>OX336393.1:177430133-187430133 GCA_946902985.2 Meconema thalassinum
TAGACTTTCAAGTTTCCTCATGTTGGATATGTTAAACTTTTTCCATATTAGTTGGATGCCGCATGTTACCATTGGGGCAAATTGAAAAGAGCCATTGCAGTATTGATTGATAGCTGGCGGGGTTTTGGTATCTCGTACATAGCTTTTGTCGAGGCAGCTGTTCTTTCCTTAATACAGTATGAATGGCGAATGTTGCTCCAGTGGTCTGTAGTGTTATTCCCAGATATTTGAATGAAGATACCATCTCTAATACTGAGTTCCCATATGTGAATTGGTCTGTTTTGGCTGTTCGCCCTCCTCTTCTAAATTTAATTACTTTGGTTTTCATGCCATTTATCTTCAGTGAGTTCCTGTCTGCATATTGGGTGAGATTATCGATGCTGCTTGAAGGCCCGTTGGGGACCTCGATAGGAGTGCCATATCGCCTGCGAACATCAGGAGCTTGGTTTTCTTGTTAGTGACTTCGTTGACAATATCTGCCGTCATGAGGTTGAACAACTGAGGGCTCATAGGATCTCCCTGGAGAACTACTTTTGTTTGTTTAATGTATGCTGTTAATGAAATGCCGTCGTTCATTCTTACGTAGTTGTGCTTGAGGATATCTTTCAGCGTCCCCAGTATGTGTTCCTCTGGTCCGAGTATCCTTTCTAGTATCCGTATTAGTATACCTCTGTCCACGCTGTCGAAGGCTTTGGCGTAGTCTATGAAGATGGCGTAGACTGGGGTTGCGGGTTGTGCCAGAGCATTGTCGATTTCTTGTATGACTGCTGCAACTGCCTATAGCGTTGATCTGCCGGTTACAAAACCAAACTGGTTTGGTGTATTGCTGCTGTGATTTTTGGGCTGACCCGGCTCATCAGGAATTTGGAAAATATTTTAAAGATGTTACATTCCAGAGTTATTCCTCTATATGAGATGGGGTCGTCTTGTTCCCTTTCCCCTTGTACAATGTGACTATGCTAGGTTGGCGCCATTACTCAGGTATAGAATACCTTTGTACACATTCGTTGAATAGTAGAGTCAGCACCACTGATATGTCGGCACCTGTGGCCTTGAGGTGCTCGTTGAAGATGTTGTCTGGTCCAGCAGCTTTTCCAGATTTTGAGCTCTGAATGAGTCCGTCTACCTCCTCTTTCGTGAATATGTGTTCTGTGTGACCGTGATGCATCTGTGGTGTGTTCAGCTGTGATTGTCTCACCACCGAAGAGGTCTCGGTAATGACGTTCCCATTGGCCCCGGTTGACCAGAGTTGACTGTTGGTGCTCCTTTTGTCGGAGGGCTTTATATGAATTTTCCTCTGCCTCCGCAATCAGCTTGAGTTTATTTTATTGTTATTTTTAAATTTATTTTCAATTAGTTTTTTGTTTTGAACAATCTTTTTTTTAATTATTTGTAAATGTTATTTTAATTATAATATTAATTTTGCTATTTATTTTTTAATTTTAATTTTATTCATTGAATATTTGTTTATATTTACTTTTATGTTTATACATCTTTATATATCAATTTCAATTTTTATTTTAATTTATAATTACAATTGTATTTATTTAATTTCTTATTGTTGGTTTAAATTTCCATTCTTTTAATAACTTTACTTTTTTCTCTTTTAAATGTATTTTTTTAATATTTATTATTTGTATTTGTGGCCGAGAGCACTAACGCGCTACCTCGGGTCTTGATGGCATCGGGAGTGCGTGGGTGCGTGGTTTCCCATTTTCACTACCAGGCAAATGCCGGGACGGTTCATTTCAATAGGTCCACAGCCGATTTCCTTTCATAATCCCTTCCCTGACCCGTCCTGAAAAGAGCTAGTAGTTCCGTTTATTTGTTTATATTTATGTTAATGTTTATTTTATATTTACATCTTTATATATCAATTTCAATTTTATTTTTATTTATAATCACATTTTTTCATTTAATTTTTTATTGTTGGTTTTAATTTCCTTTCTTTTAATAACTTTACTTTTTCCTGTTTTAAATGTTTTTTATAATTATTATTTTTATTTGTGGCCTATTGTCATATATCCTACTTATGTTAATTGCCTCTATCAACATACAACATTTCAGTTTGTTTGCTGTAATAGATTCGTAGATATTGAGAACCGTCTAAATATTTCGGATGGTCGCCATAGGGATTTTTATATATGTAGGTCATAGAGTTATGTACTATTATATGAGGATTATTGTGTAGGTGTAGTATTCAATCTTCAATCGTATGATTAGGACACAATAAATGAAAACCAGATTTTAAAATTTCGCACAGCTGCCATCCTCTGGTTATGAAAATAGTTGAAATAAATTAGATGCCAGTGGATTAAAATTTGTAGAAGCATTTACCGTACCAAGTTTTACTGAGCTCGGATGCTTAAATCGCGAGAGATGTCCATATAAATATTTATATTTCGCGTCACCGCCATGTTGGATTTGTGCTCACCAGGTTATTGAAAGTCCCATAGGTGAACGTATGTGCATAGCCTCTATCAACATACAACATTTCAGTTTGATTGCTATCACAGATAAATAGATATTAAGAACCATCTAAATATTTCAGATGGTCGCCATGTTTGAATTTTATCTATGTAGGCCATAGAGTTATGTACTATTAGATAACGATTTTTGCGTAGTTTCATTACTCAAACGTTCACTTCGATCGCATGATTAATACACAAAAATAAAAACTTAATTATAAAATTACGCACATCTACCATCTTGAGGTTACCTGAATAATTGAACTAAATTAGAGGTCAGTGCATTACAATGAGGATAAACATTTACAGTACCATATTTCACTGCGCTCAGATAGTTAAATCGCGAGAAAAGTCTATTAAAATGTTTCACGTTAGCTTGGCCGCCATGTTCGTTTTGTATTTTACAAGTTTTTGAAAGTGTCATAGCTGAACTTCTAGTAGTACCCTTTATCACCGCACAAAATTTTAGGGTGATATCAGTAATAGTTTCGGAGATATAGAATGCCGGTGAAATATTTCACACAGCCGCCATCTTGAGTTTATGTAAACATAAGCTCAGAGGCACAGTAACCGGAAGCCAAAGCTGGAGGTCACGAGTTCGTGTTGTGCATGCGTCTGACATTTTAATTTTCTACCCTCCATCTATAGGATTGTACATTCAACCTACTAGCCGAAAACCTCTATAGTAACATAGCCTCCACTCTTACATGTTTAGTGTATTATAAGTTATATTCCACATTTATTATATTAATAGCTTGATGTTTCTATTCTGACAGATCTGTCCACTGGATCAAGTTGAACAGCAAGTTGCATGAAACAGACTTGGACGAGAATGCAGTTGCAGTTGTGTAGTTCTTTTAGCAACATACATTTGTACTACGTCGTGTAATGCAAAATCAAAATAAAAGTTAATTTTTCAATAACGAACCTCCTGTGGTTTTAATCATTCAAATTACTGGAATATGTAATTGGAATGATGTTTGTGTTGACCTACTGAAAGCTACAATAATTATTGTTACTAAGGCAGCACTGAAAAATGACTTCAAAACTACCTTTGGAGGTTATGTTTGTTTGGAAACCTGACTCGATATTTGATTTAGCATTTAGCAGAAAAAACGTGTGAGATAATAGAGTTTTAAGTTGTCTTATTAGAAGAACTAGACTCAATACAAAAGGAGCTGTGATAAAATTATCACGGACTTCCAGAGGTCGTCGCTCCTGCCTGGGCAACATTGAACGTGGTGGCTATCGTCAGTTCGGTTTTGCAGAGATGATCGAGCTAGCGATCTCTCCGAGCAACTTTGCTCTAAATGTTCCCACAGTAGGGCGTAACCCCTACTCCTAGTAGTACTGGCTGTACTTACCTTTCCTGAAACATGTGAGGAAGGAAGAAGGAGTAAATAATAAGAAATGAACCATTGAGTTAACATGTTTTAATAGCCAGCACTGTACATAAAGTAATGCCACAAAGCACATAATTTTTGCATGTAGGAAAACCTCTTTATATACATCATCTATACAGCTATTATATTTTCTTTGCAAAATACAAAATAAGGGGACAAAACAGCTTTGGTTAATGGAATCAGTGGGGTTTTCCTGCTATACTTTCATTCTAAGTGGATTAAAATCTCAACAGTAATATGGTCGTACAATTCTGTCCAAATACTTCTTTTGGAAAACTGTATAAATGTTTAAATTTAATATTAAACTGTAGTCCTCTTGGATATGGAAAGAGGTTCCTGTTTCCCAAACTATTACATCAAATACGTTACGGGCAGTGACAGAGTCTCTTGTGCGTTATGTTGTTTTAAAAGTCTAATAATCTAATTTGTAAGGCATTTTATTGAAAAAGCCTGATAAAACTGTTTATTCTCTACACTGGCTGTGCTTCACACTGAAATAGCATTGACGATGACATTCTAAACACAAGACCAGTGACAATTGTATCTCAAAAATCACAGGTTCTTTTTCCTAATAGGCTGTTTGGGCTACTCTACCACACTGTGAAATTTTCATGAAAAAAGTTAATTTTAAACATAGTTTTGTATCACACAAATGTTAACATAGACAATTTACCAAATATCTGTCCGGGAAGTAAATACGGTCTGTTCTGATCAAGGTCTGAACACATTACAAGCCGAACATTCTCTTTAAAGTCCCACAGAATCGCTTATCATTCCATGTATAGAAATAATCTACTTCATAACACTATAGAATAACTGGAATTTGGTATGCAATTTCTTAACATTTTTTTGAGTCACTGAACACCATTACTTTGTCATTATAAAGGTCCTTATAGTTACATGTGAAGCAATTTATCCAACTTATTCTATGAATCATTTTTGGGAACTATTATGCTGGTTCAATTGGCAAGTCTTTCGTTCCTCTATTTTATTTAATATTAAACAAAAGGGAACGAATGTTGAATTTTATCCAAATTATTTACTACAGCATTTCCCATCTCGATGTGAAAGTATAAAGTTTGGATTCACATGCGCGCCACTTGACTCAAGCAGCGGGAGTGTCCATCATGCTCACCTGAATTATATTTGAAATCGAGTTTTGTTTGACGAGAAATTACCATTTCCTCTTGGAAGGCTTAACTGCGCGCGACTGGTTTCTCTGGCTCTGTAAGGAGTGCAGAGTGATTGTTGCCGTAACTTTACTGCTGTCACATCTTCCACCTAACTAGTGTTGAAAACATTTACTCAAACGCATGTCCCTGGAAGGATAGAATCTAATGTTTCCAAAAAGAACGCTTAAAATGACACCAGCTGACTGACCTTCAACAACCTCATTACTACAATGATGCACTATTCCCAGCTCTCCGGGCAAGAGGTAGTGTCACAGGCAGCAGAAGTGTGGCAGAGGTAATACGGCACAAAAAATGGAATCTTCGCAATTGTTTAGAAATGATAAAGTTGATCTTTTTCGTCTATAGTCAATATTTACTCCAAAATATCTGCATCTTTACCGTCTGCTAAGAAAACAAGATCTTGCTGTGTTTAAATTATATGACTTGGCAATGCATTCAGAATACAAGAAGATGAATTCCTCCAGTCATTGGCGATATGCTGATTTTAGAATAGTTAAGAATTAGGCTACACATACCCCATGTACAAGGGTTCGTTAATAAATTAGTCCGAAATCACACGTGTTTATCGTTAAGTTAAAAATACACGTTAAACAGGTATTACAGTACTTTGTACACATGAAGCTAGGGCACATTGTCTCCGTTCACGGTGATTCATACAGGATCAGCATGGAGGCACTCATAACTGACATAAGTTACCACCATCTGCAACCAATTGATCATGTCATGTTCCTTGTTAGTTTAAGTGGAAAACCAATATTGTTCCATCTAATAAGTCTTTAAAATGTCAAAATACACCGCTTATAAAATATATTTTAATATGAGTCAGCTAGATGGGGCGTGCTACAGGATAATTATGGTTCAGTAAATGAGTCAAACCCCTGAGATCCGTGACGGATGATATATTCGCCGTGTTGCAGAGTATGGCGGTGCACTTCTGTACATATTCTTGAAAATTCAGTAAACTTTTCCCCGTTATTGAACTGTCCACTGTGACTCAGGTCACTTGTTGATCTGTAGATCCTATACAGACACAGCAGCTTTCTAGAAGGCAAATGGTGTCCAGAACAGCTTAATATGCATTGTTCAGCACAGGTGGAAACAACTCCCCCATGCGGGTTGGGCGACTTGAGCGCCCCTCGCGGGCTATTGGTGCTCCAAGGAGTAATGTCGAGAGCGCTTCCAGAAGCTCTTGAAGAATCCCCGCTTCTGACGACCACCTTCTGTCGATCCTTCGCCTGAAACACGAGAAAACAGTGTTTGTAAACACTACAAGACATGTTGGTTCATTGGAAGGAGGACATGGGCGTGCTTAGAGTTCCTTTCAGGGGAGGGAGTAGGCTATTTGGTTAATGGAGTTGGGATTAACAATATTCGCTATGCCGATGACACAGTAATAATAATTGCTGATAATGATCTTCAAGAACTTCTTGATATAGTACGGGAACACGGTAGTAATTTGGGTCTGAATATTAACATCAAGAAAACAAAATACATGATAGTAACACGAGAGCCTTATACTCCAACGCTTCACTGATAGAAAGAGTTAACAAGTTTAGATAACTTAGAACATGCCGTTGTGAAAATCAGACATGGAAATAATAAAATTGCTGTATGTATAGAATGCCCATACGGGCACAATACGTATAAGGATGACATTTTATGGACAACAAGGAGAACAACAGTAGGTTGACCAAAAGGATATTCATTTACATTGCCAAGTTGAAGTCCACCACAAAATGGGTTGAAGAAACAATAAAGGATCTCCAAGAAGTTGGAATTAATCCAGAAGGTATACTAAACAGAACAAGGCTTCGATGGAAAGTTTATAAACTCAAACGGTATCAGGAATAACATACCGTAGCTCAAAACCCAAGGTCATCTAGTCTGAAGACAGAAGGAGAAGAATTAGCGACCGTATGAAGAAAATCTGGGAGGAGAAAAAGAGATTGACAAGTCGGCCGATTGTTTACAGCGGTCCACAGTAGGCCAAAATCGACAGAAGAAGAAGAATGCCTATAGGGTTTTCATTAATTTCAAAAAAGTTCTGACCTGTACAGATCAGAATTTCAATCTACGGGTTCGATTTGTCAAATGTTACATATCGTTTATAGCCTATATACTTATAGTTATCTCGTATGGTAAATACTTATATAGGACTGGACATAAAAAATGGTAACGAACAAGATCGAAACCTTCAAAATGTAAACTTATCGCAGGATGCTTAAGGGGGAAGGAAGAGAGGGACTGCTTAAAAAAAATAAAAAAAATGTAAAAATGTCAATCTTATGACTGTGCCCGTACACATCTCCAGAGAAAAACAGAGACATCCGTGCTACCAAAAAGCAAAAATTCTAATCATAACTATGTTTTTACCCACTTTTTAAATGTTGCTCTTGCTTTGAGCTGCCACTCACTATTTTCCTCATATCTCCCGTGTTCATAGACACTTTTTTTTAGCTATTTTAAGGTGTATTAAACATCTAGCTACAAATTGAAGCTAATTCAAAACAGTGGTGTTTAAAATAGTCCTCCTATAAAACAATAAAAAGAAAAGGAGTTGTTTACGGTGCTCAGAATGAAAATGCAATCACAATTATCAGATGTGTGAATTTACCACTTTTAAAATATTTCTATGAGGGAAACAGCGAAGGACAGCTCAAAGAAAGGTCGAATTTTGAAAATTGGGTAAAAATATTTTCGGAGAGTGAATCGAGCAGGTGGTGATAAAACTAAGAATAAAACAAGTTGACGGATACATATGTTTTATGCGGTGAAATCATAATTGTGTTGTCTCCTTTCTAACTTTTCTTTTACCATAGGGTACAGCGGGGTATTTTGAATAGCGGGGCAAATTGGATAATGGTAAGCATTTGTGTGTATTCTACGAAAACTGGAGACGCCATTTTGCCAGTTTAAGGTTGAAAGGGGTGAGTGGCGTGTGCTTGATATAGTCTTGGGAGTTTTGAAATCAAACTGAGAATCTGAAAGGATGTGGACGTATTTACATTAGCCAGGGTAAGTAGCAAACGCTTCTTGTTTTTGTTGTTTATAAGATTACGTTTTGCTGCCTTAAGCTTTTATGAAATCTGCGTTAAAGCAATGAAGTTAACGTAACCTACATATGACTCCCACATGCGTTAGTTGCCCCCACGCCGAGTAATGGCGCTTTCTGTTGGATTGTCTTTGTACTACGTTCCGATGTTTGTTGTCGGCGCGCGGTGCAATTTGAACAGGGAGTTATGGGGCAATTTGGATCACGAAATCATGGGCAAATATTTAACTCTATGCCGCTTTACTGCACATTTTAAGATACTTTTACATTATTTCAGATGGTGAGACATTATAAGTGAAAGGACGCTCGGTTGAAATGGAATAAGGAGAGTATGTAACAAGCCGTTAAAGCAGCTACTGTTGGCGTGGTTTCCATTTTAGGAGCTGCGCAGCTGTTTAATGTCCCCTACACTAGTTTGTACCGAAATTAGCAAATATTCCTCCAAAAAAAGCTCTAACAACAAAAAATTACGAAAGGGAGTCCATCAAGAAAGTGCGATTCATGAAACAGCTATCTACGGAACTGCCATTTCCAAATAATCAAGACCAAGTTCCAAATAAATATGCAGGAAAAGACAACATTTGTGCATTTTGTAACCTGAGATATTATTCACAGATAACAGTAAAAAAAAGGGGGGGAATGGATTCGTTGTCAGTGCTGCAGATCATGGTATCACGAGCGATACGTTTTAGCCGAAGTAAATAAACAGTTCATTTGTGGTCTATGTGCTTGAGATGTTGTTATGGGACTATAATATGTAGTCTGATTTCTTTGTAATTATCCTGATTTATGTCCGGAATTACCTCAAATATACAACTAACTATGTAAATAATAGTCAAGTGCAAAATTGTATTCTAACTGTAATTAATCGTAATTTTCATTGTTATTCAAATTACCCTAAGGTATATCCAAATTGCCCCATTAAAAAAATGCTTGTTAAAATCGGAGGGGTAAATCGGATAGTGACATTACGTTACAATATTTACAGATTTCTGTTTCATAGATTGGGTGAATGATGGTAAAACGTGCGAGTATCCTGTTTCATAATCAGCAAAATGATCAAATTAGTACTTTCTGAAAAATCGATCGAAACACTTGAAATTATTCAAATTACCCCGATTTACCCTATTTAATTATTGTTATTATGTCAAGTAATATTAGTTCTTATATAATAAATCTCTCTTAAATCCTACAATTTGAGGGGCTCGTCCAGGATAGAAGACCGTGCGAGAATGAATCGAGCAGGCGATGACAGCAACAAAAGAGAATAAAAACCAGCAGACGGATATAACTTACATGTTTTTATCCGGTGAAATCATCATCTATTCTTAAGTTTCTTTTACCGTATTCAATTATTGTCATGATGTCAAGTAATATTAGTTTTTGTATAATAAATCTCTCTTAAAGATACAATCTAAACGTGGAGTAACATACAACGCGAAAATCAGACATTACACCACGGTAGCGAAGCCCGAGAATCTATATGCATCGGAGTGTCTGACTATGAATAACATGGAAAGGAAAATCTTAAGAAAAATTCTAGGACCACGTAAAAGTGCTGACGGGACATGGAAGAAAAGGAAGAACGAGGACCTTTACCGGCACACTGAAAGCATCGCTGTCTCAATGCGCAAACGACGGCTGAAGTTCTATCGACATCTGATGTGAATGAACGGGAACCGTTTGACGAAGAAAGTTTTCGAGTACATTGCAAGACTGAGGAGAATCCACCAAAATGTAGGCCTAAATTGGTAATTTCTGCGGAGCAGGGGAGGATTCGAAGTGAAAGAATGAAGAGGCCCTGGAAGGAAAAGAAGAGATTGACCAGAAAGTCTTAGGTTCTATGCGGTCCATAGTTGGCCAAATTCAGAAACAACAACAAAAAATCTCTCTTAAATCCTACAATTTGGAGGACAACGATAGTATTCTGTTGTGGTAATTGATACCACATTTGTGTTGGACAAACCCAATTGAAATCCTCCACCAGACTACACATTACTTACCAATTTTAGAAATTCTGAAAAAACAATGACAAAAATGGCAAATAAGATTGTCTGATATTGTATAAGTGTGTGTATTCCTTAGTTCACCAGGTGGCTTCACCACATACTCCCTCCCTAGTGACAACGGAGAGGTACAGTATTTGGTAGGGAAGTAGGTAGGTTGGGTAGTTGCTTGGTTTGTTGGTATGCGGCATCGTCAGTGTTCGTGGCGTCATTGATTGACATGACAATAATATACAACACTATTATAATATACACGCTATCTACACTGCACTGGTACCATACGAGAATCTTCGGGGTCACCTCTATGGTAATTGATACCACATTTGTGTTGTACAGACCCAATTGAATCCTTCCACTAGATTACACACTAGTTACCATTTTTAGGACATCTGAAAAAACAATGACAAATAATATAAAAAAGTCAAAGATTAACACTAGGAGGCAAATAAGATTGTCTGATATTGTACACGTTTGTGTATTCCTTAGTTCACCGGTAGTTCAACAGTTGTCTCCACCACACTATTATCTGTGGTGCAAGCAATGCAGAGAACGGCTGATGGTAAAAAAGAAAACATATTGATTGTGTGGCTTAGGCGGCAGCACGCCGGCCTCTCACCGCTGGGTCCGTGGTTCAAATCCCGGTTACTCCATGTGAGATCTGTGCTGGACAAAACGGAGGCAGACAGGTACTTCGGTTTTCCCTGTCAAATTTCATTCCAGCAACACTCTCCACTATCATTTCATTTCATCTGTCATTCATTTAATCATTGCCCCAGAGGAGTGCGTCAGGCCTCGGCAGCCGGCACAGTTCATATCCTCGCCGCTAGATGGGGGCTTCATTCATTCCATTCCTGACCCGGTCGGAGACTGGAAGCAGGCTGTGGATTTTCATTTTCATTGATTGTGTATTTAATTTTGTTACTTGTGTGTTATGTATCGCGTTCGAATCAGCTGACTGCGCTGTTAAGACTTCGATCACATTGGATGCACGCTTGCGCAAGTAATTTGGTGGCGCGCGCGTGCGCAAGTGTGCACATATAAACAAAATCTGTAGGAGAGCGACAGAAACAAGTGGTGACGTGTCCATCGTCGCTCACACTGCCCGCCACAAGCAAGTCCACGCTTGCGCAAGCTTGCTCCGACTCCACTTCGAAACAAAAATATTTGTTTCGTAGTTGCAAGCGTGCATGATCTCGGTTGATTTCTGACCATCGAAGCAATGACAGTCTAGTGTTGATTTCATGTAATAAAGTTTTTGACCAAGCATATTAAAAACGAGTGTTTTATTTTCCAAACCTTATATCCAGGTTATTTTCATGAAATATTCGCTGAAAATATATTCAATCGACACTTCAATCGATTATAATTAATGTTGTTGTTTGAGTCTTCAGTCTTTTGACTGGTTTGATGCAGCCCACCATGCCTCCCTGTCCTGAGCTAATCGTTTCATCTCTACATAGTTACCACACCCTACATCCGTGGCAATCTGTTTAACATATTCCAACCTTGGTCTACCTCTACAGTTCTTGTTCTCGACCCTTCCTTCCATAACTAAGCTTGCTATTCCTGGGTGTCTTAGTATGTGTCCTACCAACCAATCTCTACTCTTCATGAGCAGTCGCCAGAAACATCTCTCCTCTCCCACTCGTCGTAATACCTCTTCGTTTGTAACCGTTTTGTAACCCTATTTACCCATCTGATCTTCATCTTTCTCCTGTAACACCACATTTCAAACGCTTCAATTCTCTTTTCTGCTGCACCAATAGTCCAAGTTTCACTTCCATAGAGTGCCACGCTCCAGACAAAGACTTTCAAAAATGCCTTCCTAATACCTAAATCTATATTCGATGTCAACAGATTCCTTTTCTGTAGAAATGCTTTCCTTGCCTGAGCCAACCTACTTTTACTATCCTCTTTGCTTCGTCCATCACTGGTTATTTTGCTTCCTTAGTAACAGAAGTCTACTTCCTTTAGTTTTTCATCTGCCAATTTGATGTCCATAGAGGTTTCTGATTTATTTCGGCTGCATTCCTATATTTTTGTTTTACATTTATTAATTTTCATCGTGAATTCTTTCCTCAGGATGGAGTCCATACTATTCAAAAACTCATTCAAATCCTCAGGCGTGTCGGCCAAGATGACGATGTCATCAGCAAATCTCAGAGTCGAAATTATTTATCCTTGAATCTTCACTCCCACTTCAAATTTCTCTCTAATTTCCTTTATTGCTTGTTCAATGTAAATATTGAAAAGTATGGGTGATAAGCTGCAGCCTTGCCTCACACCTTTCTAAATACCAGCTTCTCTCTCATGTCCTTCAGCACTAATGACTGCTGTCTGGTTTCTGTATAGATTGTAGATCACCCTCCTATCCCTGTACTTTATTCCAATCATCTTCAAAATGTCAAACAATTTAGTCCAATCAACGTTATCGAAAGCCTTTTCTAGGCCTAGAAATGCCATAAACGTTCTCTTATCTTTTCTTATTCTACCTTCCAAAATCAGACAGTACAGCTTCCCTTGTTCCTACAT
Source organism: Meconema thalassinum (assembly GCA_946902985.2). NCBI lineage: Eukaryota > Metazoa > Arthropoda > Insecta > Orthoptera > Tettigoniidae > Meconema > Meconema thalassinum. The sequence goes on from OX336393.1 coordinate 177,442,788, forward strand.
TTCTCCTGAAACGAAACTGGTCTTCACCCAACTCCGTTTCTATCTGGCTTTCCATCCTCTTGTAAATTATTCTAGACAGGATCTTTGAAGCATGAGTAATCAAGCTGATTGTACGGTAATCTTCACATCTGTCAGCTCCTACTTTCTTCGGTATAGGGATGATAACATTCTTCTAGAAATCAGGGGGTACCTCACCTGTCTCATAAATCCTACACACCAAGTGAAATAACCTAATCAGACCGTCATCCTCCTATGCAGCGTAGCAACTCAATCGGTATATCATCTATGCCTGGAGCTTTGTTCCTGCTTAAGTCTTCCAATGCTTTGTCAAATTCTGATCTCAATATAAAATCTCCTGTTGCATCCTCATCAATTTCCTCCTCCCTTTCCATTACATGATTCTCAATCGCCTTTCCCTTATACAGACACTCTATGTAGGCTTTCCACCTCTCAACCTTTTCTTCCCTATCTGTTAGAGGTTTTCCATTCGTGTCCTTAATATTACAGTACTTGGTCTTCTTTTCCCCAAAATTATTCTTAACCCTTCGATAAGCAGTGTCTACTGTACTTTTCCTATAATTAATACGTTACATTAACTTTTTGGGGAGAGAAAGGCCTACAATATTTTTTATATTGGCAGATTGAATATCATTTTTAAATTCATCAAAATAATATTTTAAAGTAAATACCGTAGTTAATAAATCTTCAAGTCTTGCTTCAAAGTCACCACCAGCTTCTCTTCAGGTGATACACACTTTCGGAAATTAGATTGCCTCCTTATTCTAGGTGTGTTTTGTCCAGTATATAGTAGAAAGTGTCTGGTATCATTTTAAATTATTCAACAAACTTATCAGGCTGTCTAAGCAAATCGTTGAATATTCGTGCATACTCTCCATCTTGCTCTCTGTCCAGAAAATACTCATTCACCCACTCTTCCCTGATTTCCTGCTCATCCAAATATAAAAACTTTAAAACACCATTTTCCAAAACAATGTCCTCATCGTCTGACATCTCCATTTCTACTGACCTGTTTATAATAATTAACTTGCACCTGCTTGCATTTAGTGTGAGCACAGTGCTGTTCACGCCAGCTTGCCTCCAATGTGATTGAAGCCTAACACTACCCAGCTGATCGGCGAACTGTCAAGTTAGTAGAAAGGTACTGTATAAACGCCCGAGTAGACTGTACGTGCATGATTGTTGACAGTACAGGCTAGTTAGCAGTCGGATCGGAGAAGACCGACAGCCTCTCAACATGCCGACGTAAGTACAGTGAGAGACTTCCCTAATAGCACCGAGCCTTTCTTGGGCCGCGTGACGGGCGGAGACACTGCCATCGTAATGTACAGGCCATCAGGCAGCGGCCATTACCATGTGATCAGCTGATCGCTAAGGGTGGATGGGTAACGACCATTATGCTTAACTGTGAGTGGTTTGTGCTGTGTTGTTTATACAATTTAGTTAGTGTCCGAGTTAAAAGCAATACGTAAGAACGCTACTACTTACGTCAACCAGAATGAGGATTACGGTACTCCGTTTGTTTTCTGAGGCAAATGTTCATTTCGTAGGTAGGTAATTAGCCTATATCTATAAAATGTTTGAGTTGCATGTTTGCCACCACACTTATTAAGGTTATGGTTCAGTTAGGAGCTTTACATCGCTTATTTTCGACTAATGCAGGTTTTTTGGTAGTTACGGTACCGGTACCGTTAATACAATTATATTTATTCATTGAAACAATTATTCCTTCCATGGTCCCTGGAATGCCAAAACGTAGTTGTGTTACCGGGTGCAAAAACAACTATTATGATGGAGATGATTAGGTTATATGCCTTGTTTTTCCATCCCCACCGACGAAAATTTAAGAAAGCAATGAATACGGTACTTAAAAGTCCTGGAAAAGGAAGACGAGAGTGTGTGTTAAACATTTCCCTGAAAGTAAGATACTTCGGGAGATAAGAGCTACCTTTAGGCCTACTCGTCTTGATGGTAATTTATAAGTTAATAATATGGTTTCAATATTATAGTATGAAGTTCTAAATGTCAGCCTATACTAGGACTGGAAAGATTTCTAACATGTAAATGCTGAGGTTAAATTACATGTTAGGGCCTACTTATGTAAATCAGACAAGTTATTATTAGTACGGTATTATTCAGCATAGTTTGAAGTCTATCCAAGATGTGTCCCGTTCAACCTCAAGTGAACATAATTTTCATGTGGTAGCATTTATGTAGGCTGCTATATTTACATTAATGGGATTGTTAGCAACCTATCTACCTGATTTCTAGATTACAATCCATGGTAAATTCCTGATGCAATAGCCAAGTTAGATTGAGTAATTGAAAATGTGTGCTGTTAGGTTAGGCTCTGATTAGGTCACACAAGAGGTGTTCTGTGCACTGATTACAGTTAGAGATTGGTTACGTTGTGCATCATATCATGAGCCATAAGTAGTTTAGAATGTGATTTGTTGAATAGCCTAGAGTGATGTTGGGTTTTCTGAGGCATTTAACCTTAAAGTGGTGAATAGTGACGATTAGAATTGATCAGATAAAGAATGATAAACTTGTGATCTACAAATTAAGAGTAGTTTCCCTTGAGATCATATATACATAGGTCTACATTTTAGGACAGAGATTTTTTGGTGTGATTACCTGTAAATAATATTGTAAGTTGAATCTCATTATATTATCGTTCACACCTAACTTGGTACGAGGCTACATTAGTTATTAACTTTCTGTACTGTAGCTTACACCATAAGAGGTTAACATCTAGTGCTGATATCACAACAGTAGCTTAATACTGACTGAAATTATGACACATACAGTAGATTAGGATATTCTAAATGGTTCCACACTTTATACATGTGTTAAGATATTCATTCGAGAAAGTGCTATAGAGACAGTAGCTTTTCAGTTTTTTTTTAGTTGTGTATAACAAAAATGTTCTGAGCTGCGCAGATTAGTTTTTTGAGCTGCGCATTGACATTTTGAGCTTCACAGATTAGTTTTTTGAGGTGCGCATTGACTTTTTGAACTGCGGAGATTAGTTTTTGAGGTGTGCATTTACTTTTTGAGCTGCTTTGATTAGTTATTGAAAAGACAAGATCCTTTGTTATGTAGCCTTGATTTTTCGTCCTTATACCACACATTTTTAGCCTACTTTTCACATTTTGCAAAAAATGAAGAAAAAGTAGACATGAGATCGATCCGGGAAAATGTGTGTCTGTCTGTCTGGCTGTGTGTGTGTGTGTCCCTCCATATCAACTCCTAAACGGCTGCAGAAATCGAAACCAAATTTAGTATGAGTAAAGATGTATACCGGAATATCTGACGCCCATATTTGAAAATGATGTCAGAGCTACCAACTGCTGAAAAAACGCACTAGAAATTTGAGCTCCACGTTGGATATCCTGGAAGGTATGCATGGGAGCTATTCCAAAATTGGCACACATGTAGATAATACTATTTTTGTTTAATTTCCAGGAACCCATACATGGCAGTGTTGCCAAAATAATTGTAAGCCTTCTGATAGGTCCAATTTTTAAATGCATATAACTTCTGCAATATCAATTGGATTTCAACCAAATTTTGAATGTAGTATGTGTACATAAACAGACATGACTGAGCGTATTCTAAAGAGCCACCATAGCTGCCAACTGTTAATAATTGCTCTCTCTCTTTTCTTTATCCAAATACCAATATATCTGAAAGCATGCAAGCCGACAGCTTTAAACTATGCACACTTATAGTACCTGGCATTTTAGATTAATTTGGCGTAACTTATATACTTCAGTTCTGCCGACATGATTCTAAGCCTGCTGATAGGACCAATTATTAAATACATGTAACTTCTATACTATCAGTTGGATTTCAACCAAATTTCGTATGTGCTATGTGTAACATAACAGATATGACTCTCGGTATTCTTAAGAGCAATCAGGGCTGCCAACTGTTAATAAATGCTGTCTATAATTCGTTTACCCTAATATCAATATATCATAAAGTATGCAAGCCAACAGCTCTATACATTGCACACGTATAGCACCTGACATTCTAGATGAATTTGGAGTAATTAATAGAAGTCAGTGCTGCCAACTTGATTCTATGCTTGCTGATAGGTCCAATTTTAAAATACATGTAACTTCTATACTAACAAATGGATTTCATCCAAAATTGGCACAACAAGATATAATATTTCAGATTATTTCTAACCAGCACACGCATGACACTGTTGCCAACATCCTTTTACGCGTGCTGATAGATCCAATGTCTAACTGCATGTAACGTCCATTGGACTTCATCCAAATTTTGTATTCTATACATTAAGAGATGGAACTAACAATATATTCAGTCACCAGGGCTGCCAACTGTAGTGCTCTATTAGGCTACATTATACCAGGAATACTTGGAACTAATTAGACATTTCGATATTACAAACTTAATTTCGTTATTATTTTCGATAGGTTCATATACTGTAGATTAATCATTGGCTTGAAAAGTAGGCTCTTTAGTTCGTTACGGAACTTCTTGTTTTCTGGTTGTCAAGTAGGACCGCAGTGAATTGGTACGGTACATACAATTTTATGCGAAGAAGTGGTTCTTGAACCTTATTTTTCTGACAGGAGGCCAATGGGGACATAGTGTTTTTATAATTATGTTTATTTGAAGAATATCCTGTTTTGTGAAGGTCATTCATTTTTGTGAGATGAAGTTGGACAACAGTGATAGCATTAGTTTTTTTTGTGGAATCCTCAGTAAAGTGACATTGTCCTTTCGAAATTTAACCATTTTTCTGACAGGTCAAGGGGGATAACGGCTATTTTGTACAAGAAGATCCTTTTGGCCCCAATTACTTTGTTTAGTGCATAAATATACAAAAATTCAAAAGTATATTTTTATATCTGGATTTTGCTGGTGTTGTTTAGAGAGGAGGCGTAATTTTCGTAACTTTGTTTTACTGAATGTCAAGAATGGCAGATTTCTTACTTAGCTTTTTTTTTCTCATTCAAGTCCAGAAGTGAATAGCTAGTATTTTTGTATTGTATTTTCTGATAAACAAGATCTAGAAATAAATATTTCTGTTGCTACCATATATAATGAATTTTGGGGGCAGAGTGTTCAAGAAGGCAGTAAGGGGTGGGGGGCTGGTTATCTAAAAGAAAGGAAAATAAAATACAGAATTAGAGATGCACATAATTTGGTATATTATCCTTGAAAGAGAGATTCTGTAGTTTTCTCAAATGTTAGCCTATAACTTAAGCTCAGTTCGAGGGTTTATCTGGCAGTAGGCACAGAAAAGTGTACCTGTCTATGTATTGTTTCTGTGGGTACATAGATTTATTTTATTAACAAACTGTTCCTGCAAATTGTTTTGTGTATTGGAATATTCGAATATTTCCTTCCTTCAATGCAGAGTTTAGCCATATGCGATTTATCGACGTTGTGGTACATCTTGAGTAACTGTTTCAATGCCTCTTTTTAGTGATATAACATTTACAGGACGTCAAAAAGCTGCAATTTTTGCCCTGTCTGTGTGCGTCAACGTCCTAGTAAGTTCACAGACGATGTACCATTTTGTTCACTCGTAAAATGCCCGCTACAACGGCAGGATTCGAACTAGCGGAGCGATAATTAGGCCTATTTAGTGGTTACTTATCTAACTGCCAGTGAACTCCAAATAGTATTAACATTTTCCTATAAATATGAATTTATATTCGCTTTGGAGTGACTGCGTGTGAAAGGAGCCGTCTGACTTGCTACGGCGGCTGTACCGACCCTACGCGTGACGTCACTAGAGGAACCTTGCGGCCTGGACATAACGATGGCAGTGGCGGAGAACGTTGAGTCAGCGCCACTTGACTAGCATCTACCGTTACACACAGCGGGGCGGGAATTACCGCATTGATTACATTCCCAGCTGCCAAGATACCTTAGTTGAGAGTTAAGACTCGTGATGAAGTACTCTGTAGTCTGTCTCGTATCCCATATGATTATTAATTACTTTGTGTAGGCTTATGCCTATTCCTTATTATTCCCGTTTACAACGGGTTCGGGGATGAAATGCGATGACAAGCTATGTAGCGGGTGGTTTTTACAGCCGGATGCCCTTCCTGACGCCAACCTCATGAGAGGAGTTAATGAGAGATGAAATGCATGAAACTGGGCAAGGAGTTGCAAGGAAGCGGCCGTGTCCTATCAGAAGCATTTTTCTGGAGTTGAAAATGGGGAAACCACAGAAAACCATTTCAAGGACGTCCGACGAGGCGGGGGCTCGAATCCCACGTCTGCAGAGTCCACAGATAGCTTGACCCCATGGCCTAGCGCTGCGCGTTAGCGTAGCTACCGTTGTCGGGGATTATTAAATACGTTAAAAAAAAGTGTTAATGTGTTCAACTAGTAGGGCGCTACGCCTTGCTCGATACGCGGCTACACTCACGTGGCGACTGCAAAGCCCTGTTCTATGGGGAGGGCGTTGAGCATGGACGAAGACTGGCTTACTGCTTATCGTATGCTCATTCAAGGGTTACGCATTTTGAAGCTGGGCGACTAGGCAAGCTCTCCAAAGATACTGTGTTGCGAAGCGTGTGTCATTCATGAGTAAGGACCGGATAGTTATGTGCTTAAATATTTTTAACTAAATATTTTCTATTTATTTATATACAGGGTGTTTCAAAAAAAGAGTCCGATATTGCAACAGGGGTTGGGATTGGTCAAAACGAGAAGAAATGTTCCTATAAACATTATGTCCGGAAACAAATACCTGTTGAGATATGGACCATTTTACCCGCGTAGAGGAGGCGTTGTGTTTCCGTTGAAGGTCTTTGCATGAGTCGGATGTTCAGTCATAGTATGCGGTGGTGCGGTTCGCCGGATTAATCCATTGGATTTCTGGCTAAAGCTGGGGTTTCCTAGGCGCGGACGCGGAGTCGGCTCTCCGCTCGTGAGTCATCAGCTAGCTGAATTGTGTTTTCGGAGTTGTCCTCTGGTGGAGAGCGGAACGGTTGCTCACTTGTATACTAGGAGTGATAAGGTGAGGTCGGTATGGACGTGGTATCTAGACTTTCTATTTTATTATACTTGGAAGAGGAGGAGGAGGAGGAAGAGTTACTACTGCATTTAGTGAACGATCGAATATGTGCAAGTGAGATATTTAAAACACGTGAAAATGAGGAAGTATTTAAAATTCTTATAAATAACCATTTAATTGATGACGAAATTAGATTCAAACAGTACTTTCGATTGACCAAAAACGAGTTCTATGATCTATACCAAGAAATAAAAGATGTAGAAGAACTGAAATCGCAGGTTTATAACTCAAAGCAGTAAACCGTCACACACTCATGGAGCACACACTTTATACTAAACACACAAGGGACACAATTGAATAAAACTACACACAACTTGTACAGACGTCCAGCCACTCCGCCTTCCGACAGCGGACTCGTCTTCTCTCGGAGCAGAGGAACGCGGAGGAGCGAGTTCCGCTCGTCAAGCGGCGGTCCGCTCCGCTTGTAGGAAAACAGTACCATTAAAATTACATATGACCAGAGGAGAGCCGACTCCGCTCTCCGCTTCCGCGCCTAGGAAAACCCAGCTTAAGGGGCATTTAAAGACATTGGTGTATGCCACACCCATCGACAATGTGCAGATGTTACATGAGTGTGCCCACATCCGCGACCAGCCAGCCGTGATTGGACGAGATGGGGATTCCTTGGGAAGAAGAGCCGAAGCATGTGTACGAATTCGTGGTAACCATGTGGAGCATCTCTTGTAACGTGCAGATGGTAGGCTATCCGCGGACAGAGCGGCTGAAATCATCACAGCTCCTGGTTGGTGGGATGGATGGATGTTTGCCCAACGTGTGTGACAGTCAAGTGTTCATTAGAAGTAGCTGGTAGGATGACGTCCATTGGCTGAAGAGTAAATACACAACACAAGTAAAACGGCTCATATCTCAACAGGCATTTGTTTCCGGACATATGTTTATGGGAACATTTCTTCTCGTTTTGATCAATCCCAACCCCTGTTGCAATATCGGACACATTTTTTCGAAACACTCCGTATTTTTGCCGCTTTTATATATAAATACATATTCTGAAGTATTACTTCGTAAGTATATATTTCCTATTTTGGGTGGTATGTTGTACTCCTTCGGTGACTGCTGCCCACATTTTCAACCCTTGGCAATTCCAGTTATTTGCTTCTCTATTTCGTGAATGCACCCTGGTCTCTGAATGGTGTCCGGACAGTTCCCCACACTGACACTTCCACACACTGCAAAAAATACTGACACTTCCCCACAGCCCTTGGACGTGGCTACCTGTTTAATGACTCAGTTCCACACACATCTTCTCCCCACCATCAAGGCTGCTATGAAAACGATCTATTTGAGGACATAAATGTAGATTTTGAAGCTGCTGTAATTTATTCTCTGAAAGACGTATTTCCAAAAATACATGGCTGTCATTTTCACATGACAAAATGCTTATGGAGAAAAGTACAGGATCTCGGATTGTCGGTGGAGTACCGAGAGAATAACGAAATCAGCCTTCATGTCCGTATGTACGCAGCACTTGCGTTTTTAAAGCCTGAAGATGTGCTCGATGGATGGATGGAAATACACTCTCAAGCTCCAGAAAGTCCCAAACTTAGCCAGTTTTTTGACTACTTCGTTGAGAACTGGCTAGATAACCAAGACATTCCAATCGAGATGTGGAACTGCCACCAAACACGACACAGGACAACGAATGCTGTTGAGGGCTGGAACAACCGACTCAACAATCTTGTCGGGAGACCTCACCCCAAATTAAAAGAGGTTGTCAAAGTGTTGAAGACGGAAGCTGAGAAGACAAACGGCCGAGCTAAACATGGAAGGAAAAAAAAGAAGACGAAAATATGTCAAACTGGACGGACGGATTGAGAACATTCAGAAAAAGTTCGAAAATGACCAAAAAAAAAAGTTTTCTGAAGGCAGTTGCCTATTCACAGAAAATGGAGTAAGTTAATATTATTGTTGAACAAAAAAACTGACGAAGCCTAGAAACACGCCAAAATGACCAGTTTTGTTATTACTGTATGCTCCAGTCCACAGCCTGAATAAAGTGTGATGGAAATCAGACTCTGCATTTATTTTATTTTGATGGAAATTGCACTACATCACAATGATATTTGCGAGACCGAGTTAGTAATGAAGTACATAGACCGAGCACTTTTCTTCACTCCAAAGGAGTATTATGTTAAGGTGCATTGTCACTGGTGCGGCTGTAACGATGATCGCTGAAGCCTATAGCTAGCCTTAGGGGGGGAGTGTGGAACTGTCAGTCGAGATTATTTCTGAGTCATTAAACAAGTAGCCACGTCCATGGGCTGTGGGGAATTGTCAGTGTTTTGGGCAGTGTGGGGAACTGTCAAGTAATCCTCTGAATTGTAGTAGTATTTGAAGACAGGAAATCCCCGCCCATTATGTATAGCAGGGGGCCTGGAGTTAACAGCTTCATTAAGCCTCCAATAGCCTTTACCTTGACAGGAAATTTTACTTGAAATTACAGTGGTCTGGGAAACTTGTGAGTATTGGCACTGTGCTATGAAAGTTTTTGAAGTGACCTTTTCTTATGCTCTTTAGAATGAAATTCGAAAAACCGCACATTCATGATTTCATATTGCGCATCTGTAGTAAGTATTATACAGGCTGTAAAAAAAGTCCTGCACTAAACTTAAACTCCGCATGGGGATGGGGGCAGGGAGTAATTTGAGATAGGGAACCCATGTCCGCAACGCAACCGTAACGCCCCTATGAGCGATTTTAATTATGAGTACATCTGGCAACGTCACGTGCTATCCACGGCAAAGGACCGATTATCGCTCACAAGTATACCTATCTCCATTCCCACTTCGTGGCTCAGTAATAAAGCGCTCGACCCTCAGGTGTAGGTGACTCCACGCTGAGGGTTCGAATCCTTCTTCCAACCCAACTTGATTTTTTCCCCTCCGAGTAATTTGATGATGGATCAACTTAATTACCGTAAGCATGATGTTTTCAGATAGATGTTTCAAGAACGTTTTAAGAATCTTAATTAAATGTCCTCAGTTCCAACGATCGCTGAACCTGTCTCTGTATCTTCACTGTACCTTTTTTAAACTCGCAATATTTTGCTTGTAAAGTAACCGCCTATGGCCTTTACCTCAAATTGCGATCTTAAACATATCATCGAAACAATCATACAGCAATTACGACAAAAACAAAGAGATAATTTGTGTCCAAACAAAATCCTACCGCGAAGAAATAAATCGGCAACGAACAGAACCAATTTGTTTTTCTTTTAAAACGCAAAATTGCGGCGTATAATGTAGCTCCTTTTAAAACGAAATTAGAAACAAAAAGGATCTAATCTAGCCCTATGTAGTAATTAATTGATGCAAATACAAACGACTGGAAGAAAAAAATCTGCATTGTCGGAAGGGGGATTCGAACCCGGTCATTTCAGTATGAGATTCTAAGGGCTTGGCACTGAGCCACGAGGTGGGCCAATAGCTGGATTGACTTGTGAGCGGTAATTGGTCTTCTGCCGTGGGTAGCACGCGACGTTGCCAAATGTACTCACAATTAAAATCCCTCATAGGGGCGTAACGGTTGGGTTCCGCACATGGGTTCCCTATCTCAAATTACTCCCTGTCCCCACCCGCATGCGGGATTTAAGTTTTGTGCAGGACTTTTTTTACAGCCTGTAGTATTCGGAAACTGAGGCAAGCCCCGGGCCATTAAGCGGGAACATTTGTACTGTAGTCAGGATTATGGATTATTCAAGCAGTTAGACGTTTCGACTAACTGGGGGACATAAATATGATACAAATTTAAGAATATATTTTGTTACCTTAATCACATATTTTCCACTTTTAAGTGCATAAATAAGTAGGCCTTCATATTTCTGAAACGTTAAGCACATAATTATCCGGGCCCTATTCATGAGTGTTCTGTTCAAACACTAAGTGATTTTCTTGACAGCGGACAGTTTGAAATATTCTGAAGATAAATTACCCGTTCAAACACTACAAATAATGTAAGCAATGTTCGATTAATCAATTAATCGAATAATTTGAAATTAATCGAAAACGATTAATAGATTGACCGTTCATTCAATTAATGGATAAACCGAATAACAGATTAATCGGCTGTTTGAAGAATCGATTAATTGATTAGTAGACCCGATATAAGAACAGAAGTTTAAATGAGAGGTCATCGCTTAAGTTGACTTACGCTTATTTTCGAAATTTATTTATTTATCGTATGGTATGGTACACACTTACATCATAATACATTTTAATGAAATGTTGAAAAAAAGAAAAAGAGAGAGAACAGATAGTCTCATAATTTAATATCTAAATTCAAAATGTAGTCCGCTGATGCAGGAGTCACTGAGAGAAAATCCAATATGTTGCCACCATAGGCTCTTAGAGGACAGTCGTGAATGATGTGCTTCACAGTTTGTCTATCGGCTCCACAGTCACAATTTGGAGAGGGTAGCCTGTTCCGCTTGAACAAAGAGTCCGCACAAACACCAGAATTTGTCCTGATACGGTTTAATTTCGACCATATCCGGCGAGGAAGATCAAAGCCAGGTACTTTAGATGTGACAGATGGCATGTCTCGGCACTCCTGTGGAGCAAAAATCCTCCAATCATGAGGCTACTGCTGGACTAGGTCTAAGTTCTCATTGATAAGTCTCGTAGCTGTCTTCATAGGGGGCTGCCTTGAGCGAAGTCTGGGTAGACAAGCTATTTTCGAAATAATGTATAGTAACTTATAGAAATTTATAAAAAAAAAATATACTTTTTACCTAAATAAACGATGTGTTCTTCCTTATTTATGTTAACAATAACGAAATAAGAGTCAGTGACAGCTGAAGGACAAACACCAATCAAATTGGGTAGGGTTTCGAAAAAAAAAAAAAAAAAAAAAAAACCGAAGAGTTTTCAGCAAAGATATTGAATTCTTGTTTAATGTTTACAATTTAGGACAGGGATATTTTATAAACACTGTTTTAGCCTAGTTTATATTTAAAATTATGCTTCTGTGAGAGCGTAGTGAAGTACATTGATTAATCGACAAAACAATTAATCAATTATTCGAGCAACCGATTAATCGTTATTTGCAGTAATTAATCGATTTTACTGCTTCGATTATCGATTATTCGAGAACTCAACTGCTTGTGAATTCCGAAATCAGCTTCTTAAAGTGAAGTAAAGTTAAGTGCTATCCTTACTCTTTAACCCTGTCAGGTTCCTTTCCTAGGGGCATGCTGAGCTTCTATGCCCAAGTTCGCGGGTTCAAGAGCGTTAAAAATCCCTCAGTATGCCTTCATTCGGAGGGGAAGTAAGGCCGGCGCGGCGGTCCCATGTCATAGATTTATGGCATGTTAAAGAACCTTCTACTAATTGCACCTGTGTGAAGCTAAATTATATAGGTTAAGAATGTAAACAACGCTCTTAGGTTCCTACGTTCGTTGCCACCGACTGCGGTGGCGTCTAGTAGCTAAGTTCTGAACTAGTAGTCGTTGACGGTGGCGTTTGGCGGCAAAAGTAGGAACTACTTAAAAATTCAAAGTCTGCAGTCCTTACTTGAATAAAAAACAGCCATCACAATTGACACCGGTTATAAGACAGATTCTACACACACACACCAAGTACGCGGGGCTACATGACCGCGTTGTTGCAGCCCCTAAACTGAGGAACCAACCAACCTCTCCTAGGGCTTTGTCAGTAAGAAAGAATTGAAGACCTCTGGATGTAGTTAGTGTTACACGGAAGTGGATATCACGGACGAGGAGGAATCAAACGTCCGGTCTGTTATCGGCGCTCACTTCCTGCACTCAGTACCTCTTCAACAGGGCCCCTGCATGCTCTGTCATTTCTTCCTGGGCAGTCACATTTGTATAGATAAAAACTGGCTACCGGTACGTGGCGCAGTGGTCACGTTCTCACCTGCTGTGCCTAAGGTTGCAGGATTGAATCCTGACGCACTCCGTTGGTATTTGAGGCTGCACAAATGCGAGGGAGCCGTGTCAGATTTACCGGCACGCTCAACATCGTTGGTTGGTTCTTAAGTTTAGGGGCTGCAACAACGCGGTCATGTAGCCCCGTGTACTTTGGGTGTGCGTAGAATCTGTCTGATAACCGGTGTTAATTGTGATGACTGGAATAGTGTGTGTTATCTGTTTTTTAATTCAAGTAAGGACTTGAGACTTTTGAATTTTTCAAATAGTTCCTACTTTTGCCGCCAAACGCCACCGTCAACGACTACTAGTTCAGAACTTAGCTACCAGACGCCACCGCAGTCGGCTCTTGGCAACGAACTTAGCAACCTAAGAGCGTTGCTTACATTCTTAACCTATACAATTTAGCTTCACACAGGTGTAATTAGTGGAAGGTTCTTTAACATGCCATAAATCTATGACATGGGACCGCCGGCTTTACTTCCCCTCCGAAGGAAGGCATACTGAGGGATTTTTAACGCTCTTAACGCTAAACATCCCCTTCGGGGCAAATTTCCGGCATCCCATTGTCTCTAAAAATCGCGTGGAATACCACGCTTGTCTAACAGCCAGATCATACGCCTGAACATCGGCATTTAGTATGCCTATCTAACGCCTGTTCAAAACACTAGAATATACCGTCCGCCTCATTGCTTAGTGGTTAGGAATCTTGTCTGTCACCGTGAAGGCTCGGGTTCGATATTCGGCTTAGACAGGAAATTCAATTCTGGTCTGAGGGCTGGAACAGGGTACACTCAGCCTCGTGAGGCAAAACTGAGGCAGGTACAATTCATACCTCAGCAACTCTGGAAATGGATTTCCGTGTTTTCCCCCACGTCTCCACCAGGCAATACTATGATAGTACCTAACTTAAGGCCACGACCGCTTCCTACCCAAATCCAAGGTCAATTACAAATACACTAGTATAGACATCACAGTGACACAGGTTATTAGACAAAATCTACATACACCCAAGTACACGATGTCGCAAAACCCCTAAATAATCAACAACAACTAGTAAATAACCCACAATTATACTGATAACGTGTGTGCACTGAGCCATCATAAGGAGTCAGGGATGGAATGAATGAAGCCCCCATCTAGCGGGGAGGATATGAACTGTGCCGGCTGCCGAAGTCTTTCGCACTCCTCTGGGGCAATGATTAAATGAATGACAGATGAAATGAAATGATAGTGGAGAGTGTTGCTGGAATTAAATTTTTGACAGGGAAAACCGGAGTACCCGGAAAAAAAAAAATCCGTCTGCCTCCATTTTGTCCAGCACAGATCTCACATGGAGTGACCGGGATTTGAACCACGGACCCAGAGGTGAGAGGCCGGCGTGCTGCCGCCTTAGCCACGGAGGCTATATATTAAATATATATATATATATATATTCGGCTTTTCCCAATTAATTGGGGTCGCCGGAAACAACCAGGCTCATTTTGGTTTTGGCCGGGGATTTAAGGCTGGATGCCCTTCCTGACGCCACACGATTTTTCAGGTGAAAATTCCACCCTGCTGTCACCGGGATTCGAACCCCTGCCGTCCGGGTGAAAGACGAGCAGCTAAGCCACTGCGCCATCAAACTAAACGAATGTCATTAATTACTGAAGAAAGGTGGTAAAAGGGCATACATCACATATGCCTTTTCGATTAAACCACAAAAGCCTTCGTACACAATCAGTACAAACATCGTTGATGTTTAGCCTTCATTCCAATCATGACGTTGAAATATTGATCCCGGCCTTTTCAACCAAGAACAAAGACGTTCTAATAATGTTTTGGCAATAACCCGAGCAAGGATGAAATGAATGATGAAGACGACAGATACACCAAGTCCTCCAGCCGAGAAAATTAACATTAGAGAGTAAAATCCCCATGGCCCAGCTGGAAATTGAAAAGCTTGTAGTTTTACCTGACCGTTAATCGTGCGATCATTAGCCACGAGACATGCTTTTTACGTGGAATCCGAACCACTGGCCATGGCATTTCCCTTAGAAAATATCACATGCATCGACCAGGAATCGAACCCGGTCCACCTTGGTGAGAGGCAAATAGCTTAACCGCTGTGCCACCACGCCCCCTCAGCTGGAAATTGAACCCTTGCGGCCAAAACCTAAGAGGCATGTTAACATGTTAACCACTAAGCCATGGAGTGGAACTTCTTGCCTCGTGCCAGATGTGGGGGAAACTGCTTTCCTTTCGAGCAAGCACGTGAAGAAGCTATTTTTCAACTCTGCTCCATTAGAGACTACGGTATCGTATGCAATTTCATACCTCTACATTATATTATACAAAATGGGTTATTTTATGTAAACGGTAAGTGTTGGGAAACCCTCGAGGGCTACTGTAGAGCATTCAGCATTATCTCGCTACTCTACAGACGTAGCTTTGATGCGCTTCTGTTCTTTGTACGTTAGTAAGACTTCCAGGAGACGAGGGGAATTTTCCCATTCCTGGGAGGGACGATGCAACCGGAAGTTGAAAAGGCAGCCGCCTGGGGCCTCTCAAATCCTAGCTCATCTCTGGCTCCTGCCCTCCTGTTGTTGTTTGAGACTTCAGACTTTTGACTGGTTTGAAGCAGCCCTCCATTCCTCCCTGTCCTGAGCTAATCGTTTCATCTCTACATAGCTACCACACCCTACGTCCGAGGCAATCTGTTAAACATATTCTAACCTTGGTCTACACCTACAGTTCTAGTCCTCGACCCTTCCTTTCATAACTAAGCTTGCTATTCCTGGGTGTCTTAGTATGTGTCCTACCAACCTACCTCTTCTTTTCATTAGCAGTCGCCAGAAACATCTCTCCTCTCCCACTAGTCTTAATACCTCTTCGTTTGTAACCCTATCTACCCATCTGATATTCATCATTCTCCTGTAACACCACATTTCAAACGCTTCAATTCTCATCGTTTCTGCTGCACCTACAGTCCAAGTTTCACTCCCATAGAGTGCCACGCTCCAGACAAGGGCTCTCAAAAATGACTTCCTAACCCCTAAATCTATATTTGATGTCAACAGATTCCTTTTCAGTAGAAATGCTTTCCTTGCCTGAGCTAACCTACTTTTTATATACTCTTTGCTTCGTCCATCACTGGTTATTTTGCTTCCTAAGTAACAGAAGTCTCCTACTTCCTTTAGTTTTTCACCTACAAATTTGATGTCCATAGAGAATTCTGATTTATTTCGGCTGCATTCCAATATTTTTGTTTTACATTTATTAATTTTCATCATGAATTCTTTCCTCAAGACGGAGTCCATACAATTCAAAAACTCATTCAAATCCTCAGTCGTGTCGGCCAAGATGACGATGTCATCAGTAAATCTCAGAGTTGAAATTATTTCTCCTTGAATCTTAACTCCCGCCCTCCTAGCAAATCAAAATCTTGGAATGCTTAATTTCACCCGTATGTGTACTCCACGTGGAGTGTTACAGACGGGACTTTGAAACGGCATTATTTGAAGGGGCATAGTCGATTCGCAGCTCCGTCTGGGATTTTAAAAACTGACGCGAGGTCTGGAACGGGTCGTTCTGAGTAGCTACTTGATCAGGAAGGTAGCGCCCCGGTCAAGAAAGCCAAGAATAACAGCTGAGGGGACACATCGCGCTGGCCTCGCGTTATTCCAGTATCAGCAGGCCGAATGGTTGAGCCGCTTTATGGGCTGTAGTGCCACGGGCGGTTTTCTTTTAGGATTGACATGGTAGGAGAATTGAAATAAAGTAAGTCCTACTCTGGCTCGGAAGACGACTGGATTCGAACTTCACCGCCAACCGTCCTTGAAATACACTGTCGGAAAAATATCCCAACATGAAATAAGGAATGTAGAGTACGGAAATTTCGGCAATATATTTGGCGAGGTAACATATTTAATTGATTAGAGGTACAAAACAACAGGTTAATGGCCACGCGAGAAAAGCCATCGCAAATGTGCCATGCTGGTCCATTAACCAGACTGTTTTATTTATTTCGAGCCATAAGCATAGCAAAAGAAACATAGGAAACAAACCAACGGTTGATAAAATATAATACAATGTAACACAAATCTTAAATTACAAACTAAACAATATCAGCCCGAAATTGTGCAACAGTAACAGCATTGTCTGAAGCATCAACAAGCTCTTGTGTGGAACATGATGTAGGACATCTAGGATAGTTAATTAAGTGTTTAGTTGTCTGTTCCTCCCCGCAGTCACACAAGGTGGAAGATTCCTTCAAAAAGCCCCATTTGAACAGGTTGTCCTTAGTTCGTCCGAAGCCACTCCTGCGCCGATTTAAGGAATTCCACACTCTCCAGACTTGATTTCCACCAGGAGGAAGGTTCTCAGAAGGAGCCATCCAATCATTACAATCAGATCTTGATGTCCACTGAGATAATCTGGCTGCTCCAGGCTGACCGGTGAGGGGAGTAGTAGTTCTCATGAAGCTCTTCCTAGATTTGAGCCTACTAAGTGGTGGCTGGTAACCATGTAACAGATGATCAGTGTTATGTTCTGCTTTATGTCTCTCAAGTTGAGTGCAGGCTTGGAAAAGTCAATACATTGTGTCATACAGTTGACGGATGTCAGCTTGTGGGATGGATTTCCATGATTGGTCGGTCAATACAGGGACGTAAATGCCGGTTGTGGATGACGCTGGAGTTGTCGCCCAATGATGTCACATACGTGCTCGGTTGGGGACAGATCGGGGGGTCGAGGAGGTCAAGGCAGCATGTCGATACTCTGTAGAGCACGTTGGGTTACAACAGCGGCATGGGGGCGTGCGTTATCCTGTTGGAAAACACCTCCGGGAATGCTATTCATGAATGGCAGCATAACAGGTCAAATCACCAGATGGACGTACACATCTGCAGTCAGGGTGCGTGGGATAACCACGAGAATGCTCCTGCTGTCATAGGAATTTGCTCCCCAGACCAGAACGCTCGGTGTAGGTCCAGTGTGTCGACGCCACAGACAAGTGGGATGTAGGCGCTCACCTGTACTCCATCTAACCAACGTACGGCCATCACTGGCACCAAGGCAGAATCGGCTTTCATCGGAAAACTCAACGGACCTCCACTCCATCCTCTAATGAGCTCTCGCTTGACACCACTGAAGTCGCAGACGACAGTGGTTTGGTGTAAGTGAAATGCACGCCACAGGGCGTCTGGCTCGGAGCTGTCCTTCAAGTAAGCGATTTTGAACAGTCAGTTACGTCACTGTGGTGCCAACTGTCTCTCGAATTTCTGCTGCAGACGCCGTCTGATGCGCCAAAGCCATACGCCGAATACAGCGGTCCTACCTCTCGGTGGTGCCAAGGGGACGTCCGGAGCCCGGTCTTCTTGCGACCGTACCTTCTCGTGACCACTGCTGCCAGCACGCATGTGCAGTGGAGACATTCCTGCCAAGTAGTCCTGCAATAGCGCGGGAGGAAAATCCACCTTCACGTAGCCCTATTACACAGCCTCGTTGAAACGCAGTGAGCTGTTGATACTGAACTCTTCGTTGTCGTAAAGGTATTCTTGATCCACTCACAGTTACTCCGTCCAATCTCAAAGGTAACTAACGCTCTCTCACAGCCTCGAACTAATTTACTGCAATGTAACCAATACATGCCACATCTTGTCTGGCGTGAGAATAACCTGCAGTATACTGTACGTCAAATAATGGTATGAGTTTTACGTCCTTCATAACTACTATTCTCTAGAGACGCCGCGCCGAGGTGCCACAATTTTGCCCTGGAGCGGATGCAAGAATCGTGTGCGCACTAAAACACCGAACAAACTAAATATCAAAATAATTATAAAAGAACAAAATGATAAAAGATAAATATTAATAATAGTAGTAATAATAACAGCTCATGGGAACGTTTCCGGTAGCTCTGGCAAGGTTAGCTTTAATGTCCGTAATTTTAAATTTTAACTGAGCAAGGTTGTCTAAACTGTACATTGTCAGCTGATAACAGTTTAATGGTTGATTCAGTTTCCCTGTGTCCAATTTCAAATACTGTTTAATATTCTCAATAATTGTGGGTTTTAAGGAGGGAGTGGCAGCATGAGATATGATTTGCTTAGGATCAAAACCCCTCACGTCTGTAAATACATTCAGATGCCTAGAGTTCTGCCAGGGGCTATCGCCTTGTTTATTTGTTTAAGAGAACTTTATAAGCAAATAAATATATTTCGTTGATTTTTAAAGAAATGCAAGATTTCCCCTGTACTATTGAGACGATTTGGAAGATTTTGGTACAAATCACACCTTCTAACTCCCTCTGGTTAAGGGGCTTAAGTTTTGTGAAACATACACATACATAAGATTTGAAAGTGATTGGTGCAATATGACGGTTGTTATCGTGTCCACGAGAAAGTGATATATATATATATATATATATATATATATATATATATATATATATATAAACTTTTGAACTGACGGTAGTTTTGGGGTCTGGGGGATGTGAAACGCGAATATACAGGGTCATTATCTATGTGCGCCCCGATAAACACGGCAAGCTAAGCCGGCTGTGATTGGAGCAGATCGCGGGCGCGTGTACCCGGTTCAGCCGGTGGTTGGCGCGCGCTTTTACACTTTTACCGAATATGTTCAATTATGTGCACTTACAGTGCTCGTAGGCGATGCTTAAAATGTCCTCACTCTCTTGTAACACACACCTGACATCTTCTGATGGAAGAATGTATGTCAACTCTTTTATTATTTACGGAGCCTGTTTCCTTGAATCGTTTAGCGAGCCTCCTAATTGTACTGGCATTAGGCACAGGTCTTCCTGTAAACTTGATTCGAAATTTTCGTCTCGTTTCAGAACAAGATTTTCTGCTTTTCATATACGAATTATGGATATACACAAGTGTCTAGGCATGAACAACAATCACAGTAATCACAACACTCACTAAACGTCTAAGCTTTGCAGATACACGTCCATATGAATGACAAAACACGTGTGAACTAACGATATGAGTCAGTTGAGCGCACCTACCACCGGCTGAACCGCGTACGCGCGCTCGCGATGTGCGGCAGTCACAGCCGGCTTAGCTTGCCGCGTTTATCGGGGCGCACATTGATAATGACCCTATATGTCGACATTTTCTGGAAGCCGCAACATGGTCCCCATTGCAATAGGTAGCTTTCTCATGAAATCTACCTAAAAGGGAAAATCTAATCTGAAATGAAGAGTCGAATAACCAACACACATCTTAGAAATTTGCTAGGTGCATTTACTTTCCTTGATGGAACGTGATAATTACAAGAAAATTAATCGTGTCATAACTCCTACTAAAGACTGGATTGGAAAGCCAATCATATTGTTTCCCCAGCCAGTGCGGCTAATTGTGCCCAACTGCGAGTTATATTTTACGTTACGGCACGGTGTCTATGTCTCAGATCAAATAATGTATTTCTTCTTTGAGGAAACAGAGCTGTCTGGCTTGGGTGATAAATCAAGAAGCTTCTCTTCCACTCGGGACACCTCCCTTGGTCGATAACAAGTTCGTTTTTCATCAAAATGACAGCGATTGAGAGAGCGATAGGTCGTCCATCTTAATGGCTGCTCATCAGTTGTATGCAATTTGACCTCGCCTATTTATTATTTTCCTTGATGTTGTTCATGAGTTGAAATGAAAATCCACAGCCTGCTTCCAGTCTCCGACCGGGTCAGGGAATGGAATGAATGAAGCCCCCATCTAGCGGCGAGGATATGAACTGTGCCGGCTGCCGAAGCCTGTCACACTCCCCTGGGGCAATGATTAAATGAATGACAGATGAAATGAAATGATAGTGGAGAGTGTTGCTGGAATGAAAGATTTGACAGGGAAACAGGAGTACCCGGAGAAAAACCTGTCTGCCTCAGCTTTGTCCAGCACAAATCGCACATGGAGTGACCGGGATTTGAACCACGGACCCAGCGGTGAGAGGCCGGCGTGCTGCCGCCTAAGCGTTGTTCACGAGTTATTGATGTTAAATTATTTTAGAGGCTTGAAACATCTTGGTCAACAGCTCTGTATTCTGTAAGCTGGGAGAATATGATTGCCTTTTCTCGTCTCACCATGTGGTCTTAGAACACTTCTACCGCGCAGGCAAATGTGTTAGTTCATTCAACTCGTTATACAGTACTACTTACAATTATATTTTCAGTTATAAGCTACAGGATTATTTAAACAAGATGTTCAGCAAAGAACATATAGCCTACTTTCTCCTAAATGTATGGGTATATTTATAACTCTTTGTCCTCATCCCTAAAACCACCTCTACCACCATGTATTGTTTGTTTTCTTTTATATTGAAAATTAGCCAGTAAGTGTCAAAATCAATATTATATACTTTATGATGATTGAATAACAAAACTACTAACTTATTGAAATGCATTCACGTCCGTTAATCTCTATATTAAGCCAGCCTGCAAAGTTACGAATCTTTCGTTTTGGGTACCTTCCCCTTTAAAAATCCGCGCCGATCACAGTAGGTTGGTGTTGAGACCTAGCAGTGAATTAATATTTATCTTGTACGCCTCTGGATGTTCAACGAGCAGGCAGTTTAAAGTAGCCAGGAGGGAGGCGATCCAGCTGGCAGTGTTTAAAGTTAATCGGAGCGCGATCGTGGCTAATAGTTGAACTACCAATATTACAAAATTGCCATACTTCAGGAGGCCAGGTATTTACACAGCGGTATGTTTGGAACAATATTACCCACATAACCCACAAGAGGACAGCACCGTACAGAGACATTAAGAAGGCTGTGGTTGATAACAACGTGTATCTAGTTCCTCTATTCTCCTTTTCCTAATGTCTTCTGTTTCTGTGCAATGCTGGGACTGTGATTTATTAATAAACGAGTGTATACATTAGCCTCCCCTTTGAGCTAAATGACATTTTATTCAGTATCTGTGGAAAGAGCTTGTGCACATCAATTGTAAAAGAATTCAAGAAAAAAAAGTTAACTGTAGCAGTATTCGATCCACGGTCAACTGCGTGACAGACTAACACGCTAGCCCAGAGCTAACCATATCCTTAACAACATGGCGATTTTAACTGATATATTAGATACAACCTGTTGGCAAATAATGACTTGAAATAAACTATTTCTTCACTGCAGTACATCTTCATTATAGATCATTTCATACAAAGTTTATATTATTGTATCAGTAGGTTATATCACATACAACATACTAAAACTACTGAAATATAAGACAGGCTCATGAGGACAGCTGCCATCTTGTCGTGTGGCAGATACGGCTCAGCTCTTTTAAGCCATTCATACAGAATACTATTATAATATTAAATTATAATAAATAACGGATCACGACCTTCAGGATAGCTTAAACCACCCTAGGCTTGATAATCTGAACTGGTGGGTCTTAAGCTATTGATTATAATGGTTGCATAATTCACACGGCCACCATCCTGAAATGGCAAGGCCGATGACCTTGAAGTTTGAGTGAAAGACGCGTCCTATATAAAGGTGTGTTGTCACCAAATTTGGTAGAGATCGGATGATTAGTTTATCCGTAATTTGAGTTTACGTTTTGAACGTTTGAGTGGCCGCCATTCAGTTTTGGTAAAGATGGTGGCGATATAAAGTATGACACTGAGGTGCCCTATGCTAGAGCTACCTCTGTACCAAATTTCGTTCGATTCGGTTTCACCGTGTTCGAATTGATAGGGGGGACAGACATTCAGAGTACACACACTCACACACACACACAGACTCACACACACACATACACACACACAGACAGACACACAATTTTTCGCCCTGTGTTGATCTCTTAAGTCTACTTTCATTTTTTGCAAAAATCGAAAGTAGGCTAAAAACTAGAATAGTTGCTACGGATGTAGTATATACCTGGTGGTTATAACAGTCTCTAGTTGCCAAGTGCGTGTTTGCACGTTCATGAAACATGTGATCATTGTCAAGGACATGGGGAAGAAAAATAATACCTAATCAATTCAATTGAAACACTTTTAATGTGCTCCTACATCATACCAATACCATGGTCACTGCTACAGAACAGGCTCAATATGGCGCCCGTCCGTGTCTAGGAGAGTCTGGAAGCACAGGATTTCATTCTGCACAGATGCACCAAGCATCTCCATTGGTATGCTCGACACCTCTCTTGATATGCTTCTCTTGAGATCAGCACATGTGTAAACTCTGTCTTTCAGGTAGCCACATAACCAGAAATCACAATAAGTAAGATCAGGTGATCGTGACGGCCAAGTATTTGGAAATGATCTGCTGACAATTTGGTCGCCACCAAATGTGTTACGGAGAAGCAGTTGAATTTGACGAGCGATGTGTGGTGGAGCCCCATCTTGCATGAAAACTGTTGAAGTCAATTTGTTTCTCTCATGTAGGGCGGGTATGACATGTTGGCGAAGCATATCGCAGTACCACTGGCCAGTCACACTGCCCGTCTTTGATCCTTGAGTGCCAGCTTCCTCCAAAAGGAATGGACCAATGATGAACGTGGCCGTCAAGCCAAACCATACGGTGACAGGTTCACTGTGCAGATGAACTTCATGCACATTGACTGAAGGCGAAGATCCCCACAGTCGGCAACTCTGTGTGTTCACCGCACCCGTCAGAGAAAAATGTGCTTCGTCTGTCCATAGGATGGTCTAAAGCCAGCCCTCGTCAACTTCAATCCGCGCTAGAAAGTGGAGAGCGAAGTCAACACGTTGTTGTGCGTCATGTGGTGTAAGCTTCTGTACGATAGGATTTTATACGGATACCATTTGACAATGGTTCGAAGCACCTTCTTGACAGTGGACCAAGGAACGTTCAACTATCGTACACAGCACGCGCCCTGTTGGACGATTGGCCACTGTGCTCAGCGTTGTCCACCATAGCAACAACGATTTCGACAACCACTTGTGGTTCAACCGGTCGGCGGCCTCCTCCTGTAGCGACACCCAGTTCGCCAGTCGATTCAAACTTCATCATGTTCCGCAGAGCAGGTGGAGAAAAGCCTTTCAGCCGGCGGTAATTTCCAAGTGCTGCTGCAGCGTTACTGTTGTTTTCATAGAAGAGCACCAATAACCCTCTGCTCTTTTTGTCTACGTCCATTCTGACACCATCCACAAGTGCACTGACATTGGTCTGATCAGCGTGACTATGAATGATTATCATTGTGGCACTAGTGGCAGGTGGCCGGTGTTAATTGTGATGGCTGTATTAGTGTGTGTTATCTGTCATTCAGGTAAGGACTGCGGACGATCAATTTTAATTTTAGTTCCTACTTTTGCTACCAAATGCTACCGTCCACAACACCTAGCTGCGAACTTGGCTACTAGACGCCATCGCAATCAGCACCTGGCGGCGAACGTTGGAACTAATATAGCGTTAATCAAATCTAACCTACAAATTTTAGCTTCACACAAGTGTAGTTAGTGGAAGGTTCTTTTACATGCCATACATCTATGACATGGGCCCGCAGGCTTTACTTCCCGTCCGATGGAAGGCATACTGAGGATTTTTAATACTCTTAAAAATCCGACGACTTCGGTCGGGTTTGAACCCGCGATCTTAAGATACAGACCGTACTGTGTAATTATACTAAAGTGGCCACGGTGACGTTTGTTGATAAAATGGTATGTTTTACGTAGTTGGCAGAAAGTATCGTGTTTCACAGTTTGTACATTTCGTGTGTTGCCGTGATGCCTAGAGTATTTACACATGAAGAGTATGCCGAAATGGTGGATATTTACGGTTATTGCAATGGAAATGCAAGGGCTTCTGTTCGCTAATACCAACGACGGTTTCCTCAACGTAGAATACCCCGCCAAAAGGTGTTTGCTAGGGTCTTCGGTACACTGCGTGCATGTGGTTCTCTTCCCAGGGTCCGTGCTGTATCGGAACGACATGGTGAACAAGATGTACATGAAGTGGAAAACATTCTACGAGTAGCTGCAGACGACTTTCTGTACAGCGAGGTATTCCACGCACCCGAATATGGCGCACGATACATGAGCATGGCTTGTATCCCTATCACCACCAGCGTGGGCAACATCTTGAGGAAGGAGATAACATCAGGCGGCAGAACTTTAGTGAATGGATACTAGCTAATTTCGAATTGATTCCATACATTTTGTTTGCTGACGAATCAACGTTTACCCGCAACGGAATCAACAACACTAGAAATTATCACACATTAGTGTATGAAATCCTAACGTTACTGTCGAAAGTAATTTTCATCGTCGTTTCTCAATTAACGTGAGGTGTGGTATAATTGATAATCAGCTCGTTGGTCCAGTTGTTCTGGAGCACCGTCTTACCGGAGCACTGTATCTTCAATTTCTGCAGAATCAGCTGCCGGAGTACTTGGAGGATGACCTTTTGGCTACAAGGGTTGGAATGTACTTCCAGCAGGATGGAGCTCCTGCACATTCCGCACGACCAGTGGTACAGTATCTCAATCATATTTATCCTGGACGTTGTATGTGATGTTGCACAACCACAAAGGGCGCCTGAGCTTTCGCCGCTGGATTATAGTTTGTGGGGTTGGTTAAAGAACGAAGTCTACAGGAAAAAAATGCAAACAAGGGAAGACTTGCTTACTCGCATTTTAATTGCTTGTGCGCTCATTACAGAAGAGAGACATCAGCTCCGATAAGCAACACAGCATCTGTCTGTAAGAGCTGAAAAATGCATTGAACTTGGTGGGGGTATTTTTGACAATAAGTTGTATAGGGAAATGAACAATTACACAATAATTACACATAACTTGCAATGGGAAATTGACAATTGACAATTACACAATAAGGTCTGTATCTCGGAAACCATTGCAAATAGAGCACATGCTCATATGATGTTTTCGCTTTAGAATGGCCAATACCTCTTAACGTATGGCCCCTTCCTCCCGGGACACCCTGTATACGGTGTTGAAGTCACCGTGGACGTTCAAAGGCTGTTGTCTCTTGAGGAGTATTTTTCTGCAATTACAGTATTTTGTTCAGCCTGCAAATGTTAATATAGTGATGCTGTTCTATTATTGTTGTTGTGTTCATTTTAAACCATAATAAATAGTTGGTTATTGTTGCTTTAAAGGGCGGAATAAAACCATAACAAAGAAGCATTAATTTATTTTTTGGAATAGTTCGTGTATGACGGTGAAAAGTTGATGTACCACCTCATTGCGTCAGTCATTTCATGAAGAGTCGAATCAACAAACACCGGTTCTTCATGAAGATCGTTGGTTGATAGGGTTAAATCTTTTCTTACTACATCTGCCTAAATCAGTCTGTCACTTCATGAAGAAATGCGTGAGATAGTGCAACTAACCCTTTTTACATCATGTGTGGATTATAATGAAGTACCTAAGATTTTCATGAAGTAACGGATTTCACTATCTGACTACGACATATACAATGGCATGGAGTTACAGATGACATGTTTCACGTTTTAAAGATACTGTCTGAGAGATGTCCACACTGATTTGCCACACACAGTTTCATCCTAGTAGGAAGAAACTGCAATACTCGCCATAGAACGTTCTGTGGGATCACCTCCATGATCACTCGAATGCGGTGCTTCAGCTTCAAGATGGTTGCTGGACGTGTTTCGTACACCGTATGTTTCACATATCCCCACAAAAAAGTGGTGAGATCTGGTGAACGGGTAGGCCACTGCATGCAGCCATACCGTGAGATAAGATGTATGGGAACATCCTTCTTAGTGTCCGAATGCTCACGTGGACTGTGTGACCAGAGGCTCCATCTTGTTGAATTATTGAATGATCTTGTTCTGAATATTTTAAAAGGCGTCATGTGTTTATGCCCCAACCTGTATTACCCAACCAAGGCGAATGGAGTCCTACACAGCATAGCGTCACCAGTATCGAACATGGTCTCATCGCAGGAAATTTCCATTTAGTCTAGTATAGGCTACTATTATTTCCATGCGGTTTGTCCTTTTCACGAGTTAAATATTTTGCTCGCTTTACTTGCTTCAAGTTGGTCCTCCTTTCGTATCTAACATAATTACGCTAGGTACCATCCCGGCATTTACCTGGAATAGAAGTGAGAAACCACGGAAAACCACTTCCACTTCCAGGATGGCTAAGGTAATCAAACCCTCCTCTTCTCAGTTATACCTCACGACGCTGAGTGTACCCCGTTCCTGCCCTCAGACTAGAATTAAATTTCTTGGCAGAGCCGGAATCGAACCTGGGCCTCCACAGTGACAGCCAAGAATGATCAGACAGATTCCACACACACCCAAGTACACGAAGTCACAAAGAAATGAAATGAATCAACAACAACACCTTTCAGGAAATATCCTTGACCTCCTCGTGGTGCAGTGACTAGCATTCTTGTCAGTCACCACAGAGGTCCGGGTTCGATTTCAGACTCAGTCAAGATATTTAATTCTGGTCTGGGGGCTGGGACGTATATTCATTCATTCATTAGTTTATTTGCATTGGGGGTGTGTCCCCCGGTGGCAAATTAGATATACATAACAAATAAATAATTGTACATAACCATTCACTAACAATTAAACTGGAGTATTTACACAAATAGTCAGTCTTTTCTTAAACACACCTATATGTTTGGGAAAAGGCTCTAAGACTGCGGCAGGTAGAGAGTTCCAATTATCAATGGCATGGTTTACGAAATAATATTTACCATAATTTGTTCGCTGTGGTCGGCCCTTAACTTTGAAAGGATGATCGCCCCTACCCATGTAAGTAGGCTTTTCCATACGTTTGCTAAGCTCACCCCATGCTGGTTGATTTGTATACGTGTTGTACATAGCGCAGAGTCTAGATTTCATCCTCCTAGCCTCAAGTGATTCCCACCAAAGTTTCTTTAACATACGGCTCACACTGCTCCTGGGATTAAAGTCACTGAGCACAAATCTAGCGGCCTTTCTTTGTACCATTTCCAACTCATTCATGAGCCCTACTTGATATGGATCCCAAACCGCCGAGGCGTATTCCAGGACTTACAAGTGACAAATATCCTAATTCTTTAGCAGAGGTACTACTTCCTTTTAATACCCTCATTAAAAAGTGCAGGGATTTGTAAGCTTTAGACACTACACATCCTATATGACTACTCCATTTCATATCATTCCTTAGGTGAACGCCCAAATATTTGCAAGAATCTTCTTCAACAAGTATTTCCGAGCCAATGTTATATTGAAAATCTTGCCTTCGCACTTTCCCTATTTTTATTAGACTACATTTTCTTGTGTTTATTTTCATTTTATTTTCAATCGCCCACTTATAGACCAGGTTCAGGTCATCTTGAAGTACTGCATTGTCTTGTGAGTCATGTATCTTTCGATATATTACACAATCATCCGCAAACAATCGACAGTCACTGCGAATCCCATTTGGTAAGTCATTTATAAACGCCAAAAATAACTAAGTTCCGATTACGCTGCCCTGAGGGATACCCGACGTTACGGTAATTTCATCCGAGAATTGGCCTTCAACTTTCACTTTCTGGGAACGACCCGTCAAAAATTCTTGGATCCATAAAATTACTCTTCTATCAATCTTCGTCGAAGCTAATTTATGGAGTAGCATGTCATGCGGAACGACATCAAATGCCTTCGCAAAATCTATAACTAAGGCGTCGACTGAAACTCCATCGTCTAACGATTCGCTAATATCTTGAAAAAGTGATAGCATCTGACTCTCGCATGAGTAACCTTTCCGAAATCCATGTTGCCTATCATTAAACCATGATAATGTTTCCCACTGTTCCCTCAAGTAGTCGCAAATGAGATGCTCCATCTGTTTACAAACGATGGAAGTAAGACTAACCGGCCTGTAGTTGCCCAATTCAAGTCTGCTCCCTGCCTTAAATATTGGGACTACCGTAGCTCTTTTCCAGTCATCCGGGATTTGCGCATTGTTTATGGATACATTAAACATCACCTCTAAGTATCGTGCCACGGCCCTACCTCCTAGTTTAAGTACTTCACTAACAATATTATCAGGACCCTTCGATATATTGTAACGTAATTTTTGTATTAGCTTTACAATTGCTGACTGGTTTATTTGGAGAAGTGGAGCCCCTGATTCACCGGTAAGGTCCAACACACAGCTATTGGATTTATTGAACACACTACCATAAAAGATATCTAATTCATTAGCAATGACCTGCTTCTCAGTAATTAATTTACCGTCACCGGACATTATCATCGACAAATTATTTGAATTTCCCTTTCTTCTCCTAACATTACTGTAAAAAAAAATCCACCCATCGCCTCCCGAACCAAGTAAACCTTGCATATAATTGTCATGAGCAGCCCTCTTTTTTAAGACGAGCTCTCTTGATAAGGACTTAAATTTCAACATATACTTGTCACTATCATGTCTTTTATTGTATAATTTCCTAATTTTCCGTTTTAGACTCCTAATTTCTCGTGTGTAATACTCAGGATTTGGATTTTGTTTCAGTAATTTAAATGGAACAAATTTATCAATAGCGCTATTTAAAATTTTCAAAAAGTTAGTCCATAGGATATTAATGTGATTTCCTTCCGATGCCCATCCTACAAATAGCTCATTCAAATACCCCTGAAATTTGCCCTGATCCGCCCTGCGATACTGGAATATGATCTTATTTGCTACATCAGAGTCTAATTTTGAAATGCCACCGTATCTAATATTTAATTCAACCCCAGAATGGTCACTAATTCCTGGTACTTTCAGACAGTTAATATACAGCTCTACAGGCCTTACGAGATAAACATGAAATGAAAATCCAGCCTGCTTCCAGTCTCCGACCGGGTCAGGAATGGAATGAATGAAGCCCCCCAACTAGCGGCGAGGATATGAACTGTGCCGGCTGCTGAAGCCTGTCGCACTCCTCTGGGGCAATGATTCAATGAATGACAGATGAAATGAAATGATAGCGGAGTGTGTTGCTGGAATGAAATTTTTGACAGGGAAAACCGGAGTACCCGGAGAAAAACCTGTCTGCCTCCATTTTGTCCAGCACAGATCTCTCATGTAGTGACCGGGATTTGAACCACGGACCCAGCGGTGAGAGGCCGCCTAAGCCACGGAGGCTCACACGAGATAAACATCTAAGGTATTATTGCCTCTAGTTGGGAAGTCAACTACTTGGGTAAATCCACCCTCCCTTAAGAATTTGTTTGCAGCGCTCTGAGCTTGACCACAGCTAGTTGACTCACCAGACCAGTCTACTTTGGGGAGGTTTAAATCTCCGGCAATTATTATGCTCTTTTTCATAGCATTACCCGTACAAGTTTTATCATACAATGTGTCGAGAAGCGAAAAGTTATCTTTCGGTGCTCTATACGCCCCTATCACCTGAAGAGGGAATTTATTCCCTTTATCCGAAATTTGTACACATAACATTTCATGATCCATATCAGCCCACTTTAAGAAACTAGCTATATTTTTGCGCACACAAATAATAGCCCACCACCTCGCTTCCCCCGATCCCTTCTGTACATTTCGTAGGTCCCTTGAATTATTTCATTACTATTTATATCCTCATATAACCAAGATTCAGTAGCAATGACAATGTCCGGAGAATACGTCTCTACAAGATTCCAAAATTCAATTAATTTATTTCCTAAACTCTGACAATTAACCTGCAGTAATCTTAGAGTCTTACCTCCGCAGCAAATATCCCGAAGTAGCTCCTTCTGTTCCCGTCGGCTGGCAACCTCTGGACCTGCTCCTCCTCACAATGGCCGGCACGAACCGACGACCCTGTCATGTAGGCTCCCTAGGTTGAAAGCGCCCCCGTCGATTTAAATGCAGCCCGTCTCGGGCGAAGTTACGGCCACCAATCCAGCAGTCAGCATCTACGTACACTAATCCCAGTGGTGCACAAACCCAGTCCATGCGGTCATTTACAGTCTTAACTCGCCTTAACGGAACATCTCCCCGCCGAACAATGCCACTCATTATAATTTTTGCAATTCTAAACTTACTTTTAGCTTTTCTGCCTAGTTCGTAGAGCTCCCCCATGATGTAATCAGCTGTAGCCCTCTTCTTCAAATCGTTCGTCCCAACATGGAGCAACAACACTTTAACTTTGTCACAGTCCTCTACATTTGCTTCTTCCACTTGTTGGGCAAGCTGGTCAATTTTAATCCCCGGATAACACCGCACTTTCGCACCTGATTTCCTCGAGATATTCGCATTCCATCGTATCATAGAATCACCCATTATGATAACGTCATCCTCAGTTTGCTCCTGCACGTCCTCTTCCACACTGATCCCAGTAGAAAGCCGTTTAGTCACATCCTTCGCCGTTTCCTCTGATTCACGAAGCTTTGTTATAAGTTCCTGTATTATTTGATCCCTTGCTTTGATTTGTACCCTCAAACAGTCCGGCGTATCACATACTTTACAAAACGAATTCCTGAAATAACAATCCTCCTTCTTGACCTTAATACAGCCGAAGTGAAACCATTTCTCACATAGTCCACACTGAACACCGTTCTTCAATGTTTTACTGCACGTCGAACACTTTAATGCTGCCACTGGATCATTTGCCTGATTCACATTTGGAGTAACAGGGCCTGGATTCACTTCCACTCCACCAATAACTAATAATAATGTTATTGGTTTTACGTCCCTTTTAACTACCCTGGCTTTTAGAGACGCCGGGGTGCCGGAATTTTGCCCCGAAGGGGATCTTTAACGTGCCAGTAAATGTACTGACACGGCTCCCTCGCATTTGCGCACCCTCAAATGCCAGCTGACTGCGCCAGGTTTCGAACCTGCAACCTTGGGCTCAGCAAGCGAGAACGTTACCCCTGAGCCACGCAGCCAGACCCACCAATAACTAACAACGCAGCTATCACTAGGGCTATAAACCACAAGTTTATTCAGCGTTGTTAGTCAAAACTGAGAAGAACTGGGTTTACTTCATCCATCCTAGAAGTGGTTTCCCACTCCTACTCCAGGCGAATTATGGGATGATTCCTAACTTAAGGCCACGGCCGCCTTCTTCCAAAGCCTAGCCTCAATTGCAAATATTCACACTACGACAACCATCACAATGATACAAGTTATAGGACAGGCTCCACACACACCCAAGTACACGGGACTACATAACCAAGATGTCGCAAAGCCCCTAAATGAATCAAAAACAACAACACCTTTCAGGAAACATCCTTGGTGTGTCCGGATGCAGCGAACACATCCCACATAGCCGATGCACAGTGCATGATGAATAGTAATTCGCACATTACACACGAGCTGATGACGTCGTAGGCTACCGGTACCTTATCCCGCCTCATCTCCCATTTTGTGTCGTCTTGTAATGCGTCAGGAATTTCCTTCTAACTGAGCTGGTGAAATGACGCCGACAGAAATAACTCAGGCCACGCAAAACGTTTTCATAACCTGAATGCTTACAGCTAGCACAACTCATCGATCCAGAAGCTTATCTGCGCCTTGTATATTAATAATAAGTAATAACACGAGCAGTTTGAATCCCTCCATAGCATTGCTTCCAATAGTAGGGTTCCCAAAAGTAAGGTATAGTAGGGTCAGCAACAATATTTCCGGGGTTCCTCAGATGTTTAAGAAAAGAAAAAAAAGATAAGATAAAGCGATTGATAAATAATAAAAAATAAAACAAATAAATTAATGCATAAATGAATAAGTAAATAAACAAAATAATAAATAAAAGTAAGTCGGCCTAAAAAGATTAGTCCAGCAATAAATAATAATTACACACATAAATTAATTTAATTTAATTATTTTCTCGACTGCCAGCATAGCCTATGGGTGCGCACACCGTATTGATCATGCCCCAGCAAATTCTTTGAATAGAACAAAGTTAATGTAATAGACTCCATTATTAAAGGTTTACTGGGTGAGTTAGCCGTGGTCGTTACGGCATGACTGCTGGCAGTCGCTCACATCCGGGAGGCGAGGAGGTTCGAATCCCCCCGCCGGCAACCTTGAAGATGGTCTTCTGTGGTTTTTCATCTTCCTTCCAGGCAAATACCGGGATTGGTCCCTAACTATAGGCCACAGCCGCTACCTTCCAACTCCTTGTCCTTACATTCCAACTTTCCTCCCCAACGGTACTTGTAGCTCACCCATTGGGGGTCCGTCTCGAAGCAGCTACAAAACTGGTGAGCCGAACATGTCCTCGAACACTCCCGCCGGCACAAAAGCCATACGCAAAAAAAAAAAAAGTTCAAAGAACAAGGTTGTCCTTCATTTTACCATGATTTTACTATCATAAGACATTTATTTTCGTTTCTTCTGAGGCAGGGAGATTACCTAGCAGTTGTCCTATTTAACTGCCCTCATTTACTCTATTTACCCGTCAACAACGGACAAACAAAGCTTGTCTTCATAATAATTTTAGAATCTAAAACAATTACCATGAGTTAGAAATATCTTTTTTTTCTGGTATATAGGCTTTCACGGCCAGTGAATTAAAAGTCAGCAATTTTTCTAGGTTTGTGCCGTGTCTTGTGTGTTGTTTCACCAAGGGTCCGGGCGGGGACACCAAGAGCCCGCTGATGAGCCAGCTTGGTGTCCTAGGCGAAACCCCGCACAAGATACGGCACAAACTTAGAAAAAAATGATGAGTTTTAATTCACTGGCCGTGAAAGCCAATATACCATATTTTTGGAAGCCTTCATAGGGAGGTTATGGTTGCTTGAGCTTTTAGCTCTCGCAGTAAAGAGGCGCAGGTGCACTTCGAGTCCGCTGATGAGCCAGTTTGGTGTCACGGCACAAACCTAGAAAAATTGCAGAATATTTTCTTCTAATTGTAATATTTGTAAATTGGAACTAAAGTTGTAGAGGAGTTCTCACCAGTGGCTGTACGCCTCGTGTTGCAGTGTTACTGTTATTTGTTGCCTGCCTGATCCATGGGTTCGATCCAGACTCTGCCAAGAAATTTAATTCTGGTTTGAGATACTGGAACGATTTCGCTGCCATTCAAGTCACTCATGTAGTGTCAATTCCGAAGACCAGTAGTTGTATGACGTGTTCGGGCCGGCAAGATAGCTGCAACATGTCGCGCGAAGACGCACATTATCTGTGCTCAAACCGTCCATAAACAGTCCCGCTACGGAAGCACGAAGATAGAGTCGCTCCGCTGTCGTTATCTCGTGAAGTCACAACCAGGTGACCAGTCTGAGCGGCCGATGTATTGGGGGCATCAAAGTATACGCTCGACTTGCGCAGAAGACTCTTACTACCATTTCCTCTTCTCCTCTCCGTTAAGGG
Source organism: Meconema thalassinum (assembly GCA_946902985.2). Taxonomy (NCBI): domain Eukaryota; kingdom Metazoa; phylum Arthropoda; class Insecta; order Orthoptera; family Tettigoniidae; genus Meconema; species Meconema thalassinum. The sequence continues at coordinate 177,477,006 of OX336393.1, forward strand.
ACCTCCCATAAGGTTCTTTTTTTTCGTGTAGCCTCCTGAGAGGCCGAGTGCAGGTCTTTCTAGTCGACGCCCGTGGGCGACCTGCGCGTCGGGATGAGAGATGAGATGAATGGATGCAAGTGGGCAAGGATGTGGAAGGAAGCGGCCGTGGCCTGTCAGAAGGTACTGTCCCAGCATTTGCCTGGTGTTGAAAATGGGAAACCACGGAAAACCATTTCAAGGACAGCCGACGGTGGGGCTCGAACCCACGCGTCTACCGAGTCAGCAGAGAGCTTGGCCCCATGACCTAACGCCGCGCTTTAGCCAGCGTAGCCACTACCGTCGGTTATCCCATCAAGTAAGACAACTAGTATACAAGAATAATTGATTTAACAAATGGAAGCTTACAGCTATTAGGTCATACTAGCGGACCCGTGCGAGAAATCTCGCATGTTCATAAGTCACACTTTCCCCAACAGGTTTATAATGAGAGACTTAAGGAGAAAGGTTGTTATGTTATTATTTTAACCACATGATTATAGAACACCATTTGCATTTCAGTTAGAATTCCAAGCTCTACGTTCTCTAACTTAAGAAGGCAATTACTGAAAATTCTATCATCATAACACTCACTAGTTATTCGATATTTATGAAAGCATCTTGGTCAAGATTTCCTGCTTTATCTTGTTGGCTTGGAAGCCTCCTTCTCCCTTATGAGGACAGCCCTCGTTGGAATACTTCTTCTCGCCCCGCTTACACTGAGGCTTCCTTGTTCCTAGTGCAACGAACAGCGCTAAACTCCTTTGCACGTTACCTACAGAGGTGCTTTCCTTGTCCTGTGTGTAGCGCTCAATGCTAAAATCCTTTGCACGTTACCTACAGGGGTGCTTTCGCTTTCCTGAGTGGAGCGTCAGCATGAGAGCGTGCTGTAGCTGGTTTCTTTCCTTGATATTTATGAAATTAAAATGCAATTCGTCACTGTTGATTCCCTTTCTGTGCTGAGTCCATTGATTGACAGCTTAGCCGTAACACTCACCGGTTATTCGATATATTTCAGTCAGAATTGCAATTGAAATTATACGATTTGAGTACCCAATCCATTGATTTAGTAATTCTGAAAATCATGGGAAATACTAGAAGAAAAACCTGTAAAAGAATTAATGTTTAATAGTTCTAAGGTTTTAGACGCCGGTTATACGATTTAGACTACTCAATCCATTGATTTACTGTTTCTGAAAACCATGCGAAATGATCGATATTTATGAAATTAGAATGCAGAAGAAAAACCTGTAAAATAAATTAACGTTTAACAGTTTTAAGGGTTTAGACGACAACTCATAATTGCAGCATGTTAGAGCATCAGTATCTGCAAATTGCACACTTCTTACAAAAATTAGTAATTATGCAATTCGAATGCAATTCGTCACCGCTAATTTATGAAATTATACGATTTGAGTACACGTTCCTTTAATTTACTGTTTCTGAAATCCTTGCAGAATGATAAAGGAAAGATCTCAAAATATTAAAATGACACTAAACAGGCGTCACACCGGCTAAGATGTGAAGTGGGCAGCAATTATGGAGCGTACTTTCCTACAGCAACAGTATCTGAAAATCGCATACTTCGTATAAATTATAGACATTTATGAAATTAGAAAATCTCGCTTGTTCATAAACCACACATTTCCCAATATGTTTATAATGAGAGTCTTAAGGAGAAAGGTTGTTATGTTTTCATTTCATCCAAATGATTATAGAACACTGTTTACATTTCAGTTAGAATTGCAAGTTCTACGTTCTCTAACTTAAAGGCAATCACTGAAAATTGGATCATCATAACACACACCAGTTATTCGATATTTATGAAAGCGTCTTGGTCAAGATTTCCTGCTCTAACTTCTTGGCTGAGGAGCGTCCTTCTCCCTTATCAGGACAGCCCTCGTTGGGAAACTTCTTCACGCCCCGCTTACAGTGAGACTTTCTTGTTCCTAAGTGCAACGATCAGCGTTAAACACCTTCACTCACTGCCTGCAGGGCAGCTTTCCCGTTCCTGTGTGAGGCGCTCAGCGCTAAACTCCTTTGCACGTTACCTACAGGGGAGCTTTCACTTTCCCGAGTGGAGCGTCAGCATGAGAGCGAGCTGTGGCTGGTTTCTTTCTTTGATATTTATGAAATTAAAATGCAATCAGTCACTGTTGATTCCATTTCTGTGCTGAGTCCATTGATTGAGAGCTTAGCCGTAACACTCGCCGGTTATTCGATACATTTCAGTCAGAATTGCAAGTTGTACGTTTCGTAACTTAAGAAGGCAATCACTGAAAATTGGATCATCATAACACTCATCGGTTATTCGATATTTATGAAATTATACGATTTGAGTACGGTACCCAACCATTGATTTTGTAATTCTGAAAACCATGGGAAATGATAGAAGAAAAACCTGTAAATGAATGAATGTTTAATAGTTCTAAGGTTTTAGACGCCGTAACACACGCCGGTTATACGATTTTGAGTACTCAATCCATTGATTTACTGTTTCTGAAAACCATGCGAAATGATCGATATATATGAAATTAGAATGCAGAAGAAAAACCTGTAAAATAATTAACGTTTAATAGTTTTAAGGGTTTAGACGACAACTCATATTTGCAGCATGTTAGAGCATCAGTATTTGCAAATCGCACACTCCTTACAAAAATTGATATTTATGAAATTAGAATGCAATTCTTCACTGCTAATTCATGAGGCCTATATGATGATGATGATGATGATGATGATGATGATAGTTTCATGGCTGTAGACGACAACTCTAGTATGATACAGCAACAGTATTTGCAAAAAGCACACTTCTTACAAGAGTCGATATTTATAGAATTAGAACGCAGAAGAAAAACCTGTACCCAATCCATTGATTTGCTGATTCTGAAAATCAGATAGAAGAAAAACTGTTAGAGAATTAACGTTCAATGTTTTAAGGTATTAGACGACAACTCAGAATTGCAGCATGTTAGAGCAACAGTATTTGCCAAAAGCACAATTCTTACAAAAATCGATATTTATGGAATTAGAATGCAGAAGAAAATTCTGTATCGCGGCATATTTTAACAAACCTGGAATATAATAAATCCATTATTTAGACGGATGAGCTTAAATCATGATTTAGCCTACTGATTCTGAAAACGAACACATTCCTTTCATTTACTGTTTCTGAAATCGATGCAAAATGATAAAGGAAAGACCTCAGAATGTTAAAATGACATTAAAAAGGCGACACAGCGGCCAAAATGTGAAGTGGACACCAATTATGGAGCGTATCTTCCTGTAGCAAGAGTAACTGCAAATCGCACACTTCGTACAGTTTTTTAAAAGTCATTTTTTAAAGAAATTATAGATATTTATGAAATTAGAGTGCAATGAATCACTGGTAATGTATATTTTCTTTCGTTTGAATGCTCATTTTTCACGATCGGTCTCTTGTGAGCGCCGCAGGAGGGATGCATACTACTGAAATAATATATATGATGTTTATTTATTTATTTATTTAAAGAAACCAGCTCCCTGTGGAACAGTCGCTGGTCAATATTTGTTTCAGGATTCACTATGCTGTATACACCAAGTCCTCGAACATTTGGATCCGTGCGCGTATTATTAATCTCCTCGACGCAATGAAACATAAAGTCTCCTTGTAAGATGAAAGATGCAAGACTTAGCTCTATTGATGATCTTCCTAAGACTATCCTGTCATCACAAAACTCTTGATGCATGGGCTGCCACTTGATGATCTTTCAAAGACTATCCTGTCATCATCAAACTCTTGATACACGCACTGCCACTTGATGATCTTTCTAAGACTATCCTGTCATCACCATGCTCTTGATACATGTACTGCCACTTGATGATCTTTCTAAGACTATCCTGTCATCATCAAACTCTTGATACACGCACTGCCACTTGATGATCTTTCTAAGACTATCCTGTCATCACCATGCTCTTGATACATGGACTGCCTCTTGATGATCTATCTAAGACTATCCTGTCATCACAAAACTCTTGACGCACGGACTGCCTCTTGATGATCTTTCTAAGACTATCCTGTCACCACAAAACTATTGATGCTCGGGCTGCCCCTTGATGATCTTTCTAAGACTATCCTGTCATCACAAAACTCTTGACGCACGGGCTGCCTCTTGGTAATCTTTCTAAGACTATCCTGTCATCACAAAACTATTGATGCTCGGGCTGCCCCTTGATGATCTTTCTAAGACTATCCTGTCATCACAAAACTATTGATGCTCGGGCTGCACCTTGATGATCTTTCTAAGACTATCCTGTCATCACAAAACTCTTGACGCACGGGCTGCCTCTTGGTGATCTTTCTAAGACTAGCCTGTCATCACAAAACTCTTGACGCACGGGCTGCCTCTTAATGATCTTTCAAAGACTATCCTGTCACCACAAAACTATTGATGCACTGGATGCCACTTGATGATCTTTTAAGACTATCCAGTCATCATCAAACTTTTGATACACGGATTGACCCTTGATGATCTTTCTAAGACTATCCTGTCATCGCCAAGCTCTTAATACATGGACTGCCTCATGATGATATTTCTTAGACTATACTGTCATCACCAAGCACTTCATACACGGACTGCCACTTTTGATATTTCTAAGACTATCCTGTCATCACCAAACTCTTGATACACGGACTGAGGAGAAGAGCTATCTACCCCCAGCCCCAGACCGTGTCAGACAAGATTCGATCTGCACTCGGAGATGTGGCCTACAGTACGTGAGCTGACTCGCAGCTGCTCTCATCCTGCATTAGAACACACCACCATTCTCTCTCACAGTGAACGAGCGTAGCAATGCTGATGATGAAATAGCAGTAATTGATATGATTTGGGTCGTAAGTGGGCGATTGTTAATCAAAACTCAGGTCAAACAAGCACATGATTCGTGACTCTTTTTCCGAGTGTAACATCGCTCTTTGCATTCACACGCTAAATCAGTGTTGCCAACCCGGCTATATAAACAACCAGGTTATGGGAATAAAGTGCTTACCAGTAATCGTTACTACTGTGGTGGAAACCACGGAATATCACTTCCAGAATGGCTGAGATAGGAATCGAACCCACCTCTTCTCAGTTTTGCCTCAGGAGGCTTAATGTACCCCGTTCCAGCCCTCAGACCAGAATAACATGTCTTGGCAGAACCGGGAATCTAACCCGGGCCTCCACGGTGACAGCCAAGACATACCGAGGCGGACGGATAGTTCCTTATTTCAAGTCCCGGGGCACCTACCCCATCCCTGTCCATAATACAGCTACACACACTACTACAGTCATCACATAAATACAGATTGCTCGTATATCATGCAAATTCAACACCCACCCATCTACTCGGGGCTGATGACCAAGATGCCCTTGAAATGAATTAACAACAAAACAAATCCTCTAACATTTTAAATTCGAAACACTTCCACCTAGTCTCCAGATTTTTCCTAAAAAAAAAAGGCATAAAATCAAGGTCAAGCAGCTGTGTCCTGTTGTTGTGGTAATTGATATGAAGCCACGTAGTGCTGGGAACTCACTTGTTTGCGATTGCGGGGTGTGGCGGAGAATGAGGGGGGAAGGGGGCTTCTCTACAAACGGTCTTCCTTTCGTTGCTATGGCAACCTGCTTGCTTCTCGGCAGAATATATCGGCCCGTTGCGCACTTAATTGGAAGAGTAGGAAGTTATGGCGCTGTAATTTTGGGAAGGCAGATATCTCGGTGGCTACATTCCTCTGACCAGCAATCAAGCGAGGTCTTATCAGATGGTGTCATGACTTGGCAATGTCTCTCGGGGAAACTTAACGAAGGGAGAGGAATAGAACTCACCAGAACCATTGCCCGTGGGTGACAGAGGGTCTCTCTTGGATTCCTTGCTGCTGCTGCTACTGCTGCCACCTGCAACGAACAATTGAGTGAGAATTACACAAGAGTCTTTTTTAATGCGTGAATAGTACAAAGTTCAAGTACAAAGAATTCCAGAAAAAAATAACAGTTTATATCAGAAATTAATTATTAATTCTCGACGAAGAAATAACATAAATACAGGTTATCGGACAAATCCCGGTCACTCCATGTGAGATCTGTGCTGGACAAAACGGAGGCAGACAGGTTTTTCTCCGGGTACTCCGGTTTTCCCTGTCAAAATTTCATTCCAGCAACACTCTCCACTATCATTTCATTTCATCTGTCATTCATTTAATCATTGCCCCAGAGGAGTGCGTCAGGCCTCGGCAGCCGGCACAATTCATATCCTCGCCGCTAGATGGGGGCTTCATTCATTCCATTCCTGACCCGGTCGAAGACTGGAAGCAGGCTGTGGATTTTCATTTTCACAGGTTATCGGACAAATTCAATACACACCCAACTACACGAGACTAAGTGTCCCAATCTCTATAATGAATTAACAACATCATCTTATCGTCTAAATGGCTGGATTTTATTAATATCAAGACTAAACGTATCACGCATGCGCAGAAAGGCATCAGTGAAATCCGGATAGTATCTGCGCGCACCCGCTTAGGGGCAAGGTGCGCGGTAGACCGTCACACTTACTTGTGTGTAACGCTAATCTATTGTATAACGCCAAGTTTGACTTGATCCCAGCCCAAAAGCATATCCATGCTAAAATGCATTGCTTTATAAACCGAAAGTCAGTGCGAAAAAAGCACAATAAGTTGGTTAACGATTAGTGTTTGGTAATTCTGACATCATTTGCAACAATAAAAATAATTAACATTTGTTGCTGTTGTTTCTCTTAAGGTGCATGTACATCGTGGTCAATAAACCCCGTGTATAGTTCCCTCAATTTCCTCGTTAACGACCGGCTACTCAAACGTTAGGCAGTAGCACGCACCGACAATAACCATTGTTCGCTGTTGACCAATAGCATGCTTGCTCTATCACTCCACGTGGACTCCAGAGTACGGTCCTGGCTGCCGGCTCGCTTGTCAGGGCTCCAGCGTTGCACAGTTTGTAACTGTACAAACTTCATTTGGGGGGTGGTGGTCTTTATTACCATAACCAAATATTTCTATTTGCAACAATATCTTCTAATCTTCTCAATTCATACATATATACCTCTCACATCTATCATTTTCATAGCCCAAGTAAGCTAATAATCATCCATCACAGAACTAACACTATCCTATATCTTGACAATCAGCTTCAGAAACTCTTTCCCTACATAACCAACTTTCACATCTAACAAAACAAGTCAGAACCAAAAGAACATCAAAAACAGAAAATACATACAGATGTGCCACTCAAATGAACATGCCCCCTTCCTACCTTACTGCTGGACCATTACAAAGAATCCCTTTAGCTAAGGCGCTAAGGCCTGCAATGCAATGGCCCATCAGCAAAAGGTGGCCATGCCTCGTACCTTAACCTACAAAAGTAAACTCTGTAACCACAATGGTTACAAGTTGCACGTTGTCCAGTTTCGCTGCTCGCTCTCAGTCGATGGAGAGTTGACAACGCAGTGCCTCGAGCTGGCAAAGCCCTGACTCCAGACGGGCATGGAATGTAAACATGGCCGCCCAGCTAGGTTTTAAAAGCAAGCCGGTCGTTAATGAGGAGAGTGAGAGAACTGTTAATAAATAAATACATAATAGACTAAATAAAGTGAGTGAGTGAATTAGTAAATAAATAATAGTACATTATGCAACGAGCTTATAATGGCAATAATCAAGACACGGGTATGTTTATAAAGCGAGCGAAGCGAGTTTTATAATTTCCATACCAGTGTCTTAATTACCATTATAGGCGAGTTACATACGACTGTTTATGTTCGACGATAATTATAATTCTGTCAGCTGACGTAAATGCAGAGCGCATGCGCTGGAATCCCAATCAAAGCCCTTCCAAAGCATTGTTCTTCTTTTCTTGGGAATTGTGTGGGCGCATTATTTGCTCTCTACCCAATAACAAATTCGAATGCTTTGAAACGTGTATTTCGAACTAGCACCAACAGATAGCGCACAGGTACTATGTGGGATCATTTTGTTATTTTTGTCAAATAACACACAATAGGCTGTTACAAACGCTTTAAAGTAAAAATGTATGGCATTTTCAACTAGTTATTCTTCAAGTTCGATGCTTATAGAATGTCAACGGAATGCAAATCAATGGAGTCCCAAATAGAACAGTCTTGACATCTGGCGGAAAAGTTTCGCATAAGAAATCCCTTTACTGAACAGAGAGCTGGGTTATTGATTTCCGTGGATCTAATGTCATATGTTTGCTGCCTCCATGACATGGTTAGCCTATATCAACACCAGCATTCACTAAAATTGTCGCCGAAATCGTACGAAAACAATGCCCTGTGTAGAAATTGGAGTTGGGGATTTTAAGGTACAGTGCTATTTCTTTTGCAATATTGCCCAGTTTGTTTATGCAAACATTAAGGAAGGTGCACACTTTCCATGTCGGTAATGTATATAGGCTAGAAGGATGGCGTTGCAAACTTCTGGACGTAGATTCCTAAATTTCTTGCATATTTCATGGTATTTTCCTGTTACCGTAAAGGTTCGTGCTGATTTTGTCTTTCTGTTCGGCATTGTAACTACAATGGTTGATCCGATATCCTCTACATTGTCAACTTTCAAATCATGTAATACATGTCCGACATGTTGGATTTTGTGTTCATGTGCGAGGTAACAAGGACCTAATTGGTCACACAACTGTTTCATAATGAAAATTTTGAGCTCTGCATGGTTGGAGAAACTGTATCACAATGAAAACTAGTACTTTAATGACCCCCATTATACAGGGCGCCCGAGAATGTTATCCGCAGTGGGTACGTGCAGCTGTGAGTGGGTTGAGTCATGAGTTTAGTAGGCTGCACTGTGTCCTTGAAAGCGGGACTACCCCGTGTGGGCTGTCAGTGTGTATTGCGATAAGCGAGCGAGCCTGCATGTCTTCAGTGTGTATTGCAGTCAGCGAGCGTTCAGATAGATTATTGGAAGAGTGCAACAGTATACAGGCGGTAATGTTTACTACTGAAGAAAGAGTTTTTTTTTTGGTGGAATACGTTTTTCGCGAAGGCGATCGGTTTACAGAAAATGTAAAAGTATGATTTCAGGCGCGGTTTCCTAATTCAAAGTGTCCAAACCGTCATACCGTTCGGGATTTGATAAGTAAATTTCGTGTGACTGGCTCAGTTCACGATGTACCGGGAACAGGCAGGCCTACGCTTTTAACGGACGAAAAACTTGATGAAATCTCCGATATAATGCTGTGTAGTTCAAGTAAATCAACACGAAAATTAGCTCAACGAACAGGAATCTCTAAGTCGACAGCACATAAAGCTGTAAGAGAGACAAGCTTTAGTTGTTCCCTTATAAAGTGACCGTGGTTCATGAATTAAAACAAACTGATTACGGAAAAAGAGTGATGTACTGTGAATGGTTCCAGCATCTGTTATGAATGGCTGTGGTGAGTACGAAGTTTACTGTTTATTTCTTATGAACTTATGATGAAAGCGGCAGTCGTGCTACCAACATAACTGCTGTAGCTAGCTCTTGCAGACGCATGTAGGCGCTGCGGAGAAAATTCACGGACTCACTGTAATACAGTTTTCTGACATATAATATTTACATTTCGACATCGTTGAATATAAATTAATTTAAGAGCACTCTGTTTCATAACCTGTGCTATTGTGGTATCTGTAGTAATGTGTATTTGTAATTAAGGTGAGGATTGGACTCAAGTTAGGAACTTAATAATAATAATAATAATAATAATAATAATAATGCCATTGGTCTTACGTCCCTTTTAACTACAGCGGCTTTTAGAGATTCCGGGGTGCCGAAATTTTGGCCCGAAGGGATCTCTAAGGGGGAGTTCCTCGCATTTAAGCACCCTCAAAGGCTAGCTGACTGCGCCGGGATTCGATACCGCTATCTGTGGATCAGCAGGCGAGAACGTTACCGCTGAGCCACGCAGCCAGTCAAGTTAAGAACCATCCCTGCATTTGCCTCGAGTAAAAGTGAAAAACTTCTTCTATGATGGCTGAGGTGGGATTCGGTAGGCTGAGCGTATCCCGTTCCAGCCCTCAGACCAGAGTCTAGTCACATGCTCCAACAATGCTTTATCTTCTGTTATGACACGCAGAAACCGCACTTCCACGTTTGGCAATACTGTACTTCCGTGCAGGCAACCATCTTTCAACTCATATTGCGAGGATCAGACGCAGCAAATGCACCACCTAATTCGTGTATGATAAAACTATGGTCCCATGCTTCGGCCCTGATGTATCTTAATACTGTATTCGAACATGAGGGAGAAAATCTCACCCGTTCGAGTTCTTGATACTTTTTCTCAGTTCTCAGTAATGCCGTTATTGGTGACAGTTATTTTAGAGCTAATGAGGGATAACGACGATACTAATTAAATTACGGGACTCCAGAATGATGAAAATCTTCAACATTTTTTTCGAAATGTTGTTTTTAGACTATTTTTATTTATGAAAAAAGGTTTATGAGATCACCTTTTGTCAGTGTGTGTGTGTGTGTGTGTATGTGAGTGTCCCCTAATAAAATCTAAACGGCAGAAACGATTTCATCTGTGTGACCTCCATAAACCTGTTAAGTAGCCTACAAAACAAACATGGCGGCCAACCGAAAATGAAACATTTAAATAGAAATTTCTCGTGATTGAACCACCATTACATGGAGATTATTGCATAGGTACAAATTTTTCACTTCGATCGCATGATTAGGACACAAGAAATAAAAACTTAATTTTGAAATTTCGCACAGCCGCCATCTTGACGTATTGTAAACAATTGAACTTAATTAGATATCAGTGCATTGCAATTTGTATAGTCATTTGCTGTACTAAGTTTCACTGCGTTCGGATGTTTAAATCGCGAGAAAAGTCTATTTAAATGTTTCAACTTCGCTTGGTCGCCATGTTAATTTTATACTTAACAGGTTTTTGAAAGTCACATAGGTGAACGTCTAGTAGTGCCTTTTATCACCGTACAAAATTTCAGGGTGATATGAGTAAACAGTTTCGGAGATATAGAATGCCGGTGAAATATTTCGCACAGCCGCCATGTTGGATTGGTGAGACATAATTGAATTTGAAAGGCACGGTCGGGGTCAGCCGAAATAGTACTATGACCTTAATGAGTTTCATTGAAGCCGCTCCTTCCGTTTAGAAGTTATTAGGGGGAACCACACAACACACACACGGACAAAAGGTGTTCTCATAAGTCTATATTTTCATAAATGAAAATAGGCTAAAAATACTATTTCACAAAATGATAAAATTTCTGACTCTCAAAACTTGTAATGCAAACACTATTATTCTGGTTCGTGCAACATAATTTGAATTAAAGAACGGATCTCAGGGAAGCTTGTGCTTGCGAGCACTTTTTTTTTTTTTTGGCTCGTATGACGAGACCACCGACTTTCATTAAAAGAGTGGTTGAGAACGCCTGATCTAGTCTTCGACACTTTACTGGTAATATAGGAATGAACGTTGACTGCACGGGTGCGTGGTGACACAGCAGTTTCTTGTTATTATGTAGCAATACAATAGAAACTTCGATAGCCTCTCTCTAATGTTTTGTACAAGACAACGCCTCAAGGTCAGTACTTTCAACAACATTCCAGTTCTCAATATCATCTTGACGGGCTTGAGATATTTCCTACATCTGCCTCTTAACACTATTTCGTAACTAAAGAGTTATTCCAATAACTGGATTTGCATTTCATCTTTAAGCCTCCATAGGATAGTGGTCTGTACGCCAATCATAAGGACAATATAAGTTACGCAGGCCCAACAAGAGGGAGGGGCAAGTGGGGCTGTAGCCATGGGCCCCGGATTTGCTGAGGGGCCCGAGGCTTGACAATGGGCAACTTTATTTAACGTAATGTCTAAACTTTTATGAAATGTTCTTACATGATTCTGCTCAATGTTAATACAGCCAGTGACTAGTATCCAAAACATTACATAAATAACATATGAAAATGAAAATCCACAGCCTGCTTCCAGTCTCCGACCGGGTCAGGAATGGAATGAATGAAGCCCCCCATCTAGCGGCGAGGATATGGACTGTGCCGGCTGCCGAGGCCTGACGCACTCCTCTGGGGCAATGATTAAATGAATGACAGATGAAATGAAGTGAGAGTGGAGAGTGTTGCTGGAATGAAATTTTTGACAGGGAAAACCGGAGTACCCGGAGAAAAACCTGTCTGCCTCCGTTTTGTCCAGCACAGATCTCACATGGAGTGACCGGGATTTGAACCACGGACCCAGCGGTGAGAGGCCGGCGTGCTGCCACCTAAGCCACGGAGGCTTACATAAATAACATATACGGTAATTAATTTTACACATAACCATTGTGTTTTTCATTTTTCTTCCGGGGAAATGGCAACGTTGCCAGAGTTGTCCATTTAATTTACAATATGCTTAAGTTCAAAAGTTTAGTGCTTTCCTGTCGGTCAACACGAATGTACCCAAAAGAGTTGGGTTATGCCCTAATCCTGAAAAAATATTGTAAATATTTTCACCTGCATTTTCAGACATAGATTTGTAGCCTAAGTGTAATGAATCTGATGATGATCGCTTGACGGTCGAAACTGGTCATCCTAGTGCATTTGTTAATCTCATGTAATTTGCTTCAGGATTAGGGAATAACCCATCTCTTTTGGGTACATTCGTGTTGACCGACTGAAAAGCACTAAACTTTTGTTTACTAAGGCAACACTAAAAAATGGCTTCAAACCCCACAATGCTTAAGTTCTTTGTGGAATATAAAGTTTCTAATTCAATCTCAGAAAATACATTTTTGAAAGGATTTCTTTTTAACTTTCGAATGCACAGTGATAAAGATCTTGAAGTAAAAGAACAACCGATGAAAGAGATGATGATGATGATAATTGTTGTTTCAAGGGGCCTAACATCCAGGTTATCGGCCCCCGATGAAAGAGAACAAAGTGAATTAATGTTCAGCTGGGCAAGCTAAATTTCACGCTTTTTTGTAATACCATAATGCCAGAATTATGTCACAGGTTGTATACAAAATAGAGTGGCCCGGAAGACCTTGTGCTAGGGCCCATGATAGCTCTCTACGGCCCTGTTTACACGATCAAAAGTGCTGATGCTTGAATCTTTTAGCTTTAATTTAACCTATTTTTCCTTTGATGGTCTAAATATTTCTGACAATCAAATACCAATATTCCTGTATCCCCTTGATCTACGGCACTGGATAAAGTTTCTAAAAAAATTAAATTAAAATTAAAAGAAGAAAGTAAAATATATAGAAATTATAATTAAATATTGGGTAAAGCGACTGAGACCTTGTGGTTCAAACAAATTAAGAAGGATCGTGTTGAACTTAATATTCAGCAAGACACATTAAATGACAAGGGTCGCTACCGTCTGACAGTTGAAACCAGGCCTTTCCTCACATACATTACAGAAGCTCACCACAACGCATCCAGGGAATGGTCCGAGGAACGTAAGATAGAGTTCAGCAAGAAAATGAAAAATTACTTATCCAATAATAGAAAGGCTCAAAATTTCAGCACCAAAGCAGTCGCCAAACAATCTACCAAGAACACCAGGAGTGGTAGACAACAGCTAAAGCACATGCACCGTGGTTCATAGGTGGCCCAAACGTCCAAACAAGAATGAAATTTAATATAGATATGAAAATGATGAAAATAAATTAGAATAAAAAATATAAATAAAATTATAGAATTAAAAATTATCAAAAATAAACATAAATAATTAAAATTATGTATGTATGCATGTCTACCCCTTATTATTCCCGTTTTCCAACGGGGTCGGTGATGAGATGCGATGGAAGTCTTTGTGGCGATGGTTTTTACGGCCGGATGCCCTTCCTGACACCAACCTCATGAGAGGAGTTAATGAGAGATGAAATGAATGATGGTGAATGAAACTAGACAAGGATGTGGAAGGAAGCGGCCGTGGCCTGTCAGAAGGTATCGTCCCAGCATTTGCCTGGTGTTGAAAATGGGAAACCACGGAAAACCATTTCAAGGACGACCGACGGTGGGGCTCGAACCCACGCGTCTACCGAGTCAGCAGAGAGCTTGGCCCCATGACCTAATGCTGCGCTTTAGCCAGCGTAGCCACTACTGTCGGTAAATTATTAAAATTATAAAATTTAAAATTTATTAAAATTAGAATAATCAAATCAAAAATTAAAATAAATACAAAATTACGAGTAAATCAATGCAAATATTATCTTATATATTAAAATAGTTTTCAAAAAATTTCACCTTTTACTAAAACTGAAATATCTCGGGAAGTATTTGCGCTACGACGACGTTTATTGTCTTAAAATGTAATGCCCGTCAAGCACCGTCGATTGATACCCACCTTACTTGATTATATCAATCGTGTATTAAAATAATTGCGAATATTACTTCCTTCAAGGTCTCACGAAAATAGAATCGAATGACTTGGCGGACATATTGTCGCTAGGCGACAACGACTAACACTGTATCATGATATTCAACGCCACCCCAATAATAATTCTAACTTGATATTAACAGAGAGTTCCCTAATAACGTCATGATATCGTTAACTTCTACCTGCTCCACTCGGGCGCTAATGTCGCATGTATCCATACATAATATCCAGTGGCGGCCGGTGACAAATTAAGCTGGGTGTTGCACCAAAATTTCTGATGTCGCAATTTTATATGGGAAGTTTACACATGTAACAAAAATGAATTAACGTTAGATAACTACAGTTCTATAAAAACTGAAATACATGGTTTTTCCAAAATAACAGTACGTTCGACAAATAGACAAATTTTAATGGCTCTTTTGGGCTTCTTCCTATAGGGATTCATAAAAAAAATCAGATTTATGTATTTAAGCCCTATGCCTGAGTTAATGGAAAGAATTTTAAACACAGCAGGTTGTCTAAGGTTGGGTCTCAATCTCCGGGATAATAAACATTCTCAACATAAAAACATGGCAACCAAAAAGTTTGTATGTTAACGAAAAATGTTATTACTAACAAAGACGGGCACATATTCTGCATAAGGATAGGATTTTTATCATTTTAAATGATCTTGTCGACTTCGTAGTTACGCTGGGGTCTGGCGTTATGTTACGGCGACGGAACGAAATGTACCGAGAATGCACTGAGGTGTGTGATGTCATAATACTGCTTGAGCTTCCTCCTTTCCCCGCGCGCTCCAGTGAGCGTGACGTCATCTAGCCAGCTACCTCCTTTGACCTTGGTTTGCACTTGCTAACGGACTTTGAGTTCACGCAGCATTTGTAGCATTTAAAATGATACAAAGTCTAGTCTTTCAGACTGACTCTCAGTCTTTTTTTTACTATAGCTTGAACCCCATCAGAGGAACCAGCAATGAAGTGTGCTCTGTCATACGTCTGCGCAATTCATTTTTGCGGAGTTTCATTCAATTTCTGCTTCTTTAATTCATCCAGTAAACACGCTGCTAATGTGTGTGCATCATGTTTTGTTTGCCTCTTACTACGTATCGGTACACAACAGCCATCTGAAATATGTTTGAAATATCACTAGTTTCATCTGCTATAATGGCTAAAATTTCCGATTCCTTTATTTGCTTTGATACTTCTTCTTGACAAACCTCCAACATAATCTGTAAAATTTAATTTTGAATTGTTTTGGACGTTCCTTTGAAAACAGTTGCCCTTACCAAATGACCTTTAACACAGCATCCAACTCAGCGCTAAAATTATTTAGTTCTCTCAAAACACCTGGATTTGTTGATGTTACACTTTCATCATGATCACGCAAGGCCAGTTCGAAAGAGCCACAGAAATGAATACAGTTTGTTGTGTATTTAGGCTACTTGAGTTAACACAAACATTCTTGTCACTATGCCCAAAACATTCCAATCTGGAACATTCGATTCTGGAACTTTCCAGCTACTATGTATATATATACCCGCGGACTGTAGACGACGGTTCCGCTCAAGTAAGTTCACATTGTGTATCGTTGTGTATCGACTAGTGTTTAATAAACCGTTGTGTTATATTAACAAGTGTATGTTATTTATCTTGTATCTCCCACGATATAACACAGTTTATTACAATATTTAACACATACCTATTGTGCCTAACATCTTCGTTATATTCCGCAATTTACCTTCTATAGACACTGTCCAATTGTGCAGCTTCGTTAACAGTTCCAAAAAGTGTCAATTTCAAACAGCTGAAGATTGGTTGGTTCCTCAGTTTAGGAGCTGCGACAACGCAGTCATGTAACCCCCTGTACTTTGGGTGTGTGGAGAAACTGTCTGATAACCGGTGTTAATTGTGATGGCTGTATTAGTGAGTGTTATCTGTTTTTAATTCAAATGAGGACTGCAGACATTGAATTTCAAGCAGTTCCTACTTTTGCCGCCAAAGGCCACCGTAAACGACTACTAGTTCAGAACGTGGTTACTACACGCCACCGCAGTCGGCTCCTGGCGATGAACGTTGGAACCTAAGAGCGTTGTTCAAATTTTTAACCTATAATTTAGCTTCACACAGGTGTAATAAGTGGAAGGTTCTTTAAGATGCCATAAATCTATGACATGGGACCGCCGGCTTTGCTTCCCCTCCGAAGGAATGCATACTGAGGGATTTTTATCGCTCTTAAAAAATCCGATGACTTCGGCCGGGTTTGAACCCGCGATCTTGGGCATAGTGGCTCAGCATGCTACCAACTACGGCACCAAAGCCGCTCAGCTGAAGATTCATGTGTCTTTATTTTAGGGATTAATTTCGGTAACTCCTATTTTGGTCCACGCAGATTCTCCACCAACAAACATGGAAAACAGAATAAAGCGTTTTTAATATCGCATTCACATAACCAATTATTATTGCCTTAAATATATCCTTTAAACGCCCTTGTATACTTATATTTTGGACAATACTTATCCGGTAATGGTCTACCGAGTGTTTTACTGTAAGTTTATCGTCATCAGGGAGCTGGGAAAACTGTCTGACTAGTAAATTAGTTACTCTATTAATTTTCACTCACACTCCACAATACAATTAGTGTTTCAAACTAAACATTCCGTTAAAATAAAATACTAACTTACAAGATGCACAGATGATAAACTGGATGCTATATCGGAAAGTGGCGCGAAAGGCAAACTAACAAAACACTGAATTTTGCTAGCCTGGAAATTTCGTAGTGAATGCATAGGTCTACTCACAATCAACCAAACAATTATAATAATAATGCACAGTTAAGTATCTGCCTGGAACCAAAATACTCAAATCAACTAAATACAAAACTAATCGCAACCCAAATCCCGCAAGAACAAGAGTGGTAAAAGCAAACATAAACCGCTACAGTACACCAACAATACGTCGCAAAATAGTTCAGCCAATTATCTACTGTACTTATAGCAATGGTGGTGTTCTTAGGCTCGCTTCACAGAACAATTGACAAAAATATTAAATGAAGTTATGATGAGAAAACATCTAAAAATAATTGGGTGTGAACCAACTAATGTCTCCCTATGAAATTCCGATATTTGTACGGTTATGGGTGGTGTAGCATTCCCTAGTGGTGTGGGAAAGAAACTACCCTTCAGAGGCAGATAACCTCGTAGTTCCACCCCTTAAAACAACAATAAATAACTAACTAAATAACTAACTAAACTACCCTTCGCGGGGTAAGAGAAATCGAGGGTGTTGCCATTTCCAAAGAGTGGTGTAGTCTAACGGTGCCATTTGGAACTGAGTGTTGCCAGGGGGCTGGCAGCTCGTCTGCAACTCCCTACAACCCATGCTGGCCAGCAAGCTATGTACAAGCTTGGCCTCGACCCTGCCGGCCGCGCTGGCTACTTGGGAGTCGCCACAAGAGAGCTTACCCCCTGGAGTTTGATTTGAAGGCGGCAGCTTTTATAGGTACAGTGTGAAGCATTAGAATAAATAATATCAAAATATCGATGATTTTAACACATTTTTTAGTGCATTAGATCTATAAAACTAAAACATTAAAGGAAAAGAAACGACGAATTAGGTGTAAAATTATTGGGAGTTGTGCAACGCTGCAACAATATCACCAGCCGCCACTGATAATATCGTTAACTTCTACCTGTTCCACTCGGGCACTAATGTCGCATGTATCCATACGGTAAGCAGAAGGGGATTCTGTGCACATAATTTAATTAAAACTTCTCAAAGAATGGATTATTTTGAGACTGAAATGCTCATGCACAATCAGCAGTCATTTTGCTAATGACACTGTCATGTCAACATCTCTTTGAATGACAATAAATACTCTATACGAAAGACAACTCATTTCACGAAGATGCCACTACAGTTGAAAGTAGGAACCGCCATTTTATATTGTGTATCCGATCTTTCTGTTATATAGTCTTTGGTCTCACCAGCTACAAACTGTCTTCTTTTCGTTTCATCATTCGTCCTTATAGGGTGAGTGCTCAATCAATACAATGAAACATATTATGATGAATGAGAGGCGACACTCAA
Source organism: Meconema thalassinum (assembly GCA_946902985.2). Lineage (NCBI taxonomy): Eukaryota > Metazoa > Arthropoda > Insecta > Orthoptera > Tettigoniidae > Meconema > Meconema thalassinum. The sequence continues at coordinate 177,495,520 of OX336393.1, forward strand.
TTACGAATGTTATAAAGATTAAAGGTGACGTTAATTGTCTGTTCAGGTCATTGGCATATTGTGAGTACAACAATCAGAGTTTATTTACACAGGTTAGAAAGCGAATTGTAAAACATATTACAGACAAGTGGAATAATTATTCTTCCTTTATTGTTGGCAACAGCGATATGTACGAAACTGCTATCAATACGAGCGATGATTACAAAATGTATATGTCTATGAATGGTTTTCATGGAGGTCATGTTGAGTTAGTTGTCGCTGCTCAAGTTTGCAAAATGGATATTTATTCGTGGATTACTACTGTCGAATGGAAGGTGACCGGTTAAAATATATACGTCATCAACAAACGAAGTTACGAGTTGATACATATGCAGGTTTAGCAGACGCCTTGCATGTACGAGCAGAAAATGAAAATCTCAGAGTCGGTCGTATTGTACCAGTTTTGCCATCTTCTTTTACAGGTAGCCCAAGGAATATGATGCAAAATTATCAAGATGCGATGGCGATAGTGAGGAAGTTTGGAAAGCCAGATTTGTTCATTACGTTCACCTATAATGCGGGCTGGCTAGAAATACTTGACAGCATTCATCTCTGGGAAACGGCTAATAATAGGCCTGATATTGAAGTGAGAGTTTTCCATTGCAAAGTAAAGGAATTGTTACGATTGATTAATGTTAAGGAAATGTTCGGTAAAAGCATATCCATATACAGTGGAATTTCAAAGCGAGGTCTCCCGCACATCCATTTACTCTTAACATTAACGGATGATTGTAAGTTTCGAGAAATTTCTGACGTTGACAGTGTGGTGTCAGCCGAAATACCAGATCTCGAGGATGAAGCACTATACGAGTTGGTAATGCGTCATATGGTACATGGTCCTCGCGGATCTTTGAATACTTCTTCAGTCTGTATGAAAGATGGCGTATGTAAGAAAGATTTCCCTAAACAGTTTCAGGAAGAGACCAAAGATAATGCCAATGGTTATCCTTCGTATAGGAGAAGAAATAATGGACGAATTATTATAAAAACAATTCGAGGCATTGACATTGAAATCGATAGTCGATTCATTGTTCCCTACAATCCATTTCTTTTACTTTACTTGCAAGCTCATATTAATGTTGAAATATGCTCAAGTGTTCGGAGTGTTAAATACATCCACAATTATCTTATACATTAAAATCCACAAGTATGTGTATAAAGGTCATGACTGCTGCATTGTTAAAATATGTCCTGAAGGCGAAACGGTGAACTACGATGAAATTACTTCTTTTCTAAATGCTAGATATGTTGGTCCAACAGAAGCCGCATTCAGGATATTTTCATTTCACATGCATGAACAGTCACATTCTATCGTGCGATTACCAGTTCACTTGCCAAACTGGCAAAATATCTATTTTAAAAATGATAACGCTCCTGATATTTTACTTCAAGCACAGTTGCGCAACACGGAATTACAAGCGTGGTTCAAGTTAAATCAAGATTTGCAAGCCAGTAGTCCGTATATATATCCTGAAACGCCAGTACATTACGTCTGGAATAAGAGCAACTGCCAGTGGCAAAAAAGAAAAAAAATGTTTTAAAAACTATAGGCAGAATGTATAATGTTTCGCCTACAGAAACAGAAAGGTATTATTTACGCCTGTTATTGCTTCACGTCATAGGTGCTACCAGCTTCCAGGATCTACGAACATACAAAGCAGTTGTCATTACTTCTTTCGAATTGCCAGCTATTATTGATAATTTCCCTCAGACAAATTTACCAATGAATTATCCAAAACTTTATGAGGATCAATTAAGTCGAATGATAAACCAAGCAAATGGAAATCAAACGGCTATAATTACAGAAATCTTGGCGTTAGTACAAAACAGCAATGAAAGGATGAGTAATGCATATTTCATTGACGGTCCAGGGGGCACCGGGAAAAAATTTATTTACCAATGCTTGATTCACAGTTGCACAAATTTGGGGTTAAATGTAGTTTCTGTTGCATGGACTGGTATTGCAGCAATGTTACTACCCCAGGGGCGTACTGTACACAGCCAGTTCAAGTTACCTCTACATTTACATGAAAGTTCTGCATCAGGAATAAAAGTTAACAGCAAGGAAGCTTTTTATATTCGTTCAGCAAAACTTATCATCTGGGATGAAACCCCTATGGCTAATAAGCTCGCGTTGATGTGTGTAAATCGGTTGCTCAAGGACATCATGAATAACGACGTGCCTTTCGGAGGAAAAATTATCATCTTAGGTGGAGATTTTAGGCAGATATTGCCTGCTGTGCCTCACGCATCTAAAGCAGCATCAGTCCAAATGTCAGTAAGGTTCTCTCCTTTGTGGCCATTATTCAAAATTTTTAAACTCAACAAAAATATGCGAGCGGATACAGATCAACGTGACTTTGCAAACTTCTTGATACAAATTGGGAACGGTGAATACACTCACGTCGATGGAGAAAATTCAGAATTAGTCCCACGCTGAAAAATATTTCACGCTTTTCAAAAATAGCGATTTTAGCACCTAAAAATGAACATTGCAAAGAAATCAATGACAAAGTTTTAGACCTAATCCCAGGATCATCTAGAACTTACATCAGTGTGAATAATTTGATTACTGAAGATGAGAGTGAACTTCTACAATTCCCAATAGAATTTTTAGACAGCATAGGCAAAAGTGGATTGCCACCTTCGACTAAAAGAAGGCCCAATTGTGATTTTGTTGAGAAATATTAATGTTACCCAATGTCTGTTGAACGGTACTAGACTGTTGGTTTAGAAGATGCATGACAATTGCTTACACCTGGAAATTATTACTGGCGTAAATGTTGGAAACAATGTCCTACTCCCTCGCCTTGACCTTACGCCATCAGATACTTCTTTGCCATTTTCCTTCAAAAGGAGGCAGTTTCCAGTACGTTTGGCTTTTTGTATAACTATCAATAAAGCTAAAGGTCAAACACTAGATCAAGTAGGCATTTATTTACCTCAACCGGTGTTTAGCTACGGACAACTTTACTGTATGTCGCACTATCGCGAGCAAAATCCTTTTTATGACGTCAAAGTTCAAATAGAACCAAAAGGCAAGCGAACATCAAATGTCGAATGGAAAGAAGTACTATTAGAATTTAAAAAAACGAATGTTGCGGAGGAGCACAGACCTCAGCAAACGGGGCACAGATTAAATAACAATTATACAAGGAATTCCGCATCCCTAATACGATAACTGTCCTGTGGTAATGGTAAAAAATTTATATTGTCCTACATCGGTGATTACTATCCTACATCCTGTTATTTCATTCCCTCAGTTCTATAACAAAGATATACCGTACTCAATCAAATTTACAGCTTAATAAATATTAATTCCTTCTGTGTGAGTTATCTTTTCATTACTCATCAATCGCCTTTACTTACTATTCTATCTGTAGGGGTGGAGGCGATAGCTGTCTTTACAGAGATGTGCAATTATTATTAGATTCGATGTCAGTTTTCCAAAATTGCATTTTTACTTTTCACGGTTTAATGCACTAAGTATGTTTACAAGGCGATGAAATTACTTCAAATGTTTAACCAAGATTCTTAATTATATTTTCATTTAAAAACTCCATTCTTTTTTTTTAATTTCCACTAACAGAGGAGGCTTTCAAATGCAAAATGCCACACGTTTCGTTTTTATTACTTCACTCTACTTTACGTGTGAATTTAGAGCGGAGGGATTTTGGGTATTTTAACTGATGAATGCTATTGAACTATTCAAAGATTCATGAACAATGCATTGAAATCACCTGACTTGAATTCTTAAGTCAATGAAAAATAAAAATGGACCCAGCTCAGATATCCCTCGGAATCCAATAATCTGAAAGTTTCCAGATACAATTCCTTATGGGAAAAGGTGTAATTCCACGGGAGATGAAACACTACTAAGTAGGACAACAAAAGAAGTTGGTCAATAAAATGATTTTGAATAAAAGTAATTATAACTAATTAAAATTATTTATTTAATTCTATTAATTTGCACACCTCTATATGTTAACCAAGAGTTACATCTCTAAATTCAAATATAAGAGACCCATCTTTTATTTTAAATTTATACCATATACGATATAAGTAGACAAAACACCAAATTGCACCGCTGTAGCCTTAAATTGTGTGGATATCTCTAGCTACTTATCTCCACCCATGACCATTAACCTATTAAATAACTTAGCGAAAATCCAGTTTTAAAGACTTCGAAGTCATCAATTCTGGGGGAGTCCGCTAAATGTAAAAGCCCATAAGAGCCCGTAGTACACTCTTAACTCTGGACGGACAATAGTATAAAACAACGTTCCCAATTCTTGGATGTAACGGGTAATCTCGAGAGCAACTTGATGGATTTTGATGCGGTTTTCACCATTCTGTAAAGGATTTCTCGATGAAGGATTAGGTAGAAAAACATTTATTTATGACCAAAAGAAGCCGAGCATTTACGATTTCAGTGAATTGAGTTGAAGAAAAACCTAACGTCCATGTGTCTTTTAAGCTTACACTGGGTAAACCGTTAAAAATATCGATATTCTCTGAGAATTGTTCAGCATGAAAAGTTCTGCAAGAAAGTCCGCGACAGCTCCCACATCGACCACTGTAAGTGTTTTTACGTTTTCATTTCTTCCAGCTATCTCCATGCAGTGGAAATTTAAATTACTAGCTTCAGAGTGAGTTTACGAGCTTGCGAGCGACCTATCACCCTAGCTTCAGCCAGCATCAAACTGCCGAGTCGTGGCGAGTCAATTCTTCAGAGAAGGGTATAGCTTATGTGTTTGGAGTTAGCTGTTCACCTCGGCTTTTCAGAATTGCGTCTGGAACCTGACGTCCGTGCGCCTTTTAAGCTTAAATAGTGGGACACACACACAGAGGACAAGACACCCACACATTTGATCTCATAAGTCTACTTCATCATTTACCCAAAAGCGACGGTACCGTAAATGTCTGTTCAGGTCCCTAGCATGAAGACATGCAAATGTCATATGGACAGAAGTGCTGTAGGATTGTTGAAGTGAATGCTGCGGAGCAGCACGGGTCTTCTAGTATATATTAAAAACAAGATGTTCAGTAAAGAACATATAGCCTACTTTCTCCTAAATGCATGGGTATTGTTATAACTCTTTGTCCTTTTCAAGGAGTATGATTGAATGTTGATTGTAGTAGCTTGTTGAAATACAACGTGCTATAGGGATATTAAACATGAATATGAGGTGCCCTTTGCTAGTGCTACCTCTGTACTAAATTTCGTTCAATTCGGTTTCACCGTGTTTGAATTGATAGGGGGAATCGATTTGCACACATAATTGGCCACCATCTGCAAACTATTAGGCTGATGTTCTTGCAGTTTGGTCTGAATATGTTTCCCACATAAATATATGGTGATGCAAAATTTGGTAGGGACTAGATTATTAGGTTGGTCGTAATTACATTTTAGCTTTTAACATTTGGGTGGCCGCGATTACGTTTCCGTCAAGATAGCGGAGATATAAAACATGACACTGAGGTGCCCTTTGATAGTGCTACCTCTGTACCAAATTTCGTTCCATTCGGTTTCACCGTGTTCGAATTGATAAGGGGAATCGATTTTCACACAAAGATGGCCCCCATCCGCAAAATATTAGGCTGATAACCTATTAGTTTGGTCAAAGGATGCTCCCTCCATAAAGGTATGTTGTTGCTAAATTTGCTAGAGATCGGATGATTAGGCTAATCGTAATTTGATTTAAGCTTTGAACATTTGTGTGGCCGCCATTACGTTTCCGTCAAGATGGCGGCGATATAAAACATGACACTGAGGTGCCCTTTGCTAGTGCTACCTCTGTACCAAATTTCGTTCATTCGATTCCACCATGTTCGAATTAATAGGGGGAATCAATTTTGACATAAAGATGGCCGCCATCCGCAAACTATTAGGCTAATGGCCTAGACTGGTCAAAGGATGCTCCCTCCATAAAGGAATGTTGTTGCAAAGTTTGGTAGAGATCGGATGGTTATGTTCGTCGTAATTTAACTTAAGCTTTGAACATTTGTGTGGCCGCCATTACGTTTCTGTCAATATGGCGGCGATATAAAACATGACACTGAGATGCCCTTTGCTAGTGCTACCTCTGTACCAAATTTCGTTCCATTCGGTTTCACCGTGTTTGAATTAATAGGGGGAATTAATTTTCACACAAAGATGGCCGCCATCCGCAAACTATTAGGCGAATGACCTATTAGATTGGTCAAAGGATGCTCCCTCCATAAAGGTATGTAGTTGCAAAATTTGGTAGAGATCGGATGATTAGGTTAATCGTAATTTGATTTAAGCTTTGAACATTCGTGTGGCCGCCATTACGTTTCAGTCAAGATGGCGGCGATATAAAACATGACACTAGGGTGCCCTTTGCTAGTGCTACCTCTGTACCAAATTTCGTTCCATTCGGTTCAACCGTGTTCGAATTAATAGGGGGAATCAATTTTGACATAAAGATGGCCGCCACCCGCAAACTATTAGGCTAATATCCTATTAGATTGGTCAAAGGATGCTCCCTCCATAAAGGAATGTTGTTGCAAAGTTTGGTAGAGATCGGATGGTTATGTTCGTCGTAATTTAACTTAAGCTTTGAACATTTGTGTGGCCGCCATTACGTTTCTGTCAATATGGCGGCGATATAAAACATGACACTGAGATGCCCTTTGCTAGTGCTACCTCTGTACCAAATTTCGTTCCATTCGGTTTCACCGTGTTTGAATTAATAGGGGGAATTAATTTTCACACAAAGATGGCCGCCATCCGCAAACTATTAGGCTAATGACCTAGTCATTTGGTCAAAGGATGCTTCCTCTATAAAGGTATGTTGTTGCAAAATTTGGTAGAGAACGGATGATTAGATTAATCGTAATTTGATTTAAGCTTTGAACATTTGTGTGGCCGCCATTACGTTTCCGTCAAGATGGCGGCGATATAAAACATGACACTGAGGTGCCTTTTGTTAGTACTACCTTTGTACCAAATTTTGTTCCATTCGGTTGCACCGTGTTCGAATTAATAGGGGGAATCTATTTTCACACAAAGATGGCCGCCATCCGCAAACTATTACGCTGATGGCCTACTGGTTTGGTCAATGGCTGCTCCTCCCATAAAAGTATGTTGTTGCAAAATTTGGTAGAGATCGAATGATTAGGTTAGTCGTAATTTGATTTAAGCTTTGAACATTTGTGTGGCCGCCATTTCGTTTCCGTCAAGATGGCGGCGATATAAAACATGACACTGAGGTGTCCTTTGCTAGTGCTACCTTTGTACCAAATTTCGTTCAATTCGCATTCACCGTGTTCGAATTGATAGGGGGGGACAGACATTCAGAGTACACACACTCACACACACACAGACACACACACACACACAGACTCACACACACACATACACACACACACACAGACTCACACACACACATACACACACACAGACAGACACACTTTTTTCGCCCTGTGTTGATCTCATAAGTCTACTTTCATTTTTTGCAAAAATCGAAAGTAGGCTAAAAAGCGTTCTGTCCTATTAAAGGTTAGAATACTGCATTCTTAGTCTAGAAAAATAAATTTAAATACTGAAATCCTCATCACACTAAAACCCGGGGGAATTTTTATTTACCGCATTTTTATAACGAAAAATGTAATTGTACCCAAATGTAATGGGTGTTTCCATAAACCAGAAAGAATATTACCAGAGATTAGAAAATATAAAAAAAAAATCGCATGCAATTGTATTCAGGTTTAGGGAATAATACTCACTGTCATTTGGGTTCAATCGTGTTGACCAACTAAAAAGCATTTAAATTTCAAAATACGATAGTATTAACTTCTATGGTTGGCAATACTGTTCCAGTTCTCAAATTATCCCAGTGCCCAGAAGGTTGTTAATGCCTATAGTGTGGATTTAAGAGTGATTATAGCCAGTGTAACCTACTCACATTACCAAGCGCTTTCCGTTTCCCATGGCATTGCTCCACCCTTCTCACACGCCAGACTAATCGAGGTTACCGCCCTAACATTCGTTCTCAAGCTCTGGGGTTCTGTTGGAGAAACTCCCATGGCATCAACAATTCACGAGAGCACTAGCGCCGTGTTCGGTATTTAGAACCATATTAAGATGCCGAGTGAGGCAATACCTTTTACACGATGGCTGCTTACTCTTTCTCGTGGCTAATCGACAAAACCATTTAAGACTCTGTGAAAACCACGTGAAGAATAAAATGAAGGACCACCTGGTGGTGTAGTGGCATTCTCGGCTTATCAAAATATTATTATTATTATTGTTATAAAAGCGCGTGAAATTATAAAAGTTAATCTTGATATTGGTGTCGTGCTTTTAATTTCAGGGCAGTGGTTGTCAGCGCAGTTTGTAAACTGCTTTTTGTAGTTGTTAATTGATTTAGGGGCTTTGCGACATCGTGGTCATGTAGCGCCGTGTACTTGGGTGTGTGTGATAGCCGGTGTTATTGTTTGGTTGTATTAGTGTGTATAGCCTATTTGTAATTCAGATGAAGATTGGGAAGGAGGCAGACGTGGCTTTAAATAAGGAACCAACCGGAGCTTGTTGGCGATTCTGGTTGCCACATGTGGTTTTGCATTAAAATGGTCCGCTGAAGAAGTTCCTGGCAGGATAGCGATTCACGGCAACGATGACGCCAAGACATTAATCCGACGATGGTAATACGAGTGCCTGCGGCCAAGTTGGAAACTACAGAATTATTTGTTAACATGTCAGTTTATCATTGTTGACAAGTACAGTTGCGCAGGTAGCATACGACTCAGCTCCAGTAGCCAAAACCAACGTTCTCCTCTCCGCGATGGCATAATTATGCTTCTGCCCCCGCTCTATCCCCCTCCTCGTCCCGCAAGGCTCCATCAGCTACGATGAACAAACGCTAGCGCAGCTAAGATCAGCGGTGCTCGTTACTCAAATAAGTAATACATCTGTCCCATGCGTTGGTCTTGAGTTTCAGCTGGATCCCGGTCTTATATGCCTACAGTCTATAATTCATGAACCGTATCTTACTAAGCCAGCAGTAATCGCAAGTATAAACAGTACTGTATAACGATGGGAGCACGATAACTGAACATCGGCTATGCCAATAGAAGCATATGGCTGAAGGGACGAGAGAATCAATCAATTGATCGCACGCAATGTCAGCCACTTGACAGGAGCAATAATTTCCAGCTGACAGCATATTTCATTTTAAATTGTGGGCAGTCACATGAACCCTCCGCTCAGATAGCATCAGCAGCTTTTATGACGTCACTCACTTACAAATGAGGGGGAGTTATCACGCTGGTTCACGAGATGTCTCCACTCCGTAGGGCACGTGATCGGTTGATTAGGTTAGCACCATACCGTCAGCAACACTATAGACCTCCCGGGGATCCGTGATGTAGGGTTAGATGGCCGCCGGGTTCGATCCCCGTTTCTGCCAGATATTTAAGTTCTGACATGAGGACTGGATGGGATGCACTTCGGCTGTCTCAAAGCTCAAGTTGATGACTGTTAACAACAGTGAGAGCTTTCTCTACAGAACGGAACTTCACATGCGCCTTGTGACGACCGGGCCACTGTGGCTAGCAGCCTGTCAAGCAAGACACTGGCGCTAGAAATGCTGTCCTCCATTTTACCATCTCCTTTTTAGCCTATTTTCATGTATGAAACAAAAAAAGGCTTATGAGATCACCTTTTGTCCGTGTGTGTGTGTGTGTGTGTGCGTTCCCACCTTAATAAAAAAAACGGCTGGAGCGATTTCAATGAAACTCGGTAAGGACGTAGAACTATTTTGTCCAACCCCGACCGTGCCCTTCAAATTGTATTACGTCTCACCAATCCAAAATGGCGACTGTGCGAAATATTTCACCGGCATTCTATATCTCCGAAACTATTACTGATATCACCCTGAAATTTTGTACGGTAATAAAGGGCACAACTATGTGACCTATGTGACTTTTAAATACCTGTTGCGTACGAAACGAACATGGCGGCCAGGCGAAGTTGAGAAATTTAAATAGACTTTTCTCGCGATTTAACCATCCGAGCGCAGTGATACATGGCACAGCAAATGTTTATAAACATTGCAATGTACTGACATCTAATTTAGTTCAATTGTTTGAATAACCTCAAGATGGCGGCTGTGCAAAAGTTTTAAATTAAGTTTTTATATATTGTGTCCTAATTATGCGAACGAAGTCAACGTTTGAAAAATGAACCTACGTAATAATCTAATAGTACATAACTCTATGGCCTACATATATAAAAATCCAACGTGGCCACCACCCGAAATATTTAGACGGTTCTCAATATCTACTAATCTATGACAACAATCAAACTGAAATTTTGTATGTTGATAGAGGTAATTAACATAAGCAGGATAAATAAAAATAGGCTGTTTAGTTCTTCATGGAACTACTTGTTGTTTTTTTTTGTTTTTTTTTAAGGCATTAGCTCTTCTTGATGAAGTATCCATTTTTGCTTCGAGTGAAAGTCAAAGACAAAAGACTAGCTGCATCTATACATTCTTTGCACAAGTCGATAATCAAGCTAGCACTTTCGTTCACTAGCTACTACAGACTTGATTGCTATGTGCTAAGCAGCTTTGGATCATGCCTTGTGACGTCATATCCGGAATATTAGTCAAAATGTAGCTTTGGGGCACAGCTTTTTAAGTCTCGTGAGGACAATTGAGTGTGGCGTCTCATGGCCAAAAAAAAAAAAACAAGTTAATGCGGCTGAGGGTGTCGTCGTGCTGGTCAAACGTTTCCCATAATCCGCGGATTCTTGGATTTGAGCAGTTCTTCTGGGTCCAACAACGGGGTTAGTTAGCATTAGAAAGTGATCCGATGGAATCTTTAGAAATTCTTGTCATATTAAATTGCTGTATTTAGAGATTTGTTGATAATTCATTTGAGGGGTTTGGGACATTTTAATCATCAGCCCCATGTACTAGGGGTGTGCTGAATTTGTCTGACACCTTGCGTTTTTGTGGTGTCGGTAGTGGTTTGTATAACAGTTTCTAAAAGTAACTAGGTCACAGTCACCGTTACTTAGCAAACATAGTAACGACGTTATACTCTGTATACATTGTATTACTTTGTACGAAATGTAACTGCATTACAGTTACATAATTTAATTATTATTTATTTATCGCATGGCTTTTCGTGCCTGGAGTGTCCGAGGACATGTTCGGCTCGCCTGAGTCTGTAGCTGCTTCCAGCGGACACCCTTAGGGTGAGCTACAACAAGTTCCGTTCAATTTCAAGTAGTTCCAACTTTCGCTACCAGATATCAATGATACCTAGTAGTGAACGTTGGAAATTTGATAGAGCGTTCCAACGAAATCTAACCTAACAATTTAGCTTCACACAAGTTTAGTCTGCGGAAGGATCTTTTACATGCCATAAATCTATGACATGGGACCGCGGGCTTTACTTCCCCTCCGAAGTAAGGCATACTGAAGGATTTTTAACGCTCTTAAAAAATCCGACGACTTCGGTCGGGTTTGAACCCGCTATCTTGGGCACAGCAGTTCAGCATGCTACCAACTACGCCAACGAAGTAACTTCGCTACTCGTTCGTAACCGCGGAAAGAAACGGGTTAGTCTGAGTGTAATACTGTAAAATTATTGACAATTCTCTTTCAAAAATTAGGAACAAATACATTCAGTGGTAAGTTTCTAAATGGTGATATACCAGTTTCAATTATTTTTTCCGGCTGCATTATTAGTTTATGGCAGATAAAGTGGGGGGGATTGGCTACCATGACACCACATTTAAAATTTCCCGTGAACAGTAGAATTTGAAACTGTTTATAATTTCATTTATTATCGATCCACATGCGAAATACGATTACTGAAGATTTATATTTATAGAAACTTTCCGGGAAAGACCTCGCCTGTAAGCCATTAATCACGAGCCGCGTCTGAAATTACCGATCTTTTTAACGAGACAGACAGCTCTCGGCTCGGTATCAGAACCTTGAAGACAGATTAAAATGCCAGCTCACTTTCGATGACAAGATAAATATTGACCGTGTAAGCTCCCGAACCGACCGAGATAACACTGCAAGCGGGCTAATGGGCAGGTCTCTCTCTCTCTTTCTCTATCCCGCTAAAACGTCCACTGTGTGTGTGGGCAATGGATCCTTCAAAACTGGCCACCCATAGTCACCTCGGTGCTTTGAAACGCCGGCCTACCCAGGAGCGTGGCGACTGTTGATTAAAGGGGGATGGAAGCTCTAGGCGATTTGCCCCTCAGAACACAATTATACTACATAAGAAAATTAATTTGAAATTTAGAAGAGGTAAATAATTCCAGAAAAAAACACTCATATTAACGTTAATACATTGAGTTGATACCGATAAGTTTCATTAAGGGCTGTTTTCACCGACCCTTTACTAACAATTAGTTAATTCCCATTTAACTTAAATACGACAGTTAATTCTTGATTATCTTCGATTCATTTCACGAGGCCATTCGGGATCGCAATTACTTAAATGCCCTTTATGGATCTCGCGCATGCGTAGACTCGGTTTCATCCTGGAGAAACATGGCGGACAGATCAAGAAGCGTGTAGCACTGATTGTTGTTTGCGATGCTTCATTGAGATTTTCTGGAACGTAATTATAAAGAAAGGGAAATACAGAAGACCTTATTTGTGGCAAAAGCGAAAAATTATATGTTGTGTTGAATTAGCTCTTCCTGTTGTATTCGTAGCGTAAGCGGTTGCGTTGTAAACTCCGAGTTTATTATGCAGAGCTGGAAGGAGTACCTTTGTACGAGCATTTTAACAAACAGAAACTCTCGTTAACTTATCACTAACAAGGAATTACGTTAAATGGCCAAATCTGATCACTCAACTCTCGAAAGCATCGTTAAAGTGGAGGAAAACAGCTGAATTCTACCTCGTCCATCCCTCAATGGCGGTATGTTTCCAAGTTTCACAGGAACCTTCATCCATATGAATATAAAATATGTTTATGACAATTACATTATAGAATGTCTTACACGGTTAATACCAAGAAATAAGAATACGGAAATAAAAACAAGTAGTTCCATGAAGAACTATACAGCCTATTTTCATATATCCTACTCATGTTAATTGCCTCTATCAACATACAAAATTTCAGTTTGAAGGTTGTGATAGATTCGTAGATATTGATAACCGTCTAAATATTTCAGATGGTCGCCAGGTTGGGTTTTTATTTTTGTACTATTACATTAAGATTATTGTGTAAGTGAGGTATTCAAACTTCAATCGCATGATTAAAACACAAGAAGTAAAAACGAGATTTTAAAATTTCGCACAGCTGCCATCTTGTGATTATGCAAACAATTGAAATAAATTAGATGCCAGTGGATTAACATTTGTATAAGCATTTAACGTGCAACGATTCACTGCAGTCGGATAGTTAATTCGCGAGAAACGCCCATTTAAATATTTATACTTCGCGTCACCGCTATGTTGGATTTGTCCTCACCAGGTTACTGAAAGTCCTATAGGTGAACGTATGTTCATAGCCTCTATGAACATACAAAATTTCAGTTTGATTGCTGTAAAAGATTCATAGATATTGAGAACCATCTAAATATTACAGATGCTCGCCATTTTGGATTGTTATATGTATAGGCCATAGAGTTATATACCATTCAAGGACAATTATTGCCTAGGTTCATTATTCAAACTTTCACTTCGATCGCATGATTACGACTCAAAAAATAAAAACTTAATTTTAAAATTTCGCACAGCCGCCATCTTGAGGTTATGTAAACAATTGAACTAAATTAGATGCCCGTGCATTGCAATATGTAAAATCATATACTGTACCACATTTCACTGCGCTCAGAGAGTTAAATCACGAGAAAAGTCTATTAAAATGTTTCAACTTCGCCTGGCCGCCATGTTCGTTTTGTACTTTACAGGTTTATGAAAGTTACATAGATAAACTTGTATCAGTACCCTTTATCACCGTACAAAATGTCAGGGTGATATCTGTAATAGTTTTGGAGATATAGAATGTCAGTGAAATATTTCGCACAGCCGCCATTTTGAGGTTATGTAAACAATTGAACTAAATTAGACTCCAGTGCATTACAATGTGAATAAACATTTGCTGTACCAAGTTTCATTACGTTTGGATAGTTAAATCGCGATAAAAGTCTATTTAAAAGTCTCAACTTCGCTTGGCCGCCATGTTGGTTTTGTAGTCACCATGTTTTTGAAAGTCTCATAGGTGAACTTCTAGTAGTGCCCTTTATCACCGTACACAGTTTCAGGGCGATATCGGTAATAGTTTCGGAGATACTGAATGCTGGTGAAATAGTTCGCACAGCCGCCATGTTGGATTGGTGGGACACAATATAATTTGAAGGGCACGGTCGGGGTCGGCCAGAATAGTGCTATGATCTTACCGAGTTTCATTGTAATCGCTCTAGCCGTTTAGAAGTTATTAGGGACACACACACACACACACACACACACACACGCACACACACACACGGACAAAGGGTGATCTCATAAGCCTATTTTTTCATGAAATGAAAATAGGCTAAAAATCATATCCGAAGTGAGAATCGAACTCGAAAGGAACTTAGTTAAGTCAAGTTTACGAGCTCTTTACCTTTATACCATTATTGATGAATTAAGAGATAATTGATGTTGATGTAAACGGCCCTTATTCTTTTATTTCATCACTCATTAACTCCTCCTGGCTGCGCGTTCTTGTCTGATGTGCCCATGGTTGCAGGATCGAATCCTGGCGCAGTCAGTTGGAATTTGAGGGTGGGCAAACGTGAGGGAGATTTACTGGAACGTTAAAGATCCTATTTGGGGCGAAATGTTGGCACCTCGGCGTCTCTAAAAGTCGGCTGCGTGGCTCAGCGGTACGTTCTCGCCTGCCGAGTCCAAGGTTGCAGGATCTAATCCTGGCGCAGTCAACTGGCATTCGAGGGTGCGCAAATGCGAGAGAGCCGTGTCAGTAGATTTACTGGCACGAAGCAAAATTCCGGCACTCCGGCGTCTCTAAAAGCCACAGTAGTTAAAAGGACGTAAAACCAATAACATTATTATTTTCTAAAAGCCGTGGTAGTTAAAAGAAAGGAAGGAAGCTTGTAGTTGTACGTGGCCGTTAATATGCAACCATGAATTATATGTTCTTGTGGCTTATATATCCCACAAAACGAACTTGTTTTTGTAGTCCCTCCGTAATTGTTAGTTCATTTAGGACAGATTGATTGGTGCTGTGTTCCTTCTAAGATATTATAACGATGCGCCTATAGGGCGCATCCGCCCCGCATCCGCACGACTGTTATCCGCATCCGCCCCGTATCCGCACGACGTTTTCCGCTTCCGCACGTTTGTTAACCGAATCCACTGGCATTGCAATAATATTTTTAATTAGATAAAGCATAAATTACTAAAGCAACATATTTAGACATTTGAAGAAAAAGTCGTTCATTAGGCTTTGTATGGTGAAGAATTTTGCGGAAATCCGCGGGTTTATCCGTGGGATATCCGCATCCACGCAGGGCTTTACCTATAGACCCATAAATCAATCATTTTCTGATCAGATTCCTTGAACATTCACGTCTCACAGGCATATGCTGCTGTAGAAGAATCAGTCTTTTGGTCGGCATAACCTTGGCATTTACCCCCCTTGTAAGGGCCTACTAGTCTCCAAAATCTAGTTCATTTTGCCGTAACTGATCTATCCATGTCTATTCTCCGCTGGATCTTAGTGGCTGTTTTAGCTGCTATTATTCTTTCTTCCATCTGAAATGTATTCTCCCCATCATTCCAGGGTGATGTGAGTTCCATTCTCTCCTTAAACCCCTTGTAATATATTGCATTCCCTTTCCCCGCGCCACAAACTATACAATATATATTTTGACTGTCATTCAAGCACGGATTGAAGATAACGAATAACAAAATTCAGCATTTCTTAGAATATCATAAAATTACTGGAAACATTTGAATGCGGAACTTATATTTTGTTTTGCATATTTTACGTCATGTACCGTATCCACAGCACAAAATCGGACATAATTATTCTGTCTCATGACAAGTCACAAGAAACCTCCCAAGTCCAGATCATTAAACTGAACCAATTTATTAACTTTAAAAATTGACGTTTGGACACGCTGGTTTACACCATAACGTTGTTATTGTTGTTGTTTCATTTGAGAGGCTTCGGCATAGTGTGGTCATTCAGTCCCGTGCACTTAGGCGTGTGTGTTTGTGTAATTTCGTCTGATAACCTGTGTTATTGTCATGACCGCATTATTGTGTTTATTTGTAATTCACGCGAGGATTGGGAAGGAGGTGGCCTTGGCCTTATATTGGGGACTATACCGGCATTAGCCTGGGGGAGAACTGGGAAAGAACGGAAATCCACTTCCAGGAAGGCTTAGGTAGAAATCGAACCCTCCTCTTCTCAGTTTTGCCTCACGAGGCTGCGTATACTCCATTCCAGCCTTCGAAGCAGAATTACATTTCTTGGCAGATCCGGGAATTGAACCCGGACCTCCGAGGGCGACAGATAAGAATGCTTACCGCTACACCACGAGGTGGTCACACACAATCATGTGCAAGCACTTATTGGTGCATTTCTCTCAGTAATCACATTTTCAGAAGTCTTCTCCTGATTTTGACGATCGCGAAGCTTTATAATAGAAGCTCTGTCCACGGATTTCAGGATTTGAAATCATATATCACGAAACAATCGCGATCCATCCCAAATGACATGTTGGCCATGTTAAGGGGATCCACCCAAATGACTTGCTGCCCATGGAACGATCGATCCAAATGAATTGTCGGCAATGGTAAGGGATCGACCCAGAATTATATATTGGCCATGGTGAAGAGAGGACGAAATGTTCGAACCCAAATGATGATGATGTGAATCCTTTGAGGGGCTTGAGACATCTTGGCCATCAAACCCGTGTAGTTGCTGGCCATACTAAAGAGAGGACGATCATGTTTGACCACAAATGATATGGTGGCCATAGTAGAGAGAGTTGGTGGCCATAGTAAAGAAAGAACGATCTTGTTTGACCACAAAGGATATGGTGGCCATTGTAAAGAGAGTACGATCATGTTTGACCACAAATTATATGGTGGCCATAGTAAAGAGAGGACGATCATGTTTGACCACAAATGATATGGTGGCCATAGTAAAGAGAGGACGATCATGTTCGACCACAAATGATATGGTGACCATAGTAAAGAGAGGACGATCATGTTTGACCACAAATGATATGGTGGCCATAGTAACGAGAGAACGATCATGTTTGATCACAAATGATATGGTGGCCATAGTAAAGAGAGAACGATCATGTTTGACCACAAATGATATGGAAGGAAGCTTGTAGTTTAACGTGACCGGTAATCTTGAGATCATAAGCCACGGGACCTCCTTTTTACGTGGAATCCGAACCACAGGACATGGCATTTCACTTCGAAAATCTCACATGCATTGACCGGGAATCGAACCCGGACCGCCTTGGTGAGAGGCATACAGCTAGACCGCTGAGCCGCCACGCCCCCCACAAATGATATGGTGGCCATAGTAAAGAGAGAACAATCATGTTCGACCCCAAATTATATGGTGGCCATGGTATGGAGAGGAAGATCATGTTCGACCACAAGTGATATGGTGGCCATGGTATGGAGAGGAAGATCATGTTCGACCACAAATGATATGGTGGCCATGGTATGGAGAGGAAGATCATGTTCGACCACAAATGATATGGTGGCCATGGTATGGAGAGGAAGATCATGTTCGACCACAAATGATATGGTGGCCATGGTATGGAGAGGAAGATCATGTTCGACCACAAATGATATGGTGGCCATAGTAAAGAGAGTACGATCATGTTCGACCACAAATTATATGGTGGCCATGGTATGGAGAGGAAGATCATGTTCGACCACAAATGATATGGTGGCCATGGTATGGAGAGGAAGATCATGTTCGACCACAAGTGATATGGTGGCCATGGTATGGAGAGGAAGATCATGTTCGACCACAAATGATATGGTGGCCATGGTATGGAGAGGAAGATCATGTTCGACCACAAATGATATGGTGGCCATGGTATGGAGAGGAAGATCATGTTCGACCACAAATGATATGGTGGCCATGGTAAAGAGAGTACGATCATGTTTGACCACAAATGATATGGTGGCCATAGTAAATAGAGAACGATCATGTTTGACCACAAATGATATGGTGGCCATAGTAAAGAGGGAACGATCATGTTTGACCACAAATGATATGGTGGCCATAGTAAAGAGAGAACGATCATGTTTGACCACAAATGATATGGTGGCCATGGTAAAGAGAGTACGATCATGTTTGACCACAAATGATATGGTGGCCATGGTAAAGAGAGAACGATCATGTTTGACCACAAATGATATGGTGGCCATAGTAAAGAGAGAACGATCATGTTTGACCACAAATGATATGGTGGCCATGGTAAAGAGAGTACGATCATGTTTGACCACAAATGATATGGTGGCCATGGTAAAGAGAGAACGATCATGTTTGACCACAAATGATATGGTGGCCATAGTAAAGAGGGAACGATCATGTTTGACCACAAATGATATGGTGGCCATAGTAAAGAGAGAACGATCATGTTTGACCACAAATGATATGGTGGCCATGGTATGGAGAGGAAGATCATGTTCGACCACAAATGATATGGTGGCCATAGTAAAGAGAGTACGATCATGTTTGACCACAAATGATATGGTGGCCATGGTAAAGAGAGAACGATCATGTTTGACCACAAATGATATGGTGGCCATGGTATGGAGAGGAAGATCATGTTCGACCACAAATGATATGGTGGCCATAGTAAAGAGAGTACGATCATGTTTGACCACAAATGATATGGTGGCCATGGTATGGAGAGGAAGATCATGTTCGACCACAAATGATATGGTGGCCATAGTAAAGAGAGTACGATCATGTTTGACCACAAATGATATGGTGGCCATGGTAAAGAGAGAACGATCATGTTTGACCACAAATGATATGGTGGCCATAGTAAAGAGGGAACGATCATGTTTGACCACAAATGATATGGTGGCCATAGTAAAGAGAGAACGATCATGTTTGACCACAAATGATATGGTGGCCATGGTATGTAGAGGAAGATCATGTTCGACCACAAATGATATGGTGGCCATAGTAAAGAGAGAACGATCATGTTTGACCACAAATGATATGGTGGCCATAGTAAAGAGAGGACGATCATGTTCGACCACAAATGATATGGTGACCATAGTAAAGAGAGTACGATCATGTTTGACCACAAATGATATGGTGGCCATGGTATGGAGAGGAAGATCATGTTCGACCACAAATGATATGGTGGCCATAGTAAAGAGAGTACGATCAAGTTTGACCACAAATGATATGGTGGCCATGGTAAAGAGAGAACGATCATGTTTGACCACAAATGATATGGTGGCCATGGTATGGAGAGGAAGATCATGTTCGACCACAAATGATATGGTGGCCATAGTAAAGAGAGTACGATCATGTTTGACCACAAATGATATGGTGGCCATGGTATGGAGAGGAAGATCATGTTCGACCACAAATGTTATGGTGGCCATAGTAAAGAGAGTACGATTATGTTTGACCACAAATGATATGGTGGCCATGGTATGGAGAGGAAGATCATGTTCGACCACAAATGATATGGTGGCCATAGTAAAGAGAGTACGATCATGTTTGACCACAAATGATATGGTGGCCATGGTAAAGAGAGAACGATCATGTTTGACCACAAATGATATGGTGGCCATAGTAAAGAGGGAACGATCATGTTTGACCACAAATGATATGGTGGCCATAGTAAAGAGAGAACGATCATGTTTGACCACAAATGATATGGAAGGAAGCTTGTAGTTTAACGTGACCGGTAATCTTGAGATCATGAGCCACGGGACCTCCTTTTTACGTGGAATCCGAACCACAGGACATGGCATTTCACTTCGAAAATCTCACATGCATTGACCGGGAATCGAACCCGGACCGCCTTGGTGAGAGGCATACAGCTAGACCGCTGAGCCGCCACGCCCCCCACAAATGATATGGTGGCCATAGTAAAGAGAGAACAATCATGTTCGACCCCAAATTATATGGTGGCCATGGTATGGAGAGGAAGATCATGTTCGACCACAAGTGATATGGTGGCCATGGTATGGAGAGGAAGATCATGTTCGACCACAAATGATATGGTGGCCATGGTATGGAGAGGAGGATCATGTTCGACCACAAGTGATATAGTGGCCATGGTATGGAGAGGAAGATCATGTTCGACCACAAATGATATGGTGGCCATGGCATGGAGAGGAAGATCATGTTCGACCACAAATGATATGGTGGCCATAGTAAAGAGAGTACGATCATGTTCGACCACAAATTATATGGTGGCCATGGTATGGAGAGGAAGATCATGTTCGACCACAAATGATATGGTGGCCATGGTATGGAGAGGAAGATCATGTTCGACCACAAGTGATATGGTGGCCATGGTATGGAGAGGAAGATCATGTTCGACCACAAATGATATGGTGGCCATGGTATGGAGAGGAAGATCATGTTCGACCACAAATGATATGGTGGCCATGGTATGGAGAGGAAGATCATGTTCGACCACAAATGATATGGTGGCCATAGTAAAGAGAGTACGATCATGTTCGACCACAAATGATATGGTGGCCATGGTATGGAGAGGAAGATCATGTTCGACCACAAATGATATGGTGGCCATGGTATGGAGAGGAAGATCATGTTCGACCACAAATGATATGGTGGCCATAGAGAGAGTACGATCATGTTCGACCACAAATGATATGGTGGCCATGGTATGGAGAGGAAGATCATGTTCGACCACAAATGATATGGTGGCCATGGTATGGAGAGGAAGATCATGTTCGACCACAAATGATATGGTGGCCATGGTATGGAGAGGAAGATCATGTTCGACCACAAATGATATGGTGGCCATAGTAAAGAGAGTACGATCATGTTTGACCACAAATGATATGGTGGCCATGGTAAAGAGAGAACGATCATGTTTGACCACAAATGATATGGTGGCCATAGTAAAGAGGGAACAATCATGTTTGACCACAAATGATATGGTGGCCATAGTAAAGAGAGTACGATCACGTTTGACCACAAATGATATGGTGGCCATGGTATGGAGAGGAAGATCATGTTGACCCCCAATGATCTGCTAGGATCACCGGTCAAAGACCTCAGCTCAGGACTACAAATGTTGAGTTGTGCTTTTTGTAAGACACGGTTTGGCTCGACGCGACGCGGCGCAGAGGTGAGCGCCCTGCAGTGTCGGGGGAGGGCCAAGGCGCAAGGCGCAATGCAGGCAGCGTTGATCAATACACCACACTACACCACGCTCGGGCATCGAAACTCAAGTCTCCAAGCACCACAATACACACCTAGTGTCGAGTTCCTTCCCGCGGATGTTTCTCATGTTAAATTAATTAATCATGTGAAATTTAAATTTAATAATCACTTAAAACGTATTACGCTATAGAATCGGCTCCGTACAATGCTCATCCATTTCTATCCATCCATCAACTTATCCTTCATTTCAGAAGTTTTAATGACCTACAATTAGGTCTGCTATGAATTTCCGGAATCGTACTGGAATAGAGATCTGCCGGTGAAGCGTAAATATCCCGGTTTCCTTGAAACAAAAAAGAAACCAGAAATAAATTCATTTTTAATTTGTTAATGGATAATAATGTTGGTATACATTTCTACGAAATCTTTTGATGGAGGAACCGATGATTTTTTGCATTTTCGTCTGTTGTACAGTAGAATTCGCCTTCATTCTTCCCGGAGGCAATACCTCTGATCAGCGTGATTTTTCTCTCTCTTTCAATTATGAACATGTTATGGAGAGACGACAGAAATAGTCTACTCTGAACATTGCATAGTGTTGGGGCATGAGTGGCACAAGACCCTTTTTCGATGTATCGTATGCAGATGTTTAAAGAAAAAGAACTTTGAAAATGCATGGTTCGAGCAAATACAATGTGATGATGATAAAAGACGGACCAGGAACACTTCATTAAATAATTTATTTATTCATTCATTTATTTACTTGTTAATTAATTTATTTTATATAACTAGCAACCCGCCCCAGCTTCGCCCGGTATCTTTAACGGTTTACCCAGCGTAAGCTTACAAGTCGTATATTTTTCGATTTCAGTGAACTACGACCTATATCCGTTTTCCGTCTCGGTATGATGGGTTAAAATCACTGACTGGACTATTAATTATACAGGGCGCCCGAGAATGTTCTCCGCAGTGGGTACGTGTAGCTGTGAGTGGTTGAGTCATGAGTTTTAGTTGGCTGCACTGCACTGTGTCCTTCAAAGCGGGGCTTCCCCGTGTGAGCTGTCGGTGTGTATCGCATTAAGCGCACGAGACTGCATGTCTTCAGCGTGTAAGCGAGCGTTCAGATAGATTATTATTGGAAGAGTGCAACACTATACAGGCGATAATGTTTACTACTGAAGAGAGAGGATTTTTTTTGGTGGAATACGTTTTTCGCGAAGGCGATCGGTTTACAGAAAATGTAAAATTAAGAGTTCAGGCGCGGTTTCCTAATTCAAAGTGTCCAAACCGTAATACCGTTCGGGATTTGGTAAGTAAATTTCGTGTGACTGGCTCAGTTCACGATGTACCGGGAACAGGCAGGCCTAAGCTTTTAACAGACGAAAAACTTGATTAAATCTCCGACATAATGCTGCGTAGTCTAAGTAAATCAACACGAAAATTATCTCAACAAACAGGAATCTCTAAGTCGACAGCACATAAAGCTGTAAGAGACAAGCTTCAGTTGTTCCCTTATAGTGGGCGATGTATGGAAGATAGACATATGCTCTCGCGGACTTTTTTGTAGAACTTTTCATGTTGAACAATTCTTAGACTCATAGTATTTAGATATTTTTAACGGTTTGCCCGGCGTAAGCTTACAAAGCGCTCGTTTTTTTATCGACTTTTCCACTATAAACGTTACTGCTCGGCTTCTTTTGATCATAAATAAATTATTTTCTAAAGAAATCATACTCGATATATCCTTTACAGAATGGTGAAAACAGCATCAAAATCCATCCAGTGGTTCTCGAGTTTACTCGTAACATCCAAGAATCGGGGACTTTGTTTTACACTAAGTAGAGATGATGCAAGCGGCAGCCGTGCTACCAACGTAAGTAGCTAGCTCTCGCAGACGCATGTAGGCCCTGCGGAGAACATTCTCGGACTCACTGTATTATCATGTAGATAGCATGTGCAACGAATTCTTGTCAGACGTAATTTTAGAATGGCGAGGTGCATCAAACACAAATCCCCCTTCCGTCCAATCTAAACTTGACTGTGTGTTCTGCGGAACGAAGGCTGAAACAGGGGTAATAGGCTCGCTCGCTGGCTAGCTTGTAAACTGTCTCCAAAGCTAGCAATTGAATGGAGATTTTTGGGAGAAATGAAAACGTAAAAACACTTATAGTGGGTGATGCACTGAAGACTTTTCTGTAGAACTTTTCATGCTGAACAATTCTTACACTCATAGTGGATACAGTAGGTGTTTTTAACGGTTTACCCAGAGTAAGCTTAAAAGTCGCACGGAAGGTTGGTGTTTTTTTCGACTCGATTCACTGAAATCGTTACTGCTCGGCTTCCTTTGGTCATAAATGAAATATTTTCTACATAAATCTTCCTCAAGAAATCCTTTACAGAATGGTGAAAACATCCAAGAATCGGGAACAGTGTTTTATACTTATTAGAGATTATTTATCGATTTATTAATTTATTTTATATACTCTGTAGGCTACACAATTTAATAAATTAATGTATAACATTTTAAAAGTGCTTTGATTGAAACGCTAGGGTTTTAATATCTAGTAGGCCACAGTGTTGGCTAATGCAAGGAAGTTATCTAATGTAGGCTATTTGGATAATGGAAATAAATTTGGAATATTGACTTTCGCGGCCAAGTAATTAAACTCCACCTGGAGAATAAAAGTAAAATGTCCCGAATGTTCATTTATTGAATATAGCAACCCTACCTCAACAAGTAAACATTCTACCATTACTGCGATAGTACACCGTTCTTCTCGCATTCAAAACATTTTCTGTAGAAAATTCGCGGACATATGCACGGTTAAAGATGTCCCCTGGCAACAGAGAAAGGTATAGCCAAGGCACGTATTTATAAAGATTTCGATGAGGAATAGTCATTAATACTATGCGAATAAAAGAATGGAAACAATTCACGAAATAGAGTTTCAATAACCAAATAAGAATACATTCGTGATTATTATTATTATTGTGCCGTTTTAGAGCGAATTATTCTGAGTTCTTCCTCGGTAATTTATTGGGGAGTAGTATAAATTCGCGATATATTACACTACGAAATTCATCCAGACACAAAATGGCAGCATCTATGACGTCATGGACGACACTAAAGGTTTAAACGATGCAAACATGTTAAATTCTGTGATCATAAGGCCCTACATACAAACACAATAACCTGGGACTTGCACCCTAGACCCCTTGCTTGTAGAAAAAGCAGTAATTTTCGTCCAGACAGTGGTCTAACTTTGTATCGACCAATGGCTTCGTAGAGGCAATCGTCTAACCTAGTAGCAACCAATGATTTAGTACAGGCAGTCGTCTAACCTAGTAGCAACCAATGATTTAGTACAGGCAGTCGTCTAACCTAGTAGCAACCAATGATTTAGTACAGGCAGTCGACGAACCTAGTAGCGACCAATGGTTTCGTAGAGGCAGTCGTCTAACCTAGTAGCGACCAATGGTTTCATACAGGCAGTCGTCAAACCTAGTAGCGACCAATGGCTTCGTAGAGGCAGTCGTCTAACCTAGTAGCGACCAATGATGTCATACAGGTAGTCGACGAACCTAGTAGCGACCAATGGTTTCGTAGAGGCAGTCGTCTAACCTAGTAGCGACCAATGATGTCATACAGGCAGTCGACGAACCTAGTAGCGACCAATGGTTTCGTAGAGGCAGTCGTCTAACCTAGTAGCGACCAATGGTTTCATACAGGCAGTCGTCGAACCTAGTAGCGACCAATGATTTCATACAGGCAGTCGTCTAACCTAGTAGCGACCAATGATTTCATACAGGCAGGCGTCGAACCTAGTAGTGACCAATGGTTTCGTAGAGACAGTCGTCTAACCTAGTAGCGACCAATGGCTTCGTAGAGGCAGTCGTCGAACCTAGTAGCGACCAATGATTTCATACAGGCAGTCGTCGAACCTAGTAGCGACCAATGGATTCGTAGAGGCAGTCGTCTAACCTAGTAGCGACCAATGATTTCATACAGGCAGTCGTCGAACCTAGTAGCGACCAATGGTTTCGTAGAGGCAGTCGTCTAACCTAGTAGCGACCAATGATGTCATACAGGCAGTCGACGAACCTAGTAGCGACCAATGGTTTCGTAGAGGCAGTCGTCTAACCTAGTAGCGACCAATGGTTTCATACAGGCAGTCGTCGAACCTAGTAGCGACCAATGATTTCATACAGGCAGTCGTCTAACCTAGTAGCGACCAATGATTTCATACAGGCAGGCGTCGAACCTAGTAGTGACCAATGGTTTCGTAGAGACAGTCGTCTAACCTAGTAGCGACCAATGGCTTCGTAGAGGCAGTCGTCGAACCTAGTAGCGACCAATGATTTCATACAGGCAGTCGTCGAACCTAGTAGCGACCAATGGATTCGTAGAGGCAGTCGTCTAACCTAGTAGCGACCAATGATTTCATACAGGCAGTCGTCGAACCTAGTAGCGACCAATGGCTTCGTAGAGGCAGTCGTCTAACCTAGTAGCGACCAATGATTTCATACAGGCAGTCGTCGAACCTAGTAGCGACCAATGATTTCATACAGGCAGTCGTCTAACCTAGTAGTGACCAATGATTTCATACAGGCAGGCGTCGAACCTAGTAGCGACCAATGGCTTCGTAGAGGCAGTCGTCTAACCTAGTAGCGAGCAATGGTTTCGTCCAGACAGTCCCCTAAATTGGTAGCGACCAATGGTTTCGCCCAGACAGTCGTCTAAACTGGTAGCGGTCAATAGTTTCGCCTAGACCGACGTCTAACACAGTAGCGACCATTAGTTTCACCCAGACTGTCATATAACCTAGTAGCGACCATTGGTTTTGTCCAGACCGTCATATAACCCAGTAGCGACCAATGGTTTTGTCCAGACCGTCATATAACCCAGTAGAGACCAATGGTTTTGTCCAGACCATCATATAACCTAGTAGCGACCATTGGTTTTGTCCAGACCGTCATATAACCCAGTAGCGACCATTGGTTTTGTCCAGACCGTCATATAACCTAGTAGCGACCATTGGTTTCACCCAGACCGTCATATAACCTAGTAGCGACCATTGGTTTCGCCCAGACCGTCATATAACCTAGTAGTGACAATTGGTTTTGTCCAGACCGTCATATAACCTGGTAGCGACCATTGGTTTTGTCCAGACCGTCATATAACCCAGTAGCGACCATTGGTTTCACCCAGACCGTCATATAACCTAGTAGCGACAATTGGTTTTGTCCAGACCGTCATATAACCCAGTAGCGACCATTGGTTTCACCCAGACCGTCATATAACCTAGTAGCGACCATTGGTTTTGTCCAGACCGTCATATAACCTAGTAGCGACAATTGGTTTTGTCCAGACCGTCATATAACCTAGTAGCGACCATTGGTTTTGTCCAGACCGTCATATAACCCAGTAGTGACCATTGGTTTCACCCAGACTGTCATATAACCTAGTAGCGACCAATGGTTTCACCCAGACCGTCATATAACCCAGTAGCGACCATTGGTTTCACCCAGACTGTCATATAACCCAGTAGTGACCATTGGTTTCACCCAGACCGTCATATAACCCAGTAGTGACCATTGGATTCACCCAGACTGTCATATAACCCAGTAGTGACCATTGGTTTCACCCAGACTGTCATATAACCTAGTAGCGACCAATGGTTTCACCCAGATCGTCATATAACCTAGTAGCGACCATTGGTTTTGTCCAGACCGTCATATAACCTAGTAGCGACAATTGGTTTTGTCCAGACCGTCATATAACCTAGTAGCGACCATTGGTTTTGTCCAGACCGTCATATAACCCAGTAGCGACCAATGGTTTTGTCCAGACCGTCGTCTAACCTAGTAGTGACCATTGGTTTTGTCCAGACCGTCATATAACCCAGTAGTGACCATTGGTTTTGTCCAGACCGTCATATAACCCAGTAGTGACCATTGGTTTTGTCCAGACCGTCATATAACCCAGTAGTGACCATTGGTTTCGTCCAGACCGTCATATAACCTAGTAGCGACCATTGGTTTTGTCCAGACTGTCATATAACCCAGTAGTGACCATTGGTTTCACCCAGACCGTCATATAACCTAGTAGCGACAATTGGTTTCGCCCAGACCGTCATATAACCCAGTAGCGACCATTGGTTTTGTCCAGACCGTCATATAACCTAGTAGCGACCATTGGTTTTGTCCAGACCGTCATATAACCTAGTAGTGACCATTGGTTTTGTCCAGACCGTCATATAACCCAGTAGTGACCATTGGTTTTGTCCAGACCGTCATATAACCCAGTAGTGACCATTGGTTTTGTCCAGACCGTCATATAACCCAGTAGTGACCATTGGTTTCGTCCAGACCGTCATATAACCCAGTAGCGACCATTGGTTTTGTCCAGACCGTCATATAACCCAGTAGCGACCAATGGTTTTGTCCAGACCGTCGTCTAACCTAGTAGTGACCATTGGTTTTGTCCAGACCGTCATATAACCCAGTAGTGACCATTGGTTTTGTCCAGACCGTCATATAACCTAGTAGCGACCATTGGTTTTGTCCAGACCGTCATATAACCCAGTAGTGACCATTGGTTTCACCCAGACCGTCATATAACCCAGTAGCGACCATTGGTTTTGTCCAGACCGTCATATAACCCAGTAGTGACCATTGGTTTCGTCCAGACCGTCATATAACCCAGTAGCGACCATTGGATTTGTCCAGACCGTCATATAACCCAGTAGCGACCAATGGTTTCGCCCAGACCGTCATATAACCCAGTAGAGACCAATGGTTTTGTCCAGACCGTCATATAACCTAGTAGCGACCATTGGTTTTGTCCAGACCGTCATATAACCTAGTAGCGACCATTGGTTTTGTCCAGACCGTCATATAACCTAGTAGCGACAATTGGTTTCGCCCAGATCGTCATATAACCCAGTAGCGACCATTGGTTTTGTCCAGACCGTCATATAACCCAGTAGCGACCAATGGTTTTGTCCAGACCGTCATATAACCCAGTAGTGACCATTGGTTTCACCCAGACCGTCATATAACCCAGTAGTGACCATTGGTTTTGTCCAGACCGTCATATAACCCAGTAGTGACCATTGGTTTCGTCCAGACCGTCATATAACCTAGTAGCGACAATTGGTTTCGCCCAGATCGTCATATAACCCAGTAGCGACCATTGGATTTGTCCAGACCGTCATATAACCCAGTAGCGACCAATGGTTTCGCCCAGACCGTCATATAACCCAGTAGAGACCAATGGTTTTGTCCAGACCGTCATATAACCTAGTAGCGACCATTGGTTTTGTCCAGACCGTCATATAACCCAGTAGCGACCAATGGTTTCGCCCAAACCGTCATATAACCCAGTAGCGACCAATGGTTTCGCCCAGACCGTCATATAACCCAGTAGAGACCAATGGTTTTGTCCAGACCGTCATATAACCTAGTAGCGACCATTGGTTTTGTCCAGACCGTCATATAACCTAGTAGCGACCATTGGTTTTGTCCAGACCGTCATATAACCTAGTAGCGACCATTGGTTTCGCCCAGATCGTCATATAACCCAGTAGCGACCATTGGTTTTGTCCAGACCGTCATATAACCCAGTAGCGACCAATGGTTTCGCCCAGACCGTCATATAACCCAGTAGAGACCAATGGTTTTGTCCAGACCGTCATATAACCTAGTAGCGACCATTGGTTTTGTCCAGACCGTCATATAACCTAGTAGCGACCATTGGTTTTGTCCAGACCGTCATATAACCCAGTAGCGACCATTGGTTTTGTCCAGACCGTCATATAACCCAGTAGCGACCAATGGTTTCGCCCAGACCGTCATATAACCCAGTAGAGACCAATGGTTTTGTCCAGACCGTCATATAACCTAGTAGCGACCATTGGTTTTGTCCAGACCGTCATATAACCTAGTAGCGACCATTGGTTTAGTCCAGACCGTCATATAACCTAGTAGCGACCATTGGTTTTGTCCAGACCGTCATATAACCCAGTAGCGACAATTGGTTTCGCCCAGATCGTCATATAACCCAGTAGCGACCATTGGTTTTGTCCAGACCGTCATATAACCTAGTAGCGACAATTGGTTTCGCCCAGACCGTCATATAACCCAGTAGCGACCAATGGTTTCGCCCAGACCGTCATATAACCCAGTAGAGACCAATGGTTTTGTCCAGACCGTCATATAACCTAGTAGCGACCATTGGTTTCACCCAGACCGTCATATAACCTAGTAGCGACCATTGGTTTTGTCCAGACCGTCATATAACCTAGTAGCGACCATTGGTTTTGTCCAGACCGTCATATAACCTAGTAGCGACAATTGGTTTCGCCCAGATCGTCATATAACCCAGTAGAGACCAATGGTTTTGTCCAGATCGTCATATAACCTAGTAGCGACAATTGGTTTCGCCCAGATCGTCATATAACCCAGTAGAGACCATTGGTTTTGTCCAGACCGTCATATAACCTAGTAGCGACAATTGGTTTCGCCCAGATCGTCATATAACCCAGTAGCGACCAATGGTTTTGTCCAGATCGTCATATAACCCAGTAGCGACCATTGGTTTTGTCCAGACCGTCATATAACCCAGTAGCGACCAATGGTTTCGCCCAGACCGTCATATAACCCAGTAGAGACCAATGGTTTTGTCCAGACCGTCATATAACCTAGTAGCGACCATTGGTTTTGTCCAGACCGTCATATAACCCAGTAGCGACCAATGGTTTCGCCCAGACCGTCATATAACCCAGTAGCGACCAATGGTTTCGCCCAGACCGTCATATAACCCAGTAGAGACCAATGGTTTTGTCCAGACCGTCATATAACCTAGTAGCGACCATTGGTTTTGTCCAGACCGTCATATAACCTAGTAGCGACCATTGGTTTTGTCCAGACCGTCATATAACCTAGTAGCGACCATTGGTTTCGCCCAGATCGTCATATAACCCAGTAGCGACCATTGGTTTTGTCCAGACCGTCATATAACCCAGTAGCGACCAATGGTTTCGCCCAGACCGTCATATAACCCAGTAGAGACCAATGGTTTTGTCCAGACCGTCATATAACCTAGTAGCGACCATTGGTTTTGTCCAGACCGTCATATAACCTAGTAGCGACCATTGGTTTTGTCCAGACCGTCATATAACCCAGTAGCGACCATTGGTTTTGTCCAGACCGTCATATAACCCAGTAGCGACCAATGGTTTCGCCCAGACCGTCATATAACCCAGTAGAGACCAATGGTTTTGTCCAGACCGTCATATAACCTAGTAGCGACCATTGGTTTTGTCCAGACCGTCATATAACCTAGTAGCGACCATTGGTTTTGTCCAGACCGTCATATAACCTAGTAGCGACAATTGGTTTCGCCCAGATCGTCATATAACCCAGTAGCGACCATTGGTTTTGTCCAGACCGTCATATAACCTAGTAGTGACCATTGGTTTCACCCAGACCGTCATATAACCTAGTAGCGACCATTGGTTTTGTCCAGACCGTCATATAACCTAGTAGCGACCATTGGTTTTGTCCAGACCGTCATATAACCTAGTAGCGACCAATGGGTTCACCCAGACCGTCATATAACCTAGTAGCGACCATTGGTTTTGTCCAGACCGTCATATAACCCAGTAGTGACCATTGGTTTCACCCAGACCGTCATATAACCTAGTAGCGACCATTGGTTTTGTCCAGACCGTCATATAACCTAGTAGCGACCATTGGTTTTGTCCAGACCGTCATATAACCCAGTAGCGACCATTGGTTTTGTCCAGACCGTCATATAACCTAGTAGCGACCATTGGTTTTGTCCAGACCGTCATATAACCCAGTAGCGACCATTGGTTTCACCCAGACCGTCATATAACCCAGTAGCGACCATTGGTTTCACCCAGACCGTCATATAACCCAGTAGAGACCAATGGTTTTGTCCAGACCGTCATATAACCCAGTAGTGACCATTGTTTCGTCCAGACCGTCATATAACCTAGTAGCGACAATTGGTTTCGCCCAGATCGTCATATAACCCAGTAGCGACCATTGGTTTTGTCCAGACCGTCATATAACCCAGTAGCGACCAATGGTTTCGCCCAGACCGTCATATAACCCAGTAGAGACCAATGGTTTTGTCCAGACCGTCATATAACCTAGTAGCGACCATTGGTTTTGTCCAGACCGTCATATAACCCAGTAGCGACCAATGGTTTCGCCCAGACCGTCATATAACCCAGTAGCGACCAATGGTTTCGCCCAGACCGTCATATAACCCAGTAGAGACCAATGGTTTTGTCCAGACCGTCATATAACCTAGTAGCGACCATTGGTTTTGTCCAGACCGTCATATAACCTAGTAGCGACCATTGGTTTCGCCCAGATCGTCATATAACCCAGTAGCGACCATTGGTTTTGTCCAGACCGTCATATAACCTAGTAGCGACCATTGGTTTTGTCCAGATCGTCATATAACCTAGTAGCGACCATTGGTTTTGTCCAGACCGTCATATAACCTAGTAGCGACCATTGGTTTTGTCCAGACCGTCATATAACCCAGTAGAGACCAATGGTTTTGTCCAGACCGTCATATAACCTAGTAGCGACCATTGGTTTTGTCCAGACCGTCATATAACCCAGTAGCGACCAATGGTTTCGCCCAGACCGTCATATAACCCAGTAGAGACCAATGGTTTTGTCCAGACCGTCATATAACCTAGTAGTGACCATTGGTTTCGCCCAGACCGTCGTCTAACCTAGTAGCGACCATTGGTTTCGCCCAGACCGTCATATAACCCAGTAGCGACCATGGGTTTCACCCAGACCGTCATATAACCTAGTAGCAATGGTTTTGTCTCACCATGGCTTTAGAAGAGTGCAGTGCAGCTTTTCCAATTATACTGAACAACTAAAAGTAATTTATGAACATTCGTAATTCACCACCACACCTCACACTTGACCACATGTCACTACATTCACACGTAACGACGCACTGTTTGAATCCTCATACAGCTGACCAATTGGCAACTCAAACTAACACTTGGGGCGCTGCGGTCGGTCTGGATAAGTAGGGTTTAAAATACTCAATAACACGCGTTTGATATGGAACACTTTTATTTTTCGGTTATAATCAGTAAATGTGGTCTCTAAAGTAATGGCAGTGTTATTTTTAATTGTATATTTGTATAACTGTGCGATACACGTGATCTAATTTGTGTGTTTCACTGAATTTTTTGGTGTCATTTGCATATTATCAAGCATCAGTTTTTATGGTTGATGTAGATCAGCTGATTCAAATTTACACAGGGCTACACTTCGGACATTATTTCGGTACTATTATGCGCAATATAATGTAAATATCGATCCGAAGTCAACGCCGAGGACATTCAAATAGAGAAATACGGTACATAAACAAATAAATAACACACCGAAGCTGTGCTACTTTTATCATTCCGAGACTAGCATCCACGCAAACCAGACGCCACTGTTCCAAGCTCCGACTTATATCGTGAATTGATGTCAAACTGATGATCCGCCAGCCTTTCCGCCAAGCCTACACCTCGTAATCGCAAAGTTCTTCGATATTCGAGCTATTCCACTACGAGTCATATAGGCCTAATTTGCCCCCCCCCCCCCCCCCCTCTCCCCGTGGGCACTGTAGAATGAGTGATTCCGCTACCATTCAAATATTCAACACCAAACCCACCTTTTAACCATCGAAATCAAGCAATTCCTGTCGCCCCCCGAGTTTTAATACAAGTTAAACTCATCCCTTCTCCCTACCAAGCAGCCAATAATTAATTATTTAATTAATTATTCAAGTAACTTCAATCTTACCAGCGCGCCCATCGTCACAGCTGTTTTTAAACTGAATAACCTTCGCTGGCTTTACGTCGCAGGTCTTCTGTCTGTCTACCTCGACAAGTGTTAGATCCTTCCCGGGGTGGAAAGGTATTATTATTAGGTATTAGGTATTATTAGGTATCATCACATTTCGGCTATTGCTATTTGCATCTTTTGGAAAGTGATAAAAACGTATATCCGCAGCCCTCTTATACATCGACTTACAGCCGTAAACTGAGCAATACACTTTGCTTTTACTCATTTTTCACTCTATCAACGAGTAAAACTTATTACTTATGTATAAAGACACGAACAATTTACCACGATCTGTTTACCAATACAAGAAACCATATACAAACAGTCACCACGTGACAAATGTACCCTACTTGGTAAGTTTCTCATTTTTACCGCTAGATGTCATATCAGATAGCTGGAGCAAGACCAACTACAATACTCAGACCTTAATGCAGGTATCGAAAGTGTGAAAATGGCGTATGCGGAAGCCCGAGATATTGTTTGTTTACATTCGTTGCTGGGATACAATATTAGCTTTGATTAGCTTCGTTTGATGAAAGTTGGGATAAACTATTGCTCATCTGTAATTTTTAGTGTCTTCAGTATGTCTGTTAAATCCAGTTCGCGTTAATGTACTGCAATCGTGTGTAAATATGTGATAATACGCTTAGTATGGACTCGTTCGATTGTGTGATGATTGTTCAGTTGACCGATGGTATTGTGTCATTTACTGCAGATGTTGAAGTACCTAAGACCAAAGCATTAATAGAAGTGTCTCAAGAATATACACCGCAATGATTTGCTAGTTAGAGACAATATAATAATAGCTTAGTACACTTGAGTACAGGCAGGCCCCGGGCTAAGGTGATAGACGCCCTGGGCAAATGGTCTACTGGTGCCCTTTTTCTTATGTATGTGTTATAAAAATAGCATAATAGGTTTTTTTTTTCAAACAACTTCGTTACTAATATTGTATCACATCAAATAATAAGAAAAGTAAGTCGTTCATACAATTTTGTAGCCATTAATCACAATAAACCTCAGGATAGAAAGTTCAAAAGTTAAATTTTAAAAGTACAATATACAGAAACATTTCAAATCAAACTTTTTTTTCTTCTGGATTTTAACTTTGCAAATTTATTTATGATGTCAGAAAAGTCTGTGCTAAGGGTTACGTCTTTTTCGCAACACAACAACAATAGAGAATTTAGTTTGCTGTCTGAAAGAGTTATAATACTGTATTATAATATCATCATGATTAAACATATATACTACGAATGTATGTGATATATAATATTACTTTTATTTTATATTCGCGTAATTTTTATCCTACTTTTTAAAGAGTTCCATGTCATACTTATTTTTAATGTTGGGATTGTTGGGTCAACCTTTTTCTGCGTCCAGCGTCACCTAAATTTCGGCGCCCCCTAATATTTGGCGCCCTGCCCAGTATGCCCGTTTAGAGCCCGGGGCCTGAGTACAGGTAGTGTCGAACTTAAGTACGTAAAGGGAAAACGCAATGAGCATCTACGGCAAGATCAAACCGTTGACGTTATATTGAACGTTCAGCTTCATGTGCCTCCGTAAATCCTTACCAGTCTAGCAGATGTTCTACACTGCCTTGTATACACCCCAAATATTACAGTGAACTTCTGTTTTATTGGTTAAGGAAGATGTTTCCCCTGTGCCAAACAGTGAACTCATTGTATTCCGTCATTGTTCATACTTTTGTGATTCTTACAGCTTGCAAGTTATTTTTTATTATGATGTGTGTAATGAAGTGTTGTGAGTAACTTGCCAATTATGTACTTATATTGCGAGATGGTGTGCCGCGATAATTCCGTAAGAGGGAGATGGTGCTTTCCTACCTACATTACTTTACTAAATCTACTATTTCTAGCGTACAACTATTCCAAACGGTAACAGCGAATGTTTAATAGGTTAGATGCTAACATATTATCGTGTCCTTTGTGTGTGGTAATCTCCATATTTATGTTCAGATATCCACACGATGACTTCTTTGCATATTTCAATCGACTAATTCGGTGTGATGTTTTAGCAGAGATTTTAGGTAATTCTACGAGAGGTCTTAATTGCATTGTATCTCTATAGCGTTGGTTCGATTATTTCAGGCAACTATTCTCATTCCGATTGTGTACACAAATACTCTGCTTGTGCTGGGACAGCACTTCAGTAACCGGGTACTTTGTTCTCTCCTACTTCAGAATCTGTTTGATTTTATGCTAATAATATTAATCTATAATTACTGAAGTTAAATCCAAATCGTGATACTCGCCAAGAAGCTTCTTATTCAACCACAGAAACAGTGATACTATTGTAGCTGCCCCTTGGGTGAAAACGAAGAAACCTATAATTCGAGGCCAGCACTATATAGATAAATTAATTCAGGTAAGTCTGAATTATTGATGCATATTTCTTCGTAACCTAGTCTCGTCTTGTGATATCTTTTATGCTCTTAGGTGAGTAAAAATGATAATTTACACGAACTATGACAACCCCGATGACATGATCTTAGCTATTGGTAGGGCAACCATCGCCGCCATGTTTTTTCTACATTAAGGTCTGAGGATTGTAGTTGGTCTTGGCTGGAGTTGCCAATATGGCGACAATTCAAGTCAAAACATACAAAAGAACATCAACGTCACACCTCATCCATGACGTCATCGACTGCATTCAAATTTTCTCCTCGACACGTAACTTACGAATCGCGGTATATAGTTTACTTGAACCGATTGTGAATACAATATGTTAGTTTGTACAGTAGCAAGATACGGTAGAGAATAGAAGAGGTAGGTAAGCAGTGCAATATTGATTTTGTACTTGACCTTTGTCAGAATCCACTTAACCTTTAATGTTAATTAATACGGTAATAAATGGTTTTCATTTTCCAAGCACCACCGTAACCACAAATGATTAAAATAATACTCATAAATACCCGTTCATGAGTATAGCTAAAATAAAATAGCTCCATAAAATCTACTCATGCGTTAATCCATGATCCTCTTGCTATCAGGGAGGTGCAACTACAGTAGATGTCCTTGAGCAGGAAATTCGACGCTGGAATTCTATAAGAGTATATTTATAAACCAACCACTCGAGGAGAAGAGAATGTTGGAGCCTCATCAAAAATATCGTATTACGACATCTACATAATTGTAACAGCCTTTTTAATGCCAGCCGAGTTAAACAAGTCGCAAGAAGTAACGCAGTCCCGAGATATCGCTTTCAGGATCTCCATCCGCGAACAGTGCTGGTGTGATTGTGTTGGACCAAATGTCCAATATACTTGGCACTTCCGTAACATTATAAATAGAGATCTGTAATCTCTGTTCTGTGTCGTTAAATGAGTTTGGATCAGGGCTGGGTGAGTTACGTTTCAAAAGTAACCAATTTACAGTTACGTTACTGTTATTTAACAAAAATATTAGCCAAGTTATCGTTACACTTATTTTGTGCGGAAAGTAAATCCGTTACAGTCATAGTTATTGTTGTTTAAGGGGCGGAACAGCGAGGTCATCTGCCCTTCATTACAGTTAAAATGGTAACGCATCGTTACTTTTGCAACAACAAAAAAAGGTCTTTATAATTAATTTAAATATTAGGTTTCTGAAGAGGTTACTACGGTGGGGGGCTTCAGTGGCGTATACGGTAGCATTCTGAACTGCTATGCCCGAGATCGCGGGTTCAAACCCGGTCAAAGTCGTCGGATTTTTAAGAGCCTTAAAATCCTTCGGAGGGAAGAAAAGCCGGTGGGTACATGTCATAGACTTATGAAACGTAAAAGAACCTTGGTAATGTGTAGCCACATTTAGAGCTTATATTTGATTAGAGCTTGCCACGGTGGGTGAGTGATTGACGTGTCGGATTACCAACCCCAAGATTGCAGGTTCGCCCCTGGCCGTGCTAAGTGATTTTTGAAAGGCGACAAAATTCACGACATGGATGTCATACGTTGTTGGCATCTTAAAGAACCCATTTGAATTCAGTAGGCCGTGTTCAATGGCAAAATTAATCTCGGGATTTTCCGCCAACACAAAGTTCCTCCATTCTCTACTAGAAAGCGCTGTAGTGTCAAGGAGCTTAGATATCTAAAGGAACGACGAAATTCGACATGCAAGCTGCCCTCTGGGTGTCAATTAACAAAGCTTGCACCCGGCACCCGAGGCCATACGATATTATTATTATTAGTATTTGATTAGAAACGTTCTATCAAGTTCCAACGTTCGCTGCTAGCTGACAGTGGCATCGGGTAGCCAAAGTTGGAACTACTTGAAATTGAACTTGCTGCCTACGGAAGTTCAATTAAAATACCCTGCTATGACCATTGGCTGCAATTCATACATAATAATAATAATAATAATAATAATAATAATAATAATAATAATATTACTATAATTTCCTTGATGCACTAAAATGTAGAAAATATGCATTACAGAAATGAAAAATATGCACTTAACAATAAGCCAATCGTATTCACTCACTTTATACCTGTATCATTCACTGCAGAAAGAAGCATCACAATACATAATTGCAAGTTTTTCAATGTTTCCAGGAGACAAATTACGTCTATTTTAATAGTTTTCAGTGCATAAATGTCCAGTCCCAAGCCATCAGTTGAATAATCACTATTACCTGACATCCACTGTTTTAGTAAATATTTTCTGCTCCTTTTCTCTTTAGCAGTGGCGGCCGGTGGCTTGTAAAGCTGGGTGTTGCACCAACATTTCTGATGTCGCAATTTTATATGGGAAGTTTACACATGTAACAAAAATTAATTAACGTTAGATAAACTACATTTCTATAAAAACTGAAATACATGGGTTTTCCAAACTAACTGAACGTTCGACAAATAGACAAATTTTAATGGCTCTTTTGGGCTTCTTCCTATAAGAATTCATAAAAAATCATATGTATGTATTTACGCCCTATGTCTGAGTTAATTGGAAGAATTTAAAACACAGCAGGTTGTCTAAGGTTGGGTCTCTATCTCCAGGATAATAAACATTCTCAACATAAAAACATGGCAACCGAAAAGTTTGTACGTTACGAAAAATGATATTACTAACAAAGATGGGCACATATTCTGCATAAGGATAGGATTTTTTTACTATAGGTTGAACCCCATCAGAGGAACCAGCCATGAAGTGCGCTCTGTCATACGTCTGCGCAATTCATTTTTGCGGAGTTTCATTCAATTTCTGCTTCTTTAATTAATCCAGTAAACACGCTGCTAATGTGTGTGCATCATGTTTTGTTTGCCTCTTACTACGTAACTTATCGGTACACAACAGCCATCTGAAATATGTTTGAAATATCACTAGTTCCATCTGCTATAATGGCTAAAATTTCCGATTCCTTTATTTGCTTTGATACTTCTTCTTGGCAAACCACCAACATAATCTGTAAAATTTAATTTTCAATTGTTTTGGACGTTCCTTTGAAAACAGTTGCCCTTACTAAAATGACCTTTAACACAGCATCCAACTCAACGCTAAATTTAATTAGTTCTCTCAAAACACCTGGATTTGTTGATGTTACACTTTCATCATGATCACGCAAGGCCAGTTCGAAAGAGCCACAGAAACGAATACAGTTTATTACAATATTTAACACATACATATTGTGCCTAACTTCTTCGTTATATTCCGCAATTTACCTTCTATAGACACTGTCCAATTGTGCAGCTTCGTTAACAGTTCCAAAAAGTGTCAATTTCAAACAGCTGAAGATTGGTTGGTTCCTCAGTTTAGGAGCTGCGACAACGCGGTCATATCCTGTACTTTGGATGTGTGGAGAATCTGTCTGATAACCGGTGTTAATTGTGATGGCTGTATTACTGAGTGTCATCTGTTTTTAATTCAAGTGAGGACTGCAGACATTGAATTTCAAGCAGTTTCTACTTTTGGCGCCAAAGGCCACCGTAAACGACTACTAGTTCAGAACTTGGTTACTACACGCCACCGCAGTCGGCTCCTGGCGACGAACGTTGGAACCTAAGAGCGTTGTTCAAATTTTTAACCTATAATTTAGCTTCACACAGGTGTAATTAGTGGAAGATTCTTTAACATGCCATAAATCTATGACATGGGACCACCAGCTTTACTTCCCCTCCGAAGGAATGCATACTGAGGGATTTTTAACGCTCTTAAAAATCCGACGACTTCGGCCGGGTATGAACCCGCGATCTTGGACATAGAGGCTCAGCATGCTACCAACTACGGCACCAAAGCCACTCAGCTGAAGATTCATGTTTCTTTATTTTAGGGATTAATTTCCGTAACTCCTATTTAGGTCCACGCGGATTCTCCACCAACAAACATGGAAAACAGAATAAAGCGTTTTTAATGTCGCATTCACATAACCAATTATTATTGCCTTAAATATATCCTTTAAACGCCCTTGTAGCCTATACTTATATTTTGGACAATACTTATCTGGTAATGGTCAACCGAGTGTTTTTACTGTGAGTTTATCGTCATCAGGGAGCTGGGAAAGCTGTCTAACTAGTAAATTACTTGCTCTATTAATTTTCACTTACACTCCACAATGCAATTAATGTTTCAAACTAAACATTCCGTTTAAATAAAATACTAACTTACAAGATGCACAGATGATACATCTGGGTGCTATATCGGAAAGTGGCGCGAAGCATTCCCTAGTGGTGTGGGAAAGAAACTACCCTTCAGGGGCGGATGACCGTAGTTCCGCCCCTTAAAACAACAGTAACTAACTAACTAACTAAACTACCCTTCGCGGGGCAAGAGAAATCGAGGGTGTTGTAATTTCCAAAGAGTGGTGTAGTCTAACGGGGCAATTTGGAACTGAGTATTGCCAGGGGGCTGGCAGCTCGTCTGCAACTCCCTACAACCCATGCTGGCCAGCAAGCTATGTACAAGCTTGGCCTCGTTCCTGCCGGCCGCGCTGTCTACTTGGGAGTCGCAACAAGAGAGCTAACCCCCTGGAGTTTGATTTGAAGGCGGCAGCTTTTATAGGTACAGTGTGAAGCATTACGATAAATAATAACAAAATATCGATGATTTAAACACATTTTTGAGTGTATTAGATCTATAAAACTAAAACATTAAAGGAAAAAAACGACGAATTAGTTGTAAAATTATTGGGAGTTGTGCAACGCTGCAACAATATCACCAGCCGCCCTTGCTCTTTAGGCATTTTGAGTTAAGGATATGCAGACTCAGAATAAAGTAACGCATTAACTGAAGAAACTCCTCACAAAACTAACCCCTGGCTACAGGCTGTCGAGATGGTGAAAGGAATGTCCCACTCCATTCAAATAGCCAGGCAGCATTGCGTAAAATGTTAGTTATTAATCTGTTGCGCAGAAAGTTGCTTACGAGGGATGTTCAACAAGCAGGCGAAACGTATTTTGTTCATGATGTTTTAAAGTATACTTAATTTCAACTGTACGCGCTAAAATATGCCGTTGTGTTCAGAATATGCAAAATATCCAACAAACCCTCAAAATATGCATTTGCATTTGCACATATGGATTTTCAAAAAATTCCAGTCCCTACTGATCAGGCGCACTAGCGACCAGTGAAATAACTACAGTTTGCAAACTGGACACCTGATACTTACGTGACACGCGAGCTGGCCGCCAGGGCGGGACTTAGGAGTCCACGTGGAGTGATAGAGGAAGCATTCTATTGGTCAACAAGCGTCAGCTATTGGTCTGTAGTGAACAATGTTTATTGTCGGCACGTGCTACTGTCTTAAGTTTGAGTCGCGGCTCGTTAACCGGGAAAGTAAGGGAACTATAGCCCCAAACGACAGGGTTTAGAGTAGTAATATATCCTATGGTGATGGCTCCAAGGCTCGTGTTTTCGGTCGAGTAGCCGGCAAGCCGATCAACCGCAAACAGACCCGCGGTCAATTAGCGCGTGTTCCACTCAGGATGTGGCATTTCCTGTACACAAGAGAACATTCTTCCCCAAATTTACCAACAACAATAACATGAAACACTCCTTTCCAACTGCTTACCAAGTGTCTACAACTCAGGTGTTAAATTATCATGAGTTAATTCATCCGGGGCCAGATCTATCTCCTAAAAGGGAGGGGGACAAAGTTTGCAAACCAATAATAATAATAAATCATAAAAATAATAATATTATTATCATTAATAATAATAAACACATTATATTGTAGCGTAAAGTTTCTCGACCAACTACTGTATATCCATTATATAGCTTTGGGGCTATCAGGTACGAATGGAAATTTTAAATACCGACCTTTCGAAACAACTGCTTGTCCCTTTGTCAAGGTTTGGTTGGTTGGTTCCTTAGTTTAGGGGCCGCAACAACGCGCTTTTGTAGCCCCGTGTACTTTGGGTGTGTGTAGAATCTGTCTGATAACCGGTGTTAATTGTAATGGCTGTATTAGTGCGTGTTATCTGTAATTCAGGTAAGGACCGCGGACGATCAATTTCAAGTAGCTCCTACTTTTGCTACCATAAGCTACCGTCAACTACACCCAGCCACGAACTTGGCTACTAGAAGCCACCGCAACCGGCACCTGGAACTTGAGAGCGTTAATCAAATCTAACCCACAAATTTAGCTTCACACGACTGTACTTAGAGGAAGGTTCTTTTACATGCCATAAATCTATGACATGGGCCCTCCGAAGGAAGGCATACTGAGGGATTTTTAACGCTCTTAAAGAATCCGACGACTTCGGCCGGGTATGAACTCACGTTCAGCATAGAAGCTCAGCATGCTACCAACTAAGCCACCGCTTGTCTCTTTATCAAGTTTTGTAATGTATGATGGAATGATTTACTTAAGGGATAAGGGTCAAGGAACACCGTCTTTGCCGACTAGAGAAGTCTGCTGTGGCTGAACACGCCATACAGAATGACTATCGAATTCTTTTTGATGAAACTTCTGTCAGCTGTATGGTGAAACATTTCACAACTCGTATCATTAGGGAGGCGATAGAAATTAGTCAACAATCAAAGAACTGTAATAGAGGTGATGGTTATCATGGCTGCCCTCTATAGTTTCATTACCAACATCCTCTTGGTCTCGGGAGGTCATGGAGTAACTATTTGTTTCGATATGGCTTCGTATCTTATACCAATTATCTATGAAGGCTACATGCCCCCCCCCCCCAGGGGCTCACATCTAGTGGGACGTGGGTTGGCGACCACGGGGCCCCAGCTGCGTCCGGCATTGCTTCCATTTACTTGTACCAGGCTCCTCTCCGTCGTCTTTCTTGTCGACCTCACTTGGTCAACTCTTGTTCTCTTCCTACCCCGACGGTATTAGGGTATCCGAGGCCTAGGGAGTCTCTTCCTTTCCCGCCTTAATTGACCCTTGCCTCATCTTTTCTAATACCCTCCTTCTGCGAGGGGTCAGCCTTCTTTTTCTTTTCATGTTATCTCCTGCTTTCTGCTTAAGGCCCTCAAGTAGGCCGGGTGTATGTAGCCCCATCACTTCTGGTGTACCCTAGAAAATGCTACACCCTCAGGGGCTCACGGCTGGTGAGTTCGGGAGTTCGAGGGATTCCTGAGCTGGGTCCGGTTTTCCCCCTTTTATCCTTTACCTCTGGGGCGGACTCTCTCTTCTTTCACTTTCCCATCTGCCTTTCATGGCTCTCCTTCCTTCCAAGTCCCTCAATCCGCATTTTTCGAGGGTTGAGGGCCTTTATTTTCCTCCTGTCCTTTATTTGCCGTATTCCCCTTTTGTTTTCCATTTCTTCTTCTAATATATAAGTTAGTAGTTAGTTTTTGTTATGGTTTACATTTCATAATCATCTTCACGATCACCCAAACCATTAGGGGCCGATAACCTAGATGTTAGGCCCCTTAAAACAACAATAATCATCATCATCATGGTACAAGCCATTGTTAACTCACTCTTTCTTTCATTACAAACCTTGGCAAAGGGACAAGCAGTTGTCTCCAAACGTCGGTACTTAAAATTTCCACTCGACCCAATAGCCCCAAAGCTGTATTAAGCTTATTAATAACTGACAAAACGCCAATTAGGGAATTTCGAACATTGATCCCATCTCGGATACCAGGAAGGAGAAAACGTGCTCCGGTATATTTGGTAATAATAATAATTAATAATTAATAATAATAATAATAATAGACTACAAGGTTGAGCAATAAGGTCTTCAGTTTTCTTCTCAGCAAGAATCCCAAGTCGGCGTGGTTCACCGAGGTAGGAAAAATCCTGCGTGACGTGGGAATAACCCAGGAGGATATCCTGAAACGTGTTTCACTTAAGTCGAAACTCCAAGAACATCATGGAAGCCAAAACTAAAAACTGGCAATACATGGACTGAAGCGAGGAAGGAACATCGTAGGAAACGAATGCGGGAATACTGGGCGAACGTTAAGGCCCAGGCGCAAAGACATGGAAAAGGGGAGTTGAAATAGCGTGGTCCGTAGATGGCCGAAACGACAGCAAGAAGAAGAAGAAGAAGAAGAAGAAGAAGAAGAAGAAGACTGCATTTTCATTTGAGTCTGGTTGGTTGGTTCTTAAGTTTAGGGGCTGCGACAACACGGTCATGTAGCCCCGTGTACTTTGGGTGA
The DNA here is from genome assembly GCA_946902985.2 of Meconema thalassinum. Taxonomy (NCBI): domain Eukaryota; kingdom Metazoa; phylum Arthropoda; class Insecta; order Orthoptera; family Tettigoniidae; genus Meconema; species Meconema thalassinum. Next base: position 177,539,412 of record OX336393.1, read on the forward strand.
GTGTAGAATCTGTCTGATAACCGGTGTTAATTGTGATGACTGTATTAGTGTGTGTTATCTGTTTTTAAATTTAAGTACTGCAACTTAGAATTTTTCAAATAGTTCCTACTTTTGCCGCCAAGCACCACCGTCAACGACTACTAGGCCAAGTTCAGAACTTAGCTACTAGACGCCAGAGCAGTCGGCTCTTGGCAACGAACGTAGAAACCTAAGAGCGTTGTTTCCATTCTTAACCTATCCAATTTAGCTTCACACAGGTGCAATTCGTGGAAGGTTTTTAACATGCCATAAATCTATGACATGGGACCGCCAGCTTTACTTCGCCTCCGAAGGAAGGCATACTGAGGGATTTTTAACGCTCTTAAAAAATCCGACGGCTTCGGCCGGGTTTGAACCGGCTATCTTGGGCATAGAAGCTCAGCACGCTACCGACTACGCCACCGAAGCCGCCTTCATTTGAGTCTGTTTCGCCTTTCAGCGTCCAGACTAGTCTGCAAGTCTCTGTTTGCAAATGAGTCGCCTCCATGATCGCCTATCAGCAGTTAACACTGCGGCCTCCTCTGACTTTGAAATCGTCCAACACTGGATCTAACCATCGCCTCGTAAGTCAACCTCTACTTCTCTTACCCTCTACAGTCGAGCTCCCCCATTCTCATCACATTACCTCACCATCTGAGTCGGCTCGTACGAACAGCTTCATCTAGCGTGTTCATTTCTAACTTAGCCTTTATCTCTTCATTACAAGAACCTTCTACCATTGCTCCCATCTATTCGCCCCAGCAACCATTCGTGCTCAGTTACCTCTAGCTTATAGGCCTACATGAGATATCCTGAGTCTACCCAGCTCTCACTTCCATACAGCAAAGTCAGTCTAAATACTGAGGGATATGGGGAGAGTTTCGTCGCTACATTAGGCCTACCTTATTTATAGCAGAATACTGTAGACCGTAACTGAGAACTTGTGCATATGCAGATGACATTGCATTAGTTGCAAGTAATTGGAATTCACTAATGGAAATGCTAACTGTTTTGGAAGAAAAGAGTGAAATCGTAGGACTTAAGATTAATGAACAGAAAACAAAATATATGAAAATGTCATCAACAAAGGAAAATACATACACAAAGAACGTAACTTGTGGGAAATATGTTTTTGAAAAGGTCAAATGCTTCATCTTGGAACAGTGTTTTTTATTTTATTTTTTAGCGTATGGCTTTTAGTGCCGGGAGTGTCCGAGGACATGTTCGGCTCGCCAGTGTTGTAGCTGCTTCGAGACGGACACCCAATAGGTGAGCTACAAGTACCGTTGGGGAGAAAAGTTGGAATGTAAGGACGAGGAATTGGAAGGTAGCGGCTGTGGCCTATAGTTAGGGACCAACCCCGGCATTTGCCTGGAAGGAAGATGGGAAACCAGAGAAGACCATCTTCAAGGTTGCCGGCGGGGGGATTCGAACCTCCTCGCCTCCCGGATGTGAGCGACTGCCAGCAGTCATGCCGTAACGACCACGGCTAACTCACCCGGTGGAACAGTGTTAAACAGCGAGAACGTGGTACCACTGGAAATAAATCAGCGAATCATGATGGGTAACAGAGCATATTACGCCAACAGCAAACTGCTAAAATCATCTCTACTGTCAAGAAAAACAAAGATGACACTATACAATACTTTGATCAGACCTGTTGTTACGTATGGCGCAGAAACCTGGACCATGTCGTCTGTAGATGAAAATGCACTCCGTATCTTTAAAAGAAAGGTTTTACGGAGGATTTGTGGCCCAGTGAAAGAAGGAGAATTGTGGAGAATAAGATGTAATCGAGAGTTAGACACAATCCTTCAAGGTGAAGATATTGTGAGATGTGTAAAATCAAGGAGGATTGCATGGTTGGGTCATGTAAAGCGGATGGGTAGTGAAAGGATTCAGAAGAAACTGTTACATGGGAAAATGGTAGGAATAAGGAAACGTGGAAGGCCAAGAAGGACCTGGATCCAAGATGTAGAGGACGATCTGAAGACTATGCAAATCAAGAGATGGTGGGAGAATGTAGAAAGAAGAGATGAATGGAGAATCATCGTGAGGGAGGCCAAAGCTCATCCAGGGCTGTAGCACCGAGGAAGTAAGTAAGTAACTAACTTCCTGGTCCTGCATTGTCTTTTCTACACTTCGACTCTAGCTCCTTCACTATACAGTAGGCTACTACATTCCTGAGAGAATACACAGTCAAAGTGCATAAAATAATAAAAAATATACGAGCCTTACAGTAGTCGCATATGATGTGTAACATGTGACATGTTATCCTACTATTTGTGTCCCGGGAGCGCAAATCCCTTGTTGACAGTGAACTCTGTTGGTCATTGAAATAGGCCACGACTTGTAAAACTCCACTGCCAAATCCTGACCGTAATGAATCATAATTGTTATTTGCCGTGGCGGAAGCAACCCACTGCCTACTTGATGCGAGCTGCGCTCTATACCGGCCAGTTAGTGAACCCATGCCAGCGATGTTATTGAAAATGGCCTCGTTTTGCCGATCAGCGTACTGCCAAGTATAGGCGCGATTAAAAATTAGGTGGGCGGAAGGTATATTAAATGTGTTTCTCCCAGTGATATGTTTAGACCAACGAAGTTTCAATTATAGTTAGTAGTCGGCGTTAATATACTGAATTCCTACGTTGTTTGGAGTGTTTGTTGATGCGATGTAGATTCCACATAGCCACATGGCCGACAGTACATCGAGTGCTTACATTAAATAAGAATACAGCAAAAGTATGAAGATTTAATAAATCGTAATTGTTTTCAGCAAATATGATAAAATGAATATTTTCACATCAAACAACGACAACTTGAAGATGATTTATTGTAGGAATATCTTAAATGGGGTCTCCAAACCCTGAACTAAACTGTATGCGATATACATTCCCCATAGCCACATGGCCTACAGTACGTCGTTGTACCGATCTCCACCATCACGCGCGCGCATGGTTTCCGTCCCATCCACTCCCGTCCCTTTTCCAAAATCACTTCCACAAAAATGTCCAGCTACCGAGTGGAAAGATGTTACACGTCAACAATAGTTGGTTTACACCCCTCATAACTACTGTGATTTCTTATTAAGCCGCCGGGGTGCCGGAATTTTGTCAGTAAATTTGCTGATACAAGTATATAAGTACCCACATATTCCATCTGACTGCGCCGGGATTCGATCCACAATCTTGGGCACAGGAGGCGAGAACGTTAGACTATCGCTAAGCCACGCAGCCAGTCCGGGAATATTTGGGAAGCACAGTAATATTACAGTCGGCGCAAAATTTATGTGCACTCGAGTTTGAAGATGCAGTAAATAGCATAGGATAATACCCAAAAAGACCACAGAAAAACAAGTAACATCATAATTTTTATTGTTTAGTTCTCCCCTTATTGACGGCAAAGTTAACTGTTAGATACAAAAATGCTCATATATTCATTTTTTTAAATGAGTATGACTTATTAATGAGACCAAAAAATCTTATTAAATAATACGCCAAGGCTAAGGTGTATGTTTCACAAAACTCAAGCTTCGAAACCAGAGGAAGTTACTACCATAGTCCTTTTCTCCCTAAGTCGTAAAACTTATGTTGTTCTCAAAGTTTAAGCAAACCAGTGTTTCCATGATTTCTAGACGCAGAATTGTTCGCATGACTAGGCAGAAAAGCCCCTTCCGCTGTCTTATCTTATAAAACACATATATTATTATTTATTATTTTCTATCAAACGACAGACAGTGGAACTACTGTATTACAATTAATTTTAAATTAAAATTTTAAAGTCAATATTTAAAACAAAAAAATCGTATTACCAGCATTTCGTTGGTATTTTGTATTTTAGGGTAAAAGTAACACATTTCACAAAATAATTAATTTTGGCGATATTTTGCGACTTCGACATCGAAATAAATGGCATATTTGGGGTAAGTATATCATTGCGATAACATATGTACGTTTGCTGAAAAAAGTCGCGGATATTGTTAAAACTAACAAGCTTAGAATCATGTTGGCAGTACTGGCGTATTCTAGGTACTCCAAATTAATGTAGAAACGTGTGCAAAGTTTCCAGCTCTTGGTTTGCATACTTTCTGATATATTGGTATTAGGATAAAATAATAGAGAGAGCATTTATTAACAGTTGGCAGCCCTGGTTGCTCTTAAGAATACACAGTCATATTTGTTATAGTACCGTACACATAGTACATATGAAATTTGGTTGAAATCCAATTGATAGTGTAGAAGTTACATGCGTTTAAAAATTAGACTTATTAGCTGGCTTAGAATCATGTTGGTAACACTGTCATGTATGGCCTCCTGGAAATTAAACTGAAATATTATTATCTATAGTTGTGCCAACTTTGGAATAGCTCCCATGGATACCTTCCAGGATATCCAACATTGAGTTCAAATTTCAATTGCGATTTTTCATCAGTTGGTAGCACTGACATCATTTTCAAATATGGCCTTGAGATATTGCGGCATAGATCTTTACTCAAACCAAATTTGGTTTCCATAGCTGCAACCGTTTAGGAGACAGACAGACAGACAGACAGACAGACAAACAGACACACATTTTCCCGGATCGATCTCATAAGTCTACTTTTTCCTCGTTTTTGCAAAATGAGAAAAGTTGGCTAAAAATACGGGACTCGAGGCATACTGTGATTTATTACTAAGAATATGTAAAAATGAATGATTGCGAGATTAACGATCACGCAAAACTCCTTCAAATTGTATTGAGAGCCCTAAGCTAATAGCGCCAATACCCGCTATGGTTGGCCACGTGCCCACTACGACACTCTGTGTATGTGGGAGATTAACGCCAAGTCGCAAATCGATTCTCGCCATTGAACAGCTCAAGTACTTCATTGTTAGGTCAGGCTAGTACACGCGCCAGTGAGCGAGCTATTTGCAATATAACACACCATTCTTACCTCTCTGCAGGAATACTACTACTACTACTACTACTACTACTACTACTACTACTACTACTACTACTACTACTACTACTACTACTACTATTTTAGCCTACTTTTCTCATTTTGCAAAAATTAGGAAAAAGTAGACTTATGAGATCGTTCCGGGAAAATGTTTGTCTGTCTGTCCTTCTTTCTGTCTGTCTGTCCTAAACGGCTGCAGCTATCGAAACCAAATTTGGCAAAAGTCACGGCCATATTTGAAATTCAGGGCTACCAACTGCTAAAAAATCGCAATTGAAATTTGAGCTCAATGTTGGATATCTCAGAAGTTATGCATGCAAACTATAGCAAAATTGGCACACATACAGATAATAACATTCCAGATTAATTTTCACAATTCCATACATGCCAGTGTTGCCAACATGATTCTAAGCCTACCGATAGGTTCAATTTCTAAATGCATGTAACTTCTATACTATCGATTGGATTTCAACCAAATTCCGTATATACTATGTGTACTACAACATATATGACTGTGCGTATTCTACAGAGCCACCAGGGCTGTCAACTGTTAATAAATGCTCTCTCTATTTGTTTAATCCTAATATCAATATACCAGAAAGTATGCAAGCCATCAGCTCTAAACTTTGCACACGTATAGTACCTGACATTCTAGATTAATTTAGAGTAACTAATATACCTCAGTGCTGCCAACATGATTCTAAGCTTTCTGATAGTTGCAATTTTTAATTACATGTTACTTCTATACTAACAAATGGATTTTATCCAAAATTTGCACTATAATAGATCGTAATATTTCAGATTAATTCTGAGCATCACATACATGACATTATTCCCAACATGATTTTACGCGCATTGATAAATCCAATATCAAACAGTATGTAACGTCCATACTATCCATTAGACTTCAACCAAAATTTGTATGTGCATTCTATACTTTAAGAGATGGAACTAAGAATATATTCAGAGTCACCAGGGCTGCCAACTGTAGTAAGTTACTCTATTAGGATACACTATTTCAGGTGTATTTCAAACTGCAGTACTTAGAAATGTTAGTATTACCAACTTGATTTCGTCATTATTCTAGATTGCCATGAATCTTAAATTTTAAGAAAAGTAGGCTCTTCAGTTCGTCACGGAACTACTTGTTTTTAAATCGCTTATCCTCGTATCTCGGGTTCACCCACGGACTCTGCGAGGGATCATTCCTCTACCGTCACAAGGACGGTGTCTGGGAGCAGAACACATCTGATGGTGAAAATGGAAAACCACGAAAACCATTTTCAGGATGGCCGAGGTGGGATTTGAACCCACACTCTCCCGATGCCAGCGAGGCACGAGCTAGCGCGTTAGCATTCTCAGCCACAGGTAATAATAATAATAATAATAATAATAATAATAATAATAATAATAATAATAGTTTGAGCTAAGAACATCACGACAACTTGAAAACAAAAAAGCATTCCGTGAGGATGAAGAGATTTTGGGAAGAAAAGAGGGAAAATGCCCAAAGATGAAATCGTGAATTCAAGTCCAATCGCTAACCTAATGGGGAACAATCGATATAATAATACATAATAATAATAATATCCTAGTGGGGTCCAGGCAGGTTGTAGACCTCCCAAGCCTCAGATGATGAGCCCACTTTGGTACACCTGGGTGAAACCTAATAACAAATACACCGAAACCCTAGAAGATTCGCTGGGTTTAAATAGTATTATTAGTCTATTATTATTATTATTATTATTATTATTATTATTAACTCTATGAACCCGTCAACGATGGGCAAATAAAGCTGGTCTTAAGATAAAATAATGGCGATTTTGTTTAAATAATATATTACCGTACTTCTATTTCTTTCTGCGTCTCTTCATTTCATACTTCAATTAGTAGTTTATTATTTACTTAACTCCTATCAGTTAATAATTGTGGTTACCTTCCCCAAGTCTGGTTGTAAGTGATAAACTGCTGAGCTATTCCTGGACGTAACCTGAGGAGGAACTCGTCTTACGGTTTGCGGCGGCGAGTATCAGGTATCACCAACCACAGAGACCATCACATGACTGCATCAAGTATAAACTGTTAAAACTCAAGCAATTTTTCTAGGTTCGTACCGTGTCTTGTGTGGGGTTTCACCTAGGACACCAAGCTGGCTCATCAGCGGGCTCTTGGTGTCCACGTCCGGACACTGGTCGTGAAAGACAATATGCCATCTTTTTAGAAGCCTTCATAGGGAGGTTATGGCTGCTTGAGCTTTTAGTTCTCGCAGTAAAGAAGCGCAGGTGCGCTTCATAAGAGGGGAGGTAGCGCGCAGTTCGCTACTCCTGTGGGGTTCTGGGCGGGGACACCATGAGCCCGCTGATGAGCCAGCTTGGTGTCCTAGGCGAAACCCCACACAAGGCACGGCACGAAACTAGAAAAATTGCTGAGTTTTAATTCACTGGCCGTGAAAGCCAATATACCAACTGTTAATTCAATACTCGGAATGTGTGTGCAGTTATTGTATTGTATTGTTTATGTTCGACCCTGACTATTATATGTCAGAAAACTGTATCATAATGATGGTCACTATAACACTATTTTTCATTATGAAACAGTTTCTCCCACCAATCACAGCTCAAGAAACAGTTGTTTGACCAATTAGATAAGGTTAGCATCGCACCTGCGTGGAGTTCCAAGGCCTTCTAAACTGCGTTGCCCAGTGCCATAGTGGGGTAATCGAGAAGGCCTTGGTCAAATACAAGGTATTCTCTGCGTCCCATGCGCTCTGTTCAGTACATAAAACTGGCGAAATCTCGACAGATATTTATGAATATTTATGTTCGAACATAAATAGTTATAATAATTATCGTCGAACATAAACAGTCGTATGCAACTCGCCTATAATGGTAATTAAGACACTCGTATGGAAATTATAAAACTCGCATACGCTCGTTTTATAAACATACTTGTGTCTTAATTATTGCCATTAAGGGCTCGTTGCATAATGTACTATTAATTTACTGGACTTGGACATCGTGGTCATTTACCCCGTGTAATCTAATAAATAAATAAATAAATAAATAAATAATTCTGCTCACTGACGCATAGAAAAGGGTAGGAACTGTAGAGGGGCAATGGTGAGTAATGGAAGCAATGATCACGAGGAAACACAGCTCAAAATCGACTATTTATATTATTCCCAACCTAAGTTGGGGTGCGAGTTGCCACCAATACCTTAATTAGTGCGCAGCATTGCCACACACTCATTCGCTGGTTCTGTCAATCAAACCATGGTTAACAATCTATCAATTAATATAGAACAATATATGTCATAAATTAAAAACCTTCAATATGACGTCCGAGTTAGACACATGGAGGGGAAACTCAACTACACAATAAAACTGGCAGAGTGAGAACTGTTCGCCCCAGATTTGGCAATATGATTGGTAATCATCTGGCCCCAGATTTTGATGACCTAAAAATGTAAATAAAACTACTGAAAAATCGAATAAAATGTCTCAAAAAAGTTTTAAAATTACCTATAAATCTCCTATTTCTTGTCACTTTCACTGCACATGTTTTGCAGAAAAGAATTTCACCATCGCATCGGTAGAAGAAAAAATCCTTGCCAAATTACGAAATTATTTGTTTGAAATGAGCAGCTTTAAGTTCAGCAATTTAAATACACTCGAAATAACAATCGCAGCCGATAACGCAAATTCACTCAACACACATATGGTTGTTCTGAGTTACTGTAGTCTGTCCTGTTACATTCATTTTCAACATCGGTTCGAGATTAGTTGCAAGCGCAGGTGTCTCTCCTGAAATTTGGATCCCGGTATGAACAAGTAGTTCCGTGAAGAACTGAACAGCCTATTTTCATATATCCTACTTATGTTAATTGCCTATATCAACATAAACAAGTAGTTCCGTGAAGAACTATACAGCCTATTTTCATATATCCTACTTATGTTAATTGCCACTATCAACATACACAATTTCAGTTTGATTGCTGTAATAGATTCGTAGATATTGAGAACCGACTAAATATTTCGGATGGTCGCCATGTTGGATTTTATATATGTAGGTCCTAGAGTTTACTGTTACATGCAGATTATTGTGAACGTGTAATATTCAAACTTCAATCGCATAATTAAGACACAAGAAAAAACAAGGAGATTTAAAAATTTTTCACAGCTACCATCTTGAGGTTATGGAAACAATTGAAATAAATTAGATGCCAGTGGATTAACATTCGGATAAAGATTTACTGTACCAAGTTTCACTGCACGCGGATGGTTAAATTGCGAGAAACGTCCATGTGAATATTTATAATTCGCGTCACCGCCATGTTGGATTTGTGATCACCAGGTTATTTAAAGTCCTATAGGTGAACTTAAGTTCATAGCCCCTATGAACATTAAAAAATGCAGTTTGATTGCTAAAATAGATTCGTAGATATTCAGTATCGTCTAAATATTTCGGATGGTCGCCATGTTGGATTGTTAAATGTATAGGCCATAGAGTAATGTACCATTAAAGGAAAATTATTGCGTAGGTTCATTATTCAAACTTTCACTTCGATCGCATGACTACATCACAAGAAATAAAAACTTAATTTTAAAATTCGCACTGCCACCATCTTGAGGTTATGTAAACAATTGAACTAAATTAGATACCAGTGGATTACAATGTGTATAAATATTTCCTGTACCAGGTTTCAGTGCGCTTGGAACATTAAATCGCGAGAAAGGTCTATTTAAAATGTTCAAATTCGCTTGGCCGCCATGTTCGTTTTGTAGTTAACCGGTTTTTGAAAATCTTATAGATGAAATTCCAGTAGTGCCCTTTATCTCCGTACAAAATTTTAGGGAGATACCGCTAATAGTTTCAGAAATATAGAATGCCGGTGAAATATTTCGCACATCCGCCATCTTGTGATTATGTAAACAATTGAACGAAGTTAGATGTCGGTGCATTACAATGTATATAAACATATACTGTACCAAGTTTCATTGCGTTTGGTTGGTCAAATCGCGAGAAACGTCTATTTAAATGTCGCAAATTCGCTTGGCCGCCATGTTGGTTTTGTAGTTACCAGGTTTTCAAAAGTCACATAAGTGAACTTATAGTAGTTCCCTCTATCACCATAGAAAATGTCAGGGTAATATCGGTAATAGTTTCGGAGATATTGAATGCTGGTGAAATATTTCGCACAGCCGCCATGTTGGATTGGTGAGTCGTAACAAAATTTGAAGGACACGGTCGAGGTCGCCGGGAATAGTGCTATGAACTTTCCGAGTTTCATTGAAATCGCTCCTGCCGTTTAGATTTTATTAGGGGGGACACACACACGAATCACACACACACACACACACGGACAAAAGGTGATCTCATAAGCCTATTTTTTTCAAAATTGAAAATAGGCAAAAAATGCTTTCCACACAGTGGGTGAGTGGTTATCGTGTCGGTCTACCATCCCCAAGCTTGCAGGTTCGTTCCTGGCCGCGATTTTGGGCATAGCAGTTCAGCATTCTACCGACTACGCCACCGAAGCCTTAAATAAATTATAGAATATCAAATTATCGGTTATTTTTATCGGGGGAATTTATGTTCGTGTGGCCTCCGGAGAGGCCGAGTGCAGGTCTTTCTTGTTAATGCCCGTGGGCGACCTGCACGTCGTAATGAGGATGAAGACGTCACATACACCCAGTCCCCGAGCCACGGGAATTAACTCCAGGAGATTAAAATCCCTGATGGCTCGACCGGGATCCGAACCCGGGGCACTTAGGGCCAAAGCCTAGCGCGCTAACCAGCTAGCCACGGAGCCGGACATCAGGGGAATTGAATTGCCTGGATGGTGTCAGTGGCTAGTGGGAATTAGAATTGCACGCCCAAACAGTATGGGAAACAGTAATGTGTGTGAAAGAGAGTTACGAGACAAGGTTAAATGCTCTGAAGTAGGGAGAATTGATTAGTACGGTAGACTATATAATGTATTGTGTCAACTTGAGGACGATTGTTAGGATGTGATAACCCTATTGTAGCACTTGAACACTTTTCGTGCCAAGGTAGTGTGAGTGGTTATGCTAAAAATGCAAAGCCAAGTTTAGTGGAATTACAAGTATTTGATAAAATTCAAGATAGAATATTGATATTATTGCCGAAGCAGGTAGCTGTGCTTTAAACATATTAGATGCTAATTAATTCATCCTTTGTTCCACTAAATTTGCTTGCCACGGTGGATGTGTGGTTATAGTGTCGGACTACCAACCCCAAGCTTGTAGGTTCGTTCCTAGCCATGGTAAGTGATTTTTGAAAGGCGACAAAAATCACGATACTCATGTCATACCTTGTTGGCTTGTTGAAGAACCCATTTGAATTCAGTAGGCCGTGTTCATAATGGCAAAATTAATCTCGGGATTTTCCGCCTACACAAAGTTCCTCATTTCTCTACTAGAAAGCGGTATAGCGTCAAGGAGCTCAGATATCTAACCTCCTTGACAGTCATAGCGCTCCAAGGAGCATTAAATTAGACACGCAAGCTGCCCTCTGGGTGTTAATTTATTAACAAAAAAGTTTGCACCCGGCATCCGAGGCCACACGATATTATTATTCCACTAAAATTTAAATTATGAATTTTAGTATCATTTTGACAGACTTTATATTCTAAATACAGGTGCCAGGGAATGTTCTCCGCAGTTCCTACAACCTGCTGCGAGAGATTACGTCACCAGTTACGTTGGCAGCACGGCTGTCGCTGGTATCATAACAAACAGTAAACTTTATACTCACCACTGCCATTCATAACATACTGTTGCACTCTTCCAATAATCTAACTATACATACTGACGATTTCGACAGCCCACAGCCCACACATGTGGCCTTCACCCTATCAAGGATACTGTGCTGCCAACTAAACTGATGACGCAACAACTCGCAGCTGCACGTAGCCACTGCGGAGAGCATTTCCTGGCGCCCTGTAGTATCATGTTCGTATCTTAACTAGCTCCGAGCAAGAGCTGGGAAGTTAACTGCAGCTTGTTCACAGAATACTTATTAAGAATTTAGTTAAACTTAGCAACGGTTCTATGTTTACTGTCGTGTCTTGTGCGGGGTTTCTGCTAGGAGTACCAAGATAGGCTCATCAGAGGGCTCTTTGTGTCCATGCTCGGACCCCCACAGGAGCACCCCCAGTCATGGACACCAGGAGCCCGCAGATGAGCGTATCTTGGTGTTCCTAGGCTAAATCCCTCACAAGACACGGCATAAACCTAGAACAGTGGCTGAGTTTAATTCCGTGGCCGTGAAAGCCAATAAGTTATACCATCTTTTTAAGAACTGAGTAATTCAGGAACTTAAACACATCGATATTTCCAGACAGGGTATGATTCCCACATTGTTTTCGTCACAACACCGATACCACTACGTGGTAGAAATAATAGTCTAATTAAAAATTTAAAAAATGGAACCCGTGGCATTTTTTTTAAACAAAAGCTGCCCCTGGCACTGTAAGGGTTAAAGTTCATTATGAATTAATTTCATTTTAGAAAACGTGTACTCCGGTGAAAACCTCGTTTTAGTTGCCCGACTTTCCAGGTTAACGTACGGCTCGCCTTTGAAATATAGCTGGGCGGATATGTTTACATTCCATGGCACCTGGAGCCAAGGCTTTCCCAGCGTGAGGCACAGCATTGTCAAATTTCCACCGTAGCTACTGGGGGCAAGCAGCGAGACTGGACAGAACTATGTGCAGATGTGCAACATTGGACACTGATATCTGTCGGACCAGGGCGGAAGTTAAGGGTCCATGTGGAGTGATAGAGGAAGCATTCTATTGGTCAGTAGCGAACAATGCTTATTGTCGGCACGTGCCACTGCCTTACGTTTCAGTCGCCGCTCGTTAACCAGCAAAGTGAGGGAACTATACATTATATCGCATCTTCACTGGAAATGAAGGATGCAGGTGGGGTGTTCTAAATCAGAGTTAAATGAATTTGTGCTGGAAGAAGAGTTATCATGAATTATTTCTATTTCCAGGGATCGTGGTATTCAACCGAAGTTATTTTTAAAGAAGAAATTGGGTTTATATTTAATTTATTAATCAAAGCACAAACTACAGCTATGCGAGCCCTTCACGCTTGTACAAATAACAACAAAATATAAAATAAAATTTAACAAATCTCCAAACAAAACAAGTCCAGATCAAGAGCTGGTAGAATGTCCTTGTTCGTAGACGTGTCGTCAATGGCCAAGATGACAGTTCTAAATACAGTTCAAGTGTTCGTTCTCGTTCACCTGCTTCAGGAACGTCCCCTTGTTTGTGAATATGTCCAGCTCGCGTTTACTTGCAATGCTATTGTACAGGGATGATATGCGGTGTTGGAAAAATCCTTGGATTATGGAATGTTTAGTGTGTGGAATGTGGAGAATATCTTTGAGCCTGATAGAACGGGAAGGGGCTCTTAGTTTGAAAAGTGACAGCAGGTGGTCCGAACGAGGCACACAATGTGCAGGTCAGTATTTTTCTTAAAGTTTATGCCTATGAATAGGGAAAATGAATGATCCACCGTATAGTCCATGTATTGGAAACAGTTATATTACAATACCAGTTCTGTTATCTTGTAACCTTCTTCAGATTTACAAAATGAACTAAGAGCATCAAACTAACGTTAATATTCTATTAAACAAAATGAGCCTTAGAAATAAAATGATCACTATAAAAAAATCAGTAAAGCGTAGATTAAACTTCCATGATAAAAAAATCGATTAAAATACTGTTAGTTATAATGGAAAATACTATGCTAGCCACGGTGGGTGAGTGGTTATCGTGTCGGGCTACCAACCCCAAGCTTGTAGGTTCGCTCCTGGCCGTGGTAAGTGATTTTTGAAAGGCGACAAAAATACGACACGCATGTCATACCTTGTTGGCATGTTAAAGAACCCATTTGAATTCAGTAGGCCGTGTTCATAATGGCAAAATTAATCTCGGAATTTTCCGCCAACACAAAAGGTTCCTTCCTCCATTTTCTATTAGAAAGCGCTATAACGTCAAGGAGCTTAGATATATAAACTCCTTGGCTGTCATAGCGCTCCAAGGAACAACAAAATTCGACATACAAGCTGCCCTATGGGCACGAAATAACAAAGCTTGCACCCGGCAACCGAGGTCATACGATATTATTATTTAATGAAAAATACTGTCTAAACAAATCGTTAAAAGTATGGAAAATATAATCCAAAACACAAAGTATTTTTTCTTAACAAAATATATATACAACTGATTTAAAGACTGCTTTATGATTTTTTATGAGTTCCAATTGGTGCCTGTTGTGGGGTTGTTTAGCAAGACTTTTAAAACTTCCAGAATCTATGTGAAGTTCACGGAACTACTGCTAGTTGTGTGTTCTGAAGACTTGTTGTATAAGGCGGTAGCCCATTCATCATACAGCTACTCGATGCTAATCCCCCAAACTGTATGTAATTACACCACTGTGCGCTGCGCACGGGCACAGCTCGAGAGACAGGATCGATAGTTGGACTACGCTGCTCTGGCGGGGGCGTTACCATGCCGACCGGAGACTCGGGTTCCATCCTCATTTTCTGTTTTACCTTCACTCCCGGATACACTTCACAATTTGTACGGTTTCCCTCGAAATAGGAATTCTTTGTCCTGCCACACTCTACTTCATGTCGTGAGTAAGATCTACCACTCGCAATAAAAAGCGATATCTGATAACAAGGGATGAACTGACATGTACAGTAAAACCATTCATTTGACAGTCTGTGATGTGCAGAGCGGTTGAATAAATAGACAAGGAGATACATTAAATGATTTTCCCTTCCGTATCTTAATGTTCAAATTAGTATGACTATTCAGCTATTAAGTCGTCTGGTATACACTGACTACTGCTGTAGTGTTTTTTTTTACGGGTAAAGGGAAGGCGGTAGGTTTCCGGACACAAGTCTCTCTGCCAAACTTACCGTCTTGGTCCCCACTACAAGCCCTCAAAGTTTGTAATGGGAATTTGGAAACACCCTGTATACAGGAGGAATAGTAAATACTTTAGGAGATGGTAGTATAGATGAATTGCAATAAAAATTCCATATAGCATGTGTTCCATTTGTATTGCGTTCAGAGATACAGCTGGTAGTATTTAACCCAAACAAATGTAAAGCCAAGGCAAATGAGGACGCTCAAAGTTTCAAAAATTCCACCACCAATGCATTTTGCACTTCTCACCCTGTGTAGTTCTTCGGAGGGTGTCTTGGCGTTCTTTGATGAGGGCAGCACTATGCATAATTCGAACGACCAACTCTGCTCTTGTGTTAACCTTTTCCTTTTAGACTTCGCTTTTCAGCCATCCCCACAGGCAAAAATCCAAAAGGGTAAGGTCCGGAGACCTTGGTGGCAAAAAACGTGCCCATACCTCCCTATCCATCTTCCGGGGAATGTTAGGTTAGATTTTTTTTTATCGCCAGACGACTTCATGCTGGAAGAATATACGCATTCTTGTAGCCAAAGGAATTTCTTCCAATAATGCTGGAAGTTCATTTCCAAGAAAGTTTAGATAATGGGGTCCTGTTAGACGATATAGTAACGCAATTTGCCCAATCAACCCACACCAAGCATTTACAGAGAAGCGTTCCTGAAAATGTGTGTCCACAATGGCATGTGGGTTTTCTACTGACCACTGATGTTCATTACGAGTGTTATAGATGCCGTCACGAGTGAACGTGGCTTCATCAGTGAAGATTACAAATGGTATTACTTGGCGATTTGCACGTATCCAACGACAAAATTCCAATCGTCTATCTGCATCTCCTGCTCGAAGGTGTTGAACGGGCTGGTAATAACACGGATGCAACCCGTGCATTCGTAATGTCCGCCATACTCTTGTACATGGAACACCAATACGTGCAGAAAGCCTACGTGTACCAACATACGAAACGACAACTGCTCTGGTTACATACCAACGTCTGTATCTTGGTACGCAATAAAAATGGGACACATGTTATATGGATTTTTTATTGCAATTCATCTATACTATCACCTCCTAAAATATTTACTGTTTCTCCTGAAACACCCTGGTAGGGCATTTACAAATGCGTGTAATATGTTGTTATTATTATTATTGTACGCTGCAGAGACTATGACACTAGGTACTGCAGGTATGGAGCCGAACAACTGGAGAAGGAAGAGAGAAAAGTACTGAGGAAAATACTAGGACCGAAAAGGGGAGTTAAAAGATGGGTCCGAAGATCAAGAAATAAACTATACAAAAATATTGAGGAGTATCTCAGAAGAAATAAGACAGAAAAGAGCACGATTTGCTGAACATGTGATTAGGATGGATATGGGAAGATTGACTAGAGGGATTTGGGAGACAACAGGGAGGACAAGAGGAAAAACAGGAACCAAGTGGGTGGTTGAACTTCAGAAGGTCTGGACTGAGATGGGGATCAAGGTGGAAGGGAGAAATAAATATGCACTAACCGATATACTGGAACTGACTGACAGAGAAGGATACCATAAAGGGATTGAGAATGATCAATGAAGACAAGAAAAGATTTCCGCGGAAGAACGGGAGAGAAGAAGACAGTGGATGAGGAGGTTCTGGGAGGAGAAAATGAAGCAGACCCAAACCGTGGCAGAGCTACCCGTGGTCCCTTAGAGGCCATGACGAAAGAAGAAGATTACTGTATTATTAGCCTATTATGTATTTTTGCTTATTTCAATTGTGGGACTTGTTAGAGGTGTTTTTATTTTTATTTTCAGTTGTATCATAGCAAGTATGAGAGGGCCACGAGCCGTAACTTCCTTTCGTTGGTTCCTTAGTTTAGGTTTAGGGGCCCCGTGTACTTTGGGTATGTGTAGAATCTGTCTGATAACCGGTGTAATTATGATGACTCTATTAGTGTGTGTTATCTGTAATTCAGGTAGAACCTAAGAACTGCAGACGATCAATTCTTCAAGTAGTTCCTACTTTTGCTACCAAATGCTACCGTCCACGACACCTAGCTGCGGACTTGGCTACTAGATGCCATCGCAGCCAGCACCTGACGGAGCCGTAACTTCGCCACTAACAAAGACATAAAATAAAATAAAATTACAAATACATATACCGTAAAGAAAAGAAATTAATTAAAACAAATTAAAGTAAATTTACGAGAGAGTTTTGAGAAAGAAAGGACCAGCGACCGACTGAAAACATACCTTAATAGAACTAGGCAACACTGAAAAATGGCTTCAATCACATCGGTAGAATGTATGCAAATAAGCTGTATTGAACTATTTGTTCTAGATACTATACGAGACTTACACTGGTTGATTGGTTCCTCAGTTTAGGGGCTGCGACAACGCGTTCATGTAGCCCCGTGTACTTTGGGTGTGTGTAGAAACTGTCTGATAACCGGTGTTAATTGTGATGACTGTATTAGTATGTGTTATCTGTTTTCAATTCAAGTAAGGACTCTAATTGATTTTTTCAAGTAGTTCCTACTTTTGCCGCCAAACGCCACCGTCAGCGACTACTAGTTCAGAACCTGGTTACCAGACCCCACGGCAGTCGGCTTCCGGTGACGAACGTCGGAACCTAAGAGCGTTTGTCAAATGTTTAACCTAACCTAATTTAGCTTCACACAGGTGTAATTAGTGGAAGGTTCTTTAACATGCCATAAATCTATGACATGGGACCGCCGGCATTACTTCCCCTCCGAAGGAAGGCATACTGATGCATTTTTAATGCTCTTAAAAAATCCGACGACTTTGGCCGGGTTTGAACCCGCGATCTTGGGCATAGAAGCTCAGCATTCTACCAACTACGCCACCGAAGCCGCCAGACTTAGACTTACACTGGAGGAGCTTCAATAAGCCTCAGTTTTATAACCCACAAGCCGCCACTGGCCATCCACATGTTCACTCCGCAGATGTAATATGGCAGTACAGTTTACGTGTTCACTGAGCAAGACGCAGTAGATGAACCGACATCATGTCTCGAGAAAGTTGGTCCGATGACCTCACCTCTCTTCTGGGAGAGTCCAAAGGGTCACGCCTGACGCTGCCTGGACACTCGCGAGTAATAAGACACAATACAAGGAGATTTATTAGGACAATCCATCACCCCGATCCCCGCACAAAGCAAACATACGTGAAGATACTGTCACATATCTATAATGTCCATGGTATGTACCTTCCATTACAAAGCCTCTTCTTGCTTTCTTCAACATAAAATATGATTGCAGTTCTGTCAGGCACTGCGCTAGGAGAGAACGAACGCCCACCCAAATATTGATACACGGAACTGATTACCATGGCGTTCCTCGCTCGTAGGCCTATACTTAAATGATCTTGCTAGAAATTTACCCACTCGGAAGAAAGATCTGCCTTTCCTCTGTACACCCGACCTTTAAAGTTTGGAACGGTTCCGGGTCCAATAATTCTAGTCGAAGCCATGTTGTATGATTGTAAGAAGTGGAGTTTTAAGAGCGCATCTTCTGCCTTCCATCTATATGACTTGTACTCCTTGTACAACACGGGACCTCATTCGCGAAAATTCGACGGTGGATTTTACGTTCACTCAAAGCAATGTGACATAATATGTAACAATACAAAATTCACAACCGTTCATTAAAAACAATTCGATATTATATATATCTCTGTCTTAACTACGGCGCTATTTGGTTTACGTAGACTAACACTGTATCATAACGAATAGAATATAAAGTGTGATCTCTTCTCCCTCAATAGCATGTAATGAATACGGATCGGGTTGGCACTCGCCGCTACGCAGCGCTACAGTCGATTTGAGATAGTTGATTTCCACATATGTTTATGTGTTTATGTGCGATATATTAAGTATTTAATCGATCGGAGTGTTTTGGTGGTGTTCTGTGCAAACGTTTATTGATATACAAGTGCTTACACTATTACTTCATAGTATTAATACCTGAAATGCTATTTTAGGAAGCATTAACTGAAATGGAATTTAATTTCTTGTCGTGTGTTGACGTTATCTTCGTGTGTTAATTTTATTGTTATTTAATGTAAGTAAACAGCAGTTTAGCCCTTACATTTTCATGAGTGCTTAATGTGAGTAGTGAAGATGCCTTGCTCTATTGTACCAGGATGCAGATCTAGCTGTGGGGACTGTAAAGAGGTCAGATGGTTTTTCAAACCTCCTAAAGATAAGGAACGTTTTATCAAGTGCAAAGGGGCCATACCAGGGAAGGATAGGGAACTTACTTAAAAGTCCTACATCTGTGATGCTCACTTTTCAGAAGATTTAATTGTTAAATTTGACAAATTTGTGATAGAAGGGAAGGAAGTAGTACTTCTCCTAAGAACCAACTGGCGATTGAAAGACTATTCTGTTCCACATATATTTCCTAATTTGCCTAAGTATTTGTCCGGTATGGTGTAAATAAAAATGCTCTTGATGCCATTAAAGACTACTTCTGTGAAGAAAGGGATGAGAATAAAAAGGCAATGAGTTAAAAAACATATATGTACCGTAATGCTGAAGGAGCCGTGATCAGTTTTAGGCAATAGCCTACTCTATGAAGGGGTCATAACTATGCCATCGATGTCTGTTTAATGTTAAGTTCTTCTGAAATGATGGTAGTTTACTGATTTTGGTGTTTGTGGAGTGAAATTTATGGTTATTATTGAATTGTATAGTAATCTACGGTAAAGTTGAAAGTTGCGTTCGAACGCCTTTTTTTTTTCTTCTGTGTTGCAAGTCTGTTAAGGGATTGTAAAATGTGTAACAATGTGAAGAAATCCTTTCTGATAGCGAGGTTAATTTTTCCGTTCTTTTTTAAATTTACCGATAGCTGGCAAAACTAATTGCATTTTGAACTTGCTTTCTGTCTTCGCTTATTGTCGAAACTGGACCATTACAGGAGACGACTTATTAAATTCTAATTGGTCACAGTAAAGTAAGTGGAGATGTCGAACTTATTAGCGCCTATGAGGATTTCTTGCGGTGTTTTAATATGTAAAATAGGTCGCAAGGTTTTAAAAGTCTCGTAAGCGCCAATGCTAACTTACATCACAGATCGGAACCAGCGCTGCGCTGCGGCGGACCACGCGTACTAGGCCAGTGTTATCACTTCTTATTCTATTCGTTATGACTGTATGGTACCTGTGTACGATTTCTGGTATTTACTATCGAAGACCGTCATTGGCCAGTATTGAGTCCTGGGTCTGTATAGCTGTTACCAAGCTCTTCCATGTTCTGCAGTCGCTCGCAGTAGTCTTTTAAAAGTACATAATGTGATCTATGTACTAGTATTTAATTAGTATATAGATTGTTATCTTATTTCATATTACTGTAATATTAACCTCTTTTATCAATTCTGGGGCATGCGCGTTGATACTTAAATTACCAACCGCGCAGAGAACTTGACAGGTTCGCAATCATGGAAAACCCACGAGCTGTGTGCTTCGCTGTCGACCAGCAGCACCTCCAGTGTGCTGTTACCAAACTACAACACTCGGTTCAGTGCGCGTGATCTAAATGACACCGACAGAAATTCTTAGCCTAACTGGCTACTCATTGTCATTCAAACCAAACCCAACTGTCTGTATGGTGCAACTTTCCCTTCGCTGTCTGGAAACAGTCGAGAATCGCTAATATGGTACATCCTTAGTCTAGAAGATACTGTATTTCCTTGTCGCCTCAGTTTACATTCTCAAAAGTGTCAATGCCATTCGCTATCCTAGAAGAATCTAGAAAGATTTTTTTAGAGTATTTAAGATAGGCCCTACACCTGTGGAGGGCAGTGATGATGTAAACACCATTCATGGCGTGTGTTTACTATGTGTAAGAAGGTTGTATTGTTTCGAGTTAAGATTGTTATTTGCTTGGTTACATCTCTAAAGAGTTATTTCAAACGCGCGAGTTATAATGATTTGTATTCAAACCTTGTGAATGTTGTGAAGAATGTGTGGAGTGTGAAGTTATGCATCTATAGCTCAATTGAATATACGACAGGTATTCAACGAGGGAACCAGCTTCAGCTAACCAGCGTGAACTTCTAAGATATTATCAACAACTGATTGGCATATTACGGGCATAATTACAGAGTTTAATGGAAGAACAGCAGTGAATTTGTATATATTAATTTTAAGGCCAGTTAATTTCTGTAATATTCATTGTACCACGTTTAATTTCCCATTTATTAGAATAAATATGTAATTTCAAATTCGTTACAGTGTTTTTTTAAACTTATTGTGTGTGTTTGAGTGGATTTCACAATGTCAAAGGGCAGTTCTACTTCAATGCAGGCGATAGGCTATGCATGTGTTCAGTTGTGTTACTTGCGTGTTGTGTGTCGTGTTCGAATCAGCTGACCGCGCTGGCAACATTGTCCAGCTGATAGGCGAACTGTCAAGTTGGAGGATATAACAGCCGGGGTTTAGAAACAATGGAATCACCACTGCGCTCCGCTTATCATCTGGAGGGTAAGGTAGACAATATTATGTAGTAAAGACTGAAATAACTGTTCAATGTGCTAGGGCTACTGACTAATCAGAATGGTTGGAAAGGAACACGTCTCGTATTTGTCGCTACAGACATCACCTGTGTTCTGTAATTGGTTCGCTGAGGCCCGACCCTACGCTGCTACATAAATGAGCAGTGGGGGCGAGGAACCCTCCTCATAAATAATGCATCATTTAATCTCGGCCAACACTAGACACTCAAAGGATTCACAATACTGTTACACCTGGGATTGAACACTATGTTTAAAGACTAAACACTAATGTATCTTCTTCTGTATGTGCCATCTCCTCTCAGGAGGTTGGCAACCATCATAGAGACTCTTGCTTTAGATGATGCAGCACGAAACAGCTCAATAGCGGAACAATTGAACCAAGTTTTCAGATTATCGATCCAAGAAATGTGTCTTCTTCCTGGTCTTCTTTTGCCTTGTAACTTTCCTTGAATGACCAGCTGCAGCAGATGATATTTCTCTCCTCTCATCGCATGACCCAGATACTGCAGTTTTCTAATTTTGACAGTATTTAATATTTCCTTTCTCTTTCCCATCCACCTCATCACCTCATCGTTGGTGACCTTATCTTTCCAACTCAGCCTCAGTATCCTTCTGTACGTCCATAGCTTAAATGCCTCCAATCTGTCCATTTCCCTTTTCTTTATGGTCCAGGTCTCAACTCCATAGAACAAGGTGGAGAAGACATAACATCTCAGAAGTCTAATTTTTTATGTAAATTAAGGTCTCTGCTACAGAACACTCTCCTCATTTTATTGAATGCATTTCTGGCTTGACCGATCCTGGACTTTATCTCCTCAGTACAGTCAATGTAGCAGTTCACATTTGTTCCTAAATACTTGTACTTTGTCTCTTGCTGTACTGTCTCCCCATTGATTATCAAGCTCTCTTGATGTTGTGTTCGTTCGTGATACTATCATAAAACGTGTCTTACTGACATTGAGTGTTAATCCCCATTACTCAATCCCCATTGCTCACTTGCCTCCACGACTTTGTTAGTCAATCGCTGTAAATCGTGTAGACTTTCTGCGAATAGCAACGTGTCATCTGCAAATCTTAAGTTGTTTATTATGTTTGCATTAACTTGAATTCCTGCTGTTTCTTCCTCTAAAGCTGCTAATGTATATCTGCCCCATAGCCTAATATTCCTATTCCTACGACGTTGGGGATAAAATGGGACGAAGTTTCAAGCGCCCAGTTTTTACGACTGGATGCTCTTCTTGACACCAACTCCATAGGGGATTAAATGGATGTAGATGAATGAAGATCAATGAAACTGATCTAGGAGTTGGCAGGAAGCAACTGTAAAGGTACCACCCCAGCATTTGCCTGGAGTTGAAAATGGGGAAACCACTGAAAAACATTTAAAGTACGGCCGACGGTGGAGTTCGAACCCACTCATATATTGAGTCCGAAGCAGCTGACCCCACGGGTTTGCGTCTTAGATCGCGTAGTCAGCAGTCGGTCAGCAACCAACGCTATCCATAGTTTTAAGAAATCGTCTGTCTTTACATGTTTGAATTTTCGGTTAAGGAATTGAATCTTGAACGAATTATCTAATAACTAAATATTTCCCTCTCTCGACCACCTCGTGGTGTAGCGGCTAGCATTCTTGGCTGTCACCCGGAGGTCCGGGTTCGATTCCCGGCTCTGCCAAGCAATTTTAATTCTGGTCTGAGGGCCGGAACGGGGTACACTCAGCCTCGTGAGGCAAAACTGAGAAGAGGAGGGTTCGATTCCCATCTCCGTCATCTTGGAAGTGGTTTGCCGTGGTTTCCCACATCTACTCCATGAAAATGCCGGGATGATTCCTAACTTAAGGCCACGGCATTCTCCTTCCCAATTCTCATCTGAATTACAAATACACTACTACAGCCATCATAATAACACAGGTTATCAGACAAATGTCCACACACACACACCAAAGTACACGGGGCTACATGACCGCGATGTCAAAATGGCCCTAAATTAATCACATCATTTCTCTCTAATCGTTTGACTACCTGTGTGGAGTAGCGGTAACGTTCTCGCCTGCTGGCGCAGTCAATTTGCATTTGAGGGTGCTCAAATACGAGAGAGCCGTGTGAATAGATTTACTGGCACGTTGAATAATTCCTTCCGAGGAAAATTCCGGCACCTCGGCCTCAGTAGTTAATAGGGACGTGAAATTAACATATTATCTAATTGTTTCACCCATGACTAAGCGACCACCTCGAGGTGTTGGTTGGTTGGTTCCTTAGTTTAGGGGCTGCGACAACGCGGTCATCTGTCTGATAACCGGTGTTAATTGTGATGACTGTATTAATGAGTGTATCTGTTTTAATTCAAGGGACTGCAGACATTCAATTTTTCCAAGTAGTTCCTACTTTTGCCGCCAAACATCACCGTCAACGACCAACTAGTTCAGAACTTAGTTACCAGATGCCACCGTTCTTGACAACGAACGTAGGAACCTAAGAACGTTAGTCAAATGTTTAACCTATATATAATTTAGCTTCACACAGGTGTAATTAGTGGAAGGTTCTTTAACATGCCATAAATCTATGACATGGGACCGCCGGCTTTACTTCCCCTCCGAAGGAAGGCATACTGAGGGATTTTTAACGATCTTAAAATATCCGACGACTTCGGCCGGGTTTGAACCCGCGATCTTTGACATAGAAGCTCAGCATGCTACCAACTACGCCACCGAAGCCGCTCACCTCGAGGTGTAGTGACTAGCCGTCATCCCACAGGTGCAGGTTCAATCCCCGATTCTGACAAGAAAAAGTGACAGTCAGTCTGAAAGACTAGACTTTGTATCATTTTAAATGCTACAAATGCTGAAAATGCTAGGAAGGCTGGAGGCTTCTCGCTTCGCTCGAAGCCAAAGACTCTTGACATGTTAGAAAATAATCTGCATAGTACTTATCTTGCTTATCTTGTTTCAAATTACTCGCAAACGGCAAGTGCAAACCAAGGGCAAAGCAAGGTCAAGCGCGCGGGATGCCGTCACGCTCACCAGAGCGCGCGGGGACGTGCCCCCTTCCATCCAGTCTAAAAACACTTATAGTGGGCGATGTATTGAAGATACAGATATGCTCTCACGGACTTTTTTGTAGAACTTTTCATGCTGACCAATTCTTACGCTCATAGTATATTGATATGTTTAACGGTTTGCGCAGCGTAAGCTTAAGAAGCGCACGGACGGCAAGTTTGTTTTCGACTTTTTCACTGACATCGTTACTGCTTGGCTTCCTTTGATCATACATAAATTATTTTCTACAGAATCTTTCCTCGAGATATCCTTTATAGAATGGTGAAAACCGCATCAAAATCCACCCAGTGGTTCTCGAGATTACCTGTGACATCCAAGAATCGGGGATTTTTGTCTTATACTAACGAAGTAGAGATTGTCGGGGAACACATGCACCAAGCTGTACTATGACGTCACACACCTCAGTGCACCTGGGTACATTTTGTCCCGTCACCGTAACGTAACGCCAGACCCCAGCGTAACGACGAAGTCGACAAGATCATTTAAAATGATAATATAATTCCAACCGGAGGACTGGAACGGGGTTTACACACCCACGTGAGCCAAACCGAGAAGAGGAGGGCTCAATTCTTGACTCAACCATCCTAGAAGTGGTTTTCCGTGGTTTCCTATTTGTACTCCAGGCTTCTGTGGCGTAGTTGGTAGCATGCTGAACTGCTCTACCCAAGATAGCGGGTTCAAACCCAGCCGAAGTCGTCGGATTTTTTAAGAGCGTTAAAATCCTTCAATGCCTTCCTTCGGAGGGGAAGTAAAGCCGGCGGTCCCAGTCATAGATTTATGGCATGTAAATGATCCTTCCACAGACTAAACTTGTGTGAAGCTAAATTTCTAGGTTAGATTTCGTTGGAACGCTTTATCAAAGTTCCAACGTTCACCACTAG
Source organism: Meconema thalassinum (assembly GCA_946902985.2). Classification (NCBI taxonomy): domain Eukaryota; kingdom Metazoa; phylum Arthropoda; class Insecta; order Orthoptera; family Tettigoniidae; genus Meconema; species Meconema thalassinum. The sequence goes on from OX336393.1 coordinate 177,564,790, forward strand.
GTATCAGTGACATCTGGTAGCGGAAGTTGGAACTACTTGAAATTGAACGGAACTTGTAACTCACCCTATGGGTGTCTGCTTGAAGCAGCTACAGCGAGCCGTTGCTTGCTACACTTGGCAATTTGTTTGGCTTTCCTCTGAGCCCTTGCGCTCCGCTGTCCAGGTGGTACCTTGTCTTCTTTCCGGGTTCGGTGTCTCGTCTCGGGTTAGTCCATTGCTCAGTATCTTTTTGCGGAAGAGATCTCTATTGAAGGCGTCGTCGGGTTTTAGATGCAGCATTTTGAGGTCGTCTTAGGTATTCATAAACCAGGGCATTGTGGTTTTGGGTTTGGGGTCAAAGAAATGAAAAATCTGTTTAGTCAGTCTGTTTCCGTCCATTCGTTTGAGATGATCGTAATACCGTGCCCGCCTTTTACGGATGGTTTCTGAAAATTCCTCTTTGTAGGATTTTTTTTTATAGTGGGTGCCATTCTTGTAATTTGATCCCATTATACCTCTGACGATTTTGCTCTCTATTATTATTATTATTATTGTTGTGTTTCATGTGTAATGCCATGCGCTACATAAATAAATAAAACTGTTATCGGATAAAGCACGTGTATTGGTCCACAAATACATAATCTTGCAATATGCGAAACTTTTTGACCAGTTTATTACTGTACGAGATTCTCAATTTCGGTTCACCGATAGCATTGGCTAAGCTGCTCGCTAAAGCGCATCGTTTGGTCATGGGGCGAAGCTCTCTGCTGGCTCGGTAGACGCTTTGGTTCGAGCCTCACCGTCGGCCGTCCTTGAAATGGTTTCCCGTGGTTTCTCAACACTGGGCAAATGCTGGGACGGTACCTTCTGACAGGCCACGGCCACTTCCTTCCACATCCTTGCCCAGTTTGATTCATCTCCATCCATTCCATCTCACATCCCGGCGCCCAGGTCACCCACGGGCGTCGACTAGACAGACCTGCACTCGGCCCCTCAGGAGGGAACACGACAACAACAACAAAGTTTGGGTTCAAGCCATTCAGTGCCTTCAAGGCCTCATCGACACTACCTTGGTAAACTCCATGCTGTAGTTAATAAGATAAAGATGACAACCACTGACATTGAAATTCCACTTTAATCTCCTTGGTTGTTTGGTTCCTCAGTTTAGGGGCTGCGACAACGCGGTCATGTAGCCCCGTGTACTTTGGGTGTGTGTAGAATCTGTCTGATAATCGGTGTTAATTGAGATAACTGTATTAGTGTGTGTTATCTGTTTTTATTCAAGTAAGTACTGCAGACAATAATTTCAAGTAGTTCCTACTTTTGCTACCAAATGCTACCGTCCACGACACCTAGCTTGCGGACTTGGCTACTAGATGCATCGCAGTCTGCACCTGGCGACGAACGTTGGAACTAATAGAGCGTTATCAATTCTAACCTACAAAGTTTGGCTTCACACAAGTGTAGTTAGTGGAAGGTTCTTTTTCATGCCATAAATCTATGACATGGGACCGCCGGCTTTACTTCCCCTCCCAAGGAAGGCATACTGAGGGATTTTTAACGCTCTTAAAAATCTGACGACTCGGCTGGGTATAGAAACTCAGCATGCTACCAACTACACCACCGAATCCGCCTTTAATCTCCTTCTATTGGTTGAACAGTGGTTGGCAACACTGTTGCAGGGAGATCCGTGAATTCCACTTCTCTTTACGATAGCAACTGCAGTGCAGACATCACTGAGGTGAATGTCAAGCTACTTATGTAGGCAGATTATAATGGCCTTAGCTTAGTCATCAGTCGAGGATCTGCGTACCACACTTGACAGCCTAGTGAAAATCCACAGCCTGCTTCCAGTCTCCGACCGGGTCAGGAATGGAATGAATGAAGCCCCGATCTAGCGGCGAGGATATGGACTGTGCCGGCTGCCGAGGCCTGACGCACTCCTCTGGGGCAATGATTAAATGAATGACAGATGAAATGAAATGATAGTGGAGAGTGTTGCTGGAATGAAATTTTTGACAGGGAAAACCGGAGTACCCGGAGAAAAACCTGTCTGCCTCCGTTTTGTCCAGCACAGATCTCACATGGAGTGACCGGGATTTGAACCACGGACCCAGCGGTGAGAGGCCGGCGTGCTGCCGCCTAAGCCACGGAGGCTTACTTGACAGCCTAGTGCAGAGTGAAATGAGCTCAGGTTAAACGAGAAGACAAGTGCCCATGACCTTTAGGGGATGTGGAAGAAGAACAACACTTTATACTGGCGACAGTGGAACAGTGCTGCCATGTCTACTTACTGTATTTCGAAAGAGAATTCCTGCTTTTTAACTACCGGTATGTCTACGTTTCTAATTCAAGAGTTTAAGAAACATAGCAAATCTCCTTACTTAATGAAATTTTCTTTTGAAATGTGCGTTTTATTCTTTTCTCGGGTTTGATTCCCGGCTCTGAGGCTGGAACGGGACTTGTTACTTGATGATGAATTACGATATAAACAAATTATGTTGTTGTTTTGTTTGAGGGGCTTGGACATCGTGGCCATTTAGCCCCGTATACGTGGGTGTGTGTGTGTAGAATTTGTCTGATAACTGTTTTATTGTGATGTCAGCGGTAGTGTGTATTTGTAATTTAGGTGAGGACTGAGAAGAAGGCGGCCGTGGCCTACAGTTAGGAACCACCCCGGTATTACCAGGGAATAGAAGTGGGGAAACACGGAAAACAACTTCCGGAATTGCTGAGATGGGAATGGAACCCACCTCTTCTCAGTTTTGCCTCACGAGGCTGAGTTCCAGCACTCAGACCAGAATTATTTCCTTGGCAGAGTCGGGAATCGAACCCGAACCTCCAGGGCGACAGCCAAGAATGAGATGGCAAGATACCTTACTTGTTAGTTGTAATAATTAAGACTTGCTGTGAAGTACTGTAGCCTATCTCGTATCCCATGAACTTTGTTAGGTAGTTTCTCTTATTTAAATTAGTTTCCATGATGGTTCCGTATTAACGTACTAAATAGTTTTAACAACAATTATACATCCGCCTTAGTCAATACATAAACGAAAGGAAATATAATTAGATTTGCTCCTGGTACATGTTTCGGGGATTAATAGCTTTTATCCCCTTCATCAGCCAAGATTAATATCGGAAGAAAACAATTGTTTTTTTGAGTGCTAAGTTATTTTATAACTTTCTTCAGATATTAATCTTGGCTGATGAAGGGGATAAAAGCTATTAATCCCTGAAACATGTACCAGGAGCAAATCTAATTATATTTCCTTTCGTTTATGTATTGACTAAGGCGGATGTATAATTGTTGTTAAAACTATTTGTTAGGTAGGCTATAGAACAATACATCGATTTTTCCTAGTGGAAACTTAACTTCTCAAGAAAGAGTTTGAAGTAAAATGTTTCGTAAGTTTCAACGCCGTGCGATTTTTACTTGTGGGGGCATCTCAAACAAAAGGTAGGCTATACAGAATACAATCTCCGCGTACCCTGGAGGCTCTCAAGAACGAAATAACTGTACTCATACGTAATATCAGTGAGAATGAATTACAGCGGGTGCACCAAAACTTACTACGCCGGTGCAACGTGTGTTTAGAAAATGAAGGACAGCATTTCCAGCAACTACTTTGAAATTCATGTAAGTAATTATGATTGTTAAATACGTTAAAAAGTGTAAATGTATTGAACTAGTACGGCGCTACGTTGCTGCTAGTGCCAATGTTTTGCTCGACAAGCTGCAACACACAGTGTCCTCCCCCAGCCGTCACACGGCCTCTGTGAGGCTCCTTTCTATAGGGAGGGCCCTCACTGTATGACCAAGATGTCCCAAGCACCTAAAATGACCTAACAACACCATCAATGTTCATAACATGCCCAACAAGTCTCGCTGGTCAGGAACGTGGTCTTGAAAATGGAGTTATTTTTGAATACTTTCAGGATAGTTACACTAGTATAGGGGAAGTTCAGCTAAATCCGTAATATTAAGGGATTTATGATAAACATGATAAATTAAAGGAAAGGGTTTCAAAAAATTAACATACAAATTCAATTACTACATATTTGTGATAGTCTATTAATTCAGTTCTTAAAATTCCATCTGGCATTGGTGGTCTGAATCATGTAATACTTAAAATAACACTTTAAAAAATTATTAACCTTTTAAGGATATTTGGTTGATACTAGTGGTCTGTCTGTCTGTTAGGTAGTCAGCCCGAAGGCTGGTTGGATCCTCAAAAAGTACCACCGTTACGTTATGTGAGTAGATACCCACAAAAACCCAAGGCAGCACTATTTTGAGGCGTTCTAGGCAAGAAGAGGAGTGAGGTAGTTTGCCATTGCTTTCCTCACTGAGTCAGAACAGTAGTCCTAACCCTATGAGTTGAACCTTTCACAGCATTCACATGCACTGACTGTGCCTCGAATGCCATTACTAAGCCCCACCCATACCTCAGTAGCTTCCATATAATCACAGCCATGAGTGAGACTGAGACATCGGTGAAAAGCCACCTTTTACTCTAGCCTGTGCCAACTGACAAATGCAAAAGTACTGTATTCATCAAGAGATGGCGAACAGGCCAGATACTAGGGCTAAATCCGCTAAATGATAAGTCTAATAATATGCTTCATTACCACCGCTACAAATAACATAACCCCTGGGACTACAGCCCATGAGGGCCTAGGCCTACCAAGCGACCGCTACCCAGCCATTTGGCCTGCAGATATAGGGGTGACGCGTTGTAAGCGCGTCGGGTCCCCTCGGCCGTTAATCTCGGTTTTCGTGACCGTGACGGAGCCGGGAATCGAACCCGGGGCCTCCGGGTAAGAGGCATGCATTCTACCCCAACACCACGAGGCCGGTATTACCACCACTACGGCATCACCGAACTACAGGAGATTTCATAAATACTTCACAAACAAATAAAACAATTTTTCACGATTTTACCACTAGATGGTAGTATTTGTCGTTTCGAAATTCATAGCCAAGAGAAATGAAATATTTGAGTCAACACAACGGGTGAGATGAACTCGTCCCTAGTGCTAAGGTATCTCTACGTCTAGATTATATTTCAAGTATTACCCTTTCACGAATTGATTGCCGGCGGTCGAGATGGGAACTATTCTTTATTTACTTGTGTCACACGTCAGCCTGCGTCGTTGACAGGTACAGTTGCGCGAGTAGGATATGACTCGGCTCCAGTAGCCTCAGTCATCGTTTAAGTGTCCGTGGTAACACAGGTAACATGAGCTCCTGTGAAGCTTATCTGACGTAATGCTGCTTGACTTATGTGCATTCTGCACTCTGTCATCGTTGTGTCCTTCGCTTCGCCCTGCGGGGCTCCTGCTACAATAAACAACAAACGCTGGCGCAGCCACGCTCAGCGGCAATCAAATGTTGAATGGGTAATACTGCGGGATTAGCAAAGTCTCCTCTACTGCTCGGGTCTAGGCTCTGTGATCTTGCGGGGTGAGGGGAAAGAGCAGGGAAGGGTCAGGCGAGAAGAGAAGGGTCTGTCCAATCCTGCTAACATAGGGCCGTTGCTCAAACCACTGTGGTGTTACGAATGAGTGAGTGAGTCACCGACGAATGTACGAGGGCTGTTTTTTAAGAGCCGTTTTTTAAATTAACCGAACATTTTATTTTGAAACCACATTTTTCTACATTTTTATTTTTGTTTTGGCACTTGCAATACCTTAAAACTAAGTTCTGAAATCCCTCTGCATAAAAGTTTGCCGCCTGCTCTGACAACCAAGAATTCACACTTGAGGAAAATCCATTGATAGAGTGGTTATCATGAATCTTCGGTCCTCGTGAATTTCCGTGTCAATTGCAGTCACCAAATCATCTGTGATCACAGACCTAAGCGTTCATCGTCATGAACATTTTCACGGCCACTTTTGAACTCGCGTACCCATTTTCGCACTTAAACTTCCATCATTCAATTATCACCATACACCTCACAAAGCTGACGATGAATGTCTGCAGCCGAGATGTTTCTTGCACTCAAAAAACGTATCACAGATCGTACCTCACACTCGGCGGGCGAATCAATAATCTTGAACATTGTAAAGATGCACAGTTCAGCGTACAGGTTAGCTACACAGCTGCAACTAATAATAATAATAATAATAATATCGTATGGCCTCGGGTGCCTGGTGCAAGCTTTTCTATTTGACACCCAGAGGGTAGCTTACATGTCGAATTTCGTTGTTCCTTGACTATGAAAGTCAAGGAGGTTAGATGTTAGATATCTAATCTCCTTGAATAGTATAGCGCTTTCTAGTAGAGAAATGAGGAACTTTGTGTTGGCGGAAACTCCCGAGATTAATTTTGCCATTGTGAACTCGGCCTACTGAATTCAAATGGGTGCTTTGACATGCCAACATCGTATGACATGCGTATCGTATTTTTGCCGCCTTTCAAAAAAAAAATCACTTACCACGGCCAGGAGCGAACCTGCAATCTTGGGGGTTAGTAGACCTACACGATATCCACTCACCCACCGTGGCAAGCGGCAACTGACGCCTGTTTGTTCGCAAAGGATGCCGGGAGGTAGCGCGCACACTTGTTGCGGCGTGCGTACTAACTACGGGCTGAAAAAAAAACAGCCCTTACTTAAAAAACAGACCTCGTATTTGGTTCTGTACTATGCACGGACCGAGAAACCTCATCACTCGTCAACAGTTCTACACCACTTCTCATAGTCCGCGATGCACATTCATCTCAGGTTCATGCAGCTTAGACCCGAGCAGTACATACTGTGCGAGTCCAAGCTATATGAACTTGCGGGGTGAGGAGAAAGAGCAGGGAAGGGTCAGGCGAGAAGAGAAGGGCCTGTCGACAGCCCGCCGTGTTACCTGACATGCTCGTCTATTCCAATACTGCTAACATAGGGTCATCTCTGAAACCAGTGTGGTGTTACGAATGAGTCAGTGAGTCACCGACAAATGTATTTTGTTCTGTACTATGCACGGACCGAGAAACCTCATCACTCGTCAACACCGTTTCTCATAGTCCGCGATGCACATTCCTCTCAGTTTCACGCAGCTTAGACCCGAGCAGTACATACTGGTATGGTGGTTTGGTACTCTACAAGGCGAGAACAGAAGGAGCCCACGTGTTTGGAGGTTGTGACACATGTGGAGCAAGAGACACAGATCAACTGTCAGCAGGGGGGGGGATCTCGCCTCGTGCGGCTACCTGCTGCCAAGTTCTACACTGTCTTGTTACCATCAAGTCACCTTATAGACGGTATTCGTTCTTTTTAATCGCTTAACCTCGCCTTCGCCCACGAATCTGCGAGAGATCATTCCTCTATCGCCGTAAGGACGAAGTCTGGGAGCTGAACACACTTTGTCTACGGATACAACTGGGGGTGGGATGGTCTAATTAAGGAAGGGTCAGGGAAGGAATTTTGGAAGGAAGTCGACCGAGGATCTGTTGAAAGGAACCGTCCCCGCATTTGTCTGTTGGTGAAATCGGGAAACCACAAAAAACATTTTCACGACGGCCGAGATGGGACTCGAACCCACCCTCTCCGATGCCAGCAAGGCACGAGGTAGCGCGTTAGCTACCTCTTTGATCCTGTCGGAGAAGGTGACCCTATTCTATTCCAATGTGTATTTTGATATTTTTGCCATTCAGAAGTTTATATCATAATTTTATCAGGATTTGAAAAAGCAAGCTTGTAGTTTAACGTGACCGTTAATCTCGAGATCATGAGCCACGGGACCTCCTTTTTACGTGGAATCCGAACCACAGGACATGGCAATTCACTTCGAAAATCTCACATGCATTGATCGGGAATCGAACCCGGACCGCCTTGGTGAGAGGCATACAGCTAGACCGCTGAGCCACCACGCCCCCCGTATCAGGATTTGAAATAATTTCTCACATTATTAGTAAAAAAAAGTGGAAAAATAGTACATTATGCAACGAGCCTATAATGGCAATAATTAAGACACGAGTATTTTATAATTTCCATACGAGTGTCTTAATTACCATTATTGGCGAGTTGCATACGACTGTTGATGTTCGACGATAATTATAACTATTTTATGTTCGAACATAAATATTCATAAATATCTGTCGAGATTTCGCCAGTTTTATGTACTGAACAGAGCGCATGGGACGCAGAGAATACCATGGCCTCCTGGAATACCCCACTATGACACTAGTGAAATTTAAAATAGAAGGCCGTGGAACTCAGCGCTGGTGCGATGCTTTCTTACCTAATTGGTCACACAACTGTTTCTTGAGCTCTGATTGGTGGGAGAAACTGTTTCGTAATGAAAAATAGTGTTATAATGACGCGCATTATGATACAGTTTTCTGATATATAATATTTACATTTCAACATTGTCGAACATAAAGGAAGCATTTGAAACCTTACCAATAATGTATGCTATATTTGCTATTCGTCTTTTAGGATTTGTAGTTTAAGCACACCATGGTCGGCCTGTATTTATGCTCTAGCTCAAAATAAGGCGACCCTTCCCTAAATGCCCGGCCCCGTGGTTAATTAGCGTGCGAGGCTTTCGTCCGAAAGGCCCTGGGTTCGATTCCGGAGTTCTTAATGTTCTGTGGTTATTTCCCCTGCCTCTTGGACTGGATGTTTGTAACGTCTTCACGAGGGAAATAAAATAGAAAAATTAAAGAGAACATGTAAAAGGGAAAAATTTAAGGCCCAATTAAGGGAAAAATGAGAGTCAAGTTATACGTTTCACTCAACCATCTACGTAGGGCAGGAGTCTTTTAGAGATATAAGCTGTAAGCATAGCTGTAAGTGTAAAATCGTTCACCACGACTGCAACGGGGAACTGCAGCAATTGCAGTTAAGTGTGATTTTGTATCTGGTCCAAAGTGTGTGCTATGTTTCGTACAATAACAGTTCTACGGTTTGGCGATCGGTGCAGTGGGATGTACTGTTTAATCTATTTGTAATGTTGTTATATTCACAATAAACTACAATAGTTTATTTAAGAAAACATAACAAAAAGATCGCAGGTACGATTACCGGCGCTGACAGTGGCTATTCCGAGCGTGGTTTTCACACACTCCCTCCGGGCAAATAAAGGGATAGTACCTTACTTCACGTTCCCGGGCGCCTACCTCATTCCCGACCCCAATAATTACAGCTACACACACTGCTACAGTCTTTTGCTGCTTTTCAGTCGGTGAACACGATTGTGCCCAATGAATTGGGCGGGGTACAAGTTATAAATATGTAAACACAATCCTGGAAAAACTTACATGATTATATTAGTTAGTTATATTTATAACTTGTATCCCGCCCAATTCATTGGGCACAATCGTGTTGACCTCTCAAAACTGTTACAGTCACCACAGAAACACAGGTTATCAGACAAATTGAAAAGACACAGGGCTGATGACCTAGGTGACCCGACCACCTGAAATTAAACAACAAACACAGGGAAGTCTGGTTTATCTTATACCTTTAAAAATTAAAAATGAGAATTTTCTACGTATTTCTCAATGACGGGTAAACCTTAACGGGGACAAGGACAGCAAGGTTATCAGTCCCATGTAATTATAGAATTGAAGAGAGAGATAAGGAGTGCCTAATAGTCATTTCATGGCCACGGCGGTGGTGGCGGGCCCCCTTACATACACACATCAAAAAAAGTTTTGCATCACCTCGGTTCCCAGATCTCCGGCATATAGACGTTGACTGTGTATATTGTATCAAAGATACAGTCCCTTTGACTGTTCATAGATGTCACTAAAACTGCTCAAAGATGTAAACAACCATGCATGAGCAGGGCCTATTAGACGAAGGGGGTACGACAGCCGATCAGTTCCAGTCATTCCACCAGGACGAAGGTACGCTGCTCATGTTGTCTGTAGTTCTACCATGCCTAGAAGGTCAATACCGCAGTTCGATCGCGTCCGCATTGTTACTTTGTGTCAAGAAGGGCTCTCAACAAGGGAAGTTTCCAGGCGTCTCAGAGTGAACCAAAGCGATGTTGTTCGGACATGGAGGAGGTACAGAGATACAGGAACTGTCGATGACAGGCCTCGCTCAGGCCGCCCAAGGGCTACTACTGTAGTGGATGACCGCTACTTACGGATTGCCGCTCGGAGGAACCCTGACAGCAATGCCACCATGTTGAATAATGCGTTTCGTTCAGCCACAGGACGTCGTGTTTCAACTCAAACTGTGCGCAATAGGCTGCATGATGCGCAACTTCACTCCCGACGTCCATGGCGAGGTCCAGCTTTGCAACCCCGACACCATGCAGCGCGGTACAGATGGGCCCAACAACATGCTGAATGGACCCCACAGAATTGGCATCACGTTCTCTTCACCGATGAGTGTCGCATATGCCTTCAACCAGACTATCGTCGGAGACGTGTTTGGAGGCACCCTGGTCAGGCTGAACGTCTTAGACACACTGTCCAGCGAGTGCAGCAAGGTGGTGGTTCCCTGATGTTTTGGGGTGGCATTATGTGGGGCCGACGTACGCCACTGGTGGTCATGGAAGGCTCCGAAACGGCTTTACGATACCTGAATGACATCCTCCGACCCATAGTGCACCCATATCGGCAGAATATTGGAGAGGCATTTGTCTTCATGAACGACAATTCTCGACCTCATCGTGCACATCTTGTGAATGCGTTCCTTCAAGATAACGACATCGCTCGACTACAGTGGCCAGCATGTTCGCCAGACATGAACCCTATCGAACATGCCTGGGATATGTTGAAAAGGGCTGTTTATGGACGTCTTGACCCACCAACCACTCTGAGAGATTTACGCCGAATTGTCGTTGAGGAGTGGGACAATTTGGACCAACAGTGTCTTGATGAACTTGTGGATAGTATGCCACGACGAATACAGGCATGCATCAATGCAAGAGGACGTGCTACTGGGTATTAGAGGTAGTGGTGTGTACTGCAATCTGGACCACAAATGCTGAAAGTCTAGCTGTATGATGGTACAACATGCAATGTGTGGGTCTCATGAGCAATAAAACGAGCTGAAATGTTGTTTGTGTTGATCTCTATTCCCTTTGTATTTAAAGGTTCCGGAACTCTTGGAACCGAGGTGATGCAAAACTTTTTTTGATGTGTGTAGTTTCGCCGTCTCTTCGGGCCAAAGATGGAAAAGACTGAAGCTATTGTGAAGATGGGCAAGTTCAAAGTAGAGGATTGGCAAATGCCGGGATTATTCCAAACTTAAGACCATGGCCGCCTCCTTCCCAATCCTCGTCTGAAATACTAATACAGCCATCACAATAACACAGATTATCAGACGAAAATGACACATGCACATCCAAGTACACGGGGCTAAATGACAACGATGTCTAAGCCCCCCCCCCCCAATGAAACAACAACAATAACTCTAGTTATAATAGTACTAGCAACACACCCCGGCTTCGCCCGGTATCTTTGACAGTTCACCCAGCGTAAGCTTTAAAAGGCGCACGGACGGCAGGTCCCAGATGCAATTCAGAAGAGCCGAGAGTAGTGGTTTTGTAGCGGTTCTAAATCCTCCACCTCCACACCCTCCACACAAGATGGCGATATCTCTCGAACTTATGGTTGGATTTTAACAAATGAGGTGTCATTGAACTCGGGCTGACACCCTCTTTCCAATGGACAACATATTTCCACCCCAAAAATAAAACCTACCCTACTAAGGGGTGAAATTGTTTTTTTTTTTAGAGAATCTCTCTTTCCAATTGCAACATGTGAGAGTTTGAATGCTGATATGGAATGTAACGTTGTTCTGCAAACCAATAATCAAAGAGGGGCATGTTAGACCTTGAGGTGAGAGCCCCTGTTATTGTTATTGTTGATGGGTTATTGTTGACAGGTCCTTGTGGACGAGTCCTTGTGGACAAGTCCTTGTGGACAGGTCATTGCGGACGAGTCCTTGTTGACAGGTCCTTGTGGACGAGTCCTTGTGGACAAGTCCTTGTGGACGAGTCCTTGTCCCTTTGGACTGATCCCTTTGGCCTGGTTCCTACGGACGAGCCCATGAATTTATTTAAATTATGTCAAAGGGCCTAACTACATTTTGTGTGTGTTGAATTGACGTTGTTCACTAATCCCCCACTACTCTAATGGGATAACGATATGAAAGGAAAGTGAAGAAATACATGTGAACATACAAGGGATCTAACTTGGTGGATGGATGTGTTCTAACGAGTCATTTGTAGTTGAAAGAGAATAATACATGTTCTTAAGATGTTAAAACTGAGGAGATGGCACGTGCAGTAAGACGTCTTGTTACTTCCTGTGTCATATTACAGACATGACAGAGAGCGCGCAGATCTGTTGCTATGACTAACACTGCAGTAATTTGAAACCGCAAGTGTTCATTAAGACAATGGATGATGATCATGCAAAGTTAGCAGTTATTGGATATTACACAGGTGTTCCTTCCGGTGTCATGTTGCTGACATACCAGAGAGCGCACACTGCTGTTGCTATGACTGACGCTGCAGTAATTTGAAACCCCATGTGTTGATTAAGACAATGGGTGATGATCATGCAAAGTCAGCAGTCATTGGATACCACACAGGTGTTCCTAGTGTACTTTGGACTCTCAACTGTATTGGGAAAGGAATTGCAATGATCTGCAAAAAAACTGCTGACACGAGCGATGAGAGTTTATATATAAGAGGGGTGTCATATATCTCCCTACTGTCAGTCTTTATTACTCGCTTTGAGTGAACAGTGCTCTATTACTGCTCAAGAGTTGTAAAAAAAAGCCGTTTTGGTAGAAAATCATTAAATTATTTTGCAAGGTAAGTACTTATTATTAATGGATTGTAGCCTTTTATTACTAATTGATGTTGAAGTTATTGATTGGAATGTATTTATTGATTGATTGATTGATTTGTTTGCAGATAATTGGGTACCTGTAGGTTACCAGATTCCTACAATCTGTTCATTCAGTGACAGCAGTTGATAAATTATAAAAAGGTAAGTGCCCCCTCTAATAACTTTTAAACAGTTAGAGTGATATTTTCCAATGTTCACCCCTACATGTTAGCGAAAATGGTATATTTGGTAGTCAAAAGTTAGAACTACTTGACCATGGTGTGTAAAGCTAATTTTGTAGGTTAGATTTTGATTACCGCTCTATTAAGTCTGAATGTTCATTGCTAGGTGTCAGTGACAGAGGGAATATTTAAAGACTTAACCTCAGTTCACCTAACATAACCTAACTTTACCTAACTTAACCTTATCATGTGACATGTTTTACAATTTTAAACTTGTTTTAAGACTGGCTATGACGTCACACTTAGCTCACATAACTGGCGATCGCTGGTTTCTATCACGTGACATGTTCTACAAGTTTAGACTTGTTTTAAGACTGGCTATGACGTCACACTTAGCTCACTTAACTGGCGATCGCTGGTCTCTATCACGTGACATGTTCTACAAGTTTAGACTTGTTTTAAGACTGGCTATGACGTCACACTTAGCTCACTTAACTGGCGATCGCTGGTTTCTATCACGTGACATGTTCTACAAGTTTAGACTTGTTTTAAGACTGGCTATGACGCCACACTTAGCTCACTTAACTGGCGACCGCTGGTTTCTACCACTCTATCAAGTTCTAATGTTCACTGCTAAGTGTCAGTGACAGTGGTATATAGTAACCCCCAGTTAGAACTACATAAAGTTAGACTTGCTAGGAGTTCACAGATGATTGATTTAAATACCCTGCTATAACCATTGACTGGAATATAATTAAACTATTTATATTGTACTTTTTGTTTTATCTTTTATTAACATTGATGATTTCTTTCTTTTATAGGTAATTTCGAAAGTGATCATAATGTTCAAGTGTGGTGACTGTAAGAAACAGTTCTCAAGACCTGACAACCTTCAACGTCATGCAAGTACAAAACATAATCAGAAAATGTTTGTGTGCAGTCATTGTGCTACAACATTTAACAGACAAGATAGTCTTACACGACATGTAAATTTAATGCATGTCAGTTCAGCACTATTTTCGTGTTCAGTTTGCGAACTTGGTTTTTCTGCTGTAAAGCGATATCAATCCCACATGGTTGAAGTGCATGGAGAACAACAGGAATTGAAATCTGTAAAACCATCAACTAGCACGGAACCTTTAAATGAATGTGATGCTCAGCGTAAACGTTCTCAAGATTGTGAAAATGGTTGTGCAACTAAAAGAAAAAAGAATGGTGAACCTTCAATAACACATTGTGATGTATGTAATATTGATATACCTTCTTCAATCATTCATGGACATTTACGCAGTATTCAACATAAAAATAACGCTTGCCATGAAAGAAATTCTGGAAATATTCTACAAATTGGTAGTGCATTTAAAAGTCGAATTGCTAGTTATAGACTTTATAGTAAAGAAAAAACTCAAAGTATTGAATCATTTTAAAAAAATGTTCAACCTACTGTGTTTGGCTTGGTAGGTAATGTTTTATTAGAGCATGAAACATTTAAAATGAATTTTGAACTTTTTGGCCTCTATGTAAACACTGGGAGCGAAGGTGAAATTACGGATATCAAATCTTTTAATACAAAAAACGTAATTGTTAGTGAATCAACTAATATTAGTGATATATATCAAAAAAATTCAAGTGCTATCATCGTGAAGAGTGAAGAGTTCCAGGAAAGGGAGTCGGGCTGGGCATTGGTTGAAGTACTTTATTTAGAAACCAACATGAATAAATACAACCCCCTTCGAGCATCATCATACGTTGATTTGCCAGGATGGATCAAACGTAACCACGCTTGTGTAAACGTTATGAATAATGATGAAGCATGCTTTGCATGGGCTGTAACCTCAGCTCTCCATCCAGCAGTGGAAAATATGGATAGAACATCATCTTATCCTCACTATTCTTCAGTGTTAGATTTGGAAGAAATGGAATTTCGTATGGCGATAAAAGACATTCAACGTTTTGAAGAGCTGAACAATGTAAGTATTAATGTTTATGGAATTGAAAATAAGAGTATAGTTGGTCCTCTATATTATACTCAGGAAAAAAAGGATGCTCATGTAAATTTACTTTACATAACCGAAGGTGAAAATGCCCACTATTGTTGGATAAAACATTTAAGTAGACTTGTTGGTAGTCAACTATCAAAATACGAAGGTAAGAAGTGGTTGTGTGAAGGCTGTTTGCTCTATTTTACAAAAGAGGATCAACTAACTCAACATCAAAAATGGGGGTGTAATCATGTTCGTACGGTATTACCGACTCCTAAAAATAACATTCTAAAATTTAAGGATTATGAGAAACAGCTTCGAGTACCATTTGTTATATATGCTGACTTCGAGGCTTTGCTAAAACCATTTAATACATGTTCATCGAATCCAGCCCAACCTTTCACCAACACTACTCACATTCATGAACCTTTTAGCTTTGCATATTATATTAAATGTAGTTATGATGACTCTTTAAATAAGTTCGAGCTCTATAGAGGACCTGATGCACCTAAAGTTTTTATGGAAAGGCTTGAGAAAGATGCCGTCCGTATATCCTCTATTTTAAATACGATCATTCCAATGGAGCCACTAACTTCATCAGAGCAAATGAATTTTGAAACTGAAACTAATTGTTTTATATGTGGTGAATGTTTATATACAGACAGGGTTCGCGATCATGACCATTTAACAGGAAAATATCGTGGTGCTGCTCACCAAGAATGTAATGTAAATTATAGAGTAAGTAAATTCATTCCGGTCATTCTACACAACGGTAGCAAATACGATAACCACTTTATTGTTAAAGAATTTGGAGCTTCAGATGTGAAAATTGATGTTATTGCAAATAATAAGGAACAATACATATCGTTCACAAAATACATCAAAACTAACAATAAGAAAACTATAAAACTGCGATTTTTAGATTCATTCCGCTTTATGTCGAGTAGTCTTGATAAGCTGGCTAGTAATTTAAAATCAGATCAGTTTCATGAAATTCATCGTGTCTTTCCTAAAGAAGATGATTTTAATTTGATTCGTCAAAAGGGTATATTCCCTTATGAATATATTAACTGTGTGGAACGTCTTGAGGAGAGTTCTTTACCACCGAAAAATGCATTTTACAGTTCCTTAAACACAAGTCATATCAGTGATCAGGAATATTTACATGCACAACGTGTATGGACACAGTTCCACATTCAAACTTTAGGAGAATTTTCAGACATATATTTGAAGACAGATGTGTTATTATTAGCAGATGTTTTTGAAAATTTTCGAAATGTTTGTATGAAAACGTATGACCTTGATCCTTGTCAGTATTTCACTGCTCCTGGGTTAAGTTTCAGTTCAATGTTGAAAAAAACGGAAGTAAATTTAGAATTAATGACTGATATAGACATGATCAATTTTATAAAATCATCAATTCGAGGTGGATTAAGCCAATGTAGTGGACGGTACTCTAAAGCGAATAATAAATACATGCCTAGCTACAACCCTTGTGAAGAGTCAAAGTATATTGTCTACCTCGATGCAAATAACCAATATGGCTGGGCTATGAGTCAATATCTACCACTGAAAGATTTTCGCTGGCTGACACAACCTGAAATTGATGTCTTACATGTTGACACTCTTAATGATAACGATGATAAAGGATATATTTTAGAGGTAAATCTTGAGTACCCTAAAGAGTTACATGATGATCATAATGATTTACCAAGAGCGCAGAGCGCATGGGACGCAGAGAATACCATGGCCTCCTGGAATACCCCACTATGACACTAGTGAAATTTAAAATAGAAGGCCGTGGAACTCAGCGCTGGTGCGATGCTTTCTTACCTAATTGGTCACACAACTGTTTCTTGAGCTCTGATTGGTGGGAGAAACTGTTTCGTAATGAAAAATAGTGTTATAATGACGCGCATTATGATACAGTTTTCTGATATATAATATTTACATTTCAACATTGTCGAACATAAAGGAAGCATTTGAAACCTTACCAATAATGTATGCTATATTTGCTATTCGTCTTTTAGGATTTGTAGTTTAAGCACACCATGGTCGGCCTGTATTTATGCTCTAGCTCAAAATAAGGCGACCCTTCCCTAAATGCCCGGCCCCGTGGTTAATTAGCGTGCGAGGCTTTCGTCCGAAAGGCCCTGGGTTTGATTCCGGAGTTCTTAAAGTTCTGTGGTTATTTCCCCTGCCTCTTGGACTGGATGTTTGTAACGTCTTCACGAGGGAAATAAAATAGAAAAATTAAAGAGAACATGTAAAAGGGAAAAATTTAAGGCCCAATTACAGGAAAAATGAGAGTCAAGTTATACGTTTCACTCAACCATCTACGTAGGGCAGGAGTCTTTTAGAGATATAAGCTGTAAGCATAGCTGTAAGTGTAAAATCGTTCACCACGACTGCAACGGGGAACTGCAGCAATTGCAGTTAAGTGTGATTTTGTATCTGGTCCAAAGTGTGTGCTATGTTTCGTACAATAACAGTTCTACGGTTTGGCGATCGGTGCAGTGGGATGTACTGTTTAATCTATTTGTAATGTTGTTATATTCACAATAAACTACAATAGTTTATTTAAGAAAACATAACAAAAAGATCGCAGGTACGATTACCGGCGCTGACAGTGGCTATTCCGAGCGTGGTTTTCACACACTCCCTCCGGGCAAATAAAGGGATAGTACCTTACTTCACGTTCCCGGGCGCCTACCTCATTCCCGACCCCAATAATTACAGCTACACACACTGCTACAGTCTTTTGCTGCTTTTCAGTCGGTGAACACGATTGTGCCCAATGAATTGGGCGGGGTACAAGTTATAAATATGTAAACACAATCCTGGAAAAACTTACATGATTATATTAGTTAGTTATATTTATAACTTGTATCCCGCCCAATTCATTGGGCACAATCGTGTTGACCTCTCAAAACTGTTACAGTCACCACAGAAACACAGGTTATCAGACAAATTGAAAAGACACAGGGCTGATGACCTAGGTGACCCGACCACCTGAAATTAAACAACAAACACAGGGAAGTCTGGTTTATCTTATACCTTTAAAAATTAAAAATGAGAATTTTCTACGTTTTTCTCAATGACGGGTAAACCTTAACGGGGACAAGGACAGCAAGGTTATCAGTCCCATGTAATTATAGAATTGAAGAGAGAGATAAGGAGTGCCTAATAGTCATTTCATGGCCACGGCGGTGGTGGCGGGCCCCCTTACATAGTTTCGCCGTCTCTTCGGGCCAAAGATGGAAAAGACTGAAGCTATTGTGAAGATGGGCAAGTTCAAAGTAGAGGATTGGCAAATGCCGGGATTATTCCAAACTTAAGACCATGGCCGCCTCCTTCCCAATCCTCGCCTGAAATACTAATACAGCCATCACAATAACACAGATTATCAGACGAAAATGACACATGCACATCCAAGTACACGGGGCTAAATGACAACGATGTCTAAGCCCCCCCCCCAATGAAACAACAACAATAACTCTAGTTATAATAGAACTAGCAACACACCCCGGCTTCGCCTGGTATCTTTGATGGTTCACCCAGCGTAAGCTTTAAAAGGCGCACGGACGGCAGGTCCCAGATGCAATTCAGAAGAGCCGAGGTGAACAGCGAAACTCCAAATATACTATCCACTTCTCTAAAGTCTTACCTCGACACGACTTGACAGTTTGATACTGGCCGAAGCTGGGGTGATAGGCTCGCTAGCTCGTAAACTCGCTCCGAAGCTAGTAATTTAAATTTAAATTTAAATTTAAATCGAGATTGTCGGAAGAAATGAAAACGTAAAAACAATTCTAGTGGGCGATGTAGTAAAGATAGAGATTTATGCTGTTGCGTACTTCTTTGTAGAACTTTTCATGCTGGACAATTATTATACTCATAGTATATAGATATTTTAACGGTTTACCCAGCGTAAGTTTAAGAGACGTATGGACGGCAGGTTTTTCTTCGACTCGATTCACTAAAATCGTTACTGCTCGGCTTCCTTCGGTTATAAATGAATGTTTTTCTACAGAATCCTTCCTCGAGAAATCCTTTACAGAATGCTGAAAACCGCATCATAATCCAACCAGTGGTTCACGAAATTACCCGTTCCATCCAAGAATCGGGGACATTGTTCTATACGATGTAGAGATTATGCTGTATGGTGCATTTTTACACCCTGCTTCGCGTGTACTTGTTCGACAAAGCTTAGAACTAAACGCCGTTTTAAATTAATATAGCGATCGTTGACGGGTGAATTATCAATTCCTGAATTAACAGTCATCATTTCCCGAGCCTAAGATACACACATTTATGGTATTCATAGTCATAGGAAGTCAAACCTATCAATGCACCTTGTTGATCACGGTAACCCCTACGCCAGGCAAGTATGCTTGAACCATTATTCACAAGCTGTAGGATATTCTGCCAACCCCGTGGTGTTGGGCTAGCGCGCCTGCATCGCACACGGAGGCCCCGGATTTTTCTGTTTTTCATAACAGAATATATCGGGATAGTGTCCGTTTCCTAGGGCAACACCCAAGACAAAAGCCACTGCACTCATGCTTTAGAGTTTAGAGAGTCACATCTGGTCTGTTCTTTTCTCAGTCTATTCTTTTCCCGGCGAATGGAGTTTCAAATGCACCACGGTATCTCTTGCCTGTCGTTGTTGTTGTTTCATTTGAGGGGCTGGACAACGTGGTCATTTGCCACGTGTACTTGGTTGTGTGTGGAATTGTTATTGTGATGGCTGTATTAGTGTGTGCATTTGTAAAACAAGTGAGGATTGGGACGGAGGTGGCCATGGCCTTATGTTAGGAACCATCCCGGCATTTGCCTGGGGTATAAGTGGTAAACCACGGAAAACCACTTCCAAGATGACTGAGATGTGAATAGAACCCTCCTCTTCTCATTGGCTGAGTGCATCCCATTCCAGCATTCAGATCAGAATTAACATTTCCTGGCAGAGCCGGGAATCAATACCGAACCTCCGGGGCGACAGCCAAGAATGCTAGCCGCTATACCACGAGATGATCAAGTTCTACCACCGTAAGCTGAAAAGGCACACGGACGTTGGTTTTCTTTCTTCGGCTTGCATTAATTTAAATAGCTACCATGTTTGACGATGTCGAAATGTAAATATTATATGTCAGAAACAGTTGTTTGACCAATTAGGTAAGGATAGCATCGCACCTGGGCTGAGTTCCAAGGCCTTCTAATTTAAATTTCACTGCGTGGCCAAGTGTCATAGTGGGGTAATCGAGGAAGCCATGGTCAAATACAAGGTATTCTCTGCGTCCCATGCACTCTGTTCAGTACATAAAACTGGCGAAATCTCAACAGATATTTATGAATATTTATGTTCGAACATAAAATAGTTATAATAATTATCGTCGAAAATAAACAGTCGTATGCAACTCGCCTATAATGGTAACTAAGACACTCGTATGGAAATTATAAAACTCGCATACGCTCGTTTTGTAAACATACTCGTGTCTTTATTATTGCCATTATAGTCTCGTTGCATAATGTACTATTCTCGGCTTCCTTTCCTGATATATGAATATTTCTGGTTGGTTGGTTCTTATGTTTAGGGGCTGTGACAACGCGGTCGTGTAGCCCCGTGTACTTTGGGTGTGTGTAGAATCTGTCTGATAACCGGTGTTAATTGTGTTGACTGTATTAGTGTGTGTATCTGTTTTAATTCAAGTAAGGGCTGCAGACGATCAATTTTCAAGTAGTTCCTACTTTTGCCGCCAAACGCCACCGTCAACGACTACTAGTACAGAACTCAGCTACCAGACGTCACCGCAGTCGGCTCTTGGCAACGAACGTAGGAACCTAAGAGCGTTGTTTACATTCTTACCTATTCAATTTAGCTTCACACAGGTGTAATTAGTGGAAGGTTTTTTAACATGCCATCAATCTATGACATGGGACCGCCGGCTTTACTTCCCCTCCGAAGGAAGGCATACTGAGGGATTTTTAACGCTCTTAAAAAATCCGACGACTTCGGCCGGATTTGAACCCGCGATCTTGGGCATAGAAGCTCAGCATGCTACCAACTACGCCACCGAAGCCGCCATGAATATTTCTACATATACGAACCTTTCTCTAAAATGCTTTATAAAATGGTGAAAGCCGCATCAACATGCGTCCAGTAGTTCTCGAGATTGGCCTGGACAGACAGAATTGAGGACTGTATACAGTGATGGCCCTCCCTATAGAACGGAGCCTCGCAGATACCATGCCGCGACCAGGTCGCAATGAGTCACCGACATATTTATAGCATGTACTGATTACAACAGCGGGTTGGGAGGACCCGGATGCTGTCATGGCACTTATTACATATGCAGCTGGCAAGATACCTTAGTTGAGATCATTAAGAATTGTTGCTAAGTGCTATAGCCTATCTCGTGTCCTGTGAACATTGTTAGGTGTAGAACAAAACATCGAATTTTCCTAGAGCAAAATTATTTTCTCAAGAAGAAGTCTTCTAGTAAATGTGTTCGTACGTTTCAGCGCTGTGCGATTTTCGCTTGTGGGGGAACCTCAAACAGAAACAAACTACGTACTCTGGAGGCTCTCGAGAACGAAATAACTACACTGATACAAAATATCAGTGAGGATGAATTACAGCGATATACCACAACTTCTTAAGTCGGCGCATCGTATGTCTAGAAGATGAAGGACAGCACTTCTAGAAACTACTCTGAAATTCATGTAAGTAATGATAATTATTAAATACGTTAAACAGTGTAAATGTGTTGAACTGTTGGTCGCTACTATCAGAGACTATCGGCCTTTCACACCGCAACGCTATCCATTACGCCAGCGCCACAAGGTGAAATGAATCTTGCCAAGAGTTAACGGATTGAGACAGGAAATAGAGGCTTGGGTAGGTTGCCCAACTGACAGGGTGGAGGGCCTGAATCAACCCTTATTTTAATGGTTAAGGAGGCCGCTCTGACCCTAAGTTCCGTATCTCAAATTACTTCGATACCCGTCCCCTGCACGACCTATCATTCTCCAAAGGTAGGCCTACATAAAAGACACCCTGTATAGGGAAGGCTCTCACTGTATTATATTGGTTACATACCGCACAGGTTTTGCAAGGCCGCAGTCAAGTAAGCACTTGAGCATGTAGCTGACCTCGCTCAGTGCGGCTTATCTAAGTCGTTACCAGAATAACTGATAACACAGTATCTCAGAACGTGAGTCACTTAGTGAGGCTATTTCAGACAGCCAACATAATATAAAAGCCATGTAGGAGATCTTTAAAACCTATCCTCAACATCATGAACATGAACTTCGGATTTCCGAACGCCTAACTATATACTCTACTTTCAAAACAAACAAATCCCGTGGCACCTTGGCTTACCAAGTATCCGCTGCTCAGCCATTCCGCCTACAGATTGCAGGGTGACGCGTGGTCAGCGCATCATGTCCCCTCGGTCGTAAATCTTGGTCTTCAGGACCGAGGCACTGCCACACTGTCAGCCACTCAATTGTCCTCACGAAGCTAAGTACACCCCTTTCCAGTTCTCCCTGACGGAGCCGGAAATCGAACCCCGGGCCTATGGGTGAGAGGCAGGGGCGCTACCCCAACACCACGGGGCTGGGCCAACTGCTGTAAGTAAATATAATCATGCCATCCTTAATTATTTATTAGTCGACTACTAATATACTTTTCTCTTCATTTGCCATTTTGAACATAATGTAGAGAGATATTATAGAAACATCCAGTGACGACACTCCCATGTACTGTCTGTGTTGCAGATCCTTTGCTATGTTGCACTTTTCGCTTTGCAGTGCTTCAAATTCCTTGCCTTACAAATTAGTTATACCAGTCGAATTATTGTTGACTACCTCGTGGCGCAGTGGCTAGCATTGTTGGCTGTCACCCCCGAGGTACCAGGTTTGATCCCCGGCTCTGCTAAGAATTTAAAAGTCTTGGAATGGTCTGGTACGGGGTCTCCCAGTCTCGTGATGCGAAATGGGAACCTGCCGGATGCTATGGCAGGAGAAGGAGGTGTTGAAAGGAACTCGCCACCCTACCACACGCAAACTGCGGCTCTGGACGCCTGGTTAGTGATACCTTGATGAGGCCAAGGGCTCTAATTCAGGTCACCTACGTCACCGGAGGGGATATGGCACTCTAGTTGTCGATTTTTCCGTAACATTATCTCAGAGCTCTCTCTACCTGATGGTGGCCTTCGTAACCCTCCGGCCTTATACGAAGGTGGATCAAAACGTTAGTTGCACTAACGCGCTGCAGCAGCGCGCTGTGTGTCGCAAACGTGGGCACAGCGGAGAAAGGGACAGACACTGCCCACACGTCTGTTAGGCAGGTCGCTGTGGTGTCTCGTTTTGTATGGTGTGAATAGCGGCCAAATGCAAAGGCGCGTCGACTGGACGTTCACTCCAAATATGAGGTGCGTGTGACAATCCGATTCCTATGGGCAAAAGGAAGAATTGCACGGACATTCATCGTGAAATTAGTTATGTGTACGGGGAGCGGGCCATTTCCCGGCAAGGGATCGTAAAGTGATGTCAGCAATTCGAAGCCGGACGCACGGATATCACGGACGAATATCGCGAGGGCAGGTCCGCAACGTCCAGGGCCCGTGCAAATGTCAACAGTGTGAATGCGATCATTAAACAGAACCGGCGCATTCACCTGAGAGAAATCGCGACGCTGCACGTGGAATTCATGCCGAAAGGAACGACGATCAACGCGGCGTCGTATTGTCAAACGTTGCATCGGTTGCGTAAAGCGATTAAAGAGAAGCGCCGGGGGAAATTGAGCGCCGGTGTGATTTTGTTGCACGATAACGCAACACCTCACAAGGCCCGCCAAACGAGCGAACTGCTGCAGCGTTTCAAGTGGGAGGTCTGGCAACATCCACCCTACAGTCCCGACCTAGCGCCACGAGACTTTCATCTGTTCGGTAAGCTCAAAACGGAGCTCGGTGGTCGACGTTTCCAGACCGATGAGGAGGTGAAGGCCGCTGTCTCCGTGTAGTTGCAGAACGCTGGAGGAACTTTCTATGCATCAGGCATCGACAAGTTGGTTGTGCGTTCGCAGGAATGTTTGGAGTCTCTTGGAAACTATGTGGAAAAGTGAAGTTACATTGTTTGTCGTTATAGACGTGTTGCTGTTGAATAGGTGGTGTAATAAATGGCCATAACTGGGAAGTGCAACCTACTTTTTGATCTGCCCTCGTACTTGTGACGTATAGGAAGTATAACGTCCCGGCACTCAGGCGGGCTGGCAGTGATACGTAATGCATTTAAGGGGCGGGGGATATACAGTTTAAGGAGTCAAAACAATAACGGTTTTAATATTATTACCGTGCCTGTCATTCTACCACAACGAGTGCTAGTGTGAGTCAATGCAGAGTTTCACTGAAGCCCTTATAAACATTTCCGAAGAAAGGATTTTTCACAAAATCAAAAAAACGCATGAGGGTAATGAACCAAGGGACACATTAAAGAAAGAAATATGTAAATAAGTTAAATTGACAAGGATTTGAATTTAAAAAAGTGAAGAAGTCTGTAGTTTTACGTGACCGTTAATCTCGCGATCATAATCCACGGGATCTCTTCTTAACGTGGAATCCGAACCACAGAACATGGCATTGATGATGATGGTAAGAATTGTTGTTTTAAGGGGCCCAACATGTAGGTTATCGGCCCCTAATGGTTTGGGTGATCGTGAAGATGATAATGAAATGTAAACTATAACTAAAACAAACTACTAACTTATATACTAGAAGAAGAAATGGAAAACAAAGGAAAATAAGGCAAATAAAGAATAGGAGGAAAAGAAATGCCCTCAACCCTCGAAGAATGCTGATTGAGGGATTGGAAGGAAGGAGAGCCATGAAAGGCAGATAGGAAAGTGAAATAGGAGAGGGTCTGCCCCACAGGTAATGGATAAAAGGGGGGAAACCAGACCCAGCTCAGGAATCCCTCGGGGTCACCAACTCCCAAACACACTAGCCGTGAGCCCCTGAGGGTGTAGCAATATCTAGGGAGCACCAGAAGTGATGGGGCTACATACACCCTGCCTCCTTGAGGGCCTTGAGCAGAAGGCAGGAGATAACAGGAAAAGAAAAAGAAGGCTGACCCCTCGCAGAAGGAGGGTATTAGAAAAGAAGAGACGAGGGCCAATTAAGGCGGGAAAGGAAGAGACTCCCTAGGACTCGGATACCCTAATACCGTCGGGGTCGGAAGAGAACAAGAGTTAACCAAGTGAGGTCGACAGGAAAGAAGACAGAGAGGAGGAGCCCGGCACAAGTAAGTGGAAGCAATGCCGGAGTCAGCTTCGACCCCGGGGTAGCCAACCCAAGTCCCACTAGATGTGAGCCCCTGGGGGGAGGGAACATGGCATTCCACTTTGAAAATCTCACATGTATTGACCGGGAATCTAACCCGGTCCGCCGTGGTGACAGGCCAACAGCTTGACCGCTGAACCACCGCCATCAAAAACAAAACCAGTAAAGAAACAAGCGATTTTTGGCTGTTTTTCTGGAACTTCATTTAGGCCGGAAGTGATTTATAGCCTATTTTCATTTTATGAAAAAAAAAAAAAAAAGGCTTATGAGATCACCGTTTGACCGTGTGTCTGTCTGTCTGTGTTCGTGTGTGTGTGTGTGTTTCCCGCTAATAACTTCTAAACGGCTGGAGCGATTTCAATGAAACTCGGTAAGATCATAGCACCATTTCTGCCGACCCCGACCGTGCCCTCCTAATTGTATTACGTCTCACCAATCCAACATGGCGGCTGAGCGAAATATATCACCAGCAATAAATATCTCCGAAACCATTACCGATATCACCCTGATATTTTGTACGGTGATCAAGGGAACTACAAGAAGTTCACCTATCAGACTTTCATAAACCTGGTAACTACAAAACCAACATGGCGGCCAAGCGAAGTTGCGACTTTTAAATAGACGTTTCTCGCGATTTAACCAACCAAACGCAATGAAACTTGGTACAGTATATGTTTATACAAATTGTAATGCAGCGACGTCTATTTTCGTTCAATTGTTTACATAACCTCAAGATGGCGGCTGTGCGAAATATTTCACCGGCATTCTATATCTCCGAAACTATTACTGATATCACCCTGACATTTTGTACGGAGATAAAGGGCATTTTTTAGAAGTTCATCTGTGAGACTTTCAAAAACCTGTTAACTACAAAACAAACATGGCGGCCAAGCGAAGTTGAAAGATTGAAATAGACTTTTCTCGCTATGTAATCATCCAAACGCAATAAAACACGGTACAGCAAATGTTTATACACATTGTAATGCACTGGCATCTAATATAGTTCAATTGTTTACATAACCTCAAGATGGCGGCTGTGCGAAATGTTCTAGTTAATTTTTTAGTTTCATGTGTCGTAATCATGCGATCGAAGTGAAAGTTTGGATAATGAAACTACGCAATAATTTTTCTTTATGGTACATAACTATATGGTCTATACATACAAAAATCCGAAATGGCGACCATCCGAAATATTTCGACGGTTCTCAGTATCCACGAATCATTTACAGCGATCAAACTGATATTTTTAAATGTTCATAGAGGCTATGAACATAAGTTCATCTATAGGACTTTCAATAACCTGGAGAGCACAAATCCAACATGGCGGCGACGCGAAGTATAAATATTTAAGTGGACGATTCTCGCGATTTAACCATCCGAGTTCAGTGGGACTTTGTACAGTAAATGCTTATACAAATGTTAATCCACTGTCATCTAGTTTATTTCAATCGTTTTCATAACCACAAAATGGCAGCTGTGCGACATTTTAAAATCTCGTTTTTATTTCATGTGTCCTAATCATGCGATTGACGTTTGAATACCACTCGTACACAATAATCTTCATGTAATAGTACATAAATAAAAATCCAACATGGCGACCATCTGAAATATTTAGAAGGTTCTCAATATCTACGAATCTACAGGGTCTTTATTTTTACTTGGCAAGGCAATTCCGCTCGACCTTGGCCGGCGATACCCGGTCAATAGTCGGCTGTTACAGGTTTGCGCGCGCGGTCTCGGGCCGTATTCCCACGTTCTTCCTGCGGTAGACGTAGAGACCCGAGCTAATTGGGTGTTATATAAAGGTACTGTGTACATATCGTATTATACAGTGTTTTATTGTGATTGTGTATAGTGTTGTGATGCCTAATGTGAAATACTTGTTACGTGAACGTGTGTATCTGCACAATACGTACGGTACATAAAGTGCAGGAAACAAGGCAAAAGTTCGAGTGAAATTTCTAGGGAGACCCATTCCTATAAATCGGACAATAAAACAACAGGCTAAGAAATTCAAACCTACAGGTGCAGTAAACAATACAAATAGACTTAAAGGTCGTTATTTCCTTACTGAAGTTAAATTAATCGGAATAACCAGAAGCTTCATAAGGAGATGCCAATTATGTTTGGTTGTTGATGGATAACATTTCCAGCATCGACTGTAAACATGGTGAGCAAAAATGCATGATATTGATTTTAAGCACCATATTCTGCCGTACATATGCGCGCGCGGTCGCCGGCAACTGCGCCGTCACTGGCGGAGCGCGTGAGCGAGAATGTCCTTGCCAAGCAAATATAAAGACCCTGTATTACAACAATCAACCTGAAATTTTGTATATTGATAGAGGCAACTGACATGAATAGGATATATAAAAATAGGCTGTATAGTTCTTCACGGAACTACTTGTTGAAATTTGAGTTTTAGTTTGATAGAAGTCTCCACGATTTACAATATGAAACCTTTCCGGGCCCTTTAGCCCTTCAACATTTGACACAATAGAATAAATTGCTTAATTTTACGTTTTTGGTAATTGGGAACTCCTCCTTTGTGGGAGGAGAGATGTTTCTGGCGACTGCTAATGAAGAGAAGAGATAGGTTGGTATGACACATAGTAAGACACCCAGGAATAGCAAGCTTAATTATGGAAGGAAGCAGGGGCGGATCTAGGGCAGGGCGAGGAGGGCGACCGCCCAGGGTCCCGCGGTCCGGAGCCCCACGCCAAGGTTTTTTAAAATTTATTTAATTAATTAATTATACGTTTCAAACTTTTCAAACTAAGTTATAGTCTAATTCATATTCTTTTTTCAGTGCAGCTGTGACCTCCCGTGACCGTTTAGCAAGTTTAGATTTCAGTGGAAATAATATAAGACTTCAGCCGGGAAAAGAAGTCGCAAAGTGATATTTTAATATTTCATAGTTTACACATAATCTTCATCAAGGGGACATTGTGGTGTTTGAAGCCATATTTTCAGTGTTGCCTTAGTAAACAAGAGTTTAGTGCTTTTCAGTCGGTCAACACGAATTCACATTCGAATTCGCACCGACTGAAAAGCACAACTCTTGTTCATCAAGGGGACTTAAAGGTTTCTTTCATTTTGTTAAAATAATGTGTTGTAGTGTATTCAAAATATGGTAACTATTCTATATTTTTTTTATTATTACAAAACTATTTTGCATTTGATTTTTTTTAAATTATTATTTCCTATTGTTGTGGGCCCCACCTTATATTATCGCCCAGGGCCCCGCAAGGCCTGGATCCGCCACTGGAAAGAAGGGTCGCCGACAAGAACTGTAGGGGTAGACCAAGGTTAGAATATGTTGAACAGATTGCCTCGGATGTAGGTTGTGGTAGCTATGTAGAGATGAAACGATTAGCTCAGGACAGGGAGGATTCGATAGCTGCATCAAACCAGTCAAAAGACTGAAGACTCAAACAACAACAACTTTGTTTGCTAAAAAATGCTATCTACGTTAAAAAAAAGAGAGGGAATTATTACATTGACTCATGCGGCACAAACTCATCTGTGCGCCGAATGTCAACGAAACGGAGTGAACACTCACAGTGGGTTGGCTCACATGCACCAGTATACAGCATTTAGGTAGACGTTACACGAATCCGGATATACTGTAGTCATCAGCGATTATAATGCCGTCCGATCTCAGAAGTTAAATGGTTCATATTATGCACTGTAGTTCAGATGTCCTTCCGCATTCCCCTATAAAAGCAAGGTTGTGTGCGTTCTCCAAATACACTCAAGTAAATGGAGCATTTTATGTCCTGTGTTATGTGTCACCAGTTCCAGTTACCTGCACGCTTGAACGTAACATTCATATAGAACGACTGTAATAATAATAATACTAATAATAATACTAATAATAATAATTCGGAAAAGAAGAATTGACTTTTATGGAAATGTGAAGCGAATTAACCCAGCGAGACAGACCAACCGCATCATTGCTCACTTTCAGGAGAGGAAAACCAAATGGCTTGGTTCATTGAACTGAAATACAGATCTAAAAGAAGTGGGGATTACATCAACTGACATTCCGGAGCACATTCCACTTCAAGAGATAAACCGAAGTTGAAAACGCGAAAGATTTGGACCCAGGAAAGGAAGGAAACCCACCGAGAACGAATGCGGGTGAACAGGGCAAACATCATAGTCCGTAGAAGGGGATGGTTGGAATGACGCGGTTCATAATTGGCCGATACAAAATGAATAATAATAGTAATAATAATAGTAATAATAATAATAATAATAATAATAATAACACTAGGTTGATAAAATGAAGAGAGCCTTATACAAGACACAGGGTGTCTACAACAAAAAATGTCTGTCCACATTCACTAAACGTCGTCATTACAACACGGTTATTAAACCTGAGGTGCTTTATGCTAGCGAGACATTGACGTTACACACTAAGGGCGACTTGGAAAAAATCCTCACAGAGGAAAGAAAAATAATAAGGAAAATAATTGGACCAAAGCACACAGATGAAGGATACAGGCTTCACCCCAGAGACACCACAGATAAATTGTCCAACCTCGCAGCAGACATCAGAAAGGGGCGACTAAAATTTTACGGCCACATCAGCAGACTCCCACAAACCAGACTCACCAACAAAATTCTTAGATACATACAGCGGCTCAAGATTACTACACCCTGGATGATGCAAGTCAAAATTGATCTAGTAAAAGCACAGGTCGACCCAGAAGACGTCATAGACAAAAGCGTATTTCGACACAAAGTATACAAGTGGGAAGTGTTGTCAGAGGGAGCAGCACCTACAGCCCAAAGACCAAAGTGGACCGAAGAAAGGAAGAGGGCCTTTAGTGCACGAATGAAAGAGTACTGGAAAGACAGGAAGAACAAAAAGTCATGATTGCTTCGCGTGGTCTAATAGGCCTGTAACGTGTAAAATAAATAAATAATATATATATATATATTTTTATTAAATACTATTTACAGTATATTACACACTAGAGGTCTCCGGGAAAAGACCAAAGGGGCGACCGAGACAACGTTGGGCCGATACACTGCACAGGGATCTGAAAAGCGTCAACCTTCATCCGGACATAGCCCATGGCCGAGTAAAGTGGAGACAGCGCATTCACATAGTGGACCCTGCCACGAGGCGGGGCAAACGCTAAAGCCAAAGAAGAAGATTTATATCACATTAATGTGATATGTCTCACAAATCTGACGGCAAATCCAGTACAAATTTTCTGTGAGACATATTAATTATTATTTACAACATACTGTACATACAGATTATATTTCAATACAAGAGTGCATGCAAAGAACATGTTTTGGTGGTAATAATAATAATAAAGTTATTGGCTATCATGGGTGCACGGGTGTCGATTTATTGAGTGGGTTTTATTTAGGCGAAACGCTCTCCAATTCCGACCTTCTATTTTGCACCGCCATCTGACAGAGAAATCGTAATTCTATTGGGCGACTTATGGCAGAGATTTAATTGATTTTGCCTTGTTATCACCTAATGTGTCTACAACAGGTCTTTTCACGAGTCAATAGGATTGTGTCGTGGAGTTTTCCCGCCATGGGAATGCTGGGATAGGAGGTAGACTAAGGAAGATAAATTTGAGGTGTTCCACAACCAACACATAGAATCATGGACATGTTTTATACGAGGATCATCCAGAAATTAAGTTTCCCTATTTGTTTTCTTTTAATGTTGTCGTATTTAGCCGGATATATGAGCATGCGCGACAGATCTATGGCGTAGCCATCATAATTTATACCGAGTAGACAGTACCGACTGGAGTCAGTAGCGCAGCAGCCAGTGATGCCAACTCGTGGGATTTGTCCCAAATTGTGGAAAATTCAGTCAAATATTTTAGGAAAGCGATAAAGCGATTTTTGTTGTTGTTGCAAAAAGTGAGGTGAATTTGTGATATTTGGCCGATGTCATATATCACCAGCTGGGCTGCCATTTTCAATCAGAGCCACTCCTATGCCAACAAGTGGCAAAAGGAAAGAGAATAAAACATTGCATTGTTGACGATAGCGATGGCACGCACATCTTTCCGCGGGAACAGCATCATGTCAAAGAATCGCTATTGTTAAGTGAAACAATGACATGAAGAATGGTAATGCATCCAGGAAACCAATTAACCTTAGTTCCCTGCTATAACTACTGTATGTGCTGTACTAGGCCTATACCGTTCATATTTATGATTTGAATGAAAGTAATGTTGTAATGTTGCATTTTTCAAGTGATCGTGTGTTTTTTTTTTTTTGTCGGTCAGTGTATGTTAATCTCAAGACAAATGGGTCTGTAGCTGCTAACAAGTTTGGGGTCGGTATCACGATTTCCTCTCGCCATTGAGATGGAAACTCCCCATCAATCCATATACTGTATGGCTGTTTAATACTTGAATCGCAAATATGTTTCAGCATTTGATTAGGCCTATGGATGTTATCCGGTCCAGGAGATGTATCCCTGCACAATGCAAGCGTACCGCGCAGTTCCCATTCTGAGAATAGTACATTGTACAGTAAGGTCCGAATGTCTTGTCACCCCCCTTTTATGTATGTTGATGTGCATGTATTTTGAACATGTCATAGCAGTTGTGTGACAAAGGTTGATTCTTTACTACGTTCCAGCCTGTTTAGTGATCCAGAACATCAGTATGGGCACCATCATTATCGCGGCACAAAATGATGTGGCGCCATGTCCTATGTGAAATTTTCCGAAGCATAGGCCGTGTGATATCCCTGAATGCCTCTCTAAAAGCTTCCTTCAACTCTTCAGTTGTCTGGTATCGATGTTTTGAAACATGCTGCTTAATTATTTCCCACAGGGAATTGTCCCATGATGTCAGATCTGGACTCCTGAGAGGCCACTCGATCGGTGCTGGCAGATGCAATGATCCTCTCCCCCATCCACCTCAGAAGAGTTTCTCTTCCCATCGCAGTATCGTTCGCTTTGGCGGAGCTTCTTTATTGAATCGTGCCGCAAAGTCCCTTTACACATCTTGTATGGTTTTCCCGGTGTGTGGATGTTCATGAGCCCATCCAGATGCCAGAACACGTTCTTCCACACTATAAGTACTTGTGTCCGCCATCTGAAATGAAATGTTGAGTATAAATACACAACATGTCCAAACAGACAGGGGGTGACAAGACATTCGGACCTTACTGTAGAACTACGAAACAACAGTAGCAAAGGGGTGAGCCTCTACCTCCCGCTTCAGAGTCTCAAATGTTGGATCAAAACTCCCGGAGCAGGATACATCAGAAAAATACGATCCAATGCTGTTGGCAATGGAAGATGGTCCGTGATTATGACTACCTTGATGGAGATTCCAGGTATTGTCAACGATGTCAGGAGTCCGGAGATCCGATGAAGCTTAGTCCACACCTGAGATTTTCCCACGTCGTTTTCTTACTCTCCCGAATCAGATATCGGGCTCTTGCACGAATCCTTTTGAAGGAGATAAGGTTGGCCATGGAGTTTTGCCTCCGATAGCATTAGAAAGCGGAGTCCCAGTTGGTGTTGTGGGCATTAAAGTCTCCCAGAAAGAAAAGGGATTGATTGATTGATTTGATTGATTGATTTTATTTTCACGGCTACACTTAGAGCTTAAGAGCTCCTTTACCGTAGCGCCCTACATAAAATAAGATTAGGGCTTATAAAAATAAAACATTTCACTTACATTCACAATATAAATAATCATAGTCTAACAATTATAGTAACAAAAAGGTGGTAACAATACAATAATAATAATAATACTAATGATAATGGAAAATTATATACAAAAGAGTGAGAGTGCATACAGACTATCAGCCCGAAAAACAAACACCATATACTGTACAACTGTACAAGAAAAGCTATTGAAGTAGACAGGTTGTCAGCTATTGTCCTTGTGTTATAATTGAACTTTAAAAAAAGTATTTTAACATAATACAGTAATCAAATGTGAGAGGTATACTGCTCCAAGAAGCAGGATGAAAGATGTGTAATAATAATAATAATAATGTTATTGGTTTTACGTCCCTTTTAACTACACTGGCTTTTAGAGACGCCGGGGTGCCGGAATTTTGCCCCGAAGGGGATCTTTAACGTGCCAGTAAATCTACTGACACGGCTCCCTCGCATTTGCGCACCCTCAAATGCCAGCTGACTGCGCCAGATGAAAGATGTCTTTTGAAAGCTGCAATGCTTGCAATGTTGACGAACTTATATAAATCGAAGCTGTTGAAGAGGCGTGAGGCGGTGAAAACAAAAGATTTATTGAACTTCATGGTTCGGTGTTTAGGAATCTGGAGTGTTCATTTTGTGTATCTATTTTCTCGATTATGAACAGAATGCATTGGTGTAAAGGCATTGTAGAGATATAACGGGGTCTTGGTATGTAATATTTTATGTGCCAGAATGTCAACTGATAACTGCCTGCGCTCGTGGAGTTTCCGCCATTTCAGCTGCACGTAGTAAGGTGTGATAAGTTCATCTCGCCTTACATCCAGAATGTACCGAACACATGCATTCTGGACTCTTTGTAATTTGATGTTCTGTGTTTCTGGTAAATCATTGTATACAGCAGAGCCATAATCAATGATTGGAAAAATGAGAGTTTGGACGAAGAGCTTACGTATGTTAGGTGGGGTGTAAGAAACAGTTCTTTTCAGGAGATGCATAGTTGATACAACCTTCCTTACCACATTAGACGTATTCTCTGCCCACGACAGTGTTCTATCAAATATCACTCCGAGATTATTGACAGTGTTGCTATATTTAATATTATTATCTAGTATCTTGATGGGAGCCTCCGTGGCTTAGGTGGCAGCACGCCGGCCTCTCACCGCTGGGTCCGTGGTTCAAATCCCGGTCACTCCATGTGAGATCTGTGCTGGACAAAACGGAGGCAGACAGGTTTTTCTCCGGGTACTCCGGTTTTCCCTGTCACAATTTCATTCCAGCAACACTCTCCACTATCATTTCATTTCATCTGTCATGCATTTAATCATTGCCCCAGAGGAGTGCGTCAGGCCTCGGCAGCCGGCACGTTCATATCCTCGCCGCTAGATGGGGGCTTCATTCATTCCATTCCTGACCCGGTCGGAGACTGGAAGCAGGCTGTGGATTTTCATCTAGTATCTTGATGGGTGGTAGTGAATTAAAATCTACTGAATTTAGAAGTTTTGTATATCCAATGGATATAAGTTGTGTTTTAGATATGTTCAAGTTAAGATTATGATTTAGGGCCCATTCACAAAGCCTGTCAATGTCTTCATTAAACAGATTTATTCGATCACATGCAGTGTTAGGCGCGAGGTGAAAATAGGCTTGGAGGTCATCAGCGTATATATGAACAGAACTATTTCGGAATTCATTAGAAACATCGTTTATATATAGCGAGAAGCATAGTGGACCTAAGACAGATCCCTGAGGTACTCCACTTTCTACCGATTTCCAGTCTGAGGAGGAGCCATGCGCGAGGACCACTCTCTGTGTACGCATGGAAAGGTAGGATTTGAACCAGGAAAGAGCACTCTGAGAGAAGCCAAAAGATTTCAGCTTCGCAAGAAGTATATTGTGATTCACACAGTCAAAAGCCTTACTGAAATC
Source organism: Meconema thalassinum (assembly GCA_946902985.2). NCBI lineage: Eukaryota > Metazoa > Arthropoda > Insecta > Orthoptera > Tettigoniidae > Meconema > Meconema thalassinum. The sequence goes on from OX336393.1 coordinate 177,599,661, forward strand.
GAAAAGACATAGGATTGTAAGCTGACGCTTGTCCATAGCTGAGCGTATATCATCGCTGACCTTTAACAATGCAGTGGTGGTACTATGACCCTTTTTAAACCCAGATTGGTAAGGATTGATGATATTAAATTTAGTTAGGTATTCACATACTTGTTCATTAACTATTTTCTCAAGCGCTTTACTAAGGGCACAAAGGATATTTATTGGTCTGAAGTCACTACAGCTAGTGGGGTTTTTATTTTTTGGCACTGGACGTATGTTAGCACACTTCCAAAGAGACGGGTATACTCCACTTCGTAGAGAGAAATTAAATAGATGGATAATTGGTGGTAGAAATATTTCAAGACAGTGTTAGAAATAAGAGAAATTGGGATGCTATCAGGGCCTCTTGCTTTGGTACGAATTGATTTGATGGTTTTCACAATCTGGTGTGGGTAAACATACATAAAGAAAAAAAAAATCATGGGCAGGGGGAGGGATGGATGTGTATTTCATGATGGTCCCTGATACTCTTAATACATCACCAATTGAGGCATCATTTGAGTAATGTTCATTTAATTGTGATGCAGAGACAGGCATCTCAACATCACTGACTGAACTGGCACCAACTCCCAATGATTTTGCAGCACGCTATCTGGCGGAGGTGGTTTTGCAGTCACTGAAGAGGTTGTACATATATTTCACTTTTGTGTTTTGTCTTATTACGCAGAATTCTGTACTCTTCATAGTCAATGGTAAGTTTAGATTTAATAAATGTTCTACGTGCTTTATCACGTTTCTTTAAAAGCGTTTTGATTTCTTTACTGATCCACGGAGCAGAGTTATGTTTTATATCCACTTTCTTTTGCAGTGCATGCATATCATAGAGTTTATTTACACAATCATTAAATAGAGTCACTTTCTCGTCTATGTCAGTGGATTGGTAGAAATTCTGCTACGGGAGTAATTCTGCGTCCGTTTTAAAATCATTTAAATTAAATTTGCTGAAGTCACGTACAAAGATTGATTTTGGTCGAAGTTTCGGGGTAGATAGAGAAAACACTGCGTACAGAATCCAGCAGCTGGTTCTTGTCCGTAGTCAACAACGAGGTCATTACAGTTTGAAGAGATAATATCGAGAGAGCTGTCACAAGTAGCTGTGTGAAATGTAGTATCGAATGGTAAATATTCAACATTACAGGAACAGAGCACATCACATACCTGTTCAGTTTCAAAAGCTCCACTACCAAACCGTGCTGAGAGACTATATCCACCAGCTGGTTGTAATCTAGTTGAGAATCTGGTGAGATGTTCACGTTACATACTGTTGACATTTTTGGCAGCGAAGTACGAAGTGCAACTACTTCTAGCTGAGTACGCAGCGTTTGGGATTAGAGTGGACAAGAATGTAGACGCGACTGGCGGCCACAGCTCCATTCACCCGGTCTTTAGAGACGAGATTGAAATTACGCTTTGTTGTCTCATGTCCATGGTTGAAACTTGGATTCATGAAGACAGACAATGATTGTCGTTAATGATGACATTAATTGACGTAACTCAGGGAGATGACGAACATATTCCATTGTAATAGTGCCATAGTGTGGATTTAAGTAGAAGATTGTCCTGTACTTACCGTTCGCCAATCGTCCCCATCTTTAGGTGGAGATGATGGGGGATGGAGAGCACACTTCGATCTTCACATCTCTTTGTTGGAGTAAAATAGCGAACTGGGTAAGACGATTAAGTCTTATACTTATACTTGAGACCAGACTGGCAAATCTTGAGTGTATTGTATTGTTCAGAGCGGGAAGCAAGCACTAAAGGTAGACATGCTCTTGTTCGCTCCAATTCTAATTCTTCACGGTGGTAAATTCTTTCCGCCTCGTTGTGTAGTGGTTAGCATTGCTGGCTACCCCCCTCGATTCCACTCTCGGCTCTGCAAGGATATTAATTCTGGTTTGAGGTACTAGAGCTGTATCATTGATAAGCACATCATCCAAGTGGTATCAATATCAATGATTTGCACCAGACCATTAGGTTACACGAGTTCACTTGACGGTTGTAATTAAGATTTGTGCAAGTAAATGTTATTCAAATGAAAACAAGCAGTGTTACCAACTTATTTAGGCTAGCAATCGGTAAAAGTAGCTGACAAAAATCGATAGTAGATTCCCATGTAATAAATAAATAAATAAATAAATAAATAAATAAATAAATAAATACACAAGCAGACAAATAAGAACATGGTAGTGCGAATATCTTTTCTTGAATAATGTAGTTCTAGCCAGATATAATTATGCCAAATTGTCCCCGATATAACATGAGAAAAATTGTGTTTTCTTTTTACACCATTCCGAGTATACTGTCACTTTTTGTCACTTCATAAATCAATGTATTTAAAAATGTGCCATGCACTTTTAAAATTTCAGTAGATCGCTTTTTAATTGTTATTATTTCATAGTAGTTTGACACCGAAATATATGTTAAAAAACACTAAATCTAGCGTCATGTCTGTAAAGTTGGTGACACTAATATATACAACATATAAAACCTTAATGGAACTTCAAGAGAATCTGATACAAACCCTTGCTTTCAAAGTGTGACGCCCGACATTTAGAAGCCCAGCAGGAAGCTGTTCACAAACATATTTTGAATGGAGTGGTCTGTCTTTGACCTTGCTACTGCCGCTCTTAGCTCAGGTTTCAGGAGGCTGAGCGCGCCATCTTAGAATTAGTCGCTCTAACTCTGGAATTCAACCAATGCTAAAAATAGAGCCTCCTCCCACGGGAATATTCCTGGACACGCAGTGGTGTGACACTGTTATCTCGCTGTGCAAAGTGGTTGTTGTTCAGAGGCGAGTGGTGGCGCAGCGATCAAGCTGCATGCCTCACACCAAGGCGGACCGGGTTCGATTCCCAGTCAATGCATGTGAGATTTTCGAAGTGAAATGCTATGTCATGTGGTTCGGATTCCACGTATAAAGGAGGTCCCGTGGTTCATGATCGCGAGATTAACAGTCACGTCAAACCACAGGCTTCGAGCTTTTCGGTTGTTGTTCAGCTCCGTGTACTTGTACAGAATAGTAAAATGTAATTATTAAAGCTTTCCAGTTGGTCAACACAAATTGTAGCGTAGTTGGTAGCATGCTGAACTACTTTGCCCAAGATTCGGGTTCAAACCCGGCCAAAGTTGTCGGATTTTTTTAAGAGCATTAAAACTCCTTCAGTATGCCTTCCTTCGGAGGGGAAGTAGAGCCGGAGCGGCGGTCCCATGCCATAGATTTATGGCATGTAAAAGATCCTTCCACAGACTAAACTTGTGTGAAGCTAAATCTCTAGGTTAGATTTCGTTGGAACGCTCTATCAAAGTTCCAACGATCAGTGACATCTGGTAGCGAAGTTTGGAACTGCTTGAAATTGAACGGAACTTGTAGCTCACCCTATGGGTGTCCGCATTGAAGCAGCTACAGCCTCTGGCGAACCGAACATGTCCTCAGACACTCCCGGCACTAAAAGCCATACGCTAAATAAATAAATAAATAAATAAATAAATAAATAAATAAATAAATAAATAATAGCACAAATTGTGCCCAATTACGCGGGAAAACAAGTATTTATAAACCCTAACCTGAAAGAAATATTACATAAGATATTTATCACAAAATAATACGCTTTTATGTACAAAAGTGGGGTGGGGGAAGGGTAGTTAGTTAGCTAGTTATTGTAGTTTTAAGGGGCGGAACTACGAGGTCATCTGCCCCTCTTAACACAGATTAAAGAATACAAATTTGGAATTGAATTTAAAATTTTGAGGTGGACACCTTCTGTACATTTGAAAAGACCTAAAATTAATAAAACAAAAAATTAAATAAAAGTAATAATTATAAAAATAAACAAAAATTACGGGAAAAAAATTATAATTAAAAAACGAACGGAAAAACAAACAATTATCATTCAAAAAAGAACAAGTCTTCGAGTCAATGTACTCTGGAAAATTTAGATTGCTGGTCCTAACCCACTCTCACTTATAAAGCGGATAACGCGATCAGCAGCCACCGCGTCATCGGCTAATATAAGTTTGAGTGTCATCTGCAAACCAAGGTTTCTTCGTAAGTCAGCAAGATCCACATACTGGGTGAAAATGTGGGCCACGGTGAAAACAGCTCCACAGGTACAAAGTGGGGGGTCTTCCCTTCTCATTAGGTACGAGTGGGTGGATCTTGTATGACCTATCCTTAGCCTACACAAAATGACGGACTCTCTCCGTAACCGGAAAGAGCTCCGCCACACGCGAGGGATACTTAATTGGATGACATGTTTCGATCGTCAAGCGATCATTACCAGATCTTGCTCACTTAGGCCTAGTTATGGTACGATGTTTATGAATTACACGTATGCACAAATATACAGGGTTATTCACCTAAGATGTTTCGCGGAAACAACGTGCAAACCATTAAAGAAATCAGTATTCTGTTTACATATTCGTAAAGGATACCCGGGAGCTTTCATGGGGTGAGTAATAACCGAGATATTGATACTAACTCTATATTTTTAAATGGAACGGCACAAATTCATACAGCTGGCCTAAAAGTTCAACTGCGTACAAGTTCAAATATGTAAGGATTTTCAAAATCGGACAGTTACTTTTTGTGATTTCAAAGGACAGGATACGCTGTTGTGCATGCCGCATCAGACAGTGTGGGTATGAAGCTGTTGTTGTTGTTGCTTCATTTGAGATGCATGGACATCATGGTCATTTAGCCCCGTGTACTTGGGTGAGGGTTGAACATTGTTTGATAACCTGTGTTATTGTGATGGCTGTATTAGTGTGTTTGTATATATAATTCATGTGAGGATTGAATCAATCAACGTATAATATCCGTATAGCACGTTGTATTTCAACAAGCTACTACAACCAACATTCAATTATACTCCTTGAATAGGACAAATAGTTTTTGGGAGAAAGTAGGCTATATGGTCTTTACTGAATATCTTGTTTTTTTCCATAAACTTATTCTAAATGTATATTTTTCTTACATTTGTTGGGTAAAAAGTATTCTCTTAAATGGGAAGTATACTTGATTCACAAAATATTTTGGTGTATGTTGTTCATATTAGTACAGTACACAATCATGCAAACATTTATTGAGATATCTTGAATAGTATTCGACTTATCATGTAAACGCTGTGTGAAAATAAAGTTTTTGGGAAACGAGCTTCAAACTTACCTAAGGGCGTGGTAGTCTGAAATTTAAAGAGACAACTTAAGCGACAGCAACTAACATTTAGGAGCATATCTCTGGATGTATTGTTTTTTTTTTTCACCAAATAAAAGTAAAAGATTAGTCATTCAAATAATTCATAAAATAAAATAAAACTGTTTCACCGTGAAATGTGTACCCTCCCTAAAAACCTATGTATGTATTTATGTATTTTCTTGTATTTCCGGATGTAATATCGCTTATTACCACACGGGTTCACCCGTGCAGCACAAAAGAGCTATGGAATGTAAGTTTTAAGGTTGGAAATGCAGTATGTCCCGGTGGTCGAGTGACAGTCTATAGTAGTCACACGGGCAGGATCGATTGTGGGCCGCACCACAAACATTTTACGTCTGCTTTCAACTGACTGTGTCACACACAGTCCGGACATCGACCCTCTGCGGCAGAATATCATACATTGTGGACTCAATGTAACAACGAGCTTGTATCCTGGATCTATCAACCTCTCCTACGATCGTACCTTAGTTCTACGACAGAATTGGCCAATCTGGCTCCGAAACGCAGTGCTCAAGGTTGCGGGATTGAATTCAGACATCGTGAGTTGGTGGTTGAGGGTGCTTAAATACAAGAAGTCCATGCTAGTAGGTTTAATGGATTTTTAAAGATCCTCTTCAGGACAAAATATTGGCACTCTTGCGTTCTCTACTTTCCATCAGTGGCGGCTGGAGGTTGCGTTCTGGGTGTTGCACTATCTTCATCAAGGAGGAGGGAGGGGATGGATAAACATTAACTACTTGATATCAGAGAAGGCACCATACAAGTGCGCGCAGGCGCGGATCTAGAGTTTGGCTTTGGGGAGGGGTTCAGAGAATCGAAATTGTTAAGAAAAATGGTATCACTAAAAACGCAATCACAAAATAACCAAACGTACAAAACCAGACCAATTTTTTTGCAAGCTACATGGATAGAAATTTGATGCGTTTAGCGCACCAAAAATATTCCTACAAATTGCAACGGAGTGTTTTGCGACTCTTACGTCGAGCTTCGAGAAAATTATCAACGAACGTTACAGTTTCGGCAAGTTGAGTTGGTACCGACAAAGGGAAAAAGTCACAGATTAAATTGCCAACCAAGATTGCAGTTTGGACGTCGGCAAAAATTTTTGGTGCGAAAAAAGCCCCAAATTCCTATCCGCCCATTGCTGCACATTCATTGTGACATCACTATATCACAAGGTTTGCTAAACAAAATAGACGAGTTGATTTTGTTATATAAATAATCGTTTTTATATAACAGGTATGAAGTTGTAAATATGTACAGTTTTAACAGTACATAATAATTGCAATAAAGATATTTTCAGTATTGAATAAAATGAAAAAAAAAACTTTTTTTCACTTAAAATTCGTTAAGTTTTATTTGTCTGGTTATTGTGTTTTCGTTTTGGGAAAACTGTTGTAGCTTATTCGTCACGATTGACGCAGTCCAGACAACATAACATTTACCTCGGGATTAAATGGATTATTAGTTATTTGAATAACTTCACGAGAACAAAACAACGTAAGCTATAGACCTACACAAGGACAAGAAGGAACCGCAAGTGTTTCATTTACTCGCAAATTACATTGCGATACAATGGTATCGGCAGTAGACGGAGCATCTCGGATGTCTTCATCCACGTCTGGGCTCCCTTATTTCAATCAGCGGGCAATAACCAGCCGAGTTAACTGCTGGGATAGGACTTACTCTGCCATAGCCTCCGCTATTGAGATCTGGTCTGTGCTCTAGCCTAGTATGGCAACAACAACACAGCGAGCGCATCTATACTGCTTGAGCGCTTCGCTTTCCCAAACAGTTCATAGCACTACAAGATTTCTTGGATTATTTATTAACCAAATTATGAATTCCAAAGCATATAATTGGAAACACGGATTTTTATTGCTAATAGATTAATATTACGCTGTTATTATTTTCTATCGAAAAAATGTGGTCGTTGTTTATTACTGTCACCTTATTACCGTTCTCCACTACTTTCCATCCACGTATCTATCATTTTAGCGGCTTCGGTGGCGTAGTTGGTAGCATGCTAAGCGTCAATGCCCAAGATCGCGGGTTCAAACCCAGCTGAAGTCGTTTAAGAGCGTTAAAAATCTTTCAGTATGCCTTACTTCGAAGAGGAAGTAAAGCCGGCGGTCCTATGTCATAGATTTATGGCATGTAAAATAACCTTCCACTAACTACAATTGTGTGAAGCTAAATTTGTAGGTTAGATTCGATTAATGCTCTATTAAGTTCCAACGTTCGTCACCAGGTGCAGGTTGCGGTGTCATCAAGTAGTCAAGTTTACAGCTAGGAGTCGTTGACGGTAGCATTTGGTAGCAAAAGTAGGAACTACTTGAAATTGATCGCCTGCAGTCCTTACCTGAATTACAGATAACACACTCTAATACAGCCATCACAATTAACACTGGTTATCAGTCACATTCAACACACACCCAAAGTAAATGGGGCTACATGACGGCGTTGACGATATCAAGTAAAGGCAGGTGGGTGGTTTAACACAAGCGAGATTTCTCACACAGGTGCTCTAGTTATTAATAGTTTGGTAATTGACGGTATTATTTACTTTCTTTTGCCATAGAATACAAAAAAATACAAAGATTACTTTATTTTGAGACCATACTAACAACCATACACATGGTTAAGAAGTCGGTTGAGGAACTCTGTTTTGCATGCTTGCGATGCGGGAAGAGGTGTGCACACTCCACCCTTCAGCATCCCTTCTCTGATGAGGAAGTCGCGTGCCTCTATAGAAACTCGCTTCCGGTAGAAGACAATCTCCCTTGGCAGCAAACCAGTTGGCCTCGTCAAAGATCTTTGTGTATTGAATCTCATCGCACTCCTATTCTCCGTCTCTTACCCCAGCTTGTCATGAGGACATTGCTGGTAATTGTGATGATTAACTGGATGTTCCTGTGAATGATAATTGGGGTCATGCGAAGGATATTAAGGACCACATGGAGGAAGCCAGGGATGCATTCACCAAGAAATGTCTTAACTTCTATGCCACCTAAATCTTAACTTCTATAATATTAGAGCTAGAATAGGCAAGTTTGTAAAACAAATTTCAGTTTTCTGCTATTACTGTAATCGTGTACTGTAATAGGAAGTACGTTGCTGGAACGTTTGCACTAACTTTTGACTAATATGTTGACCATCTCGTGGTGTAGTGGCTAGCATTCTTGACTATCGCACCGGAAATTTAATTCTGGTCTGAGAGCTGGAACGGGGTAGGCCTACATGAAGCAAAACTGAGAAGAATGGGTTCGATTCCCACCCCAGCCATCTTGAAAAAGGTCTTCCGGGGTTTCCCACTTCTACTCCAGGCAAACGCCCGGGTGGTTCCTAACTTAAGGCCACGGCCATCTCCTTCCCAGTCCTCATCTGAATTACAAATGTACACACTAATACAGCCATTACAATAAGACAGGTTATCAGAAAACAAGTTACAGTCAGTCTGAAAGACTAGACTTTATATCATTTCAAATGACGCATGCTACAAATGCTACACATGTTAGAAAGGCAGGAGGGCTCTTTCAACAGACTCCATTACCCATTAACTTAGGCTCCCCGCGCGGGGAACGGAGAACGGGAGGTGCACTCTGCTGCATGACGTCACGCGCTCTCCGTCTCCGTATCGCATAACGCCATAGCCCAGGAGTAAACTCAGACTCGGTGCATATGCACTGAACAACATGATGACGTCTACGCTCAAGTGCAACCTTAGTACATTTCCTCACCGTAACCGTAACGCATAACGGTAGACCAAAGCATAACGATGAAGTCGACAAGATCATTTGAAATGATAAAATTCCTTACACACCCAAATACACGGCACTACATGACCACGATGTTGCAAATGAAACAACAGAAATACAAAGGGCGATGTCGTCTTCATCGGTCAGGTTCACTTCTCAAGCAAGTCACGAGCAATAAGCGAGAACTCCTTTGTCCACTCACAATAATAACCCATCGTTAAAAATAAAGGAGCTGTCATTCTTTGCTTTGTCACATACCACCGTTCGAATCCCCGTGAGGCCGGTTCTCTAGGAATGTGGTTATCGTCTGAGCGAGCTTTTAAGTTAATCTCCAGTCACAAAGTTGTCAACTCAGAGCTCCATCTTCTATCTATATATATAAAGCACAAAGTTTGTCTGTCTGTCTGTCTGTCTGTCTGTCTGTCTGTCTGTTATGTATACAAATCTACACCGTTTCACCGATCTGAACCAAAATTTGTATACTTACCCTTTGGAACCCTGCGGGTAACCCTGTCAACATTAAATTTCGGACAGACCACCCCATGCCCTGCATTTAGGCCCTTTTGCACAAATCTACACCGTTTCACCGATCTGATCCAAAAGTTGTATATTTAACCTTTGGAACCCTGTGAGTAACACTGTCCACTTGAAATTTCGGACAGACCACCCCATTCCCTGCATTTAGGCCCTTTGGTCCAAATCCACACCGTTTCACCGATCTCAACCAAAATTTGTATATTTACCCTTTGGAACCCTGCGAGTAACACTGACCACTTAAAATTTCGGACAGACCACCCCAGTCCCTGCATTTAGGCCCTTTGGTCCAAATCTACACCGTTTCACCGATCAGAACCAAAATTCGTATTCTTACCCTTTGGTGCCCTGCGAGTAACACTGTCTGCTTGAAATTGCGGACAGACCACTCCATTCCCTGCATTTAGGCCCTTTGGCCCAAATCTACACCGTTTCACCGATCTCAACAAAAATTTGTATATTTACCCTATGGAACACTGCGACTAACACTGTCTGCTTGAAATTTCGGACAGACCACGCCATTCCCTGCATTTAGGCCCTTTTTGCACAAATCTACACCGTTTCACCGATCTGAACCAAAATGTGTATACTTACCCTTTGGAACCCTGCGAGTAACACTGTCTGCTTGAAATTGCGGACAGACCACTCCATTCCCTGCATTTAGGCCCTTTGGCCCAAATCTACACCGTTCCACAGATCTCAACCAAAATTTGTATATTTACCCTTTGGAACACTGCGACTAACACTGTCTGCTTGAAATTGCGGAGAGGCTACTCCATCCCCTGCATTTAGGCCCTTTGGCACAAATCTACACCGTTTCACCGATCTGAACCAAACTTTGTATACTTACCCTTTGGAACCCTGCGAGTAACACTGTCCACTTAAAATTTCGGACAGACCACCCCATTCCCTGCATTTAGGCACTTTGGCACAAATCTACACCGTTTCACCGATCAGAACCAATATTCGGAAACTTACCCTTTGGTACCCAGCGAGTAACACTGTCTGCTTGAAATTGCGGACAGACCTCTCCATTCCCTGCATTTAGGCCCTTTGTCCAAAATCTACACCGTTTCACCGATCTCAACCAAAATTTGTATATTTACCCTTTGGAACACTGCGACTAACACTGTCTGCTTGAAATTGCGGCGAGGCCACTCCATCCCTTGCATTTAGGCTGTTTGGCACAAATCTACACCGTTTCACCGAACTGACCCCAATTTTATATACTTACCCGTAGAACCCGACAAGTAACACTGTTCACTTTAAATTTCGGACAGACCACACTATTCCCTGCTTTTTGGCCCTTTGGCAGAAAACTACACCGTTTCACCGATCTCAACCAGATTTTACATAATTACCCTTTGGAACTCGACGAGTAACACTGTCCACTCGAAATTTCGGACAGACCACTCCATTCCACGCATTTAGGCCCTTTGACACAAATCTACATCGTTCACAGATCGAAAACAAAATGTGTTTACTTACCCTTTGGAACCCGATGAGTAACACTGTCCATTTTAAAATTTGGACAGGCCACTCCATTCCCTGCATTTTGGCCCTTGGCACAAAACTACACCGTTTCACCGATCTCAACCAGATTTTACATAATAACCGTTTGGAACTCGACGAGTAACACTGTCCACTCAAAATTTCGGACAGACCACTCCATTTCCCGCATTAAGGCCCTTTGGTACAAATCTACATCGTTCACCGATCGAAAACAAAGTGTGTATACTTACCCTTTGGAACCCGATGCGTAACACTGTCCACTTGAAATTTCTGACATACCACTCCATTCCCTGCAAGTAGCTCAGGAATTCCTCTGGGTTGCCAGCTTCCTAACTCACCAGTCATGAGCCCTTGAGGGTGTACCAGAAGTGGTGGGTCTACACACACCCTGCCTCTTTGAGGGCCTTGAGCAGAAGACAGGAGATATTATGAAAAGGAAAAAAAAGGCAGGCCCCTCGAAGAATGAGGGTATCGGGAAAGATGAGACAAAGCCAATTAAGGCGGGTAATTGAAAGACTCCCTAGCCCTCGGATACCCTAATACAGTCTGGGTCGGAAGAGAACAAGAGTTGACCAAGGGAGGCCGACAGGAAAGAGAACTGAAATAAGCCCGGCACCAGAAAGTAGAAGCGATGCCAGACTCAGCTGGGGTTCCGTGGTCGCCAACCGACGTCCCACAAGTTGTGAGACCCTTGAGGGGGGGGGGGTCAGTTGTGAGAATAGCTTGCTGATTCATCGCGAGGTGACTTGAGATTACTTTCCAGAGCCCGCCGTGTTATCTCCTGCTGTCTATGCTGATGCCAGCACAGGGCCGTTGCGAAACAGTGAGTGATTCCCGGTCAATCTGTATAGGACGGGGAACCCCGAACGTGTGTCATCATATTTCGTCATCTTCTGCGATCATCTCAGGTTCGTGCAGCTTGGACCTATATTCTTTGTCTTTGCCGAGCAGTACGCTCTTTCACTAGACGCATCCAGTACAGGCCTAAGCCAGAAAATAAGGTTGAGACTTTGGAAGACATCGAAGCTAGACACCTGAATTACCTATATCAGTTTTAAAATAACACCATGTTCGTTTAGTAGTCATTTTTTCATTACCTAATTATTATCATCATAAGTGCAAATGACCTAAATGTTACGCGCATCATACCAATAATCACCGCCGCATAAAGTCTTTCTCGACTGTGATTTTTAAAATATTTATTTTTGGTTGGTTGGTTCTTAAGTTTAGGGGCTGTGACAACGCGGTCATGTAGCCCCGTGTACTTTGGGTGTGTGTAGAATCTGTCTGATAACCGGTGTTAAATGTGATGACTGTATTAGTGTGTGTTATCTGTTTTTTAATTTAAGTAGAAACTGCAACGTAGAATTCTTCAAATAGTTCGTACTTTTGCCGCCAAGTGCCACCGTCAACGACTACTAGGCCAAGTTCGGAACTTAGCTACTAGACGCCACTGCAGTCGGCTCTTGGCAATGGACGTAGACATCTATGAGCGTTGTTTACCTATCCAATTTAGCTTCACACAGGTGTAATTAGTGGAAGGTTCTTTAACATGCCATAAATCTGACATGGGACCACTGGCTTTACTTCCCCTCCGAAGAAAGGCATACTGACGGATTTTTAACGCTCTTAAAATATCCGACGGCATCGGCTGGGTTTGAACCCGCTATCTTGGGCATAGAAGCTCAGCATGCTACCAAATACGCCACCGAAGCTACCATATAGTTATTTTTATTACAGTACATTGTGTACATTATACGTTGAAGTGTCAATTCAATACCGGTAGTAGTTTCCCTTATCATCCTGATCATAAGAGCAAATGACCTACAGTAGATGTTACGCCCATTACACCATTAATCACCACACACAATAAGTCTTCCTCGCCTGTGAATTTTGAAATATGTATTTCTATTACGGTAGTTTGTAAGTTTGACGTGTCAATTCAACAGCAGTTTTTATTATCATCCTTATCAAAAGGGCAAATGACCTAGATATTACTCCCTCATTGTCTTTGGGGGCAAATGACTTAGATTTTAAGTCCATTATATTTCTAAGGAGACCTTAAAACATTATCATCATTCCACCGGGCGAAGCCGGGTACTACTGCTAGTGCTAAATATTTCATGAGAGCAGGATATAAAACAGCTCGAGCAGCTTCACAAATCCTCAACCAGCTCCTGGCTTTTACGAGTTACAGTGTCGACAGCCGAAAACCAGGCACACATTACGTCAAGGCTACCTATTTTGAACGGGGTAACTCAGCCTTGTGGGACAAAACTGAGAAGAGGTAGGTTCGATTCTCACCTCAGTCATCCCAAAAGTAGTATTAATTGGTTTCCCACTTCTACTCCAGGTATGGTTCATAATTTAAGGACACGTTCTCCTTCCCTAGTCTCGATTACGCAATAATACAGACTAGCGGACCCGTGCGAGAATCTCGCATGTTCTTAAACCACACTTTCCCCAATAGGTTTATAATGAGAGACTTCAAGGAGAAAGGTTGGTATGGTTTTATTTCAACCAAATGTCACTTGTGTGCTGAGTCCATTGAGTGACAGCTTAGTTGTAACACTCACCAGTTATTCGATATTTATGAAATTATACGATTTGAGTACTCATTCCTTTGATTTACTGTTTCTGAAATCTATGCAAAATGATAAAGGAAAGACCTCAGAATGTTAAAATGACATGAAACAGGCGTCACAGCGGACAAAATGTGAAGTGAACAGCAATTATGGAGCGTATTTTCCCACATCAACATTATCTGCAAATCACACAGTTCGTACATTTTTTTCAAAGTCATTTTTTAAAGAAATTATAGATATTTATGAAATTAGAGTGCAATTAGTCACTGCTAATGTCTATTCTCTTTCATTTGAATGCTCATTTGTCACGATCAGTCGCTTGTGAGCGCCGCAGGAGAGATCTATACTACTGAAATAATATATATGATGATGATATAATGCAATATAAGAATAGTGCTTGGATAATCTTATGTGCGTGAAATACTTCTGGTCTTCACTGAGGATACTTGTCGTCCCCACTCCGAGCATCACCTGACATGTGGCGCCCATTGCTGGAATGCCTCTTACTTCCCGTACCGCACTATTATTGATAGCGAATCGCTAACAGGAAAATGGCCGATACTGTGCTTTCCGGGAAGAGAGGTTGAGGACTTCCTGCTCGGTTCTTAGTTCAATATTTCACTCAAGTTACATAGAACCTTATCCCTTTATAGGCTAGTGTTCTGAATATTAACCACAATTTATACTGTCAAAGATGCAACCAAATATCAATGCAATTTCTGTAAACCAACTATTATTTCCTTATCTCCTTGACCTAAAGATTTGATAAGTATGTTTAAGAAAAACCATTAAAATTGATAAGTAATGAATAATGCTAGTGTGACAATAAAAATACAAATTAAATAAAACATGCTTGTAAAAAATTAAAAATGAATAAACTTATAAAAATTTAAATAATCATTCCATCGGTCTCTCCCAAGATTTATTGATTTATGCACATAATAAAAGTAAATAAGCTCATAAAAATTTTAAGATTGGTTGGTTCCTCAGTTTAGGGGCTGCGACAACGCGGTCATGCAGCCCCGTATACTTAGGGTGTGTGCAGAATCTGTCTGATAACCGGTGTTATTTGTGATGGCTGTATTGGTTTGTGTTATCAGTTTTTAAATTCAAGTAAGGACTGCAGACATTCAATTTTCAAGTAGTTCGAACTTTCGCTACCAAACGCCACCGTCAACGACAACTAGTTCTGAACTTGGTTACTAGATGCCATCGTAGTAGTCTCCTGTCGACGATGGTTGGAACCTAAGAGCGTTAGTTAAATCTAACCGGAAATTTAGCTTCACACAAGTGTATTTAGTAGAAGGTTATTTTATATGCCATAAATCTATGACATGGGACCGCCGGCTTTACTTGCCCTCCGAAGGAAGGCATACTGAGGGATTTTTAACGCTCTTAAAAAATTTGACGACTTCGGCCGGATTCGATCCCGCGACCTTGGGCATGGAAGCTCAGCATGCTACCAACTACACCACCGAAGCCGCCAATTTTAAGTTTATAAATATAATATAAAAATAAAAATATAAAAATAAATATGAACATTAAAAACTTAAAGAGAAAAAAATAAAGTTAGTCAAAAATATTTAAAATTAATTTCAATTAATAGATATAATAGTCTAATATCTGCAATAATATCCTGTCTTATAAAGGGTTAATGACCCAACGGCCTGCCCGTGCGCGTAAATTTGTTCACCACAACCACAGTGGGGAGCTGCAGCAAGTCCAGAGATGGGAGGTTCAAATTCGGGTGCTGATAGCCGCTATCCTGATTGTAGGTTTTCTCCTGGATTTCCCGCACTCCCTCCAGGCAAATGCCGGGATAGTACCTTATTTCAAATCTTGGACCATCTATCTCTTACCCGACCTTATAATAACAGTTTCACACACACTGCTAGAGTCACTACAGAAACACAGTTTATCCAATAAACTGAAAACACACCAAGAAACATGGGATATAATGTATAAATTAGTGACTGTAACAGTCCACTTCCTGGTGTAGTGGCTAGCATTCTCGACTGTCGCCCCCAGAAATCCGGGTTCGATACCCGGCTCTGCCAAGAAATATAATTCTAGTCTGAGGGCTGGAACGGGGTCCACTCAGCCTCGCTAGGCGAAACTGAGAACAGGTGGGTTCAATTCCCATCTCAGCCATCCTGGAAGTGGATTTCCATTTCTACTCCAGGCAAATGCAGGGATGGTTCCTAACATATAAGTTCACGGCCGCCTCATTCCCAATCCTCACCTGCATTACAATTACATACACTACTACATACACCACAACAACACAGGTCATCAGATAAATCCTACACACTCAAGTACACGGGGCTAAATCACCACGATGTCGCAAAGCACCTAAATGAATCAACAACAAACAAACTGTAACAAACTTAGGGTATTTGTGATCAGCGGCTTCGTTGGCGTAATTGGTAGCATTCTGAGCTTCTATGCCCAAGATCGTGGGTTCAAACCCGGTCGAAGTCGTCGGATTTTTTAAAAGCGTTAAAATCCCTCAGTATGCCTTCCTTCTGAGGGGAAGTAAATCCAGCGGGCCCATGCCATACATTTTATGGCATGTAAAAGAACCTTCCACTAACTACAATTGTGTGAAGCTAAATGTGTGTAGGTTAAATTTCATTAACGCTCTATTAAGTTCCAACGTTCATCGCCAGGTGCCAGTAACCAAGTTCACAGCTAGATGTCGCTGACAGTAGCATTTGCTAGCAAAAGTGGGAACTAATAGAAATTGATCACCTGCAGTCCTTACCTAAATTACAGATAACACACACTAATACAGCCATCACAATTAACACCGGTTATCAGACAGATTCTATACACACCCAAAGTACACGGTGCTACATGACCACGTCGTCGCAGCCCCTAAACTGACGAACCAACCAACTAGAGTATTTGTGAGGAAAATAGTGCAAAGAATTTATGGTGCTGTACTTGATAGGGGAGAGGGGGAGATAAGAACCAATAAAGAAATACATGAAATTCTCCATAGGGAAATTAATGCTTGGTTCATAACATCACAAAGGCTGAGCCACATTGGAAGAATGGGAGACGCAAGAACACCAAGAGCTTTATATACAATGCCAGAATGGGAGGAAGAGTCGCCCTAGTAGACCGAGGAATCTATTATGGACAGACGAAGCTGAGGCTGACTTGCGAATCATGAATATACGACCTTGGAACAGACCAGCTACTCAGGATAGAGATCGGTGGAAATCTGCTGTTGGAGGGCCAACGCTAACACTCGGTTGTAGTGCCTGGTGGTGGTGGTGGTGGTGATGATGATGATGATGATGATGATGATGATGATGATGATGATGTATAAGAAGAAGAATATACACGATCCACACAGAGCTAATGCCCAAGATTTTAGAATTTAATTTAGTTTTCTCATGCATATCACAACTCCATTCGCCCTGCATATCTACAGTCGTGTAATAATATGGTCTATAGCGTAACTTTCACTCTTCTGCTCATCTTGCTGCAATAAACTTCTGAAGTGAAATCATTAGCAATCAAGGAGCATGTATTCGTATTATTGATCAATAATACGGGAGAAATCAAACAATAGAAGAGTGATTACATAATCCGAAAACTACAGTAACAATAGTAAGATGACCAAAGAATTTCATTCGTTCGCTTAAGAAATGTTAGTTACATTTTGAAGAAATGGCAACAAAACGGAAAGAGCTCATTAAGAAAGGTGTTAGTTTTATACGAACTGACATGCAATCCATCCTATTAATCCATCCCTAGTCAACACAAGTAACATACATCTACCAAGCATTTCCTGGACAGTTATATTTTACAGTACGAGTAACTCACAGGTAGAGGGTGGTATTACAGTCTCCAGAACCAGCACTCACCTAGAAAATAGAGAAAACAGTATGAGTATTGCTTACTCTAAACAACTTCACATACACGTTTCCTTGAAAACACGAACAATAAGACTTTTCAATTAAAATAAAAACATACACACGAAAAGACCAAGCAAAACAAATTACAAAAACTACACAAAACGCAATAATAAAAGCTATTTGTAGATAAGGATTGTCGAGCTGCAAATTTTCGCAAATTTCGAGGGAAAGTCTCTGCAGCGAAAACCCCTCCTTCGCTCATCAACAATACTCTCTCAGTTCCTCTATAGTAAGTTAATTAGCTAGCACCGTGCGAGACTGTCACGAACTAGGGATGAGTTAATTAATGACAATTTGCCCACTTTACAATACTATTTACTTTGTCGAGAATCTATGTTCTCATGCGGTACATGTTTCGGGCCTATTGGAATCTTCTTCATGTACCGCTTGAGAACATAGATTCTCGACAAAGTAAGTAGTATTATAAAGTGGGAAAAGTGCCATTAATTATTACTTCAATACGGAAAAAATTATAATATTAAAATATATTCATAATTAACATTAAATGGCTTGTCTTTGCTGTCGATGTAGCAATAATTACCCGAACTCCCGAGGAAGCCAGGCACGCCATTGAGAAGCTTCACGAGATTGCCATCAAAACTGGTCTCCACATCTCCTACGACAAAACGCAATATATGGACTCCAAGTGTCCACACCAAGCATCACTTGCGACCAACTATGGCAACATCTTGCAGGTCAAACAATTCCAGTACTTGGGTGAAACTATTGGTCGTTCAGGCACTGAAAAAGCAGCAAACAAAATGCGCGCAGAAAATTTACGCAGAGCCATACACAATCACCTGGAACATCTACAATAAGAAATCCCTATCCACAAAAGCCAAACTCCGACACTACCACACTGTTGTCCTACCAGAGGCACTCTACGCAACTGAGACATCGTCACTCACAGTTCACATCAAGGACATCGAGAAAACTGAATGATAGATACTGAGGAAGATATTCGGGCCCAATTTTCAAGAGGGTATATGGACGCGAAAAGGCTCGGAAGAACTCTATGCATTAACTGAACGATTCTCTTCAGTCCCACGCAAGCGGCGTATGAAATTTGATGGACATTTAACACGAATGGACGATTCACGTCTAACTAAGAAAATATTTCTTATTATTAATGGGAACCGACAAACCAAAATTCGCTGACTAGTAGATACACAAATGGACCTTACTGAAGTTGACATTGATCCAATGACTACAAGGACTACATACAGACAAAAGATCAACACCCACCCAAGAATCCATCCGAGAAAAGCTCGAAACTCCAAAACTCATGGACAAAAGAAAGACGGCAGGCCCAGAGTGAAAGAATGAAGACATTTTGGGCGAATAAGAAGTTCAAAAAGATGAAGAATTCCAGTGCTATTTAATGGTTCCACGTGTTCCTTATGGGCTGAACGAATATAATAATAATAAAGCCAACCAAGCATATTTAGAAGCCAATAAATATAGCAATCTCAAAGTCAAAATAAGTAGTAACTTATTGGTAAATAAATTAGGCCTAAATTTTAAAAAATTGCATATACAAAAAACTCAATTCAAATTAATCTAAAATGAAGGTCAACATAAAAAACTCAGAAAACGTAAAATGCACGAAGGAATGAGTGTACGCAATAATTGAATCGGTCAATGTTAGAAGGCACTAAGTCAATTCTTGTCGAAATTGCGATTTCCATGGATACGTGTAGTATGAATGTTGACGCATCTAGCTATGTTAAAAGGAACTAAGTTTGCCCGTTCAGTATGCTGTATCACTACTAACTGAATTTAACGTTCAGTGCCAAAGAGAACTAAGTCATTGACTTAGTTTCAGACGTTTTTGCTTCTGTTTGCCCACTGCCGTTTTGCTAGCATTGGAAATATAGTAATATGCTATACTGGTATCTATAAATCTGTATATTTGTCATAAAAGTGAACTACTTTTTAAAGATCCGATTCATTGTTAAAGGGAACTAAGTCATAAATTTCTTTTTCTATTTTCTCCCTTTTTAAAAGGATAAATCCATTCAAATATACCTATCTAGAACTGTATTATTGCGGGCAATGATTCTTACATGTGACAGCAACTATGCTTTACAATTAAGTGAGAGAAACAGTTTTTTTTTTCAATTATCTCAATTCTTACAAAAATGACTTAGTGCCTTCTAACAATAACCGAGTCAATTTATGAAACGTTTAAAAAAAATAATCTACCCACCTCAGTGTCATTATTTCATGTAATTTTAATTTTTGACTCGCATCCAATGGTGTCATGGAATTTGAGAATACATTTGGCTGAAGAAGGTTCCAATAGTACCGAAACTTGTAACCCATGAGAACATAGATTCTCTCGACAAAGTAAGTAGTATTGTAAAGTGGGAAAAAATGATAATATTAAAAGATATTCATAGGGATGAGTTTCTTTAGAGATTCCAGAAGGAAAGGAAAGCACTTATTTTAAATAGACAATCTGTAATTTAAAGTAATTTTTAAAGAAGATAATTAAACACATTTTGTGCAATACGGCCTAGTGGCCCTGGGTGGGCGAGGTCCTTTCGGTCCTTAATGACGCAGGGCCCCTGCATACATACAACATGGAGCTGATGACTATGATGTTCCAAGCTCCTAAAAATGAATTAACAACATACATATATTTACAAATAATTAAAAATATATTGTTGTTGTTGTTGTTGTTGTTGTTGTTTGAGTCTTCAGTCTATTGACTGGTTTGGTGCAGCACTCTATGCCTCCCTGTCCTGAGCTAATCGTTTCATCTCTACATAACTACCACACCCTACATTCGAGGCAATCTGTTTAACATATTCTAACCTTGGTCTACCCCTACAGTTCTTGTCCTCGACCCTTCCTTCCACAACTAAGTTTGCCATTCTTGGGTGTCATAGTATGTGTACTACCATCCTATCTCTTCCCTACATTAGCAGTCGCCAGATACATCTCACCTCCCCCACTCGTCTTAATACCTCTTTATTTGTAACTCTATCTACCCATCTGATCTTCGTCATTCTCCTGTAACACCACATTTCAAACGCTTCAATTCCACTATAGCCTTCAACATGTATATATATTGTAAATACAGTATGTATAAAACTCCGAGTTCTATTCGTTTAGCGAAACAAATTCATTTTTGTAAAATTGGTATGCATTTTGGACTTCTGAGGTCGTCCTGTAAGCCTAGTCAAAATTATAAAAGCTGGCGTAAGAGCCTATACTTTCGAGAAAAAAAAGGTAAATGTCATGCAAATATTACGAAACAAATAGACTACTCGCTGGAAATCACGAGTATACTAATTGAAGACCATGTAGTAACCAGGCAATTTGTCAGAAACTACAGTATCTTCGGATATTTGAAACGAGCAAAACTGGCAATAGCCCATTACTGGTTCATTTTGGACCAATCAATATGGGCGTGGTTATCAATCTTACACCGGGCTCTGCGCTTCAATCTTTTTTTCCCTCCTACGTTGAGCTCCTCTCTCCGATACCAATTTAATTCTCTCTAATTAATTTCAATTTTCCTGACAGCTTTGTATCTTGTTCTCGCGATCGGCTTACTTCCTGTCTGATATTATTTTAATTTTCCGTGACTCCAAGCTCTGCTTACACAAGCAGTTATCTGAAGAACACGAGTAAAGTACAAAGCAAGCCTCTTGTTTGTGAAGTGAGCCACAGCAGTCGAGAGCACTTATGATACTGTAGCTGTATACACAACTAGTTTTCAGTACCCGACGTTGACAAGTTCATAGAGTACTGGAAGTGAGGACCCGTACTCAGGGGCATATATAGTCTACAATTTTTTTTCGATGGGGTGGGGCTGACTATCCGGAAAAATTCTGAGTATTCTCAGGGGATTGTCACCACAAAATACCCAGAAATATCAAACAATATCTTAGAGCATATACCTTTTTGTAATTATTTTAGATAAGATTCAAAGTTTATATAGCCTACAATTACTGGCAATACACAAAAGTTATAAAGTACAACACACAAAAAGTTGTATACTTAATGAATTTTCTATAACAAGAGTTTAGTGCTTTTCAGTCGGTCAACACGAATGTACCCAAAAGAGATGGGTTATGCCCTAATCCTGAAATAAATTACATGAGATTAATAAAACACTAGGATGACCAGTTTCGATCGTCAAGCGATCATCATCAGATCCATTACACTTAGGCTACAAAATCTATGTTTGAAATACAGGTGAAAATATTTACAATATGTACAATTATTTAGTTGCAGTATTGGTACTGCAACTGTCAGTGTATGCTAAATGCAGTATATATGTTAGGTGAAATGCTAAATGGTGATAGCTATCCGGAGATTGTACTTTAGAGAGATTATATGGTTAACCATGCTAAATTTAGCATGCACCATTTAGCATTTCACCTAACATACATACTGCATTTAGCATACACTGACAGTTGCAGTACCAATACTGCAACTAAATAATTATACATATTGTAAATATTTTCACCTGTATTTCAAACATAGATTTTGTAGCCTAAGTGTAATGGATCTGATGATGATCGCTTGACGATCGAAACTGGTCATCCTAGTGTTTTATTAATCTCATGTAATTTTTTTCAGGATTAGGGCATAACCCATCTCTTTTGGGTACATTCGTGTTGACCGACTGAAAAGCACTAAACTCTTGTTTACTAAGGCAACACTGAAAATATGGCTTCAAACACCACAATGAATTTTCTATTATGACCTGTGGAGTATGAATGGCAAATATCTAAATATTTGTCAATTTACTAAGCACAAAAGTAAACAGATTTTTTTTTTACAAGTCGACAATTTATTTCTTCAAACTACCGTACTGTGGAAGTCTCAGTTTTGCCTCACAAGGCTGAGTGTACCCCGTTCCAGCCATCAGACCAGAATTGAAATTTCTTGGCAGAGCCGGGAATCGAATTCGGACCTCCAGGGCGGCAGCCAAGAATGATAGCCGCTACACCACGAGCTAGTCTAATTTCAATCTTAATATTGTTTATAACTTAGCCGATAAGTTAAGATTAGGGTACAACCAAATTTACAATTATTTTATGCTCTTACCAAAGCAACACTTCTTATTTTTTTGGGCTATTTTCGGGGGGGGGGGTGGAGCCCCCTCAGCACCCCCCTTATATACGCCCCTGCATCTACTAGGTCACTGTTTAGAAACTACAGTATTGAGAGTTGTTGTTCGGGGCACAGCTAGTTAATTAGTCACCTGCCCCTCTTTAACACAGATAAATGTATACAAATTTTAATAACATGTTCCTTAAGACATACTAATCCAAGCCAGTGCCGCTTAGCGTGGCTAATGTTTTACGCTGTAATAGTATGCAGGAGGAGGGGGATGCACAGTGGGTCAAAATCGAAATCTAGGAGGACAAAATTATTTATTTTCATAATTAAAAAATCAAACTGTATTACTTCTACAGCATTCTCATATAATTACCACTCACTATTCTGTGATATAAACGCATCTTAGTGTAAATCTGTCACCACTGTTCGAGCAGTCTGAATTGGAGGGTGAATGTAAGTGGCTGTGGTTTGGTTGTCTTTGTGGTTAGTGTGATGCTTTAAGATGGAACATGCAGCTGAAGGTATGATCTTTGTAACGTGTCTCAGTTATTAATGGGCGTAATTGTTACGTAATTTTAGCTATATTTGCATTATATAATATTTAACTATTATTTTTAAAATTATATTTTCACTTAGATTTTTAGTATGTCGCGTCACTCTGCGTCACTTTCTACTTAATGTTAAAATGTAGATAAGGTCTTGTAGTTTACGCATGTTATAAGATTTTTTGCATATTTTTGCAACTTACTTAGTTATTTTACGTTTTAGAAGATGCCGCGCAACCAGTTCTCACACGTTTACAACTGTTTGAAGCACTGGGTTCGACGATTATGTCAAAAGTGGAACTTTGTGACTTTGTTAAAAGTAAATTAGGGGTAGAAAATTGTTCTGAAGTGATAACTGAATGCTCTATCCAACTCCTATTCATAGACAATTTCTTGCATGTGTAGACGTAGCTTAAAAAAGGTCTTAACTGATGTCACAGGTACTTATATGGTGCACCATATTAAGTTAAATAGCTATTTATTTTTTGAGTGCTACGCTATATTATATCTTTCTTCGGATATTTGTCTTGGCTGATGAAGGGGATAAAAGCAATTAATCCCCGAAACATGTACCAGGAGCAAGTGTAATTATAATTTATTTTCGTTTATGTATTGACTAAGGCGGATATACAATTTGTTGTTAAAAGCCATAGTTTTACTCTAACCCGTGTCAATGGACAAATGCAAAAAATACGGCATTCATCTAGAGATATTAAACAGGCCAAATCTGTGCATACGACTTGTTATCATTTTAAATGATCTTGTCGACTTCGTCGTTACGCAGGGGTCTGGCGTTACGTTACGGTGACGGGACGAAATGTACCTAGAATGCACTGAGGGGTGTGACGTCATAGTACCGCTTGGTGCATGTGTACCCCGACAATCTCTACTTCGTTAGTATAAGACAAAAATCCCCGATTCTTGGATGTCACGGGCAATCTCGAGAACCACTGGATGGATTTTGATGCGGTTTTAACCATTGTGTAAAGGATATCTCGAGGAAAGATTCTGTAGAAAATAATTTATGTATGCTCAAAGGAAGCCAAGCTGTAACGCTTTCAGTGAAAAAGTCGAAAACAAACTGGCGTCCGTGCGCTTCTTAAGCTTACGCTGGGCAAACCGTTAAACATATCAATATACTATGAGCGTAAGACTTGGTCAGCATGAAAAGTTCTACAAGAAAGTCCGCGAGAGCATATCTCTATCTTCAATACATCGCCCACTATAAGTGGTTTTTTTTTTTGCGTATGGCTTTTAGTGCTGGGAGTGTCCGAGGACATGTTCGGCTCGTCAGTTTTGTAGCTGCTTCGAGACGGACACCCAATGGGTGAGCTACAAGTACCGTTGGGGAGGGAAGGAGGGAAGTTGGAATGTAAGGACGAGGAGTTGGAAGGTAGCGGCTGTGGCCTATAGTTAGGGACCAACCCCGACATTTGCCTGGAAGGAAGATGGGAAACCACAGAAGACCATCTTCAAGGTTGCCGGCGGGGGGATTCGAACCTCCTCGCCTCCCGGATGTGAGCGACTGCCATCAGTCATGCCGTAACCACCACGGCTAACTCACCCGGTACTATAAGTGTTTTCAGACTGGATGGAAGAGGCACGTCCCCGCACGCTCTGGTGAGCATGACGGCATCCCGCGCGCTTGACCTTGCTTTGCCCTTGGTTTGCAATTGCCGTTCGCGAGTAATTTGAAACAAGGTAAAGTATTATAAAGCAAGATATGTATTATGCAGATAATTTTCTAACATGTCAAGAGTCTTTGGCTTCGAGCAAAGCGAGAAGCCGCCAGCCTTTGTAGCATTTTTCAGCATTTGTAGCATTTAAAATGATACAAAGTCTAGTCTTTCAGACTGACTGTCACTTTTTTATTTACTTGTTGCCAACTGCGTGAGATTGTCCTCACTCGAACCTTTGGAGGAGATAGTGTGTATCAATCAACCTACCAAGCCGAACGTGGCAACTGACAGGCGCTCCTTTGTTCACTGGTGATAAGATAGAGGCTAAACGACACCTGCACCGAGGCCGATACAACTCGGACTCTCCAGCGAAGAAAAGGACTATCGGAGCTACCACATTCAATGGGCAATCGGACACTCACTGTACTGCACGTATGCCGATATATGGAAAAGAGTAGAGTTATCGAACGATGAGTTAACACAATTCCTGTGCTGTATTCAGGGCCGGATCCAAGGGGGATATTGGGGGGGGGGGGGGGGGGGGGTTGTATCGTCGTCGTCGTCGTCCCCCCCCCAACCGAAAAATTTGGAAACTATTAATGGTTGGTTGGTTGGTTGGTTGGTTGGATCCTCAGTTTAGGGGCTGCGACAACGCGGTCATGTAGCCCCATGTACTTTGGGTGTGTGTAGAAACTGCCTGATAACCGGTGTTAATTATGATGACTGTATTAGTGTGTGTATCTGTTTTCAATTCAAGTAAGGACTGCAGACATTTAATTTTTTCAAGTAGTTACTACTTTTGCCGCCAAACGCCACCGTCAGCGACTACTAGTTCAGAACCTGGTTATCAGACGCCACTGCAGTCGGCTCCCGGCGACGAACGTCGGAACCTAAGAGCGTTTGTGAAATGTTTAACCTAACCTAATTTAGCTTCACACAGGTGTAATTAGTGGAAGGTTCTTTAACATGCCATAAATCTATGACATGGAACCGCCGGCTTTACCTGCCCTGCGAAGGAAGGCATACTGAGGGATTATTAACTCTCTTAAAAATCCGACGACTTCGGCTGGGTATGAACCCGCGATCTTGGGCATAGAAGCTCAGCGTGCTACCAACTACGCCACTGAAGCCGCCCGGAAACTATTAAGGACTTAACTAAAGATAAAAGTATTCGCATTAATTCAATACATTCAAAAGATCTGAGCCTTTTCTACATTAATTATTTTCATTAAAAACTAAATGTACATGTAATGTACTACAGGCTTTCATAGATTATTTCACGAGTCAGCTAAAGGACAGATTTTTGAATCATAAAGGGCACCCACAAACTATACAAACGTTGCTGCCCAAAAGAATTGTGCAAGCCTTAGATGAACATATACAAAAAGCATTTGAGGGCATAGTAAGCCAATGGCCGGATGATATTGATGCATCACCAGAGTCATTCTTCAGTGACCTAAAGATGTGGAGAAGGAGTTTCCTTGAACAGAATGATCATCACGAGTTCCGTAAGAATTTTATATCATCTTTGAATAGGTGTTGGCCTGTTTGCCATCTCTTGATTCTTTTTTACTTTATTTTTTATTTTTTAGCGTATAGCTTTTAGTGCCGGGAGTGTCCGAGGACATGTTCGGCTCGCCAGTTTTGTAGCTGCTTCGAGGCGAACACCCAATGGGTGAGCTACCCGTAGACTACCGTCGTGTGTGGAGTGTTGTCTGGGGAGGAAAGTTTGAATGTAAGGACAAGGAGTTGGAAGGTAGCGGCTGTGGCTTATAGTTAGGGACCAACCCCGGCATTTGCCTGGAAGGAAAATGGGAAACCACAGAAGACCATCTTCAAGGTTGCCGGCTGGGGGATTCGAACCTCCTCGCCTCCCGGATGTGAGCGACTGCCAGCAGTCATGCCGTAACGACCACGGCTTAACTCACCCGGTAT
Organism: Meconema thalassinum; assembly: GCA_946902985.2. NCBI lineage: Eukaryota > Metazoa > Arthropoda > Insecta > Orthoptera > Tettigoniidae > Meconema > Meconema thalassinum. Next base: position 177,626,477 of record OX336393.1, read on the forward strand.
CGCTTGATGAATGCAGTACATTTGCATTTGTCTGTTGGCACAGGCTAGAGTAAAATGTGGCTTTTCACCGATGTCTCAGTCTCACTCATGGCTGTGATTATATGGAAGCTACTGAGGTATGGGTGGTGCTTAGTAATGACATTCCGGGCACAGTCAGTGTCTGTGGATGCTCTGAAAGGTTCTACTCATAGGGTTAGTACTGCTGTTCTGACTCAGTGAGGAAAGCAATTGCAAACTACCTCACTCCTAATCTTGCCTAGTACGCCTCAATATAGCGCTTCCTTGGGTTTTTGTGGGTATCTACCCACATAACATAATGGCGGTACTTTTTGAGGATCCAACCAGCTTTCGGGCGGGCTACCTAACAGAGAATAGGTGTAATGAAATTATGTTCCCCCTTATACACAAGGCGTTGAAGATTTTTTGCACTTTACTGGTAACTACAGCAACACCAGAAACGTTCGATCTCAACATTACGGTACCTGAAGACCTATTTGAGGAACACCATGGGAGCAGACATTTTGAATGGACTACCGATAATGTACATACAGTACATAAAAGTGAGAAAATTAAAACTGGATAAAATGTGTAAAAAGTCTCGTCGGCTTCTTCCTTAAATGTAATTGTATAACTCCACATCTGATATGCATTCGATGACATTTCCAGATTTTCTAATTGCAGCCCCCACCCCCCCGAAAAAATCCTGTGTCCGCCCCTGGCTGTATTCACCTGTATGTCAATAGTTATAAGACCACCTCATAGAGTAATGGCTGGCATTCTTGGCTGCTACCCCAAAGTATCGGGTAAATTCCCGGGCCTACCAAGATTTTAAAAAAATCCCTCTCGGTACGCCGGAAGGTGGAGGTAGATTTCACCGGGCAAATGAAAATATTAGGATTCACTAAATTTGCCAATTGTTGTAAGCTACAAAAGTTCCACATGTTTAGCATACGAGAAGCTCCATTTTCTTTTAAATCTGAAAATATTTTGCTCATACTTTGGCGTGAGGGCGTTGAATCAGCGCCAGTAGCATCTACCGTTACACAACAATGAGTTGGGAAGCCCCGGATGCTGGCATGGCATTTATTACATACGCAGCTGGCAAAATACCTTAGTTGGGATAATTAAGACTTGTGATAAAGTACTGTAGCCTATTCCGTATCCCGTGATCATGGTTAGGTATTGAACAAAACATCGAATTTTACATTATCGGTAGTCCATTCATCATACGATAAATAAATTGACAACTTACCGTCTCAAGAAGAAGTTTTACAGTAAATGTGTTCCTACGTTTCAGCGCCGTGTGATTTTTACTTGTTGGGGAACCTCAAACAAAAGGTATACGGAAACAATCCGCGTAATATGGATGCTCTCGGGAACGAAATAACTGCACTGATACGAAATATCAGTGAGGATGTACCACAACTTTCTACGTTGGTGCAATGTGTGTTTAGAAAATGAAAGGCAACATTTCCAGCAACTATTCTAAAAATTCATGTAATTATTGTCATCGCGCCAGGAATTTTGGCAGTTCAACACGCTACGACGGGGTGCGGGGGGATCTATCAGTACGTATGCGCAGCCCGTCTATTCCAAACCTAAATATATCAGCTTATCGCATGCCAATGGTTGTTATCGCAGCAGACTATGGACGGCACGCAGCCAGTGAAAGAAGGAATGTGCTGAGTGAGTGAAGCAAGTGGTGACCAACTTAATGTTTTTGGAATGCGCGATACGCAGTGAGAGGGTCGATATCTGCAATTCAAGCCCAACTACCATCTCCTGGCGCAATATCAATAAGGATAAAAGCAATTTCACATGCACTACAACAGTTATTAGGCAGAAACAATGATTATAAAATGTGTTATCATTACAGATTCAAAAGCAGCCGTCTCGTCAAATTATAAGCCTCAAAATAAAGAACTGAAAGAAATGTTTTGTATGATAAAAACCCTTCAAAGTCTCCACAAACAGATCTCATTTCAGTGGATCCCTTCTCATGTTGGAATAGCAGGTAATGAACAGGCAGACAGATTAGCAAAAAAAGGTAACACACTACAACAACCTGTCAGTCCGACTGATTTTATATCAGCAAAAAGGATTTTGAAAAATACTATCAAAAACAGGTATGAAGAAATGGCAAAGAAAACAGCACAAACCTAATTATGGAAGGATATTGATGCTAAATGGGATCAATATAAATTAACACCAAGAAGAGAAGCTGTAGCCTTCTTCAGACTTAACACTGGCCACGACTGCCTTGCAGCTCATCTGAAACGAATCAACATCTTGAGATCTGAACAATGCACACTTTTTCACGAACCTGGAAGTAAAATGGATAAGGGGCACCTGCTACATTGCAACAAACTTGATGTGACTGCTAGAACTTCAGGACTCTATTGGAACGCAAGAAAGCTGATGGATTGGAATCTGGGCTAGCCATAAGAAACAACAACAACAATTATTAAATACGATAAAAATGGTAAAAGTGTTTAACTAGTTGGGCGCTACGCTCCTGCTAGCGCCAGTGCCTTACTCGACAGACTAGCCAGAGTGCCCCGGCCGCCACACGGCGCATGCGAAGTTCCTTTCTGTAGAGAAGGCTCTCACTGTATAAATAAACTATTAAATGTCAGCCTTTCATAAAAATGGCTTGTATTTTCTGCACAAATATGAAATGCATCTATTTAAACAACCTTTATGCGAGTATTTATGATAACGATAAGACCATATAGAGGTAGTAGCTGTTCTCTGTCGCCGTATATAGAGATGGGTGATGACAGCGAATTGCTGACCTAGGCTAACTGACGGTACGGCACGCCTTATAAGGCGGCACTGCGTCACGGAGCAGTGTGCCAATTCGATGTCAGGACAAGAAGCGGACCAATATTTATGTCGATATGGTTCAGCTACAGTACATGTTGGTGTTGCTAACTCGCCAGATCAACATTAAAACTCTGATTCTCGAGGGGCTTTGTGGCATCGTACTCATGTAACCCATATACTTGGGTGTGTTTAGAAGTTATCTGATAACCTGTGTCACTGTGAAGTCTGTACTAGTATGTGCACTTGAAATCTAAGTAGGATTTGGGTAGGAAGCGGCCGTGGCCTTAAGTTAGATACCAGCGGAAAACCACGGAAAACCACTAACTGGATGACTGAGGTAAGAATCGAACCCACCTCTTCTGACTTTTGCCTCACGAGGCTGAGTGTACTCTGTTCCAGCCCTCAGACCAGAATTAAATTTCTTAGCAGAGCCGGGAATTGAACCCGGGCCTCCGCGGAGACAGTTTTATTAACGGAGCGACTAAATAAAATTTTGAATGAAGACATTTTGAAATGGCCAAAGAATTATGGAAATTAAGAGTTGTTGTTTCACTTGAGGTGCTTGGGCATCGTGGTCAATTAGCAGCGTGTACCTGGGTGTGTGTGCGCGTAAAAACTTTTGTCTGTTAACCTGTGCTATTGTGATGGCTGTATTAGTGTATTTGTAATACAGGTGAGGGTTGGGAAGTTAGGTACCATCCCAGCATTTACCTGAAGTAGAAGTGGGAACTACTTCCAGGATGGCTGAGGTGGGAATGGAACCTGTCTCTTCTCAGGTTTGGCTAACGAGGTCGTGTGTACCCCATTCCAGCCCTCAGACTAGAATTAAATTTCTTGGCAGAGCCACGAATCGAACCTAGACCTGCAGGGTGACAGCCAAGAACGCTACGTGATATAACACTACATTGACAGGAGCTCCGTTTTATAAAATGACATTAAAATGACCGATAACCCGATTTCTTATTGACGTATCTTACCTTATTATAATAGCGGCTTCGGTGGCGTAGTTGGTAGCATGACGAACTGCTGTGCCCAAGATAGCGGGTCAAACCCAGCCGAAGTCGTCGAATTATTTAAGAGCGTTAAATATCCTTCTCTATGCCTTCCTTCGGAGGGGAAGTAAAGCCGGCGGTCCCATGTCATAGATTTATGGCATGTAAAAGATCCTTCCACAGACTAAACTTGTGTGAAGCTAAATTGTTAGGTTAGATATCGTCGGAACGCTCATCAAAGTTCCAACGTTCACCACTAGGTATCATTGATATCTGGTAGCGAAAGTTGGAACTACTTGAAATTGAACGAAACTTGTAGCTCATCCTAAGAGTGTCCGCTGGAAGTAGCTACAGACTCAGGCGAGCCGAAAATGTCCTCGGACACTCCCGGCACTAAAAGCCATACGATAAATAAAATAAAAATCTTATTACATAAAACGCTAAGGTGTATGTTTCACAAAACTCAAGCTCCTATACCAGAGGGAGTTAGAAGGTGTGGTTTGTACCAAAATCTTCCAAATCGTCTCAATAACACAGGAAAAATCTTGCATTTCTTGAAAAGTCAAAGGAAATATATATATTTGTTTATAAAGTGCTTTTAAACAAATAAACAAGATGATAGCTCCTGCGAGAAATGTATCACGTACAGCCCGCATAGCACTAGGGCCGTGCGGGTAGTCTGTACACATGGGGCGCATACAACCCATTACGCGAGAGTTCTCGCACGGGTCCGCTAGTTAATTATAATAAACTATTTATTACCTTAAGTCAATATATTGTACATTAAAACCGTACCGGTTTCGGTGACATTGTGACGTTACTCAGCGTAGGATAGGATAAGTAAATGTGCAATAACATACACTTAATAAAATGTTGCCATAATAGAGGATAGTAATAGTGCATTATCGTGTGGAAATTATTAAATTCGCTACGCTCGTTTTATAAACATGCTCGTGTCTTAATTACTGTATTGCAATTACAGGCGAGTTGCATACGACTGTTTATGTTCGACGATAATTATAACTTTATTATATGTTTTAACATAAATATTCATAAATATCTGTGGGATTCAGTAACTTCAGTTAGTGAACAGAGCACGCTGGGTGGTTTGCTGACTGAACAGAGCGCATGCGTGGGTCAAAGAATTTCGAAAGCAGAGACCATTTACTTTGCTTGGCAATGCTATTGTTTACAGCCTGAATGATGTCTAGTGCCGTTCAGAACTAGCATTCACTAATATTGTCACCGAAGTCGTTTGATAGCAATGCGCTGTGTAGAAATTGGACTTGGGGATATTAAGGTACAGTGCTATTTCATGTCTCATATTCACCAGTTTATTTACGCGAACATATGGGACGGTGCACTTTCCATGTCGGTAATTTATGTAGAAGGATTCTGTGTTGCTAACTTCTGGACGTAGATTCATAAATTTCTTGCATATGTCTTAGTATTTTCTTGTTACCGTAAAGGTTCGTGCTGATTTTGTCTTTGTGCTTGGGATTGTAACTACAATGGTTGATCCGATATCCAATTTGAATTTTCAAATCATGTAATTCATGTCCGACATGTTGGATTTTGAGCGCATGCGCGAAGCTATCCTTACCAAATTGGTCAATGAATGAGCTCTGATTGGCTGGAGAAACTGTTTCATTATGAAGAATAGTACTATAATGAGCCTCATTATGATACAGTTTTCTGACATATAATATTTACATTTCGACGTCGTCGAACATAAAAATATTTTTGTTACAAAAGCTCACAAAGTAAAATTTCAAAAACCAGATCTGTTACAAAATGTGTTAAGATTAACATGAAAAAGTCCATTTTATTCAGAGATTCCTTTCTCGCAGAACTGAAAATATTGGCTAGTTTCCTCATTGGGCAGGTTCCGTTATAGTGCTATTTAGTTTCAGCGGACCACCTATAAGGCAGGTTTCTGGGTTGGACAGTTTTGACTATACAGTATTTCTCTCTCCATCTCCCTCTGAGACTAGGAAGGCGCAGGTGGTCCTGTCAAGGTGCATATCGACAGCTAGGGTTGTGTTCAACAACGTATTGATCGAACCTCTCCCGCAACGACTTATTTGCATCATAATACAACTCCACTCTGTACCAACTGAATATTGACAAATCTCAAAACATTACCAACTAAGAAAAAATTGTTGTTTGAGTCTTCAGTCTTTTCACTGGTTTGATGCAGCCCTCCATGCTTCCCTGTCCTGAGCTAATCGTTTCATCTCTACATAGCTACCACACCTTACACCCTGTTTAACATATTCTAACCTTGGTCTACCCCTACAGTTCTTATCTACGACCCTTCCTTCCATAACTAACTTTGCTATTCCTAGGTGTCTTAGTATGTGTCCTACCAACCTATCTCTTCTCTTCATTAGCAGTCGCCACAAACATCTCTCAACTCCCAATCGTTTTAATACCTTTCATTTGTAACCCTATCTATCCATCTGATCTTCATCATTCTTCTGTAACACCACATTTCAAGTGCTTCAATTCTCCTCTTTCCTGCTGCTCCAACAGTCCTAGTTTCACTTCCATAGAGTGCCACGCTCCAGACAAAGGCTTTCAAAAATGACTTCCTAATACCTAAATCTATATTCGATGTCAACCGATTCCTTTTCTGTAGACATGCTTTCCTTGTCTGTGCTAACCTACATTTTATATTCTCTTTGCTTCGTCTATCACTGGTTATTTTGCTTCCTAAGTACCAGAAGTCTCCTACTTCCTTTAGCTTTTCACCTGCCAATTCGACGTCCATATTCCAAGATAGCCCGTTTAAATGTTAAATCTTTAATATTTTGGCACAGTAAGCGAGAGCCACGCGCTGCATATCACCAGTGTTGCCAAATTCATTTGCTTAAAAAAAAATAGCAGGTGTGGTTAATTTATATTGCTGATTTTCAGTCGATCAACACAACAAATACTAATTACTGGGACGTACAAAATAACAGCCTGAAAACAATTAGGCCTACGTACGATTTTTTTTTTTTTTTTACAATGAATTACACCTAGTGTAATTGTCTATGTCGCATCTCAGTAAATATATATTTGTTATGGATTACAGAAGAGTTAGGATGACATATTTCGCTCGCCAAGCGAGCATCATCAGACCCAAATATACAAGGCAAAATAGCTCAACAATAATAAACTAATAAACTCACAATGACACCCACAATCTCTCTCTCTGCCCTCCCAAAAACAAAAAGCACGGCAAAAACTCCGGGACGACCGCCAAGAATGCTAGCCGCTACACCAGGAAGCACACTTATTTTTAGATACAAACCCAAGTGTCATAGAAATTTAGTTATCAAGTTCTGTGAGAAACGACACGCAAACATTACGGTTTAGGGTTTCTCAGCTTATTACATCACATGTGGCAGCAAGAAAGAGAACAGCGTGTAGGAATGAATATTACATGAGCACAAACTGACGTAAGGCAAACGAGATAGGTCGGAGCGACAGAAGTAAAGCCTTCAGGGAAAAACTGCCTCAATGTTGATAAGAATGCATGCTATTCTAGCTGTAAGTTATGTTCGGCTTAATATGTAAACTTGAGGACATTCGACTACAGTCCCAGATTTTTGTTTTTAACGATATTCGCGAAATATTTCAGCAAACATCAAAACTAAATTTCTTCTATATTGGACTGACTGCGTGTCTCAGCGGTAAAGTTCTCGCCTTCTGAATCCAAGATAGCGGGATCGAATCCCGACGCAGGGTGCTCATATGTGAGGGAGCCGTGCCATTACATTTACTGGCACGTTAAAGATCCCCTTAGGGGCAAAATTCCGGCATCTCGACGTCTCTAAAAGCCGCAGTAGTTAAAAGATACGTAAAACCAATAACCTTAACCCCTGGCACTACAGCCCATGAAGGGCCAAGGTCTACCAAGCGACCGCTGCCCAGCCATTTGACCTGCAGATATTGGGATGACGCGTGATCAGCGCATCGGGTCCCCTCGGCCGTTAATCTTGGTTTTCGTGATCGGGGCGCTGCTTCACTGTCAGACAGCTACTCAATTGTCCTCACGAGGCTGAGTGCACCCCGTTCCAGCCCTCACGTCAGTTTCTAAAATCCCGACGGAGCCGGAAATCGAACCCGGGGCCTCCGGGTGAGAGGCAGGCGCGCTATCCCAACACCACGGGGCCAGCCACGTAAAACCAATAACATTATTATTTATTTAAGCGAAAATTCCCCTACGGGAGAGCGATTAATCTTGATAACATGATGTCATTTGGAGGTGTCTCCTCCGCTCCTCCCAAATTCTCTTCATTCTCGCGGAATGCTCCCTCTTCCTCTCATCCGTCCAATGTTTCCCTGGTTGTCGTAATGATCTTGGTTCGAACTTAACATTCGCGATTCTCGTCTGGCACTCAGTTCGGTCTTGGACATTTTCTATGCTAATTACTTGTAAGTCTCTCTGTACCTCTTTAGGCCATTCTGTGCCGCATTAACTCTTTGTTATGATACCAAGTAGTTTCTTTGGCAATCTGGAGGTGGCCATCCTGAGGATGTGAGTGTAAAATTTGGCTCTGCGTTTTCTAATTTCGTCTGTTATCGTATTGGTCTTTTGATAGAGTTCTGTACTAGGGCTCTTCATCCAAATGCCGTTTCTGTTGATTGCTCCATAGATCCTCCGGAGAATTCTTCGCTCCTGCTTTTCCAGTTCCCTAATCTTGGAATGACCACCGATTACTATTGTTTCAGCGGCATATGTTGCTTCTGGAAGAATAACTGTTTTATAATGTCGTAATTTGGCGTTCGTCGAAATGCATTTCTTGTTGTAACGGGCCTAGTGGTTATTATTATTATTATTTTAACGCTCTTAAAATATCATTATTGTTAAATCTTCTATATTGAAACCATGAAATATCGCGAAATAAAGTTGTTTTGCGAAATGTTATTTTCTCGATGTTGGTAAAAAGATTTAAAAAATACTTTAAAATTAATAGACTAAAAATAGTCCCACAGTCGTTTGCTACAAAACAAATCTTAATATAAATGTTTCATAAGGTACGGGATAAATAAGTCATTTCTCGTGCTTGATTAGTTGAAGTCCTGAAATGATGGAAACAATGCTCTGCTTATACTTGGGGGACAACATAAGTTTCACGAGTTAGTGACTAAGATAGTCATGGAGAATATTTGTTGAAGTAAATGTTAGGTTAGGTATAAAACACAAAAAATATATAATTCATTTGAGTTTTAGTTCGTTTGAAAAAATTAAAATAAAATAAAAAAAATAATAATAATAACTATCAGACAGTAATTCAACCAGAGTGCCTGTATGCTTCGGAATGCCTAGGACTAACAACTAAAAAGGACATTCAAGAAATTGAAAAAAGGAACGAAAAATTTTAAGAAAAATTCTCGGACCAAAAATATGCGCTGACACATACCGATTACGTAGTAACAAAGAAGTATGCAGCAGAATCTCAGATACCGTACGAAAACGAAGCGTTAAATTCTTTGGACATATTTCAAGAATGCCTGACGACAGACTCACTAAGAAAATGTTTAACCATTTCAACAAGCCCAATAGAAAAGGTAACTCTTATGAAAAATGGTTTGCTAACACCAAGAAGGATCTACAAGAAATTAACATCACTGATCAAGACATATCTACAACAGAACCACTTTCAGAAATAAGATACACACACTTGAGGGGTTGCTAGAGCCAGAAACAGCGACCAAGAAGGAACAACATTGGACAGCTGAAAAGAAAGGAGCTGTGAGCAAGAGAATGAAGCAATACTGGAGCCAAAGAAAACTGAAATTATGAAGAGTTATTATTTTACGTGGTCCTTAGTTGGCCAAAATCGATTATGATGATGAATAAACTAGAACAACTTGTTTGTTATTCCCCCAAATGTTACCAATCCATGCACCGTGCACATAGTTACTAAGCACACTCACACCTCACATTTTTATTTCACCGCAATGAACCAGTACAACAGGTCAGTCGATTTAAATACCTTGGTCAGATCTTCACAGAAGACCTACGATGTGAAGTTGAAATCAGGAGCCGTATAGCCATGGCCAAGCAGGCATTCCGTGAAAAGCATTCTCTAATTTGTCAACGCTCGATGTCCCTCAGCCTTAGAATACAACTGGTTAAGACCTACATATGGGCAGTTGCAATGTACTGCAGTGAGACCTGGCCAATAATAATAATAATAATAATATCGTATGGCCTCGGGTGCCTGGTGCAAGCTTTGCTATTTGACACCCAGAGGGTAGCTTGCGTGTCGAATTTCGTAGTTCCTTGACTATGAAAGTCAAGGAGGTTAGATGTTAGATATCTAATCTCCTTGAACACAATAGCGCTTTCTAGTAGAGAAATGAAGAACTTTGTGCTGGCGGAAACTCCCGAGATTAATTTTGCCATTATGAACTCGGCCTACTGAATTCAAATGGGTTCTTTGACATGCCAACATCGTATGACATGCGTATCGTATTTTTGCCGCCTTTCAAAAATCACTTACCACGGTCAGGGGCGAACCTGCAATCTTGGGGTTAGTAGACCGACACGCTATCCACTCACCCACCGTGGCAAGCTACCTGGCCAATGAATAGAGGTGACATTAAACGACTAGAGGCGTTTGAGATGTGGTGTTGGCGCCGAATGGAAAAGATCAGCTGGGTAGAGAAAGTGACCAACATAACGGTGCTGGATCGAGTAAAGGAAAAACGGCAAATGATCCGCCAGATATATAGAAGGAGATCCACCTGGCTTGGCCACAGGTTACGATATGGTGGCCTGATGATCGGCATACTAGAAGGCAAAATACCTGGAAAACGCCCTCGCGGGAGGCCACGGAACACTTTCAAGATATCTTTCCTAGATAGCTCTGGCCTAAGGAGTTATGAAGTGGTCAAAAGGACAGCACAAGACCGAACAACGTGGAAAAGACTCATTGTAGGGGCAGACCAGTCGCTTGACTGAAAAACATGATGATGATGCAATGGATATTACATTTCACCGCTTTGAAGCATTTTATATTACCATAAATAAGGGTCCCTACATTCGACACATGTTTGGGGAGCAGTATAGATGCCAGAGTAGGTGTTACAGGGTAGATTGTATGTCTAAGGCGGTAAAGGGAAAGACACCCTAGACCTCGGATACTCTAATAGGATACCGTCGGAGTCAGAAGAGAACGGTTGTGTCCTGATTGCGGTCATTCCAGATTGCGTTCACCTCATTAGTAGTCCAGATTGCGGTCACTTTCATTTTAGGGAAGAACTATAAACATTCCAGCGTCCAGATTGCGATCTCTTTTCTTGGGAGACCGGTCCTTGGTTCTTGGTTCTTCCTGACCGACTCATACCTTCCGTAAGTTTTGTGGATAACAAGGGGAATCTGATATTTCACTACCTAACCAAAGAATACAGTTCAATGTTCAGCTGAGCACACCCCATAAAACTTCGCTTACAAAATCAAGTCCCCTCTCAATCTGACGGCACCTCGTAAAGCAATGATTATAACATTTTCAGTCTTAAGAATAGAAACGTTCCAGGATCGGAATCAACGACCTTCACTTTCATCAAAATTGTTGTAACGGGAAATTGTATACTTAACAGGGTATAATTTTTAATTTCTGCCCCTCCTCTCCCATTTGAGGCGCGAGATATCTATTTTTATAATAGGTACTGCATATCGTGAAAAACATTCTTTTCATTACCTCGAAAAATTCATGTCGTAAAAGTAAATAACATTGGCAAGAGGGGTGGAAGTGAAAGGTGAGGAAATTCTCAGGGGGAGTCACAACCGGACCGGTCTTCCAAGAAAAGTAATCGCAATCTGGACGTTGGAATGTTCATAGTTCTTCCCAAAAATGAAAGTGACCGCAATCTGGACTACTAATGAGGTGAACGCAATCTGGAATGATCACAATCAGGAAGACACAGATGAGAACAAGGGAGCTCATCAGGAAAATTGAACAAAAGGAGTTGGAGGAGTCGCTCAAGCAAGTGGAAGCAATGTCGGACTTAGCTAAGATCCCGTGGTCGCCAACTATTCGTCCCACTAGCTATGAGCTTCTGAGGGCTAATTTCATCCATTTAGTATGTACATATTTTGTGACAAATTAAGGTTGTTGTTTCGTTTGGGGAGTTTGGACATCGTGGTCATGTGTGCGTGTTGCTCGGCCAACGAACCAGGTCTGCTATTAATAGTCTAGGATCAGCTATGACAGAGCGGAGTGGCATCTGAGAGTAGGAGGTGCCACACGCTCTTGGTGAGTCGGAGGTATTAATAACACCAACATCACTAGCTTCAGTGTGAATAGGCCCTTGACGATAAACACCTCGTCCTGCTCCTACTCAGGCGCCTTCGGTGGCATAATTGGTAGCATGATAAGCTTCTATGTTCCAGATCGCGGCCGCAGTCTTCCGATATTTTAAGGGCGTTAAAACCCCTCAGTATGCCTTCCTTCGGAGGGGAAGTAAAGCCGGCGGACCCATGTAAAAGAACCTTCCAGTAAATACAATTGTGTAAATCTAAATTTGAAGGGTCCATGGGAAGAAGGGGGAATGTCACTCAAAATGTAAAATCGAGATATCAGCGCGATCTGGCAGGCTTCTTTGCGACGTATTGAAGGCACAATTGTGTCTGGCTAAGAACAATGAGGGGCGTGAGAAAAAGACGTTTCAAGTTGACGCGTACTCATAAGTAGACTACATATAAGTGATGAAACTTTAAAACTCGTTTCCTGAACACTTTACGTTATTTGACATTCCCCCTTCTAACCGTGGACCCTTCATTTGTAGGTTAGATTTGTTTAACGCTCTATTAAGTTCCAACGTTTGTTTAACTGATTTTTTTTCATAACGTTCGCCGCTAAGTGACAGGTTGCGGTGGCATCTAGTAGCCAAGTTCACAGCTACTTGAAATTGATCGTCTGCAGTTTTATCATTTTAAATGATCTTGTCGACTTCGTCGTTACGCTGGGGTCTGGCGTTACGTTACGGTGACGGGACGAAATGTACCCAGGTGCACTGAGGTGTGTGACGTCATAGTACCGCTTTGTGCATGTGTTCCTCGACAATCTCTACTTCATTAGTATAAGACAAAAATCCCCGATTCTTGGATGTCACGGGTAATCTCGAGAACCACTGGATGGATTTTGATGCGGTTTTCACCATTCTGTAAAGGATATCTCGAGGAAAGATTCTGTAGAAAATAATTTATGTATGATCAAAGGAAGCCAAGCAGTAACGATTTCAGTGAAAATTTCGAAAACAAACTTGCCGTCCGTGCGCTTCTTAAGCTTACGCTGGGCAAACCGTTAAAAATATCAATATACTATGAGCGTAAGAATTGTTCAGCATGAAAAGTTCTATAAAAAATTCCGCGAGAGCATATCTCTATCTTCAATACATCGCCCACTATAAGTGTTTTTAGATTGGATGGAAGGGGCACGTCCCCGGCGCTCTGGTGAGCGTGCGGCATCCCGCGCGCTTGACCTTGCTTTGCACTTGCCGTTCGCGAGTAATTTGAAACAAGATAATCAAGATCAGTATTGTGCAGATAATTTTCTAACATGTCAAGAGTCTTTGGCTTCGAGCGAAGCGAGAAGCCTCCAGCCTTTCTAGCATTTTTCAGGATTTGTAGCATTTAAAATGATACAAAGCCTAGTCTTTCAGACTGACTGTCACTTTTTTTTTACCTGAATTACAGATAACACACACTAATACAGCCATCACAATTAACACCGGTTATCAGACAGATTCTACACACACAGAAAGTACACGGGGCTACATGACCGCGTTGTCGCAGCTCCTAAACTGAGGAACCAACCTGTTCCTACACGAGAACCCCATATAAACTCGAGAAAGTCTCGCGGGCCGCATAAGCATTTAACCTTCTTTAACACAGAGTATTGTATTTAATCAATTAGTTAAACTAATTAATTAATGTATTTACCTCAGATAAAAGGCGGGATTTAGTAGCCTACATCACTGTATTATACTTGACTCCATGAGTAGAGAGTCTTTTACCTGACACCAGCCACCCACAGTGACAGGTTTATGAGGGATTACTTGTGACTACTGTTGTTGTTGATTGATATAGTGGCTTTGCGACATCGTGGTTATGTAATACTTGTGTGTGTATGTGTGAGTGCAATTTGTAGGAAAACCTGTGTTATTGTGATGGCCGTATTGGTGTGTGTATTTGTAAATCAGGTGAAGATTGGGAAGGAGGCAGCCGTGGCCTTAAGTTAGGAACAAACCCGGCATTTACCTGGAGTAGAAGTGGGAAACCACGGAAAACCACTTCCAGGATGGCGGAGGTGGGAATCGAACCCACCTCTTCTCAGTTTTGCCTCTCGAGGCTGAGTGCACCCTCAGACCAGAATCAAATTTCTTGGCAGAACCAGGATCGAACCCGGGCTTTCACGGTGACAGCTAAGAGTGCTAGCCACTATGCAACGAGGCTGAAAGACTAAACTATTACAGGGGTTCTCAACCTTTTTCAACCATCGTACCCCTTTAAAAAAATAAACATCCTGCGTACCCCCTAATAACCTTTCTTAGGTAGTAGTCTAATAATGGTTATTAAAAATGTAAAAGGTATTTAGTTAGTATGGTTTAACCTTTGTAATTTTATAAGGAAAGATATTTTAATAAAACATAATATACTTGTTGTTTTTCCAGTTCCTTTTCCCAAAGGGTGATTTTTGCAATCATTGGGTTAGTTTTCATTTCAACATAGAACATATCAGAAACACTACCTTGCATTCACTTATTCCAAATGTTCAGTTTTTCAAAAATATCACTTAAATAGGCCAATTTTAAAAGCCAACCAAAGTCATTGAGTACTGATGATAAATTAGAATTGTGGTCGGTAAAGAAAAGATGCAATTCTTTGTGGAGTTCAAATACACGCGCCATAAATAACTCACACAGTAGTCACGGCACGAAGCTCACTGCGCATGTGGATCGAGTAGAAGGATGGCCTGCCGCGTACCCATAAGGGGTACGCGTACCACAGATTGAGAACCCTTGGACTAAGCGATGGGGCTACAGCTCGATGGCACAATCTTTCTTGAAAGAAATGGGCTGCTGAAGTTTCGACCTGATATCACGCAAAAGTGAACAGATCAATCTGATCGAAGACGAATTCTGTTCCGTAGCACCTCGTATATCCACTCGTGCATTCACGTGTAAACTTTGTATCGATGCCGACGTCCTGAGAGGCGGAGAAAGTGCCAATACAGCTCTCAGCTCGTTAAGTTCTCAAAAGTCAGATTCTCAGGCTGGTCATTCACTATGGAGGGTGCATGGTTCGACCTTAGGTCCATCTAAATTCTTCTTCTTCTTAAGACGCCGTCTCCAAACGAAGTTGGTGATCCACGTAGCCAGCTCTGACCTTGACATTGCAGTATGAAATGCTTCCTCCGATGTACACCGGTGCCACCTTCCAATGCCCTTCAACCATGAATTTCTGCGTCTCCCAACGGATCTTTTTCCTTGTATCTTTCCTTCAATAATTAGCTGTAATAATTGGTGCCTCTCGTTTCACATGATGTGACCTAGGTATTGTGTCTTTCTTTGCTTTATAACATGTAGCAGTTCTTTTTGCTTTTTCATCCGATGTAGGACCTCGACATTTGAAATTTTCAATATCCAAGGTATGCGCAGGAGACGACATTTCAAAGGCATCGGTTCGTTTTTCAATAGAAGGATCCATGGTCCAGCATTCGCAACCATATAGAAGAACAGAAAATATGTAACAACGGATCATGCGGATTCGCAACTGTAGACCGAGATCTGATGGTACAAAGAATTTCTGTAAGGTAAAGAATTGTTTCATGGCCTGTTCAATTCTAAATTTTATTTCTTGTTTGGGGTCACATTGTTCGTTCAATATGGTGCCCAAGTATTTGAAGGAGGACACTTTTTCAACTATATTATTATTTATTGTGAGATTTGCTCTTATTGTCTTTTTAGCTTGAACTTTCTGCACATTACACGACCTATAACGCGATAAGGTCATCTGTTGTACAGTGATGTGTAATCCCGGAGGATATGGCAGCCTCTCTTGTTCCTATAACACTGAATAGAATTGCATTTGCTGTTGCGAAGGATGACTACTTCTTCAGTCACCTCGTGGTGTAGCAGCTGTCACCCCGGAGGTCCCAGTTCGATTCCCGGCTTTGCTAAAAATAATCTAGTATGAGGGTTGGAACAGGGTATACTCAGCCTCGTGAGACAAAACTTGAATGACTGGGGTTCGATTCCCACCTCAGTATCCTGCACGTGGTTGCCTGTGGTTTCCTACTTCTTTATGCCAATGCCGGAATGGTTCCTAACTTAAGGCCTCATTCCCAATCATCATCTGAATCACAGATACCGGCAGCTAGCTCTGCATGTTCCAGTGAACACGCTAGTCAGAGCGCGATACAGTGTGATCTCTCTCTCGAGCTCCTAGTGTTACCGGCAACAATGTTACTAAAAGAACACCACTAGCTTCAGGAAAGATTGCTGATTCCAATGGTATTTTTTAAACTAACTTAAAATAATTGATAAATATAAATATTAAATACAAGTAAATCTAAACCAGAAAACTCATGTATTATATACTGTATATCAGTAAGCAAGAATTCATTGTTTCATTGGCGAGAAAAAAAAAATTGGTTCTAGGAAAAAATGTAAGAAATCGTTATTTTTATTTTTATTTAATCGTATGGTGATACAATACAGAATACAAATAAGACAAAATTAAACTTTAAAGTCCTTCCTTTTCAACCATTCGGTTAGACTAGGTGTGAGATCAAACAAGTCGTCAGGAATTCCAGGGTATGAATGAAGAGGACAGCGTAGGACCAGGTGTTCAATCGTCTGTTCTTCTAAGTTGCATTCACACATTGGTGAACTGATCCAGCCCCACTTGTACCTGAAATAATTACAACACCCATGTCCAGTCCTCAACCTGTTGATACGGCACCAGAGGTTCCTTGGTAGGTCAAAACCATTTGGCTTCTTTGTGGGATCAAGATGGTGGGCACTTGTTCCCAATGTTTTTGTTGACCACTCATGCTTCCAGCTTTCCTTTATGTCAAATCCATCCGCGATGAGTTGCCTTGCAGTGACACTTGCCGGTCTTCTGGATTGCAATTGTTGTTGTGACGGATGGCAGAATTCCTGATGCAGTGGCAAAGAGGGTGATGCAAAGATTTTCTTAGCCTCCCTCAGTAGAGCTTGCTTCCGCCTTAAGTGAGGTGGAGGGATGTGGCTCAGCACGGGTAACCAGTGACATGGAGTTGATTTGATGGTACCAGTAATGCAACGCATTGTATCGTTCAGTTTCGTGTCTATCTTCTTCACATGTACGCTTTCCAACCAGACAGGCGCACAGTACTCAGCAGCTGAGTAAACAAGACTGATGCCAGTTAAACGTAGTCAGCAGAGGCTCCCCAGGAGGTACCACTGAGCTTATGCAGTATGTTGTTTCTTGCGGCGACTTTGTGAGAGAGCTTGGTGATGTGCTCTTTGTAGCTCAGGGTTCTATCTAAAGTGACTCCGAGATATTTTGGGAAAGGATTGTACCTCAGCTCTTGTCCATTGAACAGGACTCTAGGTTTGTAGTTTGCGACACGATTCGCTAAATGGAAACAAGAGACTTCAGTTTTTGTTGTGCTTGGGATCAATCTCCAGGTTTTAAAGAAAGTTGACATCTTCTCCAGGTCCTCCGTAATGATTTGTTCGCCATCTTCAAAGTTATTGCTCTGAGCTACCAGCGCGATATCATCAGCATAGATGAACTTACTTGATGTTGTAGTTGGTAAATCATGGATGTACAAATTGAATAGCAGTGGGGCTAAAACAGATCCCTGTGGTAGGCCGTTATTTAGTTTTCGTTTGCGGCTTTTAGTGTTTCCTAGGAACACTTCAAATTGCCTTTCACTAAGCATGCTAGATATTAGATCCACAATTTCTCGGCTTGGTACAACTTGCAATAGTTTGTAGATCAGTCCTTGTCGCCAAACAGTATCATACGCAGCTGTCAAGTCAATGAAAACAGCTGTTGATTTCAGTTTACCTTGAAAACCTGCTTCAATGTGTGTAGTTAGGGCAAGAACTTGATCAGTGCAGCTGCGTCCGTGTCCGTGTTATTATTAGACTGTTATTATTTATTTATTAATTAATTAATTAATTTATTTATTTTAAGCGAATCCTCCCAATAAGTATAATTCCTTAGGCTATACATGTTTATACATAATTCAATCAACTTTTTTTTTTGGCTCTTGTTGTTCCAATAGGCTTTCATTCTTTCCGAGAAGGCTTGTTTACGTTCTTCCGACCCCTTGGGTCTGTACTGTTTTGTTTTTGTTGCTCTGATGTGACTTCCCATTTGTTTACTTTGTGTCTGAAGGTGTCGCTTTCTGAAATGTCTGTTGAACTTATGTTTGCGTTTTTGAGGTCCTTTTCAAGTTCTTCTTGCCAAGGTGTTGAGTTCTTGAGCGAGGTTACATAATCTATTATCCTTTTCGTCAGTCGAGTGAGATGGCCAAATAATTTAATTCGTCTGATCTTAGTATCAATTTCGATGTTTGAATACTGTTCTGTTGTTTTGATAGGCCGTAACCATCATTGGTATATCTTGCTCCTAAGATTTTCCTAATAATCTTCCTCTCTACTTTTTTGATTTCTTCAAGTTCATGTTTATTGTCAAGTGCAGAGCTAGCCACTGGTATCTGTACAAATATACACACCAATGCAGCCATCACAATACTACAGGTTATCAGATGAAATAACGCACCCCCCCCCCAAAAAAAAACAGGGCTTCACATCTAGTGGGACGTGGGTTGGCGACCACGGGGCCCCAGCTGAGTCTGGCATTGCTTCCACTTACTTCTGCCGGGCTCCTCTCCGTCTTCTTTCCTGTCGACCTCACTTGGTCAACTCTTGTTCTCTTCCGACCCCGACGGTATTAGGGTATCCGAGGCCTAGGGAGTCTCTTCCTTTCCCGCCATAATTGGCCCTTGTCTCATCTTTTCTGATACCCTCCTTCTGCGTTGGGTCAGTCTTCTTTTTCTTTTCATGTTATCTCCTGCCTTCTGCGCAAGACCCTCAAGGAGGCCGGGTGTTTGTAGCCCCACCACTTCTGGTGCACCCTAGATATTGCTACACCCTCAGGGGCTCACGGCTGGTGAGTTCGGGAGTTGGCGACCCCGATGGATTCTTGAGCTGGGTCCGGTTTTCCCCCTTTTGTCCATTACCTGTGGGGTGGACCCTCTCCTCTTTCACTTTCCTATCTGCCTTTCATGGCTCTCCTTCCTTCCAAGTCTCTCAATCCGCATTCTTCGAGGGTTGAGGGCATTTATTTTCCTCCTGTCCTTTATTTGTCTTATTCTCCTTTTGTTGTCCATTTCTTCTTCTAGTGTATAAGTTAGGAGTTAGTTTTAGTTATAGTTTACATTTCATTATCATCTTCACGATCACCCAATCCATTAGAAGCCGATAACCTAGATGTTAGGCCCCTTAAGACAACATCATCAACGCCCCCAAAACCAAGTACACGGCGCTAAATGAACACGATGTTCCAAGCCCCTTAAATGAAACATCTTTCGCAACAGCAAATAAAGGAACGATCATGAGCCACGGGACCTCTTTTTACGTGGAATCCGAACCATAGGACATGGCATTTCAATTTTAAAATCTGACTTGCATTGACCGGTTCGCCTTGTTGAGAAGCCAATAGTTTGACCGCTGCGCCACCACACCCCCGCAACATAAATGGCAGTGTATCCTCTGTCAATGCTTCTGTGCTCATAATGTATCTGTTGTTTCATTTGAGAGGCTTTAACACTGTGGTCATTTAGCCCCATGTAGTTGGGTGAGTGTGGAATGAAGATATTCACGATCAGATGATATATTTCATGAAACAAATGAACCTTCATAACTGTGGTAATATGCCATGTTAACAGAACACTGCTCAGTATAATGGCCCGGTGAATTAAATGAAAGAAGCTCAAGCATTGAGCTGGAGACTGGGTTGTCAGAAGAATGTTCTCACAAAACCTGTTCCAGGAAGCAAACAAAGTCATATTTCTGTTTCAAGGACACGTGAGACAAACACACCATTACCATAACCCTCGCCTGTTTTGTAATGTTCTACGAAATAGTACATTCACTAACATATTTAGAAAGTGTTTCTACAGCACCGGTCAAAATTCCCAAACCACTAATGGCTTGTTTTGTTAGTTAGGGACTAATGTACACTACTATAGTCTCTCCAGGAGCACAGGTTACCAGACAAATTTAAGATATACGAGGGCAGATCAAAAAATAAGTTGCACTTCCCAGTTATGGCCATTTATTACACCACCTATACAACAGCAACACGTCTATAACGACATACAATGTAACGTCACTTTTCCACATAGTTTCCAAGAGACTCCAAACATTTCTGCGAACGCACAACCAACTTGTCGATTCCGGATGCACAGAAAGCTCCACCAGCGTTCTGCAACCACACGGAGACAGTGGCCTTCACCTCCTCATCGGTCTGGGAACGTCGACCACCGTCCTGTCTAATGATCGCATTCACACTGTTGACATTTGTACGGGTCCTGGACGTTGCGGGCCTGCCCTCGCGATATCCGTGCGTCCGGCTTCGAATTGCTAACACCACTTTACGATCCCTTGCCGGGAAATGGCCCGCTCCCCATACACAGCACTAATTTCACTATGAATGTTCGTGCAATTCTTCCTTTTGGCCCATAGGAATCGGATTGTCGCACGCACCTCATATTTGGAGTGAACGTCCAGTCGACGCGCCATTGCTTTTGGCCGCTATTCACACCATACAAGACGAGACACCACAGCGACCTGCCTAACAGATGTATGGGCAGTGTCTGTCCCTTTCTCCGCTGTGCCCACGTTTGCGACACACAGCGCGTTAGTGCAACTAACTTTTTGATCCACCTTCGTATATTATTAGGCCTAGAAGCTTTTCAGTCGGTCAACGCGACTGTATCCAGTTAGATTGCGCGGGTAATTACAATTAAGTTCCTAGTGCCTGACATAAATACAGGGTCATTATCTATGTGCGCCCCGATAAACACGGCAAGCTAAGCCGGCTGTGACTGGCGCAGATCACAGCCACGCGTACCGGTGGTTGGCGCGCTCCGCTGACTCATATCGTTAGTTCACACGTGTTGTGCCATTCATATGGACGTGTATCTGCAAAGCTTAGACGTTAGTGTTGCATGTATAGTGAGTATTGTACAGGAACAACATAATTCGGAAACTCACAAACACCACATGGGGAGCGCAGCCTAGTGTCCTGCGTACAACTGTCCTTGCTCTGAGTTTTTCTGCTGCAGAATATGCTGCCCCAGTCTGGAGGAACTCTGCTCATGCCAACCAAGTAGATGTTGCCCCTCCATGAGACAGGCCGCATTGTGACAGGCTGTCTACGCCCAACTTCTGTCGATAAGATCTTTCCACTCATGGGAGTAGCACCTCCAGAAGTTAGAAGACAAGTAGCGGCAGAAGTTGAGAAGAAAAAGCAAGATACAGATCCAAGACACCCAATGTATGGACTTCATGTCCATCCGCCTACTGTGAAGGTTGTTTGTGAAGTAACCAATAGACCTACATAAAATCCAATAACATCATCATTTTCATCGTTCTATTTTACGTTAGTTCATGTAGGTTTGGCATTTTTAATTTATATTTTAATATTTTTTATCGCAGTTGGAACACAAAAAGTGCCCGTCTTTAAGCGTGTTTCAACCATGCGTCACATTTAAGAATTATTAACTCACAAACCCGTCATCAGATCGAATACAAATTTTAGCACAATATACATTGGAATTTGTATAACTGGTTTATTAATTTTAAAATTTTGTGTGTCCAAGAAACAAAGTTGTTACGGTATCATTTTTATAAGGTAACTTTTTCTCGTCTCGGGGTGGTATGAAAATGTAGTTCTTGGTCGCGTTATAATCCTTATACATCAAAAAGGTATGCTGTATGATTGTAAAATACGTAAATTAATTCACTTATTTTATATCGGTTTGTATTTATACGGGGAATTAAGACATGTTTCACCAGTTAACCGCTCCGGTGAAAGCTGTACAGCGTTGCCACGATGGGCTCCATCATGCGGCATGTCGCGCCTCGCTCGGAAGTGATGGGCTCCAAATCAACAACGCTGTACAGCATTTCCCAGAGCGGCTAGCTGGTGAACCATGTCTTAATGCCCCGTACAAATGCAAACCGATATAAAATAAGTGAATTAATTTACGTATTTCACAGTCACACAGCATAACTTTTTGATGTATAAGGATTACAACGCAACCAAGAAGTACATTTCTAACGACCCCGAGCCGAGAAAAAGTTACCTTACAAAAATGATAACAACTTTCGTTCTTGAACACACAAAATTTTGAAATTAATAAACCGGTTATACAGCATTCCAATGTATATTGTGTTAAAATTTGGATTCGATCTGCTGACGGGTTTGTGGGATAATAATTCTTAAATGTGACGCATGGTTGAAACAAGCATAAAAACGGGCTTTTTTTTGTGTGTTTCAACTGCGATAAAAAATATTAAAATATAAATTAAAAATTCCAAACCTACATGAACTAACGTAAAATAGAACGACGAAAATGATGATGTAATTGGCTTTTATGTAGGTCTATTGGTCACTTCACAAACAACCTTCAAACTCGAGTGCACATTATATTTTGGTCGACAGTAGGCTAAAGTCGAGAAAGAGCTTCCTCCAAACAACGATATCCATTCCTTTCTCAGATGAAGCTCGCCGAATTGAACTTTGGAAATCAAAATCACCGGAAGGATCGTGGAAAATGAAGGAGAAGCCGGCAGCAGGCTACCATTTACAATACGGATCTTGGAAGACGCTAAACAGACTGAGAACTGGTGTGAGTAGGTGCAAAAGCAATTTGAAGTGGGGATACAGTGCTGAAGAACTTTGTAAATGTGGTGAAAGACAAACCCTGAGTATCTTCTGAATTGCAGCAAGTTACCAAGACCATGTGATATACAGGACTTGATAGAAGCTAAAGACTGTGCCATTCTAACAGTTGAACACTAGAGAAATGAAATATAGTGCAATTTATATGTATATTTGTATGTGTTTTAGACTCGGATAAATAAATAAGTGACTATTGTGATTACTGTGATTGTTGGTCATGCCTAGACACCAATTCGCATTGCGCGAACGTGTGTATATCCATAATTCGCATATAAAAAGCAGAAAATCTTGTTCTGAAACGAGACGAAAATTCCGAATCAAGTTTCCAGAAAGGCCTGTGCCTAATGCCAGTACAATTCGGAGGCTCGCTAAACGATGCTAGATAACAGGCTCCGTAAATAATAAAAGAGTGGACAGACATTCTTTCATCAGAAGATGTCAGGTGTTACAAGAGAGGGAGGACATTTTCAGCATCACCTATGAGCACTGTAGGTACACATTATTGAACATGTTTGGTAAAAGTGTGAAAGTGCGCGCAAACTACCGGCTGAAACGGGCACGCGCGTCCGCGATTTGCGCGCACATAGATAATGACCCTGTATATTAATTAGTTTTACACTTAGTAAAAATAAACTTAATAAAACACTTCTCACATAAATGGGGGGCTATAAGTCACTCGGAACAAATTGGCCCGTGAGTGAGAAACTGAAGCTGGCCACCGGGCCTACCTCAAGTTCAATGACAGCTTGCAATGCAGAAGAGGGTTGGGAAGAGGCGAGAGGGGGCGAAGAAAAGCTTCTTGTGACAGATTTATAACAGAGAGGTACAGTCAGCCAGTTGTTCCCAACGTGCTACTTATTTACCAGTCACATAAAAGAAGTGAGGACTACCATAAAGATATGAACAATGGATATTATATTCGTTGGTTAAAGGAAAAGTTGATCCCTAATTTGGAACGCAACTCAGTGCTTGTTTTTGACAACGCATCGTACCACAACACGCAGAAAGAATGGTTGATTATTAACAGTACAGTGCTGAACTATACAGTCATAACATTTTCGTTACTATATTATTCCATTACACGTAATAGTGTTAATTAATTATTCTAATCACCTAATACAGTTTGTAACGAGTGAAATAAATAATGGTTGTCATCGTGTAGGTGAGTGACAGTTGCTGTGGGAACAGAGTGTACTTCTGACGAGTGACGCAGCGGACAGCACCCAGCAGGCTGAGAAAAGCAGACTCTCTCTTCAGCATCCTACTAGATTTTCACAAGGGTCAATTAGTTCTGAGGCAGTTATAAATTAAGTGACTAGTAAGTTCGTGAAGTGAACATCATCATATCTTGCTCACTTATGCTTAATTTAGGTTCAGTGAATATGCATAACACTTATGAAATGACATATTGCCATTATTGAATCAACTAAACTAAACATCTTTACAGGATTATACAATCAAGAAAGAATGATCACCCGAATGGTTATTAATTTTTGCTGTATTCACTAAATTAGTTTGTACTTTTGTGACATATTGTTACACGGTACTTGGAGCACCTTTCGTTGCTTAGCGCAACTTTGGTAGGATCTTATTGAGCGTAGTTTATGATTCAGGTGAGGATTTGGTCATAAAGGCCTACTTACATCCTCAACCCAGAATTGTATGCTCTTAAGTCAAAAATCTATTTCAGTCGATTTGCGTAAGAAATACATGGGTTTTACAGTACCATTAAATGCCTATTTCGTGCATTAGTGCCCATTTTGAAGATATCTTCATGTTTAGTGCCTAAAACGACAAATATTACCTTTTTAAGTCGTATTTTTCCACCCATCTGTACTTCGTTAGTTTTCTTTACCTGATAGCCGTTGCAAGCAGGCATTCCAAAGAAAGGCACTAATAATAATAATAATAATAATAATAATAATATTGTACAGCCTCGGTTGCCGGGTGGAAGCTTTGTTATTTGACGCCCAGAGGGCAGCTTGCAAGTCAAATTTTTGTCGTTCCTTGGATCGCTATGAAAGTAAGGAGGTTAGATATCTAAGCTTCTTGACACTATAGCGCTTTCTAGTAGAGAAAGGAGGAACTTTGTGTTGACGGAAAATCCCGAGATTAATTTTGCTACTATGAACACAGCCTACTGAATTCAAAGCGGTTCTTTAACATGCCAACAACGTATGACATGCGTGCCGAGATTTTTGTTGCCTTTCAAAAATCACTTACCACGGGCAGGAGCGAACCTCCAAGCTTGGAGTTGGTAGTCCGACACGATAACCACTCACCCACCGTTGGGATTAGAGAGGACAACGGCGTTCTTTCAGTCTTCTGATTCTGCTTGGAGCAAGTTGGGCTTGAATAAAAAATAATAATAATCATTATTACTTTTACCTTTTCCTGATTTTGGTGGCCACCTGTTCCTTGACGTAAAACCTTCAGCTGAGAACGGAGATGAATGAAGGATGTGGAAGGAAGCGGCCGTGGCCTATCAGAAGGTACCACTCAGCATTTGCCTGGAGTTGACAATGGGAAACCACGGACAACTATTTCAAGGATGGTCGACAGTGGGGCTCGAGCCCACATCTGCCGAGTCCACAGAGAGCTTGGCCTAGCGCTGCGAGTTAGCGAGCGTAGCTACCGCTGTCGGTCTTTGTCTGCTTCACTGATACGAATAAATTGCAGAAACTCCTCATGTACCAAATTATCTTTAACGAAACGGACACAAAGTGACACAGAACTATCACAAACTATCTAAAGAAACTATGCTATTAGATCTACGCTTGAAAAGTGACAGTCAGTCTGAAAGACTAGACTTTGTATCATTTTAAATGCTACAAATGCTGAAAAATGCTAGAAAGGCTGGAGGCTTCTCGCTTCGCTCGAAGCCAAAGACTCTTGACATGTTAGAAAATTATCTGCATAATACTTATCTTGTTATCTTGTTTCAAATTACTCGCGAACGGCAAGTGCAAACCAAGGGCAAAGCAAGGTCAAGCGCGTGGGATGCCGTCACGCACACCAGAGCGCGCGGGGACGTGCCCCTTCCATCCAGTCTAAAAACACTTAATAGTGGGCGATGTACTGAAGATAGAGATATGCTCTCGCGGACTTTTTTGTAGAACTTTTCATGCTGACCAATTCTTACGCTCATAGTATATTGATATGTTTAACGGTTTGCCCAGCGTAAGCTTAAGAAGCGCACGGACGCCAAGTTTGTTTTCGACTTTTTCACTGAAATCGTTACTGCTTGGCTTGGCTTCCTTTGATCATACATAAATTATTTTCAACAGAATCTTTCCTCGAGATATCCTTTACAAAATGGTGAAAACCGCATCAAAATCCATCCACTGGTTCTCGAGATTAACCGTGACATCCAAAAATCGGCGATTTCTGTCTTATACTGACGAAGTAGAGATTGTCGGGGAACACATGCACCAAGTGGTACTATGACGTCACACACCTCAGTGCATCTGGGTACATTTCGTCCCGTCACGTAACGTAACGCCAGACCTCAGCGTAACGACGAAGTCGACAAGATCATTTAAAATGATAAAATGCTACTTGCGCCCACGCCAGCCTTCAAAGGGGTAGTCAGAGAATACATAGCAAAGAAAAATGATATTTGGATGGAATTTTACACCACGGATGCCATGATGGACTGGAAAGAACAAATTATCAGCTCAGACATCTTGTTACCAGATTTGCAATGCATGGTTTTCATCACAAGTGTTGTACGATGTACGTTTTCTTGAGCCATGCGCGGACTGTGTTTGTCGTAAGTGTGGGAAACTCTGTGAGAAATATCACGTGATGGGTTTTACAGATAGAATTTTATCATTGTCTCAATTCTGCTTTTTTTAAATATTTTATGGCTTTTAGTGCCGGGAGTGTCCGAGGACATGTTCGGCTCGCCAGTTTTGTAGCTGCTTCGAG
This sequence comes from Meconema thalassinum, assembly GCA_946902985.2. NCBI lineage: Eukaryota > Metazoa > Arthropoda > Insecta > Orthoptera > Tettigoniidae > Meconema > Meconema thalassinum. Next base: position 177,653,198 of record OX336393.1, read on the forward strand.
GCGGACATCCAATGGGTGAGCTACAAGTACCGTCGCGTGTGGAGTGTTGTCTGGGGAGGAAAGTTTGAATGTAAGGACAGGAAGTTGGAAGGTAGCGGCTGTGGCCTATAGTTAGGGACCAACCCCGGCATTTGCCTGGAAGGACGATGGGAAACCACAGAAGACCATCTTCAAGGTTGCCGGCGGGGGGATTCGAACCTCCTCGCCTCCCGGATGTGAGCGACTGCCAGCAGTCATGCCATAACGACCACGGCTAACTCACCCGGTAATTCTGTTGTGAATCGACTTGATTAATTATGTAGCCTATATAACTTGCCATTTGGCTGCATTATAAAATTATATTATAAATTATATACATTATTTGGATCCCCCCATAGTTACGCCGACCACCTCATGGTGCAGTGGCTAACATTGTTGGCTGTCACCCCCGAGGTACCGGGTTCGATCCCCGACTCTGCCAAGAATTTAAAAGTCTTGGTATGGTCTGGTACGGGGTCTGCCAGTCTCGTGATGCAAAATGGGAACCTGCCGGACGCTATGGCAGGGGGAGGAGTGGAAAGGAACTGGCCACCCTACCACACGCATCTCCGGCTCGGGATGCCTGGTTAGTGATCCCTTGACGAAGTCAGGGGCTCTAATTCAGGTCGCCTACGTCCCTGGAGGGGATATGGCACTCGAATTAATTAGTAGTTACGCCACTAACAATTATCTGTTTTAATCTACTGACTGTACCTCTGTAACATGAATAATATTCTGTCTCAAGAAGTGCACCCATTTTCAGGCGCGGATTCAGGGGGGGGGGGGGGGGTCACGACCCCCCCCCCCCCCACAAACGAAGACCAAATTATTTTTGCAAACTCAAAAAACGAAAACACAATAACCAGACAAATAAAACTTAACGAATTGTAACTGAAAAACAGTTTTTTTTTCATTTTATTCAATACTGAAAATATCTTTATTGCAATTATTATGTCCTGTTACAACTGTATTGTACATATTTACAAATTCATACCTGTTATATAAAAACGATGTCAAGATGAATGTGCAGCAATGCACGGATAGGAATTTGGGGCTTTTTTTCCCACCAACAATTTTTGGCGACTTCCAAACTGCAAGCTTGGTTGGTAATTTAAGCTGTGACTTTCTCCCTTTGTCGGTACCAACTCGACTTGCCGAAACTGTAACGTACCTTGATACTGTACTTTTCTGGAAGCTCGATGTAAAATTCGCAAAACACGCCTTTGCAATTTGTACGAATATTTTTGGTGCGCTAAACGCATCAAATTTCTATCCATGTAGCTTACAAAAAAATTGGTCTGGTTTTGTACGTTTGGTTATTTTGTGATTGCGTTTTTATTGATACCATTTTTCTTAACAATTTGGATTCTCTGGACCACCCCCACCCCCAAAGCCAAACTCTAGATCCGCGCCTGCCCATTTTCACATTTCATTAGGATTCCAGCTGTTAATCAACTAGCTAGTAAGGATTGCTCTCTTTCTCAGGGTTTAAATACATCTGCAGCAGTCATATACACATATTCAGATGCAATGCAAGCAGGAGTGTGGAAATACCATATGGGGATCATGAACGGTTGCACCAATCCCAAGGAAGAAACGTTTCCGTTATAAAGGAGCTCTTCTTTTGTTTTTGTTTTTTTTTTGTAGCCAGTCACTGACATGTTTACATCTAAAACCTCCTTTTTTGTCTCACTCAAAAGCTCTTAATGTAGTAACGCTGACGTCACACTTTCGCTGCCGGGAAGTTCCTTTCGTCAACAATGAACACTTGTCTGTCTGTGGCCTTGGCACCTCTCCCTGGCATCGCTCCGAGCTACCGTGCAAAGTTCGGTGTCTTGTCTGCAGAATGGCACAGAAGCGGAGATAGATTCTCAGCTCATTGGACGCCGAGGGATCAGCGTTGCCAGATTCGAAAAGCAAAATTGTTTTCTGAAGGTCTACCAAATTATGTTACATTTCCATTTTCCTAAATTATTATTAATAATATCGTATGGCCTCGAGTGCCGGGTGCAAGCTTTGTTATTTGACGCCCAGAGGGCAGCTTGCATGTCGAATTTTGTTGTTCCTTGGAACGCTATGGAAGTCAAGGAGGTTAGATATCTAAGCTCCTTGACACTATAGCGCTTCCTAGTGTGCCCATTTAGCAAGAAATATGCCAATCACAGTATACCAGCGTAGCTCAATTCGGAATTTCGGGGCAGCGGTAAGTTCCCCCACTCTGTGACTCACATATTTTGGATTAATTAGAGGATACACTTGCAAAAATAACAACAAAATCAACTCCTATTTTAAACATATTTAATTAATAAAATTAATGGCGCTACAAACAATTAAACAATTTAATTACTGACCCAAATATCAACTGCTTGTTCCAAATGAACAAGGGATCACAAAATAAAATAAACAAATATTGAATTCAAAACCTGTGGTTTCCACATAAACCAACAATTCTTACTTAGTCTCACTTCCATAAAGCACTAACATTAAGTTTACATAACTCTGAGCTCTTTGGCTCCATGCATTTGCATTATTACGGTGTCATTCTTGTACACCTCAAACACTAGCTTTTATATTTTCTTATTTCTCAAGAACAAATATATAATTATATTTAAAATCTCTGTTAATTATTTAATTCAATATTTTGGGCATGTCCACACATTCAGCTGTTATCATCTCTCTTTATTTCACAAACATATTAAGGTAATCAGAAAATCAATTGTGTACTCCAGAGCGTGAAGGTACTTGACACAGTCAAAAAACTATAGTTACTCCCGAACTCAGTTGCCTTCAATCAACTCGTGGAATCCCACGTCCATACATTATTACAATAGGGATTGTTATTTATCTCTTATGTCTTAAATAGACCATTATCATATAAGAAACTACGATCTGAACTGGCAAACGAAATATCTATCTTTAAGGACCTCGGTTCAACGCCCGGGTCGTTTACAACTTTAAACACTCCTGGTGTATTCGTTTCTCTTTAAAACAGCTTACGAGACGGTCTCAGTTCCTTCTCGCTTTAAGAAGGCTAGACTCCACTACATGGGGTGCGATTTATGACACGTTAGGGTGGGGAGACATCCCGTCTGGCCCAACATTTAGTAGCTTGTTTTCAAGGCTTTCAAAACAAACCTTTCCATTCATTCAGTTCTGGGGAGACCGGGCTTTATTGTACCGTAACATTCAAACAACTATTCTTTGGTTCAAAGACCATTATCATATCCTTGGCATTTATTAATTATGAGAGGGTCCTCATTGATTGGGAAGATTAAATACACATACGACGACGAAGAATTTCAGGGGCTTTTATCATAAGAAGATCCTGCATTCGAATCTCTTCAGGTGCCTCGGGAACTAATCCCTTACAGAGGACTTATTGCAAAATGCGATTTAGAGTCGGCCGTGGCCCATATGACATACGCTCAATAATACCATATATTAGCTCCCTTTTTAAATACATACACAATGCCCCGTGATACTAATGTCACTAATAGAGGACTTACACAATTATCAATTCACTGCAATCAACTACCCTCCATAAGTAATGTACCAAGTATTTAACCACTACGCGTTCCTAGCGTGACACTTTAATATTATATTTGCGCTCATTATGCTCTATGCATTATTTCAAGCCGAAAATGTCTTCCCAAGAACTGATAAAATCTTTTTAGTAACAATTCATATTATTTTAATTCACATATTTAATCTTTCCATGGTCGATAAATCGCTCCCTGTTTTAAAATATTCCATTGAACCTCATTTCTTACACATACGTTAAGGCTTAACGTTCTTATGTTCATATCAATTTATTTGATTTTTATTTAACATTTCCATATTTAATTATTATTATTATTATCTTTATTCTTTATACAAGCTCAAAGGCTATTTCTTTCATATCTCAACTTTACTTTATTCAACGTCTTTCATGATAATTAAATGATATTTCGCTTGCTCTTATGACATTTGTTAAATACATTAACCCTTTATTCACATATTTCTCTACGGAATTTATTCTTTACATCATTATTCATAATTTCTCTATTTATTTATTATTGTTCAGACCGTATTCTTGATTATTCAATATTCATTCATTAAAACACATCCCTTTCACTCAAAACTCCGGTGAGTTGTACACAATCAATTTCTGACACCAAAATAAAAATGAATTTTGTACTTACATATTTTCAGATCATCCCACGATCTTAAATCTGGTGTGGCGTTTCATTTTTGGGCCCACTTCGAACTGTTTACACCATATTAAAGGTATTCATCTTACGTAAAAACACTTTTGGACCTATATCTAGAACACTTAATATTGACGACATTTTTATATACTGGTGTGTCCCTTTTGAACACATAATAACACTAAAAATATTATCTAACACACAATCTTGATTATTTTACACTTCACAATTACTCGATCACTAGGCCGCGTTTCTGCGCCTATCACACGTGATCTTCTTAAATTCCCGTTTCCAAGCGTGAGATTTATCTGATGTCGGCTTCCTATTCTGAAGAATCCGAAAGTCCCGAAACATCTACTGTTCCCTGGAGTTCAATTCTGCTATTCCTATCCTGGATAACTGGCTATTATCTCGCTTGAACGGCTTCTCTGTAGATCTGTCTATTGATCCTAACGAGAGTCTATATGGATCGAGGTCTCCTCTAAGACCTATAGATTAGTTTCTAGCAGCTAGCACTTTTTGATTCTAGTACTATTATAATTGTTCGCCTGCTATCTGGAGCTAATGCTTATAGTCTCCTATTCTATTTATTTGAACTGTTTTTAACGCTCCTACGTTCGAACCTTATTCTGTTCTTCCTTTTTAGGTTGCTTCAACTTAAATAACAGTTTATCTGTCTGGTACGATACTTCCGTACGTTATGATCTGTTCGTTACATTTAACGACCTATCGCCTTTTAGTCCGACGTTCGCAGCCTGCTCTGACTATATCTTGCGAATCTTCACTTTAACTTGTATACAGTCGGCCTAAATCCTATAATTAGGATTTTCCTAATACTTCACTACGGCGATACTTTAAAATTTCGTCGTGAATGCTCATTATGGAGGCCAGCAAGTCGTTACTACTGTGACGCCTGTGGCTATTGGATCTTACTTCGGTGATGCAAAACAGCGTTTCTCCCCTCAAGGAGTATTGGTAGCTGTTATCGATGTAACGCAGAGTTACGTCCCCTCACGGACTGTCGGAATGATTACTTCTACGTCGTGGAGCAGCACTTCCCCTCACGGAATGCTCGTAGGACTGATGCGATGTGACACAGTGACGTGCCCTCTGGCTGTCTGAATACTGCATGATTGGCTTGGAAACGCCCGAAGCTTTATACTGTTTTACTACAAAAAAATAAGACTCAAGCCTTTTCTGTGGTCAACTTCTAAAATAATGGTGCCACAAATATAAAAATTATACCTTCCGAAAGCTCGTCTTCTCAATGTCTAATGATCTTATTGCACCTAAGAATCGATCGTGCAATTCGGAGATATTAATTAATTTCTCGTCCTCAATTGTGTGGGTGTTGCATTCTTTTTGTTCTCTCCCCTCCACAGAAGCTTAGGTAATTCACCGATGACGTCGTCTTACGTCGGCAGTTTATTTCTGCACAATTATTACATGGTTTCTCTATACTGAAAAATCTCTCATTAAATATAATTCACTGTACTGTGCTTGTTTACTCATTATTATGCTCGTAAACGTGTTAATTTTAATTATTCCTCTTCTGGTGCGTATGCGACGTTGTCAATTTCCAGCCACGTCAGCTTGAATTCCGATTCAAGCTTCTCTTTCTATCACGGTGGAAACTTCCACTCAGTTATTAATACTCGTGACCAGCCCTCTCTGAAATGTTGAGTGGGGTGATCTCATCTAAGGAGCAGCTGTCCCTAGCCGCTTGCACAATGTTAAGCTATATTCCTGGCTTAAAATCTCTCTCCGTTCCTTTAAGAAACTATACTTTTCTTTCATTTCTTCCTTAAGGACATTGGTTCGACCGTCATGGACCCTATGGCCCATGGGTTCATCTCTCCCCTCCTTAGGTAAATAAATTTTCGAAAATTTTTAGGAAATTTATTTCAATTTAATTTGTATTTCCTTTCCGTCGAATCAATCATAACGTCATCCGTATTTACTGTTGTTTTTACTTCTTTTAAGTCGTATCCGGTAATTGTGTAGGTCGGGTATGCTCTGTCCCTACCCTTTCTTTCTTTCTTTCTTTCTTTGTCTGGACTTTAAGTTCCCAGAACCTCATTCTCCCTTACGGGTTTGGTCTATCCCTACCCGTTTCCTTATTTCATCATTTTCTTTCCTTAAATTGGAATTTTCTTCTTCAATAAATTCAATTATTTCTTTAATTTCCCAATATACTTTCTCCAATTCGCATTCGCACTCGAATGCTTGAGCTCTATTTTCTATTTCTTCCTTATTCTTATTTATGTCAAAAGCGGATTCATCTCTAAATATTTCCATGACCAGGGCTTGTTCATTTTCTTCATCGAAATCTTCGGGAGGGTAATATAATTTCAAATTTGCTGAATTCATAGTCACTTCGTGATCTGTTTCACAGTGCCGAATTCTATATGCGTTATTCCTCAAATCTCTGATTATCTGATATGGTCCGTGGTACATTTTCTGGAACTTCTTGTACACACGGTTCCCTGGATCCGAAATGGCTGGTCTCTTCACTAACACCATTTCTCCTGCTAATAATGGTCGATGATACCTCTTATGCCTATTTCTTCTCTGCCTCCTGTCGGCTTGAGCTTTTAAATGCTCAAAGGCTCTCCTAATTCGTACATCTCTTCCCGGCTGAGCGTCTGCTGGTCTAGGAATTACCAGATTCCAAGGTCTTTCTGGTTGCTCATTCCGATCTAACGTTATGGGTATCTCTCCTGTGGATTCATGGATTGTATTATTTATACAAAATTCAATAATATCCAAAATATCTATCCACTTCCAATTTTCTTCGGCACAGTAGATTCTACAATACTTGGCCGTTTCTCTCATAACTCTCTCTACAGGGTTTGCCTCAGGATGGCGAATACTTGACAAAATTTGACGTATTCCAAGTCTTTCTAATTCTCGTCTGAACTCTACACTGGTGAAACAACTGCCGTGATCCGACAACAAATTCTCAGGTTTCCCCAGAATCGGTATCACTTTTTCTTTAAGTCGTTTTAACACCTGTTTGGTACTAGTCTTCTGTATGGGAGCAAGGACAACCATTTTAGTGAAGACATCCATAGCCACCATTATGTGTCGATTTCCTCTTCTTGCCTTTGGCAAAGGTCCAAAATTATCGATAGATATGATTTGGCCGGGCCTTTCAGGCAACAATGGTATAGGCTTCTGTCTCATCAGAAATGCATTAGGTTTAATCCTTTGACATAAATCACATGTCTTTAACGTGTCCCTTACAGTTTCTCTCAGTCTCGGCCATATAAATGCTTCTTTCAGCATCGAGACTGTTTTGTCGACTCCCATATGTCCGAACGATCTATGGGCTAACCATACTATTTTCCTCTGCAAAATTGCAGGTACAACAATCCTTAATTTCGTATGGTCAGAGTCCACAAACTTATATAATAACCCATTATAAAACGTGTAGTCTTGTGCTATCTTCTCAGCTTCCGTGTACGCTGGTGTTCCTCTTATCAAGCTTCCCTCAAGGAATGATATGAGCATGTTCATCCATGGATCCTCCCGTTGTCTTTGACTAATGCTTCTTAACTCATTAAGAGTACGCTGATCCCTGTCTTCCAAATCTATAGCCATTACTTCCTCTTCTATGGACTCTGGCTGTCTACTTAAGTAGTCTGGAACTATGTTTTCCTTTCCTGGGCAGTACTCTATCTTGACATCAAATTGTTGAATATATAAAGCCCAACGCATCAACCTTTGACTGGATAAATCAGTCTTCATCAAAAAGGTTAAGGCTTTATGATCCGTCCTTAGAATGACCTGAAACCCATATACGATCTTCCGCCAATATTGCAACGCGTGCAATATCGCTAATAGCTCGATCTCGCTGATCGTATAATTTTTCTCGTGTGGTTTCAGTCTTCTACTTGTGAAAGCTAGATAGTTCTTCTTATCAGGGTTTTCCGGGTTCTCCTGATATAGCATTGCCCCTATTCCAATCTGGGATGCGTCTGTCTGAATGATAAATTTCTGATTAAAATCAGGATATCCTAGCTTCACGTAATTTAAGAGCATTTCCTTGGCCTCCACGAATGCTTTCTCTGCTTCCTCCGTCCATTTCCACTTGCCCCCCTTCTTCAGAAGGTCCTGTAGTGGTGCAACAGTTTTGGTGTATGAGGGACAATGTCCTGAGAAGAACCCAATCAATCCCAAAAACTGGCGAACGTTCTTCACTTTCAAAGGCCTTGGAAAATCCCTTATTGATTCCAATTTGCATGGATTTGGTTTAACACCATCCTTGTCAATCACATGCCCTAAAAATGTCACTTGCCTTTGACAGAAGTTCGACTTCTTTAAATTTATCTTAAAATTTGCCCTTCTTAGGTCTTCTAATAATTTCTTCAAATTTTCTAAATGTTCCTCAATGTTCTCTGAGGTAAGCAAAATGTCATCTACGTATCGGATAGTGCACTCTTTCACTTCCTCTGACAGGTTTCGATCCAGTGCTCTTATTAATGCCGATCCTGCAGTCTTTAATCCAAACGGACATCTTCTAAAGCAGTATGTTTGTTGATCGAACTGAAATCCAGTCAACAAGCTGGTTTTCTCTTCCAGTTCGAGATGATGATACGAAGAAGTCATGTCAATATTCGTAAAAATCTTCTTGCCTTTAAATTTCCTCAGTATTTCTTTTATGGGTGGTGCCGAATCATTTTCTGGTATAATTTTTGCATTTAGATTTCTAGCATCTAAACACACCCTTACTGAGCCATCCGGTTTACTCACAATCACTAATGGACTAACATATGGTGTCGCCATCTTTTCTATAACACCTGCATTCATCATCTCCTGCAGTGTCTTCTTGGTTTGTGGGTAATGTTTTTCCGCAACCGGGTATGGTTTTTGTTTGAACGGTGCCCAATCGTTGACTTGGAACGCGTATTTAAAATTTTCAATCTTCCCTGGCTTGGAATCAAATACGTCCCTATAATCCAATAATAATTTCTTTAACTGTTCCTTAATTTCGAGGCTAACTTTAGCTTCCTCCACTTTTCCTGACAGGTTGGTCTCGAACTCATTTTCCACATTATCTTCGAGTTCTATGTTGAGGACTTCAAATATCTTTTCTATGTCCTTATAATCTTCCTCAATCACTTCTTCCATATGCCATACCTGTTCTGCTATTTTCGCCTCCTGATCCTGTAGGTTAATGTTTTGTTCCTCCACATCCTCTCTTTGAATTCTAATGCAGTTTTGCGCTAGGTCTATAATGACCTTGTTCTCACGGATAAAATCAATACCTAATATGACATTATACGGTAATTGATTTACCAGCAAAAAGCACTGCGAAATTTCAGCGTTACCCATGATTAAATCAATGTACACCTGAAATTTACATGTCAAAGATTTTTCAGGGATAATTCCCTTAATCTTTACACTTGATGTGGGAATCTTTAGTACTCGGCCCCTTGTTTCCAATTCATTTAACAGGGTTTGTGTAATTAAACTTATTGTGGATCCAGTATCGATCAATGCTCTGACCAGTAATCCTTCTATCCTAAGCATAATTATAGGTAGTTCTCTTTTAACAGGTGGGATTCCTTCCACATCCTCGTTAATTAGTTCATCTGGTCTGGCTATCCAATTTACAATTTCTACTTCCTCCCAGCTCCTGGTATGTTTCCACTTTTGACAATTTAAATTTGGAGTTTTTTTTATCCTGAGGGCTCCCTTTTCCCTCATTCTTTAGCTGAGCTTGTAGTTCCAAGCTTTGAGCTCCATCTAGTCGGTCGGGTGATTTCCTGTTCTTGATTGCCTCACTCCAACGGACTTTTTGCCTATCAGGTTCATCTGGTCTTTCGTTCATATAACGAAGACTCTCCTGATATCTTTCTTCTATTTCGGCCCGATATTCATCATCCCTATCGTCTGGCCTTACATTCCTCCTGGGATAATTCTCCCATTTCTTTCTATTATCCGGCCTTTGCTGGTTATTGTTATAGGGGCGGCTTTCCTGTTGCCTATAACCCGTCGTTCTAGGATTTCTTCCTCGATATCCTCCCCTGTAATATGGCTGTATCCTTCTAGGCTCCTGGTGCCCATACTCTCGATCTCGTCCTGGAGTATCCGTACTGGTGGACTGATTCCTGGTCGCTGGTTTTTCTCCAGTTTCCTGACTGCTGGCCATGTGTACTTGCTCAGTTTGTCTCTGATGCCGAGGTGTTACGTGCGAAGTTGTCATATCTAACTGACGTAATACGCTTTCCACTTCCACAGCGCTTCTGGCTTTGGATGAGATTAGCAGCCTCTGAATCTCATGTGGAAGCTGTCTTGCAATGGCGGCACACAGGTCGTTTTCTGCCGGAGCAATATCCAGTTCGCGGAATTTACACAGCTGAGCGGTGAAAAATTCCGAGTATTTAGTAGGTGCATTGGTGCTGTACTTCCTAGAGTACAGATCTAGCCTTAAGTTTTCTTGGACATCTGCTGCCCAATATCGCTTTAAAAATGCTTCCCTAAAGCCTTCCACCGTATCAAAAGTGTATCTGAAGCTTCTAAACCAGGTGAGACAATCACCTGCCAACAGCTTTTCAATAGCTCTCAGTCTCCGATCCTGAGGAACCTTCATTTCATTTAGATACTCTGCCACTTCTTTTAGCCAGTATTTTGGAGTAATAGACATGTTATTACCCGTAAACTTTACTGGTCTGTCCTCATTGGATTTAATAATGTTTATTATTTGGCCATTTGTCTGATTCGTGTACGGGGTTGACATCGCCATTGGATATCCTGGGATCTTATAAGGGCTCTCCCCTCCTAAGTCCCTCTCCGTATCTGTGCCTTGTTCACGGGAATCTACCCATCCTGTCTTTGGAAACTCCTCCTGATTTTCGAATTCTAACTTCCTTTCTCTTCGGGCACTTTCTTCATTTGCCATGAGTTGGATTTCCATTTGACTGTTCTTAAGTTCCGTCCTCTCCAATCGGGATCTCAATTCATTCTGAATTCTTTCTTGATTCATTTTAATATCTTCCTCTATCTTTTTGAGTTGGAATTTCTCATCCCTGAAGCTATCCCTAAATCCATTTATTTGGTCTTCTACCTCTTTCTTAATGATCTTAGCATGTTGGTCTATAATTTCTGGCTTAACGTCACCTATGGTCTCCAGGCCCTCTCGTATCTCCTTTATTTGCTTCTCCACTTCTTTTCGTCCTTTGACCATATCTATTTTCATTCCTTCAAGCCTTCCCTCGGTCTTCTCTTGACTCTTATACAACTTCATCATTTCATCTTGGACCTGACTAATTTCCTTATTGGTTTTTCCTACATGAACCTTTAATGTGCCGATGGTTTCCTGAACCTCAATAATACCCTGACTTATTTCATTTATTTTATGGGTACTTTCCTTACTTTCGTTCTCTCGTTGTTTTCTTTCCCTCTGGAGATGCCCCTCGTATACACCTAATCTTTGATCTATTTTCGTTTCGTATGTCTTCAAATTCTCATCTACCTGCCCGGTAAAATGATCAATCTGACCTTTCATCTCCTGAACATCCTTTAGATTTTGATTTTTCATCTCAGTTACCTCAGTCTGAACTACACCGATTTTGTCCTCGAGGGTCCCTACTTTCTCCTCAACCTTTCCAAATCGGGTTCCTAGCTTATTCACGCTTTGTTTTATTTCATCCCGGGATGCCTTACAAATATCGCTGTTAGATTTTATCTGATCTTTCAATTCTTTCTGCACATCTTGGATCTGGGTTACAAGTTTTTCCTCACATGCCTTTACATTTTTTTTACAAGATTCTTCCATGCTATTTAATTTAGTTTCTATAGCACCAAATTTATTTTCCATGGTATCAATTTTATCCCCTATACTTTTAAAATTATCTTGGCATTTATTTTGGGAATCTATCATATTTGTGTTCATAGTATCTAATTGAGTTTGCAATCCGGAATGGAATCCTTTATTTTCCTCTTTAATCTCACTTGCGATTTCCCCTTTTAATTCATTTAATTTATTCCCAAAATCAGTGTCTAAAGCTTGAAATTTGTTATTAATTGTTTCTTCTATTTCAGCCTTCAGTACTCCATTGTTTTCGTTACTGTTGGCTTTCAGAGACTCTAACGTCTCCGTTTTCATCACTTCCCACTGGTGTTTAATGGTTTCCCCACTTTCTGTTTTCATCTTTTCTATCTCAGCCTTCACTTCATCGTTCATTTTGATACAATTAGCTTCGATATCGACTAATTTAGTTCCCATGATATCACTTTTATTTTTTATTGACTCCAAACTTAGATTCATGGATCCTAACCTTTGGTTATTTTCCTCCTGTTGGCTGTCCAACTTGTCGTTTATAGATCCTAACCCTTCTTTATTTTCAATCTGTTGGCTATCCAACTTATTCAAACTATCATTTATGGATTTGAACTCTTCTTTATGTTCAGTCTGTTGGCTATCCAACTTATTCAAACTCTCATTTATGGATTCGAACACTTTGTTATTTTCATCCTTTTGGAGGCCCAATGTATTGTCTATTGTTCCCAATTTATTGTTTATGGCCTCCAAGAGCCGCTGCATCTCTTCACTCAATGCCATCTTATGAGAATACAGTGGGCCACAAATGCCACCACACTAGTACATGCTTGAGAGATGATACTCTGAATTAGTGTGTCCCAATTTCTTTAAAACTTTACTTTGGTACGGGTATTCACTTACAACGTACCCTTTTACTACTTTTATTCAATTTCATAAACCTTTATGGAAGTGTTTAAAATTCAAAATTTCGAAAAACCATTTTTTTTCCAAAAAAATGAAAATTTTGATTTTTCGAGAAAAACTCGGGTTTTCCCTAGGAAAACTCAGCCCTGCGTACTGGGCGCCAAAAAGAGTAAAGGAGGTTTGCTTGTAGCCCCACGTTGAAGCCACTAGACAAATTAAAATTACTCCGGTTCCAAATAAACACGGAGTTCATGACATAACACAAATGTTATTTAAAAAATGTGGGTTCACATAAACCAACAATTCTTACTTAGTCTCACTTCCATAAAGCACTAACATTAAGTTTACATAACTCTGAGCTCTTTGGCTCCATGCATTTGCATTATTACGGTGTCATTCTTGTACACCTCAAACACTAGCTTTTATATTTTCTTATTTCTCAAGAACAAATATATAATTATATTTAAAATCTCTGTTAATTATTTAATTCAATATTTTGGGCATGTCCACACATTCAGCTGTTATCATCTCTCTTTATTTCACAAACATATTAAGGTAATCAGAAAATCAATTGTGTACTCCAGAGCGTGAAGGTACTTGACACAGTCAAAAAACTATAGTTACTCCCGAACTCAGTTGCCTTCAATCAACTCGTGGAATCCCACGTCCATACATTATTACAATAGGGATTGTTATTTATCTCTTATGTCTTAAATAGACCATTATCATATAAGAAACTACGATCTGAACTGGCAAACGAAATATCTATCTTTAAGGACCTCGGTTCAACGCCCGGGTCGTTTACAACTTTAAACACTCCTGGTGTATTCGTTTCTCTTTAAAACAGCTTACGAGACGGTCTCAGTTCCTTCTCGCTTTAAGAAGGCTAGACTCCACTACATGGGGTGCGATTTATGACACGTTAGGGTGGGGAGACATCCCGTCTGGCCCAACATTTAGTAGCTTGTTTTCAAGGCTTTCAAAACAAACCTTTCCATTCATTCAGTTCTGGGGAGACCGGGCTTTATTGTACCGTAACATTCAAACAACTATTCTTTGGTTCAAAGACCATTATCATATCCTTGGCATTTATTAATTATGAGAGGGTCCTCATTGATTGGGAAGATTAAATACACATACGACGACGAAGAATTTCAGGGGCTTTTATCATAAGAAGATCCTGCATTCGAATCTCTTCAGGTGCCTCGGGAACTAATCCCTTACAGAGGACTTATTGCAAAATGCGATTTAGAGTCGGCCGTGGCCCATATGACATACGCTCAATAATACCATATATTAGCTCCCTTTTTAAATACATACACAATGCCCCGTGATACTAATGTCACTAATAGAGGACTTACACAATTATCAATTCACTGCAATCAACTACCCTCCATAAGTAATGTACCAAGTATTTAACCACTACGCGTTCCTAGCGTGACACTTTAATATTATATTTGCGCTCATTATGCTCTATGCATTATTTCAAGCCGAAAATGTCTTCCCAAGAACTGATAAAATCTTTTTAGTAACAATTCATATTATTTTAATTCACATATTTAATCTTTCCATGGTCGATAAATCGCTCCCTGTTTTAAAATATTCCATTGAACCTCATTTCTTACACATACGTTAAGGCTTAACGTTCTTATGTTCATATCAATTTATTTGATTTTTATTTAACATTTCCATATTTAATTATTATTATTATTATCTTTATTCTTTATACAAGCTCAAAGGCTATTTCTTTCATATCTCAACTTTACTTTATTCAACGTCTTTCATGATAATTAAATGATATTTCGCTTGCTCTTATGACATTTGTTAAATACATTAACCCTTTATTCACATATTTCTCTACGGAATTTATTCTTTACATCATTATTCATAATTTCTCTATTTATTTATTATTGTTCAGACCGTATTCTTGATTATTCAATATTCATTCATTAAAACACATCCCTTTCACTCAAAACTCCGGTGAGTTGTACACAATCAATTTCTGACACCAAAATAAAAATGAATTTTGTACTTACATATTTTCAGATCATCCCACGATCTTAAATCTGGTGTGGCGTTTCATTTTTGGGCCCACTTCGAACTGTTTACACCATATTAAAGGTATTCATCTTACGTAAAAACACTTTTGGACCTATATCTAGAACACTTAATATTGACGACATTTTTATATACTGGTGTGTCCCTTTTGAACACATAATAACACTAAAAATATTATCTAACACACAATCTTGATTATTTTACACTTCACAATTACTCGATCACTAGGCCGCGTTTCTGCGCCTATCACACGTGATCTTCTTAAATTCCCGTTTCCAAGCGTGAGATTTATCTGATGTCGGCTTCCTATTCTGAAGAATCCGAAAGTCCCGAAACATCTACTGTTCCCTGGAGTTCAATTCTGCTATTCCTATCCTGGATAACTGGCTATTATCTCGCTTGAACGGCTTCTCTGTAGATCTGTCTATTGATCCTAACGAGAGTCTATATGGATCGAGGTCTCCTCTAAGACCTATAGATTAGTTTCTAGCAGCTAGCACTTTTTGATTCTAGTACTATTATAATTGTTCGCCTGCTATCTGGAGCTAATGCTTATAGTCTCCTATTCTATTTATTTGAACTGTTTTTTAACGCTCCTACGTTCGAACCTTATTCTGTTCTTCCTTTTTAGGTTGCTTCAACTTAAATAACAGTTTATCTGTCTGGTACGATACTTCCGTACGTTATGATCTGTTCGTTACATTTAACGACCTATCGCCTTTTAGTCCGACGTTCGCAGCCTGCTCTGACTATATCTTGCGAATCTTCACTTTAACTTGTATACAGTCGGCCTAAATCCTATAATTAGGATTTTCCTAATACTTCACTACGGCGATACTTTAAAATTTCGTCGTGAATGCTCATTATGGAGGCCAGCAAGTCGTTACTACTGTGACGCCTGTGGCTATTGGATCTTACTTCGGTGATGCAAAACAGCGTTTCTCCCCTCAAGGAGTATTGGTAGCTGTTATCGATGTAACGCAGAGTTACGTCCCCTCACGGACTGTCGGAATGATTACTTCTACGTCGTGGAGCAGCACTTCCCCTCACGGAATGCTCGTAGGACTGATGCGATGTGACACAGTGACGTGCCCTCTGGCTGTCTGAATACTGCATGATTGGCTTGGAAACGCCCGAAGCTTTATACTGTTTTACTACAAAAAAATAAGACTCAAGCCTTTTCTGTGGTCAACTTCTAAAATAATGGTGCCACAAATATAAAAATTATACCTTCCGAAAGCTCGTCTTCTCAATGTCTAATGATCTTATTGCACCTAAGAATCGATCGTGCAATTCGGAGATATTAATTAATTTCTCGTCCTCAATTGTGTGGGTGTTGCATTCTTTTTGTTCTCTCCCCTCCACAGAAGCTTAGGTAATTCACCGATGACGTCGTCTTACGTCGGCAGTTTATTTCTGCACAATTATTACATGGTTTCTCTATACTGAAAAATCTCTCATTAAATATAATTCACTGTACTGTGCTTGTTTACTCATTATTATGCTCGTAAACGTGTTAATTTTAATTATTCCTCTTCTGGTGCGTATGCGACGTTGTCAATTTCCAGCCACGTCAGCTTGAATTCCGATTCAAGCTTCTCTTTCTATCACGGTGGAAACTTCCACTCAGTTATTAATACTCGTGACCAGCCCTCTCTGAAATGTTGAGTGGGGTGATCTCATCTAAGGAGCAGCTGTCCCTAGCCGCTTGCACAATGTTAAGCTATATTCCTGGCTTAAAATCTCTCTCCGTTCCTTTAAGAAACTATACTTTTCTTTCATTTCTTCCTTAAGGACATTGGTTCGACCGTCATGGACCCTATGGCCCATGGGTTCACTAGTTGAGAATGGAGGAACTTTTTGTATTGGCGGAAAATCCCGAGATTAATTTTGCCATTATGGACACGGCCTACTGAATTCAAATGGATTCTTTAACGTGCCAACAACGTATGACATGCGTGTCGTGATTTTATATCGCCAGGCTAGGAGCGAACCTGCAAGCTTGGGGGGTTGGTAGCCCGACATGATAACCACTCAACTACCGTGGAGTAAACTGTTATCACCATGTTTGTAGTGATGAGGAACAAATGGTAAGTTTGCATTGCCATTAGCATATTTAAAGTGGCGCGGACTCAGAGTGTGTGTTTCTCTAGTACAGACAGCCGTTGTATTGTACTGCAATATGCATCAAACCCGCCCAGGACGGAAGAGACAGCAGATATGCTATCTACTCCCAACACGTTTTTCTTGTACCAATGTCTCTTGGCTTGGGCGATGCTGTCAGCCAATACAGTTGGCTAGGGTCTCCGGTTCGAGGCCTCGCCCTACATCCTAGTCCGAGGTTCGAGACCCACCGCGACCTACATCTACCAGTCGTGTCGTGTGCTGGATACGATCGCCAGCTGTGCCACTAAATTTAAAAGAAACGGGGTCGTTCCTTGTACTCAGCTGTAATGTAAACCTTTAATCACACACACAGTGATAATAATGAGGAGGATGACAAAAAGAAGAAATTAAAGTTCCTCTAAATTCTTACAGTCGCCTTGTGTGGCCTCTGGCTACGTATTAAGACTCCAGATCTAAAGGTCCTAGGTTCGATTGCCGGCTCTGACAATCAATTTAATTCTGGTCTGAGAACTAGCACTGATTACACTGATATATTTTATGAGTATTTTCCCAACTCCGATCGTAGCTTAGTTAGTTATTGTTGTTTTAAGGGGTAGAACTACGAGGTAATCTGTCCCTACACCAATCGTAGCATAATCATTGCATTTACATACGCAAATCTGAATCCCTCGGGGCCCCGGGTTAGATTCCCGCCTCTGCCAAGAAATGTAATTCTGTTCTGAAGGTTAAAACGGGGTACACTCAACCTCGTGAGGCAAACCTGAGAATAGGCGGGTTCGATTCCCACCTAACCCATCCTAGAAGTGGGTTTCCGTGGTGTCCCACTTTTAATCCAGGCGAATGCCGGGATGGTTCCTAAATTAAGGCCACGGCTGCCTCCTTCCAAATCCTCATCAGAATTACAACTACACACACTAACACAGCCATCACAGTAACACAGGTTATCAGATAAATTCCACACACACACACACACACATGATCACGATGCCACACAGCCCCTCAATGAATCAACAACCACCACCTCTGGAGCTCACAACTAGCGTAACATAGGATGGTGACTACTTATTTGTGCATATTTCATGCATTTCCCTAAATTTAAAAACTAAAATACTATATTAGCCCCTTCCAAGCTTTTCGAGTTATCTCGGCAACTATCGACTGTCCTGCAACACAGGACCTTCATAGATCCTTGTTTATGAGAACAGATTATGTTTCCGTTCTCACTGCAAGGCAGTTGAAGACAGCTTTAGTATTATACAATCCCCAGAAACAATTCCATTTCCTATGAACACGGCATTCTCGTAACGTTATCTGTACACGACAGAACCGCTTAAGCTTATCTCGTGAGCAACATACAAGCACTAATAGCACTCATTCGATCGTCAGCTCCCAGTGCAGTAGAAGGTATTATCAGAGAGTCAAGGATATAATGTACCTCAAAGGAGCAGAGAGCGATCCCGGGACCTAGGAAAAAAATCAACAGGGCCCCTCCATTTTCATTCAACCAGTGACATAATTTTGGAATTACGGTATTACGGTTGCATATTTTCACGCACCCTCTCTCATAAAAAAAAAGAGCCGTGTATTTTAGCTTGCCTACTGAATATGAATTTACTTAGTTTTTAGTTACTTAGTCACTCTCCTTTTCCTCTCTCTCAAGCAGTTTCTCTGGCGTAGTTGGTAGCATGCTTAGCTTCTATGCCCAAGATCGTGGGTTCAATCCCGGCCAAACATGTAAGAAGTAAAGAGTCATTTTTTTCTGAGGTCGAATTAGAGACATTATGCTCCACAATGAGCTCTGGACAACGTTGGCAACGTCGCCATTTCCCCGGAAGAAAAATGAAAAACACAATGGTTATTTATAAAATAAATTAGGCCTTTATGCTCTCTTTGTAATGTTTTGGATGCTATTCACTGGCTGTATTTGCATCGAACCGAGACATATTGGAAAATTTCACAAGTTTAGTCATTAAATTAAATAAAGTTGTCCATTAAGTCCTTTTACAGCCTCGGGCCCCTCAGAAAATCCGGGCCGTGGGGATACAGCCCCGCTTTCCCCTCCCTCTCCTCGGGCCTGCATAGCAGAAGGAGCAGGAGGAGAAAGATAGGGAGAGAGGGAGAATTGGAAGATTGAGATTATTAAGACATTTCTATACCGAAGGGTGACCAAAGGAAGATTGTAGTTTTACGTGACCGTGAATCTTGTGATTATGAGCCACGGGACTTCCTTTTTACGTGAAATCCGAACCACAGGATATGGCATTTCACTTCGAAAATCTCACATGCATTGACCGGGAATCGAACCCAGTCGACCTTGGTGAGAGGCCAACAGCAAGACCGCTGTGCCACCACGCCCCCGCCGAAGGTGAACAAACAGTCGATTGTCCAATACATATTGGGGTCCGCCGGCTAGCATTCTTGGCTGTCACCGCGGAGGTCTGGGTTCGATTCCCGGCTCTACCAAGACATTTAATTCTTGTCTGAGGGCAGTAGGGGGCTGCGTGGTGAAGTCGGTAGAGGCCCTAAGCTTCTAACTGAAAGGGAGTGGGCTCGTTCCCCAACCAGGTAGAGGATTTTAGAAACAATACTACCAGTACCACTTTCGAAAAAGCAAATAGCCCTGGGGTTCACTCATCCTACACCAGAAATGAGTACCAGAGTAATTCCTGGGAGCAAAGACGACCGGGCGTGGAGTTGACACTCCACCCCATCTATGGAAGCCTCTACCAGGGCCTCCATGGCCTGTACGGAGTTAGCTTGCTTTTGCTGAGGGCTGAAAGTGGGTGAGGCTAAAAACTGAGAAGAGAAGGGTTTGATTCCTACCTCAGCCATCCTGGAAGTGGTTTTCCGTGGTTTCCCACTTCTACTCCAAACAAATGCAAAGGCCACGGCCTCTTCCTACCAAAATATTTCCTCTCTTACAAATACACACACTAGAACAGACATCACAGTGACACAGGATATCAGACAAATTCTACACACGCCAAGTACACGTATGTAACTACTACGTAGGATATTATTAAGATTTCATTGTCACATGAGTTTTGTTATTCCATATTCTAAAATCCGTAAGTCTACCTCTTATCATTCGCATTTACAACGGGGTCGGGGTTGAGATTTGATGAAAGCCTATGAGGCGGATGGCTTTTAGGACCGGATGCCCTTCCTGACACCAACCTCATGGGAGGTGCCATCCCAGCATTCGCCTGGAATTGAAATTGGGGAAACCACGGAAAACTATTTCAAGGATGGCTGACGGTGGGGCTCGAACGCACGTCTATCGAGTTCGTAGATAGCTTGGGTCAATGGCTTACAGCTGCGCGTTAGCGAGCATAGCTACCACTGTTAGGTTCTGTAAATATCTATATTGGTATAGATGGGTCGGTCGCTCGTGGCCGGTTGTAAGCGCGTGGGAATTCTTCTTAAAGCCGGAGTAGAACACTGAGAGCACTGAATATGCACATGCGCTGTGGAGGACACATTGCGCACTTTGTCTACATTGATCACAAAGGTATGAAGGCTCACTGTGCGTGAAGACACCACTGCGCATGTAATATGTACTGCTCGGGTGTAAGCTCTGTGAACTTGCGGGGTGAAGGGCAGAGGCAGGGAAGGGTCAGGCAAGAATTGAGAAGCCTGTCACAGCCCACCGTGTTACCTGATATTCCCGTCTATTCCAATACTGCTAACATAGGGTATTTGCTGAAACCAGTGTGGCGTTGTGAATGAGTAAGTGAGTCACCGATCAATGTATTCGGTTCTGTTACTAAGCATGGACCGGGAAACCCAATCACTCGTCACCATCAGTTCTCATAGTGCGCGATCCACATTCACGCAGCCTGGACCCGGTCAAGAAAGAACGGCCCACTTATAATTAGGGACCGGACATTTATGCACTGAAAACGATTAAAATATGCATGCAACTATGCACTAAAAATGTAGAAAATATGCATTAAAATATGCTCTTAACAATATGCCAATCTTATTCCCTTACTTTATACGTTTATCACAATAGATTATTGCACGTTTTCCAATGTTTTCAGGACACAAATTGCGTCAATTTTAATCGTTTTTAGTGCATAAATGTTCAGTCCCTAGCCATCAGTTGTATAATCACTTTTACCTGATACCCACTGTTTTAATAAATAATTTCTGCTGCTCTTCTCTTTAGGCATTTTGAGTTAAGTAACACATTAACTGATGAAACTCGTCAAAGATGGTGAAAGGAACGTCCCACCCCACTCACTTCTTCAAATAGCCAGCCAGCATTGCGTAAAGCACGAGTACTGTCATCTCGTTATCTGTTTCTCAGAAAGTTGCTTACAAGGGATTTTCCCCAGATGGCGTAAGGAATGTCCCACCACATGCCTTTCTTAAAATAATCAGACAGCATGCTTGCGTAAAATACTTTATTATATAATACGCTAAGGTGTACTGTATGTTTCGCAAAACTCAAGCTCCTAAACCAGAGGGAGTTAGATGGTGTGGTTTGTACGAAAATCTTACAAATCATCTCAATAGTACAGGGAAAAATCTTGTATTTCTTGAAAAGTCAACGGGCATATATTTATTTGTTTATAAAGTGCTTTTAAATAAATAAACAAGACGATAGCTCCTGGCAGAACTGTGTCGCGTACAGCCCACATAGCACTAGAGCCAGGCGGGTAGTCTGTACACATGGGGCGCACACAACCCATTATGCGAGAGTTCTCTCATGGATCAGGGGCCGATAACCTAGATGTTAGGCCCCTTAAAACAACAATTATCATCATCTCTCACGGGTCTTCTAGTTAGTTATTAATCTGTTGCTCAGAAAGTTGCTTACAAGGGATGTCCAAACGCAGGTCAACCCTATTTTGTTCAAGATGTTTTAAAGTATACTTATTTTCAACTGTACGCGCTAAAATATGCTGTTATGTTCAGAATACGCAAAACATCCAATAAACCCTCAAAATATGCATTTGCATATGCGCCTATGAATTTTCAAAAAATCTGGTACCTACTTATAACTAGAGCTGGGATTTGTATGTAATTACATATTTTTTCATATTTGTAGATATTCTACATATTCTTAGTGAAATTACATAAAATTACATATTTCGGAGTTTTCCTGTTTTTATATGAAATAAATTGCTGAATTGAAGTTTCACACTTAATGTGGGGTTGTTGTCTGTCCTCTCAACAGGGGGATTAAGGTAATTATGAGTGACAGGTATTTGAGAGGATGATGAGTGCTGTGCATGGGGTAACTGGTGCAAGTGTATTGAGTAAATTGCAAAAAGTGTTGAAGAGAAATCTTGGTTATTCAACATTTCACAGTGTGTGCCGAATTCTAAATGCAGATGACGTTGATCCTCCCGAGGACATTTCTCCAGCTAAAATTCCTGTCCTAAAATTTGCCCCAGTTACATCATGTGATCTTGAAAGATCTTTCTCTGCATATAAGAACTTCCTAAGTAACAATCGCCTTTCTATGACCCCAGAGAAAATCGAAAAATACTTAATAGTTTACCGTGCTACAAAATGTAATGAATAAATGTGCTTTGAGTTATAAAAATAATAAGTTTCTATTGAATATGTGTGTGATATATTCATATGATATGACTCCAAAGAACATTGAAAACTACTTAATTGTACACTGTGCTACAAAATGTAATATAAAGCGCGTTTAGTGTGTCGTAACTGACAAAATAGTAAGTTTATATTAATTATGATATTACATATTTTGCCCAATCTACATATTTTGCTACATATTTTGGTGCTTGTTGTTACATATTAATGTACATATTATGCCACTTGATATTACATGAAAATCCCAGCTCTACTTATAACATAATTCCAGCCGACATATTTCCCTCCAAAGAGAAATAACTTATTCTTTAGTGTTGAAAGATTGCCTAGCCACTGACATACATGAAGAGCTCCTGAAGATTTGTTGGAGCATTGGCAACTCTTCTCCAGGGAATGTGCGTGTGTGTGAAGCCCGACTTAATCAAATGCCACTTGTTCGCTACAAGGCAGCTCCTTGTCTGCTCTGTACACCGCAACCCATTAATCGATAGCAGAAGCTGCTAAAGCATTTAGCGTTCAATGCTAACTCACTCAAGGAAGAAGCTCTTGTTAGGGAGAATACACCACTACCAGCCCTACCCCAAGGGATGCACATGTCCCTAGCATTGTAATCATTTATTGGTGCCAGAATCCTCAATTCCAGAGGTGTAGCCACCGGAATACCCTGGATAGAGCTAAGGGCATCGCTGCAGCTACACGACTGTCAAATGAAGTGCACGAAGAAGAAGAAGTAGTAGTAGTAGAAGAAGAAGAAGAAGAAGATGATGATGATGATGATGATGATGATGATGATGATGATGATGATGATGCTAATATTGTTGTTTTAAGGGGCCTAACATTCAGGTTATCGGCCCCTAATGGAAACTACTGCTACAATTACAACTATTATTGTTGTTGATTCATTAGGGGCTTTGCGACATCGTAGTCATATATCCCCATGTGTGGGGGGAAATTTGTCTGATAACCTGTGTTATTGTGATGCCTCTATTACTATGACAATTACTATTATTATACTCGTACTTATCTTATCATAACTTACAAACTAGAAAAATAAATAAATAAAAAATAAATTAAAAAAGAAATACGGAAAATAAAAGGACAGGATAAGAAGAAATGGCCTTAACGCTCTAAGAATGAGGACTGAGGGACTTGGAAAGACGTAGTGCCATGAAAGGCAGATCGGAAAAGGGAAAGAGGAGAGGGCCCGCCCTAAAGTCAGTGGAAAAAGGGAAAAACGGACTCAGCTCAAGAATCCCTCAGGGTTACCAACTTCCAAGCTCACCACCCATGAACCGTTGAGGGTGTAGCACAGTAGTACTATCTGAGGTTCACCTTAGAAAGGTAATCAAAACCGCTATGGGCCTGTGAGGTCCTCCCTTGGTCCACGTGAGGACCAGTTTGTCTATTTAAATCAGCCTCCGTGGCTTAGGCGGTAGCACGCCGGCCTCTCACCGCTGGGTCCGTGTTCAAATACCGGTCACTCCATGTGAGATTTGTGCTGGACAAAGCGGAGGCAGACTGGTTTTTTCTCCGGGTACTCCGGTTTTCCCTCTCACAATTTAATTCCAGCAACACTCTCCACTATCATTTCATTTCATATGTCATTCATTTGATCATTGCTCCAAGGGAGTGTGACAGGCTTCGGCAGCCGGCACAGTTCATATCCTTGCCTCTAGATGGGGGCTCTATTCATTCCATTCCCTGACTCGGTCGGTCGACTGGAAGCAGGCTGCGGATTTTGATTTTCATAAATACTATGGATGTTCATGTCACGGGATAAATTAGGGAACTACAAGGTTGTGTGTGTAAAGTGTTTGAAACATGTATGTGGCAAACATATCAAGAAAACTGTAATCTGTTTACAATATAAGCCTGGAAATGACACTGACACTGTCTAGAAAGATCTTTGTGTTAAATTTGTGTTTGTAATTAATTTTTGGGTGAATTTAATTTCAATTTAATATACTGAAGTTTTCTTTAAAATTATTCATGAAATGGTGTTTCATAAATTATTTCAGAATAATCCGTAATTATGGCATATTTTTAGAATGGGCCCCTTGGTCCTCTGTGTAACAACCAAAACTGGTCCTATATCAATAATCCTAGGGGTTTTTCTCCATAGTCCTCTGAAAAGACCTAACGTGATGTAAGAATAAGGCCTGCGATTCTTAAAATTACATTGATTTTCAAACACTTTATTCTTTAAAACTCAGAAATTATTCTAGGTTTGTGCCGTGTCTTGTGTAGGGTTTCGCCTAGGACACCAAGCTGGCTCTTGGTGTCCTCGCCCGGACCCCCACAGGAGTAGCGAACTGCGCGCTATCTCCCTTTATATAAAGTGCAACTGCACCTATCTACTGCGAGAACTAAAAGCTCAAGCAGCCTTAACCTCCGTATGAAGGGAGTTCGCTACTCATGTGGTGGTCCAGGCGGGACACCAAGAGCCCACTGATGAGCTTGGTGTCCTAGGTGAAACCCCACACAAGACATGGCACAAACCTAGAAGAATTGCTGAGTTTTAATTCACTGGCCGTGAAAGCCAATATACCAACTTTATTCTTTCTTTTACATTGCAGAATAATGTATTGTGTCTTGTCTCTTTTTCATTAAATGGACTTGTATATCAAATCTCTTGAGACGTCTGATGTCTGTACTAGTGTGAATGTGTTTGTAATTGAGGTAGGCTTTGGGTAAGAGACCGTGGCCTTAAGTTAGGTACTATCCCGGCATTTGCCTGGAGTAGAAGTGGGTAACCACGGAAAACTACTTCCAGTATGGCTGAGGTAGAAATCAAACCCACCTCTTCTCAGTTTTGCCTCACGAGGCTTGGTGTACCCCGTTCCAGCCCTCAGACCAGAATTAAATTTCTTGGAAGAGCCGGGAATCGAACCCGGGCCTCCACGGTGACAGACAATGCTAGCCACAGTGGGTTGTGAACACTGATCCCTAGTCGAGCTAACTTCTTTCCTGGCGATCTCCTCTGGTCAATTCTTGGTCTTCTCCGACTCCGACTGAATCTGAGGCCTTTATCCTTTTCCTATCCCTGTATCTTCATTTTTCAAGGAATTATAACTCTTCTTTCTTCAGAGTAACAGAGGGAAAAAGACCGCGATGTTCATCCTTTTTAAACAATTACCACTATCTCCAGACATTTCTGAAAGAGAGCTCAAGTAATTAAGAAGCTTCTCTTTACCTTCTTCCGTTCGAGTTGTAGCACTGCGAGTATATTAGGGTACTCTAAGAAATTGCTCGTCTTTTTTCCCTCTTCAGATGTTTATTTTTAAAATCTCCTGATCTCTCTTTGCCATTAATACCAGGCACTTGAAGCCCGCGGCTTGCACTGACTCACACAAAGGGCTAATCTCTTGCCACAAGAGAGTGCAGATTACTTCTCCTCAGCCCAGTCCACTAGCGAGCTCTCCACGAGGAATGAAAGTATTCTTAAGGCCGGGTTCACTATACTAGTTCGTCGAAATTTTAACAAACCATTAAAGGCCGTTAACGGACGATTAGCAAAATGTCGTGGTTCACCAAACTATAATAATCCATAAGCCATTAAAACTAATAACTGTGCCTACATACACTAATAATAATAATATCGTATGGCCTCGGGTGCCGGGTGCAAGCTTTGTAATTTGTCACCCTGAGGGTAGCTTGCATGTCGAATTTCGTTGTTCCTTGAATCACTATGAAAGTCAAGGAAGTTAGATATCTAAGCCCCTTGAACACTATTGCGCTTTCTAGTAGATAAATTAGGAACTTTGTGTTGGCGGAAACTCCCGAGATTAATTTTGCCATTATGAACACGGCCTACTGAATTCAAATGCGTTCTTTGACATGCCAACATCGTATGAGATGCGTGTCGTATTTTTGCCGCCTTTCAAAAATCACTTGCCACGGCCAGGAGCGAACCTGCAATCTTGGGGTTAGTAGACCGACACACTATCCACTCACCCACCGTGGTAAGCTCCTACATACACTGAGTCGCCAAAAGTCACGGGAAGGGTAGTCTCATGACAAAATGTACCGTGTATGACTCCTGAGCGTTGCGGCTAGCTGAGGTGGAGCAGAGCCATGGCCGGCTCTACGGAAGGCCGCGGCGTTCGACCTTGCAACGCTGCACTTCTCTGAACTGGGATGGCCATAGCAGCCGGCCAGCTGTTGATGCGTGTGCTTCGCCACGAAAACAAATTGATATAACGAAATAATATTTGTTCTTTTCAACATTAAAGTAAAAGGATTGTCAAGAGTGAGTAGGGCTTACTTGGAGTCACAAAACCAATTTGCTTTCAATATTTATTTGACATTTACAAAATATACAACAGGTTGGCCTCTAACAAAGAATAGCAAGTTTTCTGTGATTACTATGGCAAGTTACCCGTTCATTCCTCAACTTCCTGTAATTATTTAACAAAATGTTACTCATTGTTAAGACAATACTTGTGACTATTGTCATAACATTACAACCACAGGTACAAGTTTTCTCGGCAGTTTCTGACAATTCAATATCTGATAAAATACCGAGTAGACTAAGATTTTGAATTACTTGGCGTTGATTGTTACATTTACATTTTAAAAATTGTTCCTCAAACTTATCAGAAATTAGTGCCTGCGTAATTCCAACAACATGTTTACACACTGATAAAATAAAATCTGCAGGAACTGAAAGTCCGCCTCTATTTATTTGATTGAAGTAGCTGTCATTTATCTTTTCTTTATTTCTAAGCAAAGCCAAACATTCTTCACATTTTATTCTTGAACATTGCTTGAACGATATGTAACCACAGGCATATATAAAACCCGACTCATCGAATTGTATGTTTTCAGTGTACTTGTCTTCTAAAATACTGTAAAAGGTATCGTCAACAGTAGCTGACGAAAGGCTGCTTGTTGTACTTTCTCCTGAATTTGTATCGGAAGAGGACATCATTTCTTTCGAAAAAGTAACTGCTCCATACCTGGCTGAATGAAGGGCAAGTACGCTTTTCTACCTTATTTTCAATTCGGCCTCCATTACCTGAGTAACTGATATATTATAGTTGCCGCCTGTTAGTTGGCGGTACTACCCAAACCTGGATTCTAATGGGTCACTCTGAAATTTGCCAGTTAACACATAAGAGGGGTTCACATTCTGTAGAGCATAAATAATAATCTCACATAATACATAGGTTGTTACATACAAAGCGTTGTAAGTTTCATTGGTTAAACAACTCTTTTTTGAGGAATTATTTTCATCGTTCTTTTTCCACGCGGACAACCATTGGAGGAATGCCTTTAGGAAAGCCAACCTTTTGTCTTCGGGATTATGGAAAGGCATTTGAAGACTATTACGTTTAACAACATGGGTGAGAGGCCGCTTAATATTAACAATGGACCACCACATTAGGATTACTCTGACAAAAAAAAAGCAGTACCTTTATAACAAAACTTAATCAGTAAATCGGATTCCTTTTTGTAGATCGCTCGTATGTCACTAAATGATGCTTGAGTTACCTCTTTAAAATCAGGGTTACAGTCATCTGAACTTAAAACATTTGAAAATGAGTCTAAATCTTCCCATACAGGAATAATAAATGACTTATCAATACCACTTAAATTCAGCCAATTATTTCGTATATTTTTAATACATGGACACTGTCATATAAAACAAGGTTTTTAGGGGGTTTCCATCAATATGGAACCAGTAATTACTATCAGAATGTTTGGTTAGTTCTTTGAACATAGCACGATTCACACCATTATGATAGACAGAATATTTAGGCCACAATCTTGTATTTGCCTGATAACACCTTTCGCAATATCAGCTAGTTGCAAACCCGTTAATTGTTTCACTGGAACTAATTTAACAGCCTCTTTCAAATTTCCAAAAGCAGATCTAACGAGAAAGGCCAGAACTGTCTTAGCTAAATCGAAAGATTCATTTGTAGTAACACCAAAGAAATGCCCATTTTTAAAATCTAAAGTTTGTTTGACATGTATTTCATCAATCTGTAAATTTACAACCCTTTCTAAATTTGATAAATCTTTCACAATGTGACTTAGAAAGTTTCTGTTCTCTTCATCAGCTTTCGGGGATATGGCGAAGGAAGTTGTTAATTTTTGTTAAACTCGGGGATGAGGTAGGGATAAAATATGGTTAAATCTAATTGCGTTATAACACTTTGTAGACTGCATATAAATTAGGAATGCATTTAGAGTTGTAGTGATGTTATATCTAGGTTTCTTTAAAAAAGTAAGTGTAAACTGATCTTGCAGAAACATTAACTTTTTAACAGAATCTCTGAAGTTTCGTCTCCCTGGTTTTCAAGGTCAGTTTTTAGGTTATCTATTAAACTATTAATCTGGACGACTAGTGAACTTACAGAACTTACAGGTAAGAAAAAGTCGTGGCAAAATTCTATTGCTTGGAACAACTGACTCCAGTTACTTAATAATGAATTTCGAAATATTACAGAGCCAGAATGAAGAACAACAGCGTTAGGAATTACGCCTCCATTGATATGAATTTCGACCGTAAAATCATTGTTTACCGTTATACTTTACCTTATTTTAGGTATGCTTGACACATCTAATTTATACAAAATACAATAGTTTTCACTAGTACTTCATATTTTCATTCCATATTTATTCATCAGTGCCTTACACTATATTTACATTACACTGAAGGGAGTCTCTGAAAAGAGCAAAGCCCCACTTCGCATTCGGGATGCGTCAGAGCCCCCACTATATATACTGGGTTATATTTACATATGTACACATATGTACTTACAGACCAGTCTGTTTTATGCTCCACCAATTTATTTTGTATATCACAAACAAAGGACTCGAAAGTCGTAATTTTGTTGGCTTCCTCAGCAAGGGTCTTCACACATTCCTCTGCAGACTTGTTCCGTTCTTTTTCTTCTCTTATTTCCTCTGGAGATTTCCTTATCTTGGAGGAGCACTTACTCAAATACGATGGTAAGTTTGGGAATACCTTTGGAACCGCACGAGGTAACAATACAGGCTTCTTCCGTGTGAATTCCTTATTATTCCCATCACCATCCTTGTATTTTTCAACATAACTTACGTCTTCGGGAAGAAAGTGTTTAATACATACGAAGGAATATTTCGTAGGTACCCAATTGGCTCGAGGAATAGCACGTTCCCATATGGCTTTCAATTATGGATTTTTAGGAAACACAAACAATGTCAGAAATCCTTCAGTTTGTATCGATGAACGATAATTAAACTTACAATTCGGCACAACACAAGTCTTTGGCATTGTAGCTAGCCACTATACAGTAATAATCAATGGTATAATTTCATTTACATAGAGTATTTTGAAGAAAACACGAGCGCGTGACACATTTTCCAAGTAACTCAGTGGGCTAGGCAGAGCAGACTGGCCATTCACGGCGAGGTTGCCAATTTTCGCTCGCCGCGGCCTTCCGTAGAGCCGGCCATGGCAGAGCACTCGGTCACAGACACGAGTGTAGTGAATATGGCAACACTTCGCGAGTTCACCGACTTTGAACGTGGGATGATCATCGGCGCACGGCGCATGGGTCAAAGCATAGCATTTCGGAGATTACACGCGAATTCGGGTTTCTGAGGTCAACAGTGTCGAGGGTGGATCTTCAATATCGCAGAGATAATGTTACCATCCACGTAAACCGCCGCACGGGACGACCACAGGTGTTTAACGAACAGACATCACGTCACCTCAGCAGAATCATACGGGGCGATCGAAGAGTTCCTGAGGGTCAGATCACCACCCAGTTGAATGTTGGGAGTCAGGAACCCATTTCTACCAGGACTGTAAGGAGGCACTTGCACCACATATGCTTCACTAGCCGACATTTTCTCCCGTGACTTTTGGCCAATACGGGTATAATAATAATAATAATAATAATAATAGGATAATAATAATGAAAACATGATAACGAAAAGCACTTAGAAAAAAATTATGGGAAGATCAAGAGGTCGGATAAGTTTAAATATCTTGGTGAATGGATCCAGCCTAATGGACTGGATAATGCAGCAAACAAAGGGAGAATCAGAAAGATGGAATTAGCATATAAATTAGTACAGAATAGGTACAACAAAAGAACAATATCTTACAGAGCGAATATAAGACACTATACCACGGTTGTCAAGCCTGAGGGATTGTATAGTTCTGAATGGTTGATACTGAACAAGAAAGGTGAATTAGAGGAACTGGAGAAGAAAGAAAGAAAGAAACATCTTGAGGAAGATCTTAGGACCCGAAAATAGAAACGATGGTACATGGCGGAAGAGGCGAAACAAAGATCTTTACGGACAAGCAGAAAAAATCACAGATACCATACGGAAGAGAAGATTGAAATTCTATGTACACCTTACGAGAATGAGCGATAGTCGACTATAGAAGAAAATCTTTAACTACATCACTAAGATAAAAGCGACTACATAATGGGTAGATGAAATAAGAAAGGATATGAAGGAAGTTGCGGTCAGTCCAAAAGAGATCTGGAATAGAGAGGTGTTTCCAGTTAAGATTGATGCATTCAAAGGGTTCCAGGAAAAGCAAAGGAAAAGAGCCAAGGACATTTGGTCGGAAGAAACGAAGAGAATCCACAGTGAAAGGATGAAGAATTTCTGGGAGCAGAAAAAAGGACTAATCAGCAAGTCAATTGTTTCTCGTGGTCCAAAGTAGGCCAAAACCGAACAAAGAATAATAATAATAATAATAATAATAATACAATTTTGCCTGATAATCTGTGTTATTGTGATGTCTATATTAGCGGTGTGTGTGTTAATAATTAAGGTAAGGATTGGAAAGGAAGCAGCTGAGGCCTTTAGTTAGGAACCATCCCGGCATTTGTCTGGAGTAGAAGTGGGAAACAACAGCAAACCACTTCCAGGATGGAAAGCTTTCTTCCTTTTAGATCAAAACAGTTGTTTGTGAAATTACATCCAGCTACCGAACGCTCTCTATGCGGAGGGTTGGATTTCCAGCTCTTCCAAGAAATTCAATTTTGGCCTGAGGGCTGGAACAGGGCAAACTCAGCCTCGTGAGACATAACTGATTCCCACCTCAGTCATCCTCTACTTCAGACGAATGCCGGGATACTTTCTAACTTAAGACCACGGCCGCCTTCTTCCCAATCCTCACCTGAATTAAGTACAGCTTTCACAATAACACAGGTTATCAGACAAAATGTCAAACTCACCCCAGTACACGGGACTAAATGACCATAATGACCAAGCCTCTCACATGAAACAACACCACCACCTTTGTTTTATTAGCTGGTATCTACCCTAGACTTGAACTGACTGGTATGGTCTTGATTACTACTCCTTTGCTCTGCAGTTTGCATCGCATGCATCCTTTTGATTTTCTTCCTCTAATCTCTTATCCCACAATACCCTCATATACAACTACATATTGAACAGACTGGAAAGACAGGCGCCTTATTCTGAACTTATATAAAAATCGAACTACCGAAATAACAGTTATTGGCAATAAAAGAGAAGCAACAGTAAGAAGAGGTGTAAGGCAGGGTTGTCCTCTTTCACCAAATCTGTTTAATATATGTATGGAAGCTGCAGTAAATGCATTAAAAGAGAAAACAAAGGGATTAAAATTTAATGGAGTGCAGGTTCATAGCATTCGCTTTGCAGATGATATTGCACTTTTAGAAAACTCAGCATGTGAAATGAATATAAGGTTAAGAGTTTTTCAGAAATCCTTGGGAAAATTCGGACTAAGAGTTAATTCTCGGAAGACAAAATTAATGGTGGTTGATAAAAAGAAACAACCAATTTTAGCTAATATAATGTTAAATGATAGTGCCATTGAACAAGTAACGGAATTTTGCTATTTTGGGAAGTGTGATTAATTATGGCAACAGATGCATCTCAGAAATTTAGAAAAGAATAGTCTAGTGTTGGCGAAGAGAGTCTTTCAAAATAAGAAGAATTTGCTGCTCAACTTGAAGATAAGCAAATCATTTCTCAAGACCTTTGTTTGGAGTGTGTTGACCTATGGTTGTGAAACATGGACACTTGGGGAAAATAGAAGAAACAATACTTGAGGCAGCTGAAATGTGGTTTTGGAGACGAATGACCCGAACAAGCTGGGAGGAAAGAAAGACAAATGAGCTTGTTCTGAACCAAATTCAGGAGAATCGATGCCCGTTGAAAACCATCAAGAAAAGGAAAGCAAAATTCATGGGACACGTACTCCTGCACGTAATTTTTGAAGGAAACATTTTGGGGAGGACGACCAAGACAATCGTATCTCAAGAACGATATACTAGCCTCGTCTGTGCCGTTCTAGGTAGCCGTAATGCTCTTTTTAAGAAGGTGACTTTCACCGCTGCTAGTCTCTTCAGATTGGTTCTCGTGAGGTAAGCCCAGTAACAGTGTAGGATGCTATCGGCACTATCTTGGTTTGGAAAAGGTTGATGGCAGTTCTTACCGATATTTTCTAGATTCTTTATCAGGAATATTGTTTTAATCCCAGCCGTACATCTGTCCTCTATGTGTCTGATGAACGCCTCCTCCGTTCCTTGCATAGTCAACCCCAGGCATTTGTATGAGTTGACTATTATCTAGTCACTGCCACATGTGAAGACATCTTCTTTTGTTATACTGTATTTCCTCCACGCCTGAATTTCATAATATTGAACATTTTCAATATCAAAAGTCTCTCTTTATTTACCCCGAGTCTGGTGACCAGTGTCGTAACTAGGATTTGCTTCTGGAGGGGGATGAGCGGAGTCGAATCTGAACTAATTGCGCCTTTAGTTTTGTGTTTGTTTTGTGCTTTTACTTCGTAATTATTTTTTTGTTCTCTGATATTGCTTTCTTTTCTTGAATTTTGGTTTTCGATTTGCGTTTTCGTGATTGTTTTCTGCTTTTTGTTTTGCGTTTTTGGTTTTGTGTTTGTTTTCTGCTTTGCCTTTGAATGCTGATTTTTGTTTTTGTTTTCTGCTTTTGCTTTTGTTTCTGAATTTTGCTATGTGGCCCTTTTTGTTTTGCTGATTTTGCTTTAGTTTTGAATTTTGGCTTTTGCTTTGCGTTTTTAGTTTTGCGTTTGTTTTCTGCTTTTGCTTTTTTGAATTTTTATTTTTGCTTTGCGATTTTTGTTTTTGGTTTTGTGTTTGTTTTCTGCTTTTGAATTTTGATTTCTTTCTTTAGTTTTCTACTTTTGCTTTGTGTTTTCAGTTTTATGTTGGTTTTCTACTCTTGCTTTTGTATTTTGCTTTTTGCCGCCTGTTTCTGTCATATGTTTGTTATTGCTGTTTGCTTTGTGGGGTGGGGGCAAAATAAGACAATCAATGAAAGCAAACCTATTACATGTTTGACCTCAATAGCATTTGTACCTCTCAATGTGCAAGGACTAACACTAAATATTTTAAACAAGTAAAGATAAATGTTCTCTAATTATAAACGTGCATAATCCAATCGTTTGTCAGCAATCCAAAAATTGGTTCTTTTCTTCAAAATAAAAATGTCATCAAAATACGTTTTTTTTTAAATTAATTGTTTGGTTCTGGGAGGGGATTGACCCCCTAAAAGTTACGCCACTGATGGCAAACCTTGTACTCTATTAAAACATGTTTGAATGTTCGAATTCAGACCAGACTATGTTTACATAGAACAAAGTTCGTTAAAACTGTCCCAACATTGGGCCTGTAAATGAGTCATTTTACATTATCATGTCTGCCATCACGCCACCAGTCGCGTGCGCAGGGAAATACCAGACACACCAAACAGGAGATAATGAACAGTTTAAGCTTTCCAGAAACTTCACCAAGCTCAATAACATTCCCCAAGTATTACAACTGCACTGAGGAAGGAATGCCTGGCATTCCGTGCGCATGCTTAAATTCCCTCTCCGAGCGACCAGCAATAGGACAGAGCACACAAGTTTCAATTTTGGGCTTAACGGATCGCCTATATAGATACAATATTAGTTATGATTAACATTTTTTTAATTAATGCAGCGAATGGCCATGTACTTTTCTTTTCAGGACGGGTCAGGGGAGGAATATTGGAAGGAAATCGGCCGTGGACCTATTGAAAGGAACCGTCCCGGCATTTGCCTGGTGGTGAAAATGGGAAACCACGAAAACCATTTTCAGGACGGCCGAGGTGGCATTCGAACCCACGCTCTCCCGATGCCAGCGAGCGAGATTTTTGGTTTAAACGATATCCGCGAATATTTCACCAAACTTATCACAATGATATATTTACCCCAGATAAGCCATTTTTTCGACATTGAAGCCGCGAAATATCGCTAAATGAAGTTATGTGTTATTTTCACCTGAAAATGCTAAATTCCAACGAAATGCTGATAGACTAAGATTTTTTTTAAAATATCGATTTTCACGAGCTAGTGAGAAAAGGACTATGGTGGTCATGGAGTATATTTGTAGAAGTAAATGTTAGAAAATATAAATCATTTGAGTTTTAGTTCTTCAAAAAAAAGATAAGAAAAAGATTGTTATTCCACCCAACTACAAATGTTTCTATAGTGTTCATTATTTAACCAAACCCATGCACCATGCACATAGTTGTTAAGCACACTCACACCACACTTTTTTTTATTTCACCGCTTTGAAGCCTTCTATATTACCATAAATCAGGGTCCCTAGTTATGATCTATCTCATTTACGTATTAAAAGGAGTGGGAAAATAAAACTGTAGAATTCGCCAGTTCACTGCATAATTTAGCTGACCTAAAAGCCGCAGTAGTTAAAGGGGACTTAAAACCAATTACATTATTATTATTATTATTATTATCATGTATATAAAACGCTAAGCTGTGTATTTCACAAAACTCAAGCTCTTAAACCAGAGGGAGTTAGAAGGTGCAGCTTGTGCCAAAACCTTCCAAATCGTCTCAATAGTACAGGAAAAATCTTGCATTTCTTGAAAAGGCAACGGAAATATATTATTTTGTTTATAAAGTGCGTTTAATTGACGCCAGCCCCTGCCAGAATTGTGTCGCGTCGTGCCCGCAAAACAGTAAAGCCGGGTGGGTGGTACCAACACCATACACATGAGGCGTTCACAAGTAACGGATCGTAACGAAAGAGAATAACCTGGAGCAGTGAGGAATTGCACTCTGATTTCATAAATATCGACTAGGCCTATATGTTTAAAAAGTGCGTTTAAACAAAATGGTTTAACGCATGCAAGATTTCTCGCACAAGCCCTCTAATTATTATTATTATTATTATTATTATTACTATTACTAAAAGTTAGCACTTTGGTATTTTGCTGGAAAAGGATACCTCACCCAATCGCAATCAATCTTACAATAATATACAAGAAAAAAGGCTGCTATATTAAACAACAAATTTGCAACAAGTAGTTCCGTGAAGAACTAAGCCTATTTTCACACATCCTACTCATGTTAATTGCCACTAACAACATACAAAATTTCAGTTTGATTGCTGTAATAGATTCGTAGATATTGAGAACCGTCTATATATTTCGGATGTTGGCCATGTTGAATTTTTATAAATGTACGTCTTAGAGTAATGTACTATTACATGAAAATTATTGTGTAGGTGTAGTATTCAAACTTCAATCTCTTGATTAGGACACAAGAAATAACAAGTAGTTCCGTAAAGAACTATACAGCCTATTTTCATATATCATGTTCATGTTAATTTCTTCTAACAACATACAAAATTTCAGTTTAATTGCTGTAACAGATTCGTAGATATTGAGAACCGTCTAAATATTTCAGATTGTCGCCAGGTTGGATTTGTATTTTTGTACTATTACATTAAGATTATTGTGTACGTGTGGTATTCAAACTTCAATCGCATGATTAGAACACAAGAAGTAAAAACGAGGTTTTAAAATTACGCACAGCAGCCATCTTGTGATTATGCAAACAATTGAAATAAATTAGATGCCAGTGGATCAACATTTGTATAAGCATTTAACGTGCAACGTTTCACAGCACTCGGATAGTTAATTCGCGAGAATCGTCCATTTAAATATTTATACTTCGCGTCGCCGCCATGTTGGATTTGTGCTCACCAGGTTAATGAAAGTCCTATAGGTGAACATATGTTCATAGTCTCTATGAACATAAAAAAAATTCAGTTTGGTTGCTGTAAAAGATTCATAGATATTGAGAACCGTCTAAATATTTCGGAAACTCGCCATTTAGGATTGATATATGTATAGGCCATAGAATTATGTACCATTCAAGGACAATTATTGCCTAGGTTCATTATTCAAACTTTCACTTCGATCGCATGATTACGACACAAGAAATAAAAACTTAATTTAAAATTTCGCACAGCCGCCATATTGAGGTTATGTAAACAATTGATTTAAATTAGATGGCAGTGCATTACAATCTGCAAAATCATTTACTGTACCACATTTCACTGCGCTCAGAGAGTTAAATCACGAGAAAAGTCTATTAAAATATTTCAAATTCGCTTGGTCGCCATGTTCGTTTTTTACTTTACAAGTTTATGAAGTATACATAGATAAACTTGTACCAGTACCCTTTATCACCGTACAAAATTGCAGGGTAATATCTGTAATAGTTTCGGAGATATAGAATGTCAGTGAAATATTTCGCACAGCCGCCATTTTGAGGTTATGTAAACAATTGAACTAAATTAGACTCCAGTGCATTACTATGTGTATAAACACTTGCTGTACCTAGTTTCATTACGTTTGGATGGTTAAATCGTGAGAAAAGTCTATTTAAAAGTCTCAACTTCGCTTGGTCGCCATGTTCGTTTTCTACTTTACAAGTTTATGAAATATACATAGATAACCTTGTATCAGTACCCTTTATCACCGTACTAAATTTCAGGGTGATATCTGTAATAGTTTCGGAGATATAGAATGTCAGTGAAATATTTCGCACAGCCGCCATTTTGAAGTTATGTAAACAATTGAACTAAATTAGACTCCAGTGCATTACAATGTGTATAAACATTTGCTGTACCAAGTTTCATTACGTGTGGATAGTTAAATCGCGAGAAAAGTCTATTTAAAAGTCTCAACTTCGCTTGACCGCCATGTTGGTTTTGTAGTCACCAGGTTTTTGAAACTCTCATAGGTGAACTTCTAGTAGTACCCTTTATCACCGTACACAATTTCAGGGCGATATCGGTAATAGTTTCGGAGATTTTGAATGCTAGTGAAATATTTCGCACAGCCGCCATTTTGCATTGGTGAGACGTAACAAAATTTGAAGGGCACGGTCGAGGTCGCCGGGAATAGTGCTATGAACATACCGAGTTTCATTGAAATCGCTCCAGCCGTTTAGATTTTATTAGGGGGGGACACACACACGAATCACACACACACACACACACACACACACACACACACACACACACACACGCACACACACACGGACAAAAGGTGATCTCATAAGCCTATTTTTTCAAAATTGAAAATAGGCTAAAAACGAAATTTTAAAATTTCGCACAGCTACCATCTTACGGTTATGAAAACAATTGAAATAAATTAGATGCCAGTGGATTAAAACTTGTATAAGCATTTACCGTACCAAGTTTCACTGCACTCGGATGGTTAAATCGCAAGAAATGTCCATTTAAATATTTATATTTCGCGTCACCGCCATGTTTGATATGTGCTCACCAGGTTATTGAAAGTCCCATAGGTGAACTTAGGTTTAGAGCATCTAACAACATACACAATTTCAGTTTAATTGCTGTCATAGATTAATAGATATTGAGAACCATCTAAATAGTTCGGATGGTCACCATGTTGAATTTTAATATGTAGGCCAGAGAGTTATGTAATATTAGATGAATATTATTGCTTAAGTTCATTATTCAAACGTTGATTTCGATCGGATGATTAGGACACAAAAATAAAAACTTAATTTAAAAAAATTGCACAGCGGCCATCTTGAGGGTATGTAGACAATTGAACTAAATTAGATATCAGTGCATTACAATATGTATAAACATTTGCTTTACCAAGTTTCACTGCGTTCGAGTAGTTAAATCGCGAGAAAAGTATATATAAATGTTTCAAATTTGCTTCGCCGCCATGTTCGTTTGGTAGTTAACAGGGTTTTAAAAGTCTCATAGGTGACCTTCTAGTGGTGCCCTTTATCACCGTACGACAATTCAGCGTGATATCGGTAATACTGTAGTTTCGGAGATATAGAATGCCGGTGAAATATTTCACACAGCCGGCATGTTAGATTGGTGAGACGTAATAAAATTTGACGAGCACGGTTGGGGTCGACCAGAATGGTGCTATGACCTTGCCGAGTTTCATTGAAATCAGTCCAGTTGTTTAGACGTTATTAGGGGACACACACACACATACACACGGACAAAAGGTGATCTCACAAGCCTATATTATAGGCTAAAAAAGGGTGCTATATTAAAGAACAAATTTGTAAAATCCTAAAACATGGCATTCATCTAGTGGATAAAGATGATTTCGCATTTTGAGGTAATTTCATATTTGACCACAAAATCAGAATCGCTTAAATCCGCGTGTAGAATTGTGGACAAATTTCGCATCTATTGCAGATGTAAAAACTTGAACATCGTGTATCCTTGCCAAGTGGATCTGACAATACTGGTGCATATGTGCAACATAATTTGCTGTCTTGGTGCATATATTTCCTCCCCCTAGCCATGAATAGTGCGCCAAGCTCCATGCCGGTTGCCGGCTCCGTATGTGGTAGCACTGGGTCGCTGGAAGTGTAACACATTTCTCGAAAATAGAATGTAGGGCTGACTCGGGTATAAATAGTCCCGCTTGACCCCAATGGGCGGCACAACTTTCACCTTCACGTTACGTCATAAGCAGCCTCTCAATGTACCCACCAGAACATCTGCGCTAACTGGTAGAGTCAGAGTCACGCATTCCTCAAGAATTTAACAGTAGGGACTCACAGATTCTCGAAAAATATAATAATAATAATAATAATAATAATAATAATAATAATAATAATAATAGTATAATAATAATAATAATAATAATAATAATAATAATAATAGGCGAATAAAAATAAACGATGCACACAAGCTACTTTGAGACAGGTCAGTGTTCACCAGGTCCCAGATTTTGATGACGTGTCATCTTTTAATTCGTTCACCACAAGACACAAGTTGTTAAGGGACCGATCAGTTATTACTGATAAAACCATTCCAGCAAACCGGCCAGATATCGTTCTTGTGGACAAGGTGCAGAAGAGAACCTTCCTAATTGATATTGCAGTGCCCAATTCCCATAATCTGCAACAAACCTGCTGTGATAAGATCACCAAATATCTGCCTTTAGCTGAGGAAATACTGCAAATGTGGAGACAGGGAAGTGTAGTGAGCCCATAGTCATTTCTTCTACCGGGATCATTGGCTCGCAATCTACAAATATTGGGAATACATCCTAGTCTACATATCGCCATGCAGAAGGCCGTCATCTTGGAGACCTGTTCCATTGTTCGCTCGTTTCTCAATGTGCCACCTTAAGAGAATTAGCCAAACCGTCTTGCAAACAAGCCGACGATATGTTGATATGTCCCACTTATGTGGTGAAATGAATGTGATGATAATAATAATAATAATAATAGTAATAATTAAGCCCGGAAGTTCATGCAAAATCATATTTTTGCATATTTAAGCATATTTTGGTTATTTTGGCACAATGCATCACATTTTTCTCCTATGTCCGTTTAAGTGCATATCTCTGCTTGAGAAGGGCGTATATTATAATCTTCTCATGTTTTGAAGCGGTTTTTGTTACCTCATGTTCTTCAAGTCGTATATTTCGATTCGGACTCCAAGAGTCGATCACAGAATAATACTGAAATTATTTTAATACCTAGTACGTTTCATTCCATTTGCTAGTTAATATCAATTATTTTTATTCAGCATTCACTACGCAAATATTGTAAAATGATTATCACGTTTAAAAATTCAATGGCTATCAAAATTGTACATCAGTTACACTTAAAAATAGCATAATAAAATAATTACTGATGGTCAACATAAAATAAAATAACATTTCCTACTACTGTATTTAGAACTGTTAGTAGAGATATTTTAAAAGAAAAGCAAGCAAGCTTGTAGTTTAACGTGACCGTTAATCTCGAGATCATGAGCCACGGGACCTCATTTTTACGTGGAATCCGAACCACAGGACATGGCATTTCACATCGAAAACCTCACATGCATTGACCGGGAATCGATCCCGGACCGCCTTGGTGAGAGGCATATAGCTAGACCGCTGAGCCACCACACCCCCTATTTTAAAAGAGGTGTAGCTATATAATCGTCTATTCATATTTTCTTTATATTCAAAATAGAAACGTTAAAGAAGACGGAGTGATCGTAATTGCCGTAGTAATTTCATAGTGCATATTTCTTTTTAAAGGTGATGCATATTTGACCAATAATATTAGTGCATTATTTCCATGCATATTTATTCATTGAATAGTGCAAGGACATCCTGGCCTTAGTAATAATAATAAAAACATTCGAATGCATATGGCTACTCTGTATTTCCGTGACTTTCCTTCACAAATTTTCGTAATTTTGTCTGTATCCATGATTTTACTGCACAATCGGGAATTAAAGCTAATTTTATTTGAACTTTTGCAGTGCTACTTCCATTGATTTTAAGTTTAGGTGACAGTTTTCTATTTCTAAGATTCAATGCAAAATTATATTTTAAACTTAACGATAAATCTAAGTAACTATTTTCTAATAGATGTTATCCCACGGTGTAACCATGCACGTTAAATCATTCACTACGGCCGTGATGGGTAACTGGAGCAAGGCCGGAGATTGGAGATCCGATTCCCGTCGCAGACAGCAGCTATTCTGAGTATGGTTAACCCCACTCTCTCCAGGAAAAAGCTGGGATAATACCTTATTTCGTATCCCGGAGGACCTAACTCATCCCCAACCCTAATAATTACAGCTACAAACACTACTACAGTAACCTCAGAAACCAAAATGGTCCAAGCCCCTAATACGAATTAGAAACACCAAAATCAACAATAGGGGTAGATGACCTCACTGTCCGTTCTTAAGAAACAACAATATTTTCATAATAGATTCTCGTAAATAAATAGAACGCCTGAAGTCGCCTATCATTACAACGTGATGAAACAACATACTGTATACTGTATTTAGTTAAGACCTGCATGTTTCGGCCCGTATTGGAGTAATCTTTAGCGTATCTTAACCGAAAATCGTATTCTAAATAAAGTTAAATTAACATAATAATTCTCCTAACGTTGTATCTAGTTCTTAAATGAAGCAACACTTGACAGTCATTTAGGTGAACATCAAAGTGGATTTAGAAAAGGCAGATCTTGCTCAGAACAGATATTCAACCTAAAGTCCATAATTCTACGTAGACAATTATCTCCTAAAACCATAATAGTGGCATTTGTAGATTTTAAAAAGGCTTTTGATTCTGTCGACAGGGAAACTCTAGATAAGTAATCAGAGAATTTGGAGTTAAATCTAAACCGGCAAACCCAATCCGCAAAACCCTCACAAACACTATTTCAAAGGTAAAATTTCGGGGAGAAATTTCAAAACCATTCAAAATAAATGCAGGTGTAAAGCAAGGCGATGGTTTATCTCCACTCTTATTCAATTGTATCCCGGAAAAAATAGTACCGGCACGAATTTGGAATAAGAAATTGAAGGAGCAGAATAGCCTATATCACCTACTCGTATAACACTAGGAAGAAAAAGCAGTGGTGTTAAAGTAAATTGTCTGGCATTTGCTGATGATTTTGCCATACTTTCTGAAAACTTAGCTCATGCAACAGTACAAATCAATCTATTTAGAAGAGATAGCCAATAAAACAGGTTTCAAGATTTCTGTAGAAAAAACAAAATTTATGGCAAATACTAAAAATGCTCCAGAAACGCTAATAACAAAAATTGGTCAAATTAAGAGGGTAGATAAGTTCAAATATTCGGGGGAAATAATTCAGAAGAATGGCTTAGAAAAATCTGATGTAGAAGAAAGAGTGCGCAAGATTCAAAGAGCATATGGTATAACCAGGAATATTTATAACAAAAAATGTTTACCTAAGAAATTGAAAATACAGCACTATAGAACAGTAATTAAACCAGAATGCTTATATGGCGGTGAATGTCTAATACTAAATTATAAATTGGATAAATTAGAAGTAACAGAAAGAAAAAATACACGCAAAATTCTCGGTCCATTAAGAACTACAGAGTTTTGGAATTTAAGAAGTAACGAAGAAATATATCGGAACATTGAAAACATAACGGAGACAATAAAGAAGAGGCGATTGTTATTTTTCGGACATTTATATAGAATGAATGATAGCAGGTTAACCAAACAGATTTTTAAATATCTTTGGAAAAAGAAATCGACAACAGCCTGGTTTCAAGAAGTAAAGAAATATAAAAAAAAACAAAAAAAACAATGTAAGAGAAGAAGGCACAAGAGAGAGAAATTAAAAAAAAAAAAAAGGTATCGGGAATGGAAGGACTCGAAGGAAGACAATATATGAAAACAGGCTCAAAATGGTCGGAAGAGAAAAAGAAGACACACAGCGAAAAGATGAAGGAGCACTGGAGGAAGAAGAAACAACAACAAAGGACTAAACATTGAAATTGGTTCGTGGTCCTCAGAAGATCCTAACGGAGAATGAAGAAAGAAAGAAAGAAAGAAAGAAAGAAAGAAAATGGATATCCTCACAATCAAAGATATGTTTTTACCATTTCAAAAAGATAGAGAAACTATTAGGATGTCTCATAAGTTATATCGTTTTTTAGTTTGGTGTTTCA
Source organism: Meconema thalassinum (assembly GCA_946902985.2). Lineage (NCBI taxonomy): Eukaryota > Metazoa > Arthropoda > Insecta > Orthoptera > Tettigoniidae > Meconema > Meconema thalassinum. Next base: position 177,696,643 of record OX336393.1, read on the forward strand.
TACGACAGAATTGGTTTTCTTTGGTTCGCCAATGCTATTTACAGGAGGTCATGACTAGAATTGCGTATATTGTGAGATACTATACATCGCCAGATTAAGAAACGGAAAATCAAACAGAAGCTGTAGATCTGTACCTCAGCAGGCTCAACGTACAGTGGGTATCTGTAGTCAGCTTATCGGTAGATAGATTTATCAGGAGAATTGTCACATGTGATCAAGAATGGGTCTATTACCGCAGCGTAGACGCCTTGAAGTGGCTCAGTCCCCGTTAACTTGCCAAAGTGATCGTTAAAAAGGATCAGCACGGTCCCTAAGTATTGTGTGTCTGGTGGTATTTTGAAGGAGTAATTCACTGGGAGACGGGCGTGCATTCAATGTTGATCTGTATTCCCGACAACTGGAACACTCAACCTAGTGAGGCAAAACTGAGAAGAATCCCACCTCAGCCATCCTGGAAATGGTTTTGCGTTGTTTCCCCACTTCTACCCCAGGCAAATGCCTGGATTGTCCTTAACTTAAACTCACGGCCGCCTCCATCCCAATCCTCACCTGAATTACAAATACACACACTAATACAGCCATCACAATAACACAGGTTTTCAGACAAAATTCCACACACACCCAAGTACACAGGGCTAAATGTGTTTTACCGAGGCGATGCTGATAGCAAGGTCGAAAGCGGGCGATGCTGCCAAGTGACTCACTCAGTATCTACAGGTGAATGCCGGGATGGTATTTTGAAAGTGGGCCACGGTCAGAGGACAATCAACCAGTGTGCTCTTGTAAATACAACGCAGACTTGTCTCGCGAACTTGCGCTATCAAGTTACATTCAGTGTTGCCAACGGGTTGAATGAAAAATGGTTAAGTGGTTAGAAAATCCCGCCAAGAAACAGTTAAATGCATTTAAACAAATGCTAAAATTGTTGAATACCTGAGTCATACTACGGTTACTGTAGGAGTGTGTGTTGGTTGGTTCCTCAGTTTAGAGGCTGCGACAACGCGGTCAAGTAGGCCCGTGTACTGTGGGTGTGTGTAGAATCTGTCTGATAGCCGGAGTTTATTGTGATGGCTGTATTAGTGTGTGTTATCTGTGATTCAGGTAAGGACTGCAGACGATCAATTACAAGTAGTTCCTACTTTTGCTACCAAATACTACCGTCAACGACACCTAGCTGTGATCTTGGCTGAAAGATGCCACAGCAACCGGAACGTGGCGACGAACGTTGCAACTTAAAGAGCGTTAATCAAACCTAACCTACAAATTTAGCTTCGCACAATTGTAGTTAGTGGAAGGTTCCTTTACATGCCATAAATCTATTTCATAGGCCCGCCGGCTTTACTTCCCCTCCAAAGGAAGTGCGCGTTGGTAATTAAGGCTAGAATTTTTAAGAGGGCACACGTTGCCTTCAGTAATGAAGCATCCCGGCATTTTCCTTGAAAGGAAAAGCACTTCTAGGATGGTTGAGGTGGGAATCGAACCCATCTCTTCTCAGCTTCACGAGGCCGTTCCATCCCTGAGACCAGAATTAAATTTCTTGGCAGAAGGAAGGAAGGAAGGTAGGAAGGAAGGAGGGAAGGAAGGTAGGAAGGAGGGGAGGAAGGTAGGCAGGAAGGAGGGAAGGAAGGTAGGAAGGAGGGAAGGAAGGTAGGAAGGAAGGAATGTAGGAAGGAAGGAAGGAGGGAAGGAAGGAGGGAAGGAAGGTAGGAAGGAAGGAAGGAAGGAGGGAAGGAAGGAAGGAAGGAAGGAGGGAAGGAGGGAAGGAAGGTAGGAAGGAGGGGAGGAAGGAGGGAAGGAAGGATGGAAGGAAGGTAGGAAGGGGGAAGGAAGGTAGGTAGGAAGGAGGGAAGGAAGGAAGGAGGGAATGAAGGAAGGAGGGAAGGAAGGTAGGAAGGAGGAGAGGAAGGTAGGAAGGAAGGCAGGAAGGAGGGAAGGAAGGTAGGAAGGAAGGAGGGAAGGAAGAGGGAAGGAAGGTAGGAAGGAAGGAGGGAAGGAGGGAAGGAAGGAAGGAGGGAATGAAGGAGGGAAGGTAGGAAGGAGGGGAGGAAGGTAGGAAGGAAGGTAGGAAGGGGGAAGGAAGGTAGGTAGGAAGGAGGGAAGGAAGGAGGGAGGGAATGAAGGAAGGAGGGAAGGAAGGTAGGAAGGAGGAGAGGAAGGTAGGAAGGAAGGTAGGAAGGGGGAAGGAAGGTAGGTAGGAAGGAGGGAAGGAAGGAGGGAAGGAGGGAAGGAAGGAAGGAGGGAATGAAGGAAGGAGGGAAGGAAGGTAGGAAGGAGGTGAGGAAGGATGGAAGGAAGGTAGGAAGGAGGGAAGGAAGTTAGGAAGGAGGGGAGGAAGGAGGGAAGGAAGGATGGAAGGAAGGTAGGAAGGAGGGAAGGAAGGTAGGAAGGGGGAAGAAAGGTAGGTAAGAAGGAGGGAAGGAAGGTAGGAAGGAAGGAGGGAAGGAAGGAGGGAAGGAAGGTAGGAAGGAGGGGAGGAAGGAGGGAAGGAAGGAAGGAGGGAATGAAGGAAGGAGGGAGGGAAGGTAGGAAGGAGGGGAGGAAGGTAGGTAAGAAGGAGGGAAGGAAGGTAGGAAGGAAGGAGGGCAGGAGGGAAGGAAGGAAGGAGGGAATGAATGAATGAAGGAAGGAAGTAAGGAAGATTGTAGTTTTACGTGACCGTGAATCTTGTGATTATGAGCCACGGGACCTACATTTTATGTGGAATCTGAACCACAGGACATGGTATTTCACTTCGTAAATCTCACATGTATTGACCGGGAATCGAACCCAGTCCACCTTGGTGAGAGTTGGGGATCGTGCTCAGAAGGTAACTGGCTAATCTTCGTTTCATGGCAATCCCTGAATACAGGCTACTTGATTGTGTATTGAAGTATAATTAATGAACGACCTCCATCGAAAAATATTTTCTTGTTTATTTATTTTAGGGTCTTTGCGACTTTGTAGTCACGCAGTCCCGGGTACTTGGGTGTGTACGGAATCTGTATGATAAATTATCTTGTGTTATTGTGAGGGCTGTATCAGAATCAGTGGCGCCTGGTGCAGAATATCAGTTATGTAGCCTACTATTTGTTTGTAGATAATATTTTTAAGTAATTTAATTTCATATAAAACAATGTGCTCCTGATCAGAATGCGTATTTATAATTCCGACTAGGTTTGTGTGGGAGGCGGCCGTGGCCTTAAGTTAGGTACCATTTCGGCATTTGCCTGGAATAGAAGCGAGAAACGACGGAAATCACTTCTAGGGTGGCTGAGATAGGAATGTAACCCACCTTTTCTCAGCTTTGCCTCCTCACGAGGCTGAGTGGACCGTGGTCTAGCCTTCAGACCAGAATTAGATTTCTTGTCAGAGCCGGGATTCAAACCCGCGATGTCAGTCAAGAATGCTAGTCACTACGCCACAAGGTGCGTACCATCAAACATAACGTTCACTCTTAGGTGGGCAAGTTCATTAATTACCCAGCTGTCCCAGTTTCGATTCCCGGACATGTCTAGCCTCATTAGAACGTACTTTCTCCGCACAGTTGAAATGGCCTTGGCACTTTATGTGTAGTTTCTTGTTTGCTACGGAAGTGGTACATAAAGATCTTCTCTCCTCGTTACCCCGGTCGGCACCGTTCGCGGGAGTATTGGCACGCCTTACAAGCTTCACTTTTTACGACCAGCGTATGTGTTCTCGAACTGCTGTTGTGGAATGTTATCCCGCCAACGGACGATTATAGTGGAAGTCTCGAACCACTAGAAAGCAAGTTATTTATTCCCAGATCGGTCGAGAACATCCTGCTTACCCCTACCCCGAAATTTTGGCAGATATAATATTTGTTTATGAATTAAAACAATACAAACCAATATACTTAGCATGTACTATTGTTACTATGCGACATATGGCAACGTCGCAAAGCCAGGCGACAGTAGCGCGATATAAACAGTGTGACAATCAGTTTTCTCTGATCATATGTGTAATAACATGACCTCTTATTACTCTACAGTGCCTTCGCTCTTAAGAACCCACCAAGAACAGCAACAAGTGCCCTTGAAGCGTGTGACAAAAGCTTTTCCCTAACTTGTATACCCTTATCAAACTTTTGGCAATTTTGCCTGTCTGCAACTACCACCGAGGAGTTTGAGTAGGTTGAAAACATACTTAAGAAATTCTACTTCTGAAAACAGATTCTACGGTCTAGCATACAGATTCTACGGTCTAGCATTGTTATCTATTCACAGAGACATACAAATCACTAACGATGAATCGATTTGGTAATGCTTCAAGAAACCTTAACTTTATATTAGGCTATAGTTTAAGATGTAAATCAAAACAGTAATGCTAATTCTTTCCATATAAATACTATCAAGTAAGCAAGATGATTGTATTAATAAAAGATAACATAAAATGTTCTTAGTTGTGTTTGACATTAACCAGACAAAACATCAGAACAAATTTGGTTGAAAAAGTGATTACAGATAACCTTAAAACTCATAATTCTGCACCAAATTATACACAAGTTTCCCTGGGAGTAAAACTGGACCCCCTTTTCTTTGGGGGCTACTCCATACCCCCAAACTCCCCACCCACCCATCCCCCCCAAAAAACCTCTATATACCCCCCCCCCCCTGCTGCCAACATATATAAGGTGCGTTCAAAAAGTAACGAGCCGGAGGCTGGAATGTGCAAATCGGTGACTACATCGGCTAATTGTGGCGTGTGTAACGAGGTGTGGTTCCGACCAGAGCGTGGAAGTTCACAGCCCGTCGCTAGAGGGCACGCGTGTACGTCACATGACGATACAAAGCGAGCAGCAGCATGCATCAATCGTCCAACGCTGCCAGTCGCATTGCAAACAGTGACATGGAGGCGTCAACCGAAGAGCAAAGAGGTGTTGTTCGGTTTCTGACAGCGGAAGGAGTAGGGGGAACGGACATTCATCGCCGAATATCACAATTATACGGCGAACACTGCATGTCCCTTGCAAGGGTCCTTCAGGGAAGGACGGGTGTCGTTAGCCGATGATGCCTGGTCTGGGGCATCCCCCTGCATTACCGATGACAACGCCCAGCTGGTTGATGCACTCATTACCCAGGGCTGCCGAGTGACAGTGAACGCCATAGCCGCCGTGGTCGCTCCACGACAATGCACGACCTCATACGGCCAACACAGTCGCGGCACTCCTGCAGAAATCCAAATGGGAGGTTCTCGGCCACCCTCCATACATTCCAGACCTCTCTCCCTGTGATTACGCCAGGTTTGGTCCCCTGAAAAGGGCTCTGCGGAGCCAACGATTCACCTCGGACGCCGACGTCCAGCTGTACGTGCGGAACTGGTTCACAACGCAGCCCAGGGAATTTCATGAGACAGTCATTCACCGCCTCGTGTCACAGTGGGACAAGTGCCTCAACAGCCAGGGCCAATACTTCTAACATACAGGTACTGGTTTCTGTAATTATGCCTCCGGCTCGTTACTTTTTGAACGCACCTTATATATTTGAATCGTTTCTTTCATAAACATCACTTCTCCACTATTTGACGGTACCGCAGACCTATATTGATACCATTGGGATTGTTGAGGCAATGGCTACAGACAGCTGGGTATTACTGGATGGGAGAATACTGTGTTGGATAACAGGAAATGGAGGCAGATAGTGAGAGTGGCACAGGATCATCACGTCCTAGAGAAGCCAACGGAGTGAGTGTGTGCAACGGCTACAGTTGGAGTCTGAAAAGACACGTCTCTGGCTCTCGTACATGATTCAAAGTTTTTGTTGTAAAACATTTTATATATTTTATTTCTTTATTTCATACTAGCTCAACGTACCCGTCGTTGACGGGTTTGCGTTGTAAGGGTAACAAAGTTCGTGAGACTGGTGACAGCGGTTAACTTAGTTATGGCTGCCCTTTCAGACTTGGTTCATTCAGCAACCGTGTATCTTCGCAATTTAAACCCAGTACATTGTCAAGATTAGAAATATATAATATTAATGCAGCCAATGGCAATACAAGAAAGTAATATAAAATAGAAAATTACAGATTTGCGCAAGAGTTCAAACAAACTTAGTCACTACATAATCTTATTAGAGAGCATGGCCTCCTCAGGCATTGCAAGGAGTGATACGATCACATAACTTTTCACACCATTGGCACAAACATTCATGATATTGGAGTATAATGCACGCCTTGTGATGGAATCCAAGAACCACCGCACGTGCTACCATGTGTAACTGTAGTTATTAAGGGCTATGACTGGGATAGGTGCGTAGTGATGGTCTCCTGGCCTCATTATTAACATAGAAAAATCATTCGACGAAAAAAAGTTAAGAAGGCTTTTTGAGGGTTTGAAAATGTATGCAATATTCTAATAACTCATAGCCTAAACTGTCATATGATTTCGTCGTAAGTTGCCTTAGAGATGTTTTGAAGGCAAATCAATAGCCTATGTAATGTCAGGTGAAATACAAAAGTGAAACGTGCTGTATCCATTTTTTAAAATTTATATTTTAGGAACAAATGTTGTAGTGTTCAAAATGTAACAATTCAAAAGTTCATGCATTGTATAATAAAGACAGGCTATTATCATATAATACTGTACGGACAGGCCACAATGATGTGCCTTGCGAGTGTCCTTATATTTTTGGTATGACGTGTACACTTTCCCCTCCTCAGACATTTAATGACGTCCAAACATCACCACCCAGAAAATGATTGTCTCCACGAATTTACGTGTGACAATGGACGATTATTCTCTAATAGAGCCATTGTCTCGTTGCAATACATGCACGTTGCTCCTTGCATGCATTATAAAGAGGACAAGTGACTTGAGCGAGTCAACCAAATGTAGCCTACAAACGCGAATCAAATCCGAAACGGGTAGTTAATAACTTGCACTACTCTGAACATTTCTCATACTGGGAAAATATTACGCATCTTCCGCTCAATGTACTGTACGTATGTGAACATTTTATCGAAATTAGATGAATTATGAAAATGTTGTGAGAGCCAGATAAAAGTTAAGTTAGTCAAAAGAAGTATGAAAATTTGTTGAAAACAAGATAAAAGTGAGAAGAAATTGTCAAAATTTTGTAAAATTTGAAAATTTGGTGAAAACTAGATAAAAAATTAAAAATAGTAAAATCATATAAAATATGAGAATTTGGTGAAAAACAGATACAAATGTAAAAAAAACTAAAAAAACATATGAAATACAGTATGAGCATTTGGTGAAAACCAGTTTTTTTTCCAAAATCATACGAAATAGGAAAATGAGGTGAAAACAAGATAAAAAAAATAAGAAAAACAAAAATCATATTGCCATACGACTCACTTTTTGAATCAAACCGTTCCTATTCAGGGGCAGATGACCTCGCTGTTCCTTCCCTTAAAACCCCAATAACTAACTAACTAGTTTCTTTTCCAACTCCACTTAATCATTTAAAATCTACTCTATACTAGCTTAATATCATAGTTTATGGGGTATTATTATCATTCAACTAACTGAAGGTTTTCCTTTTCTTCCGCGTAACTCCTTTTTTGCTAGCACAAGACTGAATCTCACCTTCTTCTCCCTCTAAGTAAAACATGAAGCTTGTACACTATAACAGTGGTGGGCCATCTGAGGTACACAGATCACAGGTTGAGAACTACTCGACGTCTAAGAGGTCACAGACAGTCATGGACACGGATATTGATTTAGTACGGTCTACTTGTTGGAGTAGAACCGACAGCAGTAGCTACGCTCGCTAACGTGCAGCGCTAGACCATGGGCCCAAGCTCTCTGCGGACTCGTAGACATGAGTTCGAACTCCACTGTCGGCCATCCATGAAGTGGATTTCCGAGGTCTCCCATTTTCACTCTAATAGGCCACGGCCGATTCCTTCATCTTCATTCATTTCAACTCTCATCAACGTCTATGAGGGTGGCGTCAGGAAGAGCATCCGGCCGTAAAAATCACATAGTCTTTCATCACATCTCATACCCGACCCCGTTGAAAACGGGAATTAAATAAGGGGCAGAGGTAGGAGTAGAGTAAGTTATGTTGTCTCGTCCTAGTTTGCAAGTACAGTAGCTAACAGTAGGCTAGTTGTTTCATTTGAGGGGTTGGACATCTTGGCCATTTAGCCCCGTGTACTTGTACATTTTGTCTGATAACCTGTGTTATTGTGGTGTCTGTAGACCAGTGTGTGTATTTGTAACTGAGGTGAGGATTGGGAGGGAGGCGGCCCTGGCCTTAAGTTAGGAAGCATTCCGGCATTTACCCGGAGTAAAAGTGGGAAACCACGGAAAACCACTTCCAGGAAGGATGAGGTGGGAATCGAACCTACCTCGTCTCAGTTTTGCCTCAAGAGGCTGAGCCCTCGGACCAGAATTAAATTTCTTGTCAGAGCCGGGATTCGAACCCGGACCTCCACGATGACAGCCAAGAATGATAGTATGTATGTATGTATGTATTCTTTATTGTCAGACAGATAGAATCCACTAGTGACAATATAATAATTAACAATAAAATTTACAAGTATAAACAAAACAAAAACAGCAAACACGAAAAAAAATTAGAAATACACTAATCTATTATAAATCAACAACCACAACCATACAGACACGCAATCAAACATCCTATCTCAAGCATTCATTCATACAATCCCTTTGTACATGAAACATTGAAATAATTATTACAGAAAAAACAAAACTATCTACAGTAAACGGAAAAAGGCAAAAACATAAAATGAAAGATAAGAAGAAAAAGTTCAGAAACTGAGAAAAAAGTAATACGAGAGTGGCATTCGAGGATCTAGATAACAGCAAACAAAAAATACATTACTTCAGTCGCTCGTACATTCAATCAAAAAATCAATCAACCATTCATTCAACCACATGTTCAATCAATCAATCAATCAATAAACGCAAATAGAAAATAACACAAAATGCATACACTATTTTATAGCCCACTTGAGATGTTTCTCATAACAGTTGATAGAGAGTCGAAGTGAATATCAGTAGCACTTTTACTCTCCATCAAGCTGTATGTTGACTGCAACCGGATCAGACATGAATTTTTATGTACATTAATTCTCGATCTGCCCCCATCGAACGTGTGCTTCCGTCTGGTGGTTCTCTGAGGGACGTGAAAACCCAAGTCAGCTAGCAACTGATTAGAGTCAATTTCGCCATTTACATGCTTCCACAGGAATCTCACGTCACCCACTGTGTGCCGACTGCTCAGTGGAGGAAGACCGTACACGTTGCAATAACTCTAATACTCAGCTCTATGGTACGATCGTCCACCCCTGTATCAGAGCCATTTGACAAATCTCTTTTCCACACGTTCGATGGCGTCAATTTTATTACTGTGAAAAGGATTCCAGATCACACTACAGTACTCCAATTTAGGCCGAATGAGTGACTTAAATAATTCGGATAGAGTTATGTCCGAAAAATAATTTAAACAATTTCTTTTTAAAAATCCCAGGATCCGGAAACTTTTACGACATATTTTTGAAATGTGTTCATCGAACGAGAAATTATTTGTGATTGTCACCCCTAAATCCTTAATGGTTGACACTCTACCTAGCGTTTCATTATTAATACAATAATTAAACCTGGGTAGGAGGTTACGTTTCAATGAAACTGACAAAACTTTACACTTTTCAGTATTCAGTTTCCATGTTTCACACCATTCACTGAGTTGGTGTAGGTCTTCTTGCAACAACTCACAGTCATTTATAGTACTGATGGGCATATACAGTTTAAGGTCGTCAGCGTACATCAGGCACCTAGAATTATGAATTATACGAGGGATATCATTCACAAAAAGTATAAAGAGCAGAGGGCCCAATACAGAACCCTGAGGGACACCGGGAGTAACGTTTACAGATTTAGACTTATTATTATTAATTATAACTGATGGGTTCTATTTGAGAGGTAGCTTTTGAAGAAACGTAAAAGATTACCAGTTATACCAAAATTTGAAAGTTTATGAAGCAGTAGGTTGTGATGTATGCTGTCGAAAGCCCTAGATAAATCAGTATAGATAACATCAGCACTACCACGGTTATTCATAAAGGTGGATACATCATGAGTGAAGACTGCTAGGTTGGTAGCAGTGGATCGCCTAGGAAGGAAGCCGTGCTGAAATTCAGTGATGAATGGTGACACGTGGGCGTACACTTCGTCCCGAACAATTGATTCAAAGACTCGTGCGAAAATAGACATTAGTGATACTGGTCTGTAATTTACTACTTTCTGCCTGGAGCCTTTCTTTAACACTGGGGTGATATGGACTGATTTCCAGTAATCCGGAAACACTCCTTCACTGATGGCTTGGTTGAAAAGAATATAAAGTGGACGAGATAGCTGGTGGCATAAAGGAATGGCATCAGGACCGGGAGACTTGCCAGAGGTTAGATTATGTAATTTATTCTTGATGCAGCCTTCGGAAATATGGAAGTAAGAAATGCTGTCGTTACTGGAGGGTGGCATATGGGCCTGTTCCTCGAATGAACTTTTCAACTTTTCACTTTGCACTTTGCACTTTTCAGTTCAGATTTTGTTCCACCATCACTTTTCAGATTTGTCTTGCAAAGTGAAAAGTGAAAAGTTAGGAATCTTTTCACTTTAGAAGACTGTTATGTTCCTCCATTGGTGAAAAAATGCAAAGTGCAAAGGAATGATTGAAAAGTTTTCAGAAATCTTTGCAAAGAGACGATTCCCATTTCAGCTGTTAATGAACAAGTCTCTACACTAGTTTCTCGGCGCAGAATTTGGTTTAGTGATATAAATATGTTACGCAGGAGCTTTTGTTATCATCAAGTGAAGATAGTGATGAACAATCCAACAATAAGACAGGATGAATTTTCATAACCTCACTTTAGTTTTATCAGGTTAAAAGTTCCGCCTGATCAATACTTTTATTAATTAAGATCACTGTGTGGTCATTAGTGGGACATGTTTCACCGTGAAAAATAAAGCATTAAATCATGGAATAAATATACAGTTTGTTCATGGAATAAACATGATCGGATCATTCCTATGCAAAGACTTTTCACTTTGCTAAGAAATTGAAAAGTAATACATAGATCATGGTGGAACAGAAAGACTTTGCACTTTGCAAGAATTGAAAAGTGCAAAGTGAAAAGTGAAAAGTTGCAAAGTTTATTCGTGGAACAGGCCCCTCAGGTAGGGGTGGCGGTATAGAATTTACAGGAAGGAATAAGGTTTCGAAATAATCAGAAAACAGCTGACAGGCAGAGTTTGCATCACTACTGGTACGTCCGTCGTACTCGAGCAAGACCGGTAATCTGGTGTTCCTAGATCTCTGCTTAATGAAGGACCATAGTCTGTTCGGATTAGATTTCACACTGGAGTCTATGTCTTCCAGGTAGGCGTCATACTTTCGGCGCTGAATTTCTTTGAATTCGGTCCTCCTGACCACAAATTCAATTCTATGGCATTCCAAAGAAGAGCGTTTCCATTGACGATGAGCCCTATTTTTCGAGTGTAGCGCGCAGGTGGACAGTAGCTATCACTCAAAGGTTCGTTTCTACAATGACATAGTGCATCCCGTTCGTAGCAGATCCAAAAGTCTAGACCACACGGCGACGACGGTAGGTCCAAAAGTCTAGGACCACACGGCGACGACGATAGGTCGGATGCATGTCTTCTCGGTTCCGCATATCATCGCAAGTTACTTCTCTAAATAAATATCAGCCTCTTGTCTTTTAAGAGCCCAATTCTGTTATTATTTCAAGTAGCAGGAAAGAACTGCTCCTTGATCCGGAACATAAGGTCTATGACCTGTCCTTTCGATAGATGAGTGACTAAGCATACTTCAGCGAGAGTTTGTTTATTACTTTGAACCTTTCCTACATCAGTTGTAAGCAGCCACGAGGACAATTAGTACCAAAGGACATAATATTTCTAATTGTGTAGGTAATTTAAAATGTTCATCGGCAAACACAAATTGTGCCCAATTACATTAGGTGTGTGCCCTAACATGAGAAATATTACATAAGATATTTATCACAAAACAACACGCTTTAATGTACAAAATTGGGGTGGGGGGTTTAACTCGCCTAAAGTAGTAATTAAGACACTCATATGGAATTTATAAAACTGTTTATATAATTTTATCATATGTTCTAACATAAAATATATTATGTAATATTTCTCATATTGGGGCATTTAATACTTGTTTCCCCACCTAATGTAGTTAGTTAGTTATTGTTGTTTTAAAGGATGGTCATTTGCCCCTGCCACCTAATGCAATTGGGCACGAGTTGACCGACTGGAAAGCTTTCATTAATAGAATTAGGCAACACTGTAAAATAGCTTCTATCATTTCAAGTGAGCAAAATAACAGTAATTGTAATTGTTCATTTTTGAAATTTGAATTTTTGTTTTTCCGTAATTTTGTTTATTGTTATAATTATTAGGTTTTTTTGTTACTTTTAAGTCTGCTTTAATATTTCGGCTTCCATCTCAAAATTTAACTATGTATTCCAAATTTTTATCTGTGTTAAGAGGGGCAGATGACCTCGTAGTTCCTCCCCTTAAAACAACAATAACTAACTAAAATAACCGTACCTAAAAATTGTACGAGTGCATTCCAATCGCATAGATTTAAGCAATGAGATTTCTTGTTAATCATACAATGAAGTAGGCCTACCCTGCTTCTCTAAATCTGTGAAATAAACAACTCTATCGACAGCCCCACTGAGACAATCGTTACAAACAAAAAGGTGAATTTGGCTGAGTGCCTCTTAACCTTGACCCTAATTTCAGTGTTTTTTTTTTTTGGTAAATTCCTACCAAATTTACCAGGTGACAGGGCAGTAGTCCAAGTTCTCTCTTGCGACGCTACCGACACTTATTTAATTAAGTCAACACAAAATTGAAAAGAAAAGAATACTCCAATTCTTCTACTATTTAAAACGTCTGCCAAGGTTACTTAGTCATTTGTTGTTGCTCTTGCTTATTTTAGGGACAGCGACATCGCGGTTATATAGTCCCGTGTATTTTGTGTGTGAAATTTGTGTGATAACCTGTGCTAATATGATGGCTGTAATAGTGTATGTATTTGGAATTCAGGTGAGGATTGGGGAGGCCTTAAGTTAGGAACCATCCTAGCATTTGCCTGGAACTCGAAAGGGGAACCCACTTCCAGGATGGCTGAGGTAGGAATCGAACCCTCCTCTACTCAGTTTTGCCTCACGAAGCTGAGGGTACTCTGTTCCAGCCCTTACACCAATAGCAGAGCCGGGTATCGAACCCTGACCCCTGGGGGCGACAGCCAAGAACGGTAGCCGCTAGACAACGAAGTGGTTATTTACTTATATATTCATTTATTTGTTTATTTATTTCAGTAGCCGAGAAAGTTGACCTCACTCATGGTGTTTAATAGTAAGGTCAAACTTCCAAACAGTGTACTATTTCTCTCTTACTACGGTAGGTTATTCCGGCTCAAGAGCAGGGTCCGTACATTTGCAGTGTCTACTCAATAGGCAAGTACATCATGAGGTGTAGGGCATTGGCTCTTATCATGTATTCCGTAACTCTTATCTATCCAGTACTTGCTGGGTCTTCCACGTTGTCGTTTGGCGATAAATCCACGGCACTTGTGTTCATAGCGGCGCCTCTAGCATCTTCCAGCATACTGTAGGTAAATGAAAACCCCGCGGCTTAAGCGCGTGCGTTAAATCCTGCACTAACTGCGATGGAGAACAGTAGTAATTCCGATAATTGCTGGTTCAAAATCCGGTGGTGAGAGTGGCCATCCTGAGTGTGACTCCTTTTCCCACCACACTCTCGTGGAATGTTCCATACACCCTCCAGCCAAATGTCGCGATTAGCACCATATTTCAAGTCACCGGGCAACTACAGTATCTAAGTATAAAACAATCTCCCCGATCTGATTCTTGGATGTAACGTAATCTCGAGATCCACTCGATGGATTTTGATGCGGTTTTCACCATTCTGTAAAGGATTTTTCGAGGAAGGTTTCTGTAGCAAAGACATTCATTTATGACCAAAGGCAGCCGAGCAATAACGGTTTCAGTAAATCGAGTCGAAGGAAAACCTGCCGTCCGTGTGCCTTTTAAGCTTACGCTGGGTAAACCGTTAAAAATATCTACAATACCGATACTATGAGTGTAAGAATTGTTCAGCATTAAAAGTTCTACAAAAGTGTCCGGGGCAGCATAATACATAGCCCACTATGAGTGTTTTTAAGTTTTCATTTCTACCAACAATCTCAATTTAGTGGAAATTTAAAATTACTAGCTTCAGAGCGAGCATTTCACCCCAGCTTCAGCCAAAACCAAACAGTCGATTAGTGTCGCGTTAAGCCTTTAGAGAAGTGTAGGCCTATATGTGTTTGAAGTTTCGCTGTTCACCTCGGTCTTTCTGAATTGCGTCTGCGACCTGCCGTCCGTGCGCCTTTTAAGCTTACGCTAGATGAACCGTTAAAGATACCGGGCGAAGCCGGTGCGGGTTGCTAGCATACTAATTTATAAATTTCTCGGTGTCTTTCTGTTACTCTTTGACGCAAAAGCTACTCAACCGATTTAGCTGAAATTTTGCATGAACCTAGTTTATATACCAGGGAAAAACATAAGACTGTTGCTGTTTCGAAATATTTCACCGTTTCAGTGTTGCGACGAAAGTCCCGTTTCTTTTCAGTAGCAGGTGCTACCGTGTCCCACCCGGCCAACAGGTATTCATGGCAGGTAGCATTATACAGTAGGCCTATTCCACGTTTCTCGCTGATAAATTTTCGCTTTCCATTCAGAGTTTATATCCCTCATCCCTAAAAGGAGTTAACGACATAATCAACAACAATAAACAGGTAAACAACTGCCTTTGGCCGCGACTCTAAAAGTGCCTGTACACTGGAGAGCTTTTGCCCTAGCTATCAGAGCATCCAGCGTTTAGAAAAGACTGTGGAGCCTTATGGCGACAGTGTTGCTAATTCTAGGCCGAGCTAGCGCTGACGTCATACGTTATGTTCACCCGCTTCGAGTACTGCGCATTCATAAGTTAACGAGACAACCACAACCCCAGCAGCTACCTGAAATGGAACACGCCCAGGAAGGAGCAGTTTTGCAGGTGTTAACGGATTGGACCAGTATTAAGGATACTGTATGCGAAGAGAACCAATAACGACATTCATTTCGTTGTGATATGACGCATTACAGATTGATAAATGTCGAGAGCACAACCCTTCCTTCCTTCTCGGATGTATGCAGACGATGTTAACAATTTTTACGTCAGCAATACTGTTGATCATCACCTCTTTAGTTATTAGTTAGGCTGTAATTTAGTTTCTTTCAATTTTATTATTGTAGTTTTGTTTAGATTAATATTTGTAATATTGTAGTGAGTTAGCCGTGCGGTTAGAGGCGCGCAGCTGTGAGCTTGCATTCAGGAGATAGTGGGTTGGAACCCAACTGTCGGCAGCCATGATTCGATCGAACAGAAAATAAAACAGACACCCAACAGTAACACCAATGACGGATAGTGCTTCAGAACTTATGTTGCCGACGGAACTAAGCACGTGCTCCACTCCGGGCAAGCATGCAGCACAGGACGAGGCTCTTCTTTCCAGCGTGCTAACCTCGAAAATTTTT
Source organism: Meconema thalassinum (assembly GCA_946902985.2). NCBI lineage: Eukaryota > Metazoa > Arthropoda > Insecta > Orthoptera > Tettigoniidae > Meconema > Meconema thalassinum. Next base: position 177,712,252 of record OX336393.1, read on the forward strand.
AAATTACTAAGACGTAATATAAACGATACTTGTATGCAATAACAAAGGTAATCAATTGGCAGATAATTGTAGGAAGCTATTATGACGAAAAATATATATGTTCAGAGTTCCTTCATGATAAAAGGTGAGGCAACAAAACCAGTGTAGGGGGGATTTCCGTTAAAAGTAAAAGCCCATAAGACCCACAGTCTTTTATAAACGCTGGATGCTCTATAGAGCGTCCGCAACGTAATTCGACGGACATTGCTGACATACTGGACATATGCCTAATGAACCAGGTAACGCTCAGTCACAGCATCAGGGTGATAAATGACCTTTCGTCAAATCACAAACCAACGATTATTACACTTGCGACCCCCCCCCGAAGTCATCGAGACAGGAACCAGGCCCATACGCAACTATAAAGCTGCTAACTGGAACCAGTTCAAGGCCATACTAGACCAAGAACTAGATGGCAAAAATGACATGCCACTAACCACACATCAGGAGCTAGACACTGCCGTGGAAACCCTGATTTCAGCCATCCAAGTCGCCTTGGACACAAGTGTTCCCCTTGTAAACACCCGCGAGCGGAAACTGGAAATCCCAGCACGCATCCGGGCTCTAATAAGGGAAAGGAACAACATAAGGCGGGAATGGACTAAATACCACAGGGACCACGACAGAGTCAGGAAAAATCAACTTAATGTTGAAATCCAGAACGCTCTACACGAACACCGGTGCAGCTCTTGGGGTAATCTCATATCAAAATTTGGTACCAACCCCACAGAAAATACACCATCAGTGAGGCCCCTCGCGAGACACTTCACCCGCGAAACCCATCAGGTGCCGACCCTTGAAACACCGACAGGACCGGCCTATTCGACACGGGACAAACTGGAGGCCCTAGCGAACTCCCTAGAGGAAGCATTTACTCCCAACGATACACCCTCTAACCCGGAGTTTACGCTCAGGATGGACGCAAAGGTTAATGATTACATAACCAATGCACCCAAGCCGGAAGTCCGCAAAACCAATATTCACGAAATTAAGTGGATCATCCGGCACCTCCCCAATCGCAAAGCCCCGGGCCCAGACAACCTACAGAACATAGTACTGAAGTGGTTGTCTGACAAGGCCCTGCAAATACTAACCTCCATCTTTAATGCAATGCTCTCGCTACAGTACTACCCTGTGTGCTGGAAGCAAGCTAAAATACTAGTATTCGGCAAACCGGGCAAAAACAAGTCCAATCCCGACAACTACCGCCCAATAAGCCTACTAGACTCTCTAAGCAAAGTATTCGAGAAAATACTGCTAAAGAGAATAGTAGCACACGTTAAGGAAAATGGACTGCTCAGGAACGAGCAGTTCGGGTTTCGGAACCACCACTCCTCAACGCAGCAGCTTATGAGGCTGGTCGAACACGCCACGGTAGGGTTCAACCAAAAACGCGACACCGGAGCTGTCTTCCTAGACATTCAGAAATCATTCGATAAGGTGTGGCACACAGGCCTATTAGCCAAACTAATAGACTGTAATTTCCACCCGGCCTACATACGACTCATTCGATCATATCTAGAAGGCCGCACATTCCAGGTTGATATTCTGAACGTACTGTCCACTAAGCGACAGATCAGAGCAGGCGTCCCGCAGGGTAGTATTATAGCTCCCGTGCTGTTCAGCCTGTACATCAATGACATGCCAACACCAGCAGGAGCATTAACTACGTTATACCTCTATGCTGATGATTCGGCAATGACAGCCCAACACTTCCACATAGCCAGCATCCGTAAGCGGCTGCAGGAAGCGCTATGGGCCCTGGAACCCTATTTCCGAGACTGGCGGATAAAAGTCAACGTTGAGAAAAGTCAGGCGGTCTCTTCACCAAGAAGAACCGTATCTCACGCCGACCTGAGTCCATCCGGCCACTCACACTATTTGCGCGCGACATACCATGGACAAGCACAGTTAAGTATCCAGGAGTAACTCTAGATGCCAAACTAACCATGCTGCACCATGTTAAAACACTACAGCGCAAAGTTAGTTAGTTAGTTAGTTATTGTTGTTTTAAGGGGCGGAACTACGAGGTCATCTGCCCCTCTTAACACAGATTAAAGAATAAAAAATTTGAATTGAATTTAAAATTTTGAGGTGGACATCTAAATTTAAAAAGACCAAAAATTAATAAAACAAAAACAAACAATTAAATAAAAAATAAAAATTATAAAAATAAACAAAAATTACGGAAAAAACAAAACATTATCATTCAAAAACGAACAAGTCGTTGAGTCAATGTTCACTGGAAAATTTAGATTGCTGGCCCTAACCCACTCTCACTTATAAAGCGGATAACGCGATCAGCAGCCACCGCGTCATCGGCTAATATAAGTTTGAGTGTCGTCTGCAAACCAAGGTTTCTTCGTAAGTCAGCAAGATCCACACACTCGGTAAAAATGTGGGCCACGGTGAATACGGCTCCACAGGTACAAAGTGGGGGGTCTTCCCTTCTCATTAGGTACGAGTGGGTGGATCTTGTATGACCTATCCTTAGCCTACACAAAATGACGGACTCTCTCCGGGCCCGGAAAGAGCTCCGCCACACGCGAGTTGTTCCCTTGATCGCTCTCAGTTTACTGGGCAGTGGGTCAGCTAGCCACTGACTCTCCCAAAAAGCCAGAACTTGTAGGCGTAACTGAGAGCGAATATCTCTAGCGGGTACCTCCATTGGTCGAGGTGGTAGTGATACCGCCTCTTTTGCAGCTTGATCTGCTAACTCATTTCCCACAATTCCCATGTGGCTTGGAAGCCACAGAAAGGTGATTCGAGTGTCAGCGTGGCACAGCCCGGCTAGTAGGTCGTGGATTCGCTGCACTAGGGGGTGTTGCGGGAAACATGTAGCAATTGACTGCAATGAACTCAAAGAGTCGGTACACACGAGAAAGTGGATTCGTGCATCCTGTAGTGCAAACTGCAGAGCTTCATAGATGGCAACGAGCTCCGCAGTAAACACACTACAGGCCTCAGGCAAAGAGATCTTGGTATTTGCACCATCAATAACGTAAGCACAACCCACTTTCTCGTCCACCTTCGAACCATCCGTGTATAGAATGCCAGCGTCCGGAAATTGGTGAACTATGCAGTGGAACTGCCTCCGGTAAACGGAGGCATCCGTGTTCACCTTAGGACCTCGGTGCAGATCTAACCGAATTTCCGGACGCGGGACTTGCCACGGAGGCACCTCGCTAGATGTCCGGATCATACAGGGACCTACAGCCACTCCTATTTCAGTACACGAGCTATCAAGTCTAATACCAACCGGCCGAGTGGCACGAGGCCGGTTGGCGTAACCCTGGTGGTTTTGGGTACCGAAGAGAGCTTGATAGGTCGGGTGATGCGGCATTTGACGCACATTGGCAGCATATGCTAAAAGCATATGTTGGCGTCTATAATTTAAAGGTGGAACACAAAACAGCGCAAAGCCAACATGCGATTACTGCAGCTTTACCCATTCCTAAATAGGAAGAGTCGCCTCGACAAGACGCTGGGCGTAAACATGTATAAAGCCCTCATAAGGCCCATTATTATGTACGCCAGCCCTGTATGGGGTTACACAGCTAAGTCGAACCTCAAAAAGCTGCAGATGATCCAAAATAAATGCTTGCGGTTAGCACAAAAGCTCCCGCGGGATACACCCACGCGGGAGCTAGAACGCATAACAAATACGCCAAGCATCAAAGCCATTGTGCGACAACTTGCACTAAGGTCACAACGCACCAGGCACTATTCGGCAAACCCACTCGTAAGAGCCCTCGGCCGACACGATATGGGCCGAAATAGCAAATACCCTACCCCTCGACACACTCTCTTCAGGTAAAGTCAGGAAAGGTAGGTGCTATGAGTAGCGCAAAGCGGCACTAACCCCAGGGACATACAACACAAATGTCACCCCCCAAATACACATCCCATGGAACTCTCCCATGGACAACCCCAACTCCACATTCCCATGGAAGTCCTTGGTCACGGCTCAGGCCAACCAAGGCGGCCGCACGCGCTCCCCTTGCTGCATACATGAAGTGTATATATTTATGTGTAGCAACTAATTGTCTGTGTCCATGTGCACGTCTGACTCTCTGTTTCAGTTTGTTTCTTTGTTTCAGCTTAAGTTTAGTTAAGGGAAAAAAAACATTAGTTTAAAAAACCCGTCCCCTGGCTTGCCGAAAGGATAGCCAAGGGAGGGACTATTAATAATCATTAGCTTATAGTTTCAGGACGATTGTATGCAGCGGCGGAGTGATTGATAACAACCATCAGCAATGTCCAGGACACGAGAGAAGAAGCCCCTGTTCGCAGGCGTGGCTCCCCTCTCCGGATCACGGAGACTTGGTACTAGGACGCTCTAGGCGGGCGGACTGTGCTCCGAACCTAACCCCGGACGTGCAGTTCGTCCGCCATTGCGGACGCGCTAGTCCCAGCAGTGCCAAGCCAACTGATTCCCATATATACTAATCTCGGCGAGGAAACTGATTTTGCAACTGTTGCATGATACACCTCCCGTACTAACAAAACCTACTCATTTCCATACCCACATTATCCTTGCATGTGGCAATAACCAAGCCGCCAGGTTTTACGTGTAGGCAATCTTTCCTTTCTGCCTATGCGGTTTTCCCTGGCCCTATAATCTTACCCTTATATATGAGTACATATTTATATGTGCTCATATATAAACATATGTATGTATGTATGTATGTATGTATGTCTACCCCTTATTATTCCCGTTTTCCAACGGGGTCGGGGATGAGATGCGATGGAAGTCTTTGTGGCGATGGTTTTTACGGCCGGATGCCCTTCCTGACGCCAACCTCATGAGAGGAGTTAATGAGAGATGAAATGAATGATGGTGAATGAAACTGGGCAAGGATGTGGAAGGAAGCGGCCGTGGCCTGTCAGAAGGTACCGTCCCAGCATTTGCCTGGTGTTGAAAATGGGAAACCACGGAAAACCATTTCAAGGATGGCCGACGGTGGGGCTCGAACCCACGCGTCTACCGAGTCAGCAGAGAGCTTGGCCCCATGACCTAATGCTGCGCTTTAGCCAGCGTAGCCACTACTGTCGGTCCTATGTTAATATCCACTAATTATGCCTGGTAGATCGCGACCGCGATGGGACAGGCACTAAGTCCTAAAAGACATTCCTCTTATCCAATCCCCTATGCTTTCTCTTCTACTATCGTAGACTAACTGCATGTCGGAGGCACCAGTAGTAAGGTCGGGTGTCACGCGGGGGGTGCGGGTACCTTTTCGCCCCCCCCCCCCCCCCCCCCGAAAAAAATATAGAGAGAGCGTAGAGTAGCTCTAGCTAGGGCACTCTAAGCTCCTCTCCAGTGTACACAGGTGGTACAGAACCACTAGATCAGTGTACAGAACCCTAGCGGAGACCACTCTAAGGTCTAGCTAGGGCCTGCTGACTCTACGGTGTAAGTAAACAGTATTTGGATGCCCTAGCAAGACCAGTCTATCTCTATTCGTTCGGTTGAATATTGGAAAGTGCTCTATGTAGAGTCAGTGGAGGATTGTTGGGGTTATTTGTTTGTTGTTAATTATAGTGTTTAAATATGGCTGAATTTGTGTGGAGTCGCGAAAAAACAATAACATTAATTGAAAATATTGAAGCCCATCCAGAAACTTTGAATTGTACTCTGAAATAATACAGATACAGAAATTTGAAGGCACCGTTGTTTCGGGTGATCCCTTTTGCTGATCCTGAGGGTAATTTTGGCCAAAATATAATCATAGTCATTTTTGTTTATTCAGAATCTTCTGAACATAACTCTTGCAATAATTTAGCGTGCATTCTCTCGTATTCTCTTTTTGATATCCAATTCCTCACACACAACCTTCTTTTCCTTTTCAACAAGGCACACACAACCACCACAGATGCTGAAAGCTCTCTTGAAGACATTTTAACTTCACAACACAGCGCAAAATACCTAGACTCACACTGCTCTCAGAATGTTTTAGCGCTGCTCTAGCTAGTGCATTTACGATTGACAGTGTACACAGGTTCAGAGAGTGCTCTAGGTAGATTTGTCTATATCCACTCTACGAATGCTCTACCTAGGGAATATTACTCTATAGTGTACACGCACTCAGTTTAGCTAGAGCGGTCCAGCTAGACTTGCTCTATGAAAATCACTCTCCAGTGTACAGGCACCTTTATGAACTCTAATGCTAGATACATGTATATTGAATTCTCTAGGGTTAGTGCCGAGTAAATACCTTTCAAAAACTATCTAAAACAAAGCCCATAACATAACATAAACAGAGATTAAACGTTTTTTACGGAACATGTGTCCTTGTTGACTACTTAAAGAACTATATTGGCAGGGGGCAGCGAAGATTGGCGGCTACTCAAGGTCGACTACACGGCTACTCTCCTGACCCACTTCAACCACCTGGTGCAGCATTTTCACGTAGGTAGGTACTAGTGGCGCCGCTCTGTGTCTCAATTTCTAATTAAACAGAGGATACAAACTTGTTGCAGTGGAGAATCCAGAAGAGGACTCACAAGGGCACGCACTCAACTACCCCTCAGATTGTCTTGGAATGTGTTCTTAAGATTTGGTCTGATACGTCTTCCTCGCGCAGGGCTCTAACTATAGGATGGATAATGTGTGAATCGAGCCCACGTCTTTTCAGTTCTGCCTCACGAGGTTGGGTTAACTCTTCCCAGCCCTCAGGCCAGGGCCGAATTTAAGAGTATGCCGCCTATAGGCTCAAGTCCATTTGCCGCCCCCTCTATTGTCCATATGTGCGTAATACATTTGTTTTATACAACAAAAGGATAGAGATCATTGGCGTTTTCATCTTTTTAAACATAAAGTTCATTTAGTTTAGATAAAACCACAAATTTAATGGCTTACATAATAAATGTTATTACTTGTTTTTTTTTTAACTTAGGCTACTTCTTTTAAGTTTCGTTAAAAATGAAATGGGTTTCGAACTTAAATAATTAATTTGTTCGTGGAGATCAGTGATCACTATTTTACACATATTTTTATATTTTAATGCTAATGACTATCTTTTGCGTAATTGAAGAACTGTGTTCAATTTAATGAAGTTGTCCTACAGGTGAAATGGAATTACACAAAATGTAGTTAATTACTGGTTTATTTGTTGAAAAATATACAAACTTCTCTAAAACAACTCACCCCACTTAATCTTCGTATTCAAATTCAGGCCTACATAGCTTTATTACGAGATTTCGTAATGGCAAACTCGTTAATAATGTCCTCATATGAAAGTGTTTTTGTTGTATTTGCCTCAATACAAATTAATGAAAGTGAGTTTAACCATATTTCAGAAATACTAGTTCGCAGATAGTTCTTAACTCTTCTAAGGCAAGAAAAACTGTATAAGGACTAAAACATATTTTTAAGTAACTTCTATTCTAAATTCGTACGGAAAATATTATTAATTTCTAGTAGTGGTGGTGACGAGTGATGCAATGTCTCGGTCCTTGCGTAGTAACAGAAGCTAATACATTAGTCGGTGACTCAGTCGCTCATTCCCAACGCCACACTGGTTTCAGAAAAGACCCATGTTAGCCAGGCGCGGATCTAGAGTTTGGTTTTGGAGGGGGTCAGAGATTCGATCTAGAGTTTGGCTTTGGGGGGGGGGGGGGGGGGGGTCAGAGAATCGAAATTGTTAAGAAAAATGGTATCACTGAAAACGCAATCACAAAATAACCAAACGTACAAAACCAGACCAATTTTTTTGCAAGCTTCATGAATAGAAATTTGATGCGTTTAGCGCACCAAAAATATTCGTACAAATTGCAACGGCGTGTTTTGCGACTTTTACATCGAGCTTCGAGAAAAGGATCAAGGTACGTTACAGTTTCGGCAAGTCGAGTTGATACCGACAAAGGGAGAAAGTCACAGCTTAAATTCCCACCCAAGCTTGCAGTTTGGACGTCGGCAAAAAATTTTGGTGCTAAAAAAGCCCCAGTTTCCTATCCGTGCATTGCTGCACATTCATCGTGATATCACTATAAACATCGATTCGGTAATCACAAGGTTTGCTAAACAAATAGACGAGTTGATTTTGTTGTATAACTAATAGTTTTTATACAAGAGGTTTGAAGTTGTAAATATGTACAGTTGTAACAGAACATAATAATTCCAATAAAGATAATTAAGTATTGAATAAAATGAAAAAAAACCCTGTTTTTCAGTTAAAATTCGTTAAGTTTTATTTGTCTGGTAAATGTGTTTTCGTATTTTGAGTTTGCAAAAAAATGTGGTCTCCGTTTGGGGGGGGGGGGGGGGGGGTGTCATGACCCCCGTGACCCCCCCCCCTCCCCTGAATCCGCGCCTGATGTTAGCAGTATTGGAATAGAAGAGAATGTCAGGTAACACGGCGGGCTGTCGACAGGCTTCTCAATTCTCGCCTGCTCCTACCCCGCCTCTGCTCTTCATCCCGCAAGTTCACAGAGCTTGGAACCGAGCAGTACAGTAGACACTGTTTTACACCATGTTGATGTCTTATAATTGAACACAACCGTTATTAAGCCGAAGAGCGATGAATCACAATGGGTTGTGAAATACTGAATCATTAAAGTTACCGAGCTGTTTGACTCACTTGAACCTCCTCGCTCAACTTGGGCCGCCTGCCAGACCGGTGAGCTGTCTCCGTCATACCTCTAGACCTCACATCACATTTCCGCTAGTCTTTTTCACTGAAGCCTGGACTTTAAAACGCATACCGGTACTTAAAGGCGCGTAGTTCAATGTAAAAGAGAATTAAAAGTTTAGTGCTTTTCAGTCGGTCAACACGAATGTACCCAAAAGAGCTGGGTTATGCCCTAATCCTGAAAAAAATTACATGAGATTAATAAATACACTAGGATGACCAGTTTCGATCGTCAAGCGATCATCATCAGATCTTGATGACCGACTGAAAAGCACCAAACTTTTGTTTAATAAGGCAACACTGAAAAATGGCTTCAAAGCCCACAATAAAAGAGAATTTTAAAAAAATCAGTCACAACATATAGGAGAGCCCTTTATAGGCTTACTCTTAAAGTTAAAAAGGTGTGCTTGAGTCTTCAGTCTTTTGACAGGTTTGATGTAGCTCTCCATGCCTCCTGTCCTGCGCGAATCGTTTCATCTCTACATAGCTACAACACAATACATCCGAGACCATCTGTTTTAACATATTCTAACCTTGGTCTACCCTACAGTTCTTGTCCTGGACCCTTCTAACCATAACTAAATTTGCTACAATCAGAAGGAAGTGAATGTACAGAAGCTGAATGATAAGCTGGAGCAGTACAGATTGAGATGGCATTGACATGTGAAAAGGATGAATGATGAAAGAATGCCGAAACAAGTGATGGAGAGACGGATGACTGGGAAGATTATGATGATGATAATTATTGTTTTAAGGGGCCTAACATCTAGGTTATCGGCCCCTAATGGTCTGGGTGATGGCGAAAATGACAATGAAATGGAAACCAGAACGAAAATTAAGTGAGACGGAAAATACTTACAAAAAGGAACTCATTGAAACTACTCACAAAAAGTTCTTACAAAAGGGAATTTAGAACGAAAAGATTCACAAAAGGAATAGATGAAAAAAAAAGACGCACTAAATGCAGGCTAGGTTCAAAATACGTACAAAATGCAATGCAGAGTCGAAATACTGTAGTTACAAAATGCAATTGAAATTCAAAATACTTACAAAATGCAAATGAGATCGAAAATACGTACAAAACGCAATTGAGGTTCAAAATACACAATGCAATTCAGATTGAAAGATCCCATTTCCAAACCAAAATATTCACAAAGTGCTATTGAAATTCAAAATACTTACAAAATGCAATTGAAATTGAAAATGCTTACAAAATGCACGGTAGATTCACACTACTCATTTGGATTGACAATACTTACAAAACGCAATTTAGATTGATGAAAACACTTGACAAAATGTAATTTAGTTTCAAAATACCCACAAAATGCAATTCAGATTTAAAATTCTTGCGAAATGCGGTTTTGGTTGAAAATGCAAAATGCAATTGAAATTCAAAATACTCACTAAAATGCCCTGCTCCTACATTGAAAGACTTACTAAAAAGCAATTTAGATTGTCAATCTTTACAAAATGCAATTGAGGTTGAAAATAATCGCGAAATGCAATTTAGATCGAAAAAATCTTAGAAAATGCAACGTAGATTAAAAATACCTACAAAATGTAACGTAGATTAAAAATGCCTACAAAATGTAGTGTAGATGCAAAAAAAATCGCTAAAGGGAATTTAGATACACGGGGAGCCAAGTAACAAAAAACAGTGCGGGAATCTTAAAGAGAAAAGGAAATATAATGAAAAGAAAACAAGAGGTCTGACCCCTCGAAGAAGGAGGGATCAGGAAAGATGAGACAAGGGCCAATTAAGGCGGGAAAGTGAAAGACTCCCTAGGCCTCGGATACCCTAATACCGTCGGTGTCGGAAAAGAACAAGAGTTGACCAAGGGAGGTCGACAGGAAAGAAGACGGAGAGGAGCCCCGCACAAGTAAGAGGAAGCAATGCCGGACTCAGCTGGGGTCTCGTGGTCGCCAACCCACGTCCCACAAGATATGAGCCCCTGGGGGATGACTGGGATGGGAGGACGAGGAAGTCTTAGAGTACGGTGGATGGATTTGGTGAAGGACAGTGTGAGAGAACGGACCATGGAGTGGAGTTCAGTGGTTGAGGAAGGTTGGTGGACAAACGGAGTAGTCATATTTTCTCAGACCCGGCCCAAGCTGGTAGTGTGGAATAAACCGGGAGGAAACCACACGCTGCGCGCTGTGTCCATTTCTTCCTCTAGTAAGAAAGTTAATTAGAAGCAGGCGCGGATCTAGAGTTTGGGGGGTCAGAGAATCGAAATTGTTAAGAAAAATTGTATCACTAAGAACGCAATCAGAAAATAAACAAACGTACAAAACCAGACCAATATTTTTGCAAGCTACATGGATAGAAATTTGATGCGTTTAGCGCACCAAAAATATTCGTACAAATTGCAACGGCGTGTTTTGCGACTTTTACATCGAGCTTCGAGAAAAGTATCAAGGTACGTTACAGTTTCGGCAAGTCGAGTTGGTACCGACAAAGGGAGAAAGTCACAGCTTAAATTGCCAACCAAGCTTGCAGTTTGGACGTCGGAAAATTTTTTGGTGCGAAAAAAGCCCCAAATTCCTATTCGTGCGTTGCTGCACATTCATCGTGACATCACTATAAACATCGATTCGGTAAACACAAGGTTTGCTAAACAAAATAGACGAGTTGATTTTGTTATATAAATAATCGTTTTTATCCGCACCTGATTATAAGTCAGTAGTTAGTAGTGGGAGTCCAAGTTTTCATTATTACCGGTACCATATCAGTTGACCTAGATGTTTCGCACTGCAATCACCGACACCACAAGAAACTTGGCTCTTTCAGAATATTTTAGTGAGAGAAACGAGAAGAATGACCCGACAGCTACTTTACAGAGTCATCCTTCATCTCAAGAGTTTGTAGAATGAAACTTGACAGGTGAAAAATCTGTTCGTGTCAAACGGCTAATGGCTTGAAGATTGAGACCAAGCCCCAGGCCACCCGGCTGCTACTTGGTAGAGAGGGCGCCACCTGGTAGAGTCGCTCAGCTCGAGTGCAGGGCTGGGAAGTTGTAGTTGATTCATATGGGGCTTTGCGACATCGTGGTCATGTTAGCCCCGTATACTTAGGCGTGTGTGTGGAATTTATCTAATAACCTGTATTATTGAGATGATTATTAGTCTGTGTAGTTTAACAGTAATTCCGATAACTAGCATTACCCGTCGCGGCTTCGCCCGCGAATATTCTAGTTGTAAAGAGTCCACTTAGCAAAATCTCAGTCATGAATGCTATGACTGATTTATCCTTGGTATGAATGATCAGACTTTATCAATTCAGCTACTGGTGCAGTGGTTAGGGGTTAGTCACTCCTTCATAGGTATATCAGAGCGAAGTTAGTTTTTTGAGAATATCACAGACACTGTTAAATTAAGGGCCTTTAAATGTGGTTTTCGGAGACCCTTTATTGTCGGGTGAAAAAGACCTTTCGTACCACACTCACACGTGAAAATTGAGACAATAAAAAAATGAAAAAAATCTAGAGAGCCCCTTGACCCCCTTAAGGGCATTATAGTGTATGTATTGATGAATTTTACAGCTTAATTTGGTTCAGTGATAACCTTATAACCGTCTGGAAACTTTCACAGTAATGTAATAATTGCATTGCGTCTTACAGCAATAGATGGACCTGTGAGATTCTGTTACCATGGTTACCGTGTTGCATTCTTTCATTATTTCATAGTAAATATACATGTTTTAAGGTATTTATTTGTGAGGCATTTAAAGAGTAAGTGAGTGCGTTTCGCTTACGCATTGGGTTATGCTGAACTTGTAGGTACCCCATATGTGTAGGTTGATGTTAATGGGACCTTTTTTTTGGTACAAAGCTAGAATGGGACCTTAGCAGAATAATATACGGAGGGATGATTGGGTAGGAGGCAGCCGTGGCCTTGAGTTAGGAACCAACCCAGCATTCGCCTGGAGTAGAAGAGGGAAAAATTAATACTGTAGCTTTCAGTCGGTCAACACAACATCAATCCAATTATTCGAATATGTGAAAGATAACCTGAAATAAATTACATATGAAATGATTTGTATATACCGGTACTCGTATTGCTACTGCCGATTGAAGAAAAAGTCCGTATATTGTCACATAATTATAATATTTGTTTATGAATTAAAACATTACATCCAATATAGCCTAGGCCTACTTAGCATGTACTCGTATTGTTACTAAGTGACATATGGCAACGTTGCAAAGCGAGGCGACGGTAGCATGACTGATGACAATCAGTTTGCTCTGATCTTATGTGTAATAACTAGGGTTCGAAAGTTTGAGACCTAAAGAAGTACAAAATATGAAAGCAAATATGCCCTAATAAACTATGAAATATGACATGATTGTTTGAGATAGGTAGAATATCACTAACATACAGTAAACGCCTTCAGTGCCAAAACAATTTTCCAGTGTATTGGACATGTGAAATTTTGATTTTACAAGCTCTCTTCCCCATGGAGATTCTGGGTCTCACTTCTTCCGTACAACTTCCGCTGGAGGTTATCAAGCTTCCTAATACTGGAATGATTGAACCTGTTTTAATACAATTCCATCTATTGTTATCGTGTATTTGCAATGTATTTTATGCCCATAAGTGTTTATAATGTGTACATCTGGCTGATGAAGAACAACATTATTGTTCGAAACATGTACCAGTACTATGCTCCTACTTAAAATGTAGACAGCAATTTGTTTGTTTCAGAAGTGAAATTTCAGGTAATTTTGTTAGTTCTTCTGGTGTCCCACAAGGATCTAATCTTGGGCCTCTTCTATTTCTAATTTTGGTTAATGATTTGCCTAACATTCTATGTTACTCTGACTGCTTATTGTTTGCTGACGATGTAAAGCTATATAAGACCATATACAACTTGAGAGATGAGAATGACCTTCAGAGGGATGTTAATAATATTGTAGCTTGGTGTGTTAGAAATAAATTATTCCTTAATGTAAAAAAAATGTAAAGTCATGGTATTTACAAGGAAGAAGGAGTATATAAATCCTAAATATTGTATTGGAGAAACAGCACTCGAAATTGTACCGTCGATAAATGATTTAGGAATTATTTATGACAGCAAATTAACCTTTAATAACCATATTGCAAATATAATTAGTTCGGCCAACAAGATGCTTGGTTTTGTCATTAGAAACTCCAAATTATTTACTAAAACTGGAGTAATTGTTAAATTGTATGAAAGTTTAGTTCGAAGCAAGTTAGAATATTCAGCAGTAATCTGGGATCCCTTTTATAAAGATCAAATTCATTACACTGAGATTGTGCAAAATAATTTCTAAGATACATGTATTATAAGACGTTCAATGTATTTTGTCCATTTGATACTTCGACTCAGTTTTTACGAAATTTGTTCAATTTCATGTCTTTGAGAAGTAGAAGGTCGTTAAGTTCTTTGCAACTGCTGAGGAAAATTTTAACTGGAAAAATTGACTGCCAAGAATTATTTCAATTCATCACTTTTCATGTACGACAAGTAAGATTTCGACAGCAGGCAATCTTTCACATCCCAAGATCTAAAAGTGTTCACCATTCTAATTCGCCTTTAGTTAAAATATTATCATTTTATAATTCAATTGATGTTCAAGTAGATTTATTCGCTGGCGCTAACTTATTCAATATTAATAAACAAGTAAAAGCAGCTGTTCCTTGAATACTGGGTACTCTTTTCTCCTTTATTTTTGTATATTCTTTTTTTCTACTTCGTACAGTTTTTTTTTATCATTTTATGGTTTATATTTTTACGATTTATGTTCTGTTCTTCATTTGTGTAATTTGTGTAATTTGTATAATCTGTTTTCTCTATTTTGCATTGATACATGTTGTTGTTTAATCAGATAATGTCAAGAAGGAATGTATTTGGGCAGGTGCCTGTGTTCCTTCATATTGCTAAATAAATAAATAAATAAACAGTCCTAATAATAATACAAGTATTGAAAAGACGGAAATAAGAGTAAGTTATTTAGCGGAATTTAAATTCAATACGGACAATTACGGATAAAAACAATTTCTTTGTTTGCTACTTGCTTCTTAGCTAAATATATCTACTGGAGTGACATCCTGTTGAAAGGCGGAAGCACACTATCGTCATGTTCCGTGACCTCATGCGTACAGTGTCGCAATCCAACTTGTCCAGAAAGATGTGCTAAAAGACGTCCGTAGAGGAGCGCCTTCTTGGAATCAGATCTTCTAAACCTGCTATCTGCTTGTTCCGGGAAAAGAAAGAAAAATATATCTACTGCACTATTCGGAAATCCTGTGTTTGAAACTCGGCGCAGATAACACGTAACTTGTTAACGACGCCTCAATTTAAATAAAAAATGCTGAAATTATAACCAAATATGACCTTATATCACTAAAATATGACCAAATATGACCAAAACAATAAAAATGGCCGAAATATGCATTTATAGGCAACTTCAAATTTCCTTAAACGTGGTTAGGGACCTGTCATTCAAACTTATTTTTCAGATTTCTGGTAAAGGAAAAAAATATGACTTTTCCTTAACATCCGAACCTTAGTAATAACATAACCTCTTATTACTCTCCAGTGCCTTCGCTCTTAAGAACTTACCAAGAACAGCAAGAGCAGCAAGCATGTGACAAAAGTTTTTTCCCTAACTTTTATACCCTTTTGGCAATTGGTCCTGTCTCTGTACCCACCGCCGAGCGGAGTTTTAGTTTGAGTAGGTTGAAAATATATGTTTCCGAACTATAAGACACCACACTCCACACAAAACATTTTGCAAACCTCTTGCTAAGTTTGATCGGTGCGCTTCAGGCTGTTAATAAACCTTTCACTCTCCCGAAAGCTCTCTTCCCCATGGAGATTCTGCGTCTCACTTCTTCCGTACAACTTCCGCTGGAGGTTATCAAGCTTGCTAAATACTGGAATGATTGAACCTGTTTTAATACAATTCCATCTATTGTTATTGTTAGTATTGTTTGACATTAACCAAACATAAAGCATAACAACAAATTGGTTGAAAAAGTGATGCCAGAGAGCCTCAAAGCTCGTCATTTTGCACCAAATTACACAAAAGTTTCCCTGGGAGGAAGCCCGGACCACCTTTTCTTTGGTGGCTATTTCATGCCCCTAAATCCCCGGATAGTTCCCCCCTCAAAAATACAAGAAAAACTCTTGACACGCCCCTGATAGCATCCACAAGTGTTGTTCCCGTTAGCATACAACTACAATACAATGCGTTGCTTCATCAGGGCAATACCGGGTGAGTTAGCCGTGGTCGTTACGGCATGACTGCTGGCAGTCGCTCACATCCGGGAGGCGAGGAGGTTCGAATCCCCCCGCCGGCAACCTTGAAGATGGTCTTCTGTGGTTTCCCATCTTCCTTCCAGGCAAATGCCGGGGTTGGTCCCTAACTATAGGCCACAGCCGCTACCTTCCAACTCCTTGTCCTTCCATTCCCACTTTCCTCCCCAACGGTACTTGTAGCTCACCCATTGGGTGTCCGTCTCGAAGCAGCTACAACACTGGCGAGCCGAACATGTCCTCGGACACTCCCGGCACTAAAAGTCATACGCTAAAAAAAAAAAAAAAACAGGTCAATCTGTATTATGATTGAACCAACAGTCAATGACATTACTGTATGCTGCCTATCGTCTAAAGTCTGACTTAGAGATAAAAGCATTAGCATCGACTAACAACGTGACCAACCGCTCGTAGTCAAATTATCAGCAGCTCTGGCAACGTATATAAATATATGAGATTCCTGAGAAGTATGGTCCAGAAAACGAGGAGGGACAGAGTGAGAAATGAAGATATACGGAAAGAACTGGGAGTACAGAAACTCAATGACAAAATGGAGCAAAACAGATTGAGATGGTTTGGACATATCAAAAGGATGAATGAAGTAAGGCTACCAAGACGAGCACTGGAACGACGGATGACAGGGAAGAGAGGACGAGGAAGACCAAGAATGCGTTGGATGGACTCGGTGGAGAATAGTATTAAAAACGGAACCTGGATTGGAACACTGTGTCGGAAGAGGAATGGTGGAACGACAGAACGAAGTGGAGAGGAACCATATTTGCCCCCACCCAGTCTCAACTGGAAAAGGGGAAATGATGATGATGATGATGATGATGATAAATATATAAATAAATAAATAACACTAGACAATAACACATTGATAACACTGTTCAGCAATGATTTTTTTTGTTCATAAACAAAATACCCAATCTTTATAGATTTTGGTACGCTAAATACGAAAATGAGAATAATTTTTTTTTTTGATGTGTAACATCTTTCCACTCGGTTGTTGTATATTTTTTGTGGGGGTTATTCTGAAAAATGAAACGGAAATGGGACGGCAATGCAACGGAAACAATGAGCGCGCGGTGGTGGTGGAGATTGGAAATGGGACGGAAATGTGTAAGAGGAAACATCGCATACGGTTATCTCAAGGTTTGGAGGTCCCATTATAGATATTCCTACAATAAATCATCTTCAAGTTGTCGTTCTTTGGTGTGAAAATATCCATTATATCATATTTGCTGAAAACAATTATGATGTATTAAATCTTCATACTTTTGCTGTATTCTTATTTAATGTAACCACTCGAGGTACTGTCGGCCATGTGGCTATGTGGAATCTATATCGCATACAAAATTACTTCAAGGTTTGGAGGCCCCCATTAAAGATATTCTTCCTACAATAGATCATCTTCAAGTTGTCCTTGTTTGGTGAGAAAATATTCATTATATCATAATTATTTGCTGGAAACCGGTCAAGATTTGGCACTGCAGTTTTACACGTAGTTATTTCAATGACCATAAGAGTTCACTATTAACAAGGGATAACATGTCACATGTTACACATCATATGCGACTACTGTAAGGCTCGGCGGAGTTTTTTTTTTTGTGCTATATGCAGTTTGTTACATCCTTACATCTGTTTTAGCTCTCGTATTTTCTTATTTCAGGAATGCCAATATGCATGCTGTGTCTTGTTTCTAGCTTACACAGTCTAAGATTGCTTGTCTTCGTGTCCTCCCTTGAGTTCCAATTCCCACCAGTTCCAAATTCTTTCGCGGATTAGCTATCTGCCAATTACACTACCTGAGCGAGTCCCGTCAGTTCCGAACACTACCTGAGCGAGTTTCAGCTTAGTTTTCTACAGCAAAATTGTACTAATTTGTTTATTACTGAAACTAGCCGGGAGTGCGTGCCCTCTTTAATGAATTGGCACTTCTAATAGAGGGGGGGTGTAACATTTTTAATATATGTCGTTAAACGTGGTGTTAACTATTGTGGTTCAATAATACAAACATAA
Organism: Meconema thalassinum; assembly: GCA_946902985.2. Classification (NCBI taxonomy): domain Eukaryota; kingdom Metazoa; phylum Arthropoda; class Insecta; order Orthoptera; family Tettigoniidae; genus Meconema; species Meconema thalassinum. Next base: position 177,730,228 of record OX336393.1, read on the forward strand.
TAATAATAAATAATATACACTGTGGTATGACCTTACCTGTGATAGTGTAATATAATAAGTTGTTGAGCGCCAGATCCCTATTTAAGACAGTGAATCGAAATTTATTGATTTAACCTCGGCTATCAGCAGTAGAGTCGAGACCACTTACCCGGGCCGTAGTGAGACAAAGTCATCTAACCAATCCAGTATTTAATCAAGGAGTATGATTGCCTTAAAGTCAGGGGCGGCGCGAGATATAAGCGAACTACGCGGCCGCGGGTGGCGCCGTGAGACGGGGGCGCCGCGGCGCGTCGAAATATCGAGTTAGGGGCGCCCCGAGCTAGTTTGTAATGTTGTAAACATTACTAATTCTAATTTTTACAACATTAGCAAACTGTAATGTTTACATTATAAACAATGTAACCAGATAACATAATCATTCTGTTTATGTTTCGTATTTTCAGTTTTAATTTACTATTTCACTAACAAACAAAACGAAATAATAATTGAAAAATTCAGCACAGCCATTCTAAAGAGTCGCCGCTTTACGGGTGATACTACTTATGATACAAACTTAGAACTATTACGGAGTACCTGGAGCCGTTCGGTCGAAGTATGACCGCTCGCCATTCACGAAAGAGAGAACACGCCTTCCACTAATGACTTCCGATTCGTCCGCGTGACTCATAGTCTCTTGTCTTTATCCGCTTAGTGGCTCAGTATTGCCGGCTAACTGACAGTCTTCACTCATCGTTGTAGTTTGTAGTGTGTTGATGTGTTGACGTAAGCTGCACTGTGTTATTGCCCCTTCTTACACGAAGAGATGATTTTTTAGACACACGAAATATTCAGTAGTCTAATAAAAAGTCATCATGTGCATTTCACCGAAAAGAAAGTTGCAGCATTCTAAAGAAGATGAGAAGCAATCTAAAGCGCTGAAAAGTTTTTTTTTGCGCCTTCGGCTTTATCGTCATGTGCAGAAATGTTCGACGAAACAACTAAGTTAACTGAATCCGTTCATAACGATGAGGATGACGACAAGTTACCAATATCAGAGCTGCCTGGACCATCAATGAGTGAAGAATCCCTCAAAAAAGTAAGTGTAACTGTAAATAATTTTAGGTTATATTTTTTGCTAATGACTCTAAATGCCTAAATTAATTTTATATAAATTGATGAGACTTTGTATAAACAATTTACCCTTATAACGTATATTATAATAATATTATTGATTTAATAGCATTACTTAACTGAACACTGTCGTAATTTATTTAAAGTATTATAGCACTAATCCTTAAGTAGTATTAATTTATACTTAAGTTGTATATTTAGAAAATAAATTTAGGAATTGAGTAGTAGTCCATTGTTAGTTTTGCCTCTGTTAGGTTGAGGGAGGAAAGAAGGCAGAGAAGGAAAAGGGGCACCTTATATTTTTTTGTATTAAGGGGAGACTTTACCTTTTCCGATTCAATGCTTTTTAATGAAGATTTCTTCAAAGTTTAAGTACATATCAAATAAAACCACTGAACCTACTATTCCAAAATTGTATATACTTATTAACTTACTACATTCATATCTTCCTGATAAACGAAAATTGTTATAAAAGTTTATACATACTACTTATTTTTAACAGTTTGAAAATGTTCAATTATTTTCTTACCATTTTTTTTTTTTTTTTTTTTTTGAAAATAGAAATATTTATTAATATTAATAAAATTTTGGTTTAATGTACTCATCAAGTACCCATAATTATGAATGCAAAGTTTAAGGTCTCTATGTATTACGGCTTTTAAACTGTGTATAGCTAAAGATAAAAGTTTGAAGGTCGGTGGTTTATTTGCAGAAACTGAGCGCAGAAACGTCATCAGTTTTTTCAAATGACTGTGGAGAATGGCCACCTAAATTAAACGATGATGCACGAAAAATTCTTCTTGAGCGAGTACCACAGCAGGTCACAGACTAAGAATTTCCTGTGGACCTTAAAGGTAGGCGATTTTCCTCAAAGCATTACACAAGGAAGCTTTGCAATGGAGAGCAAATCCGCAGGATTTGGTTAATGTATTCCATATTGAAAAACGCAGTTTTTTGTTTTGCTTGCAAACTTTTTGGAAATGATAATAATTCTCTTCTTGCTGGTGGCCAAGGGTATTCAGACTGGCAAAACTTGAGCAAAACTTTGACCAGTCATGAGAAATCCCCTATTCATATTCAATACTGCAAATGTTGGCGCGAACTCTCTTTACGTTTACGTTTAAAAGACTATTGACGAGGAAAATGAAAGACTTATTCGTGCTAAAGCTGAACATTGGAATCAAGTTCTAAAACGCCTACTATGTATTGAACAATTTTTGGGAATTCAAGGATTGGTCTTTAGAGGGAAAAAAGACACCCTATTTGAACGTAATAATGGAAATTTCTTAAAGCTGGTAGTACACATAGCTAAATTTGATGGTTTTATGGCTGAACATGTGAGGAGAAGAATAAGTTCAAAAGAAACACACGTACACTACTTGAGCAAGAGTATCCAAAATGAGTTTGTTAGTTTCTTGTCCGCCAAGATCCAAGCTAACATTTTACAACAGATACAGCAAGCAACATACTATTCTATTATATTAGACTGTACTCCAGACATTAGCCAGTCCGAGCAAATGACTCTTGTTGTAAGATTTGTAAAAATGTTAGCAAATGAGGATATTTCAATTAAGGAACATTTTTTGGGCTTTTTTCCCATTATAGATTCTTCAGGTGAAGGCCTCACAGAGGTATTGCTCAAACAGTTAGAAGTATGGGGCATTCCTTTAAAAGCCTTGAGAGGCCATGGGTACAACAATGGTTACGCAATGAAGGGAAAACATGTTGGAGTCCAGAAGATAATCCTTGATTTAAATCCTAGAGCTTTTTATGTACCGTGTGGGAAACACTCCTTGAACTTGGTCATTAATGATGCAGCTCTGTCGTGCAACATTGCTGTGGTCTGTTTCAGCACTATACAAGTTTTTTTTTTTTTTCAGTTCTACTCAAAGATGGAATATTTTGCTGAAACATGTTTCAAGTCTGACTGTAAAGCCACTCTGCAATACTAGATGGGAAAGTAGAATTGAGGCATTGTTGCCTTTGAGGTACCACATTGAAGAAGTGTATGATGCCTTATATGAAGCTTCTCAAGATCAGAAACTTGATGCATTTGGTAGTAACACTGTCGTAGGACTTAAAAAAAAACCTGCAAAACTTCAAGTTTCTATGCTGCTTAGTGACATGGCAGGAGATCCTGCATAAAACCAATATGGTTAGTAAACTGCTGCAAAAAGTCACAAATGACCTACAAAGTTCAATGTATCTCATTAAAAGTGTAAAATCATTTCTGAAAAAGATGAGATCAGATCAAGGACTAAACAGCGTCATTACAGATGTAAATGAACTTGCAGAAAAAATCGAGGTTGATGCTAACTTTGAAAAAAAAAAACTACTTCGGCTAAGAAAAGTTAAAAAAAACAATTCTCCTATGAGAGTGAAGATGAAGCTGTACGTTCTGGAAAAAATGCATTTCAAGTTAACTTCTTCTTTGTCGTACTTGACACAGCAATAGCCACATTAAGGGAGAGATTTGAGCTAATGGAACACCATAGTGAAAGTTTCAAATTTCTTTATGCCATTGCTAGCTTCGAGAAGAATTTGAACGAACAAGAGTTGAAGAAAGCCTGTAAGCACATTCAAACCGTTTTGAGTGATGGAGGAGACTGTGATGTGAACGGAGATGATCTGTTCGAAGAACTGCAAATTTTTTCACCAATGCTACCTCCAGGAAGTCACCCAGCTGGAGCCTTGTCTTTTATAACCAAACGTGGTTATGTGGACATTTTTCCAAATGTTTTGGTGCATTTAGGATTCTGCTAACGCTCCCTGTATCAGTGACCAGCGGAGAAAGAAGTTTTTCGAAGTTAAAACTTATAAAAACATACTTGCGATCAACTTTAAGCCAAGAGCACTTGAGTGAACTAGCTACTTTGGCCATTGAAAATGATTTGTTAAATGAAATGGAAACTGATTTGCAGCTGAACGAGTTTTCTAAAGTGAAAGCCAGGAAAATCTCTTTTTAATCTTAAAAGATTTCAACAGTGTGCAAAAAAATCAACAATAATAAAATTGTCATTCTATGTAATAATAATGACCAGTAAATAAATGTTTTGGCCATATAACACGTTTAGTAAAAAATAGTAAAGGTACTCTGATGAGAATAGGAGAGGGGGGGGGGGGGGCAAAATGTTCTTTGCTTGCACTACAAAAAGAACTAGGGCCGGCACTGCTTAAAGTACTAACTACAATGAAAGAAATAGGCATTACGTTGAAGAGAATGAATTTATTGACTCAAGAACAAAATATTAATAAAACAGAATAGTGATAGTCACACAATTGAATTTAAAATTACTCAATGCGGCAATTAATTTAAAAGGAACTGAACATTTAAAATGAATTGAAAGTTAATTGAAGTTAAATTATAATAGAGACGATAGTTTTATTTAATTGTTTGCTCACCCATTCGAAGATTCGTCATATTTAAGAAATGATCGATGATCTCGATGTTACGTCGCTTATGTTTTAAAAAAATGATGTGATATCTCAATTACTATGAAATATCCTCATTAAATACGTTGCCATCTGTAGAAAGACTCTTGATCAGGGATATAACCCATTATGTATTGATATAGATTTCGGCAAGACATCGTACTTTGCCAACTCTGTTTGCTCAGTTCATTAAGACCCAGAGAGCAAGGTTACCACTTCCTCCCTTCATTGATAGCTATTGATGAATGCCACTCTTGTCCGATGTCGCAGGTACAAATACTTCCTTGTCACGTGGTGTCACAGCCCCCACTCTAGAAGCAAGCTACCCTCTCTTCTGTGTTCATTCCTCCACGAGGGCTAGTTGCAGCTTTGACGCGTATATGGGCTACAGTAGTGACGTATTGGTTACACCATAGTTGAAATATAATGTTCCATTCCTTCTCGAAGGAACTATATGGTGCGCACGTGATGGTTACTCATATTGGGTTTCTTTGCATCCCAGGAAAATGACGCAGTTTGCCGTGGTGAAATTATTACTACGTCGTTCAGTTTGTGACGCATTGGGTTGATCCTATTTGGCAATCTTGTTGCATTATATATTTTACTTCGTCTCTTTACAAATAACTGTTAATAAAAATATTTCTGACTATAATAATAAAAACCGCTTACAATTATCTGATATAAAAATCATCTCATTGATGTACTAATTAATAAGAATAATAAATATGATAATTATAAATGAATAACCCTTTAAATATAACAAGTATGGGATCGAATCGTTACAGGGGGGGGGGGGGGGGGGCGGACGCCATAGACTGGTAACTCCCATAAGCAGCTTTCGCCTTGTCAGTATCTGTATCAGCATGTGCCTTCGTCAAAATGATCAGTTTTTAGTTATATTTACAAAGTTCTAAAAATAGTATCAGCATGTGCCTTCGTCAAAATGATCAGTTTTTAGTTATATTTACAAAGTTCTAAAAATAGTATCAGCATGTCGCTTCGTCATTGAACTGTTTTTTATCTAATTTACAAGTCACTTAGTAATCAGCACGTAGGTTCGTCATATTGATCTTTTAACTGAATCATTCTTCTCTTTATACTCTAATCAATGTACAACAAAAGAAACATTTCCTAAAAATACTGTTAAATCACCGGTCGCTTCAAACTGCTGAGTTGCTCTTGGGATTCTGTCATCCATTGCAACATATTTTCTTTTCCTTTTTGTGGCTTACAAATTCAACTCTGCCCGCATTCTCTTTTTTCGTCTGAAGTTTGAGACTTCTTCTTCAAACACAACACCAAGTCTCTTACACGGGGACGTGGTTTACCGCATTTAAAACCAAAAGACTGACAGCTGGGTTTTCCAGAGATATTCGGAACTACTGGGACTCAGTAGATTACTTAATTCAGGCGTGAATACGCGGTCGGAACTCATGGGACGTTTTTCCTAAGAAATTTGTTTTCGGAACTCACGGGAATGGAACTCGTGGGACTATAAGGTAGTTTGTAGTTTAACGTGACCGTTAATCTTGTGATCATGAGCCACGGGACCTCCTTTTTACGTGGAATCCGAACCACAGGACATGGCATTTCACTTCGAAAATCTCACATGCATTGACCGGGAATGTGGGACTGAACCCTTGTCTTCCGTCGTGATCCATTGTGAATTGTGACACGAGTTTCATCGTTACTGTATGTTGACAACGCTATGCCTCGCGCTGGGAAAGCCTTGGCTCCAGGGAGCCATGGAATGTAAACATATCCGTCCAGCTAGATTGCAAAGGCGAGCCGCACGTTAACGAGGAAATTGCAAGAATTATACACGTTTAGATGCACCACTGCTTGAACTACGGTACTACTTGGTCTGTTGTCAGCCATTGCAGCGCACAGAAGTCAAACATGAGTCAAGTCAAACATTGCCTCTTCTTTGAACAATTGCATACAGTAGCGTAATTCGCATCACTAACATATTATAAATGCAAAGTAAATGGTAATTTCACTTTCAAATAACAACGGCGCAAACAACTGATGTGGAACTAAAAAGGCGTGCGTAGCCACGAACCGTTTCGTCAATAACACTCTGAAGGTTAGTATACCGAAACGAAAATATTGGTAGTGTATATAGTAAAAAGCAACGTATCATCATTCCCAACTCTAGCCAGAACACTTGATATATGCAGAGTTTGCAGAAACAAATGGCAGTATAAAGAGTTTTATGTTCGACCCTAACTATTATGTGTCAGAAAACTGTATCATAATGAGGCTCATTATAACACTATTTTTCATTATGAAACAGTTTCTCCCACCAATCAGAGCTCAAGAAACAGTTGTGTGACCAATTAGATGAGGATACATTCGCGCATGCGCTCAAAATCCAATATGTCTATATAAATTACCGAAAGTGCACCGTCCATATGTTCGCGTGAATAAACTTGTGAATATGAGACAAGAAATAGCACTGTACCTTATTATCCTCATATCCAATTTCTACACAGCGCGTTGTATTGAAACGACTTCGGTGACAGTTTTACTGAATACACAATCTGAAAATATGGCATTGAAGCACACAGAGCGCATGCGTCGGTTGTCCAGAGAGCTTGGAAAACAGAGATATACTACTCACCGCAGCACCCGATCACAACATTCTAGTGACTGAACAGATATTTATGAATATTTATGTTAAAACATATAATAAAGTTATAATTATCGTCGAACATAAACAGTCGTGTGCAACTCGCCTATAATGGTAATTAAGACACTCGTATGAAAATTATAAAACTCGCATACCTTCGTTTTATAAAAAATACACGTGTCTTAATTATAGCCATTATAGGCTCGTTGCATAATGTACTATTTCCTCATGAAATGCATTATACAAATCATGACGATAATGATAACCAGAAATAATTTATGCACTTAAAAGTGGAAAATATGTGATTAAGTTTCCAAAATATTCTTAAATTTGTATCATATTTATGTCCTCCAGTTACTCGAAACGTCTAACTGCTTGAATAATCCGTAATCCTGTCTACAGTACAAAATGTTCCCACTTAATGGGCCGGGGCTTGCCTCATTTTCCGAATCCTACAATACTTACTGCAGATGCGCGATACGAAATCATGTATGTACTGTTTTAGAATTTCATTCTAAAGAATGAAGAAAAAGTCACTTCAAAAACTTTCATAGCACAGTGCCAATACTCACAAGTTTCGCAGACCACTGTAATTTCAAGTAAAATTTCCTGTCAAGGTAAAGGCTATTGGAGGCGTAATTAGACTGTTCTACTTAATGACCGGGGAATTCCTGTCATGAAATACTACTGAAATACAGAGACAAGGGTGGGCAGTACAACATACCACCAAATATTTGAAACTAGCAACCTGCCCCGGCTTCGCCCGGGAACAGTTATGAATGCATTACGTGATAAGCGCTTTTTTTTACGATATCAATGAACTACGACCTATAACCGTTTTACGTCTCGGCATGATGGGTTTTAAATCGCTAACATGGAGATACACGTGCAACGAATTCTTGTCAGACGTAATTTAAGAATGGAGAGTAGCATGGAACACAAATCCCCCTTCCGTCTAATCTTAACTTGACTGTGTATTTTGCGGGACGAAAAGTTCTCAAGCGAAATGAAGAAAAACCGAGTTGCACTTCCAGGTAAACTCCAAACACAACCACTCTTCTCTGAAGTCTTAACTCAACACGACTTGACAGTTTGCAGCTGGCAGTATCTGGGTAATAGGCTCGCCCGCTTGCTAGGCTGTAACTGGGGTGATAGACTCGCCCCTAGCTAGCTCGGAAACTGTCGCCTCAGTAATTGAATGGAGATTGTTGGAAGAAATGAAAACGTAAAAACACTTATAGTGTGCGATGTATTGAAGATAGAGATATGCTCTCGCGGACTTCCTTGTAGAACTTTTCATGCTGAACAATTCTTACACTCATAGTATATTTATAATTTTAACGGTTTGCCCAGCGTAAGCTAAAAAAAAGCGCACGGACGCCAGTTCTTTTTTCGACTTTTTCACTGAAATCGTTACTACTTGGCTTCCTTTGATCATAAATAAATTATTTCCTACAGAAATCTTCCACGAGATATCTTTTACAGAATGGTGAAATCCGCATCAAAATCCATCCACTGGTTCTCGAGATTACCCGTGACATCCAAGAATCGGGGACTTTGTTTTATACTAAGTAGGGATATGTAGTTATGAATACATACGCCAGAATAGGTATTTATTTATAAAAACGTCAAAAATATGTAAATAAATAGAAAATATTTAGTTAAATAATAGTACATTATGCAACGAGCCTATAATGGCAATAATTAAGACACGAGTATGTTTATAAAACGAGCTTATGCGAGTTTTATAATTTCCATACGAGTGTCTTAATTACCATTATAGGCGAGTTGCATACGACTGTTTATGTTCGACGATAATTATTATAACTATTTTATGTTCGAACATAAATATTCATAAATATCTGTCGAGATTTCACCAGTTTTATCTACTGAACAGAGCGCATGAAGCAGAGAATGCCTTGTATTTGACCATGGTCTCCTCGATTACCCTACTATGACACTAGGCCACGCAGTGAAATTTAAATTAGAAGGCCGTGGAACTCAGTGCAGGTGCGATTCTATCCTTATCTAATTGGTCAAACAACTGTCCTTTGAGCTCTAATTGGTGGGAGAAACTGTTTCATAATGAAAAATTGTGTTATAATGAGCCTCATTATAGTACAGTTTTCTGACATACCGGTATAATAGTCGGGGTCGAACATAAAAATATTTAAGCACATAACTAACTATCCGGGCCTTAATGATAACCGAACCCATGAGAGAATCTTTGCCGCCACTCTGTCTACTCTCTATGTCTTAGGATTGTAATAAAACCAGGAAAACTACATTTGCCAGCTACGCGGTTATATTTGCTGAAGATATCACAACATTGCTAATTATAGAGAAGCAGAAATGAATGTCAAGGGTCATCTATCACGCAATAATGGTATCCAATAATAAGAGATAAGAGAGTCAGGCGCGCGACGCCAAGCGACGCGACGCAACGCGACGCGACACGACCTTCTGTCCGCACAAGGTCGCCTGGCAAAGCAGCAGCAGCAACAGTGGCATGACTCACGCCTGCCAGTCCGTTACGTTACGCGTGCACACGCTCAAGGCACGCACGCGTATCCAATGTGGGTCACTGTAATTACATTGTCTGCCAACACTACTTTTATTTTCTTTGGAGACCCTCTCACCTAGTCGCTCGAGTTTGGAGATACATAGCAAAATGGTATAGTCTACAGCAGGGATTCTCAACCTTCTCAACGCTACTTGCGTTAAACCCAGAGAGCCCAGCCAGCGTACTTTAATGGGTTTGGAAAGACAGTGGGGGTGGACAACCCCTCTGGAAATGTTGGTTAAGCCATGCGTTGACTGATAGCTTCGAACACCTGGGCAGCAGTGGCGGGGCTAGCCATTGCGGGGCCTAGTGCGGTACGAGATTTGCGAGGCCCTTACTTCCATCTAAGAATAAAAATAAGTGAAATAAATTGAGTGAATTGTAAAATATTGTAACTTAAAAATACAGTACAGTGTTACTATTTTAAAAACATACAGTACCGGTAACAAAGAAGGCTAAAAATGAAATCTCCTACTCTTTTTCTGGTGAAGTCTTTTATTAAATCTTTATAGTCCAAACTAGATGACAGTTCATTTTTTTATGGTCAGGACTGCGAGTGCTGAGAGTCTGTCTTGGGCCTTGGTGTTTCTGTGATAGGTTTTAATTAAATTTAATTTTGCAGCCGCAAGTTTGACGGGAATAATAGCAACTATTCTAAGTGCAATATTTGTATTTGGATAAATTTCACTCAGATTGTTCTCCACGATGTACTTCAATGCCGTTACAATTCCACTTTTCGTCTACCTCGATCATTACATGTGAGAATATGCTTAATTCTTCAAACATATCCATTCATTCTATGTCACGTTGGTCTCCTATGAAAAGAGCAACTTCAAGATCTTTGCAGCCTAGGTACCGTCTCGCGGCTCTCTGGCCTTCATCTTACCGTGCCTCCCTGCGAGGCCCTGTGCAGTAACACACTTCGCACACCCCTGGATGCCCTGGAGTTTCAGTAGATATAATCCTTCGAGCAATAAAATAGAGTGCGCGCATTGCCACACTGCGCCTATCCTATACCGTGACGTGAGGGCAACATCTCGATCAGCTGACTGTGGTGTAAACAGAGGAACTCGAAGTTGAAGGTGTAAGGAGTGGGTGGGGAAATGCTTTTTAATGGGGGTTTTATTTACAGAAACAAAGTCAAAATGCAAAGGAAATATATACTTATATAACGATTCCACCCTAACGTATTACGTATTCAAACATGGCTGTCGTCGTTGAACGTAGAGCAGGCTTATGAATACAAAACACACATTTTCGTAATTTATACTACATTGGGAAAAGCATCGCATGTTTCTTTACGTACCGGAAGGTAGCAAAGGTAAGGATGTAACATATTTGGTGTTAAAAGTGACTGACGTGTTCCGTAATACTCATACATCCAGGAGTCCCTCTTGTAAATAATTAATAACAAATCCAACTCTGAATAGGCCTACTGATTTTTGAACAGAATTCTTTTTTGTGTATCTGGTCATTTTTGATTGGACGCCCGAGGGCTCCCAACAAGTTCAATCTATTACTACATAATTTCCTAATTTATTTTCCATCATTAGAAAATATATTTTGGCTAATCTCAGTAGCGTAATTTGGAAAATTTTATCGAACGACGAGCTTTCATTCAGCGTTACTTTCCACTTGAGTATTTTATGAAAGTGAACAACACAACATGGGCAAATGAAAAAAAGGAAGTCTATTGATTTAGTAAGCGGTGCTTTTTAACAACTATGCATTACATTTGATACAAAGGAAAACATTATACCTTAATCAATGAACTGTTTCCTTTTAAATTCCATTTTTTTGAATCATAGAAACCTTCGCAAAAATAACCCAGAACTTTGAAATTCCACGAAGAATTAAATAGACTAATTTAGGGGTACAATGTATCCTAGAAGAATCTCAAAATTTCCTCAAACAAACGCACTGGCCATACGTTTAATAAGATGACAAATATTACCTCAGCGTATTTATTATCGAAGACAGCTAACATCTGTAGCACAACCTGCAATTTGACACTCAACATGATTAGCGACTACATTGCGTAGTCCACACTACATTTAATCCAGCATAGGGACAAGCATTTTTATGTTCAGAGATACATTTACTAGCAGTCTCAACAAAACACCAAGAAAAAAGTCTCTGGACATTTAAATACTTGATACCTTCGAGTATAAACACAGGCCTGTTCAGTGGAGTAAGGGATAGGGTAAATTATAATAATTTATAATAAATCATTTACAAGTTTAATTATTTTTCTTTCATGTTTCGGAGTTAAGAGGAATCGTAAAGAAATGCAAGTAGTTAAGTCAAGAATTCTACGGTAATTTTACAATGAATTAACTTACCTATGGAAAGAAATGCCCGATCCTTCTTTAAACGTCTTCTTACATCCATACGCGACACAGTAATACACCATTCTGGCTTAGTAATGAATAAAATTCACTTTAAAAAGCCCAATTCTATCGTCACGTGTAGTGTTTCAGCGTTCCGACCCTGCCGCAGTTCACCACGACCACAGTCAGCTGATCGAGATGTTGCTCTGAACAATGTGACGTCATCAGCCATCTATATGATTTAAGATCGAAGATATAATCAGTGCAGCTAACATGTTATCCATGTTCAGTCAAAGAAGTGGAAAATTGCGAGTTATAGAGCTTACACTTTTCTTTGTTCTTTCACTTGCCATAGGACGCGCCACCGGCGTATGGTTATGCATAACCAGCTTCTGGTTTAGTAGTCAGGTAATGGAAGCAATGGGAACTGTGTACTACAATTTTCCTTGCATGCAACTGAGCAAATGTATATTAATAGGGAAAATAAAAGTTGTAAAATGCACCAAGAATGATATGATATTCAGCCGTGTACAATGAGAAAGCTCTAATTGTGTTTATTAATTATGTATTAATGCTGCGAAATGTTAGCTAACGTTGTGCCGCTTACAACACTCGTCGTCTCTATAAATGTTGCACACTTTCCCATGAATTTACTACAGATTATGTTTGAAAATTACTTAAGATTGCGACGAAGAAAATGTTTCTCCAAATGGAAGATTGTATCTAACTCTATGCACGTCGAATACCGTAATCTTGGCAAGGTTGTTTCACACAGCAACTTTACACCGTAGTAGGCACGCAGCTTTTTGTATTTAGTTTTTTGTCAACTTGTCTTACATTATTGACTAAAATATTTCTAAAGACAATCAATAACTTCTTTAGAAGATTTCGGTCTCCATAATTCATGAAAAATGAGGTTCGTTAGTTTGTGTAATTAAAGTCTACTCTTTCAGTGATTACCGTACGGTAATAATAATAATAATAATAATAATAATAATAATAATAACAATAATAATAATATCGTATGGCCTCGGGTGCAAGCTTTGTTATTTGCGCCCAGAGGGCAGTTTGCATGTCGATTTTTGTCGTTCCTTGAAACGCTATGAAAGTCAAGGAAGTTAGACATCTAATTGACACTATAGCGCTCTCTAATAGAGAAATGAGGAACTTTGTGTTGGCGGAAAATCCCGAGATTAATTTTTCCACTATGAACACGGCCTACTGAATTCAAATGGGTTATTTAACATGCTAACAACGTATGACATTCATGCCGTGATTTTTGTCGCCTTTCAAAAATCACTTCCCACGGCCAGGAGCGAACCTGCAAGCTTGGGGGGTTGGTAGTCCGACACGATATCCACTCACCCACCGTGGCAATCACCGTATGTTACTTTACGTAGACTAGGGTGAAGATGTAACTGAGCATTATTTAAAAATTTGTCGCCAATTATTTGGTTGGATGTTAAGATGGAACCGCATGTACTATCAAATATCGCTTTCTTGCAGTGCCTGGAGGATTATGTATAAAATTATAAAATAATTATTGGTTAAATAATTGTTAATATATAGGCTATATTATTATTATTATTATTATTATTATTATTAAATAAATATTAAAGAAGAAAGGATGATTAAATGTTACCGGAACGGAGTAGTTTTTGTCCACGGTCAGTCACATTTTAGTATTTAAACGGGTTAAGTTAATTCATAATATGCCAATGTAATAACCGGATAGAAACTGATTGTAATACTCACATATACCATATTTAACTGACACCAACTTCATACAATTGACGTCCGAAACGGGGGAGGAGCTTACGGTCAGCTGCTTGCAATATGGCGGCGATATAGTGACGTGAAGTAATTGGGTGTGCGTTTGTTATGGCTTCTAATTATTTATGATGGCAAAATACTACATATTTTCTTTCATTGATAGACATATTTTTATAATCAATTTAAATGCAGCTAATTACTACCAGTTAAAAATATTACCCGCATGTAGATAGTTAATTTATTGTCTGCTGTTACATAGGCCTATATGAAGCCTGTACTTGGGAGCCTAGCGGTATCGATGTTTTAATTAATTTCACAATATATATATCTCACATAACACAAAGGACGACTCCCTGATAATAAATTGAATCAAGCAACCCTGAATTTGCATGAATGTTTTGGGTTCAAAGAAGCGTTATTTGGGATGCTCAAATCATACTTCAATATTGCAAATATTGACCTACTTACTTGCTGTTCAAAGGCAAGAATATTAATTTATTACTCTCTTGCCACAGGCAAGTTAAAATGGAAGCATCCTTTTTATCAATATATTTAATTAAATGTTTAAAATACAGATATTTAACAAAGCTGGAGTCTCAATTTTAACTTGTCATAAGCAAACGGAACAGATCAAAAACTACACTTTAAGCCAAACCAAATTCACTCCTCAGCTCGACATAAACCATAATACAAATTAAAACCTATACAAAACATACTCTCCTTACTGTTGTACAACTTTCAAACCAACTATTCGCACTCAAAACTGAAAAACCCTGAAATGGGAACTAATTAAACTTAGAATAGCCTAGGCCAATCCGGTCTCCTGCTACATTACCGCATATGTATACTTAACATCACTTTAACTTCAAAATTACGGCTCTTTAAGTGACCTATCTGCCTGAGTAGTATAGGTGTTACCGGCCTGCCTGGGATGATGGGTCACCAAACCGGTACTTAAAACTAAGATTTTACATTTTAATTAACTAAATTCAACAGTAGGGAGATCATAGCCAAAAACACAATTTAAGCCAAATCATACTTCAATGACCTACATACTTGCTGTTCAAAGGCAAGAATATACATTCTCTGGCAAATTAAGGCTAGGAACAGCATTTTTCTTAAGTTTTCTAATCATTCGGCTATTGTCAATCGGAAGAACCCCTAAAATAAGTTTACGAAGAGCGGATTACATTCTATGTACGGCACAGAAGTAATAGGCTACAAGTTTATCAGTATTTTTGATGTAGCTAAATCCATGTGAATACAAATTAGAGACAATAACTATCAATAATCAACAGTACCGGTGGAAAGAAGTCGTCTTCACAAAAATGCACACTGCACACTGTCATGTAACATATAACATGTTTTCCAATTGACAGCGCCGAAGCCCATCTTTCTCTCTGAACTTTTTGTACAGGAAAGTAGTGAAGATATTTCGTACCCGTTTTATACGATTTGCAACCGTATACAGAGCAGTACCTCCTCGAATTTGACAAATTTCTTTCTGTTTCCATCACGACGTCAATGCTTCACCATCTAAATAAACCACACCAGTCACAATGTTACAGCTTCAACATTCTACCGCGTGGCTGCGCCATCCAACTTTTCTGACATCAATTAGAGTCCAAGATATGTTAGACCAGTGACGTTCAAAGTATGCAAATCGCATACTTTATAGGCAAGCTGTTGCGAGGTTTTACTAACTACTCTTTCAGGAGACACTTGTGTTTGGAATATTCAAGAAAGGCCAATCCTCTAGTTATTATTTCATAAGTTGAACGCCTAAAAACAAAACCACAATCCAAAACAATAAAGAAAATAAACACGGACGATTCATTGCTAATGAAAATCAAATGGAGATTCGCGGACGGAAGTTCGCTATGCATAAGCTTCGGTGACATTTTGACTCGTGGAAGCTCTATATGAGACTATTTTGTGTGAGTAGTAACAACGGGGTCAAAAGTGGAGGTGTTCGAACAAGGAATGTTCTGCCCATTTATTTTCGAATGCACTTTTTTTATAGCAGAATACACATACGTAGGCCTAATTTGTTTCCCTCGATATCGTTTGAAAGCTCATGGTGCAGACTATAACTTGGATACGAATACACTTTTACGAAGCTACAACATAAGCTGGTATTCAGAAAGGTGTAAGGCAAGGCTGCAACTTATCACCCATACTTTTCAATCTATACATTGAACAAGCAATGAAGGAAATTGGAAAAAAAAATCATAGTAGGAGTAAAGATTCAAGGAGAAATAATTTAAACATTGAGAATTACTGATGACATGACGGCACTGCTACAAATCTGTCATCTCGGGGGAGGTCTTCTTTTTCCTGCCACATCCAGGTTTCTCTGAATCTTTTAACAACCTCTCGGACTGTGGTATATGGAGCATCTATTGCAGCTGCTGCGTAACGGAGGTTGTGACCATCATCGATCAGGACCACTGCCATGGCAACATCTTCAGGCCTCAAGCGCGTTCCGTAAGAGAAGGGCGAGCCCACCACATGTACATTTGGAGATGCTCGTGAATTGGATAAGGGCGAGGCCACCATTCGGTGCTCTGGACATGTTAATGCTACGAGCAGTTTCAAATGCAAACTGAATTGCAATACTACGACTACTATTGAAATATGAAACACTAGCATTACCCGTCGCGGCTTCCCCCGCGAATATTCTAGTTGTAAAGACTACACTTAGCAAAATCTCAATCATGAATGTTATGACTGATTTATCCTTGGTATGAATAATCAGACTTTATCAATTCAGCTACTAGTGCAGTGGTTAGGGGTTTGTCATTCCTTCATAGGTATATCAGAGCGAAGTTTGTTTTCTGGAAATATCACAGACACGGTTAATTTAAGTGCCTTTAAATGTGGTTTTCGGAGACCCTTTATAGTCGGGTGAAAAACACCTTTCGTACCACACTCACACGTGAAAATTGCGTGAAAAAATCTAGAGTTCCCCTTGACCCCCTTAAGCGCATTATATTGTATGTATTGATGAATTTTACAGCTTAATTTGGTTCAGTGATAACCTTGTTATAACCGTCTGGAAACTTTCACAGTAATGTAATATTTGGAATTGCGTATTACAGAAATAGATGGACCTGTGAGATTCTGTTAACATGGTTACCGTGTTGCATTCTTTCATTATTTCATTGTAAATATACATGTTTTAAGGTATTTATTTAATTGTGAGGCATTTAAAGAGTAAGTGAGTGCGTTTCGCCTACGCATTGGGTTATGCTGAACCTGTAGGTACCCCATATGTGTAGGTTGGTGTTAATGGGACCTTATTTTCGGTACAAAACTGGAATGGGACCTTAGCAGAATAATATAGGGAGGGATAAAGTGCGAATATGTCTTGTTACTGATGTTACTCGTTGTAAATGAACAAACTATAGGTTCATTTATGGAGATAAGGCACTACGTACAGTGAAACACAGTAGACATTGCAATGCACTAAACGTGACGATAAATAACGGATTGGATAACGCAACACTATTACAACGTCTATACAAAACTCACCGCGGCGATCACACCGTAACAGGGGCTGTGACGGGCCGTGGCACGTTCGCCGTTCTCTGCGGGAGCATTTCACTGAATATGACACTTCGGCCGCCGCCTTGTCGCTACAGGCTTCAATATAATGTTCACTTTCCGGACGATAAGGGTGAGCTCGCCCTTCTCTTCCGGAACACCTCATTTGTTTCTGAATTGCACAAGGACAAATGAGGATATGGCTATATTAATATTTTCCTATGCCCACAAGTGGCAAAAGGAAAAAGAATAAAACATTGCATTGTTGACGATAGCGATGGCGCGCACATCTTTCCGCGGAAAACAGCATCATGTCAAAGAATCGCTAATAATGTTATTGGTGTTACGTCCCTTTTAACTACTCCGTCTTTTAGAGACGCCGGGGTGCCGGAATTTTGCCCCGAAGGGGATCTTAAACGTGCCAGTAAAGCTACTGGCACGGCTTCCTCGCATTTGCGCACTCTCAAATGCCAGCTGACTGCGCCAGGATACGAACCTGCAAGCGAGAATTTTACCGCTGAGCCACGCAGCTATTGTTAAGTGAAACAATGACAAGAAGAATGGTAATGCAGCCAGGAAAACAATTAACCTTACTTCCATGCTATAACTATGTACAAGGCCTATACCGTTAATATTTATGATTAATTGATTTACATAAAAATGATTTTTAAAAATGAATTTTTAAGTGATAGGTTTTCTTTTTCGACGGTCAGTGTAGTTCCTTTCGCGATGCATAAGACCGACCGCTCCAAACTTAAACGTTCGATATACGCAATAAATATCAATCTGGGCCATAACTGTTTCAGTTTCTGTAAAGCAGAGCATCATAGTCAGCTACCCGAAACATATCACAATTTCGGACAAGTTTTGTGTTCCTTGCAAGTCTCGCTCCATGAGACTGCAACTTCAACCGACCTGTCTCTCAAGTTGGCAACATTGTGGTTGTAGTACCTTGTTTATCGCACTGGTAGCAGATAAGGAAGCACGGAGCTGGTAACGACTGTATTGTGTCCACGAGAAAACAATGCCATTAAACTTTTAATCGACATCACCCTATGACATTTACATAGCAGTTCGTTCCAATAGGTAGAGCCCGGCGCGGATAAACAAAACGTTATCCGCATCCGCCCCGCATCCACACGCCTGTCATGCGCATCCACCCCGCTGTCATCCGCATCCGCCCCACATCCGTACGGCTGTCATCCGCATCCGCACGGCTGTCATCCGCATCCGCCCCACATCCGTACGGCTGTCATCCGCATGGCTGTCATCCGCATCCACCCCGCATCCGCACGGCTGTCATCCGCATCCGCCCCACATCCGTACGGCTGTCATCCGCATCCGCCCCGCACGGCTGTCATCCGCATCTGCCCCACATCCGCATCCGCATGGATTTTATCAGCATCCGCACGTTTGTTATCTGAATCTACTGGCATTACAATAATATTTTCAATTAGATAAAATATATATATTAATTAAATTAATTAAATTAATTAAATTAATTAAATTAATTAAATTAATTACTTATATTAAATATATATTAAAGCAACACATTTAGTTTTGAGGACAAAGTCGTTCCCTTAGGTTATGGATATCAAGTTCTATGTTTAAAATGAATGTTACACAGCCAGAATTGCAACCCTTTTCAGTTCGGAGTGTTAATTGTGCTTAATGGCATAATTTGAATGATATTAGCGTAAATCATCATCGTACATTTGTCATGAAAAAAAAAAAAAAGAACACAACAGAAACATATTTATAAGTCATAAACATCCGGGCGTTAGTAATGATAATTCCTATTGTATTCTAAAAACTATCCGCAAATTTACCCCAAACATTATCCGCAGCTTATCCGCTATCCGCACAGCCATGCAAACTATATCCGCGGGCATCCGCATCCGCGCAGGGCTTTACCAATAGGTAGGGACTAGTCGATCATTAGGTGTATGTGTGAGTGCACTTAAAGCAGAGGCAGTGCTATTTCCAAGCTCTTGCTGAAAGCAGTACAACGGAACGCTACCACTTTTCTTGAACTCACAAATATAAGCCGCCACGAATTATCAGCCTGATCACGAAGTACAGTATGTATTGAAACTCCGGATTCAAAGGTATTGGGCACGATTCCCGGCTCTATAAAGTAATTTAATTCTGGTCTAAGGATTGCAGTAGGTGGTTGTTGTTCATTTGAGGGGCTTGGACATCGTGGTAATTTTGCTCCGAGTGCTTGGGGGGGGGGGGGGGGGTTGTTGTTAACCGACTAGATAATGTAGGTAAAGTGAGTTATTCTTTTAGGAGTCAGAAGTAAAAGCGAGAATTGGAAATCCAGAAATTAAAAAAAAACTTGTTAATGTTTCCTTCGGAAAAATGCTAATAACATTTCAATAATAATACAACTATTTCCAAATAAATGTGAATAATCTTGAAAATAAAATGAGAAATACCTGTAACATTGTTGGTTCCAACTTGAAAATGTAACGAGCATTTTCGTTACATCGTTACTGTTAGTTACTAAATTTAATTAGTAACATCGTTACAATCAACGCGTTACTGCACAATACTCTTTGGAATCATTTCTTCCTCAATAACGAGCACAATATAGAAGAAACATATTATTATTTCAGGACAACAGCAGGAAAATGCTTTCATTTAGGGACGATCGAGTATGAAAGTGTTCATTTAGGGTCGATAAAGCGAGAAATGTTTTTATTTATGGACTATAAAGCAGGGACATATTTTTATTTAGGGACGATAATGCAGGAAAATGCATACATTTACGGACAATGAAGTACAAAAGTATTTTCATTTAGAGACAATATAGTAGGAAAGTATTTTCATTTAGGGACGACAAAGCAGGAAGCGTATTTAGTTTTAGAGACGATAAAGCAGAGAAGTATTTTCATTTAGAGAAGATAAAGCAGAGAAGTATTTTCATTTAAGGACGATAAAGCAGTAAACGTATTTTCATTTAGGGACGATAAAGCAGAGAAGTATTTTCATTTAGGGACGATAAAACAGAGAAGTATTTTCATTTAGGGACGATAAAGCAGGAAAGTATTTTTAATTACGGACAATACAGCAATCGTTTCATTCAGTGGTACGTTCAATGACAGCACTGCTCTTGAAGCATCAAATTATGATTATCCTATCCAGTATTGGAAACAATTGTTAGACGATCGCTTCACCATGATCTTCACAGCCCAGTGGGTTATGCTAACAACATTACGTAAGCCTGCTCGGAAGTGACCACAGTTCCTTTACCAGTGCTCAAGGAAGGAACCAGAGCGGATAACCACTTCCGCTTGCCTGCTTTGGTCACTGTGAACTTCCGTCAGTCAATACACAATACTGTACTTGCTAATGGCATCAAGACCAACCACCTATATTAAACAAGACAGTTCCGCATTTTAAGATCTGTCCCAGGAAACATATTGCTGTATTTCCATCAGACGCCCAAATTACGCGTATGATCATCGCATATTCAGAAATAACGGAAAGAAGGGAAGATAGCAGTTCTCAGTCGCTCGTCGTCAAATGTGTTGAAAGCCAACCCCAGTTTACAGCGTGACAAATCCATCTGTAGCCTCCGAAAATATGCCAACTTCTTGACTTCCCCCTGCCCCAATAAGAAGGAGTTCATTCAGCGTTGTCAAATGTTATAACAATCCCCCTCGGCACGTCGGAAGGCGGAGGTAGATTTCACCGGGCAAAGAACAATATTTCGAATTCAATAAATTTGCCAATAGTTGTATACCTACAAAAGTTCCACTTGTTTAGCATATATATTATTTCAGTAGTATAGATCCTTCATGCGGCGCTCACAAGCGACCGATCGTGAAAAATGAGCATTCAAATGAAAGAGAATATACATTGCCCGTGACGCATTGCACTCTAATTTCTTAAATCTGTATAATTTCTTTAAAAAAAAAAAGACTTTTAAAAAACTGTACGAAGTGTGCGATTTGTAAAACTGTTGCTGCCTGATAATTCGCGACATCATTGCTGTTCAGTTCGCATTTTGGCCGTAGGGACGCCTGAAACGTAAATAGTGTTCTATAATCATTCGGTTCAAATAAAAACAAAACTACATTTCTCCTTAAGTCTCTTATTATAAACCTATTGGGGAAAGTGTGGTTTGTGAACATGCGAGATTTCTCGCACGGGTCAGCTAGTGTATATTATTTCAGTAGTATAGATCCTCTTGCGGCGCTCACAAGCGACCGATCGTGACAAATGAGCATTCAAATGAAAGAGAATATACATTACCAGTGACGAATTGCACTCTAATTTCATAAATATCTATAACTTCTTTTAAAAAATACTGTTAAAATATACAAAGTGTGCGATTTGCAGATACTGTTACAGTAGGAAAATACGCTCCATAATTACTGTCAACTTCACATTTTTGCCGCTGTGACATCTGTTTCATGTTATTTTAACATTCTGAGGTCTTTCCTTTATCATTTTGCATGGATTTCAAAAACAGTAAATCAAAGGAATGAGTACTCAAATCGTAGTCTATAATTTCATAAATATCGAATAACCGGTGAGTGTTATGATGATCCAATTTTCAGTGATTACCTTCTTAAGTTAGGGAAAGTAGAACTTGGATTTCTAACTGAAATGTAAATATCGTTCTATAATCATTTGGTTGAAATAATAATATAACAACCATTCGCTTTAAGTCTCTCATTGTAAACCTATTGGGGAAAGTGTGGTTAATGAAGAGGCGAGATTTCTCGCACGGGTCCGCTAGTCTTTTTATAATTCCAAAAACATTTTGCTCATCCCCTGGCGCAAGGGTGGACCATATTAAAAAATCTTTCAGACAAACGTTTCAGGTAATTTTTAGAGGACTATCGACCATTTTAAACTGTTTTGATATTGTGCTTATTAAGAGAAGTATGATTTTTCCCCCTTTCAAAATTTAATTTTTCCCATCCCTTTGGTCAATGGTTGGTGCTATCAATAAACTTTACAGAGATACGTGTATGGCCCTTATCCGAAGAATAGTAAGAACTTTGAGTGAATTCGAATTTTTACATTCACAAGAACCTCGCTTATCCGGGTTAAGTGGGACCGAAACTGATCCGGTTTATCAAATATCCGGATAATAAAAATTAATTTAAAAAAAATCCTCTCGGCACGCCGGAAGGCGGAGGTAGATTTCACCGGACAAACTTGGAGATAGGCGAAAATAGGCAGGATATGCAGGTTTTCGTAGAAGGATCAGACCTCATTTATCGCGTGAAAGTATTTTATAATTGGAGATTAATTAACTTTGTTTTTCTTCATTTTAAACATATTTTAAACATTTTATTGTCTTATGGGGACGGTAACCTTCTTGTCATTTGGAGTCCATTTTTAGCCTATTTTCAATTTTGAAAAAATAGGCTTATGAAATCACCTTTTGTCCGTGTGTGTGTGCGTGTGTGTGTGTGTGTGTGTGAGGTGTGTGTGTCCCCTAATAAAATCTAAACGGTTGGAGCGATTTCAGTGAAACTCGGTAAGTTCATAGCACTATTCCCGGCGACCTCGACCGTGCCCATCGAATTTTGTTACGTCTCACCAATCCAACATGGCGGCTGTGCGAAATATTTCACTAGCATTCAGTATCTCTGAAACTATCACGGATATCGCCCTGAAATTGTGTACGGTGATAAAGGGTACTACTAGAAGTTCACCTATGAGACTTTCAAAAACCTGGTTACTACATAACCAACATGGCGGCCAAGCGAAGTGGAGACTTTTAAATAGACTTTTCTCGCGATTTAACTATCCAAACGTAATGAAACTTGGTACAGCAAATGTTTATACACATTGCAATGCACTGGATAGATAGATAGATAGATAGATAGATAGATGGATAGATAGATTTATTTACCATCAACAGGATAGGCACCCAATTACAGATGATATAATAAAACATAATAAACATTAAATTTACTTAAAATCAACTATTTAACTAACCTAGAAACAAACATTGATTCAAGCTTATAAACTAAGTTCTCTATACACTTAAATTAAAATAACAATTATTACACACTATATATACAACAAACACCTACGATCTTGAGTTCAACAATGATCTACGAATTTCCGTAGGCTTCGAGTAAAATATATCTATAGCGCTATCAAGATTGTTTAGAGAGCGCAACGCCATCAATAACCAGGAATTGGCATGGGCTACAGTTCTACACTTCTGGATCCGGAAAGTGAGTCTTAGCCTTGTATTGCGGCCTGGAACATGAAGCGGAATCAAACACAAAAGGGGCGCACAGTCGATTCTATTGGTCAGACACTTATATAGAAACATGGCGTTGGCACACATGCGGCGAGACCTCAAAGACCGCATACCCATGGTTCCACAGAAGGTCTCATAGTCCAATGTAGAGAGTCGAATGCCCATATACCTACAGCTGATCCACTTCATGAATCTCACCTGCACTCGCTCTAACCGCTGAATAGCATATTGCTGAGAAGGCAGCCATACCTCACAACAGTATTCAACAGTCGACCTTACATATGCTAAAAATAAAATTTTGAGAGAACCTATATTGGCGAATTCACTACAATTTCTCTTCAGAAAACCTAGTAATCTGAACCCCTTACTTGTCACCTTATCTACATGTTTTAGAAATGTCAGCCCGTCATCGTTGGTAATTGTTATACCTAGGTCGTTTACTTCATTCACACGCACTAATACAGAGTTACTTATACTATAATTCCTCATGACAGGCGCCAACTTCCTAGAAAAGGTTATCAGATTGCATTTTGATATATTAAGGTCAAGTAACCACTTAGTACACCAATCTGTTAGTAGATGTAGGTCTAATTGAAGCAAGTCACAGTCTGACTCGTGGTCTATTACTCGAAACAGTTTCAAATCATCAGCGTATAGAAGGCAGTTACTATTCTTGAAGACCCCAGTTAAATCATTAATAAAGATTACAAATAAAAGTGGCCCCAAGATGGAACCCTGAGGAACACCAGAAATTGGAAAGTATGGATTTGAAGTTTGACCATCGGATTTAACAAAGCAAATTCTTTCAGTGAGATAGCTTCTAATCCACTCTAAAACGCTGCCGCCTATTCCATACGCCGACAATTTGATTAATAATGCCTCATGTTGTACGGAATCAAAGGCTTTGGAAAAATCTGTGTATATGGCATCTACTTGTTGACTCCTGTCCAAGGCATTTGATATGAAGTTGACGTACACTGCCAGGTTCGAAACAGTCGAGCGCTTCTGCACGAATCCATGCTGAGCAACATTAATGTACTGGCCGACTGACCTGTATATTCTATTGTACACTATCTTCTCCGCCACCTTTGATAGGAGGGATAGCAGGACGACTGGCCTATAGTTGTCAAATACTCTTTTGTCACCCTTTTTGAATACTGGAATTACGTATCCCTTCTTCCACTCACACGGAAAGCATCCAGATTTAAAATATATATTTAAAATTGCACTGGGAGGTATCGCCAACTGAGGAGCACATTCTCTAAGTACAAGACCTGGTATCTCATCAGCCCCAAAAGATTTTGCAGTATCCAATGATGACAGAATCTCACACACTTCAAAGGGCGTAGTCCGGATCGACATCAATCCCTGATTACACACGATTGGGACAGACGAGTGACACGGCCTCGCAGGAGAGTGATACTTCTTGAAGCCCTCTGCAAATTTATTAAGAATAGTTTTCTTGTCCTGGATTTCGATTCCATTCTGAAGCATAGTGGACGGTAAACGTGAGGATTTTCTTTTATTGTTTACAAAATTCCAAAAATGCTTTGGATTGGTGGTTAATTTTGATTCAACTGAGATCACATAGTCTTTGTATTTTCTGTTCTGGAGTCTCTTATATTCCCCCCCGTATCACCGAAAATTGAACATAGTCACACCAAAAGCCCGATTTCTTGAACCTTTTTCTGACTCTCTCTTTTTCTTTCAACTTGTTGATTATCTCTGTATCGTACCAAACTGGATACTTCCGAGTATTGATTGTGCGAGTGGGCACTGAATCCTTGATTACTGCTTTGAGGAGGTCGTAAAACAGACTTAAAGCCTCATCAACAGAGGGAGAATTATCCATCAAATACCATGGACACATCGATAGAAGGTCTCTCATGAGGGGAAAATCAGCTTTAGTCCAAGTATATATTACCTTTCTTAGTGATTGTGGACGGATAATACGCGGCAAGGATAGTGAGAATTCCACAGCATCGTGGTCTGACTTAACTACCTTCTCAGCCTGAATACATTGCGTATGTGCGGAGAGTTGTTCAGAGACTAGCACCAAATCCAGGAAATTGTTATTGCGTGTAGGGAAATGACACATTTGCTGTAGATTAAACTCACTGATAATCTCTAGAAACGATAGGACTTCCTCACATCTTTGCTTTATAAAAGGTTCAGGGGTCCAGGCTAATTCACTGATGTTAAAGTCCCCACACACTACGACTATGTCTTGGGGGTTTAAAACAGCTGTGACATTGCCCAGCGTCTGACGCAAATCACTCAGTCTAACCTTCACCTCGTCCGGTGGTAGATAGCAGCACACGATGAATACCGCCCGTCCAGGTTTAGGCCTGACCTTGACCACAAGGCACTCCCAACACCCTGCCAACTCCGGCCTTGATACCGGATCCAGGATGTTTTTCACGGCCACAAGTACGCCTCCACCCTTAGTTTTGGTGTCATGAACGAGTTGTCTGTCTTGTCGAAATATACTGTAATCACTGGACAGTATCTCGTTCTCGTCCACTGCATCATTCAACCATGATTCTACGATACAAATGCAATCAATTTCAGCATCACTAAAAGCTAGGTTGAATTCCGATAATGAAGTACACATACTCGCTACATTTTGATAGAAGAAAGTCATATCATTAC
Organism: Meconema thalassinum; assembly: GCA_946902985.2. Lineage (NCBI taxonomy): Eukaryota > Metazoa > Arthropoda > Insecta > Orthoptera > Tettigoniidae > Meconema > Meconema thalassinum. Next base: position 177,756,507 of record OX336393.1, read on the forward strand.
ACTGACCAGGTCCCGGGTTCAATTGCACATCGCCTGACAGTGCCAATAGGAGCATGGCTATCACATTGCCGGACATTTTCAAATACGTGGACCTTTGACAACCACTTGGTTGCTTCAACGCCAGGTACTGTGTTCCATTCAAGCAAAGCACATGGCATGATATTTTAAGTTCATTGTTCACAAGGAAGTCTTCCCAGCATTCCACGAACTCGAAATGGTAGCCACGGTAGCCACGAACACAAACGTTAACCGATATTAAGCAGCATTTAAAAGCCACGAATACGCAAAAGAGACGGAGCGCAGCCGACACCATCCTGTTCGCTGGGTAAACAGTGGGTGAAGTGAAAATGAGGGAATTAGATTGTTCTTCCCTAGTTCAAGAGTCTTAGGACTACGATTATCTTAAATTAAGGTTCTGATTTAGGACTTAAATTGGCTTCTATAACAAGTGCTACTCATTATTATGAATGTGCTGTTGGATTCATCAAAAATGTTTCTCCCCAATAAACGCAGCTCTCCTGAACACAACCAGGCTGACTTAAAATGCCTTCTTACTAATGACACAGGTACATGCCCACAGTCCCAAGAGAGAAAACTATTATTTTCGACTGTGGACGGCCCAGAAGCGAATGTCAATCCCTTTGCACATGTCGCGCATGAGAGCTTTCCAACTCCCGAGTGACTATTTCTTCACTGGCTGCTTCCAGCGCGCAGCCATAAACTTCGATGTTGAACTGAGCGTGCTGCAATTTTTGCTTTACTCTTCCTACTAACCACAAAGTTATATCAATTCACTTTTCGGACTTTATACGCTCACCTACAATTTATTATATTCACAAACACTCCAATATTTGCTTTCACCTCCGCTGAAACTTCTCTTAAGATGCTTACCGTAAATACGCCCATATAAAAATCAATTCACCAATTTGTACATCCCAACCAGCATCTTGTACTTTTAGGCTACTCGAGATCCATTGGCATGATATTCAGTAATTATATGGGCATCTAGCAGTCTAAGTTATATATTGAATAGTCCTGTGTAACTTATTGCACCCGTAGAGACATGTTTAAGTCGTTCCACTTGAATATTCACCAGAAATAACACGATTTATATGGAGCACAAATTGACCCGACTGCCATGTGTGAATCCAGCACTGATTATTTAGTTCAATTGTTTACATAACCTCAAAATGGCGGCTGTGCGAAATATTTCACTGATATTCTATATCCCCGAAACTATTACAGATATCACCCTGCAATTTTGTACGGTGATAAAGGGTACTGATACAAGTTTACCTATGTATAATTCATAAACCTGTAAAGTACAAAACGAACATGGCGACCAAGCGAATTTGAAATATTTTAATAGACTTTTCTCGTGAGTTAACTCTCTGAGCGCAGTGAAATGTGCTACAGTAAATGATTTTGCAGATTGTAATGTACTGCCATCAAATTTAATTGAATTGTTTACATAACCTCAAGATGGCGGCTGTGCGAAATTTTCAAATTAAGTTTTTATTTCTTGTGTCGTAATCATGCGATCGAAGTGAAAGTTTGAATAATGAACCTAGGCAATAAGTGTCCTTGAATGGTACATAACTATATGGCCTATACATATAACAATCCTAAATGGCAAACTTCCGTAATATTTAGACGGTGCTCAATATCTATGAATCTTTTACAGCAACCAAACTGAAATTTTTATGTTCATAGAGACTATGAACATATGTTCACCTATAGGACTTTCAGTAACCTGGTGAGCACGAATCCAACATGGCGGCGACGCGAAGTATAAATATTTAAATGGACGTTTCTCGCGAATTAACTATCCGAGTGCCGTGAAACGTTGCACGTTAAATGCTTACATAAATGTTGATCCACTGGCATCTAATTTATTTCAATTGTTTGCATAATCACAAGATGGCTGGTGTGCGTACTTTTAAAATCTCGTTTTTACTTCTTTTGTTCTAATCATGCGATTGAAGTTTGAATACCACACGTACACAATAATCTTAATATAATAGTACAAAAATAAAAATCCAACCTGGCGACCATCTGAAATATTTAGACGGTTCTCAATATCTACGAATCTGTTACAGCAAATAAACTGAAATTTTGTGTGTTGATAGAGGCAATTAACATGAGCAGGATATATGAAAATAGGCTGTACAGTTCTTCACGGAACTACTTGTTACACTTGTGGTCACACTGTCCTTATGCAAGGTTTCGACACTGATGTGTAACTATGTAACGGTCTGTTACTTCTTCACGCATAATTATATCTCCCGCAGAGATGTTGGTTGGTTCCTCAGTTTAGGGGCTGCGACAACGCGGTCATATAACCCCGTGTACTTTGGGTGAGTGTAGAATCTGTCTGATAAACGGTGTGAATTGTGATGGCTGTATTAGTCTGTAATTCAGGTAAGGAATGCAGACGCTAAATTTCAAGCAGTAGTTCCTAATGTTGCTACCAGATACTAACGTCAACGCCACCTAGCTGTGAACTTGGCTACTAGATGCCACCTCAATCAGCAACTCGCAACGAACGTTGGAACTTCCCCTCCAAAGGAAAGCTTACTGAGGGATTTTTAGCGCTCTTAGAAAATCCGACGACTTTGGCCGGCTTTGAACCCGCGACCTTGGGCATAGAAGTTCAGCATGCTACCAGTTACGTCACCGAAGCCGCTTCACACTTAGTCAGATGGAAATCTGAATCTGATCTCGCGCAAGTGCGTTGTCATGGCAACGTCTGATGGCTCATCCCTCATCAATTTAGTAGTGTTGCCATGTCAACCACTGATAGCTCTTGGCATTTTCTTATAATTCCGAAATCATTTTTCTCATCCCTTGGCGCAATGGTGGCTCATATCAAAAATTCTTTCAGACAAACGTTTTAGGTAATTATTAGGGGAATATTGTCCATTTTGTACGGTTTTGATATTTTGCCTATTAACAGAGATATGATTAATGTTTCCCGAAAAAACCACTTTTTCCCACCCCTTTGGTCAATGGTTGGTGCTATCAAAAAACGTTTCAAACATAAATTTCTGAGCTTTATCCGACACATAGTATGAACTTTGAACGGATTCGATATTTCACATATTAAGAGAGTTATAGCAATATTTCATTTTTTTTTTTTCGAAAAAAAAAGTCCCCCATGTTCATCCCCTTCGACCGATTTAGCCCAGTAACGAACTCGTCCGAGATTTTATGGGTATACATATTCGGTAAAAAGTTCAAAGTGATTGGTGCAAAATTACGGCAGTTATCGTGTCCACAAGAAACTGATATACATATATACATATATTACATAAATTATATATATAAACTTTTCAACTGACGGTGGTTTTGGGGTCTGGGGGATGTGAAACGCGAAGATATGTCGACATTTTCCGGAAATCGAAACATGGTACCCATTGCAATAGTTAGCTTTCTAATGAAATCTACCTAAAATACTACCGTCAACGACATCTAGCTGTGAACTTGGCTACTAGATGCCACCTCAATCAGCAACTCGCAACGAACGTTGGAACTTCCCCTCCGAAGGAAAGCAAACTCAGGTTTTGTATCGCTCTTAGTAAATCCGACGACTTCAGCCGGGTTTGAACCCGCGACCTTGGGCATAGAAGTTCAGCATGCTACCAGTTCCGATATCGAAGTCGCTTCCCACAGACATATGAAAACTGAATGTGATCTCGTGCAATGGCTTTGTCATAGCAACTGCTAATGGCTCATCCCTTATCAATTAAAAGTAAAGTTGTCATGGCAACCTCTCTTGGCACTTGGCATTTTCTTATAATTTAAATCATTTTGTTCACCCCGTGGCGTAATGGTGGGTCATATCAAAAAATTTTTCAGACAAAAGTTTTAGGTAATTATTGGAGGAATATTGTCCATTTTGTGCGGTTTTGATATTGTGCCTATTAACAGAGATATGATTAATGTTTCCCGAAAAACCCACTTTTTCCCACCCCTTTGGTCAATGGTTGGTGCTATCAAAAAACTTATTTGACATAAATTTTTGGCACTTATCCGACACATATTATGAACTTTGAAGGGATTCGATATTTCATGTATTAAGAGAGTTATAGCGATATTTCACTTTTTCGAAAAAAGCCCCCCATTTTCACCCCCTTTGACCGATTTTGCCCATTAACGAACTCGACCGAGATTTTATAGGGATACATATTATGTAAAAAATTCAAAGTGATTGGTGCAAAATTACGGCAGTTATCGTGTCCACAAGAAACTGATATATATAGATATATATATATATATATATATATAGATACATACTGTATATACATAAATTATATATAAACTTTTGAACTGACGGTGGTTTTGGGGTCTGGGGGATGTGAAACGCGAAGATATGTCGAAATTTTCCGGAAGTCGAAACATGGGACCCATTGCAATAGTTAGCTTTCTAATGAAATCTACCTAACAAATACATGTTATATAATCCATTAACATAAGTTGTAATACCTATTTTCAATTATACAAAGAATATAAGAACACTTTTCTTACATTTACGATTCTGTTTTATGCACTAAAACATGTGTGAGTTTTTTTTCTGTTTTACATTGTTATAGCGTTTGCACGCAGCACGATGACGAAGACGTTTTACTAACATCAGTTCTCAATTCCAGGCGAATGCCGGGACGGCACATTTGCTAGACCGTGGCCGAATTACTTCCAATGCCTGTCCTTAACTATCATTGGCGGAAAAGACATTCAAGAAGAGTTGTGTTGTTTGAGTCTTCAGTCTTTTGACTGGTTTGATGCAGTTTTCCGTGCCTCCCTGTCTTGAGTTAATCGTTTCATCTCTGCATAGCTACCACACCCTACATCCGAAACAATCTGTTTAACATATTCTAACCTTAGTCTACCCCCACAGTTCTTGTCCTCAACCCTTCCTTCCATAACTAAGCTTGCTATTCCTGGGTGTCTAGTATGTGTCCTACTAACCTTTCTCTTCTCTTCATTAGCAGTCGCCAGAAACATCTCTCCTCTCCCACTCGTCTTAATACCAGTTCGTTTGTAACCCTATCTACCCATCTGATCTTCATCATTCTCCTGTAACACCACATTTCAAATGCTTCAATTATCCTCTTTTCTGCTGCACCAATAGTCCAAGTTTCACTTCCATAGAGCGCCACGCTCCAGACAAAGGCCTTCAAAAATGACTTCCTAATACCTAAATGTATATTCGATGTCAACAGATTCCTTTTTGTAGAAAGGCTTTCCTTGCCTGAGCCAACCTACTTTTTATATCCTCTTTGCTTCGTCCATCACTGGTTATTTTGCTTCCTAAGTAACAGAAGTCTCCTACTTCCTTCAGCTTTTCACCTGCCAATTTGATGTCCATAGAGGTTTCGTTTTATTTCGGCTGTATTCCAGTAGTCGACCCCGTAAAGAAATAGGCTACTGTTCAGTAAAAATATTTTTCTTATAATTTTCGATTCAGATAAACCGGAGATCTGGATTAATGAGAGCCGGATAAACGATCTTCTTGTGTACTAAGAAAGTTAAAGCGATATTTCACTTTTACGAAAAAGCCTCCCCATTTTCTTCACCACCTTGGTCCGATTTTTAATGAACTAGACAAATATTCTGAATGTTTATATTTTACGTAATTTATATATTTGAAAGTGATTGGTGAAAATGACGGTACTTATCATGTCCACAAGAAACTGATCTTATTCTAACAATCGGCAGCGTGACAACAGTGAACTACTACAACTCTACGCCCAGCCCACCATGTATTCTCCATTCCTCGCGCGGAGTATGCCTAAGCGCCGAATGCGCCAACAGCTTACTTCAGATGTTGTTGTTAATTCATTTCTGGGTCTTGGGACATCTTGGTCATCAGCTCCGTATACTTGGGTGTGACTTTAATTAACCTGTATTTTTGTGGTGACTGTAGTAGTGTGTATAACTGTAATTGAGTCGTCCAGTGGCAAAACTCTTTTAATCCACTTGTGAATAAGAATCATTTTCATGAGAAACGTTTCTCTGGACTTTGCCTCGCCTATCTTTTGTGTTTATTGTTTTCTACTTTTTTCTTTTTGCTTTGTGTGTTTGGTTCTTGGTTTTGTGTTTGCTTTGTACTTTTGCTTTTTTGGAATTTTGGTTTTTGCTTTGTGTTTCTTGTCTTTTATTTTCTGCTTTTGATTTTGTTTTTGAATTTTTCTTTTTGCTTCGTGTTTTTTGTATTTGGTTTTATGTTTGCCTACTGGAAAATAAAAATAAAACAAAATAAAATCAAAATAAACAAAATAAAATTAAACAAAACAAAATAGAACAAAATAAAATAAAATAAACTAATTAAATAAATAATTTTATGACATGATTCTTATTCACAAGTGGATTAAACGAGTTTTGCAACTGGACGGCTCAATTATTAGGTCGGGAATGGGGTAGGTAGATGCACCGGGACTTGAAGTGAGGATTATCCTGGAGGGAATGTGGAAAACCATCGGCGATAATTCAAACTCAGGTTAGCCGCTGTCAGCGTTGGATTCGAGCCTCCGATGTCCGGACTTGCTGCAGCTCTCCATCGCGGTCATTGGTTGGTTAAATTCCACGGGATCTCTCTTTTGCAAAACCAATGAAGGTGACTCTTAAATTCCAAAATCTACCGGGTACCTGGGAGTTGAACCAAAAGTTCAAGTTTTGTAAGTCTCTTATCTTCAAGAAGCTGTCCTCGATGTCACCGTACAAATCGCGGATAGTAATAACTGGCTCGTACGGAACCGAGACAGATTGAGCTAATGGCTAAATACTATTGTATAGGTTTATTTTCTGGATCCCATAAAGTGCTTTACGGTCGACCACATTCGTCTCAACAATTTCCGAGTCGACCATGATCTTGCTCTAATCTTATTAGACCGATAAGGCGGTCAAGGTCTCTGTGCCTCCCAGGAGCTAACAACTACGTGATTGTTGACAACACTAGTCAGCGGCGAGGTCGCTATCAGTCGGCAATTATCGTAACTGATCGGAGAGGCACGCTGGATTTCAACATGCTGACCCTACTGTCGACCAAAGTATTATGTGTACTCGAGTTTGAAGGTTGTTTGTTAAGTAACCAATATACCCCTACATAAAATCCAATACCATCAACATTTTCGTCGTTCTATTTTACGTTAGTTCATGTAGGTTTTAATTTTTTAATTTATATTTTAATATTTTTTTATCGCAATTGGAATACAAAAACTGCACGTTTTTAAGCGTGTTTCAACCATGCGTCAAATTTAAGAATTATTATCTCAAAAGCCCGTCATCGGATCGAATACAAATTTTAACACAATATACATTGGAATGTTGTATAACTGGTTTATTAATTTCACAATTTTGTGTGTCCAAGAAACAAAGTTGTTATCATTGTTGTAAGGTAACTTTTTCTCGGCTCGGGGTGGTTGGAAAATGTAGTTCTTGGTTGCGTTGTAATCGTTATACATCAAAAAGTTATGCTGTATGACTGTGAAATACGTAAATTAATTCACTTATTTTGTATCGGTTTGTATTTGTACGAGGAAATAACACATGGTTCACCAGCTAGCCGCTCCGGGATAAGCTGTACAGCGTTGCTGAGATGGAGCCCATCACTTCCGAGCGAGACGCGCCATGATGCGCGCATCCGCACGACTGTTATCCGCATCTACCCCGAATCCGCACGACAGTTATCCGCATGACTTTTTTCCGCATTCCCACGTTTGTTATCCGAATCTACTGGCATTGCAATAATATTTTTAATTAGATAGAGCATAAATTACTAAAGTAACATATTTAGACATTTTAGGAAAACGTCGTTCCCTTAGGCTTTGTATGCCATGTGCTATGTTTAAAATGAATGTTACACAGCCAGAATAGCAACCCTTTCCTGTTCGGACTGTTAATTATGCTTGATGACAATAATTTGAATTAGATTAGCTAAAATCATCATTTTACATTTGTCACGAAAAAAAAAACACATAACGGAAACATATGATACCGGTATGTCATAAACATCCGGGTCCTAATAATGATATTAAACAAGTTCGGATTGTAGAACAAGAGTTTAGTGCTTTTCAGTCGGTCACTAAAAGCACTAAACTCTTGTTTACTGAGGCAACACTGAAAATATGGCTTCAAACACCACAATGTTCGGATTGTATTCTAAAAACTATCGGCAAATTTTCTCCATGCATTATCCGCAGCTTATCCGTTATCCACACAGTCATGCAAACTATATCCGCATGGCAAAAATGTTGCGGATATCCGCGGGTTTATCCGCGCAGAGCTTTAGCTATACTCTGTGTGCTGCCAGAATGGGATTGACATTTGGCCGGAAATTCCACGTCAGTCATCACCCCTTTGCCTCTTGGCCAATCCATGTTCGCATAGTTGATGTCATAATACTCTGCGTTGCAGTATCACAGCCCACGTGCGTCAGTGCCTGGTGAGTGTGCGCGGTAGGAGCGAACAGTTTGGCAACCTCGTTCCCTGACCACATGGCGAGGCGAGAACTGTCAATCCCATTCTGGCAGCTCACAGAGTATATATGCAAGCGTTGAGTATGGATGGCTGTTTGTTGTATGCTCATTCAAGGGCCGAGCACTCTCATTGCTGCAGACTACAGCAACCTTCTTCAGCCATCATATACATTATACAAGATAGGTCAGCAACAGCCATCAGAGCCATATACAAGATCCAGAACCTAACAGCCCTATCTCTAGCTACAGCCTTGACGCTATTCCATACCACTATCTCACCCATTGTGGCATAGAAATAGTAATGGGGTCACCTTACAATCAGCGATCTCGAAAGAATAGTGAGTGTAAGGTCGCGATTCTTGAACTATGCGCCAATAGTTGGAAAGATGACTCCTACAAGATTGGTCAACGAGCTAGCGAAGGAAACCCTCTACATAGACTCAGACTGTAAATACCGGGTGTCCACAATTAAAGTTCTGGTATTCAGTGCGGTACAGCACGGGCTGTAATGATCGTAGGAGTCTGAAGTTTCGTAGATATGCTAACTAAGCAATGAGCTAGCTAAGTGTACTACACAAATTATTAGTTCTAAGTTTTGCCACCAGGCAAAAAATATGGCGCTGTAAGCAATGGTATTACCCAATTAACATTTGATTGCCGCTGAGCCTGGCTGCGCCAGTGTTTGTTGATGATTGTAGCAGGAGCCCCGCGCGGTACAGCGGAGGACACAGTGATGACAGAATGAGGTCTGCACATAAGTCAAGCAGCATTGCGTCAGATAAGCGTCACATGAGCTCATGTCACCACGGACAGTTGTTAAACGATGACCAGGGTAATGGATCTGAGTCATATCCTACTCGCGCAACTGTACTGTCCGTCCACCAGCTTAAGGTCCATGGCAGGAATGCAACGAGCCAGCAGAAGACAGCTGGCCTCTTCGTGAACGACAATAGTGCCAACCTACTACTGACCCGTACGATTTCACAATTGAAACTAAACGAAAGTAGCAGTGAGTAATCATAGCGTGAATAACATCTGTGCCGAGTTGGCAATACCTGCAGCGCAGCTGGAGTGTCTCTCCTCTCCTCTTCAGCCCCCTAAGACCATGAGCTGGTGGACGGACAGTACCTGTCAACGAAGCAGAGTGACGTGTGACACAAGTAAATAAAGAATAGTTCCCATCTCGACCGCCGGCAATCAATTCGTGAAAGGGTAATAGGGGTCACAGAAAAAAGGCAGGAAAGATCAAACACATGATAATGGTGGTTCTGGGAGGTTATTAGCATTTATGGTTACAAACACTGTTCAATATGGCCTTCCAACTCAGCAACATGCTGCATCCTTAACACGACATGGTCGACAGTTTCTCGCAGCATATCGGGTGAAATCAGAGCGACATGTCGTTGTATGCTAGCATTTAGATCCGGCAGAGACCGGACATGTCCCTGATAGACACGATCTTTCAAATATCCCCCAACAGGAAGTCACATGGAGTTAGGTCGGGGGACCTCGAAGGCCACGCATCTGGAAATTGCCGAGAGATAATGCGATTGTTACTAGAGGTGTCTCGAAGCAATTCTTTCACTTGGTGAGCGATATGTGGTATTGCCCCATCTTGCATGAAAATAACGGTGTGGTCACAGTTGCGTTCCTGCAAAGCTGGGATTACGTGTTGCACAAGGAAGTTCCCATAACGTGCAGATGTCACTGTACACCTAACAAACCCACGAGGGATCATTTCATTTATGTGTTTTGCCCATTTTCTATATATTTTTCTGTATCTCAAGTTTTCCGTTTGGATAGTTTTGTAAACAAATCTTGTATTAACAAGCCACAATCCCTGGCCAAATTCATATGACCACTTTATATTTTCCATCTTTATCGTATGGAATTTTTCTGGCGACGAAAAAAGTTTGTAAAAAGATTGTAGATGTTTCTTTTTCTCATGATCAAGAAAACTTTTGTGTGGGAAGTTGGTAAAAAAAATGACAAACTTCATGACCGCTGCGCCCCCCCCCCCCCTCGAGAAAAATACATTTTGATACCCAATTGTGAGAGCAAATGTGGTAGAAAATTTAATTTCCCGTGTTTCCTTAAGTAGTCATATTAATTTGGCCGGGGACTGTATAATGTTAACCATGATGACTTACAAATTATGTACGGTAGATAATTAAAACCGACAGTCAATATTTATTTTCACAAAACATGGACATGTTTCAAGCTACCGGTGAGCTCTTCATCAGCAATAAAATAAATACATTAAAGACAATAATTCATGTAATCTAGGACTAATCTAAATGTTAATAACATGCATTGTAGTAAATGTTGGGAATCGAATAAAAGAACATAAAAATGACAAATAAATACCTTATAATTGAATTAGAACATGTAATAAAGTATAAAACAATTTATTTTAGTTGTCTTCGGAAAGCATCAAAAGAAAACAATAATAGCATATTAATTTAAATTTACAAGGAACAATTAGGTCAAACATTGCAAATGACCTATTAAAAGAAAGATTATTTATAAATAAAATGACCACAATGTCCACGCCGTTTAAATGAAACAACAACAACAACAAAAGCATGTTTAGTTTAGCTATTTTCTGTTTTGTGCAAATCTTCTGAGCTACTATTCTCTTACTATTTTGTGAAATATGTTATTGTTAATTCATATACCGGGTGGTCCACCAGCCCCTTGCGATCCAGTTGTAGGTCTATGCATCCCGTCACATGCACTACAATTCTTAAAGACATCGGTCCCTCTCCCTAAACCGGGGTAATATAACGAGATGTGTGTTTACGGGCTAGAAGACAGCAGGAATCGTGAGCGCCACTATTAATTCAGTATGGGTACATCGAATTAACCCGTAAAACGAGCATGGATAAGCAGAACACGTACTTAAAAACGTACGCAAACACCGAGAGCAGGTATTGTATAGACTGGGAGGTGCGCAGTGCAGGTCAAGCGTCGCAGTATATCACATGGCAATCTCATTCAAAATATGTCATTAAGAATAATTAACACTCCAAACAGGAAAGGGTTGCAATTCGGGCTATATAACATTCATTTTAAACATAAGCACATGTGAAACAAAGCCTAAGGGAACGACTTTTTCCTCAAATGGTTGGTTGGTTCTTTAGTTTAGGGGCTGCAACAACACGGTCATGCTCTAAATATGTTGCTTCAGTAATTTATGCTTTATCTAATTAAATATATTATTTTAATGCCTCCGTGGCTTAGGCGGCAGCACGCCGGCCTCTCACCGCTGGGTCCGTGGTTCAAATCCCGGTCACTCCACGTGAGATCTGTGCTGGACAAAACGGAGGCAGACAGGTTTTCTCCGGGTACTCCGGTTTTCCCTGTCAAAATTTCATTCCAGCAACACTCTCCACTATCATTTCATTTCATCTGTCATTCATTTAATCATTGCCCCAGAGGAGTGCGTCAGGCCTCGGCAGCCGGCACAGTTCATATCCTCGCCGCTAGATGGGGGCTTCATTCATTCCATTCCTGACCCGGTCGGGGACTGGAAGCAGGCTGTGGATTTTCATTCATTTTCATTTTAATGCCAGTAGATACGGATAACAAACTTGCGAATGAGGAAAAAAGTCGTGCGGATGCGAGGCGGATGCGGATAACGTTTTGTTTATCCGCGCAGGGCGCTACTGATAACCGGTATTGATGTGGAGGCTGTAGGAAGGAAATGTGGAAAACTCCGGAGAAAGCGACACAGAATTGCCACTGTCACCGCCGAGATTCGAACTAGCGATCTCCGGACATGCTGCAGATGCCCGTGCAGTTGTGGTTTACGATTTAACGAACGAGCGAGAGAGAGAGAGAGAGAGAGAGAGAGAGAAAATCTGCCTTTAGTCAAAACAAGTGACCACTGCCAGAGGAAAGAATTGAGGAGAAGACATCATTGGTAAACAGGAAAATGCGATTGGAAGGAAAAGTTGAAATAATACAGCAGCGCCTAACGACGTGTTGCGAGATATGAGCAGGTTATCAGAAGATAAAACAAACAAGGTAGAGGACATTGCGACAAACTCGCTTCTCAACCAGTTGGAGATACAGCCAACACATTTCACAACCATTGACGAATTTTCATCTTGTCTGTAAATAGTCAGTAATGAAGGTAAATTGCGGAACTGTTTTACGAAAACCATGTGATATTCCCATAGGCGGTCAACATATGGCCCAACTCAACTTTAAAGTTGTTCAGGACCGGTTTGGGAAGGAGGCGGCCATGGCCATAAGTTAGAAACCATCCCGGCATATGTCTGGTCTAGGATGGCTGAGGTGGGAATTGTACCCACCTCTTCTCGTTTTGCCTCACGAGGCTGAGTGTATCCCGTTTCAGCCCTCATGGCTGGTAATCGAACCCAGACCTCAGGAATGACAGCCAAGAATGCTGGCAACTACACCACGAGCTACTTATATTAGACTTCAAAACGTTAGAATATGCAGTAAGCTGAAATCAGGCAGATGTATTTGGTTAATAACTCCAATACTAGATTTGGCTTTAAAGCTACATTTTGAAAACATGTAGGCAACGTGATTATTGCTTTATGGGGCGAAACATTGAGGTTATCAGTATGAAGATAGTTTAATAAATTTATTTTTCTTTAAAGTCGGTTTACCCTCCAGGGTTAGCTTTTCCCTCGGACTCAGTGAGGAATCCCACCATTACCGCCTCCAGGATAGTGTCCTGGAGCTTGAAACATCGAGTCGGGGATACAACTGGGGAGGTGGGACCAGCACTTCGCCCAGGCGGCCTCGCCTGAAAAGCGTACAGGGGCGTTATGAGGGATGGGAAGGGATGGGAGGAATAGGCAAGGAAGAAAGAAGGAGGCGGCCGTGGCTTTACGTTAGGTACCATCCCGGCATTAATTGCCCGGAGACGAAGTGGAAAACCACGGAAAACCACATCGAGGATGGCTAAGGTGGGAATCGAACCCCCTCTACTTATTTGTACCACCCGAGGCTGAGTAGACCCCGTTCCAGTCCTCATAATACTTTTCAAATTTCGTGGCAGAGCAGGGAGTCAAACCTCGGACCCCCCAGGATGGCAGCTAAGTACGCTGACAACTACACCACGGAGGTGCCAGTTAAGAAATAGAACATTAAAAAATCATTGTTTTGATGATAGTCTGGTGATACAACTCATTTCTTCTTATTTTATGAGGGGGCTTTGAACTCGTCTGTGGTTTGTTTTGGGGTGTGGGGGGTGGGAAGGAGCTTGTGATTCAGCGACTATAGATGTTCCACAGAAGAATGAAAATATAATATATACAGACTGTACGAATTCTGAAGTAAATGTTTTCTTTGTCTGTCTGTCTGTTATGTAATCAGCCCGGTGGTTGATTGGATCCTCAAAAAGTACCGCCACAGATTAGGTCGGTAGATACCCACACAAACCTATAATGAGGCGTACTTGGCAAGGTGAGGAGTGAGGTAGTTTGTCATTGCTTTCCTCACCGAGTCAGAACAAAGCACTGTGGTCTATGAGTAGAACCATTCACAATACACACAGGCACTAGCTCCCTGAAGACCATTACTCAACACCACTCATACCTTTTAATAGTACATTATGCAACGAGCTTATAATGGCAATAATTAAGACACGAGTATGTTTATAAAACGAGCGACGCGAGTTTTATAATTTCCATACACGTGTCTTAGTTACCATTATAGGCGAGTTGCATACGACTGTTTATGTTCGACGATAATTATAACTAAGTTATTTTATGTTCGAACATAAATATCTGTCGAGATTTCACCAGTTTTATGGACTGAACAGAGCGCATGGGAAGGCGGCTTCGGTGGCGTAGTCGGTAGCATGCTGAGCTTCTATGCCCAAGATAGCGGGTTCAAACCCGGCCGAAGCCGTCGGATTTTTTAAGAGCGTTAAAAATCCCTCAGTATGCCTTCCTTCGGAGGGGAAGTAAAGCCGGCGGTCCCATGTCATAGATTTATGGCATGTTAAAGAACCTTCCACTAATTGCACCTGTGTGAAGCTAAATTGGATAGGTTAAGAATGTAAACAACGCTCTTAGGTTTCTACGTTCGTTGCCAAGAGCCGACTGCGGTGGCGTCTAGTAGCTAAGTTCTGAACTTGGCCTAGTAGTCGTTGACGGTGGCGCTTGGCGGCAAAAGTAGGAGCTATTTGAAAAATTCTAAGTTGCAGTACTTAAATTAAAAAACAGATAACACACACTAATACAGTCATCACAATTAACACCGGTTATCAGACAGATTCTACACACACCCAAAGTACACGGGGCTACATGACCGCGTTGTCGCAGCCCCTAAACTTAAGAACCAACCCAACCAGAGCGCATGGGACGCAGAGAATACCTTGTATTTGACCATGGCCTCCTGGAATACCTTACTATGACACTCGCCACGCAGTGAAATTTAAAATAGGAGGCCATGGAAGTGAGCGCAGGTGTGATGCTATCCTCACCTAATTGGTAACACAACTGTTTCTTGAGCTCTGATTGGTGGAAGAAACTGTATCATAATGGAAAACTTGTACTAGAATGAGCCTCATTATAGTACAGTTTTCTGACATATACTATTTACATTTCGCCAGGGTCGAACATAAAGACTTTGATAAGATGAGCTTGGAAAATACTCAGTCCGAAGCCCTGTGGTTATCACTTATCGCTTCACGAACGAAACTAGTCATCCAAATAAACTTCCCATTTGAACGAGAAGTGTTTTATTAAGTGTATAAATAGTTGGTTGGTTGGTTCCTTAGTTTAGGGGCTGCGACAACGCGGTCATGTAGCCCCGTGTACTTTGGGTGTGTGTAGAATCTGTCTGATAACCGGTGTTAATTGTGATGACTGTATTAGTGTGTGTATCTGTTTTTTTAATTCAAGTAGGGACTGCAACTTTGAATTTTCAACTAGTTCCTACTTTTGCCGCCAAACGCCACCGTCAACGACTACTAGGCCTAGTTCAGAACTAGCTACTAGATGCCACCGCAGTCGGCTCTTGGCAACGAACGTAGCAACCTAAGAGCGTTGTTTACATTCTTAACCTATCCAATTTAGTTTCACACAGGTGTAATTAGTGGAAAGATCTTTAACATGCCATAAATCTATGACATGGGACCGCCGGCTTTACTTCCCCTCCGAAGGAAGGCATACTGAGGGATTTTTAACGCTCTTAAAAAATCCGACGGCTTCGGCCGGGTTTGAACCCGCTATCTTGGGCATAGAAGCTCAGCATGCTACCAACTACGCCACCGAAGCCGCCTTGTATAAATAGTTTATAGACTTATTTTAGGAACTAGTTCATTATTTCCTACTCCCCGCTCAATGCAATTGGTTACACTCGTGATGACCGACTGAAAAACGGCTCTCTTGCGTAAAAAAGATGGCATAGGTCTTACATAGTAACTCTCGCCTCCTTCAATATGATTTTCTTCTTCTTTTCCTTCGTTCCTAACTGAGTAAATGAAAAATATAAACTGATTACAAGCCGAGACTCTATTAACACGCCCCGGGCGCAAATCGAGTTCAGACTGGGAGAGAGAAATCCAATTAGGAGCACAGGCCGCACAGTGGCTAGAGCTTTTAGAGCATACTGTAGTTATTAGTATGACGAATAAACGGGTTATGCACGTGGATTATTATTATTTTATTTTTTTTATTTATTCGTTAATTCCCCATAAGGAGAGCGTTACAACACAATCAATTTTCATGTTTCATTCTGGACCTTTCTTCTTTTTTCCCAAAAACCTCTCATATACACACAATGTTTCCTCTTTCTCTCTTCTGTCCACCTCTTTGCTGGTTGTCTCTCTTTGGGAGTTTGCTCAAACTTCTGTAGTCTAAGGTTTTCTCTGTATTTGCTCCTGTCTGCGATGTCTTCTGTAGAGATGTTTAGTTTCTTAAGGTCTTCTACGGTTTCCTTTACCCAATTGGTTTTTAGTGTGCTATTCGTAACTATATTAAAACATTTCTTGGTCAGTCTGTCTTCGGTCATCCTATGTATGTGTCCATAAAATTTTGCCCTTCTTTTCCTTATGTTGTTTGTAATCGTCTCTTGTCTGTTTGTACAGTTCTATAGTCGGTCTCTTCATCCATATTCCCTCTTTCTGAACTGGCCCGAGTTCAGACTGGGAGAGAGAAATCCAATTAGGAGCACGTTATGCACGTGGATTATTATTATTATTATTATTGTGGTGTTTGAAGCCATATTTTCAGTGTTGCCTTAGTAAACAAGAGTTTAGTGCTTTTCAGTCGGTCAACACGAATGTACCCAAAAGAGATGGGTTATGCCCTAATCCTGAAATTAATCTCATGTAATTTATTTCAGGATTAGGGCATAACCCATCTCTTTTGGGTACATTCGTGTTGACCGACTGAAAAGCACTAAACTCTTGATTATTATTATTATTAATCGTATGGCATTTTCACATCAATTTTGGAACACAAAGAAAAATATATACAAGATCTACAAATTTACAAATAAATTATTTACATAGTCCATCGCATTTGCTGTAGCATGCAAAAAGTCAAATCGGTTACCACAAAACAAGTTCTGAGGGCACTCTTCGACTATACGTTTTGTAACGTGTTTTTCGAGGGGTTTTATGCAACTGGCATAAGTCAGTAGGAAGCCATTCTATATTTATTTACGCGGCAAATTGTTCAGCCAAGAGAATTTTCATGTTAATTTATTATTATTATTATTAATTTATTATAATTATTATTTAGGTATTTTCGGAGCATTTTATAAAAATTATTAGCATTCAGATAGGTTTTCTATGTCTTAGAAAACGATATCAAGCAAATTATTACGAACGACGATATCATAGAAAATTATCTGATTACGGAATTTTACGGAGTTTTTGTCAGTTAGGGTATTTGAGAGAGATGACTCACTGGGATTTCAAGTACACGCTGAATCTTGTCGAGGAGCATGACGCAATCTTGGGTCGCAAGGTCTAGAAAAGGCGAATTGTGGAAACGGAAATCGACTTCTCCCTCCCGCGGAGTGTAATGAGGAAGGAGTGGGGATCTAGCGCGTAGGGTGCAGCCAATCAGTGGCGACGACGTAAGCTAGATGTCGGTACCATGGTGGGGGAGCCAACAGGTGCACATATCGTTCGACGCGCCGTGAAACAAGGACAATCTGTGTAGTTCTTGCCGAGTGTGGATATACGCGGGAATCGCTCCGATGTTCCGTGGAAGAGGACTATCTGTGAAATACTTGAGGTGTACGGTCGCAAGTGCGTGTCGCTCCGATGTTCAGTGGAGTTAGCGACGAACTTTTGTAAAACTTGGTTGTACGAGTGTTTGGGTCCGAGGTACGGACCATAGAATTATCTAATCTACCAGAATATCATCAAATTCCGACGGAGATGACGACGTCCAGGAGACTGTGGGAAGCTCACAACATCTTCAAGAACGAGGGAAATGCTTTGGCAATTTCCAGTGGTAAGCGCCAATGACGCAGAAATACGCAATCTCTCATTTTCTTTGTTCTACATTTCATATTTCAGTAACTTCATAGCTTGGAAATAAGAGTAAAATCAATTTATCAGACTCCGTTTTCACGTAATTTTCTATCGGTAATATTCAAATCACAACGCTCCAATTTAAATTATATACTTATTATTATTAATTTTGCTATTCTTGTTTTATATAATAAATTCATTTCTTTTACAATGCAATCTTTGCTTTCAGTAGGTAGCATTAGATATAGACCAATTCCTTCTCCTGATACAATTGTTTGTTGGGTTAATGATCAAATCATACCACGATCTGAGTGAATAGAGTCTTGAAGGTGTTCTGCCAGAGCTAGACGTTGTTAAATACAAATTTAGATTTCAACATTGCGTTGAGGTCTTGGCGCCCATTAAAACAACATAGCTTAGGCAAAGGTAAACAGTTACATTTCTCACCCAACAGTTAGGAGCTAGCAAAACGTCTCATTTGTACGCTCAACGTGGAGCAAAGTAAATAACGTTTCATTTGTCGCTACCAACATGGGGCACTAATAACCATTACATTTGTCGCCGACAACTTGGGGATGAAAACCTAATAACATTTGTGGAAGGAGAAGGGTATATATTTCTGTGCCTGTATTTTGGGGGTTATTTGTCTGTATCAGTGTATATCATTATGGGGGATGAGAAAGAAAGACAGATGAGGTTACGTAGTGGTCATCAACGGGAGAGTGATGATACGAGCAGTATGTCGAGTGATGGTAGTACCGGGGTAGCGGAGATAAATCCCGATACTGAAACAGGGAGTGTAGGCGGCCAACCAGAATTAAAAACTTTACTTCTCGAGTTTATGTATCAGAACAAAGTTAGTAGTGATGCCTTAAATGCAAAGTTAGAACAGAATAACGCTAAATTAGAACAAAACAGTAGGGAAAATAAAGAAAGTACAGAAGCTTTAAATGCAAAGTTAGAACAGAATAACGCTAAACTAGAACAAAACAGTAGGGAAAATAAAGAAAGTACAGAAGCTTTAAATGCAAAGTTAGAACAGAATAACGCTAAACTAGAACAAAACAGTAGGGAAAATAAAGAAAGTACAGAAGCTTTAAATGCAAAGTTAGAACAGAATAACGCTAAACTAGAACAAAACAGTAGGGAAAATAAAGAAAGTACAGAAGCTTTAAATGCAAAATTAGAACAGAATAACGCTAAACTAGAACAAAACAGTAGGGAAAATAAAGAGAGTAATAGGGAATTGAGCGATAGTTTAAACGCCAGATTAGAACAAAACAGTAGGGAAATGAGTGACAAATTCGAACTGATTAGAGGTGAGATCCGGGGGGTGATGGAAGAAAAGGCTAAAGAGATTATTGCAGATGTAGACAGAAAATTAGGAAAAGTACAGGAGGAGTTGGAAATTAGAATCAGTACACAGGCTGAAAATTTAAAAGAACTAGTGCAACTGGAAACACAGCAGGTCAAAAAGCAATTGGGGGGAGAAATTGACAAAATTCAGGTAGCTACTAAAGAGGTTAAGGAACAGCTGGGGGGTAGAATTGAGAAAGTCCACTCACAAATAGTTGCAGAAGTAAATGATTTAAGAGAGAGTAATAAAGAGAGCATTAGCAAGATTGAGGAGAAACAAGCAAAGCTATATGATAAAGTAGAAGAATCAGAAGGAAACATTAAATTAACAGTAAACAGTATTGAGAGGAAGGCTGAGGAGAAAATCGCAGAATTAGAGTTAAAATTAAAAGCTAGGATCAGGCAAGAAAATAGTCAGAATAGGCCAGTTTTTGTGAATAGCACACACAGGGAGGTAGAACTGGGTAAGTTCAGCAATCGACAGGGGTGCCCAATGGAGTTCATGAACACTATAGAAAATAAATTCGGGGAGAGGTTGGAAAATGGTAGTATTGAGTGGTGCCAGGTAGTTGAAATTTTAGAACAAGTGTTTGTGGGGGAAACGAGGAATTGGTTTGCTGTCTACAGAGACAAGTTTACTGATATCAATGATTTTAAAATGAAATTCTGTGAAAAGTTCTGGAATGAGGTTATTCAGTCGCAGCATCGTGAGGGAGTAGTGTGTGGTAAATATAACCCTAAAGGAAGCTCCACCATGACCGAATACTTTTTAGGGCAGGTATTAGTGTGTAAATATCTGGATGGCTTGAAGGAGGAAAGTGATGTGGTAAGGTTGCTACTTAGGCACTTTCCCTATAGGATCAAGGAGGCTGCTTGTATCCAGAATGTAAAGACTATATCACAAGTAGAAAATTTGTTAAGCACATTTGATGCACTAGGGAGAGGGGGTTATGAGGACAATTTCAATCGGAACCAGGGTAATAATAATAATAGACCTAATGAAGCCAGGCATCAGGAAGTTCAAGGGAACGGTGGCGAAGGGGCCAACGCTCAAAATAGAAATAATAGTAATCAGCTAAATCAGAATAGAGGAAATGGCTATGGTAATCAGTATCAAGGGAGGAATAATGATTTCAGGGGAAATCAAGGGAGGAACAATGATTACAGGGGAAATCAAGGGAGAAACAATGATTTCAGGGGAAATCAAGGGAGAAATTATAATGACAATAATTACAACCAGAATAGGGGTCAAGGAAGAGGACAGCCTAGTGGTAGTAATATACAGCCAAACAATGACAACACAGCCCAGAACA
Source organism: Meconema thalassinum (assembly GCA_946902985.2). NCBI lineage: Eukaryota > Metazoa > Arthropoda > Insecta > Orthoptera > Tettigoniidae > Meconema > Meconema thalassinum. The sequence goes on from OX336393.1 coordinate 177,777,131, forward strand.
ACCAGACCAGTTCAGTTGTTAGTAGTACTACGGCCAGCTGTAGCGGTTCTTTAAACGCGAACCAGGCTGCGAAGTAAGGTCAGAATCTCAGTCTGTAGCATGCCCTGTCCATACAATTATACAGGAACCCTATGACCTAAATGTAAGAAATGAATTATTACATGAACTAAATGATGAAGGTATTATTCAGGAAGTGGTTAGTAAGAGCCCCATAGTTAAATTTAACGTGTCCGAGGCGTACACAGATGTTTTAATTGATAGTGGTTGTATGAAGAGTTGCATAAGTAGTGCATTTTATGATAAAATGAAAGGAACTGGAGTAAATTTTGAGGAGATGCCAATTAAAAGCACTTTTGTTATCACAGCTGTTGGGAAGAGGTCTAAAGTAATTTCTAAGCAAGTTTTAGTAGACATTAAAATTAATAATCATGTAGAGAAGCAGATTTGCCTTGTAATTCCAAATTTAGTATTCAGTGTTATCTTGGGTTCAGAGTGGCTAAGTAGAGTGTCTGGTAACTTATGTTATGATGTAGGGAGTTTGAAATTTAAATGGGGAGATTCTGAAGTAGAAGTAGCGTTCAATGACCATATTCAGAGGAGTAGTATTGTAGGTGTGATTTGTACTTTAAATGAGATATCGCCAGCCGTAGAGCGGGGTTCTCCATGTTTTGTGGGCAGTGTGATTACGAACGGAAGTCTAGAGGACTCGTTACGTGAGGCTGCATTTCAGGGAAATATAGAGGATGAACAGTGTGTTCGGCTCTATGATGTGTTATTGTGTAATAGGAGAGTTTTTGACGATCGCATTGGTATGGCCAATTGCTATACACATTCATTGAACGTTATTGATAGGTCAGTATTCACAGGACATAGATATCCTGTACCTTTCGCTTATCAGAGTGCAGTTGAGGCACAAATTAATCAGATGCTTGAAGATGGGATTATTGAGCACTCGAACAGTCCATATGTTAATTCTTTGATCACGGTACCCAAGACCGACGGCACTGTTCGTATTTGTTTAGACGCTCGTTTGGTTAACAGTAGAATTAGTTCAGATCAGCTGAAATCTATGTCAATAGAGGAATTAATGCAAACATTTGAGGGGAAGAAGTATTTCACTTGTGTAGATTTGAGTTCCAGTTTTTGGCAAGTGCCACTTATGTACGAAGATAGACCATTTACAGCTTTTAGTCATAAATATAACCTTTATCAATTTTGTAGAACACCTTATGGGTTAAAGAGTAGTTCAGCAGCTTTAATTAGGGCTTTAAACATCGCATTAGGGGATGACACAGGAGAGTTTGTAACCATTTACATTGATGATATGGTAATTAGTTCACGCAGTTTTGAGGAGCATCTATGTCATTTAAATATAGTTTTTCAGAAGTTAGATCAGGCAGGGTTCACTTTGAAGCTGTCTAAGTCGTCATTCTGTCAGTCAGAAGTGACATTTTTAGGTCATAGAGTGTCGAGTAGAGGTGTAACACCAGAGGAAAGTAGGGTTAATAAGATACTTAACGCAGAGGTGCCACAGAATGTTAAACAGTTAAAAACTTACCTGGGAATTTGCAACTTTTTCAGGAGGTTCGTTCTTAAATACTCAGGGTTGGTAGAACCATTCAGGGAATTGCTTAAAAGTGGGACTCGGTGGAGATGGGAGTCTAAGCATGATCAGGCTTTTAGAGCGCTGAAGGAAGGTTTTGAGAAAGCTGTAGTGCTGAAATATCCGTTAAAAGATAAGGAATATGTGGTTATGACAGATGCTTCACATATAGGCATTGCTGGAGTATTATGTCAGAAAGATGATGAGGGTAATCTGTGCATTGTATCTTTAGCCTCGCGAGGACTGACAGCAGCGGAGAAAAGATACACGATTACTGAGTTAGAGCTTTTAGGTATTGTTTTCAGTTTAGGGAAATTTAGAATGTATTTAGTAGGGGGGAAATTTGAGATCCACACAGATCACCATGCATTACTGTATATGAGGACTTGTAAACTCAGTTCTAACAGAGTTAGTAGGTGGATTCTTGCTCTGCAGGAATACGAATTCACAGTAAAATATATTAAAGGTAAAGATAACATTCTTGCAGACATGCTATCGAGGGACACTAATTTATGTAGGGATTATCCTGTGGTTAAAGCAGAGGATGGTATTTTAATATGTGCATGTGTGGACAGTAGCAACAGGGCATCGTTACAGACACTGAGAAATATGGTAGTAGAGCAACGTGATGACGTTCATTTAAGGGAGCCACTTGCAAGGTTGGAAGCAGGTGACGCAGTAACATTTATAGTTTCCAAACGTATTGGGAAAACAGCATATGTGCTGGAGAATAGTGAGGGAAACAGATTATACGGAACGTATAATATACATAGTCTACGAAAATATGTGTCATAAAGTGAGTGTGTTTAGCTGGCGAGCCAGCCTATCAAATGAGTAAGTGTGGTATCTGGTGCGTGGAGGATCTGGTCTTAAGGCAGGCGTATCAGAAGTCACACAGGGGGGTAGTATGTAAGTAAATGAGAGTTTTTAAGGTACAGGGAAATATGACGGGATTGTCGGATGCTGTTGAGCACTAAATTGTCTCGATGCACCAAGGCCATTTTGGCAGCGCTGATGGGTTCCCATTTATCTCCAAGAGATGGGGGAGCGCTTGAATAGGGCTTGTTAGCTTAAGGCGTCCACGAGATAAAAGATGGGCCATCAGAATGCGAGACAGTCCTTCATGAAACTCATACATATCAGCACACGTGATTTCTGTTTACGGCCTCGCCATGTAAGATTTGTAAGTGTGTAATTTAAGATAATTTGTACAATGGTATTATTTGTGTGAGGAGAAATGGTCTGTGTTGAGAACTAGTATTAAGTAGAATATGGTTAACGGGAACTTAACAAGACAGGGCGATTACGGCACAGAAATATTTGGTGTTATATGTAATGCGCATTTACTGTTTTTTTTTTTTCAGAAGTCAATATTCATTTAATCTACTTTAAAGAGAGATTAAGTATTATGGTCACGAGGCGCTGCCACAGTAGTGTGATCGTGTGCTCAGTGATAAGTGGAATTAAATGTCACCATAAGGAGGGGACCTCCAGTGAAATTAGGGAGTTCTATGGTGATATAAATATATCAGAACACCTTCAATGCGTGTGATATGACATCATAAATACATAGTGCTCACACATTAATTATGTCTATTTCTCCAACATAGAGAAATTTGAGAGGCGGAAATATCCGTGGAACACTATTTCATATGTAAAACATTGGACTGGTTGCAAAGTGCAAACCATTGTGACAACAAACTTTGACGCAAAGTGCGTGAAAAAAAAAATGAGTGTATATATCTGTAATTTAGGGTGATTTCATTTATGTAATATGTATTTTGGATGGGGTTTATTAACGTGTCTGGGATAATCGGATAATGGACCGTCGTCACGGTAAATCATCCGATGATCCGAGGCGAATATGTAACGTGTTTTTCGAGGGGTTTTATGCAACTGGCATAAGTCAGTAGGAAGCCATTCTATATTTATTTACGCGGCAAATTGTTCAGCCAAGAGAATTTTCATGTTAATTTATTATTATTATTATTAATTTATTATAATTATTATTTAGGTATTTTCGGAGCATTTTATAAAAATTATTAGCATTCAGATAGGTTTTCTATGTCTTAGAAAACGATATCAAGCAAATTATTACGAACGACGATATCATAGAAAATTATCTGATTACGGAATTTTACGGAGTTTTTGTCAGTTAGGGTATTTGAGAGAGATGACTCACTGGGATTTCAAGTACACGCTGAATCTTGTCGAGGAGCATGACGCAATCTTGGGTCGCAAGGTCTAGAAAAGGCGAATTGTGGAAACGGAAATCGACTTCTCCCTCCCGCGGAGTGTAATGAGGAAGGAGTGGGGATCTAGCGCGTAGGGTGCAGCCAATCAGTGGCGACGACGTAAGCTAGATGTCGGTACCATGGTGGGGGAGCCAACAGGTGCACATATCGTTCGACGCGCCGTGAAACAAGGACAATCTGTGTAGTTCTTGCCGAGTGTGGATATACGCGGGAATCGCTCCGATGTTCCGTGGAAGAGGACTATCTGTGAAATACTTGAGGTGTACGGTCGCAAGTGCGTGTCGCTCCGATGTTCAGTGGAGTTAGCGACGAACTTTTGTAAAACTTGGTTGTACGAGTGTTTGGGTCCGAGGTACGGACCATAGAATTATCTAATCTACCAGAATATCATCAAATTCCGACGGAGATGACGACGTCCAGGAGACTGTGGGAAGCTCACAACATCTTCAAGAACGAGGGAAATGCTTTGGCAATTTCCAGTGGTAAGCGCCAATGACGCAGAAATACGCAATCTCTCATTTTCTTTGTTCTACATTTCATATTTCAGTAACTTCATAGCTTGGAAATAAGAGTAAAATCAATTTATCAGACTCCGTTTTCACGTAATTTTCTATCGGTAATATTCAAATCACAACGCTCCAATTTAAATTATATACTTATTATTATTAATTTTGCTATTCTTGTTTTATATAATAAATTCATTTCTTTTACAATGCAATCTTTGCTTTCAGTAGGTAGCATTAGATATAGACCAATTCCTTCTCCTGATACAATTGTTTGTTGGGTTAATGTTCAAATCATACCACGATCTGAGTGAATAGAGTCTTGAAGGTGTTCTGCCAGAGCTAGACGTTGTTAAATACAAATTTAGATTTCAACATTGCGTTGAGGTCTTGGCGCCCATTAAAACAACATAGCTTAGGCAAAGGTAAACAGTTACATTTCTCACCCAACAGTTAGGAGCTAGCAAAACGTCTCATTTGTACGCTCAACGTGGAGCAAAGTAAATAACGTTTCATTTGTCGCTACCAACATGGGGCACTAATAACCATTACAGTTTGATTGTCTGACGCGGGTATCCACAGGTGCACTCAGGAGAGGCGATCTTTCCCCATTTGTGAAAAAGATCACCACATCTCCTATGGTTAGTACGTATCCTATTCAGAGTACACCATGTCCTACGGGGCAAATCAAGTTCCCATGATTTGTTGGTGCTTTGGAGAAAACTATGTAGCGCTGATGGAGTGTTATTATACCATTCTTGTGCCCAGGCTCCATGAAGATTGAAGTTATGGTCTGCCAGGTTGATTGCTGTTCTGATTGCAGGATGTCTGGAGCGGAGTCTGTTGATTTGGATGGCAGGTATGTCCTCATGGATATGCAATATTGTTGGTTGTTGCTGATTTTGTTATATTTTCTCAGGAGGATATGCTTTTTTCTCAGCGTAGGAGGTGAAATAAGGCTCAGGACAGGTAGTCAGAAAACAGGTGTGGACCTGATTGCACCAGTAATAATCCGCATAGTTTGGTTTAGCTGTACATCTACTAGCTTCGTGTGGCTACTGTTTAACCAAACGGGGCTGCAATATTCTGCTGGAGATTTTTCTTTAAAAAATATAATAAAAAGTATAACCTGCGAGAGCTATTATCAGCTACAATGTGGATATGATCTCGCTTCCTTGAAAACAGTTGAAGTCCGACAAAAATTGTTATTGGTATTGCATTTAAGATCACACATGGGTGAAATCTCAAAAATTCTATCTAAGTCATGTTGTCTTTTAAAAAAATGTACACCACATATTAATAATTATAAAAGACCACCTCGTGGTGTAGCGGCTAGCGTTCTAGGCTGTCACCCCTGAAGTGCAGGTTAGATTCCTGGCTCTACCAAGAAATTTTAATTCTGGTGTGAGGGCTGGAATGGGGTACACTCAGCCTCGTGAGGCAAAACTTGGAATAGGAGGGTTCTATTCCCACCTCAGCCATCCTGGAAGTGGTTCTCCGTGGTTTACCCCCCCCCCCCACTTCTACTCCAGGAAATGATGTGATGGTTTCCAACTTAAGGCCACGGCCGTCTCCTTCCCAATCCTCGCCTGAATTACAAATATACACTACTACTACTACTACTACTACAGAAACCACATAACACAGGTTATCAGTCAAATTCTATACACACCAAAGTACACGGGAATAAATGATCACGATGTCCAAGCCCTTCAAATGAAGCAACAACAACAACAACCACCAGTGTCAGTGAAGGGTAATGCATTATTTTCAAAATACTGTCGACCTTCGATATCTCGAAGTGCTTTCGGAAATAGAAATTACTTCGAGTTATCGAAATATTCGAGTAGGCTATATAATAATAATAATAATAATAATAATAATAATGTATGGCCTCAGGTGCCGGGTGCAAGTTTTGCTATTTGACGCCCAAATGGCAGCTTGCATGTCGAATTTTGTAGTTCCTTAGGGCGCTATGAAAGTCAAGAAGGTTAGATAGGGCCTATCTAAGCTCCTTGAGAACGGAGAAACTTTGTGTTGGCGGAAAATCCCGAGATTAATTTTGCCATTATGAACACGGCCCGCTGAATTCAAATGGGTTCTTTAACATGCCAACAACGTATAACATGCGTGCTGTCATTTTTGTCGCCTTTCAAATATCACTTACCACGGTCAGGAGCGAACCTACAAGCTTCGGGGTTAGTAGTCCGGCATGAAAACCACTCACCCACCGTGGCAAGCCAATATTCGAGTAATAAAACATGACATATAAATTGTGTAAAACTTCGCCGGGAAATTAAAATGACTTCGAGGTGATATCAAATATTCAAGTTATACAAGTTGGATTGTATATTACAGACAAAACTGTGAAGAATCTTGTCTACATACAGTAAGTCATGAAGAGAGAGTCCCACTAACTACTGCAGAACCATTACCCGCTAGCTGACACAGATGATATCGTGCTAACATGGCGTGCGCCACTCCAAATTAATTTCTAACACTAGAAAGGTATCCTCTTACTTTTGCTGCCTTATACAAGCTTTCACTAGCACCTAACACCTTTTCCATTTACAGCACTGATTAGTTTTAAGAAACAGTGAAATTACCACTTGTAATCATTGTTAAATTATAACAGTGATTAAATTCCGAAACAAGCAAAATGAAACCAAGCGGCCGTGTTCATCCATTGCATCAAGGCCCAAACACTCCAAACTACATATCTTAATCCTGCGTTGTCCTGTAGAACACAGGGCCAGTCAGGGCCGACCAGTGGTACCAGTGTTCATATGAAGATGTGATACTTACACGGAGAAACACTTGCCCGAAGATTGAGTTTGTTCAGCCTTGCTCGGAACAACTATCAATATCTTAAGAAGTAGAATACCCCGTTAGCAACTAAATGCAAAACTATCCATTTTGACCAAGTCCGAAATAATATTATTTCTTGGTTGTTCTTTAAAGTGGGGATGACAGCTTTATACACTAACGTTTGTGAAAATTACATCACCAAAAAGGCTACATGTGATTGAAATGAACTTAATAACACAGATTAGGTGAGTGCCAGCACACAAATAAATTAGGATTACATAATTATACAAGATCTCGGATCTCCTCGAACAAGGCTTATAATTTCCTCGCCACATGTGGGCGGACATTGTCCGCCTGAAATATGGCTGTGGAAACTAGTTCCTTCTTGGAAGGGGAAAGGAACCTGAAACTAGTTCCGTCATGGATGAGGGAACAGAAGCTGAAATTAGTTCATTCATGGATGAGGGAACGTCAACTGGAACAAGTTACTTCTTGTGTGAGGGAATGTATGCTGCAACTATTTCATTCATGGATGCGGGAACGTAAACTGGAACAAGTTACTTCTAGTGTGAGGGAACGTATGCTGCAACTAGTTCATTCATGGATGCGGGAACGTAAACTGGAACAAGTTACTTCTTGTATGAGGGAACGTATACTGCAACTAGTTCATTCATGGATGCGGGAACGTCAACTGGAACAAGTTACTTCTTGTGTGAGGGAACGTATGCTGCAACTAGTTCATTCATGGATGCGGGAACGTAAACTGGAACAAGTTACTTCTTGTATGAGGGAACGTAAGCTGGCACTAGTTACTTCTTAGATGAGGGAACGTAAACAAAAACTAGCTCCTTTTTAGATGGGGGGAATGCAAAATGGAGCTAGTTCAATAGTTGTAGAAACAATTCCAGCCAATGCCTGTAATCTCCACACTCACCCCAGTCAAATTTGGGAGAGAGATAATATTCTTATCCCGGGACTTTTTAATCCAAACATGGCCTCATTACCAGAGCTAGTAAAACTCACCAGTAGAAGTATCCATTTAGTGCCAGTAGAAAGTCCCTGCAATGATTGCTAGTTTACGACAGCTTAACTATCGACTTTCCAGGTGTTCCGTGCTGCGGATATCGACCGAAACACTGGCGTGAAAATCAGCGAGTAAAGTGGGAAAGTGGAACTCGACAGACGGGCGCCTTCGTGCGAGTAGTTCGCTTATGAGCGCTGTATTGTACCATAAGGGTTTTGGATCGATTCGGAATTACTATATTTACTTGAAGACTGTTTAATCCTAGCGCAAACCACTCTCATTGTTATTGGTACACTACTGTCGACCAAAGTATTATGTGCACTCGAGTTTGAAGGTTGTTTATGAAGTAACCAATAGACCTACATAAAAATCCAATAACATCATCATTTTCGTCGTTCTATTTTACATTAGTTCATGTAAGTTTGGATTTTTTAATTTATATTTTAATATATTTTATCGCAGTTGGAACACAAAAAGTGCACGTTTCTAAGCGTGTTCCAACCATGCGTCACATTCAAGATTTATTATCTCAAAAACTTGTCCTCAGATCGAATCCAAATTTTGAACACAATATACATTGGAATGTTGTATAACTGATTTATTAATTTCAAAATTTTGTGTGTCCAAGAAACAAAGCTGTTATCATTTTTGTAAGGAAACATTTTCTCGGCTCGCGGTGGTTGGAAAATGTAGTGCTTGGTCGCGTTACAATCCTTATGCATCAAAAAGTTATGCTGTATGACTGTGAAATACGTAAATTAATTCACTTATTTTATATCGGTTTGTATTTGTACGGCGAAATAACACATGGTTCACCAGCTAGCCGCTCCGGGAAGCGAGATTGCTACACTTTTAGCATTAGAGAGCGATACGGCATCCTGATTGGCTATTCTGACGGAACACGACTGCAGCAAAGGATGTGATTTGTCAGCATAGATATAGAGTAGAATTTATCAGCGATGTCGTCTCATTAGGTTAAGGTTTATATGCTAGTCAAATTTATGCGTTCATAACGAAAAGAAACCTCCTACTTCAATAGCAATAGCTTCGGAAGTGATGACTAGGGACATCCATGATAATGACAAATTGCGTATCTTTTTGTTGTATTGTTCAATTCTCAACCATTTTATCTAAATCTAGTCTAATTGTGAGATATCCATGTGTACATTTTTCATAGGACTGTGTTGTTAGAATGTTGTTGTTTGAGTCTTCAGTCTTTTGACTGGTTTGATGCAGCTCTCCATGCCTCCCTGTCCTGAGCTAATCGTTTCATCTCTACATAGCTACCACACCCTACATCCGAGGCAATCTGTTTAACATATTCTAACCTTGGTCTACCCCTACAGTTCTTGTCCTCGACCCTTCCTTCCATAACTAAGCTTGCTATTCCTGGGTGTCTTAGTATGTGTCCTACCAACCTATCTCTTCTCTTCATTAGCAGTCGCCAGAAACGTCTCTCCTCTCCCACTCGTCTTAATACCTCTTTGTTTGTAACCCTATCTACCCATCTGATCTTCATCATTCTCCTGTAGCACCACATTTCAAATGCTTCAATTCTCCTCTTTTCTGCTGCACCAATAGTCCAAGTTTCACTTCCATAGAGCGCCACGCTCCAGACAAAGGCTTTCAAAAATGACTTCCTAATACCTAAATCTATATTCGATGTCAGCAGATTCCTTTTTTGTAGAAATGCTTTTCTTGCCTGAGCCAACCTACTTTTTATATCCTCTTTGCTTCGTCCATCACTGGTTATTCTGCTTCCTAAGTAACAGAAATCTCCTACTTCCTTCAGCTTTTCACCTGCCAATTTGATCTCCATAGAGGTTTCTGATTTATTTCGGCTGCATTCCAGTATTTTTGTTTTACATTTATTAATTTTCATCATGAATTCTTTCCGTAAGACGGAGTCCATACCATTCAAAAACTCATTCAAATCCTCAGGCTTGTTGGCCAAGATGACGATGTCATCAGCAAATCTCAGAGTTGAAATTATTTCTCCTTGAATCTTCACTCCCACTTTAAATTTTTCTCTAATTTCCTTCATTGCTTGTTCAATGTAAAGATTGAAAAGTATGGGTGATAAGTTGCAGCCTTGCCTTACACCTTTCTGAATACCAGCTTCTCTCTCATGTCCTTCAACTCGAATGACTGCAGTCTGGTTTCTGTATAGATTGTATATCACCCTCCTATCCCTGTACTTTATTCCAATCGATTTCAAAATGTCAAACAATTTAGTCCAATCAACGTTATCAAAAGCCTTTTCTAAGTCTACAAAAGCCATGAACGTTCTCTTATCTTTCCTTATTCTACCTTCCAAAATCAGCCTAAGACTTAGTACAGCTTCCCTTGTTCCTACATTTCTCCTGAAACCAAACTGGTCTTCACCCAACTCCGTTTCTATCTGGCTCTCAATCCTCTTGTAAATTATTCTAGACAGGATCTTTGAAGCATGAGTAATCAAGCTGATTGTACGATAATCTTCACATCTGTCAGCTCCCACTTTCTTTGGTATAGGGATGATTACATTCTTCTTGAAATCAGGGGGTACCTCACCTGTCGCATAAATCCTACACACCAAGTGAAATAACCTGATCAGACCTTCCTCTCCTATGCAGCGTAGCAACTCAATCGGTATATCATCTATGCCTGGTGCTTTGTTCCTGCTTAAGTCTTCCAAAGCTCTATCAAATTCTGATCTCAATATTAAATCTCCTTTCGCATCCTCATCAATTTCCTCCTCCCTTTCCATTACATGATTCTCAATCTCCTTTCCCTTATACAAACTCTCTATGTAAGCTTTCCATCTCTCAACCTTTTCTTCCCTATCTGTTAGAGGCTTTCCATTTGTGTCCTTAATATTACAGCACTTAGTCTTCTTTTCCACAAAAATATTCTTAATCCTTCGATAAGCTGTGTCTACTTTTCCTAATTTCAGACAATTTTCTATACCAGCACATTTCTCTTTCAACCATTCTTCTTTCGCTTCCTTGCACTTCTTGTTAACCTCATTTCTCAGACGTCTGTATTCTGCTTTCCCCTTTTCATCTCTTACATTCTTGTGCTTCCGCCTTTCATCCATCAATTCGAGTATATCCTCAGTGATCCACGGTTTTCTACCTATTCTCTCCTTCCTACCAATGTTTTCTTCTGCGGATTTTGTTATTTCATTCCTCAAAAGTGCCCATTCGTCTGCAATTGAAGTTTGTTTCGGGTTTTTCATTAGTCCTTCCTTTATACTCTTCTTGAATCTTTCGTTTACATCCTTCTCTTTCAGTCTGTCTATTGCCCACCTTTTTGGCTTTTGACTTTTCTTCAGTTTCTTCAACTTTAATCTGCATTTCATTACAACCAGATTGTGGTCAGAGTTTATGTCAGCACCAGGATATGTTTTACAATCCAAAATCTGGTTTCGAAACCTCTGCTTGACCATAATGAAGTCGATTTGGTAACGCCCTGTATCTCCTGGTCTCATCCATGTGTATATTCTTCTATTGTGGTTATTGAATAAGGTGTTAGCTATGACCAACTCATGCTCAGTGCAGAATTCTACCAGCCTGCTTCCTCGATCATTCCTTTCACCTAATCCGAAATCTCCTACTATCTTCCCTTCTCTCCCTTTTCCTACCACAGCATTCCAATCTCCCATTACTATAACATTTTCATCACCCTTGATATACCTCAGAATTTCGTCTATTTCTTCGTAGACCTTTTCAACATCCTCATCATCAGCTTGACTGGTAGGCATATAGACTTGTATCACTGTGGTGCAGGTAGGTTTAGTATTTATTTTTGCTACAATAATCCGTTCACTATATTGCTCATAATATTCCACCCGCTGTCCAAGTTTCCTACTCAATATGAGGCCAACCCCTGCTTGGCCATTGTTTGATTTAGTGCTAATGACCCTATAGTCTCCTGACCAAAAGTCCTGTTCTTCCTGCCAGCGCATTTCACTAATCCCAACCAAATCCAACCTCAACCTATCCATTTCCCTTTCTAAGTTTTCTAACCTTCCATTTCCTAGCAGACTTCTAACATTCCACGCTCCGATCCGTAGAATGTCAGAGTTCCTCTTTGTCACTTCTGTGATGTTAACCCCCTCTCGAGTAGTCCCCACCCGGAGATCCGAACGGGGGACTAGTTTACCTCCGGATTGAAATTTTACAAGGGAGGAGGCCATCATCACATGTACTTATGCATAGAGAGGTGCATATCCTCGGGAATAGCAAACGGCTGTAGTTTCCCCTTGCTTTCAGCCGTGCAGCAGGACGCAGTGTAGCCATTATTTGGCTTATATTATCAATATCTTAACCGTCTATAAGACTAGTAAAGAATTGATTTATTCTGAAAGGCTGCTACTCCCTTTCAGAATAAGTAAAGAGCAATTCTACTAACAAAAATACTAACCTTCTACTGTACTAACAATTAAATACCAAAATTCTACTAACGAAAAAATACTAAATTTCCACCAACAACAAATACTACCACTAAAACAGTCTGTCACCAGCGACACTCACATGCAATCACACATCACAGTCTACTGAAACAATGAACTATAACTAATAAACAATGCAACTGTTACCAGACACACTCACACACCACAGTCTAATAGAACAATGACATATATCTAGTAGACAAACTAACTACCAGTACCTACTTACAACTACAACTAACTACATACTTACTGTACTGTACATGATTCTAAGCCTGCTGATAGGACCAATTTTTAAATACATGTAACTTCTATACTGTCAGTTGGATTTCAACCAAATTTCGTATGTGCTATGTGTAATATAACAGATATGACTATAAGTATTCTTATGAGCAATTAGGGCTGCCAACTGTTAAAAATGGTGTCTATATTTTTTACCCTAATATCAATATATCAGAAAGTATGCAAGCCAACAGGTCTATACTTTGCATATGTATAGCACCTGACATTCTAGATTAATTTGGAGTAATTAATATAAGTCAGAGATGCCAACATGATTCTATGCCTGATGATAGCTCCAATTTTAAAATACATATAACTTCTATACTAAAAATGGATTTCATCCAAAATTGGCACAAAAAGATATCATAATATTTCCGATTATTTCTGACCAGCATACGCATGCCATTGTTGCCAACGTGCTTTTACGTGTGCAGATAGATCCAATGTATAACTCCATGTAACGTCCTTTGGACTTCAACCACATTTGGTATTCTGTACCTTAAGAGATGGAATTAAGAATATGTTCAGTCACCAGAGCTGCCAACTGTATTGCTGTATTAGGCTACATTATGCCTAGTATACAGTATTTCGAACTAATTAAGACATTCCGATATTACCAACTTAATTTCGTCATTATTCTAGATAGGTTCATATACTGTAGATTAATCATTGGCATGAATCTTAATTTTAAGAAAAGTAGGCTCTTTAGTACGGCACGGAACTTCTTGTTCCCTCTGACTATGTGGGAAGAGGCTAACTGGTAGCATGCTGAACTTCTATGCCCAAGGTCGCTGGTTCAAAACCGGCCAAAGTCGTCGGATTTTCTAAGAGCGCTAAAAATCCCTCAGCATGCTTTCCTTCGGAGGGGAAGTTCCAACGTTCATTGCAAGTTGCTGGTTGCGGTGGAATCTAGCAGCCAAGTTCACAGTAGGTGTCGTTGACGGTAGTATTTGGTACAAAATTAGGTACTACTTCTTAAAATTGACCTTCTGCAGACCTTACCTGAATTGGAGACTAATACAGTCATCACAATTAACACCGTTTATCAGACAGATTCTACACACACCCAATGTACACGGGGTTACATGACCACGTTGTCGCAGCCCCTAAACTGAGGAACCAACCAACATCTCTGCGGGAGATAAAATTTTGCGTGAAGAAGTAACAGACTGTTAGATAGTTACACATCAGTTCCAAACCTTGCATAAGGACATTGAGATCAAAAGTATAAAAATGAACCCCAAATATGACAAGAAAGTTACCATCCCCATAAGACAATAAAATGTTAAAAATATGCATAGAAAGACGAAAAAAAAGGTTAATTAACCTCCAATTGTAAAATACATTCTCGCAATAAATGAGGTTTTCGAGGTTCAGAGGAGACCGGACCACAGGGAGGTGGTACACTGGAGGGGATTTTATAGAAAACACTATCAAGCGGATTATTCCGATCGACATTATCACAGTAAATTATTTGATCGCGGAGATTTTCGAATTTTATTCAGTTAAGGGCTTATGGAGAGAGAGAGATGAGTCATTGGGAATTCGGCTACAGGAATAATCTTGTCGTGAAGCGATGATGCAACCGAGGAACATTTACAACTGGCAGTTTCAAGAAAAGGCGAATTGGAGTGGAACGGAAAATTTACAGTGTGCAAAGAACTTAATGACGGGAGTCTCGCGTGGGGTCACAGCCAATCAGAGGAGACCGGACCACAGGGAGGTGGTACACTGGAGGGGAACGGCCGGCGAATGCATATAGTGAGCGCGCGCAGTAAAGAGGGGACCATTAACATTGTAAAACTTGTCCGAGGTGGACGCTAGTTTCGTAGGTTCCATTGTGTTCGGACCGTAACTTGAACATTGTATTTTTGTATAGTCTACGGACTTCGTACTCGTGTTCGATGGCGAACATTTCAGTACTGCTACTCTCAACTGACAAATTAGTCATGAGAAATACGCTAGCTCTTGTGAACAGGGAGTCAGCGTAGGTGGCTAACGGATTTTGGATCCACCACTATCAAGCATTTAACTTCATCATTTTAACACCGATCTCCGCAAGAAACGAAGATGATGGCGACGTCCAAGAGGCTGATGGAAGCTCTCTTGATTCATCACGTACGAGGGAAATGCTACTGCTATTTCCAATGGTAGGCGCGACTGACGCAGAACTACGTAATCTCTCTCTTTTCATGGTCTCAGAATCAGAATTTCAGTAACTTCTTAGGTTGGAAATAATAGTAAATTCAATAATTCATCCGTCTCCAATGTCACGTAATTTTCCAGTGGTAAAATTAAAATCGTTATGCTCCATTTTAAATTATTATTATCATTATTAAAATTTGCCACTACTTGTTTTTTTTATATATAATAGGCCTATATATTTATATATAATAAATTTATTTTTTATACTATGCAATTTTTGCTTTCAGTAGGTAGCATTAGATATAGACCTAATTCCTTCTCCGGATAAAATTGTTAGTTGGGTTAATGATCCAATCATACCACGGTCTGAGTGTCAAGATTATTAAATGTGTTCTGCCCAAGCTAGGTGTTTATAAATATAAATTTAGATTTCAACGTAGTGGTGAGGTCTTGGCGCCCATTAATACAACTTATCTTATCTTAGTCAGAATAAACGTTAATTTGTCACAACTTATCTTAGTCAGAATAAACGTTAATTTGTCACTAGTGAAACAGTTAAACGTGGGACTTGTTGTGGTTTAGCATCACTCACCCCAGTAGAAGCGTTACAGTGCTGGAAAATATATTTAAAATAGTTTTCATGCAAAAAGAATGTTTATATTTAATTATTGATTTTTATGATTAATAATCAAAATATAATTTTAATAATATACAATTACCTTACTGTATGAGAAGGCTTACGACAGTGTACGGAGAAATACAATCTGGGAATGCCTTCAAAATAGATCAATACCATGCGCTTTAATAAATAGAGTCAAGATGCTAGATGAACACTACCAGAGTTCTGTCCAAATAGGTGATGGCTATTCAGAGTGGTTCGACACTAAGCAGGGTGTACAGCAAGGCAGCACTCTATCACCACTTTTATTCATTACTGTAATGGATGAAATAATGAAAAGAGTTAAGATACTCAATAAGACCTCTGAGTTTAAAGGTTTAGTGTTTGCAGATGATGTTGTAATCATCATCATCATCAATGTCCCACTCCAGTCGCCCGGGTGTGGTTTGATGTTGTAATACGGGGTGAAAATGAGGCTGAAGTACAACAGAAGCTGAATGATTGGAATGCTATATTCAAGCAATTTGGTCTGAATATAAGCAAGTCCAGAACGGTAGTGATGCCCGTTAGTCGACAAAACATCCGTACTAACATCATTCTGAATGGTGCAAAGTTAGAACAAGTACATCAGTTCTGTTACCTTGGCAGTATAGTGTCCACAGATAACCAACCCTCTGCAGAAATCACTAGTAGAGTTCAACATGGACCACAATTTTATCATCTCGTGAGAGGGCTTCTTTGGGATAATCAAGTTATACAAGAGCTTCTTTGTACCTGTTACTACATATAGCTTAAAAACCTGTACCCAATCCAAGAGAAATACCAGCAAACTACAGGCGGTGGAGATCAAGTTTTTAAGAACTATGATTCAAAAGACAAGGAGGGCCAAATAAAAAATGATGAGATACACCAACTTGTTCAAGTAGAACAATCTCTTAATGAGATCTGTGTTGAAGCCAGGCTGAAATGGTTCGGTCATCTCAAAAGAATGGACACACAAAGAACAGCTAAAATGTGGTTTGAGCAAGAACTGAAAGGTAAGAGACCAAGAGGTCGACCGAGGAAGTGATGGATCGACCAGGTTAGAAATTATATTGCAGGGAGAGGTCTGGATTTGCAGCAGGTCGTGGAGGGGGAGACATTCTTGGAGAGAACTAAATGGAGAGCGCTCATTCACCGCACCCGGGAAACTGGAGCTGGTTCATGATGATGATGAATGGAACCAACCAAAAAGAAATCCTGCATACGCCACTGATCTTAATCACTCTCTACTACTGCCTCTGTTTAATCGTTCCATTCCAAAGATTCTAACAACGCTGTTAATGTAACGGGAAACTTCCAAACGCGCTGCAATACGAAAATATAGGTTAAGGTAATAATCGACATGTAACAAGGCACCTGTCGAGTTTACGATGACAACTTCACAATTGTACAAAATTGGATGACATATTCATTAGTTCATAAAGAAAAACTGGTGGCATATGTGATATATTTGTCAGATTTCTACCTGTCAGCTTTACAACTTTATGAAACAATTTCCGACAATATGTTGTGACAATTTTAAGTTAATAAATTTTTCGATTTGTCATGCTTTGAGAAACGGTAACTTGTCGAACTATCAAGACATTTTATGTCATCTGACATGTAACTTGTCAAGTTTTATGTTGAAATAGGGCCCAGTTTGAAGCGCAATGCGAAGAAAAAAACAAAGAAAACAAGCCGCCATTTGCATCCAAGAATATGTTGCCGAGTGTCAGTTAGCAAAGACAATATAAGTGAGTCAGTTATTACCAACCTACATCTGCATAACTTAACTCGTCAAGAGTAATTCGCTCTTCACTTATTGGTGAAAGTGCCGGTCACTGCTCGCAGCACTTTGTGTGCCCTCTGGGCGCCTACCTGCTGAAGCTGAATGATCAAGGCCCCTGGAGTTCCATAGTACGCGGCATGTCCAGTGCTTTGGAATTTAACTGAGACTTGTTCTCAAACAAAACTGTCTCTTCGGTGACAGCGACCAATATCGATATCTGTTAAGACGATCACCACTTTTTAGTGGAAAAACTAGCACTCCCACGCGGCCTCACATGATGAAGAATAACACATGGCTTCGTCCAGCACCTGCATTCAATACGCCGTACAATTCGTTTTTGCTGGGGTAGCGATAAGCCGCTTGGCGACATTTAAGGTCGTCTCATGGGCATTTTGTTTGCTTTGTTACATCAAGAATAAGAATATTTTATTCGCCATTGATCATTTACATGAAATAGGATTCGTCATTTATGGTACAGTAGAGTATAATTATTAGTATCCTCTTCTTCTTCTTCTTTTACAGCCTCATTGGACCACTTCAGTCAATCATTTCTTGGTCCTCTTCTTCAGTAAGTTTCTTTTCAGAGTCGCCCAGTAGCTTTTCATTCGCTCTGATCTTCTCAGGCGTACCTCATCTGTAAATACCCTTTTTACTGTATTACCGTATTTCCTCGCATAATCGTCGCACTTTTTTTGCCAAAATTTCGTGGAAAAAAGCAGGGTGCGACGATTATGCAAAGAATATTTAAGTTCAAAAAATATACTGTATCATTATTTGCTGCATGGGCCAGTCATTCGCGTAGCGTGAGTCTTAGCCTGCAGTCAGAGACAGGCTTCTTTCTTCTAACAAGGTCACGACTGGTTAACGCTCGCGGAATGTGCTGACGAAGCTAGCCATTCGCGTCGTGGTTCATAGCCCGCAGGCATAAAGACGAGATTACTTTCTCCTGATAAGATCACGCTAGATTAGGCCTATAAACTCGCGGAACGTGCGCTGGCCGTTCGCGTCACAGTTTATAGCCCGCAGGCATAAAGACGAATTACTTTCTGCTGTCAAAATCACGCCAGATTAGGCCTATAAGCTCGCGGAATGTGCGCTGGCCGTGCGTGTCGCGGTTCATAGCCGGCAGGCATAAAAACGACGCGGTATTACTTTCTCCTGACAGGATCACGCCAGATTAGGCCTATAAGCTCACGGAATGTGAGCTGGCCGTTCGTGTCACAGTTCATAGCCCGCAGGCATAAAGACGAGAGTACTTTCTGCTGACAAGATCACGCCAGATTAGGCCTATAAGCTCGCGGAATGTGCGCTGACCATTCGCGTCGCGCTTCATAGCCCGCAGGCATAAATACGATATTACTTTCTGACAAGATCACGCCAGATTAGGCCTATACGCTCGCGGGATGTGCGCTGTCCGCTCGCGTCACAGTTCATAGACCGCAGGCCTAGAGATGAGATTACTTTTTGCTGACATGATCACGCCAAATTAGGTCTATAGTTCGTGGAATGTGCGCTGGCCGTTCGCGTCATAGTTCATAGCCCGCAGGCATAAAGACGAAATTACTTTCTGCCGACAAGATCACGCCAGATTAGGCCTATAAGATCGCGGAATGTGCGCGGGCCGTTCGCGCCGCGGTTCATAGCCGGCAGGCATAAAGACAAGATTACTTTCTCCTGACAAGATCACGCCAGATTATACGCTCGCGGAATGTGCTAAGTGACGAAGCTTGCCGCTCACGTCACAGTTCATTGCCCGCAAGCATAAAGACGAGATTTTTTCGTCTGACAAAGTCTCGCCAGGTTATAAAGTCGCGGCAGCATGTGCAACTGACTGGCGCACAAATACGAACATGCTATGCGACGATTATGCGATAAAATTTTATAAACCTATTTTAGTGTTTGAAAAGTGGGGTGCGACGATTACGCAGTGGCGACGATTATGCGAGGAAATACGGTACGTTTGTCTATTTTAGCCTGAAATCTTATTTTTATATCTCTCAGTTTTTTATTTTTTTTGTTTTGTTTTGCAAGTTATCCAAGGTTATTTCTAATTCTTTCATATCTTCTCTAATTTCCTTAATCAGGGTGTCTACTGTAAGGATGAAGTAAAAATTAGTTACTTTTTAGGTACCTTTTGGTTACCTTTTAGTTAATTTTAGTTACCTTTGAATTCAAGATACGTCTGCAGTCTCCAAGCATAGGCGCTCATCACGCAGTGAAGAAAAACAACAATGAACTGTTTTTAAAGGTTTTTTTTATTTATCGTATGGCTTTGAGTGCCGGGAGTGTCAGAGGACATGTTCACTTCGCCTGAATCTGTAGCTGCTTCCAGCTAACACCCTTAGCTACAAGTTCCGTTCAATTTCAAGTTGCTACCAGATATCATTGATACCTAGTGGTGAACGTTGGAACTTTGATAGAGCGTTCCGATGAAATCTAACCTAACAATTTAGCTTCACACAAGTTTAGTCTTAGTTCCGCCCCTTAAAAAAACAATAACTAACTAAGTTTTGTCTGTGGAAGAATCTTTTACATGCCATAAATCTATGACATGGGACCGTCGGCTTTACTTCCCCTCCGAAGGAAGGCATACTGAAGGATTTTTAACGCTTTTAAAATATCCGACGACTTCGCCCGGGTTTGAACCCGCTATATTGGGCACAGCAGTTCAGCATGCTACCAACTAGGCCACCGAAGCCACTTTAAATGAAATTCACATGATGTCATAAAAAATTTAAAAATAATAAATATATACTAGATATTTAATATCCAATGAGTTGTTTCAGGTAATATGTCGTCTTGTGCACAATATGTTGTTATAATTACGGTACCAAGAGGTTGCTCTGCACTTGACCATTTGGCGAGATTTCCTTCGTCGCCGCGGAAGGTCGCGAAGAAATGTATGCGATGTTACGCGATCGTCACCGAATTCTGTCGTCGCAGTCAAATACGGAGAAATATCGAGATGTTACACGATCGGCGCTGGTCTCAGTTGTTTGATGAGCTTCCCGTAGTTTTCACGATAGAACACGGAGAAAAATCGCGATTTATATAATCACTGTCATCATCATCATCATCTTGCACAGTTTCCAGCCACTGGCCGGGTCTGTTTGGAACACAAGCCTCTCCAACGTCTTCTGTCTTCCCACCATCTCTCAGCCTCCACCCTTGTCCAGTCTTCTCCTCTCTTCTTCACGCTTTCTTCCACCCCCTTCAGCCACCTGTCTCTCGGTCTTCCCCTCGGTCTCTTTCCTTCCCACTTCGTCTCATGTACTCTCCTGGGTATCCTCTTCTCCTCCATTCGTTTTACATGTCCATACCATCTAAGTCTAGATTTCTCTATACCATCCTGTAATGGTTCCTCCTTCATTAATTCTCTGGTCCTCTCATTTCTTATTCTGTCCATCTTTGTAGCTCCAATACTGCTTCTCAAGAACCTCATCTCACTGGCCTGTATTTTGCTCCTCTCCCTTCCTTTCATAACCCAGGTCTCCGAGGCATACGTCAGGATAGGGACATAGTACGTCCGATATATGATCTTTTTGCTGTTCTGAGGGACATCCTTGCTCCATAACATGCTTCTCACACTCCTCCGAAATGCTTCTGCCTGCCTCCCCCGCTCATTTATTTCTCTATCGTTTCTTCCATTATCTTGTATCAGGCTTCCCAGATACTTAAAACTCTCCACTTTCTTCAGCTGTTCCCCACCAATTGTTATTCCCGTTGTGGTTCTTTCCTTCTTCCTTGTTGTGATCACCATCTCACTCTTATTTATGCTAAATTTCATCCCATATCCTTGTATTACTCCTTCCCATACGTCCAACTGTTCCTGTACCTCCTCCTCCTTGTTTCCCCAAATCATCAAATCATCTGCAAACACCATTGCTTTCAGCTTTCCGTCCCCAATTACTTGTGCCACTCGGGTCATTATGTCATCCATCACCACAATGAAAAGTAACGGTGACTGTCACTTTTAGTCATTCGACGAGATTTCCATTGTCCTTGAGGTCGGGCACAAGAAAATATAGCATTGTTACGCAATCGGCGCCACTTGCTGTCCGTTTGACAAGATTACAGTTGTCCTCGTCATTAAATGCAGAGAAATATCGCGATGTATCGCAATCGCTGCCGCTCTCGGCCATTTTACGTTGTCCTTGAGATATTCTGAAATCATCGCCACACCCGGCCGTTCAACGATTGTCTGCCTGTCTATCTGTCCTGACAGAATGGCGGAGGCAAGCTCAAGGTTGGGCATGGTTAAAATTTACGAGTAGTTATGTACATGTTGTTCAGTCGGCGCCGTGATTCCCTAGGCTTTGGTTGGGAGTTCATCAGTTCAGGGAGGATCACGAGGAGGATTTAGTATTTCGATGCTACGTAGGCTGCCATTTTTAAGTGGGTTGATGCACTTCTCGCTCCCCGCACGCATTTAAGTATACGTGATAGGTGCCCTATCACCTTCGACAGGATTCCCGCAGTCCACGTGGTCACAAGTTCACGATAGGGGACGGGTTTTATGATTTTACGCAACTGACGTCGATCTCGGTCCGTTTGACGAGAGTCCCGCAGACAAGTCGTGCAGTCAGCCGGCCGTCTTGTGTATGCGATTTTGGAGGATGAACGTTCGAAGTAGGTACGGTATCGAATATTACGAATTATTCTGAGAGGATTGCACGAATAATACGACAAGAGGGCAAGTTTTATTTCGACTGAGAACCACGGATTATCTACACGTTATCGAAATAATCGGTTAGATTATATATCCAATGGAACGAAAGTTCGAAGGAAAAATCGACTTATAACGGAATTTCGAATTAACCATACTGGATGTCTCAAATTTACTAGACATATTTTTTAAATAAGTTATATGTATTTCAAAGCTTTTTCGCATTTTTTTTAGAAACGGTAACATTTCGCAAGATTGCGACATTAAATTGTTTCGCGTTATTTCTGGACTTCAATTTGACATAATTTCCAAATAACAGAAATGAGAGATTTCTTTTTAGTTTCGGAAGTATTCGCGAATAAAGGTCTCGCGAAAAGTCAGGTTTCCTAATACATTAACACAGAAAAATGTTTCACACGAAACTTCAGTCTTCTTGAGGCCGAAAATATACGTTGAACCGATGTATACCGCTCAAGGTATCCTCAGTATGTATTTCCTTGAGGTCGGGCACGGAGAAATATAGCTTAGTACTATGCAATAGGCACGGCGCCGCTTGCGTGAAACTCGCAATCTCTGAGCCTAGCGGCGCGAGTTTAAATGATTCAACCCGCCTTCAGAAAAGTTTCGTTACCCGTTTGTAAAATTCGTTACTTTTTCGTTACTTTCGTTACCCATTTGTAAATTTCGTTACTTTCGTTACCGGTAGACACCCTGTTAATCCATCCTACTTGTTGTTTCATATTCCAAAGTTTCACTACAATTTTTCTAGATAACCTGGTTTCCGGTGCCCTCATGATGTGACCTAAAAAAGAAATCCGTTTCTTCCGAATAGTATCAGTGATGGGCTCCAGTTCTCTGTATCCCACTTCCTTTGGTACTATCCGCCACTGTCCATCTTTCTGATATTTTTTATTTATGCATGTTCTAGCTAGTCTTCTTTCTACTTTTAGAATTTTGTCGATTCTGTTTTTCTGAGTAACTTTAAAAAGAGTTTCACTTCCATATGTCACCTCTGGTTGAACCACCGTTTTGTAATGTTTTAATTTTGTTGCGATTGATAGACATTTTCTTTTATATGTAGACCATGCTAATAGAATTGTTTTACGTTGTAAAATGGATTTTCTATTATTATTATTATTATATTACTTAAAATCGCTGTCTTCTCTTTATGTTTGCTGGTCTACTAGGTGTAAATTGGGGGAAATTTTATATTTCATTAACGTAAAAGCGGGGACCAGATTGCATTGAAAACATAGGAAAATTGAAGGGGCCGAGGGAAAATGTTGTAAATGGTGGGAAAACGTTAATTGTGGGAACGTAAAAGCAGGGTTATACTGTATAACTAAAATATGAGGAATATATTTTTCTCAAGTAGAATACAAAAGCTTATATACTTTGATAAAATAAAATTATAGCAAAAATCTAACTAACCTGGAGGTTTCCATGTACGATCAGCATCCAATTTCTCTCGTTCTTTCAGCCAAAGGGCATGAGCTTCAGCCATTTTCTCCTTTTGCCGCTTCTCTTCGTCAATCTGCTGTATAAACTCTATACAGCCAGAGGGCCATAAAGTGTCCCCTATTTGTAGAGTCACCCACATGGTAGGATACAAGGGGCTGTTAATCGATGGAAATCATTGTGGTAATGATTCTTCTTGATTTAAGAAGATATGGAAACACTTATGGCCTAGGAACAATGATCATGCAACTATTTCAAGGAGCATTACAATGTATACGGGTACCAAGAAATTACGAAGTTAAAACAGCGGGAGTTCTACATATTTTTTTTTTCAAACCTGGAACGACATCGCTGATAGGTTCCATCCTATAACTACGCTGACTAATCACATCCCTTGCTGCAGACGTGTCTCGTCAGAATAGCCAATCAGTAAGCTGTGTCCTTCTCCAATGCTAAAAGTGAACTAGAAATTGCAATCTCGGCTCCGGGAAAAGCTGTACAGCGTTGCTGAGATGGAGCTCATCAAGTCATCACTTCCGAGTGATGCGCGCCATGATGCGTGATGGGCTCCATTTCGGCAACGCTTTACAGCTTTCCCCGGAGCGGCTAGCTGGAGAACCATGTCTTATTTCCCCCTTCAAATACCAACTGATATAAAATAAGTGAATTAATTTACGTATTTCACTGTCATACAGCATAACTTTTCGATGTATAAGGATTACAACGCGACCAAGAACTACAATTTCCAACCACCCCGAGCCGAGAAAAAGTTACCTTACAAAAATTATAACAACTTTGTTTTTTGAACACACAAAATTTTGTAAACCAGTTATACAACATTCCAATGTATATTGTGTTAAAATTTGGATTCGATCTGATGACGGGTTTTTGAGATAATAATTCTTAAATGTGACGCATGGTTGAAAGACGCTTAAAAACGTGCACTTTTTGTGTTCTAACTGCGATAAAAAATATTAAAATATAAATTAAAAATTCCAAACCTACGTGAAGTAACGTAAAATAGAACAACAAAAATTATGATATTATTGGATTTTATGTAGGTTATTGGTTACTTCACTAACAACCTTCAAACTCGAGTGCACACAATAATTTGGTCGACAGTAGGGCACTGCCCCAAAACTCAATGAATAAAAAGATAAAAAATATTGCAATTGTCGCAGACAACAGATCGGAAGCGACTTACGCAGTGTAAAAGCTCCATGAGATTGCACAAAAGACCGGATTACATATCTCTTACGACAAGACCAAATATATGGAGAGAAGGCCAGAAAATAAATCCCCTTTGAACACCAAATACGGTAAAATCGCCCAAGTCTGCACTTTTAAATACTTTGGCGAAATTACTCAGCCCTCAGAACTTAATCATATCGCCAATGAAGACAGAATCACTAAGCTCCAGAAGGCCTACAGGCTAACGTGGGCCCATTACAACAAGAAATGCATTTGGACGAACGCCTTCCAGAAGTAACATATGCCGCTGAAACAATAGTAATCGATGGTCATTCCAAGATTAGGGAACTGGAAAAGCAGGAACGAAAATTTCTCCGGAAGATCTACGGAGCAATCTACAGGAACGGCATTTGGATGAAGAGACCCAGTACAGAACTCCATCAAAAGACCAATACGATAACAGATGAAATTAGAAAACGCAGAGCCAAATTTTACACTCACGTCCACAGGATGGCCACCTTCAGATTGCCAAAGAAACTACATGGTATCATAACACAGAACAAATGCGGCACAGAATGGCTTAAAGAGGTACAGAGAGACTTACAAGTAATTAGCATAGAAAATTTCGATAATCGAACTGACTGCCAGACGAAAATCGCGAATGTTAAGTTTGAACCAAGATCATTACGACAACCAGGGAAACATTGGACGGATGAGAGGAAGAGGGAGCATTCCGCGAGAATGAAGAGAATTTGGGAGGAGCGGAGGAGACACACCTCCAAATGACATCCTGTTATCAAGATTAATCGCTCTCCTGTAGGGGAATTTTCGCTTAAATAAATAATAAATAATAATAATGTGAAACGAAATTGCTCTTTAGTTTCATTGTTACATAAATGTAGTTGATGTTGTTGTTGTTGGTTCTTTAGTGTATTTGCGACATCGTGGTCATATAGCCCGATGTACTTGGGTATGTGTAGAATTTGTCTGATAACATGTGTCACTGTGATGTCTGTACTAGTGAGTGTATTGGTAATTGAGGCATTTTCCTGGAGAAGAAAGGAGAAACCACGGAAAACTACTTCAAGGGAGGCTGAAGTCGGAATCGAACACATCTCTTCTCAGTTATGCCTCATGAGGCTGAATGTACACCATCCTAGCACTAAGACTAGAATTAAATTTCTTGGCAGAACCGTAAATCGAACTCGGACCTCCGGGGCGACATCCAAGAATGCAAGCTACTACACCACGAGGTGGCCTCTGAAAAGACTAAAACACCAAATTCTTTAAGTTTCAAGAACTTACAGTAACTATTACTACTCAAGCATAATATTATATTTATATTCAAAATAATATGGCATCTAATACTAGTTTAAAACTTCATTACTTCTAGAACACTGCATAGTCGCGACGGACAACGGATATTCAGTACTATTATAGACATTTCTTTCGCTTATAATATCCTTGTACAGTCGGTTGGTTGGTTCCTCAGTTTAGGGGCAGCGACAACGTGGGCTTTGGGTGTGTGTAGAATCTGTCTGATAACCGGTGAGGACTGCAGACATTCAATTTTCAAATAGTTCTTACTTTTGCAACCAAATGCTACCGTCAACAACAACTAGTTGTGAACTTGGTTACTAGATGCCACCGCAGTCGGCTCCTAGCGACGAACGTTGGTACTTAAGAGCGTCAGTCAAATCTAACCTATAATTTAGCTTCAAACAAGTGTAATTAGTGGAAGGTTCATTTACATGCCATAAATGTATGACATGAGCCCGCAGGCTTTACATCTCCTCCGAAGGAAGACATACTGAGGGATTTTTAACGCTCTTAAAAAATCCGACGACTTCGGCCGGGTTTGAACCCACGACTTTGGGCATAGAAGCTCAGTATGCTACTAACTACGCTACTGAAGCCGCTCTTGTGCAGTCGCTAAAGCAAGCAATGTGTCTTGATAACTTAGGACGATCTTGTAAAGGAAGTATAAGGGATTGAAACATCCCATCAAAAATATCCCTCTCGGCACGCTGGAAGGCGGAAGTAGATTTCACCGGGCAAATACAAATATTTCGAATTCAATAAATTTGCCAATTGTTGTAACCTACAAAAGTTCCACTTGTTTAGCATCCCTCCCTATATTATTCTGCCAAGATCCCATTCCAGTTTTGTACCGAAAATAAGGTCCCATTAACACCAACCTACACACATGGGGTACCTACAGGTTCAGCATAACCCAATGCGTAAGCGAAACGCACTCACTTACTCTTTAAATGCCTCACAATTAAATAAATACCTTAAAACATGTATAATTACAATGAAATAATGAAAGAATGCGACACGGTAATCATGGTACCAGAATCTCACAGGTCCATCTATTTCTGTAAGACGCAATGCAATTCCAATTATTACATTACTGAGAAAGTTTCCAGACGGTTATAAGGTTATCACTGAACCAAATTAAGCTGTAAAATTCATCAATACATACAGTATAATGCGCTTAAGGGGGTCAAGGGGCACTCTAGAATTTTTTCACGCAATTTTCGCGTGTGAGTGTGGTACGAAAGTCTTTTTCACCCGACTATAAAGGGTGTCCGAAAACCACATTTAAAGGCCCTTAAATTAACAGTGTATGTGATATTCCCAGAAAACTAACTTCGCTCTGATATACCTATGAAGGAATGACAAACTCCTAACCACTGCACCAGTAGCTGAATTGATAAAGTCTGATTATTCATACCAAGGATAAATCAGTCATAGTATTCATGATTGAGATTTTGCTAAGAGTACTCTTTACAACTAGGATATTCGCGGGCGAAGCCGCGACGGGTAATGCTAATATACAGTAGATTATTTCAGTAGTATAGATCTCTCCCGCGGCGCTCACAAGCGACCGATCGTGACAAATGAGCATTCAAATGAAAGAGAATAGACATTAGCAGTGACGAATTGCACTATAATTTCATAAATATCCATAATTTCTTTAAAAACTTACTTTTGAAGAAATGTACGAAGTGTGTGATTTGCAGATACTGTTGCTGTAGGAAAATACGCTCTATAATTGCTGTCCACTTCACATTTTTGCCGCTGTGACGCCTGTTTCATGTCATTTTAACATTCTGAGGACTTTCCTTTATCATTTTGCATGGATTTCAAAAACAGTAAATCAAAGGAATGAGTACTCAAATCGTATAATTTCATAAATATCGAATAACCGGTGAATGATATGATGATCCAATTTTCAGTGAATGCTTTCTTAAGTTAGGAAACGTAGAATTTGGATTTCTAACTGATATGTAAATAGTGTTCTATAATCATTTGGTTGAAATAAAAACATACCAACCTTTCTCCTTAAGTCTCTCATTACAAACCTATTTGGGAAAGTGTGGTTTATGAAAATGCGAGATTTCTCGCACGGGTCCACTAGTCTTTTTATAATTCCAAAAACATTTTGGTCATCCCTTGGCGTAAGAGTGCGTCATATCAAAAATGTCTTTCAAACTAAAGTTTTAGGTACTTTTTAGAGGATTATTGGCCATTTTAAACGGTTTGGATATGTGCCTGTTAAGTAAGGGAGGTATGATTTTTTTTCTGACAAAACTCAACTTTTCCCATCCCTTTGATCACTGGTTGGTGCTATCAAAAAACTTTACTGAGGTAAGTTTTTGGCCCTAATAGTACGAAATTAATACAGTAGATTGGATTTCTCACATACTAAGAAAGTGTTAATCAATATTTCCGGTTTTCGAAAAAGGCCCGGTTTTGTCCATTAACGAACGCGACCGAAATGGTGAATGGTTATATTTCATGTAGACCTTTACATTTGAAAGTGATTGGAGGAAAATGACGGAAGTTATCGTTAAAGCACTGCTTATATTTCATGTAGACCTTTACATTTGAAAGTGATTGGAGGAAAATGACGGTAGTTATCGTTAAAGCACTGCTTATATTTCATGTAGACCTTTACATTTGAAAGTGATTGGAGGAAAATGACGGTAGTTATCGTTAAAGCGCTGCTTATATTTCATGTAGACCTTTACATTTGAAAGTAATTGGAGGAAAATGACGGTAGTTATCGTTAAAGCACTGCTTATATTTCATGTAGACCTTTACATTTGAAAGTAATTGGAGGAAAATGACGGTATTTATCGTTAAAGCACTGCTTATATTTCATGTAGACCTTTACATTTGAAAGTGATTGGAGGAAAATGACGGTAGTTATCGTTAAAGCACTGCTTATATTTCATGTAGACCTTTACATTTGAAAGTGATTGGAGGAAAATGACGGTAGTTATCGTTAAAGCACTGCTTATATTTCATGTAGACCTTTACATTTGAAAGTGATTGGAGGAAAATGACGGTAGTTATCGTTAAAGCCCTGCGCGGATGCGGGTTTCACCATGCGGATATAGTTTGCATGGTTGTGTGGATAGTGGATAAGCTGCGGATAATGTTTGGAGTAAATTTGCGGATAGTTTTTAGAATAAGTTACAATCCGAATGTGTTTAATATCATTCCTGGAACCCGGATGTTTATAACATTGTATAGTCTTTTTCCACTATGTTTTTTTTTTCATGACAAATGTAAGATGATAATTTACGTTAATCACATTCAAATTGTCACTAAGCATACCATAACTAACACTCCGAACTGAACGGAGATCGACTTTCTCCTCAAATGTCTAAATGTGTTGGTTGGTTCTTTAGTTTAGGGGCTGCAACAACGCGGTCATGTAGCCCCGTGTACTTTGGGTGTGTGTAGAATCTGTCTGATAACCGGTGTTAAATGTGATGGCTGTATCAGTGTGTGTATCTGTTTTTTTAATTCAAGTAAGAACTGCAACTTTGAATTTTTCAAATAGTTCCTACTTTTGCCGTCAAACGCCACCGTCAACGACTACTAGGCCTAGTTCAGAACTAGACTATTAGACGCCACCGCAGTCGGCTCTTGGCAACGAACGTAGAAACCTAAGAGCGTTGTTTACATTCCTAACCTATACAATTTTGCTTCACACAGGTGTAATTAGTGGAAGGTTCTTTAACATGCCATAAATCTATGAGATGGGACCGACGGCTTTACTTCCCCTCCGAAGGAAGGCATACTGAGGGATTTTTTTTAACGGACTTAAAAAATCCGACGGCTTCGACCGGGTTTGAACCCGCTATCTTGGGCATAGAAGCTCAGCATGCTACCGACTACGCCACCGAAGCCGCTTCTAAATGTGTTGCTTTAATACTTTATGCTTTATCTAAATGAAAATATTATTATAATGCCAGTAAATTCGCATAACAAAACATGCGGATGCGGGGCGGATGTGAATAAAAGTCGTGCGGATAAAGGGGGGGGGGGGGGTGCGGATGCGGATAACGTTTTGTTTATCCGCGCACAAACGAGACCCTTTTCGAAAAAGCATCCTGACTTTTGGGACTTTCCGAGATGAGAAATGGACAACCGGTGCAAAGTGGTCGGATGAACGCCGTGCTCGACACAGCAAGTTAATGAAAATCTAATGGATCAATCGTAAATTGAATGAACGCCAGAATGTAGAGTGGAACTTATCGTGGTCCCTAGTTGGTCGATTAGCGAATCTCTACGTAGTATAAAGCTATGTCCCCGATTCTTGGATATTACGGGTAAACTCGAGAACCGCTGGATGGATTTTGATGCGGTTTTCACCATTCTGTAAAGGATATCTCGAGGATGATTTCTGTAGAAAATAATTTATTTATGATCAAAGGAAGCCGAGCAGTAACGATTTCAGTGGAAACGTCGAAAAAAAAACTGCCGTCCGAGCGCTTTGTAAGCTTACGCTTGTAACGATTCGATCCCATAGCTGTTATATTTAAAGGGTTATTCATTTATTATCATGTTATTATTATTATTATTAACTAGTACATCCATGAGATGATTTTTATATCAGATAATTGTAAGCGGTTTTTATTATTATATTCAAGTAGATTTTTATTAACAATTATTTGTAAAGAGACGTAGTAAAATATATAATGCAACAAGATTGCCAAATATGGACTAACCCTGTGCGTCACAAACTGAACGACGTAGTAAGAATTTCACCACGGCAAACTGCGTCATTTTCCTGAGATGTTAAGAAACCCACTATGGTGTAACCAACACGCCATTTTCTACGGTACGTACGCGTCTAAAGATTACAAATTGTGGTGCAATTAGCCCTCGTGAGAGAATGAACACTGAAGAAAGGGAAGCTTACTGGAGGGGGAGACCGTCGAAGACCACGTGACAAGGAAGTCATTAATACCTGCGACTCCGACAAAAGACGCATTGATCTACAGCTCTCAATGAAGTAAGGAAGTTGTAACCTTGCTTTCTGGGTCCTAATGGACTGAGCACCGAGAGTCGACACTGAACGATGTCTTGCCGACATCTATATCAATACATAATGGGTTATATCCCTGATCAAGAGTCTTTCTACAGATGGCAACGTACTTAATGAGGATATTTCATAGTAAATGAGATATCACATCATTTTTTTAAACATAAGCGACGTAACATCGAGATCATCGATCATTTCTTAAATATGACGAATCTTCGATTGGGTGAGCCAACAATTCAATAAAACTATCGTCTCTATTATAATTTAACTTCATTTAACTTTCAATTCATTTTAATATTCATTTTCTTTTAAATAATTAATTGCCGCATTGAGTAATTTTAAATTCAATTGTGTGACTATCACTATTCTGTTTTATTAATATTTTGTTTTTGCATTTAATAAATTCATTCTCTTCAACGTAATGCCTATTTCTTTCATTGTAGTTGGTACTTTAAGGCAATCATACTCCTTGATTAAATACGGATTGGTTAGATGACTTTGTCTCACTACGGCCCGGGTAAGTGGTTCTCGACTCTACTGCTGATAGCCGAGGTTAAATCAATAAATTTCGATTCACTATCTTAAATAGGAATCTGGCGCTCAACAACTTATTATATTACACTATCACAGGTAAGGTCACACCACAGTGTATATTATTTATTCATATCATGTTTGTTTTATTGAACCACAATAGTCATCACCACGTTCAACGACTCATTAAAAATGTTACATTTGGCGCCACAAAGTAGGACACGAAAACCATTCGGTATTTAGGAGAGGAGTATATGATTTCAGTGCAAATTGTCAGTGCTTTTAGGGGACAGTGAAGTGAAGTGAAATTTTGGAAGGGCAATTGTTATACGGTGTACTTCAAGATGTCGGAGGAGGAACAGAGGCAGTTGAGAAGTAGGGATGCAGTCAAGAAAGTTAATTATAAGGAGGTTGATAGCGGTAGCGATGTTGAGAGCGTAGAGAATAATACCAAGATGTCGGAGGTAAATCTTGAGAATAATCCTGAGAGTAATCCTGAAAATAATCCTGAGGTTAACCCTGACACTAATTCAGAGGAAAATATCGAGACGAATATAGAGGTACATCCTGAGACTAGTGGTAGTCTAGAGAAAGAAAAGTCTATAGAGATTCCTGAAGATCCATTAACTGCGCTCATAAGGCAGATGAGTAGAGATTTAAGTGCGAAATTTGATGAGAGTATGAATAAAAATAGTAGGGAGATGAAAGAAGATATTGGTAGGCTAAATCAAAATATGGAAGAGAATAAGAAAGATAATTTAGAAAGTAGGAAGGAATTCAATGATAAATTTGAGAAATTAGATAAAGATATGAATAAAAATATGGAAGAGAGTAAGAAAGATAATTTAGAAAGTAGGAAGGAATTCAATGATAAATTTGAGAAATTAGATAAAGATATGAATAAAAATATGGAAGAGAGTAAGAAAGATAATTTGGAAAGTAGGAAGGAATTGAGTAGAGATTTAGGTGAGAAATTAGATAAGAGTAATCAAAAGATGAGAGAGGATATGAGTAAAATAAATCAGAAGCTGGAAGAGAATAATGTAAAACTAGATATTGTGGAAACGATGAATAGAGAATTAAGTATGAAGTATGATATGCTACAGGAGAGTATTCAGGGGGTGAAACAGGAAATCAGAGGTGAAATTAAGGAGGAGGTAGAGATGAAGGCTAAAGATATTATTAAGACAGTAGATAAGAAATTAGAAGCAGCAGAAAGTAGGATTCAGGAAAGAATAGTAACTGTGATTGAAGAGAAAATAGCAACTCAAGGTGAAAGTTTTAGCAAATTGGTAGAAGTGGAAACTAGGCAGGTGGTAGAGACTTTAGGGGAAACTGCAGTAGAATCAGTAAAGACAGCCTGTAAGGAGACTATAATTGAAAGTAGAATGGAGTCAGACGAGATTTTAGGTGAAAGCAAATTGGAATTAGCGGAGATTTTAGGTGAAATCAGATTAGAGTCAGACGAGATTTTAGGTGAAAGCAAATTGGAATTAGTGGAGACTGTAATTGAAAGTAGATTAGAGTCATTGGAGATTGTAGGTGAAAGCAGATTGGAATCGGAGGAGATCTTAGGTGAGGAACGGCAAATAGCGGAGATTTTAGGTGAAATCAGATTAGAGTCAGACGAGATTTTAGGTGAAAATAGATTAGCGTCAGAGGAGATAGTAGGAGAAAGCATAGTAGAGTTGAAGGAGATTTTAGATGAACGCAGGATAGCTGTAGAAGAGACTATAGAATGTAGCGAAAAAGAAGTGAAGAAGATGAGAGAAAAGATAGGGATAGAAGTAGGTAAGATAAAGAAAGTACTAAGCACCCAAAAGATTAAGATGCAGACAATCATAGATAAATTAGATAGGCAAACTAGGGAAGAATTTAGTCCTGAGATAGAGGAAGTTAATATGAAATTATTAGTGGCAGAGAAGCGTGCGTTAAGTCATAGTCAGAAGAACATAATTAGTAAACAGGTTAAGAGGAGAGAGATAGATAAGAGCAGAAGCAGTAGTCCACGGCTAAAGAGAGCATTAAGTGATAGTAACGGAGAAATGAAAATGAAACCTAAAGGTAGATATTTTAGAAGTAAAATGAAAGAAAAGAGAATTAAGTTGCTAGAGGAGAAAGAAATCAGGATGAAGGAGAGAAAGAAAGCATATGATGTGCAGTGGCATACTGAATTAGCCAGACTTGGGGATGTGAGAGGGGGAAAGCCGAAGTACTGTGTTACTATGGATGAATGTAGTACAGAGGAAGTAGAAACTAATGTAACACGGAAGGAATTATGTGGAATTCTAGTTAAAGATAGAATTGAAGATGAATGTGGTAAGAACGGTGAAATGCCAGTGAACGTATTTATGTAAATTTATATTACCGATAGTTACTGTTCCGTATGACTTAAATATTAAGTAATGAAGTTTAATAGGATTTAACAGAGGTAGATAAGGAACCTGCTGTGTGTAATTTTAATTCAGTCGTGAAGTTAGGATGGTAAGGGGCGCGTAGTGCCTACGCTTATTGATTTAGATTGACTAAAATTATTTAATTTTGAAGACAGAGGTTGTCGTGCTATTGAGCAATGCAGGTAAGTTGAATGTAGGTCCTTAAACTGCAGGTAAGTTGGATGAAGTAAGAATTAAATTTTAAAAGTAGGAAGGTTATTACATAGGTAAGTAATCGAAAGAAAGTAATAATTATTATGGCAACCATAATTAAGAATATAATGGTAATAAAGATTTAATTCAAAAGTGAGTGAAGATCAGATGATACAGTGGTAATAAAACTAGTGAGTTGAAGAATTAAGTATTGATTTAATAAAGAAGTTTCAGTTGAGGACAGCGAGGTTATCAGCGGATATATGTTGAGAAATTTATAAGTGGTTTAGAATTGTTAATGGTAATGCGTTGTATGAATTAACCAACATCGGGTTGAAATGAGGAAGTAGTAACTAATTAGGACATCTGGTAACTTACTTGGTGACAGATATGTGTGTGTGTATGTGTGTATTTTCACGTAAATGGACGTGAGTTTGAAGAAGTAGGCCAACGAAGGTAATGCCGTTGAGCAAAGTGGTTTTAAGTTTTTGGTAAGATGCCAAATGAAGTAGGTTGGAGGAAGTTTTTGGAGGATGAAGTAGGTCAGCAAGGTATATTCCGTTGAGCAATGAGATTTTTTATGGTGTCTACGGGACTACGTGAAGTTAATGTTGGGAGTTTTTTTTTAAGTATATATGGATGTATGCACACAAGGTAATAAGAGATTACAAAGGTAATATGGTCCAAGTTTGAGTTACAGTTACGCAGGTTTTAAAGATATTACAAGGCTTGTTATTGAGCTAAACCACTTTGTAGTAAAAAGTTACTGATGATTAATAACGAATTAATGATGTGGTAGATTGTTGTCCTACACACAGGTTAAAGTAAAGATAATAATTATAATTAAAAGGTTGACATAATATTTACTAATATTGAAAGGAATTTGTTATAATTCGACGTTTGAGGATTTAAAGATAAATCTTTTTTTTTAGTAGACAGGAAATTAAAGTTTTATTTATGTCATACGGAGTTAGTAAAGATAAGTTAATATTTTGAAGGAAGAATAAGTTGGTAAGATAAGTGTATACCTAAGGGGTAATAATGAAGTTACAATTAAAGGCAGGTGTAAGTTACGCATTTAATTTGATAGAGAAGAAAGTATCTGAACTGTGTTAGAACTCAGAACTTGCTTTATGAAGTGATTATGGGAGAATATTTGCTAATTATGAGTGTCAGTGTTATTGACTGTCAACTGGAACACTGTCATTATTTGAGGAAGACAATAGTTAGGAAAGCAAAGTATGATGTTATTATTCCAAGGAATTAGTCGAAGCATGTAAGATTTTTTTTAGCTGAAATTTAGTGTGTTATTGGTCAGTAAGAGGTGACCTGTAACAGTAAGAAGATGTGGGATTATACCACGAATAGGGGAGGTTTTTTTGTATGTGACGTGTGATGTCACGATGAATTGTTGAGAGTTCTGAGAGATTCTGGTGTAGTAGGAATAAGCTATACTCCAGGCGGTCAGAACAAGTAGGAAGTGATGTCTGTAGGACTTAATTAAGAGTTTTGAGAGAAACCTAAGGGGGGTTTTTAGGCATTCAACAAGAAGTCAAATCATGAATAGACTAAGTTCAAAGTATAAGAGCATTAATATTTTGTGGAACGAAATATTTATTCCGAGGAGTTTGTCATGTGTTTTTGTGAAATAGTTTAGTGATATACGTAATTCAGGTATTGAGTAGTATTTTGTCCAAGTCTTAATCATTTTGTTATGGTAAGTAAGGAATGACGTTACGGTAAAGTTATATCTTGACGCTAAGTTAAATTTTATAAAGTGAACGAGAAGTCAGATTTTATGTTTATTGGTGATTTTGAAAATTCAAGTTATTGTTTTCGAGAAGTAGTAAAGAGGAATTATGGTTTTATGAGAAGTTAAGAAGTCGTGGAGACTTAGGAAGTATTAATTTGGAAGGAGGCGGCCGTGGCCTAAGAAAGAATTAAGCCACGAAGGCAGGTGAGTAGTAACTTGGATATTTAAATGAACTGTTTAATAACTGCTTTGAGGTATTTCGATGTCATTATGTATTTGGGGAAATATTTACATGTATGACATATGCACTGAAATAGGAATTGCCTTAGGTATCTTGCTAAGTTATTTTTTTCTTCAATTATTGAAATTTTACTGCATTTGAGTAATCCCTTTATAAAGACGAAAGGAATATTGTATTGTTTGCATCCTATTATCGTGTGCTGTAATAGTTATTATGGGTTAATCAGCTGGTATTACAACAATGTACTTCTACGCCAGACTGATATACAAAAACTACGTTCAAAAGAGATGAAGCCAAAATTGTATGTCATGCATACGATCACCGAAATATAAACGAGTGCAGCGTTGACATATATGTCAAAAATAAAAGTGAAGGGCATTTTATATGTATTTTTTTTACAGCATATAAAAAAATGAACATTATGAACATTTGGAAGAATGAGATGAATGAAAGTTAAAATATGATTTTTTTGTGAAGAATACATTTATGTATATTTTTTTTTACAACATATATAAAGAAGAATGAACATTATGAACATTTGGAAGAATGAGAAATGATAGTACAAATATGTAAAGTGAAAAGAGTATGTTCTTGTATATCTTTATGTATTGTTGAAGGGTATTATTTGTATGTTGTCGTTATGGGGGTATTAATATTTAAATTTGTATTCATTTGTGTAGGATGTGTAGTGATATAAATAATGTTACATTTTATTTTAAATTATTTATATCAGGGGCGATTGTAACGATTCGATCCCATAGCTGTTATATTTAAAGGGTTATTCATTTATTATCATGTTATTATTATTATTATTAACTAGTACATCCATGAGATGATTTTTATATCAGATAATTGTAAGCGGTTTTTATTATTATATTCAAGTAGATTTTTATTAACAATTATTTGTAAAGAGACGTAGTAAAATATATAATGCAACAAGATTGCCAAATATGGACTAACCCTGTGCGTCACAAACTGAACGACGTAGTAAGAATTTCACCACGGCAAACTGCGTCATTTTCCTGAGATGTTAAGAAACCCACTATGGTGTAACCAACACGCCATTTTCTACGGTACGTACGCGTCTAAAGATTACAAATTGTGGTGCAATTAGCCCTCGTGAGAGAATGAACACTGAAGAAAGGGAAGCTTACTGGAGGGGGAGACCGTCGAAGACCACGTGACAAGGAAGTCATTAATACCTGCGACTCCGACAAAAGACGCATTGATCTACAGCTCTCAATGAAGTAAGGAAGTTGTAACCTTGCTTTCTGGGTCCTAATGGACTGAGCACCGAGAGTCGACACTGAACGATGTCTTGCCGACATCTATATCAATACATAATGGGTTATATCCCTGATCAAGAGTCTTTCTACAGATGGCAACGTACTTAATGAGGATATTTCATAGTAAATGAGATATCACATCATTTTTTTAAACATAAGCGACGTAACATCGAGATCATCGATCATTTCTTAAATATGACGAATCTTCGATTGGGTGAGCCAACAATTCAATAAAACTATCGTCTCTATTATAATTTAACTTCATTTAACTTTCAATTCATTTTAATATTCATTTTCTTTTAAATAATTAATTGCCGCATTGAGTAATTTTAAATTCAATTGTGTGACTATCACTATTCTGTTTTATTAATATTTTGTTTTTGCATTTAATAAATTCATTCTCTTCAACGTAATGCCTATTTCTTTCATTGTAGTTGGTACTTTAAGGCAATCATACTCCTTGATTAAATACGGATTGGTTAGATGACTTTGTCTCACTACGGCCCGGGTAAGTGGTTCTCGACTCTACTGCTGATAGCCGAGGTTAAATCAATAAATTTCGATTCACTATCTTAAATAGGAATCTGGCGCTCAACAACTTATTATATTACACTATCACAGGTAAGGTCACACCACAGTGTATATTATTTATTCATATCATGTTTGTTTTATTGAACCACAATAGTCATCACCACGTTCAACGACTCATTAAAAATGTTACACGCTGGGCAAACCGTTAAAAATATCTAAATACTTTGAGTGTAAGAATTGTTCAGCATGAAAAGTTCTACAAAGAAGTCCGCGAGAGAATATCTCTATCTTCAATACTTCGCCCACTCTAAGTGTTTTACGTTTTAATTTCCAACCATGTCCATTTAACTACTGTACTGATGCGACAGTTTACGAGCTAGCTAAGGGCGAGTCTATCATCCCTGTTACAGCCTAGCTAGCGAGTGAACCTATTGCCCCATATACAGCCAGCAGCAAACCATCGAGTCGTGTTGAGGTAAGTCTTCTGAGAAAGATGGTTGTGTTTGGAGTGCAACTCGGGTTTTCTTCATTTCGCCTGTGAAACACAGTCAAGTTAAGATTGGACGGAAGGGGGATTTGAGTTTCATACACCTCAGCATTCCCTGGAAGTGCAACTCTCATTTCGCCTGTGAACTTTTCGTTCCGCAAAATTCACAGTCAATTGAAGATTAGACGGAAGGGGGATTATATTATATTAAATTATACTGATTGGCGTATAATCTCTACTTACTGTAGTATAAAACAAAGTCCCCGATTCTTGGATGTGACGGGTAATCTCGAGAACCACTGCATGGATTTTGATGCCGTTTACACCATCCTGTAAAGGATACCTCGAGGAAGGGTCTGTAGAAAATAATTTATTTATGATCAAAGGAAGCCAAGCGGAACGATTTCAGAGAAAAGGCCGAAATAAAATCCTGGCGTCCGTGCGCTTTTTAAGCTTATGCTTGTTGCAGGTTAGCTTAGGCTGGGATGACAAGTGAAACGGTATTTACTTTGCTCCACGTTGAGCGTACAAATGTAGCAGAATTGCTAGCCCCCCCTTTGCCTAAGCTATGTTGTTTTAATGGGCGCCAAGACCTCAATGCAATGTTGAAATCTAAATTTGTATTTAACAACGTCTAGCTCTGGCAGAACACCTTCAAGACTCTATTCACTCAGATCGTGGTATGATTTGATCATTAACCCAACAAACAATTGTATCGGGAGAAGGAATTGGTCTATATCTAATGCTACCTATGAAAGCAAAGATTGCATTGTAAAAGAAATGAATTTATTATATAAAACAAGAATAGCAAAATTAATAATAATAATAATAAGTTTACAATTTAAATAGGAGCGTTGTGATTTTAATATTACCGATAGAAAATTACGTGAAAACGGAGTCTGATAAATTATTGATTTTACTCTTATTCCCAAGCTATGAAGTTACTGAAATATGAAATATAAAACCAAGAGAAATGAGAGATTGCGTATTTCTGCGTCATTCGCGCTTACCACTGGAAATTGCCGAAACATTTCCCTCGTACTGGATGATGCTGTGAGCTTCCCACAGTCTCCTGGACGTCGACATCTTCGTCGATATTTGATGAGATTCTGGTAGATTAGATAATTCTATGGTCCGTACCTCGGACCCAAACACTCGTACAACCGCACTGGTTAAGTTTTACAAAAGTTAGTCCTCCAATCCACGGAACATCGGAGCGATTCCCGCGTACAACCGTACTCGTTAAATTCTATACAGATAGTCGCTAACTCCACCGAACATCGGAGCCACTCGCACGCGCACCCATACTCGTCAAGTATTTCACAGATTGTCCTCGTTCCACGGCGCGTCGAACGATATATGCACCTGTCGGCTCCCCCACTCTTCAGCCGACTTCTAGTTTGCGTGGTCCTCACTGATTGGCTGACCCACCACGCGATCTTCCCCTCCTCCGGGTCATTACACACGGCGCGGCGATGATGAAGTCGATTTCCGTTCCAACTATTCGCCTTTCCTGGACGCTGCGACCCAGGATTGCGTCATGCTTTCCGACAAGATTAAGCGTGTACTTGAATTCCCAGTGAGTCACGTCTCTCGATATACCCTAACTGACGAAAACTCCGTAAAATTCCGCAATCACATAATTTTCTATGATATTGTCGTTCGTAATAATTTGCTTGATAGCGTTTTCTAAGACATAGAACACCTATCTGAATGCTAATAATTTTTATAAAATGCTCCGAAAATACCTTAATAATAATTATAATAAATTAATAATAATAATAATAAATTAACATGAAAAATTCTCTTGGCTGAACAATTTGCCGCGTAAATAAATATAGAATGGCTTCCTACTGACTTATGCCAGTTGCATAAAAAACCCTCGAAAAACACGTTACATATTCGCCTCGGATCATCGGATGATTTACCGTGACGACGGTCCATTATCCGATTATCCCAGACACGTTAATAAACCCCATCCAAAATACATATTACATAAATGAAATCACCCTAAATTACAGATATATACACTCATAATTTTTCTTCACGCACTTTGCGTCAAAGTTTGTTGTCACTATGGATTGCACTTTGCAACCAGTCCAATGTTTTACATATAGAATAGTGTTCCACGGATATTTCCGCCTCTCAAATTTCTCTATGTTGGAGAAATAGACATAATTAATGTGTGAGCACTATGTATTTATGATGTCATAACACACGCATTGAAGGTGTTCTGATATATTTATATCACCATAGAACTTCCTAATTTCACTGGAGGTCCCTTCCTTATGGTGAAATTTAATCTCACTTATCACTGAGCACACGATCACACTATTGTGGCAGCGCCTCGTGACCATAATACTTAATCTCTCTTTAAAGTAGATTAAATTAATATTGACTTCTGAAAAAAAAAACCGTAAATGCGCATTACATATAACACCAAATATTTCTGTGCCGTAATCGCCCTGTCTTGTTAAGTTCCCGTAGACCATATTCTACTTAATACTAGTTCTCAACACAGACCATTTCTCCTGACACAAATAATACCTTTGTACAAATTACCTTAAATTACACACTTACAAATCTTACATGGCGAGGCCGTAAACAGAAATCACGTGTGCTGATATGTATGAGTTTCATGAAGGACTGTCTCGCATTCTGATGGCCCATCTTTTGTCCCGTGGACGCCTTAAGCAAAAATACCCTGTCCAAGCGCTCACCCATCTCTTGGGGACAAATGGGAATTCACCAGCGCTACCAAATTCTGGCCTTGGTGTATCGAGACATTTTAGTGCTCAAGAGCATCCGACAATCCCGTCATATTTCCCTGTACCTTAAAAACTCTCATTTACTTACATAATACCCCCCTGTGTGACTTCTGATACGCCTGCCTGGAAGACCATCTCCTCCCACGCACCAAATACCACACTTACTCATTTGATAGGCTGGCTCGCCAGCTAAACATCCTCACTTTATGACACATATTTTCGTAGACTATGTATATTATACGTCCCGTATAATCTGTTTCCCTTACTATCCTCCAGCACATATGCTGTTTTTCCAATACGCTTGGAAACTATAAATGGGCCCTCGTAGAGATAAAAGAACTTGGACATGACTTTCTCTAGCTTATTTGACTGTTTCGGCACTCTAAGTAAGACTCTGTCTCCCGGCTCGAATAGGTCTAATTTAGTTTCTTTTTGTTGGCGAATTCTCTTTTGTGCTGACTTAGATAAATTCTGTTTCGCCAACTGGACAATGTAATCCATCCCCGGTTGCTTACCCTCATTTAATCCCAACACCCTCGCTAGTTCATTTTGTGGTCTTTTTCCGAAGTGAACTTCGTATGGCGTCAATTTCGTGCTCTCATGCTGGACAGAATTCAGCCAAGTCTCGACCTTGAGAAGATGTCCAACCCAGGCCGCATGCTTGTCATGCACTAGAGTCCGAAAAAGACGAGCCACTTCCCTTAATGGACGCTCTGCAGAATTACCCTGAGGGTACCTTACAGAGGAATGAACGTGTGTTATACCAGCTTCCTGCATACTGGTTCTCCATTTCTTTGCAGTAAACTGTGGTCCACTGTCAGATAGTATCCTGAGAGGAATGCCAAACTCAGGTACATACTTATTAATGATCAGACGGCTACACGCTAGTCCCGTGGCTTTCCTTAGCGGATATAGCTTGACATACTTACTAAAAGCGTCAATAACTATAAAAATGTACTCGTAGCCGTACTGTCCTTTAACGATCGGGCCAAATAAATCCACACACATTAGTTCGCCGGGACTACTGGTGAGAACTGCAGATCTCTCCCCCACT
Organism: Meconema thalassinum; assembly: GCA_946902985.2. NCBI lineage: Eukaryota > Metazoa > Arthropoda > Insecta > Orthoptera > Tettigoniidae > Meconema > Meconema thalassinum. Next base: position 177,819,512 of record OX336393.1, read on the forward strand.
AAATATTTAACTGGATATTTACTCCTTTGACAGGTGTCACACTTAGCTAAAATCCTCCTAACGTCCCTTCCCATTTTACTCCAAATGAAGTCACGACCAATTTCATAGAAGACCTTGGCAGCACCAAAGTGTCCTAATTCCCTATGAATGAACCAAATTAGCTCCTCCTGCAAAGTGGCAGGAACACATATTGCCCACCGATTATTCCTACATTTCCTTGCAAGAAGCCCATCCTGCATCTTGTACGTGAACCGTCCTACTTTCACATACTCTTCTTCACCTATTTCCAACCTAGCCAGTGGCTCCTTTAACTTAACGTCATCACGTTGCTCCACTAGCATATTTCTCAGTGTCTGTAACGATGCCCTGTTGCTACTGTCCACACATGCACATATTAAAATACCGTCCTCTGCTTTAACCACAGGATAATCCCTACATAAATTAGTGTCCCTCGATAGCATGTCTGCAAGAATGTTATCTTTACCTTTAATATATTTTACTGTGAATTTGTATTCCTGCAGAGCAAGAATCCACCTACTAACTCTGTTAGAACTCAGTTTACAAGTCCTCATATACTGTAATGCATGGTGATCTGTGTGGATCTCAAATTTCCCCCCTACTAAATACATTCTAAATTTCCCTAAACTGAAAACAATACCTAAAAGCTCTAACTCAGTAATCGTGTATCTTTTCTCCGCTGCTGTCAGTCCTCGCGAGGCTAAAGATACAATGCACAGATTACCCTCATCATCTTTCTGACATAATACTCCAGCAATGCCTATATGTGAAGCATCTGTCATAACCACATATTCCTTATCTTTTAACGGATATTTCAGCACTACAGCTTTCTCAAAACCTTCCTTCAGCGCTCTAAAAGCCTGATCATGCTTGGACTCCCATCTCCACCGAGTCCCACTTTTAAGCAATTCCCTGAATGGTTCTACCAACCCAGAGTATTTAAGAACGAACCTCCTGAAAAAGTTGCAAATTCCCAGGTAAGTTTTTAACTCTTTAACATTCTGTGGCACCTCTGCGTTAAGTATCTTATTAACCCTACTTTCTTCTGGTGTTACACCTCTACTCGACACTCTATGACCTAAAAATGTCACTTCTGACTGACAGAATGACGACTTAGACAGCTTCAAAGTGAACCCTGCCTGATCTAACTTCTGAAAAACTATATCTAAATTACGTAGATGCTCCTCAAAACTGCGTGAACTAATTACCATATCATATATGTAAATGGTTACAAACTCTCCTGTGTCATCCCCTAATGCGATGTTTAAAGCCCTAATTAAAGCTGCTGAACTACTCTTTAACCCATAAGGTGTTCTACAAAATTGATAAAGGTTATATTTATGACTAAAAGCTGTAAATGGTCTATCTTCGTACATAAGTGGCACTTGCCAAAAACTGGAACTCAAATCTACACAAGTGAAATACTTCTTCCCCTCAAATGTTTGCATTAATTCCTCTATTGACATAGATTTCAGCTGATCTGAACTAATTCTACTGTTAACCAAACTAGCGTCTAAACAAATACGAACTGTGCCGTCGGTCTTGGGTACCGTGATCAAAGAATTAACATATGGACTGTTAGAGTGCTCAATAATCCCATCTTCAAGCATCTGGTTAATTTGTGCCTCAACTGCACTCTGATAAGCGAAAGGTACGGGATATCTATGTCCTGTGAATACTGACCTATCAATAACGTTCAATGAATGTGTATAGCAATTGGCCATACCAATGTGAACCTCAAAAACTCTCCTATTACACAATAACACATCATAGAGCCGAACACACTGTTCCACCTCTATATTACCCTGAAATGCAGCATCACGTAACGAGTCCTCTAGACTTCCGTTCGTAATCACACTGCCCACAAAACATGGAGAACCCCGCTCTACGGCTGGCGATATCTCATTTAAAGTACAAATCACACCTACAATACTACTTCTCTGAATATGGTCATTGAACGCTACTTCTACTTCAGAATCTCCCCATTTAAATTTCAAACTCCCTACATCATAACATAAGTTACCAGACACTCTACTTAGCCACTCTGAACCCAATATAACACTGAATACTAAATTTGGAATTACAAGGCAAATCTGCTTCTCTACATGATTATTAATTTTAATGTCTACTAAAACTTGCTTAGAAATTACTTTAGACCTCTTCCCAACAGCTGTGATAACAAAAGTGCTTTTAATTGGCATCTCCTCAAAATTTACTCCAGTTCCTTTCATTTTATCATAAAATGCACTACTTATGCAACTCTTCATACAACCACTATCAATTAAAACATCTGTGTACGCCTCGGACACGTTAAATTTAACTATGGGGCTCTTACTAACCACTTCCTGAATAATACCTTCATCATTTAGTTCATGTAATAATTCATTTCTTACATTTAGGTCATAGGGTTCCTGTATAATTGTATGGACAGGGCATGCTACAGACTGAGATTCTGACCTTACTTCGCAGCCTGGTTCGCGTTTAAAGAACCGCTACAGCTGGCCGTAGTACTACTAACTACTGCACTGGTCTGGTTGTTCTGGGCTGTGTTGTCATTGTTTGGCTGTATATTACTACCACTAGGCTGTCCTCTTCCTTGACCCCTATTCTGGTTGTAATTATTGTCATTATAATTTCTCCCTTGATTTCCCCTGTAATCATTGTTTCTCCCTTGATTTCCCCTGTAATCATTGTTCCTCCCTTGATTTCCCCTGAAATCATTGTTCCTCCCTTGATACTGATTACCATAGACATTTCCTCTGTTCTGATTTAGCTTATTATTATTATTTCTATTTTGAGCGTTGGCCCCTTCACCACCGTTCCCTTGAACTTCCTGATGCCTGGCTTCATTAGGTCTATTATTATTATTACCCTGGTTCCGATTGAAATTGTCCTCATAACCCCCTCTCCCTAGTGCATCAAATGTGCTTAACAAATTTTCTACTTGTGATATTGTCTTTATATTCTGGATACAAGCAGCCTCCTTGATCCTATAGGGAAAGTGCCTAAGTAGCAACCTTACCACATCACTTTCCTCCTTCAACCCATCTAGATATTTACACACTAATACCTGCCCTAAAAAGTATTCGGTCATGGTGGAGCTTCCTTTAGGGTTATATTTACCACACACTACTCCCTCACGATGCTGCGACTGAATAACCTCATTCCAGAACTTTTCACAGAATTTCATTTTAAAGTCATTAATATCTGTAAACTTGTCTCTGTAGACAGCAAACCAATTCCTCGTTTCCCCCACAAACACTTGTTCTAAAATTTCAACTACCTGGCACCACTCAATACTACCATTTTCCAACCTCTCCCCGAATTTATTTTCTATAGTGTTCATGAACTCCATTGGGCACCCCTGTCGATTGCTGAACTTACCCAGTTCTACCTCCCTGTGTGTGCTATTCACAAAAACTGGCCTATTCTGACTATTTTCTTGCCTGATCCTAGCTTTTAATTTTAACTCTAATTCTGCGATTTTCTCCTCAGCCTTCCTCTCAATACTGTTTACTGTTAATTTAATGTTTCCTTCTGATTCTTCTACTTTATCATATAGCTTTGCTTGTTTCTCCTCAATCTTGCTAATGCTCTCTCTATTACTCTCTCTTAAATCATTTACATCTGCAACTATTTGTGAGTGGACTTTCTCAATTCTACCCCCCAGCTGTTCCTTAACCTCTTTAGTAGCTACCTGAATTTTGTCAATTTCTCCCCCCAATTGCTTTTTGACCTGCTGTGTTTCCAGTTGCACTAGTTCTTTTAAATTTTCAGCCTGTGTACTGATTCTAATTTCCAACTCCTCCTGTACTTTTCCTAATTTTCAGTCTACATCTGCAATAATCTCTTTAGCCTTTTCTTCCATCACCCCCCCTGATCTCACCTCTAATCAGTTCGAATTTGTCACTCATTTCCCTACTGTTTTGTTCTAATTTAGCATTTAAAGTTTCAGTACTCTCTCTATTTTCCTTACTGTTTTGTTCTAATCTGGCGTTGTTTTGTTCCAGTTTAGCATTTAAAGTTTCAGTACTCTCTCTATTTTCCTTACTGTTTTGTTCTAATCTGGCGTTTAAAGTTTCATTACTCTCTCTATTTTCCCTACTGTTTTGTTCTAATTGAGCGTTGTTTTGTTCCAGTTTAGCATTTAAAGCGTCTGTACTTTCTTTATTTTCCCTACTGTTTTGTTCTAATCTTGCATTATTCTGTTCTAACTTTGCGTTTAAGGCATCACTACTAACTTTGTTCTGATACATGAACTCGAGAAGTAAAGTTTTTAGTTCTGGTTGGCCGCCTACACTCCCTGTTTCAGTATCGGGATTTACCTCCGCTACCCCGGTACTACCATCACTCGACATACTGCTCGTATCATCACTCTCCAGTTGATGACCACTACGTAACCTCATCTGTCTTTCTTTCTCATCCCCCATAATGATATACACGGATAAAGACAAATAACCCCCAAAATACAGGCACAGAAATATATACCCTTCTCCTTCCACAAATGTTATTAGGTTTTCAGCCCCAAGTTGTCGGCGACAATTGTAGCAGGTTTGCTAGCCCTATGTTGGTAGCGACAATTGTAGCAGGTTCGCTTAGGCTGGGATGACAAGTGAAACGGTATTTACTTTGCTCCACGTTGAGCGTACAAATGTAGCAGAATTGCTAGCCCCCCCCCTTTGCCTAAGCTATGTTGTTTTAATGGGCGCCAAGACCTCAATGCAATGTTGAAATCTAAATTTGTATTTAACAACGTATAGCTCTGGCAGAACACCTTCAAGACTCTATTCACTCAGATCGTGGTATGATTTGATCATTAACCCAACAAAAAATTGTATCAGGAGAAGGAATTGGTCTATATCTAATGCTACCTACTGAAAGCAAAGATTGCATTGTAAAAGAAATGAATTTATTATATAAAACAAGAATAGCAAAATTAATAATAAAATAAAATATTTATTGCAGCTAATAGCCAAAGGAATGATACAGACAAAATGAAACATACATAGGAATAAACTATTCATTACAACAGAAGGACGTCAGAGATTCAAGTCTATATGTACAGTACATCGCATGATATCTTTCGCAACATTTGCCGCAACGTTCACATACACAGTCTGCGTCTGGCTGGTGAAACTTCTTTAACTTGCACAGCTTATGGTGAAAGCCATGTATGGCAAAGCGTGTAACAGTATGTCTTAGTTCGTAGCCTCCCCGTTTCCAATCATTGCAGGTCATTGCGTCAGTGATGTAGAAATCCCACCATATGTCTCTCTTCTTCGATTTCAGGTTCTCCATGAGTTGCACGTATGCTGGTGTAGACGGTAGCGACAGTTGGAGGCGGAGCTCTTCCACATAATATAATTCACGTGTTAATTCATAGACTAGTCTTGAAGGCGTGTATTTTGAAACACACAGAACCTTCTTTAAGAAAGTCGCTTTTAGTTTCTCCAACTTTTCCAGGTGTTTCAATTTGAGATGTGTCCAGATATTCTCTAATCCATATGTTACAACGGGTGTAACCTTGAGCTGGAAGAGTTTCAAGGCTGTTTTGACGGAGAGTTTTCTCAACTGTCTGATATCATTTATGGCCCTCGTAGCCGCACAGATCCTATCGTTAACGTGAAGCGTAAAGACGTTGCCCGTTGTCTGAAGTGTCACGCCTAGATATTTAAAGTTAGAAACGCTCTCCAGGGGTTTTCTATGTGTGTGAAAAACTGCTGGTTTTCCCCCTTTGCGGAAAGTCATTGATATAGTCTTGTTTTCGTTTAGGCTGAGTTCATTCTCTTCCGCCCATTCCAACAGCAGATCAAATGCAGATTGTAGATCCTCTTGCGATCTCGAGGCCAGCACAATATCGTCAGCGTACATATAGAGAATTACTCTCTCCGAGACTACCTGTGCGATATCCGCCGTCGCGATTATGAACAGTAATGGGCTTAGAGGGTCCCCTTGCAATACACCGGTTGTTTGATCTATTGGGTTTGATGTTGTGATTCCGTCGCTTATCTCTATGTAATTTGAGGCCAGGATGCTTGTGATAAGCCGTTTTGTATAGCTGTTACTTCTCATTTGATTTCCTAGCTTCTCTATGATGATCTTCCTATTGACCATGTCGAAAGCTTTGGAGAAGTCTATAAATATGGCATATAGCTTTCCTTTTGGGACTGTCAGAGCTGTCTCAATATCATTTAGAAGGCATTGGATAGCCTGTGTTGTAGATCTTCCTTTTCTGAAACCAAATTGTTCCTCCGGGAGCTTAGGATCGATTTCTCTAATAAGGCGTTGGCATAAAAGTTTTGTTAGAATTTTGAATAACGCACATTCCAGTGCAATACCTCGGTAGGAGTTTGGGTCCTCGGTGCATCCCTTTCCTTTATACAGCAGTTTTACTGTGGACCTTCTCCAGCTATGCGGGATATTTCCTTGCCTGAGGCATTCATTCAGGAGAGATGTTATTGCTTCTTTTAGCACTGGGAGAGCAATTTTAAGGTGCTCGTTACATATATTGTCTGGTCCACAAGCTTTATTATTCTTCGAGCTGATAATAGCAGCCTCTACTTCCTCAGTTGTAAATATCTCTGTATCAATGTCCTCCTCAATCTCGGGGGTATCAGTTGGACGAGTGTCCTTATATTGCAGTACATTGCTAAGGTGAGTCACCCATGTCTCCATAGGGATGCTTCTGCAGTATCTCGGTTGCCTTGGACTCAATGCTTTGTAGGGGTACTGATCAGCTGCCGCTATCAGACTTTGTTCCTCTTGATCTTGATACCGTTCCTTTGTTTCTTTTATGAGGGTCTTGTACGTCTTCCTATGATTGGAATATTCCCTTAGATGATCGTCGGTGGGATCTTCGAGAGCTGTGTGTAGGGCATCCAATGTGGTCCTACGGACTCTGTAGCAGGTTTCGTCAAACCATGATTTTGATTTTCTCGTTATGACTGCCTCCGGTATGACTTCACCCTGTAAAAGGTGTTCGAGCATATTTGCTGCTTCGTCGAGATCTCCTTTCAGGGCCTTCTCCATGATTGCCTGGTTGTCGGCCTCATATATGAACTGGTGTAGAGTCTTCCTTGAAAATTTCAATGTTTTGGGCTTCACCTGTCCGCTATCATGACCGAGTTGGAATGTTGTTTCTACTAGCTGGTGTTTCCTGTAGGGAATCGGAATTATATCTTGCTTTATTGGCTTTATGTTACCTTGATTCGAGAAGACTAGATCTATCGTGCTGGTGCCGTTGTAACAAACATACGTCTTCCGTTCTTTGTTGTTTACAAGTGATATCCCTTCCTCCTCTAAATAGTCTAGGACTTCTCTTGTCTTCTGTGATGGAACATCAGTTCGACAATTTAGGTCTCCTGCTATAATGATGCTATCCTCCCGTTCCGTTATACTCAGAGCGGTGCCTATTTCATCTATAATCTGGTAAGATGTGAATCCTGGCTGAAAATACACACATATTAACACACACAATTTAGTCTTCACTACTAGAACATTGTTGTTTTTATACATGACCTGGAATGGTGTGAACTGAACCTTTAAAAGGCAGGTGATTCCTCCTTTCGGTCTTCCCACCAGGCCTTGCTCTGCCAAATTGTTCACTGTATAGTGATTTCTCGCATTCCAATCTGATGTTAAGAATGTTTCAACCAGTATTACGACGTCATAGGGATCAAATAAATTTTCTGGCGTTGAGTTCGTAGCGTTTAACAGGCCTTCAATATTCCATAAAAGTAACTTCACTTCCTGGTTGTTTGCACCTCGCGAGAGTTCCTGATCAAAAACGAAAACGAAAAGGTCGGAAAATCACATCAGCTGGCCAGAAGTTTGGGTCATAAGCATCATCCTTTCTCTCGAAGGGGATCCCGACTTTAAAAGCTTTATTTTCACCTCTGGTGGTGAGTTCCTCGCATTTTATGCCGTCTTTGATTCCCTTGTCTTTTAAGTGGTCCATGACATCGCTTGAGGTTACATCCGGATTCACGCGTCCTATGTATAACCATGCAGTCTTGTTTGCAGCACGTAGTTTTCCGGTGAACGCCGTTGATGTACCCTTCTGTATTCTTTTTTGTGCGCGGGGTCTGAGATGATCTCGGTCTTGATCTCCCGGCCCTCCGTCTACTGGCAATAATAATAATTAATAATAATAATAAGTTTAAAATTTAAATAGGAGCGTTGTGATTTTAATATTGCCGATAGAAAATTACGTGAAAACGGAGTCTGATAAATTATTGATTTTACTCTTATTCCCAAGCTATGAAGTTACTGAAATATGAAATATAAAACCAAGAGAAATGAGAGATTGCGTATTTCTGCGTCATTCGCGCTTACCACTGGAAATTGCCGAAACATTTCCCTCGTACTGGATGATGCTGTGAGCTTCCCACAGTCTCCTGGACGTCGACATCTTCGTCGATATTTGATGAGATTCTGGTAGATTAGATAATTCTATGGTCCGTACCTCGGACCCAAACACTCGTACAACCGCACTGGTTAAGTTTTACAAAAGTTAGTCCTCCAATCCACGGAACATCGGAGCGATTCCCGCGTACAACCGTACTCGTTAAATTCTATACAGATAGTCGCTAACTCCACCGAACATCGGAGCCACTCGCACGCGCACCCATACTCGTCAAGTATTTCACAGATTGTCCTCGTTCCACGGCGCGTCGAACGATATATGCACCTGTCGGCTCCCCCACTCTTCAGCCGACTTCTAGTTTGCGTGGTCCTCACTGATTGGCTGACCCACCACGCGATCTTCCCCTCCTCCGGGTCATTACACACGGCGCGGCGATGATGAAGTCGATTTCCGTTCCAACTATTCGCCTTTCCTGGACGCTGCGACCCAGGATTGCGTCATGCTTTCCGACAAGATTAAGCGTGTACTTGAATTCCCAGTGAGTCACGTCTCTCGATATACCCTAACTGACGAAAACTCCGTAAAATTCCGCAATCACATAATTTTCTATGATATTGTCGTTCGTAATAATTTGCTTGATAGCGTTTTCTAAGACATAGAAAACCTATCTGAATGCTAATAATTTTTATAAAATGCTCCGAAAATACCTTAATAATAATTATAATAAATTAATAATAATAATAATAAATTAACATGAAAAATTATCTTGGCTGAACAATTTGCCGCGTAAATAAATATAGAATGGCTTCCTACTGACTTATGCCAGTTGCATAAAAAAACCTCGAAAAACACGTTACATGCTGGGCAAACCGTTAAAAATATCAATATACAATGAGTGTAAGAATTGTTCAGCATGTAAAGTTCTACAAAAGCGTACGCGAGAGCACATCTCTATATTCAATGCATGGTCCACTACAAGTGTTTTTAGATTGGACGAAAGGGGGATTTGTGTTTCATGCACCTCGCCATTCTTAAATTACGTCTGACAAGAATTTGTTGCACATGCATCTCCTTGATAATATAGTTAATACTCCAGTCAGTGATTTTAACCCATCATGCCGAGACGTGAAACGGATATAGATCGTAGTTCATTGACATCGTAAAGAAGCGCTTATCACGTAATGCATTCGCAACTGTTCCCGGGCGAAGCCGGGCCGGGTTGCTAGTAATAAATATAAATATATCTGAGCAATGGTCGCTTGATAGGCCAAGACCCTTCATGGGCTGTATTATCAAACAACATTATTATGCAACTAAACTGAACGCGGAGCGTAATATTGAGATCGTACACCTCCGAGAGTAATGCAGCCCGGATCCATTCAGGTGGAGGAAAATGCGCGCGCATCTCTCAGCAGCAGCGTGGGCGCTGCCGCATTGAACCTGCGTCAATGAATTCATTGAAGATGGAACATGGGGTAGGGTACATTGAGAGAGGCCATTAAACTCACACATGGCAAACTTTATGAGCCCCCATCCCCACTATCCATTCCATCCTGGTCAATGCTTCAGAATTGCTAGAATTGGTGGGATTTGCGCTTCCAAACTCCCTTCAGCCAAATATACCTACTGGGATTCAGAGGCGTAACAAAGGGGGGGGGGGGGGGTGATTAGGGGAATCAATCCCCCCCCAGAGCCAAATAATTTAAAAGAAACGTAATTTGATGAAATTTAAAAAAAAAACGGATTGTTGACAAACGATTGGATTATGCACATTTTTAATCTGAGAATATTTATCTTATTTTACCCCCGCACAAAGCAAAACGCAACAAACCAACGCATGACAAAATCAGAATGCAAAACCAGAAAACAAACACTAAACCAAAAACCAAAATCACAAAGCAAAATTCAAGAACAAAAGCTGAAAACAAACACAAAACCAAAAACTAAGTAGGCCTACACAAAACACAAAGCAAAATTCAGAAACAAAAGCAGAAAACAACAAACACAAAGCAAAAAGGAAAAAGTAGAAAACAACAACACAAAACCAAAACCGCAATTAGTTAGATTCGGCTCCGCTCATCCCCCTCCAGAAGCAAATCCTAGTTACAGCCACTGCTGGGATTGAATCCTCTTTAACCACGATTCCCTCCACAGCAGGAATATTTGGGGGCTGGGGACAGAACTATGCAATGATTACTACAAGATATTAATGATATTAAAACATCATGCAGTTGAACTTGGTTATATCAACATCGGTTTCAGCGACAGCTCGGCTATGACGTCATGTTTCCTGCGGTACTGACGTAAGGAATGTGTTCCTCAGCCTAGGTACGACAACATGTTTATTGTGTACTTACACCCTCAGGTTGCTAAAAGATTTTCCAATGACCAACTTACAAGGAAATACGTTGTTAAAATCTGGACACCTAGTAAATTATTTTACCTTCCCTACTGTCATTTGTGCATACTGCTTCCTCCACTCAATACAAGACGCCAGGTATATACGGTAGATTGCCCGCCTCATTGTAACCCTTTCTCATTAACAGTACGCACCTGAAGTCAGTTTCCATTACAATTTTTTACGAAGTGCGTGCATTGGAAGAAAAAGTTACAATGATTCATGAAGTTGAGAAAGGAATTCAAGAAAAACTGACATGTGTTGTCAATTTGCCCCCAAGCGATTTGGAAGAGCAAGGATAACAATGTTGCTGCATTTGAAAAGAAGGGATCGAAAGTTAGGCAGTTACGAAACACTGAACGGAGCGACGCGACGCGACGTGGATGAAGCGCTACTCAAGTGGTTTAAGCAACAGAATAGCTATAATTACTGCGTTTACATGGCCAACTCAAATCGATGAGTCAACTTACCGTATTGAATACGGTCATGTAAATGGGACTCAGATCGTATTGAGTTTCAAGGTCGACACGGTAAATTGTGGGATCGAATCGCATCCCAACAGGCATTCAGGAACATGTTATTAACGCGGATCGTATTGAAAGCGATTCTGCGCGGTCTTGAGTTACATTTTTAAACTAATTTAGACCTACTTTCGTCTGTCGCCTGACTCTCAAATCGCTTGTTTTACTTTCTGCCCATTCTTCGCTACTGTCTGTGCTCCTGTCGTGGTTGATAAGCGTAGTTTGTTTGCACGCAATTTTAGCGTTAATGTATTTTTGTCTGTTTTACTTTTAATGTCTGGTGTATCCGTACGTAAAATGTGGTCAACAGAAAAAGTTAAATTATTTTTTATTAAAAAAATCCAGTTCAACATTGTATTCTAAAAACTATCCGCAAATTTACTCTAAACATTATCCGCAGCGTATCCGCTATCCACACAGCCATGCAAAATATATCCGCATTCGGGCAGGGCTTTAGTTATCATACGTATCACACACACACCCAATTACACGGGGCCACATGACAACGATGTCGCAAAACTCGTCATTGAAGAAAGAAAAATAATTCTTCTCAGCTTCTGTTCACCTGAGAGCCTCCGTGGCTTAGGCGGCAGCACGCCGGCCTCTCACCGTTGGGTCCGTGGTTCAAATTCCCGTCACTCCATGTGAGATTTGTGCAGGACAAAGCGGAGGCAGACAGGTTTTGCTCCCGGTACTCCGGTTTTCCCTGTCACAAATTTCATTCCAGCAACACTCTCCACTATCATTTCATTTCACCTGTCATTCATTTAATCATTGCCCCAGGGGAGCGCGACAGGCTTCGGCAGCCGGCACAGTTCATATCCTCGTCGCGAGATGGGGGCTTCATTCATTCCATTCCCTGACCCGGTCAGTCGAATGGAAGCAGGCTGTGGATTTTCATTATTCTGTTCACCTAATTAAATGCTCTGGATAATACAATACGTTTATAGAAGAGAAATGGCCTGGAATTGAGTAATATCACTTTGGAGAGGGGAGGAGGGAGAGAGAGAGAGTGGCAATGTCTCTTTATAATTAGAGAGAAGAGAAATGCCTTAACCTTAATAATCGTTATAATTGGTTCGATTTTCTCCTTTAACTCCTTCCAACCAAATGCTAGTTACAATACATTCCACAGCGCATGTAAATGGCACCGAAGGATGGCTATGTCATGAATTCGTGCGACCGGAAGTCCTATAGATTCACAACACATTTGAATAACAAAATAATGTCCAACAAATTCCTGAATCAATCTGAAATAATGTTTTGTCCATCCCTGCCCCAGCTCATTACAAATTAACATGCATTTGTCACGCATTTCCCAAACAGGTCATGTGACCAGGATAATTATACAGTATGTCATGTGTAACTCACTCTTCAGTAGCCAGCTTTGCAGAGGGATCACTCACCTGGAAAAAAGAAACACACAGATCAATACCATTTTCATAGACTGACAGACAGACGTACCTAGGGACTTGGCCATGGGGTGATAAAGGGTGCTATTCGACACCTTTGCATCCCTCAACCCACCCACAATATTGGAGAAACAAACCCCTTCAGGGTCAATATGCAGATGACATTGCATTGGAATTCACTAATGGAAGTGCTAACTGTTTTGGAAGAAAAGAGTGAAATCGTAGGACTTAAGATTAATGAACAGAAAACAAAATATATGAAAATGTCATCAACAAAGGAAAATACATACACAAAAAACGTAACTTGTGGGAAATATGTTTTTGAAAAGGTAAAATGCTTCATCTATCTTGGAACAGTATTTTTTATTTTATATTTTAGCGTATGGCTTTTAGTGCCGGGAGTGTCCGAGGACATGTTCGGCTCGCCAGTGTTGTAGCTGCTTCGAGACGGACACCCAATAGGTGAGCTACAAGTACCATTGGGGAGAAAAGTTGGAATGTAAGGACGAGGAATTGGAAGGTAGCGGCTGTGGCCTATAGTTAGGGACCAACCCCGGCATTTGCCTGGAAGGAAGATGGGAAACCACAGAAGACCATCTTCAAGGTTGCCGGCGGGGGATTCGAACCTCCTCGCCTCCCGGATGTGAGCGACTGCCAGCAGTCATGCCGTAACGACCACGGCTAACTCACCCGGTGGAACAGTGTTAAACAGCGAGAACGTGGTACCAGTGGAAATAAATCAACGAATCATGATGGGTAACAGAGCATATTACGCCAACAGCAAACTGCTAAAATCATCTCTACTGCCAAGAAAAACAAAGATGACATTATACAATACTTTGATCAGACCTGTTGTTACGTATGGCGCAGAAACCTGGACCATGTCGTCTGTAGATGAAAATGCACTCCGTATCTTTAAAAGAAAGGATTTACGGAGGATTTGTGGCCCAGTGAAAGAAGGAGAATTGTGGAGAATAAGATGTAATCGAGAGTTAGACACAATTCTTCAAGGCGAAGATATTGTGGGATTTGTAAAGTCAAGGAAGATTGCATGGTTGGGTCATGTAGAGCGGATGGTTAGTGAAAAGATTCAGAAGAAACTGTTACATGGGAAAATGGTAGGAATAAGGAAACGTGGAAGGCCAAGAAGGACCTGGATCCAAGATGTAGAGGACGATCTGAAGACTATGCAAATCAAGAGATGGTGGGAGAATGAAGAAAGAAGAGAAGAATGGAGAATCATCGTGAGGGAGGCTAAAGCTCATCCAGGGCTGTAGCACCGAGGAAGTAAGTAAGTAAACCCCTTCAGGAAAAAAAAAATAATGACCACCTCGCGGTGTAGCAGCTTGCATAGGCCTCATTAGACAAAATTGAGAAGAGGTGCGTTTGATTCTCACCTTAGCTAACCTAGACTAAAGCTGGGATTGTATCTAACGTATGGCTAAAGCCGCTGCTTTCCCAGACGTCACAAAGACACAGGTTATTAGACAAATTCCTCATACATCTAATTATATGGAACTGCATTCAGTTTTTTTTAGTAGCAAGCACATGATTTCTTAGTGCAGACAGGAAGTGCAGGAAGTTTTGTGAGCGAACTTTAACAGCTGATACGTACTGTAGTGTAAATGTCAACATTCATGCCGGTTCATTGGTCATCTTACGATAGAAATCTTCTTTCACCAGTTAGAATTATTAAGTTGTTGTTAATTCGTATTAGTGGATTGGAACATTTTTCGTCATCAGCCCCGTGTACTTAGGTGTGTTGTTTCATTTGAGGAGCTTGGACATCGTGGTCATTTAGCCCCGTATACTTGTGTGTGTGTACTTTATTTGTAATTCATGTGACTGGCTGCGTGGCTCAGCGGTAACGTTCTCGCCTGATGTTCCCAAGTTTACAGGATCAAATTATGGCGCGGTCAGTTGACATTTGAGGGTGCGCAAATGCGAGGTAGCCGTGTCAGTAGATTTACTGGTACGTTAAAGATCCCCTTCGGGGCAAAATTCCGGCACCCCGGCGTCTCTAAAAGCCAGAGTAGTTAAAAGGGACGTAAAACTAATAACATTATTATTATTATTATCATCTTATAATTGAATGCCTCCGTGGCTTACTGTAGACGGCAGCACGCCGGCCTCTCACCGCTGGGCAGGAGTTAAAAGGTACGTAAAACCAATAACATTATTATTTATTTGTAATTCAAGTGACAAGTTGGGAACAATCCCGGCATTTTCCTGGAGTATAAACACTTCCAGGATAACTGAGGTGAGAATCGAACTCACCGCTTCTTAGTTTCGCCTTACGAAGTTCAGTGTATCCCGTTCCAACCCTCAGATCACAATTACATTTCTTGGCAGAGCCAGGATAGAACCCGGACCTCCGGTACGATAGCCGAGAATGTTAGCCGCTACCCCACATGGTAGTTACCTTAAAATAAAACAAGATGTTCAGTAAAGAACATATAGCCTACTTTCTCCTAAATGCATAGGTAAAGTTTTAACTCTTTGTCCTTTTCAAGGAGTATAATTGGATATTGGTTGTAGTCTAGTAACTTGTTGAAATACAACGTGTTATACGGATATTAAACATGAATATGATGTGCCCTTTGCTAGTGCTACCTCTGTACAAAATTTCATTCAATTCGGTTTCATCGTGTTTGAATTGATATAGTAAATCGATTTGCACACATACATGGCCGCTATCAGCAAACTATTGGGCTGATTACCTTGTAGTTCAATCAAAAAAAGCTTCCCACAAAAAGGTATGTTGATGCAAAATTTGGTAGAGATCAAATGATTAGTTTGGTCGTAATTTGATTTAAGCTTTTAACATTAGGGTGGCTACCATTCCGTTTCCGTCAAGATAGCGGCGATATAAAACATGACACTGAGGTGCCCTTGGCTAGTGCTACCTCTGTGCCAAATGTCGTTCAATTCGGTTTTACCGTGTTTGAAATGATAGGGGGAATCGATTTGCACACATACATGGCCACCATATGCAAACTATTGCACTGATGACCTTATAGCTTGCTCAAAGAACACTTCTCACATAAAGGTATAATGTTGAAAAATTTGGGAGAGATGCGATTATTAGGTTGGTCGTAATTTGATTTAAGCTTTTAACATTTGTGTGGCCGCCATTACGTTTGCGTCAAGATGACGGCGATATAAAATACGAGACTGAGGTGCCCTTTGCTAGTGCTACCTCTGTACCAAATTTCGTTCAATTCGGTTTCACCGTTTTTGAATTGATAGGGGGAATCGATTTGCACACATACATGGCCACCATCCACAAATTATTGGGCTGATGACCTTGTAGGTTGGTCAAAAGATCCTTCATACACACATCAAAAAAAGTTTTGCATCCCCTCGGTTCCCAGATCTCCGGCATATAGACGTTGACTGTGTATATTGTATCCAAGATACAGTCCCTTTGACTGTTCATAGATGTCACTAAAACTGCTCAAAGATGTAAACAACCATGCATGAGCAGGGCCTATTAGACGGAGGGGGTACGACAGCCGATCAGTTCCAGTCATTCCACCAGGACGAAGGTATGCTGCTCATGTTGTCTGTAGTTCTACCATGCCTAGAAGGTCAATACCGCAGTTCGATCGCGTCCGCATTGTTACTTTGTGTCAAGAAGGGCTCTCAACAAGGGAAGTTTCCAGGCGTCTCAGAGTGAACCAAAGCGATGTTGTTCGGATATGGAGGAGGTACAGAGATACAGGAACTGTCGATGACAGGCCTCGCTCAGGCCGCCCAAGGGCTACTACTGTAGTGGATGACCGCTACTTACGGATTGCCGCTCGGAGGAACCCTGACAGCAATGCCACCATGTTGAATAATGCGTTTCGTTCAGCCACAGGACGTCGTGTTTCAACTCAAACTGTGCGCAATAGGCTGCATGATGCGCAACTTCACTCCCGACGTCCATGGCGAGGTCCAGCTTTGCAACCCCGACACCATGCAGCGCGGTACAGATGGGCCCAACAACATGCTGAATGGATGGACCCCACGGAATTGGCATCACGTTCTCTTCACCGATGAGTGTCGCATATGCCTTCAACCAGACAATCGTCGGAGACGTGTTTGGAGGCACCCTGGTCAGGCTGAACGTCTTAGACACACTGTCCAGCGAGTGCAGCAAGGTGGTGGTTCCCTGATGTTTTGGGGTGGCATTATGTGGGGCCGACGTACGCCACTGGTGGTCATGGAAGGCTCCGAAACGGCTTTACGATACCTGAATGACATCCTCCGACCCATAGTGCAACCATATCGGCAGAATATTGGAGAGGCATTTGTCTTCATGGACGACAATTCTCGACCTCATCGTGCACATCTTGTGAATGCGTTCCTTCAAGATAACGACATCGCTCGACTACAGTGGCCAGCATGTTCGCCAGACATGAACCCTATCGAACATGCCTGGGATATGTTGAAAAGGGCTGTTTATGGACGTCTTGACCCACCAACCACTCTGAGAGATTTACGCCGAATTGTCGTTGAGGAGTGGGACAATTTGGACCAACAGTGTCTTGATGAACTTGTGGATAGTATGCCACGGCGAATACAGGCATGCATCAATGCAAGAGGACGTGCTACTGGGTATTAGAGGTAGTGGTGTGTACTGCAATCTGGACCACAAATGCTGAAAGTCTAGCTGTATGATGGTACAACATGCAATGTGTGGGTCTCATGAGCAATAAAACGAGCTGAAATGTTGTTTGTGTTGATCTCTATTCCCTTTGTATTTAACGGTTCCGGAACTCTTGGAACCGAGGTGATGCAAAACTTTTTTTGATGTGTGTATATAAGGGTATAATGTTGCAAAATTTGGTAGAGACCGGATGATTAAGTTAGTCGTAATTTGATTTAAGCTTTGAACATTTGGGTGGTCGCCATTACGTTTCCGTCAAGATGGCGGCGATATAAAACAGGACACTGAGGTGCCCTTTGCTAGTGCTACCTCTGTACCAAATTTCGTTCTATTCGGTTTCACCGTGTACGAATTGATAGGGGAGGGGGGGGCAGACATTCAGAGTACACACACACACAGACAGACAATTTTTGGCCCTGTGTTGATCTCATAGGTCTACTTTCATTTTTTGCAAAAATCTAAAGTAGGCTAAAAATAAAATACAGCTGTCGTAGTTCATGAGGGTAGGCAGTGCTATAAACAGACATACAAGGTGAGGTGAAAATTCACAATTTTCCTTCATGCTAGTCTGTATAGTTTTTAATGTTCGTAAGGGCCGTTTTCACCGACGTCAATTGTCTCTTATTTCATCATTAAAGTTTATTTAACTTTGCACGAGCATTTCATCAAACAAAAACGCTCGTTAACTTACCACTAACAAGGAATTACGTTAAATGTCCAAATCTGAACACTCAACTCTCTAAAGCATCGTTAAAGTGTAGGGAAACAGCTGAACTCTACCTCGCGGATCCCTCAATGGCGGTGTGTTTCCGAGTTTCACACGAACCTTCATCCATATGAATTTAAGATATATTTATGACAATGACATTATAAAAGATCATACATGGTTAATACCAAGAAAGGAGAATACGGAAATAAAAAAATAAAAAAGGATACCCGAAGTGGGATTCGAACCCCTTCCAGCTCTGCATAATAAACTCAGAGTCTACGCTACGAAAACAACGGGGAAAGTGTGTCCTATTTAACTAATTAAACAATGTACAGTATACACACAACTGCCAGTCAGTAGCGAATCCAGGCCTTGCGGGGTCCTGGGCGATATGATAAGGTGGGGCCCACAACAATAGGAAATAAAAAATAATTCAAATCAAATGGAAAGTAGTTTGGTAGTAATAATAAAATAGAGAATGGTTACAATATTCTGAATACACTACAGTAGGTCTACATTTTTTTTAATAATATGAAAGAAACCTTTAAGTCCCCTTGAAGAAGACTATGTAGATTGTAGACTATGAAATATTAAAATATTACTTGGCGATTTTTTCCCCCCGGCTGAAGTCTTCTATTTTTTCACTGAAATGTAAACTTGCTAAACGATCATGGGAGGTCATAGCTGCCCTGAAAAAAGGAATATGAATTATAAATTAGTTTGAAAAGTATAACTAATTAATCAATTAATTAAATTTAAAAAATCCATGGCACGGGCCCCCCAGATCGCGGGGCTCTGGGCAGTCGCCCTCCTTGCTCTCCCCTAGATCCGCCCCTGCTGCCAGTTCTCCTAAATACTTTGTTCATATCATTTTAAGTTTCTGCCATGAATAAGGTCTTCTGTATTCCCTTTGTTTATAATTATGTTCCAGAAAATCTCGAGGAAGCATCGCAAACAACGATGACTGCTACACGCTTCTTGATCTGCCCGTCATGTTTCTCCAGGATGAAACCGAGTCTACGCATGCGCGAGAGGCATAAAGCATATTTAAGTAATTCATCATCATCATCATGAACCGGCTCCAGTTTCCCAGGTGCGGTGAATGAGCGCTCTCCATTTAGTTCTCTCCAAGAATGTCTCCCCCTCCACGACCTGCTGCAAATCCAGATCTCTCCCTGTAAGATCATTTCTAACCTGGTCGATCCATCTCTTCCTTGGTCTGGGGCCGATAACCTAGATGTTAGGCCCCTTAAAACAACAATTATCATCATCATCATCTTCCTTGGTCGACCTTTTGGTCTCTTGCCTTTCAGTTCTTTCTCAAACCACAATCTAGCTGTTCTTTGTGTGTCCATTCTTTTGAGTTGACCGAACCATTTCAGCCTGGCTTCAACCAGGGGCGTATACACATTTTTTTTCTGGGGGGCGCTGGCTATCCTGGAAATATTCTGAGTATTCTCAGGGGATTGTCACCGCAAAATACCCAGAAATATCAACCAATATCTTACTGCATATTTGTGTAATTATTTTAGATAAGATTCAAAGTTTATATAGCCTACAATTACTGGCAATACACAAAAGTTGTCAAATAGCCTACAACACAACACACAAATAACATGTTATACTTAATGAACTTTCTATTATGATCTGTGGAGTATGAATGGCAAATATCTAAATATTTGTCAATTTACTAAGCAGAAAGGTAAACAGTTAATTTTTTTCACAAATTGATAATTTATTTCTCGAAAGTACCGTATTGTGGAATTCTCAGTTTTGCCTCACTAGGCTGAGTGTACCCCATTCCAGCCCTCAGACTAGAATTAAAATTTCTTGGCAGAGCCGGGAATCGAATTCGGACCTCCGGGGCGGCAGCCAAGAATGCTAGTCACTACACCACGAGTTAGTCTAATTTCAATCTTAATATTGTTTATAACTTAGCCAATAAGTTAAGATTAGGGTACAACCAAATTTACAATTATTTTATGCTCTTACCAAGGCAACACTTTCTTAATTTGTATTGGCTATTTTCAAAGGGGGGGGGGGGCTGGAGCCCCCTCAGCACCCCTCCCCCTTTATATACGCCCCTGTCTTCAACAAAGATCTCATTAAGACATTGTTCTACTTGAACAAGATGGCGTAGCCTAATTGCGAACCCGAATGGTCTCGTGAAATGCATCAACGATAATCATGCATTAATATTTAACTCTCGTATTTAAGTTAAATAGGAATTAACCAACTAATCGTTAGTACAGAGTGAGTGAAAACAGCCCTAAGAGTAAGTTAAGTTCCGTTACACGGTTCAGTCAGCTTGTAGGCAGTGAATGACGAATAAGAAAAGCTTCGGTGAGTAACATGGCACAGCAGTAGCGAATGATTCATGTTACGTGTCCAGTTCAGTTATCTCCTTGGCTGATAGCGCTGTACGAGCTGAGTCACGGCTGACATAGCAACAACCCTACTGTCGACTAAAGTATTATGTGCACTCGAGTTTGAAGGTTGTTTGTGAAATAACCAATAGACCTACATAAAATCCAATAACATCATCATTTTCGTCGTTCTATTTTACGTTAGTTCATGCAGGTTTGGATTTTTTATGTATATTTTAATATTTTTTATCGCAGTTGGAACACAAAAAGGGCCCGTTTTTAAGCGTGTTTCAACCATGCGTGACATTTAAGAATTATTATCTCAAAACTCCGTCATCAGATCGAATCCAAATTTTAACACAATATATATTGGAATGTTGTATATATAACTGGTGTATTAATTTCAAGAATTTGTGTGTTCAAGAAACAAAGTTGTTATCAGTTTTGTAAAGTAACTTTTTCTCGGCCCGGGGTGGTTGGAAAATGTAGTTCTTGGTTGCGTTGTAATCCATATACATCAAAAGGATTTGCTGTATCACTGTGAAATACGTAAATTAATTAACTTATTTTATATCGGTTTGTATTTGTACGGTGAAATGGGATATGGTTCACCAGCTAGCCGCTCCGGGAAAAGCTGTACAGCGTTGCCGAGATGGAGCCCATCACGCATCATGGCGCGCCTCGCTCGGAAGTGATGGGCTCCATCTCAGCAACGCTGTACAGCTTTCCCCGGAGCTGCTAGCTGGTGAACCGTGTCCTATTTCCCCCGTATAAATACAAACCGATATAAAATAAGTGAATTAATTTACGTATTTCACAGTCACACAGCATAACGTTTTGATGTATAAGGATTACAATGCGACCGAGAACTACATTTTCCAACCACCCCGGGCCGAGAAAAAGTTACCTTACAAAACTGATAACTACTTTGTTTCTTGGACACACAAAGTTTTGAAATTAATAAACCAGTTATACAACATTCCAATGTATATTTTGCAAAAATTTTGATTCGATCTGATGACGGGTGTTTGAGATAATAATTCTTAAATGTGACGCATGGTTGAAACACGCTTAAAACGGGCCCTTTTTGTGTTCCAGCTGCGATAAAAAATATTAAAATATAAATTAAAATTGCAAACCTAGATGAACTAACGTAAAATAGAATGACGAAAATGATGATGTTATTGGATTTTATGTAGTTATATTGGTTACTTCACAAACAACCTTCAATCTCGAGTGCACATAATACTTTGGTCGACAGTAGGGCCGGGTTCACCAACGCAGCGTTAACAGGCCGTCAGTAAATACGTTGTTAACTTTAACATCGGCATTAAGCTCGTTGGCGTTTCACCAGCACATTCGCCGATTGGCATTAGCAAATGACTCATAATAAAGTTTAATGCACGACTGTTCCGGCTTTCGCCGCACGCCATTTTGGATTTGAATGCTACGTATTTCGACCGTCAAGTCGTTAATTCCATGTTGACAGAGCAATTAGTTTTGACGCATTGCTAGGGAAGCTAATAGATTGTTATAGTTTGGTGAACCACGACATTTCGGCAATCATCCGTCAACGGCCTTAATTGGTTTGTTAACATTTTTGACGAACCATGGTGAACCCGATCCTTAGTCTAGTATTTCTGGTAAAACGCCCTAAGCAAACTCATTTCTAAAAGGTTACGTATTGAATTCCCTGTCCCAAAGATCCTCCATTCGATACCTGACTCTGCCAGGAAAGTTTATTCTGGCCTCAATGGTGACAAAACTGGATAAAGGAGTTCGTTTCCCACCTTCCTCCGGGTTTGTTTCTAACTCAATGCCACGCTCGCCCTCTTCTCAATCCTCGCCTGAATTACAAATGCACACACTAATACAGCCGTCACAATAACACAGATTATCATACAACAATTCCACACTCACCCAAGTACATGGGTCTGAATGACCAAGATGCCCAAGCCCCTCAAATGATACAACAACAAGAAATACACATCAACCATTCCAGTATAAATGAACTATTCCCTGAGTGATTTATGTAAGAAAAATATTTAAGCCGTACTTATTTTTAGCCTATTTTAATTTTATGAAAAAAAAAAACAAGATGTTCAGTAAAGAACATATAGCCTACTTTCTCCTAAATGCATGGGTATTGTTATAACTCTTTGTCCTTTTAAAGGAGTATAATTGAATGTTGGTTGTAGTAGCTTGTTGAAATACAACGTGCTATAGGGATATTAAACATGAATATGAGGTGCCCTTTGCTAGTGCTACCTCTGTAAAAAAATTCATTCAATTCGGTTTCACCGGGTTTGAATTGATCTGGGGAATGGATTTGCACACATACATGGCCGCTATTTGCAAACTATTGGGCTGATGACCTTGTAGTCAGTCATAAGATGCTTTCCACAAAAAGGCATGTTGTTGCAAAATCCGATAGAGATCAAATTATTAGGATGGTCGAAATTTGATTTAAGCTTTTAACATTTGGGTGGCCGTCATTCCGTTTCCGTCAAGATGGCGGCGATATAAAACATGACACTGAGGTGCCTTTTGCTAGTGCTACCTCTGTACCAAATTTCGTTCAATTCGGTTTCACCGTGTTTGAATTGATAGGGGGAATCGATTTGCACACATACTTGGTCACCATCTGCAAACTATTGGGCTGATGATCAAGCAGTTTGGTCAGAATATGCTTCCCACATAAAGATTTGTTGTTGCAAAATTTGGTAGAGACTAGATTATTAGGTTGGTCGTAATTACATTTTAGCCTTTAACATTTGGGTGGCCGCGATTACGTTTCCGTCAAGATGGCGGTGATATAAAACATGACACTGAGGTGGCCTTTTCTAGTGCTACCTCTGTACCAAATTTCGTTCCATTCGGTTTCACCGTGTTCGAATTAATAGGGGGAATCGATTCTCACACAAAGATGGCCGCCATCCGCAAAATATTAGGCTAATGACCTATTAGTTTGGTCAAAGGATGCTCCCTCCATAATGGTATGTTGATGCAAAATTTGGTAGAGATCGGATGATTAGGTTAATCGTAATTTGATTTAAGCTTTGAATATTTGTGTGGCCGCCATTACGTTTCCGTCAAGATGGCGGCGATATAAAACATGACACTGAGGTGCCCTTTGTTAGTGCTACATCTGTACCAAATTTCATTCCATTCGGTTTCACCGTGTTCGAATTAATAGGGGTAATCGATTTTGACACAAAGATGGCCGCCATCCGCAAACTATTAGGCTAATGACCTATTAGATTTGTCAAAGGATGCTCCCTCCATAAAGGTATGTTGTTGCAAAATTTGGTAGAGATCGGATGATCAGGTTAGTCGTAATTTGATTTAAGCTTTGAACATTTGTGTGGCCGCCATTACGTTTCTGTCAAGATGGCGGCGATATAAAACATGACACTGAGGTGTCCTTTACTAGTGCTACCTCTGTACCAAATTTCGTTCAATTTGCGCTCACCGTGTTCGAATTGATAGGGGGGGGGGGACAGACATTCCGAGTACACACACTCACCCACACACACACACACACACACACACACACAGACTCACACACACACATACACACACAGAGACACACACACTTTTTTTTCGCCCTGTAGTGATCTCTTAAGTGTACTTTCATTTTTTGCAAAAATCGAAAGTAGGCTAATAGGCTTATGAGATCACCTTTTGTCCGTGTGGGTGTGTGTCCCCCCTAATAACTTCTAAACGGCTGGAGCGATTACAATGAAATTCGGTAAGATCATAGCACTATTCTGGCCGACGCCGACGGTGACCTTTAAATTTTATTGTATCTCAACAATCCAACATGGCGGCTGTGCGAAATATTTCACCAGCATTCAGTATCTCCAAAACTATTATTACCGATATCGCCCTGAAATTGTGTACGGTGACAAAGGGTACGACTAGAAGTTCACCTATGAGACTTCCAAAAACCTGGTGGCTACAAAACCACCATGGCGGCCAAGCAAAGTTGAGACTTTTAAATAGACTTTTCTCGCGATTTAACTATCCAAACGTAATGAAACTTGGTACAGCAAATGTTTATACACATTGTAATGCACTGGAGTTTAATTTAGTTTAATTGTTTACATAACCTCAAAATGGCGGCTGTGCGAAATATTTCACTGACATTCTATATCTCCGAAACTATTACAGATATCACCCTGAAATTTTGTACGGTGACAAAGGGTACTGATACAATTTTATATATGTAACCTTCATAAACCTCTAAAGTACAAAACGAACATGGCGGCCAAGCGAATTTGAAACATTTTAATAGACTTTTCTCGTGATTTAACTCTCTGAGCGCAGTGAAATGTGGTACAGTAAATGATTTTACATATTGTAATGTACTGGCATCTAATTCCGTACAATTGTTTACATAACCTCTAGATGGCGGCTGTGCGAAATTTTAAAATTAAGTTTTTATTTCTTGTGTCGTAATCATGCGATCGAAGTGAAAGTTTGAATAATGAACCTAGGCAATAATTGTCCTTGAATGGTACATAACTGTATGGCCTATACATATAAAAATCCAATATGGCGAGCATCCGAAATATCTTGACGGTTCTCAATATCTATGAATCTTTTACAGCAATCAAACTGAATGTTTTTATGTTCATAGAGGCTATGAACATATGTTCACCTATAGGACTTTCAGTAACCTGGTGAGCACAAATCCAACATGGCGGCGACGCGAAGTATAAATATTTAAATAGACGTTTCTCGCGAATTAACTATCCGAGTGCAGTGAAACGTTGCATGTTAAATGCTTATACAAATGTTAATCCACTGGCATCTAATGTATTTCAATTATTTGCATAATCACAAGATGACAGCTGTGCGAAATTTTAAAATCTCGTTTTTACTTCTTGTGTTATAATCATGCGATTGAAGTTTGAATAACACACGTACACAATAATCTTAATGTAATAGTACAGAAATAAAAATCCGACCTGGCGACCATCTGAAATATTTAGACGGTTCTCAATATCTACGAATCTATCACAACCTTCAAACTGAAATTTTGTATGTTGATAGAGGCAATTAACACGAGTAGGATATATGAAAATAGGCTGTATAGTTCTTCACGGAACTACTTGTTATTACTTTCTATATTGTTTAGAAGTTAATATGTATAGCCTATATAAATAATACAGGGTCTTTGTTTTCGGTCGCTCCGAGTATCAGGGGAACATGCACGGAAGGCGATAGCCCGGCCGCATAATTTTTTTTTCAGCCCGAGCCTAGCCACATACATATTTCCGAGCTTCTTATTGGCTCTTCAGTCGTGCCATTCTCCTGGTTCCTAATTGAGACGGCAGATGGTGGCAGGGTAGATGGTGGAAGGTTATCGAGTGGAGTGTGGATAATTTTCGATGTTGAATTGCATTACTAACGTAAAACAGGCCTGAATTTATTTTGTGTCAAGTTTAAAACATCCCACACTGCAAATGAACGCGTTCTTATCTACATTTAAGGTCTAACTGAACTCATTCGACATTCGACAACATGCATTAAGATCTATGATAATAAGCATAATCTGCGTGCGTGTGTGTACGAATGGTAACGTACTGGCTTAGTAATTTTATGTCCCGGGTTCGATACTGTCCTAGGGCAGATATTTTTATTCCTTTTGAATTATTTCTTTATATTCTCCGTACCTCTTACTGCATGTTCTGTGCCTTGTTTTATTGAAATTACCTGTGGGGGTGATTTAAATAATAAACATTGTTAGGCGGATTTGTTCCCTTTTCTCACTTGAATGTATATTTCTCTACTTACTGTTCAACGCGGCTAGTGTTCTTGGCAGTCTCCCCAGAGGTCCGGGTTCGATTCCCAGCTCTGCTGAGAAATTGCAATTCTGGTGTGAGGGCTGCAACGGGCTACACTCATCCACGTGAGCCAAAAACTGAGTAGAGGTGGGTTCGATTCCCAACTCAGCCATCTTGGAAGTGCTTTTCCATAGTTTTCCACTTCTACTCCAGGCAAATGCCGAAATTGTTCATAACAAAGCCACGACCACCTCCTTGTGATTCCCCGCCTCAATAATAAATACTCACAATACTTCAGACACCACAATAACACAGGTTATCTGAGAAATTATTTATTTATTTATAAACCCAAGTAGGCGTGGCTCAATGAACACGATGTCCAATTTACTCAAATGAGCAAGAGCAACATCAGCGTCAACTTCTGCAGTGGTCAAGCTGCTTGCCTCTCCCCAAGATGGACCAGCCTTTAATGAGTCACAATGGCAAATCGTTTCACATTTTTTCGTGAATAAATGTGGAAGCACATTGAGGCAATTGTGGCTTTGTTATGAACAATTTCGGCATTTGCCCGGATTAGAAGTGGAAAACTATGGAAAAGCACTTCCATGATGGCTGAGTTGGGAATCGAACCCACCTCTACTCAGTTTTTGGCTCACGTGGATGAGTGTACCCCGTTGCAGCCCTCATACCAGAATTGCAATTTCTCGGCAGAGCTGGGAATCGAACCCGGACCTCTCGGGAGACTGCCAAGAACGCTAGCCGCGTTGAGCAGTAAGTAGAGAAATATACATTCAAGTGAGAAAAGGGAACAAATCCGCCTAACAATGTTTATTATTTAAATCACCCCCACAGGTAATTTCAATAAAACAAGGCACAGAACATGCAGTAAGAGGTACGGAGAATATAAAAAAATAATTCAAAGGGAATAAAAATATCTGCCCTAGGACAGTATCGAACCCGGGACATAAAATTACTAAGCCAGTACAGTACGTTACCATTCGTACACTCAAGCACACAGATTATGCTCACTATCATAGATCTTAATGCATGCTGTCGAATGTCGAATGAGTTCAGTTAGACCTTAAATGTAGATAAGAACGCGTTCATTTGCAGTGTGGGATGTTTTAAACTTGACACAAAATAAATTCAGGCCTGTTTTACGTTAGTAATGCAATTCAACATCGAAAATTATCCACACCCCACTCGATAACCTTCCACCATCTACCCTGCCACCATCTGCCGTCTCAATTAGGAACCAGGAGAATGGCACGACTGAAGAGCCAATAAGAAGCTCGGAAATATGTATGTGGCTAGGCTCGGGCTGAAAAAAAAATTATGCAGCCCGGCCGGGTGACTCTTTTGCCGAGAGACATATCCCGTCATGACGGCTAAGATGACCTAATGCAATACAGTAGCGATAACCAAGCGCGCATTATACGGCTAGAGACGGAGTGTCACTGCGCCAGCTGTGCCGTGCTCGTGGTGCTGCGGAGCGACTTAAAATAAATACCCTGTATATCTCTACTTGGTATAAAACTAAGTCCCCGATTCTTGGATGTCATGGGTAATCTCGAGAATCACTGGATGGATTTTGATGCGGGTTTCACCATTCTGTAAAGGATATCTCGAGGAAGGTTTCTGTTGAAAATAATTTATGTATGATCAAAGGAGGCCAAGCAGTAACGATTTCAGTGAAAAAGTCGAAAAAAAACTGGTGTCCGTGTGCTTTTTAAGCGTATGCTGGGCAAACCGTTAAAAGTAGGCTGTCAATATACAGTACTATTGAGTGTAAGAATTGTTCAGCATGAAAAGTTCTACAAAAACGTCCACGAGAGCATACATCTATCTTCAGTACATTGCCCACTATAAGGGTTTTTACGTTTTCATTTCTTACAACAATCTCCATTCAATTATTACTGAGGCGACAGTTTTCGAGCTAGCTAGGGGCGAGCCTATCACACCAGTTACAGCCTAGCTAGCGGGCGAGCCTATTGCCTCAGATACAGCCAGCAGCAAACTGTCCAGTCGTGTTGAGTTACGACTTCAGAGAAGAGTGGTTGTGTTTGGAGTTTCCCTGGAAATGCAACTCGGCTTTTCTTCATTTCGCCTGTAAACTTTTCGTTCCGCAAAATACACAGACAAGTTAAGATTGGACGGAAGGGGGATTTGTGTTTCATGCACCTTACCATTCTAATTACGTCTGACAAGAATTCGTTGCACATGCATCTCCATGATAATATAATTAATAGTCCAGTCAGTGATTTTACCGCCGTTAGGTTATGTGGGTCGATACCCACAAAAACCCAAAGCAGCAATATATTGAGGCGTACTAGGCGAGATGAGGAATGATGTAGTTTGCCATTGCTTTCCTCCCTCTGAGTCAGAACAGCAATTAACGCAGAATAGTCAAGAAAATGCGCTGTTAGGTTATATCTACAGACACAGATTTCTCGCATTTGAGCAACCTCAAATTCCAACTGACTGCGCCAGGAAAGACGGACAAAATGTCTAAAGCGTGTACGGATAATTGTTACTTATCTTATAATTAAGTTTGCTGATCCCAAGGTTGCAGGTTCGTATCCTGGCGCAGTCAGCTGGCATTTGAGGGTGCGAAAATGCGAGGGCGCCGTGTCAGTAGATTTACTGGCACGTTAACGATCCCCTTCGGGGCAAAATTCCGGCACCTCGGCGTCTCTAAAAGCCAGAGTAGTTAAAAAGGAAGGAAGGAAGCTTGTAGTTTAACGTGACCGTTAATCTGTAGATCATGAGCCACGGGACCTCCTTTTTACGTGGAATCCGAACCACAGGGCATGGCATTTCACTTCGAAAATCTCACATGCATTGACCGGGAATCGAACCCGGACCGCCTTGGTGAGAGGCATACAGCTAGACCGCTGAGCCACCACGCCCCCCTCCAGAGTAGTTAAAAGGGACGTAAAACTAATAACATTATTATTATTATTATTATCTTATAATTAAATGTAACTATGGTAAGCATCCGTGGCTTAGGCGGCAGCACGCCGGCCTCACACCGCTGGGTCCGTGGTTCAAATCCCGGTCACTCCATGTGAATTTGTGCTGTACAAAGCGGGGCAGACAGCTTTTTCTCCAGGTACTCCGGTTTTTCATATAACAATTTCATTCCAGCAACACTCTACACTATCATTTCATTTCATCTGTCATTCATTTAATCATTGTTCCAGGGGAGTGCGACAAGCCTCTGCAGCCGGCACAGTTGATATCCTCGCCGCTAGATGGGGGCTTCATTCATTCCATTCCCTGACCTGGTCGGTCGACTGGAAGCAGGCTGTGGATTTTCAATTAAATGCAATTATTGTATTGATAAGGTAAAACACAGTGACTTAATTCTTGACATGAACCTACGAGTTGGGATAAAAACATGAGCGTAGGAGTTGGGATAAGACATACACCTAGAGTTGGGATAAAACATGAACCTACGAGTTCGGATAAAACATGAAACTACGTGTTCAGATAACGCTGTCCTATATGAACAACACCAACAAGCGATTGCAGAATGCGCGCGACATACTTCGTCAGGGGAACCGGACAGACAGGCCGTCGTAAAGCGAAGCAGGCCACACTGTCAGATCGGTGTGCATTTCAGTTTTCAGAGTACCTGGCCTATAACTGTAGGCAATGGATAGCCTCTTTCCAATATGTGAACTCTCTAAACAACACGTAAAATTTTGGACGGCTGCTCTCGAATAAGCTAGAGCTAACCGAGGGGAGAAAGTTCTTCAAAACGGAAGTACTGTATTCGGTATTCAAGGCTGTGGCTAGAATGCCATTTCGGAGGGGAACAGGGACTCTCCACGTGTATCGAACTTGCTGATTACCAGTGTTCGGTAGGCTACATTTTATAGCAACTGAGTTCGTTACAGTTACTTACCAAAATAGCCTGAAAGATGTTCTCCTAAGAGAATTCAATAAAATAATGAACAATCCAGGACTGCCGATACATGATGACTAGGGCTAGGATTTTTAGGTAAATAAATATTTTTCTATGTAAATACATATTTTAAGCATTTTTTCTACAAATACATAAATTCCTGCTTTTCACTTATTAGCACATAAAAAGACATAATATTTACATTTTTTAAAATCAGCATGCTAGATCATTCAGTATATTACATTTTTGTTCTGTGTTACTTCAACGGGGAAGAACCTGTGAACTATCTAATCTTCATGCAGAGCGTATGTCAGCTTGCAAATGTGTTATTCTTAACTTGTTGCCCCGTGCCACTCACTGTGGAAGCCAGGGATTTCCTTATCCATAGCCATATTGCACCACATGCTAGACCTCCCCCTCCCCAGCTACCTGGAACCAGTGTCACTCACATGCAGTTCATTTCAGTGTAAGGCAGTTCTACGATGAAAATGAAAATCCACAGCCTGCTTCCAGTCTCCGACTGGGTCAGGAATGGAATGAATGAAGCCCCTATCTAGCGGCGAGGATATGAACTGTGCCGGCTGCCGAGGCCTGACGCACTCCTCTGGGGCAATGATTAAATGAATGACAGATGAAATGAAATGATAGTGGAGAGTGTTGCTGGAATGAAATTTTGACAGGGAAAACCGGAGTACCCGGAGAAAAACCTGTCTGCCTCCGTTTTGTCCAGCACAGATCTCACATGGAGTGAACCACGGACCCAGCGGTGAGAGGCCGGGGTGCTGCCGCCTAAGCCACGGAGGCTTCTAGTTCTACGATGCCTAAATTAAAAAAACTACAAGATATCATCTGTTGCAGAATTTAAAGATAATTTTACTCCTGATGGGGGCGTTCTGTTCTGCCAACCATGTGGGAATGCAATCAAGGCTGAACAGTGATCTCAAGTTACACAATACCTCAAGGGCAAGAAACTTATAGTCGCAGTTTTGCGCCTTCAGAATAAGTGTTGCGCGATAATCATCGGTCATTTGTGATGGACAAGCTGAAGACGTATCTCGCTGTGTATTGTAATGCTTCAGCAGTCAGTGAGACATATAATAAATTGCATTCATGGGTACTGCATATTGTTTATAATCACATTAATAAACTAAATTATAATTAAATATTTTTACTTTTATGTCACATATTTCAGGTATTTTTAATACATAAAAAATAAATATTTTACCGATTTTTAGCACCTAAACCTGCGTTCCAGAAAACCATCAACACGAGATGCCATGAACTACCAAACTTTCGTTGAGTGGCAGAAGAGACTCAACAACAAATGCTGTCCAATAATGCCACCTGTGAAGAAGACGCCGCCACCTGGTTTCAACCTCCCTCGTAGACAATGGTCCACGTTGAACGGGATACGAACCAACCATGGGAACTGTGCAGCCATTCCACTACAAGTGGAACAGAATTTCAACTGTGGTGCTACAGAACAGACGATCCAGCACATCATCACCCAGTGCAGCAAAATAAATAAATAAATAAATAAATAAAAGTACAATGGCAGTGCTAGTGACTTTGCTCTCGTGACTCCAGAGACTATTGTCTATATTCAGAATTTGGATATTCGTATAATAAATTCTCCTATCTCTAGCCATAAGCTAAATAAATTTAAAAAAAATATAGTAAAGACGTTACGGTCACTTTGTCCGAACAGTGGTTTGTTGATTCTTTTAGGGGCTTGCGACATCGTGGTCATATAGCCCCGTGTACTTGATTGTGTGTAGAATTTATCTGATAGCATGTGTCACTGTGATATCTGTATTAATGGATTTGTAATTAAGGTAAGATTTGGGCAGGAAGTGGCCGTGGTCATAAGTTAGTACCATCCCGGCATTTCCTGGAGTAGAAGTGGGAAACCACAGGAAACCACTTCCAGGTTGGCTGATGTAGGAATCGAACCCGGGCTCTCCGCGGTGACAGCCAAGAATGCTTGCCACTACGCAGCGAGACGGACTGACAGCTTTATTACATTAGCTTATCCAAGTAGTGTATATAAGATGCAAAGTCCACCTCGTTGCCCA
Source organism: Meconema thalassinum (assembly GCA_946902985.2). Lineage (NCBI taxonomy): Eukaryota > Metazoa > Arthropoda > Insecta > Orthoptera > Tettigoniidae > Meconema > Meconema thalassinum. Next base: position 177,851,732 of record OX336393.1, read on the forward strand.
GGTTCGATTCCAGGCTTTGTCAAGAATGTAATTCTGGTTTGAGGGTTGGAACGGGGTACACTCAGCCTCGTGAGGCAAAACTGAGAAGTGGCGGTTTCAATTTTACAGGCAAAAATAGGGATAGAATCTAAATCAAGGCCACGACCTTCTCCTGCCCAAATTCTGGCACACTAGTACAGCCATCACAATGACACAGGTTATCAGACGGATTCCACACACTTCCGGGCTACATGACCACGATGTCACAAAGCCCCTAAATGAATCAACAACAACAATAATAACGCTAACCACTACATCACGAGGAGGTAAGGTAAGTATGGATACTCATTTCATAAATAGGGCTGGCTGCGTTGTTCAGCTGTAAAGTTCTCGCCTGCTGTACCCAAGAATGTAGGATCGAATCCTGGCGCAGCCAGTTGACATTTGAGGGAGCGCAAATGCGAGGGAGTTGTGTCAGTAGATTTACTGGCACGTAAAAGATCTCTTCGGGGCAAATTTCGGGCATCCCGGCGTCTCTAAAAGCCGCAGTTGTTAAAAGGGACGTAAAACCAATAACATTATCTCTAAATAGCATAGAGCCAGCCCCGTGGTGTTGGGGTAGAGCACCTGCCTCTCAGCCGGAGGCCTCGGGTTCGATTCCCGGCTCCGTCAGGGATTTTAGAAACTGACGTGAGGGCTGGAACGGGGTGCTCTCAGCCTCGTGAGGACAATTGAGTAGCTGTCTGACAGTGAGGCAGCGCCCCGATTACGAAAACCAAAATTAACGGCTGAGGGGACCCGATACGCTGATCACGCGTCACCACAACATCTGCAGGCCAAATGGCTGGGCAGCGGTCGTTTGGTAGGCCTAGGCCCTTCACGGGCTGTAGTGTCAGGGGTTATTATTATTATTATTATTATTATTATTATTATTATTTAAATAGCATAAAACAAAGTCCCCGATTCTTGGACGTAACGGGTAATCTCGAGAACCACTAGATGGATTTTGATGCGGTTTTCACCATTCTGAAAAGGATTTCTCGAGGAAGGTTTCTGTAGAAAAACATTCATATACCTAGACCAAAGGAAGCCGAGCAGTAACGATTTCAGTGAATCGAGTCAAAGAAAAACCTGCCATCCGTGCACCTTTTAAGCTTATGCTGGGTTAACAGTTAAACATATCTACAATACCGGTACTATGAGTATAAGAATTGCTCAGCATGAAAAGTTCTACCAAAAAAAAGTACATGGCAGCATATCTCTATCCTTAATGCATCACCCACTATATGTGTTTTTACGTTTTCATTCCTTTCAACAATCTCCATTCAGTAGAAATTTAAATTACTAGCTTCATAGCGAGTTTACGAGCCTATCACCCTAGTTTCGGCCAGCATCAAGTTGCGTCGAGTTAAGACTTCAGAGAAGAGTATAATTGGAGTTTCACTGTTCACCTCGGCTTTTCTGAATTGCATCTGGGACCTATCGTCCGCGCGCCTTTTAATCTTCGCTGGGTAAACTGTTAAAGGTATCGGGCGATACCTTTAACCCGCCCCGGGTTGCTAGTTATTATTATAAGTCGGGAGGGGATAAGCTCGAAACGGCAGGAAACAAAGGAGAAATTACAGAATTCGACAGTGGATCTGATAAAGACCGTTTCAACTCTTGACGCTGTGGTTTCGGCTGAACGCAAGGAAGGATATGATACAGACGTAATCTACTAGGAGTGCTTAAAGGTACTGTGTATGATGTTGTACGTAAGAGACTTAATTTGCGCCCCTACAAATTGCAACTGTTACAAGAAATAAAACCTACTGTTAAAATCAAAACTTGGAGAGTTGATGGAAAACACACCACAAACTAGAATACAGTAGTTTATGTCATTTTGTGCATATTCTAGGACATATTAAAACTCGGGAGTTCTTTTTCAAACATCCTGTATAGCACGTGCCAACGCAACACAAGATCGCTTTCAGTTTCCGGGAATGTGCGACGAGACACACACACACGGCGATGACATCACAGTGGGCCCCACCTGCTTCAAGAATCGACCTGCTGCACTTGTACTAAACCAAGACCGATTTGTGAGGAGAAACAGGAAAGGCATAATTATGCTAAAACTTTCGAAATCAAATAAACTATTCATCAAAGATAAAAACAAGCCAGAAGTCTGTTGTTGATTTATTTTAAGGGCTTTGCGACATCGTGCTCATATAGCCCCGTGTGCGAAAGCGTAATGTGTCTGATAGCCTGTCTTATTGTGACGACGGTATTAGAGTGTGTATTTGTAATTCATGTGAGGATTGGGAAAGAGGCGGCCGTGGCCTTAAGTTACGAACAATCCCAGTATTTTCCTGGTGTATAAGTGGTGGAAACCCAAGGAAAACCACTTCCGAAATGGTTCAGATGGGATTCGAACCCACCTCAGTTTTACCTCACGAAGCTGAGTAAACCCCGTTCCAGCCCTTAGATCATAATTAAATTTCTTGGAAGAGCCAGAAATCGAACCCTAACCTCTGGGCCTACAACCATGAATGCTACACCACGAGGTGGTTCAAACAAAACTCTACACACATCCAACTACACGGGGCTAAATGACCACGATGCCCAATGAATCAACATCAGATTTAACTTCGTTATTATTTTTGCTAAGTAACGGTAATTGGGAGAGAGAGAGAGGGGGAGGGGGTGGCAATAATTGTAGCAGTGGCGTGTCCTGACTTTCCAAAGTTAAGGTGCCTGTACATTGGACAGTGATTTTCATAGAGCAAGTCTAGCTAGACCGCTCTAGCTAAACTGAGTGCGTGTACACTGTAGAGTAATTTTCCCTATAGGTAGAGCATTCGTAGAGTGGATATAGACAAATCTACGTAGAGTACTCTCTGAACCTGTGCACACTGTCAAACGTAAATGCACTAGGTAGAGCAGTGCTAAAACATTCTGAGAGCAGTGTGAGTCTAGGTTTTTTGCGTTCTGTTGTGAAGTTAAAATGTCTTCAAGAGAGCTTTCAGCATCTGTGGTGGTTGTGTGTGCCTTGTTAAAAAGGAAAACTATGAAGAGGAAAAGAAGGTTGTGTGTGAGGAATTGGATATCAAAAAGAGAATACGAGGGAATCCACGCTAAATTATTGCAAGAGTTAAGTTCAGAAGATCCTTAAGCGTACAAGAACATTTTAAGAATGAACAAAAATGACTATGATTATATTTTGGCCAAAATTACCCCCAGGATCAGCAAAAGGGATCACCCGAAACGACTGTGCCTTCAATATTTTCAATTAATGTTATTTGATTTTTCGCGACTCCACACACATTCAGCCATATTCTAACATTATAGTTGACTACAAACAAATAACCCCAGCAATCCACCACTGACTCTACATAGAGCATTTTTCAATATCCAACCGAACGAATAGAGCTAGACTGGTCTAGCTAGAGCACCCAAATACTGTTTACACCATAGAGCCCACAGATTACCTACTACTAGAGCCAGCCGGCCTTGGCTAGAGCTTAGAGCGGTCTCCGCTAGGGTTCTCTACCACCTGTGTACACTGGAGAGGAGCTTAGAATGCCCTCTCTACGCTCTAGCTATAGAGCATCCAGCGTTTAGAAAAGACTGTGGAGCCTTATGGCGACAGTGTTGCTAACTCTAGGCAGAGGTAGCGCTGACGTCATACGTTATGTTCACCCGCTTCGAGTACTGCGCTTTCATAAGTTAGCGAGACAACCACAACCCCAGCAGCTACCTGAAATAGAACACGCCCGGGAAGGAGCAGTTTTGCAGGTGTTAACGGATTCGACCAGTATTAAGGATGCTGTATGCGAAGAGAACCAATAACGACATTCATTTCGTTGTGATATGACGCATTACTGATTGACAGATGTCGAGAGCACAACCCTTCCTTCCTTCTCGGATGTATGCAGACGATGTTAACAATTTTTATGTCAGCAATACTGTTGATCATCACCTCTTTAGTTATTAGTTAGGCTGTAATTTAGTTTCTTTCAATTTTATTCTTGTGGTTTTGTTTACATTAATATTTGTAATATTGTAGTGAGTTAGCCGTGTGGTTAGGGGCGCGCAGCCGTGAGCTTGCATTCGGGAGATATGGGTTCGAACTCAACTGTCGGCCGCCCTGATTCAATCGAGATGAAAATAAAACAGACTAACAACAATAACACCAATGAAGGATAGTGCTTCAGAACTTATGTTGCCGGCGGAATTGAGCACGTGCTCCACTCCGGGCGAGCATGCAGCACTGGACGAGGGTCTTCTTTCCAGCGTGCTAACCTCGAAAATGTTTAAATTACTAAGACGTAATATAAGCGATACTTGTACGCAATAACAAAGGTAATCAGTTGGCAGATAATTGTAGGAAGCTATTATGACGAAAAATATATATGTTCAGATTTCCTTCATGATAAAAGGTGAGGCAACAAAACCAGTGTAGGGGGGATTTCCGTTAAAAGTAAAAGCCCATAAGACCCACAGTCTTTTCTAAACGCTGGATGCTCTATAGGGCAAAAGCTCTCCAGTGTACAGGCACCTTAGGGACGCTGAACTACCTCCGAGACCCGTTATGAGAAACAGTTTCTACCGTATGTACACTCGTTGAACGTCGGCAGTGTGACACTGAAATGCACTACAGCGACAAGCATGATAAGCACAAGATACTGGATAAACAAATCTCTCTGTCCTATACTCAAACTGTGCCACTTTGTGTACGGTATCTCAGATGGTAGCCAACATGCAATTATACTCCAGGGTCGTCCACAAATGAGCATTGCGACGCACAGTGTGATTGCTAACTTTCACCATACACATACAAGTAATATTTTATGCAGTTTTGTCAACTCAGAATGACAGAAAATGTGTTGTTGTTGTTGTTGTTTCATTTAAGGGGGCGTTGACCGGGAAAATCTCATAAATATATTGGAAGGGGTGATCAAATTAAAAGGTACGAAACGATACTGTGGGTACAATTTATTCGTTATTCAAAAGTAATCACCACAGGCCTGTGCACAGGTGTTCCATTGCTTCACTAGCCGCAGGATTCCCTGTTCCCAGAAGTCTTGTGGTTGTGACAGGAGCCAATCCTGTACGGTGTCCTTTTGGAAACGTTTTCCCTTGAGATGTTTTTCTAACGGACCAAAGAGATGGAAATCGCAGGGTGACAAGTCCATGTAGGGCGGTTGCTCAAGTTGCTCCCACTTGAATGTGGCCAATACACCTTGTGTGACGTTAGAGACGTGTGGGCGAGCGTTATCATGGAGCAGAATCACTCCCTTCGTGAGCAGTCAAGACCGTTGGAGCTGAGCGACGGTCGTCCTAGGAATCGCGCTCTTCTCTGGCGCCAAATCGCGACGTTACTTTCATTCGTGACTCAACTTGTAATGTGAACTCCATATTAATCTTACCCATGACCGGCCGCGGTGGCTGAGAACGATAACGCGCTACCTCGTGCCTCGCTGGCATCGAGAGAACGTCAGTTCGAAGCCCAACTCGGCCGTTTTGAAAATGCAAATACCGTAACGGTTCCTTTAAACAGATGCATGGCCGACTTCCTTCCAAAATCCTATCACTGTTCCTTCCTTAATTAGATCCAAGTTAGCAGTCATCTTGGCGATTGGCCTGTCAGTGGCGTAAGTACGGGGGCTGATTAGGGTGATCAATCCCCCATCCCAGAGCCGAGTAATAAAAATATGAAATGTGTTATTATAACTTTTAACAAAACCAATCTTCGGGTTGATGACAAATGATTGAATTATGTATGTTTATACTAAATCTTTCCTCATCTCTTTTCAAAAATACACCACTTGTCAGTTGCCATTCTGTTAGTATCCGAGTGTAAGTGCCATTTTGTAAAGTGAATAGTCTAATATTGTATAAGGTGCGTTCAAAAAGTAACGAGCCGGAAGATACCTTTCCTGCACTCGTGTGGATGGCCTTGCCTTTTTATGGGTGGAGGTGACCCTGGATGCTTCCACTGGAGGCGTTGTCGTTTGGATTCTGGTTCGAAGTGATGACACCATGACTCATTTCCAGCCATCACTCGTGCCAGGAACCCATTCCCTTCCCTCGCATAGATCTGCAGATGACCAAGACAGTGGGCCATTCGACATACTTTCTGGTGTGGTTGAAGACTGTGGGGCACCCATTGGGCACACTCTTTGCGCAAGTGCAGTCGTTCCTTCATGATGGTGTGCACACTTCCGACGCTCAATCCGACCACGGCGGCTATGGCGTTCACTGTCACTCGGTGGTCCTGGGTAATGAGTGCATCAACCAGCTGGACGTTGTCATCGGCAATGCAGGGGGGTGCCCCAGACCGGACATCATCGGCTAACGACACCTGTCCTTCCCTGAAGCGCTTGTGCCACGCCTTGACCCTTGCAAGGGACATGCAGTGTTCGCCGTACACTTGTGACATTCGGCGATGAATGTCCGTTCCCCCTACTCCTTCCACTGTCAGAAACCGAACAACACCTCTTTGCTCTACGTTTGACGCCTCCATGTCACTGTTTGCAATGGGACTGGCAGCGTTGGACAATTTATGCATACTGCTGCTCGCGTTGTATCGTCACGTGACGTGCACGCGTGTCCTCTAGCGACGGTCTGTGACCTTCCACGCTCTGATCGGAACCACACCTCATTACACACGCCACGATTAGCCGATGTCGTCACCGATTTGCGCATTCCAGCCTCCGGCTCGTTACTTTTTGAACGCACCTGATAATAAGTTGTATTGCTTCTTTAAGTCAAACTTAAGTTGGGAACTGTATCGACACGTGTGTATGTGACTGAACTCCTTCTAAACGACTGAACCGATTTTGATGGAATTTGGTATGTATATTAGTGTGGGTCCATGTATGGTTTAGATTCACAATCTGACCCGGTAGGTGGATTGAACACAATTTTAGAACCACAATTTACACACAATTTTAGAACCACAATATACAGTCAAAAACAGTCGTCATGGAAACCACTAGCCTTGGCCTTCGTGAAAGCTGATGTCTTTGGACGGTTTGTCTCCGCACGTTAGAGCCACTTGGTCGCAATATGTGCAACTACCGCCATTACTTACACTCCGCCCGTGGCGAAAAGTTGTGTTTTATACCAAAGTTGGCAGTGATGTCGAATTCTACTGTTTGTCTCTGCACGTTAGAGTGTTTCAAAGTCCCCTATGCGTTCATATACCATTCATCCGATTGCCATGAAACTTGGGTGATATGTTGAGTGAGCTCCAGGGAAGGTGTTTGGCTTAGTAAATCCATATTACAATAGATAGCGCACGAATAGATACAACAAATGAGCGACGACGCGCGAAGCGTTTCAAAAAGGTCCCGTATGCGTTCAAATACCATTAGTCCGATAGCGATGAAACTTGGGTGAGATGTTGTGTACACTCCAGGGAAGGCTTCTGGCTTAGTACATCAATTTCACATTAGGTAGCGCACGACTAGATTCAACAAATGAGTGACGACGCGCGAAGCGTTTCAACAAAATCCCGTATAAGTTTATATTCCATTCATAGATTGAGATGAAACTTTGATGAGTTGTTGTGTACACTTAAGTGAAGGTTTCTAACTTAGTAATCCATTTCACAGGAGGTTACGCACGAGTAGATTCAACAAATGAGCGGCGACGTGCTGTAATGGTTTAGAGTATTTAGAGAGTGTTACTGTTAATAGTAAAAGCGCTCCACTGTTGGGCGTTATATGTAATGTGTTAGAGAGATATTTAAACTTGCCTCACTAGTTGGGCGTTATTTGTAATGGTTTAAAGTATTTAGAGAGTGTTACTGTTAATAGTAAAAAAAAAGCGCTCCGCTAGTTGGGCGTTATTTGTAATGGTTTAAAGAACTTAATAAGAAAAATGTTAATAAGAAACTGATTATTTAAATGGTCGCCCACTTTTGGGTGATCAAAATGAAACATTTAATTGTGTATTTGTATTGTTGTCAGCTTCATTAAAAAATACATAATGTGTAGTATCATATGTATTGCCAGGGCGCCAGATCATTTATATATCATGATCAAAATAATATATTAAAACCTCGGTTAAACAGAGGCCGAGCATCGAAATTCCTATCTCCAGCCGTAGTGAAACTTACGTAATCTAACCTTACGATAATTAGTTCAGGACTATGGTGTTGCCTTATAGTAATTTCTAGCTACTAAAGGAAACCAGTCAAACATTTGAATTTAAAATGAATTTAATATATAAAAACAACAAGTGCAAAAAGAATAAAATACTAAAGATAATAATAATAATAAATTTAAATGAAAGAATCTACCGAATTTACTTGTATTATGGGTCTTGATTGGAAATTGGAGTATACTGAGTTAATTGAATAAAATATAGATTGAATTTTATATGGATGAGAGCCTTCTGATTTGACTGGAGTATAACTGTTTACATCGCTCACCGCATTGAAGATCTTTGTAGTTGGATTGTTGCGTAGAGAGTTCCTGATGTTCCTCGAAGTAATTAATTTATATGTGGATGACGGAATAAATTCCAAAAATCATCCCTGTGACAATAGCCTCGTACACAACCATGTCACAGTTTGATGAGACAGAATGTCTTATCAAATTCACATACTTAATAGTCAACTGTCTAGTTTAGAACTCCGTTATAGACTCCATCTCGCTACAAGTTCCTCTGCTCCACTCAGCATCCTTCCCTCTCCTCCAGCAATTCAATAATAATAATAATCACCTTTCAGTTGGGCGGCCGTCATATATATAACGTTCCCAGGTAAGGCACGTGTCATTCCTCTCTTCTGAGGTCGAGGCGAAATAAGCCCGCCTTTCACATATCAACAATGACAATACTTCTTTGTAGCAATTCTCGGGAGGTCCAGCCCACCTTTTGTATCAAGTTGCAAAGGACTCATTCATCGGCCCATCATTGTTAGTGGCAACTCTTCATAGAATCTCTTCTTAGTATGATTTGTATACTGGTAGAATATTTGATGTGACAGACATAAGTGTCTATTTATGTCATTTCCAAGAAGCGGTATATAAGCCGGCCTTCTGTGAACAACCCTCTTCTTCTCTTGTTCGTATTTTCTTCAGAAATAATATTCAGTCAAGCGTCTAACTTATTTCAAATATAATGTATATCGCTCCAAGTCCTTTCAATTGCCATAATATTCTACATTACCGCATAATAATAGATATAAACATATTAGTTAACATAATAACTAATAAAAGGTAAAATGTAAAATTAAAAAAAATATTGATAGTAATAATAATAATAATAATAATAATAAAATATATAAAATTATTTCATTCTGGTCACAAATTGGGACCATCACATATTCGCCCCAGAGAATTATGGTATATGTCAACAATCATATCACCATACTTCTCTTCAACACTTGTACAAATATGAAATATTATACCCTACAAAGAAATTACCCACATCGACAATATTATACTCTTCAAAGCAATTACCAACATACAAAAAATATACCCTTCAAGTTTAATATATATATATTTTTTAAATTTCATCATTTCAGTCTTTCACTGTTCATAATGTCTTTTTCTTTCTTCTTTACATAATTAAAGCGACCTGTAAACAATGTACATCAAAATACCCTTCACTTTTATATTCTTTTTTTGGACATAAGTCATCGTTGCACTTATGTATATTTGGGTGGCATACACCTTTGCTTTATATCTTGAGGACGTAGAATTCAATTTTCAGCCTGGTGTCGAACTGAATACACTATGGCTAGTTGGTGGGACTGCCAACTGATTAATTCACTTTATCATTTCACAACACTTGGTATGTGATGCGAATCACCAGATCTACTCCAGTCTCTCAGGAATTATATGTATCTAGTAACACAGGCATATTATAGAAAAAATGAAACTTTATTAGCTTATATTACCTAAGGCAACATCGTTCAGTGCAAATGCAGTGCGCTAAATTACCCCACATCTATATATATAAAGCACAAAGTTTGTCTGTCTGTCTGTCTGTCTGTCTGTCTGTCTGTTATGTATACAAATCTACACCGTTTCACCGATCTGAACCAAAATTTGTATACTTACCCTTTGGAACCCTGCGGGTAACCCTGTCAACTTTAAATTTCGGACAGACCACGCCATTCCCTGCATTTAGGCCCTTTTGCACAAATCTACACCGTTTCACCGATCTCAACAAAAATTTGTATATTTACCCTTTGGAACACTGCGAGTAACACTGTCTACTTAAAATTTCGGACAGACCACCCCATTCGGTGCATTTAGGCCCTTTGGTCCAAATCTACACCGTTTCACCGATTTGAACCAAAATTTGTATACTTACCCTTTGGAACTCTGCGAGTAACACTGTCTGCTTGAAATTGCGGACAGACCATTCCATTCCCTGCATTTAGGCCCTTTGTCCCAAATCTAAACCGTTTCACCGATCTCAACAAAAATTTGTATATTTACCCTTTGGAACACTGCGACTAACACTGTCTGCTGTAAATTGCGGAGAGGCTACTCCATCCCCTGCATTTAGGCCCTTTGGCACAAATCTACACCGTTTCATCGATCTGAAGCAAAATTTGTATACTTACCCTTTGGAACCCTGCGAGTAACACTGTCCACTTAAAATTTCGGACAGGCCACCCCATTTCCTGCATTCAGGCCCTTTGGTCCAAATCTACACCGTTTCACCGATCAGAACCAAAATTCGTATTCTTACCCTTTGGTACCCTGCGAGAAACACTGTCTGCTTGGAATTGCGGACAGACCACTCCATTCCCTGCATTTAGGCCCTTTGGAACAAATCTACACCGTTTCACCGATCTGAACCAAAATTTGTATACTTACCCTTTGGAACCCTGCGAGTAACACTGTCCACTTAAAATTTCGGACAGACCACCCCATTCCCTGCATTTAGGTCCTTTGGAACAAATCTACACCGTTTCACCGATCGGAACCAACATTCGGTTACTTATCCTTTGGTACCCTGCGAGTAATACTGTCTGCTTGAAATTGCGGACAAACCACTCCATTCCCTGCATTTAGGCCCTTTGGCACAAATCTACACCGTTTCACCGATCAGAACCAAAATCTGTATACTTACCCTTTGGAACCCTGCGTGTAACACTGTCTGCTTGAAATTGCGGACATACCACTCCATTCCCTGCATTTAGGCCCTTTGGCCCAAATCTACACCGTTTCACCGATCTCAACCAAAATTTGTATATTTACCCTTTGGAACACTGCGACTAACACAGTCTGCTTGAAATTGCGGAGAGGCCACTCCAACCCCTGCATTTAGGCCGTTTGGCACAAATCTAAACCGTTTCACCGATCTGACCCAAATTTTACATACTTACCCTTTGGAACCCGACAAGTAACACTGTTCACTTTAAATTTCGGACAGACCACACTATTCCCTGCTTTTTGGCCCTTTGGCACAAAACTACACCGTTTCACCGATCTCAAATAATTACCCTTTTCAACTCGACGAGTAACACCTTCCACTCGAAATTACGGACAGACCACTCCATTCCTCGCATTTAGGCCCTTTGACACAAATCTACATCGTTCACCGATCGAAAACAGAACGTGTATACTTACCCTTTGGAACCCGATGAGTAACACTGTCCACTTGGAATTTCGGACAGACCACTCCATTCCCTGCATTTAGGCCCTTTTGCACATATCTACATCGTTTCACCGATCTGAACCTAAATTTGTATACTTACCCTTTGGAACCCGACGAGTAACACTGTCCACTTAAAACTTTGGACAGACAACTCCATTTCCTGCATTTAGGCCCTTTGGCAAAATCTACCCCGTTTCACCGATCTGAGCCAAATTTTACATACTCACCGTTTGGAACCCGACGTGTAACACTTTCTACATGCCATTTCGGACATGCCATTTACCGCATTTAGGCTCTTTGGCAAAAATCTACTTAGTTTCACCCATTTCAACCAATCTTTATGTAAGTTACTTACCCTTTGGAACCCGACGAGTAACACTGTCTGCTTGAACTTTCGGACAGAGCACTCCATTCCCTGTATTTAGACCCTTTGTCACAAATCTACATCGTTTCACCAATCTGGATCAAAATTTTTATACTTACTCTTTGGAACCCAACGAGTATCACTGTCCACTTTAAATTTCTGACATACCTCTCCATTCCCTGCATTTAGCTCAGGAATCACTCGGGGTTGCCAGCTTCCTAACTCACCCGCCATGAGCCCTTGAGGGTGTACCAGAAATGGTGGGGCTACACACACCCTGCCTCTTTGAGGGCCTTGAGCAGAAGACAGGAGATATAATGAAACGGAATAGAAGGCAGACCCCTCGAAGAATGAGGGCATCAGGAAAGATGAGACAACGGCCAATTAAGCGGGAAATTGAAAGACTCCCTAGCCCTCGGATGCCCTAATACAGTCGGGGTCGGAAGAGAACAAGAGTTGACCAAGGAAGGCCGACAGGAAAGAGAACTGAAAGGAGCCTGGCACCAGGAAGTAGAAGCGATGTCAGTCTCAGCTGGGGTCCGGTGGTCGCCAACCCACGTCCCACAAGTTGTGAGACTCTGGGGGGGGGGGGGGCAGTTGTGAGAATAGCTTGCTGATTCATCGCGAGGTGACACGAGATGACTTTCCAGAGCTGTCTATACTGATGCCAGCACAGGGCCGTTGCTCAAGCCACTGTGGTGTTGCGAAAGAGTGAGTGATTCCCCGGCCAATCTAAATACGACGGGGAACCCCGAACGTGTGTCATCATATTTCGTCATCATCTACGATCATCTCAGGTTCATGCAGCTTGGACCCATTTTCTTTGCCGAGCAGTACGCCATAAGCTCTTTTACTAGACGCATCGAGTACAGGCCTAAGCCAGAAAATAAGGTTGAGACTTTCGAAGACATCGAAGCTAGACATCTGAATTACCTATATCAGTTGTAAATTACAGCATGTTCGTTTAGTAGTCATTTTTTCATTACCTTATTATTATCATCATCATAAGTGCAAATGACCTAGATGTTACGCGCATCATACCACTAATCACCGCCGCATAAAGTCTTTCTGGACTGTGATTTTTAAAATATTTATTTTTATTACAGTACATTGTGTACATTATAAGTTGAAGGAAGGAAGGAAGGAAGATTGTAGTTTTACGTGACCGTGAATCTTGTGATTATAAGCCACGGGACCTCCTTTTTACGTGGAATCCGAACCACAGGACATGGCATTTCACTTCGAAAATCTCACATGCATTGATCGGGAATCGAACCCGGACCGCCTTGGTGAGAGGCATACAGCTAGACCGCTGGGCGTGGTGGCTCAGCGGTCTAGCTGTATGCCTCTCACCAAGGCGGTCCGGGTTCGATTCCCGGCCAATGCATGTGAGATTTTCGAAGTGAAATGCCATGTCCTGTGGTTCGGATTCCACGTAAAAAGGAGGTCCCGTGGCTCATGATCTCGAGATTAACGGTCACGTTAAACTACAAGCTTGCTTTTAAGTTGAAGTGTCAATTCAATACAGGTAGTAGTTTCCCTCATCATCCTCATCATAAGGGCAAATGACGTAGATGTTACGCCCATTACACCATTAATCACCACACACAATAAGTCTTCCTCGCCTGTGAATTTTGAAATATGTATTTCTATTACGGTAGTTTGTAAGTTTGACGTGTCAATTCAACAGTAGTTTTCATTATCATCCTTATCGAAAGGGCAAATGACTAGATATTACGCCCTCATTGTCTTTGGGGGGGGGGGGAAATGACCTAGATTTTATGTCCATTATATTTCTAAGGAGACTTTGATACACTATCATCATTCCACCGGGCGAAGCCGGGTACTACTGCTAGTATGTATATATATCACACTCAAATACACAAGCTTATAGCCGACAAAATACGCTTTATATTTCCTCTGTGCTCTTCAAGACACACAATATCATAGGTTGATGCAAACCCTCGCCATTACCTGCTCGTTCAGACCACAATCATTCACTTATTATTCAGCGACTTTCCTTACTTACCATCAACTTCACTTCTATTACTCATGACACATATTTCCTTAAGGATCTCACATTGTAAGTGCCATATAATCGTTTTCCTGCGTCTCCTAGGACATATGCGGATTTACCTATCCTCTTCTGCACAGTATAGGGGCCTTCAAAAATAAGGAAGAACTTCGTTATAACTTTCTGAAGAATACTGGATTGCCTTTGAACACGCAACAAGACTTTGTCACCGACCTCAAATTGATCCAGCTTTTTACCTTTTTGTTGGCGAATTCTGCGTTCAGCTGCTTTACCTAAATTCTTTTTTGCCAAGAGTTGACAAGAGTTGAGTGCTTTTCAGTCGGTCAACACGAATGTACCCAAAAGAGATGGGTTATGCCCTAATCCTGAAATAAATTACATGCGATTAATAAAACACTAGGATGACCAGTTTCGATCGTCAAGCGATCATCATCAGATCCAATACACTTAGGCTATAAAATCTATGTTTGAAATACAGGTGAAAATATTTACAATATGTACAATTATTTAGTTGCAGTATTGGTACTGCAACTGTCAGTGTATGCTAAATGCAGTATATATGTTAGGTGAAATGCTAAATGGTGATGGCTATCCGGAGATTGTACTTTAGAGAGATTCATTCATTCATTCATTCATTTCCGTGTCCGATCATTTCCAGAATGTAGCAACTCCGATGGCCTTGTTGTTTGCCTCGATCAGGTCCTGGGTAGTGCAGGGTTGTTCTAGTAGTGGACAAATGAGCAGGTGGGCTGGGTCTTGTGTTGCTCCACACTCGCAGGACGTGTCTCCATCAGCTGGAAGGATACCCCATTTCTGCATATTGGTCTTGCAACGAGGGATTATATGGTTGTAAACTATGGTTAAACTATAAAATTTAGGCTAACTACTTATCTGATTGTCTTCCGTACTACAGCTATTCGCAGTTTCCGTGCTCACTTGAACTCGCTGTGCGGTCGACTGCGGTGGTTATCTTAACGACTGGTTTTTCCCTGCCTTCCCCCCCTGTCCCTACGTGCTGTGGGGAGTGATCGCGATGTGTTTATGTGAGGTGTTGCCAACCTAGATAAGATGTATGTTATTGAATGAGGTGGATCTACAACTATTAAAGACCGTGGATTAGTCCTCGCCACGCGTGGAGCATAACCCATTCGAACTAAGCGTTGACGGTCTTATGAGGACGTCCCGGCACCTTTAATACTGCCTCTAATATGGGCCTTGGTTTATTGCAGAAGAAAAGTACATCGTACACCTGATCCAGATAACATTTACCTATTAAAACCCCCTAATTTCCCCCCTTTTTTATCTAGCTTGGCTGTGTCGCTAAATTGTGTTTTGTTTCCGACAGGGTGTGTTTTTTAGTAGCGTGAAGAGGGGTGAGCTCTCCATGAACGTGTGTTCATTTAGATTGTTGGGATTGTTTCGTTTGGCTAGGTGTATCTCGATTGCTTCCTTTATGTCAAGAGCTCTGCCTTTCGATTCGTGATGGATTATTTTAAGGTCCGACTCTATGTTGGTAAAGCTATGCCCTGCGTCACACATATGTTCGCACACGGCTGAATGTGTTCCGTATCTTATCGCATTTCTATGTTCATTATAACGTGTGTCTACTCGCCTTCCACTCTGCCCGATGTAATTAGCTTGACAATCGGTGTCTTGGCACGTTATAGAATATACCCCTGACCTTGAATACGGGTCACGTGTATTTCGATTACTATTTAGGAGGTGCCTAGCGGTTGTGTTTTTCGTCGTGAAAGCTATCTTTATGCCTTGCTTTTTGAATAGGTTAGTGATTTTATAAGTATTCGCATTCACATAGTTGAAACGCGCAAATTTTTTCTCATTACTGTCCGGTTTGGGAACCGTTTTATCTTTATTTTTATGTTTGGCTATAATTTGATTTATTTTGCTTGGCGAGAAGTTGTTTTCCTTTGCTATTTGCATAATAGTTCTTATTTCCTTATTATAGTTGTCTTTTGACATGGGTATGTTTAAAGCCCTGTGCACCATTGAATTGAAACCCGCTAGTTTGTGCGTACTGGGGTGATTAGACTGATTGTCGATTGCATGCGAGGTTTGTGTTGCTTTCCGGAATATGGAATATGAAAGGTCGTTGTCTTTACGTTCAATAGTTATATCGAGATAATTTATTTTCCGGTCTATTTCGGATTCCTTAGTGAATTTGATAGAATGGTGAAGGCTATTAATGGATTGGAGAATTGTTTCTTCGCTTGTTAGTTCAGTATCGTAGATGCAGATTACATCATCTACGTATCTTTTCCATATTACTATTCCCTTTGTTGAAGTCTTTTCTAAGAACGCATTTCCTAGTGCATTGATGAAGATGTCAGCGATTAACCCACTTAGTGGCGATCCCATTGCTAGGCCTTCTCTCTGTGTGTATATTTTATTGTCGAATTGAAACACGTTTTGGGTGAGAACGACCCTCAGTAATCTCACAATCTCTTCAATTTCTTTTACCGAATTGTTGGATTTTAAGTTGTTTTCGATAGTGTTGATTGCTTCAATAATCGGAATATTGGTGTACATGTTAGTTACGTCGAAGGATACTAGCCTGAAGCTAGGTTTCATTTGTAGGGTGTTCAATGCTGTTACTAGTTCTGTTGTGTTCTTTACAGAGTTGTTTTTGTCGTTGGAAAGACGGCATTTTAAGATTTTTAGTAACTCTTTGCTGATTTTGTAATTAGGGGCATTCCTACAATTGACTATTGGTCTCATTGGGCATTCCTTTTTGTGTATTTTTGGTTGTCCCCTCAATGACGGTATTTTCGGGTTCATGTTTATTAGTTTTGATTTTTCAGCTTTGGTCAGTATGTATTCTGTTTCTTTTAGCGCACTTTTTATTTGTTTTTGGAATTTGTTGGTGGGGTCTTTTGTTAATTCCTTGATTTCGTTGTTGTTTAGGAATTCGACTGTTTTTTCAATGTATTCTGTTTTGTTCAAAATCCCTTATCTGCTTTTGTGATGATTAAGTCATGTTCTTTTATTTTTTGTTTCAACGACTTTATTTCTTTGATTTGTTTGTTGTTTTGAATGTTATTGCTATCGCCCTCTCGTTTGAGGATTTTTTTGGCTTCGTTGGTGGCGAGATTTTTGGTTAATTCCCTGTCTTCTGCTGGGAGCTTGTGACTGGCTATCTCAATATCTGAGATTAACTGTTTTATATTGTGGTTCGTGTGTGCGTCTGTGCAGTTGTATTTCAAACCTTTGTCTAACATATTCATTTCACCTTGAGAAAAGGTTACGTTCGTTCTGTTGTTTACTCTGCTGTGGAAATTGAATTCATTGTTATTCGTGTGTTGTTCGTTAGATTGATGGTTCTGTGTTTCTCCTAGTTTTCTTAATTTATTTTCTAGCGTTTCATGCTTCCTCGTTGCTCTGATTTTGATGGTGTCATGTAGGTGTTCGGTGAAGCTGTCCCATTGGGCTGCGTGCCAGAAATTACTTAGTTGCAATTGAATGTCGTATAATTGTTGGTTAATTTTTTGCTTTCTTATGTATGCAAATCTTAATTCGTTTTTTATCCAAAGCGCTTTGGCTTGTTTAGTTGAAATGATCGAGGCTGGTGTGTTCGGTACGGTTTTAATTGGTACGTATTTAGGGGTGAGGTTTAGTTCTATACATTTTTTGTTGAACCAAATTGACTTGTCTAAATTCATGAGTTTAAGCCTGAGTGATTTGAATTTCTTGGCTTCACGATTTGCCTGACTAGCCGTGAACATTGTGGTGTTTGAAGCCATATTTTCAATGTTGCCTTAGTAAACAAGAGTTTAGTGCTTTTCAGTCGGTCAACACGAATGTACCCAAAAGAGATGGGTTATGCCCTAATCCTGAAATAAATTACATGCGATTAATAAAACACTAGGATGACCAGTTTCGATCGTCAAGCGATCATCATCAGATCCAATACACTTAGGCTATAAAATCTATGTTTGAAATACAGGTGAAAATATTTACAATATGTACAATTATTTAGTTGCAGTATTGGTACTGCAACTGTCAGTGTATGCTAAATGCAGTATATATGTTAGGTGAAATGCTAAATGGTGATGGCTATCCGGAGATTGTACTTTAGAGAGATTATATGGTTGTAAACTATGGTTAAACTATAAAATTTTAGGCTAACTACTTATCTGATTGTCTTCCGTACTACAGCTATTCGCAGTTTCCGTGCTCACTTGAACTCGCTGTGCGGTCGACTGCGGTGGTTATCTTAACGACTGGTTTTTCCCTGCCTTCCCCCCCTGTCCCTACGTGCTGTGGGGAGTGATCGCGATGTGTTTATGTGAGGTGTTGCCAACCTAGATAAGATGTATGTTATTGAATGAGGTGGATCTACAACTATTAAAGACCGTGGATTAGTCCTCGCCACGCGTGGAGCATAACCCATTCGAACTAAGCGTTGACGGTCTTATGAGGACGTCCCGGCACCTTTAATACTGCCTCTAATATGGGCCTTGGTTTATTGCAGAAGAAAAGTACATCGTACACCTGATCCAGATAACATTTACCTATTAAAAAACCCCTAATTTCCCCCCTTTTTTATCTAGCTTGGCTGTGTCGCTAAATTGTGTTTTGTTTCCGACAGGGTGTGTTTTTTAGTAGCGTGAAGAGGGGTGAGCTCTCCATGAACGTGTGTTCATTTAGATTGTTGGGATTGTTTCGTTTGGCTAGGTGTATCTCGATTGCTTCCTTTATGTCAAGAGCTCTGCCTTTCGATTCGTGATGGATTATTTTGAGGTCCGACTCTATGTTGGTAAAGCTATGCCCTGCGTCACACATAAGTTCGCACACGGCTGAATGTGTTCCGTATCTTATCGCATTTCTATGTTCATTATAACGTGTGTCTACTCGCCTTCCACTCTGCCCGATGTAATTAGCTTGACAATCGGTGTCTTGGCACATTATAGAATATACCCCTGACCTTGAATACGGGTCACGTTTATTTAGATTACTATTTAGGAGGTGCCTATCGGTTGTGTTTTTCGTCGTGAAAGCTATCTTTATGCCTTGCTTTTTGAATAGGTTAGTGATTTTATATGTATTCGCATTCACATAGTTGAAACGCGCAAATTTTTTTCTCATTACTGTCCGGTTTGGGAATCGTTTTATCTTTATTTTTATGTTTGGCTATAATTTGATTTATTTTGCTTGGCGAGAAGTTGTTTTCCTTTGCTATTTGCATAATAGTTCTTATTTCCTTATTATAGTTGTCTTTTGACATGGGTATGTTTAAAGCCCTGTGCACCATTGAATTGAAACCCGCTAGTTTGTGCGTACTGGGGTGATTAGACTGATTGTCGATTGCATGCGAGGTTTGTGTTGCTTTCCGGAATATGGAATATGAAAGGTCGTTGTCTTTACGTTCAATAGTTATATCGAGATAATTTATTTTCCGGTCTATTTCGGATTCCTTAGTGAATTTGATAGAATGGTGAAGGCTATTAATGGATTGGAGAATTGTTTCTTCGCTTGTTAGTTCAGTATCGTAGATGCAGATTACATCATCTACGTATCTTTTCCATATTACTATTCCCTTTGTTGAAGTCTTTTCTAAGAACGCATTTTCTACTGCATTGATGAAGATGTCAGCGATTAACCCACTTAGTGGCGATCCCATTGCTAGGCCTTCTCTCTGTGTGTATATTTTATTGTCGAATTGAAACACGTTTTGGGTGAGAACGACCCTCAGTAATCTCACAATCTCTTCAATTTCTTTTACCGAATTGTTGGATTTTAAGTTGTTTTCGATAGTGTTGATTGCTTCAATAATCGGAATATTGGTGTACATGTTAGTTACGTCGAAGGATACTAGCCTGAAGCTAGGTTTCATTTGTAGGGTGTTCAATGCTGTTACTAGTTCTGTTGTGTTCTTTACAGAGTTGTTTTTGTCGTTGGAAAGACGGCATTTTAAGATTTTTAGTAACTCTTTGCTGATTTTGTAATTAGGGGCATTCCTACAATTGACTATTGGTCTCATTGGGCATTCCTTTTGTGTATTTTTGGTTGTCCCCTCAATGACGGTATTTTCGGGTTCATGTTTATTTTTTGCCATCTGGATAATGACATCCAATCCTGGTTCTTTTCCCACTGTTAATCCTAATATTCTTGCTAACTCATTTTGTGGCTTACTGCCAAAATGCACTTCATGCGGCGTCATTTTCGTGCTTTCGTGTTGGACAGCATTCAACCAAGTTTCAACTCTGCTAAGTTGCGATACCCAAGAAGAGTGTTTGTCATACACGAGAGCTCGTAACAAGCGACCAAGTTCCTTCATATTTCGTTCACAAATATTCCCTTGTGGATAGCGAACTGATGAATGGACATGTGATATCCCGGCTTCACGCATCTTGTTTTTCCAGTGTTTAGATGTGAATTGCGGGCCGCTATCAGTTAATATTTTGAGTGGAAGACCGAACTCAGGTATATATTTCTCTATGATCAATTTGCTACAAGCTTTCCCGGTGGCCTTCCTTAAAGCATATAGTTTGACATATTTACTGAATGAGTCAACTATTACAAAAATGTATTCATAGCCAAATTGACCTTTCACTATAGGCCCAAATAGGTCCGCACATAGTAACTCTCCGGGTTTACTTGTGAGAACGGCCTGCATTTCGCCCGTTAAATATCTATTTGGAAATTTAGATTTCTGACAGAGGTCACACTTTGCAAGAATAGTCCTAATTTCTCTCCCCATTCTACACCAAATGAAGTTTTGTTGGAGTTCATAGAGCACTTTATTAGCTCCAAAATGCCCTAATTCCTTATGGATAAACCAAGTAAGTTCCTCCGTTAAAGATTTAGGCACACAAATAGCCCATTTTTCTTCCCCACATTTCCGTGCTAGAAATCCGTCCAACATTTTGTATATGAATCTCCCAGATTCCACACACTCTAAATCACTTCCTTCTAACAATGACAAAGGTTCTTTTAATACCTTATCTTCTCTCTGACTTACCAACAGATTTCTTAACACCTTTAAAGATTCTTTATAGGTAGGATCCAAGCATGCGCATATCAACACCCCTTGGTTCGCCTTAACAACTGACTCACTGTGATTTAAATTGACGTCTCTAGATAACATGTCTGCCAAAATGTTATCCTTACCTTTAATATGATGTATGTCGAAATCATATTCCTGCAGTGCAAGAATCCATCTGCTAACGCGGTTACTACTCAGTTTACATGTGTTAATAAATGCTAGGGCGTGGTGATCTGTGAAGATTTCAAATTTCCCGCCAAGGACATACATTCTGAATTTACTTAGGCTGTACACAATGCCTAGTAATTCCAACTCCGTTATAGTGTAGCGCTTTTCAGCGGCAGAAAGACCACGTGAGGCCAGGGACACAATCCTCAAATTGCCCTCCTCATCTTTCTGGCATAGTACACCGGAAATACCAACGTGGGATGCATCAGCCATCAGCACATATGGTCTGTCCTTTAAAGGGTACTTTAACACTACGGCCTTCGCAAATCCAATTTTGAGAGCCTTAAATGCTCCCTCGTGCATTTCAGTCCAACACCATTTATTACCTGATTTTAATAACTCACGGAATGGTTCCACCATACAGGCATACCTCATAATACATCGACGAAAATAATTGCACATGCCCAGATATGTTTTCAGTTCTTTCACATTCCTAGGTGATTTAGCATCTAAAATCTTACCTACCCTGCTTTCCTCAGGCTTCACACCTTCCGCTGACACCGTATGACCAAGAAAAGTAATTTCCTTACGACAAAAAAATGACTTACTGAGTTTGAGAGTGAAACCAGCTCTCGCTAATTTCTTAAAAACCCGGTCCAGGTGCATTAAGTGCTCACTGAACGTTTCTGAACTAATCACCAAATCGTCTATATATATAGTTACAAATTTGTCCATGTCGCTTCCTAAAGCGATCCCTAGAGCTCTAATCAGTGCTGCAGAACTACTCTTCAGGCCAAAAGCTACTCGACAGAATTGATACAGATGATTTTGAAAGGAAAAAGCGGTTAAAGGCCTATCTTCCCTTTTTAGCGAGACTTGCCAAAAACTCGAACTTAAGTCAACACATGTAAACCATTGTTTACCTGGAAATCCCTGAACTAATTCCTCAATTGATTGAGATCTAAGCTGATCCACAGATATATGGTTGTTCAAATTTCGTGCATCTAAACAAAGTCTTACTTTTCCGTCAGACTTGGGAACAACAAGTAATGAATTAATATATGGGCTAATCGAGGGTTCTATAATTTTATCCTGCAACATGCTTTCAATCTGCCTTCTCACAGCTTCCTGGAATTTGTAAGGCACGGGGTAGCGATGACCTACAAAAATACTGCGATCAAGTACATTTAATGAATGTTCGTAGCAATTAGCTAATCCAATACGGTCCTCAAATATATACTTATTCTCTATCAACACCTCCAACAATTCATCCATTTGATTACTCTCTAACTCACTCTGTAATGCAGCTTTACGCAAGGTATCCTCTAGAGAATCCTTCGTCATCATACTGCCTAAAAAATGTAAAAAATGTTCCTTTTCAATAGATACCCCGACAATCTCACCACTAACCTTACTGCAAATATCGACTCCTTTAGTCGTTAATATCTCCTCAAGAGTACATATATTCTTAGAACCACCATAAAACTTACTCGAATTATTAAATGACATGATCACATTTTCATTCATCCATCTGAATTTAACATTACCATCCCTATAGCATAGCTGTGCAGAATGTTGCGACATCCAGTCCGAACCCATAATCAGTGAGTAAACAAGATTTGGAATCACTAAACAAACATGAGTTCCAATCTTACCTCCTATTAAAATTTCTACAACCACTTGTTTAGAAATTATGTGAGATTTCTTGCCCACCGCAGTTAACACGAAAGTAGTTCTTATTGGAATTTCCTCAATTTTAATACCATTTTCCTTCCTATTATTATAAAATGCTGCACTGATGCAAGAAACCTGACAGCCACTGTCAAAAAGTGTATCGATACACGCCCCTAACACTTGTAATTTTAACACTGAGTTAAAATTAATAACGGTAGGTTCTTTAGATACCTCCATAAATTCACTTAATAAATCATTACGGATATTTAGGTCATACGGTTCGCTCAAAATGGTGTAAGCTGGAAAAGACTCAGACTGGCAACTTGACCTTACGTCACAGTCTGGTTCACATTTAAAGTATCGGTACCATTATCTTGGTTTTGTGTCTCCCCGTTATTTTTGTTGTGGTTCTGACGAGGGTTGCTGCCATTACCTTGATTTTCTTCTCTCTGCCTCCCTGAATTTCCTGCATTATTTCTTTGATTGTAATACCGCTGCCCATTGTTAGGACCTGCATTATTATCCTGATTACCATTGTGGTTATTATCATGGTTTCTCCTATTGCCATGATACTGGCCACGGTTATTCTGATAACTATCTCTACCTTGAAATTGCCCCTTGTTATTTTGAGCATATGAATTTTCAAAATTACGCCCCCTATTGTTGCCTTGAAAATTCTGGTGTTGTTGCCTGCCATTATTATTTTGATTCCTATTCTCATTCATATATCGACTATTCTGCTGTCCTGCCGGTGTTTCACCAACACTATTCTCTAGAGCATCAAATCTCCCTAATAATCTTTCCAACTCTGTGATAGTCGAAGTGCGTTGCATGCATGCAGCCTCTCTTATTCGGAATGGGAAATGCTTTATCATTTGCCTGACTATATCGCTGTCTTGTGTCATGCCATCTAGATATTTGCAGATGATAACCTTATTAAGAAAATATTCAGTCATACTGCAAGTACTTTCAGGCGGATATATCCCACAAATAATACTTTCCCTTTTTTGGGCCTGTATTTCATCATTCCAATATTTTTCACAAAATTTATTTTTAAAATCATTAAAGTCCACTAAAGTGTTTTTATAAACAGAAAACCAGCTTTTTGTTTCCCCCACAAAAGCCTGATCTAATATCTCCACTACCATATTCCACTCTATCTGTCCTTCTAGTAGCCTTTCCTTGAATTTATTTTCTACTATAGTTATGAATTCCATAGGACATCCCTGCTCGTTAGAGAACTTAACTAGTTCAGTTTCCTTCATTCCACCTCCTGATACAATAACTCTACCCTGTATTCCCTCCTGCCTTAATTGCTTTCTTAACTTAATCTCAATTTCTGCTATCTTTTTATCCGCCACTTTTTCTACCATTTCCACTCTTTCTTTCAAATTATTCTCTTTTTCTATCAATTCATTTCTTAATATCTTTTGCTTTTCCTGAATCTCCTGATAATTTTCTGCATTTGTCAGGTGACTTTCCTCTACTTTCTTATCAAATTCTGACTGCACTTTCTTTATCTCTCCTCCCAATTCTGTTCTTACTTGTCTAGTTTCCGTCTGTACTATCTTCTTAAGATTCTCTCTTTGATTGACTAACTTTTCCTGAATTTTCCCTTCCACTTCTACTAATTTCAGATCTACTTCCTCTATGATATTTTTAGCATTTTCTTCTAACACATCCTTAATTTCACATCTGATCTCCTGTTTCGCTCCCTGAATACTCTCCTGCAGCGTCCCATACTTTCTATTTAATTCCTCATTCTCCTTGACCATATTATCTAGCTTCTGATTGAATTCTTTATTATCTTTACAAATCGCTTCTCTTATCTCCCTACTCATCTCCTGATTTTGCCTACTTATTTCCTCTCTCATCTCCCTACTCATCTCCTGATTTTGCCTACTCATCTCCTGATTATTTTATTGCTATCTTCTAGCTTCTTGTCTATTGCCTTGCTTATCTCCTGATTTTGCCTATTCATCTCCTGATTTTGCCTATTCATCTCCAGAAACATTCCCATGATCTCATCTAATTTATTTTCCGAAATATCCAAAGGCTTTTGTTTCTCCTTCCCTCCACTAGTCTCAGGATTTATTTCAGGATGTACCTCTATATTCGTCTCAGGGTTAACCTCGGGATTATTCTCAGGATTACTCTCAAGATTTACCTCCGACATCTTGGTATAATCCTCTACGCTCTCAGCCTCAGTACCACTATCAACTTTCGTATAATTAGCTTTCTCGCCTTTACCCCTACTCCTCAATTTCCTTTGTTCCTCATCCGCCATCTCGAAGTACACCGTATAAAGTTTACCGTTCCAAAATTCACCTCACTTTCCCCCAAAATCAATCACTAATAATACACTAATTCACTTCACTTTCCCCCAAAATCACTGACCAATAATACACAAATTCACTTCACTTTCCCCCAAAATCACTGACAATTTGCACTGAATTAACACTCACTCCTTCCGTAAATATCGTTAGGTTTTCGTGCCGCATAGTTGGGTGCCATTTGTAATGGTTTAGAGTATTTAGAGAGTGTTACTGTTAATAGTAAAAGCGCTCCACTGTTGGGCGTTATATGTAATGTGTTAGAGAGATATTTAAACTTGCCTCACTAGTTGGGCGTTATTTGTAATGGTTTAAAGTATTTAGAGAGTGTTACTGTTAATAGTAAAAAAAAGCGCTCCGCTAGTTGGGCGTTATTTGTAATGGTTTAAAGAACTTAATAAGAAAAATGTTAATAAGAAACTGATTATTTAAATAGTCGCCCACTTTTGGGTGATCAAAATGAAACATTTAATTGTGTATTTGTATTGTTGTCAGCTTCATTAAAAAAATACATAATGTGTAGTATCATATGTATTGCCAGGGCGCCAGATCATTTATATATCATGATCAAAATAATATATTAAAACCTCGGTTAAACAGAGGCCGAGCATCGAAATTCCTATCTCCAGCCGTAGTGAAACTTACGTAATCTAACCTTACGATAATTAGTTCAGGAGTATGGTGTTGCCTTATAGTAATTTCTAGCTACTAAAGGAAACCAGTCAAACATTTGAATTTAAAATGAATTTAATATATAAAAACAACAAGTGCAAAAAGAATAAAATACTAAAGACAATAATAATAATAAATTTAAATGAAAGAATCTACCGAATTTACTTGTATTATGGGTCTTGATTGGAAATTGGAGTATACTGAGTTAATTGAATAAAATATAGATTGAATTTTATATGGATGAGAGCCTTCTGATTTGACTGGAGTATAACTGTTTACATCGCTCACCGCATTGAAGATCTTTGTAGTTGGATTGTTGCGTAGAGAGTTCCTGATGTTCCTCGAAGTAATTAATTTATATGTGGATGACGGAATAAATTCCAAAAATCATCCCTGTGACAATAGCCTCGTACACAACCATGTCACAGTTTGATGAGACAGAATGTCTTATCAAATTCACATACTTAATAGTCAACTGTCTAGTTTAGAACTCCGTTATAGACTCCATCTCGCTACAAGTTCCTCTGCTCAACTCAGCATCCTTCCCTCTCCTCCAGCAATTCAATAATAATAATCACCTTTCAGTTGGGCGGCCGTCATATATATAAAGTTCCCAGGTAAGGCACGTGTCATTCCTCTCTTCTGAGGTCGAGGCGAAATAAGCCCGCCTTTCACATATCAACAATGACAATACTTCTTTGTAGCAATTCTCGGGAGGTCCAGCCCACCTTTTGTATCAAGTTGCAAAGGACTCATTCATCGGCCCATCATTGTTAGTGGCAACTCTTCATAGAATCTCTTCTTAGTATGATTTGTATACTGGTAGAATATTTGATGTGACAGACATAAGTGTCTATTTATGTCATTTCCAAGAAGCGGTATATAAGCCGGCCTTCTGTGAACAACCCTCTTCTTCTCTTGTTCGTATTTTCTTCAGAAATAATATTCAGTCAAGCGTCTAACTTATTTCAAATATAATGTGTATCGCTCCAAGTCCTTTCAATTGCCATAATATTCTACATTACCGCATAATAATAGATATAAACATATTAGTTAACATAATAACTAATAAAAGGTAAAATGTAAAATTTAAAAAAATATTGATAGTAATAATAATAATAATAATAATAATAATAATAATAAAATATATAAAATTATTTCATTCTGGTCACAAATTGGGACCATCACAGTGCGAAGCGTTTCAACAAAGTCCCGTATGCGTTCAAGTACCATTCGTCCGATAGTGATGAAACTTGGGTGAGATGTTGTGTACACTTACGTGAGGGTTTATAACTTAGTAAATCTATTTTACAATAGGTAACTCACGAGTAGATTCAACAAATGAGCAACGACGCGCGAACCTTTAATCAAAGTCCCGTATGCGTTCATATACCATTCATCCGTTTGCAATGAAACTTGGGTGAGTGTTGTGTACACCCTACGGAAGGTTTCTGGCTTAATACATCCATTTTGCAATAGGTAGCCCACGAGTAGATTCAACAAATGTGTGACGGCACGCGAATCATTTCAACAAAGTACCGTATGCGTCCATATACCATTTATCCGATTGCGATGAAACTTTGGTGAATTGTTGTGTACACTCCAGGAAATGTTTCTGTCTTAGTAAATCCAGTTTTTAATAAGTAGCGCACGAGTAGTTTCAACAAATGAGCGACGGCGCGCGAATCGTTTCCACAATGTCCCGTATGCGGTCATATATCATTCATCCGATTGCGAGCAAACCTTGGTGAATCATTGAGTACACGCCTGAGAAGGTTTCAGGCTTAGTAAATCTATTTTACAATAGGTAGCGCATGAGTAGATTCAACAAGTGAGTGACGGCAGGCGAATCATTTAAAGAAAATCACTTATGCGTTCATATGTCATTCATCCGATTCCGATGAAACTTTGATGAGTTGTTGTGTACACGCCAGGGAAGGTGTTCAACTTCGTAAATCCATTTTAGAATATTGGTAGCGCACGAATAGATGTAACAAATGAGTGACGACGCACGAAGCGTTCCAACAAAATCCTGTATGCGTTCATATAGTCTACTATTGATCGATTGCGATGAAACATTGATGAGTTGTTGTGTACACTTACGTGAAGATTTCTAACTTAGTAAATCCATTTCGCAGTTGGAAGAGCGCGAGTACATTCAACAAATGTGTGACAGCGCAAGAATCATTTAAACCAAATCGATTATGCGTTAAATGCCATTTATCCGTTTGCGATGAAACTTTGGAGAGTTGTTGTGCACGCTCGAACGAATGTTTCTAAATTAGTTAATTCAATTCACGATAGTTTAGAGCCAGTTGACAGAAATTGAAAAAAATATTGTGTGTCCAAAAGCACTTCAAGAAACAAAGTTACAACACTTTCTTTGATTGGCAGGACAACGTCTGCCGGGTCAGCTTGTCTACTATATAAAGCTCAAATACCACTGACTGACTGATTCATTCATCACGAAATCTCAGAAACCACCGAACGGATTGGAATGAAATTTGGTATGCAGCTTCCTCAAGGTCCACAAACGCCCACTAAGAAAGGATTTTTGGATATTCAGGTTCTAAAGGGGTGTTAAGGGGGTAGACCTGCATTCATTGAATAGCAATATCTCCCGATTGGTTTCATTGGGGGATGTGATACTCGGCATATAAACTCATCATTAAAAATAAGAAGACACGTGTCTGAGGGTTTTTCGAAGTGGTGTATATTATGAGGTGAAAGGGGTGAAAAGTAGGGGTTTAAGGATTCCTAACGGAGCGTGTATCCCTTAAACGACATAGGCCAGGAGTTTGGAACTCAGCGGGAAAAAATCAGCATAGAAAATAAGTAAATAGGTGTTTGACCGTTTTTTCATAAATCCAATTTAAGGGGCCCATGGGGAGGGGTGAAATTATGGGGGGGGGGGGGGGGGGTAATATGTCTGAGTGTAAAATTATACATGGCCTATGTTGTAGACAATAACACATTACATCTTTTTTGTCTCCTGCTATTTCATCATACGACGAATACTTAGGGAGTTATTAATGATTTTGTATTTTTTGGCCGGAATTTTCCAAGTCCCAGGAATGACATAAAAATTGATTCGAATGAAATTTCAAAAAATAGTTTTTATTAATACTTTTATTATATGGTTCACGTCTTTTAGGGTCCGAAACCAACATGATATTTTGATGTTTATTTTCGTCCCATGCATTTTTGGTTTCAGGTGATAGACCATGCTTATCTATCTATATAACTAATGTTATAACGGGATTCCAAATGTTATTGCGGGCGAAGCCGCGGGTAACAGCTAGTATCATTATATAATAAGCTAAGGTGTATGTTTCACAAAACTCAAGCTTCTAAACCAGATGGAGTTAGAAGGTGTGGTTTGTAACAAAATCTTCCAAATCGTCTCAATAGTAGAGGAAAAAACTTGCATTTCTTGAAAAGTCAACGGAAATATATTGATGAGTTTATAAAATGCTTTTAAACAAAATAATAAAACGCTAGCCTCTGTCAGAACTGTGACGCGTACATCCGCATAGTACTAGAGCCGGGCGGGTGGTCTGTACACATGGGGCGCACACAGTCCATTGTGATGAATTGCTCTCTGGTTTCACAAATATCGACAATTTGTTTAAAATGTGCGTTTAAACAAATAAACATTTTATAGAAGCCCGCATAACAGTAAAGCCAGGCGGGTTCTCGCACGGGTCCGCTAGTGTGTATGTTACAGGGAAAGTCGATTCTTAGTAAGGCAGACTCAACTCTTACTAAAAGTATGAGTAAGAGTTGATTGAAAACAAACAGATCAACTTTTCCTAGGAAGAGTTAACTATGCGTGCTGTCTTTCTCTCTCCTCTCTCTCGCTGCCCATAGTATTATAAGGTGCGTTCAAAAAGTAACGAGCCGGAGGCTGGAATGCGCAAACCGGTGACGACATCGGCTAATCGTGGCTTGTGTAACGAGGTGTGGTTCCGACCAGAGCGTGGAAGGTCACAGCCCATCGCTAGAGGGCACGCGTGCACGTCACGTGACGATACAAAGCGAGCAGCAGTATGCATAAATTGTCCAACGCTGCCAGTCCCATTGCAAACAGTGACATGGAGACGTCAACCGAAGAACAAAGAGGTGTTGTTCGTTTTCTGACAGCGGAAGGAGTAGGGGGAACGGACATTCATCGCCGAATGCCACAAGTGTACGGCGAACACTGCATGTCCCTTGCAAGGGTCAAGGCGTGGCACAAGCGCTTCAGGCAAGAACGGGTGTCGTTAGCCGATGATGCCCGGTCTGGGACACCCCCCTGCATTACCGATGACAACGTCCAGCTGGTTGATGCACTCATTACCCCGGACCAACGAGTGACAATGAACGCCATAGCCGCCGTGGTCGCTCCACGACAATGCACGACCTCATACGGCCAACACAGTCGCGACACTCCTGCAGAAATTCAATTGGGAGGTTCTCGGCCACCCTCCATACATTCCAGACCTCTCTCCCTGTGATTACGCCATGTTTGGTCCCCTGAAAAGGGCTCTGCGGGGCCAACGATTCACCTAAGACGACGACGTCCAGCTGTACGTGCGGAACTGGTTCATATCGCAGCCCAGGGAGTTTTATGAGACAGCCATTCACCGCCTTATGTCACAGTGGGACAAGTGCCTCAACAGCCAGGGCCAATACTTCTAACATACAGGTACTGGTTCCTGTAATTATGCCTCCAGCTCGTTACTTTTTGAACGCACCTTATACATTGTTCATATTTCAATGATTATATTTTTTCAGGTCTCATTTCAGTAAATATTCTGCATACATTATCCAAGAAAATGAAGTTCCTATGGATAAAACAATAGCTGTGAGGACTGTTGCAACTTCACAATCACATGGAAGTGGACAAGGTTTTTTCATGAAGTGCATGTGCAAGAAGAAAAGTGTGCTTTGCAACTCAAAGTATAACAAATCTTTACCTTGCTGTAATAAATGATATACATTTCTATCTCTTTATGTATTAAGTTATAAAGGTTTTGCATTTTTATTCGTTTTTCTTGAACATTTCAATATTTTTATGTATTGGTTTTGCCTTTTTATTTGTTTTCTTATGTAATACTGCTTCCTTGCAAATAGTTAACTGTTACTACCTCAAGGCAGTAAGAGTATACTTTACCTAGGTATAGTCAACTCTGACTAGTAAATGTTGATCGAAATTGAACATTAATAATAATAATATCGTATGACCTCGGGTGCCGGGTGCAAGCTTTGTTATTTGAGACCCAAAGGGTAGCTTGCATGTCAAATTTCGTTGTTCCTTGAAGCACTATGAAAGTCAAGGAGGTTAGATATATAAGCTCCTTGAACACTATAGCGCTTTCTAGTAGAAAAATGAGGAACTTTGTGTTGGCGGAAACTCCCGAGATTAATTTTGGCATTATGAACAAGGCCTACTGAATTCAAATGGGTTCTTTGACATGCCAACATCGTATGACATGGTGTCGTAATTTTTGCCGCCAGTAAAAGTCGACTTTACCTAGGGAGAGTCAACTCATACTGGAGAATCGACTTTCCCTGTAACATTATATAAAATACAATGACGGGGAATAAAAGGGTCAGATGATTTCGCAGAGAAAAGTGGATTTTATAATTTAATATCAACAAAATTGCTAATTTTCGACAATTTGCACATTGATAAGTGAAAATACAACGCACTAAATACCAACGAAATCAAACACGAAAAAAAAAAAAGAAAAGAAAGGAGGTTTTAAAACTTCGGGATCGTATATTTGATTTCATTGATTATATCTCATTATGTCCGAAACCTCCCCCCAACCCTGTCCAATTATAATTTTGACTTAGCTCATCCCCCTCCAAAAGGAAACCCTAGTTATGCCACGGCCTGTCACCATCCCCAGCAGTTGTATCTGCTGACAAAGTATGTTCATCTCCCAGATACTGTCCCTGCGACGGAAGAGGAATAATCCCTCACAGATTCCGTACGTGAAGCCAAGCTGGGAGGATAAGCGATTTAAAAAAAAATCGTAGCCAGTTTGCAGTTTAACAAGATTGTTATTTTTAACACCGACATTCTAAAATTAATTGCCAAGTTCGAAGAACGAGAGAAGAACTAGGACGAGGTGTGGCAGAATGTTAAATCTGGCCCTGATGCGTAGTAGCTATTGTAACTGGCTGGAACTTTCCAACGATTCAGTTAACGACAAGAAAGAGCAGCAATCGGGCCACCCCTGAGGCAAGGTCTCGGTCGAGTCTCGTCTGTACCACCGAGGAGTCAAATCAATTAAACATCAGCTGCGCCATCTATCCGCACACTGCAAGGCCAGAAGGCCACTGGCTGCCACGAGCCGCTCGTGCAGTGATGTCAGATTGTGTTCAGATTGTCCCCCATCAGTACAAACATCGTGATTTATAATATAACTAGCAACCCGACCCGGCTTCGCCCGGGAACAGTTATCTCAGTAATTGAATGGAAATTGTTGGAAGAAATTAAAACGTAAAAACACTTATAGTGAGCGATGTATTGAAGATAGAGATATGCTGTCCGGGACTTTTCTGTAGAAGTTTTCATGCTGAACAATTCTTACACTTATAGTATATAGATATTTGTAACGGTTAACCCAGCGTAAGCTTAAAAAGCACACGGACGCCAGGTTTTCTTTCGACTTTTTCACTGAAATCGTCACTGCTTGGCTTTCTTTGATCATAAACAAATAATTTTCAACAGAAACCTTCCTCGAGAAATCCTTTACAGAATAGTGAAAACCGCATCAAAATCCATCCAGTGGTTCTCGAGATTACCCGTGACATCCAAGAATCGGCGACTTAGTTTTATACTAACAAGGGGAGGATACGATGTATGGGTCACCGATTCAAACCATCTTTAGTACACTTGTAGGGCATGACTAGGCGTATACCAGGTGCAAGTAGTAAGGTGCGCTTCTCAGCCGATTCCGAGAAATTAATTATTAATTATTCGTAATAGCTGTAGCGCGTTCATGTGCGCTGTACGTTATCAAGAATGCAAGAAGCTCAAGGTGCAGCGGTAAAAGAGCCCTGACTCGTAAACGTGGGATCACTGGATCGAATCCCACAGGTGAGTTTTTTTTTTGGTAAACATAGGCAATTCGTACAACAGTAGGTGTCGTGAATAATGTTCATTTTTCAGTCAATTGTAATAACGTGTTCTGTGAGCGGGAAAGGGGAGTAGGAATAAATCTTACAGGAGATTACATCCTCGTCTCGGAATAATTTGAATGCGGTCCACTTCCATCGGCCTTCGTAGGCACTGGCACATCACTACAACGTGTAATATCAGACATCGCACAATTATTCCCACTCTTATGATGTTGCTACCTCAAGAGCCAAGGAACGAATGCGGCATTCAACGTTTCCTGTGTGAACCGTTTATCCTCCTGCCCACCGTTATCGTTAGTTTGTGTGCAGGTGACCTCGCCAGTTCCGAACACTTTCCAACTGGAGCAACGGAGTATCGAGAAGGCAGTGCAAGAACAGAGTAACAAAAAGGCAGTGCGAGAGTACAAATATCAAGTAGGCAGTGAAGAAAAAAAAGTCTTGGAATTGTTATGTATTATGAGTGTGTAAAAAATAGAAATATTTGTGTGTTGATGAATGTCATGAATAGTAAAAACGGTAACACAACCAATACCCATAGCATGGGACACTATTTGCGGGGTACGGAGTGGTCTGATGGTTCACTGACGTGCAATGAACAGAACAGACTGGGCCTTCAGTGTATAAACGTATACATATAATAGAGTACACCTGACCATTTATAATACCAATGTATTTGCAATGCCCCGACTGTACATTATGTAATGTCACAAACGTTCAACCCCATACGATGATTTCAGAATCCCTTTTCCCGCTCACAGAACACGTTATTACAATTGACTGCAAAATGAACATTATTCACGACACCTACAGTTGTACGAATTGCCTATGTTTACAAAAAAAAGAGAGGCTCACCGGTGGGATTCGATCCAGAGATCCCACGCTTACGAAGCAGGGCTCTTACCGCTGCACCATGCGCTCTTTGGCTGCAAGTTAACGTACAGCGCACATGAACGCGCTACAGCAATTACGAATAATTAATAATTAATTTCTCGGAATCGGCTGAGAAGCGCACCTTACTACTTGCACCTGGTATACACCTAGTCATGCCCTACAAGTGTACTGAAGATGGTTCGAATCGGCGACCCATACATCGTATCCTCCCCTTGTAAGTAGAGACTAGCGGACCCTTGCAAGTACAGTATATAAGCCACCCACGCAGATTTATTGGTATGCAGGTAATGTACTTGGGTGTATGTAATTGTCTAATAGCCTGAAATAACATTGTGTGTGTTGGGTATAATTATATATAAAAATAATAATAATAATTATATAACACTTCCTCAAAAAGAAAACCAAGGGAGCTTGGTTCACTGAGGTGGACAAAGATTTACAAGAAGTGGGAATTACAGGCAACGATATTTGGGAACGTGCCACCCTTAAACAAAAACTAGCAGCACACCGATGTTTCCAAGAAAAGCCAAAGCTTCCAACTGGCAAGATGTGGACTGCAGAAAGGAAACAACAGCATCGAGAACTAATGCGAAAGTACTGGGAGGATGTTAAAGCTCCATGCAACAAGAAACAGTTGAAATGACGTGGTCCTTAGATGGCCGAATCGAAAGAAGAAGAATTCTATAACAAACACATTTTCTATAGGAACGACATCCTGTATGTAAAGTCGGAGAGACTTTCAGATGAAAATGAAAATCCACAGCCTGCTTCCAGTCTCCGACCGGGTCAGGAATGGAATGAATGAAGCCCTCATCTAGCGGCGAGGATATGAACTGTGCCGGCTGCCGAGGCCTGACGCACTCCTCTAGGGCAATGATTAAATGAATGACAGATGAAATGAAATGATAGTGGAGAGTGTTGCTGGAATGAAATTTTGACAGGGAAAACCGAAGTACCCGGAGAAAAACCTGTCTGCCTCCGTTTTGTCCAGCACAGATCTCACATGGAGTGACCGGGATTTGAACCACGGTCCCAGCGGTGAGAGGCCGGCGTGCTGCCGCCTAAGCCACGGAGGCTCCAGACTTTCAGATACCATACGAAAAAAAAAACGGATTGATTTCTATGGACACATAAATACCGAATAAATCCTGCTCGTATAACCATGCAAATCTTTGACTTCTTTTCCAAAAAGAAGATTAAATCTAATTGGTTTACGGAGGTGGAAAAGGACCTGCGAGAACTCCAGATTACTGAACTCATGTTAAAGGTAAGAAAGACCCGTCTGGGGGCGAAAAATATTTGCGTTTTCAGTTATTTACAATGTAGAGAACAGGAATTTGTCAAAAAATAGTCGAAAAAATATGAACAATGGTAATTTTATAAGATATAAATAACTAGGCTGCACCATGAATGACTACGCCCACTTTTACAGAGATTTATGTTTGTGCGTATAACTTCTGAACTATTATAGATATATTTCTGAACTCACTTCTTGTCAGCTCTGTTGTGCGCATACTTTGTGTTGGTAACAATGACAACTTCCTGCATTGTTTAAGTTACTAGTGGTTACTGAACATAATCACTGTGATTTTGCACTGACCTACTAAAGAATATTTTTAAGGAGCAGAACAGCGAGATCATCTTCCCCAATTATTAATAATTGAATCGTTGATTTGAAGAAGGAAACAAGTCCACTTATTTGCATACTGATAAGTTGAAACAAGTATTTATTTATTTATATTGTTTTTATTTACTTATTTATTTATTTAAAAGGTAAAGAAAGCAGAAGCAAAATAACCAGTGATGGACGAAATGACGCAAGTTATGGGCAGGAATGTTCTAAGAATTGTCAGACGTAACAAAATGTAATGAAAAACTTCACCCTCATTTTTCTCGGTTTAACATTTTCACTACTTTGGTACCATTTGTAAGAAAACTAATAAAGATAGGTCCATACATTTTTCTTTATGTATCAACGTCATCCTCATGAACAGTAATAAGAAGGGATGTCCCTTTAAATAACATACAAAATGAAATATAAATATTTTTCGAAATAATTTTGGACTAAAACATCGTACCTTAAGAAAAAATCATATCGGCAAAAGTATTTCGTTTCTGCCAATAATCCTTCCTATTATTGCAGATAAAGATCCAAACAGTAATCCCTGAAAATTTCAATTGGCTAAACCAAACAGATTTTGAGTAAATTGTACCAAAAATGTGAAGATTTAACAGGTCTTTCCTAACTTAATGAATGGTACAGCCAAAACCGTGACCACAGACAACACTTTAAGAATTTCCAAGCCAGAGTCGACACCAGAAAAACCGATGCAGATATCAGAAGAGGAAAGGAAGAGGAGATCAGACAGAATGAAAAAGTATTGGGAGAAAAGGTCAGCAGAAACATCTAAGAAGTGATTGATCTGGCGTACCCCAAAAAGGGTGATTCGAAAACAATAATAATAATAATAATGATAATAATAATAATAATAATTTCATACGAGTGTCTTAATTACTATTATAGGCGAGTTGCACACGACTGTTTATGTTCGACGATAGTTATAACTATTTTATATTCGAACATAAATACAGTATTCATAAATATCTGTCGATATTTCACCAGTTTTATGTACTGAACAGAGCACATGGGACGCAGAGAATACCTTGTATTTGACCATGGCCTCCTGGAATACCTCACTATGACACTCGCCACGCAGTGAAATTTAAAATAGGGGGCCATGGAAGTGAGCGCAGGTGCTATGCTATCCTCACCTAATTGGTCACACAACTGTTTCTTGAGCTGTGATTGGTGGGAGAAACTGTATCATAATGAAAACTTGTACTATAATGAGCCTCATTAAAGTACAGTTTTCTGATATATAATATTTACATTTCGCCAGGGTCGAAGATAAATGTAATTAATCCTTGCCTTAGAACCTGGAACTGATTGAAATATTTGAAGCCACTTTTCATTTTGTCCAAGTTCTGTATTACTAGAAGTTTTTTAGCCGGTCAACGCGAGCGTGGTCAATTATATTGGGCGGGGGAGTAATAATTAATTGTAATGCTAAAAAGCTTCTACTAATTAGAACCTTGTACCTGAGACGATCAAGAGTGCACGCGGACTTGACGTGCAGCTGATGGGAGAAGGAGACTAGAGCTCGCGGCGAGGAAGACGGGTGGGAATTATGCCAGCTGAGGTGGTCACACAAGGTCATATCGTACATGGTGCGGGTCAGAGAAAGTGACCCAGATAGCTGTATTTGGCCACTCTGTAGTTTATAGTTCGTGAATTCATTGAGAACAGTGTACCCATCTGCATCCTATCATTAATCAATACGCCTGTCTCATTAGTGTGTTAATGCTAGCAGTATTTCATCTTCTGTTGGCCTCTCACCACGGCAGACCGGTTCGATTCCCGGTCAATGCATGTGAGATTTTCAAAGTGAAATGCCATGTCCTGTGGTCCGGATTCCACGTAAAATGGAGGTCCCATGGCTTGTGATCTCGCGATTAACGGCCACGTCAAACTACAATCTTCCTTCTTCCTAGTATTTCATCTTTCAGTGTCATATAGGCCTATGTGGACTCAAGTTAAATTTTTATAATGAATAGAAATAGAACCCGGATATACTTAGTTTCACGTCACGTGCTCCAACACAGGGCCCTGGATTATGACTCCGGGCCATAGGACTAACCTTCTTGGTTACACCACCTTCATTTATCACGGAATATCATCGCAGCAGCCAAGTCAATCACGTTTGTATTTCTGCATACATACATTTTCATTTAAGACATTTGTCGTAAAGCGACCACTCTAGTTTGCAAACCTCTGTTTGCGAACAAGTCGCCTCTATGATTCCCTATTAGGAGGAAGGTATCGGGAAAAATGAGTCAAGGGCCAGTTAAGGCGGGAAAGGAAGACACTGCCTAGGCCTCGGATACCCTAATACCGTCGGGGTCGGAAAAGAACAAGAGATGACCAAATGAGGTCGACAGGAAAGAAGACGGCACCAGTAAGTGGAAGCAATGCCTGACTCAGCTGTGGTCCCGTGGTCGCCAAACCACTTCCCACAAGTTGTGAGCCCCTGGGGGGTCTCCTAGGAAGAAATCATGCGTACGCCACTGCCTATAATAGTACGTTAAGCAACGAGCCTATAATGGCAATAACATTATAGGGGAGTTGCATACGACTGTTTATGTTCGACGATAATTATTATAACTATTCTATGTTCGAACATAAATATTCATAAATATCTGTCGAGATTTCGCCAGTTTTATGTACTGAACAGAGCGCATGGGACGCAGAGAATACCTTGTATTTGATCATGGCCTCCTCGATTACCCCACTATGACACTAGGCCACGCAGTGAAATTTAGATTAGAAGGCCTTGGAACTCAGCGCAGGTGCGATGCTATCCTTACCTAATTGGTCAAACAACTGTTTCTTGAGCTCCGGTTGGTGGTAGAAACTCTCCCATAATGAAATAGTCCAGTTTCCTGACTAATAATATTTATATTTCGACATCGTCGAACACAACTTCCTGGAGATGAGCGGACTAATATCTGAACGGAAATGTGGCTGACATATGCCAGCTAGTTACATGCGCCCGTTGCGGGGGTGGTCGGCTGGGAAGAGGAGTGCCTGGAATAGGAATCCCTCCTGCTGTTTGCATCAACTCATCGATTGTACGCCTGGTGAGCGGAAATGAATCGCTACAGGCTTTAATCTAGCAGGCCGTGGTTAGCTTTAACTTGGACACACAATCAGCTTCCGGGTACTGGAGCTGACACCATAGCAAAATGCGAGAAAAAATTCCCAGATTGAAATCCCAGGGAATAATTATACACTCGGCACGATGTTACACAACAATCTAAACTGCTACGGGTTCAGACACATACAAGCTGGATTTTTATTGCCAGGCACTGTAATGTTGGTCTCTGCCAGGAAGCTTCAATTCTATGATTTATGAAATTAAACACAACTAGATGCACCCTGGTAAGTTGGTTCCTCAGTTTAGGGGCTGCGACAACGCGGTCATGTAGCCCCGTGTACTTTGGGTGTGAGTAGAATCTGTCTGATAACCAGTGTTAATTGTGATGGCTATACTAAAGTGTGTTATCTGTAATTCAGGTAAGGACTGCAGACGATCAATTTCAAGTAGTTCCTACTTTTGCTACCAAATGCTACCGTCAACGACACCCAGCCGCGAACTTGGCTACTAGATGCCACCGCACCTGGCGACGAACGTCGGAACTTATAGAGCGTTAATCAAATATAACCTACAAATTTAGCTTCACACAATTATAGTTAGTGGAAGGTTCTTTTACATGGCATAAATCTATAACCTGGACCCGCCGGCTTTACTTCCCCTCCTAAGGAAGGTATACTGAGGAATTTTTAATGCTCTTAAAAATCCGACGATATCGGCCGGGTTTGAACCCGCGATCTTGGGGATAGAAGCCGCCAGACGCACCTAACACGGTAAGATAAACTCAAATTATAATGCAAATTTTTAAACAGTCATTTATATTAATTTTACATTTGCGGCTAGCATTCTTGGCTGTCTTCCCGGAGCTCCGGGTTCGATACCCGGCTCTGCCAATAAATTTTAATTCCGGTCTGAGGGCTGAAACTGGGTACACTCAGCCTCGTGAGGTAAAACTGAGGAGGGTTCGATTCCCACCACAGCCATCTTGGAAGTGGTTTCCCACTTCTACAAGACAAATGCCGGGATGGTTACTTACCTAAGGCCACGGCCGCCTCCTTCCCAATCCTCACCTTAATTACAAATGCATACCATACAATAATGTAGTCATTGCAATAACACAGGTTATCAAACAAATTTTATATAGGCTACACACACACCCAAGTACACGGGGCTACATGATCACGATGTCGCAAACCTCCTATATCAGTTAACAACAACACTATATATTCATTCTCATAAAATGATTTTGTTTCATTATGGTACTATTTAAGCCTATTTTTCTCGTTAAAAATGTGAAGAAGTGTAGTCGGTCCCCCCCCCCAACCCCCCTTGATAACTTCCGATCAGCTGCTCAGATTTTCATGAAACTTGGTGTGCGTCAGTATAATTAATTCCATACTTCCGACTTGTACACCCTTGGAGTAAGTGCTGCCAGCTGTATGAAATGTTGATTGATTGATTGATTGATTGGGTAAAGGCCCAAATCTGTTTATTTAAATCAAATCTACTTGTTAATTGTCATTTTAACTCAGAGAGTCATATCATGACATACAGAATAATGAGAAATACAATAAATACATTGATTACATAAATTTACAATATAGCATTAGATAAATAAACCAAATGTTCATACGGCATTTTAAAGCATCCTAGATTTTTTCAAAAACTTAATAATGCTTTTGCAGTAGTTGTTCTCATTCAAAATATCACTGGGCAACTTTTCTGATGGAGATTGCACAAAGTACTTTCTTGATCATAAAGAGTACAATGTGGACAACAGTGTTCTTCATTTTTGACAGTTCTCCATGGGAGACACATTTGAGCTACATGAATATGGCATGTTTCACATATACATCACAGAAAAATTTACTTTTATTTTCCTATCGAGCCCTTACTGTCTGTAAGAGACTGATAAGATTTATAATAAGGAAAAAAATAACAAGAACAAGAACATCAAACTCACAGCATGGATTCAGAACGGAAAAATCTACAGACAGCAATATATGGATGTACTGTAGTAATAGTATACCTAGTTAATACACATAGGCTCTCCTAGGCTTTAACAAGATTTATAGTTTAGGAAGCCATCTCCTGTACTTGTATGCTTAATTCACATGCATCTTTGTTCTGAATCTCATCCGACGCTTTCCTATTCCACAATGCCCTGATGGTATTAAAATATTTTGCTAATTGACCTGCCTTCCTCCACTCCCTTTTTCATTTTCTATTCTGTTTAGATCTGATTTGTCTACAAACTTTGCTCTTATCGTTTTAATCTCCTTGCATTCCCTGATCAGGTGTGCTGAACCCATAACCTTCCCACAAAACAGGCAAAGGTCCTCTTTTCCTACTTCTCTCAACGCTTTGTTCTTATACACCCCCATTAACCACCAAATTATCCCTCTCATTTCTCTTTTCATTGAGGCTTTATGCCCATAAAGTTCCTTATTTCGTAGAACTCCGTTAAGGTTCTCCTGTTGGTGCACTCTTCTCCTAGCACCTGCAACTCTACGTCATTAAC
Source organism: Meconema thalassinum (assembly GCA_946902985.2). Lineage (NCBI taxonomy): Eukaryota > Metazoa > Arthropoda > Insecta > Orthoptera > Tettigoniidae > Meconema > Meconema thalassinum. Next base: position 177,892,828 of record OX336393.1, read on the forward strand.
CCTTCTGAACACTTTTTTACACACCCTACCTTCCTCTCTTCATAAGTCCCTATCCCACAGAAAACCCATTCCTAACCTTTCCAGTAAGTTACACTTCTTACCCCGTCCACCCAGTAGCCCTCTTGCTGATGCTTCATTTGGTTACCTTAAGCACCCCTCTCCACCTATGGAATATGTAATACTAACTTCACAGGCAACCATTAATAACTTGTAAAGAACTTTCCTCATTTTGACCAAATACTAAAAGTGATACCAATTCTGCCAATAGTAACAAATAGGTAGTACTGACTTTATTGTTACTCTCTTGAATACCGCTTTAAATACTTCTGGCCAAACGAGGTAAGTGAGTGAGGTTTTGAGAAGTTCCAGTGTTACCAACCGTAAGTAATGGATAGTACCTACAAACTGAATACTCTCCAATATTCACTTATGCCAGACCCTCAAACTGTTGAGCCTTTGATTGCTGCACACTTATCATCTGTTTGAAACCCACTTGTTTCAGACCCTCAAACTGTGAGTCCCTGAATGCTGCACCCCTATCATCTGTTTGAAACCCCCGCATCCCGCATCCTTCCTCACAAGTTCAATCAATAGCAGGCTGTGGTTTTCACAGAGCGGAGAGCTTCGGACGACACAGCATGCAGAAAACATTCACTCAGCTGCAGCTTTCAAACAGATGATAGGGGTGCAGCGTTCAGGGGCTCACAGTTTAAGGGTCTGGAACAAGTGGGTTTCAAACAGATGATAGGGGTAAAATAGGAGATGTTCGGTAAAGAACATATACCCTACTTTCTTTGAATTTAATTTAATTTATATCTTCAATTCTTATTGTGCAGTAAGATGATGATGATGATGATGATGATGATGATGATGATGATGATGATGATGAAGAAATGAAGCCTACAACTAAAACTAACTACTGACTTAACAACTAACTTACATTCTAGAAGAGCAGGACAAAAAGGAAGAAGAATAAAAAAGACAGGGAATAGGAATGCCCTCAACCCTCGAAGAATGAGGACTGAGTGACTTGGAAAGACGTAGAGCCATGAACGGTATATAGGGAGAGGAGACGGTCCACCCTAAAGTCAATGAAAAAAGGGGGAAACGGACCCAGCTCAGGAATAACTCGGGATCGCCTAAATCACCAGCTGTGTGCCCTTGAGGGTGTACCACCATATAGAGGTCACCATAGGAGTTGGGGCTACACACACCGTGCCTCATTTAGTGTCTTGAGCAGAAGACAAGATAATAAAATGAACAGAATTTTAAAAAAAAGGTCTGACCCCTCGAAGAATGAGAGTATCAGGAAAGATGAGACAAGGGCCAATTATTATTAGGGCGGGAAAATGAAAGACTCCATAGGCCTCGAATATATTAATACCATCGGGGTCGGAAGAGAATAAGAGTAGACCGAGGGAGGTCGACAGGAAAGATGACATAGAGGGGCCCGGTACAAGTAAGTGAAAGCAATACCGGACTCTGCTGGGGTCGCATGGTCACCAACCCACGTCCCACTACGCGTGAGTCCCTGGGGACTGTGCAGTGAAATTCAGCACAATTAGGATCGATAAAATGTCTGCATCATTGTAATCATTGCGAAATTGTAATATGCACGTATTAACCATATTGGTACACGAGACCTTTCTTTCACAAAGTCTCTTATACAATTATACAATCTTGCCAACTTTCGCACTTGTTGCTTTATTATAAATATGCTGAATATTCGATTTTAATATTTTACATAATCGAGATGGCAGCTATGTGTAAATCTTCAAAATAATAGTTGTCTGTCTGTCTGTTAGGTAGTCAGCCCGAAGGCTGGTTGGATCCTCAAAAAGCACCGCCGATACGATATGTGAGTAGATACCCACAAAAACCCAAGGCCTATATTGAGGCGTTCTAGGCAAGAAGAGGAGTGAGGTAGTTTGCCATTGCTTTCCTCACTGGGTCAGAACATTACCCCTAACCCTATGAGTAGAACCTTTCACAGCATTCACAGGCACTGACTGTGCCCTGAATGCCATTACTAAGCACCACCCATACCTCAGTAGCTTCCATAAAATCACAGCCATGAGTGAGACTTTTACTCTAGCCTGTGCCAACTGACAAATGCAAATGTACTATATTCATCAAGAGATGGCAAACAGGCCAAAAATAATAGTTACCAGGCTTAAATAAGTGACTCCTCACTCGCCAAGTTACATGAAAATTTCACACTTTCTTCCTGATTTATCGACTTATGTGTTTACATAATGGTACTCTTGACTGGTAGCTTGGATGTCTAACACGACCTTAACTTCTTGCTAAGATTTGCCGCTCTATAAGTTGGCTAGATGATGAGTTATGATTTAATAACGTGCTACAAAGAAAGCGAAAGTGGTTCTATCGGCCAAAAAATCCATGGCCACAATTTCTGGAATTCACATGGCAAAATACTTATCGAAGGAAAGAAGGTCGCATGTTCATCATGTGCTTCTCTACTGGACTTCTTACAAAGATAATCGACGAGAAAGCTAACCTACGTGGTAAAGAAAAAATATCTTCTACCAAGACAACCCACCAGCCCACACGTTAAACTGGTCATATGTTTTCGGGGACAACTATTTTCTAAAAACGCAATCGGTATCAATGCAATAAAAATGCCTAAACAGAAGAAACCTTGAAATCTGAATGGTAATAATGCATTTGTTCTATTTCTTTACAATATTATTTCAGTGCCTATTAATCATGAAGAAGTTATCGCTGCAGCGTGATATTATTATTCTGAAGAGTAAATGTATACATCAGGATTCCAGGGGCTAAAACAAGTTTCACTTCAGGATTCAGACGATAAGATAATATTTGTTTACACTGTTAAAATGGCTTGCACCATGCTCACATGAAAACGAGATTTTTCTACCAACCAGATTGGAAACCGTGTCGTCTAAAAAACTCACGAGTCTTAAAACTCACGAGTCTCAAAATTCACGAATTTCAAGATGAGGGTTAGTAAAAGTATGTTCTAACCGATTTCTGTACCTGGGCCAGTCTCAAAACTCACGAACCAAGTCATAGCCACCTATAAGGTTATAGGTAGCCATGGCCAAGCCAGTTCGTTGCGAAAATGCCCATTGTTAGAGCCAGCCAGAACTGCTTGCCCTCTTGTAATTGGCACCTCTCTCATCAAGATGTTGTTGATTCTTTTAGGGTCTTTGCGACATCGTGGTCATGTCATGCACTTGGGTGGGCATGGAATTTGTCTGATAACCTGCATCACTGTGACGTCTGTACAATACAAACGAAATCCCATTCTAAAACTGGGTGGACAAACATGAGTTGAAGGGCAGTGTGCTCTCCGGAGTCGTGAGTTTTGAGACTATTATCATAACGAATAGAATAAGAAGTGATATCACTGGCCTAGTACGCCTGGTCCGCCGCAGCGCAGCGCTGGCTCCGATCTGCGATGTAAGTTAGCATTGGCGCTTACGAGACTTAAAACCTTGCGACCTGTTTTACATGTTAAAACACCGCAAGATATCCTCATAGGCGCTAATAAGTTTGACATCTCCACTTACTTTACTGTGCCCAATTATAATTTAGCAAGTCGTCTCTTGTAATAGTCCAGTTTCGACAATAAGCGAAGACAAAGAGCAAGTTCAAAATGCAATTAGTTTTGCCAGCTATCGGTAAATTTTAAAAAAGAACGGAACAATGAACCTCGCTATCAGAAAGGATTTCTTCACATTGTTACACATTTTACATTTCCTTAACAGACTTGCAACACAAAAAAAAAAAAAAGCCGTACGAACGCAACTTTCAACTTTACCGTAGATTACTATAAAATTCAATAATAACCATTAATTTCACTCCACAAACACCAAAATCAGTAAACTACCATCATTTCAGAAGAACTTAACATTAAACAGACATAGAAGGCATAGTCATGACCCCTTCATAGAGTAGGCTATTGTCTAAAACTGATCACGCCTCCTTCAGCATTACGGTACATATATGTTTTTTTAACTCATTGTCTTTTTATTCTCATCCCTTTCTTCACAGAAGTAGTCTTTAATGGCATCAAGAGCATTTTTATTTACACCATACTGGACAGATACTTAAGCAAATTAGGAAATATATGTGGAACAGAATAGTCTTTCAATCGCCAGTTGGTTCTTGGGAGAAGTAATACTTCCTTCCCTTCTATCACAAATTTGTCAATTTAACAATTAAATCTTCTGAAAAGTGAGCATCACAGATGTAGGACTTTTCAGTAAGTTCCCTATCCTTCCCTGATATGGCCCCTTTGCACTTTTTAAAACGTTCCTAATCTTTAGGAGATTTGAAAAACCGTCTGACCTCTTTACAGTCCCCATAGCTAGATCTGCATCCTGGTACAAAATTACATTAAGCACTCATGAAAATGTAAGGGCTAAACTGCTGTTTACTTACATTAAATAACAATAAAATTAACACACGAAGATAACGTCAACACACGACAAGAAATTAAATTCCATTTCAGTTAATGCTTCCTACAATAGCATTTCAGGTATTAATACTATGAAGTAATAGTGTAAGCACTTGTATATCAATAAACGTTTGCACAGAACACCACCAAAACACTCCGACCAATTAAATACTTAATATATCGCACATAAACACACAAACATTAGTGGAAATCAACAATCTCAAATCGACTGTAGCGCTGCGTAGCGGCGAGTGCCAACCCGATCCGTATTCATTACATGCTATTGAGGGAGAAGAGATCACACTTTATATTCTATTCGTTATGCTATTATTACAATGTTCATTCAGCTACTAGTTTATTGTTGTGAGGGGAGACTCGTTTTGAGACGTAACCATTGGAAACGAATCATCCTACTGATGCATTGTTGCCAGGTAAACATAAAAAGTTCAATAATTCTCTTAATATTGGCATATGGTAGCCTATATTAATTTACAGTATATCAAGTGGATAAATACTTAATTCCATTTTCACTAGAGAACTTGAACATTACTATTTTCTAAAAATTGTTTCCTAAAAGAAAAACGTCCAGCCTTTCAAACATTTGAAACGACTATTTCTGACAGTTTAGCCACCCAATATTGATTGATTGATAAATAAATTTGATACAACCCTAAAAGGCTCATTTTACAATATTAGAATAACAAATCTTAAATAATGTCATTAAAACAAGTAACAAATGGCAGTGATGGCAGCAAGGGACAGACACAAGGAGAGTCACAGGGGAAGATGGAGATAGTACGTGATCACGAAGAGGATGGGGTTAGGATTGAGGATGAAAGAGATATTGGGACAGATGACCTCGCTTTTCCGCTCCTTAAAACAACAATAACTGGAATAAATCTAATGGTTTTTTTAAATGTTGTGTAAGAAGAGAATTTACCACGTGTTTGAAAGGGAGTTGCTAAAGATAGGCAGACGGTGGAAAATAAAGCGCTTCTGCAGTTCAAACCGCGGGCGAGGTACATGGTGTAAAACTGAAAATCATGCTTACGTGTTGAACGGGAGGGAACATGGAGTGGGAAATATATGTGCGTAACATTTTATATTTTGTGCAGCCATTTATAATTGCGAGTAGTAAACACAGATCAGTTCATCGTAAACGGCTTTTCAGCTCAAGTTCATTATTGAGTTGATCTAGAATGTCGGATTTGGCAAAGTGCCTTAGTGAAGGATGGCGAGCTTTAACAATGGAAATTAAGAAATTAAAGACACTGTTCAATTTTAGCCGCTGTAGACCAGATCGGGGAGGAGGAAGCTAGGATGGGAGTGCATACGTGCTGAATTATAATTTAAGTGCAGTACCGGTAAAACTTTCTTCGGCTTTTCCCAATTCATTGGGGTCGCCGGAGCCAACCAGGCTCATTTTGGATTTGGCCGGGGATTTAAGGCCGGTTGCCCTTCCTGACACCACGTGATTTTTCAGGTGAAATTTCCACCCCGCTATCACCGGGATTCGAACCCCAGCCGTCCGAGTGAAAGAATTTTAGTGCAGTGAGGTCTTAAATTTCTGTGAATCTGTATAGACTGCCGAGACTACGCAATAAGGGTACGAAAACTACTGTAAGTCCAACTTATTCTCCATATTCGACCCCATGCGTCTACTAACTGTGTCCTACAAAGTCTCCTCAAAATAGCCGCTAGTATCTTTTCCTTAAACACGATCGCTAAATAGCTTTTATGTTCGACCATGGCGAAATGTAAATATTATATGTCAGAAATCTGTACTATAATGAGGCTCATTATAGGCTAGTAAAAGTTTTCATTATGATACAGTTTCTCTCACCAATCAGAGCTCAAGAAACAGTTGTGTGACCAATTAGGTAAGGATAGCATCGCACCTGCGCTGACTTCCACGGCCTCCTGTGACTCGTGTCATAGTGGGGTATTCGAGGAGGCTATGGTATTCTCTGCGTCCCATGAGCTCTGTTCAGTACATAAAACCGGCGAAATCTCGACAGATATTTATGAATATTTATGTTCGAACATAAAATAGTTATAATTATCGTCGAACATAAACAGTCGTATGCAACTCGCCTATAATGGAAATTAAGACACGCGTATGGAAATTATAAAACTCGTTATGCTCGTTTTGTAAACATACTCGAGTCATTGCCATTATAGGCTTGTTGCATAATGTACTATTCAAATCCGCGACGCATCACCACAATAGACAGTTGGCAGAAGTCTATGCTATAAAAAAAGGAAGGAAGCTTGTAGTTTAACGTGACCGTTAATCTTGAGATCATGAGCCACGGGACCTCCTTTTTACGTGGAATCCGAACCACAGGACATGGCATTTCACATCGAAAATCTCACATGCATTGACCGGGAATCGAACCCGGACCGCCTTGGTGAGAGGCATACAGCTAGACCGCTGAGCCACCACGCCCCCCCCCCCCTATGCTATAAAATGAGAGCGTTGTGGAATAACTGTGGAAACAGTGACAACTTACGACTGTACGCGAAACTCAACAGCATTATAACCGTGGCCTTTATTGCTTGTAAAAGATTCATTAGCCCCGCATATTTACATCTCAACATGTGGCTGTGAATCATTCAGGGTGGGGCGTCAGTCCATTGTCCCACGTGCCACTAATGGCAGCTATTACAGCATGGAGACAAAGTGATCCGAGTGTCGTCCTCCATTATTATCGCAATTTATTTCACATTACATTATGCTGTGAGAAAGATAACGGACTTTACAGTACATTTGGATCATGGTTGGGTAAGATACTTGTTAACCCTGGTCGGTAGCGCTAATTGCAACTTTCTTATCGGTAGCGTTTCGCACCGGTGTCCGGACATAACGTACCACGGACAAATCGTACCATTTGATTTTCGAGGACATAACGTACCACCTAGGTCGTTGTCTACCTATGAACGGGTTTCCCGTAATCCCCAAAGTATAAGAAACAGGGCTCTCAACTGAGTACCGTGAAAACGAGGATATCCGGCTCCACATCCGAATGTCTTCAGCACTGGCTTTCTTAAAACCAGAGGATGTACAAGATGGCTGGATGGAGTTTGACTCTGAAGCTGCAGAGTCTGCCAAGTTAAGTCTGTTTTTTGATTACTTTGTTGAGAATTGACTGGAGAATCCAGACTTTCCAATAAAAATGTGGAACTGTCACCTAAGGCGTCATAGGACAACGAACAAGAAAACTAAAAATGACGAGAGCTTAACCACAGCTGATTTTTAACAAGCCAAAAAGTTTATAAACAATTGGCCAGTCCAAAGCCTGAATAAAGTGTGATGGGAATCCAAAAACTAATCATATTTTATGTTATTATATGTTATGTTATTGTCCACGTATTTATTACCTGGATTAATTGAGCAAAACCAAGCAGTAGCCGTGCGGTTAGGGTTTCATGCACCCTAAATACTTCCCACCCTTTCAAGTGGTACGTTATATACTCTCCTAAATATTTTAAAAAGTCATTAGCTGACTCTTCGCAGGTAGTCAGCCGGCCAAGTGGTACGTTATGTACGTGGACATTATGTTCTATAACCTTCGCACCGGCGACGACTACGATTTTAGAAACTAATAATAAATACCACTTAGAACAAATTTTATTTCACTCTCTAGGCTAGCAAAATGGAGACAGTTTTGGATAATTTTGTTTGATTTTTGTTAATTTTTGACTATTTTTATTTTTTGAATGTTTGAGCTGGTTTTCGCTAATTTTGAATAATTGTTAAGTTATTGTTTCCTTTATGGATTTTGACAAATTTTTATTTGTTGTGTTTTTTGGACTTTTTGACGTTTTATTGTATTTTGACTAATTTTCATTTGTTGTGTTTTTTAGTTTTTTTTACTTTTTGAGATTTTTTGTCAAATTTTGACTGATTTTGATTGTTTTTTTTGTGTGGGGGGGGAGGGGGTTATGGATTTGCTTCGTCCATCACTGGTTATTTTGCTTCCTACTTCCTTTAGCGTTTCACCTGCCCAATTCGACGTCTATAGGGGTTTCTGATTTCTTTCGGCTGCATTCCAATATTTTTGTTTTACATTATTAATTTTTATCATGAATTCTTTCCTCAAGACAGAACCCATACCATTTACAAACTAATTCAAATCCTCTGGTGCATCGGCTAAGATGATGATGTCATCAGCAAATTTCAGAGTTGAAATTATTTCTCCTTGAATCTTTACCTTCAGCTCAAATAACTGTTGTCTGGTTTCTGTATAGATTGTAGAGCACCCTCATATCCTTGTGGGGCCGATAACCCAGATGTTAGGCCCCTTAAAACAGCAATTATCATCATCATCATATCCTTGTACTTTATTCTAATCTTTTTCAAAATGCCAATCTTACATTTTAAGGAAAATAGGCTCTTGAGTTCGACACGGAATTACTTGTTTTTTATTGATTTAAGTCCACTAGGAGCGCTTATGATTAGTTCTTTTTGGAGGTTTATTTTCGTTCCCAATATTTCCTGAGGGAGAATGTTTCCCTTCTCTCTCGTGAGATCGGTTTCGAAGGCTTAGAACTTTTGGTGGATGGGACCAAGATTAGCTCTACCACAAAATTTAAGGTGGTCTAGGACATCTACAGTAGGTCAGGAATTCCAGTAGAATCCAAGACTTTTAGGACTTCGTTGAGCTAAAGGCTTCCAGTCTTGTAACTTTAATCAGTGAGAAAGTCTATATTCGAATATAATTGTCATTTGAGAAACACATATTTTTATAACTCAGCAATTTTTCTAGGTTTGGGCCGTGTCTTGTGAGGGGTTTCGTCTAGGAACACCAAGCTGGCTCATCAGCGGGCTCTTGCAGTCCGTGCCCGGATCCCCACAGGAGTAGCGAACTGCGCGCTATCTCCCTTTTTATGAAGCGCACCTGCGCCTCTTTACTGCGAGAGCTAAAAGCTCAAGCAGCCTTAACCTTCCTATGAAGGCATCCAAAAAGATGGTACGGTATATTGGCTTTCACAACCAGTGAATTAAACCCCATTCAAGACACGGCATAAACCTAGAAAAAATGCTGTTTTAATTCACTGGCCGTGAAAGCCAATATACCATCTTCTTGGAAGCCTTCATAGGGAGATTAAGGCTTCTTGAGTTTTAGCTCTCGCAGTAAAGATGCGCAGGTGCGCTTCATAAAAAGGGAGGTAGCCCGCAGTTCGCTACTCCTGTGGGGGTCCGGGCAATGACAGCAAGAACCCGCTGATGAGCCAGCTCGGGTTCCTAGGCGAAACCCCACACAAGACACGGCACAAACCTACAAACATTGCTGAGTTTTAATTCAATGGCCGTGCAAGCCAATATACCGGTATTTTTATACTTTTTAAAACGTTCTGAATTATGCCGCCGTTATAATTAATTAGAATTAACGAACGGGACGACAGAATATTTAAATACAGCTGTCTCCTTATATCGTTCGCAAAGATCTCCATAGCGGCTTCGGTGGCGTAGTCGGTAGCATGCTGAACTGCTATGCCCAAGATAGCGGGTTCAAACCCGGCCGAAGTCGTCGGATGTTTTAAGAGCGTTAAAAATCCTTCAGTATGCCTTCCTTCGGAGGGGAAGTAAAGCCGGCGGTCCCATGTCATAGATTTATGGCATGTAAAAAATCCTTTCACAGACTAAACTTGTGTAAAGCAAAATTTGTTAGGTTAGGTTAGATTTCGTCAGAACACTCTATCAAAGTTCCAACGTTCACCACTAGGTATCATTGATATCTGGTGGCGAAAGTTGGAACTAAATGAAATTGAACGGAACTTGTAGCTCACCCTTTAGGGTATCCGCTGGAAGCAGCTACAGACTCAGGCGAGCCGAACATGTCCTCGGACACTCCCGGCACTAAAAGCCATACGATAAATAATAAATCAATCTCCATAGGTGGGGATATAATTTGCATGGCTGTGCGGATAGCGGATAAGCTGCGGATAATGTTTGGAGTAAATTTGCGGATAGTTTTTAGAATACAATCCGAACTTGTTGAATATCATTACTAGGACCCGGATGTTCATGACATAGCCTATCATATTTATCCATTATGTTTTTTCATTACAAATTAATGTAAGATGATGTATGTATGTATGTCTACCCCTTATTATTCCCGTTTTCCAACGGGGTCGGGGATGAGATGCAATGGAAGTCCTTGTGGCGATGGTTTTTACGGCCGGATGCCCTTCCTGACGCCAACCTCAGGAGAGGAGTTAATGAGAGATGAAATGAATGATGGTGAATGAAACTGGGCAAGGATGTGGAAGGAAGCGGCCGTGGCCTGTCAGAAGGTACCGTCCCAGCATTTGCCTGGTGTTGAAAATGGGAAACCACGGAAAACCATTTCAAGGACGGCCGACGGTGGGGCTCGAACCCACGCGTCTACCGAGTCAGCAGAGAGCTTGGCCTAATGCTGCGCTTTAGCCAGTGTAGCCACTACTGTCGGTATAAATTAATGTAAGATGATGATTTACGTTAATCTAGTTAATCTAATCAAATTAATGTAAGATGATGATTTACGTTAATCTAATTTAAATGATGTCATTAAGCGCAATTAACACTCCGATCTGAAAAGGGTTACAATTCTGGCTGTATAACATTCATTTTAAACATAGCACATGACATAAAAAACCTAGGGGAGTAACTTTCTCCACAAATGTCTAAATGTATTGCTTTAATGATAAATCCACAGCCTGCTTCCAGTCGACCGACCGGGTCAGGGAATGGAATGAATGAGGCCCCCGTCTAGCGGCGAGGATATTGAACTGTACCGGCTGCCGAAGCCTGTCGCACTCCCCTGGGGCAATGATTAAATGAATGACAGATGAAATGAAATGATAGTGGAGAGTGTTGCTGAAATGAAATTGTGACAGGGAAAACCGGAGTACCCGGAGAAAAACCTGTCTGCCTCCGCTTTGTCCAGCACAAATCCCACATGGAGCGACCGGGATTTGAACCACGGACCCAGCGGTGAGAGGCCGGCGTGCTGCCGCCTAAGCCACGGAGGCTCTTATTGCTTTAATACTTTATGTAATTAAAATAGGCCTATTATTGTAATGCCAGTAGGTGACCGACAGTAGTGGCTACGCTGGCTAACGCGCAGCATTAGGTCATGGGGCCAAGCTCTCTGCTGACTCGGTAGACGCGTGGGTTCGAGCCCCACCGTCGGCCGTCCTTGAAATGGTTTTCCGTGGTTTCCCCATTTTCAACACCAGGCAAATGCTGGGACGGTACCTTCTGACAGGCCACGGCCGCTTCCTTCCACATCCTTGCCCAGTTTCATTCACCATCATTCATTTCATCTCTCATTAACTCCTTTCATGAGGTTGGCGTCAGGAAGGGCATCCGGCCGTAAAAACCATCGCCACAAAGACTTCCATCGCATCTCATCCCCGACCCCGTTGGAAAACGGGAATAATAAGGGGTAGACATACATTGTAATGCCAGTAGGTTCGGATAACAAGCGTGCGGATAAAAGTCGTGCGGATGCGGGGCGGATAACCTATCCAGACTTTGCGGTGTAACAAAAGATTAGGAGACTCCTAGTGTAAATGATCGCTCTTCACATAAGCAGAAGTGGGTCGATCGTTTCAACCCTGATGAGCAGGTCTTGGTGTGTGGCGTGAGATAAGTCACAGTGCGTAGGCTCGGTTTATCCCGGATGTGCCGACCAGATAAAAACCATCCAGCCTGCAGTTGTCTTGGGCAACACACTTGGGAACTGCTTTGCCCCCTTCCATGCGACTTCTACGTTGGTGGATGGAATATGTATACAATCAATATACCAATTCTACCAAAATGCCTGTAAGAATAGCAGATCTTAAAACGAGGTGGTGGTTATTTCATCTGCAGGGCTTGGACATCGTGGTCATTTAGCTCCGTGTACTTCGGTGTGCGTGTGTGTGTGTGTAATTTTGTCTGATAACCTGTGTTATTGTGATCGATGTTTTAGTGTATATATTTGTAATTGAAGTGAGGATTGGGAAAGAGGAAACCGTGGCCTTAATTTAGGAACCATCTCGGCATTTGCCTGGAGTAGAAGTGGGGAAACCACGAAAAACTACTTCCAGGATGGCTGAGGTGGAGATCGAACCCACCTCTTCTCAGTTTTGTCTCACGAGGCTAAGTGTCCACGTTCCAGCTCTCTGAGCAGAATTAAATGTCTTGGCAGAGCAGGGAACCGAACCTGGACCTCCAGGGCGACAGTTAAGAATGCTAGCCACTACAGCAGGAAGTGGAGGGCGTAAGTGATACCTGTAATGTATTGATATGTGGTAAGGTGTGATATATATTATAGAAAATATTAATATTAATATTAATGCTACTACATCGACATATTGACCGTCTGAAGAACAACCAACAAACTGGATATTACACATTTGACTCGCATGATCAAGTGTTCAGTTTACCGTGCGTCTATCTTGAGGATAAAGTCTATTATTAAGAGAGATACCTCACATTAATCATGAATTTCGTGCAGCTATTACGTAATGAGTTAGGTTTTGATACGAAGCGATTCTCTCTCCCACCCACTGACCAGATGGCACCTGTATTGCACGGAATTCATTATATCGCAACTTAGAATATCGATGACAGGGCAAAGCAACCTGTTCTACTTAGCGGAACAACGCATCGTCAGCTGCAATCATTCTGCGAAGTCACAGCCTTCTCAACGCTCAGGCATTTGCCCGCGTCCTACATGCATATGAGCCGCGTTACTCATTGCCTGCACATCCGTGAATGACAGATGTGCGACCACCACGGCGCGGAGCGGCGTCCAGCCATACGTGTTGTAACCGTTACTATTGTGATAACTCCCCAGGGGCTCACATCTTGTGGGACGTGGGTTGGCGACCACGGGACCCCAGCTGAGTCCGGCATTGCTTCCACTTACTTGTGCCGGGCTCCTCTCTGTCTTCTTTCCTGTCGACCTCCCTTGGTCAACTCTTGTTCTTTTCCGACCCCGACGGTATTAGGGTATCTGAGGCCTAGGGAGTCTTTCACTTTCCCGCCTTAATTGGCCCTTGTCTCATCTTTCCTGACCCCCCCCCCCTTCTTCGAGGGGTCAGACCTCTTGTTTTCTTTTCATTATATTTCATTTTCTCTTTAAGATTCCCGCACTGTTTTTGTTACTTGGTTCCCCGTGTATTTAAATTCCCTTAAGCGATTGTTTGTAGGTATTTTTAATCTACGTTGCATTTTGTAAAGATTGACAATCTAAATTGCTTTTTAGTTAGTCTTTCAATGTAGGTTCAGGGCATTTTAGTGAGTATTTTGAATTTCAATTGCATATTGTAAGTATTTTCAACCAAAACCGCATTTCGCAAGAATTTTAAATCTAAATTGCATTTTGTTTGGTGGTCATTTTGCAAACAATTTGATTCTCAATTGCATTTTGTGGGTATTTTGAATCTAAATTACATTTTGTCAAATATTTTCAATCTAAATTGCATTTTGTAAGTATTGTCAATCCACATGAGTCGTTTGAATCTACCGTACATTTTGTAAGCATTTTCAATTTCATTTGCATTTTGTAAGTATTTTGAATTTCAATTGCACTTTGTGAATAATTTGGATTGGAACTGGGATATTTCAATCTGAATTGCATTGTGTATTTTCAATTTAAATTGCATTTTGTAAGTATTTTGCGGTGGCTCGACACTATCAACGCCGATTTACGATCAAGAAACTTTAAATCGCGCGAAGCATTAGATCGCAAGAAATGGCGTGCATTGATCCAAATGGCGGACCCCGTTCCTACGGGATGACGCTAAGAAGAAGAAGAAGAAGAAGAAGTATTTTGAACCTCAATTGGATGTTGTATGTATTTTCGATCTCATTTGCATTTTGTAAGTATTTTGAATTTCAATTGCATTTTGTAAGTATTTCGACTCTACATTTCATTTTGTACGTATTTTGAACCTAGCCTACTTTTTGTGGGTATTTTTCAATCTATTCTTTTTGTGAATCTTTTCGTTCTAAATTCCCTTTTGTAAGAACATTTTGTGAGTTGTTTCAATTTGAGTTCATTTTTGTAAGTCTTTTCCGTCTCAATTTTCATTCTGGTTTCCGTTTCATTAACATTTTCGCTATCACCCAGACCATTAGGGGCCGATAACCTAGATGTTAGGCCCCTTAAAACAACAATTATCATTATCATCTATTGTGATAACGAGGGAGTAATGACGTTACTAAATAAATTACGTCGCTACTTTTAACAGTAACGAAAATGCTCTTTACTTTTAGGTAGATTTCACGTGAAAGCTACCTATTGCAGTGGTACTATGTCACGATTTCCGGAAAATTTTAACATATCTTCGCGTTTCACATCACCCAGACCCCAAAACCACCGTCAGTTCAAAAGTTTAAAGCGGCTTCGGTGGCGTAGTCGGTAGCCACAGATCTCGGGTTCAAACCCTGCCGAAGTCGTCGGATTTTATCATTTTAAATGATCAAGTCGACTTCGTCGTTACGATAAGGCAACGTCACGAAATGTACCGAGAATGCACTGAGGTGTGTGGCGTCATAGTACCGCTTGGTGCATGTGTACTGAGTTCACTGGTGAGCTCTGGCGTTACGAGACGGCAACGACACGGCGAGCGTGACGTTATCTAGCCAGCTCCCTCCTTTCACCGCGCGCTCGCTCGAAGCCTCCACCCTTTCTAGCATTTTTCAGCATTTGTAGCATTTAAAATTATATAAAATCCAGTCTTTCAGACTGACTGTCTCTTTTTTAAGAGCGTTAAAAACCCCTCAGTACCGTATGCCTTCCTTCGGAGGGGAAGTAAAGCCGGCGTGGCGGTCCCATGTAATAGATTCATGGCAAGAAAAAGAACCTTCCACTAACTACACTTGTGGAAGCTAAAATTTGAAGGTTAGTTTGATAACGCTATATTAGTTCTAACGTTCGCCGACAGGTGCTGACTGCGATGGCATTTAGTAGCCACGTCCACAGCTAGGTGTCGTGAACGGTAGCATTTAGTAGCAAAAGTAGGAACTACTTGAAAGAATTAATCGTCTGCAGCCCTTCTACCTGAATCACAGACAACACACACTAATACAGCCATCACAATTAACATCGGTTATCAGACAAATTCAACACACATCCAAAGTACACGGAGCTACATGACCGCGTTGTCGCAGTCTCTAAACTAAGGAACCAACCATCAAAAGTTTAAGACATCATATCACTTTCTTGTGGACACGATAACTACTGCCATTTTGTACCAATCACTTTCAAATGTATATCGAACTTGCTGCAGCTCCCCGTGGTGTGCGATTTAACACACACCTCTACGCCGCAGGATTAAGGAGAACTATAGGGAAAGGACAAGATTAGAATATGCTAGAAAGATTGGCTCGTATATAGGGTGCAGTACCTACGTATGTAGAGATGAAACAATTAGAAGAGCGCTAACGCGCTACCTCATGCCTCACTGGCACAGGGAGAGTGTGGACTCGAATCTCACCTCAGCCATCCTGAAAATGGTTTTCGTGGTTTCCCATTTTCACCACCAGGCAAATGCAGGGACGCTTCCTTTTAACAGGCCGACTTCCTTCCAAAATCCCTTCCCTGACCGCTCCTTTACTACACCCAAGTTAGCGGTCGCCAGGGAGATCGGCCTGTCACCATCCCCAGTTGTATCTGCTGACAAAGTTTGTTCAGTTCCCAGACACCGTCCTTGCGACGGTAGAGGAATGATCCCTCGCAGAGTCAGTGGGTAAGCCGAGCTGGGAGGATAAGCGATAAGAAAAAGGCAAGGCAGCCATGGAGCGTTGCATCAAAACTTCTTCGAACTGATGATGCAAATTACTTTTTTGACACCTACACCAATCCCTAACCCTAGAAATTACAGTTACGCACAATACTACAGTCACCACAGAAACATAGGTTATCAGACATCCAACATGCACCCAAAAGTAAGGGGCAGATGATTAAGATTATCCCAAGCCGCTAATACGAATTAACAAGAACATAAGCTATTCCCGAGTTCCGTTCTAACCTACAGTACTGTATGTGGCCTACCTACCCATCTTACAATCTCGCTACAAACATCCCTCCTACCGCGCTCGCCTTAATACCTCTTCATTTGTTACTGGATCTAACCAACTAATTTTCATAATTCTCCTTAAACACCACATTTGAAACGCTTCCATTTTCCGCTGCATCAACAGTCCACGTTTCATTTTCACAGAGCGCCACGCTTGAAGTGAAGGCTTCGGCTCACCGTTTGACCTCATTTTGGCGTACGTTGTCCTTTCTTAGAATTTAATAAAATACTCGTGTGTTACTTTAAATTTCTGTATTATTTTAATGGGAATAGTTAAAAATTATGGAAAATAATATTATGTAAACAATAATAAAACATCAACGTGTGCAGTGGTTGGAGATTTAAGAGAACTCTAAAGCTGGCGGTAAATTTCCTGGAGATTTCCTTATTTAGGAATTTATGGCTCCAATTTTAACAAGGCAAGAGATTATTCTTTGATGATATTTCAGTGAAATTATGATTATTCATAAGAAGAGTAACAGACTAATGCATCTAGTTTATTCTTACTGTAAAGAAGAACTGCAAGTACCTGTAGCAATGACAACCAAAATCGGCCTGATTCTTTGGCTTTTTAAGACCCTTGACAGAGGACCTCGATATTCCACCCCATAAAACAACAATCAAACAATACATACGTAGGCTACTTTACAAGTTAGGACTTGGAATCGGTCTACGATGGGATACAAAGTGAACAGTGCATGATCAGCGCTGATAGGAAAGGTGAGTAAGTTACATTGAATTCATTAAAATAGTGACGAACGAGTTTGGACAACAGCCCTTATTATTTCCGTGTCTAAGGGATCCAGGATGAGGTGGGGTATTATCCTCACCCCAAATTACATGGCGAATGGTTTTTATGGCCCGTGATTGCGTGGTTCAGCAGTTACGTTCTCACCTGCTGTGACCAAGGTTGCAGGATCAAATCCCGACGCAGTTTGTTGGCATTTGAGGGTGCTTAAATGCGAGGGAACTGTGTCAGAAGATTTACTGGCACCAGGGCTGGCACGTTAAAGATTCCCTTCGGGTAAAAATACCGGCGCCCTAAAAGCCGCGATAGTTAAAATAAACGTAAAACCAATTAACTTATTATTCATTAGATTTTTCGACCAGATGACCTTCCTGATGTCACTAACTCTAGTATCTGACCCAGTCTCGATTTTTAGCCTACTTTTCACATTTTGCAAAAATGAGGAAAAAGTAGTCTTATGAGATCGATCCGGGAAAATGTGTGTCTGTCTGTCTGTCCTTCTGTCTGTCTGTCTGTCCTTCTGTCTGTCTGGCTGTGTGTGTGTGTCCCCCCACCTATCAACTCCTAAACGGCTGCAGCAATCGAAATAAAATTTGGTAGGAGTAAAGATCTATACCTGAATATCTCACGGCCATATTTGAAAATGATGTCAGTGCTACCAACTGCTGAAAAATCGCAATTGAAATTTGAGCTCCATGTTGGATATCTTGGAAGGTATGAATGGGAGCTATTTCAAAATCGGCACACATATAGATAATAATATTGCAGTTTAATTTCCAGAAGGCCATACATGGCAGTGTTGCCAAAATGATTATAAGCATACTGATAGGTCCAATATTTAAATGCATATAACTTCTACACTATCAATTGGAATTCAACCAAATTTCGTATGTTGTATGTGTACATAACCAGATATGACTGAACGTATTCTTATGAACCACCAGAGCTGCCAACTGTTAAAAAATGCTCTTAATTTCTTTTATCCAAATACCAATATATATGAGAAAGTATGCAAGCCGACAGCTTTAAACTATGCACACGTATAGTACATGACATTCTATATTAATTTGGAGTAACTTATATACGTCAGTGCTACCAACATGATTCTAAGCCTGCTGAGAGGTCCAAATTTAAATACATGTAACTTCCATACTATCATTTGGATTTCAACCAAATTTCGTATGTGCTATGTGTACCACAACAGCTATGACTATGCGTATTCTTAAGAGCAACCAGGGCTGCCAACTGTTAATAAATGCTGTCTCTATTTTTGTTACCCTAATATCAATATATCAGAAAGTACGCAAGCCAATAGCTCTAAACTTTGCACACGTATAGTACCTGGCATTCTAGACGAATTTGGAGTAACTAATATACGTCAGTGCTGCCAACATGATTCTAAGCCTGCTGATAGGTCCAATTTTAAAATGCACGTAACTTCTATACTAACTAAAGGATTTCATTCAAAATTGGCACAACAATAGATCATATTATTTCAGATTATTTCTGACCAATACATGCATGACACTGTTGCCAACATGATTTTACGCGCGCTGTTAGATCCAATGTTTAACTGCATATAACGTCCATGCTATTCATTGGACTCCAACCAAATTTTGTATTCTGTACCTTAAGAGATGGAACTAAGAATATATTCAGTCACCAGGGCTGCCAACTGTAGTTCTCTATTAGGCTACATTATGCCAGGTATACAGTATTTCGAACTAATTAGAAATTTCGATATTACCAACTCAATTTCGTCATTATTCTAGATAGATCCATATCGATTAATCATTGGCATGAATCTTAAATTTTAAGAAAAGTAGGCTCTTTAGTTCGTCACGGAACTTCTTGTTGTTCAATGTATTCTATTTCTCAACATTCTGTTACTGTTTCTGTACAATTTAGAATTCATTAGACTTCTTATCCTTTTCTGTTTCATCACTTATTTCACAAGTGCTATTGTTTGCTGCTGTTAATTCATTTAGGAGCTTTACGACATCAGAGAGATAGGATTTGTCTGATAATCAGTGTTATTGTCCTGTCTGTAGTAGTATGTGTGTAATCGAGGCTAAGATTGGGATGGAAGAGGCCGTGACCTTATGTTAGGAACCATCCCGGCATTTGCCTGGAGTAGAAGTGGGAAACTACGGAAAACCATTCCTAAGATTGCCTCTTCCCGAGGCTGAATGTTTCCCTTTCAAATCCTCAGACCAAAATTAAATGTCTTGTCAGAGTCGGGAATCGAACCCGGATCTCCGAAGGCGACAGCCAAAAATGCCAGGGGTGCTTATTGTCTACTATATACTATGAAATTCCACTCAAATGATATCCCCACAGCAATGCCGCGCGCGGGTATCGCAATAGTAACCCACTTGCTGGGAGGGTCCATGAGTCAGCACAATCGGCCTAACTCGGCTCAGCTCGTCGCGACTAGCCTTCCCATGACGTCATCGAGAGATTCGTCATCGCACGCGCGGGACGGGGAGTCAACGGATCGATCCGCGGACAGCGTGCGCTACACAATGGAGCTGAGCGACCAGCTTCTGGCAACAGGTTCGCCCGCTTCAGCAGACAGGAAAGAAACAAAAAAAAAAAAAAAAAAAAAAAACGCATACTGCACTACTTCGCAGACAGCTCATTAAAAGCGTTCGCCATCTTTTAACCCCCCTTTCTTCGCTGCTACACATATGGCGCGCATCGATACCAGACATGCCATGCTTCTCATTTCGTTAAGAGAGAACGGCATTTATTATGAAGTGGCAAATAACTGCTGATAACGGGGCCGTAGAGAACGATCACGGGCCCCATGGCAATGACTGCCGCCCCTCCCCTTAAATTTGAGTTCCTTCTGTGATATCCTAATATTCTCTTAAAACAAACTAACATTTCAAAATATGATTAGAATGTGAAAAGGTATTCAATCTATCGATTTTTCCATTAACCAGCCATGTTGCCGGCTCATAATCCCATTTCTTATTATTTTTGTGATTTTTTTACTTTAAATTTTCGTGACTTGTCTACATCCTCCAAGTTGTAAGGCTTGAAATTTGGTTTGCTGTCTTACTTGCCAATATGTAAATAAATAACAGTTCTTTAGAAATGTCCAAAATTGGACTCAATTTTTCGTTCTACAGCAGCTCAAGAATCATCATAGTTTATAAATATTATTTTAAGGTTTACTCAGTTTGTCTTTTATAGATTTTCCTTGCCGAAAATTGAAACGCATTACTTATTTCCAGAATTCAGTCGAATGCGTATACAATATTATGCAAAATTGTTCTTTGGATTCATATAAAAGACTGTTACAGGCCTAGCAATTAAAACACCGTGGTTGTGTCTACCAGGCCCCAGTGTACGCTCGGGTACCAGGGCAACCCCGTTTACCCCACCCCCTCACCGGGCCTGGCTGATAGCATTTAAATATCCAAAAAGTGACAATTTAACCTTTAACCTAACGTTTTACAGCATCAAAAATTTTGAAATGTATTATTATGAAGCAAATTGGTTGAAAATAAGGATTATGTTCAATATTTCATGTAACAATTTGAATTAAAATATAATGGGGATAAAAACGACAAACAAATACTGGTATTCAGCTTGCCAATAAAATGTTTGTTTCTGTCCACGAAATAAAGCTTCCCTTTAAAATTCTAAAATTCCAAGCACAGACCACCCAATAAATATTTAGGTAGGCTACTTAGAAACTAACCTCATTGTAGTGAATATTATTAGTTTATTGCCATACTCATTACAGTATTACTACCGGTAGGCTACTTATTATTAAAAACAAGAATGTATCATTTATTTGGTATTTTTCCGTTTGGATCAATTTAGCCTTTGATCGCCATTTCAAAGCGAGCAAACCCCACATGCAAGAGTTACAATATAAAAGGTATACGCTTATGAGAGTTGAACATATTTCGCATTTCTGGCTAAAGCTAGGGGAGGCCATCTTTCCGAGCCTTCGCAAGTTCAAGGGACCAACTGATGGAGAACTGTAGAAACTCGATATGGTTTATTGAGTGAATTTAACGGAAATGGTGAGAGATTGAAAAGAAGTGGTAAATGTCGAACAAAATTAATATAAGTTCATAAATAACGCCGTTCGGTTTATAAAAATTCAAATTACCGTCCAATGAACACATGTAGGACAAGCTCAATTTTATCTGTGAAAATCTGTATTTAAACTAGTCGTTAAAAATTAAAACAGCGTTCACTAGTACAGAGGAAGAAATAAATAGAAAAAGTTCGGCAAAATGCAGAAGTGTATTCGTATGGAAGCGAGTACACACTGACGGGCAATATGGGAGACGGTAAAGACATGCCCAGTCAAATCTAATCAAAAGTACACACAGATAAGGAGAAAGAAAGAAATAAAGAAAGAAAGAAAGAAAGAAAGAAAGAAAGAAAGAAAGAAAGAACAATAATCTCCGCTGTTTAGTGAGGTAAGAAGTAGAAATAATAACTTTCGTTATTAATGTGGTGAGTAAAATACTAAAAGCTGTACGAAACTGAGCGACGGTCACCGGAAATACGCGAGATGAAAATTAATTGGTTGCCCTGTTCTCACAGTGTTCCCAGCCAGAAAGTCGAACTAATTTCCCTGACATTTCTCTGATATTTCCTGTTCAAAATATTCTATTTCCCTGACAAAAATTTGGCATTTGCGCAATTTTTAACAGCCTTCTCCACCCCCATTAACTGCCCAACACACACCTGTACACAATATTTATTACTCAAATACTTAAATGTATCACGTATATCTGCACATGAACTACTCTTGTATTTACCAGCAACAACTTTTAACGCCTATAAAATTTCTGCTTTGGCTACTTCATCTTTATCTTGGCGGCTTCGGTGGCGTAGTTGGTAGCATGCTGAGCTTCTATGCCCAAGGTCGCGGGTTCAAACACAGTCGAAGTCGTCGGTTTTTTAAGAGCGTTAAAAATTCCTTAGTATTCCTTCCTTCAGAGGGGAAGTAAAGCCGGCGGTCCCATGTCATAGATTTATGGCAAGAAAAAGAACCTTCCACTAACTACACTTTTGTGAAGCCAAAATTTGTAGGTTAGAATTGATAACGCTCTATTAGTTCCAACGTTCGCCGCCAGGTGCTGACTGCGATGCCATATAGTAGCCAAATCCGCAAGCTAGGTGTCGTGGACGGTAGCATTTGGTAGCAAAAGTAGGAACTACTTGAAATTATTGGCTGCAGTCCTTACTTGAATTACACAGATACCACACACTAATACAGCCATCACAATAATTAACACCAGTTATCAGACATATTCTACACACACGGGGCTACATGACCGCGTTGTCGCAGCCCCTAAACTAAGGAAGCAAACGCCAACCAACCATTTCTTTATCTTATCTTTTTCTCGTTTCAAAGGATTCACAGGTTGCAGTTTGTCATCAGCATGGATTACCTGACACATAACAAATTTGAGTCAACTTCCCTGACTTTCCCTGACACACACACATTTTTAAAAGGCTACCCAGACTTTCCTTGACAATTATGTAATTCCCAGACAATCCCTGACTTTCCCTGACTGTCTAGGTCACTGGGAACCCTGTCTCATCTTGAAGCTACACAGTCTATTCAACATTTGTCGAGAGTGTATCAGTAGGACGAGAAAGATGTTCACATAGCTACTGATTAATTTTTAAAAGCTGTGGAATAATTACAAATACTGTACCAACTAAATATATTATATTATGTTATGTCAAGAGAGATCCTAATTCCCACAGGTCGGACTCCACCCTGCCCCACCCAATTGAACATGTACAGCAAAGATTCAGTTGATACTCATATACTTATAGCTTAAGTCGACGAGTATGAATGATTCATTAATAATAATAATAATAATAATAATAATAATAATAATAATAATAACGTTATTTGTTTTAAGTCCCTTTCAACAACTGCGGCTTTTAGAGACTCCGGGGTGCCGGAATTTTGCCTCGAAGGGGGTCTTTGACGTGCCAGTAAATCTACTGACACGGCTCCCTCACATTTGCGCACCCTCAAATGCCAGCTGACTGCACCAGGATTGGATCCTGTAACCTTGGGAACAGCAAGCGAGAAAGTTACCGCTGAGCCACGCAGCCAACCTGAATGATTCAAGACACATATCGTGCATCCAGAACTTGTTCACCCGGACGCCTGTTTAAATTCATAGCGCCGTGACCGAATGAACGAACAAAATCAATACAGCAACGAACCGTATGTTGGAGGCAATATTTCTAATTTGATAGACTCGAGGGAGGCTTGGAGGGCAAGCCGAGCGATACTGATTTGGGACATGGTGCCTAGGGATACCATACAGCTCCTTGCAATACTTGGATAGCAGAACAGGGCCTAATTTTAGTCAGAGCCCTCCACGGTAGAGGTCGAAACGTCGGTTTACAAATTAATGTATGAACGACAAGATATCATGAAGAAAACTTCAATATTATTCTGAAAAATTACTTCTATTTGCATAATAACAAATAGCTTTTCACTGTACAAAATACACACACCAGAAAAAGTTATGCATCACCCGCCAGAGGTACACATGTAACAATCACCTCGCTGATATTCAATGAAATGGGTATGATTGCGATAGCTGGAGTTATCTGCAGATTTATTGACCTGTTTAGACATGTATTAAAGTTCAAAGGACGAGGTGTTCCGAATCATGTCAACGTAGAAGGAGGAATGTGTTTATGGCAGGGGTTCTCGACCATTTTGAGCCTGTGAGCACCAATCACATGCCATACTAAGTACCCGAGCACCATTAAATCGAATAAAATAATAATAATCACACAACAGGCCGGATCTGGTGGTTTTCAGCAAGAAAATCAAGCAAACTACCTTGATTGATGTTACGATTCCTAACAACAAGAATCTCAGTCAAAGCACACAGAAAAGATCAGCAAATACAGCGAGTTGGTCGACCCTGTCAAAAGACAATGGCATGTAGAACGGGTAAAGACCATACCTATCATTGTCTCAAGTACGGGCGTGATCCCAAGTACCTTGCTCCAAGGCCTTAAATAACTGAATCTGGATGCGCAACTGTACAAACTAATGCAGAAGGCAGTAGTTCTGTCAACAACCAGAATCGTTCGGAAGTTCATAGGTAGCGACATTCCAGCTTAGAAGTTGCTGTTTCAGTAACTGTACTTTGGTTCCATGAAGCCCGTATAGTTATGTTGCAATGTACCAGCAATGTGATATATGTACTGTATAAAATAATATTCATAATAATGCAACAAGTGTGCACCTCGCTTTCCTTTTCCTATCTCTCTCCTTCCCTCAGAAGTGCTGAAATAGACAATATAACAATAGCATACATTTACGTGTGGACAGTCGAGTAAATCTACACATATTTCGTGTTACTCATAAAACAGGAATGCACAATTATTTTTACTGTAGATTAAAAATACTATTCAGAAAGTGATAAAATTACTAAACTGCTTATACGTTAACCATGTTAAAGTGGTAACAGTTTTTCCCGTATTGACTAATGGTACAATATACTATTATTTTGTAATCCACCGTGTCAATACTATGAAATGATGTTTAATAATATAATTTAAACGTACATGTTTCGATATAACAATTATCAGTTTCAACTAAGCAAGCAAGGTGAACAAACGTGCAGTGAAGTGTAAGGGAATAATGGGAATCACTATTCAGCAGTACCGGGCGGTCATCAGCCGCTGGCTGGCTAGAGTGAAGTGCGATTTCGGTGTCGGGATAGTGATAGTGGGCAATGTCACTGAGCAGATGGGGATTTTGGTGATGCGGATGGCAGCGGTGGTTGTGGCGACACTACTGATAACTGGAGGAGTGGAGTCAAACCCAGGGCCTGGACAGTTAGGATGGCAAGAGAAAAAAAAACATATATATATAACAATTATATCTTTATCAGCGTTGATAGTTTGTTGTTGTTTGAGTCTTCAGTCTTTTGACTGGTTTGATACAGCTCTCCATGCCTCCCTGTCCTCAGCTAATCGTTTCATCTCTACATAGCTACCACACCCTACATCTGAGGCAATCTGTTTAACATATTCTAACCTTGGTCTACCCCTACAGTTCTTTCCCTCAACCCTTCCTTCCATAACTAAGCTTGCTATTCCTGGGTGTCTTAGTATGTGTCCTACCAACCTATCTCATCTCTTCATTAGCAGTCGCCAGAAACATCTCTCCTCTCCCACTAGTCTCAATACCTCTTCGTTTGTAACTCTATCTACCCATCTGATCTTCATCATTCTCCTGTAACACCACATTTCAAACGCTTCAATTCTCCTCTTTTCTGCTGCACCAATAGTCCAAGTTTCACTTCCATAGAGTGCCACGCTCCAGACAAAGGCCTTCAAAAATGACTTCCTAATACCTAAATCTATATTCGATGTCAACAGATTCCTTTTCTGTAGAAATGCTTTCCTTGCCTGAGCTAACCTACTTTTTATATCCTCTTTGCTTCGTCCAACACTGGTTATTTTGCTTCCTAAGTAACAGAATTCTCCTACTTCCTTTAGCTTTTCACCTGCCAATTTGATGTCCATAGAGGTTTCTGATTTATTTCGGCTACATTCCAATATTTTTGTTTTACATTTATTAATTCTCATCATGAATTGTTTCCTCAAGACGGAGTCCATACCATTCAAAAACTCATTCAAATCCTCAGGCGTGTCGGCCAAGATGACTATGTCATCGGCAAATCTCAGAGTTGAAATTATTTCTCCTTGAATCTTCACTCCCACTTTACATTTTTCTCCAATTTCCTTCATTGCTTGTTCAATGTAAA
Organism: Meconema thalassinum; assembly: GCA_946902985.2. Taxonomy (NCBI): domain Eukaryota; kingdom Metazoa; phylum Arthropoda; class Insecta; order Orthoptera; family Tettigoniidae; genus Meconema; species Meconema thalassinum. Next base: position 177,918,881 of record OX336393.1, read on the forward strand.
GATTGAAAAGTATGGGTGATAAGTTGCAGCCTTGCCTTACACCTTTCTGAATACCAGCTTCTCTCTCATGTCCTTCAGCTCGAATGACTGCTGCCTGGTTTCTGTATAGATTGTAGATCACCCTCCTATCCCTGTACGTTATTCCAATCGTTTTCAAAATGTCAAACAATTTAGTCCAATCAACGTTATCAAAAGCCTTTTCTAAGTCTACCAATGCCATGAACGTTCTCTCATCTTTCCTTATTCTACCTTCCAAAATCAGCCTAAGACTCAGTACAGCTTCCCTTGTTCCTACATTTCTCCTGAAACCAAACTGGTCTTCACCCAACTCCGTTTCTATCTGGCTTTCCATTCTCTTGTAAATTATTCTAGACAGGATCTTTGAAGCATGAGTAATCAAGCTGATTGTACGGTAATCTTCACATCTGTCAGCTCCTACTTTCTTCGATATAGGGATGATAACATTCTTCTTGAAATCAGAAGGTACCTCACCTGTCTCATAAATCCTACACACCAAGTGATATAACCTGATCAGACCTTCATCTCCTATGCAGCGTAGCAACTCAATCGATATATCATCTATGCCTGGTGCTTTGTTCCTGCCTAAGTCTTAGTTTAACAGTACATAATAATAATGTGAGATTAGCTTTTCACCTGCCAATCCTTACAAAATTTGATTAAAAAAATATAAAAAATAAATTTTACACACTAGAAAGAAGTTGTTTTAAAAATGAAATTGCGATTAACATTTGGGTGAAATGTAAAAACAAAGATGAATATTGAAATTTAGAAATCTATCTTACGAAACTGCCCAAGTCACACTCCATTTATTTGGCTTAATACCGTAGTAGTTGGTCGGATAATCCTGACAGAACAAAAAAAAAATGTCTAAACTTGTAATGAAAACGCTATTATTCCGATTCGTGCAACAGAATTTTAATTGAAGGAACTCAGGGGAGCTTGTGCACGCGAGCACTTTTTGGCTCGAATGACGGAAGCACCAAATTGCATTTAAAGAGCACCGTGTTGCTCGCGAGCACCAGGTTGAAAACGCCTGGTTTATGGCATACCTACATTATGTTAAGCAAAGCTCTTTTTTTAATTTGTGTAGTTACAGAACGTTCACACTAGCTGAATGAAGTACGGTGTTATTTGCTCCTCTTTACGAACATCAAAAATGAAACTAATGCAGGCAGACATTTTGAGCGAGTTATCTTTTATAATTAGTTTCTCTGGCCGTTTGGGGGCTTTTTGACATCTTGGTTTATTCATCCCCGTATAGTTGGGAGTGTGTAGGATTTGTCTGATAACCTGTGTAGTAGTGGTAGTGTGTGTGTGTTGAGACTATGATTTGGAAGAAGGCGGCCGTGGCCTTTAAGTTAAAAACAATTCTGGCATTTGCCTGGAGTAGAAGTGGGAAACCACGGAAACAATGACATCTAGGATGGTTGAGGTAAGAATCAACCCACCTCTTCTCAGTTCTGCCTCCCAAGGCTAAATGTATCCTGTTCCAGTCCTCAGACCAGAATTACTAAATTTCTTGGCAGAGCCGGGAATCGAACCCGGACTTTCGCGGTAACATCCAAGCATGCTAGTCACTACACCAGAAAGAAAGAAAGAAAGAAAGAAAGAAAGAAAGAAAGAAAAGAAACTCGGTAGCAATATCAGAGCCAGCTCGGCGCTTCATGGCCGTCAAACAAGTCTCATAAATTGTGAGACTCTAAGGACTCAATCACTCTGAGCAAAACTCTGAAAGGAGAAGTTATCACCCGAAAATAATTCCTGGTTACGCCCCTGAGCTGTCGCATGTGCTGAGAATTTTAGAAATATCCTGGACGGTTGGGAGCCGTACAAAATAATTGGTTATCCAAGCCATTCTTCCAGTGAGAATTCCTTCCGAATGAAAGAAAATGGCTATAGCCTAACATACTTCTAGATCTGTAAGCATTGGCAGGGTATATAGCAGTTGGCCACTGCATTAAGGCAGCCGTGGCCTTAATTTAGTAACCATCTCGGCATTTTCCTGGAGTAGAAGTGGGAAACCACGGAAAACCACTTCCAGGATGGCGGAGGTGGGAATCGAACTCATCCCGGACACGTAATTATTAGGCTTGGGGATGGGATAGGTGTCCCGGGACGTGAGCTATCCCGCCGTTTTCCTGGAGGGAGTGTGGAAAAACTTGGGGGTAAACCATACTCAGGATAGTCATTGTCAGCGCCGGGATTCGAAACTTCGATCTCCGGAATTGCTGCACCTCCCCGTCGCAGTCGTGGTGAACGATTTAACGCGCACGGCTACGCCACGGGGTGTCTCGTAGTTCGGATTCCACGTAAAAAGGATAGTTTGTGGTGATGTAAAACTACAGGCTTCCTTCCTACAAATCACAACACACAATCATGTTGTGTGTACCCGTAAGGTTTTAGTTAACACTGAGAAAGCCTCGTTAGAGTAGGTACAGCTATCAACTGTGAGCCCAAGTACTGTTCTAGTACACTACCGGTACTAGGAACAAAATGTAAGAACTAAAAGAAATATAATCCACCCCCTCGTGTTTTAGCCGGAATATAAATGATTCATGTATATTACCAAACTTGATAATATCAACCAACTGATAGACAAAAAAAAATCTGGCGGAGACTCTGAGGATGCCCGCTGTTATCGCCAGGTATCGAACTTCAGCTCTCCGAGCGTGCAGCGTTGGCGGTTTGGCATCGCCCGCAATGCAGGTAACTGTGGATCCCTGATCCACGGAACAGACAGAAACCCAGATAGCAACACCAAAAAGAGGTTGCACGGTAATCCCAGTCTGTTGATCCGGGAAAGTCTGTGCCACGCGATGACGTTAGAAAGTAAGTGTGCCGAAGAAGCTTCTGTTTAGTAACATCAGTTAAATACTTGAGCTGAATGAAGCAAGGTGCCCTGGAGATTATACCATATTATGCACGATTTCTGAACCTATGTTGATATACCAAACGTTACTAACGCATGCTAATTCATCTGAAACGATTTCCAGGTACCGGTAACAATTCCCACTTCACATCAGTGGCAATAACAAATTTGCTGACACTCCCTTCTTCCCTTGAAATTTACCATAGAAAAGAAATGCAAAGTTGGATTTTCACAATGAACTTATATAGAAACGAGCTTTTCTTTCAGGAAAACCCAATCGCAGGCAAATTACTGTAGCAAAGAAATTACTAGCCAGCTATGGTTTAGAAGCTGGCTCATAATACATATGCCTATATCGATCAACTAGCTTTAAGAGAGGCTAGACAAATGCGACCGGATAGGACTATTTCATAATTTACTTATGGCTGGCGTTCAAACGCTTTTGTCAAGCTCTGTTAATTCGTCTATCAATGAAACTTGAATAACAGTGTACACAGCTAAGCCAATTCCAAAACCTCGCAGTTGGTTCAGCTAGCTAATGAGAGCTCTCCAGTTAGCCGAGTGAACAGCTGTTACCGGTCTACATCATGGCATTGCAACCACCTCAATACTGTTACATTTACTAGGCCGAGACTCATTATATTCATAGAAAAATGCTATTTAGAACTAGCATTGCGTTAACTTTTGAATCAGCCACACCAAGTACACGAGTTGAAAGTGAAATGTCGATAAGCACCTGGCCTTCTTGCGTAGTCACTGTCAGCATGACCATTTCTCTACCTAAAATGGCATGCAATGTGTCAGTATGACGCGTCATAATAAATCACTGGCAAGCACATTATATAATGTTGCATCACACAATAAAGTCTGCACTCCGGCAGGTGGCTTGCCCTGGCCCAAATCTCATCTCTCGGCTTCTTAGCCTAGTCATGGCCAGCTTACCTTCATCAGCCACACCCCGCAATACGTTTGCTTTCCAATGCATTACCATGCCGAGGTCGATTATCAACTTTGACGTGTCTCCACGCGTCTCTTAAAGAGGGCAGCACTGCTCAAAACTCGTCCGCGTGGTCATAAGCATGTCCATGAACAAGCGCTTCTCGCGGAAGAAATATATACTTCTTGAATCCTTGCATTCTACAACCATTTCATGTCCGGACCAAGGATCATGTAAGTGGTCCGGACGGAAGGTCGTTAATTGAGTGTGCAGTCATGGCGCAGTCTTCCAGAACTTGCGATACTTTGCGCCATATTTCAAATTTGTTTGGCAGTTTATCACTCACTCTTTTTTAAATACGAGTAATAGCGGCGTCGCTACAGGGTGGGCTTGGGTTAGAATGAGATCCTTCCCCCCAGAATGAGACTTTGCCCAGCGGGTTGCCCTCTCCCTTAGATAATTTAAGAACGAGATTTAAAAAAAAAGATTCATATGAAATATTGTCAAGTAGACTGCAACAATTATTAAATACGGTAATAAAAACAAGAAGTTCCGTGACGAACTAAAGAGCCTACTTTTCTTAAAATTTAAGAATCATGGCAATCTATATAAACCTATCTCGAATAATGACGAATGTAAGTTAGTAATATCGAAATTTCTAATTAGTTCGATATATACCTGGTGTAATGTAGCCTAATTGAGCACTACAGTTGGCAGCCCTGGTGACTGAATATATTATTAGTTCCATCTCTTAAGGTAGGCCTACCTACAGCATGCAAAATTTGGTTGAAGTCCAATGGATAGTATGGACGTTACATGCAGTTAGACATTGGTTCTATCAGCGCGCGTTAAATCATGTTGGCAACAATGTCATACATGTGTTGGTCGGAAATAATCTGAAATATTATGATCTCTTGTTGTGCCAATTGTGGACGAAATCCATTTGATAGTATAGAAGTTACATGCATTTTAAAATTGGACCTATCAGCAGGCTTAGAGTCATGTTGGCAGCACTGACGTATATTAGTTTCTCCAAATTAATCAAGAATGTCAGGTACTATAAGTGTGAAAATTTTAAAGCTGTTGGCTTACATACTTTCTGATATATTAATATTAGGGTAAAAATAGAGACAGCATTTATTAACAGTTGGCAGCCCTGGTTGCTCTGAAGAATACGCACAGTCATGTCTGTTATAGTACACATAGCACATACGAAATTTGGTTGAAATCCAATTGATGGTATAGAAGTTACATGTTTTTAAAAATTGCTCCTATCAGCTGGCTTCGAATCATGTTGGTAGCACTGACGTACATAAGTTACTCCAAATTAATCTAGAATGTCAGGTACTATACGTGTGCATAGTTTAAAGCTGTCGGCTTGCATACTTTCTGATATATTGGTACTTGGATAAGAAAATAGAGGAAGAGCATTTAATTAACAGTTGGCAGCCCTGGTGGCTTTTTAGAATTCGCTCAGTCATATCTGTTTATGTACACATAGTACATACGAAATTTGGTTGAAATCCAATTGATAGGCCTACTGTAGAAGTTATATACATTTAAAAATTGGACCTATCTGCAGGTTTAGAATCATTTTGGCAACTCTGCCAAGCATGGGCTCCTGGAAATTAAACTGAAATATTATTATCTATATGTGTGCCAATTTTGGAATAGCTCCCATGTATAGCTTACCTTCCAAGATATCCAACATGGAGCTCAAATTTCAATTGTGGTTTTTCAGCAGTTGGTAGCACTGACATAATTTTCAAATATGGGCTTAAGATATTCTGGTATAGATCTTTACTCATACCAAATTTGGATTCGAATGCTGGAGCCGTTTAGGAGTTGATAGGGGACACACACACACAGACAGAAGACAGACAGACAGACAGACAGACAGACAGACATTTGCCGGGCTCGATCTCATAAGTCTACTTTTTCCTCATTTTTGCAAAATGTGAAAAGTGGGCAAAAAATGTCATTCAATCATGTCAGGAGTATGCAATTAGTACATATCAAAAGAAATTATAAATGCAATTCAATATAGGTACCAAATTTTTAATTAGATTGTTTCTGACAAACTCGTGTCACATCAAGGACATTCACATAGGCTACTACCAAATCCTGTTCTGAACATGATGATGGGCATAGAGGCACCAACAACCATGCTTGACAGTCTGTTCTTCACGACAGTTGCTCTTAGGTGTTTCCTGATGTGAAACCCCACCTTTTGAGGATGACTTAAATTCTGTGAACACCTACTGTATTATATACAGGGATTGAATACTCGGCAACAGATTGGCAAAGAACTAAGGCAATGGTTCTAAGTAAGTTACTTAAGGTTTGGCACTCCATTTTGTTCCTTTTAGCTTCCAAAGGGTATTTGCTTCTGGCAAGGTGTGTACCCAGGAGATGATTTGGGGATATAGCCTTTTGAAAAGTCTGGTTTGATGTCTCCCCCACCCCGTAATCTTATCGCTGGCCTTGCAGCTTGTACCTTTCCCAGAAATTATTTTCTCGGTATGTCCCTGTTTCTGGCATACACTTTTTGCTTCTCGTTACAGCAGTGTGCTTTGCAGGTAGGACAGTGGTCCAAAGTGGTGCCAAGGTATTTGGGAGTAAAACAATGTTGCAATGGTACCAAGGTTGCCAGATGTCACAAATGTACCACGTCACAGACAGTTTCTATCTGGGATGCTACCGTAATATTCCCATATTCTGGAGTGCTGTGAATTAAAAAATACAAATGTTCATGTTTTCACACAAATATCAACTGCTATAGCTCTTTCAAAGCGTTCTATTTGGTTTTCATTATATGGAGTGATGATATTTGAGCTGGAAGCCAGGTGGATATCACACATAATAATGGAAAACTACCTCATACCCTTCCCATTTGAATAATTTGCACTGCTAAGGAAGATTGTTTCATAACTTGTGAGGTGAATACAGAGTAGCAACTGGACAAGGAAATAAATTTAGATTTTATACAGTATACATAATTATGAATTTTAAGATATTTATTAATAAAATGCAGTGTCAATTATTATTATTAGTTTTGGCCAGGTGTGAGGCATGCACTTTCAACCGTTCGTACCCTTAAGCTTAAATTCTTCCACAGCAGGCATGTCCAGCAATGCCACTGGTGGCTGTGGTGCCACGGCTTGCCAAGAGACTCGCTCCGTGACAGACTAAGCCCCGCTCCACCACCCCTCCCGCTAACCTCTCCTCTCACTACCTACTCTTGCTAGAGAGGAGAAGGAGGACTTGCCCCCCCCCGGTCCCTTCCGCTTCCACACTCCTGTTCTAAACACGCTGCGCTATAGTGAAATGGGTCTTAAGCCAAGTGTCAAGGAAGGCAAGAAAGAGATTCTGACTTCCTCTTCTTAAATATAACGGTATATCAGTTGGTGAAAGAGAAGGAGACACCGTGGTGGAATGAGGAAGTGAGGAAAGCAGTGAAAGAAAAGAAGTCTGCATGGAAAGAATAGAACCGAGATCAAACAGAAGAAAGCAAAAGGAAGTATCACGACAGCAAACGGAGGTGTAAGAAAGTGGTAGGAGAAGAAAAGAAGTAAAGTTGGGAAGAATTTACACGAAGAATGGAAACAGATGTAAGTGGCAGTAAAAGGATGCTGTATGGGCTTCTAAGAAGTAAGAGGAAAGAAAGAGTTACTACAAAGCTAGTGAAAAAGGAAGACGGAGAGTTGTTAACACACCCAGAAGAGATAAAGGGACGATGGAAGGAGTATTTCGATAAGCTATTGAATGTGAGCAATTGTACTGGTGAGATGGAAGTGACACAACCTGACGACTCTATAACAGAAGATGATATAACAATGCTGGAGGTGGAGTTAGCAGTACAGAAAATGAAGATGGGAAAAGCAACAGGGGTGGATGAAATCAGTGTAGAAATGATAAAGGCTGCTGGACCTGTTGGTATGCAATGGTTGTATCGACTGCTAAAGTGTGTGTGGAAACGGAAATGTGTACCAGAAGACTGGGAGAAAGGGCTAATAATACCAGTGTGTTTAAGAAGGGGGACAAGAAGGTGTGTGATAACTATAGAGGGATCACCCTCATATCACAGATAGTAAAAATACTGGAAAGGATATTAGAAAGAAGAATGAGAAGAAAGGTGGAAGGAGAGTTGCGAGAGGAACAGTATGGCTTCAGGAGTGGAAGATCCAGAGTGGACCCAATCTTTAGCTTGAGGCAGGTGATGGAAAAGAACTGGGAATATGGAGAGGATTTGATCATGACTTTCATAGATCTAGAAAAGGCATATGATAGTGTCCCCAGAGAGAAGGTATGGGAAACCATGGTTAAGAAGAGACTGGGAAGAGAAATGCAAGCAATGTACAACAACTGTGTTAGCAGGGTACTGACCCCAGTTGGAAAGACAGATTGGTTTAGGATCAAGACTGGACTAAGACAGGGGAGTGTGCTGTCACCTCTCTTGTTCATAATGGTGATGGATGAAATTGTAAAGGAAACAAAGGAAGCATATGGACATAAAGAAATGAAGTTACTGTTATTTGCAGATGATATTGTGGTCTGGGGAAGGAACACCGAAGAAGTGCAAAAACAACTAGATGCACTGAACGAAAATATTCAGAAGTACGGCCTGAAAATCAGTATAGAGAAAAGCAAGACCATGGTGATGACAAGAGGGGAAAGACAAGGAAAGGGCACTGTGAAAATTGGAAGTCAGAGTTTGGAAATTGTGGACACGTTCAAATACCTAGGAAGTGAATTGATGCAAACTGGTAGGTTGGACATGGAGATTGGCAGGAGGGTACAGCAGTGGCGGCTCTTAGATGAGAAAGTAGGTGAAGAGCCAAACTCAATTTCAGCGATACAGCGTTTATGAATATTAACATATTTCTTTTCGTATTTGAATGCTATTATTTATTTACCGTATGACTTTTAGTGCCGGGAGTGTCCGAGGACATGTTCGGCTCGCCTGAGTCTGTACCTGCTTCCAGCGGACACCCTAAAGGGTGAGCTACAAGTTCCGTTCAATTTCAAGTAGTTCCAACTTTCGCCACCAGATATCAATGATACCTAGTGGTGAACGTTGGAACTTTGATAGAGCGTTCTGACGAAATCTAACCTAACAAATTTTGCTTTACACAAGTTTAGTCTGTGAAAGGATCTTTTACATGCCATAAATCTATGACATGGGACCGCCGGCTTTACTTCCCCTCCGAAGGAAAGCATACTGAAGGGTTTTTAACTCTCTTAAAAAATCCGACGACTTCGGCCGGGTTTGAACCCGCTATCTTGGGCATAGCAGTTCAGCATGCTACCGACTACGCCACCGAATGCTAATAAACGAATACTTTACCAAATATAAATTACCGTACTAAAAAGTCAAACTGACCTATTTTTAGCCTATTTTCAATTTTGAAAAAATAGGCTTATGAGATCACCTTTTGTCCGTGTGTGTGTGCCTGTGTGTATGTGATTCGTGTGTGTGTGTCCCCCCTAATAAAATCTAAACGGCAGGAGCGATTTCAATGAAACTCGGAAAGTTCATAGCACTATTCCCGGCTATCTCGACCGTGCCCTTCAAATTTCGTTAAGACTCACCAATCCGACATGGCGGCTGTGCGAAATATTTCACCAGCATTCAATATCTCCGAAACTATTACCGATATTACCCTGACATTTTCTAATGTGATAGAGGGAACTACTATAAGTTCACTTATGTGACTTTTGAAAACCTGGTAACTACAAAACCAACATGGAGGCCAAGCGAATTTGCGACTTTTAAATAGACGTTTCTCGCGATTTGACCAACCAAACGCAATGAAACTTGGTACAGTATATGTTTATATACATTGTAATGCACCGACATCTAACTTCGTTCAATTGTTCACATAATCACAAGATGGCGGATGTGCGAAATATTTCACCGGCATTCTATATCTCTGAAACTATTAGCGGTATCTCCCTAAAATTTTGTACGGGGATAAAGGGTACTACTGGAAGTCCATCTATAAGACTTTCAAAAACCGGTTAACTACAAAACGAACATTGCGGCCAAGCGAATTTGAAAATTTTAAATTGACCTTTCTCGCGATTTAATGTTCCAAGCGCACTGAAACCTGGTACAGGAAATATTTATACACATTGTAATCCACTGGTATCTAATTTAGTTCAATTGTTTACATAACCTCAAGATGGCGGCAGTGCGAATTTTAAAATTAAGTTTTTATTTCTTGTGATGTTGTCATGCGATCGAAGTGAAAGTTTGAATAATGAACCTACGCAATAATTTTCCTTTAATGGTACATGACTCTATGGCCTATACATTTAACAATCCAACATGGCGACCATCCGAAATATTTAGACGATACTGAATATCTACGAATCTATTTTAGCAATCAAACTGCATTTTTTAATGTTCATAGGGGCTATGAACTTAAGTTCACCTATAGGACTTTAAATAACCTGGTGATCACAAATCCAACATGGCGGTGACGCGAATTATAAATATTCACATGGACGTTTCTCGCAATTTAACCATCCGCGTGCAGTGAAACTTGGTACAGTAAATCCTTATACGAATGTTAATCCACTGGCATCTAATTTATTTCAATTGTTTCCATAACCTCAAGATGGCAGCTGTGCAAAATTTTAAAATCTCCTTGTTTTTTCTTGTGTCCTAAATATGCGATTGAAGTTTGAATACTACACGTTCACAATAATCTGCATGTAACAGTACATAACTCTAGGACCTACATATATAAAATCCAACATGGCGACCATCCGAAATATTAAGTCGGTTCTCAATATCTACGAATCTATTACAGCAATCAAACAGAAATTGTGTATGTTGATAGTGGCAATTAACATAAGTAGGATATATGAAAATAGGCTGTATAGTTCTTCACGGAACTACTTGTTTATGTAATAAATCAATCCTCCGTTCCTTATGGTTGACAAACTTATCTATGATATCCTCGTAGAAGGGCTGGTCTTCAATTAGTTTCAGCAACAATTCACGGTGTATGGTGATAACAGCCTATGATGTAAGTCTGGACTAGGATATTGTATTTCTTGTAAAAGTTTTTAGTCTTTTCAAACAAGAAAAACTGCGTTCTGCGTAATGTTTTGGAAATCACCGAAACCTTGTTTGTTCCAGACACCACATTTGTTACTAAAAAGTAGGCAAGGCCAACAGAACAGTTTTTTTTAAGAAAAAAACTACTGCACAACCATGTGAACTGTTCGAACCAAGATCCCTTCCAATGAAGGCTATAGGACTTACCGGTTTTCTTGATTTCTTTTTAGTGCACAGTTCTATTAATTCCTTCGGACGTCCACAATTTAATAACTTCCTTTTGTCTTCGTCTTTCCACCTACTGAAGGGAATTTATAATAAAATTTATACTGTGTCCTTCAATGAAAACATTACGGTATACACTAAAAGCCGCCACCTTTCATCAACACCAGGGTATGTAACGTATTAAGTAAATACTATTCATCGGAAATATAAATCCAATCTTCAACGAAACAGAAAGACAAGCCTGACGCGATGCCAACTACTAGGCTACTGGTACATGATAATGTATTGTTTTCTGAAAGTGCAAAAAATAAAATATTTAGGCAGACATTTTCAGTCTGAGATAGGCCTAATTGTTAGTTGGAAACACAATTCACTGCTTAAATTAAGTGAAAATCACCACTCAGAAAAGTTGTAGGAGAAAATTTATTGCTGTTAGTGAATCAGCTGTAAGGTTATGTAGGTTGTCGTTTATAATACTTATAGTGAAAATCCACAGCCTGCTTCCAGTCTCCGACCGGGTCAGGAATGGAATGAATGAGCCCCCCCCCATCTTGCGGCGAGGAAATGAACTGTGCCGGCTGCCGAGGCCTGACGCACTCCTCTGGGGCAATGATTAAATGAATGACAAATGAAATGATAGTGGAGAGTGTTGCTGGAATGAAATTTTGACAGGGAAAACCGGAGTACCCGGAGAAAACCCTGTCTGCCTCCGTTTTGTCCAGCACAAATCTCACATGGAGTGACCGGGATTTGAACCACGGACCCAGCGGTGAGAGGCTGGCGTGCTGCCGCCTAAGCCACGGAGGCTTTATAATACTTATAGTACAAACCATATTTAATTACATCTACACTCCCCACATGAACCAAAAATCCCTTTATGTGACATATATGTCCTAAATACCTCTCTATATTAGATATAAGTTACTGTATCAACTAAATGATGTTATAAATAAATATTTATAATTTGTAGTACCCGCCGTGCAATTCTTGCCTCAGGAATGAGGTCGACTATTCATACTATCTCGCAAAATTCTCGTACTTTATCCATAAAATTTCACTTCTATTTTGCAGCTCCAACATTGTAGATGATCTTCACAGGAGACGTTTGCCTTATTTCACGTATATTACACATTTTTATCAACAAAATTCAAGACACTGCGCAGCGTTAATGCAGCTTCCTATGTATAAAAAACCTAACAACCAGTTGTTTGGGTCCAATGTGGCTGCGCCCATACGGTTGCTAGGCACGTCACTTCGGCAGCGTATACTATAAAAAAAAAAGACGAAGTTCCTGGCAGAGGCAGCTAATTCTTCACTGGTACGATCCCTCTCTGTATAACGGTATGTAATGACGTCAACACTGCTTTAGGTTACCATGGCAACGAGACGAAGTTGCTGATATTTCAAGGTACTTCTTCGTCTGCAGTTTCCTTTCCACGCTACGACATTAGTACCATCTAGCGACAGCGTGTACAACTGACACTAAGACCGCATACAGGGCAAGGGCAATTTGTGGTCATGCAGTGCCATCTAACAATGGAGTGTAGAAATAGTACACTACATTAAACGGTGGCTACGTTTTAATTTAAATAAGATAACGTAATATTTATTTTAAGAGATGACTAGTGAAGAGGCTCTTCACTCTCTTCACCTGAATAGCCGCTACTGGGGTACAGCAGAGCAATGCATTCTATCAAAGTGTAAGAAAACTTGTTTGGGATAAGGAAGTACCAAGGAAAAGCAAGGAAGTAATGTATAAAGTGTACTATGTTCCCATATTAACTTATGCAGCTGAGACTTGGACCCTGACAAGCAGGCAAGAGAGTAGAATCCAAGCCAGTGAAATGAAATTCCTAAGAAGTATGATAGGAAAGACAAGGAAAGACAGAGTGAGGAATGAAGATGTTAGGAAGGAAGTTGGGATGGAAAAACTAAATGAGAGAATTGAGAAGAATAAACTAAGGTGGTTTGGACATGTAAAGAGGATGGAGGAAAATAGAATACGAAGACAGATGCTGGAGGCGAAGTGCAAGGGTAAGAGAGCAAGAGGAAGACCTAGAACAAGGTGGATTGATTCAGTGAAGAACAGCGTAAGAAAAAGAAATCTGGAATGAGACAAGATCGTGGAAGAAGAATGGTGGAAGGAAAGAGGAGAAGTGCCATAAATACCCCGACCGGCAGGAGCTGGATAAGGGGAAATGATGATGATGATGATGATCAGTTGTTGAAAAGCTGTGAATGGCAAAAAGACGTTCAACATCAGAGGTGGGTAGCGGAAGCAACCCTTCATGTGTTCAACTATAAATTTTCTTGGAATTGCTGGTATGCTCGATGTTCTTCTGGAGAGGAACATGTTCCTCGATTTCTTCTTCATGAGTGATCCTTACTTCTAAATGGTAATTTTCAACTTCGGTGAAATAGGGTCTCTTGGTTTCCTTGTTTACAAAATAGGATAAGATTGTGTTGAAATTGTTAAGTAGGTGGGTACAACGGCTCTATACTGCTTGTAGCTTAGAATAGATTAATCCTGAAATTTCTCTGATATAACTGATTATTTAAGGAGCCAGTTTTAATCTTAGTATGTTTTGTTAATCTAACCATTATATTTTAAGGCCCAATGAATTTATTTTTCTTCATTGTATTAGCCTTGCGTGTTCTGTCGAACAGCAACATTTCAAGAGGATAATGGTAGTCCGCAGATAAACTCCTAGAATCCCGGCTTCATAATAATAATAATGTATATGCATTTGATTAGGGGAATAATGGAAACAAAAATGAAAAAATCCACAGCCTGTTTCCAGTTGACCGACTGGGTCAGGGAATGAAATGAATGAAGCCCCCATCTAGAGGCGAGGATATGAACTGTGCCGCTGCCGAAGCATGTCACACTCCCCTGGGGCAATGATTAAGTGAATAACAGATGAAATGAAATATAGTGGAGAGTGTTGCTGGAATGAAATTTGTGACAGGCAAAATCGAAGTACCCGGAGAAAAACCTGTCAGTCTCTGCTTTGTCCAGCACAAATCTCACATGGAGTGACCAGGATTTGAACCATGGACCCAGTGGTGAGAGACCGGCGTGCTGCCGCCTAAGCCAAGGAGGCTCTAACGAATACCAAAAGAAAATACATAATAAATATCATCTAAGAATCTATATGTCCACCCACACTTAAATAAGAACAACTCATAGGAGCACAGACACCTCTCCACCACGAGACAAACTAACCCTATTCAGAACACCATATCATCCAGATGACCAAATCTGGACTCGGGTCCATAATGACGAACTTTGACGACACAAATTATAAGATTAGTAACAAATCAACTCTGAAGCTATATTTTCCAAATATCTCCTTCTTCAGATCAAATCAATATTGTAACAATCGTAGGCTAAAAGCGAGTTGCGTGTTACCAGTGCCCAAGTGAACTGCTCGCTGCTGTACTGCACAAGATCCCTAACCAGATAAGTAGCCTGTACAATACAGTACAATCAGAATTGACCATTCACAACAACCACAGAGTCACTCCAAACAGACAAATTCCGGAGTTCTACCACCACTTTTAGCATCACACAAAAACATCATATAGTTTACAACTAACAAATACCGACGAGTTGCATCACCAATACAGCAACTAAATATGTGTACATCATCATCATCTTCATTTCCCCTTTTCCAGCTGACACTGGGTGGGAGCTAATATGGTTCCTCTCCACTTTGTTCTGTCGTTCCTCCATTCCTCTTCCGACACGGTGTTCCAATCCAGGTTCCGTTTACTAATGCTATTCTTCACCGAGTCCATCCAATGCATTCATGGCCTTCCTCGTCCTCTCTTCCCTGTCATCCATAGTTCCAGTGCTTGTCTTGGCAGCCTTACTTCATTCATCTGTTTGACATGTCCAAACCATCTCAATCTGTTTTGCTCCAGTTTGTAATTTAGTTTCTGTACTCCCAGTTCTTTCCTTATATCTCCATTTCTCACTCTGTCTCTCCTCGTTTTCTGGACCATACTTCTCAGGAATCTCATCTCAGCTGCCTGTACTCTGCTCTCATCCCTCTTAGTCATTGTCCAAGTTTCTGCTGCATATGTCATTATAGAGACATAATATGCTTTGTACATAACTTATTTAGCCTTAATTGGTATATCCTTGTTCCAAACTAGTCCCCGTACCTGTTGGTAGAAAGCACTCGCGAGTTGTATTCTTCTGCTAATTTCCAAATCTAGTCTTCCTCAGTTCACTTCCCAAGTATTTAAAGTGTTTCACCACTTCCAATTCCTTATCTCCTACTTTGATTACTCCTTTTCCTTCTTTCTTATCTCTACTCACCACCACTGTTTTACTATTCTCCACATTTATCTTCAATCCCCATTGCTCAATCTTTTCATTTATTACGTCTAACTGTTCTTGTACCTCCATCTCATCCTCACCCCAGATCACAACATCGTCTGCAAACAACATTACCTTCATCTTTGCCCTATTGTAGTCTTTCATTGCTGCCTTCATGATGTCATCCATCACCATTAAGAACAATAATGGTGACAACACACTTCCTTGCTTTAGTCCAGTGACAATTTTAAACCATTCCGATGTCCCAACTCTAGTCTTCACACTACTGTAGCAATCCATGAACATTCCTTTTATCATGTCTCTCAGTTCCTTGCCTATCCCCATATTTGTTAAGCATTCCCAAACTTTTGTTCTAGGAATGCTATCATAGGCCTTTTCTAGATCAATAAAAGTCATTACCATAATCCTTCCCATATTCCCAACTCTTTTCAATGTTCTGTCTCAGAATGAAAATGGGTTCCACAGTTGACCTGCCCACTATAAATCCAAACTGCTTCTCCTCTATTTGGTTTTCTACCTTTACTCTAATTCATTTTTCTAGGATTCTTCCTATTACTTTGGCAACATGCGAGATGATGGTGATTCCTCGGTAGTTACCACACACCTTCCTATCTCCTTTCTTGAATATTGGCAATATTATTTCCTTTTTCCAGTCTTCAGGAACTTTCTTCTCTCTCCACACACTCCTGAGAAGTCTGTATGTCCACTTCAGTCCCACTGGTTCTGCCTTGATCATTTCCCACTTCTGCCATAGTAATGTCTGGTAGGGTAGTTAAAAGGGACGTAAACTAATAACATTATTATCTTCTATTTTTTCCTCCACCGTTTTGGCTGTTTGCGTCCGTTTTGGCTGTTTGCGTAACTTCTCCGCATGTCTGGCGTCTCACATTCAACAGCTCGCTGAAATATTCTTTCCATCTGTCCGTTATCTCTTCTGGTATTGTCAATATTTCACCTTCTTTGTTTTTCATGAACCCAGTGTTCACCTTTTCATTTCTTCTACTTTTTATAATTCCAAACAGCAATTTCTTTCCACAATTTAAATCCACCCTTATTTCCTGAGCGAATTCTTCCCAGCTTTTCTTCTTTTCCTTTGCAATTACTCTGTTTGCTTCTATATATTTTGCTCTACTTTCTTCAGTCTTACCGTGTAACCTCTTTTTTGATTTCCATTCCTTCCAAGTTTTCTTCTTCTCCCTTACCTTTTCTTTCACCATTTTGTCGCCTTTTCCGATGTTCTACCACATGTTTCCTCTGCACTGTTTACAAATGCACTCTTGAACTTTTCCCATGGGTAATATCCGTCCTTGGTATCTGTTCTTGCAATTCTTTCTTAAACTCTTCTGCAACCTGCTTTTCCTTTAGTCTCCAGACCTTAATCTTTATTTCCCTTATTTCTGGTCATCTCCTAACTTTTCCTACTTTTAATTTTGCTACCACTACCCTATGGTCTCCTCCAAAGGCTTCCTCTGGCATGGCTGAGACATCCATTAGCTCTTTCCGATGTCCTTTTTCGACTAATACATAGTCTATCAGAGTTTTCGTTCTTCTATCTCCCCACCCATACCTCGTTATCTTCTGACTATTTTTCTTTCTGAATCATGTATTCACTATAAATAATTGGTTCTGCTGATAGAAGTCCATTAAGAAATCCCCTTCTGGATTCTTACTGCCATAACCATAAGGTCCCAAAATCTCCTCTCTTCCTTGTCTGTCTCTTCCCACTTGCACATTCAAATCTCCCATTACTATTATTTCCTTATCCTCGATATATTTTTCCACCTCTTCTAGGAATTCTTCTAAGTTCTCTTTGTGGAGCATATACTTGAACCAGATCTTTTGTCCCTGTCTGGAACTGTATCCTTCCTATGATCTTCCTGTCACTTATCTTCTTCACCTCCTCCACATACTCAAGGACATCCTTTCTTATAATCATTCCTACTCCATTTTTTGCCTCCTGTCCTCCACTGTAAAACAGCCTATATCCTTCCTTTAGTTTTCTTTACCCTTTTCCTTTTCATTTTGTTTCACTGAGACCGAGGATGGCTATATCCTTCTCTATCATGAAGTCCACTAGCTCCTCAGTCTTGTCCGTCAGGATTAAGATGTTGACTGTCCCTATTTGGATGTATTGCGATGCTGGTCGCCCATTTCTCACAGCTCCCCCCAGCATCTGAAGAACTGCGCGTCGCCTGCAGGGGGCGCCCTAGCATTTTCCGAGGCTGACCATATTGTAAATATTTTCAGCCGTATTTTCAGACATAGATTGTATAGCCTAAGTGTAATGGATCTGATGATGATCGCTTGACGATCGAAACTGGCCATCCTAGTGTATTTATTAATCCCGTGTACATTTTTTCAGGATTAGGGTATAACCCAACTCTTCTGGGTACATTCGTGTTGACCGACTGAAAAGCACCAAACTTTTGTTTACTACGGCGACACTGAAAAATGGCTTCAAACCCCATAATAATATTTTTAATTTAACTAGTTGATTATGATATGATACGCTATATAACAGGGGTGGCCAATAACATTAACTTTGGGAGCCGCAAATTTATGAAGCTGTTTCGAAGCGAGCCAGATTGTTAAAAAATTAATGATTTATAAAGAAGACATGTCTTTTATTTCATAAAAAATGAAGAAACATTTATATAGTTTCCTTTACACACAACATTATTGTTCAATTACACAAGATAAAGGATTTTGCTTTTGAGAAGTGCTTTTTTGAGTGTTCATAATTGCTGTTAGTTGTTTGAAATCTGACTGATATAATTGGAAAGCGCAGTTTGCACGTGTTCACTTCAAGGTTCTCAGTTAGTTACGTTCGATATTTAGATTTAATGAACTTGAGCATTGAGTACAGTGATTCACACACATACAGTAAATAGTCCCAAATATTGAGAAAAGCACACTCTTTTGTTAGTAAGTATTTCTTTTCTCGAACCTGCTTCAAAAACGCCAGTCCATTTATATACTGTTACGGCTCTGAGTTTGTTTTGTCGCTCGCCGCATGAGTCACATCTCCCCCGAGCTGTGTGTGCTCTGCCTCAGTGTATTACGTGCGTGTTACGCAACGGACTGCGAAGTGAAAGGGATGGTCCAGAATATTCGTGACCCAGCCATTGAAGGAAATGTCGAGAAGCCGTGTGTCCTGGACGATTCTAGAATTCATTGAGTCACCAGCCTGCTATATAAGCGGCTTCAACAGTGAGGGGACCGAGTTTTTCTGTGGGTGTGTGTTTTACGAGCTAGTGCGAGCGTCTTTCCTGAGCGACAGAAGTGTGGTGACGAAGTACCGTGCGAGTTACGGAATCCAGTGACATTGTTTCCCCCAGCTTGTGGACAGCGAGACAGCGTGTAGCGGATTACCGTAAGTAACTGTAGTTGGTGTACATGAGGAAGAGGTGCAGGTAGCTTCTGTCAAGGCCACCGGACTCATTAAGACGGTTTAAATTCTGTGGTTTGTTGACAAGTGAAAGGGGCAAGAGCGCTCTAGGAAGAGACTTGAGGAAACTGGAGTAAGGTTCTAATTGCTTGTATTTGCTGATGAGCAGTGTAATTTTCTGGCCACAATAAAGTTAATTATTTCTTTAAAGAAACAATCTGTGTTGTGCTTCAACCCACCGTAATCCAGTTAACAAAAGTGTCACTAGGGGGGTGGCACGTAACAAAACTTTATATGCTTTTTAAACTCTTTAAAATCTGAAGTATATTCTTAAGGAGCCACACGAGATTGACTCAAGAGCCGCATTTGGATCGCAAGCCTATTTATGGCCACCCCTGCTATATAATATGATCTTGAATTAATGTACTGTATTGTGTTTTCTTTTCTTTTTGTTATTTGTTACAATGTTTATAAGACCTATCCTATTGTATGTAGGGTGCTACTGTAAAGGAGTTCTTAAGCTCTAAGTGTAGCCATTAAAGAAAATCAAATCAAAACTCTCTCTACAGTGAAACGACGAGCTGATACCACACATGTAAGTAAGCTCCGTCATTTCACCCACTTTATTTTTTCACATTGATACTGGTTATTATCATTTAAAATTTTCTCACCCAGATTCAACTAATGGGCAGCATTTCATCACATCTACAAGTTCTAACTTTCGTCGTCTAACAGACAGTAAGTGCAAATTCGCACCATTTTCTCCTTTCAATTCAACTTTTCTTTCATTTATTTTCGTTCGTCTTTTTTTTGTCTCAGTAAACTTCAATCGAGCGGCTTCTGTGGCGTAGTTGGCAGCATGCTGAGCTTCTATAACCAAGATCGCGGGTTGAAACCCGGCCGAAGTCGTCGGATTTTTAAAGAGCATTAAAAATCCTTCAGTATGCCTTCCTTCGGAGGGGAAGTAAAGCCGGCGGGCCCATGTCATAGATTTATGACATGTAAAAGAACCTTCCACTAACTACATTGTGTGAAGCTAAATTTTTAGGTTAGATTTGATTAACGGTCCATTAAGTTCCAACACTCGCCGTCAGGTGCCGGTTCGGTGGTATCTAGTAACCAAGGTCACAGCTAGGTAGCATTTGGTAGCAAAAGTAGGAACTACTTGAAAATGATCGTCTGCAGTCCTTACCTGAATTACAGATAACACACACTAATACAGCCATCACAATTAACACCGGTTATCAGACAGAATCTACACACACCCAAAGTACACGGGGCTACATGACGGAGTTGTTGCAGCCCCTAAACTGAGGAACCAACCAACACTTCAATCGAAGAAAAGAAGCCGTCATAATTGGTCTAACAGACTACATCTGCAAATGTATACCGTATACGTAAATTACTAATCCAATGGAACTTCTCCCTTATATACTGTGCATATATCTGAATATACAGTCAACCTGTATGAAAAGGTATAAAGGTTAACTTATAGTCACATAAGCATAGCATAATGCATAACTAAATTTTTCAATCAAAATTTTTTAAAGTCGAGATCCTGAAACACACTAATTATATTAAAAAATGGTATTTTATGCCATTCCATTCTCAGGGAATTTTAACGTATCCTAATGTACATAATGTATATTTTAATTAATGTCATTTAAGAAGCTGAAGAAGGGAAATTATTCCTAAAACATGTACTTCTCTATGATATAATATATAAACTATATAAACAAGTACTGACTGCTCAGTGAGTACTTCCAGCGTCTTGGTGAAGTGTACCATACCAATTGATGAGCCCAATGGTACACTGCACAGTGGGTCAAAATCCAAATCTAGGAGGACAAAATTATTTATTTTCATAATTAAAAAATTAAAATTTATTACTTCTACAGCATTCTCATATAATTGCCGCTCACTATTCTGGGATATAAACTCATCTTCGTGTAAATCTGTCACCACTGTTCGAGCAGTCTGAATTGGAGGGTGAATGTAAGTGGCTGTGGTTTTGTTGTCTGTGTGGTTAGTGTGATGCTTTAAGATGGAACATGCAGCTGAAGGTATGATCTTTGTAACGTGTTTCAGTTATTAATGGGCGTAATTGTTACGTAATTTTTGCTATATTTGCATTACATAATATTTAACTATTATTTTTAAAATTATATTTTCCCTTAGATTTTTAGTATGTCGCGTCACTCTGCGTCACTTTCTACTTAATGTTAAAATGTAGATAGAGTCTTGTAGTTTACGCCTGTTATAAGATTTGTTGCATCTTTTTGCAACTTACTTAGTTATTTTATGTTTTAGAAGGTGCCGTGCAACCAGTTCTCACACGTTTACAACTGTTTGAAGCACTGGGTTCGACGATTATGTCAAAAGTGGAACTTTGTGACTTTGTTAAAAGTAAATTAGGGGTAGAAAATTGTTCTGAAGGGATAACTGAATGCTCTATCCAACTCCTAGTCATAGACAATTTCTTACATGTGTAGACGTAGCTTAAAAAGGTCTTTACTGATGTTTATTATGAAGTAAACAAATTATATACGTTGCTTTCACTCTAAATTCATGATTAAAATGTAAAAATAATTTTGTCCCCCTAGATTTCGATTTTGACCCACTGTGCACTGGGACGAAACGCTGATAATATTTGAGCTTAGCCGGACCATTTAACATAATTTTGTTGAATATTCTAGCTCAAAGGACCATAACAACATGTTTCTCATTTGAGAACATTCTTTCGACATATTGATAACCCAGATACGGTTTGCATTTGATACTTCCTGAAGTGCTTTGGCAATGCTCGTGACGTCGATACTACATATTGTAATGTGTATGAAGATGTCTTGCATTGGCCTGCACAGTGAGTACTTCCAGCATCTTGGTGAAGTGTACCATACCAACTGACGAGCCCAATGGTACACTGGGGCGAAACACTGATAATATTTGAGCTTAGCCAGACCATTTAACATATGGTAATTTGGTTGAATATTCTAGCTCAAAGGACCATAACAATATGTTTCTCTTTCGAGAACAGTCTTTCGACATAAGTACTGAATAGGCGGACAAGTTATTTCCTGTTTGATTCCTTCAAGAATTACTCACTACTGTGCCTGTCATTTCCCAGGTGGTGTCTCTTATGGTATAGTAAGATGCATGTAAATAATATTACACAGTGTTTATTCAAGTTGGCAACACTATCTCAGAGTAAGGGAGAAGTAAATTTCCACCTACCTTTCCTGATGAGAAGACTGGTGACTCTGCGTAGTGCTTCTCTTGGAGAACGATGGAAGAATTTTGGTGACAGGTTTGGAGGCAATGTGAGAGGTTTCCTTGCATCTCGTGCTTCCCCCCACAGTCCGCCCGGAGTGGTATGTCCCGGACTGTGGCCGGGTGCTAACCGATCCAGGCGCTCGATGGAAGCCGGACGATTCTGCTGCCTGTGTCTGGGATACCAACCCCTCCCGGGTCCGCCTGCCAGCCGTAGAAGTTCTGCTCCCACTAGCGCCTGCCCTAACCCTCCAGAACCTAGACCGACCGAAGTACCATGCCCGGCAGAAGTTGCAGTACGACGGTAGCCACCGGTGGCTAGCCCTCCCGGACGAGGAGTGGTCCGAGCGACACTGGGAATGTCGGGTGCGCGACGATGAGGGGTACGAGGAATGTCACATCCCCTAGCAAAGATGGGAGTCTCCGGAAGTGAACAACTTGTCTGTAACGTTTCCTCTCTTGGCGATTGAGCCGATCTCTTCTGGAATGTTCTTCGACGCAGAGGTCCGGGCAGTTCAGAAGGCAGGGTCCGTCTTTCAGAAGGAATCTGCTTAAAAAGAGAAAAAAAGTTAAGTAAATACACTTGTCATCTTACAAACTACTTCCAAGTAAGCATGTTTCACTTCATAGAAAGTCTTGATCCATTTTCAGTATAGCCTAATGGACAATTAATTGATAACTTATCCATAGTTCAACACGTATTTATTCCCAATTATATTAGGTGGGAAATATAAGACTGTCTCTCTGTTAGGTAGACAGCCCAAAGGTTGGTTCGATCCTCAAAAAGTACCACCACAGGTTTGTCAACAGAGACAGCTCTTTTCCAAGTAGTACAAAGACTGGAAAAACTCTGGAACAAAAGGAGGTAGCGTTGGGAGCTTTTCTGGATATAGAAGGAGCCTTCAACAATACCTCCTTTAAATCAATGATCACTGCTGCCCGAGAGCGAGGACTAGATGAAACCTCTTGCAGGTGGATCGAAGCCATGCTTAAAAGCAGAGTGATACACACAACATGTGTGGAAAGCAGTCTGTCTGCAAAGGTTACGGGGGGATGTCCTCAGGGAGGGGTCTTATCCCCTCTGCTGTGGAACCTCGTTGTGGATGGACTGCTTAAAAAGGTAAGTCAGCTAGACTTTAATATCTTTGGCTATGCTGACGATATCGTCATTATTGTTCAAGGAAAATTTGCTAACACCGTTATGGAACGAATGCATATGGCACTTAACGTTGTATATAATTGGGCAGAAAATGAGGGACTTAAAATAAGCCCTCACAAAACAGCCATTGTCCCATTCACCAGAAGAAGAAATTTGAAGGAAACTAGCTCCCTACTTCTAAAAGGTGAAGAAATTAAAATGAAGGGAGAGGTTAAATACTTAGGAGTAATTCTTGACTCCAAGTTAACCTGGAACCAGCATTTGAACAAAATATACAATAAATTTGTAACCTCCTTCATGACTGTGAGGAGGATGTATGGAAATACGTGGGGACTAAAACCCAAGATGATACACTGGTTGTATACTAGGGTACTGAGACCCTCGATAACATATGGTGCACTGGTATGGTGGAACAAGGTGCAAAATAAAACAACTCTGGTACAGCTGGGAAGAATTCAAAGACAAGTCTGCCTAGCAATTACCGGAGCATTTAAAATTACCCCCACAGCGGCTATGGAGGCCTTACTAGACCTGGCCCCTCTTGACATTCTGATCAAAGGGGAAGCTAGGATGGCATTACATAGGCTGAAACAGGGTAAAGCTGGAAATATTCCTGATTCACAATCAGGAATATCATCAATAACAAAAATTGTAGAAGATTCCATACTTGAAATGCGATCAGACTACACTCCTACACAATACAATTGAAACGGACTCTTGGAAAACAAAACCCGAGCATCCTGAGGAAACTTTGATCTGGTTCACAGACGGGTCAAGAGACGACTCAGGGGCAGGCTCGGGAGTATATGGAATGAGACCAGGAAAAAGCATTAGCTTTCCCCTGGGAAAATATCCCACGGTATTCCAGGCAGAAGTTTATGCAATATTACAATGCATATATGAAAATATAAAAAGATCTTATATATATAAGAAGATTATTATATACTTAGACAGCCAGGCAGCACTGAAGGCTTTAAAAAGCCCTAAGTGAACTCAAGACTGGTGGAAGAATGTCTTAATGCCCTAACTAAACTGGGGGAACATAACAACGTCAAATTGATATGGGTCCCAGGACACAAGGGCATTGAAGGTAACGAAAAAGCCGATGAACTCGCCCGGAAGGGAGCGGCAACAATCTTTTATGGACCAGAGCCGGCTCTAGGAGTACCTAAATGCTCCATAAGAGAAGCTATTAAAGACTGGATCAAAAAGGAACATAGGGATAGATTGAAAACTAACCCTGGTATGAAACATGGGAAAATGTTCATCAATGAACCATGTAAGAAAACGGCTGAAAAATTACTCAGATGTAAAAAAATTCAGGTAAGATGCACAGTGGCTCTTCTCACGGGCCATGCTCCCGTGAAAAAGCACCTAAACAAAACGGGCATAATGAAAGGAAACCTAGACTGCAGACTTTGCGAGAAGGAAACGGAGACAGCCCATCACATAATCTGCTCTTGCGAAGCTCTAGACTGCAGAAGATTCAATCTTTTTGGGAGATCGACAATTGAACCAAAAGAAATCAATACAGAGTCCATCATGGGATTGTACCATCTTATTAAAGATACAGGGATAATGGACTGGTGCTGAGTACACAGGGCAGTGCAATAAGCCTTGAGGCTGCAGTACATCCGGAGCTTAGCTGGCCCTTGGTATATTTAAAAAAAAAAAAAACCCCACCACAGGTTAGGTTGGTAGATCCCACGAAAGCCCAAGGCAGCACTATGAGGCATACTAGGCAAGGTGAGGAGTGAGGTAGTTTGCCATTGCTTTCCTCACTGAGTCAGAACGAAGCACTGACCCTATGAGTAGAACCTTTCATAGTATACACAAGCACTAGCTGTGCCCTGAAGGCCATTACTCAGCACCACTCATACCTCAAAGCTTCCATATAACAATTTAAAGTTAAATCTACTGGCTCATGCAATGGTACATTTCAATACGGCATCAATATAATGTGCTATCCCTGAGGTACAGTTAAAGTGTAAGTTCATCCACTATTTCCACTATTCCACACCGAAAATGAAAATCCACAGCCTGTGTCCAGTTGACCGACCGGGTCAGGAATGGAATGAATGAAGCCCCCTTCTAGCGGCGAGGATATGAACTGTGCCGGCTGCCGAAACCTGTCGCACTCCTCTGGGGCAATGGTTAAATGAATGACAGATGAAATGAAATGATAGTGGAAAGTGTTGCTGAAATGAAATTGTGATAGGGAAAACTGGAGTGTCCGGAGAAAAACCTGTATGCCTCCGCTTTGTCCAGCACAAATCTCACATGGAGTGACCGGGATTTGAACCACGGACCCAACGGTGGGAGGCCAGCATGCTGCCGCCTAAGCCACGGAGGCTACCATCCACACTGACGTGATAAAACTTTAATATTCTATTTACCCAATCAATTTACACTCTTATGTCAAGTGGGACTCGACATTTGATATATTATAGTAAGACATCCGTTCTGATATTGAGTCCCACTCGGCATGGCAATAATTTGTATTTTTAGAGCTCATATGATGTGTATTCTCAAATGATATTGCAAATTTTGAGTTGGTCAATGCAAAATAATCCCAAATGCTGGGAAATGTGAAAAACAACATGAAAAAACAATTGCATGTGATATATTTTTCCAGTCCATGTTCCATTACTTATATCTACTAGTCTTATTCAAGTCGATTCATCATACTTGGGGTCATTCTCTTGCTCTCTTTCCTTCCCACATATCCTCCAACATGTGTTTCGGTATTCCATCTTCCATTCGTTTGACATATTTTTTACGGATTGCAGAAGAGGGAGAAAACTATAGAATGACGTATTTAGTTCGTCAGGTGAGCATCATTAGATGCAGATCAGTGGAAATAGTGGATGAACTTATATTTTAAGGAGACATTTTAGCGTATGGCTTTTAGTGCCGGGAGTGTCCGAGGACATGTTCAGCTCGCCAGAGTTTGTAGCTGCTTCTATGCGGACACCCATGGGGTGAGCTACAAGTACCGTCGCGTGTGAAGTGTTGTCTGGGGAGGAAAGTGTGAATGTAAGGACGAGGAGTTGGAAAGTATCGGCTGTGGCCTACAGTTAGGGACCAACCCCGGCATTTGCCTGGAAGGAATATGGGAAACCACAGAAGACCATCTTCAAGGTTGCCTCCTGGATGTGAGTGACTGCCTGCAGCCACGGCTAACTCACCCGGTTTTAGGAGACTGTACTTGAGTTAGCACATTATTTTGATACCCTCTTGAGATGTATTGATATAAATATTTTTTAATCGTGTGTAATCTTTTTTCAGGTTAATTTATCACATTTCTCAGTAATTGGAATTATTGTGCGTTGACCGAAGTGATGATGATGATATCGGTGATCAAGGAGATCAATTCCCCCCTCTCAGGGCCAGATAACAAAATACGAAATTTGTTGAAGTTTTAAATCTATTGACGTCCGAAACGGGGGAGGAGCTTACGGTCAGCTGTTTGCAATATGGCGGCGATATAGTGACGTTAAGTAATTGGGTGTGTGTTTGTTATGGCTTCAAATTTATGATGGCAAAATACTACATATTTCCTTTCATTGATAGAAATATTTTTATAATCAATTTAAATGCAGTGCCTAATTACTACCAGTTAAAAATATTACCCGCATGTAGATAGTTAATTTATTGTCTGCTGTTACATAGGCCTATATGAAGCCTGTACTTGGGAGCCTAGCGGTATCAATGTTTTTATTAATTTCACAATATATATATCTCACATAACACAAAGGACGACTCCCTGATAATAAATTGAATCAAGCAACCCTGAATTTGCATGAATGTTTTGGGTTCAAAGAAGCGTTACATGGGATGCTCAAATCATACTTCAATATTGCAAATATTGACCTACATACTTGCTGTTCAAAGGCAAGAATGTTAATTTATTAATCTCTTGCCACAGGCAAGTTAAAATGGAGACATCCTCTTTATCAATATATTTAATTAAATATTTAAAATACAGACATTTAACATAGCTGGAGTCTCCATTTGAACTTGTCATAAGCAAACGGAACAGATCAAAAACTACACTTTAAGCCAAACCAAATTCACTCCTCAGCTCGACATAAACCATAATACCAATTAAAACCAATACAAAACATACTCTCCTTACTGTTGTACAACTTTCAAACCAACTATTCGCACTCAAAACTGTAAAACCCTGAAATGGGAACTAATTAAAGTTAGAATAGCCTAGGCCGATCCGGTCTCCTGCTACATTACCGCATATGTATACTTAACATCACTATAACTTCAAAATTACGGCTAAGTGACCTATCTGCCTGAGTAGTATAGGTGTTGCTGGCCTGCCTGGGATGATGGGTCACTAAAACCGGTACTTAAAACTAAGATTTTACTCATTAATCAACTAAATTCAACAGTAGGGAGATCATAGCCAATAACACAATTTAAGCCAAATCATACTTCAATGACCTACATACTTGCTGTTCAAAGGCAAGAATATAAATTCTCTGGCAAATTAAGGCTAGGAACAGCATTTTTCTTAAGTTTTCTAACCATTTGGCTATTGTCAATCGGAAGAACCCCTAAAATAAGTTTACGAAGAGCGGATTACATTCATTGTACGGCACAGAAGTAATAGGCTATAAGTTTATCAGTATTTTTGATGTAGGTAAATCCATGTGAATACAAATTAGAGACAATAACTAACAATAATCAACAGTACCGGTGGAAAGAAGTCGTCTTCACAAAAATGCAGACTGCACACTGTCATGTAACATGTAACACGTTTTCCAATTGACAGCGCCGAAGCCCATCTTTCTCTCTGAACTTTTTGTACAGGAAAGTAGTGAAGATATTTCGTAGCCGTTTTATACGATTTGCAACCGTATACAGAGCAGTAACTCCTCGAATTTGACAAATTTCTTTCTGTTTCCATCACGACTTCAATGCTTCACCATCTAAATAAATCTCACCAGTCACAATGTTACAGCTTCAACATTTTGCCGCGTGGCTGCGCCATTCAACTTTTCTGACGTCAATAGGTACTAATATGATAAAGCTGAAGAGTTTGTGTGTTTGTTTATGTGTTTAAACGCGCTAATCTCTGGAACTACCAGTCGGATTCGAAAAATTCTTTTTGTATATGATAGCCTGATTCAAGAGGAATAGTTTAGGCTATGTAGCATTAGGCTACACCTCTCAGGTAACCTTAAAGATTGATTTTTGTTCAGTAAGTCGGAAGAACAAGCGCTCCAGAACGGCTTAAATAATACCGAAGTCTATTGTTGCCATGTAATGCGGGCCGCGTCACATCGCCCCTACCAATGTTCTGGTGCAAAATTGCGAGCTGCTTATAAATTGCAGTCACAGGGAGTAATTAGTGCAAAAAGATTTCTTAGGCCCCTTAAAACAGTTATCATCATGACATAAGCATGCCTCTGTTTAAGGGCGATGGTGTTGGTGCAGTATACTGAGGTTATCAGCTGCAATAAGCATTGGTTCTTTCAAATTCTTTCATGTATTCCAATCCTTATCCTTGAGCACTCCAGTTCTGTAAAATAAATAAATCCACCGGGCGAAGCCGGGCACTACTGCTAGTTCTGAATAAAACCAATCTTCGGATAGATGACAATTGATTGATTTATGTAAGTTTATACTAACTGATTTGAAAGAATTTCTTTTCACCTCTGTAAAATTTTTAGTGTTACCCTAACTTAACACATACTTAAATTGAAAAACGGCCAGCAGTTCAGTTCTCAAGAGGGGTGGCAGTGAGATGGGTGTAGCACTATTTTTCCTTTCCAAAAATACACCACTTGTCATTTTGTAAGTATCGTACTATGAGTGTCATTTTGGAAAGTGAATAATATTGTGCTAAGCTGGTTTGCTGTTTTAAGTTAAACTTTACTTGGAAATTATAGTTTATTAATATTTATACACTGTCGGTGAATAGGGAGTGTCATATGGTTTCGTGAAGAAAACTAGACTTTATAATTTAATTCGAGCATTTGCACATTGATAAGTGCAAATATAACGTATTAAATGCTAATGAAATCTAACACAAAAAAAAAGATGTTCAGTAAAGAACGTATAACCTACTTTCTCCTAAATGCATGGGTATTGTTGTAACTCTTTGTCCTTTTCAAGGAGTATAATTGAATGTTGGTTGTAGTAGCTTGTTGAAATAAAACGTGATATACGGATATTAAACATGAATATGAGGTACCCTTTGCTAGTCCTACCTCTGTAAAAAATTTAATTCAATTCGGTTTCACCGTGTTTGAATTGATATGGGGAATCGATTTTCACACATACATGGTCGCTATCTGCAAACTATTGGGCTGATGACCTTGTTGTTCAGTCAAAAGATGCTTCCCATAAAAAGGTGTGTTGTTGCAAAATTTGGTAGAGATAAAATGATTAGGTTGGTCGTAATTTGATTTAGGCTTTTAAAATTTGGGTGGCCGCCATTCCGTTTCCGTCAAGATGGAGATATAAAACATGACAATGAGGTGCCCTTTGCCAGTTCTACCTCGGTACCAACTTTCGTTCAATTCAGTCTTACCGTGTTTGAATTGCTAGGGGGAATCGATTTGCACATATACGTGGCCGCCATATGCAAACTATTTGACTGATGACCTTGTAGCTTAGTCTAAGAACGCTTCTCACATAAAGGTATTTTGTTGCAAAATTTGGTAGAGATCAAATGATTAGGTTGGTCGTAATTTGATTTAAGCTTTTTACATATGGGTGGCCACCATTATGTTTCCGTCAAGATGGCGGCGATATAAAACATGACACTGAGGTGCCCTTTGCTAGTGCTACCTCTGTACCAAATTTCGTTCAATTCAGTTTCACCGTGTTTGAATTGATAGGGGGAATCGATTTGCAGACATACATGGCCGCCATCTGCAAACTATTGGGCTGATGATCTTGTAGTTTGGTCAAAATATGCTTCCCATATAAAGGTATGTTGTTGCAAAATTTGGTAGAGATCAGATGATTAGGTTGGTCGTAATTTGATTAAAGCTTTTACCATTTGTGTGGCCGCCATTACGTTTTCGTCAAGATGGCGGTGATATAAAACATGACACTGAGGTGTCCTTTGCTAGTACTACCTCTGTACCAAATTTCATTCAATTCGGTTTGAATTGATAGGGGGAATCGATTTGCACACATACATGGCCACCATCTGCAAACTATTGGGATGATGACCTTGTAGTTTAGTCAAAAGACGTTTGCCATATGAATATATGTTGTTGCAAAATTTGATAAAGATCGGATGATTAGGTAAGTCGTAATTTGATTTAAGCTTTGAACATTTGGGTGGCCACTATTACGTTTCCGTCAATATGGTGGCGATATAAAACATGACACTGAGGTGCCCTTTGCTAGTTCTACCTCTGTACCAAATTTCGTTCAATTCGGTTTCACCGTGTTCGAATTGATAGGGGGGACAGACATTCAGAGTACACACACAGACACACACACACACACACACACACACACACACACACAGACACACAATTTTTGGCCATGTGTAGATCTCATAAGTCTACTTTCATTTTTATGCAAAAATCGAAAGTATGCTATTATAGATAGGAGGTGAAACTTTGGGATTGTATACTTGCTCTCATTATGTCCAAGACCTCAACCCCCAATGTAAATTTTACTCAGCTCATCCCCTTCCAGCCGTCCACTTGGTGTTGGGGTGACGCGCCTGCCTCGCACCCGGATGTCCTGGGTTCGATACCCGGCTCCGTCAAGTTACACATTTGTTGCACCTCCTGGCTTGTCGAGCTGGTCATACAGATCTCGGTAGTGATCATTTTTAGCAGCTGCCACTGCTCTCTTGGTTTCTCGTTCGAGTGAACGATATAGGTCAAGGTCTGCATAGAGTTGTGTGCTCCACCAAGTCTTATAGGCCAACTTCTTCTCTTTAACCAATCGTTGTATAGCATCACTCCACCACCATGTCTCCTTGTCAATATATTTTCAACCTGGCTTCGTTTTCCCTACGGTCTCCTCAGCAGCATCGTGGATCTTCTGCATTGCAACATTCCACATTTCTTCCGCAGTTTGATTAGCGATATTGGCTGTGAAGTTGGGCCAAAGCTGTTTTCATCTCATTTTCATGAGATTTCAATTTCCACCGTTTGTTCTGCATGGGTCTGGTGTTTGGAGACCTGACGTGGTTAGTCTTGGTTGCTCAAAAATCTAGTACAAGCAAACGGTGTTGGGAAGCAACGCTATCATAGGCAATCACTTTAGTGTCAGTCACCAGTTTTAGATCCCGTCATCGCACCATCCAGTAATAAATCTTTGTTGCGTGTCCACCACGGGTGTAGGTAGTTTGGTGCGTCGGTCTTTTCTTGAAGTATTGGTTCCATGTATTACATTGGGTTACATTTTACACACATGTATTCAAATAAGTTTACTTCAGTGGCGGACCCACAAAATAATTTCCGGGGGGATAGCTGAACTGGACGTAGGTAAATGTAACGATTTTTAACATCGTTACATGAAGACTGCTACTATTTCGCAACATCCTGGAGCTGGTGTATTTCGCAAGTACTCCTGCTACCAGCTAATTGGTTCCCAAAACTCTTGAACCTACATTTGTTGCCTGAGAAAGGAGCTGACGTTAATACCCTGGAAGATTGACATTTCTACGCTGCTGTTGTGAAGTGGACTGCTGCGCACAGTTTCCTAGAAACCCCTTTAAGCCCCATTAGTGGGTTGAGTTTCTACCCTGGGAACATTTCGTTGTAGCACTTCTGAGTAAACTCTTAAAGATTTGGGTCATGGCACCACTTGTGGTACCAACATTTCTCTTGGACTATGTCGTTGTTATGGTGGTCTGCGCCCCCAAGTTAGGTTGGCACGACCAAACTGTGCAGTAGAGAGGGGGTAGTCACGTTCGCCCTGGAAAGCAAGCCCTCAGCGAACAATAACGAGTCAGTATCCAGCCTTCTTGAATCTCACACGCAGAACTTGGGAGTGTCGAAGACCCCTTCCCGGAGGAAATTTTCTTTTCCTCTGGGGAGAGGCATAAAACAGTATAGTATTGCTAAAACCTTATCTAACAGGGATCTGACAAAACTTTGAATTTGCTAAGACTGTAAATTCTAAAAACTTATTTGACTCTCGTAGTGCATTTGCTAGCCACGTGTCGTGTGGCAATTCAGATATAAATTTAAGACATGTTTTAGGTTAAGGCATTTTGGAAGGGGATGTGGTCCTCCTCATTTTGCGTTGCATTATTTCAGGGTGGGGATTTCTTCATTATTTAGTTTCCGTTTTGCTCTTCAGGGTGGGTGTTGGCTTTAACTTTGTCAGAACGACTCCTCGCCAACTCAGTTGACAGGTGTCCTTCAGACGGTCTGGTCGCAATAAGTGACTTGTTTGGTTGTGTCAAACAACTTTGTTTTCTGGAGTAGCTTTGCCTTACTTCATGTCGTTATTTCCTTTCATACTATTTGGGGGAATTACTTTAGTATTTTTAGTTGTGAATTATAATGCGGGAATACAAATCGTCACTTGGACGAGGGATGTGTTGGTTGAAACGCGTTTTAAATTCACGGGGTTTTAATTTCGCTTCGCCCTAATCATAACCTACTGGGACCATATGTTTATGGTGTGGCATTTTATTTATATTTAAGATGTTACCTAGTTTAGTTGTTTGTAATACTTATGTTAATACAATGAGCAGTCATCTTGAAATAAGATCATTATTTGTGCATGAAGCTCAGCGGAAATGGTTACCTTGTTCCTTCCTCGGCATTTTTGGATGGGAAATGTTCGCATTCGGTCTCAGGGTAAGTCCAGCCCTTCCAATTAACAGGCTTGTCCTGGCATCGCCTATTTCCTGCCTTGATCTAAATTATTGAGGGCGTTTCTAAGACTACGAAAATAAGAACGCTCCCCCCATTCCTCCTTCGTGGCGAATGCCACTGGGCATGTGGGACTCCCTCCCGGTTGCCTTAGTGTCACCGAATTAATTACTTCTTTTAATTATGCTAATTTGATCATATCAAGGTTGGGAAGAGGTGAGGTGCGACAGTGGTATCCCGAGCATGGTTGATTCTCTCTCCAGTGCCGGTGATAACCATCCTTTCCGCTGACTAATTGCAATTTATTAATCCAACATAAAAATTTAGAAAGTAATTGTACCATCCCCTATTAATTCTTTTCTCTCCATACAGCTAGGATATTAATTGTATTCTGTGTAATGCTTGATTTTGATTCTGTTACATGAAACATCTGTGAGATGGCTAGACGCAACTTGAAGGTGAAATATCTCACTGAGGAGGAGATTACATATGAACTGCTAATACGTAATCTCCAAGTACCTGCCGAAACAGAACTGGCGAGCACGAGTTTGGAGTATGCTGTGGAATTTCCAGCAATGCCACCTAAAATGACATTGGCAGAGTTCAAACTGGGTGAGTCAAAGATTTGTGGTCTTGTTCAAGAAATATCAAATGTTGTGAGATTTTATTTCTCAGAGGTTGAATGCGGTCCTGCCAATTTTACTAAGTTACGAGCTCGAATTGAATATCTTTACCTGCGCTGCGTTGATCTAATGGAATCCGATGAACCACGACCTATGTCCGAATTGAAGGGTTTATTAGATGCTGAGATCAAGTTAGTTGAGTGCGCACAGTGTTTGGATAGTGTCAATTCCTGTGATAAAGATGGTGATTTGCTTAATACTACCCAAATTAGCAATCGCAATCCTGTAAATAGTTCTGCCTGTGTGTCTGAAAGTTTGTGTTGCAAGGTTGGTAACCCAGTTGAGCCAGCTGTGAACGAGCTAGGCCACCCAGCCCCTTGCCGCGAAGGGTCGGCTCGCGAACACAATGCCGTTACTTCTGAGATAATGACAAGTAACACCGGGTCGAATGTCGTTGCATTAGAAACTGGTACCTCGCACCCAGGATCAAATATTCCGAATGCTGTAATGGTTTCAGCACCAAATAATAACCATGAATCCTTTGATTTTCCTATTTTTTCCTCAGTAAGTACTGGAGTGGCATTGGCCGCTGGAGAGCCGAGTTCATATCTAAGCAGAAGCAATTCTGGTGGCTTGGTCTCAGGGTGTTCCGGGCGGGAAAATTCTACTTGCAACTGCGTAACGTGCAATTCTCTGTCTGGTACCGCAGTCTCATCTCGTGTGGCAGGGTCAATGCTTGAACCCCGATCTGTCGGGAATGTTCCCTTGCCTAACCAAAATTCTAATAGGACAATCACTAGTGAAATAATTTCTTAAGGTATTGGGTCCTTTCGGTCAGTTAATGCTATGGGTAATGCAGGTCATTAGCCACCTACAGTGAAACCAAATTCCTTCTTCGAAGGTGCCGGAAATTTTATTGCCGAGTCTCAGGGGTGTTTAAGAGGTAATTCAAGCTCGGGGCGTAACACCATTCCTACTGTTAGTCCCAGAAATCGTAGTTCTGTTCAAGAGGATTTGTGTGTAGAAATGTCAGGCCGTGGTGCTTCAAGCGAGGGTGATTCTAATTACTCTATATTTTCTAAGGCCAGTTTTGGTACGGTCAACCACCCTATTGTGAGTTTTGTGTCTAGGCTGTCTGGGCGAAGAATGGACACGGCGGAAGAAATTGTGATTTTCTTAAGGATTTTGGTCGATATTCACGAGTGTGCAGAACAGTTTAATGTGAGTGACCAAGTAGTATTCCAGCTGATATCTCCTCATATGTCAGACACATTGAGAACGTATGTGACTAGTGCCATGAGCGAGGGGTGGAGCGTTAAATATTTTATGACCGAGGTGTTAAGAATTTTTGTACCAATCAGATCCTTGGACACTATGAAGGGGCGGTATTTGTATCGTGCTCAAGGTATGAACGAGCCAATAAATTCTTATATAGTTGATATTTCCAAGTTTGTGAAGGTGTTCGGGGTAATCATGCCCGAAACTGAAGTTGTAAAACTCATTTTGGCTGGAGCAACTCCGGAATTCAGAAATTGTTTGTGTATCGGAACCACCGCTACTACTATTAAGGGTCTCTGTGAAGACGGTATTCAAGCCGAGTCAGTACGTTCAGTTGACATTGCCAGGTATGCTAATAGCCAGCCTTTTCACAGAGGAAATTCTGTTCCTTTCATTCGACCTCCCTTGGTTCGAACCCCGCCTGGGCAGGGTCGTTCTCCCCAAAATTTTAATAACCGTCCTGTGACGTGTTATAAATGCAAGGAAACCGGTCATATGCAGCGGAATTGTCCAGTAAAAAGGGATTGACAATCCAGGGGCAGGCCTCAAGGTATTCGTTCCGCCCAAAATCAGTTGTGTGCCTTAGGCAATGAATTAACGAAGGACCGCGCCAAAGTTGTCGGAGCAAGTGGCGTGTGTTCGAAGGTTTCTGATGGGGTCTTGCCCTCTCCTAGGGTTGAAGTTTCAATAAATGATGCATGTATTATTGCTTTGTTAGACTCAGGAAGTGCCGCTTCATTGGTTAGCGAGAATTGGTATTTGTCTATGAAACTCATTTGTAAATTCAGTAACCTGTCAAATGTAGATGTTAAGTTGGTTTCTGCCAACGGTGCTCAATTGGACGTTCTTGGTTCTGTGAAGTTTAAAGTTCGGATTCATAAATTTTGTTGGAAATTTTCCTTTTGGGTCATTAAGAATTTGTCATGTCCTATTATTCTGGGCGCTAATTTTTTTGCTTATACTGGCTTACTGCTAGATATGCAACACGAATCATTCTGGTTCAGGTTTTGTTCTGAGGTAAAATTTAAATTTCTTGCTACTGCTGTCCCTAGCGCAAGTGCTCATGTTGTCAACCGTGATGCTGAACCCGTCTTGTCCACCGGGGTTGAATCCTTGGATTTAAGTAATTTATCTGACGCTCAAGCTAAAGAGATTCGAGATTTGTGTGGGCATTTTCCCGAGGTGTTCACTGACGAATTAGGATTGACTAAGATCCTGGAGTATAAAATTGAAGTAACGGATACTATACCCGTCAGACATCCTCCCTACCGTTTGAGTCCACCCAAAATGTTGGAATTAAAGAAATTAATCGATCAAATGTTACTAGATGGAGTGATTCGACCCTCCACATCAGCGTATTCCTCACCTGTGTTCTTAGTACCTAAGCCTAATGGTGGTTTTTGGCCAGTCGTAGATTATCGCAGGTTAAACAAAAAGATTGTTTTAGAATCCATCCCTCTTCCTGATTTACATAGCTGTTTTTCCTGGTTCAAAAACGCCTCCTATTATAGCCTCATTGACCTGACGCAGGCATATTTCCAAATTCCGTTAGCTGAAGAGTCTAAGCATCTGACTGCATTCGCCACCGATTGGAATCTCTTTGAGTATTGCCGATTGCCTTTTGGCCTCTCTACAGGGGGCGCTGTGCTTAGTAGGCTTCTTGATCACGTGTTTTCTGGCATCAAATTTGATTACTTGTATCATTACCTGGACGATGTTGTTGTTTATAGCGAGACATTCGAAGATCACGTGCGTCATCTTCGTGAAGTATTTGAGAGGTTAAAATCTGCTGGTCTAACCGTAAAGTTGTCTAAAGTGTCCCTTGCTAAACCTAAAATTGCCTTTCTTGGACATGTTGTTTCTGCTGAAGGTGTTTCGGTCGATGACTCCCGAACCCAAGGAATTAGAGATTTTGCACCACCTAAAAATGTGAAAGGAGTAGCCCGATTTGTGGGAATGGTTGGCTTTCTGCGCAAATTTATACCCAATTTTGCACAGCGCGCGTTGCCACTTAATCATCTGCGAAGGTCTGATGTGAAATTTGAATGGGGTCCGTCGCAGCAAGCAGCTTTTGATGATTTGAAGGAGGCACTGTGTAGGGTTCCTGTCCTCGCTGTCCCTGATTTCAGTAAGAAGTTTATAATCCAGACTGATGCATCGCTCGGTGCTGTAGCTGCTGTGTTGTTACAAGAAAGTGAGTTAGGTAGACGACCTATTGGTTTTGCTTCTCGAACTCTGTCCCCTGCTGAAGCAAATTATTCCGTATACGAGCTTGAGGGGCTCGCAGTGATGTTTGGGCTGGAGAAATTCCGAATGTATGTCGAACATGTTCCTTTCGAACTTGAAACCGATAACCAGGCCCTGAGCTGGGTCCTGGCTAGACCTCGAACCACTGGGCGAATCGCCAGGTGGGCAACCCGTATTTCATCATTTCAGTTCACCGTTCGTCATATAAAGGGTTGTGAAAATGTCATAGCCGACTCCCTTAGCTGCATGTATGAAGAAGTTCCTAATAAATGTAAGAACCTCATTCCCGAGGAAAATCATGAAAATATTTGTGCTGTGTCACTTAAGTGTCTCTATGGAGAAATTCCTGA
Source organism: Meconema thalassinum (assembly GCA_946902985.2). NCBI lineage: Eukaryota > Metazoa > Arthropoda > Insecta > Orthoptera > Tettigoniidae > Meconema > Meconema thalassinum. Next base: position 177,956,486 of record OX336393.1, read on the forward strand.
CAGGTGTGAAACTCCCTCTTTAGAGGAACCTGTTGTTGTTGGGGCTAATTCAGCTCAACACATGTTAGTAAATTCACCGTTATTGTTTGGAGACATTGCTGACCATCAGAAGGAAGATCCCGTCTTGTGTGACTTAATTGCTCGATTAGTTTCTGGAGAAGAGATAAAACCTTATATTTTAAAGTCTGGTGTACTGTGTTGTGTAACTAGGCGTGATAGAAAGCCTAAAGTTGTTTTGCCTACTCAGCTGATAAATGGCATGCTAATGTATTTTCACGAGTCACCCGCTGGAGGCCACCTAGGAATATTCAAAACTCGACAGAAAATAAGGCAGTCTTTTGTTTGGAAGGGTCTCGATAAGGATGTGAGAAAGTTTGTGCTGGGGTGTCTTGACTGTAAAGTGAGTAAGCCTACCGTCAGTGGTAAGGTTGGTAAGTTAGCTTCCGAATCTGCGTCCAGGCCCATGGAACGCTTGTATGTGGATTTCGTTGGGCCCCTGCCGAGGTCTAAACTGGGTAATCATTTTGCTTTTGTTTGTGTTGATGGTTTCTCTCGCTTTTCGTGGATTTTTCCCACTAGAAATTGTGACTCTGCTACTGTCATAAGATGTTTAAAGTCTGTTTTCTCTTCCTTCGGTCCTAGTCAATACCTGGTGTCAGATAATGCCAAAGCTTTTGTTTCTCATCAGTTCAGAAAATTTTGTTTTGATTATTCTATTTCCCATGTCACCACGACATCTTATTACCCCAACCCTAGTTTGGCAGAGAGAGTTAACCGAAATTTGAGAGCTGCGCTTATCGCATATCATCGTGATAATCATGCCAAGTGGGATTCGTCATTACATTGGTTACCCTACGCCTTCAATACTGCTGAGCATGAATCCCATGGGAAAACGCCATTCTCACTTATGTATGCGTTCGTCCCAAATTCCCCTCTAACGAATCTGTGGTCGCTTCATGATCTGCTTCCTGACCAACCCTCTCCTGATCGTGTCAGAGAAATCTGGAAGGAGGCCAAAGCTGCTATAAAGATCTCGCATGATAAGCTGGCTAAGAGATATAATTTGGGCCGAAAACAGGGTGGATATTCTGTCGGAGATTTTGTGTATGCAAAAAACTTCTGGGCTAAGGCCCCAGGTCGTCAGGTATCAGGTAAACTGCAACCAAAATATGAGGGCCCCTATGAGATTCTGTCCTTTCCTTCTGAAGTAACCGTGTTATTAGAGGATCTGTCTAGGAAACGTGTTTTTAGGACTCATATATCGAATTGTAAACCTGCTAGTGAACGAGAAACTCGAGGTATGTAAAAGGTGAAATTATGATGTTCTATTTCCTGCGAGTGCGATGGTATGAAGTTCAGGGCGATGGGAGATGGTCTAGTTGTTCCGCTGAAGTCAAATCTATTATGTCATCTTTTGTAATCCTCAAGAAAGGCTGTGATCTGCTTCTGTTAGCTGAGTTTTGTTCATCGTATTCGTGGTTGATATTTTGAGTAATTTTTTTTTTGGATGATTTAATGATAATTTTGTTAGGTTGGTAGTGAAATTTTGATTTTATGTGAAAATAAGGTGTGATGCTTCAGAGTGATGCTCATTTCGGTGTGTTGTTCAGTTGCTGACGTGAGGGCTATAGAAATTGTATTTGTGATCTGGGAAACCTTCGGGCTACCATCTCTTGTCGGTTGAAAATGTATCTAGTTCAGGTTGGTCAGTGGGTTATTCGTAATCTGCAGCTTGATCTGTTAGACTGCTGACTTGCTAATATTGTTACAACTTGCACTTGATTGTAGTTCGGAAAAGTAATTCTTGCCTTCCCCGTGTACTCGGGTGTGAATATTTTAAAATTGTGGAACGTCAGTTTCGAGCTGATGGCCAAGCTGAGGCGTCAGTCAGTTGTTCTCTGCTTTGAATTTGTGTCACCTTGAAGTCGTCGTCCCTATTTTGGAGAAATTTTGAGCTAATTATCATTTGGCGAACTCGTTCTTGTTCTGTGCAAGGTGCACTTTCCTTCGGGGACAGTAATCGCCCCGTGCTTTTGAGAATTTATCATCTTGTCGCATCTGTGACCATGTAGTTCTGTATTTTGGAAATGCTGTGGCATGTTAGGGACCGTAAGGTTGAAGCAATTGTAATTTTGAGGATATTAATTGCCTCGTGCTTATTGAAATGTGTCAGATGACACCTGTCGGTGTTTGTACTAATTATGCGAAACCCTGTATCGGACTATGGTAGTCGTTTGGTGTCCGTGAGTTGTGTAGGGCATGAAATTATTGGTAATTTGTGTTTTTTTAAATGGTGGGCCACGTTCATTTTGGTGTGTTTTGAAAATCGGTTGGTACCAACTTATATTTGTGTCTGGTTCTGCTGAGCTATGTGCTTTGGGAGTAGAATTGGAGTGTTGCCTGTGTGCAGGGCTGGTAGTTGTTGTTGGTTTAATATTAGTTAGGTTCCGTGCCTAGAAGAGGCGGTCGACCTGTTCTTCATTTTTGGGAAGATGTTTTTTTTTAGATTTGGAGTTATCCATGCGTCACGTTATGTGAGGTCGTTCTCAATATGGGTGTGATCACCTTGGTGTTCTGAGTTCGACGGGTCATCCTCCAGAAGTTCATTAAGAACTGTGGACTGGTAGGGTGCGTTGGCAAGTTGCGATGAGGTCATTTTGTGAGATTTGGTTAAATGATGGTATGCAAATCGGTTGACCATGTGTGTGTCAGGCTGTTTAACGTGGTCCCGATTAGTTTCTAGTCTCGTGGAAAGTAGTTGCTGTTTTCTGCCGTTCGTCGGATGGCCACCGTGGATGGTTAGGGGCAGTGACTGGTGAAATGAGGCAGAGACTTTATATTTAATCATGTCTTTTATGTATCACAAACCTATGACGATCCTTGGTTTTGATTTTGGTATGTTGTGTATTTCTAAATGTTTTCTCTGTACTCAAAATGTTCTATATTCGTGCGGTGCTGCGTTAGCCCATCCGAGTAAATATAAATTCCTTTTTATATTGTTTCGCTGTTTTGGCAGGGTACCAGTGGGGGTCCCCTTGATTTCCCGTCTCAAGGAGGGGTTTTCTCTTTCATTTTAAAGGGTTTGGTAGGATATTTTTGAGAATTCTGTAAAATTTTGCTTGTGTATTCCTGGTAACCTCTATGAGTATTCATAATTTTAGTTTAGTTATACTATTTGGTAATGGTGGTAATCTACCAAAGATTTCAGTGATTTAACAAAGAAATCTTTGGTAGATTACATGCTGTACGACTGGGAAATGAAGAGAAGTGTCAGAGATATAAAGATAATACCATCAGAGGCCTTAGATAGCGACCACAGAATACTTGTAATGAACCTGGGAGTAGTTAAGGATAGCAAGAGGACAGAGTACCAGGAAAGGAGAATCAAAGTATGGAAACTCAAGGAAAAGGAAGTCAAGGAAGAATTCCAGAAGATAATAAGGGAAAGGATGCCAACAGACAATCCTAAAACAGGGGAAGAGGAATGGAAGCAATTCAAAAACACAATGGTGGAAGCTGCAGTGGCAGTATGTGGAAGAACAAGCAACAGAAAGCGGTGTAAAGAGACACCATGGTGGAATGAGAGAGTAAAAGAAGCTGTGGGAAGGAAGAACAAGGCTTTCAGAGTGTGGTTCCAGGAAAGAACTGATCTGACAAGGGAAGATTATAAGATAAAGAAGAAAGAAGCAAACAAGATTGTCGCAGAAGAGAGGAAGAAGTGGATGGTAAAGTGGACAGAGATGATGGAGGAAGACAGCAGAGGAAATAAGAAGTACTTTATGGGATGGTCAAAAGTAAGAGAAGAGGTCTGCGAGAGGATGTGGTAATGATGGACAAAAACGGAAATGAGGTACACAACAAAGAGGCACTCAAGACAGTGTGGAAAGAGTACTTTGAGGATTTGCTGAATCCAAATGGTCATAGGGAGGAAGACAATGTATTGGAAGATGGAGAAGACAACACAGGAATGGAAAAGGACCTGACTTGGAGAGAACTGGAAATGGCTATAGACAAGATGAAAGGAGGAAGGGCACCAGGTGTGGATGAAGTGAGTGTTGAAATGGTGAAGGCAGCAGGGGAGGTTGGGAAACAGTGGCTGTACCGTGTGATGAGGGTGATATGGAAGGAGAAAAAGACCCCAGAAGATTGGAAGAAAGGATTAATTGTCCCAATATTTAAGAAAGGAAGCAGAAAGGAGTGCAGAAATTACAGGGGAGTCACACTCATACCTCACTGTGCCAAGATATATGAAAAGATATTAGAAAGTAGAATACGAGCCAAAGTGGAGAGAAAATTGAGAGAGGAGCAGTATGGATTCAGACCTGGGAGATCAACAGTGGATCTCATATTTTCAGTGAGACAGCTCCAGGAACACCACTACGAATTTGGAGAGGATCTGCTAATGGCCTTCCTGGACATCGAAAAGGCCTATGATAGTGTGTGTAGGGAGAAGGTTTGGAAAGCAATGGAAAACATGGGAGTGGAAAAAGAGACTGTAGGCAGAGTGAAGGAGATGTATTGTGGAAGTGTGAGTTGTGTGAAAGTTGGAGGGGAAAGAACAGACTGGTTCAGACAAATGAGTGGCCTGAAACAGGGTAGTGCGCTGTCACCCCTTCTCTTTATTGTGGTTATGGACGTGGTAATGACACGGATAGCAGGAAAGATAGGAGAAGATAAGATGAAAGCAATGGTGTTTGCAGATGATCTCATGGTCTGGGGAAACAACGAGGAGGAAATTCAGGAGCAACTGAAGGCTTGGGAAGAAACAGTGGGAGAGTACGGATGGAAGTTCAACATCAGTAAATGTGAGATCCTGTTAACGACTAGGAAAAAGGACAGACCAATGAGTGGGATAACACTTGGAGGTGGACAGCTGAAGAAGGTGGAAAGTCTCAAGTACTTGGGAAGTATAATGGAGGAAAATGGGAGAAATGACAGAGAGATTACGGAACGTGGCAGACAGGCAGAAGCATTTCTGAGAAGCATTAGGAGCTTAGTGTGGAATAGGGATGTCCCACAAAAAAGCAAGGAAGTGTTATACAGAAGCTACTATGTCCCGATACTGACCTATGCTTCAGAGACGTGGACAATGAGGAAAAGAGACATAAGCAGAATACAGGCAGGTGAAATGAAGTTCCTGCGAAGTAGGATCGGAGTAACAAGAAGAGACAGGGTGGGGAATGAAAAGGTCAGGGAAATGGTGAAAGAGGAGCCATTGCAAGGTAGGATTGAGACATCAAGACTGAGGTGGTATGGACACTTAAAGAGAATGGATGAGATGAAGGTTCCCAAGAGGATACATGAGATGCAGATGCAGAAGAAACGACCAAGGGGAAGACCAAGAGATAGATGGCTGAAAGGAGTGGAGGAAAGTGTCAAGAAGAGAGGCGAAGACTGGACCAGAGTGACAGCGGAGAGGTGGTGGGAAGAAAGAACTAAGTGGCGAGGCTTATGTTCCAAACAGACCCAGCCTGGGGCTGGAAACTGTACAAGATGATGATGATGATTTGGTAATGGTGGTTAATTTTTTTAAATTTTCTTAACTCAAAATCAGTCTTCTCGTGTGGTCAGATGCCCTATCGTGTGATACTCCCACCCCCTTCAGTGAACATTTTAGTGATGCCCTGAAGATCCACTCACTTGTGAGGAACTTTTGATTAAGGCCTCAAGCACCCCGGATACAACTTAAACAACTGCTTACTGAGTTTCAGTGACGTACAAATGTGGTGTGACTTTCCTCATCTGTCCTCAGATGACATAAACTTGCTTAAGGCTAGCATGTTAGTCTGGAGCCACCCGTTCCCGCTAAGGGAATCTAAATTGAATTTATTCTGCTGTAGTAATGGTGTGTTTCAGTTGGGAAATTTCATGTGGGACGTGTACTCTCAACCTGGGCCCAGGTTGACAGTACCATACCAAGTTCGATGGCATCCTCCTTCCTGAGGGGTTGTACTTCGAGATCTGCTGGCGGAGTTCGGAGGTAACCTCATCTGCCAGATGCCCAGCGACTCACCACCATTCCTGCTGTTCTCACCCCATTGTCTTCTTTGGGAGGGCGAGGATGTAACGATTTTTAACATCGTTACATGAAGACTGCTACTATTTCGCAACGTCCTGGAGCTGGTGTATTTCGCAAGTACTCCTGCTACCAGCTAATTGGTTCCCAAAACTCTTGAACCTACATTTGTTGCCTGAGAAAGGAGCTGACGTTAATACCCTGGAAGATTGACATTTCTACGCTGCTGTTGTGAAGTGGACTGCTGCGCACAGTTTCCTAGAAACCCCTTTAAGCCCCATTAGTGGGTTGAGTTTCTACCCTGGGAACATTTCGTTGTAGCACTTCTGAGTAAACTCTTAAAGATTTGGGTCATGGCACCACTTGTGGTACCAACATTTCTCTTGGACTATGTCGTTGTTATGGTGGTCTGCGCCCCCAAGTTAGGTTGGCACGACCAAACTGTGCAGTAGAGAGGGGGTAGTCACGTTCGCCCTGGAAAGCAAGCCCTCAGCGAACAATAACGAGTCAGTATCCAGCCTTCTTGAATCTCACACGCAGAACTTGGGAGTGTCGAAGACCCCTTCCCGGAGGAAATTTTCTTTTCCTCTGGGGAGAGGCATAAAACAGTATAGTATTGCTAAAACCTTATCTAACAGGGATCTGACAAAACTTTGAATTTGCTAAGACTGTAAATTCTAAAAACTTATTTGACTCTCGTAGTGCATTTGCTAGCCACGTGTCGTGTGGCAATTCAGATATAAATTTAAGACATGTTTTAGGTTAAGGCATTTTGGAAGGGGATGTGGTCCTCCTCATTTTGCGTTGCATTATTTCAGGGTGGGGATTTCTTCATTATTTAGTTTCCGTTTTGCTCTTCAGGGTGGATGTTGGCTTTAACTTTGTCAGAACGACTCCTCGCCAACTCAGTTGACAGGTGTCCTTCAGACGGTCTGGTCGCAATAAGTGACTTGTTTGGTTGTGTCAAACAACTTTGTTTTCTGGAGTAGCTTTGCCTTACTTCATGTCGTTATTTCCTTTCATACTATTTGGGGGAATTACTTTAGTATTTTTAGTTGTGAATTATAATGCGGGAATACAAATCGTCACTTGGACGAGGGATGTGTTGGTTGAAACGCGTTTTAAATTCACGGGGTTTTAATTTCGCTTCACCCTAATCATAACCTACTGGGACCATATGTTTATGGTGTGGCATTTTATTTATATTTAAGATGTTACCTAGTTTAGTTGTTTGTAATACTTATGTTAATACAATGAGCAGTCATCTTGAAATAAGATCATTATTTGTGCATGAAGCTCAGCGGAAATGGTTACCTTGTTCCTTCCTCGGCATTTTTGGATGGGAAATGTTCGCATTCGGTCTCAGGGTAAGTCCAGCCCTTCCAATTAACAGGCTTGTCCTGGCATCGCCTATTTCCTGCCTTGATCTAAATTATTGAGGGCGTTTCTACGACTACGAAAATAAGAACGCTCCCCCCATTCCTCCTTCGTGGCGAATGCCACTGGGCGTGTGGGGCTCCCTCCCGTTTGCCTTAGTGTCACCGAATTAATTACTTCTTTTAATTATGCTAATTTGATCATCTCAAGGTTGGGAAGAGGTGAGGTGCGACAGTAAAGACTGCCTTTTGTAGTGACTGGCTAAACGACCTTTAACTAGTGGTGACAAATCAGAGTGCGGTAACTGTTTAGAATCGCCACTACACAACTCGATAGAGTTCAGCATGGATCACAATTTTATTATCTCGTGAGAGGGCGTCTTTGGGATAAGCAAGTTTCTTTAAGATCAAAACTAATACTCTACAAAAGCTTCTTTGTACCTGTTATTACATATAGCTCTACAAGAGCTTCTTTGTACCTGTTATTACATATAGCTTAGAAACCTGTACCCGATCCAAGAAAAATACCAGCAAACTATAGGCGGTGGAGATGAAGTTTTTAAGAACTATGATACAGAAGACAAGGAGAGACAGAATAAAAAATGATGAGATATGCCATCTTGTTCAAGAAGAACAATCTCTTAATGACATATGTGTTGAAGCCAGGCTGAAATGATTCGGTCATCTCAAAAGAATGGACACACAAAGAACAGCTAGAGTGTGGTTTGAGAAAGAACTGAAAGGTAAGAGACCAAGAGGTGGACCAAGGAAGAGATGGATCGACCAGGTTAGAAATGATCTTGCAGGGAGAGGTCTGGATTTGCAGCAGGTCGTGGAGGGGGAGTCATTCTTGGAGAGAACTAAATGGAGAGTGCTCATTCACCGCACCCGGGAAACTGGAACCGGTTCATGATGATGACTACACTACTCGAACTACTACGAGGTCTGTTGTCAGCTATTTCAGCGCACAGAGGTCAACATTAGTCAAATTTTTCTATCTCTTTGAACAAATTAATAGCATAATTTGCATCACCATAGAGAATAAAAATGCAAAGTAAATGGTTCTATGGACTAATACCAAAGAGCAGATAAGTCTACTTTCAAATGACATCGTCTCAAACAGCTGGAATGTGGTACTAGCTATTTGATATTATATCGGAGTGTTGAAATTTCCAAAAATGAATTTTCATTTCTTAAAAGCAGAATGTTAGAAAGTAGTGGGGAGCACTCTATAACATGTTTGGACTGAGGCCTAATGCCCGTTTCCCTTAAACCAAAAATTTATTACAAACTAGATTGTTGAGAGTTTTGAACCCAATCCTTCAATTATCATTTTCTCTAGTCCATCCTATTTTATCTTGTGGCTCCACGAAAACAATGAATAGAGTTTTCAGCAAACTGGTTGACATTCATTGATTTAAGGAATGTAGATCTTAAAAGTATGAGATATTTAAGATAAAGCCATACCTCTCTCCTGTTCCCAGAGCCGTGGTTGCGATGTCCTCTGCTGAAGCCTGCGTCCATGGAGCGTGTCTTGAGACTCGACATGGGCTCATGATGAGGCGGAGGTTCTGGTGGGCATGGGCGATTCAGGAAACTCCTGCCGCTGGGGTCACTGCCGGGTGGTTCTAAGCTGCGGTAGAATGGTTCGGGCAAGGTGTCTGCTTTTCCTCGTGGCGTCTGGGCTGGACTGGGATGCAGTATCTCTGAGTATTCATCGTCGTCTTCCTCCACAGGAGATGGTGGAAGTGGAGGAAATTCATGTTGCAAGACATCAACAGTAATCTTGAAGTTGTCTTTAGAATGAATTCCATCAACTTCCTCAAGAGCTGATCCTGCGTCAGTCTCTACAACAGGCACAACCTGGACTTGACTAATCTCGCTTGCAGTTAGCCATGGATCATTACAATCCTCCTCCTTGGCCATGACATGCCTCACAGACTGGCCGTTGGTTTCTGTATGAGCCATGCCATTTATTAACCTTTCCTTGCTTAAATGATCAGTATTCCTCCTCATGCCGATATCTGGATTTTCCTTCACATGCAGTATAACTCCATGACCTAAGGAGTTTCTTTTTTCTGGTGATTCATCTGATGATAACACTCCATTTTCCTCATATGTTTTGATGATATCATTATGTTTATTTTGCAAATTTTGTAAGTGTTCTTTCTCTAGCTGCTCAATGAGTTTCTCTTCTTCAGTTATGCTAATATCAATGACTTGACATGGTGAATTTTGGAAGTCTTCCAAGTTAGTACAAACTTGTGAATCTTCTTCCTCTTCCACGGTCACAGCCAGTTCCTGTAGACGAGATAATCTGTGAACGTCAGGCTTGGAGCGGTACTGGGTATCTTCACGCTGGCGAGTACAGAACTGAGCATCGTCTGACGATAGAGTGGGCAGGGACACGACACGGACTAGGCCAGGGGGAGTGGGAGGTTTGAAATCAGGTGGGGCATCATCCAGTCCTTCAAGCAAACCTTCCTTGAGTAGCGACTTGATGTTATCAAATGTGGAGCTGCATCGCTTGAGTTCACTGAACTTCACTTGCTGTGGTGATAAATCGTTGGAAGGCAGTAAGCCCGTTACAGGTTTACGCTCCTTCTTGCGGCCCTTCCGGATCACGTAAGTGCCATTTGGAGTTGCTTCGGATAATGCAGGGGGGAGGAAGTTCGAATCATCCAATTCATTAGTTGCGGATGAATCGTAAAAGGAGTCGCTGAAAGGAGATGGAGCTTCATCTTCGGTGCTAACCGGAGGATCTGGCCATTCTTCTTGATCACGAAGTCTGTGAATGGAACTCGTACCTGAAACAAAACCATACACCAATCAGAGAAATTATCTGCAAAAGAACACTATATGACAACACACACCATAAATGGAAAGGGTGTTATCATGACTGGGACCAATGTCTCCAGTTAAGTGCTACAATCAACTCATCTGGAATTGTGACAGTTCTGTGATGTAATGGTGAGCACACCATTTCTAAAGAAGTTCATCAATTAAAAGAGTGAACAAGTTTAAATACTTTGCAATATGGTGAAAGACAGTAAGATTATCTTAAGAGCGTGTCTGCTTGCCAAGTTTGCAGGTTCGCTCCTGGCCGTGGTAAGTGATTTTTGAAAGGTGACAAAAATCACGATACTCATGTAATACGTTGTTGGCATGTTAAAGAACACATTTGAATTCAGTAGGCCGTGTTCATAATGGCAAAATTAATCTCAGGATTTTCCACCAACACAAAGTTCCTCATTTCTCTACTAGAAAGCGCTGTAGTGTCAAGGAGCTTAGATATCTAACCTCCTTGACATTCATAGCGCTCCAAGGAGTATTAAATTCGACACGCAAGCTGCCCTCTGGGTGTCAATTAACAGAGCTTGCTCCTGGCACCCGAGGCCATACGTTATTATTATTATTATTAAGAGAGTGTCTTATTTCTTAGCACCGGCTTGTATTGAGAGGGCTTTTTGCCTATATTGGCAAAAGTTGAAGAGGATACCTCATTAGGGCGAATGGAAATAAGTTTTCAAGCAACCATAAATACTGTGGATCATTTTATAGTTGACAAAATGTGGATTGCATACAAAGAAGTTTGCATTATAAAAGGGACAACACAGTGGACAGACCTGAAACTCTGTATGTGGCAGAAACACTTAAATTAACAAGATTTGGTGATTTAGACAAATTAGAGAAGACTAAAAGACGAATTCTGAGAAAAATACTGGGAGCCAAACAAAATAATAACGCAGAATATAGGTTACGACCAAATAGAGAGTTATATTTGAAATTTTAAAAAATAACTGATATAATGAGTCCCTTGATATTTCCTCTTCTTATATCCAGGCACAATGTGCTCAATAGTTTGTGAGGTAGCACCACAGTCACACTGGGAGAAGGGTATTTTACCCCATTTGAAGAGGGATTCAGCACAGAAACCATGGTTGGTCCAAATCCTATTGAGAGCAGTCCATGTTTTCCTGGGTAAATCAAAACCAGGTACAGGGTCCTTGTTATTAACCCGTTGAGTGCTTCGCCCATCTATAAACGGTGCACAAAAACTATTTTTTTCATTTTCATTTCTGGTATGTTCTGCCATCTGTTGGGAATTATTATTTATTGAATATCCATTACAGTAAATAGAACCCTACTACACATAGTACATTAGGGTTGTAGTTTGTTACAAAATGAAAAATTAATTACATCATAAATTATGAGATTAATTTTTGAAAAATAAGATGAATAAAAGCGAAAAGCTGCTTATAACAACATATTTTCGTGAATATGTGATAAAGTGGTTTTGAAAATTTCAAGTTGCCTCCCCCCCAATAAAATTTAAACGGCTGGAGCGATTTCAATGAAACTCAGTAAAGTCATAGTACTACTTTGTCCGACCCCGACCATGCCCTTGAAATTTTATTTTGTCGCACCAATCCAACATGGCGTCTGTGCAAAATATTTCACCGGCATTCTATATCTCCGAAACTATTACCGATATCACCCTGAAATTTTGCACGGTAATAAAGGCCACTACTGGAAGTTCACCTATGATGTCAGAAGAACGTTGTATCAAGAGGTTATAAAATTCTGAGGCTGTGTGGACTGAAGTCGAATACGGCAGCGGACGCAGTGTGATTGCTATTCGACTACAGTCGAACATGGCAGCATAGGGGTTAAGAAGTGCAGTATTGAGATGGTTTCAAGGAACGGGTGGGGATGACAAGTGAAGGAAAGTAGGTACATGACGTTCAAGGTCAGTGAAGAAATCTGTAAATTCCAAGCCCTTATTGAGTTCCCAGAACAGTACAGTCACTCTACAGTTTAGTCAAGGTCTGCCGCAGTGTTTGCTAAGTTACTGCATTGTACAGTAGTGATTCGGTAGTAGAAGTAGTGAACACTTCAATATGAGTAAACGCAAGTTTGTGGAATTAACGATTGAGAAGAAAAAACAAGTTTTTCATCGTCTATACAATGGAGAGAGCTGCAGAAGACTGGATGAAGAGTATGGTATTTCTAAATCTACTGTATCTACCATAAATAACAACAGAACTGCCATTATAGAAGACTGAAAAAAAAATCGTCGAAGCTGTCACAAAAAACTTAATGATAAAGTGCTTGATTTTTTTCGCTGCTGTAGAATTAAGAATATTCCTGTCAGTGGTACTGTACTTCAGGAAAAGGCACCCACTACATTGGACACATTTTTAACGAACTATAGGTGCCTACATTAGTGAAAACGCGTGATAGGAAATTTAAAACTACAAGTAGCTCGTAGTATTTTGAAATAAAGGCAAAGCAGAATAGGATAATACAGGAGTACTTGGATAACTCGAAGCTCAAGGGACCGAAAAAAAACTTCGTGTTATCCACGAATTCGAGTTACCGTATCCAAAACGGTCATTTGGGAGGGGGAGGGTGTATAATGGAAAACGACCTTTAAAACATCAAATTCTTTTATTTGATGCTTTTTAATGACATTTTAAATGAAATAACAGTACCTTTTTTTAAAGAAAATAATACTGTACTTGAGCCCGATGCTGAGCGACTTGGTTTTGAAAGAGACATGGTAACCTACAAAGAAATTTGCACTTAAATCCTGCTCACTTGCTGTGATTGTAACCAAACACTCACTTGCCTGTTAAGACACGATGCTGCTGGCTCGAAGACCCGCCGCACACTGACGAAGCAGACGGGGGAGGGGGGAAGAAACGCTATCCGAACTTTGCCGATTGTCCACGAACACCGAAATTGACCTACGAAGTCTGCTTCCCTTCCGAGGCATTGTCGAAGCAAGAGGGGGGAAAGCGATAATAAAGCGAGAGAGAAATAGTTGCGCTTACTGACCTTGAGCGGAACCGAAAATCAAACTGGGACTGGGCTTGAAACTGACAAAACCTGTTCCAGCCAAACAAATCCTTATGACTTCCTGAACCAAAACTTTGAGTTATCCAAAAAAAAACTTCGAGTTATCCAGGATTTTTTTGCATTGTCAGTATAGGAAATTTGAGGTACCGGAGAAAAACTTCGAGTTATCCACGAATTCGAGTTATCCAAGTTAGACTGTATCCAGAAAAATATGAACTTGGTTCTGTGTTCACTTACAATGTTGTATTAAATATTTCTTGAAAAGATATGAATTTATTAAATCTGCCTTGTCAATACAATAGAATCGGTTGGTAGAGAAAGGTGCTAAGTCACTTTTTGTACTCTTTAGTATTTAATAAATTATTATTAATTTGACCAAGACTAATAATAATTTATTAAATACGAAAGAGTACAAAAAAAAAGTGACTTAGCACCTTTCTCTACCAACCGATTCAAGACGATTTGACCAAGACGTCTCCCACAAGTCCAATCCCTCCTCCACGTGGTGGGAGACGGGCAACGGCATGAAGTAGGGGATTGCCTGTAGGGGTGAAGTACAGTGGGGACTTTGTGTGCCCCGGGACCGCTGCGGTAGCTGTGAAGGCTCTATGGGAACCCTGAGAAGTGACGGCTGACGGGGCTCTGGTGAAGCTACGATAGGCCTAGCAAGCCAGTAGTGGATATCATATTTGCTTTCAAAACGGGAACAGGCCTCGGAAAGGACGGATGCAAACTACGACGACCCAGATATGCTAATGGACTACGAGTTGGGACATTAAACATACAGACACTGACAGGAAAGGTGGAGGAGATTGTCGATGTGATGGAGAGAAGAAAACTGGATATACTGGGCTTGGCAGAAACAAGATGGAAAGGAGAAGGTCGCAGAGAACTGAGGAAAGGGTACCGGTTGTACTGGAGTGGGAACAGTGAAGGAAGGAGCAGCGGAGTAGGAGTAGTTGTGAGAGATGGAATGAAGGAAGAGGTAAAGGGAATAAGTGACAGGATCATGAAGATCAGAGTAACTGTAAAGGGAAGAAGCCTGGAGATAGCCCAGGTATATGCCCCTCAAGTTGGATGTACAGCTCAAGAGAAGGAAGACTTTGAGGAGGAGCTACAACAGCAGTTGAATGGTCAGAGCATCATTGTCATGGGAGATTTGAATGCACATGTAGGAAGTGAAAGGCAAGGATATGAAAATGTATTGGGAGCAGAAGGATGGGGTAGCAGGAATGAAGAAGGGAGAAAGTTGCTGGATTTTTGCAAGAGAAACGGTTTAGTGGTAGGCAACTCCTGGTTCCGGAAGAAAGAAAGCCACAAGGTAACGTGGTACAGCAGTGATTTAACAAAGAAATCTTTGGTAGATTACATGCTGTACTGTGCCCAACTCTAGGAATGGGTATTCCAAGATTCAGACACCTAGATATCAAGGGAAAGGCTACAGCCGCTTTTGAAAGTTGAGATATTTGAATATCGCGCTCCATTGCTTCCAGAAGCAATTGGAAAGAATATACCGCTAAGAGCATGTCAAGTGACGTAGCGAGTAATAGCAGAGGTCGAGGCTATTTATTGATTAAATAGTTAACCATGGAGTAGAGACTTGAGACTTGGATCAGATTACTGGCACGGCCAAATTAAAGAGAATGCACTTAGTATCAAGTAAATCGGACCAGGGATACCAGAGATATGAGGATTGCTAGATTTCAGCGTGATGACGCGTGACCCTGACAGTTTTGAATAAAATCCGGCTGGCTCAGGCATCAATAGCTCACTTCGACACAAGCACTTGCCTAGCAAGGTGCTACTACGCTGAGCCAAGGCACATGGTTGCCGGATCTACGCAGAAGTTATTTTCAAAATTGTGATAGTCACAAAAGTGCTGCGCTACGAGTGGAACTTAGTAAGTTTCCGGCGAGGAGAATCACTAAGGTGATTGATATTTTTCTACAGACACTGGTGAAATATGTTTATATTTCTACATGGACATATGCTAGACTTTGTCTAGAATTAATACTTTGTCACAATCCAGTAATAACCTAATACTTGGATATTTAAATCCATTTCAGTCAGTTTTCATATTTGTAACTTGTTAACCACTTCGATCTATCAGTACATTGAAGACCAGTCTATCACGGTGGTGTTCATTAGTCTACGCAGGGAAACTACATGTTGCTTCGCGCATGGTAGATGGTGTGAAGCCATGCCCAGGGAACGATCTTCAGAACAGCCGTTGATTGGTTAGACAGTCAGTGTTTTCTTGTACTGAAAAGATTACCGTGAGTTATGTTACAACTGACATATCTAAGAATAGATCACTTAGATCTGACCCCATTTAAGCAAACTGTTATGGAGTTAACAGAAGCCAATATTAAAATGGATCAACAGTTACTTCAAACGTCAAGAGATACTTCCACTATGTCTTGTTAGACGGATTGTGGGTATATAATGGCGGCCGATACAAGGATTATACGTGCTTGTCCGATAGGGCATGTCTATGGATAAATCTGGTACAGACCAGGTTCACTACGCTTCAAGACCATCAAGAAATGTAAGCCACATTTGAATTATATTATGCCTAGCTAATTGGAACAAACTATTTTTCGGCAGATGACCAACACATTTATTTTTCTTCGTATTTAAATCTTGCAATGATTTACGCAAGACATATTAGAGTTATTCTGAGTATTTTCAGCACTCAGAACAGTTTAGGATCGATGACCGAGCATATCGAGCATTTATTTGAATATTTCATATTTTTGGGAAATCACGGTAATCAGCCGATGTAACTGTAAAAGTTAAATTAATTTTTGTTGAGGAATGGATATTTTTTCCATATTCGAAGGTTCGAACATGTGGATTCTCACATAATGAGATGATAATTAAATATATTTAAAATAATATAACTAATAATAATAATAATAATCCACTAATAATAATAATAATAATAATTTTTATAATTTTCTAAATAATTCTTGGATATTATATTTTCTAATAATCATATGTATTGAGAAAGAGCCTATGAAGTAGTTTAATCATTTCTAGTTTGGAACAGGAGATTTTCCGAAGGAGAGTGGTTAGCGCAAGCCCGCATTCAACCAACATTTCAGTTCTGGTTGAACAGTTAATATTTGCAATGAGCAAAGTATGTTTTTCAGATAACACGGAGAGGCATGAAACGGGAAGCAAATGATATTTGTATCAATTAGGATATTTTTGTATTTATATAAAATCATGACGTAAATACACTCGAAAGTGAAATAAAGGATTTCATAAGTATGGTAAATTCACGGGTTGAACTGAATGGTAAAATAAAATAAACTTGTCAGTTTATTAATCTTCCAGTGTTGATAACAAGCAGAGGCTTGATTTATTGTATAAATTTTGGGAAGAAAATTTATATGTGTGGAGTAGTTGAAATGCCATTCCCAGGTGCGCATGTTTAAGTCCCAGGAATGAGGAGATTTTTTCGAGCATCAATCAAATAGCAGGTTCGATGGCTCATGTTTATAGGAGTATTGGAACTACACATTTCGTCGTATGAATGACCCGAAGGTTATTTCTTAGAAACCATCAGTTCTTATTTCAACCTTTTTTATGGATTCCATTTAGACTTTGATTTTGCTAGAACCCGGATTTGTCATGATAGTAGTTTATTCTTCTTCAGAGGAAGACCTTTGCCGTTATTGTTGGAATATTGTGTTCTTACACAAATAATAGAATGGGCCACTGCCAATTAAAAATAATTCTTTAACCACGAATAATTTGAAGGATATTTTCAATCCTAGTGCCATGAACTAAATGAATTTATTTTGAAGCTACAATTCTTATTTCCGCATTCTGTCGAAGAATTGCAAGTTGTGAAAGTTACTAAAATGGCCATGAATATAAATATTTTTCATAATAATGTTTCCAAGTGGAAAATCAAATAGTTGAATGGTTCAACCATTTATTGATTAAGTTGATGATTCAGAAATCATATATTTTGTGAGGAACTTGAAGTTCATAATCGAGTCACTTCTCGAAATGTTTAATGTCAGAAGAACAATTAATTTTTGTTGTGCTTCGCACAGTTCTTCGATGCTATGCTCAAGGTCAAATACTTTTCAGATGTTATTAATATGTGTAAATAATTTGTGTTGATTCAGAAATAATATTTTTCGACAATATATTTTTTGAAACTGGAAAAATAAGTGAAAGTTAAAAATTCTATGAACATTTATTCTACGAGTGTTAATATTATGTAAAAATTCAAACAGTGAACTACGATATTTCCAGTAGAGACAATTAAATTTGAACTGGATTTAATCATAAATAATTTTGGAACACAGTCTACAGGACTAATAATCAGACTTGTGTTTCCAAAAAATAATTGTCAAATGTGTTTGGAAAAATTCTGTATATTGTGTAAATAGGAATGTGGGTCGCCACACGTGAATGATGCCGCTTTGAGCATTTTTGCAGTCAATTTTAAATTCAAAATAAAATGAGATAATTTTACATGATGTGTTATGCCCAATTGAATCTCCTTCTATCCTTATTGTTGCATTGAGCCAAAAATCAGTAAAGGCCTTAGATAGCGACCACAGAATACTTGTAATGAACCTGGGAGTTGTTAAGGATAGCAAGAGGACAGAGTACCAGGAAAGGAGAATCAAAGTATGGAAACTCAAGGAAAAGGAAGTCAAGGAAGAATTCCAGAAGATAATAAGGGAAAGGATGCCAACAGACAATCCTAAAACAGGGGAAGAGGAATGGAAGCAATTCAAGAACACAATGGTGGAAGCTGCAGTGGCAGTATGTGGAAGAACTAGCAACAGAAAGCGGTGTAAAGAGACACCATGGTGGAATGAGAGAGTAAAAGAAGCTGTGGGAAGGAAGAACAAGGCTTTCAGAGTGTGGTTCCAGGAAAGAACTGATCTGGCAAGGGAAGATTATAAGATAAAGAAGAAAGAAGCAAACAAGATTGTCGCAGAGGAGAGGAAGAAGTGGATAGTAAAGTGGACAGAGATGATGGAGGAAGACAGCAGAGGAAATAAGAAAGTACTTTATGGGATGGTCAAAAGTAAGAGAAGAGGTCTGCGAGAGGATGTGGTAATGATGGACAAAAACGGAAATGAGGTACACAACAAAGAAACACTCAAGACAGTGTGGAAAGAGTACTTTGAGGATTTGCTGAATCCAAATGGTCATATGGAGGAAGACAATGTATTGGAAGATGGAGAAGATAACACAGGAATGGAAAAGGACCTGAATTGGAGAGAACTGGAGATGGCTATAGACAAGATGAAAGGAGGAAGGGCACCGGGTGTGGATGAAGTGAGTGTTGAAATGGTGAAGGCAGCAGGGGAGGTTGGGAAACAGTGGCTGTACCGTGTGATGAGGGTGATATGGAAGGAGAAAAAGACCCCAGAAGATTGGAAGAAAGGATTAATTGTCCCAATATTTAAGAAAGGAAGTAGAAAGGAGTGCAGAAATTACAGGGGAGTCACACACATACCTCACTGTGCCAAGATATATGAAAAGATATTAGAAAGTAGAATACGAGCCAAAGTGGAAAGAAAATTGAGAGAGGAGCAGTATGGTTTCAGACCTGGGAGATCAACAGTGGATCTCATATTTTCAGTGAGACAGCTCCAGGAACACCACTACGAATTTGGAGAGGATCTGTTGATGGCCTTCCTGGACATCGAAAAGGCCTATGATAGTGTGTGTAGGGAGAAGGTTTGGAAAGCAATGGAAAACATGGGAGTGGAAAAAGGGACTGTAGGCAGAGTGAAGGAGATGTATTGTGGAAGTGTGAGTAGTGTGAAAGTTGGAGGGGAAAGAACAGACTGGTTCAGACAAATGAGTGGCCTGAAACAGGGTAGTGCGCTGTCACCCCTTCTCTTTATTGTGGTTATGGACGAGGTAATGACACGGGTAGCAGGAAAGATAGGAGAAGATAAGATGAAAGCAATGGTGTTTGCAGATGATCTCATGGTCTGGGGAAACAGGGAGGAGGAAATTCAGGAGCAATTGAAGGCTTAGGAAGAAACAGTGGGAGAGTACGGATGGAAGTTCAACATCAGTAAATGTGAGATCCTGTTAACGACCAGGAAAAAGGACAGACCAATGAGTGGGATAACACTTGGAGGTGGACAGCTGAAGAAGGTGGAAAGTCTCAAGTACTTGGGAAGTATAGTGGAGGAAAATGGGAGAAATGACAAAGAGATTACGGAACGTGGCAGACAGGCAGAAGCATTTCTGAGAAGCATTAGGAGCTTAGTGTGGAATAAAGATGTCCCACAAAAAAGCAAGGAAGTGTTATACAGAAGCTACTATATCCCGATACTGACCTATGCTTGAGAATCGTGGACAATGAAGAAAAGAGACATAAGCAGAATACAGGCAGGTGAAATGAAGTTCCAGCGAAGTAGGATTGGAGTAACAAGAAGAGACAGGGTGAGGAATGAAAAGGTCAGGGAAATGGTGAAAGAGGAGCCCTTGCAATGTAGGATTGAGACATCAAGACTGAGGTGGTATGGACACTTAAAGAGAATGGATGAGAAGAAGATTCCCAAGAGGATACATGAGATGCAGATGCAGAAGAAACGACCAAGGGGAAGACCAAGAGATAGATGGCTGAAAGGAGTGGAGGACTGTGTCAAGAAGAGAGGCGAGGACTGGACCAGAGTGACAGCGGAGACGTGGTGGGAAGAAAGGACTAAGTGGCGAGGCTTATGTTCCAAACAGACCCAGCCTGGGGCTGGAAACTGTACAAGATGATGATGATGATTATTAATTTGACCAAGACGCAACATCCTGTAAAATGCGTAAACATTAACCATTATGTTGTTGTTGTTTGAGTCTTCAGTCTTTTGACTGGTTTGATGCAGCCCTCCATGCCTCCCTGTCCTGAGCTAATCGTTTCATCTCTACATAGCTACCACACCCTACATCCGAGGCAATCTGTTTAACATATTCTAACCTTGGTCTACCCCTACAGTTCTTGTCCTCGACCCTTCCTTCCATAACTAAGCTTGCTATTCCTGGATGTCTTAGTATGTGTCCTACCAACCTATCTCTTCTCTTCATTAGCAGTCGCCAGAAACATCTCTCCTCTCCCACTCGTCTTAATACCTCTTTGTTTGTAACCCTATCTACCCATCTGATCTTCATCATTCTCCTGTAACACCACATTTCAAATGCTTCAATTCTCCTCTTTATGACAATGGTAATAATTAATATCTGTGTTGACTGATAGTAGGCCTACTATGTTATTCTAAACCACCTTGTCAAACACTAAAGAAAGTGTTTAATTACTGCTTATACGTACATGTTTCGGTGTTCAATGTCACCCTCGTCAGCGTAGATTGAATTAAAATAATCTTAAAACTAAGTTTACAAAGATAAAAGAGAAAATGGATATCCTTACAAAACACTATTAGAAATTTAAATAAATAGAAAGCTCACAAAAAGAATTAGAAAACATATGAATAAATAAGAATAGAATGAATATAAATGTAGCTTAAAGGACTGCTTGTTAATAAAAAGATACAGTCAGTCGCATGTTACAAATGCTACACATGTTAGAAACACTGAGGAGGGCTCTTTCAATAGACTCCATTACCCATTAACTTAGGCTTCCCGCGCGGGGAACGGAGAGCGGGAGGTGCACTCTGCTGCATGACGTCACGCACTCGCCGTCTCTGTATCGCATAACGTCAGACCCCAGGAGTAAACTCAGACTCAACAGACTCCATTACCCTTTAACTTAGGCTTCCCGCGCGGGGGCTGCATGACGTCACGCACTCGCCGTCTCCGTATCGCATAACGCCAGACCCCAGGAGTAAACTCAGACTCAACAGACTCCATTACCCTTTAACTTAGGCTTCCCGCGCGGGGACTGCATGACGTCACGCACCCGCCGTCTCCGTATCGCATAACGTTAGACCCCAGGAGTAAACTCAGACTCAACAGACTCCATTACCCTTTAACTTAGGCTTCCCGCGCGGGGAACGGAGAGCGGGAGGTGCACTCTGCTGCATGACGTTACGCACTCGCCGTCTCCGTATCGCATAACGCCAGACCCCAGGAGTAATCTCAGACTCAACAGACTCCATTACCCTTTAACTTAGGCTTCCCGCGCGGGGGCTGCATGACGTCACGCACTCGCCGTCTCCGTATCGCATAACGTCAGACCCCAGGAGTAAACTCAGACTCAACAGACTCCATTACCCTTTAACTTAGGCTTCCCGCGCGGGGAACGGAGAGCGGGTGGTGCACTCTGCTGCATGACGTTACGCACTCGCCGTCTCCGTATCGCATAACGCCAGACCCCAGGAGTAATCTCAGACTCAACAGACTCCATTACCCTTTAACTTAGGCTTCCTGCGCAGGGGCTGCATGACGTCACGCACTCGCCGTCTCCGTATCGCATAACGTCAGACCCCAGGAGTAAACTCAGACTCAGTGCATATGCACTGAACAACATAATGCCGTCATACACGCCGTAACCGTAGCACATAACGGTAGACCAAAGCATAACGATGACGTCGATAAGATAATTTGAAATGATAATATGGTTCAAATATAGTGAATCGAACGTCGCTGCTATATGATGTATCTTCCAGTTATATCACAATCCTTCAGTGTGGTTTAATATTATCGGATGTAATCTATACTAATATAATAAAGCTGAAGAGTTAGTGTGTTTGTGTGTATAAACGCGGTAATCTCTGGAACTACCTGTCCGATTCAAAAAATTCTTTTTTTTGATATGATAGCCTGATTCAAGAGGAATAGTTTAGGCTATGTAGCATTAGGCTACACCTCTCAGGTGACCAAACCAGCGCAGCGCATGGATGAACTGCAAAATATTTAGTGATTGGTTTCACAAGCAATTTGTGCCACAAGTGGAAAAACATTTGTTGAAAAATAACTTGCCAAGAAAAGCAGTGCTCCTACTTGACAATGCACCCTCACATCCAAGTGAAGACGAACTTAAAGATGGAGATATAAAGGGTGTGTTCTTACCACCAAACGTGACATCATTTTGTCAACCTATGGATCAAGGCGTGCTTGAGTCACTAAAGCGAACCTATCGCCGTAGGTTACTTTCTGTGTTGATTGCTGGAATGGACGAAAAAGAAGTGTTACAGAGACATTAAAGAAGGTGGACATGTTAGACGTGATAATGTGGGTATCCCAGGCATGGGATGAAATAAAACCGTTGACGCTGGTAAGGTCATGGAGGAAGCTCTTAGATCACAAAGTTACTGATAAATGGACGGGGGAGAAAACAGAAGACGTCAATGAAACTTATGCCTGCAATGAAGAAAATCGTCAGATTGCTGAGCTTGTGCAATGCCTGCCTGGTTGTGAAGCCATAAATTGGTTAGTAAATGAAGACGAAGTCAACGAAATTACAGACAGTGACATTATAGAAATGGTGTGCAATGATGAGGAAAAAATCTTTGAACCCGAAGAAGAGGACACCGCCCCTATAATGAGTCACTCTGAGGCATTCAAGACCATACAATCTTTAATCACTTATGTAGAAAATCAAGTGTGACTGAAGTGATGCTTTTAAGAAGATTGAGGGACATGGCATCCAAAAAGCGTGTACAGTGCGTGAAGCATCAGAAAATCACAAACTTTTTCAAAAACTAATGTAGAAACAGTAGGCCTAAGTGAAGTGCGTGAAGCAACAGAAAATGCCAAACATGTTCAAAAAATTATGTAGAAGCAGAATGTACAGTGTATTTATGTAAGTACATGTACTGTAAAGCATATTAGGTAGATTTCATTAAAAAGCTAACTATTGCAATGGGTACCATGTTTCGACTTCCGGAAAATTTCGACATATCTTCGCGTTTCACATCCCCCAGACCCTAAAACCACCGTCAGTTCAAAAGTTTATATATAATTTATGTATATATGTATCTATCTATCTATCTATCTATATATATATATATATTACTTAAAATCTCTGAAGACGACATTAAGAACAGAGAACAATTTAGAAATAAAATCAGAAACACGAAAATTGTACAAGTTTCAAGGAAAGATACATCAGGGAAAAAATGGACAGAGGAAAGGAAGAAAAAGCACAGTGAACTAATGAAGAGGTTTTGGGAAGAAAAGAAGAGAGGAAAAGGAAGTGAAGCTGTGATTGGCTCAAGTTCTCACGCTCTCCTGAAGGGGAATAATCGGAAATAATATATCAGTTTCTTGTGGACACGATAACTGCCGTAATTTTGCACCAATCACTTTGAATTTTTTACATAACAGGTATCCCTATAAAATCTCGGTCGAGTTCGTTAATGGGCAAAATCGGTCGAAGGAGGTGAAAATGGGGGGCTTTTTTCGAAAAAGTGAAATGTAGCTATAACTCTCTTAATACGTGAAATATCAAATCCATTCAAAGTTCATAATATGTGTCGGATAAGTGCCAAAAATTTATGTCAAATAAGTTTTTTGATAGCACCAACCATTGACCAAAGGGGTGGAAAAAAGTGGGTTTTTCGGGAAACATTAATCATATCTCTCTTAATAGGCACAATATCAAAACTGTACAAAATGGACAATATTCCTCCAATAATTACCTAAAACTTTTGTCTGAAGGAATTTTCAATATGACCCACCATTACGCCACGGAGTGAGCAAAATGATTTAAATTATAAGAAAATTCCAAGTGCCAAGAGTGGTTGCCATGACAACTTTACTTTTAATTGATAAGGGATGAGCTATCAGCAGTTGCTATGATAACGCCACTGCACGAGATCACATTCTGTTTTCATATGTCTGTGGGAAGCGACTTCGGTATCGGAACTGGTAGCATGCTGAACTTCTATGCCCAAGGTCGCGGGTTCAAACCCGGCTGAAGTCGTCGGATTTACTAAGAGCGCCAAAAAACCCTGAGTATGCTTTCCTTCGGAGGGGAAGTTCCAACGTTCGTTGCGAGTTGATGGTTCCGGTGGCATCTAGTAGCCAAGTTCACAGCTAGGTGTCGTTGATGGTAGTATTTTAAATTATGTAGCCTATTTTAGGTAGATTTCATCAGAAAGCTAACTATTGCAATGGGTGCCATGTTTCGACTTCCGGAAAATTTCGACATATCTTCGCGTTTCACATCCCCCAGACCCCAAACCACCGTCAGTTCAAAAGTGTATGTATATATATGTGTGTGTGTATATATATGCACATATATCAGTCTCTTGTGGACACGATAACTGCCGCAATTTTGCACCAATCACTTTAATGTTTTACATAATATGTAACCCCTTAAAAAATCGGTCGAGTTCGTTAATGGGCAAAATCGGTTAAAGGGGGTGAAAATGGGGGGGGGGCTTTTTTTTCTTCGAAAAAGTGAAATGTCGCTATAACTCTCTTAATACGTGAAATATCGAATCAATTCAAAGTTCTTAATATTTGTCGGATAAGTACCAAAAAATTATGTCAAATAGGTTTTTTGATAGCACCAACCATTGACCAAAGGGGTAGAAAAAAGTATTTTTTTCAGGAAACATTAATCATATCTCTCTTAATAGGCACAATATCAAACCCGTACAAAATGGAAAATATTCCCCCAATAATTACCTAAAACTTTGTCTGAAAGAATTTTTGATCTGACCTACCATTACGCCAAGGGATGAGAAAAATGATTTCGGAATTAAAGAACATGCCAAGTGCCATCAGAGGTTACCGTGACAACGCTTCTAAATTAATGAGGGATGAGCTATCAGAGGTTGCCAAGACAACGCCATTGCACGAGATCACATTCATTTTTCCATCTGACTGTGGGAAGCGGCTAACTGGTAACATGCTGAACTTATATGCCCAAGGTCGCTGGTTCAAAGCCGGCCAAAGTCGTCGGATTTTCTAAGAGCGCTAAAAATCCCTCAGCATGCTTTCCTTTGGAGGAGAAGTTCCAACGTTCGTTGCAAGTTGCTGGTTGCGGTGGCATCTAGTAGCCAAGTTCACAGCTAGGTGTCGTTAACGTTAGTATATGGTACAAAATTAGGAACTACTACTTAAAATTGACCGTCTGCAGACCTTACCTGAATTACAGACTAATACAGTCATCACAATTAACACCGTTTATCAGATTCTACACACCCGGGGTTACATGACCACGTTGTCGCAGCCCCTAAACTGAGGAACCAAAAAAAATCTCTGCGGGAGATAAAATTTTGCGAGAAGAAGTAACAGACTGTCAGATAGTTACACATTAGTTCCAAACCTTGCATAAGGACAGTGTGATCACAAGTATAAAAATGAACCCCGAATGACAAGAAGGTTACCATCCCCATAAGACAATAAAATGAAAAATGATAAAAATATGCATACAAAAACCAAAAAAAGTTGATTTTTAACCTCTAAATGTAAAATACTTTCTTGCAATCAATGAGGTCTGATCCTCCTACGAAAACCTGCATATTTTGCCTATTATAGCCAATCCCCTAGTTTGCCCGGTGAAATCTACCTCCGCCTTTCGGCGTGCCGAGAGGATTTTTATTATAATTTAATTATTTTAATTTAGTTTAAAGCAATTCTATTTCTTAGCCTATGTACAGTATACAGTTAACAAAATGATACTAAACAGTTAAAAACATTAAAATTAATCAACAACAAACTCGTGAATTATTTCTGGTCACCTAGCTATTTATAAAAATAGCCTTGTGATATCCGGATTTTTCCATATCTGGATCGGCCGGTCGCCACATTAGTCCGGATATGACAGGTTATACTGTAATGCATTTTATCAGAGTGAGAGAGTCCTTGTTTGGAAGAAGTGATGTATAAGATGTTCTATACTCCTATATTGACCTATGCATAGGGATGCCAGATTTCAAGAATGGAAAAACGGAACACACGTCCCAAAACATTGTTTTTTTTTTTAAATCAAGGTTCTTAAAATGTTGTAATAAATGATACACATTAAATGAGCATTACATAATAAACTACACAAAATTGAAACTAGATATTGCTGAAGCATCATATGGGCCTATGACACCAGCATCTTACAAATACTTTTCATTTGAACGACCCTTTGCAAGGATTTTTTTATTTTCGTCATAATTGTAATATGTGAACAATTCTTGTTTTATTAAACTAATTTTCTTAAGAACAAGAGACAACATAAAAAAAGGAAGGCATGGATGAAGGATGAAATATTGAATCTAATGGATAAACGAAGAGAGGTCAAAGGAAGAGATAATGAAGAATATTGGTTTATTCATAGATTGATAAAGAATAAGATCAGACAAGCCAAGGAAGCTTGGATGTCAGATAGGTGCAAAGAAATTGAAGAACTTAATAGTAAATATGATACTTTCCAGGTCCATAAGAAAATCAAAGAAGTTTCAGGTAGACACAGGAAAAGAAACACAGTCAACTTAGTTGATAGTCAAGGTAACACGGTATTTGAAGTTGAAGAAAAATTACAGGTTTGGGATACTATATACAAGAGCTTTTTTATGATGATCATCGTCCTTCCCGACCCGAAATTCCTTCAGTTGTTGGACCTATGATCACCATGGATGAAGTGAAATATGCGATTAGGATAGCGAAAAATGGTAAGGCTCCTGGTCAAGATGACATTCCAGTGGAATTATTGAAGATCTTGGATGATGATAGCATTGTGACGCTCACT
The DNA here is from genome assembly GCA_946902985.2 of Meconema thalassinum. NCBI lineage: Eukaryota > Metazoa > Arthropoda > Insecta > Orthoptera > Tettigoniidae > Meconema > Meconema thalassinum. Next base: position 177,983,376 of record OX336393.1, read on the forward strand.
AATTTATATAACAAGATATACGACACGGGCATATTACCAGAAGACTGGCTCTTGTCTACATTTATTGCTCTTCCGAAGAAACCGATGGCTAAGTCATGTAGTGACTTCAGGACAATCAGTCTTATGAGTCATGTGCTCAAGATATTTCTCAAAGTTATCCATAACCGCATATACAGGAAATGCGAGATGAATATCAGTGACACGCAGTTTGGGTTCCGCAACGGTCTAGGAACTCGTGAGGCATTATTAGCGCTTCAAGTTCTTTTCCAGAGATGCCGTGAGGTAAATCAGGATGTATATGCATGTTTACTGGACTATGCAAAAGCCTTTGACCGTTGTCAGCATGATAAGTTGTATAATGCACTCAAGAACTCAGGAATAGATGAGAAAGACATTCGGATCATCATTAACTTATACTGGGGTCAAAAGGCTAGTATCAGAATTGATGGACATATATCGAGATCAGTGGAAATAATGCGTGGTGTGAGACAAGGATGCATTTTTTCACCGCTTCTTTATAATATCTATGCGGAACAGATTTTCTCTGAGGCACTTGATGGCATTCAACAAGGTATTAAGGTCAATGGTAATTATATTAATAATATACGGTACGCAGATGATACTGTATTGATTGCAAATAGTTTCGAAGGACTTAAAGAGATTGTTACTATGGTGTATCAAAAGAGTAAACAAACTAGCTGCTGGTGTACTAATTGACCTTCAAAAAGCCTTCGATCTGGTTAACCATAAGATTCTCCTTAATAAACTAGAATTTGCAGGCATCAGAGGAGTGGCACATGATTGGTTCAAGAACTACCTCACTAACAGAAAACAATATGTTGCAATCGATAATGTAAAAGGATCTCAAATGAGAATTGTCACAGGAGTACCTCAAGGTTCTGTCTTAGGACCAATTCTTTTCTTGGCCTATATTAATGATATAGTATTATTAGAATTGAAAGGCAAGCTTAAACTATTTGCAGATGATATTTTTATACTCTATCTGGGAACATCTGAACAGGAAATTATGCTAAATATTAATTATGATCTCAATAAGCTGGTGGATTGGTTGAGAGCACACAAAATGGTTATCAATATCACTAAAACAAAATATTTGTTCTTCCATAAACCATCATACAAGATTGAGACCACAAACATAGTCAACATAGCCAACAAAGAAATAGAAAGGGTTAAATCGGCAACATACTTAGGTATCACACTAGATAGTACACTAACCTGGGAAAATCATGTAGAAAATGTAAAACATAAAATCAGCCCTTTAATTGGTATTATTTTCAGATTAAGATATAGCTGTCTTACTAGCCAACAATTGAAAAATATATACTTTGCTCTGATACATTCACATCTAATGTACATGAATTTCATATGGGGATATTGTAAGAAGGAGCTGATAAAAGAACTTGAGATACTCCAGAAACGTGCTATAAAATCTATCTTTGGATTACCTTGGCTCACACCCTCAAATGAATTGTACTCAGGAACTAAAATTATGCCACTGCAAAAACAAATAGCTATGTCAGCAACAGTATTTGTATACAAATTAGAAAACAAATTGATACACACACACATCCATTTTACCCATGCAAATGACATTCATCACTATGCAACAAGAGGAGTAAATCAAATATTCACCAGCCATTCCCAATCCATTAAATTTGGAACTAAAGGAATTATGTCCTCTATAATAAAAGAATACAACTCGCTACTATTAGGCATAAGGGAAAGTTTCTCTATAAAAACATTTAAGAGGAAAACAAAAGACTTCCTATTAAGGAATGAATAGCCAATGTACAATAGCCTTAAGCAATGCAATGTATCATACCGTATTATCTCTGTAAAGTTAGTCACTAGCAATCTAAGTTACTATTAAACTATTAATGCCCAGCTATCAGATCATCCAGTTAAAACAAGTGACATTCGAGAAGAATGGACCAATCTGAGGGAGATAATCACTAAGTCAGCTGAAGAAACCATTGGTTTGGTAAAGCAGAAAAGTCAAGACTGGTTTGATGACAACAATGAAGAAATTTTGCGTCTCATCAACATCAAAAGGGAAGCCTATCTATCTCATCTTCAAGACCCATCCTCAAATACGAAGAAAGCTCTGTATTTAGAACTCAAGAGTAAGTGTCAGACACAAATAAGAGAGATAAAGAATACTTGGTGGCAGCGGAAAGCTGAGGAACTTCAGAGGCTATCTGATACTCGTGATCTGAGGAACTTCTATGCAGGGATTAAAGAGATATATGGCCCACTTCGTTCTTCATCAGGTACACTAAAAAGTGCTGACAACTCTGCCACTCTTACTGACAGCCATGATATCTTAGAGCGTTGGAAGGAACATTTCTCCATCCTTCTAAATCGTCCCTCAACAGCTGCAGAAGACTTCCTCCGTGATGTGCCGAAATATCCTGAACAACCATGGATGGCTGTACCTCCTTCTTACACGGAATTCAGTGTAGCTCTCAATCAAATGAAACCAAGAAAGGCACCTGGCCCAGATAACATCCCACTGGAATTAATTCAAGCTGGAGGTCAGTCCCTCAAAACGCGGATTTTCACTCTTATTCTCAAAATTTGGGAATTAGGAGAAGTACCTGGTGACCTAAAGAACGCCACTATCATCACAATCTTCAAGAAAGGTGATCGTAGTGTTTGTGGCAACTATCGCGGTATATCGCTACTATCTACTGTGGGTAAAATTCTCGCCAGAATTTTACTTAACCGCCTTCAGGTTATCTCAGAAAAGATCCTCCCCGAGTCCCAGTGTGGATTTCGATCTTCCAGAAGCACAACTGACTTGATTTTCTGCATAAGACAACTACAAGAAAAATGTAGTGAGCAACAGAATCCACTCTTCTTAGTCTTTTATGATCTGGAAAAGGCCTTTGACTCAGTTCCAAGATCTGCTATGTGGGCGGTGCTACAACGCTTTGGCTGTCCTCGACGCTTTGTTGATCTAATCCAAGCTCTCCATGATGGCATGACCGGTCAGGTTTGTCAGCAAAATAAGATCTCTGACGAATTTCCTATCACTCATGGACTGAAACAAGGCTGCGTACTTGCTCCAACACTGTTTGCATTGTATTTGGCTGCAATGCTCTATAAATCGCCCACAAACATCCCAGGTGTAGATGTCAGGTACCGATTTGATGGAGGGCTCTTCAACCTAGCTCGATTTCGCTCCAAGAAGCTAACTCAGGTTACGAAGATAACCAATATGTTGTATGCAGATGATGCAGCATCGCCTACACTCACGCCAGTGGAGTTGCAACAGACTGTTAATTGCTACAAGAATGCATGTGAACGTTTTGGTCTCACCATTAATGTTCAGAAGACCAAGGTTCTGGCACAACCCTCACCAGGCACTTCCCTTCCGCACTTCAACATTTCTATCTCAGATACTCCATTGGAGCAGGTAGACCACTTCTCGTATCTGGGCAGTCTGCTATCTGTACACGGCAATTGTGGGCAGGATGTTGAGAAGAGAATCGGTGCTGCCCATGCGGCATTTGGGCGACTATCGCACCGGGTCTTCTTGAATAAAGATCTGACCGTGAAGACGAAGCTCATGGTGTACCAAGCTGTTGTTATCTCAACATTGTTGTATGGCTGTGAAACCTGGACCCTCTATCGACATGACTTCCGAAAGCTTGAGCGCTTCCATCAACAGAAGCTTCGATCCATCCTTAAGATAAAGTGGGAAGACCACATCACCAATCTTGATGTTCTTGAGAAAGCGCTTGCTAATAGTATAGAATCATCCATCATTGGTCATCAACTTAGATGGATTGGACATGTCCAACGGATGGATGATACGAGACTACCACGCCAGGTTCTGTATGGTGAACTCACCTCCGGCACCAGACCTCATGGAGGCCCTAAGAGACGTTACAAGGACCAATTCAAGCAGAATATGAAGTTGACAGGTCTCAATCCACAAACCTGGGACCAGCTTGCTAAAGACCGTTCAACTTGGCGCCAGACCATCCCGGCTGCTGTCAAAATGTTTGAAGAAGAACGTCGTAGAATTGTTAAGGCCAAGCGACAAGCACGTAAGCTCCGTGCAGCACAGCCACGCCCTCCACCAACAGTTCTGTGTGATCTGTGTGGACGTTTGTTTCATGCACGCATTGGGCTGTTCAGTCACCGCAAACATGCCCACAGACCTCAACCTTACATTATTTTAGACTGTTTTGGAAGAAGATGTATACTCGGAAACGAGTTAAAGCCGACGACGACTATTAAACTAAACAATAATGTTACAAAAATTATATATATGCCATGCTGTAACTATGTTACTTGATTGTCCCTAACACGAGCTCAGGCTCATTGGGACCTATGTAAATAAATAAATAAATAAATAAATAAAAATATGGCCTTGACCTCAACATTAAGAAAACAAAATATATGATAATATCGCGAAAACCAGCATTGTCACAAGTCCTTTTAGTCGATGGACATCAGATTGAGCGAGTCAAGAGTTTGGTTTATTTAGGACAGAATATTAATGAGAATTGGGATCCTTCGGTTGAAATAAGATGCCGTATAGAGAAGGCTAGATCCATCTTTATGACAATGAAACAACTACTATGCTGTCGAGATCTCAGTATGACGCTTAAGAAAAGAATTGTGAAATGTTATGTTGTCTCCACCCTTCTTTATGGTGTTGAAGCTTGGACCTTGTCCGTAGCTACAGAAAAGAAGATTCGAGCTTTTGAAATGTGGATATACCGGCGGATTCTTAAAATTTCGTGTACAGAACATGTGAGTAATGCCGAGGTTCTTCAGCGTATGAGCAGCCAACCTGAGCTGTTAAACACAATTAAGAAGAGGAAATTGGAATACTTGGGACACATGATGAGGAGTCCAAAATACCGTCTGCTTCAAGTTATACTTCAGGGTAAAATTGAAGGTCAGCGTGGACCGGGAAGGAGACGAATAACTTGGATGGATAATTTAAGAACGTGGTTTGGGCTGTCTTCCACGGAACTCTTCAGGATTGCACAGGATAAGAAGGTGTTAGCCATGGTGGTAGCCAACGTCCGTATCGGATAAGGTAGAAGAAGAAGAAGAATGGAGCTTCTGTTTCTATCATCTCTCCATTTGATATTCATGACAGAAAAAACTCTCTCAGTAAAAGCATTGGAGGGGAAAATGATGTGTATTAACGTCACAAGGACTAAGATATTCCTTAATTTTGTTGCCCCTAATAAATCTATAACATGTACCCATCTATCTGACACAGACATAGAAATCATTTCCTCTTTCAAACTTGCACCTGTACCCAACCACTCAGTCAAGTGAAGCAAAACGGCTGACGTGCCGTCACTAACAACAATCGCCAATCACGTCAAGCATGCGTTGCTAAAGCGGGACATTTGAAAATTGGTGTGAAACTGTATATATTAACCAAAAAACGGAATATTTGGAGTTCCGTTAAATATTAAAACGGAACGGGGAACAAAACAAGAAAAAACGGAATTGTTCCGGGAAAAACGGAAAGTCTGGCAACCCTAAGGTTTGGACAAGTCAAACGCATGGAAGATGGATAAATACCGAAACACATGTTGGAGGATACATGGGCAGGAAAGAGAGCAAGAGGAAGACCCCGAGCATGATGGATCGACTTGATATAGTAAGTAGACAGAAAATGAACTGGAACAGACTTCAGCAAGTCGGTAGCATGCTGAGCTTCTATACCCAAGATCGCGGGTTCAAACCCGGCCGAAGTCGTCGGATTTTTTAAGAGCGTTAAAAATCCCTTAGTATGCCCTCCTTCGGAGGGGAAGTAAAGCCAGCTGGCCTGTGTCATAGATTTATGGCATGTAAAATAACCTTCCACTAACTAAACTTGTGTGAAGCAAAATTTGTAGGTTAGGTTTGATTAATGCTCTTAAGTTCCAAAGTTCGTCACCGGGCGCTGATTGCGATGGCATCTAGTAGTAGCCAAGTTCACAGCTAGGTATCGTTGATGGTAGCATTTGGTAGCAAAAGTAGGAACTAATTGAAATTATAGTCTGCAGTCCTTACTTGAATTATAAACAGATAACACACACTAATACAGTCATCACAATTATAAGTCCCTCGGAACAAATTGGCCCGTGAGTGAGAAACTGAAGCTGGCCACCGGGCCTACCTCAAGTTCAATGACAGCTTGCAATGCAGAAGAGGGTTGGGAAGGGGCGAGAGGGGGCGAAGGAAGAAAGGCTGCTTCTTGTGACAGATTTATAACAGAGAGGTACAGTCAGCCAGTTGTTCCCAACGTGCTACTTATTTACCAGTCACATAAAAGAAGTGAGGACTACCACAAAGATATGAACAGTGAATATTATATTCGTTGATTAATAGAAAAGTTGATCCCTAATTTGGAACGCAACTCAGTGCTTGTTATTGACAACGCATCGTACCACAACACGCAGAAAGAATGGTTGATTATTAATAGTACAGTGCTGAACTATAGTCATAACATTTTCGTTACAATATTATTCCATTACACGTAATAGTGTTAATTAATTATTCCAATCACCTCTAATACAGTTTGTAACGAGTGAAATAAATAATGGTTGTTATCGTGTGAGTGAGTGAGTGACAGTTGCTGTGGGAACAGAGTCTTACGACTGACGGGTGACGTACCGGACAGCACCCAGCAGGCTGAGAAAAGCAGTTTCATATTCCTACTAGATTTTCACAACGGTCAATTAGTTCTGAGGCAGTTATAACACTGGTTCATAATGTCGATTATTCAGGTCCGTATTGACGTAACTATAACTTTGAAAGAATAATGGATTTTCCGCCTTCAATACTGTTTATTTATTTATAAACAGTATTGAAGGCGGAAAATCCATTATTCTTTCATAACACTGGTTATCAGACAGATTCTACACACACCCAAAGTACACGGGGCTACATGACCGCATTGTCGCAGCCCCTAAACTAAGGAACCAAACAGACTTCAGAAAGAAGAAGTGTGGAGGGACAAAAGAAGGTGGAGGAGTACCATAAATGCCCTGACCCGACCTTAAACTGGATAAGAGGCAAGGAGGAGATGATGATAATAAAAATGAAAGCCTACCTTATGTGTGCTATCCATCTGCTCTGCTTGTCAGCGATACAATGAATTTGCTCCAGTGTTTCCACTTTGCAGGCATGTGTATGGGTAATTAGGTTACTGCACTCAACCCCTGGTTGTCTGTACGGTCATTGCCAGAGCATAACTTTATTAATATCTACAATACAGTACTTTGCTTTCATTGATTTCACTCTACTGATACTGATGGTGCTCTGGCTAAAACATTAACTTTTATCCACCAATACTGAATTCATGTACAATAATGCCATCCAGTTCGGGTTGCCAGATTTCAAAAATGGAGAAACGAAACACACGTACCAAAACATTGTTTCTTTTTAATCACGGTTGTTAAATGTTGTAATAGCTTGCCACGGTGGGTGAGTGGATAGCGTGTCGGTCTACTAACCCCCAAGCATGCAGGTTCGCTCCTGGCCCTGGTAAGTGATTTTTGAAAGGTGGCAAAAATACGACACGCATGTCATACGATGTTGGCTTGTCAAAGAACCCATATGAATTCAGTAGGCCGTGTTCATAATGGCAAAATTAATCTCGGGAGATTCCGCCAACACAAAGTTCCTCATTTCTCTACTAGAAAGTGCTATAGTGTTCAAGGAGCTTAGATATCTAACCTCCTTGACTTTCATAGTGATTCAAGGAACAACGAAATTCGACATACAAGCTACCCTCTGTGTGCCAAATTACAAAGCTTGTACCCGGCACCCGAGGCCATACGATATTATTAATGTTGTAATAAATAATAGACCCTACACATATGTATTAAATAAGCTTCCAGAAAACAGAATTGTATGCCAACTAGTGATGAGAAATCTAGGAAAGGAAACTGGAGGAAAATGAATCCAAGAAATCAAACAATATCTCAAAGCAGTTGGACTCAAGATAACAGATGCCATTCTTAAAACTCAGAAATTTTCTGCAGAAATGACACATAGAATGCCTATGGAGATTTCAGATGAGTTGAGAAAATCCCGATCTGAAAGAATGAAAGAGTACTGGAAAGAGTGCAAGAACCAAGCAGTTCTACCTTCAAAGAAGAAGTGATTGTGGAACGACTCAAGTGGTCCAATGTGCCAATCAAGATTAATAATAATAATAATAAATAAGCTTTTAAAAAAAAAAGGATATTGGGAATGGAAGGACTCCAGGGAAGGCAATATAAGAAAACAGGCTCAAAATGGTCGGAAGAGAGAAAGAAGACACACAGCGAAAAGATGAAGGAGCACTGGAGGGAGAAGAAAGAGCAACAAAGGACTAAACATTGAAATTGGTTCGTGGTCCTCAGAAGACCCTAACGGAGAATGAAGAATAATAAATAAGCATTACATACCGGTAATACAATACACAAAATTAAAACTGGATATTGCTGACATATCGTATAGGCCTCTGACACAAGCAACTTACAAATGCTTTTCATTTGAACGACCCTTTGCAAGGATTTTTTATTTGTAAGTACTGTCTGATAAAAATCACTACAATTTTCGTCATAATTGTAATATGTGAACAATTCTTGTTTTATCAAACTAATGGAGCTTCTGTTTGTATAATCTCTCCATTTGATATTCATGACAGAAAAATCTCTCTTTGTATTAGCATTGGAGGGGAAAATGCTGAGAATTAACTTCACAAGGACTAAGATACTCCTTAATTTTGTTGCCCCTAATGAATCTATAACATGTACCCATCTCTCTGACACATACATAGAAATCATTTTCTCTTCCAAACTTACTCCTGTATCAACAGAAAATAAGTTAGATATTACAATCAATTCTGAAGTGGGACATTGAATATATTACCAAAAAACGGAATATTTGGCGTTCCGTTAAAGATTAAAACGGAACGCGGAACAAAACAAGAAAAGACGGAATTGTTCCGGGTAAAACGGAACGTCTGGCAACCCTACATCCAGTGGTGTAACTAGGGATTGTTCCTGGAGGGGGATGAAAATATGAAACCAAACTGCGTGGTGCTACAGCCCATGAAGAGCCTAGGCCTACCAAGCAACCGCTGCCCAGCCATTTGGGCCGCAGATTATGGGGTGACGCGTGGTCAGCGCGTCGGGTCCCCTCGGCTGTTAATCTTAGTCTCCATGACCGGGGCACTGCCTCACTGCCAGACTACTACTCAATCGTCCTCACGAGGCTGAGTGCACCCTGTTCTAGCCCACACGTCAGTTTCTAAAATCATTGACAGAGCTGGGAATCGAATCCAGGACCACCGGGTGCGAAGCAGGCGCATCACCCCAACACCACAGGGCCGGCTGGAGGGGGATGATCTGAGTCAAATTTACATTGGGGGGTGAGGTCTTGGACATAATGAGAGCAAGTATACAATCCCGAAGTTTCACCCCCTATTTATACTTTTTGTGTTAGATTTCATTAGCATTTGATACATTGTATTTGCACTTATCAATGTACAAATACTCGAATTTTATATTCTTATTGAAATTAAATGATCAAGTCTAGTTTTCTTTGCGAAACCATATGACACTCCCTACTCACAGACAGTGTATAAATATCATCATCCTCCTCCTTTCATGTTAGTCCTAGAAGAACTGTTACAGTCTACACAAAAGATTTGGATTTTCACGCCATCTTCCCACCGGGGCAGTAGTTGATGACTGCTTTAGGGATCCTGCTTCTGTCCATCCTGTTGAGGTGTCCTAGCCAATTTCTTTGGTATTCATGGATGTATTCCAATATAGGTCTGCTGTTAAGATCATTCAGCACTTCTGTGTTTCATTTGTGATCCCACTTAGTGACTCCAGCTGTTTGTCGCATATATTTCATTTCGGCAGTAGTTATTCGTCGAATGAATATTCTCGAATGAGAAACATGTTGATATGGTCCGTTGAGCTGAGAATTATTCAACAAAAATTAAGTTAAATGGTCCGGCTAAGCTCAAACAATTTACAGCGTTTCACCCCAGTGTACCATTGGGCTCTTCAGTTGGTACGGTACACCTCACCAATACGCTGTTTAGTGCTCACTGAGTAGGCCAATGCAAGACGCCCAATACACATTATAAAATGTAGTATCTACGTCACGAGCAATTCGTTATTCGTCTCTCATCGCAATTCCTCAGGGTTCACGCTTCACTACCATAATAAAGTACTGGTCTTGTATAAATATTAATAAACTATAGTTTCCAAGTAAAGTTTAACTTAAAACAGCAAACCAGCTTAGCACAATATTATTCACTTTCCGAAATGACACCCACACTAAGAAAAATTACAAAATGACAAGCGGTGTATTTTTGGAAAGGGATGAGGAAAAAAGTGCTTCCCCATCTCACTGCCACCCCTCTTGCTAACTGAACAAATTTCATATTTTGTTATCTGGCCCTGGAGGAGGAAATTGATCCCCTTGATCAATCCCCGTTAGTTATGCAGCTGATAACATGATCATCATCATCACTTCCAAATCCCAAACTTCACAGGTGTTCTTAATGACTCTTCTACATTCATTCCTGTGCAGGGCTGATGATGAAGAATCCCCAAGCTTCTAAAATGAATTAACCTGTTCTTTGCCATTTCCATCCAACTGCCTTTCACGATTATTGTGGCCTCTAGCCTTCCCAAGTGCATCCTTTCACCAAGTTCTTGACTGGCTTCTTGTCTTTTTCTGTTTGCAGTGCTAAGTAGGCCTACTGGTTAGAGTGATATTTTTTTTTGGCATTCCCATGATTATGACCAGCTCACCTCATTGAGTAATAAATAGGTTGAAAGTTCCAATACTTTTTATTAAATAAAGGTCACTGTGTGGTCATTGGTGGGCCATGTTTCAAGGCCTAATTGTTTTTGGTCCCTTCATCAGCCGATATGAATAAATGTTAACGACACAACAATGTATAGCACAACACACTAAAAAGTCCCTTGCTAAACCTTATATGGTGCACCATAAAGAAGGATGGGAAATTGAATGCCCAAAATAACACAATATGATGTGAAAAAACGTGGCAACAGGTTTCATTGTGTTCACAACTACTGTATTGCTGCCGTACAGAGCCAATACATTTTATGTTTCATTGGCGTCTGTTGACCATATTGAAGCGTGTGTTTGTTTTCAAGACATAAGCCTCGTTTTTTCCACAACCTATTGTGTTATTTTGGGCATTCAATTTCCCATCCTTCTTTATGGTGCACCATATAAGGTTTAGCAAGGGACTTTTTAGTGTGTTGTGCTATACATTGTTGTGTCGTTAACATTTATTCATATCGGCTGATGAAGGGGCAAAAGACAATTAGGCCTTGAAACATGTCCCACCAATGACCACATAGTGATCTTTATTTAATAAAAAGTATTGATTATGCGGAACTTTCAACCTATTCATTAATCAGTTAGTTATTAATACGGAACCAGAATTACCCTTTTGAGTTCTAAAATCAGCTCACCTCATTCTAGAGTATGTTTTTTTATGGCAGTTCCTCATGTCCAGACGTCATCCTTTGTGAAGAAAAAACTTTTAAACATTTGCAGAAAGCCATTGATAAATCTTGAAAATGTACATGAGTTTTAAAAAAGACCATAATTAGTCTTTAGTTTGCTGTTCCGTATTGACTTACAATTAGTAGTTAAAATTAACATCCAATATTCCACCTAGTCAATACTTATAATTTTCAAAATTAAGTGTACAATTGTTTCGAGTCTAATTGACTAATGGCAACATTTTGTGAAAATAATTCATGATGACAACTGTTCTTCAACTAACAAAAAATGTTTATAACAATCAAACTTTTCTTGCAACAGTAGTAATTAGACCAGAAGCACTTATGCAACAGAAACCTTTAATCTTCAACGCAAAGGATTAAAGCAAGCGTTCTCAACCTGGTGCTCGCGAACACTGTCTTTAAATGAAATTTGGTGATCTCGTCATACAAGCCAGAAAGCAGGCTACTTGTGAGCACAAGCTTCTTCAATTCAAATTCTGTTGCACGAACCAGAATAATAGTGTTTTCGTTACAAGTTTTGGCAGTCAGAAATTTTGTGAAATAATATTTTGAATCTACAGTAAAAATAATTGGACATTCCTGTTTTATGAGTAACACAAAAGATGCTGATTTGAATCGACTGTCCACCTGTAAATCTTTCTTATTTGCATGAGCCATGCAAGCAGTAGGAGCATGCCTGGTGAGCAGTGAATCCATGGCTACTTCAGCACTTCTGAGGAAGAGAGAGATAGGAAAAGGAAAGAGACACATGCTTGTTGCATTATTATTATATTTATTATTGCCACGGTGGGTGAGTGGTTAGTGTGTCGGACTACCAACCCCAAGCTTGCAGGTTCGCTCCTGGTCGTGGTAAGTGATTTTTGAAAGGCGACAAAAATCACGACATGCATGTCATACGATGTTGGCAAGTTAAAGAACCCATTTGAATTCAGTAGGCCGTGTTCATAATGGCAAAAATTAATCTCGGGATTTTCCGCCAACACAAAGTTCCTCCATTCTCTACTAGAAAGCGCTATAGTGTCGAGGAGCTTAGATATCTAATCTCCTTGACTTTCATAGCGTTCTGAGGAACGACGAAATTCGACATGCAAGCTGCCCTCTGGGTGTCAAATAACAAAGCTTGCACCCGGCACCCGAGGCCATACGATATTATTATTATTATATTCGATCTAATGATGCTCGAATACTTGGTATGTCATGAGGGTGGTGCTCACAGTCCCAAAACGGTTGAGAACACCTTTCTGGCCCCCCACCCCCCCGAAAAAAAAAGAAACGCTTGCAATGGCAAGCCGTGCAAGCAGCTACTAGGTAGCTTCGGTGAGAGCGCATACTCGGCTCTTTCCCCTGCCGGAGCGGGAGAGCTGCTCAATGAACCGAATTGTGCCCATCTCTGGTCTAGACCTTCCGTTTTTTAGTTTTTGTGAATAAGATGTCCGACAGATTCATTGTTTACTCCTGTAGCATTTATTTCATGTTTTTCTGTGCTAATAAATTTACATTTCTACTTAATCTGGTTTAATCTTAATCTATATATTTTCAGTTTTAAAATACATAACAACTTTGGAAGATATATTTTCCTAGCCCTGTTCAGATTAGGTGGACTTTCGGATTAGCGGGGTTCGGGGATTGGCGGGACTTTACAGTATACAGGGGTGCAAGGGGTAGATTCTCTCTATCCAAACGTCATCCTCACCTGCACGTGGTACACCCTGCTCCATACTGACAAGGCTCTGACGACCGAATAACTCCCGGGATAAGGAGTTCCCCTCTCTCCTGCCAACGGCTTATGTAAGGCGGATGAGCAGATTGAGGTTAGGGCACTCTCTTGCCCTTGTGATGGGAAACTATCTCTTAAGGCGGATGAACCAATAATGGTCAACGGCATAGAAGACCTCAACGGTGGACCAAGCGCATGAGCAACTAGTATTGCCCGAATGGTTGGGAAGGCGGATGAAGGCTGCAACAGTCCAGGACCACCAGTCGTCATAGCTTCTATGCCACTGGATAAAGGCCCTGTATCTGTCAAGTACTGTGTGTCTGTTGATGTGCAACAACATGCCCACATTAAAAGATGTCACGCACAGGCGTCTCCTAAACAACGAAGGAAGGATACAAAATCTATTCGCCAATTAATCACAAGTCCTGCGGCGATCGGGGAGTTGTGACGGGAGCAGGATTGTGTTGTCTGGGAGCTCTTAGTGATGAACCGGCACGTAGGCGACGAATGTGTGATCTTCACTTTGCTTGAGGATGGGCTGTAGAGCAATTCGTATGCTGCATTCGTGACTAAGCAGGCCTGTTTAGGATCCACTCTGCTTACCCTGAATGGGGAGGGGGCTAAAAAAGGTGCCCTAAAAATAGTCAGCCTAATATCACCCGACTGGATAACCTCGTTCAGAGGGTACACCACAAGCGGTCGAACCACAATGAAAATTAATTTTGCTACATGGAATGTCCGTACTTTGATGGACAATGACACACATAATCGACCACAAAGGCGAACGGCAATTGTTGCCCGTGAGCTGAAAAGATTCAACATTCATATTGCCGCACTCAGCGAAACAAGGTTAGCCAATGAAGGACAACTGAAGGAACATGGAGGTGGCTACACTTTCTTCTGGAAAGGGAAAGACACTGAAGATCAACGTATTCATGGAGTTGGCTTTGCCATTAAGAACGAGCTTGTCAACCTTCTTGATGAACTTCCACATGGTATAAATGAAAGGCTTATGACACTACGACTAAAGTTAAAAAACAGCCGACGAGCGACTGTAATTAGTGCATATGCTCCAACTCTCACCTCTGATGATGAACAGAAGGAAGTATTTTACTCTCAACTTGATGTGATCTTGAAGGATATACCGCAATCTGATAAAATCATCCTCCTAGGAGACTTCAATGCTCGCGTTGGAAGAGACGCAGCATTATGGGCTGATGTTATTGGAAAAGATGGTGTTGGGAAATGCAATTCTAATGGGACACTCCTTTTATCCAAGTGTTCTGAACATAGTCTCGTAATCACAAACACACTATTCCAACAGAAGGACAAATTCAAGACTTCATGGCAGCATCCTAGATCAAAACACTGGCACCTACTTGATTACGTGATTGTGCGAGCAAGAGACAAGCGTGACGTACTACTCACAAGGGCTCTGACAAGTGCTGATGACTGCTGGACGGATCATCGATTAATAAGATCTGTAATGACTCTACAAATTCTCCAAAAGCGCAGAAAACAGAGAAAGCACATCAGGCGCAGGGTGAACACCGAACGTTTACAAAACGTTACTGCTAAAAGGAAGTTTCATGAACTTCTGAATGAAAAGTTACCAGATAATTACCCTGAAAAGGTTGAGGAACATTGGCAAACAGTCAAGTCTGCTATACTCTCAGCGTGTGAAGAATCGATTGGTTTCGTCAAGATGAGGCATGCTGACTCGTTTGATGGGAATGATGCAGAAATCCAGAATCTTATTGATAAGAAGAGGAAAGCATTCCATGCATGGCAAGCCAATCCAACTTCTATCTCCAAACAGCAACTGTATAAAGATGCAAAGGCTGAAGTGCAAAGGAAAACTCGGGTCTTGAAAAATCAATGGTGGATCTCCAAATCCCGTGAAATGCAGCATCTAGCCGAAACGAATAATACTCATGCTTTCTTCAAAGCAACAAGAACTATATATGGGCCACATTATCATGGTTTGAATCCTCTGCAGTCTAAAGATAGCACGGAACTTCTTAGAGACACAAACTCCATTAATTCCCGTTGGAAAGAACATTTTGAAGAGCTACTCAACAGGGACACACAGGTTGATAATAACATTTTCACCCGACTTCATCAGAGACCTCCTAAAGACCACCTTGATGATCCTCCGCCTCTATCAGAAATTGAATCTGCCATCAATCAGCTCAAAAACAATAAAGCATCAGGCATGGATGGGATTCCTGCTGAGCTCATTAAAGTAGGGAATACTACTCTAGTTCATCACATACACCAACTCATACTTAAAATATGGACTACCATTACCATACCTAAAGACCTAAGGGATGCCTTGATAATAACCATCTTTAAGAAAGGTGATAGGGCACAATGTGGTAATTATCGAGGTATATCGTTGCTTTCTGTTGCTGGTAAAATCCTGGCCAACGTCTTATCCAACCGTTTGAAGCCGTTGGCCGAAGAAATACTGCCTGAAACTCAGTGTGGCTTTCGACCTAATCGAAGCACAACTGATATGATCTTCTGTGCTAGGCAGATGCAGGAGAAATCCAGAGAGCAAGGACGCCCTCTATATATGGCTTTCATAGATATTGTTAAAGCATTTGATTCGGTCAATCGAGAAATGCTATGGAGGATTCTTGCCACACTTGGCTGCCCCCCAAAATTCATTCAAATTCTTCGATTACTACATGATGATATGAATGGCACGGTCCTTAACAGCAATGGCCCTGGAGATCCATTTAAGATTACAACGGGTGTCAAACAGGGATGTGTGATTGCCCCCACACTCTTTTCAATATATGTTAGTGTTGTACTAAATTTGGTCCAAGAAAAGATTCCAAAGGGTGTAGAAATTATATCTAGGACAGATGGAGGTTTATTCAATCTCAACAGATTACGTGCAAAAACTAAAGTGTCAGCTACATCCGTTCTTGATCTCCAGTATGCTGATGACAATGTCATCTTAGCAAATTCAGATGAAGATCTTCAAACCACCCTGAATGTGTTCAATGAGGCATACAGAAGCATTGGTCTGGACATAAACACCAATAAAACACTGGTTCTTCATCAACCTACATCACATGACAGGGCTACTGCTCCTGCTATCATGATTGATGGACATAAACTAAAGAATATAGATCATTTTCCCTATTTGGGTAGTCACCTATCAACAAATGCGAACATTGACGCTGAGATTCAACACCGCCTCCAATGTGCCAGTGCAGCCTTTGGTCGTTTGCTCGTTCGCGTGTTTGACAACCACGACATTAGCATTCTAACAAAATTATATGTTTATCAAGCTGTTGTAGTTCCCACTCTGCTTTATGGCTGCGAAACCTGGGTTACTTACAGAAGGCACCTCGTATCTTTAGAAAAATACCATCAACGATGCCTTAGGAGAATTCTTGGTATTAAATGGCAAGACCGGCGCACTAACACAAGTGTTTTAGAGGAAGCTAGCACTATTAGTATAGAGGCTCTCATTATAAAACACCAACTTCGATGGACAGGACATGTAGTTCGCATGCCTGAGTCCCGCCTCCCAAAACAAATCTTATATTGCCAGCTGAATGTCGGTCAGAGAAAGCAGGGTGGGCAACAAAAACGCTACAAAGATGTTCTGAAGACCAACTTGAAGAAATGTCAAATTGATACAGGTAACTGGGAGGCTGTCGCATCCGACCGATCAGAGTGGCGCCGCAACGTCCATCAAGGCCACTTGTACTTCGAACAAGAGAGAAGAAGGCGTCTGGCTGAAAAAAGAAATGCCAGGAAAGAGCGCATGATTCGCAGAATGATCAACCCCCAAGATCCACTGGCTGCTCAAGACCTTGTGTGCCAATATTGTGGAAGAGTTTGTGGTTCTCGGATCGGACTGTACAGTCACCAAAGAACTCACGCAATATGATTAGGCCTAATGTTGGATTACAGCGAAGATTTACATAAATGTAACTTGGAAGACAATCATACTCGTATCACGAGTGATAGCCTAAATAAATAAAAAAATAAAAAAATAATAACAGTATACAACAGAGGGCCAACCATTTGTGGCCGGTCGCCTGCGCGTGCTAATTTTAGAGTGAGTCAACACAATATCATGGGACTTCCCTTTGGCAATCTTCCCACCTCAGCTGTGTTCACAGTTTTAACCACTTACACGAACATCATGGAATCAGGTGAAGGCTTCTCACTCATCACAAAATAAACTAAAACGGATTCCTCCTTTGTCCCAGCAGGAACACATCAGGGTGAAAAGGATTGCTACCATTTTACGATAAGATAACAGAATACAAAGATTGACAGGGTACATTCCAGAAACACTGAGTCATTTCATGCATCACATAGTGAGCGAGGCTTCCAGCAACTCGCGTGATGGAGAATGCTTTGCGGTTATGATCCTCATGTCAACATGGATCGTGAGATTTATTAATTGATCAACGAAGGCAACATCGATCCAACATTCCTATAACAATTCGACTGAATTGACGGCATAATGAAATCACCGGCCACTACAGTATTCTAGGCGCTCACATGTCCTCACACTGTCAACTTGAGTAGAGCACCGAGACTCGAACGACTCAAAATGCATTGTGTGTGTGGAGACATTGCGCATGTCATTTGCACTGTTCACACATGTATGTAGGCTCACTGTGCACTGAAACACCACTGCGCATGCAAATTTTACCGGCCGAAAAGGAATGGCCAATTTATAAAAGAAAATGGAATGGTTATAAATTGTCAGCTTTATAAACACGGAAACAGAAGAAGGTTCATTCCTAAGAATCTAACAAAATAATGCATTGTTCATTGTCTGCTTGGAAAAGTTAAAAGAGTGTTTGCAGATTGATTCAAGGCACAGTTTTTTTTATGATGTGATTTTTAATCTGTATAATCCCATAAAATACCTTCATTGTAGATTTGAAAGCTCCTAAAACATAAATTGGGATTAATTTTTAACTTTTAGATCCCAAAACAAGGGGGCTAGAAAAGGTGACCCATAAAATATACTTTCACAACACAAGTGAATTGCAAATTTATATCATACCATTCCTGCTCTGATTTTATTACTGTTATGTTATTGACATTTTAAATATACCTTTTGGGAGTAAATGAAACCGAAATGGTGACCAAGTGAATTTTCAAAATTCAAATGCCTATTCTCAGGACCTATTACAGATATAAGCCTTAATTCTTGCACCATGATAGAAAATTATAAGAAGAATTCAGAGATGTAACTGTTAAAACTGTGACAAGCATGAAACCAATATGATGGCCATGTATTTAAAAAAAAATTAATTGCTTCTTCTCCGAACCTATTAAGCTGTAAACTAGAACATTTGTGTCATGATAGAGAACTATGAAACAAGTTCACAGATATGACTTGAGTGATAGCAACAAGCAATAAACTATCATCTGGTGCACGAATTTTAAGAATGTACTGCCTTTTCTTGGAACCTATCATGTGTTATGTCTGAAACCCTGCCTGATGTTTGAGCCGCAATAGAAGACAATAAAAATGTTTGTGGATATATCTTTCAAAATCCTGAAAGAATTAGGATCACTAAATTTACTAGACCGAACTGAAATCAAGAAACTTGCACTCACACGGGGTTTCGAGAACGAAGAGATAAGGTCTAACCACCATATACTACCGGTATATGGTTCATGCAACGAAAACAAACTCTTCGTTGTGTATGCAGGAATACTGGGCTAAAAGAAAGGCCAACCAATGTTGATTCTGCATGGTCCTAAGAGACCTATTTGTGTGGTATGAATTGCTTCCAATGCAGCCTTCCTTTCCACAACACTAGCGATTCATCCACACAAATATTTTCCTGTGGTGTGTTCAATTCTTGGCACTTCCTGCGAATTGGATTCAAAATAGGCGAGAGTTTGAACAACTGTCCTCTCATGTTGGCATCAGTCTTATTGTCAGCAAAGTGACAAAATTTCAACAATAATGAAAACCTTTTCTCACTCATCACTTTTCTGAAGAATGGTGTTGAGATGGAATCCATGCGAGTAAAGTACATTTCGTAAGAAGGCTTCTTTATTATTCCTTGAAAAATGAGAAGAGATAGGAATAATTTTATCTCTCCTGTGGTAGTCGGAGTCCAATCCCTAGCTCTCGACCTTTTGTTTTAGCACTGTATGAGCTTCGAAAAACTGTTCTGCATATTTATTTGTCTGCTCACATATTAGATTGATAAGATCCTCATCTATAAACTGGCTAAAATAGAACAATGGGCTACCTTTGTTTGCATCACTTATGTCAATATTTATTCTACTGTCCGATACAAACGTAAACGGAGCACGAGGATTGATTACCATGGCTAAGCCAGGGCGAAGTGGCTGCAACACTTGTAGGCAAGCTCTTCATTCTCAGAAGCAATCTCATTGTCACTTTCACCACTTGTGTCGATAACGTCACTATCCAAAGATAATTCATCATCTAATTCATAATCTGAGTCAATGAGATGAAGAATACTTTCATCATCCAAACGAGCACGTTTCGCCATTACTGCACAGAAGACAATGTTTATGTGTATTGAGAAATTGGCGCGCACTGTGACGCAGCAAAGCTGAAACCTACTGACATCTACGGAGCAATCATAGAACTACACTCAACAGCGTAAGAGACACGAATACTCGTCCCCCCCAGCAGATAACAATTTTCAAGTGCTCTAGACGAGTTACCTTGTCATTACCCGATTGAGTAGCAACAGGTAGTAGACGAAATAACTCGTCATGCCCGGTTAAGAGGTTAAAGAATGAGTGTTCTGAAGTATTGACCCAAGGGCCTTAGAACGGCATAGGAAAGAATTAAGTCTGCCTTCTGTTTAAGCTAGACACAAAACATTTACATCTTAACAGCAGGAGAAAATGCACGGAAGCTCACTGGCAAGGCAAGATACATCACAAAGCAATTTGTTTTGTGGGTTTAAGCCAGAAACCACTTCTACATGTAGTAGGATCAGAGGAGAAAAGCATTAAGTCAATGTCTTGCTGCCTTTCAGCGCCGTATTCCATACTTAATGTTGGCCGTACTGCAAGATTCCCGCATATTACAGTGCTATTGTAAATTACATGGTTTTTATGTTACAAATCCATTTGAAAATAAAATATCATGTGAAATATTCATTCTGGATGGCTTCATGCCGCACTAAACTGACCACGGAGCCGAAAGGCATTAAGTCACATTTGCAAAATTGATTAGAAAAATATGTTATTAAAAATTAATATTCTGCTAACACAAATACAACCTGAATATTTGCTTCACAACATAAATGACAAATATAGTGTGTTTGTTAAGTTCTGTTCAGTCAATGACGTTTTATCTGTCTCCTGAAACGTAGTGAAAACTGACTTAATACTTTTCAGCTCCGACCGATTCACGCGTCCTTTTACTATCACAGCTATTGGACTGATATGTGGGAGATCATCACATGAATACTTAAAACAAGTATCATTCCAGCATTTGCCTAGGAGTTAGTATAGAAAATCATAGGGAAAACCATCATTGTAGATAGCTGGTGTCGATGCCAAGATTTGAACCTTTGATTTCCAAACTGCAGCTTCCCATTGTGGTTGTGTTGTATAACTAAATGCACACTGTTACCAAGTTTGGTGGCAAATGATGTGTAGACAAAATTAGCAATAAAATCTTACTGGAGTGGTCCCCGGAGCGTCGCCGCCGCCGCCCAATCACCTTGGTGCTGCCAGGAGTAAGCAGAGCTTCCGTGTCGTCGAGCGGCACCTCCCAGGCGATACTGCTCCTCTTGTTAGCCGGTAATGGGAGCTGTTCCAGGGAATCGTCAGAAAAGTTGGCACGATCCTCTTCCTCCTCTGGCGTACAGTCTGGGCTGGTTAGCGTGCCCGGTGCTTCACCGGGAATTCTCCGCCGCACCTCCCGATGTCTCTCCACTGCGCCGGGGACCGTGCGAGGTGGCAGCCATGGAGGAGGAAATCTCGACAGCTGCAAGGCTCCATCATAGGGAAGGCTTCCGAACCGCATCTGAGGAGGCGGAGGATCTTGAAGACGGAACGGTACTACGTTGGAATCTCTCTCCCAGCCAAAAGGCCTCTGGTGGCGAGTTTTGGGCTGGAAAACAATAAACATTCAATTTATAAAACTTAAAAAACTTTTTAAAGTTACATAAGTTGGAAGGGTTTGTTGAAATTACAATGTACAAAACTTTGAAAGTTAATGTTGTTTATCTTCCAACCGGCTTGTTAGGCTGTTAGGCTGTGTTCTGTGCTTCATGATATCTGACATTTCTTCAGCGCGCCAACGCGCTACCTCGTGCCTCGCTGACATCGGGAGAACGTGGGTTCAAATTCCCCTCGGCCATCCTGAAAATGGTTTTCATGGCTTCTCATTTTCTCAACTAGGCAAATGCCGGGACGGTTCCTTTTAATAGCTCATGGGACGATTACCTTCCGAAATCCCTTCCTTGACCTGTCCTGAAAAGAAAACATATGCCCATTGGTGCATTAAAGAAAAGTTCTTAAAGTAGATATACACTTGAATACTTCTGATTGCTGGCCCTAACCCACTCTCACAGATAAAGAGGATGATGAGATCAGCAGCCACCACATCATCAGCTAATATAAGATCGAGTGTATTCTGCAAACCAAGGTTTCTTCATAGATCAGCAAGATGCACACACTCGGTTAAAGTGATGATGAGAAGAATAAGACTTTTTCAATTTCTGCCTATACCTTTAATTTTACCACACTCTTATGGGTACATGTTTCGGGCCTGTTTGGTCCCTTCATCAGCCCATGATACTATATTATGGACGCATCAAACATAAGTAACATCGAAGCTCTCAATAATAGTACAAAGTACTCTCAATATATTAAAAACATTAAAACACTGGTTAAAAACTAATAAAAACAACATGCAATGTGTCACAAATTCTCAGGCACAAACTAATTGCCCAAGATTCTGTCCTGTGTTTCGAAAAACAATGTCATTTGACGCACATGGTTCCAAGTTGAACCCAACATAAAATGACCTTGAAGATTGATCACTGTCTATTATAACATGTTCTGTTATAATCACTGTCTGGTGAATCTTGTGCTGATTTGAATAAACACTTAAAACACTTCTTTTAAAGTGGCTGATGGATGAATTGTATGGCGGTTGGTGAACATTGTGTTTGAACATTCAGTACTTCTAATGGACCAATTGGCTTAATGCCTTGAGAAGTTGACAAATTTTTATTCTTCTGTCCACGGCATGGAAGCAAGTTTTTGTATATGCGTCTTGTTCCACAAGTCTTGATTGTGATATACACTGGAGCCTATGTCAAATGAAACACCTGTCGCATGGAGTGCGGGTATCAAGGCTTTACTGAGTGTGAACTGGTTTCCACTACTGAACTGCGTGCTATGCTGCTGCTAGCGTCAGTGCCTTGCTTGCCATGTTGCTACCTCACTCCCACACATCTCAGGAGACTAGAGGCAGTTAAACTAACCTACCTCCGCAGAGCCCTTCGACTATCACAAACAACTAGGTCTAGACTTGTCTTCCTTTTAGCCGCCACAGACTTTTTCATCAGAGAGATAGCGATAAAGAACAACCTGTTGCAAACACAAGCATATGAAGCCCACATAAGAGAATGGAATAAATGAAGAATTTCTTCTAACGCCAGTCATGAATATGGATGAATGGAAGGAACCAGGCGACATATATACACTAGAATGGCTGCATACGGCTTTCACCTCTGAATTTGCAACCAAAGAGGATTTCACCAGGCAACTTCATCATCATCATCAGCAGCAGTGTTCTGCCCTAGGGAAGGTCCTCACTTGGCAGCTCTCCAGGCAAACCTTTCTCCTGCTACTCTCTTTGTTGTTTCATACCTTGCTTCAATCCTTATACTGTCAACCATTTGGAATCTTTTCCGTCCTAATCATCTTCTACCATTCACCGTTCCTTCCATTGCATCCATAAGTAAACAATTTCTTCTCATCCAATGACCAAGCCAATTTTTTTCCCTCATCCTGATTACCTTTAATATATTTTTCTCCTCCCCATCTCTTTTCAGCACATCTTCATTTCACACTTTCTCTACCCGTTTTATCCCTTCCATTCTCCTCCATATCCAAATCTCAAACGCCTCCAATATTTTTTCTTCCTCTTTTCTCAATGTCCGCATCTCGGCTCCATATAGTGCTACACTCCAAATTAAAGCATTTCGCCATTCTCTTCCTCAGGCCTTTGTCCATACCCCCACAAAGCCACAAATGCCTCCTTGGCAATTGCAATGTGCGTTTTCACCTCCTGTTTGCATCTCATGTCTTCAGTTATTATGCATCCCAAGTATTTGAACTCACTTTTTTGTTCTATTTCGTCCTGTCCTAACTTTAAAGTTGTCCTTATGTTTCTTGAACTTATCACCATACATGTTGTCTTATTTTTATTAATTCTCATTCAGAATTTCTCACAGGTCGTATTTAGATCTTCCAACATTCCAATCATTACTCTCACCAGGCAACAATTCAATGCATCTGTACGCTATGTGGACTACGATGTAAACAGTGCCATCTACTCGAGTGCACAACTAGGATAAAATCACTAAGATTTTACGCAGAGGACAAAATCTTTGTGTAAAGCATTGTATAAGTACACGGTGTGTTTGATAAATCTTATTATTATAATAATAATATCGTATGGCCTCGGGTGCCTGGTGCAAGCTTTGTAATTTGACACCCAGAGGGTAGCTTGCTTGTCAAATTTCGTTGTTCCTTGAATCACTATGAAAGTCAAGGAGGTTAGATATCTAAGCTCCATGAACCCTATAGCGCTTTCTTTTAGAGAAATGATGAACTTTGTGTTGGCGGAAACTCCCGAGATTAATTTTGCCATTATGAACACGGCCTACTGAATTCAAATGGGTTCTTTGACATGCCAACATTGTATGACATGCGTGTCGTATTTTTGCCGCCTTTCAAAAATCACTTACCATGGCCAGGAGCGAACCTGCAATCTTGGGGTTAGTAGACTGAAATGCTATCCACTCACCTACCGTGGCATTATTATTAATGTACCATTGACAGGAGTGCATTGCTGAGCAGTGGCGGATCCAGGCCTTGCGGGGCCCTGGGCGATATGATAAAGTGGAGCCCACAACAATAGGAAATAAAAGAATATCAAATCAAATGGAAAGTAGTTTTGTAATAATAATAAAATAAAGAAATGAAAATCCACAGCCTGCTTCCAGTCTCCGACCGGGTCAGGAATGGAATGAATGAAGCCCCCATCTAGCGGCGTGGATATGAACTGTGCAGGCTGCCGAGGCCTGACGCACTCCTCTGGGGCAATGATTAAATGAATGACAAATGAAATGAAAAGATAGTGGAGAGTGTTGCTGGAATTAAATTTTGACAGGGAAAACCGGGGTACCCTGAGAAAAACCTGTCTGCCTCCGTTTTGTCCAGCATAGATCTCACATGGAGTGACCGGGATTTGAACCACGGACCCAGCGGTGAGAGGCCAGCGTGCTGCCGCTTAAGCCACGGAGGCCGAGCAATAATAAAATAAAGAATAGTTACAATATTTTGAATACACTACGGTACATTTGTTTAATAATATGAAAGAAACCATTAGGGATAGCCATCCGAGCTATAATTAGAAAGTCAGTGGCGTGTAGAGTTACAAGGACAATACCCCTGTGAAATCCGTGGAAGACATACTGGCGCGGGTTATGGTTGCGGCGGATAAGTCCGCTTGAAGAAGATTATGTAAACTATGAAAATATTACTTTGCCACTTTTTTTTCCGGCTGACGTCTTCTATTATTTCACTGAAATCTAAACTTGCTAAACGGTCAAGGGAGATCATAGCTGCAATGAAAAAAAAAAAAAAAAAACAAAAAAAAAAAAAAAAAAACTAAATTAGTTTGAAAAGTCGCCCTCCTCGCTCTCTCCTAGAACCGCCCCTGTTGCTGAGGTATCTTTCAGTACATGTGAATATGTACTGTCCCCGTTTACCCGGATAGTAGGCTGTCAGATATCCGCCCCCTCAATCGGATTGCCAACAATCAATCGCACCAGCTCAGCTACATCAATGAAAATGGCACTGACAGATACTACCGAGGTTTGAACACAGAAGTTACCAAGAAAAATTATTGTGGAACACACCAAAATAGACGGGGTTACATACTTACTTTTACTTACCTCTAATAAATATCTCGGGGATTGGGTTGACAACAGGATCCTTAAAGTATGCTCTCACAATAACCTTCACCATGACATTTAAAAATGAACCAGAACGACGGCAAGAACTTTGAACTGTACAAAACCTTTATTTTCAAAATAAAGAGTATGATTTTCACAACTCAACAAAATAAACGTGGCTATCAGTAGCCTATGTCAATCTGACTACGTCCTCCTAAAGGACTTGCAAATTTATCAAACAATCTGTTAGCTCCCATGAGCTCAAAATAACGTAACATTTTATAACACATTTGGATTGGATGAGGAAGTCAGGGTACGACATATATAGAGCATTTGGTTTCCTTTAATAAACATTGCACTTGTATAAATAGGCACAAGGCCGGAGTATCGACCTCGCCTGCTTGTAACCAGATGTCTGGCCGGCTGGTCTACTCTTTAACCTGGCTCACACCTGTCAAATGGGGCGCACTCCTCTCCCCACACTTGCGTAAGAATTCAGCTCCTTTTAAAGCTTTAAATGTCTACAAGACAACTCATACATATTGACGCAAATTTTTCAAATGCTTAACTTTCATCCCACTGGATTATTTTGACTATCCTTAAACTTGTTAAGTTATCATCCAAATGTTTAATCAGCATAGTTTAGAGTATGAAACACACTCTTAAATGTTTATAACAAAATCACATAAATTATTTATAACAATTAGAAATTGTTTATAATATTGTCGAAAACAATTACAAACATTTTTAAACACGCCTTTAACTTCACTTTCGTTCCACATTATTGTCAAAGATATATACATTTATTATTTACACTATCAACATTTAAATTATTTAAATTAATAATTTAAGAAATACATTGAACCACATGTTTTATCCGGTCGGTAAATTCATAATCGTGTTTAATATAATCGACCAATGAAGGTTAGTTATACATGTAAATGTCGCAATCTGGTTTAATAAAGGTTGTAATAAATTTAATTATTTGTGACGGCAATCTTCATTCAAAATCTTATCTCAAATTCTTTCAAACTCTTGTTAATTATAACAGTAAATTCACTTGATTAATTTTCAACGAACTATGACAATACACTCTAGCGGAAAATCCTTCGCTTACAAAATAATGCACAAACTGCATTCAAAATAGCCCAAAATTCATCATATATTAATCTATATGGCATTAAACTTCCACCGAACTTACAAAACTTCCACAAATAATTCTTTATCATTATTAACTACTGTGGGAATCTCCTTCATTTATTTAAGGCAATATACGTCAGCGACTTTCAACATGTCCGCTGCACTATCGATTATACATTCATAGTTCCACTTAAAAATTCATATATCAATAATTGTTTCAAAACTGTTGTCATTTAAACTTCGTGGATTTCATTCATGAATCGAAATGAAATAAAAATTTGCCAATCACAAACAAATTTAATAGTGAATACGCTTATATACGCCTGTCTGGTCTATCAAAATTTAAGATTAACATCTTCAAAGAATTGTAGTATAAAAATACTATCATCAAACAAAGTGCGACTAACTGAAAAATAGTCGAATAGAATCCAATTAGACTGGGGAATGCAAACATCATTATATAAATCTCTATATGAGAAAAAAAACCTAACACAAGTTTCACGAATTTAATGCATTCAATAATTCATAATTAATGTTCATCTTTCACAAAATTGCCTAAGATGCAATGGTCGTTCATGACTGACGATAAATGTCTGTGTTGCAATCAATTCAAATAACGACTAGTATTTCCAAGATCGTCGACAACGTACTGGATTTTAACGCTCTAAAATCATTTAAATGTTCTTCCTTCTTGATGATGACAGAAAATTGGTCAAAGTAATTAAACTGGGGTAGAATTACTTTAATAAAGTGACACGCTGTCTGAATTTAAATCTGCCATAAAAATCATTAACTTACAGTCAAATCGTGACTACAAAAATAAGCAAATTACTGAAAAATCCAAATATCAGTCTCAACTGATTCAAAATCATTTAACTATGCCCATGACATAACAATGTCTTAATAAAACGTCGAAAAAGGCATAACTCATCAAGGTGTACTGAGAATAGGAATCTCAAACAAGAATATCGGGCAAAAATACATGAGGACAAAAATATAGGAAAAATGGTTGCTCAAACATTGCTAAAAAACTCAAATACAATAAACGTTCACGACTACCTTATCTGCCGATTGACGTTCCAGAGGAAAATTCCTCAAAGAAGACTGTTGATAGATCCATTTCACTAAGTTAAAGCTGAGCTCCATCCTCGAAACCAGAAACAGCACCATCGAAGAATCGAACTGCTTCACGAAGACGAACGACATCCTTCCGGCAATAATCTTCTTTGTGAGTCGGGACAACCCTGACCTCTCTTGAAAAATCCCTGAAGTTCCAGTTGAAAATCGCCATGAAGTTTTTGTATAAATTTCCGAAGAAATATTCATATTCAGAAAGTATGAAATCATTTCTATTGCTGTTTGATAGTATTCAGCCTTTACTCACGAAACATGGGTGTAGATGGTTATTTACCACATGTTCGCTTGTATGGAATAGCAATTAGCGAAGTTCCATGTTGCTATTTTACTCCGTTGAAATATGTCCCAATTGCATTAAGTCCTTTAGCCTTCCATTTGCTCTTCGGTTGAAGTATTAGAAGAACAAACTGCCTTATTAAATTGCTCCATTATATTGTAGCGTTGTGTTACAAAAGCAATCTGAAGTCTCCCTATTTCACTAGCCCTGTCAGCCGTAGCGTAGAGTCTGGCTACACAAAGTGTTTCTTCTGTGGCGAGAAAATCACTTTTGTCAGTCGTCTAATATTGTCAATAACTTCCGAAATACTTCCTCGAAATTGTTCAGCTTTTCTACAGTCCTTACTGTAGTGATGCACAAGAGAATTAGCTAATAAGCGACCGCTAACTGTTCACAGCTAATCTCGTAGAAGCGTTATAAGTGTCGTTTCAACTTCACCTAGATTTACTTCAGAGTAAACCTGCACTGCTTGTAAGTTCGACTAGTGGCTTCGCCACGCGTTACAAAGACGACTTTTTCACTACTGATTCACTCGACGTTTCACTGAAATGCTTATTTGAAATCTGACGATTGATTTATAATATGAGAATGAGGCTCCTCTCTTCTGCGCAAGGCCTTTTATGAACTTCATGAGGGGCGTATCTATCCCTTCCATCGCGTGTTACTACGTCATCGCTAGAAGTTCCAACTTCGTCAATACATGACGGATTTTCATAATTCAAAAACTGAAAATAAATTTCACCAAAATTCCAGATCAATGCCTCTACTGCAAATGGATTTCCACAATTCTGCATTCCAAAAAGTAATAAAAATACCATAGTTTCAGCAATCTCCGTCTTCCTTTAGACTATCGTTCATTGGTTTAAGTCTCCCCTCCAATAGCATAATTTCTTCCTCAGCAGAATTCCACGTTTCTCGCGACTGCGTCGTAGATCTCGGATCCTTCTCGAATAAATGCTGACGTCACTGAGAATCTCAGCTCAAGTAGCCTGCTTGCATAGCGTCTGCGTCATCCGTGCTTATGTCATGACTACCCACGTCATAACTATGACAGCCATAACTTTCGCTATATTTTCCAAAATAGCCACCGTGGTCTCTATATAATTCAATTACGGGGGCATTCTCCTCTCACCACGTTTTAAAAACAGTTGCAAATTGTTTTTTAAACTCAGTGTTACAAGTATCTCAACTTTCTTGAACACGAAATTGAATTATTACTGGCTTACTCTAGTATGATATTTCCTCTATGTTCCTTAATCATAAATCTGGGTTGTGTGGTTAATGTATTCTCTCCTCTCTAATTTCTCTTCTGTCCAGTATTTCTATTTTCTAAGTTCTGCTGACTCGTAGAAGGCCCAGGATCGATTACAACATCCTGCCTTTTCTTTTGGTTGTCTGCTTCTTTTTCCCGTAATTCTTTCAGGTATTGCTGGCTTTCCTTCTCTCTTTCCTGATACTGATCGGGTGTCATAACCTGACCTTGAGGATTCTGATTTCTGTTTTGGCTCTGGTTATTCCTGTTATAATTTCGGTTATAACCATTATTGTTATAATATCTGCCTCTTCCATTGTAATTTCCTCGGTTATAGTTCCAGCCTCTTCTCTGTTGATACGGTCGGTAACCTTGCGATCTGTTATTTCGAAACTGATTATTCCTGTGAGGACCTACATTGTCAGTTTTCTCCTCATCTGGCTTGTCAGTTTGTTGGACTTGGTCCATATATACAGTATTTATTTCTTTATACTCCTGCCTTTGACCTTTCTGTACTACGTTAGGCATTGGACTTGTGTAGTCTAACCTCCTCAGTAATTCATCCATGCTGGGTAAATCCCTGATGTTGGACGAAATTATTAGCCTTCTCACCTCAACTGGCAGCATACGAGAAATCGCATCAATAAGTTGCTCCGTGGACAATGGGGGTTGTAAGAATCTCAAGCGGGATAATTGACTCGTAAAGAAATCAGCGTACCGCGTTGGAAGAGTACCGGAGTATTTTCTTGAATACACCTCCGCTCTTAACGAATTCTGCGCTTCTATGGACCAAAATCGTTTGATTAATGCCTCTGCAAACTCGTCAAAGTTACTGAATGTGTATCTAAATGCGCGAAACCATTCGAGGGGTCCTCCAATCAAATATCTCTCCACTATCTTCATCTCTCTCTCTCTCTGGGAATGTGAGCTTCGATGAAATAATCTTTGAGGTTCCTTACATATTCGATAGGTGTCAAACTATCCGTGTTACTGAATTTTTGCGGTTTATCTTCAAAATTTCTGATGACCGTTACGTTCCTCGGATATGAATCCGGGTAGTTTTTCCCACTATCACGATAGTTCCACTCAGGTTCCATATTTCTCTCGTCATCTTCCTCCCTGAATCTGGATATACGTTCTTCAGGAGTCACGTCTCTCTCTTCTGGATCTAGGTTATATCTTCTGGCATAATTCCTACTGGTTTCGCAAGCCAAGCCTACTGTATCCTTGTCAGTGATTTCCGTTAATACTTTCTTGATTAACTCTTCTTTGTAGGTCTCCATTAAATTAGCCTCTCCTAACTTCAAATTCTGTAATTTACTCGTCGTTTCATTCACATCAGAGACAACTTTATGAATCTGTTCCTCTAATGCAGATTTTAATGTTTGCACATCCTGATCTAATTTTGTCCTATCTTCAACTTGTCTTTCGGATAGCGAATCCATCCTGACGCTTAAATCTTTCCTAATCTGTACTACCTCATTGTTAATATCAATTTGAGTACTGGCAAGTTTCCTTTCAATACGATCCTGAATTTGGGTTACATGTTCCCCACTTGACCCAATCCACTCTTCTTTCCATATTGCTACATTTTCCGTTAACATTTCTGCTATGTCTAATTCAATATCCTCTTTCAATACTTTATTATGGTCTAATACTTGGGTTCTCATGACCTCTACATCAAACTTTAAACCTTCTAAAGAAGCTGTCGTTCTAACTGACTCATCAACTAGCCTAGTCGTTAGTGCACTTATATTACGTGTACAAAGAGTTTTTGAATTTTCTATCTCTTCCCTGACTTTATTTACATCAGTTTGGACTTTAGCAACATCTACGAAAACTGTGTTGACCTCTACTTGAATTTTATTTATGTCACTTTGAATCTCGTTTACATCCGAATGAATGTTATTAATATCAACCTGAACATTGGACACATCAGTTCTAACATTTTGGATTCCTCTTTGGACTTCCTCAACCTTGTCTTGGACAGTCGCAACATCATTTTTGACAACAACTACCTCAGCCCTAGCACAAGAAATATCACTACGGACATTAGCAACATCTAAATTCAACATTGTAAGGTCTTTATGCACATTAGCAACATCTTTATGCATATTAGATACATCTATTTTAACATTGGACATGTCTGAGCGCATGTCAGTTACAGTATTCTCAATTCCTTGGGTATTAATCTGTAAACGCGACATATTATCCTCTAAGTTAGCAGAACTAGTCTGAAGACCCTTCAAACTTTCATCCATGCTAGCTTTCAAGTTAGCCGACAAATTACTGGCATTCTCCTCCATTCTTGCTTTCAAATTAGCAGACAAATTACTAGCATTCTCCTCCATTCGACTAGTATTCCTAGCTTCCATCTCCTTCATACTCTTTTCTAAGTTAGCATTCTCCTCCATCATCTGCTTCATGTTAGCAGACATCTCCTCTAACATTTTCCTCAAACTTTCATCTGCCATTACAATATTATTCAAAAATTAGACTGCTGTAGGGACATACATCAAAAGAGCAAAATAACAACATTTGAGCAACACTTTTCACCATATATATATTTGATCAATTTTCTGTCTTAAATCTAACTTATAACTACCTTATAATTAACTTTCGAAGACACTTCATGTTGAAACAAACTCAAGCACATGTTCAAATTTCCCTGGCTCATTTTTAAAATATCCTAACACAAATAATTTTACATTTACAATCCAAATAATTTAACTTTATCTTTAATATGACTAAAATGTCATAAGCCGGTCAAATAAAATAAGATTCCAGATCATAGGCGATTTTTCTAAGTTTCCAGCCTATTTAACCTTTCACAAGTTGTATACGATCTGATCTTTTCTGAGTGTAATTTTCCTACTACAATACAACATTTAATTCCTATATAATCACACTCTTAAATTCTACAATTGGCTAAGACATCTAACAAAGAATCAACCTCTTTATTTGAGTCTAATCGAACCACACGTTTTAGGTTTGCCAATCCTACTAGCGTTCAACCTGGTGATCCAGTTATGTTGAATCGAGCCCCAACGTTTTAGGTGCGCCAATCCTTCTATTGACTCAGCCCCACGTTCTTGGGTCGCCAATCCTTCTGTCCCCGTTTACCCGGATAGTAGGCTGTCAGATATCCGCCCCCTCAATCGGATTGCCAACAATCAATCGCACCAGCTCAGCTACATCAATGAAAATGGCACTGACAGATACTACCGAGGTTTGAACACAGAAGTTACCAAGAAAAATTATTGTGGAACACACCAAAATAGACGGGGTTACATACTTACTTTTACTTACCTCTAATAAATATCTCGGGGATTGGGTTGACAACAGGATCCTTAAAGTATGCTCTCACAATAACCTTCACCATGACATTTAAAAATGAACCAGAACGACGGCAAGAACTTTGAACTGTACAAAAGCTTTATTTTCAAAATAAAGAGTATGATTTTCACAACTCAACAAAATAAACGTGGCTATCAGTAGCCTATGTCAATCTGACTACGTCCTCCTAAAGGACTTGCAAATTTATCAAACAATCTGTTAGCTCCCATGAGCTCAAAATAACGTAACATTTTATAACACATTTGGATTGGATGAGGAAGTCAGGGTACGACATATATAGAGCATTTGGTTTCCTTTAATAAACATTGCACTTGTATAAATAGGCAAGAGGCCGGAGTATCGACCTCGCCTGCTTGTAACCAGATGTCTGGCCGGCTGGTCTACTCTTTAACCTGGCTCACACCTGTCAAATGGGGCGCACTCCTCTCCCCACACTTGCGTAAGAATTCAGCTCCTTTTAAAGCTTTAAATGTCTACAAGACAACTCATACATATTGACGCAAATTTTTCAAATGCTTAACTTCCATCCCACTGGATTATTTTGACTATCCTTAAACTTGTTAAGTTATCATCCAAATGTTTAATCAGCATAGTTTAGAGTATGAAACACACTCTTAAATGTTTATAACAAAATCACATAAATTATTTATAACAATTAGAAATTGTTTATAATATTGTCGAAAATAATTACAAAAATTTTTAAACACGCCTTTAACATCACTTTCGTTCCACATTATTGTCAAAGATATATACATTTATTATTTACACTATCAACATTTAAATTATTTAAATTAATAATTTAAGAAATACATTGAACCACATGTTTTATCCGGTCGGTAAATTCATAATCGTGTTTAATATAATCGACCAATGAAGGTTAGTTATACATGTAAATGTCACAATCTGGTTTAATAAAGGTTGTAATAAATTTAATTATTTGTGACGGCAATCTTCATTCAAAATCGTATCTCAAATTCTTTCAAACTCTTGTTAATTATAACAGTAAATTCACTTGATTAATTTTCAACGAACTATGACAATACACTCTAGCGGAAAATCCTTCGCTTACAAAATAATGCACAAACTGCATTCAAAATAGCCCAAAATTCATCATATATTAATCTATATGGCATTAAACTTCCACCGAACTTACAAAACTTCCACAAATAATTCTTTATCATTATTAACTACTGTGGGAATCTCCTTCATTTATTTAAGGCAATATACGTCAGCGACTTTCAACATGTCCGCTGCACTATCGATTATACATTCATAGTTCCACTTAAAAATTCATATATCAATAATTGTTTCAAAACTGTTGTCATTTAAACTTCGTGGATTTCATTCATGAATCGAAATGAAATAAAAATTTGCCAATCACAAACAAATTTAATAGTGAATACGCTTATATACGCCTGTCTGGTCTATCAAAATTTAAGATTAACATCTTCAAAGAATTGTAGTATAAAAATACTATCATCAAACAAAGTGCGACTAACTGAAAAATAGTCGAATAGAATCCAATTAGACTGGGGAATGCAAACATCATTATATAAATCTCTATATGAGAAAAAAAAACCTAACACAAGTTTCACGAATTTAATGCATTCAATAATTCATAATTAATGTTCATCTTTCACAAAATTGCCTAAGATGCAATGGTCGTTCATGACTGACGATAAATGTCTGTGTTGCAATCAATTCAAATAACGACTAGTATTTCCAAGATCGTCGACAACGTACTGGATTTTAACGCTCTAAAATCATTTAAATGTTCTTCCTTCTTGATGATGACAGAAAATTGGTCAAAGTAATTAAACTGGGGTAGAATTACTTTAATAAAGTGACACGCTGTCTGAATTTAAATCTGCCATAAAAATCATTAACTTACAGTCAAATCGTGACTACAAAAATAAGCAAATTACTGAAAAATCCAAATATCAGTCTCAACTGATTCAAAATCATTTAACTATGCCCATGACATAACAATGTCTTAATAAAACGTCGAAAAAGGCATAACTCATCAAGGTGTACTGAGAATAGGAATCTCAAACAAGAATATCGGGCAAAAATACATGAGGACAAAAATATAGGAAAAATGGTTGCTCAAACATTGCTAAAAAACTCAAATACAATAAACGTTCACGACTACCTTATCTGCCGATTGACGTTCCAGAGGAAAATTCCTCAAAGAAGACTGTTGATAGATCCATTTCACTAAGTTAAAGCTGAGCTCCATCCTCGAAACCAGAAACAGCACCATCGAAGAATCGAACTGCTTCACGAAGACGAACGACATCCTTCCGGCAATAATCTTCTTTGTGAGTCGGGACAACCCTGACCTCTCTTGAAAAATCCCTGAAGTTCCAGTTGAAAATCGCCATGAAGTTTTTGTATAAATTTCCGAAGAAATATTCATATTCAGAAAGTATGAAATCATTTCTATTGCTGTTTGATAGTATTCAGCCTTTACTCACGAAACATGGGTGTAGATGGTTATTTACCACATGTTCGCTTGTATGGAATAGCAATTAGCGAAGTTCCATGTTGCTATTTTACTCCGTTGAAATATGTCCCAATTGCATTAAGTCCTTTAGCCTTCCATTTGCTCTTCGGTTGAAGTATTAGAAGAACAAACTGCCTTATTAAATTGCTCCATTATATTGTAGCGTTGTGTTACAAAAGCAATCTGAAGTCTCCCTATTTCACTAGCCCTGTCAGCCGTAGCGTAGAGTCTGGCTACACAAAGTGTTTCTTCTGTGGCGAGAAAATCACTTTTGTCAGTCGTCTAATATTGTCAATAACTTCCGAAATACTTCCTCGAAATTGTTCAGCTTTTCTACAGTCCTTACTGTAGTGATGCACAAGAGAATTAGCTAATAAGCGACCGCTAACTGTTCACAGCTAATCTCGTAGAAGCGTTATAAGTGTCGTTTCAACTTCACCTAGATTTACTTCAGAGTAAACCTGCACTGCTTGTAAGTTCGACTAGTGGCTTCGCCACGCGTTACAAAGACGACTTTTTCACTACTGATTCACTCGACGTTTCACTGAAATGCTTATTTGAAATCTGACGATTGATTTATAATATGAGAATGAGGCTCCTCTCTTCTGCGCAAGGCCTTTTATGAACTTCATGAGGGGCGTATCTATCCCTTCCATCGCGTGTTACTACGTCATCGCTAGAAGTTCCAACTTCGTCAATACATGACGGATTTTCATAATTCAAAAACTGAAAATAAATTTCACCAAAATTCCAGATCAATGCCTCTACTGCAAATGGATTTCCACAATTCTGCATTCCAAAAAGTAATAAAAATACCATAGTTTCAGCAATCTCCGTCTTCCTTTAGACTATCGTTCATTGGTTTAAGTCTCCCCTCCAATAGCATAATTTCTTCCTCAGCAGAATTCCACGTTTCTCGCGACTGCGTCGTAGATCTCGGATCCTTCTCGAATAAATGCTGACGTCACTGAGAATCTCAGCTCAAGTAGCCTGCTTGCATAGCGTCTGCGTCATCCGTGCTTATGTCATGACTACCCACGTCATAACTATGACAGCCATAACTTTCGCTATATTTTCCAAAATAGCCACCGTGGTCTCTATATAATTCAATTACGGGGGCAGTACTAGGAAATGTACCATTCTGATGTATACATGGACAGTCCACCTCGAGGCGTAACATTCTTAGCTGTCATCCCTGAGGTCCAGATTTGATTCCCGGCTCTGCCAAGATTAATTCTGGTCTGAGGGTTCGATTAGGATTCACTCAGCCTTGTTGAGGAGAACTGAGATGAGATGGGTTTGATTCCTACCTCAGCCATCCAAGAAATGGTTCTCCTTGGTTTCTCCACTTCTTATCCAGGGGAATGCTGGGTTGGTATCTAAATTAAGGCCATCGCCACCTCCTACTCAAATCATAGCCCTAATTAATATACACACACGTTAGTACAGTCATCACAATACTACACGTTACCAGACACATTCCGCACATACCCATGTACACGAGCTACATGACAACGATGTCTTAAAGCCCCTAAATAAATCGACATCAAGTCATAAAACAAATTATGTTTGCTTATTTGTGAGTTCATATTGAATTACCTAATTATTACAAATTTTAATCTAATTGTCCAAGTTAGAGGAGGACTTTAAACTGTTGCCAAAAATCAACAAAGGCATTAAGCAATTAAATATTTACACCATGCAAAAACTGAATCCAACCAAAAACTTGAATGATATTTCCTTTCAGGACAACATATTACATCATGACCAACCAATGTCGACCTTACATCGCCCACCCACTCCATCTTCCCCTCTCCCACTTCACGACGACCTTTACCTTGCAACATTCACTTGATATCTGATCAGTGACCCTACAACAGCAACCCAATGATGTTCTGACTCAATGAAATTGCCACACAATGGTCTGGTTTATGTTCCCTGATCAAAATTATGAATCAATCTCAGAAGTAAATTATATCACAGCTGTTTTAATTCAATACAATCCACGTTACAAACATCATAATTGTGTGTCTGTGTGTGTGTGTGTGTGTGTGTGTGTGAGTGTGTGTACTCTGAATGTCTGTCCCCCCCCTATCAATTCGAACACGGTGAAACCGAATTGAATGAAATTTGGTACAGAGGTAGAACAAGCAAAGGGTACCTCAGTGTCATGTTTTATATCGCCACCATCTTTACCAAAACTGAATGGCGGCCACTCAAACGTTCAAAACGTAAAATCAAATAGCGACTAACCAAATTATCTGATCTCTACCAAATTTAGTAACAACATACCTTCATATAGGACGTGTCTTGTGACCAAACTACAAGGTCATCCGCCATACCATTTCAGGATGGTGGCCGTGCTAATTATGCAAACTTTATAATCCATATCATGGGACCCACCAGTTCCGATTATCGAGCCGAGAATCGATTTAACTGTTCTAAAGGAAGAGGCACGTTCGAAATTAATAGTAATACTATAGTGCAGAAGTGATTTTAAAAAGCTGAGCCGTCTCGGTAAGAAGACAAGATGGCAGCGGATATCTTGTGCCTGACTTATATTTCACTAATTTGAGTATTGCATGCAATATAGCATACTGATACAAAATAAATAAACTTTGTATGAAATGCTTTATAAATAAATAATATACTCCACTGATGAAATCGTTTAGTCTAAATCATTATTTGCTAACAAGTTATATCTAAGTCATTTTATATAGAACGATGTTCGTTGGCACAAATGGCTCCGTGGTAAAGCGTTGGCCTATCACTCATATGCCTATGGTTCAAACCCCATCAGAGTTTTTTTTTGCTTGAAATTTTATATATTTATTGTTTTGTAATGATTCAGACGTTTTAAAATTAAGCGTTATATTGTGCATATTACGGTGGAAAATATATATTTAATTAAAACATAATTCACCAGCAGATTTGCTCGAGACATCTAGCAGCCAAAAAGGTAACTGCACGCCGGCCTACTTATTAACTTCAAGATTTTATTGAAAAGTTTCATCTTATGGCCACTAGAATGCACTCGCCCTGTTAGGGTTATATTGTTCGATACTTCTCCACTAGATGTCACGACTGGTCTACGTGGGACTCCATTGGTTAGTTAAAGATCCCCTTCGGGCCAAAATTCCGGCACCTCGGCGTATCTAAAAGCAGCAGTAGTTAAAAGGGACGTAAAACAAATAACATTATTATTGTTATTCTTACATAATCGACCTGCTGTGCGCAACATCCAACTTTGAGTTGAGGCATGTCTTTACACGTCTGGTTGTGCATGGCTTTCACAACCCTAATTGAATTAACAAATCTTTCCATGACCCTACAGAGACGTGTGTATGCAAACTATGTGGATATTTTCGATTGCTATTTGCCTGAAATAAAAGTATTAATTAATAACCTGAACTAGCACCAACGGCTAGAATTCAGTTACTATGTGAAATCGTTTTGTTCTTTAGTTCAAATAACATTTTCAAATAACGCACAATAGGCCTATTGTTAGTACCGTATACCATTGGCATTCGATGCGCATCGAACTTGAAGAAAGGCAAGATGATACTACGATAAATTTTTACTTTTTATTTTAAAGGGCTATTGTTGTTTGAGTCATCAGTCTTTTGACTGGTTTGATGCAGCTCTCCATGCCTTCCTGTCCTGAGCTAAAGGTTTCATCTCTACATTGCTACCATACCCTACATCTGAGGCAATCTGTTTAACATATTCTAACCTTGGTCTACCCCTACAGTTCTTGTTCTCGACCCTTCCTTCCATAACTAAGCTTGCTATCCCTGGGTGTCTTAGTATGTGTCCTACCAACCTATCTCTTCTCTTCACTAGCATTCGCCAGAAACATCTCTCCTCTCCCACTCGTCTCAATACCTCTTCGTTTGTAACCCTATCTATCCATTTGATAGTCATCATTCTCCTGTAACACCACATTCCAAACGCTTCAATTCTCCTCTTTTCTGCTGCACCAATAGTCCAAGTTTCACTTCCATAGAGTGCCACGCTCCAGACAAAGGCTTTCAAAAATGACTTCCTAATACCTAAATCTATATTCGATGTCAACAGATTCCTTTTTTGTAGAAAGGTTTTCCTTGCCTGAGCCAACCTACTTTTTATATCCTCTTTGCTTCGTCCATCACTGGTTATTTTTCTTCCTATGTAACAGAAGTCTCCTACTTCCTTCAACTTTTCACCTGCCAATTTGATGTCCATAGAGGTTTCTGACTTATTTCGGCTGCATTCTAATATTTTTGTTTTACATTTATTAATCATTATCATGAATTCTTTCCTCAATACGGAGTCCATACCATTCAAAAACTCATTCAAATCCTCAGGCGTGTCGGTCAAGATGAGGATGTCATCGGAAAATCTCAGAGTTGAAATTATTTCTCCCTGAATCTTCACTCCCACTTAATTTTTTCTCCAATTTCCTTCATTGCTTGTTCAATGTAAAGTATGGGTGATAAGTTGCAGCCTTGCCTTACACCTTTCTGAATACCAGCTTCTCTCTCATGTCCTTTAGCTCGAATGACTGCTGTCTGGTTTCTGTATGAATTGTTGATCCCCCTCCTATCCCTGTACTCTATTCCAATCGTTTTCAAAATGTCAAACAATTAAGGGAAGAAAAGACAAAGACTCCAGTGTGTGTGCGCGCATTGATTTTGCTGTTTATTTAAAGGATAGTTTAAGAATGTTAAATAACATTCAGTATGTAAATCAACTCTTCTAAATGTGTATTTCTTGTGGTTAATCTCCACTACACAAGATCAGTCAACAGATGTGAGTATTGATAGTCTTTTTTTTTTATTTCAAACCTCATTCCAAATTGTAGGTTGACTACATGACAGTGAAATACAAGACTTACTGGCTGGTGCCAAGTGATTGTAATTATATTAATTACTTTCTAGAATTTTTTTTTGCTTGCAGTTGATTACTGGCGTACATACCAGGGTGGTCTGAGTCGCTGTGGTGACACGGCTCCCACCCAACTCCTCGCCACGCAGAGCCATGGCTGTCAGGAAGGCACGGCCTTTCCGTGTGTGGCTCCTCTTGGCAGAGTTTCCAGGAGAAACTCTAGAACATACAAACAACTCAAATGTAAACCTGTAGACCAATAGTTCAAGTGATCATTGTTTTAGATAACTGTGAGAAAATTAATGCTTTCTTTTGCTATGAAACAAGAGCTATGCCAAATTGTCCTCAATTCGGTACTGGATTTATAGTAGACAAGACAGTACTTGATTCTATTGTGGACTTTAAAATCCTTCTCAGGTCGACTTTCCACCATGACAGTTAAATCAGCTAATAAGATCTAAACGCTAGTCAATGGACATGCACCAACCAATATTACCAATAGACAGGACGTTGATAAAGTAGATGAATTCTGGAACTTGTTAGACGATGTTCTTCAGAGAATCCCAATAAACCATGTTAAGATCTTAAGGGGTGATTTCAATGCCCAGATTGGCAAAGAAAAAGAGTATAAATACTGGGTTGGTAAATGGTCAGGTCACAAGCAAACTAACAGGAATGGCATGAGACTAACAGAGATATGCAGGAACCATGATCTATTTTTTAAATCAACATTTTTCAAGAAAAAATCATCAAAAACTAAGACTTGGATTTCACCAAATCCACTATTGGGTGAATTTCAGTTGGACCATGTACTGATCTCTCGTTCCAACATGGCGGAAATCATGAAACTTCAAGTCCTCAAAGGATTAGATCTGGACTCTGACCATTACCCCACAAAATTCTCTTTGGACATTATCCCAGAAAGGAGGAAATTCGCTCCAAAATTACCACCCCGTCGATATGATGTCCATCTTATACAAAATAGTATGGAATTCGTGCAAGAGACACAAAAGTTAACCCCACAGAATTGGCAGCAACTTCAAGCTGAACTTCTAAAAACGGCTGAAAAAATTGCACCTCTAAGCAGGGTACGGAATCATGCATGGTGGACTGATGACTGTGACCACCTCATAAACCTAAGATAACAAGCATGGCAGAACTGGATGTGCAACAAGAATGAAAGGACGGTACAATATCTTCAAGACGTTAGAAAAACAGTAACAAAATCGCTAAGAGTGATTCGTAAAAAACATGAAAACACTAAATTAAAAGATATAGAAGAGGACTTCAAGAAACATCATTCTAGAAATTACTATAGAACATTCAAGCAGAAATTAACTAAATATTCACCACCTTCTCTCCAGTTTCAAAACAACCATGGGAACATTGCCCACTCCAACTCTGAAAATTGTGCACTTCTTGCAGATTATTTTGGTAAACTACTCAATTGTGAGAAACCTCAGGAAACATTTCAATTTTGCAATACTCTACGGAATCCTGACTCGGAACCACCCGACCTACAGGAAATTCGTGAAATAATCCAATCCATGAAAAACAACAAAGCGCCGGGAGAGGACCAGATCATTGCAGAACTATGGAAAAATATAGGTGAAAACCTCATCATCAAACTCAAAGAAATTATTGATGAAATATGGCAAACAGAAAAAATTCCTCCTGATTGGAAGATGGCGATCATCCATCCTGTATACAAGAAAGGTAGCAAAACGAACCCAAGCAATTACCGAGGGATCTCATTACTCTTACAAAATTTTGTCCAAAGCCATTTTGAACCGTGCCTATCTTCAACTGGATCCGCAGATTGGTGAATACCAAGGTGGGTTCCGGAAAGGCCGATTGTGTACAGAGCAAATTATCAATTTGAAAAACTCAATGTCTTACTTCCGTAAAATGTCAAACAAAAATTATGTCATTACTTTTGTTGACTTTGCAAAGGCTTATGACATCATTGACCGTGAATCCCTTGTTGCTGTACTCTCAGAATTTGGATTAGATCGCAAGACAACATCAATCATCAAAGATACCCTCTTGAATACAAGTTCAAAGGTTAAATTTATGGGAGGACTGAGCGCAGAATTTTCAATTGATACAGGGGTGCGTCAAGGAGATGGATTATCTCCATTGTTGTTTAATTGTGCGCTCGAAAAAGTTGTCCGAGAATGGAGACGAGCTGGTGCACCATCCCATAGACTAGGACCAAAACTCAAAGGGATAACACTAGACTGTTTGGCATTTGCGGATGACATGGCGTTAATTGCTCCAAGCATTTCCGATGCCCAAAAACAACTTGAATTACTCCAAGAACAAGCAGCAAAAATCGGCTTACGGATTTCTTTTGACAAAACAAAATTTATGACGGATATTAAAACTGCTCCGAATACCCTCCGCATCGGTAATTGTAAGGTCTCCCGAGTGAAAGACTTCAAGTATTTAGTTTTTTTTTTTTTTTTTTTGCGTATGGCTTTTAGTGCCGGGAGTGTCCGAGGACATGTTCGGCTCGCCAGGTTTGTAGCTGCTTCGAGACGGACACCCAATGGGTGAGCTACAAGTACCGTTGGGGAGGGAAGGAGGGAAGTTGGAATGTAAGGACGAGGAGTTGGAAGGTAGCGGCTGTGGCCTATAGTTAGGGACCAACCCCGGCATTTGCCTGGAAGGAAGATGGGAAACCACAGAAGACCATCTTCAAGGTTGCCGGCGGGGGGATTCGAACCTCCTCGCCTCCCGGATGTGAGCGACTGCCATCAGTCATGCCGTAACCACCACGGCTAACTCACCCGGTAAGTATTTAGGTGAATGGATCAATGAAACTGGCAACGAAATAAAAGCTATAGAAGCAAGACTACAGAAAATGGAAACTGCGTTCCATTTGACAAAACAAGTTTATAACAAAAAATGCCTCCCTTGGAATTGTAAAATTCAACATTATAAAACAGTAGTCTTGCCTACAGCCCTTTATGCTGCCGAGACACTTAATCTACAACGTAAAACACTGATAAATCAATTGGAGATTAAGGAACGCAAAATCATGCGAAAAATGTTGGGACCAAGAATTAAGGATGGAATTCACCTTCCGAAACCTAATGCTGACATCTATTTAAAAATTACTAAAATCACAGACACAATCCGTATGAGAAGGATCCAATTCATGGGACATTTGGACAGAATGGACCCAAGTAGGTTAACAAATAAAATCTATACGTTTTTGCAGAAAAAGGCAACACGGTCCAATTGGTACAAACAGGTGGAAAAGGACTTGGCTGAATTAGGTTTTCCCAATCTCAAGGATCGAGAGGAAATTAGGAAAATTACTCATACACGGGGTTTTGAGGCAGAAGAGAGAAGACCTACCAGACACGTCTGGTCGCAGCAACGAAGACAAGCTCAATCGTTGCGCATGAAGAGTTACTGGGCAAACACCAAGGCCAAGAGGTGTTGATTCCGCGTGGTCCTAGGAGACCCATTCGCGCAGAAGAAGAAACAATAACACAGGTCTACATGATTTTTCCTTTCTTGGTTTTGAATCTTATTTTACACGTACATTGTTAATCTGAATTCAGAAGTGCCATTATTTTTCTGCTATCACATACAATTTTTTTTATAATTGCAGTAATTTTGATCAACAAGATATTGCAAAATTTCACAATACCTCTACTGTTGGCTGATAACGTGTTGATCCTACGAGAGTGAACAAGAGAAAAAGCAGTATGAAAAGCTTTGCATCTAAGCGGCAACAGTTCCAATGACTTAATCATACAAGTGAACACAAACTGGTTTTTTCGTTGATATGCATTTGTTACATTATGTCTTAAGTTAATGTGTTTATTATTTTCATGTGCTAAACTCTGCCTGCTATAAAGAAACATTACAATGCAGTTTTAAAGTTCACGCATCTTGTAATGATTTCTTTAATATGTAGTTTTTAGCCTACTTTTCACATTTTGCAAAAATGAGGAAAAAGTAGACTAATGAGATCGGGCAAATGTGTGTCTGTCTGTGTGTGTGTCCCCCCCCCCCCCTATCAACTCCTAAACGGCTTCAGGAAACGAAACAAAATTTGGTAGGAGTAAAGATCTATACCTGAATATCTCACGGCCATATTTGAAAATGATGTCAGTGCTACCAACTGCTGAAAAATCGCAATTGAAATTTGAGCTCCATGTTGGATATCTTGGAAGTTATGAATGGGAGCTATTTCAAAATTGGCACACGTATAGATAATACTATTGCAGTTTAATTTCCAGGAGGCCATACATGGCAGTGTTGCCAAAATGATTATAAGCCTGCTGATAGGTCCAAATGTGGGTTCGAGCCCCACCGTCGGCTGTCCTTGAAATGGTTTTCCGTGGTTTCCCATTTTCAACACCAGGCAAATGCTGGGACAGTACCTTCTGACAGGCCACGGCCGCTTCCTTCCACATCCTTGCCCAGTTTCATTCATCTTCATCCATTCCATCTCTCATCCCGACGCGCAGGTCGCCCACGGGCGTCGACTAGAAAGACCTGCACTCGGCCTCTCAGGAGGCTACACGAAAAAAAAAGGTCCAAATTTTAAATGCATATAACTTCTACACTATCAATTGGATTTCAACCAAATTTCGTATGTGTTATGTGTATATAAACAGATATGACCGAGCGTATTCTTAAGAGCCACGAGGGCTGCCAACTGTTAATAAATGCCCTAATTTTTTAAAATCCAAATACCCATATATCAGAAAGTATGCAAGCCGACAGCTTTAAACTATGCACACGTATAGTACCCGACATTCTATATTAATTTGGAGTAACTTATATACGTCAGTGCTACCAACATGATTCTAAGCCTGCTGATAGGTCCAATTTTAAAATGCATGTAACTTCTATACTA
The DNA here is from genome assembly GCA_946902985.2 of Meconema thalassinum. Classification (NCBI taxonomy): domain Eukaryota; kingdom Metazoa; phylum Arthropoda; class Insecta; order Orthoptera; family Tettigoniidae; genus Meconema; species Meconema thalassinum. Next base: position 178,028,259 of record OX336393.1, read on the forward strand.
ACTAATGGATTTCATTCAAAATTGACACAACAATAGATCATATTATTTCAGATTATTTCTGACCAATACATGTATGTCATTGTTGCCAACATGATTTTACACGCGCTGTTAAATGCAATGTTTAACTGCATGTAACGTCCATGCTATCCATTGGACTTCAACCAAATTTTGTATTATGTACCTTAAGAGATGGAACTAAGAATATATTCAGTCACCAGGGCAGCCAACTATAGTTCTCTATTAGGCTACATTATGCCAGGTATACAGTATTTCGAACTAATTAGAAATGTCAATATTAACAACTTAATTTCGTCATTATTCTAGATAGATCCATATAGATTAATCATTGGCATGCATCTTAAATTTTAAGAAAAGTAGGCTCTTTAGTTCGTCACGGAACTTCTTGTTTAAAAACGTGATGTGATACAGGAACATAGAAGACATTTCCGTAATTCATACACTTTCTATATACAAAATCAGTTATTGAATCCAAAACAGGTCTCCAAAAAGTTTATCTTGTAGACTTGTGTAACTGATGGAAAACGGTATATTGTTGTTAGTTCTAACTCTTCAGTCGGTCAGCACAAATTTGCCCAAATGACTGGGTGGTGCTACAATAAATAAAGAAAAAGACAAAAACTAAAAGTAAGAAAAATACAAAAAAAAAGGAATAAAAGAAAAAAGGGAGATAAATAAATAAATAAATGGATAAATACATAGATATATAAATGAATAAATGATTAGATACATAAAAATAGATAAATAAATAGATACATAGATGAATAAACAAATAAATAAATAGATAATAGATAAATAAATAAATAGATAATAGATAAATAAAAATATATAAACACTGCAGAAATAAATTACATGTATTATCTATAATCACTATTAAAATCCATAATCCTAATCTCAAATAATGTAGAACCCTACTAGTTCGAACTAATTGGGACAGGGTCCTGTGCGGGAACAGGCTACGATGCTCCATCTAATGGTTCTGGACTTATTTATTAATGTGGCATGTGACTGTGATGTTAATTTCAATATTTCATATAGAAACCTACATTTATTAAAATAACAAGATATTAATTTACTAAAAATTAGAATTTATAATATAACTATCATTACCCATCGCGGCTTCGCCCGCGAATATTGTAATTGTAAAGAGTATACACTTAGCAAAGTCTCAATCATGAATGCTATGACTTATTTATCATTTAATTTTGAATAATAATGATAATAATTTGGTAAAGACCGTAAACAATCAGACAATAAAGAAAATATAACTCAACAATGGCATATAAATATCAAAATAACACGAACGTCACGTCGCATCGCATGTACCGTATAAAATTTGACTCAAAATCACAACACGGTTTCCGATCACGAACGTAAATATAAAATAAATGAGATATATTTAACACCGTGACTGAACACAAAATTCATTTACCATAATTTCTATTGAAAAAATGTACACAGCATACAATTACACAAATGAAAATCCCTTACGCTCACATTTTCCCCTCTTTCACGTCATAATACACATAATACACACCACATCGAAAAACCCTAGACACGTGTCTATTTATTTCGAATGAATAGTTTAAATGCCAAGTATCACATACCCAAATGAAACCACTCGTGATATATTGTTATTCAATGAAATGAAGGTTTAACCCCCTTAAGACCCACTTAGAACATGAATATCCAACATTCCTTCCTTAGTGGACGCTTTCGACATACAACGGACATATTCCCAAAATTTCATGTTTTTAACCTGAATAGTGTTGGCTGGACGATGATGAGTGAATATCCAAAAATTATTCCTTAGTGGATGTTTTTCTTTCCAGGATTTCACCCCTCCCCAAGGGCCCTTTAAATTGGATTTATGAAAAAACGGTCGAACACCTATTTACTTATTTTTTAAGCTGACGTTTTTCCCCTAAGTTTCATACTTTTCGCCTATGTCGTTTAAGAGATACACGCTCCGTTAGGAATCCTTCAACCCCCACCTCATAATATACACCGGATCGAAAAACTCTCAAGACACATGTCTGCTTATTTTTAATGATTAGTTTATATGCCGAGTATCACATACCCCCATGAAACCAATCGTGAGATATTGTTGTTCAATGAAATGCAGGTCCCCCTTTAGAACCTGAATATCCAAAAGCCCTACCTTAGTGGATGTTTTCGGCATACAACGAACATATCCCCAAAATTTCATGTTTCTAACTTGAATAGCTTTGACTGGGCGATTGATGAGCGAGTCAGTCAGGACACTTTGTTTTACATAAGAGATAATGACTATAAAACGTTTTGGGGTGGATAACCAACATGTTTCACTCCTTGAATCAACAATCAATATCTTTTAAAGATCCTTCTCTTCTGTGACCAGTTGGTTAGGCATCACCCTTCACAGCTGCATTTGAGTTCAAATTTTCATTGGTTCTAGCTGGTTCCAGCTCTCCCTCCTGACGAGACCACCTCGTGGTGTAGCAGCTAGCATTCTTGGAGATCCGAGGTTTCATTTCCGGCTCTGCCAAGAAGATTAATTCTGGCCTGAGGGTTGGAAGGAGGTGCACTCAACCTCGTGATGAAAAACTGAGAAGAGGTGGGTTCGATTTCCACCTCAGCCATCATGGAAGTCATTTTCCGTGGTTTCCCACTTCTACTCCAGGCAAATGCCGGAATGGTTACTAATTGAAGGCCACGGCCGCCTCCTTCCCAATCCTCACTAGAAATACAAGTACAAGTACCATTACAATAGCACACGTTATGAGACAAAATTCCTCACATCCCCAAGTACACGATGTCGCAGCTCCTCAAATGAGACAATAACTACGACAATCTTCTGATGAGAGCGCCAGGTTGAAATGAACTGGCTGTGGGTTAAAGCCTTAAAGCTTTGTTGTACAGATTGATGATGTGTACCGTCCACCTTTGAAGACAGTGGTGTGTTCGGCTGTGGAGACAGTTCTTGTCCTTTTTCCTTGTCTTTCCTTTATTTCTATCTCTCTGCCCACCCTTATCTGTCTTTGTGTTTGTCTTTTATTCATGTTTCTATCCTTCTTCAACTGACTAATGATTGTTTGTGGTCAGTTTGGGAAAAACTGGAGGAAAGACAAGATTTTCTTTGAATGTTTTTCTTCTACAGTTTACATTCCAGTAATGCCACATAATTTCAAGGCACAATGTTTGACAATCCCATTTTTGCCATGGGATGTGCTCTTTTAGCACATTTTTAGGTTAGTTGTTATTTCATTTAGGTACTTGGATCGCCTTGGTCATCAACCTCGTATACATGGGTATTTGGATTTGTTTGATAGCCTGTGTCTCTGTGGTGACTATAATAATGTGTACAACTTCAATCGAGCACGCAATCGAGATACACTTAGCTACAATAAACAACACTAATAATTTAAACGAGCACACATTCATGGAACATTCACCCCTCTTTACAATACTAGGAACCCCCCCCCCCCCTTCCGTTGGAAATGAGGAACAGCATAACGTTGCAGCCAAGATAGATAAGGGAGTAACAAGGGAAACATGTCACTGGATCAGGATGTACAGTACTTTGTACCACATCTCCAATAAACCAAGGCCGCCATTAACGGCAGTATTAAAGTTTTCCAGGACATTCACATTGGACCGGGTAGCGCTTAACCCTTTAAAGGTTAGTGGTGTGTATATTGACCACCTGCAATGTCAAAAATGCTGATGATTGAATCTTTCAGCCATATGTCAATGAATTTTCTTTTGGAAGTGTTAGTATTCCAGAAAACCATATTTTTTTATCTTCTTCACCTGAGATGCTTAATAATTTTTTAACAAAAACAATTAATACGTAAATAATAAAATATGAAAGAAATTAAAATTGAAAATAAATACAATGTAAAAATTAATAAGCTTATAAATTACTATTAAAATTAAATAAGCTTATAAAATAGAATTATAAAAGAATTAAGATAATAAAATTAATATAAAAAATAAAATTATAAAAACATTAAAACATAGAAATTAAAAAGAATACATAAAATAAAATTAATAAATTAAAATATGGCTAAAGTAAATTAAATTTAATTAAATAAAAATAAAATATTTTAATAACAGTTCTACCCTATAAAGGGTTAAAGAGGGCTGATTAGCTTATGCGTGGCGAGAATGAAAACTGGTCTTGAATAGTTGAAACTGTCCTTGGTACAGTAATATACACCGTACTAGAATGTTCTATACTAGGCAGCAACCATATGTTACATTGCTCGACGAACGCAGACAGGTAGGAATGCGGGGGGAAGCCAAGGAATATAAGAAATAATGTGACAAAACAGGAAATTCCTCCCAGTTCAGTGCAGGCAGCGTTATCGGCAGCAGCACGGGAATGGACCACACATCTCTCAAACAGCTAAGTTCACAATTCACATTTAATAACAATCACATAATCGCACTAAGCAAGTAAACTTGAAGGTCAATCACTACTATCAGTATCTCAACAAAAAATCCCATATAACTAACAAACCTCGACTAGCTGTGCAAATTCAATTACTACTGCAACTAAATAAGTGTATATTGTATTATTTATTTAGCGTATGGCAACACATTGTAAAACACAACAATATTCAGAATACATACCAGCAAAAATACTAGGACATTATTACAATAAAAGCAAAACAGAGAATATTAGTGTAACCTACAGTCACAATTGGCACTTATAATGTAAAATTTAAATTGCCTATCCACTTGACAGCATCTGGAGTCAACACGAGAAAATCCTTAAAAATCCCCTGAGTATGACGTAATACTACACCGCTGCACAATGTGTTGTATGGTCAGGGGTGTCGCTCCACAAACACATGCAGGATCGGGAATTTTGTTCTACTTGTAGAGTAAGTCCTTACACACTCCATGGTTTGTGCGAATCCTGTTGGCAGTCTTTCACGTACGTCGAGGCAAATCGAATCCCTCTGGTTTGTTGTGAGTATTTATACTGATTACTACTTCTGCTGGTGCATGCTGGATCCATTTTTGTTCCCATCTATCGCTTATATCAAATCCCTTGTTAAAAAAGTTCCACAGCAGATTTTATTGCTGATTGTCTGGATTTTAACCTGTCAGATATTGCACTTGGGATGAAGTCATGAATGGGAAGGTCAGGGTTCTTATATGTTCTTATATTCACGTACCAAAGCATCCTGTCTTCTGAGTTCAGGTGGTTGAATGTGACTTAAAGTTGGGAGTCAAAATGTAGGAGTAGTTTTTAGATATCCTGTGATTGTGCGCATAGTTGTATTGAGTTGGGTGTCGAGTTTGTTGGTATGATTGCTATTTACTTGTAGACATAGATTTAAGAGCTTAAGTGTGAACGATCTAGTTATCACTAGACGATCGAAACTGGTCATCCAAGTGTATTTATTAACCTCATGTACTTTTTCTTTTTCAGGAATAGGGAACCACCCGTTACAATTGGGAACAATCGTGTTGACCGACTGAAAAACATTACATTTCGATTCGATTATTGGGGTCAAGGATTGGGTAGGTACCACGTGACTTGAAATAAGGTACCCTTCCGGTATTTGCCAGGAGGAAGTGGGGGATTTATCACACCAAGTATACCCACTGACTAGGTTGGGATTAGAACCTCGATACGCTTACCCAACTCAGGTGGAATGTGTTGAAAACCTCTCTCGTTTGTGACAGGATACTATTCCGCAAAGATGAATTGACAACCAAAATGTTAGGCCCCTTAAGACAATCATTACCATCATCAATCACTGCAAATTGCTTGCCACGGTGGGTGAGTGGTTAACGTGTCCGTCTACTAACCCCAAGCTTGCAGGTTCGCTCCTGGCCGTGGGAAGTGATTTTTTGAAAGGCGGCAAAAATTACCACACGCATGTCATACGATGTTGGCATGTCAAAGCACCCATTTGAATTCTGTAGGTCGTGTTCATAATGGAAAAATTAATCTCGGGAGTTTCCGCCAACACAAAGTTCCTCATTCCTCTACTAGAAAGCGCTATACTGTTCAAGGAGCTTGGATATCTAACCTTGACTTTCATAGTGCTTCAAGGAACAACGAAATTCGACATGAAAGCTACCCTCTGGGTGTCAAATAACAAACCTTGCACCCGGCCATACGATATTATTATATATTGCAAATTGAACCAGAAAAACTGCAAATTTCGTTTCAACCACAAACGGTTCCACAACGAATTTTCTTATGCGAAGAGACATGAAAATAACCTATGTTTATAAATTGACCGTTATTGACAAAGTTTAATATACAACGAAACAAGTAGTTCCGTGAAGAAGTATAGAGCCTATTTTCATATATCCTACTTATATTAACTGCCACTATCAACATACAAAATTTCAATTTGATTGCTGTAATAGATTCGTAGATATTGAGTACCGACTAAATATTTCAGATGGTCGCCATGTTGGATTTTATATATATAGGTCCTAGAGTTATGTAATGTTACATGAAGATTATTGTGTACGTGTAGCATTCAAACTTCAATCGCATGATTAGGACACAAGAGGTAATAAGGAGATTTTAAAATTTCGCACAGCTGCCATCTTGTGGTTATGGAAACAATTGAAATAAATTAGATGCCAGTGGATTAACATTCGTAAAAGGATTTACTGTACCAAGTTTCACTGCACTCGGATGGTTAAATTGCGAGAAACGTCCATGTGAATATTTATACTTCGCGTCGCCGCCATGTTGGATTTGTGATCACCAGGATATGTAAAGTCCTATAGGTGAACTTAAGTTCATAGCCCCTATGAACATAAAAAATCAGTTTGATTGCTATAATAGATTCGTAGATATTCAGAGTCGTCTGAATATTTTGGATGGTCGCCATGTTGGATTGTTAAATGTATAGGCCATAGAGTCATGTACCATTGAAGGAAAATTATTGCGTAGGTTCATTATTCAAACTTGTACTTCGATCGCTTGATTACGACACAAGAAATAAAAACTTAATTTTAAAATTCGCACAGCCGCCATCTTGAGGTTATGTAAACAATTGAACTAAATTAGATACCAGTGCATTACAATGTGTATAAACATTTCCTGTACCAGATTTCATTGCGTTTGGAACATTAAATCGCGAGAAAGGTATATTTAAAGTTTTCAAATTCGCTTGGCCACCATGTTCGTTTTGTAGTTAACCGCTTTTTGAAAGTCTTATAGGTGAACTTCCAGTAGTGCCCTTTATCTCCTTATAAAATTTCAGGGTGATACAGCTAATAGTTTCAGAGATATAGAATGCTGGTGAAAAATTTCGCACATCCGCCATCTTGTGGTTCTATAAACAATTGAACCAAGTTATATATATGTGCGTTACAATGTGTATAAACATATACTGTACCAAGTTTTATTGCGTTTGGTTGGTTAAATCACGAGAAAAGTCTATTTAAGTCGAAAATTCGCGTGACCGCCATGTTGGTTTTGTAGTTACCAGTTTTTTAAAAGTCACATAGGTGAACTTCCAATAGTTTCCTTTATCACCGTAATAAATTCCAGGGTGATCAGTTTCGGAGATATTGAATGCAGGTGAAATATTTCGCACAGCCGCCATTTTGGATTGGTGAGACGTAACAAAATTTGAAGGACAAGGTCGAGGTCGCCCGGAATAGTACTATGAACTTACCGAGTTTCATTGTAATCGCTCCAGCCGTTTAAAAGTTATTAGGAGACACACACACACACACACACACACACACACACACACACACACACACACACACACACACACACACACACACACACACACACACACACACACACACACACACACACACACACACACACACACACACACACACACACACACACACACACACACACACACACACACACACACACACACACACACACACACACACACACACACACACACACACACACACACACACACACACACACACACACACACACACACACACACACACACACACACACACACACACACACACACACACACACACACACACACACACACACACACACACACACACACACACACACACACACACACACACACACACACACACACACACACACACACACACACACACACACACACACACACACACACACACACACACACACACACACACACACACACACACACACACACACACACACACACACACACACACACACACACACACACACACACACACACACACACACACACACACACACACACACACACACACACACACACACACACACACACACACACACACACACACACACACACACACACACACACACACACACACACACACACACACACACACACACACACACACACACACACACACACACACACACACACACACACACACACACACACACACACACACACACACACACACACACACACACACACACGGTTTCGGCCACATTATGACTATCATCAGCAAATGTAACTAATATTTATAAATTGAAACAAACCACTATCACACAGACTTGCAACTTCATCTTTTGTTTTTATTCAAAAATATTAATTACATTTGTTTATGAAGGTCATAATGTGTCTGAAACCGGCACATTGAATTACATAAATAATAATTTTATTGACTGAAGGTATTTTTTTTCGTTGTCTATAAAGTTTCTTATCTCATCCTCATGTTAACTGTGAATCACAGGCCAATTCCTACTTTCAGCTCTTGGGCTCACAAGCAGTGCTCCGAGATGAGTTGGAAAATGGGTCTGAGAATTTCTTTGCGGTGGTTTTCCTATCCTTGAGTTTTGTAACCCTCATCATTTAGGGCGTAGAATTATTTTCTTTTCACGGGACTTTCAAGGTACTATTAACGATATCAAGCTCAATTTACTATTGAGTAATCCATCTTGAAAATGTCCTCCATAGATGAGGGCGGAATTTCAGTAAATAAAAAGCACCTGGTAGAAAATCCCAGATATAAGCTATAGGCTAATACAGGGTGCCTACTAAAACAAACTAACATATTTCCCTGACAATTCCCTGATTTTTCCAAGATAGATCAGAAAATTCCCTGAGTAACAGTATCGGCCATGATAAATACATGAAACAGAGTTTGTATTTAAAGAGCATTTCAAAAAGTGATCGAACAATAAAGGGTAGCATGACAAAGCCGGAAAAGAAAAAAAAAACAGAAAAATATATTTCTATATTTTGCCAATTTCTAATTTTTTAAATCCAGAAATCTATTGTCTTTGTGAGTGTTAAAAGTAGCTCGTCAATAGTGATGGTCTCAAAAATCATACAGTTACATTTTCATATACAAATACACAGTCTACATGTAATCTATGTGCTCTATCTTGCAAGAAATGAGAGCTTACTGATTTAACGTCAGTACAAACATACATCTACAACAATCATCACCACAATACCGGGTGAGTTAGCCGAGAGCGTTGCGGCATGACTGTTGGCAGTCGCTCACATCCGGGAGGCGAGGAGGTTCGAATCCCCCCGCCGGCAACCTTGAAGATAGTCTTCTATGGTTTCCCATCTTCCTTCCAGGCAAATGCCGGGGTTGGTCCTTAACTATAGGCCACAGCCGCTACCTTCCAACTCCTCGACCCTCCCTTCCAACTTTCCTCTCCAACGGTACCTGTAGCTCACCCATTGGGCGTCCGTCTCGAAGCAGCTACAAAAACTGGCGAGCCGAACATGTCCTCGGACACTCCCGGCACTAAAAGCCATACGCTAAAAAAAATCACCAGAATATACTTTATCCCCCATCAAAATTTGAATGCTTAATTGCCAATTATTCAAGGTTGGACCTTGTAAAACTAAAATTCCCTGAGTGTCATTAAAATGCCCTGATAATTCCCTGAGTTTTCCAGGATTTAAAAATTCCCTGAGTATTCCCTGTTTTCCAGAGTAGTAGACACCCTGTAATACAGCCATGTATCGTAGTTCGTCACAGTTGTTCTTCTCTTTGCGATGATTGATATTGTAACTTTCAGTCGGTCAACACAACGAAAATCAACAGCCTGCTTCCCGTCGACCGACCGGGTCAGGGAATGGAATGAATCTAGCGGCGAGGATATGAACTGTACCGGCTGCCGAAGCCTGCCGCACTCCCCTGGGGCAATGATTAAATGAATTACAGATGAAATGAAATGACAGTGGAGAGTGTTGCTGGAATGAAATTTGTGACAGGGAAAACCGGAGTATCCGGAGAAAAACCTGTCTGCCTCCGCATTGTCCATCACAAATCTCACATGGAGTGACCGAGATTTGAACCATGGACCCAGCGGTGAGAGGCCGGCGTGCTGCCGCCTAAGCCACGGAGGCTCTTGGTCAACACAATATAATTCCAATTACTGGAATATGCGAAAAAAATGACATGTGATCAATATATGTATCATATTGGTATGGACAATTGAAGAAGGACAAACCTAAGGGGTGGCATGTTTCGCTCGTCAAGCGAGCATCATCAGATCCAAATCTACAAGACAAAATCTCTACGAAACATGACCGAACCTTCAATGACACCCACAGACAGTGTCTGCCCTCCAAATACAAAAACAAAAAAACGTCAGAAAATTAGAAGGTGTGGTAACTATTACTGGCCTGCCACACGGTGTTGGAGTAGCGCGCCTGCCTCTCACCCGGAGGCCCCGGGTTCGATTCCCGGCTCCATCAGGGATTTCAGAATCTGCCGTGAGGGCTGGAACGGGGTGCACTCAGCCTCGTGAGGACAACTGAGTAGCTGTATGGCAGTGAGGCAGCGCCCCGATCACGAAAACCAAGATTAACAGTCGAGGGGACCCGATGCGCTGATCACGCGTCACCCCAATATCTGCAAGCCAAATGGCTCGGCAGCGGTCGCTTGGTAGGCCTAGGCCCATCACGGACTGTAGTGCCAGGGGTTAGGGAGGAGGGGGCGGATAGCCAATTCCTTGGTTGGAGAACTTGATCGGGTGAAATTTACAATAATGACAGTCGGGTGCCTCATTAAGGCTTTAGTAGACTACTCAAAAAACTAGAGGCATAGAGCATGAGTTATGGTACTCTTTCTTACTAGGAACAAGGAAGAACTTCTATTTTCTTTTCATAAAAACCTGCGGTATTCTATTATCTAGTGCGCAGTCGAAGATAGAATTTTCGAATCCTGCAAAGTATTTACAAACGGGTTTACTTGATCCTTGACTAGAGCTAATAAGTCACTTTGAAGGATTTTATGGTAAGAAGCGTTCAAATCGGAACATCCTCAAAATCTTCCGAAGTGCAAAATAAAAATGTGTTAATAATCTCAGCTGGGTAGTGAGCCTGCCTCTCACGCGGAGGCGTTTAAAGATGTTTAAAGTAAACATTTAAAAATTGAGAATCTGCTATGGAATTGATTTTAAATCAAATTTGAGATTATTAACCTGTGAAGAGCCTAGGCCTACCAAGCGACAGCGCTTGCCCAGCCATTTGGCCTTCAGATTGTGGGGTGACACGTAGTCAGCGCGTCGGGTGCCTTCAGCCGTTAATCTTGGTCTTCGTGACCAAGGCACTGTCTCACTGTCAGACAGCTACTCAATTGTCCTCACGAGGCTGAGTGCACCCCGTTCCACGCTAGTTTCTAAAATCCCTGACGGAGCCGGTGATCGAACCCATGACCACCACGGGGCCAGCTGAGATTATTAACACATTTTCATATTGCACTTCAGAAGATTTTGACGATATTCCGATGTTAATCTATACTACAGTCTGTCTGTTAGGTAATCAGCCTGAAGGCTGGTTGGATCCTCAAAAAGTACCGCCGTTAGGTTATGTGGGTAGATATCCACAAAACCCCAAGGCAGCGCTATAGTGAGGCGTACTAGGCAAGATGAGGAGTGAGCTAGTTTGCCATTGCTTTCGTCACTGAGTCAGAACAGCAGTACTCCTATGAGTAGAACCTTTCAGAGCATCCACAGGTACTGACTGTGTCCTGAATGTCATTACTTAGCACCACCCATACCTCAGTAGCTTCCATATAATCACAGCCATGAGTGAGACTGAGGCATCGGTGAAAAGCCACATTTTAGCCTGTGCCGACAGACAAATGCAAATGTACTGCTTTCATCAAGAGATGGCAAACATGCCTATATACTACAGTATGCAATAGTAAAGTATATACTTAGGGAGCAATGTGGATATGATGCGCTCGGCTTCTTCAGGCGGAGGCGGGAAGTCTGCCATCTCCGCTGGGGGTGGATCTGGTGGCGGGTCGGGAGCAGGCGGGAGTTCGAGCGCTGGACCCTCATCAGGCACGGGCCGGAAGCTCAGCACGAACTTGGCCCGTCGCCCATTCATGCTCATGTAGCCGTCGTCTTCGGACTGGTGGCCACCCAGTGAGGGGCTTTCGTCGTCCGGAGTGCTGCTGGACGGCGCGTCTACCGGCGGGGCTCGAACGGCCTCCCCTCCCACGTTCCCGTTCTCCAGGTCGTCGAACTCAGACAACACACGGTCCAGTAACTCCAGAGACCGCTGGACCTCGTCACCTCTGGAACAAAACCATCAGTAAGGTTAGGAGTTTTCATGAAAGAAAACATGCCAAATAACATATATTATAAAAAACACTCGAGAATCCTCCTAGTCAATACATATAATAATTTTTAGTGAACAATTGTTACAAGTAATTTTTTGACTCATCTTCAGCACTTGGGACAGTAATATAATAGTACATTATGCAACGACATTATAGGCGAGTTGCATACGACTGTTTATGTTCGACGATAATTATAACTTTATTATATGTTTTAACATAAATATTCAAAAATATCTGTTGAGATTCAGTCACTTGAATTTTGTGATCGGAGTGAAAGCGTTGGGTTTGATATCTCTGTTTTCCAAGTTCTCTGACCGACCGACGCATGCGCTCTGTCTGCTTGTCAATGTCATATGATTACAGGCTGCCGAACACCGATGAGCAGCAGCATTCAGTCAAAACCGAAGTCGTTTGAAAGCAATGCACTGTGTAGAAATTGGAGTTGGGGATATTAAGGTACCGTGCTATTTCTTGTCTCATATTCGCCAGCTTATTTACGCGAACATATGGACGGTGCACTTTCCATGTCGGTAATTTATATAAAAGAATGCTGTGTTCATGTCCGACATGTTGGATTTTGAGCGCATGCGCGAAGGTATCCTTACCTAATTGGTCAATGAATGAGCTCTGATTGGCTGGAGAAACTGTATCATAATGGAAAACTGTACTATAATGACCATCATTATGATACAGTTCTCTGACGTATAATATTCACATTTCGACATCGTCGAACATAAACATCATTAAGTCATGCTTATAATAACAATCAAGCGTGCTTTTAAAATTCCCCTCATTTCATGTTTTGGCAACTCTGATGGTGAGTTGAAGTGTACCGTTCATTCTACCCCATATTGTTAGAACAATCCAATTCCTCAACTCTCCGGCTGGAAGATTAATTCTCCAGCCTGGCCTGGTCTCTCATTAACAATAAGGGAACATCTCTAGGGCGATTACAACAATAAAAATGATTTAGCGCCCAGCGATACAACAACAAGGGGTTGCCTCGCGCCCCCATTCCACTCGGAAATGATATCGGAGATTTATCTGCAAGCCAGAGAGAACCCCTCGTGTTAATAAGCAATTATTTCTCGGGTTAAAATTCCCAGATGAGGTGCCTCTATGAATTCCCTTTCCCGTGCTTCCTCATTTAGCTTAATGGGAATACTTTCAATTTAAATGACATTCACTAGTAAATCATTTCAGTCATCTTTATTGTCCGCGAGAGTGGCTGTCACATACAGGGTTATTATAAATGATCATCATGAAACTTTAACAGACATGGTGAAAAACTCAAAAAGTGCTACAGTAAGGTGTTTGTTGTTGTTGTTGATTCATTTAGGGGCTTTGCGACATTGTGGTCTGACCCCTCGAAGAGTGAGGAATCGGGAAAGATGAGACAAGGGCCAATAAAGAGAAAGACTCCCTAGGCCTCAGATACTCTAATACCATCAGGGTCGGAAGAGAACAAGAGCGACGGTGACAGAAAGGAGCCCGGAACGAGTAAGTGGAAGCAATGCTGGACTCGGCTGGGGTCCCGTGGTCACCAGCCCATGTTCCACTAGTCGTGAGCCCCTGAGGGGTTTTAGAAAGAGTTGGCCTTCTATTTGAGCAGCAGCCTGCCACGGTGGGAGAGTGGTTATCGTGTCAGACAACAAACCCCAAGCTTACAGGTTCGTTCCTGGCCATGGTGAGTGATTTTTGAAAGGCTACAAAATTTACGGCACGCATGCCATATGTTGTTGGCATGTTAAAGAACCCATTTGAATTCAGTAGGCCGTGTTCATAATGGCAAAATTAATCTCGGGAATTTTCTTGTAGAAAGCGCTATAGTGTCAAGGAGCTTATATATCTAACCTCCTTGACTTTCATAGCGCTCCAAAGATCGACGGAATTCGACATGCAAGCTGCCCTCTGGGCATCAAATAACAAAGCTTGCACCCGGCACCGAGGCCATACGATATTATTATATATTAGTTGAGCACCAATAGAAGTGAGGAGAAGGTACTTGACCTCATATTTTAAGGAGAAAAATTGCTTACTTGCATTGTATCAGGTTCAGTAATCATTCTCGCGTGACAATGTGAGCCATAATTCAGTTACAACGCCGTAAGGACCCTCTGAATGTAGAGATTCTGTGAGTGCTAAGATCTGTACAGTAATGTGGCAACCATGAATCGAACGAAGGATGTGGATTGTTGTTAATTCTCTGCGACATTGTGGTCATGTAGCTCCGTGTATTTGGGTGTGTGTAGAATATATCTGATAACTAGGGCCAGGATGTTGATACCGTAAACAAGTTTAAAAAATGCACTTACAATTTTCAAAACTGACTGTAATAAAATAATGACCTAAAAATTCGAAAAATGCTCTATAAAATGGAGAAAATGATCTTATATTAATAAACTCACCAATATTTCAAAAATTCGAAAAATGCACTATGAAATGGAGAGAATGAACTGAGACAAGAATATACACCCCTTCCCCTTTCTACCAATCCACAGCTGACCCTGGTCAGGTTTGCGACGAAAACAAGAGCATCTGTATACCTACGACACCGTTCTTCTGCATCCAAGATATGTATATTTTTCTACTAATAGCAATACCGAAATATTGTATTTCAATATATTAAATTATCTTGTATCAGCTACTAGCTTCTTCTTAACTCTGAAAGACGTAACTCCCTCATATAAAGCTGTGACATGACTAAATTGGGAAAAAATGCCTTTAAAGGCCGATTTCTTTAAAATATTACCACAAAAATCTACCAAACTTTAAAAAATGCTCTTAAAATGGAAAAAAATAGCAAATAATGCAAAAAGATGCAAAATAAAAATGACATATTTGAAGACGGGATGGCCCGTCCGGAGTTTCTATGCACTTCAGCATTGTTTTAGGCAACTCAGTAAAAAGATGACATATCATTAACATCTGGGCCCTAGTAATAACATAACTGTGTACAAGTTGTCCGGGCTTGCAGGCCAGGGTCGAGGCAGGATGTTATCCCCCGATGTTTCACCTAAAATTTGCGTCCAACTTTATGAAGGGTCCGCTCCTTCCGTTAGTAAGCATTTGACAACTAGTGTTTCTGTAGTGACTATAGTAGTGAGTGTAATTGTAATTATTAGGCTAGGCACCCCAGGACTTGAACAAAGGTACCATCCCGATATTTGACTAACAAGGGAAGTATCAGGTAAGACAAGTCGAAACCTACCTTGAAACTTTGTGGACGCAATCGTTGTACTAAAAGAGGACAACGTGCGGAAAATTAGCCTCTAGATTGAACTGCAAGGCTCCGAAATCGTACCAGACACCCTGGTACTCAGGCACGACGGCTGGAGGAGCTAGACATCCCTGTGGCACTTGGAGTAGTAGCGAGGTGGGGCGTATATGCTGACTGGAGCGTGCGGCTCCTTCCCACCGGCCTTGAGTGCTTGAGCCGTCAGGACTGTCCCTGCCAACATGTACGGTACTCGCTACCTCCCATTGATTTATATGAGAGATTCGCCCATGATTCCGGAGCCTTGCAGTTCAATCTGGCGTCTGATTTTCCGCACATTGTCCTCTTATAGTACAGGGTGAATGTTTTGCTGGAGCGGGACGGGCAACCGGCTGCCAGGCGCGCGCACCTTCCGCCAGCCAACCGAGCTCGCACCGCGGATTGTGCGCAGGTGGACACCGTAACAAAGTACATTAATTAATGGTAAATTCACCAGCAAATTATGACTTAAGAACTCACCTTTTCACAGAAGATGCTGAAAATGTTCTCCTTCAACTGACCGACAGGCGTTGTACAGTGTAAATAAATTAGCGTTTACACGTTGTAATTCCCTTCTGTTGTGAGGGATATCTGCTGCCGTATATTGTTCTCCAACTCCACTAGGGTACGGGTAATTGATCTGTACACTTTGTATTTTAAATTAACCCACAATTGAACATCAAACGAGCTTAGGTCCATGCTTCGATTAATTACAGTCAATACGCAGGGGGGTGCAGAAGTAGCTACATAATGTAACTATGTAACTTCCAAAGTTACTGTCTGTCAGCTGAAGGAGAACATTTTTAGTACCGTTTCTTCTGTGAAAAGATAAGTTATAACCTTTACCTGGTGACGTGAGGTCAACCAGATTCCCAAGAAATATAGAAACATCTGTGCTTCTTTAATTAAATCTTGCAGCTGTTGTTTATGCTACCTTCTTATCTGTGTTCTGACACTACACACCCTCGTTGATGAAAGTTTAGTTAGTGACTTAATGGACTTAAATGACCTTGGTTAGCTCGCCTCCGCCTCGAGCAACCCCACGGACTGAGTTCGGTTGGCTGAGGGAAGGCGCGCGCGCCCGGCAGCCGGCCGCCGGTCCCGCCCCAGCAGAGGAATCTCACTGTACAACGATTGCGTCCACAAAGTTTCAAGATAGGTTTCGACCTGTCTTATCTCATACTTCCCTTGTGAGGAATGTGGAAAATACCACTCTCAGAATGGCTAGTGTTAGTGGTGGGATTCACACCTCCGATCTCCGAAGTTGCTGCAGCACACCATCGGAGTCTTGGTGAGCCTTTTAACGCGCACGGCTGCACAGTTACACTCCAGGTACGCATAGGTTAATTATTAGCAGACAATGGTGTCTTAAATCTCAAGCTAGATGATTGAGATGTGAAGCACATTTAAGTTAGTAATAATATACATTTAACATGGCTCCAGGCAGAAACAGGTAGAGTGATGGATTTATCACCTTTCATAACACGATTTATTAAATTCACATCAAGAGAAATCCAGGATTTTACAACGTACATCATTCTTCAGAGATTTTTCCCTATTTCTCTTTCTGCAGCTTCCGTTTCCCCTCGTCAGCTCATTATAAGGAGAGTAGAGAGGTGGGGTGTGTGTATATTTGATACAGGGGAGAGGCCGGCAACTTATTTCACGCGCCCGTAGAGCGGGATGCCTAATCACAAGGCCGCAGGGGCACACGTCGAGGCGCAGCGTTATTAGATTAGCCGAGTCTTCTTGGCTGTCTGCTGGAGCTGGTCTTATAGCGACTGAGCTAGTTAGTACAATGTAATGAACGACGGGGACTTAGACGAATTGTGCAGTTCTGTTTGTGGACTTTGGTAGGCCGTGTAGTTGAAATTAAAACCAGGACTATAAATCTACGTCATCCCTCAGAAGGGTTGCGCGCACGTAGTTGGAGAATGAGTCTACCAGTTGACTGTACCTATAACAGTCTTTCAAATAATCAGTAAGAGATGGATGTTGGTGTTCTAAATATTAATCTAGCAAACGCGAGGAGTGGCTGTTGCTTCCAGCCAATACGATTTCGCGACAAGCATTGCGCTGTTACATTAACACAAAGAGTTCATTGCCTTTTCATTATAATTACTATCATTAGTCTACTTAATGCCATAGGGGAGTAAGCTGGAAGACAATTATAAAATGTAAACTCTATCACATATTATGAAAGACTGTTTATCAGTGGCGTAGTCGGTAGCATGCTGAACTGCTGTGCCCAAGATAGCGGGTTCAAACCCAGCCGAAGTCGTCGGATTTTTTAAGAGCGTTAAAATCCTTCAGTATGCCTTCCTTCGGAGGGGAAGTAAAGCCAGCGGTCCCATGTCATAGATTTATGGAATGTAAAAGATCCTTCCACAGACTAAACTTGCGTGAAGCTAAATTTCTAGGTTAGATTTCGTTGGAACGCTCTATCAAAGTTTCAACGTTCACCATTAGGTATCATTGACATATGGTAGCGAATGTTGGAACTACCTGAAATTTAACGGAACTTGTAGCGCACCCTTTGGGTGTCCTCTTGAAGCAGCTACAGCCTCTGGCGAGCCGAACATGTCCTCGGCCACTCCAGGCACTAAAAGCCATACCATAAATAAATAAATAAATAAATAAATAAAATAAATAAATAAATAAATAAAGTACTAGTATTGTTGTTGTTGTTGTTCATTCATTTAGAGGCTTTGCGACATCGTGGTCATGTAGCCCCGTGTACTTGAGTGTGTGTGTGTGTGTGTGTGTGGAATTTGTCTAATAACCTGTGTCACTGTGATGTCTGTACTAGTGTGTGTATTTGTAATTGAGGTAAGGTTTGGGTAGGAAGCAGCCGTGGCCTTAAGCTAGGTACATCCCAGCATTTGCCTGCAGTAGAAGTGGGAAACCACGAAAACCACTTCCAGGATGGCTGAGGTTGAATTGAACCCGCCTATTCTCAGTTTTGATTCACGATGCTGAGTGTACCCCGTTCCAGTCCTCAGACCAGAATTACATTTCAGAGCTGGGAATCAAACCCGTGGTTCCGCGGTGACAGCCAAGAATGCTGACCACTACGTAAAGAAGCGAACATCCCATTAATAACTGACACCCTGCAGATTTGAAGTTATAAATCACAAAATTTGTTTGCTCGCATCTTGACAATGAAATGCGTTCTAAGGTAGTCTACTGTACCAGCCTGAATACTGCGAGATTTTAAAGAGGTCGTAGGTCAAAAACTACATTATCTATTTATATAATACGCTAAGGTGTATGTTTCACAAAACTCAAGCTCCTAAACCAGAGGGAGTTAGAAGGAGTTAGAAGGAGTGGTTTGTACCAAAATCTTCCAAATCGTCTCAATAGTAAAGGAAAAATCTTGCATTTCTTGAAAAGTCCACACGGAAATATATTTATTTGCTTAAAAAGTGTGTTTAAACAAATAAACAAGACGAGAGCCCCTGGCAGAACTGTGTTGCGTACTGCCACCTAGCACTGGAGCAGGGCGGGAGGTCTATACACATGCGAGAGTTCTCGCACGGGTCCGCTAGTTATTATTATTATTATTATTATTATTATTATAGTCAAGAATATTCAGTCGTACAATTCATGCCTCAGCAATGTATTTACTGTACTATTATAACTGTATATGGCCAAGAATGTGAACCATAATTAGTATTAAGTTATTGAAACTACTGTACTGCATTTTTTTCCTTTCAGTTTTTCGAGGGAAACCGTGGGGAAATCTTCAAAAAGACAGATTGCAAGCTTCTGGACTTACAACTGTGCAGGATTCTTACCTACTAAAACCCCACAAACCCTATACTTGGCTTAAGGCCACCCCGGAACTGCCTGTTCAGCCTTACTTCAGGGTGGAGCCAGTCAATTTCATTTAACGTGATGATAATGAAATTACTCATCATCATCATCATCATCATCATCTTCACTGTCTTCAGCGACCTATCTTCTCGGTTCCTCTTCTTTTTTGTTTTGTTTTTAGCAGCTCAGAGATGTAGACAGCAATCTGTGCCCAACTTTCTCTGCTGATGAGCATTTTATCCACCACATTGTCTGATGTAATGACTCCAACGTTTGTCTCCAGAAGCCTTCGAAGATTTCTCCATCTCAAGCATGCAAAGAACGTGTGCTGAACGTCATCCTATTGATCATCACAATAACGACACCGTGAACTCGGTGATATTCCCATTCGATGGAGGTATGCTTCATAATAACCATGGCCAGAGAGAAACATGGTAATGTAATAATTAACCTCACCATGCTAAATTTATAGAAACATCTCTGGGTCTAATAATATGGTCTGGTTGCCTAATATACTCCAAGGCAGGGCGCAGAGCAATATCGACCATGTAATGTTAGTTGGGTTTCATAAAACTAAATACTACTACTACCACTACTACTACTAATAATAATACCGGCCACGGTGGCCAAGAGCACTAACGCGCTAACTCATGCCTCTGTAACATCGGGAGAGCATGGGTCGTCCTGAAAATGGTTTTCGCGAGTTTCACCACCAGGCAAATGCCGGGACGGTTCCTTTCAACTGGTCCACGGTCGATGTCCTGAAAAGCCTTTGGCTGCATTAATTAAAAAAATAAGTTATAAAACTAAATAATAAGGGGTTGGTGGATCACTCTGTATAATACTGAAGCGTGAATAAACTCAGCTGTGGAGCACCTAGGCTAACCTACTACAGGACAGTGCTCCAAGAAGGCTGTGCGTGCATGACTCGCCCCTCCAGCCCTCCGGACGATCGACATCACTCTGAATACACAATGTTGCATCCCACGTCTGTAAGGTACAGCATGGCCAGGAACATTCCTAAGTACGAGTAATACATGAAATAACAAGATCTATACAAACTTCCCCCATTTGCCAAGAGAAGTTCACATTTTCAGACAAATTCTGGATTTATTTCGATAAAAATATTTTCATTATTTTAAGCAAGATGTGAATAAAATTAGATCACCGTCGGGATTCGAACCCGAATCTCTTGCAATCCATGTAGGTTATCCGGCTACACTACCAACGCTCTCCGCCTAACCGACACTTATTTTCAAATATTCTAGGGGGGAGCTGCAGCAAGTCGGGAGTTCGGTGCTGACAACGGGTACCCTTCGAGTGCAGTTTTCCTTGGATATTTCACACTCCCTCCAGGCAAGTCCCGGGGCACCTAGCCCATCCCTGTCTCTAATACAGCTACACACACTACTACAGTCATCACAGAAACACAGGTTATCAGACAAGTTCAACACACACCTAAGAACAATGTGCTGATGACCATGATATCACAAGCCCCTAAAATGAACGAACGAACAAACAAACAAACAACAAAACATTTCCAAGTCGCAGAAGAAGAGGGCAGCGTAGAGCGAATCAATTCAAGCGGAGCTGTTCTTTCAGGCCATTTCAATGATTCGAAGGAAGAATAACTGGCTTTTTAAGAGCGATAAACTCCCTCAGTATGTCTTCCTTCGGAGGGGAAGTAAAGCTGGCGGGCCCATATCATAGATTTATGGCATGTTAAAGAAAATTCCACTAATTACACCTGTGTGAAGCTAAATTATAGGTTATATTTGACCAACGCTCTTAGGTTCCAACGTTCGTCATCAGGAGCCGACTGCGGTGGTATCTGGTAACCAAGTTCAGAACTAGTAGTCGCTGACGATGGCGTTTGGCGACAAAAGTAGGAACTACTCGAAAATTCAATATCGGCAGTCCTTACTTGAATTAAAAACAGATAACACACACTAATACAGACATCACAATTAACACCGGTTATCAGACAGATTGTACACACACCCAAAGTACACGGGGCTACATGACCGCGTTGTCGCAGCCCCTAAACTGAGGAACCAACAAATGAGCTATTAGGTCGTGCAATGCATTACACGAACTAATGGCTGAAAGTCTTCAATTGTATTATTTATTTATTTATTTAATTATTTATTTATTTATTTATTTATTTATTTATTTATTTACGAAGTTTGATGCTTGTGATGGGTTATTCCAGGCTTAGGGAGTATCCCATCACCATTGGGTACAATCGTGTTGAAAAGCATCACCATTCATTTACTAAGGCAACACTGAAAATGACTTCAAAGACCACAATATTCGTTATTTACGTGAGTAATATAAAACATCACCGTCGGACTATTTTATGAGCCAAAGTTATTTCTTTGTTAGGTCGTGTCCCGTTGGATTCTATTTCAGTTGTCCTTGGGCCAAGTATGCTTCGAACCAGTCTTTATTCTCTACATCTTCTGAGGTCTTCTGAGCTGATTACTGAAGAGACAGAGTTTTGTGTACGATATTTCCAGTTCCAAGGAGGACAGCCTTTTGTATCATCAGCATGTGGTGTTTCTTATGTGTATTTTTAATATCAATGTTAGCTTCCTTTGGGTCATCCAATGTCTGTTATACTTTAAGTTTTAAAATTTAATCAAAAAACTTACAGTCAGTCTGAAAGACTAGACGTTATATCATTTCAAATGACGCATGCTACAAATGCTACACATGCTAGAAAGGCTCAGGAGGGCTTCTCGCTTCGCTCGAAGCCCCATGACTCTTTCAACAGATTCCATTACCCATTAACTTAGGCTAAGAGTCACCTTGTACTCTTATCTGGCATCTTGTATATCTCTTTATGAGTCACCCTATATTCTTATCTGGCATCTTGTACTGTATTTTGCTCTGACATCCTGCACACCTCTTTAGGAGGCACCCTGTATTCTTGTCTGACATCTTGTGCACCTCTTTAGGAGTCACCCTGTATTCTTCTCTGCCATTTTGTACACCTCTTTAAGTGTCACCTTGCATTCTTATCTGGCATCTTGTATATCTCTTAGGAGTCACCCTGTATTGTTATCTGGCATCTTGTACTGTATTTTGCTCTGCCATCCTGCACACCGCTTTAGGAGGCACCCTTTATTCTTATATGGCATCTTGTATATCTCTTTAGAAGTCACCCTGTATTCTTGTGTTCGCTTCGCTCAAAGCCCCAGGTCGCTCGACGCCGCAGGACTCTTTCAACAGACTCCAATAACCATTAACTTCTGCTTCCCGCGTGGCTGCATGACGTCACGCACTCAGTTCCCGCGCGGCTGCATGACGTCACTTCCCGCGCGGCAGCACGACGTCACTTCCGTCTCCGTCTCCGTAACGCATAACGTTGGACCCAAGCATAACGACGAAGTCGACAAGATCATTTGAAATGATAAAATTTATTTTTCCAGCCTGTCATTATATGTCCCCAAAACGACAATAATCTTTTGCGCATCGTGTGCAATATATTCTCTACATAAGTAGAGTTGTTAGATCGTGGTCTGTTGGATTTTATTTCTGTTGTCCTTTGGCCAAGTATGCTTCGAACCAGACTTTTTTCTACTGTCATGATTTTGTTTCTCTCACCTCTCCGAATTTAGTTTTAGTCTTTCTGCTCCAAAAAGAGCCATGTCTCACCACTGTATTGTTATGTTTAATTTTGGTGTCCCATGATAATGCCCTTTTCTTGTATATATGTCTTGTGATCTGAAATGCTACGTCCATTTTCTTTGCTCTGACCTCCAAGCCGATTTTTTCTCATTGTTATTAATAGTTATCCGTTCACGTAAATATTTAAACGAGTTGACTTTGCGGATTTTGTTTTGATTTATGATTATTATATAAGGACAATTTTTAACGCTTGTTACAAATTCTGTTTTTGGAAAGGAGATTTGTAAACTTATTTTACCCGCTTCTCCATTAAGTGTTCTACTTGGAATTTTGCATTCTCAGGTGTGTCTGTAATCAGAGCAATGTCATCCGCGAAAGCCAAGTAGTAGATATTATCTTTTTGGTTTCCAAATTTAATACAGTACCTTTCATGTCGGATTTTCTCCATTCCCTAATCACCTTCTCCAGAGAAGTTAAAAAGTAAATTATTATATATATATATAATTCGCTGGGGCCATCAAGGATCACGCTGAGTCTTGTTGCATTTGATACTGAACTTGGCCTTCTTCAGAGCCCAGATTTCCCTCATTCTTTGTGAGTGAGCCTGGCTACGCTCCTCTGTCCAAGGGGCACCGTGTCTTCTCTTCGGTTGCTCGTCACGGCTTAGCCCGTTCGTCAATATTTTCTTGCGGAAGAGATCTCTGTTAAGGGCGTCTTCAGCTGGGATATGTAGCATTTGCAGGTCTTCTTTGGTATTTCTAAATCGGGGAATTGTGGTTTTGGGGTTTGAATATAAAAAAGTGAAATATCTCTTTAATAACTTTCTTCCGTCCATTCTATTCAGGTGACCGAAAAATCGTGCCCGTCTTTTTCGGATTGTGTCGGTAATTGTCTCTATTTTGCTGTAGACGTCCACGTTGGACCTCTTTTGATGGATTCCATTTTTGTACTTGGATCCCAAGATTAATTATTATTATTATTATTATAATACACGAATACAACATGTCTTCTAATAACGAGCTGAGCCACTGTAAAGCAATATTAAGTAAGATGCAATCTTGAAAAAAGAAAATAAAAAAACATGGCTTCTAAGGTTGCAATTGCCTCTTTGCAGGAAGACCATCCTGCTTTCAGTCTCCAGAGCCAATTCCAGTAGAAAGAAATGGACTCTCTCACGGAGCAAACTGGGCGTCTGCGAGGAAATCGAAAAAGAAATCCTGGTATGTAGGCTACAGAGCAGCGGAAGGGTCTCATGAGAAAATTGCGTTTTGGTATATTTGCTTATGGGAGGCTGGGCAATGGAAGCCATTATGTGCATGTAGAACCAGCAAGAAGTGAAATAAATGGAATTGTTACGTGTATATAATAAGGGCAGGCTAAACGAAGTTTGATAAAAACAAAAGCTCACTACAATGCGTCAACTAAATTATTCATATAACGAATTTAAAAAAAACGCAAGCTTGGAATATTCAGGAAGGCCTTAAAGAGGAACTGTAGAGTGCTTTGGGAGGCACGCTTTTGAAATCACAGAGTTCAATCGCGTAAAGTGAGAGCCTGTTAACTGTCAAACACAAGTGGAGTGTATGTGTACATTTATTCGCCCGTGATGTAGAAATATACTGAACGCAGTGCGAATTTAATCGCTAGAGTCCCGATAATGGCGTGCTCGCCTTCCACTGCAACGAACCCTCTTTAATTCCCCCAAATTGATCGGAGAATAATTTGCGGTCAGTATAAAGGTCACGTTCTGATAGTTCAAAAGTCAATTTATGGATTTCTACATTATTGTATCCACGGGTACAGTGAAATTCAGACCAGGACTTAGTTCACTAACAAAGGCTGACTGTTTACATTATTGTATTCTACGAGTGCGTTGCATTTCGGATCGGGTTCTAGCTCACGTCACCTTTTCAAGATGAATCAATCAGTGGGAATGGAACCAACAACTTTTCGTTAAGCTAAGAAAGACCTGCCTATCTCGCCCATGTTAAATCTTCAAATTTTTGGTACACTTTACTCAAAATCTGTTTGGGTTAGCCAATTGAAACTTTCAGGGATTACTGTTTGGATCATTATCTGCAATAATAGGAAGGATTATTGACAGAAACGAAATACTTTTGCCAATATGAAGTTTTCTTTAAGGTACTATTTTTAAATCCAAAATTATGTCGAAAAATATTTATATTTCATTTTTTATGTTATTTAAAGGGGTATTCCTTCTTATTACTGTTCATTAGGATGATGACGATACATTAATAAAAAATTATGGGCCTATCTTTATTAGGTTTCTTACAAATGGTACCAAAGTAGTGAACAAGTAGTTCCGTGAAGAACTATACAGCCTATTTTCATATATCCTACTCATATTAATTGCCTCTATCAACATACAAAATTTCAGTTTGATTGCTATGTTAGATTCGTAGATACTTAGAACCGACTAAATATCGCAGATGGTAGCCAGGTTGGATTTTTATTTATGTACTATTACATGAAGATTATTGTGTACGTGTGGTTTTCAGACGTCAATCGCATGATTAGGACACGAGAAGTAAAAACGAGATCTTAAAATTTCGCACAGCTGCCATATTGTGGTTATGATAACAATTGAAATAAATTACATACCAGTGGATTAACATTTGTATAAGCATTAACGTGCAATGTTTCACTGCACTCAGATGGTTAAATCGCGAGAAACGTCCATTTAGATATTTATACTTCGCGTCGCCGCCATGTTGGATTAGTGCTCACCAGGTTACTGAAAGTCACATAGATGAACTTATATTCAGAGCCTCTATGAACATAAAAAAATAGTTTGATTGCTGGAAAAATTGAGAACCGTCAAAATATTTCGGATGCTCGCCATTTTGGATTGTTATATGTATAGGTCATAGAGTTATGTACCATTAAAGGAAAATTATTGCGTAGCTTCATTATTCAAACTTTCACTTCGATCGCATGATTACGACACAAGAATAAAAACTTAATTTTAAAATTTCGCACAGCCGCCATCTTCAGTCTATGTAAACAATTGAACTAAATTAGATGCCAGTGAATGACAATATGTATAAACATTTACTCTACCACATTTCAATGCGCTCATATGATTAAATCGCGAGAAAAATGTATTAGAATGTGTCAACTTCGCTTGGTCGCCATGTTCGTTTCGTAGTGTACAGGTTTTTGAAAGTTACATAGATAAACGCGTAGCAGTGCTCTTTATCACCGTACAAAATTTGAGGTTGATATCATAAATAGTTTCGGAGATATTGAATGCCTGTGAAATATTTCGCACAGCCGCCATTTTGAGGTTATGTAAACAATTGAACTAAGTTAGATGTCGGTACATTACACTGTATATAAACATATACTGTGCCAAGTTTCATAGCGTTTGGTTGGTTAAATCGCGAGAAACGTCCATTTAAAAGTCGCAACTTCGCTTGGCCACCATGTTTGTTTTGTAGTTACCAGGTTTTCAAGGATCACATAAGTGAATTTCTAGTAGCTCCCTTTATCAGCATACAAAATTCCAGGGTGATATCTGTAACAGTTTCGAAGATATTGAATGCTGGTGAAATATTTCGCACAGCCGCCATGTTGGATTGGTGAGACGTAACAAAATTTGAAGGGCACGGTCGGGGTCGCCCGGAATAGAGCTATGAACTTACCGAGTTTCATTGAAATCTCTCCAGCCGTTTAGATTTTATTAGGGGGGGGGGGGACACATACACGAATCACACACACGGACAAAAGGTGATCTCATAAGCCTATTTTTTCAAAATTGAAAATAGGCTAAAAATATTAAACTGAGAAAAAAGAGGTTGAATTTTTTCATTACATTTTGTTACCTCTGACAATTCCTAGAACATTCCTGCCCCATAACTTGCATCATTTCGTTCATAAGTAAACAAATAAATAAATAAATAAATAAATAAATAAATAAATAAATAAATAAATAAATAAGTAAATAAAAACAATATAAATTTTAAAAATGCGTATTTCAACTTATCAGTTTGCAAATAAGTGGACTTGTTTCCCTCTTCAAATCAACGATTTAATTATTAATAATTGGCGCAGATTACCTCGCTGTTCTGCTCCTGAAACAATATTTCTTCAATGGGCCAGTGCAAAATCACAGTGATTATAATATTATGACGATGTTCAGTAACCACTAGTAACACAAACAATGCAGGAAGTTGTCATTGTTACCAACACAAAGTCTGCGCTCAACAGAGCAGACAGGAAGTGAGATCAGAAATATATCTATAATAGTTCAGAAGTTATACGCAAAAACATCTCTGTAAAAGTGGGCGTTGTCATTCATGGTGCAGCGTAGTCATTTATATCTTATAAAATGACCATTTTTCATATTTTGTCGACTTTTTTGACTAATTCCTGTTCTCTACATTGTATATAACTAAAAACGCCAAAAATACATTTTTCATTTTCTTCGCCCCTAGACGGGTCTTTCTTACCTTAAGAACCAATCCATCTCTATACTCAATACAAACAATAAGTATAAACGAATCGTGAGTTTATGATGGATTTGAAAAGTTCGAGTACCTACGCCTCTCTGTTCCCTTACCGTACGCCCGCAATGGTATCAAATATTTCAAATGAGGATATTCACGGCCAAGGAATTAAAACTGAACATATTTTCTAGGTTTATGCCGGCATAAACCTAGAAAAATTGCTGAGTTTTAATTCCAAATGCTCTTTGAGGCGCAACAATTCTGACATGTATCTGGGTAGACCATTTATTTGGAGGTCTGAGAATAGAAAACTTCCCACATCTGGCTAATTCTAAAGGTCTGCAAGAAATTAGGCCCGACCCTCAATCAGGGTTTATGAACCATTTTCGGCATAAAACGTGCCAAATAGCTCCTGCAGCAACTATATTTTGTACATGTTTCTGTAGTCACCTGAGAACACAAAGCAACATTTTTTACTTACTTCCGACCTGTTTAAAAGGTTTGGGGTGGGGAAGGAATTGGAAACGAACCTCTGTCATATTTTATGATGTAGGCCAAATGTTTTGTTAAAATCATCCGTGAGGTGTTACTTCTCTGGTGGCATTGAAGTTAAAAGGTGTTTGTGTCGACAGTTGTACAATTGTTATGGAGCAGAAAGAATATGCCTTGACCTTCATACGTTAATGCTGAATTGCTGTGCCCAAGATCGCGGGTTCAAACCCGGCCGAAGTAGTCGGATTTTTTAAGAGCGTTAAAAATCCTTCAGTATGCCTTCCTTCGGAGGCGGTCCCATGTCATAGATTTATGGCATGTAAAAGATCCTTTCACAGACTAAACTTGCGTAAAGATAAATTGTTAGGTTAGATTTCGTCATAACGCTCTATCAATGTTCCAACGTTCACCACTAGGTATCATTGATATCTGGTAGTGAAAGTTGGAACTACTTGAAATTGAACGGAACTTGTAGCTCACCCTAATAAGGGTGTCCACTGGAAGCAGCTACAGACTCAGGCGAGCCGAACATGTCCTCGGACACTCCCGGCACTAAAAGCCATACGATAAATAAATAAATAAATAAATAATTTCTTAAAATCGGATGTAAACCGTGCACAGGTGAAAAAAGAATACAGATAATTCGCAGTTCCGCAGGGAACTTACTTCAGGTAAGACATCAGTAATTCGATAATAATAACCCCTGGCACTACAGCCCATGAAGGGCCTAGGCCTACCAATTGGATAGCTTTATATGATTATTATTGTTTTGGATACAACATATTTTATAGTTTAACTGCACATGTTCACATTTTATGAATTGAATTCTTTTCAAGGCATGTGGTGATGGTTTTGTTTTGTGATACTACATTTTGCTTACTGGAATCCACTACTGTATTCTGTTCAAATTAGGTAAATTATAGCAGCAGGGAAAATGTTATTAAGCAACTTCTTCTTCTTCTTCTTTTCGAATGACCCACTTTGGGGTACGTCAGATCAATCACTTCTTAGATGCTTGTGCTCTCCCTTTCTCCCAATACTTCTTCATTCTCTCTGATCTCCTCTTTCTTTCCCTTTGTGATATCTGCATCGGTTTTATGGAGACGACTCTGGCTTGGAACTTCTTGGTGTTGTCTTTGGTCACGGTTTTGGATGTACCATTTCAACATGATTTCAGTTATCTGAAGCTCTCGCAGGTCCTTTTCTACTTCCGTAAACCAATTAGGTTAGATCTTCTTTTTGGAAAAGAAGACTAAGATTTTCTTGGTTAATCGGGCAGGATTCATCCGGTAGATGTGTCCATAGAAATCAATCCTCCTTTTCCGTATGGTATCTGAAAGTCTCTCCGACTTCACATACAGGGTGTCGTTCCTATAGAAAACTTTTTTGTTATTTTGGAATTTAGGACCTATGATCTTCCTCAAAATTTTTCTCTCTTTGGTTTCCAATTTTTCCATTTGTCCTTGTCTCCTCAAGACTAGTGTTTCTGCTGCAACTATTTTATACAAAAGTAACGTTTTGTTACTACAACAATTGTGTAACTGTAACGTCGATACTATTTTTGATAAGCGGCTTCGGTGGCGTAGTTGGTAGCATGCTGAACTGCTGTGCCCAAGATCGCGGGTTCAAACCCAGCCGAAGTCGTCGGATTTTTAAGAGCGTTGAAAATCCTTCAGAATGCCTTCCTTCGGAGTGGAAGTAAGGCCAGAGGTCCCATGTCATAGATTTATGGCATGTAAAAGATCCTTCCACAGACTGAACTTGTGTGAAGCTAAATTTCTAGGTTAGATTTCGTTGGAACGCTGCATAAAAGCTCCAACGTTTACCACTAGGTATAATTACATTTGGTAGCGAAAGTTGGAACTACTTGAAACTGAACGGAACTTGTAGCTCACCCTATGAGTGTCCGCTAGAAGCAGCTACAGCCTCTGGCGAGCCGAACATATCCTCGGACACTCCCGGCACTAAAATCCATACGATAAATAAATAAACTGACACCTAGTGGTAAACGTTGGAACTTCATAGAGCGTTTCTAGCCAAATGTAACCTACAAATGTAGCTTCACACAAGCCTAGTTCAAAGGGGAAGGATCTTTTACATGTCGTAAATCTAAGACATTGACGCCGCGCCGGCTTTACTTCCCCTCCGAAGGAAGGCATACTGAAGGATTTTAGCGCTCTTAAAAAATCCGACGACTTCAGCAGCGTTTGAACCCGCGATCTTTGACAGAGCAGTTCAGCATGCTACCAATTACGCCACCGAAGCCAATTCTAATAAAATTTCCATCTAATGTCAACGGGTCAAAGTGGTCTTGCTTTAAAGTCAATCGAATCTGTTATTTATGAAGTCTATAATTCAAGTTGGAGTTGTTGATTATTATCAATTATGTCTATATTGCTCTTGGCTCATATTATGGTTAAATTTATCTTGTCTTGTTGTCTTCTACTGTAAATTCCATGTTGTATTTTGGTGGCTTCTGTTTATGTTGCCCTTAATTCGTGGAAAAATGTATACACATCAAAAAAAGTTTTGCATAACACTTGTTTGCCATGATGCAGAGCGTATGTGGGATTGTGGGCGAGGTTATTACAACAGAGACGGCATTCTGACAAATATCCAGCAGATTTTATTCATGTGTGAAAAGAAAATTACAAACAGGAAGACATTTGGCCTGTTAAACAGGGACTGATATGTGTAGCAATCTTGCCATCCTGTGACGTTTCAATAAGGAACATGGCCACCATGGGCGTTCAGCAGGGCTCTTACTCGCCGTGGTATACCACAGATTAAGTTATCGTGGTCCTCTTGAGGCAGGTGATCCCACTCTTCGACGCGGCCTCCACGATCTCTTGGCAGGTTATGGGAGGGCGTGGACGCAAAGCACTAGCACGCTTCAGCATATCCCAGACATGTTCGATACAGTTCATGTCCGGCGACATCGCAGGCCATTCCATTCGTGCAATGGAGGACTCCTGGAGGAAGTTTTGTACCACCGCCACTCGATGTGGTAATTATATGCAAAACATTTCTTGATGTGTATATTTAAAGACATTTGACCTTAAAATATGTCGATATTGTCACATCTTTTTATGCCAGACGGAGATCAGAGGAATCTAATTCCGCGGATGACGGAAGTGTTCCACTTTAAAACCACGGTCAGATGACACAGCCGCCTCGGTGATAACTCTCATTGCAGATAAAGTCAAATGCTAAATACTGCAAAAGGATTGTTTTTAAATCTCAATGGAAAGCCTATAATTCTGAGCGCAGGATAAATGGTTAATTTGATCAAAGTCGTCCCCAGCGCGACGCAGACAGCTGGTGTCACATGTGTAAATGATTTAGGAATGTATGCACTTTTGTATGCAATGCCATTACCGTGATCCGCGGCCGGAACTCATTTATTCACGGCGCCATGCTTTATTCAGCGTCCCCCGCAGAGCCACACGATTTAACATTCCGACGGACTTCATAGGAGCTGTACCACAAGTTCTGCAGCAAAAACATTATTTATGTCTTAGAAATACTCGCTATAAGCTTTCTAGACAAATCGTTGGTAGTGTGTCTGTCTTGTGATTCTAAGACCTTAGGGGCAGATGACCTCGTAGTTCCTCCCCTTAAAACAACAATAACTAACTAACTAACTAACTATTCTAAGACCTTGGATTCGATCCTCATTCGAGGAAACCTGTCGACCTCCCTTGGTAAACCCTTGTTTTCTTCCGATGTCGGTGGTATTATGTAACCGAATGTATTTGGTTACAGCGCTCACCCTCACGTTTTCGGTTTGTTTAGGTTAAGTTTTTAGGTTAGAAGCATGGCCACCTGTTGGGGCACTGCAGAGAGTTTTGTACTTTGAGCTATGGGATTCTTTGTAGTGACCCAGCAATAGGTGGCAGGGGGCTTTGCCCAATGGAGTTTCATTTCTCTATATGTTCTTTTTATGATAGTGTGTTGTTTTGATGATCTGCTTGTTGGAATATGATAGTGATATGTTTAAAATGGATTGAGTTATGATTTAAGGTTTTGGAAAATAATGAATGTATAGAAAGGAATAAGATGAAATGTTTTGGATGTATGGTTATCTGATGTCTTGATGAATGCTGACGTAGAAACAGATGTTTTAAGAAAATGCAAGAAGATAAGAATGGAGCAGAAGAATATTGAGCATTGTGAGGGGTCTTTTCGTCATGAAGGTTTGGATTCGATCCTCGTTTGAGGAAACCTGTCGACCTCCCTTGGTAAACCCTTGCTTCCTTCCGATGTCGGTGGTATTATGTAACCGAATGTATTTGGTTACAGCGCTCACCCTCACGTTTTCGGTTTGTTTAGATTAAGTTTTTAGGTTAGAAGCATGGCCACCTGTTGGGGCACTGCAGAGAGTTTTGTACTTTGAGCTATGGGATTCTTTGTGGTGACCCAGAAATAGGTGGAAGGGGGCTTTGCCCAATGAAGTTTCATTTCGCTATATGTTCTTTTTATGATGGTGTGTTGTTTTGATGATCTGCTTGTTGGAATGAATGATAGTGATATGTTTAAAATGGATAGAGTTATGATTTGAGGTTTTGTAAAATAATGAATGTATAGAAAGGTTAGTATGAAAAAAGGAATAAGATGGAGTGTTTTGGATGTATGGTTATCTGATGTCTTGATGTATGCTAACGTAGAAACAGATGATTTAAGAAAATGCAAGAAGATAAGAATGGAGCAGAAGAATATTAAGAATTGTGAGGGGTATTTACCACATGAAGGTAGTTGTGGATACTGTGTGAGAGATGCAGGTAACGGAAGGTTGCTTACATGTAGACAAACATGTAATAAAAGTATTGTATTTCTTATTTCTTTGTGTGTTTAACGCTATATAGACCCCGAAGATTATTAGTAAGTAAGAAGAATTTAGTTACATTGATTGCCCAACCTAGGGGGCTTGTTGTTGTTGGTTGACCCCGACCAATATATAAAGAAATTCATTACAATTATGGTACCCAGGTCTCGTATTTAGAAACCCTTCCCGATTTAAACCCGCTGGCTCGATCACTCCGCCAACATCTCTTCTTTCTTTTTTTGATCAACTCTGATTGGTCAGCGCTTAGTGGACGCACTAGCAAGGTGCTGACAGCACGACGTAAGAGGATTTCACTCAGTGGTTCAAAGCACATTGCTGCTGAGATAATTTAATACACAGAACGAGGTGACTAATAGAGGTCTTGTACAGAGCAAGGAGTACATTCAAGGTCGAACTGCACTGAGTGCCCAATAGTCCCATGATAAAATGTGCCGTGTAGGACTCTTGAGTGTTGCGGCTAGCTGCGACGGAGCAGAGCAGTCTGTCACAGACACTAGTGTAGTGAAGATGGTAACACGTCGCGAGTTAACCGACTTCGCACGTGGGATGATCATGGGCGCACGGCGCATTTTGGAGGTCGAGGGCGAATCTTCAATATCGCAGAGATAATGTTAGTTGGTTCTTCAGTTTAGGGACTGCGACAACGCGGTCATGTAGCCACGTGTACTTTGGGTATGTGTAGGATCTGTCTGATAACCGGTGTTAATTGTGATGCCTGTACTAGTATGTGTTATCTGTAATTCAGGTAAGGACTGCAGACGACCAATTCCAAGTAGTTCCTACTTTTGCTACCATATACTAAGTGTGAACTTGGCTAATAGATGCCACCGCAACTGGCACCTGGCGACGAACGTTGGAACTTAATGGAGCGTTAATCAAATCTATCCTACAAATTCAGCTTAACACAATAATTGTAGTAAGTGGAAGGTTCGTTTACATGCCATAAATCTATGACATGGAACCGCCGGCTTTAGGTTACTTCCCCTCCGAAGGAAGGCATACTGAGCGAGTTTTAACGCTCTTAAAAACGACGACTTCGGCCGGGTTTGAACCCACGATCTTGGGCTTAGAAGCTCAGCATGCTACCAACTACGCCACCGAGCTGCTTGAGATAATGTTACCATCCGCGTAAACCGCCGCACGGGACGACCACAGGTGTTTGTCGAACGGAGATCACGTCACCTCAGCAGAAATATACGGGACGATCGAAGGGCTACTGTGTGTGTGTCAGATCACCGCCCAGTTGAATGTTGGGAGTCAGGAACCCATTTCTTGACGAGTCGATGTCTCGCTGCCTTTTGAGGGATCGCGGATGAGCAAGTCGTCATATTCCGTGCCTTCCCATAACTTCTGGCCATTCAGTGTGTGTTCGTATAGCACAGTGACTTATATTCCTGGGTTACTGTCTTATTAAAAAAACAACATCCGCCTCTCTGACCAGCAGTACAGTATCGTAGTCATGATCTCAATAACGTGGGTTTGATTTCTGGCTTAGGGCAGGAAAATTCTACGGTGCACACTGTCAAACATTTCGACACGCTATAAAGAATTCTTGTGTTATGGTAGGTCAAACATTTCGACACGCTATAAAGTATTCTTGTGTTATGGTGGGTGCCTTCAAGGCAAAATTACAACTCTGCGAAAGCCCACTCACTACAGTGAACTGTATTTGGAAATCTTAACGAATTTAAACAATACTACTTTCTTAGTGTAAACCGTATGATATCCACTGATTGTCAGAAAACACTGTAAATACGGTATGTAATGTTTTTCAGAGAATACATTCCTTTTTCAAAAATAACACTACCCTCTGTGATGGGAAATTCAACTTATCATGAGATGAACATACAATATTATACCATGTTCATTATTGTATCTTGACCGGGGAGAGTTATGTCCGGTCGCCTGTTCACTGTTGCTCGCTTAGCACCACCCAGGGGTCACGTGTAGGGTACTTTTCAGGTTAAACCTACGGACGTGAGCAATTAAAGACATTAAGCCAGGCAAAGCACCAGGTTTGGATGGCATCCACCCGGAATTTATTACTCATTGTGGAGACAGAGCTAAAGTATGGTTGTCTAACTTCTTCACGAACATATCACAGAGTGGGCAATTGCCAAAGTTATTCAAACAAACGAAGATCATAGCCATCTTGAAGAAAGGCAAAGCAAGTGATACACCAGAGAGCTATCGCCCCATTGCCCTGATTAGCGTGACATATAAATTACTAGAAAGGCTCCTTCTCAATAGAATTGGCCCAGAGATAATCAAGAAAATCCCAGTGGAGCAGGCAGGATTCAGACCGCACAGAAGCACTACAGATCAAGTACTGTCCCTTACAACTTTCATAGAAGCAGGCTACCAGAAAAAACTTAAGACATCGGTGGCTTTTATCGATCTGACAGCAGCATACGACACAGTCTGGAAGGATGGCCTACTCTTCAAGTTCCTGAAAGTGATACCATGTAAGACGACTGCCCGACTCCTGAATAATATGCTAAGTCAGAGACTTTTCCAAGTACATATGGGGAATAATGTGAGCACCAAAAGATCACTAAATAATGGACTTCCTCAGGGCTCTGTTCTTGCTCCAATCTTATTTAGCCTATATATCGCAGATATGCCTGCCACAACTTCAAGAAAATTTGGTTATGCAGATGATTGGGCACTTGCTACTAGAGATACAACTTTTGAGAAAACAGAGATGAACCTAACAGACGATCTTGAAGAACTGACCCAATACTTTAAGATGTGGAGACTTACACTTAATACTAACAAGACAGAATTGTGCTGCTTTCATTTGAACAACAAGATGGCTAATAAAGAATTGCAGGTGTATATTGGAAATCAATTATTGAGACATAATAGATTCCCTAAATACCTGGGGGTCACAATGGATAGAACACTCTCCTTCAAACAACACCTCCGCAATACTCAATCCAAAGTGAGAACCCGTAACAATATAGTCCAAAAATTATGTGGCACAACTTGGGGTTCATCGGCAACTTCACTTCGATGTACAGCTTTGGGACTTGTGTATTCAGCTGCAGAGTATTGTGCCCCGGTGTGGTTGAATAGTCCTCACACTAACCTCATAGATACCTAGCTCAACACCACCATGCGCCTAATCACTGGCACAATAAGGTCTACACCCACACATTGTCTACCTATCCTCAGCCACATCCCTCCACCAGATCTTCGACGTAAAAACGCTCTCCTCAAGGAGTTCAAGAAAATAATGGATAACCCACAGCTACCAATACACTGTGACATTGCTGACATTTGCCTGAATCGCCTACGATCCCGAAATCCACCAACAAGGACTGCAATAGACTTGGAGAATACCAACTACAACATCACTAAAGAATGGCAGGGAAGACAAGATAATAGGCCTGGATCAACCTTACCACGCATTGGATCATCGTTGCCACCTGGATTTGAGCTTCCTCGGAAAACATGGTCAACTCTAAACATGATTCGTACGGGTCACGGCAACTGTGCAGACTTCCACTACAAATGGAAAATAATGTCTTCACCTAACTGTGATTGTGGTGCCCCCAAGCAGACCATCCAGCATATCATCACCGAATGTCCTAAACGAAAGTACAGTGGCAACGTGACTGATTTTGCTCATGGATCATCAGAGACAATTAACTATATAAACAATTTAGATATGAACATATAGTTTGTCTTCATAAACTAATTATCTTTTATGTGCATATTGTATCTGTAAAGCCATACGCTAAATAAATAAACAATATTATAATAGCCTACATCTTTGGGTTTGTGTCTACTATCCATTGCGTTCCACTGGCTTTTAGGTAGATTTCATTAGAAAGCTATCTATTGCAATGGGAATCATGCTGTGACATACGGATAATTTCGATATATCTTCGCGTTTCACATCCCTCAGACCCCAAAATCACCGTCAGTTCAAACGTTTACGGTATATATAATGTATATGTCACCTTTTTATGGACATGATAACTAGGCCTACTGTCAACTTGCACCAAACACCTTAAAATGTATACATAATAATAATAATAATAATAATAATAATAATAATAATAATAATAATAATAACAGCTAGGGCTCGGATGTTTAAGCCCTAAAAATAGCCCGAATATGCAAGAAAACATGACCTTAAAATGACGTAATATGACTCAAAAATCACAAAATACGACTGAAGATAACTGATTTAAATATGGCCGTTTTTCAAATTATAAATCCAGATTAAATTGTTAACTACATTCTTTATTCCTATTGTCATATTAATATTCTGAATATACATGATTAAGTGGCTATTTACAGTTTATTCCTGTAAACACTATTTCCCGTTCAGTAAGTTGAGGATGATTGCACACCTACTGTACAGCTGCAGTCAAGCTACCGAAATATGACGTTCCTACCAAACAATGCTCAAAATATGGTAAAATATGTTCGAAATGTGTATTTATATGACAAATAAAATCCACTCTATTGTGACGATAATCACTCGATTTGCATCAGAGACCAATCGGGCATGAAAATAGATTCAAAGAAGAAATATGATTTTTCCTAAACATCCGAGCCCTAGTGACAACATAACCACGTAGCGGAGGAACTACGTTTTCATATCTGCCTTTCATGGCTCTACTTCCTTCCAAGTTCCTCATTTATCATTCTCAGAGGGAAGTCATTTATTTTACCGGTCTGTTATTCCGTTACCGCTTTTCTTTTTGAATTTCTTCTAGCATAGGAATCTCTGTTATAGGCCGTGTTCTAAGGACATTTCGTCGTCCTGACGTTTCGCTGAAGACTGCGTTCAGCATGTTCACAGGTTACATTAAGCGAGGTAAAACAAGTAAACAGAAGATATATAAATAGTCAACAACCCACACATAGAGGCTACCATAGCAACGGCGTACCACATAAAAGTAATGCATCAAGGACAGGCCTACTCTTCTGTTCCATCAGGTCACGATATAAGATATGGAGACACCGAAGTTCTGTCCACCACGGTGTCTTATTATGCCAGGCTACAAAGGGAGGCAATTGAAATCCTGAAAAATACTAACAGCTTCAATCTTAAGGAGGAAGCAGAACGTGTGAACAGAGCTTGGCTTCCAGTCCTTAATCCCCTCAAGTCTGCCCTCATTGACCGTCATAGACGAGAAGATGCAACAGACGAGCAGCCCTGTCCTTGATGCATTACTTTTATGTGGTACGCCGTTGCTATGGTAGCCTCTATGTGTGGGTTGTTGACTATTTATATATCTTCTGTTTACTTGTTTTACCTCGCTTTATGTAACCTGTGAACATGCTGAACGCAGTCTTCAGCGAAACGTCAGGACGACAAAATGTCCTTAGAACATGGCCTATAAGCCCGCGAAACATACATTCCTATTTCAACGCCGGTCGTGAAAGTCTGAATTTTTACTTTCTTCTAGCATGTCTGCTGGATATGAGTAAGTAGTAGTACTTTCCATTTAGTGAAATTCTCAGTTTTCACTAATACGATATCATTGAAGGCAGATGACCTTGATGTTTTCCCCCTTAAAACAGCAATCACCACGAACACCATCGCATCCTTGTCTAGTTTCATTCATTTCAACTCTCACTAACTCCTCTCATGAGGTTGACGTCAGGAAGAGCATACGGCCGTAAGAACCATCTGACACATAGCAATTCCCCTTCGCACATGAGAATAACGAGAGTTTGTCTCAAATGCCCCATTGAGCCAAAATTGCACATGTAGGCCTACATTTCACAGACTCGCTCCCAGTTCTGGAGACGTGATGGTGCCTCTTACAAAGGCAGATTGGGTTCTATTCCCGGTTCATCATCATCTTGTACAGTTTACAGCCCCAGGCTGGGTCTGTTTGGAACATAAGCCTCGCCACTTAGTCCTTTCTTCCCACCACCTCTCCGCTGTCACTCTGGTCCAGTCCTCGCCTATCTTCTTGACACATTCCTCCACTCCTTTCAGCCATCTATCTCTTAGTCTTTCCCTTGGTCGTTTCTTCTGCATCTGCATCTCATGTATGCTCTTGGGAATCTTCATCTCTTCCATTCTCTTTAAGTGTCCATACCACCTCAGTCTTGATGTCTCAATCCTACCTTGCAAGGGCTCCTCTTTCACTATTTCCCTGATCTTTTCATTCCTCACCCTACTTCGTAGGAACTTCATTTCACTTGCCTGTATCCTGCTCATGTCTCTTTTCTTCATTATCCACGTTTCTGAAGCATAGATCAATATCGGGATATAGTAGCTTCTGTATAACACTTCCTTGCTTTTTTGTGAGACATCTTTATTCCACACTAAGCTCCTAATGCTGGCATGTCTGCCATGTTCCGTAATCTCCTTGCCATTTCTCCCATTTTCCTCCACTATACTTCCCAAGTACTTGAGACTTTCTACCTTCTTCAGCTGTCCACCTCCAAGTGTTATCCCACTCATTGGTCTGTCCTTTTTCCTGGTCGTTATCAGGATCTCACATTTACTGACGTTGAACTTCCCGGTTAATGCAGCTATTTATTTATCGTATGGATTGTAGTGCCGGGAGTGTCCGATGACATGTTCGGCCCGCCTGAGTCTGTAGTTTCTTCCAGCGGACACCCTTAGGGTGAGCTATAAGTTCCGTTCAATTTCAAGTAGTTCCAACTTTCGCTACTAGATATCAATGATACCTAGTGGTGAACGTTGGAACTTTGATAGAGCGTTCCGACAAAATCTAATCTAACAATTTAGCTTCAAACAAGTTAAGTCTGTGGAAGGATCTTTTATATGCCATAAATCTATGACATGGGACCGCCGGATTTACTTCCCCTATGAAGGAAGGCATACTGAAGGATTTTTAACGCTCTTAAAAAATCCGACGACTTCGGCCGGGTTTGAACCCGCTATCTTGGGCACAGTAGTTCAGCATGCTTACAACTACGCCACCGAAGCCGGTTTTAATGCAGCTGTGAATATCGAAATGAAATACTTACCACGTCCTGTGGTTCGGATTCCCGTGGCTCATGAACGGAAGATTAAGGGTCACGTAAAACTACAAGCTTCCTTCCTGATTTAGTCTCAACTCTGGGAAGTGAATGTTCCAAGGACCATCGCCTCTCAGTTTGCTTGCAGACCAATGAGCATGAACCGGCTGTCACCCCCGGCACTGTACTCTTACCGGACCACTCCTGACAGATAGTGACTAAGTCCCTGTCCAGATAAGAGCTGGCTCGGGTCTTAGAGGATCAATCCCTACTCTGAGGCCGGAGTGTTCTTACGACAGTCGTGAGGATGGTGGAGGCAGTATGACGGTGACTTACTGTATTTAGGAGCTATGCGACATCACGGTCATGTAGCCGGAGTGTTCTTGAGTGTATGTGTCTTTGGCTTCTGCCTGATAACATGTGTCATTATGTTTGATGAACAAGTGTGCGTATTTTTAATTTGGGCTAGGATTTGGGTAGAAGGTGACTAGACTTAATATAGGCACCATCCTAGCATTCGCCTGGAACAGAAGTGGGAAATCTACGGAAAACCACTTTTAAGATGGTACAGTTTTGCTCACGAGGTTGAGTTCCATGAATACATTAATGAATGAATGAATTAATTAATTAATTAATTAATGAATGAACGATCAAACGAATGAATACATTAATGAATGAATGAATGAACAATTAATACATGAATGAGTGAATCACTCAATCAGCTACTTAAAACCATTAATTAAAGGAGTAATAAATAAAACTGTTCCACCGTATTCAACTAAAACTGCACTATTTATTAAAAATGTAAATTAGCACATACATATTTCGATTTCAATGAAATCTTCCTCAGCTAATACATTTTAAATTGCAAATGTAATTCAATGTAATTGGCCACGGTGGAACAGTTCTATTACTACCTTAAAATTACTTAAAACTTTCAATTAAGTCAATATGGAACAAATACATTAAAATAATATGATTATATATATACAAGCTGTACCCGGCATGCGTTGCAATGCCAATCAAAGAAAGTGATGGGGTTGTAATTTTGTTTCTTGAAGTGCTTTTGGATATGCATTTTTTTTTCAATTTCCGTTAGCTGCCTCTAAACTATCGTGAAATGGATTTAGTAATTTAGAAACACTCGTGGGAGCATGCACAACAACTCACCAACGTTTCATCGCAATCGGATGAATGGTATATGGACGAATACGGGACTTTGTTGAGTCGGTTCACGCGTCATCTCCCATTTGTTGAATTTACTCGTGCCCTACCTATTGTAAAATGGATTTACTGAGCAAGAAACCTTCCCTGGAGTGTACACAACATCTCACCCTAGTTGCATTGCTATCGGACGGATGGTATATGAACGGCGGGACTTTGTAGAAACGCTTCGCGCGTCGTCGCTCATTTGTTGAATCTACTCACGCGCTACCTGTTGTAGAATGGATTTACTATGCCTGAAGCGGCTTCGGTGGCGTAGTCGGTAGCATGCTGAACTGCTGTGCCCAAGTTAGCGGGTTCAAACCCGGCCGAAGTCGTCGGTTTTTTTAAGAGCGTTAAAAATCCTTCAGTATGCCTTCCTTCGGAGGGGAAGTAAAGCCGGCGGTCCCATGTCATAGATTTATGGCATGTAAAAGATCCTTTCACAGACTAAACTTGTGTAAAGCAAAATTTGTTAGGTTAGATTTCGTCAGAACGCTCTATCAAAGTTCCAACGTTCGCCACTAGGTATCATTGATATCTGGTGGCGAAAGTTGGAACTACTTGAAATTGAACGGAACTGGTAGCTCACCCTTTAGGGTGTCCGCTGGAAGCAGCTACA
Organism: Meconema thalassinum; assembly: GCA_946902985.2. Classification (NCBI taxonomy): domain Eukaryota; kingdom Metazoa; phylum Arthropoda; class Insecta; order Orthoptera; family Tettigoniidae; genus Meconema; species Meconema thalassinum. The sequence continues at coordinate 178,070,093 of OX336393.1, forward strand.
GACTCAGGCGAGCCGAACATGTCCTCGGACACTTCCGGCACTAAAAGCCATACGATAAATAAATAAATAAATAAATAAATAAATAACTATGCCTGAAACCTTCCCTGAAATGGACACAACCACCCAAGTTTCATTGCTATTAGACGGATGATATATGAACTCGTGCGCTGCCTATTGGGTCCAATTGGGAATCCAAACCATACACGACCCACTCAAACAAACTTACATGTTGTTTATTTTCTATGAGCCGTTATTGAAATGTCCAAACAATGCCAAGTTCTTCGATGCAAATGATTTGTACATGTTTTGAAGCCCACGCCAAATACCAAGAATACCATAACTATGAATTATTCTCAGAAAGACAATTGTTCAAGAACCTTTCAGAAATAACCACTGCCAAGAGAAGGAGCTTGGGAGAATTAGTGGGGAGAGAAGACCCTGTTGAGGTGGGACTTAAAAGTGTTCACTTTAAGGCTCGCGGTTTCCAATGGCGACAGTTTTCGTTTTGTTGACTGTACCTTGTGGTTCTAAAACAGTGTTCATCCTACATTTTGGTCGCTACGCCACCTACTGGGCCCAATTGTGAATCTAAACCATACATGGACCCACTCTAATATACATACAAAATTTCGTCAAAATCGTTCCAGTCGTATAGGAGGAGTTCAGTGACATACACACGTGTCGAAGAATTATATATATATATAAGCTGACCCGGCAGACGTTGTCCTGCCAATCAAAAAAAAAGTGTTGTAACTTTGTTTCTTGAAGTGCTTTTGGATACACAATATTTTTTTCAATTTCTGTTAACTGCCTCTAAACTATCGTGAAATGAATTAACTAATCTAGAAACATTCGTAGGAGCGTGCACAACAACTCTCCAACGTTTCATCGCAATTGATAAATGGCATAAAACGCATACGGGATTTTGTTTAAATGATTCGTGCGCTGTCACTCATTTGTTGAATCTACTCGTGCTCGACCAGCTGTGAAATTGATTTACTAAGTTAGAAAGCTTCACGTAAGTATACACAACAACTCATCAACGTTTCATCGGAATCGGATGAATGACATATGAATGTATACGCCTTTTTTAACGATTCGCGTGCCGACACTCATTTGTTGAATCTACTCATGCGCTACCTATTGTAAAATAGATTTACTAAGCCTGAAACCTTCTCTGGAGTGTACTCAATAATTCACCAAGGTTTCATCGCAATCGGATGAATGATATATGACCGCATACGCGACATTGTGGAAACGATTCACGCGCCGTCGCTCATATGTTGAATCTACTCGTGCGCTACTTATTAAAAACTTGATTTACTAATCCAGAAACCTTTCCTGGAGTGTACACAACACTTCACCAAAGTTTCATCGTAATCGGATAAATGGTATATGAACGCATACAGGACTATGTTGAAACGATTCGCGCGCCATCGCACATTTGTTGAATCAACTCGTGCGCTACCTATTGTAAAATGAATTTACTGAGCCAGAAACCTTTACTGAAGTGTACACAACAATTCACCAAAGTTTCATCGCAATCGGATAAATAATATATGGACGCATATGGTACTTTGTTGAAATAATTCGCGTGCCGTCACTCATTTGTTGAATCTACTCGTGCGCTACCAATTGTAAAATGGATTTATTAAGCTAGAAACCTTCCGTAGGGTGTACACAACATCTCACCCAAGTTTCATCGTAATCGGACGAATGGTATTTGAACGCATACGGGACTTAGTTTAAACATTCGCACATCGTCGCTCATATGTAGAATCTACCTATTGTAAAATGGATTTACTAATCCAGGAGCCTCCCCTGGAGGGTACACAACATCTCACCCAAGTTTCATCGCTATCGGACGAATGGTATTTGAACGCATACGGGACCTTGTTGAAACGCTTCGCACGTCGCCGCTCATTTGTTGAATCTACTCGTGCGCAACCTCCTGTGAAATGGATTTACAAAGTTAGAAACCTTCACGTAAGTGTACACAACAACTCATCAAAGTTTCATCTCAATCGATGAATGGTATATAAATTTATACGGGATTTTGTTGAATCGCTTCGCGCGTCGTCACTCATTTGTTGAATCTAGTCGTGCGCTACCTATTGTAAAATTAATTTACTAAGCCGGAAGCCTTCTCTGGAGTGCACACAACATATCACTCTAGTTTCATCGCTATCGGACGAATGGTATTTGAACGCATTCGGGACCTTGTTGAAACGCTTCGTGCGTCGACGCTCATTTGTTTAATCTACTCGTGCTTAAACTCCTGTGAAATGGATTTACTAAGTTAGAAAACTTCACGTAAGTGTACACAACAACTCATCAAAGTTTCATCGCAATCGATGAATGGTATATAAACTTATACGGGATTTTGTTGAAACATTTCGCGCGTCGTCGCTCATTTGTTGAATCTACTCGTGCGCTACCTATAGTAAAATGAATGTACTAAGCCAGAAGCCTTCCCTGGAGTGTACACAACATCTCACCCAAGTTTCATCGCTATCGGACGAACGGTATTTGAACGCATACGGGACCTTTTTGAAACGCTTCGCGCGCCGTCGCTCATTTGTTGAATCTAGTCGTGCGCTATCTATTGTAAAATGGATTTACTAAGCCAAACACCTTCCCTGGAGTGCACTCAACATCTCACCCAAGTTTAATCGCAATCGGATGAATGGTATATGAACGCATACGGAACTCTGAAACACTCTAACGTACAGAGACAAACAGAATTCGACATCACTGCCACCTTTGGTATGAAACACAACTTTCCGCCATGGGCGGAGTGTATGTTATGGCGGTAGTTGCACAGATTCGACCAGGTGGCTCTACGTGCAGAGACACACATTCCAAAAGGATCACTTTTCACTAAGGCTAGCGGTTTCCATGACGACTGTTTATGACTGTATATTGTGGTTCAAAATTTGTGTGTAAATTGTGGTTCTAAAATTCTAAAATTCCACCTATCTGGTCAAATTGTGAAACTAAACCATACATGGGCCCACCCTAACATTCATACAAAATTTCATCAAAATCGGCCCAGGCGTTTAGGAGTAGTTCAGTCACATACACACGTGTCGAAGAATTATATATATAAAGATAAAAGATTATAAATTATTATATTTATTTATACGTGATGTATAGATCGGTTGGTTGCTTGGTTCCTCAGTTTATGGGCTGCGACAACGCGGTCATGTAGCCGCGTGTACTTTGGGTGTGTGTAGAATTTGTCTGATAACCGGTGTTAATTGTGATGGCTGTATTAGTGAGTGTTGTCTGTGATTCAGGTAAGGACTGCAGACGATCAATTTTCAAGTAATTCCTTCTTTTGCTACCAAATGATACCGTCCAAGACACCTAGCTGCGAATTTGGCTACTAGAGGCCATCGCAATCAGCACATGGCGGCGAACGTTGGAACTAATAGAGCAATATCAAATCTAACCTACAAATTTTAGTTTCACACAAGAGTAGTTTGTCGAAGGTTCTTTTACATACCATTAATCTAGGACATGGACCTGCCGGCTTTACTTCCCCTCCGAAGGAAGGCATACTGAGGGATTTTTAACTCTCTTAAAAAATCCGACGACTTCGGCCGGGTTTGACCCCGCTATCTTGGGCATAGAAGTTCAGCATGCTACCAACTACGCCACCAAGCCACCGATGTATAGATCGATGTAATGTTAGATTATTAGAACTACATCATCAGTGGTCTTGGGTTACGTATCAACTCTGCTCCAGTCCCAAAGGTTCAGGATTTGATTCCCACCTCAGTCATCCTAGAAGTGGTTTACAATTATTTTCTCCAAGCAAATGTACAGACAGTACTTAAACCAAGGCCTCAATTACAAATACACAAATTACTACAAACGCACCCAAGTACACGGAGCAGATGATCGCGACGTCCATCCTCGCTAAATTAAATTACAACGATATGAGCAAATCATGGAATCTTGAACAGTTTGAAAAGCGCAGGTGAGTATCGCCGCACTGTAATTGGCTCTCTCTAGAGTCTGCTGTTTGTTTGGAACACTTCTTGCGAAGGCCGGACAGCTATTACCGGCGTAAGTGCACTCCCATGTTTTCAACCCCCGCTTGAGCAAGTCATTTAGTTCGCTAATCCAGTCCGCAATGAGAAAATGGTATCCCTGTAATTAGCTTGGGATTACGTTGGCTGTCGTGTTTCTTGCGCGCACTCTAACAAAGGAACAAACAAACAGGCTAACAAACAAAACTAAAACTGCACTTTGATCTTCTCCTAGCAACGTAGAGTTACAGCAAACCACGTAAGAGAGCATTATCCCTCCCTATATTATTCTGCTAAGATCCCATTCCAGTTTTGTACCGAAAATAAGGTCCCATTAACACCAACCTACACATATGGGGTATCTACAGGTTCAGCATAACCCAATGCGTAAGCGAAAAGCACTCACTTACTCTTTAAATGCCTCACAATTAAATAAATACCTTAAAACATGTATATTTACAATGAAATAATGAAAGAATGTAACACGGTAACCATGGTAACAGAATCTTACAGGTCCATCTATTTCTGTAAGACGCAATGCAATTCCAATTATTACATTACTGTGAAACTTTCCAGACGGTTATAAGGTTATCACTGAACCAAATTAAGCTGTAAAATTCATCAATACATACAGTATAGGCCTAATGCGCTTAAGGGGGTCAAGGGGCACTCTAGAATTTTTTCATGCAATTTTCACGTGTGAGTGTGGTACGAAAGGTCTTTTTCACCCGACTATAAAGGGTCTCCGAAAACCACATTTAAAGGCCCTTAAATTAACAGTGTCTGTGATTTTTCCAGAAAACTAACTTCGCCCTGATATACCTATGAAGGAATGACAAACCCCTAATCACTGCACCAGTAGCTGAATTGATAAAGTCTGATTATTCATACCAAGGATAAATCAGTCATAGCATTCATGATCGAGATTTTGCTAAGTGTACTCTTTACAACTAGAATATTCGCGGGCGAATCCGCGACGGGTAATGCTAGTAATAAAATATATTTAAAAGGTTGTTGGACTAATTCATAGCGCAGTGCAGGCGTTATCAACCTCTTTGAGACTGTGAGCACAACCTTAATGTCATTCCAAGTACTCAGCACTATTAAACCAAATATAATGATAATAATAATAATAAATAATAATATCGTATGGCCTCAGGTGCCGAGTGCAGGCTTTGTTATTTGACACCCAAAGGGCAGCTTGCATGTCGAATATTTTTGTTGTTGTTCTTTGAAGCACTACGAAAGTCAAGGAAGTTAGATATATAAGCTCCTTGACACTATAGCGCTTTCTATTAGAGAAATGAGGAACTTTGTGTTGGCGGAAAATCCCGAAATTAATTTTGTCATTATGAACACGGCCTACTGAATTCAAATGGGTTCTTTAACATGCCAACATCGTATGACATGCGTATCGTGATTTTTGCCGCCTTTCAAAAATCACTTACCACGGCCAGGAGCGAACCTGTAAGCTTGGGGGGTTAGTAATCCGATACGAAAACCACTCACTCACGGTGGCAAGCTAAAATAATAATAATAATAATAATAATAATAATAATAATAAAAACTTTACACTCATATGGAAACAAGAAGTTCCGTTAAGAACTATACAGCCTACTTTTCATGCCAATGATTATTCTACAGAATATGAACCTATCTAGAATAATGACGAAATTAAGTTGGTAATATCGAAATATCTAATTAGTTCAAAAAATACCTGGTATAATGTAGCCTAATAGAGCACTACAGTTGGCAGCCCTGGTGACTGAATATATTCTTAGTTCCATCTCTTAAGGTACAGAATACAAAATTTGGTTGAAGTCCAATGGACGTTACTTGCAGTTCGACACTGGATCTATCAGCACGCGTAAAAGCATGTTGCCAACAATACCATGCGTGTGCTGGTCAGAAATAATCTGAAATATTATGATATCTTGTTGTGCCAATTTTGGATGAAATCCATTTGTTAGTATAGAAGTTACATGTATTTTAAAATTGGACATATCAGCAGGCATAGAATCATGTTGTCAGCACTGCCTTGTATTAATTACTCCAAATTAATCTAGAATGTCAGGTGCTATACGTGTGCAAAGTATAGAGCTGTTGGCTTGCATACTTTTTGATATATTGATATTAGGGTAAAAAATATAGACAGCATTTATTAACAGTTGGCAGCCCTGATTGCACTGAAGAATACTTATAGTCATATCTGATATGTTACACATAGCACATGCGAAATTTGGATGAAATCCTACTGATAGTATAGAAGTTACATGTATTTAAAAATTGGCCCTATCAGCAGGCTTAGAATCATGTTGGTAGAACTGACGTATATAAGTTACTCCAAAATTAATCAAACATGTCAGGTACTATACGTGAGCATAGTTTAAAGCTGTCAGCTTGCACACATTCTGATATATTGGTATTTGGATAAAAAAATAGAGAGAGCAATTATTAACAGTTGGCAGCCCTGGTGGCTCTTAAGAATACGCTCAGTCATATCTGTTTATGTACAGATATTACATACAAAATTTGGTTGAAATCCAGTTGGTAGTGTAGAAGTTATATGCATTTAAACATTGGAACTATCAGGAGGCTTTTAATTATTTTGGCAACACTGTCATGGTTGGCCTCCTGGAAATTAAACTGAAATAGTATTATATACATGTGTGCCAATTTTGGAATAGCTCCTATGCATACCTTGCAGGATATCCAACATGGAGCTCAAATTTCTAGTGCGTTTTTTCAGCAGTTGGTAGCACTGACATCATTTTCAAATATGGACGTGAGCTATTCCGGTGCACATCTTTACTCATACTAAATTTGGTTTTGATTACTGCAGCCGTTTAGGAGTTGATAGGGGGGGGGGGACACACACACAGCCAGACAGACAGACAGACAGAAGGACAGACAGACAGACAGACAGACAGACAGACAGACAGACAGACAGACAGACAGACACACATTTGACCGATCTCATAAGACTACTTTTTCCTCATTTTTGCAAAATGTGAAAAGTAGGCTAAAAATAACTGACACCATGAGGAAACGGAGAATTACCTTTTACGGTCATATAACAAGTAGGAGTCCACGCAGCACGACCTGCTTTTGATGAGACCGTGGCGTAGCAGAAAGGGGCCAGCAAGAGGGGTTATAATCTCAAACAACAACTTCGTTGGCGGCAGGGCCTGCGGAATTGCATTTCGGACCTTCGACCCGATTGCGAGGAAATGTTGGAAAATTATAAAATGTTATTCTAGGCAATGCTGACACCATCACATGGTTATGAAAGCCGGACGTCCTCGGAAGTGGAAAATATCTTACTGCTGTAAATACATGATTCAACTTATTGAAAAGGTTAAAACGATTTATTATAGATAATTTTCCGTAGAATTCAATTAGGCCATCAGTTGAATTTTTTTACCAGTTATTATATCCATTTGGGCCCCCCTTTTTTTTCAAAAACCAAAAACATTTAATATCATCAAAACGGTGAGAGATATCAAAATCTGATAAGGGGTAGAAAAGTTGCAAATCACTGATATATTACACCTGTAGATTTAGCTTTTTATGATAGGATCGACGCTTTCTGAGATATAACGATTCGAAAAAAAGAATGAAATTCACGGCCCCGAAAAAGGAAAATGGTGAGAGATATCAAAAAATCAATTTGAGTAAAAAAGTTGCATACCGCGACGATCTTACACCTGTACATTTAACGTTTTTCCATACGACAAATCATAAGAGTTAAAAAAGTTGCTAATCAATGAGATCCTATATCTGTAGATTTTACTTCGTTCGAAACGGCCAACCGTTTCCCAAATATAACGGTTCGAAAAAAAAGGAAGAAATTCAGGACCGCAGAAAATCAAAACGGTGAGAGATATCAAAAAATCTTAAGGGTTGAAAAAGTTGCTAACCACTGAGACCATACACATGAAGATTTAACTTTGTTAGATACGGCCAACCTTTTCCCAGATATAACGGTTGGAAAAAAAGGAAGACATTCAGGGCCCCAGAAAAGGAAAACGGTGAGAGATATCAAAACATTATCCGGGGTAAAAAAAAAGGATGAAATTCAGGGCCCCAAAGAAAGGTCCGGCCCTGCACCAATATTAACGCCTGAAAACAGAATTCCTCACAGGCCCGATTTCTTTCTCCGTACCACATTTCAGCTCGATATCTTGAAAATTCCGACCAGTAGTTTGCTGAACGTAAAAACGACACGCCCATACGTACATTTTCACGGCCCCAAAAAAAGACAACGCTGAGAGATATCAAAAAATCGTTATGGGTAAGAAAGTTGCATACCGCGGAGATTTTAGACCTGTGTATTTAACTTTTTTCGATATGACCAACCGTCTCCGAGATATATCGATTCCAAAAGATTTTCAAATTCAGGGCCCCCAAAAATGATCCGGCCCTGCACCAATTTTAACGCCCAAAAATAAGGTTCCTCATAGGCTCTAGCTCTTTTACCGCTGATTCCCGGTCAATGCATGTGAGATTTTCGAAGTGAAATGCCATGTCCTGTGGTTCGGATTCCACGTAAAAAGGAGGTCCCGTGGCTCATAATCACAAGATTCACGGTCACGTAAAACTACAATCTTCCTTCCTTCTTTCTTTTACCGCTCCAAATTTCAGCTTGATATCTTGAAAATTGCGACCTGTACTTTGCAAAAACCCGAAAACGACACGCACATACGCACATCTGCAGGGCCCCAAAAAAGAAAACGGTGAGAGATATCAAAAAATCGTTTTGAGTAAAAAAAGTTGCATACCACGGAGATCTTACACCTATACATTTAACGTTTTTCGATACGACCAGCCGTTTCCGAGATATATCGAAAAAAAAAAAGTTTGAAATTCAGGGCCACCCAAAAATATCCGGCCCTGCACCGTTTTTAACCCCCGACAACAGGTTTCCTCACACGGTCCAACTCATTCACCGCTCCAAATTCAGCTCGATATCTTGAATATTGCGACCTGTACTTCGCTAAACCCAAAAATGTGACGCACAATGGACATTTTCAGGGCCCCAAAAAACAAAACGGTGAGATATATCAAAAAATCAATTTGACTAAAAAAGTTGCATACCGCGACGATCTTACACCTGTACATTTAACGTTTTTCGATACGACCAACCGTTTCCGAGATATATCGATTCTAAAAAAAATGTTTGAAATTCAGGGCCCCCCAAAAAGATTCGGCCCTGTACCGTTTTTAACGCCCGACAATTGATTTCCTCACAGAGTCTAAATCTTTCACCGCACCAAATTTCAGTTCGATATCTTGAAAATTGCGACCAGTACTTAGCTAAACGCAAAAATGTCACGCACAATGGACATTTTCAGGGCCCTAAAAAAAGAAAACTGTGAGAGATATCAAAAAATCGTTTTGAGTAAAAAAGTTGCATACCGCGGAGATCTTACACCTGTACATTTAACATTTTTCGATACGACCAACCGTTTCCGAGGTATATCGATTCTAAAAATAAATTTGAAATTCAGGGCCCCCCCAAAAGATCCGGCCCATCACCGATTTTAACGCCCAACAATAGGATTCGTCACAGTAACTAACTCTTTCACCGTACCAAATTTCAGCTTAATATCTTGAAAATGACGACCAGTACTTAGCTAAACGCAAAATTGTCACGCACAATGGACATTTTCAGGGCCCCAAAAAAAGAAAACGGTGAGAGATATCAAAAAATCGTTCTGAGTAAAAAAGTTGCATACCGCGGAGATCTTACACGTATACCTTTAACATTATTCGATACGATCAACCGTTTCCGAGATATATCGATTCCAAAAAAGAGTTTGAAATTCAGGGCCCCCAAAAAAGATCCGACCCTGCACCGATTCTAACGCCCAACAATAGGATCCGTCACAGTCACTAAATCTTTCACCGTACCAAATTTCAGCTTAATATCTTGAAAATTGCGACCAGTACTTAGCTAAACGCAAAAATGTCACGCACAATGGACATTTTCAGGGCCCCCAAAAAATAAAACGGTGAGAGATATCAAAAAATCGTTTTGAGTAAAAAAGTTGCATACCGCGGAGATCTTACACCTATACCTTTAACATTATTCGATACGATCAACCGTTTCCGAGATATCTCGATTCCAAAAAAAAGTTTGTAATTCAGGGCCCCCAAAAAAGATCCGGCCCTGCACCGATTTTAACGCCCAACAATAGGAATCGTCACAGTCACTAAGTCTTTCACCGTACCAAATTTCAGCTTAATATCTTGAAAATTGCGACCAGTACTTAGCTAAACGCAAAAATGTCACGCACAATGGACATTTTCCGGCCCCCCAAAAAATAAAACGGTGAGAGATATCAAAAAATCGTTTTGAGTAAAAAAGTTGCATACCGCGGAGATCTTACACCTATACATTTAACATTATTCGATACGATCAACCGTTTCCGAGATATATCGATTCAAAAAAAAGTTTTAAATTCAGGGCCCCAAAAAAGATTCGGCCCTGCACCGATTTTAACGCCCAACAATAGGATTCGTCACAGTCACTAAATCTTTCACCGTACCAAATTTCAGCGTAATATCTTGAAAATTGCGACCAGTACTTAGCTAAACACAAAAATGTCACGCACAATGGACATTTTCAGGGCCCCAAAAAAAGAAAACGGTGAGAGATATCAAAAAATAGTTTTGAGTAAAAAAGTTGCATACCGCGGAGATCTTACACCTATACCTTTAACATTTTTCGATACGACCAACCGTTTCCGAGATATATCGATTCAAAAAATAGGATGAAATTCAGGGCCCCAAAAAAAGGTTCGGCCCTTCACCGATTTTAACGCCCAACAATAGGGTTCGTCACAGGCCCCAACTCTTTCACCGTACCAAATTTCAGCTCGATATCTTGAAAATTGCGACCTGTACATTGCTAAACGCAAAAACGTCACGCACATACGTACATACATACATACATACAGACAGACAGACTTTTTTTGAATTTTTTTTTTTCAACTCCGATTCGATTGGTAAAGGTTTGAACACTGGGCGACGCGTAGTTTCCGAGATCTCGAAAAATCCTACCACGGCTATATGAAAGCCTATAGGATCTTTAGATCCGGCTTTCATAACAAGTAGGAGTCCACGCAGCACTTTGACCTGCTTTTGATTAGACGGTCGCGCAACATTGCGGCGAGCAAGATGGGCAATAATCTCACACAACAACTTCGTTGGCGGCAAGGCCTGATGCCTAGCATTTCGGGCCTTTGGCCCGATTGTGTGGCAATGTAGGAAAATTATAAAATGTTATTCTAGGCAATGCTGACACCATCACGAGGTTATGAAAGCCGGACGTCCTGGGAAATGGAAAGTATATTACAGCTGTAAATACATTATTTAACTTATTGAAAAGGTGAAAACGGGTTATTATAGATAATTTTCCGTAGAATTCAATTAGACCATCGTTAAAATTTTTACCTATTATCATAAACATTTGGGCACCATTTTTTTTAAACCAAAAACATTTAATAACATCTTCAGGGCTCCAAATTAAGAAAACGGTGAGAGATATCAAAAAATCGTAATGAGTAAAAAAGATGCATACCGCAGAGATCTTTCACCTGAACATTTAACGTTTTTCGATGCGACCAACCGTTTACGAGATATATCGATTCAAAAAAAAAGTTTGAAATTCTGGGCCCCCCAAAAAGATCCGGCCCTGCGCCGTTTTTAACGCCCGACAACTGGTTTCCTCACAGGGTCCAACTCTTTCACAGCTCCAAATTTGAAAATTACGACCTGTACTTCGCTAAACCCAAAAATGTCACGCACAATGGACATGTTCAGGGCCCAAAAAATAGAAAACGGTGAGAGATATCAAAAAATCGTTTAGAGTAAAAAAGTTGCATACCACGGAGTTCTTACACCTGTACATTTAACATTTTTCGATACGACCAACCGTTTCTGAGATATATCGATTCCAAAAAACAGTTAGAAATTCAGGGCCCCCAAAAAAGATCCGGCCCTGCACCGATCTTAACGCCCAACAACTGGATTCGTCACAGTCACAAACTCTTTCATCGTACCAAATTTTAGCTTAATATCTCGAAAATTGCGACCAGTACTTAGCTAAACGCAAAAATGTCACGCACAATGGACATTTTCAGGGCACCAAAAAAAGAAAACGGTGAGAGATATCAAAAAATCGTTTTGAGTAAAAAAGTTGCATACCGCGGAGATCTTACACCCATACATTTAACATTTTTCGATACGATCAACCGTTTCCGAGATCTGTCGATTCCAAAAAAAAGTTTGAAATTCAGGGCCCCAAAAAATATCCGGCCCTGCACCGATTTTAACGCCCAACAATAGGATTCGTCACAGTCACTAACTCTTTCACCGTACCAAATGTCAGCTTAATATCTTGAAAATAGCGACCAGTAATTAACTAAACGCAAAAATGACACCTACAATGGACATTTTGAGGGCCCCAAAAAAAAAGGAAACTTTGAGAGATATCAAAAAATCGTTTTGAGTAAAAAAGTTGCATACCGCGGAGATCTTACACCTATACATTTAACATTTTTCGATACGACCAACCGTTTCCGAGATATATCGATTCCAAAAAACAGTTAGAAATTCAGGGCCCCTCAAAAAGAACCGGCCCTGCACCGATTTTAACGCCCAACAATAGGATTCGTCACAGTCACTAACTCTTTCATCGTACCAAATTTCAGCTTAATATCTTAAAAATTGCGACCAGTACTTAACTAAACGCAAAAATGTCACGCACAATGGACATTTTCAGGGCCCCAAAAAAAGAAAACGGTGAGAGATATCAAAAAATCATTTTGAGTAAAAAAGTTGCATACCGCAGAGATCTTACACCAATACCTTTAACATTTTTCGATACGATCAACCGTTTCCGAGATATATCGATTCCAAAAAAAAGTTTGAAATTCAGGGCCCCCAAAAAAGATCCGGTCCTGCACCGATTTTAACGCCCAACAATAGGATTCGTCACAGTCACTAACTTTTTCACCGTACCAAATTGCAGCTTAATATCTTGAAAATTGCGACCAGTACTTAGGTAAACGCAAAAATGTCACGCACAATGGATATTTTCAGGGCCCCAAGAAACGAAAACGGTGAGAGATATCAAAAAATCGTTTTGAGTAAAAAAGTTGCATACCGCGGAGATCTTACACCAATACCTTTAACATTTTTCGATACGATCAACCGTTTCCGAGATATATCGATTCCAAAAAAAGGTTTGAAATTCAGGGCCCTCAAAAAAGATCCGGCCCTGCACCGATTTTAACGCCCAACAATAGGATTCGTCACAGTCACTAACTTTTTCACCGTACCAAATTGCAGCTTAATATCTTGAAAATTGCGACCAGTACTTATGTAATCGCAAAAATGTCACGCACAATGGACATTTTCAGGGCCCCAAAAAACGAAAACGGTGAGAGATATCAAAAAATCGTTTTGACTAAAAAAGTTGCATACCGCGGAGATCTTACACCTATACATTTAACATTTATCGATACGACCAACCGTTTCCGAGATATATCGATTCAAAAAAATAGGATGAAATTCAGGGCCCCCAAAAAAGGTCCGGCCCTGCACCGATTTTAACGCCCAACAATAGGGTTCGTCACAGGCCCCAACTCTTTCACCGTACCAAATTTCAGCTCGATATCTTGAATATTGCGACCTGTACTTTGCTAAACGCAAAAGCGTCACGCACATACATACATACATACAGACAGACTTTTTCCCACATACCACGGCTATATGAAAGCCTATAGGATCTTTAGATCCGGCTTTCATAACAAGTAGGAGTCCACGCAGCACGACCTGCTTTTGATGAGACGGTGGCGCAGCAGCAAGGGGCCAGCAAGAGGGGTTATAATCTCAAACAACAACTTCGTTGGTGGCAAGGCCTGCGGATTTGCATTTCGGACCTTCGACCCGATTGCAAGGAAATGTAGGAAAATTATAAAATGTTATTCTAGGCAATGCTGACACCATCACATGGTTATGAAAGCCGGACGTCCTCGGAAGTGGAAAATATCTTACTGCTGTAAATACATGATTCAACTTATTGAAAAGGTTAAAACGAGTAATTATATATAATTTTCCGTAGAATTTAATTAGACCATAAGTTGAATTTTTACCAGATGTTATATACATTTGGGCTCCATTTTTTTCTTCAAAAACCAAAACATTTAATAACATCAAAACGGTGAGAGATATCAAAATATCATAAGGGGTAGAAAAGTTGCAAATCACTGAGATCTTACACCTGTAGATTTAACTTTTTTCGATAGGATCGACGCTACCCGAGATATAACGATTCTAAAAAAAGAATGAAATTCACGGCCCCAAAAAAGGAAAATGGTGAGAGATATCAAAAAATCATATGAGTTAAAAAAGTTGCTAATCACTGAGGTCCTAAATTTGTAGATTTTACTTTGTTCGATACGTTCAACCGTTTCCCAAATATAACGGTTCGAAAAAGAGGAAGAAATTCAGGGCCGCAGAAAATCAAATCAGTGAGAGATATCAAAAAAAATTAAGGGGTGAAAAAGTTGCTAACCACTGAGATCTTACACCTGTAGATTTAACTTTGTTAGATACGGCCAACCGTTTCCCAGATATAACAGTTCGAAAAAAAGGATAACATTCGGGGCTCCAGAAAAGGAAAACGGTGAGAGATATCAAAACATCATCAGGGATAAAAAGAAGGATGAAATTCAGGGCCCCAAAGAATGGTCCGGCCATGCACCAATTTTAACGCCCGACAAGAGAGTTCCTGACAGGCCCAATTTCTTTCCCCGTGACACATTTCAGCTCGATATCTTGAAAATTCCGACCTCTAGTTTGCTAAACGTAAAAAAGTCACGCACATACGTACACTTTTCAGGGCCCCCAAGAAAGACAACGCTGAGAGATATCAAAAAATCGTTATGGGTAAGATCGTTGCATACCGCGGAGATTTAACACTTGTGTATTTAACTTTTTTCGATATGACCAACCGTCTCCGAGATATATCGATTCCAAAAGAGTTTCAAATTCAGGGCCCCGAAAAAAGATACAGCCCTGCACCGATTTTAACGCCGAAAAATAGGGTTCCTCATAGGCTCTAGCTCTTTTACCGCTCCAAATTACAGCTTGATATCTTGAAAATTGCGACCTGTACTTTGCTAAACCCAAAAACGTCACGCACATACGCACAATTTCAGGGCCCCAAAAAAAGAAAACGGTGACAGATATCAAAAAATCGTTTTGAGTAAAAAAGTTGCATACCGCGGAGATCTTACACCTATACCTTTAACATTTTTCGATACGATCAACCGTTTCCGAAATATATCTCTTCCCAAAAAAAGTTTGAAATTCAGGGCCCCACAAAAAAGATCCGGCCCTGCACCGATTTTAACGCACAACAATAGGATTCGTCACAGTCACTAACTCTTTCACCGTACCAAATTTCAGCTTAATATCTTGAAAATTGCGACCAGTACTTAGCTAAACGCAAAAATGTCACGCACAATGGACATTTTCAGGGCCCCCAAAAAAATAAAACGGTGAGAGATATCAAAAAATCGTTTTGAGTATAAAAGTTGCATACCGCGGAGATCTTACACCTGTAGATTTAACGTTTTTCGATACGACCAACCGTTTCCGAGATATATCGATTCAAAAAAATGTTTGAAATTCAGGGCCCCCAAAAAAGATCCGGCCCTGCACCGATTTTAACGCCCAACAACAGGATTCATCACAGTCGCTAACTCTTTCACCGTACCAAATTTCAGCTTAATATCTTGAAAATGGCGACCAGTACTTAGCTAAACCTAAAAATGTCACGCACAATGGACATTTTCAGGGCCCCAAAAAAAGAAAACGGTGAGAGATATCAAAAAATCGCTTTGAGTAAAAAAGTTGCATACCGCGGAGTTCTTACACCTGTACATTTAACATTATTCGATACGACCAACCGTATCCGAGATATATTGATTCCAAAAAACAGTTAGAAATTCAGGGCCCCAAAAAAGATCCGGCCCTGCACCGATTTTAACGCCCAACAATAGGATTCGTCACAGTCACTAACTCTTTCACCGTACCAAATTTCAGCTTAATATCTTGAAAATTGCGATCAGTACTTAGCTAAACGCAAAAATGTCACACCCAATGGACATTTTCAGGGCCCCAAAAAAAGAAAACGGTGAGAGATATCAAAAAATAGTTTTGGGTACAAAGGTGCATACCGCGGAGATCTTACACCTATACCTTTAACATTTTTCGATACGATCAACGGTTTCCGAGATATATCGATTCCAAAAAAAAAGTTTGAAATTCAGGGCCCCCAAAGAAGATCCGGCCCTGCACCGATCTTAACGCCCAATAACAGGATTCGTCGCAGTCACTAACTCTTTCGCCGTACCAAATTTCAGCTTAATATCTTGAAAATTGCGACCAGTACATAGCTAAACGCAAAAATGTCACGCACAATGGACATTTTCAGGGCCCCAAAAAATGAAAACGGTGAGAGATATCTAAAAATTGTTTTGAGTAAAAAAGTTGCATACCGCGGAGATCTTACACCTGTACATTTAACATTTTTCGATACGACCAACCGTTTCCGAGATATATCGATTCCAAAAAACAGTTAGAAATTCAGGGCCCCCAAAAAAGATCCGTCCCTGCACCGGTTTTAACGCCCAACAAAAGAGTTCGTCACAGTCACTATCTCTTTCACCGTACCAAATTTCAGCTCGATATCTTGAAAATTGCGACCTGTACGTCGCTAAACCCAAATATGTCACGCACAATGGACATTTTCAGGGCCCCAAAAAAAGAAAACGGTGAGAGATATCAAAAAATCATTAGGAATAAGAAAGTTGCATACCGCCGAGATCGTACACCCGTAGATTTAACTTTTTTCGATACGACCAGCCGTTTCCGAGATATATCGATTCAAAAAAATAGGATGAAATTCAGGGCCCCAAAAAAAAGTCCGGCCCTAGACCGATTTTAACGCCCAACAATAGGGTTCGTCACAGGCCCAAACTCTTTCACCGTACCAAATTTCAGCTCGATATCTTGAAAATTGCGACCTGTACTTTGCTAAACGCAAAAACGTCACGCACATACGTACATACATACATACATACATACATACATACATACATACATACATACATACATACAGACAGACTTTTTTTGAATTTTTTTTTTTCGACTCTGATTCGATTGGTATAGGTTTGAACCGTGGGCGACGCTTAGTTTCCGAGATCTCGAAAAATCCTACCACGGCTATATGAAAGCCTATAGGATCTTTAGATTCGGCTTTCATAACAAGAATGAACCCAGCGCGATTGACAAATAGAATTTTCACCTACTTCCTCAAAAAGAAAACCAAGCGAGCTTGGTTCGCTGAGGTGGACAAAGATTTGCAAGAAGTGGGAATTACAAGCAACGATATCTGGGAACGTGCCCCCTTAAGCAAATCTATCTTTACACCGATGTTTCCAAGAAAAACCTAAGCTTCCAACAGGCAAGAAGTAGACTGAGGGAAGGAAACAACAGCATCGAGAACTAATGCGAAAGTACTGGGAGGATGTTAAAGCTCGATGCAGCAAGAAGCAGTTGAAATGACGTGGTCCTTAGATGGCTAAATCGGAAGAAGAAGAAGAAGAAGAAGAATTATATTAATAATATGGACTCATATATAGGATGGATGAGAACAGACTCACTAAGAAGATTTTCAATATCGTGAATGCAAGTAAATTATAGACCAGTTGGATAAAAGAAGTACATGACGACATGGAATTACTTAAAATATCTGAAGACGACATTAAGGACAGAGAACAATTTAGAAATAAAATCAGAAACACGAAAATTGTACAAGTTTCAAGGAAGGACACATCAGGGAAAAAATGGACAGAGGAAAGGAAGAAAAAGCACAGTGAACTAATGAAGAGGTTTTGGGAAGAAAAGAAGAGAGGAAAAGGAAGTGAAGCTGTGATTGGCTCAAGTTCTCACGCTCTCCTGAAGGGCAATCACCGGAAATAATACTTATCAAATAAAAAATGGAGAGAGCACACTGGCTAACTAAAAACATCTGCAACAAGAAGAGCATCTCTTGGAACGCCAAGATAAAGCACTATAACACTGTGGTTGAAAGAGAGTGTTTATACGCCAGGAACAAAGGAACAACAATTAAGTCTACACAAATGTAGAAAAAATCTCAAAAACCATGCGAAGGAGGAGGTTATCATTTATTGGACCCTTGTACAGAATGGACAAATCCAGAATAACCAAAAAGATACAGTCAGTCTGAGAGACTGGACTTTATATCATTTCAAATGACGCATGCTACAAATGCAATGTTAGAAAGGAGGGCTTCTCGCTTAACTCGAAGCCCCAGGACTCTTTCAACAGACTCCATTACAGCACGAGATATAGCTTTCGTAGATATAATAGCACTATTACTGTCAACAGAGTCCATTATTAACACACTTTACGTAACCTGTAAGTAAGCAAGTTTAACGAACGATCCACAGACGCCATTATTAACACAATTTACTACCCTGCACAAATTGTAAACTGTAAGTAAGCAAGCGTAACGAACGAATCCGCAAGTACAGAGATAGCAAGAATCACGTGAACGCTTCATGATCAATAAGTTGCATGTCATTCAGTATCACGCAGCTAGCGCGTAGGCTTCCCTCTCGGGGAACGGGGAGCGGGAGGTCCCCTCTGCTGCATGACGTCACGCACTCGCCGTCTCAGACTCGGTGCATATGCACTGAACAACATGATGACGTCATACACGCCGTAACCGTAACGCATAACGTTAGACCCAAGCATAACGACGAAGCCGACAAGATCATTTGAAATGATAAAAGATATTCGACTATCTATGGAAGAAGAAAACAACTACCGGTACGGCATGGATTAAGGAAGTTCGTAAAGATCTAGAAAGGTCCAACATTCAGGAAGTTCAGATGTTAGATAGGGATACATTTCGGACCATTATTCTAAATTTGGAGGGGCTTCAAGATGAAAAAACTGCGAAGACAGGAAGAACCTGGACGGATCAAGAGAAGCAGCAGCGGCACAGCGTCCATATGAAGGAAGACTGGAGGAAGAGGAAGCTTAAGACGAAGAAGAAATGAAACTACATTAAAACCTTAAAATAAAAATGACGAGCCTTACAGTAGTCGCATATGACGTGTAACATGTGACATGTTGTCCCTTGTTAACAGTGAACTCTGTTGGTCATTGAAATAACTACTTGTAAAATTGCAGTGCCAAATCTTGACTAGTTTTCAGCAAATATGATATAATGAATATTTTCACACCAAACAACGACAACTTGAAGATGATCTATTGTAGGAATATCCTTAATGGGGCCTCCAAACCTTGATGTAAACCGTATGCGATATACATTCCACATAGCCACAGTACGTCGTGGTATCAATCTCCGTCACCGCGCTCATTGTTTCCATCCCATCCATTTCCGTTTCATTTTTCAAAATCACCCCCACAAAAAAATACAGATACCGAGTGAAAAGATGTTACACATCAAGAAATAGCCTCTCTCCCTAGTAAACCGGATTACGAGGTCTGGTGACGGCCCTTCATCACGAAGATAGAATAAGGGAGAGGGTGTTAAGCAGTTTGAGAGTTCTTCGCAGATCGGCCAGGTCCACACACTCCAAGAGAGTGTAAGTTAGTCAGTTATTGTTGTTTCAAGGGGCGGAACTACGAGGTCATCTGCCCCCAAGAGAGTGTGTGCTGCGGTAAGGTACTGTAGCAGCATGTACATGTAATTATTAGAGTATAGAATTTGGGTAGGCGCCCCGAGACTCGAAATAATGTACTACCTGGATGGAGTGTGGGAAAAGACGGATATGATGATGATGATAATTGTTGTTTTAAGGGGCCTAATTACTAGGTTATCAGCCCCTGATGGTTTGGGTGATCGTGAAGATGAAAATGAAATGCCAACTTAAAACTAAAACTAACTACTAACCTACATATACGAAGAAGAAATGGAAAACTAAAGGAGAATAAGGCAAATAAAGGACAGGAGGAAAAGAAATGCCCTCAACCCTCGAAGAATGTGGATTGAGGGACTTGGAAGGAAGAGAGCCATGAAAGGCAGATAGGAAAGTGAAAGAGGAGAGGATCCGCCCCACAGGGAAGGGACAAAAGGGGAAAACCGGACCCAGCTCAGGAATCCCTCGGGGTCGCCAACTCTCGAACTCACTAGCCGTGAGCCCCTGAGGGTGTAGCAATATCTAGGGTGCACCAACAGTGGTGGGGCTACATACACCCGGCCTCCTTGACGGCCTTGAGCAGAAGGCAGGAGATAACATGAAAAGAAAAAAGAAGGCTGACCCCTCGCAGAAGGAGGGAATCAGAAAAGATGAGACAAGGGCCAATTAAGGCGGGAAATGAAGAGACTCCATAGGCCTCGGATACCCTAATACCGTCGGGGTCGGAAGAGAACAAGAGTTGACCAAGTGAGGTCGACAGGAAAGAAGACGGAGAGGAACCCGGCACAAGTAAGTGGAAGCAATGCCGACTCAGCTGGGGCCCCATGGTCGCCAACCCACGTCCCACTAGATGTGAGCCTCTGGGGGGGGGGGGGGGGGGGGGGGGGGAAAGACGGAGAAAAAGAACACTCAGGATAGCCTCTGTCAGCACCGGGACTCAAACCTGCAATCTCCGGACTTGCTGCATCTGCCCACGCAGTCATGGTGCACGATTTAACGAGCAGGGATACGCCGCGGGGTAGTACAGGGAATGAACAGGGAGAAGCTTGGTGATAGATGCATATTTACGATAGTTTGACGCTTTTTTTTTTTTTTTGACGCTTTTACCGTTATATAGACCAATCTAAAGTGGTGACAATGCAAATGCTAGGATTTATTTGTAGAGGAGAAGGGGTTGTTTATTCTTATTAGGCTGCTCAGGGAGTTGTACGAGATAAAGGTGAGGTCGTCAGGTGTGGGGTTGGTGGGGGATGATCCAACAAGTCGCCTGTAATTGAAAGCGCTAGCGCTCCCAGTGGCTCGACAGGAAACATTCATTAACGAGTTTAATTCAGTTTGCAAGGGGCAGGCTCATACCACACGCGACACACTCAACGTCCTGGTTGTTTACACAGATATTTAAAGATTGAAAGGGCTAAAACAGAAATATATTTAATGTAGGCACGAGTTGTTACTGCCTCAAAAATAAAGAGCCGTATCATCGTCAGTTCTAATACAGTATCGTATATTAAATTTATTTATTTATTTATTTATTTATTTATCGTATGGCTTTTAGTGCCGGGAGTGTCCGAGGATATGTTCGGCTCGCCTGAGTCTGTAGCTGCTTCCATCAGACACTCTTATTAGGGTGAGCTACAAGTTCCTTTCAATTTCAAGTAGTTCCAACTTTCGCTACCAGTCAGCAATGATACCTAGTGGTGAACGTTGGAACTTTTTGATAGAGGGTTCTGACGAAATCTAACCTAACAATTTAGCTTTACACAAGTTACGTCTGTGAAAGGATCTTTTACATGCCATCCATGACATGGGACCGCCGGCTTTACTTCCCCTCCAAAGAAAGGCATACTGAAGGATTTTAACACTCTTAAAAATCCGACGAATTCGTCCGGGTTTGAACCCGAGATCTTGGGCACAGCAGTTCAGTATGCTACCAACTACGCCACCGAAGTGTATATTAAATGTTTACCAAGGAGATATTGCTCTCAAATCTATCCAGAAAATACAACAGCGATTCCCGGCTATTATAACTATTGCATATGCTATACAAGGCAGACACATCATCAACACATGTACCGGGTGATTCAACAGCCCCTTCCAATATCGTTTGCTGCAACCCAACTAACGTGTGTTGGCAGGAAGGTCGATATTTCTCTGCTTGCATCCCGTATGGTACTAATGAACTGCAAGCAAATCCTGCAAACGATACTGAACACTATTATTTACTGAACACTGTTATTTTTCTCTCGATGTGACTTCAGACTAATACGGGGGGGGGGGGGAATAATAGTTGGGTTGCTGCAGCTAATGATATTGGAAGGGGCTGCCTGAACGCAAGCAAGCTCTTAAACCAGAGGGAGAGAAGGTGCGGTTTATACCAAAATCTTCCAAATCGTCTCAATAGAGCAGGAAAAAACTTGCACTTCGTGAAAAGTCAACGGAAACACATGTATTTGGTTATACAGAGGGTTTAAACAAATGAACAAGACGATAGCCTCCTGGCAGAACTATGTTTCGTCCAGCCCACATAACAGTAGAGCCGGGCGGGTTGTATATACACATGAGGCGCTCACAAGTAACCTATAATAAAGTTATTGGTTTTATAAGTCCCTTTTAACTACTGAAGCTTTAAGAGACGCCAGGGTGCCGGAATTTGACCTCGAAGGGGATCTTTAACTTGCCAGTAAATGAACTGGCATGGCCAGATTTGCGCACCCTCAAATTCCAACTGACTGAGCCACGATTCGATCCTGCAACCTTGGGAACAGCAGGAGAGAACTTTAAGCATCCAGTCTGACAAGTAACAGATCGTAACAAATTAGCATTCAATAGAAAGAGAATTATCCACAGTAGTGACGAATTGCACTCTGAGTTCATAGATATCGACATTTTGTTTAAAAGGTGCAATTGAACAAATAAACAAGACGATAGCGCCTGCCAGAACTGTGTCGCAACGAGCCCGCATATCAATAACGCTGTTTGGGTGGTTTATTCCCGGGTCCCCTTGTATGCTGTATTTAACGATTCAACAGTATCTCAAAGGCACTGAACTTGAAATATAAGTCTGTTGTCCCTGTCCCTCTCTATTTCAAATTCAATGTGAATATGTGTGTCCGGAGCTAGGGACACAGTTATTAAAATAATGGGCATGATTTATATAGAAGTATTATAAAATGTTACTTTATGTTTATAAACTTTACAGCAATGTAACTAGGTTGTATGGCTCAAACCTCAAAATAAATAAATAAATAAATAAATAAATAAATAAATAAATAAATAAATAAATAAATAAATAAATAAATAAATAAATAAATAAATAAATAAATAAATAAATAAATAAATAAATAAATAAATAAATAGGTAAATAAATAAATAAATAAATAAATAGGCGAATAAGTAAATAACTAACTAAATTAATGAATGAATGAACGCCTTGGGGTAAAACTGAGACTTGTTCTCATACAAAACTGTCGCTTACAGTGACATCGGACAAGAGTGTAAACTCTCTAAGATTGATCGCTACTTAAGTGGAAAATGCAGTGCATCAATGCGGTTCTCATCAGGAGGAACAAATTGAATAAATAAATAAATACATATTGTAAATAAATAAGTAATAAATAAGTGGGTGAATAAGTAAATAACCAACTACATGAATGAATGGATGAATAAGTAAATAAGTAGGTGAATAAGTAAAGTAAATACCTAACTACATGAATAAATGGATGAATAAGTAAATAAGTAGGTGAATAAGTAAATAAGTAAATAACTAACTACATGAATGAATGGATGGATAAGTAAATAAGTAGGTGAATAAGTAAATAACTAACTACATGAATGAATGGATGAATAAGTAAATAACTAATTACATGAATGAATGGATGGATAAGTAAATAAGTAGGTGAATAAGTAAATAACTAACTACATGAATGAATGGATGGATAAGTAAATAAGTAGGTGAATAAGTAAATAACTAACTACATGAATGAATGGATGAATAAGTAAATAACTAATTACATGAATGAATGGATGGATAAGTAAATAAGTAGGTGAATAAGTAAATAACTAACTACATGAATGAATGGATGGATAAGTAAATAAGTAGGTGAATAAGTAAATAACTAACTACATGAATGAATGGATGAATAAGTAAATAACTAATTACATGAATGAATGGATGGATAAGTAAATAAGTAGGTGAATAAGTAAATAACTAACTACATGAATGAATGGATGGATAAGTAAATAAGTAGGTGAATAAATAAATTACTAACAACATGAATGAATGGATGAATAAGTAAATAAGTAGGTGAATAAGTAAATGACTAACTGCATGAATGAATGGATGGATAAGTAAATAAGTAGGTGAATAAGTAAATAAGTAAATAACTAACTACATGAATGAATGGATGAATAAGTAAATAAGTAGGTGAATAAGTAAATAAGTAAATACCTAACTACATGAATGAATGGATGAATAAGTAAATAAGTAGGTGAATAAGTAAATAAGTAAATAACTAACTACATGAATGAATGGATGGATAGGTAAATAAGTAGGTGAATAAGTAAATGACTAACTACATGAATGAATGGATGGATAAGTAAATAAGTAGGTGAATAAGTAAATAACTAACTACATGAATGAATGGATGAATAAGTAAATAAGTAAATAACTAATTACATGAATGAATGGATGAATGAATAAGTAAATAAGTAGGTGGATAAGTAAATAACTAACTACATGAATGAATGGATGGATAAGTAAATACGTAGGTGGATAAGTAAATAACTAACTATATGAATGAATGGATGGATAAGTAAATACGTAAATAACTAATTACATGAATGAATGGATGGATAAGTAAATAAGTAGGTGGATAAGTAAATAACTAACTACATGAATGAATGGATGGATAAGTAAATAAGTAAATAACTAATTACACGAATGAATGGATGGATAAGTAAATAAGTAGGTGGATAAGTAAATAACTAACTACATGAATGAATGGATGGATAAGTAAATAAGTAAATAACTAATTACATGAATGAATGGATGGATAAGTAAATAACTAACTACATGAATGGATGGATGGATAAGTAAATAACTAATTACATGAATGAATGGATAAGTAAATAAGTAGGTGGATAAGTAAATAAATAACTACATGAATGAATGGATGGATAAGTAAATAAATAAATAACTAATTACATGAATGAATGGATGGATAAGTAAATAAGTAGGTGGATAAGTAAATAACTAACTACATGAACGAATGGATGGATAAGTAAATAAGTAAATAACTAATTACATGAATGAATGGATGGATAAGTAAATAACTAACTACATGAATGGATGGATTGATAAGTAAATAACTAATTACATGAATGAATGGATAAGTAAATAAGTAGGTGGATAAGTAAATAACTAACTACATGAATGAATGGATGGATAAGTAAATAAATAAATAACTAATTACATGAATGAATGGATGAATATATAAATAAATAAGTAAAGTAAATGAACGAATGAATAAATACATATCAAAATGAATAAATTAATAAGTAAACGAATGAATGATTGTATGTATGTATGTATGTATGTATGTATGTATGTATGTATGTATGATAACCTGTGATGTTGGAGTGCCTGTAGTAGAGTATGTACTGTATTTGAAATTCAGGTATTTATTTATTTATTTATTTATTTATTTATTTATTTATTTATTTGGCGTATGATGCTACACAACAAAGGAAAAAAATACAGAATACAGTATCAACAACAACAGACACAGTATGCTCACATGAAAGTTACACTTTTACATCTAATCCGTTGAGCCAACACACCGCCTCTGGAGTAGCTGAGTGCAGGTCCTCCAAACTACCAGGGAAGGCAAGGAGAGGACAATCCACCACTATGTGTTTCATTGATTGTGGGATGTCAGCACAATCACAGTGTGGAGAATCTATCCAACCCCTAGCCACACCTGATGCGGTTAAGTCTAGGCCTACACCAAACATACCTTGGCAAAGTGAAACCATTTAGTTTCACAGTTGGATTTGCGATTTTTATAATGCCATGTGGTGGGGAAGAAGTCCACTCATTCAGCCAGGTGTCTTTAAGATTGAATTGCTTGGTTATCAGTTCCAAGGCAGGTTTGCGGGACTTCAGCCTGGATGATGCTAGTTGACTCACATGTAATTCAGGTGATGACTGGAAAGAAGGTGATCGAGGTCTTAAATTGAGGAACTATCCTGACAGTGCCATTTCCCATGTCCATTAAACTATACAGCCAGCATGCTTGGCTGTTGCCCCGGACGTCCGGATTCGATTACCGGCTCTGCCAAGAAATTTAATTCTTATCTGAGGGCTGGGACGGGGTACACTCCTCGGGAGGCAAAACTGAGAAGAGATGGGCTCGATTTTCACCTCATCCAACTTGGATGTGGTTCTCCGTGGTTTCCCCACTTCTACTCCAGGTAAATGCCGGGATAGTTCCTAACTTAAGTTCACGGCCTTCTCCTTCCTCCAGACCGGGGCGCGGTGGCGCAGCGGTCAAGCATCTCACCAAGGCGGACCAGGTTCGATTCTCAGTCAATGGACGTGAGATTTTCGAAGTGAAATGCCAGGTCATGTGCTGGTCCCGTGGCTCATGATCGCGAGATTAACGGTCACGTTAAACTACAAAATTAATTCCTTCTTCTCCTTCCCTATCTCTATCTAACTATGTCAACCCCTTATCAATCCCGTTTCCAAAAGGGTCGCTGATGAGATGCGAAGAAACTCCACGGCCGGATGCCCTTCCTAACGCCAGCCTCACGAGAGGAGGTAATGAGCGTATGGCTTTTAGTGCCGGGAGTGTCCGAGGACATATTCGGCTCGCCAGTGTTGTAGCTGCTTCGAGGCGGACACCCAATGGGTGAGCTACACGTACCGTCGCGTGTGGAGTGTTGTCTGGGGAGTAAGGTTGGAATGTAAGGACGAGGAGTTGGAAGGTAGCGGCCGTGGCCTATAGTTAGGGACCAACCCCGGCATTTGCCTGGAAGGAAGATGGGAAACCACAGAAGACCATCTTCAAGGTTGCCGTCGGGGGGATTCGAACCTCTTCGCCTCCCGGATGTGAGCGACTGCCAGAAGTCATGCCGTAACGACCACGACTAATTCATCAGGGATGAAATGAATGAAGATGAATGAAAGTTCAATTTCAAGTAGGCTAGTTCCAACTTTGGCTATCAGACGTCACTTGTCACCCAGTGGCGAACGTTGGAACTTGATAGAGCGTTTCTAAACCAAATAACACACTAAGTTAGCTACACACTACCAATTGTAGGGTAGGTTATTCCCCTCCGAAAGAAGGAATACTGAAGGAATTTAACGCTCTTTAAAAATCAGACGACTTCGGACGGGATTGAACCTGCGATCTTGGGCATAGCAGTTCATCATGCTACCGACTACGCCACCGACGTCTTCCCAATCGTCACCTGAATTCATAATACACACACTAATACAACCATCACAATAACACAATTCCACACACACCTAAGAACGCGGGGCTACATGACCACGATGTCGCAAATCCCCCAAATAAATCAACAACAACAACAAACTATAGAGCCACTTGAATCATATTTTATGATTGATGAACTCGCTTCGTTCTTGGGGAGCGTGATGGCGCACTGGCTTAGCTGCTCGTCTTTCACCCGGACGGCCGGGGTTCGAATCCCGGTGACAGCGGGCTGGAATTTTCACCTGAAAAAATCACGTGGCGTCAGGAAGGGCATCCGGTCTTTCACCCGGACGGCCGGGGTTCGAATCCCGATGACAGCGGGGTGGAATTTTCACCTGAAAAATCACGTGGCGTCAGGAAGGGCATCCGGCCTTAAATCCCCGGCCAAAACCAAAATGAGCCTGGTTGGCTCCGGCGACCCCAATTAATTGGGAAAAGCCGAAGATAAAGTAAGTAAGTAAGAACTCGCTTCGTTCAAGTTTATGAAACAATTCCCGTGCACATCGTAAAACTAAATGCTTCCTTTCGTTGACTGTCGCTATTACTGCTGAGATTGAAGGGGTGTCCTGT
This sequence comes from Meconema thalassinum, assembly GCA_946902985.2. Taxonomy (NCBI): domain Eukaryota; kingdom Metazoa; phylum Arthropoda; class Insecta; order Orthoptera; family Tettigoniidae; genus Meconema; species Meconema thalassinum. Next base: position 178,097,972 of record OX336393.1, read on the forward strand.
CTTCAGGAGGGTTGTTGGGGGATTACGGACGGACGGGGTGGCAAGTAGGCTAATATTGGAACAGTCAACTTTATAACGGGGCAGGGGTGGGATAGGGGTAGCTCTTCATATCGAGTATAATATTTAAAACACACAAGGCGCCAGAGAGGGGAAGCTCGCAGCTTGTCTTGAGGGTTGCTAGGAAACACGCTGGTGAATAAACAGTGCTGCAACCACAAGGTCGGTTCTGACCGGGGGTACATAGGCAGCAGAGAGGTGCTTTGGGGGCGTAGTTGGTAGCATGCTGAGCTTCTATGCCCAAGATCGCGGGTTCAAACCTAGCCGAAGTCGTTAAAAATCCCTCAGTATGCCTTCCTTCGGAGGGGAAGTAAAGCCGGCGGTCCCATGTCATAGATTTATGGCATGTTAAAGAACCTTCCACTAATTACACCTGTGTGAAGCTAAATTAGGTTCAACATTTGACAAACGCTCGTAGGTTCCGACGTTCGTCGCCAGGAGCCGACTGCGATGGCATCTGGTAACCAAGTTCTGAACTAGTAGTCGTTGACGGTGGTGTTTGGCGACAAAAGTAGGAACTACTTGAAAATAATTCAATGTATGCAGTCCTTACTTGAATTGAAAACAGGTAACACACACTAATACAGTCATCACTAGGGCTCGGATCGATATGCTCGATAAAATCTCCAGATATGCTCGAAAACCTTGTGTTTTATGCTCGATGGATATGCTCGAAAAAACCATTAGTCTATATGCGCTTAAATATGCAGAATATGCTCGATAAACACCGTTAAAAACTATAGAAAGGAAAGTGAAACGAAAAAACCAATAATACCTTTATATATGAACTTCATTTTCTAATCGTATGTATGATACACTGCAATATACTCGCATTCAAGTTTTTCAAGTATATATAAGAGAAGTTTACTTATAAAAGTTACAGTTTAAAAGTTCATTTACAAAATGTTCTGAATTAGGCGAGTCAATGAAGTAGATCTGCATTGGTCTGTACAACAAGAATTTTTTCTATGTTTTCAGTTTTGAACGATTTTCTTAAATCAGTCAATAAAAGTTTCAATGACGAGAACGACCTCACTAAAGGTTAAAAACCTGCGGTTCTATTATTCGCACCAGATAGGCTTTTCAATAATTATTTCTGTTTTCGAACCTTAAGGATGGTAGGGGCCCTAATTCGTGGGGGGGGGGAATTCGAAGAAAAACAAACTATTTAGACGAAAACCACAAGAATATGCATTTATATGCTTCTATTCTGAAAACCGCGGTTTTATGCATTTATAAGCTCGATAAATTTCGATTCTGTTGGTCCCCGAGAGGTCAAAATACCACCGAAAGGCTTCTTTCAATGCGTACTATTCAGGAAAAAATATGCAAATATGCTCGAATCCGATATGCTTCTATTCTGAAAACCGTGGTTTTATGCATTTATATGCTCGATAAATTTCGGTTCTGTTGGTCCCAGAGAGGTCAAAATACCACCGAAAGGTTTCTTTCAATGCGTACTATTCAGGAAAAAAATATGCAAATATGCTCGAATGCGAGCCCTAGTCATCACAATTAACACCGGTTATTAGACAGATTCTACACACACCCAAAGTACACGGGGCTACATGTCCGCGTTGTCGCAGCCCCTAAACTATGGAACCAACCAACCACAAGGTCGGTTCTGACATAGGCAGCAGAAAGATGCTTTAAGAGAAGTGGTGGACAAAATATGTTCTTTATAATATATGATGTTTCCCCACTTCTACTCCAGGTACATGCCGGGATAGTTCTGAACAAAATGGTGTATTCTATATAGATATATTGTAATTTTATGACATTAATAACTGCATTGAATGAATACTTGTTATTTGACATTATTATCAGAAAATTACATAATTAGGTAGATTTCATAAGAAAGCTACCTACTGCAATGATGATATACGAATCGCAGCCAATGGCCATAGCTGGGTATTTTTGATTGTATTTTTGATTGAATGCCCGAGGGCTCCCAACAAGTTCAATTTCAAGTAGTTCCAACTTTGACTACCAGATGCTACTGTCACTAACACCTAGCAGCGAACGTTGGAACTTTATAGCGCGTTTCATAACCAGCCAAATACAGGGTCTCTCATATAAAGTAAGAACGGTGAGTGGCGGCTTTGTTATCCGCTGCTGCAGTGGACTTGGCCGAGCTTGTGGCGCGCCACGGGCCCCTGCTGTAGTATTGAAAGCGCGCGCATAGTACACACCGTACTGTGCTCGACCTTGCAATAAACGTGCAGGTGTTCAGTCGCCAGTCTAAACCTCAGATGTTAACATGAGACAGTTATCATCACAACATCGTATTTTTGTTTTGTATGTAAAACTTATTTTAAGTAAGAGTCGGCTCGGTGGGTACGTGATGCATTTGTTCAGCAATTTCCAGATGAAGTGCCACCTTCACTAGCACAGATTCACGTAATTGTAAATAAGTTTGACACTACTGACTCAGTGCTCAATAAAAATCAGAAACATTACAGTGGCAGAACTCACTCGCGTCACCCCAGAATGAGGTTACCAGATGCAATGCCTGTATAACCCAGGAAGGACGACACTTCAAGCATCTTTTATTAGGTAATATTTCATACAGGATTGTACACACGCTTAAAGCAGGGGGTCGTGGCGCGCCACAAGCTCGGCCAAGGCTACCGCAGCAGCGAATAACAAAACTGCCTCTTGCCGTTCTTACTTTATATGAAAGACCCTGTATAAGCTACAGATTTTGCTACACACTGCCAATTGCAGTGGTAGGTTCTCTTACATGACATGGGCCCGCCGGCTTTACTTCCACTCCGAAGGAAGACATACTGAAGGATTTTAACGCTCTTAAAAAATCCGACGACTTCGGACGGGTTTGAACCCGCCATCTTGGGCATAACAGTTCAGCATGCTACCGACTACGCTACCAAAGAGTGTAAACTCGCAAAGATTGATCGCCACTTAAGTGGAAAATGCAACGCATCAATGCGCTTACCTATTGCAATTGGTACCATGTTTCGATTTCGTAACTACGAAGGTGGATCAAAAAGTTAGTTCCACTAACGCGCTGCAGCAGCGCGCTGTGTGTCGCAAACGTGGGCAGAGCGGAGAAAGGGACAGACACTGCCCACACGTCTGTTAGGCAAGTCGCTGTGGTGTCTCGTCTTGTATGGTGTGAATAGCGGCCAAATGCAATGGCACGTCGACTGACGTTCACTCCAAATATGAGGTGCGTGCGACAATCCGATTCCTAATGACCAAAAGAAGAATTGCACGGACATTCATCGTGAAATTAGTGCTGTGTATGGGGAGCTGGCCATTTCCCGGCAAGGGATAACGCAACACCTCACAAGGCCCGCCAAACGAGCGAACTGCTGCAGCGTTTCAAGTGGGAGGTCTGGCAACATCCACCCTACAGTCCCGACCTAGCGCCATGTGACTTTCATCTGTTCGGTAAGCTCAAAACGGAGCTCGGTGGTTGACAGATGAGGAAGGTGAAGGCCGCTGTCTCCGTGTGGTTGCAGAACGCTGGAGGAACTTTCTATGCATCCGGCATCGACAAGTTGGTTGTGCGTTCGCAGAAATGTTTGGAGTCTCTTGGAAACTATGTGGAAAAGTGACGTTACATTGTTTGTCGTTATAGGCGTGTTGCTGTTGTATAGGTGGTATAATAAATGGCCATAACTGGGAAGTGCAACTTATTTTTTGATCTGCCCTCGTAGTTTAACGATAGCCGAAAATCACGGCTATAGTTGAAATTTACGGAGAATTGCGATTTTAAGGAATATGTCAAAATAGACCCGAATAAGTTAAAATTTCACAACCGTAATATTTTTGTGTTTTAGGTTAAAGTGAAAAGAGGCCCTTGCTTATAAGAGTTTCTGCGGACAAGAGGGTCCGCGCCTGGAGCTACTGTGCTGTGTGCTCCCATTGTTCCTCACACACAGCAAGGCTTGCGTTGCGCACGAGGTCTCCAGGGACAAATCAAACCGTCCGGGCTGGCAGGCTCTTGCATATTAATAATGCCTGGGTCTTACCCTGACAAGACGGCACGATCATATGATGCATGATATATGTAGTCGAACGTGGGCTAATTACACTTGATGTGTTCATGTTTAAGTGAGCCAGCATGCTACCCTGTCAGCCAAGTGCGTCACTATCATCATACAGTTAACCTAATCAGAATTAGTTAATGATGATGATAATTGTTGTTTTAAGGGGCCTAACATCTAGGTTATCGGCCTCTAATTGTTTGGGTAATAGTGATAATCAATTATGATGATATGAAACCTACAATTAGAACTAAGTACTGACTAAATAACTAACTGACGAACTAGAAGAAGAAATTAAAAAAAGAAATAATGAACAGGAGGAAAGGAAATGATGATTGAAGGTCATGGAAGGAAGGAGAGCCATGAATGGTATGTAGGAAAGGGAAAGAGGAGAGGGACCGCCCAAACATCGGTAGAAAAAGGGGAAGAAACGGACCCAGCTCAGGAATTCCTCGGGGTCGCCAACTCCCAAACTCACCAGCCGTGAGCCCCTGAGGGGTGTAGCATTATCCAGGGTGCACCAGAAGAGGTGGGGCTACACACACCTTGCATCCTTGAGGGCCTCATGCAGAAGGCATGAGATATCATGAAAAGAAAAAGAAGGCTGACCCCTCGAAGAATGAGGGTATCAAGAATGATGAGACGAGGGCCAATTAAGGCGGGAAAGTGAAAGACACCTTCGGCCTCGGATACCCTAATACCATCGGGGTCGGAAGAGAACAAAGAGTTGACCAAGGAAGGTCGACAGGAAATATGTCAGAGAGGAAACCGTCACAAGTACGTGGAAGCAGTTCCGGGCTCAGCTGGGGTCCCGTGGTCGCCAACCCACGTCCCACTAGTTGTGGGCCCCTAGGGAGGGGGGGGGGGGGGGAGGGATTAGTTAATGATTCAAGCAACATACGACCTTGATGTTTCAACCCTTAATCAGTCCATCAACACGCATAAAAAAGTTGTCAAATTAACTACAGTAAACCACCGTTGTTTCGCGCCTGTTTATCACGTTCTTATTGTAAGAACCCTGAATGGTTTGTATAAGTTAATGTTACACTATTATAACGCATGCAAATCCCGCTTATAGCGCGAAAAGAGGGGAAATTCCATTTATATTGTAAAATAAAAAAGCACTGTTGACAATGGTCTGTTGACATCAAAAATCCGCGATGTCGACGACATGGTTACGGATCATACTATCACTATTGGGTAAGATGAAGGCAGTGATGAGTAAATTCAATCTGCGAAAGAAAATGACCCACACCAAATTAAGCTCTTAGAGCAATAATTTTGCTCCGGAATTCCTAGTGATGTGAACAGTTACTTAAACCGCATAGAGAATGTAATCATTCACGTCAGTAGTACACACAATCGACAAGCATCAATCAGATACTTTTTCAATAGGAAGTGAGGGAAAATTTGCATTTTACATCGTAACTACAGTAATAACAAGTAGTTCCGTGAAGAACTATGCAGCCCGTTTTCATATATCCTACTTATGTTAACTGCCACTATCAACATACAAAATTTCAGTTTGATTGCTGTAAAAGATTCGTAGATATTGAGAACCGACTAAATATTTCGGATGGTCGCCATGTTGGATTTTATAAATGTAGGCCTATAGTTATGTACTGTTACATGAAGATTATTGTGTACGTGTAGCATTCAAACTTCAATCGCATGATTAGGACACTAGAAGTAAAAACGAGATTTTAAAATTTCGCACAGCTGCCATCTTGTGGTTATGGAAACAATTGAAATCAATTAGATGCCAGTGGATTAACATTCGTATAAGGATTTACTGTACCAAGTTTCACTGCACTCGGATGGTTAAATTGCGAGAAACGTCCGTGAATATTTATATTTCGCGTCACCGCCATGTTGGATTTGTGATCACCAGGTTATTTAAAGTCCTATAGGTGAACTTAAGTTCATAGCCCCTATGAACATAAAAAAAATCAGTTTGATTGCTATAATAGATTCGTAGATATTCAGAGCAGTCTAAATATTTCGGATGGTCGCCATGTTGGATTGTTAAATGCATAAGCCATAGAGTCATATACCATTAAACGAAAATTATTGCGTAGTTTCATTATTCAAACTTTCACTTCGATCGCATGATTACGACACAAGAAATAAACACTTAATTTTAAAATTCGCACAGCCACCATCTTGAGGTTATGTAAACAATTGAAATAAATTAGATACCAGTGCATTACAATGTGTATAAACATTTCCTGTACCAGATTTCATTTCGATTGGAACATTAAATCGCGAGAAAGGTGTATTTAAAATTTTCAAATTCGCTAGGCCGCCATGTTCGTTTTGCAGTTAACCGGGTTTTGAAAGTCTTATAGATAAATTTTCAGTAGTGCCCTTTATCTCCGTACAAAATTTCAGGGTGATACCGCTAATAGTTTCAGAGATATAGAATGCCGGTGAAATATTTCGCACATCCGCCATCTTGTGGTTATGTAAACAATTGAACGAAGTTAGATGTCAGTGCATTACAATGTGTTTAAACATATACTGTACCAAGTTTTATTGCGTTTGGTTGGTTAAATCGCGAGTAATGTCTATTTAAAAGTCGCAAATTCGCGTGGCAGCCATGTTGGTTTTGTAGTTACCAGTTTTTCAAAAGTCACATAGGTGAATTTCAAATAGTTCCCTTTATCACCGTAAAAAATCCAGGGTGATATCGGGAATTGTTTCAGAGATATTGAATGCTGGTGAAATATTTCGCACAGCCGCCGTGTTGGATTGGTGAGACGTAACAAAATTTGAGGGGCACGGTCGGGGTCGCCCGGAGTAGTGCTATGAACTTACCGAGTTTCATTGAAATCGCTCCAGCCGTTTAGAATTTATTAGGGACACACACACACCTCACACACACAGACACGGACAAAAGGTGATCTCATAAGCCTATTTTATCAAAATTGAAAATAGGCTAAAAATAGCGCGCTGTGTTGTAATAGCTATAATAATAATAATAATAATAATAATAATAATAATAATAATAATAATAATAATATAGTGAAATTAAAATACAGTACAGTAATAATAAAATACTGCACATTACTGAAATATTGGTTGCCAATTATTTTCCCACCTCACAAACCATTTCCCGTCTATAGCGCTGTCCCGCTTATTACGCGTTTAAACTACAGAGCGTATTATCGGGGTCTTACTGTAGAGTAGATCGGGGCGAGATGGCTATCGGGGAAGGCGACTATTTTGCTGTAATTCATGTAGCGGCCAAGAGATAGCACCACTTGCTTTGCTGTGATATTCTTTGCGCCAGTGCAATGTGCGGGTCGAGTTGGTTAGCGTGCTTAAAAGCGAACCATTAAATAGTTTGGTTGGTTGGTTTCTCAGTTTAGGGGCTGTGACAATGCGGTCATGTAGCCCCGTGTACTTTGGGTGTGTAACAAATCTGTCTGATAACCGGTGTTCATTGTGATGGCTGTATTAGTGTGTGTTATCTGTAATTCAGGTAAGGACTGCAGACGATCAATTTCAAGTAGTTCTTACGTTTGCTAACAAATGCTACCGTCGACGACACCTAGCTGTGAACTTCACTACTAGATGCCACTGCAACCTTCACCTGGTGGCGAACGTTTGAACTAATAGAGCGTTAATCAAATCCAACCTAGACATTTTGCCTCACACAATTGTAGTTAGTGGAAGGTTCTTTGACATCTATGACATGGGCTTGCAGGCTTTACTTCCCCTCCGAAGGAAGGCATACTGAGGGATTTTAACGCTCTTAAAAATCCGACGACTTCAGCCGGTTATGAACCCGCGATCTTGGGCATAGAGACTCAGCATGCTACCAACTACACCACCGAAGTCGCATTAAATAGTTTCAATCGTGTGTAATGTATAGTCTATTACAAAGTACATTGAGTTAACGGTTGTGATCATCAGTTCGTGTATCGTATAAAGGATGTTTTGAAGGGCATGATGTCGGTGACCACCACGTTTGTTCAAACATTGAATGGTGACTAAGTCTAGGAGGCATCTCACGCCGATGTTTGGGGAAGATGCAACTGTTTTAGCAGGGTATGAGACCGATTCAGATTTTAATTAATTATTTGCAATTTTCTTACAGAAAATGCTCATAAACTATGCAAAGAACGTCTAACAGGGGTGATTGGAGTCGGGAAAGCAAAATGCTGTTCATGCTGTATTTTTATGTGAGAGAGATCCAATGGGACTTTTTGGTCCTATGTATGTAGTCGTTAAATAAACAATCAAACAATCATACTTCCTTCATTGCTTGTCCATTGTATATATTGATAAGTATAGGTGATATGTTGCAGCAGTGCCTTACACCTTTCTGAATACCAGCCCCTAATGTCCTTCAACTCTAATAACTATGGATTATAGATAACCATCCTATCCCTGTACTTAAATCCAATCCTTCTTAAAATGTCCAATCAACGTTATCAATAGCGGATTTTAAGTCTACACACGCCATGGACGTACCCTTATCTTTCCTTATTCTACCTTCCAAGATTATCCTAGGAGCTATTACAGCTACCCTTCTTCCTACGTTTCTTCTGAAATGAGAGAGGTCTTATTGGCTTCGTGGAGCAGCGGTAACGTACTCCCCTGCTGTGCCCAAGGTTTCAGGATCGAATCAGTTGGCATTTGATGGTGCGCGAATGTGAGAGAGACTTTCTTTATTCGTCTTTTTCCAAATAATTGGGGTCGCGGGAGCCAACCAGGCTCATTTTGGTTTAGGCCGGGGATTTAAGGCCGGATGCCCTTCCTGACGCCACGTGATTTTTCAGGTGAAAATTCGACCCCGCTGTCACCGGGTTACCAAGATTCGAACCCCGGCCGTCCGGGTGAAATACGAGCAGCTAAGCCACTGCGCCATCACCCACTCCGCAAATGTGAGAGAGACGTGTCAGTAAATTTCCTGGCACGTTAAAGATCCCCTTCGGGCCAAAATTCTGGCACCACGGCGTCTCTGAAAGCCTCAATGGTTAAAGCGGACGTAAAACCAATAACATTATTCCAAACAAGTCTTCACCCAACTTGGATTTAAGCTAATAACTCGGGTATATCTGGTTTCCAAGTAATGTTTTCACTCCGTGTAAAATTATGTTGTTTCCAACGCTGCAGTACTGACGCATCGATGAGGAGCTGGAGGATAGAGTGCTCACAAAGTTAAGTGCGCCTAGGGAGCAGAGCTCAGGGCTCAGGTCTCAGGATTCATTTGCTGAGAGTAGAAGGGTTGTTGCTTCTGCAAGACACGCGAGGGAATGCGTGCTGCACGCACCAGCATCGATCTACCCCGCCCGGTGCGTTGAATTCTTCGTCTGGTGCTCGCATTCCACATTCCATCTCATTTTGCTAGCCAATGCATCAGCATACACGCTACAGCAGAATTTGAGGGAGGGATGTTATCTCACTCGTTCAGTTACCAGGGAATTTATCAGTGAATAATGCCTGCGGATATCCGTACGGCATCAGTTCATCGGCGCCTACTTTTCATAATGTCAACACGTTCTTAAAAAAGATCAGTAGACTTAGCAAAATTAAAAAATATGTCAGTTTTTTTAAACTTTTGTCCATTTAACTTAAAAGTGTCCAACTTTGTAAGCTGAATTCTAAAATAAATAAATAAATAAATAAATAAATAAATAAATAAATAAATAAATAAATAAATAAATAAATAAATAAATAAATAAATAAACAAGAAGTTCCGTGACGAACGAAGGAGCCTACTTTTCTTAAAATTAAGATTCATTTCACTGATTAATCTACAGTATATGAACCTATCTAGAATAATGACGAAATTAAGTTGGTAATATCGAAATGTCTAATTAGTTCAAAATATGCCTGGTATAATATAGCCTAATAGAGCACAACAGTTGGCAGCCCTGGTGACTGAATATATTCTTAGTTCCATCTCTTAAGGTACAAAATACAAAATTTGGTTAAAGTACAATGAACGTTACATTCAGTTAGACATTGGATCTATCAGCACGCGTAAAAGCAAGTTGGCAACAATGTCATGCGTGTGCTGGTCAGAAATAATCTGAAATATTATGATATCTTGATGTGCCAATTTTGGATGAAATAGAAGTTACATGTATTTTAAAATTGGACATATCAGAAGGCATAGAATCATGTTGGCAGCACTGACTTATATTAATTACTCCAAATTAATCTAGAATGTCAGGTGCTATACTTGTGCAAAGTATAGAGCTGTTGGCTTGAATACTTTCTGATATATTGATATTAGGGTAAAAAAATAGATACAGCATTTATTAACATTTGGCAGCTCTGATTGCTCTTAAGAATACTTATAGTCATATCTGTTACGTTACACATAGCACATACGAAATTTGGTTGATATCCATCTGATAGTATAGAAGTTACATGTGTTTAAAAATTGGTCTTATCAGCAGGCGAATCATGTTGGTAGAACTGACGTATATAAGTTACTCCAAATTAATCTAATATGTCAGGTACTATACGTGTGCATAGTTTAAAGCTGTCGGTTTGCATACTTTCTGATATATTGGTATTTGGATTAAAAAAATAGAGAAAGGAATTATTATCAGTTGGCAGACCTGGTGGCTCTTAAGAATACGCTCAGTCATATCTGTTTATGTACAAATATTACTTACAAAATTTGGTTGAAATCCAATTGATAGTGTAGAAGTTATATGCATTTAAAATTGGACCTATCAGGAGGCTTATAATCATTTTGGCAACACTGCCATGTTTGGCCTCCTGGAAATTATACTGAAATAGTATTATATACATGTGAGCCAATTTTGGAATAACTCCCATGCATACCTTCCAAGATATCCAACATGAAGCTCAAATTTCAAATGCGTTTTTTTTAGCAGTTGGTTACACTGACATAATTTTCAAATATGGGCTTCAGATATTCCGGTATACATCTTTACTCATACTAAATTTGGTTTCGATTGCTGCAGCCGTTTAGGAGTTGATAGGGGGGGGGGGGGGGACACAGGCAGGCAGACAGACAGACAGATAGTCAGACAGACACACATTTTCCCGGATCGATCTCATAAGTCTACTTTTTCCTCATTTTTGCAAAATGTGAAAAGTAGGCTAATAAATAAATAAATACATAAATGATAAATAATACTTAGAAGGATCCTCTCGTTATCTAGTTGGGCAACCTCTGAAGACTAAATTCGGCAAAATTCATCAAGTAAATAAATTCAAGTATTTAGGAGAAGTAATTCAGCCATACGGATTGAACCGTGAAGCAAATAAGGAGAGAATTTCAAAATTACAGAAAGCCTATAAAATTACCTGGAACAGATACAACAAAAGATCAATATCCCGGAATGGTAAATTACGACATTATAACACAGTCATCAAACTTGAAGAATTATACGCATCTGAAATTTGCTCGTTGGAGGCAGATCTCTTATTAAAGATACAGAGAAGCAAGGGAGGAAAATATTGAGGAAAATCTTTGGTCCAGTCTGCGTAGAGGGAGCTCACATTGAGGTCTTCTTCAGCTCATTTAAGAACCAAATAAAATACCAGAGATGTACTTACTGTAAGTCTAATAATATCAAACAAACATTAGACTTAAATACATCTCTAGTATTTTATTTTATTCTAAATTGATTTTATTCTTAACTAGCTGTATCCGGCATGCGTTGCAATGCCAATCAAAGAAAGTTTTGGCGTTGTAATTTATTTTCTTAAAGTGCTTTTGGAAACAACCTTTTTTCAATTTCCGTTAACTGCCTCTAAACTGTCGTAAAATGGATTAACTAATTTAGAAACATTCGCAGGAGCTTGCACAACAATTCACCAAAGTTTCATCGCAATCGGACGAATGGAATATGAACGCATACGGAATTCTGTTTAAATTATTCGTGCGCTGTCATTCATATTTAAAATTTACTCTTGCGCTACCTACTGTGAAATGGATTTACTAAGTTAGAAACCTTCACGTAAGTGTACACAACAACTCAACAAAGTTTCATCGCAATCGATGAATGGTATATGAACGCATACGGGATTTTGTTGAAGCGCTTCGTGCGTCCTCACTCATTTGTTGCATCTACTCGTACACTACCTATTGTAAAATGGATTTACTAAGTCGAAAACCTTCCCAGGCGTGTACACAACAACTCATTAAAGTTTCACCGCAATTAGATGAATGCCATATGAACGCATACGGGATTTTGATTAAACGATACGCGTGCCGTCACTCATTTGTTGAATCTACTCGTACGCTACCTATTGTAAAATAGTTTTTCTAAGCCTGAAACTTTTCCTGGAGTGTACTCAACGATTCACCAAAGTCTCACCGCAATCAGATGAATGGTATATGAATGCATATGGGACTCTTTTGAAACGATTCGCGTGCCATCGCTCATTTTTTTAATCTACTCGTGCGCTACCTATCGTGAAATGCATGTACTAAGTCAGGCACCTTCCCTGGAGTGTACAATAATTCCCCAAAGTTTCATAGCAATCGAATTAATACTATATGAACGCATACGGGACTTTGTTGAAACGATTCACGCACCATCACTCATTTGTTGAATCTACTCGCGCGCTACCTAGTGTAAAATTGATTTACTAAGCCAGAAAACTTTCCTGGAGTTCACATAACGATTCACCAAAGTTTCATCGCAATCGGATGAATGGTATATGAACTCATACGGTACTTGGTTGAAACGATTCACGTGCCGTCGCTCATTTGTTGAATAAAATTGTGCGCTACCTATTGTAAAATGCATGTACTAAGCCAGAAACTTTCCCTGATGTATACACAACATCTCACCCAAGTTTCATCGCTATCGGAAGAATGGTATATGAACGCATACGGTACTTTGTTGAAACGCTTCGCACGTCGTCGCTCATTTGTTGAATCTACTCGTTCGCCACCTATTGTAAAATGGATTTACCAAATCAGAGACCTTCCTTGAAGTGTACACAACATCTCACCCAAGTTTCATCGCTATCGGACGAATGGTATATGAACGCATACGGGACTTTGTTGAAACGTTTCATGCATCGTCGCTCATTTGTTGAATCTGCTCGTGCGCTACCTATTGTAAAATGGATTTACTAAGCCAGAAACCTTCCCTGGAGTGTACACAACATCTCACCCAAGCTTAATCGCAATGGGATGAATGGTATATGAACGCAGGTGGTCTTTTTTGAAACGAATCGCACGCCATTTTGTTGAAGCTACTCGCGCGCCATCTATTGTAAATTGGATTTACTATGCCTATAATATTCCCGGAAGTGTGCACAACAACTCACCAAAATTTGATCGCAATCGGATGAATTGTGTATGAACGCATAGCCAACACTCATTTGTTTAAACTACACGCGCGCTATCTATTGTAAATTGGATTAACTATGCCTATAACCATCCCGGATGTGTGCTAATTAACCCACCAAAATTTGGTCGCAATCGGATGAATTGTAGACCATATGAACGCATCGCCAACACTCATTTGTTAAACTACTCGCGCGCTATCTACTGTAAATTGGATTAACTATGCCTGTAATGATTTCGGAAGTGTGCACAACAACTCACCAAAATTTGATCGCAATCGGATGAATGGTTTATGAACGCATAAAAGTCGAACAAACGAACATCCTTTTTTATTTCTATATAAGTTATATAAAAATGACAGTTTGTCTGTTTTTTCTGAATTTCTACGGAAATTTGCATTATTTACGCGTTTCAGACTGTTTTATGACGGATGCGCGCGAAAATAAAATTGTTGTCTGTCTGTTTGTCTGTCTGTGGACAAAGATGTTACCTTATAACTCGAGAACGGCTGGGTGGATCAACGTAAAATTTGGTACAGATATCCTACAGAGGCACGACACTAATCATTGATGTAACTCTTCTCCATACCTCTCATAAAAGAGGGCATACCCCCTTAAAATGCATGCTGAAATGGGCATAGAAAGACAAGAAAAAGCTCATTTTCAGCGTGTCAATGTGATAAACAAAACTCGGGAGCCCTACGGGCCCCAAAAACCACATTTTAAGGTCCTAAACACAACAGTTTTTGAGATATTCCCAGAAAACTAATTTCATTTAATAAACACTAATGAAAGAATGCAAGCCGGTGACCACGGAAACACAATCTCACGAGTCCATCTATTTCTGTAAGACACAATGCCATCCCATTTATTACATTACAGTGAACGTTCGCAAACGGCTATAAGGTTATCACGGAACTAACTTAAGCTGTAAAATTCATCAATACGTATATAGTACGTATATATACTCTTGAATTTTTCACGTGATTTACACGTGCGGGTGTGGTACTGAAGGTCTATTACTGTATATCCCTATCCCTATATTATTATTAAATTATTATTATTATTATTATTATTATTATTATTATCATGATTATTATTATATTATGGCGTACAAGGACGAGACAAAACTCATTTTCAGCCCCTCGGTGGCTCGGAGGCTACTACGTTTTAAGGCTCTAAACCACGTTTCTGAGATATTCCCAGAAAACTAATTTCATTTAATAAATTAATAAATAGATGACGAGTACAGAAGAACACCAAATCAGGAGCTATATACACACATCAAAAAAGTTTTGCATCACCTCGGTTCCAAGAGTTCCGGAACCTTTAAATACAAAGGGAATAGAGATCAACACAAACAACATTTCAGCTCGTTTTATTGCTCATGAGACCCACACATTGCATGTTGTACCATCATACAGCTAGACTTTCAGCATTTGTGGTCCAGATTGCAGTACACACCACTACCTCTAATACCCAGTAGCACGTCCTCTTGCATTGATGCATGCCTGTATTCGTCGTGGCATACTATCCACAAGTTCATCAAGACACCGTTGGTCCAAATTGTCCCACTCCTCAACGACAATTCGGCGTAAATCTCTCAGAGTGGTTGGTGGGTCAAGACGTCCATAAACAGCCCTTTTCAACATATCCCAGGCATGTTCGATAGGGTTCATGTCTGGCGAACATGCTGGCCACTGTAGTCGAGCGATGTCGTTATCTTGAAGGAACGCATTCACAAGATGTGCACGATGAGGTCGAGAATTGTCGTCCATGAAGACAAATGCCTCTCCAATATTCTGCCGATATGGGTGCACTATGGGTCGGAGGATGTCATTCAGGTATCGTAAAGCCGTTTCGGAGCCTTCCATGACCACCAGTGGCGTACGTCGGCCCCACATAATGCCACCCCAAAACATCAGGGAACCACCACCTTGCTGCACTCGCTGGACAGTGTGTCTAAGACGTTCAGCCTGACCAGGGTGCCTCCAAACACGTCTCCGACGATTGTCTGGTTGAAGGCATATGCGACACTCATCGGTGAAGAGAACGTGATGCCAATTCTGTGGGGTCCATTCAGCATGTTGTTGGGCCCATCTGTACCGCGCTGCATGGTGTCGGGGTTGCAAAGCTGGACCTCGCCATGGACGTCGGGAGTGAAGTTGCGCATCATGCAGCCTATTGCGCACAGTTTGAGTTGAAACACGACGTCCTGTGGCTGAACGAAACGCATTATTCAACATGGTGGCATTGCTGTCAGGGTTCCTCCGAGCGGCAATCCGTAAGTAGCGGTCATCCACTACAGTAGTAGCCCTTGGGCGGCCTGAGCGAGGCCTGTCATCGACAGTTCCTGTATCTCTGTACCTCCTCCATGTCCGAACAACATCGCTTTGGTTCACTCTGAGACGCCTGGAAACTTCCCTTGTTGAGAGCCCTTCTTGACACAAAGTAACAATGCGGACGCGATCGAACTGCGGTATTGACCTTCTAGGCATGGTAGAACTACAGACAACATGAGCAGCGTACCTTCGTCCTGGTGGAATGACTGGAACTGATCGGCTGTCGTACCCCCTCCGTCTAATAGGCCCTGCTCATGCATGGTTGTTTACATCTTTGAGCAGTTTTAGTGACATCTATGAACAGTCAAAGGGACTGTATCTTTGATACAATATACACAGTCAACGTCTATATGCCGGAGATCTGGGAACCGAGGTGATGCAAAACTTTTTTTGATGTGTGTAGATATACTGATAAAATCACAGATGTGGCCAGGAAGAGACGTCTGGCTTTCTACGGACATGTCTCAAGGATGAACCCAAAGATACTAACCAACTGGCTTCTCAACTACTGGGAGAATAGAACGAGCGTGACACCATGGCTAACAGAAGTTAACAAGGGCATCCATGTACTGAAGATAATGGAAAGTGATATCAGAAGCCGATCACATCTCAGAAAGATACTTAAACAGAAGAGTTTTTAGGACAGACCACCCTTTAAGAAAACCGGCATCATCTGGACAAAAGAGAGAAAGGAGAAACATAGTCAGAGAATATTGGGCAAACATCAAGTCCCTCGCCAAGTTGAAAAGATCAACGTCGTGGTCCTTAGCTGGACCATATGAAAGGAGAAGAATAAGAAGAAACTAATGAAGTAATGCAAGCCGGTAATCATGACAACAGTATCTCAAAAGGTGACATCCAATTTTCCATCTATTTCTGTAAGAAGCAATGCCCCTCAATTTATTAAATTTCTGCGAAAGTTTGCAAATGGCTATAAGATTATCATGGAAACAAACACAGACTGTACAATTCTTCAATGCGCTTAAGTGGGCCAAGGGGTACCCTATAATGTTTAAACGCGACTTACACGTGCGATATGTTGTACAGAAGGTCTATTATATCTCCAAACAGCAACATTATTATCAAAAATTCCTGAGTTGAATAGTGTTTTTTGCAGCTTTTGGGAATTTGGGCCATTGGAGGCTAACAAATCATGAATTTTCATACACCACAAACCTTTATAATTTATTAAAGGGGTCTTCCTCGGGATGGGGACTTTCCACAATGGTGAGGGTCCGTTTTTATTCGACATACAGTATATTGCGTTTCGCCAATAAGGTTTTCAATAATATTTTAACGTCAGGAAGTACACGTTAGGTGAATTTAGTTTGAGAGCACATTTTAACTAATCATATTTTTGTCGACAAGCGGGCTCATCGTAAAGATGATTTTGTTTGACACTGTGTGGTTGATATATCTTTATATTTATGTACGCCTATAATTCATGTTCGGGTGCTTGGAGCATCGTAAAAATAGGTATTGTAACCATGAGTCAATTCACCAATCAATTATAAAACTCTTCACCGTAATTCTCATAGAAGGGTGGGTATAGGGAAAAACTTTTCAAAATACATGCTAAAATAGGCGAAAAATAAAAATTATCCTAGAAAGACGACCAAAGCATATGTTGCGCTTCTCAATGTGTGATACAAAACTAGGGAGTCTATAAAGGGTCTCCGAAAACTGCATTTTAAAGCCCTTAAATTAACAGTTTCTGTGATATACCAAGAAAACTAACTTCGTTCTGATAAACATATGAAGGAATGACAAGCCCATAACCATTGGAACAGTAGCTCAATTGATAACGTCTGGTTATTAATACCGAAGACCGTTCGAAGAGCGGGCACCTCTGCTAGTATATGTATAAGATTGAACTGAACAAGACATCAAAGTCAGGTGGAAACATGTACAATATGTAATAGATACATTTGTTTAAGTATTGATTGGCGAAATATTCCGTGGCTTAGGCGGCAGCACACCGGCCTCTCACCACTGGGTCCGTGGTTCAAATCCCGGTCACTCCATGTGAGATTTGTGCTGGACAAAGCGGAGGCAGACAGGTTTTTATCCGTGTACTCCGGTTTTCCCTGTCACAACTTCATTCCAGCAACACTCTCCACTATCATTTCATTTCATATGTCATTCATTCAATCATTGCCCCAGGGGAGTGCGACAGGCTTCGGCAGCCGGCACAGTTCATATCCTCGCCGCTAGATGGGGGCTTCATTCATTCCATTCCTGACCCGGTCGGTCGACTGGAAACAGGCGGTGGATTTTTCATTGGTTGGCGAATATTTTAAACTTTGAATTTCTTTCTGTGTTATGTACAGTAGCGTTGGTTGATAAGTTTCCTATTTGTTTGTGAGGAAATTTTAAAAAACTCCATCAAACAATGTGGAACTGATCAGTAAGGATAAACATAATATATCACGTGGTTCATCATATTATATATTTTTGCTCTGAAACAGTCAAAGGCCACGTTAATTATAATATGAAATAATGTTACAGCGCTCCAGATGACGCAATAAAACTTTTATAAAGAGTATTTCAACTCCGGCTTGTATCTTGGCGCAGAAACTTGGTTGTAGATGACAACTGATTGAGTTGATCCAAAGTTGATAAATAATGAGAGTCTCATATCACGAGTTGTTATAGTTCAGATACCGCTTATGTTGTTCTTACCAGAGTTTATTCTAAGCAAGATGTTCAGTAAAGAAGATATAGCCTACTTTCTCCTAAATGCATGGGTATAGTTATAACTCATTGTCATTTTCAAGGAGTAATTGAATGTTGGTTGTAGTCTGCTACTTGGGGTACAAAATAAGCAGTGATGAACGAAGCAAATATTTTTTTAAAGGAAGTTTGCACTGGCGAAGAAAGTTACAGAAAAATTACATCTGTTGACTTCAAATATAGGTGTAGAGATAAAACCTCGATCATATCTAAGAATTTTCCTATTGACGATTTTAATCAATGTGAATACCAAATTGTATTTAATCAATTTATTTCCACCTTACTTCCACCTTATTCGTACCATTTTCGGCCATATTGTTGCCTACCTCAGCTGTATTGTTAAAAATCAATTAATTGTGAGCAATGCATTAATATAACTCCATTGAGTTGGTGAAGAAACACGAAGGAAATTAATTTTAATTAAAATAAATAATCGAAATTCGATGTTTTTCAGTCGATCAACACGATTGTACCCAATATTCCCTAATCCTAAAGAAAGTTACATGAGATTAATAAATACACTTGGATGACCAGTTTCGATCGTCAATCGATCATCATCAGGTCCAACTTCGCAGAAGCTGAAATAGTTCTTAATCGAGACCTCGAACTGTTGGATGACTATTTTCAAAGATGGTATCTACATCCTAACCCACAGAAAACAGTGACATCTACATTTCATCTAAACAACGCAGAAGCGAACTACCATCCAAGGCTATTCCTCAAGGGTCATGAACTACAATATTGTGCCAATCCCAGTTATTTAGGAGTAACATTGGATAGGTCTCTTACGTACAAACATCATCTGCAGAAAACCGCCAACAAACTAAAAAGTCGTAATAACATTCTCCAACGACTGGCTGGAACTTCTTGGGGAGCGGATGGAAACACTTTACGGACATCATCTTTGGCCTTGGTCTATTCTGCAGCAGAATACTGCTCTGGTATCTGGCTTAATAGTGCTCACACACAGCTAGTAGGTTCACAGCTTCGCCAAACCATGCGGTTCATAACTGGTACACTTCGTGCTACACCGATCAAATGGTTACCGGTACTCAGCAATATAGTACCTCCACATGTCAGGAGACAGAAGGTCCTTTTTCAGCTGTGGACAAGAATGTTGAAGAATGAACATCTACCTGTTCATGAGGATATCAGACAGAAATGCACACGCCTTAAGTCTCGTCAACCTGCTTGGAAGACGGCTGTGAAATTAACATCCAGCTCCTTCAACTCCACTTCTAAGTGGTCAACAGAGTGGTCTTTATCCCCACCTCGTGCAATAGTGGACATCAATAATCCATCTACAAAACTGGCAGGCTTTGATCTGCCACGCTGCACCTGGAGTAGACTAAATCGCATGAGATGTGGAGTAGGTGGAACAAGATCTACTTTACACACATGGGGCTGGTCAGTTTCCCCCCAATGTGATTGTGGGGAGGTTCGCCAAACAATGAAGCATGTAGTGCAGGAATGTCCACTCCGTGCTTTCTCTGGCACCATGGAAGACCTCAATTCAGCAACAACGGAAGCAGTGAAGTGGGTAGCGGAATTGGACATTAACATTTAGTGAGACGTACATCACTCACACTCAATATTTACAATCTCAAGCTTCGTAAATTGCTTTGTATATACATGATAATAATCTTCCACTGGATATGTAAATAGTTTATAGGTTGTTTCATCATACGCTAAATAAATAAATAAATAAATACATACATAAATCAGGTCCATTACACGTAGGCTCAACTCAACCATTTAACAACAATCACATGTTCACACTAAGGAAGCAAGTCTGGAGGTCAATCACCCTTTCCAGTATCTTAACATAACATCACATAGACTGTGACTAACAACTACTGACTAGTTGCATTATTTTAACCACTAAATAAGTGTACATATAGCAAATACTCGCACCCATACTTTTAGACATAGATTCAATAGCCTAAGTGTAATGGATCTGATGATGATCGCTTGGCAATCGAAACTGGTCATCCAAGTGTATTTATTAATCCCATGTAACTTTTTTTAGGATTAGGGTATAACCCGTCACTACTGGGTACAATCGTGTTGATCGACTGAAAAACATTAAATTTTGATTACCAAGATAGCTTCAAGCACCATAATTACGTTCTATGTTAACTATTACAGTTGGCAAGATCAATGGTCCCTCCGCTAGCTTCATAGAGCATGTTCATAATTCTAATGGCCTCTAAAGCTTCATCCTCAATTACATGAATCTTTTAACTTTTTATTCAAACGTTGCAAATATTCATCTATTGGCCACACTGCGCTAAAATGTGTTCACTTTGTGAAAAACTGCTAGGGAAACTGACTTCAGGTACCGACTGTTAATGATTCCTGAGGATTACTATCAGGCGGGGAATCTACAGTACTGACTTTGGTTTTGAAGCAGGCCTGACGTTATGCAGATTGTTTTCACAAGAGGAAGCAGTATGTACTAATGACAGACGGGAAAGGGAAAACTGCCAGGTTGCCAGATTTCAACGGAATTAAAGCCACATGTACACATCATGAGAATCAAAAGCCGAATGGTACTTCCCGACCACGTACGAGCTGAAATTTGCTATGTTGGTACTCCGTACTCAGCACAAGGAATATGTTTCATAGCCTTGTTTAATACGAAAAACGTTTGTGTGTGTACCTAGCATATAACGTCGTTTTCAGCCTGAATTTACAATAAGATTTTCCAAGAACCAACATAAAAGTATTCCTAAAATACTTGTTGTTGTTGTTGTTGTTGTTGTTTGAGTCTTCAGTCTTTTGACTGTTTTGATGCAGCTTTCCATGCCTCCCTGTCCTGAGCTAATCGTTTAATCTCTACATAGCTAGTACACCCTACATCTGAGTCAATCTGATTAACATATTCTAACCTTGGTCTACCCCTACAGTTCTTGTCCTCGACCCTTCCTTCCATAACTAAGCTTGCTATTCCTGGGTGTCTTAGTATGTGTCCTACCAACCTATCTCTTCTCTTCATAAGCAGTCGCCAGAAACATCTCTCCTCTCCCACTCGGCTTAATACCTCTTCGTTTGTAACCTTATCTACCCATCTGATCTTTATCATTCTCCTGTAACACCACATTTCAAGCGCTTCAATTCTCCTCTTTTCAGCTGCACCAATAGTCCAAGATTCACTTCCATAGAGCCTAAAATACGCAAATCTGAATATTCATTTATCTCACTTTCGATAAAAGTTCGATAACTTAGAAAACTTAAGAGAGCTTTTTTTTTAGGATTTAGCGTTTTGTAGTAATTTTGTTATGAATGAGGATTGTGTGCATTATTATAATTATGACTCTAACAATTCAGGTTAATTATATATGATGATGATAATTGTTGTTTTAAGGGGCCTAACATCTAGGTTATCGGCTCCGAATGGTTTGGGTGATCGTGAAGATGATAATGAAATGTTAACTATAACTAAAACTAACTACTAACTTATATACTAGAAGAAGAAATGGAAAACAAAGGGAGAATAAGGCAACTAAAGGACAGGAGGAAAAGAAATGCCCTCAATCCTCGAAGAATGCGGATTGAGGGACTTGGAAGGAAGGAGAGCCATAAAAGGCAGATAGGAAAGTGAAAGAGGAGAGGGTCCGCCCCAGAGGTAATGGGTAAAAGGGGAAAACCGGACCCAGCTCAGGAATCCCTTGGGGTCGCCAACTCCCGCACTCACCAGCCGTGAGCCCCTGAGGGTGTAGCAATATCCAGGGTGCATCAGAAGTGATGGGGCTATGCCTCCTTGAGGGCCTTGAGCAGAAGGCAGGAGATAACAGGAAAAGAAAAAGAAGGCTGATCTCTCGCAGAAGGAGGGTATCAGAAAAGATGAGACAAGGGCCAATTAAGGCGGGAAAGGAAGAGACTCCCTAGGCCTCGGATACCCTAATACCGTCGGGGTCGGAAGAGAACAAGAGTTGACCAAGTGAGGTCGACAGGAAAGAAGACGGAGAGGAGCCCAGCAGAAGTAAGTGGAAGCAATGCCAGACTCAGCTGGGGACCCGTGGTCGCCAACCCACGTCCCACTAGATGTGAGCCCCTGGTGGGTCAATTATATAAATTGCTTGTCATATTACCAAATATTATACAAAACTTTGTTGTTTTTGTTGTTTCATTTGAGGGGTTTCGACATTGTGGTTATTTAGCCCCGTGTACTTGGGTGTAGACTATATATATATCCACTACACTGAGGAGCATCGAATCATGGATATATTTTTCAGATCTAGATTACGAATACCTGTTAACCTTTCTAATAGTGTTTTACAGGCGAGCACGTGTTTACACCACTTGCAATTTGCATGAGGATAGGTCTGTATCCCAATTTTCTTTATAACGTTGTTAACACACAAAGTTAGCTATTTTTGCATTGAAGTTGCGGAGACAAGTACAAATTCCGAACAAGAAAGGCAGCAATGAGATGCGGGTAGTATCTTCACGCGCACGCTTAGGGGCATGGTGCGCGGTACACCGTCACACTTATTTGTGTATCACACAACGTTTGTCTTCACCCCCATCAAAAAACATATCATTGTTAAAATTCTACAAATTGGAATTAAAATGGCGATATATTTTTTATTTTAAAACGCTAAAATCCACAAACTCTAGCAATACTCTTCTAGCCTGCGTGATTCGGATGATCATATCTATTCTGTTTCTCGCATCAGCTGGAAATTTGCAGCCCAGATAAGACGGAAGCTGTTAGTTTTACGTGTCCGTTTATCATGCGATCATGAGCCACGGGACCTCCTTTTTACGTGGAATCCGAACGACAGGACATGGCATTTCACTTCGAAAATCTCACATGCATTGACTGGGAATCGAACCTCATCCATCTTGGTGAGAGGCCAACATCTTGACCGCTGCGCCACCACGCCCGCCGTAGCCCAGATAACAGAAGCTGTTCACATTTATTAATCCCGTTTCCAACGGGGTCGGGGGAATGTGGCGGATGGTTTTTATTGCCGGATGCTCTTCCTGACGCCAACCTCATGAGAGGAGTTAATGAGAGATGAAATGAATGAAGATGAATGGAACTGGGCAAGTTTAATTTCAAGTAGTTCCAATTTTGGCTACCAGACGTCACTTTCACTGACACCCAGCGGCAAACGTTGGAACTTGAAAGAGCGTTTCTAACCAAATAACCTACAAATTCAGCTACAATATTTTAGTGGTAGGTTCTTTATCATGCCATCAATCTATGACATGGCCCGCCCAGCTTTACTTAAACTCTGAAGGGATTTTAACGCTCTTAAGAATCCGACGACTTCGGCCAGGTTTGAACCCGCGATCTTGGGCATGGCAGTTCAGCATGCTACCGACTAAGCCACAGAAGAAGACTAGCTGTTCACGTTTATATCCTTCGCTATATTTTATCTCTTATCTACAGTACCTAGCCTCTTTGGCTTAAGCGGCAGCACCGCTAGGTCCGTGGTTCAAATCCCAGTCACTCCATGTGAGATTTGTGCTGGACAAAGCGGAGGCAGACAGGTTCTTCTCCGGGAACTCCGGTTTTCCCTGTCACAACTTTCATGCCAGCAACACTCTTCTCTATAATTTCATTTCATCTGTCATTCATTTAATCATTGCCCCTGGGTAGTGCGACAGGCTTCGGCAGCCGGCATAGTTCATATCCTCGCCGCTAGGTGGGGGGCTTCATTCATTCCATTCCCTGACCCGGTCGGTCGACTGGAAGCAGGCTGTGGATTTTCATTTTTCATCTACAGTACATGTGTCTATTCGTTGGCTGCATGTTGCCAGTGATAAACCTGAACCTTCGCACGTCGAGTAGCGTTAAGAGGACGGGGTGTAATTACTCTGGAAGTAAGTAAATGGCTGGCGGGCCCATCAGCTGATGATCCCCAGCGCTCTCTTGACGTACGAGGGGAAAAACCGTCCAATCTCGCCAGATAATATCGGATATCCATAATATGTTCCTGTACGTAAGAGGAGATATCGATCACGGTTGGATAAAAAGTAAACCGTTACGTTTTCAGTGGCGACAGAATTAGAATAAGCGAGGAGGGTCGTGGTACTAAATCCATCGTACATTCGTGATTTCCATTTCACTTTGCCTGCTATCAAGCATCCAATGTGAAGCAATATAATATCTACCCCCCACAACAATAAAATAAGGTGAAAAAGAGTGAACTAGCTTCGTGGTGAAGCGGCTAGCATTCTTGGCTGTAACCACGTAGGTCCGGGTTCAATTCCCAGCTCTGCCGAGAAATATTAATTCTGGTCCGAGGGCTGGAACGTGGTACAGTCAGTCTCATGAGGTAAAACTGAGAAGAGGAGGGTTCGATTCCCATCTCTACCATCTTGGAAGTGGTTTTCCGTAGTTTCCCCACTTCTACTCAAGGTAAATGCTGGGATGGTTCCTAACTTACGGCCACGGCCGCTTCCTACCTAATCCTCATCTGAATTACAAATAGCCTACACCCACTAATACAGTCACCACAATAAGGCAGGTTATCAGACAGATTCCCCCCACACACCCAAGTACACGGGGCTACATGATCATGTTGAGGCAAAGCCCCGAAACCAAATAGTCTAAGGCTCTCGTCTCCTGTATCCAAGGTTGCGGGATCGAATCGAGTCACAGTCGATTAGCATTTGTGGATACTTCAGTATCCACAGTTGTTGTATTAAGGGGATGGGACATCATCATCAGGACCATATTCTTGGTGTTCAATCTGTCTTATAAGCTGTGTTTCTGTAGTGACTGTAGAGTTGTGTGTGTAACTGTAATTATTAGAGTCGGGGAGATGGTAAGTGCCCCGGGACTTAAAAAACAACAAGACACTATCCCAACATTTGACTGGGAGTGTGGAGAAAACCGGAGAAAATCCAGTCAGAATATCCACTGTCAACAACGGGATTCGAACCTCTGGTTTCCGGACTAGCTGATTATTTGACATAATAATAATATACGGCATCCAGACGTAAAAACCATCCACCATATAGAATGTCATCGCATCTCATCCCCGGCCACGTTGGTAACGGAAGAAGGACATACAAAAGGACACTAAAGAATTCTTAAACGAGGGAACAGACTAATAATTTGCAGGAAGCGTGTTGGGTATCATTTCTGGAGAAAGAACACCGAGTGGGAACAAGACGAGACACTTACAGCAGCTGTGCCTTCACACCCTAACCCCCATTACAAGCAAAGAGCGCGGTGTTCAACAACTGTTTTAAAGTGGCTAGGAGGGTGGACCGTCTGCTGCAGCCCGGGGAGTTCAGCACTGCCACACAGACCAAACCACTCAAGATCATACAGGCAGAGGTGCCAACCTTTGAAGTGGGTTATCAGTAATCCCTTATATTATCCCCCCCCCCCCCACTTCACTCAAAAATGTGCATGTTAAATCCAAAGCATGCTCCTCCCTTCTCGATAATGACACCACCATTTCACTACCCGGAAGCAATCTATAGTAAAGAATATCATATCACACAATAAAATGTGCACATTGCCTGCTAGTTCTGTGATAAGAAAAATTCCTTGTAGCTTGTTTTGCACCCAGTAGCTGCTTTTCCGTGAAAGTTTTCTTGTAACATACTTTCCCCGGTCATGGCAGGTTTGTCTTCTGAATCATAAGCGATTCCAGTGTAGATGTGCTTAATGTAGGTTTGAATTCTGTGTAATTTTTCCTGACAACACTGAAAATTCTTTCTGTGGGAGAGTTAGTGTGAGGTACAGCTAATACCATATTACTTAGGTTTTATACTTCAACTGCCCACTTTCGTTTTTAAGCTCAGCAATTCTAAGTCCTTGTCAAATATATTCAGGGAATGTATCTCACTGAAAAACAGCAAATTCCTCTTCAAGTTTGTCATGTTTACGTTCCTTGACCAAACTTGCGAATCTTTGAACAAAATAATCAAGAGATGAATAGGAAACCTTCATTCTAAGAAAAATATCGAGATGTTACAATATCGGCGCTGGTCTCGGCCGTTTGACGAGATTCTCGTAGTTTTCATGATAGAACACGGACAAATCGCGATTTACATAATTGGTGCCACGATTAGTTGTTCGACGAGATTTCTAGTGTCCTTGAGTAGGGCACGAGAAAATATATCATAATTACGCAATCGGCGCCGCTTCCTGTACGTTTGTCAAGAATCCAGTTGTTCTCGTCATCGAATGCGGAGCCAAATATCGCGATGTATCGCAATCGCTGCCACTTTCGGCCGTTATACGAGAATCACGATGTCCTTGCGGCTGGTCACTGAGAACACGATAGTGTGCAATCGGCGCCGCACCCGGCCGTTCAACGATTGTCTGCCTGTCTATCTGTCCTGGCAGAATGACTGAGGCAAGCTCGAGGTTGGGCATGATTAAAATCCACGAGCAATTATGGATATATTGTATGGTCGGCGCCGTGATTCCCGCTGTCCCTATGCTGTGGTTGGGAGTTCACGATGAATCACGAGGAGAAATGAGTATCGCGATGATACGTAGACTGTCATTTTTAAGTGGGTTGATGCACTTCTCGCTCTCCGTACGCTTTTAAGTATACGGTCATGGGAAAAGTGGCGAGTAGGTTTCGGGATGTTTCGTGATGGGTGCCCAATCACCTTAGACAGGATTCCCGCAGTCCTCGTGGTCACAAGTTCGCGATTGGGCACGGGATTTATGATTTTACGCAACTGGCGTCGATCTCGGTCCGTTTGACGAGTTTCCCTCAGGCAAGTCGAGCGGTCAGCCGGCCGTCTTCAGCATGTGAGTTCGGAGGATGAACGTTCGAAGTAGGTATCGAAAATTATGAATTATTCTGAAAGGATTGCACGAATAATACAAGAGGGCACATTTTCTTTCGAATTCGAATCACACATGTTTTACAAGTTTCCGAGATAACCGGTTAGATTATCCGATGGAACCAAAGTTCGAAGGGAAAATCGACATAACGGCATTTCGAATTAACCATACAGGATGTCGCAAATTTTCGAGACAGATTTTAAAAATGTATGTATTTCCAAGCTTTTTCGCGGTTTGTTATTCGAAACTATCATTCCGCAAGATTGTGACATTAAATTATTTCGCTTTATTTCTGGTCTTCAATTTGAGATAGACTCCAAATTTAGAGGTCAATAACAGAAATGACAGGTTTCTGTTGAGTTTTGGAAATTTTCGCGAATAAACGTCTCGCAGAAAGTCAGGTTTGATAATAATACAGAAAAATATTTCACACAAAACTTAAAACTCATCTTGAAGACGAAAATATTCGTTGAACCGATGTATACCACTCAAGGTAAGCTAAGTATGCATTTTGCTTAAGGACGGGCACGGGGAAATATACACACATCAAAAAAAGTTTTGCATCACCTCGGTTCCAAGAGTTCCGGAACCTTTAAATACAAAGGGAATAGAGATCAACACAAACAACATTTCAGCTCGTTTTATTGCTCATGAGACCCACACATTGCATGTTGTACCATCATACTGCTAGACTTTCAGCATTTGTGGTCCAGATTGCAGTACACACCACTACCTCTAATACCCAGTAGCACGTCCTCTTGCATTGATGCATGCCTGTATTCGTCGTGGCATACTATCCACAAGTTCATCAAGACACTGTTGGTCCAAATTGTCCCACTCCTCAACGACAATTCGGCGTAAATCTCTCAGAGTGGTTGGTGGGTCAAGACGTCCATAAACAGCCCTTTTCAACATATCCCAGGCATGTTCGATAGGGTTCATGTCTGGCGAACATGCTGGCCACTGTAGTCGAGCGATGTCGTTATCTTGAAGGAACGCATTCACAAGATGTGCACGATGAGGTCGAGAATTGTCGTCCATGAAGACAAATGCCTCTCCAATATTCTGCCGATATGGTTGCACTATGGGTCGGAGGATGTCATTCAGGTATCGTAAAGCCGTTTCGGAGCCTTCCATGACCACCAGTGGCGTACGTCGGCCCCACATAATGCCACCCCAAAACATCAGGGAACCACCACCTTGCTGCACTCGCTGGACAGTGTGTCTAAGACGTTCAGCCTGACCAGGGTGCCTCCAAACACGTCTCCGACGATTGTCTGGTTGAAGGCATATGCGACACTCATCGGTGAAGAGAACGTGATGCCAATTCTGTGGGGTCCATTCAGCATGTTGTTGGGCCCATCTGTACCGCGCTGCATGGTGTCGGGGTTGCAAAGCTGGACCTCGCCATGGACGTCGGGAGTGAAGTTGCGCATCATGCAGCCTATTGCGCACAGTTTGAGTTGAAACACGACGTCCTGTGGCTGAACGAAACGCATTATTCAACATGGTGGCATTGCTGTCAGGGTTCCTCCGAGCGGCAATCCGTAAGTAGCGGTCATCCACTACAGTAGTAGCCCTTGGGCGGCCTGAGCGAGGCCTGTCATCGACAGTTCCTGTATCTCTGTACCTCCTCCATGTCCGAACAACATCGCTTTGGTTCACTCTGAGACGCCTGGAAACTTCCCTTGTTGAGAGCCCTTCTTGACACAAAGTAACAATGCGGACGCGATCGAACTGCGGTATTGACCTTCTAGGCATGGTAGAACTACAGACAACATGAGCAGCGTACCTTCGTCCTGGTGGAATGACTGGAACTGATCGGCTGTCGTACCCCCTTCGTCTAATAGGCCCTGCTCATGCATGGTTGTTTACATCTTTGAGCAGTTTTAGTGACATCTATGAACAGTCAAAGGGACTGTATCTTTGATACAATATACACAGTCAACGTCTATATGCCGGAGATCTGGGAACCGAGGTGATGCAAAACTTTTTTTGATGTGTGTAGCTTACGCAATCGGCGCCGCTTGCGTGAAACTTGTTCCATCGCCGCTAGCGGCACGAGTTTAAATGATTTAAACCGACCTCGGCGAATTTTCGTTACCTCCAACTATCCAGACATAAACATTAGCTACATTTCGTGACTTTCGTTACCCGTTTGTAAAATTAGCTACATTTTCGTTACTTTCGTTACTTTTCGTTACTGGTAGACACCCTGTAACTTTCCTCTTTTTTCCATAGAAATGTATTTTTTTCGTGATAATATCAACTTTTCCGTAATAATTTCCCCTTTGACCGTAATGCCGTAATCGTGAGGTGAAATCAGTAATAATTACGGACAATCCGTAATAGTTGGCACCTCTGTACAGGGATAATCATCACTAGGGATCGGAGTTTTAGGCTCTTAAAATTGTCATTTTAGGTTTCCAAAAACATAAAATAGTTTTTCTTAGGTTTCCAAAAACGTAAAATAGTTTTTCTTACGGTTTCCCAAAACATAAAATAGTTTTTTTTAGCTTTCCAAAAACATAAAATAGTTTTTTAGCTTTCCAAAAACATAAAATAGTTTTTTTTAGTTTTCCAAAAATATAAAATAGTTTTTTTAGGTATCCAAAAATATAAAATAGTTTTTTTAGGTTTCCAAAAACATAAAATAGTTTTTATTAGGTTTCCAAAAACATCAAATAGTTTTTATAGGTTTCCAAAAACATAAAATTGTTTTTTTTTTGTTTCCAAAAACATAAAAGTTTTTTTTAGGTTTCAAAGCACATAAAATAGTTTTTTTTTAGGTTTCCAAAAACATAAAATAGTTCTTTTTAGGTTTCCAAAACCATAAAATTGTTTTTTTTGGTTTCCTAAAATTAAAATACTGTAGTTTTTTAGGTTTCCAAAAACATAGAATAGTTTTTTAGGGTTACAAAATCATAAAATAGTTTTTTTTTAGGTTTCCTAAAACATAAAATAGTATTTTTTAAAGGTTTTTATGTTTGAAGTGTAGCGAAAGTTGTCATAAACTGCGCCTAACTTAAAATTAATATCTAATTTACAGTAGAAAATCTGATTGCAACGAAACTGTAAATATTTTACATAATGATACGTCATCAAATAATCACCGAGAACTTCATACTTTTAGGCAATATTTGCTCTCCTTAAATATGTCAATTATTCAAATTCAATAAAACCGAGGATGTCGGAAGTGAGTTTCACACTTTAGCCCGTGTAATTAACTTTGTTTATCTCTACTTAGTATACACCAACGGCCTGGCCATATTGAAACACCGGATCCCATAAGAACTCCGCAGTTAAGCAGCATTGGGCGTGGTTGGAACTTGGACGGTATCCCAGTTTCGGTTGGACAACGTGTTGTTGGTCCACATTCGGAGGAGCGGAACGGACCTGGCCAACTTCCGAAGGTAAACTCCTGGCTGAGGATAGCCTCTTCGGAGGGTTGGACCTGCTTTCGGGCAGATTACCCGTTACTTTTACCTACTTAGTATAAAACAAAGTCCCCGATTCTTGGATGTCACGGGTAATCTCGAGAACCACTCGATGGATTTTGATGTGGTTTTCACCATTCTGTAAAGGATATGTCGAGGAAGGTTTCTGTACAAAATAATTTATTTATGATCAAAGGAAG
The DNA here is from genome assembly GCA_946902985.2 of Meconema thalassinum. Classification (NCBI taxonomy): domain Eukaryota; kingdom Metazoa; phylum Arthropoda; class Insecta; order Orthoptera; family Tettigoniidae; genus Meconema; species Meconema thalassinum. Next base: position 178,128,827 of record OX336393.1, read on the forward strand.
CCAAGCAGTAACGATTTCAGTGAAACAGTCGAAAAAAAACCTGGCGCCCGTTCTTTCTTTAATTGCGAGCAATGCATTAATATAATGCCATTGAGTTGTGTATATAAAACTTCAAGGTGTTAAGTCAAATCAAAAGGTCCTTAAGGAAGTAGATGAAACAAGGGAGTTGATCAACATTATAGAAAAGAGGAAAACAAAATTCCTTGGTCACACACTACTCCATAACAATTTACTAACGATCGTGTTGGAAGGAAAGGTTCTGGGGAACAAGGGAAGAGGAAGACTAAGGAAGAAGTATCTGGACTAAATGTCCAGGAATATACGTTCAGCAGAGAAGAGACAAATGTGGTTGCAACCGGTACGGCCTTGCCTTTATGATACTATGATGAAGGTGTATGGTTCTCAAAACTCAAGCTTTTAAACCAGAGGGAGTTAGAAGGTGCGGTTTATTTTTAACGGTTTGGCCAACGTAAGCTTAAAGAAAGCATGGACGCCAGTATTTTTTCGACTTTTTCACTGAAATCGTTACTGATTCGCTTCCTTTGATCATAAATAAATTATTTTGTACAGAAACCTTAATTAATTTTTAACAAAACAGCTGAGGAAGGCAACAATGTTGCCGAAACTGGTACGATTTAAATTAATTTGAATATTAATAAATAAGGTGGAAATAAATTGATTAAATACAATTTGGTATTCACTTTGATTAAATCGTCAATAGGAAAATTCTTAGATATGATCGAGGTTTTATCTCTACACCTATATTTGAAGTCAACAGATGTAATTTTTCGGTAGGAAAACTTTCTTTGCCAATGCAAACTTCCTTAAAAAAATATTTGCTTCGTTCACCACAGCTTATTTTGTTCCCCCAGTAGCAGAAGTCTCCTACTACTACTAGTTTTTAACCTGCCAATTCGATGTTAACCCTTACACTTTCAAGGTAACGAGGTAGCAAAGTGCGCCCGGCCATTTATTATTGATTATTTCGTTATTTACAGGCCACATGGCAGTAAATTTCAGGGTATAAGAAGAAGGCAATTTTAACTCACGTTTATATTCCGCGGGTACCGCTAACAATTTGTATTAAATCTCTTCTTAGAGTCTGAAGCATGTGTGCTCAAAGAGTTTTGTGTCTTGTTTACATCGTGATTGGCGGCAAAATTGCGTGTATTTATCTATTATTTTCGTTGGTGACTTTTAGTGAAATTATGCAGTATCATAGGCAATATTTAGTTTATAATTTGTCGAAATGTAAACATCATGTGTCAGGAAACTGTATCATAATGAGGCTCATTATAACACTATGTTTCATTATGAAACAGTTTCTCCCACCAATCAGAGCTCAAGAAACAGTTGTGTGACCAATTAGGTAAGGATACCTTCGCAAATGCGCTCAAAATCCGACATGTCTATATAAATTACCGAAAGTGCACCGTCCATATGTTCGCGTAAATAAACTGGCAAATATGAGACAAGAAATAGCACTGTACCTTAATATCCCTAAATCAAATTTCTACACAGCACATTGCTTTCAAACGACTTCGGTGACAGTTTTACTGAATACTGGTGCACAATCTGCACATATGGCATTGAAGCACACAGAGCGCATGCGTCGGTCGGTCAGAGAGCTTGGAAAACAGAGATATGCTACCCAGCTCTGCACTCCGATCACAAAATTCGAGTGACTGAATCTCAACAGATATTTATGAATATTTATGTTAAAACATATAATAAAGTTATAATTATCGTCGAACGTAAACAGTCGTACCGGTACTATTATGTTCGACCCTGACTATTATATTATGTCTGAAAACAGTACTATAATGAGGCTCACTATAACACTATTTTTCATTATGAAACAGTTTCTCCCACCAATCAGAGCTCAAGAAACAGTTGTTTGACCAATTAGATAATTAGATGCGCTGAATTCCATGGCCTTCTAATTTAAATTTCACTGCCTGGCCTAGTGTCATAGTAGGGTAATCGAGGAGGCCATGGTCAAATACAAGGCATTCTCTGCGCCTCATGCGCTCTGTTCAGTACATAAAACTGGCGAAATCTCCACAGATATTTATGAATATTTATGTTCGAACATAAAACAGTTATAATAATTATCGTCGAATACAAACATAGACACTCGTTTGGAAATTATAAAACTCGCATACACTCGTTTTATAAACATACTCGTGTCTTAATTATTGCCATTATAGGCTCGTTGCATAATGTACTATTATTGGTTTGCCTTCCATGTAATTTTAAAAGAAGCGTGTCTATAATTAATTACAAGTTTTTCGGGCTTGTAGGCCGTGGTCCAGACAGGATATCTTCCGACGTTTCACCGGAAACTGCGTCCGGCATTATCAAGGGTTCCGCTCCATTCCTTGGTCAGCAAGACCCTGCTATGGCTGCAATTCGTATATAGTAATAAATATTCTTTGAGCGAATTGATAAGCCCGAAAATCTTTTACTTAATTATGAACGCCGGTCGTGAAAGCCTAAGTGTGTCTATGTTGGTAAAATGTCTGAAAGTTTTCACATATACATCGGCTGCGAGCCTGAAAGAGAAAGGGTTAATAGTGGTTGCATTCGATTTTTTGTTTGTTTTGCATTTATTTATCGATATTTTGATTGCCGATGGTTCCTTGTATGTCGGACGGGCAAGAAAAATACAAAGCACATGGCTCCACTGTCTAGTTGTATGATCGACTGCTACACTATCGACCTCTTGAATTAGTGAGATGAAGAACTCGGCCTGGAGCGGTTTAAGGCGAAATATTCCAAGCCAGGCTGAATGTAAAAGATTGATGGTAGATACCTTCATAATGAGAAGGAGATAACGAGAATGGAGCGGAGTGAAGAGAGAGGAAATAGAACGGATCGTTACTACATTCAACAGAACGTACAGTATCTCGCGAAATGAAACTGAGGAGTGGCACGGAATGTAGCGTGCGAGATATCGATATTAAATACTCGATATCAATATTTTAATGATACATCCCGTGGAGAAAGAGACTTACTCGCAATCAAAGCGACTCAGAATGGTTCCGGTAAACAGTCCATAAAGGAAGCTGAAGAAAATGAATCTTTAATCATTCTTTCTTAACTTAATACTGAAGACAGAGTTCTTCTTTCTTTGAAGAAAATAAGAAAAGAGATTGCACGTGATATCTGGAACATTTTTATACTCAACAAAACTAAACAAATTCTAGCAAAATGCAAAGATGTCCCGTCAATCTAAAATCTTTTCTCCATAACAGTTGTTGTTGTTGTTTGAGTCTTCAGTCTTTTGACTGGTTTGATGCAGCTCTCCATGCCTCCCTGTCCTCAGCTAATCGTTTCATCTCTACATAGCTACCACACCCTACATCCGAGGCAATCTGTTTAACATACTCTAACCTTGGTCTACCCCTACAGTACTTGTCCTCGATCCTTCCTACCATAACTAAGCTTGCTATTCCTGGGTGTCTTAGTATGAGTCCTACCAACCTATCTCTTCTCTTCATTAGCAGTCGCCAGAAACATCTCTCCTCTCCCACTTGTCTTAATACCTCTTCGTTTGTAACCCTATCTACCCATCTGATCTTCATCATTCTCCTGTAACACCACATTTCAAACGCTTCAATTCTCCTCTTTTCTGCTGCAGCAATAGTCCAAGTTTCACTTCCATAGAGCGCCCCGCTCCAGACAAAGGTTTTCAAAAATGTCTTGCTAATACCTAAATCTATATTCGATGTCAACAGATTCCTTTTCTGTAGAAATGCTTTCCTTGCCTGAGCCAACCTACTTTTTATATCCTCTTTGCTTCGTCCATCGCTGGTTATTTTGCTTCCTAAGTAACAGAAGTCTCCTACTTCCTTTTGTTTTCCCCCCTGCCAATTTGATGTCCATAGAGGTTTCTGATTTATTTCGGCTGCATTCCAATATTTTTGTTTTACATTTATTAATTTTCAACATGAATTCTTTCCTCAAGACGGAGTCCATACCATTCAAAAACTCATTCAAATCCTCAGGCGTGTCGGCCAAGATGACGATGTCATCGGCAAATCTCAGAGTTGAAATTATTTCTCCTTGAATCTTCACTCCCACTTTTAATTTTTCTCTAATTTCCTTCATTGCTTGTTCAATGTAAAGATTGAAAAGTATGGGTGATAAGTTGCAGCCTTGCCTCACACCTTTCTGAATACCAGCTTCTCTCTCATGTCCATCAGCTCGAATGACTGCTGTCTGGTTTCTGTATAGATTGTAGATCACCCTCCTATCCCTGTACTTTATTCCAATCATTTTCAAAATGTCAAACAATTTAGCCTAGTCCAATCAACGTTATCAAAAGTCTTTTCTTAGTCTACAAATGCCATACCAGTAAAAATAAATATTAATTTTAATCCATGAAAATGGAAAACACCACGATATCTACGATCCCGCTCGCTCAATGAATTTTTATTATTATATACGAATTACAGCCATAGCAGGGTATTTTAATGAACGCCCGTAGGCTCCCAGCAAGTTCAATTTCATGTAGTTCCAACTTGGCTACCAGATGCCACACTGTCACTGACACCTAGCGGCAACGTTGGGACTTGATAAAGCGTTTCTAACCAGTCAAATATAACCTACAAATTTGGCTACACACTACCAATTAATTGTAGTGGTAGGTTCTTTTACATGCCATAAATCGATGACTTGGGTCCGTCGGCTTTACGTCCCCTCCGAAGGAAGGCATACTGAAGGATTTTAACTATCTTAAAAATCCGACGACTACGGCCGGGTTTGAACCCGCGATCTTGGGCATAGCAGTTCAGCATGCTACCGACTACACCACCGAAGCCTCCGTTTATTTTTATAAAAACCACCAACCAATCAAAACTGCTGTGCGACTGAAGTATCAAAAGGTGGTGGTTGATACATTTAGGGGCTTTGCAACATCGTGGTCATGTGTAAAATTTGTCTGATAGTTCACCTGTGTTATTGCGATTGCTGCATTACCATCTGCGGTAGCTACGCTCGCTAACGCGCAGCGCTAGGCCATGGCGCTAAGCTCTCCACGGACTCGGTATACGTGGGTTCGAGCCCCACAGTCAGCCGTCCTTGAAATGGTATTTCGTAGTTTCCCATTTTCAACTCACAGGCCACGGCCGCTTCTTTCCACATCCTCGCCCAGTTTCATTCATTTCATCTCTCATTAACTCTTCTCATGAAGTTGGAGTCAGGAAGGGCATCCGGCCGTAAAACTATCCGCCACATAACATTTTATCGCATCTCATCCCCGACCCCGTTGGAAACGGGAATAATAAGGGGTAGACATACATTGTGTTTGCTGCATTAGGGTCTGAATTTGTACTTGGAGCTAGGATTGGGAAGGAAGCGGCCTTGGCTTTAAGTTAAGTACCAACCCAACACTTGCTTGTCCACCTACTGTCGACCAAGTACTACATTTTCCAACGACCCCGAGCCGAGAAAAGGTTACCTTACAAAACTGATAACAACTTTCGTTCTTGAACACACTAAATTTTGAAATTAATAATCCAGTTAAAATTTGGATTTGATCTGATGACACGTTTTTAAGATAATAATTCTTACGTGACGAATGAAACACGCTTAAAAACGGGCAATTTTTGTGTTCCAACTGCGATGAAAAATATTAAAACAAAATAAAAAATTCCAAACATACATGAACTAACGTAAAATAGAACGACGAAAATGATGATGTAATTGGATTATATGTAGGTCTATTGGTTACTGCACAAACAACCTTCAGACTCGAGTGCACATAATACTTTGGTCGACATCAGGGCACAGTGGTTAGCATTCATGGCTGTAACTTCTGAGGTCCCGGTTCGTTTCCCGGATCAACAAGAATATTTTTCTAATAATAATGCTACGTCCTTTTTAACTACTCTGGCTTGTAGAGACGTCGGGGTGTTGAAAGTTCGCGCCGAAGGGGATTTTGAACGTGCCAATAAATCTACTGATACGGCTATAGAACACGATTATGAATAAATGAAGAACTTAATGACGATTAACGAAATTGGACAACTTTGTATCCACAATTATTAAGCTCAACTTTAGGAGTTGAGCAGAAAATCGTTTACGGCCGATACTCTAATCGTTTTGTGTATATTGAGGGCAAGTCCTGTCGTTAGCAAGTTACACCCCGTATTTAAACTGCTAATTCACATCCAAGACTCAGAAGTTGTGTTTTACAGCATTACTGATCGCTGATTGCGTTACGTCGGGATAAACAGGAGCATTCAGGAGCAGATGTAGGGAGATCTTTAACAGACTAGGTTACATAAAACGGTGATTTTATGTTTGATTTAATAGTACAGCCCGGGTGTTTATGTAATATTATCCTACAAATATGTACAATAAAAAGCTCAACATATGTATAAATATACACTTAATTAAAAAAAAAAACATACGAAATTGCACATGGTCAAATGAAAATGTTGTTGTTGATTTATTTAGGGGCTTTGCGACATCGTGGTCATGTGGCACCGTGTACTTAGGTGTGTGTGGAATTTGTCTGATAACCTGTCTGCTTGTAATGGCTGTCTCAGTGTACGTATTTGTAATTCAGGTGAAGATTGAGAAGGAGACGGCTGTGGTCTAAGTTAGGACACATCCCAGCATTTACCTGGAGTAGAAATGGGGGAAACCACGGAAAACCATTTCCAGGATGTCTACGTGGCTATCGAGCCCATCTTTTCTCAGTTTTGCGTTACGAGCCTGAGAGTACCCCGTTCCAGTTCTCAGAACAGAATTTAATTTCTTGGCAGAGCCTCAGCAGTGACATCCAAGAATGCTAGCAATTCTAGAACAGAGATATCTCTGGGGCAGATAACCTCTCTGTTCCGACCCTTAAAACAACAATCGTCGTCATCGTCATCATCATCGTCATTATAATAATAATCATCATCATCCATCATTATCATCACCATCATCTGGACCCAGGTGAACTCTGTCCAATTCTCATTAGGATAAAGTAATAGTACAGTACAGCTGGAATGGTTTTGTTCCAAAAACCGTGCTATGGTTGGCTTTTTGTAAATCGTTAGAAAAGCACAAAAAAAAGCTTAACTATAAATTTCGGAATAATTTGTAGTATCATGTTGTCGGAATCTACGTATTTTAAAGAAAATGTTTCCCAACAAAAAATGTACAGGACATTGTCACCTACAATTTGTCTCATTGAGGTCATGTCATACGTTTTGAAATGCAGAAGCTAGGTGGCGCCAAAGTTTCCAAAAAAGTGTTTTTTCACTTTTTGTCCTTTAAGAAAATGTTTTTTTTTTCACAAAAGAGTGAATCAGAAATTTGCTCCTCTAAAAATTGTCTGCAACATTTATTTAAACGTTTGTTTTGTGAAAAAAAAAAAAAATTTTTTTCTAGGACAAAAAGTGAAAAAACACTTTTTTGTTAGCTTTGGCGCCACCTAGCTTCTGCATTTCAAAAGTATGACATGACCTCAATGAGACAAATTGTAGGTGACAATGTCCTCTACATTTTTTGTTTAAAAAACTTTTCTTTAAAATACGTCGATTCAGAGAAAAACGCTTTTCATTTTTTTTTGGACTTTCCGACAAAATGATCGAGCAAATTATTCTGAAATTTAGAGTTAAGCTTTTCTTGTGCTTTTCTAACGATTTACTAAAAGCCAACAATAGCACGGATTTTGGAACAAAAGGGATTTCTTCTGTGCAGCTGTACTGTTCTATTAGACAAAGATTTCAGAAAAAACGGGATCATTAACGTGGTTACATTATTTAAATGACTCATGGTGGTTCGGTATTGATATATTAGAATAGTTATTAACAAGAAATGAACATGAAAATTTACAAACAAAATGATGGCTTAGCCATGGGTTCTCCATTATCAGGAATACTCGCTAATATTTACCTCGACCATTTAGAAACTAAAATAGAAAGCAAAATAAGAGGAATTAAGTTTTGGGGTAGATACGTAGATGATGTTTTCATCATAATTGACGATAATATTCAAAAGGTAGATGAAGTTTTAGCCAACTTAACAATATTGATAATAATATTACATTTACTATGGAATCCGCCACAAATAATAAGATTAATTTCCTAGACACCAACGTCATTAAAAAGATAACAGACTACATTACCAAATTTTCAGGAAACCCACGCAAACCCATTCTGCTATAAGACAAGATTCAAACCATCCTAGCTGTCATAAAAAAGCCACTTTCATTAGTCTTGTGAACAGAGCCATGAGTTTACCCCTTTCCAAACAAGATTTTGACAAAGAAATTGCAATTATTCATCAAATTGCTAGAATTAATGGTTATAACCGTCAATTATAATATAATTAACAAACTGAAAAATAAACCTATCACGCAACTTCAACCTGAGCGTAAAGACAATCCTTCATACGAAGTTTTTACTTACTTTAATCATCATACTTACAACATCACCACCAAATTCAAAAAACTTAACATGAAAATAGCTTATAAAACAAACAATACTAATCAGAACATTTTCGTTAATTCTAATACTATCAACTTGAAGAATAAATTCAGCAAATCCGGTGTCTACAGGTTAAATTGTAATGAATGTAACGCAAATTATATAGGTCAAACTGGAAGAGCTTTCACCACAAGATATAATGATCACTTAAATGCCACTAAATACAGAAAATATTCAGCCATGGCCGCACAAAAGGAAGATTCAGGTCATAAATTCACTAACATAGATAATGATTTACAGATATTACATTACACTAACAAAGGTACTATGATGAACGTTCTCGAATCTATAGAAATCAACACAGCACACAAAATTCCAGACCCAGTGAATCTTAATGACATCATTTTCGAATCAAATATCTTATTTGACACTCTCACAGATTACTTAACTGTTAAATCCAATATTAAACCACCTTAAATGTTTTAATATATTTTTTTTTCTATTATAAATATTTCATACATCATTACATACTTTTATTAATCACTATTACCGCTAGTACAGTCCCCTAATAATTGTTTTTTCATTACATTTTCTAGTTTTAATTCTTCCACTTTGTACGTTTTCTTCTTCCCATAAGTTCATCTTTTCACAGTAACGCTCCATTCGTATCTACGTCCTTTTCCAGAACTAGCACTGAGGTTATTTCATTTCCTACTACCTTCTATTTGAGCTTTGGACTATGCTACGCACATAAAATTTTAAACAATAGACAAATCACTTTCTAAATGTAACGTTGTCCTAACCACATGTAAGTTTATCATATGTATTTGATTTATATTATTTCAATGTCGTTTAAATTAGATTTGCATACTGATTTTTATATATTTCTCATCTTTGTCACTGGTTTAATTTTATCTGTTTTTCCATTGCTTTCTTTCAGACACCATATGCTTTTAACTAACCTATGATCACTTTCCATCACGTCGGGTTTCTTAAAGCCACTTTGTTTGGAAAAGGCTCTATTTGGATCTTTAAGCATACAGGCTCTTCATTGGTTATAGAGCTACACGGATTGGTGAAGTATTGGTGTTACATATCTACCATTTCAAGGAACTACTGTTTGTCATGAGCAGCTGATCACCGTCACCATCTGTTTCTCTTCATTTTATTCTATTCTTATACCCTAAATTTTATGGTGCACCATATTAGGTTTTAAATACGTATCTTATTACTGTGATACGCTTCATTTTTTGTGTTTTCAACAGCTGATGAAGGGGATAAAATATCATTAATCCCCGAAACATGTACTGTAAACAAGTTAAATAATTAATTTTATCTGTATAGTATTGATTCAGGCAGATGTTCATTTCTTGTTAATAACTATCATTAACGTGCCCGTAAATCTACTGAATGACTGCCTCGCATTTACGCCTTGACTTTTGTCGCTGAGGAATTCATTTACGAGTCGTTAATCTATTGAGCTGAGGCTTTTCACATTAATAATTTATTATATTAATATGATCTACAGATTACCAATTAATGTTTATTTCCTTGTTACTGGAATCCTGAATTCCGTTCAAATCCAGCAAATTATAGAAGCGGAAGAAGTATTATTAAGCAACCACAGTAGTTGACACAAAGGTAACAGATAAGTAACGATGGGTTACTTTGACAATTGTAACGATAACTTCGTAATTATTTTGGTAAATAACGGTAACTATAACTTCCTTATTATTTTGGTACGTAACGGTCATAGAAACGTAGCTAGCACCTTTAAGAAGTAATGGTAATACTCCCCCATCCTATACACGCCTACACGCTCCAGTAGAAATGACGGCGCGCACACGTGGCGCATTAACCCCATGTCACACACCGGCTCCTTGTTACACATCCTGTCTTCTCATCTCTTTGATGTGGAGCGCTGATTCTGCACGTTTTGTCCCGCAGATCGATGATACGACTAAGAAAGGGAAAGTGATCCGCTCTTGTGTCTTGTGACTGTGCCCTTGATGAGCTCACAAATGCGGCTTTAACCTTCACCTGCCTCGCTTGCTTCACGCACTGCCTATGCCTACATCAAAATATACTGTACACTAGTACTATTTATCACACAAAAAACCCACATTCCTTTATAAAAAAACGGGTAGGGGGGATGGGGAGGGGGAGGGGAGGGGGAGGGGAGGGGGAGGATGTATATTTAACTGGATGACGTTTCGATCGTCACGCGATCATCATCAGATCCTGTTCACTTAGGCTTAGATAATGTACGATGGTTTTGTATTATACTTACACTAAGCTTCAAATTACAAAAGTTTATAATAACTTGTGTGATTTTATAATTAAAGGGGGGGGGGGGACGTCGGCAAAATTGCACTCCAGTAAAAGAAGTATTGTTACTCCCTGAGTTTTAAAGATAATGCTATATAATTCTACAAACATGATTATCAGTGTGCTAGGCATGTCAGTATTGTTTTTCGTGGTGATAATTCAAATGGTTCTTCAGCTAGGAATATTTGAATTTTATGAAACATGTACTCTTAATATGTACCTTTTCTACCAAACCATCACATGTAAGTTACAAAATTTGACTTCTAATATCTACAGACCTGGTTAAAGATATTCGTGAAACAAATCTTTGATATCTTATTTACTTTATTTTTAACAGCACTTCAAAATCTGGTGGACTTAATTTGAAAAAAAATAAAAAAATAAAATAATGACATGTAACCCCTTAAAATCCAAAAATTATTCTCGAAAAAAGAAATTGTTCCAGGAAGTCATTTCGAATAATGGTTTACAGCAGCATACCTCGTTTTCATCACTGTATCTTTAATGATGTAGGAGAAAAGGTACAATAAACTTTCAAAAATGTAAGTTATGGAAAACTTGAATCAAAGATTTGAGTTTGTTTATATTGTATTGCCGCTCATCTATTGAATTAGTGCAGACCATATCCATTTTCTTCTGACTTCTCATTTTTCTCCAGCTGCTTCCTCATTGAATTTCTCCTTTGATGAGCCTTTGTTTCCGATTTCATCATCTGATGATGGGAGATTATCCTCACTTTCTTCCTACAGAAGTGGGTGTGGCAGTATACAAGCTGTTACATATACTAATTTTTCTCACATTTACAGATGGTATTGAACTGTAATATTTTGGGATCAAAATCTTCATACCGTGAGGTAAATTATAGGCGAATAAAAACAAATTACTACTTTTACTTATTTTTACATACGCCCCCCCCCCCCCCCCTTAGAGAATTGTAAAATATTTGTACATAAGTGTAATACAAAATCATCGTACCTTATCTAAGCCTAGATGAGCAGGATCTGATGATGATCGCTTAAAGATCGAAACGTCATCCAATTAAATAGCCCCCCCGTTTTATGCACATAAAAGTGTTATTTTGTGATAAATATCTCATGTAATATATTTTTCAGGTTAGGGCATTTAAATACTTGTTTTCCCGCCTAATGTGATTGGGCACAATTTGTGTTGACCGACTGGAAAGCTTTCTATAATAGAAATAGGCAACACTGAAAAAAAATCACTCACTTTTGAAAATCATGTTTAATTTCGGAATTAATTGATAACTATTTTCATAAATCATTAACTTAAATTGCCCATAATATTTGGCGTGTAATTATCTATTTCGCAGAATATGCTATAACTAGGCTTAAGATGTGTATGACCTAAACATGCAAAATATGCAGACAAATATGACCAAATACAGTGCATGCAAATCTAGTGACACAATATTGCTACTTTGTTGTACTTTAAATATTAAAATACGATATTTTAACATTAAGCTGTCACTACTGTAAACAATGTAATATAGCACAGATGTTTAAAACTGGGAATAACTCACAGACAGTTGATAAATCAGTTCTGTAGCAGCAATACTCACCTGCAAACAAAACAACACAATATTAATATTCTTTGTACAGAGAATACCTTCGCTACAACACTTATTGACACATATTATTTGTATTTGGTAATTCATTGAGTTAAAATAGAATAAAATACAGGTCGGTAAAAACAAAATAAGATAATACCAAGCAAAGTAAAGTAAAACAAAAACAAGTTGTTCCGTGACAAACTAAACAGCCTACTTTTCTTAAAATTCAAGATTCATACCAATGATAAATCTACAGAGGTGTAAACATTATTAGTCTCAAATAATGAATTTAAATCAGTCCCATTTTTAGCCTACTTTCGATTTTTGCAAAAAATGAAAGTAGACTTATGAGATCACTACAGGGCGAAAAAAAGTGTGTCTGTCTGTGAGTGTGTATGTGTGTGTGTGTGTGAGTCTGTGTGTGTGTGTGTGTGTGAGTGTGTGTACTATGAATGTCTGTCCCCTCTATCAATTCGAACACGGTGAGCGCAAATTGAACGAAATTTGGTACAAAGGTAGCACTAGCAAAGGACACCTCAGTGTCATGTTTTATATCGCCGCCATCTTGACGGAAACGTAATGGCGGCCACACAAATGTTCAAAGCTTAAATCAAATTACGACTAACCTAATCATCCGATCTCTACCAAATTTTGCAACAACATACCTTTATGGGGGCAGCATCCTTTGACCAAACTAATAGGTCATCAGCCTAATAGTTTGCGGATGGCGGCCATCTTTGTGTGAAAATCGATTCCCCCTATTAATTCGAACACGGTGAAACCGAATGGAACGAAATTTGGTACAGAGGTAGCACTAGAAAAGGCCAGCTCATGTTTTATATCACCGCCATCTTGACGGAAACGTAATCGCGGCCACCCAAATGTTAAAGGCTAAAATGTAATTACGACCAACCTAATAATCTAGTCTTTACCAAATTTTGCAACAACAAATCTTTATGTGGGAAACATATTCTGACCAAACTGCTAGATCATCATCCCAATAGTTTGCAGATGGTGGCCAAGTATGTGTGCAAATCGATTCCCCCTATCAATTCAAACACGGTGAAACCGAATTGAACGAAATTTGGTACAGATGTAGCACTAGCAAAAGGCACCTCAGTGTCATGTTTTATATCGCCGCCATCTTGACGGAAACGGAATGACGGCCACCCAAATGTTAAAACCTTAAATCAAATTTCGACCATCCTAATAATTTGATCTCTACCGGATTTTGCAACAACATGCCTTTTTGCGGAAAGCATCTTATGACTGACTACAAAGTCATCAGCCCAATAGTTTGCAACTAACGGCCATGTATGTGTGCAAATCCATTCCCCGGATCAATTCAAACACGGTGAAACCGAATTGAATGATTTTTTTTTACAGAGGTAGCACTAGCAAAGGGCACCTCATATTCATGTTTAATATCCCTATAGCACGTTGTATTTCAACAAGCTACTACAACCAACATTCAATTATACTCCTTGAAAAGGACAAAGAGTTATAACAATACCCATGCATTTAGGAGAAAGTAGGCTATATGTTCTTTACTGAACATCTTGTTTAAATTCAAAATTGATTATTTTATTTTTATTACCCTACTTAGTATCGTTTTCGGCCCAGTGGACTTACAACGTTTCCCAAAAGGAATTGCATCTGGAAATCTTCAAAATTGGAGATTCTAAGGGACACTTGATCCGGGTTCGTTTTTCCATTGACTTGGGAATGTGGCCTTAAATCAAGTGATTTCAATCCAATGCCCACGAATCTTCGAATAGTTAAAGAGTGGACAATCTATACTAATATAATAAAACTGAAGAGTTTGTTTGTTTGTTTGTTTGTTTAAACGCGCTAATCTCTGAAACTACCAGTCGGATTCGAAAAAGATTTGTTGTATATGATAGCCAAATTCAAGAGGAATAGTTTAGGCTATGTAGCATTAGGCTACACCTCTCAGGTAACCATAAAGATTGATTTTTGTTCAGTAAGTCGGAAAAACAAGCTCTCCCGAACAGCTCCAATAATACCCAAGTCTATTGTTGCCTGGTATTGCGGGCTACATCACGTCGCCCCTACCAGTGTTCTGGTGCAGAACTGCGAGCTGCTTATAAATTGCAGTCACGGGGGGAGAAATTAGTGCAAAAAGATTTCTTAGGCCCATTAAAACAGTTATCATCATGATAATAGTATGCCTCTGTATAAGGGCGATGGTGTTGGTGCAGTATACGGAGGTTATCAGCTGCAATAAGTGTTGGTGCTTTCCGATCCTTATCCTTGAGCGCTCCAGTTCTGTAGTAGTAATCATTATCATCCATAAAACAAATAAATCAACCGGGCGAAGCCGGGCACTACTGCTAGTCATTAATAAAAGACTTCCAAACTCTCTGGTCTAAATTCATACGAAAAGTTGAATAAAGCAATTAATACAACTCGTGGCATTCTGTACCAACAAGGAAATATGCTTTAGTGGAAACTGTAAACAATTAAAGCCAATATACCATCATTTTGTAATCAATAAGTTTACTGTCAGATTCTTTAAAAAATGTTATTAAGATTATTGACTAAACATCTGAAATAATTTCAGCGTCTTGCAAAACATTTCTACTGTACTAAGTCTCAAGACGTACAAAGTAAATGTTGGAAAACTGCCATTGAGTCTAATAATTTGCATTCCTCTGTATATAGACCTATCTACAATAATGAAGAAATTAATTTGGTAATACTGACATTTCTAATTACAGTAGTTAGAAATATTCCTGAATTCGTATAGCCTAATAGAGCACTATAGTTGGCAGCCCTGGTGACTCTGAATATATTCTTAGTTTCATCTCTTAAGGTACAGAATGCACATACAAAATTTGGTTGAAGTCCAATGGATAGTATGGACATTACATGAAGTTAGACATTGGATCTATCAGCACACGTAAAATCATGTTGGCAATGGCTTCGGTGGCGTAGTCGGTAGCATGCTGAACTGCTATGCCAAAGATCACGGATTCAAACCCGGCCGAAGTCGTCGGATTTTTAAGAGCGTTAAATCCAGCAGTAT
Organism: Meconema thalassinum; assembly: GCA_946902985.2. Classification (NCBI taxonomy): domain Eukaryota; kingdom Metazoa; phylum Arthropoda; class Insecta; order Orthoptera; family Tettigoniidae; genus Meconema; species Meconema thalassinum. Next base: position 178,144,203 of record OX336393.1, read on the forward strand.
GCCTTCCTTCGGAGGGAAAAAGCCGGCGGGCTCAAGTCATAGATTTAAGACATGCAAAAGAATTTACCACTGCAATTGGTATTGTGTAGCAAACCTTTTAGCTTATATTTGGCTAGTTAGAAACGTTCTATCAAGTTCCAACGTTCACCGCTAGGTGTTAGTAGCAATAGCATCTGGTAGCCAAAGTAGGAACAACTTGAAATTGAACTTGTTGGGAGCCCTCGGACATTCAAACAAAATTACCCAGATATGGACATTGGCGGCAATTCATGTATAAGGTGCGTTCAAAAAGTAACGAGGATCGGAGGCTGGAATGCACAAACCGGTGACGACATCGGCTAATCGTGGCGTGTGTAACGAGGTGTGGTTTCGACCAGAGCGTGGAAGGTTATAGCCCGTCGCTAGAGGGTGCGCGTGCTCGCCACGTGACGATACAAAGCGAGCAGCAGCATGCATCAATCGTCCAACGCTGCCAGTCGCATTGCAAACAGTGACATGGAGGCGTCAACCGAAGAGCAAAGAGGTGTTGTTCTGTTTCTGACAGCGGAAGGAGTAGGGGGAAAGGACATTCATCGCCGAATGTCACAAGTGTACGGCGAACACTGCATGTCCCTTGCAAAGGTCAAGGCGTGGCACAAGCGCTTCAGGGAAGGACGGGTGTCGTAAGCCGATGATGCCCGGTCTGCCCCCCCCCCCCCCCCCCCCCCTGCATTACCGATGACAAAGTCCAGCTGGTTGATGCACTCATTACTCAGGACCACCGAGTGACAGTGAACGCCATAGCCGCCGTGGTCGCTCCACGAGAATGCACGCTCTCATACGGCCAACACAGTCGCGGCTCTCCGGTATAAATTCAAATGGGAGGTTCTCTGCCACCCTCCATACAGTCCAGACCTTTCTCCCTGTGATTACGCCATGTTTGGTCCCCTGAAAAGGGCTCTGCGGAGCCAACGATTCACCTCGGACGCCGACGTCCAGCTGTACGTGCGGAACTGGTTCACATCGCAGCCCAGGGAATTTTATGAGACAGCCATTCACCGCCTCGTGTCACAGTGGGACAAGTGCCTCAACAGCCAGGGCCAATACTTCTAACATACAGGTACTGGTTTCTGTAATTATGCCTCCGGCTCGTTACTTTTTGAACGCACCTTATATAATAAAATCCTGTTGGCAACACATCTGCCCGAGAGATCTCACAAGACTAACTTTTCATGATTTTTGCAAAATGTGAAAAGTAGGCTAATAAAATAAAATGTGAAGTAAAAATAAAATAAAATCAAGTAATGTAAAATACGGAAAAATGGAAGCAAATCAGTACAAAATAAAATAAAAGCAAAATAAAGTAAAAAATAAATAATATCAAGAGAAGAAATAATGAACATCATTTAGAATGGTCTCAAGAACAACAAGGCTCCAGGTGAAGACGGCATAGTAGCCGAGATGTGGAAACATGCAGATGACCAGTCCTTACAGAACATCTATCAAATCATAAAGGACATATGGGCAACAGAGTTCCTACCCGAAGGTTGGACGTCTGCTATGATTTATCCCCTCCACAAGAAGGGAAGTAAGACAGACCTCAACAATTATAGGGGTATTTCCTTGTTACAAACTACCTACAAGATCCTCTCTGTAGCCTTGCTCAATAGAGTCACTGCACAGCTAGACTCAGAATTAGGTGAATACCAGGCTGGTTTCCGTATGACCAGATCTTGCCCAGAACAGATACACAATCTTAAGACAGTTCTCACCTACACGAACCGAGGTGGCCATCCATGGGTGGTGGTTCTAGTAGATTTTCAGAAAGCTTATGACTCTGTGGATAGAGATACCCTTTTCTTCATACTACGGGAATTTGGTCTGGATGGGAAGACCCTACGATTAGTCCAAGCCACTCTGAGAAACACGACGTCCAAGGTCAGATTCAGAGGTGAACTATCCGAAAGCTTTCCAATCAGAACAGGAGTTAGACAGGGTGATGGTCTATCCAGTATTCTCTTCAACTGTGTACTGGAAAAGATCATTAGGGAATGGAGAACGATGCTACCATCGGAAGCTGGACTGAAGCTTGGTTACAAGAGAGACAACCTCTTCGTCCCTTGCCTAGCCTTTGCTGATGACCTCATTCTACTGGCAAATAACATAGAGGAGGCTACCTACAACCTACAGAGTCTTTATAGTGTAGCAGTCAAGACTGGTTTGAAGATCAACATCCAGAAGACTGAATTTATGACCAATATCAAAGAGGCCCCTTCTAATATTCCTCTCACAGACACTACCATACGAAAGGTAACTGTGGTTAAGTACTTGGGAGAATGGATTTCTGCAAATCATAGCGAGAACCTAGCCATAGATGCCAGATGTACCAAGTTTGAAAGGGCTTATCATTCCTGTCGTAGTATCTATTCATCAAGTGCCTCTCCAAGAACCTCAAACTCAGACACTATAACTCCGTCGTCAAGCCATCTGTTCTGTATGCTTCTGAGTGCCTTGTAATGACCAGAAAGGGCCCACTCAGAAAATTGGAGTTAAAAGAGAGGAAGATCCTGAGGAGGATATTAGGTCCAATTAGAGAGGAAGGAGACATTTACAGAATCCGTCATAATGCTGAATTGTTTGGCCACCAGGAGGACATCATCACGTCTATAAGGAAAAGACGCCTGACCTTTTATGGACACTTGGCACGTCTGGATTCTGAAAAACTCACCAAAAGGATATGCACAGAAGGAAGAGGCAAGGCTTCTAAGAACAAATGTATTGCGTCAGTTAAGTCAGATATGGAACAACTAGATATCCCACTGGAACAAACTCGTGACCGTCTGCTGTTCCGTCAGGTCATCCGACAGGGCGTGTTCCCAACGTCCCTTACAAGTAAGAAGACTACAGGTGCTAAGTGGACAGAAGAAAGAAGACTTACTCATAGTCAGAAAATGAGGGACTATTGGAAGAAGAAGAAAGCAACAACTTGACCGAAGAGTAGATACGAGCCCCGTGATCCTAAGTAGGCCTAAGCGATAAAGAAAGAAAGAAAGAAAGAAAGAATCAAGTAAATTAAAATGAGTTTAAGTAAAATATAATATAATAGGCCTATAGCAAAAACAAATCAAGCCAAATAAAATAAAGATCAAATAAATTTAAGTCAAATAAAATAAAATAACATTTGGACGTATCCTAGTCATAAAATGCGTATACGTTAACCATGTTAAATTGGCAACAGTTTTATCCGCATTGACTAATGGTAATATGTATTGACGATGCGCAAATGCGAGGGAGCTGTGTCAGTAGATTAAATTGCACGTTAAAGATCCCCTTCGGAGCAAAATTCTGGCGTCTCTAAAAGCCCCGGATGTTAAAAGGGACGTAAATCAAATAACATTATTATTATTATTAATATGTAGTCTATTGTGTAATCAGCCCTGTCAATACTATGAAATCATGTTTAATAAAATATTGCAAACGTACAAGTTTCTTAACATGATAAAGTGAAATGGATATCCACACAAAATGTCGATCTAAAATAAAATGTAATGTTCACATACAAATTAAATTTTACACACTAGAAAGAAGTGGTTACTAAAAATAAAGTTACGAATAATACTGGTGAAATGTATACATGAAACATTTTAAAAATCTACCTTACAAAACAGCCGTTTAATTTGGTTTATTAACGTAGTAGCAGAAGACGTCGCTTCCAGATGAATAATGAGGTGAGAAACTTAGTAGTAGAAGACACCGCTTCCAGGTGGATAATGAGGTGAAAACCTTAGTAGTGGGAGACATCGCTTCCAGATGAATAATGAGATAAAAAACTTAGTAGTATAAGACGCCGCTTCCACATGAATAATGAGATGAAAAACTTTGTAGTAGAAGACGCCGCTTCCACATGAATAATGAGATGAAAAACTTAGTAGTAGAAGACACCGCTTCCAGGTGGATAATGAGGTGAAAACCTTAGTAGTGGGAGACATCGCTTCCAGATGAATAATGAGATAAAAAACTTAGTAGTATAAGACGCCGCTTCCACATGAATAATGAGATGAAAAACTTAGTAGTATAAGACGCCGCTTCCACATGAATAATGAGATGAAAAACTTAGTAGTATAAGACGCCGCTTCCACATGAATAATGAGATGAAAAACTTAGTAGTATAAGACGCCGCTTCCACATGAATAATGAGATGAAAAACTTTGTAGTAGAAGACGCCGCTTCCACATGAATAATGAGATGAAAAACTTAGTAGTAGAAGACACCGCTTCCAGGTGGATAATGAGGTGAAAACCTTAGTAGTGGGAGACATCGCTTCCAGATGAATAATGAGATAAAAAACTTAGTAGTATAAGACGCCGCTTCCACATGAATAATGAGATGAAAAACTTAGTAGTATAAGACGCCGCTTCCACATGAATAATGAGATGAAAAACTTTGTAGTAGAAGACGCCGCTTCCACATGAATAATGAGATGAAAAACTTAGTAGTAGAAGACGCCGCTTCCACATGAATAATGAGGCGAGAAACTTGGTAGTAGAAGACGCCGCTTCCACATGAATAATGAGGCGAGAAACTTGGTAGTAGAAGACGCCGCTTCCACATGAATAATGAGGCGAGAAACTTAGTAGTAGAAGACGCCGCTTCCACATGAATAATGAGGTGAAAACCTTAGTAGTGGAAGACATCGCTTCCAGATGAATAATGAGATGAAAAACTTAGTAGTAGAAGACGCCGCTTCCTGATGAATAATGAGGTGAAAACCTTAGTAGTAGAAGACGCCACTTCCAGGTGGATAATGAAGTGAAAAACTTAAGAAGACGCCGCTTCCAGATGAATGATTAGGTAAAAAACTTAGTAGTAGAAGACACCGCTTCCAGGTGGATAATGAGGTGAAAAACTTAGTAGTAGAAGACGCCGCTTCCAGGTGGATAATGAGGTGAAGAACGTAAATCTCTAAAGGCTCTAGAGCCTTCCAACCTCGATATACTGTCAGTCAAGCCCCGCTTGTCGACTCACTCTTGCTGTATCAGCTTTTCACGGGGTATCACAAATGTTATTTTTGTATGGATCAGTTCCTGAACCCAACATCCAAGTATATAATATATGCACATTGCACATGCCACCTGAACCACTCAGAATGTGTCGACAGATGGGAAACGTCTTAAAGCTTGTTCCATATTCTCCCCATATTCCACTCAGCTTTACTTTAAAGGAAGCATACTAACACAGATGCGAGTCTCTTTCATTAGCCCAACTATTCCTTGTTACGTGCTCAGGAACTGATGAGACGCAAGAGCGACAGCGACACGAAAGCGTCAATAATTACAAGAGGACGGGACTCATTACACCGAGTCGCGTTCATCATCAGAATTAGAAAAAAGAAAACAAGAAAAATCTTTCTCTCAACGCCATGATTTATTTTCAATTAAGGTGCCGCTAACGGGATTATTGTCCTTATTTATTATTTTGTGTAATTGAATTTTTCGTAATGAATTCTCAACGCGCCAGTGAGACAGGAAATGAAGGTGTGAGATATAACAGTATGCGTCGTCCTGTAACATTTATTATATAGGTCGTTTAAACGTGGTGATGACTATTGTGGTTCAATAATACAAACATGATAATAATAAATAATATACACTGTGGTGTGACCTTACCTGCGATAGTATAATATAATAAGTTGTTGTTGAGCGCCAGATCCCTATTTAAGACAGTGAATCGAAATTTGTAAATTAACCTCGGCTATCAGCAGTAGAGTTGAGACCACTTACCCGGGCCGTAGTGAGACAAAGTCATCTAACCAATCCAGTATTTAATCAAGGAGTATGATTGCCTTAAAGTACTAACTACAATGAAAGAAATAGGCATTACGTTAAAGAAAATGAATTTATTGACTCAAGAACAAAATATTAATAAAACAGAATAGTGATAGTCACACAATTGAATTTAAAATTACTCAATGCGGCAATTAATTTTAAAAGGAAATAAACATTAATGAATTGAATCTATCTTGAAGTTACATATTACAGAGACGTCGGATATTTAATTGTTTGCTCACCCTTTTGAAGTATCATCATAAAAAAAAGTGTGCAAGATGATCTCGATGTTGCGTTTCATATTTCTTAAAAAATGTTGTAGTATGTCATTTGATACTGCATACTACGTTCCATTGTGTTGCCATCTCTAGATTAATTGTAGTATTCAACTATAAGCCATGGTCAGCTTATATATATATATTGTCAACATTGTGGTTATTATGTCGAGACATGATGTATGCAAAATCTATGAATGATATTTCACAAAGCAGTCGGTGGACCTCTGTCGCTGCTCTGCCACTAATGAGTGGTCGTTCACTAATGACTCTGTAGATGCGAGTGTGCGGTTATATCTTCCTTGTCACGTGGTAGTAAGCAGCCCCCACTTCATAGTCAAGTCACCCCTTCTACCTGGGGCTTGTCCATTCATTGACGCGTATCTTGGCTCCAGTAGTGACGTATTGATTGCACCATACGTGAAATATAATGTTCCATTGCTTCTCGAAGGAACTAGATTGTGCGCACGTGATGGTTACTCATATTGGGTTTCATAGCATCTCGAAAATGACGCAGTTTGCCGTGGTGAAATTATTACTACGTCGTTCAGTTTGTGACGCATTGGGTTGATCCTTATTGGCAATCTTGTTGCAATATATATATTACTTCGTCTCTTTACAAATAATTGTTAATAAAAATATTTCTGACTATAATAATAAAAACCGCTTACAATTATCTGATATAAAAATCATCTCATGGATGTACTAGTTAATAATAATAATAACATGATAATAAATGAATAACCCTTTAAATATAACAGCTATGGGATCGAATCGTTACAATCGCCCCTAAGATAAATAATTTAAATGACATTTCACATTATTTCTCTTACCCCATCCAACATAAAAAACTGTAAATTTAAATATTATAACCCCCAAAAAGACAACATACAATATACTCTTCATCAATACACAAAAATATACAAGAAAGATATTCTTCACAAAAATTCACATTTTAACTTTCATTTATCTCATTCTTCCAAATGTTCATAATGTTCATTCTTCTTTATATTTATGCTGTAAAGAAATATACATAAATGCCCTTCACTTTTAATTTTGACATATATGTCAACGCTGCACTTGTCTTGGTGATCGTATGCTTGACATACAATTTTGTCTTCATATCTAGTGAACGTAGTTTTCGTCAGTCTGGTGTAGAATTACATTGTTGTATTTCCAGCTGATAAACACATTATGACTATTACAGCACACGATATGCAAACAACACAATATTCCTTTCGTCTCTAAAAAGGTATTACTCAAATGCAGTAAAATTTCAATAATTGAAGAAAAAAAATAACTTAGCAAGATACCTAAGGCAATTCCAATTTCAGTGCATTTGTCATACATGTAAATATTTCCCCAAATACATAATGACATCGAAATACCTTAAATCAGTTATTAAACAGTTCACTTAAATATCCAAGTTACTACTCACCTGCCTTCGTGGCTTAATTCTTACTTAGGCCACGGCCGGCTCCTTTCAAATTAATACTTCCTAAGTCTCCACGACTTCTTAACTTTTCATAAAACCATAATTCCTCTTCACTACTTCTCGAAAACAATAACTTGAATTTTCAAAATCACCAATAAACATAAAATCTGACTTCTCGTTCACTTTATAAAATTTAACTTAGCGTCAAGATATAACTTTACTGTATTGTCATTCCTTACTTACCATAACAAAATGATTAAGACTTAGACAAAATACTACTCAATACCTGAATTACGTATATCACTAAACTATTTCACAAAAACTCATGACAAACTCCTCGGAATAAATATTTCGTTCCACAAAATATTAATGCTCTTATACTTTGAACTTAGTCTATTCATGATTTGACTTTTTGCTGAATGCCTAAAAACCCCCCTTAGTTTTCTCTCAAAACTCTTAAGTCCTACAGACATCACTTCCTACTTGTTCTGACCGCCTGGAGTATAGCTCATACTTGCTATACCAGAATCTCTCAAAACTCATCGTGACATCACACGTCACATACAAAAAAAAACTCCCCTATTCGTGGTATAATCCCACTTCTTCTTACTGTTACAGGTCACCTCTTACTGACCAATAACACACTAAATTTCAGCTAAAAAAAATCTTACATGCTTCGACTAATTCCTTGGAATAATAACATCACACTTAGCTTTCCTAATTATTGTCTTCCTAAAATACTGACAGTGTTCCTGTTGATAGTCAATAACACCGACACTCCTAATTAGCAAATATTCTCCCATAATCACTTCATAAAGCAAGTCCTGAGTTATAACACAGTTCAGACATTCTCTGTTCTACCAAATTAAATGCGAAAATAACACATGCCTTTAATTGAAACTTCATTATTATCCCTTAGGTATACTCACCTTACATTACTAACTTATTCTTGTCTTCAAAATATTAAACTTTTCTTTACTAACTCCGTATGACATAAATAAAACTTAATTTCTCCTCTGACTAAAAAAAATGATTTATCTTTAAATCCTAAAACGTCGAATTATAACAAATTCCTTTCAATATTAGTAAATATTATGTCAACCTTTTAATTATAATTATTATCTTTACTTTTACCTGTGTAGGACAACAATCTACCACATAATTAATTCGTTAGTAACTTTTTACTAAAAGTGGTTTAGCTCGATAACAAGCCTTGTAATATCTTAACGTGCGTAACTGTAACAAAAACTTGGACCATATTACCTTTGTAATCTCTTATTACCTTGTGTGCATACATCCATATATACTTAAAAAAAACTCCCAACATTAACTTCACGTAGTCCCGTAGACACCATAAAAAACTCATTGTTCAACGGAATATACCCCGCTGACCTACTTCATCCTCAAAAAACTTCCTAAAACTTCATTTGGCATCTTACCAAAACTTAAAACCACATTACTCAACGGCATTACCTTCGTTGGCCTACTTCATCCTCCAAAATCTTCTCAAAACTTCATTTGGCATCTTACCAAAAACTTCCTCAAAAAACAACTTCATTTGGCATCTTACCAAAACTTAAAACCACGTTGCTCAACGGCATTACCTTCGTTGGCCTACTACTTCAAACTCACGTCCATTTACGTGAAAATACACACATACACACACACATATCTGTCACCAAGTACCAGATGCCCTAATCATGTTACTACTTCCTCATTTCAACCCGATGTTGGTTAATTCATACAACGCATTACCATTAACAATTCTAAACCACTTATAAATTTCTCAAAATATATCCACTGATAACCTCACTGTCCTCAAAATGAAACTTCTTTATTAAATCAATTCTTAATTCTTCAACTCATTAATTTTTATTACGACTGTACTACATCATCTTTACTCACTTTTAAATTAAATCTTCATTACCATTATATTCATAATTATGGTTGCCATAATAATTATTACTTTCTTTCGATTACTTACTTTTGTAATAATCTTCCCAACTTTTTAAATTTAATTCTCACTTCATCCAACTTACCTGCAGTTTAAGGACCCACATTCAACTTACCTGAAATGCTCAATAGCACGACAACCTCTGTCTTCCAAATTAAATGATTTTAGTCAATCTAAATCAATAAGCGTAGGCACTACGCGCCCCTTACCATCCTAACTTCACGACTGAATTAAAATTACACACAGCAGGTTTCTTATCTACCTCTTTTAAATCATATTAAACTTCATTACTTAATATTTAAGTCATACGGAACAGTAACTATCGTTAACATAAATTTGCATCACTACTTTCTCTGGCCTATCACAGTTCTTACCATCTACTATTCTGATATTGGCTCCTGCCATTATAATCCTGCTGATTATTATCATAATAATTATTTTCAGGATTATTCCGTAATATGGGCATATCGTATGAATCTTCGAGTGCATCGAATCTGCTTAACAATCCCTCTAATTCCTGAATTGTGGTGATCATTTGTATACAAGCAGCCACGTTTACCTTGGGTGGGAAATGCCTGAGGAGAAGCCTTACCACATCCCCATCTTGATTCATCCCGTCAAGATGTTTACATATGAGTACATACTCTAGAAAGTAATCAGTCATATTACTCCCTTCCCCAGATTGATACCTGCCAGAATTAATAATCTGTCTCATTTGTGATTGGATATCCTCATTCCAATATTTTTCAATAAATTTACTTTTGAAATCTTCAAAATTTATCAAGGTATGCTTGTACACTAAAAACCATCCCTTAGTATCTCCTATAAAAGCCTGGTCCAATAGCTCTACTACCATCTTCCATTCAATTTGACCATCCTTTAGCCTTTCTTTAAATCTATCCTCCACCTGATTCATGAACTGCATAGGACACCCCTGTTTGTTCGAAAACTTAGGCAGTTCAGTCTCTCTCATACTACTTAAATACTTCATTCTATCCTGATTTCCTTCCTCCCTTATCTGCTTCTTTAATCTCGCCTCCATTTCTTGAAAATTACTCTCTTTATCCATTAATTCATTTCTCAATACCTTAATCTTATCCCCAAAATCTTCTCTCATCTGCCTAGTTTCCGCTTCTATCAATTTGCTAAAACCTTTACCTAAAATTTCCTCGGACTCCGATCTACTTTCATCTAAAATCTCCTGAAAGGCTGTCTTTACTGATTCTACTTTCTTATTAACTTCTATCTCAACTTCCTTAATTTGATTTTCTACTGCTTCTAATTGTTTATCTATTTTTTTAACCATATCTTTAGCCTTCTTCTCTACCACTTCCTTAATTTCACCTCTGATCTCCTGTTTTACCCCCTGAATACTTTCCTGTAGCATATCATACTTCTTACTCAATCCTTCATTTACCTTAACCACACTGTCTAGCTTTTTACTATTTTCTTCCAGCTTTTGGTTGATCGTTTTACTATTTCTATGCAATTGTTCAAACTTCTCATTAAATTCCTTCCTACTTTCCTGATTTTGTCTACCCATCTCTTCTCTCATTTCCTGACTATTCTTATCAAGCTTCAAATTCAACTCCTGACAATTCTTTTCTAATTTCTCAAATTTAACATTGAACTCCTGACTATGCTTATTTAATTGTTCACTCATATCTTGATTTAGCCTACCCATCTCTTCTCTCATCTCCTTACTATTTTTATTCATATCTTTATCTAATTTCTCAAATTTATCATTGAATCCCAAATAATTTCTTTTATTCTCTTCACTATTTTTATTCATATCTTTATCTAATTTCTCAAATTTATCATTGAATTCCTTCCTACTTTCCCTACTATTTTTATTCATCTCCCTCAAGATATCAGCTAATGAAATTTCATGGACCTCTAAGGACTTCTGTTTCTCCTGACTAACACTAGTCTCAGGATGTACCTCTGTATTCGTCTCGAGATTTTCCTCTGAATTCGTGTCAGGGTTAACCTCAGGATTACTTTCAGGATTACTCTCAAGATTTACCTCCGACATCTTGGTATTATTCTCTACGCTCTCAACATCGCTACTGCTATCAACCTCCTTATAATTAACTTTCTCGACTTTATTCCTACTTCTCAACTGCCTCTGTTCCTCTTCCGACATCTCGAAGTACACCGTATAACAATTGCCCTTCCAAAATTTCACTTCACTTCACTGTCCCCCAAAAGCACTGACAATTTGCACTGAAATTATACACTCCTCTGACTAAATACCGAATGGTTTTCGTGTCCTACTTTGTGGCGCCAAATGTAACATTTATTATATAAGTCGTTAATGTGGTTGATGACTATTGTGGTTCAATAATACAAACATGATAATAATAAATAATATACACTGTGGTGTGACCTTACCTGCGATAGTATAATATAATAAGTTGTTGTTGAGCGCCAGATCCCTATTTAAGACAGTGAATCGAAATTTGTAAATTAACCTCGGCTATCAGCAGTAGAGTTGAGACCACTTACCCGGGCCGTAGTGAGACAAAGTCATCTAACCAATCCAGTATTTAATCAAGGAGTATGATTGCCTTAAAGTACTAACTACAATGAAAGAAATAGGCATTACGTTAAAGAAAATGAATTTATTGACTCAAGAACAAAATATTAATAAAACAGAATAGTGATAGTCACACAATTGAATTTAAAATTACTCAATGCGGCAATTAATTTTAAAAGGAAATAAACATTAATGAATTGAATCTATCTTGAAGTTACATATTACAGAGACGTCGGATATTTAATTGTTTGCTCACCCTTTTGAAGTATCATCATAAAAAAAGTGTGCAAGATGATCTCGATGTTGCGTTTCATATTTCTTAAAAAATGTTGTAGTATGTCATTTGATACTGCATACTACGTTCCATTGTGTTGCCATCTCTAGATTAATTGTAGTATTCAACTATAAGCCATGGTCAGCTTATATATATATTGTCAACATTGTGGTTATTATGTCGAGACATGATGTATGCAAAATCTATGAATGATATTTCACAAAGCATTCGGTGGACCTCTGTCGCTGCTCTGCCACTAATGAGTGGTCGTTCACTAATGACTCTGTAGATGCGAGTGTGCGGTTATATCTTCCTTGTCACGTGGTAGTAAGCAGCCCCCACTTCATAGTCAAGTCACCCCTTCTACCTGGGGCTTGTCCATTCATTGACGCGTATCTTGGCTCCAGTAGTGACGTATTGATTGCACCATACGTGAAATATAATGTTCCATTGCTTCTCGAAGGAACTAGATTGTGCGCACGTGATGGTTACTCATATTGGGTTTCATAGCATCTCGAAAATGACGCAGTTTGCCGTGGTGAAATTATTACTACGTCGTTCAGTTTGTGACGCATTGGGTTGATCCTTATTGGCAATCTTGTTGCAATATATATATTACTTCGTCTCTTTACAAATAATTGTTAATAAAATATTTCTGACTATAATAATAAAAACCGCTTACAATTATCTGATATAAAAATCATCTCATGGATGTACTAGTTAATAATAATAATAACATGATAATAAATGAATAACCCTTTAAATATAACAGCTATGGGATCGAATCGTTACAGTCCTTGCCATCTTCATATTCTAGCTGTAATACCCTACCCGCGCTTCGTTACCGATGAGAAATGGCGTAACGATATTTTTGCAATTTTGAGCAGTAATTGAACATAGGCCTACATCACATATCTGTACACAATAGCATGTTTCAATCATAGATATGATGATGATGATGATAATTGTTGTTTTAAGGGGCCTAACATCTAGGTTATCGGCCCCTAATGGTTTGACTGATCGTGAAGATGAAATGTAAACTATAACTAAAACTAACTACTAACTTATATACTAGAAGAAGAAATGGAAAACAATAGGAGAATAAGGCAAATAAAGGACAGGAGGAAAAGAAATGCCCTCAACCCTCGAAGAATGCGGATTGAGGGACTTGGACGGAAGGAGAGCCATGAAAGGCAGATAGGAAAGTGTAAGAAGAGAGGGTCCACCCCAGAGGTAATGGAAAAAAGGGGGGAAACCAGACCCAGCTCGGGAATCCCTCAGGATCGCCAACTCCCAAACCCACAAGCCGTGAGCGACAGCGACAAGAGGACGGGACTCATTACATCAAGTCGCGTTCATCACACGAATTAGAAAACATAAAACAAGAAAAAATCTTTCTCTCAACGCCATGATTTATTTTCAATTAAGGTGTAGCAATATCCAGGGTGCACCAGAAGTGGTGCCTCCTTGCCTCCTTGAGGGCCTTAAGCAGAAGGCAGGAGATAACATGAAAAGAAAAAGAAGGCTGACCCCTCGCAGAATGAGGGTATCAGAAAAGATGAGACAAGGGCCAATTAAGGCGGGAAAGGAAGAGACTCCCTAGGCCTCGGATACCCTAATACCCTCGGAGTGGGAAGAGGACAAGAGTTGACCAAGTGAGGTCGACAGGAAAGAAGACGGAGAGGAGCCTGGCACAAGTAAGAGGTGGTTGCCAACCCACGTCCCACTAGATGTGAGCCCCTGGGGGGCAATCATAGATATTAGTGACTCACAATTTATCGTGTATCACTGAGTTTTCTTTTTACCCTAGAATGGTAGCGCTAATTGCAATGTTGTTATCGGTAGTGCAATGCATCCGCGACGACTACGATTCTAGAAACTGATAATAATATCACTTACCTCAACTTTTATTTCCCTCTATAGGCTAGCAGAATGGAGACTATTTTTGAATAATTTTGTTTGATTTTTGTTATATACGAAATTATTTTTGGGGAGGGGGATTTTGACTATTTTTTTATTTATTTATTTTATGGAATTTTTGAGCTGGGTTTCACTAATATTGACTAATTGTGATCGTCTCCTTTTTGGATTTTGATTGATTTTAATATATTTTTTGACTTTTTGAGCCTTTGACACTAATTTTGATTGTTTTTTATTTTGACTAATTTGATATTTGTGTTTTCTTCAGATTGTAAGCTTTTTTTTCATTTTTCTTACTCTGAGTTTTTTGACAAATGTTGATTGTTATTTCTTAGTAATTTGACTAATTTAATTTTTGTGTTTTCCTAGATTTTAAGATTTTTTCCGTTCTTTTTTGTCAATTTGTTTTTTAAATTTTATGGATTTCGACTAATTTTTTATATTTTTATTTTGACTAATTTACTTTGTATTTGAGGACTGCCAAACACTGGTGGGAATTGGACACAAGGGAGAAGTGGGGGAAGCAGAAGTGTATCGCGTTTTCGTCGCGGAGACGAACGCTACCATTCTAGGGTTAAAAAGATCGATACCCGAAGGCAGATTTTAAGGATAATTACCGTAAACTGATAAATAATTTGTAGCCTAGTTTTATTTTATAGATTCCGTCAACTGAAACAGGAATTTTCATGCCATTCACTCCGGTAGTTTTAACACCAATTCATATGAATTAACATTAAGATGAAATTAAGACAATTAATATTGCAGCTTTCAGTCGGTCAACACAAAAATCATTCCAATTACTGGAATATGTGAAAAATAACGCGAAATAAACTACATGTGATTAGAATTTATATATATATATATATTGTTACGGACTTGTCTTTAGTCCGAGTCCGACTATACCACACTCGGGAAACTGGAGCTGAAAAATCACGATGAATGAAGTTGATGATGATGATATGTCATGGACTATTGAAGATGAAAATTAAGGGATGACGAGTTTTGCTCGTCAAGCGAGCATTATCAGATCCAAATATGCAAGACAACTAGCTCTACAAAACACTACCAAACTTACAGTGAAACCCACAGACAGTCCAAAAAAAATCCAAGAAAACCCGTCAGCAAATTCAGTAAGAGTGGATAAATATTGATAAATATTACGGCATAAAGGACCCAAAAGAGAACTCTTTATATTAATTTTACAAAACTTAGAAATGACGATCCCACCAAGAACAAGAAGTTCCGTGACGAACTAAAGAGCCTACTTTTCTTAAAAATTAAGATTCATGCCAATAATTAATCTATATGGATCTATTTAGATAAATGACGAAATTAAGTTGGTAATATCGAAATTTCTAATTTGTTCGAAATACTGTATACGTGGCATAATGTAGCCTAAGAGAGAACTACAGTTGGCAGCCCTGGTGACTGAATATATTCTTAGTTCCATCTCTTAAGGTACAGAATACAAAATTTGGTTGAAGTCCAATGGATAGCATGGACGTTACATGCAGTTAAGCATTGGATCTAACAGCGCGCGTAAAATCATGTTGGCAACAATGGCATACATGTATTGGTCAGAAATAATCTGAAATAATATGATCTATTGTTGTGCCAATTTTGAATGAAATCCATTAGTTAGTATAGAAGTTACATGCATTTAAAATTTGGACCTATCAGCAGGCTTAGAATCATGTTGGCAGCACTGACGTATATTAGTTACTCTAAATTAATCTAGAATGCCAGGTACTATACGCGTGCAAAGTTTAGAGCTATTGGCTTGAATACTTTCTGATATATTGATGTTAGGGTAACAAAATAGAGACAGTATTTATTAACAGTTGGCAGCCCTGGTTACTATTAAGAATCGGCATAGCCATACCTGTTATGGTACACATAGCATACACGAAATTTGGTTGAAATCCAAATGATAGTATAGAAGTTACATGTATTTAAAGTTGGACCTCTCAGCAGGCTTAGAATCATGTTGGTAGCACTGACGTATATACGTTACTGGAAATTAATATAGAATGTCAGGTACTATACGTGTGCATAGTTTAAAGCTGTCGGCTTGCATACTTTCTGATATATGGGTATTTGTATTTAAAAAAATTGAGAGCATTTTTTTAACAGTTGGCAGCCTTGGTGGCTCTTAAGAGTACACTCAGTCATATCTGTTTACGTACACATAGCACATACGAAGTTTGGTTGAAATCCAATTGATAGTGTAGAAGTTATATGCATTAAAAATTTGGACCTATCAGCAGGCTTATAATCATTTTGGCAACACTGCCATGTATGGCCTCCTGGAAATTAAACTGCAATATTATTATCTATACGTGTGCCAATTTTGAAATAGCTCCCATTTATACCTTCTAAAATATCGAACATCGAGCTCAAATTTCAATTGCGATTTTTCAGCAGTTGGTAGCACTGACATCATTTTCAAATATGGCCGTGAGA
Organism: Meconema thalassinum; assembly: GCA_946902985.2. Taxonomy (NCBI): domain Eukaryota; kingdom Metazoa; phylum Arthropoda; class Insecta; order Orthoptera; family Tettigoniidae; genus Meconema; species Meconema thalassinum. Next base: position 178,160,867 of record OX336393.1, read on the forward strand.
TATTCAGGTATAGATCTTTACTGCTACCAAATTTTGTTTCGATTGCTGCAGTCGTTTAGGAGTTGATAGGGGGGGGGGGGGACATACACACAGACAGACAGAAGGACAGACAGACAGACACACATTTGCCCGATCTCATAAGTCTACTTTTTCCTCATTTTTGCAAAATGTGAAAAGTAGGCTAAAAACTGTCTGCCTTCCACAAACTACCTATGAAGGTGTAGCTACTATTGCCGTGATATAGTTAAGCAGTAAGCCCTAAAACTACAGTAGAATTGTAAACTTATATGAAGAAATGAACTACAGGTACTCTGTTGTGATGATTAAAAGCTATAACTACAACATAAAATACTGTTTGACTGTTACTAATGTGTACAAAGATCTACTGTTGATACTTAATCTGAAGTTGAGGAATGTCTACAGGCTGCTCAGATGGTTACGTGCCGAGTGCGACCAGTAAAAATCGTGGCCGTGGCGACCCTGCTAGTAGCCTACAGTGCCACATGCGACCCATTGATCGAGAGAAGAATATGATGATCTTATTTCCAAAGTGACGTAAATCCAGGAAATACAAAACTTGAGAAAACACGTTGATGTTTCTTCGTATAATTAAATTCAGATATGATTATGAATATAATGTAATTTCATTCATTACTTTATGCACATCCTGACACTGTGTTTAAAAAATCTCCTGTCATTGGAAATTGTGGTTATCGTCTCCTGTAAGTTGGAGTTAGGCCGTTTTGGAAATAAGTCATATATTGACATACTCTTTGAGTGTCATTTATGAACATTTAAATGGTTTAAACACAACAAACACAAACTGATGCTCTACATATTCTTCATCACGTGATGTCCAGAGAGCCATCGGATTGGTCAATATGGATATCAGACACATTGGCAATAAATACCCATTGGAGTTACATCACTTTTGCAAATAAACTTAGTTCTTAGATCTCTGTTAATATGGGATATACGACGTATTGCGACTTAAAACCTTTGCTATACTTTGAGAGAACCTATAAACTTGCTTATGAAAGAAAAAAACTGAGAAACTGTCAATTGTGAATTTACGTCACTTTGGAAATAAGCTCTTCAATTTTTACGGCGCCTAACCTAACCTAACCTAAGGGGAATTTTATCAGAGACAGATATGTTAGAAATTCCCAGATTCCACCGATACATCAGTGCTCGGGTCGCATCCGGCATGACACCGTTCAGATAAACAGTTTTGGTGTAGGATTTAGTGAAAAATGAAAATCCACAGCCTGTTTCCAGTCTCCGACCGGGTCAGGAATGGAATGAATGAAGCCCCCATCTAGCGGCGAGGATATGAACTGTGCCGGCTGCCGAGGCCTGACGCACTCCTCTGGAGCAATGATTAAATGAATGACAGATAAAATGAAATGACAGTGAAGAGTGTTGCTGGAATGAAACGTTGACAGGGAAAACCGGAGTACTCGGAGAAAAACCTGTCTGCCTCCGTTTTGTCCAGCACAGATCTCACATGGAGTGACCGGGATTTGAACCACGGACCCAGCGGTGAGAGACCGGCGTGCTGCCGCCTAAGCCACGGAGGCTTTGTAGGATTTAGTAAATTGTTTAAATAATCTGAGTTATTTAAATTTAAGTAGCTTTCATAAAGCCATGTATCTCTTGAAGGGTTTTCATATATTCACATCAGCCATCCTGGAAGTGGTTTTCCGTGGTTCCCCACTTCAACTCCAGGCAAATGCCGGGATGATACCTAACTTAAGGCTACGGCCGCATCCTACCAACATCCTACCTCAATTACAAATACGCACACTAGTATAGACATCAGAGTGATACAGGTTATCACACAAATTATACACACTTCCAAGTACACGGGGCTACATGACCACGATAACGCAAAGCCCCTAAATAATCCTCAACAACATTAACACACATTTTATAAGTGCTTACTGTGTTTAAATTTCAATTAGAATAACCTATCCAAAATTGGATCTCTCTGTTTTATTTTTTAGTAATTCTGGCTTATACAGCTTGCCACGGTGGGTGAGTGGTTATCGTGTCGGACTGCCAACCCCAAGCTTCCAGGTTCGCTCCTGGCCGTGGTAAGTGATTGTTGAAAGGCGACGAAAATTACGATACGCATGTCATACGATGTTGGCATGTTAAAGAACCCATTTGAATTCAGTAGGCCGTTTTCATAATGGCAAAATTAATCTCGGGAATTTCCGCTAACACAAAGTTCCTCATTTCTCTACTAGAAAGCGCTGCAGTGTCAAGGAGCTTAGATATCTAACCTCCTTGACTTTCATAGCACTTCAAGGAGCGATACAATTCGACATGCAAGTTGCCCTCTGGGTGTCAATTAACAAAGCTTGCACCCGGCACCGAGGCCATACGATATTATTATTATTATTATTATTATTGCCAGCTTCCGTGGCTTAGGCGGCAGCACGCCGGCCTCTCACCGCTGGGTCCATGGTTCAAATCCCGGTCACTCCATGTGAGATCTGTGCTGGACCAAACGGAGGCAGACAGGTTTTTCTCCGGGTACTCCGGTTTTCCCTGTCAAAATTTCATTCCAGCAACACTCTCCACTATCATTCAATTTCATCTGTCATTCATTTAATCATTGCCCCAGAGGAGTGCGTCAGGCCTCGGCAGCCGGCACAGTTCATACCCTCGCTGCTAGATGGGGGCTTCATTCATTCCATTCCTGACCCGGTCGGAGACTGTAAGCAGGCTGTGGATTTTCATTTTTCATTATTATTATTATTATTATTCGGTCTATACCTAGTATTATTATCATCAGCTTGAACTACGTGCAAACCAGTCTCAACTGTATATTAATTTGACTGTCGTCTGTAATGTAGAGACGAAAGAAATCTGATAGAATTTGCTGGCGAAGGGCTCACAGGTAACGGTTGAGCACAAGACGCCCTCGAGTAGAGTGGACGCTAGCAACGTCGTCTTCATTACTTGGTTTTTCTTGCCCGGGGGAGATTTATGGGCGCCGTGTTGCGGCGGTGGTGGTCATCACTCAGTCACCCCAAACAAGCCGTCAGCTGACCTGCGACCCGGGGTAATTGGCGGCCAGGTCTCGTGTTACACTGCTTCCTGCTGCCTGTCCGCATGCCTACCCTTATTAATACATGTACGGTACAATAATAATAATAGTATACTAATAATAATAATAATAATAATAATCACCAAATACGGGGTAATTTCCCAAGTAGACAAATTCAAGTATCTAGGCGAAATTATTCAGCCAGCAGGGTTAAATCAGGAAGCTAACAAAGAAAGAACTGCTAAATTGCAAAGGACTTACAAAATCACATGGAACAGATACAACAAAAGATGTATTTCAAAGAATGCAAAATTACGACACCACAACACAGTCATCAAACCAGAGGCACTGTATGCATCCGATAAATGATAATTGGGGGCAGGTCACAAATGAAAAGCATCGAGAAACAAGAGAGGAAAATTCTCAGAAAAATCCTAGGACCAAAGTTTGAAAATGAAATTTGGATGGAAAAGAAACCAAATGAAAATTTTCAATCCGCAGAAAAAAATCACAGATACTATCAGAAAACCATGATTAAAATTCTACGGACACCTTCACAGAATGGATAACGAAAAGCTGACAAAGAGAATTCTAAATCAAGCGCTAAACCTGAAAATCCGCAACAATTGGTTAACAGAAATACATGAAGATCTACAAGAATTGGGTATTGCTGAGAAAATCGTTCCAGATAGAGTACAATTTAGAAGCCTAGTAAACAAACATAAATTTGCAGAGAAACCTAAAAGGAGAAATACAGGCTGGACAGAAGCACGCAGAAAGGAACACACTGAACGAATGAAGAGATATTGGGAAGAAAATAAGGAACATTGTGCAAAATAAGTTCAAGCGCGCTCCGTAGTTGGGCATAACGTTTAAAAAAATGAATTACTCTAATAAGGAATAAGAAAGGTCTAATAGAAAAACTAGAGGCTAAAGAAAGGAAGATTTTGAGGAAAATCCTGGGTCCCATCAAAGAAAACAGCGAGTACAGAAGGCTTCGACAACCACGAATTATACAAGCACGTGGAGAAGATCAGTGACACGATTCGAAAAAGAAGGATTGCCTTTTATAGCCACGTGACACGAATGAGCCCAGGCAGGATATCAAAACGGATATTGACGTACTTTCAAGATAAGAAAACCAAAGGGACATGGTTCACGGAAGTTGAGAAAGATCTTAGTGAAATGGAAATTTCCCCTAAAGATATCCAAGAGCGTGTTACACTTCAGGAAAAACTACGTAAGCACAAAAGTTTCCAGGAAAATCCGAAGCTGAAGACAGGGAAGGCGTGGTCCCAAGAGAGAAAAGAACAACACCGGAGACGAATGCGGGAAGACTGGGCGGTAGTTAGAGCTCGGAAGAAGAGACAGTTGAACTGACGTGGTCCCTAGTTGGCCGAATCGAAGAAAGAGGAATAATAAGTCAGAGTTTTTCTGTTCGAAATTCGACATACAGAATTTAAACACGAAATATGGCAAGATCAATAGAGTTGCCCACTTTAAATACCTAGGTGAAGTGCTTGAACCGACGGGAAAGGATAATATCGCGCACAACACTAGGGTAATGAAAATGAAGAGAGCCTTATACAAGACAGAGGGTGTCTACAACAACAAAAAGTATGTCCACATTCACCAAACTTCATCATTACAACACGGTTATTAAACCTGAGGTGCTTTATGCCAGTGAGACGTGGAAGTTACACAGTAAAAAATCCTCACAGAGGAAAAAAAAGGAAAATTATTGGATTCGGGAGTTGGCGATCCTGAGGGATTCCTGAGCTGGGTCTGGTTTCCCCCCTTTTTCCATTACCTCTGGGGCGGAACCGCTCCCCTTTCACTTTCGGATTCGGGAGTTGGCGATCCTGAGGGATTCCTGAGCTGGGTCTGGTTTCCCCCCTTTTTTCCATTACCTCTAGGGCGGAACCCCTCCCCTTTCACTTTCCTATCTGCCTTTCATGGCTCTCCTTCCTTCCCAGTCCCACAATCAGCATTCTTCGAGGGTTGAGGGCATTTTTTTTAGCCTACTTTCGATTTTTGCAAAAAATGAAAGTAGACTTATGAGATCAACACAGGGCGAAAAAAGTGTGTCTGTCTGTGTGTGTGTAAGTGTGTGTGTGAGTCTGTGTGTGTGTCTGTGTGTGTGTGTGTCTGTGTGTGTGTGTGTCTGTGTGTGTGTGAGTGTGTGTACTCTGAATGTCTGCCCCCCCCCCCCTATCAATTCGAACACGGTGAATGCGAATTGAACGAAATTTGGTACAAAGGTAGCACTAGCAAAGGACACCTCAGTGTCATGTTTTATATTGCCGCCATCTTGACGGAAACGTAATGGCGGCCTCACAAATGTTCAAAGCTTAAATCAAATTACGACTAACCTAATCATCCGATCTCTACCAAATTTTGCAACAACATACCTTTATGGGGGGACCATCCTTTGACCAAACCAATAGGTCATCAGCGTAATAGTTTACGGATGGCGGCCATCTTTGAGTGAAAATCGATTCCCCCTATTAATTCGAACACGGTGCAACCGAATGGAACGAAATTTGGTACGGAAGTAGTACTAACGAAAGGCACCTCAGTGTCATGTTTTATATCGCCGCCATCTTGACGGAAACGTAATGGCGGCCACACAAATGTTCAAAGCTTAAACCAAATTACGACTAACCTAATCATCCGATCTCTACCAAATTTTGCAACAACATACCTTTATGGGGGGAGCATCCTTTGACCAAACTAATAGGTCATCAGAGTAATAGTTTGCGGATGGCGGCCATCTTTGTGTGAAAATCGATTCCCCCTATTAATTCGAACACGGTGCAACCGAATGGAACGAAATTTGGTACAGAGGTAGTACTAACAAAAGGCACCTCAGTGTCATGTTTTATATCGCCGCCATCTTGACGGAAACGTAATGGCGGCCACACAAATGTTCAAAGCTTAAATCAAACTACGATTAACCTAATCATCCGATCTCTACCAAATTTTGCAACAACATACCCTTATAGAGGAAGCATCCTTTGACCAAATGAATAGGTCATTAGCCTAATAGTTTGCGAATGGCGGCCATCTTTATGTGAAAATCAATTCCCCCTATTAATTCAAACACGGTGAAACCGAATGGAACGAAATTTGGTACAGAGGTAGCACTAGCAAAGGGCATCTCAGTGTCATGTTTTATATCGCCGCCATATTGACAGAAACGTAATGGCGGCCACACAAATGTTCAAAGCTTAAGTTAAATTACGACTAACATAACCATCCGATCTCTACCAAACTTTGCAACAACATACCTTTTTGGAGGGAGCATCCTTTGACCAATCTAATAGGTTATTAGCCTAATAGTTTGCGGATGGCGGCCATCTTTATGTCAAAATTGATTCCCCCTATTAATTCGAACACGGAGGAACCTAATGGAACGAAATTTGGTACAGAGGTAGCACTAGCAAAGGGCACCTCAGTGTCATGTTTTATATCGCCGCCGTCTTGACTGAAACGTAATGGCGGCCACACGAATGTTCAAAGCTTAAATCAAATTACGATTAACCTAATCATCCGATCTCAACCAAATTTTGCAACTACATACCTTTATGGAGGGAGCATCCTTTGACCAATCTAATAGGTCATTCGCCTAATAGTTTGCGGATGGCGGCCATCTTTGTGTCAGAATCGATTCCCCCTATTAATTCAAACACGGTGAAACAGAATGGAACGAAATTTGGTACAGAGATAGCACTAGCAAAGGGCATCTCAGTGTCATGATTAATATCGCCGCCATATTGACAGAAACGTAATAGCGGCCACACAAATGTTTAAAGCTTAAATCAAATTACGACTAACATAACCATTCGATCTCTACCAAACTTTGCAACAACATACCTTTATGGAGGGAGCATCCTTTGACCAATCTAATAGGTCATTAGCCTAATAGTTTGCGGATGGCGGCCATCTTTATGTCAAAATTGATTCCCCCTATTAATTCGAACACGGTGGAACCGAATGAACGAAATTTGGTACAGAGGTAGCACTAGCAAGAGGCACCTCAGTGTCATATTTTATATCACCGCTATCTTGACGGAAACGTAATCGCGGCCACCCAAATGTTAAAAGCTAAAATGTAATTACGACCAACCTAATAATCTAGTCTCTACCAAATTTTGCAACACCATATCTTTATGTGGGAAACATATTCTGACCAAACTGCAAGAACATCAGCCCAATAGTTTGCAGATGGTGGCCAAGTATGTGTGCAAATCGATTCCCCCTATCAAATCAAACACGGCGAAACCGAATTGAACGAAATTTGGTACAGAGGTAGCACTAGCAAAGGGCACCTCATATTCATGTTTAATATCCGTATAACACGTTGTATTTCAACAAGCTACTACAACCAACATTCAATCATACTCCTTGAAAAGGACAAAGAGTTATAACAATACCCATGCATTTAGGAGAAAGTAGGCTATATGTTCTTTACTGAACATCTTGTTTCCTCCTGTCCTTTATTTGCCTTATGCTCTTTTCTTTCTTTTTTCCCCATTTCTTCTCGTATATAAGTTAGTAGTTAGTTTTAGTTATAGTTTCAATTTCATTATCATCTTCACGATCACCCAAACCATTAGGAGCCGATAACCTAGATGTTAGGCCCCTTAAAACAACAATTATCATCATCATCATCATCATCATCGTTTCTTCTTCTTCTTCTTCTTCTTCTTCTTCTTCTTCTAGTATCCGTTAGTGATCCGTCTATAGTTCGTATTACTAGTTGTAGCTGTAGCAGTAGTTCCTATTTCATCAACTAAAAGGGACCGATAACCCAGATGTTAGGCCCCTTAAAACAACAATTATTACCATCATCATTAAGAAGGCTTATAAAGTAGCACTGCATTAAAGACAGAAAGCAAATAAATCTGTGATGACAGAGAGCAGAGAACTAAAAGGCTGATGTAATCAAGTTCGAGCCAGCTACTTCCCGTCAATATCACTCCAGTGCCTGTGGGAGGATTACGGCTGAGATCATCTCGAGCGCGGTATTCATTATAATTTAACGTTTCATCTCACAGTCCGGTATCGATCTGGTTCCTAGTGGCAGTACAGACTTCTCTCCTCAAGGGCTCACAACAACCGACGTGATTTGACGACTACGGGACCCTAACTGAGTTCAAAATTGCCTCCACTTCTCTCTTTCAGCATTTCTATCGACCTCACTTGGTCAACTCTTTATCTATTCCAATCCCGACGGTATAAGGATATCCGAGGCATAGGGAGTATTTCATTTTCTCACCTTATGTGGCCGTTGTCTTTCTTTTCCCAGAACCCTAATTTTTCCAGAGGTCAGACGTCTTCTTTCCTTTGCCTTCTACGTTGTTGATGTTTCATTTCAGGGGCATGGACATCGTGGTCATTTAGCCCCGTGTACTATGCAGGGTGTTTCAGAAATACTTTTACAAACTTTGGGGATTGGTTACTTACCCCCAAACAAGAAATAAAAGTTCATATACACATATGTCGCAAAATCATTCATTGGACAGTGACACATTAATTGACAGCCTGTTTGGAAGTGTTTAACACATGAACTCATATCAAAAAGGTTCCTGACACCACAGATAAAAGTCTGGTTGGTTGGTTCTTAAGTTTAGGGGCTGCGACAACGCGGTCATGTAGCCCCGTGTACTTTGGGTGTGTGTAGAATCTGTACGATAACCGGTCTTAATTGTGATGACTGTATTAGTGTGTGTTATCTGTTTTTTAATTTAAGGACAGGCTGCAACTTAGAATTTTTCGAATAGTTCCTACTTTTGCCACCAAGCGCCACCGTCAACGACTACTAGGCCAAGTTCAGAACTTAGCTACTACACGTCACCTCAGTCGGCTCTTGGCAGCGACCGTAGAAACCTAAGAGCGTTGTTTACATTCTTAACCTATCCAATTTAGCTTCACACAGGTGAAATTAGTGGAAGGTTCTTTAACATGCCATAAATCTATGACATTGGACCGCCGGCTTTACTTCCCCTCCGAAGGAAGGCATACTGAGGGATTTCTAACGCTCTTAAAAAATCAGACGACTTCGGCCGGGTTTGAACCCGCGATCTTGAGCATAGAAGCTCAGCATGCTACCGACTACGCCACCGAAGCCGCAGATAAAAGTCTAACAGACCGTGCAAGCCATGGAACGGGTCCTCCTCTGCCCAACCATCTGTCCTGCAAGATCTCCGTCAGTGCAGGGCGAACAAGGTGACTAAAGTGTGCAGGAGCCCCATCATGCATCCACCACATACGTTGTCGTATTTGCAGGGGCACATTGTCATGCAGTAAGTCTGAAAGGGTGTTCTGGATCAAGTCTCTGGAGACAGCACCTGAAACACGTATGGAGCTACAATGCCAGCCCACACATTAATCCTAAACTGCTGCTGATGACGAGCCTGTCTGGAACACCTGCGCATTTGACAGTTTTTCTATCTGTCGGTGTCAGGAACCAATTTTGATATGAGTTATTTGTACGTCACTCAAATGGGTTCCTGGCTGTGAAAAAATATTTAATTGTGGTCTCAGGGTTGGAAAGGATTAAACGCAGCCTCGTGAAACAAGCATTATAAGAGATGGGTTCGATTCCCACCTCAGATGTCCTGAAAGTGGTTTTCTATGGTGTCCCACTTCTATTCCAGGGGAATGCCAGGATGGTTCCTAACTAAATGGCACAATGACCACGTTCCAAATCTTACACTCAATAACAAATACACACACTACTACAGCCATTAAAATGTCACAGGTTAGCACACAGATTCCACACACACATATCCAAGTACACGAGGCTGCATGATCACGAAGTTGCGAAACCTTTAAATGAATGAACAACGCCTCCATGTATACTCTGCATTTAAAAAAAACGTGAAGGAAATGGCGGGAGCTTGGAACAGCAGAGTTGTGTGGCCAAGTTTTTATTGTAGATGTAGATCAGCTGATTCGAATAATACACAGGGCTACACTTCGGACATTATTTCGGTACTATTATGCGCAATATGTTGTAAATGTCGATCCTGAGTAAGTACTGACGTTTGTTATATAATTAATATTTTTTAATAAATTACCTATTCGCCCTGAGAATTAAGGTAAGATTCTCGACTTTACCGCCCATTATTTTGTGTTGAACCATAAGTAGATCAACACCGCTGTGTGTAAATCCTGAAGTGCTCGCTGGTAGGTCTTAGGTTTTTTGTATAGCCTGGGTCTTCCGAGATCCTGCGATCCTGGTGTTCTTGGGATTTCCAGCAAGAGGCCAACGCTGAGGACATTCAAATATAGAAATACGGTACATAAATAAATAACACACCGAAGCTATGCTACCTTTATTACAGTTATTCAATAAATACGAAAAAGAGGTCAAACACTCGACAGCTATACAAATATAATACAAAATACAAACACAAAGTAATCTGATGATGAATATATCAACACTTACCATGCAATGATTATCCTTCAAGATGAAACAACATTCTGGGTGGAGGTCATTCAAAGTTTACAGCAGTTGAACACAGAAGCAGAAACGACATCATAAAACCAAACACACTCACTCACTCACTGTATCACGACTCAGCACGTTTAATACAAAATAGCTTTTGAGATTCCACAAACGTATTGTTAAGGTAAAGAAGTATTTAGCGCTGAGCACACAAACAAGCTGCTCTGTGGCGACATTATTGCTGTGTTTTTACATTGTCGATTTGTAGGCTATTGAATGACACGCGATATTTTCAACACTACGGTATGACGGGAAACAATAACGTGTACTGTACTCGTAAATTATTATCGACTGCCGCGATCTCGATGCTAAAAGTAAACGAAACGATGACAATGAAACTAACTCAGACACAGACAGCGGTTAGCAAGCGACTGAATCATGAGCAATGTGCTGACAACGTGTGTTGCTAATTGTCAAAATCCAGCCAATAGGAGCCCGCGGCGGCCATTTTACGATCGTTCCCGCCAAATATGCCAGGTTCTTACTCTCGAAATACTGAGTATAGTACAGGCAAATACACATTAATGTGACCATCCAATAGTGATCTTTTAAAGCGCTAACCGCTGCGAGACGTGCAGGAAAAGAGATCACCGAGGGTATTCCACGAAAACATTCCCTACACCATATCGCTCCCTCCTCCGGCCTGGACCCATCCGGTGATAGTTGAACTGAATTCCTAAGGGATATCCTTTAATGCAAGCAGGTTACGCCAGAATGCCAATCAGACGGCCTCTGTCTACATAGTCCTCAGAGCTCTCATCTAATATGCCCCATCGCGTAATGAAACTTCGAGCTTCGATGACATTACGACCAGTTTCTCTATAGATTACTAATAGTACGATGTCCGTGTACTCGTTGTTGCTGAATACACCAGCCATTGTCAATATGTTGACAGCAACTCTCGTGTTGTTGTACCTCACATGAGCCTATTACGCACTCAAATGCAAAGTTTCATAACGCAATGGGGCGCATTATTGCTGAGGAACATATAGCGAGTGGACGTCCGATTGTTATCCCTTTGTAAACTGCCAGCATACAATGTGATCCCTGCAGAAATCAGTTATTAGACATCCCATACAGCAGTAGTGTATGCGGGACATTTAGAGGTAGATTGTAAGGGGCAAATGAGCCACCTGGTATACCCTCCACTGCTAGTGCTGTCACCTGCCGTCTGTGCGGGGTTGTTGCACGTTCTCGTCGAACATAAGTTGTGGTCACATTAATGTGTCTGGACAGAGTTGAAATATATTTATAAATAGTAGTAATGATTATAATGTTGTTTAATGCTGGGATCGTGATTGGTGTTTCCTTTGTCCAGCCACACGTTGGTGCGTCAATGTAATAAATTTAAATATATATTGGTCGGTGTCAACCAACAATAACATGTCCCACCGTTGGGCAATCAATGTATCTAATCTCTTCCTTATAATTATATAATAATGTTCAGGGTCTATATAGTGTTTAAACACGCAAAGAAATAAGAAATACAATACTTATAATACCTTTATGTCTATACGTAAGCAAGTTTCCATTACCTGCATCTCTCACACAGTTTCCACAACTACCTTCATGTGGTAAATACCCCTCACAATTCTTAGTATTATTCTGCTCCATTCTTTTCTTCTTGCATTTTCTTAAAACATATTTTCTTACATCAGCATACCTCCAAAAAATTTCATCTTATTCCTCATAACTGCCTACACAAATCATCCCCACGAACAGAAAAGATATAACCACCACATCACCATCCCAAAACATAACATTTTCCTTAGAATATAAGATAATATTGATTAAAACATGACATCACCATAGTAACATTGTAAAAGCCACCTGTCACCCACTGCTGGACCACCACAAATAATCTAGTTGGCACAAAGCACTAGACTCTCTGTGGTGGCCATGGTTAGTAAACTCATTCACCCACATCACACACCATGGCACTAATACATACTAACAGAAACCCAAGGGTGAGTCCTGTAACCAAATACATTCGGTTACAGTGTATTAATCTTCTGCGTTGTTTTTATGTCCCCATCCCTCCAAATTCCTACAAGAAATTGCTGGAATGAAATCCCAGTAACACCAATCCAAATTTAAGGTAAGCTCATCATTGCAGACATTGCAATACATTGGGCTTATGACTAAGATCTCTCTATTTGGCGGCTTCGGTGACGTAGTCGGTAGCATGCTGTGCTTCTACGCCCAAGATCGCGGGTTCAAATCCGGCCAAAGTCGTCGGATTTTTTAAGAGCGTTAAAATCCCTCAGTATGCCTTCCTTCGGAGGGGAAGTAAAGCCGGCTGTCCCTTGTCATAGATTTATGGCATGTTAAAGAACCTTCCACTAATTACACCTGTGTGAAGCTAAATTGTATAGGTTAAGAATGTAAACAACGCTCTTAGTTTCCTAAGTTCGTTGCCAAGAGCCGACTGGTAGCTAAGTTCTGAACTAGTAGTCGTTGACGGCGGCGTTTGGCGGCAAAAGTAGGAACTATTTGAAAAATTCAAAAGTCTGCAGTCCTTATTTGAATTAAAAAACAGATAACACACACTCATACAGTCATCACAATTAACACCGGTTATCAGACAGATTCTACACACACCCAAAGTACACGGGGCTACATGACCGCGTTGTCGCAGCCCCTAAACTTGAAGAGCCAACCAACCAACCATCTCTCTATTTCCCCAAATAAAGCAGCAACATGAACTCCGCGAGAGCACCGCAGCTGATCGGACTATACCGTTGCTCATATGTTGAACATCATGCGCATATATTAACGTACAAGTACGCTATTACAATGTAATTTTAACTACACATAACGGGAAGGGATAATGTTGGTCATATAAATACAGGGAGTCGTGCGACTTAAAAACGTGATTATGGGCACATGTAGGCATATGTATCAATAATTAATGAATTTATAGCATGCATTCTGCGAGAAAGTAAGAAAATACACGCACGTATACAATGGCAAATTAATCAGGTAGTAGTGTTCCAATTAGTTGGTTCTGTTTATCTAACACAATGCTACATACAGCACTATGGCACTGCGCTATGCCGTCTGTATGTATTCAGCCTGGCATTATGCAACCAGGTACACACGGATGCACGACAAGTCACCTGACTACAATGTTACACGGCTCTCTGGTATAGACGGAGTAAGTTATTATTAGGGGTGATGTTTTTTCGCAAATGCGATAAAGCGCGAAATGCTCATAATGGCTTGTGTTCTTGTATTGCCACTTTTAATGACCTGTAATGTGATTTGAGACAGCGACAAAATGCGAAAATTATACCAAAATTCTACAAAATTGCGAAATCCACGATTTTGTTTTCAAATATAATGGTTTTTTTTCTTTCTTTACTTATCGAAACTTCACGTAAGGAGTTTGTACACCCTTGAAATGTTTATGACGGCTTGATCACCAGTCTGAAATGCGGATAGTAATCCCTCCAGCACCTCGTTGCCCACCCGTTGCTTTCATTCCCCTAGCGTAGGTCAAGTCAACGAGTGCTAAGATGATGAGACCATAAATGTCTACAATACAGCTCTAAGATTTCATTCAACAATGATTCATGAGCTCACCCACTGTGGTGGATATTGAAGCGAGACGAGTTGGTTTTGTGGGTTTTCTCTGTACTGTATTATTCTGGTTTTGCATCAGTATAAATTGATATTTTCTGTGTAATGCTTTAGCCAGTAACAATTTTCTTCTGTGTTCTTTTGACTTAATTAATTTGAAATAAATACACTATTTACATCATGCAATTTTATCTTTTACAACATAAGTTTTTCTTAATAGCGTTAAAAATCCCTCACTATACCTTCCTTCGGAGGGGAAGTAAAGCCGGCGGTCCCATTTGAATTGTAAAAGAACCTTCCACTAATTAGATTTGACTAACGCTCTTAGGTTCCATCGTTCGTCGCCAGGAGCCGAATGCGGTGGCATCTAGTAACCAAGTTCAGAACTAGTTGTCGTTGACGGTGGCGTTTGGTAGCAAAAGTAGGAACTACTTGAAAATTAAATGTCTGCAGTCCTTACTTGAATTGAAAACAGATGACACACACTAATACAGTCATCACAATTAACACCGGTTATCAGGCAGATTCTACACACACCCAAAGTACACGGGGCTACATGACCGCGTTGTCGCAGCCCCTAAACTGAGGAACCAACCAACCAACCTTTCATAAGTGTGATTTTAATTTCACACTAATGTCAATTCAAAATACATTACTAATTTGTCAAATTATGTCTTCTTTTTTCAAAATGCTGTAAAATGCTAAATTGCAAATTTATAAAAGCTACAAAATGCTAAATGTTAATATCAAAATGATAATTTATGATTTCAAAATGCTAAAATTCATCACCCTTAGTTATTATTCTCTGAAGAAAATTTGTCGACTGGGATAATTATAGCACAATGTATACCTAGTATTTACTGTCGTAACCATAGTACATTCACTCAGCATTAACATTACAGAATTATATATGCTGTTGTTGATGATTTATTTACAGGCTTTGAGACATCGTGATCATGTAGCCCCGTGAGCTTGGGTGTGTGTGTGGAGTTTGTCTGATAGCTGAAGTAGAAGTGGTTCCTAACTTAAGGCCACAGCCGCCCCCTTCCCAATCCTCACCCGAGTTGCAAAAACACACTTCTACACCAACAGACACAAACACAGGTTATCAGACAAATTCTACACACGGAGACCCAAGCACACGGGGATCAACGAACACGATGTTAAAGCCCCTCCAAAGAAACAACAGCAACGATAAATAAGGAGTAGACATACCCAGTAATTATTGAGGCTGTGCATGTTGTTGTATTATACTCCAATCTATATGGCGCCAGGGAATGTTCTCCGCAGTGCCTTCAAGCGAGAGATTACGTCACCAGTTACGTTGGCAGCACGGCTGTCGCTTGTATCATAACAAACAAACAGTAAACTTTATACTCACCACTGCCATTCATAACATACTGTTGCACTCTTCCAATAATCTATCAATACGCACTGACGATTTCGACAGCCCACAGCCCACACATGTGGCCTTCACCCTATCAAGGACACTGTGCTGCCAACTAAACTGATGACGCAACCACTCGCAGCTGCACGTTGCCACTGCGGAGAACATTTCCTGGCACCCTGTAGATTGCGGTTGATGACCAAGACGTGAAGTATGAAACCATCCGAGCATTTTCAAGGAGTGTGTGAAGAAAAATTCTGAGAAAAATACTCATAATGGCTACAGTCGGCACCAGAATTTAACTAGAAACTTTCTGAAAGGAGTGTCAATACGTATAACATAACCTTGGCTCCTGGTGCATTCATAGTGCACGCAGGGCTTTAGAGATGGGTGGTTAGGATCAGGAAACCACAGTGTTATGACAACTACATTGCGGGAAAAGTAATATAAAAAGTGAGTGTAATGTGATACGAAGAATGGTCACTCCCTGGCGACAGAGATGAAAGTGCGTGCCTCCTATCTTGAATCTTCCGCCCGCTCCGTGTTTTTATTACCCTCGTAAATCATATTACACGACATTCCGAGATGAAATATTCACTGGATGTTGCTGCTTGTCAAGTTCCAGGATAGGCTGATACTAACAGCAATGTGTAAACACTGATTGGTGAACGGAACAGCAGGAAGTTCTAAGGGTTATAATAAGAACTTTATTGCAGCCAATGGCCAAATTAATAAATTAACATTAAAAACAAAGATTGCCTTAGTCTCCACTACAAAACATTGTAAGTGTGACCCGTCTGTGTTGGCACGACATGACGTGTTACCTATCGCACTGCTCTCCACACAGCAAACAGATGCACTGCTGGTCCGGCTGATGATATTTCTTCTTGGTGCATACTTTATGGTGAAAACCATGCACCGAAAATCTCGTAACTATATGACGCAAATCATACAATGCATTTGTCCTATCAGTTGAAAGCATCGCGTCAGTGGCGTAAAAGTCGTCCCATATGTTTTCTCTCTTCCTTTTCAATTCTGTGACTAGAGTCTCATATCCAGGTGTACCGGGCAGCAGTAGGTTCAGTCTCAGGTCTTCCACAAAATATGGCTCTTTAGCTAGCAGGTAAACTAAACGGCTTTGAAAGGCATAAAGCTCTCTTGAGATAGATGGACTTTACTCTTTCCAGATCTAAGGGTTATCAATATCTTAGATACAGAACACAGCTCTATCGTAAGACGTCACCCTCTTAGTGCCGCGTCATCACTCAGGTACAAGCCAAGAGTGCCACTGACAATTTGCTCGATTTGAAGCACTCCAGATAAAGAAATTATAATTATCTCAATTTGTATCCCCCCCTTAAGTTATACATGAAAGATATACTTTCCATCTGAATATTACTGTAGTCAAAATAAAAATAAATAATGAATTGAAAAATTGTGAATTCAAAAAATGAAAATCAAATTCTAAGGCAGATCATCATCATCATCATCTTCGTATCCTTCCAGCGAGCCGGGTAGAATGTTTATGAACGATTTGCCTCTATTTTGCTCTATCTAGGTACATTTGTTACTGATTCCCAGTTTTCTCCTCTAGTTTCCAGATCCTCCTTAATCTGATCCAGCCATCTCTTCCTGGGTCGTCCTATTGGTCATTTCCCCTGCACATTTCTATCCAGGTATTGCTTTGGTGAGCAGGTATCCTTCATCCTCTACACATGTGAAGGTCTGACATATCTTTGTGTGTGTTGTACTTTGTGTATATAGTGTAAAGTGTTCATATCTGTACATAAGTTCTTTGGAGTTAAATAAGATGGCGTTATGTTAGTAAGCTGTGTGTTTCCCTGTGCTCCTTTTCACTCATTCTCCACATTATGGTGCCGAAAACTCGTACAAAACCAGTGACACGTGTATTTACTAGTGTTAGTGAACAGTGCTAATGCTTCTTTGTCGCCTTCTACACTACGGAAGGACACTCGACGCCGAGAACATTATACACTACCGAGAAGACATCACGTCAGCTTAAAGCACGCCACGCAATCAACGACAAGACGCTACAAGAGTTCTCATTGCCAACTAATCCACTTCAGATAAGTCAAACCATCACAAATTGACATCCTTTAGTAATGCATGCTCTAGCCTACATCAGCTGGGAAATACTTTTGAAACCTACAGATAGGCTAATTTCATTAAATGCGATCCCAGAAGTGACGCATCCGCCATCTATCGGAGCAACAGGGAACTCCGTATTGTAAACAATTAAGCTTGCACCCTGCAATTTCTATTCGTCAGCGAGAAAAGGACACCACTTATCCTCGCTCAACGCCACCAGAAAAATCTTTCATCTGAGTATTTTCCAGTACACGTGATTATAACCTGCATGAGATCTACTTTAATTACTTCAAGAAATACCAATAATTGTACAGTACGTTACTGACATAACTAGTAGCGTGATCTATCTGCAATCATTGGAACTGCATGCACCTCTGCACAGCGCATGCGCACCTGTCAGTTACTTCCCGAACTATAAAATTGTCACGTTCAACTACCCCACTAGCGCATTCTGTTAGCCAACTTTGGAGTCTTGACTAAACACGCACTCTGCCAAAGAAACTAATATCTACACTGAAAGACGTTCCTACACTCCAAGACGGGAGGCTACCTGACTCTCAGCTAATCCTAAGATTTATTGCCCCCTCATTATGGCAACCCAAGAGGACCTTGCAGCACGACTACACAAATTGAAAAGAAGTCGAACAAGAGAGAGAAACAATGCGACACGGTTTCTAAACACTATTGAAAGATTTACTGAAAACACAAGTATTGAAGACTACAAGTATTATGGAGACCGACTTCAGGAAACATTAACTAGACTAATCCAATTAGATGACTCAATTCACGATCTTCTTCCAGACACAGAATACAACACCGATATTCAAAGTTGCGAAGAATACATAGATAAAGCAAAACGTGGTTTACAGAAAGCCACACGAGGGGCAGAAATTAAACTTTCTTCTGCTACCTCAAACATGACCATAAACGAGAGTCCCATCACTCCCATTTCAACGTTCACCCATTCTGTTAAATTACCGCCAGTGAAACTGGAACCATTCTCCGGCAATATCGAAAGCTGGATGAGATTTTGGGAACAGTTTGAAGCATCCATTGATAAAGACAAGTCACTATCGACAATAAATAAACATGTCTTTTTACGCGGATATCTCGAAGGTGAACCGAAACATCTGGTTGACGGAATTGCCGTGACTGCTTCTACCTACGAGGACACTAAGAAAATTTTAAAGGCCAAATACGGAGATCGGAATCGGATAATACAGGCGCATATCGATTATCTAGAAGATATCCGACCTATCAACACTGTTTGTCCGGAATCGCTAAACATGACATACATTGAATGCAACCGCCGTATCCAGGCATTACAGGCCCTAGGCGAAGATGTAAACGCATATGGGCGGGTACTTGCTCCCAAGATACTCCGAACCTTCCCTGACGATATCTGTAGACGCTGGATAATACACACCAAACGGAATAATATATCGGAAGGTGACATTCTGAAACTGATGGAATTTCTTGGTGAAGAAGTCGATGGAGCGCTAGTCGCCCAGAAGATCAGAGGTGACCCAGTGCTTTCAACCAGTCTCGTCCCCACGACAGCCGCATTTCAATTAAACTCTAAGTTTAAAAAACCATTGCTGCAAACAAAGAAGCAAACAGAACCATTCTGTGCATTTTGCGACCAACGAGGCCACTGGGCGCAAGATTGTAGGAAGGTGAAAACTGTTCATGACCGAATTGAGAAGCTCAAGACGAATAATCGCTGTTTCCTCTGCCTGAATCGAGGGCATAATTCGAAGAATTGCAGTAGACGGGGGAGAGCATCTTGTTCAAAATGTAAGCAGTCCCATCACTACTCCATTTGCTCAAGCAATGATGTAAACTCCACTTCAGTCAACAAAATCCACTCTCAGACTCCTGACTATACTCACTTACAAACTGCGCGTATTCGAATTGTTGGACCAACTGGCTTAAGTAAAACGACTCGTTGCATCTTCGATGGAGGCAGCCAGTCTACATTCATAAGCAAGTCTCTTGTAGACATATTGAAGCTTCCTACTGTCACGGAACGAGACATATCTATAGCAGCGTTCGAATCTGACACAACTATCCCTCAAAAGCGTCGTCTGGTTAGTTTCCAGTTACAGGGCACCCAGACAAACGCGTCAATAGGCATCACCGCACTCGAAAGTGCCAACACTTACTCAATGCACCCTACAGTGCCACAAGACGTCTCTTCCCTGAAGTCAGTACGCAAGTTAATACTAGCTGACCCTAAGGATGACTTACACGATCTCCCAATTGAACTTCTAGTTGGAGGAGATCACTACTGGAAGTTGATCAAGGACACACAACCTGTTCGCATATCTCCGTCTTTGGTACTCATTCCTTCACTTTTCGGATGGGTACTCAGTGGCAATAGATCCGGAGTCACCGTCAACCAGCTAACCGTTAACAAAATAACACTGCAGGATGACCCTTCACTTCTCGAGCACCAAGTCCGTAACTTCTGGAACCTTGAAGCAATTGGAATCAAGGAAGAAGAATCAAGATCCCACACGATGAGCTCCAAGGATCTCGATATCCTCAAAAACTTTCATGAATCTCACTGCATTCAAGATGGACGGAGAGTTGTTTCTTTGCCAAAGAAAAACCAGGAATTTGCATCGGATAATCGCACTAACGCTGAGAGACGATTCCAAGCCTTGACGAAGAAACTGCAACGAAATAGAGACTATAACGCCATGTACAACGAAAGAATGCTCGACTACATCATCCAAGGCCAAGTAGAGATGTTGAACCCAGACAACCGAGCAACTTCTGTGTACTATCTACCACATCATGCAGTCAAGAAGACGAAACAGAACGTAACTAAGTGGCGCGTTGTATTCGACGCTTCGTCTCATGAAAATGGATCTCTATCGCTGAATGACGTCCTAGAAATCGGACCTAATCTTTTCCCCGACGTAATGAGTATCCTGCTTCGGTTTAGATTGTACCAATATGCTATTCTTGGAGATATAAAGCAAGCCTTTCTGCAGCTCTCACTTAACTCCAGCGACAGGGATCTAACACGGTTCCTTTGGTTTCGAGTAATCAAGGACGAAAACGGCCAATACCACGTCACCGATGAAGTGGTCACCTACCGCTTCACCCGATTACCTTTCGGACTAACCAGTAGCCCTTTCCTCTTGTCAGCTACCCTGCGAGAATTGGCTACGAGGCACATTGATGACTACGCAGTTGCTGCTAGCCTCGTGGACCAGCACATGTACATGGACGATTTTGCAGCATCTACTAACGACGTTGAGGAACTCCAAACAATATACTCTCAGCTCACGGATTTGATGAGTATTATCAACTTGCCTATGTCGAAGTGGACCAAGAATTCAATCACACTGCAAAACGAGTGGCAAAATCAAACTCTACCCATTCAAGAGGTTACACAGATCTTGGGAATCAACTGGAACACGGGCCATGACACACTGCATCTTTCAGCTATCGATGACTACAAGATGTCTCCAGATGACACTGCCACAAAACGCCACGTTCTTCAGATAACATCACGATCCTCTCGGACTGTTCTCTCCAGTGACAATAATTGGAAAGATGTTGTTTCAAGAAATGTGGACCAGAGGTATATCATGGCACGAGACTTTACCTTCTGATATTGGGCACGAGTGGTTAGTTTGGTGTTCAAATCTTCAATACGTGTCGGACATTCACACCCCACGATGGATAGGTGCTCTCAACAAAGACTTGGACAACTAATCTCTACACGTATTCTGTGACGCTTCCGAACGGGCATATGGTGCTGCTGTATACCTTCGATCTTACGCTCACGATACCACTACCGTTCAGTTAGTATGTAGCAAAGCTAGACTGGCCCCTATAAAGAAGGCCACGCTACCACGTTTGGAATTACTCGCTGCACTCGTGGGCACAAGACTTCTTCGTTACTTCTGCCGTGCTACATCCTGTGACATCAGTAAAGCAATGCTGTGGACAGATTCAGCTATCACTCTAGGCTGGATACAAAACGACCCGAACCGCTGGAAAACTTTCATCTGCAATCGTGTTACAGAAATCACCGACTGCACTTCACCATCACAATGGTTTCATTGTCCAGGAACGGATAACCCTGCAGATCTTTTATCACGAGGACTACAAGCACAAGATCTAAAATCAGCAGATATTTGGTGGCACGGGCCGGCCTGGTTGAGGGATCCTCCAAGAAGTTGGCCTCCCAAATACAGCACCGAACATCTAACACTTCCAGAGGCTAAGAAGAAACCCTGTCAGGCCCTTGTTGTTACCACACATGAAGCACTCTGTGACTTCGCAAGATTCAGCACCTACAACAAATTACTTCGGACTACAGCTTGGATCCTCCGGTTCATTAAGAACCTTCGGTCAGTGGATAAGCAAACTGGTGACTTGACAGTGTTGGAACTCGAAGCAAGTCGGCGATATTTGATAGCTTCTGTACAACGAGAGACCTTCGGAACAGAATACGAAGCTTTGTTGCACAACACGCCCATCCCCAAAACATCGAAGATCGCCTCTTTTCAACCGTTCCTGCAAGACACATTGATCCGCCTTGGTGGCCGCCTCCACTTCACAACGATGTCGTATGACGAAAAACTTCCAATAATTTTAGACGGCGGACATCCCTTCACTTGTCTTCTAATCCGCCATACCCATATCAGACTGCACCACTTGGGATCACGGATTGTGCTCTCCGAGCTGCGAAGCCAATTTTGGATTCTACGAGCAAGGCAAAGCATTAGGAAGGTATTGAATTCGTGTCTGCCTTGTAAGTTATCACGAAACCCTCCTGGACAGGAGAACGAAGCTCCATTACCGACCGATCGTGTACGATACTCCAGACCGTTCACTGTAACAGGACTCGATTTTGCGGGCCCACTATACGTCCACCACGATAACACCGTTCGCAAAAGTTACATCCTTTTGCTTACATGTGCTACTACCAGAGCTGTCCACTTGGAGCTAGCGTCGGATATGACAGTAAATACGTTTCTGATGGCCTTCCAAAGATTCGTCAGCCGCCGAGGCCTACCTCATACCATATATTCCGACAATGCCACCACTTTTCACGCAGCTCATAGAGAACTTAGAGAGCTTTCTGTGATCTTCCACGACCACGACGCATCGAGCTACCTCTCCACAAATGGCATCCGCTGGAAATTCATTGCACCACGGGCGGCTTGGTGGGGAGGATGGTGGGAACGAATGGTCGGCACTACGAAACGCTGCTTGCGCAAAGCTTTAGGCCGGCGGCAAGTGAATGAAGAAACCCTGTACACCATTCTCGTTAGCATTGAAGCCGCCATAAATTCCCGTCCTCTCCTTCAGGATGAAGGAACTACATCCTTGACTCCAAGCCATTTCATCCACGGCGACAAGCTGACGACAATCCCTACAGGACCTGAGCCTGCTATTAAGAAGGACTTGAAAAGGGAATACAGGGTCCAGCAACAAGCGGCAGAAGATTTCCGGAAACGCTGGATGAAGGAATATCTTCTGGAACTACGCAACCATCACCACGTACGACAGACATGCGGCAAAACCCCGAACTTCCGGGTAGGTGACCTGGTCCTACTGCAAGAAGACAACCGTCCTCGCCACGTATGGGGCAGAGGCGTAATCGAGGAACTACGACCTGGACGAGACGGAATACTCAGGACCGTCATCCTTCGCACGCCAGACAGGAACCGGATAACGCGTCCAATTCAGCTGGTCATACCTCTAGAGGTCGACCAGGGTGCGGAGGATGTGAAGGACTGACATATCTTTGCGTGTGTTGTACTTTGTGTATATAGTGTAAAGTGTTCATATCTGTACATAAGTTCTTTGGAGTTAAATAAGATGGCGTTATGTTAGTAAGCTGTGTGTTTCCCTGTGCTCCTTTTCACTCATTCTCCACAACACATGTCCAAACCACTTGAGCCGTCCAGTACTTAGCCTTTCTGCCATCGACAGACCCACCTGCATTCTTAATTTTGTCTCTTCTAGTCTTCTGCAGCCGGCCCCGTGGTGTTGGGGTAGCGCGCCTGCCTCTCACCCGGAGGCCCCAGGTTCAATTCCCGGCTCCGTCAGGGATTTTAGAAACTGACGTGAGGGCTGGAACGGGGTGCACTCAGCCTCGTGAGGACAATTGCGTAGCTGTCTGACAGTGAGGCAGCGCCCCGATCACGAAAACCAAGATTAACGGCCGAGGGGTCCCGATGCGCTGATCACGCATGGAGGGATGATAAATCACTCCTCGGCACTCAAAGAGGAAGATCAGAGTCAGTATGCCTGTCAATGATTGTGACTATGTTTGGGATGCAACGTGCTGCAGTTAGGATATCT
Source organism: Meconema thalassinum (assembly GCA_946902985.2). Taxonomy (NCBI): domain Eukaryota; kingdom Metazoa; phylum Arthropoda; class Insecta; order Orthoptera; family Tettigoniidae; genus Meconema; species Meconema thalassinum. The sequence goes on from OX336393.1 coordinate 178,184,855, forward strand.
ATAACCTGAAATACGAGATCATTCATCACCACTCACTAGGGTTGCAAGTTTTCAAGAATGCAAAAACGGAACACACGTCCCAAAACATTGTTTCTTTTTAATCAAGGTTGTTTAATGTTGCAATAAATAATACACATATGTATTAAATAAGCATTACCTAAGCATATACACAAAATTAAAACTAGATATTGCTGACATAACTTATCATATAGGCCTCTGACACCAGCAACTTACAAATGCTTTTCATTTGAACGACCCTTTGCAGGGATTTTTTTATTTGTACTTTCTGATAGAGTTCACTACAATTTTCGTCATAATTGTAATATGTGAACAATTCTTGTTTTATGAAACTAATGGAGCTTCTGTTTCTATCATCTCACCATTTGATATTCATGACAGAAAATCTCTCCGTTTTTTTATCGTGTGGCCTCTTGAGAGGCCGAGTGCAGGTCTTTCTATTCGACGCCCGTGGGCGGTTGAAAATGGTAAACCACGGAAAACGGTGGGGTTCGAACCCACGCGTCTACCGAGTCAGCAGAGAGCTTGGTCCCCATGAGCTAACGCTGCGCTTTAGCCAGATGAGCCACTGCTGTCGGTTATCTCTCCGTAAAAGCATTGGAGGGAAAAATGCTGAGTGTTAACTTCACAAAGACTAAGATATTCCTTAATTTTGTTGCCCCTAATAAATCTATAACAAGTACCCAATTATCTGACACAGACATAGACATCATTTTCTCTTTCAAACTTGCACCTGTATCACCAGAAAACAAGCTAGATATTACAATCAATTCTGAAGCGGGACATTTGAAAATAGGTGCGAAATTGAAAATATTATAAAACTAACCAAAAAACGGAATATTTGGCGTTCCGTTATAGATTAAAACGGAACGCGGAACAAAACAAGAAAAAACGGAATTGTTCCGGGTGAAACGGAACGTCTGGCAACCCTACCACTCACTACGATGTTACTAAAACAGTAGCAACTCGTTTCTGTCCTAGACATCTCTCCGATAGTTTCCATGTTTAACATTCATACAGCTTTGTGTGCTCTGCACAACAAGTAGTTTGTGATTCGTTGAAGAATATATAAACAAACAAACTTCCTTCAACCATAAATAACTCCTCCTTATTGGAAACATGGAGGAGAGCGATGCGATGTTACAAAACTTGGCTGAAGATATGAAAACTTCTGAATTGTATTCTTTTCTGGGGAATGTAAACAGGAGAGACTTTAAGGGAAGTTCAACAGCAGAAATTTGTTGTGAGAAAAGACAACGCAACCTACAGTATCTCAGAGCGAGTCTACACGCATATGCCGTGTATAACGATGGACTCTTTTAAATTAGATCTCCAATCCTTCCAATTATCCATATGCTTTCTTTGTTGTTTTTTAATCATTTAGGGGCTAAGTTCATCGTGATCATGGCCTGAGGACTGGAACGGGTTAAACTCAGTCACGTGAGGCAAAACTGAGATAAAAAAAAAAGATGTGTCGATTCCCAACTAAGCTGATTTAGAAGTGTTCTTTTTTGTGGTTTCTCACTACTACGTACAAAGCCGGGATAGTTTCTTAAAGACCATAAACGCCTCCTTCCAGATCGTAGCCACTAATACACACATTATAACAGCCATCACAATGACACAGGTTAGCAGACAAATTCCACACACATAAGTAAACGAGGATACATGACCACGATATCGTAAAGCCCCTAAATGAATCAACAAAATCAATGGGTTCGATTCACAGATGATGTACGTGGGATGTTCGCAACGTTAAGGCATGTCCAGTGGTTCGGATTCCACGTAACAAAATACAGTTGTGGTGTTGCAGAGCCGAAACATTGAATCTATACTAATATAATAAAGCTGAAGAGTTTGTTTGTTTGTGTGTTTAAACGCGCTAATGTCTGGAACTACCAGTCAGATTCGAAAATTCTTATAGTATATGATAGCCAGATTCAAGAGGAATAGTTTAGGCTATGTAGCATTAGGCTACACCTCTCAGGTAACCTTAAACATTGATTTTTGTTCAGTAAGTCGGAAGAACAAGCGCTCCCGAACAGCTTCAATAATACCTAAGTCTATTGTTGCCTGGCAATGCGGGCTGCATCACGTCGCCCCTATCAGTGTTCTGGTGCAGAATCGCGAGCTGCTTATAAATAGCAGTCACGGGGAGTAATTAGTGCAAAAGTAGGTTGGCATTCTTGTCCATGGCGCTGCCTCTCTGATCAGAGAGCTACAAACGGTTCACATGAGGCTGAGTGCACTCCGTTCCAGCCCTCACGTCAGTTTCTAAAATCTCTGAAGGAGTCGGGAATCGAACCCGAAGCCTCCGGCAGCTCGAAAACATATCAATGCTATAAATGACGTCCCGTGCCTTAGACCACGAGATTAAGAGCCGAGTAAAATTTCCAAACTAATCAAGAATCCATTGTGCATTCTCATGGCTTCTGGTCACATATCACACGACACTCGCTGGCAAGGAAGCTGTTGTGATCGCTGGTACAAAGTCCTGTATGATTCTGTTCATCCTCGTCGGTGCACCTGCTTTTATGACCGACATATATCACACGCTAGCTTATCGTGTAAGTTGTAAGTAATAGAAAATGAGGACGGTTGCAGTTAATTCGCATTATTAACGCAAAGCGGTCGTGAAACTTGCTTTCAATACATTTGAAAACATGCCAGGGACTGAATACATGCATTTCAATCAGTATTTAAGATCTAACTGTAGTTAAGTAATTGTCTATTTAACCATAAGCGTTAATACGCTGTACAGCAATGAGCATTAAAGTCCGTTAGAAAAGTATTCGAGTTATAACGCGCCTGCTTACTATTTTAAAGACCCCGTGTTCAAGGCTATCCAAAGCCGGGAAATTTTCCTTCTTTTTAATTATTTTATTATATTCACCCTATCTCGTACTACAAGTTTTCAACTTAGTTTTATTCACATACTGTAGTCTACGAGAACAATTTAAATGATAAACATTGGTAGGAAAATTGTTTTCTCCTGCCATTTACATTTGTATTTTACCTACTTTATGTTCAAAACCAGGGATGGATACTATTCGTGATACCTATTAGAATTTTAATAGCTTAGTATTTACCCCAGAATAATAATAATAATAATAATAATAATAATAATAATAAAAATAATAAGAGAGTGGCGAAAGGAGATAGCTAGACAGGGGATCCCAAGTGGCATCTACCTTCGACACAAACGTGATGGACTCATTGTGGACTGCCTGACATTTGCTCATGACCTGGCTCGTCTATCTGATTCAACAGAAACATCAGTGAAGCAACTCGATATTCTCGGACAAGAAGCAGCTAAGATAGGACTACAAGTGTCATTTGAGAAAACAAAATACATCACGAACATCAGTGGATCACCTCATGAACTACTTCTAGAACAGGGAAGGATCAAGAAAACCAACAAATTCAAGTACTTCGGTGAATGGTTGGAACCCAATCTCTCCGAAGGAACAGAATTATCAACTCGAGAAAATAAACTAGAACTGTCATACCGACTGACTAAGAACATCTACAATAAGACGTGTCTCTCCCGCAACACCAAAATGAAGCACTATCAAACGGTCATCCGTCCTGAAGCTTTATATGCATCTGAATGCCTCATATTAAACAGGAAAGGACTCACGGACAAACTAGATATCCAAGAGAGGAAGATAATGAGGAAGATATTGGGACCAATCGAGGAAGGAAGGAAATACATAAGACGGCCCAACCAGAAGCTCTATAGTTACTCTGAAAAAATTACAGACGTGGCCAGGAAGAGACGTCTAGCATTTTATGGACACGTCTCCAGCATTCATCCAACCAGGCTCACCGACCAGCTACTCAGGGAAGGAAGACCAAGTCACTATGGCTGACAGAAGTGCACAAAGATCTGCTGGAACTGGGAGTTACAGAAAAAGACATAAAAATCGAACGTCTCTCAGGAGTAAATTAAAGCAAATGAAGTTCCAGGAAAACCCCCCAAGGAAGAAGACAGGTGCCCTCTGAACAAAGGAGAGAGGTAGAGGATGCGTGACTGCTGGGAAAACATCAAGACCCACTCCAAGCAAAATAGTTGAATATCGTGGTCCGTAGTTGGCCTATACGGAACAAGAAGAAGAAGAAGAAGAAGAAGAAGAATATGGCACATTCTGTATTTACTCTACAGGTATGTGTATAGCAAGTGCTTTTCACACAAACGCCATTTAAAGAAAATATAGTTTAATTTGATGGTTTTAACGTATTTGTGGGCCTACCCAAATAACAAATCCATTTGTTTATGTTGGCGCTAGGATCCCTATTAGAACGAGAAAAGCAATTCAATTGGTTCTTGTACTCAATATTCCATGCAAACTGCCGGGAAAAATGACACCTATTCAATTTCGTGAGTCGTACGGAAGCTATCCTGGAAGGCAGAACCTAGCATGGAAAGTACGAATCACACGTTGCTAGACGCGTCTATACCAGCGTGTATACCTGTACTGGTGGAAGCTTCCGTGCCAACGAGTGTCGTGTTATACATGCTTTAGTCATTCTGACAAAAAATGTTCACAGTCAATTATTGTCACTTTACATGGCAATGGATAAGACAACATTACATGCCTGATGACTAGGGCTCGGATTTTGATGCCGTAAAACAGTTTAAAAAATGCACTTTAAATGTTCAAAAATGACTAATTAATGACCTAAAAATTCGAAAAATGCACTATACAATTCAGAAAATGATCGTTTAATAATAAACTCACCAATATTTCAAAAATTCGAAAAATGCACTATGAAATGGAGAAAATGATCTTATTATAATAAACTCACCAATATTTCAAAAATGACATCTTAAGCTCAAACTGAAAAGTCAATCAAAATAGATTTATAGCACTTAACAAAAGGTTTATGTTCACTTTAGTCTGAGTTGCACTGCATTACGAATGTCATTCTGATGTCAAATGTAAATGATCTGCGGTTATCAGCCAAGAAGTTTTTATATCTCGAAAAGCTGCGTTCAACATCCACTGATGTGATCGGAGCGTACTTGAAGTGAGGAAGGTCGTTTGCTGCTAAATCCTCCTCTATCCCATCCGTGCAGTAGTTTTCACCAGAAAGAATGTCTGAGATTTTGCATAATGTTTTATACCCGGTGTTTTTGTCCAGTTTCGATGCAGTACCCGCAGCAATTTCGCCACGATTGTTGCTAAGACTAGTTTCCACCCGCTTGATTAAGGAAATGGAATCAATATTTCAATATTTTAAATAATCTTGTAGAGCCTCCGTGGCTTAGGCGGCAGCACGCCGGCCTCTCACCGCTGGGTCCGTGGTTCAAATCCCGGTCACTCCATGTGAGATCTGTGCTGGACAAAACGGAGGCAGACAGAGTTTTCTCCGGGTACTCCGGTTTTCCCTGTCAAAATTTCATTCCAGCAACACTCTCCACTATCATTTCATTTCATCTGTCATTCATTTAATCATTGCCCCAGAGGAGTGAGTCAGGCCTCGGCAGCCGGCACAGTTCATATCCTCGCCGCTAGATAGGGGCTTCATTCATTCCATTCCTGACCCGGTCGGAGACTGGAAGCAGGCTGTGGATTTTCATTTCAAATAATCTTGTATCAGCTACTAGCTTCTTCTTAACTCTGAGAGACGTAACTCCCTCATATAAAGCTGTGACATAACAAAATTGGAGAAAGATGACCTTAAAAGGTCGAAGACCAAACAGATCTACCAAACTGAAGAAAATGCTCTTAAAATGCCAAAATAACACACAAAAAATGCAAAAAGATGTGTGAAGACAGGGTGGCCCGTCCGGAGTTTCTGTGTACTTCTGCATTGTTTTAGACAGCACAGTAAAAAGATGACATGTCATCAACATCCGAGCCCTACTGATGACTATCTGCGCTCCACGCGCTGGCTGTATCCATGAAGCAGGTCAGGCTGGGTTGCCTAGCGACGCGACGGAGGGATGAATCTCGCAACACGTGGGCGCTTGCCGTGCGATAAGTCCTCCTACAATCTCCTGTTGCTACAGCAGGGATTCCGCAGCTCATATCTCGTAACCCAGAAAAGATTTCTCTCTTCACAGAGTATCTACTGAAATTCTCACTAACGGAACGACTCAAGAAGCTTACGTGAAATACATTTCCTTTTCAATTAAGAACCTTTTGCACGAATATAAATATTAATACTCGTCTGATATGTCTTTGCCTTTCTAAAGTGAGTGCGCTGTTAACTGTTTACATCTGTCTGTTGGCGAGTTAGCACTAGCGTGGAAGCGGCTTCGGTGGCGTAGTTGGTAGCATGCTGAGCTTCTATGCCCAAGATTGCGGGTTCAAACACGGCCGACGTTATTGGATTTTTTTTAAATCCCTCAGTATGCCTTCCTTCGGAAAGAAGTAAAGCCGACGGGCCCATGTCATAGATTTATGGCATGTAAAAAAAACCTTCCACTAACTATAATTGTGTGAAGCTACTTTTGTAGGTTAGATATGATTAACGCTCTATTAGTTTCAACGTTCGTCGCCAGGTGCCAGTTGCGGTGACATCTAGTAGCCAAGTTCACAGCTAGGTATCGTTGACGGTAGCATTTGGTAGCAAAAGTAAGAACTACTTGAAATTGATCATCTGCAGCCCTTACCTGAATTACAGATAACACACACTAATACAGCCATCACAATTAACACCGGTTATCAGACAGATTTTACACACAGCCAAAGTACAAAGTAAGGAACCAATCAACCAGCACTAGCGTGGGGCAAGAGGGAAGACACGAACACTCTGCAACATGAGTTATTGACACTAGTAGAATTGCATGCTGTTCTGTTCCTAGTGATAAGACAAAACCAATAAAACACCGTCCTTCCATTCAGTGTATTAATGTCTTAAGAAATTCCCATAACACATATTGGAAATACCTAATTGACCAAACACCAAGGTCATGCCACAATGATCCATCTAGATACAGTGCAGTCTGTACCGCTGATGACTAGAGACAGTCAAATTTCGCGACTCACGAAATTACGAAAAATAAATAAAACTAATAAACATTGGTTTAGAACCTGCTTCACATGAAAAATATCATATCATTACATGTTTCAACTCGCGGAACACTCGCGAAAAATCGCAAAAAATCTATGACTCGCGAATTTAGCATCTTTTTGTCATAAATCGCAAAATTAACGGAATTTTCGGCTATTAATAAATGAATTAACTGAATTTGAAACTTTTAGATTGCTTTTTCATAATATTTATTGACCAAGTTCCAAAACAGAACTGATTTCTGCCTTGTGATATCTGAAAAAATCTACAAGGTTTGTAATGTGGTCACTAGATGGTATGAGTTCAAATGATTTAAGAAGCTTTGGTGACGATACGAGAAGATCACAGTGATTTTGTGGACGGAGCATTCCAAGCTGTGTGGATTCCAGCTTGTAATGTTAACTGTGAACGTATCTTTTTTTCAAAGTTCTCGTGTGTGCTGACAAATAGATGAACGAACCTTTCAATAACAAACTTGGAACTGTTGTCTGCGTACAACTCTCAATAACCAGGAGGGGCGCATATTATTGTTATACACCTTATTTTTTTCTACCCAAATGAAGAACATTACACATCAGTTGATACGTCCACCTTCTCAGCATAATCTCCTTGTAACTTTATGCACTTTTGCCATCGATGTGTCAGTCTCTCCAGACATTCCTGAAACCATTATTTCGGAGTGCTGCGTACTCGTGCTTTGACAGTTGTGTCCAGTTCTGCAAAATCCGCAAAACGGCACCCACGCATTGGAAGCATAGGGGCAGTCAACCGCTAAAGAAATGTCGAACAGTGCTATCAGTTGGCAAGCGAATAACGACAGTGTTCTGGGACACAAAGGGCATCATCCTCATTGACTGACTGGAATTGGGGGCCACGATTAACAGTGCAGCAAATGTGGCAACACTTAAGCACTTACGTCGTGCCATTCAAACTATTTACTAAGCGGCCAGGAAAATGGGCTAAAGGTGTGCTTCTGAAACATAACGATGCCCCCCCCCCACACACACACACTAGGCGAGAGATCACCGCTGCCATTGATCAAATGGGATTCAGGGTGCTGTCATACCCACCGTACTCTATCGACTTGGCACCAAGTGATTATCACCTGATCGGGAACATAAGAAACTTCTGGGCACAGCTGTCAACGCATAAGTACGGAGCACTCCGAAATAATGGTTTCACTAATATCTGGAGAAATAGTCACATCGATGGCAAAAGTGCATAAAGTTACAAGGAGATTATGTTGAGAAGGTGAACGTAACAACTGATCTGTAATGTACTTCATTTGGGTAGAAAAAAATAAAGTGTAAAGCAATATAGAAACTGAAGAATTCAGTTTCACTCAAGAATTTTTCCAATTCACTCAAGAATGTTTACCCTTATTAACCAAGAATGATAGCTTCATTCAAGAATGTTGGCCGTCTCTGATGAGTTGGCCTCTCACCAAGGTGGACCGGGTTCGATTCCCGGCCAATGCATGTGAGATTTTCGAAGTGAAATGCCATGTCCTGTGGTTCGGATTCCACGTCAAAAAGGAGGTCCCGTGGCTCATGATCGCATGATTAACGGTTACGTAAAACTAAAAGTTTCCTTTGGTGATGATTGTCGTAGTGTGGGTAACTGTGTCAGGAACAGGGATGAGGTAGCTGCCACGAGACCTGAAATAAGGTACTATCCCGGCATTTGTCTGGAGGGAGTAGGAAAACGCCTAGGGAAAACCGCACTGGGGATAGCCACTGTCAGTGCCGCTATTGAAACCTGCGATCTCAGGACTTCCTGAAGCTGCCCTCGCAGCCGTGGTGCACGATTTAACGAGTACGGCTACACCGAGGGAAAATAAATACTTTTAAAGGCTAAATGTAAATGTTACTTAAGTTATAGTTGAGAACTATTGCTCCAGTGCTGCCAATCCTGTTTTGAAAAATTGATCTTCATAGTGGTATAGTGCCTTATATTTTAGAAGACACGTGTACCGTCACAAATAAATAAATAAATAAATAAATAAATAAATAAATAAATAAGTAAATAAGTAAGTAAATAAGTAAATAAGTAAGTAAATAAGTAAATAAATAAGTAAATAAATAAATGGATAAATGGATAAATGAATAATAAATAAATGGATAAATGAATGAATAAATGGATAAATGAATAAATAAATAAATAAATGAATGAATAAATGGATAAGTGAATGAATAAATGGATAAATGAATAAATAAATAAATGGATAAATGAATGAATAAATGGATAAATGAATAAATAAATAAATGAATAAATGAATGAATAAATGGATAAGTGAATGAATAAATGGATAAATGAATGAATAAATAAATAAATGAATAAATGATTGAATAAATGGATAAGTGAATGAATAAATGGATAAGTGAATAAATAAATGGTTAAATGAATAAATAAATAAATAAATGGATAAATGAATGAATAAATGGATAAATGAATAAATAAATAAATAAATAAATGGATACATGAATGAATAAATGGATAAATGAATAAATAAATAAATAAATGAATGAATAAATGGATAAGTGAATGAATAAATGGACAAATACATAAATAGATAAATGAATAAATGAATGAATAAATGGATAAGTGAATAAATAAATAAATGAATGAATAAATGGATAAGTGAATAAATAAATAAATTAATACATAAATGGATAAATGAATGAATAAATGGATAAATGAATAAATAAATAAATGAATGAATAAATGGATAAGTGAATACATGAATAAATGGATAAATGAATGAATAAATGGATAAATGAATAAATAAATAAATGAATGAATAAATGGATAAATTAATAAATAAATAAATAAATAAATAAATGGATAAATGAATGAATAAATAAATGGATGAATGAATGAATAAATGGATAAGTGAATAAATAAATAAATGGATAAATGAATGAATAAATGGATAAATAAATGAATAAATGGGTAAATGATAAATGAATGAATAAATGGATAAGTGAATGAATAAATGGATAAATGAATAAATAAATGAATAAATGAATGAATAAATGGATAAGTGAATAAATAAATAAATAAATGAATAAATAAATAAATGGATAAATGAATGAATAAATTGATAAATGAATAAATAAATAAATAAATGAATAAATGAATGATTAAATGGATAAGTGAATAAATGAAAAAATGAATGGATAAATAAATAAATGAATAAATAAATAAATGGATAAATGAATGAATAAATGGATAAGTGAATAAATAAATAAATGAATGGATAAATGAATGAATAAATGGATAAATGAATGAATAAATGGATAAATAAATCTTTTAATCGCTTATCCCCCAGCTCGGCTTCACCCACGGACTCTGCGGGGGATCATTCCTCTACCGTTGCAAGGATAATGTCTGGAAGCTGAACACACTCTGTCAGCAGAAACAACTGGGGATGGTGACAGGCCGATTGCCCAGGCGAACATTAACTTGGATCTAAGTAAGGAAGGGAAAGGATTTTGGAAGGAAGTCGGCCGTTGATCCGTTGAAAGGAACCGTCTCGGGATTTGCATAGTGATGCAAATGGGAAGCCACGTAAACCATTTTCAGGACGGCGGAGGTGGGATTCGAACCCACGCTCTCCCGATACCAGCAAGGCGTGAGGAAGCGCGTTAACGCTATCGGCCAACGCAGCCTATATTAACAAATAAATAACTAAATAAATGAATGAATGAATTATTTATGTATAAATAAATAAATAAATAAATGATAAATAAATAAATAAATAAATAAATGATAAGTAACTAAATAATTAAATACTGTGCGTGTGGGAATGGGAGAGCACAATCGTCCTAGAATTATTTTCTGGCACTCAAAACAGTTTGAAAAAAAAAAAAAAAAAAAAAAATCCTGTGCTCTATTGACAAAATCCACAGCCTGCTTACAGTCGACCGAGCGGGTCAGGGAATGGAATGAATGGAGCCCCCATCTAGCGGCGAGGATATGAACTGTGCCGGCTGCCGAAGCCTGTCACACTCTCCTGGGGCAATGATTAAAAGAATGACATATGGAATGAAATGATAGTGAGAGTGTTGCTGGAATGAAATTGTGACAGGGAAAACCGGAGTACCCGGAGAAAAACCTGTCTGCCTCCGCTTTGTCCAGCACAAATCACACATGGAGTGACCGGGATTTGAACCACGGACCCAGCGGTGAGAGGCCGGCGTGCTGCCGCATAAGCCACGGAGGCTCCTGTGCTCTATTGTAAACGTTATAATTATCATCCTTCATTAGTTGCTAAATGTTTCCTGTTTTCCTTTCTGGAATTCTTCAATTTATTGTATCAAAGAATAATTTTGTCGATAACTTATTTCCTTGCTAGGCTGTTAGACACACTGCATATGAATTTTAAAGATCTGTTTTAAAAATCAAGAGCTGTATTACATTCAGAGAGTAAGCTCAGATGAGACCGCTACTGCACTAAATGATTATGACAATTACCAATCCTACATTAATTAAGCACGTAATTAACTGTTTATCCCACATGCAGATGTAGCGACTGAACTTGTGTGATACACTTCACGTCATATGAGGTTAGAGAAGAGTCCCCACAAAGACAAGTCTCGTACTCAACTTCCATTCTATCTCCATCTCTCGAGAATGCGACTTGACTTGGTACTAATTATATTTGTATGAGACGGCGACAATTCTGTCGGCTTTTCGCTTCAAGGCCTCCGTATACGTTCCCAAAAACCTCTGAGAAAAAATCGATCAGGACGTCTGGTCCAGATTTTCGAATTTGACTTGAATACCACCTCTGCCATTCACTATCCGGAAATCCTCTGAGAAAAAGCCGATCAGATCGGCCTGTCCGGATTTTCGAATTTGGCATGAATACCGCCCCCACCATTCACTATCTGGAAATCCTCTGAGAAAAAGCCGATCAGGCTGGCCTGTTCGGATTTTCGAAATTGGCTTGAATAACGCTTCCTCCATTCACTATCCGGAAATGCTTCACCATTCACTATCTGGAAATCCTGTGAGAAACAGCCGATCAGGCCGGCCTGTCCAGATTTTCGAATTTGGCCTGACTACTGCCTCCACCATTCACTGTCCGGAAGTCCTCTTGAGATAAAATTGTGTAGTTATGTTCTTCGGGAACTCCGTCTTACAGACGCTCCGGAATACCTTCCAGTTCGCTGGAGGACAAACGGAACTGTTGTACGATAATTTTTCTTCAAACGATTCTTTCCCGTACGAACTTCTAATGTTATTTATATTTCTCACAACACTATCCTTGCAAGCACTAGGCTCCATAGTTAACAATATTTCAATTACCCACGCATATTCTTTTCTAAATAATCATGGTTGTGTTTACTTTTAAACTGCCAAAGACATGGTTCCAACTCGTGAATATTGTTAACTCTTCCAGACATTCCCGACTAATGTTCACTCAACGACGGCTTCAATCTAACCCACTGGTTCTTAACCGGTGGTCCGCCGACCACAGGTGGTCCGCGAGTGCCTCGGGTGTGGTCCGCGGGAGGAAAGGGTCCACCAGCACGTATAAAAAAGTGGCCAATAAATGGGAATTTCGAAAACGATGTGCGTTGAACGAGAATTGTCCGAATGTATTCGCGGCTTTGAATTGAATTGAATTGAAATATCTTTAAAATAAGTGTTATTTAGGTAAGGGTTACAACTGATAAGGTGTATTGGTATTGAGGGAGGGGGTGGTCCGTACATGATTCAATTTCAGGCTGAGTGGTCCGCAGACTTCTACGGGTTCAGAACCGCTGTACTAACCGAACTGACGCAACGACACACACACTCTAGCCAGCCTGTACAGTTTGGGATTGCGCATTTTCCCATTCTAATCAGGCCGCCAGGTCTGCTCAGTTTTCTACCACACAAGCTCCTGAAATGTCCACGGCCTCGACTGCACTATTTTCCCTCGGAGAATTTCCGGAATGTGTATGGGGGACATCACTACATGTACTGTACACTAGACCGCCTCATTGCGTAGTGGCTAGCACTCTTGGCTCTCACCGCATTGGCCCGGGTTCGATTCCCGGGCTGGAACGGTGTACACTCAGTCTCGTGAGGTAAAACTGAGAAGAGGTGGGTTCGTGTCCCAACTCAACCATCCTGGAAGTGATTTTCCACTATTTCCTAAATTGAAGTAGTTTTCCATGATGATTCCTAAATTAAGGCCACGGCCACCTCCTTTCCAATCCTCATCAGAATTACAAATACAAACACTAATACAGCCACCACAATTACACAAGTTATCAGGCAAGTTCCCCAACACACATGCACAGTTATTATTTCCCCTGAAATAATAACATGTATCTTTCTTACAAAAGAAATAAGCGTCGTTCAAAAAATATATTTAATATAAATCCTAGAAATTTGCCGAAGTCGTCGGATATTTGAAGAGCGTTAAAAATCCCTCAGTATGCCTTCCTTCGGAGGGGAAGTAAATCCGGCGGGCCCATGTCATAGATTTATGGCATGTAAAAGAACCTTCCACTAACTACAATTTTGTGAAGCTAAATTCGTAGGTTAGAATTGAGTAATGATCTATTAAGTTCCATCGTTCACAGACAGGTGCCGTTTGCGGTGGCATATAGTAGCCAAGTTCAAGCTTGGTGTCGTTCACGGTAGCATTTGGTAGCAAAAGTAGGAACTACTTGAAATTGATCGTCTGCAGTCCTTACCTGAATTACAGATAACGAACACTAATACAGCCATCACACCCACCAAAGTACACGGGGCTACATGACCGCGTTGTCGCAGCCCCTAAACAGAGGAACCAACCAACCGCATAATTTCGCACTTTGAAGCAATCTCGCATTTTAATGCCAACTCAAAATCGCTAGAAATCACTTGTACAAGTCATAAAACATGAAGGCACATGCACCTTCAAAGTTTCAACAAATTTGATATTTATCGCAAATGCGAAATACCAGTAACTCTTAAATTATAATTTTGTAGTAGTTGTTGCTGTTGTTGTTGTTGTTGTTGCTGATTCTTTATAGGCTTTGCGACATCGTGGTCATGTAGCCCCTAGTACTTGAGTGTGTGTAGAATTTGTCTGATAACCTGTGTCACTGTGATGTCTGTACTAGTGTGTGACTTTGTAATTGAGATAGGATTTAGGTAGGAAGCGTCCGTGGCATTAAGTTGCGTAGCATTCCGGCATTTGCCTGGAATAGAAGTGGGAAACCACGGAAAACCACTTCCAGAATGGCTGAGGTAGGAATCAGATTCGCCTCTTCTCAGTTTCGCCACACGAAGCTCCAGCCCTCAAACCAAAATTAAATATCTTGGCAGAGCCGGGAATCGAACCCGGACCTTCGCAGTGATAGCCAAGAATGCTAGCCACTACGCGACAAGGAATTACAATAATTTAATATGACCTGGAATTGAAGTACAGTAGGTGACCCGGAATGTGAAATTAGGTACCATCCTCCAATCCTAGCATTTGCCTCGAAGAGAGAGAGAGAGAGAGAGAGAGAGAGAGAGAGAGAGTGGAAACCCCGGGGATAAGCACGTCTTGCATGTGAGCGCCGGGATCTCGAGTTCCATATTGCAGTCGTGTAGCATGACCTTAACGCACAGGACTACGCTGCTAGATGGTTGGTTGGTTGGTTGATTCCTCAGTTTATGGGCTGCGACAACGCGGTCTTGTAGCCCAGTGTACTTTGGGTGTGTGTAGAATCTGTCTGATAACCGGTGTTAATTGTGATGGCTGTATTGAAAATCCACAGCCTGCTTCCAGTCTCCGACCGGGTCAGGAATGGAATGAATGAAGCCCCCATCTAGCGGCGAGGATATGAACTGTGCCGGCTGCCGAGGCCTGACGCACTCCTCTGGGGCAATGATTAAATGAATGACAGATGAAATGAAAGGATAGTGGAGAGTGTTGCTGGAATGAAATTTTTACAGGGAAAACCGGAGTACCCGGAGAAAAACCTGTCTGCCTCCGCTTTGTCCAGCACAGATCTCACATGGAGTGACCGGGATTTGAACCACGGACCCAGCGGTGAGAGGCCGGCGTGCTGCCGCCTAAGGCACGGAGGCTTTGCTGATGGCTGTATTAGTGTGTGTTATCTGTTTTTTAATTCAAGTAAGGACTGCAGACTTTGAATTTCTCAAATAGCTCCTACTTTTGCCGCCAAACGCCACCGTCAACGACTATTAGTTCAGAACTTAGCTACTAGACGCCACCGCAGTCGGCTCCTGGCAACGAACGTAGGAACCTAAGAGCGTTGTTTATATTCTTAACCTATATAATTTAGCTTCACACAGGTGTAATTAGTGGAAGGTTCTTTGTTGTTGTTGTTGTTGTTGTTGTTTGAGTCTTCAGTCTTTTGACTGGTTTGATGCAGCCCTCCATGCCTCCCTGTCCTGAGCTAATCGTTTCATCTCTACATAGCTACCACACCCTACATCCGAGGCAATCTGTTTAACATATTCTAACCTTGGTCTACCCCTACAGTTCTTGTCCTCGACCCTTCCTTCCATAACTAAGCTTGCTATTCCTGGGTGTCTTAGTATGTGTCCTACCAACCTATCTCTTCTCTTCATTAGCAGTCGCCAGAAACATCTCTCCTCTCCCATTAGTCTTAATACCTCTTCGTTTGTAACCCTATCTACCCATCTGATCTTCATCATTCTCCTGTAACACCACATTTCAAATGCCTCAATTCTCCTCTTTTCTGCTGCACAAATAGTCCAAGTTTCACTTCCATACAGCGCCACGCTCCAGACAAAGGCTTTCAAAAATGACTTCCTAATACCTAAATCTATATGCGATGTCAATAGATTCCTTTTTTGTAGAAAGACTTTCTTTGCCTGAGCCAACCTACTTTTTATATCCTCTTTGCTTCGTCCATCACTGGTTATTCTGCTTCCTAAGTAACAGAAGTCTCCTACTTCCTTCAGCTTTTCACCTGCCAATTTGATCTCCATAGAGGTTCTTTAACATGCCATAAATCTATGACATGGGATCGCCGGCTTTACTTCCCCTCCGAAGGAAGGCATACTGAGGGATTTTTAACGCTCTTAAAAATCCGACGACTTCGGTCGGGTTTGAACCCGCGATCATGGGCATGCTACCAACTACGACGCTGCAAGATCCCAATGATTATTATGGAATTCCATCCCAGTTCCATTATTATTCCCACTGTGGTATATCTTTGTCCTCACCTTTATAGACCCGCAATGGAGTCATTCAAATGGAATAGCGTATTGTTCCCCTAGGACCAGATGGCATGATGTAATGAAAGGATAATATGCCTAGTTTATCATACAAATTGCTCAGTGAATGGCGCGCGAAGAACACCCAATCTCAATGGAGTGACAGATTTCAATTAACTAGAACAGCATTTAACAAAGATGTGGAGATGACAAATTGGCGATTGAAACTTTCACAACATGGGCTCCATTATCAGAGTATTATTGCAGTCCAATTAGAATATGTTCCTAATTAACTCTTACTGAATGTGGTACTCAAATTACTAGAGGCTTCGCCACAATCCGACAGCAAGGGATTAATGTTCAGAGAACACACATTCGTCCCTCTCACAGCGTCCTTATTGGTTCATTTAGGGCTTTGCGATATCGTGGTCATGTAGCCCCGTGTACTTGGGTGTGAGTGGTTGCTGCTTCATTTAAGGACTTGGGTGTGTGTGGTTGCTGTTTCATTTAATTAAGGACTCTGCGGCATCATTTAATGTAGCCCCGTGTAGTTGGGTGTGAGTGGTTGCTGTTTCATTTAAGGACTCTGCGGCTTGCTGGTCATGAAGCCCCGTTTACTTGGGTGTGAGCGGTTGTTGTATCGTTTAAGGACTTTGCGGCGTTGTGGACATGTATCTCCATGTACTTGGGTGTGAGTGGTTGTTGTATCGTTTAAGGACTTTGCGGCCTGGTGGTCATGTAGCCCCGTGTACTTGGGCGTGAGTAGTTGCTGTTTCATTGAAGGACTTTACGGCATCGTGGTCATGTTGCCCCGTGTGCTCGGGTGTGAGTGTTGATGTTTCATTTAGGGTCTTCATTTCAGGAATGGGTATGTTCACAACACACGCTTAAGCGGGCTCTACACAATCCGTTGTAACTTATCCGTCTTACCTGACGTGAAGACTGGCATCGCGCTAAGGTTGCCCCGTGTACTTAGACCATCACATAAATACAGATTATCAGACAAGTTCAACACACACCAAGATGTCCCAAGCTCCACAAATGAATTAACAACAAGAAAACTCCATGTTTTGGTAAGTTGGAAGCAAGGAATAGCGAAAGCAGAAAACACATTTCACTCTGGAACTAGCAAGAGAGAAGGTGAAACTGTCAAGTAGGATGAATGCGTGTGGGCGTGCGTTCTTGCTCCGTTAACTCGACATTCTGCACGTCAGGTAAGACGTATAAGTTACAGAGAAGCGTGAGATACCGCTTAAGGTATGTATATATGTTCGAAATAGCATTTTTGACCAAACATTCAATTTCGTCTTTTCATTGTAAATGGAAGTCTTACTTGTCTGCTTCAAATTAACAAATATTTCATGTCGATATTCCACCTGTAATTAGTTAAAAACTATTTTAAAGGGGCTCGTGAGCAAATGTCTAGGGGGTGTGCCTCCACAATAATTTACTTGCATCTAAATATCCCGGAATATCAAATACGGTAAGGTATGAAAATAACGAAAATGACATAACTCGTAGCTAAATGCAAGTGTAGGATCCAGGTTCATCACTCCCAAAGTATTGCCGTTTTTAATATGTCTAAATTAGTTTATTTGGTCATACCACAAATGTGTAACTTCATTTACGTTTTTCTCAGAATTAAAATCTTTAACATTTTGTGCCTTTCAAATTAAGAAAATCAGCATCACAAATTGGCATACATCAAATCAAAGCTAATGAATGTAGTAATGCTGTGAACTAGGGATTTTTGCATACTTTGGAAACTTAAGCAATCTTGTTTATTTTAACCAATGATAAAATTGCATTCTTTTGGAAAAATTAAAACAAAAAATACTACTTTAGCAGATAGCTGCACGATTCTAGTTCAGAACATTATATGCGTTTGATAGAAGAACTCAGGAAAAGAAATTTGATGATTAAATGATATTTAGTAATTTTAGGGCATTATGAAAATTTATAATTTTTATTCTGTTCTTCACAAATTCAGAGAACTGTAAACAAAGTTTCTGATACAAAAAATTGATAGCTGTGTTTCATGTGTAATGTGGTAAAATTTCGGTTCAAAAATGTGATTTTTCTTCCTAAACGTACTTTATACATACCTTAAGCTGGTGTTGTGAATGTACACTATCGTGTGCGTGCATATGAAAAAGCGGACACTACGAGACATTGCAGTTAAAAATGTAAAACGATTAATCTTGAAGGGAACCAGGAAGTGTTCCAACTGAGAAATGCTCATCTTGGTATTGTTTTAAGTAGCTTTCAATTGATATTGTCCACTATTTTGCAGTATTTTATCAAAGCTTGTTCGCTCCGAGTCTTCACAGTTTCATTGTTGTAGATCAAAATAGTAAAAATAGTTTTAAAAAAGTGAGCGGCTTCGGTGGCGTAGTTGGAAGCATGCTGAGCTTCTATGCCCAAGATCGCGGGTTCAAACCCCGCCGAAGTCGTCGGATTTTTAAGAGCGTTAAAAATCCCCCAGTATGTCTTCCTTCGGAGGGGAAGTAAAGCTGGCGGTCCCATGTCATAGATTTATGGCATGTTAAAGAACCTTCCACTAATTACACCTGTGTGAAGCTAAATTATATAGGTTAAGATTGTAAACAAAGCTCTTAGGTTCCTACGTTCGTTGCCAAGAGCCGTCTGCGGTGGCTTCAAGTAGCTAAGTTCTGAACGAGTAGTCGTTGACAGTGGCGTTTGGCGGCCAAAGTAGGAACTATTTGAGAAATTCAAGGTCTGCAGTCCATACTTGAATTAAAAAACAGATAACACACACTAATACAGTCATCGCAATTAACACCGGTTATCAGACAGATTCTACACACACCCAAAGTACACAGGGCTACATGACCGCGTTGTCACAGCCCCTTAACTGAGAAACCAACCAAGAAAAAGTTGTTCCTTGTCAAACATAAGAGCCTACTTTTCTTAAAATGTAAGATTCATACCAATGATTTATCTATATTATAGAAAGAAAGGATCGAATCCTGGCGCAGTGAGTTGACATTTGAGATAACGCAAATGCGAGGGAGCCGTGTCAGTAGATTTACGGGCACGTTAAAGATACCCTTCGGGACAAAATTCCGTCACCCCGGTGACTCTAAAAGCCACAGTAGTTAGAAGAGACGTAAAATATTAACATAATTATTATGATTATTGAAGCCTCCGTGGCTTAGGCGGCAGCACGCCGGCCTCTCACCGCTGGGTCCGTGGTTCACATCCCGGTCACTCCATGTGAGATCTGTGCTGGACAAAACGGAGGCAGACAGGTTTTTCTCCGGGTACTCCGGTTTTCCCTGTCAAAATTTCATTCCAGCAACACTCTCCACTATCATTTCATTTCACCTGTCATTCATTTAATCATTGCCCCAGAGGAGTGCGTCAGGCCTCGGCAGCCGGCACATTCCATATCCTCGCCGCTAGTTGGGGGCTTCATTTATTCCATTCCTGACCCGGTCGAAGACTGGAAGCAGGCTGTGGATTTTCATTTTTCATTATGATTATTATTATTATAGACCTAACAAGAATAAGACGAAATTAAATTGGTAATACTGACATTTATGATTTGATCGAAATATAGGCCTACCTGAAGTATTGTAGCCTAATAGAGTACTACCGTTTGTTTGAAGGGTAGTTTCCTTCCATGGATTCTGATATTCTGAGAGACTACGGCTCAAATGCTCAGAGAGAGTAATAAGGCAGTTAATAGGTCTGCTGCCTCTGAAAATGCTCTCAAATAATTCTGTGGCACACACACAATACATAAAATTTGTTTGTTATAGAAGTTAGATGCTGTTAAACATTGAACCTATCAGTAGAATTAATATAATAATAATAATGTTGTTTGTTTTATATCATTTTTAACTACTGCGGCTTTTAGAGATGGCGGGGTGCCAGAATTTTCCCCCGAAGTGATTCTTTTTAACGTGCCAGTAAATCTACTGACACGGCTCCCTCGTATTTGCGCACCCTCAAATGCCAGCTGATTGTGCCAGGATTCGATCCTGCAACCTTGAGCACAGCAGGCGAGAACATTACCACTGAGACAGCTATCAGTAGAATTATATTGGCAACACTGTCACGCATGGGTTGCTCGATATGAATTTGCAAAATTATCGTCTTTACAAATGTGCCATATTTTGAAACTGTTTGCCTGCATAGAGATTAGAGTTAAACATTATGGAAGAACCAACCAGTTTCGATCGTCAACTGGTCATCCAAGTGAATGTATTGTATTAACCCCTTGTAATTTTTATTTCAGGTTTAGGGAAACAGCCATTACAATTGGGTGAAATCGTGTTGGCCAACTGAAAAGGATTAATTTCACAGTCCATTCAGAACCAAACGCTGCGAGGTTTAGCAGAACAGAACGTAGTAACAGTTCTTGGTTCGTTGAGCAAGCAGACTGGCCACGGGTCTAGTTATTGTGTTATTCTCGCGGCAGGACTATCCATCACGCCAGGCTGTCAGCACCCCCCCTCCCCCCTCTCAAACCTCCAGACATGCGTGCCCCACACAATGGCGCGCGCCTTCTTTGTACAACGGGGGGAAAAAAGAAAAAAACTTTCAGCTGCAAAACTCTTAGATGGCAACGGCACAAGAAGAAGGATGAGAGAGAGATTGTTCTTCATCTCGCAGAAATATATGAAGAAGCGAAAGTAGCTATTGGGGCAAGTTGCAGTAGTTAGATGGAATTAAATGTATCCCTGCGGACGGAAAAAACAATGGTGGCCAAGATCATGCGCCTCAAAGCATCCTTCCCTTCCCAAAGACTTTATTGCAAAACTTGAGATTCCTTGCGTTCTCCTGTCCAAACTCTCCTTGAGGCGTTTCATAGTCTGCCTCGTAAGTGGTATTCCACTGAATCCACCCGGAGCGCTGGCCCGTAGGTCTTGTCTTCAAATGACTTATTAAAATAATAAACAGTACAGTAAAAGATAAATAATAATAATAATAACAATAACAATAATAATATGAACAATAGCTGGTCTTCAGATATCTTTGGAGAAAACACAGATCATAACTAAGAGATAAAGGTAACCAGGGGAAAATCAAACGGATCTTATGGCCACTTGTTAAGAATGAAACCCGCACGATTGACGAACCGGATCTTTACCTATTTTAAAGATAAGAAGACCAAGGCAGCCTGGTTCGAAGAGGTAGAAAGTGGAGATTACCTGTGAAGATATTCAAGAACGCAATCTTCTCCGGAAGAAATTAAACGATCACCAGGGTTTTCCAGAAAAGCCAAAGTTGAAAACGGAAAAGATGTGGACAGAAGAAAGAAAAGAACAACAGCGACAACGTGTGAAGGAGCACTGGGCAAAGATCAAAGCCCACAAAATACAGTTGCAATGACGTGGGCCATAGTAGGCCGATACGATTAAAGAATAATATGTTTCGGGCAATGGAACCCATATATTATACTGGGACAGAGAAATCCGCTCTGAACCATCAAAGCCAACTGGCCTGATATTCTCCTCCTTGATCGGCAGAAGAAAGAAGTTGTGATAATCAACATATCCGTGCCATTCAACCACAACCTTCAAACAGATTACGCCCAAAAGATCAATAAATACACCGAATTGGACATTGAAGTAAAACAAATATGGAAGATAAAGCAGGTGTACATCCGGCCACTCATTCTGTCAGCACTGGAAATGTACCTTCAAGACTGGTGGACCAACTACAGGCTCTCGGATTGGCTCACAAGCTGGGACAGGTCCAAAAGTCGGTGATCTTGACATACAGTGCGACTATTCTTAAGTGAAGAATGAATTCTGAAAGTGCTCGACATTAGTCTTTTTTACAGGCATTGTACCATTGTATAATGAGGAATTTATGAATCTGTATAGTAATAATAATAATAATAATAATAATAATAATAAAGGTGGATAACAAGTACACGCCATTGGACTTTTTCCATGCCAGGGATGTGCAGCTAACTTTATCAGAAGAGCACATAACCAACAAGATTCAACAGTGGACTCAGAAAGTACTGCATGACCGTCATCCGTATGATCTCAGTCAAGAATATGTCGACTTACATGCGTCGAACAGCTGGCTCACTCATGAGGATCTATTTCCTGAAACTGAGGGGCTCATGGTCAGGATACAAGATGAACTAGTGGCAGCAAAGAACTACCTAAAATAAATCACTAAGGCAGACATGCCAGATGACAAATGTAGGAGATGCCATCGCGAATCGGAGACCATCCAGTATATCACAGGGGGATGTACAACAATTTCATATTCACACTACTTAAAGAGGCATGACCAAATAGCCAAGATAATCCACTTGTACCTGGCAAAGAAGCACTCCATAAGTAATAATGTTCTGCCTCATTATCAATATATTCCTGATGCTGTTCTGGAGAACGATACACACAAGCTACTCTGGGACAGGTCAGTGATCACAGATAGACCTATATCAGCAAACAGGTCAGACATAATTCTCATTGATAAAGTGCAGAAGAAAACTCTTCTAATAAACATCGCTGTCCCTAACTCGCATAATATCAAACACAGTTATGCTGAGAACGTGACGGAATACATGCCTCTGGCTGAAGAGATCTGACAGATGTGGCGACAGGAATTTGTTACTGTATTGCCCATCATAATCTCTTCCACAGGGATCATACCGAAGTCGAAGAAGGCCAACCTCGATAAACTGGGGCTCCACCATAATCTGAATACCGGTATGCAAAAAGTAGTTATTTTAGAGACCTGCTCCATAGTTCGTTCGTTCCTCAACCTACCAATATAGAGAACTCCACTCCATCATGCAACAAATGCCGATGAAATGGTGAATTGTACGCAATGACATGGTGAACATATAAGTAATAATAACAATAATAATAATAATAATAGAGATAATTCCCTCTCTTAAAAACAACGAGAGAAGATGGCATTATCAAAAAGATGTGTAAGCTTGGAGGAGAAGAGCTGAATAGAAAAATCCATTAACACTTAAAAGAAATCTGGGAAACAGAAATAATACGTCAGGATTGGAAATGTGCGTTGACACAGTACATCCACTGCATAAGAAAGGTGACAAATCAGATCCAAATAACTTCAGAGGTTTATCTCTACTACCAGTCACGTAAAGTTCTAACAAAAGCCCTCCTAAGCCGACTAGAGAAATAGTCAGACCACTTGATTGGTGAATATCAAGTGGATTTCAGGAAAGGATGTTCGTGTGCTGAACAGATATGGAATCTGAAGATGATCTGAAGATCCGCAGTGTGGACAGACAGCCCTTGTTTGACACGCTAGACAGTTCGAAGACTAGGGAACTGATCCATCAAACCATCACAAACACAATATCTAAAGTGCAATTTCTGATCCTTTTAAAGTAGCCTACATACAGGTGTTAGGCAAGGAGACGGACTCTCTCCTCTTCTGTTTAACTTGGTTTTAGATAAAGTCATCAGATTATAGGAAAAAAAAGGCATAAACATTAGGACTGCTGAGCTTTTGCAGACGGCCTGGCGATTATCACTAAGAACAAGGAGGAGTACATCAAGAGCCTGCTGAAGAGCTGACTTGGTGCACCAAGGCGAAACCGCGCAAGACACGGCAAAGAACTAGAAGAACTAGAAGAAAGCAAATATGTCATCAATTAATATTAGCCTACTGTAGTGAACTTTGCCAACGTATCGCCAGAAATCGCAATTTGCTTGCCAATATATGAATGGGTCAAGTCAAAAAGTGTCTATGTAACATATCAACAGTAATCGGAAAAACATAAAAAACTTGATAGCTTTGTTGATATTGCTTTAAAAAATCCAATTTTTTGTTTGGTTGCACTAAATAATGCCATAAACATATTCATATACAGGGTTTCCCCATTAAATAGTAGGTTAAGTAAAGAAAAATGGAAATAAGGTTTGTACTTAGTTTTTGACTTGAAGAATCAAAGGTTAGAAACCAGTTGCCCTTTCCATCCAACATGCTCTTCCCCTTGAGCCTTTTTGGCTGGTATTTTATTTCTTTCCCATTCTTGTGGCTTTATTTTCCTTCTTTTATTGTATGCCTCATCAATATTGGTAGGCTCAACACAACTTTCACTTTCACTCATAATAACTAATGTTTAAAAGATACAATTTAAGAGTTACTTTACATAACAAGACACACATTCACAGAGAAGAGGTTAGACTTGCTATGTAATAAAACCAGCTGCTTGTCTGCTGCAAATGAAAAGACTACCAACCTCATGGGAAGAAACACCCATGTACGTTGGATTTGGGCAGTTCTTGACTTGAGGTTGATTTTATTTCTCATTTAAAGCCAGGCAAACATTTTGCACTTGGGCTGGTTTTGCCTTCAGAACATTGAACTTTGAGAGTAGAATAAAATGGTGGTCATAACTCAATTTCGGCAAAAATATCACTTGGGCAGTTCTTGACCTGACCCATTCATATTGGGCAACACTATTCGCCAACACATTGGCCAATGTGAAGAGGAACCTTACGATTCCTCGTCATTTAGCTTGAACTGAAGACAAATTAAGGTCGGGAATCGGTTCTTTTTCATAAGCACACAAACAGTTGTTAAACATCTTCCTCTTCATTGGTCGGACTTCTCAAAGTCTCCATTGTGCCAATAACACGTAAGCGCTCGCTCGATAGCTGGGAATGTCGTGTCTCCCAGGGGTGGAGTTCCGGGAACTGCTGCAGATAAGCTTGCGTTTGAAATTCTCGGAAATCCTGCATTTCAAAACAGAATACGCACTGGGTGCGTGCAGACATCTGGGAGCTGGCAGCCATATGCCATGACCGGCCGCACGACAAAATTCAAAGCATTCCTATTTTATCGGTTTCATTCTACTGAGATAAAGCATGAGAAAAATGGCATTAGGCATATTTGGTCGTATAAAATGGAACCTTCTGCCAATTAGCCGATTCGCGAACTCAATACATTCTCAATAAT
This sequence comes from Meconema thalassinum, assembly GCA_946902985.2. Lineage (NCBI taxonomy): Eukaryota > Metazoa > Arthropoda > Insecta > Orthoptera > Tettigoniidae > Meconema > Meconema thalassinum. Next base: position 178,210,010 of record OX336393.1, read on the forward strand.
GGTCATGATAATGAGAATAATAATAGTGTGACGTTAATACGATTAATCTATCGCACTTTCACTTTTCTGCAAGAGAAAAAGACAAAGGAAGCCTGGTTCAGTGAGATCCAAAAAGATCTACAGTACACGAGATTGGGATCTCATGTGAAGATATCCAGGAGCGTGACCAGCTTAAGAGAAAACTCTTCTAACATCGGAGTTTCCAACCAAAGACGACGCTGAAAACTGGAAAGGCGTGGACAAAAGAGAGAAAGGATCAACACCGTCAACGAATAAAGGAATACTGGGCTAATTTTAAAGCTAAACGAAACAGTTGAAATGGCTTGGTCCTTAGTTGGCCGAAACGAAACAATAATATTAATTTTCGACAACAGCTGGATTGATGAGCAGGTACGATTGAGATCCAATGCAGAACTAACTATCTGGAATTTTCCAAAGTCAAAGGCATCCTAATAGATATGGTTCCAAGAATTGAGAATGACTCGATACAAATTGGTAGGCTACTCCACGCTCTCTCTCTCGCTCCTTGACGTACGGTACATAATTAATATTTCTACACCACTGAAATCATTGATTAAAATGGTGTTAGATGAATATACTTGCAGCTGACGCACGTAATAAAAAAGCTAACGTGTCCTATGAGATATAAATAAGTTATTATTTATTTATCGTATGACTTTTAGTGCCGGGAGTGTCCGAGGACATGTTCGGCTCGCCAGAGGCTGTAGCTGCTTCAAGCTGACACCCCTAGGGTGAGCTACAAGTTCCATTCAATTTCAAGTAGTTCAAACTTTCGCTACCAGATATCAATGATACCTAGTGGTGAACGTTGGAACTTTGATAGAGCGTTACAACGAAATCTAACCTAGAAATGTAGCTCCACACAAGTTTAGTCTGTGGAAGGATCTTTTACATGCCATAAATCTATGACATGGGACCGCCGGCTTTACTTCCCCTCCGAAGGAAGACATACAGAAGGATTTTAACGCTCTTAAAAAATCCGACGACTTCGGCCGGGTTTGAACCCGCTATCTTGGGCACAGCAGTTCAGCATGCTACCAACGACGCCGCCGAAAGGTGAGGTTGAATCTTGCTGTCCAGTCGTTGTTAATTACAAGATAGATATAAATAAGTTAAGATAGCATAGCGAGTCATTCGCAACTAATACAGAGTCTCCACCCACACCTGTTGTAGTAAACGAAGCTTATCTCATTAAAGCTGACACGTAAAAAAACACTCATTACATCTCTCCAAGAATGTTAACAGCTAACGCAGCCACTTGAAATAAAATTTCAGTTAATTCCATGAAAGGTGGGGTTGGATCTTGCTGTCCAGTCGTTGTTAATTACAAGATAGATCAACCCTCGGGGAGTTAACAAGGGAGGTAGGGTGAAGGATTGCAGCCCTGCGAGTACTAATAAAATCAGCGACCTTACTCCTAACTTCAGCCCACCTGTTCGCTGTTTCCAAACTTATCAAACAGGGGGTAACTTCCCAGCAAATTAATCGGGATACACTGAAGCACTGTGAACAAATAATTATCGTTTATGCTTCTCTTCCACTTAATAATTTTACTAGCACCCTCCCCGGCTTCGCCCGGTATCTTTAACGGTTTACCCAGCGTACGCTTACAAGGTTCACGGACGGCAGGTCACAGACGTAATTCAGAAAAGCCGAGGTCAAAGCGAAACTCCAAACACACATATTCTTCTCTGAAGTCTTAACTCGCCACGACTCGACAGTTTGATGCTGGCCGAAGCTGAGGTGATAGGCTCGCTCGCTAGCTCGTAAGCTCGCTCCGAAGCTAGTAATTTAAATTTCCACTGAATGGGTATTGTTGGAAGAAATGAAAACGTAAAAACACTTATACTGGGCGAAGTATTAAATATAGAGATATGCTGTCCTGGACTTTTTTGTACAACTTTTCATGCTGAAGAATTCTTACACTCATAGTATATAGATATTTTAAACGGTTTACCCAGTGTAAGCTTAAAAGGCACATGGGCGGAAAGTTTTTCTTCAACTCAATTCACAGAAATCGTTACTGCTCGGCTTCCTTTGGTCATAAATGAATGTTTTTCTACAGAAACCTTCTCGAAAGAAAATCCTTTTCAGAATGGTGCAAACCGCATCAAAATCCATCCAGTGGTTCTCGAGATTACCCGTTACATCCAAGAATAGGGGACTTTAATTTATACTCCAGTATTTGGAGATTTCCAACTGGATTTGCAATTTGGGATTCTCGTGGAAAATGAGTAGGTACCAAACTACAAGAATTTCCGTGAAGAACTAAATAGCCTATTTTCATATATCCTACATATGTTAATTGAATCTATCAAAGTGCAAAATTTCAGTTTGATTACTGTAATATATTTGTAGATATTGAGAACCATCTAAATATTTCGGATGGTTGCTATGTTGGATTTTTATATATGCAGGCCATAGAGTTATGTACTATTCCATGAAGATTATTGCGTAGGTGTATTATTCAAACTTCAATCGCATGATTAGGACACAAGAAAAAGGAAACGAGATTTCAAAATTTCGCACAGCCGCCATCTTGTGGTAATGAAAACGACTGAAACAAATTAGATGTCAGTTGATTAAAATTTCTATAAGCATTTACCGTACCAAGTTTCACTGCACTCGGATGGTTTAATTTAAAATTCAAAATTTCGCGTCACCGTCATGTTGGATTTGTGCTCACAAGGTTTCTGAATGTCCCATAGGTGAACTTATATTCACAGCTTTTATCAACATACAAAATTTCAGATTGATTGCTGTCACAGATTGTTGGTATTGAGAACCGTCTAAATATTTCGGATTGTCGCCATGTTGGATTTTAAATACGTAGGCCATAGAGTTATGTACTATTAGATGACGACTATTGCGTAGGTTCATTATTTAAACCTTGACTTCGATGGCATGATTAGGACACAAGAAATAAACCCTTAATTTTAAAATTTCGCACTGCCGCCATCTTGAGGTCATATAAACAATTGAACTGAATTGGATGTTAGTGAATTACAATGTGTATAAATATTTGCTGTACTATGTTTTACTGCGATTGGATGGTCAAATCCTGAAAAAAGTCTATTTAAATGTTTCAACTTCGCTTGGCCGCCATGTTCGTTTTGTACTTAATAGATTTTTGAAAGTCACATAGGGTGATACCAGTAATGGTTTCGGAGATATAGAATGCCGGTAAAATATTTCGCACAGCCGCCACGTTGGATTGGTGAGACGTAATAAAATTAAAGGGGCACGGTCCGAGTCGGACGAAATAGTAATATGGCCTTACCGAGTATCATTGAAATCGCTCCGGCCGTTTAGATTTTATTTGGGGACACAAACACAGGCGGACAAAGGTGATCAACTACACTGTCATTATCGTGTAGGAAACCATTATTCAGTGTTGCCTTAGTATCTAAATTTAACATTTTTCAATCTGTCAACACGACTGTACTCAATTGTAATGGATGGTTCCCTAATCCTGAAAAACAAATTTACATGAGAGTAATAAATACACTTGGATGACCAGTTTCAATCGAAACCAAATTTTCTGGTCTAAAATTATGAGTTAACCCCTGAGTGCTTGAATCCTTTGGCTTCACGATTTGCCTGACTGTCCGCCTCGTTGCGTAGTGGCCAGCACTCTTGGCTGTCACCGCGGAGACCCGTGTTTGAATCCCGGTTCTGCCAAGAAATGTAATGCTGGTATGAGGGCTGGAACGGGGGTCAACTCCGCCTCGAGAGGAAGATCTGAGTCGAGGCGGATTTGATTCCCTCATCCTGGAAGTGTTTTTCCGTGGTTTCCCACTTCTACTCCAGGCAAATGCCGGGATGGTATCATCTGACAGGTCACAGCTACTTCCTTCCATCTCCTTCCCCAGTTTCATCCATATTCATTCATTTCATCTGTCATTAACTCCTCTCATGAGGCTGTGGTCAGGAACGGCATCCGACCGTAAAACCACCCGCCACATAGACTCATCGCATCTCACTGACGCCATGGCACCACGGCCCATGAGGGATACTGGCCTACCAAGCGACCGAAGGTCAGCCATTCGGGTCCCCTCAGCCGTTAATCTTGGTTGCCTCACTCTCAGACCACTACTCAATTGACCTCACGAGTCTGAGTGGACACCTTCCAGCCCTCGCGTCAGTCGGGAATCAAACCCAGAACCTCCGGGTGAGAGGCATGCGCGCTACCCCGATACCACCGAGCCGGCATAGTTTTGTTGTATGTTGATTATTGTAGGGACTTGGTGACATCATGGTCATACACCCCGTGTACTTGGGTGTGTGTACAATTTGTCTGATGACTTGTGTCACTGTGATGCCTGTAGACTACTAGCCTGCGTATTTGTCATTCAATAATAATAATAATGCTATTAGTTACAATTACGTCCCTTTTAACTACCTTGGCTTTTAGAAACCCCGGAGAGCCAGAATATTGTCTCGAAAGGAATCTTTAAAGTGCCAGTAAATCTACTGACACTGCTCGCTCACATTTGTGCACCCTCAAATGCTAACTGACTGCGCCAGGATTCGATCCTACAACCTTGGGAACAGCAGGCAAGAACGTTACCACTGCACCACGCAGCCAGTCTATTTGTAATTGAGGTACGATTTGGGTAGAAAGCGGCCGTGGCCTTAAGTTGTGTGCCATCCCAGCATTTGCATGGAGTAGAAGTGGGGAAACAACGGGAAACCAATTCCAGGATGACTGAGGTATGAATCAAACCCGCCTCCTCCACGAGGCTGAGTGTACCCCATTAAAGCCCTCAGGCCAGAATTACAAATCTTGGCAGAGCCGGGAATCGAACCCGGCCCTCCACGGTGACAATCAAGAATGCTGCTACTTGTCACGGAACCCATCTTGCCAATATCTTCAGATGCCCAAACACTTCGTGAATCATGTGGTGGGCTTCAGCACGTCCAACACGGAATGTAGATTTGGGCTTAGAATCAGTGATACTGTAGTTTACGCACAGTTTTTGGCGTAAACTGTAGCCTACGCGTCTGCCGGCTAACATCATTTCCTCTAATCTGTCGACGTTTGTTGTATTGTGGGCATGGAGGGGCACCCAAGTTGGACCTCACCTTCCACTCTTTGTCTTCCTTCACTCAACATTGGGCACATGGCATTGTCTCCACAGACGCTCTGTAGGCTGCGATAAATATCGGAAACACTAGTCCCACCCGCTCACAACACACACTTACATTCGTGACCCCATTTCCAGCACACGTCTTTATGCCATAGTGGATTTAGCACTCGAATGAACTCAGGCACGCCGATCTGCTGCTTCTCTCTGTGCCTTGGCACTTTGCGCATACGCCAGAACTCCTCTGCTATCGCAAGAATTCAGGAAAGAATAAGTGTGTTAGTCATAGTAAGGCCATCGTTACTTCCGACTTGACGTTCAGTGTCAAAAGTGAAAAACACTTTAACCAGCCAATCACAGACAGTCATTCAAATAGATATATCATGACAAATAGTTTTGCTCACGATGTTGCTGCTAAATAATGACATCGCGAACGAAATTCGATTTGTCGTGATATATCGATTCGAATGGCTGCCTATGATTGGCTGGTTAAAGTGATTTCTCTTTTGAACACTAGGTAGCTCTAGCGTAGCACAGAAACGTCAAATTGGATGTAACAATAGCTTTACTACAGTTAATGTTGTTTTCAGGAGCGGAACAGCGAGGTCATCTGCACATAAGGGATAGATTGTCCTTCATGTCGATGTAGTAATAACCTACAACTGAGAAATACAAAGTCAAGACTTAAGGCCGCCTTCACCAATGCCAATTATCTCTTAATTCATCATTAAAGGTTATTTAACTTTGCACGAGCATTTCATCATACAAAATCGCTCGTTAACTTACCACTAACAAGCAATTACGTTAAATGACCAAATGTGACCACCCAACTCTCTAAAGCATCGTAAAAGTAGAGGGAAACAGCAAAACTCTACCTCGCACATCTCACAATGGCGGTTTGCTTTTGAGATTCACGCTAACTTTCATCCAAATGAACATAAAATACATGTTTATGACAATGAAATAATAAAAGATCAAACATGTTACAAGTTTCAATACCAAGAAATAAGAATGCAGAAAAAAAGCAATTCTACCTCGTACTCTCCTCAATGGCGGTTTGTTTCTGAGTGTCATACGAACTTTCATCCATATGAACATAAACTACATGTTTATGACAATGACATTATAAAAGATCATACATGTTACTAAGTATTAATACCAAGAAATAAGAATGCAGAAAAAAAAAGCATATAAGAAGTGGGATTCGAACACCTTCCAGCTCTATATAATGAACTCGGGAGTCTGCAACGCAACAGGCTACGCTACGAGGACAACTAGGAGAGGGTTTCATATTAAGCTAAGTAAACTATGTATACAGCGGCTTCGTGGCGTAGTTGGTAGCATGCTGAACTTCTATGCCCAAGATCGCGGATTCAAACCCGGCCGAAGTCGTCGAATGTTTTAAGAGCGCATGCAGTATGCCTTCCTTCGGAGGGGAAGTAAAGCCGGCGGGCCCATGTAATAGATTTATGGCATGAGAAAGAACGTCCACTAACTAAACTTGTGTGAAGAAAAATGTGTAGGTTAGGTTTGATTAATGCTCTTAAGTTCCATTGTTCATCTCCGGGCGCTGATTGCGATGGCAACTAGGTATCGTTGACGGTAGAATTTGGTAGCGAAAGTAGGAACTAATTGAAATTATCGTCTGCAGTCCTTACTTCAATTATAAACAGATAACACACACTAATACAGTCATCACAATTAACACCGGTTATCATACAGATTCTATACACACCCAAAGTACACGGGGCTTTGTCGCAGCCTCTAAACTAAGGACCCAACCGACCAAACTACGTATACACAAAACTGCCAGTTCTCCTAAGTACTTTGTTCGTATCATTGTGGGGTTTGAAGCCATTTTTAGCCTATTTTAAATTTGGAAAAAATAGGCTTATGAGATCACCTGATGTCCGTGTGTGTGTGTGTGTGAGGAGTGTGTTTGTGTCCCCCTAATAACTTCTAAACGGCTAGAGCGATTTCAATGAAACTCGGTAAGTTCATAGCACTATTCCGTACGACCCCAACCGTGCCCGTCAAATTTTGTTACGTCTCACCAATCCAACATGGCGGCTGTGCGAAATATTTCACCAGCATTCAATATCTCCGAAACTATTCCCGATATCACCCTGGATTTTTTTACGGTAATAAAGGGAACTACTAGAAGTTGACCCATGTGACTTTTGAAAAACTGGTAACTACAAAACCAACATGGCGGCAACGCGAATTCGCGACTTTTAAATAGACGTTTCTCGCGATTTAACCAACCAAACGCAATAAAACTTTGTACAGTATATGTTTATACACATTGTAATGCACCGACATCTAACTTCGTTCAATTGTTTACATAACCACAAGATGGCGGCTGTGCGAAATATTTCACCGGAATTCTATATCACTGAAACTATTAGCGGTATCACCCTGAAATTTTGTACGGAGTTAAAGAGCACTACTGGAAGACTTTCAAAAACCGGTTAACTACAAACCGAACATGGCGGCCAAGTGAATTTGAAAATTTTAAATAGACCTTTCTCGCGATTCAATGTTCCAAACGCAATGAAGTCGGGTACAGGAAATGTTTATACACATTGTAATTTTGTTCAATTGTTTACATAACCTCAAGATGGCAGCCGTGCGAATTTTAAAATTAAGTTTTTATTTCTTGTGTCGAAATCATGCGATCGAAGTGAAAGTTTGAATAATGAACCTAAGCAATAATTTTCCTTTAATGGTACATGACTCTATGGCCTATACATTTAACAATCCAACATGGCGACCATCCGAAATATCTAGACGGCTCTGAATATCTACGAATCTATTATAGCAATCAAACTGATTTTTTTATGTTCATAGGGGCTATGAACTTAAGTTCACCTATAGTACTTTAAATAACCTGTTGATCACAAATCCAACATGGCGGCGACGCGAAGTATAAATATTCACATGGACGTTTCTCGCAATTTACCCATCCGAGTGCAGTGAAACATGGTACAGTAAATCCTTATACGAATGGTAATCCATTGACATCTAATTTATTTCAATTGTTTCCATAACCACAAGATGGCAGTTGTACCTACATATATAAAATCCAACATGGCGACCATCCGAAAAATTTATTCGGTTCTCAATATCTACGAATCTATTACAGCAATCAAACTGAAATTTGGTATGTTGATAGTGGCAATTAACATAAATAGGATATATGAAAATAGTCTGCATAGTTCTTCATGGAACTACTTGTTCAGTGTTGCCTTAGTAAACAAGAGTTTAGTGCTTTTCAGTCGATCAACACGAATGTACCCAAAAGAGCTGGGTTATGCCCTAATCCTGAAATAAATTACATGTAATTAATAAATACAATAGGATGAACAGTTTCGATCGACAAGCGATCATCATCAGATCCACTACACTTTGGCTATAAAATCTATGTTTGAAAATACACGTGAAAATATTTACAATATGTACAATTATTTAGTTGCAGTATTGGTAATGCAACTGTCGGTGTATGCTAAATGTAGCAAGCCTATATATGATAGGTGAAATGCTAAATGGTGATAGAAATCCGGAGTTTGTATATTTGGAGTGACTATATGGTTGTAAAAATCAACTATGGTTAAACTGTAATATTACAGGCTACTACTTATCTGGTTGTCTTCCTCGCTGGAACTACGAGCAAATTTGTGTTCAATCTTACTCCAGGTGTGGTCGACTGAAATGGGTTGTTATCTCAACTACACTGGTTTTTCCCTTTCTCCCCCCTGTTCCTATGTGCTGTGTGAAGTCAGTGCGATGTGTTTTTGTGGGATGTTGCCAAATCAAGATAATATGTATGTTATTGAATGCGGTGGGTCTACAACTACAGTATTAAAGACCGTGGAACATTCATTCCTCTCCACTAAACTGTTGTTCATAGCTTTTGCCACGAATAAGATCTTCTGTATTTCCCTTCCTTTATATTTATAATCCAAAAAAATTCAAGGAAGCATCGCAAATAACAATCAGTTCTACACGCATCTTGATCTGTCCGCCATGTTTCTCCAAGATGAAACCGAGTCTACACATACGCATGAGCCGTAAAGCGTATTTAAGTAGGTAATTATGAACCTGAATGGCCTCGTGATATTCATCGACGATAACCAGGCATTACAGGCCGGACGTTTATTTTAGACGATTGCCCTTGAACTTGAAGCCAGCGGGTGAGCCTACACACACTCACTCTCTCACCCTATCGCTTCACACTTGTCACCACCGATCTGATGTAATGGAATTCCAGACTTGAGCAGACAGTACAGTCCACATCGAAGTATTGTGTGTCGCGGAAGTACACGTCACATAGTTACGAACAGAATGTCATTATATTTGCCAATGACTGTACTCCTAGCAGAAGTGTGAAACAGCTTCGTCAATCATCGGACCGCTTGGGGCAGCTGATAACAACACAGGTACTGTAGTAACTCGCCTCCAGGCTTCCATTAAGATTTTTCACTCGTCTAAAACAAACGTCCGCCTGTAACAGTCGTATTTCAGTTAAATTGGAATTACCTATCTAATCGTTAGTAAAGAGTTGGTGAAAACGGCCTTACAGTAAATTCAGAACATTCCTCGTAACAAGCAGCTTGCACATCGACCAATGAATGCGACCATACTGACTCAGTGATTTAAATGGGGACAGAGCACGGACCAACATCGCATGTCACTGCGCTTAACAGACACATTCTAAAAATGAGCAACATATGTATAAATGATTTAACTAATGTCATATTTTCATATATCAGAGTTATACCGATTTGTTAATGTTTACTCGCACACAAAGGGCTGACAGCGTTCAAATATATGACTGACACTCTTTTTTTTATTTATACTATGCCTGCCATTTACTTTGTGAAACCATTTATTATTATAAATAATTAGCCCATTCAATTTTGAAAGGGGAATTGTTAAACCTCTGTGTACATTGGAGCAGTGTCACATGCAGTATCGCAACTCACACGTGCAATTAGTTATAATATTTAACAGAACCGGTTATGAGACTCCGAACTGTGCCTCCTATACCCAAGAACGCGAGATGGAAACCCGACACAATCGGTTCGCACTTAAATATTAAAAAATGGTAATTAAGGTGGCACTAACTGAGGTTTCGGTTGAAAAATTCAACTTTCCCGTTTCTGATGTTTTGGGTTCTCACAAGGGAAGTATCAGGTAAGACACGTCGAAACCTATCTTGAAACTTTGTGGGTGTAATCGTTGTACTATAAGAGAACAACGTGCGGAAAATCACCAGCCAGATTGAACTGCAATGCTCGGAAATCATGTGGCGATCTCTCATATAAATCAATGGGATGTAACAAGTACCGTACATTTTGGAAGGGACAGCCCCGACGGCCCAAGCGCTGAAGGCCCGTGGGAAGCAGCCGCAAGCTCATGTCAGCATATACGCCCCGCCTCGCTACTACTCCGAGTGCCACAGGGATGTCCAGCTCCTCCAGCCGTCATGCCTGTGTGCCAGGATGTCAGGTACGATTTCAGGGCCTTGCAGTTCAATCTGGCGGCTGATTTTTCCGCAAGTTGTCCTCTTATAGTACAACGATTGCGTCTACAAAGTTTCAAGATAGGTTTCGACCCGTCTTACCTGATACTTCTCTTGTCAGAATGTTGACATATAATAGGAAGTTAGTTTGGGACAAAAATGTTAATCTGTTTGCGAGATGAGGGTTTTTGAAGTTTGTCAACATTGGCAAACATCTACCAAATCTTTATTCATCTACCTTTGCAGACATTTCTTACAACTTGTACTTTTATGCAAATATGGTGCATTGTCTCAGGAATTACTGCACCGATCTACTTGAAATTTTCACAGCATATTTATGCGCATTAATCTGACCGAGAGTAATGGCTGCAGTATTTATGTACTGAAACTTGCGAAAAAATGCATTGCTTCAAAATGTTTAAACTTTTCAAAGAAAATTTTACAAATTAAACTTTAGAAGCACTAGAATAATGATTTTAATTTGGATTGCAAGCCAGGAAATCTTCTTCACTTGCATTAAGTTTCAACCCTTGAACTTCAATAGTTAGGTCATATATGCACAATTTGCTTAATAGTTTGTTATAAGAAAATATGTTTTATAAATATAAGATTTTTAAAAAAATGTCTTATAGCGGTCCCTCATTGGATTAAAATTGGGTTCCTTGCTTTCAAAATAGCATTAACTGTATGTTGGTAGATTTACTTGGCCACCTCTTGGTGTAGTGGCTAGCATTCTAGCAACTCATTTTACGCTTACATTGTAAGTTGAATGTAAATATCGTTTATGTTTTACTCGTCCTTATAAAATTAGCAGAAGCCTTACCTTGTTCAAAGAATACTTCTATTCATATCATAAAGAGGTTCAAAAATATTTTTGATGACAAATGAAGTACGACATTCGTCAACTTATCGTACATTTTTGTGCTCTTCTTTTTGCACCCTCAGGAAACTGCAGCGATATATTTTTGACAGTATTTGACATTGTGTTTCTTGTTTCATTTATGTATACTGATAAATCGTGATGAAATGAGAAATATTAGGTACTGCCTTGTGAATACGTAATACCGGGGGCATGCGATGATTACGCGTGATAGCATGGAGAGGGGTTAAACCAAAAAGTTTCTCCTTATGTATTCTAATCTTTATCAATTACAGTGTCCATACTACAGAACCTTATTTGCGTTACTAATTTAATAACACCGTCAATTTACAACAATCGTTCCCAGCAATAAAGTGAAACTGCACTTTTAGGGCTTTTAGGCACTAAAAATATAAAATAGGCATTTCAGGGCACTAGTAAACTTCATAGGAATTGATAAGTTTTCATGAAACGCAAAGATATCTCATCGCTTAATGTCATCACTAGGGCTCGGATTTTTAGGTGCTAAAATCGGGGAAATATTTATTTTTATGTATTAAAATACCTGAAATATGTGACAAAAAAGTAAAAATATTTAATTATAATTTAGTTTATTAATGACAATATAAACAATATGCAGTACTCACGAATGCAATTTATGCTATGTCTCACTGACTGCTGAAGCATTACAATACACAACGAGATACATCTTCAGTTTGTCCATCACAAATGACCGACGATTATCGTGAAACACTTCTTCTGCTGGTGCGAAACTAAGGCAATATGTTCCTTGCCCACAAGGTGTGGTGTATCTTGAGATCGCTGTTCGGCCTTGATTGCTTTCCCAAAGTTGAACGCCCCCATCAGAGGTAAAATTATCTTTACATTCTGCAACAGACGATAACTTGTAGTTGTTCTTACTTTAGGCATCGTAGAACTACCTTACACTTCACAGTGCCAGAAATGAACTGCATGTGAGTGACACTGGTTCCAGGTAGCTGGGGGAGGGGGAGGTCTAGCACGTGGTGCAATGTGGCTTTGGACAAAGAAATCCCCGGCTTCCACAGTGAGTGGCACGGGGCAACAAGTTAAGAATAACACAGTTGCAAGCTGACTCTGCATGAAGATTAGATAGCTCACAGGTTCTTCCCCGTTGAAGTAACACAACAAAAATACAATAAACTGAAAGCATACTGATGAAAAAAAGTAAATATTGTATTTTTATGTGCCATTAAGTGAAAAACAAGAATTTATGTATTTATAGAAAAAATGCTTAAAATATGTATTTACATAAAAACATATTTATTTACCTAAAAATCCGAGCCCTAGTCATCATGCCAGGAGATGGCAGTTCAACACGCTGTGACGGGGTAAGGGGGTCTTGCAGTACGCATGCGCGGCCCGCATCGGCTGGCAGTCAGTTGCTGCTACTTCCTGCATGATAATTTGTTATCGGGCTTCACGTGTGTGTGTATTGTTACCTCTGATGAGTGAGATGTTGGAAAGGGCATCTGGTTGTAAAAAAAAAAAAAAAAAACATCACATAGATAACTTATCTCCCTTCATCCCCAACTCCATACAAATGAGGGGTTAAGATTACGGGTCAGAAATGCCATAATACCATCTTCTGCTGACAAACATATTAAGAAAGGAAAGGTGCACATGTGTGTTCTCTGGGAATGAATAGGATACAAAACCATTCTTGATGTATTTTCAGGGCAGCAACTTGCTAGGGCTGATAATTACATGCTGGAGGTAATGGCATTGTTGTGTTGCGGGGAAGAATTGATGACAGTTGGTTGTTATGCAGTGCTAGTGTTTGCCGCACCCTTCCACTGCACTCCCCTCACCCTTATCCGAGCAACCCTGCCCTGCCCCAAGGTCTCCCCTGTTATGTCATCGGCTGTGTAAAAAGCCCGCACGTGGACTACCCCCTGGTAATTGCATTACGTTCACCGGGAGCGACATGTGACAACAGTATGCATTGTCTGTTATGGTCGTGTCTCTGCACTTCCGTTACACTTGGTCACATCCAGAGGGCCATGACTCACGTCTAGCACGAGCCCACTTCAAACCATGCACAATACCCTCCAAGAGTCACGTTTGGCTACGTCACCGATCGCGAATGTTCAATCCTGCTTCCGCAACAAGATTACCGCATGTCGACGGTTATTGCTCACTCGTAGAATTATTACATCACATTTTGATTTTATTTAGGCAGAAACAGGGCGGTAATTTCAACAGTCACGGTAGGGTATATGGCTGAATTAAAAAAATAATAATAATAATAATAATAATAATAATAATGATGATACTGGAAAATGACAGCTTTACGTTGTACTGGGAACGTACTGTATTGACAGACCAGTCAGCTGTGCACAACAGACCTGATTTGGTTCTTGTTGACAAATGCGTGAAGCACACCACCTTCATAGATGTGTCAATCCCCAACAGTGGCAACATGCTGATAAAGCATGTTGAAAAGCTGTCAAAATACACAGATCTTTCAGAACTGATAAGGATGCAATGGCATATGGCACAGTCAGGACAGTTCCTATTATCTCCAGCATTGGCGTGATTCCCAACAACTTAAAGGAATCGCTCACAGAGTTGAAATTCTTAAACGAGTGCGCTTGAGATACACAAGACATTAAAACTACATTGGGAACATAACTATGTATAACTCACAGCTACATTGCGAAGATAACCCACAGGCAACCGATAAGGACAGCGATACTCACCTGAAAAAAAAAAACATAACATTAATCATAGAAAACAAAGGAGCCGTTTTTTCAGTGTTGCCTTGTTATTTTCTATCTAAAGATGGCTTTTTCAACCAACACGCGTTGACCACAATGAGCTGAGTTCTTATTTGACAACACTAGTGAGAGATACCCTGCCCTAAACAGACTAAAAAGAGACGATCTTTACATACAACATTAATCAAATAAACTACGAGGGCGGTCGAAAAATCATTGCCCCTATTATTTTTAGCCAAAAAGAAAATACATACAGGTAATTACAAATATATGTACTGTTCCACGCACATTCCACATAGTCTCCACATTTGTTCAGACATTTGTTCCATCGCAGCACTGAATTTGAGATGCGCCTGTGGTAGAATTCAGCTGGCTGACTGTGGAACCATCGTCGGACTGCTGTCTTGGCGTCATCGTTGCACGTGAATCGCTGTCCTGCCAGGAACTTCTTCAGCGGACCATGACAATGCGAGACCACATGTGGCAACCAGAACCGCCAACAAGCTCCGGTCATTGAAATGGGAGAGTCTGGACCACCCACCATCCAGTCAGGACCTCGCCCCTAGTGAATTGCACGTTTTTGGTCCGCTGAAGAAGTTCCTGGCAGGACAGCGATTCATGTGCAACGATGACGCCAAGACAGCAATCCAACGATGGTTACACAGTCAGCTGGCTGAATCTACCACAGGGGCATCTCATATTTAGTGCTGTGATGGGACAAATGTCTGAACAAATGTGAAGACTATGCGGAAGGTACGCATAACAGTACATATATTTATAATTACCTGTATGTATTTCTTTTTGCTTAAATAATAGGGGCAAAGACTTTTCGACCCGCCCTTGTATAAACGAGACGAAATGTTCATAGAACACAGTTTCTGTTCGACCATGGCGAAGTGTAAATATTATATGTCAGAAAACTGTACTATAATGAGGCTCATTATAGTACAAGTTTTCATTATGATACAGTTTCTCCCACGAATCAGAGTTCAAGAAACAGCTGTGTGACCAGTTAGGTAAGGATACCATCGCGCCTGCGCTGACTTCCGCGGCCTCCTGTGGCTCGTGTCATAGTGGGGGTATTCGAGAAGGCCATGTATTCTCTGCGTCCCATGCGCTCTGTTCAGTACATAAAACTGGCGAAATCTCGACAGATATTTATGAATATTTATGTTCCAACATAAAATAGTTATAATTATCGTCGAACATATACAGTCGTATGCAACTCGCCTATAATGGTAATTAAGACACTCGTATGGAAATTATAAAACTCGCTACGCTCGTTTTACAAACATACTCGTGTCTTAATTATTGCCATTATAGGCTTGTTGCATAATGCACCATTAAGTCACTTCGGAGGACAGTAAAGGAGAATGAGTATCTGTAGATATATGGAATATGTTAGACCAGAACAGACATGACACTTCAACAGGAAAAAAAAGCAGTTTACTTAAAAGACCACTTCCTGCCTGTTGACTAACTGAAATTTTAGATGATGATTCGTTTAATTAAATTCCACTAAAATTAAGTGCAGTGAACTCCTTTTAATTGACACTCCAAACTGAATACAAACAAAAACCTTCGAATTATCCTATATTTGACTTAATTAAAATGTTTACATAAAACGCCAATAAAATTGATCTCTAATAAGTAGCGAACCTAAGCTTAACATAAGAATCTTATTGCAAGGAATGCAAGATTAAAGCAAATCAATCCACAAAATTAATATTTCGGTTACATTGTACTTTCAAACTTTAATTCGATATCAATAACGACAATCATCCATGTTCATAATTTTCAATTAAAAGAGTTCATGCTATTTCTTTGCGTCATTTTGTTTAGTTTAATTAAGTAGAGAGTCATAACTTTAATTTTTAGTTTTGGCTACATTATAGAAAACATTAGCTAATGCTGCTTTCAAAAATTGGGCTAGCACTATTTTATTTTCATTAATAACAGGTCTATTTATAACAATCTTTTAAGAGTGCAGTATTCATCTTGCTTGAATTAAAATAGCTGTATTCAAGAAATAACCATTGAAATAACATTCACAGAAACTAATGATGATTAAATTGCGCGGGAACACATCTTTCATCTACAGTTAATTCGTCTTGTCAAATGGAAATTAAAAGTATGCTATAAATTATACCAAGACCCAAAATAGAACCTCCATTTAACTTACTGAATAGTTACAAATCCAAACCCAAATAGTTCATTGAAACTGACAAAGATTTGACAAACGACAGAATTCAGACAGACACAATAGCAAACAGATCACACGTCAGAGAAGCTATTCAAAAGGAAGAATTTCAAGAAAGACAGAAACAAACAACTCGCAGAAAGGGGACTCAAGAGGAGAAAGATCGACACTCTAGAAGGATGACGAAATTTGGAAACAACGGAAATTGAATACAATAGACAATAGCCAAAGTTGATTCATCGTGCCCTTCAAATGGGTTATTCGAAAGAAGGAGAAGAAGAAGATAACGGAGTGTAGCCTAATGCAGAAATCCAAATAAAAGGCTTCGAAAAATAATTGAAAGAAGATTGTGTTGACAAAACTGGAAGTTGGAAGGTAACCCATCTGTGCTATATTATACGCATCAGGAGTCGCTCTATCTAAGAAATTATTGTCATTGCTAGCTACTGTATTTGAATAGCCAAACATTCTCCACTTACGAGAGTGCAGGATTTGCTCCTTTCAGCTACGCCACCAGCCACCCTCACAGCGTACTCGTCGATAGCGCAGGTCTGCGACAAAACATATGAGCCGTCCAGTTGCAAAACTTGTTTCATCCACTTGTGAATAAGAATCATTTTCATGAGAAACGTTCCTCTGGACTTTGCCTCGCGTATCTTTTGTGTCTGTTGTTTTCTACTTTTTGCTTTGTGTTTTTGATTTTTGGACTTGTGTTTGCTTTGTTCTTTTGCTTTTGAATTTTACTTTTTGCTTTTCTTTCTTGGTTTTGTGTTTGTTTTCTGCTTTTGCTTTTTTGAATTTTGCTTTGTGTTTTTGTTTTTTGATTTCTGCTTTTGCATTTGTTTTTGAATTTTGCATCGTGTTTTTTGTTTTTGGTTTTGTGTTTGTTTTCTGGAAAATCAAAATAAAACAAAACCAAACAAAATAAAACAAAATAAACAAAACAAAATACATTTAAAAAAATAAAAAAATAAAATATAAAATACAGTAAAACAAAGCAAAAAAACAGAAGATTAAACAAAACGTTTCAAAACAAAATAAAACGAAATAAAATAAACAAAACAAAATAAACTTAACAAATTCAAAAACAAAAAACAAAATAAAATAAAATAATAAAATAAATAATTTTATGTTCGACCCTCACTATTATGTGTCAGATAACTGTATCATAATGATGGTCATTATAACACTGTTTTCCATTATGATACAGTTTCTCCAGCCAATCAGAGCTCGTTCATTGACCAATTAGGTAACGATAACTTCGCGCATGCGCTCAAAATCCAACATGTCGGACATAAACACAACATCGAACTATAATAAATTACCGACATGGAATACCCACCGTCCATATGTTCGCGTAAATAAACTGGCGAATATGAAACAAGAAATAGCACTGTACCTTAAAATCACCAACACTAATTTCTACACAGCGCAGTGTCTTCAAATGACTGCGGTGACAATATTACTGAGGGACGGCTGATGTAAACATATGGCTGCATATGGCATTGCAAGCCCACAGAGCGCATGCGTCGGTCGTTCAAAGCTCTTGAAAGACAAAGATATAACACCCAACGCTCGCTCTGCGATCACAAAATTCCAGTAGCTGACTCTCAACAGATATTTATGAATATTTATGTTAAAACATATAATTAAGTTATAATTATCGTCGAACATAAACAGTCGTATGCAACTCGCCTATAATGGTAATTAAGACACTCGTATGGAAATTATAAAACTCGCATGCGCTCGTTTTATAAAAAATACTCGTGTCTTAATTATAGCCATTATAGGCGAGTTGCATAATGTACTATTACGACATGATCCTTATTGACAAGTGGATTAAACGAGTTTAGCAACTGGACGACTCAGATGGTAAGTACAGAAGAGACGTGCAGCTGAAGTGAATTAGAATACTAAGAAATCCTTATCCAGTTGTGTACCGGAGGATTGTTGCTTTTACTGCAGCCCAAGTTCGCCATGGGGGCCAATTCCTCTTGTTGATGTACGTCATTTGTTCTCGACGTAAATCAGTCTTCTCTGCCTAGGAGAGCCATGAGACCGTAAGTAAAACATGTTTGATCCACCGTCTCTTGCGGAGCACGAGCTCATTTTTCTTGAATATATAAACATTGTGAGACGTAAGGCAACAGCGGTTAAAGAGCATTTTAATATTCCTTGTCCTGACTTCTCCCTCGGAGAGGGGAGGGGTTGGTAGGGGAGGATTGTCAGACACCCGTCACTCGAGACAAAGCCACCCTGCCCTACCCCATGCCGTACTGGCTAATATCGCCATGTTGCCATATTCTGTAACCAAGAGTTGAGGGCTTATTTCAGAACACCAGCCAACTTCCCATCTACACACGCAGAACTGCCTGTTGTTTGAGTCTTCAGTCTTTTGACTGGTTTGATGCAGCTTTCCATGCCTCCCTGTCCTGAGCTAATCGTTTCATCTCTACATAGCTACCACACCCTACGTCCGAGGCAAACTGTGTAACATATTCTAACCTTGGTCTACCCCTACAGTTCTTGTCCTCGACCCTTCCTTCCATAACTAAGCTTGCTATTCCTGGGTGTCTTAGTATGTGTCCTACCAACCTATCTCTTCTCTTCCTTAGCAGTCGCCAGAAACATCTCTCCTCTCCCAATAGTCTTAATACCTCTTCGTTTGTAACCCTATCTACCCATCTGATCTTCATGATTCTCCTGTAACACCACATTTCAAACGCTTCAATTCTCCTCTTTTCTGCTGCACCAATAGTCCCTAGTTTCAATTCCATAGAGTGCCACGCTCCAGACAAAGGCTTTCATAAATGACTTCCCAACACCTAAATCTATATTCGATGTCAACAGATTCCTTTTCTGTAGAAATGCGTTCCTTGCCTGAGCCAACCTACTTTTTATATCCTCTTTGCTTCGTCCATTACTGGTTATTTTGAATCCTAAGTAACAGAAGTCTCCTACTTCCTTTAGTTTTTCCCCCTGCCAATTTGATGTCCATAGAGGATTCTGATTTATTTCGGCTGCATTCCAATATTTTTGTTTTACATTTATTAATTTTCATCATGAATTCTTTCCTCAAGACGGAGTCCATACCATTCAAAAAGTCATTCAAATCCTCAGGCGTGTCGGCCAAGATGACGATGTCATCGGCAAATCTCCGAGTTGAAATTATTTCTACTTGAATCTTCACTCCCACTTTAATTTTTTCTCCAATTTCCTTCATTGCAAAGATTGAACTGCCTAGTCCTTAGTATATCATCATGTTGGTATACCTTATGTATCCTTCAGATGAAGGTTAGTTAATGCGATCAAATCCCATCATAGTATATACGGTTATACAGTATATGCACACTCAAGTACACGGGGCTACATGACCACCTTGTCGCAAAGCCCCTACAAGAATCAACAACACCATTTATTAGCCTCTTTAAAAAAATATATATATAAAAAAAAAATTGTCCGTATGTGTGTGAGTATGTGTGTGTGTGTGTGTGTGTGTCCTCTAATAAAATTTAAACGGCCGAAGCGATTTCAATGAAACTCGGTAAGTACATAGACTACTACCGCCTCGTCTGTCCTCAACCATGACTTTCAAATTTTAATACGTTTGACCAACCGCGGGCGCGTGAAATATTTCATTGGCATTATATATCTCCGCAACAGTATTACAGTAGATATCACCCTGAGAAAGGGAGATAAAGAAGTTCATCCATGTGAATTTCATAAACCTATAAAGTACAAAACGACCATGGCTGCCAAGCGAAGTTGAAACATTTAAATAGAATTTTCTCGCGATTTGACCATCCAAACGCAGTGAAACTTGGTACAGCGAATGTTTATACACATTGCAATGCACTGACATCTAATTTAGTTTAATTGTTTACGTAACCTCAAGATGGCGGCTGTGCTAAATTTTAAAATTAAGTTTTCTTTTCTTGTGTCCTAATCATGCGATCGAAGTGAACGTTTGAATAATGAACCTATGTAATAATCTTCATCTAATGGTACATAACTCTATGATCTACACATATAACAATCCAACATGGCGACAATTTAGACGGTTCTCAATATCTACGAATCTATTACAGCAACCAAATTGAAATGCTGTATGTTGATAGAGGCTATTAACATAAGTTCACCTATGGATCATTCAATAATCTGGTGAGCGACTGTTTTTTCGCGAGTTTTCATCCGAACGCAGTGAAACTTGGCACGGTACACCTTCATTCAAGCCTATTTTATACTGACGTCTAATTTAATAGAATTTTTTGAGAACTTAAAAATGGCAGCTGTGCATTTTTAAAATCTCGTTTCATTTCTCATGCTCTAAGTAAGACCAGTGGGATATATGAAAATAGGCTATTTATTTCTTCACGGAACTAGCCTACTTGTTATATATACTGCCGGACCCTCTTGCCTCGCGGACACTGGTTGGGAGGGAACCAATACTTTAAATCGACATGGCCGACAACGCCAAGAATAAGGAATTGCCCCCCAGGGGCTCACATCTAGTGGGACGTGGGTTGGCGACCACGGGGCCCCAGCTGAGTCCGGCATTGCTTCTACTTACTTGTGCCGGGCTCCTCTCCGTCTTCTTTCCTGTCGACCTCACGTGGTCAACTCTTGTTCTCTTCCGACCCCGACGGTATTAGGGTATCCAAGGCCTACGGAGTCTCTTCCTTTCCCGCCTTAATTGACCCTTGTCTCATCTTTTCTGATACCCTCCTTCTGCGAGGGGTCAGCCTTCTTTTTCTTTTCATGTTATCTCCTGCCTTCCGCTCAAGGCCCTCAAGGAGGCAGGGTGTATGTAACCCCACCACTTCTGGTGCACCCTGGATATTGCAACACCCTCAGGGGCTCATGGCTGGTGAGTTCGGTAGTTGGCGACCCCGAGGGATTCCTGAGCTGTGTCCGGTTTTCCCCCTTTTATCAATTACCTTTGGGGCGGACCCTCCCTTCTTTCACTTTCCTATCTGCCTTTCATGGCTCTCCTTCCTTCCAAGTCCCTTAATCCTCATTCTTCGAGGGTTTGAGGGCATTTCTTTTCCTCCTGTCTTTTATTTGCGTTTTTCTCCTTTTGTTTTCCATTTCTTCTTCTAGTATATAAGTTAGTAGTTAGTTTTAGTTATAGTTTACATATTATTATCATCTTCACGATCACCCAAACCATTAGGGGCCGATAACCTAGATGTTAGCAATAATTATCATCATCACCATCATCATCAATAAGGAATTGCGGTATAATTGAGACTTCGAATTCTCACATCTCGAATACCGTTGGTTGGAGACTGTACCGCCATACAGAAGCTTGCAATACCGAGCGAAAATAGAGCTAATTTGCCCGTCCCTAAATGAACCAGTAGTCGACGCCTGCGAAAAAGGGTTCTTGAATTTTTATGGCAATAGCTGATTTCCATACAAACGAAGCGGGAATTAATCGTATTTTACAGCCCACACTTACGAGTCAGAGGGTAGGAATCAAGTTTAACTGTAGCATTGTGTGCCTCGGATTAAAGGGAAAGGCCAAGGCCACGATTTAAACCCCAAGGGCAAGCAGTTCATATGGAAATAGGTGGCGCCTATCCCACACCCTAGCTACAAAAACTGATTATTATCACCCCCTCAGCAGGTATTTTATAAACGAGTCACACCACACTCCCCAAAACGATCAACGCACCCTCGTGTATCGGGACCCACAACTCCTGATCGCTGTCAGAGTTCTATTTCACCCGCTGACTTGGCACACGCTACGAAACACTCTTTTAGGTCGTTAAATCATTAATTAACCGTAAACAAGCACACGATTTTCAAACTTGACTAACCCATTGACCTGGTGTAAGTCTTTGAGATTGACACCATTCCAGTCATGTTTTCGGAAAGGATTATTTTTATAAAAATGAAATAGAATGTTCTGGGATGCTTGTGGAATTGGTTTTAGGTAGATTTAATTAGACAGGTTTTTCTCCGGGTACTCCGGTTTTCCCTGTCAAAATGTAATTCCAGCAACACTCTCCACTATCATTTCATTTCATCTGTCATTCATTTAATCATTGCCCCAGAGGAGTGCGTCAGGCCTCGGCAGCCGGCACAGTTCATATCCTCGCCGCTAGACGGGGGCTTCATTCATTCCATTCCTGACCCGGTCGGAGACTGGAAGCAGGCTGTGGATTTTCATATAGGCCTACAGTATATTTATAGGGTTGCCAGACGTTCCGTTTTAACCGGAAAATTTCCGTGTTTTCTTGTTTTGTTCCGCGTTACATTTTAATTTTTAACGGAACGCCAAATATTCAGTTTTTTTTCTTCATTTTATAATATATTCAATTTCACACCGATTTTCAAATGTCCCGCTTCAGAATTGATTGTAATATCTAGCTTGTTTTCTGGCGATACAGGTGCGAGTTTGAAAGAGAAAATGATTTCTATGAGTGTGTCAGATGGGTACATGTTATAGATTCATTAGGGGCAACAAAATTAAGGAATATCTTAGTCCTTGTGAAGTTAATACCCTCCAATGCTTTTACGGAGAGAGTATTTTCTGTCATGAACTTCAAATGGAGCTATGAAAGGCAGATAAGAAAGGGGAAAGAGGAGAGGGTCCACCCCAGATACGAGTGGAAAAATGGGGTAAAACGGACCCAGCTCAGGAATCCCTCGGGATCGCCAAATCAAGAACGCACCAGCCATGATCCCTTGAGGGAGTAGCACTATCCAGAGTGCACCGTAAGTGGTGGGGGTACACACACCCTGCCTCCTTGAAGGCCTTAAGCATAAGGCAGGAGATACCATTAAGAGAAAAGAAGAGATCTGATCCCTCGAAGACGATGATGATGATGATAATTGTTGTTTTAAGGGGCCTAACATCTAGGTTATCGGCCCCTCTCGAAGAATGAGGGCATCAGGAAAGATGAGACAAAGACCAATCAATTATGGTGGGAAAGTGAAGGACACTCTAAGCCTCGGATAGGCGTACCCTAATACAATTGGGGTCGGAAGAGAACAAGAGTTGACCAAGGAAGGTAAGTAAGTGGAAGCAATGCCGGATCCACCTGAGGTCCCGTGGTCACCAAGTTCACTAATTTATCCCAGCGAGGTCCAGGCAGGATGTATCAAAAGCCTGCTGATGAGCCTAATCTGGTGCACCAAGACAAAGCCCCGCTACATGTACGGAAAAGAAGATTCACTGGAGTTAAATAATAATAATAATAATACTAAATGGTGGACCCTTGCGAGAATTCTCGCATATAATTGAACCACCCGTTCGGCTTAATTGGTATGCGGGCTCAACGCGACACAGTCCTGGCAGGGGCTATCGTCTTGTTTATTTGTTTAAACAAAGTATCGTCATTTATGAAATCAGAGTGCAATTCGTCACGGGTAAATTCTTTTGAGTGATCATTTGTTACGATCGGTTACGTGTGGGCACCCCATGTGTAGGTCTATATACGACCCGCCCGGCTTTACTGTTATGCGGGCTCGACGTGTTCCAGATCTTGCAAGGGCTATCACATTATTTATTTGTTCAAACGCACATAATAAGCAAATAAATACATTTCAGTCGACTATTTGAGAAATCCAAGATTTTTCCTATACTTCGGAGGCGATTTTAAAGATTATGGTACAAACCTCAGCTTCTAGCTCCCTCTGTTTAAGAGCTCGAGTTTTGGGAAATATACACCTTAGCGTTTTATATACATACTAGCGGACCTGTGCGAGATCTTTCGAATAATATGGGTTGTGTGCGCCCCATTTGTACAGACTACTCGCCCGGCCCTAGTGCTAAGCGGGTTTTACGCGACACAATTCTTTCGTCTTGTTTATTTGTTTAAAAGCACTTTATAAACACATAAATGTATTTCCTTTGACATTTCAAGAAATGCAAGATTTTTCCTGTATGTACTATTGAGACGATTTGGAAGATTTTGGTACAAACCACATCTTCTAACTCCCTCTGGTTTAGGAGCTTGCGAAACATACACCTTAGCGTATTATATGAAAATGAAAATCCACAGCCTGCTTCCAGTCTCCGACCGGGTCAGGAATGGAATGAATGAAGCCCCTATCTAGCGGCGAGGATATGAATTGTGCCGGCTGCCGAGGCCTGACGCACTCCTCTGGGGCAATGATTAAATGAATGACAGATGAAATGAAATGATAGTGGAGAGTGTTGCTGGAATGAAATTGTGACAGGGAAAACCGGAGTACCCGGAGAAAAACCTGTCTGCCTCCGTTTTGTCCAGCACAGATCTCACATGGAGTGACCAGGATTTGAACCACGGACCCAGCGGTGAGAGGCCGGCGTGCTGCCGCCTAAGCCACGGAGGCTTAGCGTATTATATAATAAGATAATTTATACATATGTATATGATGATGATAATGCCGGTATTTTGCACTGGAGAGGATCTGTAGCGTACTGGTAAACCTACAGGTACAGGTTTCTCTCCTTTAAAACACCGTTGAATGCCAACCAGCTGTGCCCGGATTCGATCCCGCCAAATCGAGCAGTGTACCAAGCGCCACACTGTTTGCTGCCTCAAATGAGTGTACCTTATTGCCAATTGCTAATCGTAGCAGTTAAATACACCAAACAAGCATGCTCCAGTTTGACAAGAGACTCATTTGCTGTTGTGGTGATTGGTTGATGGAGAGCCAAATATCCCGCTGCGAGCAAACGTTCATATTGATCTCAATAAAACCGCGACACGAATCAGTTTCCATTCAGCTCAACCACAAACCCCATCTTCTGCCGGAGCTCGTCTTTCGATTGCGAGTGGTTACTATGGAAACGCACTGTAGCCTCCGGAACTCGCGACCTTTATTGTGTCAACATGGTGACCTCAGGCAGTGCTGTCAATATTTCTTTAGAGGACAGACTTCTGTCTACGACATTTTCCATCTCTACCGGCAACCAGCGACACATGTATGTCTTCACTGTGATTTTTATCCTAAAGTCTTAAAATAAAATAAAAAAACCAGTTTGGAACATCTATCCATGAAGTGTCATCGGCAGTTAGTCTATTATTATTATTAATACTGCAGTAGCTGTGCAACTGTGTAAACAGTCGGGATTCGAAACTGAATCTGCGTTTATTCACTTACACCAACACGGTCCCGCTTTAATCTCAGGTCTTTCAAGCCTTAGTATTTTTTTGGCGTGTGGCCTCCTGAGAGACCGAGTGCAGGTCTTTCTAGTCGACGCCCGTGGGAGACCTGCGCGTCGGGATGAGAGATGGAATGGATGAAGATGAATGAAACTGGGCAAGGATGTGGAAGGAAGCGGCCGTGGCCTGACAGAAGGTACCGTCCCAGCATTTGCCTGGAGTTGAAAATGGGAAACCACGGAAAACCATTTCAAGGACGGCCGACGATGGGGCTCGAACCCACGCGTCTACCGAGTCAGCAGAGAGCTTGGCCCCATGACCTAACGCTGCGCTTTAGCCAGCGTAGCCACTGCTGTCGGTAAGCCTTAGATGAAGAGGCGCTGTTGCAGCGGCTTCAGATATCCTTGATCACCAAGACGATATTATTGTTACTATTATTATTAGTCTTATATTATGATTATTTTAAAAAGTATTGTAGACTCCGGGATTTATAAATAAATAAATAAATAAAAACTAAATTTTCTTCGGCTTTTCCCAATTAATTGGGGTCACCGGAGCCAACCAGGCTTATTTTGGTTTTTGCCGGGGATTTAATGTCGGAGGCACTTCCTGACGCCACATGATGTTTGAGGTGAAAATTCCACCCCACTGTCACCGGGATTCGAACCCCAGCCGTCTGGGTGAAAGACGAGCAGCTAAGCAACTGCACCATCACGCTCCCCAAATAAATAAATAAATAAATAAATAAATAAATACATAAATATAGATAAATAAATAAATACATTACCAATCAAATCAATCAATCAATCAATACAAACATAAATAAACAAATAAATCACTATGTACAGTATATGCACATCATAAATCGATAAGTAAAAAATATTATATTCAATAAACAACATAATTAAATAAATATAAAGTACATAAACTAAATGAGTTAAATAGAAAACAAATCTTTTTTTAGACATGTCAAATTCGACGCAAAAAACGGTAGTAATAATTCTTTTCAGTTTCACGACGGATCTACAATCTCCATAGTAAAAATATTATTTACGTAGTCTTTTACTCAAAAGCTCTCTTGTTTTGCCTGTTTAAGATTTCCTTACGCAAAAATTCGAAAGCATTGCTTATTTCCAATGGCTGCGGCTTTTCGTGCACGTCGCTCTCATAGCGCCTGCCATCCACACCTCAGTAATTCCTTGAATGAGATTGTGACATCAGTAAAGAGCTACAATTTACTCTAGCTTATGCCAACGAACAAATATAAAAACACTAAGAATATTATAGGTCACATTACAGTACACTACAAAATTCCATTACACACAAAATAGCACCATCCATGACGTCATGAACGACACCTACGTTTTAAACGATGCATGCATATCAAATTCTATGTAATAATAATGTTATTGGTTTTACGTCCCTTTTAACTACACTGGCTTTTAGAGACGCCGGGGTGCCGGAATTTTGCCCCGAAGGGGATCTTTAACGTGCCAGTAAATCTACTGACACGGCTCCCTCGCATTTGCGCACCCTCAAATGCCAGCTGACTGCTCTATGTAATAATAAGGCTTTGCATACAAGCAATAATTTTCGTCTAGTTAGTCGTTTTACCTAGTAGAGCCCAATGGTTTCGTGCAGACAGTCGTCTTATCTAGTAGCGACCAATGGTTTCGTGCAGACAGTTGTCTAATCTACTAGCGACCAATGGTTTTGTCCCATCGTGACTTTGGGAGAGTGGTATGCAACATTTCAATTAAATTGCAAGCTTGCCACGGTGGGTGAGTGGTTAACGTGTCGGTCTACTAACCCCAAGCTTGCAGGTTAACTCCTGGCCGTGGTAAGTGAATTTTGAAAGGCGGCAAAAATACGACACGCTTGTCATACGATGTTGGCATGTCAAAGAACACATTTGAATTCAGTAGGCCGTGTTCATAATGGCAAAATTAATCTCGGGATTTTCCGCCAACACAAAGTTTCTCATTTCTCTATTAGAAAGCACTGTAGTGTTCAAGGAGCTTAGATATCTAACCTCCTTGACTTTCATAGTGCTTCAAGGAACAACGAAATTCGACATGCAAGCTACCCTCTGGGTGTGAATAACAAAGCTTGCACCCGGCACCCGAGGCCATACAATATTATTATTTATTAAAGTGCAAAACTAAAAGTAATTTATGAACATTCCTAACTCACCACCAAACCTCTCACTTGAACATATCTGACTGCATCCGCATGTAACGACGCACAGTTTGAAACCTCGTACAGCTGTGTAATATGGCGGCAATTCAAGCCACAACATCAAACAAACGAACATCAATGTCCACACGTCATCCATGACGTATTCGACTATACTAAAAATCTCCTACATACTTGAATCATGAAGAGATGGTAACAGGCAAAAATCTAATTTAAGGGGAGAAAATGCATTTGAGACGACAGACGGTTTGAGTTGTGCAGGTGAAAGAGTTGTGGGGCGGCTATCGATTAGGAGCCGCTGATTTGTTGAAGTGAGGGGAGAAGGGGATTCAGATAGCGCCGTGCCGCACGAGTTTTCATTCCAAGACTTCTTAGCAGGAATGGAATATATGGAGCAACTTGAGATGGGATTTACTAACTCTCTCTTACAAAGTACTTCTCAACTATTCAAAAGCGAAAGCGCTCCGCCACTTAGAAAGGACGTGGCTGCGAAAGAGCCGAGCATCTCCCACATTTAATCCTCAGAACAGAGTCTTACAATTTGTTTGGTTCCTTCCACACTTGATTACTTTCTGCTTATCACCAGACTATAAAATACGCGTTTAAAAAGTGATGTAAATTGTTTGCGGTCACCGGAGCCAACCTGACTCATCTGAATGTTGGCCGGGGATTTAAGACCCTTGCTGACCGGATAAAAGACGAGCAGCGAAACAGCGAATACACTGCACCATCACGTTTTAAAAAGTAATGTTCCTAAAATAAGACTGGGAATGCTATCACATCTGTTAGAACATGTTGAATTTTACAGTAGGCTTAACTTGTATATTGTTGTTTCATTTAAGGGGTGATTGCCACGGTAGGTGAGTGGTTATCGTGTCGGTCTACTAACCCCATGCTTGCAGGTTCGCTCCTGGCCGTGGTAAGTGTTTTTTTTTTGAAAGGCGGCAAAAATTACGACACCATGTCATACCATGTTGGCATGTCAAAGAAACCTCGTGTTCATAATGGCAAAATTAATCTCGGGAGTTTCCGCAAACACAAAGTTCCTCATTTCTCTACTAGAAAGCGCTATAGTGTTCAAGGAGCGTAGATATAATATATTATTATAACCTCCTTGACTTTCATAGTGCTTCAAAGAACAACGAAATTCGACATGTACGCTTCCCTCTGTGTGTCAAAAAACAAAGCTTGCACCCGGCACCCGAGGCCATACGATATTTTTATTATTATTTGAGGGGTTTCCATATCGTGGTCATTCAGTCCGTGTATTTGGGTGTGAATATAATGTGTTATTGTCTGTACTAGAGTGTGTATTTATATTTCATTATTATTAATAATAATAATAATAATAATTAACTCCGCAATACCGGTCGCAAGCCCGGGGCCTCTTCTTGCAAGAGTCGAGGAAGGAGGAGCGGGAGGAGTAACAACCTCGTTAAAAAACCGGGGTTCAGCTGGCCCAGCTTATAGCACCCTGTAAGGGCCCCTGCCTAGGGTACAGGTGAAAACTGGACAACGGCTTCTGAGGCGGATGAAGATGGTTGGCATCATCTCAACGGTAAGGAAGGCGGAAGAACCAATATGGGGAAGATTGGTCTCCTCAGCCTTGGAAGGCAACCAATCTACGGGAGACAACCCTAATTCAAACCTACTGGAGCTCACAACCTCAGTAGTAACTTGATCAGGGGGTTAAACCTCTGTTCCCCCTAACCAATCTTCAACTAAAGCATGGAAAGTAAACGCACGGAATTAACTACCCCAGGTGGTATCAAATCCACCTCCGCTGTCGGCGGTGTAAGTGGGCCTTTGGAGTCTGGGGAGCCCACACCAACATGCTTTAAGGACGGGTCGGAGCGTCCTGGAACCACTAACAACAAGATCAGACA
This sequence comes from Meconema thalassinum, assembly GCA_946902985.2. Classification (NCBI taxonomy): domain Eukaryota; kingdom Metazoa; phylum Arthropoda; class Insecta; order Orthoptera; family Tettigoniidae; genus Meconema; species Meconema thalassinum. The sequence goes on from OX336393.1 coordinate 178,239,643, forward strand.
TAAAAAACAGAACTACTTCGCCACACTGAACATCAACTCGCTACTTAAGATAGGCAAACTGAAGCATTTAACAGACACTTTGACTAATCACAAGATACTGCTCACAGCAATACAGGAAACCAGATATACTGATGAACATGTCTTTGACTCCCAAGGCTACCGTATTTTCAAAGGAAAGGTAGGACGTAGGAGAATGAAGAACGTACCACACCTGGGGACTGGTTTTATTGTAAGCCATTTTTTTTTGTCATGTAGCCTCCTGAGAGGCCGAGTGCAGGTCTTTCTAGTCGACGCCCGTGGGCGACCTGCGCGTCGGGATGAGAGATGGAAGGGATGAAGATGAATGAAACTGGGCAAGGATGTGGAAGGAAGCGGCCGTGGCCTGTCAGAAGGTACTGTCCCAGCATTTGCCTGGTGTTGAAAATGGGAAACCACGGAAAACCATTTCAAGGACAGCCGACGGTGGGGCTCGAACCCACGCGTCTACCGAGTCAGCAGAGAGCTTGGCCCCTTGACCTAACGCAGCGCTTTAGCCCGCGTAGCCACTACTGTCGGTATTGTAAGAAAAAGGAAGGGAGCATGTAGTTTAACGTGACCGTTAATCTCGCGATCATAAGCCATGGGACCTCCGTTTTACGTGGAATCCGAACCACAGGACATGGCATTTCACTTCGAAAATCTCACATGCATTGACCGGGAATCGAACCCGGTCCGCCTTGGTGAGAGGCATACAGCTTGACCGCTGCGCCACCACGCCCCGGGTATTGTAAGCCATAAGATACTGGATTCAGTTATTGACTTCAGCTCTCTCAATAGTCGAGTGTCTTTAATAACCTTCCGGTGCACAAACAAGGTCTACACTGTAGTAAATGTCCATGCACCCATCAATGAGGACAATAAGCGTAACCCTGAAAATACTGACAAGTTTTGGGAAGAACTAGAGGACATCATATGCAAGGTCCCAGAGCGTCATACAATCATCTTACTCGGTGACTTCAACGCCCAGCTAGGGAAAGAACGCAAGTACAGAGACATTGTGCGAGATTTCCCGGCCCACACAAGGACAAATAGGAATGGAGAGCGCCTAGTAGGACTTTGTAAGGCCTTCAACTTGGTAATGAAAACAACGGCTTTCAAGAGACTGCCAAGGAAACAAAAGACTTGGACATCACCTAACTGTCTCTTGGGAGAATTCCAAATAGACCATGTTGCCATCTCAAAGAAGTCCCATAGAGAGATCCAGAATGTTCGAGTGTTAAGAGGAGCAAATTTGGACTCCGACCACTATCTCTCCAAGGTCAAGCTAAGATTTCTACCTCGGAATACTAAAAAAACAAAGTCACACAAACTTACTAAGTTTGATTTAGAAAAACTTTCAAATTGCAACCAGTTCACGGAGAAAATGGAAACCCTGGAATGTAAAACCTGGGATGAAGTGAGGGAGAACCTAGTGAAAGTTGCCACGGAGATTGCGCCATTACTGAAGCAGAAGAAGCATGCCTGGTGGACGACTACCTGTGATGAAGCGGTGACACAGAGACAAGCAGCCTGGCTTAAGTGGAACTCACAGAAGACACAAAACAACAGGGATAAGTTCATAGAGCAACGAAAGTTAACTGCCAGGATCATCCGACAAGTAAAACGGCAGTTCACAAAGGACCAACTGACTCAGTTGGATGACGATTTCAAGAAGAACAGCACCAGAAATGTCTACAGAGGCTTTAAACGGAACCTCAGCCGTTATAATCCTCCCAGCCTCCACTTCAGAGGACCGGATGGACAGATAGCCTATAATGATATGGACAATTGCCACCTTCTGGCCAAGTACTTCGAGAATCTCCTTAACTGTGAATCACCTGACACATTCTTCACTTATCAAGACACCATCAGGCAACCAAACTCTCAACCACCAACCAAAGAAGAAGTGATAGACATCATCAAGTCCTTGAAAAAAAAAAAAAAAAGCATCAGGTGAAGACTCAATTGTAGCGGAACTATGGAAACAAGCTGGGAATAGGACTATAGGCAAGTTGACAGAAATCTTCCATGACATTTGGGAGACTGAAACATTGCCTAGTGACTGGACCTCTGCTTTGATTCATCCCCTACATAAAAAAGGAGACTTTACCGACATCAACAACTATCGAGGAATCTCGTTAGTACCTGTGACATACAAGATCTTTTCTAAGGCCTTATTAAACAGAGCTGAACCCCAGCTAGACCCTCGACTAGGAGAATACCAGGCAGGATTTAGAAAAGGACGCTCTTGTACGGAACAGATACTGAACTTGAAATCAGTGCTACGGCAAGCAAAAATGGCTAGTAAGAAATATGTCATCATTTTTGTTGATTTTAAGAAGGCGAATGATTCGGTTGACAGACCTACTCTCATGAAGATCCTGCAAGAACTAGGACTAGACGAGAAGACACATAACCTTATCCAACAGACTTTAAAGAACACCATGTCACGAGTGAAGTTCAGAGGAACCCTCTCTGAAAGTTTTGAAATTAAGTCAGGAGTAAGACAGGGAGACGGTCTCTCACCTCTCCTCTTTAACTGTGCCCTGGAAAAGGGGATAAGGGAGTGGCGAAAGGAGCTAACTAGTCAGGGGGTACCAAGTGGTATCACTTTGGGACACAAGTGCAATGGGCTCAGTGTTGATGGCCTGGCATTTGCCGACGACCTGGCACATCTATCTCATTCAATAAAAACGTCTGTGAAACAACTTAATGTTCTCATGCAACAAACAGCTAAGGTAGGACTATATGTGTCACTTGAAAAAACACAGTACATCACAAACATCAGTGAATCTCCTTGTACACTGCATTTGGACCAGGGAGAGATCAAGAAAACTGACAGATATAAGTACCTAGGAGAATGGCTTGAACCGAATCTCTCGGAAGTAAGGGCATTATCAACTCGAGTTAACAAGTTAGAAATGGCTTATCAACTAACCAAGAACACATATAATAAGAAGTGTCTCTCCCGAAAGACTAAAATGAGACACTACCAGACAGTTATACGTCCTGAAGCCTTATATGCATCAGAATGTCTGGTATTCAACCGGAAGGGACTCACGGACAAACTCGAAGTACAGGAGAGAAAGATAATGAGGAAGATATTGGGACCTGTTAAGGAAGGTAATGAATACAGAAGGCGGCCTAATCAAGAGCTCTACACGTACTGTGAAAGAATCACGGATGTTGTTAGAAAACGACGTCTAGCATTTTATGGACACGTCTACAGGATGCATCCTACCAGGTAGACCAATCAGCTCCTCGGTTACTGGCAAAAGCGGAAGACCAAGTCACCATGGTTGTGGGAAGTGAGCAAAGATCTGCAAGAACTTGGAGGGACGGAAAGAGTCTTAAAAGACCGGACATCTCTCTGGAAGATGCTTCAGCAATTGAGGTTCCAGGACAAACCGCCAAGAAAGAAAACAGGTGCCCTCTGGACCCAGGAGAGGAGGGAACAACACAGCCAGAGGATGCGTAACTACTGGGCAAACATCAAAGCCCACTCCAAATGTAACAGTTGAACGTCGTGGTCCATAGATGGCCTATTCGAAACAATAATAATAATAATAATAATAATAATAATAATAATAGTGAATAGTGATAATGTTATGGCTTTTACGTCCCTTTTAACTACTGAAGGTTTCAGGGACGCCAGGGTGCCGGAATTTCGCCCCCAAAGAGGGCCTTTAACGTGCCAGTATATCTACTGACGCGGCTCCCTCGCATTTGCGCATCCTCAAATGCCAACTAACTGCAACCTAGGATACAGCCGGCGAGAAATTTACCGCTGCACCACGCAATCAGTGTATTTGTATTGCAGGTGAAGATTGGGAAGGAGGCGTCCGTGGCTTTAAGGTAGGAACCATCTGGATTTTTGATTCGAGTAGAAATGGGAAAGCACGAAATAACACTTCCACGATGTCTGAGGCGAGAATCGAACCCATCTCAGTTTTGTTTCACGAGGCAAAGTGTACCCCGCTCCAGCTCGCAGGCCAGAAATAAATTTCTTGGCAGAGACGGGAATCGAACCCGGACCTCCGAGATGACAGCTATGAGTGCTAGACATTACACCAGAAGTGGACACAGTGTTGAATGATGAAATGCAGCATCACTAAATTCATGGTGTTGTAATAAGTTTGATTTTCACTAGTGTAGATTGAGATGCCTGAAAAAAACCGTTGAATAAGTACCGTACTTTCAATCGAAATGCACCATTTCTAGTTTCCTTTGGAATTTAAGAATTGTCGCCCTGCAAATAAGCCAAAAACAGTATTCCAATTTGTTTAAACATCACGCGCCATTTTGCAAAAACAATGCATCTCTAAATTTGAGAAGCGAAGAGGGACTTCTTGTCAAAATATTAATACTTAAGTTAATGAATGAAAATGAAAATCCACAGCCTGCTTCCAGTCTCCGACCGGGTCAGGAATGGAATGAATGAAGCCCCCATCTAGCGGCGAGGATATGAACTGTGCCGGCTGCCGAGGCCTGACGCACTCCTCTGGGGCAATGATTAAATGAATGACAGATGAAATGAAATGATAGTGGAGAGTGTTGCTGGAATGAAATGTTGACAGGGAAAACCGGAGTACCCGGAGAAAAACCTGTCTGCCTCCGTTTTGTCCAGCACAGATCTCACATGGAGTGACCGGGATTTGAACCACGGACCCAGTGGTGAGAGGCCGGCGTGCTGCCGCCTAAGCCACGGAGGCTTACTTAAGTTAATGATATTGTCAAATTCAGTTTTTATTTCTGTCTGAAAGGAGGTGGCCGTGGCCTTAAGTTAGGAACCAACCGAACATTTGGCGGGGGTAGAAGTGGGAAATCACGGAAATACACAGAAAACCACATCCAGTGGGAATCGAATCCTCCTCTTCTTAGTTTTACCTCACGAAGCCCTCAGATCAGAATCTAAATGTCTTGACAGAGCCGGGATTCGAACCCGGACCTTCGGGCCGACAGCCAAGAACGCTAGCCGCTACACCACGAGGTGGTCCAATTAAGGCGGGAAATTGAAAGACTTCCACAGCCTCGGGTACCCTAATAATAATAATATCGTATGGCCTCGGTACCGGGTGCAAGCTTTGTTATTTGCCACCCAGAGGGTAGCTTGCATGTCGAATTTCGTTGTTCCTTGAATCACTATGAAAGTCATGGAGGTTAGATATCTAAGCTCCTTGAAGACTATAGCGCTTTCTAGTAGAGAAATGAGGAACTTTGTGTTGGCGGAATCTCCCGAGATTAATTTTGCGTTTATGAACACGGCCTACTGAATTCAAATGTGTTCTTTGACATGCCAACATCGTATGACATGCGTGTCGTATTTTTGCCGCCTTTCAAAAATCACTTACCACGGCCAGGAGTGAACCTGCAATCTTGGGGTTAGTAGACCGACACGCTATCGACTCACCCACCGTGGCAAGCTTCGGGTACCCTAATACCGTTGGACGGAAGAGTTGACCAAGAGCGAGTTTCACAAGTTGTGAGCCCCTGCGAACTGGGCGTAGAGCGAGCAGATAGGGGCGCTGGTCGTCAAGTTCTGTACCACCCCCAGGTCCTTGTCAGCAAGTGTTTGGAATGCTAAACAATGTTCTAAAAGTAGAGCGAGCAGCTCGTTTGTCTTCAGTGAAATAAAGCTCTTGATACCGGAAACAAGAGAAGTGATACTTCCGGCACACTTCCAGGTTTCTGTTGCCTTATTTCTGTTTCTAGTTGGAGTTTACGGCTCGCAAACATATGGAGTGGGTACATTACTAGCAACACTAAACCAGACGCGAGATATACATTACATTTCTGAGACTCCAGGAGCATTATCAAGTTCTTTCATATATATGTAACACAAATGCAACTGCTACTGCTTCCTTAAACCAACCGACAGTGGTGGCTACGCTCGCCAAAGCGCAGCGTTAGGTCAAGGTGCCAAACTCTCTGCTGACTCGGTAGACGCGTGGGTTCGAGCCCCACCGTCGGCTGTCCTTGAAATGGTTTTCCGTGGTTTCCCATTTTCAACTCCAGGCAAATGCTGGGACGGTAACTTCTGACAGGCCATGGCCGCTTCCTTCCACATCCTTACCCAGTTTCATTCACCATCATTCATTTCACCTCTGCTTGCCACGGTGGATGAATGGTTATCGAGTCGGATTACTAAACCCAAGCTTGCAGGTTCGCTCCTGGCCATGATAAGTGATTTTTGAAAGGTGGCAAAAATAACGACACCATGTCATACGATGTTGGCATGTTTAAGAACCCATTTGAATTCAGTGGGCCGTGTTCATAATGGCAAAATTAATCTCGGGATTTTCCGCCAAAACAAAGTTCCTCATTTCTATAGTAGAAAGCGCTATGAAGTCAAAGAACTTAGAAATCTAACCTTGACTTTCATAGTGCTTCAAGGAACAACGAAATTCGACATGCAAGCTACCCTCTGGGTGTCAAATAACAAAGCTTGCACCCTGCACCCGAGGCCATACGATATTATTATTAATATTATTTCATCTCTCATTAACTCCTCTCATGAGGTTGGTGTGAGGAAGGGCATCCAGCCGTAAAAACCATCCACCACAAATAATTGCATCTCATCCCCGACCCCGATGGAAAACGGGAATAATAAGGGGGTGACATATATACTACTTCTTTACACCTCCTGTAATTCACGCGCCTTGAGTGTTAGGTCATATTCTGGCCAAATAAGATAAATGGTAATCACCCTACGCCCCAAATCAGATTCTGTCCGGTCGATCGCATTAGACATAGCTCTAAAGGCCTTCGGGCTGATAGGGTCAGTTCCGTCATCATGTTAATTCATTTAAGGGCTTTGCCACATCGTGTTAATTTAGCTCCGTGTACTTGGATATACAGGGTGTCTTTTATGAACCTTTGGAGAATGATAGGTCGTGTAAGGGACGGGTATAGAAGTAATTTAAGATAGGGAACTTGGGGTCGGAGCGGCCTCCTTAACCCCTAAAATAAGGGTTGATTCAGGCCCTCCAGCCTATAAGTTAGGCAACCGACCCAAGCCTCTATTACCTTTCTCAATCCTTTAATTCTTGGCAAGATTCATTTCACCATGTGGCGCTGGCGTAATGGATAGCGTTGCGTTGCGAAAGACCGGTCGTCCCAGGTTCGATTCTGGGCTTGGGCAAAATGTGTGTTGTTTTTTTAATTTTTAATGTGATTTTAGGTTTAAGGTATTTAAGTTTGATACCTTCGGTAAATTAAACCGATCTTTGTGCACTTCGTAGCATTAAATTGTTTAAGTCCGTTATTACGTTTAAATCACGTTTATTTGCAAGAGAAAGTAAGGTTTAGCTAGGCTAGGCATGCTTAGCTTTGCCGCAGGGTAATCATTAGTAGGCACGATCTTAAAACTACCGCAGTTACGTTATTAGTCACAAAGTTCCTTTAATAGGCAATAAAATTACAATACACAGCAGTTATTGCGTCAAATACGAGTACATGTGAAAACAAAATAGAGTATTTTTGTATCAGTTCATGAGAAGATTACGGTACTTTTCGACAATTCAAATCACAGCTGAACAACTGGTCATGTTACAAAACGGAGGTAGTGTTTGAATTCATTACAACAATTGCCTGAATCAAACCTTATTTTAGGTGTTAAGGAGGCCGCTCCGACCCCAAGTTCCCTGTCTCAAATTACTTCTATACCCGTCCCCTACACGACCTATCATTCTCCAAAGGTACATAAAAGACACTCTGTAGGCTATACATTATATATATATAGAGAGAGAGATAATTTGTCTGATAATCTATGTTATTGTAGTAGATGTAGCAGTGTGCGAATTTGTATTTCAGGTGAGGATTGGGAAGAGAGAGGTTGTGGCTATTCAGAACCATCCCGGCATTCGCCTAGAGTAAAAGTGGGAAACAATGGAAAACCATTTCACTATGCCAGATGGAAAGGAAGCTTGTAGTTTTACGTGACCGTTAATCGTGTGATTATGAGCTACGGAAGCTCCTTTTTACGTGGAATCCGAACCACAGGGCCTGGCATTTCACGTCGAGAGTCTCACATGCATTGGCCAGGAATCGAGAGGTGAACAGCTTGACCGCTGCGCCTCCACGCCCCCTGAGATGGGAACAGAACCCACATCTTCTCAGTTTACCTCATGAGGCTGAGTGGACGCCGTTCCGGCCTTAGACCAGAATTAAATTTCTTCGCAGAACCGGGAATCGAACCCGAGCCTCCGAGGAGACAGGCAACAAGCAACAAAGCGAGCGTTCCGTTATGTATTTTGTGACTTGGTGCTTTAAGTATTAATTTTTTACATTTTGTATGCTGTTGACCCATAGTCCAGATTTTAAGAATGATTGGGTAATATTCAAGCCCTGGATTCTTAGGTTCTGACCAATAGTTTTATTCACGCTTCTTGGTTGGGCATTACGTCACAAATATATTATTATTATTATTATTATTAGTCTAATAATAATAATAATAATAATAATAATAATAATAATAACAGCAATCTATGCCTACCTCTTAATAATCCCGTTTCCAACGAGGTCTGGAATGATATGCGATGACATTCCACGTGTCTAATGGTTTCTAAGGCCAGATGCCCTTCCTGATGCCAAATAACAACAATAATAATAATAATAATAATAATAATAATAATAATAATAATAATCAAAATAAATTGAGAAACACCAGTGACAGTGATTGCTCCAACTTTGAAAAAACGAGGTACATTTTCGTTTCTTCGATATCGTTAAATGTACATATTCAGTATAGATTGGTTGGTTCCTCAGTTTAGGGGCTGCGACAACGCGGTCATGTAACCCTGTGTACTTTGGGTGTGTGTAGAATCTGTCTGATAACCGGTGTTAATTGTGATGGCTGTATTAGTGTGTGTTATCTGTAATTCAGGTAAGGACAGCAGACGATCAATTCCAAGTAGTTCTTACTTTCGCTACCAAATGCTACCGCCAAGGACTCCTAGCTGTGAACTTTGCTACTAGATGCCGCCGCGACCAGCACCTGGTGACGAAACGTTGGTACTTTAATACAGCGTTTATCAAATCTAACCTACAAATTTAGCTTCGCACAATTGTAGTTAGTGGAAGGTTCTTTTGCATGCCCTAAATCTATGATCTATGATCTTCCCCTACGAAGGAAGACATGCTGAGGGATTTTTAATGCTCTTAAAAATCCGACGGGTTTGAACCCTCGATCCTGGGCATAAAAGCTCAGCATGCTACCAACTACGCCGCCTGGCGTTACAGTAACTGAATTCATTAGTATCGCAATAAGTAACGCTTACAAGTAATGACGTTACAAGTAAGGTGTTATTGGAACTGTGATATTATCCGACAATCATCGGTCTCCTCCTAAAGCAAAATATCATCGGAATGAACCTTGTCACCTGATGAACTGTGCTTCATTGCGATTGTGAAGGGGTTACTTCAAGTTAAACGAAGTGTTGGTAGCGAACACGACAGCGAGCGGGATGGGGTCCTTTGGGCCCACTTGCCCGTCACGCGGTAAATTAGTTTCCTTTCTCTCACGAGCACGCGGTTGGATCGTTACCTCGCCAGCCTACGGAGCGCAGTTCATAAAAATGGATGGGCTGCGGAATGAAACGTATTTATAGCAAATTGCCCTCGATAATGTTCATCTTTATTTCTCTGCGTGCTTACTCCAGAATAAGTGCTTAGTTGGTGGGGAAGACTTTATGGGTTCACATGGAAATGGCTTTAGGACATACACTGTAATCCACCGTTTTCTGCAAGTGGGTTCTGGATGCGCATCGGGATACCACACAGTCTGCGAGCCGCAAATTCTGGGGCATGCGCTTTGGTACGTACATTGTCAGTCACGCAGAGAGCTTGGCCGGGTCATAATCGTGAATAAACGACGAACTGTGTGCTCCTCTGTTGGTCAGCAGCTTCTCCAGAGGTCTGTTACTACACTACTAAACTCACTTCAATGCAGAGCTCTCAAGGACACCAGCAGAGATCCATGGATTACACATTAATGCTCCTAGGAGCGGTCATATCTGTTTGATTGCTGTAATAGATTCGTAGATATTGAGAACCGACTAAATATTTCGGATGTTAGCTATGTTGGATTTTTATACATATGCCTTAGACTTATGTACTATTACATGAAGATTATTGTGTAGGTGTTTTATTCCAACTTCAATCGCATGATTAGAACACTAGAAATAAAAACGAGATTTAAAAATTTCGCTCATCCACCATCTTGTGGCTATGAAAATAATTTAAATGAATTAGATGGCAGTCGATTACATTTATTTAAGCATATACCGTACCAAGTTTCACTGCGTTCGGATGGTTAAATCGCGAGAAACGTCAATTTGAATATTTGAATTTCACGTCGCAGCCATGTTGGGTTTGTGCTCACCAGGTTATTGAACGTCCCATAGGTGACCTTATGTTTATGACCTCTATCCACATACAAAATTTCAATTTGATTGCTGTTATAAATGAATAGATACTGAGAACTATCTAAATATTTCGGATAGTCACCATGTTGGATTTTAATATAAAGCCATAGAGTTATGCACTGTTCGATGAGGATTATTGTGTACGTTCATTATTCAAACATTGATTTCTATCGCATGATTAGAACACAAGAAATATAAACTAAATTTAAAAATTTCGCACAGTCGCCATCTTGAGTTTATGTAAACAATTGAACTAAATTAGATGCCAGTGCATTGCATTTTGTATAGCCATTTCCTGTACCGAGTTTCACTGTTTTCGGGTGGTTAAATCTCGAGAAAGTCTATTTAAATGTTTCAACTTCGCTTGGTCGCCATGTTCGCTTTGTAGTTAACAGGCTTTTGAAAGTCTCATAGGTGAACGTTTAGTAGTGCCCTTTATCACAGTACAAAATTTCAGGGTGATATGAGTAATAGTTTCGGAGGTTTAGAATGCCAGTGAAATACAGTATGTCGCACAGCCGCCACGTTGGATTGGTTAGACGTAATGAAATTTGAAGGGCACGGTCGAGGTCGGCCGAAATAGTACTGAGTTTCAATGAAATCGATCCAGCCATTTAGAAGTTATTAGGGAAGGGGGGGGGGGGGTGAGACACACGGACGCGGACACACATACATACACACACACACACGGACAAAAGGTGATCTCATAAGCCTATTTTTTTCCTAAATAAAAATAGGCTAAAAATGCCTTATAAAATTTATAAAATGCCCTTAAAATTATAAACAGTGTACTCTGATATCTGGTTTCTCAATATAAATTCCGAGTACATATAATAAAATAGTACAGTTTAATAAGTTTATTTAATGAAGTTAAATTTATTTTTTCTTCAAAAATACACAACTGACTGATTTGTTTTTCATTTTACTGGCAAGGATTGAGCGTTCATTTGCAGATTTTAAAGGCAAAATGAGTGCCTAGTGTCTGATAACAAAGCCTTGTACATTGAGAAGCTCCTTTCCACTTTTACTGATGCTAGAGGAGCTTACTATGACACTTGCTTCTAACTCTCCTGGTAGTTCTCCAAGATAACATTTTTCACCCGACAGAGCATCTGTAATTGAAGACAGCAAACCCTTCATTTTAGCTCTAAAGCAGCATCAATTTCTTCACCACATCCTCCCCACCTTGCCGTTTACATTTTCTAAGTCACTCGCCACTGTTTTCACCAGGTCTATTTGCTCCACTAACTTAACTCCAGATTTTTCTGGAATCCAAAAAGGTAAAAATCCAAGAAATACTTCAAATGCATATAAAATGCAATACATCCCGATAAAAATTCAAAAATTAATTAAAATGCAAATTAAAACCCCTAAAAATGCCCTGACCGCCTCGTGGCGCAGTGGCTAGCATTGTTGGTTGGCACGCCCAAGGTTTCGCGTTCGTTCCCCGGGTGCCAAGAATTTAAAAGTCTTTGTATCGGGGTCTCCCAGCCTCGTGATGCGAAATGGGAACCTGCCGGATGCTATGGCAGGAGTAGGAGTGGAAAGGAAGTGGCTACCCTACCACACGCAAACTCCGCCTCGGGACGCCTGTTCAGTGATCCGTTTATGAAGCCAAGGGCTCTAATTCAGGTCGCCTACGTCCCTGGAGGGGATATGATACTCTAGTAGTAGTAGCAGTAAAAATGTCCTATCCCACAAAATTAGAGAAAAGAGGAAAGCAGGGTATTGAGAAAAATTTTAGGTAACAGATGTGTTGACGGGCACATACGTTTGAAGTAAAATGAAGAGTTATATAGAAAGATAGAACCAGTCACGTCAACAATAAAAAGGAAAATGTTGTTGTTCTATGGACACATTTTCAGAATGTCAAACGATCGTTTAACAAAGAAAATTTGGAATGTTGTGAAACCAAAGAGGAAAAATATGGTATGGTTCGAAGAGTGTAACAAAGACCTTATAGAAATTGGCATTCCGGACTGAAAAATTATGAACAGGTGTGATTCAGACACCTAATCAAAAATTACCCGGGATTTAAGGTAGGGGCAGAACCCAAATGACGGAGGGGACCTCTTTCTGAAGATCGGAAGAAGACGCTGAGTGATTGGCTCAAGAGATACTGGCAGGACATCAAAGCTGGCAGACGATATAGAACGAAATCCACAGTGCCTCAATTCGAATGTAAAAAAAACTAAAAATACGCTTAGTTGAACACTTCTTACTCTGAAACAGATTAATATACAACTCATTAATAAATTAGGCTTACCAAGAAAGAGATGCAAAGTCATCGAAATCCTGGCCCTAGTAATTACTCAGCACTGCTCACACCTCAGTAGCATCCTTATAATCACAGCCATGAATTTATTTAATCGTAACAGGAAACATATAACAATGTGATATTTACAAATATACACCAATACACCAATAGTTGGTACTATAAGTACAACATTTCTTTTCGCTGAACCTCCAAAAATGAAATTTATATGTAAGGTGACCAGTATCTTGCCAATTCACATGCTTCTTTGGTGTCATCTAATAGATTCTGAGGAGAGCATTTTGTCGGGCATAACTTGCAGCTGATGAGATGATCCATGGTTTGCTCATCACCGCATTCGCGTAGTGTGGAGTCGCATGCAAAACCCCACTTTTTCATGTTATTTTTGGATCTGCCAACACCGGACCGCAACCTGTTTATTGCCTTCCATGTCGACCAATTTTCCTTATGATCTGGAGGCAAGCTTTCAGATGGTACCATCCATCCTCAAGTGCAGTTCGATCTGAAACGCCATTAATTTATTCTGAATTTTGAAGGTGGTTCAGTTAGGCTTGCTGTAGAACGAAGAAAACTTTTTCTTGATCTGTGCCTCGAAGTTGCCGGAGGATATCCATGCAAATTATGGGTCCTCTGGTTTAATGCCTTCGATTTATCTAGTCTCAGACTGAGATATCGGTGGAAAGCCACATTTTACTCTAGCCTGTGGCAACAGACAAAATGGAAACTGCATTCATCATGAGATGGCCAACAGGCAAGTGGAAATTCCAACGACTTGTTAAAAATTGTTTTAAAAACCGAGTCTTCCCTTAAAACAAAAGAAAAACTATGTCGTCATCGTCGCCCACGGTATAAAAGGTGTAGCAGGTGGCAAATTATTGCACTTTTTGAGACACTAGGAACCCAGTGTTCCTTGAGGGTGGTAAAGGAAAGGGGATTCTTGTGCCTGCTGGCTTGGATTAAGATCAAATCCCGACCCTTCCTCTGAACCCTCGTTGCTCTGAGCAGTTTATAATACATTTAGTGTGCGTGTTCATGCGTGTGTAAGTTAACTTCCGTGTTTACTGAGAGCCGCTTGGAGGGTGGCGCCTTGCGCTGTTCTGTGGTCCGATACAGTATCTTACAGCTATAATCTATGATCAGCTTGTGGTCTGCGCCAAGCCTAGCTCTGTTCCTCCCTCCTCCGGGGAAATATTATAAATCGTCTCAGCAGGAAACACAGAGGCAAAATTCTGATAATTTGTGTATATCAATCAACTCAGTGAATAATGTTTTTCTATTTGAATGAGATTGTTATTTTTAAAATCACATTACAGGGCGATAAACAAAAATGGTAAAGGAAACCTTTAATTGAGAAGCATTTCTTTTTCTTTGAAAGCTAATGGTGAGTTGCCAGAATAGGATTGACGGTTCTCGCCTCGCCATGTGGTCTGAGAACGAGGTTGCCAAACTGTACAAGCCAGAGATACAGCTGGCCAGGCACTGAAGCACGTGTGCTGTAATATTGCAACCCAGAGTATTATGACATCAGCTATGCTATGCGAACATGGATTGGTCAAGAAGCGGAGGGGTGATGACAGACGTGGAATTTCCGGCGAAATGTCAATCCTATTCAGGAAGCTCACAGAGTATAAACGCTGTGTGTACTGCAAGCTCATAAATATTCGTTGCTGCAAATGTATATACTGTAGATTGTTACCAAGTAATGGAACATTTTCAGTGCCCAGACGAAATTATTTTGAGAGAAGAAAAAAAAACGTAATTTGCTAAATAACAATAATAACAGTACTAATAATAACAATAATAATATAATAATATTCTAATTATAACAGTATTATTACTAGGGCTCAGAGTTTCAGGTAAATAAATATTTTTTTAAATGTAAATACATATTTTAAACATTTTGTCTATAAATACATAAATTCCTGCTTTTCACTTATTAGCATATACAAAGACATAATATTTACATTTTTTAAATCAGTTTATTGCATTTTTGTTCTGTGTTACTTCAACGGGGAAGAACCTGTGATCTATGTAATCTTCATGCAGAGCGTACTTCAGCTTGCAGCTGTGTTTTTCTTATCTTGGCGCCCCGTCCCACTCACTGAGGAAGCCGGGTATGCCTAAACTAAAAGCAACTACAAGTTATCCTCTGCAGCAGTATGTTGCAGAATTTAAGGATAGTTTTACTTCTGATGGGGGCGTTCTGTTCTGCCAACCATGTGGGAAAGCAATCAAGGCTAAACAGCGATCTCAAATTACACAACACCTCAAGGGCAAGAAACATATTGCCGCAATTTCGCGCCTTCAGAAGTGCTTCGCGATAACCGTCGGTCATTTGTGATGGACAACATGAAGATGTATCTCGTTGTGTATTGTAATTCTTCAGCAGTCAGCGAGGCATAGCATAAATAGCATTCGTAAATACTGGATATTGTTTATATTGTCATTAATAAACCAAATTACAATTAAATATTTTTACTTGTTTTGTCACATATTTCAGAAATATTTAATACCGGTACATAAAGAATAAATATTTTCCCGATTTTTAGCACCTAAAATCCTAGCCCTAATTATTACTACTATTATTATTATTATTGAGATGGCTCAAATCAAATTGAACCAGGTGATGCGGCGCATAAAGAACTGGATGACGAGTCACAGACTAACACTAGCAGAACATAAAACGGAGATAGTTCTTTTGACAAGGAAAAGGATTGAGACTCTTGTACCAATGACTGTTGGAGATACAGTGATTGAAACATCTACGAGTACAAAATATTTAGGAGTGACACTTGACTCCAAGCTCACATTCTGGAATTATTCTGGAGAGCGACAGATAAGGCAGCAAAATACATGACAGCACTTAGTAGGCTGATGGGCAATATTAACGGCCCAAAATCAAGTAAAATACGCCTCCTCATGACGACGGTTTAGTCAGTGCCCCTGTATGCCTCTGAAGTTTGGGCCGAATCCTTGAGATTTACATGGTATCGGAGAAGGAAAGCTGCTGTACAACCGAGAGCAGCTTTACGTATTGCATGTGCATACCGCACGGTTTCTGAACCTGCAATCCTCATGGTGGCAGCAACAGCCCCAATAGATCTACTTGCATTGGAGCGACAAGAAACCTGGCGTACCCAAGGAGAGCTGGGAAATAAATGTGCAAAGAAGCGTGCCTTTAATCAACGGATGAGGCGATGGCAAATCAGATGGGAAAGTGACCATCATGGTAAATGGACCAAGCGACTGATACCATGCCTGGCTACCTGGGTCGAAAGAGTCCATGGTGAAGTCAATTATTACCTCACACAACTTCTAACAGGACACGGATATTTCCGGAAATTCCTGCATAGAGTAGGCGGAGCGAGTGGTGCAACATGCATATATTGTGACGACACCGATGATGTACTTCACACCTTCTTCGTGTGCGGCCATTGGATGATAAGAGAGAATATGTGGAAACTGAATTGGGAGAACTGACAACAGATAATATTATTTTTGTGATGTTACGGAACCAGCAATCATGGGATCAGGTAGCAGTGTATGTGGAGGATGTCCTTCGCCAGAAAAAGCGGGATCTGGAAGCGTACGGACGCCCTTAAAAAGAAATGAAGAAAGAAGAAGTCTGAAAGTCTAAGTAAGCACGTTATCACCCTGAAGTAATGCGAGAGCGGTTCCGGGGTGATGAACGCATCGTGGGAAAAGGGTTGTGGTTTTTAGTGGGTAAGAATCCCACACTACTGTGGAGTG
The DNA here is from genome assembly GCA_946902985.2 of Meconema thalassinum. Taxonomy (NCBI): domain Eukaryota; kingdom Metazoa; phylum Arthropoda; class Insecta; order Orthoptera; family Tettigoniidae; genus Meconema; species Meconema thalassinum. The sequence goes on from OX336393.1 coordinate 178,256,110, forward strand.
CGGACCCTTCACAAGTGTCTTTTGCAGATTTTCCACAGTCCCTCGAAAAAAAGAAAAAACAAAACAAAAAACAAAAAACATTATTAGTTGTCAGGAAATCAAATTAAGAAATATCAACAAACATCAAGATAAATGATGACACCGTACAACAAGTCAATTAGCCTAATTCTGTTGCTTGGGAAACATTATCACACACGACAATAGGTGCATCACAGAAATCAGGAGGAGGATTGCTCTAGCTAAACAAGAAACATCTTCTGACAAACAAAAACATAAACAGTAAAATTAGGAAAGATTTTGTCAAAATGTTTCTGTGGAGTGATTTGTTGTATGGCTGTGAAACATGGATTTTAGCAAAACGAGATATAACACTCCTGGAAGCAATGGCAGTGTGGATGTGGAGGAGGATACTGAAAATAAGCTGGAGAGAGAAAAAGTCAAATCAAAAGGTCCTTAAGGGCGCAGATGAAACAAAGGAGGAATAGTAAATATTTTAGGAGGTGGTAGTATAGATGAATTGCAATAAAATTCCATATCACATATGTACCAATTGAATTGCGTACCGAGATACAGCCAGTAGTATTTAACCCATACAAATGTAAAGCCAAGGCAAAAGAGGACGCTCAAAGTTGATTTTCAAAAATTCCACCACCAACTTCAATGCATTTTGCACTTCTCTTGATAACACCCCGTGTAGCTCTTCGGCGGGCGTCTTGGCGTTCTTTGACGAGGGCTACACTATGCATAATCCAAACGACCAACTCGGCTCTTGTGTTAACTTTTTCCTTGTCAACTTCGCCTATCAACCATCCCCACAGACAAAAATCCAAAGGAAATCGTATGCCGTATTCTCTACAAGCAGCAGCGTTTCAATTACAAAACCCATGCACAGATACCATATCGGGCACTCTCAGCATGTGTAAAAACGTGCGGCACGTTTAAACGATACAGTACAGGGTCGTCGAAAAATAACGCCAACATTTCAAAAAATTATCGCACCGAAACCCTTTATGTTAAACGTGTAATTCTTTCACTGAACGCCAGATGGTTAAAGTAAGTTTTGTTTTGGAGGGGACGTGACCTTGCTATGCGCACACTAGATGCGCAGTAGCCAAGGTCTGCAGGAGGCGCGCGCGCCAATGACTGCACCCGACATACTGCACCTGATTACAAAGCTGTCATTCGATGGTTTAATCAGTTTAAGGAAACAGGGACTGAAGAGAAACAAGATGTTCGGGAAAGAACATATAGCCTACTTTCTCCGAAATGTATGGGTATAGTTATAACTCTCTGTCCTTATCATCTCCTAATTTCTTCCTATTTGAAGTGCAAATTGGCACACAGGATTTGAACAGTGGCGTTCAAACCATAGTTTATAATTTACCCCAGCATTTTGCAATTTCATCAGCAAACACTCCAAACACCGACTACTTACAATAATTGAAACTTCGTTGCTCTAATAAGGCCCATCTGCAATGCGCAGTCGGCAGTCCGTAGTTGGTAGTCCTCGGTCGGCAGTCGCGATCGACTCCGTGTATACTATAGGCACCATACACAACATGAAGTTGCAGTTGGTAGCTGGCAGTTGGCAGTCGCGAATTTTATCCTTGACTGACAACTACCCGACTGCAGCAATGTAATAGCCAATCAGAGCAGATCAGAAACTGACGTCACGTTGTTGTTCTGTGTCGTATACGAATGATATAGGACTAAGTGAAGTAACTTCGCAACCCGTTAATTTATAGGCTAATCTTAAATACACGGTATAACAAAATAATCCATCTCCAAATCATCCATATTGCAAGTTTTGAGGTTGTCAACAACGCCTCTGTGCACAAGGAATAAACGAATGTTACTGTATTATTACTCCTAGCAGTCGTTAAGACTGGGTTCACTAACTGGCCAGTATAGAGCGCTGCTCGAATCTATAGTTTCTGCATAGTACAACTGAAGGCTGGTAGATGTCACTCCGGTGGAGAATGTCGTTTTTGTTTAATACATAATTTCCATTGCAAAAAGCACCATATAACGCTTTATTTTATAACGTCTCAGTACTCAAGAAACAATAAATATAAAAAAAAATCAAGCAAAAAAGTTCTACTCTGATAGGATTTGAACCCCGGCCAGCCACATGAGAGACGGGAGCTCCAACCACACAGCCAATCGTACACTCATAACTCACGCGTTATCGATTAAATACATATAACGTACTGTATTAGCAAATAATCACTTGGACTGAAGATTTCTTCACTGGAGTATATTTCAAACCGAGTTCATTTCATATTAAGTTCATATAATTTTTATCAGTAGGTTATATTGCATGCAACATACTGAAATTAGTAAAATGTAGGTCATAACGAGAGATCAGCTGCCATCTTGTCAAATAGCCGAGACGATTCAGATTTTTAAAGTCACTTCTAGATTATAATAATACAATATAAACTTTTAATTTCGAACGAACCACGTCGCTTAGAACAGATTAAACGATTCTTGGTTCGATAATCGGAACTGGTGGGTCCCATGTTATGGATTATAAATTTTCCATAATTCACATGGCCGCCATCCTAAAATGGTACGTTTGATGACCTTGTAGTTTGGGCACAAGACGCGTCCCATATGAAGGTAGGTTGTTACCAAATTTGGTAAAGATCCGATGATTAGTTTGGTCGTAATGCATTATTAAGTTTTGACCATTCGATTGGCCGCCATTACCTTTTGGTAAAGATGGCGGCAATATAAAACATGACACTGAGGTGCCCTTTGCCAGTGCTACCTCTGTACCAAATTTCGTTCAATTCGGTTTAACCGTGTTCGAATTGATAGGGGGGGGACAGACATTCAGAGTACACACACTCACACACACACACACACACACACAGACAGACACACTTTTTTTTCGCCCTGTAGTGATCTCATAAGTCTACTTTCAATTTTTGCAAAAATCGAAAGTAGGCTAAAAATCCAGGCCAGGCCGACCACCAACATCAGCATTGAACGCACGCTTTCCCAATGGCTGGATTGGTACGCGCAATCATTTCAGGAGTAACTGTCAAGATGGGGGCAGAAATTTGCTCCCACAGGTGCTCCAAATCCCGAATTTTTTTCTGCGTACACAATGTTTTTAATGTACCCCCAGAAAAAAATCCAAAGAGCTGAGGTCAGGACATCATTGGCGCGCGCGCGCCCCGGCCGACCTTGGCTACTGCGCATCTAGTGTGCGCATAGCAAGGTCACGTCCCCTCCAAAACAAAACTTACTTTAACCAGCTGGCGTTCAGTGAAAGAATTACACGTTTAACATAAAGGGTTTCGGTGCTATAATTTTTTGAAATGTTGGCATTGTTTTTCGATGACCCTGTACAGTGAACTCGGCCAACAAAGCCCACTTACAGGTGAACACATTCAATAGAAACTAAAGCACAACTTCACAACGTGAACATCAACACACGACTGTTGACAATCGTTAAATACGCCCATAGCAACCGGTGTACCAACACTCGAAACGACAACAGCCCTGGTTACATACCAACATCTGTATCTCAGTACGCAATATAAATGGGACACATGCTATAAGGAATTTTTATTGTAATTCATCTATACTACCTCCTCCTAAAATATTTACTATTCCTCCTGAAACACCCTGTAGAAAAGAGGGAACCAAAATTCCTTGGCCTCACACTACTCCATAACAATTTCTTACGATCGTGTTGAAAGGAAAGGTTTTTGGGAAGAAGGTAAGAGGAAGACCAAGGAAGAAGTATCTGGATTCTGTGATGGACAGACTAAATATGCTGATTTGAAACGTTCAGAGGAGAAGAGACACAAGTGGTAGCAGCGACAAGGCCTTGCCATTAAGGATATGAAAAATGAAAATCCACAGCCTGCTTCCAGTCTCCGACCGGGTCAGGAATGGAATGAATGAAGCCCCTATCTAGCGGCGAGGATATGAACTGTGCCGGCTGCCGAGGCCTGACGCACTCATCTGGGGCAATGATTAAATGAATGACAGATGAAATGAAATGATAGTGGAGAGTGTTGCTGGAATGAAATTTTGACAGGGAAAACCGGAGTACCCGGAGAAAAACCTGTCTGCCTCCGCTTTGTCCAGCACAGATCTCACATGGAGTGACCGGGATTTGAACCACGGACCCAGCGGTGAGAGGCCGGCGTGCAGCCGCCTAAGCCACGGAGGCTTCCCATTAGGATATGATTATCATAATTTCTTTTCACATCGTTAAGCCCATCTAAGAACCGCGAGAGAACTCGTTTAGCAAATGATGTTATATTTTCTTCTCCCAAAATCTCTTCATCTGAGCACTGAAGAGTTTGGTTGGTTCTTAAGTTTAGGGGCTGCGACAACGCGGTCATGTAGCCCCGTGTACTTTGGGTGTGTGTAGAATCTGTCTGATAACCGGTGTTAATTGTGATGGCTGTATTAGTGTGTGTTATCTGTTGTTTTTTTTAAATTTAAGTACTGCAACTTAGAATTTTTCAAATAGTTCCTACTTTTGTCGCCAAGCGCCACCGTCAACGACTACTAGGCCAAGTTCAGAACTTAGCTACCAGACGCCACCGCAGTCGGCTCTTGGCAACGAACGTAGAAACCTAAGAGCGTTGTTTACAATCTTAACCTATCCAATTTAGCTTCACACAGGTGCAATTAGTGGAAGGTTTTTTAACATGCCATAAATCGATGACATGGGACCGCCGGCTTTATTTCCCCTCCGAAGGAAGGCATACTGAGGGATTTTTAACGCTCTTAAAATATCCGACGGCTTCGGCCGGGTTCGAATCCGCTATCTTGGGCATAGAAGCTCAGCATGCTACCGATTACGCCACCGAAGCCGCCGTGATGGGTTTATTCCGTTCTTCAGTCCACGATTTCCTGGTACTGGTACTGATAGTCTCCGCAAAATGATAGTTGTTGACAACTGTTCTGAATGTGGATCTGTATTGTGTGACTTGAAGCCTCCGTGGCTCAGGCGGCAGCACGCCGGCCTCTCACCGCTGGGTCCGTGGTTCAAATCCCGGTCACTCCATGTGAGATCTGTGCTGGACAAAACGGAGGCAGACAGGTTTTTCTCCGGGTACTCCGGTTTTCCCTGTCACAAATTTCATTCCAGCAACACTCTCCACTATCATTTCATTTCATCTGTCATTCATTTAATCATTGCCCCAGAGGAGTGCGTCAGGCCTCGGCAGCCGGCACGTTCATATCCTCGCCGCTAGATAGGGGCTTCATTCATTCCATTCCTGACCCGGTCGGAGACTGGAAGCAGGCTGTGTATTTTCATTTTTCATTGTGTGACTTCCTCCACGATGCCAACTTCCTGAAGATCTTCCTCTATTTCCTTCAGCCAGTTGGTCTTGACTTCCATTTTTTTTTTTTTTTTGCGTATGGCTTTTAGTGCTGGGAGTGTCCGAGGACATGTTCGGCTTGCCAGTCTTTTTTTGTAGCTGCTTCGAGGCGGACACCCAATGGGTGAGCTACACATACCGCCGCATGTGGAGTGTTGTCTGGAGAGGAAAGTTTGAATGTAAGGACGAGGAGTTGGAAGGTAGCGGCTGTGGCCTATAGTTAAGGACCAACCCCGGCATTTGCCTGGAAGGAAGATGGGAAACCACAGAAGACCATCTTCAAGGTTGCCGGCAGGTGGATTCGAACCCCCTAGCCTCCCGGATGTGAGCGACTGCCAACAGTGATGCCGTAACGACCACGGCTAACTCACTTGACTTTCATTGAGAGGGCAAGGTTGAGAATTCAGTGCTTCAGTCTGTCATCGGTCATGCGAAGAATGCGGTCATAGAACTTTAATCGCCTTTTCCTTAATGTGTCGCTGATCCTTTCAGAGTGATGATATAGCTCCTGAGACTTCCGTTTCATCTAGATTATTATTATTAGCTTAGTTAATGGTGAATGCCCTCTTAGAGTCCAGATCTGTCTTCTTGCGAGTATTAAGTATTCGGTTCATTGAAGAAATTCCTGAAGGAAGCTTAACAACTTATCGTGCTGTTCGTGACGCTGTGGATGAATGGATCCACTAACGTCCTTCTTTTATAATAATATTATTATTAACTGGCGGGAAATATTCTGATAGTCTGCTAAGCTTATAAATGGCACACAACGCCTGAAACATGTTTTGGAAACTCCAACTAGTGACTATATTGCATTTTGTTCTTTTGTATTGAAAAGGCGGAGAATATCCACACTTACTGCATCCTATAACAACTAAGCAGTAACTGTAGAGCCCTCATCGTCATCTATTTAGTAGCAGCCTTGCACTCTCAAGTCTCGCTCATTACTCGGGTACGCAGTCCTTAGACGGAGACACAAAGAGGGAATCACATATAAGGCAGGTACAACTTCTCTTTGAGAAGTAACAATAATTTTCGCGGTCACTGGCCCCTATGAATGGCGCCACGAGTACACAATAGCCGCTCATCCTACGCGACCAACTGAATATATTCTTCTTATATGTGACAGCAAGTCACACAATACACAATACTCGTTCATTATTCCCATCACAGTGCGCACGTAGATACACCAGGACTCTTAAAACTACACAGTGGTGCAAAACAAAAGTAATAATAATAATAGACTAATAATAATAATAATCTGTGCCTACTTTGTGGGAAAGAAAACCAAAGGGATCTGGTTTACAGAGGTGGTAAAAGACCTACAAGAACTGGCGATATCACATGAGGACATCTTGGAACGTGACTCTTTGAAGAATAATCTTGGGGAGATACAGAGTTTTCAGCCAAAACCTATATTGAAAACCGGCAAGAAGTGGACCGAAGAACGGAAGGAAGCTCACCGAAGAAGAATGCGTGAATACTGGGCCAATGTGAAAGAAAGAGGGAAAAGGCAGTTGAAATAACGTGGTCCATAGACGACCGAAATGATTATAAATAATAATAATGATAATAATAATAATAATAATAATAATAATAATAACAATATCGTATGGACTCGGGTGCCGGATGCAAGCTTTGTTAATTGACGCCCAGAGGGCAACTTTCATGTCGAATGTTATCGCTCCTCGAAGCGCTATGAAAGTCAAGGAGGTTAGATATCTAAGCTCCTTGACACTGCAGCGCTTTCTAGTAGAGAAATGAGGAACTTTGTGTTGGCGGGAAAACTCGAGATTAATTTTGCCATTATGAACACGGCCTACTGAAATCAAATGGGTTCTTTAACATGCCAACATTGTATGACAAGCGTATCGTGATTTTTGTCGCGTTTTAAAAATCACTTACCAGGGCCAGGAGTGAACCTGCAAGCTTGGGGTTGGCAGTCCGACACGATAACCACCCTCCCACCATGGAAAGCTTCAAACAAAAGTGAAACACTTAAAGTCAGCCTCGTTGCGTAGCGGCTAGCATTCTTGCCTGTCACCGTGGAGGACCGGTTACAATTTCCGCCTCTGTCAAGAATTTTAATTCTGGTCTGAGGGCTTGAACGGGGTACACTCAGCCTCCTGAGACAAAACTGAGAATAGGCGAGTTTGATACCTACCTCAGCCATTCTGGAAGTGGTTTTCCGTGGTTTCCCCACTTCTACTCAAGGTAAATGCCGGGATGGTACCTAACTTGTAGACACGGCCGCTTCACACCCAAATCCCACCTCAATTACAAGTACACACATTATTGCAGACATCACAGTGACACAGGTCATCAGACAAATTCTACACACACCCAAATGCACGGGATACATGACCACGATGTCGCAGAGCCTCTAAAGGAATTAACAACAAACGAAGCTTAAGTCTTCGTTATGGAACTTTTAAGTAGTTGTACGCTATTGCTATATCATATAGGGGTTGAGACATCGTGATCGTGTAGCCCCGAGTACTTAGGTGTGTGTGTGTAATATGTCAGATAACCTGTATCACTGTCATGGCTGTACTAGAGAGAGAGCAATTACAGGTATATGGGGCTAGGATTTGGTAGGTGGCAGCCATGGCCTTATTCTAGGCACTATTCCAGCATTCTCCTGGAGTCGAAGTGGAAAATCCACTTCTAGGAAGGCTGATGTAGACATCAAACCCTTCTCTGGTCAGTTTATCCCTCGAGGCTGAGTGAACACTGTTCCAGTCCTCAAACCAGGATAAAACTAATTATTCAAACAATATTTTATATGTATTTGTAAGCTAAGCAGCTTCGGTGGCGTAGTTGATAGCATGCTGAGCTTCTATGCCCAAGATTGCGGGTTCAAAACCGGCCGAGATCGTCGGATTTTTTAAGAACGTTAAAAATCCCTCAGTTAAGCCGGCGGTCCCATGCCATAGATTTATGGCATGAATAAAAAACACCTTCCACTAACTACACTTGTGAAAGTTAAAATGTGCAGATAAGTTTGATAACGCTATATTAGTTCCAATGTTCACCGCCAGGTTCTGAGTGCGATGGCATCTAGTTGCCGCGTCCAAAGCTAGGTGTCGTGGACGGTAGCAAAAGTAGGAACTACTTGAAAATATAATCGTCTGCAGTCCTTCTACTCTAATCACAAATAATACACACTAATACAGCCATCACAATTAACACCGGTTATCAGACAAAATTCTACACACACCCAAAGTACACGGGGCTACATGACCGCGTTGTCGCAGCCCCTAAACTAAAGAACCAACCAACCAATTTGTAGGCTATACATTTCATTTTAATTATACTACAGTAATTTCAATATTTGTTTTACTGATTTTTATTTTGGATTTTATTTAAGTTATCTTAATTTTAACCGGCCTAGTGGTGTTGGGGTAGCGCACTTGCCTCTCAACCGAAGGCCTTGGGTTCGATTCCCGGTGGTGTCAGGGGTTTTAAAAACGGACATGAGGGCTGGAACGGACTGCACTCAGCCTGTAACTGTCTGATTGGAGCGAGAACACCAAGATTAACGGCTGAGGGGTCGCGTCGTGCTGAACACGAGTCACCCACACAATCTGTACGCTAACAGGACTGGGCAGTGGTCGTTTGGTACGCCAAAGCTCTTCAGGGGCTAAGTGCCACGGGGTTTGTTGGTTTGATTTAAAATTTTAATTCTTGGAATTAGTTATTCTAATGTTGATTTTGTTTTTAGTTATTTTCATTTTGGTTTTAGGTAAACAAATTTAATTTTGATTAGAATTATTAATTTTAATTGCGATTTTAATTATTTTGATTTTAATTTTTATTATCCTAATTTTTGTTCCAATTTTTTTAATTTACATATTCTACTCGTGATTGTAGTTATTATTTTTAGCCTACTTTTCACATTTTGCAAAAATGAGGAAAAAGTAGACTTATGAGATCGATCCGGGAAAATGTGTGTGTGTGTGTCTGTCTGTCTGTCTGTCTGTCTGTCCTTCTGTCTGTCTGGCTGTGTATGTGTCCCCCCCTATCAACTCCTAAACGGCTGCAGCAATCAAAACCAAATTTAGTATGAGTAAAGATGTGCACCAGAAGAGCTCACGTCAATACCTGAAAATGATGTCAGTGCTACCAACTGCTGAAAAAACGCACTAGAAATTTGAGCTACATGTTGGATATCTTGCAAGGTATGCATGGGAGCTATTCCAAAATTGGCACACATGTAGATAATACTATTTCAGTTTAATTTCCAGGAGGCCAACCCTGACAGTTTTGCCAAAATAATTTTAGGCCTTCTGATAGGTCCAATGTTTAAATGCATATAACTTCTACACTATCAATTGGATTTCAACCAAATTTTGTATGTAATATCTGTACATAAACAGATATGACTGAGCGTATTCTTAAGAGCCACCAGGGTTGCCAACTGTTAATAATTGCTCTCTCTATTATTATTTTTTTATCCAAATACCAATATATCAGAAAGTATGTAAGCCAACAGCTTTAAACTATGCACACGTATATTCTGACATTTTAGATTAATTTGGAGTAACTTATATACGTCAGTTCTACCAACATGATTATAAGCCTGCTGATAGTACCAATTTTTAAATACATGTAACTTCTATACTATCAGTTGGATTTCAACCAAATTTCGTATGTGCTATGTGTACCATAACAGATATGACTATAAGTATTGTTAAGAGCAATCAGGGCTGCCAACTGTTAATAAATGCTGTCTATATTCTTTTTACCCTAATATCAATATATCAGAAAGTATGCAAGCCAACAGCTCTATACTTTGCACACGTATAACACCTGACATTCTAGATTAATTTGGAGTAATTAATACAAGGCAGTGCTGCCAACATGATTCTATGCCTGCTGATAAGTCCAATTTTAAAATACATGTAACTTCTATACTAACAAATGGATTTCATCCAAAATTGGCACAACAAGATATCATAATAATTCAGGTTATTTCTGACCAGCACACGCATGGTAGTGTTGGCAACATGATTTTACGCGTGCTGATAGATCCAGTGTCTAACTGCATGTAACGTCCATTGGACTTCAACCAAATTTTGTATTCTGTACCTTAAGAGGTGGGACTAAGAATATATTCAGTCACCAGGGCTGCCAACTGTAGTGCTCTATTAGGCTACATTATACAAGGTATATTTTGAACTAATTAGATATTTCGATATTACCAACTTAATTTCGTCATTATTCTAGATAGGTTCATATACTGTAGAATAATCATTGGCATGAAAAGTAGGCTGTATAGTTCTTCACGGAACTTCTTGTTGTAACATTAAGTTTTCTATTTATTTTTTTAATGTTAATTTTACAATTATTTATTTTTCAATTATTGTTTGTTTATTTAAATTTCTATATTTCGATTTTAAAATATATACAGCATCACAGGTCAAGAATATTCAGAAATATATTTGGTTTTCATTAACCATTTCACAAGTAAAAATCGTAAAAATAAGACTAAAACATTCAATAATCGGCACCATATTATTTTGTTAGGTGTATTGTATGTAAACCCATTAAACACTGTCAAATGAATCAACCACAACAGCAAGATTACGCGCTCCATAATTATTATTCTTTTATTAATGCAGCCAATGGTCATATAGTTTCTCTGCAGGACGCATCGGAGAAGGAATTTTTGGAAGTAAATCGGCCGTGGATCTGTTGAATGAACCGTCCCGGCATTTGCCTGCTAGTGAAAATGGGAAAGCACGAAAACCATTTTCAGGACGGCCGAGGCCAATACGCTCTATAACAGCTAGGCAGTTGTAGCGTGATTCAACGATGCTTACGGAACAATGTTGGGAAACATTTGTCCGGCAAACTTTCTACGACTAAATAACGTGCATTCTAGTGCTTAATGAAAGATAATTCTGGTTATAGATGCTAAACTCCCGACAAATTTACTTTATCTCAGTTCTGTACGGAAACCTACACATTTTATTTCAAAAAACAGGCACATAAAAGGGACTGTGAATTGCAACACTCATGAGCGAAAATATCAAGGGAGAGCTTGGATGTGAAACATAATAATGAGTCACATACACATTTTGAAAGTACTGTATAGCGAAACTTGTTGTGAATGGCGGAGCGATTCTTGAATGAAATGATTCCTGGCGAGGTCTCCAGGGAACGGGTGCTTTCAAGTGAACTTCTTTCTTCCACCAGCAGCACTATTCAGGAAAATGTATTTTTTATTTCTATCATTTTTAAAGAGTCCCGAGAGCAGAATTTGTTGTCATTATTATTATCATTTGAGAAGAGACTGTTTTGAAGCTACGCTTCTGCCTCAATACAATTAATTCTGGTAATGGGATGAACTGGACTCTAGGGGATTCCACACCACACACAGGCATCTGTTTACTCTTTGATCAAAAGCTACACTGACCCAGGGAGTAATATGGAGTCACCCTAACGCAAGGAGTAATGAGGAGACGCCTGTCAGCTCTCGAGCACGATGAGAGTTGAAGCCTTGACCACGCCCCCGTAAAAGCTCTATCTCGGCCTCTTCCAAATCCACGAGTTTGAGTATGCGTACACTCGAGTACTCAGCAGTGATGCTCGGAGCACGGTTGGAGAGGGACTGGGGGTGATAGCCAATACGTCACTGGGTGAAGGTCATAACACAAGTCCATGCGCTTCCTGCCAGTCTTGACGAATCCACCACGCAGTGACGGCAGCCCCAACAGCAGAGCTGTATTACATGTTGCAGGTTTACTCACGCAAGGCGGCGAGTACTCCGCTCCACACTGGCGAGCAGAAACTTGGTACCGCAAATAACTATACAAATTGCAATGCACCGACATCTAACTTAGATCAATTGTTTACATAACCTCAAGATGGCGGCTGTGCGAATTTTTAAAATTAAGTTTGTATTTCTTATGTTCTAATCATGCGATCGAAATCAACGTTTGAATAATGAACGTACACAATAATCCTCATCTAATAGTACATAACTCCTTGGCCTACACATATTAAAATCCAACATGGCAACCATCCGAAATATTTAGATGGTTCTCAATATCTATTAATGTATGACAGCAATCAAAATGAAATTTTGTAAGTGTATAGAGGCTATAAACATAAGTTCACCTATGGGACGTTCAATAGCCTGGTTAGCACAAATTCAAAATGGGGCGACGCGAAATTTAAATATTCGAATGGACGTTTATCGCGATTTAACCATCCGAGCGCAGTGGATTTTGGTACGGTATATGCTTATATAAATTTTAATCCACTGGCATCTAATTCATTTAAATTATTTTCATAACCACAAGATGGCGGCTGAGCAAAATTTCAAAATATCGTTTATATTTCTTGTGTTCTAATCATGCGATTGAAGTTTGAATAAAACACCTACACAATAATAGTCTTGTAGTCTAATAGTACCGCCAAGGTGCCAGAATTTTCCCCCGATGGGGATCTTTAACGCGCCAAAAAATCTACTGACCCAGCTCCCTCGCATTTGCGCACCCGCACTGCGCCAAGATTGGATCCGGCAACCTTGGGAACGGCAAGCTAGAACGTTACCGCACCAAATTTTGAGAAATGGATAAAATAGCTACGATTTGAATTTCAAAAATTTAGAACTTTGCTTCTAATAGCAACATGTGTATGTTACCTTGGAAATGTGTATAATTGTTGTGCAAGATTTATGACAGGCACAGTCATAATATTAAAATCGTTATTGGATTGGTTCCTTAAGCAAATGCAAAATTCAAAGGACTAAGGAAATTCTTCGAATTAATGATGATTTCAAATTATAAAAGTTGGAATGATCCAATTTCCACTGTATTAAGGTGATGCAAGTTTTACCTTAACTCTGAAGTAGTGTGGGTAATATGAGCATATCTGATGAGGTAACAAGGAGAGACTGCCTGCCCCCAGCCATTTGTTTCCGCCACAGCGGGCGGTATGCGTGTGCTCCCTCAGATCTTCATTCGCGCCCTCCTCACCCTTCCCTTTTCATCACCCCTCACCGTCAACCCTTCAAAGTGCTCCCTCAGTTCCCGAACGCCTTCCAAATATATCGGCAAAATTTAGTACACACGGATACGGTTAATATTTTTGGAAAGGAGCACTCGGATTAAACTCTGTCTTACTTACCAGTTATCAGACAGATTCTACATACGCCCAAGGTACACGGGGCTACATGACCGCGTTGTCGCAGCCCCTAAACTGAGGAACCAACCAACCAACCAACCAACCAACCAACCAACCAACCAACGTGTCGGCGCTAACTCCAGATACTGTGGATCCCAGCCTAAAAACATATTCATGTTGAAATGTCATATACGCCATACGAGTAACAGCTACATTGAGTTGCGCGTTAGTGAAACCCTTCGGTGTTTTTTGAATTGTTTTGGCAGCATAAATAGTGTTATAATATTTTCTTGTGAAAACGGCTGATAACATTGGTAAATGGTGTTGACAATTAGTGATTTGGAAGGTCCATACGGATTAAGTATTTGAACAGTTAACTTGTTGAGAAATAGTGCTAAAACATCAGGACGTGGCGCTGAGGAACTTAAAATAGCTGCTCATGGATGAAACTAGCCTTTTACAGAATTGTAATTAACTCTTGTACACCAAGCAAAACTCAATTAATCCTGGTAATAAATACGGACACAATAACATCTGAATCTTATCGCACTTTATCCAGGCTTATCACGTGGTATTGATTGTCCTGGCGTAAATATTTTGGGGATTAGTCCTCCGGGGGAAAACCTTTGCAGGTAATTGACGACCTAGGTGGTACGAGATGGCTGGAAAAATCCAGATGGTACGGAATGTCACTGCTACGAAATGTCTGGAAACCAGGTAAGCCTCGTTTCTAAATTCTAATTTAAGCGCACTGTTGCAAGAGATCCTGGACATCACAATTCGGGTTGTGGCTTAAGTTTTAAATCCTTTAGCCATTTTCATAATCATCATCGTCATCTTGGCCGACACGCCCGAGGATTTGAATGAGATTTTGAATGGTATGGACTCCGTTTGAGGAAAGAATTCATGATGAAAATTAATAAATGTAAAACAAAAATATTGGAATGCAGCCGAAATAAATCAGAATCCTCTATGGACATCAAATTGGCAGGTGAAAAACTAAAGGAAGTAGGAGACTTCTGTTACTTAGGAAGCAAAATAATCAGTGATGGACGAAGCAAAGAGGATATAAAAAGTAGGTTAGCTTAGGCAAGGAAAGCATTTCTACAGAAAAGGAATCTGTTGACATCGAATATAGATTTAGGTGTTAGGAAGTCATTTTTGAAGGCTTTTGTCTGGAGCGTGGCGCTCTATGGAAGTGAAACATGGACTAATGGTGCAGCAGAAAAGAGGAGAATTGAAGCGTTTGAAATGTGGTGTTACAGGAAGATCAGATGGGTAGGTATGGTTACAAACGAAGGGGTATTAAGACTAGTGGGAGAGGAGAGATGTTTCTGGCGACTGCTAATGAAGAGAAGAGATACGTTGGTAGGACACATACTAAGACACCCTGGAATAGCAAGCTTAGTTATAGAAGGAAGGGCCGAGGACAAGAACTGTAGGGGTAGACCAAGGTTAGAATATGTTAAACAGATTGCCTCGGACGTAGGGTGTGGTAGCTATGAAGAGATGAAACAATTAGCTCAGGAGAGGGAGGCATAGAGAGCTGCTTCAAACCAGTCAAAAGACAGAAGAATCAAACGACGACGACATCATCATCATCTTCATCATCATCACCACCACCACCACCACCACCACCACCACCACCACCACCACCACCACAGTTTGTAAAGCAGTTAATCCGGCGTGACTGGCTGTATGGAGCTGCGGTAACGTCCTCGCCTGCTGTGCCTGAGGTTGTAGGATCGAATCCTGGCGCAGTCAGTTGGCTTTTGAGGGTGCACTAATGTGAAGGAGCCATATAAGTGCATTTACTGGCACGTTAAAGATCACCTTCGGGCCAAAATTCCGCCACCCCGGCGTCTCTAAACGCCTCAGTAGTTAAAAGGGACGTAAAACGAATTCCATTATTATTACAGTACATTAGTTAATCCGGCAATAGTCGCGGCTGATCTGATGATCAGGGAAGATACAATTTTCTTCAAATGATATAGTAATTGTTTCCAAGTTTACATTGCTAGGGTAACACGAAAAAGCGAATAAACGCCAAAAACACAACCGTATTGGTAAATAACTATTTGTTTCCTTAAGAATGCTACATTAGACACTTTAGTCTGTTGAAGTTTCTTAGAACTACATCTACACATAAAATGTGTGTGTTGAAATAACAAGTTGTTTTTAAAGAAAATATAGACTACCTGCTGTCTTTTAGCGTCACATCTCGTTATATTACCATGAATTTGGGTAAGGGACCGATGTTTTTCAAAATTGTAATAAAGGCGGCGGGCTGCATGATACTAGATCGCAAGGGGCGGGTGGGCCACCTGGTATAACAAACATTTATGTATCTTTACTGGGAAGGTCTTTATCCTTATTCGCTCTTACCCTGTCATCCCAGAATTGATTTAGTTTGGGATATGTTTGTAAAAGACTTAGTGCATAATGCTTTCTATTGTACGTAGCTTTCCTTGAAGACAATTTATAACTCTTGTTGATTCTTCTTCAAACAGAATTTTCTCTTGTGAATACACATTTTAAGGTGTTTAAAATACTTTCCATGTTTGTTGATCTATTTTCTGGAGAAAGACAATTTATAACTCTTGGCGTTTCTTCAGCTGAAATTGCTCTTGTAAATGTATATTTTAAGGTGTCTACAATACTTTCATTGTTTGTTGATCCGTTGTCAGTTATTTCGTACCACTCTAGAAGGTATTGACGATACTTAAAGAACATTTCAAGAAATTGTAAACGAGGCAATCTAAAAGATTGCCACGACAAAGCAGGTCTGGCTCAGATCACGACTACTGCAGAGTTAAGGTAGTCTATACGAAATAATACACGAAGAAGATATCGAAGGGATAGTGGCCGAATATACTATCTGCGGGAAAAACTCGAAAACGTATCCCAGTTGTGTGTTTGTAATGATCATCGCTCGCATAATGAACCATTATTGCCGACCAAAGTATTATGTGCACTCGAGTTTGAAGGTTATTTGTGAAGTAACCAACTTAATTACTTACTTAATTCCTGCCGCTCCTTCCGGAGCATAGGGCCTTGGCGAAATTTCTCCACGCAGTACGGTTCCTGGCCATTCTCTTCACTTGACTCCAGTTCTTGTCCACCTCTGCAATTTCATTTTCGATCGTCCTCTTCCAGGTCTTCTTAGGTCGACCTCGCTTCCTGGCGCCTTGAGGATTCCAGTCTAGCGCCGCCCTCTCAATAGCTCCGTCCGGCTTCCTTAGTGTGTGACCAATCCAGCGCCATTTCCCCTCCTTGATCTGGATGCTAATCGGTTGTTGATTGGTGATGGTCCAAAGATCTTCATTTGAGATTATGTCCGGCCATCTCACATTCATGATGCGACGCAGACATCTGTTAATGAACACCTGTAGCTGGTTGTTGATCGGTTTTGTGACTTTCCATGTTTCACAGCCGTAGAGAAGAATCGACTTTACGTTGCTATTGAAAAGGCTGTTCCTGGAAATGTTTCTATTTCTCCAGATGGGGTAGAGCTGGACAAAGGCACCATTTGCCTTCCTGATACGGCTTCGAACATCTTCCTCTGCTCCCCCATCATTTGTGACTATACTTCCAAGGTAGAGGAAGGACTCAACTCGCTCAATGTCCTTTCCGTTGACTGTCAAACTAGTCGTGATGTCAGAATGTATCCTCATCTCTTTGGTCTTGTTGGTGTTGATCATCAGTCCCGCACGTTCTGCTTCTCTCTGCAACCTCCCCAGCTTATCTTCTATGTCTCGGTACCGTTGTGCCATAAGACAAATGTCGTCTGCGAAATCCAGATATTCAAGCCTGTCATTTATACCCCATTGAATACCCCTCTTCTGTCCTCCCATTACATTCTTCATCACACTATCCAGGACCAACAGGAACAGAGTGGGGGAAAGGATACACCCCTGTCTCACTCCGGAACTGACCTTTATCTTTTCTGTTCATTTGCCTTCGTGAAGAACCTGGCACTCATACCCTTCGTACATCTCTTCCATGATTCTGATGATCTTTGTTGGAATTTTATATTCCTCGAGGGTCTTCCACATGATTCTTTGATTTACGGAGTCGAAGGCTTTCTCGAAGTCAACAAATGTGAGGTAAAGGGTATTCCGCCACTCCACACTCTGCTCCAGGATGATTCGGAGGGTGTTGATGAGATCCCCACAGCTGCGATATTGTCGAAATCCAGCCTGTTCCTTCCGAAGCCTTTTTTCTACGCAGTCTTTTATACGATTCAGGATGACTCTCGCCAGCACTTTGCTTGGAATGGACAGCAAGGTGATACCCCTCCAGTTGTTACAGTTTGTGGTGTCCCCTTTCTTCGGCAACTTGACTATCAACCCCTTCTTCCAGTCGGTTGGTATTTTCTCCTCCTTCCAGATCTTCTCCAACAGCGGGTGCAGCAGATCGATCGTAATATCCAGGTCTGCTTTCAGTACTTCCGCTGGGATATTATACATACCTGGTGCCTTCCCGCATTTCATCTGCTTCAACGCTGCCCGTATTTCGCCCCGAGTTGGGGAGTCGAGGCTGATGCTTGGGTCACTTTCTGCTTCCTCTTCATCTTCTCCTCGCTGCTTACTTTCTGGTCCTCTATCTCTATTAAGAACCTCCGCAAAGTGTTCTCTCCATCTTGTCAGCTACTGTTCACACGTCGTGAGGATCTCGCCCGTCTTGCTCTTCACAGGCCTAGTTTTATTAAAACCTTTCTTCGAAAGCATCTTTGTGATGCCATAGAGCTCCTTAACGTCCCCCCTTCTTGCCGCTTCTTCTGCTTTCTCCGCCTGCTCATCAATCCACCTCCTATGATCCTTCCGTACACTCCTCTTTACCTCCCTGTTTGCTGATGAATACTTTGCTTGTGTGAGAGCCATCTGCTGCCTAGTCTTGCAGGTGTTGAGCTTGGCCTTAATCTCCTTCCTATAATTTATCTTGTCCCAGGTCTGATCGGATATCCATTCTTTCCGCAGGTAGTTCTTGTACCCAAGCTGCATCTCACTGGTTTCCACGAAGATATTCTTTACCTCGCTCCACACAGTCTCCACGTCCTTCTCTGTCTCGGAGTCCAACACCTGGAATTTATTTCTGAGCTCCAGTTTAAATTGGTACGATCTCTGCTGGTTCTTAAGCTTGCCCACATCAAAGTTGTTGTGCCGAGTGTTAAACTTTCGGCGGACTGCGACGATCCTCATGCGGAAGTTGGCAACCACAAGATGATGGTCACTACCAACGTCCGCTCCTCTCTTGTTCCTAACATCTTCCAAGCTTCTTCTGAACCTCCTGCTCACCGCGATGTGATCAATTTGATTTTCTGTGACTTGATCAGGTGACACCCAGGTGACCTTGTGGCACCGCCTATGAGGAAATACCGTGCCACCCATCACCAAATCATGACTGGCGCAATATTCCGTAAATTTCTCCCCATTGTCATTCATCTCACCAAGGCCATGTTTACCCATGATCTGCTCCAACCCCTCATTGTTTGAGCCCACCTTCGCGTTGAAGTCTCCCATAACAATGATAATGTCTTTCTTACTTGTTTGTCTTGTGAAATCTACCAGCATTTGGTAGAATTCTTCCTTCTTCTCTGGCTCCGACTGTTCTGTAGGCGCATAGCATTGGATGATGATCACATTCCTGATCTTTGTCTTGAACCTAGCAAACATGAGCCTACTAGAAATTGGCTTCCACTCCATAAGGCTTCTCTTTGCATTTCTGTTGAGCAGCAACCCCACTCCATCCCTGTGTTCTTCATCATCGCCCCCAGAATAGAGAAATGTAATTCCATCTGTTGTCTGTATTTCACCAAATCCTGGCCACCTCACTTCACTCAATCCTAGGATATCCAGCCCATAGTTCTTGATCTCCCGTGTCACTTGTTTCAGTCTGGTTTTCTCCATCAAGGTCCTCACATTCCAGAAACCGATTTTCGTAGTCCTCTTCATGCCAAAAGTCGTCATCAAGTTATCCGTCCGGTTTTGTAATTTCGCTTCAGTTTCCGTAATCAGTTTATTTAAGAGGAGCGAGTGATTAACCCACTTCCTCCGAGTGCCTTGGAGGGGCTGCCACCTTAAGCATGAGGCACCAGGCTGATTTTCTGTCAGGGTTTCTTCCCTTAGCCTTTGAAGAATCAACTCCAAACTACAAGGCAGCAGTTGTTTCACCAGAGCCCCGTTAGCCGTAATTTCTTCAGGGTTCCTGTAGGGCCTTCACAGCTACCGTAGCGGTCTTGAGGCACACAAAGTCCCCACTGTACTTCACCCCTACAGGCAATCCCCTACTTAATTACGTTGCCCATCTCCCACGACGAGGACGAGGGGTTGGATTTG
The DNA here is from genome assembly GCA_946902985.2 of Meconema thalassinum. Taxonomy (NCBI): domain Eukaryota; kingdom Metazoa; phylum Arthropoda; class Insecta; order Orthoptera; family Tettigoniidae; genus Meconema; species Meconema thalassinum. The sequence continues at coordinate 178,275,938 of OX336393.1, forward strand.
TGGGAGACGAAGTAACCAATAGACCTTCATAAAATCCAATAACATCATCATTTTCGTCGTTCTATTTTACGTTAATTCATGTAGGTTTGGATTTTTAAATTTATATTTTAATATTTTTTTTATCGCAGTTGGAACACAAAAAGTGAACGTTTTTAAGCGTGTATCAACCATGCGTCATATTTAAGAATTATTATCTCAATAACCCGTCATCAGATCGAATCCAAATTTTAACACAATATACATTGGAATGTTGTATAAATGGTTTATTAATTTCAAAATTCTGTGTGTCCATGAAACAAAGTTGTTATCATTTTTGTAAGGTAACTTTTTCTCGGCTCGGGGTGGTTGGAAAACGTAGTTCTTGGTTGCATTGCAATCCTTATACATCGAAAAGTTATGCTGTATGACTGTGAAATACGTAAATTAATTCACTTATTTTATATCGGTTTGTATTTGTATGGGGAATTAACACATGTTTCACTAGCTAGCCGCTCCGGGAAAAGCTGTACAGCGTTGACGAAATGGTGCCCACACGCACCTTGGCGCGTCTCGCTCGGAAGTGATGGGCTCCATCTCAGCAACGCTGTACAGCTTTTCCCGGAGCGGCTAGCTGGTGAACCATGTGTTATTTCCTCGTACAAATACAAACCGATATAAAATAAGTGAATTAATTTACGTATTTCACAGTCATACAGTATAACTTTGTGATGTATAACGATTACAACGCAACCAAGAACTACATTTTCCAACCACCCCGAGCCGAGAAAAAGTTACCTTACAAAAATGATAACTTTGTTTCTTGGACACACAAAATTGTGAAATTAATAAACCAGTTATACAACATTCCAATGTATATCGTGTTAACATTTGGATTCGATCTGATGACGGGCTTTTGAGATAATAATTCTTAAATGTGACGCATGGTTGAAACACGCTTAAAAACGTGCACTTTTTGTGTTCCAACTGCGATAAAAAATATTAAAATATAAATAAAAAATCCAAACCTACATGAACTAACGTAAAATAGAACGACGAAAATGTTTTTGGATTTTATGTAGGTCTATTGGTTACTTCACAAACAAACTTCAAACTCGAGTACACAAAATACTTTGGTCGACAGTAGACTTGTGTCTCGTCCATGGTAAATCACACAGTTCCTCTCCTACTTTATCATACTTAGGACAGGCCATCAAGTAATGTAGGCCAGCAACTTAATAGGTGTTGTTATCAAAAAGTGGCGTCTAGTTAAATTTTTACGTCAGAAGCCAGAAATACCTTTGATATAAGTAATCTGCTAATTTAGACTCGACTAAATTGAGTCACGTCGTGTAGTATAACTTCGTCGTCATCGAATGTTTTAAATAATAATAATAATAATAGTAATAATAATAATTGAGACCACCACTCTCTTCGGTGGATAGGGTGGATCTACTTACCTTTCTTCAGAGGTCCGCTTCGCTGATTCGCAACTCACCGCCAGTTGACATGACCCAACAGAAGAACACCTAAAGGAGGAAGAAGGTGGAGAAGAAGAAAACCCACAGGTTCGTCTACAGAAAACCCCCGATAAGCAACAGAACTGCCACCGACGAAATGATGCAACAACAGTAGCTTGCTTTAAAAGAATATTTAATATTAAATGAAGAACTCCACCAGAGAACAGAAAATGCATCAGCCAGCATAAAACTACCAAAACTAAAACAAACCCCACCTAGAAATCTCACTGGAGATAAAAACAAGGCCAAAAGGTCGATACCAATTAACAATTACCTGAGGGGATACTAACGAAACACATAGTTAAGAGATCCAAACAAAACTTACAAGAACTATAATTATTTTGTTAAGAAGTTTGATACATAAAAGGTAACATACTACCATGAAATATTACCTGAAGTCAGAGAAGAAAAAGAATTTAAAAAAAAAAAAAACTTAAACACTTAATATGTACCTGACATACTTTCAACTGAACCATGAGGTCCTTGGAGAATCAAAAAAGAAGTAAATAGTTCAAAATTTACCATAAACAAGGAACCGAAAGATACACGCAAGAGTACTAAAATAGAAAACTCCTAAAAAGGAAAACCAAGGATAATTTAAAACCAAAACAAGTTAAACAACATCACCATGACCCATGAACGTGCACATCAAACACACGCCAGAAACAAAAACCCACAATGCACTTCTGTCAACAAGTTACCATGGCGACCAGAACAGTTGAAGGTATATACACACATCAAAAAAAGTTTTGCATCACCTCGGTTCCAAGAGTTCCGGAACCTTTAAATACAAAGGGAATAGAGATCAACACAAACAACATTTCAGCTCGTTTTATTGCTCATGAGACCCACACATTGCATGTTGTACCATCATACAGCTAGACTTTCAGCATTTGTGGTCCAGATTGCAGTACACACCACTACCTCTAATACCCAGTAGCACGTCCTCTTGTATTGATGCATGCCTGTATTCGTCGTGGCATACTATCCACAAGTTCATCAAGACACTGTTGGTCCAAATTGTCCCACTCCTCAACGACAATTCGGCGTAAATCTCTCAGAGTGGTTGGTGGGTCAAGACGTCCATAAACAGCCCTTTTCAACATATCCCAGGCATGTTCGATAGGGTTCATGTCTGGCGAACATGCTGGCCACTGTAGTCGAGCGATGTCGTTATCTTGAAGGAACGCATTCACAAGATGTGCACGATGAGGTCGAGAATTGTCGTCCATGAAGACAAATGCCTCTCCAATATTCTGCCGATATGGTTGCACTATGGGTCGGAGGATGTCATTCAGGTATCGTAAAGCCGTTTCGGAGCCTTCCATGACCACCAGTGGCGTACGTCGGCCCCACATAATGCCACCCCAAAACATCAGGGAACCACCACCTTGCTGCACTCGCTGGACAGTGTGTCTAAGACGTTCAGCCTGACCAGGGTGCCTCCAAACACGTCTCCGACGATTGTCTGGTTGAAGGCATATGCGACACTCATCGGTGAAGAGAACGTGATGCCAATTCCGTGGGGTCCATTCTGCATGTTGTTGGGCCCATCTGTACCGCGCTGCATGGTGTCGGGGTTGCAAAGCTGGACCTCGCCATGGACGTCGGGAGTGAAGTTGCGCATCATGCAGCCTATTGCGCACAGTTTGAGTTGAAACACGACGTCCTGTGGCTGAACGAAACGCATTATTCTACATGGTGGCATTGCTGTCAGGGTTCCTCCGAGCGGCAATCCGTAAGTAGCGGTCATCCACTACAGTAGTAGCCCTTGGGCGGCCTGAGCGAGGCCTGTCATCGACAGTTCCTGTATCTCTGTACCTCCTCCATGTCCGAACAACATCGCTTTGGTTCACTCTGAGACGCCTGGAAACTTCCCTTGTTGAGAGCCCTTCTTGACACAAAGTAACAATGCGGACGCGATCGAACTGCGGTATTGACCTTCTAGGCATGGTAGAACTACAGACAACATGAGCAGCGTACCTTCGTCCTGGTGGAATGACTGGAACTGATCGGCTGTCGTACCCCCTCCGTCTAATAGGCCCTGCTCATGCATGGTTGTTTACATCTTTGAGCAGTTTTAGTGACATCTATGAACAGTCAAAGGGACTGTATCTTGGATACAATATACACAGTCAACGTCTATATGCCGGAGATCTGGGAACCGAGGTGATGCAAAACTTTTTTTGATGTGTGTATATCAGTACAAATTTACATCAAACGCCGAATTTTACATTAAAAAAAAAATCTTCTCCAGTGAGAAAACAGGAAGATATATAAAAAAACTCTCGACATGACGAGATCAAATAGTATTTAAAAGGCAACGGATCAAAATAAAAACCGATCGACTAATGATCAAAATTAGGCCTACTGTTCAATTGATTAGTCTGGTCAGTACCAGAATATAAGAAGAAGAACATGCCTTAGCAAGACACCAAATAATAAAATTAGAAGAAAAACATAGAAGTGTTCCCCGGACTAATATTATTTAACAAAATTTTACATATTCAGAGGTGACATTTCTTTGGCCTAGTCAACCTTCAGAAAAAAACTTAAACACAAGTACACAATGAAAAATATGGAGCTCCAACCATTTAAAATAAATAAAACGTCAAAACATACCTTAATAAAGCCTTTTGGGGAGACACTAACATTTATAACACTACTTAGATATCCTTAAAGGATTTATATCACCAAAAAAATAAAGAGGATGGCTGCCAGCAGAACACGAAGAGACGCACACAAAACACCATATTTCCATATTAAGGCCCCCCAAAAAACGATCACGAATATCACAGATGATAGTTGCACACAATTTCTTCATGTATCATCAAAATAATGGGATATATCCCCAAGTTAGCGGAGACGAGGGCCTAAGCCCTCGCCCCTGACGAGAGCCAAAATTTGCGTACTTCTTCAACCAGCAATCAGTAACAAGTCATAATTCACAAGATGGAGGACAAAAGCGAAGATCTCCCAACATGCACCAGGTTATTTAAATTAGACCAATCCAAATTAGCCACATACTACGACAATGTGCTTAGCAAAATAATATTCACACAACACCATTAAAATATTTTTTGGCGGCATGATGCATATATAGTCTTTTGTTTAATGACGTAGAATAATATACCTTTTCAAATGTGTCTCGAAGAGAAGCGGGTCCGAAAGACACCTATGTCTCGCTCTAGCGGCAGAAGACACAACCCCCAGCTTGTAGTGCCGATAGGCGCCGCCATCTAGAGTTCATTAGCCAAACCAAAGCATCTTAGAGGGCACTTTTAATGGGAGATGGTACCAGAACATCAAAATAGATGCATAATAATAATGTTTGGGACAGGCTTTGCATGTCACAATAATAATAATAATAATAATGTTATTGGTTTTACGTCCCTTTTAACTACTGTGGCTTTTAGAGACGCCGGGGTGCCAGAATTTTGCCCCGAAGGAAATCTTTAACGTGCCAGTAAATCTACTGACACGGCTCCCTCGCATTTGCGCACCCTCAAATGCCAGCTGAGTGCGCCAGATTATGAACCGGCAACCTTGGGTCCAGCAAGCGAGAACGTTACCGCTGAGCCACGCAGCCAGTCATCGAATTTTTTCTTGCTTTGCCTGATGTGCCTCGTATTGATTTATTAATTTAATTATTAATTAATTTTATTTATTTATTTAAACTGGTAGGTTGTGGCTGATGTAAGATAGCGTTGGGCATGAGTTGAAAACTGACGGAAGGATTTATTTATTTATTTCTTACAATTGTCATTAACAGATAATATTAAGCTGCCAAAGAAATTAAAATCAGACATAGTCTGTACGTCACTTATGGCTTTTATTAATTGAGCTATGTTAGGTTGTAGATGACAGAACATCGTGTTAGGCTCGAGTTGAAAACTGTTGCAAGCATTCGTAGTTCCTGTCAGAGAACTACAAGAGTACGCAATTAGTATTTTTACGTTCAGCCGTGAATCCGCAACTCAAATGTGTATTACTGTGCCCCGTGGGACCATCCGTATTTACTATGCAACCGAAGAGGGTTTGTGTGAGTTCCTTAGTAGTGCTAGTAATCTATCTTGTATATATCATTGACTTGATTTACCTGGTCCCCCAGAGGCTCACAACTTGTTAGAAGTGGGTTGGCGACCACGGGGCCCCAGTTGAGTCCGGCATTGCTTCCACTTACTTGTGCCAGGCTCCTCTCTGTCATCTTTCCTGTCGACCTTTTTTTGGTCAATTCTTATTCTTTTCCGACCACGGCGGTATTAGGGTATACAAAGCCTAGGGAGTCGTTCAATTTACCGCCTTAATTGGCCCTTGTCCCATCTTTACTGATACCCTATTCTTTGAGGGATCAGGCCTCTTTTTTTTCCCCCCTAGTATCTCCTGCCTTCTGCTCGAACCCCACCAATTACGGTGCACCCTTGATAGTGCCACACCCTTAACGGCTCACGGCTGGCGATTTCGGGAGTGGTGACCCCGAGAGAGTCCTGCACTGGGACGGTTTTCCTCCTTTTTCCATTGTCTTTGGGGGTGGAACCTCTCATGTTTGCTTTTCCTACCTGCTTTTCATATCTCTCCTTCTTCCAAGTCCCTGAATTCTCATTCTTCGAGGTATTTTCTTTCCTCCTGTCTTTTATTTACCTTATTCTTCTTTTTGTTTTTCATTTCCTCTTCTAGTATGTGAATCAGTAGTTAATTTTAGTCATAAGAGCGTAGTTAGTTTTAGTTATAGTTTCCATTTCGCTTTCACGATCACCCAAATCATTAGGGGCCAATAATCCAGATGTTAGGCCCCTTTAACAACAATTTTTATTATCATGATGATTGATCTGATGATGTTCGCTTGACGAACAATACATGCCATTCTTGTAATCCCCCCCCCCCCACACTTGGAATCTATGCATAATAATTATTCACATAATAATTATTCACAAATTTTATAATTTTATACAGCCAGAATTTTAAATTTCCCACCTAATATAATTGGGCATAAATAAAGGCTATGTTAACCGACTGAAAAGTTATAAATAAATAAATAAATAAATAAATAAATAAATAAATAAATAAATAAATAAATAAATAAATAAATAAATAAATAAATAAATAAATAAATAAATAAATAAATAAGAAGATATTTAATTACATCAGCAAGATAAAAGCGACTACAAAATGGGTAGATGAAATAAGAAAGGATATTGAGGAAGTTGGGGTCAGTCCAAATGAGATCTGGAATAGAGAGGTGTTTCGAGTTACGATTGATGCATTCAAGTGGTTCCAGGAAAAGCTAAGGAGAAGAACCAAGAACATCTGGTGGGAAGAAAGGTGAAAGGATGAAGAGTTTCTGGGAGCAGGAAAAAGGACTAATCAGCAAGTCAATTGTTTCCCGTGGTCCAAAGTAGGCCAAAATCGAACAAAGAAGAAATAAATAAATAAAATACATAAATAGGCCTAAATAAATAAATAAATAAATAAATAAAAATGTTGTTCAATTTATTAAAAAATCAATCTCAGAATTGCATTATACTGCTTATGTAGGAGACGGAGAAATAGTGACTTGTACAACCAGGCGGAGAAACTTACGGACACGATGCGTAAGAAAAGGATTACATTTTATGGCCACCTCACACGAATGAGCAACACTAGGTTAACCAAAAGGATATTCACCTACATTAGCAATTTATTAAGTCCACCACAAAATGGGTTGAGGAAACACGAACAGATCTCAAAGAAGTTGGCATCACTCAAGAAGATATTCTCCACAAATCATTGCTTCGAAGAAAGGTTGATAAATTAAAATGATTTCAGGAAAAACGTAGCTCAAAAACCAAGGTCATCTGGTATGAAGAAAGAAGGAGACTCAGCGAACGTATGAACAGATTCTGGGAGGAGAAGAAGAGATAGGCAAGTCGGCCGATTGTTCACCGCGGACAAAATCGACAGAAGAAGAATAAGAAGAATAAGAAGAAGAATAAGAAGAAGAAGAAGAATAAGAATCAACCATTCATTAGGTTAATTAAATCCATTAATTAAATTGTTAATACTTACATGCTCAAAAGCGAAAGCGAGCATGTTAATCAATCTCGGGTTCAAATGCGTCTCCGTGAGCAAGAAACAGTTGATCTAATTGCTAAGTATCTCTGGCAGGGCGCTAAGAGTGTGTGAGAGATGTCTTCCGGTCTCTGGTAGCAGCCCCTCCCTCGTTTCCTGCCACTCATTGCCCTTCCCCAGTCACTGACCTAACCAAATGTCGCTGTCAGAATAACTTACTGTCGCTCCTTATCTGTCAGTTCAACGCCCGTGAAATGTTCAAAATGCCTCATACCTCGACACCAATTCACTGTCGTAGGTCAGTCAGCAATGGGGAGATCCAAGATTCCAAGACTAACAATAGCGGCTCGTGCTTCGATTCTCAGGATAAGCTAGTCATCTCTACTTAGTATAAAACTAAGTCCCCGATTCTTGGATGTACCGGGTAATCTCGAGAACCACTGGATGGATTTTGATGCGGGTTTCATCATTCTGTTAAGGATTTCACGAGCAAGGTTTCTGTAGAAAATTATTTATTTTATGACCAAAGGAAGCCGAACAGTAACGATTTCAGTGAAAAAGTCGAAAACACCTGGCGTCCGTGCTATTTTTAAGCTTACGCCGGGCAAACAGTTAAAAATATCAATATATTATGACTGTAAGAATTGTTCAGGATGAAAAGGTCTACAAAAAGTCCGGGACAGCATATCTCTATCTTCAATGCATCGCCCAGTATAAGTGTTTTTACGTTTTCATTTCGTCCAACAATCTCCATTCAATTACTAGCTTCGAGACAGTTTACGAGCTAGCGGCTGGCGAGCGAGCCTATCACCCCAGACACTGTAGAGTCGTGGTGGGTTACGACTTCAGAAAAGAGTTGATGTGTTTGGAATTTCCCTGGAAGTGCAACTCAACTTTCCTTTACTTCGCCTGTGAACTTTTCGTTCCGCAAAATACGCGGTCACGTTTAGATTGGACGTTTCATGCACCTCGCTATTCTTAAATTACGACTTACAAGAATTCGTTGCACATGCTATCTCCATATAATATAATTAATAGTCCAGTCAGTGATTTTAACCCATCATACCGAGACGGTAAACGGATATAGGTCGTAGATCAATGAAATCGAAAAAAAACTACTTATCACTTAACCATGAAGCCGAGCAACATATAATTTCTCGATTGTCACAAGAGAGAGAAATAAATAATTCATACAGACAAAGGGAGGGAGTCATCCCCAAAGTTCCTATGACACAGGGAAGAAATGTTCATGGTTTGTGGTCCGATAAAGAGAATTCTGCTATTATGATTCCTCCATAAATTGTCTAAATGATGCTTCAGTTTCGGGGCGAAGCCGGGGCGGGTTGCTAGTCATACAATAAAATGCTAATTGGTATGTTTCACAAAACATAAGCTCTTAAACCAGCGGGACTTAGAAGGTGCGGTTTGTATCAAAATATTCCAAATCGTCTCAATAGTACAGGAAAATACTTGCATTTCTTGAAAAGTCAACGGAAATATATTTATTTGTTTATAAAGTGTGTTACAAATGAATCATATAAGGTCTATATAAAACACCAAGGTGTATGTGTGGGAGCTGAACACACTTTGTCAGGAGATACAACTGGGGATGGTGACAGGTCAATCGCCTAGGTGACCCCTAAATTGGGTTTAATTAAGGAAAGGTCAGGGAAGGGGTTTTGGAAGGAAGTCGGCCGGGGACCTGTTGAAACGAACCGTCCCGGCAATTGTCTGTTGGTGAAAATCAGAAACCACGAAAACCATTTTCAGCTCGGCCAAGGTGGGATCCAAACCCACGTTTCCCTGATGCCACGGAGGCACGAGGTAGCGCGTTAGCCCTGTCGGCCACCGCGGCCAGAGTAAAACAAACTTCCTAATTATATTTTTTTCGCATATGGCGATTTGCTAATGGTTCCACATAGATGTTGTTCAGTGAAACAGAGGATAGTTGTTGTGAGAACAGCTTAAAGACAGCATACAATAAAAAACTGACGAAATTGTATTGTTAATAATATATTAGCACGAAATTTTAAAGGTATGGTTTATAAAATTATTCATTCGGTATTGGTGTATCAAATAGTAGGGCAATGAATACATACTTAATACAGTGAAACCTCTCTAAATGACCAGCCCTATTAAAAGACCACCCCTCTTAAAGACAGATTTTTTTGCAACCGATTTAAAACCTCATAAGGTCAATGTATTTATTACCTCTATTTAAGGACCATCCCTCTCCCCGACCAAAGATGAGGCATTTAGACCATTTATCATCTGCCTTCTTATTGGAGATGGTGATGAGGGTGATGACGTAAACAATGGTTCTGTTGGTACAGAACTGCATCAGCATACAATGTTATAAGAAAATTGCTATGTAACGTATAAAAAAATACAAAAAAACGGCTCTCGTAGAAGATTGTTCGAACCCAGAACAAATTAATGGGATTTAGAACTCACTCGGAGATATTCTAGAAAGTGAAATTGTAAAAAAAAGTGCTAATCTGAAAGAGAGATCAATTCGTGACTTTTTTAAACGACAGAGCTCAGAAAATGACTAATTGTAATTAATTTGTACTAAATGTGAACCAATGCAGATAAATTGTAATCAAGTATGTGTTCCAACTGTACTTTATTAATAATTCAGTATAATAGTACATTATGCAACGAGCCTATAATGGCTATAATTAAGACACGAGTATTTTTTATAAAACGAGCGTATGCGAGTTTTATAATTTCCATACGAGTGTCTTAATTACCATTATAGGCGAGTTGCATACGACTGTTTATGTTCGACGATAATTATAACTTTATTATATGTTTTAACATAAATATTCATAAATATCTGTTGAGAGTCAGCTACGGTACTTGAATTTTGTGATCGCACTGCGAGCGTTGGGTGTTATATCTCTGTCTTTCAAAATCTTTGAACGACCGACGCATGCGCTCTGTGTGCTTGCAATGCCATATGCAGCCATATGTTTACATCAGCCGTCCCTGAGTAATATTGTCACCGGTGTCATTTGAGGACAATGCGCTGTGCAGAAATTAACGTTGGTGATTTTAAGGTACAGTGCTATTGCTTGTCTCATATTCGCCAGTTTATTTACGCGAACATATGGACGGTGCGTATTCCATGTCGGTAATTTATTATAGTTCGATGTTGTGTTTATGTCCGACATGTTGGATTTTGAGCGCATGCGCGAAGGTATCGTTACCTAATTGGTCAATGAACGAGCTCTGATTGGCTGGAGAAACTGTATCATAATGGAAAACAGTGTTATAATGACCATCATTATGATACAATTTTCTGACACGTAATAGTGAGGTTCGAACATAAAATTATTTTTAATGCCTACCCCTATTAAGGGACCACTCCTCTAAAAGACCAGTTTTCCATGGAACCGTCACTGGTCTCTTAATAGAGGTTTCACGTGTACAATGAATGAATGGATAATACAAATAATACCGCCAGGGCTTTAAAGTGGAATTTGAGCCCAGGAGACGCCGATGGCCTCAGCCAGAAGAACGAAAGAAAGCACTGATAGATGGACCTAAGGAATACTGGGAGGATGTCAAAGCTGGTAGAAGAACAAGATCTAGACACAAATGCAATTGATTGTTAACATTCTGTCCATAAAGGTTCAATACAAATGTAAATAACTAACATAATATCCAACACAGTTTTGCTGCGAAAGTGACGAAATACATGCATCTGGCTGAAGAGATCCGATAGATGTGGCGACAGAAATTTGTCACTGTATTGCCTATCATAATCTCTTCCACAGGGATAATACCGAAGTCGCTGAAGGCCAACCTCGATAAACTGGGGCTCCACCATAATCTGCAGAAAGTAATTATCTTAGAGACCTGCTCCATAGTTCGTTCGTTCTTCAACTTACCTATATAGGGAACTCCACTCCATCTTGCAACAAATGCCGATGAAATTGTACCCAACGATATGGTGAATATATGAATAGTAATAATAATAATGCATACGCAAAAACAAACCGATGGATGAAGACACCTGCCATAGACTAGTGCTTAAATCAACTCCCGATGTTCTCTGTTTTCAACAGCTTCCAATGTGAAGTGTTATAATGAAACAGAATTGTCCAATATAATCCGCAATACACTGCGGTAGTACTGATAGCGCCTCACCCCCATTGACAAGTTAATACAGCGGATTACTCTCATCACATTTTATTGATGGATATCACACGACCCACGGCTCACTTGACGGTAATAGAAGCAATTACAATCTGTATCCAGGTATCGAGTGGTGTAGTCAGATATATAATTTAATACAGAGAATCATATTCTGTCCATGTGTACGCAAAAACAACCCGATGGATGAAGACACCTGGGGACAACCCTACATAGGCATTCACCAGAACGAAGGATTCACCCTAAGAATGTGAAGTTAGAATATCATATTATATAATACGCTAAGGTGTATGTTTCACAAAATTCAAGCTCCTAAACCAGAAGGAGTTAGAAGGTGTGGTTTGTACCAAAATGTTCCAAATCGTCTCAATAGTACAGGAGAAATCTTGCATTTCTAGAAAAGTCAACGGATATATTATTTCAGTAGTATAGATCCCTCATGCGGCGCTCACAAGCGACCGATCGTGAAAAATGAGCATTCAAATGAAAGAGAATATACATTACCAGTGACGAATTACACTCTAATTTCATAAATATATATAATTTATTTTAAAATGACTTTTAAAAAACTGTACGAAGTGTGCGATTTGCAGATAATGTTGCTGCAGGAAGATACGCTCCATAATTGCTGTTCACTTCACATTTTGGCCGCTATGACGCCACTTTCATGTCATTTTGACATTCTGAGGTCTTTCCTTTATCATTCTGCATGGATTTCAGAAACAGTAATTTAAAGGAATGAGTACTCAAATCGTATAATTTCATAAATATCGAATAACCGGTGATTGTTACAGCTAAGCTGTTAATCAATGGACTCAGCACACAAATGACATTAGCAGTGACGAATTGCATTCTAATTCAATAAATATAATTTTTTGTAAGAAGTGTGCGATTTTGAAATACTGTTGCTGTAGGAAAATACGCGACATCATTGCTGTTCAGTTCGCATTTTGGCCGTAGGGACGCCAGAAACGTAAATAGTGTTCTATAATCAGTTGGTTCAAATAAAAACATACCAACCTTGCTCCTTAAGCCTCTTATTATAAATCTATTGGGGAAAGTATGCCCTATGAACATGCGATATTTCTCGCACGGGTCCGCTAGTATATATTTATTTGTCTATAAAGTGCTTTTAAACAAATAAAGCAGCAGGAGGGATGCGATCCAGCTGGCAGTGCGTCTTACACACTTCCGTCCGATCCACTTCCGTGCCAATTTTCAAAATCACTCCCACAAAAATATCCAGCAACCGAGTGGAAAGATGTTACACATCAATAAACAAGACGATAGCCCGCCTAGCACTAGAGACGGGCGGGTAGTCTGTACACATGGGGCGCACACATCCCATTATGCGAGAGTTCTCGCACGGGTCTGCTAGTATTATACACTGAATATGCCATTGTCGTGTGTCGTGATGGAGCAGAAGTCAAGCTGCCTCTTAACAAGACGAATCGGGTTCAATTCTCCGTTAAGGCATGTGAGATTTTCGGGATGAAATACCACGTCCGATGGTTCAGATTCTACGTAACTCATAATGGCGAGATGAACGGTCACGTATAACTACAAGCTTTCTTCCGTTACAGCCCTCAGACCAGAAGTAAATTTCTTGACAGACCCGGGAATGAAACCTGGACCTCCACTACACACCACGAGGAGGTCTTCCCTTCCCACCTCTCCTTCCTTTCTTTCCCTCCTACATTCATTCCTTCTTTCCTTTCCCTTAACACCTTCGTTTTTTCTCTTCCGCTCCTCCCTTCTCTTTCTTCCTTATTTCCGTGATTCCTTTCCATTCCCTCACCTCCTAAATAGCAATGGCCAAGCTGCTTGCCGTTCACCAAAGCGGACCAGGTTCGATTCCTGGATAATGCATATGAGATTTTCGATGTTTTTCAGTCGGTCAACACGATTGTGCCCAATTGTGATGGGTTATTCCCTGAACCCGAAACAAGTTACATGAGATTAATAAATACACTTGGATGACCAGTTTCGATCGTCAAGCAATCATCATCAAATCCATTACCCTTAGGCTAATAAATCTATGTCTAAAAGTATGGTTGAGAGTATTTACAATATGTACACTTATTTAGTTGCAGTATTAGTTAAAATAATACAACTAGTCAGTATTTGTGATGTTCTGCTCAGATACTGGAAGTGGTGATGGACCTCCAAATTTGCTTGCTTCATACAGAGACATGAAGAGACTGACTGGCGACAGGGAAGAATGGAAGAGGAGGATTGCTGCCGACCAATCTACGGATAGAGAAAATGAATGAATGAGTGTGAATATGTGATGGTTGTTAAAAGGTCAGTTCAGATTGTATTGTCTAGGCTACTTAACTTAGATTACTAAGGCAACAATGAAAAATGGCTTCTAATACTATAATGAGATTTTCGGAGTGAAATATCATGTCTGAATAATGTAGAATCTTAATGTAACTCTTTATGGCTGATGCAATGGTTGATGTGTATACATTTTCAGGTGCCGACCAGTAGGCCTAGGTGCATTTTATAGTTGGATTAATCCTTGGTATGTATATCATTGATACTGTTATTTTTAATTTTCCGTATTGAATTATTAACAATTGCTATAAATGTGCCCACTATTCAATACAAATTTTAAAAACAAGAACTTATGTTCTCATTCGGCGGTACATAATTCGGTTTATCATGAATCTTCTTCAGCCATAGCAATTTCAATTATACACTGTCATAAACACAAATACATTTGATTTTAAAATGTAACATGTTTAAAAATCCTTAACACATAATTTTAGAATTGTAATTCCATTGTCTTTATCAAACTTGGTGTCTTCTGGTTAATTTATATTGATTTTCTTCAAAGATATTTTTGAGAATTAATTGGACTGAAGAAAATCAACAGAAATAAAGACATCAAGTTTGATGAATTCCAAAATTCCAAATTTATGTGTTAAGAATTTTTAAACATTTTAGATTTTAATATCAAACGTATTTGTTTTTATGAATTTCAGGACATCTCATTTCATATTTTAATGTGTAATTGTATGTGTACGACGTGCATTATACAGTGTATAAATGAAATTGCAATAGCTGAAGAAGGTTCATGATAAACCGAAACATGTATCGTCGAATGAGAACGTAATTTCTTGTTTAAAAAGAAAATAAGGTTTTGAATATTCCCGAAGGGAATATGATGTAGTTTCCATTTGAGCGGATGAATTATCAATAAATGATAAAAATGATCCGGTTAGCTCAAACAATGCCAGCGTTTCCGCTCAAATGGAAACTGCATCATATTCTCGAAGGGAATATTCAAAACCTTATTTGGATTGCCAAGGTAAGGCTTTTGTTTTTATGAAAGGGGGTTTGACTCCCGTAGCACATTGTCATGCTCGTGACGTCAATACTGCTTGTATTTTGTGTCTTGCATGGCCTTCTCAGTATGTGCTAGCCACGCGTATTGGTAGGTGTGTCTGTACCAACTGACGAGCCCAACGGCACACTGGGGCGAAACGCTGGCATTGTTCGAGCTAACCGGACAATTTTTATCATTTATTGATAAAAAGAATTGTTAATCTTTGGTATACGGTATTGTCTACAAGCAACTAAGTGAACAACAAAACTTTCTTGTATGGAATGATATCTGACCTGGCAATGCTGCAAGAAAAATCCGATTACTATACGATCTTAATGTAGAACTGTGAGGTTACCTGTGTAAGTTAACAGGTTGACAGCATTAGCAACGTATTTGGATATATGATCATGTATATTATCCGATATTCCTGAGAAACACTATGTTATATTTCAATAATTTAGCTAATTTTGTAAGGATATCCCATTTCATTGCGTTGTTTTACATGTAATTATAATATTTGATATAGAATGTCTTACTTATCCAACATTAGTTAGTAGAATTAGATATAACTGTAATTTTTATTATATACTAGCAGGTACCCGCGGCTTCGCTCGCGATCAAGACAATGAGGACGATGCATTATTGCTGATAAAATAATAATAATAATAATATCATATGGCCTCGGGTGCCGGATGGAAGCTTTGTAATTTGACACCCAGAGGGTAGCTTGCGTCGAATTTTGTTGTTCCTTGAATCACTATGAAAGTCAAGGAGGTTAGATATCTAAGCTCCTTGAACGCTATAGCGCTTTCTAGTAGAGAAATGAGGAACTTTGTGTTGGCGGAAAATCCCGAGGTTAATTTTGCCATTATGAACACGGCCTACTGAATTCAAATGGGTTCTTTGACATGCCAACATCGAATGACATGCGTGTCGTATTTTTGCCGCCTTTCAAAAATCACTTACCACGACCAGGAGCGAACCTGCAATCTTGGGGTTAGTACACCGACACGCTATCCACTCATCTACCTGGCAAGCATTGCTGATAATTGGTCAATTCTATTACAGCAATTGCGGTTACAGGTGGGTCCATAGTAATTCTGAAAATGTTGATACATACAGTACAGTATATTGATATGAGCAGCAAAGTGGGAATTTTATAGAGTTGTGAAAGTCTGCAGGGTACGATGTTACATTATGTGAACACATTTTAGAATTACGATTTTGTTTTTGCCATTTTCTACTGACCATTTTTTTTCCGGATACTCGAGAGCACGCCACATACCGTTGCCCATGGGAAAAAATGGTTTTGTCTAAATGTACACCTGCTGCTGTTAAGTGTGTGTCATTGCGCTTTGTTAACTGAAATTGCGAATATTGTTTGAAGAGGGAACTGCACTCTTGCACACTGGAATGGCAAATCTATCGGAATATGGAGAATTAAAAGTGGGCGTATATTTCCTTAAGTTATTCTGGGTGTAATTTTGCCACACTTATTGATGATTTGAACGTCAACGTGTCACTATTAATAGACCTATAGTAAAATATCTCTCACCTTGGACGCTGATGTACATTATGCAGTCTCTTCTAGTGTTACATCCCAGGGATTGAAATTCTCCAACAACCCTTTTGCCTCACATGCCTCTCTAATTAATTAAAATTCCAGATTGTTGTTGTTTGAGTCTTCAGTTTTTTGACAGGTTTGATGCAGCCCTCCATTCCTCCCTTGCCTGGTCTACCCCTACGGTTCATGTCCTCGACCTTCCCATCCAGAACTAAGCTTGCTATTCCTGGGTGTGTTAATATGTGTCGTACCATCTTATCTCTTCTCTTCATTAGCAGTCGCCAGAAACATCTCTCCTCTCCCACTCGTCTTAATAGCTCTTCATTTGTTACCCTATCTACCCATGTGATCTTCATCATTCTCCTTTAACACCACATTTCAAATGCCTCAATTGTCCTCTTTTCTGCTGCACCATTAGTCCAAGTTTCACTTCGTTATAGTGTCACGCTCCAGACAAAAGCTTTAAAAATGACTTCCAAATACCTAAATGTATATTCGATGTCAACAGATTCCTTTTCTGTAGAAATGCTTCCTTGCCTGAGCCAACCTGCTTTTTATATCCTCTTTGCTTCGTCCATCAATGGTTATCTTGCTTCCTAAGTAACAGAAGTCTCCTACTTCCCGTAGCGTTTCACCTACCAATTTGAGGTCCATAGAGTTTTCTGCTTTATTTCGGCTGCATTCCAAAAATTTTGTTTTACATTTATTGATTTTCATCATGAATTCTTTCCTCAAGACGGAGTCCTTACCATTCAAAAACTCGTTCAAATCCTCTGGCGTATCGGCCAAGATGACAATGTCATCAGCAAATCTCAGACATGAAATTATTTCTCCTTGAATCTTCGCTCCCACTTTAAATTTTGTTTTACATTTATTGATTTTCATCATGAATTCTTTCCTCAAGACGGAGTCCTTACCATTCAAAAACTCGTCCAAATCCTCTGGCGTATCGGCCAAGATGACGATGTCATCAGCAAATCTCAGACATGAAATTATTTCTCCTTGAATCTTCGCTCCCACTTTAAATTTCCTGATTATTATGTTTTTAGAGATCTTTGAAATGCGTTGCCCTCGCACATGGTGTAGATGCATTGTCAAAGGAAAACATTCCATGTTACGAACATGGGCCGCATAACCTGCCCTAAGCCTATTCTGGACAGCAGTTCCTTGAACTCAGATTTGCCAACATTTTATTGTATGTTTCCATGTTGTATATGTCTGTACCTAAACATACAGAAGAGTGCTTTAAAAATCATGTCTTGTGTAAATTTTGGAAAAGGTGGTGAGTGTGGTTTTTGCCGGAGTGGATACTCGCTCGTAGAAATTCTTTTCAGTAAAATAGACTGGTTCACAATTTTGTAAGTGCACATTGAGGTATGTGACGGCGGGATGCCTTAAGTGTTACGGAAACGGCAATAGCCGCCACAGAGCTTCGTTGCTACTGAAATAACGACCAGACTGATATTTCTACTTAACTATACGGGATTTGTAAGCCCAGTGTTTATTAAATTGAACGTAGCTATATCGCTACCTTTATTTAGTAGCCGCTACTGTAGTGATTAAAAATTAAAAGTGGTATTGGAAGGCGCTACACCTAATTTTTTACCCCTGGCTTTACAGACCATGAAGGGCCTAGGCCTATCATGCGACCGCTCCCAGCCATTTGGCCTGCAGATATTGTGGTGACGCATGGTCAGTGCATCGTGTCCCCTCGGCCGTTAATCTTGTTTTTCGTGACCGGCGCGCTGCCCCTCTATCAGACAGCTACTCAATTGTCCTCAAGAAGCTGAGTGCTCCGTTGCAATCCTCACGTCAGTGTCTAAAATTTCTGACGGAACCGGGAATCGAACCCGGGGCCTCCGGTTGGGAGGCAGGCATGCTACCCTGTTCTTATTGTGTTTATATATATCTTGAAAAAGATAAGAAATGGATTGGCATTGCCTCCTACGGGGATATATAGAAAATCGGATGTCATACCTTCAGATTCAGTTGTCATGGAAACGGACTTGCCATTAGTTCATCAGTTTATCAGAGTGAATATAGTTTTCTGCGAATATCTTTGAAACTGTTGATTTTAGGGCCTTAAAATGTGGTTTTCGGTGTCCCGTAGGGAACGCCGAGTATTATTTCTCGCATCGAGAGGCGTAAAATGAGCTTTGTCCGGTCTTTATGCGACAACTTCGATATTTTGTCCCAGTTGAGTATTTTTGGTGACTTTTCAGTTATGTCGCCCGTTCCACGGGAACAATGATTTATTTCCGGATGAAAGGCAGCCTATATGTTATCCCAGGGTATAAGCTGTCTCCATATCAAATTTCACCCAAATCCGTCCAGCCGTTTTAGTGTCAAGAGGTAACAAACTAACACACACACTCACACACACACACACACACACACGGACACACAGATTTTCACAATTATAATATATATAGGGATATAGGGATTCGTGATGTTGGTTGAGAAAGACCTTATTGGTGGGTTGAAACATGCACGGTACCTTTTTTTTAGCCTATTTTCAATTTTGAAAAAATAGGCTTATGAGATCACCTTTTGTCCGTGTGTGTATGCGTGTGTGTGTGTGTGTGTGTGTGCGTGTGTGTGTGATTCGTGTGTGTGTCCCCCCCTAATAAAATCGAAACGGCTGGAGCGATTTCAATGAAACTCGGGAAGTTCATAGCACTATTCCCGGCGACCTCGACCGTGCCCTTCAAATTTTGTTACGTCTCTCCAATCCAACATGGTGGCTGTGCGAAATATTTCACTAGCATTCAATATCTCCGAAACTATTACCGATATCGCCCTGAAATTGTGTACGGTGATAAAGGGCACTACTAGAAGTTCACCTATGAGACTTTCGAAAACCTGGTGACTACAAAACCAACATGGCGGCCAAGCGAAATTGAGACATTTAAATAGACTTTTCTCGCGATTTAACTATCTAAATGTAATGACACTGGAGTCTAATTTAGTTCAATTGTTTAAATAACCTCAAAATGGCGGCTGTGCGAAATATTTCACTGACATTCTATATCTCCTAAACTATTACAGATATCACCCTGCAATTTTGTACGGTGATAAAGGGTACTGATACAGGTATACCTATGTATATTTCATAAACCTGTTAAGTACGAAACGAACATGGCGACCAAGCGAATTTAAAATATTTTAATAGACTTTTCTCGTGATTTAACTCTCTGAGCGCAGTGAAATGTGGCACAGTAATTGATTTTGCAGATTGTAATGCACTGCCATCTAATTTAATTCAATTGCTTACATAACCTCAAGATGGCGGCTGTGCGAAATTTTAAAATTAAGTTTTAATTTCTTGTGTCGTAATCATGCGATCGAAGTGAAAGTTTGAATAATGAACCTAGGCAGTAATTGTCCTTGAATGGTACATAACTCTATGGCCTATACACATAACACTCCTAAATGGTGAGCTCCCGAAATATTTAGACGGTTCTCAATATCTATGAATCTTTTACAGCAACCAAACTGAATTTTTTTATGTTCATAGAGACTATGAACATATGTTCACCTATAGGACTTTAAGAAACCTGGTGAGCACAAATCCAACATGGCGGCGACGCGAAGTATAAATATTTAAATGGACGTTTCTCGCGAATTAACTATCCGAGTGCCGTGAAACGTTGCACGTTAAATGCTTATACAAATGTTGATCCACTGGCATCTAATTTATTTCAATGGTTTGCATTATCACAAGATGGCTGCTGTGCGTAATTTTAAAATCTCGTTTTTACTTCTTGTTGTCTATCATGCGATTGAAGTTTGAATACCACACGTACACAATAATCTTAATGTAATAGTACAAAAATAAAAATCCAACCTGGCGACCATCTGAAATATTTAGACGGTTCTCAATATCTACGAATCTGTTACAGCAATTAAACTGAAATTTTGTATGTTGATTGTGGCATTTAACATAAGTAGGATATATGAAAATAGGCTGTATAGTTCTTCACGGAACTACTTGTTATTAGCCTATTTTCAATTTTGACAAAATAGGCTTATGAGATCACCTTTTGTCCGTGTGTGTGTGCGTGTGTGTGTGTGTGTGTGTGTGTGCGTGTGTGTGTGATTCGTGTGTGTGTCCCCCCCTAATAAAATCGAAACGGCTGGAGCGATTTCAATGAAACTCGGGAAGTTCATAGCACTATTCCCGGCGACCTCGACCGTGCCCTTCAAATTTTGTTACGTCTCTCCAATCCAACATGGCGGCTGTGCGAAATATTTCACTTGCATTCAATATCTCCGAAACTATTACCGATATCGCCCTGAAATTGTGTACGGTGATAAAGGGCACTACTAGAAGTTCACCTATGAGACTTTCAAAAACCTGGTGACTACAAAACCAACATGGCGGCCAAGCGAAATTGAGACATTTAAATAGACTTTTCTCGCGATTTAACTATCTAAATGTAATGAAACTTGGTACAGCAATTGTTTATACACATTGTAATGCACTGGAGTCTAATTTAGTTCAATTGTTTACATAACCTCAAAATGGCGGCTGTGCGAAATATTTCACTGACATTCTATATCTCCTAAACTATTACAGATATCACCCTGCAATTTTGTACGGTGATAAAGGGTACTGATACAGGTATACCTATGTATATTTCATAAACCTGTTAAGTACGAAACGAACATGGCGACCAAGCGAATTTAAAATATTTTAATAGACTTTTCTCGTGATTTAACTCTCTGAGCGCAGTGAAATGTGGCACAGTAATTGATTTTGCAGATTGTAATGCACTGCCATCTAATTTAATTCAATTGCTTACATAACCTCAAGATGGCGGCTGTGCGAAATTTTAAAATTAAGTTTTAATTTCTTGTGTCGTAATCATGCGATCGAAGTGAAAGTTTGAATAATGATGCTAGGCAATAATTGTCCTTGAATGGTACATAACTCTATGGCCTATACACATAACACTCCTAAATTGTGAGCTCCCGAAATATTTAGACGGTTCTCAATATCTATGAATCTTTTACAGCAACCAAACTGAATTTTTTTATGTTCATAGAGACTATGAACATATGTTCACCTATAGGACTTTAAGGAACCTGGTGAGCACAAATCCAACATGGCGGCGACGCGAAGTATAAATATTTAAATGGACGTTTCTCGCGAATTAACTATCCGAGTGCCGTGAAACGTTGCACGTTAAATGCTTATACAAATGTTGATCCACTGGCATCTAATTTATTTCAATGGTTTGCATTATCACAAGATGGCTGCTGTGCGTAATTTTAAAATCTCGTTTTTACTTCTTGTTGTCTAATCATGCGATTGAAGTTTGAATACCACACGTACACAATAATCTTAATGTAATAGTACAAAAATAAAAATCCAACCTGGCGACCATCTGAAATATTTAGACGGTTCTCAATATCTACGAATCTGTTACAGCAATTAAACTGAAATTTTGTATGTTGATTGTGGCAGTTAACATAAGTAGGATATATGAAAATAGGCTGTATAGTTCTTCACGGAACTACTTGTTATTATATATGCAATGGCGTAACTAGGATCTGCTACTGGAGGGGGATGAGCGGAGTCAAATATGAACTAATTGCGTTTTTGGTTTTCTGTTTGCTGTTTTCTACTTTTTTCTTTCTGTTTTGTGTTTTTGTTTATTATTTGTGTTTGTTTTCTGCTATTTCTTTTGATTTTGAATTTTGATGTTTGCTTTGCGTTTTTGGTTTTTTGGTTTAGTGTTTGTTTCCTTTTATTTTTGAATTTTGATTTTTGTATTGTGTTTTTGGTTTTGTGTTTGTTTTTATGCTTTTGGTTTTGATTTTTGCTTTTTTATTTGTGTTTGTTTACTGCTTTTTCTTTTTTTAAAATTTTTGTTTTGTTTCGTGTTTGTTTCTTGCTTTTGCACTTTTTTGAATTTTGCTTTCTGTTTTGGTCGTGTGTATGTTTTTGCTTACTGCAGGGGGCAAATTAAGACAGTGAAAGCAAACTTACTCTATAGCATTTCATACGTTTTATGTGTGCATCTCAATGTGCAAGGCCTAACACTAAATATATTTCACAAGTAAAGATAAATGTTCTCAAATTATTAACGTACATAATCCAATCGTTTGTCAACAATCCGAAAATTTGCTTGTATTTAAATAAAAAGTTCATCAAATTACATTTTCTTTAAATTATTTGGCTTGGTTGGGGGGGAATCATCGCCCGAAGTTATGAATAGATATGTTTTGGTTATACATTGATTGACGTAGGCCTATATTTAACAATTTTTTTGAGAACTCTATCTATCTATACGGAAATCACAAATACTTTGCTAATGCGGCAAATCTTTGTACCTTGCTGTTTGGGAGGCTCTAGCTGGGATGATCGGAAAAAGTAGGGTGCGCTAGCCACAGCGGAGACAAGTAGACACGTGGAGGGAAATGCAAACTGCCTGCTCGCCAGTCTGCTCGTGAGTAAGCAAGAGTGCTCGTGCTCATTTTCGAGGCTTATGCACAGGCCTGTATCTAGATCATTTAAAATGGTTGTAAATATAAATGTGGGTGGCTCGTTTGAACCTGTCTCTGTGGTCTTGACCAGGGAAGTGCAAACATCGTTAGCTCGTCACCCAGACTGCTGTTTGTGTTGCGTCTTGGAGACTGGCAGGGCAAATAGAGGCTTAGCACTCTCCGCTATCGACCGTGTCCGCTACAGGCTAATTCCTGAGCTCTTTGACACTTCCACCACCTGTATTCCCAGAGCCCTCACACGAGGCCGGAACGCTACTTTTAAACAATTGAGTTCTAAACTCATTAACACGCAGTATTAATGGTTAGAAAAGAGATTTCAATGCGTGTATCGCAACCGAGCTTTTTCTTCACATACATTTATATTGTCCACGAAATAATTTACTGAAATAATATAATTATTAATATGACTACTGACTGACCATTTTTTCGTTTTTTTTTTTACCAGAACAATACCAGTAGCACAGAAATACATTGTACGTTATGGCAAAAGAAACAGTTCAAGTTGTATTTGTCCATGCAGGCGCGGATCTAGAGTTTGGCTTTGGGAGGGGTCACAGAATCGAAATTGTTAAGAAAAATGGTATCACTAACAGACCAATTTTTTTTGCAAGCTACATGGAAAGAAATTTGATGCGTTTAGCGCACCAAAAATATTCGTACAAATTGCAACGGCGTGTTTTGCGACTTTTACATCGAAGTTCGAGAAAAGTATCAAGGTATGTTACAGTTTCGGCAAGACGAGTTTGTACCGACAAAGGGAGAAAGTCACAGCTTAAATTGCCAACCAAGCTTGCAGTTTGGACGTCGGTAAAATTTTTTGGTGCGAAAAAAAAGCCCCAAAATCCTATCCGTGCATTGCTGCACATTCATCGTGACATCACTATAGACATCGATTCGGTAATCACAAGGTTTGATTTGCTAAACAAAATAGACGAGTTGATTTTGTTATATAAATAATCGTTTTTATATAACAGGCATGAAGTTGTAAATATGTACAGTTGTAACAGAAAATAATAATTGCAATAAAGATATTTTCAGTATTGAATAACCAACAGTAGTGGCTACGCTGGCTAAAGCGCTGCGTTAGGCCATGGGGCCAAGCTCTCTGCTGACTCGGTAGATGCGTGGGTTCGAGCCCCACCGTCGGCCGTCCTTGAAATGGTTTTCCGTGGTTTCCCATTTTCAACACCAGGCAAATGCTGGGACGATACCTTCTGACAGGCCACAGCCGCTTCCTTCCACATCCTTGCCCAGTTTCATTCATCTTCATCCATTCCATCTCTCATCCTGACGCGCAGGTCGCCCACGGGCGTCGACTAGAAAGACCTGCACTCGGCCTCTCAGGAGGTCTCACGACAACAACAAAAATATTGAATAAAATGAAAAAAAGAAAAAAAAAAGAAAAGGTTTTCAGTTAAAATTCGTTAAGTTTTATTTGTCTGGTTATTGTGTTTTCGTTTTTTGAGTTTGCAAAAAAAATGGTCTCCGTTTGTGGGGGGGGGGGGATCATGACCCCCGTGACCCCCCCCCCCCCTTGAATCCGCGCCTGTCCATAGGGAACGTGATGGTGTAGTGGTCCAACTGCTTGCCTCTTACCAAGGTGTGGCTGGCTGCGTGGCTCAGCCGTAACGTTCTCGCTTGCTGGGCCCAAGGTTGCAGGTTCGTATCCTGGCGCAGTCAGCTGTCATTTGAGGGTGGGCAAATGCGAGGGTGCCATGTCAGTAGATTTACTTGCACGCTAAAGATCCCCTTCGGGGCAAAATTCCGACAACCCAGCGTCTCTAAAAGCCATAGTAGACGTAAAACCAATAACATTATTATTAATTATTCTTACCAAGGTGTACCTGTGTACGATTCCCGTGAGATTTTCGAAGTGAAATATCACATCCTGTGGTTCGGATTCCACGTAAAAATGCTTTCCAAGGAGATACGTTAAACGAAAAAGAAATTCTGAGCGATCGCGTTCCATTTTAGGCAGGTTTTACTGCACATAGATTAATACGCTGTGCTCGCTTCGTTGGCAAACAATTAATTAAAAGGATCCATCATTCTTGGTCTTTTGTGATATTTTTAATGACAATCCCTCGTATAATCATTTGATGCAGTGCTCCGAGTTAATCGTGTCTTTCTGCACGATGCTATTACAGCGCTTTGTACAGCTTCATAAAGGAATCAATTAAGTGTATGTGTACAGTAATATATAACATATCGATCGCTTCCATTTATCAGGTCTGACAAAGGGATATTGCGGGCAAAGTACTGTACGTGCTGTGATTATCACTAATTAATTCTTAATACAGTAATTGGGTTTCTTCGAACGTGAATTGTTCCATACCTCGTGCTAATTATTGGCGACACAAAATTATACACAGGTAGCTTAGTCTACGAATAACAGTAGATCTGGGTTTAATAGCTGTCAAACTAACAAAACAATTGTCAAGCTAGGAGGGAAGAAGGATTAGAAAGTTAGGAATGCAGGAAGAAGATAAGGAAGGAATAGGAAGAAGAAGGAAGAAGGAGGAAGAGCAAGGAAGATCAAGGAAGGACGGGGAAGGAAGGGAGGGGAAGGAAGAGCAGGGACGGAAGGGGAAGGAAGGGCAAGGACGAGGAAGGAATATCAAGGAAGGAAGGACGGGGGAAGGAAGCGGAAAGAAGAGCAAAGAAGGAAGGAAGGAAAGAAAGAAAGAAAGAAAGAAAGAAAGAAAGAAAAAAGAAAGAAAGAAGGATGGAAGGATGGAAGGGGAAGAAATTGCAAGGATGGAAGGGGAAGGAAGAGCAAGGAAGACGAAGGAAGATCGGGGGAAGAGGAAGGAAGGGGAAGTAAGAGCAAAGAAGGAAGGAAGGAAAGAAAGAAAGAAAGAAAGAAAGAAAGAAAGAAAGAAGGAAGGGGAAGGAATTGCAAGGAAGGAAGGGGAAGGAAGAGCAAGGAAGACGAAGGAAGAACGGGGGAAGGAAGAGGAAGGAAGGGGAAGGAAGAGCAAAGAATAAAGGGAGGAAGGAAAGAAAGAAAGAAAGAAAGAAAGAAAGAAAGAAGGAAGGATGGAAGGGGAAGGAATTGCAACGAAGGAAGGGGTAGGAAGAGCCAGGAAGACGAAGGAAGAACGGGGGAAGGAAGAGGAAGGAAGGGGAAGGAAGAGCAAAGAAGGAAGGAAGGATGGAAGGAAGGAAGGAAAGAAAGAAAGAAAGAAAAAAAGAAAGAAAGAAAGAAAGAAGGAAGGAAGGAAGGGTGGAAGGAGAAGGAATTGCAAGGAAGGAAGGGGAAGGAAGAGCAAGGAAGACGAAGGAAGAACGGGGGAAGAGGAAGGAAGGGGAAGGAAGAGCAAAGAAGGAAGGAAGGAAAGAAAGAAAGAAAGAAAGAAAGAAAGAAGGAAGGAAGGATGGGAGGGGAAGGAATTGCAAGGAAAGAAGGGGAAGGAAGAGTAAGGTAGACGAAGGAAGAACGGGGGAAGGAAGAGGAAGGAAGGGGAAGGAAGAGCAAAGAAGGAAGGAAAGAAAGAAGGAAGGAAGGAAGGATGGAAGGGGAAGGAATTGCATGGAAGGAAGGGGAAGGAAGAGCAGGGAAGGAAGCTTGTATCTTCTTTTCACGTAGAATCCAAATCGACTGTGACATTATTCACCTCGAAAGTCTCCCATCTATTAAAAAAAACAGGGCCGTCTTCGTGGGAGGCAAGCAGCTTGACCACTGTGTCATCATGACCCAATCACGTCCCAAACTGACAAATATAGGCTCATTGAATTGATTTCAATTTAGAAAGTAGCGTTTTATTAGACCGAAATTATTATACTACCGTACGTCTATAAAAGCCCCTTGTGGAGTAATTGGATACACTAGAAAAACTTGGTACCCAAGTTCGTAGAAGTACCGTAAAGACACATTGCCATGGATTTTAACGCAAGTAGAATTTATGTATTTTCATTTCTTTTCCTTTCTTTTCTTAAATCAAAGAACATAGAATTTTAATATAGAAAGTTAAACGACCAAGTTTTAGAAATTCTAGAGACCTAAATGACATGACCACAAAAACACAGGGGTTTAAAAAGACACGGATAGTCAGTCTGAAAGACTGGACTTTATATAATTTTAAATGCTAGCAGCCGAGTATCAAGAAGGCAGTGCAAGAACACAGTTTCAAGATTCTACAGTATTTTGTTTCTTCACTGCCTACTTGATTGTTCTCGCACGGCCTCTTGAAACACTGTTCTCGCATTGCCTTCTTGGTACTCGGCTGCTACATCGTACTATGACGTCACACACCTCAGTGCATTTTAAGTACATTTCGTCCCGTCACCGTAACGTAACGCCAGACCTCAGCGTAACGACGAAGTCGACAAGATCATTTAAAAAGATAAAAATTGTATGTGAAGAATAAGCTCACTAAGTATGAGATCCAAAAAATAAGCCAAACCTCCCTGTGTTTAGAAACTCCTTCGTCTATTTCCTTGTGCAATTTGCGATGCTAGGGACTTTTGTTGTTAACATGGAGATGTTTCAGGGTTATCTGTGATTAGCGTTGACATAAAGATGACACGGATATCCGGTGGTTACCATGGCAAGTATTAGTCGTCTAGAGACATCTATATGTTGCTATAAGAACATCTTACTTACTATTATTGAAAGTTAGTACGATCTCGAGATTCTGCGAACTTGTAGAGTTGGTTTAAAAATCCCCAAGACTGATAAAAGTCGTTCAAAATTTGTAATTTTTTTCTTCTTCTAGCGTCTCCGAGTGTCACTTTAAAATTTAATTAAAAAAACAGTGCTAGCAATATAAAACTTTTAGTGTCAACAAAATATCCATAAAAAGTTACTAAATTCTATGATTAACTTCAAATATTGCCATATAATAATAATAGGCTAATAATAATAATAATAACTAGTTGAAACCCGTCAAAACATGACGGTCAATAGAAAAATATTTACTGAAGAATTTTCTTATATAGGCCTACTGTACATTCTTTGTACGATTATTTTTTGACTCTATTGAAACTATGAGGGCGTCAAAAGATTGCACTCTCAACATTGCAAAATACTGCTGGCCATGACTGAAAAATTGTTGGGGCAAATTGAGGCCTATACGTTCCAGAGTTTCCCCTTGAGCTTTATTGATTGTGATAAAGTATGCCAAATGAATTGGAAAATATTGCCTCTTAAAAGAAAATGATAGTGTTTTATCGGATGGTGTTAAATCAAGTCGAAGGATTAGACATCTCTGCCTAATTTTAACTGCACCTATTATTTCCAAATCCAAGCAATATGGTTGCATTTAGGAGTCCTTGGGAACCGTTCAGATTTCTAAGCAGCATAACGGGCCAAGCGTTTGGAGTATGTGGCGGCCAGTCGTTTAGTTCCAAGGGATTCAAGAACTCTCATGAGTCTAATACAACTGGCCGCAAACCATCGCTTATATTTTTGGAATATAACGAAGAAATGCGATGATGTGCAATTCCATACATTTTAAAACAATGTGGACCGTGTGCGTGTGGCACAGTAACATTGGCACCAAATGAAACGAAGGAAGGAAGGAAGCTTGCAGTTTAACGTGACCGTTAATCTCGCGATCATAAGCCACGGGACCTCCGTTTAACGTGGAATCCGAACCACAGGACATGGCCTTTCACATCAAAAATCTCACATGCATTGACCGGGAATCGAACCCGATCCGCCTTGGTGAGAGGCATACAGCTTGACCGCTGCGCCATGAAACGAAGGACATAGCATTGTACTGCCGATTAGTCCCTCTGGAATTCCTTGAGATATCATCTCCAGTGAAAAATAATTGTTAAAGCCTGTCAAATATTTTATATTTATTCAGATTAATTTTACCATTACAACAGCAAAGGTCAAAGTAACCAAGTGTAGATTTCTCGCAAGAGAAATACAGTGCAGAACAATGTTTACATTTGTTCGTCAAGGACCCTAAACTGTAACGGCATAGTATCTGGAATTGTTTCTGAAATGCCATATTTATATTGGATTTTAAAAGTGGCTTCGTATTTTTCTCCGATTTCCCACTTTTTTGCGGCTAATGTTCTATTTCGTCAAATGGGTTTATTTATAGCAGCATTTCTGCCCAAATTAACGTCATTTTATATAAAACTATAGTGGCCTGCATCAACGTAGCCGCCAAATATTAAATGGCAAATAATAACTTACTTCCATTGCCAAAATCAACTGCGTGGTTAGACCCATTGTTATGCACTCTAAACAAATAATCAATAAACAATAATATTCACATATACAATGAATACTTCCATTCTCAAGTTGGTTGCTGATGATAATGCGATGAGATTGATCGCCAATAATAAAATCCTTGCAATTGTTGCAATTTGCTTGCAAACGCAACTCAGGATGACGATCTTCATTTTGAAATAAACAGAATGAAATTGCTGTAAATAATGAATTTCCATCACCTGTTGAAGGTACAATACTTTGTATTTCCATGACAGTAAATTATGCAAGGGAGCATAGAATCACTTCGCCACTACTGGAATGAGCATAGACTCACTTCGCCAGCCACAGTAATGGAGGGAGTTTTAGAATTATATGTTCAGTGCTTGTCAAAGATCGTATTAACACAGGGAAGCCCATTCTTAAGGCTACATTCTGAGCTATTGCCCCGGATTCCAGGTTCGATCCCCGCTCTGCCAAGAAATTTAATTCTGGTCTGAGGACTGGAACGGGGCGCACTCGTGAGGCAAAACTAAGAAGAGCAAAGTTTGATTCCCATCTCAACAATCTTGGATTTGGTTTTCCGTGGTTTCCCACTTCCACTCCAGGCAAATACCGGGATAGTTCCTAACTTAAAGCCTCGGTCGTTAACTCCCCATTCCCCACATTAATTACAAATGCACACATCAACACAGCCATCACATTAACACAGGTTATCAGAGAAAAGTTTACACTCGCACACCTGTTCGCCAATATGTTAACGCTGATGTATGTGTTTGAATTACTGGATATAAGTTCAATGTTCCCCATCTCTTGATGAATACAGTACTTTTGCATTTGTCAGTTGGCACAGGCTAGAGTAAAAGGTGGCTTTTCACCGATGTCTCAGTCTCACTCATGGCTGTGATTATATGGAAGCTACTGAGGTATGGGTGGTGCTTAGTAATGGCATTCGGGGCACAGTCAGTGCCTGTGAATGCTGTGAAAGGTTCAACTCATAGGGTTAGGACTACTGTTCTGACTCAGTGAGGAAAGCAATGGCAAACTACCTCACTCCTCTTCTTGCCTAGATCGCCTCAAAATAGCGCTGCCTTGGGTTTTTGTGGGTATCTACTCACATAACGTAACGGCGGTACTTTTTGAGGATCCAACCAGCCTTCGGGCTGACTACCTAACAGACAGACAGACAGACTTTAAAATTAATATCATTGCATTGTTGCAGCTTGGCAAATATTTTATATTTCAGCAGATCAATTTTACCATCACAACAGTAAAGGCCAAAGTAACCGCGCGTAGATTTTACGCATGAGAAATACAATGTAGAACAATGTTTACATTTGATCGTCAAAGACCTTTCACTGTACTGCATAACATCTGGAATTGTTTCTGAAATGGCCTATTTATATTGGATTTTAAATGTGGCTTCGTATTATTCGATAACACTATAGTGACCTGCAATATCGGAGCCGCTAAATATTAAATGGCAAAAAATACTTCCATTGCCGAAATCAACTGCGTAGTTAGATTCAGTACTCTAAACAAATAATCATTAAACAACTGTCTTATACAATGAAGTTCAACATGACCGTCCAGAGACTCTCATACTCAAGTTGGTTGGTGAGGAGAATGCGATGAGACTGATCGCTTACAATAAATTCCTTATAATTGTTCCTGCCAGCGAAATGTTTGACAATAGCTTGAAAACGCAGCGCAGAATGACGTTCTTCATTTTGATATAAACAGTACAAAACTGCTCTAAATAAGCTATTTCCATCACCTGTTATAGTTTATGGCAGTACATTTTGCAGGGGAACATAGAATAACTTCGCCAACTACTGGAATGAGCTTAGGCATATACTCAATACTCACTTCGGCAGTCACCCTAATGGAGGCTGTTTTAGAATTCTATGTCCCGTGCATGTCAAAAATCGTATTAACACATGGAAGCCCACCCATTCTTGGCTATCGCCTCGGAGACCCGGGTTACATTTCCTGCTCTGCCAAGAAATTTAATTCTGGTCTGAGGGCAAAAACGGGGCACATTCAGTCTCTAGAGGTATAACTAAGAAGAGGAAGGTTTGATTCCCACCTCGACAATCTTAGATGTGGTTTTCCGTGGTTTCCCACTTCCACTCAAGGCAAATACCGGGATGGTTCCTAACTTAAGGCCTCGGCCGTCACCTTGCCATTTCCCACCTTAATTACAAATACACAAAGTAATGCAGCTATCACAATAATACGGGTTATCAGAGAAAATTTTACACTTACACACCAAAGTACATGGGGCTGAGTGACAACGATGTCGGAGCCCTTCAAACGAATTATGTTTGCCAAGTGTCTCTCATGGCGGAAGCAATTGTGGACACGCGCCAGGGCCTGGAAAACTACCTTTTCACTAATAATTTAAGAGTATATCGACGATGCATAATTTATAACTTTTAGTCTAGGATGCTACCAACTTGACCACCGAAGCATTGGGAAGAAATTGCAATATTAAAGTACATAAACAACATAGCCTACACACTCAACTGTCAGTTAATGTTCTTCAACGTTTCCCTTCTTAAAAATTCCCCTCTATAACTCTCCATCACTTGAAAACGCGCCATGTTTTGTGTTTTAAATATATCGATGCAATGGTGCTGCCATCTGTTGTTAGTTACTGAAACTATATGGGCGAGGTACTGCCATCTTTTGTCAGTTACTGCAATTGATGGCAGATATTAGCTCTTTTGACCACATGCTGTAATGCAATGGTAAAACGGAAATACAACTTATTGAGAGGGAATGTAGGAATCTTTAACTGACATAAAACGTTACTAATAATCCTTGATAAAACAATATTTAACTATCACGCGAAAACTCGCCACCAAGGCCATGCCTTGTGTTTTAAATATATCGACGCAATCTGCTCTCAGTTACTGGAACTATATTGGCGAGGTACTGCCATCTGTTGTCAGTTACTGGAACTGATTGCAGATATTCAAACGACGTATTGAGGACATGCTGTAATGCAATGGTAAAACGGAAATAAAACGTGTTGAGAAAATGTGTAGAAATATGTATCTTTAACTGACATAAAACCTTACTAATACTCCTTGATAAAACAATATTTCAGTGGCAAAAAAAAAAAAAAAAAATACTGGCGAGAGTTGGGATCGAACCTGCGATCCTTGGATCCACAGTCAATCGCCTTAACCAAATAGCTACTCGCGCACTCACATTTAGATGCAGACGCAACCATTCACTATCTTCAAAAGCCGCTATCTGAAGAAAATAATCCAATTCATTATCAATAAAATCAATATACATTCGTATATGTTCATACTGTTATTATATTGTATTGTCAGAACTTGGTTAATGTATGTTTTCAATTACATGGAAGCTTATTAAATAACTTACATTTTAATGGACTTCTCACCGCCATTTTGTCATGAGCCCAGGCGGATTGTGCGCATGCGCGAGGGGAAAGAATTCTGCTATTTTCTATATTTTTTTAAAAATATACCGTATTATATTTGTTTATTTTAGAGACACTCTGCAAATCTACAGGCCAAGAGCTTTCGTTAGAGTGCTCTACGAAGTAAATTGGTTCTGTCGTTCTCTCTATCTCGTGATAACAAAAATCACCTTACTGTTTTAAATATATAGATAGATAATAATAAATATAAAGCTGGCACCTAGATAACTAGCCATTGGAAGGAGAAAGTTCAAACGGACAGGAAAGTTCAAATACTTAGGTGAATGGATAGAGCCTAATATCTCTGAGAAGGAGGCTTTCACATCACGAATGAGAAAATTGGAAACCGCATACCAGTTAACCAAGGGAATCTATATCAAGAAATCATTATCCCTAAATGCCAAGCTTCTACAATACTCCACGTCATCCGACCGAAGCTGCAGAGTGCCTTACTATGCACAGAAAATGTCTTATGGAGAAACTTGAAGCCAAAGAAAGGAAGATCATACGGAAAACCTTGGGCCCAGTCAAGGAAAACGGTGATTACAGTTGGAGACACAACCATGAACTCCACACACGTTAGCAAAATTACTGACGTGATGAGAAAGAGCAGGGTTATGTTCTATGATTATTTAACAAGACTGACCCCCATGCGATTGTCAAACAACATCTTTACTTACTTTCTGCGTAGGAAAACCAAGGGAGCGTGGTTCACAGAGGTAAAAAAAAAAGGAATTAAAAGAAGTGGGAATTACATACAACGATATTCAGATGCGTACGCCTCTTAAGATGAAACTAAAAGTACACCAGAGTTTTCAGGAAAAGACTAAACTAACAAGATGTGGACTGAAGCCAGGAAACAGCAGCATCGAGAACACATGAGGCGTTACTGGGCGAATGTTAAAGTTCGAGGAAGAGAACAGTTGAATTAACGCGGTCCATAGCTGACCGGAACGTCAAGAACAAGAATATATACAGGATGTTTCAGAAATAATTTTACAAACTTTGGGGGTTGGTTCCTTACACCACAACAAGAAAAAAAGTTCATAAACACATTTGTCCCAAAATCATTCGTTTTCGCTTTATTAATGAAAGAACATTGTACAGTGACACATTAATTGACAGCCTGTTTGGAAGTGTTTAACACATGAACTCATATCAAAAAAGGTTCCTGACACCACACATAAAAGTCTAACGGACCGTGCAAGCCATGGAACGGGTCCTCCTCTGCCCAACCATCTGTCCTGGTAGATCTCCGTCAGTGCAGTGTGAACAAGGTGACTAAAGTGTGCAGGAGCCCCATCATTCATCCACCACATACGTTGTCGTATTTGCAGGGGCACATTGTCATGCAGTAAGTCTGAAAGGCTGTTCTGGATAAAGTCTCTGGAGACAGAACCTGTAAGACGTGCTGGTAGAACGTATTGACCTACAATGCCAGCCCACACATTAACCCTAAACTGGTGCTGATGGCGAGGCTGTCTGGAACACCTGTGAATTTGACAGTTTTTCCATCTGTCGGTGTCAGGAACCTTTTTTTGATATGAGTTCATGTTTAAACACAAATAGTGCTAAATGTTCCGGCATAACTCAACAAGATGACAGTGTTTCGCCCCGGTGTGCTATTGGGCTCTTCAGTTGGTTAAAGCACACCTCACCAAGACACTGTCTAGTGCACACTGGGAAGGCCATTGCAAGACGTATTTGATACACGTGTATCCGCGTCACGAGCAAGCCAGTGCACTATGGGAGTCGAAACTCCATTCAAAAGCAATTATAACCTTACCTTGGCATTGAATATACAATTTTCATAAGAAAACATGCACCCATAGTGCACTGGCTTGCTCGTGACGCGGATACACGTGTATCAAATACGTCTTGCAATGGCCTTCCCAGTATGCACTAGACAGTGTCTTGGTGAGGTGTGCTTTAACCAACTGAAGAGCCCAATAGCACACCGGGGCGAAACAATGTCATCTTGTTGAGTTATGCCGGAACATTTAGCACTATTTGTGTTTAAATATATTATGGCTCAACGGACAATGCATGTTTTCTTATGAAAATTGTATGAGTTCATGTGTTAAACACTTCCAAACAGGCTGTCAATTAATGTGTCACTGTACAATGTACTTTCATTAATAAATCGAAAACAAAGGATTTTGGGACAAATGTGTATATGAACTTTTTTTTCTTGTTTTGGTATAAGGAACCAATCCCCAAAGTATATATATATATATATTTACGGGGGAATGTGGAAAATCTTGCCTGAGACGCTTTTGAGGGGTCCGCACTCCTCAAGGGTGTGGGATTCTTACCCGCTAAAAACCACATACCCTTCTCCCACGACGTGTGTCTCCGGCTCAGAACCGCTCTCGCATTACTTCAGAGCGGCGCGGCGTCGTGTGTGAAGCCTCTTATGCTGCTTCTTCTTCTTCTTCCTTCAATTCTTCTTTATTATCGCTCAAATGCATCTACTAGCAACTCCCTCTTCTTTTGGCGCAAAGTACTTTCCACATACACTACTACCTGATCCCAGGATTCCTGATTTAACAGCGTAACATGCACAATGTTGTCTGGAGTCAGTTCTCCCTGCTCAGCTTCCAACCATCTTCTTTGTGGCAGCCAACGGACACAAACAAACGAAGTGAGAAGTGTGTCATCTTTGTCATTGCAGTAAATGCACACCGGACTACTCACTTGCTCTATCATTTGGAGGAATTTTCGGAAGTATCCGTGACCTGTCAAGAATTGTGTGAGATAATAGTTCACTTCATCATGATTCCGGACGACCCAGTCAGCTAGGGATGGTATCAGCTTCCTCGTCCAATTCCC
Organism: Meconema thalassinum; assembly: GCA_946902985.2. NCBI lineage: Eukaryota > Metazoa > Arthropoda > Insecta > Orthoptera > Tettigoniidae > Meconema > Meconema thalassinum. The sequence goes on from OX336393.1 coordinate 178,311,512, forward strand.
TCGGAATCCATCTTCCCATCTCTGTTGCCACTGATTCATTCTGTGGTTGACAGCTAGTTCCTTTGCCCGTTTTCTTCCCAGCTCTTCTTGGGTACGCCAGATCTCCTGTCTTTCTAAGATAATAATATTACATTGATAATTCGATGTTTCTCAGAGTAGCGGAGGACCTTAAACGTTTGCTTAGTAGCTAGCATTGTTGGTTGTCACCGTAGATGCTCGGGTTCGATTCCCGGCTCTGCCAAGAAATTTAATTATGGTCTGAAGGCTGTAACGGGGTACACTAAGCTCCGTGTTGCAAAACTGAGAATAGGGGGGTTCGATTCCTACCTCAGTCATCCTAGAAGTGGTTTTCCAAGGTTCCCCCACTTTTATTGCAGAAAAATACCTGGATTGTAACTAATTTAAGGCCACGGCGCATCCTACCCAAATTCTAATGCATTACACATACACACACTAGTACAGACATCACAGTGACACAGGTTATCACACAAATTCTTCACACATCCAAGTACACGAGGCTACATGAACACAATGTCGCAAAGCTCCGAAATAATCAACAACAAACACTCTTAACTGAGATAGCGCAGTCAAAAACAAGTAGTTCCGTGAAGAACTAAATATCTATTTTCATATATCCTACTTATGTTAATTGCCTCTATCAACATACACAATTTCAGTTTGATTGCTGTAATAGATTCGTAGAAATTGAGAAACGTCTAAATATTTCGGATGGTCACGATGTTGGATTTTTATATATGTGGGTCATAGAGTTATGTAGGCCTACTATCACACGAAGATTATTGCGTAGGTGTATTATTCAAACTTCAATTGCATGGTTAGGACACAAGAAATAAAAAAGAAATTTTATAACTTCGCACAGCCGCCCCCTGGAGGTTATGTAAACAATTGAACAAAATTACATGTCAGTGCATTACATTGTGTGTAAACATTTGCTGTGCCATCTTTCACTGCGCTCGGATGGTTAAATCGCGATAAAAGTTATTTTAAATGTTTCATCTTCGCTTGGCCGCCATGTTCGTATGTATTTAATAAGTCTTTGAAAGTCACATAGATTTTACTTCTAGTAGTAAACTTTATCACCGTGCAAAATTTCAGGGTGTTATCAGTAATAGTTTTGGAGATATAGAATGCCAGTGAAATATTTCGCACAGCCGCCATGTTGGATTGGCGAGACGTAATAAAATTTGAAGGGTACGGTCGAGGTCAGACAAAATAGTACTATGATCTTACCGAGTTTCATTGAAATAGCTCCAGCCGTTTAGATTTAATTAGGGGCACACACACGGACAAAAGGTGAATTCATAAGGATAATCCTTTTTTTTTATAAATGAAAATCGGCCAAAAATGCCTTTAATATAGCTGTAACACGTAAACAATTATTCAAGCTAGTGCAGTAAAATTAGGTTTCCTGTCTACTAATATCACTTCTTCTTCTTCTTACTCCGTTAGGGTCTTCTGAGGACCACGAACCAATTTCAATGTTTAAACCTTTGTTGTTGTTTCTTCTTCCTCCAGTGCTCCATCTTTTCGCTGTGAGTCTTCTGTCTCTCTTCCGACCATTTTGAGCCTGTTTTCTCATATTGCCTTCCTTAGAGGCCTTCCATTCCAATACCTAATTTTTGAAAATTTCTCTCTCTAGTGCATCTTCTTCTCATACATTGTTTCTTTCTAAATCTTTCTTTACTTCTTGAAACCAGGCTGTTGTCGATTTCTTTTTCTAAAGATATTTAAAAATCTGTTTGTTTAACCTGCTATCATTCATTCTATATCAATGTCCGAAAAATAACAATCGCCTCTTCTTTATTGTCTCCGTTATGTTTTCAATGTTCCGATATATTTCTTCGTTACTTCTTAATTTCCAAAACTCTGTAGTTCTTAATGGACCGAGAATTGTGCGTATAATTTTTCTTTCTGATACTTCTAATTTATCCAATTTACTAATATCACTATTTATTCCTGGCATATATTTAAAAATTAACTGATTTTCTTAGTTTATAATATAGAGATTTCTCTCGTGGACTCAGGCTACTGAGGCGAGAGAGGACATTACAGAGAAGGAACACACATGATGGAATCGCCCACTTCAAGTGGAAGCAGAATAAGGAAGTTAAAAAAAACAGGAAACAGGAATTGTATTTATTCTTATGGACCTTGGAAGATTATTTTAACAGATTAAAAGTGGCAGCTGAAGTCACTGAGCTGCTTAATACGCCAAGTATTTTAACATATTAAAAGTGTAACCGAGTCCGCACTTCCCGGAAGCAAGTCTCACGTCGCTCAATCAATACAGCGCGCCCACCCACGTCTTGACGGCGCAACACACCTGCCGAGTAGCACTGATACCACAATACACGAAACCTGGCAGACAAGCAAAATATGACGAACTAAACAGTCTACTTTCCCTAAAATTAGTGATACAACCCATATTCTTCTTCGTTCCTCAGTTTAGGGGCTGCCACAACGCGGTCATGTTGCCCCTGTACTTTGGGTGTGTGATCTGTCTGATAACCGGTGTTAATTGTCATGGATGTATTATAGTGTGTAGTATCAGTAATTCAGGTACGGACTGCAGACGATCAATTTCAAGTAGCTCCTAATTTTGCTACCAAATGCTACCGTCAACAACACCTAGCCGCGAGCTTGAGTACTAGATGCCACCTTAACCGGCACCTTGCGGCGAACGTTGGAGCTTAATAGAGCGTTAATGAAATCTAACCTACTAATTTATCTTCACACAATTGTAGTTCATGGAAGGTTCTCTTACAAGCCATAAATCTATGACATGGGCCCGTCAGCTTTACTTCCCCTCCGAAGGAAGGCATACTGAGGGATTTTTAACGCTCTTAAAATATTGAACGACTTCGGCCGGGTTTGAACCCGCGATCTTGGGCATAGAAGCTCAGCATGCTACCAACTACGCCACCGAAGCTGCCATATTCTCCTAATTAAACCTGTTGAGAATGCTGGTAGCACTGAACTTAAAAGATTTGCTCAAAATATAACTGAAATATTGTGGTATAATGGAGCATGTTTGAAATAGTTTCCTTGCATGGGTTCCTAGATATTCAGCGTCTACAGCTCAAATGCCCTGGAAGAGTTACTAAGCAGTTGGTAGGACTGAGAATGTGCTCATGTATCTCTTATGGCATACTCTTTGAGAACAACATTTGGTAGAAATCCACTGAATGTTATGGAAGTTATATGCAGTTCAACATGGAACATATAAACGCACGTAGAATTATTATGGAAACACTGGTATATATACAGGGTGTATCTTAATTATACCGACAAAAAAAAATCAGGGACGCTCTGCGTGTTATGTAAAAGGCGATGCCGCAATCGGATTGGCGGAGAAAATTTTTCCCTCCGAGAATATGAGGTTACTTTGTTGCCTCTGGGCGCGCGATTCAAAACTACGAACTCGCCGTATTTGCTGAGCTAGAGAGCAAGCCGCTGGCCACCGCTGTGCTTCAAGCAAGGGAAGGGAGTGTGATAGAAGGTGACAGAGATATGCTGGCGGGCATGCGCAAGTTTCCTCGATCGCATCGGCTTGCCACATGCCCGCCAGCATATCTCTGTCTCCTTCTATCACACTCCCTTCCCTTGCCTGAAGCACAGCAGTGGCCAGCGACTTGCTGCCTGGCTCAGCAAATACGGCGAGTTCGTAGACTTGAATCGCGCGCCCGGAAGTAACAAAGTAACCTCATTTTCTCGGAGGGGAAAATTTTCTCCGCCAATCCGATTGCGGCATCGTCTTTTACATAACACGCAGAGCGTCCCTGATTTTTTTTTTGTCGGTATAATTAAGATACACTCTGAATATACGTGTTGCTCAAAATCCATCTGTTATATTGAGATATTATAGTGTATAGAGTTTCAAAGTGATAGTATATTGGCTTTCACGGCCAAGGAATTAAAACTCAGCAATTTTTCTAGCTTCATGCTATGTCTTGTGTGGGGTTTCGCCTAGGAACACCAAGTTTGCTCATCAGCGGGATTTTGGTGTCCGTGCCCGGACCCCCACTGGAGTAGCGAACTGTAGAAATAAAATAATAATAATAATAAGTAATTTCACTCCCACCCATGAAGGGTGGGCCGGCCCCTACAGATGGCCACACCATCTGTTGGGCCAGGAGATGAGAAAGAGTTGGACAAGGGAGCTGTATTGAAGGTGGAGGTGTTCAAGTGTGGAATTTGGAGTAGGGAGGGGGAATGTACCTCTTGGCTTAGATTCAAGTTTTTAAATTTTGAAGTTTGAGAATTTTTCTTAAGTCTCGTAATTTGTGAAATTTGAAGTTTTGGAATTTTGCGATTTTAAAAGTTTTTGAATTATTTTACGTTGGAAATTTAGAAAATGATTGATGAGATTTTATAATTTTGAAAGTTAGGAAATTTTGTAATTTTTAATTTGTTGTAATTTTGAAATTGTTGTAATTTTGATTTTTCTTTTCCTTTTGTTATGCATTAGTCTAAACAGGTTAAAGGTTCCGCCTGATCAATACTTTATTAATAAAGATAACTGGGTGGTTATTAATGGGACATGTTTCGAGGCCTGAATATTATTATTGGCCCATTCATCAGACGATATGACAGAACGATACAAGAATATGTTTGCGTAGCACTTAAAATTCCCTTAGAATTGAATCTTGTATGGTGCACCATAAAGAAAGATTGAAACATTTACGCCTAATATGAGTTACGGTATGTCAAAAGTCTTACGAACTAGGTCTATAAACACCTTCAATGGATGCCTCACGGCGGTTCGCCTCGTTGCGAAGTGGCTAGCATTCTTGGTTTTCACAGGAGAGGCCCGGGTTCCGGCTCTACCAAGAAATTTAATTCTGGTCTGAGGGCTGGAACGGGGTACCGTTAGCCTCGTAAGGCAAAACTGAGAAGAGTTGGATCCGGCTCCTACTTCAGACATCTTGGAAGTGGTTTTCTCTGGTTTCCCGCGTTTACTCGAGGCAAATGCCGAGATGGTTCCTATCTTAAGGCCACGGCAGTCTCCTGCCCAATCCTCACCAGAATTACCAAATAAACACACTACTACAGTAATCACAATTACACAGGTCATCAGAAATGATGCGCAAACACACGGATCGAAATGACCACGATGTCCAAGTCCCTAAAGTGAAACATTACTTTGAACTGAGTCACAGTTACATATCTTCATGAACACTGAATAACTTTGCCTGAGAGCCATACCAACATCAGAACAACTTATTACGGGATGTGTAGGAGAAAAGAAATGTGTTTGAACATTGTTATTCAAGGAATTGGACAACATAGTCTTCAGCCTCGTGTGCATGGCAATGGGGACGGCATGTTGAGATCCAGCCTGCCCTCTCCGATCGGTTACGATATAATTGCCGTCAATAAGCATGCACCATTCCACCTACACATAACATGTTACATATTTTGGACACGTTTGAGTTGGACCTACGGCCAAAACGCTTCTCTGCGGAATACCGTTGATCCCCCAAGAATCGGGGGCTAGTTGAACCCCTGGTCACTAGGGTAGGTTTCTTCATTTGTTTATGTTCTACCGCTCGTTTTTAGCCTACATTAGATTTTTGCAAAAAATGAAAGTAGACTTATGAGATCAACACAGGGCGAAAAATTGTGTCTGTGTGTGTGTGTGTGTGTGAGTGTGTGTGTGAGCTTAAATCAAATTACGACCAAACGAATCATCTGATTTCTACCAATTTTTGCAACATTATACCTTTGCATATGAAAAATCTTTTGACCAATCTACAAGGTCATCAGCCCAATAATTTGCGGATGGCGGCCATGGTTGTGTGCAAATCCATTCCCCCTATCTATTCAAACACGGTGAAACCGAATTGAACGAAATTTGGTACAGAGGTAGCACTAGCAATGGCCACCTCAGTGTCATGTTTTATATCGCCGCCGTCTTGACGAAAACATAATGGCGACCACCCAAATGTTGAAAGCTTAAATCAAATTACGACCAAACGAATCATCTGATCTCTACCAATTTTTGCAACATTATACCTTTTCATATTAAATATTTTTGACCAATCTACAAGGTAATCAACCCAATAATTTGCGGATGGCGGCCATGTTTGGGTGGTAATCGATTCCCCCTATCTATTCATACACGGTGAAACCGAATTGAACGAAATTTGGTATAGAGGTAGCAATAGCAACGGGCATCTCATTGTCATGTTTTATATCGCCGCCATCCTGACGGAAACGCAATGGTGGCCACCCAAATGTTAAAAGCTTAAATCAAATTTCGACCACCCTAATCATCTGATCTCTACTAAATCTAGCAACAGCATACCTTTATGTGATAAGCATCTTTTGACCAAAGGACAAGGTCATCAACCCAATAGTTTACAGATAGCGGCCATGTATGTGTGCAAATCGATTCCCCCGATCAATTCAGACACGGTGAAACCGAATTGACGAAATTTGGTACAGAGGTAGCACTTGCAAAATGCAACTCAGTGTCATGTTTTATATCGTCACCATCTTGACTGAAACGTAATGGCGGCCACCCAAATGTTAAAAGATTAAATCAAATTACGACCAACCTAATAATCTGACCTCTACCAAATTTTGCAACAACATACCTTTTTGTAGGAAGCATCTTTTGACTTAAATACAAGGTCATCAGCCCAATAGTTTGCAGATAGCAGCCATGTATGTGTGCAAATCGATTCACCATATCAATTCAAATTCAGTGAAACCGACTAGAATGAAATTTTGTACAGGTAAGGTGAGGTACTAGCGAAGGGCACCTCATATTCATGTTTAATATCCGTAATCCGTAATATCCGTTGTATTTCAACAAGCTACTATAACCAACATTCAATTAAACTTCTTGAAAACGACAAAGAGTTAAAACAATACCCATGCATTTAGGAGAAAGTAGGCTATATGTTCTTTACTGAACATCTTGTTTTTGAATGTCCTTCTTGATTACAACAAGAATCAAAATTACATTTCAATATGAAATACAATCATTGAAATTGTTACATCCCCTTTTAATGATTACTAACTTATAATAACGTCTACATTTGGTATTTACAACAAAATATAACATAAGGTAAAATAACCTAATCTTACCTAACCTCACTTCGCCTCACCACATCTGATTTGATCTGACTTCACCTCACCTCACCTCACCTAACCTCACCTGATCTGATATGACCTCAGCTTACCTAACCTAACCTCAAAACACCTAATCTAACCTAACCTATCCTAACTTCGCCTGATCTGACCTCACCCTACCTAATCTAACCTCACCTCACCTAACTTAACCTCACCTCACCTGATCTGACCTAACGTAACCTCAAAACACCTAACCTAACTTCACCTCACTAGATTTGATCTGATCTGACCTGAAATAACTTAACCTCACATGATCTGATCTGACCTGACCTGACCTAGCCTAACCTAACCTCACTTGATCTGGTCTCATCTGATTTCACCTCACCTCACATAACTTAACCTCACCTAACCTAACCTAGACCAATCTCATCTGACCTAACCTAACATCGCCTACCGAATGTATTTAGATCGTAGACTTTCGCGACCAGTGTCTAGTTTATTATCTAGACTTTCCGGATGGAGCCGCGTCGTATGACGGTAATTATTGTCCGAAGTTTTGGCTGTCGTTACAGCAGCCGTCATCATGGGTACGTCTTCGTGTCTGCACTTCGTGTCAAACTGAGTATAGACCGTAAGTCTTACATATGATGAAGGCTGCTGTAAAGATAGCCGAAACGTTGGGAAACAATCACCGACATACAACGCGGTTCAATCCAGAATGCCTAGAAATACACTAACATAACCTATGGTCGACGGTAATCCGCAGAGGAATATTTTGACCATGGGCCCCAACTCAAACTACTGGGGGCAGTTCCATGGGACCAACTCGAACCTCCCTCCGAGAGTTCCATGAGACCAACTCAACCGTCCTCTTGATGGGCATCAGAGACAGTGGCCCGAACTCAACATCACCCTATATTTTGTGAATTTTGTATATAAGTATTTATGAAGAAAGTTGGACCAACTCAACTGTCCTTTTGATTGGCATCAGAGACCGTGGCCCCAACTCAACATCGCCCCATATTTTGTGACTCTTGTTTATAAGTATTTTTGAAGGAAGTTTTGAACATGTTGTGTACGCTTGACACCTACCCTGAGAATTTAATCACGAGCCTTCCATAATCGATACGATACTGCTGCGATAAGCTATTGTCCGCCTCGCGAACAGCTGAGGGCCGCGACCCTCTAATAGCGATGATGTAATTCACAACACAGCCAAACACCCCACGACTTCTGTGAACAAAGCAGCGGGGGTCTGGCAATCTCCTCTATTTCGAATCACGAGTCAGTCGTAATGTTCTACAACCGGCCAGCTGGTCTGGGTGAGATTACGTCCGGGAATATATATTTGAGGATTATCGGAGGCTACCAGCAACACAGCTGAACTAGATCAGGGAGAGACAACACCGCCATCATGACTATAGTGCTTTGCACGTTCCAGGTAGACCCAGCTGCCGGTCCAGAGGGTTGCCTACGTTTGGGAGACAATCCTGGTGAGTAATAACCAGGGCCCAGATTTTGATGACCTAATAATGTTTTAAAAAATCCCTCTCAGCACGCCGGAAGGCGGAGGTAGATTTCACCGGGCAAATTCTTCTTTGTCGTCGTCTTCGTTTTCTAGTCCCTATCCGTCGGCAACCATCTTGGCTGTGTTTTCTCTGTTTAGAAACGGTTGGAACAAGTCTTCCGACGTCTTTGAGAGTCCAGTCTCTGAGAAGATTCTCCTGCCAACACTTCTCTTTCTGGGTATTAGGTAGATTTCATTAGAAAGCTAACTATTGCAATGGGTACCATGTTTCGACTTCCGGAAAATTTCGACATATCTTCGCGTTTCACATCCCCCAGACCCCAAAACCACCGTCAGTTCAAAAGTTTATATATAATTTATGTATATATATCAGTTTCTTGTGGACACGATAACTGCCGTAATTGTGCACCAATCACTTTGAATTTTTTACATAACATGTATCCCTATAAAATCTCGGTCGAGTTCGTTAATGGGCAAAATCGGTCGAAGGGGGTGAAAATGGGGGGCTTTTTTCGAAAAAGTGAAATTTCGCTCTAACTCTCTTAATACGTGAAATATCGAATCCATTCAAAGTTCATAATATGTGTCGTATAAGTGCCAAAAATGTATGTCAAATAAGTTTTTTGATATCACCAACCATTGACCAAAGGGGTGGAAAAAAGTGGGTTTTTCGGGAAACATTAATCATATCTCTCTTAATAGGCACAATATCAAAACCGTACAAAATGGACAATATTCCTCCAATAATTACCTAAGACTTTTGTCTGAAAGAATTTTCGATATGACCCACCATTACGCCACGGAGTGAGCAAAATGATTTAAATTATAAGAAAATTCCAAGTGCCAAGAGTGGTTGCCATGACAACTTTACTTTTAATTGATACGGGTTGAGCCATCAGCAGTTGCTATGACAACGCCACTGCACGAGATCACATTCTGTTTTCATATGTCTGTGGGAAGCGACTTCGGTATCGGAACTGGTAGCATGCTGAACTTCTATGCCCAAGGTCGCGGGTTCAAACCCGGCTGTAGTCGTCGGATTTACTAAGAGCGCCAAAAAACCCTGAGTATGCTTTCCTTCGGAGGGGAAGTTCCATCGTTCGTTGCGAGTTGATGGTTCCGGTGGCATCTAGTAGCCAAGTTCACAGCTAGGTGTCGTTGATGGTAGTATTTTAAATTATGTAGCCTATTTTAGGTAGATTTCATCAGAAAGCTAACTATTGCAATGGGTGCCATGTTTCGACTTCCGGAAAATTTCGACATATCTTCGTGTTTCACATCCCCCAAACCACCGTCAGTTCAAAAGTTTATATACAGCGTGGTCCACCCGCCCCTTATTATTTAGTTTTATGAAACCCAACTACAATCGCATTTCTCCCGATGGTCTATATTGCTCTGCGCTGTGACTGTGTGACAGCAATGTAATTGGGTCATGGGTCTAGCAAAGAAAAACCGACCTTAAACTTTTCCCCGCCAAATACTATGGCCCATTCTACTAACATATGATTTACTGCTCCTTGAAATAACACACATACACGTAATACGATCGAATTAATAGCCTACGCCACGTGATCTGTATTAGTAGAAAGTTAAATCAACACCATAAACCGTGATCGAAGACTTTGAGATAGACTTAAACGTTTGAGGTGGGACGGCTACAGTAACTAAAGCACGTTTAGCGTGCGGTATCTACCATGTGTTCGTGGCTGCGAGGGTTAAAGCCTGACCGTATGTGCAGGGCGCGAGCAGGTAGAATGCTGCATCGAATCCAGTAGCAGGCATACTTTTTTGAACGAAAGCCCACATTCCATTTTAGTCGGGATGTAACTACATTGCCAAATTTATTGCCTTACGACGTATTTTTGTGAAGAGTACGTTGAATTTTGATGATTTATAAAGAGAATACGATCTAATTGGTACGTTATGCCACGTGACCTGCAATGGCATACAATTAAGAAACTTGCATGAATATTAACATAACATATCGAAGTGTTGCTCCGGAGGTCCGGGTTCGATTCCCAGCTCTGCCAAGAAATGTAATACTTGTCTGAGGGCTGAAATTGGGTACACGTAGCCTCGTGAAGCAAATATGAGAAGAAGTGGGTTCGATTCCCACCTCAGCCACCCCGGAAATGGTTTTCCGTGGTTTCCCACTTCTAATCCGGCCAAATTCCGGGACGGATTCTATCTTAAGGCCACGGCCGCCTCCTTCCCAAACCTTAATTGCAAATAAACACACCATTACAAGCCCGCAATAACTCGGGTTATCAGACAAATTCTACACACACATCCATGTAAACGGGGCTAAATAACCGCGATATTCTAGCCCCTCAAATGAAACAAAACAACAACATATCGAAGGATATTCTGATCGCCAGTGCTTGCATCGAACCATGATATTATTAGCATACTTTCGATTTTTGCAAAAAATGAAAGTAGACTTATGAGATCTACACAGGGCCAAAAATTGTGTGTCTGTCTGTGTGTGACTGCGTGTCTGTGAGTGGAGTGTGTGTACTCTGAATGTCTGCCCCCACCCCCCTCCTCCCCCCCCCCCCCCATATCAATTCGAACACGGTGAAACCGAATTGAACGATATTTGGTACAGAGGTAGAACTAGCAAAGGGCACATCAGTGTCATGTTTTATATTGCCGCGATCTTGACGGAAACGTAATGGCGGCCACCCAAATGTTCAAAGCTTAAATCTAATTACGAATAACCTAATCATCCGATCTCTACCAAATTTTGCAAAAACATATATTTATATGGCAAGCGTCTTTTGACTAAACTACAAGGTAATCAGCCCAAGATTTTGCAGATGGCGGCCATGTATGTGTGCAAATCGATTCCCCCTATCATTTCAAACACGGTGAAACCGAATTGAACGATATTTGGTACAGAGGTAGCACTAGCAAAGGACACCTCAGAGTCATGTTTTATATCGCCGCCATCTTGATGAAAACGTAATGGCGGCCTCCCAAATGTTAAAAGCTTAAATAAATTACGACCAACCTATAATCTGATCTGTACCAAATTTTGCAACAACATACCTTTATTTGGGAAGCATGTTTTGACCAAACTACAAGATCATCAGCCCAACAGTTTGCATATCGCAGCCATGTATGTGTGCAAATGGATTCCCCCTATCTATTCTAACACGGTGACACCAAATTGAACGAAATTTGGTACAGAGGTAGCACTAGCGTAGAACACGTCAATGTCATGTTTTATATCGCCGCCATCTTGACGGAAACGTAATGGTGGCCACCCAAATGTTCCAAGCTTAAATCAAATTACGACCAACTTATTCATTTGATCTCTACCAAATTTTGTAACAACATATACTTGTATGGCAAGAGTCGTTTATCTGAACTACAAGGTCATCAACCCATTAGTTTGCAGATGGCGGCCATGCATGTTTGCAAATTGATTCCCCCTATCAATTCAAACACGGTGAAACCGAATTGAACGAAATTTGGTACAGAGGTAGCACTAGCATAGGGCACTCCAGTGTCATGTTTTATATCGCCGCCATCTTGATCAAAACGTAATGGCGGCCATCCTTATGTTAAAAGCTAGAATCAAATTACGACCAATCTAATAATCTGATCCCTACCCAATTTTGCAACAAAATACCTTTATGTATAGAGATTCTTTTGACCACACTACAAGGTCATCAGGCCAATAATGTACGGATAGCGGCCATGTATGTGTGCAAATCGATTCCCCCTATCTTTTAAAACACGGTGAAACCGAATGGAACGAAGTTTGGTACAGAGATAGCACTAGCAAAGGCCACCTCAGTGTCATGTTTTATATCGCCGCCATCTTGACGGAAACGGAATGGCGGCCACCCAAATGTTAAAAGCTTAAATCAAATTATGACCAACCTAATAATTTGATCTCCACCAAATTTTTCAACAACATACCTTTTTGTGGGAAGCATCTTTTGACTGAACCACAAGGTCATCAGCCCAATAGTTTACAGATAACGGCCATGTATGTGTGCAAATCGATTCCCCATATCAATTCAAACACGGTGAAAATGAATTGAATGAAATTTTTACAGAGATAGCACTAGCAAAGGGCGCATTATATTCATGTATAATGTCCGTATAGCACGTTGTATGTAAGAAGCTACTACAACCAACAATCAATTATAATCCTTGAAAAGGACAAAGAGTTATAACAATACCCATGAATTTAGGAGAAAGTAGGCTATACGTCCTTTACCGAACATCTTGTTTTGTTATTAAATTTTAACAAAAAAGTCTTAGCATATCTTTAGGCCCGTATCACACGACACTCGCTGGAAAGGAAGCTGCTGTGATCGCTGGTACAAAATCCTGTATGATTCTGTTCTCTTCGTCAGTACACCTGCTTGTATGACCGAAGTGTATCACACGCTGGCATTTTGTACGCTAAGTTGTATGAAATAAAACCGAAGGGCTGTCATTTGAGGGCATTATTTGCTGTTCTTTCGCCTTATTAACGCAAAGCGGTCGCGAAACTTGTTTTAAGTAAATTAGAAAACATGCCAGGTACTGAATGAATGCATTCCATTCAATATTTAGGATCTAACTGTAATAATTGAATACTAGTTGAAACCCGTCAAAAATGACGGTCAATAGAAAAATATTTACTGAAGAATTTTCTTATGTAGGCCTACTGTATATTCTTTGTACGATGATTTTTTGGCTCTATTGAAACTATAAGGGCGTCAAAAGATTGCACTCTCAACATTGCAAAATACTGCTGGCCATGACTGAAAAATTGATGAGGCATATTGAGACCTATACGTTCCAGAGTTTTCCCTTGAGCTTCATTGATTGTGACAGAGTATGCCAAATAAATTGGAAAATATTGCCTCTTAAAACAAAATGATAGTGTTTTATCGGATGCTGTTAAATCAAGTAGAAGGATTAGACCTCTCTGCCTAATTTTAACTGCACTTATTATTTCCAAATCCAAGCAATATGGTTGCATTTAGGAGCCCTTGGGAAACGTTCAGATTTCTAAGCAGCATAACGGTTCAAGCGTTTGGAATATGTGGAGGCAAGTCATTTAGTTCCAAGGAATTCAAGAACTCTGAGGAGTCTAATAAAACTGGCCGCAAACCGTCACATATAATTTTGGAATATAACGAAGAAATGCGATGATGTGCACCTCCATACATCTTAAAACAATGTGGACCGTATGGGTGTGGCACAGTAACATTGGCACCAAATGAAACGAAGGACATAGCATTGTACTGCCGATTAGTCTCTCTGAAATTCCTTGAGATATCATCTCCAGTGAAAAATAATTGTTGCAGCATGTCAAATGTTTTATATTTAGTCAGATTAATTTTACATTACAACTGCAAAGGTCAAAGTAACCAAGTGAAGATTTCTCTCAAGAGAAATACAGTGCAGAACAATGTTTAAATTTGTTCGTCAAGGACCCTACACTGTAACGGTATAGTATCTGGAATTGTATCTGAAATGCCGTATTCATATTGGAGTTTAAAAGTGGCTTCGTATTTTTCTCCGATTTCCCACTTGTTTGCGGCTAATGTTCTATTTCGTAAAATGGGTTTATTTATAGCAGCATTTCTCCCCAAATTAACGTCATAGCTTATTAAATAACACTATAGTGGCCTGCATCAACGCAGCTGCCAAATATTAAATAGCAAATAATAACTTACTTCCATTGCCAAAATCAACTGCGTGGTTAGACTCATTGTTATGTACTCTAAAAAAATAATCAATAAACAACAATATTCACTTATACAACTAAGTTCAGAGACTTCCATTCTCAAGTTGGTTGCTGATGAGAATGCGATGAGACTGATCGCCAATAATAAAATCCTTGCAATTTTTGCAATTTGCTTGCAAACGCAACTCAGGATGACGAACTTCATTTTGAAATAAACAGAATGAAACTGCTCTAAATAATCAATTTCCATCACCTGTTGAAGGTACAATACTTTGCATTTCCATGACAGTAAATTATGCAAGGGAGCATAGAATCACTTCGCCACTACTGGAATGAGCATGGACTCACTTCGCCAGCCACCGTAATGGAGGGAGTTTTAGAATTATATGTTCAGTGTTTTTCAAAGATCGTATTAACACAGGGAAGCCCAGTCTTAAGGCTACATTCTGAGCTATCGCCCCAGATTCCAGGTTCGATCCCTGCTCTGCCAATAAATTTAATTCTGGTCTGAGGGCTGGAAAGGGGCGCACTCTTGAGGCAAACCTAAGAAGAGCAAAATTTGATTCCCATCTCAACAACCTTGGATGTGGTTTTCCGTGGTTTCCCACTTCCACTCCAGGCAAATACCGGGATAGTTCCTAACTTAAAGCCTCAGTCGTCAACTCTCCATTCCCCATACTAATTACAAATGCACACATCAATACAGCCATCACATTAACACAGGTTATCAGAGAAAGGTTTACACTCACACACCAAAGTAGACGGGGCTGAGTGACCACGATGTCTGAGTCCATCAAATGAATTATGTTCGACAATTTTCTCTCAAGGCGAAGCGATTGTGCCGATATTTATTTAATAATTTAAAAGTATCTGGGAACGTAAATAATGGAGAATTCCTTACCTTACGGGAATAATAAACGTAGCCTAACATATGTTTAGACAATGTAATACCAATTGCAAGAAAGAATAATTGGGAAATAGAATTACATGTCTGAGGTGGGAATCAAACTCCTTCGACGATGCATAATCAATTTCGTTGTCCACAATGTTAGCCGCTGAGCCACCCAGACAACGAAATTAGAGTGCAATATTAAGAGACGTAAACAACAAACGCACTTAACTGCCAGTTACAGTTCATCAATATTTCCCTTATTTCATGATTCTCAACTCCCTATTCCCCATACTAATTACAAATGCACACATCAATACAGCCATCACATTAACACAGGTTATCAGAGAAAGGTTTACACTCACACATGAAAGTAGACAGGGCTGAGTGACCACGATGTCTGAGTCCATCAAATGAATTATGTTCGACAATTTTCTCTCAAGGCGAAGCGATTGTGCCGATTTTCATTTTCAATTTAAAAGTATCTGGCAACGTAAATCATATAGAATTTCTTACCTTACGGGAATAATAAACGTAACATATGTTTAGACAATGTAATACCAAATGCAAGATAGAATAATTGGGAAATAAAATTACATGTCTGAGGTGGGAATCAAACTCCTTCGACGATGCATAATCAATTTCGTTGTCCACAATGTTAGCCGCTGAGCCACCCAGACAACGAAATTAGAGTGCAATATTAAGTGACGTAAACAACAAACGCACTCAACTGCCAGTTACAGTTCATCAATATTTCCCTTATTTCATGATTCTATTCAAGTATATATCGGGATACAACATAAGCGATATTTCCCTTTTCAATTCTCATAAACAAAGATCACACTACGATACGCCATTTCTCTCATGAAGAAACGCAATTGTGGCAACACGCAATTGCCACATATATTACCTTTTTCTTTAAACATATAAAAATATACCGTAACATATATTTTCCTTTTAAAGACACACTGCAAATCTGCATGCCAAGAGCTTTCGTTAGAATGCCATACGAAGCCAATCGGTTAAGTCGTTTTCAAAATCTCGTGTGTACAAAAAATACCTTAGTGTTTTAAATATATATGGCAACAGAGAATTCTTTACTTTACAGGAATGATAAAAGTGAAATATGTTTCTACACTGTAATACCAATCGTAGGAAGGAAGAAAACAAAAAAAAAAACATATCCGAGGTGGGAATCGAACCCTCTCGACCATGCAAAGGATGGCAACAGAGAATTCGTTACTTTACGGGAATGAAAAAGTGAAATATATCTCTACAATGTAATACCAATCGTAGGAAGGAAGAAAATGAAAATTAAAAAAACGTATCCGAGGTGGGAATCGAACCCTCTCGACCATGCAAAGGATGGCAACAGAGAATTCGTTACTTTACGGGAATGATAAAAGTGAAATATGTTTCTACAATGTAATACCAATCGTAGGAAGGAAGAAAACGAAAATAAAATAAAACATAACCGAGGTGGGAATCGAACCCTCTCGATGGAAACAGAGAATTCGTTACTTGACGGGAATGATAAAAGTGAAATATGTTTCTACAATGCAATACCAATCGTAGGAAGGAAGAAAACGAAAATAAAAAACTTATCCGAAGTGGGATCGAACCCTCTCGATCATGCATAATACAAATTTCTGGCCAGTAACCTTATCCCCTTGGCCAACCAGACAACTATGTGACACTGCAGTATTAAGCTATCTAACCAGTATACACACTCAACCTGCACTTTATGTCCTTCAATTCGTGGTTTATTTAATATAATTCTATTTCAATGCATATTGTAAAAACATAACTAACATTATTGGAGACCCTTTTTAATTCTCATAAACAAAGATCTCAGTTAGACGCGACCGGAATCGCCATTTTCCTTGTTGAGAAAAGCCATTGTGCGCATGCGCGGCAAATATTACATATTTCTTTAACCATTTAAAAATATACCGTAACATATATTTTCCTTTTAAAGAAACTCTGCAAATCTGCATGCCAAGAGCTTTCTACAATGCAATACCAATCGTAGGAAGGAAGAAAATGAAAATAAAAAAACATATCCGAGGTGGGAATCGAACCCTCTCGATTATGCATAATACAAATTTCAGGCCAGTAACCTTATCCCCTTGGCCAACCAGACAACTATGAGACACTGCAGTATTAAGCTATATAACCAGTATACACACTCAACCTGCAGTTTATGTCTTTCAATTCGTGGTTTATTTAATATAATTCTATTTCAATGCACATTGTAAAAACATAACTAACATTATTGGAGATCCTTTTTAGTTCTCATGAACAAAGATCTCAGTTAGACGCGACCGGAATCGCCATTTTGCTTGTTGAGAAAGGCCATTGTGCGCATGCGCGGGAGTGACAACTATTACATATTTCTTTAATCATTTAAAAATATACCGTAACATATATTTTCCTTTTAAAGAAACTCTGCAAATCTGCATGCCAAGAGCTTTCGTTAGAATGTCTTACGAAGCCAATCGGTTAAGTCGTTTTCACAATCTCGTGTGTACAAAAAACAGCTTAGTGTTTTAAATATATAGATTTTACCATACGCGTTAATAAGAAGCGCAACAAAAACCTCGAGAGTGTGTTTGAAATGTGTGCAAGTGTTATTGCGCCCGCTCGCTCTTTCGAAGATCCCGGGTTCAAGAATATCCAACGGCAGAATTTCTTAATTCTTTTTAACTATTTTATTATACCCTCCCTACCTCGTACAGTAAGATTTCAACTTGGTTTTGTTCACATTATCTACGAAGACGATAGGGAAAGCTATTTTATTGTCTCATTTAAATGGTTATTTTCGCTAAATACTGTTCAAAACCATGGATGGATACTATTCGTTATAATTATTATTTTATTAGTCGATTTTACCCACCAGGTTAGGTTTTCCCACGGACTCAGCGAGGGATCCCATCATTGCCGCCTCTATGGGCAGTGTCCTGGAGCGTGAAACATCTTGTCTGCGGGATACAATTGGGGAGGTGGAATCAGCACCTCGCCCAGGTGGCCTGACCTGCAAAGCGAACAGGGTCCTCTTGAGGGATGGGAAGGGAGGGGACGATCGGGAGGGATAGGCAAGGAAGAGGGAAGGAGGCGGCCGTGGCCGTACGGTAGATAACATCCCGGTATTTGCCCGAAGGCGAAGTGGGAAACCACGGAAAACCACTTTGAGGATGGCTGAGGTGGGAATCGAACCACCTCTACTCATTTGGACCTCCCGAGGCTGAGTAGACCCCGTCCCAGTCCTCATACCTCGTATCAAATTTCGTGGCAGAGCGGGGAATCGAACCCAGGTCGTCCTGGGTGGCAGCTAATCACGCTGACTACTACGCAACGGAGGCGACTCTATTCGTGATAATTAGAATGTAAATAGTTCAATATTTATCCCAGAATCATAATATGACACGTTCTGTAATTACTGCCTTGATACGAGGCTCAGCGGTAACGTTCTCGCTTGCTGTGCCGAAAGTTGCAGGTTCCTATCCTGGCGCAGTCAGCTGGCATTTGAGGGTGCGCAAAAGGGAGGGAGCCGTGTCAGTAGATTTACCTTCACGTTGAAGATCCCTTTCGGAGCAAAATCCGGCACCCCGGCGTATCTAAATGCCAGAGCAGTTAAAAGGGGCGTAAAACCAATAATGTTATAATTATCTGTATTTACTGTATGTTTGGGGGCAGATGACCTCGTAGTTCCGCCCCTTAAAACCTCACTAAATAACTATTAATGTAAGTGTATAGCAAGCGCTTTTCGCATAGACGCCGTTGAAAGAAATTATAGTTTCGGTCTGATGTATTTATTCGTGAGCCTACCCACATAACAAATCTATTTTTTATGTGGGTCGTCTGAGTGAGTTGGAGTTTTCCTTTAAACAAAGGTGGTCAAAATTTCGAACACTTGCTACCTTGAATATACAGGATAGGCTACCTTGCTTTTGTTCTACAGATCATTATGTCGTCGTCCAATCTGGCTGCGTACCATCGGATAAGTACGGTCATTTTCAGGACCTAATAAAAAAATCACTCGTTGGAACAGATAGATATGCGTCCATAATACATCCACAATAAACGACATAAAGAAAAAAAAATGCACTAGTCCAAGGTTCGAACCTACTACTATGCGACTTCGTTAACGCAACTCCAGCAATTCTTTATTTAGCCACCTTAGCTACCGAGAACCATGGTTTATTGCTGGCACGTATTGAGTCTATTCGTAGACGCTTCATGTCCAAATGTAAGAAGGTGTCATTCGGAGCTCTGATCGTTTCAATCATGCATTATATTTGAGGCCATTGAAAGAACACTGCCACTATTGATTTCTACTATATTCGCGAGGATGTACTCAACGGTAAAGTTGTACAATGGACGTAAAGGAGCAGGTACGAATGTTTTTAGGATGACTGTCATATACGCGTTAGTTGGGTTGCCTTCCTCCAAAAAAAATAAGGGGCTGGTGGACCACACTGTACAGTATATGTGTGTGTATATATATGCATATATATCAGTTTGTTGTGGACACGATAACTGCCGTAATTTTGCACCAATCACTTTAATGTTTTACATAATATGTAACCCCTTAAAAAATCGGTCGAGTTCGTTAATGGGCAAAATCGGTTAAAGGGGGTGAAAATGGGGGGGGGGGGCTTTTTTTTTTTTCTTCGAAAAAGTGAAATGTCGCTATAACTCTCTCAATACGTGAAATATCGAATCAATTCAAAGTTCATAATATTAGTCGGATAAGTGCCAAAAATTTATGTCAAATAGGTTTTTTGATAGCACCAACCATTGACCAAAGGGGTGGAAAAAAGTGTTTTTTTCGGGAAACATTAATCATATCTCTCTTAATAGGCACAATATAAAACCCGTACATAATGGAAAATATTCCCCTAATAATTACCTAAAACTTTGTCTGAAAGAATTTTTGATCTGACCTACCATTACGCCAAGGGATGAGAAAAATGATTTCGGAATTAAAGAACATGCCAAGTGCCATCAGAGGTTACCGTGACAACGCTTCTAAATTGATGAGGGATGAGCTATCAGAGGTTGCCAAGACAACGCCATTGCACGAGATCACATTCATTTTTCCATCTGACTGTGGGAAGTGGCTAACTGGTAGCATGCTGAACTTATATGCCCAAGGTCGCTGGTTCAAAGCCGGCCAAAGTCGTCGGATTTTCTAAGAGCGCTAAAAAACCCTCAGCATTCTTTCCTTTGGAGGAGAAGTTCCAACGTTCGTTGCAAGTTGCTGGTTGCGGTGGCATCTAGTAGCCAAGTTCACAGCTAGGTGTCGTTCACGTTAGGATATGGTACAAAATTAGGAACTACTACTTAAAATTGACCGTCTGCAGACCTTACATGAATTACACACTAAAACAGTCATCAAAATTAACACCGTTTATCAGATTTTACACACCCGGGGTTACATGACCACGTTGTCGCAGCCCCTAAACTGAGGAACCAACAAAAATCTCTGCGGGAGATAAAATTTTGCGAGAAGAAGTAACGGACTGTCAGATAGTTACACATCAGTTCCAAACCTTGCATAAGGACAGTGTGATCAGAAGTATAAAAATGAACCCCGAATGACAAGAAGGTTACCATCCCCATAGACAATAAAATGATAAAAATATGCATACAAAAACGAAAAAAAAGTTGATTTTTAACCTCAAAATGTAAAATACTTTCTTGCAATCAATGAGGTCTGATCCTCCTACGAATACCTGCTTATTTTGCCTATTATAGCCAATCCCCTAGTTTGCCCGGTGAAATCTACCTCCGCCTTCCGGCGTGCCGAGAGGATTTTTTTTCCTTGCAGAGTTCCTTGCAGAAGTGGTATCTGCTTCTGTTGCGCATAATGTGACCGAGGTATTGCATCTTTCACGTTTTTACAGTGACCAGTACTTCCATATCCTTTCCCATTCTTCGAAGGATCTCGGCATTTGTGATATGATCTGTCCATGATACTCTTAGCATCTGTCGATAGAGCCACATCTCAAAGGCCTCTAATTTTTAGCCTATTTTCAATTTTGAAAAAATTGGCTTATGAGATCACTTTTTGTCCGTGTGTGTGTGCGTGCGTGTGTGTGTGTGCGTGAGAGAGAGAGAGAGGGGTGTGTGTGTGTGTGCCCCCCTAATAAAATCTAAACGGCTGGAGCGATTTCAATGAAACTCGGTAAGTTCATAGCACTATTCCCGGCGACCTCGACCGTGCTCTTCAAATTTTGTTACGTCTCACCAATCCAACATGGCGGGTGTGCGAAATATTTCACTAGCATTCAATATCTCCGAAACTATTACCGATATCGCCCTGAAATTGTGTACGGTGATAAAGGGCACTACTAGAAGTTCACCTATGAGCCTTTCAAAAACCTGGTGACTACAAAACCAACATGGCGGTCAAGCGAAATTGAGACTTTTAAATAGACATTTCTCGCGATTTAACTATCCAAACGTAATGAAACTTGGTACAGCAATTGTTTATACACATTGTAATGCACTGGAGTCTAATTTAGTTCAATTGTTTACATAACCTCAAAATGGCTGCTGTGCGAAATATTTCACTGACATTCTATATATCTCCGAAACTATTACAGATATCTCCCTGCAATTTTGTACGGTGATAAAGGGTACTGATACAAGTTTACGTATGTATAACTCATAAACCTGTAAAGTACAAAACGAACATGGCGACCAAGCGAATTTGAAATATTTTAATGGACTTTTCTCGTGATTTAAATCTCTGAGCGCAGTGAAATGTGGTACAGTAAATGATTTTGCAGATTGTAATGCACTGGCATCTAATTTAATTCAATTGTTTACATAACCTCAAGATGGCGGCTGTGCAAAATTTTAAAATTAAGTTTTTATTCTTGTGTCGTAATCATGCAATCGAAGTGAAAGTTTGAATAATGATGCTAGGCAATAATTGTCCTTGACTGGTACATAACTCTATGGCCTATACATATAACAATCCTAAATGGCGAGCTTCCGAAATATTTAGACGGTTCTCAATATCTATGAATCTTTTACAGCAACCAAACTGTTTTTCTAAATGTTCACAGAGACTATGAACATATGTTCACCTATAGGTAGAGCCCTGCGCGGATAAACAAAACGTTATCCGCATCCGCCCCGCATCCGCACGACTGTTATCCGCATCCGCCCCGCATCCGCTTGACTGTTATCCGCATCCGCCCCGCATCCGCATGACTGTTATCCGCATCCGCCCCGCATCCGCATGACTGTTATCCGCATCCGCCCCGCATCCGCATGACTTGTATAAAAAGCCGCTGCTATTTCAATTCTGGTTTCCTGACCTCCACTTTAGACAAAAAACTGGCTATACTTCTTTGGCTACTTTCGCACTTGTGCCGCAGTAGGTTTGATGTGCCTGATTTGTGTCCTGAGTATGAATACACTATTTTACAGAAAAACATCCTACTATATCGTTCACCTCTTTGGTTCCATTGAAAACGTAACCAAATATCTGCCGTATCGTTGACTTGAGCTTTGTTTCTCGCACTATTGAATATACACCTTGTTTTGTTTTAATAGATATTTTATCAATGTTGGTAAAATTATGTTCATACTCCTGGCCGCGGTAACATTTACTAAGTGAACTTCTCTTTAAGCTTGGAGAAAGGGATTGACATTTGTCCGGAACTTCCAAGTCAGTCATCATACTTCTTCCTCTTGACCCATCAATGTTCGTATAGTTGATGTCATAACTGTCTCCGTTGCAATATCACAGCCCACGCGTTTCAGTGCCAAGATGGAAATAAAT
The DNA here is from genome assembly GCA_946902985.2 of Meconema thalassinum. NCBI lineage: Eukaryota > Metazoa > Arthropoda > Insecta > Orthoptera > Tettigoniidae > Meconema > Meconema thalassinum. The sequence goes on from OX336393.1 coordinate 178,334,529, forward strand.
CTACAGATAAACCTGGAACCACATCTTCCAGGATAGCACGCCCTGAGGATAGCTTAGATAGCGAAGTAGGTGACTTGAGAAATGTTAATGATGTCACCACGATGAACTAACAAACTTATTGACAGCATTATATCTCGTGGATAATGGCAGTGAGAAATTGATGATGATGATGAGATGTCAAGACCTTCTACTACAAACATACAGTACGGTACTTAATAAAATGTAGTTGAAACCATATGAGTAAAATAATCTTCTCGTGTATAACTGCAAAACGTACCCGAATATTTCGTACGCAAAAGGCTATAGGAGTATTCCTCTTTCAAGCATGAAGCTGTAGATTGGCATATCAAATATGTAATATTATCGAAAGTTCCACATCGTATTCTAAAAACTATCCGCAAATTTACTCCAAACATTATCCGCAGCGTATCCGCTATCCGCACAGCCATGCAAACTATATCCGCGTGGCGAAAAATGCTGCGGATATCCGCATCCGCGCAGAGCTTTACCTATAGGACTTTCAGTAACCTAGTGAGCACAAATCCAACATGGCGGCGACGCGAAGTATAAATATTTAAATGGACGTTTCTCTCGAATTAACTATCCGAGTGCCGTGAAACGTTGCACGTTAAATGCTTATACAAATGTTGATCCACTGGCATGTAATTTATTTCAATTGTTTGCATAATCACAAGATGGCTGGTGTGCGTACTTTGAAAATCTCGTTTTTACTTCTTGTGTTCTAATCATGCGATTGAAGTTTGAATACCACACGTACACAATAATCTTAATGTAATAGTACATGAATAAAAATCCATCCTGGCGACCATATGAAATATTTAGACGGTTCTCAATATCTTCGAATCTGCTACAGCAATTAAACTGAAATTTTGTATGTTGATAGAGACAATTAACATGAGCAGGATATATGAAAATAGGCTGTATAGTTCTTCACGGAACTACTTGTTTATTGTGTGACTTTGTATGGGGGCCATGATAAGATCTTGGAGTGTGGTGCTGTCACGGATTTGTCATTTGATGTTGTATTGTGTTGTTTTAAAGGATCATCGTGTGTTTACACAGCTTTTTAATTGTGTTACCAGTGTCAGTTCCTGTTATCTCATGAATCTGTGCTCTCATTATGCTGGTTCGCTCAAATGCACCATTCGGTATGTTTGTGCAAGACCAACTACAATACTCAGACCTTAATGTAGAAAAAACATGGCGGCGACGGTTGCCCTACCAATAGCTAAGATCATGTCATCGGGCTTGTCACAGTTCGTGTAAATTATTATTTTTACTCACCTAAGAGCATAAAAGATATCACAAGACGAGACTAGGTTCCGAAGAAATATGCATCAATAATTTAGACTTACCAGAATTAATTTATCTATCTAGTGCTGGCCTCGAAATATAGGTTTCTTCGTCTTCACCCAAGGGGCAGCTACAATAGTCTCGCTGTTTCTGTGGTTGAATAAGACGCTTTTTGGCGAGTTATCACGATTTGTATTTTAAGTTCAGTAATTATAGATTACTATTATTAGCAAAAAATCAAATAGATTCTGAAGTAGGAGAGAAGAAAGTACCCGGTTACTGAAGTGCTGTCCCAGCACATGCAGAGAATTTGTGTACACAGTTGGAATGAGAGTAGTTGCCTGAAATAATCGAACCAACACCATAGAGATACAATTCAATTAAGTCCTCTCGTGGAATTGTCTAAAATCTCGGGTAAAACATCACACCGAATTAGTTGATTGAAATATGCAAAGAAGTCGTCGTGTGGATATCAGTACATAATTATGGAGAATACTATACACAAGGGACACGATAATATGTTACCATCAAACCTATTAAACATTCGCTGTTACCGTTTGGAATAGTTGTACGCTGGAAATAGTTGATTTAGTCCAGTACTATGGGTTGGAAAGCACCATCTCCCTCTTACGGAATTATCGCGGCACACCATCTCGCAATATAAGAACATAATTGGCAAGGTACTCACAACACTTTATTACACACATCATAATAAAAATAACTTGCAAGCTGTAAGAATCACAAAAGTATGAATAATGACGGAACACAATGAGTTCACTGTTTGGCACAGGGGGAACATCTTCCTTAACCAATAAAAAAAGTTCACTGTATTATTTGGCGTGCATACAAGGCAGTGTAGAACATCTGTCAGACTGGTAAGGATTTACGGAGGCACATATTGCTGAGCGTTCATGATAACGTCAATGGTTTGGTGTAGCCGTAGATGCTCATTGCGTTTTCCCTTTACGTACTTAAGTTCGGCACTAATGAAGTGTACTAAGCTATTATTATATTGCCACTAACTAGCAAATCATTGCGGTGTATATTCTTGAGTCACTTCTATTATGCTTTAGTCTCAGGTACTTCAACATCCGAAGTAAATGACACAATGCCATCGGTTGACTAGACAATCATCACACAAACGAACCAGTCCTTATTAAGCGTATTATCACATATTTACATACGATTGCAGTACATTAACGCGAAATGGACTTTACTGACATACAGAAGACACTAAAAATTACAGACGAGTGACAGTTTATCGCAACTTTCATCAAACGAAGCTAATCAAAGCTAAATAGTGTATCCCAGCAACGAATGTAAACAAACAATATGCCGGGGCTTCAGCATACGCCATTTTCACGCTTTCGAGACCTGCATTAAGGTCTGAGTATTGTAGTTGGTCTTGGTTTGTGTGTCCTAAATTGCAGACATGTTTGTTTATCTTGCGTTGATTTGATATTTCGTAGTTCTTTGTATTCATTGAGGAAGAGCACACGGGCCTCCACCGCCTTCTATATCATGCTCAAGACAACCCGCACGTTTGTGTGAGGTGACAGATCTTCATAGTTGTCAATCAACGTTTACAATTTTAGGTTATGTACACATTCTTCCCCTTGTAATAGCTGGTGATCCCTTACCTTTTAAATTAATATCAATTTTATATGATCTTTTTTTAAATATGTATATATACATACCCGGACCAATAGGTATGGGTAAGGGTAGGTGAGACTCTATGAGCCGTGGAGAAGGCAACTCGCCTAGAAGAAGGTCACTTTGATAACAAACAGGGTGGCTCAGCACCTTAGATGGCAGCTCCATCACTGAGCTCGGGCTCGGAAGGCTGATAACCTACCAGTCTTAAATTACAAGATCAAAGAAAAAGGCAAAAGAAAATATCGGACGAATCAAATATGGTTGACGACAATGGACTGATTAAGGGAATGTTTGGTTTGTAATATTGTATACCGTATTTGAAGTGTTTGTTATGTTTCTTTGTTTTCTGTCATGGGCCTTAATGGCCTGTTATGTACAATAAATGATGATGATGACGATGATGTGACTTTGTTTAAGTCCATGTTTATACTCCATAGTAAAGAAAAGAAAAGACAGCGAAGAAGTCTCATCTTTCTGGATAATTTAAACTCACGACTTTTAAAACTTTGTCTCATTTTGTTGAACACAGTCCTAGCTTTACCGATGCGGGACTTCACATTATCTAAATTATCCCAATAATCGTTAACGATGGCTCCAAGATATACTGTATGTATTCTTGGACTCTTTCGACAGGTTGACAGACTGACAAGCTCCTAATACTTACATTGCGCTATTTGTGCATTACACGACCTAATAGCTGCCAAACTTCATTCGTACTAATAATTATTGTTACACCAAATATACATTTACTATCAGAGAATACTTTTTGAATGCCTTGTAAATTGTGCGAAAAGCAACTCACGTATCAATTGCACATGCCTGAGGCTCAAAGACTGCGCAACCAGTGCTGACCAGCCAAAAACGGTGCCGTAAACTGTACACTTGGTACATGTAGGCGAAACCAATCTCCAGACATGGCAAAACATTCAATATGGTAATATTTTGCATCTTGTAGGTTATGTTCAGATAACTTCTAGGCATACACTTGCCTATGCCCCTAGTTTCTTCTTCTTTTCTCTTCACTGTATGTTGCGGATTTTAGCTTAGCCTAAATTGAGCTCAAAATTACATTTCCTAAACATAGATCGTTATCGCATAATAATGCAAGAACTTCAGGAAGAATTGACAGCTCTTATTTTGGGATGTATAAATATTAGACACTCGCCGCCCCCCAACCCCCTCCTTCTCCTTTCATCAATGCCGCCTGCTCTTAAATGTCAGTCCGTAGATATGAAGTTCGAATCCCACCGCTGCGCTAGCAACCCTGAGTGTAGTTTTCCCGGTTTTTCTTCCACAACCCCTTCAAGCAAATGCCAAGATAGTACCTAGTCCATTCCTGACCCTAATATTACAGCTACAAACTCTACTACAGTCATCACAGAAACACAAGTTATCACACAAATTGAACACATATCTAAGTTCACAGGACTCATGACAAAGATGTCCCAAGCTCCTAAAGCGAACTAACAACAACAACAACAGCAATAAACGCCTGTTGAACGTCCACATTGTGGCGTAGTGGCTAGCAATCGTGGCTGTCACCGTGGAGGCCCGGGTTCGATTCCCGCCTCTGCCAAGAATTTTTATTCTTGTCTGAGGACTGGAATGGTGTTCACACAATCTCCTGAGTCAAAACTGAGAAGATGTGGGTTCGATACCTACCTCAGCCATCATAGAAGTGGTTTTTCATGGTTTCCCCACTTCTACTCCAGGCGAATGCCAGGATGGTACCTAAATTAAGGCCACCACCTACCCAAATCTTAGCCCCCAAACACTAGTACAGTCACCACAATGACACATGTATATGCTGTGATAGTACCTTATGTCATGTCTCGGTACACCTATATCTCCCCGACCGTACTACAGTCACTGCAGGAACACAGGTTACCAGAAAAATTGAACGCATACTCAGATACACGGAACTGGCTGCTTGGCTCAGGCGCAACGTTCTCGCTTGCTGGGCCCATGGTTACAGGCTCGTATCCTGGCGCAATCAGCTGGCATTTGAGGGTGCCCAAAAGACAGAGAGCCGTGTCAGTAGATTTACTGGCACGATAAAAATCACCTTTGGGGACAAATTCCGGAACCCCGGCGTCTCTAAAAGCCAGAGTAGTTTAAAGGAAGATGATGATAATTGATGTTTCAAGGGGCCTAAGATCTAGGTTATCGGCCCCTAATGGTCTGGGTGATAGCGAAAATGTCAATGAAGTGGAAACCAGAACGAACATTAAGTGAGAAGGAAAATACTTACAAAAAGGAACTCAGACTGAAACTACGCACAAAATGGAGAGCGGTAATACTTACAAAAGGGAATTTAGAACGAAAAAACTCACAAAAGGAATAGATTGAAAAATACGCACAAAATGTAGGTAAAGTTCAAAATACGTACAAAATGCAATGTACAGTCGAAATACTTACAAAATGCAAGTGAAATTCAAAATGCAAATGAGGTTGAAAATACGTACAAAATGCAAGTGAGGTTCAAAATAATTACAAAATGCAATTGAAATTGAAAACACACAATGCAATTCATACTGAAAAACTCGCATTTCAGATCCAAAATATTCACAATGTGGAATTGATATTCAAAATACTTACAAAATGCAATAGAAATTGAAAATGCTTACAAAATGTATGATAGATTCAAATTACTCCTCTCGATTCCCGGTCATTGCATGTGAGATTTTCGAAGTGAAATACCATGTCCTGTGGTTCGGATTCCACGTAAAAAGGAGGTCCGTGGCTCATGATCTCGAGATTAACGGTCACGTTAAACTACAAGCTTCCTTTTTCAAATTACTCAATTGAATGGACAATACTTACAAAATGCAATTTAGATTGAAAATACTTACAAAATGTAATTTAGATTCAAAATACCCACGAAATGCAATTGAGAATCAAAATACTTGCAAAATACTTACCCTACAAAATGCAATTTAGATTGAAAATACTTCTAAAAAGCGGTTTAGGTTGAAAATACAAAATGCAATTAAAATTCAAAATACTCACTAAAATACCCTGCTCCTACATTGAAAGACTTACTAAAAAGCAATTTAGATTGTCAATCCTTACAAAATGCAACGGAGATTGAGAACACCTACAAAGTGGAGGGTAAAAAATAAAAAAAATAAAAATAAAATAAAAATGAATTTAGATACACGGGGAGCCAATTAACAAAAACAGTGCGGAAATCTTAAAGAGAAAGGGAAATATAATGAAAAGAAAACAAGAGGTCTGACCCCTCGAAGAAGGAAGGATCAGGAAAAATGAGACAAGGGCCAATTAAGGCGGGAAAGTGAAAGACTCCCTAGGCCTCGGATACCCCAATACCGTCGGGGTCGGAAAAGAACAAAATTAGACCAAGGAAGGTCTACAGGAAAGAAGACGGAGAGGAGCCCGGCACATGTAGGTGGAAGCAATGCCGGACTCGACTGGGGTCCCGTGGTAGCCAACCCACGTCCCACTAGATGTGAGCCTCTAGGGGGGCGGGGGGTGTAGTTTGAAGGGACGTAAAACCAACAACATTACATTATTATCAGATACATGGGGCTGATGACCACGAAGTCCCATGCCCCCAAAACAAACTAACATCAATTCTTAAATGCGGGACCTTGATTTTTCTTAACCACTTAATACTCGGGTGAAACAACACACTGTGTGAGGGAGGGTATCAGTCAGCTGCCTTGAGTTGTCCAGAGCATTAGCGCCAGTTGACAGCCAACAGGCCCGTCTGAATCCCTTTCCGATAATTGGGGTGGGGCCCTGCTCTAACGTATCGCGGGCGGGCGATAAATATGAGGCAATTACTATCCCCCACCCCCTTCCCAAACTCGCTCGCTCAACTCAAACTCTGGGAGTGCTAGGTCGCCTTTATCATCTCCGAGATGTTAATACTGTAAGCCAGTCCCAGGACCTCAGGTCCCTAAAACGTGCCCTTGTTTGCTTCCTGCATGTGTTGGGGCGAGAAGTTGATATTGTAAGCTGGTCTTAAATTAGTGGCGCAAACACTGTAGGCGCTGGTTTCCTACTATGGCTGTTACTTCTTGATCATGAGCCCCATGTAGTAGGGTGTGTGTGTCTTGAATTTGTCTGATGATAATAATAATAATATAGTATGGTCTCGGATGCCGGGTGCAAGATTTTTGACACCCAAAGGGTAGCTTGCATGTCGAATTTCGTTGTTCCTTGATGCACTATGAAAGTCAAGGAGGTTAGATATCTAAGCTCCTTGAACACTATAGCGCTTTATACTAGAGAAATGAGGAACTTCGTGTTGGCGGAAACTTCCAAAATTAATTTTGCCATTATGAACACAGCCTACTGAATTAAAACGGGTTCTTTGACATGCCAACATCGTATGACATGGTGTAGTAATTTTTGCCGCCTTTCAAATATCACTTACCACGGCCAGGAGCAAACCTGCAAGCTTGGGGCTAGTAGACCGATACGTTGACCACTCAGCTACCGTGGCAAGCAATTCGTCTGATAACTTGTACTTTTATGTTGGTTGGCTGGTTCCTCAATTTATGGCCTGCGACAACGCGGTCGTGTAGCCCCATGTGCTTTGGGCGTGTGTAGAATCTGTCTGATAACCATTGTTAATTATGGTGGCAGTATTAGTGAGTGTTATCTACAATTCAGGTGAGGACTGCAGAAGATCAATTATTTCAAGTAGTTCCTACTTTTTCTACCAAATGCTACCGTCAACGACATCCAGCTGCGAACTTGGTTACTAGATGCCACCATTGCCGGCACCTGACGGCGAACGTTGGAACTTAAAGAGCGTTAATCAAATTTAATCTACAAATTTGTTGTTGTTGTTTGAGTCCTCAGTCTTTTGACTGGTTTGATGTAGCGCTGCATGCCTCCCTGTCCTGAGCTAATCGTTTCATCTCTACATAGCTACCACACCCTACATCCGAGGCAATCTGTTTACATATTCTAACCTTGGTTTACCCCTACAGTTCTTGTCCTCAACCCTTCCTTCCATAACTAAGCTTGCTATTCCTGGGTGTCCAACCAACCTATCTCGTCTCTTCATTAGCAGTGGCCAGAAACATCTCTCCTCTCCTACTAGTCTCAATACCTCTTCGTTTATAACCCTATCTACCCATCTGATCTTCATCATTCTCCCGTAACACCACATTTCAAACGCTTCAATTCTCCTCTTTTCTTCTGCGCCAATAGTCCAAGTTTCACTTCCAAAGAGCGCCACGCTCCAGACAAAGGCCTTCAAAAATGACTTTCTAATACCTAAATCTATATTTGATGTCAACAGATTCCTTTTCTGTAGAAATGCTTTCCTTGCCTGAGCTAACCTACTTTTTATATCCTCTTTGCTTCACACAATTGTAGTTAGTGGAAGGCTCTTTTCCAAGCCATGCATCTATGACATGGGCCCGCTGACTTTACTTCCCCTCCGAAGGAAGGCATACTGAGGGGTATTAACACTCTTAAAAATCCGACGACTTCGGCCGGGTTTGACCTACTACCACTACGCCACCGAAGCCGTCGTATTTTAATGTGATGATTGTAGTAGTGTATTAGGAGCAGAGATGGGGTAGATGCCCCGGGACTTGAAATAAGGTACTATCCCGGCATTTACCTGGAGCGAGTGTGGAGAATAACCACACTCAAGATAGCCGTTGTCAGCGCCGGGATTCAAAACTACGATCTTGGGACTTTCTGCAACTGCCCGCGCGGTCGTTGTGCACGATTTAATGAACACGGCTACGACGTGGAGGCTCGTTTTATGGAGGGTGCCAGAATTATAATTGCAAAACAACAAGCCTGTGGCTCAAAGAAACACAAAACGACTTGGATTCCGCTGGGATTTCTGTCCTTGATGTCCATGAACGTTCTAGATTTTGTGATATGGTTAACTCTTGGTCCCCACCATTCAAAGTGTGTAAGTGCAAGAATACCCTCTCACAATAGAGAAAGGAAAAACTATCAGTCGGGCTCAAAAAATATTGGGAACGAACGAGAGCATCGAAGTAAAACTAACTTAGTCATAAGCGCTCCTTAGTAGCTTTCATCAATAATAATATTAATAATAATGATCCCAAAAAGAATTCTATGTACGGTGTGATATGATTTGAACACATGTGATGGATTTTATTTAGTCATATCGAGGAAGGTAACCCTCAAAAGGGTCCCGTTTACCTTTTAACTGCTATAGGCCTATATATAGTAAAAATGAATGAACGGTCAATGCTTCGTAACTTTTCCAAAATACAAAAATTAGCCAAAATAACTGTAGGCTTAGTAATGATCTAGAGACAATCTGGAGATGATGTAGTAATAGATGTTTACGACTTATATAGATGAAATTCCAGCTGTGTCCTCCATTTTGCGCGTGAGTTACCGTCAATTGAAGTATTGCCAGCCCAGGACTTCGGTACTAATATATATATTTTGCACAAGGAATGTTTCTTGCTTTTTCTTCTCCACAATGAATGTGTGTTTATTTGTTGTTCATTCCATCACTGTAATTAGTGTTCTTTCAATAATAACATTTGTTCAATCCAGACGAATGGGTTTTTTCTAACCCAATATTTTAATCCAGACTAATGTTTTCTTCCTAAACCAATAATTGTTAGGTAGTTGGTCGGTTCCTCAGTTTAGGGGCTGCGACAACGCGGTCATGTAGCCCCGTGTACTTTGTGTGTGTGTAGAATCTGTCTGATAACCGGTGTTAATTGTGATGACTGTATTAGTGTGTGTTGTCTGTTTCTTAATTCATGTAAGGACTGCAGACTTTGTATTTTTCAAGTAGTTCCTACTTTTGCCGCCAAACGACACCGTCAACGACTACTAGTTCAGAACTTGGCTACTAGAGGCCACCGCAGTCGGCTCCTGGCGGCGAACGTAGGAACCTGAGCGTTGTTTACAGTTTCTAACCTATTTTAGCTTCATACAGGTGAATTAGTGGAAGGTTCTTTAACATGCCATAAATCTATGACATGGGACCGCCGGCTTTACTCCCCCTCCGAAGGAAGGCATACTGAGGGATTTTAACGCTCTTAAAAAATCCGACGTCTTTGGCTGGATTTGAACCCGCGATTTGGGCATAGAAGCTCAGCATGCTACCAACTACGCCACCGAAGCCGCTAATTGTTAGGTAGCGCGGTCCTGCGCATCAATAATTTTCATCCAAACCAATGGTTTTTGACAATGGTTAAAGCCTAATGGTCCAGATCAATGCCCTTTGCTAGTGCTACCTCTGTACCAAATTTCTTTCAATTCGGTTTCATCGCGTTTCAAATGATAGGGGGGGACAGACATACACACACACATACACAGACACACAATTTTTGACCCTGTGTGGAATTTATAGGCCTACTTTCATTTTTTGCAAAAATCGAAAGTAGGCTATCAAGGCCAAATCAACCAATTATGAGGCAGCGCTACTAGTGGAGTGACGCTTAAATACCCCGTGCTGTCATATACTCGTATCGCAGCTTCATTCCCGTGGTTGTCAGCTATTGCAGCACACAGAAGCAAAATATAAGTCAAACTTTGAACAAATGAATAGGGTAATTCGCATGACCATAGAGATTAATAATGCAAAGTAAATGGTTCTAGGCCTCTAGGAACTATAACCAAAGAGCAGGTAAGTCTACTTTCAAACAGCATCGCTTCAAACAGCTGGAATGTGGAAATAAAAGAGCGCGCGCATAGGGACGAACCGTTTCGTCAATAGCACCGCCGTGTGGTAGAAATGGTGACGAACCGATTCGTCAATAGCACCACCGTGTGGTAGAATTGGTGACGAACCGTTTCGTCACTAGCCCCACCTTGTGGTAGAATTGATGACGAACTGTTTCGTCGATAGCACTCTGAAGGTTACGAAAACTGGACTGTCCGTTATGTGGTATCTGTATTTTTTAAATGTTGGTGTTTTTACTGTCATGGCAGAATTTAAGAGTGTTGTTGGGCACATCTGTTCCCGTGGATACGAGTTTGACAGCACCACATTTCACCTCAGCAATAAGTAAACTAAGGAAGTCAAGACTCCGCAATACCGGCTGTGACGCGGAGCCAAATCAAGTGTTGAAAGCGACAAATTGCTTTCACCCAACTAATTAGTAGCAAAGTGCAGTCACTTTGCGCCCCAGAGATTAATCTAGCGAGCTTGTAATTACGCAGCAGTCTGTGTTAGTTACAAAAATACAGCACACCAGTCACATGACCTGCGGCAGTCTCCTAATTACTGCACAGCGATCATTGTTTACTTGGCCAATGGATCTTAGCAACACAAGGCTGGCTTATATCAAATACTAGCTTGTAAGGTATAGAATCTTAACAATGGTGGCATTCCTCCAATAATCGTAAATGTATCTGTGGTTAAATATCAAGAAAAGTTTTCAGGAGTTACCGGTACTTCAAAACACTTCATAAAATACACCCAATTTTAAAGATATATTTCTCACTTTCCTGCAAATAATTACCATATTAGGTAAATCCTTTAATATTTCCTGAACATACGTCAAACATTTCAGCTAAAATTCGCAATTTTAAGGAAATATATGAAATATTGCGAGAAAAAAATAATATTTTTAAGCAAATATTTCAAACTTTTCAAGAAAAATATTTGGAAATTTTCAGCATTTCCTTCAAATGTTTCATGATTTATTCATTAATTTCTATTTTATACTGTACTTAGACTGACATATCTCCCGTAATTAGGGACCGTGATGCATCGTTCACTACGATGAAACCACAATGCCTAAAGCTGTGCATTACCAAAAATTGCGATAATACAATATCGATACATAAAACAGTTGAATATTTTCAGTCAAATAAATGTTTTCTCCGCATTTTAAATGGTATATTCAGATTGCAGAAAAATGACGGAGTTTCAGTGCCTCAAGAATGTAATCTCTAGAAAGTTTGAGCAGAAAGTTGACGTTGTGGTATAAAATGTACACTTTCCAATACACAGTGAGTTTGTTTCTACACATTAGTCTATGATTCATCTGAACAAGACATGCCTATTATTGTTCTCTGATGTTGGAGAGTTAATTATTAACAAATAATACTAATTACAGAGAGAAAGTTAGGTGTAATTGAAAGTGACACAGTAATATTACGACTCAAGCAGACTTATAAAGACATACAAAACATGTAGAAAGTAGACCTGACCCTTTCATCACGTATACCGGTACGTCATTAGAATACAAAGCTCGCAAACGCAAATCCATTTATTCCTGGTGTTTGATTAACCACACGCACAAACTCTACTTATAGATGTGCTCGTTCAGGAGGAAATGTAGCCACACATGCACTCTATAGGCTATAGGTGTGGCTTTATCCTTCCAATAATTACTCCAGCCTCAGATTCACACCAGCCCATCTTCGTTTGCATGCTCATGTGCCCTTGTGACTGTTAGTAAAGGTGTACACACAAAGTGCATTTATGTTCTAAGGTCTTGTATTCTTTTCTTTCTCGAGATTGGGAGCAAAGAGCAATATGCGGTCTTGGCTCACAGGACGAGGTATTCTTTGTGAATTCGTGTCAGAATGGCAGTACCAAGCAGTGCACAATCTTACTGGCAGCCACTAGAGCGAGACGCGTTTCTGATACTTAAAATGGCCACGTATATGTTATGTGATCAACGTGTATCCATCCAGTGGAGTATAATAGATCTATATTCATCGGCAGTTGTCCGGAACATTCGTAGTGATGTCATGGATGTAAAACACGTGTGTTTATGGGTGAGATACTTCACAATAGGCAGAACGTCGTCTGAGAACGATCCGGAGCAAAGTCTTGCACGCATCAGTCAGTGTTCTAAACAGACTCATAAAGGAAGAGTTCAAAGCGGTCCTGGTGGCGACGTTGCGAAACATGTGTAGTTCTATAGGAGGACTATGTTGAGAAGTGAGTGAAGTTCGATCTCCCGTGGTACAACTTGGGGATTCTCAGCTGCAACTTTGCGATTCTCAGCTCTAGGTTTGGTGTACTCGACTGCCGAATACTGTGCTCCTGTCTGGCTCAATAGTGCTCACACACATATTGTAGATACCCAACTGAACAGCACAATGCGTCTCATCACTGGCACAATCAAATCTACTCCCACACATTGGCTACCAGTGTTAAGTCATATTCCACCTCCAAATCTCAGACGTAAAGATGTTCTCCTAAGAGAATTCAATAAAATAATGAACAATCCAGGACTGCCGATACATGATGACATCAGCGATGCAATTACTGGTCGCCTGCGTTCCAGAAAACCATCAATACGAAATGTCATGAACTTGTGGAACAGCAATTACTAAAGTTTCGTTGAGTGGCAGAAGAGACTCAACAACAAATGTTGTCCAACAATGCCTCCTGTGAAGAAGACTCCGCCACCTGGTTTCAACCTCCCTCGTAGACTATGGTCCACGTTGAACAGGATACGAACCAACCATGGGAACTGTGCAGCCTTCCTCTACAAGTGGAACAGAATTTCAACGCCTGAGTGTGACTGGTGCTACAGAACAGACGATCCAGCACATCATCACCGAGTGCAGCAAAAGAAAGTACAGTGGCAGTGCTAGTGACTTCGCTCTCGTGACCCCAGAGACTATTGGCTATATTCAGAGTTGGGCAAAATACTCACAAAATGTATTTTCGATACAAAATACAAAATACTCACAAAAAAGTATTTTAGATACAAAATACAAAATACAGTTATAAAATTCCTGAAAATACAAAATACAAAATAGTATTTTAAAATACATTTCTAAATACAAAATACTTAGTAAAATATGCTTCTCTTCCATTCAAACTTTTCAAAATATTATTATTATTATTATTATTAATATTATTATTATTATTATTATTATTATTGTTATTATTATTATTATCGGTGATCAAGACGGGTGCGTGCATTAACGTGCAAGGCCAAAGGATTCAAATCCCACCGTCAGCCTCCATGAAATGGTACTTCCTGATGGGCCTTGGTCGCTGTTGCCCTGTTGTCATTTCGTTTCCCATCCAGCTCTGTGTTGAGGATGGCGTCAGGAGGATCATCCAGCCGTGAAAACCACTGCCACATAGAAATTTACCTCACTTTGTCCTCGAACCCACAACATGGGAAATATATACGGTATAGGAATTGTTATTATTCATTCACTCAATTTCCCTAATCGGCCAACTAGGGACCTCGATAAGCCTCATCTTACATTCTGGCATTTGTTCACTTTTCGCTTGATCCACATTGTCTTCATGAGCTCACTGTGTTTAGCACGACGTTCTTCTGTCCATTTCGCACCAGTTGTCCGTTTTTTCGTCCCGGTAAGTCCCAAACGTCTTGATGGCTGCTCTATAAAGGTTTCGGTCTTGTGCATCTTCTGCTCGTATCCCCATTTCTTTCAGATCTTTCTGGACGTTAACATACCTTGGCATTGTCGTTTTTGGTTTTGAGTCGAATATACTGAAGATACGTTTCGTCAATCGGGAGTCGATCATCCGTCGTATATGACCGTAAAAGCAAACTCTGCGTTTTCGCATTGTATCTGTGATCTTCTCTATCCTCGAGTAAATTTCTTGCCTGGATTTTCTGATGTAGATGCCATTTTTGTAGTCCGGGCCAAGTATGATGTGTAGGATCTTTCTTTCTTTTTCTCTAACTTCGCGAGTAAATATTTCTCGGGTAGGATAAGGCATTCAGATGCATATAGCGGTACTGGTTTGATGACAGTGTTGTAGTGACGAATTTTTGTGTTCATAGAAAAGCACTTTTTGTTATATATGTTGCGGGTGGTTTGAAAAGCGACTTCCATTTTCTTGCTTCTTGCTTCTATGGCTTCCTTGTCAAGGCCATTTTGCTGGATCCATTCCCCAAGATATTTAAATTTATTAACACGGTTTATCGTTCCATATTTGGTGTTTAGTTGTGCTGTATCATCCTTGATATTATTATTATTATTATCGTATGACCTAAGCTACCTCGTGGAGATGCGGCCTCGATGACGTAGTTGGTAGCATGCTGAGCTTCTATGACCAAGATAGCGGGTTCAAATCCGGCCGAAGCCATCGGATTTTTAAGAGCATTAAAAATCCCTCAGTATGCCTTCCTTCGGAGTGGAAGTTAAGCCGGCGGTCCCATGTCATAGATTTATGGCATGTTAAAGAACCTTCCACTAATTACACCTGTGTGAAGCTAAATTGTATAGGTTACGAATGTAAACAACGCTCTTAGGTTTCTACGTTCGTTGCGGTGGCGTCTAGTAGCTAAGTTCTGAACTAGGCCTTGTAGTCGTTGACGGTGGCGTTTGGCGGCAAAAGTAGGAACTATCTGAAAAAATCGAAGTTGCAGTCCACATGAATTAAAAAACAGATACACACACTAATACAGCCATCACAATTTACACCGGTTATCAGACAGATTCTACACACACCCAAAGTACACGGGGCTACATGACCGCGTTGTCGCAGCCCCTAAACTTAAGAACCAACCAATCCTTATAATGGTATAATGATGAGCACCACACAATATTTTGAAACTATAACCCCACCCTCGCATTGGTCAATCTTGGCTATACAACTGCCACAGTTGATGCTAACAAAGATATTGGTAGTTTTGCAGCATGGTGATGCCCACATCTGCCCTTCCAGGACGGCTGAGATGGGATTCGAACACACCTCTTCTCAGTTTGGCCTTCGAGGCTGAGTTTATCCCGTTCCAGCCCTCAAACCAGAAATAAATTCCTTGCCAGAGTCGGCTTCGAGCCCGGGCCTCTGTGGTGACAGCCAAGAGTGCTAGCCACTACGCAACACGTCGAACTTATATATATATAGTGTATATGTGTACTGTTTAAACAGGATGAAACTATTGAGAAAACGCTATCATTCAAAGATTATCTAACAAAGACTGCCGACAACCGCAAGACGTAGAATGACATTTTGTGGAAGCTTTGTCGTTCCACTTAGGGTCCAACACCAATATTCTCTGTTGTTCAGCTGTTGACTTCGTATAATCTGTCACTGAATACTGTGCACCAGTTCGGATAAAGAGCTAGTTGTCGTTGCGATATTGTGTTCATGTCGCCCCGTGTACTTGGGCGTGTGTGGAATTTGTCTGATGAATTGTGTTATTGTGATGGCTATATTAGTGTGTGTAGCCTATTTGTATTTCAGATAAGGATTGGGAAGGAGGCGGCCATGCTCTTAATTTAGGTACCATCCCGGCATTTGCCTGAAGTAGAAGTGGGAAACCACTTGCAGGATAATTGAGTTGCCTCAGACCAGAATTATATTTCTTGACAGATTCGTGAATCGAAACCGACCTCAGGAGTGACAGCCAAGAATAATAGCCACTGCACCACGAAGTAGTCGGATAAATAGCTCTCGTGCCAAGATAATAGGTGTACAGCTTAATAACTAAGGCCCGGAAGATCATGCAAAATCATATTTTTGCATATTTATGCATATTTTGGTTATTTTGGCACAATGCATCATATTCTTCTCCTTTGCCTGTTTAAGTGCATATCTATGCTGGAGAATAGTGTATATTTTAATTTCCTATTGTTTTGAAGCGCTTTTTGTTACTTCATGTTCAGTCGTATATTTCTATTCGGACTCCAAGAGTTTCTTGGTTGGTTAGTCAAACCTGAACATTTCCTTGTTAATGATAAAGTTGCTTTCACCTCCCTTAAATCACCCCGAGTATTTGTATATTCTGATAACTAGTAGTCTGCATTGCCAGTAAGGAAAAACCGGATTCTCCAACAACTGAAATACCTTCGTTCCATTCATTTATCACCAGTTCACAATAGGGGTTCAGCTTATGAATGACCAGGGATTTCCACAAATATTACCTGGACCTATTATCTCAAATTCCTTAATTCCAACCTTCAGTGAAATACCAAGCTGCTTACTGTCAACCACAGCAAGCACGGAGGTATGACTCCAATAAAAGCTAACGTCGTTGTTAAGTTGCGAAATTTTTTGAAAACATTTGGGAATGAATTATATTCTACCGACGATAGTGTCCTTTATTGTAAAATTTGTGAAGGAAATGTAGGGAGTTTCTGGAAAGTTTTCTGTGGCTGAACATTTGGAACCCGCCAAACATAAGAGAAATGTCGTTAAAAAAGAAATAAAAAAAGAAAAACACACATCAATTCAGCCCTTGTCAGCAAGAAGAAATTTCAGGAGACTATCACAGGATAATACTGAAATTATTTCAATACAGTCCCTTTTGCAAGTTAATATCAATTATTTTTAGCCTACTTTTCACATTTTGCAAAAATGAGGAAAAAGTCTGTCTGTCTGTCTGTCCTTCTGTCTGTCTGACTGGCTGTGTGTGTGTCCCCCCCTATCAACTCCTAAACGGCTGCAGCAATCGAAACAAAATTTGGTAGGAGTAAAGATCTATACCTGAATATCTTACGGCCATATTTTAAAATGATGTCAGTGCTACCAACTGCTAAAAAATCGCAATTGAAATTTGAGCTCCATGTTGGATATCTTGGAAAGTATGAATGGGAGCTATTTCAAAATTGGCACACGTACAGATCATAATATTTCAGTTTAATTTCCAGGAGGCCAAACATGGCAGTGTTGCCAAACTGATTATAAGCCTCCTGATAGGTCCAATTTTTAAATGCATATAACTTCTACACTATCAAGTGGAATTCAACCAAATTTCGTATGTTGTATGTGTACATAACCAGATATGACTGAGCGTATTCTTAAGACCTACCAGGGCTGCCAACTGTTAATAAATGCTCCTAATTTATTTTATCCAAATACCAATATATCAGAAAGTATGCAAGCCGACAGCTTTAAACTATGCACACATATAGTACCTGACATTCTATATTAATTTGGAGTAACTTATATACGTCAGTGCTACCAACATGATTCTAAGCCTGCTGACAGGTCCAACTTTAAATACATGTAACTTCCATACTATCATTTGGATTTCAACCAAATTTCGTATGTGCTATGTGTACCATAACAGATATGACTATGCGTATTCTAAGGAGCAACCAGGGCTGCCAACTGTTAATATGTGCTGTCCCTATTTTTGTTACCCTAATATCAATATATCAGAAAGTATGCAAGCCAATAGCTCTAAACGTTGCACACATATAGTACCTGGCATTCTAGACGAATTTGGAGTAACTAATATACGTCAGTGCTGCCAACATGATTCTAAGCCTGCTGATAGGTCCAATTTTAAAATGCATGTAACTTCTATACTAACTAATGGATTTCATTCAAAATTGGCACAACAATAGAGCATATTATTTCAGATTATTTCTGACCAATACATGCATGACATTGTTGCCAACATGATTTTACGCGCGCTGTTAGATCCAATGTTTAACTGCATGTAACGTCCATGCTATTCATTGGACTTCAACCAAATTTTGTATTTAGTACCTTAAGAGACGGAACTAAGAATATATTCAGTCATCAGGGCTGCCAACTGTAGTGCTCTATTAGGATACATTATGCCAGGTATACAGTATTTCGAACTAATTGGAAATTTCGATATTAGCAACTTAATTTCGTCATTATTCTAGATAGGTTCATATTCTGTAGAATAATCATTGGCATGAAAAGTAGGATGTATAGTTCTTCACGGAACTTCTTGTTTATTCTGAATTCACTATGTAAATATTGTAAAATTATTTTCATTTTTTTTAAATCAATGGGTATTTTAATTGTATACGAGTTATACTTAAAAATGAACATAATAAAATAATTATTGATGGTAAGACTGCTTGAGGATCCATAAAATAATATTTCCTACTATTTAGAACTGTTTCTTAGTTGAGATGTTTAAAAAAAAAGGTGTATGCCCTAGTTATATGTCCGTCTGTTCATATTTTCTTTATAGCGCTGTCAGGCAAACAGTGAGGCATTTCATTCAGACTACTCTCTGATATCCTAAAATGGTGATGTAAGAAATCAGCACCACGGGACACTACAGTCAATTGACTCAACATGTTTAATTTGTACATTCCGTTATAAATTATCCTTTGTAAGTAATACCGTACCGGTATGCCACAAAAGAATAAAAAACATAATTAATGAACGAAGTTGGGTCATTTATAATTATTAACAACCAACCAACAACGGCAGCTGGTGCCCAGATGTCTGTGGTCTCGGTAGACGTGGGTCGAACCTCACCGCCGGCCGTCCGTGAAATAGTTTTCCGTGGTTTCCCATTTTCAACTACAGACAAATGCTGCGACGGCACCTTCGAATGTGCCACGGCCGCTCCCTTCCAAATCCGTGCTTATTTTCATTCACCTTCATTCATATCATCTCTCATTAACTCCTCTCATGAGGTTGGCACCGGGTGAGTTAGCCGAGGTCGTTTCGGCATGACTGCTGGCAGTCGCTCACATCCGGGAGGCGAGGAGGTTCGAATACCCCGCCGGCAACCTTGAAGATGGTCTTCTGTGGTTTCCCATCTTCCTTCCAGGCAATTGCCAGGGTTGGTCCCTAACTATAGGCCACAGCCGCTACCTTCCAACTCAACTCCTCGTCCTTGTACATTCCCACTTTCCTCCCCAACGGTACTTGTAACTCACCCATTGGGTGTCCGTCTCGAAGTAGCTACAAAAACTGGCGAGCCGAACATGTCCTCGGACACTCCCGGCACTAAAAGCCATACGCTAAAAAAAAATGAGGTTGGCGACAGGAATGACATCCGACTGTATAAACTATCCACCATAAGGACGCGAAAATATATATTATCTCATTTCCGTCCCAGTTGAAACAGGAATCATACGCATTATAGTTATTATTACCGTATTATTATGGTCATCTTATCACTACCGACAGCGGTCACCCGCTAACGCACAGCGCTAGGCAATGTGGCCATGCTCCATGTGGACTTGGTAGACGTGGGTTTGAACCCCACCGTCGGCCATCTTGGAAATGGTTTACCGTGGTTTCCCCACTTTCAATTCTAGGCAAATGTTGGGACGATCCTTCTGACAGGCCACGGCAGCTTCCTTCCACATCCTTGCCCAGCTTCATTCATCTAGATCTCTCATTAACTCCTCTCATGTTGGTGTCAGGAAGGGCATCCGGTCGTAAATACATCCGCCACATAGCGTTTCATCGCATCTCATCCCCGATCCCGTTAAATAGGTAAAAGTAAGGGGTAGACATACATCGTCATCCATCCTTATCGTAGAGGGTGTGGTGGAGCAGCGGTCAAGCTGTTGGCCTCTCACCACGGCGGAGTGGGTTCAATTCCCAGTCAATGCTTGTGAAATGCCATATTCAGTGATTCGGATTCCATGTAAAAAGGAGGTCCCGTGGCTCATGATCTCGAGATTAACGGTCACGTAAAACTACAATCTTCCTTCTTCCTTCCATCCTTAACGTATGCAACTACTGTATTCAAGACAAATACAGAGATCCAAGTTTCTTTTTCTGGCACTGACAGGGCATCTGCTCAATCCTAGACCATAATAAATACAGCCATGCATACTATTACAAAAATCACACAAACACAGGTTATCAGACATATTTAACACACACCCAAATACATCGGGCTGATGATCAAGATTTATTAACAACAACCATCATATTTATTTTCGTCTGGCTCGTGGTGCAGTGGCTAGCAAACCTGCGAAGAGCGGAAGTGGTTTTCCTCTTATACTTCAGGAAAATGCCGGGATGGTTCCTAACTTAAGGCCACTGCCGTCTCCTTCCCCAAATTAAATATAAACCCACTACGGTACTACTACAACATTGACCCACAATAACACGGTTATGAATGATATATATATATATATATATATACATACACACATAAGTACACGGGACAAAATGATCACGATGTGATACAAGCTCGTCAAATGAAAGAACAGCAACTTATTTGTCAATTCAAAGTTTTATACAACTCTTACACTACTCTTACGGGAGACAATTGCCGCATTTTGTACAGCCCTTATGTGAGCACTTCCAGGAATTTTCGAACAATACTAGTTAACAGGTTCAGACAACCTCATGCGTTTGGGAATTTCATACTACGTAGCTTGAGGCTACTGCTTGTGGAAAGGTTTCCAAGATCAAACACACTGATAACAGAACATCGGGAGACATCCTTCGGAGATTTTGTTCTAAATGCATCCTAAATAAATAGCATTGCACATGGTCTTACTAGGTCGCTTTATTGCTGGAAGAGTTGTATTGATCTAAAACTTAATGTCTACCAATTGACTTAAATTATTAAAAGCGAAAATAATGGAAGATAAAACTGAAAATTACCTAATGCAGTGATTGTATTTTGATTGTATTTTATGTATTTTGAAAATACAAAATACTCATGAAAAGTATTTTCGATACAGATACAAAATACATGTTCAAAAATGTATTTTCGATACAAAATACAAAAGTATCGAAAATACGTATTTTAAATACATGTATTTTCGATACTGCCCAACTCTGGCTATATTCAGATTCTCTTGTATCTCAAGCCATAAGCTAAATAAATATATAAATAAATCCCGTGGTACAGTATAGGCCTATGTAGTTTTTTGTGTGAAAAAAGAAATAGGGGCCTTCAAACTTGAAGGGAGCACGGATATTTGTAAAAATATAAAAGACGTAAAATCTAGTACTTGTGTACTTTCATTCACCTTGAAAATATCTGTGCGTAGGCAAACTTGTACAGAAGGGCGTGTTACAGCTGGTCCCCACACCATTATTGTCGAAAACAATTTTTAAATGGCACTAAGAACACTCAAACTACCCGGGTTAAGCTATTTTAACAATATTGTGCCAAAAGTTGAAAAGCTAGAAGACCCGGAAAAGTGTCAAGATGCGAGTTTTGAAAAGTTCTATCACATTTCAAAACAAAATTAATTTCGGCTTAAATTATATTCTGAAAAAAGAAATGCCGTAAGCGGGGGTAACTTTGTGACAAGACTTCATTTTACTGTATTTTGTAAATCCCGCCATAATTGATCTTACTTTTGGCGGGTGAATCGTCTCATCCCACTGGCCATGATTTGCCCGCCAATAGTATGGCGGGATTTACGAAATACAGTAAAATGAAGTCTTGTCACAAAATTACCCGGCAGGCACAAAGCTACCCCAGCTTGGTGCTAAAAACGCTTGTTTTTTTTTTAACGGAACTTGTTCTACAGATTTAAATGAAATCAAAAGTTTGATTGTTTTAATGTATTCTTTATCTTTATCTCCAATGTATGGGTCGACGCTAGCGCTCGTAGTGATAGATTTAGGCCACAAAGGATATGGTCTAACTGCTGGTATGCATGACTTGTCACTCAAAACGGAAGTAGATATTTCGATTTTGATTTGACCATGTAAGGGCCATGGACACCAAGCGTTAGACCGCATACCTTGTCGTATGTAGTTCACTGAATTGATGTTAAGTTTATTAGGCTATTTATTTTCTTTTTGTTATCCTAAAATCTTAATTCCCAAGTCATGTTTCAACACCCTCTTAATGCCAAGCCATTTTCAATGGTCATGCACACCATTCGAAAAACATCACAAATAGCGCATTTCCAACGATAACATCATTGTTTTTGCTTTGCATTATAACCAATACCTCATTCTTTCATACATTATGTACATAAAAATATAAATAGCATCTAAACCTTCTTAATTGAGGTTATTCTGATAGTTGTTCAATTTTTCAATTTCTTTTTGTAAAAAAAAACCAGTTTTGATCCTAAATTAAGGACACCTAAAAGTCATATTCGAAGACACACTACGTTTACAGCTGTGGAAAGTTCTTAGATACATCTGTAGGCAGACAATTTCAGCAATAAGAAAACAACTGCACCGCAATTTTGGCGTGAACGCGTGTGATTGGGGGAGCGCAAAGGGACGGCGTGAATACAAACTCGAACCTATCGCGTAACGGACTTCGAAGGAAAAAAAGTAGACACCGCACAGACAAGCTTGGAACCTCACCTTGCCAACAGTATGAAATAATCACGGGCATATGTGTACAGAATCTACAAATATAAGATAAACAGCGCGCCGATTGAATCGGCTTTGGCACTTTTGGCGCGAGCAGCGAGAGCAGATCTGATCGGCGCGTGGCACTGAGAGGGTTACGTTGAAGGACTAGAACTGTGAATTTTTCCATACTTCTGGGTCACGTTGAGTACAGTTGCTTTCTCTCATTGTATCCCTTTGAAGTCACAATGAACCCTGCCTTAGCACGTTTCTGAGCAAAATTAGGCCATTATGTGTTGGTATTGTAGAAAACAAGTGTACGATTAGCCGTGTACAGTAGTGTCTGTGCGAGAAGGAAGACTCCGAGCCAAGCAGGTTCAAGCACAGGCACTCCCTCATTAGTTCGGGGACTAATTACCCAGCGAAACTCTTGGCGCCCTTCTGAGGGTCCTTCAAGAACGCTGCGTGTGCTATACGTCAACTGTTAGATGGGTTAACATCTTCCTCAAGTGCACCCGATCCTTCACATATCCGTAACAAGTTGCGTATGTGGAACATGCAACTGGAATACGAAAGATGAATATACGTTTTGCCATTATATTCCAGAAGAAAGCTGTATTACAAGGAGATAACACACGTTGTCATAAGTTACAACTAAGGTCCGGATTATTTTGTTCTAAAACGTAAAAATTAGGACTCAACATATTTTAGAATTTTATAGGATCTTACATGTAAATCCCTACGCGGATGCGGATATCTGCGGATAAAATCGCGGATATCCGCAAAATATTTCCCCATGCGGATAGCGGATAAGCTGTGGATAATGTTTGGAGAAAAATTGCGGATATATTTTAGAATACAATCCGAACTTGTTTAATACCATTACTAGGACCCGGCTGTTTATGACATAGGCTATCATATTTTTCCGTTGTGTTTTTCTTTCATGACAAATGTAAGATGATGATTTAAGCTAATTTCATTGAAATTATGTCGTTAAGCATAATTAACAGACCGGACAGGAAAGGGTTGCTATTCCGGCTGTATAACATTCATTTTAAACATAGCACATGGCATATTAAAGCCTAAGGGAACGACTTTTCCCTCAAATGTCTAAATATATTGCCTTAGTAATTAATGCTTTATCTATAAATATTATTGTAATGCCAGTAGATTCGGATAACAAACGTGCGAATGCGGTAAAAAGACGTGCGGATGCGGATAACAGTATTGTTCATCCACGCAAGGCTGTTCAATACAGAAATTCATAGGACTTTTGGAATATACCTAAGGATATTTGAGTAACTCCCTCCACATGTCATTGTGTTGAAAACACTGACACTCTAAATTGTTGGTTGGTTGGTTGGTTGGTTGGTTCTTAAGTTTAGGGGCTGCGACAACGTGGTCATGTAGCCCCGTGTACTTTGGGTGTGTGTAGAATCTGTCTGATAACCGGTGTTAATTGTGATGACTGTATTCGTGTGTGTTATCTGTTTTTTAATTTAAGTACTGCAACTTAGAATTTTTCAAATAGTTCCTACTTTTGCCGCCAAGCACCACCGTCAACGACTACTACGCCAAGTTCAGAACTTAGCTACTAGACGCCACCGCAGACGGCTCTAGGCAACGAACCTAGAAACCTAAGAGCGTTGTTTACATTCTTAACCTATCCAATTTAGCTTCACACAGGTGCAATTAGTGCAAGGTTCTTTAACATGCCATAAATCTATGACACGGGACTGCCGGCTTTACTTCCCCTCCGAAGGAAAGCAAACTGAGGGATTTTTAATGCTCTTAAAAATCCGAATGCTTTGGCCGGGTTTGAGCCCGCTATCTTGGGCATAGAAGATCAGCATGCTACCGACTACACCACCGAAGCCGTCACTTTCAATTGTAAAACGTTAAATTAACTGTAACGTTACTATATATTTGAAAGTACCAACATCAATACACCTACGATTGGTATGTTGAGAAGGTGGACGTAACAACTGATGTATTAGACAGCATGAAACGAAAGGAGCGGACCCTTGATAATGCGGGACGCAGTTTCCGATGAAACGTCGCGTCGGGAGATAACATCACGCCTGGATCACGGCCTACAAGCCCGGGCAACTTGAACATAGTTATGAAGTCCTACCAAGCGACCGCTGCTCAGCCTGTAGGTTGTGGGGTGACGCGTGGTCAGCGCGTTGGGTCCCCTCGGTCATTAATCTTAGTTTCCGCGACCGGGGCGCTGCATCACTGTCAGACAGCTACTTAATTTTCCTCACGAGGGTGAGTCCACCCCGTTCCAGCCATCACGTCAATTTCTAAAATCCCTGACGGAGCCGGGAATCGAACCCGGGGCCTCCGGGTGCGAGGCAGGCACACCAACACCACGGGGCCGGCTAACATCCATAACAATTGGGTACAATCGTGCTGACCGTCTGAAAGGCATTTTAACATTGACAAAAGAAAAAAAAAGATTCCATCATGTTTTTTTTTCGTGTGACCTCCTGAGAGGCCGAGTGCAGGTCTTTCTAAGTGACGCCCGTGGGCGACCTGCGCGTCGGGATGAGAGATGGAATTGATGAAGGCCAATGAAACTGGGCAAGGATGTGGAAGGAAGCGGCCGTGGCCAGTCAGTAGGTACCGTCCTAGCATTTGCTTGGTGTTGAAAATGGGGAAACCACGGAAAACCATTTCAAGGACGGCCGACGGTGGGGCTCGAACCCACGCGTCTACCGAGTCAGCAGAGAGCTTGGCCCCATGACCTAACGCTGCGCTTTAGCGCGCGTAGCCACTACTGTCGGTATATTCCATCATGATAATACAGTATATCAAAATGTTGTTATATATCAAGGAGTGGATTGTCTTAGCTCGCGAAAACAAGGATCAGAAGAGTGACAGAAGCAACTCTGTGAACTAATTCAAGATATCAAACGGGAGAGGATCATAAAGAATGAGCCAACCGCCCCTCCAGTAGACTGGCGCGGTTGACAACTGCTTCAACCACAAGCTGACACTCAGGCTAGTGTATTTACAAAAGCTATGCAGTCTCATTACAGAGCACAGTCTGCTAACAACTTTCTTCAAGCGAATGATGTCATTCCATCTGCAGGTTGAACACATAAGTTATACCACTGTCTTTTTATGCCACTTGCTTCGTGTCACAGTCAAGACACTCGAGCAGACAGTAGATAGCGCTTGCAGACACATCTCAGGCAATTCAAGGCAATAGGTGAAGTATCGGGTACAATACCAAAATAAACAAGAAAAAAATAATCCATGTTGTGAGCAGGCAAGGAACGAAGACTGACATAGTTTTGTATGGACATAGGCTTAAGAGTGTGAAGGAATTCACCTATCTTGGAAGTAAAGTTTATTCAGATACAGGTGATATAAAATATCTGGTGTGCAGGATAAATCAGGCAACGGCATCCTTCGACAGAAAGCGGAAGCTCTTCACTTCATCTACCCTCAATAAAATTCCTTGTTTTATAAGGAATTTAATTCTGAAATTGATATTATTGATTAGGGAAATGAGTGCCTTCGAATGACTTTTAGAGCATGCCTTTTCTCTAACCAGGGCTATTTTTTTTTCAAGTTCCGATGGACTGCAAAAAAATAACAGATTGACATACCAAACAGATTTTACTACTAACAAATGTTTGCTTGTTTTATTCTTGTCTCAACATGATCACCAAAACGATTGAAACCTTTGTCGTATCGTTACACCAGCTTTCCAATTTCCTCGGCAAAAAAAATCTGCCGCCACTGAGGTAGGTACGTCTGGAGAGTCTCCTGATGTTTTTCCTTCTTGGCGAGGCGTTGCCGCCCAACCATACCTTCAATTCTCGAAAAAGTTGATAAGCGGAGAGAGTGCTGTGTTTTCGAGTTGTTACCAAACGTTCTGTGTTCACCTCAGAAATAGTAACCACAATGGAATCGTCACCTGGAGGTATGAACTTTAATATTGTTCATCGTTACATTCCTATGATTTCAGTAAAGTTCCGGGCACGTCCGGGCTATAATTTTAACTTTTTCCGCTACTAAAGACAGTCATACTATAATAACATCAGTAAAAGTTTGCGAATATTTGCGTATCTCTGCTGTATAATACTTTCCAAACCAGCAATAAAGTGTTCAAAGGGTATAGAGAACGTTTCACAATAAAACTGGGCCGAGCGAAGACGAATCACGATGTGCTTAATAGGCTCCTGATTGCATCTGGCCCATACATCTTGACGAAGTACACACTACAAGAAATACATCTTTCGATAAAGACGTTTTAGATATGTTGCTGCCACCAAACATTAACACTGAGTGTGGAAGTGAGTCAAGTCAGATTCTGACTAAAGGCATCTATATGCAGTGTTAATTAGGTATGTACTTGACCTGTACACTTTGAATGTTAAATTAACCCACAACTGAACAACAAACGGGCTTAGGTCCATGCTTCGATTAATTACAGTCAACACGCAGGGGGCAGGGGCTGCAGGAGTAGCGACATAATGTAACAATGTCTGTCAGCTGAAGGAGAACATTTTTAGTATCTTCTGTGAAAAGATAAGTTCTCACCTTTAACTGGTTATGTGAGGTCATCCAGATTCCCAAGAAATAAAAGAACATTTGTGCTTCTTTAATTAAATCTTGCAGCTGTTGTTTATGCTACCTTCTTATCTGTGCGCTACCGGGTGAGTTAGCCGTGGTCGTTACGGCATGACTGCTGGCAGTCGCTCACATCCGGGAGGCGAGGAGGTTCGAATTCCCCCGCCGGCAACCTTGAATATGTTCTTCTGTGGTTTCCCATCTTCCTTCCAGGCAAATGCCGTGGTTGGTCCCTAACTATAGGCCACAGCCGCTACCTTCCAACTCCTCGTCCTTACATTCCAACTTTCCTCCCCAACGGTACTTGTAGCTCACCCATTGGGTGTCCGTCTCGAAGCAGCTACAAAACTGGCGAGCCAAACATGTCCTCGGACACTCCCGGCACTAAAAGCCATCCGCTAAAAAAAAAAAAAAATGTGCGCTGACACTACACACCCTCGTTGATAAAAGTTTAGTGACTTAATGGACTTTAATGACCCTGGTTAGCTCACATCCCCCTCGCGCAACCCCGCGGACCAAGCTCGGTTGGCTGGAGGAAGGCGCGCGCGCCCGACAGCCGGCCGCCGGCCGCCGGTCCCGCTCCAGCAAAAAAATTTCACTGTACAGTAAATTAAGCTGTTATATTATTAAACAGTAATAATGTGTTTTTGTCTCTTACGCTACTAATATACAGTTCATATAATTTTTGCGATCTTATTGCCCTTTCAGCCCCACCGTGCGCCGCTTGGATAGTGAGAACTATTGCTGGGGCCCCCACAATGCACCACACCATCTGCGATGACCACAACAGATGCCGCTGCTCTGTTCGCCACACAGGACGGAAATAACATTCCAATTGGCTTGCCTGTTATTACCAAATATTGTAATCACCAGAAATGAAAGAATGATTTGATTGCTCAGCGACAGCCACAACTTCCGCTCTGTGGATACTGGACTATTACAGTAGCTAGTTGCCAACCAAATAAAACAAAATCACATCAGCCATGCACCCGAATTAAAATACTGTATTATTGCGCTGAAATGTTTTGGCTCTTATGACACTTTGAAATAAATGAAGCAACAAGACCTGTGTTGTCCGCTAGAAAATCTATTTGACCAGATCATGATGTAAAGGCTGTCACCCCGGAGGTCAAGGTTCGATTCCCGGCTCTGCCAAGTAACTTAGTTTTGATGTGTGAACTGGAACAGGGTATACTCAGCCTCGTGAGGCAAAAAAAAAAAGAAGAGGAGGGTTCGAATTCCACTTCAGCCATCCTGGAAGTGGTTTACTGTGGATTCTCCTCTTCTACTCCAGACAAATGCTGGGATAGTTCCTAACTAACGGCATCGGCCGTCTCATTTCCAATTCCATCCAAATACACACACTAGTATAGCCATCACAATAACACAGGTTAGCACACAGATACCATATACCAGGTGAATCAGCTGCCTCTAATAATAATGTTATATGCAGCCCAAATAGCGTTGCTGTCAGGAAGGTCGATATTTCTCTGCTCGCATCCCGTTTGGTACTAATGCCCTGGAAGTAACGCCTGAAGTAACATTGAAGTAAATGTTGAAAACGTACACGTTTCTAGTTATGCCACTGTTGTAGCAAAAGGGGGATATTGTATCAATAAACATACGATTAAATCGTAACAGAAAATCCCAATCATAATACCACCAATCACGAATGTGTAATGTTTCTGATTTTGGCAGAATTGACATGATCTTTGGTGATAGGAATGTGAAAGGCATCATTGGCAGGGAGATCAATTCATTGAGGTTGACAATCCAGTGGGATTGTGTAACCAAAACCACATCCATTTGACTTTTTCCGGAAAGAGTGCGGCTTATCAGAGTCATAACGGCCGATTTATTTAATGAAATAAAATTTGAACATCTTTTCACTAACATTTTTCCTGTTCCATGAAGCGGATTTCTATATTTTTGTGAGCCCCAAAAGAAAAATAATTGTATAATTGTAATATTTTTATGATCAGTATTTTTTGTCATATTGTTTTTTAAATGTGTTTTAATACCGTATTGAATTTGTAACATATCTGATTTTTTAAAGAAATGTTAGATTCTATTTTCCATTTTTTAACGATTTGATTCGACAGTATTTCTATTATCATTAACAACATTTTAAACAAAAATGTTTATCATCTTGGAAGTTAAATCTATATTTTCCTTAAAAAAAATACTGATGATTTTATTTCTAAGGCTTATTTTGTTTAATAGAATATTATCGTTAGTTTGATGCTCTTAGTTTATTTAGTAAAACTGAAGAAGGTTACAAGATAACCGAAACTGGTATTGTAATATAACTGTTTCCAATACATTAGTTGGATAGTTATTATTGTTTCAAGGGGCGGAACTACGAGGTCATCTGCCCCTCTCAAAACAAAACAGATTAAATTATACATATCTTTGTGATGGTCCTAATTTGTGACCAGAATGAAATAATTTTCTATATTTTATTATTATTATTATTGTTCTTATTATTATCAATATTATTTAAGTTTAAATTTTACCTTTAATTAGTTATTATGTTAACTAATATATTTATATCTATTATTACGCGGTAATGTAGAATATTATGGCAATTGAAAGGAATTGGAGCCACACACATTATATTTGAAATAAGTTAGGTGCTTGACTGAATACTATTTCTGAAGAAAATACATACAATAGGAAGAAAGAGGGTTATTCGCGGAAGGCCGGCTTATCTACTGCTTCCTGGTAACGACATGAATAGACACTAATGTCTTTCACTTCAAGAATTATACCAGCAAACAAATCTTACTAGGAAGGGATTCTATGAAGACTCGCCATTAACAATGCTGGACCTGTGAATGAGTCCTTGGCAACTTTATACAAAAGGTGGGCCGGACCTCCCGAGAAATGTTACAAAGAAGTATTGCCATTATTGATATGTGAAAGGCGTGCAAATTGCATAGTGACTTCAGAAGTGGGGGGGGGGGGGGGGCGCGTGCCTTACCTGGGAACGTTATATATATGACGGCCGCCCAACTGGATTATGACTATTATTGAATTGCTGGGAGGAGAGGGAATGGTGCTGTTTGGAGCAGAAGAGTGGAACTTGTAGCGAGATGGAGTTGGAAAGCATCATTCATCTGTAACGCAGTGCTATATTATACACTTGATTATTTAAGTATGTGAATTGGATAAGACATTCGGTCTCATCAAACTGTGACATGGTTGTGTACGAGGCTATTGCCACAGGGATGATTTATGGAATTTATTCCGTCATCCACATATAAATTCATTACGTTGAGGAAGATAAGGGTCATCATGAACTCTATACGCAACAATCCATCTACAATTATCTTCAATGCGGTGAGCTCTATAAAATGGCTTTACCAGTCAAATCAGAAGGCTCTCATGCTTATTAAATTGAATACATTTTATTCAATTAACTCAGTATACTCCAATTTCCAATCAAGACCCATAATACAAGTAAATTCAGTAGATTCTTTAATTTAAATTTATTATTATTATTATTATTATTATCTTTAGTATTTTATTCTTTTTTTTTGCACTTGTTGTTTTTATATATTACATTCATTTTTTAAATTAAAATGTTTGACTGGTTTCCTTTAGTAGCTAGTAATTACTATAAGGCAACACCACACTCCTAAACTAATTATCATAAGGTTAGATTACGTAAGTTTCACTACGGCTGGAGATAGGAATTTCGCTGCTCTACCTCTGTTTAACCGAGGTTTAATATATTATTTTGATCATGATATATAAATGGTCTGGCGCCCTGGCTACATATAATACTACACATTATGTACTCTTTTTAGTGATGCTGACAACAATACAGATACACTATTAAATTAATACACAATTAAATGTTTCATATTGATCACCCAAAAGTGGGCGACGATTTAATTATTAACCTTTGCATATTTATATTCAAGAAGATCATTAACCCATTACAAATGGCGCCCAACATGGGGCACGAAAACCTAACGATATTTACGGAAGGAGTGAGTGAAAATTCAGTGCAAATTGTCAGTGATTGATTTTGGGGGAAAGTGAAGTGAATTTTGGAGGGTAATTTTATTAAGTGTGTTGCAAAATGATATCGGACGAGAAATTTGAGGTGGCCATCGGTATGAGAATGGAAGGACACTACAATTTAATAATGAAGATGCTTCAGGAATTAAAAGATGACAGGGATAAGCAACAATTAAGGGAGAAAGATAAGGAAGTAAATCGAAATAATAGGGAGTTAGATCAGCGGAATACTGAAATAAAGAAAACTAATCAGGCTATGAAACTGAACGCAGGTGAAAACAAGGAGGTGGTAGAGATGAAGGCTAAAGACTCAGTGAAGACAGCCTGTAAGGAGATTGTAATTGAAAGCAGATAAGAGGAAGACGTAGGTGAAAGTAACTTAAGTATGGAATTGCAGAATCGCAGTAGGGAGATAATAAGATACATGGATGAGAGACATGGAGAAATGGAAAGGGGTCATCTGGAGTGGATGAGAGAGAAAATAGTTGAGAGCAGTTTAGAGGTAGAAGATATTTTAGGTGAAAGCAGATTGGAATCAGAGGTGGCTGTAGGTGAAAGCAAAATAGAAATAGGGGAGACGTTAGGTGAACAAGAAATAGACGTGCAGTATTTAGAGGTAAGTATAAGTGAAAGTGAAATAGAGTATGAGGAGAAGAGGAGAGTAGATGAAAGTAGCTTAGATGAGGAAGAGCAGTTAGCGAAGATAGTAGGAGAAAGCATAGTAGAGTTGGTAGAGACGGCAGAGGATTGTGAAGTAGACGTGCAGTATTTAGAGACAAGCGTAGGTGTAAGTATGACAGACATAGGTGAAAGTAGCTTAGATGAGGAAGAACAGTTACCGAAGATAGTAGGAGAAAGCACAGTAGAGTTGATAGAGACGATAGAGGATTGTGAAGTAGATGTGCAGTATTTAGAGACTAGTGTAGGTGAAACTAGGACAGACATAGGTGAAATTAGCTTAGATGAGGAAGAGCAGTTAGCGAAGATAGTAGGAGAAAGCATAGTAGAGTTGGTAGAGACGGTAGAGGATTGTGAAGTAGATGTGCAGTATTTAGAGACGAGTGTACATGAAAGTAGGACAGGCATAGGTGAAAGTAGCTTAGATGAGGGAGAGCAGTCAGTGGAGGTAGCAGAGATGATAGGTGAAAGCAGGATACCAGAAGAAGAGATTTTAGAACGTAGTAAGAAAAAGGAGGAACAGAAGATATTAAGATTTGAATTAATAGAAAAAGAGAATAATTTGAAAGAAAGAGCGGAAGTAGGTAAAATAAATAAAGTATTAAGCACTCAAGAAATAGAAATGCAGAAAATCATATATGAAGAGATTAGGCAGACCAGGGAAGAATTCAAAGCCTGTGTAGAGGAAGTTAATATGAAATTAACAGAGATAAAGAAGCGTGCGTTAAGTCATAGTCAGAAAGACATAATTATTGAACAAGAAAAGCAGAAGACTGATATAAGGAATCTCAAGAAAAGGAAGAAAAAGCACAAGCAAAGCACGATGTTAGAGGAAATGGTGGAGAAAGATAGTGGAGAAATGAAGGGAAGGTATGCAGGAAGAACTTTTAGAAGTAAAATGAAAGAGAAAAGGATTAAGGTGATAGAGGAAAGGGAAAATGGGATGAAAGAGAGATAGAAAGATTATCAGGTGCAGTGGCGTGCCATAGAAGGTAGAATAGGGGAAGTCATAGGCGGAGATGCGAAACACAGTGTCACTATTAATAAATATAATACGGAGGAGGAAGAAACTGTTGTTATGAGGAAAGAAGAGAGTGTAACTATAAATAAATATAGAAGCGAAGAAGAAGGTGATAAGAACTTAAAAATGCCAGATAGAGAAGTTATGTAAGTCGGTATTACTATTTTGAGCGAACCGTATGACCTAAACATCCGTAATTATTTATAAAGTGAATTAGTGGAGGTATCTAAGGAACCTACCGTTATTAATTTTTACTCAATCGAAAAATTACAAGTGTTAGGGGCGTGTATCGATATACTTTTTGATAGTGGCTGTCAGGTTTTCTGCATCAGTGCAGCATTTTATAATAATAGGAAGGAACATGGTATAAAAAATATAGGAAATTCCAATTAGATCTACTATTGCTTTAACTGCGGCGGGAAAGATATCCCACATAATTTCAAAACAAGTGGTTGTAGAAATTTTAAAAAGAAGGTACGATTGGAACACAAGTATGATTTTTGTTTCCAAATCTGATAAATTCACTAATTATGGGTTCGGACAGGATGTCGCAACATTCTGCACAGCTATGCTATTAGGAGGGTAATGTTAAATTCAGATGGATGGATGGAGATGTGATCATGTCATTTAATAATTCAAGTAAGTTGAATGGTGGTTCTAAGAATATATGTACGACTAAAGGAGTCGATATTTGTAGTGAAGTTAGTGGTGAGATTGTTGGGGGTGTCTCTTGAGAGGGAACCTTGTTTTTTTTTAAACATTTTTAGGCAGTATGATGACGAAGGATTATCTAGAGGATTCCTTGCGTGAGGCTGCATTACATAGTGCGTTAGAGAGTGATCGTGTGGATCGATTATTGAAGGTGTTGTAAGAGAATTAGTATATATTTGAGAACCTTGTTGGATTAGCTAATTGCTACGAACATTCATTAAATGTACATGATCGCAGTATGTTTTGTAGGTCATCGCTACCCCGTGCCTAACACCTTTCAGGAAGCTGTGAGTAGGCAGATTGAAAGCATGTTGCAGGATAAAATTATAGAACCCTATATTAGCCCATATATTAATTCGTTAAGGGTAGTTCCCAAGTCAGAAAGGAATGTAAAGCTATATTTTGATGCCCGTAATTTAAGTAGGCAGATTGAAAGCATGTTGCAGGATAAAATTATAGAACCCTATATTAGCCCATATATTAATTCGTTAAGGGTAGTTCCCAAGTCAGAAAGGAAAGTAAAGTTATATTTTGATGCCCGTAATTTAATTAGGCAGATTTTTGTGAACAGTTAATATTTCAGAAGCTAGGATGGTAATGCAAGGATTTAAAGGTCATTTTTTGTAATGGAGAAATTAAATTTTATCGGTCATACGGATTCCGCGAAAGAAAGGTAAACTGAAGTAGAAAGAAGTGTAATTTTGAGAAATAAGGTGAGTAACTACGGGTGATAAAGAAAGGTAATCTTGAGTAGAAAGAAGTGTACTTTTGAGAAATAAAGTAAGTGAATACGGATTCCGCGAAAGAAAGGTAATCTGAAGTAGAAAGAAGTGTAATTTTGAGAAATAAAGTGAGTGAATACGGATTCCGCGAAATAAAGGTAATCTTGAGTAGAAAGAAGAGTAATTTTATTGGTCATACGGATTCCGCGAAAGAAAGGTAATCTTGAGTAGAAAGAAGTGTAATTTTGAGAAATAAAGTGAGTGAATACGGATTCCGCGAAAGAAAGGTAATCTTGAGTAGAAAGAAGTGTAATTTTGAGATATAAGGTGAGTATCTACAGGTGATTAAGATGTGTAATCTTGAGTAGAATGGAGTGTAATTCTGAGAAATAAGGGGATCTTGAGTAGAATGGAGTGTAATTACGAGAGATAAGGGGAGTAACTACGGTTAGAAAGGTGAGTAACTAAGGTTAAAAAGGTGAGTAATCAGAAAATGCAGGAAAAGGATTATACGGTACTTATAATGTGAGATCCTTAAGGAAATATGTATCATGAGTAATAAGAAATGTAGCTGATGGTAAGTAAGGAAAGTCGCTTAATAATAAGTGATTGATTGTGATCTGAACGAGAGGGTAATGGCGAGGGGTTGCACCACTCTAGGATATTGTGTGTCTTGGAGAGCACAGAGGAAATATAAAGAATATTTTGTCGGCTATAAGCTTGTATATTTGAGTGTGATATATATAATTATATACTATATATGTGGGGTAAATTAGCGCACTGTATTTGCACTGAACGATGTTGCCTTAGGTAATATAAGCTAATAAAGTTTCATTTTTTCTATAATATGCCTGTGTTACTAGATACATATAATTCCTGAGAGACTGCAGTCGATCTGGTTATTCGCATCGCATACCAAGTGTAGTGAAGTGATTAAGTGAATTGATCAGTTGGTAGTCCCACAAACTAGCCATAGTGTATTCAGTTCGACACCAGGTTGAAAATTGAAGTCTACGTCCTCAAGATATAAAATGCCACCCAAATATACATAAGTGCAACGATGACTTATGTCCAAAACAAGAATATAAAAGTGAAGGGTATTTTGATGTACATTGTTTACAGGTCGCTTTAATTATGTAAAGAAGAAAGAAAAAGACATTATGAACAGTGAAAGACTGGAATGATGATTTTTTTTAATATATAAAACTTGAAGGGTATATTTTTTTTGATGTTGGTAATTGCTTTGAAGGGTATAATATTGTCGATGTTTGTAATTTCTTTGTAGGGTATAGTATTTCATATTTGTACAAGTGTTGAAGAGAAGTATGGTGATATGATTGTTGACATATACCATAATTCTCTGGGGGCGAATTTTGATGGTCCTAGTTAGTGACCAGAATGAAATAATTTTATATATTTTATTATTATTATTATTATCAATATTTTTTTAAAGTTTACATTTTACCTTTAATTAGTTATTATGTTAACTAATATATTTATATCTATTATTATGCGGTTATGTAGAATATTATGGCAATTGAAAGGAATTGGAGCCACACACATTATATTTGAAATAAGTTAGGTGCTTGACTGAATACTATTTTTGAAGAAAATACATACAATAGGAAGAAAGAGGGTTATTCGCGGAAGGCCGGCTTATCTACTGCTTCCTGGTAACGACATGAATAGACACTAATGTCTTTCACTTCAAGAATTATACCAGTAAACAAATCTTACTAGGAAGGGATTCTATGAAGACTCGCCATTAAGAATGCTGGCCCTGTGAATGAATCCTTTGCAACTTTATACAAAAGGTGGGCTGGACCTCCTGAGAAATGTTACAAAGAAGTATTGTCATTATTGATATGTGAAAGGCGTGCAAATTGCATAGTGACTTCAGAAGTGTGGGGTGGGCGCGTGCCTTACCTGGGAACGTTATATATATGACGGCCGCCCAACTGGATTATGACTATTATTGAATTGCTGGGAGGAGAGGGAATGGTGCTGTTTGGAGCAGAAGAGTGGGACTTGTAGCGAGATCGAGTTGGAAATTATCATTCATCTGTAACGCAGTGCTATATTATACAGTTGACTATTTAAGTATGTGAATTGGATAAGACATTCGGTCTCATCAAACTGTGACATGGTTGTGTACGAGGCTATTGTAACAGGGATGATTTATGGAATTTATTCCGTCATCCACATATACATTCATTACGTTGAGGAAGATAAGGGTCATCATGAACTCTATACGCAACAATCCATCTACAATGATCTTCAATGCGGTGAGCTCTATAAACAGTTTTACTCCAGTCAAATCAGAAGGCTATCATGCTTATTAAATTCAATACATTTTATTCAATTAACTCAGTATACTCCAATTTCCAATCAAGACCCATAATACAAGTAAATTCAGTAGATTCTTTAATTTAAATTTATTATTATTATTATGTTTAGTATTTTATTCTTTTATTTTTGCACTTGTTGTTTTTATATATTAAATTCATTTTTAAATTAAAATGTTTGACTGGTTTCTTTTAGTAGCTAGTAATTACTATAAGGCAACACCACACTCCTAAACTAATTATCGTAAGGTTAGATTACGTAAGTTTCACTACGGCTGGAGATAGGAATTTCGCTGCTCTACCTCTGTTTAACCGAGGTTTAATATATTATTTTGATCATGTTATATAAATGGTCTGGCGCCCTTGGCTACATATAATACTACACATTATGTACTCTTTTTAGTGAAGCTGACAACAATACAGATACACTATTAGATTAATACACAATTAAATGTTT
Source organism: Meconema thalassinum (assembly GCA_946902985.2). Taxonomy (NCBI): domain Eukaryota; kingdom Metazoa; phylum Arthropoda; class Insecta; order Orthoptera; family Tettigoniidae; genus Meconema; species Meconema thalassinum. The sequence goes on from OX336393.1 coordinate 178,371,952, forward strand.
CATTTTGATCACCCAAAAGTGGGCGACGATTTAATTATTAACCTTTGCATATTTATATTCAAGAAGATCATTAACCCATTACATCTTGAATACATATTTAAATTTTTAGGTGGATGCCGAAATATGATAAAAGACCAAAAAATTAAAAAAACAAAAAATAAATAAAACTAATAATAATAATAATAATAAACTAACATATACGGAAAACAAAAATCAGAATTCAAAAAAAGAACAAAGTCTCTGAGTCAATGATCACTTGAAAATTTAGATTGCTAGTCCTAACCCACTCTCACTTATAAAGCGGGTGACAAGATCAGCAGCCACCACGTCATCGGCTAATATGCGTTTGAGTGTCATCTGCAAACCAAGATTTCTTCGTAAGTCAGCAAGATCCACACACTCGGTTAAAATGTGGGCCACGTTGTAAACGGCACCACATGTTCACAGTGGGGGGGGGGGGGGGTCTTCCCTTCTCATGGGGTACGAGTGGGTGGATCTTGCATGACCTATTCTTAGTCTACACAAAATGACGTCTCCCTCCGTTCCAATACATTATTGGATCATTTATTTTACCTAGGCATACAGTAGGTATAAACTTTAATTTATAGGCCAACGTCAATTCGGACTGATACAAGAAATTGATGAATTTCATTTCAATATAGAATGGACATGAACCAGAAGGCCATTATTAAAAACATGAGTATGTTCGACGTACAATAGGAAGTACCCGGAAATGATACAGCACCGCGGGCGCATTCTCTAGTCTAAAGTACCATACGTTGAAGGCACATTCACACTTTATAGCCTATTGTTGCGGTAATGAAATCCAGCAGCGGTCATCTCTCGGGACGTGGCTAGACTCCACACGTGAGGGGACTAAAGTCACCATGTCGTAATGGTGTCGCTTACAGCTCTCAAGAACCCACTGCGGTCATGCCCACAATAGTTATTACTGTTCCAACAGTCAGGAGCAGATCGTGATCAGACTTGGTGGAGATTGTCGAGTGTTCAATTCAAGGAACAATGAGCTAAAAAGTAAACTCGTGTAGTCCACTGACCTGGTGAAAAGTCTTTGAAATTGACACCCCTTGGGTGAATTGCATGTCAACAATAGTGTTACAGTGTCTTACACCAAAGGGCACTACTAGAAGTTCACCTATGAGACTTTCAAAAACCTGGTAACTACCAAACCAACATGGCGGCGAAGCGAAGTTGAGACTTTTAAATAGACTTTTCTCGTGATTTAACCATCCAAACGTAATGAAACTCGGTACATCAAATGTTTATACACATTGTAATGCACTGGCGTCTAATTTAGTTCAATTGTTTACATAACCTCAAAATGGCGGCTGTGCGAAATATTTCACTGGCATTCTATATCTCCGAAACTATTACAGATATTACCCTGAAATTTTGTACGGTGATAAAGGGCACTAGTACAAGTTTATCTATGTAACTTTCATAAAGCTGTAAAGTACAAAACGAACATGGCAGCCAAGCGAAGTTGAAACATTTTAATAGACTTTTCTCGTGATTCAACTCTCAGAGCGCAGTGAAATGTGGTACAGTAAATGATTTCACATATTGTAATGCACTGGCATGTAATTTAGTTCAATTGTTTACATAACCTCAAGATGGTGGCTGTGCGAAATTTTCAAATTAAGTTTTTATTTCTTTTGTCGTAATCATGCGATCGAAGTGAAAGTGTGAATAATGAACGTACGCAGTAATTTTCCGTTCATGGTACATAACTCTATGGCCTATACATATAAAACTATCTTCGGCTTTTCCCAATTAATTGGGGTCGCCGGAGCCAACCAGGCTCATTTTGGTTTTGGCCGGGGATTTAAGGCCGGATGCCCTTCCTGACGCCACGTGATTTTCCAGGAGAAAATTCCACCCCGCTGTCACCGGGATTCGAACCCCGGCCGTCCGGGTGAAAGGTGAGAAGCTAAGCCACTGCGCCATCATAGCTATGAACATAAGTTCACCTATAGGACTTTCAGTAACCTGGTGAGCACAAATCCAACATGGCGGCGACGCGATGTATAAATATTTAAATGGACGTTTCTCGCGATTTAACCATCCGAGTGCAGTGAAACTTTGCTCGTTAAATGCGCATACAAATGTTAATCCACTGGCATCTATTTTATTTCAATTGTTTTCATAACCACAAGATGGCAGCAGAGTGAATTTTTTTAAAATCTCTATTTTACTTCTTGTGTTCTAATCATGCGATTGAAGTTTGAATATCACGCGTACACAATAATCTTCATGTAGTAGTACATAAATAAAAATCCAACCTGGCGACCATCTGAAATATTTAGACAGTTCTCACAACCTTCAAACTGAAATGTTGTATGTTGATAGAGGCAATTAACATGAGTAGGATATATGAAAAGAGGCTGTATAGTTCTTCACGGAAATACTTGTTGTTTTACATTTATTGATTTTCGTTATTAATTCTTTCCTCAATTCGGAGTCCATGCCATTTAAAAACTCCTTCAAATCGTCTGGTGTGTCGGCCAGATGGCAATGTCATCAGAAAATCTCTTACTTCAATATAACCGAGTCTCTTACATCATTATTTGAAAAAAAAAACGATGTGGAAACTCTTTCTGGCTGAAACCATTACAATTTCCTGCATTAGCCAGTGTTTTGTTCGCCGCCCCCCGGAATTGATCGACCTACAGGCAATTGTTTCTCTGGCCGTCCCTGGGGTTCCATTGTGTAATGGGCCACAACCATCTATTTTCATCACAATTGAAAAGTCGTAATATGTTCTGGGAGCGCTCAAGATGTTTGGCCACGGTTTCATTTCGACAGACTTATTGAGTTCCTTGTGAGGCAGCTTCTCGCTCGTGATTGGTGAACCTGGTTGTGTTATGCTTCAGGGGGTGGTGAAGGATACACACTTGAGCTCTTCCCTCCCAAAGCTATCGCCAGCCAAGCCTTAGAAGACATACGATGTTTACTACATAGGCGACAAAACCAAATATGACACGTCAAACGTCATCCTTTGGTACCCCTATTGGCAACTCAAACTATCACTTGGGGCGCTGCGGTCGGTCCAACATGGCCGGGATAAGTAGGATAAAAAGATCCAATAACGCATGATTCCTATGGAACACTAGTATTATTATGCTATAATCGTTCCCACAAAAGTAATAGTTGCTAGTAACCCCTCGCAATCCCTCGTTAAAGCAAAAGTCACGGTTACTAGTAACGGCGTTACAAGTAACGTTTTACTCCCCAACGCTGGAGCTCTAGCGTATAGCAACTTCCCCAGAGGATACATAAACTGTCAGCCCGCTCTCTATTGGCTGTTCCGTGGAAAATAATGACTAAAAATACAAACAAAACGTGTTTTGAATTACGGTCCTCCCAGGAACGGTTTTAATAAACGCTTTGACCCACTGCACTGTTTACTCAGTGTCGCGCTGGCACAGAATGTATATTAGAAATTTTATCTGCAAATTTATTTCGAGATTTATGAAAAGTTTGGTCTGCCGTCTGTCCCGTTCATTACAATGTATATGAAGAAGCTTGCCACTGTATTTTGAATAAACGCCACCATATTTCTTGATGAACTGAATATGGAACTGTAGAGATAAGCTTGGTGTGGCCTAACACTGTCTGCATGTTATTTCCACGGTTTCATACACGGCTGATGAGAAGAGAGGCCGGAATATTCTATATTATTAGAGGCTCGTGCTTAAATATATCAGTGTAGGCTCATCTATACTAATATATAAAAGTCTAGTGGTATCTGTCTGTGTGTTACTCTCTTACACTAAAACTACTCAACCGATTAAGCTGAAATTACGCATGAACATAGATGATATACCAGGGAAAAACATAAATTAAGGTATTGAGTTTACTGAGAAACACCTGTTTTCACTATCATCATGTATATTATTTTAGTAGCATAGATCCCTCCTGCGGCGCTCACAAATGAGCATTCAAATGAAAAAGAATAGACATTAGCAGTGACAAATTGCACTATAATTTCATATACATATATATCTTTTTTTTAAATGAGTTTTAAAACATGTACGAAGTTTGCGATTTGAAAATCAGCTGTTGCTGTAGGAAAACACGCTCCATAATTGCTGTTCACTTCACATTTTGGCCGCTGTGACGCCCGTTTCATGTTATTTTAACATTATGAGGCCTTCCCATTATCATTTTGCATGGACTCAGCAGTCAACTGGCTTTAGCAGTGATGAATTGCATTCTAATTTCATAAATATTGATCTTTGTAAGAAGTGTGCGAGTTGCAAATACTGATGCTCCAACATGCTGCAATGTGTGTTGTGTCGAAAACATTAAAACTATTAAACGTTAATTATTTTATGTTCGAAAATGTAAACATTATGTGTCAGAAAACTGTATCATAATGATGGTCATTATAACACTGTTTTTCATTACGATACAGTATCTCCAGCCAATCAGAGCTCATTCATTGACCAATTAGGTAAGAATACCTTCGGGCATGTGCTCAAAATCCAACATGTCGGACATAAACACAACATCTTCCTATATAAATTACCGACATGGAATATGTTCGCGTAAATAAACTGGCGAATATGAGACAAGAAGAGGCACTGCACCTTAATATCACCAACCCTAATTTCTGCACAGCGCATTGCTTTCAAACGACTCCGGTGACAATATTAGTGAGGGACGGCAGATGTAAACATATGGCCTGCATAATATGGCATTACAAGCACACAGAGCGCATGCGTCGGTCGGTCAGAGAGCTTGAAAGACAGATATCATACCCAGCGCTCGCACTCCGATCACAAAATTCAAGTGGCTGACTCTCAACAGATATTTATGAATATTTATGTTAAAACATATAATAAAGTTATAATTATCGTCGAACATAAACAGTCGTATGCAACCCGCCTATAATGGTAATTAAGACACTCGTATGGAAATTAAAAAACTCGCTAACGCTCGATTTATAAACATACTCGTGTCATAATTATTGCCATCATAGGCTCGTTGCATAATGTACTATTACAGGTCTTTCTTCTGCATTCTAATTTCATAAATATCGAGTTTTGTAAGAAGTGTGCGATTTGCAAATACTGTTGCTGTAACATGCTGCAATTATGAGTTGTCATCTAAAACCTTAAAACTATCAACCTTTCTGCGTAAGTCTCTCATTATAAACCTATTGGGGTAAGTGTGGTTTATGATCATGCGAGATTTGTCTCACGGGTCCGCTAGTAATGTATAATGAAACATGTTAAATCGAGTCGAAGAAAGACCTGTCACCCGTGCATCTTTTAAGCTTACACTGGGTAAACCGTTAAAATATCTACAGTATACACTATGAGTATACGAATTGTTCAGCATGAAAAGTTCTACAAAAAAAAGTCCGTGACAGCATATCTCTATCGCCCACTATAAGTGCTTTTACGTTACAATTTCTTCCAACATTCTCCATTCAGTGGAAATTTAAATTACTAGATTCGGAACGAGTTTACGAGCTAGCGAGTAAGCCTATCACCTTCGGCCAACATCATACTGTCGAGTTAAGACTTCAGAGAGGAGGAGTATATGTGTTTGGAGTTTCGCTGTTCACCTCGGCTTTGGTGAATTGCGTCTGGGACACTTTAGGTGTGTGTAGAGTTTGTCTGATAACCAGTGTTAATTGTGATGGCTGTATTAGTATGTGTTTTATGTAATTCTGGTAAGGACTGCAGACGGTCAATTTCAAGAAGTTCTTACTTTTGCTACGAAATACTACCGTCAACGACACCTGGCTGTGAACTTGGCTACTAGATACAACCGGCACCTGGCGACGAACGTTGAAACTTAATAGAGCGTTAAGCTACAAATTTATCTTCACACAATTGTAGTTACTGGCAGGTTCTTTTATGTTCGATCCTGGCGAGATTTAAATATTATATGTCAGAAAACTGTACTATAATGAGGCTCATTTTCAAACGATTGTCAAATGAAGCATTATACGCTAAATAAATAATTATGATACAGTTTCTCCCACCAATCAGAGCTCAAGAAACAGTTGTGTGACCAATTAGGTGAGGATAGCATGGCACCTGCGCTCACTTCCATGGCCCCCTATTTTAAATTTCACTGCGTAGCGAGTGTCATAGTGAGGTATTCCTGGAGGCTATGGTTAAATACTAGGTATTCTCTGCGTCCCATGCGCTCTGTTCAGTACATAAATCTGGTGAAATCTCGACAGATACTTATGTTCGAACATAAAATAGTTATAATTATCGTCGAACATGAACAGTCGTATGCAACTCGCCCGTAATGTTAATTAAGATACTCGAATGGAAATTATAAAACTCGCTACGCTCATTTTATAAACATACTCGTGTCTTAATTTTTGTCATTATAAGCTCGTTGCATAATGTACTATTACGTGCCATAAATTTATGGCATGGGCCCGCCGGCTTTAGTTCCCCTTGTAATGGTTTAGAGGACTTAGAGAGAGTGTTACTGTTAATAGTAAAAGCGCTCCACTGTTGGGCGTTATTTGTAATGGGTTGTGAGATATTTAAACTTGATTACTGTTAATAAGAATAAAGTTAATTAAAAAAAAGTTAATATGCAAAGCTCATTATTTAAATAGTCGCCCACTTTAGGGTGATCAAAAAGAAACATTTGATTGTGTATTAATCTAATAGTGTATCTGTATTGTTGTCAGCTTCACTAAAAAAGTACATAATGTGTAGTATCATATGTATTGCCAGGGCGCCAGATCATTTATATATCATGATCAATATAATATATTAAACCTCGGTTAAACAGAGGCAGAGCATCGAAATTCCTATCTCCAGCCGTAGTGAAACTTACGTAATCTAACCTTACGATAATTAGTTCAGGAGTATGGTGTTGCCTTATAGTAATTTCTAGCTACTAAAGGAAACCAGTCAAGCATTTGAATTTAAAATGAATTTAATATATAATAAACAACAAGTAAAAAAAATATAAAATACTAAAGAAAATAATAATAATAAATTTAAATTAAAGAATCTACTGAATTTACTTGTATTATGGTTCTTGATTAGAAATTGGAGTATACTGAGTTAATTGAATAGAATATATTGAATTTAATAAGCATGATAGCCTTCTGATTTGACTGGAGTATAACTGTTTACATCGCTCACCGCATTGAAGATCTTTGTAGTTGGATTGTTGCGTAGAGACTTCCAGGTGGCCCTGATCATCCTCAAAGTAATTAATTTATATGTGGATGACGGAATAAATTCCAAAAATCATCCCTGTGACAATAGCCTCGTACACAACCATGTCACAGTTTGATGAGACAGAATGTCTTATCAAATTCACATACTTAATAGTCAACTGTCTAGTTTAGAACTGCGTTATAGACTCCATCTCGATACACGTTTCTCTGCTCCACTCAGCATCCTTCCTTCTCCTCCAGCAATTCAATAATAATAATTCCATTTGGGCGGCCGTCATATATATATATAACGTTCCCAGGTAAAGCACGTGTATGACCCCTCTTCAGAAGTCGCTAGGCGATATAAGCCCGCCTTTCATATATCAACAATGACAATACTTCTTTGTAGTATTTCTCGGGAGGTCTAGCCCACCCTCTGTATATAGTTGCAAAGGATTCATTCATCGGCCCAGCATTGTTAGTGGTAAGTCTTCTTAGAATCTTTTCTTAGTATGATTTGTATATAGGTAGAATACTTGATGTGACAGACATAAGTGTCTATTTATGTCATTTCCAAGAAGCCGCCTTCTATGGACACCCTCTTTTTCTCTTGTTCGAATTTTCTTCAGAAATCATATTCAGTCAAGCGTCAAACTAATTTCAAATATAATGTGTACCGCTCCAAATCCTTTCAATTGCCATAATATTCTACATTACCGCATAATAATAGATATAAATATATTAGTTAACATAATAACTAATAAAAGGTAAAATGTAAACTTAAAAAATATTGATAATAATAATAATAATAATAATAATAATAATAATATATAAAATTATTTCGTTCTGGTCTTAAATTGGGACCATCACATATTCGCCCCAGAGAATTATGGTATATGTCAACAATCATATCACCATACTTCTCTTCAACACTTGTACAAATATGAAATATTATACCCTACAAAGAAATTACCAACATCGACAATATTATACTCTTCAAAGCAATTACCAACATACAAAACATATACCCTTCAAGTTTAATATATATTTATATATATTTTAAATTTCAGTCTTTCACTGTTCATAATGTCTTTTTCTTTCTTCTTTACATAATTCAAGCGACCTGTAAACAATGTACATCAAAATACCCTTCACTTTTATATTCTTGTTTTGGACATAAGTCATCGTTGCACTTATGTATATTTGGGTGGCATACACCTTTGCTTTATATCTTGAGGACGTAGAATTCAATTTTCAGCCTGGTGTCGAACTGAATACACTATGGCTAGTTGGTGGGACTGCCAACTGATTAATTCACTTTATCACTTCACAACACTTGGTATGTGATGCGAGTCACCAGATCTACTCCAGTCTCTCAGGAATTATATGTATCTAGTAACACAGGCATATTATAAAAAAATGAAACTTTATTAGCTTGTATTACCTAAGGCAACATCGTTCAGTGCAAATGCAGTGCGCTAAATTACCCCACATATGTATATATATCACACTCAAATACCCAAGCTTATAGCCGACAAAATACGCTTTATATTTCCTCTGTGCTCTTCAAGACACCCAATATCATAGGTTGATGCAAACCCTCGCCATTACCTACTCGTTCAGACCACAATCATTGACTTATTATTCAGCGACTTTCCTTACTTACCATCAACTTCACTTCTATTACTCATGACACATATTTCCTTAAGGATCTCACATTGTAAGTGCCATATAATCGTTTTCCTGCGTCTTCTAGGACATATGCGCATTTACCTATCCTCTTCTGCACAGTATAGGGGCCTTCAAAAATAAGGAAGAACTTCATTATAACTTTCTGAAGAATACTGGATTGCCTTGGAACACGCAACAAGACTTTGTCACCGACCTCAAATTGATCCAGCTTTTTACCTTTTTGTTGGCGAATTCTGCGTTCAGCTGCTTTACCTAAATTCTTTTTTGCCATCTGGATAATGACATCCAATCCTGGTTCTTTTCCCACTGTTAATCCCAATATTCTTGCTAACTCATTTTGTGGCTTACTGCCAAAATGCACTTCATGCGGCGTCATTTTCGTGCTTTCGTGTTGGACAGCATTCAACCAAGTTTCAACTCTGCTAAGTTGCGATACCCAAGAAGAGTGTTTGTCATACACGAGAGCTCGTAACAAGCGACCAAGTTCCTTCATATTTCTTTCACAAATATTCCCTTGTGGATAGCGAACTGATGAATGGACATGTGATATCCCGGCTTCACGCATCTTGGTTTTCCAGTGTTTAGATGTGAATTGCGGGCCGCTATCAGTTAATATTTTGAGTGGAAGACCGAACTCAGGTATATATTTCTCTATGATCAATTTGCTACAAGCTTTCCCGGTGGCCTTCCTTAAAGCATATAGTTTGACATATTTACTGAATGAGTCAACTATTACAAAAATGTATTCATAGCCAAATTGACCTTTCACTATAGGCCCAAATAGGTCCGCACATAGTAACTCTCCGGGTTTACTTGTGAGAACGGCCTGCATTTCGCCCGTTAAATATCTATTTGGAAATTTAGATTTCTGACAGAGGTCACACTTTGCAAGAATAGTCCTAATTTCTCTCCCCATTCTACACCAAATGAAGTTTTGTTGGAGTTCATAGAGCACTTTATTAGCTCCAAAATGCCCTAGTTCCTTATGGATAAACCAAGTAAGTTCCTCCGTTAAAGATTTAGGCACACAAATAGCCCATTTTTCTTCCCCACATTTCCGTGCTAGAAATCCGTCCAACATTTTGTATATGAATCTCCCAGATTCCACACACTCTAAATCACTTCCTTCTAACAATGATAAAGGTTCTTTTAATATCTTATCTTCTCTCTGACTTACCAACAGATTTCTTAACACCTTTAAAGATTCTTCATTGGTAGGATCCAAGCACGCGCATATCAACACCCCTTGGTTCGCCTTAACAACTGACTCACTGTGATTTAAATTGACGTCTCTAGATAACATGTCTGCCAAAATGTTATCCTTACCTTTAATATGATGTATGTCGAAATCATATTCCTGCAGTGCAAGAATCCATCTGCTAACGCGGTTACTACTCAGTTTACATGTGTTAATAAATGCTAGGGCGTGGTGATCTGTGAAGATTTCAAATTTCCCGCCAAGGACATACATTCTGAATTTACTTAGGCTGTACACAATGCCTAGTAATTCCAACTCCGTTATAGTGTAGCGCTTTTCAGCGGCAGAAAGACCACGTGAGGCCAGGGACACAATCCTCAAATTGCCCTCCTCATCTTTCTGGCATAGTACACCGGAAATGCCAATGTGGGATGCATCAGTCATCAGCACATATGGTCTGTCCTTTAAAGGGTACTTTAACACTACGGCCTTCTCAAATCCAATTTTGAGAGCCTTAAATGCTCCCTCGTGCATTTCTGTCCAACACCATTTATTATCTGATTTTAATAACTCACGGAATGGTTCCACCATACAAGCATACCTCATAATACATCGACGAAAATAATTGCACATGCCCAGATATGTTTTCAGTTCTTTCACATTCCTAGGTGATTTAGCATCTAAAATCTTACCTACCCTGCTTTCCTCGGGCTTCACACCTTCCGCAGACACCGTATGACCAAGAAAAGTAATTTCCTTACGACAAAAAAATGACTTACTGAGTTTGAGAGTGAAACCAGCTCTCGCTAATTTCTTAAAAACCCGATCCAGGTGCATTAAGTGCTCACTGAATGTTTCTGAACTAATCACCAAATCGTCTATATATATAGTTACAAATTTGTCCATATCGCTTCCTAAAGCGATCCCTAGAGCTCTAATCAGTGCTGCAGAACTACTCTTCAGGCCAAAAGCTACTCGACAGAATTGATACAGATGATTTTGAAAGGAAAAAGCGGTTAAAGGCCTATCTTCCTTTTTTAGCGAAACTTGCCAAAAACTTGAACTTAAGTCAACACATGTAAACCATTGTTTTCCTGGAAATCCCTGAACTAATTCCTCAATTGATTGAGATCTAAGCTGATCCATAGATATATGGTTGTTCAAAATTCGTGCATCTAAACAAAGTCTTACTTTTCCGTCAGACTTGGGAATAACAATTAATGAATTAATATATGGGCTAATCGAGGGTTCTATAATTTTATCCCGCAACATGCTTTCAATCTGCCTTCTCACAGCTTCCTGGAATTTGTAAGGCACGGGGTAGCGATGACTTACAAAAATACTGCGATCAATTACATTTAATGAATGTTCGTAGCAATTAGCTAATCCAATACGGTCCTCAAATATATACTTATTCTCTATCAACACCTCCAATAGTTCATCCACTCGATTACTCTCTAACTCACTCTGTAATGCAGCTTTACGCAAGGTATCCTCTAGAGAATCCTTCGTCATCATACTGCCTAAAAAATGTAAAAAATGAGGTTCCTTTTCAATAGATACCCCGACAATCTCACCACTAACCTTACTGCAAATATCGACTCCTTTAGTCGTTAATATCTCCTCAAGCGTACATATATTCTTGGAACCACCATAAAACTTACTCGAATTATTAAATGATATGATCATATTTTCATTCATCCATCTGAATTTAATATTACCCTCTTTATAGCATAGCTGTGCAGAATGTTGCGACATCCAGTCCGAACCCATAATCAGTGAGTAAACAAGATTTGGAATCACTAAACAAACATGAGTTCCAATCTTACCTCCTATTAAAATTTCTACAATTACTTGTTTAGAAATTATGTGAGATTTCTTGCCCACCGCAGTTAACACGAAAGTAGTTCTAATTGGAATTTCCTCAATTTTAATACCATTTTCCTTCCTATTATTATAAAATGCTGCACTGATGCAAGAAACCTGACAGCCACTGTCAAAAAGTGTATCGATACACGCCCCTAACACTTGTAATTTTAACACTGAGTTAAAATTTATAACGGTAGGTTCTTTAGATACCTCCATAAATTCACTTAATGAATCATTACGGATATTTAGGTCATACGGTTCGCTCAAAATAGTAAAATACCGACTCACATAACTACTCTATCTGGCATTTTTAAGTTCTTATCACCTTCTTCTTCGCTTCTATATTTATTTATAGTTACACTTTCCTCTTTCATCATAACAACAGTTTCTTCCTCCTCCGTATTATATTTATTAATAGTAACACTGTGTTTCGCATCTCCGCCTATTACTGCCCCTATTCTACCTTCTATGGCACGCCACTGCACCTGATAATCTTTCTCTCTCTCTTTCATCCCATTTTCCCTTTCCTCTATCACCTTAATCCTTTTCTCTTTCATTTTACTTCTAAAAGTTCTTCCTGCATACCTTCCCTTCATTTCTCCACTATCTCTCCCCACCATTTCCTGTAACATCGTGCTTTGCTTGTGCTTTTTCTTCCTATCCTTGAGATTCCTTATCTCAGTCTTCTGCTTTTCTTGTTCAATAATTATGTCTTTCTGACTATGACTTAACGCACGCTTCTTTATCTCTGTTAATTTCATATTAACTTCCTCTATACCGGCTTTGAATTCTTCCCTGGTCTGCCTAATCTCTTCATATATGATTTTCTGCATTTCTATTTCTTGAGCGCTTAGTACTTTATTTGTTTTACATACTTCCGCTCTTTCTTTCAAATTATTCTCTTTTTCTATTAATCCATATCTTAATATCTTCTTTTTCTCCTCCTTCTTACTACGTTCTATAATCTCTTCTACAGGTATCCAGCTTTCACCTATCATCTCCGCTACCTCAGCTGACTGCTGTTCCTCACCTAAGCTACTTCCACCTATGTCTGTCATACTTTCACCTACACTCGTCTCTAAATACTGCACATCTACTTCACAATCCTCTACCGTCTCTACCAACTCTACTATGCTTTCTCCTACTATCTTCGCTAACTGCTCTTCCCCATTTAAGCTACTTTCACCTATGTCTGGCATACTTTCACCTACACTCGTCTCTAAATACTGCACATCTACTTCACAATCCTCTACCGTCTCTATCAACTCTACTGTGCTTTCTCCTACTATCTTCGCTAACTGCTCTTCCTCATCTAAGCTACTTTCACCTATGTCTGGCATACTTTCACCTACACTCGTCTCTAAATACTGCACATCTACTTCACAATCCTCTACCGTCTCTACCAACTCTACTATGCTTTCTCCTACTATCTTCGCTAACTGCTCTTCCCCATTTAAGCTACTTTCACCTATGTCTGGCATACTTTCACCTACACTCGTCTCTAAATACTTCACATCTACTTCACAATCCTCTACCGTCTCTACCAACTCTACTATGTTTTCTCCTACTATCTTCGCTAACTGTTCTTCCTCATCTAAGCTACTTTCACCTCTTCTCTCCCTCATCCGCTTCTGACGTTCTCTAACTGAGTTCTCCATCCACTCCTGATGTTCCTTATTGCTATCTTCTATCTTTTTGTATATTGCCTTGATTATCTCCTGATTTCGCTTACTTATTTCCTCTCTCATCTCCCTATTCCTCTCCTGATTTTGCTTACTTATCTCCAGAAACATTCCTATGATCTCATCTAATTTGTTTTCCGAAATATCCAAAGGCTTTTGTTTCTCCTTCCCTCCACTAGTCTCAGGATTTATTTCAGGATGTACCTCTATATTCGTCTCAGGGTTAACCTCGGGATTATCCTCAGGAATACTCTCAAGATTTACCTCCGACATCTTGGTATAATCCTCTACGCTCTCAGCCTCAGTATCACTATCAACTTTCGTATAATTAGCTTTCTCGCCTTTACCCCTACTCCTCAATTTCCTTTGTTCCTCATCCGCCATCTCGAAGTACACCGTATAAAGTTTACCGTTCCAAAATTCACCTCACTTTCCCCCAAAATCAATCACTAATAATACACAAATTCACCTCACTTTCCCCCAAAATCAATCACTAATAATACACAAATTCACTTCACTATCCCCCAAAATCACTGACAATTTGCACTGAATTTACACTCACTCCTTCCGTAAATATCGTTAGGTTTTCGTGCCGCACAGTTGGGTGCCATTTGTAATGGGTTGTGGACTTAGAGAGAGTGTTACTGTTAATAGTAAAAGCGCTCCACTGTTGGGCGTTATTTGTAATGGGTTGTGAGATATTTAAACTTGATTACTGTTAATAAGAATAAAGTTAATTAAAAAAAAGTTAATATGCAAAGCTCATTATTTAAATAGTCGCCCACTTTAGGGTGATCAAAAAGAAACATTTGATTGTGTATTAATCTAATAGTGTATCTGTATTGTTGTCAGCTTCACTAAAAAAGTACATAATGTGTAGTATCATATGTATTGCCAGGGCGCCAGATCATTTATATATCATGATCAATATAATATATTAAACCTCGGTTAAACAGAGGCAGAGCATCGAAATTCCTATCTCCAGCCGTAGTGAAACTTACGTAATCTAACCTTACGATAATTAGTTCAGGAGTATGGTGTTGCCTTATAGTAATTTCTAGCTACTAAAGGAAACCAGTCAAGCATTTGAATTTAAAATGAATTTAATATATAATAAACAACAAGTAAAAAAAATATAAAATACTAAAGAAAATAATAATAATAAATTTAAATTAAAGAATCTACTGAATTTACTTGTATTATGGTTCTTGATTAGAAATTGGAGTATACTGAGTTAATTGAATAGAATATATTGAATTTAATAAGCATGATAGCCTTCTGATTTGACTGGAGTATAACTGTTTACATCGCTCACCGCATTGAAGATCTTTGTAGTTGGATTGTTGCGTAGAGACTTCCAGGTGGCCCTGATCATCCTCAAAGTAATTAATTTATATGTGGATGACGGAATAAATTCCAAAAATCATCCCTGTGACAATAGCCTCGTACACAACCATGTCACAGTTTGATGAGACAGAATGTCTTATCAAATTCACATACTTAATAGTCAACTGTCTAGTTTAGAACTGCGTTATAGACTCCATCTCGATACACGTTTCTCTGCTCCACTCAGCATCCTTCCTTCTCCTCCAGCAATTCAATAATAATAATTCCATTTGGGCGGCCGTCATATATATATATAACGTTCCCAGGTAAAGCACGTGTATGACCCCTCTTCAGAAGTCGCTAGGCGATATAAGCCCGCCTTTCATATATCAACAATGACAATACTTCTTTGTAGTATTTCTCGGGAGGTCTAGCCCACCCTCTGTATATAGTTGCAAAGGATTCATTCATCGGCCCAGCATTGTTAGTGGTAAGTCTTCTTAGAATCTTTTCTTAGTATGATTTGTATATAGGTAGAATACTTGATGTGACAGACATAAGTGTCTATTTATGTCATTTCCAAGAAGCCGCCTTCTATGGACACCCTCTTTTTCTCTTGTTCGAATTTTCTTCAGAAATCATATTCAGTCAAGCGTCAAACTAATTTCAAATATAATGTGTACCGCTCCAAATCCTTTCAATTGCCATAATATTCTACATTACCGCATAATAATAGATATAAATATATTAGTTAACATAATAACTAATAAAAGGTAAAATGTAAACTTAAAAAATATTGATAATAATAATAATAATAATAATAATAATAATAATATATAAAATTATTTCGTTCTGGTCTTAAATTGGGACCATCACACCCTCTGGAGAATAAGTTCTGCCCTAAAACTTCCCCATACGGGAGAACGGTAACGCATCAGGCGAAAGCCTGGACAAAATAACTACTGTGGTCAAGAAAATTAGACTGAAGCGGTAAGGGGTAGTGGGCATGAAATACGTGACTAGAAAACCAATATAGGTAGCAATACATTAACAATTTTTATTTCTAATAATAAATTTATAATCAATAAACAAATTGCACTTAAGTGCTTATCACAGAAATGAACAATTATAAATGGAGCAAAAGTGTGAGGGCCTGATGACAGAAACCCAGATTACGGAAATATCAATGAAACAAGTTTGTTTAATTGGAGAGAAGTTGAGCTTAACATATAAAAATGCACTTTATAAAAAGAGAGAACCATAAAACTGATTAAGAGTATAAAATAACTAGTATAATTTAAATGCTTCATAAAATTAAACTTATCTTTGAAGAGCCAGCTCCTTAAAAGTTCCAGCTAGCATAAATGTTGATTTAAAAGTCCTCACGGTTTCTTCAGAAGGAGGCGTACATGGCCTAGAGATATGTACACCATTGATTAAAAAAATGTCAACTTTCTCTTCTTTTCTTGCGAAGGAATGACATTTATAGCTTCCAAGTGATGATCCAGCAGTATTTCGAAAGACGAATCCAAGTATCCCATCTAAGGTGAAGGTGAAAAGTACAACAGCTGGCAATTATTCTTGCCATCTTGAGCAATACGTCATGGTGCAGATCTCGTGACGTAGCTGCTAGGTAGCGTAGAGACTAGCGATGGTGTCATGAGATGCAGTAGCGGTGACCAGCAGGTTGAAGTGATCAGAAGTGATGATTGATCAGAAGTGGTGAAGAACGCCAGCAAGTGGCGTCTTAAATAGGGATCATGGAACCATCTCGAAGCTGGAGATCGCCCGACCAGACAAAAACCTGCCATTGGTCGAACGAAAGTCAGGGTGACGTCAGTCGCCACTACTCAGCGGACAGCGGATCAACCAGTAGATGCCCTGTATGTCGGGAGTGAGGACGCTTGAGGTAGCGAGCGACTGGAACACTCAAGGTGAGAACTATAATATCTATGAATAAGTGATTGATAACAAGATTATGCATAAGGTTTAAGCAATTAATACGTTTACAAGGAAATAATTACCATTCGGGGATCTCGGTAACAAGAAACAAAATTTGACCGACAAATGGGCCAAGCTAAACATTGAAAGTATCACGAAAGTGATCACCCTCCGAAGGAAGGCATACTGAGGGATTTTAACGCTCTGAAAAAATCCGAGGACTTCGGCCGGGCATGAACACGCGATCTTGGGCATAGAAGCTCAGAATGCTATCAACTACACCACTGAAGCCGCATATCTTATTTGTTTATGATTTAAAACATTAAAAACATTTACTGCTGTTACTAAGCGACATGTGGCAACGTTGCAAAGCGAAGCGATGGTAGCGCGATGTAAACAGGGTGACAATCAGTTTGCTCTGATCTTATGTGTAATAACTAATAACATAACCAGCGGATATCCGCATCCTCGCAGGGCTTTAGTAATAACATAACCTCTTATTACACTCGAGAGCCTTCGCGCGTACAACCTACGAAGAACAGCAACAAGTGCCTTTGAAGCATGAGACAAAAATTATTTTCCCTAACTTTAACACCCTTATCAAACATTTTTTTTTCTTTTTAGCGTATGGCTTTTTGTGCCGGGAGTGTCCGAGGACATGTTCGACTCGCCAGTTTTGTAGCTGCTTCGAGACGGACACCCAATGGGTGAGCTACAAGTACCGTCGTGTGTGGAGTGTTGTCTGGGGAGGAAAGTCTGAATGAAAGGACAAGGAGTTGGAAGGTAGTGGCTGTGGCCTATAGTTAGGGACGAACCCCGGCATTTGCCCGGAAGGAAGATGGGAAACCACAGAAGACCATCTTCAAGGTTGCCGTCGGGGGGATTCGAACCTCCTCGTCTCCCGGATGTGAGCGACTGCCAGCAGTCATGCCGTAACGACCACGGCTAACTCACCCGGTTTGAGCAGGTTGAAAACATACTTAAGAAATTATACTTCTGAAAACAGACTCAACGGTTTAGCATTGTTATCTATTCACAGATACATTCTAAAAACAGACGAAGTTCTAAACCAATTTGTCATGACCCACGGCCGACTGAATACGAGCTGCGCTGCATTCAGTCGGCCGTGCATGACCATCAATGGTTTCAAAATATTGAGGTAGGTGGAGTTGGTGTCGCTTGGATATTCAGACTGATATGATCTTTGGTTTTGCATGTACTTACTCTTTTGTTATGTGTTACAATCTTCGAGCATACAATAGGATAGAGAGGCCTTGGCCAGCGGAACATGGGGCCAGAATAAGATCAGCTGATGTTGGTATAAAATGGCGCCTATGCCCAAGTTGTCAGCGCGAGCGTAAAGATTATACTTAATAATTATCGATATACGAGCCATTTTTGCAGTATAATATATTACGAATATGTAAAATATGCATTTTCCTTTATGTAAGAGGCTGAATGTGAAGTTATATAACGAAAATGGTTATATCTTGCGCTGCTTACAATTGCAGTCAGAGGTTTGAAAAAGGGAACAGGCTATCTTTTCACGGGTTTGAATTAAAATATATGACCTAAGATACACAGACTTGATTACATACATTTCCCCAATACAGCTGGCATCCAGCGGCGTAGCCGTGCTCGTTAAATCATACAGCACGCTCGGATATCGCAGGTCGAATCCCGGCGCTGACTGCTGCTATCTCGAGTGTGGTTTATCCCCCAGGATTTTCCTCACTCCCCCCAGGCAAATGCCGGGATAGCACCTTAGTTGAAGTCCCGAGGCACCCGCCTCATTCCTGTCCCTAATAAAGTTACACACTACTACAATCAACACATCAATAAAAGTTATCAGACAAGTTCAACCCACACCCAACTACACGGTGCTGATGACCAAGACGTCACAAGCCCCTTAAATGAATTAACAACCACCAATGCAGCTATACACACTACTGCAGTCATCACAGAAATTTAAGTTATCAGACAAGTTCAACACATAGGCCTACTCCAGTACACAGGGCTGATGACCCGGAAGTCCCTAGCCACCAAAAATGAATTTTCTAAATATGGAAGGGAAGGGGATAACATTAGGATATGTGTAAGATTTATTGCTGTAGGTGATAAATATTTGGAGTGGGGATATCATTGGTTTTCTTTTAAGATGCAGTGCTGGATATCACTTTGTACGCATAATTAAATGTATTCGCTTATTTCAGCTTCTCTTCAGACCCTGAATTCCTTAATATATGGACCATAAATATGAATTTTAATTGATGATTGATGATTATCGGCAAACTTTCTTGATTTATAAAGGAAAACCAGCATAATAGAAGCATAGGGCCTACATGTTACTAAAAAAGTAAGCTAGTACTAGAATGCTTTGTAGAGTTTATTATTTTAGATATGTAAAAATATTACAAATATAACCAAGTCAGACAATTATTACGGATAAGAATTATACGTAAACGTATTTTATTCACCATTTTATAATTTCCTAATCATGTAGGCCCTACACAAGTCACCTATGCATTCCAACACTGATATGTCAACACACCAAAATATCGCATATAACGATTATACTTCACACTTTTCATACAAAAAAGAACAGCAATATTCAGAAAGAATTGTAGTTATCGCCACCTTCAACAGAAATAGTCTGTTAATCACAAGGAATACGCTTTAATCGGGATTTTAAGTCACTTCATAATGCTATTCTTATGGGAGACATGCTTGTTTTGCCCAACATCAGCTGATCTTATTTTGGCCCCACGGTCGGCCGGTAGAAGCATAGCTGGTGCCCTCTCTATCCTATTGTATGCTCGAAGGTTACAATCAATCTCCATGTTGCTAATAAGACAAGAGTCAAGTTCAATTAAAGGTTGCTACTTTCAATTCAATAACAGGTGCGTGCATTTTCCCATTGATTTACCGTTCCATATCATACAGATAAAATAGACTGACTTTATATTATAATGTAGCCTAAGTTGTAAATAAAAACAGTTACCGTAGTTGGTTAGTTAGTTAGTTATTGAGGTTTTAAGGGGCGGAACAGCGAAGTCATGTGCCCCAAATCAAAACGGTAATATTCATTCTTTCTATCTAAATACCATAAATTGAGGAATCTGCTGACATCGAATATAGATTTAGGCATTAGGAAGTCATTTTTGAAAGCCTTTGTCTGGAGCGTGGCGCTCCATGGAAGTGAAACTTGGACTATTGGAGTAGCAGAAAAGAGGAGAATTGAAGCATTTGAAATGTGGTGTTACAGGAGAATGATGAAGATCAGATGGGTAGATGGGGTTACAAAGGAAGAGGTATTAAGACGATTGGGAGAGGAGAGATGTTTCTGGCGACTGCTAATGAAGAGAAGAGATAGGTTAGTAGGACACATACTAAGACACCCAGTTATAGCAAGCTTAGTTATGGAAGGAAGGGTCGAGGACAAGAACTGTAGGGGTAGACCAAGGTTAGAATATGCTAAACAGATTGCCTCGGATGTAGGATGTGGTAGCTATGTAGAGATGAAACGATTAGCTCAGGACACGGAGGCATGGAGATCTGTATCAAACCAGTCAAAAGACTGAAGACTCAAACAACAACAACAACAACAACAACAACTATAAATTGTGCAAGATGACTGTATTAATAAAAAGTAACATAAAATTTTCTTAGTTGTGTTTAACAATAACCAAACATAAATCTCACAACAAATGAGTTGAAAAAGTGATGCCAGATAGCATTAAAACTCATCATTTTGCACCAAATTATGCAAAAGTTTCCCGGGAAGAAACCCCCTTTACTTTGGAGGCTGTTCCATGCACCCAAAACCCCGGATGGGTTCCTCCCAAAATAAACCTCTATATACGCCCCTACCAAGCCTCTAAAATGAATTAAAAACAACAGACCTTCTGTTCCATAAAATCTGATATTTTCTAGACTAGAAATACGTAGTTGATGAGGGGTTCGAATCACCAGTGCTCGGAAACTGTGTGCTGATGAAGTCATCAACAAAAGTGGAGCTATAGATGAATGCAGGTCCGGGTTCTGGTGACTACTGCCAGGGGATGACTCATTCTCACACGAGAACTGCCAGTTGATTGTCTCTCACATTACTTACAGTCGATTGCGAGACTCAACAATAGCGCCAACGCGAACAAAAGGCGCCTGCTTCATATCGGGGACAAAGGTATTGGTCGACTAGCTCACTTATCGACTTTTAATGTGCAGTCTCGATACTGAGGACAGCAAGTTAGTATGCTCCCTGTGAAGGGATTAACACTCCCCGGCAGTAAGTCCTGGGGGAGAGCCCATAAGGGCTGAATAACTCAATAGACTGATGCTCATGCAGATCGCAATAAATCCGTGTTAACCCAGACACGATATCCGGTGTATTGTCGTCTTTATGGTTATATCCAGCAGCGCCTCTGATAACTAGAAATTGACAGTGGCGTATTTTCGAAGGAGGGGTTACGTCAATTGTATGTATTTTATGACTTATGACGCCCATTTGTGCATAACACGTTACCATGGAGAAATAAATGAAATCAGTGTGAATGAATAATATTGTTGTGTATCTTAATTATTTACCTGTGTATAATATCCATACGTAGATCCATTTTTAAATAGCGAGTTCCTTTGCGAATAATAAATACTAACATTAATAAGACAAGCTATATAAAGCTTAGCAAAACATATTTCTAAATATTTGTATAATTTTAAACTTAAGCCCTGATCACGTGACGGTCGAAACGCGTAATCCTAAAATTACTCATTTATCAGAGAATAATATTAATAGGTGTA
Source organism: Meconema thalassinum (assembly GCA_946902985.2). Taxonomy (NCBI): domain Eukaryota; kingdom Metazoa; phylum Arthropoda; class Insecta; order Orthoptera; family Tettigoniidae; genus Meconema; species Meconema thalassinum. The sequence goes on from OX336393.1 coordinate 178,393,628, forward strand.
TTTTTTGTCGTATCTTTTTAATGATCATAATTATAATGTTATTGGTTTTACGTCCCTTTTAACTACTGAGATTTTTAGTGACGCCGGGGTAAATAAGTTAAGATCACAATACTGTAGTTTTGAGAGCTTCCATACTGGAACATTACCCAATAAATATCATACATGGGCAATAAGGAACAAAATTGATATGGGATTATGTTGAAGTTGTTCAGTATCTGTATGTGTCATTTTATTGGTCAATACGGAATATATAGTAACTCGTTATTTGGCAATCATATTCCCCTATTTACAGTATGGTCAAAATCTAGCTAACGACACTCACGTATGGATCTTTTCGGGAACCGGAAACAGATAATTTCCATTAGATCCGCCAGGCAGGTTAATTTTTTGCATTAAGAGAGCACAGCTCTCATATTACATTGTACCGTCTTGTGGTTCATAAGAACCTTACGGCTTGGCCTCCACAGTATGTAATGTACTGGCCAGCGTCTTGGTGAGGTGTACCACACCAGCTGACGAGCTAATTGGTACACTTGGGCTAAAAGCTGGAAAACAGATTGAGAAGATAGGATACATTTATACAGTAGGTATTTTTCCAATTTCTAAGTGTTTATATTAGGTGCAATGTTAAGTTATAGCTGACAAAATTTACTAGTGATAAACCACCTTCCCGACTTTACTGATATGCGGGCTCGAAGCGATACTGTTCTGCCAGGGGCTATCGTCTTATTTGTTTAAACGCACTTTATAAACAAAAAAATACATTTCCTTTGACTTTTCAGAAATGCAAAATATTTCCTATAGGCTACTATTGAGACGATTTGGAAGATTTTGGCACAAACCCTTTTAACTCCCTATGGTTTAAGAGCTTGAGTTTTGTGAAGCATACACCTTAGCGTTTTATACAGTGATTTTCTTGCTGGAGCGGGGTCAGCGGCCAGCTACCAGGCACGCGCACGCCTTCCGCCAACCAACCGAACTTGGGCCGCTGATTGCGCGGAGGTAGAAACTGCTGGATATCTGCTGCCGTAGCTTATATTGTTCTCCAGCTCCACTAGAGTACGGGTAATTGATCTGTACACTTTGTATTTTAAATTAACCCACAATTGAACATCAAACGAGCTTAGGTCTATGCTTCGATTAATTACAGTAAACACGCAGGGTGGTAGGCCTACAGGAGTAGCTAAATAATGTAACGATGTAACTTCTAAAGATTTAAAATTCAAGTGTTGAGGAATGTTGGCTATTTACATTCGTCAGCTGAGCTCAACAATACACGGCAGCAGACATCCCTCATTACGGAAGGAGAATTACAACGTGCAAACGCTAATTTATTTACACAGTACAACGCCTGTCTGTCAGCTGAAGGAGAACATTTTCAGCATCTTCTGTGAAAAGGTAAGTTCTTTAATCATGATTTTCTGGTGAATTAACCATTAATTAATGTACTCTGTTACGGTTTCTACCTCCGCGCAATCTGCGGAATGAATTCGGTTGGATGGCGGAAGGCGCGCGCAAGCCTGGTAGCTGGCCGCTGGCCCCGCTCCATCAAAAATTCACCCTGTAGTCTATATGCTGTCCGTATGTATATAAATGTATGTATAGCCGCCTCACTTTCCTGGTTAACGTGCGGCTCGCCTTTGAAATCTAGCTGGGCGGATATGTTTACATTGCATGGCACCTGGGGCCAAGGCTTTCCCAGCGTGAGGCACAGCGTTGTCAAATTTCCACCGTAGCCACTGAGGGCAAGCAGCGAGACTAGACAGAACTATGTACAGATGTGCAATATTGGACACTGATACCTGTCGGAGACACGAGCTGATCGCCAGGGTGGGACCTTGGAGTCCACGTGGAGTGATAGAGGAAGCATTCTATTGGTTAGTAACGAACTATGCATATTGCCGGCGCGAGCTACTGCCGTACGTTTGAGTCGCCGCCCGTTAACCAGGAAAGTGACGGAACTATATATATGGTGTTATAAATACCCCAGGTTTTAATTACTGCAGTTTCTCCACGTCGAATTTTCCTCTTTCTTATAAAGTTAGGAAAGTTGACTTAATGCAGTTTGGAATCCACCTCCTTTGTTCCAAGATTCAATAATGGCAACTTCATAGCTAATAAAGAGTCACCGCAGATCGCTATAGGTAAGCGACAACAGCTTGACATACATCAGCTGATAACTCCTCACAGTAGGACGTTACGTTAGCCAAATTCTCTCTTGCGAGCCACTAGTCAAAGAAGGCTCATACAAAAAGAGAACACGACATGAGAGATTAAAAAAGAACGAATCGTTCTCTACTGTTGTGTTTGCAATTCCAAGCTTTTGATGTCGTCAAATCCAATTCCCAGTAGAATAAACATTTAAATCTAAAATAGTTGACTTTATGATGGAGTTGTAAGCCTCCAGGAGGGCTTGTTGCAGTAGATTGCGCTTTTCGCTTGGATGAACCCACGTCTCCTGTTCTACAGGGTCAACGCCAAGTCCTACCCACAGCCTTGTAAATAGTCTAGGGAAGGCCATCTCAATAGGCGGCCTGCACGAGTATTGCTTTTGACGACCCACCGCAAAGAAAGACTCAAACGAATAAAAATATCAAAACGACGATTAAGAGAAACTGAAATATGAAAGCTCGATATCTCGAATCATTAGATGTCAAAATAAATTCGACAGATCGAAAATCCAAGTTAGGGAGATACCTAGAAAAATACTGAAATTTGTGATACACTGGTCACATAATCATGTTTATGTTCGACGATGTCTAAATAAATAATAATAATATCGTATGGCCTCGGGTGCCTGGTGCAAGCTTTGTTAATTGACACCCAGAGGGTAGCTTGCATGTCGAATTTCGTCGTTCCTTTGAACGCTATGAAAGTCAAGGAGGTTAGATATCTAAACTCCTTGACACTACAGCGCTTTCAAGTAGAGAATGGAGGAACTTTGTGTTGGCGGAAAATCCCGAGATTAATTTTGCCATTGAACACAGCCTACTGAATTCAAATGGGTTCTTTAACATGCCAACAACGTATGACATGAGTGTCGTGATTTTTGTCGCCTTCAAAAATCACTTACCATGGCCAGGGGCGAACCTGCAATCTTGGGGTTGGTAGTCCGACACTATAACCACTCACCCACCGTGGCAAGCTGATGTCGAAATGTAAATATTATATGCCAGAAAACTGTACTATAATGAGGCTCATTATAGTACAAGTTTTCATTTTGGGACAGTTTCTCCCACCAATCAGAGCTCAAGAAACAGTTGTTTGACCAAATAGGTAAGGATAGCATCGCACCTGCGCTGAGTTCCAAGGCCTTCTAATTTAAATTTCACTGCGTGGCCTAGTGTCATAGTGGGGTAATCGAGGAGACCATGGTCAAATACAAGGTATTCTCTGCGTCCCTTGCGCTCTGTTCAGTACATAAAACTGGCGAAATCTCGACAGATATTTATGAATATTTATGTTCGAACATAAAATAGTTATAATAATTATCGTCGAACATAAACAGTCGTATGCAACTCGCCTATGATGGTAATTAAGACACTCGTATGGAAATTATAAAACTCGCATACGCTCGTTTCATAAACATACTCGTGTCTTAATTATAGCCGTTATAGGCTCGTTGCATAATGTACTATTATGTTCGACCATGGTGAAATGTAAATATTATATGCCAGAAAACTGCATTATAATGAGGCTCATTATAGTACAAGTTTTCATTTTGGGACAGTTTCTCCCACCAATCAGAGCTCAAGAAACAGTTGTTTGACCAAATAGGTAAGGATAGCATCGCACCTGCGCTGAGTTCCAAGGCCTTCTAATTTAAATTTCACTGCGTGGCCTAGTGTCATAGTGGGGTAATCGAGGAGGCCATGGTCAAATACAAGGTATTCTCTGCGTCCCTTGCGCTCTGTTCAGTACCTAAAACTGGCGAAATCTCGACAGATATTTATGAATATTTAAGTTCGAACATAAAATAGTTATAATTATCGTCGAACATTAACAGTCGCATGCAACTCGCCTATAATGGTAATTAATACACTCGTATGGTGTCTTAATTATTGCCATTATAGGCTCGTTGCATAATGTACTAATGTAGGCTTGCTGCATATAGTAACTGTCTATTATTATTATTATTATTATTATTTAAACGAAATACTAATAGATCTTTAATAAATGTATTACACCTTATTAGTCAATACATTTGAATGATATTGTTTAATTGAACGCCCGAGGGCTCCCAACAAGTTCAATTTCAAGTAGTTCCAACTTTGGCTACCAGATGTCATTGCCACTCACACCTAGCAGCGAACATTGGAACTTGATAAAGCGTCTCTAACCAACCAAATATAACCTACAAATTTGGCTACATGCTACCAACCTATCAATAAATTGTAGTGGTAGGTTCCTTTACATGCCATAAATCTATGACATGGGACCGCCGGCTTTACTTCCCCTCCGAAGGAAGGCATACTGAAGGATTTTAACACTCTTGAAAATCCGACGACTTGGGCGTAGCAGTTCAGCATGCTACCGACTACGCCACCGAAGCCGTTGAATTAAAGTGAATTAAAATACATTAATTAATGCAATGTACCAGTTTCGTCCATATTATAGCCTTCTTCAGTAATGTGCTTTAAAAGAAAAGAAAACTAACTTAATTACGAGCACAGCTTTGTAATAAAACGGTACTTGGGTTTTCAACGTAAATGTTTATAAAAATAGTTAAATACAGATCGGTAACAAATGTGGGCTTCAATTTAACGATAATATAAAAACAATTTTGTGAAAATGATATATATCTAAATAGTTGGTATTTGTATGAAAATGAAAATCCACAGCCTGCTTCCAGTCGACGACCGGGTCAGGAAATGGAATGAATGAAGGCCCCATCTAGCGGCGCGTATATGAACTGTGCCGGCTGCCGAAGCTTGTCGCACTCCACTGGGGCAATGACTGAATGAATGACAGATGAAATGAAATAATAGTGGAGAGTGTGCTGGAATGAAATTTGTGACAGGGAAAACCGGAGCACCCGGAGAAAAACCTGTCTGCCTCCGCTTTGTGCAGCACAAATCTCACATGGAGTGACCGGGATTTGAACCATGGACCCAGCGGTGAGAGGCCGGCGTGCTGATGCCGAAGCGAGGGAGGCTCAGTTGGTGTTTGACTATTTGTATATTTCTATCAATTAGTCCAAAATTTTCATCTTTAAAAATATCTTGAGATGGTCAACAGGGAGTGAAAAATAAAGGTTCTTTGCGGAGTGGAGCATTGGTTGGAATATGTTGGCTACTGTATTTACCTTCTTGCTCCAAAGGAAATTTTGAAATGATATGGAATGAAAGGCCCTTGGCAAAAAAAAAAAAAAAAACCTCTTGTGTCGTAATCTATGGTGATGAAGTCGGATTTTTGGCATACGGTATGTTACTGTATGTGTTAGTTTTCAATTGTAGTTCTCTACGTATTATTATTATTATTATTCATGTCATAAAAATGAATGTTCGTAACGATGACAGCTTTATTACATTATCTAAATAAGTTGCGTATCTAACTAAGTATAGACGTTGTATAAGGTTGACTCAACTACAGTAATCGGTGGAAAATTCGAATTACAATCTGAATTAGTCGGAATAAGTCCGGACTGTGGATACGAATCTCTTTATTTCCGGACTGTCCGCTGTAATCTTGGAACGGTTGGTAACCCCTCAGCAACCCTTTCAATCTACTTATCACAATGAGACATAATAATAATAATAATAATAATGAAATGAATGAAAATCCACAGCCTGCTTCCAGTCTCCGACCGGGTCAGGAATGGAATGAATGAAGCCCCCATCTAGCGGCGAGGATATGAACTGTGCCGGCTGCCGAAGACTGTCACACTCCTCTGGGGCAATGACTAAATGAATGACAGATGAAATGAAATGATAGTGGAGAGTGTTGCTGGAATGAAATATTGACAGGGAAAACCGGAGTACCCGGAGAAAAACCTGTCTGCCTCCGTTTTGTCCAGCACAGATCTCACATGGAGTGACCGGGATTTGAACCACGGACCCAGTGGTGAGAGGCCGGCGTGCTGCCGCCTAAGCCACGGAGGCTCAAATAATAATAATAATAATAATAATAATAATAATAATAATAATAATAATAATAATAATAGTAATTTGAGCAAACTCCCAAAGAGAGACAACCAGGAGAGAAGTGGACAGACGAGAGTTGTGTTTTAACGCTCTCCGTATGGGAAATTAACGAATAAATAAATAAATAAATAAATAAATAAATAAATAAATAATCATAATATTATTATTATTGGTTTTTCGTTCGTTTTAATTACTAGGCCTTTTAGATACGCCGGGGTGTTTGGAATTTTGTCCCGAAGGTGATTTTTAAAGTGCCTGTAAATCCACTGACAAGGCCCCCTCACATTTGCGCACCCTCAAATGCCAACTGGCTGTGCCATGATTCGATCCAGCAACCTTGGGACAGCAGACGAGAACGTTAGCGTTGCGCCTCGCAGTCAGTCGGCATACAATGAGATGTAGTTTAAACATTTACAGAACCATCCAGAAGACACTGTTAGTTTAATCATGAGTTCAAAATGAATTCACTACGGTTAAGCGATGTTTTGGAACGTGGGAAAAGAAGCAAAAAAAGTCGAGTTTACTTGTAGAACAACTTAACTTTGATTTCTCTGCGAGAAAGCAATGTTTTGAAATGAGGGAAAAGATCCGGAAAATTTAGTTTGCTCTTGAGGACAAACAAACTTGATTATTTAATGATCAATTTAAACAATTATATCATCTAGACCTATAATTTAGGTTTGCATAAAATGTAACCATCCTGTAAAATAAAATTGAGGCGGCTTCGGTGGCGTAGTTGGTAGCATGCTGAGCTTCTGTGTCCAAGATAGCGCGTTCAAACCCGGCCGAAGCCGTCGGATTTTTTAAGAGCGTTAAAAATCCCTCACTATGCCTTCCTTCGGAGGGGAAGTAAAGCCGGCGGTCGCATGTCATAGATTTATGGCAGGTTAAAGAACTTTCCACTAATTACACCTGTGTGAAACTAAATTGTATAGGTTAAGAATGTAAGCAACGCTCTTAGGTTGCTACGTTAGTTGCCAAGAGCCGACTGTGGTGGCGTCTAGTAGCTAAGTTCTGAATTAGTTCTAGTAGTCGTTGACGGTGGCGTTTGGCGGCAAAAGTAGGAACTACGAAATTAAATGTCTGCAGTCCTCACTTGAATTGAAAACAGATTACACACACTAATACAGTCATCACAGTTAACACCGGTTATCAGACAGATTCTACACACACCCAAAGTACACGGGGCTACATGACCGCGTTGTCGCAGCCCCTAAACTAAGGAACCAACCAACCAACCAACCAAAATAAAATTGAGTTACGTTAGCAATTTTGATAACGTGCAAGGAATTAGAAGAAGGTGACCGTGTTAATGCAGAAGGATGACCGACAGTAGGGTTCTAACTCACTTCGTCTTGTGAGTCCGGAGATAGCCTGACCTCATGTCGTTTCACGTTAAAGGGTATAGCTATTCCGATCGGCCATACGCTAAATAAACACATACGTACTCTGAAATATTGCTACTTAGTTCTTTTCTCTTCATAATGTTCCACACTGCTAAGTGTTCAGTCTGCAGTATATTGTTCACTTACTAGATTAGATTTATTAACACCAAGTTCTGTTGGCCAACTTGGACTCGAGTTGTGACTTGCCGTGAGCGATCACTCGCTGCCCTGCCCCAAGTTTGACGTGTGGAATGGATTCGGGCTAATCTGGCGGTAAGGCCACTCTTATACCGGGCCCGCGTGCAAGAACGTATGTACAGTCAGTCTAAAGTCAATGTACACGCATAAACATTCTATTTAACAATAAACCACAATGTAACTAAATATCAGACAGTTATGTTCCTAAAAGAATCCTTTTTAGGTGGCTAACTTACACTGTCTTTGACGCTGAAATAAACTTCGTAAAGTTTTTAAATCTGACTTTTTAACGTAATTTATGAGATTAAAACGTAAATATGGAGAAAAATATTACTGTACGTTTCTATGGACACAAACTGACAAACTGAAAGGTTAAAAAGACAGCTAAGCCATCTCTTTTTCTGTCGTGTTCACACAGACATTCTTAACGCTCGTGAACAAGACTTTCACAGCATTAGAGTGCAATAATGGACAAAGATAATCAACTAGCCATCGGTCAAATCGTCGGACTAACACTACTTAAGACTTTTACGGCTTTATAGCACAATAATGGACATAGACACTCAACTGACCATCCGTGAAATTGTCTTACTAACACTACTTAAGACTTTCACGGCATTATAGTACAATAATGGAGATAGATACTCAACTGACCATCTATGAAATCGTCAGACTAACACTACTTAAGACTTTCATGGCATTATAGTACAATAATGGAGATAGATACTCAACTGACCATCCGTGAAATTGTCTTACTAACACTACTTAAGACTTTCACGGCATTATAGTACAATAATGGAGATAGATACTCAACTGACCATCCGTGAAATTGTCTTACTAACACTACTTAAGACTTTCACGGCATTATAGTACAATAATGGAGATAGATACTCAACTGACCATCTATGAAATCGTCAGACTAACACTACTTAAGACTTTCACGGCATTATAGTACAATAATGGAGATAGATACTCAACTGACCATCTATGAAATCGTCAGACTAACACTACTTAAGACTTTCACGGCATTATAGTACAATAATGGAGATAGATACTCAACTGACCATCTATGAAATCGTCAGACTAACACTACTTAAGACTTTCACGGCATTATAGTACAATAATGGAGATAGATACTCAACTGACCATCTATGAAATCGTCAGACTAACACTACTTAAGACTTTCATGGCATTATAGCACAATAATGGACATATACTCAACTGACCAACGGTGCAATCGTCTGACTAACACTACTTAAGACTTTCACGACAGTATAGTACAATAATGGACATAGATACTCAACTGACCATCGGTGAAATCGTCTCACAAACTAAATTTTATCACGGGCATGACCTTTTAGCCCTCATTGTTGTTGATTCATTTAGGGACTTTGCGATATTCTGGCCATGTAGTCCCGGGAACTGGGTGTATGTGGAATATGTCTGATGGGTGTTCTAGTGCGTATATTTGTATTGGTGCAAAGATTAGGGTAGCAGGCGATTGTGGCCTTAATTTAGGTACTGCCCCCGTAAAATGAATTATAAGGGATGAAAATGGGAATAATACATTTTTTTCGAAGCCCATGATAAAATTTAACCAAGGAATATGATGGCAGAAACCAGTCGTGAGGCGACGTTGAGCAGGAGGGAAATTCCGTCACGTGATTGTATTGCGCAATGGAAGTTTCCAGAAGCTTAGAATCGACCTAGCAACAGCAAATATTCCCAGGATTTGTTTAAATATTGTTATAAATTATCCCATTGGATATAAGCTTACAGCCAATAGGAAGAAGTTTTAGAGAAGACGGGAGTTCCAGCAACTAAATTTTTATGGATATTTAATTCATTTAAGCCCCTTGAGAGTGAATTTATATATTGGAAAGGAGAAGAATATGATAATAAAATATTGGAAATAGTTTATAAGTCAATAGCAGGTCGCCATTGGAAGGAATAAGCGATTTGCTAGAGCCCACGCGAATTTGAGAGGGAACTCAAAAACGCGGCCAGAATCGGTAGACTTGGAGGGGAGATGCCAAGCATCGAGGCTCTTTATCATCTGAATGTCCGAGAGGTCAGACGTGTGTGACAGGAAGAGAGAGGAGTTCCGAGTGTTTCACCGAGCTTGTCGAAGGTGACTCGTGGAGACGAGGCATAAGCGAGGGTAGAGTTAGGAAATTACCGCGCCTTGAATCTAAGTGAAGTTGCGATGAACTTATATGCCACAATCACTTCGGTCTGATCTACTTTAGAGACATTATTTCAACTACAAATTGTAGCTTGTTATCAGATATTGTGTATTACGAACTTTCAGAAGTTTGAGAGAAATATTTCAGCAATTATAAGCAGTTTTGTGAAGTGCGAGAAAAGTGTTTCTTTCCAGCGCGATAAGACACTTTTGTCCGAGCGACTACAGCGCATACAACAGCCACAAGTGAGTACGAGTGTTTGTTCGCATTGCTTGTGTGGAACAGTATTACAACACATAGGATGGAGATGTATTCTATAGTGAAGAACAATATTCAGTCTACTATTATGAAGATTATTATGGACTAAATTATTAAGTGCGCCAGGAGTATAAGCAGATAGAAGCAATATAGTCAACGATGGAGCTTCGTTAGAGGAGACTGTTCATGAATGTCTACTTAATGAGGGATCATGAGACTTGGTGTACAACTCTATTCTAGTGCATTCTTGTCAAACATGAGCTCAACACTAACATCAGCGACTACAGAACGATGTTCATATTCCATCGACATCAATGTTCGTTATGCGAGTGAGGTCCATGACTTTCCTTTCGAATGCCTTTCGAAGTGGAAAGCCGAACTTTCGACGCTACTCGCCGTTATGATGAGAATGTGCTGTGACGGAGAAAGAAGAAACATCAAGATTATCAAGAGGTCCAGGGTTATCCCGGTCACAAAGAAGATGATGATTGGAGGCTCGCAGTTCGATCCCGGTCGGAGCTTGCTGTTTTCCAGTAGGGGAATTCGTTCCTTTCCTGAGGTCACGAGTTCTTGGAGACGAGCTAGGATCCAGCCCAGATCTTTGGGGATGTAACATCCGAGTATTTTGTAATACTCTATCTTGATCTTCTAGACTTCGAGACCAGGTAGCAGTGTTCACTAACCTTGTAGTTAGAGCTTGTAGTGACATTTTCTGAGCAGATCCTTTATCCATATTTCGACACCGTATTTATGTACCCCATGTATAGTCTTTTTATTCTTCGAAATTTATTGTAATGATCGTCTTGCGACGCTTTTAGCTTCGTTTGTTATGAATCCAGTTTCTGAACTGAGATTATTTTACTTGTTCGAGGAACAAGCTTTTGTCATTTCCTTTAAGGAACAGTAATTTATTTCCGACGTTTATGAATTCATTCTGAATTCAGGAGATAGACATTTTCGTCTATGTTACCCATTAAATTAATTTTTATTAGTTTAATTTGGCATTTTATCCTTCGAGAAGAAACGTCAAGAGAAGAAGATCTTGGTAGTGATATATTGTGAAATATCATGACATCTTGTGGAAAAGAAACATTTAACGTGGAAACGATTATTATCGTCAGAACCCATTGACATTCGTTCAGAATGGAGAGAATACGAATATGAGTAATTGTATGTTTTATTGAAGAAAGCTATGAACTTTCGGTCATTTAAAAAATTATTTGAAGCTAGAATCTTCTTGGAAGATTTATTATCATCCGACGTTAGGGTAGTTATTGTTTGATATCCTCGTCGTGATCGATTCTTGTTGGACACACACATGTAATGTTGTGATTAAATATTTACGAGGAGTAATATCATGTCACGTTGTAGACATACTGTTCCTTCCTCGATTAAAGTCGAACCCAGATGTATGAAGATGAGATGCAGTATTTTTTATTAAATGTATACACGACAGTTTATATTTATCGGATTAACGTTTCATGAGTAATAAGTGAGAAGGTTAGTATCGTAAAGTCCAAAGGTCGTTAAGATGTATACATTAATGATTTAGCAATTGTTGTTATTGTTCATGAGACCAGCGATTGTTGTGACAACGCTGAGGAATTATGCCCTTGTTAAGGAATGCCAGTTTAAAAGAAGTGAAGTTGATAACCCTTTGATAGTGGTTTTATGTGTATGTATTTCCGTATGTAGTTGGCATACGAGGTTATCGCGAGGGTGTTCCGCATTTTATAGTACAGTCATTGCGTGGGCATGACTAGGTTTGGCAATGCATAAAGGTGTGAGTAGAGAGTATTCCTTATTTTGTATACACGACTTTGGATTACAGAGGACATGAAGGGTCACGGTTGAAATTGAAACGGGAAATAGATACTGACATCTGTTATGTTATACTCTTATCGATATTATTAAACCCAAATACGTAACGACATATGTTTCACCTTGAGTGGTCGAATGTATTTAAACTATTTTGGCACCAGATCAGAGAGGAGAGACTGGTGGTGGTTATTTCTGGAGATGTAAAAGATTTTAAGGATCTCAGTTCACTGTATTTGACATAACTGTTAGATCAGAGCTCAGGCTCAAATGTATATAGACGCTACATATTTTAAAGGACTATAGCTGATGCTATAAGCGTCATTATAAATTCATTAAATGTTAACTTTCATTATTTGCCAATCGAATGCATAATATGTTAGGTGTAGGAAGTTTATAGAGTGTTTTAACGCAGAGGTTAGAGTATGAATGAGTATGTGACTGGATGTGGTTTGTTTCTTGTTCAGGGTGAATGAAATGAACTCCATTGGGACGTCACAATGCGAGAGTATGAATGGAAGTGTGTATAGAAGTTTTATGTTAATAGCATGTAGGATGTGCGTACAGTTCACGTATTTGTCTGACGTGAATCTGTTTAAATTTAACACAGCTTTTATTGTTATGAAGAGTGCATTTGTGGGCCAGGCGGGAATAGCGAGGGCTGATTAAAACTCGTTTCTAGCCAAGGCCACGGCGAGGTCGCACAAATGGAGAGAGATGTTGCGGGCCGGCAGGCTTGCACCTTTTTAATCCAGCTAGTGCTGGGAATGTAACGGTGAATGTTATGTCATCAGACGCGTGGCGAGGGTCGCGCGCTCTGAGCGCCCAGATGTTTATTGGAACGCGCCAAAGGAATGTAAATGCACAGGGGTGTGTAATTGTTGTACAGCTTGATGTATTGACACAAGCTACCCCAAATTTTGCCATAGCGTTCATAGAACGCAGTTCTATCAGTGGCGTGAATGTAAAGATGAGAGAATGGGTGTGGGTTTTTATTTTATTGTGTGAACGTTTAGCCATAGTTTACCTCTTTTGTTATTAAATCGTTTAGTTGTATTAGAAGCCGCGTCGTCATGATTTATTTTAGATATAAGGAGATGCAACTGTGAAACCCATTATAGGTCCAGAGGCTGACCACGAGATCCCCGAGAATAAAAGTAGGTGTTCTACTGCGAGCCAAGTGCATTTTTTTTATGTAATTCGCAGTTGTGTCGTAATTTCCGCCACGTATATTCGCGAGGGTCTAGTTGGAAGTAGATCCTTGATCAGTATTTTACGCCGGAGCAGTCAGGGTCTACGAATCCAGCTGTTGCTTCGGATATCCAACAGACCGCCTCTAGAATATACGGGGACAGCACCATACCCGCATTCCCCTGGAGTAGAAGTGCGAAGCCACAGGAAACTACTTCTAGGATGGCTGAGTGAGAAACTGAACCCACTTCTCCTAAGTTTTGCCTCACGAGGCTGAGTAAATCTAATTCCAACCCACACATCAGAATTATTTCTTTTGGCATGGCCGAAAATTGAATTGTTCCGTGGTGACAGTCAAGAACGCTGGTCACTACGCCACGATATGGACAGGACATTTTGGAGTTACAATGGTACTTAAGGCATTCATCGACCCTTCCATTAGTCATTTTCAAGAAAATTGTCGAATTTTTTATTGTCTCATTCGAAAGTATGTCCTCTCTAGTTAAGAAATATATAGTTTATACTAGTTTTATCGTTGCTTAGCTCATTTATATTCACTTTAATGATCGGTGTGCACGCTTTTCAGCAGCGGTTACTTAGACGCATAGGTGCAGCAGATAAAGCACACATTAATTTGGCTTTGAAACAGTCTACTCCAGAACTAAAACAATGTAGGAGATACCCACGGGTTGGGGAATGCACAAGATTGACCTAAAATCCAAAGAAAATGCAGTTTTTAGGAGTAGAAAAATAAGACTCTTTACTCTAAATGTGTACTTCAACTTTAAGTTGCGTTTTCTCTCATTTCATTTTTTTTTCCAATATTTGTCTTGACTTGGGCAGTTAAAATGTGCACTTAGAATGCAGATATTAGTTTCAGTTAAAAACTAAAAAATTGACAAATAATGCAGCTGTTAAATTGAAATTAGGGATCGCGTCCCCCACAATTAATTTATATATTTTCAATCAAAATAACGTAAATTGTAAAACATAGTTAATATATTTGTCTATTCTCAACCAATGATACAAAAACGATTCTGCTATACAACATTCTGAACATACAGCAGATCAATTTGCAACAACAATGACTCGATGAAGTTGAAAAATACCGAAGATATCGAGTCCTAAAAATGCACGTTATTTTTGTGATTAATCTTTGAAAAAGACCACCCAATATTTTTTTTCTTTTTTTGGCAAAAATCCACTAGTTTATATTCTTGGAATCTGTGATATCAATTTCAAGAAAATAAGATAACTAGTAATGAAATGTCTTCAGTAGTGTCGATGAGTACCTTAAGAGAAGCGGCTTCAGTGGCGTAGTCGGTAGCATACTGAACTGCTATGCCCACGATCGCGGGTTCAAAAACGGCCGAAGTCGTCAGTTTTTTAAGAGCGTTAAAATCCTTCCTTCGGAGGGGAAGTAAAGCCGGCGGGCCCATGTCATAGATTTATGGTATCACTACAATTGGTAGTGTGTAGATAAATTTGTAGGTTATTTGATGAGAAAAGCTCTATCAAGTTCCAACGTTCGCCGCTGGGTGACAGTGGCGTCTGGCAGCCAACCCTTGGAACTACTTGAAATTGAACTTTCATTCATCTTCATCCAATTCTAGTATTTGAATGGTTCATTCTGGTTCCGTATTGATGCAACAATTAGTAATAATATTTTGCAAAAGTTCCGCCTAATCAATACCTTTATTGTATTACAGTATATATAAATGTCATGGTAATTATTTCAAACTAGCTGAAGTACCCGTGCTTCGCTACGCATCATAAATAAATTAAAATGTGAAGGTGACAGTTAAAACAGGTGATAGGCGAGGTGCTGCGCAGAGGAAGATTAAGGATGGAACATTTTGTCCAACTACACCGCTCGGCGATGACCGTGTTTTATAGCACAACTGTAGGTTTTACTCGCTAATCTTTGGAGATACCTTTCGGATAGAAAATGTAATTCTAAACCTCGTATATGCCATCAAAAGTTTGCTATTTCTTACCGTTCTCATTTTATTTGAAATGGAAATATGAAAGTTTGAAACCAAAGGGTGTAGTGACGTCACTAAAATGGTCGCCATATTTAAATAGTGCAAAGTATTGAAATCAAAAGTAGCCTATATGTTAACCAGGTAAATCAGCTACTTCCATGTAAAATTCATGTAAATCGGAACAGTGGTACTTGCGTGATTGAGTAATACACAGATACACACCATCTCATTTTTAGTCTCGCGTCATAGTCGTGTCATATTGTTATTCAATGAAATGCAGGTTTAACCCCGTTAACACCCCTTTAGAACCTGAATATACAAAAATTCCTCCTTAGTAGACGATTTCGACATACAACAAACATATCCCCAAAATATCATTCCCCTAACTTGAATAGTTTTGGTTGGTCGATGAGAGTGAACATCTAAAAATCCTTCCTTAGTGGAATTTTTCTTCCAGAATTTCACCCCTCCCTATAGGCCCCTTAAATTGGATTTATGAAAAAACGGTCGAACACCTATTTATTTTATTTATTTATTTTTAAGCTGATTGATTTCCTCCGAGTTTCAAACTCCTCGCCTATGTCGTTTAAGAAATACACGCACTGTTAGGAATCTTTCAACCCCCACTTTTAACCCCTTTCACCTCATAATATACACCATATCGATAAACCCTTAGATATATGTCTGCTTATTCTTAATGATGACTTTATATGCCGAGTATCCCATCCCCAAGGAAACCAATCGGGATATATTGTTATTCAATTAAATGCAAGTCTACCCCCTTAATACCCCTTTAGAATCTGAATATCCAAAAATCCTTCCTTAGTGGACGTTTTCGATATACAACGAACATAGCCCCAAAATTTCACGTTTCTAACTTCAATAATTTTGGCTGTTCGATGATGAGTGAGTGAGTAAGTCAGGACATTTTCTTTCATTTATTTTTCGGAATTTCACCCCTCTCACGAATCTCTTAAATTGGATTTATGAAAAAAAAACGGTCGAACACCTATTTACTTATTTTTGATCTGTTCTTCCCCACTGAGTTTGATGAGTGAGTGAGTTAGGACACTTTCTTTCCTGTTTTCGCCCCAGAATTCCATCCCTCTCCAAGGGCCCCTGAAATTGGATTTATGAAAAAAAACGGTCGAACACCTATTTGCTTATATTTTAAGCTGTGTTTTCCCGCCGAATTTCAAACTTCTCGCCTATGTCGTTTAAGAGATACACGCTCCGTTAAGAATCCCTCAATCCCCAGTTTTCACCCCTTTCACCTCATAATATACACCACATCGATAAACCTTTAGACATGTCTGATTATTTTTAATGATTAGTTTATATACCGAATATCACATCCCCAAAGAAACAACTCATGAGATATCGTTACTCAATGAAATCCACGTTTACCCCCTTAACACCTCTTTAAAACCCGAATAAACAAAAATCATTCCTTAGTTGACGTTTTCGACATACAGCGAACATACTCCCAAAATTTCATGTTTCCAACTTTAATAATTTTCGCTGGGCGTGATGAGTGAGTGAGTCAGACAGGACATTTTCTTTCAATTATTTTTACCAGAATTTCACCCCTCCCCATGGGCCCCTTAAATTGGTTTGATGAAAAAACGCTTGATCACCTATTAACTTATTTTTTAAGCTGTCTTTTTCCCCTGAGTTTGATGAGTGAGTGAGTTAGTCAGTCAGTTAGGACAATTTCTCTCCTCCCCCCCCCCCCACAGTATTTCACCACTCCCCATTGGCCCCTTAAATTGATTTATGAAAAAAACGGTTGAACACCGATTTACTTATACTGTGTGAGCAGTTGAGTAACTAACAGGATTTCAAGTAAAGATCCTCATTTTCTATACCGGTAGTGCAGAGCGCAACTGGCATCCAGTCGGCCGTGTCTCGACTTGAGCTATGTTGCCATGGTAATGATCTGCCTTGCCATTCCTTCACGAGTATATTTTATGACTTTATATTAACCTTTGCTCGAGTACAAAAGGACCGAGATCAGAAGAATGAGAAAGACTATCGAAAATTCATGTAGCCAGTGGTTCCTTCTGGGTCCTAAACTATGTGTATGCAAAATATGGTTGAGATGGATGGAACTGTGTAGATTTGTATACGGAACCAACCCACATACATACATACATACATACATACATACATACAGACTTTCACTTTTATATATTCAGGGTGTCTACTGTAAGGATGAAGTAAAAATTAGTTACTTTTTTGGTACCTTTTAGTTACCTTTTAGTTAATTTTAGTTACCTTTGAATTCAAGTTACGTCTGCGGTCTACAAGCATAGGCGCTCATCACGTGGTGATGAAAAACAACAATGAACTGTTTTTAAAGAAGTTTTTTATTTATCGTATGGCGTTTAGTGCCGGGAATGTCCGAGGACATGTTCAGCTCGCCTGAGTCTGTAGCTGCTTCCAACGTACACCCTTAGGGTGAGCTACAAG
The DNA here is from genome assembly GCA_946902985.2 of Meconema thalassinum. Lineage (NCBI taxonomy): Eukaryota > Metazoa > Arthropoda > Insecta > Orthoptera > Tettigoniidae > Meconema > Meconema thalassinum. The sequence continues at coordinate 178,411,264 of OX336393.1, forward strand.
TTCCGTTCAATTTCAAGTTGCTACCAGATATCAATGATACCTAGTGGTGAACGTTGGAACTTTTATAGAGCGTTCCGACGAAATATAACCTAACAATTTAGCTTCACACAAGTTTTGTCTGTGGAAGAATCCTTTACATGCCATAAATCCATGACATGGGACCACCGGCTTTACGTCCCCTCCGAAGGAAGGCATACTGAAGGATTTTAACGCTTTTAAAAAATCCGACGACTTCGGCCGGGTTTGAACCCGCTATATTGGGTACAGCAGTTCAGCATGCTACCAACTACACCACCGAAGCCGCTTTAAATGAAATTCACATGATGTCATAAAAATTTAAAAAATAATAAATATATACTAGATATTTAATATCCAATGAGTTGTTTCAGCTAATATGTCGTCTTGTCCACAATATGTTGTTATTATTACGGTACCAAGAGGTTGCTCAGCTCTTGACCATTTGGCGAGATTTCCTTCGTCCCCGCGGTAGGTCGCGAAGAAATGTATGCAATGTTACGCGATCGTCACCGAATTCTGTCTTCGCAGTCAAATGCGGAGAAATATCGAGATGTTACACGATCGGCGCTGGTCTCAGTTGTTTGGTGAGCTTCCCGTAGTTTTCACGATAGAACACGGAGAAAAATCGCGATTTAGATCATCAGCGTCACTTTTAGTCATTCGACGAGATTTCCATTGTCCATGAATTCGGGCACAAGAAAATATAGCATTATTACGCAATCAGCGCCACTTGCTGTCCGTTTGACAAGAATACAGTTGTCCTCGTCATTGAATGCGGAGAAATATCGCGATGTATCGCAATCGCTGCCGCTCTCGGCCGTTTTACGTTGTCCTCGAGATATTATGTAATCGTCGCCGCACCCGGCCGTTCAACGATTGTCTGCCTGTCTATCTGTCCTGATAGAATGGCGGAGGCAAGCTCAAGGTTGGACATGGTTAAAATTCACGCGTAGTTATGAACATGTTGTTCGGTCGGCGCCATGATTCCCTTTGTCCCTATGCTGTAGTTGGGAGTTCATGAGTTGAGGGCGGATCACGAGGAGGATTTAGTATTTCGATGCTACGTAGGCTGCCATTTTTAAATGGGTTGATGCACTTCTCGCTCCCCGCACGCTTTTAAGTATACGGTCATGGGAAAAGTGGCAAGTAGGTTTCGTGATGGGTGCCCCGTGATGGGTGCCCAATCACCTTTGACAGGATTCCCGCAGTCCTCGTGGTCACAAGTTCACGATAGGGGACGAGTTTTATGATTTTACGCAACTGACGTCGATCTCGGTCCGTTTGACGAGATTCCCGCAGGCAAGTCGTGCGGTCAGCCGGCCGTCTTGAGGATGCGATTTTGGAGGATGAACGTTCGAATTAGGTACGGTATCCAATATTACGAATTGTTCTGAGAGGATTGCACGAATAATACGACAAGAGGGCAAGTTTTATTTCGATTGAGAACCACGAATTTTCAACAAGTTATCGAAATAATCGGTTAGATTATATATCCGATGGAACGAAAGTTCGAAGGAAAAATCGACTTATAACGGAATTTCGAATTAACCATACTGAATGTCGCAAATTTACTTGACATATTTTTTAAATAAGTTATATGTATTTCGAAGATTTTTCGCATTTTTTTTCGAAACGGTAACATTTTGCAAGATTGCGACATTAAATTGTTTCGCGTTATTTCTGGACTTCAATTTGACATAGTTTCCAAATAACAGAAATGAGAGATTTCTTTTAAGTTTCGGAAGTATTCGCGAATAAACGTCTCGCGAAAAGTCAGGGTTCCTAATACAGTAACACAGAAAAATATTTCACACGAAACTTAAGACTTCTTGATGCCTAATACATACGTTGAACCGATGTATACCGCTCAAGGTATCCTCGGTATTTATTTCCTTGAGGTCGGGCACGGAGACATATAGCTTAGTACTATGCAATTGGCACGGCGCCGCTTGTGTACCTAGCGGCACGAGTTTAAATGATTCAACCCGCCTTCAGAACATTTTCGTTACCCGTTTGTAAAATTCGTTACTTTTTCGTTACTTTCGTTACCCATTTGTAAAATTCGTTACTTTTTCGTTACTTTCGTTACCGGTAGACACCCTGATATTAGATGAGTTATTGTCGTCCACATATTGAATTTGAGAAGATTTGGACTACATGAAGAGTGCACAATTTCTGTGATCAACAAGAAAGGGTGAAATTTTGGAGTGTGTTCACACTGTATTTTTTGTTTTTTCCAAATTTCAACTATTTCTTTCTTTCTTTCTTTCTTTCTTTCTTTCTTTATGTATTTTATTTCCTTATGTTTCTTTGGATAAACATCTTTCACCTTTCATTACGGTGCACCATAATAGTTTTTTTTGAAGAGAATGTTTTATGAGTGTTTAGCTATCCGACCACCTGTTTGCCTTGACTTTTTATCTATATAGGCTGATGAAGGGACGAAAACAATTGAGTAGCCTAGAATCAAACCGCACTTTCTCCAAAAACATGATTATTCAGTAGAGCCCAAAAACTGATTCCAGCTGAACTCAAAGTTAATTAGTGAAACTGATGAGTGTATATTAAAGATTTGACTTACGGGACACATTTTCAATACATAAAACCCGATTTTATTGACTTATCGGAATATTTAAGGAGATTTAATGTTGGAGAAAGTGCACTTTGTCTCTAGGTCATGGATAAAGTGCACTCAGGTGTCAATATAAAATGTAATTTAAGAATATATCGCATTTACGAGATGAAATAAGGCATTTTAGACGTAATACATATCTATTTTACTGAAAAATGCAGACCATTACAAAAATTAAGGTGAATAAGTGGATTTTCAAACCATTGTAATTAAGATGTGCATTTTTTAACAACACCTTTCATGGACTCCTTAACGTCATAAATTTTGGTGTCCGAACTAACCTTCTTGACAGATGAGTACCTTGATACCAAATCTATGGCGACAAATGGGAGGCTGCCATTGGCTGGCGCTAACTTAGAGTCATTCTGCACTTTGTCCGCAGGAGAAAGTGCTGTTCGTCTCCAAGCGATGATTTTCTTACCTATATTAACATGGATATAATGCAGTTTGACACCAACCGACCAGATTATTATATTCTTCAGACAATTCCGCATTGAAACCTACAATAATCTCATTTTCGATAATTTTGGAGAAAGTGCAGTTTGATTCTAGGCTACTCAATTAGGCCTCGAAACATGTACCAATTACCACTAAGTGATCATTTATATATAATACAATAAAGGTATTGATTAGGCGGAACTTTTGCAAAATATTAATACTAATTCATTCAATTCATCTCTCATTATCTCCGCTCATGAGGTCGGCGTCAGGAAGGGCATACGGCGTAAAAACCATCAGCCACGTGGAATTTCATCGCACCTCATCCCAGACCCCATTGGAAACGGGATTAATAAGGGGTAGACGTAGAACAGAATAGTGCTTAAGAGAATTTGCGTGTACTTTGATACATGCCTAAATACCACAATTTGCATACCACTAGTCCAGTACTTACAGATTTATTTTTGGGACAGACTATACATGGGGCTATATATTAGTAGCCGACAAAACACGCGGCTGAGTCTGACAGCTCAGAGAGGAATAGAACTTGGAGCACCACCCAAGGTTTTGTTAAACTTAGTCTCAGATATTGCGACTGTAACGTATGCTGTCGCTAGTGAATGCTACTGTAGGCATGGCTCAGGGAGTGCGAAACCCTTCCACTTGCTTGTTTTCACTCAAATGATGAAAATCTCTAGTCTCTCTTGCTTAACAACCCCAAATAGGTATTTTTTCAACAATACAGAGTTTAATATGCATTAAGTAGCACCTCCTTCTGTGGTCTCGTATTTCATATTGACACTGCGGTACTAAATATCCTAGCTTCGATTCTCGACTCTGCCAAGAAATTTAATTCTGGTCTGAAGGTTGGGGCAGGTGGGTTCGATTCCCATCGGTGGCACTAATTTTGATTTTGTTAAAAAAACAAATTTTTGTCATTTTGGAAATTCATGAAGAAAATTAATAAATGTAAAACAAAAATACTGGAACGCAGCCGAAATAAGTCAGAAACCTCTGTGGAGATCAAATTGGCAGGTGAAAAGCTGAAGGAAGTAGGAGACTTCTGTTACTTAGGAAGCAGAATAACCAGTGATGGACGAAGCAAAGAGGATATAAAAAGTAGGTTGGATCAGGCAAGGAAAGCATTTCTACAAAAAAGGAATCTGTTGACATCGAATATAGATTTAGGTATTAGGAAGTCATTTTTGAAAGCCTTTGTCTGGAGCGTGGCGCTCCATGGAAGTGAAACTTGGACTATTGTTGCAGCAGAAAAGAGGAGAATTGAAGCATTTGAAATGTGGTGTTATAGGAGAATGATGAAGATCAGACGGGTAGATAGGGTTACAAACGAAGAGGTATTAAGACGAGTGGGAGAGGAGAGATGTTTCTGGCGACTGCTAATGAAGAGAAGAGATAGGTTAGTAGGACACATACTAAGACACCCAGGAATAGCAAGCTTAGTTATGGAAGGAAGGGTCGAGGACAAGAACTGTAGGGGTAGACCAAGGTTAGAATATGTTAAACAGATTGCCTCGGATGTAGGGTGTGGTAGCTATGTCGAGATGAAACGATTAGCTCAGGACAGGGAGGCATGGAACCAGTCAAAAGACTGAAGACTCGAACAACAACATACTAAAACCGCGACAAGGGTTTTTGAAGTTTGTCAACTTTAGCAAACATCTACCAAGTCATTATTAATCTACCTTTGCAGACATTTCTTTGACAGCCATTTCCGACAATGTTTATTTCTATGCAAATATGGTGCATTGTCTCAGAAACTACTGCACCAATCTACTTGAAAATTTCACAGTATCTTCGTATGCATACGTGTATTACTTTAACATACAAAAATGGCCACAGTGTTTATTTAACCGGAGTAAAACTTGTTAAAAAAAAGGCTTTTTTGAGCATCAAGGAAAAATTTACAAATAATACGTTTGAACAATGAGAACCATGATTCTAGTTTGGATTGCAAGCCATGAAATATTCTATAAGTGTATTTATGTTCAACGACGTCGAGATGTAAATACACTGTATAACAAACAAAAAATAAAAACGACGCACCGGGAAGGCGTTGTCCGATTGTAAGGAAATTACGTATGTAAAGACATTCGGACCAAACACGCAACTGATTAAAGCTTCGTGTCCAAAGAATGAATAGCGGGAGCTCCCGCGCATCCAAACTGCGCATGCATCAGTTGTATATAAGGCGCGATTCTGAAGGTATGCTAACAGTAGCTGTTGCATTTGACTGCGATATCTGAACGTCTGCTGTAAGAATGTCACGCCGAAGGATTCGTGCTCATTATGAGCAGATGTCAGAGTTTGAAAGAGGTCGTGTGATCGGATTGAAAGAAGCTGGTTGGTCGAATCGAGCTGTTGCTGGATATATGGGTCGAAGTGATGCGACGAACAGACGATGCTGGCAAGCGTGGGTCAGCAACGGCAGGCATCCGCGTCAGGACAGCAGTGGACGACCGAGGGCCAAAACAGCACGGGCAGATAGAGCGATTGGCAGAATAGCTGTCACAACACCGGAGTCATGGTTATCAACGATCCAGGGTGTGACCCGCACACAATATGTGTCCACCATGACCATCAACAGACGCCTGAGCGACGGGAATTTGCGCTCGCGCCGCCCGTTACGCCGCTTACCACTCACGCCTGTTCACCGTCAAGTTAGATTACAGTGGTGCCGCGCTCGAGCAACGTGGAACTGCGCTGACTGGGGACGTATAGTCTTTAGTGACGAGTCCCGTTTCCAACGGTGCCCTGACGACAACCGCAGACGTGTCTGGAGACATCCAGGCCAGAGTGGGGATCCTGCCTTGACTATCGCACGCCACACAGCCCCACAACAGGGGATCTGGGGTGCCATCTCCTCTGATAGCCAGACACCTCTGGTAGTCATTCCTAGCACACTAACAGCACAGCGGTATGTTGATGACATTCTACGGCCGGTTGTGTTACCGTTCCTTCACCGACATCCAGGCCTTACTTTCCAACAGGATGATGCCCAGCCGCACACGGCACGAGTTGCTATGGACTGTCGTCAAGCTTGCCCTATCCTTCCTTGGCCAGCTCGGTCGCCTGTTCTCTCTCCCATAGAGCACATTTGGGACGTCATGGGAAGGCGATTGCTAGCATTCCGCAATATCGCCGATTTAGCTCAACAGTTGGAGACCATTTGGCACGAAATTCCGCAGGACACCATCCGGGAACTTTATCAGTCCATGCCACGTCGAGTGACAGCTTGCATCCAGGCCAGGGGTGGACCAACACCTTATTGTCGTCCTCACTTTGTAACGCTCTAACTCTGCAATAAATCATTCGATTGTTCTGCACTTTTGATCGTTTGTTTTTCTATGTCTGTTCCTCACATCCACCGATTTGTATCGCCATCGGACACTTCCTTCTTGGTGCTTTGTTTGTTGTTGTTGTTGTTGTTATACAGTGTATTATAAATGTCAGAAAACTGTACTATAATGGAAGTCATTAAAGTACCGGTACTAGTTTTCATTATGATACAGTTACTCTCCACCAATCAGAGCTCAAGATTTTCATTATGAAACAGTTGTGTGACCAATTAGGTAAGGATAGCTTCGCACATTCACTGAAAATCCAACATGTCGGACATGAATTACATGATTTAAAAGTTGGCAATGTAAAGAATATCCGATTCCAAATGTTTGCATAAATAAACTGGGGCATATGGGAAAAGAAATAGCACTGTACTTTAAAATCCCCAACTCAAACTTCTACACAGGGCATTGCTTTCGTATGATTTCGGCGACAATTTTAGTGAATACTGGTATTGATATAACCACGTCATGGAGGCAGCAAACATATGACATTAGATCCACGGAAATCAATAATCCTGCTCTCTGTTCAGTAAAGGGATTTCTTATGCGAAAATGTTCTGCCAGATGTCATGACTGTTCAATGTGGGACTCCATTGATTTGCCTTCCGTTGACATTCTATACGCATCGATTTTGAAGAATAACTAGTTGATAATACGATACATCTTAATTGTAAAGCGTTTGTTACAGCCTATTGTGTATTATTTGACCAAAATAACAAAATGATCCACCATACAGTAGTACCTGTGCGCTATCTGATGGTGTTAGTTCAGGATAAACAATGTTTCAAAGGTTTGAAATTTGTTATTGGGTAGAGAGCAAATGCTGAGCACACAAAATTCCCAGCGCATACACTTACGTCAACTGGCAGAATTCCGACAGATAATTATGAATATTTATGTTAGAACATATAGTAAAATTATAATTATCGTTGAACGTAAACAGTCGTATGCAACTCGCCTATAATGGTAATTAAGACACCCGTATGGAAATTATAACTCATGTCTTAATTATTGCCATTAATATGCTCGTTGCATAGTGTACTATTATTATTTATTTATTATTTACTGTTATAGGATAAAATACCCTAGTTAAGTTATTGAAAAGGCAATATCATTCACTGTTGCTAACATTACAATTACGGTAATGAATTCTTAGAAAGAAAATATTAAGCAAAATGCGCATTCATGACCTAACTCTTTACGTTGAATATTTGAAAATAATTTGTTGTTGTTTCTTTTGAGGGGCTTGAACACCATGGTCATTCATCTCCGTGTACTTGGGTGTGTGTACAATTTATCTGATAGCCTGTGCTATTGTGATAACTGTATTAGTGTGTGTATGTGTAATTCAGGTGAGGATTGGGAAGGAGGCGGCAATGGCCTAGGAACCATCCCAGCATTTGCCTGGAGTAGAAATGCTGAAACCCACGGAAAACCACTTCCAGGATGGCTGAGGTGGGAATCGAACCCTTCTCTACTCAGTTTTGCCTCACGAGGCCGAGTATACCCCGTTCCAGCCCTCACACCAGAATTGAAATTCCTTGGTAGAGGCGTGAATCGAACCCTGACCTCCGGGGCGAAAGCCAAGAATGCTAGCCGCTATACGCTAGCTCTTTTATCATCAGTCGAGACCGGATTCTTAGGTTTTTAGCCTACTTTCGATTTTGCAAAAAATGAAAGTAGACTTAGGCTATAAGATCTACACAGGGCCAAAAATTGTGTGTCTGTCTGTGTGTGTGTGTGTGTGTGAGTCTGTGTACTCTGATTGTTTGCCCCCCCCTCCCTATCAATTCGAACACGGTGTAACCGCATTGAACGAAATTTGGTACAGAGATAAAACGAGCAAAGGGCACCTCAGTGTCATGTTTTATATCGCCGCCATCTTGACGGAAACGTAATGGCGGCCACCCAAATATTCAAAGCTTAAATCAAATTACGACTAACCTAATCATCCGATCTCTACCAAATTTTACAACAACATATATTTATATGGCGAGCGTCGTTAGACTAAACTACAAGGTCATCACCCCAATAGTTTGCAGATGGCGGCCATGTATGTGTGTAAATCGATTCCCCCTATCAATCGCCGCCATCTTGACGGAAACGTAATGGCGGCCACCCTAATGCTCAAAGCTTAAATCAAATTACGACTAACCTAATCATCCGATCTCTACCAAATTTTACAAAAACATATATTTATACGGCGAGCGTCTTTAGACTAAACTACAAGGTCATCAGCCCAATAGTTTGCAGATAGCGGCCATGTATATGTGCAAATCGATTCCCCCTATCAATTCAAGCACGGAGAAACCGAATTTAACGAAATTTGGTACAGAGATAGAACTAGCAAAGAAAATCTCAGTGTTATCTTTTATACCGCCGCCATCTTGACGGAAACGTAATGGCGGCCAACCAAATGCTCAAAGCTTAAATCAAATTACGACTAACTTAATCATCCGATCTCCACCAAATTTTGCAACAACATATATTTATATGGCGAGCGTCTTTATTCTAAACTACAAGGTCATCAGCCCAATAGTTTGCAGATGGTGGCCATGTATGTGTGCAAATCGATTCCCCCTGTCAATTCAAACACGGTGAAACCGAATTGAACGAAATTTGGTACAGAGGTAGTACTAGCAAAGAGCACCTCAGTGGCATGTTTTATATCGCCGCCATCTTGACGGAAACATAATGGTGGCCAACCAAATGTAAAAAGCTTAAATCAAATTACGACCAACCTAATCATCTGATATCTACCAAATTTTGCAACAACATACCTTTTTGTGGGAAGCATCTTTTGACGGAACTACAAGGTCATCAGGCCAATAGTTTGCAGATACTGGCCATGTATGTGTGCAAATCGATTCCCCATATCAATTAAAACACGGTGAAACCGAATTGAATGTTTTTTTTACAGAGTTAGCACTAGCAAAGGGCACCTCATATTCATGTTTATTATCCGTATAGAACGTTGTATTTCAACAATCTACTACAACCAACATTCAATTATACTCCTTGAAAAGGACAAAGCGTTATAACAATACCCATGCATTTAGGAGAAAGTAGGCTACATGTTCTTTACTGAACATCTTGTTCCCTATTTTTTTCCTTACTTCTAAATTCAGAAATACTTAAATACTTTTCCAAATCACACTCAGGAAAGCCATATTCATGTAGGCCTATTCTTTAGTACAGGGGTACCAAACCGGTGGTACGCGTACAACTGGTGGTAAGCGGGAACGTTTGAGGTGGTACGCGTTGGTGATACGATTGTTAACAAGTACAGGATGAGAATTTATCTGCATTTCCTACTCTATCATATTTTTTTTGAAGAAAATGCAATATTTCCAATGCCAGGTGTGATTGCTTATATCATTGTTAACTTGGTAGCCCTTCATGAACGTTTTAATAAATATTATTCCAAGTTTAACTGCATCAAAAATCCTTTTCCGTGAACCTCACCAAATCAGTTTTTCGATCTAACAGGAGATAGTTCCATGAAAGACAGTCTTAAAAATAAATCTTTAATTAACTTCTGGATCGGATGTAAAACCGAGTACCCAATGATCTTCCGGCAGGCTTACTAATTTTGGTGCAATTTGTTACAAGTTACTTGTAAAAGAGTGAGTTTTCTGAACTTCAATACAACAAAAATAAACATAGAAACAGAAGTGAAGTTAAATTAAGTTCAATTACTCATCATATTGATATTTTAATCGCAGACAAACAACAAGTTTCGCCCAAAAAGTAGACTTTGGATGATGTTGGTGTTTCTTTTTGCGTAGTTTGTACTAATTATATAAAATTGTATGCTTTTAGACCTATGAGTAATTTAAAAAATGTAATTTGCAATAATCGTTTTATTTTTCCCTTTATTGTAAAAATATTATTAACACTGTACACATATATCTCCATATATTTTTATTTTTAAATAAAAATTAGCAAGAACAAATTGAATAGGGGTCTATAGGGCCTATATATTTATTGTTGCCTTGATAAAGCGTTAAAAACACCGAAATATAAGTGCATTAATAATTACATATGAAGTTCTCTCAGCAATTTAATTAAAATAAAACAAGCCATTGGGCACTTATCTGATAGTTAATACATGTTTCTAAAAGAATATAGGACTGTTGGCACCCCAGAATTTCTAAAAAATTCAAGTGGTACGCAGTTGCTAAAAGTTTGAGAACCCCTGCTGTAGTACATAGGAAATGAAATGAATAAAGTAATAATAACAATAATAATAATGTAACTACTTACTCTGCCGGGGCGGTTCCTGGGTTCCTGCCTCCTCGCCACCGCGCCATCCCGGCCCTGGCCATCGGGGGACTACTGTCCGCCACCCTGCTAGCCGGCTGAAACAAGAGACAGCATCTTACAGTTTTAGGCCTAAATATATACCAAGTGTTTCAAAACTGTGGTGTCACCATTTCAGAAAAATATCCGCTGGTTAGGAAAGGAGCAACTGGACTTGAAATGTGTGGGAAATGGAGGATGGGGAAGACAGCACACTGAGAATGGGCGCTGTCAGCACCCGGATTCGAACCTTATATATCGTTTATTTCCAGCTCCTCCTTGCTGTCGCGGTGTGCGATTTAACACGCACGGCTACGCTGTGAAGTGCTTAAATAATAAACGTGCCAACTTATACCAGGTTTATTTGTTGTTATTGTTGTTACTTCTCTTTAGGACTTGGGCTGGGATTAGGAAGGAGGTGGCCGTGGAATGCAAATATGAATAATAATATGTGTTTTACGTCCCTTTGAACTAATGCAGCGTTAGAGACATTAGGGTGCCGGAGTTTTACCCTGAAGGGGATATTTAACGTGTCAGTAAATATACTGATATGACTCTCTCGCAGAAATGCTAACTGCATCAGGATTAGATCCCGTAACCGTGGGCACAGCAGGCGAGAATGTTATTATTGCAGCTCAGTTAGGAACTATCCGGGAATTTGCCTGGAATAAAAGTGAAAAACCACGGAACACTTTCAGGTCCCACTCTCACTTTTACTTTAAGATGATGATTGAGCCCTGTATCAACCTTCAGACAAAAAAAAATACAGTCAGTCTGAAAGACTAGACGTTATATCATTTCAAATGACGCATGCTACAAATGCTACACATGTTAAAAAGGCTCAGGAGGGCCCCAGGACTCTTTCAACAGACTCCATTACCCTTTAACTTAGGCTTCCCGCGCGGGCACCTCTTTAAGGGTCACCCTGTATTTGAGTCTGATATCTTGCAAACCTCTTTAAGGGTCACCCTGTATTTGAATTGAATCTAACATACTATACACCTCGTTAAGTGTCACCCTGTATTTTGCTCTGACATCATGCACGCCTCTTTAGGAGGCACCCTGTATTCTTATCTGGCATCTTGTATATCTCTTTAGAAATCAACCTGTATTCTTGTTTGACATCTTGTACACCTCTTTAGGAGTCACCCTGTATTCTTGTCTGACATCTTGTGCACCTCTTTAGGAGCTACCCTGTATTCTTCTCTGCCATCTTGTACACCTCTTTAAGAGTCACCTTGTATTCTTATCTGGCATCTTGTATATCTCTTTAGGAGGCACCCTGTATTCTTAACTGGCATCTTCTCTTTAGAAGTCACACTGTATTCTTGTGTGACATCTTGTACACCTCTTTAGGAGTCACCCTGTATTCTTGTCTCACATCTTGTGCACCTCTTTAGGAGTCACCCTGTATTCTTCTCTGCCATCTTGTACACCTCTTTAAGAGTCACCTTGTATTCTTATCTGGCATCTTGTATATCTCTTTAGGAGTCACCCTGTAATCTTATCTGACATCTTGTACTGTATTTTGCTCTGACATCCTGCACACCTCTTTAGGAGGCACCCTGTATTCTTATCTGGCATCTTCTCTTTAGGTGTCACCCTGTATTCTTGTCTGACATCTTGTGCACCTCTTTAGGAGTCACCCTGTATTCTTTTCTGCCATCTTGCACACCTCTTTAAGAGTCACCTTGCATTCTTATCTGGCGTCTTGTATATCTCTTTAGTAGTCACCCTGTATTCTTATCTGGCATCTTGTACACCTCCTTAGGAGTCACCCTGTATTCTTTTCGCTTCACTCAAATCCCCAGGCCGCTCGACGCCCCAGGACTCTTCAACAGACTCCATTAACCATTAACTTAGGCTTCCTGCGCGGCTGCATGACGTCACCGTCTCCGTCTCCGTAACGCATAACTTTTGACTCAAGCATTACGATGAAGTCGACAAGATCATTTGAAATGATAAAATTAAATATTCCTTGGCGGAGGCGGGCATAGAACCCGGACCTCAGGTATTACATTTGTTGTTAATTCATATAATGGCTTTGCGAAATCGTGGTCATTTAGCCCCGTGTGCTTGGATGTGTGTAGAATTTCTATGTTATCGTGATGTCTGTAATATTTGTAATGCAGAAGAGGATTGGGAAGGAGGCGGCCGTCCCCTTAAGTTAGGAACCATCCCGGCATTTGTCTGGAGTAGAAGTGGGAAACCATGGAAAACCATTTCCAGGATGGTTGAGATGGGAATCTCAACTTTGCCTCACGAGGCTGAGTGGGCCTCGTTCTAGCCTCAGACCAGAATTAAATTTCATGACAGCCGGGTGTAGTGGTTAGCGTGCTTAGCTGCCACCCTGGAGGTCCAAGGTTCAATTCCCGGCTCTGCCACGAAATTTGAAAAGTGGTATGAGGACTGGATCGGGGTCTACTCAGCCTCGGATGGTTCAAATGAGTAGAGGGGGTTCGATTTCAACCTCAGCCATCCTCGAAGTGGTTTTCCGTGGTTTCCCACGTCGTCTTCGGGATGTTACCTACCATCAGGCAACGGCCGCCTCCTTCCCTCTTCTTTGTGCATCCCTCCCATTCTTCCCATCCCGTCCCGTCCCTCATGAGGCCCCCCTGTTCGCTTTGCAGGTGAGGCCACCTGGGCAAGGTGCTAGTCCCGCCTCCCCAGTTGTATCACCCATCCCGATGTCAAGCTCCAGGACACTACCCGTAGAGTCGGTAAAGGTGGGAATCCTCGCTGAGTCCGTGGGAAAATCCTACCTGGGGGGGGGGGTTAACTAACTACGAAAAAAAGAAAAAAACCTATAGCCGGGAATCAAACAGGGGCCTCCTCGGTGACTGCCAAGAATGCTAGCCACTACAGCATAAGGTGTCTATATTACTTTCTCCACCATAGTCGATCCATCTCCTGCAAAGCTGCCACGGACTGTTTCCTGTGTTGTATTTTATGACGGGGGTAGGACGAGGTGCGCAGCAGCATCCTGCATACTAAGTGGATGGTAATGGTCGCGCGGTCATGTTTGCTCCATGCATCGCTGTTAACACACTTCATACTCAATCATTCCAGTATAAAGACATTGAATTTTAACCGCTGCAAATTGCTGCTGTTGACAGTGAGCAAAGTTTTACTTAAGCTCCAGCATCATGAAGCCCCCACGCGGACAGACTACAATACAATAGCGTTGTTGTTGATAGATTTAGGGGCTTTACGACGTCGTGTTCATGAAGTTCCGTGTACTTGGGTGTGTGTGTGTATGTATATACAGTAGAAGCCGCTTATAAGAGACACATCGGGCGGAAGCCACTTCGTCTCTATTAACCGGATGTCTCACTAAAGCGAAATTATATACAATTTTGTATTTAGGAGAGTAGGTGCGCTTGACATGCGAGAGGTAACGGGATCGTTACCCGGCGCCTCCAAAGATTTTGAGATATCAAAGAAGGTTCAAGAGAAAAGACTACAGTGCTATGGACATGTCATGAGAAGGGGTAACACTTATGTTGGCAAGAGAATGACAGTAATGGTAGTGGAAGGTGACAGAAGAATGGGAAGATCAAGAAGAAGATGGAGGGACTGTATACAAGATGACTTGAGGGAGATACATCTAACGGAAGAGGACGTATGCGACCGAGGGAAATGGAGAAGACTTGCCAGGAACGTCGACCCCACTTGAGTGGGAAAAGACGAAGGAAAAGAGAAGAAGAAGGAGGAGAGTACGTGCTAAAATAATGTGATAACTGTGATACATGTGAATAATGCAATTACTGTACGCCACAAACATGTCAACTATAAGGTGCGTTCAAAAAGTAACAAGCCGGAGGCATAATTACAGAAACCAGTACCTGTATGTTAGAAGTATTGGCCCTGGCTGTTGAGGCACTTATCCCACTGTGACACGAGGCGGTGAATGGCTGTCTCATAAAATTCCCTGGGCTGCGATGTGAACCAGTTCCGCACGTACAGCTGGACGTCGGCGTCCGAGGTGAATCGCTGGCTCCGCAGAGCCCTTATCAGGGGAACAAACATGGCATAATCACAGGGAGAGAGGTCTCGACTGTATGGAGGGTGGCCGAGAACCTCCCATTTGAATTTCTGCAGGAGTGCCGCGACTGTGTTGGCCGTATGAGGTCGTGCATTGTCGTGGAGCAGAATGACCCCACGGGTGAGATTGCCTGGTCGTTTTGTTTTGATCGCTTGGCGAAGGGTGGTCAAGGTTTGCGAGTAACGCTGGGCATTCACTCTTGTCCCGTGCGGCATGACGTGTATCAGAAGGGGGCCATCTTGGTCAAAGAAGAACGTTAGCATTACCTTTCATACACTCGTGTGGATGGTCTTGACTTTTTTGGGTGGTAGTGACCCTGGATGCTTCCACTGGAGGCTTTGTCGTTTGGATTCTGGTTCGAAGTGATGAAACCATGACTCATCTCCAGCCACCACTCGTGCCAGGAACCCATTCCCTTCCCTCGCATAGCGCTGCAGACAGTGGCGTAGCTAGACCTGAAGGGGCCCCTGGGCAAGAAGTTGAAATGGGGCCCCCTCACTATATTTTGAAAACCTGACCTTAAATAAAGTTTGAAGATAAGAACTTATCAAAGTGACTTTATGCACTTTTCGAATTCCTACCCCCTTGCCACTTCCCTTTTTCTAGAAATATTTAATTTATACTTTGACTGTTGGCTCCATGAAATGTCGTAAATAACTGTGATAAATAATAGCTATAGCTTTTCAATTTGTGAAATTGTGATATCGTAATAAGAAAAATTTGAAAGAGAAGAAAACTGCATGTAAATATATATTATAAGTACACATATTTGTTCTTTTATTACTGGCAATAATGAAGCTAGAGTAGAAAACTAAAGGGAGCAAATAGGATCGTCTCAGAAGTAGTAGGCTTTAAAAATAAAATACACGCCAGGTCGAAACTTCAAAATTATATATGTATTAGGCTATACAAATAACTTGAAATAAAATAAGTATATAGATTTTTACTCATTGTTACAATATTTTTTTGTTGAGTTATTATTATTAAACAATCTATTAAAACAAATAAACTTATCAACTAACCTAATTTACACAATACATTTTTCCTTCTCTTTGCATCTGCAAACATGTTAATTACATGTGAGAAGTTACGTTTTCGAGCTCTTTCATTTTCAATCGATAGAAGCGCCAACCCACTTCAAAGTTCTTGGCTCATTATGCTTCTTAAGTAGGACTTGATAATTTTCAGCTTGGAAAAAGATCTTTCTGCTTTAGACACTGTGATAGCTACATTCAAGAACATTAAAAAAAGCAGTACACACGTCAGGATAGCTTGCAACCAGAATGTGATTTTCAATGTAGAGGAGGTCTATCAGTTGCTTAACAGTCGACATTTTCTTAATTTTAGAGGGAAAAGATGCACGCATGCTGGAAATTAATGCAGGAAATGTTGGTGACACATCATCAGAAAAAGTCTCGGCGAAACTTTTTGTCTCTTTAATCAGTTCGTCATCTGAAGCATTGTTCAAGAAATAAGGCTGAACAACTTTGTAGGCATTAATAACTGACTTCATGCCTTCAAATCTGCTGTTTAACTGAGCCATAATTGTATCAATCATGGGGTAAAACACAGATACCCGAAATCTAGTTTCAGGATTGAGAAATCGGTGGTCTACACTCAGTTCATCAAAATGCTTTTTAACTTGCTTTAGTCCTTTCCCAGAAAACTCACTAGGTATTCCGCACTTAAAGCCCATAGTTGAAGCTTCTTTTACAAGGTCCTCAAATGAATTTCTTCGTTCTGTAACACCTAATAGAGCATCACCTAATAGATGAAAAGCTGAAACGATATCCATATTTTCAGTTTGGGGACATTTAGATACGATGTTCAGTTGCTGCAAAATCTTTGTTTGTACAACTAACAGAAGCACAAATTCAAAACTTTCAATTTTCTTTTTCAATCCTATTGCATCACTCCTTTCTTTTGCCTGATTACTTGTCAAAATAAGTTTGGATAGCTCTCTTAATACATCGATAAACCTCTCCTTTAAAGAAAGAACTGCTTCGTACCTTCCCGACCATCTTCTTGGATTGAGTGTTTTTAACGTTATGTTTGCATTTTCAGATGCATCTTGCAGCCTCAGCCAGTGTTTGATACTGTGTCCAAAAAAGTTGTAGATATTTTGTACATCCTAAAAAAACTGTGATATTTCACGATAGGCTTCTACAGCGTCTTTCAACAGCAGATTTAAATTGTGACTTGCACAATGTACAAAATATGCATGTGGCGCAACTTCTTGAATCTCTTTTCTGCACTCCATTGTATACTCCACTCATTACACTTGCGCCGTCATAACCTTGTCCACGACATTTTTTTCAATTCAAGACCTTTATCTTTAACAGATTCCACTATTTTACTTGCCAAACCAAATGCACTTTGATCTTCAACTTTTGTAAAAGAAGTAAACGTCTCGCAAATCTTTATTTCCTTGGATTTATTTTTTTCATCATTTACCACTTTGGCGTACGGTACCTGAAAACTTTACTTAACTGATCAACTTTACTTATATCCTGAGTTGTATCCATAATAACAGAGAAAAATGGAGAGCTCTGTATTTCGTATTTGATTTCTTTCAGTACGGTACTTCATTTGCATCAAAGAAATAACTTCATTTTGGATGCTAGGGCTTAAATAGTTAACACTTCCTGCTGGCTTTTGAAAAAGGGTTTTTAGTACAGGGTCATAGTCAGACAGAAGTTCTATTATAGACAAGAAATTTCCTTTATTTGGATCTTCCATTTTACTACTTCTTCCGCGGAAAGCAAGGTTACAGGTGGCCAAAGTTAATGAAACATTATCTGTTCTTTCTAGAAAGTTCCTCCAGTAATGTTTCTCTTCTTTTAAATGTTTTTCGAAAGCATCACTCATTGTTTCATCATTCCTCTATTTCTCAAATATAACACAAGAAAATATGTGGTCATCCGATTGTTCATGAGTTTTAATTTTATCAGAATGATGTTTCCAGTCGTTTAGTCCCGTACTACCGAAAGTGTTCTCTGAATGTTGTGGGAACAGCCAACATGGTTGACAGTAGACACGGTCTAACTTTTGCGAATAGCAAAGCCACAGTCTGTTACATTTCATCCCAGAACCTGATATAAAACTGTAGTAATTAGTTAAAAATTATATTTTACTCCTCGTCAATCAGGCTGTTTTGGAAAGAGACCACGAGCTTGACAAGGTCATGATGCTATGATTTACCTTTTCATTTCTGGATTATTGACGGGACTGGGAAATTCAATTTTGTCTTACAAAACATAATGTTCAGCGTGTCCAGTTTCAGTCAAGCTTACTGCGTCCTTGTTAATATCGACTGGCTGATCAACACATGAAAGGCCATGGTCGGAACATCGGTTTTATGTAATTCAGACTGTTGATGAGCGTCAAGATCTAAAAAATACATAGTGAATAATATTGAGCAATACAATTTAGTGAAGTGGTTTATAGTTGATTGCAGTGTTTTATTTGTAGAAACAGATTCAACTAACTGTTGAACTAAGCCAACTAACTGATCATTGGTTGGTTAACGGGACAAAGAGACTGTGTCACCAATGATAGTCGTCCGTTGAAACGATGCATACTGCATACCCGATACAGTGTGATTTTTAATGTGAAGTGAATATCAAACAAATGTGTTCAGTCCATGTGAAGTGAATCAATCGTCGCAATTCGCAAACCGCTTCACTGTTTTTTTAAATCACACAATCTATGCTTTTTATAATATTAACGTAATATGATATTAGTTTGTTATGAAATATTACGTCCTGACCATATTGTCCATGGAACTCTTAAGAACAATAATATTACTTTGCTTAACAACTTATAACACTTTTACAATATAGTTCACTTTGGTTTCTTATTAACTTCATTATTTTCATTTCCTTCGTTTTGATCTTGTTTCTGCACCGAAACGTACTCTAAACCTGATTGAGTATGTGGGTGCAACCATGCAATTTAGTACAAGCATGAACCGTCTCCTCTTTGTTTCTTTTATCCTTCCTTTTTTAGCTCCACTTTCATAAGTACGTTTCATAGCGTCGTTAAAAAATAGCACAATACAAGCCACAACATGAAGTTCAGCCACTTAACCGGAAACCGCTGCTGTGGCGACGTACCAACTACACTACTGCTACTACTATGCTACTGTGCTTTGCTGATGTGTGATGATACAGCGGAGGGGAAAAGGGTGGAACGATGAGTCATGGTCATGCGCTGAATGGGAAACAATGCATTGTCTGCCCGGCGCCTGGGTCGGGCGCCCGGCTATCAAAAATACTCATAGAATACCACACAAATGGAAGGATATATCTTACATACAGATTGCACTGAACGTGACTAGTTTCTAAACACAAGTTTAGACGCGTAGGCCTAGTTCCGTACAATTGGGGGCCCTGAACTAAACTGAATTTTCAAATATGTTTTCTAGTACTGTTTTTATTTATTTATTATTTTTATTTATAATTTTTCTTTTAGGGTTTGGGGGGCCCTAACCTCGGGGGCCCCGGGGCGGTGCCCCGCTTGCCCCATTGTAGCTACGCCCCTGGCTGCAGATGACCAAGACAGTGGGCCATTCAACATGCTTCCTGGTGTGGTTGAAGACTGTGGGGCACACATTGGGCACACACTTTGCGCAAGTGCAGTCGTTCCTTCATGATGGTGTGCACACTTCCGACGCTCAATCCGACCACGGCGGCTATGGCGTTCAGTGTCACTCGGCGGTCCTGGATAATGAGTGTATTAAACAGCTGGACGTTGTCATCGGTAATGCAGGGGCGTGCCCAGACCGGGCATCATCGGCTAACGACACCCGTCCTTCCCTGAAGCGCTTATGCCACGCCTTGACCCTTGCAAGGGACATGCAGTGTTCGCTGTACACTTGTGATATTCGGCGATAAATATCCGTTCCCCATACTCCTTCCGCTGTCAGAAACCGAAAAACACCTCTTTGCTCTTCGGTTGACGCCTCTATGTCACAGTTTGCAATGCGACTGGCAGCGTTGGACGATTGATGCATGCTGCTGCTCGCTTTGTATCGTCACGTGACGTGCACGCGTGCCCTCTAGAGACGGGCTGTGACCTTCCACGCTCTGGTCGGAACCACACCTCGTTACACACACCACGATTAGCCGATGTCGTCACCGGTTTGCGCATTCCAGCCTCCGGCTCGTTACTTTTTGAACGCACCTTATAATATGAATGGAAAAGAACTACAGTATGAACTTTACTGCATATACTACATGCAATTAAGAACATACATGCTGTAGTCTACTGCACAGCTGCTTTTTACCTTCTCTTTTCCGTTTCCTTCCCACCGAATTCTGTATGACTCCATTTTTCACGCAAGCTCACTTCATTTGTTTTCAAACGCGAAATTGTATCTTTGAAGACACCCGTGATTTTTACTACTTCTTGAACTGGGATGTTGGCTGGCTGGGTTTTGATTTTGTCCAAAACAGATTTTTTTCCCGCACAGTTACAAACCTTGTCCGGCTCCGTGGCTAATAGGTTAGCATGCTAGACTTTGGCCCGATGGGCCCCGGATTCGATTCTCGGCCGGGCCATGAGGAATTTAATCTCCTGTGGTTAATTCCTCTGGCTTGGGGACTGGGTGTTTGTGATGTAATCATGTACAAAAAGAAACAAAACACTGGAAACAAATAGAAACAACAGAAACAAGTTAAAAAGAAAAACCTTTACGTGCCATTTCAAAAGCGATGTGACACAGCCGACACTCTGACAATTATTGTGACATGAAGACAAAGTCAAGTGTTGAGCTTAGGAACAATGCTTAGCGGCTTATAAGCTACTGTACATATCTGACTTGGACTTTGTTATGAAGAGTAGAAAACCTCTGTTGTCTCTGTAAACCGAAGCGACGTGCTGTATCACATAAGCGTTCTGAAACATTCAGTTTTGTTTTTCAGTATGTTTCTCCATGAAACGGCTGTCTCCCTTATCAGACGTCTATCATAAGCGGCTTTTAATGTACAGTATATATAAATATAATATGTCTTCTAACCGGTGTTATTGTGGTGACTGTATTAGTGTGTGTATTTGTGATGCAGATGAGGATTGGTAAGGAGGCGGCCGTAGTTTTAAGTTTCGTCTCTGCAACGAAAACGCGATACACTTCTGCTTCCCCCACTTCTCTCTTCCTCAAAATTAGTCAAAATTCATAAAGAAACAAAAAAACAATCAAAATTTGTCAAAATTTTTCAGAAAGAAAGCTTCAAAAGTAAAAAAGAAAAAATACTTGAAAATCTTAAAAAAATAGTGAACATTAAAAAAAACAACCACAATTAGTCAGAAAAGCTCAAAAAGTAAAAAAAAAGAAAACATTCACAATTAACTTATTAGCCAAAATTAGTGAAAACCAAAAATTCAAAATAAAATAAATAAAAAATTGGTCAAAATCCAAATAAGGAAAATTAACAAAAATCAAACAAAATTATTCAAATATAGTCTCCATTCTGCTAGCCTGGTAAATGAAATAAAGAGTTGACGTAAGTGGTATTCATTATCAGTTTCTAGAATCGTAGTCGTCGCCGATGCGAAGCGCTACCGTTAACAACATTGCAATTAACGCTACCGTTCTAGGGTAACATACGCTAGTGTAAGGTAAAAGAGCCCAATGAACTTCTTCCCCTTTCCTCGCACAACGCTGGAGCTCTGGCAATCAGTAATCACTTGACAGCACACACTTCTGTTATTTGCGCAGCTGTAAATACGGTATGTTATATTATAATTGGGAGTCACGAGTCAACTCAGCGAGCGGAGTCTAGTGCACGTCTGATCTAAGACAATATTATTCGCCTGACACTGCTGGCCTGGTCGACGCACAAGCTGGCGATGGCGGTAAAATTCAACACCGCGTGCAAATATTACAATTTTCTTTAAACTAACTGCGAGGAGAACTAGGGAGAGGGGACAATACAAGGCAGGTGATGGAAATTTATAGAAACTGTGGATTAAACGGGGGATTAAGGGGGACTCCATCTGGCGCCCAGGACAGTGCACAGGGGGACGACACAACGAATAAGAACAGGGGCGCGGTGAGGCGAGGGCACAGTAATTGCCACAATAAACAACAATAATAACTCGTCATGAATCCACACAGACACTCGCTATCCTCCAACTGGATTACTATCCAGTCATTTGAGGGGAGCCACGGTCGATGAGGAAGTATTTACCTTTTCTGGATGTTCTCAGAGCGAGATGAGACTGTGTTGGCAAAACAATAAGAATATCCCCCATAAAGTGGCTTCATCCCCCTGTGTTTAATGCATTGGTAATGCAATAATTTTGAATTATTAGTGAAAACTACAGAGAATAAGCATCCCGCTCAGCATGGCGTGCCGCACCTTGTAAGCCAACACCTCAACTCTGTGTTGCACACGCAGACTATTTAGCGGCCAGTTCCTGAACTATTACAATCTAATTTGTAGACGCAGTTTCAATCTGTCATTTTGATGTATGTATAATATCTACGGAGTGTGTTTCGATTATGCAAAATATATTAGGTCTGTTGTTATCATGGCTTCCAAACCTGTTCTTGTTTCTTCAGAAATCGACGATATTTAAGAGCAGGGGTGGACAACCAGTAGGTGTAGAAAAGCCAATGTAGCGAGGTCTCAGTTGCGATATACTGTATTCTGCAAGAATCTCAATGACACAGGTTATCAAACAGATTCCACACATCCTCAAGTAAACGGGGGCTATAAGGTAAACCTACTTTATTTGGTGACATACTTTATTTCGTGACACCACTCATAATATTCATCCTGAAGTAAGGTAGGCATTCAACACCAAGTATCAACAGTCCTCAACAGATGGCAGGAATGTCGTTACACTGGAAAAATGCTCTGAGCGGAAATTCTCACTGGGTGTACGACATGCAGTTGATTGAATAGTATGCACGTAGTCTACCCCTACAGTTCTTGTCCTCAACCCTTCCTTCCATAGTTAAGTCTTAGTTTGTGTCCTACCAACCTATCTCTTCTCATCATTAGCAGTCGCCAGAAACATTTCTTCTCTCCCACTCATCTTAATAACTTTTCATTTGTACTTCTACCCATCTGATCTTCATAATTTTCCTGTAACACCACATTTCAAACGCTTCTGCTTTCATCTTTTCTGTTGCAATACAAATTGAATGTACGAATGAAAAACCTGTATATGTGTGGAGACAAATAGCCGTAGAAAAATTCGCAACAGAGCACGAGAAC
Source organism: Meconema thalassinum (assembly GCA_946902985.2). Lineage (NCBI taxonomy): Eukaryota > Metazoa > Arthropoda > Insecta > Orthoptera > Tettigoniidae > Meconema > Meconema thalassinum. The sequence goes on from OX336393.1 coordinate 178,434,286, forward strand.
GTTTATCAAAAGAAGCTAGTCTACAAATCCTTATTCAACACTACAACCTGTTCAGACCTTCACATTCGCGTAAGATTACATTTAAGCGGAGAAAAGCCTGCTTAATGTTTCCGGACGAGACACCATAGTCTCATACTGTTTATAGCAAGCCCTTTATATGGCCATGCATTATAATGAATAGCAAGACCTTTATATGGCCATACATTGTATTTATCGCACACTGCAATCTCAAGTCCCATGTTGTTTGAAGCATGGCTCGTCTATTGCTCCAGAGATTTTAAAACTGCATTTGTTCTGGGACATGTAGAGAACACTTCCGCAGTGCATTAAACCTAGCTCTTATTCATAACCTCGGAGTGCCAGCAAAATATCGTAACTCTCCAAGCTGTTTAAACAAAGGCAATTTCATACTGTATCGTCCAGGACGAGGATGGAAGTTACACATAATTCGTTCAAAAGTTGTCGGGTCTTTCCTTGTAACTGTATTTTTAAATTAACTCGAAATATTGATTAATGGCTATAGAACAGAGTTTCTTAACCCATGGGTCACGATTCAAGTATATCAGCAAGGCTGCTAGGAAGAAGAGTGGATTTTTGATTCTTAATACAGCAGCCTTGTTGACATTAATTTTATCATTTTAAATGGTATAATCGACTTCGTCGTTACCTTACGGCAACGTCACGAAATGTACCGAGAATGCACTAAGGTGTGTGACGTCATAGTACCGCTTGGTGCATGTGTACTGAGTTCACTGGTGAGCTCTGGCGTTACGTTACGGCAACGTCACGAAATGTACCGAGAATGCACTGAGGTGTGTGATGTCATAGTACCGCTTGGTGCATGTGTACTGAGTTCACTGGTGAGCTCTGGCGTTACGTTACGGCAACGACACGAAATGCACCGAGAATGCACTGAGGTGTGTGATGTCATAGTACCGCTTGGTGCATGTGTACTGAGTTCACTGGTGAGCTCTGGCGTTACGTTACGGCAACGTCACGAAATGTACCGAGAATGCACTGAGGTGTGTGACGTCATAGTACCGCGCGCTCGCTCGAAACCTCCAGCCTTTCTAGCATTTGTAGTATTTAAAATGATATAAAGTCCAGTCTTTCAGATGACTGTCTCTTTTTTTAAAACTTTTTAATGGGTTTTAGCCCTTCAGATTTTTAACAGCTGTATTGGCAGCATTTTGTTTGAGACTCTGTCATATATTGTAAATATCATGGAAATGAAACTTAAACTGTTGGCGCAGCAGAAAAGGGGAGAATAGAAGCATTTGAAATGTGGTGTTACAGGAGAATGATGGAGATCAGATGGGTAGATAGAGTTACAAATGAACTGGTATTAAGATGAATGGGAGAGGAGAGATATTTATGGCGACTGCTAATGAAGAGAAGAGATAGGTTGGTAGGACACATACTAAGGCACCCAGGAATACCAAACTTAATGACGGAAGGAAAGGTCGAGGACAAGAACTGTAGGGGTAGACCATGGTTAGAATAATATGTTAAACAGATTGTCTCGAATGTAAGGTGTGGTAGCTACTGTATATAGAGATGAAACTATTAACTCAGATCAGGGAGGAATGGAGAGCTACATCAAACCAGTCGAAAGACTGAAACCTCCAGCAGCAGCAGCAGCAACAACAACAACAAACAAAATACAGCCATCACAATAATACAGGTTATCAGACTAGATTTTACACATACACCGACGTCCACGGAGTTAAATGACCACGAGGTCCAAGCCCCTCAAACGAAACAACAACAACAACGTCACCGCGGAGATTCAATTCCCTACCCGTAGCGTAGCCGTGCTTATGCACCATAGCTGCGAGGGCAGCTGCAGCCAGTCCAGACATTGTGGAGGTTCGAATCCCAGCGCAGACAACGGTTACTCTGAGTCCAGGAAAATGCAGAGATAGATACTTGGAGTCTCGGGGCACCTACCCCATGCCCGTCTCTGATACAGCTCCACACACTACTATAGTTAGCACATAAATACCAGTTATCACTAAAGTTCAACACACATCCAACTGAACGGGGCTGATGACCAAGATGTCCCAAATCCCTAAAATGAATTGACATCAACATCAATTCCCGACTCTGCCAAGAAATGTAATTCTGATCTGGGGGCTTGTGAGGCAGAGCTGAAAGGAGATCGATTCTCATCTCAGTCGTCTAGGAAGTAGTTTCTCGTGGTCTCCTACATTCTCAAGCAAATGCACGGATGCTACCTGAATTAACACTACGGCCGCCTTCCCAATTACAAATATACACGCCAGTACAGACATCACAATTACACAGGTTAAGAGATTTCTTGCACACATGCAAGTACACGGAGCTACATGACCACGATGACCCAAAGCCCTCTACCGAACACATGAGGTGAATAGTCCGAAGACTGTGGCAATGCGTATCACCAGCAGGTACAGTAATGCAATTAGGCTGTCCCGTGCCCTCTGCGGTCTACCCTCACCACAATGATTATTATATCGCCTCTCTGGAGGACCATTAGCTGGGGTCACACGCCACTTGAAAGCTCAAAGCCAAGTCTAATGACTGGAGACATTCGAGAAAACCGTGCTGTTACTGAGTTTTTTTTAAGTTGTCGTGTGGCTTCCTGAGAGGCCGAGTGCAGGTCTTTCTAGTCGACGTCCGTGGGTGACCTGCGCGTCGGGATGAAATATATAATGGATGAAAATGAATGAAACTGGGCAAGGAAGTGGAAAGAAGAGACCGTGGCCTGTCAGAAAGTACCGTCCCAGCATTTGCCTGGTGTGGAAAATGGGGAAACCAAGGAAAACCATTTCAAGGACGGCCAACGGTGGGGTTCGAACCCCTCGCGTCTACCAAATCAGCAGAGAGCTTGGCCCCATGGCCTAACGCTGAGCTTTAGCCAGCATAGCCACTGCTGACGGTGTTAACCGAGGTAAGGTTGTTCACGATCAATTCAGTAGCTATCAGTTGTATCTCCTCAGGCGGTCGACACAATATTACTGGGCAGGGGTAAATAAACAAATACATAAATTAATTGAAATAATTAAATTAAATAAATAAAAAAACAAAATTTGGTGCTTTTCAGTCGGTAAAAACGAATGTACCCAAAAGAGTTGGATTTTACCCTAATCCTGAAAGAAATTACATGAGAATAATAAATACACTAGGGTGATCAGTTTCGATCGTCAAGTGATCATCATCAGATACCAGTCAGTCGCGTGTTTCCAGTGCCCGAGGGAAGTGAACTGCTCGCTGCTGTACTGCACAAGACCCCTAACCAGATACACTTTAAGCATCTCACCAAAACATCATATAGATTACAACTAACAAATACCGACAAGTTGCATCACCAATACAGCAACTAAATAAGTGTACATATTGTAAATATTTTCACCCGTATTTTCAAACATAGATTTTATAGCCTAAGTATAATGGATCTGATGATGATTGCTTGACGATCGAAACTGGTCATCCTAGTGTAGGCTATTTATTAATCTCATGTAATTTTTTTCAGGATTAGGGTATATCCCAACTCTTTTGGGTACATTCGTGTTGACCGACTGAAAAGCACCAAACTTTTGTTTACTTAGGCAACACTGAAAAATGGCTTCAAACCCCTTAAAAAAAAACAAAAAAAAACCTGAACATCAATTGCAGAGGAATGTCCACTTTTGAAGAAAGAAATGACAATATCCCCAGAAGAAAACATTGGCACGAAAGAAAGAATAGTTAGAAAACCGTGGATCACGTAAAATATACTAGAATTAACATACGAAATGCGGAAGCACAGGAATGTAAGAGATGAAAGGGAAATAGCAGAATACAGACGCCTGAGAAATGAGGTTAACAAGAAATGCAAGAAAGCAAAAGAAGAATGGTTGATAGATAAATGTACAGTTATTGAAAATTGTCTGAAATTAGGAAAATTAGATACAGCTTATCGAAGGATTAAGAATACTTTTGGGGAAACGAGGAATAAGTCCTGTAATATTAAGGACACAGATGGAAAGCCTTTAACATATAGCGTTGAGAAATGGAAAGCTTACATAGAGTGTTTGTGTAAGGGAAAGGAAATTGAGAATTATGTAACGGAAAGGGAAGAGGTAATTGATGAGGATGAGAAAGCAGATTTAATATTGAGATCAGAATTTGACAGAGCATTGGAAGACTCAAGCAGAAACAAAACACCAGACTTAGATCATAAGTTATACTGATTGAGTTGCTACGCTGCATATGTGATGAAGGTCTGATCAAGTTATTTCACTCGGTGTGTAGGATTTATGAGACAGGTGAGGTTCCCTCTGATTTCAAGAAGAATCTTAACATCCCTATACCGAAGAAAACAGGAGCTGGCAGAGGTGAAGATTACCGTACAATCAGCTTGATTACTCATGCTTCAAAGATCCTGACTAGAATAATTTACAAGAGGATGGAAAGACAGATAGAAAGAGAGTTGGGTGAAAACCAGTTTGGCTTCAGGAGAAACGTAGGAACAAGGAAAGCTATACATGTCTTAGGCTGATTTTGGAAGCTAGAATAAGGAAGGATAAGAGAACGTTCATGGCATCTGTAGACTTATTGTTAGAAAAGGCTTTTGATAACGTTGATTGGAGTAAGTTGTTTGACATTTTCAAAACTATTGGAATAATGAACAGGGATAGGAGGGTGCTCAACAATCTAGGACTATACAGAAACCAGACAGCAGTTATTCGAGAGGAAGGACATGAGAGCTGGTATTCAGAAAGGTGTAAGGCAAGTCTGCTACTAATCACCCATACTTTTCAATTTATACATTAAACAAGCAATGAAGGAAATTGTGGGGAAATTCAAAGTAGGAGTAAAAAGATTCAAGGAGAAATAAGTTTAACTCTAAGATTTGCTGATCACATCGTCATCTTAGCCGACGCACCAGAGGATTTGAATGAGTTTTTAAGTGGTGTGGATTCTGTCTTGAGGAGAGAATTCATGATGAAAATTAATAAATGTAAAAAATATATATATATATATTGGAATGCAGCCGAAAGAAATCAGAAACCCCTATGGACGTCGAATTGGCAGGTGAAAATCTCAAGTAAGTAGGAGACTTCTGTTAGTTAGGAAGCAAAATAACTAGTGATGAACGAAGCGGAGATGATATAAAAAGTGGGTTAGCACAGGCAAGGAAAGCATTCGTACAGAAAAGGAATCTGTTGACATAGAATTTAGATTTAGCTATTAAAAAGTCATTTTTGAAAGCCTTTGTCTGGAGCGTGGCGCTCTATGGAAATGAAACTTGGACTGTTGAAGCAGCAGAAAAGAGGAGAATTGAAGCATTTGAAATGTGGTGTTACAGGAGAATGACGAAGATCAGATGGGTAGATAGGGTTACAAATGAAGAGGTACTAAGACTAGTGGGAGAGGAGAGATGTTTCTGGCGACTGCTAATGAAGATAAGAGATAGGTTGGTAGGACACATACTAAGACACCCAGGAATAGCAAAGTTAGTTATGGAAGGGAGGGTCGAGGATAAGAACTGTAGGGGTAGACTATGGTTAGAATATGTTAAACAGATTGCCTCGGATGTAGGGTGTGGTAGCTATTTAGAGATGAAACGATTGGCTCAGGACAGGGAAGCATGGATAGCTGCATCAAACGAGTCAAAAGACTGAAGACTGAAAACACACAAATAACTAAAATAAATAAATAAATAAATAAATAAATAAATAAAATAAATAAATAACTTTGAAAAAATAAAAAATAAAAAATATTCCTGAAAAAATACATGTATTAGTTGTTATCATTATTACATAATGGTCAATTATTAATAGTGATTATAACTAATACATTTTATTCAATTATTTTACACACACATTGCACCCCCACCTAGTCGTATTGGGCACATTTGTGTTGACCGACTGAAGGAAGCATTACAAATAATAGTTTGTACAGTTACCGGCAGTTAGCTCTGCACTTCCCCATCCCAATCCCCCGGTAAACTACTGCAGCGTATAACATTTGCCACGCTGAGCGGGTCTGCGTTTGATTGTGAGAACCTAATGCCATGCGCGTCAATGTTCTCAGGTAGGGAAGTACTCGGCACACTCCCCGCACCACTCTTCACCCCTATCCTGTCACTGAGCGTTCAAGGTCAAGTGCAGAGCTAAGCGCCGGTATCTGTCAGGTCAACGCTAGAAAATGGCATCAAAACTTTAGGCCTACATTTGCATTTCACCGGAATATCGACAATCCGGGTGGGAAGGAAGCGTTACTGTACGATAACGACGTTATTTATTAAAAACTATAACTGTAACTCCGTTACTTTTAACAGTAACGGTAATGTTCGTTACTCTTTCAAGATAGAGCAGCCTGTGTCACTGGTGTTTCTCGTTTCATTTTGAATATTATTCACATTTATATTCTGAAGTACAATTTTATTTTTATAGGTATTGTTTTGAAAGAAACTTTAACAGGTACTTAAGATTTAATATATATCGATTATCCACGCTTGCTTTAGCCAGAAATCTGTCCCTCAAACACGGACTGTGACCGTATTTGAACCAGCGGCCTTGGGCATAGCAGGGGTGAACCTTACTAGTTATGCAAATAGCCGATCGTTAGGGAGGATTTCTTTTTACAAAAATCTGAATTAATAATTGTTGATCTAATGCTGGCCATTGAGGCTTTATGTAGCCTTCAAATGGCGGTTAAATATTACAAAAGGAAAAAAAAGAAATACACATATAGTTGACAATCAAATTGTGTAGTTATTATTTCTAGATTATGTTTGGTTTGTTGCTACTGATACAAAGAAAGAATGAAAGAAAGAGGAGAAGAACCGAAATGAAACGAATGATGAAGAACCCCATTCGGTTCATATTTAGAGCCTGTGAGGCAGCGGAGGGGACGGATTATAGACCCGCTACTCACTAGCGGTGATGCTCAGAAATGTAATTCACTTAGCGTCATCTAGGGTGCGCCACATGTAGGCTCATTACGTTACACCAACCACCCTCACGGAGAATCAGAGAGAGAACGAACCTGTTCTCAAGGGGAGTCCAGGTACAGCACGTGGGCAATTACTAGAGCCCGACTATTATTTAGCCATTACTTTTTGTAAAAATATCTTCTCAAAATGTAGGAGACAAGCAGTAAAATTAGTACTTTTCTTTCTCATTTGTTGTGCCCAACTAAGGAGCTCGTTTGAACTTATTAGCACTTTTTCTTCTTCCCTTCCCAATATCTCTTCATCCTCTCGCTGTGTTCCCTTTTACCCCCCAGGGGCTCACATCTAGTGGGGCGTGGGTTGGCGTCCACGGGGCCAGCTGAGTCCGGCATTGCTTCCATTTACTTGTGCCGGGCTCCTCTCCGTCTTCTTTCCTGTCGACCTCACTTGGTCAACTCTTGTTCTCTTCCGACCCCGACGGTATTAGGGTATCCGAGGCCTAGGGAGTCTCTTCCTTTCCCGCCTTAATTAGCCCTTGTCTCATCTTTTCTGATACCCTCCTTCTGCGAGGGGTCAGCCTTCTTTCTCTTTTCATGTTATCTCCTGCCTTCTGCTCAAGGCCCTCAAGGAGGCAGGGTGTGTGTAACCCCACCACTTCTGGTGCACCCTGGATATTGCTACACTCTCAGGGGCTCACAGCTGGTGAGCTCGGGAGTTGGCGATCCCGAGGGATTCCTGAGCTGGGTCCGGTTTTCCCCCTTTAATCCATTACCTCTTGGGCGGACCCGCTCCTCTTTCACTTTCCAGTCTGCCTTTCATAGCTCCCCTTCCTTCCAAGTCCCTCAATCCGCATTCTTCGAGGGTTGAGGGCATTTCTTTTCCTCCTGTCCTTTATTTGCCTTATTCTCCATTTGTTTTCCATTTCTTCTTCTAGTATATACGTTAGTAGATAGTTTTAGTTACAGTTTACATTTCATTATCCTCTTCACGATCACCCAAACCATTAGGGGCCGATAACCTAGATGTTAGGCCCCTTAAAACAACAATTATTATCATCATCATGTTCCCTTTTACGCTGTTCTGTCCATCCTGTATTTTGTCGGATGGACTTCTCAGAAAATTTGTGTTTGTGAATTAAAGTTCTGAATGTTGTTCTGCCTTAAATGGTTTCTTCATGACAGCCAATTTCATTTATATCTTCACTGATTTCTTTTAGCCAGTTGTCTTGATTTCTCATTGATAAGGCTAGGTTGAAAGTTGTCTTTTTGAGCCTGTTATTATCCATTCTATATAATAATAACCCCTGGCACTACAGGCCGTGAAGGCCTAGGCCTACCAAGCGACCGCTGTCCAGTCATTTGGCCTGCAGATATTGGAGTGACGCGTGATCAGCACATCGGGTCCCCTCGGCCGTTAATCTTGGTTTTCGTGATCGGGGCGCTGCATCACTGTCAGACAGCTACTCAATTGTCCTCACGAGGCTGAGTGCAACCCGTTCCAGCCCTCACGTCAGTTTCTAACATCCCTGATGGAGTCGGGAATCAAAACCGGGGCCTCCGGGTGAGAGGCAGGAGCGCTACCCCAACACCATGGGGCCGGCCATCCATTCTATATAGGTGTCCGTAAAACTGTAACCGCCGTTTCCTTATTATATCTGTGATGTTTCTGTTGCTTGCAAAAATTTCATTTGATTTCTTCATCATCCAAATTCCATTTTCACACTTTATTCGGGATTTGCCACAAATTATAATAGTTTTAGATGCATATACTGTAGAGCTTCTGTTTTAACGACTGTGTTAAAATGCCTTATAATTTTACCTTCGTTGATATACTTGTATTGTATCTGTTCCAAGTAATTTTATACGCTCTTTGTAGTTTCGTAGTTCTATCTCTGTTAGCTTACTGATTTAATCCTGCTGGTTCAATAATAATTGCACCTAAATATTTAAATCTGTGTACTTGAGCGATATGCCCATAGTTGGTGATTAATGGTTGATTGTTGAAACCTGATTTAGTCCCTTCCATATACTTTGTCTTTGGATGACGCTAACTAGTGCTTTTGAAATTAACGATTATAATTATAATCATCATCATCATCATCATATCGGTGAGTTAATCCAACAAAATGAACTAGAACAAGAAGCAATCAACATTAATCCTCCCTATATTATTCTGCTAAGGTCCCATTCCGGTTTTGTACCGAAAATAAGGTCCTGTTAACACCAACCTACACATATGGGGTACCTACAGTTTCCGCATAACCCCATGTGTGCCCGAAACGCACTCACTTCCTCTTTCAATGCGTCACAATTAAATGAATACCTTAAAAATGTACATTTACAATGGGAGCACCGTAACCTGGCGAGCCTGCCGCTAGAGCGCATGGCAGCGCGGCGGCGGCAGCCATCAGGAGGGAGCGCGGCGTACTGCTAGCTGAGGAATCTCTCAGCAGATGGCTCCGGTGTTGTCTCACCAAGACTTTCTCTAGGGTTCAAGCCATTGCAAATGTAAAAATTGCTGTAGAAGAAACTCCCGAACAAACAATAACCGATTAATTCCTTGTAACATCGAATATTGTCTACAAAGAGGTGCTGTGACAAGTACAAAACACTGTTCTAATTAATTCTTTGTGCTCTTCTCATGTAAGTATGCCGTTGAACAACAATAAATACATTTCTTCAATATTTAAAACTTCGTTCTCCCACATTCTTCCCTACTACCCCATAAACCTACATTCACGTTGCGAAAGCTCGCATGGGCCCACTAGTATACATTAATGTGTGTATCAAATACTTAAGAGATATAATAATCATCGCATGGAGTTTGGATTCTGTTTAACTTTTGCGACGATTGTGTTCGGGAGTTTCGATATATTCTCACGCTAGAAGCGGCTTCGGTGGCGTAGTTGTTAGCATGCTGAGCTTCTATACGCAAGATCGCGGGTTCAAACCCGGCCGAAGTCGTCGCATTTTTTAAGAACGTTAAAAGTCACTCAGAATGCCTTCTTTCGGAGGGGAAGTAAAACCGGCGGTCCCATGTCATATACTTATGGCATGATAAAGAACCTTCCACTAATTACACCTGTGTGAAGCTAAATTATATATATAGGTTAAACAGTTAGTAAACGTTCTTAGGTTCCTACGTTCGTCGTCAAGAGTCGACTGCGGTGGCATCTGGTAACTAAGTTCTGTACTAGTTAGTCATTGACGGTGGCGTTTGGCGGCAAAAGTAGGAACTACTTGAAAAATTCAATGTCTTCAGTCCTCACTTGAATTAAAACAGATACACACACAAATACAGCAATCACAATTAACATCGGTTATCAGACAGATTCTACACACACCCAAAGTACACGGTGATACACGGCCGCGTTGTCGCAGCCCCTAAACTGAGGAACCAACCAACCATCTCTCGCTAGAGAAGTATTTGCGGGCCCGAACAATGGGTGTGCTGATCAAAGGAAGATGGTCCCTTGACGCGATAGAACAAGTAGCTGCATGCCATTAGAATAACTAAGAGCGCGCGCGATCTTGACATCACATCGTCTCTATTGCTCCCCTCCAATCTCAGACACCTTGTTCTTCTCTCACCTCGCAATCGTTTGTACTGTACACGTTCTTAATTAACTTCGAATTGAAAAGAGAGCGCAGAAATGGAAACAAACACTTCTATGTCTTTGCGATCTTCCTTTGAAATTCAGAATATTCCGTGAGATCAAATTTATCCAGATACGTCGGAATTATTTGAGTGAGCCTGTTAGTTAGTGATGATGTTGAATCATTTAGGGGCTTTGCGACATGTTAGTCGTGTAGCTCCGAGTATTTGGAAGTGTGTGGAATATGTCTGGTAACCTGTGTCATTGTGATGATGATGATGATGATTATGATCAGTGGTGTATTGCGGGTCCTACATCGATGTTTTCGGCCCCTAATGGTTTGGGTGAAAATGAAAAAAAATAAAATGATGAAATGAACACTAGAACTAAAACTAACTTACGGGGTGGAAGAAGAAAAAGACAAAAATAATGAATAAAGGAAATAAAAGACAGGCAGAAGAAATACCCTCAACCATCGAAGAATGAGAATTGAAGGAAAGAAGTAGGGCCATTAAAGGCAGATAAGACAGGAAAAGGAGAGAGAGTCCGCCCCAGAATCGCTGGAAGAAAGGGAAAACCCGGACCCAGCTTAGGAATCCCTCGGAGTTGCCAACTCTCAAACTCACCACCAGCAGTGAACCCTTGAGGGTGTAGCACTAACCAGTAAGCACCGGGCTCCTTTAATTAAGGCCTTGTGCAGAAGGCAGGGATATCATGAAAAGAAAGGAGAGGTCTGATCCCTCGAAGAATTAGTGAATCAGGAAAGATGAGACAAGGGCCAATTAAGGCCGGAAATTGAAAGACTCCCTAGGCTTGGATGCTCGTAATACCATTGGGGTCGGAAGAGAACAAGAGTTGACCAAAGAAGTCAGACAGGAAAGATAACAGAAAGGAAGGATGGAAGCTTGTACAGGCCGGACGTTTGTTTTAGACGATTGCCCTTGACCTTGAAGCCTGTGGGTGAGCCTACACACACTCACTCTCTCACCCTATCGAATCACACTTGTCACCACCGATCTGATGTAATGGAATTCCAGACTTAGCAGACAGTACAGTCCACGCCGAAGTATTGTGTGACGCGGAAGTACAAGTTACATAGTTACGAACAGAACACCATTATATTTGCCAATGACTGTACTTCAGGAGTAGTGTGAAAGAGCGTTGTCAATCATCGGACCGCTTGGGGCAGCTGATAACAACACAGGTACTGTAGTAACTCGCCTCCAGGCTTCCATTAAGATTTTTCACATTTGCACTAGTCGGAACTTTAATAATGTTCATAATCTAAAACAAACGTCCGGCCTGTAGTTTTACGTGACCGTTAATCTTGTATTCATGAGCCACGAGACCTCCTTTTTACGTGGAATCCGACCCGCAGGACATGGCATTTCACTTCGAAAATCGCACCTGCATTGACCGGAAACGGAACTTGATGCACCTTGGTGAGAGGCGAATAGCTTGACCGCTGCACCACCACGGCCCCCCTGATAACAGAGAGCAGCCCGGTACATGTGGAATCAATGCCGGACTCAGCTGGGGCTCCATGGCTAAATGGTTAGCGCGCTAGGCTTTGGCCCGAAGTCCCGCGGGTTTGATTCCCGGTCGAGCCATCAGGGATTTTAATCTCCTGGGGTTAATTCCCGTGGCTCGGGGACTGGGTGTATGTGCCGTCTTCATCATCAGATCATCCTCATTACGACGCGCAGGTCGCCCATGGGCGTTAACTAGAAAGACCTGCACTCGGCCTCTCCGGAGCCCACATGATCATCATCAGTATATTCTAAGCAAGGCTCTAGGTTGAATTTTCGGAAATCACTTTTCTAGACAATAAGCAATCTGAAATACCGAAAACAACTTTCAATTATTTAGATACAGTCCAGAAATTGTGTTAACTCATTGCCTGACCAATACGCCATTTTCAGTTTTGTACTGATATTTAGAAATGTATTTGGACTGAACCAGCCACGGTGGCCGAGAGCGCTAACGCACTAGCTTGTACCTGGCTGGCATCGGGGGTTTGGCGTGGGGTTTCAATCGCACTTCGGCCGTTCTGTAAATGGTTTTCGTGATTTCCCATTTTCATCACCAGGCAAATGCCGGGACGGTTCCTCTCAACAGATCCACTGCCGACTACCTTCCAAAATCCCTTCCCTGACCCTTCCTTGATTAGACGCAAGTTAGCGGTCGCCAGGGCGATCGGCTTGTTACCATCCCCAGTTGTATCTGATGACATAGTGTGTTCAGCTCCCAGACAACGTCCTCGTGACGGTAGACGAATGATCCTTCGCAGATTCCGTGGGTGTAGCCGAGATGGGAGGATGAGCATTTATAAAAAAGAAAACTTAAAAATCTCGACTGCCAAGTGGCGTTTTATAATAATAATAATAATAATAATAATAATAATAATAATAATAATATACACTCACTAACTCCGTTGGCTCCTCTGGGACGTGATGATCATGTGCCGCCACTATCTGCCTCCATTTCCTCCTATCCAGCGCAGTGTTCTCCCATCCAGTAATACCCACCTGTCTGCAGTCCGAGGTCACTTCATCTTGCCATCTACTCCTAGGTCTTCCCGGGGTCTCGAGCCTTCGATCTTCTTCTCGTGCACCTGGCGAACTACTCTGGCAGCGTCCATTCTAATGATATGCCCTACCCATTTGAACCACTTTCTTGGTTCATTTATCATAACCTATTTATTTATTATATTTATATTATTTGCATTTAAAGTTTCTCGATCTGACATTTAAATTTACCACCCGCCATGTAGGTTGGTGCGAGCTGTAACTTCACTTTCGTTTATTCCTTTTATCTTTGGTATTCTAGCCTATCTTTCTGTGATTCGTCACTTCCTTCTTTGTTGTCGAGCCATCTTGGCATTTCTCCGCCATTCGAGTAAGAAGCTAGACGTGCATTATGTAAAGTTCTTAATTTAATGTGGTAGGTACTCTGCCTATCCACATATTGTGTTAACTTCTGTCTTTTCTTCCGTATTCGTTCTGGAGTGAGTTCATATCGTGATTTGTATTTAAATTCATTTTAATTGTGTTCGTGTTTGGTTTTGCGTTTGTGCTTCGTCCTATTTCGAGTTTCTGAATCCACGTCGCATCATGGTTAGTTGCAGAGATGTTTGTGTTTATTTTTTTTTTTCGCAATTTCTTTTCCTCTCTTTTCTCTTGAGTTTGGTACGCGTGTGTTAACCTTTGCCTGGTGGCTTTTCGTTTTGGGCTGTGTCTCCCTTATTTATGTCTTGGGGTCAGGGCTGGTTGAATTGTTGGATTCCTTCCACTTTCATCATGCTTTGCCTGACGCTCATATGACTAGGTGATGATGGTATTTTAGCCGTGTTTTTGTGTATTCCATTATGGCCATGTCAGACGATTCTGTGTTTGCCACGTTCGTTCTGGGTCGGAACCAAAACCGGCAAATCCACATCCTTTGGGACCAGCAAAGCGATATTGAGATCGTGTTGCATCTCGTAGCATCCTCAAGTTTATTTTTGTGTATCTTATATTTATTGCGATTTGATTCATGTCCCGTACCCTTGTCTTACCGTAGCCCATTTCTGTAGTTCATTCGATGCGATATGGTTCCGAAGTATTTTATTGTCTGCGGTCTTGTCGCTATCTGCTTATTACGGTATGTACCTCTCCCTCCACAACGACACTCATTTCATTTAATTTTATTGTAACGTCATGTCCGTCCCTCGCTTAGTATCTTTACATCGCACGTCTAGCTTTGTCTACTCATTTCCTTTCATTCTGTTTATCCGTGACCTTTATGTCACTGCTCACTTATTGCAGTTCTTCGGCACTATTTTATCATTTTGGTAATTCTGCTTATGTCTGCCTGTTGTTTCGAACCCAGCATTTATATTAGCTTGTACACGTTCCTCTCTGCATTCGTCATTTTCTTGATGTTCCTTTTGAATACATCCTCTCGGCCTGTTTCATATTCCTTCGAGTTTCATTTATAGAAGTAGTCTTCCCTCCCGGTTAAGTTATAGACCGAGTGATGGGGATGGCGTATGTTGTCTTGGGGAATACGCACGTCCGCACCTCTGGAGGTGTCAGTTGTCATCTTCTCGGCCTAGCACGTAACTTCCACTGCGTTTTCCATCTTATGCTCTGCGAGAAGATCGATGCTGTACATCATCTAATTGAAGGTAAGTATCTCTCCCACTCGTAGGTAGTTCACATTGTAGCCGTTTCGCCTTCATGACGTTCACTACCCTGGGTTGATTGGTTAACTTGTACAGCTCATGATTTGATCTGAGAACCCATCTTTGTATTTCCTGGTAAAAAAAATGGGAGCGAACATTTTTCTATATACCTTGTTTTCGAAGACTGTAAGTTGGTGTTCCTCCTTTTTGGTCACACTCCATGTTTCGGCTTCGTATATCAGTACTGGCCTAATGATTGTGTTGTATAGTTTTAGTTTTGTTTTCCTGGTCAGAAGTCTGTACAAAAATGTGATAAAGAAAGAAATCGATATGCCCTGATCTGAAGGAACAGCATTTCCTGTTCACTAGTTCATTTATCTACTTATCAATTAATTCGAACCTGGGATTTTCGGATATCCGACCTGATGCTATTTCCAACTGAGTTACCGCAAACAGACACTTTTTCTCTGCTGCAGTTACTGCTTGCTGTCTTCTTAACATCTGCATCGGTAAAGCCCGCTGTGAGTCGTATTGCGAATAGTATTGTTCATGACCGCTTTGGCTGATGACCTAGATGTTCTCAGTCGCGAAATGAACTAACACCAACAACAATGTACTAAGAACTGCAAACGTGCTACTTTTAAGAAGGGTGCTGTAAGATGTGGCACGCCTATTCGACCCCCGGCTTGACAGCTCATTATGCAGCAGGTCTGCACTCGACATGGGGATGAATGATATGCCCACATCGGGTTTGGACACTGAATATTGATCACACACAGGATCTGGGTCAGACTGTCCAGCTGCTGACAAGCTGCCGGCTTATTTACTACCATTGTGTTGTATTATGATTATAGAGGGACCTAGTCTGCATTAGCGCGCTTATTTACCTTGTTTGTAATAATAATAATAATAATAATAATAATAATAATAATAATAATCTGGATTGGACAGGAAAGATAATTTAGAAAGAGCTACGAAACTCCAGAAAGCATACCGAATAACGTGGAATCACTCAAATAAAAGAGTGATGTCACGAAATGCAAAACTACGGCACTACCAGACAGTTGTTCTTCCGGAAGCATTGTACGCCTCCGAAACTATATCTCTAGGAGGCCACTCTCAAATTGGTGAAATCGAAATCCAGGAAGTAACATTCTCAGGAAAATATATGGCCCCGTTTATGCTAATGGTGGATTGATTAAAAGGAAAACCACAGACTTGTTCACAGTAATCAATAAGTTCACTGATACCGTGCGTAAGAGACGATTGAAATTGTATGGTCACATTTGCGGAATGGACAACATCAGATATGCAAAAATACTGCTTGATATAATTAATTCAAAGAAGGTCAAAATCAGTTGGTTAGAAGAAATCAAACAGGACTTAAGGAAATAAACATTACAGAAGACAGCATCATGAATCGCAAGGCTTTTGGAACCCGAGTTACAAATCACTCTTTCGCCGAAAACCTAAAACGTCCACTGGGAAAAAAAATGGGAAGAAGAACGTAAGAAGGGGCATAGCGAGTTCATGAGGAGATTTTGGGAGGAGAAGAAGAGGAATACAACCCAAGTAAACAAGCTCAAACGCGCTCCCTAAGTGGGCAAAACGAAGAAAGAATAATAATCGTATGGCCTCAACTACCTGGTGTAGTTATTTTGAGTTGAAGCCATTTAAGCAATCTATTCTTCAATTTTGGTGTTCTTTATAGCACTGTCATGTGGCAGTGCAACCGGAACTCTCAATGAGCGACCTGTCACTAAGATTTAATTAATCTTGTCTTGCCTTGCAATCTACGGGTGCGTGATGTTCCAGTGGTCATGCTGCTTGCCTCTCACCACGGCGGACAGGGTTCGATTCCTGGTAAAAGTTATGTGAGATTTTCGAAGTGAAATATCACGTCCTGTGGTTAAAAAAATTCAAATACCTTGGAACATAGCCATGTGAGGATTGGAGATCAGATATGGAGATAAAATGTGGTATAGAGAATGCCCGTAATGCTTCTGTGAAATTCGAGAAAATCCTCACAAGTACGGATTTAAATCTAACCCTTAGACTTCGGCTTGTAAGCCGCTACATTTGGTCTGTATTTCTATATGGGTCTGAAGGATGGACAATAAATGCGGCAACAACATAGAAGATAGAGGCCTTTGAAATGTGGATTTACCGCAGAATGCTGAAGATACCATGGACTGCACGAATAACTAGTATCGAAGTACTGCATAGAATGAACAGACAACGAACCTTATTATGCACCTTTAAAAGACGAAAAACTGTATACCTGGGACATTTATCTTGCGGAACACCAAATATCGACTTCTCAAGTTGATACTGGAAGGAAAGATCGAAGGTCAAAAAAGAAGGGGCCGAAGAAGGGTTTCCTGGGTGGATAACATAAAACAGTGGACAGGATTAGGCTACCCAGCATCGATAAATTATTCCACATCGCAGTTCATAAGCAAAAGATGCATCATGTGGTCGCTATTATCCATTAATGGCTGGGCACCCGAAGAAGAAGAACAAGAAGAAGAAGAAGTAGTGGTTCGGGTTCCACGTATAATGGAGGTCCCGGAAATCATGATCGCGAGATTAACAGTCACGAAAAACTACAAGATTCCTTCCTTCCTTCTTTCCTTCCTTCCTTCCTTCGTCCTTCCTTCCTTGTAGTCACGACATGTGATACGAGAGATCATTCTACGAGCTGACATCGTACGACTTGCGAGTGCTGAATTCATCTTTTATAGAATATACTAGAAAGCCTGAGCGAGAAATCTCGCATGTGTTAAACCACCCACCCGACTTAACTGTTATGCGGGCTCGACGCGACAAAGGTATGGCAGGGGCTATAGTCTTTTTATTTGTCTAAACGCGCTTTAAAAAAAAATGCCACTATTTATGAAATTGGAGTACAAATTGCCACTACTGAGGGTAATTATGTTCCTTTGTTACGATCGGTTACTTGTGGGCACCCCCATGTGTATAGACCACCCGCCCGGCTTAACTGTTATGTGAACTGGACGTGACACAGTTCTCGCAGGGGCTATCGTCAGGTTTATTTGTTTAAACAAACTAGATAAACAAATAAATATATTTCCGTTAACTTTTCTCGAAATGCGTTTTACTGTATATGCTACCTCCTTTGGAGTCCTAGTTTACAGATATAATCACTTCAAGAGCAAGTATTTTTATGTGAATGGGCTACTATAATGAAATTAAATAGTTTATTGTTGTTGATTCATTTTAGGGACAAGGGACATCGTGGTCATAATCCCCGTGTACTTTGGTATGTGTTGACTTTCTATGATAAAATGTATGTACTGAATGTGATGACTGTAGTGTTTGTAGTTGTAGTAGGGACAGGGATGGGGTAGGTGCCCCGCGACATGAAGTTATGTATTATACCGGCATTTTTCTGGAGGGAGTGAGGGAAAAACCACACTCAGGATAGCCGCTGTCAGCACCGGGAAACTACGATCTCCGGACTTGATGCAGCTCCCCACGCAGCATAATGGCTACGCCGTGAGATAAATTGAAAAGTAATGCAGACAAAATGTGTGCCTCGATGGCACATTTACTAATTGATCGATTGATTGTTTCATTCATTTATTTGGTACTGAATGTCCCAGTGAGCTGGTAGCTCAGGGAGGGGACTGCCCGGTACGAATATGGCTCATCAACTTATACTAGAATATTCTTTTTTTTTTTTTTGTCGTGTAGCCTCCTGAGAGGCCGAGTGCAGGTCTTTCTAGTCGACGCCCGTGGGCGACCTGCGCGTCGGGATGAGAGATGGAATGGATGAAGATGAATGAAACTTGGCAAGGATGTGGAAGGAAGCGGCCGTGGCCTGTCAGAAGGTACTGTCCCAGCATTTGCCTGGTGTTGAAAATGGGAAACCACGGAAAACCATTTCAAGGACAGCCGACGGTGGGGATCGAACCCACGCGTCTACCGAGTCAGCAGAGAGCTTGGCCCCTTGACCTAACGCAGCGCTTTAGCCCGCGTAGCCACTTCTGTCGGTACTAGAATATACTAAGGTGGTAGTATAATTTATTTAGTGTTTATGGGTTATATTCTTCAACATATTGTTTCAGGAAGTACCTGCGTGCTTCCTTTTTTAATTTGTTTAAGTTTTGGATTTGTCTCAGTTAAGGAGGTAAGTTGTTACAAGATGTGCTGGCTGAATAGGAATACTTTTAATACCATATCTGGATGTGTTTGTAGACTCCATGTATAACTGGTTTGCTGATCTTGTGTTATGGGTATGAATGTCTTTCCTGCATTGAAGTTCAGTATTAAGACTAATAAGACGTTGTTTATATCTGAATATCTTGCCACGGTGGGTGAGTGGTTGTAGTGTCGGACTACCAATTCCAAGATTGCAGGTTCGCCCCTGACCATGGTAAGTGATTTTTGAAGGCGACAAAAATCACGACACTCATGTCATACGTTGTTGGCATGTTAAAGAACCCATTTGAATTCAGTAGGCCGTGTTCAATGGCAAAATTAATCTCGGCATTTTCCGCCAACACAAAGTTCCTCCATTCTCTACTTGAAAGCGCTGTAGGGTCAAGGAGTTTAGATATCTAACCTCCTTGACTTTAATGGCGTTCAAAGGAACGACGAAATTCGACATGCAAGATACCCTTTGGGTGTCAATTAACAAAGCTTGCACCAGGCACCCAAGGCCATACGATATTATTGTTATTATTATTATTATTATTATTATTATTATTATTATTATATCTGAATATAAATAAAGCTTCAGAGTATTTGAGCTGGCTTCGTAAGGTCAATGTGTTTGTTTCCTGCAATACTTGTACAGTTGGTTTCCTACGATCGCAACAATACATGAATTTAATTGCTCCATTTTGGAGTATTTCGAGCTCATGTATTGATTCCTGTGTACATTTTCCTCATGTCATGTTCATGTACATAAGGTGAGAATGAATAATGAATGAATGAATGACTGCTCCTTAAATGTTGAATGCTTATTCCACAAGCCCTTAATCTTTTAAAACACCAACTACACTAACAATTTACTTTTTCACTTTTGTGACATGTTCATTCCAACTTCGGTTCTTGTCCAAAGTGAGGCCTAAGTACACACATCAAAAAAAGTTTTGCATCACCTCGGTTCCCAGATCTCCGGCATATAGACGTTGACTGTGTATATTGTATCCAAGATACAGTCCCTTTGACTGTTCATAGATGTCACTAAAACTGCTCAAAGATGTTAACAACCATGCATGAGCAGGGCCTATTAGACGGAGGGGGTACGACAGCCGATCAGTTCCAGTCATTCCACCAGGACGAAGGTACGCTGCTCATGTTGTCTGTAGTTCTACCATGCCTAGAAGGTCAATACCACAGTTCGATCGCGTCCGCATTGTTACTTTGTGTCAAGAAGGGCTCTCAACAAGGGAAGTTTCCAGGCGTCTCAGAGTGAACCAAAGCGATGTTGTTCGGACATGGAGGAGGTACAGAGATACAGGAACTGTCGATGACAGGCCTCGCTCAGGCCGCCCAAGGGCTACTACTGTAGTGGATGACCGCTACTTACGGATTGCCGCTCGGAGGAACCCTGACAGCAATGCCACCATGTTGAATAATGCGTTTCGTTCAGCCACAGGACGTCGTGTTTCAACTCAAACTGTGCGCAATAGGCTGCATGATGCGCAACTTCACTCCCGACGTCCATGGTGAGGTCCAGCTTTGCAACCCCGACACCATGCAGCGCGGTACAGATGGGCCCAACAACATGCTGAATGGACCCCACGGAATTGGCATCACGTTCTCTTCACCGATGAGTGTCGCATATGCCTTCAACCAGACAATCGTCGGAGACGTGTTTGGAGGCACCCTGGTCAGGCTGAACGTCTTAGACACACTGTCCAGCGAGTGCAGCAAGGTGGTGGTTCCCTGATGTTTTGGGGTGGCATTATGTGGGGCCGACGTACGCCACTGGTGGTCATGGAAGGCTCCGAAACGGCTTTACGATACCTGAATGACATCCTCCGACCCATAGTGCAACCATATCGGCAGAATATTGGAGAGGCATTTGTCTTCATGGACGACAATTCTCGACCTCAACGTGCACATCTTGTGAATGCGTTCCTTCAAGATAACGACATCGCTCGACTACAGTGGCCAGCATGTTCGCCAGACATGAACCCTATCGAACATGCCTGGGATATGTTGAAAAGGGCTGTTTATGGACGTCTTGACCCACCAACCACTCTGAGAGATTTACGCCGAATTGTCGTTGAGGAGTGGGACAATTTGGACCAACAGTGTCTTGATGAACTTGTGGATAGTATGCCACGGCGAATACAGGCATGCATCAATGCAAGAGGACGTGCTACTGGGTATTAGAGGTAGTGGTGTGTACTGCAATCTGGACCACAAATGCTGAAAGTCTAGCTGTATGATGGTACAACATGCAATGTGTGGGTCTCATGAGCAATAAAACGAGCTGAAATGTTGTTTGTGTTGATCTCTATTCCCTTTGTATTTAACGGTTCCGGAACTCTTGGAACCGGGGTGATGCAAAACTTTTTTTGATGTGTGTATGTGTATTGTTTCACCCGTTCGATGAGTACATTGTCAATCTTAACTATCTTGCAAGTATTTGAACTGTAAGTTGGTTTATGAAATAAGATGTATTTTGTTTTTAAAGAATTTCGTTTCGATCCCCATTAACATGTATTTACACGTATTCCTCCACCTCCCATCTGGTTCCTAGGTTACTCAGTAATCTCACTGAGATGCGTAAGTGAGGAATTTCCTCCCTCGGCAGATTTTCTTCCAGGGTAAAGACCACGTCAAAGTTAATCACACTGCCCTCGTTCTCCATAACGTAAACGTAATAATAAAGTTAGGAGGCTTGCTCCTGACAGCCCGTACAGTATCCTACTTTTAACTTAACTTAACAACGAAATATTTAAGTTCTTAGTCTACCAAACAACTTTCTCCCGCAGACCCATCACGAAATAACTTTCAATAAAAGAAAGGGGAAAAAGCAGAAAAGAAACAAAGTGAGAAAAGAAAGTATAACTTCGCTTAAAGCGCTTGCATCAAAACTCGAATTCAAATCACACTAAACTATGTGAAATTGACTACTCCGATATTGGACAATGACCGTTCATTTAACCATTTCGCTACAGAATGCTAAATCTAATAATCATAGATTCTTTAAAACGCCACATTCGCAATTCAAAATATGAAATTTTGGATCACCACAAACTCTAGTCATTACTCATACTACAGCAGCCAAATGGGGGTTATAACATAGATTTTCAGCACCTTAAAAATACAAAATGGCTAAATATAAGGGCTTTGTCCAATATCGGTGGAGTAAATTGCACCAAGTTTAGTGTGCTTCGGTGGCTTAGTCGGTAACATGCTGAACCTCTATGCCCACGATCGCGGGGTCAAACCCGGCCGAAGTCGTCGGATTTTTGAGCGTTAAAAGCCTTCAGTATGCCTTCCTCCGGAGGGGAAGTAAAGCAGGCGGTCCCATGTCATAGATTTATGGCATGTTAAATAACCTACCACTACAGTTGGTAGTGTGAAGCCAAATTTGTAGGTTATATTTGGTTGGTTAGAAACGCTCTATCAAGTTCCAACGTTCACCACTAGGTGTCAGTACCAGTGTCATATGGTAGCCAAAGTTGGAACTACTTGAAATTAACTTGCTGGGAGCCCACGGGCGTTCTATTAAAATACCCTGCTACGGCCATTGGCTGCAATTCATATATAATTTAAAAAACACGTTACTACCGGTACCAAAAATAATGAAAAAGAGGAAAAAGAAAACAAACAGAATGAGAAAGGCACAAAAATCGAATTAATTTATAGTACAGCTTCCCATAAAGCGCTGCCAACAAAACTGAAATCCAAATCACACTAAACTAGGTACAATTTACTCCAAGGATTTCTGCCGGTTTCCTTTAGAGCAGGCACATTGGAGCGAGTTCAGTAGTCTGGAAACAGCCCACTGAAGGCGCTGCTGGCCAACAGCGCGAGCGGAGCAAGCACGCAGCTTGTAGTTTATCCAGGACTGTGACTGTAATGTTTTTTTCGCCCCAAGTTGGTAGCGACAAATGTAATGTTTTTTATTTGGGCGGACTGTTCACCAGAAAATACTACTGCTAAGTTTGATCTATGTTGAGCGTCAAGCCGGATACTCTGTGTTCCAAGCTAAATTTATATACTTAATATCGACCCCTAGCGTGAGTAGAACATATGAGAAACTCTTAATGACTAGGCCGTGGGATGATTGGATCATCAACCCAGACAACATTTGATTGTGGAGAAGGATGTGGTATTATAACTATTGCTACCTACTGGAATCAAAGAATCTACTTTGTAAAAATTGAATTTAATATACTTAGAAAACATGATAGCATCTTGTATAAAATTAACACTATTAACGGAGCATACTACTTTAACCATTGCCACGAACAAAATTACTTAATACGCCGGTCGGGAGAATAACGTGAATTTAACTTATTTCCAAATTTATGCTTAAAGAATTTATATTGGCCCTATCGAAAAACAGAGAGTGTGTGTCGTAGATTACATGTGCTTACCAACGGAAACATTGTCTCCCACGTGCTTGAAGTCTCGTTGCGTCTGATGTTCTTCATTGGAGTTGACGGCGTCAGGTTCTTCTTCGTAGATTATAAGTTATCGTTACTGCTTGTGGTGGAGTATAATCCATGAACCACAACACGTCGCCTGCCTTAGCACTGCAAGACGCGTGGAACCCATGATCTGATGTGTTCAGCGGAGTTAGCGTGAATAAATTGTCCCACTTGGCACTAGCGAACAAAGTATGTGCTTACTGCACCAAGCGTAAAGTCTCAATGAAAAAAGGTCCCCTCTTCAACCAGCGCGTTCACTATATGGCCTTCCAGCTTCTCCCACCAGAGTCTAGTTTCACACCGCGGCCTCGCTGCTTCGACCAATCCACGTGCGTCACGTTTCTCGCCATGCCCGACCTACGTTGCTTCTTCTTCCTTGATTGGCTGGTCACCTCACGTGGCTCTTCGCGCCATGGGGTTCCTTCCCCTGGACAAGAAGCGTCCCTGTACATTTCCGTTTTACCGGGCAAGACGTAAATCATACCTCGTTTTCTTGGTTTGAAGTGTTCCCTCGGATTTCGTAATTCTATTGTACTCCAGTCTATTCTTGTATTGAAATACCCAGTGAGTCACACACCACTCTCTCTTAGCCCTAATGAATAAAATCCCGTCTTTACGTATGAAATGATTTGCCGTGCAATTTATATATTGGAATCATCCAATATAGATACGGATTTCTACTAGTAGAAATCCTATCTGTAATCTTCCAAATTTAAAATCTCAAAAAAAAAGACGTAATAAATATTAATAATAATAATATGAAATATAAAATTGAATAAACTGAAATAATTTAACTTGGCCGGATTATTGCCGCGTTTAACAAATATGATATAGTCCAACTAACTTGTGTTAGTGGCATAAAAACCCCTAGAAAAACATGTTACATGACCAGGCCAAGTTCCAAGCACGACTGACAATTTAAGTACCAATGCGCATT
This sequence comes from Meconema thalassinum, assembly GCA_946902985.2. Classification (NCBI taxonomy): domain Eukaryota; kingdom Metazoa; phylum Arthropoda; class Insecta; order Orthoptera; family Tettigoniidae; genus Meconema; species Meconema thalassinum. The sequence continues at coordinate 178,458,550 of OX336393.1, forward strand.
CTCCAGAATATGAGGCTGGCAGACTGTATGGTATCCTGAAGCGTATCCACAGAATAATGGCGTGAAGTGCAAAGTCTGCGTCGTCGACTGGCCGTTTGACCATTCATAAAGCATAGCAAAGGCAATAATATTTAAGACAGTTCGGAAAAGGAAGGGGCTTTTTAGCCTACTTTCAATTTTTGCAAAAGAAAGTTTACTTATGAGATCAACCCAGGGCCAAACATTGTGTGTGTGTCTGTCTGTCTGTCTGTCTGTCTGTATGTGTGTGTGTACTCTGAATGTCTTCCCCTCCCCCTATCAATTCGAACACGGTGAAACCGAATTGAACGAAATTTGGTACAGAGGTAGCACTAGCAAAGGGCACCTCAGTGTCATGCTTTATATCGCCGCCATCTTGACGGAAACGTAATGGCGGCCACCCAAATGTTAAAAGATTTAAACAAATTACGACCAACCTAATCATTTGATCTCTACCAAATTTTGCAACAACATACCTTCATGAGATAAGCGTTCTTAGACCTACCCACAAGGTCATCAGTTCAATAGTTTGCAAATGGCGGCCATGTATGTGTGCAAATCGATTCCCCCTATCAATTCAAACACGGTAAAACCGAATTGAACGAAATTTGGTACAGAGGTAGCACTAGCAAAGGGCACCTCAGTGTCATGTTTTATATCGTCGCCATCTTGACGGAAACGGAATGGCAGCCACCCAAATGTTAAAAGCTTAAATCAAATTACGACCAACCTAATCATTTGATCTCTACCAAATTTTGCAACAACATACCTTTTTGTGGGAAGCATTTTTGACTGAACTACAAGGTCATCAGCCCAATAGTTTGCAGATAGCGGCCATGTATGTGTGTAAATTGATTCACCATATGAATTCAAACACGGTGAAACCGTATTGAATGACATTTTTTACAGAGGTAGCACTAGCAAAGGGCACCTCATATTCATGTTTAATATCCGTATAACACGTTGTATTTCAACAAGCTACTACAAACAACATTCAATTATAATCCTTGAAAAGGACAAAGAGTTATAACAATACCCATGCATTTAGGAGAAAGTAGGCAATATGTTCTTTACTGAACATCATGTTTTTAAGATATGAAAACCCCACAAAAAAATCCAAACAACGGCCTCCTTTCCAAGTTTGACCCACCCTGAGGAAAACCCACGAGCCGTCACTGAATGGTCAGTAAATCTTGGCCACAAGGGAACTCAACACTCAATTCCAAATTGTCCCATGTTTACAGTGTAGGTCGATGACATCTCTGGGGCTCCATCAACAGTCACACCGCTCCACAGTCGAATTAAACAGCAATTAATGGCGCGTAATTACTCTCGATCGGTGTCGGCATGCAGCCTACTCACTTCTCTGCACAGGAAATGAAGCAGCAGGTGCAATATCCTGACTGAGAGAGCTTGCGGGAAGACCTGAATGAGACAAGCTTCCGATGTAAAAGCTCGCCGGGCAGGAGCTTAACCTAGGATTACCACGATCGTAAAATCAAAAAGGAGCGTACTTCATCCCAGTAAGCAATGGTTAAGGATTGCTTTTTGCAGACGGGGTTTCCACACACTTCTACGGCAAATGAGAACTGGATTTTCACGACCGTATTGATGACAATGGAGGCTTACAGTGGCGGCTCGTGGTATCCTGGATTGGGGGTTCAACAGAAAAGAACACTCACCTCAAGGAGCGGGACCTTATTCTTCTGAAGAGATAATCAGCTGACCAATGTCGCATATTTTGTTAAGAAAACTTTAATAATAATAATACTACCAATAATAATAACGAAAACTTAAAAAGAAAACTGGCAGGACATGGTCCACAGAACGAAAGAAGCAACAGAGTGCTGATTGGTTCCTCAGTTTAGGGGCTGCGACAACGCGGTCATGTAGCCCCGTGTACTTTGGGTGTGTGTAGAATTTGTATGATAACCAGTGTTAATTGTGATGACTGTATTAGTGTGTGTTCCAGTTTCTTAATTCAAGTAAGGACTGCATACTTTGAATTTTTCAAGTAGTTCGTACTTTTGCCGCCAAACACCACCGTCAACAACTACTAGTTCAGAACTTGGCTACTAGACGCCACCGCAGTCGGCTCCTGGCGACGAACGTAGGAACCTGAGCGTTGTTTACATTTTAACCTAATTTAGCTTCACACAGGTGTAATTAGTGGAAGGTTCTTTAACATGCCATAAATCTATGACATGAGACCTCCGGCTTTACTTCCCCTCCGAAGGAAGGCATACTGAGGGATTTTTAACGCTCTTAAAATATCCGACGACTTCGGCTGGGTTTGAACCCGCGATCTTGGGCATAGAAGCTCAGCATGCTACCAACTACGCCAACAGAGTGTATTCATGAAGAGATTTTGGGAGGATGAGAAAGCGGAAACCATCAGGCCAACTAACAAGTTCAAACGCGATCTTTGAATGGGCATAACGAATACTACTACTACTAATAATAATAATAATAGGCCTATACCTCACAATGAGCGTTTCCAAATAGAGCGGGCTCAAATGATTCGACTCAACTAGAAATCGAATCCTGAATTAGCAGATTTAGTGAAGAATCAATTGAATGTTACTAATTTAAGTCTAATGAAATAGTGCGGTTTTTTTTTAAAATTTGAGTTTACCCTCCAGGGTGGTGGCTCCAACGGACTCAGCGAGGGAACTCACCCCTTCCGCCTTTTACAGGCAGTGTCCTAGAGCTGGGAACATCTGGTTGGAGAGGATACAACTGGTGTGGTGTGATTAGCACCTAGCCCAGGCGGCCTCGCCTGCAAAGCGAACAGGGGCATCATGAGGGATGGGAAGGGAAGGTTAGAATGGATAGGCAAGGAAGAGGGAAGTAGGCACAGTAGGCACCATCCGGCATTTGCCCGAAGACGAAGTGGGAAAGCACGGAAAAACCACTTCGAGGATGGCTGAGGTGGGAATCGAACCCCCTCTACTCATTTGGACCACCCGAGGCTGAGTAGACCCCGTTCCAGTCCTCATACCACTTTTCAAATTTCGTGGCAGAGCCGGGAATCGAACCCAGGACCTCCGGGGAGGCAGCTAACCACGCTGACCGCTACGCTACGGAGGCGACTAAATAGTGCGAATACAATTCAAATATAGCAATAGGTGCCGCAGTTAAATTTGCATTTATGCAATATTTAAATCGTTGTTAAAAGCGGCAGCTTAGAAACGCTCTGGCGAAACCTCTTAATCTATAGAACGGTATTCCTAAAACGGCAAGAGATGGTACAGTTGTGCATAGCATCTCCTAACCTTACTGAAAGAATAAAGCGGCTTCGGTGGCGTAGTTGGTAGCATGCTGAACTGCTGTGCCCAAGATAGCGAGTTCAAACCCGGCCGAAGTCGTCGGATTTTTTAAGAGCTTTAAAAATCCTTCAGTATGCCTTCCTTCGGAGGGGAAGTAAAGCCGGCGGTCACATGTCATAGATTTATGGCATGTAAAAGATCCTTCCTCAGACTAAACTTGTGTGAGCTAATTTGTTAGGTTAGATTTCGTCGGAACGCTCTATCAAAAGTTCCAACGTTCACCACTATATCTGGTAGCGAAAGTTGGAACTACTTGAAATTGAACGGAAATTGTAGCTCACCCCAAGGGTGTGCACTGGAAGCAGCTACAGACTCAGGCGAGCCGAACATGTCCTTGGACACTCCCGGCACTAAAAGCCACACGATAAATAAATAAATAACTGAATGAATGAATGAGTGATTGAATGAATGCACGAATTAATCTTACTGGACATGCGTGTGTAAATGATACTCGCCTGGTTGTATTACAGCTCCTAATAAGCGATGTTCGGTTAATCGATTAATAATTAATATTCGAAAAATGTGAAATTAATCGAGAACGATTAATCGACTAACCGTCCATTCGATTAATCGACTGTTTAAATAACATATTAATCGGCTAACCGAAGACTCGATTAAATGATCAGTAGACAGGAGATAAGAACAGAAGTTTAAATGAGAGGTCATGGCTTATGTTGAGTTACACTTATTTATGTTCGACCCTGGCGAAATGTAAGTATTATATTGTTACGGCTGTGAGTTTGTGTCATCACTCGCCGCATGAGTCACAACTGCCCCAGGGCTGGGCTGTGGCCTGCCTCCTGTATTGCGTGTGCCTTATGCAACAGGGCTACTAGGACAAAGGGGTAGTCCAGAATATTCGTGACTGGACCAGCGATGGAAACCTCGAGAAGCCGTGAACTCTGGATGTATCTAGAAGCATTTATTGAGTCACCGGCCTGCTATATAAGTGCGACCTGTCTAGCAGTTATTGTTGTTGTGTTTTACGAGCTAGTGCGAGCGATTATCTTGTGCGACAGAAGTGTGGTGACGAAGTGCTGTGCGAGTTACGAAATCCAGTGACATTGTTTCTCCAGCTTGTGGACAGCGAAATAGCCTGCAGCAAGTGATCGTAAGTAATTGTGGTCGGTGAACATAAAGGAGAGGAGCAGGTAGTTTCTGTCAAGGCCACCGTACTCATTAGGACGGATTAACTTCTGTGATCTGTTGACAAGTGGAAGGGCCAAGAGCGCTCAAGGAAGAGACTTGAGGAAACTGGAGTAAGGCTCCTAATTGCTTGTATTTGCTGATTAGTGTAATTTTCTGGCCACAATAAAGTTAATTATTTCTTTAAGCAGTAATTGGTGTTGTGCTTTGTACCCCCACCGTAATCCAGTTAACAAAAGTGCCACTAGGGGGTGGCACGTAACAATATGTGAGAAAACTGTACTATAATGAGGCTCATTATAGTACAAGTTTTAGGTAGGTTTCATTAGAAAGCTAACTATTGCAATGGGTACCGTACCATGTTTCGACTTCCGGAAAATTTCGACATATCTTCGCGTTTCACATCCCCTAGACCCCAAAACCACCGTCAGTTCAAAAGTTTATATATAATATACGTATATATGTATATATCTATCTATATATATATCACTTTCTTGTGGACACGTTAACTACCGCAATTTTGTACCAATCACTTTGAAATTTTTACATAATATGTATCCCTATAAAATCTCGGTCGAGTTCGTAAATGGGCACAATCGGTCGACGGGGGTGAAAAGGAGGGGCTTTTTTTTTTCGAAAAAGTGAAGTATCGCTATAACTCTCTTAATATTTGAAATATCGAATTCATTCAAAGTTCATACTATGTGTTGGATAAGGCCCAAAAATTTATGTTTGAAAAGTTTTTTGATAGCACCAATCATTGACCAAAGGGGTGAGAAAAAGTGGGTTTTTCGGGAAACATTAATAATATATCTCTTAATAGGCACAATATCAAAACTGTACAAAATGGACAATATTCCCCTAATAATTACCTAAAACGTTTGTCTGAAAGAATTTTTGATATGACCCACCATTACGCCAAGGGATGAGAAAAATAATTTCGGAATTATAAGAAAATGTCAAGAGCGATCAGAGGTTGCCATGGCAACACTACTAAATTGATGAGGGATGAGCCATCAGACGTTGCCAAGACAACGCACTCGCACGAGATCACATTCAGTTTTCCATCTGACTGTGAAGCGGCTTCGGTGACTTAACTGGTAGCATGCTAGACTTCTATGCCCAAGGTCACGGGTTCAAAGCCGGCCGAAGTGGTCGGATTTTCTAAGAGCGCTAAAAATCCCCCAGTATGCTTTCCTTTGGAGGGGAAGTTCCAACGTTCGTTGCAAGTTGCTGGTTGCGGTGGCATCTAGTAGCCAAGTTCACAGCTAGGTGTCGTTGACGGTAGTATTTGGTAGCAACATTAGTAACTACTGCTTGAAATTGACCGTCTGCAGTCCTTACCTGAATTACAGACTAATACAGAAATCACAATTCACACCGTTTATCAGACAGATTCTACACTTACCCAAAGTACACGGGGTTACATGACCGCGTTGTCGCAGCCCTGAAACTGAGGAACCAACCAAAATCTCTGCGGGAGATAAAGTTTTGCATGAAGAAGTAACAGACCGTTACATAGTTACACATCAGTGTCGAAACCTTGCATCAGGACAGTGTGACCACTAGTATAAAAATGGACCCCAAATAACAAGAAGGTTACCGTCCCCATAAGACAATAAAATGTTTATAATATGCATAAAATGATGAAAAACAAAGTTAATTAAGCTCCAATTATAAAAAACTTTCTCGAAATAAATGAGGTCTGATCTTTCTACGAAAACCTGCAAATTCTGCCTATTTTCGCCTATCCCCAAATTTGCCCGGTGAAATCTACCTCCGCCTTCCGGCGTGCCGAGAGGACTTTTTCATTATGATACAGTTTCTTCCACCAATCAGAGCTCAAGAAATAGTTGTGTGACAAATTAGGTGAGGATAGTATCGCACCTGCGCTCACTTCCATGGCCCCCTATTTTAAAATTTTACTGCGTGGCGAGTGTCATAGTGAGTTATTCAGGAGGCCATGGTCAAATACAAGGTATTCTCTGCGTCTCATGCGGTCTATTCAGTACATAAAACTGGTGAAATCTCGACAGATATTTATGAATATTTATGTTCGAACATAAACTAGTTATAATAATCATCGAACATAAACAGTCGTATGCAACTCTCCTATAATGGTAATTAAGACACTAGTATGGAAATTACAATAGTACATTATGCAACGAGCCTATAATGGCTATAATTAAGACACGAGTATTTTTTATAAAACGAGCGTATGCGAGTTTTATAATTTCCATACGAGTGTCTTAATTACCATTATAGGCGAGTTGCATACGACTGTTTATGTTCGACGATAATTATAACTTTATTATATGTTTTAACATAAATATTCATAAATATCTGTTGAGAGTCAGCTACTGGAATTTTGTGATCGCAGAGCGAGCGTTGGGTGTTATATCTCTGCCTTTCAAGAGCTTTGAACGACCGACGCATGCGCTCTGTGGGCTTGCAATGCCATATGCAGCCATATGTTTACATCAGCCGTCCCTCAGTAATATTGTCACCGGTGTCAGTTGAAGACAATGCGCTGTGTAGAAATTAGCGTTGGTGATTTTATGGTACAGTGCTATTGCTTGTCTCATATTCGCCAGTTTATTTACGCGAACATATGGACGGTGGGTATTCCATGTCGGTAATTTATTATAGTTCGATGTTGTGTTTATGTCCGACATGTTGGATTTTGAGCGCATGCGCGAAGTTATCGTTACCTAATTGGTCAATGAACGAGCTCTGATTGGCTGGAGAAACTGTATCATAATGGAAAACAGTGTTATAATGACCATCATTATGATACAGTTATCTGACACATAATAGTGAGGGTCGAACATAAAACTTGCTACGCTCGTTTTATAAACATACTCGTGTCTTAATTATTGCCATTGTACACTCGTTGCATAATGTACTATTTCGAAATGATGTATCGTATAGAAATCATATAAGTTACTTTTTGCCTAAAATTTTTATGTTAACAAAAAGCAAATGAGAGTCAGTGACAGTGGAAGGCCAAACATCAATCAAAGTGGGAAATGTTTAGAAAAAAGTAAACGAAGAGTTTTCAACAAATATTTTGAATTCTTGTTCAATGTTTACAAGTTAGGATAAGAACTTTTTTGTATTACGTTGTGTTAGCCTAGTTTTCACAAAGAAGGTAAATTATTTAGAAATATATGATACAATATATTTTAATTAATTAAATGCCTGTTTTGCTTCTGTGAGAGCGTAATGAAAAGAGCAAAGAACATCGCTTAATCGACAAAACAATCAATTAGTCGACCAACTAATTAATATCGATTAAACGCACAAACAATTAAATATTATTTGTAGCAATTGATCGATTTTTCTGCTTCGATTAATGGATTATTTGATAACTGAAATCAATCGATTAAAAGTACTAGTCCTAGCTTGTGTCCACATCGTTCCGATCGCCAAAGCATGAGATACTCATCACCACTCTATGCCCCTCGCCTATTGGCTGCAGGAAAGCAGGGTGTTCTAACCAAACAATGCGCCGCCTTAACCCTTTATAGGACAGAATATTATTAAATACATTTTATTTGTATTCATTTAAATTTAATTTTAATTATTGTAACTTAATTGTAATTAAGTGATAACTAATTTTGATTTTTGTTTTCTTTGACATTTTAAAGTTCATATTCATTTTTATATATTTTTTTTATCTTATTTATAATCTTAAAATTAACATTTATTTATTTATTCCTGACAGAAGTACAAAGTATGTGTTGAACAGACGACTTCAAAACAGTTTCTGCCCAGAACTTAGCCACTTGAATTAGCTTCAGTCAAGTCATTCATTGTGCAGCTGTACGGGCACAATGGACAGGAGAAGAGGTGTTGAAAATTAACATTATAAAGTATTATTATTATTTTAATTTTATAGGCTTATGTTTTTTAAATTTTTGCAAGCATATATAATCTAATTCTAATTTTTATAATAGTTGATTTTTATTTTTATTTAAAAAAATTGTAATTGTTTTTATTTAAAAAAATCAAGCACCTTAGGTCAAGGATATAAATAAATATTATTTTGTTTTCATAAATGTTAACATTTCCAAAAGAAATTCCTCGATATATGACTGAAAGATTGAACCATCAGGAACTTTGACAATATAGCAGGTGGTTAATACACAGACTACTAAGCTATAAAGTGATAACATGCTGCGAGCTTTTTACCAGGCGTTCGAACTCCCCGCTGTATTTTACAGACTGATCCCGTGGTAGGTTTAAGAGTTGTGGAGAAAATCAGGCAATCAATTTTGTTCTGTTGCATAGACGACCCAAATGCTGAATATATTGACAAATTCAGTTTCATTACGCCCTTGCACTACAGCAGAAACTGCCACCGATAGGTCGTGTATTGTACGGAAAGTAGGCCTACAACCTATTTGGATGAAAGATATAGGATTAAAATACCAACCTATGCGGGAATTCATACCCGCGACCTCCAGCTTTCTAAGTTGGTCGTTCAGAAAGTAAGTTCCATTCGGTAATAAAAAATGAGTGCAGGTACAGACAAACTATTTATTGCAAAATAAACTAGAAATCGTAAACTATCCTTCCACATAGCTCTCTCTATTTTGGAACCACTTGTCAAAGCGAGGAACAAGCTTTTGTATGGTTTCTTCATAAAACATTGCCGCCTATCGAGCAAGGCACTGCCGGCAGCAGCAGCGTAGCGCCCAACTAGTTCAACACATTTACACTTTTAACGTATTTAATAATCATCAGTACTTGCATGAACTTCAGAGTAGTTGCTGGAAATGCTGTCCTTCGGTTTCTTAACACACATTGCATCAACGTAGGAAGTTGTGGTATATCGCTGTAATTCATCCTCACTGATATATTTTGTATCAGTGCAGTTATTTCGTTCTCGAGAGTCTCCAGAGAACGCGGATTGTTTCCGTATACCTTTTATTTGAGATTCCCCACAAGTAAAAATCGCATGGTGCTGAAACTTGATGATGATGATGATAATTGTTGTTTTAAGGGGCCTAACATATCGGCCCCTAATGGTTTGGGTGATAGTGAAACATGAGATGAGAATGAATACTATAACAATAATACAAACTACAAACTTACATATTAGAAGAAGAAATAGTAATCAAATAAAGGATAAAGCAAATAAAGGATAGGGAGAAAAGAAATGCCCTCAAACCCTCGAAGAATGAGGATTGAGGGACTAGGAAGGAAGGAGAGCCATGAAAGGCAGATAGGAAAGGGGAAAGAGGAGAGAGCTCGCCCCCAAAGACAGTGGAAAATGGGGAAGAAACGGACCCAGCTCAGGAATGCCTCAGGATCGCCAACTCCCGCACTCGCCAACCGTGAGCCCCTGAGGATGTAGCAATATCCAGGGTGCACCAGAAAGGGTGGGGCTACATAAACCCGGCCTCCTTGAGGGCCTTGAGCAGAAAGCAGGAGATAATATGAAAAGAAAAAGAAGACTGACCCCTCACAGGGTATCAGGAAATATGAGACAAGGGCCAATTAAGGCGGAAAGTAAGAGACTCCCTAGGTCTCGGATACCCTAATACTGTCGGGGTAGGAAGAGAACCAGAGTTGACCAAGAGAGGTCGACAGGAAAGAAGACGGAGAGGAGCCCGGCACAAGTCAGTGGAAGCAATGCCGAACTCAGCTGGGGTCTCGTGGTCGCTAACCCACGTCCCACTAGATGTGAGCCGCTGGGGGAATACTGAACTTTTCGAACACCTTTATTGTAAGACTTTTTCTTGAGAAGATACGTTTCCACTAGGAAGATTCGATGTTTTGTTCCAAACCTAACCATGTTTACGGAATACGAGATAGGCTACAGTACCTCACAAGTCATAATTATCTCAACTACAATATCTTGCCAGCTCCGTATGTAATAAATGCAATGACAGCCTCAAGGGCTTGCCGCCCGCTTTTGTGTACTCCAGCATTTAGCTGGAGTACAGGTGTGAAGCCATAGAAAACCACTTCCAAGATGGCTGAGATGCGATGAGAATCGAACCATCCTCTTCTCAGTTTTGCCTCACGAGGCCGAGTGTACCCCGTTTCAGCCCTCAGACCAAAATTGAAATTTCTTGGCGGAGGTGTTATTAGAACCCAGACCTCAGGGGCGACAGCCAAGAAGGCTAGCCGCTACACCACCAGGTGGTGTTACAGTATTGGATATGGTTGGCACAAGAATATGCCATCTATAATTGACTAGTTAGTCATTGGACTAAACTTGTGTGAAGCTAAATTTTTAGGTTAGATTTCGCTGGAACGCTCTATCAGAGTTCCAACGTTCACCACTAGGTAGCAGTGACATCTGGTAGCGAAAGTTGGAACTACTTGAAATTGAACGGAACTTGTAGCTCACCCTATGGGTGTCCACTTGAAGCAGCTGCAGCCTCTGGCGAGCCGATCATGTCCTCGGACACTCCCGGCACTAAAAGCCATGCGATATTTTTTTTTAAATGGGGTTTTAAGGGGCAGAACAGCGAGGTCGTCTGCCCCAAGAGTGACTTTACGACCACGAAAGTAAACATCTATGTTAGCAGGGTGGTCTCGGCCAAAAAAATGTTCTTCAAAGAATAAGTTACTTTTCAGAGCTTAAAGTAAGGTGATTAAGGTGGCGACGTTACTTTTACTCTGAGCTCATGGAGCAGACATCTTAATACTCTTCAGGTAAATCGTATCGGCCTCTTTCCCGTCACGACGCAGCACACAGATAAGGTAGACAAATAATTAACTATTGAGGCGATTCACCCTAAAAAAAACTCAAAAGCTGGAATATATAGTCCACCGGTAGGCGGTATTAGTATTTATCAAACTAATAAGTAGCAGACTGATGTTATAAATGGCTGACACTAGAGCAGTGGCGTAATTGCGGTAGGTAATTACGGCTTACTGCTATGCCCAAGATCGCGGGTTCAAACCCGGCCGAAGTCGTCGGATTTTTAACAGCGTTAAAATCCTCTTGAGTTTGCCTTCCTTCGGAGGAGTAGTATATCCGGCGGACCCATGTCATAGATTTATGGCGTAAAAGAACCTAACACTACAATTGGTAGTGTGTAGGAACATTTTAAGTTATATTTGGCTGGTTAGAAACGCTCTATCGTGTTCCAACGTTTGCCGCTAGGTAGTTGCATCTGGTAGTTAAAGTGGGAACTACTTGAAATTGAACGTATTAGGAACCCACGGGCGTTCAATTAAAATACCTTGCAATGATCATTCGGCTGCAATTCATATACAGTATAATTAGAGCCACGATCTCCCCCCAGAGCCGAATAATTTAAAAAACTCATCAAATGAATTTTATGTTCGACGATGTCCAAATGTAAATATTATATGTCAGAAAACTGTATCATAATGATGGTCATTATAGTACTGTTTTTCATTGTGAGACAGTTTCTCCAGCCAATCAGAGCTCATTCATTGACCAATTAGGTAACGATACCTTCGCGCATGCGCTCAAAATCCAACATGTCGGACATGAATAACATGATTTGAAAGTTCAAATTGGATATCGGATCAACCATTGTAGTTACAATCGCAAGCACAAAGACAAAATCAGCACGAACCTTTACGGTAACAAGAAAATACTATGACATATGCAAGAAATGTATGAATCTACCTCCAGAAGATAGCAACACAGCATCTTTCTATATAAATTACCGACATGGAAAGTGCACCGTCCATATGTTCGCGTAATTCAACTGGCGAATATGAGACAAGAACTAGCACTGTACCTTAATATCCCCAATTCCAATTTCTACACAGCGCATTGCTTTCAATCAACTTCGGTGACAATATTAGTGAATGCTAGAGGTGGACGGCACTAGTCAAAATGCAGGCTGTAAACAAAAGCATTGCCAAGCAAAGTACATGGTCTCTGCTTCCGAAGTGCTTTGACCCACACATGCGCTCTGTTCAGTCAGTAAAGCCAGCGCGCCCTGTTCACTGACTGAAGTAACTGAATCCCACAGATATTTATGAATATTTATGTTAAAATATATAATAAAGTTATAATTATCGTCGAACATAAACAGTCGTATGCAACTCGCCTATAATGGTAATCAAGACACTCGTATGGAAATTATAAAACTCACTACGCTCGTTTTATAAACATACTCGTGTCTTAATTATCGCCATTATAGGCTCGTAGCATAATGTACTATTTTTTATTTTGCAAAAGAAAAAAAATAATTTTTTGATGGTTGACAAACGATTGGATTATGAACGTTTATAATTTAAGAACATCGAGATCAAGCATGAAAATGAGCAGGTTTGCTTTCATTGGTTGTCTTATTTTGCCCCTCACACAGAGCAAAAACAAACACATCACCAAAACAGAAAGTCAACGGCAAAATAAAACCAGAAAACAAACACAAAACCAAAAACTCAAAGCGAAATTCAAATACAAAAGCAAAATCAGAAAAGAAACACCAAAACAAAAAGCAAAATGCAAAAGCAGAAAAGAAACGAAATAAAAAAACCTCAAAGCAAAAAACAAAATTCAAAAGCAAGAGCAGAAAACAAACAAAACCAAAAATGCATACCGTAGCAAAATGCAAAATTAAAAAAAAACTTAAGCAGAAAACTAACACAAAACCAAAAAGCAAAAACAAAGTGAAAAATTCGAAAACAAAAGAAAAAGCAGAAAACAAACACGTAGGTAACCAAAAAATGAAAAAAAAAGAAACTCAAATAAAAAAGTAAAATTCGACAACAAAAGAAAAAACAAGATGTTCAGTAAAGAACATATAGCCTACTTTCTCCTTAATGTATGAGTATAGTTATAACTCGTTGTTATTATCAAAGAGTATAATAGAACTATTCTTTGTTGAAGACCTTAGAAACGATTTACCTCTACCAAACGCCACGACCTAGAAAAAAACTGCTACCATCATTGAAGAAAGAAAGAAAGATAAGAAGTATATCAAGAATGTTATGGATCTGGAGACATAATCGACCGGACTGGCGGCGTGGCTCAGCGGTAACGTTCTCGCTTGCTGGGCCCTAGGTTGCAGGTTCGTATCCTGGCGCAGTCAGCTGGCATTTGAGGGTGCACAAATGCGAGGGAGCCGTGTCAGTACATTTACTGGCACGTTAAAGATCCCCTTCGGGCCAAAATTCCGGCACCCCGGTGTCTCTAAAAACAGCAGTAGTTAAAAGGGATGTAAAACCAATAACATTATTATTATTACGACCTGCCGTGGGCAACATCCAACTTTGAGTTGAGGCATGTCTTTACACGTCTGGTTGTGCATGGTTTTCACAACCCTAATTGAATTAACAAATCTTTCCATGACCCTACAGAGACGTGTGTATACAAACTATGTGGATATTTTCGATAATATAATCCTAACAGAGCGAGTGCATTCTAGCGGCCAGAATAAGAAACTTTTCAATAAAATCTGGAAGTTACCTTTTTGGCAGCCAGATGCCTCGAGTAAATCTGCTGGCGAATTATGTTTTAATTAAATATATATTTTACACCATAATGTGGACAATATAACGCTTAATAACATTTTCAAGTAACGCAAAATGGGCTGTTACAAACCCTTTAAAATAAAAAGTTAAAATGTATCGTAGTATCAACTTGTCATTCTTCAAATTCGATGCGCATAGAATAATAATGGTATAGTAATCAATGGATCCCCACGTAGACTAGTCGGGACATCTAGTGGTGAAATATCGAACAATATAATCCTAACAGAGCGAGTGCATTCTAGCGGCCAGAAGAAGAAACTTTTCAATAAAATCTGGAAGTTACCTTTTTGGCAGCTAGATGTCTCGAGTAAATCTGCTGGCGAATTATGTTTTAATTAAATATATATTTTACACCATTAAGTGCACAATATAACGCTTAATTTTAAAACATCTGAGTCATTACAAAACAATAAACATATAACATTTCAAGCAAAAAAACTAGCTCTGATCGGGTTTGAACCATAGGCATTTGGGCGATAGGCTATCGCTCTACCACTGAGCTAATTGTGTCAACGAATATCATTCTATTTAAAATGACTTACATAGAACTTGTTAGCAAATAATGATTTATACTACACGATTTCATCACTGGAGTATATTATTTATATATAAAGCATTTCATACAAAGTTTATTTATTTTTTATCAGTACGCTATATTGCATTCAATACTCAAATTAGTGAAATATAAGTCAGGCACAAGATATCCGCTGCCATCTTGTTTTATTACTGAATCAGTTCAGCTTTTTAAAATCACGTCTGCACTATAGTATTACAAAATAAACTTTTAATTTCGAACGTGCCTCTTCCTTTAGAACAGTTAAAACGATTCTCGGCTCGATAATCGGAACTGGTGGGTCCCATGATATGGATTATAAAGTTTGCATAATTCGCACGGCCGCCATCCTGAAATGGTATGGCGGACGACCTTGTAGTTTGGTCACAAGACGCATCCTATACGAAGGTATGTTGTTACCAAATTTGGTAGAGATCGGATGATTTGGTTAGTCGTTATTTGATTTTACGTTTTGAACGTTTGAGTGGCCGCCATTCAGTTTTAGTAAAGATGGCGGCGATATAAAACATGACACTGAGGTGTCCTTTGCTAGTGCTACCTTTGTACCAAATTTCGTTCAATTCGCATTCACCGTGTTCGAATTGATAGGGGGGGACAGACATTCAGAGTACACACACTCACACACACACAGACACACACACACACACACACAGACTCACACACACACATACACACACACACACACACAGACTCACACACACACATACACACACACAGACAGACACACTTTTTTCGCCCTGTGTTGATCTCATAAGTCTACTTTCATTTTTTGCAAAAATCGAAAGTAGGCTAAAAAGCTGAAAATAAACACAAAACCAAGAACACAAAGCAAAAAGAAAGGGTAGAAAAAAAAACACAAAACCAAAAACGCAATTAGTACAGATTTGACTCCACTCATCCCCCTGAAGAAGCTAATCCTAGTTACGCCACTGTACTGGAGTGTTGGGTTAGTGTTGGAAGAGGAAGACGTGACGAATGGTGTGGAAATATTTAAGAAAATAGAGAGATAAATGTTTTACCGACAGTAATGGCTACGCTGGCTAAAGTGCAGCATTAGGTCATGGGGCCAAGCTCTCTGCTGACTCGGTAGATGCGTGGGTTCGAGCCCCACCGTCGGCCGTCCTTGAAATGGCTTTCCGTGGTTTCCTATTTTCAACACCAGGCAAATGCTGGGACGGTATCTTCTGACAGGCCACGGCCGCTTCCTTCCACATCCTTGCCCAGTTTCATTCACCATCATTCATTTCATATCGCATTAACTCCTCTCATGAGGTTGGCGTCAGGAAGGGCATCCGGCCGTAAAAACCATCGCCACAAAGACTTCCATCGCATCTCATCCCCGACCCCGTTGGAAAACGGGAATAATAAGGGGTAGACATACATAGAGATAAATGTTTTGTCAATGAAGTAAATTATGTTGTTGTTGTTGTTGTTGTTGTTGTTACAGCGAGGGCTTGGACATCATGGTCAAGAAGCTACCTACGTACAATAGGATGAGAGTATGTACTAGGTATTTCTGAGGTGAGGATTGGGAAGGATGCGGCCAGGCCCTTAAGTTAGATACCATCCCGGCATTTGCTTGGAGCAGAAATGGAGAAACCCCGGTAAAGTTACTTCTAAATGGCTGAAGTAGATATCGAACCTACCTCTTCTCAGTTTTACCACAGGAGGGTGAGTGTACTCAATCCCAGCTCTCAGGCCAGAATTGCATTTCTTATCAGAGCCAGAAATCGAACCCGGACCTCAGAAGTGAGAGTCAAGATTACTCTAGTCACTACACAACGAGGTGGTCTGACGTAGATTAATCTCTCCGTAATATATCGTCGCCATGCGCAGTAGTAGTGTCCACTTCCCCGTGTAGCGGCTAGCATTCTTGGCTATCACCCCGGAGGTCCGGGGTTTATTTCCGGCTCTGCCACGAAATTCAATTCGTGGTACGGGTGCCTCGTGAGGTAAAATTGAGACGAGGTGGGTTCAAATTTCAGCTCAGCCATTCTGAAATTGTTTTTCCGTGGTTTCCCCACTTCTACTCCAGGCAAATGCAGGATGCAGAAATAGTTCCTAACTTAAGGCGACGGCCACTTCCTTCCTAATCCCCTCCTAAATTACAAATACACAAACTAATACAACCATCACGACAACACAGGTTATTAGACAAACTTCCACGAGCTTGGCAATCACATTATCTGATGAAACTTTTGAAAAGTAATTTAAAAGCATTAATAGATATCAAGGCAGCGACGACCGGGCCGAATGAGAATCTCATGGCTGAAGAACCTCAGGGACTGGTTGGTTGGTTGGTTGGTTCCTTAGTTTAGAGGCTGCAACAACGCAGTCATGTAGCCCCGTGTACTTTGGGTGTGTGTAGAATTTGTCTGATAACCGGTGTTAATTGTGATGGCTGTATTAGTGTGTGTTATCTGTGATTCAGGTAGAAGGACTGCAGACGATTAATATTTTCAAGTAGTTCCTACTTTTGATACCATATGCTACCGTCCACGACACCTAGCTGCGTAAGTGGCTACTAAATGCCATCGCAGTCAGCACCTGGCGGCGAACGTTGGAACTAATATCGCCTTATCAAACTAACCTACAAATTTTAGCTTCCACAGGTGTAGTTAGTGGAAGGTTCCTTTTCATGCCATAAATCTATGACATGGGACCGCCGGCTTTACTTCCCCTCCGAAGGAAGCCATACTGAGGGATTTTTGACGCTCTTAAAATTCCGACAACTTCGGCCGGGTTTGAACCCGCGATCTTGGGCATAGAAGCTCAGCATGCTACCAATCACGCCACCGAAGCCGATCCTCAGAGACTGGTATGAGATGAACAAAACGACCCTTTTCCGTGTGGCAGACTCGAAGACTAGAATAGCCATAATGACTGCCAACCTTCGATAGGAGACGGCACGGCACGGCACGAAGAAGAAAAGGAGAAGTACATATATGAAAATCCACGGCCTGCTTCCAGTCGACTGACCGGTTCAGGGAATGGAATGAAAATGAAGCCCCCATCTAGCGGCGAGGATATGAACCGTGCCGGCTGCCGCAGCCTGTCGCACTCCCCTGGGGCAATGATTAAATGAATGACAGATGAAATGACCTGATAGTGGAGAGTGTTGCTGGACTGAAAATGAGCCAGGGAAAACCGGCGTACCCGGAGAAAAACCTGTCTGCCTCCGCTTTTTCCAGCACAAATCTCACACGGAGTGACCGGGATTTGAACCACGGACCCAGCGGTGAGAGGCCGGCGTGCTGCCGCCTAAGCCACTGAGGCTCAAGAACATTTATAAGGACCTGAATTGGTTTTCCTTCGTTTTCAATTCCAGGAAAATGCTGGGACGGTACCTTCTGACAGGCCTCGGCCGCTTCATTTTACATCCTTACCCAGTTTCATTCATCTTCATTCATTTAATCTCTCATGAAGTTGAGATCAGGAAGGGCAGCCGGCCGTAAAAAAAACACCCGCCACTTTTACTTTTCTTTTTCATCGCATCTCATCCTTGACTCCGTTGAAAATAGAAATAATAAGGGGTGGACATACAGTACATACAACATATTTAAGTACCACCAAGACCGAAGTACTGTACTGTATAATGGTGCGAAGTTAAGTGCTTATTTCACCCCTTGTACCTTCTTATATGACAACCAATGCTCTGGAAATTGGTCATCACAGCTAAATCCCACCTCCCATTAGCACTCGGGCGCTTTAATTAATCCCTACATTTCCATTGTAATCAGGACTACAGTTTGTCGCGGCCTTATAACTGAATATCGGAGCGAACAATGGAGTATTTACATAGGCGATACCATCAGCCAACAAGTTGAAGGCCGTGTACAGTCGGCTAGTGTCTCCATAGATCCCTATGGTTGTCTAATACCTCATAACTAGAGTCCGGATATCCATGCAAGTGCATGTTATCGCCTTTTTGGGAGAAAATTCATGCCTAATGCATATTTTGAAGATTTAATGGCTAATTAAAACTGTTGAAAGTATCCGATCACGGAATTAAGTCGACATGTCCATGGTCCTGAGTAAACGGCGTTTTCCTCACTCAACAAAATGCATTGTCCCCGACGTTAACTGAACTATTCTTATTGGTTTTAGGTCGTAGACAGTTTTCCAGTAGGTGACGCAGCTTGCATTAAAGATGAGCAAGTGGAATTCATTAAAATGAATGCGCAGAAGACCTGATTTATATAAAAACAAGTGTTTGCAAATTGCCTGCTGCGATAACGAAGTTGTAAGCTACAGGTCGAATCGTTAGCAGTTATTGAAGACATTCGAATGTGTTTGCAATCATCGCCTTTGCCACACCTCTAAACAATTCTTAGTGGTCTCGTACTGTGGTTGTTGTTCCCTCTTAGGACGATGGACATCGTGGGTATCAGACCCGTAAACCTACGTATGCCTAGAATAATTATTAAATGTTTAAAATTATACGCCAAATCAATACTCAACACATATTGTTTTAATATATTGGCTATAGGACATGTTTCGACCTTCAATGAGGTCATCTTCAGCTAAAAAATGAAAATCAATTAAGAATTAAACCAAAATAGTATATATGTACTTAAATCTAAATAAGAAATGAAATGTTAATGATAAAATTGTAATAAAATGAAATAAAATACTAAAAGTGGATATGCTTACAATTCAGAATTAAATAAAATAAAATTTATACTGGTCGGTCCTTTTACAATAATTTACAAAATGTAGTCAAAAAGCGAGAAATATTACTGGTGATTGTAAAAAAAAATGTTAAGCTAGGCCTAATAAAATTTTTATCAAAATAATATACATAAAATAATTTAGAAAATTAAGTTCTAAAATCAATAATTAATTAGTTCAGTGCTTGAATGAATATGTTATATCTTTCTTCAATACGGAATTTAAAAATTTTGAATAGGTGCCAACCAGTTAATATGTCGACATGAAAATAACCTGCTTGATGTATAGGATGGAGAATTCGGTGTGATTTGTATAAGAGAAATGCCTGATGTGGAATAGCAGACAATTCTAATATTTATCCAAATAATTATGTCTTATAACCTGTGCTACTGTGTTGTGTGTAGTAGTAGTGTTTATACTTGTCATTGAGGCGAGGACTGTGAGGTACTATCTGGACATTTGCCACGAAAATACGTGGGAATCAACACAAAAACCACTTTTTAAATAGTTGGGGATGGGTATCGTACCCACCTCCTCACAACAGTCAATACGAGATAGAGTGCAAGCCTTGAGAACAGAATACGGGGCTTGAAACTAAACCCGAGTCTCTCAGAATAGAAGTCCAAATCTGTGCCTCTACAACACAACGGCGGCCAAGCTTACCTCATCTGGTATCCGGAAAAATATGACAGAAATGGAGCGAAAGCCGCAATTACTATATTCTGCCCTGTCCTGCTTCTCCCCCTCATCTGCCCCCAGCATCACTGTTATTTTTCATTCTAGCCGCAGGTGTACCGGTTAGGCAATTGTTTCAATTTACCTGCTGAATAAATTAGGTCGTATCAATCACAGCTGTAATCATTTCTACAACATTAAAATTGTAAAGGAGATTCATGACTGACATGCAGCATAATTTATTGCTATGCAATTGTTTTCATTGGCGTCATTACACATGCAGTAGTATCGATACAATATTATACCATCCGAGATTACTCTTTAAAGGGCGTACAGTAGAGTAGTGGTTCCGGTACTCAAAAACCTTTTTTATCAAATAGATTACACCCCTTATTCGATACTAAAATGTTACGCTAGCCGCATGATTTTGTCTCCTTATAGCAGTTTTTAAAATCCATCACGATTACCTGGTAACTAACTAAATAAATAAATACCACGTGCAGCAGCTTGAGTGAGCTTGGAAGGGAAAGAAAGGAAAGGAAGGGAGGAAAGGAGGAAGTAAGGAAGGGAGGAAAAAGGGTGGAAGAGAAGATGGGAGGGAGAGAAGAAGGAACGAAGGGACGGCGGTAGCAAGAAAGGATCGAGGAAGGGGGAGAAAGGGTGGGACAAATTGGGGGGGGGAGGGGTAGAGAGGGTTTGAAGAAGAATAGAGAAAGGAGGAAGAAAGATACGGGAGAAGAAATGAAAAGAGGAAAGAAAGAAGAGGGGAAGGGGAAATGGAGGGAGGAAGGAAAGAAGAGATGTAAGAAGAAATGGAGGGAGGAAGGAAAGAAGAGATGTAAGGAGAAATGGAGGAAGGAAGGAAGGAAAGAAGAGAGGAAAGAGAAATGGCGGGAGGAAGGAAAGAAGAGAGGAAGGAGAAATGGAAGGAGGAAGGAAAGAAGAGATGTAGGGAGAAATTGAAGGAGGAAGGAAAGAAGAGATGTAAGGAGAAATGGAGGGAGGAAGGAAAGAAGAGAGGAAGGACAAATGGAAGGAGGAAGGAAATAAGAGATGTAGGGAGAAATGGAGGGTGGAAGGAAAGAAGAGATGTAAGGAGAAATGGAGGGAGGAAGGAAAGAAGAGAGGAAGGAGAAATGGAAGGAGGAAGGAAAGAAGAGATGTAAGGAGAAATGGAGGGAGGAAGGAAAGAAGAGATGTACGGAGAAATGGAGGGAGGAAGGAAAGGAGAGATGTAAGGAGAAATGGAGGGAGGAAGGGAAGAAGAGAGGAAGGAGAAATGGAGGGAGGAAGGAAAGAAGAGAGGAAGGAGAAATGGAAGGAGGAAGGAAAGAAGAGAGGGAAGGAGAAATGGAGGGAGGAAGGAAAGAAGAGAGGGAAGGAGAAATGGAGGGAGGAATGAAAGAAGAGAGGGAAGGTGAAATGGAGGGAGGAAGGAAAGAAGAGAGGAAGGAGAAATGGAGGGAGGAAGGAAAGAAGAGATGTAGGGAGAAATGGAGGGAGGAAGGAAAGAAGAGATGTAAGGAGAAATGGAGGGAGGAAGGAAAGAAGAGATGTAAGGAGAAATGGAGGGAGGAAGGAAAGAAGAGAGGAAGGAGAAATGGAGGGAGGAAGGAAAGAAGAGAGGCAGGAGAAATGGAGGGAGGAAGGAAAGAAGAGAGGGAAGGTGAAATGGAGGGAGGAAGGAAAGAAGAGAGGAAGGAGAAATGGAGGGAGGGAGGAAAGAAGAGAGGGAAGGTGAAATGGAGGGAGGAAGGAAAGAAGAGAGGTAAGGTGAAATGGAGGGAGGAAGGAAAGAAGAGAGGAAGGAGAAATGGAGGGAGGGAGGAAAGAAGGGAGGGAAGGAGAAATGGAGGGAGGAAGGAAAGAAGAGAGGGAAGGTGAAATGGAGGGAGGGAGGAAAGAAGAGAGGGAAGGTGAAATGGAGGGAGGAAGGAAAGAAGAGATGTAGGGAGAAATGGAGGGAGGAAGGAAAGAAGAGATGTAAGGAGAAATGGAGGGAGGAAGGAAAGAAGAGATGTAAGGAGAAATGGAGGAAGGAAGGAAGGAAAGAAGAGAGGAAAGAGAAATGGCGGGAGGAAGGAAAGAAGAGAGGAAGGAGAAATGGAAGGAGGAAGGAAAGAAGAGATGTAGGGAGAAATTGAAGGAGGAAGGAAAGAAGAGATGTAAGGAGAAATGGAGGGAGGAAGGAAAGAAGAGAGGAAGGACAAATGGAGGGAGGAAGGAAAGAAGAGAGGAAGGAGAAATGGAGGGAGGGAGGAAAGAAGGGAGGGAAGGAGAAATGGAGGGAGGAAGGAAAGAAGAGAGGGAAGGTGAAATGGAGGGAGGGAGGAAAGAAGAGAGGGAAGGTGAAATGGAGGGAGGAAGGAAAGAAGAGAGGAAGGAGAAATGGAGGGAGGAAGGAAAGAAGAGAGGAAGGAGAAATGGAGGGAGGAAGGAAAGAAGAGAGGGAAGGTGAAATGGAGGGAGGAAGGAAAGAAGAGATGAAGGAGAAATGGAGGGAGGAAGGAAAGAAGAGAGGGAAGGTGAAATGGAGGGAGGGAGGAAAGAAGAGAGGGAAGGTGAAATGGAGGGAGGAAGGAAAGAAGAGAGGAAGGAGAAATGGAGGGAGGGAGGAAAGAAGAGATGTAGGGAGAAATGGAGGGAGGAAGGAAAGAAGAGAGGAAGGTGAAATGGAGGGAGGAAGGAAAGAAGAGAGGAAGGAGAAATGGAGGGAGGGAGGAAAGAAGGGAGGGAAGGAGAAATGGAGGGAGGAAGGAAAGAAGAGAGGGAAGGTGAAATGGAGGGAGGGAGGAAAGAAGAGAGGGAAGGTGAAATGGAGGGAGGGAGGAAAGAAGGGAGGTAATGAGAAATGGAGGAAGGAAAGAAGATAATAATGTTATTCCTTTTACGTCCCTTTTAACTACTATGACTTTTAGAGACGCCACGCTGGGGTGCCGGAATTGTGCCAGTAAATCTACTGAGATGGCTCCCTCGCATTTACGTACCCTCAAATGCCAGTTGACTGCGCCAGGATTAGATCCCGCAACCTTGGGAAGAACAGGCGAGAACGTTACCGCTGAGCCACGCAGCAAGCTAAGGAAAGAAGAGAGGGAGGAAGTAATGGACGGCGGAAGCTTGTAGTTTTACGCAGGTTTTGATCTGATAACCATAAGCCAAGGAATCTCCCTTTCACAAGAAATCTTAACCGGCCAACGTATTAACCTCAAACATCCCTCTTCATTAACCGGGAATAGAATCTGGTACGCCTTGTAGAAAGGCCTCATTTCGGCAATGCTTGAGATTTGAGTTTCAGCCCATATAGCATTTGGTGTTTCATTTTTTTTTATTTTTTTTTTAGATCCAACCAGCATCAAAGCTGATAACTTGACAGCCTTTGTAAAAATACCTTGTTGTGCTTGTGAATAAATGTGTCAAACAACGTAAATAAAATATAAAACTCGACTCGACACAGCTTGAAAAGGAACTGAAAGAGAAGTAACACAAGAGCCCACTTTCTTTTGACAATTCCACAGATCTGAGTGTATCCTTGGAGCTCGTACATCTTGTCGCTATCTCGACTCCGTCTTCACTGCTTCACACAGTCTTCATTATTCACGCCTCGATGAGCTGTGTGTTCAAATGAAGAGACGTACACGCGGCGGCGTCTTGATCCACATTGTCAACACCGCTCATTCAACAGTAAAGTAAATAATTATAATAATAATAATGCAAGTAAAGTAGACTACTGCTTATTGCGTAGACCTTAACGACATATCCATAATATTGCTAAGATTTGTCGTAAAAACTGTTATAATATTTTGACATAAACCATTAAGCTTAGGGGCAGATGACCTCGTAGTTCCGCTGCAAGAAAACAATAACTAACCATAAATAACCATTAAGCTTCATTAATTTAATAACTTTCGTAATGGCTTAGAATATCTATATTATATTCAACTTATTTGATGAGCGTAGCCAACACAATACTGTTCTCTTTATATTCTCCAAATTCTAAATTGACATTAACATTAATACAATATTATTTCCATCTATTTTAGTTTTTTTTAAACGACTTCGTATTGCACGAAAAGAAATTCCGTAATGAAAAGCTTGTTGATGCCAAGTTCCAATATTACCATAAATATTTCACCCTAAGAAGTTTTAAACCTAATGCATGTTAAATAGGCCTAAATCAACGATAGTTACGGAAAATTATTGCATGTAATAAATTTAAGAATAAGTTGTAAACATATACATTTTAGCAAATAAGATAGATGTTAAAGAAAATATACCATAAGATTTAAAAATATATAGGTAATGTTAAATGTTGTAATAATACGAAAATGGCCTTATGATTGTAAACTTTGATGAGCAAGTTTAAATTGACAAAATTGTGCTGAAGATAAGTCTCATTTGGACTCGAAATATGTTCACATTTTAATTCTCAATGAATACATACAAGTGTTGAATAGGTTGATCAAATACATTGCATATTATATGCTATAGATATTAAAAACTGTTGTTACCAATCTGCACGATTTTCGTCGTTAAAAATGAGAAGAAAGCAGACTTCGGATATCACTCAGGAGTCAGTGTGTGCATGTGTTTGTCATTCTGTTCTCCCCGTTGCCTTCAGACCAATTGCTGCGATTTTGATGTGTCGAAAGTTTCAATGTTTACAGAAGTGCAGCTAACCATAATATTATTATTATTATTATTATTATTATTATTATTATTATTATTATTATGGGAGAAATTTATCCGTGAGTGGTGCAAAACAATGAGTGATGAAGGAGTCCAAAATGGAATAAGACTTGGTCACAAGAATAAGAACCTATCAATTGACTGTCTAGCCTTTGCAGATGACCTTGCGGTCTTTGCGGATTCGTTGGATACGGCTGGGAAACAGATCAACCAGCTTGAAACACATGCTACAAAGGCGGGCCTCCTGATCTCTTTCGAGAAAACAGAATTTATTACTAACATCAAAACGGCTCCAAAACATATTGAAGTGAATCATGGGAATATCAAGCTGGTTGTGAAATTTAAGTATCTTGGGGAATGGATGGACCCTACAATGTCCGAAAACGAGGCAGCAATTTCGCCATAATTGTCGCTAAGACTAGTTTCCACCCGGTTGATTAAGGAAATGGAATCACTATTTCAATATTTTAAATTATCTTGTATCAGCTACTAGCTTCTTCATAACTCTGAGAGACGTAAATCCCTGATATAAAGCTGTGACATGACTAAATTGGAAAAAAAATGACCTTAAAAGGCCGATTTCTCTAAAATAAGACCGATAAAATCAACCAAACTTTAAAAAATGCTCTTAAAATGGAACAATAGCAAAAAAAATGCAAAAAGATGCAAAATAAAAATGACATATTTGAAGACGGGGTGGCAAGTCCGGAGTTTTTATGTACTTCAGCATTGTTTCAGACAGCTCAGTAAAGAGATGACATGTCAACAACATACGGGCCCTAGTTATCAGCATCGCGTCTTAAATCAACAATAATTGGTAGGGTGTAACTTAATTTTATAAATATACTTCTTTAAAATTGGTAAACTTATCTTCTTTCTTATAATAATATTATCTCCACAGTTGGGCGCCAATGAAACATTTTTAAATATATATTGGTTAAGGATCGTGATTGCTGTTTCCTTTGTCCAGCCACAAGTTGGTGCGTCAATGTAATAAATTGAAATATATATTGGTCGGTGTCAACCAACAACAACATTCCCCACCGTTGGGCAATCAATGTAACTAATCTCTTCTTATCTATTATATATAATCCAAAATTGACTTATCACCGCAGGGCTCAAACCACTAGACCTAGAAAGCTGAAATTTTGCATGTTGGTTGATCCGAGTATGTAGAGGCTCACTAAGAAACTGTCTTTTAAAATTCAATTTGTAAGTGACTTTTTTCGGCCCTTTGGCATTGACCATCCAAAATTGACTCATCGACGCAGGGCTCAAACCACTAGACCTAGAAAGCTGAAATTTTGCATGTTGGTTGATCCGAGTATGTAGAGGCCCACTAAGAAACGGTTTTTGAAAATTCAATTTGTAAGTGACTTTTTTCGGCCCTTGGCACTGAGCAAGGACAGTCGGTACAAAGGTCGGATTTAGCTCATTTTAAGCCGCCAGATACGAAAAACAATACTTGGAGGTCCTGCAGGGACCCCGAAACACACTTTTTAAGTTCCTAAAATGAACGGTTTCGGAGATATTCCCAAATAACTGTGTTCCCTCTGAGATACAGATCAACGTTACTATGGCAACCGCTGAAATTTCCCAGACCGGGGAAAGTTTTCTGGCAATATCTCGAAAACCGTTCGTTTTAGGGCCTTAAAGCGCGGGGTTCGGTTCCCACTTCAAAGAAGTGGAAACCACGAACATTGCTCCTCGCATTGATACGCGCAAGAAGAGCTATATTCCATATTTCTACGAGCAAATCGACTTGGAAAGTCTCATCTATTATATATAATCCAAAATGGACTCATCACCGCAGGGCTCAAACCACTAGACCTAGAAAGCTGAAATTTTGCATGTTGGTTGATCCGAGTATGTAGAGGCTCACTAAGAAACGGTTTTTGAAAATTCAATTTGTAAGTGACTTTTTTCGTCCCTTTGGCATTGGCCATCCAAAATTGACTCATCGACGCAGGGCTCAAACCACTAGACCTAGAAAGCTGAAATTTTGCATGTTGGTTGATCCGAGTATGTAGAGGCCCACTAAGAAACGGTTTCTGAAAATTCAATTGGTGACTTTTTTCGGCCCTTGGCACTGAGCAAGGGCAGTCGGTACAAAGGTCGGTTTTAGCTCATTTTAAGCCGCCAGATACGAGAAACAACACTCGGAGGTCCTGTAGGGACCCCGAAACACACTCTTTAAGTTCCTAAAATGAACGGTTTCGGAGATATTCCCAAATAACTGTGTTCCCTCTGAGAAACAGATCAACGTTACTATGGCAACCGCTGAAATTTCCCTGACCGGGGATAGTTTTCTGGCAATATCTCGAAAACCGTTCGTTTTAGGGCCTTAAAACGCGGGGTCCGGTTCCCACACGAACATTGCTCCTCGCATTGATACGCGCAAGAAGAGCTATATTCCATATTTCTACGAACAAATCGACTTGGAAAGTCTCATCTATCTAATATATAAAAGTGAAAGTCTGTATGTGGGTATGTATATGGATCTGTTCCGTATACAAATCTACACCGTTCCACCAATCTCAACCAAATTTTGCATACACATAGTTTAGGACCCAGAAGGAACGGCTGGCTACATGAATTTACGATAGTCTTTCTCATTCTTCTGATTTCGACCCTTTTGCACTCCAGCACATGCTAATCAAATCATAAAATATACTCATGAAGGAATGGCAAGGCGGATAGTTTCCATGGCAACATAGCTCAAGTCGAGACACGGCCGACTGGATGCCATTTGCGCTCTGCACTACCGGTATAGAAAATGAGGATCTTTACTTGAAATCACGTTAGTTACTCAACTTCTCACACAGCACTGTCAACCGAGTTTAGCATAACAAAGACTTGACACTATCTTCTACTATATATTTGTCAAATACCACTCACTCACTCACTCATTCATTCATCACGAAATCTCAGAAACCATCAAACGGATTGGAATGAAATATGGTATGCAGCTTCCCCAAGGGCCGCAAATGCACACTAAGAGAGGATTTTTGGATATTCTGGTTCTAAAGGGGTGTTAAGGGGGTAGACCTGCATTTCATTGAACAGCAATATCTCCCGATTGGTTTCATTGGGGGATGTGATACTCGGCGCATAAACTCATCATTAAAAATAAGAAGACACGAGTAGGAGGGTTTTCGATGTGGTGTATATTATGAGATGAAAGGGGTGAAAAGTGGGGATTGAAAGATTCCTAACGGAGCGTGTATCTCTTAAACGACATAGGCGAGGAGTTGGAAACTCAGCGGGGAAAAATCAGCATAAAAATAAGTAAATATGTGTTTGACCGTTTCATCATAAATCCAATTTAAGGGGCCCATGGGGTGGGGTGAAATTCTGGAGGGGGGGGAGAAACAGGAAAGAAAGTGTCCTAACTGATTGACTGACTCACTCACTCATCAAACTCAGGGGGAAAAACTGCTTTAAAGTAAGTAAATAGCTGTTCGACAGTTTTTTTCATAAATCAAATTTAAGGGGTTCATGGGGAGGGGTGAAATTCTGAAAAAAGAAAATTGAAAGAAAATGTCCTGACTCACTCACTCACTCACTCATCATCGCCCAGCCAAAATGATTGAAGTTAGAAACATGACAGTTTGGGGATATGTTCATTGTATTTCAGAACAGTCTACTAAGGGAGGATTTTCGGATATTCAGGTTCTAAAGGGGTCTTAATGGGGTTAAACCTGCATTTCATTGAATAACAATATCTCCCGATTGGTTTCATTGGGGGATGTGATACACGGCATATAAACTCATCATTAAAAAGTAAGACACGTGTCTGAGGGTTTTTCGATGTGGAGTATATTATGAGGTGAAAGGGGTGAAAAGTAGGGATTGAAAGATTCCTAACGGAGCGTGTATGTCTTAAACGACATAGGCGAGGAGTTTGAAACTCAGCGGAAAAAAATCAGCATAAAAATAAGTAAATATGTGTTTGACCGTTTTTTTTCATAAATCCAATTTAAGAGGCCCATGGGGAGGGGTGAAATTCTTTGGGGGGGGGGGGACAGGAAAGAAAATTTCCTAACTGATTGACTGACTGACTCACTCATCAAACTCAGGGGGGAAAACTGCTTTAAAGTAAGTAAATAGCTGTTCGACAGTTTTTTTTATCAATCAAATTGAAGGGGTTCATCGGGAGGGGTGAAATTCTGAAGGAAAAAAAATGAAAGAAAATGTCCTGACTCATTCACTCACTCATCATCGCCCAGCCAAAAATATTGAAGTTGGAAACATGGCATTTTGGGGATATGTTCGTTGTATGTCAAAACCGTACACTAAGGGAGGATTTTTGGATATTCAGGCTCTAAAGGGGTCTTAAGGGGGTTAAACCTGAATTTCATTGAATAACAATATCTCACGAGTCGTTTCATTTGTGGATGTGATACTCGGCATATAAACTAATCATTAAAAATACGCAGACATGTGTCTAAGCGTTTTTCGATGTGGTGTATTATTATGAGGTGAAAGGGGTGAAAATTGGGGGTTGAAGGATTCCTAACGGAGCGTGTAGGCCTATCTCTTAAACGACATAGGCGGGAAATTTGAAACGCAGCGAAAAATCATCAGCTAAAAAGATAAGTAAATCGGTTTTCGACCGTTTTTTTCATAAATTAATTTAAGGGGCCAATGGAGTGGGGTGAAATTCAGGGGGGGAAAAGGAGAGAAAGTGTCCTAACTGACTAACTCACTCACCAAACTCAGGGGAAAAAGACAGATTTAAAAATAAGTTAATAGGTGTTCAAGCGTTTTTTCATCAATCCAATTTAAGGGGCCCATAGGGAGGGGTGAAATTCTGGTAAAAATAATTGAAAGAAAATGTCCTGTCTGACTCACTCACTCATCACGCCCAGCGAAAACTACTAAAGTTGGAAAAATGAAATTTTGGGTATATGTTCGCTGTATGTCGAAAACGTCAACTAAGGAATGATTTTTGTTTATTCGGGTTTTAAAGAGATGTTAAGGGGGTAAACGTGCATTTCATTGAATAACGATATATCATGAGTTGTTTCTTAGGGGATGTGATATTCGGTATATAAACTAATCATTAAAAATAATCAGACATATGTCTAAGGGTTTATCGATGTGGTGTATATTATGAGGTGATAGGGGTGAAAATTGGTGGTTGAGGGATTCTTGACGGAGCGTGTATCTCTTAAAGGACATAGGCGAGAAGTTTGAAATTCGGCGGGAAAAGAACAGCTTAAAATACAAGTAAATAGGTGTTCGACTGTTTTTTTCATAAATCCAATTTAAGGGGCCCTTGGTGAGAGGTGAAATTCTGGGGGGGAAAAAACAGGAAAGAAAGTGTCCTAACTGATTGACTCTCTTACTCACTCATCAAACTCAGGGGGAAAACAGCTTTAAATAAGTAAATAGGTGTTCGACCGTTTGTTTCATAAATCCAATTTAAGGGGTTCATGGGGAGGGGTGAAATTATCAAAAATAAATGAAAGGAAATGTCCTGACTGACTCACTCACTCATCATAGCCCAGCCAAAATTATTAAAGTTAGAAACATGACATTTTGGGGATATGTTCGTTGTATGTCGAAAACGACCACTAAGGAAAGAGTTTAGAATATTCAGGTTCTAAATAGGTGTTAAGGGGGGTAAACGTGCATTTCATTGAATAACCATATCTCACGAGTGGTTTCATTTGGGGATGTGATACTTGGCATATATACTAATCATTAAAAATAAGCTGACACATGTCTAATGGTTTTTCGATGTAGTGTATATTATGAGGTGAAAGGGATGAAAAGTGGGGGTTGAAAGATTCCTAACGGACCGTGTATCTCTTAAACGACATAAGCGAGGAGTTTGAAACTCGGAGGAAATCAATCAGCTTAAAAATAAATAAATAAATAAATAAATAAATAAATAAATAAATAAATAAATAAATAAATAAATAAATAAATAAATAAATAAATAAATAAATAAATAAATAAATAAATAAATAAATAAATGAATAAATAAATAAATAAATAAAATAAATATGTGTTCGACCGTTTTTTCATAAATCCAATTTAAGGGGCCTATGGGGAGGGGTGAAATTCTGGAAGAAAAACGTCCCCTAATGAAGGATTTTTGGATGTTCACTCTCATCGTCCAACCCAAACGATTAAAGTTAGAAGAATGATATTTTGGCGATATGTTTGTTGTGTGTCGAAAACGTCTACCAAGGAGGGATTTTTGGATATTCAGGTTCTAAAGGGGTGTTAATGGGGTTAAACCTGCATTTCATTGAATAACAATATAACACGACTATGACGCGAGCGAAGCGAGGCTAAAAATGAGATGATGTGCGTCTATGTATTACTCAATCACGCAAGTACCACTGGTCCGATTTACATGAATTTTACATGGAAGTAGCTGATTTACCTGGTTAACATATAGGTTACTTTTGATTTCAATACTTTGTACTATTTAAAGATGGCGACCATTTTAGTGACTTCACTACACCCTTTGGTTTAAAACTTTCATATTTCCATTTCAAATACAAAGAGAACGCTAAGAAATAGCAAAATTTTGATGGTATATTCGAGGTTAAAAATTACATTTTCTATCCGAGAGGTATCTCCAACCGTTAGCGAGTAAAACCTAAATTTGTGCTATAAAACACGGTCAACGCCGAGCGGTGTAGTTGGACAAAATGTTCCATCCTTAATCTCCCTCTGCGCAGCACCTCGCCTATCCCCTGTTTTAACTGTCACCTTTGTACCAATTTTGCAAATCGGTACATGTTCATCTTATCTTCGAGACGCAGCAGGAGCTCCAGGTCTGGCCGGTTTATCATGAGAGCGTACACCAGGCCTCTTCTGAGAATTCCATTCACCAAGCTGGCGCCTGGCTACTGGTGAAATGGGATCGCCTAGCCCTTTCTGCCAGGATTTGTGCCCTTGTGTGTGCTGTCACCTAAAGGTTTATCGTAAATGGAAAAGAGGGATAAGTCAAGCTCTGATCCGTGAACTTTGAAAGGTGAACATTTCCTGTCAGCTTCATTCGCCAAGCCATTCTGCCAGGATTTGTGCCTTTGTGTGTCCTGTCACTTATAGGCTTATCGTTGATAGACACTTGTAAAGGGAGATAAATCGAGCTTTGTGTCTGCAAACTTTGGAAAAGCGAACATTTACTGTCACCTACATTCGCCAAGCCCTTGTTCTGAGAACAATCTTACAAAGGACATTGTGTAACGCCTCGACTCCTAGAAGGTTTCTACGCAGTAACCTGTATGGGCTGATATTCACTAGTACCCACTCAAAACCTTGGACTCTGGCCTTGAACTCTGGCTTTGTTTTGGCCGGTTGTGCCTCTAGTCGCAGTTGGTATTACTGGAGGG
The DNA here is from genome assembly GCA_946902985.2 of Meconema thalassinum. Taxonomy (NCBI): domain Eukaryota; kingdom Metazoa; phylum Arthropoda; class Insecta; order Orthoptera; family Tettigoniidae; genus Meconema; species Meconema thalassinum. The sequence goes on from OX336393.1 coordinate 178,490,487, forward strand.
TTGTGGTGGGGGTACGCTGATATACAAGGGTGGAATCTGTGACTCGAAAGACAGTACGAGAGGAACCTTGCTGACGGAAGGGCTCTTAAGCGATCGCCTCCGGGGAACTGAGGGCAGTTCTCCGGAGGGCTGAAATACACCAGGTGGTATGAACTCAATTTGTTAGAAGGGGCAACCGTTCGATGGAACATTAAACTGTGTTATTTTAAGGCCACGTGTCGGTGCACCATCAACTTAATTAGATATAGACTGACATTTTATTTTAGCACTTTAGTATGTAATATTTTGGAAGGGTTGGTATAGTTTGGTGATACCTTTATATGTAATTACTGCAGGGTGGGTTATTATTGCCCTATTTCCCGTTAGCTGGATGGGAACCTCGTGGATTTAACTTTGGTCAGATAGGCTTCAGAAGACAGTCAGTGCTGGACTCTGAAGTTTCTCAGACGCTTTCGTTCACTAAGGAACGCGTAAGTTGCTTATGTAACATTGTTTTAGAAGTGGCACAGAGTCTAGCTTCATGTTGTTATTCCTTTAGTTTTGTCGTCAGGGGAATCTTTCTAATCAAATTCTTTCTATCACAAATGTAGATGTGTGTAATCTTGCCAAGCGGGCAAGTGTCTGGTTTGTTTAGGTTAAGTCATTTCATTGGTGTTTAATTAGATCATATTTGTCAGACGGTTGATTTTAGTGGTGGAAGGTTTATCTTGTAATTTGTTTGATCTTTATGTTCAATACATGTTAGCTTATTTTGATTTGTCAAGTTATTTATTGCATGAAGTCGCTAGGAAGATTATTCCCCTTTTCTTCTTCATCTTTGGCAGGGTCAATTTAATACGGCCTGCTGAGGTACGCATCCAGCCTTCCACTCAAAAAGCTGGTCTTGACATTGGTTTCGTCCCGCCTGATCCCTTTTCCTAAATCAAATGAGGGTGTTCTTGAAAACCAAGCAAATCGGAACATTCGCTCCTAGGTTTTTTTTTTGCTGTGAACTCAGCTGACCTAGCGAGTAATTAAATTAGGCCTTTCCAGTGTGTTATCATTTATTAATTTCTGATGTGGTAATATCATGTTAATAAAGCATTTTGATATGCTAAATTTATTATCACATCTTGGGTTATCAAAAGGGAAGGGGGGGGATGAGAGCCTGTTACAGTGTTAGCAGTGCACGTGGTTTGTTCTGTGATCTTGCCATTAGCAAACAATCCTTCCTATCGACTGATTGCAGTAATTAATTAAAATTAAATTCAGTAACTTAATTAATGTAGATTGGGCCCTACATACTAATTAATCTTTTCTCCACATAGGTAGGCTAGTTATTAGAGCAGAACCTAATACATGTTGTGATTTGATTTCATGTAAAATAACCTGCTGTGTACACCGAAGACCAAATGAGAAATTCATATCGTCAGCTGTTAGACGAGAAGATAGCTGTAAGTGACAGTCCAGAGTGCGCTGAACGAAATTCAGGACTGCTGTAATAATAATGGCGGTGCTGGGTTGCCAGATTGACGAGTTGACCGGCCGAATGAATTTCACACGTGGTGAGTTTTGATATGCTGTTTGTATGGTTTTGGGGTGGTTGTAAATTCATTCTGTTCTTGTAGGAAATAGTCCAGCTCAATTTTACTGCGCCTGTGCTAAATGTACACCTCGGGAAGTGTTGTTTTGACAAATTGTGTCACGTGTTTGAAAAGAATAAAATGTTTGTCTGATTGGAAGTAGTTTTGGTAAAATTTAAATTAGTGACGTTTTAAATTCTCTTGAAAATAGGCTAAAACTGATAAACTTGTATTTCCAGTAAGAATAACTTAGTGTCTGTTTTGATGTGCGTTTAGTGCACGCCTGTTGAATCACGTAGTGATTTTGAACTATCATGGCGGCGACTGTGACAAGTTATTATTTTATGCAACTGATGTCAGTAAAAATGTGAATTGCGTGTGTGGATTTATCATCAGCAGGTCCCTTGGGGGTAAATCTGTAATTATTCTTAATAATTGTTAGTGATGTAAGGCTGAAATTCTGCAATTCGCTGTGCATAATACGTGTGAGGTATTATTGGTAGTTGTCAGCTGTTCGTTAGGCCAAACATTTCAAGTTTTGTTGTCATTTCTTTAGCTGGGGGTTAATTATTTCGCTGTTGGTAGTTCTGTCAAATTAAATTGGACCGTGAGAGTATTAAAATTTGGTATTGTCAACTTGTTCTGCGTTAAATTAATTCTGGAAAATGGTCGAATTGCTGTCTATATGTACGTTCGGTAATTGTGTTTTGAATGATGTTAAGTGTCGAATTGCGTGTGTGCTAATTCAGTATAAATGAATCAGGTGAGTGTTTATGTATGTTTGATTTATGTTTAAGTTTGCCTAGTAATTGGGGGGGCGAGTAAATTGTCTTGTTGTGACATAGGATTTTTGAGGTTAGTTTGTCATCTAAATTGGTCAAGTATTAAATGGCTTTAATATTCAGTATCTTAGTGTGTGTTCGTTGAGTGACTTACTAAGTAGGATGTTTCTGGGAGGCATTCACCTTCATGGTCGCATCTCATTTAGGGTGTAAATAAATATTTTCCCCCGATTCGTGTCTTTCGTTTTAGGACGTATTTTTACGATGTAAGGAGAACTGTGATTTCAGGGCTACAACTACGGGTTGTTTTATCAGGTCCTCACGTGAGTTGATACTCCGTTGGCGTTATAGTATCTTGACGATCCGAATACTAACATACTGGTGTAAATGGGGAATTTAGGATTGGTCAGGGAAGGGAGGTATGTCTGGTGAGGTATGAATGTATTTCTGTGGTTGATTGTGTTCAGGATGAAAGAGTGTGTGTGATGCGATTTTTATTGCTGTCCTGACTAGGGATCGAACTGGTTTTTCTTTGATGTCAAATTTATTTTCTTCTGTAGTCCTTCTAAATTTTTTTTCTTCCTCCTGTTGATTGAATGAATTACTCATGTGTGAAAGAATTGATGTAAGTTTGCAATTTGAATTTGGGTGGGAGTAATTGAGGCCTAATTGCCAGTAACGTAAGATGGATTATTATTAATTTTATATTAGTTGTATTAGTTGCATTTTGAAAATGGACCTATTATGCAGATGTGCTTCGTATGGGGATCTACTGTCAGGAGTCCATTTAATTTGGGGTGTGAGTACCATCTTGATTGGGCCCGGGCAGGGTGTATATAGTATTTGCCCGAGTCGAGTGACTGTAGGTATGGGACTTCGTTATCTCGGTGAAAGGCGAATTTTTTTGGGGGGTATTTAGAGGCCACTCGTCCAGTTTGTATGGAGAGTCGAGCCACAATTGCTGAGCTGTCGGTAAGTGTTTCTATACCATAGGGTATTTTGTGTTCATGATATCTGTACGATTGCTAATTTGCATAATTGAATGTAATGGGTTATTGTCGTGGGTGGTAAAATCTTATAATGAGATGTTTGAGAAGGATGTGTGATGGATGATGGATGAATGTTAGGAACTGGAGTCCTGTGTTCGAGTTCCAGTGATGAAGTTGGTAGCTCTGGGAATACTTGTTGATTTTTGGTATATATAAAAAAAAATATTTGGTAGTTCGGTTGGTGAAAGTTTTCCTTTAGGGAGATGGTCCTGCGGTGGCATGCTGAGCTGTCGCTGTATGTCAGCTGCTGTGTTCGCTATTCTGATTTTGAGATTTTTTTGAGGTTGCAGTGCTTCGTTTGCGATGGCATTGAAATAGGCTGGTTCGTTAGTTACTCATAACTTGCAGTTCTTGCTGTTAGGCGGCTAGGTTATTCTATTGTGGTCACATTCTGAAGGGTTGTAGGTTCGTGAGATTTCATGTAGACTCCCGTTAGCTTGGGTGTGTTCGTTTCACAATCAGCTGTTGTAGGCGTTCATGCATATATTGATATTTTGATTCTGGAGTTTTCACTTGAGGGTGCTTCAGTGCATTAGTTGGTTAGTTATTTATAACTTGCAGCCTTGATCTGTTAGACCGCTAGGGTCTCTGTTGTAGTCTCAACTCTGAAAAGTTCTGGGTTCGTTAAAATTTTGTGTAGCCCCGTCACCTTGGGTGTGTGTGTGAGTTTGGCTGTTGCCACCGGATGTTCTGATCGATTGTGAGCCTTAGTGACAGTCAGAGTCCTGGGTAGTTACTGGAGTAATCATCTTTTGTGGTAAATAAATTTAAATTCTCTGAGTAATAGTGTGTTGGTAGCTTGGCAGTTTTTTGGGTATGTGAGGTTCCAATGTGGTTGGTGCGAGCTGGATTTATGGACTTATTTTGAAGATTTTAATTGCTTCGTGCCTTTTGAGATGTAACATCTGTGACTGCTGTGATTTGTAATTCTGAATAATTTAGTGTTGATATTCTGGGAGGAATTTTATTGGCGTTAGAATTTGGTGAGATACAGACACGTGTTGTTAGTCGAGGAGGTTGTGAATTTTGAGATTTTAAGTAGCTTCGTGAAGTTAATGTTTTGGGAACGTATGATGACAGTGGTGCGTTGAAGCATCATGGGTTCGATTTGAGTGTGGTCATAAAGTGTCACCCGGTATTTGAATGGTGGACATTAGTGGAAGGTGACACACGTTGTTAGTTAGAGACGTCTGTAGTCTGTGGTAACGCCAGTTAGAGAAATTTTCGGGATTGTGTTTGTCTGTGTTGTGTGATTGGAAGGTGAACCACGTGCACTAGGGTGTGTGTGACGCTTGGTGGGTGCCCTACCTTGTGTCGAATGTGTATTTATGTTTTGGTAATGTGTTGTACTGTCATCTTCTGAGGCGGCCATGCCTTTGTGGGGGAAGATGTTAATTACCCTCTGTGGGGTCGTGTGTTGATCCGGAGGGGGAGCTCAGGTACCGAGCTGATTTTGTCGTGATGGCCAGGGTTTGGTGGCGCAAGAGTGATGTTCCTCCCGGTGTCATAAGGGAGAGGACCTGTCATGTGAAGGACAGGGCGGTGTTTGTTTGTGTAGTGTGTGAATGACAGTGCATACTGTTTTAATAATTCACGTCAGGTTATGAACTGCAGTCCTCGTGCTGTTTTCCTGGTTCGCTAGTTGTCCTATGGAATTTAGGGTTATTTATGTTCTGTGTTGTCACCGGGAACAATGCCCGTAGGCAGTTATGGAGTGGGAGACGTTGTGTTGTCGCCGGGAACAGAGCCCGTAGGCAGTTATGGAGTGGGTGACGTGGTTTTTTCCTTATTTTATTTGACTTGCTGCTAGTATGCTTGTGTGATAGGATGTTGTGGTCTCTGTTCCTCCTGTCCTTGGAGGCCACTGAGGGCAGTGTGGGTCAGGAACATGTAAAATTGAGCAAGACATGTAATTTGTGTTTGTGTGCATATCAAAACGAGCTCTGTGTGATGCCTTCGGTGCGGTAGGTAATTTTGTGATGTATTAACTTGAGCGATGCCACGAGCGGTATAGTAAATGTAGTTCTGATGGAATGCCCCGTGCGGCATGTTAATGTAATTGTCATTGTGAATTTTGGAAATAGTTACGTGCTGTCCTGATTTCGTGAAGTCGCAGAAAAATGGTCCTTCGGTTTTGCTAAATGTAAATTCACTTTTGAGTATGTTTAACTGTTTTGGAAAGGGTACCAGTGGGTTCCCCTTTGCATTATTACTATTTGGATGGTGTTGCCCATAAAAATTTCAGGGAATTTCGGTGGGAAAATATCTGAAATTTTGTAAATATTATGGTTTCTGGATGTTTTAGTCAAAAATTGATTGATATAAGTTGATTTAGTTATTTTTGCTAAGTATTGTAGTGAACTTTCAATTAAGCTTGTTAACGTCAGTCATATCGTATAGTTGGTTGCCCCTTTCGTGTGATTTTCATACTTCAGTGGACCTTTAATTATGCCCTGGACACTATCTCTTTGCGCAGAACCTTGTTTGAAGCATCAAGTATCCCTTGTGATTTGAAAGACTCTTAAGTGAACTTCGATGGCACACTAATGCTTCGTGTGATGTTTTTTTTTATCCTTCCTGGGATAACTTCAGCTGTTATGGGCTGGTTGGCTGGCCTGGAACGATTGTTCCCTCTAAGGGAACTGTATTTGGACCATACGCTGCTGTTCTGATGTGTGTTTCAGTGGTCACTATGTGGGACGTGTACTACCAATCTGGGCCCAGTTTGGAGGTACCATCTAGGTCCCATGGCATCATTCTACCCGAGGAGATCTACTTCAAGGTCCGCTGGCGGAGATTGGAGTAGCCTCTTCAGCTGCCAAGAGACCAGCTGGACACCATCACCCTGTTCATCATCTCCCCATCGTCTTCCTTTGGAGGAGGAGGATGTACCAATTTTGCAAATCGGTACATGTTCATCTTATCTTCGAGACGCAGCAGGAGCTCCAGGTCTGGCCGGTTTATCATGAGAGCGTACACCAGGCCTCTTCTGAGAATTCCATTCACCAAGCTGGCGCCTGGCTACTGGTGAAATGGGATCGCCTAGCCCTTTCTGCCAGGATTTGTGCCCTTGTGTGTGCTGTCACCTAAAGGTTTATCGTAAATGGAAATGAGGGATAAGTCAAGCTCTGATCCGTGAACTTTGAAAGGTGAACATTTCCTGTCAGCTTCATTCGCCAAGCCTTTCTGCCAGGATTTGTGCCTTTGTGTGTCCTGTCACTTATAGGCTTATCGTTGATAGACACTTGTAAAGGGAGATAAATCGAGCTTTGTGTCTGCAAACTTTGGAAAAGCGAACATTTACTGTCACCTACATTCGCCAAGCCCTTGTTCTGAGAACAATCTTACAAAGGACATTGTGTAACGCCTCGACTCCTAGAAGGTTTCTACGCAGTAACCTGTATGGGCTGATATTCACTAGTACCCACTCAAAACCTTGGACTCTGGCCTTGAACTCTGGCTTTGTTTTGGCCGGTTGTGCCTCTAGTCGCAGTTGGTATTACTGGAGGGTTGTGGTGGGGGTACGCTGATATACAAGGGTGGAATCTGTGACTCGAAAGACAGTACGAGAGGAACCTTGCTGACGGAAGGGCTCTTAAGCGATCGCCTCCGGGGAACTGAGGGCAGTTCTCCGGAGGGCTGAAATACACCAGGTGGTATGAACTCAATTTGTTAGAAGGGGCAACCGTTCGATGGAACATTAAACTGTGTTATTTTAAGGCCACGTGTCGGTGCACCATCAACTTAATTAGATATAGACTGACATTTTATTTTAGCACTTTAGTATGTAATATTTTGGAAGGGTTGGTATAGTTTGGTGATACCTTTATATGTAATTACTGCAGGGTGGGTTATTATTGCCCTATTTCCCGTTAGCTGGATGGGAACCTCGTGGATTTAACTTTGGTCAGATAGGCTTCAGAAGACAGTCAGTGCTGGACTCTGAAGTTTCTCAGACGCTTTCGTTCACTAAGGAACACGTAAGTTGCTTATGTAACATTGTTTTAGAAGTGGCACAGAGTCTAACTTCATGTTGTTATTCCTTTAGTTTTGTCGTCAGGGGAATCTTTCTATCACAAATGTAGATGTGTGTAATCTTGCCAAGCGGGCAAGTGTCTGGTTTGTTTAGGTTAAGTCATTTCATTGGTGTTTAATTAGATCATATTTGTCAGACGGTTGATTTTAGTGGTGGAAGGTTTATCCTGTAATTTGTTTGATCTTTATGTTCAATACATGTTAGCTTATTTTGATTTGTCATGTTATTTATTGCATGAAGTCGCTAGGAAGATTATTCCCCTTTTCTTCTTCATCTTTGGCAGGGTCAATTTAATACGGCCTGCTGAGGTACGCATCCAGCCTTCCACTCAACAAGCTGGTCTTGACATTGGTTTCGTCCCGCCTGATCCCTTTTCCTAAATCAAATGAGGGTGTTCTTGAAAACCAAGCAAATCGGAACATTCGCTCCTAGGTTTTTTTTTTGCTGTGAACTCAGCTGACCTAGCGAGTAATTAAATTAAGCCTTTCCAGTGTGTTATTTATTAATTTCTGATGTGGTAATATCATGTTAATAAAGCATTTTTGATATGCTAATTTTATTATCACATCTTGGGTTATCAAAAGGGAAGGGGGGGGGATGAGAGCACTGTTACAACCTTCATATTTTAATTTATTTATGACGCGTAGCGAAGCACGGGTACTTCAGCTAGTCTCTTATATAAAAACAAGTGTCCTGACTGACTGACCGATTCAATGACTCACTGACTCATCATCGCCCAGCCAAAACTATTAAAGTTAGAAACATGGAATTTTCGGGATATGTTCGTGGTAAGTCGAAAACGCGCACTAAGGAAGGATTTTTGGATATTCAGGTTCTAAAGGGGTGTTAAGGGGGTAGACTTGCATTTCATTGAATAACAATATCTCCCGATTGGTTTCATTGGGAGATGTGATACTCGGCATATACACTCATCATTAAAAATAAGAAGACACGTGACTGAGGGTTTTTCGATGTGGTGTATATTATGAGGTGGAAGGGGTGAAAAGTGGGGGGGTTGAAGGATTCCTAACGGAGCGTGTATCTCTTAAACGATATAGGCGAGCAGTTTGAAACTCAGCTGAAAAAAATCAGCTTAAAAAATAAGTAAATAGGCGTTTGACCGTTTTTTCTAAAATCCAATTTAAGGGGTCCATAGGGAGGGGTGAAATTCTGGGGGGGGAGGGGGGCGAAACAGGAAAAAAGTGTCCTAACTGATTGACTGACAGACTCATCAAACTCAGGGGAAAAAATATGCTTAAAAATAAGTAAATAAGTGTTGACAGTTTATTTTTCAAGCAACAAATTTAAGGGGTTCATGGTGAGGGGTCAAATTCTGAAGAAAAAAAATATGTCCTGACTCACTCACTCACTCATCATCGTCCAGCCAAAATTATGAATGTTAGAAACATGAAATTTTTGGGATATGTTCGTTGTATGTCAAAACCGTACACTAAGGGAGGATTTTCGGATATTCAGCTTCTAAAGGTGTCTTAAGTGGGTTAAACCTGCATTTTATTGAATAACAATATCTCACGAGTGGTTTCATTTGTGGATGTGATACTCGGCATATGAACTAATCATTTAAAATAAGCAGACATGTGTCTAAGGGTTTTTCGATGTGGTGTATATTATAAGGTGAAAGGGGTGAAAAGTGGGGGTTCAAGGATTCCTAACGGAGCGTGTATCTCTTAAAAGACATACGTGAGAAGTTTGAAACTCAGCGGGGAAAAAACACCTTAAAATAAGTAAATCAGTGTTGGACCGTTTTTTTTCATAAATTCAGTTTAAGGGGCCAATGGGGTGGGGTGACATTCTAGAAAAAAAGGAGAGAAAATGTCCTGACTGACTGACTAACTCACTTACTCCTCAAACTCAGGGGAAAAAGACAGCTCAAAATATAAGTTAATAGGTGTTCGAGCGTTTCTTCATAAATCCAATTTAAGGGGCGCATGGGGAGGGCGTAAAATTCTCGTAAAAATAATTGAAATAAAATGACCTGACTGACTCACTCACTCATCATCGCCCAGCGAAAACTTTTGAAGTAGGAAACATTAAATTTTTGGAATATTTTCGCTCTATGTCGCAAACGTCAACTAATGAAGGATTTTTGTTTATTCGGGTTCTTAAGAGGTGTTAAAGGGGTAAAGGTGCATTTCATTGATTAACAATATATCATGAGTTGTTTCTTTGGGGATGTGATATTCGGCATATAAACTAAGCATTAAAAATAAGTAGACATATGTCTAAGGGTTTACCGGTGTGGTGTATATTATGAGGTGAAAGGGGTGAAAATTGGGGGTTGAAGGATTCCTAACGGAGCGTGTATCTCTTAAACGACATAGGCGAGGAGTTGAAACTCAGCGGAAAAAATCAGCATAAAAAATAAGTAAATAGGTGTTTAACCGTTTTTTTCATAAATCCAATTTAAGGGGCCCTAGGAGAGGGATGAAATTCTGAAAATAAAAACAGGAAAGAATGCGTTCTAACTGATTAACTCACTCACTCACTCACTCATCAAACTCAGGGCGGAAGAACATCTTAAAAATAAGTAAATAGGTGTTCGACCGTTTTTTTTTTCATAAATCCAATTTAAGGGATTCATGAGAGGGGTGAAATTCTGAAAAATAAATGAAAGAAAATGTCGTGACTTACTCACTCACTCATCATCCCCCAGCCGAAATAATTGAAGTTAGAAACATGAAATTTTGGGGTTATGTTCGATGTATGTCGAAAACGTCCACTAAGGAAGGATTTTTGGATATTCAGGTTCTAAAGAGGTGTTAAGGGGGTAGACATGCATTTAATTGAATAACAATATCTCCCGAATGGTTTCCTTGGGGGGATGCAATACTCGGCATATTAACTCATCATTAAGAATAAGAAGACACAAGTCTGAGGGTTTTTCGATGTAGTGTATATTATGAGGTGTATGTGTGAAAAGTGGGGGTTGAAGGATTCCTAACGGAGCAAGTATCTCTTAAAATACCGAGGCATAAAATATGAAACTCAGGAGGAAAAATCAGCTTGAAAAATAAGTAAATTGGTGGTCGACCGTTTTTTCATAAATCCAATTTAAGGGGCCCATGGGGAGGGGTGAAAATCTGGGGAAAGAAGTCCACTAAGGAAGGATTTTTGGATATTCACTCATCATCCCCCAGCCAAACATATTGCAGTTAGAAACTTGAAATTTTGGCGATATGTTCGTTGTATGTGGAAAACGTCCACAAAGGATGGATTTTTGGATATTCATGTTCTGAAGAGGTGTTAAGGGGGTTAAACTTGCATTTCATTGATTAACAATATCTCACGAGTTGTTTCATTTGGGGATGTGATATTCGGCATATAAATTAATCAGTCAAGATAGCAGACATATGTCCAAGGCTTTATCGATATGATGTATATTATGAGGTGAAAGGGGTGAAAATTGGGGGTTGAAGAATTCTTAACGGAGCGTGTATCTCATAAACGACATAAGCGAGAAGTTTGAAATTCAGCGGAAAAAATCCGCTTAAGAATTAAGTAAATAGGTGTTCGACCGTTTTTTCATAAATCCCATTTAAGGGGTTCATGGGGATGGGTGAAAATCTCAAAAATAAATGATAGAAAATGTCCCGACTGACTCACTCACTCACCATCGCCCAGCCAAACTTATTGAAGTTAGAAACATGAAATTTTGGTGATATGTTTGTTTTATGTAGAAAACGTCCACTAAGGAAAGATCTTTGGATATTCAGGTTCTAAAGGGGTGTTAAGGGGATAAACGTGCATTTTTTTGAATAACAATATCTCACGAGTGGTTTCATTTGGGGATGTGTTACTCGGCATGTAATCTAATCATTAAAAATAAGCTGACACACGTCTAATGGTTTTTCGATGTGATGTATATTATGAGTAAAAGGGGTGAAAAGTGGGGGTTGAAGGTTCCCTAACGGAGCGTGAATCTCTCAAAATACATAGGCGAGCAGTTTGAAACCCAGAGGAAACTCAGCTTAATAATAATTTAAAAAAATAATTAAATAAATAGGTGTTCGACCGTTTTTTCATAAATCCTATTTAAGGGGCCCATCGGGAGGAGTGAAATTCTTGAAGAAAAACGTCCACTAAGGAAGGATTTTTGGGTTTTCACTCTCATCGACCAACCAAAACTATTAATGTTAGAAAATGATGTTTTGGGGATATGTTTGTTGTGTGTCGAAAACGTCTACTACGGAGGGATTTTTGAATATTCAGGTTCTAAAGGGGTGTTAACGGGGTTAAACCTGCATTTCATTGAATAACAATATGACACGACTGACGCGAGCGAAGCCGCGGGTACCTGCTAGTAATAATATAATAATCTTCGGGGTCGATATAGCGTTTAACACACAAGGAAATAAGAAATACAATATTTTTATTACATGTTTGTCTACATGTAAGCAAGCTTCCGTTACCGGCATCTCTCACAAAGTATCCACAACTACCTTCATGTGGGTAAATACCCCTCACAATTCTTAATATTCTTCTGCTCCATTCTTATCTTCTTGCATTTTCTTAAACCATCTTTTTCTACATCAGCATTCACCAAGACATAACATCTATTTATCCAAAACATAACATTGCCATACCTCAGAACATAACATAATAATGATTCTCTGCATCTCAACATTTCATATTCCCATTCTCCACAAACAGATACTCTATTTTTCTTTTCCAACCACCAGGTAACCTCTCCAACCTTCTTTTTCCATAATAATATAACCCACTCCCATTAAAAACAAGCGATTCCATCTTTCCAACTCAACAAGCATCATTCCACATAGTAACACTGAATAATCATAACACTATCCTCATAGTAACAGAATAAAAGGAAAATAAATAACACACAATAATAAAAAGAACATATAGAGAAATGAAACGTCATTGGGCTAAGCCCCCTGCTACCTCACTGCTGGACCACACAGTATCTAGTTGGTACAAGGCACTAAACTCCCTGCAGTGTCCCAACAAGAGGTAGCCATTTCCTAACCTCAAATTCAACAATGAAAAAGAAAAATGAATAGAATCACTTAACATATAGAAATAATCAGGAAAACAAGTTTTACAATGTAGTCTGTGTTATCAGCAGCGCGTCTTAAATCAACAATAATTGGTACAGTATGTGATTATTGCCTGCTACTTGCTTGTTTTCACAGACCAGAGCGCTTTCCCTTGAACGGTGAGGTGGAGGAATAAGTATTTAACACAGGAAGCCAATTGAAACTTAATGGATGCACCTCGTTCGTGACCCAGAAACAACAGGCTGTTTATCATATTGAGACATAAAAAATGCTCCTTCAAAACGACCACTGGACCTAGCCTGCCGGCTGTACATGTGCATACAATGTTTGATGTACTACTTTAATTGTGAGTTATTACACACACATATCTGTAATCATATTACGGGCGCGTGTTATTTCAAACATATCCACGCCAAGTCGACAGTGAGCTGAGCCGCACTAATGGAATCCCAATAACTACAGAACCCAGGCTTAAAGCGATGTGCGAGTCCAAACCTGCCCCAAATATGCAGCGGTGGTTATTTGCTCAAAGTTAACCAGGGATAGAGGAAGTCCTGGGCGAAGCTTCGTACCAACATTTGAAGAACACCGCACTGAGACTCAAAATTCGAAACAGATGGTAAAACATACGGTGCCTTAAAAGAAGAATTGTTGTTTGTTTTTGTTGTCTCATATAGGGGTTAGGATAATGTTTCCCTACGTAACTGGATGTGTGTATTAACAAATAAATAAATAAACAAATAAACAAATACACAAATAAAAATAAATTAGTAAATAAATAAAAACAAAGAGTAAATAAAAGATAGCTAAGTAAGTACATAAATAAGTAACCAACCAACGAAACAAACAAACAAACAATCGAACAAATTAAAAAACAACAAACAATCCAACAAATTAAAAACAAAAAACAATCCAACAAATTAAAAAAACAAGCAAGCAAATAAACAAACAAATTAATTAACATTAATAAATAAAGTCTATGATCTGATCACTCTTTCTGTTTTCTCGAAATCCACTTATTTATCTAAAAAGATCACACGTTTTTTGTAAAACTCAAAATGCTTTAATATCTTCATTACGAAATGTAATGTTCTTCAGTTGGTCAATAACGATTGTACCGAATTGTAATGGGTAGTTCGGTAATCCTGAAATAGAATTCACATGAGATTAATAAATACACTAGGATGACCAGTTTCGATCGTCAAGCGATCATCATCAGATCCATTACACTTAGGCTATTAAATCTATGTCTACAAGTCACAACATGTAATAGTCTAACTGTAAAGGATCTGATGCTGATCACTAGACGATCGAAACTGGTCATCCAAGTGTACCCTCTTAATCTCATGTCATTTCTTTTCAGGAATAGGGAACCACCCATTAAAATTGGGATACAATCGTGTTGACCGACTGAAAACATTACATTTTGATTACTAAGGCAACACTGAAAATGGCTCCCAACACGGTAGAGCGTAGTTACGTTTCAGTTTCCTCAATGGTGGAGTGTCCATCTCCTGATCTCTAGAGCACGGGTATGATTCCAGGTCGAAGAAGTAGTTATTCTGAACGATGGAAGAAATCCACGGCACCCAGAGATGTACAGAACCCGGCAAATCGCTGCGCATTTGACCTTGAGAGCTCAGTGGTAGGAGCAGTGGGGAGATCGTGCCGAATACATCCCTGGCTGAGAACATTGACGCGCGACAGTAGCATGTTCTCTGGGACATTCCTAGTCCAAGCCAGGGCCGCTTAGCGTGGCTAATGTTTCACGCTGCAGTAGTATGCATGAGGAGGGGAACGGGCAAGTGCAGAGCTAGCTGCCGGTAACCCTGCTATACTGAGAAACATTGAATTATGGATATGATTTAATTCGTCTTATTTGTAGCGAAAGACATCAGCTGCTCGAACTAATATTGCAAGGCAAGATAGATGGCCGATGAGGACGTGGCTTCAGAACATAAAATGTGTGGTCAGTGATTCAATCTGCTAGAGAATAATTCCGGCTTGCGGAAGACAGAAACGTCTTCGCCGTGGTGATCGCCAGATTTTGGAGACCGAACACGACACTTGAAGAATAATCTTATTAGCCTATATAATACGCTAAGGTGAATGTTTCACAAAACTCAAGCTCCTAAACCAGAGGGAGTTAGAAGGTGTGGTTTGTACGAAAATCTTCCAAATCGTCTCAATAATACAGGAAAAATCTTGCATTTCTTGAAAAGTCAACGGAAATATATTTATTTGTTTATAAAGTTCTTTCGGAGCCTCCGTCGCTTAGGCGGCAGCACGCCGCCTCTCACCGCTGGATGCGTGGTTCAAATCCCGGTCTCTCCATGGTGAGATTTGTGCTGGACAAAGCGGCGGTAGACAGGTTTTTCTCTGGGTACTCCGGTTTTCCCCTGTCACAAATTTCATTCCAGCAACACACTCCACCTCATTTCATTTCACCAGTCATTCATTTAATCATTTCCCCAGGGGAGTGCGACAGGCTTCGGCAGCCGGCACAGTTCATATCCTCGCCGCTAGATGGGGGCTTCATTCATTCCATTCCCTGACCCGGTCGGTCGACTGGAAGCAGGCTGTGGATTTTTCATAAAGTGCTTTTAAACAAATTAACAAGAAGATAGCCCCTGCCAGAACTGTATCGCGTCCAGTCCACATAGCACTAGAGACGGGCGGGTAGTTTGTAAACATGGGGCGCACACAACCCATTATGAGAGAGTTATCGCACGGGTCCACGTAATTCTTTCGGAGAGTTCTAGGTCCTAAGAAATTATCTGACGGTGGATATACATTTCAATGCGGTCAAATCAAGAGCTCTATGACACGTGTGAAGGTATTTCTGTCAGTATGAGAAAAAGAAGATTGATGTTCTATGGGCAAATTAAACGATTGAGAACTGAGAGGTTAGCTAATGAAATTCTTACCTTCAAGAGAAGTGGAAGATACAACCTACATGGCTTCAGGAGGAATATCAAGACTTAAAAAAGGCAAATATTGGACTGATTTAAGTGTGGGGCAGGACAAGATTCAGACCTGGAGTTCTCACACTTTCAGTGGGAGAAAGATTGAGGAGTCAAATATTGAAAAATCTCTGGCAGGAAGCAAAACAGCAAGGAGAAAACACATTGTAGACGAAAACCTGAATAATTGTTGTGTATTTGTAGTCCATAGATAGCTGTATCGAATTAATAATAAAAATAAAACTAAGAAAAATCTTCTTGAGAAAGTTATCCGTGAGTGGCGCAAAACAATGAGTGATGAAGGAGTCCAAAATGGAATCAGACTTGGTCACAAGAATAAGAACCTATCAATTGACTGTCTAGCCTTTGCAGATGACCTTGCGGTTTTTGCGGATTCATTGGATACGGCCAGGAAACAGATCAACCAGCTTCAAACACAAGCTGCAAAGGCGGGCCTCCTGATCTCTTTCGAGAAAACAGAATTTATTTCTAACATCAAAACGGCTCCAAAGCATATTGAAGTGAATCATGGGAAAATCAAGCGGGTTGTGAAATTTAAGTATCCTGGGACATGGATAGACCCTACAATGTCCGAAAACGAGGCTTTTTCGTCACGCTTGAATAAAATTTAAATGGCTTACCATCTAACTAAGAATGTGTACAACAAAAGATCTATATCCCTGAATGCAAAACTGAAGCACTACTCCACGGTCATCCGGCCAGAAGCTTAGTATGCAGCGGAATGTTTCTCCATGAATACAAAAGGCATAATGGAAAAACTGGAGACCAAGGAAAGAAAGATATTGAGGAAAATCCTGGGTCCAGTCAAAGAACACGGCGAGTTCCGAAGACGCCACAACCACGCCTCACGTAGAGAAAATAACGGACGTGATGAGGAAAAGGAGGATTTCTTTTTATGGACATATAACCCGAATGAAATCAACACGGCTATCCAACATAATTTTTGCTTCTCTCCGTGAGAAAAAGACAAAGGGGGCCTGGTTCAATGAAGTAGAGAAAGATCTGTTGGAGACTGGGATTACTCGTAAAGATATCCAGGAGCGTGGCCCACTTAGGGAAAAACTTCAAAAACATCGGAGTTTTCAACTTAAGCCGAAGCTAAAAACCGGGAAGGCGTGGACGACAGAGAGAAAGGTGCAACATCGATTGCGAATGAAGGAGTACTGGGCCAACATCAAAATGCAGAAGAAACAGTTCGCATGACGTGGTCCTTAGTTGGCCGTAACGAAGGAGGAAGAATAAGAAGACTAAGAAAAATCATATGAGTGCAGTTCGGACTGAAGACGGATGGAAACTGCGAAGCAACAGAGAAATCTACAGGAACATGGAAATAATGTCAGAGACTATGCGGAAGAGGAGGCTGACATACCTCAGACATCTATACAGAATGCACAAACATAGATTAACAAAACTATACCTAGAAGAAGTCCACTCCAACATGGACTAAGGAAGTTAGGAAAGATTTAGAAAAGTTAAACATCACAGAGTCTCAGATGCTAGGAAGTGAATGTAAGAGTAAAGTGAAAAATCTGGGAGGGTTTCAAGATGAAGGAAGACCTAAGAGAAGTGGACAGAAGATCAAAGGAAGCATGCCAGTGAACGCATGAAGGAATATTGGAGACAGAGGCAACTCCAGGTAAAGAGGAAAAGAAAAATAAAGTTATAGCGTGATCCTAATTGGTCAATTCGCATGAATAAAGATTACAGATTACAGAAAACTTCAACGCAAAGCTAAATCTTTACTGCAGTGTCACCCGTCCGGAGGTCCTGTACGCTTCCAAATGTCTCACGATGAACAAGAAAGGCTTCTTCGAAAAAGCCGAGGCCAACGAAAGGAAAATTTTGAGGGAGATCTCGGGTCCCGTCACAGACGATGGAAAATATTGAAGACGGCATAACCATGAACTGTGTACTCAGGTGGAGAAGATAACCGACACCATCCGGAAAAGAAGGATTAACTTTTATGGAATTGTGAAGCGAATGAGCCCAGAGAGACAGACCAGCCGCATCATTAGGCCTCCTTACTTTCAGGAGAGGAAAACCAAATGGGCCTGGTTCATTGAACTGTACAGAGATCTAAAAGAAGTAGGGATTACATCAACTGACATTCAGACGCGCACTTCACTTCAAGAGAAAACGTCAAGCATGCCAAGGTTTCCAACAAAAACCGAGGCTGAAAACGGGAAAGATTTGGACCCAGGAAAGGAAGGGAACCCACCGAGAACGAATGCGGGCCTACTGGGCAAACATCAACCCCCGAAGAATGAGACAGTTGGGATGACACGGTCTATAGATGGCACATATAAAATGAATAATGATAAAATTAATAATAATAATAACGCCCATTTGTCTTAGCAAGACGTTTCAACGAGTGTGATCTAAGTCTCTACTGTAGATTTATGGCATGTTAAAGAACCTTGAACTAATTACACCTGTGTGAAGCTAAATTATATATAGGTTAAACATTCGACAAACGCTCTTAGGTTCCAACGTTCGTCGCCAGGAGCCGACTGCGGTGGCATCTGATAATCAAGTTCCGAACTAGTAGTCGTTGACGGTGGCGTTTGGTGGCAAAAGTAGGAAAAACTTGAAAAAATTCAATGTCTGCAGTCCTCACTTGAATTGAAAACAGATAACACACACTAATACAGTCATCACAATTAACACCGGTTATCAGACAGATTCTACACACTCACCAAGTACACGGGGCTACATGACCGCGTTGTCGCAGCCCCGAAACTAAGGAACCAACTAACCCCCTAAGTCTCTACTGAACTAGAATGCATAGGCCTAGATGACGAACACTTGTTGCTATGGTAACCACCGGATATCTGTGTGGGTGTCTTTGTCCATGCTGGTTGGTTCCTCAGTTTAGGGGCTGCGACAACGCGGTCATGTAGCCCCGTGTACTTTGGGTGTGTGTAGAATCTGTCTGATAACCGGTGTTATTTGTGATTGTATTAGTGTGTGTTATCTGTAATTCAGGTAAGGACTGCAGACGATCAATTTCAAGTAGTTCCTACTTTTGCTACCAAATGCTACCGTCAACGACACCTAGCCGCGAACTTGGCCACTAGATGCCACCGAAACCGGCACCTTGTGGCGAACATTGGAACTTAATACAGCGTTAATCAAATATAACCTACAGATTTAGCTTCACACAATTGTAGTTAGTGAAAGGTTCTTTTATATGCCATAAATCTATGACACGGGTCCGCTGACTTATTTTCCCCTCCAAAGGAAGGAATACTGAGGGATTTTTAACGATCTTAAAAAATCCGACGACTTCCGCCCGGTTTGAACGCGCGATCTTGGACATAGAAGCTCAAAATGCTACCAACTACGCCACCGAGGCCGCTCTTGGGAATGTAAATCGCCTAAATAGCTCCAACTCAAAAGATCTACCCAATGTAGCTGAGGTCAAACGCTGATGATATTGTTATTATTATTATTATGAATTTGAATGAGCCAACAATGGACTACGTAGGTTAACCAAAATGGTTTTCAGCTTGATGAGTTGAGATTGGTTTCGCGTTCTCAAGAGTCTTCTTCCAAGCCCATATCTCCTTCATTTTCTGACTTTGTAGTTGTTTAGCTGCTTCAGACCGCTTTGGTCTCTGTCATTTCTTTAGTTTACTCTGTGGGTCTTCTTTTAACATTTTCCGGAAAGCTTGTCAGTCTTGTATAACGGATTCAGAGATGTTAAAGCTTTGCAGATCGTGTTTAACTTGTTGGTACCACAGTGATGTTTTCTTGCAGGAGCTGGCTCTGTGGATTACACTGGTCAATCTTGACTCGTTCATTCTCTCAAGGTGTCCGTAGAATTGGAGGGGTCTCTTGATGGTTGTGTCCATTAGAGGTTCTTGCTTTAGGTATAGATCATCGTTGGGCCTGTGATACCTTTCTCCATTCATCCTAAGATCTTCCTCAATATAATTCTTTCCTTGACCTCTAGTTTCTGTATCAGTTTTGCCCATTCGATGGTTAGGGTTTCAACTGCATAGAGGAACCCGGGCCAGATTACAGCGTTGTAGTGCCACAATTTTTCATTGATGGATATGGATTTCCTCTGGTAAACATTTCTGCATCGATTGTATGCGATATTCAGTTTCAGAATCATTTCTTCAAATGCTTTATTGTTCTCGAGGTCTTCACTGATCCATTCCTCCAAATATTTAAAATCACCGACTTTACGGATGCTGTTGTTGGTAAGAAGGTATTCTGGTGCAGATTTGTCATTTGTCATTATTATTATTATTATTATTATTATTATTATTATTAAGAGGTACAGTAGACGCTGGAGTTGCTGCGGTCACCCATCATAGTTCCCTCACCCCACCTTTTCCCCTCAAGTAACGTTTTCTTAGGGCGCGACGCGACGTGGAGTGCAGTTTCTTTGGAAGGCGTCCAATTAATTACTGGCGCTAAAAGCCAAGCAGGAGGGGGCTGAGACCCGCATAAGTTGGCCATGCATCACTCGCTCCGATCAGGGGACTTCTTATCTTCCCCACATTCTTGTCGCCTCAAATTAATTAGCCGGGATTTACTCAAAGTGCTTGGGAAATGAAAGTCGTTTCCTTACACAGTGACACTGGTTTCTTTGAGAAATGGAACAGTCGTTTGCTGTCGTAAGATTCTTCAAGGCCACAAATTTATTTTGTAAAATGGAGTCGGAGGAATGAATTGGGCGAGAAGATTTATATCAGTGACAAAAAAAAGTACAGGTTTGCTAAATATCCATATAAATTAACTCCTAAGGTCTCTATTTATCTCAAAGAAAAATATTTAAAAAAAAGCTTTATATGATGATCGGGTGCAATACCTACATTGTAGTGTTCGTTTCCATGTTACTTCATCACGGGATAATCATCATCATGATCATCATTATCATTATCATCATCAAATAAACCATTTCTTAAGCAAGTAACGGTCGTATCCTTGGATGTGGCCAGTTTAACAAACATCCAGAATTTTTCAGTTAAGTTCATAAATTTTCACACAATATGGCATGTGCTCACAATGTCACCTTTCCGTATTGGAGCGATCTTGTGTTCAAGCTCGAGTTAGATAAGATTTTTTGCGTGAAAACACACAAAAAAAAAAGGAAAAGAAGAGGAAACTAATATCTTATTTGGATGTTCGTAAGGGAGGATGGTTCTTTACAACGCCGACAGAAATTTTCACAGCCATCAGTGCAACATATTTTACAAATTATTTTGGGAAATGGAACACTTTTGCAGAATTACGAAAATTGTCCTGGAACTGTGTCACTAGCCTGAACTGCCTGGATATTTTATCCTTTTTAAACTGTAATATTTTCATTTAATTTGGGACTTTTATTCTTTCTTTAAGAAAGAAAGTCATTAAATATAAGACTCTGAACCTATCATCAAATCTTATTGTAGAATACGCTATGGTGTATGTTACTCAAAACTCAACCTCCTAAACCAGAGGGAGTTAGAAGGTGTGGTTTGCACCAACATCTTCCAAATCGTCTCAATAATACAGGAAAAATCTTGCATTTCTTGAAAAGTCAACGGAAATACGAGTACATTTATTTCTTTATAAATTGCTTTTAAATAAATAAACAAGACGATAGCTCCTGGCATCGCGTACAGCCCGCATAGCACTAGAGCCACGCAGGTAGTCTGTACACATGGGGCGCACACAACCCATTATGCGAGAGTTCTCGCACGGGTCCGCTAGTTTTATTTAGAATACTTAAGGGATTACATTCAATAATATAAGAATAGATTTTAGGGATTCGGATTTAGATGGAGATGACAATGGCTTTAAGGAAATTATCATCCCAGCATTTTCCTGAAACTAAGAAAATTATCATCTCTATCATCCGAACGAAGTCACTCGAAGTTCTATTCTTCATAACAAATCAAACTCCCGACCGTCTCTGAAATAAAATTAACTTCAAATGCTAATTTTCAGCTGTTTCAACCTTATACTGTTCATGTTCGTCGGTGCGAACCACTTAAAGGTTTGGGATCATCTCATGACACTCATTTTAAAATGTTAAAAATAATCGACCACCTTCTGGGCCTTTTTAGTCTAAATACTTCGTACTTATTCTGAGTTAATTTTTCTCTTCTCTAGACCACCTCGCGGTGTAGCAACTAGCATGTCCGGATGTCCGAGTTTTATTTCCGGGACTGTCAAGAAAATTCTGGTCTGAGTGCTGGAACGGAGTACGTTCAGCCTCCTGAGCCAAATGAGAAGAGGTGGATTTTCCGTTGTTTCTCATTTCTACACCAGGCAAATGCCAGGATGGTTTCTAACTTAATGCCACGACCACTTCCATCCCAATCCTAGCCGCAATGACAAATACATAAATTACTACATAAGCCACAATAACACAGGTTAGGTGTTGGTGTATTCTTTGAATACACGGTACGAGAGATATAATGTCTATTGCTCTTTGCATGTTCATTTCTTCCTTCCTCTTTGCCAAACACCAACAGTGATCATCTGTTTTCTCCTTGTTGGGTATATCTCTCATGTCTTCATAAGTATGTTTCAGATATATAACTTCTGCGATCCACCTAGCGTCATCTAGTAGCAAACCTCTGAAGCTACTCAATTCCTCATCGTGCAAGAGGACTTACTTATCCATTTGGCTACCAGATCTCGTTACCATCGTCAGCTATTTTCTCCTTGAGCAAGAGGACTACGTCTACTGTTTCACTCACCATGCTGCGCTAATATCGCCTACTATCAACTCTTAGAAGACCATCCATCAAGAAGAAAATTATTTTTTGCTAAGTTGGTTATGCTGATATGTATACCTTTTGTTTCCTACCCCCACTCTCTCCCCTTCCTAGGACCTTCCGTGCTTCGTTGAGCTGCTCTCACTTCTTAGTCGGCAGTCGTAGTAATCAGTTAAGGCTCAACCAGAGCCAGCCTCCTGACCTAACGAGGCATCTTTTTTAAATTCCACGCCATGTTGGAACTTTAAGCATCAGTGAGGAACTTCACCTTCGCCATGCAACAAAGATAAGTACCTGCTTCAAGTTTTAACCTCATCTTCATGATTTTAC
The DNA here is from genome assembly GCA_946902985.2 of Meconema thalassinum. NCBI lineage: Eukaryota > Metazoa > Arthropoda > Insecta > Orthoptera > Tettigoniidae > Meconema > Meconema thalassinum. The sequence continues at coordinate 178,512,985 of OX336393.1, forward strand.
CTACCACATGCTTTTAACTATCTTTTATAGGCAGTGTGAAATTACTTATTTTGGGGCAAAATCATCCTCCGCGGGATTTTCCATGTTGAGCTTTTGTTTAATCAAGCTAATCTTAGTGAAAGCAGCATTTCTTATGCTTGCCAAATGAGAAATCTTCTCACTACGCGGGATATTATCTAATACCCACTGTCTGTAATTTACCAAGCAAGTTCCTCCGCTGGATTTACATTAGCCCCATTTTACTACTAAGATCGTTCTGGAACTTTCCAGATTCGGTACACAATCTACGAGTCCTGCCGTCATGTATTTCTCACGTACTTGGGAGAATTCTGTTTAAAACTAAATTACTACAATAGTGAATTTACGTCCACCGCTGGAACATTCTATGGCGCATTTAATTGTAAATCACAACTGTTTCAAGAAAATTGTAAATCACAACTGTTTCAAGAAATAGACTCTCACCTATATAGTGCAATCAGTTCTTCCTATAATTGCAATAACTTTCTTTTCCACAAACTTTGTGTCTCCACAGTGAACATTTCATATGTTTCAATGAACTATAGTGCAAACCAGTGCTTGCTCAACTTTTCTACCGCGTCGCGATCGTTCGCTTATATTCAAATAAGGCCATGAACATTTTCCTCAATTCCCATTTCTCTTTCCTAAACCTCTCACTAACAATCTGCAATAAACTTTTAATCTAGGTCTATTCCAATAAGGTGTCATTCCAAGAAGTGCCCTTCCATTTTTGTTGGTTTATCATTAAGTATCTCTGTATAATCTTTGTGATACGTGTCTAGCACACGTTTCAAATTTACCTTGTTCCTCCCTTCAAAATCAGGGAAAACAATTCTCTAAACTCTTGAGCGAGTCATGTTCAGGTTTCACGAAATGGAAACTGCCCCATTTTTCTCGTGATTCCTAATTAAACATAGGAAGTCTAGAAACTTCTTTTTCACTTTCTCCAGGTTTCACTGTAAGTGACCTGCCCTTTTTGTATAATTCTCATATATTAATTCTGTATAAATATAAGAAGTTGTAGGAACTTCTATTTCATTTTTCACGTTGTTATTATTGTTATTTTCAATGTTGTCACTTTCTCTAGAACATTCTCTCCAGAATTTCTTAAGGTGCACTTTTTGTACTTCAATTCACGTTCAAGCTTTAATTATTTTATTGCTCATTTGTTTAAATCTTATAAAGATTTTAGAAACATGTAAGGTTTGAAACCTTAAAAATTGTCAATTGCCTGGAGCAACTGTTTGATGTTAAGAGGTCTGCGACCCTATTTGTTAAAAAAGTTCAAATGAACTATGTTTATTAAACTTATATTGCATAATTGTTAATTTCTTCAAACTTCCTGCATTGTTAAATAAATTAAATATTTGTTTTTGGATTCATCATTTCTCTGATACTACAGTTAGGCAGGATCCTGGCTTTCCTAGCTCTTCCTAGGTTTATGCCCTCGTTAACGCTTAATAAGGCTTTTACTATTTGTCTGGCCAGATCATCACCCTTCCCTATAGTACTTTTATTCGTGCTTGGAAGGAAACACACTAAAGCCTCTCTCTGGCAAACTGCCCAAGCCTTAGCTGCGGTTCCCGTCAGCTTCGACCAAGCTCGTAGACACTTTAGGTATCCGAGCACATATTTGCGGTGGCAACCGCTTCTAAATGGATTAAAAGTCAAATTAATAACTTTTGTGGGACTCTCCTCCTATTCTTCTATCCTTCTTTTCCAATCCCAAATCTACTTCCTTCTCTTAATCATCTTCCCTTGGTGGGTGGGTTATTCCCTAGCCTATAATCTACCCAGGTGTCATCCATCCATCCATACATACATATACAGGGTGTTCGCAGCAAGCCCTACTTAGTGCTGTAACGCGTTTGTTTTTCAAGATATTTTAATTTTGACACTTGCTTTGGAGAGTACTTTTCAAGCTCTAAAACTTTTGTTCTGCTGGTTTTTGTGTGAAGTTCGCGCATAACGCGCAAATCAACTTTTTGTGGCACGGTTTTGGCACATTTTTTGCCCAAATCGGTTTTTTGACATCACCTATCGAAAGTGAGATATCGAATTAGTCGAATTAGCCACCAAAATATCAGTTTTTGCTCAAATGAAACTCGCAAAATGCGAGTTTGCGGTTAGATTTTCGTCCGCTTATAGCATGCGACCTGCCTCTGCCCGACCCGGTCGAACCAATCCAAACACAAACTCGCATTTTGCGAGTTTGCTTTGGGCAAAAACTGATATTTTCGTGGCTTATTCGACTAATTAGATGTCGCTCTTTCGATAGGTGATGTCAAAAAACCGATTTGGGCAAAAAAAAAGTGCCAAAACCGTGCCACAAAACCTTGATTTGCGCGTTATGCGCGAACTTCACACAAAACCCAACGAAACAAACGTTTTAGAGCTTGAAAAGTGCTTTCCAAAGCAAGTGTCAAAATTAAAATATCTTGAAAAACAAACGAGTTACAGCACAAAGTAGGGCTTGCTGCGAACACCCTGTATAATTTTAAAAAATACGTTCGCATAAATGCCATACAATTCAACCCCCCCCCCCCTCCCCATTGTCACAATTCTTAATCACCCCCACCCCTTGCTCAATGTATTGCGCAACTCAGCGCATAGACAAATTCCACTTTACAGGCGCGTGATGATGTCAAAAATGTATTTCTGAAAACGCGAGAATGCTACACAGGATGATGTTTTCCTTCCACAAATCAACTACAAAAGAAGGTATTTTATTAAAAACGTATAGGTCTATGGGAAGTTGAAGAAAAAGAAAGTTCATTTGGATTTTACAAATCGGTGAAAAATAGGAAGTCGGATAATACAGTAACGACAAGTAGTTCCGTGAAGAACTATACAGCCTATTTTCATATATCCTACTTATGTTAACTGCCACTATCAACATACACAATTTCAGTTTGATTGCAGTAATAGATTCGTAGATATTGAGAACCGACTAAATATTTCGGATGGTTGCCATGTTGGATTTTATATGTGTAGGTCCTAGAGTTATGTACTGTTACATGTAGATTATTGTGAACGTGTAGTATTCAAACTTCAATCGCATAATTAGGACACAAGAAAAAACAAGGAGATTTTAAAATTTTTCACAGCTGCCATCTTGAGGTTATGGAAACAATTGAAATAAATTAGATGCCAGTGGATTAACATTCGTATAAGGATTTACTGTACCAAGTTTCACTGCACGCGGATGGTTAAATTGCGAGGAACGTCCTTGTGAATATTTATAATTCGCGTCACCGCCATGTTGGATTTGTGATCACCAGGTTATTTAAAGTCCTATAGGTGAACTTAAGTTCATAGACCCTATGAACATTAAAAAATGCAGTTTGATTGCTAAAATAGATTCGTAGATATTCAGTATCGTCTAAATATTTCGGATGGTCGCCATGTTGGATTGTTAAATGTATAGGCCATAGAGTCATGTACCATTAAAGGAAAATTATTGCGTAGGTTCATTATTCAAACTTTCACTTCGATCGCATGACTACATCACAATAAATAAAATCTTAATTTTAAAATTCGCACTGCCGCCATCTTGAGGTTATGTAAACAATTGAACTAAATTAGATACCAGTGGATTACATTGTGTATAAATATTTCCTTTGCCAGGTTTCAGTGCTCTTGGAACATTAAATCGCGAGAAAGGTCTATTTAAAATTTTCAAATTCGCTTGGCCGCCATGTTCGTTTTGAAGTTAACCGGTTTTTGAAAGTCTTATAGATGGACTTCCAGTAGTGCCCTTTATCTCCGTACAAAGTTTCAGGGTTTTACCGCGAATAGTTTCAGAGATATAGAATGCCGGTGAAATATTTCGCACATCCGCCATCTTGTGATTATGTAAACAATTGAACGAAGTTAGATGTCGGTGCATTACAATGTATATAAACATATACTGTACCAAGTTTCATTGCGTTTGGTTGGTTAAATCGCGAGATACATCTATTTAAAAGTCGCAAATTCGCGTGGCCGCCATGTTGGTTTTGTACTTATCAGTTTTTCAAAAGTCACATAGGTGAACTTCTACTAGTTCCCTTTATCAACGTAATAAATTCCAGGGTGATGTCGGTAATAGTTTCGGGGATATTGAATGCTGGTGAAATATTTCGCACAGCCGCCATGTTGGATTGGTGAGTCGTAACAAAATTTGAAGGGCACGGTCGAGGTCGCCGGGAATAGTGCTATGTACTTTCCGAGTTTCATTGAAATCGCTCCAGCCGTTTAGATTTTATTAGGGGGACACACACACACACGAATCACACACACACACACTCACACACACACGGACAAAAGGTGATCTCATAAGCCTATTTTTTTTTTCAAAATTGAAAATAGGCTAAAAAACTGAGGAACGTAGATATTTTCGTACAGACCTCTCCTTCCCCCAAATTATCGTACTTTAGTCACATTCTTGTAAGGACTTCTCCCGTTCGAGCGAACATGTTTTATGGATGACCTCATGACAAATCCTACTCACAGCCAAATCCACGGGACTGAACGACCACATGTGGGCCAAGACCCTCAAATGAAACTAGTACTACATTCTTTTTCCTGGACCACATATATTTTGCCGCTAGTTATTTTTCCCTTCTAGCGCACATACAGTACATCATTCTCCTTTCTCACACCCTTCATTTGTTTCTGGTCAATTGAATTTCCTTATCTTCTCCTTCAACAACAACAATAACAACAAATATTTTCTGACAAATGGATGGATGGAGGGAGGGATGGAGTGAGTGACGGACAGAGGTAGGGAGGATGACCGGACAATGGGAGAGATGGATTGAGGGAGAGAGGGAGTGAAGGAGGGATGGATGGAGGAACGGAAGGAGGGACGGATGGAGGGATGGATGGGAGGGGGGATGGATGAATGGATGGATGGATGAAAGGGGGGATGGCTGGCTGGCTGGATGGATGGATGGATGGATGGATGGATGGATGGATGGATGGAAGGAAGGAGGATGGATGAATGAATGAATGGATGGATGAATGGCTGGAGGGAGGAGGGATGAATGAATGGATGGAGGGAGGGATGAATGTACGGATGGATGAAGGGAGGGAAGGATGGAGGGATGTATGAATGGATGGAGGGAGCGATGAATGAATGGAGGGATGATTTAATGGATAGATGGATGGATTGATGGACAGAGGGAGGGGTGGCTGGAGGGAGGGAAGGAGGCAGGGATGAATGAATGGATGAATGGACGGAGTGAGGGAGGGATGGATGATTGGATGGAGGGAGGACGTATGAAGGTACGGATGGATGAAGGGAGGGAAGGATGGAGGGATGTATGAATGGATGGAGGGAGGGATGAATGAATGGATGGAGGGATGAATTAATGGATAGATGGATGGATTGATGGACGGAGCGAGGGATGGCTGGAGGGAGGGAAGGAGGTAGGGAAGAATGCATGGATGGAGGGAGGGATGAATGGACGGAGGGAGGGATGGAGGGATGAATGGAGGGAGGGATGAATGAATGAATGAATGGATGGAGGGATGAATTAATGGATAGATGGATGGATTGATGGACGGAGGGAGGGATGGCTGGAGGGAGGGAAGGAGGTAGGGATGAATGGATGGAGGGAGGGATGAATGGACGGAGGGATGGAGGGATGAATGGAGGGAGGGATGAATGAATGGATGGAGGGATGAATTAATGGATAGATGGATGGATTGATGGACGGAGGGAGGGATGGCTGGAGGGAGGGAAGGAGGTAGGGATGAATGGAAGGAGGGAGGGATGAATGGACGAAGGGAGGGAGGGATGGATGGATGATTGGATGGAGGGAGGAGGTATGAAGGGAGGGAAGGATGGAGGGATGAATGAATGGAGGGAGGGATGAATGAATGGATAAAGGGATGAATTAATGGATAGATGGATTGATTGATGGACGGAGGGAGGGATGGCTGAAGGGAGGGAAGGAGGTAGGGATGAATGAATGGATGGAGGGAGGGATGAATGGACGGAGGGAGGGAGGGATGCATGGATGTTAGGAGGGGGAGGGATGAATGGACGGAGGGAACGATGAATGGATGGATGAATGGCCGGAGGGAGAGTGGGGGGAGGGATGAATGGATGGATGGAGATACACTACTTCACCTATGGATCATTCATTAACCTGGTGAGCACAAAACTAACATGGTTGCGACGCGAAATTTGAATATTTAAATGGATTTTTCTCGCGACTTTTTATCCGAGCGCTGTGAAACTTGGCACGGTATATCTTCATACAACCAAACCTTAACATACTGAAGTCTAATTTAATGCAATTTTATAAGAACTTCATAGTTCCCTAAGCATGTTATCATGATTACAACAATGCCACTCAAATGTCAAGAAGTTTAATTGTCATCCTGCACATTCTCTTCCCCATCCTGCAGAAGAGGAGGTCTTCAAATATTCCGTGAGAGGAATTTTTCAATTCGACTGCGTTGTCGCAGCTCCTAAACTGAGGAACCAACCAACCATCAAATGGTCAATATGTTTAAGCCAGGCTTACCGTTTCTGGCATGTGTGAAGTCATTCTCGCACCGTGTCGTGAGCACTCACCTGAAAACAAAAGAGTTTCTGTTAGTTTTCAGTCGGGAAGAACAGTAATCAAGGAGCTTTAAACGATTAGCACATTTACCAGATTACTAATAATCTACAAAAACTAATGCTTACCCTTAAAATACAAGTACTATGCGCTAACACATGGAAAGAAAATCGATTTAGTGCAAAAATACAGCACACAAAAACAATAATAATAACTAGCATTACCCGTCGCCGCTTCGCCCGCGAATATTCTAGTTGTAAAGAGTACACCGAGCAAAATCTCAATCATGAATGCTATGACTGATTTATCCTTGGTATGAATAATCAGACTTTATCAATTCAGCTACTGGTGCAGTGATTAGGGGTTAGTCATTCCTTCATAGGTATATCAGAGCGAAGTTAGTTTTCTGGGAATATCACAGACACTGTTAATTTAAAGGGCCTTTAAATGTGGTTCTCGGAGACCCTTTTTAGTCGGAAAAAATACCTTTCGTACCACACTCACACGTGAAAATTGCGTGAAAAAATTCTAGAGTGCCCCTTGACCCCCTTAAGCGCATTATACTGTATGTATTGAAGAATTTTACAGCTTAATTTGGTTCAGTGATAACCTTATAACCGTCTCGAAATTTTCACAGTAATGTAATAATATTGGAATTGCGTTGCGTCTTACTGAAATAGATGGACCTGTGAGATTCTGTTACCATGGTTACCGTGTTGCATTCTTTCATTATTTCAGTATGCCTTCCTTCGGAGGGGAAGTAAAGCCGGCGGTCCCATGTCATAGATTTATGGCATGTAAAAGATCCTTTCACAGACTAAACTTGTGTAAAGCAAAATTTGTTAGGTTATATTTCGTCAGAACGCTATATCAAAGTTCCAACGTTCGCCACTAGGTATCATTGATATCTGGTGGCGAAAGTTGGAACTCGCTGGAAGCAGCTACAGACTCAGGCGAGCCGAACATGTCCTCGGACACTCCCGGCACTAAAAGCCATACGATAAATAAATAGATAAATAAATAATTTCATTGTAAATATACATGTTTTAAGGTATTTATTGAATTGTGAGGCATTTAAAGAGTAATCGAGTGCGTTTTGCTTACGCATTGGGTTATGCTGAACCTGTAGGTACCCCATATGTGTAGGTTGGTGTTAATGGGACCTTATTTTCGGTACAAAACTGGAATGGGACCTTAGCAGAATAATATAGGGAGGGATTCTTTTCTGCCATGTTTAGCACCATCAAGCACACGTCTTTTACGTTCCGTTGTAGTAACGGTCGATAAGTCAAGTAAAACAAAACTACTTATAGAAATGACTATAGAACAACTCACCAGTTTTCATGGTATATTTACTGCGACCTTAATAATAATAGGTCTAATAATAATAAAACATTTTATTTATCGTATCAGAATTATTTATTTCCTTTTTTGAGCTGTTTATCATAGTAATGTTATTAAATGTAGGGGGGGGGGGGAAGGGATACTTGATTGAATAGTAAATATTGTTTGGAATGAATAGTAATAACAGTATAACAGTACAATAATAATAGTTTAACGTCCCATTGAACTATTCTGGTCCTAGAAACACTATAGTACACCAATTTTATTTTCCCTGGAGGTGTTTACTAAAATGTCGCAATAGTAATAATAATATTAATAAGATAATCTTCCCTTTGAATTGTTCTCCGTTTAGGGCAGACTGTTCCAGCCGAGTTGCTCGCTAGTGAGCAGTGGAGTACTCGCCGCCTTGCGTAAGTAAACCTGCAACATGCAATACAGCTCTGCTGTGGAGGCTGCCGTCACTGCGCGGTGGATATTATGAAGACGGCAGGAAGCATGGACTTGTGTTATGATCTTCGCCCAGTAACGTATTGGCTATCACTCCCAGTCCCTCTCCAACCGTACTCCGAGCATCACTGCTGAGTACTCGCATGTACGCATACTCAAACTCGTGGATTTGGAATAGCCTGGTTTAGAGACATCGTCATACCTTTATTTTTTTATTTTTTACCCTGGAGGTGTTTACTAAGAAGTCGGCACATCTATCAACATGATTGCTGTTGTTAAATCGTTTTAGGAATATGGGAGATTTTAGTCATCAGCCTTGTGTACTTGGATGTGTGTTGAATTTGTCAGATAATCTGTGCTTCTGAAGTGCCTGTAGTAGTGTGTAAAACTGTAATTATTAGAGTCGGGTAAAGGGTAAGTGCCCCAGCACGTGAAATAAGATACTATCCCGGCATTAGCCTGGGGGAGTGAGGAAATACACTCAAAACAGTTGCCGTCAGCGACGGGAATCGAACCTATGATCACCGGACTTGTTGTAGCTCCCCATCGTGCTCGTGGTGAGTGATTTAATGAGCACGCCTTCGTCGCAGGGTGTCTATCAACATGAGTTGGAGCACTTATGTAGTCTTTAAACGCCAAAAAGTCAATCAAGATTGAACACAAAATTCAAACCAGAAAAATTACTTTGAACAAACAAAGCATATTTAGTTTAAATTGAACAGAACAATTACGTGACAAGAAAGAAGACCCCTAGTAGTTGTTATTGTTGTCGTTTCATTTTAAGGGGGCTTGGACATCGTGGTCTTTTAGCCCCCATATACTTACTTGTGTGTGTGGAGAGGTTTTTGTCCGATAACCTGTGTTATTGTGTATTTTGGTGTGTATATTTGTAAATCAGGTGAGGATTGGGAATGAGGAGGCGGCCGTGGCCTTAAGTTAAGAACCATCTCGGCATTCGCCTGGAGTAGAAGTGGAAAACCTCACAAAAAATTACTTCCAGGATGGCTGAAGTGGAAATCGAACCCACATCACCTCGGTTTGCTAACGATGCTGAATGTACCCCGTTCCAGCTCTAGGACCAGTATTTTTTTGACCGAGCTGGGAATCAAACCTGGACATCCAGGGCGACAGCCAAGAATGCAACTGTCGACCAAAGTATTATGTGCACTCGAGTTTGAAGGTTGTTTGTGAAGTAACCAATAGACCTATATAAAATCCAATAACATCATCATTTTCGTCGTTCTCAAGAGTTTAGTGCTTTTCAGTCGGTCAACACGAATGTACCCAAAAAGAGATGGGTTATGCCCTAATCCTGAAATAAATTACATGAGATTAATAAAACACTAGTGTGTAAAACTGTAATTATTAGAGTCGGGTAAAGGGTAAGTGCCCCAGCACGCATCATGCCGTGCCTCGCTCGGAAGTGATGGGCTCCATCACAGCAACGCTGTACAGCTTTAACGGTGAACGATGTGTTATTTCCGCCTACAAATACAAACCGATATAAAATAAGTGAGTTAATTTACGTATTTCACAGCCATACAGCATAACTTTTTGATGTATAAGGATTACATCGCAACCAAGAACTACATTTTCCAACCACCCCGAGCCGAGAAAAAGTTACCTTACAAAAATGATTTAAAAAAAAATTCTTGGACACGCAAAATTTTGAAATTATTAAACCAGTTATACAGCATTCCAATGTATATTGTGTTAAAATTTGGATTCGATCTGATGACGGGTTTTTGAGATAATAATTCTTAAATGTGACGCATGGTTGAAACACGCTTAAAAACGTGCACTTTTTGTGTTCCAACTGCGACAAAAAAATATTAAAATATAAACTAAAAATTCCAAACCTACATGAGCTAACGTAAAATAGAACGACGAAAATGATGATGTTATTGGATTTTATGTAGGTCTATTGGTTACTTCACAAACAACCTTCAAACTCGAGTACACATAATACTTTGGTCGACAGTAGTTGCTACACCACGAGGGGGTCTACAGAAGAGAAAATCAAATCAGAATGAGTACGAAGTATTTAGACTAGAAACGTCCCAGAAAGTGTCGATGATTTGTTTTAATGTTTTAACATTAGTGTCAAGAGAAGATCTCAAACCTTCAAGTGGTTCATATCGACTAACATGACCAGTATAAGGTTGACGCAGCTGAAAATTAGAATTTGAAGTTTATTTTATTTCAGAGACGGTCGGGAGTTTGATTTGTTACGAAGAATTGAACTGTGAGTGAATTCGTATGGATGACTGAGATGAGAATTTGCTCAGTTTCAAAAAAATTCTGGGATGATATCTTTCAACCTTAAGACCAGAATTAAATTTCTTGGCCGAACCGGGAATTGAACCCGGACCGCATCGGTGACAGCCAAAAGGTGGTCAAATCAAATGCTACACCAATCTCTACAGTAGTACAGTAATTGCTGAAGGGAAAGTTACCGTCACTGCTGTTTGAAAGTGCACTCGTTTCGCTCAAATATTGCTAGTACTAATTACTAGCGCTAGGATTTTTGTGAAATATCAACATGCAACATATGTACTATTTATGTAATAATATTAGGTAAAATATGTAATATTACATTAAAAATAAATAAATATGTAATTTTAATTTAATTTGTATATAAATGATATATTACACACGATACTGCCAGAAGATACCTCATTTTATTTATTATATTTTTTCAAAACAAAGTGTGGTTTATTTTTTATTTATCGTATGGCGTTTAGTGCCGGGAGTGTCCGAGGACATGTTCGGCTCGCCTGAGTCTGTAGCTGCTTCCACCTTCCCTTAGGGTGAGCTACAAGTTCCGTTCAATTTCAAGTAGTTCCTATTTTCGCTACCATATATCAATGATACCAAGTGATGAACGTTGGAACTTTGATAGAGCGTTCCGACGAAATCCAACCTAACAATTTAGCTTCACACACGTTTAGTCTGTGGAAGGATCTTTTACATGCCATAAATCTATGACATGGGACCGCCGCGCCGGCTTTACTTCTCCTCCGAAAGAAGGCATACTGAAGGATTTTTAACGCTCTTACAAATCCGACGACTTCGGCGGGGTTTGATCCCGCTATCTTGGACACAGCAATTCAGCATGTTAGCGACTACGCCACCGAAGCCGCTACAAAGTGTGGAACATGTCCATATTATAGCATATTTAAATAAATTCCATTATTATGTATGAGAAAATGCGTATGAACTCAAGAAGAAGTATTGTGAGGCACTTTTTGTTTGCGGGGTGGGAGGAAATATAGCAGACTTTCTGAACAACAGGTTCTAAAGAAGAGTCTCAGGCACTCACTGGGAAACTGAAATAAACTGAGTCTCCAGCAGAGTGTGACGTGAATTCACATCTCCTTATCTCATTAAAACCTTTCTTGGAATTCTTCCCTGGCCCCTTCTCAGCTGCTTATAAATTGCTTGGAAAATCCGTTTCAGGAGTGTCTAGTGAACAAATATTGTCATACAGGCTGTTTTGAATCACCGTATTTCACTTGAGAAGAAACACCTCATTACAGTGAGAGACACAATATGTAATTTTACATTAAAAACAAGATGTTCAGTAAAGAACGTATAACCTACTTTCTCTTAAATGCATGGGTATTGTTGTAACTCTTTGTCCCTTTCAAAGAGTATAATGGATGTTGGTTGTAGTAGCTTGTTGAAATACAACGTGCTATACGGATATTAAACATGAATATGAGGTGCCCTCTGCTAGTGCTACCTCTGTAAAAAAAAAAAAAAAACATTCAATTCGGTTTCACCGTGTTTGAATTGATAGGGGGAATCGATTTCCACACATACATGGCCGCCATATACAAACAATTGGACTGATGACCTTGTAGTTTGGTCAAAGAATGCTTCCCACATAAACGTATGTTGTTGCAAAATTTGGTAGAGACCAGATGATTAGGTTGGTCGTAATTTGATTTAAGCTTTTTACATTTGGGTGGCCACCATTACGTTTCCGTCAAGATGGCGGCGATAAAAACATGACACTGAGGTGCCCTTTGCTAATGCTACCTCTGTACCAAATTTCGTTCGATTCGGTTTCACCGTGTTTGGAAAGATAGGGGGAATCGACTTGCACACATACATAGCCGACATCCGCAAAGTATTGGGCTGATGACCTTGTAGTTTGGTCAAAAGATTCTTCATACATAAGGGTATAATGTTGCAAACTTCGGTAGAGATCGGATGATTAGGTTAGTTGTAATTTGATTTAAGCTCTGAACATTTGGGTGGCCGCCATTACGTTTTCGTCAAGATGGCGGCGATATAAAACATGACACTGAGGTGTCCTTTGCTAGTTCTACCTCTGTACCAAATTTCGTTCAATTCGGTTTCACCGTGTTCGAATTGATAGGGGGGGGGGGGGGGGGGCAAAAATTCAGAGTACACACACACTCACACTCACACACAGACAGACACACAATTTTTGGCCCTGTGTAGATCTCATAAGTCTACTTTCATTTTTTTGCAAAAATCAAAAGTAGGCTAAAAAGAATTATGTACAAAAAGCCATTATGAACAAATAATATGTGAAATAAAGAGACATAACATGTATTTTTACATTTAAAAAACTAAAAAATATGTAAAAACAATGTAATTTTGATCTAATATGTAAAATATGAAACAATAAAATGTAATTATATGATAGCCAAGGTTCTAATTCATGAACATTTATCATTTTAAGTTATGCACTGTATAAGCAACCTACCACCTACAGCGCTAGTTGTAGGTAAACAACTAATGGCGACTGGTTTGGAAAACTGGTCTCGCTAAGAGATCCTCGGTTAAAAATCCCTCAGTATGCCTTCCTTCGGAGGGGAAGTAAAGCCGGCGGTCCCATGTCATAGATTTATGGCTTGTTAAAGAACCTTCCACTAATTGCACCTGTGTGAAGCTAAATTATATATAGGTTAAACATTCGACAAACGTTCTTAGTTTCCAACGTTCGTCGCCAGGAGCCGACTGCGGTGGCATCTGGTAATCAAGTTCTGAACGAGTAGTCGTTGACGGTGGCGTTTGGCGGCAAAAGTAAGAACTACTTGAAAAATTCAATGTCTGCAGTCCTCACTTGAATTGAAAACAGATAACACACACTAATACAGTCATCACAATTAACACCGATTATCAGACAGATTCTACTCACACCCAAAGTACACGGGGCTACATGACCGTGTTGTTGCAGCCCCTAAACTGTGGAACCAACCAACCTAAGAGATCCTCTCAGTGATTCGATTTCCGTGGGCGAAACAGGTAACCGTGGCCAAGATTTTTCAGTCAAGGGCGTCATCTTCCTTCATGACATTGTGCGACCTCATACAGCCCAGAAGACCACTACGCGGTTGGAGCGGATTCGCTGCGACATCATTGACCACCCTCCATACCATCCAGACCTCGCTCAAAGCGTCCTTCACCAGTTTCCCCACTAGAATTAGCACCTAGGAGGTTGAACGATTCGCTTCAGACGAGGAGGTGAACCACTTCACGACAACGTGGCTGAACACGCAAGGACAGGAATTTTACAATGGGAATATTCAGACTCATCCCACGAAGCGACAAGTACCTAAACCGATATGGAGACTATGTCGAAAAATAACCTAATGTACTGTGCCCACGTTATATCTCTGCCGGTGAGCTACGTCATTACTTCCAGTAAAAGGTATACAGACTGCTCTATCCTCACTGTTTATGTTCGACGATAATTATTATAACTATTTTATGTTCGAACATAATAATATTCATAAATATCTGTCGAGATTTCGCCAGTTTTATGTACTGAAAAGAGCGCATGAGACGCAGAGAATGCCTTGTATTTGACCATGGCCTCTTCGATTGCCCTCAGGGGGTGTCAACCAGATAGGGATCATTTAGCACCATCGGTGTAGTAGCGCGTGCCAGTCGTATGGAGCGCTGTATATCGTCTTGCCAACATATGCATGATACACGTTGTAATTAAATTGCAAACATATCCCTATATTTAGTCAATAAATATACACATAATTCCTAATTGACATTTCCTTGCAATTATCTTGCTCACAGACGATAATTACGGCACTTATCATTAAATAAACTTTATTTCTACTGGGTTGGCGGCACTGACAGTGCCATGGCGGCTCTGTTTATGTGTTGTATGTAATAATATTGGCCGTATATAAATAAGCTAAATAAGCTAATGTTGTGTTCTATCTCATCTTTCTAACATCAAATCTTATTCGTGGTAATGAGAAGTGAACAGTTCTTCTTCTGCTACGACAAGTAAGTACGCTTATTTTAAGAATTTAAGTTAAAACGTGTTTCTGTATTGCGTGTGAAAAATATTGTTTTGAATTGATATTTGAAGCAGTGTACAGGTAACTTTCTACTTGACATATCAAATAACTTTCACTTTTATTTATCCCATAGGTAGGCCTACCAATACTGTGAACAAATCCTAAATTGCTGTTCTCGAAATAGCAGAGGAATGTGGCAATTACTTTCCTGACAAATGACCAGGTAAGAAGTCTATGTTTGGGTTGCATCAATCATTTCAAGTGCAATAACTCCTACTGCAGATGGCAATCTGCAACATAATGTAGATTTTACATGAGGCTAAGAACTCAGGAACTCACTGCTGTTGAGTATGGTATGGAAAATGGCAAAACAAGATAATTTGAGCTAGCCTGTACCATTTTACCCCAATAACTTCAGTTTAAACAGTGTTGCATGCCTTGCTTTTCTTGATGTTATTGATTTGAAAACCTAATGTCCTCCTCTTTTGAACACAGTGACATGAAACAAGTAAACTGCTATTTTTTTTTCCAGGTAAAACAGTTTAACAAGGAGTGCACAAAATATATACAGTAGGCTTATATTTATTTTAAAAACTTGCATGTTTATAATTGGATTTATAACACAGTGGAGAAACATGACTAACTGGTGATTCACAATAGCTGTACGTATGCTCTGTGGAATGCTGAAATTTAGCACAAGTTGGCAAAAGCCATGGACCTATGAATGCCAGTGTACCATTGAATATATTATCGACAAGCATTTTATGCTTACGTGGTTGCTACTTTCCACGTGTACCTGCATGCATCCTTCAGTGTGGCTTTTCAAATTGTTATAAATTCTACAGTTCCTGTCAAAAGATTAATCCACCACCCAAATAGACCTACTGTTAAAGCCAGCTACTGGACACAGAGACACCCGTCCAGAAATGTAAACCTTACCGATAACATAGGTCGTCCTGCAGGCAATATTAAAAGCGAAGTAACGATACTCTTGCTACAAAAATTGCAGTATCGTGTGGAAATATACCGGTATAACACTTAACATATTTTTTTAACTGTTCATTTGCAAATTTTCTTTGCCTGTGTGACTCTCCCACTGTGTGTGACAAAAACCAGGGGAGCATATATGGCTAACGCGGTCCTACCTAGTAATTATATTAATAGTGAATGAGATGAGAACCTGCCTCTATGAAACTCACAACTTCGTTAATACGGATAATACATGATTTTCATACCTTATATTCATAATCAATTGAAATTGCTGTCCATTATCACTAGTGCGCTGGAAATTTGTGCTTTTGTTTCTTGCCCATTGAACGATGGCAGCCATGTTCCTCAAGCGCATGAGGTCTCTTCAACTGTTACCTAGGTGCATACATTGACGTCACGTTCGTGTTGCCAACATGTAAGATAGGCCTACAAATTACACCTGTCATGAGGTCGGTCATATGATTGACTAATTCCACTGTGTGTGACAAAAGCGAGTGGTGCATATATGGCCCTACCTAGTAATTATCGGTACAGGCAAAACCCATTGGTCTAGAACAGATTAACAAAAAAATAGAAAAGATTATGCGTTACAAAAACCGGGGTTGCATACATGGCTAACGCAGTCCGTGCTATCTAGTAATTATTGATACCATATACGTGGGGTTGGCAATACTGTACTTGTGCATAATTCATGCGGATAATGGCTGACACAGATGGAATATATATAAGTTGTGATCTAAAAAGAGAAAGGTGGGTGGGTTATAGACTGCGGAGGATATTAGCCAAAATAACTACCTTCTGTAATGATACAAATTGAATCTGGAAATTATGTACGGTAACTTAGTTTACTCCTCCGCTATCTATAACCCACCATACCCTTTATTAGATCACGACTTATATAGTAAAATTCCAGCTGTGTCGACCATTATAGCCTACGTGTGAATTATGGACAAATACAGTATTAGAATGCGTATATGTTTACCATTTTATTGTGATAATAGTTAACCATATTGGCTGGTGATACATTTGATGAACCACTGCCTTGTCAATACTATGATGTAATATTTATTAAACGATGTAGGCTACATGTTTTGGCATTACATTGATACCGGTACTGTACCTTCTTCAGCGAGACCAGTATCTATGAACTTATGATATGTGCACTTACAAATGCACATATTGGTTGTAGCATTAAGATATAAGACAACTTTTGTGTGCTTTATTTTCGAGATACTCGTATTCAATTTCACAACGTTCTAATCACAGTACAATGTCCATATGCTACATCCAAAATGTGCATTTGAAAGTAGTACACATAACATGATAAGTTACTAGATAACCTAATGGTCACAACCACGTTATACATAGTAATACAACCAGCAACAGGTGATTCTCAAGATAGAATTAACGTTGGAACAATTTCATTTTTCAACTCCAATGCAGATGAAACCTGCCGGACACGAGAGCATTAATTCGATTGAAACTTTATACAAGGAATCATTCCTAAAACTACACGAAATGATAAACATATCAAGACTTTGTGCAGAATATAAATATTTCTTTAGAAGCTATTCGAACAACTACAATGAGAATAAGCCAGCAAATAGTTTAGCAATGGCAGATATTGAACGTAGAAATCTCAATCCCTCTCCCTCTATCATGTTAACGATTTCACCACAGTCCATCGCAACTCCAATGACGGTCTAGATGCAACAACTTTTAAGTATTTGCCTCGACCAAATATTACTAACTTACATAGTGCAGCATATGCAACCCAAGTTCTTGTCACATACAGTGCGAATAGTCACACATCAATAAATCTTTCTCTAGACCAATGGGTTTGGCCTGGAACAATAATTAATTAATAGGTAGCGAGATAGCCAAATATGCAACCCTGAATTTTGTCACGCAAAGTGGGGATAGTCACGCATCCGTATTAACCAAGTTGTGAGGGTCAAATGAAGGTTCTCGTCTCAATCAGTTTTAATAAATAGAATTCTCTCTTCGAATAACATTCCAAATAATAGGCATATTACAGATGAAGTTCGTTCGCTTCACTGAGAAAACTGATGTTTTTAGGCCTAGAGCAGGGGTTCTCAACCTTTTTCAACCATCGTACCCCTTTAAAAAATAAACATCCTGCGTACCCCCTACTAACCTTTCTTAGGTAGTAGTCTAATAATGGTTGTTAAAAATGTAAAAGGTATTTAGTTAGTATGGTTTAACCTTTGTAATTTTATAAGGAAAGATATTTTAATAAAAAATATATAGTTGTTGTTTTTCAGTTCCTTTTCCCAAAGGGTGATTTTTGCAATCATTGCGTTAGTTTTCATTTCAACATAGAACATATCAGAAACACAACCTTTCATACACTTATTCCAAATGTTCAGTTTTTCAAAAATATCACTTAAATAGGCCAATTTTAAAAGCCAACCAAAGTCATTGAGTACTGATGATTAATTAGAATTGTGCTCGGTAAAGAAAATATGCAATTCTTTGTGGAAGTCAAATACACGCGCCGTAAATAACTCACACAGTAGTCACGGCACGAAGCTCACTGCACATGTGGATCGAGTAGAAGGATGGCCTGCCGCGTACCCCCTGAAATGTTTCGCATACCCCTAAGGGGTACGCGTACCACAGGTTGAGAACCCCTGGCCTATATGATGAATATTTGTAGCCTAGGTAACCGTATAGGAGGTCTAGATAACAAACTCTTATTGGCGTGGTAACTAACAGTATGAAATTTATCTCTAATGAATTATAAGTATAAAGTATAAATAAGTAAGTTATAAATCCTACACTAAAAAGTAATTAACCAATTAAATCAAACAATTATAACTCATAAAAACAACAGACTATGAAACGCAGCAAGGCGAGTGTGCACTGGAGGCAACCAAACAAGCGACTGATCGGCGACAAGCACGTGGTCAAATAGCATCACTCAAATTGGCAGCGTTGTATAGTTTCTATGGCAACAAGCTATGCGAGCGATCTAGTCGTCAACTGTTTTTGCCCAGTGGTGCTGAACTGTCAGATTCCAACTCTGGAAAATACACCTATAGGTAGTGAGTTATTGTTGTTTCAAGGGGCGGAACTACAAGGTCATCTGCCCCTTATAGAGAATGTTATCACTCGTTCTACTTTCATTCAGTGCTACTATAATACCACCTTGTGGTGTGGTAGCTGCCACTCCTGAGGTCCTGGGCTAGTTTCCAAGTAATTTAATTCTGGTCTGAGGGTTGGAACGACTCACAATCAGCTTCGTGAGCCTGAAATGAGAAGGGGTAGGTTCGATTGTCACCTCGGCCATCCGAGAAGTGATTTTCCGTGGTTTCCCCACTTCTACTCCAGGCTAGTGCTGGGATTGATCCTAACTTAAGACTATGGCTGCCTCCTTTCCAGTCGTCACCTGAATTACAAAAAGTAGGCTATACTGGTCGGGTCCAAGCTCTGTGAACTTGCGGGGTGAGGGGAAAGAGCAAGGAAGGGTCAGGCGAGAAGAGAAGGGTCTGTCAACAGCCCGCCGTGATTTCTGGTATTCCTTTCTATTCCAATAATGCTTACATAGGGCCGTTGCTCAAACCACTGTGGTGTTACGAATGAATGAGTGAGTCACCGACCAATGTATTTGATTCTGTACTATGCACGGACTGAGGAACCTCATCACTCGTCACCACCACTTCTCATAGTCTGCGATGCACATTCCTCTTAGGTTCACGCAGCTTAGACCCGAGCAGTACACACTACTACATATACTACAATAACACAGATTATCATACAAATCCTACACACTTCCAAGTACACGGGGCTAAATGAATGGTATCAAAAGCCCTAAATGAATTAATATCAACAACACTATGATTGTACAATAAGAGATTCTTTTAAAATGTAGTTATAGTAGATGCAACCATACACGAATCAGCAAATTGAAGTTCTCCATTTGAAGCATTACATATTTTATTAAGTTTACTGTTTCAACATACAAACGTGCATGTGTTGTAGGAATTTGCTGTTCATCAGTGTTAGCCATGGCATAAAGGAGGGAAGAGGTTCATTATCCTGTGCTATAGCCTACTGTTATGCCTTGGCAAGAAAGAAGAAAGGAACATGCCTCAACACGTACTTTTAGGAGGACCAGATTTGATTACTGTATTTTTCCTAAGTGTGATCTTGACTCTCGCTGTTATTTTTCTTCGTTGACAACTTTTTAAATAAAACATGATGATTTCTAGCAGTATTGAGTGTTTTACTTGTTTTTCATTGAAAGTCCTATTTCTTCTTTCCTCCTCACAGCATGTCATAGAATTTACTGTATTAGTGTGCGATGATTTTTTTGATGTACTTACTGTATTTCACCCTGCAAAAATTGGTGAACTGGATATATTTTAAAGGGAATATGAAATTAACTACTGTATAGAAATTTTGTAATATCCAATTATTTTTCTGAAATTTCAGTCTCCTAATGAATTTGGCACTAATTGCACTAACAATTTTAGTGTGATCTGGTTACACCACCTGTTTCCGTAGCATTCTCTCTTAACATTTTACTGTTATTCCTAACAGCATCAAGCATTTTAAGATATGAATATTCTCCCTTCCCAGTAATTTTCCTTTGCAGTTTATTCTAATAACTAATTGGTTATTGGCCTAAATGGGCCTACTGTGTTTAATTGGATGGGACCATTTTTTTAAGGTGAGTAATAATATGCTGCAGGCCTTTTAGTAGCCTAATTCTTGTCACCAATGCAATATGCTCCAATTGCAACTGAAAGAAATGTAAATTATTGATGAGGTCATGTCCTAAAATAGGGGCAGGTGAGCTCGTAGTTCCGCCCCTTAAAACAACAATAACGAACATGTCCTAAATGCTGTGATTGTTCATTTCAGAATTCTGGAATTCACAATTTCCCACTTTGGTATTATTTAAAAAAAACTGTTATTAGTATTTTGAATGTGATTTATTTCTTGCAGATCATATGATTATCCCCACACTTAAAAACGTGCTATAAGTATTGGGAAGATTGTGATTTTCGGAACATTGAAGAGGGCAGAGCATTTAGGACGACAATATTTAGCGGAACGAGGGGAAGGGGTGGGGTAGGCTACCCGCACGGCCGTGCTACACGTCAACTAGTACCGCAGTCAATCACCAGTCAGCGCTGAAGTCTTAGGAGCCAAGAATTAGCATGGCTGTCGGCTATCTGTAGTAGTAGATAATCTGTGATTGCCCTACTATGACACTAGGACAGGCAGTGAAATGTAAATTAGAAGGCCGTGGAACTCGTTATCTAATTGGTCAAACAACTGTTTCTTGAGCTCTGAGTGGTAGGAGAAACTGTTTCATAATGAACAAGTAGTTCCGTGAAGAACTATACAGCCTATTTTCATATATCCTACTTATGTTAATTGCCACTATCAACATACACAATTTCAGTTTGATTGCTGTAATAGATTCGTAGATATTGAGAACCGACTAAATATTTCGGATGGTCGCCATGTTGGATTTTATATATGTAGGTACTAGAGTTATGTACTGTTACATGCAGATTATTGTGAACGTGTAGTATTCAATCTTCAATGGCATAATTAGGACACAAGAAGTAACAAGGAGATTTTAAAATTTTTCACAGCTGCCATCTTGAGGTTATGGAAACAATTGAAATAAATTAGATGCCAGTGGATTAACATTCGTATAAGGATTTACTGTACCAAGTTTCACTGCACGCGGATGGTTAAATTGCGAGAAACGTCCATGTGAATATTTATAATTCGCGTCGCCGCCATGTTGGATTTGTGATCACCAGGTTATTTAAAGTCCTATAGGTGAACTTAAGTTCATAACCCCTATGAACATTAAAAAATGCAGTTTGATTGATAAAATAGATTCGTAGTTATTCAGTATCGTCTAATTATTTCGGATGGTCGCCATGTTGGATTCTTAAATGTATAGGCCATAGAGTCATGTACCATTAAAGGAAAATTATTGCGTAGGTTCATTATTCAAACTTTCACTTCGATCGCATGACTACATCACAAGAAATAAAAACTTAATTTTAAAATTCGCACTGCCGCCATCTTGAGGTTATGTAAACAATTGAACTAAATTAGATACCAGTGGATTACAATGTGTATAAATATTTCCTGTGCCAGGTTTCAGTGCGCCTGGAACATTAAATCGCGAGAAAGGTCTATTTAAAATTTTCAAATTCGCTTGGCCGCCATGTTCGTTTTGTAGTTAACCGGTTTTTGAAAGTCTTATAGATGGACTTCCAATAGTGCCCTTTATCTCCGTACAAAATTTTAGGGAGATACCGCTAATAGTTTCAGATATATAGAATGCCGGTGAAATATTTCGCACATCCGCCATCTTGTGATTATGTAAACAATTGAACGAAGTTAGATGTCGGTGCATTACAATGTATATAAACATATACTGTACCAAGTTTCATTGCGTTTGGTTGGTCAAATCGCGAGAAACGTCTATTTAAAAGTCGCAAATTCGCTTGGCCGCCATGTTGGTTTTGTAGTTACCAGGTTTTCAAAAGACACATAAGTGAACTTATAGTAGTTCCCTCTATCACCATAGAAAATTTCAGGGTAATATCTGTAATAATTTCGGAGATATTGAATGCAGGTGAAATATTTCGCACAGCCGCCATGTTGCATTGGTGAGTCGTAACAAAATTTGAAGGACACGGTCGAGGTCGCCCGGAATAGTGCTATGAACTTACTGAGTTTCATTGAAATCGCTCCTGCCGTTTAGATTTTATTAGGGGGGGGGGGGGGCGGGGACACACACACGAATCACACACACACACACACACACACACGGACAAAAGGTGATCTTATAAGCCTATATTTTCAAAATTGAAAATAGGCTAAAAATAGTGTTATAATGACCACCATTATGATACAGTTTTCTGACATATAATAGTTAGGGTCGAACATAAAGACATTTCTCAAATTAGCACACAAACAATTGTGTGGCAAGCACTACAGTAGTGGCCATAATATTATACCCAACAGAGAGATTCTATGCGAGTGTTTGAGGTACAGTAGTAGCCATAATATTACAGTAGTGGCCATAATAGTATACTCAACAGAGAAATTCTATATGAGAGTTTGAGATACAGTAGTTGCTATAATACTATACTCAACAGAGAGATTCTATACGAGAGTATACCCAACAGAGAGATTCTATGCGAGTGTTTGAGGTACAGTAGTAGCCATAATATTACAGTAGTGGCCATAATAGTATACTCAACAGAGAAATTCTATATGAGAGTTTGAGATACAGTAGTTGCTATAATACTATACTCAACAGAGAGATTCTATACGAGAGTATACTCAACAGAGAAATTCTATACGAGAGTTTGCGATACAGTAGTTGCTATAATACTATACTCGACAGAGAGATTCTATACGAGAGTTTGAGGTACAGTAGTGGCCATAATACCATACTCAACAGAGAGATTCTATACGAGAGTTTGAGGTACAGTAGTACCCATAATGTTACAGTAGTGGTCATAATATTATACTCAACAGAGAAATTCTATACGAGAGTTTGAGATACAGTAGTGGCTATAACACTACACTCAACAGAGATGTGCCATACGAGTGTTTGTGGTACAGCAGTGGCCATAATACTATACTCAACAGAGAGATTTTAAACGAGTTAAGTATAATATTATGGCCACTACTGTAATGAGTGTCCGAGTGCATTATGCCGTCAGAACTCCCGAGCCCCACAATGTGAGGTAATATCTTATGAATAGGAGTAGAGGAGTGGACGGCTCGAATTCTCAGAAATGCAACGGTCCTCAACGGCAGAGATATAATGCGAACACTGTATGTACTATCCGTTGGCTGTATTGGTTGTATAAAATAAAATGTACACTTTTCACTGCACGCTTTGTAACCTTAGTTTCTAATCATCCCTCGTATTATCATTGGACCCTCTCCATGCCAGGACTGTGCAGCTAGCTAAATCAGAAGACCACAGAACCAACACGCTTCAACAGTGGACGCAGAAAGCACTGCACGAAAATAAGATAACGTGTAAATAAATTTCCATCTCTAGGTGTCGACCCTTGTGGGACGTGGGTTAGCGACCACGGGGCCCCAGATGAGTCCGGCATTGCTTCCACTTACTTGTGCCGGGCTCCTCTTCGTCTTCTTTCCTGTCGACCTCACTTGGTCAACTCTTGTTCTCTTCCAACCCCGACGGTATTAAGGTATCCGAGGCCTAGGGAGTATCTTCCTGTCTCCTCTTTTCTGATACCCTCCTTCTGTGAGGGGTCAGCCTTCTTTTTCATTTCATGTTATCTCCTGCCTTCTGTTCAAGGCCCTCAAGGAGGCAGGGTGTATGTAGCCCCACCACTTCTGGTGCACCCTGGATAGTGCTACACCCTTAAGGGCTCACGGCTGCTGAGTTTGGGAGTTGGTGACCCCGAGGGATACCTGAGCTGGGTCCGTTTTCCCCCCTTTTATCCATTACCTCTGGGGCGGACCCTCTCCTCTTTTCCTTTCCTATCTGCCTTTCATGGCGCTCCTTCCTTCCAAGTCCTTCAATCCGCATTCTTCGAGGGTTGAGGGCATTTCTTTTCCTCCTGTCCTTTATTTGTCTTATTCTCCTCTTGTTTTCCATTTCTTCTTCTAGTAACGGTATATAAGTAAGTAGTTAGTTTTAGTTTAAATTTCATTTTCATCTTCACGATCAGCCACACCATTAGGGACCGATAACCTAGATGGTAGTCCCCTTAAAACAACAATTATCATCACCATCATCAAGGTGTCGATGATTACCTTAATTGAAAAGTACATCAGCAGGCGCGATGTTTATAAAAATGTATTACTTGGGTGTTTGGTAAACAGGCTATGACTGCAAAATTAGTGGTGTGAAATACTGAATATCTGCTCGCTCACTCCCTCATGTGAATATCATCTGCCACCCGTCGTGCCCCCCCCCCCCCCCCCCCCCCCCGAAATAAAATATTCTGGTGACGCTACAGCTCTTCCCCTTCACGTTACGCCACTGAAATTAAGTGCGTTAAAATTCGTAAATATGTGCGACCCAGTCAAGTGCTTCAACATGAGACGGCACAGTAATAAATAGCTTGGAGGCTGTAAAATCAATATGGAGCACGGCCCACGAGCGAATTCTGAGAAGGCAGCTGCACAGTGTTTATAAATAAATACATGTTATCGTGGAGCAGAAATAGCAGAGTCGCTCATTCCAGTCCCGTATTCGTATCCGGGTGGCCTCATGGCTCTCTGTAACTTCTGGCTACTATACTACGGCTCGCCGAAAGGCGGAGGAAGATTTCACCAGGCAAAACAAGTAGTTCCCTGAAGAACTAAAGCCTATTTTCATATATCCTACTTATGTTAATTGCCATTATCAACATATAACATTTCAGTTTGATTGCTGTAATAGATTCGTAGATATTGAGAACCGACTAAATATTTCGGACGGTCGCCATGTTGGATTTTATATATGTAGGTCCTAGAGTTATGTACTGTTACATGCAGATTATTGTGAACGTGTAGCATTCAAACTTCAATCGCATGATTAGGGCACAAGAAGTAACAAGGAGATTTTAAAATTTCGCACAGCTGCCATCTTGTGGTTATGGAAACAATTGAAATAAATTAGATGCCAGTGGATAAACATTCGTATAAAGATTAACTGTACCATGTTTCACTGTACTCGGATGGGTAAATTGCGAGAAACGTCCATGTGAATATTTATAATTCGCGTCGCCGCCATGTTGGATTTGTGATCACCAGGTTATTTAAAGTCGTATAGGTGAACTTAAGTTCATAGCCCCTATGAACACAAAAAAAAAATCAGTTTGATTGCTATAATAGATTCGTATATATTCAGAGCCTTCTAAATATTCCGGATGGTCGCCATGTTGGATTGTTAAATGTATAGGCCATAGAGTCATGTACCATTAAAGGAAAATTATTGCGTAGGTTCATTATTCAAACTTTCACTTCGATTGCATGATTACGACACAAGATATAAAAACTTAATTTTAAAATTAGCACAGCCGCCATCTTGAGGTTATGTAAACAATTGAACTAAGTTAGATACCAGTGCATTACAATGTGTATAAACATTTCCTGTACCAAATTTCATTGCGTTTGGAACATTAAATCCCAAGAAAGGTCTAGCGTATTTAAAATTTTCAAATTCGCTTGGCCGCCAGGTTCGTTTTGTAGTCAACCGGTTTTTGAAAGTCTTATAGATGAACTTCCAGTAGTGCCCTTTATCACCTTACAAAATTTCAGGGTGATACCGCTAATAGTTTCAGAGATATAGAATGCCGGTGAAATATTTCGTACATACGCCATCTTGTGGTTATGTAAACATTTGAACGAAGTTAGATGTCGGTGCATTACAATGTGTATAAACATATACTGTACCAAGTTTTATTGCGTTTGGTTGGTTAAATCGCGAGCAACGTCAATTTAAAAGTCGCAAATTTGCATGGCCGCCATGTTGGTTTTGTAGTTACCAGTTTTTCAAAAATGACATAGGTAAACTTCTAGTTGTTCCCTTTATCACCGTAAACAATTCCAGGGTGATATCGGGAATAGTTTCGGAGATATTGAATGCTGGTGAAATATTTCGCACAGCCGCCATGTTGGATTGGTGAGACGTATTAAAATTTGAAGGGCACGGTCGGGGTTGTCCGGAATAGTGCTATGAACTTACCGAGTTTCATTGAAATCGCTCCAGCCATTTAGAAGTTATTAGGGGGACACTCACACTCACACTCACACACACACACGCACAGACAAAAGGTGATCTCATAACACTATTTTTTCAAAATTAAAAATAGGCTTTCAAAATTGAAAATAGGCTAAAAATTGGTTTCGAATTCACAAAATTTGCGAATTGTTGTATGCCTACAAAAGCCCCATCTTCGAAAAATATTTTGCTCATCCTTGGCGTAAGGGTGGGTTGTGTCAAATATTCACTCAGACAAGCGTTTTATGTAATTTCTAAGGGATTCTTGATCGTTTTAAACGGAGCTATATTTTTTTTTCTATCAAAACTGCATATTCCCCACCCCTTTGATCAATGGTTGGAGTTATCAAAAATCCTTACTGAGATAGGCTTTTGACCCTTATCCAAAGAATACTACGAACATTGAATGGATTCAATTTTCCACATAGGCCTACTTAGAAGGTTATAGGGATACATCACTTTTTCGAAAAAGGCCCCCCATTTCCACCCCCTTGGTCCGATGTTGCCCATTAACTCGACGGAGATTTTGAATGGATCGAAAATAATAACAAAATGTTTTTACTATACAGTATTTCTTTTACGGGGTCGACTCTTCTTGAATGTCTATTCCCCCAAGGATAGTTAAGGACTGGAATTGGAAGTAATTCGGCCACGGTATATCAAAGGTACCATTCCGACATTCACCTGGAATTGAGAACTGATGTTAGTAAACCGTCTTCGTGATCGTGCTGCGCGGAAACGCTATACAAATGTAAAACAGAAAAAACTCACACATTATTTTAGTGCATAAAACAGAGTCGTAAATGTAAGAAAAGTGTTCTTATATATTTTGTACAATTGAAAAAAGGTATTGCTGAGCTTTTTCTTCATTTCGTCTGCCCATTTTATTCCTGATGTGCCCTTCCTTGAGACTTGTACAAATTTCGTGTTCCAGATTTTATTTCTAAATTGTTCTGTGTCCTTAATGTCGTCTTCAGAGATTTTAAGTAATTCCAGGACTTCATGTACTTCATTTATCCAACTGGTCTTTAATCTACTTGCAACCACGATATTAGTGAGTCTGTTCTCATCCATCCTATATACTGTATGTGTCCATAAAACTGCTGACGTCTCTTCCTAAATTTATCTATAATGGTGTCAGTGTATTCATCAAGTTCCTTTGTTGGTCTCCTGACCCAAATTCCATCACGGAAAACAGCGCCTTGGATTTTCCTAAGAATTTTATTACAACTTTTGTTAATAGATTGTGTAACATGTATTTGTTTTTTAGTGTTTTAGACGGCATTTTGTTCGAAAGACTAACTTACTACAAATTTCTAACTTTTTGAAGAAAAAAAAAGGGCTTATTTTCGAAGTGTTGTATCTCGAGATCTATAAGGCATACAGAGCTGGGGTTACGCTCAAATTGTCGCTAAGTTTGTCTTCTTTAAAAGTGTCATGGATGACGTTGCTGTAGAATGCATTTGTTTAGAAGTTGTAAGCCAAAAACTGAAAAAAGTCTGAAATTTTCGAGGATTTTCGAGCACCACGAACTTAGCACAGGTCTTTCGAAGTTGCAAACTTGGTTTTACACTATTGGTATCTATACTAACAACATCCCAACAAATCAGAACCTTGCAATTTTTTGCGACCTAAAGCGATTTTTGTGTCTACGGTGACTGGCCTACTGGGTAGACGTCATAAAATAATGAATGCCCACGCAAGAAGTAAACTGATCCTTTTATTAGTTCTAACGCACGGAGAATGGGGTTTCTAGTTCACATAATTATCTGATGACTTGAAAACACACGATAACCACAAGAAGCAGTTTATAACACAAATTGTGTGCAGCGATCATAAACCAGGAGGCAGACTAGGTCACAAGCCTCTAAAGACCATTTTACAGTCATCATAAAGGCAGTTGTAATGGCCATAATGAAATGCTCACGTAGGAAGTGTATTGCACCGCATTCTAGGTCAGCTGCAACCCAAATTAGATCAGCTCTTTCCAGTCCATCATTCTGAGAAACAATTTGGATAGTACAATAAATTGTCCCGAAGAACATTACATCCATCAAAATAATTGTTACCTCTACAAATGTTTCCCGGGGTTGGCATCAATTGCGTACACAACAGCTCCACGGCCATTACCATCAGATAGATTGACTGATATTTCTATCTTCGTTGATTGGTCGGGTATATCTATTCATAACTACCCGGCATTTCTACGTCATAGACTATAATTGAATGGATGATTGTGTAAAAGGAACCTAAGTCACTTATGGACAGTTCTGAGAAAAACAAAGAAACTGTCCTGTCCTCTGAATTTTGTACCAAGGAAGTAGAGATTTTTTGAGGATATAGTTAGCTGGGAATGGAATGTACTGCTCGATGACCGTTGCAATGTTTTTCAAGGAGAAAATCTGTTTTATAATATGACTAGCAGAAGCAACCGTTCTTCGAACTGTCTTCGGTGTTAACAGCTACTGTTGCGATGGTTAGCGGTTTTTCATTCCTTCGTAAGTTTATCAGAGTAAAGTTAGTTTTCTGATAACACTGTTAATTTAAGGGCTTTAAAATGAGGTTTTCGGAGACCCTTTATAGACTCGGAAGTGATGGGCTCCATCTCAGCAACGTGTACAGCTTTCACCGTATCGGCTAGCTGCTGAACCATGTCTTAATTTCCCGTAAAAATACAAACCGATATAAAATAAGTGAATTAATTTACGTATTTCACAGTCATACAGCATAACCTTTTGATGTATAAGGATTACAACGCAACCAAGAACTACATTTTCCAACCACCCGGAGCCGAGAACAAGTTACCTTACAAAAATGGTACCGGTAACAACTTTGTTTCTTGGACACACAAAATTTTGAAAGTAATAAACCAGTTATAAAACATTCCAATGTATATTGTGTTAAAATCTGGATTCGATCTGATGACAGGTTTTTGAGATAATAATTCTTAAATGTGACTCATGGTTGAAACACGCTTAAAAACGTGCACTTTTTGTGTTCCAACTGCGTTACAAAATATTAAAATAAAAAGTAAAATTTCCAAACCTACATGAGCTAACGTAAAATAGAACGACAAAAATGATGATGTTATTGAATTCAATGTAGGCCTATTGGTTACTTCACACACAACCTTCAAACTCGAGTGCACATAATACTTTGGTCGTCAGTAAGTGTCGTAGCAACCTCGTGAAGTGGGGTTATGCAGAAGTTCCATGATGTGACTGTGGAGAAATCCAGACACCACAACACCTGCTCACGTGCCACGATCTGAATGACACCTGCAGCCAGGAAGACCTTATGTTGGCCACACACCGTGGGATAAGAGCTGCAGAGTTCTGGAGGAAGAATTTACTGTAGTGTGTCTCCCGGACACGGACATATACAGTAATATACTGTATAATTATTAGGGCTCGGATTTTTAGGTAAATAAATATTTTTTATGTAAATACATATTTTAAGCATTTTTTCTATAAATACATAAATTCCTGCTTTTCACTTATTAGCACATAAAAAGACATAATGTTTACATTAAAAAAAATCAGTATGCTAGATCTTTCAGTTTATTGCATTTTTGTTCTGTGTTACTTCAACGGGGAAGAACCTGTGAGCTATCTAATCTTCATGCAGAGCGCACGTCAGCTTGCACTTGTGTTATTCTTAACTTGTCGCCCCGTGCCACTCACTGTGGAAGCCGGAGATTTCTTTATCTATAGCCATATTGCACCACGTGCTAGACCTCCCCCTCCCCCAGCTACCTGAAACCAGTGTCACTCACATGCAGTTCATTTCTGGCACTGTGAAGTGTAAGGCAGTTCTACGATGACTAAAGTAAAAACAACTACAAGTTATTGTCTGTTGCAGAATTTAAAGATAATTTTACTTCTGATGGGGGCGTTCAGTTCTGCCAACCATGTGGGAAAGCAATTAAGGCTGAACAGCGATCTCAAGTTACACAACACCTCGAGGGTAAGAAACATATTGGCGCAGTTTCGCGCCTTCAGAAGAAGTGTTTCGCGATAATCGTTGGTCATTTGTGATGGACAACCTGAAGATGTATCTCGTTGTGTATTGTAATGCTTCAGCAGTCAGTGCGACATAGATTAAATTGCATTCATGAGTACTGCATATTAATAAACTAAATTATAATTAAATATTTTTACTTTTTTGTCACATATTTCAGGTATTTTTAATACATAAAAAATAAATATTTTCCCGATTTTTAGCATCTAAAAATCCGAGCCCTAATAATTATACTAGTGCTGTGAAGCAGTTCGGCAAGAAATGCCTAAGCTGTACATCCCTGGCAAAGAATCTGAAGTGAGCTACGAGCAAAGAATGTAGCAAGGATATGAGGTTGTAATATACTATTTAAAGTTCCGGTTCACAAGATTCAACGTACTTTACAAGTTAGAAACTCTACAAGATTGCCGCGGTGAAGATTTTATGAAATATCTGGTGATTCATCAATTATTATTAGTAGGGTTGGAACTATGTGACCCATATTATTAAAGGCATGCTCTTCCTCCGGACAAGTTTCTTAATGAACTTCACTTGAAGATAAAACTCACACTTTAAAGTTAGCCCATTTATAATGTTAATTAGTATAAAATTAATGTTCGGGCTGCACAGGTGCTGACGGAGAATTAACACGGCCTCTATCAATCTTAGCCTTCGCACCTCATCATGACTTTTTAAAAGCTGCTCCAATCACTCAACGCTAAATTAACCGGCAGACGAAGCGATTCGAAAGCATCTCAACTGAAAATTCTTGTTGACTAGGTTGGTTGGTTGGTTCCTTAGTTTAGGGGCTGCGACAACGCGGTCATATAGCCCCGTGTACTTTGGATGTGTGTAGAATCTGTCTGATAACCGGTGTTAATTGTGATGTCTGTATTAGTGTGTGTCATCTGTTTTTAATTCAATAAGGACTGCAGACATTGAATTTCAAGTAGTTCCTACTTTTGCCACCAAACGCCACCGTCAACAACTACTAGTACAGAACTTGGCAACTAGACGCCACCACAGTCGGCTCCTGGCGACGAACGTAGATAACTTAAGAGCGTTGTTTAACCTATAAGTTAATTTAGCTTCACACAAGTGTAGTTAGTGGAATGTTCTTTAACATGCCATAAATCTATGACATGGGACCGCCGGCTTTACTTCCCCTCCGAAGGAAGGCATACTGAGGGATTTTTAACGCTCTTAAAAATTCCGACGACTTCGGCCGGGTTTGAACCCGCTATCTTGGGCATAGAAGCTCAGCATTCTACCAACTCCGCCACCGAAGACGCTTTGTTGACTGGGTGCTATTCTCCTTGATCACTTCGTGGTGTAGTGGCTAGCATTCTTAGCTGTCATCCCTGAAGCCAGTGTTCGACTCCGGTTCTACTAATTAATTGAATCGTGGT
Source organism: Meconema thalassinum (assembly GCA_946902985.2). Taxonomy (NCBI): domain Eukaryota; kingdom Metazoa; phylum Arthropoda; class Insecta; order Orthoptera; family Tettigoniidae; genus Meconema; species Meconema thalassinum. The sequence continues at coordinate 178,544,807 of OX336393.1, forward strand.
TTGAGGGTTGGAACGGAGTACACTCAGTTTCGTGCGGCAAAATACAGTATAGTATAGGTGGGTTCGTTTTGCTAGTGTTGTTGTTGTTGTTGTTACCCTTTATGACACAACGTTTTTCAGTATGATATTGGGTTTGTATTTGTTTAATGATTATTTGAATTTTCGTTATTATAATTTTAATCTTGATTATTTTAATTTTAAGTAGGTGTATATTGTTATAATTTTAATTACAATTTGTATAATAAATGTAAAACAAAAATACTGGAATGCAGCCGAAATAAATCAGAAACCTCTATGGAGATCAAATTGGCAGGTGAAAAGCTGAAGGAAGTAGGAGACTTCTGTTACTTAGGAAGCAGAATAACCAGTGATGGACGAAGCAAAGAGGATATTAAAAGTAGGTTGGCTCAGGCAAAGAAAGCATTTCTACAAAAAAGGAATCTGCTGACATCGAATATAGATTTAGGTATTAGGAAGTCACTTTTGAAAGCCTTTGTCTGGAGCGTGGCACTCTATGGAAGTGAAACTTGGACTGTTGGTGCACCAGAAAAGAGGAGAATTGAAGCATTTCAAATGTGGTGTTACAGGAGAATGATGAAGATCAGATGGGTAGATAGGGTTACAAACAAAGAGGTATTAAGACGAGTGGGAGAGGAGAGATGTTTCTGGCGACTGCTAATGAAGAGAAGAGATAGGTTGGTAGGACACATACTAAGACACCCAGGAATAGCAAGCTTAGTTATGGAAGGAAGGGTCGAGGACAAAAACTGAAGGGGTAGACCAAGGTTAGAATATGTTAAACAGATTGCCTCCGATGTAGGGTGTCGGAGCTATGTAGAGATGAAACGATTAGCTCAGGACAGGGAGGCATGGAGAGCTGAATCAAACCAGTCAAAAGACTGAAGACTCAAACAACAACACAATTTGTATAAATTACTATTTTATATTAATTTATTTACATTTCATGTTGTTTATTTTAGGGGCTGCGGCATCGTGGTCATATAGAGCCTTGTATTTGGGTGTGCATGTCGAATTTGTGTGATAACCTGTGTTACTGTCATGACTGTAGTAGTGTGTGTATTTGTAATAAGGGATAGGATTGGGAAGGAGGCAGCTGTGGCCTTGAGTTAGGAGCCATCCCAGCATTTCCCTGGAGTAGAAGTGGGGGAAACCTCGGAAATCCACTTCCAGGATGGCTGAGGTGGGTATCGAACCCTCTTCTCCTAAGTTTTGCCTCACGAGGCTGAGTGTACCCCGTTCCACCCCTCACACCAGAATTAAAATTTCCTGAAACCGGACCTCTGGGGCGATACCCAAGTACAAGGGGATGATGACTACGATGTCCGAGTCCCTGAATGAAACACCCAACTTCATAGTCGAGTACGTTAAATCCCTTGCCACCTCATCGATTCGGAGTTGAAATAGGTCGGGATATCGGAGGCTCGAATCCCAGCGCTTGTGTGTGATTTTTCAGCGGGTTTTTCAACATTCACTCCAGGCGAATGGAGGGATAGTGTCTTATTTTAAGTCCCTATGCACATACCCCATCCTCGACCGTAATAATTATTGATACCAGCACAGAATCAGTAGTAATCAAACAAAATTCAACACATAACCAAGTAGGCCTACACGGGGTTGAAGACCAAAGGATGCTCCAAGCCCCTAATACGAAGTAACAAGTATTAACATCCTAAATGGAACAACAACCATTGCTGTAGGACAGCAGTGGGACGTAATACATAGAGCACACTCAAATTTAAACAGCAAGCGCTTTTAGCAACAATTCTTTTTTTATTTTTTCAATTACAGATTTAACACGTGTTTGATAAGGGAATAAATGAGAAGGAATAAATCAACAAGTGTTATATCCAATTTGACGGGGCAATACACCAACCACAGTCAACCGTAAGGACATATGGATAAAACACGCTCTAATTAGTTGCTCCTCGTATAGAAAGAAACAAAGCGGAACATCGATTCGGCTGTGATTAATAAGTCTATCTTGCTTGCGGGCTTTTTCCAGCCACCTGATGCAATCATTCGAATCTTACTGACGCATGAACATAATACATTTTGATTAGTTGCTCCTCCGTTAGGAAGATGCAGAGCGAAATATCGAGTAGGCTGTGGTTAATTCTATCTTCCTTCCAGGATCTTTTATCAGCCACCTGATGCAATCATTCGAACTTTACTGACGCATGGACATAATACATTTTGATTAGTTGCTCCTCGTATATAAAGAAGCAATGCGAAATATCGAGTAGGCTGTGGTTAATTCTATCTACCATCCAGGATCTCTTTTCAGCCACCTGATGCAATCATTCGAACCTTACTGATTTTGATTGGTTGGCAGCCTATAGAAAGAAGCAAAGCGAAATATCGAGTAGGCTGTGATTAATTCTATCTTCCTTCCGTGATCTCTTTTCAGCCACCTGATGCAATCATTCGAACCTTACTGATTTTGATTGGTTGGCCGCCTATAGAAAGAAGCAAAGTGAAATATCGAGTAGGCTGTGGTTAATTCTATCTTCCTTCCATGAACTCTTTTCAGCCACCTGATGCAATCATTCGAACCTTGATTTTGATTGGTTGTCCGCCTATAGAAAGAAGCAAAGCGAAATATCGAGTAGGCTGTGATTAATTCTATCTTCCTTCCGTGATCTCTTTTCAGCCACCTGATGCAATCATTCGAACCTTACTGATTTTGATTGGTTGGCCGCCTATAGAAAGAAGCAACGTGAAATATCGAGTAGGCTGTGGTTAATTCTATCTTCCTTCCATGAACTCTTTTCAGCCACCTGATGCAATCATTCGAACCTTGATTTTGATTGGTTGGCAGCCTATAGAAAGAAACAAAACGAAATATCGAGTAGGCTGTGATTAATTCTATCTTCCTTCCAGGATCTCTTTTCAGCCACCTGATGCAATCATTCGAACCTTACTGATTTTGATTGGTTGGCCGCCTATAGAAAGAAGCAAAGTGAAATATCGAGTAGGCTGTGGTTAATTCTATCTTCCTTCCATGAACTCTTTTCAGCCACCTGGTGCAATCATTCGAACCTTGATTTTGATTGGTTGTCCGCCTATAGAAAGAAGCAAAGCGAAATATCGAGTAGGCTGTGATTAATTCTATCTTCCTTCCGTGATCTCTTTTCAGCCACCTGATGCAATCATTCGAACCTTACTGATTTTGATTGGTTGGCCGCCTATAGAAAGAAGCAACGTGAAATATCGAGAAGGCTGTGGTTAATTCTATCTTCCTTCCATGAACTCTTTTCAGCCACCTGATGCAATCATTCGAACCTTGATTTTGATTGGTTGGCAGCCTATAGAAAGAAACAAAGCGAAATATCGAGTAGGCTGTGATTAATTCTATCTTCCTTCCAGGATCTCTTTTCAGCCACTTGATGCAAGCATTCGAACCTTACTGATTTTGATTGGTTGGCCGCCTATAGAAAGAAGCAAAGTGAAACATCGAGTAGGCTGTGGTTAAATGTATCTTCCTTGCAAGCTCTTTTTTCAGTCACCTGATGCAATCATTCAGGTCGTGCCCTGAGGTTTGCTATGTAGCGAGCCATGGAAACACCTGGTGCTGTAACAAGTAAGGAACGGTCCTCTCCCAATATAAATATCAGGTGACATACAGTCAATAAGTTTGAAATACGACAGCAATGCCCAAGGCAGTGCGACAAAGAATAAGGTCCCCCGAGTCTTCAGTGATTAGTTGCCGCTTTAAATCGTGGGTCGCACGCGCCGTAAATTGTGACGGGCCGCCTATATCATAACTCACGAGCAATACACTAGGCGCTTCACTCGCATCAATCTACACGACGCCCTCCCAGTTGGACCAGCAAGAGGAGAAAAAGTTTGCCTGCGTTCACGATGTCCAGAAGGATTGCTATGCCCATGGATATACAGTAGCTGTTGTTGATTCATTTAGGGGAAATTGAGACATCGTGGGCATGTAGACCCCATGTATTTCAGTGTATGTGCGTGTGTGTGTGTGTGTGTACAATTTGTCTGATAACCTGTGTTATTGTTATGGCTGTATTATTGTGTGTATTTGTAATTCAGGAAAGGATCGGGAAGGAGGCGCCCGTGGTCTTAATTTAGGAACGATCCAGGCATTCGCCTGTAGTAGAAGTCGGGGAACTAGGCAAAACCACCTCCAGGATGGAAATCGAACCCACCTCTTCTCAGTTTTGCCTCACGAGGCAAACTTATTCCAGCCTTCAGACCAGAATTACATTTCTAGGCAGAACCGGGAAGCGAACCCAGGCCTCCGCGGTTACAGGCGGTAGTCCTAGCCACTACGCAACGAGGTGGATAATCATGGCCACGGAAAGTAATGGCTTTGTAATTTCAGAGGCAAACCAATAATTCGTATTTATTTGCTGGATGCATTCTATCATATATAAAAAAAGATACGAGCCTTACAGTAGTCGCATATGATGTGTAACATCTGACATGTTATCCTACTGGTATACTACACAGCTTGGACTTTCTTAAAATGTTAATTTACACTCCATTTTCATACTGGTACTATGATGAATGTATCGATTGAATTGGAGATATGCTACTGTCACATTTGTGGCGCAGCGGTCAAGCTGTTAGTCTCTCACCAAGGTAGTCCGGGTTTGATTCCCGGTCAATACATGTGAGATTTTCGAATTGAAATGCCATGTCCTGTGGTTCGCATTCCACGTAAAAGGGAGGTACCGTGGATCATGATCGTGAGATTAACGGACACGCAAAACTACAAGCTTCCTTCCTTTCTTTTACATTAATAATTCATAATAACAAAGTGTCACACAACGTCGACAGTACTCTCAAATACTGTGAGCACATTCCTCAGTAACTATAACATTCATTATTCTCAAGGCTCTCATACAGTTCGTCGTAAACAATCAAAACATGACTTCCTACAATCATGAAATGACCTAGTCTCACATATGATGAAAATACAGCTTTTATTCCACTCATATAACAACATTCTGTTATGCATTTAATATTTGACTACTCACCCACAGCTTGACTATAATACCGCTTACTTAAATGTCATTTGTCGTCTTTGTCCTACCCCATGTGATATTCAACCTTGAACGTGAAGCTTCATAAACTGCTCAATGGCAAATGAAAGTCGCTGAAACATTTGCCACTGTGCTCGTCAAACCAGTGCCTGCTAAATGCACTGCCTACTGTATTGCCATAACATTCTCGCGCTACAGAGCACACACACACTGCCTTGTTTCCAATACACACATTTTCAATTGTACATCCAGCTGGCAGTGCGTCCTCACTTCCGTCCGATCCACTTCCATTCGATCCACTTCCGTCCCCAATTTTCAAAATCACTCCCACAAAACTATCCAGCAACCGAGCGGAAAGATGTTACACATCAATAATAATAATAATAATAATAATAATAATAATAATTAGTATTATTAATATTATTGATAGCCGCCTCCGTGGCTTAGGCGGCAGCACGCCGGCCTCTCACCGCTGGGTCCATGGTTCAAATCCCGGTCACTCCATGTGAGATCTGTGCTGGACAAAACGGAGGCAGACAGGTTTTACTCCGGGTACTCCGGTTTCCCTGTCAAAATTTCATTCCAGCAACACTCTCCACTATCATTTAATCATTCATTTAATCATTGTCCCAGAGGAGTGCGTCAGGCCTCGGCAGCCGGCACAGTTCATTTCCTCGCCGCTAGATGGGGGCTTCATTCATTCCATTCCTGACCCGGTCGGAGACTGGAAGCAGGCTGTGGATTTTCATTTTCAATATTATTGATATCCCTCCCTATATTATTCTGCTAAGCTCCCATTCTAGGTTTGTACCGAAATTAAGGTCCCATTAACACCAACCTACAAATATGGGGTACATGCAGGTTCAGCATAACCCAGTACTCTTTAAGTGCCTCACAAATAAATACCTTAAACATGTATATTTACAATGAAAGAATGCAACACGGTAACCATGGTAACAGAATCTCACAGGTCCATCTATTTCTGTAAGACGCAATGCAATTCCAATTATTACATTACCGTGGAAGTTTCCAGACGGTTATAAGGTTATCACTGAACCAAATTTAGCTGTAAAATTTATCAATACAGTATAATGCGCTTAAGGGGATCAAGGGGCACTCGAGAATTTTTTCAATTTTCACGTGTGAGTGTGGTACGAAAGGTCTTTTTCACCCGACTATAAAGGGTCTCCGAAAACCACATTTAAAGGCCCTTAAATTAACAGTGTCTGTGATATTCCCAGAAAACTAACTTCGCTCTGATATACCTATGAAGGAATGACAAACCCCTAACCACTGCACCAGTAGCTGAATTGATAAAGTCTGATTATTCATACCAAGGATAAATCAGTCATAGCATTCATGATTGAGATTTTGCCAAGTGTACTTTTTACAACTAGAATATTCGCGGGCGAAGCCGAGACGGATAATGCTAGAATAGTTACTATTATTGTTAGGTATGGATGTGTTGAGATTGCCATGATTTCTAGATTCAAACAATGCCCAGCAGGGCTGAAATCCATTGCCGGTTAAAGCAGAAAAGAATATACCGCAACATTTCTATTTTTGCATGTTTCTCTGATCATAGTTGATTAGCCATTATTTTACTATTTTCGCCAATTTACCGTTAGTACTTCGATGAATTCACAGAGCAAATACCCACTCAGTGATATTACTTTCAAACCACAACGTTTCCATAGTTCATCACTGCCTCATAGCTAATTCTTCACCCATAAGTTAAGTCAAAAATTGACCTAATAATAATAATAATAATAATAATAATAATAATAATAATAATAATAATAATAATAATAATGAACACCATCAACACATGGTCTAGTGAAGATCTTTTCAGAGAGTAGTCTACCATTTGATCAACGTACAAAATTTTAAAAGAAGATATTTTTCATTCTTTTATTTTTATCGCTTATTCACTCTGGCATCAAGCAGAGAAACCGGACCTCTATTGGATGACCTGTGGCTAAGATTTTATTTTGACACTAGCAAACCGCCCCGGCTTCGCCCGGTACCTTTAACGGTTTACCCAGCGTAAGCTAAGGCGCATGGATGGCAGGTCCCAGACGCAATTCATAAAGCCGAGGTGAACAGCGAAACTCCAAACACATATACTCTTCTATGGAGTCTTAACTCCACACGACTCGACAGTTTGATGCTGGGGTGATTTGCTCGCTCACTAGCTCGTAACTTCGCTCCGAAGCTATTATTTTAAATTTACACTGAATGGAGATTGTTGGAAGAAATGAAAACCGAAAAAAAACACCTTTAGCGTGCGATAGATTAATGATAGAGATATACTGTCGCGGACTTTGTGGTAGAACATTTCATGCTGAACAATTCTTAAACTCACGGTGTAGGCCTATAGATATTTTTAGCGGTTTACCCAGCATAAGTTTAAAAGGCGCACGGAGGGCAAGTTTTTCTTCGACTCGATCCACTGAAATCGCTACTTCTCGGCTTCTTTCGGTCGTAAATGAATGTATTTTACAGGAAACTTCGCCGAGAAACCCTTTACAGAATGGTGAGAACGGCATCAAAATCCATCTAGTGGTTCTCGAGATTACCCGTTACATCCAAGAATTGGGGTCCTAGTTTTATACGTGTGGCCATCAAATATAATAGGAGATTTATTTATTTATTTATTTATTTATTTACTTAGCGTATGGCATGGTACATCTAAATAATTACAAGCTAAGGAACACATTAAACATATTATGCATTAGCATTTAAAAGAACAATAAATCCTAAAATCAATTTTGACGAGGAGACACATATTCAACAGATAAAATGTTCAGATTTACAAGGTAATATTTAAATTTGAAATCCAATCAAGAGCAGGCTGCATTGCATCATGAAAGTCTTTCCGGTTCCCAATATAGGCTCGAAGGCTGCAGTCCTCCACAATACTGTATGTTTGATGGTCTGTCTTTCAAATCCACAGTCGCACTGAGGTGAGGAATCCTTTGTGAGCTATAGACATAAGACTCAGAGTGCCATGAGTGCACATCTTTCAAAAATACGAATTATTCAGTTCGTGGCGTAGTGACTAGCATTATTGGCTGTCACCCCGGAGGTCCGGGTTAAACTCCCTGCTCTGCCAAGAAATGTAATTCTAGTCTGAGGGCTGGAACGAAGTACTCTCAACATCGTGAAGCAAAACTGAGAAAAGGTGGGTTCCATTCCCACCTCAGCCATCCTAGAAAGGATTTTCCGTGGTTTCTCACTTCTACTCCGGAACGGTTCCCAACTTAAGGCCACGGCAGCATCCTTCCTAATCTTCGTCTGAATTGCTAATACACACAATAGTCCAACTACCACAATAACACCGGTTATCAGAGACATTCTGCACACACAGACACCCTAGTACACGGGGATAGATGACTATAATGTCCAACCTCTTTAAATGAAACAGCAAGAATCTTTTCTATTAAATTTTAAAAAAGGCGGCCTCGGTGGCGTAGTTGAGCTTCTATGCCCAAGGTCGCGGGTTCAAACCACCCCAAGTCGTCGGATTTTTTAAGAGCGTTAAAATCCCTCAATATGCCTTCCTTCGGAGGGGAAGTAGTCTAAAGCCGGCGGTTCCACGACATAGATTTATGGCATGAAAAAGAACCTTCCACTAACTACATTTCTGTGAAGCCAAAATTTGTAGGTTGGAATTGATAACGCTATATTTGTTCCAACATTCGCCGCCAGGTGCTGACTGAGATGACATCTAGTAGCCAATTCCGCAAGCCAGGTGTCATGGACGGTAGCATTTGGTATCAAAAGTAGGAACTACTTGAAATTATCGTCTGCAGTCCTTACTTGAATTAAAACTGATAACACACACTAATACAGTCATCACAATTAACACCGGTTATCAGACAGATTCTACACACACCCAAAGTACACGGGCTACATGACCGCGTTGTCGCAGCTCCTAAACTAAGGAACCAACCACCAACGAACCAACATTTAAAAATATATTTACAATTTTAAAACATTGCAACATGACCGAACATGTCCGCAAGCCACTGCACTGATCGGTGGAGATTCTCCACGTCTGATCAAGAGAAAGACAGTCAAGTGGAAAAATATTAAACTTCTCTACGCGTGTAATAATAATTTTATTAATGCAGCCAATGGCCATGTAATTTATTTTTTCAGGACGGGTCAGGGAAGGGATATTGGAAGGAAATCGGCCGTGAACTTATTGAAAGGAGCCATCCCGCAATTTGCCTGGTGGTGAAAATGGGAAACCACAAAAACATTTTCAGGATGGGATTCGAACCCACGCTCTCCCGTTGCCAGCGAGACACGAGGCAGTGTGCGTGTAATACATACTGTTGTTGAATAGAGAACTGTGGCACTGGAGGAGCAATCAATAGCGGCAGGAAGGCGGCAGGAGGCGGCTGTCGGATACGACTCAACCTAATTGGTTGCACAATTGGAAACTTTTCGTCTGCCACGGACGATCACCAACGACTGGACTCACTGTCCACTCGCTTCATGACATCTGACACCCAAACAAAGGCTAACCCTCAACTCATTCCATTCCACGACATCTCCGTCCACGTTTCCTTTCCATCGAAGTAATTACGATCCAAATGTAATTTCTAGTACCAGTGGCGTTCCCCGTTTACAGTTCGTAAAAATGTTGTTACAATCACGTATAACAGTGTTTAAAACATACAAGTTGAATTTTCATTGCAAAATTACTTCAGCGAGATGATGTTTAATTTTCAAGCAATGAGTAGGCCTATTCTGATATTGACTCGCCTGAGAGGTGGACGGGCGCTTAGGAGTCGTCCACATATTAAGTAATCACTAGAGCTAGGATTCTTATGTAAATAGGCTACATTTTTCCCCATCGCTTATCCATGACTAAAGACGATAAATGTCCATGAATTAGAGCCTTAGCTCTCATATAATTATATTTTACTGTTACAAATATTACATTTGATCACAATGATAAATCTTTTACATATTTTCACTTTTTTAATGTAAAAGTACATATTGTATCTATTTCTTTTATATATTTGACCATAATGACACTTCTTTTACATAATTTTACCTATTTATGTAAAATTACATATTCTGTCTCTTCCGGTAAAAATAAAATAAAAAACATTTCGCAAGTGAAATGAACGGTAATTTAAAACTACCTGTATGGCAATATTTGTTCACTAGAAACTCAGGTACATGAAACAGATTTTCCAATCAATTCATGAACTGCTGAGAAAGCGCCAGGGAAGAATTGAAGACAGACATTAGTGGAGATCAGCGAATGGGAATTCACGTCACACCTTGCCGGAGACTCAGCTGCTGGACTTCAGTTTATTTCAGTTGTCCAGAGAGAGCCTGAGACTCTACTTTTCAACCTGTTGTTCAGAAAGGCTGCTATATTTTCTCCCACCCATCAAACAAATAGTGTCCTTCACAATACATATTCTTGAGTTTGTACGCATTAATTAATTAATTAATTAATACACCTGGTCAGCGAGAGGACAAGTATCAATCAGACTACATTATCACTAATGAGAAACTAAGGCAGTATATGATGGACACAAGAGTCTTCAGAGCAAACGAAGTTGAATCGGATCATCACCTCCTGGTTGGTACAGCAAGATGGCTGAATAACAATAAAAGAAAGCAGATACATAAGTCAACTGCATTCCAATATAGAATCGAACTCTTACAGGACCAGAGCATCAAATGGCTATATCAGAGGCGATTGCGGGAAATCGAGCATAAATACTCAGTAGGAGAAACTATTCAATTAGAATGGGAAAACTTAACCACTATTTTGTAAGAAGCAGCAAATGAAAGCATAGGAACGAAAAAAGTTGGAATAGGAAACAAGCCCTGAGAGCCTGGGATGAAGATATCAAGAAGGTTATTGAAGACAAGAGAAATGCTTCTAAGCGATATTTAACAACAAAGAAAGCAGGAGACTTCACTGAATACAAAAGGAAAAGAGCAATAGCAAATAAAAACAACCAGGAAAAACACAGAGAACAATGGGACCGATTCATGCACAACCTGGAATGAGTTGTAACAAGACCATGTGAATCGGGTATTCCAGTGATAAACAGGGGACTTGGTTAACTTATTTTCAAGAGCTGTGGACCCAGAAACAAAGTGACCATTCATCAGAGGAGATATACCTCATAGACACTAACAGACCGGATGACATCCGATTTACCCTTGCCTCATAATCACAAGATTCACGCTCACGCTTCCTTCCTTTGACATCCGATTTAAGGAGTTAGGATCAGCACTGAAGACCAGTTAAAGTAACAGATCCCCTGGAGAGTAATATGGAACTGTTCAAATTCAGTGACAAAAAAACAAGAAACGACTTCTAAACTTTGTCAACAGAATTTGGAAGAGCGAAACTCTATCACATAGATGGCAGAGAGAAATTGCCACACGCATCCATAAAAAGAGTGATGTCAAAGAGTGCAATAATTACAGAGGAATCAGTTTACTCAACACTGGTTATAAAATCTATTCCAGCATTATAAGACTACAAACATTCTATGAGCCACTCCTCGGAAAAGAACAGAATGGATTCTGGAAAGGCAGATCTTTCGCCGATGGATATTTCACACTGAAGATACTCATTGAGAAAAGGAAAGAATTTAATCTAGAAACACATTTAGTCTTTATTGATTTTGTGAAGGCTTTCGATAAAATAGACAGAGGGAAATTTTGGAACATTTTAGCAGAATGTAATACCCCATCACATATAATAAAAGCAATTCAAAATATCTACAGTCAACATGTGATTGCTGTCAGAATTTGACAACAGCAGACGGAATGGAAACTCATTGATCAGGGAGTTAGGCAAGACTGTTGTCTCTTACCACTTCAGTTCAACATATATATAAATAAAATCATCAGAGAATGGAGACAAAAACCCATGGCCACATTATTATAGACAACCGGATATAGACTCTCTACTGTTTGCAGATGACTTGGTACTTTCTTCAGAATCTGAATCTGATTTACAGAGATTAGTATATAATCTTGACACAACAGCAAGAAATTACAACATGGAGAATTGAAAAACCACGAGAGAACAAAAATCGCAATAGAAAATACAAGAGCAGGTATCAACATTCAAATACTTGTATCTCGGCTATAACCTCAGTTACATCCAAGAAATCGATATGCAGCACAACATCATCAACTTCACTAAGGTCATAGGACTAATAAATAACATCTTCAGGCCATCTTTAGTCCAGAGGCACACACGCCTCAAACTATACAACATCCTAGCCAAACCTATCCACCATGCGGTTCATGAGGAGGGCAGCTGGATACACACTATGGGATAGGGAACAATCTGAGGTTATCCTCAAAGAACTAAAAGTTAAACCAACTATCAACACAGTACAGAACTACAGATCAGCTTGGAAGGACCATGTACTACGTAGGCCGGATCACCAGACGAATCCTCAAATGCCAACCTAGAGGCAGAAAAGACGTAGGTCGACCTACGAAGAGATGGAACTAGACCGTACCAGGCCACCTGGCCTAACACTTGATAGGAAGAAGAAGAAGAAGAAGAAGAATTAATTAACTAATTACTGCACCACACTTCATTTTGCAAAAATATAATGAATAAAATGAGAAATCTTTAAGTAATATCACGTGTAGGCCTAATATATAATTATAAAAATTAAATTAATATTATACATTTTAAATTGTTTTAATGTAATATTACATATTTCACCTGATATTATTACGTACATATGTGATATTTTGCATGTTGATATTAAATAAAAATCGTAGTCCTAGTAATCACAAAGAGGGAGGTGGGTTCAAAGGTTGATTACGTTGATGACATGCGGCTAGGGATAAAGGAAATGATTACGTAATACTTAACAAATAACAAAAACCAACTCATTTTACGCTCTACGTGGTTTTCCAGCCGCGCTGACAGTAGGCGCGAGCGAAGGCAAAGGATATTTCTATTCAGATCAACAATGATCCCAGAAAGCACTTTTATTTTTGTTGTTGTAAAAACATCATTTTAGGGGCTTGGGACATATTGGTCCTCAGCCCCGTGTAGTTGGGTTTGTGTTGAACTTTTCTGACAACCTGTATTTATGTGTTAACGTGCAGTAAGGTGGCCAATCCCTCCCTTTCCGCTTCTCCTTCTGCTACAGCATCCGGCAGGACTCCATATGGCACCAACTTCATACCAAGCGGCTTCGGTGGCGTAGTTGGTAGCATGCCGAGCTTCTATGCCCAAAATGACGGATTCAAACCTGGCCGAAGTCGTCGGATTTTTAAGAGCGTTAAAAATCCCTCAGTATGCCTTCCTTCGGAGGGGAAGTAAAGCCAGCGGTCCCATGTCATAGATTTATGGCATGTTGAAGAACCTTCCACTAATTACACCTGTGTGAAGCTAAATTATATAGGTTAAGAATGTAAACAACGCTTTTAGGTTTCTACGTTCGTTGCCAGGAGCCGACTGCGGTGGCGTCTAGTAGCTAAGTTCTGAGCTAGTGGTCGTTGACGGTGGCGTTTTGGCGGCAAAAGTAGGAACTATTTGAAAAATTCAAAGTCTGCAGTCCTTACTTGAATTAAAAAACAGATAACACACACTAATACAGTCATCACAATTAACACCGGTTATCAGACAGATTCTACACTCACCCAAAGTACACGGGGCTACATGACCGTGTTGTCGCAGCCCCTAAACTGAGGAACCAGCCAACCAAACTTCGTACCAGAGCATATAAACATTTTAAAATTCTTGATAGAGCTGTATATCGATCCTGGGCACCCTGGAGCAGCAACCAATGACGCTATCCACTGTCTGTCTGTTAGGTAGTCAGCCCGAAGGCTGGTCGGATCCTCAAAAGCACCGCCGTTACGTTATGTGAGTAGATACCCACAAAAACCCAAGGCAGCGCTATTTTGAGGCGTTCTAGGCAAGAAGAGGAGTGAGGTAGTTTGCCATTGCTTTCCTCACTGAGTCAGAACAGTAGTCCTAACCCTATGAGTAGAACCTTTCACAGCATCCACAGGCACTGACTGTGCCCTGAATGTCTACAAGATGTAATTTCAATCTTGGTAGTAACGTTACTCCGCTAGGGCTTGCGAAAAACATAAGGGGAAAACTTCCCATTTTCTTCTTGTAGTGGGGGAGAATGTGGCCATTATGAATGCGGGGCACCCCTGACTCGTCCCAGAGGACACTGACGTTAACAGAATTGCTTGTTTGCTACTCGGCCCACGTGTCTACGCGAACAAAACAGAGAAAGACACATTACTCAGCCTAAAGAAACCGGTATAGAGAAATCACGCCTGGGACTTGGAGAATGGGGGGTGAAGTCCACCTTCTAAAGAAATTTATTAATATAAATGTAAGAGGAAGATTGGTTGAGGGAGGAGACAACAGACGAAGGAAAGGGAGAAAGTTAACGAGTAGACGTAAGCTCGCCAATGACGCGGAAAATAAGTCGCATTAGTTCATCTGGTACGATATCGTCGCGACAGTTCCACCCACCCTCGCGAAACAAACTCGAGTTGTTAACTGTAAAATCAAGGCACCCCATGGAGAAAACTCTAGGGGAGGAAACAATCTGTGGAAGGGTTGGTATAGGGAAGGGAAGAAGTCTTAATTACGCAATCAAAATTACTCTCCTATTCTAAGTAAAACTGAAATTTAGTGCCACCGTTCGAGCCGGTCCCTCCGCAGTATCACTAGGACTCCAGTCCACAGTCTTCGTGATGTAATAATGGTTTTCTAATTGCGTATTACTACTGGCACGCTCAGGAAAGGCACAATAGCTCATTCGTTATGCAGAAGGGAATGTATGGCGCAGTTGATTAAGAGCCTGTCTTCAATGCCCAGGATTTCTGGTTCGATCCCGATGCCGTTAAGGGTATTTAAATATGTTAGCCTCCTGTTGGTAGATTTGCCGGCACGTTTATCTATTTATTTGTTCATTTATTGCCTCCTGTCTGTCTGTCTGTCTGTCTGTTAGGTAGTCAGCCTGAAGGCTGGTTGGATCCTCAAAAATCACCGACGTTAGTTTATGTGGGTGGATACCCACAAAAACCTAAGGCAGCACTATATTGAGGCGTACTAGGCTAGATGAGGAGGGAGGTAGTTTGCCATGGCTTTCCTCACAGAGTCAGAACAGCAGTACTAACCCTATGAGTAGAACCTTTCACAACATCCACAGGCACTGACTATGCCCTGAATGTAATTACTAAGCACCACGCATACCTCAGTAGCTTACATATTATCACAGCCATTAGTGAGACTGAGACATCGGTGAAAAGCCACATTTTACTCTAGCCTGTGCCAACAGACAAATGCAAATGTACTGCATTCATCAAGAGATGGCAAACAAGCTTTTATTGCCTCCAACAGAATACAATTCCAATTGCTGGAAAATGACCAACCTTACATAACATGATCACAATTGCATGCTAAATATTAAAAAACAAAAAAATTATAATAATACAGTTCCCAATGTACAATACTCAAGATAATATCTAGATCAAGTTACACTATTTTTAAAAGTTAAATTAAAATGAAAAGGAAGATACTGGTACGTTAATGTTTTTGACCAAAAATTCACTTTTGGATTTTTCATTGTTTACTTGTCTGCTTCAAATTAAAATATATTTCATGTCGATATTCCACCTGTAAGTAGTTAATAAACTATTTTAAGGGGGTTCGTGTGCACATGTCTAGGGAGTGTGGCTCCTCAGGATCTTACTTGCATCTAAATATCCCGGAATATCAAATGAAAAAATCCACAGCCTGCTTCCAGTCTCCGACCGGGTCAGGAATGGAATGAATGAAGCCCCCATCTAGCGGCGAGGATATTGAACTGTGCCGGCTGCCGAGGCCTGACGCACTCCTCTGAGGCAATGATTAAATGAATGACAGATGAAATGAAATGATAGTGGAGAGTGTTGCTGGAATGAAATTTTGACAGGGAAAACCGGAGTACCCGGAGAAAAACCTGTCTGCCTCCGTTTTGTCCAGCACAGATCTCACATGGAGTGACCGGGATTTGAACCACGGACCCAGTGGTGAGAGGCCGGCGTGCTGCCGCCTAAGCCACGGAGTCTTCATCCCGGAATATCAAATAAGATATGAAAATCATAATGGGTTGTGTGCGCCCCGTGTGTACAGACTACCCGCCTGGCTCTACTGCTATGCGGGCTGGACGCGTCACAGTTCTGGCAGGGGCTATCGTCTTGTTTATTTGTTTAAAAGGAAGGCATACTTAGAGTTCAGAACATTATATCCGTTGAATAGTAGAACTCAGTAAAATAAATTTGATGATTGAATAATATTTAGTAATTTTAGGGCATTTTAAAAAATTGGACTCAGCACAGGAATTCCTCTGGGTCAGCAACTCCCGAGGTCACCAACCGTGAGACATTGAGGGTGTAGCTTTGTCCAGGGAGCACCATAAGGGGTGGGGCTACACACAACCTGCCTCCTTTAGGGCCTTCAGCATAAGGCAGGATAGCCTATATCATGTAAAAAAAGAGAAGAGGTCTTACACCTCGAAGAATAAGGGTATCAGGAAAGATAAGACAAGGGAAAATTAAGGCGGGAAAGTTAAAGATACTCTAGGCCTCTGATACCCTACCAGCTGGATCTAAAGAGTTGATGTTGTTGATTAATGTAGGGGCTTTGCGACATCGTGGTCATGTAGCCCCGTGTACTTGTGTGTGTGTAATTTTATTTTTCAGATGACCTGTATTATTGTAATTCAGATGAGGATTGGGAAGGAGGAACCATCCCGGCAATCGCCTGGAGTAGAAGTGGGAAACCACGGAAAACAACTTCCAGGCTGGCTGAGGTGGGAATCGAACCCACCTTTGCTCAGTTTTGCCTCACGAGGCTGAGTGTACCCCGTTCCAGCCCTCTAACCAGAATTTAAAATCTTGACAGAGCCCGGATTCGAACCCGAGCCTCCTCAGTGACAGCCAGGAGCGCTAGCCACAACTCAACGAGGCAGGCGCAAGGGGTCTGAAGAGAACAAGAGTTTTTTTTTCGTGTAGCCTCCTGAGAGGCCAAGTGCAGGTCTTTCTAGTCGACGCCCGTGGGCGACCTGCGCGTCGGGATGAGAGAGGGAATGGATGAAGATGAATGAAACTGGGCAAGGATGTGGAAGGAAGCGGCCGTGGCCTGTCAGAAGGTACTGTCCCAGCATTTGCCTGGTGTTGAAATGGGAAACCACGGAAAACCATTTCAAGGGCAGCCGACGGTGGGGCTCGAACCCACGCGTCTACCGAGTCAGCAGAGAGCTTGGCCCCTTGACCTAACGCAGCGCTTTAGCCCGCGTAGCCACTACTGTCGGTAGAACAAGAGTTGATCAAGGGAGGTCGACAGGAAAGATGCCAGAAGTAAACAAGTAAATGAAAGCAATGCCAGACTCAGCTGGCGTCCCGTGGTTGCTAACCCACGTCCCACTAATTGTGAGCCCCACAGGGAAGTTATAAATGAAGCAAAGAACTAACAGTACAACAAAATGTAAACATGAATACCTTCATAAAGCATGGGCAGTGCCTAAAAGACAGGAACAGCCTATCACATATATTATTTCAGTAGTATAGATCCCTCCTGCGGCGCTCACAAGCGACCGATCGTGACAAATGAGCATTCAAATGAAAGAGGATAGACATTAGCAGTGATGAATTGCACTCTAATTTCATAATAATATCTATAATTTCTTTAAAAAAAATGACTTTAAAAATGTACGAAGTGTGCGATTTGCAGATACTGCTGCTGTAGGAAAAATTCCTCTCGGCACGCCGGAAGGCGGAGGTAGATTTCACCAGGCAAACTAGTGGATAGGAAATAATAGGCAAAATATGCAGGTTTTCGTAGGAGGATCAGTCCTCATTTATTGCAAGAAAGTATTTTACAATTGGAGGTAAATTAACCTTTTTTTTTTTTTTTGTTTTTGTATGCATATTTTTATCACTTTATTGTCTTATGGGGATGGTAACCTTCTTGTCATTTGGGGTTCATTTTTTATACTTGTGATCACAATGTCCTTATGCAAGGTTTGGAACTGATGTATAACTATCTAACAGTCTGTTACTTCTTCACGCAAAATTTTATCTCCAGCAGAGATGTTGGTTGGTTCCTCAGTTTAGGGGCTGTGACAACGTGGTCACGTAACCCCGTGTATATTGGGTGTGTGTAGAATCTGTCAGATAAACGGTGTTAATTGTGATGACTGTATTAGTCTGTGATTCAGGTAAGGTCTGCAGACGGTCAATTTTAAGTAGTAGATCTTAATTTTGTACCATATACTAACGTCAACGACGCCTAGCTGTGAACTTGGCTACTAGATGCCACCGCATCCAGCAACTTGCAACGAACGTTGGAACTTCCCTTCCAAAGGAAAGCATGCTGAAGGATTTTTAGAGCTCTTAGAAAATCCGACGACTTTGGCCGGCTTTGAACCAGCGACCTTGGGCATAAAAGTTCAGCATACTACCAGTTAGCCGCTTCCCACAGTTCCGATACCGAAGTCGCTTCCCACAGACAGACGGAAAAACTGAATGTGATCTCGTGCAGTGGCGTTGTCATAGCAACTGCTGATGGCTCATCCCTTATCAATTTAGTAAATTTCCTCTCGGCACGCCGGAAGGCGGAGGTATATTTCACCGGGCAAACTTGGGGATAGGCGAAAATAGGCAGAATGTGCAGGTTTCCGTAGAAGGATCAGACCTCATTGATTGCGAGAAAGTTTTTTATAATTGGAGCTTAATTAACTTTGTTTTTCGTCATTTTATGCATATTGTAAACATTTTCTTTTCTTATGGGGACGGTAACCTTCTTGTCATTTGGGGTCCATTTTTAGCCTACTTTTCACATTTTGCAAAAATGAGGAAAAAGTAGTCTTATGAGATCGATCCGGGAAAATGTGTGTCTGTCTGTCTGTCTGTCTGTCCTTCTGTCTGTCTGTCTGTCTGGCTGTTTGTGTGTGTCCCCCTACCAACTCCTAAACGGCTGGAGCAATCGAAATAAAATTTGGTAGGAGTAAAGATCTATACCTGAATATCTCACGGCCATATTTGAAAATGATGTCAGTGCTACCAACTGCTGAAAAATCGCAATTGAAATTTGAGCACCATGTTGGATATCTTGGGAGGTATGAATGGGAGCTATTTCAAAATCGTCACACATATAGATAATAATATTGCAGTTTAATTTCCAGAAGGCCATACATGGCAGTGTTGCCAAAATGATTATAAGCCTACTGATAGGTCCAATATTTAAATGCATATAACTTCTACACTATCAATTGGAATTCAACCAAATTTCGAATGTTGTATGTGTACATAACCAGATATGACTGAACGTATTCTTATGAACCACCAGTACTGCCAACTGTTAAAAAATGCTCTTAATTTCTTTTATCCAAATACCAATATATATGAGAAAGTATGCAAGCCGACAGCTTTAAACTATGCACACGTATAGTACATGACATTCTATATTAATTTGGAGTAACTTATATACGTCACTGCTACCAACATGATTCTATGCCTGCTGAGAGGTCCAACTTTAAATACATGTAACATCCATACTATCGTTTGGATTTCAACCAAATTTCGTATGTGCTATGTGTACCATAATAGCTATGACTATGCGTATTCTTAAGAGCAACCAGGGCTGCCAACTGTTAATAAATGCTGTCTCTATTTTTGTTACCCTAATATCAATATATCAGAAAGAATGCAAGCCAATAGCTCTAAACTTTGCACACGTATAGTACCTGGCATTCTAGATTACTTTGGAGTAACTAATATACGTCAGTGCTGCCAACATGATTCTAAGCCTGCTGATAGGTCCAATTTTAAAATGCATGTAACTTCTATACTAACTAATGGATTTCATTCAAAATTGGCACAACAATAGATCATATTATTTCAGATTATTTCTGACCAATACGTGCATGACACTGTTGCCAACATGATTTTACGCGCGCTGTTAGATCCAATGTTTAACTGCATGTAACGTCCATGCTATTTATTGGACTCCAACCAAATTTTGTATTCTGTACCTTAAGAGATGGAACTAAGAATATATTCAGTCACTCGGGCTGCTAGTGCTCTATTAGGCTACATTATGCCAGGTAAACAGTATTTCGAAATAATTAGAAATTTCGATATTACCAACTTAATTTCGTCATTATTCTAGATAGATCCATATCGATTAATCATTGGCATGAATCTTAAATTTTAAGAAAAGTAGGCTCTTTAGTTCGTCACGGAACTTCTTGTTATACTTGAGTTAACACTGTCCTTATGCAAGGTTTCGACACTGATGTGTAACTATCTAACGGTCTGTTACGTCTTCACGCAAAATTTTATCTCCCGCAGAGATTTTGGTTGGTTCCTCAGTTTAGGGGCTGCGACAACGCGGTCATGTAACCCCGTGTACTTTAGGTGAGTGTAGAATCTGTCTGATAAACGGTAAGAATTGTGATGGCTGTTTTAGTCTGTAATTCAGGTAAGGACTGCAGACGGTCAATTTCAAGCAGTAGTTCCTAATGTTGCTACCAGATACTACTGTCAACGACACCTAGCTGTAAACTTGGCTACTAGATGCCACCACAACCAGCAACTCACAACGAACGTTGGAACTTCCCCTCCAAAGGAAAGCATACTGAGGGATTTTTAGCGCTCTTAGAAAATCCGATGACTTCGGCCGGCTTTGAACCCACAACCTTGGGCATAGAAGTTCAGCATGCTACCAGTTACGCCACCGAAGCCGCTTCACACTTAGTCAGATGGAAATCTGAATCTGATCTCGTGCAAGTGCGTTTTCATGGCAACGTCTGATGGCTCATCCTTCATCAATTTAGTAGTGTTGCCATGGCAACCTCTGATAGCTCTTGGCATTTTCTTATAATTCCGAAATCATTTTTCTCATCCCTTGGCGTAATGGCGGGTCATATCAAAAATTATTTCAGACAAAAGTTTTAGGTAATTATTAGGGGAATATTGTCCATTTTGTACGGTTTTGATATAGTGCCTATTAAGAGAGATATGATTAATGTTTCCCGAAAAACCCACTTTTTCCCACCCCTTTGGTCAATGGTTGGTGCTATAAAAAAACTCTTCAAACATAAATTTCTGGGCTTTATCCGACACATAGTATGAACTTTGAACGGATTCGATATTTCATATATTAAGAGAGTTATAGCAATATTTCACTTTTTCGAAAAAAGCCTTCCATTTTCACACCCTTCGACCGATTTAGCCCAGTAACGGACTCGACCGAGATTTTACAGGTATACATATTCGGTAAAAATATAAAAGTGATTGGTGCAAAATTACGGCAGTTATCGTGTAGGCCTACACAAGAAACTGATATACATATATATACATACCTAAATTATATATAAACTTTTGAACTGACGGTGGTTTTGGGATCTGGGGGATGTGAAACGCGAAGATATATCGAAATTTTCCGGAAGTCGAAACATGGTACCCATTGCAATAGTTAGCTTTCTAATGAAATCTACCTAAAAGTACGCTCCATAATTGCTGTCCACTTCACATTTTGCCGCTTTGACGCCATTTTCATGTCATTTTAACATTCTGAGGACTATCCTTTATCATTTTGCATGGATTTCAGAAACAGTAAATCAAAGGAATGAGTACTCAAATCGTATAATTTCATAAATATCGAATAAATGGTGAGTGTTATGATGATCCAATTTTCAGTGATTGCCTTCTTAAGTTAGAGAACGTAGAAGTTGGAATTCTAACTGAAATGTAAAAACAGTGTTCTATAATCATTTGGTTGAAATAAAAACATAACAACCTTTCTCCATAAGTCTCTCATTATAAACCTGTTGGGGGGAAGTGTGGTTTATGAACATGCGACATTTCTCGCACGGGTCCGCTATTACTACTTAATCTTTTAATCTGTTATTGGACACAATGTCTGATTCAGAAAATATATCAATGATTGTAGCAAATGTATTGTAGTAAGTGTTCGGCCGGAAGATTTGCTTGTTAGCACGAATTGAACGACTTGAAAATGTGTTTTTATTTGTTAATAACGGGGAGCGAACAGAGACACAAGGCAGTCGTTAGAGAGGCGGACGGAAGCTGTCAGACAATGCCGCCCATCCTGGCCGATAAGCGGTCTAATGGTCTCGCGAGAGCGTGCTTAAGTGAAACATCACATGCTTGGATGCAACTCCAGTTCATTTTGATAACTCAAACCGCAAAGAGGCACAATAGAAAGCTCCATTTCCACTACAAGGCCAAGCTAACTTCACCTCTTTGTTCCAATATTTCTCGCTATGAGCCGCCTGTGAAGAGAGATTCTACGCGATGTGCTTTAAAGTAGCTTTATAGGGACGCTTCAACACTGCCTCTTGCTCAAAAGTAGCTTTGCAGCCACGCAATGGGGTTGTACAACGACTCCACTGCAGTCACAGTAAACCTACATTTTCTCAAGTCATGGAGCACCTACCCCAAAGCTGCATGATGACGATAATAATAATAATAATCATAAGGAGGAGGAGGAGGAAGAGGAGATTAACTGTCACGCACAACGTAAAATTCTCAGAAAAATATATGGCCCCGTTTATGTTAATGGTATATGGAAAGGAAAACCACAGACCTGTACACAGTAATCAATAAGTTCACTGATACCGTGCGTAAGAGGCGACTGAAATTGTATGGTCACATCTGCGGAATGGATAACACTAGATACGCAAAAAAAAAATGCTTGATATAATTAATTCAAAGAAGGTTAAAATCAGTTGGTTAGAAGAAATCAAACATTACAGAAGATATCATCGTAAATCGCAAGACTATTGGAACTCTAGTTGCAAATCCCTATTTCGAAGAAAAAGCTAAAAAGACCACTAGAAGAAAATGGACGGAGGAACGTAAGAAGGGGACGATTTTGGGAGAAGAAGAGGAAAACACCATCAACCCGAGTCAACAAGTTTAAACGCACTCCCTAAGTGGGCACAACGAAGAAAGATAGAAAGAAAGAAAGAAAGAAAGAAAGAAAGAAAGAAAAATCTCTTAACCGTCTCTTTGCGGTTTGAGTTATCAAAATGAACTGGAGTTGTATCAAATTATTATTATTATTATTATTATTATTATTATTATTATTATCATCATTATTTTAACACATAGTGGCTCATGGATTCTGAAATGCACAGTTGTTTGTGACGGAGCGTACGAGTGTGGGGGAGATAACTTCCTCTCGCTCAAGTTTTAATGGTTGTTGAGAGAAGTGACGATCAGCCTACCTTCCTCCTAATGATGAGCGCACGATACCTACTTGGCTCCTCTCCTAGCGCCTGCGAGGAGCAGTCACAACTTCTAGTGGGACAAAACGCGTTCACTCGAGCAAAATACTGTTTGTAATAGCATTTATGTTTCTACCGATAGTTGTTGCCGTTCTACGAGCTCATCGATGCAGTTAAGCGTTCGGATATCCTCATTGGCGTCAATATCATGAAAGAAGTTCAACGAGCTGGAATAATAATAATAATACTAATAATAATAATAATAATAATAATTCAGTACAGATGGTTCCTTGCTAAGGCAGAATCAGGCTGCAATATAAAATGTAACCGATATCTGCCGTGTTAATGATGCCAAAAATAAATAAATAAATAATAATAATAATAATAATAATAATAATAATAATAACCCCGTTTTGTACCAGGGGGCGGATATATCGGCCCTGTTTTAGCCTATTTTCATTTATGAAAAAAATAGGCTTATGAGATCACCTTTTGTCCGTGTGTCTGTGTGTGCGTGTGTGATGGTATATGTCCCCCCTAATAACTTCTAAACGGCTGAAACGATTTCAATGAAACTCGGTAAGTTCATAGCACTACTCCGGACGACTCCGACCGTGCCCTTCAAATTTTGTTACGTCTCACCAATCCAACATGGCGGCTGTGCGAAATATTTCACCAGCATTCAATATCTCCGAAACTATTCCCGATATCTCTCTGGAATATTTTACGGTGATAAAGGAAACTACTAGAAGTTTACCTATGTGCCTTTTGAAAACCTGGTAACTACAAAACCAACATGGCGGCCAAGCGAATTTGTGACTTTTAAATAGACGTTTCTCGCGATTGAACCAACCAAACGCAATAAAACTTGGTACAGTATTAGTTTATACACATTGTAATGCACCGACATCTAACTTCATTCAATTGTTTACATAACCTCAAGATGACGGCTGTGCGAAATATTTCACCGGCATTCTATATCTCTGTAACTATTAGCGGTATCACCCAGAAATTTTGTACGTAGATAAAGGGCACTACTGGAAGTTCATCAATAAGACTTTGAAAAACCGGTTAACTACAAAACGAATATGGCGGCCAAGCGAAGTTGAAAATTTTAAATAGACCTTTCTCGCGATGTAATGATCCAAACGCAATGAAACTTGGTACAGGAAATGTTTATACACATTGTAATGCACTGGTATCTAATTTAGTTCAATTGTTTACATAACCTCAAGATGGCGGCTGTGCGAATTTTAAAATTAAGTTTTTATTTCTTGTGTCGTAATCATGCGATCGAAGTGAAAGTTTGAATAATGAACCTACGTAATAATTTTCCTTTAATGGTAGATGACTCTATAGCCTATACATATAACAGCCCAACATGGCGACCATCCGAAATATTTAGATGGATCTCAATATCTACGAATCTATTACAGTTAGTTATTGTTGTTTAAAGGGGCGGAACTACGAGGTCATCTGCCCCTAATCTAATACAGCAATCAAACTGAATTTTTAATGTTCATAGGGGCTATGAACATAAGTTCACCAATAGGACTTTCAATAACCTGGTGATCACAAATCCAACATGGCAGCGACGCAAAGTATAAATATTCACATGGTCGTTTCTCGCAATTTAACTACCCGAGTGCAGTGACACTTGGTACAGTAAATCCTGATACAAATGTTAATCCACTGGCATCTATTTTTTTTCAATTGTTTCCATAACCACAAGATGGCAGCTGTGGGAAATTTTAAAATGTCGTTTTTACTTCTTGTGTCCTAATCATGCGATTGAAGTTTGAATACTACACTTACACAATAATCTTCATGTAACAGTACATAAATCTATGACCTACATATATAAAAATCCAACATGGCGACCATCCGCAATATTTAGTCGGTTCTCAATATCTACGAATCTATTACAGCAATCAAACTGAAATTTTGTATGTTGATAGAGGCAATTAACATAAGTAGAATATATGTAGGCTGTATAGTTCTTCACGGAACTACTTGTTATATTCCTTCTTATTCTTCTTCTTCTTCTTCTTGACGTTTCGGCCAGGTATGGACCACGTTATTTCAACTGCTCTTTATAATTGTTTTAATATTATTATTTACTTTAAGCAAATTCTTCCAATAATAGGAAGACGTTAAGCAAAAAACTCAATCAACTTTTCTTTGGTTCTTCCTGTTGTTCCAATAGGCTTTCATTCTTTCCGAGAAAGCTTGTTTACGTTCTTACGACCACTTTGTACTGATTTTGTTTTGGTTGCTCTGATGTAACGTAACTTCCCATTTGTTAACTTTGTGTCTGAAGGTGACCCTTTCTGAAATGTCTGTTGAACTTATTTTTGCGTATTTTTTAGGTCCTTTCGAAGTTTTACTAACCAAGGTGTTGAGTTCTTGAGTGAGGTTACGTAATCAATTATCCTTTTCGTCAAAAGATTTTCTGGTAGTCTAGTGAGATGGTCAAAGAATTTCATTCGTCTTTTCTTAGTATAAATTTCGAAGTTTGAATAGGCTACTGTTCTGTTGCTTTGATTGTAGCCTGTAACCATCTTTGGTATATCGTTCTCCTAATATTTTCCTAATGATCTTCCTCTCTACATTTTGATTTCTTCAAATTCATGTTTATTGTTAAGTGTGAGAGTTTCACTTACGTAATGGACTGTTGGTTTTATGACTTGTGTTGTAGTGCCGAATTTTCGTCTGTTGTGACTTCTTTTTGTAGATGCTTTCGACTAACTCTAATGCCTTTTTGGAGACGATTTTGCTGTGTGAATTTTTCAAGGCCTCTCAGCTCGATGAATTCTTCGAGGCATTTAAAATATTATTATTATTATTTCCAGCCACGCAGTACTGTCACTATTGTGACGAAGACAACGCAGGAATCGTTCTCTCAACATAGTCGAGGAGTACGAAGGGTACTATAATATTTTCATTGTTCGATAACCATGGAAAAGAAATCCTACTTTAAGATTTATCTTTTGAAATGGACAGAAACTCTCCAGATATTAATTCCCACTCAAAATATGTAAAATGATTTAAACTGTAAGATTTTGCTATACGCCCTAAAGCGTTAAGCTCTACTCTAAATGAGTTAATGTAAATTGTGAAACAAGAAAGAATACAATACAGATTGTGGAACATCATTAATAAAAGATAAGTACTGAATGTGCAGAATACAGTCCAGAAGCGCCTTAAAACTCTTCTCTCGTATTTGTAATTTTAATATCGTGAGTGCCGGTCCATGGACTGCAGTGCGGCTCTGGCCACGATGAGACCGCAGCGCAAATAAAATATTCCGCGCACAATTAGAATTCCTGCCGGGCTTAGAATGTGGTCACTCCCCGTGGTTCCTACAGCCGGAGATAACGTGGTGTAGCAGAAAGGTGGACTATAACACTGGCAATGTATTAATATATCTATTACACACTACAGTAGTGCAGACACCACTATAACTAAAGCCCTGCGCGGATGCGGATATCCGCCGATGTCTGTCTGTCTGTCTGTTAGGTAGTCAGCCCGAAGGCAGGTTGGATCCTCAAAAAGTATCACCGTTAGGTTATGTGGGTAGATACCCACAAAAAAACCAAGGCGTGCTAGGTAAGAATGGGATTGAGGTAGTTTGCCATTGCTTTCCTCACTGAGTCAGTACAGCAGTAGCCTACCAACCCTATGAGTAGAACCTTTCACAGCATCCACAGGCACTGACTGTGCCCTGAATGTCATTACTAAGCACCACCCATACCTCAGTAGCTTCCATAATCACAGCCATGACAGAGACTGAGACATCGGTGAAAAGCCACATTTTGCTCTAGCCTGTGCCAACAGACAAATGCAAATGTACTGCATTCATCAAGCTTGCCACGGTGGGTGAGTGGTTATAGTGTCGGACTACCAACCCCAAGATTGCAGGTTCGCCCCTGGTCGTGGTAAGTGATTTTTGAAGGCGACAAAAATCACGACACTCATGTCATACGTTGTTGGCATGTTAAAGAACCCATTTGAATTCAGTAGGCCGTGTTCAATGGCAAAATTAATCTCGGGATTTTCCGCCAACACAAAGTTCCTGTAGTGTGCTGTAGTGTCAAGGAGTTTAGATATCTAACCTCCTTGACTTTCATAGCGTTCAAAGGAACGACGAAATTCGACATGCAAGCTACCCTCTGGGTGTCAATTAACAAAGCTTGCACCAGGCACCCGAGGCCATACGATATTAGATTATTATCAAGACATGGCAAACAGGCCGATAGACCCACGGATATTCGCAAACGTTTTCGCCATGCGGATATAGTTTGCATGGCTGTGCGGATAGCGGATAAGCTGCGGATAATGTTTGGAGAACATTTACGGATAGTTTATAGAAAACAATCCGAACTTAAACATCATTATTAGAACACGGGTGTTTATGACATATATTATTCCTTGATGGTTTTTTTCATACAAAATAATTTATTTATTTAGCGTATGATGCTTCATTTGACAATCGTTGAAATGTATTACATATAATTGCTATTACAAAATAAAAATTAATAAATACATATTTATATACATGGATGTAAAGTATTACAGACATAATAACTGGGATGCACGCATACACACACACACACACTGCTGCAGATTCTGATATTTCATCACAAGCTGATGTCTAGTCCTTCCAACCAAGTGAGTGCCGTAGGGGTTACTTGATGTAGCTCCTCCACAGGCCCAGTGAATGCCCGCAGAGGACATTCTTTCACGATGTGGCTGATGGTTTGCATTTCAGCACCACAGTTGCAGGAAGGAGACTCCAACCACCCCCATTGGTGTAGTGCAGAAGCAGTTCTTCCAACAAAATAATGTAAGATGATGATTTAAGGTAAGCTCATTCAAATTATGTCATTAAGCATAATGAACAGTCCGAACAGGAAAGGGTTGCAATTCTGGCTGCAGAGCATTCATTTTAAACATATCACACGACATACATAGCCTAGGAGAAGTAGTTTTTCCTCAAATGTCTAAATATGTCACTTTAGTAATTTATGCTTTAAGTTTATATAATTAAATAATTATATTTTTGTAATGCCACTAGTTTCGGATAACAAACATAGACTACGAATGCGAAAAAAAAAAGTCGTGCGGAGCGGATAACAGTTGTGCGGATGCGGGGCGGATGCGGATAACAGTCGTGCGGATGCGGAAAACGTTTTGTTTATCCGCGCAGGGCTCTAACTATAACACAGTATCCAATTATACTTTTCAGTCGTAAAATGCGTCCTGAAGTTTTGCACAGAAGTATGTAATGGCAGTGAGCAAGACAAATCGAACCAAGTCCAGCAGTCAGATAACTAGTGAATACAGTATTGATGGTGTGCTTGTATCTGAAATAACTTTAATAGTACATTATGCAATCAGCCTATAATGGCATAATTAAGACGCTCATTTTATAATTTCCATACGAGTGTCTTAATTACCATTATAGGCGAGTTGCATACGACTGTTTATGTTCGACGATAATTATAACTTTATTTTATTTTATGTTCGAACATACATAGGCCTATTCATAAATATCTGTCGAGATTCAGTCACTTGAATTTAGTGAACAGAGTGCAAGCATTGGGTTTGCTGTCTGTGCTTTACAAGTTCTCTGACCAACGCATGCGCTCTGTCTGCTTGACAATGTCATATGTTTACAGCCTGCAGATGTTCTAATACCGATCAGCACCAGCATTCACTTAACCTGTCGCCGAAGTCGTGCGAAAGCAATGCCCTGTGTAGAAATTGGAGTCTGGGATATTTAGGTACAGTGCTATTTCTTTTCTCATATTCGCCAGTCTATTTATGCGAACATATGGGACGGTGCACATTCCATGTCGGTAATTTATATAGAGTAGAAAGATACTGTGTTGCACCCTTCTGGACGTAGAGTCATACAGTACATTTCTTGCTTGTCATAGTATGTTCTTGTTACCGTAAAGGTTCGTGCTGATTTTGTCTTCATGTTTGGGATTATAACTACAATGGTTGATCCGATATCCTCTACATTGTCAACTTTCAAATCATGTAATACATGTCCGACATGTTGGATTTTGAGTGCGTTGAGCGCATGTGCGAAGCTAGCCTTACCTAATTGGTCAAAAACCTGAGCTCTGATTGCGTGGAGAAACTTTATCATAAGGAAAAATGTACTATAATGACCCTCATTAAGATACAGTTTTCTGGCTAATATTTACAGTTCACCATGGTCGAACATAAAAATTGTATCGTCTAATATAAATACAAGAAGTTCCGTGAAGAACTATACAGCCTACTTTTCATGCCAATGATTATTCTACAGTATATGAACCTATCTAGAATAATGAAGAAATTAAGTTGTTAATATCGAAATATATAATTAGTTCAAACTATACCTGGTATAATGTAGCCTAATAGAGCACTACAGTTGGCAGCCCTGGTGACTGAATATATTCTTAGTTCCATCTCTTAAGGTACAGAGTACAAAATTTGGTTGAAGTCCAATGGACGTTACATGCAGTTAGACACTGGATCTATAAGCACGCGTAAAAGCATGTTGCCAACAATGTCATGCGTGTGCTGGTCAGAAATAATCTGAAATATTATGATATCTTGTTGTGCCAATTTTGGATGAAATCCATTTGTTAGTATAGAAGTTACATGTATTTTAAAATTGGACATATCAGCAGGCATGGAATCATGTTGGCAGCACTGCCTTGTATTAATTACTCCAAATTAATCTAGAATATCAGGTGCTATACGTGTGCAAAGTATAGAACTGTTCGCTTGCATACTTTCTGATATATTGATATTAGGGTAAAAAAATATAGACAGCATTAATTAACAGTTGGCAGCCCTGTTTGCTCCTAACAATACCTATAGTCATACCTGTTATGGTACACATAGCACATACGAAATTTTGTTGAAATCCAACTGATAGTATAGAAGTTACATGTATTTAAAAATTGGTACTATCAGCAGGCTTATAAACATGTTGGTAGAACTGACGTATATAAGTTACTCCAAATTAATCTAAAATGTCAGAATATTCGTGTGCATAGTTTAAAGCTATTGGCTTGCATACTTTCGGATATATTGGTATTTGGATTTAAAAAAAAAGAGAGAGCAATTTTCAACAGTTGGCAGCCCTGGTGGCACTTAAGAATACGCTCAGTCATATCTGTTTATGTACAGATGTTACATACAAAATTTGGTTGAAATCCAATCGATAGTGTAGAAGTTATATGCATTTAAACATTGGACCTATCAGAAGGCTTAAAATTATTTTGGCAACACTGTCATGGTTGGCCTCCTGGAAATTAAACTGAAATAGTCTTATCTACATGTGTGCCAATTTTGGAATAGCTCCCATGCATACCTTGCGAGATATCCAACATGGAGCTCAAATTTCTAGTGCGTTTTTTCAGCAGTTGGTAGCACTGACATCATTTTCAAATATGGACGTGAGATATTCCGGTGCACATCTTTACTCATACTAAATTTGGTTTTGATTGCTGCTGCCGTTTAGGAGTTGATAGGGGGGGACACACACACAGCCAGCCAGACAGACAGACAGACAGACAGACAGACACACATTTTCCCGGATCGATCTCATAAGTCTACTTTTTCCTCATTTTTGCAAAATGTGAAAAGTAGGCTAAAAAATGTACTTTGGTGTGTTTACTAATAGAACGCACAATTGTGGGAAAGTATAAGAAAAGTAGTCTGAGGAATGAGAAATAATAAAAATATACAGGGTCTTTCATATAAAGTAAGAACGCGAGCGGTGGATTTGTTATGCGCTGCTTCAGTGGCCTTGGCCGAGCTTATGGCGCGCCACGGTCCCCTGCCGTAGTATAGAAAGCGCGCGCATAGTATATACTTGACCTTGAAATAAGCGAGCAGGTTTTCAGTCGCCAGTCTCAACATCAGATGCTAATATGGTGAGACAGTTATCACTACAACATCGTATTTTTGTATGCAAAACTTATTTTAAGTATGAGTCGGCTCGGCGGGTACGGATGCATTTGTTCAGCAATTTCCGGATGAAGTACCACATTTACTAGCACAGATTCATGTAATTGAAAATAAGTTTGAAACTACTGGCTCAGTGCTGAATAAAAGTCATAAAATAAAATATCAGAAACGTTACAGTGGCAGAACTCACTCGCGTCAGCCAGAATGTGATTATCAGATACAATACCTATATAACCCAGGAAGGACGACACTTCCAGCATCTTTTATAAGATAATATTACATACAGGGGAGCCTCCGTGGCTTAGGCGGCAGCACGCCGGCCTCTCACCGCTAGGTCCGTGGTTCGAATCCCAGTCACTCCATACGAGATTTGTGCTGAACAAAGCGGAGGCAGACAGGTTTTTCTCCGGGTCCTCCGGTTTTACCTGTCACAATTTCATTCCAGCAACACTCTCCCCTATCATTTCATTTCATCTGTCATTCATTTACTCATTGCCCCAGGGAGTGCGACAGGCCTCGGCAGCCGGCGCAGTTCATATCCTCGCCGCTAGATGGGGGCTTCATTCATTCCATTCCCTGACCCGGTCGGTCGACTGGAAGCAGGCTGTGGATTTTCATTTTCATTTCATATAGGATTGTACACACGCTTAAAGCAGGTGGCCACGGCGCACCACAAGCTCGGCCAAGGCCACGGCAGCACCGGATTACAAAACCGCCACTTGGCGTTCTTACTTTATTAGAAAACTAAAATTCCGTAGATTAATACGGCGCAAAAAAATAATATTTTGAAAATGTTGAAGATTTTGGACATTCCGGAACCCTTTGGAGATGATTTTCTCGTCTCAAAGATGAATAGAAAGGATACGATGGAGCGCAGCAGTGTCGTAAGAAGATGTGATTGGAAGGAGTGCTTCTCCTCATTTCCCTAACTCGAATACACAGTATAACAGATGACATGACATACCGCGGGTCGCCACGTGGATCTCCGCCGCCCTCCCTTACTTCCTTCCGCCCCACTGGAATCAATCGCTGCTTGCGACAAGCAGACGCCACGACGTCCATCAGCCTACCGCTACCAATCCGACCTGGAAAGAGATTGTCTCCCTCCAGCACTGGCATCCTTCTAAACAAGTTTTAAAATAAGATAAATAGAACAGAATTAATTTTCTCAACCCATTTCAGTTTCACGAAAAAATTATAGATCGCAATCCTTACGTCTAGTTCCTCCATCAGAAGTAAGGTGGACTGGCTCCGTGGCTCAGCGATAACGTTCTCTCCTGCTGTCTCCCAAGTTGAAGGATCGAATCCTGGCGCAGTCAGCTGGCATTTGAGGGTGCGCAAATGCGAGGGAGCCGTGCAAGGAGATTTACTGGCACGATAATGATCCCATTCGGGGTAACATTCCAGCACCCCTGCGTCTCTAAAGGCCGCAGTAGTTAAAAGGAACGTAAAACCAATAACATTGTTATTAGAAGTAAGGCAGCCGTGCTCATTAATTCGTGCACGACGGCCTCGCGGGTAGCTGCAGCAAGTCCGGAGATCGCAGGTTCAAATCTCGGCGTTAACAGCGGTTTTTGTTCTTGATGTTGAATAATTTAGGGATTTTGAAATATCGTTGTCATGTCTGTCATGCCACGTTATGTCATGTACTTGGATGTGTGTGAAACACCGGATCACGTGATTGTGCACATTTTGTTTAGAGAGCACTAGTGCACACAAAAATATAACTGACAAGTTTTAAAACGATTGGTCTGGAATTATATTTTTGTGGTAGTTCTCCACAATAAGAAGTTGTTCAGCTCTCATCCCATTACAATAACTGTTATTGCAATTAGTTCCCCAGTTCACTACTGGATAGTATGTCATGTCATTTAGTCTAAAAATGACGTGTTATCTCCGGATTTTTATGCTCTCCTTGACTTCGAGAAAAGAAGATGATGTTAAACAGGTTTAACGAATGGAACAGTGATTTCAAAATGTTTTATTTGTCCTTGTCATCTTCCACAAATTTCTGCATCCATACCGCATGAGGCAGCAACATTACGGGAGTCATGTGACATAGTTCCCAATGTACTGTATATAGCTAACTTCGCGTGTTGGGACATTGTCGGGAAATAAAAGGAAGTAGTTGCCATGGTAACTAGGAGTCGGATATTCACCTTAAATTATCCAAGTTAAACTGTCCACACTAACAAGGGAAGTATTCCTGCTCGAAGTATACAGGTGTGCCTATGTCAAAAGCTATCAATGCCATTCATCTGTAAAAGTACGTGTTCGGTAGCCAGCGCCATCTCAGTATGTGATAATGTGATCACCGTGGCATTTGAGTTTGGATTATTGCAATGCGGGTACATTGTAAATAATGGAGTATGTCTACACGTTGCCCTTGTTAAGTGTGCGTACTGTTCCATTCCGCTGTGTTTTAATCACATCATTGCAACTCCACATTTACACTTCGACGTCGAATGGAGGACAACACAGTATCTTCTATTGTGGGAAACATGACTATGTCAACACGGTACTGCATGTGTTAAGATTTCTTGTTGCAAGCAAGTGTTCAACCTTTTGCCAGATGACACTGCACCACATCTGTTTATTGTTAATATAATGGTCCGAATTGCCTGTTGCACGGTAGTTTCTGCCGCGAATTGTGTTTCTGCAATCTTTTTGTAATGTTACCACATATATGCTAAAGGTCTAACCAATTGCTAGGAATGGATTTTCCCTAATATAATAGTCCGAATTGCCTGTTGCACGGTAGTTTCTGCTGAGAATTGTGTTTCTGCAATCTTTTGACGCCGTAACTTCCAAACATTGATTGTACACTAATGCGGGGTTTTACAGATAAATGCCCGTGATGGGTAGTAGAACAGACATATCTTCGTATGTTAAGCACACTGCCAGTCGGTTTTAGCCGTTCGAGCTGGGGTACTTCCCTCGTAAGACCCCCGCCCAAAAACAGCATATCCACGTCAAAATGCCAAGGTTCTATGACAGGCGTTCTCTACCTGGTGCTCGCGAGCAGCACAGTGCTCTTTAAATGACATTTGGTGCTCTCGTCATACGAGCCAAAATCTGCTCGCGAGCACAACCTCCCCTGAGATCCATTCTTCAAATCAAATTCGTTGCACAAACCGGAATAATATTGTTTTCATTACAAGTTTTGACAGTGAATTGTCATTTTGTGAAATAGTATTTTTAATCTACTCACTCACCCACTCACTCAGAAGGCTTCTATAGGACACGAAGACCCCACGCCGATCTCACTAATTGCCTCCACTGAACTCTGTTTTGGGCGAGATCTTGCCAGTTGTCCACATTCAGACGTCTACAAAGTTTGGAGATTTCATTTTTCCATGAACTTCGTCGTCTTCCTACTGGCCTTTTTTTAAATCTTGGTTCTTTTTTTAAAGATTTGTAAGACCATCCTACCATCTCTCATCCTTTTATTGTATTTAACCGCCCTCTGAATGAAGAGAGCTGGTTAAAGAGGCTTTGTAGTCTCAGTGGCCTGTATAAGAGAAACAATAAATTCAATTCAATTCAATTCAATCCTTAGTAAATGACCAGCCCATTGTAGTCTTCTGGAGTTAATGATGTTGAGTATTGTTGCTTGCTGTATTAGTGATTGTATATTTGATATTTTTTCCCAGCTTTGACATGCGGAGTCAACAAATTGTTCAAACATTTTCCTCTATATTTTATTTTCGAAAACCTGCAACTGGTGTACTTCCGTTTTGTCGAACTCCATGATTCTGTACCATAAGCTAGAACTGGCCTAATGAGTTTAATGTATATTTTCAATTTGTATTTCTCGTCAAAAATATGGATCCCAATAAAAACTCTTTAGGACTTGCTCGCCTAATTACTTTAGATCAGAGCATGTCCCTGCACGCAGGAGGCCATAGCCTTTAGAGGATTCAGAAGGATTGATTGATTGATTTCTTTATAAAAACTGGATAGAGTAGGACACTTTGTTAGCATTCTGTATTCTAACTTCAATTTCAACATCTCTATGATTCTGTTCATCAATCATGACTCCTAAAAATTTGAAATGTTCAACCCGCTCAAACCTACGTTTGCCAATAAGAAGAGGTAACCGATTCCCAATCACGTCAATATTCCTCTTCATTACCATTTTGGTCATTAATTCCAAGGCGTAATTTTAATCTACAGTAAAAATAATTGGACATCCCTGTTTTACGAGTAACATGAAAGATGCTGGTTCGACTCGACTTTCCTCACGTAAATGTATCTTATCTGTATGAGTCATGCAAGCAGTTACAGTATGCCTGGTGAGCGGTGAATCCCTAGCTATTTCAGGACTTCTGAGGGAGGGAGAGATAGGAAATGGAAACAGAGGCGCAGGCTTGTTGCATTATTGTTATTATCGTTAATTCTCCCTTAAGGAGAGAGTTAAAACACAATCATTTTTCAATTTTTTTGTCCCTTTTTTCTTTCTTCCCAAACACCTCTCATATATTCACTATGCTTCTTCTTTCCCTCTTATGTCCACTTCTCTCCTTTTTTTCTTTCTTTTCCTCTTAGGGCGTTTGGTCGAATTTCTGTTTTCTGATTTCTTCTCTGTATGTTTTCCTGTCTGCCATGTAATCTGTAGAGATATTTAGTTTCTTAAGGTCTTCCACGGTTTCTTTTACCCAGTTGGTTTCTTGGTCAGTCTGTCTTCGTTCATCCTATGTATGTGTCCATAAAAGTTTGCCCTTCTTTTCCTGATGTTGATTGTAATCGTCTCTGTCTGTTTCTATCGTTCTATTGTCGGTCTTTTTATCCATATTCCCTCTTATTATTATCATTTTTTTACACGCGAATGGACCACTTAGGATCACGCTACAACTTCATTTCTTTTTCTTGGTGCGAAGTTTCATCTGCACCCAATACTCCTTCATGCGTTCGCTGGCCTGTTTACGCTGTTCGTCCGTCCAGGCTCTTCCGGTCTTCTTAGGTCTTCTTGCGGCTTGAATCCCTTCCAAATTACTCAGTATGTTCCTAAATCTATTTCTGTCTAACAGTTGGTCTTCAGAGATGTTCAATATTTCCATATCCGCCTTTGTTTCCTTAATCCATGCTGTTGTGGTCTTCTTTCTCCAGAAGTAAATATATAGTTTGTAAATTGTGTACATATTGTATCTCTAAAGCCATACGCTAAATAAATAAATAAATAAATAAATAAATAAATAAATAAATAAATTCTCCAGAAATAATCAAATATCCGTTTGGTGAGTCTATTTTGGTCCATTCTGTATAGATGTCCGAGAAACGTCAACCTCTTCTTCTTCATAGTCTCAGAGATTCTTTCTACTTTCTGGTAAACTTATTCATTACTTCGAAGTTTCCATCCACTTTCGGTTTGAACAGCACCCATATTTTTTCTGAGGATTCTCCTTTCCAAGACCTCTAGTTTATCCAGCTTGTAGTTCATAGACACATTTACTGGCATAGAGACATTCTGTCTTCACCACGGTGTTGTAGTGTTTTATTTTGGCATTCGAGGATAGGCACTTTTTATTGTACATGTTTTTTGTCAAGCCATATGCTCTCTCCATTTTTGAGATCCGATCTTCTATTGCATCTTTCTCTAGTCCATTCGCTTGTATGGTCTCACCAAGGTACTTGAACTTTTTGACCCTTTTGATTCGCCCTATCTCTGTTTCCAGAAATTGTGGTCCATCTTTGGAGTTCATAATGAATTTGGTCTTGTCCGTTGAGATCCTCAGTCCTGTTTGGGTAG
Organism: Meconema thalassinum; assembly: GCA_946902985.2. Taxonomy (NCBI): domain Eukaryota; kingdom Metazoa; phylum Arthropoda; class Insecta; order Orthoptera; family Tettigoniidae; genus Meconema; species Meconema thalassinum. The sequence goes on from OX336393.1 coordinate 178,581,856, forward strand.
CAATTCTTTCCAGAAGGTTAATTTGAATGGTTGCATCCTCTGGACTTTCAGACAGAACAGCAAAGTCATCAGCAAAAGCTAGGCAGTTGATTTTAATCCCTCCTGATTTTCTTCCTAGGCAGATCGGAGTTATCTTTTGGCGTTCAAGTTCCGAGTTCCAAATTCTCACAATCTATTCTAAGACACAATTGAATAGGAGTGGTGATAGTCCATCACCTTGCCTCACGCTTGTGTTGATTTCAAACGGTTGTGACAAATGCCCCAAGAATTTCACTCTGGAAGTTGTATCTGTGAGGGTCTCTTTGATTATGTTTGCCAGTTTTGTTTTGATTCCAAATGTTTTAATGATCTTAAACAAGGTTTCTCTGTCAACCGAATCGAAGGCTTTCTTGAAGTTTATAAACGATACCACAATTTATTATTATTATTATTACATAAAACCACAACACTTCCAACACATTATAAAAATAATAGATATAGAATAGTACCACAGCATTCAAAAGAAACCAGACTAAAACAGGATGGTCAGTATACATTTTTCCACTTTATATTAACTCATATGGGAAACAGGAATTAAAAGTTGTAATACCAAGTATACTGTTACGGCTGCGGGGTTGCTTCATTCCCTTGCGCGTGACTCACAGCCGCCCGAGGCTACCCCCGGGCTCTGTGTCGGCCGGCCGCTTGCGCAGCGAGAACAAAAGGGATGGACCAGAATGTTCGTGGCACAACTAGTGTTGGAATTCTCGAGAAGGTGTGAACCCTGGTCTACTCTAGAAACATCTGTGAGTCATCAGCCCCGATATATAAAGAGCGATCCTGGCCGGTGACGACGGACTGAGTTTTGAGGAGTGTGTTCTTACCAGTGCGATAGAGATGTTACAGTGACGTGCGAATTGCGAAACGGTGTGTATTCAAGAACAGTGAGTGGCAGACTGTGGCTTGTGAACTTGAGGAAGTGTTGCAGGTATTTCTACCGAGGCCACCAGTCTCATTAGCAAGGGATTAACTGCGCGAGCAAGTAAAAGGGCGAGTGACCTCTACAAGTGGAAACTAATAGTGACTAGTAGTCTTTTATGAAGTGAGACTCAGAGTGCCTATTCTGTAGTGTATATTTCTGACCTGCAATAAAGCTAATATTTCTTTAAAGGACCATTTGTGTTGTGCTTTACCTATTGTGATCCAATTAACGAACTTTCTACTAGGGGTAGCACCTATCAATATTATTTTTTTTACCAGCAACATTAAGAAACCTTCGATTAAACGTAGCAAAGAAACAAATTGAAAAACGTCACAGGAAAACTATCAGTGAGCTAAGTCAGCTAATTTAGGTTTTGATTGTACACAATTAATTTATCAACTACAAATGTAAGTAAGTCTTCTGTCAGCAGTGAGTACCCATCAAGAGATATATAATCAAGTGAATGAAAATCCACAGCCTGCTTCCAGTCTCCGACCGGGTCAGGAATGGAATGAATGAAGCCCCCATCTAGCGGCGAGGATATGAACTGTGCCGGCTGCCGAGGCCTGACGCACTCCTATGAGGCAATGATTAAATGAATGACGGATGAAATGAAATGAAATGAAAGTGGAGAGTGTTGCTGGAATGACATTTTGACAGGGAAAGCCGGAGTACACGGAGAAAAACCTGTCTGCCTCCGTTTTGTCCAGCACACATCTCACATGGAGTGACCGGGATTTGAACCACGGACCCAGTGGTGAGAGGCCGGCGTGCTGCCACCTAACCCACGGAGGCTCACTTAATCACTTAATTATTATCATTATTATTAATTATTATTATTATTATTATTATTATTATTATTATTATTATTATTATTATTATTATTATTATTATTATTATTATTATATTCGATGCTCGGGTACTTGGCATGGCTTGAATGTGGGGTTCAGTCATAGACCCAACATGTTGAGAACGCCGCGCCTGCTCTATATAGCTTGATTTGCCATGGAATGACGTCACTGCTGAGTGAGAGCGGGCTCACCGCGAGTGGACGGTAGGGACAGCTTTTAGCAGGCGAGAAGTGCCTTCACGGCCCCCAGGCGCACATCAATGTTGCAGGGGATGTTCAATGGCCATTGCGTGCAGTTACACTGTTACACCATTGTCTGCCTCGGAGCAGCGGTACTTGAGTAGAACGATGGAAAAATATGGGTAAAGAGAGAAGAAGATTCACTCTTTCTCCGTGTTTAGTCGCAGGTCCACCCCCCCCCCCCCCCATATACATAATATCCTACAGTGAGGGCATTCTCTAAAGAACGGAACCCCACCGGGGCCGTGTAACGGGTGGAGAGTGATTAGTCACTGCGAGTTGACTAGCATCTACCAGATGCTGCCATATCATTGTTTACATTCCCAACTAGAAATATATCTTAGTTGAGAAGGTTAAGACTTGTGGTGAAATGCAGTAGCCTATCTCGTATCCCGTGAACATGGTTAGGTATAGAACAAAACATAAACTTATCCTAGTGGTTACTTATCTTCTCAAGAAGAAATCTTCCAGTAAATGTGGTCGTACGTTTCAGCGCCGTGCGATTTTTACTTGTGGGGGAACCTCAAACAAAATGTATACAGAAACAATCCGCGTACTCGGGAGGCTCTCGAGAACGAGGATGAATTACAGCGAGTGAACCAAAACTTCCTACGTTGGTGCAATGTGTGTTTAGAGATTGAAGGACAGCATTTCCAACAATTACTGTGAAATACATGTAAGTAATGATTATTGAATACGCTAACAAGTAGTTCCGTGACGAACTTTTCTTCATATTATGGAGACCATTTATCAACAGTTGGCAGACCTGGCGACTCTAAATATATTCTTGGTTCCATCTAGTAATATCCACAATGCACATGCAAAATTTGGTTGAGATCCAATAGATAGTATGCGAGTTACATGTATTTGAATATTGAATTTATAGCATGAGTAAAATCAGAATGGCGACACTGCCATAAATTGGATACCCAAACTTAAATTGACACTAAAACAAGTAGTTCCGTGAAGAACTATACAGCCAATTTTCATATATCCTGCTCATGTTAATTGCCTCCATCAACATACAAAATTTCAGTTTAATTGCTGTAACAGATTCTTGACATTGAGAACCGTCTAAATATTTCAGATTGTCGCCAGGTTGGATTTTTATTTTTGCACTATTACATTAAGATTATTGTGTACGTGTGGTATTCAAACTTCAATCGCATGATTAGAACACAAGAAGTAAAAACGAGATTTTAAAATTACGCACAGCAGCCATCTTGTGATTATGCAAACAATTGAAACAAATTAAATGCCTGTGGATCAACATTTGTATAAGCATTTAACGTGCAACGTTTCACGTCACTAGGATAGTTAATTCGCGAAAAACGACCATTTAAATATTTATACTTCGCGTCGCCGCCATGTTGGATTTGTGCTCACCAGGTTACTGAAAGTCCTATAGGTGAACATATGTTCATAGTCTCAATGAACATTAAAAAAATCAGTTTGGTTGCTGTAAAAGATTCATAGATATTGAGAACCGTCTAAATATTTCGGAAGCTCGCCATTTAGGATTGTTATATGTATAGGCCATAGAGTTATGTACCATTCAAGGACAATTATTGCCTAGGTTCATTATTCAAACTTTCACTTCGATCGCATGATTACGACACAATAAATAAAAACTTAATTTTAAAATTTCGCACAGCCGCCATCTTGAGGTTATGTAAACAATTGAATTAAATTAGATGGCAGTGCATTACAATCTGCAAAATCATTTACTGTACCACATTTCACTGCGCTCAGAGTGTTAAATCATGACAAAAGTCTATTAAAATATCTCAAATTCGCTTGGTCACCATGTTTATTTTGTACTTAACAGGTTTATGAAATATACATAGGTAAACTTGTATCAGTACCCTTTATCACCGTACAAAATTGCAGGGTGAAATCTGTAATCGTTTCGGAGATATAGAATGTCAATGAAATATTTCGCACTGCCGCCATTTTGAGGTTATGTAAACAATTGAACTAAATTAGACTCCAGTGCATTACAATGTGTATAAACATTTGCTGTACCAAGTTTCATTACGTTTGGATAGTTAAATCGCGAGAAAAGTCTATTTAAAAGTCTCAATTTCGCTTGACCGCCATGTTGGTTTTGTAGTCACCAGGTTTTTGAAAGTCTCATAGGTGAACACACAGTAGTGCCCTTTATCACCGTACACAATTTCAGGGCGATATCGGTAATAGTTTCGGAGATATTGAATGCTAGTGAAATATTTCGCACAGCCGCCATGTTGGATTGGTGAGACGTAACAAAATTTGAAGGGCACGGTCGAGGTCGCCGGGAATAGTGCTATGAACTTACCGAGTTTCATTGAAATCGCTCCAGCCGTTTAGATTTTATTAGGGGGGACACACACACACCTCACACACACACACACGCACACACACACACGGACAAAAGGTGATCTCATAAGCCTATTTTTTCAAAATTGAAAATAGGCTAAAAACGAGATTTTAAAATTACGCACAGCAGCCATCTTGTGATTATGCAAACTATTGAAATAAATTAGATGCCAGTGGATCAACATTTGTATAAGCATTTAACGTGCAACGTTTCACGGCACTCGGATAGTTAATTCGCGAAAAACGTCCATTTAAATATTTATACTTCGCGTCGCCGCCATGTTGGATTTGTGCTCAACAGGTTACTGAAGTCCTATAGGTGAACATACGTTCATAGTCTGTATGAACATTAAAAAAATCAGTTTGGTTGCTATAAAAGATTCATAGATATTGAGAACCGTCTAAATATTTCGGAAGCTCGCCATTTAGGATTGTCATATGTATAGGCCATAGAGTTATGTACCATTCAAGGACAATTATTGCCTGGGTTCATTATTCAAACTTTCACTTCGATCGCATGATTACGACAAAAGAAATAAAAACTTAATTTTAAAATTTCGCACAGCCGCCATCTTGAGGTTATGTAAACAATTGAATTAAATTAGATGGCAGTGCATTACAATCTGCAAAATGATTTACTGTACCACATTTCACTGCGCTCAGAGAGTTAAATCACGAGAAAAGTCTATTAAAATATTTCAAATTCGCTTGGTCACCATGTTCGTTTTGTACTTAACAGGTTTATAAAATATACATAGGCTAACTTGTATCAGTACCCTTTATCACCGTACGAAATTGCAGGGTGATATCTGTAATAGTTTCGGAGATATAGAATGTCAGTGAAATATTTCGCACAGCCGCCATTTTGAGGTTATGTAAACAATTGAACTAAATTAGACTCCAGTGCATTACAATGTGTATAAACATTTGCTGTACCAAGTTTCATTACGTTTGGTTGGTTAAATCGCGAGAAAAATCTATTTAAAAGACTCAACTTCGCTTGAACGCCATGTTGGTTTTGTAGTCACCAGGTTTCTGAAAGTCTCATAGGTGAACTTCTAGTAGTGCCCTTTATCACCGTACACAATTTCAGGGCGATATCGGTAATAGTTTCGGAGATATTGAATGCTAATGAAATATTTCGCACAGCCGCCATGTTGGATTGGCGAGACGTAACAAAATTTGAAGGGCACGGTCGAGGTCGCCGGGAATAGTGCTATGAACTTACTGAGTTTCATTGAAATCGCTCCAGCCGTTTAGATTTTATTAGGGACACACACACACACACACACACACACACACACCTCACACACACACACGCACACACACACACACGGACAAAAGGTGATCTCATAAGCCTATTGTTTCAAAATTGAAAATAGGCTAAAAATGCACATTCATTTCTGTTCCGGTGCGCAAATCACATACCAAATTTGGTTGAAATCCAATAGATAGTATGGAAGTTACATGCATTTAAAGATTGGACCTATCAGCAGGCATAGAATCATGTTGGCAACACTCTCGTGTAAATTCCTGTAAATTAGGCTGATCCAACATAGACCACAATTTTCAATTGTGATTTTTCAGCAGTTGGTAGCACTTACGTCATTTTCAAATATGGCCTTGGGATATTCAGGCATAGTTCTTTATTCATACCAAATATGGTTTCGATAGCTGCAGCCGTTTAGGAGTTGAATACGGGGTGCCACACACACAGACGGACGGACAGACAGACACACATTTGCCCGGATCGATCTCACGAGTCTACCCTTTCCTCATTTTAAAAAAAATGTGAAAAGTAGGCTAAAAAGTGTTGAACCAGTTGAGTGCTACACTGCTGCTAGCGCCAGTGCCTTGCTCGACCGGCGGCTAGCCACAGTGGTCCTGCCGTCATTTGGCGCTTGCGAGGTTCCGTTCAATAGGAAGGCTCTCATAGTATATACTGTATTTAAACAAGCAGTTCCGTAATAAACGCATATATTTTCACATATTATACTGGTCCTTGACACCTCAAACCTCTTCCGTCAATTGAATAGAGTTTGGTGCATGACCTACAAGGTAATCAAGTATAGGGCAACAATTTCACAATCAAAACTCAATATCCAAATATTGTAGTCATTTTTGAAAATTAAAATAAAACTATTTTAAGATAGCAAAATAGTACAATCGACTCTAGATAATTTGACACTCGTTAGTTTGAATCTCTCGATAATTTGAAGTTGTAGGAATGGCATCTTGCTGGCCGACATTCTATACTTTGAAGTCGGGCTTCCCTACTTTCTATAATTTGAAGTCCGTGATAACAGTATTGTTATCATGCACAAACCTGTCGTTTGATTACATCAATAATGAGATGTACGAGTGAGTTCGCAGTCTTTCAATCGTTACAGTGTGTTACAGTATAATGTTTGATTTGTGTAATTTTTAAGTATCAGAATGAGTTCAAGAAAGAACAAGTGTCTATCCATAAGTGAAAGGAAAAAAGCGAGTGATTCAAGCTGTGGAGGATGGATAATTAAAAAGAGATGCCACCAAACAGTTCGGCATTTTACCATCGACATTGTCGATGATTTTTAAAGACAAAGTTTACGTCATCGTAAGTACCTTAAGTGCGAGTAGAAAAGGTTACGTCAGGGTGATTTTCCCCGTCTTGAGGAGTGCTTTCTAAAGTGGATTCGTCAGTGTTGAGGAAAAATTGTTGTAAAATAAATATCAGTAAGTACAGTAATTAAATCACGAAAATCAAACTCTAGTTTATTAGAATTTTACCCTCCCTCCCTCTTGGTTATTTGAACTCCTATTATTTTGAACTCTCGGTAAGTTGAACTTTTTCTCTGGTCTCTTGAGTTTCAAATCGATAGTCGACTGTATCCTCTTCAGACTCAAGACAAAATTTATATATTTTTCTGGTTCTTCCTTTCTTATTAACATATTTTAAGACAAATTATATATTTTAATAAAATATAAAAATTGCACATCACAATATTACCGACCGGCGTAGTTACGAGCACAAAGTCATGGCCACAGGGCTAGACTATCTCCCGAGTGGAAAAACAAATGGGTTTGAATCCCTCAGTCAGATATTCTTGAAATGGTTAACCATGCTTCTCGTTTTCAAATCCAGGTGAAATTGGGCGGTATCTTATAGCAGGCCACCATCGCTTCCTTCCAACTTCTTGCCCAGTTTAATTCATATCCACTCAGATTTATCTGTCAGTAATACCCCTGATAAGCTACGTGTATAGAAGGGCATCCGGACGTAAAAACCATCCATCATACATATATATTTTCACCCACCAACCCCATAGAAATGGGGATATTTAGGGGTAGGATTAGTTCAGAATTCACAGACAAATTGTTGCTGAAAAAAATAATAAAATGTGAAGGTGCACATATGTGTACGAAGAGGGTATTAGTATGGTACTAGTGCTTGCCCGGTCATAAACCAAAGCTTTTATCGTTGCTTAAGGTAGCATACCTCCAAAACTGGAAAAATATTCGTTCAAAGTCTCAATGATAATGTTATTGGTTTTACGTCCCTTTTAACTACTCTGGCTCTTAGAGACGCCGGCGTGCCGGAATGTTGCCCCGAAGGGGATCATTAACGTACCAATAAATCTACTGACACGGAAAGTCTCAATGAGTCGCTATCTACAATACATGTAGACTACATAATACTAAGGAATTATGAACCGGACTATTTAATTTATAGAACTGGTTTACCCAAAGACAGGTAGACCTACAACAGAACATCAGTAAGAGATTATCATTTTCAGAAATGAACATTCCATAATTGACAATACCTACACTAGAAAATTGGGGTAGATGATATCGATGTTCCACTCACCATCACTACAATAACAAGTAGTTCCGTGAAGAACTATACAGCCTATTTTCATATACCCTACTCATGTTAATTACCACTATCAACATACAACATTTCAGTTTGATTGCTGTAATAGATTTGTAGATATTGAGAACCGACTAAATATTTCGGATGGTCGCCATGATGGATGTTATATATGTAGGTCCTAGAGTGATGTATTGTACTGTTACATGAAGATTATTGTGTACGTGTAGCATTCAAACTTCAATCGCATGATAGGACACAAGAAGTAACAAGGAGATTTTAAAATTTCGCACAGCTGCCATCTTGTAGTTATGGAAACAATTGAAATAAATTATATACCAGTGCATTACAATGTGTATAAACATTTCCTGTACCAGATTTCATTCGTTTGGAACATTAAATCGCAAGAAAGGTCTATTTAAAATTTTCAAATTCGCTTGGCCACCATGTTCATTTTGTAGTTAACCGGTCTTTTAAAGTCTTATAAATGAACTTCCAGTAGTACCCTTTATCTCCGTTAAAAATTTCAGGGTGATACCGCAAATAGTTTCAGAGATATAGAATGCCGGTGAAATATTTCGCACATCCGCCATCTTGTGGTTATGTAAACAATTGAACCAAGTTAGATGTCGGTGCATTACAATGTGTATAAACATATACTGTACCAAGTTGTATTGCGTTTGGTGGGTTAAATCGTGAGAAACGTCTATTTAAAAGTCGCAAAATCGCGTGGCCGCCATGTTGGTTTTGTCGTTACCAGTTTTTCAAAAGTCACGTAGGTGAACTTCTAGTAGATCCCTTTATCACCGTAATAAATTCCAGGGTTATATCGGGAATAGTTTCGGAGATATTGAATGCTGGTGAAATATTTCGCACAGCCGCCATGTTGGATTGGTGAGACGTAACAAAATTTGAAGGGCACGGTCGGGGTCGCCGGGAATAGTGCTATGAAATTACTGAGTTTCATTGAAATCGCTCCAGCCGTATAGAAGTTATTAGGGACACACACATACACTCCTCACACACACAAAAAAAAGGTGATTTCATAAGCCTATTTTTTCAAAATTGAAAATAGGCTAAAAATTACGGACTTTCAGTATCGGTTAATTATGACTCCTTCCAGTGACGCCAAGCTATTTGCGGACTCGATAGACGTGGGTTCGAGTTCCACCGTAGGCCGTCCTTGAAATGGTTTTCCGTGGTTTCCCATTTTCAACTCCAGGCAAATTCTGGGACAATACCTTCTGATAGGCCATGGCCGCTTCCTTTCATATCCTTGTCCAGTTTCATTCATTTCATATCTAATTACCTCCTCTCATGAGATTGGCGTCAGGAAGGGCATCCGGCAGCTATCCTTTCATCACATCTCATCCCGACCCCGTTGAAAACGGGAATAATAAGGGGTAGACATACAAACATATATACATACATTGGTCGCGAGCAACCTCAATGATTGGGTGGCTGCTCTTCACTAGGCACGAGTAGTTCGATCATGCATGACCTATCCTTTTTTTTTCTTTACGGCCGTACGAGCTATACAACAGGATTGCGTTGGTTAACATTTCTGCCCTAATAGTTTCTATAAATTACTGGAAATAGAACCTATCCAACTTGGCTGAGAGAAAGGGGCAAGAGAGGATAGTCACGGACCTACCATACTTCGAGAGCTTATATAGGAATAGTTGTGGAGAAGCTGTAGAGGAGTGTTCCTCCTGGACCATGTCCAACTGCAACAAGCATTTCTTGGCAAACTGTGAGTTTGAGGCGGGTCAGTAACATTGAATGAGTCCTTAATGATCCTTGACGTGTCATCAAAGACAAGCTCCACCCCGATACTACCGCATTCAGACCGTGACAGGCAAGTTCTAAATGCGTCACATCGGTGGATCCTGCCTGTGAACTCCCTTCCGCAGTCTGGTGTGTCAGGACTGTTGATGTTTGTTGTTCGAGTCTTCAATATTTTGATTGTTTTGATGCAGCCCTCCATGCACCCCTATCCAGAGCTGATCGATTCATAGCACACCTTACATCCGAGGCAATCTGTTTCACATATTCTAACCTTGGTCTACCACAACAGTTCTTGTCCTCAACCCCTCCTTCCATAACTAACTTTGCTATTCCTCGGTGTCTTAGTATGTGTCCTACCAACCTATCTCATCTCTACCGACAGCAGTGGCTACGCTGGCAAAAGCGCAGCGCTAGGTCATGGGGCCAAGCTCTCTGCTGACTCGTTAGATGCGGGGGTTCGAGCTCCACCGTCGCCCATCCTTGAAATGGTTTTCCGTGGTTTCCCCATTTTCAACACCAGGAAATGCTGGGACGGTACCTTCTGACAAGCCACGGCCGCTTCCTTCCACATCCTTGCCCAGTTTCATTCATCTTCATCCATTCCATCTCTCATCCCGACAAGCAGGTCGCCCACGGGCGTCGACTAGAAAGACCTGCACTCGGCCTATCAGGAGACCACACGACACACACACAAAAAAAAATCTCATGTCTTCTCTTCTCTTCATTAGCAGTCGCCAGAAACATCTCTCCTCTCCCACTTGCTTTAATGCCTCTTCATTTGTTATTCTATCTACCCATCTGAACTTCATCATTCTCCTGTAACACCACATTTCAAACGCTTCTATTCCCCTCTTTTCTGCTGTGCCAACAGTCCAAGTTTCACTTCCATAGAGCGCCACGCTCCAAACAAAGGCTTTAAAAATGACTTTCTAATAACTAACTCTATATTCGATGTCAACAGATTGTTTTTCTGCAGAAATGCTTTCCGTGTTTGAGTCAACCTACTTTTTATATCCTCTTTACTAGGACAATTGTTTTTGTGACTTTTCAGTCGGTCAGTATGAGAACAATCCCAATTATTTGGACCACCTCGTGCTGTAGCAGCTTGACTGTTGGCCCGGAGGTCCGAATTCGATTCCCGGCTCTGCCAAGAAATATTAATTCTGGTCTGAGTGCTGGAACGGGGTACACTCAACCTCATAAGATAAAACTGAGAAGCGAAGGGTTCGATTCCCATATCTGCAATCTTGGAAGAGATTTTCCTTGGTTTCCCACTGTAACGGTTTCTTTGGTCCTCACTTTTGCGTGACAAATGTAATCCTTCTACTGGCCCTCACTTGCACTTTGAAATATTTACTCTGCCTAAGATATGTTGTTTTAATGGGCGCCAAGACCTCAACGCTATGTTGAAATCTAAATTTATATTTAACTCCACCTAGCTCTGGTAGAACACCTTCAAGAATCTATTCACTCAGATCGTGGTATGATTTGATCATTAACCCAACAAACAATTGTATCAGGAGAAGGAATTGGTCTATATCTAATGCTACCTACTGAAAGCAAAGATTGCATGGTTAAAAGAAATGAATTTCTTATATAAAACATGTATTGCAAAATTAATAATAATAATAAGTTTAAAATTTAAATTGGAGCGTTGCGATTTGAATATTACCGCTAGAAAATCACGTGAAAACGGAGTAGGATAAATTACTGATTTTACTCTTATTCCCAAGCTAAGAAGTTACTGAAATACTGAATATAAAACTAAGAGACGAGAGATTGCGTAGTTCTGAGTCATTCGCGCTTACCACTGGAAATTGCCGAAGCATTTCCCTCGTACTGGATGTTGAAGAAAGCTTCCCACAGCCTCCTGGACGTCGTCATCTTCTTCGTTAGTTGATGAGATACTTGTAGATATGATAACTTTATGGTCCGAACATCGGAGCCAACCACACGTACAACCACACTGGTTAAGTTTTACAAAGATAGTCGCCTTGCCTCCACGGCGCGCAAACACTATATGCCCTCCACGCATCCCCTCTCCAGTGCCGTCTTCAAGTCGCCCGCTCTCCACTGATTGGCTGTGCCACCAGGCGCTACCCCCCTCCTCAGGGTCATTACACTCGCCGCGAGGATGATGTCGTTTACCGTTCCAGACTATTTCGCCTTTTTCTGAAGCAGCAACCCAGCTTGCGTCATGCTACTCGAAAAGATTAAGCCTGTAGCCGAATTCCCAGTGAGTCATCTCTCTCAAAATACCCTAACTGACAAAACTCCGTAAAATTCCGTAATCATATAATTTTCTTACGATAATGTTGTTCGTAATAATTTGCTTGATAGTGTTTTCTATAACATAGAAAACCTATCTGATTACTTATAATTTTATAAAAAATGCTCCAAAGAAATACCTTAATAATAATAATAAGTTAATAATAATAATAAGTTACATGAAAACTTCTCTTGGCTGAACAATTTGCCGCGTAAATAAATATAGAATGGGTTCCAACTGACTTATGCCAGTGGCGTAAAATCCCCTCGAAAAACACGTTACATATTCGCCTCGGATCATCGGATAATTTACCGTGACGACGGTCCATTATCCGATTATCCCAGACACGTTAATAAATCCCCATCCAAAATACATATTACATAAATGAAATCACCCTAAATTACATATATATACACTCATAACTTTTCTTTACGCACTTTGCGTCAAAGTTTGTTGTCACAATGGATTGCACTTTGCAACCAGTCCAATGTTTTTCATATAGAATAATGTTCCACGGATATTTCCGCCTCTCAAATTTCCCTATGTTGGAAAAATAGACATAAAAATGTGTGAGCACTGTGTATATAAGTTGTCACATCACAGGCATCTAAGGTGTTCTGATATTTATATATCACCATAGAACTTCCTAATTTCACTGGAGGTCCCTTCCTCATGGTGAAATTTAATCTCACTTATCTCACTGAGCACACGATCACACTATTGTGGCAGCGCATCGTGACCATAATACTTAATCTCTCTTTATATTAGGCGAGATTAATATTGACTTCTGAAAAAAAAACAGTAAATGCGCATTACATATAACACCAAATATTTCTGTGCCGTAATCGCCCTGTCTTCTTAAGTTCCCGTAGACCATATTTTACTTAATACTAGTTCACAACTCAGACCAGTTCTCCTCACACAAATAATACCATTGTACAAATTACCTTAAATTACATTCTTACAAATCTTACATGGCGAGGCCGTAAACAGAAATCACGTGTGCTGTTATGTATGAGTTTCATGAAGGACTGTCTCGCCTTCTGATGGCCCATCATTTGTCTCGTGGACGCCTTAAGCAAAATTACCCTGTTCAAGCGCTCACCCATCTCTTGGAGACAAATGGGAATTCACCAGCGCTACCAAATTCTGGCCTTGGTGTATCGAGAGATTTTAGTGTTCAAGAGCATCCGACAATCCCGTCATATTTCCCTGTACCTTAAAAACTCTCAGTTACTTACATACTACCCCCCTGTGTGACTTCTGATACGCCTGCCTGGAAGACCAGATCTTCCCCGCACCAAATACCACACTTACACATTTGATAGGCTGGCTCGCCTACACCCACTTACTTTATGATACATACTTTCGTAGACTATGTAAATTATACGTCCCGTATAATCTGTTTCCCTCACTATTCTCCAGCTCATATGCTGTTTTGCCAATACGTTTGGAAACTATAAACGGCCCTCGTAGAGATAAAAGAACTCGGACATGACTTTCTCTAGCTTATTTGACTGTTTCGGCACTCTAAGTAAGACTCTGTCTCCCGGCTCGAATAGGTCAAATTTAGTTTCTTTTTGTTGGCGAATTCTCTTTTGCGCTGATTTAGATAAATTCTGTTTCACCAACTGGACAATGTAATCCATCCCTGGTTGCTTTCCCTCATTTAAACCCAACACCCTTGCTAGTTCATTTTGTGAACTTCGTATGGCGTCAATTTCGTGCTCTCATGCTGGACAGAATTCAGCCAGGTCTCGACCTTGGGAAGATGTCCAACCCAGGCCGTATGCTTGTCATGCACTAGAGTCCGAAAAAGACGAGCCACTTCCCTTAATGGACGCTCTGCAGAATTACCCTGAGGGTACCTTACAGAGGAATGAACGTGTGTTATACCAGCTTCCTGCATACTGGTTCTCCATTTCTTTGCAGTAAACTGTGGTCCACTGTCAGATAGTATCCTGAGAGGAAGGCCAAACTCAGGTACATACTTATTAATGATCAGGCGGCTACACGCTAGTCCCGTGGCTTTCCTTAGCGGATATAGCTTGACATACTTACTAAAAGCGTAAATAACTATAAAAATGTACTCGTAGCCGTACTGTCCTTTAACGATCGGGCCAAATAAATCCACACACAGTAGTTCGCCGGGACTATTGGTGAGATCTCTCCCCCACTAAATATTTAACTGGATATTTGCTCCTTTGACAGGTGTCACACTTAGCTAAAATCCTCCTAACATCCCTTTTACTCCAAATGAAGTCACGACCAATTTCATAGAAGACCTTGGCAGCACCAAAGTGTCCTAATTCCCTATGAATGAACCAAATTAGCTTCTCCCGCAAAGTGGCAGGTACACATATTGCCCACCGATTATTCCAACATTTCCGTGCAAGAAGCCCATCCTGCATCTTGTACGTGAACCGTCCTACTTTCACATACTCTTCATCACCTATTTCCAACCTAGCCAGTGGCTCCCTTAACTGAACGTCCTCACGTTGCTCCACTAGCATATTTCTCAGTGTCTGTAACGATGCCCTGTTGCTACTGTCCACACATGCTAACCCTACTTTCCTCTGGTGTCACACCACTACTCGACACCCTATGACCTAAAAATGTCACTTCTGACTGACAGAATGACGACTTAGACAGCTTCAAAGTGAACCCTGCCTGATCTAACTTCTGAAAAACTATATCTGAATGACGTAGATGCTCCTCAAAACTGCGTGAACTAATTACCATATAATCAACGTAAATGGTTACAAACTCTCCTGTGTCATCCCCTAATGCGATGTTTAAAGCCCTAATTAAAGCTGCTGAACTACTCTTTAACCCATAAGGTGTTCTACAAAATTGATAAATGTTATATTTATGACTAAAAGCTGTAAATGGTCTATGCTCGTACATAAGTGGCACTTGCCAAAAACTGGAACTCAAATCTACACAAGTGAAATACTTCTTCCCCTCAAATGTTTCCATTAATTCCTCTATTGACATAGATTTCAGCTGATCTGAACTAATTCTACTGTTAACCAAACGAGCGTCTAAACAAATACGAACTGTGCCGTCGGCCTTGGGTACCGTGATCAAAGAATTAACATATGGACTGTTAGAGTGTTCAATAATCCCATCTTCAAGCAACTGGTTAATTTGTGCCTCAACTGCACTCTGATAAGCGAAAGGTACAGGATATCTATGTCCTGTGAATACTGACCTATCAATATCGTTCAATGAATGTGTATAGCAATTGGCCATACCAATGCGATCCTCAAAAACTCTCCTATTACACAATAACACATCATAGAGCCGAACACACTGTTCATCCTCTATATTTCCCTGAAATGCAGCATCACGTAACGAGTCCTCTAGACTACCGTTCGTAATCACACTGCCCACAAAACATGGAGAACCCCGCTCTACGGCTGGCGAAATCTCATTTAAAGTACAAATCACACCTACAACACTACTTCTCTGAATATGGTCATTGAACGCTACTTCTACTTCAGAATCACCCCATTTAAATTTCAGACTCCCTACATCATAACGGAAGTTACCAGACACTCTACTTAGCCACTCTGAACCCAAGATAACACTGAATACTAAATTTGGAATTACAAGACAAATCTGCTTCTCTACATGATTATTAATTTTAATGTCTACTAAAACTTGCTTAGAAATTACTTTAGACCTCTTCCCAACAGCTGTGATAACAAAAGTGCTTTTAATTGGCATCTCCTCAAAATTTACTCCAGTTCCTTTCATTTTATCATAAAATGCACTACTTATGCAACTCTTCATACAACCACTATCAATTAAAACATCTGTGTACGCCTCGGACACGTTAAATTTAACTATGGGGCTCTTACTAACCACCTCCTGAATAATACCTTCATCATTTAGTTCACGTAATAATTCATTTCTTACATTTAGGTCATAGGGTTCCTGTATAAGTGTATGGACAGGGCATGTTACAGACTGAGATTCTGACCTTACATCACAGCCTGGTTCGTGTTTAAAGCATTGCTACCGCTTGGTGTAGTACTACTCACGACTGCACTGGTCTGGTTGTTCTGGGTTGTGTTAACGGTATCTCTCTGTCCGTTATTACCATTGGGCTGATTCCCTCCTTGACCCCTGTTCTGGTTATAATTATTATTGTTATTATACCTCCCTTGGTTACCCCTAAAATCATTATTTCGGCCTTGATTTCCCCTGAAATCATTATTTCTACCTTGGTAGTTCGTACCATACCCATTTCCTCTGTACTGGTTTTGCTGATTATTATTATTACTATTTTGGTTCCCCCTATTTTGAACGTTGGCCCCTTCGCCACTGTTCCCTTGAACTTCCTGGTTCCTATTCTCATTAGGCCTGTTATTATTGTTACCCTGGTTCCTACCGAAACTCTCCTCGTAACCACCTCTTCCCAGAGCATCGAATGTACTCAATAAATTCTCCACTTGTGAAATAGATTTAACATTTTGGATACAGGCAGCTTCCTTGATTCTATATGGAAAATGTCTTAGTAATAGCCTGACTACATCACTTTCCTCCTTCAAACCATCCAGATATTTGCACGTTAATACCTGACCTAAAAAGTACTCGGTCATAGTGTAGTTGCCTCTCGGGTTATATTTCCCACACACAATTCCCTCACGATGCTGAGACTGAATGACCTCATTCCAAAATTTCTCGCAAAATTTAACTTTAAAATCTGAAATATTCTCGAAATTGTCTCTGTAGACAGCAAACCAGTTTCTTGTCTCCCCTACCAACGCTTGCTCTAAAATTTCAACTACCTGGCACCACTCAATACTACCATCTTCCAACCTCTCCCCGAATTTATTTTCTATTGTATTCATGAACTCCATTGGACAACCCTGCCGATTACTAAATTTGCCTAGTTCTATTTCCCTGTGTGTGCTATTCACATAAACTGGCCTATTCTGACTATTTTCTTGCCTAATTCTAGCTTTTAACTTCTGTTCTAATTCAGCAATTTTCTCCTCAGCTTTTCTTTCAATATTAGTTACAGTTAACCTAATGCTCCCTTCCGATGCTTCTATACCACTTAATTTAGCTTGTTTCTCACTAATCTCGTTAATGCTTTCCTTATTCCTCTCCCTTAAAGTATTAACTTCAGTGATTATTTCTGCATGTACTTTATCAATTCTCCCCCCCCCCCCCCCAGCTGTTCTTTAACCTCTTTAGTTGCTACCTGAATTTTGTCAATTTCTCCCCCCAATTGCTTTTTGACCTGCTGTGTTTCACGTTGCACTAGTTCTTTTAAATTCTCACCCTGTGTACTGATTCTAATTTCTAACTCCTCCTGTACTTTTCCTAATTTTCTGTCTATATCTGCAATAATCTCTTTAGCCTTCTCTTCCATCACCCCTCTGATCTCACCTCTAATCAGCTCAAATTTATCACTGATTTGCCTACTGTTTTGTTCTAATTTAGCATTATTTTGTTCGAGTTTTGAATTATTTTGTTCAAGTTTAGCATTTAAACTATCACTCAGCTCCCTATTACTCTCTTTATTTTCCCTACTAGTTCAAGTTTAGCATTTAAAGCGTCTGTACTTATTTTATTTTGTTGCATAAACTGAAGAAGCAAACTCTCTAACCCTGCTTGACTGTTTTGATTACCCCCCTCAGTATCGGGATTTACCTCCGACATCCCTGTACTGCTTTCATTTCCAAGACTAGCAATACTGCTCGTATCTTCACTATCCAACTGGTGACCACTACGCAACTTCATCTCTTCCTCAGCACTACCCATGCTGATACACACCGATAAATGAAAAAACCCCAAAATACAGGCACAGAAATATATACCCTTCTCCTTCCACAAATGTTATTAGGTTTTCAGCCCCAAGTTGGTAGCGACAATTGTAACGGTTTCTTTGGCCCTCACTTTTGCGTGACAAATGTAATCCTTCTACTGGCCCTCACTTGCACTTTGAAATATTTACTCTGCCTAAGATATGTTGTTTTAATGGGCGCCAAGACCTCAACGCTATGTTGAAATCTAAATTTATATTTAACAACACCTAGCTCTGGTAGAACACCTTCAAGAATCTATTCACTCAGATCGTGGTATGATTTGATCATCAACCCAACAAACAATTGTATCAGGAGAAGGAATTGGTCTATATCTAATGCTACCTACTGAAAGCAAAGATTGCATGGTTAAAAGAAATGAATTTATTACATAAAACATGTATTGCAAAATTAATAATAATAATAAGTTTAAAATTTAAATTCTAGCGTTGCGATTTGAATATTACCGCTAGAAAATCACGTGAAAACGGAGTAGGATAAATTACTGATTTTACTCTTATTCCCAAGCTAAGAAGTTACTGAAATACTGAATATAAAACAAAGAGACGAGAGATTGCGCAGTTCTGAGTCATTCGCGCTTACCACTGGAAATTGCCGAAGCATTTCCCTCGTACTGGATATTGAAGAAAGCTTCCCACAGCCTCCTGGACGTCGTCATCTTCTTCGTTAGTTGATGAGATACTTGTAGATATGATAACTTTATGGTCCGAACATCGGAGCCAACCACACGTACAACCACACTGGTTAAGTTTTACAAAGATAGTCGCCTTGCCTCCACGGCGCGCAAACACTACATGCCCTCCATGCATCCCCTCTCCGGTGCCGTCTTCAAGTCGCCCGCTCTCCACTGATTGGCTGTGCCACCACGCGCTACCCCCCTCCTCAGGGTCATTACACTCGCCGCGAGGATGATGTCGTTTACCGTTCCAGACTATTTCGCCTTTTTCTGAAGCAGCAACCCAGCTTGCGTCATGCTACTCGAAAAGATTAAGCCTGTAGCCGAATTCCCCGTGACTCATCTCTCTCAAAATACCCTAACTGACAAAACTCCGTAAAATTCCGTAATCATATAATTTTCTTACGATAATGTTGTTCGTAATAATTTGCTTGATAGTGTTTTCTATAACATAGAAAACCTATCTGATTACTTATAATTTTATAAAAAATGCTCCAAAGAAATACCTTAATAATAATAATAAGTTAATAATAATAATAAGTTACATGAAAACTTCTCTTGGCTGAACAATTTGCCGCGTAAATAAATATAGAATGGGTTCCTACTGACTTATGCCAGTGGCGTAAAATCCCCTCGAAAAACACGTTACACCACTTCTACACCAAGCAAATGCCGGGTTGGTTCATAACTTAAAGCCACAGCCGTCTCCTTCCCAATCCTCGCCTGAATTACAAGCACACACACTAATACAGCCATCACAATAAGATAGGTCAGAGGTTCCCATTAGGTGGCCCGGGGGCCGCTACGGTTCTCCAGGGGGTCCGCGAAGAGTCGTCCTGAAATAACGCTATAATGAAAATGGAAAACTGAGAAATTACAAAGAGTTCCTTAATAGTACATTATGCAACGAGCCTATAATGGCTATAATTAAGACACGAGTATTTTTTATAAAACGAGCGTATGCGAGTTTTATAATTTCCATACGAGTGACTTAATTACCATTATAGGCGAGTTGCATACGACTGTTTATGTTCGACGATAATTATAACTTTATTATATGTTTTTACATAAATATTCATAAATATATGTTCAGTCACTAGAATGTTGTGATGGGGTGCTGCGGTGAGTAGTATATCTCTTTTTTCCAAGCTCTCTGGACAACCGACGCATGCGCTCTGTGTGCTTCAATGCCATATGTTCAGATTGTGCATCAGTATTCAGTAAAACTGTCACCGAAGTCGTTTCAATACAACGCGCGCTGTGTAGAAATGGGACTTGAGGATATTAAGGTACAGTGCTATTTCTTGTCTCATATTCACCAGTTTATTTACGCGAACATATGGACGGTGCACTTTCGGTAATTTATATAGACATGTTGGGTTTTGAGCGCATGCGCGAAGTTATCCTTATGTAATTGGTCGCACAACTCTTTCTTGAGCTCTGATTGGTGGGAGAAACTGTTTCATAATGAAAAATAGTGTTATAATGAGCCTCATTATGATACAGTTTTCTGACACATAATAGTTAGGGTCGAACATAAAAATAATAATTATGCGTTGCTACCCACAACATAAGTGGCGCACTCATATGTGGTGCAGTGTAATTTGAGCTTTTCAAGTTTCCCGCTAGAGAGCGTTCTGCTCCTTTATCTCTGAGTTCTGCACCGCAGCCATTTTGTGTGTTTACATATTTACATGAATTTTGAAAGATGAAACTTTTGATTGAATTGTTAAAAGTCCATTGAATACGGATCGTTGGTTGAAGAGTGGATCTTAAAAACGAAGTAGGCCCTTTGCTACAGATAGTGACGAAGAGGAATCAGTGGTACCGTAATAAATATTGAATAGGATTAAATAAATAAATATTAACATACAAATAATACAGCACAATAATCCAAGGCAGAGGCTACCATTAGAAATTTAAATATTTTAAGTCTTGACTTAAAAGATTTTGGACCAGAGGGGGCGAGGGGTCCGTGCTTACATTACGATCGCTTTAGGGGGTCCGAGAAAAGTTCCTAAGGGGAACCCTTGAGATAGGTTATCAGACAAATTCCACACACACACAGACAAATACGCGGGGCTACAGGACCACGATGTCTCAAAGCCCCTAAAACAAATCATCGACAACTAAATTCGTCAGAACCCCAGTTGTACCGATGGATCCTGCCGTCGAACTCTCTTCAGCAGTCTGAAAAAGAGTCCATATCATTAAAAGTTATTGCACAGACTACACTAGAGGAGGGGTGGGGGGGGGGGGGGGGGGGAGGGAAGGGGGCAGAGAGAGAGAGAGAGAGAGAGAGAGAGAGGGGGGGGGGCGACAGATGACATGTTTCGCTCGACAAGCTAGCATCCCAATAATTGGGATTGCTTTGTGTCGATTGACTGACGAGTTACAGCAACAATATTATTAACAAAGGTAAGTTGAAAATGGCTTCAAATCTTCCCACTATACGACTAGATAAGGTTTATGTGGGTGTTTTACTTGCGAATTTTGAGTAGAGCTCCGTATTAAATGTTCAAACATTTTCTTACTAACCGCGTTTCCTAAAACGTTGAATTACATGAATGTTTTCTTGAGAAACGTTTAAACGTTTTTAATAAACAACAGAACGTTGTTAACAAACCATTTCCTAAATAAATGTTTTTAGAATTTAAAGATAAATCAAATTTTATACCAGTTTTCACTGATTTGTTTCTTTAGCCTTTGATGTGTTCCATTTTTGTTTCTTTAATTTAATAAAATCACCGTAATTATATTTGGTGTTTGACGGGTGTTATTGACGGTAAAATAAACAGCTTTCCTTTCATTCCCATACCGGGTGGTGTAGCGGTATTAAATATTCCAAAATACCAGTGTACTACGCATTTATTCCTCGCACTGGACTATTGTGAACTGAACAACCTTCGTAACACATCTCAGAATCAGTCAAAACATATATTAAATTAAAATGTATAACGTTTTAAAAATGTCATAATTAAAAATAAACTCCAAACGTTTAACAAAACGTTTCATTTAAAAAGCTTTTTCTAAGAACCGGTTTTTAACTTTTAATCGAAACGATTAATCAGGACGTCGAAGAAACGTTTCTGATCTTGAACCCAATTTTGAGACAGTTGATCGGGCTGTTGCTCTCGGGGAAATTCTGTCGAGTTGATTTGTTAATGCATTCGTACATTTGGTTCCTAAGATTCAGTGTAATAAACCTATGTTGTCATATCTCTTATACACTCCGTTGATATTGCTGAGTGTTGCCATATCTCTTACACACTCTGTAATATTGCTGAGTGTTGCCATATCTCTTATACATTCTCCCCCAGGGGCTCACATCTAGTGGGACGTGGGTTGGCAACCACGGGGCCCCAGCTGAGTCCGGCATTGCTTCCACTTACTTGTGCCGGACTCCTCTCCGTCTTCTTTCCTGTCACTTGGTCAACTCTTGTTCTCTTCCGACCCCGATGGTATTAGGGTATCCGAGGCCTAGGAAGTCGATCACTTTCCCGCCTTAATTGGCCCTGGTCTCATCTTTCCTGATACCCTCCTTCTGCGAGGGGTCAGCTTTCTTTTTCTTTTCCTTTATCCTCCTGCCTTGTGCTCAAGGCCCTCAAGGAGGCAGGGTGTATGTAGCCCCACCACTTCTGGTGCACCCTAGATATTGCTACACCCTCAGGGGCTCACGGCTGGTGAGTTCGGGAGTTGGTGACCCCGAGGGATTCCTGAGCTGGGTCTGGCTTTCCCCCTTTTATCCATTACCTGTGGGGCGGACCCTCTCCTCTTTCACTTTCCTATCTGCCTTTTATGGCTCTCCTTCCTTCCAAGTCCCTCAATCCGCATTCTTCGAGGTTTGAGGGCATTTATTTTCCTCCTGTCCTTTATTTGCCTTATTCTCCCTTTGTTTTCCTCTTCTACTTCTAGTATGTAAGTTAGTAGTTAGTTTTAGTATCATCTTTACGATCACCTAAACCATTAGGGGCCGATAACCTCGATGTTAGGCCCCTTAAAACAACAATTATCATCATCTTATACACTCCGTCAATATTGGTGAGTGTTGCCATACCTCTTATACTTTTCGTCAACATTGGTGAGTGTTGCCATACCTCGTATAATCTCTGTCGATATATCTCATATACACAGTCGGTATTGCTGAGTGTTATTTAGCCCTGAGGCTCCCATCTCCCGCGTACACTCGGTTGGCCTGTAGCTCAGGGCCGAGTGTTGATGATTGACACCTAGAATATTTCATCTACGTCACATGACGCGTCGCGCCGGCCGTCCCCGTAGGGAAGGACGCTGATGGAAAAGCGCGCCAGTTTGTCGAGTAATTAATTGCCGCAACTTGGTAATTACAATGAGGGGTAGTGAGGGAAGGGGGAGGGAATATTGTGTCCTTAACACTACCACCTCAATTATCATTCACTCCCCCTTCTCATTGGCTGCAAGTACTCAGCGCAATAACATGCGTCTGTGATCTCACATCTCATTAGTGTGACTGGACGACTTCCAGGCGCGATAGTCTCCCTTCTCTTGTCTGTCAATCACAATCATCCGTGCCTCCCGCGTACAATACATCCGTGTTGATATCGACGAATTAAGTACAGGTACCTAATTTCAAAAATTGACTAGAATCATTTTCATTAGACATATTGCTTGCCACGGTGGGTGAGTGGTTATTGTTTCGGACTGCCAATTCCAAGCTTGCAGGTTTGCTCCTGGCCGTGGTAAGTGATTTTTGAAAGGCGACAAAATTCACGATACACATGTCATAAGATGTTGGCATGTTGGTTGGTTGGTTGGTTCCTCAGTTTAGGGGCTGCGACAACGCGGTTATGTAGCCCCGTGTACTTTGGGTGTGTGTAGAATCTATCTGATAACCGGTGTTAATTGTGATTGCTGTATTAGTGTGTGTATCTGTTTTTTAATTTAAGTACAGACTGCAACTTGGAATTTTTCAAAAAATTCCTACTTTTGCCGCCAAACGTCACCGTCAACGACTACTAGGCCTAGTTCAGAACTTAGCTACTAGACGCCACCGCAGGCGGCTCTTGACAACGAACGTAGAAACCTAAGAGCGTTGTTTATATTCTCAACAGGTGAAATTAGTGGAAGGTTCTTTAACATGCCATAAATCTATGACATGGATTGGCATGTTAAAGAACCCATTTGAATTCAGTAGGCCGTGTTCATAATGGTAAAATTAATCTCGGAATTCTCCGCCATAGTGTCAAGAGGCTTAGATACCCCTTGACCTTCATAGCGCTTCAAGGAGCGATAAAATTCGACATGCAAGTTGCCCCCTGGGCATCAAATAACAAAGCTTGCACCCGGCACCCGAGTCCATACGATATGATTATTATTATTATTAATAATATTATTATTATTAGACATATTCATCAGAATAAAACTGCTTCTTTCATTCATTTTAACCATCACCAAGTTTGGTCATGTTGGTAGCTCAAGTTTCGTCAAACAGTCCAGTTTGAGCGCGTGTCAAGTTTTTCAATGACCAGGACTGTGACAGTTTCGTGACTTACAGGAGGTACTACCCTGCTAGGGAATTGCTACCACTAGACGTGGAGCGGGGCTGTTGTGTATACATTACGTCTGCTCGTCACGTTAAGGCTGCAACGCGTGACTGTGGGGCAAGGGGGGAACGCATGTACAGTCATACAATGAGTACACACCGCACAGCGCACGACTCAGCATGAACCATGCACACACACAACATGCGATGAGGTTTCGCTGGCGACAACTGCGCGTCTATCGCAGGCGTGAGGCTGGATGGAGCGCATTAGTTCCGTTTTCCGCCACCGGCAACAATTCGCTGGCTGGGTTGTTCGCCAAACAGCAAATACACCAATTCAAATATTAGCATAGATCTTCTCATTGAGAGCGTAACATTGATTTAAAAATACAATGAGAGCCTTCCTTAGGTCATGTGACGCGGGGAGCGTTTGAGTCAGCGCCACTTGACTAGCATCTACCGTTAAACAATAGCGTTTCGGGAATCACCACATGTGGTCATAGCATTGATTATATTCCCATTTAGAAAGATACCTTATTATGTAATCGTATGGTGAGTACAAAAAGGAATTCATAAGTCCAGGTCCAAGTTTTTCAACCACACAGCAGCACTTTCTGATAGATTAAACAGGTCGCTGGGGCTTCCGGAGTAGGAATGAAGAGGGAAACGCAGGATGACATGGTCCATGGTCTGCTCCTCTTCACGGCATTCACACATTGGAGACTCCATCCAGCCCCACTTATGGCGCAAGAAATTACAGCGCCCATACCCAGTTCTCAGTCTGTTGAGGCGACACCATAGTTTTCTTGGGAGGTCAAATCCATTCATTTTCCGAGTTGGATTTATCTCATGAGCATTAGTACCAGATGTTAAATTAGACCACTCTTCCTGCCAGCTCCGGTTTAGGTTAAAATTGACCCTCAAGAGTCAGCCGGCCAATACACTTGCTGGTCTCGTAGATCGAAGTCGTGGCGATGGGTAACAAAATTCCTGGTGAACTCTTAATGAGGGAGATGACCGGATCTTCTTTGCTTCTCTCAGAAGAGCTTCCTTTCTCCTCAGGTGGGGTGGTGGGATATGGCTAAGAACGAAAGATACCTTAGTTCAGAGAGTTAAGACTTGTGGTGAAGTACTGTAGCCTGTCTCGTATCCCATATGACTATTAAATACGTTAAAAAACACTTTACGAGCCTGACAGTAGTCGCATATGATGTGTAACATCTCACATAGAAGAAACCTCACGTGAAATTGTTGATTCACCGGTATTTTATACTATTATTGGCACAAATATTAATCTATTGTAAAAGGGAGTGTGTTACAGATATTGTTGTTTATAATACGGAACTCATTTTATTAGATGATTTGTAGCTTCCCCCAGCACTAGACTAAATAAAGAATACGATATGGATCAACTAGATTAATAGACGCGACACCGCTCATAACCTTAAATTCCTTATAAACAGGCCAACTTGCGAGTAAATGCAATGCGCACAGCAGTAGATCATGAAAGTCTTGCCCAGTTCCTGGACCTCTTGATTCACAGACCAACACGTAATTTCACATGGATTCTGTTAAAATGAGTCATATTGATATGATTAGCAGCAGAGTATCAAGAAGGTAGTGCGAGAACAATCAAGAAGGCAGTGCGAGAGTAGAAATATCAAGTAGGCAGTGAAGAAAAAAAGAGAGTCTTGGAATTGTTATGTATTATTAGTGTGTAAATAAGAAAAGATTTGTGTGTGTTGATGAATGCCCAGGAGGAATACGATCCAGCTGGTAGTGCGTCTTACACATTTCCGTCCGATCCACTTTTGTCCCATTTTTCAAAATCACTCCCACAAAAATATCCAGCAACCGAGTGGAAAGATGTTACACATCAAAAGTGTAAATGTATTAAACTATTTGGGCGCCAGTGTCTTGCTCGACAGGCAGCTACACTCAGTGGCCCGTACGTCACATGAAGACTCCAAAGCCCCGTTCTATAGGGATGGCCCTCACTGTATTTCTTTTGAAAGACGAATAATAATGTTACCGCTGTGAGTTTGTTTCGTCGCTCGCCGCATGAGTCACGGCTGCCCCCGGGCTGGGCTGTGCTCTGCCTCAGTGTATTACGTGCGCCTTACGCAACAAGGGCTACTAGGACAAAGGGATGGTCCAGAATATTCGTGACCCAGCCAGTGATGGAAACCTCGAGAAGCCGTGAATCCTGGATGGGTCTAGAAGCATTTATTGAGTCATCGGCCTGCTATATAAGGGCGACCTGGCAAGCGGGGGAAAACAGTGTTTTTCGAGCTAGTGCGAGCGTTTACCTTGAGCGACAGTTGTTGGCGACGTGACTTGCGAAACCCTAGTGAAGCTGATTCTCTTGACAGCGAAGGAGTGTGAAGCCTACAGAGGAACTGTGCCTTGAACGAGTGTTTTTTCCAGTGCGGCAGAGGTTAGTGTGGTGAATTGCGACAGCACCGGGGGCTGTTTCCCTAGCCAGCTGTCAGCGAAGCAGAGTGTAGTGGTGAGTGACCGGCTATCGTAAATAACTGTAGTGTTGCATGTAGTTCTGTCAAGGCCACCAGACTCATTAGGACGGATTAACTTCTGTGGTCTGTTGACAAGTGAAGGGCAAGAGTACCCTACAAGAGGAAACTGGAGTGAGGTACTGATTGCTTGTATTTGCTATTTGTGTGGTGTACCTTTCAGGCTTCCAATAAAGCTAATTAGATTTATTTAAAGGAACAATTGTGTTTGTGCTTTCACCCACCATAATCCAGTTAACGCAAGTGCCACTAGGGGGTGGCACGTAACAATAATAATAAAAATAGATTGACCAAAAACATGAGTAAGTTACTGAGCTAGCGTATAATATTTTTCTTGAGAACAAATCCGCTCAAGTCAGTGGCCTGCTAAATGCAAGAAACGTGATAAAAACATTAAGAGAATGAAATCAGGCGAGAGAACGAGCTCAGGTCTAGTAAAACATTCAGGATCACTTGCTGCGGTCAAGACCTTGTTTTGCGCCGGCTTTAATTTTTAATTCCAGCCGACCAAATCTCTTTCTCTCCAACACAAAGCCAACCACGCCCGGGGTTGGATAAAAAGTTTTTATCGGTCGAGCGCAAGAGTGGGGAAGCGTATCAGTACTACTGTAGTAGTAGCTGCATTGGCTTCTCTGCGATTAGATACAGGCTACAGCTTACAAATACTGAGGCCGCTTATTATACTGTACTTACATAAAACCCGGGGCGGCTCCTCACTAAAATAATAGGGTGGGCCAGATGATACATCCTTGTTTCATACACACATCAAAAAAAGTTTTGCATCACCTCGGTTCCAAGAGTTCCGGAACCTTTAAATACAAAGGGAATAGAGATCAACACAAACAACATTTCAGCTCGTTTTATTGCTCATGAGACCCACACATTGCATGTTGTACCATCATACAGCTAGACTTTCAGCATTTGTGGTCCAGATTGCAGTACACACCACTACCTCTAATACCCAGTAGCACGTCCTCTTGCATTGATGCATGCCTGTATTCGTCGTGGCATACTATCCACAAGTTCATCAAGACACTGTTGGTCCAAATTGTCCCACTCCTCAACGACAATTCGGCGTAAATCTCTCAGAGTGGTTGGTGGGTCAAGACGTCCATAAACAGCCCTTTTCAACATATCCCAGGCATGTTCGATAGGGTTCATGTCTGGCGAACATGCTGGCCACTGTAGTCGAGCGATGTCGTTATCTTGAAGGAACGCATTCACAAGATGTGCACGATGAGGTCGAGAATTGTCGTCCATGAAGACAAATGCCTCTCCAATATTCTGCCGATATGGTTGCACTATGGGTCGGAGGATGTCATTCAGGTATCGTAAAACCGTTTCGGAGCCTTCCATGACCACCAGTGGCGTACGTCGGCCCCACATAATGCCACCCCAAAACATCAGGGAACCACCACCTTGCTGCACTCGCTGGACAGTGTGTCTAAGACGTTCAGCCTGACCAGGGTGCCTCCAAACACGTCTCCGACGATTGTCTGGTTGAAGGCATATGCGACACTCATCGGTGAAGAGAACGTGATGCCAATTCCGTGGGGTCCATTCAGCATGTTGTTGGGCCCATCTGTACCGCGCTGCATGGTGTCGGGGTTGCAAAGCTGGACCTCGCCATGGACGTCGGGAGTGAAGTTGCGCATCATGCAGCCTATTGCGCACAGTTTGAGTTGAAACACGACGTCCTGTGGCTGAACGAAACGCATTATTCAACATGGTGGCATTGCTGTCAGGGTTCCTCCGAGCGGCAATCCGTAAGTAGCGGTCATCCACTACAGTAGTAGCCCTTGGGCGGCCTGAGCGAGGCCTGTCATCGACAGTTCCTGTATCTCTGTACCTCCTCCATGTCCGAACAACATCGCTTTGGTTCACTCTGAGACGCCTGGAAACTTCCCTTGTTGAGAGCCCTTCTTGACACAAAGTAACAATGCGGACGCGATCGAACTGCGGTATTGACCTTCTAGGCATGGTAGAACTACAGACAACATGAGCAGCGTACCTTCGTCCTGGTGGAATGACTGGAACTGATCGGCTGTCGTACCCCCTCCGTCTAATAGGCCCTGCTCATGCATGGTTGTTTACATCTTTGAGCAGTTTTAGTGACATCTATGAACAGTCAAAGGGACTGTATCTTGGATACAATATACACAGTCAACGTCTATATGCCGGAGATCTGGGAACCGAGGTGATGCAAAACTTTTTTTGATGTGTGTATTAAACATTGTTCCAAATTTGACATACGCTGTTGCCAATATTGCCATTATCATCATTCTACACAATACAATATTTGAAACAAAATTGAATAAATGGTTCATGCATTAAAACTCTACTCACGTGGTTGTTTAATTGTAAATACACTGTCCACTCATGTGCTTGGATGAAGCAAATTTATCTATCACCTTGGTTGATGAGGTCCTAGTTTTAGCCTATTTTCATATATGAAACTATAGGGTTATGCGACCACCTTTTGTCCGCGCGCGTGTGTGTGTGTGTATGTATGGGTGTGTGCTCCCCCCCCCCCCCTCCCCGCCCCCAATAACTTCTAAAAGGGAGCGATTTCAATGAAACTCGGTAAGGTCATAGTAGGCCTACTATTTCGGCCGACCCTGACCGTGCCCTTTAAATTTTATTACGTCTCACTAATCCAACATGGCGGCTGTGCGAAATATTTCACCGTCATTCTATATCTCCAAAACTATCCCTGAATTTTTTGTGCGGTGATAAAGGGCACTACTAGACGTTCACCTATGAGACTTAAAAAAACTGTTAACCACAAGACAAACATGGCGGCCAAGCGAAGTTGAAACATTTAAGTAGACTTTTCTCGCGATTTAACCATCCGAACGCAGTGAAATTTGGTACAGCAAATAACTATGGAAATTGAAATGCACTGACATCTAATTTAGCTCAATTGTTTACATAACCTCAAGATGGCGGCCGTGCGAATTTTTCAAATTAAGTTTTAATTACTTGTGTCCAAATCGTGCGATCAAAATCAACGTTTGAATAATGAACGTACACAATAATCCTCTTCTAATAGTACTGTACATAACTCTATGGCATACATATATTAAAATCCAACATGTCGGCCATCCGAAATATTTAGACGGATCTTAATATCTATTAATCTAAGACAGCAATCAAACTGAAATTTTGTATGTGTATGGAAGCTATAAACATAAGTTCACCTATGGGACGTTCAATTACCTGGTGAGCACAAATCCAACACGGCGGCGACACGAAATTTAAATTTTGAAATGAACGTTTCTCGCGATTTAACCATCAAAGCGCAGTAAAACTTGGTACGGTATATGCTTATATAAATTTTAATCCGCTGGCATCTAATTCATTTAAATTATTTCCATAACCACAAGATTGCGGCTGAGCGAAATGTTAAAATATCGTTTTTATTTCTTGTGTCCTAATCATGTGATTGAAGTTTGAATAAAACACCTCCACAATAATCTTCATGTAATAGTACCTAACTCTAAGGCCTATATATAACAAGAAGTTCCGTGAAGAACTATACAGCCTACTTTTCATGCCAATGATTATTCTACAGAATATGAACCTATCTAGAATAATGACGAAATTAAATTAGTAATATCGAAATATGTAATTAGTTCAAAATATACCTGGTATAATGTAGCCTAATAGAGCACTACAGTTGGCCGTCCTGGTGACTGAATATATTCTTAGTTCCACCTCTTAAGGTACAGAATACAAAATTTGGTTGAAGTCCAATGGACGTTACATGCAGTTAGACACTGAATCATTCAGCACGCGTAAAAGCATGTTGCCAACAATACCATGCGTGTGCTGGTCAGAAATAATCTGAATTATTATGATATCTTGTTGTGGCAATTTTGGATGAAATCCATTTGTTAGTATAGAAGTTACATGTATTTTAAAATAGGACATATCAGCAGGCATAGAATCATGTTGGCAGCACTGCCTTGTATTAATTACTCCAAATTAATCTAGAATGTCAGGTGCTATACGTGTGCAAAGTATAGAGCTGTTGGCTTGCATACTTTCTGATATATTGATATTAGGGTAAAAAGAATATAGACAGCATTTATTAACAGTTGGCAGCCCTGATTGCTCTTAACAATACTTATAGTCATATGTGTTATGGTACACATAGCACATACGAAATTTGGTTTATATCCAACTGATAGTATAGAAGTTACATGTATTTAAAAATTGGTACTATCAGCAGGCTTATAACCATGTTGGTAGAACTGACGTATATAAGTTACTCCAAATTAATCTAAAATGTCAGAATATACGTGTGCATAGTTTAAAGCTGTTGGCTTGCATACTTTCTGATATATTGGTATTTTGATTTAAAAAAAATAGAGAGAGCAATTATTAACAGTTGGCAGCCCTGGTGGCGCTAAAGAATACGCTCAGTCATATCTGTTTATGTACAGATATTACATACAAAATTTGGTTGAAATCCAATTGATAGTGTACAAGTTATATGCATTTAAACATTGGACCTATCAGAAGGCTTAAAATTATTCTGGCAACACTGTCATGGTTGGCCTCCTGGAAATTAAACTGAAATAGTATTATCTACATATGTGCTAATTTTGGAATAGCTCCCATGCATACCTTGCAAGATATCCAACTTGGAGCTCAAATTTCTAGTGCGTTTTTTCAGCAGTTGGTAGCACTGACATCATTTTCAAATATGGACGTGAGCTATTCCGGTGCACATCTTTACTCATACTAAATTTGGTTTTGATTGCTGCAGCCGTTTAGGAGTTGATAGGGGGGGACACACACACACACACACACACACAGCCAGACAGACAGACAGACAGCCAGACAGAAGGACAGACAGACAGACAGACAGACACACATTTTTCCGGATCGATCTCATAAGTCTACTTTTTCCTCGTTTTTGCAAAATGTGAAAAGTAGGCTAAAAATCCAACACTGCGACCATCCGATATATTTAAACGGTTCTCAATATCTACGAATCTATTACAGCAATCAAACTGAAATGTTGTATATTGATAGAGGCAATTAACAAAAGTAGGATATATGAAAATAGACTGTATAATTCTTCTCGGAACTACTTGTTTATTTCTAACTTTGTGTTCGGCGCTATAGAAGAACATGGATTTGTTAATAAAAATCCCACTTCATTCAGTTTCCTATGTCGTACACTATCAGCATATTAAATGACTACCACAAAAGTTAAAAGCACATTAATTTATCGAAATTAGCTTTATTCAAAGAAATCACTAACACACTTGTACTGCACTTGGAACACCAAACAACTAATAACGTATATACATATTTTTTAAATCCTAATTTTTGCATGCTGTGCACTATGGCTAAGTAAGTACCTGTTTAAGGACGTGGGGTAGACCCATCTCCCGTAATCCGCAAACAGAGACAGAAGCAGGAAGTGAAATCGAGAAATCTTCTATTTCACTCTAACGCAACGTTATGGGCCAATTCTCCAGTCGTTACAAGTGATAAGAAAATCATTTCATAGCACAGAAGGATTCGCGTGCAAGACAATTTACAGCTTCCACTGTTTTCTCACCCGGCCCATTACTCCATATACTTTATATGGAACGTTCTGTAGAGCGGCCCTCGATATTATAATACACCGTACGAGACTGTCAGGAACTTTAGCTATGGATGAGTTATGTATACTGAATTATTTTTAGAGATTTGAGTAATTATAGAAATTTTCAAAGACATTAATAAATCGAATTGTGTGCAATACTGCCTATTTATACATTTTCAGTTGTCTGGAGTTCCAAGTACAGTACAAGTGTGTTCTGTTAATAAAGTTAATTTATATAAATTAATGTGTTTTTAAGGGCCCTTAATGACGCACCGCCTCTGCGTAGAACGATCTCCTCGCCGAGGGGAGGGTTAATAGGTAGGCTATGAATGAAAGATGGGATATTGGCTTTCACGGCCAAGAAATTAAACTCCAACAAACCTTCGACTGTTTCACCTAGGTGCACCAAGTCAGGCTCATCAGCAGGCTCTTGGTTCACACTGCCCGGACCGCCAGTCGGGTAATGGACGATGCATTATAATATAACTGTTGTGGGACCTCTCAAACAAAGAAGTGCGTTGCGCTTCACGTATGGCACGTAGTGCATGGTCCTCTACCCCAGGGTCGGTCCAGGGGGCAGGGTGACCAAGCATCCGCTGATAAACCTGACAAATGAAGAGGTATTAAGACGAGTGGGAGAGGAGAGATGTTTCTGGCGACTGCTAATGAAGAAAAGAGATAGGTTGGTAGGACACATACTAAGACACACAGGAATAGCAAGCTTAGTAATGGAAGGAAGGGTCGGGGACAAGAACTATAGGGATAGACCAAGGTTAGAATAGATTAAACAGATTGCCTCGGATGTAGGGTGTGGTAGCTATGTAGAGATCAAACGATTAGCTCAGGACAGGGAGGTATGGAGAACTACATCAAACCAGTCAAAAACTGAAGACGTATACAAATGAAAAAGAACGAAACTTTTAAGAAAGGGGCTGCGTTAGAATCAAGTGTAAAGGGACATGGATCAACAGCAAAATGGATGCTAGTGCATCAAATGGAAGAAGAGGAATTCTATGGCAATGTCATGTTTAAAAACCGGTAAAATGTTGGATTCCAATTTCTTGCTAAAATAGTTCTTTAGGTGTGAAAGTTCCCTTTTCTTGGGTACTTCTCGGCACACAAAGATCCTTCCTTATAATTATGTGTTACGTTTTAACACGCCCGTTTTTCAAAACTTACTTTAGTTTAATTTAGCAAAATGAAAATGCTGTTAAAAAAAGACTCATGAAAGTTCAATACTACGTTAATTTTCAAAAATCCTTAGCCTATTCAAAGTAAGGAGAGTCCTAAAGAACAGCCCTAAAAAAATTGATTGATAACACAGGTTATCAGACAAATGATTGATTTGTGGCGACTGTTTTTGAATGACATTGTCGGTGTTTGGATTCATTGATTTGGTAATGTTTTGAGTTGACCGACTGAAGAGTAAACTTTGACTCAGTTCATCCCCCTCCAGAAGCAAATCATAGTTACGCCACCGGCAGCAGATACCATCAAAGAAAAGAAGAGGTCCGATCCCTTGAAGAATGAGGGTATGAGGAAAGATGAGAGTCAATGAAGGCGGAGAAATGAGCCTCGGATACCCAAATACTGTCGTCTCGGCGTCGGAATTCAACAAGAGTTGACCAAGGGGGTCGGACAGAAGTAAGTGGAAGTAATCCCAGATTTAGCTGGGATCCTGTGGTCACCAATACACTTCCCACAAGTTGTGAGCTCCTGGGGAGTTACTAATTGGACCCACATGTGAGGACGTGAGCTGTCTGTGTAGCGTTATACAAGGGACCAGCTTCAATGAGCTGGCTTATATCTTGAATTGGGTCGTCTTTGTATAGCTCGTCCTCTGAATGCACAGTGGCTCCGGTTCGTTTTCTCTCACAGCCTGCACGTGCGGTATAGTGGCCGACTATTGCACATGAGATAAATGACAACATGAAGGAAGGTTGGTTGGTTCCTCTGTTTAGGGGCTGCGACAACGCGGTTATGTAGCCCGTGTACTTTGGGTGTGTGTAGAATCTATCTGATAACCGGTATTAATTGTGATGGCTGTATTAGCGTGTGTTATCTGTGATTCAGATGAGGACTGCAGACATTCAATTTTCAAGTAGTTCCCACTTTTGCTACCAAATGCTACCGGCGACGACAACTAATTCTGAACTTGGTTACTAGATGCCACCGAAGTCGGCTTCTTGTGACGAACCTTGGAACTTAATTTAGCTT
Source organism: Meconema thalassinum (assembly GCA_946902985.2). Classification (NCBI taxonomy): domain Eukaryota; kingdom Metazoa; phylum Arthropoda; class Insecta; order Orthoptera; family Tettigoniidae; genus Meconema; species Meconema thalassinum. Next base: position 178,616,565 of record OX336393.1, read on the forward strand.
CTCACAAGTGTAATTAGTGGAAGGTTCTTTTACATGCCATAAATCTATGACATGGGACCGCCGGCTTTACTGCCCCTCCGAAGGAAGGCATACTGAAGGATTTCAACGCTCTTAAAAATTCCGACGACTTCGGCCGGGTTTGAACCCGCAACCTTGGGCACAGACGCTCAGCATGCTACCAACCACGCCACCGAAGCCGCCCTAACATTGAGGAAGGAGAGCCATGAAAGAAAGATAGGAAAGGGAAAAAGGAGAGGGTCCGCCCCAAAGGCAATGAAAAAAGGCTCTTTCTGTGGTCTCGAGGTTCGTATGGAGACTCCGGATTTAAAAGGTCCTGGCTTCGATTCCCACCTCCACCAAGACATTTGATTATTCTGGTTTGAGGATTGGAACGGGGTACTCCCACCTTCGACAGGTAAAATGAGAGTAGATGGGGTCTATTCCCTTCTCAGCTGTTCTGGAAGTGCTATTCCATGGTTTTCTCATTTCACTTCCAGGCAAATTCCGTGATGGTTCCAAACTTAAGACCACGGCCGTCTCCTTCCTAATCCTCACCTGAAGTACAAATACACACACTAATACAGCCATCACATTAACATTAACACAGGTTATCAGGAAAATTGCCTAGACACACACACCAAAGTGCGCGGGACTACATCACCGCAATGTCACAAAGCCCCTAAATAAATCAACAACAACTTTTTTTTTTAAATTCCTATTTATTTATTGTCGCTTTGACTCGTCGAGTCATATCGCGACATACAGAATTTTGTACATAGCTATAACAATGTTGGATTCAAACATTTACTTAAGGTGCGGTATTACAAAAGTTGTTACAGAGGTTATATATCTTGGTACATATTCGTCAGTTTTAAAAAAAAAGTTTTTGAAATGGATGTGTTCATTTAAGATCTCACTTAGGCTTCTTCTCTGATGGAGGTTGCATAGAGTTCTTTGTTGATCGTACAAAGGGCATTTTAGTAGTATGTGGTTAACCGTTTTCCGTTCTTGACAGTTCTCGCATACGGGTGGAGATGTCTTGCACAAGATGTGTGCATGGGTCATTTTGGTATGACCTATTCGTAATCTGGTAATGAGGACTTGTTCTCGGCGTGGAAGGAGCGGGGTGTCGAATTTATTCGTAGAATCATTCCGGACGTCATGAAGCTTTGAGTGTGGGGACCGGATCCAGTCGGTTAACCATTGTTTGTGGATTTTTGGTTTAAGAGAAGAGGCCACATCATTGTAGGGGGTGAGAAAGTTTGGATCTTGAGAGGAGAGACGAGTTGCTTCTTTGGCTGCTATGTCTGCTTGTTCGTTGGCTTTTATCCCCTTGTGTGAGGGAATCCACATAATGTAAATTTGCTGACCATTATTTGTTGCCATGTTATATGACTCCAGTATATTTTGGGCTAAGGTGTAGGAAGGCGATGAATCTTGAAGGGAGTTTATTGTAGATAAGGAGTCACAGAAGATTAAAAAGATTTCTCTTTTTGTGTAATTCATGATGGATTCTATAGCTTTTAGAATGGCGTATTGTTCACATGTGAATATAGAGCATATTTTTGGTAATGTATACATTATCGTATGATCTGGATATACAATAGCGCAGCCGCTACCATATTCTGTCTTTGATCCATCTGTATAGATTGCGGTAAAGGTGGGAAATCTTTTGGTTTTCTCTAGAATGAGTGTCTTGAAGGTGCTACTGTCAGTTGATTCTTTATTAATTTCACATAAGTCTAAAATAGTTGGTGGGGTTTTCTCCATGGCGGAATTGACATATTTGTTGTAGTTCTCGGAGCAATTGGGGGAAAATGAGAGTGGATATCATGTAGGAGTCGTGAAAGTCTAATGTGGATAGGAAGATGTCTTCTTTGCTGCGTGGGGTAGCGAAGAGATTGATTATTTGGGAAAACATAGGTGTAAGTTTTGGAGTGCGGAGACCTTTGTTGCATAATTGATAGTCAGTTTTCTGCGAGATTGGAGCGGAGGTTCATAAGCTTCCATTAGTAGACTGGAAATCGGACTGGTTCTAAGAGCTCCTAAGATGATCCTTAGAGATGTGTTTTGAATAGGGTCAAGTAATTTAAGTGCTGATGCTGGGGCTGAATTGTATATAATGGAGCCATGGTCTAGCTTGGAACGGATGACTGCTTTGTACGTGGACATTAATACATGAGCGTTAGCTCCCCAGTTGTTAGCTGCTAATGATTTGAGAACATTAATTCGAAGTAGGCAGTCGTTTCTTAAAGTTTTAAGATGGGAGTTCCATGTTAGTTTGCTGTCAAAGGTCATTCCCAGTATTTTTATTTCTTTTTCCACTTCGATTTTATTTCCCTTGAGATATAATTCTGGTTGTTCATTCTGTCTTCTCTGTTTGGAGAATAGTATGCATTTGGTTTTGGTTGCAGAGATAAAGCCTGTATGATTCTCCCAATTGGCAAGATTGTCGAGGGATTTTTGTATTATTTCTTGGGTTGTTGATAGATTACGGCCTTTGCAGAAAATGGTGATGTCATCCGCAAAGAGGCAAGAGTTTACTGGGAGGTTGATGCAGGAAGTTATGCCATTTATGGCTACTAAGAAAAGGGTTACACCAATGACTGAACCCTGTGGGACTCCTTTCTCTAATCTGATTTCTTGAGATTGGGCACCGTTAACTCGGACTTGGATGCTTCTGTTCTGTAGAAAATTGTGTATGAATCCAATCATATTTCCCTTGATATTGTGTTGTTTTACGGTTTCTATGACTTGAGTTTTGCGTATCGTATCATATGCTTTATGTATGTCTAAACTGACTGCTAGGAGATGGAGTCCATGTCGAAAAGCATCTAGAATTTCTGATTCTAAGGTTATTAAGGTATCAGTTGTTGAGTTGTCTGAAACCACACTGCTCTTGTGTAAAGAAATTCTGCTGCTCTAGTATCCATTTTAGTCTTTTATGAATAATCTTTTCCATTATTTTGCACATAGTACATGTTAGAGCTATTGGTCGATAATTATCAGGAATCATGTGGTCCTTTCCTGGTTTGGGTACAGGAATCACTATGGCTTTCCTCCAAGCATCTGGAAATACTTTCTGAGTCCAAATGAAGTTGAAAATTTCGGTGAGATATTCTAATCCGTCAGGGGGAAGTTCTTTCAAGAATTCATATATTATATCATCAGGGCCAGGACTAGAGTTTCGGCAGTCGTTGTGTAACGATTCGATCCCATAGCGGTTATATTTATAGGGTTATTCATTTATAATTATCATATTTATTATTCTTATTAATTAGTACATCAATGAGATGATTTTTATATCAGATAATTGTAAGCGGTTTTGATTATTATATTCAATTAGATTTTTATTAACAATTACTTGTAAAGAGACGAAGTATTATATATTGCAACAAGACTGGCGATATGGACTAACCCTGTGCGTCACAAACTGAACGACGTAGTAAGAATTTCACCACGGCAAACTGCGTCATTTTCCTGAGATGTTAAGAAACACACTATGGTGTAACCAACACGCCATTTTCTACGGTATATACGCGTCAATATATATTGCAAGTTATGAGTCAAGAATGGAGAAGGCTAATAGAGAGGGAAGCTGTGACACCACGTGACAAGGAAGTCATTAGTATTTGTACCTGCAACATCGGACAAGAATGGCATTGATCTACAGCTCTTAATGAAGGAAGGAAGTTGTAACCTTGCTTTCTGGGTCCTAATGGACTGAGCACCGAGAGTCGACACTGAACGATGTCTTGCCGACATCTATATCAATACATAATGGGTTATATCCCTGATCAAGAGTCTTTCTACAGATGGCAACGTACTTAATGAGGATATTTCATAGTAATTGAGATATCACATCATTTTTTTTAAACATAAGCGACGTAACAACGAGATCATCGATCATTTCTTAAATATGACGAGTCTTCGACTGGGTGAGCCAACAATTCAATAAAACTATCGTCTCTATTATAATTTAACTTCATTTAACTTTCAATTCATTTTAATATTCATTTTCTTTTAAATAATTAATTGCCGCATTGAGTAATTTTAAATTCAATTGTGTGACTATCACTATTCTGTTTTATTAATATTTTGTTTTTGCATTTAATAAATTCATTCTCTTCAACGTAATGCCTATTTCTTTCATTGTAGTTGGTACATTAAGGCAATCATACTCCTTGATTAAATACGGATTGGTTAGATGACTTTGTCTCACTACGGCCCGGGTAAGTGGTTCTCGACTCTACTGCTGATAGCCGAGGTTAAATCAATAAATTTCGATTCACTATCTTAAATAGGAATCTGGCGCTCAACAACTTATTATATTACACTATCACAGGTAAGGTCACACCACAGTGAATATTATTTATTCTTATTATGTTTGTTAAATTGAACCACAATAGTCATCACCACGTTTTGTTAACTCATTAAAAATGTTACATTTGGCGCCACAAAGTAGGACACGAAAACCATTCGGTATTTAGTCAGAGGAGTGTATAATTTCAGTGCAAATTGTCAGTGCTTTTGGGGGACAGTGAAGTGAAGTGAAATTTTGGACGGGCAATTGTTATACGGTGTACTTCAAGATGTCGGAGGAGGAACAGAGGCAGTTGAGAAGTAGGGATGCAGTCAAGAAAGTTAATTATAAGGAGGTTGATAGCGGTAGCGATGTTGAGAGCGTAGAGAATAATACCAAGATGTCGGAGGTAAATCTTGAGAATAATCCTGAGAGTAATCCTGAAAATAATCCTGAGGTTAACCCTGACACTAATTCAGAGGAAAATATTGAGACGGATACAGAGGTACATCCTGAGACTAGTGGTAGTCTAGAGAAAGAAAAGTCTATAGAGATTCCTGAAGATCCATTAACTGCGCTCATAAGGCAGATGAGTAGAGATTTAAGTGCGAAATTTGATGAAAGTATGAATAAAAATAGTGAAGAGAATAAAAGAAATTATTTGGAATTCAATGGTAAATTTGAGAAATTAGATAAAGATATGAATAAAAATAGTAAGGAGATGAGAGAAGAGATGGGTAGGCTAAATCAAGATATGAGTGAAAAATTAAATAAGCATAGTCAGGAGTTCAATGTTAAATTTGAGAAATTAGAAAAGAATTGTCAGGAGTTGAATTTGAAGCTTGATAAGAATAGTCAGGAAATGAGAGAAGAGATGGGTAGACAAAATCAGGAAAGTAGGAAGGAATTTAATGAGAAGTTTGAACAATTGCATAGAAATAGTAAAACGATCAACCAAAAGCTGGAAGAAAATAGTAAAAAGCTAGACAGTGTGGTTAAGGTAAATGAAGGATTGAGTAAGAAGTATGATATGCTACAGGAAAGTATTCAGGGGGTAAAACAGGAGATCAGAGGTGAAATTAAGGAAGTGGTAGAGAAGAAGGCTAAAGATATGGTTGAAAAAAATAGATAAACAATTAGAAGCAGTAGAAAATCAAATTAAGGAAGTTGAGATAGAAGTTAATAAGAAAGTAGAATCAGTAAAGACAGCCTTTCAGGAGATTTTAGATGAAAGTAGATCTGAGTCCGAGGAAATTTTAGGTAAAGGTTTTAGCAAATTGATAGAAGCGGAAACTAGGCAGATGAGAGAAGATTTTGGGGATAAGATTAAGGTATTGAGAAATGAATTAATGGATAAAGAGAGTAATTTTCAAGAAATGGAGGCGAGATTAAAGAAGCAGATAAGGGAGGAAGGAAATAAGGATAGAATGAAGTATTTAAGTAGTATGAGAGAGACTGAACTGCCTAAGTTTTCAAACAAACAGGGGTGTCCTATGCAGTTCATGAATCAGGTGGAGGATAGATTTAAAGAAAGGCTAAAGGATGGTCAAATTGAATGGAAGATGGTAGTAGAGCTATTGGACCAGGCTTTTATAGGAGATACTAAGGGATGGTTTTTAGTGTACAAGCATACCTTGATAAATTTTGAAGATTTCAAAAGTAAATTTATTGAAAAATATTGGAATGAGGATATCCAATCACAAATGAGACAGATTATTAATTCTGGCAGGTATCAATCTGGGGAAGGGAGTAATATGACTGATTACTTTCTAGAGTATGTACTCATATGTAAACATCTTGACGGGATGAATCAAGATGGGGATGTGATAAGGCTTCTCCTCAGGCATTTCCCACCCAAGGTAAACGTGGCTGCTTGTATGCAAATGATCACTACAATACAGGAATTAGAGGGATTGTTAAGCAGATTCGATGCACTCGAAGATTCATACGATATGCCCATATTACAGAATAATCCTGAAAATAATTATTATGATAATAATCAGCAGAATTATAATGGCAGGGGCCAATATCAGAATAGTAGATGGTAAGAACTGTGATATGCCAGAGAAAGTAGTGATGCAAATTTATATTACCGATAGTTACTGTTCCGTATGACTTACATATTAAGTAATGAAGTGTTATAGGATTTAACAGAGGTAGATAAGGAACCTGCTGTGTGTAATTTTAATTCAGTCGTGAAGTTAGGATGGTAAGGGGCGCGTAGTGCCTACGCTTATTGATTTAGATTGACTAAAATCATTTAATTTGGAAGACAGAGATTGTCGTGCTATTGAGCAATTCAGGTAAGTTGAATGTGGGTCCTTAAGCTGCAGGTAAGTTGGAGGAAATGAGGATTAATTTAAAAAAAAAATAGGTAGGAAGATTATTACATAGGTAAGTAATCGAAAGAAAGTAATAATTATTATGGCAACCATAATTATGAATATAATGGTAATGAAGATTTAATTCAAAAGTGAGTGAAGATAAGATGATACAGTGGTAATAAAACGAATGAGTTGAAGAATTAGGTATTGATTTTTAAAGAAGTTTCAGTTGAGGACAGCGAGGTTATCAGTGGATATATTTTGAGAAATTTATAAGTGGTTTAGAATAGTTAATGGTAATGCGTTGTATGAATTAACCAACATCGGGTTGAAATGAGGAAGTAGTAACTAATTAGGACATCTGGTACTTGTTGACAGATATGTGTGTGTGTATGTGTGTATTTTCACGTAAATGGACGTGAGTTTGAAGAAGTAGGCCAACGAAGGTAATGCCGTTGAGCAATGTGGTTTTAAAGTTTTGGTAAGATGCCAAATGAAGTTTTTTAAGGAGGAAGTTTTGGTAAGATACCAAATGAAGTTGTTTTTTGAGGAAGTTTTTGGTAAGATGCCAAATGGAGTTATAATGGAGGAAGTTTTGGTAAGATGCCAAATGAAGTTTTAAGAAGGTTTTGGAGGATGAAGTAGGTCAGCAAGGTATATTCCGTTGAGCAATGAGATTTTTTATGGTATCTACGGGACTACGTGAAGTTAATAAGGGAGTTTTTTTTAAGTATATATGGATGTATGCACACAAGGTAATAAGAGATTACAAAGGTAAGATTGTCCAAGTTTTTGTTACAGTTACGCACGTTTTAAAGATATTACAAGGCTTGTTATTGAGCTAAACCACTTTGTAGTAAAAAGTTACTGATGATTAATAACGAATTAATGATGTGGTAGATTGTTGTCCTACACACAGGTTAAAGTAAAGATAATAGTAATAATTATATGGTTGGCATAATATTTTCTAGAAGTGAAAGGAATTTGTTATAATTCGATGTTTTGAGGATTTTAAAAAAATAAATCATTTTTTTAGTAGACGAGAAATTAAAGTTTTATTTATGTCATACGGAGTTAGTAAAGATAAGTTAATATTTTGAAGGAAGAATAAGTTGGTAAGATAAGTGTATACCTAAGGGGTAATAATGAAGTTACAATTAAAGGCAGGTGTAAGTTACGCATTTAATTTGATAGAGAAGAAAGTATCTGAACTGTGTTAGAACTCAGAACTTGCTTTATGAAGTGATTATGGGAGAATATTTGCGAATTAGGAGTGTCGGTGTTATTAACTATCAACAGGAACACTGTCATTATTTTAGGAAGACAATAGTTAGGAAAGCTAAGTGTGATGTTATTATTCCAAGGAATTAGTCGAAGCATGTAAGATTTTTTAGCTGAAATTTAGTGTGTTATTGGTCAGTAAGAGGTGACCTGTAACAGTAAGAAGAAGTGGGATTATACCACGAATAGGGGAGGTTTTTGTATGTGACGTGTGATGTCACGATGAGTTTTGAGAGATTCTGGTATAGCAAGAGTGAGCTATAGTCCAGGCGGTCAGAACAAGTAGGAAGTGGTGTTTGGAGGACACGGTACTTAATTAAGAGTTTTGAGAGAAAACTAAGGGGGGTTTTTAGGCATTCAGCAAAAAGTCAAATCATGAATAGACTAAGTTCAAAGTATAAGAGCATTAATATTTTGTGGAACGAAATATTTATTCCGAGGAGTTTGTCATGTGTTTTTGTGAAATAGTTTAGTAATATACGTAATTCAGGTATTGAGTAGTATTTTGTCCAAGTCTTAATCATTTTGTTATGGTAAGTAAGGAATGACGTTACGGTAAAGTTATATCTTGACGCTAAGTTAAATTTTATAAAGTGAACGAGAAGTCAGATTTTATGTTTATTGGTGATTTTGAAAATTCAAGTTATTGTTTTCGAGAAGTAGTAAAGAGGAATTATGGTTTTATGAGAAGTTAAGAAGTCGTGGAGACTTAGGAAGTATTAATTTGGAAGGAGGCGGCCGTGGCCTAAGAAAGAATTAAGCCACGAAGGCAGGTGAGTAGTAACTTGGATATTTAAATGAACTGTTTAATAACTGCTTTGAGGTATTTCGATGTCATTATGTATTTGGGGAAATATTTACATGTATGACATATGCACTGAAATTGGAATTGCCTTGAATATCTTGCTAAGTTATTTTTTTCTTCAATTATTGAAATTTTACTGCATTTGAGTAATCCCTTTATAAAGACGAAAGGAATATTGTATTGTTTGCATCCTATTATCGTGTGCTGTAATAGTTATTATGGGTTAATCAGCTGGTATTACAACAATGTACTTCTACGCCAGACTGATATACAAAAACTACGTTCAAAAGAGATGAAGCCAAAATTGTATGTCATGCATACGATCACCGAAATATAAACGAGTGCAGCGTTGACATATATGTCAAAAATAAAAGTGAAGGGCATTTTATATGTATATTTTTTACAGCTCGTTTAATACATAAAGAAGAATGAACATTATGAACATTTGGAAGAATGAGAAATGATAGTACAAATATGTAAAGTGAAAAGAGTATGTTCTTGTATATCTTTATGTATTGTTGAAGGGTATTATTTGTATGTTGTCGTTATGGGGGTATTAATATTTAAATTTGTATTCATTTGTGTAGGATGTGTAGTGATATAAATAATGTTACATTTTATTTTAAATTATTTATATCAGGGGCGATTGTAACGATTCGATCCCATAGCGGTTATATTTATAGGGTTATTCATTTATAATTATCATATTTATTATTCTTATTAATTAGTACATCAATGAGATGATTTTTATATCAGATAATTGTAAGCGGTTTTGATTATTATATTCAATTAGATTTTTTATTAACAATTACTTGTAAAGAGACGAAGTATTATATATTGCAACAAGACTGGCGATATGGACTAACCCTGTGCGTCACAAACTGAACGACGTAGTAAGAATTTCACCACGGCAAACTGCGTCATTTTCCTGAGATGTTAAGAAACACACTATGGTGTAACCAACACGCCATTTTCTACGGTATATACGCGTCAATATATATTGCAAGTTATGAGTCAAGAATGGAGAAGGCTAATAGAGAGGGAAGCTGTGACACCACGTGACAAGGAAGTCATTAGTATTTGTACCTGCAACATCGGACAAGAATGGCATTGATCTACAGCTCTTAATGAAGGAAGGAAGTTGTAACCTTGCTTTCTGGGTCCTAATGGACTGAGCACCGAGAGTCGACACTGAACGATGTCTTGCCGACATCTATATCAATACATAATGGGTTATATCCCTGATCAAGAGTCTTTCTACAGATGGCAACGTACTTAATGAGGATATTTCATAGTAATTGAGATATCACATCATTTTTTTTAAACATAAGCGACGTAACAACGAGATCATCGATCATTTCTTAAATATGACGAGTCTTCGACTGGGTGAGCCAACAATTCAATAAAACTATCGTCTCTATTATAATTTAACTTCATTTAACTTTCAATTCATTTTAATATTCATTTTCTTTTAAATAATTAATTGCCGCATTGAGTAATTTTAAATTCAATTGTGTGACTATCACTATTCTGTTTTATTAATATTTTGTTTTTGCATTTAATAAATTCATTCTCTTCAACGTAATGCCTATTTCTTTCATTGTAGTTGGTACATTAAGGCAATCATACTCCTTGATTAAATACGGATTGGTTAGATGACTTTGTCTCACTACGGCCCGGGTAAGTGGTTCTCGACTCTACTGCTGATAGCCGAGGTTAAATCAATAAATTTCGATTCACTATCTTAAATAGGAATCTGGCGCTCAACAACTTATTATATTACACTATCACAGGTAAGGTCACACCACAGTGAATATTATTTATTCTTATTATGTTTGTTAAATTGAACCACAATAGTCATCACCACGTTCAACGACTCATTAAAAATGTTACAGTTGAGTTCTTGAGATATTTCGTTTATGCTAATTTTTATCATTGTAACTATCATTGGTATTATCAAAGAGGTCTGAGAGTGAGTTATTGTCAGGTCCACGGAAATTTGAGAGTACTTGTTCATTATTGGAATCACTTGATATTTTTGCAAAGCTTTTGGCTAAGGTATTGGCAATGTCTAGATGGTTGGTTATTGTTGATCCAGATTTTGTTGAGAGAGTTATTGTTTTTGAGGGATTTTGGATTCCTTTAATTTTCCGTAAGTATTCCCAAACAGAGTTCTGAGGGGTCTGATTGGAAAGAGAGGACACGTATTTTAGCCAGGAATTTCGTTTGCTTTCTTTGATAACTTTTCGTGCTTTTGCTCGACTTCCTTGAAAATTTAATTTATTCTCAAGAGTAGGGTGTCGTTTGTACTTGTAAAAAGCTTGATTGTTGATTTTGATCACTTCTTTACATGTGTTGTTCCACCAAGGAATTACTCCTCTGTGGGTTACATTGTTAATTCTAGGGACTGATTTTTCTGCGACTTTGAGTATTGCCTTAGTGAATTCGTTTACAATATAGTTGATATTGTAATTTTTGATGAGGTAAGATGGCGGTAATCTGTTGAGCTCAGTCTTGATATTTTCTCTGTATTGACTCCAGTTGGCATGTTTTGAGTTCCATTTCTTAGGATTAATTTGAGGGTGAAGTTTGTTGTTTTTATTAATTGATATAGGGAATTGATCACTTCCATAGAGGTTTTTACTAGCGTTCGATGTGAATGTTGCTGCTATGTCTGCAGTGCATAAGCATAGATAAATTGTGCTGAACGTTCCGTGCTGTATGTCCCAGTGCGTAGGACCATTGGAGTCTAGTAGGATTACATTTTCAGAATCTATTAGTGTTTCAATTATTTTTCCTCTTTTATTTGTATAGTCATTGTTCCAAACGGTGCTGTGGGAGTTGAAATCACCCAAGAGAATAAATGGTTTGGGAAGTTGGTTTGTTAGATCTACTAGGTCTTGCAGGTCTATTTTCTGACTGGAGGGGAGATATATATTGCAGATACAGAAGGAAAGTGAAAGGAAGATCAAAGATGCTACTGCTTCCAATTTTGTATTTAGTGGAATTTCTTTTTGAGGAACTTTATTGTTAATGTAGGTGGTAACTCCTCCGCTTGCGTAAGTAGGATTGTTGCGGTTTTTGTAGTATGCTGTATAATGTTTAATATTAGCCACATTGTGGTCTCTAAAGTTGGTTTCTTGTAAGCAGATTATTTGAGGTTGTTGTTCATTGACTAAAATTTTCAAGTATTCGTTTTGGGGGTAATACCCGTTTATATTCCACTGTAATATACTGGGATTCATGAAGATTATTTAAATAGAAGGATTATTGGCTTGGGTTCATTTCGGTTTGAGGAGTTATAGGAGGAGAGGAGTTGCTGTCATTATTAAGTGCATTGAGTAGTTTCTTGATAAGTCGAGTGTTACTATTCTTGATGTTCTTGTCTTGATAGTAGGGATGTAGTTTGCGCATAGTCTCGATGAGTTCTTCAATACTAGATGTGTAAGATAGTGCAATGGATAAGGCATTAGGTGCTGATGCACCTTTAGTATTCTCAAAAAGACTTTTTAGTTGTAAAAAGTCAAGTGAAAAGTTACAGGGATCAGCTTCTATCACTTCTTTGAAAGGGAGGAGTTTATTTTCTAAGTTGAAGGAATTCGGTTTCATTGTTTTTTTCTTGGGTTGGATTATGTCTGGAGTTTTTTCGGAGCCCAGAGTAGGGAATTCATCATCTGTTTTATCATCTCGCGATATAGAGAGGTCATCATAGAAGGACTTGATGTCAGCTCTGGAAGAGATATCTGAGGAGTCACTCGGAGGTAAAGGTCGTTTTATTCCATGGTGTATGGTGGTGGACGATTCTTTGTTGATTTCAGGTAGCGGTAGTTGTCCATTCAAGGACGTTTCCTTTAGAGGAGAGTTTTGATAAGTAGGAAGGGAGTCGGTATTATGTTCAATAGTTTGAAGAGGATTCTTATCCTGTTCATGCTCCAAAGTATTGCCGGCTGGATTGGATGGTTGCTCCTTGGAAGGGGTTGGAGGTAGGTTGAAAGGTTGGTTTTCTTCGTCTGAAGGATTAGTTAGCAATGGACATGCACGGGCCAAGTGGCCTTCTTCTTTGCAAGTAAAGCAGGTTGGGATATCAGAGGAGGTGTATATCCAATAACTCGTTCCTTCATAGCATATCTGGAATGAAGGTGGTAGTTTATTAAAGTCACAGGGTTTAACATAGAGTTGTCGGCGGAAGCTGACAGTGAGTATATGTGCAAAACCTGGGATATTAATTCCAGCCTTGAGGTTAGATATGGAGGACATTGGTTTGATATTCAGTTGTTGAAGGTAGTCTGTAATGCCTGAGTTAGGTAAAATAGGACAAACATTTGATAATATCACTCGTTTGTTTGGAACTATTAGTGGACGTAGGGAAAGGTCAATGTTGTTGATGTTGATTACAGGGTGGTTTAAGGATAATTCTTGAACAAGATTTTTATTCGATAGGAATATGCAGATTCTCGAATTAGAAATGCGAGATACATATCGTATGTTATCAGGACTAGTTATTTTACCAACAGTGAGGATATAATCCTTTAATGGGATTCCGTCATGTGCGTCTATGATAATTGCTTGTTCTTTAATTGGAGTTGATTGAATTACGGATGCGTAACTTGGAAGGGATTTCTTTGGTACATTGTAGAACGAACTATTAGTAGGGTTCTGTAATGGTTCGATGCCATTACTAGTAGCCATTCTTGGGTAGCGAAGGGCTTTAGACAAGCCTCGCTGAATTACGTTATTCAATTGTCGACTTTTGTTGATTTGATTGGCACTCGTAAAACATAAAATGATATTTTTTTCACTCTATATTATATATCACAGTCCTGTGTTCAATTACATGAGTAGACTCGTTGTACTCACAATTAACCTGGAAAACTTCCCAATTGAAGTCCTGCAGCCAATCAATTCGATAATAAATCAGCACACTTAATCAACACGACTGAACTCGTTCACTGCCACTTGGATTCTCCACAAGTTTTTTGTTAGATTCTTATGTCTTAGTTTTCCGTAATACCTCTGAAAATAAAATATGACGAGTATTATTGAATTACATTAATTCAGTTCTAATTGCTACATATAATATTGCACAAAATCCTCATTTGTAACAAATTCGCATCTGAAGATCATAGATGCAGTAGTTGTTTGAGTCCTGAGTCTTTTTATTGGTTTGACGTAGTTCTCTATGCCATCCTGTCCTGAGCTAATCGTTTCAGCATAGCTGCCACACCTTACATCCGATACAATGTGTTTAACATACTCCAACTTACAGTTCTTTTCATCGACCATTCCTCTCATAGCTAAGCTTGCTATTCCTGGGTGTCTTAGTATGTGTCCTACCAACCTATCTCTTCTCTTCATTAAAAGTCACCAGAAACATCTCTCCTCTCCCACACGTCGTAATACCTCTTCAATTCTTTCTCTGGTTAGTTAGTTATTGGAGTTTTAAGGAGCGGATCAGCGAAGGCATCTGCCCCTAAAGTTGCTCTTATCTACCCATCTGATCTTCATCATTCTCCTGTAACACCACATATCAAATGCTTCTATTCCCCTCTTTTCAGCTGCGCCAACAGCCAAGATTCACTTCAATAGAGCGCCATGCTCCAGACAAAGGCTTTCAAAAATGACTTCTTAATACAGTAAACCCTGTCTTGTACGATACTTCAAGGGACCGAGACATATTTACATTATAGACAGGTGGTCTGATTAATAATCCAGTTACAGCTACACCAATTACAACACTAGAACAAACAGCAAATTACACACATTGTCGTCTGGGGGCGTGGTGGCGCAGCAGTCAAGCTGTTGACCTCTCACCAAGGTGGACCAGTTTCGATTCCCGGTCAATTCATGTGAGATTTTCGAAGCGAAATGCAACGTCCTGTGGTTCAGATTCCACGTAAAAAGGAGGTCCCTTGGCTCATGATTATCGGTCACGTAAAACTACAAGCTTCCTTCCTTTTACATTGTCGACTACTTCATCATCGTCATCATCTTCATTGTCATTTCCGGCGTCATCCTCCGGTATCATTTTGGCGGTAATGCTCGACTAATTCCGTGATGTTTTCTAACGCTAGCTTCAATAACTTTTTTTTTTACATTCCAATTGAGCCACTATGGACTACGGAGTAACAATCAAAATCTATATTTCGTTCTAGATCGTCTGCCAGCTTTGATGTCCTGCCAGTATCTCTTGAGCCCATCGCTCAGCGCCTTCTTCCGATCTTCTGAAAGAGGTCCCCTCCGTCTTTTGGGTTCTGCCCCTACCTTAAATCCCTGGTAATTTTTGATTAGGTGTCTGAATTCACACCTGTTTGTAATTTTGCAGCCTGAAATACCAATTTCTCTAAGGTCTTTGTTACATTCTTCGAACCACGCCAATTTTTTCCTCTTTGGTTTCACTCAATAACTTTAATTTATTCTAAAACGCGCTTTTTCTCCTCCATCACTTATGGACTTAACAGCAGCACAACTTTCTACAATTGGTCACTGAATCACAATAAATAAGAACGTAACAGTATTGTGTGGGAAGCAGTACAAGTTTGTTCATTGGACCTGGGCATTCGTCCTCGTTACCTCTCATTACCCCTTGCCAAGTGAAGGTCACACAAGACTTGATAAATCTCGCCAAAGGCTCCAAACCAAACCAAGTGAACATAAAGAGTAGTCGAATTAGTTTGTAAAACATTCCTGTTCCGTACATGAATTACTGCTAATTACATAATTCTTCGATAAATGATAATTTGTGTCACTTTCCGCGTTAGACAGGTTCCACTACAAAGAGTTAAATTAACAGGAATAATATGAAATAATTCACGGAACCAGTGATTTTATCCATTGTGGACAGGATTCCGCGTATTAAAGGTTTCGTTAAAGACAGGTTTCACTGTACCTAAATCTATATTTGATACGTGAGAACCATCTCCGGTTGTATAAGAACTACTCCACTCTACTGGCTCCCAACACTCAGCCACATAGCCCCTCCGGTGCCAAGATGCACTGAGGAAGAAAAAAAAATCTACAGCCTGTTTCCAGTCTCCGACCGGGTCAGGAATGGAATGAATGAAGCCCCCATCTAGCGGCGAGAATATGAACTGTGCCGGATGCCGAGGCCTGACGCACTCCTCTGGGGGCGATGATTACATGAATGACAGATGAAATAAAGTGATAGTGGAGAGTGTTGCTGGAATGAAATTTTGACAGGGAAAACCGGACTACCCGGAGAAAAACCTGTCTGCCCCCGTTTTGTCCAGCACAGATCTCACATAGAGTGACCGGGATTTGAACCACGAACCCAGCGGTGAGAGGC
The DNA here is from genome assembly GCA_946902985.2 of Meconema thalassinum. Taxonomy (NCBI): domain Eukaryota; kingdom Metazoa; phylum Arthropoda; class Insecta; order Orthoptera; family Tettigoniidae; genus Meconema; species Meconema thalassinum. The sequence goes on from OX336393.1 coordinate 178,632,581, forward strand.
CGGCGTGCTGCCGGCTAAGCCACGGAGGCTTACAAGATGCACTGAGGAAGAAATATTCTAAAATAATGATCAACCCTACACTTCCAATCCATGACGACATTCCCACTCTGGCAATAAACCGGCTCCGGTCCACCCCTGCGACAGGCTCAACAGCTTACTGATAGTAATTTCAACATGGCGTGAAACAAGGACTAGAAATGCCCCACCCGATGTACGTGACCTCATTGGTCCTGTAAAGAAAAGCAAGGGCTTTGAACAACCGCGACATATATGGAAGACCATTAACCGCATCCGTACAGGACATGAAGTTTGTACATACAACCTGCACAAATGGGGGAAGCGGCCAGACCCCTGCTGTGATCGTGGTACATCGAACCAGACCATCAGGCACATTGTGGAAAACTGCAAAATATGAGCATACCTAGGTGACCCTATCGATTTTCTCAGTGCTACACCATCGAGCCTGGACTGGATAAATAGACTGGACAGAAGGTTATAGTTCGATATCTGTGCTTGTATGTACATTTTATGATTATTATTATTAGCCTATTTTCATTCATGAAAAAAAAATAGGCTTATGAGATCACCTTTTGTCCGTGTGTCTGTCTGTGTGTGCGTGTGTGTGTGAGTGATGGTGTGTGTGTCCCCCATCTAATAACATCTAAACGGCCGGAGAGATTTCAATGAAACTCGGTAAGTTCATAGCACAATTCCGGGCCACCCCGACCGTGCTCTTCAAATTTTGTTACGTCTCACCAATCCAACATGGCGGCTGTGCGAAATATTTCACCAGCATTCAATATCTACGAAACAATTCCCGATATCACCCTGGATTTTTTACGGTGATAAGGGTAACTACTAGAAGTTCACCTATGTGACTTTTGAAAACCTGGTAACTACAAAACCAACATGGCGGCCACGCGAAGTTTTGACTTTTAAGTAGATGTTTCTCGCGATTTAACCAACCAAACGCAACATAACTTGGTACAGTATATGTTTATACACATTGTAATACACAGACATCTAACTTCGTTCAATTGTTTACATAACCTCAAAATGGCGGCTGTGCGAAATATTTCACCGGCATTCTATATCTCTGAAACTATTAGCGGTATCACCCTGAAATTGTTTACGGAGGTAAAGGGCGCTACTCATCTATAAGACTTTCAAAAACCGCTTAACTACAAAACGAACATGGCGGCCAAGTGAATTTGAAAATTTTAAATAGACCTTTCTCGCGATTTAATGATCCAAACGCAAAGTAACTTGGTACAGGAAATATTTATACACATTGTAATGCATTGGTATCTAATTTAGTTCAATTGCTTACACAACCTCAAGATGGCGGCTGTGCGAATTTTAAAATTAAGTTTTTATTCTTGTGTCGTAATTATGCGATCGAAGTGAAAGTTTGAATGATGAACCTAGGCAATAATTTTCCTTTAATGGTACATGACTCTATGGCCTATACATATAACAATTCAACATGGCGACCATCCGAAATATTAGACGGCTCTGAATATCTACGAATCTATGATAGCAATCAAACTGATTCTTTTATGTTCATAGGGGCTATGAACATAAGTTCACCTTTAAGACTTTCAATAACCTGGTGATCACAAATCCAACATGGCGACGATGCGAGTATAAATATTCACATGGACGTTCCTCGCAATTTAACCATCCGAGTGCAGTGAAACTTGGTACAGTAAATCCTTATACAAATGCTAATCCACTGGCATCTAATTTATTTCCATTGTTTCCATAACCACAAGATGGCAGCTGTGCGAAATTTTAAAATCTCGTTTTTACTTCTTGTGTCCTAATCATGCGATTGAAGTTTGATTGCTACAAGTACACAATAATATTCACGTAACAGTACATACCTCTAGGACCTACTTATATAAAAATCCAACATGGCGACCATCCGAAATATTTAGTCGGTTCTCAATATCTACAAATGTATTACAGCAATCACTGAAATTTTTTATGTTGATAGTGGCAATTAACATACGTTGGTTATATGCAAATAGGCTGTACAGTTCCTCACGGAACTACTTGTTATTTTTATTATTGTGTTTTATGTGTTATGCCATACACTAAATAAATACATATATTTGATAAACTACGATCAGCTTATACTGCCAACTTTCAGTTCCAGTATCTGGAAGAGGTCTGCAAACATGGTGCCTTGGAAACACGTGAGGCAACCGCGAATACAACTCTGATTCAATCCAACAGCAAGGAAATCACCAAGTTTATAGTGACGGACAACAAATAGTAAGGTTACCCAAACTCCTTCACGCACACAACAAGAAGTTCCGTGACGGACTAAAGAGCCTTCTTGTCTTAAAATTTAAGATTCATGCCAATGATTAATCTATATGGACCTATCTAGAATACTGCCGAAATTAAGTTAATAAAATCAACCTTTCTAATTAGTTAGAAATATACCTGGCATAATGTAGCCTGATAGAGCACTACAGTTCGCAGCCCTGGTGACTGAATATAGGCCTATTCTTAGTTCCATATCTTAAGGTACAGAATACAAAATTTGGTCGAAGTCCAATGGATAGCATGGACGTTACATGCAGTTAGATATGTGATCTATCAGCGCGCGTAAAATCATGTTGGCAACAATGGCATGCATGTGTTGGTCATAAATAATCTGAAATATTATGACCTATTGTTGTGCGAATTAAAATTTGACCTATTAGCAGGCTTAGAATCATGTTGGCAGCACTGACGTATATTATTTACTCCAAATTGATCTAGAATGTCAGGTACTATACGTGTGCAAAGTTTAGAGCTGTTGACTTGCAGACTTTCTGATATGTTGATATTAGGGTAAAACAAATAGAGACAGCTATTTTAACAGTTGGCAGCCCTGGTTGCTCTTTAGAATACGCTCAGTCATATCTGTTTATGTACACATAGTACATACGAAATTTGGTTGAAATCCAATTGATAGTATAGAAGTTACATGTATTTAAAAATTAGTTCTATCAGCAGGCTTAGAATCATGTTGGTAGCACTGTCATGTATGGTCTGCTGGAAAGTAACTTGAATATTATTATCTATATGTGTGCCAGTTTTGGAATAGCTCCCATGCATACCTTCCAAGATATCTAACATAGAGCTAACATTTCATTTGCAGGTTTTCAGCAGTTGGTAGCACTGACATCAATTTCAAATATGCCCTTGAGATATTCAGGTATAGATCTTTACTCATACCAAATTTGGTTGTGATTGCTGCAGCTATTTAGGAGTTGATAGGGGGACACACACACACAGACAGACAGACAGACAGACAGACAGAAGGACAGACAGACAGACAATTGCTCAGATCGATCTCGTAAGTCTACTTTTTCCTCATTTTTGCAAAATGTGAAATGTAGGCTAAAAATGTTGTCGTAAGACAGTTTCATTTTTCGTATTTGTTTAAAATGTACCCATATCCTCTCCAAAATGTTAGGAGTTGATGACGCCGACGGTGTCTCAGAACGCAAGTGCACTCACAATCTTGTGAGAAGCGAACCAGTATCGCCACCTGTAGCGCAAGCTCCCCTAGCGTCTCGTCCCATGAATATGTGAACACGGGCGCACGTACTCAACATCCATGTCGGATCAATCATTTATTAAGGTCCCTCCCTTCCTCCCATACAGCACACATTAAGACGACCGCCCCAAACATCACATACTCATTCCTTATTTTCTGCTAAACATTGATGTTGGACAATCATTTCTTACGGTCTGCCTTCGTACCTCAAAATCATTGAGTATTCATTCATTCACTTTATTTCTAAATTGGGGTCGGAGGCAAAATGCACAATTAATATACACAAATCCATCTTGAGAAAGTAGAAACTTTTTAATATCTAGCAACCATATGAAGTAATGATGGAAAAATTGAACCCGGGGTACTAAATAGAACTAAGGAAGCTGTATGAGCTTATTATCAGATGAATACTACAATAGTAGGGAAGAAGGAGATAAGTCTTAAGACCAAAAAGCAGATCTATAATACTATCATTTCACCGATTACGCTGTATGGTATGGAGAGTTTGGCATTACAATATAAACATCTAAGTAGGATTACTGCCACAGAAATGAAGTTTCTGAGGAGAGCAGTTGGAAAGACAAGAAGAGATCCAGTTCGAAATGAGAGAATTAGAGATAAATTAGGACAAAAAGCAATGGGTGAAGTGGTTGAGGAACGTCAGTTGAGATGGTACGGACATGTTACGAGAATGGAAGAAGAAAGAAAAATAAAACAAATAGATGAAATGCGAGTTGAAGGAGGAGCAGGACGAGGTAGACCCCGCATTATATGGGACAATAGGATTGAGAGATTGGGACAGAAACGTGGTAAAACTGTTGTGGAAATGAAGAGAATGTGCAGAAATAGAGCGGAATGGCAGAAATGGCTGAAACGAGGCTACCCCGACGCTTGAAGGCAAAGGGAATTGAAGAAGAAGAAGAAGAAGAATATACACAAATCGCGATTTGAAAACTATGGTAATTACATCAGAGTATTTACATAAAATTTCAGTCTTCTCGTAAATACATCAATTTGTTTGGGGAAAGGCTCCAGGACTGTGGCGTTTAATGAGTTCCAATTATCAATACCACTATTAATCCCTCCCTATATTATTCTGCTAAGGTCCCATTCCAGTTTTGTACCGAAAATAAGGTCGCATTAACACCAACCTACACATATGGGTTACCTACACGTTCAGCATAACCCGATGCGTAAGCGAAACGCACTCGCTCTTTAAAAGCCTCACAATTAAATAAATACCTTAAAACATGCATATTTACAATGAAATAATGAAAGACTGCAACACGGTAACCATGGTAACAGAATCTCACAGGTCCATCTATTTCTGTAAGACGCAATGCAATTCCAATTATTACATTACTGTGAAAGTTTCCAGACGGTTCTAAGGATATCACTGAACCAAATTAAGCTGTAAAATTCATCAATACATACAGTATAATGCGCTTAAGGGGGTCAAGGGGGACTCTAGAATTTTTTCACGCAATTTTCACGTGTAAGTGTGGTACGAAAGGTCTTTTTCACCCTACTATAAAGGGTCTCTGAAAACCATATTTAAAGGCCCTTAAATTAACAGTGTCTGTGATATTCTCAAAAAACTAACTTCGCTCTGATATACCTATGAAGGAATGACAAACCCCTAACCACTGCACCAGTAGCTGATTTGATAAAGTCTGATTATTCATACCAAGGATAAATCAGTCATAGCATTCATGATTGAGATTTTGCTAAGTGTACTATTTACAACTAGAATATTCGTGGGCGAAGCCACGACGGGTAATGCTAGTGAAATAATATTTTCCATAATTTGAACGCTGCGGTCGGCCCTCAACTTTGTGCGGATGATCTGCCCTGCTCAGGTTGGTGGGATTTCCCAGGCATTTGCTTAGTCCTCCCCATGCTGGCCGATTAATGTTAACCAAGTGTTAAACATAGCGTATAGTCTGGATTTCGTCCATCTTCCAGAGATTCCCACCCTAGATTACCAATAATTCGAGTAACACTATGAGCACAAACCTAGCTCTCTTCCCCTGTACATCTCCAGCTCAATGATGAGCCCTACTTTATATTGGTCCAAAATCGCTGAGCCGTATTCCAAGATTGGCCTCATCAGGGAAATATCCTAAATCTTTTGCGGTGGAACTACACGAAATGAGGTGATTTGTACTCCTTGGAGAAGACACAACCCACATGGGTACTCCATTTCATATCATGTCTTACATGGATGCCCAAGCAATCTGTAAAACGACAGCCCTAAACACCTGAAATGACTTAAAATACTCATCTGGAATGTTCTGGCTTTCACAGCTATTCATTCACGAATTAACACGCACGGTGCGCCAAAGACTAGAAATATAAGATAATTGTAGGATTACTGAAAGTGCCCCACAGAAATTTAATTAGAATACAGAGGTAGTGACTGGAAGTACCATACTTGGCATATAGCTACTGGGATATTATACATACCGAGTCTGGGGTGCGATCAGGAAAGTATCAAGAACGTTCTGGTGCTTACCTGCAAAGAAAGGAAAGGAACATCTGTGGTCATGACGTTCTATTCACAACATAGTTTTACAATTAAATCTACAGTTTAAATCTATCATTAAGACTAATAAGAACTTGGCTATGAACAGGTGAAAATGTGAAGGATCTCACTTTACCTAACTCGTTTTCTATTAATTCTACAGTATATATAATTTTCGTTACACTATGCGAGTCAGTGTGACCCTTGACTTGCCACGGTGGGTAGGTGATTAACGTTGTCGGACTGCTAACCCCAAGCGTGCAGGTTCGCTCCTGGCAGTGGCAAGTGAATTTTGAAAGGCGGCAAAAATCACGACATGCATGTCATACTTTGTTGGCATGTTTAAAGAACCCATTTGGCGAAATGGCGAAATTAATCTCGGGAATTTCCGCCCAACACAAAGTTCCTCCATTCTCCACTAGAAAGCGCTATAGTGTCAAGGAGCTTAGATATCCAACATCCTTGGCTTTCATAGCGTTCCAAGGAACGACGAAATTCGACATGCAAGCTGCCTTCTGGGTGTCAAATAACAAAGCTTGAACCCAGCACCCGAGGCCATACGATATTATTATTAGTGTGGCCCTTAGGCTAAAATGTTTGGAGACCCCTGTTCTAGATGAAATGACGAAGCAGAAACGAAGATACTCATACAAGGTGTCCCGGGACGAAGAGGCCATACGTTAAGAGGTGATAGCATTGGTCATTCTAATAAGAAAACATTATAACTTATGAACATGTGCTTTATTTGCAATGGTTTCCGAGATACAGACCGTTTTGTATAGACTAATTGTCAATTTTCATTTACAAGTTATGAGTAATTATTGTCTATTTCCCTTTACAACATATTCTCAAAAATACCCCCACCAAGTTCAATGCATTTTGCAGTTCTTACAGACAGATGCTGTTTTGCTGATCGGAGCTGATGTCTCTCTTCTTAAATGAGCATTTAAAATGCGAGTAAGCAAGCTCTCCTTTGTTTGAACCTTTTCCCTGTAGACCTCGTTCTTTAACCAACCCCAAAAACAATAATCCAGCGGCGAAAGATCAGGTGCCCTTCGTATCCATGCAACGTCACATCCGGGACGGATATAGCATCCAAGATACATTTCATTGAGATAGAGTACCATTACAAAACACGGTCTGTATCTCGGAAACCATTGCAAATAATGCACATGTTCATATAATGTTTTCGCTTTAGAATTACCTATACTATCACCGCTTAACGTATGGCCTCTTCCTCCTGGGACATCCTGTATATATGTTTAATCTTTCTCCACGTGGCTAAAATTTAAAACATAGCGTGGGTGGGGCGTAACTTTTACCTGTATAGTTAAAGGCTCTATTCAAATGCATTCTAACCTTAGGAACTCAGTGATTTTACTAATGCACATGGCGGTACAACATCGCCTCCATTTACTGAATTTACATGTCCGCTTGATCTGGCATCATTTCTCAACGAAATAAATATGAGATCAGCGAAGCAACAACAACAACAATCCCCACGTTGGGCGCCATTTTTGTTTTATGAACCCTTGCAAAGAAGCATATGAGACTCAGATTCGGGGCGTAACGGGTCATATTCGTAAGTTGCTGTCAGGGCGCTTCATTAACTTGCAGGGTAACATATAACAAAATTAACATGCAGGAAAGAGTGAAGCCAGGGTTAAAAAAACAACTGAATTTAATAACAAATCACCATATTTACACATAAACAATTAACAACAAAATCTCCCAACTGACTCCCATTTAATAAAAATGCCAAAAACTAGGCGATATCTCTGGAGAGATTAATTACTTCGACCAAGTGTCCTTAAATAAAAGATACAAAGGTGACCATATAAGTGCGTATGCCGTTCTACATGCATCACGATGTGTACTTTGAATGCGTGATTCGTTATCATCCGGGATGACCCTTCAAACACCGAATCCGCATTTCCTAGAGCTAGACCGACACGGGGGAACACAACTACACTACTTAAATTAAACCGACACTTCCTAAATCTACTATAAACAAACACAAAATTTCCGCGTGAAATTGGACTTAAATTGCCGTAGCAACATTTACTGCCTAAAAACTTAGGACTTCTCACACAAATCAACACAAGTACATTAACACGTGACCAATAGAAAAATACTCAAATGACCGCTGTCAAAATTTACAAATACTCTACAACTACACCACACGGGTGTGACACACAAAAAAAATTACATGAATCGAGTCATCAACAAAGCAATAGGCAAACAGCCAACATTTACGTTAATCACAATATTTTATCCATACAAGGTACAACAATCCGTTACACACATGGCGAACTCCCCAATTAATTATGGCTTAAAAATTAACCATCACAATGAACAGGTTTGCTATATGAAAGCTTACAGGGTTCAGTCGGACAAAAGGACTGCCTATCAAAATAAGTCACAGGCAAAACGGGCGGTTTGTGGAACACTGCATGTCTGTCAACCCACGTGTCAAATACCTCGACCTCCCAGAACATGGGGTCGAACCTCGAAGGAATGTGCCCCAAAGCACAATAATACATGTGTGTGTCAGAATAACCATATGGACAAGAATCAGCAGTCTCCCAAGAGCACTCTGTCTTTCCATCTAAAAAAATACAATAGCAGCAAAAATATATAAGAGCGGTAGGACAACTACCCCCTCCTCACGTAGAATCAACACACACTAGACACATCAACACACACTGAATCACACGTATGGGTTTTGACAGACCCTGAAATAAAAGACACAAATAATATCCACATGCTGGCGCCATCGTTCTATGCCGTGACTAGTCACCTGAAAAGGACTCAAGAAAATCTATCAAAATTAGAACGAAAGTGTTCTACAATTACTTTTAAGTTGGTGCACTCGGCTACCCTAACATGAATAATAACCTGTTCAGCAAAATGTTTTACACTCATTTCCTCCCATTCCTATTTCAAATATTAACGTTAACAAAGCACCATTTATCGAATGTAACGGGTTCCGCAATTGCAAGGATAAAGATCACGCACGCACGCCGCGTACATTACACATGACTCAAGAAAGAAAAACAAAATATCAACAAACACTTTGGCCACGCGCCAACGGACATTTAAACACATAGTGTCGGTACAAGAAAAACTCTAAAACAACAAGAAAGAAAAACATGACTATTTACAAAGTTCCCCGGCCAAATCTAACTACATAATTGAAATAAATCCAATTTTAGTACATCACCGCTTCTGCATGTAGACCAAGGACATCCTCCTCAACCCATTGCCCTATGGACAATTTAGCTCTCCATAGTAGTCGTCTGTGCTGATGTCTTGAAGCTCATCCCAACTTCAGACCACGTGCTGTTCATCTTGGTCTCGACTCCTTGGCAGAAAAGTTCAATATTAAATATTTGCCTATCTATAATCGCTTGCAGGCTACTCAGTTCACCCACAATTGTCCTAGTGCGATTAATAGCGAAGACTGGCCCTAATTATATCAGACACACGCACTATAAAACATACATAAAATACACACAATTTATACAGAAAATATACATGTCGAGTCCGCGCCACTGGCTCGTTAACAAGTTCACAATCCTGGCTGCACTAGCAGTCGCTATCTCGTCTGGTATTTCCGTCTGTACTATGGACTTCGGTCCTGGTAAGCGCTAATTAGGGCGATACGATACTTCCCTCTTAAAGTTGAACTAGTCGTCTTGAAATGAATGTTACTGTTTAGTTCACACAACAAAGTTGATTTTATAATAAAATGTATTGCAGCTTTTAAAATTTGATACTGCGATCGCTGCGACTTTAGTTCCTCAAAGCTCACAAAATGAATTAGCTTTACTGATTTAGAGCGTAAAAATCACGTTTTACACCAAATAATGACTTAGATAAATTCGAGCGTCAAAATCACAATCCAAAATGACGTGGAGTATGCCTCTCAAGGCTCCACAAGGTAAGACTTTAAAATTCACACTTCGAACTGGCGTGGAGTATGCCTCTGAAGGCTCCACAAGAATAGACTTTAATTGGCGTCAGGCCAAGCTATTTATGAGAAACTGACAAGGGCGGTGGAGTGGGGCAAAGTCGGATAAAAACTTCCGGAGTTTTTGTCTCACAAAGATGTAGCTAGTGTCATTCTTCTCCAAATAAATCCAACGTCTCAAATTACTCGAGCGGAAATTAATCCGTTCGGCGGTTCCTTAGATACACACTTCCGCGGGCTTTTTACTACTGACGCCGTCCACCTCGTGGTCCTGGCTTGGTCTCTTGCGATTGGCTGATTCAATCGTATGTTCGTTGAGAAGACCTCGTGATTCTTCCTTTATGTCTCCAATTTTGGTACAGTAGTTGCACAATTTAGCCTTGAACTCGACTAATTCTGGCCGTCCCCCAGGAATAGCTACTGGCTCAACTTCTGTTGCAATCGTTACGAAATGCTGGCCTCCCTAATATCCAAGTCGACTTCCTTATGTGCTGCCTGGGCCGTAGTAATATTAATAATAAATATGAATACTTATTTATCGAAGATCAATAAGGGTTCAATATGTTTAATCTTTCTCCACGTGGCTAAAATTTAAAACATAGCGTGGGTGGGGCGTAACTTTTACCTGTATAGTTAAAGGCTCTATTCAAATGCATTGCCGCTTCGAAAAGCGACCTTGAAGTTCAGTTTTATTACATCTAAATTGCAGCCAATGGCCATAGCAGGGTATTTCAATTGAACGCCCTTAGGCTCCCAGCAAGTTCAATTTCAAGTAGTTCCAACTTAAGCTATCAGATCCACTGTCACTGACACCTAGCGACGAACGTTGGAACTTGATAGAGCCTTTCTAACCAACCAAATATAACCTACAAATTTGGCTACACACTACCAATTCTAGTGGTAGGTTCTTTTACATGTCATAAATATATGACATGGGCCCACCGGCTTTACTTTCCCTCCAAAGGAAGCCATATTGAAGGATTTTTACATTCCATGTCTGTGGGTGCTAGGGCTTTCCCAGCTCGAGGCACAGCGTTGTCAACTCTCCACCGTAGCCACTGAGAACGGCAGCGAGACTGGACACTGGAGACCTAACAAGCGAAGCAGCAGCAATGACCGGATTCAGAAGTCCACGTGGAGAGATAGATAGATAGATAGAGCAGGAACCATCACTGTAGAGCCCTGCGCGGATAAACAAAACATTATCGGCATCCGTCCCGCATCCACACGCCTGTTATCCGCATCCGCCCCTCATCCGCATGACTTTTATTTCCATCCGCCCCACATCCGCATGACTTTTATCCAAATCCGCTGATATTTCAATATTATGTTTAATTTATTAGATAAAGCATAACGTGTTAAATCAACACATTTAGACATTTGCGGAGAAAGTCGTTCCTGACAATTTGCTTCATTGCAAGGGACTTCAAGTTGGCATTCCAAGGGACTTCAAGTTGGATGACACTTCTGGTTCCTTGACCTCCGCTTTAGACAAAAAATTGGCTATACTTTGTTGGCTATTTTCGCACTTGCGCCTCAGTAAGTTTGATTTGCTCGATTTGTGTCCTGAGTATGAATACACTTTTTTTTACAGGTGGTGTATTCCTTGGAATTCACGGTAAGACAAAGTAAGCTTTTGCTGCTCTTTGCTTTATTTCATTACTTTCTCTTTACGCAAACATCAACTGTGATCTCCTGGGTTTTCTTTGTTTATACACTGTGCCTATATTACCCGTGAGTCTGTTCTAGATATATATATATTCCATGACCAACCTAGCGTCATCTAGCAGCGAATCTCAGAAGTTCCTCAATTTTTCCATGTACAAGAGGACTTCCTTACCAATCTAGCCACCAGATCTCGTCGCTATCGCCAGCTATCATCTCCGTGATCAAGAGGACTTGGTTCACCTTCCTATCCTCCAGGCTTCGCTAGTGACGCCTGCTTTCAACTCCTTGAAGACTACTTCATGAAGATATTTAATTTTTCTTAAGTTTGTAATCTTTATGTATGCTACTTTGTTTGTTTCCCCCACCCATCTTCCCTCCTTGGCCCCCCTGCGCTTCGTTGAACTGGTCTCACTAGTTCTTCGAACTTCAAAGCTTATACACACATCAAAAAAGTTTTGCATCACCTCGGTTCCCAGATCTCCGGCATATAGACGTTGACTGTGTATATTGTATCCAAGATACAGTCCCTTTGACTGTTCATAGATGTCACTAAAACTGCTCAAAGATGTAAACAACCATGCATGAGCAGGGCCTATTAGACGGAGGGGGTACGACAGCCGATCAGTTCCAGTCATTCCACCAGGACGAAGGTACGCTGCTCATGTTGTCTGTAGTTCTACCATGCCTAGAAGATCAATACCGCAGTTCGATCGCGTCCGCATTGTTACTTTGTGTCAAGAAGGGCTCTCAACAAGGGAAGTTTCCAGGCGTCTCAGAGTGAACCAAAGCGATGTTGTTCGGACATGGAGGAGGTACAGAGATACAGGAACTGTCGATGACAGGCCTCGCTCAGGCCGCCCAAGGGCTACTACTGTAGTGGATGACCGCTACTTACGGATTGCCGCTCGGAGGAACCCTGACAGCAATGCCACCATGTTGAATAATGCGTTTCGTTCAGCCACAGGACGTCGTGTTTCAACTCAAACTGTGCGCAATAGGCTGCATGATGCGCAACTTCACTCCCGACGTCCATGGCGAGGTCCAGCTTTGCAACCCCGACACCATGCAGCGCGGTACAGATGGGCCCAACAACATGCTGAATGGACCCCACGGAATTGGCATCACGTTCTCTTCACCGATGAGTGTCGCATATGCCTTCAACCAGACAATCGTCGGAGACGTGTTTGGAGGCACCCTGGTCAGGCTGAACGTCTTAGACACACTGTCCAGCGAGTGCAGCAAGGTGGTGGTTCCCTGATGTTTTGGGGTGGCATTATGTGGGGCCGACGTACGCCACTGGTGGTCATGGAAGGCTCCGAAACGGCTTTACGATACCTGAATGACATCCTCCGACCCATAGTGCAACCATATCGGCAGAATATTGGAGAGGCATTTGTCTTCATGGACGACAATTCTCGACCTCATCGTGCACATCTTGTGAATGCGTTCCTTCAAGATAACGACATCGCTCGACTACAGTGGCCAGCATGTTCGCCAGACATGAACCCTATCGAACATGCCTGGGATATGTTGAAAAGGGCTGTTTATGGACGTCTTGACCCACCAACCACTCTGAGAGATTTACGCCGAATTGTCGTTGAGGAGTGGGACAATTTGGACCAACAGTGTCTTGATGAACTTGTGGATAGTATGCCACGACGAATACAGGCATGCATCAATGCAAGAGGACGTGCTACTGGGTATTAGAGGTAGTGGTGTGTACTGCAATCTGGACCACAAATGCTGAAAGTCTAGCTGTATGATGGTACAACATGCAATGTGTGGGTCTCATGAGCAATAAAACGAGCTGAAATGTTGTTTGTGTTGATCTCTATTCCCTTTGTATTTAAAGGTTCCGGAACTCTTGGAACCGAGGTGATGCAAAACTTTTTTTGATGTGTGTAGTTGGAGCCTAACTAGGGCCCGTCTCCTCTACTTGAGAGACTTAATTCAAATCTTCGCCATGTTGTGAATTCCAGACTAACGGTCACCAGGAGTTTCGCCATCATCAGAAATGAGCTAAGTACTACTTCAACGTTCTTCAACTCATTTTAATTGCTTTTAAATAGCTACATGCTTTTTAACCATCATTTTACAGACAGTGTGATATTACTAAATGTGGGGCAATAGCCATCTTCGCGGGATTTTCGAGGTTGGGCCTTGTCTATCTAAGCTAATCTTAACATGAAGCAGCATTTCTTATGCTTATTAACTGAGATCATTTCTCACAACGTGGGACATCTTTAAATTACCCACTGTCTGTAGAAAACTTAGCTCGTTCCACCGCTGGACTTTTTCTGTCAATTTTAACAGATGATTGTTCTAGAATTTTCCATACCAAACAATTCATCTACAAGTTAAACCTTCTAGTATTTTCCACTCACATATGGAAATAATTTTTCTAACCAAGGAATCTTCCTTATGAACAGCTAATCAACACCTAATTTTTCTTCCTCCGTTGGAATTTTTCTGCTGCATTCAACTATAACCTACAAATTTTCAACGCAATAGACTCTCGCAAATCTAGTGCAACTAGTTATTTTTCACCATTCCAATAACTTTCCTTGCTATAAACTTTCTGTGTTACAATAGTGAACTTTTCAGCCACGTCAATAGACTATAGTGAAACAGTGCTCGCTCGATCTCTCATCCGCGTCGCGCTCGTCCGAAATAAATAAAATAGGCCAAGCACTTTCTCTACAAAATTCCTATTTCCTCTTCCCCAACCCCTCTTTACTAACAAATTATGTTAATCTTTAAATTTATGTCAATTTCAATTAGGCTTCGCCAAACCATAGGCGCCCTCCCAACTTTCTCCACCTTTCATTTATTCACTCTGTATCAATATCAGCAGTTAGAAACTGCTTATTAATCTATTTCTTTTCTTGCTAGCACAAGAATTGGTTATTGTCTACCAAACCTTTCATTAATCTCTTTAATCCAGGTTTCACGAAAGGGTAACTTGCCCCATTTTTTCCTCGTGATCCTGTTTAAATATAGAAGTTCTAGAAACTTCCTCTTAATTTTTTTCTTCAGGTTTCACAATAAGTGACCTGCTCTATTTGTATAAATAACCACCGTAATTACTGTATAAATATAAGAAGTTATAGAAACTTCTACTTATTTTCTCTCTCCCTTTGTTGTTATAATTTCAAATTGTTATTTTTTCATACTTTTAAGATTTCTAAATATGAAATCTTAAAATACCCGCATCGTACCTGTTTAATTCGGCTACGCCAGAATTACTTTATAATTGTTGTTACAAACTTTAAAATTGTCCATTTTAAGCACTACTTTTAAAATCTTATTCAGATTTTTGGTGCTTACCACAAGTTTTAAACTTGTACCCAATTTAACGTTGTTTATAAATTGTAAACTTGTTATCTTTAGGTCTCAGACCTTCACATGTAACCTTTTAGAAATCACAATCATGATCTAACTGTTATTAATTCTTTGTTAATTCTTCAAAATTTAATTTATTGTTAATAAACCTATTATTTTTTTCTCGTTATTCTTTTCGGTAGATTCACGCTTAGGTAGGACCCTGTCTTCCTTGACTCTTCCTAGGTTTATGCCCTCTTTAATAAAAATAAATCTATTGATAAGGTTTGCACTACTTGTTGCATTTGAGCAAGAACTTATAGTTACAAACTTATTAAAGCCTCTCTTAGCTTTAATAGCTAATTCTACCTCGCCAGTAAGGCAAGTACAGCTCGCTCCACCAGCTTCCTGCTTGTTGAGACTTTCTCTAAACTTATGGTTGGTTTTCCAAATTTAAGTTTTTCTCATTGTCTAAACTTTTAGTCGGCACCTTGCTGGGTAAAAGCTTAGCTATTTCTAAATGCAACTCTTCGTGCTCTTACCAAAATTATTTTCAAAAGCATAACTGTTTCGTCACTACTCTTCCTGGTAGTACTCAGCAATTTGTTGAGAGGAATTACCCACCCGGAGTTAATAAATATCACTACGAGCCCAACCTTTGCTCGCCTTTCAAAACATTTTGTTAAACCTAACTCCTTTGAAAGTACAAACAGTAAATCTGTCACTCTTTGACTTGCCAGACCACCACCCTTCCCCATAGTAGGCAAATTTATGCTTGAGAGGGAATACGCTATAGCCGTTTGCTTGCGTATAGCCCAAGTTCCAGCTGCGTTTCCTGTTAGCTGCGTCCAGGTCCCTACCCACTTTAGGTATCGGAAAGCTGGTTTACAGTGGCAACTGCTTTTGAGTGTACTTAAAGTTAAAATTATAACTTATGTTGGACTCTCGTCCTATTTCTCCATCCCTCTTCTCCAGTCCGAAACCCACTTCTTTTTCTTCATCATCTTCCCTTGGGGGTCAGGTTATTCCCAAGCTAATAATCTACCCAACAGGTAAAACATCACTATATCGTTCACCTTTTCGTTTCCATTGAAAACGTAACCAAATGTCTGCCATATCGTTGACTTGAGCTTTGTTTCACGCGCTATTGAATATTCACCTTGTTTTATATTAATAGCTAGTTTATCCATGTTGGTGAAATGTTGTTCATACTCACGGTCGCGGTAACATTCACTACGTGAACATCTCTTTACGCTTGGGGAAAGGGATTGACATTTGGCCGGAAATTCCAAGTCAGTCATCATCCTTCTGCTTCTGGACCCATCTATGTTCGCATAGTTGATGTCATCGTTGATGTTGCAATAGCACAGCCAACGTGCTTCAGTGACATGTTGGAAATAAATCTACAGATAAACCTGGATCCCGATCTTCCAGGATAGCTTAGATGGCGAAGTAGTTGACATGAGGAAAGTTAATGATGTCACCACGATGAACTAACAAGCTTATTGACAGCATTATATCTCTCGTACGTATAGTAATAATGGCAGTGAGAATTGATGATGATGAGATATCAAGACCATATACTACAAACATACGGTAAATAAAATGTAGTTGAAAGCATATGAATAAAATGATCTTCTCATGTATAAGTGCAATACATGCCTGCATATTTCGTACAGTGGACATAGCTCTTAACGAGTCCACACGTATTGTCACTGGATGTCTGAGACCTACTCCAGTGCAGAAGATCTACCCTCTCGCTGGCATTGCACCTCCAGTTATTCGACGCAGGGTGGCAGCAGAGAAAGAGAGACAAAAGCTTGAAGCAGATCCCAGACATTCTATGTTCAACCACAAGGTGACCACTCCTCGCCTAAGATCCAGGAGGAGTTTTATTAAGAGAACAGTACCCCTCCATACCAAGCCAGACGTCCGGCGTGTGTCACTCTGGAAACAAATAGTACCAGAGGGGTTTACCCCTAAAGAAGAACTGAGCAGTGGTAGTCATTTGCCTTATACCACCTGGAGGTCCTTAAACCGGATGAGAACAGGAGTGCCTAAGTGTCGTAGCAACCTTGTGAAGTGGGGTTATGCAGAAGATCCACGATGTGCCTGTGGAGAAATCCAGACTCCACAACACCTGCTCACGTGCAAAGATCTTAATGAAACCTGCAGCCAGGAAGACCTTATGTTGGCCACAGACCGAGGGATAAGAGCTGCAGAGTTCTGGAAAGGAAGAATTTAGTGTGTCTCCCGGACACGGAAAGTAGAAAGTAAGTAAGTATATTTCGTACGCAATAGGCTACAGGAGTATTCCTCGTTTAAGCATGAAGCTGTAGATTGGCTTATCAAATATGTAATATTAACGTAAGTTTGTATTCTAAAGACTATACGCAAAATTTACTCGAAACATTATCCGCAGCGTATCCGCTATCCACACAACGATGCAAACTATATCCGCGTGGCAAAAATATTTGCGGATATCCGCGGGTTTATCCGCGGGTTTATCCGCGGATATGCGTATCCGCGCAGGGCTTTAACCATCAGCTATTGGTCAGCAGCGAACATTGGTTATTGTCGGTGCGTGTTACTGTGTAACGTTTGAGTGGCCATTTGTTAACGAGGGAAATGAGAGAATTATATCGAGAGAAACGAAATCGACACCGAACCCTAATAACTAATTGGGCAGGACTGAGCGGCAGGATTATGCAGATGAAGAAGTGCCGACTGGGGATCTGTTGGACGTCACGCTTGTTAGTCCCTCAGTATGGCGACCGCTGCGCTAGAGTATTTAAAGAGCTAATTACTGTCCTCGACATATTAACAGATGATTATTGAACTAATTAATTCCCGTCCAACTCTCGAGTTCAGACAGATGGATGACGTAATTGCGGATCACAGTTGAAGTGGTGGACCATGATCCCTTAGCGCTCGGGCCACACCACAAAGGGCAGGACATAAGGAGCTTACGAGGGTTGTCTGAAAGGGTCAGGTAGATCAAGGAAGCCGGTTATTAATGATCCTCAAGAAAGGGCTCTTCACTGAGAAGCATACTGTTATATTCGTCTATACGATGGCTGGGGATTTGAACCGTTAAGGGAACCGGGACGTGGGATGGGCACAAAAATTGCAATTTTTTAAAGCTTAAGAAAATCTCCCATCCTTCCTAAAGAATTTGGTGTATCAATTATTGTGCTGAAGTGATATTTGATGCAATAAAATTCGGTTTAAACATAATATTTTAAGGCTATACTGTAGCTACTAGCCAAACATTCTTTTTGTGTTTTCCATAAGTCATATTTTTTGAAACTTCATGTACCATTTTCTCAGAAACTATCTGATCAATGTATTTGAAACTTGGTAGTCTCTAAGACACTATATAGATATACTACTGAAAGTACATTTATTCAGATATCTTGATTAGTTCAAGGAGCCCAGCTTGAAAAGCACTGACAATTTTACAGACAATTTCAGTTTTCAATTACGACGTAAAAAAACTCAACTCCTGTAATTAATACGACAATACTTTTGCTTCAGTAGCTCAAATATGGTTTAAATAGTATGCAATCTATTGCAGTTTCTGAGATATGTAACTAAACATCAGAAGCTACATTTTCTATCGATTCACATGACACAGTTCCCTTAAGGAGGAAATCCATATTTCACTCGCAAGCCTCGTCGTTACAATTTATTAAAAAATTAAATAACTTGAAAAAGAAAAGGTATAACCTCGATTCCTTGGTTCACACTACATTCCTCTTGTCAGCTACTGTCCACTATCGGTGATGTTTGGGCCTTTAAAGACATGCATCTTGAAGCTGCACATACATTACTTGACTGCTATGATCGTAATGTTAGTGGTGAACATGACAGTCTGGTATTTTTAGCCTATTTTCAATTTTGAAAAAGAAAAAAAAAAGCCTTATGAGATCACCTTTTGTCCGTGTGTGTGTGTCCCTAATAAATTCTAAACGGCTGGAGCGATTTCAATGAAACTCGGTAAGTTTATAGCACTATTTCAGACGACCTCGACCGTGCCTTCAAATTTTGTTACGTCCCACAAATCCAACATGGCGGCTGTGCGAAATATTTCACCAGCATTCAATATCTCCGAAACTATTCCCGATATCACCTTGGAATTTTTACGGTGATAAAGGGAACTACTAGAAGTTCACCTATGTGACTTTTGAAAAACTGGTAACTACAAAACCAACATGGCGGCCACGCGAATTTGCGACTTTTAAATAGACGTTTCTCGCGATTTAACCAACCAAACGCAATAAAACTTGGTACAGTATATGTTTATACACATTGTAATGCACCGACATCTAACTTGGTTCAATTGTTTACACAACCATAAGATGGCGGATGTGCGAAATATTTCACCGGCATTCTATATCTCTGAAACTATTAGCGGTATCACCCTGAAATTATGTACGGAGATAAAGGGCACTACTGGAAGTGCATCTATAAGACTTTCAAAAACCGGTTAACTACAAAACGAACATGGCGGCCAAGCGAATTTGAAAATTTTAAATACGCTAGACCTTTCTTGGGATTTAATGTTCCAACCGCAATGAAATCTGGTACAGGAAATGTTTATACATATTGTAATACACTGGTATCTAATTTAGTTTAAT
This sequence comes from Meconema thalassinum, assembly GCA_946902985.2. Lineage (NCBI taxonomy): Eukaryota > Metazoa > Arthropoda > Insecta > Orthoptera > Tettigoniidae > Meconema > Meconema thalassinum. The sequence goes on from OX336393.1 coordinate 178,652,266, forward strand.
TGTTTACATAACCTCAAGATGGCGGCTTGGCAAATTTTAAAATGAAGTTTTTATTTCTTGTGTCGTAATCATGCGATCGATGTGAAAGTTTGAATAATGAACCTGCGCAATAATTTTCCTTTAATGGTACATGACTCTATGGCCTATACATTTAACAATCCAATATGGCGACCATCCGAAATATTTAGACTCCTCTGAATATCTACGAATCTATTATAGCAATCAAACTGATTTTTTATGTTCATAGGGGCTATGAACGTAAGTTCACCTATAGGACTTTAAATAACATGGTGATCACAAATCCGACATGGCGGCGACGCGAAGTATAAATATTCACATGGACGTTTCTCGCAATTTAACCATCCGAGTGCAGTGAAACTTGGTACAGTAAATCCTTATACGAATGTTAATCCACTGGCATCTAATTTAATTCAATTGTTTCCATTACCACAAGATGGCAGCTGAGCGAAATTGTAAAATCTCCTTGTTACTTCTTGTGTCCTAATCATGCGATTGAAGTTTGAATGCTACATGTACACAATAATCTTCATGTAAGAGTACATAACTCTAGAACCTACATATATAAAATCCAATATGGCGACCATCCTAAATATTTAGTCGGTTCTCAATATCTACGAATCTATTACAGCAATCAAACTGAAATTTTGTATGTAGATAGAGGCAATTAACATAAGTAGGATATATGAAAACAGGCTGTATAGTTCTTCACGGAACAACTTGTTTTACCATACATTATAATGACCAACACAACCAACAGTGCTCCAAAGTGGTTATTGTGCTTGTTCAAGGGGTGACTTATAACCTTGAACCTCATATTTCAGTCCGGCGAGCTGATAAATTTTATACCATACCTAATCTCTACATAGTATAAAACAAAGTTCCCGATTCTTGGATGTAACGGGTAATCTCGAGAACCACTGGATGGATATTGATGCGGGTTTCACCATTCTGTAAAGGATATCCCGAGGAGGGTTTCTATACAAAAACATTAATTTAAGACCAAAGGAAGCCGAGCAGAAACGATTTCAGTGAATCGAGTAGAAGAAAAACCTGCCGTCCGTGGATATTTTATGCCTACGCTTACCCGGTCCACCTTAGTGTGTGGCAAGCAGCTTGACCATTGTACCATCACGCCCCTCACACTGTACATACCGAATGCAAATGCAGAAAAAGGTTAACCGCATTTCCTGCTAATGGATTTAACGTACCTTCTAACAACTGAGGCGTTTAAAGACGTCCGGTTGCAGGAATCTGACCCGGAAAGGGATCGTTAACATCTTTAACGTGCCAGTAAATCTCACAAGGTACCCTCGCATTTGCGCACCCTCAAAGGCCAACTGTTTGCGGCAGGATTCGATCCTGCTACCTTGGACACAGCAGGTGAGAACATTACCGCTGCGCCACGCAGTCACCTCATGGCCATTGAAGGGCAAATTGACCTTCCAGGCAGATTGAGGTTGGTTACAAGATTAATAAGATACTAGAACCTGAAAAAACATGTGGCAGACCTTATTATGAGGGGCGTTCCGAAAAAAAGTTTTGTCTCACAGAAAACGGTATTACTAAGTGGGAAAACACAGCATCAGAAAGAAACATAACCCCTTGGCTCTTTTTCCACAAAGTCGCCATCGGCATTAATACATTTTCCATACCGCGTAATCAATTTCAAGACCACCCCCTTCCCAGGGGCTGTCGACTGGTGAGACGTGACTTGGCCACCACAGGACCCCACTTGTACTAGTACCGGCCTCCTATGGCATCTTTCCTGTCGGCGGCTTCGGTGGAGTAGTTGGTAGCATGCTGAGCTTCTATGCCCAAGGTCACGGGTTCAAACCCGGCCGAAGTCGTCAAATTTTTTAAGAGCTTTAAAAATTCCTCAGTTCGCCTTCCTTCGGAGGGGAAGTAAAGTTGGCGGTCTCGTATCATAGATTTATGACATAATAATAACAATAATATTATCGTATGGCCTCGGGTGACGGGTGCAAGCTTTGTTATTTGACACCCAAAGGGTAGCTTGCATGTCGAATTTCGTTGTACCTTGAAGCTCTATGAAAGTCAACGAGGTTAGATATCTAAGCTCCTTGAGTACTAGAGCGCTTTCTTGTAGAGAAATGAGGAACTTTGTGTTGGCGGAAACTCCCGAGATTAATTTTGTCATTATGAGCACGGCCTACTGAATTCAAATGGGTTCGTTGACATGCCAACATCGTATGGCATGGTGTCGTAATTTTTGCCGTCTTTCAAAAATCACTTACCACGGCCAGGAGCGAACCTGCAAGCTTGGGGTTAGTAGACCAAAACGTTGACCACTCACCCACCGTGGCAAACTATTTATGACATGAAAAAGAACCTTCCACTAATTACACTTGTGTGAAGCTTAATTATAGGTTATATTTGCATAACTCTAGAGCCTCCGTGGCTAAGGCGGCAGCACGCCAGCCTCTCACCGCTGGGTCCGTGGTTCAACTCCCGGTCACTCCATGTGAGATTTGTGCTGGACAAAGCGGAGGCAGACAGGTTTTTCTCCGGGTACTCCGGTTTTCCCTGTCACAATTTCATTCCAGCAACACTCTCCACTATCATTTCATTTCATCTGTCATTCATTTCATCATTGCCCCAGAGGAGTGCGTCAGGCCTCGGCAGCCGGCACAGTTCTTATCCTCGCCGCTAGATGGGGGCTTCATTCATTCCATTCCTGACCCGGTCGGAGACTGGAAGCAGGCTGTGGATTTTCATTTTTCATTTGCATAACTCTCTTAGATTCCAACGTTCGTCGCCAGGAGCCGACTGCGGTGGCATCTGGTAACAAAGTTCAGAAGTAGATGATCGTTGACGGTGGCGTTTCGTAGCAAAAGTTGGAACTACTTGAAAATCGAAAGTCTGCAGTCCTTACTTTCTAAACGCTATGCTTGAATTAAAAACAGATAACACACACTAATACAGCCATCACAATTAACACCGGTTATCAGACAGATTCTACATACACCCAAAGTACACGGGGCTACATGAACGCGTTGTCACAGCCCCTAAACTGAGGAACCAACCAACCATCTTTTCTGTCGACCTACCTTGGCCAACTATTTTTCTCTTCCGTGTTTCCAATAACAGCGTCAGGAAACGGTTTGGTGTTGCACCAATCTAAGACAAAATGCTCGAGGGTCGTCGGCGCTAGTTTGGACATGTTTTACGGGCAGAAGGTGAAACGATTGGCAAGGCGGGATACACATTTGAAACCGTCGGCAAAAGACCAAAAGGACAACCTCTGCAACGTTGGTGTGACACGCAAAATAAAGACCTCAAAAGCGTGTATCTCCATCCTGATGCGGCCTCAGACCGAGCAAAATGGAGACAACGGATCCATGTAGCGGACCCCACAATCACGCGGGACAAACGATGATGAAGTAGGAGAAGACGAAGCAGGAGAAGAAGAAGAAGAACGAAACTTCTAGGTCATATGCCCTAGTGATAAGTATGATAATGGAATTGAATGAATGTGAAATAAATACAAATACGTACCCTACTTTACTAACTTACATACTATAGCAGAAATTGGCAAAAATTAACAAATGCGAGAAATAAAAGACAGCCGGCGCGTGGTGTAGTGGTAGCGTGCCTGCATCTCAGCCCAGGGCCCGAGTTCGATTCCCTGCTCCGTCACGGACTTTATAAACTGGCTGGAACGGAGTGAACTCAGACTCGTGAGGACAATAAAGTAGGTGTCGTAGTAGATAGGTAGCGCCCGGTCAAGAAAACAAAGATTAAAGATCTGCCTCGCTGATACCCGTCACACGATAATCTGTAGGCCAAATGGATGAACAGCGGTCCCTTGCCAGGCCAAGGCCATGGTGCTACGGGGAGAGTGGGGGAATAAAAGACAAGGCGAAAGAGAATGCCCTCAACCTTGAAGAACAAGTACTGAGGGACACTGAAGGGAGTAGATCCATGATCGTCAGATAGGAAAGAGTTCACCCTCAATTCAATGGAGAAAAGGGGGCTAACCAGACCCAGCTCTGGATTCCCACCAACTTCCTTGAGGATGTAGCACTATTCAGGGCACATCACACACTAAACTTCACCTCTGATTAATCTCACCAGTCTACCCTTACATAATATTATTCAAAAAATTAAAAGTAGCCTAAAATAGTAGTGTCCGGAATTTCTTGAGTGCTATTTGCTTGGTTGGTTGGTTCCTTAGGGGCTGCGACAATGCAGCTATGTAGCCCCGTGTACTTTGGGTGTGCGTAGAATCTGTCTGATAACCGGTGATAATTGTGATGACTGTATTAGTGTGTGTTATCTGTTTCTTAATTCAAGAAAGGACTGCAGAATTTGGATTTTTCAAGTAGTTCCTACCTTTGCCGCAAACGCCACCCTCAACGACTACTAGTTCAGAACTTGGCAACTAGACGCCACCGCAGGCGGCTCCTGGCGACGAACATAGGAACCTGAGCGTTGTTTAAATTTTTAACCTAATTTAGCTTCACACAGGTGTAATTAGTGGAAGGTTCTTTAACATGCCATAAATCTATGACATGGGACCGCTGGCTTTACTTACCCTCCGAAGGAAGGTATACTGAGGGATTTTTAACGCTCTTAAAATGAGTGATATTAGTCCACGGGATTGTCGGCCTCGGTGGCGTAATCGGTAGCATACTAAACTGCTATGCCTTCAGTATGCCTTCCTTCGGAGGTGAAGTAAAGCCGGCGGGCAAAAGTCATCGATTTATGGTATGAAAAAGAACCTACCCCTACAATTTTAGAGTGTGACTACATTTGTAGGATATTTGGTTAGAAACGCTCTATCAAGCTCTAACGTTCACCGCTGGTGACAGTAGCATCTGGTAGACAAAGTTGGAACTACTTGAAATTGAACTTGCCCAGTCTCATTCATCTTCATTCATTTCATCTCTCATTAGCTTCTCTCAAGAGGTTGGTGTCAGGAAGGGCATCCGGCCGCAAATACCATCCGTTTAATAGAATTTAATCGCATGTAATCCCTGACCAGGGGCAGATGACCTCATAGTTCCACCCCTTAAAACCTCAATAACTAACTAACTAATCCCTGACCCTGATGGAAACGGGATTAATAAAGGCCTAGGCCTACATACATCAGTCTACGGCAGTGTTTCCCAAACTGTTTTGTATGTTTACTACTTTAAGAGATGAGAATCTCTCGCGTACCACCTAATGGTTGGGAGATATAGTAACTATAACCCCCACCTCCACTACGTAGTAGACCAAAAGACGGATTGTAAATTGTGTCTGTTAGAGTTAGACTTTTAGAGTTAAAGTTCAAACAATAAAAAGTGTGTCCAGTTGTTTAATTATTTCTTACAATAAGTATACAATTGAAACATTCAAAATGACACTGTACAAATAATAATAATAAAAAATTCATAAAAACCGAAGTTCAACTCATAACTTCAATGTGAAGGGTGAGCTTGAAGAATAGAAGCCAACTTAGGAATGTCTGGTTGATTGCTGAGTCTCAAACTAAGATCGTTTTCCTCTGTAAGGAGTCTATTCTGGTATTTATTCTTGAGATAAACAAGTGAATAAAATGCAGTCTCACACAAGTACGAAGTAGTGAAAGGCAGTAAAAGTGTAACTGCTTTGTCAGCTATGTCTGCACAGTCTGCACGCCTCCCATCCCAAAAGTTCACACGAGCCATTTTTGAAAAAGTTTGCCTTATTTATGAATCACAATTCAATTCATAAAACTGCTCCTTGTCTTTGCCCTTAAAGTCCTCCGGCAACATATCAATGTTTTTATATTTTTAAATTTTATATTTTATATTTTTCGTAACGTATCTAATGTTTTTTTTTTTATATTTTCGTAACATCACCGCGTACCACTGCAGCAGTACAAGCGTATCACCGCGTACCACAGTTTGGGAAACGCTGGTCTACGGGATCCCTGATATTTACTGTAGCATGGTTCGACCCGCTCACTCTTGACCTGGTTTCCAATAATAAAAGCTAAGATGCTGACATGACACACTGTACTCTATCTAAAAGGCAAGTTATAAAACTTTTGCTGTATTACGCCATGAATAAATCTCAATTTTATCAGCGCATTACCGTGGCCGCACGGGACCAGTGCTCTGCGTTCCTTATTAAACTCGGGCTGCCTGTCGGGACCATTACTCCCCGGGAAATGGCTGCTCTGCTCTTTTACGTTCCAAATTTGTAGCAGTTATTAAGTTTGCCTTTCAATAAAATCCATCTGCGAATACGCTAGTTAGAAAAACAATTTATATGCGGAACGTTTGAGAAACTCAGCGATAGCTCAGAATATTTTTGTGCTGATGAAACATTTCAGATATTAAACTGCTGGATTCTGTCCTATATAGAAAATGTAGAAGCCATTTTAACATAGAGATGTTTCCGGGCTGGCCAAGTAAAATTTTCAAACGCCAAAATGTGCGATGGTCTACCGCCCACCTTGCCCCTAAGAGGGCGCGCGCAGATATATTTCCCTCACTTCCTGGTTAACGAGCGGCGACTCAAACGTAAGGCAGTAGCACGCTACCGACCAATATAATGCTCTCTCTATCAGGCCACCAAAAACCATCCGTTTAATAAAATTTCATCGCTTTCAATAAATTGGAACACCTTCCAGATTTTAAACCTTGGAATGAGGTAGTTTGTCTACAAAGCTACTTTGCTGAAAGTGATCGCTATGAAGCTGGTGGTTAGCTTGTGTCTCCGACAGGTATCAGTGTCCAATCTTGCACATCTGCACATAGTTCTGTCCAGTCTCACTGCTTGCCCTCAGTGGCTACGGTGGAAATTTGACAACGCTGTGCCTCACGCTGGGAAAGCCTTGGCCTCAGGTGCCATGGAATGCAAACATATCCGCCCAGCTAGATTTCAAAGGCGATATTGCGCAGTTGTAGAGTAACAGACTCATTGTGAACATGACGTCCACTGAACGTATGAAACGTTTCATGTTCTGGTTGGTACTTGTCCCCGCAACTTCAATGCAAAAATAGTTAACTTTAAGTTATGTGTCAACAACGTTATAAAGAAACTGGTATACAGACCTATCCTCATGCAAATTGCGAGTGTTGTGAACAGTATTAAACATCTAAAAACCATATCCATGATTCGATGTTCCTCGGTGTAGCGAAGGAACTATGAAGTTTTTTTTGTTTATCGTCGTAATTTAATTAATTGATTTTCAGTCGGTCAACACTCCAATGTGCCCAATTAACTTGGGCGTGGAATAACACTTATCTATTCACATCTGTTAACCTGGAAAAATTACGTTCTTAAATATACACCTTTTATGCGTTCTAAAATATTAAGTGGGGGCAATTGATAACAATGTTTCGTTCACCAGGCGACCATCATCAGATTTCATTCACTTAAGGGGCCTCGGAATGCCATATACTGCCCATGTTAATCTTCTACTTGCATTTACCTATTTCCCAGTAACTATTAATAAGGAGTAATTAATGTTTTTCAGGAGTGTTCCTTGAGATTTTCTCTTTCTTTTAAACACAGGCGTTTGGAATATAAATGAAGGAGGTAGACAGCTACGCTTCATGTACAGTGCAAAACAATATTACAGTCAGAATATTTGCAAATGTCAGAAAGTGACAACGACGATGTTCAATTGGAACACGTTCCAAATTTTAATCCTTGGAATGTGTTGGTTTGTCTACAAAGCTACTTTGCTGAAGGTGATCGCTATGAAGTTGGTGAACGCGTGCTGCTCTTGCCGTCGCCCGGCAGGTTTTCGGCGTTTAATATTGAAAAATTGAAAGTGTCCCGTGCGGTTTTCACTACGTCATTGTACAACCTTGTAGGAATATTGTGTATTAAATTTCAACCAGACTAGAATTTTACACCGCAATCCGTTCCCTTGACAGCTCAATCCACAACATTAAGGGGTTGTTGCTAAACATGAGAGATTAAGGGAAAGAGTTTCAAATATTCAACATAGAAATTAAATTACGACATTGTGACGCAAATTCAGCTCTTAAAATGTCATTTAGCGCGGGTTGTCTAAATCAATAATTAATAACACTTTCGAAGAAATTTGAATTTAGTGACTTTTTAGTTTTCTTTTGTTGATACTAGTGGTACAGTACTACTGCTAAATACGCGGTACCTTCTCTAAATCTACAATATGATAAGCCTAATAATATGCTACATTACTACCACTATGGCATCACCGAAATACATGTTATTTCAAAAATACTTCACAAACAAAATACAACACAGGTATTCACAATTTCCCCACTAGGTGGAAGCACTTGTCGTTCCTAAATCCATAGTAAAGAGAAATTAAATAGTTACCTCAACACAACTGATGAGTTGAACTCGTCTCTTGCATTGGGGTATCTCTACAGAACAAGTATAAGGTGCGTTCAAAAAGTAACGGGCCGGAGGCATAATTACAGAAACCAGTACCCGTATGTTAGAAGTATTGGCCCTGGCTGTTGAGGCACTTGTCCCACTGTGACACGAGGCGGTGAATGGCTGTCTCATAAAATTCCCTGGGCTGCGATGTGAACCAGTTCCGCACGCACAGCTGGACGTCGGCGTTCGAGGTGAATGGTTGGCCCCGCAGAGCCCTTTTCATGCGACCAAACATGGCGTAATCACAGGGAGAGAGGTCTGGACTGTACGGAGGGTGGCCGAGAACCTCCCATTTGAATTTCTGCAGGAGTGTCGCGACTGTGTTGGCCGTATGAGATCGTGCATTGTCGTGGAGCGACCACGGCGGCTATGGCGTTCACTGTCACTCGGCGGTCCTGGGTAATGAGTGTATCAACCAGCCGGACGTTGTCATCGGTAATGCAGGGGAGTGCCCCTGACCAGGCATCATCGGCTAACGACACCCGTCCTTCCCTGAAGCGCTTGTGCCACGCCTTGACCCTTGCAAGGGACATGCAGTGTTCGCCGTACACTTGTGACATTCGCCGATGAATGTCCGTTCCCCCTACTCCTTCCGCTGTCAGAAACCGAACTACACCTCTTTGCTCTTCGGTTGACGCCTCCATGTCACTGTTTGCAATGCGACTGGCAGCGTTGAACGATTGATGCATGCTGCTGTTCGCTTTGTATCATCACTTGACGTGCACGCGTGCCCTCTAGCGACGGGCTGTGACCTTCCACGCTCTGGTCGGAACCACACCTCGTTACACACGCCACGATTAGCCGATGTCGTCACCGGTTTGTGCATTCCAGCCTCCAGCTCGTTACTTTTTGAACGCACCTTATATATTTCAAGTACTACGGGATTAGCCGTACTGCGGAGTTATCCTCTATACTGTAATCTTTCTGACCTTCCAACATCGCACAAACTAGTTGGACCAAGGCACTACGGTATCCATTATGCTGGGCTGTTATGCAAGCTCATGTGCAATATTGGGGAAAATACTACGCATTGCTTTGCATATTATCGTCACAATAAATGTATGTAACAGTAATCTACATAGCCTACTGTATATGTGTGCAAAAATGAAAATAATGACTATTTACAAACAGCTCGTAATAATAAATCAATTAATGATAACGGTATGAAATCGCAGCTTACAATAAAAGAAATCTGACAGTACATTAAAAAGCTGTTATTATAAACAGTTTCCAATTGGAGGGAGGAAATTATATTGTTAATTTACAAATGACACCTTTCAGTCAATTATTCGATTAATTGCCATACATATTCTTTATTTAACCTGCATCTCCGTCCTTTCATTACAGAGGATAATTTGAGTACTGATAATTAGGGCGAGGATTTTTAGGTAAATAAATATTTTTTATGTAAATACATATTTTAAGCATTTTTTCTATAAATACATAAATTCCTGCTTTTCACTTATTACCACATAAAAAGACATAATATTTATATATTTTAAAATCAGTATGCTAGATCTGTCAGTTCATTAGATTTTCGTCTGTGTTACTTCAACGGGGAAGGACCTATGTGCTATCTAATCTTCATGCAGAGCGTATGTGAGCTCGCAACTGTGTTATTCTTAACTTGTCACCCCGTGCCACTCACTGTGGAAGTCGGAGATTTCATTGTCCATAGCCATATTGCACCACGTGCTAGACCTCCCTCCCCCAGCTACCTGGAACTAGGGTCACTCACATGCAGTTAATTTCTGGCACTGTGAAGTGTAAGTCAGTTTTACGATGCCTGAAGTAAAAACAACTACAAGTTATCGTCTGCAGCAGTATGTTGCAGAATTTAAAGATAATTTTACTTCTGATAGGGGCGTTCTGTTCTGCCAACCATGTGGGGAAGCAATAAAGGCTGAACAGCGATCTCAAGTTACACAACACCTCAAGGGCAAGAAGCATATTGCCACAGTTTCGAGCCTTCAGAATAAGTGTTTCGTGATAATCGTCTGTCATTTGTGATGGACTTCAGCAGTCAGTCAGACATAGAATAAATTGCATTCGTGAGTACTGCATATTGTTTATATTTACATTAATAAACTAAATTATATTAAAATATTTTTACTTTTTTGTCACATATATCAGGTATTTTTAATACATAAGGTTTAGCCTATATTATTCCAATATTATAAGGTGCGTTCAAAAAGTAACGAGCCGGATGCATAATTACAGAAACCAGTACCCGTATGTTAGAAGTATTGGCCCTGGCTGTTGAGGCACTTGTCCCACTGTGACACGAGGCGGTGAATGGCTGTCTCATAAAATTCCCTGGGCTGCGATGTGAACCTGTTTCGCACGTACAGCTGGTCGTCGGCGTCCGAGGTGAATCATTGGCCCCGCAGAGCCCTTTTCAGGGGACCAAACATGGCGTAATCACAGGGAGAGAGGTCTGGACTGTATGGAGGGTGGCCGAGAACCTCCCATTTGAATTTCTGCAGGAGTGCCGCGACTGTGTTGGACGTATGAGGTCGTGCATTGTCGTGGAGCGACCACGGTGGCTATGGCGTTCACTGTCACTCGGCGGTCCTGGGTAATGAGTGCATCAACCAGCTGGACGTTGTCATCGGTAATGCAGAGGAGTGTCCGAGACCGGGCATTATCGACTAACGACACCCGTCCTTCCCTGAAGCGCTTGTGCCACGCCTTGACCCTTGCAAGGGACATGCAGTGTTCGCCGTACACTTATGACATTCGGCGATGAATGTCCGTTCCCCTACTACTTCTGCTGTCAGAAACAGAACAAAACCTCTTTGTTCTTCGGTTGACGCCTCCATGTCACTGTTTGCAATGCGACTGGCAGCGTTGGACGATTGATGCATGCTGCTGCTCGCTTTGTATCGTCACGTGACGGGCACGCGTGCCCTCTAGCGACGGGCTGTGACCTTCAACGCTCTGGTCGGAACCACACCTCGTTACACACGCCATGATTAACCGATGTAGTCACCGGTTTGCGCATTGCAGCCTCCGGCTCGTTACTTTTTGAACGCACCTTATATAAACGTTCTAAACCATTCTAAACATGGTTAGGAGACAGAGTTAGGTTCAAGTAACCTCCCATATGCAATAAAGATTACGTCTGAACGAAAATATAAACTTATAATGTAATTATAAATAAATCTAAATCTTGAGTCCCGAAATCTGACATTAGAATTCCAATGGAAACATACGCGTCCAAGAGTAGAAGTGAGGAAACTTTGGAAATTGCTGAGGTGCAATTCGATCGCATATTTATTTACAACTAGCGGTCCCGTGCGAGAACTCTCGCATGTGTATAAACCACCCACCTGGCTTTACTGTTATGCGGGCTTCTATAAATATGTTTATTTGTTTAAACGCGCTTTAAAAGATGTGGGTTTTATGCGCCCCATGTGTACACACTACCCGCCCGGCTCTAGTGCTATGCGGGCTGGGCGCGACACACTTCAGGCAGGGGCTGCCATCTTGTTTATTTGTTTAAAAGCACTTTATAAACAAATAAATATATTTCCGTGGACTTTTCAAGAAATGCAAGATTTTTCCTGTACTATTGAGAGGATTTGGTACAAACCGCACCTTCTAACTCCCTCGGGATTAGGAGCTTGAGTTTTGTGAAACATACACCTTAGCGTATTATATATAGATAGATAGATTAACCTCTCAAGAGTAAGTGCATCCCAATTCCAACCCTGATACAGCCATAAAAGATCAGAGAATCGAATTCTGGTTGTCTAAACTAGGATTTACTAAAGTGACAATAATGGCTCGACCCTTTTGACCGTGGCCCACATTTTAACCGAGAGTATGTATCGTGCTGACTTACGAAGAAACCTTGGTTTGCAGATGACACTCAATCTTATATTAGCCGATGACGCGGTGGCTGCTGATCTCGTCATCCGCTTTATAAGTGAGAGTGGGTTAGGGCCAGCAATCTAAATTTTCCAGTGTACATTGACTCAACGACATGTTCGTTTATGAATGAGAATTTTTGTTTTTCCGTAATTTTCTTGGATTATATAATTACTGGCGGACCCGTGCGATATATATCGCATGTTCATAAACCACTCTTTCCCCAATAGGTTTATAATGAGAGACTTGATGAGAAAGGTTGCTATGTTTTTATTTCAACAAAATGATTATAGAACACTATTTACATTTCAGTTAGAATTCCAAGTTCTACGTTCCCTAACTTAAGACGGCAATCACTGAAATTTGGATCATCATAACACTCACCAGTATTCGATATTTATGAAATTATACGATTTGAGTAGGCCTACTCATTCCTTTGATTTACTGTTTCTGAAATCCATGCAAAATGATAAACGAAAAACCTCAGAATGTTAAAATGACATGAAACAGTCGTCTCAGCGGCCAAAATGTGAAGTAGGCAGCAATTATGGAGCGTATTTTCCGACAGAAACAGTATCTGAAAATCGCACACTCCGTACAATCTTTTTAAACTCATTTTTAAAATAAATTATTGATATTTATGAAATTAGAGTGCAATTTATCACTGCTAATGTCTATTCTCTTTCATTTGAATGCTCATTTGTTACGATCGGTCGCTTGTGAGCGCCGCAGAAGGGATCTATACTACTGAAATAATATATATGATTAGTTTTATTTAATTTTTTGTTTGATTAATTTTCGGTCTTTTCAAATTTAGGTATCCACTTCTAAATTTTAAATTCCATTCAAAATTTGTTTACTTTAATCTGTGTTAAGAGGGGCAGATGACCACGTAGTTCCTCCCTTTAAAACAACAATAACTAACTAAGAATGGCTCCAGAAGGTATACAGCTCGTAGGTTGAAAGCCCCTTTTAGTACTCCTACGTCACCGGCGCAAGAATGACTGGAGAAGGTAAATGCTGGCCCCACAACAGAACAGGGATGGTTTCTAGCATCTCACTAATTAAAGCCCATACTTATCGCCCAGCAGTGCCGGAAATTAAAAGAAACAAATTATAAAGCGTCCATTGTTCCCGCACGGCACGGCACCGCACGCCAGTTGGAGACAATAGTACGGAGTAATTTTGGTAAATACTGAAACCCCAAGTTGACGATTAGAGGGGTGCGGGCGGTCCAGTGAAGCCTTACTAACGCGGTTTATACAGTAGTAAGTAAACTTGCTGCAAACTCGGTACATTCTGATAGTCACTCACAACTAGTCAAGACCACCTGTAACTAGAGCCCTGACACATCCGCACGACTGATATACGCATCCGCACAACTGTTACCCACATCCGCCCCGCATCCGCAAAGCTCTTTTCCGCATTCGCAAGTATGTTATCCGAATCTACTGACATTACAATAACATTTTATCATTTCATATGATCTTGTCGACTTCATCGTTATGCTTTGGTCTACCGTTATGCGTTACGGTTACGGCGTGTATGACATCATCATGTTGTTCAGTGCATATGCACCGAGTCTGAGTTTACTCCCGGGGTCTGGCGTTATGCGATACGGAGACGGCGAGTGCGTGACGTCATGCAGCAGAGTGCACCTCCCGCTCTCAGTTCCCCACGCGGGAAGCCTAAGTTAAAGGGTACTGGAGTCTGTTGAGTCTGAGTTTACTCCTGGGGTCTGGCGTTATCCGATACGGAGACGGCGAGTGCGTGACGTCATGCAGCAGAGTGCACCTCCCGCTCTCCGTTCCCCGCGCGGGAAGCCTAAGTTAATGGGTAATGGAGGCTGTTGAAAGAGTCCTGGGGATTCGAGCGAAGCGAGAAGCCTTCCTGAGCCTTTCTAACATGTGTAGCATTTGTAGCATGCGTCATTTGAAATGATATAAAGTCTAGTCTCTCCGACTGACTGTATTAGCCTACTTTCGATTTTTGCAAAAAATGAAAGTAGACTTATGAGATCAACACAGGGCGAAAAAAGTGTGTCTGTCTGTGTGTGTGTATGTGTGTGTGTGAGTCTGTGTGTGTGTGTGTATGTGTGTGTGTGAGTCTGTGTGTGTGTGTGTGTGTCTGTGTGTGTGTGAGTGTGTGTACTCTGAATGTCTGTCCCCCCCCCCTATCAATTCGAACACGGTGAAACCGAATTGAACGAAATTTGGTACAGAGGTAGCACTAGTAAAGGACACCTCAGTGTCATACTTTATATCGCCGCCATCTTTACCAAAACAGAATGGCGGCCACTCAAATGTTCAAAACGTAAAATCAAATTACGGCTAAACTAATCATCCGATCTCTACCAAATTTGGTGACAACATACCTTTATATAGGACGCGTCTTTCACCCAAAATTCAAGGTCATCGGCCATGCCATTTCAGGATGGCGGCCGTGTGAATTATGCAACCATTTTAATAAATAGCTTAAGACCCACCAATTCCGATTATCGAGCCTAGGGGGGTTTAAGCTATCCTGAAGGTCGTGATCCGTTATTTATTATAATTTAATATCATAATATTATACAGTATGAGTGGCTTAAAAGAGCTGAGCCGTTTGTATCACACGACAAGATGGCAGCTGTCCTCATGTGCCTGTCTTATATTTCAGTAGTTTTAGTATGTTGTATGTGATATACCGTACTGATACAATAATATAAACTTTGTATGAAATGATCTTTAATGAAGATGTACTGCAGTGAAGACATCGTTTATTTAAAGTCATTATTTGCCAACAGTTTGTATCTAATATGTCAGTTAAGAACACCTGACGTCATGGATATGGTTAGCTCTGGGCTAGCATGTTAGTCTTACACGCAGTTGACTGGGGATCGAGTACTGCTACAGTTAGTTTTTTTTTTTCTTGAATTCTTTTACAAATGATATGCTCGAGCTTTTTCCACAGATACTGAATAAAATGTCATTTAGCTCAAAGGAGAGGATAAAATATACACTCGTATATTAATAAAATCACAGTCCCAGCATCGCACATAAACAGAAGACAATAGGAAAAGGAGAATAGAAGAACTAGATACACGTTGTCATTAACCACAGCCTTCTTAATGCCTCTGTACGGTGCTGTCCTCTTGTGGATTATGTGGGTAATATTGTTCCAAACATAACGCTGTGTAAATGCCTGAGCTGGCCTCCTGAAGTAAGGCAATTTTGTAATACTGGTAGTTCAACTATTAGCCACGATCGCGCTCCGAATACCTTTAAACACTGCCAGCTGGATCGCCTCCCTCTTGGCTACTTTAAACTGCCTACTCATTCAACACCCATAGAACACTGCCATCGTAGTACATTACGATGGCAGTGCATAGGCGTACAAGATAAAGATTAATTCACTGATAGGTCGCAGCACCACCTACTGTGATTGGGGCGGAGGATTCTTAATTTTGCAGGCTGGCTTAATATAGAGATTAACGGACGTCAATGCATTACAATAAGTTAGTAGTTTTGTTATTCAATCATCATAAAGTATATAATATTGATTTTGACACTTACTGGCTTATTATCAATATAAAAGAAAACAAACAATACATTGTGGTAGGGGTGATTGTGTTAGGGATGAGGACAAAGAGTCATAAAGATACCCATACATTTAGGAGAAAGTAGGCTATATGTTCTTTGCTGAACATCTTGTTTTAAATTAGATAGAGTAGGCTATACATTACTAAAGCAACATATTTAGACATTTGAGGAAAAAAGTCGTTCCATTAGGCTTTGTATGTCATGTGCTATGTTTAAAATGAATGTTACACAGCCAGAAGTACAACCCCTTCCTCTTCGGAGTGTTAATTATGCTTAATGGCATAATTTGAATGAGATTCGCTTAAATCATCATCTTACATTTGTCATGAAAAAAAAAAAGCATAACGGAAAAATATGATAGCCTATGTCATAATTCATACAGATCTGGGTCCGAGTAATGGTAATCAACAATTTCGGATTGTATTCTAAAAACTATCCGCAATTTTTCTCCAAACATTATCCGCAGCTTATCCGCTATCCGCACAGCCATGCAAATTATATCCGCATGGCGAAATATTTTCCGGATATCCGCATCCGCGCGGGGCTTCACCTATATCATCTGTTGTTACTGTTGCTTATTTTATGAGCTGCAACATCGTGGTCTTATAGCGCCGTGTATTTAGGTGTGTGTAATTAATGTCATAAATTGTGTTTTTGTGCTGGCTGTACTAGCGCGTGGTTTGTGAATTGGATATAGGAATGGGAAGAAGGCGGCCATGGCCTTAAGTTACGAACTGTAAGCATACCCGAAGCGGAGAACCCAAGGAAAAAGCTCTTCCAGGATGGCTGAGGTAGGAATCGAGCACACTTCTTCTCAGTTTTGCCTCACGAGGCTGAGTGTACCCCGCTCCAGCCCTAATAGCAGAATTAAAACTTCTTGGTAGAGCCGGGAATCGAACCCGGACCTCCAAGAACGGTAGCCGCTTCACCACGAGGTGGTCGGAATGAGTCCATTTTTCTGATATTGAGTTAACACCATTTAAGGACACAATGTATGATATACTTAGTGAAAAAGACACGGGGCATTGTTCTGGTCTAATAAATGTGTGCTACTGCATGGAGCAGTAGTAGCTGTTGTTTTTGTTGCTAAAGTTGTTTGTTGTTGATGTTGATTTATATATTTAGGGGCATTGCAACATCGTGGTTATCTAGTTCCGTGTATTTGGATGTGTCTTGAATTTGTCTGAAAACCTGTATTATTTTGATGGCTGAGTTAGTTAGCAATTGTTGTTTTAAGGTGCGGAACTAATTTGATCGCTGAGGTAGTGTGTGTATTCATGTCATGTGAAGACTGGGAAGGTCGGCCGTGGCCTTAAGTTAGGAGCCATCCCAGTATTAGCCAGGAAACCACGGAAAACCACTTCCAAGATGTTTGCGGTGTGGCTTGGTGAGAATCTAAGTGGTTAATAGTCATTTTTGGCATTTAAGGTTGTCTAGTATCTAGTGAAACGGACTCGTAATTTACCACCAACAGTAGACTTAGTCCACGGTGATGTGTGAATTGTTGGGAACGCAGAAACTGGACTACCCAGGAACCAGTTCAGTTTATACATCCATATTTTCATTTCTGTTTTATTGTGTGTCCATGCTGTATTGATCCACTGTAACTTACTATCTCTCTGTCTCTCGCATGCCGATTAATATACCCACATTATTTGTTCAGTCCCTAGTATACCCTGTGTTGGAATATTGCCACTGGTTTATAATGATATTTCAATATCACTTAACATGAAAATTCAACTAACACAGAATGTCTGTGTTAGATTCATCCTTGATGTACGCAGAGATGAGCATATCACACCTTACTGCATTCAGCTTCAGTGACTTAAATTAAATGAGTGGAGATCACTGGCTAAAGCAATTTTAATTAACAATATACTGTCCCCACCATATCTCTATATTCAGTTTACCTGTATGGAGGACTTTTATGTAATAGATTCACGATGCAGATACCTCACCATTGTACGGCCAAATTCAATAATTCATTTATTTGTATCGCATCCCGCGTATTGTTACATCATTTGTACAAGTTGTGTATCTATGAGAATTTTCATATGTTATTATTCAAGAGACACCTTACCAGTCCATTAATGACGGTCTATAAGTGACACTTAAGAGGATTACGAGATCGTGGCGTAAGTGCATCATGGATTTACATAGATAATTCTAGTGTACTTTTAGAGTAGGTAGATTATAATTTGTTAAATTTAACGATTGGTGATGTGCTTCATTTTAAGAGAGTGGATTATGTACATCCAATGGAACAATCGATCAATCAATCAATCAATCAAACAATCAATCAATCAATCAATCAATCAATCAATCACCCAGCATTTATCCCGCCTTATAGGATTTGCTGCTCTGTTACACCTTCTCCATTTCAGTCTGTCGTTGCCAACTTTAAGATTTAAGCCAGCATTGTGCACGTCGACAATTAATTTCAAAATATTGTGTGTCCAAGAAACAAAGTTGTTATAACTTTTGTAAGGTAACTTTTTCTCGGCTCGGGGTCGTTGTAAAATGTAGTTCTTGGTCGAGTTGTAATCCGCATACATCAAAAAGGTATGCTGTATGACAGTGAAATACGTAAATTAATTCAATTATTTTATATCGGTTTGTATTTGTACGGGGAAATTGGACATGGTTCACCAGCTAGCCACTCCGGGGAAAGTTGTACAGCGTTGCCAAGATGGAGCCCATCACGCGTCATACGCGCCTCGCTCGGAAGTGATGGGCTCCATCTCAGTAACGCTGTACAGCATTGTTTCTTGGACACACAAAATTGAAATTAATAAACCAGTTATACAACATTCCAATGTATATTGTGTTAAAATTTGGATTCGATCTGATGACGGGTTTGTGAGATAATAATTCTTAAATGTGACGCGCGGTTGAAACACGCTTAAAAACGGGCACATTTTGTGTCCAACTGCGATAAAAAAAAATATTAAAATATAAATTAAAAATTCCAAACCTACATGAAAATGAAAATCCACAGCCTGCTTCCAGTCTCCGACCGGGTCAGGAATGGAATGAATGAAGCCCCTATCTAGCGGCGAGGATATGAACTGTGCCGGCTGCCGAGGCCTGACGCACTCCTCTGGGGCAATGATTAAATGAATGACAGATGAAATGAAATGATAGTGGAGAGTGTTGCTGGAATGAAATGTTGACAGGGAAAACCGGAGTCCCCGGAGAAAAACCTGTCTGCCTCCGTTCTGTCCAGCACAGATCTCACATGGAGTGACCGGGATTTGAACCACGGACTCAGCGGTGAGAGGCCGACGTGCTGCCGCCTGAGCCACGGAGGCTTCAAACCTACATGAACTAACGTAAAATAGAACGACAAAAATGATGATGTGATTGGATTTTATGTAGGTCTATTGGTTACTTCACAAACGACCTTCAAACTCGAGTGCACAAATATTTTGGTCGACAGTAGTTGTCTGCGACATACGTGCCCCAGATGAAACATCAGGGGATAAATGAAAATGTCGAATTAACTCTAGTGGACTGTATTTACAAAAATGTACATGTTACAAAAGACACAACACTTGATATGCGAAGGAGCTGCTGCTCCGAAACACAAACACGTTCAGCCATGATGGCAACTTCACTCTCTGTTCCTAGGTCACTGCTGCCAACCTAAACATAATAAATGTATCTGTTACCAACTGTGGAAATAAAACACTATATAATTCTCCCTGAGAGCAAACATACTCCCCACCTTGAAATACATGGATTTCAATAATCTGAAATAGAAACACTGAAATGTTCCAATGACAAGGACATAAAACACTAAAATATTCACTAACTTAAAACACTGACATATCAACAGTCGAAATTATATGTCTGCTCAATTGGTAGCGGAGCTACCTTGGAAACTGGTCGTTTAAAAATACCACTGTTGCACTTCACTGAAACCACTCTTACCACATTGTCTTTACCACCATGCACTTCTGTGATAACACCAAGGGGCCACTGGAGTGGGGGAACATTGTCTTCCCGTATCAGCACCACAGTACCTGGTGATACGTTGCTGGAGGAGGTCGTCCATTTGCTGCGCTGTTGCAGATGGGTGAGGTAATCTAATGACCATCTCTTCCAAAAGGATTGGAGTCTTTGTTGCAGAACCTTATATCTAGTTAACAAAGGCCGTTTACATAATGTTAAATCGGGTTCGGGAAGAGTCGTGAGGGGTTCGCCTATAAGGAAGTGACCTGGTGTCAAGGTAGATGCATCTGAAGGATCATTTGACAGGGTTAGAAGGGGACGTGAGTTTAAGCAAGCCTCAATTTGCGCAGTTAATGTAGCCAATTCTTCATATGTGAAATGAAGTGTTCCGACAACTCTTCTTAGATGATGTTTGAGGGATTTTACTCCGGCCTCCCAAAGCCCTCCAAAATTAGGGGCATGAGGAGGTATGAAATGCCACTTAACTCCACAACTACTGGCGAAGTTACTGATCTCCTCTCTAGTCCGTTCCTGAGTGAACAATTTCTTGAGCTCCTTGAGCTCTTTACTAGCACCTTGGAAATTTGTACCATTGTCGGAGTACATGTTGCTGCATAATCCTCTTCTTGCGATGAATCTCCTGAGTGCTGCGAGGAAAGCTTGAGTGGTTAGGTCGGAAACTATTTCTAAATGAATGGCCTTGGTGCACATACATATGAAAATGCATATGTAACCCTTGACAATGGTCTTGCTACGTGGATTGCCGATCTTCAAGTAGAAAGGGCCTGTGAAGTCTGTGCCGGTGTTGCGGAATGGTCTTGCTTGAGACACACGAACTGAGGGCAACTGTCCCATTACTTGCTGTGTAGTTTTGGCTTTGAACCTGAAGCATTTTGTACAAGTGTTAATAACTCTTCGAACCACCGACTTTCCATTGATGATCCAGTAGCACTGTCTGATGGATGCTAAAGTCAACTGGTTTCCTGAATGTAGGAGTCTTTCATGTTCCCTCTTGATTATTAAATCAGTAAACTGATGTTTAGCGGGCAAAATCATCTGATGTTTGAAATCGTAGTCTTGATTGGAGTTCTCTAGTCTTCCTCCAACTCTCAAGATTTGATCCTTGTCTAAAAATGGTACTAAACTTTGCTACGTCTTGACACTGCATTGTGTTTCAAAAGATCAGCTATTTCGTCGCGGAATGCTATTGACTGGACTAGTCTAACACATGTCATGTTAGTTTGCTGCAACTCTTCTATTGTTAATGGACCATGTTTCCGTTCTGAAGGTTTGTGTTTAGTGTTGTGCACGAATCTTAAACAGTATGCTAACACTCTTTGTAGCTTGAGATGGGAAGAAAATCTTGTGAGCACGTCTGCAGGATTAGAGTGGACTGAACAACTAAGCACTATCTTGCGTTGCTCAGGAATCTCTGATTCAGGTTGTTCACTGGAAGTGGGCCAGTTCCGTTCCGAACACTGTAGCCATTCAGGGCCATGCCACCAAAGATGATTATTTAAAAGGTTTGTAGGAACAGTTCCTCGAGAAATTAGATCTGCAGGATTGTCCGCTGATGCTACGTGCTTCCAATCCTTGACTGAAGTATTGCCTTGCACTTCAGCCACACGGTGCGCAACAAAAGTTTTCCATTTTGACGGTTCACCTGCTAACCATGCGAGAACAATCTTTGAGTCTGTCCACAGATGAATGCTATGGAATTCAATATTGAGAACATGACACATCTTTTTAACCACTTGTGACAATAGTACTGCTGCACACAACTCTAGTCTGGGTAGCGTGATCTGTTTCAGTGGAGCCACTCTGGACTTGGAGCACAGGAAATGTGTTATTACGTGACCTTGATCTGTTGACGAGCGTAGGAATAAACATGCACCGTAGCCCTTCAAGGATGCATCAGCGAAGCCATGCAACTGCACCTGAGTACAATTTTCTTGAAGCACAAATCTGTTAATATATATATTGTCAATCAAGGGTATTTGAGAATGCAGAGTACGCCATCTTGTAAGAAGATCCGTTGGAAGTTCATCATCCCATCCTATCTTCTCTTGCCATAGTTGCTGCAGAAACATCTTGAATGCGATGACAATAGGACTGATTAGCCCAATAGGGTCATAAATTGACGACACAATCGATAACACCTTGCGTTTGGTAACTGGAGATCCACTTCCTTGTTCTTTCTGCACACCACTGGATATCTGTAGTTTGTCTGTCGCTGGATGCCAAAGTAGACCTAAGGTCTTTATATTTTCTCCAGAATCAATCTGAAGGGGAAGTTGCGTCTCTCTGCAGTCCTTTGGAACCGCCTCTAACAATGCTGGATGGTTAGAGCACCACTTGCGGAGCTTGAAGTCTCCCTTGGATAACAATTGGATCAGTTCACGTTGTAGGAGTAATGCATTGTCAACCTTACTTGTTCCTGAAATGCAGTCGTCTACATAAAAATCACGAAGAAGGACAGATGCTGCCTGCGGATACTGTTGTCCCTCATCATATGCCAATTGCCTTAAACATCTTATTGCTAGAAATGGAGCTGATGATGTGCCATATGTGACCGTCTGAAGTTGGTACTGCTTGATAGGCTCATTAGGAGAAGCTCTCCAAAGGATGCGTTGAAGGCTGCTGTCTCTGGAATCAACCTTAACTTGTCTGTACATCTTCTCGATGTCAGCTGTAAAGCCTATGGCGTGAGTTCTAAATCTAGCGACAATCGAACATAAATCTTGTTGAATAGTAGGACCCGTCATTAAAATATCATTAAGTGACTTTCCTGACCTCGATTTACAAGAAGCGTCGAAGACAACTCTAGTTTTTGTAGTAGTGCTGGATTTCTTGAATACCGGATGGTGCGGCATGTAGTATGCTACCGATGTTGCCATACTAGAATTAACAATATCCATGTGACCTAGTTCCTGGTATTCAGTGAGAAACTGGTCATAATCTACCTTCAGTTGCGTATCATTGTTAAGCCTACGCTCAAGGTATTGAAATCTGCTAGTAGCTGTTTGTAAAGAATTGCCTAATATACTTGGATCCTGCTTAAATGGTAGTCTGACTATGTATTTCCCAGATGCATCTCGTGTCACATGATCAGAAAAATGCTGTTCACATTCAATCTCTTCTTGCGAATTGACTGGCTCGTGAAGTTCTTCGATCTCCCGAAATCGTTGTACTTGGTTATGAAGGTGAACATCATTTCGAAGGAAAAACGTTCCTGCTGCATTGTTTCTCTTTCTCGAGGTGGATTCATATGAACCTGACACAATCCATCCAAAATCTGTGTTTTGTAGGACTGGAAACTTCCCTGGTCTCGTCCTGTGTCCCCTCTGTAGAATTCTAAAGAATACATCAGCACCGAGAAGCATGTCTATCTTGGCTGGGGCATAAAACCTCGGATCTGCTAACTGAATATCATTAGGGAGCTCCCACTCTTCATAGGGTACCTGCTGACTAGGCATGTCGCTAGTAATTTTGGATAGGACCAGACATTCAACATTGTGACGTGTGTTGCTTATGGAAGATTGCACTTCAATGCGCACACTATACTTGGCTTCAGACATGGACTGAGAAATACCTTCGATGGGTGTGAGATTCTTGGCCTTTCTTAAGCCCAAATTTTGAACCAAACTCTCGGTTACAAAATTGCTTTGACTGCCACTGTCCAATAAGCAACGAGCTAAGTGTAGCCTACCAGCACAATCCTTTACCTTTACTATTGCTGTAGAAAGTAGAACTTGAGTTTGTGGTTTGAGTTTCATAGTGCAATAACTGGAGGAGTTACCACGAACTTGAGCATTGTGAGCCTGGTTTGACTCGGGGTTTGAGCATCTGCTGATAGCTCCTTGCTGAGACTGTTTAGACGAGTTGGCATTGAATTGCTGATTCCCAGAATCAAAATGCAACAGTGAGTTGTGACGACCGTTGCAAGTTTTGCATGTTGACTTCGAAGGACAAGAACTTATAGCGTGTGATTCATGCAAACAGTTGTAGCAAAGCTTATGCTGCTTAACTAGGTTGTATCTACGATTAACATCATAACCTAAAAATTTATCACATCTGAAGATTGGATGTTGCCCCTTACAGGCTTCACAATTATTGTTAATTGCAATGTATGAACTACTTGTAAATGGTTGTTTCTCATGCTTGAAACCATGCTTAGAAGTTTTATCTTGAGACAATCTGCTGATCTTATCACTGTGACCCTTAGTAGGTGAAAAATCAATTAATTCAAGGGTTTGAGCCCGCCTTTCAAGATATTCTAACAACTCCGTAAGTGTAGATAGTTCCTTGGATTTGTTGCTCATTTCCCATTGCTTACGTGTGGCTTCAGGTAACTTGTCAAGTATGATTTGACCTATTATGATTTCATGTAGGGGAATATTCAAATTCAAAGACTCAACAGCCTTTAAATTGGACTGAATTTGATTCAAAAGTGTGCGTAGACTAGAAGATGATTCCCTTTGGACGATATCTGGAGATAACAGTAATTTGATATGTGCATTTACTATTACCTTTGAATTGCGGTATCGCTTGCAGACCGTTTCCCAAGCTAGCTCAAAGTTATCTGCAGTAAGAGGAATGTTTTGAATGAGTTGATGAGCATTGCCACGCAGTGCTGACATTAAGTAATGGAACCTTTCAACATTACCCAAAGACTGATTCTTCAGTATTAATGAATCAAACAGGTCATGGAAATGCATGAATTGTGTAACATCACCTGAAAATTCTGGTAACCGTATCTTGGGCAAACTGTACGAACCTGTATTACTACTTGTAGATTCTCTACCGTTGCTAGAGACAGATGAGGCATGTGTGCAATGGGTATTTAGTAACTGTTGTAGCTTAGCCCTAAGTTCATCATAATCATCTTCGAATTCACACCGGACCTGCTCATGAAGATTTTTGTCATCCAAATCCTCCAATTTGCTTTGAATTTCATTAAATTCTGGTAATAGAGCTAATAAACGTTCATTCTTCACATTTAATACTTCAGCAGGAGTCTCATTATTAAATTCATTAATTTGGGTATGGAGTCTCGTGAGGGATGCTCGGAGAACACCTCTGCGCTTGGTCAGTGACTTTATCTCACGTTCAGTAGACATGCTTAAAATGGTTCATGCACAGGAAGGATTGCTTGGTATGGGAAGGAATTGCTATGAAATGCCTTTGTTAACTTATCTGGTGTAGAGGTTCTTTCAGTCTGCGTCGTCACCAAACGGTTGGATATCGAAGTCAGGACGTCTGAATGGAACTGCGTCTGTCAGGAATCGAAGGCTGCACCGCTGAATGGAACTGCGTCCGTCAGGAATCGAAGGCTGCACCGCTGAATGGAACTGCGTCCGTCAGTAATCGAAGGCTGCACTGCTGAATGGAACTGCGTCCGTCAGGAATCGAAGGCTGCACTGCTGAATGGAACTGTGTCCGTCAGGAATCGAAGGCTGCACTACTGAATGGAACTGTGTCCGTCTGGAATCGAAGGCTGCACTACTGAATGGAACTGCGTCCATTGATGCTTTCAACTGCACACCGAAACTTTCACAATACTGGATATGCTTTTACGAATATACAATTCATCATGATTAATTTTGCAAGTCCCGCTGCATGAATTAACTTATTCAAATATTAACCTTGTATTACAACAGCCGCGTTGTAAAAATGAATCAAACAGGCTGGCGAGCGCTGCCTGCTGGTGCTGCCATCAGCACGTGTATCGAAGCTTACCGATGCTAGCCGAAGCGACACGAAGCCAAAGCACAATGGTGGCTTCGTATGGCAGCCACTATGCTCTTTTCAAATAAGTTAGATCGAACAGACAAACATTGATAAATAAATTGCAATTGCGCCTGCATTGTTTACAATAATGTACTAGTATTGTCTCTACATACGTATTTCGCACTGGTTCACTTAAATACAGCAGTTTTAGCGTTTGTAGAGACCACATGGCGTCAGTTGATACAGCGGGAATCCTGCCCGTGTTGGACCAAAACATATGTCTGTCTGCGACATACGTGCCCCAGATGAAACATCAGGGGATAAATGAAAATGTCGAATTAACTCTAGTGGACTGTATTTACAAAAATGTACATGTTACAAAAGACACAACACTTGATATGCGAAGGAGCTGCTGCTCCGAAACACAAACACGTTCAGCCATGATGGCAACTTCACTCTCTGTTCCTAGGTCACTGCTGCCAACCTAAACATAATAAATGTATCTGTTACCAACTGTGGAAATAAAACACTATATAATTCTCCCTGAGAGCAAACAGTAGTTATAAGTCTGGCCAGGTCTGACAGTCTCTATCATGTCATGAGAAAATAGTGGGCAAACGCGACGAAGGTAGCAGAGAGAAAAGTCAAGAGAGAGTAGAAGGACTTCTCTTTAGAATCGCTATATTAGGTGGGCCGTACATGACACACGAAGAAGAAGTAGTAAAAAATACGAATTACATCAAAATCACTGACTTTTCTAATCCCCCTCGTAGATGTCTTTTTTTAATTTTCAGTACTTCATTCCGGAGCTCTTCCGAGTTCTTCAATTCTGATCTGTCAAAATATTAGTCTGTTTATAATTCTCTGTCTCTATTTCTCGCTTAAATATTCATTTTATAACCAGCTCATTGTTCACAACTCCAGACCACTTTTGCGACTTGCCATGGAGATCGCAAAAAAAAAAAAAAAATGAAATACTCAAGTCCTAAGCCACTCACTAATTTTACAACCGGAGATGATGAGGCTTTTAGTTTGTTTAATTATGAAGCGTGCTCTTCAGTTCGTCTGCTACAGTATTTAAAACATGAAATAGCAATCAACGCCGCCCAGTTCTGAAATAGAAAGTGTGGTGCGATCAAGCAAGCGAGCACATATGAGGGAATGTTTCAAGTGGTGAAACTAGGATTCAAAACCGCCACAGACTCCTCATTACCTATCCCTCTCTACAGAATAACAATGCTGCCACACTGAAAGGGAACTAGCCAGAAGCTCAATAAGCAAAGATTTAAATACACACATCAAAAAAAGTTTTGCATCACCTCGGTTCCCAGATCTCCGGCATATAGACGTTGACTGTGTATATTGTATCCAAGATACAGTCCCTTTGACTGTTCATAGATGTCACTAAAACTGCTCAAAGATGTAAACAACCATGCATGAGCAGGGCCTATTAGACGGAGGGGGTACGACAGCCGATCAGTTCCAGTCATTCCACCAGGACGAAGGTACGCTGCTCATGTTGTCTGTAGTTCTACCATGCCTAGAAGGTCAATACCGCAGTTCGATCGCGTCCGCATTGTTACTTTGTGTCAAGAAGGGCTCTCAACAAGGGAAGTTTCCAGGCGTCTCAGAGTGAACCAAAGCGATGTTGTTCGGACATGGAGGAGGTACAGAGATACAGGAACTGTCGATGACAGGCCTCGCTCAGGCCACCCAAGGGCTACTACTGTAGTGGATGACCGCTACTTACGGATTGCCGCTCGGAGGAACCCTGACAGCAATGCCACCATGTTGAATAATGCGTTTCGTTCAGCCACAGGACGTCGTGTTTCAACTCAAACTGTGCGCAATAGGCTGCATGATGCGCAACTTCACTCCCGACGTCCATGGCGAGGTCCAGCTTTGCAACCCCGACACCATGCAGCGCGGTACAGATGGGCCCAACAACATGCTGAATGGACCCCACGGAATTGGCATCACGTTCTCTTCACCGATGAGTGTCGCATATGCCTTCAACCAGACAATCGTCGGAGACGTGTTTGGAGGCACCCTGGTCAGGCTGAACGTCTTAGACACACTGTCCAGCGAGTGCAGCAAGGTGGTGGTTCCCTGATGTTTTGGGGTGGCATTATGTGGGGCCGACGTACGCCACTGGTGGTCATGGAAGGCTCCGAAACGGCTTTACGATACCTGAATGACATCCTCCGACCCATAGTGCAACCATATCGGCAGAATATTGGAGAGGCATTTGTCTTCATGGACGACAATTCTCGACCTCATCGTTCACATCTTGTGAATGCGTTCCTTCAAGATAACGACATCGCTCGACTACAGTGGCCAGCATGTTCGCCAGACATGAACCCTATCGAACATGCCTGGGATATGTTGAAAAGGGCTGTTTATGGACGTCTTGACCCACCAACCACTCTGAGAGATTTACGCCGAATTGTCGTTGAGGAGTGGGACAATTTGGACCAACAGTGTCTTGAAGAACTTGTGGATAGTATGCCACGACGAATACAGGCATGCATCAATGCAAGAGGACGTGCTACTGGGTATTAGAGGTAGTGGTGTGTACTGCAATCTGGACCACAAATGCTGAAAGTCTAGCTGTATGATGGTACAACATGCAATGTGTGGGTCTCATGAGCAATAAAACGAGCTGAAATGTTGTTTGTGTTGATCTCTATTCCCTTTGTATTTAAAGGTTCCGGAACTCTTGGAACCGAGGTGATGCAAAACTTTTTTTGATGTGTGTAATACTGCATGTAGTCGCCATAATACAATAACGGGATTATCCACCTTGTGGTAGCGGTTCCGGTTACGTAGTTGGTAGCATACTGAGCTTTTATGCCCGAGATAGCGGGTTCAAACCCGGTCGAAATCGTCGGATTTTTTAACAGCGTTAAAAATCCCTCAGTATGCCTTCCTTCGGAGGTGAAGTAAAGCCGGCGGGCCCATGTCATATATTTAAAAGAACCTACCACTAACTACAATTGTGTGAAGGTAAATTTGTAGGTTAGATTTGATTAACGCTGTATTAAGTTCCGAAGTTCATTGCCAGGAGCCAGTTGCGGTGGCATCTAGTGGCCAATTTCGCGACTAGGTTACGTAGCAAAAGTAGGAACTACTTGAAAATTGATCGTCTGCAGTCCTTGCCTGAATCACAGATAACGCACACTAACGCAGCCAACCCAATTAACACCGGTTATCAGACAGATTCTACACACACACAAAGTACACGGGGCTACATGACCGCTTGTCGCAGACTCTAAACTGAGGAACCAACCAACCACCTTGTGGTGTAATGACTAGTATTCTTCGCTGTCACCCCGGAGTTCCGGGTTCGATTCCTGGTTCTGCCAAGATATTTAATGCCGGGTTGATGGCTGGAACGGGGTACATGATGATGATGATGATAATTATTGTAGAAAGGGGCCTAACATCTAGGTTATCGACCCCTAATGAAATGATATGGAATTAAATGCTCAAGATAACAAACAGCCCATTACCAGGAATGAATATGTATAGTATAAAATAGAGAGTGAACCCCAACAACTGCTGGCTACGTGGCTCAGCGGTAACGTTCTCGCTTGTTGGGCCCAAGGATGTGGAATCGAACCCTGGTGCAGTCATCTGGCATTTGAGGCTGCGCAAATGCGAGGGAGCCGTGTTAGTAGATTTACTGGCACGTTAAAGATCTCCTTCGGGGCAAAATTCCGGCACCCCGGTGTCTGTAAAAGCTGCAGATGTTAAAGGGGACGTAAAACAAATGAAAATCCACAGCCTGCTTCCAGTCTCCGACCGGATCAGGAATGGAATGAATGAAGCCCCCATCTAGCGGCGAGGATATGAACTGTGCCGGCTGCCGAGGCCTGACGCACTCCTCTGGGGCAATGATTATATGAATGACAGATTAAATGAAATGATAGTGGAGAGTTGACAGGGAAAACCGGAGTACCCGGAGAAAAACCTGTCTGCCTCCGTTTTGTCCAGCACAGATCTCACATGGAGTGAACGGGATTTGAACCACGGACCCAGCGGTGAGAGGCTGGCGTCGTAAAACAAATAACAATAGTATTTATTTATCCAACATTTATGCCTTATTTGGATAAAAGAAGTAAAAATCGATGATAAAAATGTTACAGTCAGTCTGAAAGACTAGACTTTATATCATATCAAATGATGCATGCTACAACTGCCTTCTCGCTTCGCTCGAAGCCCAGGTCGCTCGACGCCCCAGGACTCTTTCAACAGACTCCATTACCCATTAACTTAGGCTTCCCGCGTGGCTGCATGACGTCACGCACTCGCCGTCCATTACCCATTAACTTAGGCTTCCCACGCGGCTGCATGACGTCACGCAGTCGCCGTCTCCGTAACGTATAACGTTAGACTCAAGCATAACAATGAAGTCGACACGATCATTTGAAATGATAAAACAATAAAACACATAAGGTATATTCAACAATAACATAGAAATGTACACAATAATAACATAAAACAGACTTGGCCTAAAGTAAAAGCCTTAAAGTATATTAAAACTTAAAGAGGTATCCACTCTCTCTCATGGACCGGATGACGAGGTCTGCTGACGGCCCGTCATCAAGTAGAACAAGGGATAGGGTGAACGGGGTACACTCAGCTTAGTGAGACAAAACTGATAAGACGTGCGTTCAATTCCCACTTCAGCCATCTTGGAAGTAGTGTTCCGGGGTTTTCCACTTCTGCTCCGGGCAAATGCCTGGATGGTTCCTAACTTAAAACCACAGCCACCTTCTTGACAATCCTGACCTGAATTATAAATGGATAGGCCTACACTAATACAGCCATAACAATAACTCAGATTATCAGACAAAATTACGCACATACACACACCCAAGTACCATACGGAGATGAATGACCACGATGTGCAAGTCCCTCAACTGAAACAACAGCAACCATAGTGAGATAAAATCAAAATTACTCACCATGTCGTCTTTAAATTAGTGGAATTATTAGCTACAATTTTCAGAAATTTCGCTGTTTAAATAATAATAAAACACCAACGTCTTAGTATCCAGCGGCAATTATTATTATAATTATTAATAATAATAATAATTCTTTTTGTCGTGTGGCCTCCTGAGAGGCCGAGTGCAGGTATTTCTAGTCGACGCCCGTGGGCGCCCTGCACGCCGGGATGTGAGATGGAATGGATGGATATGAATGAAACTGTGCAAATATGTGGGAGGAAGCGGCCGTGGCCAGTCAGAAGGTACCGTCCCAGCATTTGCTTGGTGTTGAAAACGGGGAAACCACGGAAGACCATTTCACGGACAGCCGACGGTGGGGCTCGAACCCACGCGCCAACCGAGTCAGCAGAGAGCTTGGCCCCATGACCTAACGCTGCGCTTTTCGAGCGTAGCCACTGCTGTCGGTATATAATAATAATGATAATAATAATAATAATAATAATAATAATAAATAATAATAATAATAATAAATTGCATATTATATTCTGAGATAGGGCCAGTCTAGAAACAAACTGTCAAGTTCAGATAAATGAAACTGCAGTAGCATCATGTTCTAGCAGAATCAAATATCAATATGTCGATTCACATAATCACGTTGAGCTTAAGGGGAATGAAGCATTTCACGGCATTTGCTATATTGGTATACTTTCCTTGAAAGTCTTCTGATGACTGGTGCCTAAAAAGTAATCACATTCCAGAGTTATTTATCATAATCATCCTCAATGGAAGCTGTATCTGTAGATACGTTGACAACTTACTCGAAATTTGGGATGTGAAACCATCTCGCTCGAGAAACGATAGC
Source organism: Meconema thalassinum (assembly GCA_946902985.2). Lineage (NCBI taxonomy): Eukaryota > Metazoa > Arthropoda > Insecta > Orthoptera > Tettigoniidae > Meconema > Meconema thalassinum. Next base: position 178,683,609 of record OX336393.1, read on the forward strand.
GATATAGCCCAGGCATATTAAGTTTTAACCTAAAAAAAAATAATGTAAAGCTGAAATTTGACATAGATGTTCCCTAGTACCCTAGTAACAAATCCTGAAAAGTCCCCATCTCTGCGTTGTCCGCGTCATAGTTTTTGGAGAGTTCAAAAGGGCTTAAATGGGGCCTAAATGTCCGAAACAGCATTTTTGCTTCCTGCGTTCAAAATATTGATCCAAAATCTGTTCTAACGAGCTTTGATAGTAATAAGAGAAAGACTGCGTTAAATATAACGCTCTTATTGGTCGTAATTATTGCCATACATTTAAACAGATGAGTAATCAAACATTTTTAGCTCAACTTTTCTCAGGAAAATTTATCTAATTTGTCATTAGCTGGGACTTATCGTATAAACAGCTGCTGATAGCGACTAAAGACCCGAAGTAAAAGTTGTAAAGCACACTTGTAGCTTTAAAACGATACATTGCCCATGTTCATCCAACAAACAGCAGCAGAGATACAGTTACAAATATAAAAGTGCAAGTGTGGCAGTCGCTTTCCGAACGAATGCCCATTTACGCTGGTGGGCTCCATCTATTCACCTTTGCTGACACCATTTTGTATCTTTGATCAAGAGCTTTTAGGATGGTATTCCTTTGAATCCAGGTAAACTAGCAGAAACAGTTTGCATAGAACAAAACGAGTTTAATGCAGTTAGCAGTTAAACGTACATTCATAATATGCATAATGCAAATAATAACAAAACAAAGCTTAAAAAGCTTTCTTTAGACAAAGAACACTTGCAAAACAAAGCTTACATCGGACTCAATCGTCCTCATCATCGTCTGAGCGATCAAATGTGACATTGCCACACGCTTTTCCACTGCAGTGTCCACACATTAAGGAGCATTCTAAACCGGAACGTACACACTCACACCGGCTGCCACAAGAGATCTTGCAGTTGCAGGACCCCAAATTGAGATGATCTGGAGCAGCTGGAAGATGAGTTGTCACTGGTACTAAAGCTGAGTGTTGGATTTTCCATCCCCATTGGATCAGGTCCAAGGAAAATCCTAACCATTCCTGAACTTGCAAATATACCCGCAGAGAATGTTGTTTGCATGCCGCCGAAGTCGGCGGAAGTGAAGCCAGCTGAAATGATGCTGTGACCGGTTGTTTGGCAATTTTTTGGCTGTATTTCACAACCCGAAGTTCGTCGAGGCTTTTGCACACCAATTTGGCACTATCGTAGAGACAAATGGCGAACTTCTCTCCAGCTGATATTATGGTCTTTTCATCTGGAGCCGTAGAGACGAATACCTTTATTTCCTCGCGTAAAGATGCGGAATCCATCAATATTTTCCGGGCTTGCTGTTTGATGTACTCTACCCACAGCTTTCCTGTGCGATATTTCTGGCTCATTGAAGAAAATGTGTCATGAAGCGACTCTTTGAGACGCAAGTCGTTGGCGGTACCTTCTTGGAATGCGGTAAAAAACGCCTATATTTCGTCCTTGTCATCCTTCAGCCCGTCGTTCATGTTGAGTAACATTGTCCCGACAGCCTGTTTTGCCAGAAAATGCGCTCTGTGGGCCCTATAACATGCACAGTTTCGCGTTATTGATACATTTGAAATTGAAGGCATAACGTAATCATTAACAGCGAGCTAATTGTAAGCCTACCTAGAATATGCGTGTCCAGTCATCATGTGAGCACGGTCAACGAGAAAGACAGGCCATGGCGCGTAAAGCTAATCCTTTTGTGACGTAGGCAATGTAGTGCTTGATGGTGCTTGTGCGTTTAAGTCTAGTGCAATTCATAAACAGCAGAAATGCGATATTTTATATCAATCTTCTTGAAATGGACTCAGTTTATATGTTCCGTGTGTTTTCAAGCACGATACATTTTACTGTATAGGTTTACAAAACTACACCAGATATAGATAGCCTATTTACATGTTGAAGTTACTCGTAACAAAAATCCTCGCGAGCTAGGATTCAAGGGTGTATTGTGTCTTTAATAGCTGCAACGAGTACAGTAAGTTGAGTTGTAGAGCCTGTGACCTTCGTTGTGAGTAACTTATGTGGACTTGAGCAGTGACACGAGTATAATTAGATCAAAGAAACTTAGAGTGAAAGTATTATTTAGTTATTGCTGTTTTTTAGGGCGGAACAGAAATTAATACGTTTATAGAAGAGATCTGCGGAATACACTCGCCACCGACTAACGACTAATATCAATAGCTTCTATGAAGACAAGTGGTAAATGAATACCAGCATCTATACAGATTCAATGATGCAGACAAGATGACTACCACATCGGCAGTAAGACCATAGAATATTATGTTCGTGAATATCTTTCTATTACAAAAACGTTTGATACATTTATGCATATCGTTCATCTATAAGAAAGCATGCATAGGCTACATTTTCCAGCACTATTCATAGCTTTTTATAACCTTTCTGAACCCTTTGTAGTCGTCAAGTAATTCCACATAATTAACAAGCAACCGCCTGAGAAAGATACCATACCGGTACTCCTGAAAAGTATTACCTTGTGATCAACTACAACGATTAAAGATAAGTGATCTACTGGTTCTACTTAGAGTAATGAAAAAATAAGTAAATTGTGGCTAAGTATTGGACTTCATAAGATTGATCAGTGTAAGACTTGAGTAGTATGTTTTGCCAGGAGCCATGGTTGTGTTGGGTCAATGCTTTTAACAGCGTGTTTTCTGATATGATATGGGTTAAGTACGATGTTCTAATTCTGTGATTTCAGCATCTTGTAGACAATAGGGTTTATGTTCACGTCATACATAACCCTACCGGAAGTGGTGCAACATCACTACATTGCTGACGTCACGAAAGCGCACCAGGGCCAGTCTTTCTCGTTGGCCGTGCATGTGAGTCACTGACGATTTAGCGTATATTTCCGCCCAGAGCTCCTCCAAACCGCTTCCATTCATCACGTAGCCGATTGCCCCAAGAAACGACATCAGAAGGTGAAACGCGCCTAGACGAACAACCACGTTTTTGAGTTCCTCTGAAGTGTCCGATGCGACTATCTCTGCAACTTTCGCGTATAGGGGCTGGTCAAAGGTTACGAAACAAGTGCTTTCTTTCCGTTCCGCGCACTCTCTTGCGGCAAACTTCAACGCGGAATATATAGTTGATGGATAGCTCGGTTCTAAGTTAATGAACGGCAGGGCATCAACTGACGTTGTCTGGGAAGCTGGTTGAGCATGAGCAGACAGTGACGTCTTCATAAAGCCGTTCCACGAAGCGGGTAAATTAATACCTGACCACCGTCCAGATAACAACAAGGAGTCCATGATCGACGCAATAGCCACAGAGTATGGGGATACCACAGTTAACTCCTTAATCTTGACGTCCTTTGAACCCTGAGAAGAAGGTTTCCGATACCACGAAATGTTGAACTTTCCCATCGCCGCAATCACACCAGCATTAGGACCTTCAGGTGTACGTGGGAGTGGAGATATTTCACTGTCAGGCACTGGACCTGTGCACTTGATGCCTCCCATGCAGTGAAATGTGTTTCGCCCGTCCAATGTCCTTATGTTATAGTCAGCGTTGTCAAAGCAAAACTGCTTGAACGCTCCAGCATTCGGGATTGGACGTTCTTCACGAAGCGCTGAAACTTCGTACCTGTGGACTTCCGCCACATTTAATGAAAATCCAAGACTGTTTAGAAAGTGAATTAATTGTTTCGATTATTGTTGGCCTGCTCCGACAGGCCGAGCGCTGTCACCTAGAAACGCGATCGGGTGCCTTTTCAACAGCGGTTATGCTTTGGGACCGTAACTCGGTAACCGTTTCTCGCATAGACATGGGTAATGTACCAATGTAAAGCTAAAAGTATACTTTATAACTTTTATTCTGGGTCTTTAGTCAATATCAGCAGTTGTTTAAAAAATAATGACCTGCTAATGACAAATTAATCAAATTTTTGTGTAAAAATTGTGCTAAAAATGTTAAATTAGCCATTTTTTCCTTCATCAATAGCAATAATTAGGCCTGACAAGTCCGTTATCCTACTGGTTCATTTTTATTAATTGCTAAAGCTCGCGAGAACTAAATTTGGATCAATATTTTGAACGCAGGAAGCAAAAATGCTGTTTTTCGCACTTAGGCACCATTTAAGCCCCTTTGAACCCTCCAAAAACTATGACGCGGACACCGCAGAGATGGGGACTTTTCAGGATTTGTTTCTAGGGTACTAGGGAACATCTATGCCAAATTTCAGCTTTACTTTTTTTTTTGAGGTTGGCCGTGTTTTTTGCATATAATGCCTGGGCTAATAGCCTTGATAGACCTATTGATCGCGATCGATTTGCTGGATTTGCCTGATTTACAGTGACGGGAAATGGAAGGGAAAGGGGGATTTTAACTCGGATGAGTTTTGTTCCAACCTAAATCTCAGTTACACTAATCTACGGATCAACTAGTTAGCCTTTGTTGCAGAAGGAGTTTATATTTTCTCTTTTAATAACGTAGTGCACAGCCTTCTAAATATGATTAAGAAAACTCTCTTGCTGTTTCACGTCTTTGGCTTCGTCTAAGCCTCCTAAAGTGTTGGGTATCACAAAACTAATTCCGCTCGCATTCAGGCTTGGATGGAGAAGAATTAGCCGGCGAATTGCGGGCCCACGCTGTACTGATCGATCCAGAAGGCCGTGCATAATGCATGGAACTAATCCTGGCGAGCATTCTCGCGCGGGCCCCGTCAATAAGACATGGCGCGCGAAGCCTTCTTCACTATTGACTGTAGGCCTTGTTCAAACACACATGGTCTTCCCTCCAAGCCTTACAGACTGATACAAGGTGATCTATTGTATATACGAGGGTAATTCAATAAATAATTTAACAAATCCTTCCACTGCGTTCATTTATAGGAATTATTCAACTCTCACTCACACGCAGAATATGAATAGCTTACAGTAGTTATGAAAGAGCTTGTCACAAAACCAACAATAGTGGAAGATTTTAAAAAATGCGTGCTATTTTGGTTCAAGGTTTAAGATTGAAAAACCGTTGTACATTTTTTTTTTTTTTTTTTAGCGTATGGCTTTTAGTGCCGGGAGTGTCCGAGGACATGTTCGGCTCGCCAGTTTTGTAGCTGCTTCGAGACGGACACCCAATGGGTGAGCTACAAGTACCGTTGGGGAGGGAAGGAGGGAAGTTGGAATGTAAGGACGAGGAGTTGGAAGGTAGCGGCTGTGGCCTATAGTTAGGGACCAACCCCGGCATTTGCCTGGAAGGAAGATGGGAAACCACAGAAGACCATCTTCAAGGTTGCCGGCGGGGGGATTCGAACCTCCTCGCCTCCCGGATGTGAGCGACTGCCATCAGTCATGCCGTAACCACCACGGCTAACTCACCCGGTTGTTGTACAAATAAATATCATTTATACTTCCACTTGATACTGTATTTAAGATTTTGTTTCGAACAGCTTTAAACTAATAAACTAAAGTAAAATCATAAAAATGCACGGCCTTAGACGGCTTAGACAATAGTATTAAGCACTTCTAGCTAATCTTTGAATTTATGTTCCAGGTAATTGGTATTAGTTCTATATATTCTTTGAACTTTTGCCAGTCTGCTGAGAAATGAATCCCTACTGCTATATTTTAGGTTAAATTAGATTTTTGTTTTCTGTTTTTGTTTTTGAGTAGGCCTATGAAGCTACATTGGGAACTAGTTCAAGCACAAAATAAACTTATTTGGTTTCACTTTCATTAAAACATTTGAATGTTCACATTGGCCGTGATCGTTGCTTAACTGATAGGATTATTTTCAAGGGGGCGTTATATCGTTTTGATACTAATGTAAATATTGCTACAATTTGTGTATATTCTAGAATATAGGCTACTAGCTGAAATACGGAATGAACCTTCACATTTTTCGGCTCTAGGATGAGGTATCGGGAGCAATTTTGCAGTGTGCCCATTCGCACGATTATACACTGAGCACTTAGCGTGCCGTGTTCAAACAGTCAGATGTCAACATGTTATTCCCTATCTTTTCAGACACCTGTTATCGATATTAAATGTTTCCACATGTCGATCAATATTGCGATAACAAGCTACATTTTACGCACGCACGCCGGTGGAAAAATGATTACAGCTAGCGTCAAAAACAAGTGTCATTTGACAGCACGATGAACGTTTATCGCACACAATCTGTGAATGTGTATTTTAGAAGAGGAGAGCTTGTATCTATTATATAGACACTGGAGGCATGCTCCGCGTGCTGGAATAAAAACTGCGATACAATTATTATTTTTATTCAGCGAGGCAAGTGTCTTGTTTATTTGTAGGCCGATTATAGGCTCAGCGTTATGCATTAACAGCGGGCTTAATTTCTGCCTGTCCGCCGCTCTAAGCTGAGGGAGGAATCTTTATCTGGCTGCATATTGTTGGGAGGGGCTGTTTTTAATAACGCTCGGATTAACAGGCATGATAACAATGAGACCGAATGAATAGACACGTTTTTATTTGTCAACTCTGCTTAGTGAGTGTGTTCAGCATTTCTCTCTTTCACTTCGACACAAAATACCGTAACAAAATTAAAACCCCTAAGCTCGACATCCCTTCACACTAGAAACAAGAAGTTCCGTGAAGAACTATACAGCCTACTTTTCATACCAATGATTATTCTACAGGATATGAACCTATCTAGAATAATGACAAAATTAAGTTGGTAATATCGAAATATCAAATTAGTTCAAAATATACCTGGTATAATGTAGCCTAATAGAGAACTACAGTTGGCAGCCCTGGTGACTGAATATATTCTTAGTTCCATCTCTTAAGATACAGAATACAAAATTAGGTTGACGTCCAATGGACGTTACATGCAGTTAGACCCTGGATCTATCAGCACGCGTAAAAGCATGTTGCCAACAATACCATGCGTGTGCTGGTCAGAAATAATCTGAAATATTATGATATCTTGTTGTGCCAATTTTGGATGAAATCCATTTGTTAGTATAGAAGTTACATGTATTTTAAAATTGCAACTATCAGCAAGCATAGAATCATGTTGGCAGCACTGCCTTGTATTAATTACTCCAAATTAATCTACAATGTCAGGTGCTATACGTGTGCAAAGTATAGAGCTGTTGGCTTGCATACTTTCTGATATATTGATATTAGGGTGAAAAAAATATAGACAGAATTTATTAACAGTTGGCAGCCCTGATTGCTCTGAACAATACTTACAGTCATATCTGTTACGGTACACATAGCACATACGAAATTTGGTTGTAATCAAACTGATAGTATAGAAGTTACATGTATTTAAAAATTGGTACTATCAGCAGGCTTATAATCATGTTGGTAGAACTGACGTATATAAGTTACTCAAAATTAATCTATAATGTCAGAATATACGTGTGCATAGTTTAAAGCTGTTGGCTTGCATACTTTCTGATATATTGGTATTTGGATAAAAAAAATTGAGAGAGCAATTATTAACAGTTGGCAGCTCTGGTGGCTCTTAAGAATACGCTCAATCATATCTGTTTATGTACAGATATTACATACAAAATTTGGTTGAAATCCAATTGATAGTGTAGAAGTTATATGCATTTAAACATTGGACCTATCAGAAGGCTTAAAATTATTTTGGCAACACTGTCATTGTTGGCCTCCTGAAAATTAAACTGAAATAGTATTATCTGCATGTGTACCAATTTTGGAATACCTCCCATGCATACCTTGCGAGATATCCAACATGGAGCTCAAACTTCTAGTGCGTTTTTTCAGCAGTTGGTAGCACTGACATCATTTTCAAATATGGACGTGAGCTACTCCGGTGCACATCTTTACTCATACTAAATTTGGTTTTGATTGCTGCAGCCGTTTAGGAGTTGATAGGGGGGGACACACACACAGCCAGACAGACAGACAGAAGGACAGACAGACAGACAGACAGACAGACAGACAGACAGACACACATTTTCCCGGATCGATCTCATAAGTCTACTTTTTCCTCATTTTTGCAAAATGTGAAAAGTAGGCTAAAAAATTTTAGTCTTTCTTGACCATTTCAGACGGCTCCAGTTACGATTTTCAGATGTATTTGACTTAGTTATTGGAAATATAATAATAATAATAATAATAATAATAATAATAACAATAATAACTATTTTAAACTGGAGACCAAGGAAAGGGGAGATTTTGAGGGAAATCCTGGGTCCAGTCAAAGAACACGGCGAGTTTCCAAGACACCACAACCAAGAATTGTACACCCCCGTAGATAAAATATCTGACGTGATGAGGAAAAGGATGACATATAACCCGAATTAAATCAACACGGCTATCCAACCGAATTTTTGCTTTTCTGCATGAGAAAAGGACAAAGACAAAGGCGTGGTCGACGGAGAGGAAGGTGCAACATCGATTGCGAATGAAGAGTACTGGGCCAACATTAAAATGCAGAAGAAACAATTGACATGACGTGGTCCTTAGTTGGCCGTAATAACGAAGAAAGAAGAAGAACTATTCTACAGATCAATCGGTATCGCACAACAGGCCGGATATGGTGGTTGTCAGCAAGAAAATGAAGCAAGCCACGTGGACTGATGTTGCGATCCCTAACAACAAGGATCTCCAATCAAAGCACATTTAAAAGATCAGCAAATACGTAGTTGGTCGGCCGTATCAAAAGGCAATGGCATGTAGAACGAGTACTGATCATACCTACCATATTCACGAGTGCAAGCGTGATCGCAAGTTCCTTGCTCCAAGGCCTTAAAGAGCTGGATCTGGTGACTAAAGTGAACTAACTAATGCAGAAGGCAGTAGTTCTCTCAACAACCCGAATCGTCCAGACGTTCATAGGTAGTGACTTCAACTTTGCAGCTTAGAAATGGTTGTTTCAGGAACTATACTTTGGTTCCCTGAAGCCCGTATAGTTATGTTGTCATGTACCATCAATGTGTTATATAATAATAATAATGAATGAATGAAAATTCACAGCCTGCTTCCAGTCTCCGACCGGGTCAGGAATGGAATGAATGGAGCCCCTATCTAGCGGCGAGGATATGAACTGTGCCGGCTGCCGAGGCCTGACGCACTCCTCTGGGGCAATGATTAAATGAATGACAGATGAAATGAAATGATAGTGGAGAGTGTTGCTGGAATGAAATTTTGACAGGGAAAACCGGAGTACCCGGAGAAAAACCTGTCTACCTCCGTTTTGTCCAGCACAGATCTCACATGGAGTGACCGGGATTTGAACCCCGGACCCAGCGGTGAGAGGCCGGCGTGCTGCCGCCTAAGCCACGGAGGCTAATAATAATAATAATAATAATAATAATAATAATAATAATAATAATAATAATACAGGTTAATTTTCCCTTTTAACTGCTGTGACGTCAGAAACGGAACGATTGCGAAATTTCGCCCTGCTGTCTATTCTAAACGTATCCTTAAATATACAGACGTGAATCCCTCGCATCCTTGGGCATTGTAGGCAAGCATCTAAATACAAGCGTCTTGATTACCACAAACATCCTTGAATGGAAACAGCAACAATGAAAATGAAAATCCACAGCCTGCTTCCAGTCTCCGACCGGGTCAGGAATGGAATGAATGAAGCCCCCATCTAGCGGCGAGGACATGAACTGTGCCGGCTGCCGGGGCCTGACGCACTTCTATGGGGCAATGATTAAATGAATGACAGATGAAATGAAATAATATAAATAATATCGTATGGCCTCGGGTGCCTGGTGCAAGCTCTGCTATTTGACACCCAGAGGGTAGCTTGCATGTCGAATTTCGTAGTTCCTTGACTATGAAAGTCAAGGAGGTTAGATGTTAGATATCTAATCTCCTTGAACACAATAGCGCTTTCTAGCAGAGAAATGAGGAACTTTTGTGCTGGCGGAAACTCCCGAGATTAATTTTGCCATTATGAACTCGGCCTACTGAATTCAAATGGGTTCTTTGAATGCCAACATCGTATGACATGCGTATCGTATTTTTGCCGCCTTTCAAAAATCACTTACCACGGTCAGGGGCGAACCTGCAATCTTGGGGTTAGTAGACCGACACGCTATCCACTCACCCACCGTGGCAAGCTATATGTTAGATATATGAAATGATAGTGGAGAGTGTTGCTGGAATGAAATGTTGACAGGGAAAACAGGAGTACCCGGAGAAAAACCTGTCTGCCTCCGTTTTGTCCAGCACAGATCTCACATGGAGTGACCGGAATTTGAACCATGGACCCAGCGGTGAGAGGCCGGCGTGCTGCCGCCTAAGCCACGGAGGCTAGCAACAATACAATTGTTTAACAGTGAAATAGTAAAATAAAAATATTAAGAACACCGGAAAGAGCTACAAAATTACAAGACAAAGCACACCGGGAAGAGCTAGAAAAAATACAAGACAAAGCAAAAAACAGAAGACAATGATGATGATGATGATGATGATGGTGATGCTAGTTGTATAAGGGGTCTAACATATAGGTTATCGGCTCAACAGGAGCAAAAGCGTGGGCAACAGAAATGTCTATAGTGCGGGACAAACCATTGGAAGCCTGAAGGTCACGCGTAGTCGGTGCGCTGTTGTCCTGTACGTTCTCGCATGCAGCACGCGACTGAAGGTACGATGTAATAGCATGGCAACACCGCCGGGCGCGGGGTGGAGAGCGGAGCGATTGACCTTCAGGCTTCCAATGGTTTGTCCCGCACTATAACTAAATGAGAACTGGGTGTTCTTATACACACATCAAAAAAAGTTTTGCATCACCTCGGTTCCAAGAGTTCCGGAACCTTTAAATACAAAGGGAATAGAGATCAACACAAACAACATTTCAGCTCGTTTTATTGCTCATGAGACCCACACATTGCATGTTGTACCATCATACAGCTAGACTTTCAGCATTTGTGGTCCAGATTGCAGTACACACCACTACCTCTAATACCCAGTAGCACGTCCTCTTGCATTGATGCATGCCTGTATTCGTCGTGGCATACTATCCACAAGTTCATCAAGACACTGTTGGTCCAAATTGTCCCACTCCTCAACGACAATTCGGCGTAAATCTCTCAGAGTGGTTGGTGGGTCAAGACGTCCATAAACAGCCCTTTTCAACATATCCCAGGCATGTTCGATAGGGTTCATGTCTGGCGAACATGCTGGCCACTGTAGTCGAGCGATGTCGTTATCTTGAAGGAACGCATTCACAAGATGTGCACGATGAGGTCGAGAATTGTCGTCCATGAAGACAAATGCCTCTCCAATATTCTGCCGATATGGTTGCACTATGGGTCGGAGGATGTCATTCAGGTATCGTAAAGCCGTTTCGGAGCCTTCCATGACCACCAGTGGCGTACGTCGGCCCCACATAATGCCACCGCAAAACATCAGGGAACCACCACCTTGCTGCACTCGCTGGACAGTGTGTCTAAGACGTTCAGCCTGACCAGGGTGCCTCCAAACACGTCTCCGACGATTGTCTGGTTGAAGGCATATGCGACACTCATCGGTGAAGAGAACGTGATGCCAATTCTGTGGGGTCCATTCAGCATGTTGTTGGGCCCATCTGTACCGCGCTGCATGGTGTCGGGGTTGCAAAGCTGGACCTCGCCATGGACGTCGGGAGTGAAGTTGCGCATCATGCAGCCTATTGCGCACAGTTTGAGTTGAAACACGACGTCCTGTGGCTGAACGAAACGCATTATTCAACATGGTGGCATTGCTGTCAGGGTTCCTCCGAGCGGCAATCCGTAAGTAGCGGTCATCCACTACAGTAGTAGCCCTTGGGCGGCCTGAGCGAGGCCTGTCTTCGACAGTTCCTGTATCTCTGTACCTCCTCCATGTCCGAACAACATCGCTTTGGTTCACTCTGAGACGCCTGGAAACTTCCCTTGTTGAGAGCCCTTCTTGACACAAAGTAACAATGCGGACGCGATCGAACTGCGGTATTGACCTTCTAGGCATGGTAGAACTACAGACAACATGAGCAGCGTACCTTCGTCCTGGTGGAATGACTGGAACTGATCGGCTGTCGTACCCCCTTCGTCTAATAGGCCCTGCTCATGCATGGTTGTTTACATCTTTGAGCAGTTTTAGTGACATCTATGAACAGTCAAAGGGACTGTATCTTTGATACAATATACACAGTCAACGTCTATATGCCGGAGATCTGGGAACCGAGGTGATGCAAAACTTTTTTTGATGTGTGTATGTTAGTTAGCTCGTGATTAAAACGTTGATTAAATGCTTTTTGCAATTTGCTTAAGCCTGATTTCGCGGCGGTATAATATATAAATAACACACCATCAGTATATGGCACAATAATAAGTAAAAGTATAAGTTACATTAAGCCTCCGTGGCTTAGGCGGCAGCACGCTGGCCTCTCACCGCTGGGTCCGTGGTTCAAATCTCGGTCACTCCATGTGAGATCTGTGCTGGACAAAACGGAGGCAGACAGGGTTTTCTCCGGGTACTCCGGTTTTCCCTGTCACAATTTCATTCCAGCAACACTCTCCACTATCATTTCATTTCATCTGTCATTCATTTAATCATTGCCCCAGAGGAGTGCGTCAGGCCTCGGCAGCCGGCACAGTTCATATCCTCGCCGCTAGATAGGGGCTTCATTCATTCCATTCCTGACCCGGTCGGAGACTGGAAGCAGGCAGTGGATTTTCATAAGTTACATTGACAGGGATCAACACACAAAACTCTGTCGAACGTTATATACAATAGTCATTATAAGTTATTGTGGTTGATTATCTTAGGGGCTTTGCGACGACGTGTTCATGTAGCCCCGTGTACATGGGTGTGAGTAGAATTTGTCTGATAGCCTGTGTAACTGTGATGTCTGTACTAGTGTGTGTATTTGCAATTGAGGTAGCGTTTTGGGTAGGAAGCGACCGTGGCCTAAGTTAGGTACCATTCCGGCATTTGCCTGGAGTAGAAGTGGGTAAACCACGGAAAACCACTTCCAGGAGGACTGAGGTAAGAATCGAACCCACCTCTTCTCAGTTTTGCTTCATGAGGCTAAGTGTACCCCGTTCCAGCCCTCAGACCGGAATTGAATTTCTTGGCAGAGGCGGGAATCGAACGCGAGCCCTCGCGGTGACAGCCAAGAATGGTAGTCACTACGCAAAGTTATTATGTGAAAGTTTGAATGATGTACGATAATTTGCGGGAACCAAAGAAACCGATATGTTTAGTTTCGATGTAGTTAAATAATTCACGGGCTTTGCGACATCGTAGTCATGAAGCCCCATAGTGTGTGTGGAATCTGTCTGATAACCTGTGTCATTGTAATTGCTGTACTAGTATGAGTATTTGTAATAGAGGCTAGGATATGTAAGGAGGCAGTCGTGGCCTTAAGTTAGGAACCATCCCGGCATTTGTCACGAGTTGAAGCGGGAAAGTACGGGAAACCACTTCCAAGTTTTGCACAGCAGTGTACTTCCGGCAATCTTGCGAAGGAGATTCAATCTTGAGCCAAGTTTCCTAGATAATTTGATGCAATGTTGTTTGGGTGTTATGGACCGATCCAGGTAATAATCGTGGTCTACGCCTGAATTATGTGCGTCAGAACTGGCAACCCTGTAGTAACGCGTTGACCTACAGTAGTAAAGACAATCCACACATCGGATAAAACAAATTGTCCCCACAGCTCGTATTGCTGTGCAGTAAAAGCCACCCAATAATCACGCAACATGCGACACTGATCAGCGCCAATCATTTGAGTTAACTACCTAGTGAATAGCACAGTATATCAAAGCAAAAACCATCAGCCAATCAGCACAATTTCCACTGCGTGGTTTACACTTGCTTTGTTTAACTCGAGATTTATAAAACACGGATTAGCAGTTCATGTAATCATATTATATTGTCTCGATTACGACAATATTGCCAGTGCGCCCAACAAGGCTTGTAAATTACCGTGCTACGCTTTGTTCTCATACTTAGCGACAATAATTGCAAGTCATTTAAAATTGTTTTCTTTTTCTTTCTCAGTCAGCTGTAGCAATATTGACATTTCTTTCCCAAAGTGAACAGTTTTCCGATATATTTATAAACGTGCTTGAGTGCTCGCACAGCGGGAATTTACGTTCAAATTCTCAATGAAACATTAATAAACTAGCGTGCGGATAATGGCGCGAAAGCAATTTGCTTCACCACCGGGAGACTTGCTTCTGGCGCGCTTCACTTGCTGTGCGACGAGTGAAAAGAATCAACTGATGCGAAATGGATTCCAGATATTTTAATAAAAATAACACTCTGTTACATTCGGTACTGAGCATAAAGGGGATCCACAATGTCCTCTACTGCCCATGTTAACTGTCCACTTTTCATTTACCTTTTTCTTTCTTTCTTTCTTTCTTTCTTGCTTTCTTCCTTCCTTCCTTCATTCCTTCGGGGCAGATGACCTCGCTGTTACGCCCCCTTAAAACTCCAATAACTAACTAACATTCTTCTCAGAAACATTTACCAGGAGCTAATTAAAAATTTCAGAGGTGTTCATTACAGCCTTACTTGAAATAATAATAATAATATAACAGAAAGTGATTTTCTATGAACACAAAAATTCGTCACTACAACACTGTCATCAAGCCAGTACCGCTATAAGCATCTGAATGCCTTATCCTATCCAAGAAATGTTTGCTCGCGAATATAGAGAGAAAAGAACGAAAGATCCTACACATCATACTTGGCCCGGACTACAAAAATGGCATCTACGTCAGAAAATCCAGGCAAGAAATATACTCGAAGATAGAGAAGATCACAGACACAATGCGAAAACGCAGAGTTTGCTTCTACGGTCATATACGACGGATGATCGACTCCCGATGGACGAAACGTATATTCGACTCAAAACCAAAATCGACAATGTCATGGTATGTTAACGTTCAGAAAGATCTGAAAGAAATGGGGATACGAGCAGAAGATGCACAAGACCAAAATCTTTATAGAGCAGCCATCAAGACGTTTAGGATTTTCCGGGACGAAAAAGATACAGTCAGTCTGAGAGACTAGACTTTATATCATTTCAAATGACGCATGCTACAAATGCTACACATGTTAGAAAGGTCAGGAGGGCTTCTCGCTTCGCTCGAAGCCCCAGGACTCTTTGCACTCGGCGGCATGACGTCACGCACTCGCCGTCTCCATATCGCATAACGCCAGACCCCAGGAGTAAACTCAGACACAACAGACTCCATTGCCCTTTAACTTAGGCTTCCCGCGCGGGGGCTGCATGACGTCACTCACTCGCCGTTTCTGTTCGCATAACGCCAGACCCCAGGAGTAAACTTAGACTCGGTGCATATGCACTGAACAACATGATGACGTCATACACGCCGTAACCGTGACACATAACGGTAGACCTAAGCAAAACGATGAAGTCGACAAGATCATTTGAAATGATAAAACGAACAACTGGTGCGAAATGGACAGAAGAACGTCGTGCTAAACACAGTGAGCTCATGAAGACTATGTGGATCAAGCGAAAAATGAACAAATGCCAGAATGTAAAATGAGGCTTATCATGGTCCCTAGTTGGCCGATTAGCGAAATTGAATGAATAATGTTATTGGTTTTACGTCTCTATTAACTACTGCGGCTTTTACAGACTCGGTGGTACCGGCAATTGAATCGGCACATGCTAAAAGGACCACCTACAGCTTCTGTAGGTCCGTTGATCCTACGGCAATATAATTTGCGTATGTATATAGCCTATGTTTATGTCTTCTCCTTTTTCTAGGATTCGCAGGACTTCCACAGTAAGCTTAGGCACGCCATGTCAGAAGGGGCCAGGAAAGTTGGAAGACCAAAGCTCAGATGGCAAGAAGTTTTGAGAGAGGATTTTATGATCCTATAGAATACCAATATTGGAGAAGCTCGGCACTAAACAGGGAAGAATAGAATATACTTCTTCAGAAGGCGAAGGCCCACAGTGGACTGTGGTGTCAGTGATGATGATGATGATGATGATGATGAAAAACACCGTGAATTATCAGTATTAAGCATATTGTTACGGCTGTGAGTTTGTGTCATCACTCGCCGCATGAGTCACAACTGCCCCAGGGCTGGGCTGTGGCCTGCCTCCTGTATTGCGTGTGCCTTATGCAACAGGGCTACTAGGGCAAAGGGGTAGTCCAGAATATTCGTGACTGGACCAGCGATGGAAACCTCGAGAAGCCGTGAACCCTGGATGGATCTAGAAGCATTTATTGAGTCACCGGCCTGCTATATAAGTGCGACCTGTCTAGCAGTTGTTGTTGTGTTTTACGAGCTAGTGCGAGCGATTATCTTGTGCGACAGAAGTGTGGTGACGAAGTGCTGTGCGAGTTACGAAATCCAGTGACATTGTTTCTCCAGCTTGTGGACAGCGAAATAGCCTGCAGCAAGTGATCGTAAGTAATTGTGGTCGGTGAACATAAAGGAGAGGAGCAGGTAGTTTCTGTCAAGGCCACCGTACTCATTAGGACGGATTAACTTCTGTGATCTGTTGACAAGTGGAAGGGCCAAGAGCGCTCAAGGAAGAGACTTGAGGAAACTGGAGTAAGGCTCCTAATTGCTTGTATTTGCTGATTAGTGTAATTTTCTGGCCACAATAAAGTTAATTATTTCTTTAAGCAGTAATTGGTATTGTGCTTTGTACCCCCACCGTAATCCAGTTAACAAAAGTGCCACTAGGGGGGTGGCACGCAACAATATTAAGGACTATACTAACTTATATGTATGCAGGTATGAAAAGTTATTCTCGGATTATTGCAAAGGCATTTGACTTTAAGCCCACCTTAATCGAATAATATGATAATTTCAGTGTTACTTTGGCAACATTGAAAAATTGCATCTAGTATTTCAATATTTCTATTTTCCAAGGACACTATCGTGAATACACTTTCTTTCGTGGCTGGTTTATGGACGATGAAAACAATCATCACTGCTAGCTCGAGATATTTCGGTTGGACTATAGCCGATGCGCACCACACTCAATTATCTGGCTGATTTGAATTAACGCTCATATATTAATTAATTTCTGATTAGATTATTTGTGCAATTTCCATGTCTGGCTGCTCTTTATAGCTGGTCCGCTACACAGCTGGACCCCACCTCTCGCAGATTACATTCCATTGGAGAGTGGCGAGTTCCAGGGGCCTCGTACACATCCCTGGGGCTGTGCTCACGCTATCTAGATTAATTCAATGGACTTGACAGCTTGTTGTTATTATTATTCCCTTCTTCTAACGAGATCAGGGTGAAGGCGAGATGAGCTTTCAGCCTATGATCATCGTAATAAATACTAGCTGGTGTACCCATCGTTGATGGGTTAGTTGTAGTGTATTTACAGAGAATATGTTAATCACCCTTTCAGCTCATAGAACTACACAAGTTCCTCTCTTAGATATTACCACCTTAGACAATTGAAGACAAAAATCCACAGTTCTAGCTATTCAGGCATGCAAATCAATGTTTAAAACATCCCATTACATCTTCGCCCGATTGGTTGGTTGGTCGGTTGGTTCCTCAGTTCAGGGGTTGCGGCAACGCGGTCATGTAGCCCCGTGTACTTTGGGTGTGTGTAGAACTTGTCTGAAACCCGGTGTTAATTGTGATGGCTGTATTAGTGTGTGTTATCTGTGATTCAGGTAAGGACTGCAGACGATCAATTTCAAGTAGTTCCTACTTTTGCTACCAAATGATACCGTTAACGACACCTAGCCACGAACTTGGCTACTAGATGCCACCACAACCAGCACCTGGTGGCGAATGATGAAACTTAATAGAGCGTTAATCAAATCTAATCTACAAATTTAGCTTCACACAATTGCACTTAGTGGAAGGTTCTTTCACATGCCATAAATCGTACAACATGGGCCCGCCGGCCGTACTTCCCCTACAAAGGAAGGCATACGGAGGGATTTTTAACGCTCTTAAAAACTTGGACGACTTCAGCCGGGTTTGAACCCGCGATCTTGGACATAAAAGCTCAGCATGCTACCAACTACGCCATCGAATCCACCAGAGAATATGATCACCCTTTCAGCCGATAGAAATACACAAGTTCTTCTCTTAGATATTACCGCCTTAAAAACAAATGAAGACAAGAATCCACAGTTTTAGCGCTTCAGGCAAGCAACTCAAAGTTGAAAACATCCTATTACATTTTCGTCCGATTGCCGACTCGAACCAATTTCATCACTGAAACTTATTGTTGGTGCATTTGTATTTTGTGTTTTCACCACATTTCCAAACATAAAGGGCACTCTAAACGTTTCTTACGAGTTGCCGGCATGATGACACGCCGTAGACTGATGGCTGTTCTCCATATCCAGTCGATTAGATCTGCCGCTACGAAAGCTAGTGTAAGTCACATCAGAGTTTCACTTAAGCCTTTATAACTACTTTCGGTGAGAAGATTTTTAAAAAATTCAAGAAACGACTGAGGGTATTGAACCAAGGAACACATTTAAGAATGAATTATGTAAATAAGTTACTTTGACCAGGATTTTAATAAAAAAAAGAAAACGAGCGAAACAAGTGATTTTAGCCTGTTTTCCCGGAATTGCATTCAGGCCGGAAGTAATTTTCAAATTTTTTTTTTTTTTTTTAGTTTGATAGAGTTCTTAAAGACTCACAATTTGAAACCATTCCGGGCCCTTTAGCCCTTCAATGTTTCCCATAATTGAGGATTTTTTATCATTTTAAATGATCTTGTCGACGTCGTCGTTACGCTGGGGTCTGGCGTTACGTTACGGTGTCGGGAAGAAATGTACCCAGATGCACTGAGGTGTGTGACGTCATAGTACTGCTTGGTGCATGTGTTCCCCGACAATCTCTACTTCGTTAGTATAAGACAAAAATCCCCGATTCTTGGATGTCACGGGTAATCTCGAGAACCACTGGATGGATTTTGATGCGGTTTTCACCATTCTGTAAGGGATATCTCTAGGAAAGATTCTTAAGAAAATAATTTATGTATGATCAAAGGAAGCCAAGCAGTAACGATTTCAGTGAAAAAGTCGAAAACAAATTTGGCGTCCGTGCGCTTCTTAAGCTTACGCTGGGCAAACCGTTAAAAATATCAATATACTATGAGCATAAGAATTGGTCAGCATGAAAAGTTCTACAAAAAAGTCCGCGAGAGCAAAACTCTATCTTCAATACATCGCCCACTATAAGTGTTTTTAGACTGGATGGAAGGATCACGTCCCCGCGCGCTTGACCTTGCTTTGCCCTTGGTTTGCACTTGCCGTTCGCGACTAATTTGAAACAAGATAAGCAAGACAAGTATTATGCAGATTATTTTCTAACATGTCAAGAGTCTTTCGAGCGAGAAGTCTCCAGCCTTTCTAGCATTTTTCAGCATTTGTAGCATTTAAAATGACACAAAGTCTAGTCTTTCAGACTGACTGTCACTTTTTTGTTTTGTTTCTGGTAATAAATGTTTTCGATATTAAACCAGATAAAAACTGCCAATAATAATAGCTTTGTTGTCGAAGATTAAAAGATAAAGGGATATATAAACGAAGGAATTTAAGCATTATACCTCGGAATATAGCATATGGATCAAAACTCTCACATGTAAAAGGTCGCACAGAAAGTACAAAATCTGACACAATGTCAAATCACATCACAAATTTCGTCCATAAACGTCAACATACAAGTAAATTGGCTATTTATCACAAACATGAAACTTAAAATCGGGTTATCTCATTTCGTATGAAGAAACAACTCAGAAAAGAATGACAGAAATTTAGATCGTCAGTATTATTAGTTTTTGAAGTATTAATATATAATGTCAAGGCTCAGATATCGCATATTCACTCCTATTATTATTAAAACATGTATAAGTTTATATGATAAAATTGTAGCATAACAGTATTACTTCATATTAATTAAGTAGGTTAAAAAGTAAGTAGTTATAACAGTTTTGTATATGGTATATTGGCTTTAACGGCCAGTGAATTAAAACTCAGCAATTTTTCTAGGTTTATGCCGTGTCTTGTGTGGGGTTTCGGCTAGGAACACCAAGCTGGCTCATCAGCGGGCTCTTGGTATCCCATCTTGGTGTTCCTAGGCGAAACTCCACACAATACTCGGCATAAACCTAGAAAAATTGCTGAGTTTTAGTTTTGAATATATTTCTTTTCTTCCTTAGTATTTAGACAAATTAGGTTAATTTAATACTATACATAAAAGAATCATGTATAGTAGTGGCAGTTAGTTGCAGTTAAAGGGACTTTTAGTCCTAAATTAACTTAAAATAAATAAATTTCAATGTCTTATATTTTGATGATGCTGCGGAAGGATCTTCATCAGGTTGGGCTAAAGTCGGAAGACATTTCAAACTGTGCCAAGTTTCAGTCAGTTATCGACAAATGTCAAGGATTTCACGACGAACCAAAAATGAACAGGGGTTGGACGGAAGAACGAAGACAGGCTGCCAGAGAAAGAATGCGAAGGTTTTGGGCGGCGATGAAGGCTTTCAATAATGTGTAATTGTTGCCTAACGTGGTCTTTTAAGGCCGTAAACGAATATATATATTGGTGATGCATTTATACCGTAGTGGTAAATATTAAACTTATCATGTAGACAAGGTACCACAGATTTAGCCTCAGTACAACTAGTATTAACCAAAAAACCTTAAAACATTTACTAAAATCAAAATTCATCGAAAGTGTTATTCTAACAAAGTAGACAACCCATGCCAGATGAAAGTTTAAAACGGAATTAATGTCACAAATATGTAGTAATTTAATTTCTATGTGATTTTTTTGAAACCCTTTCCTTTAATTTATTATGTTTACCACCAATCTCTTAATATTGCGGAGTTGTCTGAGTCTACCATAATAGTTTCATAAGACGACGACAACAACAACAACAACAACAAATAATAGTCAATAATTAGCGGAAAACTATGTAATAAATTAGCATATCCACAATGTAGGTACTATGATGAGGATTTCTGTATAAGTTGGCAATGTATGGGGTGAACCAATTAAAATATGACACGTCATCAAAATCAAAATCCGGGCCCTGATTATTACGATAAGACACATCACTTCCTGGGCAAAGAATATGAACAACCCCGTGGTGCACTGACCAGCATACTTGGCTGTCATTACTAAAGTCCGGGTTCAGTTCCCACCTCAATCATCCTAGTGGCTGTACTGTGTTTTCCGACTTCTGCTCCAGGTATATTCCGGCCTAATTTCTAACTGAAGGCCATGGACGCTTCCTTTTTAATTCTGGCCAAAATAACAAATATTCACACTACTACCTACACCACAATAATATCAGACAAATTCTGCACACACCCAAGCGGATGGGACTGAAATGAGCACGATCTCCAAGCCCCTAAATTAAATAGTTACGCCGAAAAGTGGTGGCATTTTGGGAGAGTCAGTGGCTAGCTGACCCATTGCCCAATAAACTGAGAGCGATATAGGGAACTACTCGCGTGTGGCGGAGCTCTTTCCGGTCACGGAGGGAGTCCGTCATTTTGTGTGGGCTAAGGATAGGTCATGCAAGATCCACCCACTTTGTACCTATGGTGCCGTATTCACCGTGGACCACATTTAACCGAGTGTGTGGATCTTGCTGACTTATTAAGATAACTTGGTTTGCAGATGACACTTAAACTTATATTAGCCGATGACGCGGTGGTTGCTGATCTCGTCATCCATTTTATTATAAGTGAGAGTGGGTTAGGAAAAGAGGAAGTGACCGTTAATCTCGAAATCATGAACCACGGGATCTCCATGTTACGTGGAATCCGAAACACACGACATGGCATTTCACTTTGAAAATCCCACATGCATTGACCGAGAATCGAGCCCGGTCCATCGTGGTGGGAGGCCAACAGCTTGAGCGCTGAGCCACCACACCCCCGAGAGTGGGTTAGGGCCAGCAATCTAAATTTACGAGTGAATATTGACTCAACGACTTGCTCTTTTTCTAAATTCTGACTTTTGTTTTTTTCCGTAATTTTGTTTATTGTTATAACTAGGGCTCGGAATTTTAGGTAAATATTTTTTTAATGTAAATACATATTTTAAGCATTTTTTCTATAAATGCATAAATTCCTGCTATTCACTTATTAGCACATAAAAGGACATAATGTTTACATTTAAAAAAATCAGTATGCTAGTTCTTTCAGTTTATTGCATTTTTGTTCTGTGTTACTTCAACGGGCAAGAACCTGTGAGCTATCTAATCTTCATGCAGAGCTTATGTCAGCTTGCAACTGTGTTATTCTTAACTAGTCGCCCCGCGCCACTCACTGTGAAAGCCGGGGATTTCCTTGTCCATAGCCATATTGCACCACGTCCTAGACCTCCCTCCCCCAGCTACCTGGAACCTGTGTCACTCACATGCAGTTCATGTCTGGCTCTGTGAAGTGTAAGGCAGATCTACGATGCCTAAAGTAAAAACAACTACAAGTTATCGTCTGTTGGAGAATTTAAAGATAATTTTACTTCTGATGGGGGCGTTCTGTTCTGCCAACCAAGTGGGAAAGCAATCAAGGCTGAACAGCGATCTCAAGTTACACAACACCTCAAGGGCAAGAAACATATTGCCACAGTTTCGCGCCTTCAGAAAAAGTGTTTCACTATAATCGTCGGTCATTGTGATGGACAACCTGAAGATGTATCTCGTTATGTATTGTAATGCTTCAGCAGTCAGTGAGACATAGAATAAATTGCATTCGTGAGTACTGTATATTTTTTATATTCACATTAATAAACTAAATTATAATGACATATTTTTACTTTTCTGTCACATATTTCAGGTATTCTTAATACATAAAAAATAAATATTTTCCCGATTTTTAGCACCTAAAAATATTTCGGCTTCCAACTCAAAATTTAACTATATATTCCAAATTTGTCTAATTTAATCGGTGTTAAGAGGGACAGATGACCTCGTAGTTCCACCCCTTAAACAACAATAACTAAGTGAAATAGTAACAACAAACAATAGCTGTAAATCGTGCCCTAACCTGATGGGTGGTGCGAACTTGGGAAATGGTTTTAAATAAATCTGAATTGTAATAACATGGGGCGATGCGTCATCATCCTGGCGAGAGTTGGCAAATGAGCGCGAAACGTGTCGCATTCACGATGATATATTATCACCAGCTACGCAAACTGACCTTAGCAATAAAACGAACACAAACGTGGTAAATTAATATTGCCGCCTTTCGTACAGTGACAATGATTGTTCAGAGCAGGAGAGGTCTTCCGTATCGTTAGCCTACTTTTCACATTTTGCAAAAATGAGGAAATAGTAGACTTACGAGATCGATCCGGGAAAATGTGTGTCTGTCTGTCTGTCTGTCTGTCTGGCTGTGTGTGTGTGTGTGTGTGTGTGTGTGTGTGTGTGTGTGTGTGTGTGTGTGTGTGTGTGTGTGTCCCTATCAACTCCTAAACGGCTGCAGAAATCGAAACCAAATTTAGTATGAGTAAAGATGTATCCCGGAATATCTCACGTCCATATTTGAAAATGATGTCAGTGCTACCAACTGCTGAAAAAACGCACTAGCAATTTGAGCTCCATGTTGGATATCATGGAAGGTATACATGGGAGCTATTCCAAAATTGACACACAAGTAGATTGTACCAATTTTGCAAATCGGTACATGTTCATCTTGTCTTCGAGACGCAGCGGGAGGTCCCGGCCTGGCCGGATTATCGTGAGAGCATACACCAGGGCTCTTCTGAGAATTCCATTCACCAAGTTGGCACCTGGCTACTGCTGAAATGGGATCGCCTAGCCCTTCCTGCCAGGATTTGTGCCTTTGTGTGTGCTGTCACCTAAAGATTTATCGTAAATGGAAAAGAGGGATAAGTCAAGCTTTGATCCGTGAACTTTTGAAAGGTGAACATTTAGTGTCAGTTTCGTTCGCCAAGCTCTTATTCTGAGAAAGATCTTACAAAGGACATTGTGTAACACCTCGACTCCTAGAAGGTTTCTACGCAGTAACCTGTATGGGCTGATATTCTATAGTACCCACTCAAGACCTTGAACTCTGGCTTTGTTTTGGCCGGTTGAGCGGCTGGTCGCAGTTGGTACTACTGGAGGGTTGTGGAGGGGGATGCGCTGATATACTGGGGTGGAATCTGTGACTAAGAAACAGTACGGAGAGGAAGCTTGGGGACGGAAGGACTTAAAAGCGATCGCCTCCGGGGGAACTACAGCCAGTTCCTCCGGAGGGCTGAAATAAAGCAGGTGGTATGAACTTTGATTAGAAGGGGCAACCTTTCGGTGGAACACAAAACTGTGTCATTTTGCTATGTCGTTAAGGCCATGTGACGATGGACCGTATTTTGAGCGGACTGACATTATTATTTTTAGTATGTAATATTTTGGAAGGGTTGGTACAATTTGAGTGGTACCTTTATATGTAATTACCGCGGAGTGGATTATTATTGCCCTATTTCCCGTTAGCTGGATGGGAACCTTGTGGGTTTTAATTCTTGGTCAGACAGCCTTGACGGGACGGTCAATGCTGGACTGTGGAGGTTGTCAGACCTTTCCGTTCCACTAAGGGGCGTTTCGGTTGTTTGATGCAGCATTGTTTTTTTGAGAAGGCATTGCCTTTCTCATGTTGTTTTCCTTTTTTTTTCTTCTTCTTCCGGATCCATTTTGAAATTCATGTTTTAACCTCAAATGTAACTGAGAAACGTTGCCAAGCGGGCAAGTGTCTGGTTTGTTTAAACTAAGTCATTCATTTGTGTTTAATTAGATCATATTTGTAAGTTAGTTAATTAAGTGGTGGAAGGCTGTCTCTTGTAATTGTTTTATTTTACTGCTCAATACATGTTAGCTTATTTCGATTTGTCATGTTATTTATTGCATGAAGTCACTAGGAAGATTATTCCCCTTTTCATTCTTCATCTTTGGCAGGGTCAATTTAATACGGCCTGCTGAGGTACGCATCCAGCGTTCCACTCAACAAGCTGGTCTCGACACATGCTTCGTCCCGCCTTATCTTTTCTCCTAATTCAAACCGGGGATGTTCTTGAAAACCACGAAAATTTGGAACATTCACTCCTAGGTTTTTATTTGCTGTGAACTCAGCTGACCTAGTGAGTAATTAAATTAGCCTTTTCATGTGTTTTTTTATTATTAATTCTGGGTGTGGTAATGTCATGTGATCATTTATTTTGATATGCTAATATTATTATTATTATTATCATTTGGCTAATAAACAGGGTAAGGGGGGATGAGGCTACTGTTACAACGACAGCTTTAAACTATGCACACGTATAGTACCTGGCATTTTAGATTAATTTGGAGTAACTTATATACGTCAGTTCTACCAACATGATAGTAAGCCTTCTGATAGGACCAATTTTTAAATGCATGTAACTTCTATACTATCAGTTGGATTTCATCCAAATTTCGTATGTGCTATGTGTAAAATAACAGATATGACTATAAGTATTCTTAAGAGCAATCAGGGCTGAAAACTGTTAATAAATGCTGTCTATATTTTTTTACCCTAATATTCTAGATAGGTTCATATACTGTAGATTAATCATTGGCATGAATCTTAATTTTAAGAAAAGTAGCCTATTTAGTTCGTCACGGAACTTCTTGTTTTTTTTTAAATCGCTTATCGCTTTACCCACGGACTCGGCGAGGGATCATTCCTCTACCGTCACAAGAGCAGTATCTGTGAGCTGAACACACTATGTCAGCAAACGGTGACAAGCCTTTCACCCAGGCGACCGCTAACTTGGGTATTGTTGTTGTTGTTGTTGTTGTTGTTTATTGATTCTTTTTAGGGGCTTTGCGACATCGTGGTCATGTAGCCCAGTGTACTTGGGCGTGTGTAGAATTTGTCTGATAACCTGTGTCACTGTGATGTTTGTACTAGTGTTTGTATTTGTAATTGAGGTAGGATTTGGGTAGGAAGCGGCCGTGGCCTTAAGTTAAATACCATCCCGGCATTTGCCTAGAGTAGAAGTGGGACACCATGGAAAACCACTTCATGGATGGCTGAGGTAGGAATCGAACCGCCTCTTCTCAGTTTTGCCTCACAAGGTTGAGTGTACCCCGTTCCAGCCTTCAGACAAGATATTAAATTTCTTGGCAGAGCCGGAAATCGAAACCGGGCCTCCACGGTGACAGCCAAGAATGCTGGCCACTACGCAACTAGCCGGACTTACTTGGGTCTAATTAAGGAAGGGTCAGGGGAGGGATTTTGGAAAGAAGTAGGCCGTTGACCTGTTGAAAGGACCCATCCCGGCATTTGCCTGGTGTTGAAGATGCGACACCACAAAACCATTTTCAGGACTGCCGAGGTAGACGCACGAGTAGTGTGAACAAATGAGTGTTGGCGCACGAATCGTTTCAACGAAGTCCCACGTGCGTTCATATACCATTCATTACATTGCGATGAAACTTGGGTGAGTTGTTGTGCCCACTCCCGGGATGGCTATAGTCATAGTGGATCCATTTTACAATAGATAGCGTGCGAGTAGTTTCAACAAATGAGTGATGGCGCGCGATTCGTTTAAACAAGGTCCCACATGAGTTCATATACCATTAATTCCATTGCGATGAAATCTTGATGAATTTTTGTTCCCAGTCCAGCGAAGGTTCAAACTTAGTAAATCCATTTTACAATAGGTAGCGCACGAGAAGATTCAACAAATGAGTTACGGCACGCGAATCGTTTAAATAAAATTGCTCATTTTTTCATATACCATCCCTCCGATTGCGATAAAACTTTGATGAGTTGTGTATGCTCCTGCGAAGGTTTATGAATTACTAAATCAAATTTTCAATAGGTGGCGCACGAGTAGTTTCAACAAAAGAGTGAGGGCGCGTGAATCGTTTCAACAAGATCCTGTATGCGTTCATATAGCCTACCCTTCATCCTATTGCGATTAAACTTTGGTGAGCTGTTTTGTACACTCCTGTAAATGTTTCTGACTTTTAAAGTCATATTATAATACTGCCATCGCGGCAGGAGTTGGCAGTTCAAAACGCTGTGACGGGGTGCGGGGGGTCGTACAGTACGCATGCGCGGTTGACCTATTCCTAACTTAAATATATCGGCTACCCGCATGCCAATGGTTATTATTGCAACAGACGACACGCAGCCAGTGAAAGAAGGAATGTGCTGAGTGAGCGAAGCAAGTAGTGACAAACTGAATGTTTTTGGAATGCGCGTTACGCAGTGAGCGGGGAGATATCTGCAGTTCAAACCCAACTGCCAACTCCTGGCGCGATATCAGTATGTAGCGCACGAGTAGATTCAACAAAAGGGTGACGGCGCGCGAATCGTTTCGACAAAGTCCCGTATACGTTCATATACCATACATTAGATTGCGAAGAAACTTCGGTGGGTTGTTGTGCACGCTCCCACGAATGTTTCTGAATTAATAAATTCATTTTACAAAAATTTAGAGGCAGTTAATGAAAAAAGAAAAATAATATTGTGTATCCAAAAGCACTTCGACAAACAAAGTTACAACGCAAACACTTGATTTATTTGTCATTGCAACGCATGCTGGGCACAGTTAGTTATATATCAACTTTTGAACTGACGGTGGTTTTGGAAGACGAAACATGGTACCCATTGCAATAGTTAGCTTTCTAATGAAATCTACATAAAATCCGACGACTACGGCCGGGTTTTAACCCGCCATCTTGGGCATAGCCGTTCAGGGTGCTACCAACTACGCCACCGAAGCGAGGTTAATGTTCACGTAAAACAATACATCATCATATATATTATTTCAGTAGTATAGATCCCTTCTGCGGCGCTCACAAGCGACCGATCGTGACAAATGAGCATTCAAATGAAAGAGAATAGACATTAGCAATGACGAATTGCACACCAATTCCATAAATATCAATAATTTCTTTAAAAAATGACTTTAAAAAAATGTACAAAGTGTTCGATTTGCAGATACTGTTGATGTATGAAAATACGCTCCATAATTGCTGTCCACTTCACATTTTGGCCGCTGTGACGCCCGTTTCATGTCATTTTAACATTATGAAGTGTTTCCTTTAACATTTTGCATGGATTTCGGAAACAGTAAATCAAAGGAATGAGTACTCAAATCGAATAATTTCATAAATATCGAATAACCGGTGAGAGTTATAGCACACTCAGCACACAAATGACATTATCAGTGACAAGTTGCATTCTAATTTCTTAAATATCAATTTTTGTAAAACCTATTGGGGAAAGTGTGGTTTATGAACATGCGAGATTTCTCGCACGGATCCGCCAGTTTATTTTTTATTTTAGTAACATACAATATTGCAATCACCACAAAACACAGGTTATGTATGAGTCAAGTTCAACACATACCCTAGCACACGGCTATGATCACCAAGGTGTTCTAAAAAGAACAAGCAAAATCCATCAACTATTGTATAGCCTATAACTACCCTGATTGGGCGGTTGGGTGGAACCTCGCAAAGGGGTAATATTAATCTCACGAGGGGTGAAAAATGAGTAAGCTCTTCCCTACTCCCTTACCTTCCCTTATTTCCAGCCGATCGCACCCTTTCGTCTGGCGAATGCGTGCAGCACTGCGATATAGCGCTTAGCTTTTCGAACAATACAGTAATGAGAAGCGGAGAGTCTGTATTTGTGGGAGACAGGTAGTACAGCAGTTAGTTTCTCTCGGTTTGGAGCAAGTTTCTAAAACTACTACAGAACTGTATCGAACCGCCCTTCAACCTCGCTAATTACTAGCCATGAGCAAGCAGTCGGGAAACGCTAATCACAAAGTACGAGGGAAGTTCCGTCATTTTTCTCCCAAGGACTATTTATTCCCAAACTGACATACATCATGGCATCATGAGCAATACACCTTGCACTATTTTTCGACATACCGGTAGTCGCCACCGACATTGAGACACTTGTCGTAGCGTGCAATCAGTTTGAATAACCTTCTACAGGGTAATTATCTTTGTGCGCCCCGCTATTCACGGCAACTATGGCGTCATTGGGCTGACCAGATGCGGAGAGAGTGGACCCCGCTCCGCTGACTCATATCGTTAGTTCACACGTGGTTTGCAATTCATATGGACATGTATCTGCAAAGCTTAGACGTTAGTGTTGCACGCTTACTGAGTATTGTGATTACTGCGATTGTTGGTCATGCCTAGACACCAATTCACATTGCGCGAACGTGTGTATATCCATAATTCGTATATGAAAAGCAGAAAGTCTTGTTCTGAGACAAGACGAAAATTTCGAATCAAGTTTCCAGGAGACCTGTACCTAATACCATTACAATTAGGAGGCTCACTAAACGATTCTAGAAAACAGGCTCCGTAAATAATAACAAAGTTAACAGACAACGTTGTGTTCTTACAGAATAAAAACTAGATGAGATTGTTGTCCATTCTTTCATCAGAAGATATCAGTTGTGTGTTACGAGAGAGGGAGGACACTTTCAGCATCGGCTATGAGCACTGTAAGTACATTATTGAACATGTTGGGTAAAAAAGTGTAAAAGTTAGCGCCAACTACCGACTGACCCGTGTAGGCACGCCCGCGATCAGCGCTAGTCAACGCCGACTTAGCTTGCCGTGATTACCGGGGCACACCAAGATGATGACCTTGTACATCCAGGTTGAAATCACGGAAACCAGCCTACAAGACGGCTATGGAACATACTTCAGCCCCGTTTGACCCCCGAAATACATGGAAAGTTGAATGGTCTACCTCTCCACCTCGTGGCTTAATTGAAGTACTTGATCCTACGATCAAACTACCTGGATTCCATCTCCCTCGAGCTGTCTGCTCCCGTCTCAACAGAATTCAATGTGGCACTGCTCGAACTAGAGCAGCCTTACATCAGTGGGGTTGGATAGACTCGCCTCGTTGTCAATGTGGATATGAAGTGCAAGCCATCAAGCACATCGTGCAGGAATGCCCTCTTTATGTACTCTGGGACCTTAGAAGAGCTCCATGCAGCCACTCCACAAGCTCTTGAATGGATTCAAGACCTGGCAGCCCAGATATGAAGGGTCCTAATGCTGTAAATTGTTTATTTTGTAAATTTATATATATTAATTACTGTCTTGTATGCATCAAACGCTAAATAAATAATAATCAGTTTGAAGAAACCAGTCTGGTAAAACTCGGAGCACTGCGATGCAAGGAATTGTCATACAGCTTGTTCCGAGGTCAGGTGTCTCGGCACCCATGTTGCGTGCACTTTTCAGGAACGCAACACATCATGGAGCATGTGATGGAACCGGGCACAACCAATACGCAGTGTGGCCACCGTTATGCGCCTGTCCACTAACACCATGTCCTGTGCTCGAGCAATGTTGTTTTCATGTGTGGACTTGATGACCCGACAGACGTCGTTCTGTCAAAATAAATGACAATGTATTGAACACCAATTCAGTCTGTACTACACGCAAAAATCAGAATAATGGAGATCACTACATCATCAACATGGAATTTTCTACTGCTACCAAAAGTTACTAAGAAACTATGTATTTTCAGTAGCTGCAATATTAATATCTTCGTAATGACTAAGGACATGCTCAAACATATATCAGCATATCACTACCCAGAAATAACCCTGACAGACTGTTGCGTATATGGAAACTTTTTGGCAGATCTTCAAATCCCTCACTGAGCCATCCCCCGTTGAAAATCGAGTAATTTGATACGTTGATGCCGTGAAGATAATGTGCCAAAACGTAATCTTCTCTCTTCGGGGCAAGTAATATTACCATAGAAAACACTGATTTCAATCAACAATATGAACATAACATTCCGACAATGAAAACTGTCGTTTTCACTGGCGTAAGAGTGTTCCTCACATGATTACAATTCTTGGGTGTGGCTAATAATTTACTGCCACATGATGAAATACTTCTTGCACATGTAATAATACTGAACACTTTCACAAGAATATTCCTGAGATCAGACCTTCTATAGCGACAATGGTAATTTATGACCTTTTGTGATCCATTATCCATGAAACTCTTGAACATATTACTGCCAAATTTTGATTCAATTACTCACAATACGTATTTTATTTCACTGACCTTGATGAAGAGGATACAAATTTTGGAAATTGAAATTCATTTTCTTTTACAAATGCCTTTCTTTGGAAACGGGAAATGTTATCTTATACAACACATCATCAATAATACCACTCTGAAGGAATTCATTGTAGAAGAAGAATACACACCACAAGTTCTCTATAACATTAGTTCCTGAGAAAATAGGACTTGAATCAGAAAATGCAAACACTGAGTAAAACTAAGTTCAATACTAATTATATAGACAGTAATGTACTAAATATCACAATATTTTGCCTATTTCACGAGGCATATAAAGAAATGACAATCAAAAACAGTGCAGCCGATGTGTGAGATATAGTCTAATTTCAAAGAAAAGCAGGAAGCAAAATCACAGTCTTCTAGATCATATAGTTTCTGAGAAGTCAATATAAATCGTAAAATATGTTTAGGCAAAACCAATTTAAGAACAACTATCAACCAGAATGAATTTGTTTCAAAAGTGATCCACTAAAATTTTAAGAAATACTCGAATACAAACACAAAACTCAGGATCACAATGAAGATAATCTTACTCTGACATCAATTACTGTAAAAATATATAACGCTGTCGTTTCTTGTTGTGCTTGCGGTAGAGGGGAACACTAGAATTGTATAGAACAAGCAAATACATTTTTTTTTGACAAAATTGGGATTTGATCTCACCTTAAATATCAGGCTGAAAGGTTCAACCATCAGCTGATATACTCGAACATTGTCCTTATGCTAGTGGTTGGTATATAAACCACTCTCCTACGTATTAAGGATTAGCGAGCCGACGTCGCAGAACTCGGAGTGCCGTGAAACGAATCAGTCCTTTAAACATTTCACATTTTCGGCCGGGAATCAACCCTCCGGGCTTGAGATCACAAGGAAGATAATCCTACTCTGAATTTTACTCAGTTATTAGGAGAATATACAATCGGTTTTTTCATACATCGCTACATTTATATTGGACAGACTGTTAATTATAATGTATAGCCGCCAATAAACCAGGCTCATATTTCCAATTAACTCATAAATTAATTTATCTATTGAGTTATGGCACATTTTTTTATTAATATTTAGTGTAAAACACATAATTTATTATTCAATGTGATGTTAAATTACGCTCACTAAACGCACACATATCTAGATCGGTACAAATACGGGCGGCTATCTAAATAAATATAGTCTAATAGAATGACCATTTAAATACATCATATTAAATTGTTGCGATAGTTCGAGTTTCTCTACAAGTTGCAGACAGTCTATCGTCAGCTCAACACGATTGTGTAAAGCTCGTGGTTAACGTGATTAGCTAGCACCTGGTTCAGTTCCCAGCTCAGCTAAGAATTTCAATGCTGGCTTGAGGTGCTCAAACGGTTGGCTGCGTGGCGCAGTTGTATGGTTTTCACCTGTTGTACTCAAGGTTGTGGGATCGAATCCTAGTGCAGCTCATTTGCATTTGAAGGTCCTTAATCTGCAGATTTACTGGGACGTTAAAAATCCCATTTAGGGCCAAATTTCACCGACTCTGCGTTTCTATACGCAACACGGTTTAGTTAACAAGAAACTAAAAAACCTATAACATCATTTATTTATTACCAAGGGTTGGTAACTTAAAATCACAAATTAAGGAGATAGAAACAAAATTATCCAACGTAGCCAATACAAATATATTTGTTTAACGTCACATTTGATTAATTTAATAAGCTTTATGTTGGACGATGTCGAAATGTGAATATTATACGTCAGAAAACTGTATCATAATGATGGTCACTATAGTACTGTTTTCCATTATGATACACTTTCTCCAGAAAATCAGCGCTCATTCATTGACCAATTTGGTAAGGATACCTTCGCGCATGCGCTCAAAATCCCTATTGAAACCACCGTTGTTGTTTTAGGATGGCTGAGGTGGAAATCGAACCTGCTACTTCTCAGTGTTGCCTCACGAAGGCCGAATGTACCCAGTTACAGCTCTCGCACCACAATTGAATTTCTTGGCAGAACGTGGAAATCACTAGGGGCGAGGTCCAGACTGGATGGCGGTTGGTCCAGACTCTCCCAGTGAAATCACCGGAGCTTGTTGGCGGGTCTGGTTGCCAAATGTGGTCTCGCATTGTCATGGTCCGCTGAAGAAGCTCCTGGCAAGACAGCGATTCACGTGCAACGATGATGCCAAGACAGCAGTCCGACGATGGTTCAGGAGTCAGCCGGTTAAATTCTACCACATGGGCATCTCAAATTTAGTGACAAATGCCTGAACAAATGTGGAGACTATGTGGAAAAATAGTGTAAGGTATAGAACAGTTCGTATATTTGTAATTACCTGTTTCTTTTGCTAAAAAAAATAGGGGCAAAGACTTATCGATCCGTCTTCGTACATTGGGCGAGTCGGAAGGCAGTTTCAAATTCGTGCGCTTATGTTGAGAATTGTAAGGTTCCATTTTGAAGATTCCACAGTGAGTAGTCAGAAAATGTGGTGAAGCTTGAAGTAACTTTATTTTTTTATTTTTATAATTGCATTGCTGTGGATCTTGCCATCCGGGTTTTATGTCCGACTACCAGATAAATAAATAATCAATACATTGAGTTTCTTAATTTCTTGACAGAACCTTGAATCGAACCCAGGCATCAGCGATTGCAGCTAACAACGCTAACGTAACTCCTACAACAGTAAATGGCAGCTACCTTAGTTCGTTTTATTGATACTCGTACCATTACCACGAAAGTAATCTTCGCAAGTTACCAAATACAATGTATCCGAGTAACTTAATATGGGCCAAGAACATACGAGTTTTAACTATAGTAAATCAATATATTCCAAATCGCGTGAAGCACGATATAGGAATACAAAATACCCAAAACAGCTTCATTACAGGTTGAATACTTGAGAAGACAACAGCTGCTGGGTTTCAGCATAAATCATTCCGTGAAACATTAGAATCTGACTTACAGATTGAACCTCATTAGGGAAAGAGAAGGCCGAGCTGATATTGAATACAGGGTTAAGAGTAAAGCGGCGTTTATGTAATGAGAGGGGACGAATGAAAATGTTGATTGCAGTGAAATGTTTGATTGTCCAAAGATGAGAATAAACGACAAGGAACGGAATGCCCAGCTACAACATGTATACGCATTCCTCGCGTTCGACGAGAAATGGAGCTATGGGCCGAACTTGTAAGCTCAGTATAGTTCAATCCAACCTATAGCCCCAAAGCACATTATGAGCCTTTGACATTTCCAATTTTAGTGCATAAGATTGTGAAAGACTTGTTCTTGTGATGAGAGAGAGTAAATGTTTCGGTCAGATAGCCTATAACGGAAAGGACATTGTAAATTTACATTGCACAAAATTAATACAAAATATTCCAAAAATTTAAATTGAAAAATACAGTTTTCTTAGGGGGCTTAAAAATAAAAATGCAAATTTGATATTTCCAGGATGTCACGGGACGAACAAATATGGATGGGCCCGTAAGTCCTAGTCCTAGGGCCCGTGTCAGCTCTTCACGACCCTGAGTAGGCAGCCGAAACCCTTTCCCTAAATGCCGATAAAGGGCTCCTCCAAGAACTACAGAAAAAAGAGCGCAGAATCGTTAGAGGAATCGTGGGATTTAATTATAAGAATGGCATCCAACAAAACAGATCACACAAGGAAGTATATAGTAAAATAGAGAAGTTTATAGACTCAATCTATAAAGACGGGCACGATTTTATGGCCACCTCAGACGAATAGGCGGCAACAGGTTGTCAAAGAAGATCTTTCACTTTTTTTAATCCAACCACAAAACCACCATGACCTGGTTTAGAAACACCAAAGAAGACCAGCAAATTGAATGCCCCAAAACAATATCGACGACGCATTGGACAGGGATCTCTTCCGCCAAAAGATAGTGACGAACTGGCTTAACCGAGTCTTGCCTCCAAAGAGAAGACATGGTGCCCCATTGACAGAGGAACGTAAGCGGGCTCATTTACCAAGGATGAGAGAATTCTGGGCGCAAAAGAAATCCAAATATAACAAGAATTAATGTGGTCCTAGATGGTCCTAGCGTGACAAAAATCCCAAAATAGAAATTAATTGGTTCATCGTAGTGAAAAAGGATTTAACACAAATGAACAATACAAAAGATTAAATTCTAGACAGGCTTACATTTAGAAATAAAATTAGAAAATTCTGCTGAGCGAGCAGGGAAACTTAGTCTGAAGGACTCAGTCCTCGCAAAGGGGGTATAAGGCACACCAAAAAATGCGACATCTATTTGTTTACATAAGGAGGCGATTGACGGAAAAGTAGGCCTATATAGAAAATTTGGTGAAGGTAATTTCAAACTGAAACAGGTTTGGAGGGATCAATTTTTCGCTGGTCCTTTCTAACAGGCGAGTCCGAGACTCCAAGTTGGCGGTCCG
This sequence comes from Meconema thalassinum, assembly GCA_946902985.2. NCBI lineage: Eukaryota > Metazoa > Arthropoda > Insecta > Orthoptera > Tettigoniidae > Meconema > Meconema thalassinum. The sequence goes on from OX336393.1 coordinate 178,719,053, forward strand.
TGCTCTGAATAGAAGCCGCTAAATATGAGCACTCTCAGCCAGCAGCTACGCTTCCCCGCCTTCTTTTTGGGAGAGGGCTTTGACATTGCAAGAAACGTGCGTATTTGAACGAATGAAAACATGACTAAACTTGACCAATTAGTTCAGCTAGCGGCACGCCCATTTCTGTTGTGTGCCGACCAGGAAACAAAACAATATTAGAGCGATAAATAGTTTCAATTGATCATAATAACTCCAAGATAAGGAATAAGACACTTAATTCTTTCAATGATTCGCCAAAGTGATCAAATCATCGATTTTTATTTCCCGACTGTGGCCATAAAAAGGACTAGCAAAATTTCGCTCGTTTTATCATTTCCATTCGAGTGTCTTAATTACCATTATAGGCGAGTTGCATACGACTGTTTTTGTTCGACGATAACTTTAACTTCATTATGTATCCTAACATAAATATTCATAAATATCTCTCGAGATTCTGTCGGTTAAATTCTTCTTCTTGGGAATTGTGTGGGCTCAGCATTTGATCTCTCCCCAATAACGAATCCCAAACCTTTGAAACATTGTTTATCCTGAAGTAGCGCCAACAGATAGCGCACAGATACTGTTGGATCAAAATAGACTGTTACAAACGCTTTAAAATTAAAATGTATCGTATTACCAATTAGTTATTCTTCAAATTCGATGCGTATAGAATGTCAACGGAAGTGAAATCAACTGAGTCCCAAATAGAACAGTTATGACATCTCGCGGAAAAGTTTCGCGTAGGAATTCCATTTACTGAACAGAGAGCTAGATTATAATTTCCGTGGAACTAATGTCATACGTCAGCTTCCTCCATGACGTTCTGGTGTGTTTATGTCAGCAACAGCATTCACTAAAATTGTCGGCGAAATCTTACGAATGTGTAGAAATTGGAGTTGCGCATATTATGGTACAGTGCTATTTCTTTTGCAATATCGCCCAGTTCGTTTATGCATTGTAGCTGCAATGGTTGATCCAATATAGGCTACATTGTCAACTTTCAAATCATGTAATTCAAGTCCAACATGTTGGATTTTGAGTGCATGTCAGAAGCTATCCTTTACTAATTGGTCAATGAATGAAAATATTGAGCTCTGATTTGTTGGAAGAACTGTGTTATAATGAAAAGTAGTACTTTAATGACCCCCGTTATAATATAGTTTTCTGACATATAATATTTGCATATCAACATCGTCGAACATAAGAGCGTGTTATTTTGTGATAAATATCTTATGTAATATTTCCTTTAGATTAGGGCGTTTAAATACTTGTTTTTTCGCCTATTGTAATTGGATACAATTTGTGTTGACCGACTGAAAAGCTTTCTTTACTAGAACAAGGCAACACTGAAAAATGGTTTATGTTCGACCCTCACTATTATGTGTCAGATAACTGTATCATAATGATGGTCATTATAACACTGTTTTCCATTATGATACAGTTTCTCCAGCCAATCAGAGCTCGTTCATTGACCAATTAGGTAACGATAACTTCGCGCATGCGCTCAAAATCCAACATGTCGGACATAAACACAACATCGAACTATAATAAATTACCGACATGGAATACGCACCGTCCATATGTTCGCGTAAATAAACTGGCGAATATGAGACAAGAAATAGCACCTTACCTTAAAATCACCAACACTAATTTCTACACAGCGCATTGTCTTCAAATGACTGCGGTGACAATATTACTGAGGGACGGCTGATGTAAACATATGGTTGCATATGGCATTGCAAGCACACAGAGCGCATGCGTCGGTTGTTCAAAGCTCTTGAAAGACAAAGATATAACACCCAACGCTCGCTCTGCGATCACAAAATTCCAGTAGCTGACTCTCAACAGATATTTATGAATATTTATGTTAAAACATATAATAAAGTTATAATTATCGTCGAACATAAACAGTCGTATGCAACTCGCCTATAATGGTAATTAAGACACTCGTATGGAAATTATAAAACTCGCATACGCTCGTTTTATAAAAAAAATACTCGTGTCTTAATTATAGCCATTATAGGCTCGTTGCATAATGTACTATTCTAATACTTCAATGATTATGATATATGTCATGTAATAACACATCTCTACATAGTATTAAACAAAGTCCCCGATTCTTGGATGTAACGGGTAATCTCGAGAACCACTGGATGGATTTTGATGCAGTTTTCGTCATTTTGTATTGGATTTCTCGCGGAAGTTTTCTGTAGGAAAACATTCATTTATGACCAAAGGAAGCCGAGCAATAACGATTTCAGTGAATCGAGTCGAAGAAAAACTTGCCGTCCGTGCACCTTTTAAGCTTACTCTGGATAAACCGTTAAAAATATATACACACATCAAAAAAAGTTTTGCATCACCTCGGTTCCAAGAGTTCCGGAACCGTTAAATACAAAGGGAATAGAGATCAACACAAACAACATTTCAGCTCGTTTTATTGCTCATGAGACCCACACATTGCATGTTGTACCATCATACAGCTAGACTTTCAGCATTTGTGGTCCAGATTGCAGTACACACCACTACCTCTAATACCCAGTAGCACGTCCTCTTGCATTGATGCATGCCTGTATTCGCCGTGGCATACTATCCACAAGTTCATCAAGACACTGTTGGTCCAAATTGTCCCACTCCTCAACGACGATTCGGCGTAAATCTCTCAGAGTGGTTGGTGGGTCAAGACGTCCATAAACAGCCCTTTTCAACATATCCCAGGCATGTTCGATAGGGTTCATGTCTGGCGAACATGCTGGCCACTGTAGTCGAGCGATGTCGTTATCTTGAAGGAACGCATTCACAAGATGTGCACGATGAGGTCGAGAATTGTCGTCCATGAAGACAAATGCCTCTCCAATATTCTGCCGATATGGTTGCACTATGGGTCGGAGGATGTCATTCAGGTATCGTAAAGCCGTTTCGGAGCCTTCCATGACCACCAGTGGCGTACGTCGGCCCCACATAATGCCACCTCAAAACATCAGGGAACCACCACCTTGCTGCACTCGCTGGACAGTGTGTCTAAGACGTTCAGCCTGACCAGGGTGCCTCCAAACACGTCTCCGACGATTGTCTGGTTGAAGGCATATGCGACACTCATCGGTGAAGAGAACGTGATGCCAATTCCGTGGGGTCCATTCAGCATGTTGTTGGGCCCATCTGTACCGCGCTGCATGGTGTCGGGGTTGCAAAGCTGGACCTCGCCATGGACGTCGGGAGTGAAGTTGCGCATCATGCAGCCTATTGCGCACAGTTTGAGTTGAAACACGACGTCCTGTGGCTGAACGAAACGCATTATTCAACATGGTGGCATTGCTGTCAGGGTTCCTCCGAGCGGCAATCCGTAAGTAGCGGTCATCCACTACAGTAGTAGCCCTTGGGCGGCCTGAGCGAGGCCTGTCATCGACAGTTCCTGTATCTCTGTACCTCCTCCATGTCCGAACAACATCGCTTTGGTTCACTCTGAGACGCCTGGAAACTTCCCTTGTTGAGAGCCCTTCTTGACACAAAGTAACAATGCGGACGCGATCGAACTGCGGTATTGACCTTCTAGGCATGGTAGAACTACAGACAACATGAGCAGCGTACCTTCGTCCTGGTGGAATGACTGGAACTGATCGGCTGTCGTACCCCCTCCGTCTAATAGGCCCTGCTCATGCATGGTTGTTTACATCTTTGAGCAGTTTTAGTGACATCCATGAACAGTCAAAGGGACTGTATCTTGGATACAATATACACAGTCAACGTCTATATGCCGGAGATCTGGGAACCGAGGTGATGCAAAACTTTTTTTGATGTGTGTATACTATTAGTGTAGGAATTGTTCAGGATGACAAGTTTTACAAAATAGTTCGGTACAGCATATCTCTATCTTTAATACATTGCCCTATATAAGTGTTTTTACGTTTTCATTTCTTCTAACAATCTCCATTCAGAGGAAATTTGAATTACCAACTACGGAGCGAGTTTAGCTCTCCTCAGCTTCGGCCAGCATCAAACTGTCGAGTAGTGTCGAGTTAACACTTCAAAGAAGAGTAGGTCAATATATGTGAGAAGTTTCACTGTTCACCTCGGTCTTTCTGAATTGCGTCTGGGACCTACCGTCCGTGCGCCTTTTAAGCTTACGCTGGGTAAACCGTTAAGGATACCAGTCGGGTTGGTAGTTATTTAATAATAAAGAGTTGATATGCTCAGAAAGTTTAAATCGGTAATGAATTACGACGTGATGGCGCAACGGTGTAGCTCCTTGTGTCACACCAAGTTGGATTGAGTTCTATTCTTGGTTAATGGATTTGAGAATATAAAGGTCCGATTCTACTGATTCCGGTATCACGTAAGGAGGACCTGTGACGTATGATCGCAAGTCACGTAGAAGTAAAAGCATTGTACTGTGATGCATTTTTTTTAAAGCGAAGGAAACATACATATAACCTCAGCTGCACTCAATCACAATTCACAAACATTCAACAGAGAGTACAGCACAAATTCGTGCGATTTAAAACAATTCAGTGGAGTCTTGATTGGTATGATTGGGTCTTGTATAATTTGCAAGAAATCTAACTTGCTTTAGACAGAGTAATAACTATATGGAATAGAAGCACGCAACATATACTGTACATGGTAGTCTAATATCCAAAGTCTTTAAATTCCTTCACGAACAAAAAATTACTTTATTATACCAAGTGTTCATATATCTTTACATAATATTAAGATTTGATACTGCTACAGTTATGAGATAACAATTTAAGGGGAGACACGTGTCTTTCTTATGTACACGCAACTACAACACGCTATGTGTTCTCCTGTTTAACATTTTGGATAGAGTATATTCCATGTAGTCTGTTTGAAATTACACCACTTCTTTGTGACTCCTGGATAAACGATAAACTGACAGTTAAATAATTAATTTGTCGACCACGCAATGGACTGGTACTGCTAGCTTGTCAGTCATATCGTGTGCACCAAGCTGTCTACGAACGGCAGTTGTTTCAAGAAGAACACGGAACGTTTCTCAATTGTTAGTACTGTGGAAACCAGAAATTACTAAATAAAAAAGGAAATATTTAAATTTATATAAAAAGTAATTTACATACTATCGAAATTGAACTAGAAAGTGAAAAATAAATTAATAAATTTGAATTTATTTGTTTAATGACTGCTTTTTTAAATCCATGCTTATTATATTTTATACTTATTGTCGTTTAAAATAGGCATACATGAATCTTTACACAGTCGCAATATTACGAACATCTTGAATTAAATAAATAAATAAATAAATAGCTGATAGATAGATGAATTAGTCTTCGTCTTCTTCTTTTTCTTCAGCGTTTATCCCTCCTGCTGGCAGGGTCCACTACATGGATTCGATGTCTCCATTTACTGTCGACCAAAGTATTGTGTGCACTCGAGTTTGAAGGTTGTTTGTAAAGTAACCAATAGACTTACATAAAATCCAATAACATCATCATTTTCGTCGTTCTATTTTACGTTAGTTCATGTAGGTTTTGAATTTTTAATTTATATTTTAATATTTTTTCTCGCAGTTGGAACACAAAAAGTGCCCGTTTTTAAACCAAGCGTCACATTTAAGAATTATTAAGTTATCTCAAAAACCCGTCATCAGATCGAATCCAAATTTTAACACAATATACATTGGAATGTTGTATAACTGGTTTATTAATTCAAAAATTTTGTATGTCCAAGAAACAGAGTTGTTATCATTTTTGTAAGGTAACTTTTTCTCGGCTCGGGAGGGGGTGGGGGTGGAAAATGTAGTTTTTGGTCGCGTTGTAATCCTTATAAATCAAAACGTTATGCTGTATGACTGTGAAGTGCGTAAATTATTCCACTTATTTAATATCGGTTTGTATTTGTTCGTGGAAATAAGGCATGGTTCGCCAGCTAGCCACTCAGCGGAAAGCTGTACAGCGTTGCTGAGATGGAGCCCATCACTACCGAGCGAGGTGCGCCATGGCGCGTGATGGGCTCCATCTCGGCAACGCTGTACAGCTTCTTCTGGAGCAGCTAGCTGGTGAACCATGCCTTATTTCCCCGAACAAATACAAACCGATATAAAATAAGTGAATTAATTTACGTATTTCACAGTCATACAGCATAACATTTTGATAATAAGGATTACAACGCAACCAAGAACTACATTTTTCCACCACCCCGAGCCAAGAAAAAGTTACCTTACAAAAATGTTAACAACTCTGTTTCTTGGACATACAAAATTTTTGAATTAATAGACCAGTTATACAACATTCCAATGTATATTGTGTTAAAATTTGGATTCGATCTAATGACGGGTTTTTGAGATAATAATTCTTAAATGTGACGCATGGTTGAAACACACTTAAAAACGGGCACTTTTTGTGTTCCAACTGCGAGAAAAAATATCATACTAATATATAACAAGATGTTCAGTAAAGAACATATAGCCTACTTTCTCCTAAATGTATGGGCATTGTTATAACTCTTTGTCCTTTTCAAGGAGTATAATTGAATGTTGGTTGTAGTAGCTTGTTGAAATACAACGTGCTATAGGGATATTAAACATGAATATGAGGTGCCCTTTGCTAGTGCTACCTCTGTAAAAAATTTCATTCAATTCGGTTTCACCGTGTTTGAATTGATATGGGGAATGGATTTGCACACATACTGTGCCCGTTTAGACCGGAGTCCGCACGACCACATATGCATTTTACCAATAATCAGTCAGTACGAGAATCAAAATATCCCGGAGCGCCAGATGGGTTAAAGCAAATCGCAAAAACGACATCAAATAGAAAATGCTTTACTGATTTTTGGCTCAATGCAACAATAAGGATAGAAGGAGATTTAATTGGGAGTAACACATCCTGTAAAATTATCTCAGTTTATTTTGAAGTTAAAATCTGACTGCAAGGATGCTCAAAGCAGCATCATCCACGTGTGGCGATCCACACTCTTATTTACACACAATATACAGAAATTTTCCAAACACATTTGACAATCTTTTTGGAAACATAAGTCCGATTAATAGTCCTGTGGACTGTGTTCCAAAATTATTAATATTTAATTCCAGTTCAAAGTTAATTGTCTATACTGGAAATATCGTAGATCACTGTTTGAATATTTACATGATATTAACACTCGTAGAATAAATGTTCATAGAATTCTAAACTTTCACTTGTTTTTCCAGTTTCAAAAATATATCGTCGAAAATATTATTATCATAGAAGCCACACAAGTTATTTACATATATTAATAACATCTGAAAAGTATTTGACCTTGAGCATAGCATCGAAGAACTGTGCGAAGCACAACAACAATTAATTGTTCTTCTGACATTAAACATTCGAGAAGTGACTCGATTATAAACTTCAAGTTCCTAACAAAATATATGATTTCTGAATCATCAACTTGATCAATAAATGGTTGAACCATCCAACTATTAGATTTTCCACTTGGAATCATTATTATAAAAATATTGATATTTATGGCCATTCTTAGCAACTTTCACAACTTGCAATTCTTCGACAGAATGCGGAAATTAGAATTGTAGTTTCATAATAAATTCATTTAGTTCATGGCACTAGGATTGAAAATATCCTTCAAATTATTCGTGGTTAAAGAATTATTTTTAATTGGCAGTGGCCCATTCTATTATTTGTGTAAGAACACAATATTACAACAACAACGGCAAAGGTCTTCCTCTGAAGAAGAATAAACTACTATCATGACAAATCCGGGTTCTAGCAAAATCAAAGTCTAAATGGAATTCGAAAACAAGGTTGAAATAAGAACTGATGGTTTTAAAGAAATAACCTTCGGGTCATTCATACGACGAAATGTGTAGTTCCAATACTCCTACTATAAACCTGAGCCATCGAACCTGCTATTTGATTGATGCTCGAAAAAACCTCTTCATTCCTGCGACTTAACATGCGCACCTGGGAATGGCATTTCAACTACTCCACACACATAAATTATCTTCCCAAAATTTATACAATAAATCAAGCCTCTGCTTGTTATCAACACTGGAAGATTAATAAACTTACAAGTTTATTTTATTTTACCATTCAGTTCAACCCATGAATTTACCATACATATGAAAATCTTTATTTCACTTTCGAGTGTATTTACGTCATGATTTTATATAAATACAAAAATATCCTATTTGATACAAATATCATTTGCTTCCCGTTTCATATCTCTCCGTGTTATCTGAAAAATATACTTTGCTCATTGCAAATATCAACTGTTCAACCAGAACTGAAATGTTGGTTGAATGCGGGCTTGCGCTAACCACTCTCCTTCGGAAAATCTCCTGTTCCAAACTAGAAATGATTAAACTACTTCATAGGCTCTTTCTCAATACCTATGATTATTAGAAAATATAATATCCAAGAATTATTTAGAAAAATTATTATTATTATTATTAGTGGATTATTATTATTATTATTAATTATATTATTCTAAATATATTTAATTATCATCTCATTATGTGAGAATCCACATGTTCGAACCTTCGAATATGGAAAAAATATCCATTCCTCAACAAAAATAAATTTAACTTTTACAGTTACATCGGCTGTTTTCCGTGGTTTCCCAAAAATATGAAAAATTCAAATAAATGCTCGAAATGCTCGGTCATCGATCCTAAACTGTTCTGAGTGCTGAAAATACTCAGAATAACTCTAACAAGTCTTGCGTAAATCATTGCAAGCTTTAAATACGAAGAAAAATAATGTGTTGGTCATCTGCAGAAAAATAGTTTGTTCCAATTAGCTAGGCATAATATAATTCAAATGTGGCTTACATTTCTTGATGGTCTTGAAGCGTAGTAAACCTGGTCTGTACCAGATTTATCCATAGACATGCCCTGTTGGACAAGCACGTATAATCCTTGTATCCGCCGCCATCATATACCCACAATTCGTCTAGTCAGACATAGTGGTAGTATCTTTCGACGTTTGAATTAACTGTTGTTCCATTTTAATACAGGCTTCTATCAAAGCCATAACAGTTTGTTTAAATAGGGTCAGATCTAAGTGATCTCTTCTTAAATATGTCAGTTGTAACATAACTCACTGTAATCTTATCAGTACAAGAAAAACACTGACAGTCTAAGCAATTAACGGCTGTTCTGAAGATCGTTCCCTGGGCATGGTTTGTTATATCACCATCTACCATGCGCTAGGCAACTTGTAGTTTCCCTTGCGTAGACTAATGAACGCCACCGTTATAGACTAGTCTTCAGTGTACTGACAGATCGTAGTGGTTAACTAATTACAAAAATGAAAACTGACTTGAAATGGATTTAAACATCCAAGTATTAAGTTATTACTGGACCGTGACAAAATATTAGTTCTAGACAAAGTCTAGCATATGTCCTTGTAGAAATATAAATATTTCCACCAAAGTCTGTAGAAAAACAATCACCTCAGTGATTCTCCTCGCCGTAAACTTACTAAGTTCCAACTCGTAGCGCAGCACTTTTCGTGACTATCACGACTTTCAAAAGAACTTCTGCGTAGATCCGGCAACCATGTGCCTTGGCTCAGCGTAGATGCAACTTGCTCGCCAAGTGCTTGTGTTAGAATGAGCTGAAGTTGCTTCGGCCAGCTGGCTTTTAATCAAAATTGTCAGGGTTACGCGTCATCACCTGATATCTGGAAATCCTCATATCTCTTGAATCCCTGGTCCGATTTACTTGATACTAATTGCATTCTCTTTCATTTGGCCGTGCCAGTAATCTGATCCCGATCTCAAGTCTCTACTCCATAGTTAACTATTTAATCAATAAATAGCCTCCACCTCTGCTATTACTCGCTACGTCACTTGACATCCAAGTATCGGTAAATTATTTCCAAATGCTTCGAGAAGCAATGTAGCGCGATATTCAAATATCTCAACTTTCAAAAGCGGCTACAGCCTTTCCCTTGATATCTAGGTGTCTGAATCTTGGAATACCCATTCCTAGAGTTGGGCACATCCACCCCACACCTAGCAAAAAATAAAAATTGAAAAATTTTTATTTTTCCTATCTACACATTAAATCATCTGGTTCTTGAATAATATATCTTCAAATTCGATGCATTGTAAGTTCCCACGATGTTACCAGTTCGTGTATTGGCGACTTCATAGCTTCCATTGTTGTTTACTTCCACAATATTCAAAATCTTCAATTTCACCAGGTTTAATATCAAAAATATCGTGATACTCTTCCAAAATCTTCCCTAGCTCTGGGGACTCCTTCTCAGTGTAGACTTCTCTTCCTTCAGCTTCATGAAAAATCAGAGACCATTGAGCATCTCCCTCGATGTCTTCCTCTTCTTTTCCCTCGAAGTTAATCTCTTCGGTATTTTTGAATCTGATCGTCTCTGTCTTCATATCTATCACTGCTTGGTATTTCTGAATGAAATCTGCTCCCAATATCATGTCAAAAGCCATGTCCTTCATTACAACAAATACATGTCGGAAATCATGTCCTCCAATCGTAATACATAAGTATAATTGTGTTTTACACAGAGATATTTTATTGGGTATTATTCCTTGGATCTTAATTCCTGATACTGGAATTTCCTCTAAATTCTCTTTGAGCTTCCACAGAATATAAAGCTTCTCACTCACCAGACAAAGCATAGCCCCAGTATCGATCAAAGTATCGACAGGCATACCGAATACTTCGCATGATATGATTTGCATTCTAATTCTCGTACCCATTTCTTTTCGTTCGTCATTCTGTTGAATTAAGTCATCATCCTCTGCTTGCCATTTAATAATTCTGGAAGTGAAAGTATTCAAAATTCTATCTTCTACTGTGAATTCGAAGTTTTTTTTTTCGTTACCATTCCCCCGGGATTGTTGTGTTCCCGATGGACCTGGATCATTGGGCCTCTGCTCCAAAATTTGCAAGTTATCTTGGTGTCTTGCTTCCAAATTTTTCCTCGTCTCCTTGTTAAACTCTTCATTGGACTGACGAGTATCTACATTCCCTCTGTTATTGTAATTGTTTCTACCATAATATCTTCTTTCCTGGTACCTTCCTTGACTATCTCGTGGTTTTCTCCATCGAGTATTGTATCGATTACCACCATCCGGTCTCGCATATGGCTTGTAACTGTAGCTGTTACTGTACTGGTTCCATCCTCTCTTATTTGGATCTTCCCTCGGCGTTTTCTCTTCTCGCCCTTCTCGAATCTCTCGAGGTGTCTGAGAATAACTATCAGCCATAACAGCGTACACAGCGTTGTTATTTTTTCCTCCCTTCTGATGGAAGAATTGAGCGTTCGTATGATCCAGCTTCTGTAATACTTCGTCAAATTGTTCCATATTATAGATATCCGCAGCGATCAAAGTCCTCTGGACGTCTGCTGGAAACTGACGTATCAATGCAGTAATCAATTCGTTATCTGGCATCGGCGGATCTAAATGTTGGAGTTTAGACAGCTGTCCAGAAAAGTACGTAGAGTATCGAGTAGGTTGTGACGTCGAGAATCTCTTCGAATATAACTCTGCTCTGACTTGCTGTTGGGTTTCCGGGGACCAAAACTTCTTCAATAGCCCACGAGAAAACTCCTCAAAAGTGGTTAGAGTGGATCTAAAAGCTCTAAACCAAAGAAGTGCAGGACCTTCCAAAAACTTCCCTATCACTCGGATCTGTCTTTCTTTAGGGATCTTGGAATCTTTCAGGTAATCACCTGCCTCTCTCAAAAATTCCACGGGTGTCACAGAATCTCGCCCTGAAAATTTAGAAGGCTTATCTTCTATATTCTTAAATACAGTTATGGGGTTGGATTGAAATACTGTCCTGACCTCATCCTGTCTATCAGTCTCTCTAGCTGCTCCTAGATTTATCTGTATCTGTTCCTTTCCCCTTACATTTGGCATTTTCAACAGATGATCAGACTGTTTCTCATCCTTTATTTGAGTTTTCATAGCCTCAAGTTCCTTCTGGTTTTCTTCTGCCATCTTCTTAATTGCTTCAGTTTCTTTACAATTCTCCTTAACATCAGTGGATATCTGGTTCATAACAGCCTCATGAGTTTTCAATGACCCTGTCATATCTGATATGTCCTTCTGAGTTGCTTGGATATCTTTGGCAATTACTTCAATATGGGATGACAAAGATTCCCTAATCTCCTTGATTCCCTCTTGATTCTCCAGCTTGAGTGTGTCTTTAATTTCATTGACAACTGTGGTTTTAATTTCAGTTTGCAACTCATTAATCACACCTTCTCTTATTTCTCCCATGACAAGTTCTTTGAATTGTTCCGTTAAACGTTGAACAACTAGAATTCCCATCTCGTTACTCTCCTTCTTCACTCGGACTTCCAGGTTGACCATGTCTTCACCAACTTTCCTAAGGCCATGTTCTATCCTATCAGCTAAGCTTTGAGATCGAAGATCGGCATCGCGAAATTTATCGTCCATTAAACTTGCGTTAGTAGCTAATGAAGTTTCGAGCTCATGTGTTTTATCGCATAATTTATTCATTTTACTCTCAAGTGTCATTTTCAAAATTTCAGAATTCTCTTTAAATTTACTTTCCATTGAATTAAATTTACTATTTAAATTTTCCTTTAAGTTATCTTTTAACCTGCTTTCTAACAAATCGGAATTTTCTTTGAGTTTATCCTCTAAACTTTCTTTTAAGTTACCTTTTAAAGAATCAGAACTTTCTTTAAGTTTATTTTCTAAAGAATCAGAATTTTCTTTAAGTTTTTCATCTAAACTTTCTTTCAAATTATCAGAATTTTCTTTAAGTTTACTTTCTAAAGAATCAGAATTTTCTTTAAGTTTCTTTTCTAAAGCCTCTGTATTTTCTTTCATAATAGCGGCTACACGCCGTCCAGCCTCTTTTGAACTCTCCTCCAAACTCCTCATCATCCTCATCATTTCTTCCATAATTTCAATTATTATTCAAAACTTAGGGGTATAGAACAGTGGCAAACACAAGCTTATAACTAGAACAAGAAATATGAATAGCTAATTGGAACACTCTAATAAAATGAGATTTGTCCTAATGTCGACGTGATGGAAAAACAAAATTATCTACCTTTACGAATTACATTTACCACAATATCACAAGGAAAATATGCAAGTTCTCAAATATCCTCCACCTGGATTCTAATAATGTGTATGTCCAGTCATCGAACGTTTACTACTGAATTTACTTGACGCCCTAATGGTTAAGCCATTCTCAAAAATAATCAAACCCATTCTAATTATTACTCCAGTTAAATTTTTAATTTTCCCCACTAATTGGGTTTCCTACTAATTTATTCATCCAAACCAGACATCTCTCAACTCCCAAAATATTTCTATAAAAATTATCACAATTTAAATCGGCATGCGATTGACCATGTCTAAATCGGGACCCACGTTCGAAGCCATTTCTCTCTCTATCTTATTTTATGTGCCCGTTTAGACCGGAGTCCGCACGACCACATATGCATTTTACCAATAATCAGTCAGCACGAGAATCAAAATATCCCGGAGCGCCAGATGGGTTAAAGCAAATCGCAAAAACGACATCAAATAGAAAATGCTTTACTGATTTTTGGCTCAATGCAACAATAAGGATAGAAGGAGATTTAATTGGGAGTAACACATCCTGTAAAATTATCTCAGTTTATTTTGAAGTTAAAATCTGACTGCAAGGATGCTCAAAGCATCATCATCCACGTGTGGCGATCCACACTCTTATTTACACACAATATACAGAAATTTTCCAAACACATTTGACAATCTTTTTGGAAACACAAGTCCGATTAATAGTCCTGTGGACTGTGTTCCAAAATTATTAATATTTAATTCCAGTTCAAAGTTAATTGTCTATACTGGAAATATCGTAGATCACTGTTTGAATATTTACATGATATTAACACTCGTAGAATAAATGTTCATAGAATTCTAAACTTTCACTTGTTTTTCCAGTTTCAAAAATATATCGTCGAAAATATTATTATCATAGAAGCCACACAAATTATTTACATATATTAATAACATCTGAAAAGTATTTGACCTTGAGCATAGCATCGAAGAACTGTGCGAAGCACAACAATAATTAATTGTTCTTCTGACATTAAACATTCGAGAAGTGACTCGATTATGAACTTCAAGTTCCTAACAAAATATATGATTTCTGAATCATCAACTTGATCAATAAATGGTTGAACCATTCAACTATTAGATTTTCCACTTGGAATCATTATTATAAAAATATTGATATTTATGGCCATTCTTAGCAACTTTCACAACTTGCAATTCTTCGACAGAATGCGGAAATTAGAATTGTAGTTTCATAATAAATTCATTTAGTTCATGGCACTAGGATTGAAAATATCCTTCAAATTATTCGTGGTTAAAGAATTATTTTTAATTGGCAGTGGCCCATTCTATTATTTGTGTAAGAACACAATATTACAACAACAACGGCAAAGGTCTTCCTCTGAAGAAGAATAAACTACTATCATGACAAATCCGGGTTCTAGCAAAATCAAAGTCTAAATGGAATTCGAAAACAAGGTTGAAATAAGAACTGATGGTTTTAAAGAAATAACCTTCGGGTCATTCATACGACGAAATGTGTAGTTCCAATACTCCTACTATAAACCTGAGCCATCGAACCTGCTATTTGATTGATGCTCGAAAAAACCTCTTCATTCCTGCGACTTAACATGCGCACCTGGGAATGGCATTTCAACTACTCCACACACATAAATTATCTTCCCAAAATTTATACAATAAATCAAGCCTCTGCTTGTTATCAACACTGGAAGATTAATAAACTTACAAGTTTATTTTATTTTACCATTCAGTTCAACCCATGAATTTACCATACATATGAAAACCTTTATTTCACTTTCGAGTGTATTTACGTCATGATTTTATATAAATACAAAAATATCCTATTTGATACAAATATCATTTGCTTCCCGTTTCATATCTCTCCGTGTTATCTGAAAAATATACTTTGCTCATTGCAAATATCAACTGTTCAACCAGAATTGAAATGTTGGTTGAATGCGGGCTTGCGCTAACCACTCTCCTTCGGAAAATCTCCTGTTCCAAACTAGAAATGATTAAACTACTTCATAGGCTCTTTCTCAATACCTATGATTATTAGAAAATATAATATCCAAGAATTATTTAGAAAAATTATAAAAATTATTATTATTATTATTAGTGGATTATTATTATTATTAATAATTATATTATTCTAAATATATTTAATTATCATCTCATTATGTGAGAATCCACATGTTCGAACCTTCGAATATGGAAAAAATATCCATTCCTCAACAAAAATAAATTTAACTTTTACAGTTACATCGGCTGTTTTCCGTGGTTTCCCAAAAATATGAAAAATTCAAATAAATGCTCGAAATGCTCGGTCATCGATCCTAAACTGTTCTGAGTGCTGAAAATACTCAGAATAACTCTAACAAGTCTTGCGTAAATCATTGCAAGCTTTAAATACGAAGAAAAATAATGTGTTGGTCATCTGCAGAAAAATAGTTTGTTCCAATTAGCTAGGCATAATATAATTCAAATGTGGCTTACATTTCTTGATGGTCTTGAAGCGTAGTAAACCTGGTCTGTACCAGATTTATCCATAGACATGCCCTGTTGGACAAGCACGTATAATCCTTGTATCCGCCGCCATCATATACCCACAATTCGTCTAGTCAGACATAGTGGTAGTATCTTTCGACGTTTGAATTAACTGTTGTTCCATTTTAATACAGGCTTCTATCAAAGCCATAACAGTTTGTTTAAATAGGGTCAGATCTAAGTGATCTCTTCTTAAATATGTCAGTTGTAACATAACTCACTGTAATCTTATCAGTACAAGAAAAACACTGACAGTCTAAGCAATTAACGGCTGTTCTGAAGATCGTTCCCTGGGCATGGTTTGTTATATCACCATCTACCATGCGCTAGGCAACTTGTAGTTTCCCTTGCGTAGACTAATGAACGCCACCGTTATAGACTAGTCTTCAGTGTACTGACAGATCGAAGTGGTTAACTAGTTACAAAAATGAAAACTGACTTGAAATGGATTTAAACATCCAAGTATTAAGTTATTACTGGACCGTGACAAAATATTAGTTCTAGACAAAGTCTAGCATATGTCCTTGTAGAAATATAAATATTTCCACCAATGTCTGTAGAAAAACAATCACCTCAGTGATTCTCCTCGCCGTAAACTTACTAAGTTCCAACTCGTAGCGCAGCATTTTTCGTGACTATCACGACTTTCAAAAGAACTTCTGCGTAGATCCGGCAACCATGTGCCTTGGCTCAGCGTAGATGCAACTTGCTCGCCAAGTGCTTGTGTTAGAATGAGCTGAAGTTGCTTCGGCCAGCTGGCTTTTATTCAAAACTGTCAGGGTCACGCGTCATCACCTGATATCTGGAAATCCTCATATCTCTTGAATCCCTGGTCCGATTTACTTGATACTAATTGCATTCTCTTTCATTTGGCCGTGCCAGTAATCTAATCCCAGTCTCAAGTCTCTACTCCATAGCTAACTATTTAATCAATAAATAGCCTCCACCTCTGCTATTACTCGCTACGTCACTTGACATCCAAGTAACGGTAAATTATTTCCAAATGCTTCGAGAAGCAATGTAGCGCGATATTCAAATATCTCAACTTTCAAAAGCGGCTACAGCCTTTCCCTTGATATCTAGGTGTCTGAATCATGGAATACCCATTCCTAGAGTTGGGCACAATACATGGCCGCTATTTGCAAACTATTGGGCTGATGACCTTGTAGTCAGTCATAAGATGCTTTCCACAAAAAGGCATGTTGTTGCAAAATCTGGTAGAGATCAAATTATTAGGATGGTCGTAATTTGATATAAGCTTTTAACATTTGGGTGGCCGTCATTCCGATTCCGTCAAGATGGCGGCGATATAAAACATGACAATGAGGTGCCCTTTGCTAGTGCTACCTCTGTACCAAATTTCGTTCAATTCGGTTTCACCGTGTTTGAATTGATAGGGGGAATCGATTTGCACACATACTTGGCCGCTATTTGCAAACTATTGGCCTGATGACCTTGTAGTCAGTCATAAGATGCTTTCCACAAAAAGGCATGTTGTTGCAAAATCTGGTAGAGATCAAATTATTAGGATGGTCATAATTTGATATAAGCTTTTAACATTTGGGTGGCCGTCATTCCGTTTCCGTCAAGATGGCGGCGATATAAAACATGACACTGAGATGTCCTTTGCTAGTGCTACCTCTGTACCAAATTTCGTTCAATTCGGTTTCACCGTGTTTGAATTGATAGGGGGAATCGATTTGCACACATGCTTGGCCACCATCTGCAAACTATTGCGCTGATGATCTTGCAGTTTGGTCAGGATATGCTTCCCACATAAAGATATGTTGTTGCAAAATTTGGTAGAGAGTAGATTATTAGGTTGGTCGTAATTACATTTTAGCTTTTAACATTTGGGTGGTCGCGATTACGTTTCCGTCAAGATGGCGGTGATATAAAACATGACACTGAGGTGCCCTTTGCTAGTGCTACCTCTGTACCAAATTTCGTTCCATTCGGTTTCACCGTCTTCGAATTAATAGGGGGAATCGATTTTCACACAAAGATGGCCGCCATCCGCAAAATATTAGGTCAAAGGATGCTCTCTCCATAATGGTATGTTGATGCAAAATTTCGTAGAGATCGGATGATTAGCTTAATCGTAATTTGATTTAAGCTTTGAATATGTGTGGCCGCCATTACGTTTCCGTCAAGATGGCGGCGATATAAAACATGACACTGAGGTGCCCTTTGCTAGTGTTACCTCTGTACCAAATTTCATTCCATTCGGTTTCACCATGTTCGAATTAATAGGGGTAATCGATTTTGACACAAAGATGGCCGCCATCCGCAAACTATTAGCCTAATGACCTATTAGATTTGTCAAAGGATGCTTCCTCCATAAAGGTATGTTGTTGCAAAATTTGGTAGAGATCGGATGATTAGGTTAGTCGTAATTTGATTTAAGCTTTGAACATTTGTGTGGCCGCCATTACGTTTCCGTCAAGATGGCGGTGATATAAAACATGACACTGAGGTGCCCTTTGCTAGTGCTACCTCTGTACCAAATTTCATTCCATTTGGTTTCACCGTGTTCGAATTAATAGGGGTAATCGATTTTGACACAAAGATGGCCGCCATCCGCAAACTATTATGCTAATGACCTATTAGATTTGCCAAAGGATGCTGCCTTCATAAAGGTATGTTGTTGCAAAATTTGGTAGAGATCGGACGATTAGGTTAGTCGTAATTTGATTTAAGCTTTGAACATTTGTGTGGCCGCCATTACGTTTCCGTCAAGATGGCGGCGATATAAAACATGACACTGAGGTGTCCTTTGCTAGTGCTACCTTTGTACCAAATTTCGTTCAATTTGCGCTCACCGTGTTCGAATTGATAGGGGGGGGGACAGACATTCAGAGTGCACACACTCACATACACACACACACAGACTCACACACACATACACACATACACACACACAGACAAACACACTTTTTTTCGCCCTGTGTTGATCTCATAAGTCTACCTTCATTTTTTGCAAAAATCGAAAGTAGGCTAAAAATGAGATGGTGTGTGTCTGTGTGTTACTCAATAACACAAGAACCACTGGTTCGATTTAAATGAATTTTTGCATGGACTTAGCTGATTTACCAGGCTTATATATAGGCTACTTTTGATTTCGATATTTTCGACTATTTAAAAATGGCGACTATTTTCATATTTCCATTTCAAATAAAAAGAGAACGCTAAGATATAGCAAACTTTTGATGGCACTACGAGCTTTAAAATATAATTTTCTATCCGAAAGGTCCTTATCAATTTTCGTGTATCTCCAACGGTTAGCGAATAAAACCTAAATATGTCTTATAAAACACAGTCAACGCCGAGCGATGTTAGTCTATGTTAGTCTCTACATGAACTGTTTTATTTATAGAGGTAGTTAGTGGGGTCCGAAACTAGACGTGATTTTGAGTCTATTTTTATACTCATTGTGCCGGTTATTGTATGTGAGTATTTGGATCTTTACGCCGAGTCTATTTTTATACTCATTGTGCCGGTTATTGTATGTGAGTATTTGGATCTTTACGCCGATTCACAATGTTATAGGGCTTTGTACTTTGCACGGTATGCTTTCATCCTTTATATCGATTTGTTTTTCGTTAAATGAATATTTCAGTTGGCCAATATTTATCTGCTTTTTGTCGTTTTTTACCATGATCAGAAACCCAAATTCACAGACGAATGTGTCGAAGACTATCGACTGTCACATTAGTTTGTTTAGTGTTCATATTAATCTTACAGCAGAACTGGGCAAATTTATTTCAATAAAGTAGGTATTTTGACTTTCGCGGCCAATAAAAAAAGCCGCACGTAAGACAGCGTAAACCTAGAAAAGTTGCTGAGTTTTAATTGCTTGGCCCTGAAATTGAATATACAATCATCTTGGAAGCCTTTATAGGGAGGTGAAAGACTGTTTTAACCTTTAGCACTCGCAGTAAAGTAGCTGAGGTGTTCTAAATAAGAATTGAGGTATCGCACAGTTTGCCACTCCTTTGGTAGTCCGCAAATAGACCACAAGAGTCCGCTGATGAACCATCTCGGAGTTACTAGGCGTAATCTCGCACAAGACACGGCATAAACTTAGAATTTTTTTCTGTGATTAATTTGTTTTTGTTATTATTACTTGGGATGATTGAAGTTTGTTCCGTTATTGTTACTCTTTATCATGACATGGTACGTACTTTCCGCAATATTACTTATTGCGGATATGATAATTGCTATCAAGTTTGATGTATTTTAGCATAATGTTTATATGTTTAAATATAGTATGAAGACGTTAAACGATAGGTGTTCAATATTTAAGACAGGTTATTTAACTTTTACTACATAGAAGCTGATATTTATTTCCAACACACTTTCTCACCTGCAAAGCGGAGGCAACAGGCTTTTCTCCGGGTACTCCGGTTTTCCCTGTCACAATTTCATTCCAGCAACAATCTCCACTATCATTTCATTTCATGCGTCATTCATTTAATCATTGCCCCAAGGGAGTGCGACAGGCTTCGGCAGCCGGCACGGTTCATATCCTCGCTGTTAGATGGGAATTTCATTCATTCCGTTCCCTGACCCGGTCGGTCGACTGAAATCAGGCTAAGGATTTTCACTTTCCTACCTCTGATTAATAATTTGGTGAGTGAAAATGCATGTAGTCTACACATGTAGTTGGTAACATGGAAATAACATAACTACATTAGGAATGTGTGATTATATATATTAATGATTTAGGCCAGCAAGTACTAAAAGCCGTTCGAAGAACGGGTACTTCAGCTAGTTAAAATATAAATTAAAAATTCCAAGCCTACATGAACTAACGTAAAATAGAACGATGCAAGTGATGATGTGATTGGATTTTATCTATTGGTTACTTAACAAACAACCTTCAAACTCGAGTGCACATAATACTTTGGTCGACAGTAGTTCTGAACTGGGCCATATCAGGGTGGAGATTGACGCTCTTCAGATCTTTGTAAAGGGTATCGGCCCTTCGCTGTTTTGGTCGTCCTTTTGGTCTATTACTGGCGACTTCCAACATGTAACCCGTCTTTGCTCTAGTGTCAGCCGCTGTCCTCAGCACATGTCCAACCATTTTAAACGACTCTCGCGCATTTTTTCAGGAATGGGTGCAATGCCAAATCTCTCCCTGATGCATTCATTCATTGGAGATGCGATCCAGTTTAGTAACACCAGCTGTCCACCGCAGCATCCTGGTCTCCTTGACTCCCAGTCGACGCTCCGTCGTAGTCGTAGTAGGCCAACATTCGCAACCATACAGTGCGACAGGTCGGATGACAGTACGATAGAATTTTTAGATTTGAGGAGATCTTTAATCCTCCTGTCGCAAGTGACGAGAGTTGTTGTTCGCCATTTCATCCAAGCTGCGGATATCCTTGCATTGACCTCTTCAACAAGTCGGTCATCAGCAGCGATCGTGGAGCCAAGATACTTGAATCTCGTTACTCGCGGTAGATCCTCGCCGTCTACCTGAATGGTTCCTATTGCTTGTGTGTCAGATGTCATATATTTGGCTTTTTTTTGTTCTAATTGAGGCGCAGGCCGTATTGCGCCAGCCGATTGCACCATTGCTGGGTTTGACGTTGCAGATCAACCTGGGTCTCAGAGGTCAACATGACAACGTCTGCGTACAGGAGCGTCCATGGCAAAGGACGGTGCAGGTCTGCTATTACAGTGTCCATTATTAGAATGAACAAAAGCGGTGACAGCTCTGAACCCTGGTGAACGCCGACGGTGGTGGGAAAGTCACGGGATGCTCCTGCGGCGGCTGAACATAGCAGCTGAACCCAGTTGACAAGATATTCCGGTATGCCATGCTCTCGCAGTGCCTAGCCATATGAGGTCATGAGGTACACGATCAAAGGCCTTCTTAAGGTCCACGAAAGCTAGATGAATCGGCTTGTTCTTCTCACGATGCTTTTCAATCAATGCTGTTCCATCATCTAGTTAAAATTAGAAATGGTTGAAGACAAATGCTAATAATGCTTTTGGTTTAGCAGCTTTTTTTTAAACTGCTATGACTTTAGTGACACTAGGATGCCATAATTTAGCCCTCGAATTAAATCCTTAACGTGCCAGTTAGTCTATCGACACGGGTCTTTTAACTCTAAATGTCAACCGATCCAGTAGGGATTCGATCCCGCTACTTTGAGCACAGCAGGCTAGAACCTTGACCAGTACACCACAGATCCGGCCAAACGGTTGAATAACCCTTTTTGATGTGTAACATCTTTCCACTAGGTTGTTGGATATTTGTGTGGGAGTGATTTTGAAAAATGGGACGGAAGTGGATCGGACGGAAGTGTGTAAGACGCACTGTCAGCTGCATCATCCCTCCTGGCTGCTAAAGCAGTCAGGAGGGATGCGATCCAGCTGGCAGTGGTACCATGTGGAATGCATATCTCATATGGATTACTTCAAGGTTTGGAGGCGCCATTACAGATATTTCTACAATAAATCATCTTCAAGTTGTCGTTCTTTGGTGTAAAAATATTCATTATATCATATTTGCTGAAAACAATTATGATTTATTAAGAGTCTGTTTTTCAATCTCTGGATAAACGTGATGGGCATCCACTCCCCGAGTAACTTTGCTGAACACTTTCATACTGAACGGTAAACGCTCATGCTAACTCTGGTGTTAACTGATTGAAACACAAACCACATGTCACCGGCACATGTTAAAAGTCTTCGTACCATTATTTAAATGATGATGTGCTTTGATATGAAACATTGCAACTGGTAAGCAAAGCCGGTATTATGTTTCTGCACAATGGCTATTCAGATATTAACCCACATTGCGGTAATGCAGTGATTAATGGAATATATTGAGCCCGCTCAGGCTCATGCATCAAATATTTCTTTGAGAGCATATTGACTTGACATGCTCAGTTCTACAGAACACACCCTGAAGCTTCCTTATGAACAATTCATTATTTTGACTACGGAGAGGACAGCTTATTTTCCTCCTAGAGGTATATTACTCACTATTTTTATGCCACATATCTCAGGAGCTTGAAATATTTAATTGTGCTTAATTTGCCATTTTCTATGCCTTTTGGGAATGGCAAATATATTTTTGGTAAAGGTATTTTTCACCGCAGACATGCGGAGGCTTATGAAAGTAGTCACTGCTTTGACTAGACTACTTCCTTGGAATCAGGAAGCCGTGCTATGCACGCAACACACCGTTTTGATAGTCCGCTGAAGCTGGACGCTTGTGTCGATTGTCCGTCTGATAGACGAAGGCCATTATAGGCATACGAAGACCCCACATTTGGGAAGACATTAATCTACAGCCATCGAGCTGAATTGAACAGTTTAAATAACGCACAGTATTACTTTAGGCTCAGTAAAGCCAGTGCAACGTTGATGTGAATGTAAAATTTTGATCGTGTGAAAACTTTGATTTTTCATCAACCACGAGGACCGTCTGTAGACAGACGAGGGTAACATTGGTTTTTCATAAAAGTGAAATATTAAGTTGACGACAACGTCGTGTAGCCCAGTGTGTGCCACTGTACAATTGCATTATGATAAAAAATAAAGTGCTGGTAAAATAGAATCTGTGGCAGGTAAAGCAGAGTATTTGAACAACCTGCAAATATTAGAGCCAGTGAGCATTTTATCATATTTTACACTAGGATCAGTGAATCTTTTTTCAACCATGATGATTAACGTTATGCACCACGTGCTGATATTGCTACAACCATACTGTGAGAAGATGATGGAGGAGTAATTTACCATGTGAGGGTAACTCCAACGGAATACGCCAACGCCATGGAATTGTCCAGCCGACACTATTACGTACAAACCATGTACGGTTTACTAACTGATGACCACGAGGACAGGCTTAAATCCATAGCCTTACCCATTATAAAATGCTTGGAACCTTGAAGGCATTTAACCCCTTCCAATGGGAGTTCTGGAAGTTGATCTACCACATCATGTAACCGTGATTCATGTAAACATTGTAAGAAGTTTGTCCAGGTTGAAGTAGTAGTGATTGCATTGTATTTTGAGCCGAAACGCCATGATATTTGACCACTTAGGTAGGAAATGTGTGTACTTTATTTCTTTAGTACTGGGAAAATATTTCAGTGAGACACCCCAAGTCCGTGTATTTTACGGCAGGTGCAATCTTCATGTATTTCAGAGTATTTTATGTCAGAGTAAAGGACATCTCCAACTACAAGAGATGTAGACTTTTGTGAAAGTAGGGGGACAGCCCATAGTTAGGTCCCTTCTTTAATTTGAGAACTTATTCTCGTATCATTTTTCGGCAAACCGATGTCGTAACATTTTTGTACCATTTATTTGTCATTTTCATGTGTGAAATGCCATGTCCTGTGGTTCGGATTCCACGTAAAACGGAGGTCCCGTGGCTTATGATCGCGAGATTAATGGTCACGTTAAACTACAAGCTTCCTTCATTTTCGTGAGTACATTTTACCACGTGTAGTTCGAGAGGAACGAACTCATATACTCCAGTCGACCGACCGGGTCAGGGATGGAATGAATGAAGCCCCATCTAGCGGCGAGGATATGAACCGTGCCGGCTGCCGAAGCCTGTCGCACTTCTCTGAGGCAATGATTAAATGAATGGCAGATGAAATGAAATGATAGCGGAGAGTTTTGCTGGAATGAAATTGTGACAGGGAAAACCGTTAACGCGGAGAAAACCCTGTCTGCCTCGGCTTTGTCCAGCACAAATCTCACATGGTGTGACCGGGATTTGAACCACGGACTCAGTGGTGAAGGGCCGGCGTGCTACCGCCTAAGCCACGGATGCTCAATAATAATAATAATAATAATAATAATAATAATAATGAAATGAAAATCCACAGCCTGCTTCCAGTCTCCGACCGGGTCAGGAAAATAATAATAATAATAATAATATTAATAATAATCTCCACATAGTATACAACAAAGTCTCCGATTCTTGGATGTAACGGGTGGTCTCGAGAACCACTGGTTGGATTTTGATGCGGTTTTCACCATTCTATAAAGGATTTCTCGAGAAAGGTGTCTGTAGAAAAACATTCATTTAAGACCATAGGAAGCCGAGCAGTAACGATTTCAGTGAATCGAGTCGAAGAAAAACCTGCCGTCCGTGGGCCTTTTAAGCTTACGCTGGGTAAACCGTTAAAAATATCAATATACTATGGGTGTAAGAATGGTTCAGCATGAAAAGTTCTACAAAAAGTCCGCGACAGCATATCTCTATCTTTAATACATCGCCCATTGTGTACGTTTGTGTTTGAGTCTTCAGTATTTTGACTGGTTTGATGCAGCCCTCCATGCCTCCCTGTCCTGAGCTAATAAGTGTTTTTAAGTCTTCATTTTTTCCAACAATCTCCATTCAGTGGAAATTTAAATTACAGTACTAGCTTCGGAGCGAGTTTACGAGCTCGCGGGCGAGCCTATCACCCCAGCTTCGGCCAGCATCACACTGTCAAGTCGTGTGGAGTTAAGACTTCAGAGAAGAGTATGTGTATGGAGTTTCGCTGATCACCTCAGCCTTTCTGAATTGCGTCTGGGACCTGCCGTGCGTGTGCCTTAGCTTACGCTGGGTAAACCGTTAAGGATACCGGGCGAAGCCGGGACGGGTGGCTAGAAACAATAATTATAATAGAATAATAAGCAGAATTTAGAGCATGTTGCCACAACCTTACAAATTTGAAACAACGTCTATACCGTAAGCGAAATAAGACGGTATGCCTGAAGCTGTACTTGTAGGAACTTGCGTCATGGAGCAAGCGGGATATACTATACAAGCACGCCCTCTCCTTTCCACCACCCCCGTAATCTCCATCGCTCCTCGCATTTTATTTCCATCTCCGGGTGGAAAGCGACACACAAACCCTTGACGTTGTTTACAGTACAGCAGCTGGTTTGGAGCTCACCTAACTTATCACCGGAACACGATACGCTCATAAATAGCACGTCCAGACACACTCACGTGATCAATATTTGTTATACAGGGTGATTCATGAGTACATATTTAAGTGATAATAATGATGATGCGATGCGAATGAGCCCAGCGAGATAGACCAACTTACTTACCTATTTACTATCAGAAGAGGAAAATCAAATGAGCCTGGTTCATTGAACTGGATACAGATCTAAAATTAGTGGGTATTACATTAACTGACAGTACAAGAGCGCATCCCACTGAAGAAGAAACTTCAAGCATGCCAAGGCTTCCAAGAAAAACCGAGACTGCAATCGGGAATGATTTGGACTCAGGAAAGGAAGGAAACCCACCGACAACCAATGCGGGCGTACTGGGCAAACCTCAAAGCCCGAAGAATGAGACAGTTGGAATGACGCGGTCCATAGATGGCCGATACGAAATGAATGAATAAATGAATGAATACTGCCATCAATGACAAAATCTGAAAAATAGACCGTGACGTGCCATCTGACGCGAAATATCTATAATAAGTTGACACGGGATTAGCAATGGGTATCGAGGCAGATAGCCTAAAGACCTTATGCCTAGCCAACGCCGATGACCTGCCCTTACTGTATTGGCAAAGGACATGCAAGAGGCCACTAAGCAACTCCATTAGCGGCAAAAACGAGTCTGTTGATCAACATACGAAAGAATGAGTTCATTGCACCCCTAAAACCATGGGAGTCAGTGCTAATAACCTACAAACAAGAGGACGTTCCTGAAGCAGGCGAAGGAGAAGTTAAATTGTATTTAGAACTGTCATTTTGGCCACTGACGACACGGCTACGAGCAAGGACATTCTGCCGGCTCTTGATCTGGACTTATTTTATTTTTAATTGTTATTTGGTTGTAATTTGTACAAGCGTGAAGTTTGTGCTTTGATTATTAAATTTAAAAAAATAAAGAGGGCGAAAATAGTAAAATTCCATAGAGAATGAATCTAAGAAGATATCAGTGAAATACACTGAGTGGCCAATAGTCACGGGAAGGGTATTCCCATGAGAAAATGGGCCGTGTGTGGCTCCTGAGCGTTGTGACTACTTGCGGTTGAGCAGAGCAGACTGTCATAGACACGAGTGTAGTGAAGATGGCAACACGTCGTGAGTTAACCGATTTTGAACGTGGGATAATAATCGGTGCACGAAACATGGGTCATAGCATAGCATGCCGGAGATTACCCGCGAATTCGAGTTCCCAAGGTCAACAGTGTCGAGGGTGGATCTTCAGTATAGCAGAGATTATGTTACCATCCACGTAAACCGCCGCACGGGACGACCACATATGATTAACGAACGGACATCTTGTCACCTCAGCAGATCCATACGGGACGATAGAAGAGCTAATGTGAGTCAGATCACCGCCCAGTTGAATGTTGGGAGTCAGGAACCCATTTCTTGTCGATTTAATGCCTAGCCGTATTGTTGTCGTTTTGAGGGCTCGCATGACTTCCATGACTTTCTATGACGATGATGATGATGATGATAATTGTTGTTTTAAGAGGCCTAACATCTAGGTTATCGGCCCCTAATGGTTTAAGTGATCGTGAAGATGAAAATGAAATGTAAACTATAACTAAAACTAACTACTAACTTATATACTAGAAGAAGAAATGGAAAACAAAAGGAGAATAAGGCAAATAAAGGACAGGAGGAAAAGAAATGCCCTCAGCCCTCGAAGAATGCGGATTGAGGGAGTAGGAAGGAAGGAGAGCCATGAACGGCAGATAGCAAAGTGAAAGAGGAGAGGGTCCACCCCAGAGGTAATGGATAAAAGGAGGAAAACTGAACCCAACTCAGGAATCCCTCGGGGTCGCCAACTCCCGAACTCACCAGCCATGAGCCCCTGAGGGTGTAGCAATATCCAGGGTGCACCAGAAGTAGTGGGGCTACATACACCCTGCCTCCTTGAAGGCCTTGAGCAGAAGGCAGGAGATAACATGAAAAGAAAAAGAAGGCTGACCTCTCGCAGAAGGAGGGTATCAGAAAAGATGAGACAATGCCCAATTAAGGCGGGAAAGGAAGAGACTCCCTAGGCATCGGATACCCTAATACCGTCGGGGTCGGAAGAGAATAAGAGTTGACCAAGTGAGGTCATCAGGAAAGAAGACGGAGAGGAGCCCGGCACAAGTAAGTGGAAGCAATGCCGGACTCAGCAGGGGCCCCGTGGTCGCCAACCCACATCCCACTAGATGTGAGCCCCTGGGGGGACTTTCTATGACTCTTGCCCACTAAGAGTAAATGCTCTCAAACAAAGGAGAATCAAACTAGACAGGGGATATAGGCCTACTGCATTATGCGTTCAGAACATTGTACGTCTCGAAACATTTGTTGATGAATGTCAAACCAAGACACTATAACACTGAAATCAGACCTACAATCCTCTACTCACCTGAGTACCTATCTCTAACCAAGAAGTACAAGAAAGGAAAATTCTTGCGAAATATAGGCCTAGTAGGACCAAAGATCTTACCAGATTGAAGGCGATGGTACAAACCAAATTGTGAACTCTACCAACACCAGCAAACCCTAACAGATGCCCTCAGAAGAAGACACATGAATTTCTGCGGCCACATGTACAAGATGGACCACCACTGGCTGTCCTATGGATCTTCAAAGTAGCCAACAAGGGTAAAGCCACTGGATCTCTGTGGATCAAGGAAGTCGAGAGCGATATTGCAGATATCAATATTCAGCAATCAACAATAAATGACAGGAGTTGCTAATGTTTGAATATTGAATCCAGACCTTTCCTCACTTCCATTACTTACACTCGTCCCAACGCGTCCAGGAAATTGTCTGAGGAACAGAAGATAAGGTTCAGCTGGAAAATGACAAAATACTGGACCAACAGCCCAACAATCCACCACGAACACCAGAAGTGGCAGACAACAATCGCCGTGGTCCATAGGCAGCCCAACGATGGAAAGAGATTGTTTTTAATCACTTATCCTCCCAGCTCGCCATTGTGATGGTCCCAATTTGTGACCAGAATGAAATAATTTTATATATTTTATTATTATTATTATTATTATTATTATTATTGTGACACACCGGGATGGCCAGGGTGGATGGGCCAACTTACCTTATTTAGAGGTCCGCATCGCTTCAACAGCAAAATCACCGCCAGATGACATGCCCCAACAGAAGAACACCTAACGGTGGAAGGAAGGTGGAGAAGAGGGGAAGGCACAGGCTATTCTACAGACACCATCCGATAACCAATAGAACTGCTGCCGAAGAAATAATGCCACAACAGTTGCTTAAAATTTAAAAGAAAATTTAATCACTAAAAGGGGCAAAGAAAAATGAAAATTTAACAAAATAATTAAAAAAAGAAGAAACTCTATGCCTAAGACAAACTCTCTCTAGTGATGCATATGGCTTAAGGCCAACATAAGTTATTTACATAAGTAGGCAAGAGACGGTTTAACATGCTTGCTGAGCTAAATGAAAACATTTAATTTAAAATTTAAATAATAATGCTTAAAAGATTTAAAAAGAACAGGAATACAGGTATTACCAAATGAGAAAGGGCTTGATAATATATTAAGGTATGTAATACCGACCCGACATGCAGAGATCAAGGCCACGATGCAAAACGAAAAATTTAAAATTAAATTAATAAAATAAAATATGATCAATTAAGAATTCCACAACATTCGTGACGGAGAAAAACACAGGAACATTCACCAAAAACACAAAGTTAAACTAACAAGGTTAACAAAAACCATATTAAGCTAACACCACAACACGCTTGAGTTTCCCGCTCGACGCCTAGAGACTGCACTCCCAAGACCAGAATGCACTCGGGAAAAACAAAAACAAACATGGCCACCAAAACAGACGACCGCATGTCAAATCGAATTACGGCAAACAATTAGCATGAAATAAATTAAAATCACCAGAGAGAACCGAAGGGGAGGAAAGAATTACGCCTTAACACTATTGACATGAGGCTTTTTAGACTGCAACGGATCGTAAAAATAAATAAATAATAGGACTATCCCAAAGACTACCAAAAACTAAATAAATAAAAATTTACAACGTAAAATAAACTAGAAACGTGTCTCCAGAAGGTACGAAGAAAACAATAAAATTTACATAACTGGTAACATTAGCAAAACAGAAAAATTAGGCCTACCTGACGAAACAAAATACAGAATTAAAACATTAATATAAAGTCAATATCGGAGCTCCATAACAATATATTAAAAATAATAACGTACCTTAAAACTTCTCTGTGGAGACACAATAAAAATAAAATAATTAACCCAGAATTTTAAAAATATTATACGGCACTAAATGTGCCTCAAAAATGGCTAACCCGGCACATGCGTCGTTTAGATGACAAGCACTCGTTTGCAGCAAGTTGCGATAATATATCACTTTATTCTTCATCTTCAATGCGAAAAGGCGAAATACAGCATTAAGAGCTCAGGCAATTCCTTTTATCGTATATCCATATTTCGAGGCGGCTAGGGGCCAAGGCCCCCAGCACACGGAGAGATACTCTTTGACCAGCAGCCGGCTTGTTGTTTTCTTGACGACAGACTATGAATCTCACAAGATGGCGGAGAATACAAGGTCAAATACAGCATTGCATTCATGTTAATTGTAAATGACCAATCACAGCATGACACATCAATCAACAATGTGCATATTATGTAATTAATTTGGCGGTATCATGTATATACAGTCTTTTGTTCAATGACGTAGAATACAATATCCTTCAAATATGACCCGATTAGGATGATACCAGAAGGCACCACAAACACACTCTAGCGGTAGAAGGTACAACTCCGGCTAGGGACGTCGATTGATGCTGCCACCTCGTGTTCACAAGCGGAACCAAGCCATCAGGCGGTCCTTTTAAAGTCGGGGACACATGAAAAATAGGGGAGATACATATTTAAAAACGTTGGTACGGGCATTGCACGTAACAATTATTATTATTATTATCAATATTTTTTAAGTTTACATTTTACCTTTTATTAGTTATTATGTTAACGAATATGTTTATATCTATTATTATGCGGTAATGTAGAATATTATGGCAATTGAAAGGACTTGGAGCGATACACATTATATTTGAAATAAGTTAGGTGCTTGACTGAATACTATTTCTGAAGAAAACACATACAAGGGAAGAAAGAGGGTGTTCACGGAAGGCCGGCTTATCCACGGCTTCTTGGAAATGACATAAATAGACACTTATGTCTTTCACATCAAGTATTCTACCAGTATACAAATCATACTAAGAAGGGATTCTATGAAGACTTGCCACTAACAATGCTGGGCCGATGAATGAGTCCTTTGCAACTTTATACAAAAGGTGGGCTGGACCTCCCGAGAAATGCTACAAAGAAGTATTGTCATTATTGATATGTGAAAGGCGGGCTAATATTGCCTAGCGACTTCAGAAGAGGGGATAGACACGTGCCTTACATGGGAACGTTATATATATGACGGCCGCCCAAATGGATTATTATTATTGAATTGCTGGAGGAGAGGGAATGGCGCTGTGTGGAGCAGAAGAGTGGAAATTGTAGCGAGATGGAGTCTGTAACGCAGTGCTAAATAATACAGTTAACTATTTAAGTATGTGAATTTGATAAGACATTCTGTCTCATCAAACTGTGATATGGTTGTGTACGAGGCTATTGTCACAGGGATGAGTTTTGGAATTTATTCCGTCATCCACATATAAATTCATTACTTTGAGGGAGATCAGGGCCATCAGGAACTCTCTACGCAACAATCCAACTACAATGATCTTCAATGCGGTGAGCGATTTAAAACAGTTTTACTCCAGTCAAATCAGAAGGCTCTCATGCTTATTAAATTCAATCTATATTTTATTCAATTAACTCAGTATACTCCAATTTCCAATCAAGACCCATAATACAAGTAAATTCAGTAGATTCTTTAATTTATTATTATTATTATTATTATTATTATTATCTTTAGTATTTTATTCTTTTTGCACTTGTTGTTTTTATATATTAAATTCATTTTTAAATTCAAATGTTTGACTGGTTACCTTTAGTAGCTAGAAATTACTATAAGGCAACACCATACTCCTGAACTAATTATCGTAAGGTTAGATTACGTAAGTTTCACTACGGCTGGAGATAGGAATTTCGATGCTCTACCTCTGTTTAACCGAGGTTTAATATATTATTTTGATCATGATATATAAAAGGTCTGGCGCCCTTGGCTACATATAATACTACACATTATGTACTTTTTTTTAGTGAAGCTGACAACAATACAGATACACTATTAGATTAATACACAATTAAATGTTTCATATTGATCACCCAAAAGTGGGCGACTATTTAAATAATTAGCTTTGCATATTAACATTTTTCTTATTATTATAATAAACCATTACATTTTAACGCCCAACAGATGAGTTTTCTTATTAGCAAGATACAGTTCTATATAACATAATACATTACAAATGGCTGCCTCAACGAGGGACATTTAAGTTCTCTCTAAAACCATTACAATCACCTATGAACTCTTCGAGGGATCATTCCTCTACCGTCGCAAGAGCAGTGCTTGGGAGCTGAACATACTTGGTCATTCATTCATTCATTAATTTATTTGCAATTGGGGTGTGTCCCTCGGTGGCAAATTGGATATACATAACAAATAAATAATTATACATAACAATTCAATGACAATTAAACTGGGGTATTTACACAAACAGTCAGTCTTTTCTTAAACACGCCTATATGTTTGGTAAAGGCTCTAAGCCTGCAGCAGGTAGAGAGTTCCAGTTATTAATGACACCTTCCACCTCATAAAGTCCACAGCCGAAAAGACCATGCCAAAAAAAATGACCACAAGCAATAATGTCCACCAAACCAAAATGCCCAGAGTGACAAAATGTCCATGAATATTTACACCCCGTTCAAAATGACCACAATTAATGATGTACAGAGTGTCAAAATGACAGGGAATGTTTGCACCTCGTCCAAAATGACCACAAATAATTATGTCCAGAGAAACAAAATATCCAGGAATATTTAAACCCCTTTCAAAATGTCCTCAAATATTGATGTTCATTAAGACAGGATTCTTATCTTTTTCAACTCTTTCTTAACTATTCTGTTTTGAAATGGAATGAAAAATGTCCAGACTGAACATTTATTTATAGGTTCAATAAGTTAGCCAAGTGAAACGCCGGGAGTGAGCTAGAGGTGGGTACTACCGCCTGGAGTCCACCTGGAGACCGCCTGGAGTCCACCTGGAGACCACGTGAGGACCGCCTGGAGATGCACATGCGGTTGTGTCGGTGCCAAGAAGAGCTGGGTACGCCCGGTTGTTGCTACCTGCGTGAAATAACAGGAAAGGACTTTTGGACCCGCTTTCATTCCAAATGAAATATTTTCGAATTTTTGGTGTCCATCTATGTTCCCTTCCAGGAAAAATTTACTCCTGTTCTTCCTCAGGATCAGGGGGCTCCTCTATCGCCCTCAGGTAGACGGCGATGTCTCCGCCATCTTTGTACGTTTGGTAAGTGCCAACATGCGCTCCACTTCGCGCTGGTTCCTCTGATAGAACACTTAAGACGTTTTGCACTCTGGACATTTCCCGCTTTAAACGTTTGGCACTCTGGACATTTTGACATTCGGCCGTTTTGCACTCTGGACATTTTAACATGTGGACCAAAAACCAATGGACCAAAAAACCTGGCCATTTAAGCCCTGGACCAAAAGGTGTGGGCTTCCTTGTACCTGGACATTCTAATCATGGACATTATGTCTGGTAACCTCAATGGCACGGTTTACAAAAGAATATTTACCATAATTTGTCCGCTGTGGTCGGCCCTTAACTTTGAAAGGATGATCGCTCCTACGCATGTAAGTGGGCTTTCCCATACGTTTGCTAAGCTCACCCCATGCTGGTTGATTTGTATACGTGTTGTACATAGCGCAGAGTCTAGATTTCATCCTCCTAGCCTCCAGTGATTCCCACCCAAGTTTCTTTAACATACGGCTCACACTGCTCCTGGGATTAAAGTCACTGAGCACAAATCTAGTGGCCTATCTTTGTACCATTTCCAACTCATTTATGAGCTCTACTTGATATGGATCCCAAACCGCCGACGCGTATTCCAGAATAGGTCAGTAGACACAACTGGAGATGGTGACAGGCCGATCGCCCAGGCGACCGCTAACTTGGGTCTAATTAAGGAAGGGTCATGGAAAGGTTTTTGGAAGGCAGTTGGCCATGGACCTATTGAAAAGAACCGTCTCGGCATTTGACAGAAGTAGAAGTGGGGAAACCAAGGAAAACTACATCCAGAATGGCTGAGGTGGGAATCAAACCCACTTGCCTCAGTTATGCCTCACGAGTCTGAGTACTTCGTTCCAACCCTCAGGCCAGAATTATTTTTTTTTGGCAGAGTCTTGACTCCAACCCGCGCCTTAGGGATGACGGCCAAGAGTGCTAGCCACTGCGCTACGAGGTGGATAATATTAATAATGATAATAATGTTATGGGTTTTGAAGACAAACCCAACACCAGAGCCACTATAACTTGGACAGAATAACGAAGGAAGAAGCTTAGCGAGAGGATGAAGAAATGTTGGGAGGAAAAGAAGACCAACACATCAGCTTGGCAGGTTCAACCGCACTCCTGAGTAGGGCATAACGATGTGAAAATAGTACATTATGCAACGAGCCTATAATGACAATAATTAAGACACGAGTATGTTTATATAACGAGCGAATGCGAGTTTTATAATTTCCATACGAGTGTCTTAATTACCATTATAGGCGAGTTGCATACGACTGTTTATGTTCGACGATAATTATTATAACTATTTTATGTTCGAACATAAATATTCATAAATATCTGTCGAGAGTTCGCCCGTTTTATGTACTGAACAGAGCGCATGAGACGCAGAGAATGCATTGTATTTGACCATGGCCTCCTCGATTACCCTACTATGACACTAGGCCAGGCAGTGAAATTTAAATTAGAAGGCCGTGGAACTCAGTGCAGGTGCGATGATATCCTTATCTAATTGGTCAAACAAGTGTCTCTTGAGCTCTGATTGGTAGGAGAAACTGTTTCATAATGAAAAATAGTGTTAAACTGAGCCTCATTATAGTACAGTTTTCTGACATATAATAGTCAGGGTCGAACATAAAAGTATGTTATGGGTTTGAATTGCCACTTAACGTTTGTAGTTTTAGAGATGCCAGGGTACCGGAAATTCACCTTGGAGAGGATCTTTAACGTGTCAGTAATTCTATACCCTTTACCTTCGATTATATTGCCTTAAAATCAGAGAAATATCAGTTAAGATTTCCTTACCTAGAGAAGTCGTGATACCTGCACAAATTTAAAGATTTAAATCTGTACCAGGACTACAATTTATTGTGACACCTGCGGACAGTATGAGTTTACCCTATCAGTGCTTGAGTATGCGAGATGCATCCGTTCCGGAGGGATTCTCACTTCTGACATACTGGATGCAGGCAGCATGCCACTCAAATGCGTTGAACGTGTTGCCTGTAGCGCTCCTGCCAGGCGCGTCTGCAGCGTTCTTTTCTATCGCGAGCAGTGCGTGTGCCATCCCCACGATAGGAAGGGGTCGAGGCAGGCGGAGGGAACGGCAGGAGCTTATCGGAGGGAACAGGGGAACAGGGGTGGACAATTTTTGGCTGCACAGATTACAGACTGAAAACACGTGCACACGATCAAACATTCGTTCAGTGCATCTCAAACTGATCAGCCAGCTGCGTGGTATAGGGGTAACAGGATTGTCTCCTACCAAGAAGTTACCAGCCTTAATTCACCGACTCCGGAGCGGGCACTTTATCAAGGTTTGTCAAGAAAGAAAGAATGAAAGAAAGAAAGAAAGAACGAGTAAACAATGGCATATAGCTTTCATAGATAAATGGTATAAGATGGGAAGCATGTCGAAGCACACTCCATGACCTCCTGAGACCAAGAAGATGATGGTAATGAAACTATACCAATGTGTAAAATGGTCCTTGACAAAAGACGGTTGTGTCGTAATTTATGGTTGGATTTTGTCGTAGTTATGTTACTGTGAGTTTTGATTATCATTTGTAGTTCTCATAGATACGCGAGACGTTCATACCTAGTTAAGATGTTGTTAAGATAATCACAATAATAATAATTTTACCCCGAAGGGGATCTTTAACGCGCCAGTAAATCTACTGACACGGCTCCATCACATTTGCGCACCCTCAAAAGTCAGCTGACAGCGCCAAGATTCAAACCTGCAACCTTGAGCACAGAAGGAGAGAACGTTACCGCTGAGCCACGCACCCAATTCTAAGATAATCATATAAAGAAAATAAATACCTACGAAAACATAACAAATCAATATATCAACTAGGTATCGATTGTGTAATATTTTATAGAGCACGTACTTTTATTTTAACCTAGAGAATAAAATAATAATAAATTTGTATTATTATTCTACTTTTCACATTTTACAAAAATGATTTAAAGAACAAGGCTAATGAGATCAATCTGGGGCAATGTGTGTCTGTCGTGCAACCCCCCCCCCTCCTTATCAACTCCTAATTGGCTGCACATTTCACAACCAAATTTGATATGGGTGAGGTTCTATGCCAGAAC
Organism: Meconema thalassinum; assembly: GCA_946902985.2. Taxonomy (NCBI): domain Eukaryota; kingdom Metazoa; phylum Arthropoda; class Insecta; order Orthoptera; family Tettigoniidae; genus Meconema; species Meconema thalassinum. The sequence goes on from OX336393.1 coordinate 178,755,284, forward strand.
ATCTCAACGACATATTAAAATAACACTATTGCTGCCAACTGCTGAAAAAAACAATTGAAATTTGAACCCGAGGTTAGAAATGTCAGAAAGTACCATATGCATGGAAACAGTTCCACTCTTGACACACATAAAGCCCTTATTATTTTAGATTCGTTTTGATCAACCCATTTACAACAGTGCTGCCAACATAATTCCACAGGTGCTGATACACTGAATGTTCAACTGCATTTTGATTTGTAAGAAAAGCAGGCTCCGTAGTTCTTCACGATAGACACACGCGTTTAATAGGTAAAGCACTGCATTTTAAATAATTGAATAAACCGCTGTTTATTTGTACGTTAGATAATTAGAACAATCTGTCGTGTGGCCTCATGGTAGGCCGAGGGCAGGTCTTTCTAGTTGATGACCTAATAAAGATGAAATGATGATGAAGACGTGTATACACGCAGTGTCCCGGCCAGGTGAATTAATCCGAGGAGATTGAAATCCCGATGGGACGGCCAGGAAACGAACAGGGGACCCTTCTGGTCAAATCCTAGACATTTAACAAATACGCCAATGGTTGGGACACCTTATAAATAAAGAAACGTTACATATCTTTAGCACAATTTGTCAATGCTTTGACAATTTTCTAGAGAAGTGTAGAATGGAAACATTCATTTGGTGTAGGCCTATACAAGAAGTCTAATATTTTTCGACACAGCATCAATAGGAGTATGGTATCTTACCTGGGACAGCTACGTGGAGGAATACTGGTTCGCTGCCAGACACATGGACACCGCCACACTCGTTAACAGAACCTGGAACAAAATATGCAATACGTTAACCTCTTGGAAGAGCAATAGATTACAGAAAGATTACGTTTAACGTCGAAACATCAATTTTTGTTTCATTTTAGGAGCTTGGACATCGAGGTCATTTACCCCCCTGTAATTGGTTATATGAGATATATAATTTGTCTAATAATAATAATAATAATAATAATAATAATAATAATAATAATAATAATAATAATAATAATAATAATATCGTATGGCCTCGGATGCCGGGTGCAAGCTTTGTTATTTGACACCCAAAGGGTAGCTTGCATGTCGAATTTCGTTGTTCCTTGAAGCACTATGAAAGTCAAGGAGGTTAGATATCTAAGCTCCTTGAACACTATAGCGCTTTCTAGAAGAGAAATGAGGAACTTTGTGTTGGCGGAAACTCCCGATATTAATTTTGCCATTATGAACACGGCCTACTGAAATCAAATGGGTCCTTTGACATGCCAACATCGTATGACATGGTGTCGTAATTTGTCTGATAACTTGTGTTATTGCGGTGACTGTACTAGCATGTATATTTGTAATACGGTTGAGGATTGGGAAGGAGGAGATCGTGGCCTTAAGATATGAACCATCCCGGCATTTGCCTGGAGTAGAAGTGGGGAAACCACGGAAAACCACTTCAATATAAACACCTTTAGCTAGTCTATATTTCTTGCCTATTCTTGGTTTCATAGAGAGCATTGAATCCATGTTTCAGTGTTGCTTTATTAACAATTAGAGCCGGCTTCATGGTATTGGGGTAGCGCGCCTGCCTCCCACCCAGAGGCCCCGGGTTCGATTCCCGGCTCTGTCAGGGATTTTAAAACTGACGTGAGGGCTGGAACGGGGTGCACTCAGCCTCGAAAGGATAATTGAGTAGCTGTCTGACAGAGAGGAAGCGCCCCGAACACGAAAACCAAGATTAACGGCTGAGGGGACCCGATGCGCTAATCACGTATCACCCCAATATCTGCAGCGGTCGCTTGATAGGCCTAGGCCCTTAATGGGCTGTAGTGCCAGGGGTTATTATTATTATTATTATTATTATTATTATTATTATTATTATTATTTTATTAAAAATGTATGTTACATCTTTTCATTCGGTCAACACAATGTAATCCCAATTACTTGAACATGCGAAAAAATAACCTGAAAAAAATTACATGTGATTAAAAAATTAAATTTTTAGCTCTTCTGTAACCCATAAAAATATACAGTACATATAATTATGTTTTCTAATCAATAATCGCTTGGGAGCGGATTTTTAGATAGTTAAAATTGTCATTTTAGGTTTTCAAAAAAATAAAACAGTATTTATTTCTGTTTTTAAATAGGCAGAATAGGTTTATAAATAGGTTTTATGTTTAAAGTGTAGCAAAAGTTGACATAAACCACGCTAAGTTTAAAATAAATGCCCAATTGTTAGTAGAAAATCTGATTGCAACGAGAATGTAAATAATTTACATAATGATACGTCTTTTATCAAATGATCACCGAGAACAACTATAAGTTATAGTCACTAAGAGTCCTACGCCAGTACTAAAATCCCCCAAAGGTTCAAGTTGGCAGGTAGATTTCAGACAGAAAAAGATACACGTCACAGCTAGACTCCAGGGCTTTGCTGGCTCGTGGCACAGCGTTGTCAATTCTCCAATGTAGCCTCCGAGAGCAAGCAGCGACACTGGATAGAGCTGCATGCCATTGAGCAATACCGGAGATCTGACAATTGGTGAAGAACCATCAGCTATTTGTCAGCAGCGAACAGCGGCGGAGTTCTGAATGTAATCCGATCTAGCTATGAGCTTTGTCGGTGCGTGCTACCACCTATAATAAAGCCATCTTTACTTCCGACTTGACGTTTCAGTGCTAGGCTCGAGTTTCGTTCGCTAAATCACGACATCGCGAATGAAATTCGATTTGTCGCGATACATCGATTTGAATGGCTGCCTGTTATTGGCTAGTGAAAGTGATTATCCTTCTGACCACCAGATAACTCTAGGGTAACACTGAAACGTCCAGTCGGAAGTAATTATGGCTTTACTATAGACTAACGTTCAAGTCGCCAGTGGTTTACCAGGAAAGTGAGAGAACAGTTAACACAGTAGACATCAATAGCAAGCTAAAACATTCTGAAAGTATTTGCATTTTCTGGCAGGTAGGATTTCTCTCAATCGACTAGCCTAGAGCTATAGGAATAAACATTGTCTTGTGGATTACTTTAAAAAAATTGGACTAAAAATACAAATATAATAAAATAATTAGAATATAACTGCAATTATGTATTTTTAGCCTATTTTCATTTATGAAAACATACCCTTATGAGATCACCTTTTGTGTGTGTGTATGTGTGTGTTTGTGTACGTACGTGGGTGTCCCTTCCCCTAATAAAATCTACACGGCAGGAGCGATTTCAATGAAATTCGGTGAGGTCATACTACTATTTTGGCCTCCCCAACCGTGCCATTCAAATTTTATTACGTCTCACCAATCCAACATGGCGGCTGTGCGAAATATTTCTCCGTCATTCTATATATCCAAACATATTACTGATATCACCCAGAAATTTTGTACAGTGATAAAGGGCACTTACCTATGTAAATGTCAAAGACCTGTTAACTACAAAACGAACATGGCCGCCAAGTTAAGTTGAAACATTTAAATAGACTTTTCTTGCGATTTAACCATCCGAACGCAGTGAAACTGGCTGCAGCAAATGTTTATACACATTGTAATGCACTGACATCCAATTTAGTTAAATGGTTATCATAACCACAAGATGGCGGCAGTGCGAAAGGTTAAAATCCCGTTTATATTTCTTGTGTCCTAATCATGCGACTGAAATTTGAATAATACACCTACACAATATTCTTCATGTAATAGTACATAACTCTAAGGCCTAAATATATAAAAATCCAACATGGCGACCAATTGAAATATTTAGGCAGTTCTCAATATCTACGAATCTATTACAGCAATCAAAATGAAACTTTGTATGTTGATAGAGGCAATGAACACAAGTAGGATATATGAAAATAGGCTGTATACGAGTGGTTCTTCACGGAACTACTTGTTAAGTAATGGCATATCATTTTAGTTTTTAGGTACTACAAAATTCATGAATATGGCTCTATTGAGCGTGATTCGGAAAAGTATTAAAGTATTTTTGTATTTCGACGTCAGCGGCTTCAATGGCGTAGTTGGTAGCGTGCTGAGCTTCTATGCCCAAGATCGCGGGTTCAAACCCGGCCGAAGTCGTCAGATTTTTTAAGAGCGGTGAAAATCCCTCAGAGAGCCTTCCTTCGGAGGGGAAGTAAAGCCGGCGGTCCCATGTCATAGATTGATGGCATGTTAAAGAATCTTCCACTAATTACACCTGTGTGAAACTAAATTATATATAGGTTAAACATTTGACTAACGTTCTTAGGTTCCTACGTTCGTCGTCAAGAGCCGACTGCGGTGGCATCTGGTAACTAAGTTCTGAACTAGGTGGTCGTTGACGGTGGTGTTTGGCGGAAAAAGTAGGAACTACTTGAAAAAATTCAATGTCTGCAGCCCTTACTTGAATTAAAAACAGATACACACACTAATACAGCCATCACAATTAACACCGGTTATCAGACAGATTCTACACACACCCAAAGTACACGGGGATACATGACGCATTGTCGCAGCCCCTAAACTGAGGAACCAACCAACCAACCTATTTAGACGTCAGAAAAAAATGGGTAAAAACCTAAGAATCCACTTTCACATGTTGTTTTTACGCATATCCCAGTAATTGTGATTATATTGTGTTTCCTACTGAAAAATATGCATGAAGACTTTGTACAGAAAAAAACTGAAAAAACTGGCTTCAAAATTTTACACAACGCTATTGTTATCTTTGGGTGTATTAATTAACGAAAGACATGAAGAAATATTTTGGGCCAAAGGTCCTTTTCTGAATGCATTTCCTTCTTACAAAACAATAAAGCAATTCTCGATTTGAACAAGCAAGACATAGACTAAGCCAATAATGGAATCCTGTCTTCATAATGATAGCCCGGAGCAAAGATAAAGACACACCCATTTCCCTTTCGTCAAACTCGCGATTTTGTAGCGACAACTCCACTGAGAGTTCCCCAGCTGATCTGACAGCAAGTTTACTACACAAAGGAGGCCACAGCCGAAACTTTTCAAAACTGGTTTAAGAGACAGAGCAACTCGGCGGAATAAACATTTCAATCTTCTGGTGAGATGAGCACAAAGAAGGTACAGTCACTATCTATAAACATGTGTCTTGACACTATTAATAGGTAGCAACTGCACGCGAAAAGCAGGTGAACCTTCTCCGGACAAGTAGGCTCTGTATGTTTCAAGAAGTGTATTGACGTTCCACGTCAACGACAACGAGGTTCCTCAACTTTCACTCTTTGCCACGAGGGTAAATTAAACTCGCTTTCATTCCTATAATATGTATTTCAGAAGGAATCTACAGAATTATTTAGAAACTATAATACTTGCTAGAGATACACAGCATACAGTATCTCCTCTTGTGATAATATTAAGGGCTTCAGTACAACACTGAAACGTTTGAGAACTTACCCCAATGAATTAGGAAAGAAAGGAAGATTGTAGTTTAACCGTGAATCTTGTGATTATGAGCCACGGGACCTCCTTTTTACGTGGAATCTGAACCACGGTACATGGCATTTCACTTCGAAAATCGCACATTCATTGACCGGGAATCGAACCCAGTCCACATTGGTGAGAGGCTAACAGCTTGCGCGCTGCGCCACCCCACCCTCCAATGAATAAGGGCTAGGATGTTTATGTTATGTCAACATGCAAAATATGTACATATGTATCCTATGTAATAATGTTCGGTAAAATATGTCATAACACATTAAATAATTTGAAATATATAATATTAATTTAATTTGTATATAAATGATATATTACCTGGTACACATTATATTACTTGAAAATTCGTAATTTGATTCAATTTATTTATTACAAAATAAAGTGTGGTACAGTAATTAATTAAGCATGTTCATATTATAGCAAATTTAAATAAAACTCATTATTAAGTATGATAAAATGGGCACCAACTTAAAGTATGGTGAGCGGCACTTTTTCTTTGCGGGGTGGGAGGAAATATAGCAGCCATTCTGAACAACAGGTTGAAAAGTAGAGTCCCGGGCAGCTGCAATAAACTTAGGTCCAGCGCTGAGTATCAGGCAGGGTGTGACATGAATTCCCATTCGCTGATCTCCATTAATATCTTTCTTGGAATTCTTCCCTGGTCCTTTCTCAGCAGCTTATGAATTGCTTGGAAAATCCGTTTCATGTACCTGAGCTTCTCGTGAGAGTGTTTTGAATGGTTGTACGAATACCGCACCTAGGGAAAATAGCGCCCACTGAGAAATGTGCGTAAATCGCGCCCAGTCTGGAATTTGTCCTCGTGAGAATACTGTTCTACATACAAAACAAACCAGATCCCCTTTCTTGTAGTGCAATCAGTAATTTTCGTCCGGACAGTCAACTAACTAAGTAGCGATCAATGAATTCGTCCAGCCAATGGCTACGTCCAGACAGTCGTCTAACCAAGTAGCGACCAATGATTTCGTCCGTATCAGCCACAAATATTCCAGGTAGAGACCGTGCTGGGCGACCGTATATTTCACTTGCGAAAAATACTGATTCTACAGTAAGGGACAGAATATGTAATTTTACATAAAAGGTAAAAGTATGTCAAAAGAATATCATTATGATCAAATATATAAAATAAAGAGACAGAATATTTAATTTTACATAAAAAGTAAAAATATATTTAAAAATGTCATTATGATCAAATATGCAACAATAAAATGTAATTATACGACAGCTAAAATTCTAATCTTGGACATTCATCAGTTTTTATGTATTTACATAAAAAGCCTAGCCCTAGTAATGCTGGTTATCTACTGCCAGGAACCGGATGCCACCCTACACACCTGTTACGTAGAGTGGTCCTACATGACCGTAACCAGACCGTACATCTGGTATGAGACCTTCTGTCAGCGCGGGAAGGAAACGAACCCATATCTTCTAAGTTTGCCTCACGAGGCTGAGAGTACTCCGTTCCAGTCCACAGACCAGAATTACATCTTGGCAGAGCCGAGAATCGAACCCGGGCCTCCGCGGTGACAGCCAAGATTGCTAGCCACTACGCAACAAGGTGGATTTCATAATATCGGAAAGAGACATATAAATCAATAGGCTAATCTATTACAGGCTCCCCGTGGTGTTCGGCTAGCGCGCCTGCCTCTCTCCTGGAGGCCCCGGGTTCTATTCCCGGCTCCGTCGAGGATTTTAGAAACTGACGTGAGGGCTGGAACGGGGTGCACTCAGCTTCGTGAGGACAATTTAGTAGCTGTCTGACAGTGAGGCAGCGCCCCAATCACGAAAACCAAGATTAACGGCCGAGGGGACCCGATGTGCTGATCACGCATCACCCCAATATATGTAGGCCAAATGGCTGGGCAGCGGTCGCTTGGTAGGCCTAAGCCCTTCACGGGCTGTAGTACCAGGGGTTATTATAATATACACATTACATACATTCAGAATGGTTGACATCATTGCCTTGTTGGTGCTGGCGGTGTTTGCAATTAGGGACTCGTTCCGTGTACTTGGATATTGAATTTGTCTGATATCCTGTGTTAATGTGGTGTCTGTTTTGTTGTGGGTATTTGTTATCGAGGTGAGGAAGCAGTTGTGGCCAGAAATACCGGCATTAGCCTGTAGGACGGTTGAGGTGAGCATTAGCCCACCTCTTCTCAGTTTTGCCTCATGAAGCTCATGAAGTTCATGAAGCTGAGTGTTCCAGCCCTCAGATCGGGAATCGAACCCGGACCTCAACAGTAACAATCAAAATTCTGACGTGAGGGCTGGAACGGGGTGCACTCAGCTTCTTGAGGACAATTGAGTAGCTGTCTGACAGTGAGGCAGCGCTCCGATGACGAAAACACTTGGATGTGTGTGTAGAATTTGTATGATAACCTGTGTTATTGTGGTATCTGTCGTAGCGTGTGAATTTGCAGCCTAATTCAGATAAGGTTTGAAAATGAGGCGAACCTGGCCTTCACTTAGGAACTATTTTGGCATTTGCCACGAGTAGAAGTGGAAAACCACTGAAAACCACATTCAGAATGGCTGAGGCTGGAATCAAACCCAACTCTTCTCAGATTTACCTCACGAGGCTGCGAGTACCCCGTTCCAGCCCTCAGACCAAAATTAAACGTGTATGTTGTTGTTGTTGTTGTTGTTGTTTCATTTAAGGGTTTTGCGACATCGCGGCCATGTTGGGTGTGTGTGGTATCGACAAGAGAACCCACTCAAGGTATGTCTTGCATGTCATTTCTAATTGAGAGACCTGCCCTGCGCCGCTACATTAAGTTAATGTGGCCTTGCTCGGGTGTTACCTAACCTGTATGATCGCATCTCTACAAGGGCAACGCCTGAACTCTGCAGAGAAGTTCGCCACACTACTGTAGATAAATTCTTCTTCTTCGTTTCCCTTTCCCAGTTCCCTGGGTCAGGTTGCGAATCAAGGTCCTCCACAGTTCTCTATCCATCCACCATTCATTTCCTTCTTTCAATACTTCTTTTTCTTGTACTCCTCTTTTCTCTATGCTTTCCTTCACCGTATCTATCCACCTCTTTCTGGGCCTTCCACGTGGTCTTCTTCCTGTTATTTTCTCCATAAATATTCTTTTGGTGCTCTATATTCTTCCATTCTCATCACATGTCCGTACCACTTCAGCTTTCTGGTTTCTATCTTGTCTTGCAGTTTTGGGAACCCAGTTCTCTCCCTAATGTCCTCATTTCTGATTTTATCCCTCCGTGTCTTTCCAATTATTCCTCTAAGAAACTGAATCTCGGGTGCTTGGATTCGGCATTCATCGCGTTTTGTTGCGGTCCAAGTACCTGCTGCATATGTCAAAAATAAATATGCGGTGTAAACTGTAGCGGTTACATGGGTTTATCGTTACTTCATTTTCCAAGAACTGTATCTACAATGTATGGATGGCAGATGGAGAAGAGAAGATTAAGATCAGATGGGTAGATAGGGTTACAAATGAAGAGGTATTAAGACGAGTGGGAGACTAGAGATGTTTCTGGCGACTGCTAATGAAGAGAAGAGATAGGTTGGTAGGACACATACTAAAACACCCAGGAATAGCAAACTTAGTTATGGAAGGAAGGGTCGAGGACAAGAAGTGTAGAGGTAGACCAAGGTTAGAATATGTTAAACAGATTCCCTCAGATATAGATAGGGTGTGGTAGCTATGTAGAGATCAAACCATTAGCTCTGGACAGTGAGGCATGGCAGGCTGCATCAAACCAGTCAAAAGGCTCAAACTCGATGGAGAAAGGGCAAGACCCACATACACAGCAGTGTCCCCATCTCTGCATACATTACGGTACAAACACACACAAACTTACCGTTTACGTTCTATATCCGTTCCAACTCAGGTGTTTACTCGTCCACTTCTGCTGGGGGAATAAGAAATGCCAGCCAGATTATTGATGTTCGTATCTACAGTATTCTTCTACTGACAGTGGTGGCTACGGTTGCTAAAGCGCAGCATTAGGTCATGGGACCAAGCTCTCTGCTGACTCGGTAGACGCGTGGGTTCTAGCCCCTACCTTGAACGTTCTTGAAATGGTTTTCCGTGGTTACCCATTTTCAACTCCAGGCAAATACTGGGACGGTACCTTCTCACAGGCCACGGCCGCTTCCTTCCACATCCTTGCCCAGTTTCATTCACCATCTCTCATTAAATCCTCTCATAGCGGCTTCGGTGGCGTAGTTGGTAGCAAGCTGAGCTGCTGTTCCCAAGATAGCGGGTTCAAACCCGGCCGAAGTCGTCGGTTTTTTAAGAGCGCTAAAAATCCTTCAGTATGCCTTCCTTCGGAGAGGAAGTAAAGCCGGTGGTCCCATGTCATAGATTTATGGCACGTAAAAGATCCTTCCTCAGACTAAACTTGTGTGCAGCTAAATCATTAGGTTAGATTTCGTCAGAACGCTCTATCAAAGTTCCTACGTTCACCTCTAGGTATCATTGATATCTGGTGGCGAAAGTTGGAACTACTTGAAATTGAACGGAAATTGTAGCTCACCCTAAGTGTGTCCACTGGAAGCAGCTACAGACTCAGGCGAGCCGAACATGTCCTCGGACACTCCCGACACTAAAAGCCATACGATAAACAAGGGCATCCGGTCGTAAAAACCCATCTGCTACAAAGATTTCCATCGCATCTCATTCCCGACCCTGTTGGAAAACGGGAATAATAAGGGGTAGACATACATATATTGACATACTCTACAGTATTCTTCCCATGTCAGGACATCAATACAGTCTGAATGGGTGCGAGTTTATTCTCCAATAAAACTTTGAAGGTTGATACGAACACAGCTAGATGTTACGATCGTGCGTACAAATCAGACTTTTTGTGAGGGCTATGCTTGCAGATACAGAGGTTTCCGATGTTATGACCCATTTCTCAAACCTCATTTCTCGACGATGAGAATTTAGTAAGTTAGGATGTAGAACCGAAATGGTGCATTTCCGGACATGGGTCCTTGTTCAAAATATTATGTAATGACTCCCCTGTACAAGTCTTAGAAATTTGTACCCGGAATTGCCCAGCACTTGTATAGCTTGAAGGGCTCTTCCTATATCATAGCAGAAAAGCCTTCTTCAAGATCTCACCGACAGGTAGGCCAAGTTTCCAAAAGATCGGGGAGCTCACGTTCACGAGATTCCCTTGTGAGTCTTAAAATCCTTGCCATGTCACGTTTACCCCAGCCACTGTAGTTGTGACATGAAAACGCTTAGCGAGAGAAGTACATTAGCGTCGTTCTTAACGGCGCCACTCAATAAGGCGCCTCCTCCCACGCGACGCGTCGTGTCGCTCTTCATCAATGGGAGCAGCGAAGCGCATCCAGCTCTCAGGCGAGCACTCTTAATGCTGTTATCCACGTTCGATCCCTGGTGCACGACAGTGATTCCTTCATCCGATACTGTGGGAAAACTTCACAATAACGTCGCAAAATGCTCAATAAAATCTATCAGCAGATAAGGGTTCGTATGTCATGCTGTTGTTATTTCAATTTATGGGCTTGGGACATCTTGGTCATCAGCCCCGTTTATTTGGGTGTGTGTTGAATTGGTCTGATAACCTGTATATATGTGATGACTGAACTAGTGTAACTGTATTAGGGGCAGGGATGGGGTAGGTGCCCCGGAACTTCACGTAAGGTACTCCCCCGGCATTTGCCTCGTGGGAGTGTGGAAAAAACGGGGGAAAACCACACTCAGGATATCCGCTGTCAGCACCGGGATTCGAACCTATGATCTCCAGACTAGCTGCATCTGCCCGCAAGGTCATGGTGTACAATTTAACGAGCACGACTACGCTGTTGGCCACTCCATAGCAATACATATGGCAGTAGAACACGAGGTAAGGTGTCGAAGATGAACAAATTGCCCTGAAATCTAAGAAACCTTCAGACGAAATTACACGTGAAGAGAAAGATAAGAGAATGGCTTCTAACAAGAGAGCCTGCGGATGGTCTCTAACCTTCCTAGAGATTAAGTTCTCTTTGGAGTAATTTGAATTTTTATTACTTTAAAATGAGTGTAGGGCTATTCTATGTCATGCCGGGATGTTTCCTAACTTAAGGCCACGACCGCCTCCTTCCAATCCTCGCCTGAATTACAAATACACACACTAATACAACCATCACAATAACACAGGTTAGAATACAAATATTACACATCCAAGAACACGGGGCTATATGACCACGATGTCGCAAAGCCCCTAATCAATCAACAACAATAACAACCATTAAAGGCATGATGCCATTCATTGCAACATTTTCACCGCACCAATCGTTGAACAGGGGCCACGTGGCAATCCCATTCAAAAGTAACGGCGTTTTGCCCAACAAAGAACGAAGTAAGTAGACAAATTTGTATTAGGCCTACTCACGACTGGTTCAATACCCAATGCAATGTTTCAGCTATTTGGTCTTATCTATACTAATATAATAAAGCTGAAGAGTTAGTTTGTTTGTTTGTTTAAACGCGCGAAAATCTGGAACTACTAATCGGATTTGAAACATTCGTTTTGTATATAATAGCCAGATTCCTGAGGAATAGTTTAGGCTATGTAGCATTAGGCTACACCTCTCAGGTAACCTTAAAGATTGATTTTTGTTCAGTAAGTCGGAAGAACAAGCGCTCCCGAACAGCTTCAATAGTACCGAAGTCTATTGTTGCCTGGCAATGCGGGCTGCATCACGTCACCCCTACCAGTGTTCAGGTGAAGAATTGCGAGCTGCTTATAAATTGCAATCACGGGGTTGTTAGTAGTGCAAAAAGATTCTTTAGGCCTCCCCCTTAAAACATTTATCATCATGACAATAGTATGCCTCTGTATAAGGGTGTTGGTGCATTTGCATTATACTGGGGTTATCAGCTGCAATAAGTGTTGGTACTTTCCGATCCTTATCCTTGAGCACTCCAGTTCTGTAGTAAAAATAATAATAATAATAATATCGTATGGCCTCGGGTGCCGGGTGCAAGCTTTATTATTGGACACCCAGAGGATAGCTTGCATGTCGAATTTCGTTGTTCCTTGAAGCACTATGAAAGTCAAGGAGGTTAGATATCTAAGCTCCTGGCACTCTATAGCGCTTTCTAGTTGAGAAATGAGGAACTTTGTGTTGGCGAAACTCCCGAGATTAATTTTGCCACTATGAACACGGCCTACTGAATTCAAATAGGTTCTTTGACATGCCAACATCGTATGACATGCGTGTCTGTGATTTTGCCGCCTTTCAAAAAATCACTTACCACGGCCAGGAGCGAACCTGCAAGCTTGGGGTTAGTAGACCGACACGTTGACCACTCACCCACCGTGGCAAGCAGTTCTGTAGTAGTATGTATTCATTATCATCCATAAAACAAATAAATCCACCGGGCGAAGCCGGGCACTACTGCTAATTGTGTAATAAAATGTTAAGCAGAGAGTTAAAATGTGTTATACAGTATGAGACGTAGGACGTAGCGTACACGTCAATCTTTGAGATCACCAACAGGTGTGCCACTATATCGACCAGTCACCACCACAAACTTGTTGGCACTGACCTTCCACGCTGGCTGAGCCAGGTTCGACTCCCACTTGTTGATATTCCTCTACCTCCACACGTTCTCTGCTTGCAATAGCGCAGCGGTTCCCTTACCGAGTTTCATAGAAATCACTCCAGCCGTTTACACGTTATTAGAGGGGAGAGAGAGAGAGAGAGAGAGAGAGAGAGAGAGAGAGAGAGAGAGAGAGAGAGAGAGAACACACACACACGGACAAAAGGTGATCTCATAAGCCTGTTTTTTTTTTTTCATAAATTAAAATAGGCTAAAAATCAGAATTCAAACAAGAACAAAGTATTTGAGTCAAAGATGACTTGAAAATTTAGATTGTCCGTGTACTTAGATGTGTGTAAAATTTTTCTGATAACCTGTTTTACTGTGATGTCTGTACTAGTGTGTGTATTTGTATTTGAGGTAGGATTTGGGTAAGAAGTGGCCGGGCCCTTGACAGCCAAGAATGCTATCCATTACGCAACGAGAAGTGCATGCTACGTAGCAAGACGTTGTTATCCCTCAAGGCTTAGATCATAAATCCAATAGATGGCTGATGACGTCACGTTGTTGAAACCAACATCTCGATCAGCTGACTAAAGGGAACTGCGGATAGTTTGGAGCACTGAAATACTATATACACGTGATGATAGAATTGGGTTATTTAAAGTGAGTCCTATTCATTACTAAGTCAGAATGGTGTATTACTGTGTCGCGTATGGATGCAAGGAGACGTTTAAAAAAGGATCGGGCAGTTCTTTCCATACGTATGTTAATTCATTGCTAAAGAACCCTAAAATCCTTGACTTAATTACTTGCATTTCTTTAGCCTACGTTTCCTCTTAACTCCAAAACATGAAAGAACAAGAAGTTCCGTTAAGAACTATACAGCCTACTTTTCATGCCAATGATTATTCTACAGAATATGAACCTATCTAGAATAATGACGAAATTAAGTTGGTAATATCGAAATATCTAATTAATTCAAAATATACCTGGTATAATGTAGCCTAATAGAGCACTACAGTTGGCAGCCCTGGTGACTGAATATATTCTTAGTTCCATCTCTTAAGGTACAGAATACAAAATTTGGTGGAAGTCCAATGGACGTTACTTGCAGTTAGACTCTGGATCTATCAGCACGCGTAAAAGCATGTTGCCAACAATACCATGCGTGTGCTGGTGAGAAATAATCTGAAATATTATGATATCTTGTTGTGCCAATTTTGGATGAAATCCATTTGTTAGTATAGAAGTTACATGTATTTTAAAATTGGACATATCAGCAGGCATAGAATCAAGTTGTCAGCACTGCCTTGTATTAATTACTCCAAATTAATCTAGAATGTCAGGTGCTATACGTGTGCAAAGTATAGAGCTGTTGGCTTGCATACTTTCTGATATATTGATATTAGGGTAAAAAATATAGACAGCATTTATTAACAGTTGGCAGCCCTGATTGCACTGAAGAATACTTATAGTCATATCTGATATGTTACACATAGCACATGCGAAATTTGGATGAAATCCTACTGATAGTATAGAAGTTACATGTATTTAAAAATTGGCCCTATCAGCAGGCTTAGAATCATGTTGGTAGAACTGACGTATATAAGTTACTCCAAAATTAATCAAACATGTCAGGTACTATACGTGTGCATAGTTTAAAGCTGTCGGCTTGCACACATTCTGATATATTGGTATTTGGATAAAAAATAGAGTGAGCAATTATTAACAGTTGGCAGCCCTGGTGGCTCTTAAGAATACGCTCAGTCATATCTGTTTATGTACAGATATTACATACAAAATTTGGTAGAACAAAAAAGGTTCTTTAACATGCCAACAACGTATGGCATGCGTGTTGTGAATTTTGTCGCCTTTCAAAAATCACTTACCATGGCCAGGAGCGAACCAGAAAGCTTGAGGTTGGTAGACCGACACGATAACCACTGACCCACTGTGGCAAGCTGGTAGAGGAATGATCCCTCGCAGAGTTCGCGGGTGAAGCCGAGCTGGAAGGATAATAATAAAAATAAATGATTCCTATAACCACGGATTCGCATAACTCCTGTAAGAGCATGGTCTCCCTAATCATAGCAGGTCGCAGACTAATAAAAGGCTAAGTTTGTGGTACAGCGTAAGTTGAGGTCACTTGAAAGGAACACACGTGGGAGGATAAAGCTAATGCGGCACATGTCGTCGGGACCTCCTAATGGACGCCCGGCCCCAGCTGGCTCATTTGGCGTCTCTTCGAGCTAATGGACGCCCTGCTCAGTCCCACGTGCGGCCCTGAGCACGTCAGCTCTCAGGAGCTCTGGGAGAGCTTCATGGTGAACGTGCGCACCGCACCTGCTACCAGTAGGCTACTGTCTTCACAACAATCACTTCAATTTTAAAATGAACAAGTTAATTCTTTGTTGTAATATGTCCTCGGTAAGCTGGTATGTAGGTTCCATTTTACTCATTCGTGATGTGAACACTCCTTTTTCGGAGACTATTACGGAGGGCATACAGCTTAACTTTTGAAATGCTGACTTACCCAGTTAGCTATTTGCTAGCTCGGTGCTGAGTTTCTTCATTCGCATTTTTTTAATCACTACTGAAATCTGGAATTCAGGCGGACTATAAAATATGTGGAAATAAATAGGATATGGTTTCTCAGGTAAGAGATTTAGGTATTACTCACGATGATAAACTGACATTCTCTCCCCACATTGACCATATCAAATCTCGCGCAATGCGCAGTCTCGACATTCTATACAGATTCACAGAAATTAAAGACCTCACTGCACTTAAATTATACTTCACCACATATGTTCTCCCTATCCTAGATTTCTCTTCTCCAGTTTGGGATACTTCGGCTATAACCAATATTTCTATAATGAACAGTGTCTAATTTCTTAATATCAATAGTCAAAGCTCGCAATCCTCACTAAGGCACTTTGCCAAATCCGACATCCTAAATCAGCTCAATGTACTCGACATGAGAAGCCGTCTACAATTTACTGGCCTGAGTTTCCTACATACAATTATAAATGGTTACACGTTCCCTCCCGTTCAACACGTCAGCACAATTTACACCACATACCTCACCCACGTCTTGAAGTAGAGAAGCGCTCTATTTTCCTCCGTCTACCTACCCTTAGCAACTCCCTTCCAAATATTGACATATTCTCTCCCTATAGAACATTCAAACATAACATTAGAAGATCCCTTTCATCCTCAATTCCTACCCCCTCACCCTCCTAATCACTCATTACCCCAATCATTCCCCGCGTCTTTCCCGAGATTCATCCCTTGCAACCATCACTGCCATTTGTTACCTGTTATTGTTGTATCATTTGAAATTGTTAAAATATTAGTGTAAAATGACCTTTTCATGGTTTTATCTAATAATTATTTAAAAAAATACAACATTCTATGTTTATATTTTTCTTTTCAATTTGAGACGAATCAAATTAGAATTTTTGTGCGGGCATCATCTCCAAACCAGGTAATGGACCCAAAATGAAATTATTACCTAAAATCAGCAGGCAAATACTATTTGTTGCTCGATACTAGTACATAAACTCGAAAAAGTTTGCTGTCAAGCAGGCATTTCACCTCCGGATATCCGTCGTGCGTCTGCAGCCAGACTAGATAAATCTAAGGCATTAAACCAGAGGACTCATAATTTGCATGGATATCTTCCGGCAACGTCGAGGCTCAAATCAAGAAAAAGTTTTCTTCGTTCTACAGCAAGCCTAACTGAACCACCTTCAAAATTCAGAATAAATTCATGGCGTTTCAGATCGAACTGCACTTGAGGATGGATGGTACCATCTGAAAGCTTGCCTCCAGATCATAAGGAAAATTGGTCGACATGGAAGGCAATAAACAGGTTGCGGTCCGGTGTTGGCAGATTCAAAAATAACATGAAAACGTAGGGTTTTACATGCGACTCCACACTACGCGAATGCGGTGATGAGCAAACCATGGATCATCTCATCAGCTGCAAGTTATGCCCGACAAAATGCTCTCCTCAGAATCTATTAGATGCCACCAAAGAAGCATGTGAATTGGCAACATACTGGTCACCTTACATATACATTTTATTTTTGGAGGTCAGCCAAAAGAAAATAAATCTTGTTTTGTAGTACCAATTATTGGTGTATTTTTAAATATCACATTGTTATATGTTTTCTGATACGATTAAATAAATAAAGTACATAAACTGATATTTATTGGTCTGAAATCACAACGCGGTGTGAAGAATTTGCGTGTTACTCCGCCATGCGTGTTTACGTCTCAGACGAACCTTAACGGTAGAGGACAGACGTTTACAAAAAGCTCTGTTAGTTACTTCCGGAAGCAAAATTCCAAACTCAAATAGTAGTGCATAATGACCAATAGATGGCAGAACATACTAGGGATTGACTCTGCACTCGAAAGTGAATGAGGAATAAAAACAAAATAAACCAATCTTGAGCAACGTTTATACGCGTGCGAAGCACTCAATGGGTTAAAGAGCCAAAGTAAGAACAATGTTAGCTTTATGACTATGTGTGTTACTAATCTTGTACAACAATTATATATAGCCTAACCAAGTAAACACAAACATCCTTGCTGCAAGAAACAAAGTTCTACATTTTCAAAATTCAATTCGTAACTACACTGACCCACAAAAAGAAACGATCACTTGAAAAAATTCAACATAACTTTCATCAAATCATAAATATAGTACAGTACATACAGTTTATAGCTTGGAAGTAATTGGTTTCCTGGATGCATTACCATTCTTCACGTCATTGTTTCACTTAACAATAGCGATTCTTAGACATGATGCTGTTTCCCGCGGAAAGATGTGCGTGCCATCGCTATCGTCAACAATGCAATGGTTTATTCTTTTTTCTTTTGCCACTTGTTGGCATAGGAAAAGATCAACACAGCCATACCCTCAGTTGTTCTTGTGCAATTCAGAAACGAATATGCGCTCGAGGCCTGAAGATGTTGCCAGGGCAGTGGCTCTGATCGAAAATGGTGGGGCGCACATCTTTCCGCGGGAAACAGCATCATGTCTAAGAATCGCAATTGTTAAGTGAAACAATGACATGAAGAATGATAATACATCCAGGAAACCTTACTTCCATGTTACGAACAGTAACTTATGTACTAGGCCTAGAGCGTTCATATTTATGATTTAAATGAAAGTAATGTTGAATTTTTCAAGTGATCGTGTTTCTTTTTTTTTCCCCGGTCAGTGTATTTTTAACCATTTCTAAAAATGTATTAGCCTACTTTGTGTAGACAAGTGTTTCGCCGTTTCCCCGCATATCTGCATGTTTATTTATTTATTTATTTACATATGTTACGCCCGCATTGGAGCACTTAACCAAAACAAGTATATACATATCTCAAAAACAATATTAGAGATTCAGCTTCTTATTTTTCTTCTTTTCCCAAAACATTTTCATTCTAGTTGACCTTGCCGCTCTCTCTGCATCGCTTATAGTGGAAGTTTTGCGGGTAAAGGTTTTTAAGGGAAGTCGGATGTTCTTGTTTTTCAAGATATTCTTCTCATCTTTGTTAGCAATTTGGGACATTGTCAAGCCGAGTTCATCCAGATCATTTTGAATTTCCATAAACCAAGAGTTCTTTGTTTTACTTTGGAAAAAATAATTAAATAATACTTTTAATTGTCTGGTATCCGGCAGGCGTGAGATATGACAAAAAAAGGCAATTCGCCTTTTTCGCATAGTATCGACTATAGACTCTGTTTCTTTATAAACCACTTCATTTGGTAATAGACGCCATTGACCATCCACCTGATGTTTTTTATTAATTATAGTCCTGAGAATTCTTCTATCAATCTTCTGTAATGTGTCAGTAACTGATCGAGTGTTTAACTTGAAAGTGTTTCACAAGCATATATTGCTTCCGGTTTAATAACTGATTCGTAATGTCGTAATTTGGCATTTATGGAGAGTGATTTTTTTTGTAACTAGACCAAGTAATATATTGCGCTTGTCTTAACTTTGTTGTTCTATTTTCGATTGACGCTTTCTCATTCAAATTCCATGTTATAATCTCCCCTAAATATTTAAATTTATGTACAACTTTAATTTCTTTATTGTTGATCAATGTAATAGCTTGTGTTTCCACATCAAAGGATGCCATTATTTCAGTCTTTTCAAATGAAATTTGAAGTCCTACTTTTGCTGCAATAGATCCAAGTTCTTCAATTTGGTGTTTAGCCTCATCTATACTGGTTGCAAGCAGTGCAAGGTCATCCGCAAAGGGACAAGTTTTGTTCCACTCACGCATGATCTTTTCAAGAACACAGTTAAATAATAACGGCGATAGACCATCTCCCTGTCGAAGTCCAGTCCGGATATCAAATGGTTCAGACAAGGTGCCTCGAAATTTAACCTTTGATTTAGTATCTTTCAAAGTAACGCCGATGAGGTTGATAAGCTTTTGATGTAACCCAAATTCCCTAAGGATATTAAGTATTAAGTATCTGCATGTTTAAAGGAATTTGTAATATTTTATTTAGGGCGTGGTGGCACAGCGGTCAGGCTGTTCGCCTCTCACCAAGGTGGACCAAGTTCGATTCCCGGTCAATGCCTGTGAGATTTTCGAAGTGAAATGCCATGTCCTGTGGTTCAGATTACACGTAAAAAGGAGGTCCCGTGGCTCATGATCGCATGATTAACGGTCACGTAAAACTACAACCTAACTTCCTTCTTGTTTTTATTTAAGAAATTGATATACTGAAAGGAGTGAGACAAGGCTGTCTGCTCTCTCAATTCCTGTTTAATGTCTTTGCTGAGAAAAGCATCGATGAATCAGTATATAAAAAAAAAAGCTTGGGGTGAAAATAGGAGGAAGACTAATGCAGACTATAAAATTTGCCTATGATTAAGCTATAGTTGCGGGTAGTCCAACAACTTTATCCAAAATGTTGTTAAAGCTGAAAGAAAAAGCTAAGTAATTTGGTATGAATATAAATATTAATAAAACAAAATTCATGATGTTTAGTCGAAACCCACGTCCATTGCACGTATGATCAGTGGTGAGCCTGTACAACAAATAGCACAGTTCAAATATCTTGGACAGATCATAGCAAAAAATCTTCAGTGTCACTCTGAAATAAAAGCACGAATAGCAATAGCAAAGCAAGCCTTCAGAGATAAACAGTCCCTTCTATGTCAGAAAACCATGTCCCCTAGCTTATGTTTGGTCTGTTGCGTGGTATTGTGCTGATACCTGGACGTTAACCAAGAGTGATATTAAGAGGCTAGAAGCCTTTGAGATGTGGTGTTGGCGTCGGCTACAACGGATAAGTTGGATGGAGAAAAAGACTAACTCTGAGGTATTGAACATTGTTGAAGATGGGACATAGGCTTCGACATCAGTAGGAATGTGTTGTCGGAAATATTGGGAGGTAAAATACCAGGAAAACGCTCTCGTGGAAGACCAAGAAAGACATTCATGATGACATTTCATGTGATCTCAGGATGCAGGAGCTAAGCAGACGCCAAACGTACAGCACAGGATCGACCCAGTTGGAGAAGACTCGTTGCAGGGGCAAACCAGTTACCAGACTGAATTACTCTAAGAAGAAGAAGATATGCGTTTGAAATGGCGTATTTGGATAACATTTTCACTTTTCTTCTTGTTTCCAGATAAGGCATAATTCTTCTACTTTAAGAAAATGTACCATTTTTATACGTTTCATGCATAAATATGCTCATGTTGCACCCCGACAGCTTGTCGCTAAGCGACGTATTGAATCGAGCGATTAGGGGCATTACGCCTAATATTCAACAGTATTTGTTTACACCCATCTGACTTCGCGTGGTGTTAATGGATGTAATGCATATTCATTGACATATTTTAAACGATAAAGGGTATATTTGATGCTGTTTGGTGGATGACCTTTATAATTTTCATCCCAAATAAATCTCACGAAGGACGAATTAGAATGGAACGCAGTGGTGATGCTAATGTGTTCACCTTGCAGACGACATTATAAGCCAAAGTTTATAATGTAAACACCTCGAAACATAGCCACCATGTATATGAGGCCAGTAGCTTAGCAGGGAAAATATTTTGTTTGCTCAAGTCCTCCGTGCTTGGCACCGCTCTCGTCTCCTATCTGAAACCTTCCAAGTAGCCTAATAGTACAGTACAGCTGCACAGAAGAAACCCCCTTTGTTCCGAAAACCGTGCTATGGTTGGCTTTTAGTAAATCGTTAGAAAAGCAAAGAACAGCTTAACTCTAAATTTCAGAATAATTTGCACGATTATTTTGTCGGAAAACTAATATATATATATATAAAATGAAAAGCGTTTTTCTCTGAATGGACGTATTTTAAAGAAAAGATTCTTAAACAAAAAATGTAGAGGGCATTTTCACCTACAATTTGTCTCATTGAGGTCATGTCATACGTTTTGAAATGCAGGAGCTAGGTGTCGCCAAAGATTCAAAAAAAATGTTTTTTTCACTTTTTTGTCCAAGAAAAAATGTTTTGTTCACAAAAGAGCGAATAAGAAATTTGTTCCTCTCAAAATTGTCTACAACATTTATTGAAACATTGTTTTCCTCCGACTTACCGTTCCAAAGTTATAGTCTGCCGAAGGTTAATATGTGTACAGTTATGATTGATACGTTGCGATTGAAATAGATATGAATGTTTGAGCTAATTAACAAACACAGCCCGCGTCCTGTTTAACCGAGCCTTAAATAAGACAGCTGTCCGACACCGGCCCCTGTCTAAACTATGCCCACCGCTCTCTCCGCAGTAACAATAGTAGCCTTGACTACGCAGCGTTACATTTGCTGCGCTATAACTTTGGAACGGTAAGTCGGAGAAAACAAAGGTTGAAATAAATGTTGCAGACAATTTTTAGAGGAACAAATTTCTGATTCACTCTTTTGTGAAAAAAAAAAATCTAGGACAAAAAATTAAAAAACACTTTTTTGGAAACTTTGGCGCCACCTAGCTTCTGCATTTCAAAACGTATGACATGACCTCAATGAGACAAATTGTAGGTGACAATGTCCTCTACATCTTTTGTTTAAAAAACTTTTCTTTAAAATACGTAGATTCAGAGAAAAGCGCTTTTCATTATTTTATTTTGAGTTTTCCGACAACATGATAATACAAATTATCCGAAATTTACAGTTAAGCTTTTTTTTTTGCTTTTCTAACAATTTACAAAAAGCCAACCATAGCACGGTTTTTGGAACAAAACCATTCCAGCTGTATTGTACTATAAGAGTGCGTTCGCTTCCCCCTGTGGCTGGGCGATTTTTTCGCTTCACCCGGCGCGGTGGAGCGAGCACCAGTAATGCGATAATGGTGGTTTCCGTAAAAAAAAAGTCAGTTTACGCTTACCTGTACAGTGTAGAAGACGTTTCGGTTATCTCTACATATACAACGTAATGTAATGTATACGACATGTCATACGTGTATTGTAAAATCCATTTAACTTATGTGGTAAATTACGAGAAATTCCCAATTGAACAAAGAGTGTTCATGTAACTTATGACACGTACAGTACGAAAAAACGGAGCAATGAAGAGCGGTATGTATGCTATTTAAAGACAAATTCCCTACTGTTTCATTTTCCAAATAGAGAAACCGTCAGGCGTTTTGTAAATAAATTACGGACAAGGGGAACCCTATACGCTGCATGTCCTAAGCCAAAGAGAAGGGTCCTGACGGAGGAAAAACTCGTTGAAATTAATGCATCATTCACTCGCTCTCCAAATAAGTCTCTAAAACGTGTTGCACAGCAAGTTTCGAAGACCTTAGTCTACTAACATTTGAAAATTGAAACCATAGAGAGCAACTGCAGACCAAGAATTACGACCTCTTGACAATGGAAAAAAAAGCATCACTTTCTGTAATTAGATTTTACACAACATTGTTGACGGCATTGTTGATCCGCAGTTAATAAGTTTCTCTGATGAGGCGTTGTTTCATTTAAATGGTCACGTCGCTTCACAGAACGATAGATACTGGAGCACAGGCAACCCCCATCTGATTCTCGAATGTTTGCATAGGAATCGTCCGGCCGCAGGGGGAAGCGAACACACAGTAGTACAAGTCGTTTATTTTAGTGATTGGAGCTGTTTAAGTAATCTTCTATTAATGCTCAATTTTTAGACGGTAATAATGTTATGGGATTAACATTTCTTTTAACAACTATGGATGAACAATAATATAACAACAATGATTTTGGATCGTGGTCATGCACCCGCTGTCTTTGGGAGTGTATGGAATCTGTCTGATAACCTGTCTTATTGCGATGGCTATATTAGTGTGTGCATTTGAAATTCAGGTGAGGATTTAGAAGGAGGCTGCCGTGGCCTTAAGTGGCATTCGCCTGGAGGAGAAGTGGGAACCCACTTCCAGGATTCAGGTAGGAATCGAACCCACCTCTTCTTAGTTTTGCCTCACGAGGCTGAGTGGACCTCGTTCTAGCCCTCAGAACAGAATTCAATTTCTTGGTAAGGACGGGATCTGCGGGACGACAGCCAAAAACGTAATCTCAAATGCATTTGAGGTTATATCTGTACTTGCCACTTTGTTTCTAGGCTTATTTTCTCCAATCACATTGTTGATGTAGTTGTTGTTAATTGATATTATTAGATGCAGTAGGCTACTTGTGTGTGTGTGTGTGAGCACTCACACTTCCTTTCTCCTACCTTCTGCACAAGGCCCTCAAGGAGACAGGGTGTGTTCAACCACACCACTTCTGGTGCACCCTGGATAGTGCTACACCCTCACCGAGGCCGTGTGACGGGTGAAGCGCGTTCAGTCAGCGCCAGTTGACTAGCATTTGCCGATTACACAAGAGTGGGTCGGGTAGCCCCAAATGCCGTCATAACATTGATTACATAAACGCAACTGGTAAGACCACCACGACTTGCTGTGAAGTACTGTAAGCTATCTTGTATCCCGTGAACATGGTTTGGTATGGAACAAAACAACGTATTTTCCAAGTGGAAACTTATCTTCTCAAGAAGTCTTACAGTAAATGTGTTCGGAAGTTTCAGCGCCGTTTTTCAGACTCAACAAAACCTACCGGTACAAGAAAACTGTGTTATTAATTTATTTCGAAAGTGGTGAGAAACCGGAATGGTTACGAACAAGAGAAAAACAAGTAGTTCCGTGAAGAACTATACAGCCTATTTTCATATATCCTTTTTTTCCTTTCCTTAGTCGCTTACCCTCCAGGTTGGTGGAACCCACGGACTCAGCGAGAGAACTCACCAATACCGCCTCTACGGGCAGTGTCCTAGAGCTGGGAACATCTAATCGGAGTGGATTCAACTGGTGAGGTGTGATTGGCACCTCGCCCAGGCGGCCTCACCTGCAAAGCGAACAGGGGCCTCATGAGGGAAGGTAATGGATGGTCAGGATGGATAGGCAAGAAAGAGGGAAGGAGGCGGCCGTGGCCTTGAAGAAGGTACTGTACCCGATATCCGGATAGTAGGCTGTCAGATATCCGCCCCCTCAATCGGATTGCCAATAATCAATCGCACCGGCACAGCTACATCAATGAAGATGGCACTGACAGATACTATCGAGATTAGAGCACAATAGTTAACAAGAAATTATTGTGGAACACACCAAAATATACGGGGGTTCATACTTACCTTTACTTACCTCTTAAATTTATCTCGGGGACTGGGTTGTCAACTGGATCACTTAAAAGTATGCCCACACAATAACCTCCACCATGATATTTAAAATGAACCAGAACAAAGACGAGAAACTTTAAACTGCACAACAATTTATTTCACATAAAGAATGATTTTAACAAAAATTAAACAACAAAATCCACGTGGCAATCAGAAGCCATCGATTACATAACCATGTCCTCCTGTAGGACCTGTATTCTCTACATATAATGTTTCAGCTTTCTCAAGCTCATAGCAACGTAAAAATAATAATGCACTGGGGATGGAAACGGGATTTGGGATGAGACACATATATCAATTGTTTTGCGTGTTTATATACTTCACATTTTATTTATAGCCACAAGGCTATTATGGAACGTCCTTGGCCTCTGTAACACAGTTGTCCGGGCCAGCTGCAATGCACCTGTATTGTCAAAGCGGACTCCCGTTCGTTCAACCCTAGCATAAGCGTGTTACCTCAGAGCTCGGCTCTCCTTTTTCAAACACGTAAATGTTCACATCTCAACTGAAATATTATCACGCAAATGTCTTACATGCTTCATTCAAACACCAGTGGATTCCTCCAATAATCCCAAATCATGATTAATTGTTCAAACCACTTGCTTAATTAGCGTTGTTTAGAGTATAAAAACAAAACTCTAAATGTTAATAACAAAAGTTCATTAATTATTTATAACAATAATAAATTGTTTATAACAATGTCAAATGACAATTGAAAATTTTATACACGCCTCTATTAATCACTATCATTTAAAATTATTTAACAAAGATATTTACAAAATTATTTTACAATATTATATTGTTTATATTATTTATACAAGGAATACATTAAACCACACGTTTATCCGGTTGAGAATTACTTAAATCGTGATGATATAATCGACCAATGAAGGTTAGTTATATTTAACTGTCAAATTCAGGTTTAATAAGGTTTAATAATAATTATTAATATTTGTGACGGTAACCTCCATTCAAAATCTTTATCTCAAATTATTTAACACTCTTGTTAATTTTAACAGTATCTTCATATGAATAATCTTCAAAGAACAAGAAAAATACAATCAGCGGGAAAATACTTCGCTTATAACGCACAAAATTGCACAAAAATTGGCCCAAAATTCATCATATATCTTCATATATATGGCATAAAAATCTTCCAAACTACACACAAAAACCTCCACTTATTAATTCATCAACTTCATTAATTATTGTGGGAACCTCCTTCATTATTCAAGGGCATTATTCAACAGCGACTTTTACACGTCCACTGAACTAACGATTATACATCCATTGTTCCTCTTTAAAAATTCTTATATTCATCAATTGTAATAATGACTGTTATTATTTAACCTTCGTGGGTTTCATTCATGAATCGATATGAAGTAAAAATTTGCCAATCACAAATAAATTTAATAGCAAATACGATTAGACACTCCTGCCTGGTCTATCAAAATTGAGATTAACATCTTCAAAGTAACGCAGTATAAAAATACTATCTTCAAACAAAGTTCATCTAAATTGCAAAATAGTCGAATAGAACACAATCAGACTGTGGAATGCAAACATTATTGTTCCAATCTATAATTGAGAAAAACTCCTATCAAATGTTCATTACTATAGTGTATTCAATAAATTGTAATTAACGTTCATATTTCATAAAATTGTCTATAATGCAATGATAAATGTCTATGTTGCAATCATGTTCATAAGACGACTAGTATTTCAAAGATCGTCGATATCGTAATAGATTTTAACGCTCTAAAATCTTTTAATCATTCTTCTTTCTTGAGGATGACAGAAAATTGGTCAAAGTAATTTACTGAATAGAATTACTTTAATAAAAAGACACGCTGTCTGAAATCAAATCTGCCATAGCAAATCGTTAACTTTACAGTCAAATCGTGACTACAAAAATATGCAAATTACTGAAAGAATCTAAATCATCAGTCTCAACTGATCCAAAATTATAAAGTATGCCTATGACATAGCAATGTCTCAACAAATCGAAGAAAAAGGCATAAATCATCGAAGTGTACTGAGTACAGAAATATCAATCAAGAAAATGGGGCAAAAGATAGGACAGAAAATATGGGAAAAACGGTTGCTCAGATATCGCTACAAGACTCAAATAATACAAGAAACGTTCACGACTACCTTATCTGTTGATTGAAGATCTAGAGGAAAGTTTTCAAAGAAAACTGCTGTTGGTTCCATTTCACCAGCGTAAAGATGTGCTCCGTCCTCGAACCTGGAATCAGCGTCCTCGGAGAATCGAACTGCTTCCTCCTCCGAAATTGCACTGCTCCGTGGATACGAAAAACATCCTTCTGGCAAAACTCTTCTTTGTGCGCCGGGACAACCCTGGCCTCTCTTAAAAGTTCCCTGAAGTTCTTGCAGGAATTCGCCATGAAGTTTATTGTAGTTATTTCCGCAGAAATATTCATAGTTGTGGAGTATGAAAATATTTCCACTGTTATCTGGTATAATTCAGCGATGGATTCACGATGCATGAGTGTAGTTGGATGTTCACTACATGCTCGCTTTTGTAGAAAGACGATTAACGAAGTTCCATGCTGTTACTTTACTCCAACGATATATGTCCCAATTGCATTAAAGCCTTAGCCTTCCATCTCAACTACTGTTATAATCATTGAAAGCACCGCAAGATTATAATGTTCCATAGTCGAATGTATCGTTGTAATACCAAACGTATTCTCCAATATCACTGTTGCACTCCACGTGTCAGCCGTAGTGTATAATGTGGAATTTTAAACGTGTTTCTCATGTGGCGAGAAAATCACTTTTGTTGGCAGCCTTAAAGTTCCAATATCTTTCGAAGTATAACTGTGAAATTGTCCAAATCTTGTACACACCTCAATGTTGTACTGCCCAATAGAACTATAATAAAGGCTGAAGTTAACGCTTGATATCTTGACTGGTGGAAACGTTAATGTGATCGTTTCAACTTCACCTAGTTTCGAGCAGCGTAAAATGGAACTGCTCAGAGTTCGTTCGATGCGCCGGGCTTGAACCACGCTAAAGACAACTTACTTCACTGAATCACTTGAAAATAACTATATATCACCAGAAATATATATGCGATCTGACATATGAGATCTGAGAGCTCCTCTCTCCTGTGCACGACCTTTTATCAACTTCTTAAGGGGCGTATCCATCCCTTCCATAGCCTGTTGCTGCGTCATTGCTGGAAGTTTTAACTTTGGCTATACTTGACGGATTTTCAAATTTCAAAAACTCAAAATTAATTTCTTCAAAATTCCAAATCAATGCCATAACTAAAAATAGTTTTCCACAAATCTGCATGCCAAAAGTAATTAAATATCGTAGTTTCAGCAATCTCCGTCTTCCTTCCAAACTATCGTTCATTGGTTCGAGTCTCTCCTCCAATAGCGTAGCTTCTTCCTTAGCACAATACCTTGTTTCCTGCGACTGCGTCGTAAATCTAAGATCTTTCTCGAACAAAATCATGACGTCACCAAGAATCTCAGCTCAATCAGCCTGCTGGCCTCAAGTCTGCGTCATCCGTGCCTACGTCATGAGTATCCACGTCACAACTATGACATCCATAACTTTACTCATATTTTCCAATACAGCCACCGTGGTCTCAATATAATTCAATTTCCGGGGGCAGTACCATCCCGGCATTTGCCCGCAGACGAAGTGGGAAACCACGGAAAACAACTTCGAGGATGGCCGAGGTGGGATTCGAACCCCCTCTACTCATTTGGAACATCCGAGGCTGAGTAGACCCCGTTCCAGTCCTCATACCACTTTTCAAATTTCGTGGCAGAGCCGGGAATCGAACCCAGGACCTCCGGGGCGGCACCTAACCGTGCTGACCGCTACGCTACGGAGGCGACTTCATATATCATACTTATGTTAATTGCCACTATCAACATACACAATTTCAGTTTGATTGCTGTAATAGATTCGTAGATATTCAGAGCCGTCTAAATATTTCGGATGGTCGCCATGTTGGATTGTTAAATGAATAGGCCATAGAGTCATGTACCATTAAAGGAAAATTATTGCGTGGGTTCATTATTCAAACTTTCACTTCGATCGCATGACTACATCACAAGAAATAAAAACTTAATTCTAAAATTCGCACAGCCGCCATCTTGAGGTTATGTAAACAATTGAACTAAATTAAATACCAGTGCATTACAATGTGTATAAATATTTCCTGTACCAGATTTCAGTGCGTTTGGAACATTAAATCGCGAGAAAGGTCTATTTAATATTTTCAAATTCGCTTGGCCGCCATGTTCATTTTGTAGTTAACCGGTCTTATAGATGGACTTCCAGTAGTGCCCTTTATCTCTGCATTCCTCTTGCCAATTGATAGTTCTGTCGTCTTTAACTACTACAGAAACACTCGTTGATACTAATAATCGAAAGGCAATTAATTTACAGATCAACGATAGTTTTAAAAAATCAGCACAGAATAAACAGGCACTGTGACTACGCCCCCTCCTTCCCCTCTAAAAAATTAAGATAAAGAAAAAAATTAAGCCACGGCACCCCAGGAGAAACGAACCCAGGACCACCGTGGCACCGCGCCTCGCCGCTATCCTCTCGGCTAACGCAGCGTTGAGCGGTGGTAGCGCCAAGACCGTTGACAGCGAAGGAGTGCCTGACCTCAGAGTAAAACATGGCGCGCTTCCCTACTTTACAGGGGCGGAGGGCCTGAAACAAACCTGTTTTCTGGGGTTAGGAGGCCGCTACGACCCCAGGTTCCCTATCTCAAATTGATCCTATACCCATCCCCTACACGCCCCTTAAGGGTACTCAAGTACATAAATGACACCCTGTATACTGTAAGTTCATCTAATGATATCCCATGCCATTTTTCTGGTTTGCGTCTTGAAATTATAATATCGCACAAAGATCAAGTGATCATTTTTAATTCATGCAGAGTTTGACGGTTGATCGAGTCGGTGTGTTCAAGACACTGCGTTGTGGCAACGGCCTATTTTACTAAATTAAATGAGCAAATTTAAAAAAAAAAAAAAACTGCCTTTTCCGTTCAGTCAATGGTTGTCAATTTTACACTAAAAAAAGATCTAACGTCTCTAAGCCACCTGCTAACAATAAATTTGAAACATTATTGTCTGATTTTGTACAGGGTGTTCAAAAACAAGGTCACAGAAAACAATTCTAGTATATACTGTGCCCTTGTATATAACAGCGTCGTATAAACGAGAATCAAACTTCGGGGAGCGTTCAGTCCGGATATGCTTTCACAAGAGCTCAAATACCAGACGGCTGCTTACAAATACAAGGACCATATGCAAAACTATAAACTATGAAATGAGTAAAAAACAAATAATATTACCACCATTTAATAACTGAATAAAAACAACAAAACATAAAAAAATAATATAAACAAAGTCCACCCTGAACTTTACTCCCACAGTACAATAATTTACACAGATCTGAGTGGCCTAGAAAGGTCCACTCCAAAGAAATAAAATTGTGGATCAAAATCCACTTGTCTGATTAATATGTATGCACGCGTATAACTACGCTAGAGAAGAAATAAGTACTTTTGATGGAGATTTGCTCACAGATGGAACAGCCAATATGCTTGCAAACCCCCATACTGCAAACCATTATTATGGCTTTATGGGACACACTCGAAGAATATCTTACCAACAATTAAAATTTTACTGACACACGCAACCATTTAAAATTTATAAACTAATTGATCTCCATCGAGATCGCAGTGAGTCAGGAAACTCCCAGCAAAACAGAAGCTTGCCCAATGGCTCAATTGCTCAACATATACATGACAACAACGTGGCCGAACATCGAGACCACCCGAGGTCAAAGAACATGACAATAATTAAACAAGAAATAAGATGCCTAAAATCCGATGATATTTACATGAAATAAAAGCATGAATAAGCTAACACGCTGGGACTCGATCAATCAAAAACGCGAACAGCACCCATTTACCGATTACAATTCTTTTATCATTAAACAGGCTTTATTTTAATATATAATAAACATTTACGAAGAACGGAGGCCTGGTCCGTGAATACTAATGAGCACAGCTTGCTCCTTATCTGATGGAGTGCGCCGGGTAGAAATACCTTCACTTACCACTCATTAGCGTCAGTGTTCAAAACCAGCCCTCCTTGTCGAAGCTTTGAGTCATGCTATTTATAACAAGAGACTAGACAGTCCCGTTCCGCCACCTGTTAATCGCGACACATAAATTCACACACTTCTTGTCAATTCCAAAGAATTGCAAGACATCGTAGAAGGGGATTCCAACATTTTCCTCGCAAGGATTAAGTGCTTAACCTAGCCAAAGCTTCAGAAAGAAACCAGGGTTCCCGAAAACTCCTATCCCATAAAACATATATTTGCAGACTCAACAAAGCATTTAGGGCAGAACACAACACAAATCTACCACGGGCCGACACTCCAATCAAATATCATAGATTTTGTGTACCAAGACACTAAAAGGGAAACTTCATCAACAGATAAAGTCATTGGGCATAAGACCCCTCACTTAACAAAAATGCAACAAACGGCAATTAACACACAAGCCTGTGTAACAATAAAAATCTATACAATAAAAAGATTTCCCACCAATTCTATTATCTACTCTAGTTAATTCAGTTTCGCTTCAGTTATGATATCGGTTCCCAATTTGTGTCGCTTAGCCGCGCATTTTACGGTAGCGAAGCGCACTTGAGTACTCTTGCCCTGTGTACTTGACATCAACAAAAAAAATCTTCACAAAGATAGAATACATGCCACGTTGCTCATGAACTAAACTAAAGTGTGTCAGTACCACAAACCAACTACAATAAAACACGAAGACAAAAATAAAATAAAATATTTACACAAAATAATATGTTCCCACAAAACCATAACCAGTTTGTCAAATAATTAAATTATTTAGTACTTATTCCTCTTTCTGCGTTGTCTCATCGAACATCGCCTGACATTCTCTCTCCAAAGTGTTTAGCTCATCTCAGACCACATGGAGCCGTAGAAACGTTGGTTCGATGTCTTCCTCTGGGTCTGGAGTTCCATCTTGACGTTGAATAAAAATAACAAAAATAAAATGTTATTTATAGTCACACGTAATTTTCTATCTAAATTTTGCCAATAGTTACTTTATTCACCATTTGTCTAGTGCAAAATTAAATGTAGACTTTCCCTAATAGTTGTAGTCGTGGGAGACTACTAAAATATTACCGATACACAAATTTCACACTCAGCTGTGCGCACACAACTTTATTATAATGTTTTCAATAATGACCCTATCTCTGATAAATTTAACACAGTATATCTTCACGGTATGGAAAAGAATAAGTGATCACCTCACGGTGTCACCAAGAATCAACAACCTCGTCACTCAGACGACAGTATTTATGTGAATTTAGCAAAAGGACGGAGGGAGAGGGAAATCTATCACTAACTTCTATAATAATGCGACTATTGGCATGCAACAGGTATCAAACAGTTTGAAAAATTATACAGGTCACAATGGGGCTATCGTGCTCTGGAATCGATCATAGATTTCGATAATCCAATCTTTCTCGCTTTCAACTTCAAGCCGGCGTCAGACGCTCCCTTGGCGCTAAAATTGGTGACCCTCTCTGATTGGTAGTTCATGACGTCAATATCGCAGTTTAGAACAGAAGCCTCTGTCCTATGATTGGTTGAAAGTTCCTCTCGTCTCTCTCATCCAGCAACTATCTTACTCGTAACGCTAGGGTGACAAAGAAATTACGGTCTGAAATGAGTCAGGACCCCAACACACCTTTGTCTGATAAAGTGTCTGTCAAACATTCCGATCTCGTCACTCCTTTGTTTCAGGACTGGGCACGTTCAAACGTACTGTCTCCACATAAGCTTGATATTTCGCAATCCAGTCTGGCCTTCCTGTATGATTCTGGCAGTAAAATCAGAATATAATGAAATGAATAATTAGAATCATTAATATGCGTAGCTTATTAAGGGTTCAATACATTTCTCTTGCTTGGTACACTTTTCTTGAAACTTTCTTATCAAGGATTCTTAATTCTTAGCCTACTTTTCACATTTTGCAAAAAAAATGAGGAAAAAGTAGACTTGTGAGATCGATCCGGGCAAATGTGTGTGTGTCTGTCTGTCTGTCCTTTTGTCTGTCTGGATGTGTGTGTGTGAGTCCCCTATCAACTCCTAAACGCTGCAGCAATCGAAAAAAAAATAGTGGGTGTAAAGTTGCAAATTTAAATACATGTAACTTCTATACTATCATTTGGATTTCAACCAAATTTCGTATGTGCTATGTGTACCATAACAGATAAGACTACGCGTATTCTTAAGAACAACCAGGGCGGCCAACTATTAATAAATGCTGTCTCTATTTTTGTTACCCTAATATCAATATATCAGAAAGTATGCAAGCCAATAGCTCTAAACTTTGCACACGTATAGTACCTGGCATTCTAGATTAATTTGGAGTATCTAATATACGTCAGTGCTGCCAACATGATTCTAAGACTGCTGATAGATCAAATTTTAAAATACATGTAACTTTTATAACTAATGGATTTAATTCAAAATAGGCAAACCAATAGATCATATTATTTAAGATTTTTTCTGACCAATACATGCATGACATTGTTGCCAACATGATTTTACGCGCGCTGTTAGATCCAATGTTTAACTGCATGTAACGTCTATGCTATCTATTGGACTTCAACCAAATTTTGTATTCTGTACCTTAAGAGATGGAACTAACAATATATTCAGTCACCAGGGCTGCCAACTGTAGTGCTCTATTAGGCTACATTATGCCAGGTATACAGTATTTCGAACTAACTAGTAATTTCGATATTACCAACTTAATTTCGTCATTATTGTATATAGAACCATATAGATTAATCATTGGCATGAATCTTAAATTTAAAGAAAAGTAGGCTCTTTAGTTCGTCACGGAACTTCTTGTGTTTCCTGGAATGTAAAGAACGTGTGGCTTGACAAAATTAACGCATTGGTTCCTCTAGAATAATTATCTTGAGTCGTTTAAAAATTAACAAACTCAAAAAATATTTTTGCCTCTTAAAATGTATGATTTTTAAATGTATAAATTGAAAAGATACAAAATATCTTAAATATATTTCCGTTCATTCTATACAACTACATGGTTACCAGCACATTACAGAAGATCAGGGCTGTAACTTGTGTAGTTCCCGAGAAAAGTGTACCAGATTCTCTAAAACGTTAACTTGCGGGATTGCTTTCTGAGAGCTTGTTTTTGAAACCGACAGTAGTGGCTACTTTGGCTAAAGCGCAGTGTTAGGTCATGGGGCCAAGCTCTCTGCTGACTCGGTAGACGTGTGGTTTCGAGCCCCACCGTCGGCCGTCCTTGAAAGGGTTTTCCATTTTCAACAGCAGGCAAATGCTGGGACGGTACCTTCTGACAGGCCACGGACGCTTCCACATCCTTGCCCAGTTTCATTCATCTTCATCCATTCCATCTCTCATCCCGACGCGCACGTCACCCACGGGCGTCAACTGGAAAGACCTGCACTAGGCCTCTCAGGAGGCCACACGACAAAAAAAAACTTGGTTTTGAACACCCTGTACAAAATCAGACAATAATGCGTATTTATTGTTAGCAGGTGGCTTAGAAAGGTTAGATCTTAGATTAGTGTAAAATTGACAACTATTGACCAAACGGAAACAGCAGAAATTTGCTTTTAAAATTTGCCCATTTAATTGTTTAAAAACCATTGCCACAACCCAGTGTCTACTCGGTAAGGGTGTCTAAATATAAGGTGCGTTCAAAAAGTAACGAGCCGGAGGCTGCAATGCGCAAACCGGTGACGACATCGGCTAATCGTGGCGTGTGTAACGAGATGTGGTTCCGACCAGAGAGTGGAAGGTCACAGCCCGTCGCTAGAGGGCACGCGTGCACGTCACGTGACGATACAAAGCGAGCAGCACCATGCATCACCCGTCCAACCAAGACCAAGACAGTAGGCCATTCGACATGCTTCCTGGTGTGGTTGAAGACTGTGGGGCACCCATTGGGCACACACTTTCCGCAAGTGCAGTCGTTCCTTCATGACGGTGTGCACACTTCCGACGCTCAATCCGACCACGGCGGCTATGGCGTTCACTGTCACTCGGCGGTCCTGGGTAATGAGTGCATTAACCAGCTGGACGTTGTCATCGGTAATGCAGGGGGGGTGCCCCAGACCGGGCATCATCGGCTAACGACACCCGTCCTTCCCTGAAGCGCTTCTGCCACGCCTTGACCCTTGCAAGGGACATGCAGTGTTCGCCGTACCCTTGTGACATTCGGCGATGAATGTCCGTTCCCCTACTTCTTTCGCTGTCAGAAACCGAACAACTCCTCTTTGCTCTTAGGTTGACGCCTCCATGTCACTGTTTGCAATGCGACTGGCAACGTTGGACGATTGATGCATGCTGCTGCTCGCTTTTTATCGTCACGTGACGTGTACGCGTGCCCTCTAGCGACGGGCTGTGACCTTCCACGCTCTGTCGGAACCACACCTCGTTACACACGCCACGATTAGCCGATGTCGTCACCGGTTTGCGCATTCCAGCCTCCGGCTCGTTACTTTTTGAACGCACCTTATAATTGTGTAAAAACCATTGCCACAACCCAGTGTCCACTCGGTAAGGGTGTCTAAATACGCGTCCGGGTCTTTCCTGCCGAAGGATGAGGATAGACAACCCATTCTACTCCTCTGCAAACCCAGCCACATGGCCTGTCAGCTTCCATCTAACTCGACCACTCCAGGTCCATACACCATGGATCCTCATCTGCCTGTCTGAAGCGACAATGAAATTACCGCGCGGCTAATGTTTGTGCGCGCGAATCTCATTTGGTGCGTGAGTGTGTGTGTTGGGGAATGGGGTAATGGGTCAAGCGTGGTCCACGTGGCAGATGACGCACTTCCGGTCTGCGTAATGGCGACGTAACAATTAAGCTAAGTGCCAGAGCGCACCATGATTTGTGGCGTCCTTCTTCCTGTCCTAAGGCGAGAAATATTACCTCCCTTAGCGGGGTTCAATGTAAAACTCCGTCCTTGAAATTAAAATTATAATGTTGAGCGAGAAGGAGAATTTATATAAAAATCTACGAATTCTCACAAGGGAAGTCAACAGGATTTAACACTCGTGATTTTCTCGATCATCACAGGGAACGATTATCGGGTTTTGTTATCCTAGAGCAACTGAATTTGTGGCTTCTAGACAATTCTTACTTTTTGATTTGGGAGAGGCAATATTGAAAGGAGGAACGGGAGCCACTAAGTAGGTCTACTAGAAATATTATGGAGTAACTGGTCGTTGAAGTTAATCCTCTACGATGAGAAACGTAGTACTTTCTAAAAACGTTGTTGTTGTTGTTCGAGTCTTTTGACTGGTTTGATGCAGCTTTCCATGCCTCCCTGTCCTGAGCTAATCGTTTCATCTATACATAGCTACCACACCTTATATCCGAGACAATCTGTTTAACATATTCAAACTTTGGTCTAATCCTACAGTTCTTGTCCTTATCACCCCTCCTAGAATATTCTTGTAAGCCACCAAACATTAAATTGAGTCACCCCGTCGCCGACGTCAGCTACCACGTAAGTTCACCACCAGTTCGTTTCCAGTCAGGAGCAACAGGTTGCGTGTGATAGAAACAGATCGGAACGCTAGTGCAGTACTACCATATCCACAAGGCATTACAAACAACATTGCTCGCATCTTGAATCGTAAGAATATTTTCAACCTCTTGTGAAAATAGGGCACCTAGTGAGGAAAGTAAAGTGTTCTTCCATTGCTACTGATCAACCCTCAATATTGAGCGATCCGTGTTTCGGATATCATCAGGTTTACATCGAGCAAACTGGTGGGATGATAGAAGACAGGTTGAAGGAACACGACAGGTAGCCTATATACAGTAGGTTTAGAGAAAGCAAATAATATATTAATCATATTGGTTAGAACTAAATTAAAGATTAAATAAAGTAAATATGAATAACACGCATCGTGTTTACAGAATTACACAGCATTAACAAACTAATCAGAAGGGATCACTAACAAAGGATATCCTACTACTGAAACTCTATACATATAAACAGTGAGCCCTCCCTATAGAAAGTAGCCTCCATAGGCCATGCCGTGGACAGGTCACAATAAGTCACCGCCAGATTTATAGCATGTACCAATAACAACAGCTGGTCGGGAAGCCCTGGATGCTGTCATATTATTTAATACATACGCATCTAGTAAGATGCCTTAGTTGTGATAATTAAGACTTGTGGTGAAGTACTGTAGCCTACCTCGTATCCCGTGAACATGGCTAGGAATAGAACAAAACACCGAATTTTCCTAGTGGAAACTGTTCTTCTCAAAAGGATTTTTGCAGTAAATTTGTACGTAAGTTTCAGCACCGTATGATTTTTACTTGTGGGAGAACCTCAAACAGAAAGGTATACTGAAACAATCCGCGTACCCTGGAGGTTCTCGAGAACGAAATAACTACACGGATACGAAATATCAGTGAGGATGAATTACAGTGAGTTTACCAAAACTTCCTTCGTTGGTGCAATGTGTGTTTAGAAATGTAAGGACAGAATTCCCACCAACTACTCTGAAATTCGTGTAAGTATCATGATTATTTGATACGTTAAAAAGTGTAAATATGTTTAACTAGCTGGGGACTACGCCGCTGCTAGCACCAGTGCTTTGCTCGACACGCTGCAATACACAGTGCCCCGGCCTCTACACGGCCTCTGCGAGGCTCCGTTCTATAGGGAGTGTCCTCACTGTATAAAGACGATCTTGATGAGACTTCGAATGTTTTTGTAGCATATTAACCTGAAATTTGAGTTGTTTACTTTCTCAAATGAAGACGTCAGTTCAGCAGATGTGTTATTGGTAGAATTGATGAAACATTTACAAGACTTCACGTAAATCAATACTGATATGGTTAATGTATTTACATTCTTTAAGAATTGCAGTTACACCCACTACTACAGTCACCACAAAAACACAGGTTATTAGATAAATCCAATACCCACACGGGGCTGATGACCACGATGTTCATGAATAAACAATAACAACAACGCCATCCAGTGAACGATGAGCCTATCCCAGGTAGGCTGGTGGTAGATATCTGGAGCGAGGGAGATATTTACTCCGTGCCAGGTCAGCTGAGGAGAGATCAGCGACCGTTTCTATGACAACAGAAGCGAGAGGATAGGCAGAGCAAATACGCGCGATGAAGAGGCAGATCAATGGCAAAATAATCCCAGTAATTATCCTCTCTCCATCTTCGGGATAAAGCTTCACGAGGGAGGCAGGATTCCGTCAATACTTACAAACGATAGCACACCACGGCGTAGCCGTAATCATTGAATCATGCACCATGACCGCGCGGGCAGCTCCAAAAAGTCCAGAGACCAGAGGCTCGATGTTCGGCACTCACAGCGGCTACATTGAGTGTGTTTCTTCCACGGGTTTTTCCACACTCCTTCCATGTAAATGCTAGGGTAGTACCTTGCATCAACTCCCAGGGCACCTACCCCAGTGTCTAATATCGCTAAACACGCTACCACAGTCATCACACATATGAAGATTATCAAACAATTTCACCACACACCCAACCACACGGGAATGATGATCAAAATGTCCTAAGTTCCAAAAATTAACAACAACAATAAACAAACGATAGCGCAAACACTGCGCCCTGCTAGATGTATTTCCAGTGAGGTTAATATCACGGTCAGATATCAAAATGGGACACTTCCAGATATGCCAGGAAAACTCTCGTTGTTGTCGTTGTTAATTCTATGGGCTTGCGAATGTGTTGGTTATCATCCCCAATCTTATGTCGTAACAAGTAGTTCTGTGAAGAACAATATAGCCTATTTTCATATATCCTATTGGTCCTCTCTATTAAAAATTCTTCCGCCTGTGAAAAGGATCGCCATGTTGGATTGTTCTGCATGTAGGCCATAGTGTTATGTACCATTAGATGAAGAGTATTGCGTAGATTCATTATTCAAACGTTCACTTCGAATACAGGATTAGGACACAAGAAATACAAAAAACAATTTTAAACTTTCACACAGCCGCCATATTGGGGTTACGAAAAAAAAAAAAAGGATTTAATTGGATGCCAGTAGATTAAAGTTTGTATGGCATTCACCGTGCCAAGTTTCACTGAGCTCGGATGATTCAATCGCGAGTAAATTCCATTGAAATGTTTTAACTTCGCTTGGCACCATTTGAAAGTCCAATAGATGAATTTATACGTATCAACATTCAAAATTTAAGTTTGATTGCTGTAATAGATTAGTAGATATTGAGAACTGTCTTGTTGTTGTTGTTGTTTGAGTCTTCAGTCTTTTGACTGGTTTGATGCAGCTCTCCATGCCTCCCTGTCCTGAGCTAATCGTTTCATTTCTACATAGCTACCACACCCTACATCCGAGGCAATCTGTTTAACATATTCTAACCTTGGTCTACCCCTGCAGTTCTTATCCTCGACCCTTCCTTCCATAACTAAGCTTGCTATTCCTGGGTGTCTTAGTATGTGTCCTACCAACCTATCTCTTCTCTTCATTAGCAGTCGCCAGAAACATCTCTCCTCTCCCACTCGCCTTAATACCTCATCGTTTGTAACCCTATCTACCCATCTGATCTTCATCATTCTCCTGTAACACCACATTTCAAATGCTTCAATTCTCCTCTTTTCTGCTGCACCAATAGTCCAAGTTTCACTTCCATATAGTGCGACGCTCCAGACAAAGGCTTTCAAAAATGACTTCCTAATACCTAAATATATATTCGATGTCAACAGATTCCTTTTTTGTAGAAAGGCTTTCCTTGCCTGAGCCAACCTACTTTTTATATCCTCTTTGCTTCGTCCATCACTGGTTATTCTGCTTCCTAAGCAACAGAAGTCTCCTACTTCCTTCAGCTTTTCACCGGCCAATTTGATCTCCATAGAGGTTCGGCTGCATTCCAGTATTTTTGTTTTACATTGATTAATTTTCATCATGAATTCCTTCCGTAAGACGGAGTCCATACCATTCAAAAACTCATTCAAATCCTCAGGCTTGTCGGCCAAGATGACGATGTCATCAGCAAATCTCAGAGTATATTTAAATGTTTCGACTTCGCTTGGCCGCCATGTTCGTTTTGTACCTATCAGGTTTATGACAATCACATAATGAACTA
Source organism: Meconema thalassinum (assembly GCA_946902985.2). NCBI lineage: Eukaryota > Metazoa > Arthropoda > Insecta > Orthoptera > Tettigoniidae > Meconema > Meconema thalassinum. The sequence continues at coordinate 178,795,204 of OX336393.1, forward strand.
CTAGTAGTACCCTTTATCACCGTACAAATTCACCTCTCGTTAGGTTGGCGTCAGGAAAGGCATCAGGCCATAAAAAAAAAACACCCGCCATACAGACTTTCATCACATCCTAACCCCAAACCCGTTGAAAAAATAATCAGGAGTAATAAGGGGTAATAAGTATCTCAAGATGTTCAGAATCAGTGAAGAGGCAAAACCTTACGTAGTATTATTATTATTATCATTATTATTATCATGAACTGAATGTAGTTCCTCGATCAGTGAGTATTATTTTGACAGAGGTCAATAGGCTCAAACATCGCGACCTGTGTGGTGTCAAGTTCATAAAGATAGGTTGGAGTCGGTCTCCAAGCCATAAAGTCGAATGTTATGAGCCTGTTTTTTTATCGTTAAGCGATGTCCATATAATTTTATTGCGCATTGTCTTGTTTACACTTGACCCGGAGTGTTCACATCGACACGTCTTTCTGTTGACACTAATACCACCACTAATGGAACACTCTCCATTAGCCAGGTGCTTTATTTTTCATTAACATAATACACAGGTTGTATAAATTAAAATGTGTCACCAAAACATGTGTGGGAAGAGAAATTTAATGCTATAAGTTATGACTAGCGTTGGCTAATAGTGTGCAATCCCATGGAGTGCATGTCATTTTAAATCATGCATGTACACGTATGTTAGTGTAGATTTGCGCATAAACTGCAATTTTAATTGTTAATTTAGATCCCCCCCAACACGAGCCAAGGTACAAGTTCAGGCTATCTATAGACGCGGAAGACTGCTCTCGACCAAAATATTATGTGCACTCGAGTTTGAAGGTTGTTTGTGAAATAACCAATAGACCTACATAAAATACAATAACAACATCATTTTCGTCGTTCTATGTACGTTAGTTCATGTAGGTTTGGAATTTTTAATTTATATTTTAATATTTTTATCGCAGTTGGCACACAAAAAGTGCCCATTGTAAAGCGTGTATCAACCGTGCGTCACATTTATGAATTATTATCTCAAAAACCCGTCATCATATCGAATCCAAATTTTAACACCATATACATTGGAATGTTTTATAACTGGTTTATTAATTTCAAAATTTTGTGTGTCTAAGAAACAGTTGTTATCATTTTTGTAAGGTACCTTTTTCTCGGCTCGGGGTGGTTGGAAAATGTAGTTCTTGGTCGCGTTGTAATCCTTATACATAAAAGGTTATGCTGCATGACTGTGAAATACGTAAATTAATTCACTTATTTTATATCGGTTTGTATTTGTACGGGAAAATAAAACATGGTTCAGCTGGTAGCCGATACGGAGAAAGCTGTAGGCCTACAGCGTTGCAAGGATGGGGCCCATCACGCGTCATGACGCGCCTCACTCGGAAGTGATGGGCTGCATCTCAGCAACGCTTGGGGTTAGTAGACCGACACGTTAACCCCTCACCCACCGTGGCAAGCTACTGATACTAATAATCATCTGTATCAAGACTTTACTTAGGGAAGGTTCCAATAAACAATACTCTCACCCCAATCTCTGACAATCCGAAATTCGGATCAGATGTTATTCTAAAAATGGTGTTGGTAGATTTACTGGTAAGTTAAAAAACCACTCCAGGACAAAAAAGGGAAGATCAAACACATAAGATAATTAAATTACAAAATAACAAAATGAAGGTATATATATATATATATATATATATATATATATATATTCAACTCAAAGTCAAGTTGTTTTGCAACATTATCAAATAAAAGAATCCATTGTATTCAGTAAGGTAAGGTTTATATATGAGGTATAAGCTAATTCACGAAAATAGAAATACAATTTGATAATGGCGCGCAGTCTTTGAGAACGCAACAGACATGGAACTTAAATTAATGACTTCAGAGAGAAGTACGAGAGAGGGAAGCGAACTTCTTTGCATTGAATACACCTGAAATAGGACATGACTTTCAACCGTAGACCAAAGCTGCTTTGCTTTTAGTAACTTGAGGAGAAAGACGGAAAGAAAAGAAAAGAAATACGGTACGCCCTCTTATTTGTCATCTGGAAATGAGTTTCATTTCGTCATATGAGCCTCATTTTTCTCTCTACAGAGTGCACGTCATGTCATCACATTTCGCCCGCTTATCGTGACGACAAAAAAGGAAAATAATGTTAGACACACACACACTGAGATAACGAAGGTAGAACTGTTTTAGAAGGAGAAAGACGAGAACAGCGAAGAAAGGAGGGGCTTATGTAAATCTGGCTGAGGTCATTCAGGGGTCACAGCCACGCCCACAAAAGCCAACTCCACTCCTTCTCCGAGCTACAAACAGAGTTGAACTTTGACTAAGTAACAAACATCCGACATCACTAGAAGCTATCGCAACAACCAAGCGACGACTCAATCACGATATAAAGGAGAAGCAAAATCCGAGATTTAAAAAAAATCAGAACAAATAACATCCAATATTTAAAATATGAGACGATCCCCATATTTCTTTAAAAGACAATCGACTGAGTTAAGTAACCGCGTTTAAAATTAGTGATTTTGTTTGCATCACTCTGAAAGTTGTTTGTACTTACTACACCAGGTTATCGAGAGTTGCTGTTATAAATTCCATTGAGGGACTTGGGACATCTTGATCATCAGCCCCATGCAGTTGAGTGTGTGTTAATTACGTCTGATAACCGGTATTCATGTGGTGACTGTAGTAGTGTGTAGCTGTATTGTAGGAGATGGGTTAGGTGTCCCGGGACTTGAAATGTTATGTTGTTGATGATTGATTTAGGGGCTTTGCGACATCGTGGTCATGTAGCTCCCTGTACTTGGGTGTGTGTGTGGAATTTGATAACCTGTTATTGTGATGGCTGTATTAAAGTGTATATTTGTAAATCAGATGAGGATTCCGAAGGAGGCAGCCGTGGCCTTAATTTAGGAACCATCCTGGCATTCGCCTGGAGTAGAAGTGGGGAAACCACGGAAAACCACTTCCAGGATGGTTGAGGTAGGGATTCAGACCTACAATGTCCGGACTTGCTGCAGGTGCCCTTGCAGTCGAGGCGCACCTTTTAAGGAGAACGGCTACGCCACGGGACAGGTTATTGAGACTGCGTTCAGGAAGCAACAAACTGAGGGAAACATGGTGTCCACAAAATTTTCAATGTTAATTTTCCTGACTATTCCTGACTTTTCCTGACAATTTTTCAACAAAATTCCTGACTCGCAAAGTCATCGTAACATCGAAAAAAAAGTTTATTGAGCAAATATATATATCTTTTTATTAGCAGCCTCCACCATCCCCATAGATGCCCAACGCTCGGCTCTTAATCATTTAAAATACAAAATACATACATAAATCAAAGTACTTAATAACCTAAACTATAGTGATGGGGTCGCCACATCCCTACGCCAACGCCAAAAAAGCGTACAATAAATAGGAAAGAGTGGTTTTTACTATGATGTACTGTAAAAATGGAAACTTACCATGATGTCCAGTAAGTAATTGCTTTTTATCTTTAGAGATTAGTTGAAATAGTAACATCAAAATATGGCTGTAAAACACAAAATACCGTATGGTTAATTTAAAACTCCTGACTTTCTAATACTTTTTTTTTCCATTTTTCCAGACTCACGCCATTTTTTCACACATTTTCCTGACTTTTCCTGACCAAAAACAAAATTCGTGACTTTTCCTGACTATTCCTTCCCGTGGACACCATGGAAAACATTAGTTGGCATGTTGATTAACGTTTGTATTAGCCAATGCTGCCAACTATACTGCATCGCACTCCCGTAAAACTATTGTCGGTACAAAACCATGGGTTGCTACCGGGTTAGACCACTGCCTGGACGAAACCATGGGTTGTTACTAGGTTGTTACTTGTTACCAAACAATTAGGGACCGATAGCCTAAATGTTAGGCCCCTTAAAACAACAATTATCATCATCATCTTCTTGTTTTAGGGACTTTGCTACATAGTGTTGAGGTAACCCCGAGTACATGGGTGTGTATATAAGTTGTCCGATAACCTGTGTCACTGTGATGGCTGTACCAGTGGGTGTACTTGTGATCACTCAATCATTTATTTATTTACTTTATTTGCAAATGGGGGTATTTCCCCGGTCTTCTCTGTCTTCTCTTGGATAACACTAATATCAATATTCTTTTCTCTCAAGATCTTGGAGAGTACTTCTCATTTTGATCTGCTTGCACCCTCTATATTGAGCTGGCATATTCGAAGGCTAGGTCCAATATTCCGTGTCTTGTAACTCTGAGAAGAGGCCTTGAGAAAATTTGATTCCATGTGTATTATAACCAGGAGATCTTCTAAGAGGATAGGTCTGTCTGCCAGAATACTGTTGCTCGCCTAGCTCCACCCAGGGGTCACGTGTAGGGTACTCTAGACTGGACATAAGGTTATACTGTAGGTCGATATCTGTGCCTGTATGTACTAATATTATTATCATTATTATTATTATTGTTGTTTTCCATGTGTAATGCTATACGCTACATAAATAAATAAATCAGTTGTGTCTTAAACACATCAATATGTTTGGGGAAAGGCTCTAACACTGAGGCAGGTAATTATCAATACCACCATTAATGAAAGAATATTTCCTATAATTTGCACGCTGCAGTCGGCCCTCAACTTTGTGCAGATGATCTGCCTTTCTCAGGTAGGTGGGGTTTCCCAGCCGTTTGCTTAATTCTCCTCATAATTGCCGATTAGTGTAAGTGTTAAACATAGCGTATAGTGTGGATTTCGTCCTTCTATCTTCCATTCCCACCCTAGTCTTTCTATCATTTGAATTACACTACTTCTAGGATTAAAATCGTTGAGCACAAACCTAGCAGTCTTCCTTTGTACCATTTGCAACTCATTGATTTTATTTTTATGTATTAAGCGTATGGCTTTTAGTGCCGGGAGTGTCCGAGGACATGTTCGGCTCGCCAGTTTTGTAGCTGCTTCGAGGCGGACACACAATGGGTGAGCTACAAGTACCGTCGGGTGTGGAGTGTTGTCTGGGGAGGAAAGTTTGAATGTAAGGACAAGGAGTTAGAAGGTAGCGGTTGTGGCCTATAGTTAGGGACCAACCCCGGCATTTGCCTGGAAGGAAGATGGGAAACCACAGAATACCATCTTCAAGGTTGCCGGCGGGGGGATTCGAACCTCCTCGCCTCCCGGATGTGAGCGACTGCCAGCAGTCATGCCGTAACGACCACGGCTAACTCACCCGATAGCTCATTGATGATCCCTACTAGATGAAAATCCACAGCCTGATTCCAGTTGACCGACCGGGACAGGGATGGAATGAATGAAGCCCCCATCTAGCGGCGAGGATATGAACTGTGCCGGCTGCCGAAGCCTGTCGCACTCCTCTGAGGCAATGGTTAAATGAATGACAGATGAAATGAAATGATAGTGGAGAGTGTATTTTTGACAAGGAAAAACGGAGTACTCTGAGAAAAACCTGTCGGCCACCGTTTTCTCCAGCACATATCTCACATGCAGTGACCGGGATTTGAACCACGGACCCAGTGGTGAGAGGCCAGCGCGATGACGCCTAAGCCACGGAGGTTAGATGATCCCTACTGGATATGGGTCCCAAATCGCTGAGCCGTATTCCAAGATTGGCCTAAACAGGGCCAAAGTAGGATTTGGGTAGAAAGCGGCCGTGGCCTTAAGTTAGGTACCATCCCAGCATTCGCCTGTAGTAAAAGTGGGGGAAACCACGGAAAACCTCACCCAACATGGCTGACGTAGGAATCGAACCCGTCTCTTCTCATTTTTGCCTCACGAGGCTGAGTGTGCTCAATTCCAGCCCTCAGACCAGAAATAAATTTGTTGGCATAACCGGGAATCAAACCCGGGCCTCCGTGATGATAGCCAGAATGCTAGCAACGAAGCGGACTCCAATACATGAGGAAGTAGTGATCGGCGATGATTGTTGTTTTAAGGGTAGGACAGTTAGATTATCAGCACCGGGCATGGGAAAGGACCTTCTTCGCGTCGTAACAATGTCGATTTTAGTGAAACCTCACCGTGAGCGCTTCATCTCAGTTTTCAATAAGTAGATTAATTTTGGAGTGCAAGGTACAGATACAATATTTACGTAAGAGGGTAGAATTCTGTTTTACATCCAACTGTTAGAAACTGTCTCTGAACTCAGCGAAGCAATTAATTTCAGCGGAAGTGTTTATCGGGTGGTTTAGCAATCTGTTAAGTTCACGCCTTCCCGTCTGACAAACACCCTTGTCATCATTTAAGGCCTTCGACACGGCGATAAAATCAGCTTCGTGTTCTTGGATATGTGTGTACTCTGCTCGGGTCCAAGCTCCGTGAACCTAAGAGGAATGTGGATCGCGGACTATGAGGAGTGGTGGTGACGAGTGATGAAGGTTCCCGGTCTGTGCGTCGTATCAGAACCAAACTCATTGGTCGGTGCCTCACTCATTCGCAACACCACAGTGGTTTAAGCAACGGCCCTATGTTAGCAGTATTGGAATAGGAATTCCAGATAACACTGTGGGCTGTTGACAGCCATTCTCTTCCCGCCTGCAACTCACCTCACCCCGCAAGTTCACAGAGCTTGGACCCGAGCAGTATGTACAGTATATATGTACGTATGTAGGTCGTTCTTGTTGATTCATGTGTGGGCTTTGCGACATCGTGGTCATGCAGCCTTGTGAAATTGAGTGTGTAGGGAATTTGTCTAATAGCCTAACCTGAGTTATTCTGATAGCTGTATTAGTGTGTATATTTGTAATTCAGTTTTTTTAGCGTATGGCTTTTAGTGCCGGGACTGCAGTGGCGGATCCAGGCCTTGCGGGGCCCTGGGCGATATGATAAGATGGGGCCCACAACAATAGGAAATAAAAAAAAGTTTTTTTGTAATAATAATAATAAACTAAAGAATGGTTACAATATTTCGAATACAATACCGTACATTTTTTTAATAATATGTAACAAACCTTAAGGTCCCCTTGAGAAGATTATGTAAACTATGAAATATTAAAATATTACTTTGGGACTTCAATATATTTGGAAATTAGCATTTTTAAATAATATGTTATATTTATTGTCAAAAACACTAATGTTAATAATAGTTATGTGGAATAAAAAGTGAAATAAATTCATTGTGGTAGTTGCTAGAATGGCAATTTAGTTTACAATACAAAAATTTGGACACTCCTCTAATTGTAAATTAACCCTGAAGTCTTCCATCATTTCACTGAAATCTAAACTTGCTAAACGGTCACGGGAGGTCATAGCTGCACAAAAAAAAAAAGGATATGAATTAAAAATTAGTTTGAAAAGTATAGTGAATGAATCAATTAAATTTGAAACAATCCATGGCGCGGGGCATGGACCGCGGGGCCCTGGGAGGTCGCCCTCCTCGCCCTCCTCTACATCCGCCCCTGGCCGGGAGTCTCCGAGGACATGCTCGGCTCGCCAGTGCTTCGAGGCGGACACCCAATGGGTGAGCTACACGTACCGTCGCGTGTGGAGTGTTGTCTGGGGAGGAAAGTTTGAATGTAAGGACAAGGAGTTGGAAGGTAGCGGCTGTGGCCTATAGTTAGGGACCAACCCCGGCATTTGCCTGGAAGGAAGATGGGAAACCACAGAAGACCCCCATTCGAACCTCCTCGCTTCCCGGATGTGAGCGACTGCCAGCAGTCATGCCGTAACGACCACGGCTAATTCACCCGGTTGTAATTCATATGAGGATTGAGAAAGAGGCGTTTGTGGCATTAACTTAGGAACCATCCCGGCATTCGCCTGGAGTAGAAAAGGGGAAACCAAGAAAAACCACTTCCGGGATGGCAGAGTTGGGAATTAAACCCGCCTCATCTCATTGTTGCATCACGAGCCTGAGTGTACCCCGATCCAGCCCTCAGATCAGAATTAAATTTCTTGGCAGAGCTGGTAACCAAACTCGGACTTCCGAGATGACAGCCAAGAATGTTAGTCACTACGCCATGGGGTGGACGGCAAATAAATAGATGAGGTTAAGATTCCACGGCCTGAGATAGATCTTAAACCAATACAAACAACCCTGCTTTGGTTTCTATCAAATGAAAAACTTGATATTGAGTTATCCCCCCATTTTCATTGTGTTGAATTCATATGGAAGATCGAGTAGAAATTGAAGAAGCGCAGGGTCTGAAGTCTTTTGTCAGTAGCCTGCATCTTCCTGTGATTGACAGGTATCTCCGATATCACCGCCACGTTGGGGAGATCAGTTCGCTATTGATCGCGGGCACAAATCATGTGTGGAGAAATCGACATTTTCCGCTCCGTTTCGTTTTAATCAGAACTCGATCTGCAAGTGTTTGACACAGCCCCACATGAATCAACAATGTTGTTAATTCATTTAGGGTTTTGGGACAGCTTGATCATCAGCCCCGTATAGTTGGGTTCAATCTGGCAGCTGACTTTCCCTACATTGTCCTCTTATATAAGGTGCGTTCAAAAAGTAACGAGCCGGAGGCATAATTACAGAAGCCAGTACCTGTATTTTAGAAGTATTAGCCCTGGCTGTTGAGGCACTTATCCCACTGTGACACGAGGCGGTGAATGGCTGTCTCATAAAATTCCCTGGGCTGCGATGTGAACCAGTTCCGCACATACAGCTGGACGTTGACGTCCGAGGTGAATCGTTGGCCCCGCAGAGCCCTTTTCAGGGGACCAAACATGGCGTAGTCACAGAAAGAGAGATCTGGACTGTATGGAGGGTGGCCGAGAACCTCCCATTTGAATTTCTGCAGGAGTGCCGCGACTGTGTTGGCCGTATGAGGTCGAGCATTGTCGTGGAGCGACCACGGCGGCTATGGCGTTCACTGTCACTCGGCGGTCCTGGGTAATGAGTGCATCAACCAGCTGGACGTTGTCATCGATAATGCAGGGGGGTGCCCCAGACCAGGCATCATCGGCTAACGACACCCGTCCTTCCCTGAAGCGTTTGTGCCACGCCTTGACCCTTGCAAGGGTTATGCAGTGTTCGCCGTACACTTGTGACATTCGGCGATGAATGTCCGTTCCCCCTACTCCTTCCGCTGTCAGAAACCGAACAACACCTCTATGCTCATCGGTTGACACCTCCATGTCACTGTTTGCAATGCGACTGGCAGCGTCGGACGATTAATGCATGCTGCTGCTCGCTTTGTATCGTCACGTGGCATGCACGCGTGCCCTCTAGCGACGGGCTGTGACCTTCCACGCTCTGGTCGGAACCACACCTCGTTACACACGCCATGATTAGCCGATGTTCCCACCGGTTTGCGCATTCCAGCCTCCGGCTCGTTACTTTTTGAACGCACCTTATACAACGTTCGTCCACAAAGTTTCAAGTTAGGTTTCAACCTGTCTTACCTAAGTGAGCAGGATCTGAGGATGATCGCTTGACGTTCCAAACATGTCATCCATATTTTTTGTACATAAAAGCGTGTTATCTTGTGATAAATATCTTATGTAATATACTTGTTTTTCCCACCTAATTTAATTGGGCACAATTTGTGTTGACCGACTGAAAAGCTTTCTTTATTAGAACTAGGCAACACTGAAAAATGGCTTCTATCACTTCAAATTTTATTTTGTTTCCACTGTCTTGAAATTAAATACCTATCAGCTACTCTTGAATTCAAACATAGTTCTTAAACATAATTAAGGCGGCTTCGGTGGAGTAGTCGGTAGCATGCTGAGCTTCTATGCCTAAGATCGCGGGTTCAAATCCGGCCGAAGTCGTCGAATTTTTTAAGAGCGTTAAAAATCCCTCAGTATGCCTTCCTTCGGAGGGGAAGTAAAGCCGGCGGTCCCATGTCATAGATTTATGGCATGTGAAAGATCCTTCCAATAATTACACCTGTGTGAAGCTACATTGTATAGGTTAAGAATGTAAACAACGCTCTTAAGTTGCTACGTTCGTTGCCAAGAGCCGACTGCGGTGGCGTCTGGTAGCTAAGTTCTGAACTAGTAGTCGTTGACGGTGGGTTTGGCAACAAAAGTAGGAACTATTTGAAAAATTCAAAAGTCTGCAGTCCTTACTTGAATTAAAAAAACAGATAACACACACTAATACAGTCATCACAATTAACACCGGTTATCAGACAGATTCTACACACACCCAAAGTACACGGGGCTACATGACCGCGTTGTAGCAGCCCCTAAACTTAAGAACCCACCACCATCCAACCAAACATAATTAAGTTTGTAAATACAGTTTGGGTCGACGACCTCGTGGTGTTGTGAGTAGCATTCTAGACTGTCACCCCGGAGGTACGGGATTAATTCCCGGCTCTGTCAAGACATTGAATTCTGTTCTGAGGGACGAAACGGAGCAAACGCAGACTCGTGAGGCAAAACGGAGAGAATTCCCACCTGGAAGTGGTTTTCCCCGGTTTCCCACTTCTACTCCAGGAAAATGCAGGGAAGGTGCCTAACTCAAGGCCATTTTTATCGTATGGCCTCGGGTGCAGGGTGCAAGCTTTGTTATTTGACACCCAAAGGGTAGCTTGCATTTCAAATTTCGTTGTTCCTTGATGCACTATGAAAGTCAAGGAGGTTAGATATCTAAGCTCCTTGAACACTATAGCGCTTTCTAGTAGAGAAATGAGGAACTTTGTGTTGGAGGAAACTCCCGAGATTAATTTTGCCATTATGAACACGGCCTACTGAATTCAAATGGGTTCTTTGACATGCCAATATCGTATGCCATGGTGTCGTAATTGTTGCCGCCTTTCAAAATTCACTTACCACGGCCAGGAGCGAACCTGCAAGCTTGGGGGTTAGTAGACCGACACGTTGACCACTCACCCACCGTGGCAACCTCAAGGCCATGACCGCCTCCTTCTCAATCCTTACCTGAATTACAAATACATCGCAATAACACAGGTTATCAGACAAATTTTACTCACACCCAAGTACACAGGGCTACTTACCATGATGTCGTAAAACCCCTAAATGAATCAACAACCACACTATTCTTGTTAGTCTGAAAGAGAACTCTTTGACCATGTGTGCATTACTTTGTATGTTAAGGCTATCGGAACTGTAGATGTATCTGTCTTTGCGTGCTCTCAGTTTATTTCCTCCACCATATTGGAGCCGGATCGTTCCAGCCAAGTGAGCTGGTATTATCGTGTGCAAGCAGGCAAATGAGAGTATATCTTTGTGTGTATGGGAGGAAAAACAAGCGGTGGAGAGCGGGAGGGAAGAGTACAATGCTCACTTCACTGATTGTGTTTCGGCGATTTATTACACAATTTTTCAACGGTCAATGTATGAAAGAGCACATAATGGGCAGTGCACAATAAAGGGTACAGTTGACAGAACGCCCGGTCGATGACAATCAGATAGAAATAAGTTGACTGAGGAGAAAGGGAACCTCCCCATCTCCAATCACATATCATTTCAACTATTCTTTTCCACATATATGGTTGGTTGATTCCTTAGTTTAGGGGCTGCGACAACGCGGTCATGTAGCCCCGTGTACTTTGGATGTATGTAGAATCTGTCTGATAACCGGTGTTAATTGTGATGGCTGTATTAGTGTGTGTTATCTGATAGATATAGGGGATGTCTCATAAGTAATGCCATTCTTTAAAGAAAATTTTATTTGGAAAGTTTTGTGACTAGAAATTAAACTATTCTAAAAAGTAGAGACCATCAGATAGTTTGGTCATGAACCATCATTCAGTGAGTTTTCCTATCCCGCGACGGTACCAGTCTCTGAGTTTTGATGCGAAGAATTGAGCGAGACGCACTTCCACAACTTCAATGTTTAGGAAATTTCTTCCACGCAAGAAATGGACCATGGATCGAAAAATATAGTAATCTGAAGGCGCAAGATTTGATCTGTATGCTGAATGTGGTAGCAGCTCGACTCCTCCCAATACCTGAATTTCTGCCATGGTTGTTCGTGCATTATGAGATCTCGCATTGTCCTGCTGAAAGAGAACTCTATTTTGGTTAATTAATGTTGGGTATCACCGTCTCAAAAGTTCATGAACTCGTTCCAGTTGTCGAGAATAAAGATCTGCATAGACTGCACGCCCGTTTCGAACAAACACCCAGTGAATCACTCCTTCAAAATTCTACCAGACGCACAACATCACTTTGATAAATCTATTATCTATGGGGTTACCGATAAGCAGACGACAGATATCCACTCTACTTTGAGCCTGTTCGGGGGTCAATTCGAGAGGTACAGATCTGCAGCTAATGTTTGACTTTCCAAATTTCTTAATCTGGCTATTTATATGGTATCTTTTGATGACACATTCTCGCAATATACGCAATTCTAGTCATGGCCTCTTGTAAATAGCATTGGCGAACCACAAAAACTAATTGAATGAAAATCCACAGCCTACTTCCAGTCGACAGACCGGGTCAGGGAATGGAATGAATGAAGACCCCATCTAGCGGCGAGGATATGAACTGTGCAGGCTGCCGAAGCCTGTCGTACTCCCCTGGGCCAATGATGAAATGAATGACAGATGAGATGAAAAGAAATGATAGTGGAGAGTGTTGCTGGAATTAAATTTGTGACAGAGAAAACCAAGTACCCGGAGAAAAATCGGTCTGCCTCCGCTTTGTCCTGCACAAATCTCACATGGAGTGACCGGGATTTGAACCACGGACCCACCGGTGAGAGACGGGCGTGCTGCCGCCTAAGCCACGGAGGCTTCACAAAAACCAATTCTATTTTTAAAACACCAAACTTAGAAACCGACATTACTTATGAGTTATCCTAATAGTTAGTTATTGTTGTTTTAAGGGAAGGAACAGCAAGGTCATCTGCCTCATATATAAATAGATAAATAAATAATTTCGGCGTTCTGTCACTGTAAACCAGAACTCTGCTGCACGAACTATGGCCAAAAGTTAATTTATTTTATCTTGTACATATTTTTACGAGCTGTCATCGTGTACGATTCGGAGTGGATTTTTGTAGCCCTTCAAAAACTCTGATTCCTTTGGTCGGGAATCGATCCCGCGATCTTCGGATCATGAGGCGGACACCCTACCACTGACCCACCGAGAAAGCTCAAGTTACGAGACTATCGAGATATAAAAGCCGAGAAGATGGAATCCCTTCCTAAACCCATCTCAACATTCCCGATACGACGTAGAAAGGGATTTACAACAGCAGAAATGAACCATATATTTTTTCCAAATTATTATTTTCATTTCGTCAGACAGATTCGAACATAAAATAACGATAAAATCTCTCTCCCAAGATTCCCTTTAATCCCGTGAAGAGCCCAGCCCGTCTCGAAATTGTTTACCTTTGTACCGCTCTTGAGAACAACTCAATAGAGAGCAGTTAAATGAACTTGAAATATGCGAACTACAATCCGATATTCTCGACTGCAACACTGTGTTTATCATTCCTTCCTCCAGATTCCTTCTGACGCTACGTTAGCAGGTGGCACCAATGCTTCACTTGAGCCCCAACACAGGATGTACTGACAGTAGCTGCACATTTGATAAAGTTACTCCTAAGGCAGAATATCATTGTTTAAGGCGTGTAACATCGATGTTATCTGCCCTCAAAAATAAATGGGAATGGTTGAACAGCACGCGAGAATGTTATAATAAATCAAAAGACAACTTGTTTATTGCACTTCATTTCTGAGAACTCGACGGCAGTTGAAACAGAGGAAACTGTCCTGAAAATAGCGGATAAAACTAAAATGTAACAATGAAGCACTGGTACGATGTAATGCATTTACTTTAATCTTTTACAGAGGAGTGCAAATTAATTAGACTCAATGTCAATTTTGCAAATTATAATATTTTACTTTTCATGACTTATGGAGTAAAAATGTTTGCAAAGCGCTAAAATTACAGTATTCCAAGTGTTTAAACAATAGTCATATTTACATTTCGCAGATGACATTGCTTTAACACCAGATAATGAAAATGATCTTCAACAGATACTTTATGTAATGAATAACATCCTTAAAAACGAACTTAACATGAAGATGAATAAAAATAAAACAAAAATACTCGTATGCAGTCGGAACCAGGAAGATCATAGAAGAGCACCAGCAATTTATATCGAGAATGATAGAATACAACATGTGAAGGAATATAAGTATCTGGGAAGCTTGATAACGCATGATGGAACCAGCAAACGAGAAATTCGGAGTAGAATTATTCAAGCAAAGAACGCCTATTGTAGAAAGAAGAATCTCTTAACATCCAGAAGTATAGACCTAAAAATAAGGAAAAGACTGTTGAAGACATACATGTTGAGTGTGGCTTTGTAGGGAAGTGACACCAGGATAATAGGAAAGTCAGAAGAGAGGAAGTTGATGGCTTTTGAGGCTTGGTGCTGGAGAAGATTGCTTAAGATCAGTTGGATACAACGTAATATGACAAATGAAGAGGTGTTCAGAAGAGCAGGAGAAAGTAGAAGCTTTATGAAGAGTCTGAAAACAATAAGAGCAAATATGTTGGGACATGTTCTCAGACATAATAGCCTGCTAGCAAGAGTCATCGAAGGGATGTTAGAAGGGAAAAACACAAGAGGAGGACCACCACTTGCATACATCACACAGATAATGACAGACACGAACACAAAATCATATCGAGAATAGAGAAGATTGGCGAGTTGCTGCAAACCAGCCCCAGGGCTGTTAACTTAAGAGAAACATTTTCTTTTAAGGTAAAGACAATAGAATGATTGTCTAGAATTTACACATGAAGAGGAGTTTTCCTAATGCAAAAAGTCACACGTTTCGCTTTAATTACTTTATTCTAGTTTTTGTGTACATTTAAAACTGAGGGATTCGAAGTTCATTCGTTACCGAGTTCAGCCCTTAAACTATTCAAATATCCGTAGACCATGGATTGAAATCACTTGATTGAGAGGGTACATTCCAAAGTCAATAAAAATAGAGTAAGCGAACCCAGCTCAGGATTCCAAATTCCGAAAATTTCCAGTCGCAATTCCTTATGGGAAAAGCTATAATTGTGTCTAAGGGGATGAAACATGACTAAGTTGGGTGTTAAAATATGTCAGGAAATGGCCAATAAAATGATTTCCAATGAAAAATTGTGACCGACTTAAATTCATTACTTCATTCTAATAAATTGCACACCTCCGTAAGAGCTGAGCTAGCTGTTTGCAACCTGAGTACGGCATTTTTGCATTCGAATACAAAAATAAAATGGTAGAAGGTGCAATTTGTGACTTGTCAGGGGGGGTCTTAAAATGTCTGTAGGTTTTGGGTCTTAATTAACCAATATGTAAATTCAAAATCTTATGTATTTAGAGACAAATAAAAAAAATGCCGGTGATTGCATCAGGTTAAGGGCCAAAAAAAACAACCTAAAATCAATAGGCATCTAATGCTTGT
Organism: Meconema thalassinum; assembly: GCA_946902985.2. Taxonomy (NCBI): domain Eukaryota; kingdom Metazoa; phylum Arthropoda; class Insecta; order Orthoptera; family Tettigoniidae; genus Meconema; species Meconema thalassinum. The sequence goes on from OX336393.1 coordinate 178,810,558, forward strand.
TGCTCCTTGCTAGTTTATAAATTCATAGTCATAAACTATTTATTTTTAACTAAAGTCAATATTAATTTATTTCATTGAAACTGTACCGGTTTCGGTGACATTGTGACCTTCTTCAGCTGGTATATGATGAGTAGGGCTCGGATTCGAGCATATTTGCATATTTTTTCCTGAATAGTACACATTGAAAGAAGCCTTTCGGTGGTATTTTCACCTCTCTGGGACCAACAGAATTGAAATTTACCGAGCATATAAACCGCGGTTTTCAGAATCGAAGTATATTATTGAATATTCTTGTGGTTTTCGTCTAAATAGTTTGTTTTTCTTCGAATTCTCTCCCGAATTCGGGCCCTGACCATTCTTAAGGTTCGAAAACAGAAATAATTATTGGAAAGCCTATCTGGTGCGAATAATACAACCGCGGATTTGTAACCTTTAGTGAGGTCGTTCTCGTTATTGAAACTTTTATTGACTGATTTAAGAAAATCATTCAAAACTGAAACCATAGAAAAAAATCTTGTTGTACAGACCAATGCAGATCTACTTCATTGACTCGCCTATTTCTGAACATTTTGTAAATGAACTTTTAAACTGTAACTTTTATAAGAAAACTTCTCTTATATGTTCTTGAAACTTGAATGCGTGTATATCGCAGTGTATCATACATACAATTAGAAAATAAAGCTCGTATATAATGGTATGTTATTGGTTTTTCGTTTCACTCTCCTTTCTATAGTTTTTAACGGTGTTTTTCGAGCATATTCTGCATATTTAACCGCATATAATGTTTTTTTCGATCATATCTATCGAGCATAAAACACATGGATTTCGAGCATATCTGGGGATTTTATCGAGCATATCGATCCCAGCCCTAATGATGAGTAACTGAGTAGTACCATACCAAAAGTTCACATAGTAAATTTTCCAAAAGCAAAAACAGATCTGCTACAGTAAATTTTGTAAATTAAGCATAAAAAATTGTTTTGAAAAACAGCGTAGAAATGTGGAATGTGTAGGCCTATGTGAAAATATGTACTGTTAGTTGAATCAGTTAGGTTATAAAAATTCTTGATGTGTATTTGCTTGGTGTAGTATAGAAAAACATTTGGATTTTGGTACAAACCACACCTTCTAACTCCCTCTGGTTTAGGAGCTTGAGTTTTGAGAAACATACTGTACACCTTAGCGTATTATATAATAAGATTCCTTCCTCAGGACGGAGCCCATACCATTTTAAAATTCATTTAAATCCTCTGTTGAATCGGTTTAGCTGACGATGTTATCAAGAAATCTCACAGTTTAGATTATATATTTCTCCCGGAATCTTTACTCCTACTTAAACATTTTTATGTTCGACCCTGACTATTATGTGTCTGAAAACTGTATCATAATGATGGTCATTATAACACTATTATTCATTATGAAACAGTTTCTCCCACCAATCACAGCTCAAGAAACAATTTTTTTGACCAATTAGATAAGGATACCTTCGCGCATGCTCTCAAAATCCAACATGTCTATATAAATTACCGAAAGTGCACCGTCCAAATGTTCGCGTAAATAAACTGGTGAATATGAGACAAGAAATAGCACTGTACCTTAATATACCTAAATCCAATTTCTACTCGGCGCGTTAATTTCAAACGACTACGGTGACAGTTTTGCTGAATACTGGTTCACGATCTGCACATCTGGCATTGAAGCCCATAGAGCGCATGCGTCGGCCGGCCAGAGAGCTTGGAACAGGGAGATATGCTACCTAGCGCACCACCCGATCACAAAATTCTAGTTACTGAACAGATATTTATGAATATTTATGTTAAAACATGTAATAAAGTTATAATTATCGTCGAACATAAACAGTCGTATGCAACTCGCCTATAATGGTAATTAAGACACTCGTATGGAAATTATAAAACTCGCTAAAGCTCGTTTTATAAAGACACTCGTGTCTTAATTATAGCCATTATAGGCTCGTTGCATAATGTACTATTATCTAATTTCCTTCTGTATCAAGGGGAATTATTTCAAGGCCCAGAAGTGATATTTCAAAGCTCTAAATCCAAAGCGATCCGCCGGAAAACTAAACGCATGTTATCAGAATAATTCTAGGAAGTAAGAGGAACTTATCAATTCATAAAGGAAGGGAACTGTTGCCAAAAGAAAGAGGGAAGAACATGAAAAGAGATGCATCCATCAAGCTCATAAAAAATTCGTGTAGCAATTTTCCGTGTCCATGTGGTTCTCAATGGCACGCTATTCAAAGTCTTGATCAATCTCGGAAGGGTTTGGAACAATGCTCACGCACACACCATCACTAATTCAGACCTCGCCTGCCTTGCTTCCTTCTCGCTGGTAGTTACTGCTCTCTGTACAGACTTCAGGGGCGCCTGTAACGACGTGGGGCTACTCAAACGTGATCAAAATATATATTCTCGATATCTGAAGTGGTTTGCAAAATATATAACTTAGCGTGTCGCATATATTCTGACCACGCAAACTAATGTTGTTACTACTAGATAAAATAATAATGATGAACTGTTTAAAAACAAAAGTAGGTCTAGTTGTTAAACTTCAGCAACTCTTCAAAATGTTTGCTGCGTCTGTTGGAGGGTTCCGCCTTGGTGAACCAAGTTAGGCTCACCAGCAGGCTTTTGTTACACCCTGCTTGGACCCCACTGGGCTAATGGACCATGCACTACGTCACATTACGAGGCGCAACATCGTGATCATCTCCCTCATGCTTGCCACGGTGGGTGAGTGGTTATCGTGTCTGTCTACTAACCCCCAAGCGTGCAGGTTCGCTCCTGGCCGTGGTAAGTAATTTTTGAAAGGCGGCAAAAATACGACACGCATGGCATACGATGTTGGCATGTCAAAGAACCCATTTGAATTCAGTAGGCCGTGTTCATAATGGCAAAATTAATATCGGGAGTTTCCACCAACACAAAGTTCCTCATTTCTCTACTAGAAAGCGCTATAGTGTTCAAGGAGCTTAGATATCTAACCTCCTTGACTTTCATAGTGATTCAAGGAACAACGAAATTCGACATGCAAGCTACCCTCTGGGTGTCAAATTACAAAGCTTGCACCCGGCTCCCGAGGCCATACGATATTATTATTATTTACCTTACAGTGTTATTCTTAACTTTAGTATCCAATAGTTAGTTATTGAGGATTTAAGGGGCGGAACTACGAGGCAGTATCCGATACTTGAAGATTCTTCTTCTTTCGAATAACCCATTTGGAGGGTACGATGAATCAACGTTGGCTATTGTCCAGTGTATTCAATTTCCGTTGTTTCCAAATTTCTTTCATCCTTCTAGAGTGGCATCTTTCTCCTCTTGAGTCCACTTTCTGCGAGTTGTTTGTTTCTTCCTTTCTTGAAATTTTGCCTTTTGAATAGCTTCTCTGAAGAGTGATCTGTTTGCTATTGTGTCTGTCTGAATTCTGGCGTTTGCCAAATCTTTGTCAATTTCAATGAACCATGTGGGTTTGGATTTGTAACTAGTCAGCAAGTTGAAGATATGTTTAGTTAGTCTATTATTTAATTTGGTTTTACTGGCTACGGTAGCCATTGCCGTCTACTCTACACCTCTTGTGGTGTTTTTCCTAGTCTACTTGCTCGAAAGTTTATCGAGTAGGTGGGTGGGACAATTATAGTTATTGTTAATATTATTATTAATATAATTGTTGTTCTTTAATCGTATCGGCCTACTAAGGACCACGTCATTTCAACTGTCTTCTCTGGGCTTTGATCTTTGCCCAGTGCTCCTTCACACGTTGCCGGTGTTCCTCTTTTCTTTCTTCCGTCCACATCTTTCCCGTCCTCAACTTTGTTTTTTCTTGAAAACCCTGGTGGTCGGTTTAGTTTCTTCCTGAAGGGGTTGCGTTCTTGAATATCTTCACAGGCTATCTCCATCTCCTGTAGGTCACTTCTTACCTCTTCGAACCATGCTGGCTTGATCTTCTTATCTTTAAAATATTATTATTATTCTTTCTTTCTTTCTTTCTTTCTTTCTTTCTTTCTTCGTTTTGCCCACTTAGGGAGCTCGTTTGAACTTGTTGACTCGGATTGATGGTCTTTTCCTCTTCTTCTCCTCCCAAAATATCCTCATGAACTCACTATACCCCCTTCGTACGTTCCTCCGTCCATTTTCTTCCAGTGGTCTTTTTAGCTTTTTCGTCGAAAGAGTGATTTAAAACTCGAGTTCCAAAAGTCTTGCGATTCATGATGATATCTTCTGTAAAGTTGATTTCTTTTATGTCCTGTTTGATCTCTTCTAACCAACTGATTTTGACCTTCTTTGAATTAATTATATCAACCAGTTCTTTTGCATATCTGGTGTTGTCCATTCTGCAGATGTGACCATAAAATTTCAGTCGTCTCTTGCGCACGGTATCAGTGAACTTATTATTATTATTATTATTATTATTATTACATTCTGTTTAATGGTGCTCGGGTACTGGATATGACATGAGGGTGGTGCTCACAGTCTCAGAAAATTTGAGAACGCCTGGTGTGAATCAATAACGCGGCGCAGAGTAACACTAGTCAGTGCATGTACTGCATTTTTAAAGAAGCACATGATGAAAAGTGTAAGGCATCTGTCAATATTCTGATTCTATCATGGATCGAGCTTTTAACTTTTCATGGGGAATGTGAGTGTGTGAGGGTTGGTCTTGTGTGGATTGAATAATGTAAAGAATGGAGTAAGCAGATCACCGCGCGAAAGAATCGAACTATCCAACCTTTACTCCCGGTGAGATGCGGCGCGACGCCTCAATTATGCAAGGCGCCTGTTCTCGGCGTCTCCTTGAGACAGCACAGTGTCGACACCCCATTCAAAGATTTAATTGTTCCACTGAATTAGACACGAGGGGCTGACAGAGGCAAAACTACCGATTGTTTCGCATTTCACTCGGGACGTTAGCATGTTTTATTAACGTTCTGGTATTGAGAAGTCATCTCCAGAATGTCTTAACACAATCTTATACAGAAATACGCCGTCTCCTTTGCGCACCAAAATTTCATTAACATCGGTATTTTGAAGGAAATGGAAACAATCTCGCAGAGGTATTATCGAATTGAAGTTACACTTGGAAACAATGATCATTAACGTCATGCGCCGCAGGACCTAATGGAGGATTATCAGGATTATCATTAAGTCCACACTTTACTATTAACCTGGTTGCTATCCCCGTATAAAAAAAGAACGTTAAAATTCCTCCACTACACTGAGGTACATTGAATCTTGGATATCTAGATGATTAATACCTGTTAGCCTCTCTAACAAGGTTATCGTATTACACTAGCGGATCCGCGCTAGAAATCTCGCATGTTCATAAACCACACTTTCCCCACATGAAACAGGCGTCCATACGGCCAAAATGCTAACTGAACATCAATGATGTCGCATATTTTCCTACAGCAACAGAATTTGCAAATCGCACACTTTTTACAAAAATTGATATTTATGAAATTAGAATGCAATTCGTCACTGCTAATGTCATTTGTGTGCTGAGTCCATTGATTGGCAGCTTAGCTGTAACGTTCACCGGTTATTCGATATTAAATGAAATTATACGATTTCAGTACTCATTCTTTTGATTTACTGTTTCTGAACTCCATGCAAAATGATAAAGGAAAGACCTCAGAATGTTAAAATGACATGAAACAGGCGTCACAGCGGCCAAAATGTGTGAAGTGGACAGCAATTATGGAGCGTATTTTCCTACAGCAGCAGTATCTGCAAATCGCACACTTTGTAAATTTTTTAAAAAGTCATTTTTTAAAGAAATTATAGATATTTATGAAATTGGAGTGCAATTCATCACTGCTCATGTCTATTCTCTTTCATTTGAATGCTCATTTGTCACGATCGGTCGCTTGTGAGCGCCGCAGGAGGGATCTATACTACTGAAATAATGTATATGACGATGCGAGCACATATTCACAACGCATTTTGCATGAGGATAGGTCTGTAAACCAAGGTTTTTCATAAAGTTGTTGAGACACTAAGTTATCTACAGTATTTTGGGCCAACAACTTTATTTACTGTATAACACGTTTGTCAAATGTTGAATTTGGTTTTTGTTGTCGTCTGAAAACTCGTTCGCAAGAAGAGTTACGCTTTTCTTGTGAACATTGCGTAAATCATTATCAAACCATAGTCGGTTGCACACCGAACAGACAACGCCGAATTGATTTTCGTAGAAACGTTTGGAAACCTTAACGACGCGTCAGTCACGATACATTCAGATATACATTGTTTACGTACAGGATCAACAGCGTCATCTGAATAAATCTGAATGAAAATCTCGTTCAGCTTTACGTGCAAGCTTTTCTCCGATTAATTCACTTTTCTTTTTCAAACGGTATTATTTATTATATTCTGCACTTTGCTTCCTTTTCTTTCACTTTTTCCTCTTTGTTTTGTGGAAGCAGACACATTTTCTCATCCTCGGTTATACGTGACGGGAAACGTGTATTCTTTAAATAAGCTAGAAATTATTTTCGGCTCTTTTCTTCCTGTAGACGCAGGCGCATCCATCTCATACATTCATCAGACTGAGCAAGGTAATCTACAACTGCGCAATAAAGTATCAAAGTGTTATAACAGAGGTGTCCATACAGCACGTCAGCGCGTTGGCTGCACGCAGGCTGCACACCGGCTCGCTTCTGACGCGGACGGCCTTGCAACGATGGTGGGGGAAGTCTATCTCCCTCGCTATCCCGTTTCACTCCCTCTCGTACTGCCTTCGCTGTGTTGTGGTTAATCAGTCTAAAGCCAAAGGGTATTCAGTATATTGTAAATATGAAAACAAATTGTAACAAACGAAAAACAAGAAAACAAAATTAATAATGTGACCAAAATTGCAATGCCTTAAATAAGTTTTGTGATATCAATATTTCTGACTATTTTCATGCTAAGCACGTAATCTTCAAGTACCTCTACGCGGAGAAATGCGCGAAACACAATGCAGATGTGTCGGACAACCTACGCATTGGAAGAACAGTTTGTTTGTTTGTTTGTTTGTTTACATTTACGTCCAGTGCGCTAGCGATCCCAACTTAACTCGGTCAGACACAACGAAGAGCTGTCGAAGCGCCGGGAGTCATGGCAGGCAGCCCAGCCAAGAGAGGCTAGAGCATAGCTAGCACGCCGAGCGTGCAGAGGCTGGACGCCGCTGTGTTACACGAGTTCCTGTAGGCGCTGACGAAGTTTCTCGCCTGCCAAAAACAGCAATGAAATGCGGGTAGTATCCCACTTAGGGACAAGGTGCGCGGTAGACCGTCACGCTTTCTGTATCACCCAATTTTAGCTTGACTCCCAGCCAATAAAACATATCCATGTTAAAAAAAAAAGGAAAGTAAGTTTATGAGATCAATCTTAGTTGAAATGTTTGTGTGCCTTCCCGTATTAAATTCTGAATGGTTCCTTGGCGGTAGAGTGTCCGTTTCTTGATTCCAAAATATTAAGTTCGACTCCCGGCCGATAAAGGCGCACTTTTGGATGGGAGAAAAGTCCACAGCACTCCGAGTCATACGATGACAGTTCGTAAAATAACTCTGATTTCACATTCAGTAATTACAAGACAAAAAGTGAAGTTCCGCCACAGGTCACCAAATAGAATCTGACTCTGAGTCTATTCAGCATTGTTGTTGTTTCATTTAAGGGTCAAAGACTTGTACCTGTACTTGTACTTGGGTATATGTGGAATCTGTCTGATGACGTGTGTCATTGTAATGGCTGTACTGGTACGTATATTTGTAATTGATGATGATAATTGTTGTTTTAAGGGGCCTAACATCTAGGTTATCGGCCCCTGTATTTGTAATTGGGGCTAGGATTTGGGTAGGAGGGGATCGTGGTCTTAAATTCGGGACCATCCCGACTTTGACCTGGTGTAGAAGTGGTAAATTAAAGAAAAGATTTATATGTCCACCTTTTCGATACAAAATTGTTATAACATAGTTACTTCAGGTACATGTTTCGGAGGTGTTCCTCCTTCTTCAGCCTGTCATTATTAAACATTAGAAAACTTTAAATATAACCATTTTTAAGATGGCTAAAGTACGAATCAAAACCACCTCTTCTCAGTTCTGCCTCACGAGGTTGATTGTACCCCGTTCCAGCCCTCAGGAGAGAATCAAATTTCTTGGCAGAGCCGCGAATCCAACCCGGAACTCCACGCTGACAGCCAAAAATGGTAGTCACCGCGCCTCTTATGTATGTATGTACTCGTATGTATGTATGCCCCTTATTATTCCCATCAACCCCAAGCTTGCAGGTTCGCTCCTGGCCATGGTAAGTGATTTTTGAAAGGCGACAAAAATCACGATACTCATGTAATACGTTGTTGGCATGTTAAAGAACCCATTTGAATTCAGTAGGCCGTGTTCATAATGGCAAAATTAATCTCGGGATTTTCCGCCAACACAAAGTTCCTCATTTCTCTATTAGAAAGCGGTATAGCATCAAGGAGCTTAGATATCTAACCTCCTTGACATTCATAGCGCTCCAAGGAGCATTACATTCGACACGCAAGCAGCCCTCTGGGTGTCAATTAACAAAGCTTGCACCCGGCACCCGAGGCCATACGATATTATTATTATTATTATTCCCATTTCTACGTGGTTGGGGATGCGATGCTATAAATTTCTATGAGGTGAATTGTTTTACGGCCGGATACCCATCCTGACACCAACCCCAAGAGAGGAATTGATGAGAGGTGAAATGAATCAAGATGAATGAAACCAGGCAAGGAGTTCGAAGGAATTGACCGTTGTCTACTTAGAAGGAACCGTTCCGACCAAACATTATCGAATGACCTACAAACAGTCTATTTAAAAGAATAGCTGGTCTCTTTTCCTTGCGTTTTGTCGCCAAAGTAATATCTCAAATCCGTTGTATTTAGCATTTTGTGGATATAGTTAGCAACACTGTCAACTCATAGCCTTGTGTACCCCGAGTTCACTGTTGTGACAGTACGTATTCACTCACTTACTACGACACGCTTCAATGAAATGGGATCTACTGGCAGTCCAACTGTTGGTTCCCATAGCACAAGACAGGAAGCCTCTCCTTGGAGATATCAAATTATATTCCTGTGTCTACTGTACTTCGCATCCAATTGCGTGTCCGCCAGAGGTGCTCGATGGCGTGTGATGGTTTAGCGGTCTAGCTCCTCGCCTATTTTAGTAGAAAAGTTAAACACCATATTTAACACATATTGTCCTCACTGATTTAATATAGGAAGAGTTTATTCAAAAGAATATTCACTGTATGTCCGCCTTTATCATTACCAATTGATTTCTTAGCCCTTTAACAATACACATTTTGTGTCTAAGCAGACACTTCTTCATCTGTTTGCCAATATCATCAAGACTTTCTACATTTATAAAACACTAGCAGAAGTACCCGTTCTTCGAACGGTGTTATATATTAACACCAGACATTATCAATTGAGCTACTGTTGCAATGGTTAGCGGCTTGTCATTCCTTCATAAGTTTATCAGAACGAAGTTAGTTTTCTGGGAATATCACACACACTGTTAATTTAAGGGCCTTAAAATGTGGTTTTCGGAGACCCCTTATAGACTCGCGAATTTTGTGTCTCACAATGAGAAGCGCAACATATGCTTTGATCGTCCTTCTAGGATAATTTTTATATTTCGCCTATTTTAGCATGTATTTTGAGAAGTTTTTCCCTATATCCACCCTTCTGCTCTATGAAAAGTACGGTGAGGAGTTTTATAAATGATTGGTGTATTGACTCATGTTTACCATACCTAATTTTACGATGCACCAAGCATCCGAAGACGATTTATAGGCGTACATAAAGATACACAGAAAGACAGACAGACAATTCTATTGTCTACAACATATTACCCAGATATCCAAATATGGGTATATCTACCATACGTATCAAACAAGCTCATCCTTACGATGAACCCGTATGTCGACAAAAAAAAAGATTAGTTAAAATCTGCTCTCAAACTAAATTCACCTAACGTGTACTTCATGACGTGAAATAGAATTGAAAGCCTTGTAGACGAAACGCAATACACCTCACATAAAAAATGTCCCTCTACGTTGTGTTAGGTCCCCATACACAGGAAGACCTCTTTCATAAATTATAAAGGCTTGTGGTGCATGAAAATTCAGATTCTTTAGCCTCAAATGGCCCAAATTCCTAAAAGCCGCAAAAAATGCTGATTCAATTCAGGAATTTTTGAAAATAATGTTTCTGTTTGTAGATATAATAGACTTTCTGTACTATATGTCGCACGTGAAATTGCATGAAAAAATTCTAGGTTTCCCCTTGACCCCCTTAATTGCATTGACGAATTATACAGTCTACATTGGTTCCGTGATAACCTTATAGCCATTTGCAAACTTTCACAGAAATGTAATAAATGGAGTAGCCTAATAATAATGATATCGTATGGCCTCGGATGCCGGGTGCAAGCTTCGTAATTTGACACCCAGAGGGTAGCTTGCATGTCGAAATTTCGTTGTTCCTTGAATCACTATGAAAGTCAAGATGGGTAGATATCTAAGCTCCTTGAACACTATAGCGCTTTCTAGTAAATAAATGAGGAACTTTGTGTTGGCGGAATCCCCTGAGGTTAATTTTGCCATTATGAACACGGCCTACTTAATTCAAATGGGTTCTTTGACATGCCAACATCGTATGACATGCGAGTCGTATTTTTGCCGCCTTTCAAAAATCACGTACCGGCCGGACGTTTGTTTTAGACGATTGCCCTTGACCTTCAAGCCTGCGGGTGAGCCTGTACACAGTCACTCTCTCACCCTATCACTTCACATTTGTCACCACCGATCTGATGTAATGGAATTCCAGACTTGAGCAGACAGTACAGTCCACGTCGAAATATTGTGTGACACGGAAGTACACGTTACGTAGTTACGAACAGAACGTCATTATATTTGCCAGTGACTATACTTCAGCAATAGTGTGAAACAGCTTTATCAATCATCGGAGCGCTTGGGGCAGCTGATAACAACACAGGTACTGTAGTAACTCGCCTCCAGGCTTCCATTAAGATTTTTCACTCGTATAAAACAAACGTCCGGCCTGTACCACGGCCAGGAGTGAACCTGCAATCTTGGGGTTAGTAGACCGACACGCTATCCACTCACCCACCGTGGCAAGGTATAAATGGAGTGATATTGCTTCTTACAGAAATAGATGGAAAGTTGGATGCCACCCCTTGAGATAATGTTGTCATGGTTACCGATTTCCATTCCTTCATTAGTTTGTTAAATTAAATTAATTTTCTGGGAATATTTCAGATACTGTTGGTTTTAGAGCCTTACAATGTAGTTTTCGAGGCCCCCAAGTTTTGTTTCTGGCACCGAGGGGCTTTGTATCGTCGTTGTACGCCATAATATAATACTAATAATAATAATATTATATAGGGATAGGAATATAATAGACCTGCCGTACCACACCCGCAGGTGTAAATCGCGTGAAAAAATGCTAGTGTACCCCTTGACCCCCCTTATGCGCATTATACGTATTGATGAATTTTACAGCATAATTTGGTTCCGTGATAACCTTCTAGCCGTTTGCAAACTTTCACACCAATATAATTAATGGAATTGCATTGCATCTTACAGCAATAGATGGACCTCTGAGAATCTGTTGCCATGGTTACCGGCTTGTATTCGTTCATTAGTTTATTAAATGAAATTAGTTTTCTGGGAATATCTCAAAAATGGTTGGTTTAGGGCTTTAAAATGTGGATTTCGGGGACCCTTTAGGGCCCCCGAGTTTTGTCTCTCACATTGAGGGGCTGAAAATGATCTTTGTCTCGTCCTTCTACTCCTATTTCAGCATGTATTTTAAGGGGGTAGGCCCTCTTTTATGAGAGGTACGGAGAAGGGTTGCATCAATGATTAGTGTCGTGCCTCTGATGGATATCTGTACCAAATTTTACGTTGATAAACCCAGCCGTTCTCGAGTTATAAGGGAACAAAGTTGTCCACAGACAAACAAACAGAAGACAGACAGACCAAAAAATTATTTTCGCGCGCATCCATAATAAAACAGTCTGAAACGCGTAAATAACTCAAATTTCCGTAGAAATTGCGAAAAAACATACAAACTTTAATTTTTTATGTACGTAGAGATGTACTGCACCGCTCGGTGTAGACCGTGTTTTATTGCACAAATTTAGGTTTTACTCGCTAACCGTTGGAGATACACGAAAAGTGATAAGAACCTTTTGGATAGAAAATTAAATGTTAAATCTCGTGTATGCATCAAACGTTTGCTATTTCTTAGCGTTCTCTTTTTATTTGAAATGGAAATATGAAATTTTGAAACCAAAGGGTGTAGTGACGTCACATATGTGGATTTTACTCGCTAACCGTTGGAGATACACGAAAAGTGATGAGGACCTTTCGGATAGGAAATTAAATTTTGAAGCTAATATGTGCCATCAAAAGTTTGCTATTTCTTAGCGTTCTCTTTTTATTTGATATGGAAATATGAAATTTTGAAACCAAAGGGTGTAGTGACGCCACTAAAATGATTGGCATTTAGCCTACTTTCGATTTTTGCAAAAAATGAAAGTAGACTTATGAGATCAACACAGGGTGAAAAAAGTGTGTCTGGCTGTGTGTGTGTATGTGTGTGTGTGAGTCTGTGTGTGTGTGTGTGTATGTGTGTGTGTGAGTCTGTGTGTATGTGTCTGTGTGTGTGTGTCTGTGTGTGTGTGAGTGTGTGTACTCTGAATGTCTGTCCCCCCCTATCAATTCGAACACGGTGAATGCGAATTGAACGAAATTTGGTACAAAGGTAGCACTAGCAAAGGACACCTCAGTGTCATGTTTTATATCGCCGCCATCTTTACTAAAACTGAATGGCGGCCACTCAAACGTTCAAAACGTAAAATCAAATAACGACTAACCAAATCATCCGATCTCTACCAAATTTGGTAACAACATACCTTCGTATAGGATGCGTCTTGTGACCAAACTACAAGGTCGTCCGCCATACCATTTCAGGATGGCGGCCGTGCGAATTATGCAAACTTTATAATCCATATCATGGGACCCACCAGTTCCGATTATCGAGCCGAGAATCGTTTTAACTGTTCTAAAGGAAGAGGCACGTTCGAAATTAAAAGTTTATTTTGTAATACTATAGTGCAGACGTGATTTTAAAAAGCTGAGCTGATTCAGTAATAAGACAAGATGGCAGCGGATATCTTGTGCCTGACTTATATTTCACTAATTTGAGTATTGCATGCAATATAGCGTACTGATACAAAATAAATAAACTTTGTATGAAATGCTTTATATATAAATAATATACTCCAGTGATGAAATCGTTTAGTATAAATCATTATTTGCTAACAAGTTCTATGTAAGTCATTTTATATAGAACGATATTCGTTGACACAATTAGCTCAGTGGTAGAGCGTTAGCCTATCGCTCAAATGCCTATGGTTCAAACCCGATCAGAGCTAGATTTTTTGCATGAAATGTTATATGTTTATTGTTTTGTAATGACTCAGATGTTTTAAAATTAAGCGTTATATTGTGCATATTATGGTGTAAAATATATATTTAATTAAAACATAATTCGCCAGCAGATTTACTCGAGACATCTAGCTGCCAAAAAGGTAACTGCACGCCGACATACTTATTAACTTCCAGATTTTATTGAAAAGTTTCTTCTTCTGGCCGCTAGAATGCATTCGCTCTGTTAGGATTATATTGTTCGATATTTCACCACTAGATGTCACGACTAGTCTACGTGGGGCTCCATTGATTACTATACCATTGACATTCTATGCGCATCGAATTTGAAGAATGACAAGATGATACTACGATACATTTTTACTTTTTATTTTAAAGGGTTTGTAACAGCCTATTTTGCGTTCCTTGAAAATGTTATTTGAAGTAAAGAACAAAACGATTTCACATAGTAACGGAGTTCAAGCCGTTGGTGTTAGTTCAGGTATTAATTACTACTTTTATTTCAGGCAAATAGCAATCGAAAATATCCACATAGTTTGTATACACACGTCTCTGTAGGGTCATGGAAAGATTTGTTAATTCAATTAGGGTTTTCGATTCCCGGTCAATGCATGTGAGATTTTCGAAGTGAAATGCCATGTCCTGTGGTACGGATTCCACGTAAAAAGGAGGTCCCGTGGCTCATAATCACAAGATTCACGGCCACGTAAAACTACAATCTTCCTTCCTTTTTTTTCAATTAGGGTTGTGAAAGCCCTGCACAACCAGACGTGTAAAGACATGCCTCAACTCAAAGTTGGATGTTGCCCACGGCAGGTCGTATATGTAATAATAATAATATATTTATTTATTTTTAGGGGAAGAAATGCATTTACGCACAGAGTGTCGGGCTCCTGTTACTGAGTAGCAGACTACCGACTAAAACTCCCCCTTTACTTCTGAACACTAGCCTGGAACCGTTTAGCACATTAAAACAATAATAATAATAATAATAATAATAATGTTATTGGTTTTACATCCCTTTTAACTACTGCTGCTTTTAGAGACACCGGGGTGCCGGAATTTTGGCCCGAAGGGGATCTTTAACGTGCCAGTAAATGTACTGACACGGCTCCCTCGCATTTGTGCACCCTCAAATGCCAGCTGACTGCGCCAGGATACGAACCTGCAACCTAGGGCCCAGCAAGCGAGAACGTTACCGCTGAGCCACGCAGCCAGTCCGGTCGATTATGTCTCCAGATCCATAACATTCTTGATATACTTCTTATCTTTCTTTCTTCAATGATGGTAGCAGTTTTTATCTAGATTGTGGCGTTTGGTAGAGGTAAATCGTTTCTATGGCCTTCAACAAAGAATAGTTCTATTATACTCTTTGATAATAACAACGAGTTATAACTATACTCATACATTTAGGAGAAAGTAGGCTATATGTTCTTTACTGAACATCTTGTTTTTAATAGTGAATAATATAGAAATTAAAAGTATCCTATATGTAAACATGGTAAATCAGCTACATCCATTCAAAATTTCATTTAAATCGGACCAGTGGTTCTTGCATTATTGAGTAACAGACAGACAGACAGACAGACACACACACACACCATCTCATTTTTATATATTATTATGATTCCATAGACACAAGAAAATAACCTTGTCTTAAAATGACCCTTAATGACAACGTTTAAGAGAAAATTATAAGATTTTAGGCCACAGTCAATAAATATTAATATAATTGTAATTATTCATATAGAACCGATTTCGGTCACATTATGACCTTCATCAGGAAGATAAAAATGAATGTTCGTTTGTTCGTCTTTTATACGTTCATAAACCATTCATCCGATTGCGATCAAATTTTGGTGAGTTGTTGTAAACACTTCCGGGATGGTTATAGGCATAGTTAAGCCAACTTACAATAGATAGCGCGCGAGTAGCTTCAACAAAATGGCGTGCGGTTCGTTTCAACAAAGACCACATGCGTTCATATACCATTCATCCCAATGCGATTAAACTTGGGTGAGATGTTGTGTACAATCCAATCCAGGGAAGGTTTCTGGCTTTGTAAATCCATTTTACAATAGGTAGCGAACGAGTAGATTCAACAAATGAGCGACGACGTGCGAAGCGATTCAAGAAAGTACCGTATGCGTTCATATACCATTCGTCCGATAGCGACGAAACGTTGGCGAGATGTTGTGTATACATCAGGGAAGGTTTCTTGCTTAGATCATCCACTTTTCAATAGGTAGCGCACGAGTAGATTCAACAAATGAGCGACAACGCGCGAAGCGTTTCAACAAAGTCCCATATGCGTCCATATACCAATCGTGCGAAAGCGATGGAACTTAGGTGAGTTTCTGTGTACACTCCAGGGAAGGTTTCTGACTTAGTACATGCATTTTACAATAGGTAGCGCACGAGTTTATTCAACAAATGAGTGACGGCATGTGGATCGTTTCAACCAAGTACCTTATGCGTTCATATACCATTCATCCGATTGCGATGAAATTTGGTGAATTGTTATGTGCACTCCAGAAAAGTTTTCTGGCTTAGTAAATCCATTTTACAATAGGTAGCGCACGAGTAGATTCAACAAATGAGCGATGGTGCGCGAATCGTTTCAACAAAGTCCCGTATGCATTCATATACTATTCATTCGATTGCGATGAAACTTTGGAGAATTGTTGTGTAAACTCCAGGGAAGGTGTCTGGCTTAGTACATGCATTTCACGACAGGTAGCGCACGAGTAGATTCAATAAACGGGCGACGGCATGCGAATCGTTTCAAAAGAGTCCCATATGCTTTCATATAACATTCATGCGATTGCGATGAGACTTTGGTGATTCGTTGAGTACACTCGAGGAAAAGTTTAAGGCTTAGTAAATCCATTTTACAACATGTAGTGTACGAGTAGATGCAACAAATGAGTGACGACGCGCGAAAAGTTTCAACAAAATCCCGTAAGCGTTCATATACCATTCATCGTTTGCGATGAAACTTTGTTGAGTTGTTGTGTACACTTACGTGAAGGTTTCCAACTTAGTAAATCCATTTCACAGTAGGTAGTGCAAGTGTAAATTTAAAAAATGAGTGACAGCGCACGAATCGTTTAAACAAAATTCCGTATGCGTTCATATCCCATTCATCCGATTGCGATGAAACTTTGGTGAATTGTTGAGCACGCTCCCACGAATGTTTCTATATTATTTAATCCATTTTACGATAGTTTAGAGGCTGTTAACGGAAATTGAAAAAAAGATTGTTTCCAAAAGCACTTCAAGAAACAAAATTACAACGGCAACACTTTCTTTGATTGGCATTGAAATGCATGCCGGGTACAGCTAGTTAATTAATAAATTAGGAAATTAATGCCGTAAGTCAATAAATTATTATTCTTAAGTGCAGTTACGTTGTGACCTTCTGCAGCAAAAAGTAGTTAATACAAATGAAGTATTTTGTAAAAAGGCTGATTTCATATTTCTAAAAATACTATCTAAAATGTTAAACATACAGTAAAAGTCTAAAAAAAACAGGTCCGTTACAATGTTTAGCCTATTTTAATTTTGATAAAAATAGACTAATGAGATCACCTTTTGTCCGTGTGTGTGTCCCTAATATAACATAAACGGTAAAAGCGATTTCAATGAAACTCGGTAAGTACATACTACTACCTTGTTCCACCTCGACCGTGCCTTTAAAATTATAATACGGTTTACCAAACCAACATGGCGGCCACGCGAAATATTTCACTGCCAATCTATATCTCCTTAACAGTAACACATATCACCCTGAAATATTATACGGTGACAGGGGGTACTACTAGAAGTTTATCTATGCGACTTTCAAAAACCTGTTAAGTACAAAAAGAACATGGCGGCCAAGCAAATTTGAAACATTTAAATAGGCTTTTCTCGCAATTTAACCATCCGAGGGCAGAGAAACGTGGTACAGCAAATGATTATACACATTGTAATCCACTGACATATAATTTAGTTCAATTATTTACATAACCTCAAGATGGCGGCCGTGCGAAATTTTAATATTAAGTTTATATTTCTTGTGTCCTAATCATGCGATCGAAGTGAACGTTTGAATAGTGAACCTACGCAAAAATCTTCATCTAATGGTACAAAACTATGGTCTACATACATAACAATCCAACATGGCAACCATCCGAAATATTTAGACGGTTCTCAATGTCTACGAATATTTACAGCAATCAAACTGAAATATTGTATGTTGATAGAGGCTATTAACGTAAGTTCACCCATGGATCATTCAATAAACTGGTGAGCACAAAACCAGCATGGCGGCGATGTGAAATTTAAATATTTCAATGGATTTTTCTCACGACTTTTCATCTGAGCGCTGTAAAACTTGGCACGGTATATCTTCATACCAGCCTTAATATTCTGACGTCTAATTTAATGTAATTTAAAGAAAACTTAAAAATGGCGGCTGCCCAATTTTTTTGAAATCTCGTTTTCATTTGTCGTGTCCTAAGTAAGACCAGGAGGATATTTGAAAATAGGCTATTTAGTTCTTCACTGAACTACTTGTTGACTAATGTTGAAAGATATATTCCTTAAAAAAATAGTTCGAAGTGGAAAATACAGAGAGTTTAGTTTGTATGTAACGGAGACCCTCGCTTGCCCGCTCGCCCGCGTTGCGCGTCTGTCTCCCGCCGGGCACTTTGCCGTTATGCGGCG
Source organism: Meconema thalassinum (assembly GCA_946902985.2). Taxonomy (NCBI): domain Eukaryota; kingdom Metazoa; phylum Arthropoda; class Insecta; order Orthoptera; family Tettigoniidae; genus Meconema; species Meconema thalassinum. The sequence continues at coordinate 178,828,785 of OX336393.1, forward strand.
CTGGCGCGGCACTGAGTCATTGAAAATAGGAATTTGTACTTCAATGTGATCCTTGACCAATTTTTTGACGAACTGACTTACGGAGAGCGATTGTCAAATTACTTTCAACAAGATTCTGCCACTGCTCACACTGCCGAAGCATCCATGACAGAAGTGCGTCGCATTTTCGGTACGAGGATTATCAGTCGGAACGTGTGGCCCCCGCGAAGCCCAGACTTATCACCATGTGACTTATATTTGTGGGGGAAGCTTAAAAATAGAGTGTATGCGAGAAACCCTCACACTATAAATGAGCTTAAAGACTATATTACAGCTGAAATACAGTCAATCGGTGCTGAGGAACTTCAGAGAGTAAATGCCAGTTTCATAAAAAGGTGCCAGCGATGTGTAGCAGTGAATGGCGAACATTTTCAGCAACAGCTGTGAACTAGGTAAGTACAAATTCCTATACTCAATGACTCAGTGCTGTGAGGCGCCGCATAACGGCAAAGTGCGTGGCGGGAGGCAGGCTCGCGCCACGGGCGAGCGGGCAAGCGAGAGTCTCCGTTACATACAAACTAAACTCTCTGTATCAATGATGTGGACATGATGTATTGCTTTGAGAATGGGATCATGCTCAAACATTAACTTATAACTACAGGTACTCATTTTTTCTTGGATTAACTATTTTCACTGCAACGTAATCGGAAAGCTTTCTACTTTCACGTACACATAATATGATCACAACATAAATCGTCACAACTTCAAAATTTCAATGCACCAATACATCATGTCCACATCATTGATATTTTCCACATCGAGCTGATTTTTCAAGAGATATATCTTTCAATATTAATCAAAAATTGTAACAGGTCTGGCTTTATTGTCTTTTAGTGTATCTTTAACATAGCAGATAGTTAATATTTTTAGAATTAGTTATGGAATCAGACTTTTTATAACATTTTAGTGTAAGACTGGCAACTTAATTTGTATTAACTACTTTTTGCTGCAGAAGATCACAATGTGACTGTACTTAAGAAGGGCACGGTCCAATAGCTCCAGTTAATTACACTGATAAAATCGGACAGACGGTTGACGCCAGTGTGATCTGTTCCTTCGATAATTCATAGTCCGTTTACGCCTGTGATAGCTCATTAGCAACTTCCCCTTTCTTCCCCCACTCTGCAGCCAACGCATACCATATTGTTCACGTATTCCAAACGTTCGTTATAAGACTGTTGGAGGGAAAGTGACTCTCCGTTTGACAGCCCCAGGGGTGTAAATTACTAAAGTCACATATACATTTTGACCTAGCGTTTAGGATTTGGTAACAACTACTGTACATGGAAGAGCATTATCCAAAGAATACGATATGTCTTCAATAGTTTCACAAATATGGACATCCATGAGATTGTGTTCGATGAACAGACAGCGTTAATATAACCTAAGTGTAAGCTCTAACTTTTTACCCAATTTTCATTGCATAAACATATGAATGAGAAAAAATGAATGAAAAGAAAATTGAACGATTTTCATAGAATAGGTCAACCTATTAGATGAGATGAATACGTACTTAATAGCAACTGCTGGAGATATAATAATAATAATGCCATGGGTTTAACGTCACTTTTAACTGTTATGAAGTTTTAAAAGAATAAATGCACAGTGTGTGTTTCAGTGTTTTGAGCTAGATCCCAATGTATTTTGTACTGCCCTGCATGGCAGAGTGTTTACAGGAAATTCAAGAGCCAGTCAGTCATTCTGCAAGCACAAATAAGAATATCTTAGCTTTAAAGTTTTCACAATGGCAGTGGTGGGGGATGGAGGGTAGGATGATATCATCAGAAGAACAAGAACTTGGACTGGGGCAAGTGGCGTCAAAGGACTGTGCGATGGAATGACAAGATAAGAAAGATCAACTCGGAAGATTAGCTGGCGCAATTCGCCAACACCGCTTAAGAATAATAATTTATTGACTTATGGTATTAATTTCCTAATTTACTAAACTTAGTCAATAAGGATTTTTGGGCAGACATGGTCATTTTCATGTCTTTTGTCTAAAATTGAACGGACAGGAAATCCATTGAATAAGATTTGCAGATGACATCGCATTAACCGCAGACTCGGAGAAGGAACTAAGTAAAATGCTGCGAGTCTTGTCATTAACGCTAAAGGAAGGAAATTTGAAACTGAATACCTCCAAAACCAAAGTGTTAGTTGTCAACAAATTCAATGAAAATATATAAACAAACATCGAGGACAATGGTGAAACCATTCAACAGTGCAGTCAGTTCTGCTACTTAGGAAGCATTGTCACTGACGATAATAGGAGCACCACAGATATCAAAAGGAGAATTGCCCTCGCTAAACAGGCCTTCAGCAATAAGGGACAGCTTCTGACAGGCAGGCACATTAGCATTAAAACTAGAAAATCGTTTATCAAAACATTTGTCTGGAGTGTTTTGTTATACGGATGCGAAACTTGGATTCTAAGGAAACAGGACATACAACGCCTGGAAGCAGCGGAAATGTGGATGTGGAGAAGGATGCTGAAATTAAGCTGGACGGAGGAAAAGGACTATTGAATGGGTCCTCAAGGTAGTAGACGAAACACGGAAATTGATCACTACTATAACAAGTAGTTCCGTGAAGAACTAAATAGCCTATTTTCATATATCCTACTTATATTAATTGCCTCTATCAACATACAAATTGTCAGTTTGATTGCTGTAATAGATTTGTAAATATTGAGAACCGTCTAAATATTTTGGATGGTCACCATGTTGGATTTTATATTATAGGCCTTAGATTTAAGTACTATTACATGAAGATTATTGTGTAGGTGTTTTATTCAAACTTCAATCGCATGATTACGACACAAGAAATAAAAGCGGGATTTTAAAATTTTGCTCAGCCGCCATCTTGTTGTTTTAAAATAAATTTAAATTAATTAGTTGCCAGTCGATTATAATTTGTATAAGCATATACCGTATCAAGTTTCACTGCGCTCGGAATGTTAAAACGCAAGAAACGTCCATTTGAATATTTAAATTTCGCATAGCCGCCATGTTGGATTTGTGCTCGCCAGGTTATTGAATGTCCCATAGGCGAGCTTATGCTTATTGCCTCTATACACTTACAAAATTTCGGGTTGATTGCTGTAGTAGATTAATAGATATTGAGAACCGTCTAAATATTTCGGATGGTCGCCATGTTGGATTTTAATATATGTAGACCATAGAGTTATGTACTATTAGATGACGATTATTGTGTACGTTCATTACGCAAACGTTGATTTCGATCCCACGATTAAAACACAAGAAATAAAAACTTAATTCTCGAAATTCGTACAGCCGCCTTCTTGAGGTTACGTAAACAATTGAACTAAATTAGAAACCCGTGCTTTACAATGTGTATAAACATTTCCAGTACGACGTTTCATTGGGTTTGAATCATTAAATCGCGAGAAAAGTCTATTTAAAACATTCAACTTCGCTTGGCCGCCATGTTCGTATTGTAGTTAACCGGCTTTTGAAAGCCTCATAGATTAACTTCCAGTAGTGCCCTTTATCCCCGTACAAAATGTCATGGTGATACCGGTAATAGTTTCAGAGATAGACTATAGAATGCCGGTGAAATATTTCACACAGCCGCCATCTTGAGGTTATGTAAACAATTGAACGAAGTTGGATGTCGGTGCATTACAATTTGTATAAACATATACTGTACCAAGTTTCATTGCTATTGGTTGGTTAAATCGCGAGAAACGTCTATTCAAAAGTCGCAAATTCGCTTTGCCGCCATATTGGTTTTGTAGTTATCAGATTTTCAAAATTCACATAGGTGAACTTCTAGTAGTTCCCTTATCACCGTACAAAATTCCAGGGTGATATCGGTCATAGTTTCGGAGATATTGAATGCTGGTGAAATACTTCGCACAGCCGCCATTTTGGATTAGTGAGACGTAACAAAATTTGAAGGGAACGGTCGGGGTCGCGCGGAATAGTACTATGAACTTGCAGAGTTTCATTGAAATCACTCCAGCCGTTTAGAAGTTATTAGGGGGGACACACAAAAATCCTCTCTCTCTCTCTCTCTCTCTCTCTCACACACACACACACACACACGCACACGCACACACAGACAGACAGACAGACACACGGACAAAAGGTGATCTCATAAGCCTTTTTTTTTCAAATATGAAAATAGGCTAAAAAAAAGAGGAAAGCAATATTCGTTGGCCACACACTACGTCATAATGAGTAACTGATCACCATACTGGAAGGAAAAGTTTTGGGGAAGAAAGGGAGAGGAAGACCGCGGAAGGCTCATCTGGATTCTGTGATGCATGGACATCAATTTAAACAGTATGCTGACTTAAAACGTTCAGCAAGTGAGAGACAAATGTGGTGCAGCGACAAGGCCTGGCCTTTAGATGATGACGATGATTATTGTCTAAAATAATTAAAAACAGGTAGTTTCGTGAAGAACTAAGAACATCTTGGTCATCAGCCCCAAGTTAAGGACAGAAGTGCAGTACTTCTCAGACACATGAAGCACCGTTGAATATAGAAAATCCCACCCTTCTGATCAAATAATCCCTAGATTTGATAACATTCATTCAATTCCCAGAAAGTCTACCCCGCTCGATGTTTCTGCATGGCCTGTCGCATAAATCGATTCCAAACGCACGCATGCACGCTAGAACTTGGAGCCGCATAAGGCTTGGTCCCAGTAACGTGGTTAGGAGTAGGTCGGGATCCAATCCTTGCAATAATCCTCATTCCCATGTATTTTATAGCAATATTCCATCCTGTGCGGAACAGGGATTTATTTAATCTGCTGCATGTGGGATTACTGCGTGTGTATAAATTACATACATTGTTTACCCGTTTTAAAGTATTACTGATCGATAGGAATGGTCAGTATTGGAGGGATTATTGTATTTAGTATAGAGGACACGGCAGTGGTACATTAAAAAAAACAGCTTTATTTATCAATATCAGTCATATCACCCGACATTTCTGACTTAGTTTGAACAGTCTGAAGTACAGATGGGGTCAGATCGAGAATTAATGTGCAAAAAAAAAAATCATGTCTGATCCAGTTGGAGTCAATATACAGCTTGATGGAGAGTAAAAGGCGGGTACACACTTGCGAGAGACTGGCGAGCCGATCGGCTCATGAACCGCTCGATGAAAAAGTAAATGCCCGAGCCTTCTATGAGCATTATTTGAGCCATAATGCTCACGAGCAGAATCAGTCATTGTGTGTTGTTTCCACATGCAAAACGGATGTTTTCCGAACAAGAAACTCTGCTTGCTCTGATGGTTGCGAGTGGCGCAGCTATGATGATAGCCAATTTAAATGAAAATGAAAAGAAACCCCGTCGGTGTTGGCGCAATGAACTGTACAAAAGACGAAGTGGGTCGGAATTATTGTTGGACATGAAGTTCCAGAGCGTCAGTGGTCAGTATAAAAATTTCACAAGGATGTCGCCTACTGATTTTGAGAATTTACTAAGCAGAATAGGTCACAAAATATCGAAACAGGAAACAAATCTTCGCTCTCCGATTTCGTCTCAAGACAGGTTCGTGATTTTTATTTTCCTCTTTACATAGATAATGCAATATAGTTCATAGTTTGCAATCATCCACGGGTCGTCCCATTGATGCACCGATGTTGCGCCAGCTATCCTTTACATTTTTTTGTAGTGATTGTCAAGTTTCGGGTCCCATAACACAGAATGTGACCGATACATATCGATTAGCGTACACACATCATCTTCGGACCAGGCCGCCATGCTGTGGCTCACAGAAGCAGGTACAGACTTGCGAGCACGTATCTCTGCCGTCCATACTGACACTGGCACTGAGCGTTCCTTTGTGCTCGCTGAAAATACCGACTTCAGCCGGCTCAGATTGAGCGACTCAAGGTCGGTTCGAACTAGGTTCAGAAGCCCGTACACACTGACGACGCTAGACTAGTAGTGGGAGCGGTTCATGAAGTGTGTACCTGCCTTAAAAGTGCTACTGATATTCACTTCGACTCTTTTTCAGCTGTTATGAGAAACATCTCAAATGGTCTGAAAAATATTCTAATGTAGGCCTATATTGTCTTCATTTCTATTTGTGTTTGATTCGTTGATTGATAGATTGATTGAATATGTGGATGAATGAATGGTTAATTGATTTTTTGATTGAATGTACGAGAGACTGAATTAGTATGATCGTTTGTTGTTCTCTAGATCCTCAAGTGTCACTTTTGTATTATGTCTTTTTCCAGTTTCTGAACTTTTTCTTCCCATCTTATCATTTATTTATCATTTGTGTAGTAATCACCAATTCAAAATTATGTCATGTAGAAGAATGAAGATGAATGAGATGATGATGATGATGATGATGATAATTGTTGTTTTAAGGGGCCTCACATCTTGGTTATCGGCCCCTAGATGAATGAGAAGCTAAGTCCCTGCAATCAAGTATTTTGCGTTAACAGTGAAATATTTCAATAATAAATAACATTCTTACAAAATTAATGTAAATTCAACAATAATGGTTATTTGAATTAGTTATGGTTATAAGGAATAAAGACATGGACTATGTCACGTGAGACGGATGAGCAGTTTCATTGGCTCCTGTGCACTTGGCGGTTCTTGCTTGCCATCATGACCCGATGGACTTGGCGGTTATTGCTTAAAACTACAAATTTCTACATGCATTTGTAACATAAAATGGCAGGTTTTGCTTATGACTAATATAATATAACCAAATAATTCTTCATTGCGCACACAATGGTGTATACAGTTTTAAAATGTGAGAAATTGGACTAGGCGGCTTGTGCATGTAAGGTCCTCAATTACTAAAAAGATGGTATATTGGCCTTCACGGTCAGTGGATTAAAACTCAGCAATTTTTCTAGTTTCATGCCGTGTCTTGTGTGGGGTTTTGCCTAGGAACACCAAGTTGGCTCATCAGCGGGCTCTTGGTGTCTCCACACGGACCCCCACAAGAGCAGCGAACTGCGCTCTACCTCTCTATTTATTAAGCGCACCTGCGCCTCTTCACTGCGAGAACTAAAAGCTCAAGCAGCCATAACCTCCCTATGAAAGCTTCCAAAGAGATGGTATGTTGGCTTTCACGGCCAGTGAATTAAAACTCAGCAATTATTCTAGGTTCGTACCGTGCCTTGTGTGGAGTGCCCTTTATAAATAAACGGAGGCAGCGCGCAGTTCGCTACACCTGTGGAGGTTTGGGCGGGGACACCAAGAGCACGCTGATGAGCTAGCTTCATGTCCTAGGCGAAACCCCACACAAGACTCGGCACAAACCTAGAAAAAATTGCTGAGTACTCAATTAGTGTTTCCGAAATTAGCACCGAAAAATGACTTTTGCATGTAAGGTCCCCAATTACTGTTATCGAAATCAGCACCAAAAATACATAAAGTTCAGATACCACTTCCCTTGTATTTCTTTCATCGCAGGCCAGTGTAATCAAATAGTCAATCAAAGTGGCCATAGTCAGTGCGCATGTGGATGGAATTAGCAAACGTACCAGTTGACTTTGGACTAATTACACTGACGAATGCACGTCAGAGGGAGTAAATATTTGATCGGCGCTGTCCGTCTTTTCTTCGGCTGGAAGCATTATTCATGGCGAGAGTGAGTGTCGTAGCGTGCCTGCATTATTGAGAACGTCTGCGGTTCTGACACATACCACCCACACTCGGCGTTCAAACTCATTTTTATACATACCGCATATCAATTCTTAATCCTCACAGGGATTTTAAGCCACGGCTCACCGCATGTTCCACACGCTACGTCGCCCGCTATAGTTAGAGCCTTGCGCGGATAAACAAAACGTTATCCGCATCCGCCCCGCGTCCGCACGACTGTTATCCGCATCCGCCCCGCATCCGCACGACTGTTATCCGCATCCGCCCCGCATCCGCACGACTGTTATCCGCATCCGCCCCGCGTCCGCACGACTGTTATCCGCATCCGCCCCGCGTCCGCACGACTGTTATCCGCATCCGCCCCGCGTCCGAACGACTGTTATCCGCATCCGCCCCGCGTCCGAACGACTGTTATCCGCATCCGCCCCGCGTCCGCACGACTGTTATCCGCATCCGCCCCGCGTCCGAACGACTGTTATCCGCATCCGCCCCGCGTCCGAACGACTGTTATCCGCATCCGCCCCGCAGCCACATAACTGTTTTCCGCATTCCCACTTTGTTATCCGAATCTACTGGCAATACAATAGTATGTTTAATTAGATAAATTATACATTACTAAAGCAACTTATTTAGACATTTGAGGAAAAAGTCGTTCATTAGGCTTTGTATGTCATGTGCTATATTTAACATGAATGTTATTCAGCCAGTATTGCAACCCTTTCCTGTTCGGAGTGTTAATTATGCTTAATGACATAATTTGAATGAGATTAGCTTAAATCATCATCTTGCATTTGTCATGAAAAGAACACAACGGAAAAACAAGATGTTCAGTAAGCAACATGTAGCCTACATTCTCCTAAATGCATGGGTATTGTTATAACTCTTTGTCCTTTTCAAAGAGTATAATTGAATGTTGATTGTAGTAGCTTGTTGAAATACAACGTGCTATACTGATATTAAACATGAATATGAGGTGCCCTTTGCACAGATACATGAATCGACTTGCACAGATTCATGGCCGGTGAATCGACTTGCACACACACATGGCCGCTATCTGCAAACTATTGGGCTGATCACCTTGTAGTTCAGTCAAAAGACGCTTCCCACAATAAGGTATGTTTTTGCAAAATTTGGTAGAGATGAAATAATTAGGTTGGTCGTAATTTGATTTAAGCTTTTAACATTTGGGTGGCCGCCATTCCGTATCCGTCAAGATGGCGGCGATATAAAACATGACCCTGAGGTGCCCTCTGCTACCTCTGAACCAAATTTCGTTCATTTCGGTTTTACCGTGTTTGAATTAATATGGGGAATCGATTTCCACACATATATGGCCACCATCTGATGACCTTGTAGCTTGGTCAAAGAACGCTTCTCACATAAAGGTATGTTGTTTGAAAATTTGGTAGAGATCAGATGATTAGGTTGGTCGTAATTTGATTTAAGTTTTTAACATTTGGGTGGATGCCATTACGTTTCCGTCAAGATGGCGGCGATATAAAACATGACACTGAGGTGCCCTTTGCTAGTACTACCTCTGTACCAAATTTCGTTCGATTCGGTTTCACCGTGTTTGAATAGATAGGGGGAATCGATTTGGACACATCCATGGCCACCATTCGCAAATTATTAGGTTTATGACCTTGTAGTTCGGTCATAAGATTCTTCGTATATAAAGGTATAATATTGCGAAATTTGGTAGAGATCAGATGATTAGGTTGGTCGTAATTTGATTTAAGCTTTTAACATTTAGGTGGCCGCCATTACGTTTTCGTCAAGATGGCGGCGATATAAAACATGACACTGAGGTGCCCTTTGTTAGTGCTACCTCTGTACCAAATTTCGTTCAATTCGGTTTCACTGTGTTCGAATTGATAGGGAGGGACAGACATTCAGAGTACACACACTCACACACAGACTCTCTCTCTCTCTCTCTCTCACACACACACACACACACACACACACACACACTCAGACTCACAGACACACAATTTTTCGCCCTGTGTTGATCTCATAAGTCTACTTTCATTTTTTGCAAAAATCGAAAGTAGGCTAAAAATATGATACCGGTATGTTATAAACATACTGTATTTATGACTGTTGTAGTGTCGGTAACTGTATTAGGGACATGGATGGGGTAGGTGCCCCAGGACTTGAAGTAGGGAACTATCCCAGCATTTTCCTGGAGGGAGTGTTGAAATACCGTGGGAAAATCACACTCAGGATAACCGCTGTCAGTGCTGGGATTCGAACCTACGACCTCCGGAATTGCTGCATCTATCCGCGCGGTCGTGGTGCACGATTTCTGGATTCTATACGGCTATCTTTGAATAATAACAGAATTTGCGTTACTTAAGTTTATTTTTCAAGAAGCCTCCGTGGCTTAGGCGGCAGCATGCCAGCCCCTCACTGCTGGGGTTTGTGGTTCAAATCCCGGTCACTCCATGTGAGATCTGTGCTGGACAAAGCGGAGACAGATAGGTATTTCTCCGGGTACTCCGGTTATCCCTGTCAATATTTCATTCCAGCAACACTCTCCTCTTTCATTTCATTTCATCTGTCATTCATTTGATCATTGCCCCAGAGGAGTGCGTCAGGCCTCGGCAGCCGGCACAGTTCATATCCTCGCCGCTAGATGGGACTTCATTCATTCAATTCCTGACCCGGTCGGTCGACTGGAAACAGGCTGTGGATTTTCATTCAAGTTTATTTTTCAGCTTTTCGGACCAGCTAGAAAGCACCAACTAGAAAAATACACACATAACTTACTATCTATGTACAAACATGAACATAACGTGGGCCTCAACGTTGAAAATAACTTTGGCGGCAACTTCGCTCTGGTTCGGCTGCCAACCCCGGATCGTTAAGACTTTATACTAAATCTCGCCGACCATTGAGGCCATCGCACAGCGCGTGATTTTAGAAATTGTAGGGCGCAAAATTCATTTTTTTCAAAATGACTCGAATTCCTGAATATTAGCGTTGGCTCACCTGAAGAGTGCCCACCTAGTGGTGTAGTGGTTAGCGTTCTTTGCTGTCACCCCGGAGGTCTGGGTTCAATTCTCGGCTCTGCCAAGAAATTGTAATTCTGGTGCGAGGGCTGGAATGGGGTACATTCAACCTCCTTTAAGTGGTTTTCCGTGGTTTCTCACTTCTACTCCAGGCAAATGCCGATTAACGCCACTGCAGCCTCCGACCCAAATCCAAGCCCCACACACTAGTACAGCCATCACAATAACACACCCAAGTACACTGGGATGATGACCACTATGACCCAAGCCCCTCAAATGAATTAACAACAACGTCATCACCATCATGTTTTTGTAAAAGGCCTTCGACTTGCTCTTATGATGAGAGTACAGTAGGCTATATCATACTGTCCAGTCAGGTAAAACGAAATTGTTGGCGTAATTAGATTCTCAATAATAATTATATACATACCGACGAAATTAAATTCATTTAACTAATTCAAATTGTAAAACATTAAAACATACGAAAAATTTGGTAAATAACAAGAAGTTCCGTGAAGAACTATACAGCCTACTTTTCATGCCAATGATTATTCTACAGTATATGAACCTGTCTAGAATAATGACGAAATTAAGTTGGTAATATCGAAATATCAAATTAGTTCAAAATATACCTGGTATAATGTAGCCTAATAGAGCACTACAGTTGGCAGCCCTGGTGACTGAATATAGGCCTATTCTTAGGTACAGAATACAAAAGTTTGTTGAAGTCCAATGGACGTTACATGCAGTTAGACACTGGATCTATCAGCACCCGTAAAAGCATGTTGCCAACAATACCATGCTTGTGCTGATCAGAAATAATCTGAATTATTATGATATCTTGTTGTGCCAATTTTGGAAGAAATCCATTTGTTAGTATAGAAGTTACATGTGTTTTAAAATTGGACATATCAGCAGGCATAGAATCATGTTGGCAGCACTGCCTTGTATTAATTACTCCAAATGAATCTAGAATGTCAGGTGCTATACGTGTGCAAAGTATAGAGCTGTTGGCTTGCATACTTTCTGATATATTGATATTAGGGTAAAAAGAATATAGACAGCGTTTATTAACAGTTGGCAGCCCTGATTGCTCTTAACAACACTTATAGTCATATCTGTTATGGTACACATAGCACATACGAAATTTGGTTGAAATCCAACTGATAGTGTAGAAGTTACATGTATTTAAAAAATGGTACTATCAGCAGGTTTATAATCATGTTGGTAGAAGTGACGTATATAAGTTACTCCAAATTAATCTAAAATGTCGGAATATACGTGTGCATAGTTTAAAGCTGTTGGCTTGCATACTTTCTGATATATTGGTATTTGGATAAAAAAAAAATAGAGAGAGCAATTATTAACAGTTGGCAGTCCTGGTGGCACTTAAGAATAGGCTCAGTCATATCTGTTTATGTACAGATATTACATACAAAATTTGGTTGAAATCCAATTGATAGTGTAGAAGTTATATGCATTTAAACATTGGACCTATCAGACGGCTTAAAATTATTTTGTCAACACTGTCATGGTTGGCCTCCTGGAAATTAAACTGAAATAGCATGATCTACATGTGTGCCAATTTTGGAATAGCTCCCATGCATACCTTGCAAGATATCCAACATGGAGCTCAAATTTCTAGTGCGTTTTTTCAGCAGTTGGTAGCACTGACATCAATTTCAAATATGGACGTGAGCTATTCCGGTGCACATCTTTTCTCATACTAAATTTGGTTTTGATTGCTGCAGCCGTTTAGGAGTTGATAGGGGGGGACACACACACAGCCAGACAGACAGACAGACAGACAGAAGGACAGACAGACAGACAGACAGACGGACAGACAGACAGACAGACAGACAGACAGACAGACACACATTTTCCCGGATCGATCTCATAAGTCTACTTTTTCCTCATTTTTGCAAAATGTGAAAAGTAGGCTAAAAAATAATAACCCACTTAAGGTATATTATTTTGTGTGTGGGGAGGGGGGGGGGGGGGTGGATGTTTCAAAATAGAAATATGAACTTAATAGGCTACTTGCAGTATGCCACGAGGCGAACAAATATGGAGGAGTACCCCAAGTCATAGTCCCAGGGCCCTTGATCGCTCTCCACGGCCGTGGTTGTCAGCCGACAAACGCAACACACATGTAGATACACAGGACTGATGACCAAGATGTCAGAAGCCCCAATAATCAAATTAAATAACAGCAATCTCTTCCACTGCCGTCATATTTCAACTGATCAAACTGCCTTTTCATTATTACAACTAATAGTTACGAGGAACAAATATCTCGATCTTCCGCCTCTAAAAATCACAATTACCCTCCCTCATTTAGTCTCAAAGACACTCAAAATGCCCCCAGAGATTATACTTTCGTCAACCAGGAGTGACGGTCTCTTTGCTGGCTCTTTGCTAGGAATGCTCCACTTGAATGTCTTTCAAATCTCACTTCATTTCATTTCTTTCTCTTGGCTGACTTTCAAACGTTCAGTTTATTTTGTGGGATCTTTTCGTCAGACTGCATTTGCTTACGTGACCCATATTCGTTTCCTCCTTCACCAAAAGCTGTAAGTTTCCTTACGGTACATAGTTCAAGTCCTCGTAGGTTTACGCTACATCACCACGCTACTGAAACAGAGAGTCGGTTTTGTTCAATTCATATAAATAATAATAATAATGGCAATAATAATAGCTGTTATTTTTGATATCAATAGCAGCTTCATCATCTTAGAAATTATTTTAGAGTAAGACTTATTTCACTGTGTAGCGGCTAGGATTCTTGGCTGCCACCCCGGAAATCCGTTTCGATTCCCGGCTCTGCCAAGAAATTTAATTCCGGTCTGAGAGCTGGAACGGAGTACATACACTCAGCCACAGCGCCGGATTTAAGAGTATGCCGCCTATAGGCTAAAGTCCATTTGCCGCCCCCTCAATAGTCCATATGTACTTAATACATTTGTTTTATACTACAAAGGGATAGAGTTCATTGGCATTTTTTAAACATAAAGTTCATTTAGTTTATATAAAACTACAATGTTAATGCTTTACATAATAAATTACATAATGAAAATTAGTTATCTACTTGTTTTTTTTACTTCTTTTAAGATTCGTTAAAAATGAAATGGGTTTCAAACTTCATTAAATAATTTGTTCGTGGAGATCAGTGATCACTATTTTACACATATTTTTATATTTTAATGCTAATGACTATCTTTTGCGTAATTGAAGAGCTGTGTTCAATTTAATGAAGTTGTCCTACACGGTGAGATAGAATTACACAAAATGTAGTTAATTACTGGTTTATTTGTTGAAAAGTATACAAACTTCTCTAAAACAACTCACCCCACTTAATCTTGATGTTCAAATTTACATAGATTTCTTAATGGCAAAACTCGTTAATAATGTACTCACATGAAAGTGTTTTAATTGTATTTGTGAATTTGTATTATGTTATAGTTTTAGAAAGTACGCTATGTAGAAGGACTAAAACATATTTCTAAGTAACATGTATTCTTAAATTCGTACGGAAAATATCATTTATGTCTGAAATACTTCATTTTAGCTTTTGAATAAATTACCAAACTGCCGCCCCTGAAAATCTGCCGCTCTAGGCTGCAGCCTACTTAGCCTATTTAGAAATACGGCCCTGCTCAGCCACATGAGGCAAAACTTAAGACAAGGTGAGTTCCATTCTCAAGCATACACGAAGTCTCAAGATGTCCATCATTTACCTCGGCCATGGAGTGAGTCCATAAACAAACTACTTAGACTCAGTCTCCAGCCAGAAGTAAGGATGGTCGATTCTCGTCAAGTATACAGGGACAAGGAAGCGATTAAACAACTGCCAATCCACCCCACACATCTCTCTTGACTACCTGCCTAGCGAACTTACTAATCCTGGACCGAGGAATGGCACGTTTCTTAGCTTCACCGTAGACGCCACTACACTACTGTTCATTTGATTATGATTATGATGATGATGATGATGATGATGATGATAAGTGTTGTTTTAAGGTGCCTAACAGCTAGGTTATCGGCCCCTAATGATCTGGGTGATATCGAACATAACAATGAAATGGAAACCAGAACGAAAATTAAGCGAGACGGAAAGTACTTACAAAATGGAACTCAGATTGATACAACTCACAAAATGTTCTTACAAAATGGAATTTAGAACGAAAAGATTCACAAAAGGAGTAGATTGAAAAAAAAACGCACAAAATTCAATGTAGAGTCGAAATACTTACAAAATGCAATGTAGAGTCGAAATACTTACAAAATGCAATTGAAAGTCAAAATACTTACAAAATGCAAATGAGATCGAAAATACGTACAAAATGCAATTGAGGTTCAAAATACTTACAAAATGTAATTGCAATTGAAAATACACAATGCAATTCAGATTGAAAGATCCCATTTCCAATCCAAAATATTCACAAAGTGCAATTGAAAATCAAAATACTTACGAAATGCAATTGAAATTGAAAATGCTTACAAAATGCACGGTAGTTTCAAACTACTCATTTGGATTTACAATAGCCTACTTACAAAATGCAATTTAGATTGAAAATACTTGACAAAATGTAATTTAGATTCAAAGTAGCCTACCCACAAAAAGCAATTGAGAATCAAAATACTTCCAAATTCCCACCACACAAAATGCAATTTAGATTCTTGCAAAATGCAGTTTTCGTTGAAAATACTTACAAAAGGCAATTGAAATTCAAAAAACTCACTAAAATGCCCTGCACCTACATTGGAAAACTTACTAAAAAGCAATTTAGATTGTCAATCTTTACAAAATGCAATTGAGGGTGAAAACAATCGCGAAATGCAATTTAGATCGAAAAAAATTACAAAATGCAATTGAGGGTGAAAACAATCGCGAAATGCAATTTAGATCGAAAAAACTTACAAAATGCAACCTAGATTTAAAATACCTACAAAATTTAGTGTAGATGCAAAAAAAACGCTAAAGGGAATTTAGATAAACGGGAGCCAATTAACAAAAACAATGCAGGAAAATTAAAAGAGAAAAGTAAATATAATGAAAAGAAAACAAGAGGTCTGACCCCTCGAAGACGGAGGGGCCAGGAAAGATGAGACAATGGCCAATTAAGGCGGGAAAGTGAAAGACTCCCTAGGCCTCGGATACCCTAATACCGTCGGGGTCGGAAAAGAACAAGAGGTGACCAAGGGAGGTCGACAGGAAAGAAGACGGAGAGGAGCCCCACACAAGTAAGTGGCAGCAATGCCGGACTCAGCTGGGGTTCCGTGTTCGCCAACCCACGTCCCACAATATGTGAGCCCCTGGGGGAGTTCATTGGATTATGCCGTGGTCCTCCAACTGGAGTTTTCCTAGACCAGGCGTTCTCAACCTGGTGCTCCCGAGCACCACGGGGTTCTTTAAATGAAATTTGGTGCTCTCGTCGTACGAGCCAAAAAGTGCTCGCGAGCACCAAATTTTGTTGCACGAATAGTGTTTTCATTACAACTTTTGACAGTCAAAAATATTGTATCATTTTGTGAAATTGTACTTTTTTTAATCAACAGTAAAAATAATTGGACATCCCTTTTTACGAGTAACACGAAAGATGTTAATTCGACACGTAATTGTATCTTATCTGTATGACAAAAGTTTGGTGCTTTTCAGTCGGTCAACATGAATGTACCCAAAAAGAGCTGGATTGTGCCCTAATACTGAAATAAATTACATGAGATTAATATTTAATATTAATATTTATTAATCTCATGTTATTTATTTCCGGATTAGGGCACAGCCCAGCTCCTTTTGGGTTCATTCGTGTTGACCGACTGAAAAGCACCAAACTTTTGTTTACTTAGGCAACACTGAAAAATTGCTTCAAACCTCACAATGTTATCTGTATGAGTCATGCAAGAAGTTGCAGCATGCCTGGTGGGCGGTGAATCCCTAGCTATTTCAGTACTTCTGGGGGAGGGAGAGAGAGGAAAGGGAAAGAGAAGCACATGCTTGTAGATTATTATTATTATTATTATTCTTGCATCGTTATGCCCGACTCAGGAGCACGGTTGAACCTGTTTAGCTGATGTGTTGGCCTTCTTTTCCTTCCAAAATCTCTTCATCCTCTCACTGAGCGCCTTTCTTCGGTCTTCTGTCCAAGTTATAGTGGCCCTGGTGTTGGGTTTGTCTTCAAATTGGTGATTGTCGATTAGGGTTCTGAATTTGCATCTGTCCTGTATAATATTGTCTGAAATGTTGATTTCCTGGAGATCTGTTTCAATTTCACGTAGCCAGCTGTTCTTGGTTTTTAGTGAGAGGGCCAAGTTGAGAATTCTTTTAGTCAATCTGCCATTGTTCATTCTGATAAAGTGCCCGTAAAATTTCAATCGTCTTTTCCGAAAAGTATGAGACATTTTTTCACATTGGCGATATATTTCCTGGGATGACTTTTTCCTCCAGATTTCCTCTATAAAAACTGGGCAAAAAATTTTTCGTAAAATTTTCCTTTCTTGTTTTTCAATCTCTTTGGTTAAAGATTTGCCACCAATGATAAAGGTTTCTGATGCATATAACGCCTCTGGTTTGATTACTGTATTATAATGTCTAAGTATTGCTTTCCGAGATATTGATTTTTTGTTATACCTATTCCAAGTGATTCTGTAAGCTTTCTGTAATTTGGAAATTCTCTCTTTATTTGCTTCACGGTTTAAACCAGAGGGCTGAATAATTTCTCCCAGATATTTGAATTCGTTCACTTGAAAGATTTTGCCGAATTTAGTTCTCATAGGTTGTCCGTCTAAGTATCGTGAGGCTCCTTCCATGTACTGAGTTTTCTCATAAGAAATTTGAAGTCCCGTTTTGATGGCAATTTCATGTAATTTTTCAATGGAATGAATTGCTTCTTGCCTGTTATTAGAAAGGATTGCTATGTCATCAGCAAAGGCCAAACAATGTACATGAATTCTATCTTTGAGTAGTCTGCCAAGGGTTATTCCCTTAGTTTCCTTTTCCCAGGTCCTGATTATCTTCTCAAGTACGGGGTTGAACAGTAACGGAGATAATCCGTCTCCTTGGCGGACCCCAGTGTTAATTGCAAAAGGCTCAGATATTTCGCCGAGGAATTTAACTTTTGACGTAGTGCCAGTTAGTGTTTGTCTGATTAATTCTCTTGTTTTTCTATCCACTTGAAATTCTTCTAGAGTATTGAAAAGTGTTTGACGATCTATAGAGTCATATGCTTTTCTGAAATCTACAAAGGTAATGACTGTCTGTCTGGTTTTGCGCATTTGTAGGATAGTTTTGAGATTAAGAATTTGTTCCGTACATGATCTTCCTTTTCGGAAACCTGCCTGGTATTCTCCAATCAGACGGTCTGTTTGTTTCTCAAGTCTAGTGAGCAGGGCTTTGGAGAAAATTTTATAAATAACTGGTATCAAGGAAATTCCTCTATAATTATTGATGTTGGTTTTATCCCCTTTCTTGTGCAGTGGATGGATTAGCGCACATTTCCAATCCTCAGGTATTTCTTCGGTGATCCAGATGTTCTCAATAATTGAGTGGATTTTCCGGGCTACGTTCTCACCACCTATCTTCAGCATTTCGGCAATTATACCTTCTTCCCCTGGGGCTTTATTATTTTTGAGTCCATGGATTATTTCTTTAATTTCTTCCAATGTTGGGGGTTCTGAATCTTGGTTGGATGTTCTTTTTTCAAAGATGAGTTGTTCTTTAGGGGATTCACAGTTTAAAATATCCTTGAAATAATCTGCTAGAAGTTTGCAATTTTCTTGATTATTGTTTCCAATGTCCCATCCGGGCGTTTGAAGCAAAGACTGGGTGCCTGATAATTTGATAATTCTTCTCTGAATGTTTTGTAGAAGTTTCGTGCATTGCTTTTAGTAAAATCTTGTTCAATTTCAGCCAATCTGTAGTGATCGTACTTGCGTTTTTCAGATCTGATGATTTTAGAGGTTTGTTTCTGTACTTTGGTGAAATCGTGCCAATTTTGTTGCGTTTTGTGAGAATTCCAATTCTGCCAGGCTTTAATTCTGAAGTTTATAGCCTTGTCACAGGTTTCGTTCCACCACCTATGCTTGCGTTTCCTGGGCGGTGTGCCAATGTTTTGAGAAGCTTTCGAAAGTATATATTTGAGTTCTAACCAGCCAGAAGAATCGTGAGTAGGGATACTTTCGTGGAAAGTACTGGCGTTCTGTTTACGAAATTCTGGATCGACGCGCAGATTATTATTATTATTATTATTATTACTATTATTATTATTATTACTATTATTATTATTATTTCGATTCGGCCATCTAAGGACCACGTCATTTCAACTGTTTCTTGCTGCATCGAGCTTTAACATCCTCCCAGTACTTTCGCATTAGTTCTCGATGCTGTTGTTTCCTTTCTGCAGTCCACTTCTTGCCAGTTGGAAGCTTTGGCTTTTCTTGGAAACATCGGTGTGCTGTTAGTTTTTGTTTAAGGGTGGCACGTTCCCAAATATCGTTGCCTGTAATTCCCACTTCTTGTAAATCTTTATCCACCTCAGTGAACCAAGCTCCCTTAGTTATTATTATTATTATACTCGATTTAATGGTACTCCGGTACTTGGTATGGCATAAAGGTGGTGTTCACAGCCCTAGAACATGGTCCCACGACATACATCTGAGTAGACGTCACCTTTCCTCTATAATCCGCATGCCGCTTAAACCAAGAAGTTTATCAGTCATATTGCCAGAATTGGTGTTGTCAACGACCCGCATTGTGAAAAAGATCCAAAGGACATCGCTGACATTAACTATAGTTCTCGCCACGATTTTTGGCCAGTCAGTCCCGGTTTCATCGTCGTACAGAGGACAGGTGGCGAATCTCACGCATGTGCAATTGATACGTACACGAGTTGCTTTCCGTTCAACTGACAGCTCACGCATCAATTGCACATGCATGAGGTTCGCAGACTGTCGTCTGTACGACTATGAATCCGGGACTGACCTGCCCAAAAACCGTGGCGTAAACTGTATATCCTGTTCGCCTGCAGTAAATATCAATCTGCAATAGACACTCTGTACAAAAATCTCCAAGGCTTACGTCTCGCCTTTCCCACCAACATACAGTACATAGCCACCTTCAGAACTCGAACAGACGCTTATGTCCAGCCCTCACCCAGTTCTTGACGACATCCGTCATCAAAATTTGAGTGCGTACATGTGTGCGAGTTCTTTTTTTCTTTTGTTTGTTTGCTTGTTTTTTCGTTTTCAGGTACAAGTGCTTTACAACAATGACTCTTAGTTCAACCAATGAACCTCACTTTCTATCTCTTTTTCTCTTTACGTATTCTTCTTTACAGCTCTTCTCTTTCTCTCGGGCGGCTTCGGTGGCGTAGTTGGTAGCATGCCGAGCTTCTATGCCCAAGGTCACGGGTTCAAACCCGGCCGAAGTCGTCGGATTTTTGCGGTCCCATGTCATTAATGTATGGCATGCAAAAGAACATTCCACTAATTACACTAGTGTGAAGCTAAATTATAGGTTAGATTTGACTAACGTTCTTAGGTTCCAACGTTCGTCGCCAGGAGCCGACAGCGGTGGCATCTAGTAACCATGTTCATAACTAGTTGTCGTTGACGGTGGCGTTTGATAGCAAAGGTATGAACTACTTGAAAATTGAATGTCTGCAGTCCTTACTTGAATTAAAAACAGATAACACACACTAATACAGCCATCACAACTAACACTGGTTATCAGGCAGCTTCTACACACACTCAAAGTACACGGGGCTACATGACCACGTTGTCGCAGCCCCTAAACTGAGGAATCAACCAACCAACTCTGTCTCTAGCATGCTCTTGAATCTTGCACCATAATTGTATTAGGTAGACTGAAGGGCCCATGTGGCCTAACACCATTAATGTAAAAAAACGCAGTTCTAGCCCGCCAGGCAAGCAACTCAATGTTGGAATTATCCTATTATATTTTCGTCCGAACGCCGGTTCATCACTGAATCTTATTCTTGGTGCATTTATAATTAATTTTCGTTGTTTTCTTCACTTTTCCAAACGTAAAGGACACACTAAACGTTTCTTACGAGTTGCCGGCATGATGACACTCTGTAAACTGATGATTGTTCACCTAAACCTCAACCATACCAGGTCGATTAGATTATCAGTTTTCCTTTTTTTACCACTACGAGCGCTAGTGTTAATCAATGAAACTCAACCATATCCGGTCGATTAGATTAGCAGTTTACATTTTCTTCCACTACGAACGCTAGTGTGAGCCAATGCAGAGTTTCACTTAAGCCATTGTAACTACTTCCGATGTGAAGATTTTTCAAAAAGGTAAAACAAGTCTGACGGTATTGAACCAAGACACACATTAAAGAAATAATTATGTAAATAAGTTAATTTGGCTTGAATTTGAATCAAATAGAAAACGAGTAAAGAAACAAGTGATTTTATGCTGTTTTTCCAAAACTGTATTCAAGCTGGAAGTGATTTTCGAAATTTGTTTTTTAGTTCGATAGAGCTCTCCAAGTCTCACAATTTGAAATCTTTCCTGGCCCTTTAACTCTTCAAAATTTGACACAATTGACGAAATTGCTTCATTTTACGTTTTACTTACTGCTAAGAACTGTTTTCAGCATTAAATAATTAAAAACGGCTGCCAAAGTAGTCAAATTAAAAATCAACCCTACTGTCGACCAAAGCATTATGTGCACTCGAGTGCACCAGCTAGCCACTCCGGCGAAAGCTGTACAGCGTTGCCGAAATGGAGCCCATCACGCATCATGGCGCGCCTCGCTCGGAAGTGATGGGCTCCATCCCAGCAACGCTGTACAGCTTTTCTCGGAGCTGCTAGCTGGTGAAACATGTGTTAATTCCCCGTACAAATACAAACCGATATAAAAGAAGTGAGTTAATTTACGTATGTCACAGTGATACAGCATAACTTTTCGATGTATAAGGATTACAAAGCGACCAAGAACTACATTATCCAACCACCCCGAGCCGAGAAAAAGTTACCTTACAAAAATGATAACAACTTTGTTTCTTGGACACACAAAATTTTTAAATTAATAAATCAGTTATACAACATTCCAATGTATATTGTGTTAAAATGTAGATTCGTTCTGATGACTGGTTTTTGAGATAATAAATTTAAATGTGACGCATGGTTGAAACACGCTTAAAAACGTGCACTTTTTGTGTTCCAACTGCGATAAAAAATATTAAAATATAAATTATAAAATCCAAACCTACATGAACTAACGTAAAATAGAACGATGAAAATGAGGATGTTATTGGATTTTATATAGGTATATTGGTTACTTCAGAAACAACCTTCAAACTCGAGTACACATACTACTTTGGTCGACAGTAGTAGAGGAGCAAGATATCTGGACTAAGGAAATACAGTAATGTAAACAACAATCAACTGACAGCAATGCCTCCGCGCAGTGCTTGTTTTCTAAAAAAAAATTAAGGGGTACACTCAGTTGTAGTCGACAAAACATCACGATCTTACAATTTTCGACAATTTGCAAAGTCAGGTCATTGTTTGTGTTCGAATCATTAACTTTCAGCTTTATCAATGAAAATAGTTCGTTATTTTCTTCATCCTTCGAAACTAACCACACGCACAAAATAACAACCTGCCCAGCCTCCAAACACCAGCCTGCGTGCTTATAAGAACAGAGTGCCGAAAGAAACTAATTCGATAGATCGATTTAAAACGACGATTACTCGAAATCTCCCCCAGCTGTTGTGAACAGCACGTTGACACCAGCTGATCGATGAAGTTTGTATTTGCTGGACTAGATACAAATGTACCAATATTTTTTCTTAAACAGTTTCCAAATATTTAAGGGGTACGCGTACCCCCCGCGTTCTCCCTGAATAAAAACATTGCCTCCACAGTTCGAGATATCGATATGAATATTACAGGAGTATGAATGACTGCCTGTGGTTTCGACTCATTCCGCTCTTCGCCATCTGAAGGCATCAAAACGTCATGTTAGAGGTTGGGATGGTCAGACCACAACTTGAAGTGTGAGGTTAGACGGGTTTATATGTATTGCTTTAACTGCCACAGTACAGTACTTGGTAGTGTTGACATTGCTCGCCACAATGGGAGATAGAAAGAGCCGTCACACAATGCCCCTTGACACCTGTCGTCCGCACTAAGGCGCAGCTGGGCATAAACCTGCGTGACGTTACTAATACTTGGACATTCCCGCTCCCGCAATAACTCCTTGGTTCTGCTCAAGAGAAACTGTGCATAGAATAGGTGTCTTTACACCTAGAACACTGACCCTATTTCACCAGACAATCAATCACCCTTCGTAAATTTGGAACTTATTCAATTTGAAAGAGTAAAATTATTACTATTATTAGTACTAAGCTGAACGCCAGTCTCTCACCACTGGGTCCGTGGTTCAAATCCCTGTCACTCCATGTGAGATTTGTGCTGGACAAAGCGAAGGCAGACAGGTTTTTCTTCGGGCACTCTGGTTTTCCCTGTCCAAAAATTCATTCCAGCAACACTCTCTTTCACTTCAACTGGCATTCATTTAATCATTGTCCCAGGGGAGTGTGACAGGCTTCTGCAGCCGGCACAGTTCATATCCTCGCCGCTAGATGGGAGCTTCATTCATTCCATTCCTGACCCGGTCGGTCGACTGGAAGCAGACTGTGGATTTTCATTAGTAATAAGCTGAAGATTTTTAGAAGTTTGTTCTTAATGTTATTACTGTTGTTAATCGAGTTGGGACTCTGCGACATCGTGGCCATTTGGTCCTGTGTACTTGGGTGTAAGTAGATTTTTCCGATAACTTGTGTTTTTATGGAGTCTGTGTAATTTAGGATTGGGGAGGATGTGGCCGTGGCCTTAAGCTTGGACACATCCCAGCATTTGCCTGGAGTAGAAGTGGGAAACCACGGAAAACCATTTTCAGGATGGCTGAGATGAGAATCGAACCCACATGTTCTCAGTTTTGCCTCACGAGGCTGAGTGGGTCCCGTTCCAGCCCTCAGACCAGAATTAAATTTCTTGACAGAGCCGGGAATCGAACACGGATCTCCGGGGCGAGAGCCAAGAATGCTAGCCACTACATCATGAAGTGGACATTTTATGAAGTAATGTTAAATCAGTACTATTGTATGGCTCTGAATCAAGGAATGTCGACAGGCTATATAGTTCTTCACGAAACTACTTGTTTATATATTGAGTTCATACCCCTATAAATAGAGTAAGCTTTCTGTCTGAATAATGTAAATTTCCAACTAAAACGTAGTAAGTTATTTATCCCAGATGAGGTGTTTAATAATCAAATTTACCCTCAGTTTATTTTTTGTTTGTCATGTTATAGGTTAGTATTAATATTTTGCGAAAGTTCCGCCTAATCAATACCTTTATTGTATTATATATAAATGATCACTTAGTGGTCATTGGTACATGTTTCGAGGCCTAATTGTTTTGGCCCCTTCATCAGCCTATATAGATAAAAAGTCAAGGCAAACAGGTGGTCGGATAGCTAAACACTCATAAAACATTCCCTTCAAAGGTGAAAGATCCAAAGAAACATAAGGAAATAAAATACAGAAAGAAAGAAAGAAAGAAAGAAAGAAAGAAAGAAAAAAATAGTTGAAATTCGGAAAAAACAAAAAATATAGTGTGAACTGCATGAAGAGTGCACAATTTCTGTTATCAACAAGAAAGGGTGAAATTTTAGAGTGTGTTCATTCTATATTTTTTGTTTTTTTACAATTTTAATTATTTCTTTCTTCCTTTCTTTCCTTCATTCATTCATTCATTCATTCATTCTTTCTTTCTTT
Source organism: Meconema thalassinum (assembly GCA_946902985.2). NCBI lineage: Eukaryota > Metazoa > Arthropoda > Insecta > Orthoptera > Tettigoniidae > Meconema > Meconema thalassinum. The sequence goes on from OX336393.1 coordinate 178,853,268, forward strand.
ATTTATTTATTTATTTATTTATTTATTTATGCATTTTATTTCCTTATGATTCTTTGAATCTTTCACCTTTCATTATGGTGCACCATAATAGTTTTTTTTTTGAAGGGAATGTTTTATGAGTGTTTAGCTATCCGACCACCTGTTTGCCTTGACTTTTTGTCTATATAGGCTGATGAAGGGGCCAAAACAATTAGGCCTCGAAACATGTACCAATGACCACTAAGTGATCATTTATATATAATACAATAAAGGTATTGATTAGGCGGAACTTTTGCAAAATATTAATACTAATTGTTGCATCAATACGGAACCAGAATGAACCATTCAAATACTAAAAAAATGTTATAGGTTGATGCCAAAACTACTAGAGCGAATGGATTTAAAATTACTATTTAAGTAGAAGGCATCACTACAATAACACTAGGCTACAAATCATGTACTGTATGTAATATAAAGATGTGAAGGGATTAAGACAAAGCGTCAAAACCGGTAGTAAACCAATTGCACAATTATTCATATCCATCTCTTGACATGCAGTCGTAGGCTCCGATTGATTTCGTGGAATGCGCTCTAGACTGCTGAAAATCACACAACACTCCGTCGATAAGGCAAGAGGCACATCTCTCTGACATGCATATGTCTCAATCATGTATTTAAGAAGTAGCAATATACCATGGAGTGAGTCCATTCACACGCTACTTAAACTCTGTATACGGTTCACAACTCAACAGACAGACACGCATTAACGTTTGCCATCTAAAGTAAGGCTGAGAAATGTATGAAAAACACGTCCGTTAAAACATGAGCTTTGGCAAAATAAATCAATTCCTATGTTGAATAGTAACACGTATCAGTGCTCTACTACTGTTTGTCATTATGTCTGTCTGTATAATGAATTATGTCCATGCGAACTCTTGTTCCCTATTTGTGAAGCTCCACCGCAAATGGGTTCGTGGCGTCTGTTGATTGAATCTGTAAATCATAATTCAATTCTACTGGATTTTAATCTTTTAAGATTGGCGCTATTTTTGTCAAAATGTGAAGAGTTCTCCCAATTACGTAGTATCAGTATGACGGATAAAATCTCTCAAGTTTGCGAGTCTTAGTCGATAAAGAGAACTCAACTCCCCTGCTGTCGCAGCTTTCTAAGCAGCTGTCCGACTTTTATCTTCACAAGAGGATTGGAATTTCTAATTGAATTTCAACTTTAATAATTTCACAAAAACAAAATTCAATTATATCTTCTCATTCTTGTAACAGATACTGCTCAAATCATTTCTGATTGCGATCGCTGTTAATGGAATGGCAGGGGTGTCAACTAGAGCGTGCTTTTAACAGAACTTGCACATCTGCTTCAGCCACATCTCAGGTTGTATGTAGTATTTACTGCGTCTTTTGCTTTGTTTAGGGTGTTCAAACTAATAAGGTGTATTTTGTTAATATTCTTAGCGCCGTCTCTTGTCTCAATAACAGTCGTAATGCAACATTGACTGTCTTGACATTGAAGTCCCTTGGCCTCAGTGCTGTAATAGTCTCATCATACTAGCACAATTTCTGTGCATGATCATTTAGTAATCAAAGATTAGTACAATAAAACTGATTGGCCTCTACACTCACCTGATATCAATCCCATATGACTGAATGGAAATACTGGATACATACGCCTATACAAAGTCTGGTATAATGCTGACATTTTTTCTAAGCCTAAATGATGACATCAAAAATGTAAATTAATTGCCCAATGACCGTATGTTCCAAACGATAACGTTGGGCACCTATATCATAAGTTGCTAGACGTAGATTTTGAACACATGAATGAAAGTTAAGTACCTTAATAACGCCCAAGATATTGGAGTCTGCATAATTAGTTGCAATATAATTAATTATATTAGGTGACTACAATCGTCCCATTTGCTTACTGACGCTCACTCACCACTGTAGCTGAGCAGTCTAAAGCACTCTCCACGACTATTGTCGACCAAAATATTATGTGCACTCGAGTTTGAAGGTTGTTTGTGAAGTAACCAATAGACCTACATAAAATCCAATAACATCATCATTTTCGTCGTTCCATTTTACGTTAGTTCATGTAGGTTTGGGATTTTCAATTTATATTTTAATATTTTTTATCGCAGTTTAAACACAAAACGTGCCCGTATTTAAGCGTGTTTCAACCATGCGTCACATTTATGAATTATTATCTCACAAACCCGTCATCAGATCGAATCCAAATTTTAACACAATATACATTGGAATGTGGTATAACTGATTTATTAATTTCAAAATTTTGTGTGTTCAAGAAAGAAAGTTGTTATCATGTTTGTAAGGCAACTTTTTCTCGGCTTGGGGTCGTTGGAAAATGTAGTTCTTGGTTGCGATGCAATCCTTATACATCAAAACGTTATGCTGTATGACTGTGAGACACGTAAATTAATTCACTTATTTTATATCGGTTTGTATTTGTACGGAGAATTAAGACATGGTTCACCAGCTAGCCGCTCCGGGAAATGCTGTACAGCGTTGCTGATAAGGACGAGCGATGCGCGCCATGACGCGTGATGGAGCCCATCTTGGCAACGCTGTACAGCTTTCACAGGAGCGGCTAACTGGTGAACCATGTCTAAATTCCCCGTACAAATACAAACCGATATAAAATAAGTGAATTAATTTACGTATTTCACAATCATACAGCAAAACCTTTTTGATGTATAAGGATTACAACGCGACCAAGAACTACATTTTCAAACCACCCCGAGCAGAGAAAACGTTACCTTAAATAAATGATAACAACTTTGTTTCTTGGACACACAAAATTTTAAAATTAATAATTCAGTTATAAAACATTCCAATGTATATTGTGTTAAAATTTGGATTCGATCTGATCACGGGTTTGTAAGATAATAATTCTTAAATGTGACGCATGTTTTTTTGTTTTTTTTTTTAGCGTATGGCTTTCAATGCCGGGAGTGTCCGAGGACATGTTCGGCTCGCCAGTTTTGTAGCCGCTTCGAGACGGACACCCAATGGGTGAGCTACAAGTACCGTTGGGGAGGGAGGGAGGGAAGTTGGAATGTAAGGACGAGGAGTTGGAAGGTAGCGGCTGTGGCCTATAGTTAGGGACCAACCCCGGCATTTGCCTGGAAGGAAGATGGGAAACCACAGAAGACCATCTTCAAGGTAGCCGGCGGGGGGATTCGAACCTCCTCGCCTCCCGGATGTGAGCGACTGCCATCAGTCATGCCGTAACCACCACGGCTAACTCCCCCGGTGACGCATGGTTGAAACACGCTTAAAAAACGGGCACATTTTGTGTTCCAACTGCGATAAAAAATATTAAAATATAAATTAAAAATTCCAAACCTACATGAACTAACGTAAAATAGAACGACAAAAATGATGATGTTATTGGATTTTATGTAGGTCTATTGGTTACTTCACAAACAACCTTCAAACTCGAGTACACATGATATTTTGGTCGACAGTAAGCTGGATAGCTCCTGTTTGCAGATCCTCGAATCAAATCACGGCGTATAAAATATCAATTTTGTGTACGAGAAAGCCATGTTGCCTTAAATAAATAAATAAATAAATAAATAAAAATTAATAAGTTGGGCCACTTCGCAATAAGGGAGTCCATTTTTGGTTCATTGTCGTAGGCCTACTGCCGAATCGAAAAATTCGCCATTCGACACTGACAAGAGGTGAAAGGTCACTGATATGGCATCATAAATCTGAGTAATGTGGTAATTTGATTTAGGCACGCACACAGCCACAGTACGTAGATGGAGCACATCGTTAATGTGCGTGGCGGTCACAAGAGCGCTAGTGTGCTGGTGTTCCATATTAATTTACCATATTCGGTATTATTGAATAAAATCTGACGTGAAAATGAATTTAACTGCAAAATTAATTATTGTGATTATTGGAGTGGTAACTTTGATTCGTGCAGATTATATTACACAGAGTGTTAGTGATATGAGAGCGATGCTAGATTTATCCATGTTAACTGCACAAAAGCACTTCAGCCGACTTTTCCTATGGTATATAGTTTATTAAAGACGCACGACGTGGCCGTGCTCGTTAAATAGTGCACCACGACCGTGCGGGCAGCTGCAGCAAGTCAGGAGATCGCAGATTTAAATCCCGGCACTGACGGCAGCTATCTTGAGTGTGGTTTTTCACCAGGGTTTTCCACACTCCCTCCTGTAAAATCCGGAATAGTACACACATCAAAAAAAGTTTTGCATCACCTCGGTTCCCAGATCTCCGGCATATAGACGTTGACTGTGTATATTGTATCCAAGATACAGTCCCTTTGACTGTTCATAGATGTCACTAAAACTGCTCAAAGATGTAAACAACCATGCATGAGCAGGGCCTATTAGACGGAGGGGGTACGACAGCCGATCAGTTCCAGTCATTCCACCAGGACGAAGGTACGCTGCTCATGTTGTCTGTAGTTCTACCATGCCTAGAAGGTCAATACCGCAGTTCGATCGCGTCCGCATTGTTACTTTGTGTCAAGAAGGGTTCTCAACAAGGGAAGTTTCCAGGCGTCTCAGAGTGAACCAAAGCGATGTTGTTCGGACATGGAGGAGGTACAGAGATACAGGAACTGTCGATGACAGGCCTCGCTCAGGCCGCCCAAGGGCTACTACTGTAGTGGATGACCGCTACTTACGGATTGCCGCTCGGAGGAACCCTGACAGCAATGCCACCATGTTGAATAATGCGTTTCGTTCAGCCACAGGACGTCGTGTTTCAACTCAAACTGTGCGCAATAGGCTGCATGATGCGCAACTTCACTCCCGACGTCCATGGCGAAGTCCAGCTTTGCAACCCCGACACCATGCAGCGCGGTACAGATGGGCCCAACAACATGCTGAATGGACCCCACGGAATTGGCATCACGTTCTCTTCACCGATGAGTGTCGCATATGCCTTCAACCAGACAATCGTCGGAGACGTGTTTGGAGGCACCCTGGTCAGGCTGAACGTCTTAGACACACTGTCCAGCGAGTGCAGCAAGGTGGTGGTTCCCTGATGTTTTGAGGTGGCAATATGTGGGGCCGACGTACGCCACTGGTGGTCATGGAAGGCTCCGAAACGGCTTTACGATACCTGAATGTCATCCTCCGACCCATAGTGCAACCATATCGGCAGAATATTGGAGAGGCATTTGTCTTCATGGACGACAATTCTCGACCTCATCGTGCACATCTTGTGAATGCGTTCCTTCAAGATAACGACATCGCTCGACTACAGTGGCCAGCATGTTCGCCAGACATGAACCCTATCGAACATGCCTGGGATATGTTGAAAAGGGCTGTTTATGGACGTCTTGACCCACCAACCACTCTGCGAGATTTACGCCGAATTGTCGTTGAGGAGTGGGACAATTTGGACCAACAGTGTCTTGATGAACTTGTGGATAGTATGCCACGACGAATACAGGCATGCATCAATGCAAGAGGACGTGCTACTGGGTATTAGAGGTAGTGGTGTGTACTGCAATCTGGACCACAAATGCTGAAAGTCTAGCTGTATGATGGTACAACATGCAATGTGTGGGTCTCATGAGCAATAAAACGAGCTGAAATGTTGTTTGTGTTGATCTCTATTCCCTTTGTATTTAAAGGTTCCGGAACTCTTGGAACCGAGGTGATGCAAAACTTTTTTTGATGTGTGTACATTATTTCAAGACCTGGGGCACCTACCCCATCCCTGTCCGTAATACAGCTACAAACAATAATAGTTTATTAATTAAATACATATAACGGTAATGTAACTTTCAATACAATATAATAATAATAATAATAATAATAATAATAATAATCGCATGGCCTCTGCTAAGAGTACAAGGGAAGCTTGTCTCCAACCAATTCCAAAAGGGTTCGATTATCGGTTCATAAATGTGGAATTTCGAGGTGAAATGTCGGAATCCACGTAAATAGAGATCGAGAGGCGTGTGATCGTGAGAATAACGAGCATGTGAAACTACACGTATTATGGAAAAAATAACGCAAGTGGTAAGTTTCAAATTCCTGGGAGAGATCATAGTATACGGGGTCATCGAAAAATAATGCCTAGATTTTAAAAAATATAGCATCAAAACCTTTTATGTTAAATGAGTGATTCTTTCACTGTGTGGTAACTGGTTAGCGCAAGTTTTGTTTAATGCATTAGCGTGACTATGCGCTGACTAGTTGCGCAGTCGTCAAGGACAGCCGACCACCGACTGCCGCCACCCAGTACGATACTGAAAAAACAATTACAGGCCTAATTTACCTGGACATGCTTGAATAGTTTATGTTCGCTCAAATAGAAGAAATGGAACAACACACTGGACAGCGTGTCATTTTTATGCAAGATGGGGCTCCCTTTCACTACCTTCACGCGGTACGCGATACACTCAACGCTTTCCAAACGGTTGGATTGGCAGAGAAGCCCCCATTTCCTGGCCTCCCAGAAGTCCAGACCTAACCCCCTTGGATTTTTTTCTGGGGGTACATAAAAAACGTTGTTTACGCAGAAAAGATTGGTGCATCTTCGGGAGCGAATTGCTGCGGCCATCTCTAATATTACCCCACGTGGCACGAAGTGGACTACATATTAGAGTTTGAAACTTACCAAGTTTTCCACGCATTTTGAGGATAAAATTATTACCTTCAATAGTTTATTACAGCAATTATTTAAAATGTAGGCATTATTTTTCGAAGACCCTGTATTCAAAGTTTAAATTATACGACAATCAATACTTACCCTGTATAGGAAACAGGACTGAACTTGGCATCCAATGAAGAAAGGAACACAAAGCATACAGACCTACAAGGAACCACTGCAACAACAAAAGTATCACCAATACCAAACTACGACACTGTAATACCAGTCTTACCAGAAGACTTATCAAGGGAAGAACAAAAATCAAGTAACTAGACAAACAAGAGAGACAAATACTGAGAAAAGATCTATGGGCTATTTCAGAAAAAAGGAATATGGATAAAGAGACCGAAGTAAGGGGCAGAAAAAAAACATAAACATTGATTCTGTTATAACGCTCTTCGTAAAGGGGAATTAACGAAAATATTATATACTAGCGGACCCGTGCGAGAACTCTCGCATGTGTATAAACCACCCGCCTGGCTTTACTGTTATGCGGGCTTCTATAACTATGTTTATTTATTTAAACGCACATTTTTTAAACAAATTGTCAATATTTATGAAATCAGAGAGCAATGCATCACTGCTGCTGGTTGCACAATGGGTTGTGTGTGCCCCATGTGTACAGACTACCCGCCCGGCTTTAGTGCTATGCGGCTGTACCCGACACAGTTCTGCCTGGGGCTATAGTCATGTTTACTTGTTTAAAAGCACTTTATAAACAAATAAATATATTTCCGTTGACTTTTCAAGAAATGCAAAATTTTTCCTGTACTATTGAGACTATTTGGAAGATTTTGGTACAAACTACACTTTCTAACTCCCTCTGGTTTTGGAGCGTGAGTTTTGTGAAACATACACCTTGGCGTATTATATATATATATTCTTCTTCTTCTTTTTGCCTCTGGTACCTGGAGTAGGTCTATTGAGTTGAAGCCAGTTCCATAATCAAAATCAGTCACCTATTATAGCAGCGATACCGGAACTCTACTGGGCGACCGGTGTCCGGAAAGTTCGCCACACTGACACTTTCACAAACTGCCCAAAACACTGACAATTCGCCACAGCCCTTGGACGTGGCTACCTGTTTAATGACTAAGAAATAATCTCGACTGACATTTCCACACACATCTCCACCCCACCACCAAGGCTACTATGAAAACGATCAAGTTGAAGCCATAAATGTGGATTTTGAAGCTGCTGTAATTTCTTCTCTGAAAGACGTATTTCCAACAACAACAATACATGGCTGTCATTTTCACATGACAAAATGCTTATGGAGAAAAGTACAGGATCTCGGATTGTCGGTGGAGTACCGAGAGAATAACGAAATCAGCCTTCATGTCCGTATGTGTGAAGCACTTGCGTTTTTAAAGCCTGAAGATGTGCTCGATGGATGGGTGAAAATACACTCTCAAGCTCCAGAAAGTCCCAAACTTAGCCAGTTTTTTACTACTCCGTTAACAACTGTCAGGATAACCAAGACATTCCAATAGAGATGTGGAACTGCTACCAAGCACGACAAAGGACAACGAATGCTGTTGAGGGCTGGAAAAACCGACTCAAGAATCTCACGGAAGACCTCACCCCAAATTAAAAGAGGTTGTCAAAGTGTTGAAGACGGAAGCTGAGAAGACAAACGGCCGAGCTAAACATGGAAGGAAACAATGAAGACGAAAATATGTCAAACTGGTCGGACGGATTGAGAACATTCAGAAAAAGTTCGTAAATGACAAAAAAAAAGTTTTCTGAAGGCAGTTGCCTATTCACAGGAAATGGAGTAGGTTAATATTATTGTTGAACAAAACAAAAAAAATACAAAACAACTGACGAAGCCTAGAAAGCTGATTTTAAACACACCAAAATGATCGGTTTTGTTATTATTTTGCCAGTCCACAGCCTGGAAAAAGTGTGATGGAAATCAGACTCTGCATTTATTTTATTTTGATGGAAATTACACTACATCACAATGATATTTTCGAGACCGTGTTAGTAATGAAGTACATAGACCGAGCGCTTTTCTTCACTCCAAAGGAGTATTATGTTAAGGTGCATTGTCACTGGTGCGGCTGTAACGATGATCGCTGAAGCCTATAGCCTTAGGGGGGGATGTGTGTGGAACTGTCAGTGGAGATTATTTCTGAGTCATTAAACAGGTAGCCGCGTCCAAGGGCTGTGGCGAATTGTCAGTATTTTGGGCAGTGTGTGGGAGTGTCAGTGTGGCGAACTGTCATGTAATCGGGCGACCTGTGGCTGAGATTTCATTAGCTTTACGTAGTAATCACCGAAATGCCACACGAGACATTATACTAGGAGTGTTGTGGATTTTTCGCGTCCTTCAGAAAAACGACCTTATCGGCCGGGAATCGAATCTAAACTCGAAGTGGAGGCAATGAAATGATTTTCGAACAGGAAGTGAAAATTGTGATACTTACACTGTGCATCTTCCTTCTCTTTCTTAACAACACGATGTACCTGAATTGAGGTTAAACTCGTGACAAGTCCAGACGATGTAATTGGAGCAGTTCAACAACACTGACAGAGCGTATGACTCCCTAGAAAAAAAGCTCATCACAAGTTTTTGTTGTTATTTCTTGCACGGCCAGTCGGAACCTTAGCCATCAGCATCCTGCACTACCGGAATAAAGCTAGGGCATCAACGCACTTAGTCAACTTGTAATAATAATAATAGTTTTACGCCACTTTTAACTGCTGAGGCTTTTAGAGACGTCGGAGTGCCGGATTTTGCTTCGAAGGGGATCTTTAACGTGCCAGTATATCCACTGACACGGCTCCCTCGCATTTGCGCACCCTCAAATGCCCACTGACTGCACAACGATTCGATCCCGCACCCTTAGGAACAGCAGGCTAGAACGTTACCGCTAAGCCACGCAGCCAATCATCAACTGCTCAATATTTATTTATTTATTTATTATTATTTATCGTATGGCTTTTAGTGCCGGGAGTGTCCGAGGACATGTTCGGTTCGCCAGACGCTGTAGCTGCTTCAAGCGGACACCACTAGGGGGAGCTACAAGTTCCGTTCAATTTCAAGTAGATCCAACTTTCGCAAACAGATATCATTTGATAGAGCGTTACAACGAAATGTAACCTAGAAATTTAGCTCCACACAAGTTTAGTCTGTGGAAGGATCTTTTACATGCCATAAATCTATGACATGGGACCGCCGGCTTTACTTCCCCTCCGAAGGAAGGCATATTAAAGGATTTAATGCCCTTAAAAAATCTGAAGACTTCGGCCGGGTTTGAACCCGCTATCTTGGGCACAGCAGTTCAGTATGCTACCACCTACGCCACCGAAGCCGCTAACTGCTCAATAGAAATAGACGGACGGACATAAATCGAACAGAAGGGTTCCGGCAATGTTGTGACACGAGAAGAACATTCACCATGCTATAAAAGATACAGACAAAACTCTTAATTTTATTCATCTAGATTAATACACTGCATTCATTCTTAATGAAATAACATTCTGCATAAGCTAGCTTGCTGTGACACAAATGAAGAGCAATAGATAAGCACGAACCTGGCTGAATGGACGGAAAGTAAGCGACCGTACGGCGGGAGGTGTAGAGTGGAAGACACGCATGAATCACGGCTCACTTCCGAGGCCACACCCAAGGGCACGTGGCTCAGGGCGGCAGTCAATAACCCCCGGGAATACTGCCATTAGCATAGTGATCTTGTCTGTCTTGTTCACAGCACTGTCTGGTCTGTAGCAGACGCGTGCGCGGGAAAAATAATGACCAAACACATCACCCCAGAACAAGCAACACACAGTAAATAAAGCGCCGTCTTGTAACAGTTTCGGTGTAGTGTGCGTACTGAGACTCTGGACACAAACATTCCGAGTTCGAATCCCGACACTGTCAAGATATTTAAGTTTGGTCTTAGGTTTCGAACGGGTTATACTCAGCCTCGTAGGGCAAAACTGAGAAGAGGCGGGTTCGATTGCCCCCTCGGCGATCCTAGAAGTGGTTTTCCATCGTTTCAGTGCTTGCCACGGTGGGTGAGTGGTTAACGTGTCGGTCTACTAATCCCAAGCTTGCAGGTTCGCTCCTGGCCGTGGTAAGTGATTTTTTTTTTGAAAGGCGGAAAAAATTACGACACCATGTCATACGATGTTGGCATGTCAAAGAACCCATTTGAATGCAGTAGGCCGTGTTCATAATGGCAAAATTAATCTCGGGAGTTTCCGCCAACACAAAGTTCCTCATTTCACTACTAGAAAGCGCTATAATGTCCAAGGAGCTTAGATATCTAACCTCCTTGACTTCCATAGTGCTTCAAGGAACAACAAAATTCGACAAGCAAGCTACCCTTTGGGTGTAAAATAACAAAGCTTGCACGCGGCACGCGATTGGTAGGTTCCTCAGTTTAGGGGCTGGGACAACGCGGTCATGTAGCCCCGTGTACTTTGGGTGTGTGTAGAATCTGTCTGATGACCGGTGTTAATTGTGATGGCTGTATTAGTATGTGAATCTGTTTTAATCCAAGTAAGGACTGCAGACATTGAATTTTTTCAAGTAGTTCCTACTTTTGCCACCAAACGCCACCGTCAACGACCAACTAGTTCAACTTAGTTGCCAGATGCCACCGCAGTCGGCTCCTGACGACGAACGTAGGAACCTAAGAATGTTAGTCAAATGTTTAACCTATATACTAGTATAATTTAGCTTTACACATATGTAATTAGTGGATGCTTCTTTTACATGCCATAAATCTATGACATGGGGCCGCTGGCTTTACTTCCCCTCCAAAGGAAGGCATACTGAGGGTCTTTTAACGTTCTTAAAAAATCCGACGACTTCAGCCGTGTTTGAACCCGCGATCTTTGCCATAGAAGCTCAGCATGCTACCAACTACGCCACCGAAGCCGCTACCCGGCACCCGAGGCCATACGATATTATTATTATTATTATTATTATTATCATCATTTCAGTATTTCTACTCCAAGCGATGGTTGCAAACTTAAGGTCACGGCTGCCTACTTCCCAATCCTAGCCTCAATTACAAATACACACACTACTACAGACATTACGAACACACAGGCGATTACACAAATCCTATAGACACCCAAGTACACGGAGCACGATGTCACAAGCCCCTAAAGAATCAACAGCACCATCATAAGGGGGTGCTAACTGAACAGTTCCGTTCCTTTTAATATGATCATACCACACGAACTACTGAATTAATAATTATTGTTATGAACTTATGAACATTTATCAAAATTTACTTTCATAAAATAAAATAGTTAAGTAACCGAAAAGGCAAAATAATTCACAGTTACCAACATTACAATTAATCAATTCTTAAATTCATAAAAAAAAAGCAAAAGGTACATTTATGACTAGGGCTCGGATTTTTACGTGCTAAAAATCGGGAAAATATTTAGTTTTTATGTATTAAAATACCTGAAATATGTGACAAAAAAGGTACCGGTAAAAATATTTAATTATAATTTAGTTTATTAATGTGAATATAAACAATATGCACTACTCACGAATGCAATTTATGCTATGCCTCACTGATTACTGAAGCATTACAATACACAACGAGATACAGGTTGTCCATCACTAATGACCAACGATTATCGCGAAACACTTATTCTGAAAGCGCGACACTGCGGCACTATGATTCTTGCCCTTGAGGTGTTGTGTAACTTGACATCGCTGTTCAGCCTTGATTGGCTTTCCCACATGGTTGGCAGAACAGAACGCCCCCATCAGAAGTAAAATTATCTTTAAATTCTGAAGCATACTGTGTAGACGATAACTTGTAGTTGCATTTACTTTAGGCATCGTAGAACTGCCTCACACTTCACAGTGCCAGAAATGAACTGCATGTGAGTGACACTGGTTCCAGGTAGCTTGGGAGGAGGGAGAAGGTCTAGCACGTGGTGCAATATGGCTATGGACAAGGAAATCCCCGTAACACAGAACAAAAATGCAAAGACTGAAAGATCTAGCATGCTGGTTAAAAAAAAGTCAATATTATGTCTTTTTATGTGCTAATAAGTGAACTACAGGAATTTATGTATTTACAGAAAAATGCTTAAAATATGTATTTACATAAACAAATATTTATTTACCTAAAAATCCGAGCCCTATTTATGACCTTACTATTGAAGTTAAAGATTCGAAACTTAAGTTAATACACTTGAAGAAGATTTCATGGTTTGCAAACCAATCATGGTTCTAGTTATTCAATCTTATTGTCTGCAAATTTTGCTTTGATTAGTTTAAAAAGATTTTGAAGCAATGCATAAGCGATTAACGTGCAAAGATGACCCCAAGACAGCAGCCCGACGATGGTTCCACAGTCAGCCGGCTGAATTCTACCACAGGGGCATCTCATATCTAGTGCTGCGATGGGACAAATGTGGAGACTAAGTGTAAAGTACGTATAACAGTACGTATATTGTATTTTTCTTTGGCTAAAATTAATATGAGCAAAGACTTTTCGATCCGCCCTCCTACATTACAGAATACCTAAAGTACAGGCCACGTTGCCTCTAGGCATAAAGAGTACGTTATGCCGCTTTTGCTGACGTCCGGACAGGTTACCAACCGTACGATATAAAATTACCCAGCGCCTGCCTGAGAGATACACAGCAAGTAAATTATATTTATTTATTTAATAATTATTGGATACAACCATGAAAAAGTCATTTTACACTAATATTTTAACAATTTCAAATAATATTAACAAAAACAACAACAACAATAACAGGTAACAATTGGCAGTGATGGCAGAAAGGATAAATCTCGGGAAGGACGCAGGGAGTGATTGGGGTAGTGAGTGATTAGGAGGGCGAGGGGTTAGGAAAAGAGGGTGAAAGGGAACTTCTAATGTTATGTTTGAATGCTCGATAGGGAGAGAATATGTCAATGTTTGGCGTATGTGAACCAGGAACGGAATACATGTAATATAAAATAATATTATGCAATTTTGTTGAAATTTTAGAGTATTTTATTAGAGACAAGCAATATTTAACTCGTGCATTGTGTAAAATTTGGTTACGAACTATAAATAAATGATGTAGAACTGAAGTTCTGTCGGAACTGGGCTGCCGAATCTCTCGAAACGAAGTTACCAGTCGCGTTCTTAATTAAGGTTGAGAGACACTGCTGTAAAATATATCGCAGTTAATTATTATTCGGAGACACAACTATACGAAGAGAGAGGTTAATTCAGGGAATGAGGACCGTATCAAGACGAGAGTTAATTACATGCCTGGTGTGTTGTGGGGGAGGACTACCTCAAGGGAGAAGGTTGTCTCTGTAACCTCACATAGGCTACCGTGAAAGGCAATCAGACTTACCTGGACGACATCCGCTAACTCTTTATATGAAGAAAGGCAGCATAAGGAACTAATAAGGGAAGATTGTTGGATAATACATTTTTATAACAACAAACAGTGGCAAAACTTGGGAATTCAAAAAAAAAAAAAAAACACAAAGAAAACACGCAGTAGCAAAATTTGTGGCTCAATACATGCCACGACTGCCTTGCTGCGTAATTGCATCATTTTAAAAAACTTCAGTTTCCATTATTGTAAAATACGCAGACAGCAAAATAAAATCTCTATACCAGGCGAATCAGCTGCCCCTAAAAATATTGATTAATGCAGCCCAAATAGCGTTGCAATCAGGAAGGTCCATATTTCTCTGCTGCATACCGTATGATACTAATGCACTGGAAGCATATCCCGCAAACGATACTGAACCCTATTCTTTTCCCTAGTGTTGGTCTGTAGTCAAATCGAGGGAAAAATAATAGTGTTCAGTATCGTTTGCAGGCGCCGGCCTCTCACCGCTGAACCGTGGTTCAAATCCCGGTCACAATTAGAGGAATGTACGATTTGAACAATATTACCAAACTATCCTTACAAACAGCAATGATTCTCTTCGACGCGAAAATAACCCCCGCCATTACATATGGTCTGGAACTGATATGGGAAAGGCAAACCATGACAGACCTAACCACAATTGAAAAAGTAAAGGCTATTTCCTGAAAAGGGTGCTAGGAATTGCAAGAACGTCCCCGTCCAGGCTGGCATATGTCCTAACAAAAGAAACACACTACATCGAAGATCTCGGATTAAGACTACAACAGCCATCTACCAAGCATATGAAGAAACTCCTCGAGATAATACATCAGAAGCAGAACGAAATCCCGCTCGAATTCTACGCAACAGAAGCAATGGTGGACAGAAGATGGACAAACGAGAACCAGGAGATGAGACATGTGATAACAAGACTCGCCATCCACGGTTTCCACCACAGGATTTGTAAAAATGTAAATACCATGAACCGAATGAAGAATGCATATGCTCTCTGTGCAATAACCCCTGCGACAAATATCACATAACATCACGCAGCAAACGGACAAAGAGCATAGTTGAATACAGTAAAGATTAATCTACCTGTAATAATTATCTGTAAGCACACCTAGTAACCGTCCATTATGGCCACTTGGCTGCAATAAATATTTATTATAAATCCCGGTCACTCCATGTGAGATCTGTGCTGGACAAAACGGAGGCAGACAGGTTTTTCTCCGGGTACACTGATTTTCCCTGTCAAAATTTAATTCCAGCAACACTCTCCACTACCATTTCATTTCATCTGTCATTCATTTAATCATTGCATCAGAGGAGTGCGACAGGCTTCGGCAGCCGGCACAGTTCATATCTTCACCGCTAGATGGGGGCTTGATTCATTCCATCCCTGACCCGGTCGGTTGACTGGAAGCAGGCTGTGGATTTTTTCATCGTTTGCAGGATATGCTTGAAGTGCATTAGTACCATACAGGATGCAAGCAGAGAAATATCGACCCTCCTGATAACAACGCTAGTTGAGCTGCATAAAACAATATTATTAGGGGCAGCTGATTCACCTGGTATATAATAAAAATGAACGTTACGTCATAGTTGGTTTGTATGTTTGTCCCGTTTCCGTTCATAAACCATTCATCCGATTGCGATAAAACCTTCGTGAGAACTGTGCGCTCTCCCGCGAATGTTTATGAATAAGTAAATCCAATTCATAATAGATGGCGCACGAGTCGTTTCAACAAATGAACCATGGAGAGTTGTTGTGCGAACGCCACCGAAGGTTTCTCGAATTACATAATCCATTTAATAATACATGGTGCGCGAGTCGTTTCAACAAATGAACTTTGGCCAGCTGTTGTGCATGCCCGCGAAGGTTTCTGAATTAGTAAATCCATTTTACAAAAGGTGGCTCATGAGTCGATTCATCAAATGAGTGTATTTCATACAGTTTAGCGGCAGTTTATGTGTTTCCAAACGTTTTCATTTTCCAGTGCCACTCGCATTTCGATGACCATCCACAAAGCACAGGGACAATCCTTACAAGCGTGTGGACTAAATTTGGAAAATCCATGCTTCTCACATGGACAGTATGCTTTCCTTCGGAGGGGAAGTAAAGCCGGCGGTCCCATGTCATAGATTTATGGCATGTTAAAGAACCTTCCACTAATTACACCTGCGTGAAGCTAAATTGTATAGGTTAAGAATGTTAGGTTCCTACGTTCATTGCCAAGAGCCGACTGCGGTGGCGTCTGGTAGCTAAGTTCTGAGCTAGTAATAGTTGACGGAGGAGTTTGGCGGCAAAAGTAGGAACTATTTGAAAAATTCAAAAGTCTGCAGTCCTTACTTTAATCAAAAACAGATAACACACACTAATACAGTCATCACAATTAACACCGGTTATCAGACAGATTCTACACACACCCAAAGTACACGGGGCTACACGACCAAGTTGTCGCAGCTCCTAAACGTAGGAACCAACCAACCACCACATGGATAGCTGTATGTGGTCTGATCACGCGTTGGAAAGCCTTCTGATTTATTCATGTACGCACAGGACGGATAAACAAAAAATAGCCCATGATTGTGTACCCAAAAACATTTCAATAAACAAAATTACAACACAAACACCTTATTTATTTGATTGGCATTGCAACGCATGGCGGGTCCAGTTCATGCACTTTCCTCGTTTCCAGATAGTAGTAGAGAAGCAGTGCCGATCCTAACACACCGGGTGCTCAAAAAGTAAGTATCCACATCGGCAGGACCGGCACTGCTCCTCTACGTTTTTTGATGTTTTTTTCGTCCTAGGGTTATACAACTTGTTTTAGATGGTAAAGGGGGTAAGGACCTTTCGTTTAAGACAAACATACCACTCTGGAATTCATAGTTTTGGAAATATAGCCTACTTTCCAAATTGAACTTTTTTTGGAAACATTTTTAAAAATACCATGTTTTGTTCTAACGATAAAGGGCATAGAGACCTTTCGTTTAAGCCATTGCACAACGTTCTGCGATTCATAGTTTTAAAAATATAGCCTACTTTATAAATAATCTTTTAATAAAAAAAATAACTAGCGGCCTGCCCTTGAAATCTAACTGGGCGGATATGTTACCTATCAAGGCTGCCTGGAGACAAGGCTCATCCAGTGCGAGGCACAGCGTTGTCAACTTTTCACCGTAGGCACTGAGAGTAATGAGCAAGACTGGACCAGATGTGCAACACTGGACACTTGACAACTGCGTGAAACGCGAGCTGCCCGCCAGGGCTGGACTTTGGAGTCCACGTGGAGTGATAGAGGAAGCATTCTATTGGTCAACAACCGTTAACCGTTCTACTGTCTTACGTTTGAGTAGGCGCTCGTTAACCAGGAAAGAGAAGGAGCTATACAGTTAGTAATGAATAAAGATCACCTCTTAAGCGGGTTACACACATGGGGACCTCGTTCGCCAATCCCAGTTCGGCAAACCAAATCCATGGGCAATTCCAACAACGGTTAGTCCAAAACGTCAGTGTTGTATGTTGTAAGTTGAAGTATTGTGCCTCGTGATCGGCGATGAACAATAAGATGTCATATTACAACAATCGTGGTTTATACCTGCTCTCTTCAGACGTACCAGTTTTCATGGAATCTTTTACCTTTCTCAATTCTAATTGACGCTATGTGTTATATTATGTACTTAGCAACAATTAACATAAACTCACTCCTTCAGATAGGAAAACTAAAGCAAACATTGGATGTTCTTGAGAAACATAACATTGTCATCGCTGCATTGCAAGAAACACGATTTTGTGATGAAGAAGCTTTTGAGTCTCAAGGATTCAGAATTTATAAAGGAATACCTGGCACAAGAGTTACACCGAACATCCCTCATCTTGGTACAGGTTTTATAATCCACAAGAAAGCTGTTGATTCAGTGCTGGATTTTACATCATTCAATGGAAGACTATCCACATTGTCATTTAGATCACTTAATAAAGCCTACACCGAGGTCAATTTTCATGCACCGACGAACGTGTCAAACACGAAAGACTGAGAGCAAACTAATATAATATGGGAACAATTAGAAGACGTATTTGACAATATTCCAGCGCATCACACCACCATCCTTCTCGGTGATTTTAACGCCCAAGTAGGAAGAGAGAAAAAGTTTAGGAATATAGTTGGAAACTATCCTGCACATAAACGAACAAACAAAAATGGCGAACGGCTGCAAAAATAACAACCTAGTTTTGAAATCTACTGCGTTTAAACATCTTCCTCGGAAAGCAAAGACATGGAGACATCCAAATCCACTTATGGGTGAATTTCAACTGGATCATGTGGCAATATCAAAAAAATCAGATCGTGAAATCCAAAATGTGAAGGTCCTGCGTAATGCGAATATAGACTCAGATCATTATCTGTCCCTTATTAAAATGAAAGGTATTCCGTTTAGGAACAATAGAGTGAATGTTGAAAAGGGAATGAAAACGCAAAAGTACAACATCGGTGGTCTGAAGTCAAATAACAACACTTTTGCGGAAACACTCCACAACAAACCAAAAGATGGAACATGGTTTACTTTAAGGAACGCCATTGTTGCTGCGGCTTCGGAATCCATTCCTCTTGATAGAACGCGCAAGCACCCTTGGTGGAACGATCAATGTGATCACGCAATAGAGGAAAGAAGAAAAGCTTGGATCAAGTGGAATAACAAGAAAGACGATGTGAACCTTGAGAACTTTCTCTGCATCAGGAAAGAAACTTGTAAAATTTTAATATTGGCAAAAAGAAATTTCCACAAATCTCAAATTATTCAAATTGAAGATGATTTTCAAAGGCACAAAACAAGGGATTTCTATCAAACTTTTAAACACCAACTGTCCAAATACGTCGCCCCTACTCTTCACATCCGAGGATCTGATGGTAAACTTAATCTCAATAATAAAGACTGTGCTAAAGCTTTTGGAGAATATTTTGAAACCCTTTTGAACACGGACATACCTACTGAACAACTTGCTTTCTATCCTAGCGTTGCATTCCACGACAGTTCACCACCCTCCGTCGAAGAAATAACACAAATCATCAAGGCGCTAAAAATAATAAAGCCTCTGGGGAGGATAGTATTGTGGCTGAATTATGGAAATATGCAGATAATGACTCCATCATTTGTCTCCAGAAAACCATTGAAGAAATATGGCATAGTGAAAAGTTGCCGGAGGATTGGACCTCTGCCATCATTCATCCTATACATAAGAAAGGGGATAAATCCGACCCAAATAATTATAGAGGTATTTCACTGGTATCGGTAACGTACAAAATATTTGCAAGGGCTCTTCTGAACAGAGCAGAACCGATATTAGACCGTCAGTTAGGGGAATATCAAGCTGGGTTCAGGAAATCAAGATCCTGTCCTGAACAAATTCATAACATTAAGACCATAATTTCCTACTGTACGGTACGATCAAAACCTTATGTTGTGATTTTTGTGGACTTTCAAAAGGCTTATGATTGCATTCATAGAAACACAATAATTAACACCTTACGTGAGTTTGGCCTAGACAATAAATCAATTAATTTGTTCAAAGCAAGCTTAGAAAACACCATTTCTAAGGTCAAATTTCGTGGTGAATTGTCCGAAGCCTTTGCAATCAAGACTGGCTGTAGACAAGGTGATCTGGGATCACCGATGCTGTTCAACTGTGTCTTGGAAAAAATTATAAGAGAATGGTTAACAATCTTACCAAATAATCATGGTATTCGAATTGGTTGTAAAAAAGAAGACCTGAATATAAACTGTCTCGCTTTTGCAGATGACATTGCTTTGTTCACTAATTCAATGGAAGAGGCCACTGACCAACTTAATAAACTACAAATCATAGCTGCTAAAACTGGACTTAAAGTGGCCTTCCATAAAACTAATTTTATCACAAATGTCAAAGATGCCTCAAAATTCATCACGATTGGTCTGCAAAAAATCAAAAAAGTCCGAAAATTTAAATACCTAGGGGAATGGATTACCCCTAATAATTCAGAAATAGCTGCCATTGAGAGCAGATGTAACAAATTGGAAGGTGCCTTTCAAACCTGCAAAAACATTTACAAAAGTAAAAGCTTGTCCCGGAATGTCAAACTTTGGCATTATAACACAGTAATTAGGCCGTCAGCACTGTATGCTGCAGAATGCTTACAGATGACAAACAAAGGCCCATTGAGGAAATTAGAACTTAAGGATCAGAAAATTGTAAGGAAAATATTAGGACCTGTTAATGATAATGGTACTTACAGAAGAAGACATAACAATGAATTATTTGAACATATAGAAGATTTGGTGAGTGTGATGAGAAAAAGGAGAATGTCTTTCTTTGGATATTTGGAGCGGATGGAGCATCATCGACTTTCATATCGAATCCACTCATCAATCTCTAAAAAAATCCTATTGTAAATGGTCGATGCAAGTTAAAAAGGACCTAACAGAAGCTCGAATCAATCAAGCTCTGGTTTGGGATAGGAACCTGTTCAGAAAGGCGGTTAAATCAACTAGTAATCTACACCCTTTAACATCTGTGATGCCTCGCCCTCACTGCAAGTGGACGGAAGAAAGGAGAGCTGAACATTCGTCAAGAATGAAGATCTACTGGCAGACAAGAAAACAAGCTTTACAGTGATCATATGAGTGAAGAACATCGTGGTCCATTGATGGCCGAAACGACTCAAAAAAAAAAAAATTGACACTAATACAGTCATCACAATTAACACCGGTTATCAGACAGATTCTACACACACCCAAAAAAACAATGGGCTACATGACCGTGTTGTCGCTGCCCCTAAACTGAGGAACCAACCAACCATCTACTGCTTCGCTGTCACCCCGGATATCCAGGTTCGATTCCCGGCTCTGCCAATAAATGTTAATTCTGGAATGAGTGCTAGAACGGGGTCAACTCAGCCTCGTGAGCCATCCAGGAAGTAACTTTCCATGGTTTCCTACTTATAATCCAGGTGACTGCCTGGATGGTTCCTAACTTAAGGCCACATCCTTACCAATCCTCATCTGAATTACAAATACACACATTAATGCAGGCAACAGAATAACTCAGATTATCAGAAAAAATTACACACTCTCTATTTACACATCTAAATAACCTTCTTCATCCATTCAAAATACACTGCATAATTAATCTTGATCATAAGTCAGTTATGACTAATCATCATCATCATCATCATCATCATCATCATTAGTCTATATTTTGTCAGTATTTCCCGTTCTTACTCTAATTTTAAACATACTTCTAAGTATCTTACTTATTCACCCTAGCAATAAACTAGCAATACAACAATTTACTGCCTACACCAAGCTAATTTGTTTTTATATGTATTTTATATTGTATCAACATTGTAATATTGTTAGATTTAAGTAGTACTAGCGGGCCCGTGCGAGAAATCTCGCATGTTCATAAACTACACTTTCCCAAATAGGTTTATAATGAGAGACTTAAGGAGAAAGGTTGTTATGTTTTTATTTCAACCAAATGATTATAGAACACTATTTACATTTCAGTTAGAATTCCAAGTTCTACGTTCCCTAACTTAAGACGGCAATCACTGAAAATTGGATCATCATAACACTCACCGGTTATTCGTTATTTATGAAATTATACGATTTGAGTACTCATTCCTTTGATTTACTGTTTCTGAAATCCATGTAAAATGATAAAGGAAAGACCTCAGAATGTTAAAATGACACGAAACAGGCGCCACAGTGGCCAAAATGTGAAGTGGACAGCAATTATGGAGCGTATTTTCCTACAGCGACAGTATCTGCAAATCGCACACTTCGTACATTTTTTAAAAGTAATTTATTAAAGAAATTATAGATATTTATGATATTAGAATGCAATTCGTCACTGCTAATGTCTATTCTATTTCATTTGAATGCTCATTTGTCACGATCAGTCGCTTGTGAGCGCCGCAGGAGGGATCTACAGTATGCTACTGAAATAATATATATGATATGATTTGTATTGTTCATTGTGTATTAATTGAATAATCTGGTTAGATGGAAGAGAGGGCCAAATGGCCCTAATGTTGCCAGACAAAATAAATCTATCTATCTATCTATCTATATCCGCATGGCGAAAAATTTTGCGGATATACGCTGGTCTATCCCCGAATATCTGCATCCGCGAAGGGCGTTAGATATACCGGCCAGGGCTCCCGTATCCATGTTGACTTACTGGAGAATATTTTTGCAAGTTTGAAGTTTTCTATCGTCTTCACAAGAAGTGCATGTAATATCACGAATGCAATAACGAAGAACTTCGCTTCTAGAATATCTGTCTTTTATTTCGAGTGAGTGTCCCCTTGCGGAAGCCTTGGCAGTTAATAGTGCCAGTGTAAACACGAGGGAGTTTATTTGAAAAGTTTGTCGTGCTGTTTATATCGGAAAACTGTGACAGCTCGCTGCAGAATATTATGAGCTGAGTTCATAATTTAGTAGCTTGGAACAACAAACAGCTCCCATAACACAGTGACGCTACAAGTTCATTGTCAACAACATCCCTCCAATTTCCTCCACGGATCACTAACAGTGGTTTATAGATGAGGTAGGAATTTACTGTCGATAAAACTTTGAAAGGATATAGAATACTTCTAATTAAAGAAAATTCATACTATGTAATAAACTAGCTTTTATTTCCAATCGCTGACGGGATCATCAAGCACGATAGCAACAAATAGAATAGTTAACTAATCTGGCCTGAATGCTTCGGAGACTGGCGTTTGCGGGCGGAGGGTAATCGTAGTTAAGCTGGGTTTTCCTAGGCGCGGAAGCGGAGAGCGGAACGCGGAGAGCGGAGTCGGCCCTTCGCTCGTGAGTCATCAGCTAGCTGAATTGTGTTTTCCTAGACGCGGATTTGTCCTCTGGCGGAGAGCGGAACGGTTGCTCATTTGTATACTAGGAGTGATAAGGTGAGGTCGATATGGACGTGGAATCTAGACTTTCTATTTTATTACACTTGGAAGAGGAGGAGGAGGAGGAAGAGTTACTACTGCATTTAGTGAAGGATCGAAAATGTGCAAGTTACATATTTAAAACGCGTGAAAATGAGGGAGTGTTTAAAATTCTTATAAATAATCATTTAATTGATGACGAAATTAGATTCAAACACTACTTTCGATTGACCAAAAACGAGTTCTATGATCTATACCAAGAAATAAAAGATGTAGAAGAACTGAAATCGCAGGTTTATAGCTCAAAGCAGTAAACCGACACACACTCATGGTGCACACACTTTATACTAAACACACAAGGGACACAATTGAATAAAACTACACACAACTTGTACAGACGTCCAGCCACTCCGCCAGCCGACAGCGGACTCGTCTGCTCTCGGAGCAGAGGAACGCGGAGGAGCGAGTTCCGCTCGTCAAGCGGCGGTCCGCTCCGCTTGTAGGAAAACAGTACCATTAAAATTACATATGACCAGAGGAGAGCCAACTCCGCTCTCCGCTTCCACGCTTAGGAAAACCCAGCTTTACTATCAAGACTTAGCAGCTAGCTCTCATGGTTTGTATTGTGAATGACTTTTCGCATGTTTGGGGGCATGCAATAGGCCCACCCACAGAGGACATATTCTCCACCCTGGACAACCCTATCCTCTTTTCTGGTTGGCTGCGTGGCTCAGCAGTCGCTTGTTGTGTCCAAGGTTGCAGGATCGAATCCTGGCACAGTCAGTTGGCATTTGAGGGTGCGCAAATGCAAGGGAGCAGTGTCAGTAGATTTACTGGCACGTTACAGATCCTCTTCGGGGCTAAATTCCGGTACCCCAGCGTCTCTAAAAGCCGCAGTTGTTAAAGGGGATGTAACACCAGCCTGTGCTGAGCCATATCGAACCACCAAGACTAAGGAGATATAACCGTGAGCACACAAAAATATTACCGTAGTGAACTTAGCTCTCCCAATTCAAGAAGACATTGGCCGTTTGAATTCACGTTCTTCATCTGTGTCAAAAGCCCAAGAGTTGGTTAGGAGAGGTTTTAATGCAGACGAAGGATGGCAACAGGACTGGAACAATGCAGCAGCGAAGGAATGGTAGTCACTTCTTTGTACACAACACCCATCAGTAGGTTTTGATCTGGCACGTAAAACGTGGGTTTGCCTAAACAATGCACGAACCAACAGTGTGCGGTGTCACTCGTTACTCTATAAGTGGGGCATGAAAGCGTCACCCTACTGTGAATGTGGTGCGCTGAGACAGACCGTCAGTCATATTGTTATCGAGTGTTGTACAAGCCGGACGTTTGTTTTAGACGATTGCCCTTGACCTTGAAGCTTGCGAGTGAGACTGTACACAGTCAGTCTATAGCCCTATCGCTTCACATTATTTTGTCATCACCGGTCTGATGTAATGGAATTCCAGACTTGAGCACGTGACGACACCACGGTGCAGACAGTACAGTCGACGTCTAAGTATTGTGTGACGCGGAAGTACACGTTACATAGAACGCCATTATAGTTGCCAATGACTGTACTTCAGCAGTAGTGTGAGATAACTTTGTCAATCATCTGACCTCAAGGGCAGGTGACAGCAAAACAAGTATTGTAGTAACTCGCCTCCAGGCTTACAATAAGATTTTCTCACTCGTCTAAAACGTCCGGCCTGTAACAGGGCACACATGGCTTACAGCACAGCGCGGAAAAACAAAACCTTATCCAAACCGCACGAGTTTTATCCGAATTCGCTTACATTACAATGACATGAAAATCCACAGCCTGCTTTCAGTCTCCGACCGGGTAAGATCTCACATGGAGTGACTGGGATTTGAACCACGGACCCAGCAGTGAGAGGCCGGCGTGCTGCCGCCTAAGCCACAGAGGCTCCTGACATCACAATAATATTTTTATGTTCGACCCTGACTATTATATGTCTGAAAATTGTATCATAATGATGGTCATTATTACACTAATTTTCATTATGAAACAGTTTCTCCCACCAATCACAGCTCAAGAAACAGTTGTTTGACCAATTAGATAAGGTTAGCATCGCACCTGCGTGGAGTTCCAAGGCCTTCTGAACTGCGTTGCCTAGTGTCATAGTGGGGTAATCGAGAAGGCCATGGTCAAATACAAGGCATTCTCTGCGTCTCATGCGCTCTGTTCAGTACATAAAACTGGCGAAATCTCGACAGATATTTATGAATATTTATCTTCGAACATAAAATAGTTATAATAATTATCGTCGAACATAAACAGTCGTATGCAACTCGCCTATAATGGTAATTAAGACACTCGTATGGAAATTATAAAACTCGCATACGCTCGTTTTATAAATATACTCGTGTCTTAATTATAGCCATTATAGGCTCGTTGCATAATGTACTATTAATTTATTAGATAAAGCACAATGTATTAAACCAACACATTAAGACATTTAAGGAGAAATTCGTTTCCCTAGGCTATGTTGAATCACAAGACAATGTTGACTGAGTTTTGTCCCTCTGAGTAACAGCATGTGGGACAGTGCGTGGCTAATTGTAGCACTTACTTAGTCGTCGGATATACCCAAGCAGGAAAGCAAATAGGGAAATAAAAAGAAACGTGAAAGACGCAGATCTTATCAAAAACTAAAATTATTAAAAAAGAATCCAGTTCAACATTGTATGTCTTAAATATTATGCTCATAGGAATCACTCCATCAACATTCTACATCATCGTTTCTATCTGATTTGAATTAAAGCATCTAATAATTAAAATAAAAAGAAGTAAATATCCTGATTTATAGGCCTTTTGGGCAATTCCGCTATATTTCTGGGATAATGATATTTTAATTAGTTTTCTGGAATGGTAAGTTTACTCTCCATTTTGCATGCGCTGATGTCATATTCTTGTGTCTTTTTTTGTTTAGTTTTTTGTTAACGCAGCCAATGGCCATGTACTTTATATTCTTGTTATTGATTACACGTTGAAAAGAGGTTCCGTGGCTCATGATCTCGAGATTAACGGTCACGTAAAACTACAATCTTCCTTCCTTCTTCCTTTCAACAGTAAAGCCGGACGGGTGGATCATGCACATGCGAGATTTCTTGCAGAAGTCCCATAGTCCCTTTCTCGACTCGCGAACCCCTCCTACAACGATCTGAGTTGGGTGAACCACTGACTTTAAATAAAGGCAATGCACATGAATGTAACTGTTCCTTACTGGGGTAGCGGTACTGTTGTTAGTCCTATTGTTAGAACACAAAGAAGCTGGTAGTCTAAATTTCTATTGTAGCGATATCACATGCATTCCTAACGTTGTTAACTGTAAATCAGGCATTCGTGGTATTGTTATCGCGCCAGGAGATGGCATTTGGGTTCGAACTGCAGATGTATTCCCGCTCACAGCGTATTGCGCATTCAAAAAACAATAAGTTGGTCACCACTTGCTTCACTCACTCTGCACATTCCTTCTGTCACTGGCTGTGTGTCGTCTGGTGCGGTAACAACAGTTGGCATGCGGGAAGCCGATGTATTTAGGTTTGGAATAGGGGGGACGCGCATGCGTACTGCAAGACACCCCGCCTCCCCGTCGCAGCGTGTTGAACTGCCATCTCCTGGCGCGATGACAATAAATTGTAATTTATTGTGAAAATAATGTGATAAATTCCCGATGTTACACATAGCCTCTGTAACAAGCCGCGCAGCTGGCCCGACCGAGAGACTTCAAGTTAAGGAAAGAAATATCATTAGAAAAATTCTTGGTTGTAAGTTCAAAGATGGAGTTTACAAGCTCTGGAGTATTTCAGAAATATACTCCCACACTGAAAAGATCTCAAGTGAAACTGGAAACGGAGAATAACATTCTATGCCCACCTCCTCAGAATGCAACTCACTGTCAGTAAATTCTCCAACAGTCTATTATCATACTTCCGAGGTTTAAAAGTGATGCCCCTTTGGCTGGTGGAAGTGGATAAGGACTTGTTAAAGTTTGAAATTTCTGAATCAAATATCTTGCTCAGAACCCCATTCAAACAAAAACTCCGTCAGGTTCATCAAGAGGAAGTAAAACAGATATGTTCACTCGGATCAATAGCGATCAAATACAGTCAGTCAGAAAGACTAGACGTTATATTATTTCAAATGACGCATGCTACAAATGCTACACATGTTAGAAAGGCTCATGAGGGTTTCTCGCTTCGCTCGAAGCCCCAGGACTCTTTCAACAGACTCCATTACCCATTAACTTAGGCTTCCCGCGCGAGCAACTCTTTAAGGGTCACCCTGTATTTGAGTCTAACATCTTGTACACCTCTTTAAGAGTCACCTTGTATTCTTATCTGGCGTCTTGTATATCTCTTTAGGAGTGACCCTGTATTCTTATCTGGCATCTTGTACACCTCTTTAGGAGTCACCCTGTATTCTTTTCGCTTCGTTCGAAGATCCCAGGTCGCTCGACGCCCCAGGACACCATTACCCATTAACGTACGCTTCCCACGCGGCTGCATGACTGTCACCGTCTCCGTCTCCGTAACGCATAACTTTTGACTCAAGCATAACGATGAAGTCGACAAGATCATTTGAAATGATAAAAACTAGCAGTAGTGCCCGGCTTCGCCCGGTGGATTTATTTGTTTTATGGATGATAATGAATACTACTACCGAACTGGAGCTCTCAAGGATAAGGATCGGAAAGCACCAACACTTATTGCAGCTGATAACCTCAGTATACTGCACCAACACCATCGCCCTTATACAGAGGCATACTATTGTCATGATGATACCTGTTTTAAGGGGTCTAATAAATATTTATGCACTAATTACTCCCGTGATTGCAATTTATAAGCAGCTCGCAATTCTGCTCCAGAACACTGGTAGGGGCGACGTGATGCAGCCCGCATTGCCTGGCAACAATAGACTTAGGTATTATTGAAGCTGTTCGGGAGCGCTTGTTCTTCCGACTTACTGAACAAAAATCAATCTTTAAAGTTACCTGAGAGGTGTAGCCTAATGCTACATAGCCTAAACTATTCCTCTTGAATCTGGCTATCATATACAAAAAGAATTTTTCGAATCCACCTGGTAGTTCCAGAGATTAGCGCCTTTAAACACACAAACACACACACAAACTCTTCAGCTTTATTAAATTAGTATAGAAGTATAGATTAAAATGATTTTCTGTCAGCCAATACGATTGTACTCAATTGTAATAGATCTTAATCCCTAAACCTGAAAATTGAAGTAATTGACGCCATTTTTCAGCGTTGCCTGGTTCTAGTAAAGAAAGCTTTTCAGTTGGTCAATACAAATTGTGACCAATTACATTAGGCGGGAAAACGAGTATTTACACGCCCTAACCTGATAAAATATTTATCACAAAATAAATAATAATATAATAATAATAATATCGTATGGCCTCGGTGCCGGGTGCAAGCTTCGCTATTTACACCCAGAGGGTAGCTTGCATGCCGAATTTCGTTGTTCCTTGAAGCACTATGAAAGTCAAGGAGGTTAAATATAGCTCTTTAAACACTATAGCGCTTTCTAGTAGAGAAATGAGGTACTTTGCGTTGGCGGAAATTCCCGAGATTAATGTTGCCATTATGAACACGGCCTACTGAATTCAAATGGGTTCTTTGACATGGCGACATCGTATGGCATGCGTGTCGTATTTTTCCGCCTTTCAAAAATCACTTACCACGGCCAGGAGCGAACCTGCAAGCTTGGGGTTAGTAGACCGACACGTTAACCACTCACCCACCGTGGCAAGCTTATCACAAAATGACACGCTTTTATGAACAATAATGAGGGCGGGGGAGGGGGGGGGGGGGAAGTGTACGTAAACATAAAATATTTCCTTCAGGTTAGGGTATTATATAAATACGTTTTCCAACCTAATGTAGTTAGGCAGAATTTGTGTTCTGACTGGAAAACCTTCTTTAATATAGACTAACTAAACCTGAAGACAATTACACGACATCAATAAATTCATGCAAGTTTTTTCAGGTTTAGAGAATAACATTAATTACAATTGGGTACTATCGGGGAGCGTGATGGCACAGTGGCTTAGCTGCTCGGCCTTCACCCGGACGGCCGGAGTTCGAATCCAGGTGACAGCGGGGTAGAATTTTCACATGAAAAATCACGTGGCGTCAGGACGGGCATCCGACCTTAAATCCCCGGCCAAATCCAAAATGAGCCTGGATGGCTGTGGCGACCCCAATTAATTGGGAAAAGCCGAAGGAAGTTTATTTTTACAATTGGGTACTATCGTGTTGACCATCTGAAAAGCATTATAATATTTTGTTTACTAAGGCAACACTGAAAAATGGCTTCCAACACGAGAATGTTTCTACTTTATTTAGAGATTGTTATGTTTGACTGAAGACATGTTAGTGACATTACTCCACTCTGCTTAGAATGGTAATTAACCGCTTTGATGCCAAGCTATGAGTGGTTATGTTAATAATCCCAAGCCAAGTTTAGTAAAATTACAAATTTGTAATAAAAATGATCACCTACCCATATTTTTTAAAGATATAATGCTGATACTTCCTTTCCGTAGCAGGTATATTTTAAAAATATTAGATTCTAAATTAGTAATATGTTCCATAGGTAAACAACTAATGGCGACTCGTTTGGAAAATTGGTCTCGCCAAGAGATCAGCTCAGATATTCGATTTCTGTGGGCGAAACAAGTAATCGCGGCCAGGACTTCTCACCGAGGGAGTTATCCACCTTCATGACAACGCGCGACCTCACACAGCCTAGAAGACCACCACGCTGTTGAAGCAGTTTCGCTGGGACATCATTGACCATCCTCCCTACAGCCTCGATCTCCCTCCAAACAACTTTCACCTGTTTCCTCATTCGAAGGAGCGCCAAGGAGGTCGACGATTCGCTTCAGACGAGGAGGTGAAACACTTCACAACAATGATGCTGAACACGCAAGGACAGGATTTTTACCGTGCGGAAATATTCAAACTCATTAGACTATGTCGAAAAATAACATGATGTAATTTAGTAATTAACCGAACATTTTATTTTGAAACCACATTTATTTTTAGGTTTTACATACCTTCCTCTATTTTTCTACATAGTTGCCTTGTTTATTTAGGCATTTGTCATACCTTAAAACTATGTTCTGAAATCCCTCTGCATAAAAGTTTGCCGCTTACTCTGACAACTAAGAATTCACACTTCAGGAAAATCCATTGATAGAGTGGTTATCATGAATCTTCGGTCCTCGTGAATTTTCGTGTCAATTGCAGTCACCAAATCATCTGTGATCACAGACCTGAGCGTTCATCGCCATGAGCATTCTCACGGCCACTTTTGAACTCGCGTACCCATTTTCGCACTTTACCATCCGTCATTGCATTATCACCATACACCTCACAAAGCTGACGATGAATGTCTGCAGCCGACATGTTTCTTGCACTCAAAAAACATATCACAGATCGTACCTCACACGCGGCGGGCGAATCAATAATCTTGGACATTATAAAGTACGTACAGGTTAGCTACACAGCTGCAACTGACGCCTGCTTGTTCGCAAAGGACGCCGGAAGGTAGCGCGCACGCTTGTTGCGGCGTGCGTACTAACTACGGGCTAAAAAAAACGGGCCTTACTTAAAAAACAACCTTCGTACTATCAGTTGGCTGTATTGGTTGTACAAGTATCACTGCTACCTTTGTTACCTTAGTTTCTGATCACCCCTCGTACATTTAGAAGACAATGATGTGCCTCCACCACAAGCTGAGCCACCTTCAATTTATATGCTAATGCTGGGATGTGAACTTCCCATATAACAGGCGTCACTTCGGGTAGAGTAATGTCTTGAATGCCGCTCGCTATGGACGCCTCATTCACAACCCTCGTCTCAGTTATAAATACACACATTTCTACAGACACCGCAATGACACAGATTGTTAGACACACAAGTATACGGGGGCTACATGACCACGATGTCGCAAAAGCCCCTAAATGAATCAACAACCAGAATACAAAATCTATAAAAGTTGTAGCTAAGAGAAAAGGATCTCATCTTCTAAAAAAACAAAACAAAACAAAAACAGGCCTGCAAAAATGAAAAACAATCTGCGGTAAAAACAAATATGTGTGTTTCTTTAACTTCCTTGTGCTGAATTCGAAAATGCGTTCTGTTTATTCCCATCACATCTGGTTAATTGGCAATAGTCTGCTTCCAGTCTCCGACTGTGTCAGGAATGGAATGAATGAAGCCCCCATCTAGCGGCGAGGATATGAACTGTGCCAGCTGCCGAGGCCTGACGCACTCCTCTGGGGCAATGATTAAATGAATGACAGATGAAATAAAATGTTAGTGGAGAGTGTTGCTGGAATGACATTTTGACAGGGAAAACCGGAGTACCCGGAGAAAAACCTGTCTGCCCCCGTTTTGTCCAGCACAGATCTCACATGGAGTGACCGGGATTTGAACCACGGACCCAGTGGTGAGAGGCCGGCGTGCTGCCGCCTAAGCCACGGAGGCTTTGTTAATTGGCAATAGTAAAATATGTTATTTTGATTACAACAAATAAAAAGGTATTTGTGCATAAACAAGATGTGATAAACCTATTAAAACACTGACACCATTTTCGGATTCAGAACATTATGCTCTAACAAAATTGCCTATTTTCTAATTTACCGCATAATCATGCAGGCCTGTGTAATTTATGTCCCTTCAGATAAAAGTTGGTAATGAGTGATGACATCTCAGAAACTGTAACTTAATGTAGTGTGAATTAAAGTTACATTTATATTGTCGAGGCTAAGCGAAATCTATTTATGTATGCAATTATTATAATTCATAATTATCATAACTCAATATTGCTGTAGAGATGGAGGAGTGTTGTTCATTAAAAAGAATACGCGAAGCGCGACGCCAGTGACACCAGACGCTACATTAATACATTAGTGTATATACCAGGTAAAAAGCGCTCACTTGAAGCGTAAAGCACAAAACCCGACAAAAACGAGCTAACTTTAGATAGGCATTCAGCTAAGCATGTCCTGAACCGAAACGGAACGTGAACACTGCGAGTTGTCAGAGGCACCCTAGCTCGCCTCGCCTGCATTCAATGAAGGGTTTTACACAGCACCTAACGAAGGTTTCTCCCATAACAGAGACAGGTTATAACGAATTATTTTATATTGTTTATTAATAAATAGATAAATAAATAAATAAAAATAAAAACGAATACATAAACAAGTAATCACATAAATAATTAAAATCATGACACGATGCGCAAACTCATTGCTCAGTCCTATACGACGAATGGACGAAGCGTATCCTAGAGTTTTCAGAACAAGCATCGTGCCTCCTGGCACTTCCCAACTTATGAAATGACATCTGGTGCGAAATGGTCAGATGACCGCCATGTTAGGCACAGTGAGCTAATTGAAAACCAGCTGGATCAAACAAAAAAGAAAATAAAACAACACCAGAATGTATAATGAAAGGTTATGGTGACCCTTAGTTGATAAGAAAATCATAAATAAATTACATAAAATTTATAGAGACGATTTTTGGAATTGCTCTTTTAAGACTAGAGGAATAAGTAACATGGACATTGAAGCAACTGGCTAATGGAAAATCATCAGGCATTGACAGTATACCTACTGAGGTAATTAAGCTGCTTCCAATCCAAACAAACACAGCATTTTGACAAAAGATATGCTGAACTATGTCATGAGCGAAAGATTGGACTAGATCTGTCTTCATGTACTTTTTAAGGGGCCTACGGAGCCTGCTCAAACTAAAGCACAGTCAGTAAGATTATACTAAAGATTATATAAAAACGCATGGCGACAACTGTGGAACATGAACTTCCGGACGTACAAGGAGACTTTTGAAAAGGCCACTGAATTCCAGAAAGATATATACACTCACCTAATAGACTACAGTAAAGCGTTTGATTATGTGGTACTTGAGAATCTTTGGCAATGTTTTAAGATCACGAGGGTACTCGTACAAATAGAGCAACTACCAAAGACGGTTTATAGGACTCAATAGCCTACTTTGAAGACTACATTTTGTTATATAGAATGGTTCAGAATAGGCAAAGGGTTAACACAGGGAAGAATATTATCTATCACCTGCCTTATTCAACCAATTCACTCAATCGGTAATGAGAAACTTGGACCTTGAGAATTCCGAGATTGGTGCAAAAATGCCAATGACACTACACTGAAAGCCGATAGTCTTCAAGATTAGAACACCTGATTTTTAAGTCAAAACAGAAAGTAAAAAGTTAAGTCTATATCTACATATAAAGGAAACCAAAATACTAACACTGAAATACAAATCCACAATAAAAGTATTGAAAATTCCCCAGATTTCATCTTCCTTTTGGTCAAATTTATTTATTTATTTATTTATTTATTTATTTATTTATTTATTTAGCGTATGGCTTTTAGTGCCGGGTGTGTCCGAGGACATGTTCTGGTTTCCCACTTCGTCTTCGGGCAAATGCCGGGATGGTACATACCGTAAGGCCACGGCCGCCTCCTTCCCACTTCCTTGCCTAACTTTCCCACTCTTCCCATCCCTTCATGAGGCCCCTGTTCGCTTTGCAGGTGAGGTCACCTGGGCGTAGTGCTGGTCATATACCCCCAGATGTCTCAAGCTCCAGGACACTGCCCTCCGTGGCGGGAGAGGTGGGATCCCTCGCTTAGTCCGTGGGAAAAGCCAACCCTGGAGGATAAAACGATAACGGAAAACGGAAACAAGTTTAATTAGTGAAAGGTTCTTTTACATGCCATAAATCTATGACATGGGACCGTTCGGCGTCGGCTTTACTTCCCCTCCGAAGGAAGGCATACTGAAGGATTTTAACGATCTTAATAAAATAATCCGACGACTTCGGTCGGGTTTGAACGCGCGATCTTGGGCATAGAAGCTCGGCATGCTACCGACTACGCCACGACGGAGAATCCGGATCTGAAATACAGTGTCGCAATGCAATGTTACGTATGAACAAGATATCGAGAAGTAAATATACAGTATTACAGAATATGTATATAAAGGCTTTCACGCCCGGATTATAAAAATAATTCATGTTTTTGGGCTAATGCCGTGTGTATTTAGATTAGAACCATACGTTCCCGAGAAACCTTGCCTCCTTTTTCAATGGAATCAAACACTGTGGCCAAAGAAAGTATATCAATGAGATTACAAAAAAATATAGATAAATTCCTCTGTTCGTCACCAGAGAGCATCTGCCAGAAATTACTGTATGGACCATGGTAGAACGGCGGACAGGGTAGTAAGTAAGGAGAAGGTAAAGGGGGCGGGGTGAAAATATAGAGACTCCTCGAAGAATGAGGATGTCCAAGTATAATTCATGTTTTTGGGCTAATGCCGTGTGTATTTAGATGAGGGGACATCCTCATTCTTCGAGGAGTCTCTATATTTTCACCCCGCCCCCTTTACCTTCTCCTTACTTACTACTCGGTCCGCCGTTCTACCATGGTCCAAACAGTAATTTCTGGCAGATGCTCTCTGGTGACGAACAGAGGAATTTATCTATATTTTTTTGTAATTTTGTAATCCCATTGATATACTTTCTTTGGCCACATTGTTTGATTACATTGAAAAAGGAGGCAAGGTTTCTCCGAAACGTATGGTTCTAATCTAAATACACACGGTATTAGCCCAAAAACATGAATTATTTATAGTATTACAGAAGTACCGCAAGTTGCTCAGTATTGGACATGTGCTATATAAATAAACAATTTCACTCTTATATGTTTAAGAACTGTACATTTGTATGTTTCCGACACGAGAATAAATTACACAAACCTTCTCCGGAACACTGGTAGTCACTGTCCATGGAAGTATGGTAGGAGTCGTTCAAAGAATGTTACTGTTGTTGTTTGAGTCTTCAGTCTTTTGACTGGTTTGATGCAGATCCCCATGCCTCCCTGTCCTGAGCTAATCGTTTATTCTCTACATAGCTACCACACCCTACATCCGAGGCAATCTGTTTAACATATTCTAACCTTGGTCTACCCCTACAGTTCTTGTCCTCGACCGTTCCTTCCATAACTAAGCTTGCTATTCCTGGGTGTCTTAGTATGTGTCCTACCAACCTATCTCTTCTCTTCAATAGCAGTCGCCAGAAACATCTCTCCTCTCCCACTCGTCTTAATACCTCTTCGTTTGTAACCCTATCTACCCGTCGGATCTTCATCATTCTCCTGTAACACCACATTTCAAAGGCTTCAATTCTCCTCTTTTCTGCTGAACCAATAGTCCAAGTTTCACTTCCATAGAGTGCCACGCTCCAGACAAAGGCCTTCAAAAATTAATTCCTAATACCTAAATCTATATTTGATGTCAACAGATTCCTTTTCTGTAGAAATACTTTCCTTGCCTGAGCTAACCTACTTTTTATATCCTCTTTGCTTCGTCCATCACTGGTTATTTTGCTTCCTAAGTAACAGAAGTCTCCTACTTCCTTTAGTTTTTCACCTGCCAATTTGATGTCCATAGAGGTTTCTGATTTATTTCGGCTGTATTCCAATATTTTTGTTTTACATTTATTAATTTTCATCTTGAATTCCTTCCTCACGACGGAGTCCATACCATTCAAAAACTCATTCAAATCCTCAGGCGTGTCGGCCAAGATGACTATGTCATCGGCAAATCTCAGAGTTGAAATCATTTCTCCTTCAATCTTCACTCCCAATTTAAAATGTTTCTCAAATTTCCTTCTTTGCTTGTCCAAAGTAAAAATTGAAAAGTACGGTTGATGAATTGCAGCCTTACCTTACACCTTTCTGAATACCAGCTTATCTCTCATGTCCCTCAGCTCCAATGACTGCTGTGGTTTCTGTATAGATTGTAGATCACCCTCCTATCCCTGTACTTTATTCTAATCGTTTTCAAAATGTCAAACAATTTAGTCCAATCAACGTTATCAAAAGCCTTTTCTAAGTCTACAAATGCCATGAACGTTCTCTTATCTTTCCTTATTCTACCTTCCAAAATCAGACTTAGTACAGCTTCCCTTGTTCCTACATTTCTCCTGAAACCAAACTGGTCTAATAGGTATAAATGTACTCACATGGTTTCCGATATGACATTCACACCAAAGACTATATTCGAGATGAATTTATTTACCTGAAACAAAATAGAAATTATTATAGACCTACAATTTATGTATGTATTTTTTATTGTCAGACAGATAGAATCCACTAGTGACAATATAATAATTAACAATAAAATTTACAAGTATAAACAAAACAAAAACAGCAAACACGAACAAAAAATAGAGATACACTAGTCTATTATAAATCAACAACCACAACCATACAGACACGCAATCAAACATCCTATCTCAAGCATTCATTCATACAATCCCTTTGTACAAGAAACATTGAAATAATTATTACAGAAAAAAACAAAACTATCTACAGTAAACGGAAAAAGGCAAAAACATAAAATAAAAGATAAGAAAAAAAGTTCAGAAACTGAGAAAAAAAAGTAATACAAGAGTGACATTCGAGGATCCAGATAACAGCAAACAAAAAATACATTACTTCAGTCGCTCGTACATTCAATCAAAAAATCAATCAACCATTCATTCAACCACATGTTCAATCAATCAATCAATCAATCAATCAATAAACACAAATAGAAAATAACACAAAGTGCATACACTATTTTAATTATACTGCATATAATAATACTAGGAAGAAAGAAAGAAAGAAAGAAAGAAAGAAAGAAAGAAAGAAAGAAAAAAAGAAAGAAATGCTGATGTTTTTTTAGGGGCCTAACATCAAGGTTATCGGCCTCTAACGGTCTGGGTGATAGCAAAAATGACAAAGAGATGGAAACCATACTGTAACGGGAACTAACGGAGATTGAAAATACTGACTAAAGATTGAAAATACACACAAAATAGAATTTAGATGGAAAATACTGAAAAAAGGAATTTTAAATGAAAATACGCACAAAATGCAGGTTAGAGTAAAAAAAATTACAAAGTGCAATTTAGATTCAAAATACTGTTCATACAAAATGCAATTTGGATTGAAAATACTAACAAAATGTAATTTAGATTCAAAATACTCACAAAATGCAATTGAGAATCAAAATACTTACAAA
Source organism: Meconema thalassinum (assembly GCA_946902985.2). Taxonomy (NCBI): domain Eukaryota; kingdom Metazoa; phylum Arthropoda; class Insecta; order Orthoptera; family Tettigoniidae; genus Meconema; species Meconema thalassinum. The sequence goes on from OX336393.1 coordinate 178,890,383, forward strand.
ATGCACATCCTACAAAATGCAATTTAGATTGAGAATACCTGCAAAATGCGGTTTATGTTGAAAATACTTACAAAATAAATTGAAATTCAAAATACTCACAAAAATGCCACCCTTACATTCAGACTTACTAAAAAGCAATTTAGATTGTCAATCCGTACAATATGCAATTGAGGTTGAAAATACTCGCAAAGTGCAATTTAGATTGAAAATACTTACAAAATACTATTTAGAATCAAAATACGTATAAAATGCCCAATCTACAAAATGTGATTTAGATTGAAAATACTTGAAAAATGCGGCTTCGGTTGAAAATATTTGCAAAATGCCGCCCCTACATTTAGACTTACTAAAAAGCAATTTAGATTGCCAGTCCTTACTAAATGCAATGGAGGTTGAAAATACTAACAAAATGCAGTTTAGATTGAAAATACTAACTAAATGCAATTTAGATTGAAAATAGTAACAAAATGTAGTGTAGGCTTAGATTCAAAATATTCACAAAATAGAATTTAGATACACGGGGAGCCAATTCACAAAAACAGTGCTGGAATCTGAAAGAGAAAGGAAATATAGTGAAAAGAAAAGGAAGGCCGATCCCCAGAAGAATGAGGGATCAGGAAAGATGAGAGAAGGGCCAATTAAGGCAGGAAAAGAAGAGACTCCCTAGGCCTCGGATATGCTAATATCGTCGGGTTCGAAAAAGAACAAGAGATGACCAAGAGAGGCCGACAGGAAAGAAGACGGAGAGGAGCCCGGCACAAGTAAATGGAAGCAATGCCGGACTCAAACCACGTCCCACTAGATGTGAGGGGGGGGGGGGGGGGTAGGAAGAGGGGGGGGGGGAGAAAGAAGGAAGGAAAGATTAATAGTAATAATATATAATGGGCCAGTTTACCTTAGCTTCGCATATTGTAATTCGACACCACAGAATGCAAACAGGTATCCTATTTTCGTTGGGCTAATTTCAAACACATTATTTACTGAAGATACTCAGCAACTCCCAGTTTCATCTTTAAACAGTTACAGCTGAGAGCTGACTGTACGATGATCCTCACGTCCTACATGAAGGAATCGCCACTACTCTCACAGTATACAGTAGTACAGTACAGCTGCACAGAAGAAACCCCTTTTGTTCCAAAAACCGTGCTATGGTTGGCTTTTAGTAAATCGTTAGAAAAGCACAAAAACAGCTTAACTCTAAATTTCAGAATAATTTGCACGATCATTTTGTCGTAAAACTCAAAAAAATAAATTGAAAAGAGTTTTTCTCAGAATCGACGTATTTTAAAGAAAAGTTTTTTAAACAAAAAATGTAGAGGATGTCACCTACAATTTGTCTCAGTGAGGTCATGTCAAACGTTTTGAATTGCAGAAGCTAGGTGGCACCAAAGTTTCCAAAAAAGTGTTTTTTCACTTTTTGTGCTAGAAAAAATGTTTTGTTCACCAAAGAGCGAATCAGAAATTTGTTCCTCTCAAAACTGTCTGCAACATTTATTGAAAAATTTTCTCCTTCCGACTTACCGTTCCAATGTTATAGTCTGCCGAAGTGTGAAAATTGTCCGACACCGGTCCCGGTCTAAACTATGCCCACCGCTCTCTCCGCAGTAACAATAGTAGACTTGACTACGCAGCGTTGCATTTGCTGCGCTATAACTTTGGAATTTCAGGGTGATATCATAAATAGTTTCGGAGATATTGAATGCCAGTGAAATATTTCGCACAGCCGCCATTTTGAGGTTATGTAAGCAATTTAACTCAATTAGACGCCAGTGTATTACAATCTGTTTAAACATTTGCTGTACCGGGTTTCATTACGTTTGGCTGGTTGAATCGCGAGAAAAGTCTATTTAAAAGTCTCAACTTCGCTTGGCCGCCATGTTAGTTTTGTAGTTACCTTGTTTTTAAAAGTCTCATATGTGAACTTCTGGCAGTTACCTTAACACCGTACAAAATTTCAGGGTGATAAGGTAATAGTTTCGGAGATTCTGAATGCTGGTGTAATATTTCGCACGGCCGCCATGTTGGATTGGTGATACACAGTAAAATTTGAAGGGCACGGTCGGGGTCGGCCAGAATGGTGCTATGATCTTACCGAGTTTCATTGAAATCGCTCCAGCCGTTTAGAATTTATTAGGGACACACACACACACACACACACAGACAGACAGACACACGGACAAAAGGTGATCTCGTAAACCTTTTTTTTTCATAAAATGCAAATAGGCTAAAAATACATAACATTAATAACAATACTACAGTAATTTATGTCACAAACATTTCTAAAATCTCCTAAATATAACCGTAACGCAAACACACGTCCTACCATTCACCAACCGTCACACTAGGTAGTCAGGAGTCAACAGTATTCAGCAGGTAATCACGGCATACAGCCTTCTTTACAGTTTTAGCGTTTCTGATATGTTCAAGAGTGGGATTCTCAGTCGGGACCCAGTCACGATAAATTAACTGTTGAACATAGACGAGTAATTCAATATCACAAAAGCGTAAATAAGTAAATATTCATTCTTCTTCTTAAGTATTCAATCCATGGATTGGTCTGCGGCAGTTCTCCAATCGGCTCTATTTATAGCTTTCCTCTTCATCTGTTCATAGTTTCTGCATCCTACATCAGACATGATTTGCTGTACATATTGTAGGCGTGGTCTTCCTCGACATCTTTTGCCTTCAACCATTCCCTCTAATACCGTTTTCAGCAGACTATCGTGTCTCAAAATATGTCCTAACAGTCTAGTCCTCCTCCTCTTTATGCTTTTCCATAAGGTATAATTTTCCTCCACCTTTTTAAATACTTCAGCATTCGTTATTTTTTCTGTCCAGCTAATTTTTAGCATTCTTCTATAACACCATTGTTCAAAAGAATTTATCCTCCTTTTTTCTTCTTTTCCAATTGTCCACGTTTCGCAACCATAAAGGGCAATACTCCAAACATACGCTTTTAATAATCGTTTTCTGGTTTTAAGATTAATAGAGTTTGTTGTGAATAAACGTTTCTTTTTGTGAAATGCTAATTTGGCTTGTAAAATTCTACATTTGATTTCTTTCTTGCTTCTTCCATCTTTGGTAATTTTGCTTCCGAGATATTTAAATTCTTGAACATTTTCTAGTGTTTTGTTGCCCACCACTAATTTCATACTTGAGTCTGCCTTTTCATCGCAGACCATAACTTTCGTCTTTGACTTATTTATTTTCATATTGTATTCATTAGCCATGATTTCCTCCATTTTTACTATTATTTGTTTGAGATGTTGTTCACTATCTACAACTATGGCAATGTCATCTGCAAATCTAATCATATTTATTTGTTCACCTTGTATCCTTATTCCAAAATTCAAATCCTCTTGAACCTTATTCAATGCATCCTGGATGTAGGCATTAAAAAGCATGGGAGACAAAGCACAGCCTTGTCTAACTCCTTTCCCTATTTTTGCTTCCTCTTGTTCATTTCCAATTTTAATTACTGCAATTTCATTTTTGTACAAATTCCAGATTATTCTTCTATCTCTATATGGGACTCCTATGTTTTTGAGAATTTCAAACATTTTTATCCATTGTACATTATCATTAATATTCATTAATAATTGCTTATTTCGGGAAACGTGGTGTAGGCTAATCTGAAATTCCCCTAAAGCACTTATCTTAGCATCTGATTCAAGTCGCCTTATCTACGAGCCCATTCCACCAACAAACGATTCACACGCTAACCAGCAGACCTTCCATTCCATGAAAAGTACAATGTCGGCTCGAGTTAAAATTCTCAGTGTGGGATAATTATGTTACAGACTTACACAACATGTTCAAATCTCTCAGAGCACAAGTAATCTCTATAAATAAAGTATTATGTCTGAACATTCTGAATTTTCATCTCAAACTTCATATTTATTCCGGATGATGTGAATAATGATCAAATGTATTAGTCTTTCAAGATACGATTGTTGGTAGCCGAGGTGGAAACTATTTTTTGTTTATTTAATTAATTTTTAGTTTTCAGTATGAAAAAATCCACAGCCTGTTTCCAGTCGACCGACCGGGTCAGGGAATGGTGAAATGAAATCATAGTGGAGAGTGTTGCTGGAATGAAATTGTGACAGGGAAAACCGGAGTACCCGGAGAAAAACCTGTCTGCCTCCGCTTTGTCCAGCACAAATCTCACATGGAGTGACCACGGACCCAGCGGTGAGAGGCCGGCGTTCTGCCGCCTAAGCAACGGAGGCTTCTACATAGTTTTCAGTACGGTATGTCAACACAAAATAATTTCTATGACTGGAATATGTGAAAAAAGACTGATTACAAGTAATTAAGATTTATCGTATCAAAAAAAGTTTTGCGTAACACTTGTTTGCCATGATGCAGAGCGTATGTGGGATTGTGGGCGAGGTTATTACAAAAGAGAAAGCATTCTGACAAATCCTGCACACTATTTCATGTGTGAAAAGAAAATTAGAAACAGGAAGACATTTGGCCTGTTAAACAGGGACTGATAAGTGTTGTAATCTTGCCATCCTGTAAAGTATCTTGGCCACCACGGCACAGTGGGTCAAAATCGAAATCTAGCGGCACAAAATTATGTTTACGTTTTTAATCATGAATTTAGAGTGAAAGCAACGTATATAATTTGTTTACTTCATAATAAACATCAGTTAAGACCTTTTTTAAGCTACCGGTACGTCTACACATGCAAGAAATTGTCTATGACTAGGAGTTGGATAGAGCATTCAGTTATCTCTTCAGAACAATTTTCTACCCCTAATTTACTTTTAACAAAGTCACAAAGTTCCACTTTTGACATAATCGTCGAATCCAGCGCTTCAAACAGTTGTAAACGTGTGAAAACTGGTTGCGAGGCATCTTCTAAAACGTAAAATAACTAAGTAAGTTGTTGCAAAAAGATGCAAAAATCTTATAACAGGCGTAAACTACAAGACTTTATCTACATTTTAGCATTAAGTAGAAAGTGACGCAGAGTGACGCGACATACTAAAAATCCAAGTAAAAAAATAATTTTAAAACTAATAGTTAAATATTATATAATGTAAATATAGCTAAAATTACGTAACAATTACGCCCATTAATAACTGAAACACGTTACAAAGATTGAAACGTTTTGCTAGCCCCTAACTGTTGGGTGATAAATGTAACTGTTTACCTTTGCCTAAGCTATGTTGTTTTAATGGGCGCCAAGACCTCAATGCAATGTTGAAATCTAAATTTGTATTTAACAACGTCTAGCTCTGGCAGAACACCTTCAAGACACTATTCACTCAGATCGTGGTATGATTTGATCATTAACCCAACAAACAATTGTATCAGGAGAAGGAATTGGTCTATATCTAATGCTACCTACTGAAAGCAAAGATTGCATTGTAAAAGAAATGAATTTATTATATAAAACAAGTATAGCAAAATTAATAATAATAATAAGTATAAAATTTAAATTGGAGCGTTGTGATTTGAATATTACCGATAGAAAATTACGTGAAAACGGAGTCTGATAAATTGATTTTACTCTTATTTCCAAGCTATGAAGTTACTGAATTATGAAATATAAAACAAAGAAAAATGAGAGATTGCGTATTTCTGCGTCATTTGCGCTTACCATTGGAAATTGCCAAGGCATTTCCCTCGTACTTGCTGATGCTGTGTGCTTCCCACAGTCTCCTGGACGTCGTCATCTCCGTCAGAATTTGATGATATGCTGGTAGATTAGATAATTCTATGGTCCGTACCTCGGACCCAAACACTCGTACAACCGCACTGGTTACGTTTTGCAAAAGTTAGTCTTCAACTCCACTGAACATCGGAGCGACACGCACTTCCAACAGTACTCCGCAAGTTCTACACAGATAGTCCTCGTTTCACGGCGCGTCGAACGATATATGCACCTGTTGGCTCCCCCACCATGGTACCGACATCTAGCTTACGTCGTCCTCACTGATTGGCTGAGCACGCCGCCAGTTCCCCTCCTCTGCCTCATTACACTCGGCGCGCGAGAGGGAGAAGTCGATTTCCGTTCCAACAATTCGTCTTTTCTAGACCTTGCGACCCAGCCTTGCGTAATACTTCTCGACAGGAATCAGCTTGTATTCGAATTCCCAGTGAGTCATGTCTCTCAAATACCCTAACTGACAAAACTCCGTAAAATTCCGTAATCACATAATTTTCTATAATATTGTCGTTCGTAATAATTTGCTTGATAGCGTTTTCTAAGACATAGAAAACCTATCTGAATGTTAATAATTTTTATAAAATGCTCCGAAAATACCTTAATAATAATTATAATAAATTAATAATAATAATAAATTAACATGAAAAATTCTCTTGGCTGAACAATTTGCCGCGTAAATAAATATAGAATGGCTTCCTACTGACTTATGCCAGTTGCATAAAACCCCTCGAAAAACACGTTACATATTCGCCTCGGATCATCGGATGATTTACCGTGACGACGGTCCATTATCCGATTATCCCAGACACGTTAATAAACCCCATCCAAAATACATATTACATAAACGAAATCACCCTAAATTACAGATATATACACTCATATTTTTTCTTCACGCACTTTGCGTCAAAGTTTGTTGTCACTATGGATTGCACTTTGCAACCAGTCCAATGTTTTACATATGGAATAGTGTTCCACGGATATTTCCGCCTCTCAAATTTCTCTATGTTGGTGAAATAGACATAATTAATGTGTGAGCACTATGTATTTATGAGGTCATATCACACGCATTGAAGGTGTTCTGATATATTTATATCACCATAGAACTTCCTAATTTCACTGGAGGTTCCTTCCTTATGGTGAAATTTAATCTCACTTATCACTGAGCACACGATCACACTATTGTGGCAGCGCCTCGTGACCATAATACTTAATCTCTCTTTAAAGTAGATTAAATTAATATTGACTTCTGAAAAAAAAACAGTAAATTCGCATTACATATAACACCAAATATTTCTGTGCCGTAATCGCCCTGTCTTGTTAAGTTCCCGTTAACCATATTCTACTTAATACTAGTTCTCAACACAGACCATTTCTCCTCACACAAATAATACCATTGTACAAATTATCTTAAATTACACACTTACAAATCTTACATGGCGAGGCCGTAAACAGAAATCACGTGTGCTGATATGTATGAGTTTCATGAAGGACTGTCTCGCATTCTGATGGCCCATCTTTTATCTCGTGGACGCCTTAAGCTAACAAGCCCTATTCAAGCGCTCCCCCCATCTCTTGGAGATAAATGGGAACCCATCAGCGCTGCCAAAAATGGCCTTGGTGCATCGAGACAATTTAGTGCTCAACAGCATCCGACAATCCCGTCATATTTCCCTGTACTTAAAAACTCTCATTTACTTACATACTATCCCCCTGTGTGACTTCTGATACGCCTGCCTTAAGACCAGATCTTCCACGCACCAGACACCACACTTACTCATTTGATAGGCTGGCTCGCCAGCTAAACACACTCACTTTATGACACATATTTTCGTAGACTATGTATATTATACGTTCCGTATAATCTGTTTCCCTCACTATTCTCCAGCACATATGCTGTTTTCCCAATACGTTTGGAAACTCTAAATGGGCCCTCGTAGAGATGAAAGAACTTGGACATGACTTTCTCTAGCTTATTTGACTGTTTCGGCACTCTAAGTAAGACTCTGTCTCCCGGCTCGAATAGGTCAAATTTAGTTTCTTTTTGTTGGCGAATTCTCTTTTGTGCTGACTTAGATAAATTCTGTTTCGCCAACTGGACAGTGTAATCCATCCCCGGTTGCTTACCCTCATTTAATCCCAACACCCTCGCTAGTTCATTTTGTGGTCTTTTTCCGAAGTGAACTTCGTATGGAGTCAATTTCGTGCTCTCATGCTGGACAGAATTCAGCCAAGTCTCGACCTTGGGAAGATGTCCAACCCAGGCCGCATGCTTGTCATGCACTAGAGTCCGAAAAAGACGAGCCACTTCCCTTAATGGACGCTCTGCAGAATTACCCTGAGGGTACCTTACAGAGGAATGAACGTGTGTTATACCAGCTTCCTGCATACTGGTTCTCCATTTCTTTGCAGTAAACTGTGGTCCACTGTCAGATAGTATCCTGAGAGGAATGCCAAACTCAGGTACATACTTATTAATGATCAGACGGCTACACGCTAGTCCCGTGGCTTTCCTTAGCGGATATAGCTTGACATACTTACTAAAAGCGTCAATAACTATAAAAATGTACTCGTAGCCGTACTGTCCTTTAACGATCGGGCCAAATAAATCCACATACAGTAGTTCGCCGGGACTACTGGTGAGAACTGCAGATCTCTCCCCCACTAAATATTTAACTGGATATTTACTCCTTTGACAGGTGTCACACTTAGCTAAAATCCTCCTAACGTCCCTTCCCATTTTACTCCAAATGAAGTCACGACCAATTTCATAGAAGACCTTGGCAGCACCAAAGTGTCCTAATTCCCTATGAATGAACCAAATTAGCTCCTCCCGCAAAGTGGCAGGAACACATATTGCCCACCGATTATTCCTACATTTCCTTGCAAGAAGCCCATCCTGCATCTTGTACGTGAACCGTCCTACTTTCACATACTCTTCTTCACCTATTTCCAACCTAGCCAGTGGCTCCTTTAACTTAACGTCATCACGTTGCTCCACTAGCATATTTCTCAGTGTCTGTAACGATGCCCTGTTGCTACTGTCCACACATGCACATATTAAAATACCGTCCTCTGCTTTAACCACAGGATAATCCCTACATAAATTAGTGTCCCTCGATAGCATGTCTGCAAGAATGTTATCTTTACCTTTAATATATTTTACTGTGAATTCGTATTCCTGCAGAGCAAGAATCCACCTACTAACTCTGTTAGAACTGAGTTTACAAGTCCTCATATACAGTAATGCATGGTGATCTGTGTGGATCTCAAATTTCCCCCCTACTAAATACATTCTAAATTTCCCTAAACTGAAAACAATACCTAAAAGCTCTAACTCAGTAATCGTGTATCTTTTCTCAGCTGCTGTCAGTCCTCGCGAGGCTAAAGATACAATGCACAGATTACCCTCATCATCTTTCTGACATAATACTCCAGCAATGCCTATATGTGAAGCATCTGTCATAACCACATATTCCTTATCTTTTAACGGATATTTCAGCACTACAGCTTTCTCAAAACCTTCCTTCAGCGCTCTAAAAGCCTGTTCATGCTTGGACTCCCATCTCCACCGAGTCCCACTTTTAAGCAATTCCCTGAATGGTTCTACCAACCCTGAGTATTTAAGAACGAACCTCCTGAAAAAGTTGCAAATTCCCAGGTAAGTTTTTAACTGTTTAACATTCTGTGGCACCTCTGCGTTAAGTATCTTATTAACCATACTTTCTTCTGGTGTTACACCTCTACTCGACACTCTATGACCTAAAAATGTCACTTCTGACTGACAGAATGACGACTTAGACAGCTTCAAAGTGAACCCTGCCTGATCTAACTTCTGAAAAACTATATCTAAATGACGTAGATGCTCCTCAAAACTGCGTGAACTAATTACCATATCATCTATGTAAATGGTTACAAACTCTCCTGTGTCATCCCCTAATGCGATGTTTAAAGCCCTAATTAAAGCTGCTGAACTACTCTTTAACCCATAAGGTGTTCTACAAAATTGATAAAGGTTATATTTATGACTAAAAGCTGTAAATGGTCTATCTTCGTACATAAGTGGCACTTGCTAAAAACTGGAACTCAAATGTACACAAGTGAAATACTTCTTCCCCTCAAATGTTTGCATTAATTCTTCTATTGACATAGATTTCAGCTGATCTGAACTAATTCTACTGTTAACCAAACGAGCGTCTAAACAAATACGAACAGTGCCGTCGGTCTTGGGTACCGTTATCAAAGAATTAACATACGGACTGTTAGAGTGCTCAATAATCCCATCTTCAAGCATCTGATTAATTTGTGCCTCAACTGCACTCTGATAAGCGAAAGGTACAGGATATCTATGTCCTGTGAATACTGACCTATCAATAACGTTCAATGAATGTGTATAGCAATTGGCCATACCAATGCGATCCTCAAACACTCTCCTATTACACCATAACACATCATAGAGCCGAACACACTGTTCATCCTCTATATTTCCCTGAAATGCAGCCTCACGTAACGAGTCCTCTAGACTTCCGTTCGTAATCACACTGCCCACAAAACATGGAGAACCCCGCTCTACGGCTGGCGATATCTCATTTAAAGTACAAATCACACCTACAACACTACTTCTCTGAATTTGGTCATTGAACACTACTTCTACTTCAGAATCTCCCCATTTAAATTTCAAACTCCCTACATCATAACATAAGTTACCAGACACTCTACTTAGCCACTCTGAACCCAAGATAACACTGAATACTAAATTTGGAATTACAAGGCAAATCTGCTTCTCTACATGATTATTAATTTTAATGTCTACTAAAACTTGCTTAGAAATTACTTTAGACCTCTTCCCAACAGCTGTGATAACAAAAGTGCTTTTAATTGGCATCTCCTCAAAATTTACTCCAGTTCCTTTCATTTTATCATAAAATGCACTACTTATGCAACTCTTCATACAACCACTATCAATTAAGACATCTGTGTACGCCTCGGACACGTTAAATTTAACTATGGGGCTCTTACTAACCACTTCCTGAATAATACCTTCATCATTTAGTTCATGTAATAATTCATTTCTTACATTTAGGTCATAGGGTTCCTGTATAATTGTATGGACAGGGCATGCTACAGACTGAGATTCTGACCTTACTTCGCAGCCTGGTTCGCGTTTAAAGAACCGCTACAGCTGGCCGTAGTACTACTAACTACTAAACTGGTCTGGTTGTTCTGGGCTGTGTTGTCATTGTTTGGCTGTATATTACTACCACTAGGCTGTCCTCTTCCTTGACCCCTATTCTGGTTGTAATTATTGTCATTATAATTTCTCCCTTGATTTCCCCTGTAATCATTGTTCCTCCCTTGATTTCCCCTGAAATCATTGTTCCTCCCTTGATACTGATTACCATAGCCATTTCCTCTGTTCTGATATAGCTGATTATTATTATTTCTATTTTGAGCGTTGGCCCCTTCGCCACCGTTCCCTTGAACTTCTTGATGCCTGGCTTCATTAGGTCTATTATTATTATTACCCTGGTTCCGACTGAAATTGTCCTCATAACCCCCTCTCCCTAGTGCATCAAATGTGCTTAACAAATTTTCTACTTGTGATATTGTCTTTACATTCTGGATACAAGCAGCCTCCTTGATCCTATAGGGAAAGTGCCTAAGTAGCAACCTTACCACATCACTTTCCTCCTTCAAGCCATCCAGATATTTACACACTAATACCTGCCCTAAAAAGTATTCGGTCATGGTGGAGCTTCCTTTAGGGTTATATTTACCACACACTACTCCCTCACGATGCTGCGACTGAATAACCTCATTCCAGAACTTTTCACAGAATTTCATTTTAAAATCATTAATATCAGTAAACTTGTCTCTGTAGACAGCAAACCAATTCCTCGTTTCCCCCACAAATACTTGTTCTAAAATTTCAACTACCTGGCACCACTCAATACTACCATTTTCCAACCTCTCCCCGAATTTATTTTCTATAGTGTTCATGAACTCCATTGGGCACCCCTGTCGATTGCTGAACTTACCCAGTTCTACCTCCCTGTGTGTGCTATTCACAAAAACTGGCCTATTCTGACTATTTTCTTGCCTGATCCTAGCTTTTAATTTTAATTCTAATTCTGCAATTTTCTCCTCAGCCTTCCTCTCAATACTGTTTACTGTTAATTTAATGTTTCCTTCTGATTCTTCTACTTTATCATATAGCTTTGCTTGTTTCTCCTCAATCTTGCTAATGCTCTCTCTATTACTCTCTCTTAAATCATTTACTTCTGCAAATATTTGCGAGTGGACTTTCTCAATTCTACCCCCCAGCTGTTCCTTAACCTCTTTAGTTGCTACCTGAATTTTGTCAATTTCTCCCCCCAATTGCTTTTTGACCTGCTGTGTTTCCAGTTGCACTAGTTCTTTTAAATTTTCAGCCTGTGTACTGATTCTAATTTCTAACTCCTCCTGTACTTTTCCTAATTTCTTGTCTACATCTGCAATGATCTCTTTAACCTTCTCTTCCATTACTCCTCTGATTTCTCCTCTAATCTGCTCCATTTTCACACTAATTTCCTTGTTGTTCTTATCTAATTTTGCATTATTCTGTTCTAATTTTGCATTTAAAGCTTCTGTACTTTCTTTATTTTCCCTACTGTTTTGTTCTAATTTTGCATTTAAGGCATCTGTACTTTCTTTATTTTCCCTACTGTTTTGTTCTAATTTAGCGTTGTTTTGTTCCAGTTTAGCATTTAAAGCGTCTGTACTTTCTTTATTTTCCCTACTGTTTTGTTCTAATTTGGCGTTTAAGGCATCTGTACTTTCTTTATTTTCCCTACTGTTTTGTTCTAATTTTGCATTTAAGGCATCACTACTAACTTTGTTCTGATACATGAACTCGAGAAGTAAAGTTTTTAATTCTGGTTGGCCGCCTACACTCCCTGTTTCAGTATCGGGATTTACATCCGCTACCCCGGTACTACCATCACTCGACATACTGCTCGTATCATCACCCTCCCGTTGATGACCACTACGTAACCTCATCTGTCTTTCTTTCTCATCCCCCATAATGATATACACTGATACCGACAAATAACCCCTAAAATACAGGCACAGAAATATATACCCTTCTCCTTCCACAAATGTTATTAGGTTTTCAGCCCCAAGTTGTCGGCGACAAATGAAACGTTTTGCTAGCCCCTAACTGTTGGGTGATAAATGTAACTGTTTACCTTTGCCTAAGCTATGTTGTTTTAATGGGCGCCAAGACCTCAATGCAATGTTGAAATCTAAATTTGTATTTAACAACGTCTAGCTCTGGCAGAACACCTTCAAGACACTATTCACTCAGATCGTGGTATGATTTGATCATTAACCCAACAAACAATTGTATCAGGAGAAGGAATTGGTCTATATCTAATGCTACCTACTGAAAGCAAAGATTGCATTGTAAAAGAAATGAATTTATTATATAAAACAAGTATAGCAAAATTAATAATAATAATAAGTACAAAATTTAAATTGGAGCGTTGTGATTTGAATATTACCGATAGAAAATTACGTGAAAACGGAGTCTGATAAATTGATTTTACTCTTATTTCCAAGCTATGAAGTTACTGAATTATGAAATATAAAACAAAGAAAAATGAGAGATTGCGTATTTCTGCGTCATTTGCGCTTACCATTGGAAATTGCCAAGGCATTTCCCTCGTACTTGCTGATGCTGTGTGCTTCCCACAGTCTCCTGGACGTCGTCATCTCCGTCGGAATTTGATGATATGCTGGTAGATTAGATAATTCTATGGTCCGTACCTCGGACCCAAACACTCGTACAACCGCACTGGTTAAGTTTTGCAAAAGTTAGTCTTCAACTCCACTGAACATCGGAGCGACACGCACTTCCAACCGTACTCCGCAAGTTCTACACAGATAGTCCTCGTTTCACGGCGCGTCGAACGATATATGCACCTGTTGGCTCCCCCACCATGGTACCGACATCTAGCTTACGTCGTCCTCACTGATTGGCTGAGCACGCCGCCAGTTCCCCTCCTCTGCCTCATTACACTCGGCGCGCGAGAGGGAGAAGTCGATTTCCGTTCCAACAATTCGTCTTTTCTAGACCTTGCGACCCAGCCTTGCGTAATACTTCTCGACAGGAATCAGCTTGTATTCGAATTCCCAGTGAGTCATGTCTCTCAAATACCCTAACTGACAAAACTCCGTAAAATTCCGTAATCACATAATTTTCTATAATATTGTCGTTCGTAATAATTTGCTTGATAGCGTTTTCTAAGACATAGAAAACCTATCTCAATGTTAATAATTTTTATAAAATGCTCCGAAAATACCTTAATAATAATTATAATAAATTAATAATAATAATAAATTACCATGAAAAATTCTCTTGGCTGAACAATTTGCCGCGTAAATAAATATAGAATGGCTTCCTACTGACTTATGCCAGTTGCATAAAACCCCTCGAAAAACACGTTACAAGATCAAACCTTCAGTTGCATGTTCCATCTTAAAGCATCGCACTAACCACTAAGACAACCAAACCACAGCCACTTACATTCATCCTCCAATTCAGACTGCTCGAACTGTGGTGACGGATTTACTCTGAGATGCGTTTATGTCCCAGAATAGTGAGCGGCAATTATATGAGAATACATTTTGATTTTTTAATTATGAAAATAAATAATTTTGTCCTCCTAGATTTCGATTTTGACCCACTGTGCGCGGGCGTCCAGCAGGACTCTTGCTCGCCATGGCATAACACAGATTATGTTATCCAGGTCCTCTTTGGGTATTTCTTTAGCAACTTTCCAAAAAAAAAGTCTTTAATGCGGGTAAAGAGTTTGAGGACGCAATTAACACCAGCAGGTGTCCTGGGAGACAGGTATCTGCAGACCAACGCTCGCGGGGCGCCAAGGAGAAACAGCTTATGAATAAGCTATAGTACTTCAGGCTGTGTTATACGGGGCGAGGGAGATAATTTATGGCCCCTGTGAGCCCGTCATGCGAATACAGGCAGCACCCAGCGACCTTACTCCAGCCTAAACACACTTCGTGGAAGAATTTTTAACGCCAGAGTTACTGCATACGTTCATGGTCTTAAAGAAGTGACATTACACTATAAGCAGAACACGCACAAAGCCGTGCGCGTTAAATTATGCACCACAACTGCGATCAAGAGCCGCAGCTAGTCCGTAGATCAATAGTTCGAACCCTCCTGGCCGTGGTAATTGATTTTTGAAAGGCGGTAAAAATACAACACGCATGTCATACGATGTTGGCATGTCAAAGAACCCATTTGAATTCAGTAGGCCGTGTTTATAATGGCAAAATTAATCTCGGGAGTTTCCGCCAACACAAAGTTCCTCATTTCTCTACTAGAAAGCGCTATAGTGCTCAAGGAGCTTAGTGATATCTAACCTCCTTGACTTTCATAGTACTTCAAGGAACAACGAAATTAGACATGCAAGCTACCCTCTGGGTGTCAAATAACAAAGCTTGCATCCGGCACCCGAGGCCATGCGATATTATTATTATTTTTACTATTATAGTTCGAACCCTGGATGTGGATTTCCTCTGGTTTTATTTTTCCACGCTCGCCAAATGTTGGGATGGTTCTTCATCTCAAATACCGCGTCATCTACCTCAATTCCTAACCTTACACAAACTACTAGTCACCACATATACACAGGTTATCATACATATCCAACAAACACCCAAGTATGACCAAGCTATCCCAAGCCCCTAAAATGGATTAACATCAACACAAGTTGAAATATAGGAATTACCTTTATTGAGCTTCAAAATCACCAACCATTACAACACACTTAAGGCAAGGTTTATAAAGTTTCTGGAAACCGTCAGGAAATGCTTTTTTTTTTTTTTTTTTTTTAAGGAATCCATCGCAATGCTGCTGTCACACGTTCTTGGATAAGCATTTGAACCAACACATTTCATGCGTCTCTATATCAGCGGTTTCCCCAATTTGTAGTAGAACTTAATGCTCACTCGTGGCATTACAGTATTAAACTGGCACTCACCCTCACAATGACTACCTTATTTATTCAAGTCGGAATTAATGATGGCTTGACTGTAGTCACCGGTTTGCGCATTCCAGCCTTCGGCTCGTTACTTTTTGAACGCACCTTATACAACTTTTCGCTGTGTCATGATTGAATGACAATAACGTCAAGCCTTATGGCTTCTGTAAATAATCTGTATATATGTTCTAACTAAATAAATATCAAGTATTCTACCAAGTTGAACTTCTGCGTTTCTATTGAATAGGATATTACTCAGCGCGTAAAGAATTCGAAAGGACCTTAGCTTAACAAACAAAATGACTGGCTGAGTGGCTCAGCGGTAACGTTCTCGCCTGCTGCATCCAAGCTAGCGGGATCGGACCCCGGCGAAGCCAGTTGGCATTTGAGGGTGCGCAAATGTGAGGGAGCCGCGTCAGTAGATTTACTGGCACGTTAAATATCCCCTTCAGGGCAAAATTTCAGCACCCCGGCGTCTCTAAAAGTCGCAGTAGTTAAAAGGACGTGACACCAATAACATTATTTATTATTATTATTATTATTATTATTATTATTATTATTATTATTATTATTATTAACAAACAAAACGAGTTAAGTACGCACGTTCAGCTAGAAACGTAACTCTCAAACCAGAATTAAATCAAACTCGGACCTCCGCGGTAACATGAGGTGGACATACCATCTAATCTGAAATTCAATGTAAAACGTGCTTTGCTAGACAAAGTGCCAAGGAAATCTTGTGAATTCTGCTGATCGGCGATTGTCTGCAGCACAGGAAATGATATCCCGCGGCAATTGGAGTGACTCAGATTCAAACTAAGGACTCAAGACGTCCCGAGCTGTGCTGACCGTGGTAGAAGCAATTGAAATGACAAACGTTTGGCGTGCTAATGGCAGGGTGGGTGGTCGCCCACTCGGACCAGTCTTAACTCTTGGGCTGACAATACCAGACCTTCTCATGGGTGGAGTTCTCTTATTGCCTGCCACACTTGAAGTTACAGCGAGAATTAGGAGTGACGGTACTGCCCAGCCTAGGTCACCGCCCACGGTGGTCAGACGACACCATCGCGTCGCGTCGTGGTGTAGGGCAGGGGTTCTCAAACATTTCCTGTCGCGCCACCCCCCCCTTCAGAAACATGAAATATCTAGCCCCCCTTGTTCTTTATTAGGACTGAATATTTCCGAAAAAGGGCAAGCACTATCACCTTCCTTTTACCACTTATCCATGGGTGGTGATGATGAAAATGATTTAAGGGGCCTAACATCTAGGTTATCGGCCCCTAATGGTTTGGGTAATAATATAATATCGTATGGCCTCGAGTGCCGGGTGCAAGCTTTGTTAATTGACACCCAGAGGGCTGCTTGCGTGTCGAATTGAATGCTCCTTGACGCTATACCGCTTTCTAGTAGAGAAATTAGGAACTTTGTGTTGGCGGAAAATCCCGAGATTAATTTTGCCATCATGAACACGGCCTACTGAATTCAAATGGGTTCTTTAACATGCCAACAACGTATATCATGAGTATCGTGATTTTTGTTTCCTAAAAAAGAAAAAAAAAAGAAAAGAAAAAAACAACAACACACTTGCCATGGCCAGGAGCGAACCTGCAATCTTGGGGTTGGTAGTCCGACTCTATAACCACACACCCACCGTGGGTAATAGTGAAATATGAGAATGAAAACTATAACTAATACTAACTACAAGCTTAAAAACTAGAAGAAGAAATGGTAAACAAGTAAAGAATAAGGCAAATAAAGGAGAGGAAGAAAAGAAATGCCCTCAACCCTCGAAGAATGTGGATTGAGGGACTTGGAAGGAAGGAGAGCCATGAAAGGCAGATAGGAAAGGGGAAAGAGGAGAGAGCCCGCCCCCAAGGTCAGAGAAAAAGGGGACAAAACGGTCCCAGCTCATGAATCCCTAGGGATCGCCAACTCCCGAACTCACTAGCCGTGAGCCCTTGAGGGTGTAGCACTATCCAGGGTGCATCAGAAGTGGTGGTGCTACATACACCCTGCCTCCTTGAAGGCCTTGAGCAGAAGGCAGGAGATAACATGAAAAGAAAAAAAGAAGGCTGACCCCTCACAGAATGAGGGTATCAGGAAAGATGAGACAAAGGCCAATTTGGCGGGAAAGTGAAAGACTCCCTTGGCCTCAGATATCCTAATACCGTTGGGGTCGGAAGAGAACAAGAGTTGACCAAGGGAGGTCGACAGGAAAAAGGACGGAGAGGAGCCCAGCACAAGTAAGTGGAAGCAATGCCGGAATCAGCTGGGGTCCCGTGGTCGCCAACCCACGTCCCACTAGATGTGAGACCCTGGGCGATTAGTCATGGGTAATGACGTTACTGGTATCAGTTTATTGTAAATCGGGCTAACCACTTCCACTGAAAACGCAATCGAATTCACTTGTTCACTCACTGTCTTGGAACTAACTGCAAAGGCCTGGCAATTTCGAGTCGACAATGGCAGAAATAGAAGAATCTATTCTTGTAAGAAAGTGACGATCACATTGTCAAGCGGCTTATTGTCATTATACTCTGAATTACCAATAATGAACGCTGACGTCTATCAAAACTAGCATGTGGGGAAATGCTGCGTTGCCACTCAGACAGGTCATGACTCATAACATTCCAAGAGGCTTGCAGGAGGACACAAATACTGGGAAATTAGCTCCCCTGCCTGGCGGTCTAATGACAGTTATGAGTCAAGGCACAGTAGAACACTGAGTCAAACCATGTGCTCTTGCTGTGTCTGCATATATTGCAACACTGCTTGCTGTTGCCATGGAGACCGTTAACCTTCTCGTATCCACTCCTCACCACACCCTTCAAGCGGATGACAGCCGTTCACCTTTCGTAAATCAGAGTATAGTGGTTGTTTGGGGGTGGCAAGTGAAAGGGCGCTGTGTGGGAATTGTTACTCTACACCTTTTCACAGAATTCCTGCTGGCAGGATCTAGCCTACTGCTCAGTTCTTGTGAACTAAGACAGCAAAAGTACGAGTTTGTAAGTCTCGAATGGCCGTGGGAGCTTCTTGCCTGTGATATAGAGTGTTTGTTTTATATGCGATGGGGACCCTCGCTTGCCCGCTCGCCCGCGTTGCGCGTCTGTCTCCTGCCAGGCACTTAGCCGTTATGCGGCGCTCGAGCGGAACTGAGTCATTGAGTATAGGAATTTGTACTTAAATTTGTACTGCAATGTGATCCTTGACCAATTTTTTGATTAACTGACTTATGGAGAGCGATTGTCAACTTATTTTCAACAAGATTCTGTCACTGCTCACACTGCCGAAGCATCCATGACAAAATTGCGCCGCATTTTCGGTACGAAGATTATAAGTCGGAACGTGTGGCCCCCGCGAAGCCCAGACTTATCACCATGTGACCTTTATCTGTGGGGGGCGCTTAAAAATAGAGTGTATGCGAGAAACCCTCACACTATAAATGAGCTTAAAGGGTATATTACAGCTGAAATACAGTCAATCGGTGCTGAGGATCTTCAGAAAGTAAATGACAATTCATAAAGAGGTGCCAGCAATGTGTAGCAGTGAATGGCGAACATTTTCAGCGCCAGGTGTAAACTAGGTAAGTACAAATTCCTATACTCAATGACTCAGTGCCGCGCGAGGACCGCATAACGGCAAAATGCCTGGCGGGAGACAGACGCGCAACGCGGGCGAGCGGGCAAGCGAGTGTCCCCGTCACATATAAAACAAACTCTCTATAGGTTCATGGATATGAGGATACGGTAGCAATATTTGTTACAGAATATGAAATTTCAATCGAAGCCAGCCCCCCCCCCTCCTCCTCTTTATGACTAACTTTAACTACAAAACGAACATGGCGGCCAAGCGAAGTTGAAAGTTTTAAATAGACTTTTCTCGCGATTTAATGATCTAAACGCAATGAAACTTGATACAGCAAATTATACTCATTGTAATGTACTGGTATCTAATTTAGTTCAATTCTTTATTTGTCCTCCAGATGGCGGCTGTGCGAATTTTGAAAATTAAGTTTTTATTTCTTGTGTTCTAATCATGCGATCGAAATCAACACTTGCATAATGAACGTACACAATAATCATCATCTAATAGTACATAAATCTATGGCCTACTTATATTAAAGTCCAACCTAGTGACCATCCCAAATATTTAGACGGTTCTCAACATCTACGAATCTATTACAGCAATGAAGCTGACAATTTCTATGTTGATAGAGGCAATTGAAATTAGTAGGATATATGAAAATAGGCTACTTAGTTCTTCACGGAACTACTTGTTTTTATATCGTTGTTCCCAAATGTACAAAACTCGATCCTTTGCCCCGAGACTTAAAAGAACACCATTATAATTAACGTAATTATGAAATTCAAAGTTTAAAATATGCGCCGACCAATACTTACACAAATATATCTATTATATATTGTAGGCTACATGTTTCGACCTGACATTGCGGTATTATTGGTATCAAACAAACATTAGACTGGTATTCATCGACCCTTCCATTAGTCATTTACAAGAACATTTTCGTTTTTTTTAATTGTCTCATTCGATAGTATGTCCTCTCTAGTTTCCAGAAATATATAGTTTATACTAGTTTTATTATTGTTTAGCTCATTATATTCACTGTAATGATCGGTGTGCACACTTTTCCGCAGCTGTCACTTTGACGCATGGGTGCAGCAGATAAAGCACACATTAATCTGGCTTTGAAACAGTCTACTCCAGAACTAATACAATGTAGGAGACACTCACGGGTCGGAGAATGCAGAAGATTGACCTAAAATCCAAAGAAAATGCAGTTTTTAGGAGATGAAAAGTAAGACTCTTTACAATAAATGTGTACCTCAACTTTAAGTTACGATTTCTCACTTCATTTTTTTGAATATTTGTCTTGACTTGGGCAGTTAAAATGTCCACTTAGAATGCAGATATTAGTTTCATTTAAAAAATAAAATATAGACAAATAATGCAGCTATGT
This sequence comes from Meconema thalassinum, assembly GCA_946902985.2. NCBI lineage: Eukaryota > Metazoa > Arthropoda > Insecta > Orthoptera > Tettigoniidae > Meconema > Meconema thalassinum. The sequence continues at coordinate 178,911,090 of OX336393.1, forward strand.
TGTAAAGCAGAATGAAGCTGTTAAATTGAAATTAGCGGTCGCGACCCCCACAATTAATTTATTTTTTCAATCAAAATAACGTAAATTGTAAAAAAAAAAGCTCAATCAATGATACAAAAACGATTCTGCTATACAACATTCTGAACATACAGCAGATCAATTTGCGACAACACTGACTCAATTAAGTTGAAAAAGAGCAAAGATATCGCGTCCTAAAAATGCACGTTATTTTTGTGATTAATTTTGAAAAAGACCCTCCATTTTTTTTTTTTTTTTTTTGCAAAAATCCACTAGTTTATATTCTTGGAATCAGTGATATCAATTTCAAGAAAATAAGATAACTTGTAATGAAATGTCTTCAGTAGTGTCAATGAGTACCTTACATCTCTAGTCTTCTTCTTTCGTTACGGCCAACTAACGACCACGTCATGTCAACTGTTTCTTCTGAATTTTAATGTTGGCCCAGTACTCTTTCATTCGCAATCGATGTTGCATCTTTCTCTCTGTCATCCACGCCTTCCCGGTTTTAGTTTCCGCTTAAATTGAAAACTCCGATGATTTTGAAGTTTTTCCCTAAGTGGGCCACGCTCCGAGATATCTTCACATGTTATCCCAATCTCCAACAGATATTTCTCTACTTCACTCAACCAGGCCCCCCTTTGTCTTTTTCTCATGGAGAAAAGCATAAATTCGGTTGGATAATCGTGTTGGATTCATTTGGATTATATGTCCATAAAAAGAAAACCTCATTTTCCTCATCACGTCTGTTATTTTCTCTACGTGTGTGTACAACTCTTGGTTGTGGCGTCATCGGAACTCGCCGTGTTCTTTGACTCGACCTAGGATTTTCCTCAATATCTACCATTCCTTGGACTCCAGTTTTTCCATTATGCATTTTCTATTCATGGCGAGACATTCCGCTGCATACGAAGCTTCTGGCCGGATGACCGTGCAGTAGTGCTTGAGTTTTGCATTCAGGGATATAGATCTTTTGTACAGATTCTTAGTTAGATGGTAAGCCATTTCAATTTTTTTTCAAGCGTGACGCAAAAGCCTCGTTTTCGGACATTGAAGGGTCTATCCATTCACCAAGATATTTAAATTTCACAACCCGCTTGATTTTCCCATGATTCACTTCTATATTTTTTGGAGCCGTTTTGATGTTAGTAATAAATTCTGTTTTCTCGAAAGAGATCAGGAGGCCCGAGTGCATCGCTAGTAATTTATTTTATTTTTATTTTATTTTATTCCTAATTGAGCTGAAGAACACTTCTATGTCAGGTCGAAACATGTACAATACATGTTAGATATATTTGTGTAAGTACTGATTGCCGTATATTTTAAGCTTTGAATTCACCCATCAATACGGGTATCCACAAAAATTGTGCTATCAATGGCAAATGTATTTGTAATTATGAAACACTTTTCGACAACTTACATGTTCCTAAGTGTTACGGTTATTTTGGCCGGCACTGCATTCCTAAAGGCCTACCCACAATGCGCAGTCGGCAGACGGTAGTGGGTAGTTGACAGTCGGTAGCTTCAGTCGGAAGTCGGTAGTTCACAACCTAGCCACCCACAATGCGCAGTCGTTAAAATGCTAGGAGTAAATAATAACTGGACTTTCATTTATTCCTTGAGAAAGTTGTCAATTTTCTTGTCGATAAATTATATAATGAAAGTTATTATTATATAAATGGTCATACCTTTCCAACCCATTGCATCGGCAATGAGCCTCCACGTCTGATCTTTGAAGAGGTTGTCTTTATACTTGGGCTCACTCATGTCATACAGCCACCGGTGTTCCCTCACAAGATCAATGAATATATGTTCTATCCCAAGGTCAGCACACTCAGTCATCATCTTTTTTATATAATTAATATATAACAACGAACTTATGCGAATAATATACCGCGAATACAACCAGTAAACTACACTGCTAATGACGAGCGGGAAAACGACAAAGTGACGTCAGCTAGTGATCATTTCTGATTGGCTCTTAAATATGCAGTTGACAATCAAAGATAAAATTGGCGACAGCCGACTACACGCTGCCGATTGTCAACTATCAACAACCGACATACAACTATTCCTCGAGTCCAAGCTCTATTAACTTGCCGGGTGAGGAGAAAGAGCAGGGAAGGGTCGGGCGTGAAGAGAAGGATCTGTCAACAGCCCACCGTGATACATGGTATTCCTTTCTATTCCAATACTGCTAACATTCGGCCTTTGCTCAAACCACTGTGGTGTTAGGAATGACTGAGTGAGTCACCGACCAATGTATTTGGTTCTGTTCTATGCACGGACCGAGAAACCTCATCACTCGTCAACACCACTACTCATAGTCCGCGATGCAATTTTCTCTCAGGTTCACCCAGCTTAGACTCAAGCAGTACACATTGTGCATGACGCCATAAGAGAGCACGGGTCTGACTTCAACTACCGACTGTCAACTAGCCACTACCGTCTGCCGACTGCGCATTGTGGGTAGGCCTTAAAAGAAATAATGGTCACACCGATGGCCAACAAATATTTCTCCCATTCTTGTATGTGATGAAAGCCTGAGATGCTCGGATCTGTAGGGGATGGAGGAGATCCCCTAATGTATTCACAAAGAACACGAGTGTGACACGCTGTTCCTCTCCCCCAGTATCAATTCCAGGGCCTCCCCCGCCTTCTCGACAGCAACGTTAAATAACATTCACAAAAGCTTTAAATGTCGCGGGCGTCCACTTGGCCCGCTAGCCATTGTGCAAACTCTTCCCTCTACTGGGGCTAAAACAATGGAGCCACTGCTCCCTCGCTCTTCAAAAGTAATGGCAAGCAGCTCAACCAATGTTGCCAAATCGATATCTACACTGACTTGGGCATAGCAACACATTTGGACAGTAAACAACACAATGAAAATAATACTCTGCATATACAGTTCATTGGGAGCGCGCAGCTGCGGTCCAACAATATTGCCAACATAAATGAAGAAAAGACAGCTTTGAAGCCATTTTTCAGTGTTGCCATATTACAAATTAATATTGTAGCTTTCAGTCGGTCAACACAATACCAAAAAGTAGTTCCATGGAGAACTATAAAGCCTATTTTCATAATACTGTATATACTATTTCGGATGGTCGCAATGTTGCATTTTAACATATGTAGACCATATAGTTATGTACTATTAGATGAGGACACAAGAAATAAGAACATAATTTCAAAATTTCGCACAGCCTCCATCTTGAGGTTATGTAAACAATTGAACTAAAATAGATGTCAGTGCATTAAAATGTGTTGTATAAACATTTGCTGTACCAAGTTTCACCGCGTTCGGTTGGTTAAATTACGAGAAAAGTCTATTTATATGTTTCAACATCGCTTTGCTGCCATGTTCGTTTTGTAGTTAATAGGTTTTTGAAAGTCACACAGGTGAACTTTCAGTAGTGCCCTTTATCACCGTACAAAATTTCAGGGAGATATCAGTAATAGTTTCGGAGATATAGAACGCCGGTGAAATATTTCGCACAGCCATCATATTGGTTTGGTGAGACATAATAAAATTTGAAGGCCACGATCGGGGTCGGCCAAAGTAGTACTATGACCTTACCGAGTTTCATTGAAATCGCTCAGGTCGTTTAGATTTTATTAGGGGGGGGGGCACGCACACACACACACACACACACACACACACGCGCACGGACAAAAGGTGATCTCAGAAGCCTATTTTGTCAAAAATGAAAATAGGCTAAAAATCATAGATCCCAATTAACTGATGAGCATTTGAAGTAGCTGCTGATAGTAAGCTTGATCCACAAGCAAACAATTGACAGTGGAAAGTTACAGCAACATGATATTTTACGCTACAGTCATAAATTACTAAATATGAAATTATTATTATTATTAATAATACTGATTAAATTTTTATTTTTTATTTAGTCAATTTATCCTCTAGGTTGGTGGTTTCCACGGACTCAGCGAGGGAACTCACCACTACCGCCTCTATGGGCAGTGTCCTGGAGCTTGGAACATCTGGTTGGGATGGATACAACTGGGGAGGTGTGATCAGCACTTCGCCCAGGCGGCCTCACCTGCAAGGCGAACAGGGGCCTCATGAGGGATGGGAAGGGATGGAAGATTGGGATGGATAGGCTAGGAAGAGGGAAGGAGGCGGCCGTGGCCTTACAGTAGGTACCATCCCGGCATTTGCCCGAAGACGAAGTGGGAAACCACGGAAAACCACTTCGAGGATGGCTGAGGTGGGAATCGAACCCCCTCTACTCATTTGGACCACCCGAGGCTGAGTAGACCCCGTTCCAGTCCTCATACCACTTTTCAAATTTCGTGGCAGAGCCGGGAATCGAACCCAGGACCTCCGGGGCGGCAGCTAACCATGCTGACCGCTATGCTACGGAGGCGACTTAAGATTGTATATCATTTCAATAATTACGGTTAAAATGTAATGTGACATTCATTATGAATATCAGTTATTTTGTTTCTCAAATAAAACATCTGATTTCCCCCAGGGGCTCACATCTAGTGGGCGTGGGTTGGCGACCACGGGGCCCCAGCTGAGCCCGGCATTGCTTCCACTTACTTGTGCCGGGCTCCTCTCTGTCTTCTTTCCTGTCGACCTCACTTGGTCAACTCTTGTTCTCTTCCGACCCCGACGGTATTAGGGCATCCGAGGCCTAGGGAGTCACTTCCTTTCCCGCCTTAATTGGCCCTTGTCTCTTCTTTTCTGATTCCCTCCTTCTGCGAGGGGTCAGCCTTCTTTTTCTTTTCATGTTATCTCCTGCCTTCTGCTTAAGGCCCTCAAGGAGGCCGGGTGTATGTAGCCCCACCACTTTTGGTGCACCCTAGATAATGCTACACCCTCAGGGGCTCACGGCTGGTGAGTTCGGGAGTTGGCGACCCCGAGGGATTCCTGAGCTGGGTCCGTTTTCCCTTTTTGTCCCTTACCTTTGGGGCGGACCCTCTCCTCTTTCACTTTCCTATCTGCCTTTCATGGCTCTCCTTCCTTCCAAGTCCCTCAAACGGCCTTCTTCGAGGGTTGAGGGCATTTCTTTACCTCCTGTCCCTTATTTGCCTTATTCTCCTTTAGTTTTCCATTTCTTCTTCTTGTATGTAGGTTAGTAGTTAGTTTTAGTATTAAGTTCGCTTTTCATTTTCATCTTCACGATCACCCAAACCATCAGGGGCCGATAACCTAGATGTTAGGCCCCTTAAAACAACAATTATCATCATCACCAAAACATCTGATTATAATTTTTTGGATTTACTAACATTGTAAATATTTTATGTTGTAATGAAAATAAGCTATGCCGGCTCGGATTGGTGGTGCTAGCGGGCCAGTGTGGTAGTTTAGAGACCCCTGCAATACTGAATAACAAGTTACTAGACGAGAACCCAAGAATAGACCACCACAACCAACAGTCATTCTCACATCCCAATATTAGCGGAAGGGCTTTTACAGACGCCCGGGTGCCGGGATTTTGCCCCGAAGGAAATCTTTAACGTGCCAGTAAATCTACTGACACGGCTCCCTCGTATTTGCGCACCTTCAAATGTCAACTGACTGCGCCAGGATTCGATCCTGCATCCTTGGACACAGCAGGAAAGAACGTTACCGCTGCGCCAATCAGTCAGCCTATACAATTTGTCTGATGACCTGCATTACTATGGTGTCTGTATTTGTGTGTATATTAGTAAATCAGGTGTGGATGGAGAAGGAGGCGGCCCTGGCCTTCAGTTAGGAACCATCTTGGCGTCTGCATGGAGTACAAGTGAGAAACTTAAGGGGGAAGTCCAGCCTAAGGGAGGAATATAATGTCAATATTCATTCGTTTGTTGAACATGGTACAAATATTGTTGACAAATAATACTCATATCACAGTAATGGCATGCTTGTGGCAACAAAAAGCAACTTTAGTAATGTCAAAATTTTTATGATAAGAGTTTTTTTTTTTTTTCAAAATTTGCCAATTATTTTACCGTGCAACATCGTTTCCATTATATATCCCAGGTTTATAAGAAACTAGCTGTTACCCGCGGCTTCGCCCGCAATAACATTTGGAATCCCGTTATAACATTAGTTATATAGATAGATAAGCATGGATCCTCGTGGAAAATAATTCTATCACCTGAAACAAAAAATGCATGGGACGAAAAAAAACATCAAAATATCATGTTGGTTTCAGACCCTAAAAGACATGAAAAATATAATAAAAGTATTAAAAAAAACTATTTTTTGAAATTTCATTCGAATCATTTTTATGTCATTCCTGTGACTTAGAAAATTCCGGCCAAAAAGTACAAAATCATTAATAACTCCCTAAGTATTAGTCGTATGATGAAATAGCAAGAGACAAAAAAGATGTAATGTGTTATTGTCTACAACATAGGCCATGTATAATTTTACACTCAGACATATTACGTTTCCCCCCTCCCCCAAAATTTCACCCCTCCCCATGGGCCCCTTAAATTGGATTTATGAAAAAACGGTCAAACACCTGTTTAGTTATTTTTAAGCTGATTTTTTTCGGCTGAGTTCCAAACTCCTCGCCTATGTCGTTTAAGAGATACACGCTCCGTTAGGAATCTTTCAACCCCCACTTTTCACCCCTTTCACCTCATAATATACACTACATCAAAAAACCCTCAGACATGTGCCTTCTTATTTTTTGTGCTGAGTTTATATGCCGAGTATCACATCCCCCATTGAAACCAATCGCGAAATATTGCTATTCAATGAAATGCAGGTCTAAGCTGGAACCCCACACCCACACACACACACACAAAAATAGAACACTTCCAGGATGGCTGAGGGGGAAATCAAGCCTTCCTCTTCTCAGTTGTGCCTCCCGAGGCAGACGGAGTGTACCCCGTTCCAGCCCTTAGACAAGAATTAAATTTCTTGGCAGAGACTGAACCCGGACCTCCATGGCGACTGTCAGGAATGCTAGCCGCTGCGAGATGGACAGAATCAGAACGGGACGTGACTCGGAAAACCAGAACAGTCCCGGTAACATCGGTACAGTAGACCTACATCTGATAATAATAGATTGGTGAGTTGGGATGCAATTGGTTAATTATGCAGTCTATTGTTTTATTCTCTGCTTAATTAGTGAGAGGTTCATTGTTATCTAGGTACATGCGTACGGTTTCAAAGCAATTTAATTAAATGAAAAAGCTCCCACAGAAATATTGGGATACGCATTTTGCGTATGGGGCAAGCTGTCTATGACAGACATGAATGTCACTCGTCACCAATCGATCACCACAAATCGCGACCGAGCGACCGACAGCTGCCACATGTCTCTGTCGTTTTGATAGCGTTTATCAAACCACTACGCCACGTGTGCACTGGCATCAATTTCATGAAAATGTTTCTGTTTCCTGACAACTAGCGCCCGGAGTCTTCTGTAATTACTAGGGCTAAGATTTTAATGCCCTATAAAACATTGAAAAATGCACTTTGGTTGGTTGGTTGGTTCCTTACTTTAGGGGCTGCGACAAAGCGGTCATGTAGCCCCGTGTACTTTGGGTGTGTGTAGAATCGGTCTGATAACCGGTGTTAATTGTGATGACTGTATTAGTGTGTGTATCTGTTTTTAGCCTACTTTTCACATTTTACAAAAATGAGGATAAAGTAGACTTATGAGATCGATCCGGGAAAATGTGTGTCTGTCTGTCTGTCTGTCTGTCTGTCAGTCCGTCTGTCTGTCTGGCTGTGTGGGTGTCCCTCACTATCAACTACTAAACGGCTGCAGCAATCGAAACCAAATTTAGTATGAGTAAAGATGTACACCGGAATATGTCAAGCCCATATTTGAAAATGATGTCAGTGCTACCAACTGCTGAAAATACGCAATAGAAATTTTGAGCTCCATGTTGGATATCATGGAAGGTATGCATGGGAGCTATTCCAAAATTGGCACACATGTAGATAATACTATTTCAGTTCAATTTCCAGGAGGCCATACATGACAGTGTTGCCAAAATATTTTTAAGCCTTCTGATAGGTCCGATATTTAAATGCAAATAACTTCTACACTATTAATTGGATTTCAACCAAATTTGGTATGCAATATGTGTACATAAACAGATATGACTGAGTGTATTCTTAGGAACCACCAGGGCTGCCAACTGATAATAATTGCTCTCTCTATTTTATTCATCCAAATACCAATATTCCTGAAAGTATGGAAGCCGACAGCTTTAAACTATGCACACGTATAGTACCTGACATTTTAGATTAATTTGGAGTAACTTATATACTTCAGTTCTACCAACATGATTCTAAGCCTGCTGATAGGACCAATTTTTAAATACATGTAACTTCTATACTATCAGTTGGATTTCAACCAAATTTCGTATGGGCTATGTGCAACATACCAGATATGACTGTAAGTATTCTTAAGAGCAATCAGGGCTGCCAACTGTTAATAAATGCTGTCTATATTTTGTTACCTTAATATCAATATATCAGAAAGTATGCAAGCCAACAGTTCTATACTTTGCAAACTTATAGCACCTGACACTCGAGATTAATTTGGAGTAATGAATATAAGTCAGTGCTGCCAACATGATTCTATGCTTGCTGATAGATCCAATTTTAAAATACATGTAACTTCTATACTAACAAATGGATTTCATCCAAGATTGGCACAACAAGATATCATAATATTTCCGATTATTTCTAACCAGCACACGCATGACATTGTTGCCAACATGCTTTTACGCGTGCTGATAGATCCAATGTCTAACTGCATGTAACGTCCATTGGACTTCAACCAAATTTTGTATTCTGTACCTTAAGATATGGAACTAAGAATATATTCAGTCACCAGGGCTGCCAACTGTAGTGCTCTATTAGGCTACATTATACCAGGAATATTTCAAACTAATTGGACATTTGGACATTACCAACTTAATCTCGTCATTATTCTAGAAAGGTGCATATACTGTAGAATAATCATTGGCATGAAAAGTAGGCTCGTTAGTTCGTCACGGAACTTCTTGTTTAATTCAAGTAAGGACTGCAACTTTGAATTTTTCAAATAGTTCCTACTTTTGCCGCCAAACGTCATCGTCAACGACTACTAGGCCTAGTGCAGAACTTAGCTACTAGACGCCACCGCAGTCGGCTCTTGGCAACGAACGTAGAAACCTAAGAGCATTGTTTACATTCTTAACCTATACAATTTAGCTTCACACAGGTGTAATTAGTGGAAGGTTCTTTAACATGCCATAAATCTATGACATGGGACCGCCGGCTTAACTTCCCCTCCGAAAAAGGCATACTGAGGGATGTTTAACGCTCTTAAAAAATCCGACGGCTTCGGCTGGGTTTGAACCAGCTATCTTGGGCATAGAAAAAATGCACTTTAAAAATGCAGTTATGACCTAAAAATCTCAAAAAAAGGTCCTATAAAATTTATAAAATGCCCTTAAAATTACAAACATTTTACTCAGATAGGCTATCTGGTTTTAGAATATAAATTCAAAATCACGTAGAATAAAATAGTAACAAAAAAACTCCGTGGCGCTACGGTCCGTGAAGGGCAACCAAGCGACCGCTGCCCAGCCATTTTGCCTGCAGATTATGGGGTAACGCGTAGTCAGCGCGTCGAGTCCTCTCGGACGTTAATCTTGGTCACCGTGACCGGGGCGCTGCCCCACTGTCAAGCAGCTGCTCAATTGACCTACGAGGCTGAGTGCACCCCGTTCCAGCCCTCAAATCAGTTTCTAAAATCCCTGACAGGTAGCTAAGCCCGGGGCATCCGCGTAGAATAAAATACTACAGTTTATTAAGATACAGTAAAGTTTATTTAATAAAGTTACCGAAAGTTAAGAACTGAGCAAAGTAAATAACTCATTAAGAAATGAAATTTATACCGAAAATGCCAGGACCAACCCTTCTAATAGAAATTTTTCGGCATGCGGATATAGTATGCGGATAGTGTGCGGATAGCGGATAAGCTGCGGATAATTTTTAGAGTAAATATGCGGATAGTTTCAGAATACAATGTTGAACTGGATTTTTTAAAATAATTTTAGTTTTTTCTAAGATGTGTGTCTTTCACGTTTCTTGTTATTTCCCTGTATGCTTTTGCATGGGAATTTCAGTTTGATTGCTGTAATATTTCGCCATGTTGGATTTTTATATAATTATGTAGGCCATAGATGACGATTTTTGCGTAGGTTCATTATTCACTTCGATCGCATTATTAATACACGAGAAATAAAAGCGCCATCTTGAGGTTATGTTAACAATTTAACGAAATTAGATGCCAGTGCATAAACATTTACTGTACCAAATTTCACTGCGCTGACTATGCGACACTCCTTAATTTGCAGGCAAAATGGCACGAAGTGCACCCGTTAACTACAAGGCCTTGTCCAGGTTGCTCCGGACTAAGTAGACAAATGAGTTCGAACCCTACCGTTGGCCATCCTTGAAATGGTTTTCCACGATTTCAGATCAACTCAAATTTTAGGGTGATATCAGTAACAGTTTCGGTGAAATATTTCGCACAGATTTAATGTCGGTGATGCGTAATAAAATTTGAAGGGCACGGTCGGGATCGGCCGTAATAGTTCCATCGCTCCAGCTGTTTAGAAGTTATTAGGGGGGGGGGGAAGGGAGACAGACAGACAGACACACATATACGCAAACACACACGGACAAAAGGTGATCTAATAAGCCTTTCTTTTTCATAAAATGAAAATAGGCTGAAAATGGCTTCAAACACCATAATGTAATTTTCTAAATGTTCCATTGCTGTATGTTTGGACAAGTCCTAGCTTTGAGAGCACCAGAAGAAGAAAGGATGTACTATACTTGAACGGGGCGGCGCGACATGGCCCTCTCAATGCACTGCCGGCCGGCCAGGCTATTGAGCGCTTCACCGACTCTTAACGTGAAATGTGTTCTATTCCTTGACCTCTTTTATTGCACAGCCTATCCATTACTCTTTGAATTCAAGTCCTCTCGGCTTTTAAGACGATTGTTGTAGTGAGCAATATCGGCAGACATTAAAGCACTCCACTTGTTCCACAGCAGATATCTCACGGTTGCTCTTTAATAAGAGATGCTACAATCCCAGGTTTAATAAGTAGAAACTGGCCGCGGTGGCCGCGCTACCTCGTGCCTCGCTGTCATCGGGAGAGCGTGGGTTCGAATCCCACCTCGGCCGTCCTGAAAATGGTTCTCGTGGTTTCCCATTTTCACCACCAGGCAAATGCCGGGACGGTTCCTTTCAATAGGTCCACGGCCGATTTCCTTCCAATATCCCTTCCCTGAAAAGTACATGGCCATTGGCTGCATTAATAAAATTATAATAGGTAGAAACCTGTGTATATACAGAACACGACCGGCCTAAAAAGCGAAACACTACGACTTTCAGCAGTGACGGCAATGTGGCGTGGATAATCATGAGTTAATTAGCTCATTTGAGAAGTTCAGCCCAATCTATACTAATATAATAAAGCTGAAGAGTTTGTTTGTTTGTGTGTTTAAACGCGATAATCTCTGGAACTACCAGTCGGATTCAAAAATTCTTTTTGTATGGCATATGATAGCCAGATTCAAGAGGAATAGTTTAGGCTATGTAGCATTAGGCTACCCCTATCAGGTAACCTTAAAGATTGATTTTTGTTCAGTAAGTCGGAAGAACAAGCACTCCCGTACAGCTTCAATAATACCTAAGTCTATTGTTGCCTGGCAATGCGGGCTGCATCACGTCGCACCTACCAGTGTTCTTGTGCAGAATTGCGAGCTGCTTATAAATTGCAGTAACGGGGAGTAATTAGAGCAAAAATATTTCTTATGCCCCTTAAAACAGTTATAATCATGACATTAGTATGCCTCTGTATAAGGGCGATGGTGTTGGTGCAGTATACTGAGGTTATCAGCTGCAATAAGCGTTGGTGTTTCCGATCCTTATCCTTGAGCGCTCCAGTTCTATAGTAGTATTCATTATCATCCATAAAACAAATACATCCACCGGGCGAAGCCGGGCACTACATTAATAAACATAGATGATCGTGACAATCACAACACCAATATTAGGCTACCGTTTCCCGCCTTTGGACAACAATGATCGCAAACATCTGTCTTAAGGGTTATTGCTGTGAATTCTCGTGCCGCGTATTTTTGCGAACTTAACGGTTTATCTACAACAGGGGTTCTCAATTTTTTGCCTACTTTTCACATTTTGCAAAAATGAGGAAAAAGTAGACTTATGAGATCGATCCGGGAAAATGTCTGTCTGTCCGTCCTTCTGTCTGTCTGGCTGTGTGTGTGTGTGTGTGTGTGTGTGTGTGTGTGTGTGTGTGTGTGTGTGTGTGTGTCCCCTATCAACTCCCAAACGGCAGCAGCAATCGAAACCAAATTTAGTATGAGTAAAGATGTATACCGGAATATCTCAAGCCCATATTTGAAAATGATGTCAGTGCTACCAACTGCAGAAAAAACGCACTAGAAATTTGAACTCCATGTTGGATATCATGGAAGGTATGCATGGGAGCTATTCTAAAATTGGCACACATGTAGATAATACTATTTCAGTTTAATTTCCAGGAGGCCATACATGACAGTGATACCAAAATAATTTTAAGCCTTCTGATAGGTCCAATTTTAAAATGCATATAACTTCTACACTATTAATTGGATTTCAACCAAATTTTGTATGCAATATGTGTACATAAACAGATATGACTGAGTGTATTCTTAAGAGCCACCAGGGCTGCCAACTGTTAATAATTGCTCTCTCTATTTTCTTCATCCAAATACCAATATATCTGAAAGTATGCAAGCCGACAGCTTTAAACTAAGCACACGTATAGTACCTGACATTTTAGATTAATTTGGAGTAACTTATATACTTCAGTTCTACCAACATGATTCTAAACCTGCTGATAGGACCAATTTTTTAATACATGTAACTTCTATACTATCAGTTGGATTTCAACCAAATTTCGTATGTGTTATGTGTAACATAACAAATATGACTATAAGTATTCTTAAGATCAATCAGGGCTGCCAACTGTCAATAAATGCTGTCTATATTATTTTACCCTAATATCAATATATCAGAAAGTATGCAAGCCAACAGGTCTATACTTTGCACACGTATAGCACCTGACACTCTAGATAATTTGGAGTAATTAATTTAAGTCAGTGCTGCCAACATGATTCTATGCTTACTGATAGGTCCAATTTTAAAATACATGTAACTTCTATACTAACAAATGGATTTCATCCAAAATTGGCACAACAAGATATCATAATATTTCCGATTATTTCTAACCAGCACACGCATGACATTGTTGCCAACATGCTTTTACGCGTGCTGATAGATCCAATGGCTAGCTGCATGTAACGTCCATTGGACTATACATTTTGTATTCTGTACCTTAAGAGATGGAACTAAGAATATATTCAGTCACCAGGGCTGCGAACTGTAGTGCTCTATTAGGCTACATTATACCAGGAATATTTCGAACTAATGAGACATTTCGATATTACCAACTTAATTTCGTCATTATTCTGGATAGGTTCATATACTGTAGAATAATCATTGGCATGAAAAGTAGGCTCTTTAGTTTATCACAGAACTTCTTGTTATTCTGTCGCGCCCCCCTTCTGAAACATGAAATATCTACAGCCGCCCTTATTCTTCTTTCCTATTTTAGCACTTCTCAAAGGCTACTTCAAACAAAACAACGGATCACAAGATCTACAGTATTTGCTTCTGTCTAATTACTGCAACTACCAGTTACATTAATAATAGGCCCTACTATTATTATTATTAATTAATTAATTAATTAGTATTAATTATGAATAATAATAATAAGAAGAAGAAGAACACACAATTTACTATTCTTAGAGTACATCAAAGTTGTTGCTTTCTGAAGGAAGACAGCACTACCTCTTTCATGAGGTTTCTTTTTAACACTGTTAATAAGCCACTTATCCATGGTTAATGGAGTTACTTGTATCAGTTTATTGTAAATCGGGCTAACCACTTCCACTGAGCACGCACAATAATTCACATATTCACTCACTGGCATTGAACTGACTGCAAAGGCCTGGCTGAATTCAAGTCGACAATGTCAGAAATAGAAGAATCTATTCTTGTAAGGAACTGGCGGTCTCATTGTCAAACGTCTTATTGTCATTAGTGGTTGTTAAGTGTTTGGTAACGAGATATCGCTGCGGGTGGCGGGTGAAAGGGTGCGGTGTGGGAAATGTTACCCGCGGTGGCCGAGAGCGCAAACGCGCTACCTCGTGCCTCGCTGGCATCGGGAGAGCGTGGGTTCGAATCCCATCTCGGCCGTCCTGAAAATGGTTTTCGTGGTTACCCATTTTCACCACCAGGCAAATACCGGGACGGTTCCTTTCTATACGTCCACGGCCGATTTCCTTCCAATATCCCTTCCCTGACCTGTCCTGAAAAGAAAAGTACATGGCCATTGGCTGCATTAATAAAAATAAAATAAACTAGAAGACCCGTGCTGCTCCGCAGCATTCACTTCAACAATCCTACAGCACTTCTGTCCATATGACATTTGCATGTCTTCATGCTAGGGACCTGAACAGACATTTACGGTACCGTCGCTTTTAGGTAAATGATGAAGTAGACTTATGAGATCAAATGTGTGGGTGTCTGCCTGTCCTCTGTGTGTGTGTCCCACTATTTACCCTGTGTAAGCTTAAAAGGCGCACGGACGTCAGGCCGAGGTGAACAGCTAACTTCAATCACATAAGCTATACTCTTCTCTGAAGAATTAACTCGACACGACTCGGCCGTTCGATGCTGGCTGAAGCTAGGGTGATAGGTCGCTCGCAAGCTCGTAAACTCACTCTGAAGCAAGTAATTTAAATTTCCACTGAATGGAGATTGCTGGAAGACATGAAAACGTAAAAACACTTACAGTGGTCGATGTGGGAGTTCTTGCAGAACTTTTCATGCTGAACAATTCTCAGAGAATATCGATTTCTTTTAAAGACACATGGACGATAGGTTTTTCTTCAACTCAATTCACTGAAATCGTAAATGCTCGGCTTCTTTTGGTCATAAATAAATGTTTTTCTACCTAATCCTTCATCGAGAAATCCTTTACAGAATGGTGAAAACCGCATCAAAATCCATCAAGTTGCTCTCGAGATTACCCGTTACTTTCAAGAATTGGGAACTTTGTTTTATACTAAGTAGATAGAGATATCCACACAATTTAAGGCTACAGCGGTACAATTTTGTGTTTTGTCTACTTATGAACAATGGTATAAATTTAAAATAAAAGATGGGTCTCTTATATTTGAATTTAGAGATGTAACTCTTGGTTAACATATAGAGGTGTGCAAATTAATAGAATTAAATAAATAATTTTAATTAGTCGTAATTACTTTTATTCAAAATAATGTTATTGACCAACTTCTTTTGTTGTCCTATTTAGTAGTGTTTCCTCTCCCGTGGAATTACACCTTTTCCCATAAGGAATTGCGTCTGGAAACTTTCTGATTATTGGATTCCGAGGGATATCTGAGCTGGGTCCATTTTCAATTTTTCATTGACTTTAGAATTCAAGTCAGGTGATTTCAATGCATAGTTCATGAATCTTTGAATAGTTCAATAGCGTTCATCAGTTAAAAGACCCCAAATCAGTCCGCTCTAAATTCACACGTAAAGTAGAGTGAAGTAATAAAAACGAAACGTGTGGCATTTTGCATTTGCAAGGCTGCTCTGTTAGTGGAAATTCTAAAAAATCACTTTAATTTGAGTTTCTTAAATGAAAATATAATTAGGAGTCTTGGTTAAACATTTGAAGTAATTTCATAGCCTTGTAAACATACTTAGTGCATTAAACCGTGAAACGTAAAAATGCAATTTTGGAAAACTGACATCGAATCTAATAATTTGCACATCTCTATAAAGACAGCTATCGCCTCCACCCCTACCGATAGAATAGTAAGTAAAGGCGATTGATGAGAAATGAAAAGATAACTCACACAGAAGGAATTAATATTTATTAAGCTGTAAATTTGATTGAGTATATCTTTGTTTTAGAACTGAGGGAATGAAATAACAGGATGTAGGATAGTAATCACCGATGTAGGACAATAGTAATTTTTTTTTACCATTACCACAGGACAGTTATCGTATTAGGGATGCGGACGTCCTTGTATAATTGTTATTTAATCTGTGCCCCGTTTCCTGAGGTCTGTGCTCCTCCGCAACATTCGTTTCAAAATTCTAATAGTACTTCCTTCCATTCGACATTTGCTGTTCGCTTGCCTTTTGGTTCTATTTGAACTTTGACGTCATGAAAGGATTTTGCTCGCGATAGTGCGGCATACAGTAAAGTTGTCCGTGGCTAAACACCGGTTGAGGTAAATAAATGCCTACTTGATCTAGTGCTTTACCTTGAGCTTTATTGATAGTTATACAAAAAGCCAAACGTACTGGAAACTGCCTCCTTATTCCAGACGTAATGTACTGTTGTTTCAGGATATATATACGGACTTCTGGCTTGTGAATCTTGAGTTAACTTGAACCACGCTTGTAATTCTGTGTTGCGCAACTGTGCTTGAAGTAAAATATCAGGAGCGTTATCATTTTTAAAATAGATATTTTGCAAGTTTGGCAAGTGAACTAGTAATCGCACGATAGAATGTGACTGTCCATGTATGTGAAATGAAAATATCCTGAATGCGGCTTCTGTTGGACCAACATATCTAGCATTTAGGAAAGAAGTAATTTCATCGTAGCTCACCGTTTCGCCTTCAGGACATATTTTAACAATGCAGCAGTCATGACCTTTATACACATACTTATGGATTTTAATATATAAGATATTTGTGGATGTATTTAACACTCCGAACACATGAGCATATTTCAACATTAATATGAGCTTGCACGTAAAGTTCATTCATCATTTCCGTGTCCGGTCAACATTTCCAAAAAATTGCAGCTGCGATGGCCTTGTTACTTCCTCTAAAAACATCTTCCATTGTGCATGGGTTCTCCAGGAGGGGGCAGGTAAGTAGGTGAGTTGGGTCTTGTTCAGCTCCACATTCACAGGAGGTGTCTGCGTCTGCTGGAAGGATCCCCCATTTTTGCAGGTTGGTCTTGCGTCGAGGGACACTCACTGTTAAGCGGTTGAGGGACCTCCACACAGGATAAGGTAAGTCGGCGCCAGGAGCCAGTTCTTCCTTTGGTGTCATGTCTGTGGGCAGTGAGCTCCTCCATCTGTTAAGACGAGTTGTCTCTGGTGTTCTCTCCAGCGGCGTAGTCCTAGCAAGGAAACTCTTGCGGGATCTGAGGCGAGACCTTGCTGCCTGGTGACCATATAGTGGATGTAAAGTAAAAGAAATGGATTGTAGGGAACAATGAATCGACTATCGACTTCAATGTCAATGCCTCGAATTGTTTTTATAATAATTCGTCCATTATTTCTTCTCCTATACGAAGGATAACCATTAGGGCTGTTACTTTTAATCGATTAATTTCAGATTTCGGTTAATCGATTAATCGAAACCGAATAATCGATTAACTATCGTAAATAACGATTAATCGATTAATCAATTAGTCGATTAATCGGTTATTCGAATAATCGATTAATCGGTTATTCGAATAATCGATTAATCGGTTTTTGATTTGTTTTGCCGATTAATCAATGTATTTCGCATTTTTAACTACGCTCTCACAGAATCAACCAACTATGACACAACTTGGTTTCTTAATGCAATCACTCGACATGGTTAGCCGGAGCAGTCCCAAGTTGGATGATGTTTTTGATTCTTTTAGGGGCTTTGCAACATCGTGGTCACGTATCCCCGCGTACTGGGGTGTGTTTAAGACATGTCTGATAACATGTGTCACTGCGATGTCTGTACCAGTGTGTGTATTTGTAATTCAGGTAGAATATGGGTAGGAACCGACCGTGGCCTTGAATTAGGTACCATCCCGGCATTTGCCTGGAGTAGTAATGAGAAACCATGGAAAATCATTTCCAGGATGACTGAGGTAAGAATCAAACCCTCCTCTATCAGTTTTGCTTCACGAGGCTGAGTGTACACGTTCCAGCCCCCACACCAGAATTAAATTTCTTGGCAGAGCCGGGAATCGAACCCAAACCTCTGTGATGACAGCTAAGAATGCTAGCCACTGCTCAACGCCTGCTTTGAGGTTTCATTTAACTTCACTCCAAGGATTACCGTGTTGGAAGCCCTTTTTCAGGCTTGCCTTAGAAATCAAAATTTGTTCGCTAATCCTGAAAAAATACTACATGATGTTAATAAATACTCTTGGATGACTAGTTTCAATCGTCAAGTGATCATCATCAGATCATTTACACGTAGGCTATTAAATCTACTGTATATGGAGAAGTATGGAATGATAATTACAATATATACACTTATTTATTTGCAGTAGCAATTAAACTACCAAACTAAAGATATGTGCTATTTGTTGAGATACTGATAGTTATTAAATGGTGCACTTCGCAGTTTGAGCGATGTGTGGTCCGTTTAGGTGCACAGCGTGAGGACGATTATGCTGACACAATAACCTGACCATTTAATAACAATCACATAATGGCACTAAGCAAGCAAACTTGAGGATCAATCACAACTATCAGTATCTCAACAAAAAATAACATATCTTTACTATTTGTGCTAGATTAATTACTACTGCAACTAAAAAAGTGTATGTATTGTAAATATCATAACCCAAACTTGTCGACACAGATTAATAGCCGAAGTGTAAAGATCTGATGATCGCTTGACGATCGAAACTGGACATCTAATTGTATTTATTAATCTCATGTAAAAAGTCTTTGACCGTCCGAAAAACATTAAATTTCGACTCCAAAGATACAAATAAGACGTCTTACGAACGAAGGTATGTCTAAAGTCAACACTTAGGCAAGTTCGATAAAAACTCAATGATCTCATGGTAGGGCAGTTATAAAAAGCGCGGTAAAAATAGGAAATCTTGTAGATGTAGCGTAAATATTGCAATCATTGCAAAATACGAACTGGACGTCTATCTTGGGAATTCACCGCCTGACTTGCATACTCACCCTTTTTCACAGGTTGAAAATGAATAAACAATATATCAAAGGCCCGCTAAACTAGCGACAAAATGATATTCCCCGCTGGGAACATTGTGACTACAAAGCGGAGCTGCCTCGTCCCAGAAAATGAGTACTTGCTAGTATTTTTGCACCGAAACAGACCGTCTGTTGAAATATATTGTCACATTTATTTTTAGATAATGCATATTGTTTGTGAATTGTTGAAGCCATTGTTTCAGTGTTGCCTATACAAAAACTGTCAGTTGTAACTCTTCAGTCGGTCAACATGAGTTTGTCCATTGACTGTGCGGGGTGCGATGTATATAAAATATGAGTAAAAAGTTAATGAACTCCTTGAAGAATTACACGTATTAGTTATGATCGCAATGACCCCGGCGGGAGTAGGCAGGCTAGAGCGTATCAACTGTACGACCAAGGCTCCGCTGAGATATGTAAACTTATGCATAATAGAATTCAATTGCATGCACTAAATTTATTTTATTTATTATATTGTGTTATTCTTATTTGTATACACGATCATAATACTCATAAATAATTCACAAACCCTTATTAAACAAACTAAACGTATACAATGCTCAAAAAAGGCCTCGCATATTGTGATTCAGTAACTTGTTTATTTTGCTATGTGTATGTTATCATATTATACACAATAT
Source organism: Meconema thalassinum (assembly GCA_946902985.2). Classification (NCBI taxonomy): domain Eukaryota; kingdom Metazoa; phylum Arthropoda; class Insecta; order Orthoptera; family Tettigoniidae; genus Meconema; species Meconema thalassinum. Next base: position 178,930,835 of record OX336393.1, read on the forward strand.
AGGGCACATACTAAGAAAAACCACGCACAATCTGCGTTGCAAAAGAGACAGAAACACACGACGAATAACAAAAGTGATAATGTGGGACAGAGCACACAACCGTCTTATTCATGTTGGGGCATATCAATACCATGTATGGCCACCACGAGCTCTAATCCATGCTTGCAGATGACGAGGCATACTGAGCACCAACGGATACAACGTGGTTTGGGGCAGATTCCCCCACTCTTGGAAAGCAGCTTCAATCAGTTGCTCTTTGTTTATTGGAGGATTGGGACGGTGCGAAATTGCCCTCTTGAGCTCTTTCCATGCATGTTCATTACAGTTCATGTCCGCAGAATAGGCAGGCCGCTCCATTCTCTGTATGACATGCATCTGAAGGAACTGATTGACCACCCTAGCTCGATGGGCACGAGCATTATGGTCCTCTAGTGTAAAGCCCTCACCCATTGTGGCAGCAAATCCTGTAACGACAGGTTCAAGGATGCTGTCTCTATACACCAGACCAGTCATGTTACCGTGGATAGGAATTAGTGGCGTACGTCGACCGAACATGATTCCACCCCAAAACATGACTGAACCTCCTTGCTGTTGGTGGCTTTCCTGGATGAAGGGCGCGTGAAATCTCTTACCTACTCGGAGCATTCCAGTGTGGCGACGTAAAAGTGATAGTGATTGTAATAGCGATCATAACTAACACGTGCAATGTTCCCAGGAGTGTTATTTACTTATAATTCATATAGTTTATACATTGGACTCCGCCCAGTCTCTGGGCAAATTTAAGTTGACCGCCTGAAGAGTTACAACCTACAGGTCTTTGTGGAAATTAGGCTAAACCAGAATAAAACAAAAATGTTCCTGTCCTAAATTGTAAACAGCCTTTCCAACAAAAATTGAACAAAATTCAAAAGCATTGCTGAAAACTCCTCGTTTTCTTTTCCTGAAACCCTTCCCAATTTTATTGATGTTCGTCTTTCCACGGTCACTGACTGTTATTTGGTTATTGTTAACATAAACAAGGAAGGACACGTATCTTTACGCAAAATTTAACTTTTATAGAGTATATACATCATTCCGAAAATAAGCCTAACTCAACTTAAGCGATGACTTCTCATTTAAACCATTTTCAAAACGTATTTTCTTATCTCGTGTCTACTATCAGTTAATCGATTTTTCGGTTAATCGATTATTCGATTAATCGATTATTCGGTTAATCGATTAATCGGTTTTAAGGAGCTTCGATTAATCGTTTCCGATTAAATTCAAATTAATCGATTAATCGATTATTAATCGATTAATTGAAAATCGATTATCACCAGCTCTAATAACCATTGGCATTATTTTTGGTCTCTTCCTGAAACTGTTTAGGGAAATCTTTCTTACATACGCCATCTTTCATACAGACTGAAGCAGGATTCAAAGATCCGCGAGAACCATGTACCATATGACGCCTTACCAACTCGTATAGCGCTTCATCCTCGAGATCTGGTATTTCGGCTGACACCACACTGTCAATGTCAGAAATTTCTCGAAACTTACAATCTTCCGTTAATGTTAAGAGTAAATGGATGTGCGGGAGACCTCGTTTTTGAAATTCCACTGTATATAGATATGCTTTTACCGAAAATTTCCTTAACATTAATCAATCGTAGCAATTCCTTTACGTTGCAATGGAAAACTCTCACTTCAATATCAGGCCTATTATTAGCCGTTTCCCAGAGATGAATGCTGTTAAGTTTTCTGGCCAGCCCGCATTATAGGTGAACGTAATGAATAAATCTGGCTTTCCAAACTTCCTCACTATCGCCATCGTATCCTGATAATTTTGCATTATTTTCCTTGCGCCATCGTATCCTGATAATTTTGCAATATTTTCCTTGGGCTACCTGTAAAAGAAGATGGCAAAACTACAATACGACCGACTCTGAGATTTTCATTTTCTGCTCGTACATGCAAGGCGTCTGCATAACCGGCATATGTATCAACTCGTAATTTCGTTTGTTGATGACGTATATATTTTAACCTGTCACCTTCCATACGACAGTAGTAATCCACGAATAAATATCCATTTTGCAAACTTGAGTAGCGACAACTAACTCAACATGACCTCCATGAACACCATTCATAGACATATACATTTTGTATTCATCGCTCGTATTGATAGCAGTTTCGTACATATCGCAGTTGCCAACAATAAAGGAAGAATAATTATTCCACTTGTCTGTAACATGTTTTACAATTCGCTTTCTAACCTGTGTAAATAAACTCTGATTGTTGTACTCACAATATGCCAAGGACCTGAACAGACAATTACCATCACCTTTAATCTTTATAACATTTATAATTGAGTGTCGCCTCTCATTCATCATAATATGATTCATTGTATTGATTGAGCACACAACCTATAGGGACAAATGATGAAAAGAAAAGAAGACAGTTTGTACGTAGCTGGTGAGACCAAAGATTATATAACAGAAAGATCGGATACACAATACAAAATGGCGGTTCCAATATTCGACTGTAGCGGCATCTTCGTGAAAGAAGTTGTCTTTCGTATACAGTATTTGTTGTCATTCAAACAGATGTTGACATGACAGTGTCATTAGCAAAAACCTGCTGATTGTGCATGAGCATTTCAGTCTCAAAGTAATCCAGTCTTTGAGAAGTTTTAATAAAATTATGTGCACAGAATCCCCTTCTACTTATTGTATGGATACATGCGACATTAGCGCCCGAGTGGAACAGGTAGAAGTTAACGATATCATGTATGGATACATGCGACATTAGCGCCCGAGTGGAGCAGGTAGAAGTTAACGATATCATGACGTAATTAGGGATCTCTCTGTTAATATCAAGTTAGATTTATCATTAGGGGGGCGTTGAATATCATGGCACAGTGTTAGTCGTTGTCGCCTAGCGACAATATGTCCGTCAAGTCATTCGATATTCTATTTTCGTGAGACCTTGAAGGAAGTAATATTCGCAATTATTTTAATACTCGAATGATATAATAAAGTAAGGTGGGTATCAATCGACGGTGCTTGACGGGCATTACATTTTAAGACAACAAACGTCGTCGTAGCGCAAATACTTCCCGAGATATTTCAGTTTTAGTAAAGGGTGAAATTTTTTGAAAACTATTTTAATATGTAAGATTTTAAAAAAGCATTTTTAGCTATTGACAATCATGGCGTAAAAGTTAATGGTAAGCTGTACAGCAACATAGGCTACGTTTTGCAGATGACATAGCATTGATAGCCTGACAGAGAATGAAAGAGACATGGATTATGCAATAAATCACATGAGTGGCTTATTAAATGTGAGGTGTGGTATAAGTATAAATAAAAAGATGATCAAGATAATGATAAACGTCAAAGACCGTCAACTTGGAGGCACGAAAACATTTCGTGAAAAGTTTTATATGAAGTATCGTAAGCTATGGCTCTGAAACTTGGACCCTTAGAAAAGTAGACGTGACGAAACTCGGAGCATTTGAGATATGGTGTTGGAGAAGACTCCTGAAGGTACCGTGGACTGATAAAGTCACAAACGAGGATGTTCTCAGAAGAGCAAATGAGCCTCGCAACTGGGTTGAATCTTTAAACAAACGAAGAAACAGCTTATTAGTCACTTGCTTCGATATTCTGACTGATCCGACACCCTATTTGAACGAAAATTGGAAGGATAATTGAGCAAAGGAAGACCAAAAACACAATTTATCAACAGCATTAGAGGTCAGCCCACCAATTGCCATTTGAAGCTGGTGGCCAAAGGACGGAGACGCTTGGACGTCATGCATGTTTGCCACTAACTCAACGGTTGAGAAGAAGAAGAAGAAGAAGAAGACGTTTTATCAGTCTTGAATGGTCGTGGGAACTTCCTGCCTATGATAGATTCATGGATATGAGAATAGCAATATTTGTTAGAGAATATGAAATATAAATAATTCAATCAGACCCGGCGACCCCCCGCCTCTCTTAATCACTCTCTGCCTCTCCCCCCCCCCCCCATTTGAGGGCCTCTGGTCTACATCTATAACATTCATTATCATAATCATACAGTACAACAGCAGGTCGGAGGACAATACGATGGATTCCAGGTTTCAACTTCCAAATTTGTGTTTGCGGACTGTTGTGATTGTCAAAATCAATTATGTTTATCAATTGTTGTGCTAATTAGGCTAATTATCTGATTATTATTATTAGTCTATGGTACAAAACACAAAACAATCAACATAAACAATATACATATATACAATAGGTAACACAATACAACTGCAACAATCATTCAAGGGAAAGGGTGTTCAAAGATTATTGTCTAAATTTTCTAGCATCTTATGGCTTCTGTAGAGGCTAAAAATCCTGTATTGATCCAGTGAATGCCATACTAATACATTCAGTGACAATATGGTTCATAGTCTGTTTAACGGCACCAAAATCACAGGTTGGTGAATATCGCATACCCCACTTAAAACATCATTGATCCGAATCTCCCGCGGACTCTGTTGAGAGTTACCCATATCTTGCGGGGCAAATCAAAGCCAGCTGGCAGATTTTGAAAGTTGAACAATGCCTGCCATTGCGTCGGAGCTATGCTGTTCCACTCGCGTTGCCAATCAGCTTTTGGATCATAATCCTTCCTAACCAGTTCCTATGCTGTTTGAATCTTGACTTGAGGTGGCTATATCTGCTGCTAGCATCTTCATGAATGGAGAGTTCAGGATTGGCCAATATCGTGTTGTACTCTCTGACCAAGTTGTTCAGCCCCACCGTCGGCTGTCCTTGAAATGGTTTTCCGTGGTTTCCCATTTTCAACACCAGGCAAATGCTGGGACAGTACCTTCTGACAGGCCACGGCCACTTCCTTCCACATCCTTGCCCAGTTTCATTCTTCTTCATACATTCCATCTCTCATCCCGACGCGCAGGTCGCCCACGGGCGTCGAATAGAAAGACCTGCACTCGGCCTCTCAGGAGGCTACACGAAAAAAAAGTGTTCTAATTCCAGGCGGTTCTATGTGATTAAGCACAAGCAGACAGAAAAGAGGGGTAGATTTTATTGTGCCACTAATAATACGCATTGTTTCATTCAGGACTGTGTCCACCTATTTAACATGAGAGCTGTTCACCCAAACTCAGGAACAGTACTCAGCTGTTGAATGTACCAGTGCTCAGCAGTTGAAAGTACCAGTGCCATCGCCCAAGTACGCAATGTAGTTGCATACGCTCCCCATGTGGAGCCAGCAAGTTTGTGGATGATGTTGTTACGTGTCCTTAATTTGGCTGCTAGGTTGGTGAGATGTTTCCTGTACGATAACGTCGAAAGTAATTCCAAGATATTTGGGGTTGGCATTATGAGGGAGAGGGCTTCCATTAAGATGCATTTTCGGGGTAGAGTTCGCTTGCCGGTTGTTTAAATGGAAGAAGCAGGTTTCCATTTTACCAGAGCTGCGTTTCAAGCACCACTTTTCGAAGTATTAGCATAGGACAACCAGGTCCGCATTTAAAGTTCTCTCTATCACAATAGCATCCGCATGATACATAGCCATATTGTTGTAATGTCACAGTATTTGATTAACACAAGGTTTGGAACAGTCGAACATTGAGTTTAGTCTGAAATTCCTAGTGTTTCGCTTTTCTTTCGCCAGTGAGTGTAGCTAAACATTTTACGGTTGTTATTGCTGTCATTATATTTGAGGTACTTGGACATTGTAGTCATTTAGCAACGTGTACTTGGGTGTGTGTAGAATTTGTCTGATACCTGTTTTATTCTGGTGTCTTTACGGGATGCGTACATATTTGTAATTCAGATGATGATTGGAAAGAAGGTAACCATGGACTTAAGTTAGGAACCATCACGGCATTTGCATGGTGTAGAAGGGGAAACCACTTCCGGAATGGCCGAGGTGGGAATCGAACCCACCTCTTCTCAGTTTTGCCTCACGAGGCTGAGTGTACCCCACCCCTGCACTCAATCCAGAATTAAATTTCGTGGCAGAGTCGTGAATCGAACCCAGGACCACAGGGATGACATCCAAGAAAACTAGCCACTGGGCCACGAGGTGATCTAATTACGGCAACCCGGGGTATCTAAAATCCACAGTAGTTAAAAGGGATTTAAACCATTATTATTATTAATAATAATAATAATAATAATATTACTCAGCCCCGTGTACTTGTGATTCTGTAGAATTCACATGATAACCTGTGTTATTGCAGTGTCTGCAGCAGTGTTTGTTTGTTTGTTTGTTTGTTAGTTAGTTATTATTGTTGTCTTAAGGGGGCGGAACTACGAGGCCATCTGTCCCTTCTGCAGCAGTGTGCTTATATTTGTAACATAGAGTTGTAACGTGTTTTTCGTGGGGGTTTTATGCAACTGGCATAAGTCAGTAGGAAACCATTCTATATTTATTTACGCGGCAAATTGTTCAGCCAAGAGAATTTTTCATGTTAATTTATTATTATTATTAATTTATTATAATTATTATTAAGATATTTTCGGAGCATTTTATAAAAATTATAAGCATACAGATAGGTTTTCTATGTCTTAGAAAACGCTATCAAGCAAATTATTACGAACGACGATATCATAGAAAATTATCTGATTACGGAATTTTACGGAGTTTTTGTCAGTTAGGGTATTTGAGAGAGATGACTCACTGGGAATTCAAATACAAGCTGATTCCTGTCGAGAAGAATTACGCAAGCGGGCTCGCATCGTCCAGGAAAGGCGAATTGTTGAAACGGAAAACGACTTCTCCCTCTCGCGCGCCGTGTGTAATGAACCAGAGGAGGGGAAGTAGCGGCGTGCTCAGCCAATCAGTGTGGACCACGTAAGCTAGAAGCCGGCTGAAGAGTGGGGGAGCCGACAGGTGCATATATCGTTCGACGCGCCGTGGAACGTGGACTATCTGTGTAGAACTTGCGGAGTGTGGTTGCAAGTGCGTGTCGCTCCGATGTTCGGTGGAGTTAGCGACAATCTGTGAAATACTTGACGAGTATGTTGCACGCAGGAATCGCTCCGATGTTCCGTAGATTGGAGGACTAACTTTTGTATAACTTATCCAGTGCGGTTGTACGAGTGTTTGGGTCCGAGGTACGGACCATAGAATTATCTAATCTACGAGTATATCATCAAACATCGACGAGATGACGACGTCCAGGAGACTGTGGGAAGCTCACAGCATCATCAAGTACGAGGGAAATGCTTTGGCAATTTCCAGTGGTAAGCGCAAATGACGCAGAAACACGCAATCTCTCATTTTCTTTGTTTTACATTTCATATTTCAGTAACTTCATAGCTTGGAAATAAGAGTAAAATCAATTTATCAGACTCCGTTTTCACGTAATTTTCTATCGGTAATATTCAAATCACAACGCTCCAATTTAAATTTTATACTTATTATTATTATTAATTTTGCTATACTTGTTTTATATAATAAATTCATTTCTTTTACAATGCAATCTTTGCTTTCAGTAGGTAGCATTAGATATAGACCAATTCCTTCTCCTGATACAATTGTTTGTTGGGTTAATGATCAAATCATACCACGATCTGAGTGAATAGAGTCTTGAATGTGTTCTGCCAGAGCTAGACGTTGTTAAATACAAATTTAGATTTCAACATTGCATTGAGGTCTTGGCGCCCATTAAAACAACATAGCTTAGGCAAAGGTAAACAGTTACATTTATCACCCAACAGTAAGGGGCAGTCAAGACGTTTCATTTGTCGCCGACAACTTGGGGCTGAAAACCTAATAACATTTGTGGAAGGAGAAGGGTATATATTTCTGTGCCTGTATTTTGGGGGTTATTTGTCTTTATCAGTGTATATCATTATGGGGGACGAGAAAGAAAGACAGATGAGGTTACGTAGTGGTCATCAACGGGAGAGTGATGATACGAGCAGTATGTCGAGTGATGGTAGTACCGGGGTAGCGGAGGTAAATCCCGATACTGAAACAGGGAGTGTAGGCGGCCAACCAGAATTAAAAACTTTACTTCTCGAGTTCATGTATCAGAACAAAGTTAGTAGTGATGCTTTAAATGCAAAATTAGAACAGAATAATGCAAAATTAGAACAAAACAGTAGGGAAAATAAAGAAAGTACAGAAGCTTTAAATGCAAAATAAGAACAGAATAATGCAAAATTAGAACAAAACAGTAGGGAAAATAAAGAAAGTACAGAAGCTTTAAATGCAAAATTAGAACAGAATAATGCAAAATTAGAACAAAACAGTAGGGAAAATAAAGAAAGTACAGAAGCTTTAAATAAAAAATTAGAACAGAATAATGCAAAATTAGATAAGAACAACAAGGAAATTAGTGTGAAAATGGAGCAGATTAGAGGAGAAATCAGAGGAGTAATGGAAGAGAAGGTTAAAGAGATCATTGCAGATGTAGACAAGAAATTAGGAAAAGTACAGGAGGAGTTGGAAATTAGAATCAGTACACAGGCTGAAAATTTAAAAGAACTAGTGCAACTGGAAACACAGCAGGTCAAAAAGCAATTGGGGGGAGAAATTGACAAAATTCAGGTAGCTACTAAAGAGGTTAAGGAACAGCTGGGGGATAGAATTGAGAAAGTCCACTCACAAATAGTTGCAGAAGTAAATGATTTAAGAGAGAGTAATAGAGAGAGCATTAGCAAGATTGAGGAGAAACAAGCAAAGCTATATGATAAAGTAGAAGAATCAGAAGGAAACATTAAATTAACAGTAAACAGTATTGAGAGGAAGGCTGAGGAGAAAATCGCAGAATTAGAGTTAAAATTAAAAGCTAGGATCAGGCAAGAAAATAGTCAGAATAGGCCAGTTTTTGTGAATAGCACACACAGGGAGGTAGAACTGGGTAAGTTCAGCAATCGACAGGGGTGCCCAATGGAGTTCATGGACACTATAGAAAATAAATTCGGGGAGAGGTTGGAAAATGGTAGTATTGAGTGGTGCCAGGTAGCTGAAATTTTAGAACAAGTGTTCGTGGGGGAAACGAGGAATTGGTTTGCTGTCTACAGAGACAAGTTTACTGATATGAATGATTTTAAAATGAAATTCTGTGAAAAGTTCTGGAATGAGGTTATTCAGTCGCAGCATCGTGAGGGAGTAGTGTGTGGTAAATATAACCCTAAAGGAAGCTCCACCATGACCGAATACTTTTTAGGGCAGGTATTAGTGTGTAAATATCTGGATGGGTTGAAGGAGGAAAGTGATGTGGTAAGGTTGCTACTTAGGCACTTTCCCTATAGGATCAAGGAGGCTGCTTGTATCCAGAATGTAAAGACTATATCACAAGTAGAAAATTTGTTAAGCACATTTGATGCACTAGGGAGAGGGGGTTATGAGGACAATTTCAATCGGAACCAGGGTAATAATAATAATAGACCTAACGAGGCCAGGCATCAGGAAGTTCAAGGGAACGGTGGCGAAGGGGCCAACGCTCAAAATAGAAATAATAATAATCAGCTAAATCAGAACAGAGGAAATGGCTATGGTAATCAGTATCAAGGGAGGAACAATGATTTCAGGGGAAATCAAGGGAGGAACAATGATTACAGGGGAAATCAAGGGAGAAACAATGATTTCAGGGGAAATCAAGGGAGAAATTATAATGACAATAATTACAACCAGAATCGGGGTCAAGGAATAGGACAGCCTAGTGGTAGTAATATACAGCCAAACAATGACAACACAGCCCAGAACAACCAGACCAGTTCAGTAGTTAGTAGTACTACGGCCAGCTGTAGCGGTTCTTTAAACGCGAACCAGGCTGCGAAGTAAGGTCAGAATCTCAGTCTGTAGCATGCCCTGTCCATACAATTATACAGGAACCCTATGACCTAAATGTGAGAAATGAATTATTACATGAACTAAATGATGAAGGTATTTTTCAGGAAGTGGTTAGTAAGAGCCCCATAGTTAAATTTAACGTGTCCGAGGCGTACACAGATGTTTTAATTGATAGTGGTTGTATGAAGAGTTGCATAAGTAGTGCATTTTATGATAAAATGAAAGGAACTGGAGTAAATTTTGAGGAGATGCCAATTAAAAGCACTTTTGTTATCACAGCTGTTGGGAAGAGGTCTAAAGTAATTTCTAAGCAAGTTTTAGTAGACATTAAAATTAATAATCATGTAGAGAAGCAGATTTGCCTTGTAATTCCAAATTTAGTATTCTGTGTTATCTTGGGTTCAGAGTGGCTAAGTAGAGTGTCTGGTAACATATGTTATGATGTAGGGAGTTTGAAATTTAAATGGGGAAATTCTGAAGTAGAAGTAGCGTTCAATGACCATATTCAGAGGAGTAGTATTGTAGGTGTGATTTGTACTTTAAATGAGATATCGCCAGCCGTAGAGCGGGGTTCTCCATGTTTTGTGGGCAGTGTGATTACGAACGGAAGTCTAGAGGACTCGTTACGTGATGCTGCATTTCAGGGTAATATAGAGGTGGAACAATGTGTTCGGCTCTATGATGTGTTATTGTGTAATAGGAGAGTTTTTGAGGATCGCATTGGTATGGCCAATTGATATACACATTCATTGAACGTTATTGATAGGTCAGTATTCACAGGACATAGATATCCTGTACCTTTCGCTTATCAGAGTGCAGTTGAGGCACAAATTAATCAGATGCTTGAAGATGGGATTATTGAGCACTCTAACAGTCCATATGTTAATTCTTTGATCACGGTACCCAAGACCGACGGCACTGTTCGTATTTGTTTAGACGCTCGTTTGGTTAACAGTAGAATTAGTTCAGATCAGCTGAAATCTATGTCAATAGAGGAATTAATGCAAACATTTGAGGGGAAGAAGTATTTCACTTGTGTAGATTTGAGTTCCAGTTTTTGGCAAGTGCCACTTATGTACGAAGATAGACCATTTACAGCTTTTAGTCATAAATATAACCTTTATCAATTTTGTAGAACACCTTATGGGTTAAAGAGTAGTTCAGCAGCTTTAATTAGGGCTTTAAACATCGCATTAGGGGATGACACAGGAGAGTTTGTAACCATTTACATTGATGATATGGTAATTAGTTCACGCAGTTTTGAGGAGCATCTATGTCATTTAAATATAGTTTTTCAGAAGTTAGATCAGGCAGGGTTCACTGAAGCTGTCTAAGTCGTCATTCTGTCAGTCAGAAGTGACATTTTTAGGTCATAGAGTGTCAAGTAGAGGTGTGACACCAGAGGAAAGTAGGGTTAATAAGATACTTAACGCAGAGGTGCCACAGAATGTTAAACAGTTAAAAACTTACCTGGGAATTTGCAACTTTTTCAGGAGGTTCGTTCTTAAATACTCAGGGTTGGTAGAACCATTCAGGGAATTGCTTAAAAGTGGGACTCGGTGGAGATGGGAGTCCAAGCATGATCAGGCTTTTAGAGCGCTGAAGGAAGGTTTTGAGAAAGCTGTAGTGCTGAAATATCCGTTAAAAGATAAGGAATATGTGGTTATGACAGATGCTTCACATATAGGCATTGCTGGAGTATTATGTAAGAAAGATGATGAGTGTAATCTGTGCATTGTATCTTTAGCCTCGCGAGGACTGACAGCAGCAGAGAAAAGGTACACGATTACTGAGTTAGAGCTTTTAGGTATTGTTTTCAGTTTAGGGAAATTTAGAATGTATTTAGTAGGGGGGAAATTTGAGATCCACACAGATCACCATGCATTACTGTATATGAGAACTTGTAAACTCAGTTCTAACAGAGTTAGTAGGTGGATTCTTGCTCTGCAGGAATACGAATTCACAGTAAAATATATTAAAGGTAAAGATAACATTCTTGCAGACATGCTATCGAGGGACACTAATTTATGTAGGGATTATCCTGTGGTTAAAGCAGAGGACGGTATTTTAATATGTGCATGTGTGGACAGTAGCAACAGGGCATCGTTACAGACACTGAGTAATATGCTAGGTAGAGCAACGTGATGACGTTCATTTAAGGGAGCCACTTGCAAGGTTGGAAGCAGGTGACGCAGAAACATTTATAGTTTCCAAACGTATTGGGAAAACAGCATATGTGCTGGAGGATAGTGAGGGAAACAGATTATACGGGACGTATAATATACATAGTCTACGAAAATATGTGTCATAAAGTGAGTGTGTTTAGCTGGCGAGCCAGCCTATCAAATGAGTAAGTGTGGTGTCGGGTGCGTGGAAGATCTGGTCTTCAAGGCAGGCGTATCAGAAGTCGCACAGGGGGGTAGTATGTAAGTAAATGAGAGTTTTAAGGTACAGGGAAATATGACGGGATTGTCGGATGCTCTTGAGCACTAAAATGTCTCGATACACCAAGGCCAGAATTTGGTAGCGCTGGTGAATTCCCATTTGCCTCCAAGAGATGGGTGAGCGCTTGTACATGGTATTTTTGCTTAAGGCGTCCACGAGGCAAAAGATGGGCCATCAGAAGGCGAGACAGTCCTTCATGAAACTCATACATATCAGCACACGTGATTTCTGTTTACGGCCTCGCCATGTAAGATTTGTAAGTGTGTAATTTAAGATAATTTGTACAGAGGTATTATTTGTGTGAGAAGAACTGATCTGTGTTGAGAACTAGTATTAAGTAGAATATGGTCTACGGGAACTTAACAAGACAGGGCGATTACGGCACAGAAATATTTGGTGTTATATGTAATGCACATTTACTGGTTTTTTTTCAGAAGTCAATATTAATTTAATCATCTTTTAAAGAGAGATCATGTATTATGGTCACGAGGCGCTGCCACAATAGTGTGATCGTGTGCTCAGTGATAAGTGAGATTAAATTTCACCATAAGGAAGGGACCTCCAGTGAAATTAGGAAGTTCTATGGTGATATAAATATATCAGAACACCTTCAATGCGTGTGATATGACATCATAAATACATAGTGCTCACACATTAATTATGTCTATTTCTCCCACATAGAGGAATTTGAGAGGCGGAAATATCCGTGGAACACTATTTTATATGAGAAATATTGGACTGGTTGCAAAGTGCAATCCATAGTGACAACAAACTTTGACGCAAAGTGCGTGAAGAAAAATTATGAGTGTATATATCTGTAATTTAGGGAGATTTCATTTATGTAATATGTATTTTGGATGGGGTTTATTAACGTGTCTGGGATAATCGGATAATGGACCGTCGTCACGGTAAATCATCCGATGATCCGAGGCGAATATGTAACGTGTTTTTCGTGGGGTTTTTATGCAACTGGCATAAGTCAGTAGGAAGCCATTCAATATTTATTTACGCGGCAAATTGTTCAGCCAAGAGAATTTTTCATGTTAATTTATTATTATTATTAATTTATTATAATTATTATTAAGATATTTTCGGAGCATTTTATAAAAATTATAAGCATACAGATAGGTTTTCTATGTCTTAGAAAACGCTATCAAGCAAATTATTACGAACGACGATATCATAGAAAATTATCTGATTACGGAATTTTACGGAGTTTTTGTCAGTTAGGGTATTTGAGAGAGATGACTCACTGGGAATTCAAATACAAGCTGATTCCTGTCGAGAAGAATTACGCAAGCGGGCTCGCATCGTCCAGGAAAGGCGAATTGTTGAAACGGAAAACGACTTCTCCCTCTCGCGCGCCGTGTGTAATGAACCAGAGGAGGGGAAGTAGCGGCGTGCTCAGCCAATCAGTGTGGACCACGTAAGCTAGAAGCCGGCTGAAGAGTGGGGGAGCCGACAGGTGCATATATCGTTCGACGCGCCGTGGAACGTGGACTATCTGTGTAGAACTTGCGGAGTGTGGTTGCAAGTGCGTGTCGCTCCGATGTTCGGTGGAGTTAGCGACAATCTGTGAAATACTTGACGAGTATGTTGCACGCGGGAATCGCTCCGATGTTCCGTGGATTGGAGGACTAACTTTTGTATAACTTAACCAGTGCGGTTGTACGAGTGTTTGGGTCCGAGGTACGGACCATAGAATTATCTAATCTACGAGTATATCATCAAACATCGACGAGATGACGACGCCCAGGAGACTGTGGGAAGCTCACAGCATCATCAAGTACGAGGGAAATGCTTTGGCAATTTCCAGTGGTAAGCGCAAATGACGCAGAAATACGCAATCTCTCATTTTCTTTGTTTTACATTTCATATTTCAGTAACTTCATAGCTTGGAAATAAGAGTAAAATCAATTTATCAGACTCCGTTTTCACGTAATTTTCTATCGGTAATATTCAAATCACAACGCTCCAATTTAAATTTTATACTTATTATTATTATTAATTTTGCTATACTTGTTTTATATAATAAATTCATTTCTTTTACAATGCAATCTTTGCTTTCAGTAGGTAGCATTAGATATAGACCAATTCCTTCTCCTGATACAATTGTTTCTTGGGTTAATGATCAAATCATACCACGATCTGAGTGAATAGAGTCTTGAATGTGTTCTGCCAGAGCTAGACGTTGTTAAATACAAATTTAGATTTCAACATTGCATTGAGGTCTTGGCGCCCATTAAAACAACATAGCTTAGGCAAAGGTAAACAGTTACATTTATCACCCAACAGTAAGGGGCAGTCAAGACGTTTCAGAGTGAGATGCAGCCACATTTACGGATTATTTCATCGACATTAACACATGCGTACACTTCTAACATTTATCTATTCAAGGGGCAGATGACCTCACCGTTCCGCCCCTTAAGCAACAATAACTAACTAAAATACTATTCTGCTATTCAGCAGGTCATGAAATTAGTCAAGAGAAAGTAAAGCGCGTCAAGATAAAGCCATATTCTCATTAAAACTCTTAAGAACTTTGCGGCTGATTTCAAAGATAATATTAACTTTCCTACTTCAGCTTCCCTCTCAAAGTTGCACAGAGTGTCAATTACCCGTTATTTTCACAACTTCATGCTAAAATAACTCTAGTTTCATGGGTAAGGAGTATTTTAATGCAAACATTCAATGTTTTCCCTAGACTACTATTCTCTCTGTCCTGGGTCCCTCGTACGATTACGCGCCGAGTGCGATCGTGCCAGATGCGACCCTGTAAAAATCGTGGCCGTAGCGACCCTGCTAGTAGCTTACAGTGCACCATGCGACCCATTGTTCGAGAGAAGAATTGAAGATTTTATTTCCAAAGTAACGTAAATCCATGAAATGCAAAACTTCAGAAATCACTTTGATGTTTCTACGTATAATTAAATTCAGATATGATTATGAATATAATGTAATTTCATTCCTTACTTTATGCACATCCTGACACTGTGTTTTAAAAATCTCCTATCAATGGAAATGGTGATAATCGTCTCCTGTAAGTTGGAGTTAGGACATTTTGGAAATAAATCACATATTGACATACGCTTTGAGTGTCATTTATGAACATTTAAATGGTTTAAACCCAACAAACACAAACTGAGGCTCTACATATTCTTCAAAGCCAGCCATGGCCTTGATTTATCACGTGATATCACGTGATGTCCAGAGAGAAATCGGATTGGTCAACATGGATATGACACATTTGAAATAAATACACGTTGGAGTTACATCACTTTGCAAATAAACTTAGTTCTTAGATCTCTGTTAATATGGGATATATGACGTATTGCGACTTAAAACCTTTACTATACGTGAGAGAACCTATAAACTTGCTTATGAAAGAAAAACCTGAAAAACCGTCAACTTTGGATATAGGCCTACGTCACTTTGGAAATCAGCTCTTCAATTTTTACGGCGCCAAACCTAACCTAACCTAAGCGGAATTTTAGCAGTGACAGATGTGTTAGTCATTCCCAGATTCCACCGATACATGAGTGCTTGGGACGCTAGTGGCACGATGGCAAATTGGTGGGTCGCATCCGACACGACACACCTCGTACGAAAATCCCTCTGTGGTGCCTTGGGGGTCACATGCTCTTCTTATCACATAGGATCGTATAAAACCACTCTCATTACAGACCAACGACTGACACCACAGATAGTGTCGTGCCAGATGCGACCGTGCTGTTTGCGACCCGTGCCGCATGCGACCCATCAATCTGCCATCGTGCCACTAGCGACCCAAGCACTGATGTATCGGTGGAATCTGGGAATTTCTAACATATCTTTCTGGGGGAGGCGGAAATACCCCGTCATGTAGACGGTGATCTCATAAGCCTATTTCTTCATAAAAGAAAACAGGCTACAAATCATTGGGAGGAAGGTCGCCTTCCGAAAGATATTGAAGTGCAAGTAGTAAACAGTCATGAAACTTCTGATTCATTAAACATTGATGATGATATTTCTGGTGATGAATTTTAAGTGACTTAAACCAATGTGTGTAAGTCTACCCCTTATTATTCCCGTTTTCAATGGGGTCGGGGATGAGATGCGATGTGGTGGGTGGTTTTTACGGACAGATGCCCTTGCCAACGCCAACCCCATGAGAGGGGTTATTGAGGGATGAAATGAATTAAACTGGGCAAGGATATGGAAGGAAGTGGCCGTGGCCTATCACAGCATTTACCTGGAGTTGATAATGGGAAACCACGGAAAACCATTTCAAGGTCAACCGACCAACGTCTATCGAGTCCGCAGACAGCTTGGCCCCATGGCCTAGCGCTGAGCGTTAGCGGGTGTAGCTACCGCTGACGGTGACTTAAACCAATGTATATATTGTAAATAGATAAACGCAAATAATATAATAACATTTAAAAACTTAACAATAATCTAAAAATTACGAAAAAAAGAGCTGCTATTGGAGGTTCAAAGCCCTCACGAAAAGCTGATTGAAAATGTTTTTCACGTCTTCTTAATACCATTTTCTTGAATTATTGAAGTTAATGACAAGTTCATTTTAAATAGCCAAGGAAAGTGCCCATGTAATTCCAAGTGAGGCGCGGCATGCCGCGTGGGGTTACCGGTACTCCATCGCGGCAACGCTGTACAGCTTTCCCCGTATCGGCAAGCTGGTGAACGATGTCGTTTTATCCCGTACAGATACAAACCGATATAAAATAAGTACATTCATTTACGTATTGCACAGTCCTACAGCATAGCCTTTTGATATATATAAGGATTACAACGCGACCAAGAACGCAATTTTCCAACCACCCCGAGCCGAGAAAAAGTTATCTTACAAAAGTGATAACAACATTGTTCCTTGGACACACAACATTTTGAAATTAATAAACCAGTTATAAAATATTCCAATGTACATTGTGTTAAAACTTGGATTCGATCTGATGACGGGTGTTTGAGAAACTAATTCTTAAAGGTGACGCATGGTTGAAACTCGCTTAAAAACGGGTACGTTTTGTGTTCCAAACTTATACGACTTAACATAAAATATAACGACAAAAATGATGATGTTATTGGATTTTATGTAGGCCAATTGGTTACTTCACAAACAACTTTCAAACTCGAGTGTATTATACATAATATTTTGGTCGACAGTAGGAGTAAATTAAGTTAAAACGGCGCACCGTAAAAATTCTTCTCTCGAACAATGGGTCGCATGTGGCACGGTCGCACCCGGCACGTAACCCCACAGATTACGGTTAAAATAAAACGTTTGGGACAAAGTTTTACTGGAAATCACAGATGAAATTATTTTGTTGTTGATGATTCTTTATGGGCTTTGCGACATTGTGGTCATGTAGCCCCGTGTACTTGGGAGTGTGTAAAATTTTTGTGATAATCTGTGTCACTGTAATGTCTGTACAAGTATAAGTATTTGTAATTGAGGTTCGATTTGAGTAGGAAGCGGCCGTGGCCTTACGTTAGGTACCATCCCGGCATTTACCTGTGGAGTAGAAATGGAAAACCATGGAAAACCACTTTCAGCATGGCTGAGGTAGGAATCGAACCCACCTCCTCTCAGTATTGCCTCACGAGGCTGAATGTACTCCGTTCCAGCCTCCACGGTGACAGCTAAGAATGCTAGCCGCGAGGCGAAATGACATGTTAAGTACAGTGTTCATAAAAGGTATTGCTTATTGCGATGTAGTGACTTGTTTATTTTTCTATATGCATATAATCACATTATACACACATAGGGTACATACAAAGAAAAACAACACAACCTGCTGTGCAAAAGAGATAGAAACACAAAAGAATGCAAACACAAATGTTTTAAATATCCGTATTGATATTATAATTAAACGTTTAAAATTATACGCCAAATCAATATTTAACAAATATATATTTTATATATTGGGACATGTTTCGACCTTCAATGAGGTCATCTTCAGCTTAAAATGAAGATCAATTAAGAATTAAAAATAAAAAAAGTAAAAATAGTATATATGACTTAAATCTAAATAAGAAATGAAAAGTTAATGATAATAATTGTAATAAAATGGATATCCTTACAAATGTAGTATTAAATAAAATAAATATAATAATGATTTTTTACAATAATTTTCAAAAGTAGTCAGAAAATAATAAATATTAATGGTGAGTGTAAAAATGTTAAGCTTTATTTTTTTTAAATCAAAATATACACAAAAATAATTTAGAAGATCAAGTTCTAAAATCAATAAAATAATTCAGTTCAGCGTTTGACTAAGTAAGCTGAATCTTCTTCAATTCGGAGTTATTTAAAAAAAACTGGATAGGTGCCAACCAGTTTTAACGACGACATGAATTAACCTAACAGATAGGATTTTTTTAAACTGATATGTTTTATTTTCCTAAGGTTTATGCAACAAACCCTTACAAGAACTCAAACAAAATATCACGAGAGAAATTGAGGCTATCTCGGTAGATGAACTAATACGTGTGAATGAAAATTTCCTTAGAAATGTGTATATGCAGGTGGATGACATTTTCAACATCTTCTGTGACAAGTTGAGTAATGATTTTATTTTAATTATGTGTTATTCTGTGTGCTTGTTATTCACGTGCGATTTATACGGGCGCTCTCTCGACCCCAAGCTCAGTGAGTTGCCATGTGCTCGTCCGACACTCCACGCGCCACGCGGCCGGCCCCACTTTGAGTGAAAGACCCTGTATGACCTACTAGCAGTAGTGCCCGGCTTCGCCCGCTGGATTCATTTGTTTTACAGAACTGGAGTGCTCAAGGATAAGGTTCTGAAAGTAAATTTGAAAGCACCAACGCTTATTGCAGCTAATAACCTCAGTATACTGCACCAACACCATCGCCCTTATACAGAGGCATACTATTGTCATGATGATAACTGTTTTAAGGGGCCTAAGAAATCGTTTTGCACTAATTACTCCCCGTGACTGCAATTTATATGCAGCTCGCAATTCTGCACCAGCGAATTGGTAGGGGCGACGTGATGCAGCCCGCATTGCATGGCGACAATAGACTTTTGTATTATTGAAGCCGTTCTGGAGCACTTGTTCTTCCGACTTACTGAACAAAAAGCAAACTTTAAGGTTACCTGAGAGGTGTAGCCTAATGCTACATAGCCTAAACTATTCATCTTGAATCAGGCTATCATATACAAAAATATTTTTTCGAATCCGACTGGAAGTTCCAGAGATTATCGCGTTTAAACACATAAACAAACACACAAACTCTTCAGTTTTATTATATTAGTATAGATGTGTAACTGCAGGTAATATAATTCGAAACCATGTCGCGGGGCCGGATTAGACTAGCTCAAGGGCCGACTTGTCCCGCGGGCCGTACTTTGCCCATGACTGATCCAAAGGAACTGATTGACCACCCTAGCTTCATGGGGCGAGCATTATCGTCCACTACAGAGTGTTTCATATAAATTAAGAGCGCCAAGCGGCGGCTTTGTTAACCGCAGCTGCAGTCACCTTGGCTGAACATGTAGCGCGCCAAGGCCCCCTGCTTTAAGCGTGTGTACAATCCTATATGATGCAGCAGCCTTGCTAGCGTGTGTACAATGCTGAAATCTTACTTCAGTTAGTTAGTTAGTTATTGTTGATGAAACCGAAACCCCTACTTGTGCTAATTTTGTGAGTGATTTATTCGGAGACCGTTCAAGATTCTCGCCAATGTCATCTAGCTCATCCTCTGTTAAAACTGTTTGTGTGCGGGCATGTTTTTTTATTGAGCACCGAGCCAGTAGTGTCAAACTTAGTTGCAATTGCGTGAATCTGTGCTAGTGAAGGTGGCACTTCATCAGGAAATTGCTGAACAAATGCATCACGCACCCGCCGAGCCGACTCGTACTTAAAATAAGTTTTACATAAAAAACTACGATGTTGCAATGAAAACTGTCTCACCATGTTAGCACTTGAGGTTTAGATTGGCGACTGAGCACCTGCACGCTTATTGCAAAGTCAAGTTTGGTAATGTCAATCTGTTATTTTTATACAGTCCATCGGAAATTTCAATACTACAGCAGGGGGCCGTGGCGCGCCACAAGCTCGGCCAAAGTGGTCGCAGCTGCTGTTAACAAAGCCGCCGCTTGGCGCTCTTATTTTATATGAAAGACCCTGTAGTGCACTCACTATGGCAGCGGAACCTGTAACAATAGGTTTGAGGATGTTGTCTCTAGACACCAGACCAGTCATGTTACCGTGGATAGGAATTAGAGGCGTACGTCGTCCAAACATGATCCCACCCTAAGCCATGACTGAATCTCCTTGTTGTTGGTGGCGTTCCTGGATGAAGGGCTCGTGAAATCTCTCACCACTCGCACTCGTCGCCACATTCGAATGCTCCTACTGTATAGGCTAGGTGCGTTGGGGTTAGAAATGCACCGCCACGCTACGAGTGGCTAAACTTATAAGCTCTTGTATGTTACCATGGCTGGAGCGATGTGTAGGTAAATTCTGAAAATAAACATGCATTAATGAGGGATCTCCAGACATCCTAGAAATATGAAACATAGAACCAGTGACAGTCTAAAACATTCTAATTTTTTCGAGGGGACCGAGTTGGTGTGATTTGAAATGGCGGCTTAGGATAAGAACGGTGGAAGCAAGCATTTTCTTCACCGTAGATTAACCCTTCTTCCAAAGCGATCTATAGTTTTTGTGGACTCAAACGTTTCCTGAATGTCCAAACTAATTTTAACATCAAACCCCAAGGAAGTGTTGAGGAAAATGTCCAAGATATTAAGGAGGTAATGTCGTGGTGTAACGATGTATAATAAAAACAAAACCGGGTGAGTTAGCCGTGGTCGTTACGGCATGACTGCTGGCAGTCGCTCACATCCGGGAGGCGAGGAGGTTCGAATCCCCCCCGCCGGCAACTTTGAAGATGGTCTTCTGTGGTTTCCCATCTTCCTTCCAGGCAAATGCCGGGGTTGGTCCCTAACTACAGGCCACAGCCGCTACCTTCCAACTCCTCGTCCTTCCATTCCAACTTTCATCCCCAACGGTACGTGTAGCTCACCCATTGGGTGTCCGTCTCGAAGCAGCTACAAAAACTGACGAGCCGAACATGTCCTCGGACACTCCCGGCACTAAAAAGCCATACGCAAAAAAAAAGCAACATTTTCAGGTATCATAGAAACTTAAAATTAGGTACAAGAGAATATCCCTAGAAATATCTAAAAGTTGTGTTAGGGGGCCGAGCTGATGAGCTTTTAAATTGGGTTTCAGAAGCAGTTTGTGGCGTAAGTAGGCATACGCAAGCGTATTTTCACCGATAGGTTAACTTGTTTTCCAAAGCGATGACCTATAGTTTTCGTGAGCTCAAACGTTTGCTGAAATTCCAAACTAACTTTTAATATCAACAAACCTAGTTAGAGGTAGGTCAATTAAATCCCAAATGTACAATTTAAACTTACTGCTTGCAATTCACCATCAATATCCACCGTGTTTTCAAATCAATTTTGTGAGTTCGTGAAAGGAAACTATCTAATGTATAATACGCTAAGTTCATCCGACAAAATACTCAAGCTCCTGAATCAGAAGGAGTTAGATGGTGCGTTTTGTGCCAAAATCTTCCTAATCATCTAGCCCCTGGCAGAACTGTGTCGCGTCCAGCCCACATGACACTAGTGCCGGGCGGGTAGTCTGTACACATGGGACGCACACAACCCATTGTGCATTGAAAGAATATTCAGACGGAATTACCCGTAACAGTGACGAACATGCGAGATTTCTCGCACAAGTCCCCTGTGTGTTACAATATCTATTATTGCAACCAACAATACTACACAACGTTTTGCCATCGTTACCGTATAAATTAATAGAATAAATGCTTGCACGGTTTCGATGTACATCAATACTCAGCTGATCGCGTCATGCAACAGCTTCTTGGAATGTCCGCTTACAGCAGCACTTCAGTATACACACGGATCCTGTGTGTGCTAACCAATAGATACCTCGTCCAGGAACGCCACAGACAGAAGACAGGCCAGCAAACGCATGAAGGAGTACTGGGCACCGTACAAAGAAACCTCCGCACGAGGAAAAGAAATGAAATTGTAGCGTGATGCTAAGAGGTCAAATTGCTTGTAATAATAACAATAATCATAATAATAATAAAATCATCATCATCATAAAGCGCACGATTGCGCTGTGGGGTCAACAGCAAGAACACCAATGACAACCGAATGTGGAAAAATAAAGGAGAAATCCACACACAGGATGGCCACCGGGATGCGAACAGGTGACCTCCAGACCTGCTACAGGTTCCAATTACAGTCCAGGAGCGTGACTGAACACGCTCAGCTAAGCTGCTGGGTGGAATTAAGTCACACTTCAGATGTGGCGGAAGAGTTTGGGAACACTGTCCAGCCCATTGAGGACAGACTAAGTGCAGGGCTCAGAGAGGTTGATCAAGACTTAGGAAAGGTCACCCAGCACCGCATTGCGATGCCCGATATTCCAGGTTATCTCCCGGATAATTAATTCCAGTAACCTACTTCATGGGGGACTGCTCTGTTATCGCCCATGTACAGAGAGCACACAGCACAATCTGGGAGGACAGGAAGACTATTTTAAATGGCGATCATTAATCATGTGAGTGGGACGACCAATCAATCATTTCTCCACTCCGTTCCACCCTTCCGGTGCCAACCTTGTGACCGCAACACGTGGGAGGCTCGCGTATTAAACTCGCATTACAGGCCAAGTGGGTGTCTCACTTACTTTGCAAAATAAACTAATTACGGTTCAACACATCTGAGATTCTTTTGATCTTGATAGTGTTAATTATTATTATTATTATTATTATTATTATATTCGTTCAGCCCTTAAGGAGCACGTGGAACCATTAAATAGCACTGGAATTCTTCACCTTTTTAAACTTCTTATTCGCCCAAAATGTCTTCATTCGTTCACTCTGGGCCTGCCGTCTTTTTTTTTTTTTTGTATCCACGAGTTTTGGAGTTTCAAGTTTTCCTCGGATGGATTCTTGGGTGCAAATTTGTGGGTGTTGATCTTTTGTTTGTATGTAGTCCTAGTTGTAGCCATTGGATCAATGTCGACTTCAGTAAGGTCCATTTGTGTATCTACTGGCCAGCGAATTGTGGTTTGTCGGTTCCCATTGATAATAAGAAATATTTTCTTTGTCAGACGTGAGTCATCCATTCGAGTTAAATGTCCATCAAATTTCATACGCCGTTTGCGTGCGACTGAAGAGAATCGTTCAGTTATGGCTTATAGTTCTTCCGAGCTGGTTCGCATCCATATACCATCTTGAAACGTGTGCCCGAATATCTTCCTTAGTATCTATCATTCAGTTTTCTCGATGTCCTTGATGTGAACTATGAGTGACGATGTCTCAGTTGCGTAGAGTGCCTCTGGTAGGACACCAGTGTAGTAGTGTCGGAGTTTGGCTTTTGTGGATAGGAATTTCTTATTGTAAAAGTTCCAGGTGATTGTGTATGCTCTGCGTAATTTTTCTGCGTGCATTTTGTTTGCTGCTTCTTCAGTGCCTGAATGACCAATAATTTCACTCAAGTACTAGAATTGTTTGACCTGCAACAAGTTGCCATAGTTGGTCGCAAGGGATGTTGGTGTTAATATTTTATATAATTCTTCTTCTTTAATCGTGTCGGCCTACTGAGGACCACGTCATTTCAACAGTCTTCTCTGGGCTTTGATCTTTGCCCAGTGCTCCTTCATAAGTTGCCGGTGTTGCTCTTTTCTTTCTTCCGTCCACATCTTTCCCGTCTTCAACTTTGGATTTACTTGAAAACCCTGGTAGTCGTTTAGTTTCTTCTTGAGGGAATTGCGATCTTGAATATCTTCACAGATAATCTCCACCTCCTGTAGGTCACTTTGCACCTCTTCGAACCAGGCTGGCTTGGTCTACTTATTACATTTCAATTACAGTACAGCCAATGGCAATGACGGGGTATTTCAATTGAACGCCCGTAAGCTCCCCCATCAAGTTCAATTTCAAATAGTTCCAACTTTGGCTACCAGAGATGGCATTGTCCCTGACAACTAGCGGCGAACGTTGGAACTTGATAGAGCGTTTCTAACCAAATAACCTACAAATTTAGCTACACACTACCAATTGTAGTGGTAAGTTCTTTTACATGCCTTAAATCTATGACTTGGGCCCGCCGGCTTTACTTTCCCTCCGAAGGGACGGCATTTGTCTGTCTGTCTGTCTGTCTGTCTGTGTGTGTGTGTGTGTCCCTATCAACTCCTAAACGGCTGCAGCAATCAAAACAAAATTTGGTAGGAGTAAAGATATATACCTGAATATCTCACGGCCATATTTGAAAATGATGTCAGTGCTACCAACTGCTGAAAAATCGCAATTGAAATTTGAGCTCTATATTGGATATCTTGGAAGGTATGAATGGGAGCTATTTCAAAATTGGCACACGTATAGATAATATTAATGCAGTTTAATTTCCAGGAGGCCATATATGACAGTGTTGCCAAAATGATTATAAGCCAGCTGATAGGTCAAATTTTTAAATGCATATAACTTCTACACTATCAATTGGAATTCAACCAAATTCCGTATGTGCTATGTGTAGGCTACATACACATATATGACTGAGCGTATTCTTAAGAGCCACCAGGGCTGCCAACTGTTAATAAATGCTCTCAATTCTTTTATCCAAATACCCATATATTAGAAAGTATGCAAGCCGACAGCTTTAAACTATACACACGTATAGTACCTGACATTGTATATTAATTTGGAGTAACTTATATACGTCAGTGCTACCTGCTGAGAGGTCCAACTTTAAATACATGTAACTTTTATACTATCATTTGGATTTCAACCAAATTTCGTGTGTGCTGTGTGTACCATAACAGATATGACTATGCCGATTCTTAAGAGTAACCAGGGCTGCCAACTGTTAATAAATACTATCTCTATTTTTGTTACCCTAATATCAATATATCATAAAGTATGCAAGCCAATCGCTCTAAACTTTGCACACGTATAGTACCTGGTATTCTAGATGAATTTGGAGTAACTAATATAGGGCTACGCCAGTGCTGCCAACATGATGCTCAGCCTGCTGATAGGTCCAATTTTAAAATGCATGTAACTTCTATACTAACGAATGGATTTCATTCAAAATTGACACAACAATAGATCAGATTATTTCAGATTATTTCTGACCAATACATCTATGTCATTGTTGCCAACATGATTTTACGTGCGCTATAAGATCCAATGTTTAACTGCATGTAACGTCCATGCTATCCGTTGGACTTCAACCAAATGTTGTATTCTGTACCTTAATAGATGGAAATAAGAATATATTCAGTCAACAGGGCTGCCAACTGTAGTTCTCTATTAGGCTACATTATGCCAGGAAGCCTATACAGTACTTCGAACTAATTAGAAATTTCGATATTACCAACTTAATTTCGTCATTATTCTAGGTAGATCCATATAGATTAATCATTGACATGAATCTTAAATTTTAAGAAAAGTAGGCTCTTTAGTTCGTTACGGAACTTCTTGTTTTTGAATGTTATGATTGATCTTGTAGTTAAGCAAGGGATGTTGAAATTTAGGAGCGATAGGCAAAATGAGTTATCAATTTGACCGTTAATAACTTTATAAAGGAATTTCATATCATTCACTTGCCTTCGAGACTCCAAACTAGTCATGCCGAAATTCAACAAAGGCTCACCGTTGGGCACCATGTGTGGGCAGTTGCCCGTTATTTTGAGGTGTAAATATCTGATGAATTTCTTTTGAACTTGCTCAATGGATTTAATGCAGGTTTACTGCCAGGGATTCCATACTTGATCTTGATATTGGTGATTTGTGAGTACTACAGTGTACTTGGTGGAGGGAGACTGTTGATGGGATTGTCATTCCTCAGTCTTGTAACATTGTAGATATTAAAATAAATGGTTATTTTTCGGGTGCTCAGTGCTTTAGTAGACTATTTGTCAGTAATAGTTGCCACACTTTTGGAGTATGTAATAGCAATCCCGGAACACCCTAAACAATAGTCTAATATTTGCTTCTCACTCACACTCATATATACTGCAATTAGCTTCGCCTTTTTCTACCCCCGCTATGTTGCCTATTTTCCAATAAATTGATAAAATGATTGCTTGGTCTGATAGAAAACTTTGGTTGGTTGGTTGGTTCCTCAGTTTAGGGGCTGAGACAACGCGGTCATGTAGCCCCGGGTACTTTGGGTGTGTGTAGAATCTGTCTGATAACCGGTGTTAATTGTGATGGCTGAATTAGTGTGTGTATTTGTTTTAATTCAAGTAAGGACTGCAGACATTGCATTATTTCAAGTAGTTCCTACTTTTGCCACCAAACGCCACCGTCAACGACCAACTAGTTCAGAACTTAGTTACCAGAAGACGAACGTAGGAACCTAAGAGCGTTAGTCAAATGTTTAACTTATATATAATTTCACACAGGTGTAGTTAGTGGAAGGTTCTTTAACATGCCATGAATTTATGACATGGGACCGCCGTTATTTTGAGGTGTATAATAATATATTCATTTGGAATAATTAAATGGCCCCCTACTGATATGGAAGAGATACATTAGGATAATACGGGCATTGATGACCGTACATTGAATACACCACTTCAAATATTAGTTTAAATGTTCTAATTCCTGAGCGTAACATTAATAAAATATGTCTTTTGAAATACATATAATACTAACAACAGCATATCCATGATTCTGTGTTTCACAAGGAAGCGGGGGAACTTAAATATTTTAGTTCATTCTTGGACCTTGCACGAGCAGAAATAGCGAGAGAGAGATGTCAAGTGATTCGGAAAGTAAAGTGGCTATCTTTGATATCAAAGAAAGAACAAGTAAAAAAAAACCGACGTTTAGGAAGAGAGATGACCGTTTTAGAGAGGCTAGATTGCATAAAGGCAAGAAACGTGACAAACCTTTCAGTGTAAAACGTGTGATTGTGACAATAAGTGTGGAGCCCGCGGCTTAGCCGTCCGCGCTAAGTCAACCACAACGACCGTGACAAGTCCAGAGATCGGAGGTTTAGATCTCGGCGCTGACAGAGACTATCCTAAGAGTGTCATTTCTCCCGGGTTTTCTACACTTTCTCCAGACAAACCCCTGGATAGACTAGTACTTTATTTAAGTTCCGGGGCACATTTTCCTCATTAAGCTATTAACCACAGTAACGCAGGTTATCACACAAATTCAACATGTACCCAAGTACACGGGGCTGATAACTAACATGACTCAAGCCCCTCAAATGAATAAACAACAACGACAATGTGGAATAACCTAATCTGAAGGATATCACATAGAGAAGAAACAGCCGAATTTATTTTATCGCTTGCATATTAAATTATCAAATAAACATTCAAGTAACATTAATAATGAAAAAAATGAGGTAAACGTCTT
Organism: Meconema thalassinum; assembly: GCA_946902985.2. Lineage (NCBI taxonomy): Eukaryota > Metazoa > Arthropoda > Insecta > Orthoptera > Tettigoniidae > Meconema > Meconema thalassinum. Next base: position 178,958,508 of record OX336393.1, read on the forward strand.
TATTTTATCGCTTGCATATTATATTATCAAATACACATTCAAGAAATTCGGACTCTCTTGGCAATTAGTTTTATAATAATAATAATAATAATAATAATAATAATAATAATGTTATTAGTTTTACGTCCTTTTTAACTACTGCGGCGTTTAGAGACGGTTGGTTGGTTCCTTAGTTTAGGGGCTGCGACAACGCGGTCATGTAGCCCCGTGTACTTTGGGTGTGTGTAGAATTTGTCTGATAACCGGTGTTAATTGTGATGGCTGTATTAGTGTGTGTTATCTGTGATTCAGGTAAGGACTGCAGACAATCAATTTATGAAGTAGTTCCTACTTTTGCTACCAAATGCTACCGTCGACGACACCTAGCTGTCGGCTTGGCTACTAGATGTCATTGCAGCCAGCACCTGGCGACGAACTAATATAGCGTAATCAAATAATCTAAAGTACAGATTTTGGGTTCAGACAAGTGTAGTTAGAGGAAGGTTCTTTTTCATGCCATAAATCTGTGACATGGGACCGCCCGCTTTACTCCCCCTCCGAAGGAAGGCATACTGAGGAATTTTTAATGCTCTTTAAAAAATCCGACGACTTCAGCCGGGTTTGACCCCGCGATTTTCGGCATAGAAGCTGAGCATGCTACCAACTACGCCACCGAAGCCGCCCTTTTTGAGACGCCAGGGTGCCGGAATTTTTCTCCGAAGGGGATCTTTAAAGTGCCAGTAAATCTACTGACACGGCTCCGTCGCATTTGCGCATCCTAAAATGTCAACTGGCGGAGCCAGGATTCGATCCTACAACCTTGGGAACAGCAGGCGAGAACGTTAGCACTGGGCCACGCAGCCAGTCGCAATTTGTTTTATTTATTTATCTGGCCCCCTAGGGGGGTTGCCAAAATCACAAAATAATATACATAATTTTATATAAACAGATATAGGCCTACTGATCGTAAAACAAGAGTAATTACAAAGCTAGTTGTTTTGAATTGGTCCATACAAATGTTTTTTTAGGATGGTTAGTGATGATTTTAAGATTATTATAACAATTTATTCTTAACGGTGTTATTCCAATTTTGTAAATAAAGTAGATAATTAATTAATTAATTGAATAAATAAATAAATAAATAAATAAATAAATGACTGAATGAATTATATACTGGAAACCTTTCACAATTGGAGTTGGCAACACTGCCAGTAGCATCGTTCCGGCAAAGCGAAGCACGACGCTCGGTGGCACAGAGCGACCTTGTACAAACCTTGACGTCAATCCCGCTATACTTGGACCAGTACCTCAAACACAACACGAGATTATTTTACGATGCTGCACATGCTGGCCTATATGCAGACCGGAACGTGTGCAGGTACATGTAAATGGCATGTGGCACACAACTCACAGATATGCTGACGTGAATTCCTAAATTACTGTACCTATATTCTCATTAAGAGGATGAGACATCTTGGTCATGAGCCCTATGGAATTCGGGGTGTGTAGAATATATCTGATGGCCTGTGTCGTTATATCAGTGTTAACCTATTGGTCGCTACTAGGTTAAACGACGATCTGGGCGAAACCATTGGTCGCTACTATTTAAGATGATAATAATAATATCGTAAGTCCTCGGGTGCCGGGTGCAAGCTTTGTTATTTGACACCCAGAGGGCAGCTTGCATGTCGTGTTTTGTTGTTCCTTGAATCACTATGAAAGTCAAGGAGGTTAGATATCTAAGCTCCTTGACACTATAGCGCTTTCTAGTAGAGAAATGAGGAACTTTGTGTTGGCGGAAACTCCCGAGATTAATTTTGCCATTATGAACTCGGCCTACTGAATTCAAATGGGTTCTTTAACATGCCAACATCGTATGACATACGTATTGTGATTTTTGCCGCCTATCAAAAATAACTTATCAAGGCCAGGAGCGAACCTGCAAGCTTAGGGTTAGTAATGACACGATAACCACTCACCCACCGTGGCAAGCACTATTTAAGATGACTGTCAGGATGAAACCATTGACCACTGCTAGGTTAGACCACTGCCTGGACGAAAATTATTTCTTTTACTAAAGCAAGGGGGTCTGGTTTGTGTTCGTAGGTAAAGCCTTATAAACACAATATTCTACATGTATGCATCTTTAAACCTTTAATGTCGTCCATGAACTCATGAATGCCACCATTTTGTATCAAGGGGACATTTGTGTGTAAACAAGTAGTTCCGTAACGAACTATACAGCCTATTTTCATATATCCTACTTATGTTAATTGCCAATATTAACATACAACATTTCAGTTTGATTGCTGTAATAGATTCTTAGATATTGAGAACTGACTAAATATTTCGGATGGTCGCCATGTTGGATTTTAAATTTGTATAAGTCCAAGAGTTATGTACTGTTACATGAAGATTATTGTGTACGTGTAGCATTCAAACTTCAATCGCATGATTAGGACACAAGAAGTAACAAGCAGATTTTAAAAATTCGCTCAGCTGCCATCTTGTGGTTATGGAAACAATTGAAATAAATTACATGCCAGTGGATTAACATTCGTATAAGGATTTACTGTACCAAGTTTCACTGCGCTCGGATGGTTAAATTGCGAGAAACGTCCATGCGAATATTAATACTTCGCGTCGCCACCATGTTAGATTTGTGATAACCAGGTTATTTAAAGTCCTATAGGTGAACTTAAGTCCATAGCCCCTATGAACATAAAAAAATCAGTTTGATTGCTACAATAGATTCGTAGATATTCAGAGCCGCCTAAATATTTCGGATGGTCGCTATGTTGGATTGTTAAATGTATAGGCCATAGAGGCATGTACCATTAAAGGAAAATTATTGCGTAGGTTCATTATTCAAACTTTCACTTCGATCGCATGACTACGACACAAGAAATAAAAACTTAATTTTAAAATTCGCACAGCTGCCATCTTGAAGTTATGTAAACAATTGAACTAAATTAGATACCAGTGCATTACAATGTGTATAAACATATCCTGTACCAGATTTCATTGCATTTGGAACATTAAATCGCGAGAAAGGTCTATTTAAAATTTTCAAATTCGCTTGGCCCCCATGTTCGTTTTGTAGTTAACCGGTTCTTGAAAGTCTTATAGATGAACTTCCAGTAATGCCCTTTATCTCCGTACAAAATTTCAGGGTGATGTCACTAATAGTTTTAGAGATATAGAATGCCGGTGAAATATTTCACACATCCGCCATCTTGTGATTATGTAAACAATTGAACGAAGTTAAATGTCGGTGCATGTATATAAACATATACTGTACCAAGTTTCATTGCTATTGGTTGGTTAAATCGCGAGAAACGTCTATTCAAAAGTCGCAAATTCGCTTTGCCGCCATATTGGTTTTGTAGTTATCAGATTTTCAAAAGTCACATAGGTGAACTTCTAGTAGTTCCCGTTATCACCGTAAAAAATTCCAGGGTGATATCGGTCATAGTTTCGGAGATATTGAATGCTGGTGAAATATTTCGCACAGCCGCCATGTTGGATTGGTGAGACGTTAGAAAATTTCAAGGGCACGGTCGGGGTCGTCCGGAATAGTGCTATGAACTTACCGAGTTTCATTGAAATCGCTCCAGCCGTTTAGAAGTTATTAGGGGACACACAAACACACCACTCTCTCTCACACACACACACACACACACACGCGCGCGGACGAAAGGTGATCTCATAAGCCTATTTTTTCAAAATTGAAAATAGGCTAAAAATCACGTTCTGTACGACTCTACAGGTGACCCAGGTGTTTCTCCCCTTAAAACACCAATCAACACCACAACCAGAGCGGCCATCCTCAGTGTGGCATCCCCCCTCCCCGACCATTCCTCTCTTCACTTTATTCAAGCCTTACGTATGACTAGTGATGGGTCGCTGGAATATCCCTCGGAAAGAAATTTATGTGGGGATATTGCCGACGTTTCCTGGAATGTATCCATCATTATGTATGAGATCTGAAAGCTTTCCACGATTCACCATGAGTTCACATGCACATTATTTTTACACCACCATCCTCGTCTACATTAATTTGGCAGATACGAAGCATTTTTATACTTTGTTACAATTTGTTCTAGAGTCAATGATAAATATTGATTGATTGTTGTGTTTTAAGTGGCGGAACAGTGAGGTCATCTGTCCCTCACTGCTAAACTCCACGATTACAAATGGACAGTAATGTCTTGATGAATGTGTAAGTGATATCCACATTTCTTCTTCACAAATAACGTCAATCTTTTCTCTAATAGCACCTCAAAATTCGATGAATTATACATTTCAAATCTTTTAGGGTCAGGACAACTTTGTCATCGAATGGCCCAGCATTGGCCCACCATCCAAGTTAAATACGGTTGAATACTCTTGTTTTAATCAAAATAGGTATGGCCTGAACTTAAAAAAATCAATAGTTGGATTTTCTTGTTTTATCAAATTATATACAGACTGAGGTAAAACATATTGTTCAATAACATATCATTTTTTGGTGTTATTCAAAATAATAGTGCGAGGTCAAAATAATTATTAATAACGTTAACTTTCCTTGTGTTACTCAAAATTTGTATATGGCCTTAACTTTAAAAAATATCTTTTCACAAAAAAGAACTTTTTCTGAACTTAGATTCGGCACTACGTACTGGGGCAAGGGTTGCATGGGCTAAGGGCCGCCATCTCAGCAGTAAACATAACCTACTTGAATCCATAAGTGGAATATCCTTGAGCTTGCTTCCAAGTCTCCCTGTGTAAAAACACCCTTCCTGCTCTAATTACCCCACTTCTATTCAAAATAATTGCCATATTTCTTTTGCACATAACAGTTTGAGGAACGCATCATGCACTTCCTTCCTGGAAGTAGCATTGTTGAACACCAGCTGTCGCTTCATGACGAGGCCATTAACCTCGATCCTACAGACAGACCATTGTGCCAACATATCTCTGGGCAATAAATACAAATCGTTAGCAGACGTGCAAGTGACCTTCTTTCCAACAAAGCCTTTCTTCTCTCAGCCATTCCTTGAAGTATGAACATGGAAAGAAAAGAGTTGAAAAGAGGTTCGTACATTCCAGATGGAATATAACAATTATTGTTTACTAAGGTCAAGAAAAACAAGTTTGCAAAATTTAGATATGTTCGCCAGCATACTCTGTAATCTACTGTATATCAAATGTATAGAGAGCAGACCTGGTGACTCGGAATATATTCTTTGTTCCATCTCTTATAGTAATAATAATAACAATAATAACCCCTAGTGGCACTACAGCCCATGAAGGGCTTAGGCCTACTAAGCGACCGCTGCCCAGCCATTTGGCCTGCAGATATTGGGATGACGCGTGATCAGCGCATCGGGTCCCCTCGGCCGTTAATCTTGGTTTTCGTGATCGGGGCGCTGCCTCACTGTCAGACAGCTACTCAATTGTCCTCACGAGGCTGAGTGCACCCCGTTCCAGCCCTCAGGTCAGTTTCTAAAATCCCTGACTGAGCCAGGAATCGAACCCGGGGCCTCCGGGTGAGAGGCAGGCGCGCTACCCCAACACCACGGGGCCGGCACCAGTTTAAATATGCCTATTCCTATTTGTTGATTGCAAAACCATTGTCCACAGGATTCCTCTTAACTTATGTAGTGTAGTGGAGGTTCTTTACTATAAATTGAGACGAACGTGTAGTGTGCCGGGATGAAAATGTAATTACCACTCCAGTAATGATGGAACCATTCCAACATTTGCTTTACCTCAAGGAAAGGATATACAAAGAAAGTGGAAGTTATTCTTTGTATTTTTAGCATAGGCTAACCTCAACTTCGGAAAAGGTGAGTTTAATTTCAGAAAAGGTCAACTTCTATTTCAGAAAAAGTAAATTTAATTTAATTTCAGAAAACAAAAATGAAAAAAAAAGGGAAGCCTCCGTGGCTTAGGCGGCAGCACGCCGGCCTCTCACCGCTGGGTCCGTGGTTCAAATCCCGGTCACCCCATAAGACAAAACGGAGGCACACAGGTTTTTCTCCGCTTACTCCGGTTTTCCCTGTCAAAATTTCTTTCCAGCAACACTCTCCACTATCATTTCACTTCATCTGTCATTCATTTAATCATTGCCCCAGAGGAGTGCGTCAGGCCTCGGCAGCCGGCACAGTCCATATCCTCGCCGCTAGATGGGGGCTTCATTCATTCCATTCCTGACCCAGTCGGAGACTGGAAGCAGGCTGTGGATTTTTTTTTTCAGAAAAAAAAAATAGCTTAACCCATAATATGTGATAAAACGAACAAACCGTTAATGTATTAGTCTATTTGTTTAGTTATTAATTAGAACTGATTTAATTTATCCTTGTGTGCAGATTTTTATCAGTTCTATATAGAAAAAATATAATTTTCACTCATCATATTTATTCTAAAATCAAACTGACTTTTTCTGAAACTGAGGTTAAAACACTGTAGAGCTCTTCTCTTATATTTCTCTGCTATATTCTGTGAAATAATTGTGTTGGTATAGGGATGTTCGGCGGTCTGGTTTGACTTGAAGTGTGCCCGATGCCTCGGGAGACAGCCCGCTTAGTGTGACGTCACAGAGTGTAGTGTATGGCCTCCACTTGAAGGCCGCGGGCAAGCACACACCAAGGGACCCAAAAATAATTCAGATTAGTAGCGGAAGAACGGTACTGGTTTTGCTAAATTGTAAAGGCTCGGTGACACAGAAAGCGGTCTATCGCGGCGGGAAGCGATATCTGACCGAGGCGGTCAGGCGGTCCAGTTGTATTTTCCAAAGTTGCATCAACCCGGGCACACAGAACGCGGTCTACCGTCACCCGCTAGTCTTTGTCGCGACGACGAGCGATCCAGTTGTAGACTACAAACTTACAGATTGCCCGCCTGACCGCCGTGCCGCATTCGATTGTGATGAGTGACCAAACTGAAGTATTTATTGAAACTGTGCGTAAATACACATATTTATTCGACAGTTCACAGGAACATTATAAAAATGTTTTGATGATGATGATGATGATGATGATAATTGTTGTTCTAAGGGGCCTAACATCTAGGTTATCGGCCCCTAATGGTCTGGCTGATAGTGAAAATGTCAATGAAGTGGAAACCAGAACGAAAATTAAGAGAGAAGGAAAATACTGACAAAAAGGAACTCAGACTGAAACTACTCACAAAATGGAGAGCGATAATACTTACAAAAGGGAATTTAGAACGAAAATACTCACAAAAGGAATAGATTGAAAAATACACACAAAATGTAGGTTAAGTTCAAAATACGTACAAAATGCAATGTACAGTCGAAATACCTACAAAATGCAAGTGAAATTCAAAATACTTACAAAATGCAAATCAGAATGAAAATACGTAAAAAAGCAATTGAAGTTCAAAATACTTACAAAATGTAATTGAAATTGAAAATACACAATGCAATTTGGATTGAGAAATGCACATTTCAGATTCCAAACAATCACAAAGTGCAATTGATATTCAAAATACTTACAAAATGCAATTGAAATTGAAAATGCTTACAAAATGTATGGTAGATTCAAACTACTCAATTGGATGGACAATATAAGTATTGAATTTAGATTGAAAATACTTACAAAATGTAATTTAGATTCAAAATACCCCCACACAATGCAATTGAGAATCAAAATACTTGCAAAACGCACACCCTACAATATGCAATTTAGATTGAAAATACTTGCAAAAAGAGGTTTAGGTTGAAAATACAAAATGCAATTGAAATTCAAAATACTCACAAAAGTCCCAGCCCCTATATTGAAAGACTTACTAAAAAGCAATTTAGATTAGCAATCCTTACAAAATGCAATTGAGGTTGAAAACACTCACAAAATGCAATTTAGATCGAAAAGACTTACAAAATGCAACGGAGATTGAAAACACCTACAAAATGGAGTGTAGATGAAAAAAAAAAACACATTGCAAAATGGAATTTAGATACACGGGGGTCCAATTAACAAAAACAGTGCGGGAATCTTTAAGAGCAAAGGAAATATAATGAAAAGAAAACAAGAGGTCTGACTCCTCGAAGAAGGAGGGATCAGGAAAGATGAGACAAGGGCCAATTAAGGCGGGAAAGTAAAAGACTCCCTAGGCCTCGGATACCCTAATACCGTCGGGGTCGGAAGAGAACAAGAGTTAACCAAGGGAGGTCGACAGGAAAGAAGACGGAGAGGAGCCCAGCACAAGTAAGTGGAAGCAATGCCGGACTCAGCTGGGATAAAAATGTTTTAAAGAAGGCTGAAGCATGGAATCGTGCAATTCCTCGAAACATTTTCGCGGCATACGAAAATCCTCGAAAATCCCATCTTCATGTGACTCCGGTTCGACACATAACCGGTGGTATTGCTCTCTCTTCTTATTGATGTCGTGCACCCAACTTTGTTTTTTCTTCTTTGTGTTTTGCAAAGCAAATAGGAGAAGGGTTGTTCTTCGTTCGAGCTCATACTCAATAATAATATCAAACAATACTTAATATGAAAACACACTACATATTCTCTAGAAGGAAGCGACAGACTGGACCGCTCACACAATCGCGTCCTATGTGACGTCCCCATATCACAGACCGCCGCGACCACCGCTGGATCGCTTCCCGCCGCGACAGACCGCTTTCTGTGTGGTTGAGCCTGAAAGGAGCGAAGAAAGATTCTTAATGTTATCCTAAAATCTTCTCGTGTAACATCTTGTGGAAATACTTCACCTAATGGCATTCCGCTGCTCTGAAAGGAAGTTCCCGAGCCGCTACCGGCACCTGAACGGGCTCCACCAGGAATGTACAACTTAGCCTCACGTAACAAAACAAAATTAATTTCATTTCATATAATTTCCCTTTCGGCCGACAAGTTTACACTCAAGTTTCTCATTCCTTGGGCATAACTTTGCTGTAATTATTGCTGTACATGTTCTCGCAACTTGGGGAAACGGGAGCATTCTTTCTCTGCCGAGCTGCTTTATTGCAGACTCGTACGGCTCAAAGAGGAGAAGAAGCAGCTCCGTGACAAGAAACGACAAAAACTTGCGACCCTCAGCAATTAGCAACTACTCTTCGATACTTACATGCTGTGATGGTAGGTATTATCAGTGTTACCAACACGGGTTTTTCAAAAATCGCCAAGCAGTAGTCAAGAGTCGCTGGCTTCCTTTGTTATCAATACAGAAAAAAATATGTTTTGACGCCAACGAGAGTTTAGCCTAAATAGTCGCTTAAGTTCTGAACAATACTAAATTTGAAACAATTTGCCACCAAAATTAACGGAAAAGTCACTAGATCTAGCGGCAAAGTAGCTAAATAGGCAACACTAGCTACTACGGGAGCACATATTGTACAACAAGGTTTCTATCAGTTTGTGATTGACACTTTGGGGTTATATATATATTTCGTATGACATACAGAGGATACAGTAATACTATATACAAGTAATAAATATCCAGTATCATCCACTATTCATAATCACTAAAAGTCACAGTTGAATGTCCAGAGAAGTAATCCACTCCGCTGCATCATCACTTGTATTCTGCAGGTCGTCATATCCTCCCTTGAAGGACCGCGAAGGGCATTCCGACACAATATGATGGATTGTCTGCACTGCATCGCCAAAATCACACTGAGTGCTAGAAATTTCCCCCCATTTGTGGAGCCAAAAGTTACATCTTCCGTGACCGGTCCACACTCTGTTCAATGACGTCCATATCCTTCTTGGAAGATGGAAACCAGGAGGTTTCCTGCAGGGATCGGTGATCTATCCTAGCTGATCAGGGTTTGATGTAGTCCATTCTTCTCCCCCAAGTTACGTCCATATTGAACTTTGATTCAACAAGTATCTTGCCTATTTGCCATGACAGATGTCGAGACTTTAATATCTCTTGATTATGTGGATTACAGACCTCATGCATGGGTAAGAGATCATTTGCATCGCATTTTGACCATTTCCTTTTTAGAGCTGTCAGCCTTCGCAGGGGAGGAGGGTGAATGTTGGATAATAATGGTAGCTACTCGAGTGGTGTGGATTTGTGAGTGGCCTATATAATGTTCTCATGTATCATTTAACTGGAAATCAACGCTGGGGTTGACGTCACTGGGGATGATGTGTTTCGGGGCCCCGCCCCCTCTTGACCAATAGCCGCTAACCTTGGTCATGTGATGAAAGGTGCGGGCCGACCAGCGTTGTCAATGCTCATACGTACTGTACAAGCTTCGCGATCAGTTTGTATTTGCAGAATTTGGGTGTAAAATGAAATCTCTCTTTTTAAGCAATACGGTACGTGTTTTCTATAAATTTTCCTTTATTCGAGTGTATCGTTCTTTCAATGAATTGTCTTATCTACAGAACAAAAGAAAAAGAGGCATGTGTTAGATAAGGGTATAATTCTTTAGAACCTGGCTAGTGCACAGCAATGAACGTAAATGTACGAATAAAGTTATTAATAAGAGTTACATGACCGCCTAAATCAATACTATAATAGTACATTATGTAACGAGCCTATAATGGCTATAATTAAGACACGAGTATGTTTATAGAACGAGCTTTAGCGAGTTTTATAATTTCCATAAGAGTGTCTTAATTACCATTATAGGCGAGTTGCATACCACTGTTTATGTTCGACGATAATTATAACTTTATTACATGTTTTAACATAAATATTCATAAATATCTGTTCAGTAACTAGAATTTTGTGATCGGGTGGTGCGCTAGGTAGCATATCTCCATGTTCCAAGCTCTCTGGCCGACCGACGCATGCGCTCTGTGTGCTTGCAATGCCATATGCAGGCCATATGTTTACATCTGCCGCCCCTCAGTAATATTGTCACCGGAGTCGTTTCAAGAAAATGCGCTGTGTAGAAATTAGTGTTGGTGATTCTAAGGTACAGTGCTATTTCTTGTCTCATATTCGCCAGTTTATTTACGCGAACATATGGACGGTGCGTATTCCATGTCGGTAATTTATTATAGTTCGATGTTGTGTTTATGTCCGACATGTTGGATTTTGAGCGCATGCGCGAAGGTATCGTTACCTAATTGGTCAATGAACGAGCTCTGATTGGCTGGAGAAACTGTATCATAATGGAAAACAGTGTCATAATGACCATCATTATGATACAGTTTTCTGACACATAATAGTGAGGGTCGAACATAAAGAAATTAATTATTAAAGTTGTTCTTGCTACATGTTTCGGGGATTAATCAACAATTTTATCCCCTTCATCAGCCAATTGTAAAGCATTAACATATTGAAAACGTAATAAAGCGTAGCACTGAAATTAGAAGAGGTTATTTAACTTAATATGGTGCACCATTTATAGGCTATAGGATATAGGTTGTAAAAATTAATCCCCGCAACATGTACCAAGAACTACTTAAATAATTAATTTATTTATAGTATTGATTCAGGCGGTTATATAATTCTTATTAATACCTATTTTAGCATATCAATACGGAACCACCATGAATAATTTAAATAATGAAATGTACGATTAAGTAAAAGATTAACATTGCGTGTGTTACTTTGATTAATGACTGGAAATATATATTCATAATGAAAGAAATTAAGCTCAAACTTACCTCCGTATTTCGTACCCTCTTTCCTGTTACTGTAAAAAAGGGACAGTTTCTAGTAACGGCTTTACAATTAATGCGTTACTCTCCAACTCTGGGAATATCCCATTCGGAAGCGAAATGCCAAGAGGAAATGAAGCTCGTAACCTATAGCTATCTGTATCGGATTTTCACAATTGTATGGGCTATTCTTCTACAAGTTAACTGTGCAAGAAACATGGCATTGGAGCAGAGAAAGTGGAGCATGTTTAATTTGTTCAGGTTGGTGTTGTTGGGAGATCTCGTCCTGCCATCACGAGGCACGCTGTTTGCTTTTCATTTCCTCTCGCGCCACGTGGAGAGCTCAAATCTCTGCTCTCGATACAGGCTGTTCCATCAGAATATATCCATCCCAACACTCTCCTCAGGTAATCCTTGACTACTTGATACGTAGCGTCGCGTCGTGCCGCAGGATCACCAAGAACAGAATTTATAAATGCTAATATAGGGTTTTAACGTTTACAAAAATGCTTATAGTGTTCCTAGTGGTAGTCTTCAGTCTTTTGACTGGTTTAATGCAGCTCTCCATGACTCCCTGTCCTGAACTAATCGTTTTATCTATACATAGCTACCACACCCAACATCCGAGGCAATCTGTTTAACATATTCTAACCTTGGTCTACCCCTACTGTTCTTGTCCTCGACCCTTCCTTCTATAACTAAGCTTGCTATTCCTGGGTGCCTCAGTAAGTGTCCTACCAACCTATCTCTTCTCTTCATAAGCAGTCGCCAGAAATATCTCTTCTCTCAACTCGTCGTAATACCTCTTCATTTGTAACCCTATCTACCCTTCTGATCTTCATCATTCTCCTGTAACATCACATTTCAAACGCTTCATTAAATTCACCTTTTTTCTGCTGCACCAATAGTCCTAATTTCACATCCATATAGCCTAGTGCCTCGCTACAGACAAAGGCTTCCAAAAATGACTTCTTAATACCTAAATCTATATTCGATATCAACAGATTCCTTTTCTGTAGAAATGTTTTCCTTGACTGAGCCCACATACTTTTTATATCCTCTTTGCTTCGTCCATCATTGATTATTTTGCTTCCTGAGTAACAGAAGTCTCCTACTTCCTTTAGGGTTTCACTTGCCAATTTGATGTCCATAGGGGTTTCTGATTTATTTTGGCTGCATTCCAATATTTTTGAGTTGCCGGTACATTTATTAATTTTCATCATGAATTATTTCCTCAAGATGGAGTCCATACCATTCAAAAACTCATTCAAATCATCTGGTGTGTCGGCTAAGATGACGATGTCATCAGGAAATCTCAGAGTTGAAATTATTTATCCTTAAATCTTTACTGAAGGACATGAGGGAGATACTGGTATTCAGAAAGGTGTAAGGCAAGGCTGCAACTTATCACCCATACTTTTCAATCTTTAAATTGAAAAAGCAATGAAGGAAATTAGAGAAAAATTTAAAGTGGGAGTGAAGATTCAAGGAGAAATAATTTCAACTCTGAGATTTGCTGATGACATCGGCATCTTGACCGACACGCCTGAGGATTTGAATGAGTTTTTGAATGTTATGGACCCCGTCTAAAGAATTCATGATGAAAATTAATAAATGTAAAACAAAAATATTGGAATGAAGCTGAAATAAATCAGAAACCTCTATGGACATCAATATGGCAGGTGAAAAACTAAAGGAAGTAGGAGACCTCTGTGACTTAGGAAGCAAAATAACCGGTGACGGACGAAGCAAAGAGGATATAAAAAGTAGGTTGGCTCAGGCAAGGAAAGCATTTCTACAGAAAAGGAATCTGTTGACATCGAATATAGATTCAGGTATTAGGAAGTCATTTTTGAAGGCCTTTGTCTGGAGCGTCGCACTCTATGGAAGTGAAACTTGGACTATTGGTGCAGCAGAAAAGAGGAGAATTGAAGCGTTTGAAATGTGGTGTCACAGGAGAATGATGAAGATCAGAAGGGTAGATGGGTTACAAACGAAGAAGTATTAAGACGAGTGGGAGAGGAGAGATGTTTCTGGCGACTTCTAATGAAGAGAAGAGATAGGTTGGTAGGACACATAGTAAGCCACCCAGGAATAGCAAGCTTAGTTATGGAAGGAAGGGTCGAGGACAAGAACTGTAGGGGTAGACCAAGGTTAGAATGTTAAACAGATTGCCTCGGATGTAGGGAGTGGTAGCTATGTAGTGATGAAACGAGTAGGTCAGGACAGGGAGGCTTGGAGGGCTGCATCAAACCAGTCAAAGGACTGAAGACTCAAACAACAACAACAACAACAACAACAACAACAAAATCTTTACTCCCACTTTAATTTTTTCTCCAATTTCCTTCATTGCTTGTTCAATGTAAAGATTGAAAAGTATGGGTGATAATGATAGTAGCTGTGTTCTTATAGTTAGCCTCCCTCCCGCGGATAGAGGGCGTGCTTTACAGTCTAACGATGAGACTTCTTGGCTGTTTTAACATGGACAAGGTTTGTGCTGGGCACGGGGATGAAGCTACGATACGAGTAAATGACACTTGATTTCTGTACGTCTCACGAGCAAAAATTCCTGTGCATATTTCGTGCACAGACGGAATGTTTCGGCATCACTCGGGATTCCTAGAGCAACAGACACTATACACTCCACATCCAAGTTCTGTAGCATCTTGCACATGCGCATTGAAAGATTTTTGGCCAATACTGTATCAGAAAAAAATGGCGGAGGCTCTACACTGAACATAGGGAAACATAACTTATCCATTATATAGCTTTGGGGCTGTTAGGTCGAGTGGAAATTTGAAGTACCGACGTTTCGAGACAACTGCTTCTCCCTTTGTCAAGGTTTGTAATGAAAGAAAGAATGAGTAAACAATGGCATGTAGCCTTCATAAATAAAAGGTATAAGATAGGTAAAGCCCTGCTCGGATAAACCCGCGGTTATCCGCAAAATCTTCGCCATGTGAATTCAATTCAATACGGACCAATATGGATAATAACATATCATATTTTTCCGTATGTTTTCTTCATCACAAATGCGAGATGATGATTTAAGTTAATCTCATTCAAATTATGTAATTAAGCATAATTAAAACTCCGAAGAGGATATGGTTGCAATTCTGGCTGTATAACATTAATTTTAAACATAGCACATGACATACAAAGCCTAAGGGAACGACATTTTCCTCAAATGTCTAAATATTTTGCTTTAGCAATTTTTGCTTCATCTAATTAAAAAATATTATTGCAATGCCAGTAGATTCGGATAATAAACGTGGGAATGCGGAATAAAGTTGTGCGGATGTGAAACGGATGTGGATAACAGTCATGCGGATGCGGGGCAGATGGGGATAATAGTTGTGCGGATGCGGGGCGTATGCGGATAACAGTAGTGCGGATGCGGGGCGGATAACGTTTTGTATATCCGCGCAGGGGCTCTAAACATAGGAAGCCATGTCAAAACAAATAGTTACTCCATGACCTCCCGAGACCAAGAGGAGGTTGGTAATGAAACTATCGAGTTTCTTTTAAATAACCATCACCTCTATTAAATTTATTTGGTTGTTTACTAATTTCTATCGCCTCCCGAATCATCCGAGTTGCGAAATGTTTCTCCATACAGATGACAGAAGTTTAATCAAAAAAAGAATTCGATGGTCATTCGGTATGGCATGTTCAGTCATGTCCATTTCGTTTCGTTGCATTGATTTGATACGGGCTCGGATATGGCTACGCATGGATGATACGGTGGAAGAAAATTCTCGTGTTGCATCGTATCGTATCACCGGATACGCAACGAGATACGATACGGGGATACGGAACAAGTCTGGACCCGCCTTAAAGGCTGGAGACACCATGAAACACAAGAAGGGGTCTAACTCCATGATTGTGTCAGTGAAGAATAGACAAGGACTAATTAAGACAAGAAAATGAATGACTCCCTAGGCTTTGGATACCCTAATACCGTGGGGGTCGGAAGAGAATAAGAGTTGTCTAAAGCAGGTCGACAAGTAAGATTAAAGAGAAGATCCCGGCACAAGTAAGTGGGAAGCAAAGTCGGACTCAGCTGGGGTCCCGTGGTCACCAACCCACACACCACTGGCCACTAGCTGTGAACCTCTGGAGGACATACAGTTGGAGATACATCCCTTACGCTGTGATCTTGTCAAGCCAATGGCTGCTGACAAGTTTGACAGATCTACTGTGGAGCAAACCTCCCACATTGAATCACAAAATTGAATCGAGAGTGAAACAAGATTGAGACAGGGTGGAATATCTTGAGAACAGCTACACCACACCGCACTTGCTGCAACAAAGAAGGGAATTTGACATCTCACCTTTAAGATAGAACGCAATGAATAAGTAGCTCTTTCACTCCTTCCTCCACTCCCCTGAACTTCACGTTAGGTATCTGCGTATATATTCCCGCGTTGTACGTTCCCGTTTAATGCGTTCACCCGGATTAATCGCACGTATGAGGGGTGTTCAAATAAAACCCATTCCAGGTTCTTGGGCGCCAAAATAGGAAGAAAGGAAAGTAGTGTCCTATAAGACACACTTAAACTATGGAAATTAAAAGTGAACAAACGGAACACGGAAGTAATGGTAGTTCGGAAAAATATAGAAGACATTAAAACCAATAAATTAATGACTTGAGAATTGAACAAGTGAAGCAATTTTGTTATCTCGGTAGAATAATCACAGAAGACAACAGATGCTTAATGGAAGTGAAGAGAAGGATTGCATTGGCAAAACAGGCATTTATGACTAACAAAAACATTTTATCCAGCAAACCTATGAATATAGATGTAAGAAAATCCTTTGCAAAATCATTTGTATGGAGTGCACTGCTCTATGGAAGTGAAAGTTGGACTCGGGGTAAATTGGAAAGGAATCGACTTGACAGAAAATGACAAGAACGAGCTGGATGGAAAGAAAAACCAACCTGGAAGTCTCAAGAGAAGTCAAAGAAGAGAGAAGATTAATGAAGGAAATGGCAAAGAGAAACATAAAATTTATTGGACATGTCATCAGACACAACACTTTCATCGTTAACATTCTTGAAGGGAAAATGCTGGGAAAGAAAGGAAGAGGACGGCCTAGGATGAAGTATTTGGAATACATCAAGAATAGAATGGGATGTGACAATTACATGGAACTGAAACGAACCACAAACGACAGAAGAGTGTGGTTTCATCGACAAGGCATTATTAGTCTTTAGAATATGAAATGAATGAAGGAGCTTATATTTGTTGAAAAGAAATCACTCGCACCACTGAGGCAGGCATCCCATTTCTTGGGTAGGCGGCGAATGCCGTCCGTGAAGAATGATTTTGGTTGCTGCTGGAGCCAATACAGTCTGGGTGATGTACGAGTATAACTAAGCAGCCGAAAACCTAGGACTTCCTTAAGTGTCGAAAATTGGGGGAGGGGGAATATGGTAAAACGTTTTCTTCACAGTATGAAGATCAGCATTTCAAGGAGCAACTACATTGGAGCAGGTGGAACATTTTAAATACTCAGGCAGTATATTCTCTCATGATGGTCTCAGTATGGGGAAGGAAATAGAGTCGAGGTGTAGAAAAGCCAATGCGGTGAGTTCTCAGTTGCGATCCACAGTAATCAGCAAGAAAGAAGTTAGTATAGCGACGAAACTCTCCCAACATCGCTCAGTATTAAGACCGACCTTGCTGTATGGAAGCGAGAGCTGGGTAGATTAAGGATATCTTATACATAAGCTAGAAGTAACATATGAGGGTAGCACGAATGATTGCTGGGACAATGTCAGGAAGGCACCCGTAATGAAGAGATAAAGGCTATGTTTAATTAACACGCTAGATGAAGCTGTTAGTATGAGCAGACTCAGATGGTGGGGTCATTTGAAGAGAAGGGGACAGGAGAGATTACCTAAGAGGTTTATGAGTTCGGCTGTAGAGGGTAAGAGAATACCTAGGAGGCGATGGTTAGATTCAGTGTTGGTTGGTTGGTTGGTTGGTTGGTTGGTTTAGGGGCTGCGACAACGCGTTCATGTAGCCCCGTGTACTATGGATGTGTGTAGAATCTGATAACCGGTGCTAATTGTGATGGCTGTATTAGTATGTGTTATCTGCTTTAATTCAAGTAAGGACTGCAGATAATAATTTTAAGTAGTTCCTACTTTTGCTACCAAATGCTACCGTCCACGACACCTAGCTTGCAGACTTGGCTACTAGATGGCATCGCAGTCAGAACCTGGAGGCGAACTGTGGAAATAATACAGCGTTATCAATTCTAACCTACACATTTTGGCTTCACAATAGTGTAGTTAATGGAAGGTACTTTTTTATGCCATAAATCTATGACATGGGACCACCGGCTTTACTTCCCCTCCGAAGGAAGGCATACTGAGGGATTTTAACGCTCTTAAAAAATCCAACGACTTCGGCCGGGTTTGAACCCGCAACCTTGGGCATAGAAGCTCAACATGTTATCAACTACGCCACCGAAGCCGCTAGATTCAGTGTTGAACGATCTGTAAGTGAGAGGTGTACAAGCAGAGGAGGCCGTAATGCTAACTGCTAATAGGGGATCATGGAGGAGACTTGTTCGCAAACAGAGGCTTGCAGACTAGACTGGACGCTGAAAGGCAAAGTGGTCTCAGATGAAAATGTACAATATATAAACATGTCTACTAGGTTAATCATTCGTTCTATAGACTTTGTGTTTGCACTAGATTGATTGTGGAGCATTACAAAATGAAGAAATGTGGCCCCGGGTGGATTTGCGTATGGCGAATGGTTCTCCCACAAATCCATGTTACTACTGTCACTTTCTGGGAGTACTGTTATTATTATTATTATTATTATTATTAGCTTGGAAGGAACAAATGTTGAGAACACTGGACATGTCATAACCGACGCGCTCATACGCGCCCTTTCCGACCCACGAACAGTGACAGACGCGAAAGTCAAGCACTTGTAAATATTTACATTCCTGCAGGTGTCTGTCTGTCAGATGAAAAGACACTCCAACCCTGAGGATAGGGCAAGGGTCAACTGCCTTCTAGAAATTGTCAGCAATGAGAGTGTTAAGTGCTTAAAAGCCCATTTTTCACTCGCCTCCTCCCTCAGCCGGTGAGAGGTGACAGCAATAATCCGAGATCCCTCTTGACAGCAGCCTCGCAAGCCGCCTCTCTTGCTCGGATTATGTAACGCTTAGCCTGGAATATGGACTCCAGAGATTTAAAACAGAAATAATGCAAGGTTATTCCAAGAGATACACTATTCCCAGCACCCTGGTTGGTTGGTTCCTCAGTTTAGGGGCTGCGACAATAGCGCGGAGTCAAGGGGGGAGACCAAATTTGTTTTGCAAACTCAAGAAACGAAAACACAATAACCAAACAAATAAAACTTAACGAATTTTAACTGAAAAACAGGTTTTTTTTTTCATTTTACTCAATACTGAAAATATCTTTATTGCAATTATTATGTTCTATTACAACTGTACATATTTACAACTTCATACTTGTTATATAAAAACGATTATTTATATAACAAAATCAACTCGTCTATTTTGTTTAACAAACTTTGTGATTACCGAATCGATGTCTATAGTGATGTCACGATGAATGTGCAGCAATGCACGGATAGGAATTTGGAGCTTTTTTTCACACCAAAAAATTTTGCCGACGTCCAAACTGCAAGCTTGGTTGGCAATTTAAGCTGTGACTTTCTCCCTTTGTCGGTACCAACTCGACTTGCCGAAACTGTAACATACCTTGATACTTTTCTCGAAGCTCGATGTAAAAGTCGCCAAACACGCCGTTGCAATTCGTACGAATATTTTTGGTGCGCTAAACGCATCAAATTTATATGCATGTAGCTTGCAAAAAAAAAATTGGTCTGCTTTTGTACGCTTGGTTATTTGTGCTTGCGTTGTTAGTGATACTATTTTTCTTAACAAATTCGATTCTGTGCCCCCCCCCCCCCCCCAAAGCCAAACTCTAGATCCGCGCCTGTGCGACAACGCGTTCATGTAGCCCCGTGTACTTTGGGTGTGTGTAGAATCTGTCTGATAACCGGTGATAATTATGATTACTATATTAGTGTGTTTTATCTGTTTTCAATTCAAGTAAAGAGCAGACATCGCATTTTTTCAAGTAGTTCCTACTTTTGCCGTCAAACGCCACCATCAACGACTACTAGTTCAGAACTTGGTTACCAGATGCTACCGCAGTCGGCTCCTGGCGACGAACGTCGTAACGTAAGATCGTTTGTCAAATGTTTAACCTATATAATTTAGCTTCACACAGGTGTAATTACTGGAAGGTTTTTGAACATGCCGTAAATCTATGACATGGGACCGCCGGCTTTACTTCCCCTCCGAAGGAAGGCATACTGAGGGATTTTTAACGCTCTTAAAAATCCGACGACTTCGGCCGGAGGCCCACCACCCTATGATTGCTGGGACGAATGGGAGCAATGACAGGAAGGCACTCGTAATGGAGAGAGAGAAAGGCTAAACTAGAAAAGAACACGTTAAATGAAGCTGTTCGTATGGGCCGACTCAGTTGGTGGGGTCATGTGAAGAGAATGGAGGAGGAGAGATTACCCTAGAGGCTGTAGAGGGTAAGAAAAGCAGATGTAGACCTAGGAGGTGATGGTTAGATTCAGTGTTGCTATTCGTCATGGTTGAACTATTTCAAAGTGAGAGGCGTCGGGTTTGAACACACTATCTTGGGCACAGCAGTTCAGCATGCTACCAACTACGCCACCGAAGCCAGTTCATGCTCGGTTGACACGGAACCTCGGTTAATCAAGACTCTACTGTATCACGATTAATAAGTGGTAAAAAATCAAAAAAACATGGCTGTCTTACTGAAGCTTAAAACTTCGAGATTCCACTCTGGGCATCCTTACTTACAGGCTTGTGATACAAGTTTTGTTTGGGAATTAATGAATTGAGGCAAAAATAGGCATTTCAGTTCATGATGGAACTACTTATTCTACCTCGAGAAGCATCCAGGTGCACGCCTATCCGTCATTCTTTCCTCACGCACTGCAGCACCGTTTATTTGTGTTCGCTGTCGCCTCTGGCCTCGTATTCTCTCTGACATGACGTCTGGGAGTTCTTGTTTATAAACAGGTGTCATGGTGCTGCCCTGCTCCCTCGTCCAGGAATGCGGAGCATTGCCACAATCGATCTAAACCAGGTGTGTCGTTTACAAACAGCCAACTCGACTTGTAGACAGAAATATGTTGTCGCTGTTTCATTTGAGGGGCTTGGACATCATCGTGGTCATTTAGCCCCCGTGTATTTGGGTGTGTGTATTTATACAATTATACATACACACATATACACACACGCTCTCTCACTCACTCACTCTCTCTCTATTTGACTGATAACCTGTGATATTGTGGTGTTTGTAGTAGTGTATGTATTTATTATAAAGGCGAGGATTGGGAAGGAGGTGGTCGAAGACTTATGTTAGGAACTATCCCGGCATTTGTGTGGAGTGTAAAGTGGGAAACCACAGAAAACCACTTCTGGGATGGCTGAGATGGGAATCAAAGCCACCTCTTCTCAGTATTACCTAACGAGACAGTGTGTTACCTGTTCCAGCTCTCAGACCAGATTCTTTTTTGCAGGGCCGGGGATCGAACCCAGACCTCCAGAACACTAGCCGCTACACCAGGAGATGGACGATTGGCAGAAATACAAGGGCTGCATGCCGAAATGAAAATGAAAATAAACATGTGTTCTTATAAAATTGAAATATATATTTCGCCTACTTCTGCGGTATTCGGGTACGTAGGCTACTGAGACTCCGGATTTACTGGTCATGGGTTCGATTCCCGGCTTTGCCAAGAAATTTAATTCTGGTCTGATGGTACAGAAATCAAGTGTCCCTTAAGAACTTTTGAGCCTTGTGATAAGGGTTAAGCAAGGTAACCTACTTTTTAAAAGTAACGTCGGCTATGGTGGTGTAGTCGGTAGCATGCTGAACTGCTATGTCCTAGATCACGGGTTCAAATCCGGCCAGAGTCATCGGATTTTTAAGAGCGTTAAAATCCTTCAGTACCGTTATGCTTTCTTTCGGAGGGGAAGTAAAACTGGCGGGCCCATTTCATAGATTTATGGCACGTAAAAGAACCTACCACTTCAATTGGTAGTGTGTAGCAAGATTTGTAGGTTATATTCGGCTGGTTAACAACGTTCTATCGAGTTCCAACGTTCGCCGCTAGGTGTTTGTAACATTAGCATCTGGTAGCCAAAGTTGGAACTACTTGTAATTGAACTTGTTGGGAGTCCTCGAGCGTTCCATCAAAAATGCCCAGCTATGGCCATTGGCTGCAATTCACATACAAATAAAAGTACCTTAACTACGTTCCAGTTACTGTACAGTTACTTGCCAAAATAGTAAAGAAGTGGAAGTTTTGTGCGCTACAGTTATAATAGCCGAAGTAACTTATCGTTACTTTAACCCTAACTTTTGTATAAATATTAGTAACTGCCGCTTACTCGTTGCCATGTTGTAGGCTATATTCCATACATTAAATTTAAATGTAGGTTTTGAAATTGCAAACCAATTTCACCAAGACAGCCAGGGTTTCGATTCCTGTCTCAGTCATGATGAATTTTAATCTTGGTGCAAGGTTGGTCAGCCTGCAGAGTACTGTTGAGATTGCGTAGTGGGTGATACGGGCTCGTATCCAAATGTCAGTACAGGTTTTCGACGTGTTTCCAGTGTAATTTCTGGTCAAGCTGCCTCCTTTCCAAACTTTGCCCTCAAATTACAAGCATGTTGTTGTTATTAATTGATTTAGGGGCTTTGTGACCTGTGGTCATTTAACCCCATCTATTTAGGTGTGTGTGTGTGTGTGTGGGATTTGTCTCATAACCTGTGTTATTGTGACGGCTGTATTAGTAAATCAGATAAGGATTGGGAAGGAGGCGGCCGTTGCCTTAAGGTAGCAACCCTCCAAGCATTTGCCTGAGGTCGAAGTGGGGAAAAACACTTCCAGGATGGCTGAGGTGGAAATCGAACCCTCTTCTCCTCAGTTTTGTCTCACGAGGTTGAATGCATTCCGGTCCAGCCCTCAGACCGGACCTGCGCGGTAAGAGCCAAGAATGCTAGCAACGAGGTGATGTATCGTGTAAGGTAAGTTACCTCTCCATAATGAAGGGAAATAGGATTCAAAGCTCGACTGAGGCAATCAACGGAGGAGAGATAGCTTCTATATCCATCAGAGTATTCCTAGAAGTGGTACCGTGTTTTCCCCCTTCTTCTCCAGGCAAATGTTTAAGAGCACGGCCGTCTTCTTCCAAATCTTAGTGCCAAATACATATAAAAACACCAGCTAGTTAGTTAGTTATTGTTGTTTTAAGGGCGGAACTACGAGGTCATCTGCCCCTTATAAAAACACTACTACAGCGACAAGAATGACAAAGACACGCGAATACAGCCATCACAATAACACATGATATCAGACAGATGCCACACACACTCCCAAATACATGAGGCTAAATAACCACCACAAAGCCCAGAGGGATGAATCGAATATTCGTCGGTCACACGTCTATCGGCGGTCTGCGAAAGCTCGTCCTGGTGTGAATATAACCTCGGTAAATAAAACCATAAAATATTATAATTCATCCTTAAAACACATCGATTTCGTAGTGTTTAATTGAAATAGCGTAAATATTGTTTGGTATGTAATAATAATAATAATAATAATAATAATAAATAATAATAAAATGTCTGGCATTTGCGGATGACGTAGCCATACCCAGCAATAACACCCAGGAGGCAATGGAAGCATTGGAACTCTTGCATGAAATATCTTCCAAAACAGGTCTACAAATATCTTACGAGAAGACCCAATACATGGAACGACAGACCAAGAATGTGCAACCCATGCATACGATACATGGATCCATAAAAAGATTCGAAAAATTCAAATATTTAGGGGAATGTATACAAATAGGAGGATCAAACAAGGCGTCCAACATAGAACGAATGGTAAAACTCCAGAAAGCATACAAACTCACATGGTAACATTATAATAAGAAAAGCGTATCAAGACAGGCCAAACTACAGTGAGTCTCTCTCACGACTCGGCCGGCCGGCGCGCCCAGCTTATCTGCCTCCCCTGGAAATGTTCTCCACCTACATCCACACATTTCTGGCATCGTCTTAGGAAACTCCGATTCACACGCATAAGTTCGTCTTCCGTAATTGAGGCTATTTCTCTCCGGATATGTTCTGCGATTTCATTTACTGTTTCCTCGTTAACACTTCGCTTCTTATCGAGTAGAGAACCAGTTCCCCTCAATTTGTTTACGAGCTTCCGCACGATCTCTCTATGTGGAGGGCGCACACCTGGAAAATGTGTTATGAAACGTTTAACGACTTCCATGCAAGACTCTGTTTTCACATAATTATCGTACATAAATACCCTTTCCTCTACCGTGGACACACGTGCAGGCATTATGAGAATTATACTCAAAAGTAACACTTCACAACTCGAGAATAGTTGGAGCGACAGATGAACACTAAATACATGTCATAAGCATCGACCAGAACTGCGAAGTGCGCGCTGTGTACAGTAACAGGAAGTGATCAGCCAACGGGAGGCAGATAAGCTTGGTGCGCTGGCCGGCCCAGTCGTGAGAGAGACTCACTGTACAAAACAGTCGTACTACCAGAAGTATTATACGCGTCAGAAACGACAATTGGAGCATCAGGCATCATAGAAACTGTAAAAAATAGAACGCAAAATACTCAGAAATATATTTTGGAGCAATACACAGAGATGGCATATGGCTGAAAAGTCCTACCAAAGAGCTATACGAGTACACTCACCGATATGATCAGAAAACGCAGACTAACATTTTACGAGCACACACAGAGAATGAACAACAACAGACTTACAAAGAAGATCTTTGATGTAGTAAACAGCTCAAGCAAGGAAACTAATCGGTATCATGAAATAGAGGAAGACTAAGGTAGGTGGGGATCGACAGGCAAATGATAAGAGACAGAGGAGAATTCAGAAACAAAATTAAGAATACAAAAATTAAAGCAAATGAAAAGATGAAGACAAGAACATTGAGGACAGAACAAAGGAAACAGGAGCACAGTCAAAGGATGAACAGATTTTGTGAAGAAGAAGTGAAAATTGTGTCATCATGAAATATTTTTTTTAGGCAATTTACCCTCTAGGTTGGTGGTTCCCACGGACTCAGCGAGGGAACTCACCACTACCGCCTCTATGGGCAGTGTCCTGGAGCTTGGAACATCTGGTCGGGATGGATACAACTGGGGAGGTGTGATCAGTACTTCGCCCAGGCGGCCTCACCTGCAAAGCGAACAGGGGCCTCATGAGGGATGGGAAGGGATGGAAGATTGGGATGGATAGGCTAGGAAGAGGGAAGGAGGCGACCGTGGCCTTACAGTAGGTACCATCCCGGCATTTGCCCGAAGACGAAGTGGGAAACCACGGAAAACCACTTCGAGGATGGCTGAGGTGGTAATCGAACCCCCTCTACTCATTTGGACCACCCGAGGCTGAGTAGACCCCGTTCCAGTCCTCATACCACTTTTCAAATTTCGTGGCAGAGCCGGGAATCGAACCCAGGACCTCCGGGGCGGCAGCTAACCGTGCTGACCGCTACACTACGGAGGCGACATCATGAAATAATTAAGTTCAAATACTGTCCATAAAGGCAAAGATTATGTAATAATAATAATAATCATCATCAGCCGTCCAACGTACTTGAAAACGAAGTGAACAAACTGTACTGAGACAGATTTATCCTAATGGACCAATAAAATCTTGCCAAATCGACCAGATATCGTGCACCTTAACAAAACAAATCAAAAGGTTTATCTGATAGACATCGCGGTACCATTAAGCCAAAACCTCCAAGACCAGTTAGGCACAAAAAATTTAACAAATGTGCACAGTTGGTAGAAGAAATCGGGAAGATGTGGCGAGTTAACTGTGTGAAAATTTTACCACTGGTGATGTCCGCAACGGAGTGGTTCCTAAGGATCTAGTAACGGGTTTGGAGGAGCTAAACATGAAACATCTGATCGCCAGAATGCAGTGTTACTCAATACGTGATTGTCACATAGTCCGATTATTTTAATCCCAGTAATAATTAGCCTATAAGGTACTTGGCGGCTTCGGTGGCGTAGTCGGTAGCATGCTGAACTTCTATGCCCAAGATCGCGGGTTCAAACCCAGCCGAAGTCGTCGGATTTTAAGAGCGTTAAAATCCATCAGTATGCCTCCTTCGCAGGGGAAGTAAAGCCGGCGGGTCCATGTCATAGATTTATGGCATGCAAAAGAACCTACCACTACAATTGGTAGTGTGTAACAAAATGTGTAGGTTATTTGGTGAGAAACGCTCTATTAAGTTCCAACGTTCGCCGCTGGGTGACAGTGGCATCCGGTAGCCAAAAATAGAACTACTTGAAATTGAGCTTTCATTCATCTTCATTCATCTCATCTCTCATTAACTCATGTCGTGAGTTTGGCGTCGGAAAGGAATCCGGCCTTAGAAACCATCAGCCACGTGGAATTTCATCGCATTTCATCCCCGACCCCATTGGAAACGGGATTAATAAGGGGTAGCCATGGCTAAAATAATTGTAAGGTACTTGATCGTAAAGTCGGTATCTTGTATATTGAAACCCACCATATCCATGATGAAATAATAATAATAATAATAATGATAATAATAATAATAACAATAATTACTGTATAATAATTGTCAGTAGATAAATAGCAAAGTTGAAATCCAGTTTACAATGGGTTCTGTTCACAGGATGTGCCCACGGACTGACAAAGGCATTGCGGTGAACTTTCCCACACATAAGTAAGGCAATCCTTTACACCAAGATCATGTGTTTTTCATGTGCTCTGTGGGAACCGGTTTCGATTCCAAGCAGACTGGTTTGTTCTCCAGTGGCCGCGATGAGCATGATTCACAAAGCTAATTACAAACGCGGTTATAATTGGTCAACTAATAACTTGCCTTTCATCACCTTGTTACCGGTGAAGTATGAGTATTAAGCTCCTCGCGATACATCACTCCCCAGCAGATGCTTGGAGTTAATTCGCTTCAGGGGTTTGGGATATCCTGATGATCATCCCCGCGAACTTGGGTGCGTGATCAACTTGTCTGATATTATATAGGGTGTCATTTATGTACATGAGTACCCTTAAGGGGCGTGTAGGGGACGGGTATAGGATCAATTTGAGATAGGGAACCTGGGGTCGGAATGGCCTCCTAACTCCAGAAAACAGGTTTGTTTCAGGCCCTCCGCCCCTGTAAAGTAGGGAAGCGCGCCATGTTTTACTCTGAGGTCAGGCACTCTTTCGCTGTCAACGGTCTTGGCGCGACCACCCTCAACACTGCGTTAGCCGAGAGGATAGTGGTGAGGCGCGGTGCCACGGTGGTCCTGGGTTCGTTTCTCCTGGGGTGCCATGCCTTCATTTTTTTTCTTTTTCTTTATTTTTTTAGGGGAAGGAGGGGGCGTAGTCACAGTGCGTGTTTATTCTGTCCTGATTTTTTAAAACTATCGTTGATTCTGTAAATTAATTACCTTTTGATTATTACATTAGTATCAACGAGTTACGTGTGTTTCTGTAGTAGTTAAAAGACGACGGAACTATCAATTGGCAAGAGGAATGCAGCTCTCGGCTAACGCAGCGTTGAGCGTTGGTCGCGCCAAGACCGTTGACAGCGAAAGAGTGCCTGACCTCAGAGTAACACTTGGCGCGCTTCCCTTCTGTACAGGGGCGGAGGGCATGCAACAAACCTGTTTTCTGGAGTTAGGAGACCATTCCGACCCCAGGTTCCCTATCTCAAATTGATCCTATACCCATCCCCTCCACGTCCCTTAAGGGTACTCAAGTACATAACCTGTGATTCTATGGAGACGGTACTAGTGTAACTAATTTTTTAGGTTAGGTGCCCTGGAACTGCCTGGAGAGAGTGGATAAACATACACATGATAGCGCCGGAATTCACACTTCCGATGTCCGGACGCGCCGCGGGGTAACCCAAAAGCACTGTAGCCAATGATTTCGGTGGTAATTGCTGAAGGAGTGGAATATTTTTGTTGTTGCTTTACTTGAAGGGCTTGAAAATCATGGTCTTCAGCCACGTGTATTTGGTGTGTGAATGTGTGTATATCCCTGTATATCTCGTCAGGTTGGCGTCAGGAAGGGCGTCCGGCCATAGAAACTATCAACCACGTGGAATTTCATAATAAGCTGATAAGAAAAGATTTTTTTCTTTTTCATTTAATATTTAGAATATTATAATTCCAACAGTTGAGATTAATCTTTTCTTCTTCTTCCTTTCTTAGTCGTTTACCCTCCAGGTTGGCGGAACCCACGGACTCAGCGAGGGAGCTCACCACTACAGCCTCTACGGGCAGTGTCCTAGAGCTGGGAACATCTAATCGGAGTGGATACAACTGGTGAGGTGTGATTGGCACCTCGCCCAGGCGGCCTCACCTGCAAAGCGAACAGGGGCCTCATGAGGGAAGGTAATGGATGGGCAGGATGGATAGACAAGGAAGAGGGAAGGAGGCGGCCGTGGCCTTGAAGAAGGTACTGTACCCGATATCCTGAGAGTAGGCTGTCAGATATCCGCCCCCTCAATCGGATTGCCAATAATCAAACGCACCGGCACAGCTACATCAATGAAAATGGCACTGACAGATACTATCGAGATTAGAGCACAATAGTTAACAAGAAAATTATTGTGGAACACACCAAAATATACGGGGGTTCATACTTACCTTTACTTACCTCTTAAATTTATCTCGGGGACTGGGTTGTCAACTGGATCACTTAAAGTATGCCCACACAATAACCTCCACCATGATATTTAAAATGAACCAGAACGAAGACGAGAAACTTTAAACGGCACAATAATTTATTTCACATGAAGAATGATTAAACAAAAAAAAAAAACTCAACGTGGCAATCAGAAGCCATCGACCACATAACCATGTCCTCCTGTAGGACCTGTATTCTCTACAGATAATGTTTCAGCTTTCTCAAGCTCATAGCAACGTAAAAATAATAATGCATATGGAATGGAAACGGGATTTGGGATGAGACACATATATCAATTGTTTTGCGTGTTTATATACTTCACATTTTATTTATAGCCACAAGGCTATTATGGAACTGTCCTTGGCCTCAGTAACACAGTTGTCCGGGCCAGCTGCAATGCACCTGTATTGTCAAAGCGGACTCCCGTTCGTTCGACCCTAGCATAAGCGTGTTACCTAAGAGCTTGGCTCTCCTTTTCAAATACGTAAATGTTCACATCTCAACTGAAATATTATCACGCAAATGTCTTACATGCTTCATTCAAACACCAGTGGAATCCTCCAACAATCCCAAATCATGATTATTTGTTCAAACCACTTGCTTAATTAGCGTTGTTTAGAGTATAAAAACAAAACTCTAAATGTTAATAGCAAAAGTTCATTAATTATTTATAACAATAATAAATTGTTTATAACAATGTCAAATGACAATTGAAAATTTTATACACGCCTGTATTAATCACTATCATTTCAAATTATTTAACACAGATATTTACAAAATTATTTTACAATGTTAATTGTTTATATTATTTATACAAGAAATACATTAAACCACACGTTTCTCCGGTTGATAATTACTCAAATCGTGATGATATAATCGACCAATGAAGGTTAGTTATATTTAACTGTCAAATTCAGGTTTAATAAGGTTTAATAATAATTATTAATATTTGTGACGGTAACCTCCATTCAAAATCTTTATCTCAAATAATTTAACACTCTTGTTAATTTTAACAGTATCTTCATATGAATAATCTTTCAAAGAACAAGAACAATACATTCAGCGGGAAAATACTTCGCTCATAACGCACAAAAATGGCACAAAAATTGGCCCAAAATTCATCATATATCTTCATATATATGGCATAAAAATCTTCCAAACTACACACAAAAATCCTCCACTTATAAATTCATCAACTTCATTAATTATTGTGGGAACCTCCTTCATTATTCAAGGGCATTACTCAACAGCGACTTTTACACGTCCACTGAACTAAGGATTATACATCCATTGTTCCTCTTTAAAAATTCTTATATTCATCAATTGTAATAATGACTGTTATTATTTAACCTTCGTGGGTTTCATTCATGAATCGATATGAAGTAAAAATTTGCCAATCACAAATAAATTTAATAGCAAATACGATTAGACACTCCTGCCTGGTCTATCAAAATTGAGATTAATATCTTCAAAGTAACGCAGTATAAAAATACTATCTTCAAACAAAGATCAACTAAACTGCAAAATAGTCGAATAGAATACAATTAGATTGTGGAATGCAAACATTATTGTTCCAATCTAGAATTGAGAAAAACTCCTATCAAATGTTCATTACTATAGTGTATTCAATAAATTGTAATTAACGTTCATATTTCATAAAATTGTCTATAATGCAATGATAAATGTCTATGTTGCAATCATGTTCATAAGACGACTAGTATTTCAAAGATCGTCGATATCGTAATAGATTTTAACGCTCTAAAATCATTTAATCATTCTTCTTTCTTGAGGATGACAGAAAATTGGTCAAAGTAATTTACTGAATAGAATTACTTTACTAAAATGACACGCTGTCTGAATTCAAATCTGCCATAGCAAATCGTTAACTTTACAGTCAAATCGTGACTACAAAAATATGCAAATTACTGAAAGAATCTAAATCATCAGTCTCAACTGATCCAAAATTATTAAGTATGCCAATGACATAGCAATGTCTCAAAAATCGAAGAAAAAGGCATAAATCCTCGAAGTGTACTGAGTACAGAAATAGCAATCAAGAAAATGGGGCAAAAGAAAGGACAGAAAATATGGGAAGAATGGTTGCTCAGATATCGCTACAAGACTCAAATAATACAAGAAACGTTCACGACTACCTTATCTGTTGATTGAAGTTCCAAAGGAAAGTTTTCAAAGAAAACTGCTGTTGGTTCCAATTCACCAGCGTAAAGATGTGCTCCGTCCTCGAATTTGGAATCAGCGTCCTCGGAGAATCGAACTGCTTCCTCCTCCGAAATTGCACTGCTCCGTGGATACGAAAAACATCCTTCTGGCAAAACTCTTCTTTGTGCGCCGGGACAACCCTGGCCTCTCTTGAAAGTTCTCTGAAGTTCTTGCAGGAATTCACCATGAAGTTTAATGTAGTTATTTCCGCAGAAATATTCATAGTTGTGGAGTATGAAAATATTTCCACTGTTATCTGGTATAATTCAGCGATGGATTCACGATTCATGAGTGTAGTTGGATGTTCACTACATGCTCGCTTTTGTAGAAAGACGATTAACGAAGTTCCATGCTGTTA
The DNA here is from genome assembly GCA_946902985.2 of Meconema thalassinum. Classification (NCBI taxonomy): domain Eukaryota; kingdom Metazoa; phylum Arthropoda; class Insecta; order Orthoptera; family Tettigoniidae; genus Meconema; species Meconema thalassinum. Next base: position 178,989,482 of record OX336393.1, read on the forward strand.
CTTTACTCCAACGATATATGTCCCAATTGCATTAAAGCCTTAGCCTTCCATCTGAACTACTGTTATAATCATCGAAAGCACTGCAAGGTTATAATGTTCCATAGTCGAATGTATCGTTGTAATACCAAACGTATTCTCCAATATCCCTGTTGCACTCCACGTGTCAGCCGTAGTGTATAATGTGGAATTTTAAACGTGTTTCTCATGTGGCGAGAAAATCACTTTTGTTGGCAGCCTTAAAGTTCCAATATCTTTCGAAGTATAACTGTGAAATTGTTCAAATCTTGTACACACCTCAATGTTATACTGCCCAATAGAATTATAATACAGGCTGAAGTTAGCGCTTGATATCTTGACTGGTGGAAACGTTAATGTGAGCGTTTCAACTTCACCTAGTTTCGAGCAGCGTAAAATGGAACTGCTCCGAGTTCGTTCGATGCGCCAGGCTTTAACCACGCTAAAGACAACTTACTTCACTGAATCACTTGAAAATAACTATATATCACCAGAAATATATATGCGATCTGACATATGAGATCTGAGTTCTGAGATCTCCTCTCTCCTGTGCACGACCTTTTATCAACTTCTTAAGGGGCGTATCCATCCCTTCCATAGCCTGTTGCTGCGTCATTGCTGGAAGTTTTAACTTTGGCTATACTTGACGGATTTTCAAATTTCAAAAACTCAAAATTAATTTCTTCAAAATTCCAAATCAATGCCATAACTGAAAATAGATTTCCACAAATCTGCATGCCAAAAGTAATCAAATATCGTAGTTTCAGCAATCTCCGTCTTCCTTCCAAACTATCGTTCATTGGTTCGAGTTTCTCCTCCAATAGCGTAGCTTCTTCCTTAGCACAATACCTTGTTTCCTGCGACTGCGTCGTAAATCTAAGATCTTTCTCGAACAAAATCATGACGTCACCAAGAATCTCAGCTCAATCGGCCTACTTACATGAAGTATACGTCATCCGTGCCTACGTCATGAATATCCACGTCACAACTATGACATCCATAACTTTACTCATATTTTCCAATACAGCCATCGTGGTTTCAATATAATTCAATTTCCGGGGGCAGTACCATCCCAGCATTTGCCCGAAGACGAAATGGGAAACCACGGAAAACCACTTCGAGGATGGCTGAGGTGGGAATCGAACCCCCTCTACTCATTTGGAACACCCGAGGCTGAGTAGACCCCGTTCCAGTCCTCATACCACTTTTCAAATTTCGTGGCAGAGCCGGGAATCGAACCCAGGACCTCCGGGGTGGCAGCTAACCATGCTGACCGCTACGCTACGGAGGCGACTACAGATTAATTCGTTTAGTATCATCTGTTACTTCATGCATAGAATATTGTTTTGGCAATCGATAAATATATATGTTCTTCTTCTTCCTTAGCGTTTGTCCCGCCTAGCTGCAGGGTCCGCTATATGGATACGTTGTCGCCATTTGTTTCTGTCTCGGGTCATGACAGAATGAAGGTGTTGGTTCTTGAGATCTCTATGTAGTGTATCATTCCACCGTTGCTTCGGTCTTCCCTTAAGTCTCTTGCCGACGACTTGTATAGTGTAGCCAGTCTTTGCAATTGTGTCCGCTTCCGCTCGTAGAACATGCCCAAATCAACGCAGACGGCACTCCCGTAACTTGTCACTGATTGGTGCAACCCCAAACCGTTTCCTGATGTTGTCTTTGGAAACATGATCCAATTTGGTGACACCCCGCTGTCCATCGCAACATCTTGGCCTCCGTAACGCCTAAGCGACGTTCTGTCACTGTTGTTGTCGGCCAACCGTACAATGCGACAGGACGGATGACATTACGACAGATCTTTGACATAAAGTTGTCTTTCATCCTTCGATCGCAGCTGACTCCAGTTGTCGTTCGCCACTTCATCCAAGCTGCGCTGATTCTCGTACTGACCTCTTCTATAAGACTCCCATCATTAGTGATCATAGAGCCTAGATATTTAAATTTTGTTACACGTGGCAAGTCTTCCCCATCTACTTGGATAGTACCTGTATCTTGCATAGATGTCGTCATGTATTCCGTCTTTCTTTTGTTTAGGCGCATGCCGTAATATATTTTTATGATAACCTGTGTTATTGAGGAGTCTGTAGTAGCAGGTGTATTTGTAATTCAGATGAGGATTGGGAAGTAGGCGGCCGTGGCCTTATGTTAGGAATCATCCCGGCATTTGCCTGGAGTAGAAGTGGGGGAACAACGGAAACCACTTAAGGATGACTGAGGTGGGAATCGAACCCACCTCTTCCCAGTTTTGCCTCACGTGGTTGAGTGTATCCCGTTCCAGCCCGCAGACAAGAAATACATTTATTGGCAGAACAGAGGTGGTCCTCACGTAAGTTAACTTTGGGTCTTGGTAAAGAAAGGTTAAACACTCGTGGCCTAAGGACTAAAAGACTTCTACAGTGGACGTGCGTGTCCCATCTATTTGATCTCGAGACTGTCACGGGCCAGAAAGCACACATCCTAAGCCAGAGTTTATATAAGGATCCTTTCCTCCCCTCCTTGTCAAGATTGTTCTGCACAATGCTGTAATCGACCCCATGACCTCTACCCTCGGAAACAAATGAGTGAACCACTCCCCACGATGTCGGCCGGTGAGAGACGAAGAGCAGCCCAAACTCGATGTGAAGTGAAGTAAGTCAAGGAACGCAGCCCCCACAACCACACAGCCAATAATGTCCCCCTCCCCGATCAATCACCAGCCGCTGAGCTTCACGCCAAAGGGCGATCCTTTAAAAACAAGCTTATCAACGTCAACATTAAAATATCGCCACGGAAATGTGGTCGAGGAGCACGCGTGTATACAACGTTGCCAAGTTGCTGATCAGAAAACTAACATACAGAAAGAAAAGGGAGGGGGGGGGGGGGGAGTTTTTTGGTGCTGTTAATAACTTATTATTAATACTCTGCTTCTTCTTCTATTTCTTTCCTACTCGTGGTGATTCTTGGTACTCGTCGTGGATGTTCAGGTTCGATTCCCGGCACTACCAAGAAATTTAATTATGGTCTAAGGCAGGCAAACTCAATTTTTTTGATACTGTGGGCACCTCTCATGCCAAACCAAGTATTCGAGCACCATTAAATTGAAAATAATAATAATAATGATGGAAGAACTCCGAAGGCTAGAAATTACAGATGACTGTCGAGACAGAACACAATTCAGGGAAATACTTTCTAACATAAAGGTTCTTGTGAGAGAAAAGAGAGAACGTAGGGGGGGAAGATGGACAGCAGAGAGAAAGGCGCAACACTCTGAAAGAAGGAAGGGAGTGTGGAGGAAGAGAAAGGAAGAAAGAACTATGAGAAGGAAATGAAATGATATTTGCGTGGCCCTTAGTTTTGGCCGGTTCGCACAATGTAATGTAATACTTATAATAAGTTAATTATCAATGATGCATCTGTGCAAGATGACCATTGCAGATACGGTTGCCCAACATCGGAGACTGTTCAGGATTTTATTTCAGGTTGTCGTCATTTTTCAGGGACAGAATATAGGAAGAGACATGATTTTGTTGCCAAGATAGTACATAATGAACTGGTTATACACGTTCAACTGCTAAGCCAACAGAAAGTGCTGTACTATAAATATACCACTGAAAGTGTACTGGAAAATGCCAACTTTACGTTGTACTGGGATCGTACTGTATTGACAGACAAGTCAGCCGTGCTCAACAGACCTGATCCGGTTCTTGTTGACAAATGCATGAGGCACGCCACCTCCATAGATGTGGCAATCCCAAACAGTGGCAAAATGTTGACAAAGCATGTTGAAGAGCTGTCAAAATACACAGAGCTTTCTGAACTTATAAGGAAGCAATGGCACATGGCACAAGTCAGGACAGTTCCTATTATAATTTCCAGCAATGGCTTGATTCCCAACGGCTTAAAGGAATCTCCCACAGAGTTGCAATTCTACCCAGGCCTTTTTAAACTGATGCAGAAAACAGTCATGCTTTCGACGTGTCGCGTTCTTGGGCAATCAGGCCCGAAGTAGTGAGGGAAAAGTGTAAAGCTACTACTGAATCGGGGCGTGGTGGCGCAGCAGTCAAGCTGTTAGCCTCTCACCAAGGTGGACCGGGTTCGATTCCCGGTTAATGCATGTGAGATTTTCGATGTTAAATGACATGTCCTGTGGTTCGGATTCCACGTTAAAAGGAGGTCCCGTGGCTCATGATCTCAAGATTAACGGTCACGTTAAACTACAAGCTTCCTTCCTTCTACTACTGAATGCAGTCACCAAGAATTTGCTCATTATGTATATCTGGGATTGCAAATGTTTTCTTTCCAGCAAATATTCTGAAGAATGTGTAAGCGCATGCGCAAAATAAACAATAAAATAATGCAACAAGCATGTGCCTCTCTTTCCTTTTCCTGTCTCTGTCCCTCACAAGTACTGAAATAGCCAGGGATTCACCGCTCACAGGCATGCTGCAACTGCTTGCATGAGTCATGCAGATAATATACATTTACGTGTGGACAGTCGAGTCAAATCAGCATCTTTCGTGTTAGTCATGAAACAGGGATGTCCAATTATTTTTACTGAAGATTAAAAATACTATTTCTCAAAATGATAATATTTCTGACTGTCAAAACTTGTAATTATTCCGGTTCGTGAAACAGAATTTGAATTGAAGAATGGATCTCAGGGGAGCTTGTGCTCGCGATCACCAGGTTGAGAACGCCTGATCTAAGGGCTGAAGAGGGGTTTGTTGTTTGCTGCTGATTCTTTTATGGGCTTAGCGACATCGTGCTCATGTAGCTCCGTGTACTTGAGTGTGTGTATAATTTGTCTGATAACCTGTGTAACTGTGATGTCTGTCGACACTACTGTCGACCAAAGTATTATGTGTACTCGAGTTTGAAGGTTGTTTGTGAAGTAACCAATAGACCTACATAAAATCCAATAACATCAACATTTTCGTCGTTCTATTTTACGTTAGTTCATGTAGGTTTGGAATTTTTAATTTATATTTTAATATTTTTTGTCGCAGTTGGAACACAAAAAGTGCACGTTTTTAAGCGAGTTTCAACCATGCGTCACATTTAAGAATTATCATCTCAAAAATCCATCATCAGATCGAATCCAAATTTTAACACAATATACATTGGAATGTTGTATAACAGGTTTAATAATTTCAAAATTTTGCGTGTCCAAGAAAAAAAAGTTGTTATCATTTTTGTAAGGTAACTTTTTCTCGGCTCGGGGTGGTTGGAAAATGTAGTTCTTGGTTGCGATGTAATCCTTATACATCAAAAAGTTATGCTGTATGACTGTGAAATACGTAAATTAACTCACTTATTTTATAACGGTTTGTATTTGTAGGTGGATATAACACATCGTTCACCAGCTACCCGCTTCCGGGAAAGCTGTACAGCGTTGCCGAAATGGAGCCCATCACGCATCATGGCGTGCCTCGCTCGGAAGTGATGGGCTCCATCACAGCAACGCTGTACAGCTTTCACGGAGCGGGTAGCTGGTGAACGATGTGTTATTTCCGCCTACAAATACAAACCGATATAAAATAAGTGAGTTAATTTACGTATTTCACAGTCATACAGCATAACTTTTTGATGTATAAGGATTACATCGCAACCAAGAACTACATTTTCCAACCACACCGAGCCGAGAAAAAGTTACCTTACAAAAATGATAACTTTTTTTTCTTGGACACGCAAAATTTTGAAATTAATAAACCAGTTATACAACATTCCAATGTATATTGTGTTAAAATTTGGATTCGATCTGATGATGGGTTTTTGAGATAATAATTCTTCTTAAATGTGACGCATGGTTGAAACACGCTTAAAAACGTGCACTTTTTGTGCTCCAACTGCGACAAAAAATATTAAAATATAGATTAAAAATTCCAAACCTACATGAGTTAATGTGCAATAGAACGACGAAAATTATGATGTTATTGGATTTTATATAGGTCTATTGGTTACTTCACAAACAACCTTCAAACTCGAGTGCACATAATACTTTGGTCGACAGTAGTGTGTTCCTTTGTAATTGAGGAAGGATTTGGGTAGGAAGAGGCCGTTGCCTACTCGAGGTATCATCACGGCATTTCAACCACAGAAAACCACGTCCAGGTTGGCTGAAGTAAGAAACGAACTAATTGTGGTAAATGCGCCGATTCCCTACATAAATTGGGGATGACATCCTCCCCGCGCTGTGATTGTGGTGTTGAACGTCAAACGGTTCAGCACATTGTCCAAGCGTGCCCCTTACGAGCATTCCTTGATGACCCGCAGGAGTTCCTCTTCGCAACAAATAAGGCTATTCTTGAATACATCACAAATCTGGATATCTGTTTGTGACTCAGTGTATAGATTATTATGTAAACTTGTATACATACTATACTTATTATCTTTGTGTAATGTGTTTCCAAAAGCTAAAAAATAATAAGGGCTTAAGAAAGAGATGGATGTCCCGGGAGCATTTACTGTAAGCATTCCCTACATCGATATAAGGACCGGGTGAGTTAGCCGTGGTCGTTACGGCATGACTGCTGGCAGTCGCTCACATCCGGGAGGCGAGGAGGTTCGAATTCCCCCGCCGGCAACCTTGAAGATGGTCTTCTGTGGTTTCCCATCTTCCTTCCAGGCAAATGCCGGTGTTGGTCCTTAACTATAGGCCACAGCCGCTACCTTCCAGCTCCTCGACCTTCCAGTCCCACTTTCCTCCCCAACGGTACTTGTAGCTCACCCATTGGGTGTCCGTCTCGAAGCAGCTACAAAAAATGGCGAGCCGAACATGTCCTAGGACAATCCCGGCACTAAAAGCCATACGCAAAAAAAATCGATATAAGGGCAGCACCAATTGAGCCGCGCTATTGGTCGCCAGCAGCCGCAAGGAGTGGCTTCTGTTCTCAAGCGAACTGCTGCTGTCGTTGGCAAATTGAGTTGACATTTCTTATTATACAGGGGAAATATTATGAAAAATGTAAGGTGACAAAGAATGCAGGCAGACTCCTTTAAGTTTTATACTGTCTTAACAGAGATCTCCTTCCAGCGCCCATTACAAAGTAAATGAGATTCAACGTGCCCGTACAGATGTTAACGACCCAATTATAAAAAGCCGCCAGATGGCAACAGAAGAATTATTACAATACGAATCCTCAATTAATACAACAATACTACAGTTTAACATCACTAAACATCTAAATAATATCCCCCGTCTACAAACATGTGAATATGAAGTTTCAACATATTAAATAGAGTGAAATATTACACATTTAAAGTTTAGGCATAGCTTGTATTCCGGATAGCAAACAGAAACTAAAACCTTCGCTGCCTCCAAATAAACCCAAAATCAATCATTAAAAAATTCATCACCATTATTATTATTATTATTATTACATATGAATTGAGACTCTAGGAATGCACATTAACAACCAATTTCATTTGTGTCTAGATCTTGTTCTTCTACCAGCCTTGACATCGTCCCAGTATTTCTTGAGTCCACCGATCAGTGCCTTCTTTCGTTCTTGTGGTAGAGGCCCTGTCCATCTTCTAGGCTCAGATTCCACTTTAAAATTTTGATAGTTTTTAACCATTTGTCGAAATTCAAATCCGTCGTGGATTTTCGTTTCTGGAATACCAATTTGCATCAGGTCTTTCTCACATTCTTGGCACCATCTCCGTTTGGTTGCCTTTGGTTTTGTGAAATTCCAGATTTTCTTAGTCAGTCGGTCATCAATCATACGGAATATGTGCCCGTAGAACAGCAATATTTTCTTTCTGATGGACAGCATTATTGGTTCTATCTTGGTGTGTGGTTCTTCATTGGATCGCAATTATACCTGGTCTAAAATCATCCGTAATATCCTTCGTTCTCGTTTTAATAATGTATCTATCTACTTGTCCTTGTCTACACAAAGTCTACAGCCCTTCCGGTTTCAGTACCGTGCTGTAGTGCCTAAGTTTGTCACCTATACTCAACGCCTTCTTATTACAGATGTTTTACGTCATCGCTCGGTCTATTTTCGAGATCCTGTCATTGATGGCTTCTGTTCCAGTCCGGTTTGTATGATTAACTCACCGAGATATTTAAATTTCTTGACCCGTCCAATCTTCCCATAAGTAGTGATCATCAATCCTTGCCTACCACTGATTCTATTCATTCATTTCGTATAGGCCATCTAAGGACCGCATCATTCCAGTACGCCCGCATTCGTTCTCGGTGGACTTCCTTTCGTTCCTGGGTCAAAATCTTTCCCGTTTTCAGCTTCGTTTTTTCTTCGAAACCTTAGCAAGCTTGACATTTTCTTTTGAGTGGGGCGCGCTCCTGAATGTCAGTTGGTGTAATCCCCACTTCTTTCCGATCTTTATCCAGTTCAATGAACCAGACCCATTTTGTTTTCCTCTCCTGAAAGTAAGTTATGTTGCGGTTGGTCAGTCTCGCTGGGCTCATTCGTTTCACATGACCATAAAATGTTATCCTTCTCTTCCGGATGACGTCACTTAACTTCTCCACATGAGTATATAGATCATGGTTATGCCGTCTTCTGTACTTCCCATTGCCTTTGATGGGACCCAATATCTTTCTCAAAATTTTCCTTTCTTTGGCCTCCAGTTTTTCGGCCAAGCCTTTTTTGTTCATCGTGAGGCATTCAGAAGCATACAAGACCTCCGGACGGATGACACTCAAGTAATGTTTTAGTTTTGCGTTGAAGGATATTGACCTTTTCTTACAGATGCCGTTAGTTAAATGGTAGGCCATTTCCATTTTGCCAATGCGTGATGTGAATGCTTCTTTCTCTCTAATACATTAGGTGTTATAATTTCTCCCAGGTACTTAAACTTTGCATCTCGCTTAATTTTTCCTTGTTCCACAGCAAGGTGTCTGGGCGCCGGTTCGATATTAGTTATGAACACTACCTTCTCAAAGGAGAACTGGAGTCCTGCCTTCGCCCCTTATGCACTAAGCTGATTAATCTGTTCCGTGGCTATCTCTAATGAATCAGAAATGATTGCAAGATATCGGCAAAGGCTAGACAGCGATTGTGATGTTCAGGCTTCTGTATCCCAGTCTGACTCCGCTTGCAACTCCTTGTTTATCCACTGATTCTATTATTATTATTAGTAGTAGTATTATTTTTATTATTATTACGGTAGCCTATTATTACCAAAACCAAATGCATAAATATATACTCATAAGTCAGGAACATATAGGCCTACAGTTTACGCCACGGTTTTTGGCCGGTGAGTCACGATTGCGCGTTCGTACAGAGGACAGGTGGCGAACCTCAGACATGTGCAATTGATCCGTGAATTGCTTTCTGCGCAACTGAAAACTCACGTATCAATTGCACATGTCGGAGGTTCGCCACCGGTCCCCTGTACGACTGCGCAATCGCGACTCACCGGCCAAAAACCGTGGCGTAAACTGTACATTAAAAGAGCCAAAATCGACAACTAAAACGCTGATACAGATGCAATCTGCTGGAGTCATCAGACACCAAGAGATTAAAAAAAACACAAAAAAAACAGTATAATTTTGCACGTAAATTGATCAATTTTACAACGCAACTATCCAAATAACATCAATTACTATCATCGGTACGAATGTCAATGCTCAACCTCCTGAATGTACCGCTATGTCGTAATACTAACAGGCAATGCTAATTATATAGGCCTAGTAATTTAAAGGCAGTTGTAGCGACGAGCATTCTTGGCTGTCGCCCCGAATGTCTGGATTCCATTCCCGGCTCTCCCAAGAAATTAAATTCTGGTCTGACGGCCGGAACGAGGTACACTCAGACTCGTGAGACAAACCTGAGAGGAGGTGGATTCGATTTCCACCTCGCTCATCCTGGTAGTATTTTTCCTTGGTGTCCCACTTCTCCTCCAGGCAACTGCCGGCATGAAGCCTAATTTACGGCCACGGTCGCCTCCTTCCAAATCCTCATCTGAATTACAATACACACACTACTATAGACACCACAATAACACAGGTTATCAGAACAATCTCCCCCCCCCAATAGTACGTATTTAAATGACCACGATGTCCAAGCTGCATCTGACCAATACTCTGTATCTGTCTATCGACGTAGGGGAAATGGCGGCTTCGGTGGCGTAGTTGGTAGCATGCTGAGCCTTACGCCCAAGGTCGCGGGTTCAAACCCGGCCGAAGTATGCCTTCCTACGGAAGGGAAGTAAAGCCAGCGGTCCCATGTCATAGATTTATGGAATGTAATATAACCTTCTACTAATTACACTTGTGTGAAGCTAAATTATAGGTCAGATTTGACTAACGCTCTTAGGTTCCAACGTTCGTCACCAGAAGCCGACTGCGGTGGCATCTAGTAACCAAGTTCAGAACTAGTTGTCGTTGACGGTGGTGTTTGGTAGCAAAAGTAGGAACTACTTGAAAAATGAATGTCTGCAGTCCTTACTTGAATTGAAAAAAGATAACACACACTAATACAGGCATAACAATTAACACCGTTTATCAGGCAGATTCTACACACACACAAAGTACACGGGGCTACATGACTGCGTTGTCACAGCCCCTAAACTGGGGAACCAACCAACAATTTATTTTAGCCTATTTTCATTTATGAAAAAAATAGGCTTATGAGATCACCTTTTGTCCGTGTGTCTGTCTGTGTGTGCGTGTGTGTGTGATGGTGTGTGTGAAGGTGTGTGTGTGATGGTGTGTGTCCCCCTAATAACTTCTAAACAGCTGGAGCGATTTCAATGAAACTCGGTAAGTTCATATCACTTCTTCCGGACGACCCCGACCGTGCCCTTCAAATTTTGTTACGTCTCACCAATCCAACATGGCGGCTGTGCGAAATATTTCACCAGCATTCAATATCTCCGAAACTATTACCGATATCACCCTGGATTATTTTACGGTGATAAAGGGAACTACTAGAACTTCACCTATATGACTTTAGGAAACCTGGTAACTGAAAAACCAACATGGCGGCCAAGCGAATTTGCGACTTTTAAATAGACGTTTCTCGCGATTTAACCAACCAAACGCAATAAATCATGGTAAAGTATGTGTTTATACACATTGTAATGCACCGATATCTAACTTCGTTCAATTGTTTACATAACCTCAAGATGGCGGCTGTGCGAAACATTTCACCGGCATTCTATATCTCTGAACCTATTAGCGGTATCACCCTGAAATTTTGTACGGAAATAAAGGGCACTACTGGAAGTTCATCTATGAGACTTTCAAAAACCGGTTTACTACAAAACAAATATGGCGAGCAAGCGAAATTGAAAAGTTTAAATAGCCCTTTCTCACGATTTAATGATTCAAACGCAATAAAACTTGGTACAGCAAATGTTTTTACACATTGTAATACACTGGTATCTAATTTAGTACAATTGTTTACATAACCTCAAGATGGCGGCTGTGCGAATTTTAAAATTAAGTTTTTATTTCTTGTGTCGTAATCATGCGATCCAAGTGAAAGTTTGAATAATGAACCTACGCATAATTTTCTTTTAATGGTACATGACTCTATGTCCTATACATATAACAATCCAACATGGCGACCATCCGAAATATTTAGATGGATCTCAATATCTACGAATCTATTACAGCAATCAAACTGAATTTTTTCATGTTCATAGGGGCTATGAACATAAGTTCACCTATAGGACATTCAATAACCTGGTGATCACAATTCCAACATGGGGCGACGCGAATTATACATATTCACATGGTCGTTTCTCGCAATTTAACCATCCGAGTGCAGTGACACTTGGTACAGTAAATCCTTATACAAATGTTAATCCATTGACATCTAATTTTTTCAAATGTTTCCATAACCATAAGATGGCAGCTGTGCGAAATTTTATAATCTCGATTTAATTTTTGTGTCCCAATCATGCGCTTGAAGTTTGCATACTACACGTAGGGTAAAGTCAAGTTACTCCGTGATATCAAGTAACACCGTGATAAAGCGTATTTCCTCAATCACTACGTAGGTTCAATTCCGAAAGTTCTAAGTTTTTACCAACAGATGTCAGTAGAAACCAGGAATCCAGGAAGCCCTTGCGTTCTATCTTTGACCAACTCAATGAGGTTTAAAAAATATATTAACAAAGAGTTGACATTTCACCAAGTGATCCACATCCAGTGAAATTTGTGGTGAAGATTTTAATTTCTTATAAACAGCTGTTTCTTTGTATAAGTTTCATTTTAACACCAGTCAGAGGTAAGATGCAGACCATTCGCATACAAAATTTACATGCATGTAGTGTTACGCATGCAAGGTGTGTGAGCTTAGCAATAAGTACGTTTTTCTTAGGTTGGACGCTGAAATGGCGCCAAAATGGAATAAAGAGGCTCGCTACTGCACAGCTGAAACACTTAAAGAAGCATTGAGGTCGATGAAGGAAGATGGATGGTCAGTATACAAGGCCAATAGACGTTTTAATAATCCGTGGAGTACACTAAAGGATTATTGCACAAAATATTCAGTCGATCCAGGAAGTGCAACCCTTGCAAAAATTGGAATGCCATTCGTTGTGTCACCTGAATTTGAAGTGAAGATAGTGCGTCAAGATAGACACAGTAGATCGGTCTTGGCCTAATTCCAGACCCCAGAACAATGACGATGATGGTTGTGGTGCGTGAGGTGGCTCCCCTGGCGGATGACACCAAGAGCAGAATGGATTATCAGTTTTGGAATGTCTGGTACCTATAATTACTATTTTATGTGTGATAGGTGTGAGGGATCTGATAGTGACTAAGAAGACTTAAAATATCTTTAATGGAATATTTTTAATAGAATGTTGTTTTTTCTCTAAAAAAAAACTGTGTAGTGAAATGTTTCAATATGGGGTAATAGAAACTTATAGCCTACATACGATTTGACCACTTTTATTACATTAAACATTAGTTTCCACGATTAAAAAGTACACTGATTGGTGAACACCATGCTATCACGGAGGAACTTGAATATCACGGCGTTACCTACTTCTACTACCGGATTTTGATAGTTAATACCTTGAAATGACTTATTAATATTTGTAAGATATATGCCAGAAATGTTAAGCCTCCGTGGCTTAGGCGGCAGCACGCCGGCCTCTCACCACTGGGTCCGTGGTTCAAATCCCGGTCACTCCATGTGAGATCTGTGCTGGACAGAACGGAGGCAGACAGGTTTTTCTCCGGGTACTCCGGTTTTCCCTGTCAAAATTTCATTCCAGAAACACTCTCCACTATCATTTCATTTCATCTGTTATTCATTTAATCATTGCCCCAGAGGAGTGCGTCAGGTCTCGGCAGCCGGCACAGTCCATATCCTCGCCGCTAGATCGGGGCTTCATTCATTCCATTCCTGACCTGGTCGGAGACTGGAAGCAGGCTGTGGATTTTCATTTTCATTCATGCCAGAAATGTTCCGTAGGGTATTCCTCTTTAACATGAAATGAATCGAAATAACTGAAATCTAAAATTTTGGAAATAGTAACAAAAAAAAGCTTAGTATCACGGAGTGACTTGACTTGACCCTACACAATACTCTTCATGTAACAGTACATAACTCTAAGACCTACATATATAAAAATCCAACATGGCGACCATCTGTAATATTTAGTCGGTTCTCAATATCTACGAATCTATTACAGCAATCAAACTGAAATGTTGTATGTTGATAGAGGCAATTAAAATAAGTAGGATTTATATGAAAATAGGCTGTATAGTACTTCACGGAACTACTTGTTTCGCATGCCCCAATCATTGGGATTTTATTGCGTTGACCGATTGAAAACTTTCAATATGAATCAGGCAAAACTGAAAAATGACTTGAAAGCGATATACTATAATTGTATTCAGTCGAAGGCTCTTACTGCTTCGAAATCCATCTTCCAAAGAACCTTAACATTTTACTTTCACTTAGAAGATACACTAAAACGAATTTTCAGTTACGAATCTATCTTTCTGTTCTTTGGCAATGCCCTAATATATTTCATATCTTACGCTATTCCTTTTGCACGAAATTCCCTATGTCCTTTCCAAATAATAAATGTAGCTACAATAGGAAAGTATTCCTTCACCTGGCCACGCAGCGTGTGAACCAGCCTCAGGAGACACCGAGTGTTGCATTCTCGGCACGCAACTCACTCTCAGTGGTCTGGGTCGAATTACTAGTAAGACGCGATGATTAAATATTCCTTCCTTCGCTGGCGGTGAAGCATGCTCCTGACCAACGCTTGATCTCCACAGCGAAACAATTTAATAACACGCGAAGAATTGAGCACGGGGTCATCTGTGCAAATTATAAGTAACCTACGAGTAGAGCCTTCGTGGCTTAGGCGGCAGCACGCGCGCCTCACCACTGGGTCCGTGGTTCAAATCCCGGTCACTCCATGTGAGATTTGTGCTGGACAAAGCGGAGGCAGACAGGTTTTTCTCCGGGTTCTCCGGTTTCCCCTGTCATAATTTTATTCCAGCAATACCCTCCACTATCATTTCATTCCATCTGTCATTCATTTAATCATTGCCCCAGGGGAGTGCGACAGGCTTCGGCAGCCGGCACAATTCATATCCTCGCCGCAAGACGGGGGGCTTCATTCATTCCATTCCCTGACCCGGTCGGTGGACTGGAAGCAGGCTGTGGATTTTCATTCATTCACGTAACCTACGAATATACCAACTCAGGGGCGTGGCCGCCAAGTGGGCTTATGTGGGCAGGAGTCCCTCTAGAATAAGCTTCTGGCTACCGGATTGCCTCTCTTATTATTAGGTTGTGGTTGTTGGTTAATACTGAGGCTTTGCGACGTTCTGGTTATGTTTTAATGAGGACTAATTAACATTTTTTTAAACAAAATTTCAAAATTTTGCCAAATTCACAAAAAAATAAGTTTATTTTTTTAATTGCACGTGCTGTTGCTTATTTTAGGGGTTGCGACATCGTCGTCATATAGCCCCGTGTATTTGGGTGTGTGTGTGAAACCTGTGTTATTGTGATGGCTGTACTACTGTTTGTTGGGGATAGAATTGGGAAGGAGGCGCGGCCGTGGCCTTGTGTTAGGAACCATCCCAGTATTTGCCTGGAGTAGAAGTAGGAAAAGCACGAAAACCAAGATGGCTAAGGAGAGAATCGAACCCTCCTCCTCTTAGTTTTGCCTCACGAGGCCCCGTTCCAGCCCTCACACCAGAATTACAATCTTTTGACAGAGTCGGGAATCGAACCCGGACCTCCGGGGTGACAACCAAGAACGCTAGCCACTAAACCACGATGTGGTCGATTGCATTACTTTACTGTTAGTGATGTCTGATCTGTAACAGACACAGTAAGAAAATGGCTGTCAACACGGATGTCCGGGTTCGAATCTCGACTCTAATCTGATGGTTGGAACTGAGAACAAATTTAAAATATTAGGCACTAAAATATAATTTCCATTAAATGATCCACACTGATAAAATATGAAACCAAATCTATAATAATATTTACCTAAAAATAATAAAAGACCTTATATTTATGACATCATCTTCTATCCAACCCACCCTTAGGAGCCGGTCATTGGGTATTCACCACGAAAAAAATGTGAAAAAATTACTAATACTACTGCTAATAATAATAATAATAATAAAATAATAATAATAATAATATTAATAATAATAATAATAATAATAATAATAATAATAATAATAATAATAATAATAATACAGATCTGCTCAAATTACTGGACCCAATAACTTATTTTCTCTAAATCTTCTTTCATCCAGCTGAGCACTCACAACTGCAACTTTACCTTGGGAATGTCTTTGCTTTTCCCCAATATCCAAAAACAATCCGATATTACTGTACTCAGAGCGAAATGATGTAAGGAAACGACTGATTTAGTTATATTCTATAATAACACTTCGAAATTAACGGTGAAAGATATCTAGACTTCCCAAGAAACTCCCTATTAACAATCCACCAACAATGACCATAAGCTCACATTTTCATTCTTGCTGGAAGGAAGATTTCTTGAACAGCCATCTTGAAATGAATTCAAAAAATAGCGGGAATTTGTGTGTTGAGTCTAATAAAATGAATTGATCTGTAATAATAATAAATAATAATAAGTGAGTTGGAAAATATTATCCGCCATTGGAAGGGAAAAAACAAGAACCTCAAAAGAAAGATCTAATGAACTAGGCCTACATTGGAGGTTCGAAGAATGGTGTCAAGGTCAACTGCTTGGCTTTCGCTGATGATTTGGTGATCTTGTCTAGAACCACAGGTGGAGCTGTTCAACTGATAAATTTTCTGAAAGGACAGCCAGAAAAGGCTGAATTTAAGATTGCCTTCGAAAAAACAAAGCAGCCTACATCTCTCGACAGTTCCACGACACCTTAATACAAGGATTAATAAAATTGACAGTCTCAGTAGCTTCAAATAGCTTGGCGAGATTGTTCAGATGGGAACCAATGAAAGAGAAGCAAACTGCAGCAAACGAGATAGCATGGTCGCAGCATTTCGTAGAACAAACAGAAGAAAGAAAGAAAGAAAGAAAGAAAGAAAGAAAGAAAGAAAGAAAGATAGAAAGAAAGAAAGAGGCAATTTCAATGCAAACTTAAGTCAGACATTACAATACGGTGGTTAAACCCAAGTATCTCAATGGAAGTGAATCCCTCTGAATTACTGGAAAGGATGGTGTGTAAGGAAGCAGAGAAGTTTCAGATAAAGATGGGCCCTAAGATTGTGGCTGGACAATACAGATTCCTAGGAAGTACGGAATTGTGTCGAAGTAACGAACGACTATTGGAATCCATAAAGAAGCGAAGACTCAAACTCTATGGTCACCTAGACGAAGAGCGGTTAACTAAAAGAATTTTCAGCATACTTGACAGCAGACCTAAAACCTTCTGATAAGTGGTTCAGGGAGGATCTAGAGAGAAAATGGGTATGAAGCGCGAATACATCGCTAAGAGAACCGACTACCAGCACATCTATAACTTCAAGAGCTTTCAGGAAGAAGGCAAGCTGGATCTATAACTTCAAGGACTTTCACGATGAAGGCAAGCTGGATCTATAACTTCAAGTACTTTCACGAAGAAGGCAAGCTGGATCTATAACTTCAAATGCTTTCACGGTACTTTCACGAAGAAGGCAAGCTGGATCTACAACTTCAAGTGCTTTCACGAAGAAGGCAAGCTGGATCTATAACTTCAAGTGCTTTCACGAAGAAGGCAAACTGGATCTATAACTTTAAGTGCTTTCACGAAGAAGGTAAGCTGGATCTATAACTTCAAGTGCTTTCACGAAGAAGGCAAGCTGGATCTATAACTTCAAGTGCTTTCACGAAGAAGGCAAGCTGGATCTATAACTTCAAGTGCTTTCACGAAGAAGGCAAGCTGGATCTATAACTTCAAGTGCTTTCACGAAGAAGGCAAGCTGGATCTATAACTTCAAGTGCTTTCACGAAGAAGGTAAGCTGGATCTATAACTTCAAGTGCTTTCACGAAGAAGGCAAGCTGGATCTATAACTTCAAGTGCTTTCGCGAAGAAGGCAAGCTGGATCTATAACTTCAAGTGCTTTCACGAAGAAGGCAAGCTGGATCTATAACTTCAAGTGCTTTCACGAAGAAGGCAAGCTGGATCTATAACTTCAAGTGCTTTCACGAAGAAGGCAAGCTGGATCTATAACTTCAAGTGCTTTCACGAAGAAGGTAAGCTGGATCTATAACTTCAAGTGCTTTCACGAAGAAGGCAAGCTGGATCTATAACTTCAAGTGCTTTCACGAAGAAGGCAAGCTGGATCTATAACTTCAAGTGCTTTCACGAAGAAGGCAAGCTGGATCTATAACTTCAAGTGCTTTCACGAAGAAGGCAAGCTGGATCTATAACTCCAAGTGCTTTCACGAAGAAGGTAAGCTGGATCTATAACTTCAAGTGCTTTCACGAAGGAGGCAAGCTGGATCTATAACTTCAAGTGCTTTCACGAAGAAGGTAAGCTGGATCTATAACTTCAAGTGCTTTCACGAAGAAGGCAAGCTGGATCTATAACTTCAAGTGCTTTCACGAAGAAGGCAAGCTGGATCTATAACTTCAAGTGCTTTCACGAAGAAGGCAAGCTGGATCTATAACTTCAAGTGCTTTCACGAAGAAGGCAAGCTGGATCTATAACTTCAAGTGCTTTCACGAAGAAGGCAAGCTGGATCTATAACTTCAAGTGCTTTCACGAAGAAGGCAAGCTGGATCTATAACTTCAAGTGCTTTCACGAAGAAGGCAAGCTGGATCTATAACTTCAAGTGCTTTCACGAAGAAGGCAAGCTGGATCTATAACTTCAAGTGTTTTCACGAAGAAGGCAAGCTGGATCTATAACTTCAAGTGCTTTCACGAAGAAGGCAAGCTGGATCTATAACTTCAAGTGCTTTCACGAAGAAGGTAAGCTGGATCTATAACTTCAAGTGCTTTCACAAAGAAGGCAAGCTGGATCTATAACTTCAAGTGCTTTCACGAAGAAGGCAAGCTGGATCTATAACTTCAAGTGCTTTCACGAAGAAGGCAAGCTGGATCTATAACTTCAAGTGCTTTCACGAAGAAGGTAAGCTGGATCTATAACTTCAAGTGCTTTTCACGAAGAAGGCAAGCTGGATCTATAACTTCAAGTGCTTTCACGAAGAAGGCAAGCTGGATCTATAACTTCAAGTGCTTTCACGAAGAAGGCAAGCTGGATCTATAACTTCAAGTGCTTTCACGAAGAAGGCAAGCTGGATCTATAACTTCAAGTGCTTTCACGAAGAAGGTAAGCTGGATCTATAACTTCAAGTGCTTTCACGAAGAAGGCAAGCTGGATCTATAACTTCAAGTGCTTTCACGAAGAAGGCAAGCTGGATCTATAACTTCAAGTGCTTTCACGAAGAAGGTAAGCTGGATCTATAACTTCAAGTGCTTTCACGAAGAAGGCAAGCTGGATCTATAACTTCAAGTGCTTTCACGAAGAAGGCAAGCTGGATATATAACTTCAAGTGCTTTCACGAAGAAGGCAAGCTGGATCTGTAACTTCAAGTGCTTTCACGAAGAAGGTAAGCTGGATCTATAACTTCAAGTGCTTTCACGAAGAAGGCAAGCTGGATCTATAACTTCAAGTGCTTTCACGAAGAAGGTAAGCTGGATCTATAACTTCAAGTGCTTTCACGAAGAAGGTAAGCTGGATCTATAACTTCAAGTGCTTTCACGAAGAAGGCAAGATGGATCTATAACTTCAAGTACTTTCACGAAGAAGGCAAGCTGGATCTATAACTTCAAGTGCTTTCACGAAGAAGGCAAGCTGGATCTATAACTTCAAGTGCTTTCACGAAGAAGGCAAGCTGGATCTATAACTTCAAGTGCTTTCACGAAGAAGGTAAGCTGGATCTATATCTTCAAGTGCTTTCACGAAGAAGGCAAGCTGGATCTATAACTTCAAGTGCTTTCACGAAGAAGGTAAGCTGGATCTATAACTTCAAGTGCTTTCACGAAGAAGGTAAGCTGGATCTATAACTTCAAGTGCTTTCACGAAGAAGGTAAGCTGGATCTATAACTTCAAGTGCTTTCACGAAGAAGGTAAGCTGGATCTATAACTTCATGTGCTTTCACGATGACGGCAAGCTGAACAGTGGAAAGGAGACAGTCTGCCAGGGAACGAATGGGACGATACTGGGCTGGAAAGGCGTATTCTATGAACATGTAACGTTTGCTTAGCGTGCGTGACCTTTAATGGCCGTAAACGAAGTAATCACAATCATAATAATTTATTTATCTATTTATTCGTATCAGAAGTATACATTTTACATTTAAAAAATAAGGCACTTAACAATGCACATATCAAATCGTTTCTGTCCAAAATTTTGCCAAGTCACGGGCATTAGGTGTCGCAGCCATCAAGTCCTCCATTGTGCAACTTAAAGGACACTTAATGCAGTTCATGAAATGGACTGTGGTTTGGACTTCACCACAATCACATAGCCTGGATGTGCCAGGAAAACCCCACTTTAACATATTGGTTATTGATCTACCAACACCAGTGCGAAGCCTGTTCAATGACTTCCACGTAGACCAGTGTTCCTCGTGTCCTGGAGGGAGATGTTCTATTGGTAGCATCCAGCCATCATAATAATAATAGTAATATACACGCTCCCTGGAACCAAAAGCTTCAGCGAATTCATTTCGTAACGGTGGATGTTATAGCAAAATACGGTTGAATCTTGTCAATTTAGTGGTTTGGGACATCATGGTCATCAGCCCCATGTAGTTGGGTGTGTGTTGAACTTGTCTGTGTAGTACTGTGTGCAACAATATTAGGGACAGGAATGATGTAGATGCCTCGGGTATTATTCCGGCATTTGCCTGGAGGGAGTGTGGGAAAAAGCGGGGAAAAACCACACTCAGGATAGCCACTGTCAGCGCCGGGATCGAGCCTGCGATCTCCGGACATAATGCAGCTGCCCTCGCGGCCGTGGTGCACAATTTAACGCGGTGGGACGGCACATATCATGTTGTCAGTGCGATGGACAGAGTGTATAGTAATTAATGAGCTGTTGACAGTGTTGCCACGTCTCGCACAGACGTATCAGTTCACAGGCGATGTGACATGAAGATAATTTACTTCGTATTGTTAGTGGTAACAAAGGGTTGCGGAAACAATGCGCCTGCACGCTCACATCTGTTTTGAATTGTGGAATGAACACTACTGTTGTGTTGCGATCCTTTCTACAGGTGTCATTGAGCCAGAGGAATTCTGTGATTTCTATAATATAATGTAACGAGCTATGCGTTCCTTTCGTCAACGGGCAGTCTCTGTTGCATGACGTTTCTGTGCTGTGTTAACAAAACGCCTAGGGACATGTACTTTAGATTGCAAATACCAGACACTTCCCGTTAATACAGGCTGAATCCATGTAGTGGCTCGCCCAGCAGCTTAGCCTTATACTATAGCATAGCTTGGAGACAATGCATTCTGCACGATACAGTAGAGTCCGAGAAACACGACGTAATGTGGACTATCGAGTCGCGAAAATTACGACATTTACGGACTCCTCAAAGAGTTATATAAAACTAATTACAGATTACTGTAGTCTACATTTTAAAATACTGTACCGAAAGCGTTTAACCTAATATAAAGACCGTGATAAAATATAAATCTATGACTTTTTTAAAAAGATACGAGCCTTACAGTAGTCGCATATGATGTGTAACATGTGACATGTTATCCTGCTATGAAATTGAGATGAAATGTATGTTAAGTCATCTGACATGTTATCCTACTCGTATAACACAGCTTGGACATTTCTAAATGGTTAATTTACGCTCCGTTTTCATACTGGTTCTATGATGAATGTATAGATTGAATTGGAGATATGCCACTGTCACACTTGTTTGAACAAACATCACATATTATATTGTAAATTAAGAGGAGGAATGAAACCATAGTCTCTAGCCTAGACTACTAGAAATAATGTTCAACTAGCGGACCCGTGTGAGAAATCTCGCACGTTCATAAGCCACACTTTTCCCAATAGGTTTATAATAAGAAACTTAAGGAGAAAGGTTGTTATATTTTTATTTGAACCAAATGTTTATAGAACACTATTTACGTTTCAGGCGTCCCTACGGCCAAAATGCGAACTAAACAACAATGATGTCGCGTATTTTCCTACAGTAATTGTAGATCGCACACTTCTTACAAAAATTGATATTTATGAAATTAGAATGCAATTCGTCACTGCTAATGTCATTTGTGTGCTGAGTCCATTGATTGACAGCTTAGGCGTAGCACTCACCGGTTATTCGATATTTATGAAATTATACGATTTGAGTAGCATACTCATTCCTTTGATTTACTGTTTCTGAAATCCATGCAAAATGATAAAGGAAAGATCTCATATTGTTAAAATGACATAAAACAGGCGTCACAGCGACCAAAATGTGAAGTGGACAGCAATTATGGGGCGTATTTTCATACAGCAACAGTATCTGCAAATCGCACACTTCGTACATTTTTTTAAGTCAATTTTTAAAGAAATTATAGATATTTATGAAATTAGAGTGCAATTCGTCACTGCTAATGTCTATTCTCTTTCATTAGAATGCTCATTTGTCACGATCGGTCGCTTGTGAGCGCCGCGGGAGGGATCTATACTACTGAAATAATACAGACTAGCGGACCCGTGCGAGAAATCTCGCATGTTCATAAGTCATACTTTTCCCAATAGGTTTATATTGAGTGACTTAAGGAGAAAGGTTGTTATGTTTTTATTTCAACCAAACGATTATAGAACACAATTTACATTTCAGTTAGAATTCCAAGCTCTACGTTCTCTAACTTAAGAAGGCAATCACTGAAAATTGGATCATCATAACATTCACCGGTTATTCGATATTTATGAAAGCATCTTGGTCAAGATTTCCTGCTTTATCTTGTTGGCTGAGGAGCCTCTTTCTCCCTTATCAGGACAGGCCTCGTTGGAAAACTTCTTCACGCCCCGCATACAGTGAGGCTCCCTTGTTCGTAAGTGCAACGATCAGCGTTAAACACCTTCACACACTGCCTGCAGGGCAGGGCCTCCGGTGTGAGGCGCTCAGCGCTAAACTCCTTTGCACGTTACCTACAGGGGTGCTTTCGCTTTCTTGAGCGTCAGCATGAGAGCGTGCTGTGGCTGGTATATTACTGTGAGCATTGTATACTGCTTCCTTGATCTGATTTTCCATGTTTTCCT
Source organism: Meconema thalassinum (assembly GCA_946902985.2). NCBI lineage: Eukaryota > Metazoa > Arthropoda > Insecta > Orthoptera > Tettigoniidae > Meconema > Meconema thalassinum. The sequence goes on from OX336393.1 coordinate 179,012,186, forward strand.
GAAGTCGGGTTTCTATGTATTGTGTTAGGTCCTCGACCTTTTCGGCAAGGGCGGCTATTACCACCCTTCAGGATTAATTGATGTCCAGTGCCTCAAGTTTACATATTTCACACAGCCATATCAGTTTCATGTTCTTTCTTTCAAGGTCATTGACTTCCTGACCAATGAGGCCAGTGCAGTTCTCGTGGGTCTATTCTCTGCACCTATCGCATTCGATTGTGCTGTCCTGATTAGTGCATTGCCTCTGACATATCGGGCAGAATCCCTTTTTGTTGCTTCTGGGTGCACTCCGGGCAGAAAGCATATTGGTCAAGTTTTCCTGCTTTATCTTGTCGGCTGTGGAGCCTCTTTCTCCCTTATCAGGACAGCCCTCGTTGTAAAACTTATTCACGCCCCGCTTACAGTGAGGCTTCCTTGTCCCTAAGTCCAACGATCAGCGTGGCTGGTTTCTTTCTTTGATATTTACGACATTAGAATGCAATTCGTCACTGTTAATGCCATTTGTGTGCTGAGTCCATTGATTGACAGTTTAGCCGTAACACTCTCCGGTTATTCGATACATTAACTTTCAGTCAGAATTCCAAGTAGTACGTTCCCTAACTTAAGAAGGCAATCACTGAAAATTGGATCATGATAACACCGGTTATTCGATATTTATGAAATTATACGATTTGAGTACTCAATCCATATATTTACTACTTCTGAAAACCATGGGAAATGATAGAAGATAGAAGAGAGCCCTGTAAAAGAATTAATGTTTAATAGTTCTAAGGTTTTAGACGCCGTAACACTCCCCTGTTTTATGATTTAGAGTAGGGCCTACTCAATCCATTGATTTACTGTTTCTGAAATCCATGCGAAAAGATAGAAGAAAAACTGTAAGGTAATTAACGTTCAATAGCACACTTCTTACAAAAATTGATAGGCCTATGTATGAAATTAGAATGCAATTCGTCACTGCTAATTTATGAGCCCTATATGATGATAATGATAGTTTTAAGGTTTGATACGACAACTCATACAGTATTATAGTATGATACAGCAACAGTATTTGCAAAAAGCACACTTCTTACAAAAATCGATATTTATGGAATTAGAAAGCAGATAAAAACCTGTACCCAATCCATTGATTTACTGATTCTGAAAACCACATAGCAAAAGCAGAATTCTTACAAAAATCGATATTTATGGAATTAGAATGCAGAAGAAAAACCTGTATCGCGGCATATTAACAAAGCTAGAATTTAATAAATCCATTGTTTAGACGGATGAGCTTAAATCATGTGTGTGCTGAGTCCATTGATTGAAAGCTTAGCATTAACACTCGCCGGTTAAACGATTTGAGTACCCAATCCAATGATTTAGCCGACTGATTCTGAAAACCATGGGAAATGATAGAAGATAACATGTAAAATAATTAACTTAATGTATAGACGACGTAACACTCACCGGTTATACGATTAGGGTACTCAATCCATTGATTTACTGTTCCTGAAAACCATTCGAAATGATCGATATTTATGAAATTAGAATGCAGAAGAAAACCCTGTAAAATAATCAACGTTTAATAAGTTTAGGGATTTTGACGACAACTCATAATTGCAGTTTGTTAGAGCATCAGTATTTGCAAATCGAACACTTCTTACAAAACGTTATATTTATGAAATTAGAATGCAATTCGTCACAACTAATTTATGAAATTATACGAGTTGAGTTCACATTCCTTTGATTTACTGTTTCTGAAATCCATGTAAAATGATAAAGGAAAGATCTCAGAATGTTAAAATGACATGAAACAGGCGTCACAGTGGCCAAAATGTAAAGTGGACACCAATTATGGAGCGTATCTTCCTGCAGCAACTGTAACTGCAAATCGCACACTTCGTACAGTTTTTTAAAAGTCATTTTTAAATAAATTATAGATATTTATGAAATTAGTGTTCAATGCGTCACTGGTAATGTATATTCTGTTTCATTTGAATGCTCATTTTTTACGATCGATCGCTTGTGAACGCCGCAGGAGGGATGCATACTACTGAAATAATATATATGATGATTGTGATGATGATGATGATGATACAATCACATTTCCCAACTCCCGCTTGGTGCAAACTATTGTAATTAAAATTAGATAAATCGTAATTTCATGCAGATTCTGTTAAAATGACGCATAATGTTATGATAGATAGCGTTTAAATCGATAATCCGGTAGCAAAAATAATTGCCGGGACTGAGGTTCGAACCGAAGATCTCATGATTCGCAGACCAAGATGCTATCTATCTAGACATTGCAACCACAGGAATTCAGAGTACAAGACAGTTACTCATATTCACGTCAACAACCCCTGGCACTATACAGCCCGTGAAGGGCCTAGGCATACCAAGCGACCGCTGCCCAGCTATTTGGCCTGCAGATATTGGGGTGACGCGTGATCAGCGCATCGGGTCCCCTCGGCCGTTAATCTTGGTTTTCGTCATCGGGGCGCTGCCTCACTGTCAGACAGCTACTCAATTGTCCTCACGAGGCTGAGTGCACCCCACTCATGTTCACGTGCCGGTAATAATATGGAAGTAATTTTTCATGCTCCATTAATATTTTGATTTTTTTCGATAATGTTCCTGCATGGAATTGAGTTTTAAATTAGTTATGAATACGCCTACTTGACAGTAAAGGAAATTCCTATAGTGGTCCATGAAAGACTAGCTCACTTTCCGTATAAAAACATCGATATATATTACATTGATCACTGCATTACCGCAATGTGGATTAATATCTGAATAGCCATTGTGCAGAAACATAATACTGGCTTTGCCGACTAGTTACAATGTTTCATATCAAAGCACAACATCATTTAAATACTGATATGAAGACTTTTAACACGTGCCCGTGACATGTGGTTTGTGGTTCAATCAGTTGACACCACAGTTCGCATGAGCTTTTACCGTTCAGTATGAAAGTGTTGAGCAAAGTTACTCGGGGAGTAGATGCCCATCACGTTTATCCAGAGATTGAAAAACAGACTCTTAATAAATCATAATCGTTTTCAGCAAATATGATATAATGAATATTTTTACACCAAAGAACGACAACTTGAAGATGATTTATTTTAGGAATATCTGTAATGGCGCCTCCAAACCTTGTAATCAGTATGAGATATACATTCCACATGGTACCACTGCCAGCTGGATCATCCGTCCTGGCTGCTTTAGCGTCTTACACACTTCCGTCCGATCCATCTCCGTCCCATTTTTTTCAAAATCACTCCCACAAATATATCCAGCAACCGAGTTGAAAGATGTTAGACATCAAAAAACACAGTTAAATCTGTTTACCATATCTTAAAACGCAGTAGGCCTACATTTGTACTTGTCTATTGGCACAGGCTAGAGTAAAATGTGGCATTTCACCTATGCCTCAGTCTCTCTCACTCATGACTGTGATTATACGGAAGCTACTGAGGTATGAGTGGTGCTGAGTAATGGCCTTCAGGTCACAACTAGTGCCTGTGTGTTCTGTAAAAGGTTCTACTCATAGGGTCAGTGCTATTGATCTGACTCAGTAGGGAAAGCAATAGCAAACTATCTCACTCCTCATCTTGCCTAGTACGCCTAATTGTGCTGCCTATGGCGGTACTCTATGAGGATCCAACGAGCCGCTGGGCGACTACCTGACAGAATGGCAGAATCATCTATTTAACCGAACATCAATGGTTCCGCTGTAAATTGGTCTTTAAGAGGGGTGGTCGGTTAGTACAGGGAATATCTGACTATCTCTATTCTAACTATTTTTTTTTTGTTCTTGATTGATTCGGGGGCATTACGACATTGCGGTCATGTAGCCCCGTGTACTTGCGTATGCATGGAATTTGTTTTATAACCTGTGTTATTGTGATGGCTGTATTAGTGTGTGTATTCGTAATTCAGATGAGGATTGGGAAGGAGGTGGCCGTGGCTTTAAGTTAGGGACCATCACAGCATTTATTTGGTTAGAAGTGGAAAGCTACTTCCAAGATTTTTTGAGGGGCGTGGTGGCGCAGCGATCAAGCTATTGGCCTCTCACCAAGGTGAACTGGGTTCGATTCCCGGTCAATGCATGTCAGATTTTCAAAGTGAAATGGAATGTACTGTGCTTCGGATTCCACGTAAAAAGTAGGTCCCGTGGCTCATAATCACAAGATTCACGGTCACGTAAAACTACAATCTCCTCCCTTTCTTTTTCATCTCAGTTTTGCATCATAAGGCCGAGTGTACCCCGTTCCAGCCCTCAGACCAAAATTGAAACTTCTTGGCAGACACGGGAATCGAATGAAGACCTCCGGGGCGATAGCCAAGAATGCTAGCCGCTATAACTGCCATTAAATGACTAAACAATTAGGATCCCCTGTTAGTATTACCACTGTTCATTTCCCGGTAAAGCGGCTAGCATTCTTGGCTGTCGTTCCGGAGGCGCGAGTTCGATTCCCGGCTCTGCCAAGAAATTTATTCGTGGTCTGAGGGCTGGAACGTGGTCGACTCAGCCTCATGAGGCAAAACTGAGAAGAGGTGGTTTCGATTTCCACTCAGCCATTTTGAAAGTGTTTTCCGTGGTTTCCCACTTCTACTCCAGGCAAATGCCTTACCTTAATTACAAATACGCACAATAATACAGTCATCTCATAACACAGGTTATCAGACAAAAAATTCATCACTCACCCAAGTACACAGGGCTAAATGACCACGATGCACAAGCCCCTCAAATGCAATAATAGGAACAACAACTAGTATTACGTCAATGCGATACTTTCAGCTAGAATAATTTCTGTATTATTTTCTTAAAGAGAGATGACCTCGCTGTTCAGCCCCTTAAAACAACAATAACTAACTTTATATTCCTTTTATGAATAATGGAACTTGATTATTTATCAGACCACCTCGTGGCGCAGTGCCTAGCATTATTGGCTGTCACACCCAAGTTGGTTCCGGATTCGATCCCCGGCTCTGCCAAGAATTTAAAAGTCTTGGTATGGTCTGGTACGGGGTCTCCCAGCCTCGTGATGAGAAATGGGAACCTGTCGGATACTAAGGCAGGAGGAGGACGTGTTGAAAGGAACTGGCCACCCTACCACACGCAAACTCCGGCTCGGGACGCCTGGTTAGTGATCCCTTGATGAAGCCAAGGGCTCTAATTCATGTCGCCTGCGTCCCTGGAGCGGATATGGCACTCTATAGTAAAGCCATCATTACTTCCGACTTGACGTAAGACCGCGAGAGTTATCTAGCGGTCAAAAGGAAAATCACGTTAACTATCCAATCACAGGCAGCCATTCAAATCGATATATTACGACAAATCGAGTTTCGTTCTCGATGTCGCGATTTAGCGAACGAAACTCTAGCCTAGCACTGACACGTCAAGCCGGAAGTAATGATGGCTTTATTATAGTCCTAGATTATTTATCGAAGTCGTGGATCAGCATGGCTGCCAGACAGCACGTTCGTATCCCGGTTGTGGACTCAATTTCAAGTCTTGTTCGACAGATACGAGTGTGATTTTGGTGTAAGCTGCAGGTGAATGGTAGGACACCCTGTGTAGAAGGAAGGGCGAGGCACACACAGCTCATTAGGCCGACACACAAAGGGTATCTCACACGCACCACACGCACTGCGCCAAGCTGCGCTGATTGGAACAATGTCCCGTCTCAAAAGGCCAGAGTACGTGAGGGGCTCAATGCTTATCATAGTGACACTTTCTGCCCGCACAAACATTAGCGTCTTCAAACTTTCCTAATTCGTTGTTTGTTATCTCCTTTCGGGACATCTTTGTCATCGCTCCCGTGTACTTGGGTGTGTGTTTAATTAAAAAATAATATCATTTGAAAAAAAACTCAATACATGGAATGATCCGCTCCTTAGCTAGATGGGAAAAACTGCTTACGACTAAATTCGGAAAAGAATGATCACGTAAATTAATTCACGTAGCCTACTTTGGAGAAGTAATTCAGCCATCAGGATTGAATCGTGAGGAAAACAAAGAGTAGGTTGGTTGGTTCCTCAGATTAGGGGTGCGACAACGTGGTCATGAAGCCCCGTGTAATTTGGGTGGGTGTATGTAGAATCTATCTGATAACCGGTATTAATTGTGATGGTTGTATTAGTGTGTGTGTATCTGTAATTCAGGTGGTGGTGGTGGTGGTGATGGTGGTGATCGTGTGACCTCCGGAGAGGCCGAATGCAGGTCTTTCTCGTTGACGCGCGTCGTAATGAGGATGATGTGATGATAAATAATAATAATATCGTATGGCCTCGGGTGCCTGGTGCAAGCTTTGTAATCTGACACCCAGAGGGTAGCTTGCATGTCGAATTTCGTTGTTCCTTGAATCACTATGAAAGTCAAGGAGGTTAGATAATAGATATCTAAGCTCCTTGAACATTATAGTGCTTTCTAGTAGAGAAATGAGGAACTTTGTGTTGGCGGAAACTCCCAATATTAATTTTGCCATTATGAACTCGGCCTACTGAATTCAAATGGGTTCTTTGACATGCCAACATCGTATGACATGCGTATCGTATTTTTGCCGCCTTTCAAATATCACTTACCACGGCCAGGGGCGAACCTGCAATCTTGGGGTTAGTAGACCGACACGTTGACCACTCACCCACCGTGTCAAGCTGAAATGATGATGAAGACGTCACATACACCCAGTCCCCAAGTCATGGGAATTAACGCAAGGAGATTAAAATCGCTAATGGCTCGGCCGGGAATTGACCCCTGGGCACTTCGGGCCAAAACCTAAGGCACTAACCATTTAGCCACGGAGCCGGACTATAATTCAGGTAAGGACTGCAGACGATCAATTTCAAGTAGTTCCTACTTTTGCTACCAAATGCTATCGTCAACCACACCTAGCTGCGAATTTGGCTAATAGATGCCACGGCAACCGGCACCTGGCGGCAAACGTTGGAACTTAAGGGCGTTAATCAAATCTAACCTACAATTTTAGCTTCACACAATTGTAGTCAGTGGAACGTTCTTTTACATGCCAGAGGTCTTATGACATGGGCCCGTCGGCTTTATTTCCCCTCCGGAGGAAGGCATACTGAGGGATTTTTAACGCTGTTAAATAGTCCGACGACTTCGGCTGGGTTTGAACCCGCAATCTTGGGTGAAAAACAAAGAGAGAATTTCAAAATTACAGAAAGCCTATAGAATCTCCTGGAATAGATATACAAGAAGAAAAAAAAATAATAACGAATAACCGACAGTAGTGGCTACGCTGGCTAAAGCGCTGCGTTAGGTCATGGGGCCAAGCTCTCAGCTGACTCGGTAGACGCGTGGGTTCGAGCCCCACCGTCGGCTGTCCTTGAAATAGTTTTCCGTGGTTTCCCATTTTCAACACCAGGCAAATGCTGGGACAGTACCTTCTGACAGGCCACGGCCGTTTCCTTCCACATCCTTGCCCAGTTTTGCCCAGTTTCATTCATCTTCATCCATTCCATCTCTCATACCGACGCGCAGGTCGCCCACGGGCGTCGACTAGAAAGACCTGCACTCGGCCTCTCAGGAGCTACACGACAAAAAATAAATAAAATAACGAATAGCGCAAAACTAAGACATTACACCACAGTAATCAATCTGAAGCACTATACCTCGGACACCTTGATCGTTGGAAGCGGATCTCTCATTAAAAACGTAGAGATATTACCCATTTAACATTTGATTGCCGCTGAGCCTGGCTGCGCCAGTGTTTGTTGATGATTGTAGCAGGAGCCCCACGCGGTACAGCGGAGGAGACAGAATGAGGTCTGCACATAAGTCAAGCAGCATTGCGTCAAATAAGCGTCACATGAGCTCATGTCACCACGGACAGTTGTTAAACGATGACCAGGGAACTGGATCTGAGTCATATCCTACTCGCGCAACTGTACCTGTCAACGACGCAGGCTGACGTGTGACACAAGTAAATAAAGAATAGTTCCCATCTCGACCGCCGGCAATCAATTCGTGAAAGGGTAATACAAGAAAGGAAAATATTGAGGAAAATCCTAGGTCCAGTCTCCTCAGAAGGAATCTGGATGATACGGAAGTCTCAAGAGCTTTATCAGCATGTTGAAAAGATCACTGACACCTTCAGAAAAACGCGAGAGAGTTGCACGGCCACATTCTCAGAATGAACAATGATAGGCCCACTAAAAGTATTCTCAACCTTGCTCTCTCAATGAAAGTCAAGAACAGCTGGCTTAGTGAAATAGAAAAACATACCTTCAATAAATTGGCATTACAGAGGAAATTAAGTAAGATAGGCTCCAGTTGAGAAGAATAATCAACAACCATCATTTCTCCAAAAAAAAATACTACCAGGACCATGAAATCATGGACGGAAGCACGGAGGAAAATTTTCAGTGCCCAAGATGAAGAGATTTTGAGAGAAAAAAGAAAAACATGATTAGCAAAATAAGTTATATCGCACTCCACACATGGGCATAACGATGTAAAATAAATACATAAATAATTAAATAAATAAATAAATGCATTTCGACGAACGCCAAATTACGGCATTATAAAACAATTATTCTTCCAGAAGCAACATATGCGGCTGATACAATAGTAATCGGTGGTCATTCCAAGATTAGAGAACTGGAAAAGCAGGAGGGAAAAATTCTCCGGAAGATCTACGGAGCAATCAACAAAAACGACATTTGGACGAAGAGACCTAGTAGAGAACTCTAACAAAAGACCAATTCGATAACAGACGAAATTAGAAAACGCAGAACCAAATTCTGCATTCACATCCTCAGGATAGCCACCTCTAGATTGCCAAAAAAAAAAACTACATGGTATCATAACAAAGAGTAAATGCGGCACAGAATGGCCTAAAGAGGTACAGAGAGACTTACAAGTAATTAGCATAGAAAATGTCCAAGACCGAACTGAGTGCGAGACGAGAATCGTGAATGTTAAGTTTGAACCAAGATCATTACGACAACCAGGGAAACATTGGACGGATGAGAGGAAGAGGGAGCATTCCGCGAGAATGAAGAGATTTTGGGAGGAGCGGAGCAGACACACCTCCAAATGACATCCTGTGATCAAGTTTAATCGCTCTCCTGTAGGGGAATTTTCGCTTGAATAAATAAATACCTAAAGCGCCGTACCCACAATGAGAGCGATGATGTTGTTTCGAATTGTCTGTCACACACCATCTACCACCGACCTGTGGAAGCTCGTCGTAGCATAAATTTGGATGAGAAGAACTTCGTACATAAAATCGTAATATATTGCAGTTCATCCGTAAACCCGAGTTGTAAAACACACTGTACTGTAATTCCGTAAATATTACGCAGAACCCGTTAACGATGGGAAGTATGGATGGGCATGATTATTTTCCTAAACTGGAGGAGACCAAATCCTGCGGCAAAAAATCCTTGAACTACTGAAATCAGCCAAAATACCTGTGGCAATGGTCGGGAAAAAATCTGGAGATGATGTAAGTTAGTAATAGATAAATACAGGCCAGTGAGATGAGGTTCTTGAGAAGCAGTATTGGAGCTACAAAGATGGACAGAATAAGAAATGAGAGGAGCAGAGAATTAATGAAGGATGAACCATTGCAGGATGGTATAGAGAAATCTAGACTTAGACGGTATGGACATCTAAAACGAATGGAGGAGAAGAGGATGCCCAGGAGGATACACGAGACGAAGTGGGAAGGAAAGAGACCGAGAGGAAGACCGAGAAACAGGTGGCTGAAGGGGGTGGAAGAAAGCGTGAAGAAGAGAGGAGAAGACTGGACAAGGGTGGAGGCTGAGAGATGGTGGGAAGACAGAAGACGTTGGAGAGGTTTGTGTTCCAAACAGACCCGGCCAGTGGCTGGAAACTGTGTAAGATGATGATGATGACTCTCCCGCCTACAATTACCCGCCCATCATCCCCTTTTTAGATCACGACTTATATAGATAAAATTCCAGCTGAGTTCGCCATTGTACGCGTGATTTATGGACAAATAAAGTATAGCCAATTGTATGGTACTACTGTATAGCCGGTATCGTAAAACAAAAAATGCGCCAAGTTCCATTCAGAGCACATCTTCGAAACAAATCAACCTCACGACACCCGAGTTCACCAGCTTTTTAAATAACATCTGATCTATATTCTCCCTCCGCTAAAACTAAAAATATTAATAATTAAAAAATAAACGCATCAATAATTTTCATCAAGACCAATGGTTTTTGCCTGGACCAATAACAGTAGCAAACCATTTTTTCTTTGTGTAACTGGTAAGAAAACAGCTAACGCTTTCTTTTTCGGGTGTGCTGTTAACAACAATGATAGTGAAAATGCAAGATTAGCTCTCGTTTTGAAGTTATAATAACTATAAGTTATTGTCTATATAAATTCATTGCATGTATTTTTACCTTGGTGTTATCCCTCGGGGGAAGGTCACTAAAGGCGTAACTACTTTTTCTGGCGTTTGTAGTTTTCTACTGGTGATTCCCAGATTAGTGTCCAGCAGTTATCGCCTAATTTAGTAGTGCTTAGAAGGAGAAGAGAAATAGACCAATAGTAGGTTTGGCGTTGGTCGGCAATTAATATTGCATTTATAAAGGCTTCAGCTGCCACCTTGTTCATTGAAATTTGTGTTATGTGTATTGAGATGTGTACTTTGTTGATGAGAGAGTGTATTGTAGTGTTTGATTTGAATTTTGAGATTGCTTGTCTGTAATTGGCTGAGTTTGAACTGTGCTGTGATTGGTTGCTGGTTTATTGCAGTTTTTTTTTTTGGGTGTTATGGGGTGGAAATGTTGTAGTTAATGTTGGTTTATTGTTGTTTGGGGCTGTTTGAATGTGTTTGGATGGTTTTTGGTGTGAAATGGATGTATTTGGGTGTTTTAAGCCAGTCGGACGTTAGTCAGCCATCCAGTGGCTGGTCACGCCCGAGTAAGCTTACCTGTGTGTGTTGGGTACTTGGTTCGAGTTCTTGTTTTAGTGGGAAGTGATGGATGCTATGTTGTATATGAGTTGTAGGATTTGGGACAGTGTGTTTGTGGTGTTCAGTGTCGTTGTGATGGGATGTTGTGTTGGCGTTTCTTGTTCTTCAACTGAGCGTGTTTGATGGCTTTCTTGAAGTGTCTGCAGCCATGGTACGACGCCGCGTGCGCACCTCCACCGTTTGAACACGTGGGGTTGTCTCGCGGTAACAGTTGAAGATACCTCACGCACCTCAGAAACATGGCTGCCGTCGTTGAATCAGCAAGAAATAAAACATTTATTTACGTAATAGGCCTATAACAAATATTTCTGGTGCAGCAGTGACAATTGACAGTAATTTAAATTCCTAATGACTCTCTGAAAGGTATGAAAGTTATATATTTTCATTAATCTGCCATGTAGAAGTGTAAAAGCCAGTATTTGGTCTCCTCCAGAATTAATCCTAATTTTTGGACGAAAAAAAAAAGACTCGTTGCATATGAGAAGCACATTTCCAAAAGATAAGAAATCCAAAAAAATCGAAATTGAGATTATGATGGAAAACGTACGTTGGTAGGAAGCTCCATCATATGAAAGAAAAATTGCCAAAACGACCTAAATCCATAACAAACAGGGCATTAAAAATCTCGTTTGATGCCAATAAGTACCAAATCCTGTGGCCTGAATGTGCCAATACGTACCGTAGCCATGCAGCCAATGAGAGGCCATTTCTTTTAGTACTGGATAATATTATCCATTGTCCAGTTCACAAGTTATTTACCATATTCATGTTCTTTAGACACAAACTACAATCATAATTCCAAAAGTTCAGCACTGGTAAGTTACTTTGCATAATATTCATTGTTTTGTTCAATTTTATTTAATATTATTTAAATAATCTATGCCTTCACTGTAAATACCTTAAATCTAATTATTGCATAACTAAATACAATCAGTTTTCTCAAAGATTCTGATGACTGCAGTTAAATTTATGTCTTTCCGTTGAAAGTATTTTGAGTTTCAGTGCCAAAAAGTACCAAATCCATCATATTATTTGAATATTTTCTATACTGCAAAAGCCTAAACAGAAATACTTGGTATAACAATGCATTTATTCTATCTGAACATAATAAATGTGCTCAAATGGATTTTCAGATGAAATTTTACACTCGGAGCGTTTTTACTCTCTCCTGTAAAATATTACTTTTTGGATTTGGTACCTTTTGGAAATAAGCTTCTTATATGTGGACAGTAGGCTGTTAAGAGCTTAACGGAACTTTCTTTAATTTATTGTAAGCTGTGTTGCTCATCAGCAGAGGCGTGCTGTTCTTGTAGTGTCTGGTTTAATGAATGATATTAATGTTAAAGCATTAAGAAGTTGTGTGGGAGGACTTGGAACCGAGGTATTTCTTCATTCCTCATGTAAATGTTACAAGAGTTTGTGACACTCCTAACGGCCTAATTTCTCAAGTAAACACCTCTGTGGCCTCCTAATTGAATTAGCTCCAGTTCTATCTCGACTGAGTTGGAAGAAAGATGCCTGCTCATTTCAAGTTCCACCAGCTAGCTGTCCTACAACACGGTGTTCCTCAAACTCAAGCCGCTGTGGTTTAAACACCTGTTTACCGAGGTCATTAGCACTCTGTCCAGTCTTGGCTGTCACCGTTGAGGCCCGGGTTCGATTTCCGGCTCTGTCTGAGGGCTGCAACGGGTCCACTCAGCCTCGTGAGAGAAAATTGAGAAGAGGTGGGTTCGATTTCCACCTTAACCAACCTGGAAGTGGTTTTCCGTGGTGTCCCCACTTCTACTCCATGCGAATGCCGGGATGGTATAGGCCTACTACAATAAATATCCACTTTACAATACAGTGTTTATCAATCACTATTTTTTACAATTGATACATGTTTCGGCTCATTTGAGCCTTCTTCAGTCAAATGGCACAATAAATTCTCACAGTTCAATCTAAAACAAATAAGTGTGACATTCTCAATAAAATTTAAGATTCTCACAGTCGTCAAATACAATTAAAAACAAAGAAATAAAATACTTAAAAAATATTAAAAAAATATTTAAAATCTGGGCAAAATCCCTGTGTCATAATTATCTATGAAGTAAAACAGGCACCGAGTTAGATTTCATCTATTCATCGCGGTGCATCTGTAACAACGAAAAGCCCACTTAACGACATTTTTTTTTTGCGCGAAAGTTTTAAAAACTCTAATTGACTATAGCTTACCCCAAATGTAGGCGCCGCATATATGTGAACAGTTATTGAATAATTGGGAAGATCAGGTACGTAGTTGTTACTTGGATGGTTCCTAACTTAAGGCCACGACCGCGTCCTTCCCAAACCTCACCTTAATTACAAATACACTTATCCAGCCATCACAATAACACAGATTTTCAGACGAAAATTAATATTGCAGCTTTCAGTAGGTCAACACAAAATCATTCCAATTACTGGAATATGTGAAAAATAACCTGAAATAAACTACATTTAAGATTATAAGATACTAGCAACCCCGCGGCTTTGCCCGGGAACAGTTATGAATGCAAGGTGATAGGCTACTTTTAACCGAGGTCTTATAGGATTTCCTTTTATACGACATTAGTCGTTTTCCCTCCATCAGTGAACACGAAAGCTAGCTCGTAAACTGTTGTCTCAGTAATTGAATGGAGATTGTTGGAAGGAATGGAAACATAAAAGCACTTACAGTGGGAATTGTATTGAAGATAGAGATATGCTCTCGCGGATTTTTTTGTAGAACCTTTCAAACTGAAAAATTCTTACACTCATAGTATATAGATATTTTTAACGGTTTGCCCATCATAAGCTTAAAAAATCCTCTCGGCACGCCGGAAGGCGGAGGTAGATTTCACCGGACAAACTTGGAGATAGGCGAAAATAGGCAGAATATGCAGGTTTTCGTAGAAGGATCAGTATTTTATAATTGGAGATTAATTAACTTTGTTTTTCTTCATTTTAAACATATTTTAAACATTTTATTGTCTTATGGGGACGGTAACCTTCTTGTCATTTGGAGTCCATTTTTAGCCTATTTTCAATTTTGAAAAAAAAAAAAAAAAAATAGGCTTATGAGATCACCTTTTGTCCGTGTGTGTGTGCGAGTGTGTGTGTGTGTGTGTGTGTGTGTGTGAGAGAGAGAGAGAGAGAGAGAGGTGTGTGTGTCCCCTCTAATAAAATCTAAACGGATGGAGCGATTTCAGTGAAACTCGGTAAGTTCATAGCAATATTCCCGGCGACCTCGACCGTGCCCATTGAATTTTGTTACGTCTCACCAATCCAACATGGCGGCTGTGCGAAATATTTCACTAGCATTCAGTATCTCTGAAACTATAACGGATATCGCCCTGAAATTGTGTACGGTGATAAAGGGTACTACTAGAAGTTCACCTATGAGACTTTCAAAAACCTGGTTACTACATAACCAACATGGCGGCCAAGCGAAGTGGAGACTTTTAAATAGACTTTTCTCGCGATTTAACTATCCAAACGTAATGAAACTTGGTACAGCAAATATCTATACACATTGCAATGCACTGGAGTCTAATTTAGTTCAATTGTTTACATAACCACAAAATGGCGGCTGTGCGAAATATTTTACTGACATTCTATATCCCCGAAACTATTACAGATATCACCCTGCAATTTTGTACGGTGATAAAGGGTACTGATACAAGTTTACCTATGTATAATTCATAAACCTGTAAAGTACAAAACGAACATGGCGACCAAGCGAATTTGAAATATTTTAATAGACTTTTCTCGTGAGTTAACTCTCTGAGCGCAGTGAAATGTGGTACAGTAAATGATTTTGCAGATTCTAATGTGCTGCCATCTAATTTAATTCAATTGTTTACATAACCTCAAGATGGCGGCTGTGCGAAATATTAAAATTAAGTTTTTATTTCTTGTGTCGTAATCATGCGATCGAAGTGAAAGTTTGAATAATGAATCTAGGCAATAAGTGTCCTTGAATGGTACATAACTCTATGGCCTATACATATAACAATCCTAAATGGCAAGCTTCCGTAATATTTAGACGGTTCTCAATATCTATGAATCTTTTACAGCAACCAAACTGAATTTTTTATGTTCATAGAGACTATGAACATATGTTCACCTATAGGACTTTCAGTAACCTGGTGTGCACGAATCCAACATGGCGGCGACGCGAAGTATAAATATTTAAATGGACGTTTCTCGCGAATTACCTATCCGAGTGCCGTGAAACGTTGCACGTTAAATGCTTACACAAATGTTGATCCACTGGCATCTAATTTATTTCAATTGTTTGCATAATCACAAGATGGCTGCTGTGCGTAATTTTAAAATCTCGTTTTTACTTCTTGTGTTCTAATCATGCGATTGAAGTTTGAATACCACACGTACACAATAATCTTAATATAATAGTACAAAAATAAAAATCCAACCTGGCGAACATCTGAAATATTTAGACGGTTCTCAATATCTACGAATCTGTTACAGCAATTAAACTGAAATTTTGTATGTTGATAGAGGCAATTAACATGAGCAGGATATATGAAAATAGGCTGTACAGTTCTTCACGGAACTACTTGTTATACTTGTGGTCACACTGTCCTTATGCAAGGTTTCGACACTGATGTGTAACTATGTAACGGTATGTTACTTCTTCACGCAAAATTATATCTCCCGCAGAGATATTGGTTGGTTCCTCAGTTTAGGGGCTGCGACAACGCGATCATATAACCCCGTGTACTTTGGGTGAGTGTAGAATCTGTCCGATAAACGGTGTGAATTGTGATGGCTGAATTAGTCTGTAATTCAGGTAAGGAATGCAGACGCTAAATTTCAAGCAGTAGTTCCTAATGTTGCTACCAGATACTAACGTCAACGCCACCTAGCTGTGAACTTTGCTACTAGATGCCACCTCAATCAGCAACTCGCAACGAACGTTGGAACTTCCCCTCCAAAGGAAAGCTTACTGAGGGATTTTTAGCGCTCTTAGAAAATCCGACGACTTTGGCCGGCTTTGAACCCGCGACCTTGGGCATAGAAGTTCAGCATGCTACCAGTTACGTCACCGAAGCCGCTTCACACTTAGTCAGATGGAAATCTGAATCTGATCTCGCGCAAGTGCGTTGTCATGGCAACGTCTGATGGCTCATCCCTCATCAATTTAGTAGTGTTGCCATGTCAACCACTGATAGCTCTCGGCATTTTCTTATAATTCCGAAATCATTTTTCTCATCCCTTGGCGCAATGGTGGCTCATATCAGAAATTCTTTCAGACAAACGTTTTAGGTAATTATTAGGGGAATATTGTCCATTTTGTACGGTTTTGATATTGTACCTATTAACAGAGATATGATTAATGTTTCCCGAAAAAAGCACTTTTTCCCACCCCTTTGGTCAATGGTTGGTGCTATCAAAAAACGTTTCAAACATAAATTTCTGAGCTTTATCCGACACATAGTATGAACTTTGAACGGATTCGATATTTCACATATTAAGAGAGTTATAGCAATATTTCATTTTTTCGAAAAAAAAAGTCCCCCATTTTCATCCCCTTCGACCGATTTAGCCCAGTAACGAACTCGTCCGAGATTTTATGGGTATACATATTCGGTAAAAAATTCGAAGTGATTGGTGCAAAATTACGGCAGTTATCGTGTCCACAAGAAACTGATATACATATATACATATATTACATAAATTATATATAAACCTTTGAACTGACGGTGGTTTTGGGGTCTGGGGGATGTGAAACGCGAAGATATGTCGAAATTTTCCGGAAATCGAAACATGGTACCCATTTCAATAGTTAGCTTTCTAATGAAATCTACCTAAAATACTACCGTCAACGACACCTAGCTGTGAACTTGGCTACTAGATGCCACCTCAATCAGCAACTCGCAACGAACGTTGGAACTTCCCCTCCGAAGGAAAGCAAACTCAGGTTTTTTAGCGCTCTTAGTAAATCCGACGACTTCAGCCGGGTTTGAACCCGCGACCTTGGGCATAGAAGTTCAGCATGCTACCAGTTCCGATACCGAAGTCGCTTCCCACAGTCATATGAAAACTGAATGTGATCTCGTGCAGTGGCGTTGTCATAGCAACTGCTGATGGCTCATCCCTTATCAATTAAAAGTAAAGTTGTCATGGCAACCTCTCTTGGCACTTGGCATTTTCTTATAATTTAAATCATTTTGTTCACCCCGTGGCGTAATGGTGGGTCATATCAAAAATTCTTTCAGACAAACGTTTTAGGTAATTATTGGAGGAATATTGTCCATTTTGTACGGTTTTGATATTGTGCCTATTAACAGAGATATGATTAATGTTTCCCGAAAAACCCACTTTTTCCCACCCCTTTGGTCAATGGTTGGTGCTATCAAAAAACGTATTTGACATAAATTTTTGGCACTTATCCGACACATATTACGAACTTTGAAGGGATTCGATATTTCATGTATTAAGAGAGTTATAGCGATATTTCACTTTTTCGAAAAAAGCCCCCCATTTTCACCCCCATTGACCGATTTTGCTCATTAACGAACTCGACCGAGATTTTATAGGGATACATATTATGTAAAAAATTCAAAGTGATTGGTGCAAAATTACGGCAGTTATCGTGTCCACAAGAAACTGATATATATAGGCCTATATATATATATATATATATATATATATATATATATATATATATATATATATAGATAGATAGATAGATAGATACATATATACATAAATTATATATAAACTTTTGAACTGACGGTGGTTTTGGGGTCTGGGGGATGTGAAACGCGAAGATATGTCGAAATTTTCCGGAAGTCGAAACATGGGACCCATTGCAATAGTTAGCTTTCTAATGAAATCTACCAAAAGCGCACGGACGCCAGGTTTATTATTCGACTTTTTCACTGAAATCGTTACTGCTTGGCTTCCTTTGATCATGAATAAATTATTTTCTCCAGAAACTTTCCTCGAGATATCCTTTACAGAATGGTGGAAACCGCATCAAAATCCATCCAGTGGTTCTCGAGATTACCTGTGACATCCAAGAATCGGGGACTTTGTTTATACTAAGTAGAGATTGTTACGGATTATTGATGAAGCAGAAGAAGAAGAAAACTAAGGGAGGACATGTTTCGCTCGTTAAGCGAGCATCATCAGATCCAAATATGCAAGACAAATAGTTCTACAAACCACTACCAAACCTACATTGACACCCACAGACAGTCTTTGCCCACCAAACACATAATACAACAAAACCCGTCAGAAAACTTAGTAAGTGTGGTAATAATAATAATAATAATATCGTATGGCCTCGGGTGCCTGGTGCAATCTTTGTTAATTGACACCCAGAGGGTAGCTTGCATGTCGAATTTCGTCGTTCCTTTGAACGCTATGAAAGTCAAGGAGGTTAGATATCTAAGCTCCTTGACACTACAGCGCTTTCAAGTAGAGAATGGAGGAACTTTGTGTTGGCGAAAAATCCCGAGATTAATTTTACCATTGAACACGGCCTACTGAATTCAAATGGGTTCTTTAACATGCCAACAACGTATGACATGAGTATCGTGATTTTTGTCGCCTTCAAAAATCACTTACCATGGCCAGGGGCGAACCTGCAATCTTGGGGTTGGTAGTCCGACACTATAACCACTCACCCACCGTGGCAAGCAGTAAGTGTGGTAATTATTACTAATAAGCTTGCCACGGTGGGTGACTGGTTATCGTGTTGGTTTACTAACCCCCAAGCTTGCAGGTTCGCTCCTGGCCGTGGTAAGTTTTTTTTGAAAGGCGGCAAAAATTACGACACGCATGCCATACGATGTTGGCATGTCAAAGAACCCATTTGAATTCAGTAGGACGTGTTCATAATGGCAAAATTAATCTCGGGAGTTTCCGCCAACACAAAGTTCTTCATTTCTCTACTATAAAGCGCTATAGTGTTCAAGGAGCTTAGATATCTAACCTCCTTGACTTTCATAGTGCTTCCAGGAACAACGAAATTGACATGCAAGCTACCCTCTGGGCGTCAAATAACAAAGCTTGCACCCGGCCACCGAGGCCATACGATTTTTTTATTACTGATAAATATTAAAGCATTAAGCACCCGAAAAAAGAACTATTTATTTTGAAGTTGCTAAGCTTAGAAACGACTATCCCGTCAACAAGAGCAGTCTTCCTCCCCCAAACTGATCTATGAAGGTGAGAGGCAGGCGCGCTAGCCCCAACACCACAGGGTCGGCAAGTGACTTATAAGGTTTTATTGTATTGCTAAATTTCGTTATTATACCTCTAAGAAACCGACAGTTATTAATTTATTTTGAAATTTCAAGATGGCCGCTACACGTTATATTCAATTTTATTTATTTTTCTATCGTGTGGCTTTTAGTGCCGGGAGTGTCCGAGGACATGTTCGACTCGCCAGAGGCTGTAGCTGCTTCAAGAGGACTCCCTTAGGGTGAGCTACAAGTTCCGTTAAATTTCAAGTAGTTCCAACTTTCGCTACCAGATGTCAATGATACCTAGTGGTGAACGTTGGAAAATTGATAGAGCGTTCCAACAAACTCTAACCTAGAAATTTAGCTTCACACAAGTTTAGTCTGTGGAAGGATCTTTTACATGCCATAAATCTTTGACATGGCACGGCCGGCTTTACTTCCCCTTCGAAGGAAGGCATACTGAAGGATTTTAACGCTCTTAAAAAAATTCGACGACTTCGGCCGGGTTTGAACCCGCTATCTTGGGCACAGCAGTTCAGCATGCAACCAACTACGCCACCGATGCACTATATTCAATGAAACAATGTTTTGACTAGCGCAAGTGAGAGCACTTCCATTATACACACCTTTCGCCAATATTCGTCTTAATCACCTTGTTTTATTCTGAGTTGTCGATTTTAATGTTCTAATAGTTCGCATAGCCACCACGTTGAATGTATGAAATGTATGTTCCTTTGCCTTGGTCATACAAGCTCACATTTATACGATCCTACCTTGTCACTAGTTTTCGTGTCAGCTTCGTTACGTAGTGGCTAGCTTTCTAGACTGTCACCGAGGTGGCCCGGGTTCAATTTCCGGCTCTGCCGTAGACATTTAATACTAGTCTGAGGGCTAGGACGGGGAACACTGAGCATCGTGAGGCAAAACTGAGAAGGGGCGGGTTCGATTCCTACCTCCAGGAAGTGGTTCCCACTTCTACTCTAGGCAAATGCCGGATTGGTACCTAACTTAAGTCCACGGCCGCTTCCTACCCAAATCCAACGTAATTACAAATACACACACTAGTACATATATCACAGTGACATTGTGAAGATTATTATATATTAGTGACACAGATTATCAGACAAAATCCACAAACACCCAAGTACACGGGGATATATGACCACGATATCGCAAAGCCCCTAAAAGAATCAACAACTAATTTTCGTTACAGTAGCTCCAAATTGTTCAGAGTTATTTGTATATTTTATAACATCAAGATGGCGGCTGCACGTAGCTTCAGTATCATGTAGTAATCATGTTGACAACAGAGGTTCTTTATATAAAACAAGTAGTTCCGTGAAGAACTATACAGCCTATTTTCATATATTCTACTGATGTTAATTGCCTCTATCAACATACAAAATTACAGTTTGATTGCTGTGATAGATTCGTCGATATTCAGAAGCGTCTAAATATTTCACATGGTCGCCAGGTTGGATTTTAATGTATGTACTATTACATGAAGATTATTGTGTACGTGTGGTATTCAGACTTCAATCGCATGATTAGGACACAAGAAGTAATAACGAGATTTGAAATTTCGCACAGCTGCCATCTTGTGGTTATGAAAACAATTGAAATAAATTAAATACCAGTGGATTAACATTTGTTTAAGCATTTAACGCGCAAAGTTTTACTGCACTCGGATGGTTAAATCGCGAGGAACGTCCATTTAAATATTTATATTTCGCGTCGCCACCTTGTTGGATTTGTGCTCACCAGGTTACTGAATGTCATATAGGTGAACTTATGTTCATAGCGTCAATGAACATTAAAAAATTCAGTTTGATTGCTGTAAAAGATTCTTTGATATTGAGAACCGTAAAAATATTTCGAATGCTCGCCATTTTGGATTGTTATATGTATAGGCCATAGAGTTATGTACTATTAAAGGAAAATTATTAGGTAGCTCATTATTCAAACTTTCACTTCGATCGCATGATTACGACACAAGAAATAAAAACTTAATTTTAAAATTTCGCACAGCCGCCATCTTAAAGTTATGTAAACAATTGAACTAAAATAGATGTCAGTGCATTACAATATGTATAATCATCTACTGTACCACATTTCACTGCGCTCAGATGGTTAAATCACGAGAAAAGTCTATTAAAATGTTTCAACTTCGCTTGGCCGCCATGTTCGTTTTGTACTTTACAGGTTTTTGAAAGTTACATGTATAAGCTTGTAGCAGTGCCCTTTATCACCGTACAAAATTTCAAGGTGATATCATAAATAGTTTCGGAGTTATTGAATGCCAGTGAAATATTTCGCACCGCCGCCATTTTGAGGTTATATAAACAATTGAACTAAATTAGACGCCAGTGCATTACAATGTGTATAGACATTTACTGTACCATGTTTCATTACGTTTGGATGGTTAAATCTCGAGAAAAGTCTATTTAAATGTTTCAGCTTCTCTTGGCCGCCATGTTGGTTTTGTAGTTACCAGGTTTTTGAAAGTTTCATAGGTGAACTTCTAGTAGTTCCCTTTATCACCGTAAAATATGTCAGGGTGATCTCGGTAATTTCTTCAGAGATACTGAATGCTGGTGAAATATTTCGCACAGCCGCCATGTTGGATTGGTGAGACACAATAAAATTTGAAGGGCACGGTCGGGGTCGGCCAGAATGGTGCTATGATCTAACCGAGTTTCATTGAAATCGCTTCAGCCGTTTAGAATTTATTAGGGACACACACACACACACGAATCACACACGCACACACAGACACACGGACAAAAGGTGATCTCATGAGCCTTTTTTTTTTCATAAAATGAAAATAGGCTAAAAATGATTCATTGGATCATATGTATAATCATTATAATCATTCGAAAGGCCGCTATATTGAAATTATTTGGTTGATAACCATGTAGTTTGGGTACATCACATGAAGGTATATTATTCTAAATATTGGTATGGATACAATATTATCTTAAACGTAATTAGATTTAAGCTTTGAACATATGGGTGGCCACCATTCTGTTTTAGATAAGATGGCGGCGATATAAAACATGGCATTGAGGTGTGTGCTATCTCTGTATCAATTCTGGTTCATATCGGTTTCGTCAAGTTTCGATTTATAGGGGGGACAGACATACACTCACAGAGAGAGACACACGAACGTTTGACCCGTGTAGATCCCAAAAGTCTGGTTGGTAGGTTCCTCAGTTAAAAGGGCTGCGACAACGCGGTCATGTAGCCCTGTATACTTTGGGTGTGTGTAGAATCTGTCCGATAACCGGTGTTAATTGTGATGATAATAATACTAATATCGTATGGCCTCGGGTGCCGGGTGCAAGCTTTGTTAATTGACACCTAGAGGGCAGCTTGCGTGTCTATTTTAATGCTCCTTGGAGCGCTATGACTGTCAAGGAGGTTAGATATCTAAGCTCCTTGATGCTATACCGCTTTCTAGTAGAGAAATGTGGACTTTGTGTTGGCGGAAAATCCCGAGATTAATTGTGATGACTGTATTAGTGTCTGTTATCTGTTTTCAATTCTAGTGAGGACTGCAGACATTGACATGTTTCAAGTAGTTCCTACTTTTGCCGGCAAACGCCACCGTCAACGGCTAACTTACTAGTTCAGAACTTGATTACCAGATGCTACCGCAGTCGGCTCCTGGTGACAAAAGTATACTTTTTTTTTTTGCACAAAAATGAAAGTAGGCTAAAAACTTTACCGTTTATTAAAACTCTTGAGTTCCTTTTTAGTGCGGCATGGAAATATCGGCTCATGAAGCACCAAGGCTCGTGACAAGTTAACGCAGAGGAACGACAAGTGCTTGTCGTCGTGGGCGGCAGTTGTGCGGAGATTGAGTCCTCGCTCTCAAGACACGGCTCATGGAGCTTCACAATGACGAGCGTATCTCACCAAGAGGGGAGATGAGCCGGCTAAAAATACACGAGCCGTGATGCTGTACCACCTGCCACAACCAAATGCTCAACGAAGATTAAGCCGGAAATAATTGTGAGTGTTTTGAGTCTTCCGTCTTTAGACTGGTTTGATGGAGCAGTCCATCACTCCTGGTCCCGAACTAATCGTTTAATCTCCCTTTAAATACCACATTTTACAAGTGAACCAATCTGTTTATCATATTCTAACCTTGGCCTAACCCTACAGTTCTTGCCTTCGACACTTCGTTCCATATCTAAGTTTAGTATTTCTTGGTGGCTTTTTATGTGCCCATCTCCATTAGCAGTCGCCAGAAACATCTCTCCTCTCCCACTCGTCTAAATACCTCTTTATATTAATTATATATGAATCGCAGCCAATGGCCATAGCAGGGTATTTTTGATTGAACGCCCGGGGGCTCCCAACAAGTTCAATTTCAAGTAGTTCCAAGTTTGGCTACCAGATGTCACTGTCACTAACAGCTAGCGGCGAACGTTGGGACTTGATAGAGCGATTCTAACCAGCCAAGTATAACCTACAAATTCTGTTACACACTACCAATTGCACTGGTAGGTTCTTTTACATGCCATAAATCGATGACATGGGTCCACCGGCTTTACTTCCCCTCCGAAGGAAGGCATACTGAAGGACTGTAACGTTCTTAAAAATCCGACGACTTCGGCAGGGTTTGAGCCCGCTATCTTTGGCATAGCATGCTACCGACTACGCCATCGAATCTTCATCTTCTGTAACAGTATATTTCAAATGCTTTTATTCCTCTCCTTTCTCTTGCACCACAGTCCAATTTTCACTTCCATAGGGCTTTCAAAAAAATGTTAATACCAAAATCTATCTTTGATGTCAACAAATTTATTGTCTGTAGAAAAGGTTTCCTATCCTGTGCTGATCTACTTTTATGACCTCTTTGTATCGGCAATCACTACTTATTTTGCTTCCCGAGTAGTGAAACTCGTTAAAGTCTAAATCAGGCATCGACCTTTTTTAGTTGTTTCCCCCACTAGCTCAATTAATAACTAGATACTGTAAGTCGTGATGTAAAAGGGGATGGCAGAGAAGAAAATATCTATTACTACATCATTTCCTGAATTATTATTCTTTACAAAAGGTATTTCGGCAATTCTTCATACATTATTTCATACTACGGGAGTCATTAACGATTGAAATAACAGGACTGGAAATATTTGCTGAATTACGTACCGTAAATATACACTGCATTCCAAAAGAAAGCAGAACACTTGTAATTTTAAAAATAACCTCAGTTCAAGGGACGAATTTTCAGTTTCATTTTCAAAAATTCATTACGGAATAAGAAAAAGAGTATTTCTATACATTTTCCAAAGGCACGGTGTGATGATTCAAACGTTTCACAGCCCGACGAACGCTTGCGGGAGACGTATTCATCACCTTGGCTATGCAGCCGAAGCTACCGCCACGAAGGGGGGGGGGGGGGGGGGGGGGGGGGGGGGAGTGGAGGGCGGGCGTCCAAACTGGGGCCTCAAAAAATTATGTGAGTTTCTTGGGCTCCTCAACTCCTCACCTGTTCAACTCGCATTTTGTCGCTTAATGCCTACTTGTTCCAAGAAGTGAATTTTATTATTGTTATTATTTTTAGTTACCGACAGCAGTAGCTACGCTCGCTAAAGCGAAGCGTTAGGTCTTGGGACCAAGCTCTCTGCTGACCCGCTAGACGAGTACTTGAAATGGTTTTCCGTGGTTTCCCATTTTCAACACCAGGAAAATTCTGGGAAGGTACCTTCTGACACATTATTAGTAAATAAACACTATTTTCAGCCTAAATTCATTTTATGAAAAAATAGGCTTATGAGATCACCTTTTGTCCGTGTGTGTGTGTGTGTGTCCCTAATAACTTCTAAACGGTTGGAGCGATTTCAATGAAACTCAGTAAGGTCATAGTACTATTTTGGCCGACCCCGACCTTGACCTTCAAATTTTATTACATCTCACCGATCCAACATGGCGGCTGTGCGAAATATTTCACCGGCATTCTATACCTCCGACACTATTACTGATATCACCCTGAAATTTTGTATAGTGATAAAGGGCACTACTAGAAGTTCACCTATGAGATTTTCAAAAACCTGTTAACTACAAAACAAGCATGGTGGTCAAGCGAAGTTGGAACTCTTAAATAGACTTCTCTCGCGATTCAACCATTCAATCGCAACGAAACTTGGTACAGCAAATGTTTTTACACATTGTATTGCACTGGCAATTTAATTCAATTGTTTTCATAACCTCTAGATGGCGGCTGTGCGAAATATTACACCGGCATTCTATTATATCTCCGAAACTATTATTGATATCACGCCGAAAAGAAAACCTGTAAAATACAAAACGAACATAGCGGCCAAGCGACTTTTCTCGCGATTTAACCATGTGAGCCCAGTGAAATATGGTACAGTAAATGATTATACACATTGTAATGCACTGGTATCTAATTTAGTTCAATTGTTGACATAACCCCAAGATGGCGGCTGTGCGCAATTTAAAATAAAGTTTTTATTTCTTGTGTATTAATCATGTGATCGAAGTGAACGTTTGAATAATGAACCTACGCAATAATCATCATCTAATAGTACATAACTCTATGGCCTACATATATAAAAATCCAACATGGCGACCATCTGAAATATTTAGACGGTACTTAATACCTATTAATCTATGATAGCAATCAAACTGAAATTTTGCATGTTAGAGGCAATTAACTTAAGTAGGATATATGAAAATAGGCTGTATAGTTCTTCACGTTGTAGCTTTTTACCTTCCTCTCAGCAGAGTACCCGTGGGTCATCTCTGCATATTAGTTTGCAATTCGAGTTTAGAGCTTATTGCTTTAGTGTATGATATCAATAGTAGCTAGATCATCGATTACTTGGTGAAGGGAGGCTGTTTGTTGATGGAATCGTCAGTTCTCAGTCCTACAACATTGTTGATATTAAAATAAATAGTTATTTTTACGGGTGCTTAATGGTTCAGTATTTATTAGTAACTAGCAGTAGTACCCAGCTTCGCCCGGTGGATTTATTGATTTGTTTTATGGATGGTAATGAATGCTTCTACTGAACTTGCACATCAAACTTACAAACTAAGCGTGTGTTAAAAACATAACTTTTTGTGGTGGTGAAAAGTCTTACGAGTATAATGGATGTAACACCCAGGACATTTTCCCCGAATGATAATGATAATAATGACCAGAAAGACTACTATTTACTATGTACAGCACTGACAAATGTAATTTACTACAAATTGAAAATAATGATTACAAAGAGAAGTAAGTGAAATAAAAGACTCTGCCTATATATCATTGGCTGTTAGAAAAGAAGAGAGCAATAGTGTCGTCTCTGGCCACATAGCGTAATAGGAATAAATGGGTTTTTTTTTTGGGGGGGGGGCAGAGACCGTTGTGGGTGTCATTGTGAGATTGGTAGTGTTTATAGAACTATCTTGTCTTGTATATTTGGATCTGATGATGATCGCTTGACGAGCGAAACCTGTCATCCTATAGCTTTCTCCCTTTTCTGTAGTCCATAATATGTTTCATTATCATGTAATTTTTTCAGGTTACTATTATTATTATTAGTATTATTATTATAAATATTTATGCATGTCCCAGTAATTGCGATTACATTGTGTTAACCAACTGAGCAATATCAATCTACTAGCAGGTACCCGCGGCTTCGCTCGCGATCAAGACAATGGGGACGATGCATTATTGCTGATAGTTGGTTTATTCTATTACAGCAATCGCGGCTACAGGTGGGTAGATTCAAATTCTGAGAATTCTGATACATACAGTATATAGATATGAGCAGCAAAGTGGGAATTTTATAGAGTTGTGAACACATTTGAAAATTTTAGTTTTGGTTTTGCCATCTTCTGCTGAGACATAACGATTTTGTTGTCCGGATACTCGCCTGCACGCCACATACAGTTGTCCATGGGAAATAATGGTTTTGTCTAAACGTACACCTGGAATGGCAAATCTGTCTGAATATGGGGAATTAAAAGTATTTTTCCTTAAGCTATTCTGGGTATAATTTTGCCACACTTATTGATGATTTGAACGTCAACATGTCGCTATTAATAGACCTATAGTAAAATATCTCTCACCTTGGTCGCTGATGTACATTATGCAGTCACTTCCAGTGTTACATCCCAGGGATTGAAATTCAACAACAACCCTTTTGCCTCACATGCCTCTCTAAGTAATTAAAATTCCCGATTGTTGTTGTTTGAGTCTTAAGTTTTTTGACTGGTTTGATGCAGCCCTCCATGCCTCGCTCTCCTGAGCTAATCGTTTCATCACTACATAGCTACCACACCCTACATCCGAGGCAATCTGTATAACCCTGGTCTACCCCTACAGTTCTTGTCCTTGACCCTCCCATCCATAACTAAGCTTGCTATTCCTGGGTGTCTTAATATGTGTCGTACCAACCTATCTCTTCTCTTCATTAGCAGTCACCAGAAACATCTCTCCTCTCCCACTCGTCTTAATAGCTCTTCATTTGATACCCTATCTAACCATCTGATCTTCATCATTCTCCCGTAACACCACATTTCAAACGCTTCAATTCTCCTCTTTACTGCAGCACCATTAGTCCAAGTTTCACTTCCTTATAGTGACTCAAAAGCTTTCAAAAATGACATCCTAATACCTAAATGTATATTCGATGTCAAGAGATTCCTTTTTGTGTAGAAATGCTTTCCTTGCCTGAGCCAACCTGCTTTTTATATCCTCTTTGCTTCGTCCATTACTGGTTATTTTGCTTCCTAAGTACCGGTAACAGAAGTCTCCTACTTCCCGTAGCGTTTCACCTGCCAATTTGATGTCCATAGAGGTTTCTGATTTATTTCGGCTGCATTCCAATAATTTTGTTTTACATTTATTGATTTTCATCATGAATTCATTCGTCAAGACGGAGTCCATACCATTCAAAAACTCGTTCAAATCTTCTGGCGTATTGGCCAAGAAGACGATGTCATCAGCAAATCTCAGAGATGAAATTATTTCTCCTTGAATCTTCACTCCGACTTTAAATTGTTCTCCAATTTCCTGATTATTGTGTTTTTAGAGATCTTTGAAATGCGTTGCCCTCGCACATGGTGTAGATGCATTGTCAAAGGAAAACATTCCATGTTACGAACATGGGCCGAATAACCTGTACCGAAAGCCTATTCTGGACAGCAGTTCCTTGAACTCAGATTTGCCAACATTTTATTGTATCTTTCCATGTGGTATGTCTCTGTACCTCAACATACAGAAGAGTGCTTTAAAAATCATGTCTTGTGTAAATTTTGGAAAATGAAGTGAGAGTGGTTTTTGCCGGAGTGGATACTCGCTAGTAGAAATTCTTTTCAGTAAAATAGACTGGTTCACAATTTGGTAAGTGCACATTGAGGTATATGACGGCGGGATGCCTTAAGTGTTAAGGAAACGGCAATAGCCGCCTCAGAGCTTCGTTGCTATTGAAATTATGACCAGACCGATATTTGTACTTAACTATACGGGATTTGTGAGCCCAGTGTTTATGAAATTGAACGTAGCTATATCGCTACCTTTATTTAATAGCCGCTACTGTAGTGTTTAAAAATTAAAGGTGGTATTAGAAGGCGCTTCCCCTAATATTTTTTACCCCTGGCACTACTGCCCATGAAGGGCCTAGGCCTACCATGCGACCGCTTCCCAGCCATTTGGCCTGCAGATATTGTGGTGACGCGTGGTCAGTGCATAGTGTCCTCTCAGCCGTTAATCTTGTTCTTCGTGACCGGCACGCTGCCTCACAGCTACTCAATTGTCCTCACGAATCTGAGTTCAGCCCGTTGCAGCCCTCACGTCAGTGTCTAAAATCTCTGACGGAGCCGGGAATCAAACCCGGGGCCTCCGGACGGGAGGCAGGCGCGCTACACTGTTCTTATTGTGTTTATATATATCTTGAAAAAGATAATAAATGAATTGGCATTGCCTCCTAGAGGGATATATAGAAAATCGGCCATTTGGCCTGCAGATATTGTGGTGACGCGTGGTCAGTGCATAGTGTCCCCTCTGCCGTTAATCTTGTTCTTCGTGACCGGCGCGCTGCCTCACAGCTACACAATTGTCCTCACGAATCTGAGTTCAGCCCGTTGCAGCCCTCACGTAAGTGTCTAAAATCTCTGACGGAGCCGGGAATCGAACCCGGGGCCTCCGGACGGGAGGCAGGCACGCTACACTGTTCTTAATGTGTTTATATACATCTTAAAAAAGATAATAAATGAATTGGCATTGCCTCCTAGAGGGATATATAGAAAATCGGATGTCATACCTTGAGGTAGTGTTGCCATGGAAACGGACTTGCGATTAGTTCATCAATCAGAGCGAAGATAGTTTTCTGCGAATATCTTTGAAACTGTTGGTTTTAGAGCCTTAAAATGTAGTTTTCGGTGTCCCGTAGGGACATACCGAGTATTGTTTCTTGCATCGAGGGGAGTAAAATGAGCTTTGTCCGGTCTTTATGCGACAACTTCGATATTTTGTCCTGGTTGAGTATTTTTGGTGACTTTTCAGTTATGTTGCCCATTCCACGGGAACAATGATTTATTTCCGGACAAAAGGCAGCCTATATGTTATCCCATGGTATAAGCTGTCTCCATTTCAAATTTCATCCAAATCCGTCCAGCCGTTTTAGTGTCAAGAGGTAACAAACTAACACACACACACACACACACACACACACACACACACACACACGGACACACAGATTTTCACAATTATAATATATATAGGGATTGATATTCCACAGCGGGCAACAATTCACGTAATGATTGGCTTGCACAGGCCTGCGTCACAAGTGAGAATTACAGTGTTCCCCTTTAACTCAGTGGTCAGAGCACCGATGTACAAAGCTTATTCAACTGTCGTGAAAATGTGAAAATGTTTCAAATCATGTTTTTGTTCCTTATATTCTAATCACTACTATAATATTTTATCTACAGGTATATAACTCTCTGTGACTTGTATATAAAACAATCCAATATGGCAGCCACGCGTAATATTTCACCCAAGGCTCATGCTTGACCCTGTACTGCCCTCCTGCTCGCCCAAGAAGTGGCTCTAATGACGGATGTAATGTAGTGCTCACTTCATTATTCTACCAGCAGCAAGAGGAGTGACGCCACCCACTCTGAAGGCTGTAACTCATGTCCACTGCTGGTCGCTGTGACCTCATACACGAGCTTGGACCTCCCACTCGTCGCGAACAAGCCCCATGTTACTGGGCGCTGTTCACACTACACAGGACATATTCACAGGTGTCAACTTCTAACTTCCGTACGAAGAATTCCAAGCATCAACAACAACTTTAAAATGTAAATTTTGACATATTTTATGGGATAGTTCAAAAATTCTGCGGAAATACAAGGAACTCTGGTGCATCTGGTACATATTTAATCGCGGTCTTAGTAGAAACGGATATTACAAATCTCACCAATGTATTTTATAGTTTATAGGCCAAACTTAGACACTACAAAACAGTTGTATTACCAGAAGCATTGTATGCGTCAGAAACGACCACAATTGGAGCATCTGGCATCATAGAAACAGAAAAAATTGAACTTAAAATTCTGAGAAAAATATTTGGAGCAGTACACAGAGATGGGATATGGATGAAAAGACCTACCAAAGAGCTATATGAACACACAGACAGACTCACAGATATCATTAGAAAACGCAGACTAACTTTCTACGGGCACGTACAGAGAATGAACAATAAACGACTTACAAAGAAAATCTTTGATGTAGTAAACAGTTCAAGAAGGAAAACAAATTGGTATCATGAAATAGAAGACGACTTAAAGCAATTAGGGATCAACAAGCAAAGAAAAATTCGGAAACAAAATTAAGAACGCCAAATTTTGAGTAAGTGAAAGGAAGAAGATAGGAACATTGAGGATGGAACAAAGGAAACAGGAGCACAGTCAAAGGATGA
This sequence comes from Meconema thalassinum, assembly GCA_946902985.2. Lineage (NCBI taxonomy): Eukaryota > Metazoa > Arthropoda > Insecta > Orthoptera > Tettigoniidae > Meconema > Meconema thalassinum. Next base: position 179,043,314 of record OX336393.1, read on the forward strand.
AGAGATTTTGGGAATAGAAGAAGACGAAGAAGAAGAAGAAGAAGAAGAAGAAGAAGGGAAAGAAGTGAAAATTGTGACATCATGAGATATTTAAGTTCAAACACTGTCCATAAGGGCAAAAATGATGTAATAATAATACTAATAATAATAATAATAATAATAATAATGTCCAAGCACCTAATTGGAACATCATCGTTTTAGAGTATAGCCTCTCTTAAGCGGAAAATGAGGGGGAAAGGGACAGTGTACTGTATACTGTAATTTCATTCTAAGTACAATAACACGTACCTTCACATTGCTGCTGCCCAGCATATTCTGCAGTGCAAGAGTGCAGAAAAAAAAGGATGATGAGAACATGAGTTCAGATCACGTACCTGTAACAGAGGAGAGAAAACAAGGATCGTAAGAAATTGTGCATAATAATAATAATAATAATAATAATAATAATAATAATAATAATAATAGTAATAATAACGGAGAAAAATTATATACAAAAGAGTGCATACAAATCCAGTATCAGACTGAAAGAACAGTGGCAATAGATACAAGTCTTAGTAATAATTATGCAAAGTTAAACCAATAGGGAGATTCCTTTAACATTAAGCACAGTAGTAGTCAGATGTGAGAGCTAAACTCCTCTTAAGAAGCAGGATGAAGACGACGTTTGAGAGCTGCAGTGCTTGCTGTGTTAACAAATGCATATAGACCATAGGTGTTGAGAAGCGTGAGGCGGTGCAAAAAAATTATTTAAGGAATTTGTGGATTGGTGGAAAGAGAGAGAGAGGTTGTCAATAAAATTGCACAGACGCTCAAGTGTTTATATAAAAAATTATCTCACCTTCATCGTTCACGAGTGGCTAGCCATTGAAACCTAGCTCGGCCAAGGCTTTCCCAGCTCGAGGCACAGTGTTGTCAACTTTCCACCTTAGCCACTGAGCAAGCAGCGAGACTACTGTCGACCGCTCTGGGAAATGCTGTACAGTGTACAGCGTTGCTGATATGGAGCCCATCACTTCCGAGCGAGGCGCGCCATGACGCGTGATGGAGCCCATCTTGGCAACGCTGTACAGCTTTCACCGGAGCGGCTAACTGGTGAACCATGTCTTAATTCCCCGTACAAATAAAAACCAATATAAAATAAGTCATACACCATAATTTTTTGATATATAACGATTACAACGCACCCATGAACTACATTTTCCAACGACCCCGAGCCGAGAAAAAGTTACCTTACAAAAATGATAACAACTTTCGTTCTTGAACACACAAAATTTTGAAATTAATAAACCAGTTATACAACATTCCAATGTATATTGTGTTAAAATTTGGATTCGATCTGATGACGGGTTTGTGAGATAGTAATTCATAAATGTGACGCATGGTTGACACACGCTTAAAAACGGGCACGTTTTTGTGTTTCAACTGCGATAAAAAATATTAAAATATAAATTAAAAATTCCAAACCTACATGAACTAACGTAAAATAGAACGACGAAAATGATGATGTTATTGGATTTTATGTACCGTAGGTCTATTGGTTACTTCACAAACAACCTTCAAACTCGAGTACACATAATATTTTGGTCGACAGTAGATGGAACTGCGAGTAGCTGTGCAACACTGGAGACCTGACACGCGATCTGGCCACCAGGACCGGACTCTGGAGTCCACGTAGAGATATAGAGGAAGCATGCTATTGGTCGAGAACCATCAGCTATTGGTCAGTAGCGAACAATGGTTATTGTCGGCGCGTGTTACAGCCTTACGTTTGAGTCGCCGCGTGTTAACCAGGAAAGTGAGGGAACTGTATACGAGAATGAAGGCATCTACGTTCGAAGCCCCTAAACAAAACAACAACACGTAATGAGACTTCGTTTCGAGGCCATATCGAGAAGTAAATCCACTACTCTATGACCCGGTCAGTCAAAGAAGACGATGAGGACCTAACAATAAAGAACAGCCATGATCTACTTAATATAGCCTACAGCCATCACCTTTGTTGAAGTATGAACCATATCATGTTTCTATTTAGGAGGCCTTTGTGTATCGCCGGGACTGTACAGTGAGTATGTTTAATGTTTGATGGAGTTCACATTTCTGTCTCTTCTTTATCAGTGTAAATATACCTAGGACGTGTATGAAGGGCTAAATTTTGCACGCACCTGACTTGCTTATCATGGCGTTCCCTTTTCTTAGCGTCCTTTAGATCGTTGTATGTGAATAGGTTGTGCTCTCCCTTCCAGCCGGCCATGGCCATCCTCGGAGACGCTGAAGTTGTCATATGAGAAGTTTATTTCTAAAATTGTATTTATTTTTAGTTATGTAACATTGATCTTTTATATTTGGGTTAATCTTTCTTTTTCTTGTTCCTTCCCGTGAACTTTTTGTGAGCCTATCGTCACGTGATTGTAATGGCTTTGTTCATCGTATGCGTTTAGAAAATCCACTCCATCCCTCCACGACTCTCATTGTGTTTCAGCTCTCTACCAGACGTCGTCTAGAGAAGAGGACTTAACCATTATTTTCTTTAACACACCCCTTTATCTAGTGGTGCAAATTATTTCAGTTGTAAAAAAACGATAATCATAGAATCTTATTAATTGTATTAATCAATTATTCGAAGAAATAGGAAAAGATACCTTAAGTCAATAAAATGTAATATTTGAGTACACTGTACCGGTTTCGGTTACAGTATAACCTTCTTCAGCATGCAGAATATGATAAGAATGAAATTGAAAGATTAGATATACGTAATTTTATAAAAAGTATGAGTTCAAAAATTATTTCCAAAACGTTAACTACGGTATCTAGAAAGATTTGAAATATTAACAACAACAAAACTGATCTGTTAGAATATTTGTGATCGACGATGTCGAAATGTAAATAATATGTCAGAAAACTGTACCTTAATGAGGGTCATTATAGTACTATCTTTCATTATGAAACGGTTTCTACAACCAATCAGAGCTCATTCATTGACCATTTAGGTAAGGATAGTTTCGCACATGCACTCAAAACCCATCATGTCGGACATGAATTACATGATTTGAAAGTTGACAATGTATATTGGATCAACCAATGTAGTTACAATCCCAAACAGCATACCTGCCAACCTCTCAAAGTGAAAAATCGGGAGATTCGACGCGGCGACGGGGAGGGGGGGGGGGGGCGAGGACGCTACATAATACATACATAGGCTAAGACATTGCAGCAAATATGTATCGAAGATCATATTATTGGTCGTTGTTGCAGGTGACTGAGGCTGATTTTGCCCTCTTCAAAAAGGTCTTGCTATATTCTTGCTCAAAACACTTCTCTTTCTGAATCGACTTCAGAGTTGTAAGTTTGTCCAAAGTCTTGTCAGAGAGAGATGACCTGAACATCCTCTCACACTCTGCATTACTATGCGGAATGGTCAGAATGGAAAGCATAACTTGAGTACCCCACCACTACATATCATTTGGCCTACCAGTGCCCACTTCACATCAATTCTCTCTTCTTCTTCAATAGATGTCACATCCTCAAGTTGGAAGTTACAAAATTGGGAATGTAAAGCATCCATTTCCTCATTAAAATTGACTTGAGTGTCTGTTAACATGCTAGGAAATGTATTTACAAAAAACTTAATTTTGGAAAATGAAATGTCCCCCTTTCCAATATGCGAGATACTGAAATCACACCTACAGACACTACAAAATGCAAATGTTGCGCCTCTTCCTGACTCAGTTATATGCGGAATCAGGGTGTCTACTGTTAAGGATGAAGTAAAAACTAGTTACTTTTTAGCTACCTTTTAGTTAATTTTAGTTACCTTTGAATTCAAGATACGTCTGCGGTCTGCAAGCAAATGGGCTCATCACGCGGTGGAGAAAGAGAGCAATGAACTGTGTTTAAAGCGGTAAATACAATTCACTTAGGGAGTTACAACAATTTCAAAAATAATAAATAAATACTAGAAATTTATTATCAAATGAGTTGTTTCAGCTAATATGTCGTCTTGTGCACAAGGCGTTTTTATAATTGCCAAGAGGTTGCTCTGCTCTTCTCTTGACCGTGGCGAGATTTCCTTTGTCCCCGCGGTAGATCACGACGAAATTTATGGGACGTTACATGATTGTAACCGAATTCTGTCTTCACAGTCAAGTACGGCGAAATTTCAAGATGTTACACGATCGGCGCTGGTCTCACCCGTTTGTCAAGATTCCCGTTGTTTTCGCGATAGAACACTGATAAATATCGCGATTTAATAATCGGTGTCACTTTTAGTCGTTCGACGAGATTTCCATTGTCTTTGAGGTCGGGCGCGAGGAAATATAGCATTATTATGCAATCGGCGCCACTTGCTGTCCGTTTGACAAAAATACAGTTGTTCTCGTCATTGAATGCGGAGAAATATCGCGATGTATCGCAATCGCTGCCGCTCTCAGCCGTTTTACGAGATTCAAGTTGTCCTCGCGATATTATGCATACCGCGCCGCACCCGGCCGTTGAACGATTGTTTATTCGTCCTCACAGATTGGTGGATGCAAGCTCAGGGTTGGGCATGGTTAAAATTCACGAGTAGTTATGGACAAGTTGTATGGCCGGCGCCGTGATTCCCGCTGTCCCTATGCTGTGGTTGGGAGCTCATCAGTTCAGGGTAGATCACGAGGAGAAATTAGTATCGCGACGCTACGTAGGCTGTCATTTCTAAGTGGGTAGATGCACTTCTCGCTCCCCGTACGCTTTTAAGTATACGGTCATGGGAAAAGTAGCGAGTAGGTTTCGGAATGTTTCGTGATTGGTGCCCAATCATCTTTGACGGGATTCCCGCAGACCTCGTGGTCACAAGTTCACGATAGGGGACGGGTTTTTTGATTTTACGCTACTGACGTCGATCTCGGTCCATTTGACGAGATTCCCGCAGGCAAGTCGTGCGGTCAGCCGGCCGTCTTGAGTATGAATGTTCGAAGTAGGTATCAAATATTAAGAATTATTCGGAGAGGATTACACGAATAATACGACTAGAGGACACGTTTTCTTTCAAATCCGAATCACGAATTATAAAAGTTATACAAGTTTTCGAAATAACCGGTTAGATTATAATATATCCGATGGAACCCAAGTTAGAAGGAAAAATCGACATATAACGGAATTTCGAATTAACCATACTGGATGTCGCAAATTTACGAGACAGATTTTTAAAATAAGTTACAGCCTACGTATTTCGAATCTTTTTCAAAACGGTAACATTTCGCAAGATCGCGACATTAAATTATTTAGCGTTATTTCTGGACTTCAATTTAATAGTCTCCAAATAAATGCGAAAAATGCGAGGTTTCTGAATAATTTCAGAAGTTTTCACGAATAAACGTCTCGCGAAAAGTCAGGCTTCCTAATATAACACATAATTATTTCACACAAAACTAAAAGTCATCTTGATGCCGACGATATACGCTGAACGATGTATACCACTAAGGGTATCCTCAGTATGCATTTCCTCGAGGTCGGGAACGGGGAAATATAGCTTATGCAATTGGCGCCGCTTGCGTGAAACTCGCTCCATCGCAATCTCTGAGCTTAGAGGCGCAAGTTTAAATGATTCAATCCGCCTTCGGAAAATTTTCGTTACCCGTATGTAAAATTCGTTACTTTTCCGTTACCTATTTGTAAAATTCGTTACTTCCGTTACCGGTAGACACCCTGGGAATGTGATCTTTGTACACACTTTTAAATGTCACATATCATTTCGCCTTATTACCGACGAACCGACGCAATCACTCAGTTCGAAAAATCACAATAACCTACCGGCATATTAACGCCAACAACATCAAACTAAGTTATACACAAATCATATAATTTCACGTGTGAAACAGATACAATATTCCGCAGCGTACAACTACCTATCACCCACTGGTCATTATGCAACACATCTAGGAACAAGCGCTGAATTAACCTTCGACGATTTCAAACGAAGACTTATTCGAAGCCGATTTCAAACGAAGACTTATTCGAAGCCAACTTTTTATAACAGCAGGACGCGACGCGGGAGTTAGTACGCAGTTGTCGATTATCGATACAAAGCGAAACTGCGGTATCGAGATATAACTTCAAAACACGTAAAGTCGATCCGTTCGATAGACGACATATTAAATCCGAAATTACGCGTGGGTTTTTTGAAAAATCGGGAGATTTAATACGTTAAGCGGGAGGGCGGGAGAAATGGTCTGAAATCGGGAGTCTCCCGCCTAAATCGGGAGAGTTGGCAGGTATGCTTTACGGTAAGAAGAAAAAAAATATGACATATGCAAGAAGTTTATGAATCTACGTCCAGAAGATTGCAACACAGCATCCTTCTATATAAATTACCGACATGGAAAGTGCACCGTCCCATATGTTCACGTTAATAAACTGGCGAATATGAGACAAGAAATAGCACACTGTACCTTAATATCCCCAACACCAATTTCTACACAGGGCATTGCTTCGGTGACAGTTTGAGTGAATGCTGATGCAGATCGGCCGGCTGTAAACATATGATTTTGCCAAGCAGGCAGAGCGCATGCGTGGGTCAGAGAACTTGTAAAGCACAGACAGCAAATCCAACGCTCGCACTCTGATCACTAAATTCAAGTGACTGAATCTCGACAGATATTTATGAATATTTCTGTTCGAACATAAAATAAAGTTATAATTATCGTCGAACATAAACAGTCGTATGCAACGTTTTGGGGATATTTTTTGAACTCATACTTTTTATAAAATTATATGTAATCTTGCGAATTCATTCTTATCATATAGCCTACTGCCTGCTGAAGAAGGTTATAGCATAACCAAAACCGGTACAGTGTACTCAAATATTACATTTTATTGGCTTAAGGTATCATTTTCTATTTCTTTAAACTCTGTCAATAAGGATTTGGGCAGACATGATCCTTTATGTTCGACGATGTCGAAACGTAAATATTATATGTCAGAAAACTGTACTATAATGAGGCTCATTACAGTACAAATTTTCACTATGGGACAGTTTCTCCCACCAATCCGAGTTCAAGAAACAGTTGTTTGACCGGCTGGCTGCGTGGCTCAGCGGTAACGTTCTCGCTTGCTGGGCCCAAGGTTGCAGGTTCGTATCCTGGCGCAGTCAGCTGGCATTTGAGGGTGCGCAAATGCGAGGGAGCCGTGTAAGTAGATTAACTGGCACGTTAAAGATACCCTAAGGGGCAAATTCCGGCACCCGGAGTCTCTAAAAGCCAGAGTAGTTAAAAGGGACGTAAAACCAATAACACTATTATTATTAGTTGTTGTTTGACCAATTAGGTAAGGATAGCATCGCACCTGCGCTGAGTTCCAAGGCCTTCTAATTTAAATTTCACTGCGTGGCCTAGTGTCATAGTGGGGTAATCGAGGAGGCCATGGTCAAACACAAGGTATTCTCTGCGTCCCGTCCGCTCTGTTTAGAACATAAAACTGGCGAAATCTCGACAGATATTTATGAATATTTATGTTCGAACATAAAAAAGTGATAATAATTATCGTCGAACATAAACAGTAGTATGCAACTTGCCTATAATGGTAATTAAGACACTCGTATGGAAATTATAAAACTCGCATACGCTCGTTTTATAAACATACTCGTGTCTTAATTATTGCCATTATAGGCTCGTTGCATAATGTACTATTTCATGTCATTTCGCAATTAATCGATGTTTTTCCATCCGAATGTTCCCTATAAAAAACAAAATATTAGCTACTCAGTAAATTGTAATTTATATTAAGTAAAATAAGGAAATTGGCCTTAACGTTGATTATTAGACTTGCTCAGAAATGTTCGCGGAAAAAGAAGTTACGTCAGTGTAAAATGTGGAGTACCATCAGTCTCCATTACAGAAACGAGAGGATTCGTGTGTAACCCACTCTGCGTTATGGTTGGCAATTTAAAAACCTCCCTCTCGCTTTATTTTCCTTGCGTGTTTTTATCTCAGTGCGTCATTGCGTAATCCTCGGTGGGCAGAAGTTATCTGCAACAGCAGAATGCCATTGCTCTAATATATCTAACCTCGCCAAGTGACCATTACTTTCAAGTGAGGCGGAAAAAAGTATTTGCACGGTGTTCGATCAATTGGGTGGATTCAGCAGCAAAAGAACCCACAATAGCTCCAGCTGTTTCGTTACGGCACTTGAGACATAATGGTCACCAGCCCTGAGGGCTTGGGTACAATTTGTATGAAAACCTGTGTTGCAGTGATATCTCTAATAGAGTGCTATGTTTCCATGATTGGGCTAAACAGCCATCTAAAAACTGAAAACGAGTGATAGCCTAACAACAACAACAACAACAACCACCAAAAAAAAAAACAACAACAATAATAATAATAATAATAATAATAATATTGATAATAATAATAATAATAGCCGGTCCCAAGCCCGGTTGAGAAAGGAGGAGGGTGAAACATGGTCAACGGTTTCAAAGGCGACTGAAGAATTTCAGTTCCCAATGGCAGAGAGAGCGGAAGAACCTAGTGGAGTAAACCACGAAAAACAATCATTTCGGACTAACAATCCGATCTTATTTCGGAATTTTATTTCCTACACCTACACAACACAATTTCATATGCAGAATGGAAATGTCGCTAAATGAGAGCACTACCCCAGGTAGTAACTTGAAAGAGAAATCCACCATTGCAGCAGGCAATGCATCGGGATCTAAGATTCTGGGGAGTCCCACCACTGCATACAAGATGAGTCGGAGCGTCTTGAAACACCTTCCAAATTGAAATTCAAGAGGAAATACTTCATCGGGACCACTAACGTCAACTCACTCCTGCGAGTCGGAAAACAGAAAGAATTGGAAAAGCTCCTGGACGACCAACAAATCCAGATTTTGGCTGTTCAAGAGACCAGATTCCTAGATGACCACATCATGGATATAAAGCACTACAGAGTATTCAAAGGAAAGCCAGCAATAAAGATAATGGCTAACACCCCTCTCCTTGGGACTGCCTTCTACATAAACAAAACCATAGTGGATAGTATCACAGACTTTTCATCTAAATCTGAGAGATTATCCCTATTGACAATCAAGTGCAAAAACAGGAATTATACTCTCATAAATTGCCATGCTCCTATCAACGAAGACAACAAGAAGAACCCACAGAAAGTCGATGACTCTGGGACCTCTTAGAAACAGAAATCGCTCGGATACCTGTGAACCATGTAAAACTCCTTCTGGGAGACTTCAACGCACAAATAGGGACAGAAAGAAAATACAGAGATATAGTAGGAGACTATCCAGCACACAGGAGGACAAACAAGAATGGCGAACGGCTCCTTGGACTCTGCAAAATCTTCCAGTTGAATCTCATGTCGACTCATTTTCGGAAACTTCCAAGAAAAGCAAAGACATGGGTATCTCCAAATCCCAACCTAGGAGAATTCCAATTAGACCATGTAGCAATATCAAGGACAAATACTAGGGAGGTGATGAATGTTAAAGTGATTAGAAATGGTAAATTTGACTCTGATCACTATCTCTCCAAAGTTAAAATACGTTTTCTTCCACCAAAACAAAAGAAGGATCCACCTAAGTTGAAAAAATACAACACCAATCGAATGAACATCAATGGAGATATTATAAATAACTTCAGAGAAGAAATCCGCTCTTCTAGAACAAAGACCTGGCAACATCTTTGTACAAAGATCAATGAAGCCGCTAAGAAAACATTCGGACTGGCAAAGAGGAAACGTACAATCTGGTGGAATGAAGAATGTGAGAAAGCACTTGAAAAGAGATCCGACACATGGAGAAAATGGAAATGTTCAAGAGATACGGAACATTTGGAACAATTCAGAACCCAAAGGAAAGAAACATCAGGGGTATTCCGCAGGACCAAACGATCGTTTGAGAATGCAAAGTTACAAAACCTCCAGGACGACTTCACTAAGAATAACACCAGAGATTTTTTCCAAACCTTCAAGGACAAGCTTAGAGGATACCAAATTCCAAGTATAAGTTTCAAAAACGAAGAAGGAAAAATTGGACTGAACAATCAAGAAAACTGCAATATATTAGCCAGATACTTTGAGAAACTCCCCAACTGCCCGCCTCCAACCAACAAACTAGAATTTCAGACTCATCCTATAAACTCAGAAGATGATATGCCACCAACAAAAGAAGAAATAAAGGAAGCCCTGAAAAGTCTCAAGAACAATAAGGCAAGCGGGGATGACTCCATATCAGCAGAAATGTTGAAGTGGGCAGAACCGGAAATCCTAGACGACCTGCACCATATCTTCCAACAAATATGGGAGACGGAAAAGCTACCAGACGAATGGAAAACAGCGCTGATCCACCCACTCCATAAAAAAGGGAACAAACAAGATGTTAACAACTACAGAGGCGTATCGCTACTCCCAGTCACTTACAAAATCCTCTCACGGATACTTCTGAATAGAATAGAAGGAATCCTAGAAAAGCAACTTGGAGAATACCAAGGTGGGTTCCGGAAAGGCCGTTCCTGTGTCGAACAAATCCTAAATTTGAAATCAATAATTCGCCACAGAGCGCTGAACGGCAAAAGTATAGTGGTTTCATTCATTGACTTCAAAAAAGCCTTCGACTCGGTGGACAGAGGGACCCTAGATAAGATCATTACAGAATTTGGAGTCAAAACCAAACTGGCCAATATTATCAGAGAAACCTAAACAGCCACAACTTCTAAGGTGAAGTTCATGGGAGAATTATCTCAGTCATTTGAAATCAAGACAGGTGTGCGACAGGGTGATGGTTTATCACCATTACTATTCAACTGTGTCCTCGAGAGGATTGTGAGAATTCGGAATTCCGAACTTGAAAATCAAGAGATAGCCCCGATCTGCCTAGGACGAAAAACGGGAGGAATCAAAGTCAATTGCTTGGCTTTCGCTGATGATTTTGCGATACTTTCAGAGAACCTAGAAGAAGCGGCCATACAGATCAACCTCTTAGAAAAGATCGCTAGCAAGACAGGACTTAGGATCTCGAAAGAGAAGACCAAGTTCATGATGAATGACAAACATGGACCACAATTCCTTGAAACAGAGATTGGACGGATTCAGAGGGTGAAAAAGTTCAAATACCTCGGTGAAACCATACAAGAGAACGGCCTAGAGAAAGCTGCTGTAGAAGATCGTATCTCAAAAATGCAAAGAAATTATGGACTAACTAAAATCATCTACAACAAGAAATGCATCTCATGGAATGCCAAACTAAAACATTACAACACGGTAGTAAAAACAGAATGCCTGTATGCCAGCGTATGCCTCTCGATGAATTACAAGTTGGAGAAGCTAGAGATCCTAGAAAGAAGAATACTACGGAAAATCATGGGCCCAGTCCAGACTGAAACCGGCTGGAAACTTCGGAGCAACAATGAAGTCTATAAAAATGTGGAGAGAATCTCAGAGACCATGAAGAAGAGGAGGTTATCGTTTCTCGGACACTTGTACAGAATGGACAAAACTAGACTAACCAAACAGTTATTCGACTACCTGTGGAACAAGAAGACAACAACGACATGGATTAAGGAAGTTCGAAAAGATCTCGAAAATTCCAACATCCAGGAAGTTCAGATGTCAAACAGGGAAACATTTCGGTACATAATTCAAAATTTGGAAGGGTTTCACGTCACAAGAACCACAAAGAAGGGAAGAGCCTGGACGGATGAGCAGAAGAAACAGCATAGCGCCCATATGAAGGAGTACTGGAGGAAGAGGAAACTTCAGGCAAAGAAAAAATGAAATTGTAGCGTGATCCGAAGTGGTCAATTCGCAAATAAAAATAAAAAATTCCTCTCGGCACGCCGGAAGGCGGAGGTAGATTTCACCGGGCAAACTAGGGGATAGGCTAAAATAGGCAAAATATGCAGGTTTTCGTAGGAGGATCAGACCTCATTTATTGCGAGAAAGTATTTTACAATTGAAGGTTAGTTAACATTTTTTCGTCTTTCTATGCATATTTTTAACATTTTACTGTCTTATGGGGATGGTAACCTTCTTGTCATTTGGGGTTCACTTTTATACTTGTGATCACTGTCCTTATGCAAGGTTTGGAACTAATGTGTAAGTATCTAACAGTCTGTTACTTCTTCACGCAAAATTTTATCTCCCGCAGAGATGTTGGTTGCTTCCTCAGTTTAGGGGCTGCGACAAGGTGGTCATGTAACCCCGTGTACATTGGGTGTGTGTAGAATCTGTCTGATAAACGGTGTTATTTGTGATGACTGTATTAGTCTGTAATTCAGGTAAGGTCTGCAGAAGGTCAATTTTAAGTAGTAGTAGTCTACCTAATTGTGTACCAAATACTAACGTCAACGACACCTAGCTGTGAACTTGGCTGCTAGATGCCACCGCAACCAGCAACTTGCAACGAACGTTGTAACTTCCCCTCCGAAGGAAAGCATGCTGACGGATTTTTAGCGCTCTTAGAAAATCCGGCGACTTTGGCCGGCTTTGAACCAGCGACCTTGGGCATAGAATTTCAGCATGCTACCAGTTAGCCACTTCCCTCATAGTCAGATGGAACAAGAAGTTCCGTGAAGAACTAAAGAGCCTACTTTTCTTAAAATTAAGATTCATGCCATAGATTAATCTACAGTATATGAACCTATCTAGAATAATGACGAAATTAAGTGGGTAACATCGAAATGTCTTAATTAGTTCGAAATAAGGTATACTAGGCATAATGTAGCCTAATAGAGCAATACAGTTGGCAGCTCTGGTGACTGAATATATTCTTACTTCCATCTCCTAAGGTACAGAATACAAAATGTGGTTGAAGTCCAAAGGACGTTACATGGATTTAGACATTGGATCTATTAGTACACGTAAAAGCATGTTGGCAACAATGTCATGCGAGTGCTGGTCAGAAATAATCTGAAATATTATATCTTCTTGTGCCAATTTTGGATGAAATCCATTTGTTGGTATAGAAGTTACATGTATTTAAAAATTGGTCCTATCAGCAGGCTTAGAATCATGTTGGTAGAACTGACGTATATAAGTTACTCCAAATTAATGTAAAATGTCAGGTAATTTACGTGTGCATAGTTTAAAGCTGTCGACTTGCATACTTTCTGATATATTTGGATACAAAATAGAGAGCAATTATTAACAGTTAGCAGCCCTGGTGGCTCTTAAGAATACACTCAGTCATATCTGTTTATGTACACATATTACATACAAAATTTGGTTGAAATCCAATTGATAGTGTAAAAGTTATATGCATTTAAAAATTGGACTTATCAGAAGGCTCAAAATTATTTTGGCAACGCTGTCATGTATGGCCACCTGGAAATTAAACTGAAATAGTATTATCTACATGTGTACCAATTTTAGAATAGCTCCCATGTATACCTTCCAAGATATCCAACATGGAGCTCAAATTTCTAGTGCGTTTTTTTTAGCAGTTGGTAGCACTGGCATCTTTTTCAAATATGGGCCTGAGATATTCCGGTATACATCTTTACTCATACTAAATTTGGTTGCGATTGCTGCAGCCGTTTAGGAGTTGATATGGGGACACACACACACACACAGCCAGACTGACAGAAGGACAGACAGACAGACAGACAGACAGACAGACAGACAGAAGGACAGACACATTTTCCCGGATATATCTCATAAGTCTACTATTTCCCCATTTTTGAAAAGTGTGAAAAGTAGGCTAAAAATGAATGTGATCTCGTCAATGGCGTTGTCTTGGCAACCTCTGATAGACCATCCCTCATCAATTTAAAAGCGTTGTTATGGTAACCTCTGATGGCACTTGTCATTTTTTAAAATTCCGAAATCATTTTTCTAATCCCTTGGCGTAATGGTGGGTCATATCAAAAATTCTTTCAGACAAAAGTTTTAGGTAATTATTAGGGGAATATTTTCCATTTTGTACGGTTTTGATATTGTGCCTATTAAGAGAGATATGATTAATGTTTCCCGAAAAACCCACTTTTTTCCACCCCTTTGGTCAATGGTTGGTGCTATCAAAAAACTTATTTGACATACATTTTTGGCACTTATCCGACACATATTATGAACTTTGAATGGATTCGATATTTCACGTATTAAGAGAGTTATAGCGAAATTTCACTTTTTCGAAAAAAGCCCCCCATTTTCACCCCCTTCGACCGATTTTGCCCATTAACGAACTCGACCGAGATTTTATAGGGATACATATTATGTAAAAAGTTCAAAGTGATTGGTGCAAAATTACGGCAGTTATCGTGTCCACAAAAAACTGATATATATATATATATATATATATATATATATATACATATATACATAAATTATATATAAACTTTTGAACTGACGGTGGTTTTGGGGTCTGGGGGATGTGAAACGCGAAGATATGTCGAAATTTTACGGAAGTCGAAACATGGTACCCATTGCAATAGTTAGCTTTCTAATGAAATCTACCTAAAAAAGAGTGTGTATCAAAAAAGATTCTCCTTCTATGGTCACTTAACACGAATACGCTCTGGAAGATTGTCCAATCAAATCTGTGCCTACTTTGTGGGCTTCGGTGGCGTAGTTGGTAGCATGCTGAACTGCTGTGCCCAAGATAGCGGCTTCAAAACGGGCCGAAGGATTTTTTAAGAGCGTTAAAATCTTTCAATATGACTTAATTCGGAGGGGAAATAGTTAGTTATTGTTGTTTTAAGTTGTTTTAAGGGGCGGAACTACGAGGTCATCTGTCCCTGAGGGGAAGTAAAGTCGGTGGTCCCATGTCATAGATTTATGGCATGTAAAAGATCCTTCCACATACTAAACTTGTGTGAAGCTAAATTTCTAGGTTAGATTTCGTTGGAACGCTCTATCAAAGTTCCAACGTTCATCACTAGGTATCATTGGCATATGGTAGTAGCGAAATTTGGAACTACTTGAAAGTGAACGGAACTTGTAGCTCACCCTATGGGTGTCTGCTAGAAGCAGCTACAGCCTCTGGCGAGCCGAACATGTCCTCGGACACTCCCGGCACTAAAAGCCATACGATAAATAAATAAATAAATAAATAAATAAATAAATAGATAAATAGATAAATAAATAAATAAATAAATAAATAAATAAATTGTGGGAAAGAAAACCAAAGGGATCTGGTTTACAGAGGTGGAAAAAGACCTACAAGAACTGGGGATATCACACGAGGACATCTTGGAACGTGACCCTTTGAAGAAGAAACTTGGTAAAATAAAGAATTCTCAGCCAAAACCCAAAATGAAAACGGGAAAGATTTGGACCGAGGAACGGAAGGAAGCTCACCGAAGAGGATTGCGGGAAAACTGGGCAAATCGAGTGAAAAAAACAGTTGAAATAGCGTGGTCCATAGATGACCGAAAGAAAGAAAGAAAGAAAGAAAGAAAGAAAGAAAGAAAGAAAGAAAGAAAAAGAAATAGAGCGAGTATTTGTAATAGGGCTTAGGAAGGAGGTCGTCTTAGTATTAAGTTAGGAACGATCCCTGCCTTTGTCTGTTCTAGAAGTAGAAAACTAGAGAAAACTACATCTAGAATAGCTGAGTTGGGAATCGAACCCATATGCTCTTGGTTTTGCCCTATGAGGCTGAGTGTACTCCGTTCCAACCCCCAGACCAGAATTAAATTTCTTGTCAGAGCCCGGAATTGAACTCGGACCCCAAAGGCGACAGCCAAGAATACTAGCCTGTACGTCAGGAGTAGTGGGTGAGTGGACTACTACTTGTCAAATGACTGTGATTAAACAGCCTCCGATTTGAAAACCATAATAATAATAATAATACTAATAATAATAATAATAATAATAATAACCCCTGGCACTACAGCCCATGAAGGGCCTAGGCCTACCAAGCGACCGCTGCCCAGCCATTAAGGCCTGCAGATATTGGGGTGACACGTGGTCAGGGCATCGGGCCCCCTCGGCCCATAATCTTGATTTTTGTGATCGGTGCGCTGCCTCACTGTCAGTCAGCTACTCAATTGTCCTCACGAGGCTGAGTGCACCCCGTTCCAGCCCTCACGTCAGTTTCTAAAATCCCTGACCGAGCCGGCAATCGAACCCGGGGCCTCTGGGTGAGAGGCAGGCGCGCTACCCCAACACCACGGGGCCGGCCATTGAATACCATTATAGTATTTATTAACAATCATTTTATAACTTGATAAGAATCTGTAACATTTACTTTTAAATGCAATATATAACGAAGCTTTTAGCGGACGAACCTGCTTCGCCTCCTTCCACCCCCAGGGTAATTTTAAAGTTATGTCGGCCGCCAATAACGAGGTTCTAAGGACAGAGAGCTCCACTCAGGCAACCTCAAAAGGCCGGCCACACTTTCATGATAAACTTGAACGAGGAGTCAGCAAGGCTTCAGCTTGATTGGAATAACAGTCCACAGATTATATGAAGAGAATTATTGCTCTGACAGTCACTAAACCCATATCCTAGCCGTCTGGATGAACTAGGATAGTAATTGCGCCTTGATCATCCTTCCTCAAACTTGGTAAATTATGGCAGCGTTCGAAATAGTTTTCAATGCTCATATAGCTCAACACATTTACCTCAGCGTGATCAGCAAGCCACGGAACGCAACCGTAACAAAATCAGCAATAATAGTGTGGTCTGTAACGCATTACAGCGATAAATGCGTCATGAGAAATGTGCAATTCAATTACAGTTTCAATAGGAGTGTTCAGCTTCAAACAATGCCCGTGATGAGCATCATTCAAACACTAGTATACGTCAAGTACACTACGCGGTCTTATACGCCTCCTGACACATATTGCTGTTCATTACATATACGCCATATAAATAAATAATACAATTAAGTCAATACATGAGTGAATAAACAAGTGAGTCAACACTTATGAGAATAAACAAGTTAGTCAACAGTTAGTAAATAAACAGGTGATTCAACAGTTAAAAACAAGTGATTCAATAGTTAAGCGAATAAACAAGTGAGCCAACAGTTAACAGACAAGTGAGCCAACAGTTAAGTAAATAAACAGGTGAGTCAACAGTTAAGTTAATAAACAAGTGAGTCAACACTTATGAGAATAAACAAGTTAGTCAACAGTCAGTAAATAAACAGGTGATTCAACAGTTAAAAACAAGTGATTCAATAGTTAAGCGAATAAACAAGTGAGCCAACAGTTGAGTAAATAAACAGGTGAGTCAACAGTTAAGTAAATAAACAGGTGAGTCAACAGTTAAGTTAATAAACAAGTAAGTCAACAGTTAAGTGAATAAACAAGTGAGTCAACAGTTAAGTGAATAAACAACTGAGTTAACAGACAAGTAAATAAACAAGTGAGTCCACAGTTAACAGACAAGTGAGCCAACAGTTAAGTAAATAAACAGGTGAGTCAACAGTTAAGAAAATAAACAGATGAGTCAACAGTTAAGTTAGTTGACAGTTAAGTGAATAAACAAGTGAGTCAACAGTTTAGTAAATAAACAACTGAGTTAACAGACAAGTAAATAAACAAATGAGTCCACAGTTAACAGACAAGGGAATAAACAAGTGAGTCAACAGTTAAGTGAATAAACAAGTGAGTCTACAGATAAGTAAATAAACTAGTGAGTCAACAGATAAGTAAATAAACTAGTGAGTCAACAGATAAGTAAATAAACAAGTGAGTCAACAGTTACGTAAATAAACGAGCGAGTCAAAACTAAGCAAATAAACGAGTGAGTCAACAACTAAGCAAATAAACAAGTGAGTCAACAGATAAGTAAATAAACAAGTGAGTCAACAGTTAAGTAAATTTAAAAAAGTGAGTCAACATTTATGTACATAAACAAGTGAATCAACATAATTATATAAGTAAATAGACGAGTCAACAGTTCCAATACATTATTTAAAGAAATGATTATCCTAAACAAGAAGGTATAATATATTAATAGTACGAGTACATTATGCAGATTCTAAATACACATATTCTGGTAATTCCCAGAGTGAATTGAGGCAAAGAAATGCGACCAAGAACAGTAATAGGCCCATACAAGGTTTCCATGAGATATTATTCTTGTCTGGCAGAAGCAATTCTAAAGTTTATTTATTATTTACAGCCTATTTCTGAGCATCTGCTTCAGCAAGCTTCACCTGTCTCAAGACCAGAAATGGAAAGCGGAAACATGCCTTGTTTGGCTCGTAGCATAAGCCGCCATTTCGAACCCCGGTCACGGGCTTTTCAATTACTCTCCCAGGCCCCGAGGCACGCGCCGCGCCGCGCGCATTAATTCATTGCGATGTAGCGACATTACATTTCCGCGAGGGAGGGTAGCAGAGTGGAGAGGGCGTCGAACATTACCGAGGCCGTGATAAATCAATTGAAAACTACCCCAAACCGCTCAACAGCTATGGGATTGGAACTCCAGCCCGTACAATCACAGGGCAATCATCTATTTGTGAAATGTTGTTGGAACTTACCAACTGGTCCGTATCCAATGTGTATTTGATGTGTAACATCTTTCCACTCGGTTGCTGGATATTTTTGTGGGAGTGATTTTGAAAAATGGGACGGAAGTGTGTAAGACGCACTGCCAGCTGGATCGTATTCCTCCTGGACATTCATCAACACAAAAATCTTTTCTTATTTACACACTAATAATACATAACCATTCCAAGACTCTCTTTTTTTCTTCTCTGCCTACTTGATATTTTTACTCTCGCACTGCCTTCTTGATTGTTCTCGCACTGCCTTCTTGATACTCTGTTGCTAATTCTTCACTGCCTACTTGATATTTCTACCCTCGCACTGCCTTCTTGATACTCTGCTGCTAATCATATCAATATGACTCATTTTAACAGAATCCATATGCAATTACGTGTTGGTCTGTGAATCAAGCGGTCCGGGAACTGGGCAAGCCTTTCATGATCTACTGCTGTGCACATTGCATTTACTCGCAAGTTGGCCTATTTATAAGGAATTTAAGGTTATGAGCGGTGTCGCGTCTATTAATCTAGTTGATCCATATCGTATTCTTAATTTAGGCTAGTGCTGGGGGAAGCTACAAATCATCTAATAAAATGAGTTCCGTATTATCAACTACAATAACTGTAAAAAAAAAACTCCCTTTTACAATAGATTAATATTTGTGCCAATTGTATTGTATGACTACCCCTTATTATTCCCGCTTTCCAACGGGGTCGGGGATGAGATGCGATGGAAGTCTTTGTGGCGATGATTTTTTCGGCCGGATGCCCTTCCTGACGCCAACCTCAGGAGAGGAGTTAATGAAAGATGAAATGAATGATGGTGAATGAAACTGGGCAAGGATGTGGAAGGAAGCGGCCGTGGCCTGTCAGAAGGTACCGTCCCAGCATTTGCCTGGTGTTGAAAATGGGGAAACCACGGAAAACCATTTCAAGGACGGCCGACGGTGGGGCTCGAACCCACGCGTCTACCGAGTCAGCAGAGAGCTTGGCTCCATGACCTAATGCTGCGCATTAGCCAGCGTAGCCACTACTGTCGGTATTAATATTTGTGCCAATAATATTATAAAATACTGGTGTATCAACAATTTCACGTGAGGTTTCTTCTATGTCAGATGTTACACATCATATGCGACTACTGAAAGGCTCGTAAAGTTTTTTTTTTTTCTTTTTACGGGACCAGAGGAGGAATTGCGGATATTTGTATTATTTGTTCCAGAAACAATACTTCCCCAGGATCAATTGGATTAATATCCATTGCTAAGGTCCGTAACAGCCGCTGCTCGTTCAGTGCGCGCTGACGCACAATGTAAAGTGTCACTAGATCCAAACAAACTGACTACAGATAAGAATAGCAGATCTTTTTCCGAATAGGCTACGCTTTTACTTACACAATTTCTGACGTTCAAATTTGGTACATTGCAGCATCCAAGCATTGGCGGATCCCAATTGAGTGCCGATAAGTTTTGTCCAGTACAATACGAGTAAGTTATATCACCGATAACTAAAATAACATAGATCACAATGGGTTATACTCGCACACGCAATATCTTTCTAAAATACATTATTTTTCTTCTATTCACAGGTGATGTTAATCATATCACAATTGACACAATCTAATGTGGCATTGGACCAATGTTTATTGTCATAGCGTATTATTTTGCTTCCACATAGCAAGAAATTCGAATAGAAGGAACAAAATTGCAACAGGACTACTCATATATTCCCACCCAATTTTTTAAGAAAACAATTTTAATGTGTCAATTTTTTTAAAAATTTTTGCGTAAATTAATTCAAATAATGTTAATTTTATCCACAAAGATAATGTACGATTTATGCATGCTTTAATAGTAGGAGTGTCTTTTGAGTGTATGCATATTATGTTGATGAAACTGTGACATCAGGCTGATGAAGAGCAAAGTTGTTGCCCGAAACATGTCCCTATAGTATGTTAAAATAAACTTTGTGTAAGGAAACTTAAGTATTGATTGGGTGGTGATAATAGACCCAATAAATCAAATCTAATAATCCCATTCAAAAAATCCCTCTCGGCACGTCAGAAGGCGGAGGTAGATATCACCGGGAAAAGAAAAATATTTAGAATTCACTAAATTTGCGAATTGTTATATTCCTACAAAAGTTCCACATATTTAGTATACGAGAAAGTATTTTGCTCATCCCTTGGTGTAAGGGTGGGTCATAACAAAAATTCTTTTCGACAAAAGTTTTACGTAATTGTAGAGAACATTTCACCATTTTAAACGTTTTCATATTGTACCTATCAAAAAAGAAAGGAAGATTCAAATAATGTTTAATTTTATCCACAAAGATAATGTACGATTTATGCATGCTTTAATAGTAGGAGTGTCTTTTGAGTGTATGCATATTATGTTGATGAAACTGTGACATCAGGCTGATGAAGAGCAAAGTTGTTGCCCGAAACATCTCCCTATAGTATGTTAAAATTAACTTTGTGTAATGAAACTTAAGTATTGATTGGGCGGTGATAATAGACCCATTAAATCAAATATAATACTTCCCCATTCAAAAAAAAAAAACTCTCGGCACGTCAGAAGGCGGAGGTAGATTTCACCGGGCAAAGAAAAATATTTAGAATTCACTAAATTTGCGAATTATTATATTCCTACAAAAGTTCCACATATTTAGTATACGAGAAAGTATTTTGCTCATCCCTTGGTGTAAGGGTGGGTCATAACAAAAATTATTTTCGACAAAAGTTTTACGTAATTGTTAGAGAACTTTTCACCATTTAAACGGTTTTCATATTGTGCCTATAAAAATAAAAAAAGGAAGATTGTAGTTTTACGTGATCGTGAATCTTGTGATTATGAACCACCAGACCTCCTTTTTACGTGGAATCCGAACGACAGGACATGGCATTCCACTTCGAAAATCTCACATGTATCAACTGAGAACCGAACTCAGTCCACCTTGGTGAGAGGCCAACAGTTTGACCGCTGCGCGACTACGCCCCTTGTGCCTGTTAAGGGAGATATAATTGTTTCTCTCAAAACTCCATTTCTCCCAACCTCTTTGGTCAATGGTTGGTGCTATCAAAAACCTTTTCTGAGATAAGTTTTTGGCCCTTATCCGAGGAACAGTACGAACTTTGAATGGGTTCGTTTTTTTGACATACTAAGAAAGATATAGCGATAGTTTCTAGAAATGCCCCCCCCCCCCCCCCCTCTTCCACCCCACTCGGTCGAAATTGCCCATTAACGAACTCTACCGAGATTTTGAATAGCTATATTTTATGTACAGGGTTATTATATATGTGCGCGCGAGTAAACACGGCAAGCTAAACCGGCTGTGACTGGCGCAGATCGCGGGCGCGCGTACGCGGTTCAGCCTATGCTCCGCTTACATATTGTTAGTTCTCACGAGTATTGTCATTCATATGGGCGTGTATCTGCAAAGCTTAGACGTTAGTGTTGCACGTTTGGTGAGTATTGTGATTACTGTGATTGTTGGTCATGCCTAGACACCAAATCACATTGCGCGAACGTGTGTATATCCATAATTAGTACATGAAAATCTTGTTCTGAAACGAGACGAAAATTTCGAATCAAGTTTACAGGAAGACCTGTGCCTAATGCCAGTACAATATTAGGAGGCTCGCTAAACGATTAAAGGAAACAGGCTCCGTAAATTATAAAAGAGTTGACAGACATTCTTTAATCAAGAGAGGGAGGACATTTTCAGCATCGCCTATGAGCTCTATAAGTACACATTATTGAACATGTTTGGTAAAAGTGTGAAAGTGCGCGCCACCACCGGCTGAACCGGGTACGCGCGGCTACGATCTGCGCTAGCCACAGCCGGCTTAGCTTGCCGTGTTTACTCGCGCGCACATAGATAATGATTGACCCTGTATATGTCGTAGTCTGATAGTGAAATCCGCCATTTCATGAAAATCCCAGGCACTTCATGAAGACCCGGCATATGATGTGTGGTTTCATGAAATGACTAAATTTCACCGTCACATAGTGTAATTCATTTTGCACATCTGACGGGAAATCCAGACCGTCACTTCATGAAGTACCGGCAGCGGTGATCACTTGTGAGGGAAGTGTGATTTCCAAGAATTAATCGGATAAAGATGTGGACACTAAAGAGCTGTTATTTCCTCAGAATGTGAACACTGTGACATATGGTACAAATGTCTAATGGTCTGGACCTCATTTCCCCCTTAAATTCCCTCCCCAGCATCTTGGCCTTGCGCCTAGATGGAATATTACAGTACGCTATCGCACTGTGAACGGAAGAAGTAGGTCGTTCAGATGCATTTTGTTTTCAAAACATAATAGTCTTG
Source organism: Meconema thalassinum (assembly GCA_946902985.2). Lineage (NCBI taxonomy): Eukaryota > Metazoa > Arthropoda > Insecta > Orthoptera > Tettigoniidae > Meconema > Meconema thalassinum. The sequence continues at coordinate 179,066,068 of OX336393.1, forward strand.
GCCTTGCGCCTAGATGGAATATTACAGTACGCTATCGCACTGTGAACGGAAGAAGTAGGTCGTTCAGATGCATTTTGTTTTCAAAACATAATAGATAGATAGAAGCCTCCGTGGCTTAGGCGGCAGCACGTCGGCCTCTCACCGCTGGGTCCGTGGTTCAAATCCCGGTCAATCCATGTGAGATCTGTGCTGGACAAAACGGAGGCAGACAGGTTTTTCCCCGGGTACTCCGGTTTTCCCTGTCAAAAATTTCATTCCAGCAACACTCTCCATTATCAATTCATTTCATCTGTCATTCATTTAATCATTGTCCCAGAGGAGTGCGTCAGGCCTCGGCAGCCGGCACAGTTCAAATCCTCGCCGCTAGATCGGGGCTTCATTCATTCCATTCCTGACCCGGTCGGAGACTGGAAGCAGGCTGTGGATTTTCATTTTCAATAGATAAATAACAGATAGTATAATATGGCTTGGCTTCGCTGTTCCACCCTTTAAACCAGGGCCATCCAGTCATTGCGCTCAGGGAGCGCGGACCGCGCTCGGGGAGCACTGGCCAGTCAGACTAGCGCTCCTTCCCCTACCACCACTATACTGTGGCAGCGAGGAGAAGGACGATGTTCGGACCACGCTGACTAGACACGTACGTACAGTCGTGCGGCCGACGGCTCTTGTGGGATTGTTGACATATTAATATGGCTGTTTTGCCATAACAAATATACCGCATATACAAATAGAATGGTACTCCGATGTATGGAATCCGATGTATGGAATGTGCAGCAAACCAACACAAGTGTAAAGTAAAGAATATCGATTTATTCCAAACTGATATATGAACATATCAGAGAGGAAAATTCAACAACAAATGGTGTTCTTTGTAACACATTACATCTCTGTTGCACACTAAACATTTGGCATTCCCTTTATAAGCTATACAGAAGAATGAAATTTCCCATTCTGCTTTAAAGACTGCTGCTTCAGCACTCCTTCTTTGTATCCTGTTCAGTCATGACCACTACGAAACTGATTTACTTACACGCTGTCAACAAAGCGCATTGGACTAGACTAGCGACTGATGGATCGGCTGCACACTTTAGCGCGCTCAGCCAGCCTAGCTCCTCCCGCCACTTCTGAAACTACCTTCCAACAAAGCGCTTGGAGCACTGCCTTAGAGCGCTGTCTGAACTCAGTTACGGGCGCACAAAAATGAGATCTGGTAGAGCTCTTAGCAGCCGACTGTCGGAGTAAAGTTGTGGTCTCGGGGTATAGTGCTAGCTTCCGGATCACTACATGGTAAGTTCTGAATTGCGTCTGGGACCTGCCGTCCACGCGGGGCGGGTTGCTAGTAAATATACATATTAATACTAATATTAGCGGCTTCGGTGGCGTAGTTGGTAGGATGATGAACTGCTGAGCCAAAGATAGCGGGTTAAATCCCGGCCGAAGTCGTTGGATTTATTAAGAGCGTTAAAATCCTTAAGTATGCCTTCCTTCGGAGGGGAAGTAAAGCCGGCGGTCCAATGTCATAGATTTATGGCATGCGAAAGATCCTTCCACAGACTAAACTTGTGTGGAGCTAAATTGTTACGTTAGATTTCGTCGGAACGCTCTATCAAAGTTCCAACGTTCGCCACTAGGTATCACTGATATCTGGTAGCGAAAGTGGGAACTACTTGAAATTGAACAGAACTTGTAGCTCACCCTATGAGTGTCCGCTTGAAGCAGTTACAGCATCTGGCGAGCCGAACATGTCCTCGGACACTCCCGGCACTAAAAGCCATACGATAAATAAATAAATAAATAAATAAATAAATAAATAAATACTAATATTAATAATAACTACGGAGCTCTTGATGAGGCAGCAGGTGTCGAACCGCGAACCAACGCTAGACATTGTGGGAGCGTGTCCAGACAGAAGGAGCGTACGCTGTTAGCCTCTGGCTGTTGGCCCTGTTAGGGCATAGCGGCTTTACGTGTACTGTGCACTCGCTCGCAGCTGTGATGTCTGCTGTACAAGCAGGAAGTTCAACAGGACATGTGAGAACCGTAACAATAACCATTTTAATGTGGCGACCACAAAACTGGAAATATACCGTACTTCTAGATACGGATTACATGATTATGATGGTTGTTGATGGGGCGGAACAGCGAGATCATCTGCCCCTCGTAGCACGGTTTACAAAATACAAGATTGCCGGTGGCCGAGGTGGAAACTAGTCTTTGTTTACTTGTGTCATGCTGTCAGCGTGCTAAGTTGACAGGTACAGTCGCGCGGGTAGGATATGACTCACGTCCAGTAGTCTTTCATCGTTTTACTCTCAGTGCTAATTTCACCAACTCTTTACTAACGATTTGTTAGTTAATTCCTATTTCACTTAAATACGAGAGTTAATGCATGGTTATCGTTGATGCATTTCACGAGGCCATTCGGGTTCGCAATTACTTAAATAAGCTTTACGGCTCACGGTTTCATCTCGTGAAACATGGCGGGCAGGTCAAGAAGCGTCTATTGTTTTATAGCACTGATTATTGTTTGAGATGCTTCCTTGAGATTTCTGGAACATAATATTATAAAGGAAGGGAAATACAGAAGACCTTATATTATTCGTGGCAAAAGCTTAACATGATATGCACAAAGTATCTAGGAGAACAGGCAGTTGTGTTGAATAGGACACACACACTCTGCCTGTTGTCTTCGTAGAGTAAGCGGTTGCATCGAAGACTCTGAGTTCATTACGCAGAGCTGGAAGGCGTTCGATTTCCACTTCGGATATGCTTTTTTTAAAATCCGTATTCTTCTTTCTTGGTATTAAACATATTTTTTTTTAATTATTATTATTTAGTCGATTTACCCTCAAGGTTGGTGGTTCCCACGGACGCAGCGAGGGAACTCACCCCTACCGCCTCTACGGGCAGTGTCCTGGAGCTGGGAACATCTGGTCGAGGTGGATACAACTGGGGAGATGTGATCAGCACTTCGCCCAGGCGGCCTCACCTGCAAAGCGAACAGGGGCCTTGTGAGGGATGGTAAGGGATGGGGAGATTGGGATGGAGACGCGAGGGAGAGGGAAGGAGGCGGCCGTGGCCTTACAGAAGGTACCATCCTGGCAATTTCCCGAATAAATGAATACCCACGGAAAACCACTTCGAGGATGGCTGAGGTGGGAATCGAAACTCCTCTACTCATTTGTACCACCCGAGGCTGAGTAGACCTCGTTCCAGTCCTCATACAACATTTCAAATTTCGTGGCAGAGCCGGGAATCGAACCCAGGGCCTCCGGGGCGGTAGCTAACCATGCTGACCGCTACGCTTCGGAGGCGACTATTAAACATATATGCTCTTCTATAATTCCATCGTAAATCTACTGACACGGCTCCCGCACATTTGCGCACCCTCAAATGCCAGCCGACTGCGTCAGGATTCGATCCTGCAACCTTGGGCACTGTAACCGAGAACGTTACCGCTGAGCCACGCAACCAGCGGAACCTAATGTATTTCAACCAATTAATTTACTATAGAGTTGCGCAAAACATTGAGTATAGCTCACACCCAGCGACTAGTCCGCAACCCTGCACGCAGCATGTCAAAATGGCGCACGAAATGAGATGTGAGTTTAAAACCACCAAGAGCACTAAACTCGGCAAGTGTTTATAAGTTGTCAAACATACCGACAAAATTATAGCCGGCTTTTAGCCGTGTATATTCAGCACGTTTTCCTCCTCATCCATGTTTACACAAGGCAGACCGCCCAAGTAGCCGAGAAGAGACCATCCACTTTCCATCCCGACATCGACAAGACAACATAATACTGTATATTACATTCAAACAACGTCCGCAATAACATTACATTACTTATTCCTTCATTGGACTCTCCATGTATTAAACTTAGATTTCGCTGCAGGTTTTAACATTCTACAGAATTAGAGAAAATAATCAAGAGAATAGTCAAAGCACACTCACCGCCACTGCTGATTCTTTCGGAGATCTTGAGAAATACGACGCGTATCAGACACGGAATCAATGAAGAGAATGTATATATTGTGATTCTTGACTATACGGCTGGCTGCGTGGCTCAGGGGTAACGTTCTCGCTTGCTGTTCCCAAGGTTGCAGGATCGAATCCGGACAAATCCTGAGGGTGCGCAAATGCGAGGGAGCCGTGTCAGTAGATTTACTGGCACACTAAAGATTCCCCTCGGGGCAAAATTCCGGCACCCTAGCGTCTCTAAGAGTCTCAGTATTTAGAAGGGACGTAAAACCAATAACATTATATTATTATTATATTATTATTATATTTTATTATTATTATTATTATTATTATTATTAAATCTTGACTATATAAACAACAGGGACTATATAGCCTACTGTCGGCCAAAATATTATGTGCACTCGAGTTTGAAGGTTGTTTGTGAAGTAACCAATAGACCTACATAAAATCCAATAACATCATCATTTTCATCGTTCTATTTTACGTTAGTTCATGTAGGTTTGGAATTTTTAATTTATATTTTAATATTTTTTATCGCAGTTGAAACACAAAAAGTGCCCGTTTTTAAGCGTGTTTCAACCATGCGTCACATTTAAGAATTATTATCTCACAAACCCGTCATCAGATTGAGTCCAAATTTTAACACAATATGCATTGGAATGATGTACAACTGGTTTATTAATTTCAAAATATTGTGTGTTCAAGAACGAAAGTTGTTATCATTTTTGTAAGGTAACTTTTCCTCGGCTCGGGATCGTTGGAAAATGTAGTTCCTGATCGCGTTGTAATCCGTATACATCAAAAAGGTATGCTGTATGACTGTGAAATATGTAAATTAATTCACTTATTTTATATCGTTTTGTATTTGTACGGGGAAATAACACAAGGTTCACCAGCTAGCCGCTCCGGGAAATGCTGAACAGCGTTGCTGAGATGGAGCCCATCACTTCCGAGCGAGCTGCGTCATGATGCGTGATGGGGCCCATCTTGGCAACGTTGTACAGCTTTCACCGGAGCGGCTAACTGATGAACCATGTCTTAATTCCCCGTACAAATACAAACCGATATAAAAATAAATGAATTAATTTACGTATTTCACAATCATACAGCATACCTATTTGATGTATAAGGATTACAACGCAACCAAGAACTACATTTTCCAACCACCCGGAGACGAGGAAAAGTTACCATACAAATATGATAACAACTTTGTTTCTTGGACACACAAAATTTTGAAATTAATAAACCAGTTATACAACATTCCAATGTATATTGTGTTAAAATTTGGATTCGATCTGTTGACGGGTTTGTGAGACAATAATTCTTAAATGTGACGCATGGTTGAAACACGCTTAAAACCGGGCACGTTTTGTGTTCCAACTGCGATAAAAAATATTAAAATATAAATTTAAAATTCCAAACCTACATGAACTAACGTAAAATAGAACGAAGAAAATGATGATGTTATTGGATTTTATGTAGGTCTATGGGTTACTTCAGAAACAATCTTCAAACTCGAGTACACATAATATTTTGGTCGACAGTAGTATACTTGATTGAACAGTACGATTCGAACCAAAACCAAACCCCGTGGTACTACAGTAGGTCAACCAAGCGACCGCTGCCCAGGTCCCCTCGGCCGTTTATCTTGGTCTCCGTTACCGGAGGGCTGCCTCACTGTTAGCTGATCAATTGACCTCACGAAGCTGAGTGTACCCCGTTCCAGCCCTCACATCCCTGTCGGAGCCGGGAATCAAATCCGGATCCTCCGGGTGCAAGGCAGGCGCGCTACCCCAACACTGCAAGACCGGCTTTACGATTTGAACAGAATGCAATTAAGCTAAGGGGGTTTAGAAAAGAAATCCCACTATGAACCTTGCGTAAGTTACATACAAGAAAGGTGTGGAATTCATTGGATGAATTTGCAGAGCTAAGGGACTGATTTCGAAAATTAACCGTTAATATTTCCAGAAAACTTGATAAAGGACGGCTATCCGTCTTCACTACAATGCGTTAGCGCAGGAACTCCGAATCTCCCTCGACTGGTGGCACGGTATGTATATATTTTTTTTAGAATTCATATTTAGTGGTAAACAATTGACCTACAGTATGTATCATTAGTTTTACATCTCTGAATGAAATAAAATATTAGTCACTTTTCATAAAACGTTTACTTAAAGAGTTCACCAGAAGTTCTCCACTCATGTTCTGAACCGTTGTAATCATTTCTTGCATATCCATATTCCCCATTCGTGTCTTATAACCTGAAGTTATAAATAGGAATGCTCTCTCACGAGGACCAGACCCTTCGTTGCTCTTCTTAGCCATATCATTGAGCTCATTTATGAAGCCAGCCCTGATGAAGTCACTGTAGATCGAACGAGCTTCCTTCTTCAGCTGTTCTATGTTCACATTTCCGTCGTCGTCCATCACATTAAAAGCTTGCATCATGCACGAAATAAAGCATTTGGTGTTGTTTTGTATATCTTTGCATCTAACATCTTTATAGAACTGGATCAAATCTTTCCGAGTTATGTTGGTTTTTGAGGGGCAGTTTTCAGTGTTTGTAACGAAACATCCCATCAGTACTGTTTCAAAATTTGACCGACACATCCGACGATCAAAACTCAAACAGGAGCGTTGAAAACTTCTGTGCACTTTTGCTTTGAACCATTGTCCAGCGTATTTTTCTGATGAAACTTACAAAATCCCTTAAGGTGCCCCCACTTCTTTCATGCGCTGTTATGTTCCAATCCACTGCTGCCGCTAAAAACCAGGTTACAGCGTTTTCTTTTGGTTAACCACAATACCGAATAGGCCTACTCCCGGCTCGGCGAACAAATTTAATTCTGGTCTGAGGGCTCGTGAGACACAACTAATAAGAAATGGGTACGATTCCCAACTCAGTCTTACTAGAAGTAGTTTTCAATGGTTCTCCACTTCTATTCCAGGAAAATGCTGGGATGGTACCTAAATTAATGCCACCACCGCCACCACCACCACCACCACCGCACCCTATTAAAATCCTAACCCAAATTACAAATACACACACTAGTACAGTAATCACAAATAGCAGACCCGTGCGAGAACTCTCGCATAATGGGTTGTGTGCGCCCCAAGTGTACAGACTACCCACCCGGCCCTAGTGCTATTCGGGCTGTACGCGACACAATTCTGTCAGGGGCTATCTGGGTTGTGTGCGCCCCACGTGTACAGACTACCCGTTCGGCTCTAGTGCTATGCGGGCTGAACGCAAAACCGTTCTCGCAGGGGCTATCGTCTTGTTTATTTGTTTAAAAGCACTTTATAAACAGATAAATATATTTCCGTTGACTTATCAAGAAAAGCAAGATATTTCCTGTACTATTGAGACGATTTGGAAGATTTTGGTACAAACCACACCTTCTAACTCTCTCTGGTTTAGGAGCTTGAGTTTTGTGAAACGTACACCTTAGCGTATCATATAATAAGATGATACAGATTATCAGAAGATTCCATACACACCAAAGAACACGGAGGTACATGGCCACGATATCATAAATTCCTAGATGAATGAACATGTATTACTATTATTATTAATATTAACCAGCCACGGTGACCAAGAGCACTGACGCGCTAACTCGTGCCTCGCTGGCATCGGGGGTGCGTGGGTTCAAATCTCACCTCAGCCGTCCTGAACATTATTTTCGTAGTTTCCCATTTTCACCACCAGGCAAATGCCGGGACGGTTACTTTCAACAGGTCCACGGCAGACTTCCTTTTAAGTTAGCGGTTGCCTGGGCAATCGGCCTGTCACCATTCCAAGTTGCATGTGCTGACAAAGTATGCTCAGCACCCACACATCGTCCTTGCGACGGTAGAGGAATGATCCCTCACAGAGCCCGAGAGTGAAGCCGAGCTGGGAGGATAAGTGATTAAAAATAAATAATAATAATAATAATATCGTATAGCCTCGGGTGCAAGTTTGTTATTTGCGCCCAGAGGGCAGCTTGCATGTCGAATTTTGTCGTTCCCTGGAACGCTATGAAAGTCAAGTAGGTTAGATATCAAGCTCCTTGACACTATAGCACTTTCTAGTAGAGAAGGGGGGAACTTTCTATTGGCGCAAAACCCCGAGATTAATTTTGCCATTATGAACACGGCCTACTGAATTAAAATGGGTTCTTTAGCATTCCAACAACGTATGACATGCGTTTCATTATTTTTTTCGCCTTTCAAAAATCACTTACCACAGCCAGGAGCGAACCTGCATGCTTAGGGTTGGTAGTCCGACACGATAACTACTCACCCACCGTGAAAATAATAATAATAATAATAATAATAATGTCTCAGATATCAGGTGCAGATCTTTCGAATTGGAGATATTAGGCGATCTACTCTCTAATTTCGACGTTCACTTGGCGGAGCTGGGAATCGAATCCAGATGCCTTAGCGACCACAGTTTGTGCACTAGTAACAAGGACGGTAAATAACAAATTCCAGGAGCTATGTTTTAGTAACACCCGGTGCAGTAATGATGAGATGAGACACGTCAAGGCTTGGTGCTGCTCCAAGCTCTTGTCTACAAGCTCATCAACGTTGACAGATGTCACAACTCCGTGTCTAGCGAAACTTTAACGTGCAAACTTGTCACACTTCTTATGCACTTCTTGGAGGAAACTTTACTTTCAGCAAAAGTGCTGTAAAAACTGGCCATAACGAGAATGGTCTATTACCCTTGCTCTGAATCATCATCCTGGTACATGTCAGGTGTATTGTACAGTATCTTATAGTCAGCGCGCCAGGAGAAGTCAGCTGGGTTTGGACTTAAGGTGCCTTCCCGTGTACTGTGTACCATGAATTCCTAAAACATCAAGTCGTTCACTACCTGTAGGCTATAAACACAAAACCATGTGAAAATGTCGACAGTAGAAATGTAAAAAATCCCTCTCGGCACGCCGGAAGGCGGAGATAGATTTCACGGGGCAAAGAAATATTTTTCAAATTCAATAAATTCGCAAATAAGTTGTATGCCTACAAAAGTTCCCTATGTTTAGCACACAAGAAGCTCCATCTTCCTATAATTCCGAAAACATCCCTTCGCGTAAGGGTGGGTCATAAAGATAAAGGTTTTGTTAATTTTCTGAGAAGTAAGGTAGCCTAAATGTGCCAAATAAGGCCCACTTAACGTTTTGTTTGATTGCTTTATTCAACTTTCCGTGTGAATTTAGACCAGAGAGATTGGAAGTCTTTTATTACTGACTGTCCATTCCTGAACTATTGAAAGATTCGTGGACAATGGATTGAAATCACCTGATTAAGATGATACATTCCAAAGTCAATGAAAAGGGAAAAAACGGATCCAGCTCAGATGTCCCTCAGAATCTCTAATTTCAAAAATGTCCAGTTGAAATTCGTTATGGGAAACGTCGTAAGTCTATAGGAGAGAAAACATTACTACAGTAAGTAGAGTGATAAGAATAAAATAAAATGATTATGACATGTTGGCACCAGTGTGGAAGGGGAAGTAGTGAGGAGAGTGCATGGAGGCTGGGGATTTGGTACGAGAAATGAGGAGGGTGAGAGAGTGCTAAGTTTTGCCTTGGCATTAGATCTAGCAGTATGTAACACCTTCTTCAAGAAAAACGAAAGGCAATTGGTGACCTACAAAAGTGGAGGAAGAGAGAGCCAAATAGATTTCCATTTGTGCAGAAGAATGCATTTGAAGGAGGTTAAGAATTGTAAAGTTATTGTGGGGGAACATGTTACACCACAACACAGAGTGCTAGTTATTGATTATGAATTCACGGGCATTAAGAAAAGAACAGCAAGGAAAATTACTCCAAGAATTAAATGGTGGAAATTGAAAGATCCTATTTTGAGAAGGGAATTCAAGGAAAAGGTGTTGCAAGGAACACGGCCAGTGGAAGGAGTTCAGAGATGGTGGACAGTAAATGCAGAAGCAATCAGGAAAGCAGGTGTAGAAGTTTTGGGTAGACGTCTGGGAAAGGTGCTCCCCTGGATAAAGAAACATAGTGGTGGAATGATGTGGTTCAGGATGCCATCAAGGCAAAACGACAGGCAAAAAAGTAATGGGATGAGTCTGCAAATGACGAAGATAGAGAACAATACAGAAAGGCAAATAAAGTTGTGAAAAGATCTGTAGGGAAAGCAAAGACAGCTGCATGGAATGAAGTCTATGAAGAACTAGAGACCACAGAAGGGGAGGCCAAGCTTTTCAGAATCGCTAAGGCACGAGACAGGGCTTCAAAAGATCTCACACACATTAGGCAGATGAAAGTGAACAAGGAATTGTAATTCAAGATGAAGAGCATATTAAGAAGAGATGGGAGGAATATTTTGAAAAGTTACTAAATGAGGAAAATGCCCGGCTTGTGTTTGAGGATGGTATCCCAAATCACAACGTAACAACTGGCATATGCAGGGAAGAGGTTGTAGCTGCTATTAGGAAAATGAAATGTGGAAAAGCAAACGGCACCGATGAAATTTCAGTGGAGGCTTGGAAATGTCTGGATGAAGAGGGCATAGATATGTTGTGGAATCTATTCCAACAGGTACTTCAAGAGGAAGTAATGCCCAAGGAATGGCGGGAGAGTACCATAATTCCCATTTATAAGGAGAAAGGTGACATTCAGGATTGTGCAAATTACAGAGGAATAAAACTCATGTCGCACACAATGATGATCTGGGAGAAAGTTATTGAAAGTAGGCTTCGGGTGGAGACGACAATAGGAGATGAACAGTTTGGATTTATGCCGGGAAAGGGAACAACAGATGCTATTTTTGCACTTAGGCAGGTCATGGAAAAACACAGGGAGAAGAGAAAAGAACTACATATGGTGTTCATAGACTTGGAGAAAGCGTATGATCGAGTGCCCCGTCAGGAGGTATGGAGATGCATGAGATGCAAGGGAGTACCGGAGAAGTATGTGCGCATTGTTCAGGATCTGTACCGTGGAGCAAGGACACTAATTAGAAGCAGTGTAGGATTGTCAGATACTATACCGGTTCAAGTAGGTCTTCACCAAGGATCTGCACAAAGCCACTATATTTTTGATCTAATAATGGATGTCTTCTCTGAAAACTTAAGAGAACCAGCTCCTTGGTGTATGCTATTTGCAGATGATATTGTCTTATGTAGCACACACAGGGAAGAGCTTGAATATAAACTGGAATGCCGGAGAAGAGCCAGAGGACAGAGGCCTTAAAATCAGTAGGAATAAGACCGAATACATGTGCCTTGGAGGAACTGGAAATGAAACTATTCAGATGGATGGTAGCCAGCTACAGGCAAGGGACAGTTTCAAGTATCTGGAATCCACTGTATCTAACGATGGCAATCTAGATCTGGAAATTACCCACCGAATTCAGGCTGCCTGGTTAAACTGGAAAAGGTTATCTGGTATTCTCTGTGACAGGAGACTGAATATCCAAGCAAAGGGTAAAGCCTATAAATGTGCAGTGAGACCTGCAATGCTATACGGAGCAGAAACTTGGCCAACAGTGCAGTCACAGTGCAAGCGACTGGAAGTAGCTGAAATGAAGATGCTAAGATGGATGTGTGGTGTTACAAGGAACGATCACATCAAAAACACCTTCATACGAGGCAGCGTAAAAGTGACTGAAATATCAAAAAAGGTCCAAGAAAGACGCTTGCTCTGGTACGGCCACATTAAGCGCAGGGATGAGAGTTATGTACGAAGGCGAGTGCTTGGTCTGGAGGTGGAAGGCAAAAGGGAAAGAGGCAGGCCTAGAAGAAGACGGATGGACTGCGTGCATGATGATCTACGGGAGAAGCAGTTAACAGAAAACACTATTTGGGACCGAGGAAAATGGTAACGACTTGTCAGAAACGTCGACCCCGCATGAACGGGAAAAGACGAAGAAGAAGAAGAAGACGAATATTATGAATAAAAATTGTGACTGATTCAAATCCTTTATTTGAGTCTAATAATAATTTGCACACCTCTGTACGTATTGTTATCGCGCCAGGAGATGGCAGTTAGGTTTGAACTGCAGATGTCTTCCCACTCACTGCGTATCGCGCATTCCAAAAACATTAAGTTGGTCACTTCTTGCTTCACTCACTCCTTCTTTCACTGGCTGCGTGTCGTCTGCTGCGACAACAACCATTGGCATGTGCGAAGCCCATACATTTAGGTTTGGAATAGGCAGGCCGCGCATGCGTACTGCAAGACCCGTCCGCACCCCGTCACAGCGTGTTGAACTGCCATCTCCTGGCGCGATGACATTTATATATTATTTATTTATCGTATGGCATTTAGTGCCGGGAGTGTCCAAGGACATGTTCGGCACGCCAGAGGCTGTAGCTGCTTCAAGCGGTCACCCATAGGGTGAGCTACAAGTTCCTCAATTTCAAGTAGTTACAACTTTCGCTACCAGATGTCACTGATACCTAGTGTTGAAAGTTGGAACTTTGATAGAGCGTTTCATCGAAATCTAATCTAGAAATGTAGCTTCACACAAGTTTAATCTGTGGAAGGATCTTTTACATGCCATAAATCTATGACATGGGACCGCCGGCTTTGCTTCCCCTCCGAACGAAGGCATACTGAAGGATTTTAACGCTCTTAAGAAATCCGACGACTTTGGCCGGGTTTGAACGCGGTATCTTGGGCACAGCAGTTCAGCATGCTACCAACTACATTAATAACAGCCACCCACATGAACCTTTGTTGGACAGTCCAGTTAAAAAGAATCTTTAGAGAGATCAACACTTGCTGGTGAGGCTAAGAATCACGATAGTTTCAAGAAGTAAAGGATGGATGGAAGAAAGGAAGGAAGGAAGGAAGGAAGGAAGGAAGGAAGTAGGGAAGGAAGAAGAGAAGGAAGGAAGGAAGTAGGGAAGGAAGAAAGGAAGTAGGGAAGGAAGGAAGGTAGCAAGGAAGGAGGGAAGGAAGGTAGGTAGCAAGGAAGGAGGGAAGGTAGCAAGGAAGGAGGGAAGGAAGGTAGCAGTTTTACGTGACCGTGAATCTTGTGATTATGAGCCGCGGGAGGAAGTAAAGAGCTTGGCAGACACTTGTGAGGGAGGCTAAAATCACTTAGGTTTTGAACATCCGTTGTGTAATTGGTTATATTTTACATTTCGACTACAAAAATACTAACAACCGGGGTAGCTACGCATGCTGAGGCACCAGGCTATCTCTGGAATTGAAACACGATTGGTTCTGAACCCCATAAACGGTCATCCTTGGTATGGATTTCAGCAGTTTCTCCATTTCCGATTGCTTGCGACTTCATTCATCGTATTCCGCTTTAGCTCCTCTAATGAAATTGCCGACAGGAAGGGCATCCAATCGTAAAAAGCACTCGTTACATAGAAAATTCATGTCATCTCAATCGGCCGCGTGGAAACCAGAATAATAGGGGGGTAAAAGTACACAGTGACATCGCCTACAGTTACAACAAACATTCATTAATCTTTGCTTTGTTCTGGTTTATTTAAAACTTGTTTGACACACAGTGAGTATCCCTGCAGGTGTGATGTGACCCCCACAGAATACTGTATCACTATGTCGCGGAAATGAGTTTCTTGTCATGAAATACAGGATGCGTTGCTGTCTCTGTGTCATCTCCTTTGTTTTCTTGACTGCTACATACTCGACACACTGCTCATTTGCAGCATATTGGTTTTGTCTCCATTCATGCCGCTGTGCTACGACTATTTGTGCTAGCGAAGCTCCTTCAAATGGTACAGTCTGTTGCAGTAGCAAGGCTGTCGCAATACACCTGAGAGCTATTTGTGCTGCAATGGCACAGTAGGAGACAGAAGTGAAAATGAAAATCCACAGCCTGCTTCCAGTCGACCGACTGGGTCAGGGAATGAAATGAATGAAGCCCCCATCTAGCGGCGAGGATATGAACTGTGCCGGCTGCCGAAGCCTGTCGTAGTCCCCTGGGACAATGATTAAATGAATGACAGATGAAATGAAATGATAGTGGAGAGTGTTGCTGGAATGAAATTTGTGACAGGGAAAACTAGAGTACCTGGAGAAAAACCTGTCTGCCTCCGCTTTGTCCAGCACAAATCTCACATGGAGTGACCGGGATTAGAACCACGGACCCAGGGGTGAGAGGCCGGCGTGCTGCCGCCTAAGCCACGGAGACTCAATGAGACAGAAGTAAGGTTAGAATATAGACCTGACAGCTATTATATGCTAGCGAAGCTCCTTCAAGTAGTACAGTCTGTTGCAGTAGCAAGGCTTTCATAGCTGCCGCAATAGACCTGATAGCTATTTGTGCTGCAATGGTACAGTAGGAGACAGAAATAAGGTTAGAATATAGACCTGACAGCTATTTGTATTAGCGAACGCCTTCAAATGTTCTGCTACAGTCTGTTGAAGTAGCAAGGCTTTCTTGGCTGGGACAAAAGACCTGAGAGCTACTGTATATTACGTGCTTGCGAGGCGTCTGCAATAGTACATTAGGTGACATAACTAAGGTTCGAATATAGACCTGACTACTATTTGTGCTAGCGAACGCCTTCAAATGTTAATCTACAGTCTGTTGCAGTATCAAGGCTTTCTTGGCTGTGACAAAAGACCTGAGAGCTATATTATGTGCTTGCGAGGCGTCTGCAATGGTACATTAGGTGACAGAAGTAAGGTTGGATTATACTGTAGATCTGATAGCTATTTCTGTTAGTAAACAGAAGGAACTGTAAATAGCAACAAGGGTTGGGCAAGTTAAAATATTTCACCGATGTTTGAATGCAAATGCGTTTTTTCAGCTGTTAAGGTCGTGTTGCGCCTACATGACGTACAAGCCACCAAGATGTTGAACAAAGATCAGGACTGGACCTTTGGATTTCCGGGCCGATGTTCTTACTAGCAGTAGTGCCTCTTGAACTATGGGGCAGATGGCGTTGCTGTTCCGCCCTTAAACAATAACTAACTTCTTGAGCTACTGGTGTCATGGTTACGGGCTTGCTATTCATTCATCAGTTTATTAGAGCGAAGTTAGTATTCTGGGAAGATCTTAGAAACTGTTGCTTTTAGGGCCTTAAAATGTGGGTTTTAAGGGTCCCTACCAAGACCATCTGAGTTTTGTATCTCACATTAAGGGGCTCAGAATGAGCTTTTTATCGTCCTTCTACGATAATTTTGATATTTCGTGTGCAGCACGTATTTTTAGTTAGTTTCTCCAATAGCTCCCCTTTCATGAGAGGTACAGTGGAAAGTTATATACGTAATCGGTGTCTTACCTCTGATGGATATCTATACCAAATTTTACGCTGATCCACACAACCATTCTCGAGGTATACGCATGCCAACTGACAGACATAGGCCTACAGACAGATGGACAGACAGACAAAATGAAATGTTTTTGCGCGCATCCATCATAAAACAATCTAAAACTCGTAAATAACGCAAAATTCCGTGGAAATTGAGAAAAAATATATATTAATATAAATATAGGGATATCAATTTAAACCGGCCACGGGGGCCGGGAATGCTAGCGCGCTAACCGGAGCCTCGGTGCCTCGGGAGAGCGTGGGTTCGGATCCCATTTCGGCCGTCCTGTATATGGTTTTCGTAGTTACACATTTTCACCACCAGCCAAATTCCAAAGCGGTTCCTTTCAACAGGTACACGGCCAACTCAATTCCAAAATCTCTTCCCTGACCTTTCCTTAATAAGACTCAAGTTAGCGGTCGCCTGGGCGATCGGCCTGTCACCTTCCACAGTTGTATTTGCTGACAAAGTGTGTTCAGTTCTCAGACACTGTCCTTGGGACGGACGGTAGAGATTTTATGGTTTCTCATTTCCACCACCGGGCAGATTCCGGGACGGATCCTTTCAACAGGTACACGGCCGACTTAATTCTAAAATCCCTTCCCTGACCCTTCCTTAATTAGAGCCAAGTTAGCGGTCGCCTGGAAAATCGGCCGGCCCATATCCCCAGTTGTCTGCTGCCAAAGTGTGTTCAGCTCCCAGACACCGTCCTTGCGACGGCAGAGGTTTCGTGATTTCCCATTTTCGCCACCAGGCAGATGTCGGGACGGTTCCATTCAACAGGTTCACGGCCGATTTCCTTTCAAACTCCCTTTCCTAACGCTTCCTTACTTAATTAGACCCAAGTTAGCGGTCGCCTGGACGATCGGCCTGTCACCATTCCCAGTTGTATCTGCTTACAGAGTGTGTTCAGCTCCCTGACACAGACCTTCGGATATAGAGGAATGACCCCTCGCAAAGTCCGTGGGTGAAGCCGGGCTGGGAGGATAAGCGATTTACGAAATCACCAAATTGCATTTAATTAGTAACATCGTTACCGCCAAAATAACTGTGCCCATAATGCGTTGCTTCCCAACCCAAGGAAAAAGCCACTGTTTGGAGTTCAGGCGGCGCAGCGTGTTGTTGTCTCCTCGCCACTTAGTGCCCTTCACACCGAGGACTAAGCCTGAGTGTTGAACTACATTAACTCAGCACGCCACTCCACATAGCACACACATTCCAACCAAGTCTAGCTAGAGCTTCGTGTTCTGTACAGTGGTACCAAAAGGACTCTTAAAGCACGCTCATTTTCGTGGACTTGAAAGCTTTCTCAAAGCTTATATTGTATTTTAATTTAAGACTTATTATTTCCGTTAATTTCCCCTTAAGGAGAGCGTTAAAACGGTTGTGTCCTGATTGTGGACATTTCAGATTGCTTTCACCTCATTAGTAGTCCAGATTACGGTCACTTTCATTTTAGGGAAGAACTATAAACATTCCAACGTCCAGATTGTGATCACTTTTCACGGGAGACCGGTCCTTGGTTCATGGTTCTTCCCGACTAACTCATACCTTCCGTAAGTTTTGTGGATAACAAGGGGAACCTGATGTTTCACTACCTAACCAAAGAATACAGTTCAGTGTTCAGCTGAGCACACCCCATAAAACTTCGCTTAAAACAATCAAGTCCCCTCCCAATTTGACGGCACCTTGTAAAGCAATGTTTATAACATTTTCAGTCATAAGAATAGGAACGTTTCAGGATCGGAATCAACGACCTTCACTTTCAACAAAATTGTTGTAACGGGAAATTTTATACTTACAGGGTATAATTTTTAATTTGTGCCCCTCCTCTCCAATTTGAGGCGCGAGATATCTATTTTTATAATAGGTACTGTAAGTATATCTTGAAAAAACATTCTTTTCACTACCTCGAAACATTCGTCTCGTAAAAGTTCTGCGTTTGATTCTAAATCCCCTTTGTAATAAATTTTTGACCCCGCCCCCTACTAGACACAAAATCAAACATTTGAAGTTTTAGGTTTATTAACATTCCAGATTTGAAATCTGTGGCTTTTGATAAGTCAAAATCAATAAGTTCACTGTCAAAATGTAGTGTATCAGGACCAAAGAGAACTGACACATGGCATGTACCTCAACATTGGCAAGAGGGGTGGAAGAGAAAGGTGAGAAAATCCTCAGGGGAGTTACAACCAGACCGGTCTCCCAAGAAAAGCGATCGCAATCTGGACGCTGAAATGTTTATAGTTCTTCCCTAAAATGAAAGTGACCGCAATCTGGACTACTAATGAGGTGAACGCAATCTGGAATGATCACAATCAGAAAGACACCGTTAAAACACAATCAATTTTCATGAGTTTTATCCCTTTCTTCTTTCTTCCCAAAATCCTCTCATATACTGTATTCACTATGCTCCATCTTTCTCTCTTCAGTCCACTTCTTTCCTTTTATTTCTATTTTCTCTTTGGGAGTTTGTTCAAATTTCTGTCTTCTGAGTTTTTCTCGGCATATTTCCCTGTCTGCCATGTGCTAGCGTTGCCAGATTTCAAGAATGGAAAAACGGAACACCCGTCCCAAAGCACTGTATCTCTTTAATCAAGATTGTTTAATGTTGTAATAAATAATACACATATGTATTAAATGAACATTAAATAAACATTAAATAAACATTACATAATCAAATAAACAAAATTAAAACTAGACATTGCTATAATATCATATAGGCCTATGACACCAGCAACTTACAAATGCTTTTCATTTGAACGACCCTTTGCAAGGATTTTTTATTTGTAAGTACCTTCTGATAAAATTCACTACAATTTTCGTCTTAATTGTAATATCTAAACAATTCTTCTTTTATCAAACTAATGGAGCTATTTTTTTCTATCATCTCTCCATTTGATATTCATGACAGAGAAAACTCTCTCCGTAAAAGCATTGGAGAGGAAAATGCTGAGTTTTAACTTCACAAGGGCTAAGATATGCCTTAATTTTGTTGCCCCTAATAAATCAATAACATGTACCCAATTATGAATATCTATGACTTTCGTCATTATTCTAGAATTTTCCCGTATTGATTTGATATATTACACCAATATCCACTTTACAATACAACAATGTCTTTAAACGATGTCATTACACTCTCCGATACATGTTTCGGCTCTGTGAGCCTTCTTCAGTCAAAACACATTCTCATATGACATTCTATTTGTTGATATTGATAGGAAACGTTTAAAAAATCTTTTTACAATCGTCAAAACTATTTAAAAATGGACATAAAATACTTAAAGAATTCGACTATGTGCAGAATTTCAGGTCAAAGGCCCTTCGTCGTTGAAATATCAATTCAAACACGACGAAGGGCCTATGACCTGAAATTCTGCACATAGTCGAATTCTTTAAGTATTTTATGTCCATTTTTAAATAGTTTTGACGATTGTAAAAAATATTTTTAAACGTTTCTTAGCAATATCAACAAATAGACTGTCATATGAGATTGTGTTTTGACTGAAGAAGGCTCTCAGAGCCGAAACATGTATCGGAGAGTGTAAGGACATCGTATAAAAACATTGTTGTATTGTAAAGTGGATATTGGTGTAATATGTACCCAATTATCTGACACAGACATAGAAATCATTTTCTCTTTCACACTTGCACCTGTATCACCAGAAAATAAAAGCTAGATACTACAATCAATTCTGAAGAGGGACATTTGATAATTGGTGCGAAATTGAATATATTGTCAAATTAACCAAAAAACGGAATATTTGTCGTTCCGTTAAAGATTAAAACGGAACGCGGAACAAAACAAGAAAAAACGGAATTGTTCCGGGTGAAACGGAACGTCTGGCAACCCTAGATGTCCTCTGTAGATATGTTTAGTTTCTTTTACCCAATTGGTTTCCAATGTACTTGTCATAACTATATTAAAAGTCTTCTTGATCAGCCTCTCTCCGTTCATTCTATGTATGTGTCCATGATACTTTGCCCTTCTTTTCCTGATGTTGTTTGTAATCGTCTCTGTCTGTTTGTATCGTTCTATTATCGGTCTCTTCATCCATATTCCCTCTTTCTGAACTATTATTATTCTAAATTTAATGTTTTTCAGTCGGTCAAAACGATTGAGCCCAATTGAAATGGGTGGTTCCCTAGGCCTCAAAATCATGACATTAATAAATAGACTTGGATGACCAGTTTTGATCGTCAAGCGATCATCATTAGATACTTTACACCTAGGCTATTCAATCTATGTCTACAAGAACGGGTGATGGTACTTACAATATATATATATATATATATAGCCTATATATATTTAGTTGCAGTAGTTATTATTAGGGCTCGGATTTTAGGTAAATACATATTTTTATATGTAAATACATATTTTAAGCATTTTTTCTATAAATACATAAATTCCTGATTTTTACTTATTAGCACATAAAAAGACATAATATTTACATTCTTTTAAAATCAGTATGCTAGATCTTTCAGTTTATTACATTTTTGTTCTGTGTTACTTCAAAGGGAAAGAACCAGTGAGCTATCTCATCTTCATGCAGAGGGCATGTCAGCTTGCAACTGTGTTATCTTCACTCGTCGCCCCGTGCCACTCACTGTGGAAGCCGGGGATTTCCTTGTCCATAGCCATATTGCACCACGTGCTAGACCTTACCCCCCTCCCTCAGCTACCTGGAACCAGTGTCACTCACATGTAGTTCATTTCTGGCACTGTGAAGTGTAAGGCAGTTCTACGACGCCTAAAATAAAAGCAACTACAAGTTATCGTCTGCAGCAGTATGTTGCAGAATTTAAAGATAATTTTACTTCTGATGGAGGCGTTCTGTTCTGCCAACCATTTGGGAAAGCAATTAAGGCTGAACAGCGATCTCAAGTTACACAGCACCTCGAGGGCAAGAAAGATATTGCCACAGTTTCGCGCATTCAGAAGAAGTGTTTCACAATAATCGTCGGTCATTTGTGATGGACAACCTGATGATGTATATCGTGTATCAGCAGTCAGTGAGGCATTGCATTCGTGAGTACTGCATATTGTTTATATTCACCTTAATAAACTAAATTATAATTAAATATTTTACTTTTTTGTCACATATTTCACGTATTTTTAATACATAAAAAATAAGTATTTTCCCGATTTTTTGCACCTAAAAATCCGAGCCCTAGTTATTATACTAGCGCAACTTGTCAAGATTTGTTAGTCATATGATATTTTTTGTTGTTGTTAAGATATTGATAGTGGTGATTCACCTTCAGGCTGGCCTGCTTAGTGTGATATCTGTGATTGTTAAGAAAAAAAAAAGGCCGGACGTTTGTTTTAGACGAGTGAAAAATCTTAATGGAAGCCTGGAGGCGAGTTACTACCGTACCTGTGTTGTCATCAGCTGCCCCAAACGGTCCGATGATTGATAAAGCTGTCTGACACTACTGCTGAAGTACAGTCATTGGCAAATATAATGACGTTTTATTCGTAACTACGTAACGTGTACTTCCAAGTTACACAATTCTTCGACGTGGACTGTACTGTCTCCAAGGTGATGTCGCCACGTGCTCAAGTCTGGATTCCATTAGATCAGATCGGTAGTGACAAGTGTGAAGCGATAGGGTGAGAGAGTGGACTGTGTGCGGGCTCACCCGCAGGCTTCAAGATCAAGGACAATCGTCTAAAACAAACGTCCGGCCTGTATTAAATGTATTGTGAACTTCGTTGAATGAGTGATGCGTTGTCCAGTCCCTTGAAGCTCCTCTCACCACTGTCTGCACTGAACCCGCCTCTTCTCAGTTTTGCCTCACGAGGTCGATGTACCCCGTTCCAGCCCTCAGACCAGAATTAAATTTCTTGCCAGAGCCGAGAACCTAACCCGGATTTTCGCCATGACAGCCAAGAATGCATTGAATTTATCTGATAACCTGTGCTTTTTTGTTGACTGTATTAGTGTGCGTTGGAATTTTCGATTAGGTTGGATGCACAGGGACTTGAAATAAGATTCAGTCCGGGATCCATTTGATGATAGTGTGGTCATCCGCGAAGGAAAAAAAACACACTTGGTTGCCTGCCGTTAGCGTCGGAATCAGATTCTCCGGAATTGAAACACATCATTACAGTCGTCGGCCATGACTGGACAAGTCATCATTATCATCATCATATGTAATTCGGTCTTACGACTAGTTTGCCCCAAGGTCCTGTGCCGTCCCTTCGGCGTCTTGATATCTCCGTAGCCCTGCATTATCAAGAAAGGTCTATCTCGGTCTTCCTAACTTAGGCCACGGCCAGGTCCTTCCAAATCCGAGCTGCTTGCCTCTCACCAAGGTGGACTGGGTTCAATTTCCGGTCAATGCATGTGAGATTTTCGAAGTGAAATATCACATGTCCTGTGGTTTGGATTCCACGTAAAAATGGATGACCTATTGCTCATGTTCACGATACTAACGGTCACTACAAGCTTCCTTTCCTTCCAATAATTCTAGCCTTAATCACAAATACACACATTACTACAGCTATCACAATTCAAGGGCGTATATAAGGGGGATGCTGAGGGGGCTCTAGCCCCCCCCCCCCGTAAAAACAATAAGAATTAAGAATGTGTTCCTTTGGTAAGAGCTTAAAATCATTGTAAATTTGGTTGTACCCTAATCTTAACTTATCGGATAAGTTATAAACAATATTAAGATTGAAATTAGACTAACTCGTGGTGTAGTGGCTAGCATTCTAGACTGCCGCCCCGGAGGTCCAAATTCGATTTCCGACTCTGCCAAGACATTTTAATTCGTGCCTGAGGACTGGAACGAGGTACACTCAGCCTTGTGAGGCAAAACTGTGAATTCTACAGTATGGTACTTTTGAGAAATAAATTATCAACTTGTAAAAAAAAAAAAAAATGTTTACATTTCAGCTTAGTAAATTGACAAATATTTAGATATTTGCCATTCATACTCCACAGATCATAATAGAACATTCATTAAGTATAACATTTTATTTGTGTGTTGTGTTGTATTTTACAACTTATTTTTGTATTGCCAGTAATTGATTGTAGGCTATATAAACTTTGAATCTTATCTAAAATAATTACAAAAAGTTATATGCTCTAAGGTATTGGTTGATATATCTGGGTATTTTGCGGTGACAATCCCCTGAAAATACTCACAATTTTCCAGGATAGCCAGCCCCCACCCCCCAAAAATGTATATACGCCCCTGTCACAATCACACAGGTTACTAGACAGACACACACTCAAGTACACGGGGCTAAATGATACGATGTCGCAACACCCCTTAACGAATCAACAACAACAGCAACGTAACTCGCTTAGTTTATCCTTACTCGGAGTTCACTCCACACCGATTTTATCAATTACATAAATATGAACCCTGCACCTCCACCCCATGTTTGTGCCTCCCCTCGTGTGTCACCTGGGGGGGGGGGGGGGGGTGAGTGGGGGTGGAATTTCATTATGTGAGAGCCTGTCGCGTGATAATTCACACATGACTCCAGGGTTCCTCGCCTCGAAAGCCGTTATCTGCTGCTACATACTGTTCTGTGAATGTGACAAGGGAATGCACGTGTAGGTGACACCTCGAGTAGAAAACAAGCACGCGGCTCCGTAGACTGAGCATATCGATATCAGGACATTTTGAGGAAGAAAAAGAAGTTTATGTTCGACCCTGACTATTATGTGTCAGTAAACTGTATCATAATGATGGTCATTATAACACTATTATTCATTATGAAACAGTTTCTCCCACCAATCACAGCTCAAGAAACAGTTGTTTAACCAATTAGATAAGGTTAGCGCATCGCACCTGCGTGGAGTTCCAAGGCCTTCTAAACTGCGTTGCCTAGTGTCATAGTGGGGTAATCGAGAAGGCCATGGTCAAATACAAGGCATTCTCTGCGTCTCATGCGCTCTGTTCAGTACTGTACATAAAACTGGCGAAATCTCGACAGATATTTATGAATATTTATCTTCGAACATAAAATAGTTATAATAATTATAGTCGAACATAAACAGTCGTATGCAACTCGCCTATAATGGTAATTAAGACACTCGTATGGAAATTATAAAACTCGCATACGCTCGTTTTATAAATATACTCGTGTCTTAATTATAGCCGTTATAGGCTCGTTGCATAATGTACTATTGTAGTTTTCTGTGACCGTCAATCTCGCGATCATGAGCGACGGGACCTCCTTTTTACGTGGAATTCGAACCAGAGGCCAACAGCATGACCGCTGCGCCATCAAGCCCCCTAAAAGAAAGAAAACGTAATCTATATTATGTAATCTTTTGTCCTTATATCTAAACCCTCCCCCCTCCTCCTCCCTTCCCGGGGGGGGGGGCTCACAACTAGTGGGACGTGAGTTGGCGACCACGGGACCCCAGCTGAGTCAGACATTATTTCCACTTACTTGTTTCGACATATCAAACTTCCTTGGTCAACTATTGTTCTCTTCCTACCCAGACGGTATTAGGGTGTCCGAGCCCAACCTAATTGGCCCGGTCTGATCATTCCTGATAACCTCAGTCTTCGAGAGGACATACTTCGTCATTTATATACATTTCCATGGTATCTCCTGCGTTCTGCTCAAGGCCCTTAAGGAGGCAGGGTGTATGTAGCTCCACCACGTATGGTGCACCCTGGATAGTACTACACCCTTAAGGGCTCCCTGCTGGTGGGTTCAGGATTTGGTGAACTCAAGGGATTCCTGGGTTGGGTCCGTTTTTTCCTTCTTCCTTTGACTTTGGGTCGGACCCTCTATTCCTTCCGTCCGCCTCGTTGCGTAGTGGCTAGCATTCTTGGCTGTCACCGGGGAGGCCCGGGTTCATTTCCCAGCTCTGTCAAGAAATGTTATTCTGGTCTGAGGGTCGGAACAAGGTACACTCAGCCTCGTGAGGCAAACCTGACAAGAAGCGGGTTCGATTCTTACCTCAGCCATTATGGAAGTGGTTTTCCGTGGTTTTCCACTTTTACTCCAGGCAAAATTGCGGGACGGTTCCTAATTTAAGGCCAAGACCGTTTTCTACCTCAATATACACGCACTAGTACAGACATTACAGTGACATAGGATATCAGACAAATTGTTCACATACCAAGGTACCGTATCGCAATTCGCAAAACCTCTACAGAAACAATAACTGTCCTCTTTCCCTTTTCCTATCTGCCTTTCACGGCTCTAGTTCTTTCCAATTCCCTCAATCCTCATTTTTCGAGGTTTTCCTGCCTTCTTTCCCATTTTTAGCCTACTTTCGAGTTTTGCAAAAAATGAAAGTAGACTTATGAGATCTACACAGGGCCAAAAATTGTGTGTCTGTCTGTGTGTGTGTTAGAGTGTGTACTCTGAATGCCCCCCCCCCCCCCCCCCTATCAATTCAAACACGGTGAAATCGAATTGAACGAAATTTGGTACAGAGGTAGAACTAGCAAAGGGCACCTCAGTGTCATGTTTTATATCGCCGCAATCTTTACCAAAACTGAATGGCGCTCACTCAAACGTTCAAAACGTAAAATCAAATAACGACTAAACAAATCATCCGATCTCTACCAAATTTGGTAACAACATACCTTCAAATAGGACGCGTCTTGTGACCAAACTACAAGGTCATCTACCGTACCATTTCAGGATGGCGGCCGTGTGAATTATGCAAACTCTATAATCCATATCATGGAACCCACCAGTTCCGATTATCGAACGGAAAATCGTTTAACTGTTCTAAATGAAGAGGCACGTTCGAAATTAAAAGTTTATTTTGTAATACTATAGTGCAGAAGTGATTTTAAAAAGCTGAGCCGTCTCAGTTGCAAGGCAAGATGGCAGCGGATATCTTGTGCCTGACTTTTATTTCTCTAATTTGAGTATTGCATGCAATATAGCGTACTGGTAGAAAATAAATAGACTTTGTATGAAATGCTTTATATATAAATAATATACTCCATTGATGAAATCGTTTAGTCTAAATCATTGTTTGGCTCTCAACAAAGGCTGGTAGTGTTAGATAGCTCTTGTTGTTTTTTCTTCCAAGGGTCTTGGACACCCTGGTCATTTAGCCCCGTGTACTTGGGTGAGCGTGGAATGTTTGTCTGGTAAACTGCGTTATTGTCATGGCTATATTAGTGTGTATCCACCCCCATTCCCGGCTCCGTCAAGAAATGCAATTCTGGTCCGAGGACTGCAGCGGATTTCACTCAGCCTCGTGTGGCAGAACTGAGAAGAGGTGGGTTCGATTTCCAGTTTTTCTTCACGAGTCTAAGTGTACCCCCTTCCAGTCCTCAGACCAGAATTAAACATCTTGGCAGAGAGCTGGGAATCGACTCAGACCTCAATGAATACTAGCCACTATACCAGGAGGTGGTTAGATTAAAATGGAATGCTAGATTAGAGAACAGAGTTTATTGTAGTTGAACACTGCTGCTTGTTCTGTAGCTGTGCTGCCACTCGATTATTCTTCGCTCGAGGCAGTGTTGTAATTCCATTAAGTGAGAATCTGCGTTGTCTCTCAGCTTGCTCTGAACGTCACAGCGCCTTACACCCGCCGGCACTCGCGTCTCTTCACCTCTACATTTTAACTTTCTATCCACAAGATTTACAATTGTTAGTTCCAAAAATTAATAATACATAGCCTATGTTACAAAATTCAATAGCAATAACTAAGGTTAAGTGATACAACACAATCAACAGAATTCCTCGTCATTCGGTCAATATAATAGTTCCCAAATAGATTAGCCGGAAAGGAACAATTATTTTAGTCAACTTATTACCTGACAGAAACATTATATGAGATCTTTATATATTCATTAGAGCAAAGATTCTTACAGTTCTCAACACCACGGACTCCCACCTAATAAACGTATCGACTTCACGCCCCCCCCCCCCCCCAAAATATATTCCTATTCTACAATGATACAAACCTCTCATATTTTTAGCCTATTTTCATTTATGAAAAATAGGCTTATGAGAGATCACCTTTTATCCGTGTGTCTGTCTGTGTATGTGTGTGATTCGTGTGTGTCTCTCCCCCCACCCCCTTTCTAATAAAACGGCTGGAGCGATTCCAAAGCAACTCGGTAAGTTCATAGCACTACTCCGGACGACCCCGACCGTGCCTTGAAATTTTGTTACGCCTCACCAATCCAACATGGCGGCTGAGCGAAATAATTCACCAGCATACAATATCTCCGAAACTATTACCGATATCGCCCTGGAATTTTGTACGGTGATAAAGAGAACTACTGGAAGTTCACCTACGTGACTTTTGAAAAACTGGTACCTACAAAACTAACATGGCGGCCAAGCGAAGTTGCGACATTTAAATAGACGTTTCTCGCGATTTAACCAACCAAACGCAATGAAACGTGGTACAGTATGTTTATACACATTGTAATGCACCGACATCTCACTTCGTTCTATTGTTTACATAACCTCAAGTTGGCGGCTGTGCGAAATATTTCACAGGACATTCTATAACTCTGAAACTATTACCGGTATCGCCCTGAAATTTTGTACGGAGATAAAGGGCACTACTGGAAGTTCATCCATGAGACATTTAAAAACCGGTCAAGCGAAGTTGAAAGTTTTAAATAGACTTTTCTCGCGATTTAATGATCCAAACGCAATTAAACTTGGTACGCCAAATGCTTATACACATTGTAATGCACTGGTATCTAATTTAGTTCAATTGTTTACATAACTTCAAGATGGTGGCTGTACGAATTTTAAAATTAAGTTTTTATTTGTTGTGTCGTAATCATGCGATCGAAGTGAAAGTTTGAATAATGAACCTATGCAATAATTATCCTTTAATGGAACATGACTCTATAGCCTATACATATAACAATCCAATATGGCGACTATCCGAAATATTTAGACAGTCCTCAATATCTACGAATCTATTACAGCAATCAAACTGATTTTATTTATGTTCATAGGGGCTTTACACATAAGTTCACCTATAGGACTTTTATTAACCTGGTGATCACAAATCCGACATGGCGGCGACGCTAAGTATACATATTCACATAGACGTTTCTCGTAATTTAACCATCCGAGTGCAGTGAAACTTGGTTATTTATTTATTTAATCGTATGGTGATACAATACAGAATAAATTCTTATACAAATGTTAATCCAATGCCATCTAATTTATTTCAATTGTTTCCATAACCACAAGATGGCAGATGTGCGAAATTTTAAAATCTAGTTTTCACTTCTTGTGTCCTAATCATGCGATTGAGGTTTGAATACTACACGTACACAATAATCTTCATGTAACAGTACATAACTCGAAGACCTACTTACATAAATATCCAACAAGGCGACCATCCGAAATATTTAATCGGTTCTCAATATCTACGAATCTATTACAGCAATCAAACTGAAATTTTGTATGTTGATAGTGGCAATTAACATACAGTAAGTAGGATATATGAAAATAGGCTTTAGTTCTTCACGAAACTACTTGTTGGCTTATAACGAAGGTACGTAAGCATCCTGTAATAATTACTGTAATTAATGACTGTACTTTTTCGCCTTCTTTTACTGTTTGGGGCGGACCCTCTCCTCTTTCCGTCCACCGCGTTGCGTAGTAGCTTTCAAAGACGAAGGTTATGTCGGTTGGGAAGACCACAAGAAAACAGAATGCCAGGTAGGAGGAACTAAATTGGAGCAGGTGGACCATTTTAAATAATAACAATAATAATAATTATAATAACAATAATAATAATAATAATAATAATAATAATAATAATAATATGAAGGTAATGTTGTTTGCAGACGATATTGTGATCTGGGGCGAGGATGAGATGGAGGTACAAGAACAATTAGACGTAATAAATTAAAAGATTGAGCAATGGGGATTGAAGATAAATGTGGAGAAGTGTTAAACAGTGGTGGTGAGTATAGGTAAGAAGAAGGAAAAGGAGTAGACCTAATCAAAGTAGGAGATAAGGAATTGGAATGGTGAAACACTTCAAATACTTTGGAAGAGAACTGACTGAAGATGGAAGACTAGATTTGGAAATTAGCAGAAGAATACAACTCGGGAGTGCTTTCTATCAGCAAGTACGGGGACTAGTATGGAACAATGCTGTACCAATTAAGGCTAAAGAAGTTATGTACAAAGCATACTATGTTCCTATAATGACATATGCAGCAGAAACTTGGATAATGACTAAGAGGGATGAGAGCAGAGTACAGGCAGCTGAGATGAGATTCCTGAGAAGTATGGTCCAGAAAACGAGGAGAGACAGAGTGAGAAATTAAGATATACGGAAAGAACGGGGAGTACAGAACTAAATGACAAACTGAAGCAAAACAGATTGAGATGGTTTGGTCATGTCAAACGGATGAATGAAGTAAGTCTACCAAGACGAGCACTGGAACGACGGATGACAGGGAAGAGAGGACGAGGAAGACCAAGAATGCGTTGGATGGACTCGGTAATGAATAGCATTAGTAAACGGAACCTGGATTGGAACACCGTGTCGGAAGAGGAATGGTGGAACGACAGAACAAAGTGGAGAGGAACCATATTTGTCCCCACCCAGTGTCAGCTGGAAAAGGGGAAATGAAGATGATGATGATGATGATGATGATGATGATGATGATGAATATCGTATGGCCTCGGGTGCAAGCTTTGTTATCTGACACCCCGAGGGTAGCAATGCATGTCAAATTTCGTTGTTCCTTGAAGCGCTATGAAAGTCAAGGAGGTTAGATATCTAAACTCCTTGAACACTATAGCGCTTTTTAGTAGAGAAATGAGGAACTTTGTGTTGGCGGAAACTCCCCAGATTAATTTTGCCATTATGAACACGGCCTACTGAATTCAGATGGGTTCTTTGACATGCGTATCGTAATTTTTTCCGCCTTTCAAAAATCACTTACCATGGCCGGGAGCGAACCTGCAATCTTGGGGTTAGTAGACCGACTCGTTAACCACTCACCCACTTAGGATGTGTATTCTCTCAGGTTGGTAGTTTGGGGAAGGAAATAGAGTCGAGGTGTATATAAGCCAATGCAGTAAGTTCTCAGTTGCGATCTACAGTATTCTGCAAGAAAGAAGTTAGTGTGGCGACATAACTATCCCTACATCACTCAGTATTTTGACCAACATTGCTGTATGGAAGCGAGAGCTGGCTAGATTCAAGATAACTGATACATAGGCTAGAGGTAACTGATATGAGGGTAGCACGAATGGTTGCTGTGACAAATATGTGGGAACAATGGCAGGAAGGTGCTCGTAATGAAGAGATAAAGACTAAATAAGAAATGAACACGTTATATGAAGCTGTTCCGGTGGGCCGACTCAGATGATGGTGTCAGGTGAAGATAATGGGGGAGGAGAAATTATCTAAGAAGTTAATGAGTTCAGCTGTAGAGGGTAAGAGAAGCAGAAGTAGACCTAGGAGGCGATGGTTAGATTCAGTGTTGAACGATCTCAAAGTGAGTAGAAACAGAGGATGCTGCACTGCTAACTGCTTATTTATTTATCGTATGACATCATCATCATTTATTGTACATATCAGGCCATTAAGGCCCATGACAAAAAACAAAGAGACATAACAATCACATCAAATATACAACATTACAAAACACTATCCTAATCAATCACACAGGAGGCATTATCCCGATCACAATCTCAAGCATTTGTTACAAATGCCGTTCCATTTTTCTCTATCCATTGCATCATCCATTACTGATATTGGTTCCACCTGCTGCAACGTTCTCATCACCCTATCCTTTCATCTCGTCCTTGGACGGCCTCTTGGACGTTTGCCAAACAGCTGAGTATCGAACGATCTGTTAGGGATGGATTCCACAGCTCTTACGATGTGTCCCATCCACTGGAGCCGTCTTCCTCTGATGATCCTGCCCACATCAGCTTTCCCAAAACGTTAAGTCCTCTTTTCCCTCCTTTCCCAACTTCCTTCTTCCCTATTGAAAATAGGTCCATATCGTATGACATACAAACAAAAAGCAAGCAAGATAAATACGTACACACATACAGTATACATTGATATCTAGCCTACATATTTACAGGGACACATGACAAGGCAGGCTTATATATTTAAACATAAATTCCTTATCCATTGCAATGCTGTAGGTGTTGCCAACAGGAAGTCAGACCAATTACCCTGATATGCTCTTCTATGGCATTCACGAACAATGTGGTGAACTGACTGAAGGAGCACCGCAGTCACATTGGGGAGAAGGAATTTTACCCAATTTGAAGAGTGATTCAGCATAGACTCCGTGGTTGGTCCGGATCCTATTGAGGGTAGTCCACGTTCTTCTTGGCAGGTCAAAACCGGGTGCAGCGCTATTTCCAATTAAATCACTCCAAGCTTGAAGGTTGATGTTGGTGCTTCATTTCCGCATTGGACATTCGGCTTAAAATTGTTGCCTGTGAGATCCCTAGCATATTTGATGGCTGATTCCTGCAAGTGGTGCCGCTGCATATGTACTTGAACTCGATTTTCCAGTACTGAACTGATCATCAGCATTTGACAGCCAGACTATCTTCTATAGATCTCCTGGCAGAATAGAATACAGCATGCTAACTGCCAATAGGGCATCATGGATACTACTTGATTGCAAACAGAGGCTTGCAGACTAGACTGGACGTTGAAAGGCAAATAAGTCTGAAATGAAAATGTATGTATGTATGTTATACCCCTTAATAACTGTGTATATGATTTTCAACAATGCAAACTAATCACACAATTACACAACCCTCGATTCAGCTGGCATATAAACTGACTATAAGTCAGCGATGATGAAGAAACTTCAGCATGTATCAATGGGAGGGATGAGCTGTTTCTTTGATATAATCATATCTAAGGTTTTAGGGATGATCCTCGAAATTCTCAATCTGAGGGCTGCTTAAGACGATTTCTACTTACAAGTTTAATGTTGCAAAGCGTTGAAAATGCCTGCTTAAACAAATAAGCAATGAAATAATGCCTAAGATGTTTTAATGTGTTGGTTGCTAAATCTAAGTAGCCTATTTGGTTTGTTAATCATAAGCAAATTGTGTCTTTTATTTAGGGCCCATTTGAAAAAAATATTTTTAACTTGTTTAGGCTAGTCGCGGACTCCACTTTGAAAAACTCTGCATTAGAATACGGACGGTATGTGGTGGGGCTTCAAGGTCACGGTTCAGTGTGAGTGATGAGGAGCCGGAGCGCTGGAGGAGACATCCCTCACGCAACTACTCCGAGCTCAAGACGATTGCATGCACAGGTTTTAAGCATTAACACGCGATGTCGACAGCACGACGGACGACGAGTAACTGTCCCTCAACCACTGAAACGTGGCTAGAAATCTGTGTACCCAAAGCGGTCAAATTGACCTTGAAGTTTCACCACATACCGTCCGTACTCGTAACACATTTCTTTAACAAATGGTGGGGGTTTAATTCCATGACATGTTTCGCTCGTCAAGCGAGCATCATCAGATGTACAGTAAATATACAAGACAAGATAGTTCTATAAACACTACTAACCCACAATGTCACTCACGAACGGAAACATTTCTCTCAGGTAGTCTAATTGTTACTTTCTGCCCAATCTATTTGGGCACAGTTATGTTGACCGACTGAAGAACAATCTTGTTGACTGATTACACAGGCAACACCGAAATTTGGCTTCTTTCATTTCAATTATACAACACAGCCATAAATACGAAGTACGGGAGATATTTTTAGAGAAACAAATCCGTCATAGGCTAGAGGAGCCATCTTCAAAGCAGGATTGTTTAAAACAATGATGATGATGATGATGACAATTTTTGCTTTAAGAGGCCTAACATCTAGGTTATCTGCCCATATTAAATCAAATAAATAGTGTTCTTAAATCAATACGGTTAATGTACGAGATGTGGTTTTTGTTAGGAACCATCCCGGCATTTACCTGAAATAAAGGTGGGAACCAACGGAAAACCACTTCCAGTACCCCCAGCTCGGAGGACAGGGTTCGATTCCCTGCTTTGCCAAGAAATTTTAATTCTGGTGTGAGGGCTGGAACGGCATACACTCAGCCCCGTGAGGCGTAACCGAGAAGAAGAGGGTTTGATTACCACCTCAGACATCCTGGAAGTGGTTTTTGCGTGGTTTACCCCCTTCTACTCCAGGCAAATGCTGGGATAGTTCATAACTAAAGGCCAGGCCGCCTCCTTCCCAATAACACAGGTTATCACACAATTCCCCACAGCCAAATACACGAGGTTATACGACCACGATGTCACAGCCATTAAAACAAGCAACAACAACAGATGAGGTGGGAATTGAACCCATCTCAGTTCTGCCTCACGACGCTGAATGTGGACCCCATTCCAACCCTCAGACGAAAATTACATTTCTTGGCAGAGCCATAAATAGAACCCAAGACTATTGGATCCGGAGTACGTACCCTGAGATCATTGAAGGTGACAGTGAAGGTTGTTGCTGCTCACCTGGTTACTCGGCGACTAGCATTCCAGGTCCTGCAACCTGCAACAACGAGGAGAATAACATCATTAGGATGTGTTCATCCAATGAAAGTCTTCCTCTAGAAGTCAAAAGATTTTAAAGAACTTGTCGCTGTTATTAATTTTTATGTCGTATCATACAAGTGCTAGACACATCTATCTGTAGTTTATTTATTTACTTATCGTATGGCTTTTATGCCGGGAGTGTCCGAGGACATGTTTGGCTCGCCTGAGTCTGTAGCTGCTTCCAGCGGACACCCATAGGGTGTCAGTTTCAAGCAGTTCCAACCAGATGTCACTGATACCTAGTGGTGAACGTTAGAACTTTGATAGAGAGAAATCTAACCTAGAAATTTAGCTTCACGCAAGTTTAGTCTGTGGAAGGATCTTTATCATGCCATAAATCTATGACATGCGACCGCCGGCTTTACTTCTCCTCCGAAGGCATACTGATGGATTTTAACGCTCTTAAAAAATCCGACGACTTCGACTATCTTGGGCACAGCAGTTCACCATGCTACCAACTACGCCACCGAAGCCGCTATCTATCTTTAGTCATTAGTTGCGTCAAATGCTACAGCAAGAGACAGCAACACATCCTTCGATCACCAACATGAATCTAGGCCTATATGAACTTTGATTGAAACGACTGTACCAAATTCTAATAATGGGAAGTGGTAACTCACATTTCGACCTTCTATTCACTGAATATTTTTGCATTTGTCTGTTGACACAGGCTAGAGTAAAATGTGGCTTTTCACCGATATCTCAGTCTCACTCAAGGCTGTGATTATACGGGAGCTACTGAGGTATGAGTGGAGCTGACTAAAGGCCTTCAGGGCACAACTAGTGTCAGTGGATGCTGTGCAAGGTTCTACTCGTAGGGTTGGTACTGCTGTACCGACTCAGTGAGGAAAGCAATGACATACTACTTCACTCCTCACCTTGCTTAGTACGCCTCATTATAGTGCTCCGTTTGGTTTTTGTGGGTTTCAGCCCACATAACCGATAGTGGCACTTTTTGAGGATCCAACCAGCCTCCAGGCTGACTACCTAACAGACATTCACAGAATAGGCCTATCAAGGCTTTTTTAAATCGCTTATCCTCCCAGTTCGGCTTAACCCACCGACTCTGCGAGGGATCATTCCTCTGCCATCGCAAGGACGGTGTCGGGGAGCTGAACACACTTTAACAGGAGATACAACTGGGGATGGCGACCGCTAACTTGGGTCTAATTAAGGAAGGGCCAGGGAAGATATTTTGGATGTTGAAAGGAACCGTCCCGGCATTTGCCTGGTGGTGAAAATGAGAAATCACGTAAACCAATTTCAGGACGGCGGAGGTGGGACTCGAACCCACGCTCTCTCAATGCCAGCGAGGCACGAGCTAGCGAGTTAGCGCTCTCGGCCACCGTGCCGGTAAAGGACGTAAGCGAGTCGATGAGAGCCCTTGGCTATGACAAGGGAGCACTATCCTGGGTCGGGGGTGGCCAGCTACTTTCTAGTCATCCTCCTGCCACAGAAGGTTCCCATTTGGCATCATGAGCCTGCATGGTTCCCAACTTAAGGCCACGTCCGTCTCTTTCCAAATCCTAACCTTAACTACAAATACACACACTGTGTGTGGAACAGTTACTCACGTAACCGTTAAGAGGGCAGCACCATCAGATACAGATTGAGAAGGCTGTGGATGTACATGTGTACGGTATCTTTGATTTTCGACTGTCTCTTCTTTATGGGTTATGTTCCTTGTAAAACAAGAAGGTTTTTTTTTTTTCAGTAAAATACGAGCAGACATTAGCCTCTTCTTTGAAATAAATATAGTTTTGTCTGGAGAGAGCTTGCCTTCATAATTGAGGGCAGAACACACTGGTATAGCCATAACAATGACATAGGTTATCAGACAGATTCCACATGCATCCTAGTATACGGAACTACAGGACCAGAATGTTGAAAAGCCCTTAAATGAATCATCATCAACAACAACAACAATCTGTGCTATTTTGTAGTTTTAAAGTTATTTTGATGAATACAGTAATGGACTATCATCTATGGATATGTATTTATAACACAGAACGCCGCCATGAAAAAAAAAAAAAAACTACAGTAGTTGATACCCGTCAAAACATGACGGTCATTGGGAAAATATTTACTGAAGGATTTTCTTAAGTATGCATTTTTTGAACGATTACTTTTTGACATTGTTGCTACTTTAAGGGCGTTGAAAGATCGACTTCGCAACATATAACTGGCCATGACTGAAACCTTGATGAGGAAAATAGAGACCTACACGTTCCAGAGTTTCCCCTTGTGCTTTATTGATTGTGATAAAGTACGCCAATCGAATTATTGGAAATTGGAAAATTGAAGTGTTTTATCGGAAGATGTTAAATCAAGTCGAAGGATTATAGCTCTCTGCCCATTAAGTGATTTGCCACCACATATGCCTACTTTAAAAGTTTGAGCCGTAGAGCGACAACAATATTTCCCCCCTTTTATTTCTCATAAACAAAGATCTCAGTAAGATGCGGCAGGATCCGCCATTTCTCTGGTGGAATAGAAGCATTGTGCGCAAGCGCGGGAGGGACAAATATTATATTTGTCTTTAATAATTTTAAAAATATACCTTAACATATATATTCCTTTTAAATACGCTCTGGAAATCTGGATGCCGAGAGCTCTCGTTAGAATGCATTACGAAGTCAATCGGTCAAAACGTTATCTCAATCTCGCGGTTACAAATATCACCTTAGCATTTCAAAAATATCGATTCTTCCAGTCCTATGCATAGCCAATAATGATCCAGGGGCCTTCTTTATATATATATATATTTTTTTGTATTAACAAAAGACGAGAATCTTTAACAGTTGTAAACTTACGGTGATGTTTACCTTCCATTGGACAGTAATCATAATCGCGAGATGCCACCAATTTTGTAAATATTCGTGATAATGAACCCCTTATCTTAGTTGTCCTCTCTAAGCCCGCACCCCATTCCAGTCATCAGGCGAGAATTATATTTCATGACAGAGCTGGGAATCGAACCCGACACATAAGGGATGCTAATTTACGCTAACCATTAGCTGTTTCCTTTGTCTCAGCCAGTAACGTTAAACACTAGCAGTTTAAACAAACTAGGTTACAGTTGAGTAGGGTAATCAGACAGTGATTGTAGAGCTTCTTGTAGCTCAGCCATGTACAATACCCAAGGGGTATGCACCCCTTAGAGATCATCCCCCCCATCATCTGTCTAAATCTCATAAAAGGCAACCCTTTAAAAGCCTACCCAATATCCATCAATACTATAAGGGCAGCTGGCTACTCCATAAAGCAGCTCAACCCTTGCGTAATTATGACACACAGCGACATACTACAAACTGGTTCAACTATGCCACAACGCGCTGACAGAACAGAGGCTAAAGGTATAAAAGGTGCCTTAAGTGGGTCACGAGGATCTCTCCATCATCAGTGCTTCGACGAGACAGCCGGAGGCTAACGACAGTGTCAACCGAGGTGAGTCAGTCAGTCAGTGTTCAGAATCCTACTTTTGTAACCTAACACCCACAGTTTGTACTCACATTATAACATCACAAGATCCCTTAAAAGGGACTAACAGTTACTCATTGCTGACCAATAAACACTTGGTCAGTCTCTTACACTTGCATTACTGATCTACACTCTTCTTCACGTCCCAACGTCCTTCCTTACTCCCGTCACAGTCAGACGTGACACACCGTAGTAATAACGCCAACTCAGACGTCATTGTATTCCTCACAGCGGCTCGCGTGCTCAAGTGAAGCGCGTGCCGAACCGCTGACACTAGCAAGGTGATTATATAATAAGTAGCCGGCTGGGCGACTAGTACATCGACCCGCGTGCTAAGGCTACATCCCTTAAACCACATTTACAGTCTTTATAGGAGCGCCCCCTAGTTCCTAACGCTAAACAACACTCCACACTGGTCAGCTTGCCCCTCCAAAGGCAGCTACCCCCTTTTAGACACTCCATTCAAAATCAATACAGTAACTCTTCCGTTTTAGGTCCTACCACCCCTAAATAAGGGATCTAAAACAGATGGTGGAGGCGGGGTACTACGCGCAGTAACAGGACTCAACCAACGAGCCCTCGTAGTCAAAACGACCCCCTCTGAACCGCAAAAAGCCAAGCAGATAGTGAAAATTTTTTTCCCCCAGACAGAAAGCACCATATTTTTTTTTGGTGCTCTAAACTAGCTACACAAGGGAAAGGCTTGATAAACCAACCCCCTAGCCCCATACAGAACCAGAGAGATATAGGAATACACTGGCAAACACGCACAGATTTTTTTTTTCTCTCTATTGTTACTTTAGGCCCATACACTTCAGGCAGAATGGCACCTCATGAAGAGATTGCAAGCCATGAAGGTAATAGGGTATGCCAATATTAGTAGCATTATTGGCTAGATGCCAAAGGCACATACAGATCAGGCAAACACAAATACGGACACTCAAAACAGAAAATCGGGACAATACAGGGCAAACAGCCATACACTCCGTCAGAGGGTAGGACAGCGCGATTAAGATGCGCACATAAGCACTTGCAAACAGGCCATATGCCTCAATAGGCAGTACACCCAAATTTGGGACGAATACCGTGAACTCCAAACCAACAAGGCCATTTTTGAGTTCATGGTAGGGCCACCAGCCCAGCCGAGAGAGGACATAAGCGTAGATACGCTAACTCGACAATTTGCGAGGATGTCCCTCTCGACAAGTACTGCCACGCAGTGGCAGGAGTTCGCCGTGGCCACAGTCCAGGAGACGGCCAGGTTAGGCTCCAACATACTAAAGAATACATCCTACACAGACACACGTCCTCCAGCTCCGGATCGGAAGGCAATTTTGCCAAGCCGAGGGGAAGAGCCTAGAACAATCCCCTCGGACCGGATGAACGAGAGGGAGTTGAAGCCAGGACCTTCAATCACACATAATACGACAGAGGGACAACAGGAGGTAACCTCGTCATGGGATGACGACGTAGAGCCTGACCTACCACATATAAAGCCTACATACACTCACACAGATAGGCTAACACAGTGGCAGGAGTCTGCCGTGGCCACGGGCCAGAAAGCGGACAGGCTACACGACACCACATTGGCAGGACAAAAACAGGCTCTTAAGCGGCCCTCACCGCCAGTTCAAAGGGCAAATTTGCCAGAACGGAGGCGAACACCGGCACTAGTCCCTCAGGATGCACGGTACACGCACATACAGATTAAACAGGCATTACCATACAATACACGGGGATTAGGAAAGGTATTATTACCCACCCCACAAAACCTCGCAGTCAAACATACATACACTCCCGCAAAATCTGCTAAGATAGCGCCAAGCGCAATAACGCCCTTAAATACAGGTACACTTAGACCTAGAAACACGCGCTACGGTGGAAGTAGGGCAAGGCTTACTTTGCTAGAAATTCCGCCGGAAAACAGCAAAGAAACACCTCAATGGATTTCAGAGGCCTATAATATCGTAACAGGGCAAAACCCTTCACCTTTCTGAGCACTGAAGCTCGAAAGACGATAACGACTTCCACCAAGGCCAAAGAAATAAAATAACATCACTTCCCCCATCATAAATGGCCACACAAGTTCTTTCACGCGGGAGATATCAGAAAATAGACCGACAATTACATAGTAAACATAAACTGCGCATTTTTTTTTCTTTCTCGTATTTTATGTATATACAGGGCAACATGGCCAAATTAGAAGTGAGTAATTTTAAATCCTTCTGTGTTTTTTTTTTGGGAACCATGGCATCTTTCTATTAGGCCATCACTAAGCCAAGTGAAAGCCCATCAGGCTTAAGGCCGGAAAGAGATATTTTGAACACAACTTAGGCATAAAATCACAGCATAGAGCTTAAGGGAGTCTTTCTAAGTAGAAATGACTAGACGTTCTACGTTATGGTTCCACAGTTTGACAGATTCTCTTGTTGCGGGCGAAAACCGTAAGCATGGCAAGAATTAAGAATCTCAAACTAGTTTCAAAAAAAAAAAAAATTTTGGGAGGTGTGCTTTAACCAACTAAAAAGCCCAATTGCACACCGGGATGAGACACTGTCATTTTGGTGAGTTACAATTACTTTGATAGGCAGGTTTGACTCCCACAGTGCACTGGCTTTGCTCGTGACGTGGATACAAGGGTATCAGTTACGTCTGGCAATGGCCTTCCTAAGGTGTACTAGACAGTGTCGGTAGATTCCCCTGAGGCGTAACCAGATTACGGTAGTACTCACGTTACCAAAATGGTAAATACTACACTCAGGTCCCAATCACCATTTTTTTTTCAAAAACATAGTGCTCACGACATAATTTTTAGAGACTAACGCCACCTACTATTATTTTCTTTCAATGTGCTCTCTTAATTCAGAGCGGGGCATAAATAATTTTTTTTTGTTTCACACAGTTAGCCCAAGAAAGAAAAATGGCCAAATAAACTATATATATATTTTATACATAGGTATACATAACACAACACTCGGGGACACAAGTGTAGTCAATGGAAGGTTCTTTTACAGACGGCCAATGCATATGAGATTTCCGAAGTGAAATGCCATGGCCTGTGGTTTGGATTCCAAGTAAAACGGAAATCCCGTGGCACATGATCTCCAGAAATGGTCACGTTAA
Source organism: Meconema thalassinum (assembly GCA_946902985.2). NCBI lineage: Eukaryota > Metazoa > Arthropoda > Insecta > Orthoptera > Tettigoniidae > Meconema > Meconema thalassinum. The sequence continues at coordinate 179,105,446 of OX336393.1, forward strand.
ACCACAAAATTCCCCTCTTGCCTTTTTATAATGCGAAGAGCACTAACAGAAAGCAGGCTGATTAAGAACACATGTTCGGATACACAGCGTTATCGAAACAAGTAAACAAGCGAGCGCGCAAGACATTGCAACCCGACACCACCATACTCAGCAGTAAAGCAGACCTCAGTGATAAACTGCGAGCCTTACAGACGACAGTTCCCAAAGCACACTGCACGGAATCATTCATAGCCAACCCAAGAACCCTATATCTTCAAAATGTACACTACGAGGAGAGGGCAAAAATAAGCAAACTCCTCGCAGGAAGGTATACTAGGGGTTGCGCATAGAAAAACACACAGCCCATTTGCCATAGTGTAGGCGGCACAGAAATGGCCACCAAATCTTTACAGACAACCGGCTTCGAACCCATGTACACACACAAAAACCTCGTACCGAAAACTAACTAAACAACGGTATTTTCGGTACGAGAAACACAAACAAAATACAGACAGAATGCCCGCAGAACATGAACAACGCAGACATATAACACAGAGAATTACATAGAACACGGGTTCGAACCCCAGAGAAAATTGCACGCCAGGGAAAAACAAGCAGACGGCCTTCCAATCACACCAAAATTGGCCCATATAACGGCTTAGACAGATAATACTACATTCCTGCGGCCAAATGACAGGCATAAAATTCCAGAAATACACTTGACAGGGAAAATGGACTTTCCAGACAGAGACATATAAATTTCGTAAGACAACGGTCTTACGGAATAATGGCCACACAACGGCAATAGTAGCAGGGCGGATTACCACATCGGGCCGCCAGGAATTTAACACAATGACCACACTGGCATACGTGCAGAAAAACACGCAACAGTGGTTAACCTACATAAAATCCCGGCCTGAAGTTACACACACAAACTGATGACTTGCAGACTTAGCCACTTTGCAACACTGTCGATGACAAAACGCGATTGTGTAGTGGCAGTGACCATGAATAAACAAATGCAGAACAATCATAACACTATACATTTTTCAACACTGCGAAAGCATTTATCAACAAGCAGACGTCACAGACCAAAACTTGTCGCAGGCCCAGAGTAGCACGTTCGTAAAGACGTTGGCAGGCCACGGGCGCTTCCTACCCATACACAATATACACAGTAGGACTTAGCCCTACAGCAGACCAGGCGTCCGCGTGGTGTAGCGGAGCGTAGTCACACACACACACACAAACGCGCTCACCAATCAGGGGCGAACATAGGGACTTTGAGGAAACGGGACCTCCCCTTAACAACTTCTTTTTGCGACCCTAGTCCCGAAACAAATCATTCCAGGCGACTAGGACTTAGCCCTATAACGGACCAGAGTAGGTCGTGAAGCTTCGCTATCCCAAAGCGCGGATAGAAAACCAACATGGACCAAGGGAGGATGACAAGAGAACATGCTAACAGCGTCCCACTCTACTCCCTTCCCATAACCTTTTCACGTCCAAACATAAACAACGCAGACACAGGAACACGACCAAAACAGCTACACTACACTACAAAGTATACATAAGGGTTGGTAAACTTCATGTGTTTACAGAAAGGGCATGCTACGCCTTGAGCCCCACCGCTATCACCTGAATGAGAGGGGTGCATCGGCAAACACCAACTAAGAGTAATGCACATCTCCATATGAGAGATGAGGCCATAAGTAATAAATACTAACCATTTTTTTTAAATTTAAATCATCCCGCATGAGAGGGAAATATATTAGTATTATGCCTCAACCTACACCTATCCATACATGAGTGCAAACGCCTCATATCCAGACGCATGCATGTATATCCCATCCATTCACCAGGGGATATTGATATCAGACCGGCATGGATTTTTATTTTATTTTTTGCAACCCCGGGAATTACCTGCCCCGTTCCACTCACTGTAGGAGCATCCCAGCACAAAAACCGGTTCCAGGCCGCCACTAACGCGGAATTCGGAAGTGCGCAACCTCCTCCTACCCTGCTTTAACCCACTCTACAGATAACTACCCCCAGATCACAATAACAGGGTACCTGACGCCACAGACCCTACTAACACCTCCATCAAGGTTAAAAAAGAGCATTATCGCTGGAGAAGCTGATATAGCACAGGTAGCCTAAAGTAGTCTACGTATGTAGAGGTTTTACCAGCCCACCACACTGGAAGTATTTTACATTTGACACTTTTTACACAGGTTACACCTATATTTAAAAAAAAAAGGGAATCTGAAACACCCTGGCTGATGATACCGGCGTTAGCCAAAGGTCAAAAGCACAACACTAGGGGCAGAACTGGGGTAGGTAATGACAACCCTTACCCCAGTTGGCTCATCAAATTCCTGACGACTAGACCAAATAGACGAACCACGTAAGGTCAAAGCATTCGCGGCCTGGTCGGGCAAGCTCTGGAATCCTAGGTGCGCATAAACCGCCCCTGGGAGGAAGGGATGCTAAACCCACTTTGAGCCACGGTCGTCGAAGCCAAGACCTGCAGGGAGACTTTCTGAGAATGGCGGGAGAAATAGCTCACTCCGCGCCGGCATCGGGAGCTATCCCTAGAGACGACCATATTATGACTAGACTGTTAGTTAAATTTACGTAAGTAGGACTTCCATGGCGGGGAGTCAGACTCCTATTCGTCAGGAGTGAAGCAGGATCCAAGGGTTCAGCAGGACCAATCCTAGATCCGACAAGTCCTTACCCCGCGAGGTGAAGGTGAAGACCACGACGGTAATCAATAATGCAGAATGAAATATGAATATATATATATGGAATGTACGCGCTCATTCGGTCCTGCGCCCACGTAAATGGACGACAACGGGTCGCCAGAGTTCTTAAATGAGTAGCATAGCGGGCACTCAAAAGGGTTCAGTGGGCCAACCCAGCAATGCCGATTAAGGCGAAGAGGACTCCCCGGACGCTCACTTCCCGGAGGACACATGAATACAAATATTGCGGCCGACACAGGCGAAGAGGACTCCCCGGACGCTTTCTTCCCGGAGGATATTATGCCATTGGACCACACTGTCCAATGCCCACATAAATGACGACGCATCGGGCAGTCAGAGGGCATTAAGAGATGGGGCATTGCGCGCCCCTCACAGGAGCCAAGTGGGCGGCTCACCTACGACTAATCGGAACGGCAAAACGGGCACGACAAGGAAGTTACAGCGGGCGGAACGGTTAGCTTAGTGGCACCGTAAGCCGCCCGCGGATAGATTAATCCTAGTAATAGACGTCGACACTAGACTTAAGGGGACGGAATCCAGCGAACCTGGAGACAACCGGTGTTTCCAGGGCTCGTGCGGGTGGTGATCTGGGGATTTAATTGCCCCAGGCGATCGTCCTAGGCCAAATTTAGTTATAGACGGTTGCATTTGACACGCAACCTAGGATTAAGCAAATTTAATGAACACTGTTGCAATTCAGCACAGCATCTTTCGGCAATAGATTAAGGCAACCCTCTCGGCTTAGATGTAGTTTTTTTTTATATATACCATAAGTAGAATAAGTAGTATAAGAGAACGCCGTTCGGCGCCTGATGACCCACAAATCCGTCATCAGGGTAAGTCCGATAACTCATGATAAGTTATTATAATGTAGCATAGTCTTACATTTAAGACAATTTTTTTTAATACATATATTGAGGTAAAATTTCGGCGCCTGGCGGCCCAAATTCGTTGCCAGGGTAAGCCCAATACTACAACACATTAGGAAATGACGTCACGGCACCATATAGGGTAAGCCCGGCCATATATCGAGTAATAATAACCATGCCATTCTTTTCACAGGTAAAAAGGGGCTTCAGACTGTGGCAACGCTGCCACAGGAAGCGGCATATGGAATAGGGAATTTCAATGTTTTGTTAACCTCTCCATTTTTTTTTGCAGGCATTGTCACCTAGAATATGACACGTGTAATTATGATTTTGCTGCCAGACAGCAGCAACATGCTATTTAATGCCCCCTTATTGTAGTATTATACCTGTGCATACTAACCTCCATTTAACATTCATTCTCACTTACACACTCACTACATTTTTTTTTTACAGCTACACGTCAATAATCTGCACAGCGGGAATGATGCCTGTGGGGCATCAGGCTTGCTGGCAGATCTGCATAAAACAAAAACACTTGAAGCGTCAAAATGCGACGCAGCTTACGGCGATGAGGGCGCAACCGGCATGTGGCGGCGACCCTCATGGCCAAGTGTGCAAGCATTCACCCACAGAGGATGCTTCACAGACTAGGTATTAAGAATACACTGCCAGCGGTACGACCACTCAACCGTGCCAAGAGGTGGCCGTATAGGATCAGCCGTGATACGGCAAGCGTACGTACAAACAGGTAGCGTGCACGCGAGGATCCAAACAAAAACTAGAATTATAAGGGTTTAGCGCGCTTAAGTAGACATAAGGTCATTGTAGTTCATAATTTTAAAGAGTAAACTACATACATATTCATGCGCCCACGGGCAATTATTCCAATGGAAATTCCTAAATGTCAGCATCGCAACATAATACATTAAACACTATATATATTTTTGTCTGTTTATCAAGTTCACGTGTACACGATGTCTATATTTTTGTTTTGTTTTGTTTCGTTTGCTAAGGTAACACGTAACCAATGTCTGTGAATTGTTTTCTTTCATTTTTCTCTCTTCTAACTTCCCCATTTGTCAGGGTGTTCCGTTTTATCCCACACCAATAAATACATTTTAAATATTTCCTTTAAATTATACCCTGGAACACCCATTTTTTTCTATTCTCTCCTATCTTCTTTATTGCAGGGAGCACTTTTTCCCCAAGATAGGGCGGACGACGCAATCATCCGTTCGGCCCTGGGTTTTTCCTCCCTGCACAACTATGTAACCATGTATAACCATGTTTTTTTTCTTTTTTATGCCGACAACGGCAATGGCGATTGTGCCTCAATAGCAATTATTTTCTTTATTCAACAATGTTAATGCACATTTCACCATGCAATGTAAAATTTATATACATATATATCTATGTACACCCCATAACCCTCCCCTCTGAACACGGGCTGACCGCACACCTACACTTCTGCACGACGACACCCGTTCCATACGACGACGCTTACGACGCCACCACCAGAAGAGACGAGGGGGATTCAAAAACTACTACGACAACATCCCAACCCCAAGTGCCCTTCCCGGTCGCGAGGACGCGACCAAATGGAGGAAGAGGCTTGTACAATACCCAAGGGGTATGCACCCCTTAGAGATCATCCCCCCCATCATCTGTCTAAATCTCATAAAAGGCAACCCTTTAAAAGCCTACCCAATATCCATCAATACTATAAGGGCAGCTGGCTACTCCATAAAGCAGCTCAACCCTTGCGTAATTATGACACACAGCGACATACTACAAACTGGTTCAACTATGCCACAACGCGCTGACAGAACAGAGGCTAAAGGTATAAAAGGTGCCTTAAGTGGGTCACGAGGATCTCTCCATCATCAGTGCTTCGACGAGACAGCCGGAGGCTAACGACAGTGTCAACCGAGGTGAGTCAGTCAGTCAGTGTTCAGAATCCTACTTTTGTAACCTAACACCCACAGTTTGTACTCACATTATAACATCACAAGATCCCTTAAAAGGGACTAACAGTTACTCATTGCTGACCAATAAACACTTGGTCAGTCTCTTACACTTGCATTACTGATCTACACTCTTCTTCACGTCCCAACGTCCTTCCTTACTCCCGTCACAGTCAGACGTGACACACCGTAGTAATAACGCCAACTCAGACGTCATTGTATTCCTCACAGCGGCTCGCGTGCTCAAGTGAAGCGCGTGCCGAACCGCTGACACTAGCAAGGTGATTATATAATAAGTAGCCGGCTGGGCGACTAGTACATCGACCCGCGTGCTAAGGCTACATCCCTTAAACCACATTTACAGTCTTTATAGGAGCGCCCCCTAGTTCCTAACGCTAAACAACACTCCACACTGGTCAGCTTGCCCCTCCAAAGGCAGCTACCCCCTTTTAGACACTCCATTCAAAATCAATACAGTAACTCTTCCGTTTTAGGTCCTACCACCCCTAAATAAGGGATCTAAAACAGCCAATAACGCTGTTTCAAGGACCAGTAACAGCGTTACAGCCCTGTGGTGGATGACTTGGTAATCAGATAGAGATTGTTGAGCTCCCTGTAGCACAGCAGCAGCCGTGTGAAAAACGATTACAGCGTGACGCGACTTCATCCCCTCTTGACGATGAGTTTATATTAGCCCATCCCCACGTTAGAGCTAACAAAATGACGTCTTCATCAGCCTACCTTGGGCCGATCAGCGCCGCATTGCGGAACTCAAGGATACAGTATCTACTCGAGCGCTTCAGACGAGAATTCAGTAAAAATGAAACATTACACAACTCAAGTATATACAGTCCGCTTGATACTTGACAGGCTGCGTGGTTCAGCGGTAGCGTTCTCGCCTGCTGTCTCGAGGCTGCAGGATCGAATACTGGCGCAGTCAGTTGGCATTTGAGAGTAACAGATGCGAGGGAGCCGTGTCAATAGATTTACTGGTATGTTAAAGATCCCCTTCGGGCAATATTCCGGCACCCCGGCGTCTCTAAAAGCCACAGTAGTCAAAAGGGACGTCAAACGAATAACATTATTATTATTATTATTTATTGGTTAATTCCCCATAAGGAGAGCGCTACAACACAATCAATTTTCACGTTTTATTCTGGCCCTTTCTTCTTTTTTCCCTGAAACCTCTCATATATACACCATGCTTCCTCTTTCTCTCCTCCGTCCACTTCTTTCCCGGTTGTCTCTCTTTGGGAGTTTGCTCAAACTTCTGCAGTCTAAGATTTTCTCTGTATGTGCTCCTGTCTTCTGTACAGATGTGTAGTTTCTTGAGGTCTTCCACGGTTTCCTTTACCCAATTAGTTTTTAGTGTACTATTCGTAACTATATTAAAAATTTCCTTGGTCAGTCTGTCTTCGGTCATCCTATGCATATGTCCATAAAATTTTGTCTTCCTTTTCCTTATGTTGTTTGTAATCGTCTCTGTCTGTTTGTACAGTTCTATTGTCGGTCTCTTTATCCATATTTCCTCTTTCTGAACTGGCCCGTAGATCTTTCTCAGAATGTTTCTCTCTTGTTTTTCTAATACCTTGATTGTTGTTCGTCCCTTGATTGCTGTCGTTTCTGAAGCGTATAAGGCCTCTGGTAAGACTACTGTACGATAGTGTCGTAATTTGGCATTGATGGAAATAACTTTTCTTTTATTGTGGTGGTTCCATGTAAGTCGGTATGCTTTCTGCAATTTAGCGATCCTGTCTTCATTAACATTATTATTATTATTATTATATAGTTTAATACGTTAGTCTATTAACACTGCAACCATTTTTCTCCAATCCTCAAAACATGGCGATTTATAGAAGTGGCTTTCCCTTCTCTAATCTCTAAAACAATTCAGTACACATAAATAGCTTAAGATACTGACAGATATGCTTTTTTTTTTAAATTTCCGTATTCTTCTTTCTTGGTATTAAAACTTAGTAATACGTATCGTATGATAAGTTAAAATTTCATTGTTATAAACATATTTTATATTCATATGGATGAAAGTTCATGTGAAACTCGGATACAAACCGCCATTGAGGGATACCCGAGGTAGAGCTGAGCTGTTTCCCTCCACTTTAACGATGCTTTAGAGAGTTGAGTGACCAGATTTGGCCTTTTAACGTAATTCCTTGTTAGTGGCAAGTTAATGAGTATTTCTGTTTGATGAAATGCTCGTGCAAGGTTAAATAAATAAATGTATTAATCTCATGTAATCTCATGTAATAAATAAATAAATTTATTAATCTCATGTAATTTTTTTCAGATTTTGGGTACATTTGTGTTGACCGACTGAAAAGCACCAAACTTTTGATTAATAAGGCAACGCTGAAAAATGGCTTCAAACCCCACAATATCCGATATGCATGTGATCTCACCTGCTCTCCCAGCGCGCAGCTCACTACTGTATGTTAGTGTCGGGTGGTTGGTCGAGCCGGTTATACTCTCACTGTATTAGGAAGTGTCGCCATCTTCTAAATATGGAGCTCTCCTTATCTTTTAACTTACTGTTTCTGTCTCATTTTCTTAGCTCCAGTTTATTGGAACTGTAGACTAAGACAAGCCACGCCACATGAATTACTGTACTCGTAAATACTTATTGACGTTAATTCATTTGAGGGGTTTGGGACATCTCGGTTATCAGCCCCGTGTAGTTGGGTGTAGGCCTATGTTGAAATCGTCTGATAACCTCAAGTCTATTTATGTGATCACCGTACTGCTCGAGTCCAAGCTCTGTGAACTTGCGGGTGAGGAGAAAGGGCAGGTAAGGGTCAGGCGAGAAGAGAAGGATCTGTCAACAGCCCGCCGTGATATCTGGTATTCGTTTCTATTCAAATACTGCTAACATACGGCCGTTGCTCAAACCACCGTGGTGTTGCGAATGAGTGAGTGATTCATCGACCAATGAATTTGGTTCTGTTACTACGCACGGACCGAGAAACCTCATCACTCGTCACCATCACTCCCCATAGTCCGCGATCCACATTCCTCTCAGGTTCACGGAGCTTGGACCCGAGCAGTAGTAGTGAGTGAAGTTGTAATTCAGATAAGGATTGGGGAAAAGGCAGCAGTGCCCTTAATTTATCAACCATTCTGGCATTAGCCTGGAGAAGACTTGAGAAACCATGGAAAACCACTTCCAGGATGGCTGAGATGGGAATCAAACCCGCCTCTTCTCAGTTTTGCCTCGCGAGACTCATTGTACTCTGTACCAGTCCTGAGACTAGAATTACAATTTCCTGGCAGAGCCGGGAATCGAACGTGAACCTCCTGGGTGACAGCGAAGAATGCTAGCTGGGCTCCTAGTTTCCGCCACCACCACGGACAGGCTATTGTTGGCCAACAAGTCAGTGTTTACGAGTGTATGTCCTCAGCCTGACCAATTCAACAGGTTCCTAGGTGACAACACACACCGAGCTTTCTGTGTTTCTCGGCGGCTTCGATGGCATAGTTGGTAGCATGCTGAATTTCTATGCCCAGGTCGCGGGTTCAAACCCGGCCGAAGTCGTCGGATATTTGCAGATCGTTAAAAATCTCTCAGTATGCTTTCCTTCGGAGGGGACGTAAAGCCGGCGGTCCCATGTCATAGATTCATGGCATGAAAAAGAACCTTCCACTAACTACACTTGTGTGAAGCCAAAATTTATAAGTTAGGTATGATTAATGCTCTTAAGTTCCAACGTTCGTCACCGGGCACTGGTTGCGATGACATCTCGTAATACCGAAGGCCACAGCTAGGTGCCGTGGACGGTAGCATTTGGTTGCGAAAGTACGAACTACTTGAAATTGTCGTCTGCAGTCCTTACTTGAATTAAAAACAGATAACACACACTAATACAGTCATCACAATTAACACCAGTTATCAGACAGATTCTACACACACCCAAAGTACACGGGGCTACATGACCACTTTGTCGCAGCACCTAAACTAAGGAACCTACCATCTGTGTGTATCCACTTGTGAAGCCAAAACAAAACAAAATCAGAACGAATATTAGGTGCCTATTATCATGTGCTCTTTGTGCCCATGTTGTTTCTATTGCTAAGTGTCTCGTGCATAGGGTAATTTAGTACTTGTTGCTGAAAATGAACTTTACAAACTGTCTACTTCTCTCATTGTGCTAATTTATCATCGCCATAATTTCCGCCATCACGCATTTTCTTACTCATTTATCACTACATCATCACCTGTGTACCTTAAATCGCAACAGTAAAAAAAAACAACAACACACACACTAATACAAATAGGCCTACGCACAAATAAACTTACGATTCGTTAGGGGAGGAATTATCTTCCAAAATAAGATCGGATTGTAAGCCTAAGTCCGAAATGATTGTTCTTTTGTAGTTTACTCCACTAGGTTCTTCCGTTCTCTCTGCCGTTGGGAAATACAGTAGAACCCCTCTCATCCGCCCTCGGCTGGTCCGTCGCTCCGGTTGATCCGACCGTGCTCGAGCCGAATTTGTCCCGACTCGTAGCGGTGATTCACTACCCGTCGCGCCATTGTTCTTTACAGGTACTTGTTATATCCGTTTTAGTGCTCCGTCATCTCTCGTATAGTTTCAGTGTCCGTGTTTTGTACAATACGTACTCCTGTGAAGTTTCTAGTGCTTACTGTTCGTTGGTTTTACGACATTGTTCTTCTGTGTTCGTTACAGTACTGTATATTGTGTGTGTTTTTTCAACATGTCAAGAGTGAAACGTAAACACGTTACTCTTTCATTAAATGAAACATTAGCAGTGTTACGACGACTGGACAAAGGGAAATCACTCAAAAAAAATTGCCAAGTAATTCAATGTAGGCGTTACGACAATAAAAGATTAGAGAAGAAATGGGAAAGACATTGAATCATGTACAGTGACGATAAATGGTGAAAACGCTCTTATGAATCACAATACATTGAAAAAGCCTAAACTTGAACTGCTTGACAACGCATTGTGGATGTGGTTCTACCAAGAAAGAAGGAAATGCACCCAGATATCTTGAGTTCAGAGATTTTTTATTTTAATGTAAATCCGTATTTTTCTGTACTTTCTGATACTCCGACCTCAGTCCCAAAGGTGAGGGGTTGTACTGTACTTTGTTTTCTCTTCCGCGAAGCAACAGAGAAGTCTGCCAGAACATGGAATGAATCTCAGAGATTATGCGGAAGAGGAGGTTGATATTCCTCGGACATCTATACAGACTGAACAAACATAGATTAGCCAAACAAATATTCGACTATCTCTGGAAGAAGAAGACCACTAAAACGTGGACTAAGAAAGTTAGGAAAGATTTAGAAAAGTTGAATATCACAGAGTCCAAATGCTAGAAAGAAATGAATTTAAGAGTCAGGTGAACAATCTAGAAGGGTTTCAAGATGAAGGAAGACCTAAGTGAAGTGGACGAACTTGGACAGAAGATCAAAGGAAACATGCCAGTGACTGCATGAAGGAATGTTGGAGACAGGGGAAACTGCATGTAAAGGAAAAGAAAAGGAAATAAAGTTGTTGCGTGATCCTAATTGGTCAATTCAGTTGAGAAAAAAAAACCACACACACCCAAATACACGCGGCTATATGAACACGATGTCGCAGCCCCTAAGATAAGCAAAAACAACATTATTTAATTATTTAATCGTTTTCGGGTGGTATCACATTATCTCTACTAAGTATAAAACGAAGTCCCAGATTCTTGGATGTTACGGGTAAACTCGAGAACCACTGGATGGATTTTGATGCGGTTTTCACCATTTTGTAAAGGATATCTCGAGGGTGATTTCTGAAGAAAATAATTTCTTTATGATCAAAGGAAGCCGAGCAGTGACGATTTCAGTGGAAAAGTCGAAACAAAACCTGGGATCCGAGCGCTTTTTAAGGTTACGCTGGGCTAACCGTTAAAAATATCCCAATACTATGAGTGTAAGAATTGTTCAGCATGAAAAGTTCGACAAAAAAGTCTGCGAAAGCATATATCTATCTCCAATACATCGCCCACTATAAGTGTTTTTACGTTTTAATTTCTTCCAACCATGTCCATTCAACTACTGAGGCGACAGTTTACGAGCTAGCTAAGGGCGAGTCTATCATCTCTGTTACAGCCTAGCTAGCGGGCGAACCTATTGCCCCGGATACAGCCAGCAGCAAACTGTCGAGTAGTGTTGAGTTAAAAACTTTAGAGAAGAGTGGTTGTGTTTGGAGTTTCCCTGGAAGTGCAACTCGGTTTTTCTTCATTTCGCCTGTGAACTTTTCGTTCCGCAAAATTCACAGTCAAGTTAAGATTGAACGGAAGGGGGATTTGTGTTTCATGCACCTCGCCATTCTTAAATCACGTCTGACAAGAATTTGTTGCACATGCATCTCTCATGATATTATAATTAATAGTCCAGTCAGTGATTTTAACCCATCATGCCGAGACGTAAAACGGATATTGGTCGTTGTGGTCGACATTGGAAAAAAAAAGCGCTTAGCACGTAATGCATTCATAACTGTTCCCGGGCGAAGCCGGGTCGGGTTGCTAGTACTATATATTTTAACTCGGCATACACTAATGTTGACCGCCATTCAATTGTCAATAAAGCAACAATGAACAAGATGTTCAGTAAAGAACTTATAGCCTACTTTCTCCTAAATGTATTGGTATAGTTATAACTCTTTGTCTTTATCAAAGAGTACAATAGAATCATTTCTTGGTTGAAGATCTTAGAAACTATTTACCTCTACCAAACACCAGACCCTCGGAAAAACTACTACCATCACTGAAGAAAAAAAGAGAAGACATACCTCAAGAATTTTATGGAACCGGAGACAAGATCGACGGACCTAGGCAACATCCAACTTTGAGTTGAGGCATGTGTTTACACGTCTGGCTGTCCATGGCTTTCAACACCTTAATTGTATTAACAAATCCTTCCATGACCCTACAGTGACGCGTGAATGCCGACTATGCGGATAAGCATGTGAATGCTACCACTTAGAGCTCTCTAGTAAAAGAAAACAATCAATCAAAGGCTATGCAATTGAAATCGCCAGAGCGCAATTTTAGTGTACATGTTCATTCTTTATTTCCGATTGCTATTTGGCTGCAATAAAAGTATTAAATAATATCCTGAACTAGCACCAACAGATAGAGTACAGTTGATTTTGTTATATAAATAATCGTTTTTATATAACAGGTATGAAGTTTTAAATATGTACACTTGTAACAGAAAATAATAATTGCAATAAATATTTTTTCAGTATTGAATAAAATGAAAAAACAACACATGTTTTTCAGTTAAAATTCGTTAAGTTTTATTTGTCTGGCTACTGTGTTTTCGTTTTTTGAGTTTGCAAAAAAAATTGGTCTCCGTTTGGGGGGGGGGGGTCATGACCCCCGTGACCCCCCCCCCCCCTTGATTCCGCGCCTGGAGTACAGGTACTATGTGGGATCGTTTTGTTCTTTAGTTCAAATTACATTTTCAAATAACACACAATAGGCTGTTACAAAAGCTTTAAAATAAAATTAAAAAATCGTATTATCAACTTGTCATTCTTCAAATTCAATGCGTATAAAATGCCAACGGAAGGCACCCCAATGGAGTCCCACACAGACCAGTCATGACATCTGGTGGAAAAGTTTCGCATAAGATACTCCTAATAGGGCGAGTGCATTCTAGCGGCCATAATAGGAAACTTTTCAATTACAGCTGTTCCAACGTCCAGGCCAGTGCGCAGCTCACATCCAGTTGGCCGCGTTTGTTACCCCCATAGTTCATCTGGTTACTGTTAGATGTCTCTCGTGGATCCGGTGGTGAATGTTGTTTTAATTAAATATATATATTCCATTGTAATATGCTTAATTTTATAACGACTGAGTAATTACAAAACAATAAATATAAAAATATTCAAGCAATAAACCAACTCTAAAAGGTTTTAAACCCCGGCCAAACGGGTAAAGGACTAATGCTTTACCACACACCCAAGCATGTCCAACGAAATTCATCTTTATCAATTGACTTACATACAACGTCTTAGCAAATAATGAATTTGGACTAAACGATATCTTCAGTGGTGTATATTTTAGCCAACTTTCGATTTTTGCAAAAAATGAAAGTAGACTTATGAGATCAACACAGGGCGAAAAAAGTGTGTCTGTCTGTCTGTGTGTGTGTGTGTGTGTGTGTGTGTGTGTGTGTGTGTGTGAGTCTGTGTGTGTGTATGTGTGTGAGTCTGTGTGTGTGTGTATGTGTGTGTGTGAGTCTGTGTGTGTGTGTGTATGTGTGTGTGAGTCTGTCTGTGTGTGTGTGTGAGTCTGTGTGTGTGTGAGTCTGTGTGTGTGTGTGTGTGTGTGTGAGTGGGTGTACTCTGAATGTCTGTCCCCCCCTATCAATTCGAACACGGTTAGAGCGAATTGAAGGAAATTTGGTACAAAGGTAGCACTAGCAATGGGCACCTCAGTGTCATGTTTTATATCGCCGCCATCTTGACGGAAACGTAATGGCGGCCACACAAATGTTCAAAGCTTAAATCAAATTACGACTAACCTAATCAACCGATCTCTACCAAATTTTGCAACAACATACCCCTACGGAGGAAGCAACCTTTGGCCAAATTAATAGGTCATTAGCCTAATAGTTTGCGCATGGCGGCCATCTTTGTGTCAAAATCGATTCCCCCTATTAATTCGATCACGGAGAAACCGAATGGAACGAAATTTGGTACAGAGGTAGCACTAGCAATGGGCACCTCAGTGTCATGTTTTATTTCGCCGCCATCTTGTCGGAAACGTAATGGCGGCCACACAAATGTTCAAAGCTTAAATCAAATTACGATTAACCTAATCATCTTATCTCTACCAAATTTTGCATCAACATACCTTTATGGAGGGAGCATTCTTTGACGAAACTAATAGGTCATTAGCCCAATATTTTGCGGATGGCGGCCATCTTTGTGTGAAAATCAACTCCCCTATTAATTCGAACACGGTGAAACTGAATTGAACGAAATTTGGTACAGAGGTAGCACTAGCAAAGGGCACCTCAGTGTCATGTTTTATATCGCCGCCATCTTGACGGAAACGGAATGACGGCCACTCAAATATTAAAAGCTTAAATCAAATTACGACCATCCTAATAATTTGATCTCTACCAGATTTTGCAACAACATGCCTTTTTGTGGAAAGCATCTTATGACTAACTACAAGGTCATCAGCCCAATAGTTTGCAAATAGCGGCCATGTATGTGTGCAAATCCATTCCCCATATCAATTCAAACACGGTGAAACCGAATTGAATGAAACTTTTTACAGAGGTAGCACTAGCAAAGAGCACCTCATATTCATGTTTAATATCCCTATAGCTCGTTGTATTTAAACAAGCTACTACAACCAACATTGAATTATACTCCTTGAAAAGGACAAAGAGATATAACAATACCCATGCATTTAGGAGAAAGTAGGCTATATGTTCTTTACTGAACATCTTGTTTTTATTATAAAGCATTTCATATAAAGTTTATATTATTTCTATCAGCAGGCTATATTGCATGCAATACTCAAACTAGTGAAATATAGGTCAGGCACAAGAAATTAGCTGCCATCCTGTCTTGTAACCGAGACGGCTCGTCTCCTTAAAGTCACTACCGAACGGGCCACGCCTTTAGGACAGTTTAAACCATTCTCGGTTCGATAATCGGAACTGGTGAGTTCAAAGCTATGCATTATAATGCTTGCACAATTCACACGGCCGCTATCTTGAAATGGTCCAGCTGATGACCTTGCAGTTTGGGCGCAAAACGCGTCACATATGAAGGTATGTTGTTGCCAAATTTGGTAGAGATTAGGTGATTAGTTTAGTCGTAATTTGTTTTTACGTTTTGAAGGTTTGAGAGGCCACCATTCAGTTTTGGTAAAGATGGCGGTGATATAAAACATGACACTGAGGTGCCCTATGCAGGTGATACCTCTGTACCAAATTTCGTTCAATTTGGTTTCGTCTTGTTTGAATTGATAGGGGGGACAGATATACACACTCACACAACGTTTAAGCAAATAATGAATTTGGACTACACGATTTCTTCAGTCGTGTATATTTTTACTATAAAGCTTCCATACCGCCTACGCCTACAGTGCAGTGTCCTGGAGCTTGAAACTTCGGAACGGGGGATACAACTGGGGAGGTGGGACGAGCAGACTGACAACTTTTGGCTCGTGTAGATCTCATAAGTCTTTCATTTTTTACAAAAATCGAAAGTAGGCTAAAAATGGCTTCAACGCTTCCTGTACATGGAGCTAAGGTATGATTCATTGTAATTTTGGGGGGCGTACGAGAATTTGTGTCCCGGTATGAAGTGTTTTAAACAGGGTCCCCGAGAACGGGGAGGGGGGGGCAAATGCATAGGGGTCCATAATCAACGAGGGCCCGTTAGTTTCAGTTTATAGTTGCTACTTTTGCATTATGTAAAATCTTGGCTATAACTTACAACCTCTCCGAGACTTTTCAAAGTAAGGATATCGATTTATCTACAGCTCAAATTATATCTATACTAATATAATAAAGCTGAAGAGTTTGTTTGTGTGTTTGTGTGTTTAAACGCGCTAATCTCTGGAACTACCAGTCGGATTCGAAAAATTATTTTTGTATATGATAGCCAGATTCAAGATGAATAATTTAGGCTATGTAGCATAAGGCTATACCTGTCAGGTAACCTTAAAGATTGATTTTTGTTCAGTAAGCCAAAAGATCAAGAGCTCCTGAACAGCTTCAATAATACCTACTGTCGACCAAAGTAATATGTGCACTCGAGTTTGAAGGTTGTTTATGAAGTAACCAATAGACCTACATAAAATCCAATAACATCATCATTTTCATCGTTTTATTTTACGTTAGTTCATGTAGGTTTGGAATTTTTAATTTATATTTTAATATTTTTTATCGCAGTTGGAACACAAAAAGTGCACGTTTTTAAGCGTGTTTCAACCATGCGTCACATTTAAGAATTATTATCTCAAAAACCCGTCATCAGATCCAATCCAAATTTTAACACAATATACATTGGAATGTTGTATAACTGGTTTATTAATTTCAAAATTGTGTGTGTCCAAGAAAGAAAGTTGTTATCATTTTTGTAAGGTAACTTTTTCTCGGCTCGGGGGGGATGGAAAATGTAGTTCTTGGTTGCGTTGTAATCGTTATATATCAAAAAGTTATGCTGTATGACTGTGAAATACGTAAATTAATTCACTTATTTTATATCGGTTTGTATTTGTACGAGGAAATAACACATGGTTCACCATCTAGCCGCCCCGGCAATTGCTGTACAGCGTTGCTGAGATGGAGCCCATCACTTCCGAGCGGGACGCGCCATGATGCGTGTGGGCACCATTTCGGCAACGCTGTACAGCTCTTTCCGGAGCGGCTAGCAGGTGAACCATGTGTTATTTCCTCGTACAAATACAAACCGATATAAAATAAGTGAATTAATTTACGTATTTCGCAGTCATACAGCATAACTTTTTGATATATATAACGATTACAACGCAACCAAGAACTACATTTTTCATCCACCCCGAGCCGAGAAAAGGTTACCTTACAAAAATGATAACAACTTTGTTTCTTGGACACATACAATTATGAAATTAATAAACCCGTTATAAAGCATTCCAATGTATATTGTGTTAAAATTTGGATTTGATCTGATGACGGGCTTTTGAAATAATAATTCTTAAATGTGACGCATGGTTGAAACACGCTTAAAAACGTGCACTTTTTTGTTCCAGCTGTGATAAAAAATATTAAAATATAAATTAAAAAATCCAAACCTACATGAACTAAAGTAAAATAGAACGACGAAAATGTTGATGGTATTGGATTTTATGTAGGTCTATTGGTTACTTCACAAACAACCTTCAAACTCGAGTACACATAATACTTTGGTCGACAGTAAGTCTATTGTGCCTGGCTATGCGGGGTGTATCACGTCGCCCCTACCAGTGTTCTGGTGCAGAATTGCGAGCTGCTTATAAATTGCAGTCAGGGGGGTAATTAGTGCAAAAAGATTTCTTAGGCCCTTAAAACAGTTATCATCATGCCAATAGTATGCCTCTGTATAAGGGCGATGGTGTTGGTGCAGTATACTGAGGTTATCAGCTGCAATAAGCGTTGATACTTTCCGATCCTTATCCTTGAGCGCTCCAGTTCTATAGTTGTATTCGTTATCATCCATAAAACAAATAAATAAAGCCGGGTTGTACTGCTAGTTCTAGATATGACTCTGAGGTAGAAGTTAGGAATAATGCACTATAATTTAGCGTTGAATTCGCTATCAAACCAATGCGAAGTTTTAAAAAGCAGCTTATTTTTCATTACGTACTGGTATTTAAAGTGAATACTTACAGAATGACCGGGTGAGTTAGCCGTGGTGGTTACGGCATGACTGATGGCAGTCGCTCACATCCGGGAGGCGAGGAGGTTCGAATCCCCCCGCCGGCAACCTTGAAGATGGTCTTCTGTGGTTTCCCATCTTCGTTCCAGGCAAATGCCGGGGTTGGTCCCTAACTATAGGCCACAGCCGCTACCTTCCAACTCCTCGTCCTTACATTCCAACTTCCCTCCTTCCCTCCCCAACGGTACTTGTAGCTCACCCATTGGGTGTCCGTCTCGAAGCAGCTACAAAACTGGCGAGCCGAACATGTCCTCGGACACTCTCGGCACTCAAAGCCATACGCTAAAAAAAAAAAAAAAACTTACAGAATTGCAAAATCCCTATGCATCTTACCTTTATTAAAATTACTCAAAAATCTTAAATCGTTTAGTTCACTTTGCAAAATATAGTTCATAAAATAAATTCTAAAGTGTTTTTTACTGTATGAAGATTTGTATGTTTTTCTTTAAATTATGATTGTGCATTAGAAGCTTTTCTCTTTCCGGAATAGCTAGTAGGGAATAATGATTCCTTCTTCCTTAGTCGTTTTACCCTCCAGGCTGCTTTTCCCTCGGACTCAGCGAGGGATCCTACCTTTACCGCCTACGCCTACAGGGCAGTGTACTGGAGTTTGAAACTTCGGATCGGGGGATACAACTGGGGAGGTGGGACGAGCACCTCGCCCAGGCGGACTCACCTGCAAAGCGAACAGGGATGGGAAGATTGTGAGGGATAGACAAGAAAGAGGGTAGGAGGCGGCCGTGGCCTTACGTTAGGTACCATTCCGGCATTTGCCTTGCGTCGAAGTAGGAAACCACGTAAAACCACTTCGAGGATGGCTGAGGTGGGAGGGAATCGAACCTCCTCTACTCATTTGGACCACCCGAGGCTGAGTAGACCCCGTTCCAGTCCTCATACCAATTTTCAAATTCGTGACAGAGCCGAGAATCGAAACTCGTACATCCGGGGTGGCCGCTAAGCACGCTGACCACTACACCCCTGAGGCGACAGTGAATAATGATAATAATTAACAGTATTTCAGGGGGAGAAAACACTGCATAGGGGCAGCCCTGGTTTTAAACGTTAGTATTACCCTTTCACGAATTGATTGCCGGTGGTCGAGATGGGAACTATTCTCTGTTTACTTGTGTAACACGTCACTCTGCTTCGTTGACAGGTACAGTTGCGCGTGTAGGATATGACTCAGCTCAAGTAGCCTCAGTCATCGTCTAACTGCCCGTGGTGACATGAGCTCCTGTGACGCTATCTGCGCTTCTAAGAAAGGTAACGCGTGCAAATGCTGCTTGACTTATGTACAGACTGCGCTCTGTCATCACTGTGTTCTCCACTTCACACCGCGATGCTCCTGGTACAATAAACAACAAACACTGGCGCAGCCAAGCTCAGCGGCAATCAAATCTTAAATGGGTAATACGAGATTTCGTTGGAGATCTCTTACTACAATATTGCCTGCTACTGTGTGAAAATGCGAATTATAGTTATTTTTCTTTGCAGTTAAAGAAGTGGAGACTGTTCCCTTCTTTGAAATAAGAATTTTTTTTATATCTTAAATTGATTACAGGTAATTAGAGAGTCTGAGAGTGCTCATCGTGTATTTGCATTAAAGTGGGGCGAGGCGTTGGCTCGTAAAACTGCCGTCCTCGCGGGTTCGCCCAAATCCAATTACCTCACCCACTCCACGGGACGTTATTCACTCCAGCAATAATGCTGGCATTTAAAGAACTTTTCATTGCTGAACTACAATCTATGTATATAGTAAAAGCGTTGTTTTCAGTCGGTCAATACGTTAATGTACCCAATTAAATTGGGCGGGGAATTACACTCATCTACCCACACTATACACTTATACAGTACATAGGTTGGTTATATACTTTTCTACACCTCTCGAGAAAAAAAAACGTGGGGATTTCTTTCACCAGGCGAACATCATCAGATCCTGTTCCCTTCAGTCTTTTCTTTGGGGTTTAGCGTGTAGAACAATACATGGGCTACAATAGCGAGGACCACCCAGAAATTAAGTTTCCCTCTGCCTTAACCCTTAGCACTCGAATTTGTTTAGTTGGCCACATAATTCTATGAATATTTACTTTTCAAGAAATGTATGACCTCCTTTTGCTCGCTATCAGTTCTTATCGTAACTCATGTGTCTCATTCAATTTCTCTCTCAATATTTTCTTCGTAGCCGGCCCCGTGGTGTTGGGGTAGCGCGCCTGCCTCTCACCCGGAGGCCCCAGGTTCGATCCCCGGCTCCGTCAGGGATTTTAAAACTGACGTGAGGGTTGGAACGGGGTGCACTCAGCCTCGTGAGGACAATTGAGTAGCTGTCTGACAGTGAGGCAGCGCCCCGATCACGAAAACCAAGATTAACGGCCGAGGGGACCCGACGCGCTGATCACGCGTCACCCCAATATCTGCAGGCCGAATGGCTGGGCAGCGGTCGCTTGGTCGGCCTTAGCCCGTCATGGGCTGGATAGTGCCAGGGTTTGACTTTTTTTTTTTAATATATTTTCTTCGTGAAATATCCGTGTTGAAAGAGACTAAACGGATGGTGGTTGGAAACCCGAAGTCAAAATTATGAGGGAATTTCATGAAATCAGAATGGGTTAGCTTATAGGTTACCCAATTAGAGCTGGCACCGTCTGATGAATTGGAGCTTTATTGAACTTCAAATTCACTGGCTATTTTTGAAATACCTAGATATTTACTTACTCAATCAAGTTCCGAACGACAATCATATTCACTCCAGTACAAATCATTCACAGTGGCGCTAGTGTAGATTTACGTGAGGCCATGCTTGCGCTTTCCACCTGTAAACACAGTGCCTGATATACTGTACGTTTCACGAATTGCCTGCCCAAAGCACCCTCAGAATTATGTTCAGAAGACCATGCATTTTCTTAACTCTATGGAGATGTTATTTGAGAATTGCCAGCTTCCGTTACAACACGTTATTTCCGGTGTCAACATACCATGTCTTAATGTGGGAAGTCTCCGACATGAATATCTATGACTTTAGTCATTTTTTCAAGTTTTTCCGTATTGATTTTGATAAGTTATGTACTTGTCCACTATACAATACAAAATATCTTTTTATTTATACATTTTGATACATGTTTCGGCCCTGTGAGCCTTCTTCAGTCAAAATCAAAAAATTCTCCTAGATCATTCTAAAGGTTGGTCTCTCATAAAAAAATTTGTAAATCAAATTTTACATCGTCAGGATGCTTAAAATACATGAATATAAAATGCTTAAAGACATTAAAAGATTTAAAAATGCACGAAATTTTGAAACGTGGGCTCCATTCTTGTTAATCTATTTCCAAAACAAGGGACCTGGAACAATAAAATTACCTAACAATCTATGGTTCTTACTTGGAAACATGAAGAAATGTTGACTTTAGTTATGTAGAAAACTTACCCCATTGTACAAGCATCTTTAAAAAGGAAAGTAGAAATAGGAATCGAACGTTGTTTATTTAGAGCTTGGTCAAAATGTTTTCAACAACCTGTAAAACGAAAAACTAAAAGAAAATGAAAAATTGAAAAATTGAAATTATAACAAAAACCCACGCATAAATGACCAATGTTTACATACCGCAGTTTGGAGACCATAAACTATCACCTCACAACTTGAAAGAGCTACTACAAATGTGTCCGTCTTGTTGTTCACCTTGATCACATGTTGACTATAGAGCATCCAGCGTTTAGAAAAGACTGTGGAGCCTTATGGCGACAGTGTTGCTAACTCTAGGCAGAGGTAGCACTGACGTCATACGTTATGTTCACCCGCTCGAGTACTGCGCTTTCATAAGTTAGCGAGACAACACAACCCTAGCAGCTACCTGAAATAGAACACGCGCAGGACGGAGCAGTTTTGCAGGCATTAACGGATTGGACCAGTATTAAGGATACCGTACGCGAAGAGAACCAATAACGACATTCATTTCGTTGTGATATAACGCATTACTGATTGACAAATGTCGAGAGCACAACCCTACTTCCTTCTCGGATGTATGCTGACGATGCTAACAATTTTTACGTCAGCACTACTGTTGATCATCACCTCTTCAATTATTAGTTAGGCTGTAATTTAGTTTCTTTCAATTTTATTCTTATTGTTTTGTTTAGATTAATATTTTTAATATTGTAGTGAGTTAGCCGTGCGGTGAGTTAGCACGCAGCTGTGAGCTTGCATTCGGGAGAGAGTGGGTTCGAACCCAACTGTCGGCAGCCTTGATTCGATCGAACAGAAAATAAAACAGACACACAACAATAACACCAATGACGGATAGTGCTTCAAAACTTATGTTGTCGGCGAAACTGGGCACGTGCACCACTCCGGGCGAGCATGCAGCACAGGACGAGGCTCTTCTTTCCAGCGTGCTTACCCCGCAAATTTTAAAATTACTAAGACGTAATACAAACGATACTTGTATGCAATAACAAAGGTAATCAATTGGCAGATAATTGTATGAAGCTATTATGACGAAAAATATATTTGTTCAGAGTTCCTTCATGATAAAAGGTGGGGTAACAAAACCAGATGGGGGGGGGGGGGGGTCCGTTAAAAGTAAAAGCCCATAAGACCCACAGTCTTTTCTAAACGGTGGATGCTCTATAGAATACTGCAAGTGTGGGGTCAACGGTCGCAGAAGGGGAGGTGTAGCATACGTCAGAACCTTACGTTATGGAGGAGGGAGGGCCGCTTCTTGTTTATGTCGGTCTCTTCGCCTTAATTTCGAGATCGTGTTAAATAATATGTTGTCGTTGAGAGTTAATTCGTTCAAATTGTTTACAGGGTCTGTTTTTTGGGCGATATAAATTTCTATGTTCTCTAATACATTAAGTTTTTTACTTTTATTAACGATATGTACAATTTCCAAATCCTTATCTATCGAACTGAAATTATGTTTTTTCTCGTCCATGTGGTTCGCCATGGCCGAGAACTTGTTATATTTCAGCGCACTGGTATGTTCCCCGTATCTTACGTTGAACGCTCTACCCGTTTGTCCAAAATAGGTGGAATCGCAATCCTTACATTTTAGTTTGTACACTCCCGATTTGTTGAATTTATTGGTCTTATTTACACTATTATGATTAAAGAAGATGTTGCTGTTATTATTTTGTGTTTTGTATGCAATGTTAATATCAAATTTTCTAATTGAGTTTGTTATTGTATGTGCTTTTGGGTTTACATATGTGAAAGTAGCGAAATTTTGGTTCTTTTTGCGATCTATTTCTAAAGTTGTTTCAAATTTGTTAATAATCTTATTTTTGATTCTGTTTACGTAATTTTTCGAAAAACCATTTTTCTTTGCGATGTTGGCTATGATTTTTAGTAGAGCTGGTGATAATCGGTTTTCAATTAATCGATTAATAATCGATTAATCGATTAATTTGAAATTAATCGGAAACGATTAATCGATTAATCGAAGCTCCTTAAAACCGATTAATCGATTAACCGATTAACCGAAAAATCGATTAATCGAATAATCGATTAACCGAAAAATCGATTAACTGATAGTAGACACGAGATAAGAAAATAAGTTTTGAAAATGGTTTAAATGAGAAGTCATCGCTTAAGTTGAGTTACGCTTATTTTCGGAATGATGTATAGACTCTATAAAAGTTAAATTTTGCGTAAAGAGACGTGTCCTTCCTTGTTTATGTTAACAATAACAGTCAGTGACCGTGGAAGGACAAACATCAATCACATTGGGAAGGGTTTCAGGAAAAGAAAACGAGGAGTTTTCAGCAATGCTTTTGAATTTTGTTCAATTTTTGTTGGAAAGGCTGTTTACAATTTAGGACAGGACTATTTTTGTTTTATTCTGGTTTAGCCTAATTTCCACAAAGACCTGTAGGATGTAACTCTTCAGGCGGTCAACTTGAATTTGCCCAAAGACTGGGCGGAGTCCAATGTATAAACTATATGAATCATAAGTAAATAACACTCCTAGGAACATTACATGTGTTAGTTATGATCGCTATTACAATCACTATCACCATTACGTCGCCACACTCGAATGCTTCGAGTGGGTAAGAGATTTCACGAGCCCTTCAACCAGGAAAGCCACCAACAGCAATTAGGTTCAGTCATGTTTTGGGGTGGAATCATGTTCGGTTGACGTACGCCTCTAATTCCTATCCACGGTAACATGACTGGTCTGGTGTATACAGACATCATCGTTACAGGATTTGCTACCACAATGGGTGAAGGCTTTACACTAGTGAACTATAATGCTCGTGCCCATCGAGCTAGGGTGGTCAATCAGTTCCTTCAGATGCATGTCATACAGAGAATGGAGTGGCCTACCTATTCTGCGGACATGAACTGTAATGAACATGCCTGGAAAGAGCCCAAGAGGGCAATTTCGCACCGTCCCAATCCTCCAACAAACAAAGAGCAACTGATTGCAGCTGCTTTCCAAAAGTGGGGGAATCTGCCCCAAACCACGTTGTATTCGTTGGTGCTCAGTATGCCTCGTCATCTGCAAGCTTGGATTAGAGCTCGTGGTGGCCATACATGGTATTGATATGCCTCAACATGAATAGGACGGTTGTATGCTCAGTCCCACATTATCACTTTTGTTATTCGTCGTGTGTTTCTGTCTCTGTTGCAAAGCAGATTGTGTGTGGTTTTTCTTAGTATGTACCCTATATTGTGTATAATATGATAACATACACATAACAAAATAAACAAGTTACTGAATCACAATATGCGAAACCTTTTTTGAGCATTGTATAAGTTTAGTTTGTTTAATAAGGGTTTGTGAATTATTTATGAGTATTATGATCGTGCATACAAATAAGAATAACACAATATAATAAATAAAATAAAATTAGAGCATGCACGTGAATTCTATTATGCATAAGTTTATATATCTCAGCGGAGCCTTGGTCGTACAGTTGTTACGCTTTAGCCTGCCTACTCCCGCCGGGCTCATTGTGATCATAACTAATACGTGTAATTTTTCAAGGAGTTCATTTACTTATTACTCATATTTTATATACATTGCACCCCGCACAGTCAATGGACAAATTCATGTTGACCGACTGAAGAGTTACAAATGACAGTTCTTGTATAGGCAACACTGAAACAATGGCTTCAACAGTTCACAAACAAGATGCATTATTTAAAAATAAATGTGACAATATATTTCAATAGACCGTCTGTTTTGGTGCAAAAATACTAGCAAGTACTCATTTTCTGGGACGAGGCAGCTCCGCTTTGCAGTCACAATGTTTCCAGCGGGGAATATCAAGTATTTTGTCGCTAGTTTAGCGGGCCTTATGATATATTGTTTATTCATTTTCCACCTGTGAAAAAGGGTGAGTATGCAAGTCAGGCGGTGAATTCACAAGATAGACGTCCAGTTCGTCTTTTGCAATTATCGCAATATTTACGCTACATCTACAAGATTTCCTATTTTTACCGTGCTTTTTATAACTGCCCTACCATGTGATTATTGAGTTTTTATCGTACTTGCCTAAGTGTTGACTTTAGACATACCTTCGTTCGTAAGACGTCACCTTTGTATGTTTGGAGTCGAAATTTAATGTTTTTCGGACGGTCAAAGACTTTTTACATGAGATTAATAAATACAATTAGATGACCAGTTTCGATCGTCAAGCGATCATCAGATCTATACACTTCGGCTATTAATCTGTGTCGACAAGTATGGGTTATGATATTTATAATACATACACTTTTTTAGTTGCAGTAGTAATTAATCTAGCACAAATAGTAAAGATATGTTATTTTTTGTTGAGATACTGATAGTTGTGATTGATCTTCAAGTTTGCTTGCTTAGTGCCATTATGTGATTGTTATTAAATGGTCAGGTTATTGTGTCAGCATAATCGTCCTCACGCTGTGCACAAAAACGGACCACACATCGCTCAAACTGCGAAGTGCACCATTTAATAACTATCAGTATCTCAACAAAAAGCACAAATCATTAGTTTGGTAGTTTAATTGCTACTGCAAATAAATAAGTGTATATATTGTAATTAGCATTCCATACTTCTCCATGTACAGTAAATTTAAGGGGACATTATACTGAAATTTCTAACTTCTATATTTTTCATTGAATTTTTACCATTTTTTTCTGAGATAGCCCTTTTCAAATAAAGTAATGTTACCAAGTTTGAATATTGTACCTATAAAAATTTCTGAGTAGGAGTTTTTTAAATGCCATTTTACCACCATCTTTAAAAAAAAGTCCCTTGCTTCACAATATTTTTCCAATTGGTACCAAATTTTCCACAAACCTTCTTAATACCTATGCTAACAAATGTTAGAGTCACAGTTTGTTGTTTGACAAACATAGTAGCAAGTAGAATTTCTTTTAAATGTAATGTTGAAATTTTTTTAAAATATGATTGCAAACAGAATTTGGTAGCTCAAAAATAATTTTGAATTCTATTTTCACAACAAATTGCATACTAATATTTGTGCACCGACTATCTAGCTACTGCTGTGTAAAATTGTACTTGTATCAGGCAAAAACTGCATGTCAAGGGACTTTTTTAATGAAAGAAAACATTAAAATTTTGTTAAGCCATAAAATGCAAAATAAAAATCTATGCAACTTCACACACTTAAGAACTGCCCAGCACTACAGGTATGCCCTTCAGACTGCTTTCTTTTCTCCTCCAGTGATATTTTCACCAACTTATTTTTTTTTCTTAGCCCCTTGCTGTCACCTGAGCACCTTTTCCTACTTTGTTTTATGCGCTTTTGGTCTCGCTGGGTACTGATTTTCACAGCAACGGTTGGTGCTGGCTTCGCTCTGATGGACTGTAAGACTTCAAGTGTTCTAACACACCCCATGATGAGCTCACTCACAGCACAAACAATACTAAGCTATTACTACCAGTAGCACTATAATGAAAGCTGAAGTAATATTATGAAATAAATTTCAGCGCAAGGAGTGAAACCATGGTTATTAGTATTTACTACACTAATAATAGATCACGTAGTATAACAACTGAGCATTGAGTTGCAAAATATCACCTCTGCAAGTCTATTCTTCAATAGCATTTGAAATCCCAGTAAGAAAGACTTCATAAACACATAATTTCTTAGCAGCAACTGGACGGGGCGTGTCGAGTAGCGCATGGAGCAATTAAATGCCACCGCAGCACTATTTAAAAATGGTGCTGAAGACTTTTAAAATGGCGGTATTTAAAAAAATAAAAACATTTTTTGATAGAGGACATATCCGGGTATTTTTTAGTGCTATAAACCCAAATTCGATATTTTCCTCGAAATTCATGAAATTTCAGTATAATTTCCCCTTAATAGCCTACGTGTAAATGATCTGATGATGATCACTTGACGATCGAAACTAGTTATCCAGGTGTATTTATTAACATCATGTTGTATTTTTTCAGGATTAACGAACAAATTTTGATTTCTAAGGGAAGCCTGAAAAAGGGCTTCCAACACGGTAATCCTTGGAGTGAAGTTAAATGAAACCTCAAAGCGGGCGTTGAGCAGTGACTAGCATTCTTATCTGCCACAACAGAGGTTTGGTTTCGATTCCCGGCTCTGCAAAGAAATTTAATTCTGGTGTTAGGGCTGGAACGAGTACACTCAGCCTCGTGAGGCAAAACTGGTAAGAGGAGGGTTTGATTCTTACCTCAGTCGTCCTGGAAATGATTTTCCATGGTTTCTCATTTCTACTCCAGGCAAATGCCGGGATGGTCCCTAATTCAAGGCCACGGTCGGTTTCTACCCATATTCTACCTGAATTACAAATACACACACTGGTTGCAAAGCCCCTAAAAGAATCAAAGACATCATCCATCATGGGACTGCCCCGGCTAACCATGTCGAGTGATTGCATTAAGAAACCAAGTTGTGTCATAGTTGGTTGATTCTGTGAGAGCGTAGTTAACAAGTAGTTCCGTGAAGAACTATACAGCCTATTTTCATATATCCTACTAATGTTAACTGCCACTATGAACATACAAAATTTCAGTTTGATTGCTGTAATAGATTCGTAGATGTTGAGAACCGACTAAATATTTCGAATGGTCGCCATGTTGGATTTTATGTATGTATATCCTAGAGTTATGTACTGTTACATGAAGATTATTGTGTACGTGTAGCATTCAAACTTCAATCGTATGATTAGGACACAAGAAGTAAAAACGAGATTTTAAAATTTCGCACAGCTGCCATCTTGTGGTTATGGAAACAATTGAAATAAATTAGATGCCAGTGGATTAACATTCGTATCAGGATTTACTGTACAAAGTTTCACTGCACTCGGATGGTTAAATTGCGAAAAACGTCTATGTGAATATTTATACTTCGCGTCGCCGCCATGTTGGATTTGTGATCACCAGGTTATTTAAAGTCCTATAGGTGAACTTAAGTTCATTGCCCCTATGACTATTAAAAAAACAGTTTGATTGCTATAATAGATTCGTAGATATTCAGAGCCGTCTTAATATTTCGGATGGTCGCCATGTTGGATTGTTAAATGTATAGGCCATAGAGTCATGTACCATTAAAGGAAAATTATTGCGTAGGTTCATTTTTCAAACTTTCACTTCGATCGCATGATTACGACACAAGAAATAAAAACTCAATTTTAAAATTCGCACAGCAGCCATCTTGAGGTTATGTAAACAATTGAACTAAATTAGATACCAGTGCATTACAATGTGTATAAACATTTCCTGTACCAGATTTCATTGCGTTTGGAACACTAAATCGCGAGAAAGGTCTATTTAAAATTTTCAAATTCGCTTGGCCGCCATGTTCGTTTTGTAGTTAACCGGTTTTTGAAAGTCTTATAGATGAACTTCCAAAAGTGGCCTTTATCTCCGTACAAAATTTCAGGGTGATACCGCTAATAGTTTCAGAGATATAGAATGCCGGTGAAATATTTCACACATCCGCCATCTTGTGGTTATGTAAACAATTGAACGAAGTTAGATGTCGGTGCATTACAATGTGTATAAACATATACTGTACCAAGTTTTATTGCGTTTGGTTGGTTAAATCGCGATAAAAGTCTATTTAAAAGTCGCAAATAGGCTTGGCCGCCATGTTTGTTTGGTAGTTACCAGTATTTCAAAGGTCACATAGGTGAACTTCTAGTGGTTCCCTTTATCACCGCAAAAAATTCCAGGGTGATATCGGGAATAGTTTCGGAGATATTGAATGCTGGTGAAATATTTCGCACAGCCGCCATGTTGAATTGGTGAGACGTAACAAAATTTGAAGGGCACGGTCGGGGTCGCCCGGAATAGTGCTATGAACTTACCGAGTTTCATTGAAATCGCTCCAGCCATTTAGAATTTATTAGGGGGACACACACACACACCTCTCTCTCTCTCACACACACACACACACACGCACACACACACGGACAAAAGGTGATCTCATAAGCCTATTTTTTCAAAATTGAAAATAGGCTAAAAAATGCGAAATACATTGATTAATCGGCAAAACAAATCAAAAACCGATTAATCGATTAATCGATTATTCGAATAACCGATTAATCGATTTTTCTGAAAACCGATTAATCGATTAATCGACTAATTGATTAATCGATTAATCGTATTTACGATAATTAATCGATTATTCGGTTTCGATTAATCGATTAATAGAAATCTGAAATTAATCGATTAAAAGTAACAGCCCTAATTTTTAGTTCCTTGTTTAAACTTTCTTCACCGAGTGGAATATTTAGCGCTCTATTAATTAAGCTGTAAAAGGCGGCTTTCTTATGGCTCTCTGGGTGATTAGAATCTTTCTTGACTGTTATGTCTGTTTGGGTTGGCTTGCGATATATATCAAAATGCAACTTACTCTGTGTTTTCTTTATTTTTAGATCTAAGTAATTTAAGCAATTTTCTTTTTGGGATTCTAGCGTGAATTTTATATTATCTAACTTGTTTAACATATTCAATAATTCGTCTGCTTTTACCATTTTTTCGTCTATTATAGTGAACACATCGTCCACATACCTTCCCCAGAACACAATACCTGGTAGATGGTTAATGATTTTATTTTGTTCCAAGAAATCCAAATAAACGTCTGCTATAATACCGGATGCCGGAGATCCCATTGCCAAACCATTGGTTTGTTGATATATTTTATTATTAAAGGTGAAAAAAGTGTTTTCTAAACAAAAATTAAATAGTGACATAAACTCATTAATTTCTATTGCACTTACTTTTCCATATTTTCGTAAGTTATTTAGGATTATTTTCTGTGCTTTCTTTATTGGAATATTGGAGTACATGTCTTGTACGTCAAATGAATGCATAGTGTGTTCATCTTCTATGATTAGGTCTTTTGTTTTTTTTTTGCTGAAATCGATGGAATTAATGAAGCCTGTATTAGCTTCAAATTTTATATGTTTTTTTTAGAAACTGCTGTATGTACTTTGCTAATTTATACGTTGGGCTGTTCTTAAAGTTTACTATGGGTCTAATAGGTATTTCTTTTTTGGGTAGTGCCCTGACTGTGGGAAGTCCGGGGTTCATGTTCACTAAGTTTGGGGGTTGTTTACCGTCAAACAGGACTTCTACATTTTTAATTACTTGTTTTAGCTTTTTTTGGATATTCGTAGTTGGATCTCTGTTAACCACTTTAAACTTTGAGCTTTCGAAAAAAAAATCGGTTTTTTCTATGTATTGTTCTTTTTTTAAAAGGACTATTGTATTACTTTTGTCTGATTTTGTGACTATTATATTGTTACTGTTAATTTTTCGTTTTAGTTGTTTGATGCTTTGCTTATCAGATTGCGTTATGGGTTCTGTGTTCTTAAGAATCTTTTCTATTTTTCTGCTAGTCTCGTGCCTTATTACTTTTTTATTTTCCTGGCTTAGATCCTGTATAGCTACTTCTATTTCAGCAATAGTATTAGTGATTGTGCGTTCATCATATGTTTGGTTCCAATTGTACTTGGGACCTTTATTTAAAATTAATTCTTCATCAGTTGAAAGTTTTATATCGGTTAAGTTAATGACAGGTTGTTGAAAACACGAGCTTAAAAGGTTAAACAATAAGAAACCATAGTTATGTAAAAATACGTCATTGCCGCCAGATACAGCAAGGTTCGTAGAAGTCTTCCGCCTGGGAATGGAACCAGCGGATGATATTCATCTTCAGCGCTTCGTCAGGGTGAAAATGCTGACCGGAGGACAGGAATTCCTTGACGTGCAAGAAAAGGTGGAAATCGCAGGGAGCAAGATCAGGACTGTATGGTTGGTCATCAGACAGCCAAACTCTTGCAGAACAGTTGCTGTGTGCCGAGCCGTATGTGGTTGAGGATTGTCATGGATCCATTTAAGTAAATTGCTACGAGTCCATTCTATTTATAATTTTACAAAATAATAATGTAAGCATTCATGGTTATAGAAGTACCTAGTTAACAAACTCGATATCACTCGCAGCATAGCCACTACAATTTTTATGTTCGACCCTGGCGAAATGTAAATATTATACGTATGTCAGAAAACTGTACTATAATGAGGCTCATTATAGTACAAGTTTTCATTATGATACAGTTTCTCCCACCAATCAGAGCTCAAGAAACAGTTGTGTGACCAATTAGATGAGGATAGCATCGCACCTGCGCTCACTTCCATGGCCCCCTATTTTAAATTTCACTGCGTGGCGAGTGCCATAGTGAGGTATTCCAGGAGGCCATGGTCAAATACAAGGTATTCTCTGCGTCCCATGCGCTCTGTCCAGTACATAAAACTGGTGAAATCTCGACAGATATTTATGAATATTTATGTTCGAACATAAAATAGTTATAATTATCGTCGAACATAAACAGTCGTATGCAACTCGTATGGAAATTACTCGTGTCTTAATTACTGCCATCATAGGCTCGTTGCATAATGTACTATTAAGAGCGTTAAAATCCGTCAGTATGCCTTCCTTCGGAGGGGAACTAGGCTAAAGCCGGTGGGCCCATGTCATCGATTTATGGCATGTAAAATAACCTACCACTACAATTGGTAGCGTGTAGCTAAATTTGTAGGTTATTTGGTAAGAAACGTTCTACCAAGTTCCAACGTTCACCAATAGGTGTCTATGGCAGTGGAATCTGGTAACCAAAGTTGGAACTACTTGAAATTGAACTGGATGGGGAGCCTACAGGCGTTCATTAAAATACACCGCTATGGTCATTGGCTGAAATTCAAATATAATATAATATAATATAATATAATATAATATAATATAATATAATATAATATAATATAATAATAATAATAATAATATCGTATGGCCTCGGTGCCGGGTGCAAGCTTTGTAATTTGACACCCAGAGGGTAGCTTGCATGTCGAATTTCGTTGTTCCTTGAGTCACTATGAAAGTCAAGGAGGTTAGATATCTAAGCTACTGAACACTAAAGCGCTTTCTAGTAGAGAAATGAGAAACTTTGTGTTGGCGGAAACTCCCGAGATTAATTTTGCCACAATGAACACAGTCTAATGAATTCAAATGGGTTATTTGACATGCCAACATTGTATGACATGCGTGTCGTATTTTTGCCGCCTTTCAAAAATCACTTACCACGGCCAGGAGCGAACCTGCAATCTTGGGGTTAGTAGAGCGACACGCTATCCACTCACCCACCGTGGCAAGCTATAATAATAATAATAATAATAATAATAATAATAATAATAACAACAATTATTTAATGTTATTGGATTTACGTCACGTTTAACTACTGAGGCTTTTAGAGACACCGAGGGGGATCTTTAACGTGCCAGGAAATCTACTGACATAGCTCCCTCACAATTACTGACCCTCAACAGCCTTGAGCACAGCTGGCGAGAACATTACCACTGCGCCACGCAGCCAGCTACACACTTTTGAGGAGTAATATACCCAACATTGGACGAAACAAATGGAGTATACATTAGACAATCACTGCTGTAGTAGGTACTGTACATATTATATCTCTTACATTTAGATTACGGAAGACATTCAGAGGGTGAATGCCTATTAAAAGTATGAGAGGCAGTTAAACTTGATACATTTCAAGATAGGGTTGTCGTGTCACCAATGGAAACCTCAATAAAGTGAGTTTATCGCTCCACTTTAACACCAAATGCTGTCGAACCTTACACGAGTTTGACTTCATCCCATTAAGGCAATCAATAAGCCTCACCCTTAAAAGACTGTCGGCAGATGAGCAACATTCGCTTTTTAAGACTCCGCGTCTCATAAAAAATAAAACATAAAACATCGCTTATAAACGCTGACACAGAATTAA
This sequence comes from Meconema thalassinum, assembly GCA_946902985.2. NCBI lineage: Eukaryota > Metazoa > Arthropoda > Insecta > Orthoptera > Tettigoniidae > Meconema > Meconema thalassinum. The sequence goes on from OX336393.1 coordinate 179,138,731, forward strand.
CAACTCATGCGGGTGACGTAGCATTGTAGCAAATTACTCTCGCGTATAAAGATATCATGGTCTTCTCTAATGTCTGCCACTGTTCTTGCTGCTCGGAGTCGTATTACAAACTCAGAGGATTTTGCGTTAAATTTAATGTTCCTTAAATGTAGGTTGTTCAATGACTGAAATCTGGTCAGATAACAGGATCTCTGGTTCTGGGTTTTTCACATTAAACACAAAATGGCGTCAACATTTTTTTCCCCCTAATTTACTTTAAGAGGCTTACGACACGTTGGTCATCAGCCCTGTGTACTTGGGAGTAAGTTCAAATTTATTTAATTGTACCAGCCGATTTTAGAAACAAAACTACAACTTTCGGAAACGCAAATAGCCCTGGGGTTCACTCAGCCTACATCAGAAATGAGTACCAGGGTAATTCCTGGGAGCAAAGACGGCCGGGCGTGGAGCTGACAACTCCATCCCATCTATTGCTGATGTCACAAAAAGTGGAAGCCTCTACCTTCCACTCCTCCCAGGGCCTCCATGGCTTTTAAGGAGTTGGCTTGGCTTTGCATTGCCGTGTCTTGTGCGGGGGTTTCCGGACCCCCACAGGAGTAGCGAACTGCGCGCTACCTCCCTTCTTATGAAGCACACGTGCGCTTCTTTACTGCGAGTCCGGGCACGGACCCTAGACCCCGCTGATGAGCCAGCTTGGTGTTAATAGGCGAAACCCCACACAAGACACGGCATAAACCTAGAAAAATGCTGAGTAATGAAGATGCATTAAAATGAGAAATATTTCCTTCAATAACATTGGACCAGTGTTTTGCTAGGTCCCAGCCGTTACGAGTACTGCTCGGGTCCAAGCTCTGTGAACTTCCGGGGTGAGGAGAAGGGACAGGGAAGGGGAAGGCGAGAAGAGAAGGGTTTGTCAACAGCCCGTCTTGTTATCTGGAATTCGTTTCTATTCCAATACTGCTAACATAGGGCCGTTGCTCAAACCACCGTGGTGTTGCGAATGAGTGAGTGAGTCACGCATGGACCGGGAAACCTCACCACTCGTCACCATCACTTCTCATAGTCCGCGATCTACATTCCTCTTAAGTTCACGCAGCTTGGACCCGAGCAAGTAGCCTTCACTAGGTCGTCCATGGTAGCCAACACTGGAGAGTGCAGGAGGTGGGCGATGGTTTGATCCTCTCCGCAATCACAGCGGGTTGACTCACAAGGTAGTCCTCAGATCATAACCTATTGAGACTTTTCCAAGTAATCCATGTCTCGTTATGGCCTGCTGGAAGATTTTCAGATGGTATCATCCACCCGTTAAAATAAAGGCTTCTAGATCTCCAGGTTGTTACCCATGATGTTTGAGGTACTCAGTGATTCTGTAGATGCAGTTGTTGTTGTTGTTGTTGTTGTTGAGTCTCCAGTCTTTTGGGTGGTTTGATGCATCTCTTCCTGTCTTGAGCTAATCGTTTCATCTCTACATAGCTACCACACTATACACCCGAGGCAATCTGTTTCACATATTCTAACTTTGTTCTATCCCCACGGTTTTGTCCTCGATCCTTCCTTCCATAACTAACTCTGCTATTCCTGGATGTCCTACCAACCTATCTCTTCTCTTCATTAGCAGTCGCCAGAAACATCTCTCATCTCCTACTCGTCTTAATACCTCTTCATTTGTAATCCTACCTACCAATCTGATGTTCATCACTCTCCTGTAACACCGCATTTCAAATGCTTCTATTCTGTTATTTTCTGTTGCTCCAACAGTCCAAGTTTCACTTCCATAGAGCGCAACGCTTCAGGCAAAGGCTTTCAAAAATGACTTCTTAATACCTAAATCTATAATCGATGTTAACAGATTCCTTGCCTGAGCCAACTTACTCTTTATACCCCCTTTCACTTGTTATTTTGCTTCCTAAGTAACGGAAGTCTACTACTCCCTTTCACCTGCCAATTTGACGCCCATAAGGGTTTATGATTTCTTTTGGCCTCGTTATATTAGTTTAGTTTTACATTTATTAGTTTTCATCATGAATTAATTCTTTCCTCAAGACAGGGTAGTATGTTTAAACTGTAATTCGTGGGGTCGAGATTGGGATAGCTGCCTTTTGACTTGAATTAAGGTACTATCCCGGCATTTTCCTGGAGGGAGTGTGGAAAAACAAGGGGGAAAACACAAATAAGAATAGCCACTGTCGTCACTGGGATTCGAACTTCAGTTCTCCGGACTTACTGCAGCTCCCTATCGCGGTCCTACCACGACGTGGGGTGGAGTCTAGAAACGCAGTGAGTTGCCCTCAAAACTATAGTAATCGCCCCTTTTCCTGTTTTTTTTTGTAAATTCTTTTAACTTTAATTCATCAACCACGGCCCGCCTTCTGTGGTCTCAGGATACCTACTGAGACTCCGGTCCCAAAGGGCGTGATTTTGATTCCCGACTCTACCAAGAAATGTAATTCTGGTCTGAGGGTTGGAACGGTGTACACTGAGTCTCGTGAGATAGACATAGGATGAGGCAGATTCGATGCCTAGCTCAGCCATTCTAGAAGTGTCTTTCCGTGGTTCTTCACTTCTACTCCTGGCGAATGCCTGGACGGTACCACGTAAATTAAGGCTACGGCTGGCTCCTACCCAAATACTAACCTCACTAACACAGATTATATCAGTTTGATTCAACACACTTAAGTGCACGGGGGGACATGACGATGATGCATTAAAAAACCAGAAGCCAGAGCCATAGCTCACTCGCCTATGCTCCTCTGTCGTGACGACCACCACACTTGTTAAGGAGTAAATTACACACGCCATTAGATGTTCCGCGAAACCCCATTCAGATGATAACTACGCGTAGTAGTTTGCAAACCTGAGTTCACACGAATCAGCTGTTCCCAATATTACACTAATGGTTGGGAATGTTAATTTATCTCATGGTTATAGGCAGGGGCGGATTTTGGGGAGGGCGACGAGGGTAATCGTCCAGGCCCCGCGGTCCGGGGGGCCCCGCACCATGGCTTGTTTTAAATTTCATTGATTAATTAATTAATTACAATTTTCAAACCTTTCAAACTAATTTAAAATTCATATTCTTTTTTCTGTGCAGCTATGACCTCCCGTGACCGTTTAGCAAGTTTAGATTTCAGTGAAATAATAGAAGACTTCTGCCGGGAAAAATGTCGCAAAGTAATATTTTAATATTACATAGTGTTTTAGATCCCTTAGTTGGGGGGGGTAGTTTAGGGATCTAAACACTAGTGTTATTGTATTAATTTGGAAGGTGATTCCTAGAGAGGGCAGCTTCCCGTAGCTGGGTAGGCTTACCAGTGTAGAGTGTTGTCTGGTGTTTAAATGCTAGGGGGTGCTCCTGCTGAGATGTAAGAGTCAGCTAGGGGATGAACCTCTGGGCGCAGGTTAACGTACCGGCCTCCCAGCTGGTTGGAATGAGTTATATAACAGACCTGCTTGTGTCAGCGGCTCGCTGCTAGGCGGTCGTGTGCGGGAAACACAATGAAGTCTGAGCAAGCAATTACTTGCTACTAGTCACGGTCAATCGTGACGAGAGTCAGGAAGGGTATTAGGATGTGAAGAGGTGCGTAATTATGAATACAATGTGTAGTTTACTGACCAAGTGTTTTATTGGTCAGTGAGTATGAAATTGTAAGTCCCTCCTAGGGGAATGTAAATAATGGTACAAGTTAAGTGTACAAGTTTGTGGATGGGTGTTACAAAGTGAAGGATATCTGAACACTTGCTGATGCTCACCTGATGATAGTAGCTGGAGCAGGGCCTCCGGCAGCACACACTGTATGACAGATAATGCTCCAAAATGGCCCTCCTTCTTATAGGTCCTGGCGTTGCTTAGTCGGCATTCCATTGACGTAGCTGCCCTAGTTAGCTATTGTGTAGATGTTTATGAGTGTGTTGCAAGTGGTTGGCTAGCCTCCCGAGCTGGTCGGCCACCCTTGCTGTGTAAAAGGTACTGTTCTGGACATATGATGTTTGCCAGTTAGGGGTGGTTTTAATAGATGATGGGGGGTGGCTTTCAGGGGGTGCAGCCCCCCCGGGGCCTGTACAAGTCTCCTCCTTTGATTAGTTCGCGTCCCCGCGAACGGGAACGGAACGTGGAGTGGGGGTGTTGATGTAGTAGGTCGTTGTTGAATCCTCCTTGCATCTCTTCTTCTTTTCTTCTGTGTTGATGTCGTGTAGAGGTAGCGATGTCGTGTAGATGTAGCGATGTCGTGTAGATGTGAGATCAGCTTGTGTTCAGAGGGGTATGTTTTGGGGTATGCATATGATGCTTTAAAACAGTTCATAAAAAAAAATTGACATTTGCAATATTAAAAGTTCCACAACAACAAAAAATACATGGTTTTGACATTATATAATATATTGGTGTTGTGCAGGGAGGAAAAACCCAGTGCTGGACGGGTGGTTGTGCCGTCCGGCGCTGTATTGGGGAAATAATTGCTCCCTGCAATGCTTTAGTGTAAAAGATGGAAGAAATAGAAAAAAAAATAGGTGTCCCAGGGTATAAGTTAAAGGAAATATTGTAATGGTTTATTGTTTTTTTTGGGATGAAACGGGACACCTTCACAAATTCTAACGTTAGTAGAAAGGAAATGAAAGAAACAAAAGCATAACCAGTGTGCGTGTATATATATACCTTGGAAAAAAATAAAACAATATTCGCCGTGGCGATGATGGCAATAATGGTGCTGTATACAGGCTGGTGATAGTCCTGTGGTAATTATGGTAGCATTGCATAATGACATTGGTAATCATGATGATGATGATAGGCATGACCTGATAATAATAATAATCATGACATTTATAATATTATTATAATTTATAAATAAACATACTAAACATAATAATAATAATAATGACCATAGTAGTATTGATGGTTGCCATGTTGGTACTCTATGTATAGGTATATCATCCAACCATGTGGAACATGTACGTGTATAAAGTTGTCATGATATAACTATAAAATACAAAATAATTTACAACTATTATATATTACCTTATAGAGCTATTTTAAGTGGCCAGTTATTTTATACCTCTTGTGCTGTTAATTCTCTACCTTGCTTCTGAAGCGTCCTTAAGTGGCCGTTCCTGCTAGGGTTTAGTGGCTAATCCGCTGTCTCATTTTGTTTTCTCTTATACCCTAGTGGTTTTCCCACCGTGGTTAGGAATTCCACCTTAGCGTCGAAGGCGCGGCGCTTACAAGCGTTGTGCCGCCCTTAGACACTGAATCCACGCTTCATTTGCGTGCATAATGTGTTTTTGTGTTCATTGATACTCAGTGTTCCACGGTTACTGTGCATCGTTGACCACTGTGTTGTCACCGTTAAGGGATGCAACTGAAAGTCTTGGAGAGTGTATATGTTTGTGACATAGTAGAGTGTGTACAAATTGGTGTTGGAAATATATTTACAAAAGACATGTTTATTGCGTTGTGGACCTGTGGACAAAGTATATTAGTGGATTGCCGCTCGGGTGATCTGTAATAGAGCATAGAAATATTATATAAGTCATATATACCATTTATAGGCGCATGCCGATATCGCTTGCCTTTGGCACTTTATATTACTGTACCTTAACCTATGCCGGCTAGAGTCCTATCTTAGCCTACTTACTCTACTCTTTTATGTACATGTGTAATTGTATGTCTCCTCAGTGTACTCCAGTTGTGTGTAGTGTATGTGTGACGTCACCTTTACCTGGTAAATCATGTTGTCAGCATTCCCATGATGCTGCAGTGAAGGAGCTCTTTGCTGAAAAACAAAGATATGTGGTATATATGCCCTTGGCCAAATATATATATTGCGCACCTATCGCGCAGCGCTGTTTTAAGGGTCGGCTTGGAAGGTGCCACCGCCCTTGAGACCTCTTCGGACGTCACGTGTATTATCGGGGTCGGTCAGCTCCAGTGGCTGTACCGTATACCTCGCTGATGGGTCGGACGGCTTCAGTGCCTCCGCCCTGTTATGTCTTTATCGATGATTTATCGAGCTTATCCTGGCAACGACTAGCCGCCAGGTGCCGAAATATTTTACCTTAATGTAAGTTATCCTAGTATAATCTAACTTAATGTATTATCGGGCTTACCCTGATGACGGGTTTGTTGGTCATCAGGTGCCGAGCCCGTTATCTTAATCTTAGTTACTTACGTATTGTCGGGCTTACCCTGATGACGGGTTTGTTGGTCATCAGGCGCCGAAATATTTTACCTTAATTATGATAAGTAAAAAAAAAGTTTGATATTTATAGCCGAATGGTTGAACTTAGTCTATTGCCGAAATATGCTGTGCAATTATTTAGCAACAGCGCTTATAAAATTTGCTTAATCCTAAGTTGCGTACCAAAATGCAACTGTCTTACATGCTAAAATTTTGACCAGAGCGATCACCCGGGGCAGTTTTACCTCCCCAGATCACCACCCGCACGTATCCTAGAAACACCGGTTGTCTCTAGAATCGCCGGATTCCGCTCCCTTAATACTAGTTGTCGACATTTATGCTAATGATTAATACTAGTAATTAATAAAGTTCCGGCCGCCTGCGCTGCTTGGAGGGCAAACGCATCGCCGTTGTACTTGCCTGTTCATTGCCGTTGCATTTGCATATGTTGTCATTGTTCTTCCTTTGTTATTCATGGCTGTATTCAGCATTGTTGGGTTGTGCCGACTAAAGCCCCTGTGAGTGCTCGCTATGCTCCTCATTTAATATCTCTGGCTGCCCGATGCGTCACCATTTAAGCTCTGGCGACCCGTTGTCAGCTATTTATGTGGGCGCGGGACCGAATGACCGCCTTCATCCCATATATATTATTGATCATTTGTTTATTTGGTTTCTTCACCTGTGCCGCGCGGGGCAAGGACTTGTCGGATCCAGGATTGGTCCCACTGAACCCTAAGATCCTGCTTCACTCCTTCGAATAGGAGACTAGCTTCTCACCCTAGAAGCTCTACTTACTTACATGCTAACTAGGAGTCTAGTCCTAATTTGGTCGTCCCTTGGTTCCTCTCCTGAGTCCGGTGCGGAGTTGGCTATTTCTCCCCCCGTTCGTCAAAAGTCTCCCCAGCAGGTCTTGGCTTCGACGACCATGGCACATAGTGGGTGTAACATTTCTTTGTCCCGAGGACAGGTAGGTACACTCGGGGCACCGAAGTTTGCCCGTGCCAGGCCATGAATGCCTCAACCTTACGTAGTTCGTCTGTTTGGTCTGGGTCATTGAGCCAACTGGGGTAGGGATCATCATTGCCTTCCCCAGCTCTGCTCCAGTATGGCGCCTCTGGCCTTCTGCTTACGCTGTCATCATCGTTCAGCGTGTCACAGATTCCTTTTTTATAAAAAAAATGAGTGTACTATGTAAATAATTTATTGTGTAAAAAATGTAATTTTTTTTAAGTGTTCTGGGGTTGTAGAATCTTCTAAATGCATGGACTACTTTAGGTCTGCTATGGCTACGTCGGACTTCCAGCTGTAATGCCTTGGTAGTTTTCATGGAGACGTTAATAGGGTTTTATGGCGTTGGGTTCCCTGTTATTAGGATCCGGGGGGTGTTATTTGTTCAATAGGCTTAAAGCATGGTAGGAGAGGGTTGCGCATCTTTGGACACCATTTTAATGGTGGCATGGAGTCGGTGATGCTATCAGGATGCTTCTACAGTGAGTGGACGGGGGTAGGTATTTCCCGGGCTTGCAAAAAGATACAAATTTCATGCAGGAGTAATACTAATAACAACCCAGGTGTGTGGGTGGGATTATTCCATGCATGGGGATGGATATGAGGCGTATCCGCTCTCATTTAAGGATAGGTATAGGTCAATGTATAATAATACTATGTCCCTTTCATGCGGGAATATTTAATAAGAAAATATTTGTTAGTTTAAGTTTGGCCGCATCTCTTTATATTGAGATGTGCATGTGTTAGCATTGAGATCCAGGGCGTAGTGAGCCCTCTCTTTAAACGCATGAAGTCTATCAACCCCGATGTATATTTTGTCATGTAGTTTAGCTGTTTTTATGTGTTCATGTGTCTGTGTTGGCTAATGTTGTGAGTGAGAAGGTTATGGAAGGAGGAAGGTGGGACAATGGTAGCCTGTAGGTGGTATATTGGCTATCTGGCTGGCCCTATCCACCTGTGCTCCTGTCATCCTCACTTGGTCAATATCTGCTTTCTATCCGCTCCTTGGGATAGTAGAGTGTGGTGACGCTGTGACGTCACGGCCTAATCCGGTCTCTCATTTGTAATGTTAATGTAGCAAGTGATCGTAGTGTGACTGGTCATGTCCTGATCGCCTATGATGGTTTTGGGATTAAAAGTAAAAAGAGAAGTAGTTATTGGGGGGGGGGGTTTGTTCCTTCAAGGAATCTGTCTGTATTCGCCCCTGATTAGGGGTCGCGTGTGTGGGCAGGGGGTGCCCGTGGCTGTGATTACTGAGGCCTGCGTGACTGTAGTTGCGTTCCGCTGCGACGCGCCGGCGCGCGTGCCATTCATCGGATACGTCTTATCGTGTCTCATGATGCTAATTGTGAGCCGGCGCGTGTAACCTGTTATCGCAGTTGTAAACAAGCTTCTGTGGCCCTATGATAATATGGCCCACAGTATCTGCCTATTGCTAAATGCCAGGCCTATTGTAGCGTTGCTGAATTCTGTGTTAATGTATGCCATTATTATTGGTTTGTTTATGTGGTCATGTTTGCATTTCAAGGTCACTTTCGTTATAACAATAGTGTCTGCCGACAGCAGTGTTGCAATGCTTCTGGAATTCGCAAGTCAGTGTTTTGCCTTGCGTAATGGCAGGCTCTGACGTTACGTGTGTCGGCTGCCGAAACGTGATTTTTTGCCCATGTTGGAGTGTTGTCAATGTTTGGGATTCCGGGAGTGCCAGTGTGCTAATCTGTCCCGTTTTTGCCTACCGATGTTGTGTGTACCTTGTTTTCAGCAAGACCTCTGCCTTGTGTAACTATGTGTAATCCATGTCTGGGAAGTCTATTGTGGTCCCCTTGGAGGCCTAGAATTTTCGGTGCGCCCTCTTGTTGGGAATTCCTGGGTCGCCAATGCCGAGGTAGGCTGTTGTAGCGAGTACCCTGGGGCGAATCTATGCTCCATTATGTATGGGAAAAGAACCTTCCTGTCACTATAGACATGTATCTCACCCACTTATGTGCTTGTCTGGGGCCAATTTCAGTCTAATTGGGATTCTGGATAGTTGTTTTCCACGGTGTCCGATTTTTACTGGGCATTCGGACCCGCAATCCCATGTAGATCTCAAGTTCTATGTCTGCGTTGTCTGTTGGGATTTGATTGTCCCCAGTGTGGCTTTTGATTGTGTTTTTCGTGCCAAAAATACCGTTGGTTAGTTTGTTTTTGGCACGACTGTGTTGTGTGGTCGTGAGTTCGCACCCGCCTTGGTTTAAGGTGCTGTTGTTACGATTTTTCGTACTGTATGTCCCATGGCACGTGTATCGTGAGTTTGAGGCACGCAGATGAAAATATGCTTTGGCGTGAAAAATTTTGGTCTTTTGGAATGCTCCTCGTATTGTAATTTTGAAAGTTATAGGGTTTTGAAACTCCCGTAAATGAATGTGTATGTTCCAGCCAGGCCTGGAGTCCTCTTAGTTTGTCTGTGCTAGCGAAGGTCGCCCAGTCACGAGTGTGTTATCGCTGACGGCGATAGTATCTAATTTCATTGACGTGTGCACTATCTATTACTTGTCTGGCGATGTTCATATGTTCAACACGTATGTGTGTGGGAGCTTGATTGCTCGCTCCGTTGTTGTGAGCATGGCTTTCCGTAATGGAAAAGAACCTTCCACTAAATACATATTGTGTCCCCAAGTTTTGTGTTAATGTAAGCGTGGGTCGAATATATCCCTGTTACTGGTACTTGGCTGTGTCTATGCACGAGTGTCTCCGGGCCGCTAGTCGCGTGTTTGGTGACTAGGTGTCGGAGGTGATTTGATTGTTTTGTGCGTATGTATATGTGTTAGTGGAACTGTCCTTTATTATTCTATCCTCCCATTGGATAGTTACCCGACCTTGCACTCCTGGTATCCAGAAGGTTGCGGGTTCGAGACCGTCTTTATCCAGGGTAATTATTTCTGGTGCCTATTAGGCTTGTGTCTTCGGGACAGTTCTGCCAAGTGTTAGGGTCGTATCCCGGTGCGGTCAGCGGGGTCCGAAGGCTATTTCTTGGCCTTCTTTTCACGTCTGCCAGTGGGATCATTTCCCCTCCTTTTGACAGTGTTCCCGCCTTTACGTGTAGGTGTGGGAGCTTTGCGGGTGTGATATGCCTTCCAGAAATAAGTAATGGTGTTTCCCTCTTGAGCTGTGAGTGTTACCCCATGGTGTTTATGTTTAGTTTGCGCGCTGTTATGGGGGACGAGAAAAATTCATGTTATAAGCAGTGTAATATATTCCGTGTACCTATGTATTAAATATATACAGTTCAACTTGGATAACTTTCCTTTCACGGGATTAGTGAAAGAGGCGAAAGAAAAAAAATGAGTTATGCAACGATCCGAATTAAGAGAGCTCTTTGAAAAGAGTAGAGAAAATATATTGTATCCCGTCTGCCCAATGCTTTATGCTAATTAAAGCGGGTTGCCAGGCGGCGGTAATCTGTAAAGATTGTATCGTAAATAATGTCAAAAGTTTCAAAATGAAAGGTAGGACCTGAGTGTACTATTCACCTATTTGGCGACGTTAGTAAGACAGTAATCTAGTCACGTGTCAGGGAAATCTACCAATTTTGAAAAGTAGTTTGAGATTCCTAACTCTTGCTTACGATTAGGGCTCTCGGCCATCACAAGAGAATCTATCAAACTGTGGGACCGGAAAATAGAACACTTAGTCATTTCTACTTAGCAAGACCCGCCTAAGCTCTATGCTGTGGTTTGTTGCTTAGGCTGTGTTCGGAATAGCTCTTTCCGACCCTAACCCGCGTGGCCCGCCTGATTGGCTTCCGCTCGGCTCTGCATATTAAAAATTTTGCATTGTCCAAAATATTTCGTGAGTTAACCACGATTGTAAACCATTGATGGCCTAAAAAAATGCAAGGGGCCAGGAAAAACTAAGAAGAATTTTGAATCATACAATTTTGACTTAGCCATGTTCCACTGTATATACATGAAAAATGTGCAGTTTTTGTCCGTGAGTCTCTGTGTGTCTGCCGTTTACGGGGATGGAACCTGCTCTTTGTGTGTGCATTACCGTGTTTCTCACGTGTAAAAGAGCCTCCCTGTATCTATAATTGTGGTGCAAGTGACATTGGTGTATGTTGTTTTCCTGGTGAAAGTTGTTATCCCCGTCCGAGCGTCCTTGCTCGGAAAGGTGAATACTTTCGCCCTGTCACTAGGGTGTAGGCCCCTGAAACCCACTGAGGTGCTTTGCTATTTTCTGGAGGAGTTTGAAGCAAAGTAAGCCTGGGCCTGCTTTCACCGTAGTGCCTAGATGTTGGCCTTAATGTGGTTATGTTTGAGGGACTAATTGCGCTCCGCGCTACCCTAGTAGAGTTTGTGGGGGGGTGTGTATTCCTGACTGCCCGGTCTCGTGGGGTAGGTAATAAGACTTTTCTTATACCCCGTGTACTGTGTGTCTGCGCCTGGTCATAGTGTGCGGGTGTGTGTTGTGCACCCTGAGGGCCTGAAGGCAACACCCTCTTATGCATTCGCACCTGGGGTACACATGCCGGTGCCCGCTTCCGTTCTGGCAAACTTGCCCTTTGAACTAGCGGTAAAGGCTGTGTGATTGCCTGTGTTTGCCCTGGCGATGTAGTGGGGTGTAGTCTAACCGATGTCTGGCCTATGGCCACGGTAGACTCCTGCCCTTGTGTTTGCCTATTTGTGTAGATGTGTGTGGGCTTAATGTGCTGTAGGGCGGGCTGTACGTTCTCAGCCCATGACATGTTTACCTCCCGTTTTCTCCCTGTTATGTCATGTGTACTCGAGAGTCCTGGCGTCAACTCACTCTCCTTCGTCCGTTTTGAGGGGGTTGGCCTAGGTTCTGCTCCTCGGTTTGGCAAAATTGCCTTCTGATCCGGAGCTGAGGGACGTGTATTGATGTGACTTTGGCCCCGCAGTGTGTTGGAGTCTAACCTGGCCGTCTCCTGGACTGTGGCCACGGTTAACTCCTTCCCTTGTGTGGCAGTACGTGGCGAGAGGGACATCCTCGCAAATTGCCGAGTTAGCGTATCTACGCTTATGTCCTCTCTCGGCTGGGCTGGTGGCCCTGCCATGAACTCAAAAATGGCCTTGTTAGCCTGGATTTCCTTATATTCCTCCCAAATTTGGGCGTACTGCCGATTGAGGCATATGGCCTGTTCAGCGACTTTAGTGCCACTAGTCCCTATCCGTTGGTGTTCCCTGATGAGTGTTTCCCATTGCTGGAACATGAACTCGTGTCGGCAGTGTAGTTGCCAGTGTGCCTTAATGATTTGTGTACGGAGGGTGGGGATTTTCGTCCGAATCTTGCGATTCTTAGCGCTGCGGAGTGGCCGGACAAGTGCGCTTATAATCCGCATATACTGGGCGTGCAGGAGCTGCTGAAACCTTCTGAGGTAGTCCTGCCTTGTTTCAAAGACCTTGTGCCAGGCAATTAACTCCTGGTACTCCCCAATGCTCCTCAGCACAACTAGGCGGTATAGAGGGACCAAGCTGAATCAAGTGTATGTGTCTTTTAAGAAAAACTGTGCGTGTTTGGCAATGTATCTTATATCTCTTATTCTTTCGGGGGGTGTGGGTTGGTTTTGGGGAAAAAATTCCCTTGTGTAGCTAGGGTGAAGCAAAAATGATGCTTTCTGTCAGGAAAAAAAAATTCACAACTATTTCGCTTGGCTGTATGCGGTACGGACCGTTTCTACCACGAGAACTCGTTGTATGAGCCCTTTCTTTACTGTGCGTGGTACCCGGCCTCCACCAATTTGTTTTAGATCCCTTAGTTGGGGGGGGGGGGTAGTTTAGGGATCTAAACACTAGTGTTATTGTATTAATTTGGAAGGTGATTCCTAGAGAGGGCAGCTTCCCGTAGCTGGGTAGGCTTACCAGTGTAGAGTGTTGTCTGGTGTTTAAATGCTAGGGGGTGCTCCTGCTGAGATGTAAGAGTCAGCTAGGGGATGAACCTCTGGGCGCAGGTTAACGTACCGGCCTCCCAGCTGGTTGGAATGAGTTATATAACAGACCTGCTTGTGTCAGCGGCTCGCTGCTAGGCGGTCGTGTGCGGGAAACACAATGAAGTCTGAGCAAGCAATTACTTGCTACTAGTCACGGTCAATCGTGACGAGAGTCAGGAAGGGTATTAGAATGTGAAGAGGCGCGTAATTATGAATACAATATGTAGTTTACTGACCAAGTGTTTTATTGGTCAGTGAGTATGAAATTGTAAGTCCCTCCTAGGAGAATGTAAATAATGTAAATAATGGTACAAGTTAAGTGTACAAGTTTGTGGATGGGTTTTACAAAGTGAAGGATATCTGAACACTTGCTGATGCTCACCTGATGATAGTAGCTGGAGCAGGGCCTCCGGCAGCACACACTGTATGACAGATAATGCTCCAAAATGGCCCTCCCTCTTATAGGTCCTGGCGTTGCTTAGTCGGCATTCCATTGACGTAGCTGCCCTAGTTAGCTATTGTGTAGATGTTTATGAGTGTGTTGCAAGTGGTTGGCTAGCCTCCCGAGCTGGTCGGCCGCCCTTGCTGTGTAAAAGGTACTGTTCTGGACTTATGATGTTTGCCAGTTAGGGGTGGTTTTAATAGATGATGGGAGGTGGCTTTCAGGGGGTGCAGCCCCCCCTGGGCCTGTACAATAGTTTACATAATCTTCTACAAGGGGACTTAAAGGATTCTTTCATATTATTAAAAGAATGTACTGTAGTGTATTCAAAATATTATTCTTTATTTTATTATTATTCCAAAACTATTTTCCATTTGATTTGATTTTTTTGTTTGTTTCCTATCGTTGTGCGCCCTTATCATATCGCCCAGGGCCCCGCAAGGCCTGGATCCACCACTGGTTATAGAATTATTAGGAAATATATTAAACAATCTCTACATAAGAGGCATGGTGGCGCAGCGGTCAAGCTGTTGGCGTCTCACCATGATGCAGCGGGTTCGATTCCCGTCAATGCATGTGAGATTTTCGAAGTGAAATACCATGTCCTGTGGTTCGGATTCCACGTAAAAAGAAGGTCCCGTGACTCAGGATTGCTTGATTAACGGTCACATAAAACTAAAAAATTACAGTACTTCAATGTCTACATACTGTACTGTAGTATAAGACAAAGTCCCCGATTCTTGGATCATCTCGAGAACTGTATGGACCCCGATTCTTGGATGTAACGGGTCATCTCGAGAAATGGATGGATTTTGATGCGGTTTTCACCATTCGGAAAATAATTTCTCGAGGAAGGTTTCTGTACAATATTCATTTATGACCAGAGGAAGCCGAGCAGTAACGATTTCAGTGAATCGAGTCGAAGAAAAACCTGCCGTCCGTGCGCCTTTTAAGCTTACGCTGGGTAAACCGTTAAACATATCTATGAGTGTAAGAATTGTTCAGCATGAAAAGTTCTACAAAAAAAAGTACGTGACAGCATAGCCTATCTCTATTTTTAATACACCGCCCACTATAAGTGTTTTTACGTATTCATTTCTTCAAAAAATCTCCATTCAGTGGAAATTACGAGCTAACGAGCGATCCTATCATCTCAGCTTCGGCCAGCATCAAACAGTCCAGTCGTGTTGAGTTTGACTTCAGAGAAGAGTATATGTATTTGGAGTTTTGCTGTTCACCTCGGATTTTCAGAACTGCGTCTGGGACCTGCCGTTCGTGCGCCTTTTAAAGCTTACGTTGGGTAAACCGTTAAAAATACCGGGCGAAGCCGGGGTGGGTTTGTTAGTATCCTATGAAACAAAATTAATTCAATTCAGCCCGAAGGATTCAGAACAACGGTGTGATATACTGTAATGGCTGTATTCGTGTGTGTATTTTAATTGAGACTAGAATTGGGAAGGAGGCAGCCGTGGCATTAATTGAGGTGAACGGGCCGGAAATCGGACCCGGGTCTCCAAGGTGACAGCCAAGAATGCTAGCCACAAGAATGCTAGCCACTGCAGAACGAGGCGATCCGATTGGGTAACAAATGAGGAGATTTTACGAGTTGGGGAGGAGAGATTTTTGCTGTGAGTTCTATTATTCTACATATCTCTGTAGTTTCTAGACAGTATACGAAAATTAAAGTTTGTCTATTCTTTCTGAATTTCCACGGAAATTTGCGTTATTTAAGCGGTTTAGACTGTTTTATGACGAATGTGCGCAAACATATATTTTTTTTGTCTGTTTGCCAGTCTGTTGGCACGCATATAACTCGAAAGCGGCTGGGTGGATCAACGTAAAATTTGGTATGAATATCCATCACCTACCAGGCACCAATCATTTATAGCCTACAACCTTTAGCTATACATCTCATTAATGGGGGGGGGGGGGGGGGACCTCTCACGCATGTTAAAACAGACGAAATATCAAAGTTGTCGTAGAAAGACAAGAAGACAAGCCTCATTTTGAGCGCTATGATGTGAGAAACAAAACTCAGGTGGTCCAAAAATGACTCAGAAAACCATGCTTTAAGGGCCTAGAATCAACCGTTTTCGGGATATTTGTGTCGTAGCATCCCAGCTCCGGGAGACAAAACGAGAAATGGCTGAATCTAATTGCTGATACGGACGCCAGTGAAGTGTTATCTTTAGGGCCCAGATGTCGATGACCTTAAAACTATCAAAAAATGACCTATTAAATGCCCCTAAAATTCTCTTAAAATGACCTCATTAAAAAACAAGTAGTTCCGTGAAGAACTATACAGCCTATTTTCATATATCCTACTTATGTTAACTGCCACAATCAACATACAAAATTTCAGTTTAATTGCTGTAACAGATTCGTAGATATTGAGAACCGTCTAAATATTTCAGAGGGTCGCCAGGTTGGATTTTTATTTTTGTACTATTACATTAAGATTATTGTGTACGTGTGGTATTCAAACTTCAATCGCATGATTAGACAACAAGAAGTAAAAACGAGATTTTAAAATTACGCACAGCAGCCATCTTGTGATAATGCAAACCATTGAAATAAATTAGATGCCAGTGGATCAACATTTGTATAAGCATTTAACGTGCAACGTTTCACGGCACTCGGATAGTTAATTCGCGAGAAACGTCCATTTAAATATTTATACTTCGCGTCGCTGCCATGTTGGATTTGTGCTCACCAGGTTCCTGAAAGTCCTATAGGTGAACATATGTTCATAGTCTCTATGAACATTAAAAAATCAGTTTGGTTGCTGTAAAAGATTCATAGATATTGAGAACCGTCTAAATATTTCGGGAGCTCACCATTTAGGAGTGTTATGTGTTTAGGCCATAGAGTTATGTACCATTCAAGGACAATTATTGCCTAGGTTCATTATTCAAACTTTCACTTCGATCGCATGATTACGACACAAGAAATTAGAACTTAATTTTAAAATTTCGCACAGCCGCCATCTTGAGGTTATGTAAGCAATTGAATTAAATTAGATGGCAGTGCATTACAATCTGCAAAATCAATTACTGTACCACATTTCACTGCGCTCAGAGAGTTAAATCACGAGAAAAGTCTATTAAAATATTTTAAATTCGCTTGGTCGCTATGGTCGTTTCGTACTTTACAGGTTTATGAAATATACATAGGTATACCTGTATCAGTACCCTTTATCACCGTACAAAATTGCAGGGTGATATCTGTAATAGTTTCGGAGATATAGAATGTCAGTGAAATATTTCGCACAGCCGCCATTTTGAGGTTATGTAAACAATTGAACTAAATTAGACTCCAGTGCATTACAATGTGTATAAACATTTGCTGTACCAAGTTTCATTACATTTAGATAGTTAAATCGCGAGAAAAGTCTATTTAAATATCTCTACTTCGCTTGGCCGCCATGTTGGTTTTGTAGCCAGCAGGTTTTTGAAAGTCTCATAGGTGAACTTCTAGTAGTTCCCTTTATCACCGTACACAATTTCAGGGCGATATCGGTAATAGTTTCGGAGATATTGAATGCTAGTGAAATATTTCGCACAGCCGCCATGTTGGATTGGAGAGACGTAACAAAATTTGAAGGGCACGGTCGAGGTCGCCGGGAATAGTGCTATGAACTTCCCGAGTTTCATTGAAATCGCTCCAGCCGTTTCGATTTTATTAGGGGGGGACACACACACGAATCACACACACACACACACACACACACACACACACGCACGCACGCACACACACACACGGACAAAAGGTGATCTCATAAGCCTATTTTTTCAAAATTGAAAATAGGCTAAAAATACCTAAAAATGATCATTTAAAAAATCCTACAAATGATAAATTTCATGATTTTCTTGTACAAATAATGGTTCAAATAACAAACATTCTTAGTAGAAATAGTGTATTACTACCAAACTATTAATCAATAGGTTAACAATACGTCATTTTCATTTCTACTACAAAGTGAAACGTTATTAGTATATCAATACGGAACCAAAATGAAATTTTTTATATCCTAAAACACAAATGCATCGTCAAGAAAAATTAAATCAGCTGCGTAGATAAGAAACGGGTAATGAAAACAGATGAGCACTGCAGAACTACAGTATATGGGCTAGTCCAAGAATGTTAACGCTGACATGTTTAGAAATACAGATACTAAAAACATAACTTTAAAATGAGCATTTAACCATATTCAAATTAAAAAAAGATCTATAAACGTATAACACATGAAAAATTACCTAAAATGCACCTAAATGTTAGAAAATGACTTGATTCTGGAAAATGTAGTAAAAATGCATTTTGATGACTTTTAAACACCCCATATATCTAACATATTTATTGTAGAATACACTTAATTACCTCTAAGCATCGTCTCCATGTACTCAGGAAAAAGATGACTTTTCATCAAAATCCGGGCCCTAGTTATCTTGTTCACATTTCTCAGATTTGTTGATGTTTAGAGACAAAACCAATTTGTCAGGTCTCGTCATTTGATTCTCCGATTTACTCACAGTGGTAGGCTTGTCTCTGCCACTTCTACCTAACCTAACTTAAGGCCACGGCCGTTTTTCATACCCAGTTCTTGACTCATTTACAAATATACATACTGTTACAGCCATCACAATAACACGGGTTATTAGACACCATATACATAAATACATACTCAAGTACACAGGGCTACATATCCACGATGTCACAAAGCCCCTGGACGAATTCACAACAACACTGGCATGCTGGTTAGTCACTCAGCCGTTAATAACTATAATTGTAACAAACAAATGCCGTTTAAGGACATATCAATTAAATTGAGGCAAGGATTAACCACGTGATAATTGGATTGTTCGCTCAATTGGACGTGCGTGCTGTTGTTATTATTATCATAGAACCCTAGGAGTGATAATTGCATTATGAAAAGCACTCTTCCATGGTGCGTGCGTATTATTGGCAGGCTGTTAAATCATCACGCAATACACTCCACTGTTCTTTTTTTCCTTTTAGCTCAACGCGTGCCATTGTAATGGCAGTGTTCCATCAACTTTTTCTCCTCACAGTGCACCATACATTATCCACTATTGTACACGGCGCATTGCGATGTTTATCCCCTCGAAATAATAGGCAGGGATTATAAATACCGTTCAACCACGAAGAATGGGGACTGAGGGGCTCGGAACTAAGAAGAACCATGAAAGGCAGGGATGAAAAAGAAAAGAGGAGAGGGTCTTAGTTAAACTTAACTTTCTGCATTTCTCACCAAAATCATGAAATATTCTCCCAATTAAATTAAAAGAATTTAAAGGAAATCATGCAGACCTGAAGATGCATATGAAACATTTTCTCAAGAAAAACAAATTTAAAATTGAAAATATAATTAGTTGAGCCTACCATTTAACTAAGAATGTGTACAATAAAAGATCTATATCACTGAATGCAAAACTCAAGCACTACTGCACGGTCATCCGGCCAGAAGCTTTGTATGCAGCGGAATGTCTCGCCATGAATAGAAAAGCCACAATGGAAAAACTGGAGACCAAGGAAAGGAAGATAATTGAGGAAAATCCTAGGTCCAGTCAAAGAACACGGCGAGTTCCGAAGACGCCACAACCAAGAGTTGTACACACACGTAGAGGAAATAACTGACGTGATGAGGAAAAGGAGGATTTCTTTTTATGGACATATAACCCGAATGAAATCAACACGGCTTACCAACCGAATTTTTGCTTTTCTCTATGAGAAAAAGACAAAGGGGGCCTGGTTCAGTGAAGATATCCAGGAGCGTGGCCCACTTAGGGAAAAACTTCAAAAACATCGGAGTTTTCAACTTAAGCCGAAACTAAAAACCGGGAAGGCGTGGACGACAGAGAGAAAGGTGCAGCATCGATTGCGAATGAAAGAGTACTGGGCCAACATTAAAATGCAGAAGAAACAGTTGACATGACGTGGTCCTTAGTTGGCCGTAACGAAGGAAGAAGAAAGCCTACACGTTCATACACACTCAAATATAATTTGCTATCTTACATTATTGTTAGTACATAAAGCGTATTCATAGAACGAGTTATTCGACTTTATCCATTTTTAAGACATCTTAATCAATTATAAGCAAGCCACAAACAAGGTGGAGGAGGAGGGGAGGGGTGGAGGGGGGGGGGGGGGAGCGGTGGCAATTCATTTCATTTTCACTTGTCAATTTTTGTTTCATTTTTACTTGCTTCGAGAAATATGGCTGCTCTGAAACCGTTGGGTACATTATGTTTATAGCATGAATGGGAGGAATAGTTTGTTTTAGTTCAGACTGTTTGTCCTTAGAAGTTCACTTTTCTTAGTGAATCATCGTCATAATGTTTATTTCATAAAAACAGATAAAAGGTAGACAAAAATAAAAATCAAGCAGTTCATTAGAATGGTCATGTTAATCCAGTTCGCCGATTTTCTAAATAACTGAAGATATTTTAAAATAATCCCAAATTACTAAGTTAAATAAAACTGTGGAATTACTGTACAACAAAATAAGTTAAACTATCAGTAACTTCAATTTATGAAATAAACTGGTATGAAAAATGAACAATCGAAATATTCTCGGGATTCCAGCGGGAGGGGCACGGCCCCCTCCTTGCCTCTCCGCTGAGGGGGACACAGGATACTATGTTTTAATTTTACTAGTTCTTGTCATGTGATCCGGGAAGTTACCGAGCCGAGCGATAATGAGCACGGACGTCATGTTTACAAGAGATGAATAAGTAATTCAAACCATTAGAGGCACTTTCAGAACCGGTGACGTGTGTGCAGAACGGTAGCGTCACCTAGTGTTTGTTTACTGAACTTTGCGCAACACCTAGGTACTTCATTACCACTAACACTCCAGGCAGTAGCGAGTTATAAACATACACCGTCCGTTTCTGGTTGTTGTAATTTAAAACACATTTCCCTTAACCGCATATATTATCGAAAGGAACGGAATGTGTTTATGCTTTGCAAGTGTGCATCTGAAACTGCAGGCATGCTGACAGTTTCCAAGGCACGAGGATGTTTTTATATTTTCAAACTTCTATGATCAATAAAAAATATTCAAGTGCAAAGAAAAAAAAAAGAATTTAGGCCTACCACTAAGTGTTATCTACAAACATAACCATGGCAGAACGAGTCCTGTGCAGATGACCTAGATGACCGACTCTGTCTTGAAATATTAAGCCTACTAAGAGTTTGGTTGGTTCCTCAGTTTAGGGGCTGCGACAACGCGGTCATGTAGTCCCGTGTACTTTGGGTGTGTGTATAATCTGTCTGATAACCGGTGTTAATTGTGATGACTGTATTAGTGTGTGTATCTGTTTTAATTCAAGTAAGGACTGCAGACATTCATTTTTTCCAAATAGTTCCTACTTCTGCGGCCAAACGCCAACGTCAACGACCAACTAGTTCAGAACTTAGTTACCAGATGCCACCGCAGTCGGCTCTTGACGAACATAGGAACCTAAGAACGTTAGTCAAATGTTTAACCTATATATAATTTAGCTTCACACAGGTGTAATTAGTGGAAGGTTCTTTAACATCCCATAAATCTATGACATGGGACCGCCGGCTTTACTTCCCCTCCGAAGGAAGGCATACTGAGTTTGGTCAGCCTCTTGAGGACAGTTGAAAAGAGAGGTGGGTTCGTATCCTACTCTCGGTTATCGTGAAATTGTTTTTTCTTTGGTTTACCAAAGTAAATTCTGATCACAGCTATCCCCTTCCCAATCTGAGCATCTTGTTACAAAGCACACGTCACTACAATAACAAAGGTTACCTAATCGATTCCACGTACATTCAAATACCCACCAGCTGAAGACCATCAAGTTGCTAGTCCTAAAACATGCAACAATAAATCGCCCGGGCCGGCTTTGTTTAAAGGTTATTCACCACGGTTCTGTCCAGTAAATATGTATTCACTCTCTGCTCGTTCTATGCATCTAGGATAATCTCCAAATCTTGAAAAAGTAGGTCCTGGTTCGGTTCCCGGCTGTGACAAGAAATGTAATTCTGGTCTGAGGGCTGGAACGGGATACACTCAGACTCGTGAGACAAAACTGGGAAGAGATGGGTAAGATTCCCAACTCAAGTCATCCAGGAATTGGTTTCCCGTGGTTTTCCCACTTCTACTCGAGGCAAATGCTGGGATGGTTCCTAACTTAAGGCCACGGCCGCCTCCTTCCCCACCTGAATTACAAATACACACACTAGTACAGACAGCACAATAACACAGGCTTTCAGAAACACTCACTATTTATTTATTTGTTCATTTCTTCTTCTATATTTCTTCGTCATGCCCAACTAAGGAGCGCGATTGAACTTATTTAGCTGATGGCATTACATTTCTCTTCTCCCAAAATCTCTTCATCTTCTCGCTGTGGCTTCTCTTGCGATCTTCTGACCAGGTTTTGTTGGTGTTAGTGCTTGGATGGTCTGCAAAGCGGTGATTATCGACTAATTCTCTGAACTTAGCTCTGTCCAGTACAATGCCATCTGTGATGCCTATTTCCTGAAGATATTTTCCAACTTCAAGCAGCCAGGTGTTTTTAACTTTCATTGACAGGGCAAGGTTAAGAATCCTTTTGGTCAGTCTCTGATTGCCCATCCCGAGGATATTTTATTTATTTATTTATTTATTTATTTATTTATTTTACACACACAAGTAAATGGGGCTAAATCTCCCTCAAATGAAACAACAACGTGATTTGGCCGATCCGCTGTTGGGTAGAGCACAAAACATTTATAATGTACCTGTGTGATATTCGGGGATAGGATTTATATGCACTAAACGAGTAAAATAGTATTGTTATTATTATTATTATTATTATTATTATTATTATTATTGGTGCCTTTATTGTGGCGAAGTTAGGGCTCTAGACCCTCTCTTACACTTAACCACACACAAGGCAACTTACATGCTTGCCACGGTGAGTGAGTGGATTGTGTGTCGGTCTACTAACCCCAAGATTGCAGGTTCGCTCCTGCCGTGGTAAGTGATTTTTGAAAGGCGACAAAAATACGACACGCATGTCATACGATGTTGGCATGTCAAAGAACCCATTTGAATTCAGTAGGCCGTGTTCATAATGGCAAATTAATCTCGGGAGTTTCCGCCAACACAAAGTTCTTCATTTCTCTACTAGAAAGCGCTATAGTGTTCAAGGAGCTTAGATATCTAACCTCCTTGACTTTCATAGTGATTCAAGGAACAACGAAATTCGACATGCAAGCTACCCTTGGGTGTCAAATTAGACAAAGCTTGCACCCGGCACCCGAGACCATAAGATATTATTATTATTATTATTATTAGTGCAACTTACATGAATGCTCACATATGATATTCTTGACCTACCGAACTTAAATACTAGGAAATCTTAAATACTAGAATTAAATTAAATTAAATTGGCGACTGGGTGATATTAACTAAGCTATACTATTTAAATGACATACATTTTTAACAAAATTTTACTATAGTCATTCTCTCATACATTCATACACAAATTGTTCTAGTTGGCCTACGAATTGAAGAGGTTAACTTTACATGCACGTTTGAAACTTGTTAGGGATGTACAATTTCTAACGTCACGAGGACAATTATTCCAAATTCTAGTTCCCGACACAAGGAAAGAGTTATGAAGGCAGATAAATGATGTAGAGGAATTGCAATTTTAGATCTAGATCGCGTGTGACGATCAAGAAAGGAAGAAAGAAAGAAAGAAAGAAAACGAAAATTACAAGAAGTGAGGAGTAGTTTCATTGAGAAGTCGATAGATGAGGGTACATGTGAAGGTTTCTTTGTTGTTCTACTTTTAACCAGGAAAGTAGATCATAAAAAGGAGTGAAACGTGTCAAACTATGTACATGTATATGTGGATTTACTTCGCTAATTATGGACAGTAAAAATAATTTAACTACTAAACACTACATTTTAGTTACTTTTAGAGCCTACAAAAATACATAAAAAATACTGGGTTCCTAAATTAAATTATTCATTTTCTTTCAATTCACTTATTATTATTAGTTATTCATTCATTCATTCATTATGTCTGCTACCATAACAGTGTGCCACGAAATGTTGTCTTACATTTTACATTTTTTACTCGAAGCATCTCCTGTTGTCACGCAAGTGATTTGTATTGGCTGAAACTGCGTTCTACTGCACATGAAGTGATTGGCGCATATTTAAAATTCACTGTACGCCTATAGACTATCTGATTCTAGTTTTATGTTCGACGATGTCCAAATGTAAATATTATATGTCAGAAAACTGTATCATAATGAGGGTCATTATAACACTATTTTTCATTATGAAACGGTTTCTCCCACCAATCAGAGTTCAAGAAACAGTTGTGTGACCAATTAGGTCACACCTGCGCTGAGTTCCACGGCCTCCTAAATTAAATATCATTGCGTGACGAGTGTCATAGTGGAGTAACCGAGGAGGCCATGGTCAAATACAAGGTATTCTCTGCGTCCCATGCGCTCTGTTCAGTACATAAAACTGGCGAATCTCGACAGATATTAGTCTATTAATATGTATGTTCGAACATAAAATAGTTATATTTATCGTCGAACATAAACAGTCGTATGCGACTCGCCTATAATGGTAATTAAGACACTCGTATGGAAATTATAAAATTCGCTTCGCTCGTTTTATAAACATACTCGAGTCTTAATTACTGGTATTATAGGCTCGTTGCATAATGTACTATTACATTAAACATTTCTCCAAAACTTGGATTTCTTGAAAACTTGTGCATCTCAGGGTCCAGGTCTATTTTTTATAAGCACTGGTATCTGATTCAAAGGGATGCTTGCTTTGTTACAACCACATACTTTAGACATCTTTCTTTGCTCAAAAACAACTTATGTACACAACTGCAATATTGTGCTGTGTTGCCATATTTTCTGTCACTGAAAACGTCAATTCTAATACTTCCAAGAATACTATAATACTACAATACTACATTAACTTACTTCTAAGAAAATATATATATAAATATTGCATTAATATCACTAAACTAGCACTAGTGCTCGACTTCGCCCGGTGGATTTATTTGTTTTATAGATGATGATAATGAATACTACTACAGAACTGGAGCTCTCAAGGATAAGGATCGGAAAACACCAACGCTTATTGCAGCTGATAACCTCAGTATACTGCACCAACACCATCGCCCTTATACAGAAGCATACTATTGCCATGATGATAACTGTTTTAAGGGGCCTAAGAAATCTTTTTGCACTAATTACTCCCCGTGACTGCAATTTATAAGCAGCTCACAATTCTGCACCAGAACACTGGTAGGGGCGACGTGACACAGCCCACATTGCCAGGCAACAATAGACTTAGGTATTATTGAAGCTGTTCGGGAGCGCCTGTTCTTCCGACTTGCTGAACAAAAATCAATATTTAAGGTTACCTGAGAGGTGTAGCCTAATGCTACATAGCCTAAACTATTCATCTTAAATCTGGCTATCATATACAAAAAGAATTTTTTGAATCCGACTGGTAGTTCCAGAGATTAGCGAATTTAAACACACAAACACACAAACTCTTCAGCTTTATTATATTAGTATATATATGGAAAAAATATTTGTTTTACATAAATATGTACCAATATGAGAAGTCATGGAAAAATATAAAAAATTAATTTGTTTAATTTGAATAAAGGATAACGTACGAGGGCTGTTTTAATGTAAGGGCCTTGTTTTTAAATTAACCGAACATTTTATTTTGAAACCACATTTATTTTTAGGTTTTACATACCTTCCTCTATTTTTCTACATAGTTGCCTTGTTTATTTAGGCACTTGCAATACCTTAAAACTAAGTTCTGAAATCCCTCTGCATAAACGTTTGCTGTCCGCTCTGACAACCAAGAATTCACACTTGAGGAACATCCATTGATACAGTGGTTATCATGAATCTTCGGTCCTCGTGAATTTTTGTGTCAATTGCAGTCACCAAATCATCTGTGATCACAGACCTGAGCGTTCATCGTCATGAACATTTTCACGGCCACTTTTGAACTCGCGTACCCATTTTTAGCCTATTTTCAATTTTGAAAAAATAGGCTTATGAGATCACCTTTTGTCCGTGTGTGTGTGTGCGTGTGTGTGTGTGTGTGTGATTCGTGTGTGTGTCCCCCCCTAATAAAATCTAAACGGCAGGAGCGATTTCAATGAAACTCGGAAAGTTCATAGCACTATTCCCGGCGACCTCGACCGTGCCCTTCAAATTTCGTTACGACTCACCAATCCAACATGGCGGCTGTGCGAAATATTTCACCAGCATTCAATATCTCCGAAACTATTACCGATATTACCCTGACATTTTCTAGGGTGATAGAGGGAACTACTATAAGTTCACTTATGTGACTTTTGTAAACCTGGTAACTACAAAACCAACATGGAGGCCAAGCGAATTTGCGACTTTTAAATAGACGTTTCTCGCGATTTGACCAACCAAACGCAATGCAACTTGGTACAATATATATTTATATACATTGTAATGCACCGACATCTAACTTCGTTCAATTGTTTACATAATCACAAGATGGCGGATGTGCGAAATATTTCACCGGCATTCTATATCTCTGAAACTATTAGCGGTATCTCCCTAAAATTTTGTACGGAGATAAAGGGCACTACTGGAAGTCCACCTATAAGACTTTCAAAAACCGGTTAATTACAAAACGCACATGGCGGCCAAGCGAATTTGAAAATTTTAAATAGACCTTTCTCGCGATTTAATGTTCCAAGCGCACTGAAACCTGGTACAGGAAATATTTATACGCATTGTAATCCACTGGTATCTAATTTAGTTCAATTGTTTACATAACCTCAAGATGGCGGCAGTGCGAATTTTAAAATTAAGTTTTTATTTCTTGTGATGTAGTCATGCGATCGAAGTGAAAGTTTGAATAATGAACCTACGCAATAATTTTCCTTTAATGGTACTTGACTCTATGGCCTATACATTTAACAATCCAACATGGCGACCATCCGAAATATTTAGACGATACTGAATATCTAAGAATCTATTTTAGCAATCAAACTGCATTTTTTAATGTTCATAGGGGCTATGAACTTAAGTTCACCTATAGGACTTTAAATAACCTGGTGATCACAAATCCAACATGGCGGTGACGCGAATTATAAATATTCACATGGACGTTTCTCACAATTTAACCATCCGCGTAAATCCTTTTACGAATGTTAATCGACTGGCATCTAATTTACTTCAAATGTTTCCATAACCTCAAGATGGCAGCTGTGAAAAAATTTAAAATCTCCTTGTTTTTTCTTGTGTCCTAATTATGCGATTGAAGTTTGAATACTACACGTTCACAATAATCTGCATGTAACAGTACATAACTCTAGGACCTACATATATAAAATCCAACATGGCGACCATCCGAAATATTTAGTCGGTTCTTAATATCTACGAATCTATTACAGCAATCAAACTGAAATTGTGTATGTTGATAGTGGCAATTAACATAAGTAGGATATATGAAAATAGGCTGTATAGTTCTTCACGGAACTACTTGTTGCACTTAAGCTTCCATCATTGCATTATCACCATACACCTCACAAAGCTGACGATGAATGTCTGCAGCCGACATGTTTCTTGCACTCAAAAAACGTATCACAGATCGTACCTCACACTCGGCGGGCGAATCAATAATCTTGAACATTGTAAAGAACGTACAGGTTAGCTACACAGCTGCAACTGACGCCTGCTTGTTCGCAAAGGATGCCGGGAGGTAGCGCGAAAGCAGCTCACGTATATCTGTGTGGTCTAATAAAGAAATATGTAAATACATATGAATCCTATCCCTGCTGAAATTATCGCAGGTATGAGCGGTCAGTGGTGAGGGAGTTATTATGAAGGGCTCCGGTCTTTGCCTTCATGGCCTGTCAGATCGAGATAGAGTCCTATAAAGAATATGAAAACACAGAGCGGACCACATGTTACAGCAGCCAGCCACTACAAAGAGCAGACAAATTAAGCACTGGCTCCCCGGTTCTTTGACAGAGAATCATTTCAATGTGTGACAGTGTCGAGTAATGGAGAGAACGCTCGCCTCTGTTTTTAACTGTTGGAGCTGTCAGTGGCAGCGGACAGCTCATGTTTCCACCTTACTCCATGACAGTGAAGGGACGAGTACTGAGAACCATTCAATAACATTCCGAGCTATAACTCCCAGTAAAAATTAACACCGACATTTCAATGAACGTTTCGAATATACTGAAATGATTGGGGCCCGGATGTTGATGCCATAAAAAAGTTTAAAAATGCACTTACAAATTTCAAAAATTACTGTAATAAATGACATAAAAAATCGAAAAATGCACCATAAAATAGAGAAAATGATCTTATAATATTAGACTAAACCGACCAATGTTTCAAAAATTCGAAAAATGCACTATAAAATGGAGAAAATGATCTTATAATAATAGACTCAACTGACCAGTATTTCAAAAATTCGAAAAATGCACTATAGAATGGAGAAAATGATCTTATAATAATAAACTCACCAATATGTCAAAAATGACATCTAAAGCTCAAACTGAAAAGTCAATCAAAATAGATTTCTAGCACTTAACAAAAAGTTCATGTTCACAGTTACTAGCTTCTTCTTAACTCTGAGAGACGTAACTCCCTCATATAAAGGTTCATGTTCATAGCTACTAGCTTCTTCTTAACTCTGAGAGACGTAACTCCCTCATATAAAGGTTCATGTTCATAGCTACTAGCTTCTTCTTAACTCTGAGAGACGTAACTCCCTCATAGAAAGCTGTGACATGACTAAATTGGAAAATAAAAATGACCTTAAAAGACTGATTTCTCTAAAATATGTCCAAAAAAATCTACCAAACTTAAAAATGCTCTTTAAAAGGAAAAATAGCAAAAAAAAAATGAAAAAAGATGCAATATAAAAATGACATATTTGAAGACGGGGTGGCCCGTCCGGAGTTTCTATGTACTTCAACATTGTTTTAGACAGCTCAGTAAAAAGATTACATGTCAAATCCGGGCCCTAGTAATGATAAACATGACGGGAATTAGCCTTTTTATCCCACAGTACTATATAGCCGTGCCCTTTAATTCACACACCGTGACTAGACATTGGAATGCTGTGGTAGGAAAAGGGAGAGAAGGGAAGATAGTAGGAGATTTCGGATTAGGTGAAAGGAATGATCGAGGAAGCAGGCTGATGGAATTCTGCACCGAGCATGAGTTGGTCATAGCTAACACCTTATTCAATAACCACAATAAAAGAATATTCACTTGGATGAGACCAGGAGATACAGGGCGTTACCAAATCGACTTCATTTTGGTCAAGCAAAGGTTCCGAAACCAGATTTTGGATTGTAAAACATATCTTGGTGCTGACATAAACTCTGACCACAATGTGGTTGTAATGAAATGCAGATTAAAGTTGAAGAAACTGAAGAAAAGTCAAAAGCCAAAAAAGTGGGCAATAGACAGACTGAATGTAAAGGATGTAAAAGAAAGATTCGAGAAGAGTATAAAGGAAGGACTAATGAAAAGCCCTAAACAAACTTCAATTGCAGACGGATGGGCACTTTTGAAGAATGAAATAACAAAATCTGCAGAAGAAAACATTGTCAGGAAAGAAAGAATAGGTAGAAAACCGTGGATCACTCAGGATATACTAGAATTGATGGATGAAAGGCGGAAACCCAAGAATGTAAGAGATGAAAAGGGGAAAGCAGAATACAGACGTCTGAGAAATGAGGTGAACAAGAAGTGCAAGGAAGCGAAAGAAGAATGGTTGAAAGAGAAATGTGCAGGTATAGAAAATTGTCTGAAATTAGGAAAAGTAGACACAGCTTATCGAAGGATTAAGAATACATTTGGGGAAAAGAAGACTAAGTGCTGTAATATTAAGGACACAAATGGAAAGCCTCTAACAGATAGGGAAGAAAAGGTTGGGAGATGGAAAGCTTACATAGAGAGTTTGTATAAGGGAAAGGAGATTGAGAATCATGTAATGGAAAGGGAGGAGGAACTTGATGAGGATGCGAAAGGAGATTTAATATTGAGATCAGAATTTGACAGAGCATTGGAGGACTTAAGCAGGAACAAAGCACCAGGCATAGATGATATACCGATTGAGTTGCTACGCTGCATAGGAGATGAAGGTCTGATCAGATTATTTCACTTGGTGTGTAGGATTTATGAGGCAGGTGAGGTACCCCCTTATTTCAAGAAGAATGTAATCATCCCTATACCAAGGAAAATGGGAGCTGACAGATGTGAAGATTACCGTACAATCAGCTTGATTACTCATGCTTCAAAGATACTGTCTAGAATAATTTACAAGAGGATTGAAAGCCAGATAGAAAGGGAGTTGGGTGAAGACCAGTTTGGTTTCAGGAGAAATGTAGGAACAAGGGAAGCTGTACTAAATCTCAGGCTGATTTTGGAAGGCAGAATAAGGAAAGATAAGAGAACGTTCATGGCATTTGTAGACTTAGAAAAGGCTTTTGATAACGTTGATTGGACTAAATTGTTTGACATTTTGAAATCTATTGGAATAAAGTACAGGGATAGGAGGGTGATCTACAATCTATACAGAAACCAGACAGCAGTCATTCGAGCTGAAGGACATGAGAGAGAAGCTGATATTCAGAAAGGCGTTAGGCAAGGCTGCAACTTATCACCCATACTTTTCAATCTTTACATTGAACAAGCAATGAAGGAAATTAGGGAAAAATTTAAAGTGGGAGTGAAGATTCAAGGAGAAATAATTTCAACTCTGAGATTTGCTGATGACATCGTCATCTTGGCCGACAAGCCTGAGGATTTGAATGAGTTTTTGAATGGTACGGACTCCGTCTTACGGAAAGAATACATGATGAAAATTAATAATTGTAAAACAAAAATACTAGAATGCAGCCGAAATAAATCAGAAACCCCTATGGACATCAAATTGGCAGGTGAAAAGCTGAAGGAAGTAGGAGACTTCTGTTACTTAGGAAGCAAAATAACCAGTGATGGACGAAGCAAAGAGGATATAAAAAGTAGGTTGACTCAGGCAAGGAAAGCATTTCTACAAAAAAAGGAATCTGTTGACATCGAATATAGATTTAGATATTAGGAAGTCATTTTTGAAAGCCTTTGTCTGGAGCGTGGCGCTCTATGGAAGTGAAACTTGGACTATTGGTGCAGCAGAAAAGAGGAGAATTGAAGCATTTGAAATGCGGTGTTACAGGAGATTGATGAAGATCAGATGAGTAGATAGGGTTACAAACGAAGAGGTATTAAGATGAGTGGGAGAGGAGAGATGTTTCTGGCGACTGCTAATGAAGAGAAGAGATAGGTTAGTAGGACACATACTAAGACACCCAGGAATAACAAGCTTAGTTATGGAAGGAAGGGTCGAGGACAAGAACTGTAGGGGTAGACCAAGGTTAGAATATGTTAAACAGATTGCCTCGGATGTAGGGTGTGGTAGCTATGTAGAGATGAAACTATTAGCTCAGGACAGGGAGACATGGAGAGCTGCATCAAACCAGTCAAAAGACTGAAGACTCAAACAACAACAACAACAACAACAACAACAACAACAGACATTGCAGCTGAAGTCTGGAATCCATAATTATTAATATGATTGGTTTTACGTTCCTTTTAACTTCTGTGACTTTTAAAGACGCCAGGGTGCCGGAATTCTGCCTGGAAGGGGATCATTAACGTGCCAGTAAATCTACCGACACGGCTCCCTCGCATTCGCGCACCCTCAAAAGACAACTGACTGCGCCAGGTTTCGATCCTACAACCTTGGGAACAGCAGTTAATGTAATTATTACCTGGTTATTAATTAGATTAGGTATTTACTCTTTTCTGTTCTGATTCGGATATTTCTAAACAAATATCTCGAAAACAGTTGATTCTAGGGCCTGAAATTATTGTTTTGTTTCTCACATCAAGAAGCTCAAAATGAGTGATGACTCGTCTTTCATCGGTAATTTTGATATTTCACCTATTTTAACATAAATTTTGAGGGAATCTTTCCCTTAAATCCCCTTTTTATGAGAGGTAGGGTGAAGAGTTATATAAATGATTGGTGCCCGACCTGTGATGGATATCTTTCCCAAGTTTTACGTGGATCCTCGTAAGCTGCGTGTTCGCCCTTAAGAGGAGTGGTCTTTAACCTCTTCAGACCCAGACAACATTTGTAGCTGAGATTTTCCTTTTCTGCATTAATACTGACAGAAACAACAAACATTTTAAATGAAAAAAGTTATATTCTTAGTAAAATAATGCAATTTCAGGATACCAACTACCAGGATAGTTAAAGCATATTTGGGCTATCATCAGATTGTAACAAGTAGCTTCCAACCTCACTGTCAGCCGTCCTTGTAGTGGGTTTCCGTGGTTTCATGTTTTAAACTCCAGCTGAAATAAAGGTGGTACCTTTTAATAGGCCACGGCCGCCTCCTTCAAGCTTCTTTCCCATTTTCATCCACTTCTAATTAACATAACACCTCTGATGAGTGAGGCGTTGGAAAAGGCTTCTGGTTATAAAATCCATCCGTTACATTAGATAACTCATCTCACTTCATCTCCGATTCCATGCGAATGAGGGGTTAGAAATACGGGTCAGAAATGACATAATACCAACTTCTGCTGACAAAAATATTAACAAAGAGATGGTGAATATTTGTGTATCCTAGGTCTAAAGAGGTTAAGGGAGGTTTTACTGTATATAGGACGAGGACCTCTACCGGCACACTGAAATCATCACTGTCTCCATGCGCAACTTAAAAATCCCTCAGTATGCCTTCCTTCGGAGAGGAAGTAAAGCCGGCGGTCCCATGTCATAGATTTATGGCATGTTAAAGAACCTTCCACTAATTACATCTGTCTGAAGCTAAATTATAGGTTAGGTTAAACATTTGACAAACGCTCTTAGGTTCCGACGTTCGTCGCCAGGAGTCGACTGCAATGGCATCTGGTAACCAGTTCTGAACTAGTAGTCGTTGACGGTTGCGTTTGATGGCAAAAGTAGGATCTACTTGAAAAAAAAAATCAATGTCTGCAGTCCTTGCTTGAATTGAAAACACACTAATACAATCATCACAATTAACAGCGGTTATCAGGCAGATTCTACACACACCCAAAGTACACGGGGCTACATGACCGCGTTGTCACAGCCCCTAAACTGAGGAACCAACCAACCATCCATGCGCAACCAACGGCTGAAGGTCTATGGACATCTGATGAGAATGGACGGAAACCGTTTGAAGAAGAAAGTCTTCGAGTACATTGCAAGACTGAGGGCTACAAAGAAATGGGTAGAAGAAGTCAAGAAAGACGCGGTTGAAATTGGAATTTCTGCCGCAGGGATTCACAACAGGAAGATGTTTCGAAGCCGCATTGACAGCGTTAAGACATTTAAGGAGAACCCACCAAAATGTAGGCCTAAATTGGTCATTTCTGTGGAGCAGCGGAGGATTCGAAATGAAAGAATGAAGAGGCTCTGGGAGGAAAAGAATAGATTGACCAGGAAGCCCTATGCGGTCCATAGTTGGCAAAATTAGGAAACAAAAAAACAAACAATAAAGATACTTGGGCGAGGGTAAATTCGACCTGGCTCAAATGGAAACAGGTCACTGGTGTACTCTGCGACAAAAGGATGCCTAAATACCTAAAGGCAAAAGTTTGTAAGATAGTTGTACGTCCGGCAGCAATTTATAGGGCAGAATCCCGCCCATTGTCAAGAAAACATGAACAGGCTCTGCACACGATGGAGATGATGCTCCGTTGGACACTTGGACTGACTAGATATGACCATGTCAGAAATGCAGATGTTCGACAACAATTAGGTGTCACACCAATTACGGAGAAAGTGAGGGAAGCTAGTCTCCGTTGGCATGGTCATGTTATGAGAATGCCGGGGGTCTCTGTTTCCAAAGTAGCTTTTAACCTGGACCCAGGTGGAATGCGACCACGCGGACGACCTGCGAAGCGTAGGATCGACAACATTAAGACGGATCTGCTCGATGTTGGCTTACAACCTGCAGATGTCAACGACAGGAAAAAGTGGAGATTATGTATTAGAGCAGCGGACCCCGTGCTGGGATAAACGCTAGAAGAAGAAGAAGAAGAAGAAGAAGAAGGAGATGGCATCTTAGGTCACCCTCGAATAGGAATAATCGACTGTTGAGCAACAGTGGCGCTTTCTCGCAGATCCCGTCTCTTGTTGGAAACAGTATGATCTCGGAGCCGGACTTCAACAAAGTGAAGCTACGTCGCATATTTTGAGCACATGCATCACGGTCTACTTTTACTTAATTACCAGGAAAGATAAGCTTTATCCTGAACACATGCATCACGTTCTACTTTTGATCTAGCTGCGTCACAGCTTTGGCGAGCTGATATAAACTGCGGCCTAATTATCCCCCACGCTAAGGGGTGGGTGAGAGGGGGAGTGGGTATATAACGAGCCATTAACGGGGCTTTTAGCACCCACCAGACAAGACGTTGCTAGGCGTCACATCATAAATAACCACTCGCCACTTCCATTCATCGGGACTGCACTAGAAT
This sequence comes from Meconema thalassinum, assembly GCA_946902985.2. Classification (NCBI taxonomy): domain Eukaryota; kingdom Metazoa; phylum Arthropoda; class Insecta; order Orthoptera; family Tettigoniidae; genus Meconema; species Meconema thalassinum. The sequence goes on from OX336393.1 coordinate 179,172,887, forward strand.
CATTTATTGCTTCCGTCTAACAGCTGACGGTTCATAAAACAATACTTATTTAAGTCCTCTCTCACTGTTGGATCATAACAACTTAATCGCACCAGTTCTAGGTAGGACTCTTAACACAATTATTAGACGCCAGTCTGTGAAATCGAACAGCATACACAGTGCATTTATTTCCTTTTATTGCTGCCGTTTATCTTTATGTTCGACCCTGGCGAAATGTAGGCTAAATATTATGACAGAAAACTGTACTACTGTATAATAAGGCTCATTATAGTACAAGTTTTCATTATGATACAGTTTCTCCCACCAATCAGAGCTCAAGAAATAGTTGTGTGACCAGTTCTGCCACCGAGAAAATCAATTTTCACGAATGATCGCTGTTCCAATCTGCTTACATCCATCTTGTAGCACGGCCAAGCTCAGAATGAACGTGTATGGCGCTGGTATCTAGCCACCTGCACTTACAGTCGCCTTCTGTCGGGTGCATTCTGTGCTGTTCGCCGCGAGGTTTCGAATGTCTACACTGGAATTACCGTGATACCATGTGTTCGAAAGATATAACACATTTGCCATGCCTTGTGGAATGACCTTCGTAGTATTTTAATCTCTAGTAAAAATAATTGGACCTCGCTGTTTTATGGGTAACAAGAAAGAAGCTGATTCCACTCGACTGTCCACACGTACATGTATCTTACCTGTATGAGCCATGCAAGCAGTTGCAGCATGCATGGTGAGCGGCGAATCCCTAGCTATTTCAGCACTTCTAAGGGTGAAAGGAATGAGAAGAGCATGTTTGTATTAAATATATGCGTTTGGCCCATTATGAAGTGAGAGCCAGGGTAAACGCAACCTGGTTGCGGTGGAAGGAGGTCACGGGTGTGCTTTGCGACAAGAAAATGCCACTTCGTCTCAAATCCAAGATATATCGGACAGTGGTACTGTGCCCGTTTAGACCGGAGTCCGCACGACCACATATGCATTTTACCAATAATCAGTCAGCACGAGAGTCAAAATATCCCGGAGCGCCAGATGGGTTAAAGCAAATCGCAAAAACGACATCAAATTAAAAAAATGCTTTACTGATTTTTGACTCAATGCAACAATAAGGATAGAAGGAGATTTAATTGGGAGTAACACATCCTGTAAAATTATCTCAGTTTATTTTGAAGTTAAAATTGACTGCAAAGATGCTCAACGTAGCATCACTCACGTGTGGCGACCCACACTCCTATTTACACAATATACAGAAATTTTCCAAACACATTTGACAATCTTTTTGGAAACACAAGTCCGATTAATAGTCCTGTAGACTGTGTTCCAAAATTATTAATGATTAATTCCAGTTCAAAGTTAATTGTCTCTACTGGAAATATCGTAGATCACTGTTTGAATATTTACATGATATTAACACTCGTAGAATAAATGTTCATAGAATTTTAACTTTCACTTATTTTCCAGTTTCAAAAATATATCGTCGAAAAATATTATTATCATTTAAGCAACACAAATTATTAACACATATTAATAACATCTGAAAAGTATTTGACCTTGAGCATAGCATCGAAGAACTGTGCGAAGCACAACAACAATTAATTGTTCTTCTGACATTTAACATTCGAGAAGTGACTCGATTATGAACTTCAAGATCCTAACAAAATATATGACTTCTGAATCATCAACTTGATCAATAAATGGTTGAACCATTCAACTATTCAATTTTCCACTTGGAATCATTATTATAAAAAATATTTATATTCATGGCCATTTTTAGCAACTTTCACAACTTGCAATTCTTCGACAGAATGCGGAAATTAGAATTGTAGTTTTATAATGAATTCACTTAGTTCATGGCACTAGGATTGAAATTATCCTTCAAATTATTCGTGGTTAAAGAATTATTTTTAATTGGCAGTGGCCCATTCTATTATTTGTGTAAGAACACAATATTACAACAACAACGGCAAAGGTCTTCCTCTGAAGAAGAATAAACTACTATCATGACAAATCCGGGTTCTAGCAAAATCAAAGTCTAAATGGAATTCGTAAACAAGGTTGAAATAAGAACTGATGGTTTCAAGAAATAACCTTCGGGTCATTCATACGACGAAATGTGTAGTTTCAATACTCCTACTATAAACCTGAGCCATCGAACCTGCTATTTGATTGATGCTCGAAAAAACCTCTTCATTCCTGCGACTTAAACATGCGCACCTGGGAATGGCATTTCAACTATTCCACACACATAAATTTTCTTCCCAAAATTTATACAATAAATCAAGCCTCTGCTTGTTATCAACACTGGAAGATTAATAAACTTACAAGTTTATTTTATTTTACCATTCAGTTCAACCCGTGAATTTACCATACTTATGAAAATCTTTATTTCACTTTCGAGTGTATTTACGTCATGATTTTATATAAATACAAAAATATCCTATTTGATACAAATATCATTTGCTTCCCGTTTCATGCCTCTCCGTGTTATCTGAAAAATATACTTTGCTCATTGCAAATATCAACTGTTCAACCAGAACTGAAATGTTGGTTGAATGCGGGCTTGCGCTAACCACTTTCCTTCGGAAAATCTCCTGTTCCAGACTAGAAATGATTAAACTACTTCACAGGCTCTCTCTCAATACATATGATTATTAGAAAATATAATATCCAAGAATTATTTAGAAAAATTATAAAAATTATTATTATTATTATTAGTGGATTATTATTATTATTATTATTATTATTATTATTATTATTATTCGTTATATCATTTTAAATATGTTTAATTATCATCTCATTATGTGAGAATCCACATGTTCGAATCTTCGAATATGGAAAAAATATCCATTCCTCAACAAAAATAAATTATTAACTTTTACAGTTACATCGGCTGATTACCGTGATTTCCCAAAAATATGAAATATTCAAATAAATGCTCGAAATGCTCGGTCATCGATCCTAAACTGTTCTGAATGCTGAAAATACTCAGAATAACTCTAACAAGTCTTGCGTAAATCATTGCAAGCTTTAAATACGAAGAAAAAAATGTGTTGGTCATCTGCAGAAAAATAGTTTGTTCCAATTAGCTAGGCATAATATAATTCAAATGTGGCTTACATTTCTTGATGGTCTTGAAGCGTAGTAAACCTGGTCTGTACCAGATTTATCCATAGACATGCCCTATCGGACAAGCATGTATAATCCTTGTATCCGCCGCCATCATATACCCACAATCCGTCTAGTCAGACATAGTGGTAGTATCTTTTGACGTTTGAATTAACTGTTGTTCCATTTTAATATGGGCTTCTATCAAAGCCATAACAGTTTGTTTAAATAGGGTCAGATCTAAGTGATCTCTTCTTAGATATGTCAGTTGTAACATAACTCACGGTAATCTTATCAGTACAAGAAAAACACTGACAGTCTAAGCAATCAACGGCTGTTCTGAAGATCGTTCCCTGGGCATGGTTTATTATATCACCATCTACCATGCGCTAAGCAACTTGTAGTTTCCCTTGCGTAGACTAATGAACGCCACCGTTATAGACTAGTCTTCAGTGTACTGACAGATCGAAGTGGTTAACTAGTTACAAATATGAAAACTGACTTGAAATGGATTTAAACATCCAAGTATTATGTTACTACTGGACTGTGACAAAGTACTAATTTCTAGACAAAGTCTAGCATATGTCCTTGTAGAAATATAAATATTTCCACCAATGTCTGTAGAAAAATCAATCACCTCAGTGATTCTCCTCGCCGTAAACTTACTAAGTTCCACCTCGTAGCGCAGCACTTTCGTGACTATCACGACTTTGAAAAGAACTTCTGCGTAGATCCGGCAACCATGTGCCTTGGCTCAGCGTAGATGCAACTTGCTCGCCAAGTGCTTGTGTTAGAATGAGCTGACCATGCCTCGGCCAGCTGGCTTTTATTCAAAACTGCCAGGGTCACGCGTCATCACGTTGTAATCTAGAAATCCTCATATCTCTGGTATCCCTGGTCCGATTTACTTGATACTAATTGCGTTCTCTTTTATTTGGCCGTGCCAGTAATCTGATCCAAGTCTCAAGTCCCTACTCCATGGTTAACTATTAAATCAATAAATAGCCTCGACCTCTGCTATTACTCGCTACGTCACTTGACATCCAAGTATCGGTAAATTATTTCCAAATGCTTCGAGAAGCAATGTAGCGCGATATTCAAATATCTGAACTTTCAAAAGCGGCTACAGCCTTTCCCTTGATATCTAGGTGTCTGAAACTTGGAATACCCATTCCTCGAGTTGGGCACAGTACGGCCAGTTGCGCTGTATGGAGTTGAATGTGGATCATCCGACAAAATTTCAGAACGTCACCTGCACGCCATGGAAATGGGAATGCTCCGTAGGGCACTGGGCATCTCCCTTATTGACTATGTCAGAAACTACACAATTCGGGAACAAATGGGTGTCGCCCCAATTGTGGACAAAATGAGAGAGAAACGGCCCCGATGGGCCATGCCCTGCGTGCAGCGCCTGATACTGTTACTAACTCTGTCCTTCATTCTGAGGTTGAAGGCCTTCGCCCCAAAGGACGACCGAAGCAGCGTTGGCAAGACACAATAAATGGTGACTTAAAAATTACCGGCCTAAATCCAGCTGACGCACTAAACCGGACAAAATGGAGGTCAATGACCAAAAAAGCAGGCCCTGCACCAGCGGGAAAACGCTAGGAAGAAGAAGAAGAAGAAGAAGAAGAAGCAGAAGCAGAAGAAGAAGAAGAAGAAGAAGAACCATTATTTAGCATGGGTCTTCTTATTCTTCTTATCTTCCCTCAACTTCCTCATCCTTTCGCTATGTGCCTGTCTTCTCTCTTGTGTCCATGCAGCATTGAGTTACAAATTCCGTTTCGTAGGTAACTTGGGTGGAAACTTATATAAATTTACTTTCTGTTTATATGCAGTCCGTGTCGTTGTTAGTGTATCGTTGTTGATTTGAGTGAGGTCCTTTAGGGTGTCTGCGAGCCAGCGTATTTTGGTTTGTCGGGTTCCATTCACTATGAGGAAGATTTTCTTGGTCAGTCGAGAGTTGTCTATTCGAGCTATATGTCCGTAGAATTCACGCGTCTTATCCGTGCAAGTGAGGTGAATCGTTCAGTCAGTGAATACAGTTCTTCCGAGCTTTGTCCTGAATCTTTGGTCCAAATAGTATCCTCGCATGTTTGTATTCTTCTTCTTAGAGTAATTCAGTTTGTGACTGGTTTGCCCCTGCGACGAGTCTTCTTCTCCAACTGGGTCGATCCTGTGCTGTACGTTTGGCGTCTGCTTAGCTCCTGCATCCTGAGATCACAAGAAACGTCATCATGAATGTCTTTCTTGGTCTTCCACGAGAGCGTTTTCCTGGTATTTTACCTTCCAATATTTCCGACAACACATTCCTATGTCGAAGCCTATGTCCCATCTTCAACAATGTTCAATACCTCAATGTTAGTCTTCTACTCCATCTAACTTATCCGTTGTAGCCGACGCCAACACCACATCTCAAGGCTTCTAGCCTCTTAATACCACTCTTGGTTAACGTCCAGGTATCAGCACAATACAACACAACAGACCAAACATAAAATTGCATTATTCTTTTACGTAAGCTAAGGGACATTGTTTTCTGACATAGAAGGGACTGTTTAACTCTGAAGGATTGCTTTGCTATTGCTATTCGTGCTTTTATTTCAGAGTGACACTGAAGATTTTCTGCTATGATCTGTCCAAGATATTTTAACTGTGCTATTTGTTATACAGGCTCGCCACTGTTCATCACAAAATGGACGTGGGTTTCGACTAAACATCATGACTTTTGTTTGTATTATTATTATTATTATTATTATTATTATATTGAAGCCTCCGTGGCTTAGGCGGCAGCACGCCGGCCTCTCACCACTGGGTCCGTGGTTCAAATCCCGATCACTCCATGTGAGATCTGTGCTGGACAAAACGGAGGCAGACAGGTTTTTCTCCGGGTACTCCGGTTTTCCCTGTCAAAATTTCATTCCAGCAACACTCTCCACTATCATTTCATTTCATCTGTCATTCATTTAATCATTGCCCCAGAGGAGTGCGTCAGGCCTCGGCAGCCGGCACAGTTCATATCCTCGCCGCTAGATGGGGGCTTCATTCATTCCATTCCTGACCCGGTCGGAGACTGGAAGCAGGCTGTGGATTTTCATTTCATTATTATTATACTAGCGGATCCGTGCGAGGACTCTCGCATAATGGGTTGTGTGTACCCAATGTGTACAGACTACCCGCTTGGCGAAAGTGCTATGCGGGCTGTAGGAGACAGAGTTCTCGCAGGGGCTATCGTCTTGTTTATTTGTTTAAAAGCACTTTATAAACAAATAAATATGTTTCCGTTGACTTTTCAAGAAATGCAAGATTTTTCCTGTACTACTGAGACGATTTGGAAGATTTTGGTACGAACCACACCTTCTAACTCCTTATGCTTTAGGAGCATGAGTTTTGTGAAACATGCACCTTAGCCTTAGCGTATCTCTACTTACAGTTAGTATAAAACAAAGTCCCCGATTCTTGGATGTCACGGGTAATCTCGAGAATCACTGGATGGATTTTGATGCGGTTTTCACTATTCTGTAAAGGATATCTCGAGGAAGGTTTTTGTAGAAAATAATTTATTTATGATCAAAGTAAGCCAAGCAGTAACGATTTCAGGGAAAAGGTCGAAAAAGAGCCTGGCATCCCTGTGTTTTTTAAGCTTACGCTGGGCAAACCGTTAAAAATATCAATATACTATGAGTGTAAGAATAGTTCAGCATGAAAAGTTCTACAAAAAAGAAGTCCGCGAGAGCATATCTCTTTCTTCAATACATCGCCCACTATAAGTGTTTTTAGATTGGACGGAAGGGGGATTTGTGTTTCATGCACCTCGCCATTCTTAAATTACGTCTGACAAGAATTCGTTGCACATGCATCTCCATGATAATAATCATTAATAGTCCAGTCAGTGATTTTAACCCATCATGCCGAGACGTAAACGGATAGCATTCATAACTGTTCCCGGCGAAGCCGGAGGGAGTTGCTAGTTATATAATAAGATTCGATTTCTTTACCGTATGGCTTTTATTGCCGGGAGTGTCCGAGGACATGTTCGGCTCGCCAGTTTGTAGCTGCTTCTATGCGGACACCCATGGGGTGAGCTACCTTCGCGTGTGGAGTGTTGTCTGGGGAGGAAAGTTTTGAATGTAAGGGCGAGGAGTTGGAAGGTAGCTGCTGTGGCCTATAGTTAGGGACCAACCCCGGCATTTGCCTGAAAGGAAGATGGGAAACCACAGAAGACCATCTTCAAGGTTGCCGGCGGGGGGATTCGAACCTCCTCGCCTCCCGGATGTTAGCGATTGCCAGCAGCCATGCCGTGACGACCACGGCTAACTCAACCGGTTGCTCATGTACTATCTTGGTATGACACGAGGACGGTGCTCACAAGTCAGAAAAATGTTGAGAACGCCTGCTCTAGTGTTTACCTAAAAGCTCAGTTACCGCAATGTCTTAAGGCTCATACGTGGTTGGCGGCGAATACTTAACTTCGAAAACCACCGCATTAAAGGATTATGAGTGTGAGGGTGACGGTTGACCTCTATCCCACGCTGTTCCAGGCGATCTCCTAGCTCTTAATTAATATTCTCTTTGCACTTGTGTTCTATTATTAATGCACGAGACCTTCAGTTCTCAACGTCTGGTTAACAGAATAGAATAAAACATTAATTGATTTTACGGGGCGACGAGGTACAGATGAGTTAACATGTTTCAGCCCACGGGTATTGATCCGATTTTATATTTTTCCGTGTCCGAATCAAATTACATTTTGCCTGTAAGTAGCAACAGTTATAGCATTAGTATTTGCAGCCATAAGATCGTCTTTTGAACATATGTCCTCCGTCAAGGGGCAGATCAGCAGGTGTTCTGGATCTTGTAACATGCTGCAGTCACAAGACTCATCATTGTTGACGAGCATGTTCCATTTCTTGAGATCGTTCTTGCAGCGCGAAACCCCCGTCCTCAGCCTGTTCAATGATTTCCAAGATCCATATGGCAAGTTGTGACCAGGTGCCATTTTTTCTGATAGAGGAATAAGTGGGTCTTTGATTTCTGTCTTCCATATCTTCACACAGGCAGATTCCTGTGAGCCTTCGAGGGCTGTTACTCCCCTCAAATAGCTGTTTCTGGACTTAAGTCTCTGTCGGGCTGGTTGATGACCGAAAAGTGGATGCCTTGAATCGGTTTCTTGCCGTTTCTTCTCAGATGCTGCAGCTACCATTCTTCGGACATGAGGTGGGGAAATTCTAATAAGAGGGTAGATCTTCTGAAGTGATGTTGGTCTAAGACATCCAGACACAATCCTGGAAGTCTCATTCACAGCTCTATCCACCTCTTTGGAATGTGGAGAAGAAAGCCAAACTGGTGCTGCATATTCAGCAGCTCAGTCCAAGGGCTGAAGTTCTGAGAGTGGTGGGGTGAGCACCCCATGTCCTTCCTGTTAGGATTCGATAAAAGTGACCAAGAGCTCCCGTGCATCAGTAGGCTCATTGTTGGGCCCAGTTCCTAGTGCAGCGACTAGCATACTTTGCTGTCACCCCGGAGGTCTTGGTTGGATTCCCGGCTCTTAGTTACTTCTCGGTGCTACAGTCCATGTAGGAACTTGGCCACTCCAACAACCGTTGCCCAATCCTGACGATCTTCTGCACGTTTCTTCTATCTTCTTGCTCCCGTCTTGCGTACGTCGTCCTCCACGTCATCCAACCATCGTTCACAAGGTCTTCCTTTGCATCTTCTACCACCTGGATTTCCTCTATAGTCTTCACATATCTTCTATCACCTGCCATTCTCTCCACCTCCACTATATTATATGATTATCACTTGTCAATATACCATCTCCTCTCCATTTGATCTCTTGGATCGCTGCCACTCCTATACTATATTTCTCCAACTCTTCCTTACGGTTCTTTAACGCTCTAGGTATGTTCAATGTCCCCACATTCCAGGTTGCTATGTACATATCATTTTTCCGTTTACATTTTCCTTTTCCTTTAGGGCGGACCCTCGTTTCTTTCCGTCCGCCTCGTTGCGTAGTGGCTGGCATTCTTGGCTGACCTGAATTACATCTATACACACCACTAAAGACACCTCAAAACACAGGTTATCAGACAAATTCAAAACAGCATACACACCCAAGTGCTAGTGATTTAATGACCACGATGTCAAAGCCCCTCAAATAAAGTAACAACAACTCTCACCATTGGAATTCTGACGTTGTACCTTGGTATATCTAAGGCTTATAAAATGTTGGACCTCGTGGTGTAGTGGCTCGTGTTCTTGGATGTCGCCCTCGAAGTTCGGGTTCGATTCCCGGCTCAGTCAAGAAATTTTAAGTCTGGTCTGAGGGCTTGGACTGAGAATACTCAGACTCGTGAGGCAAAACTGAGAAGTGGAGGGTTCGATTCCCACCTTAGCCATCATGAAAGTGGTTTTCCGTGGTTTCCCACTTCTACTCCAGGCAAATGCCGAGATGGTTCCTACCTTAAGAACACGGACGCCTCCTTCCCAATCCTCATCTTAATTACAAATATACTCACTAATAAAGCCATCACAATAGCCTAACACAGGTTTTCAGAAAAATTTACATACACCCAAGTACTCAGGACTACATGACCACGATGTCTCAAAGCCCCTAAATCAATCAATAACAACCCAAAATGAATAAGTTGTTAATTCGTTTTAGCAGCTGGGACATCTCGGTCACCAGCCCTGTGCGCTAGGGCGTGTGTTCAATTAGTCTGATAGCCTGTGTTCCTGTGGTGACTGTAGTAATGTGTGTAACTAATCATAATTATTAGGGTTGGGAATGGGACTGGTGCATCGGGACTTGAAATAAGGTATAATTATCGCAGCAGTTTTCTGAAGACAAATAACGGGATGGTTCCTAACAAAATTTGGTTGAGATCTATTAGTTAGTATAGAAGTTATATGCATTTAAAAACTGGACTATCAGCAGGCTAAGAATCGTGTTGGCAGCACTCATGTAAGTTACATCAAACTAAGGTAGAATGTCAGGAACTACACGTGTGCAAAGTTTAGAGCTGTTGGCTTGCATACTTTCTGATACTGTATATTGACAGATAGAGCTTTTATTAACAGTTGGCAGCCCTGGTGGCTCTTTAGAATATGCACAGTCATATCTGTTGTAGTCCACATAGTACATACGAAATTTGGTTGAACTCCAATTGATAGTATAGAAGTTACAAGCATTTAGAAATTGTACCTATCGGCATTCTTAGAATCATGTTGGAAACACTGCCATGTTTGGACTTCTGAAAATTAATTTGGAATGTTACTATCTATATGTGTACTAATTTTGGAATAGTTCATATGCATAACTTCTAAGATATCCAACGTAGAGCTCAAGTTTCAATTGCGATTTTTCAGCATTTGGTAGCACTGACGTCAATTTCAAATATGGCCGTGAGATATTCAGGTATAGATCTTTACTCTTACCAAATTTGGATTCGATAGCTGCAGCCGTTTAGGAGTTGATAGGGACACACACACACAGACAGACAGACAGACAGACAGACAGTTACACATTTTCCAGGATCGATCTCATAAGTCCACTTTTTCCTCATTTTTTGCAAAATGAGAAAAGTAGGCTAAAGACATTTTCTGTCTAAAATATTTAAAAATAATATACTGGTAATAGTAATTTTATTGGTTTTATGATCGACGATGTCGAAATGTAAATATTATATGTCAGAAAACTGTATCATAATGAGGCTCATTATAGCACAGGTTTTCATTATGATACAGTTTCTCCCACCAATCAGAGCTCAGGAAACAGTTGTGTGACCAATTGTTGTGGATAGCATCGCACCTGCGCTCACTTACATGGCCTCCTATTTTTAATTTCACTGCGTGGCGAGTGTCATAGTGAGATGGAAATTATAAAACTCACTACGTTCGTTTTATAAACATACTCGTGTCTTAATTATTGCCATTATAGGCTCGTTGCATAATGTACTATTACGTCCCTTTTCACTACTGCGGCTTTTAGAGACTTCGGTGTGCCGGAATTTGGCACTAAGGGGATTTGCGCACCCTCAAATGCCAACTGACTGCGCAGGAATTCGATCCCGCTATTTTGGACTCAGCAGGCGAGAACGTTACCGCTGAGCCACGCAGCCGGTCTCAAAAATAATATAAAATCTGACAAATGTTGATAAATTAATGTGAAAAACACGTTCCTCCAAAGGCATCTCGATGTGAAGTAGGAATGACATTGATGTGGAACTGATTTAGTGTGTTAATTTAACATTTGAAGGTTGGAAGCGCACGGTAGATGTATTCCACTCTGACCTACTGAAGCCAACAAACCTCGTCAGTGTGTGTGGGTGAAAGCTCCTTCGCGTGCCGTAGCTTCGTCTTCCTTGATATGCAGTGAAAATCAATTCCAAACAGGAATCTCCCAGTATCAAGTACTATTTCCGTAGCCTCGGGCGATCGATTGCTTACTCCGCGATAGGGAAGACAATCACAGCAGAAACCTGTTCTGAATTTGGTGCGCTATACGTCTTACCAGAAGCTTTTCTCGTCACGATTATAACCCAACATGTCTGGGAGCAATGAACTGACTTTAATTTGGTGTCTGCGCCAAATATTAAGTTCACGGCTCTTTGGAGTAGTGATGGTTGGTTGGTTCCTTAGTTTAGGCGCTGCGACAAAGCGGTCTTGTAGCCCCGTGTACTTTGGGTGTGTGTAGAATCTGTCTGATAATCGGTGTTAATTGTGATGGCTGTATTAGTGTGTGTTATCTGTTTTTAATTCAACTAAGGATTGCAGACGATAATTTCAAGTAGTTCCTACTTTTGCTACCAAATGCTACCGTCCACGACACCTAGCTGTGAACTTCGCTACCACTAGATGCCATCGCAACCAGCCCCCGGTGCCGAACGTTGGAACTTAAGAGCATTAATCAAAACCAACCAACAAATTTGGCTTCACAGAATTGTAGTTAGTGGAAGGTTCTTTTTCATGCTCTAAATCTATGACTTGGGACCGCCGGCTCTACTTCCCCTCCGAAGGAAGGCATACTGAGGAATTTGTAACGCTCTTAAATCCAACTACTTCGGCTGGGTTTGAACCCGCGACCTTGGGCATAGAAGCTCAGCATGCTAACAACTACGCCACCGAAGCCGCCTTGGAATAGTGACACCCAACCTTCTTTTGTTTTTGTTTTTATAAGTTTTTTATCCTTTTTAACATGTTTCCTCCTTTTCTTTTTCTACTTATTGTACATTAAGACAGTGTTCTAACGTTTAGTATTATCCCCTCTTATTTCTGACTTACCATATTTGATCCTCATTTCAATCGTATTCAGAACACTGATACTTGCCACTTCAGGCTGTGTTTCTTTTTCAAAAGCAATACCTTTCACCTTTAATCTAAATTTGTAACAGATCTGTTTTCTCTTTAGCTCTTTAGGTGATTAGTATTATAAGAAATATTTTTGAAAACAATCTTTTTTATAAAAATGTTTAATGTAAGACTTGCAATTCGACTTGTATTATCCATTTTATGTAGAGGAAGGTTACAATGTGGCCGAAACCGGTACACCATTATTAAAGTACATTTTATTGACTTAAGACATTAATTTTCATAACAGACTGTATATTAAGTTTCCTTTTATGAAGTCGTCACAAACACCCAGTCCCTGAGACAAGGAAATTTACGATTGGAGATTAAAATCACCACTGCTTGGTCGGGAATTGAACCCGGGGCTCTTCCGGCCAAAGCCTTAAATGCTAGCCAACAGCTACGGAGCCTGACATTTTCAAGCGTTTATTTGCAAGTCTGTATCTCAGTCAGACAACATATTATAAGCCCCCCAGGGGCTCACATCTAGTGGGACGTGGGTTGGCGACCACGGGGCCCCAGCTGAGTCCGGCATTGCTCCCACTTACTTGTGCCGGGCTCCTCTCCGTCTTCTTTCCTGTCGACCTCACTTGGTCAACTCTTGTTGTCTTCCGACCCCGACGGTATTAGGGTATCCGAGGCCTGGGGAGTATCTTCCTTTCCCGCCTTAATTGGCCCTTGTCCCATCTTTTCTGATACCCTCCTTCTGCGAGGAGTCAGCCTTCTTTTCCTTTTCATCTTATCTCCTGCTTTCTGCTCAAGGAGCCAGGGCGTATGTAGCCCCACCACTTCTGGTACACCTCGGATATTGCTACACCCTCAGGGGCCCACGGCTGGTGAGTTGGCGACCCTGAGGGGTTCCTGAGCTGAGTCCGGGTTTTCCCTTTTTATCCTTTACTTCTGGGGCGGACCCTCTCCTCTTTCAATTTCCTATCTGCCTTTCATGGCTCTCCTTCCTTCCAAGTTCCTCAATCCACATTTTTCGAGGGCTGAGGGCATTTCTTTTCCTCCTGTCCTTTATTTGCCTTATTCTCCATGTGTTTTCCATTTCTTCTTCTAGTATATAAGTTAGTAGTTAGTTTTAGTTATAGTTTACATTTCATTATCATCTTCACGATCACCCAAACCATTAGGGGCCGATAACCTAGATGTTAGGCCCCTTAAAACAATTATCATCATCATCACATATTATAAGGTCGCAGCTAAATAAGCAATGGGTGCACATCACAGCTAATTACAGTAATGTATTGCCTCCTGGACGAGTTGGTTCTCCACGGAGTAGCGAAGGGCATTGAAACAGGGACGACCTCACCCTCACGCAACTGGCGGGAAAAGAGCGAAAGCTATTGCGACGCATGCACCGTAAACAGAAAATCCCAAACTAGAGAGGGAAAAAGTATTCCTCACATATTACTTACACCCATTCTTCTTCTTCTTCCTCCTCTTGGTCGTAGTTCTATTTAGTACGTCGTGACCCTTCACGCAATTCTGTCAACAATAGCCCGCCATACACCGCGGCCCTCTGTTGTATGCATTAATTTCTGAAGTGGCAGCTTAGTCACACTCTTTATCTGGTCAAGGTACAAGTCCCCTCAGCCGTTTTCCGTCGACTTTACCCTGGATGATACATTTCTCAATGCCGTCTCGCCGGATGACATGGCCGAAAATTTTCAACATTTGCCTTTGCATGTTTGGGAGTAAGCGTGCTTTAGGAGCAACCCTTAGCTCCTTCCAAATAGATTCATTTGTTCTTCTTGCTACCCACCACATTCGTAGGGTTGTGTCGTGATTGTGGCCATTCTAGATTGCGTTCACCTCATTAGCAGTCCAGATTGCGGTCACTTTCATTTTAGGGAAGAACTATAAACATTCCAGCGTCCAGATTGCGATCACTTTTCTTGGGAGACCGGTCCTTGGGTTCTTGGTTCTTCCCGACTGACTCATACCTTCCGTAAGTGTTGTGGATAACAAGGGGAAACTGATATTTCACTACAAAATTGCTGTAACGGGAAATTTTATACTCACAGGGTTTAATTTTTAATTTCTGACCCTCTTCTCCCATTTGAGGCGCGAGATATCTATTTTTATAATAGGTACTGTATATCGTGAAAAAAAAAAAATTTTCATTACCTCGAAAAGTTCGTCTCGTAAAGTAATGTGTTCCGCGTTAGATTCTAAATCCCCTTTGTAATCAATGTTTGTCCCCGCCCCCTCCTACACACAAAATCAAACATTTGAAGTTTTAGGTTTATTAACATTCCAGATTTGAAATCTGTGACTTTTGATAAGTCAAAATCAATAAGTTCACTGTCAACACTACTCAAATTATAAGAAGGTATTTTTGAAGGAAGCTTTCCCTTGCCCTCAATGATGTGTTCAATTTTGTTGAAAGTGAAGGTCGTCAATTCCGATCCTGAAACGTTTCTATTTTTAAGACTGAAATTATTATAATCATTGATTTACGAGATGCCGTCAGATTGGGAGGGGACTTGACTTTTTTAAGCGAAGTTTCTTGGGGTGTGCTCAGCTGAACAATGAACTGTATTCTTTGGTTAGGTAGTGAAATATCAGATTCCCCTTGTTATCCACAAAACATACGGAAGGTATGAGTCAGTCGGGAAGAACCAAGGACCAAGGACCGGTCTCCCAAGATAAGTGATCGCAATCTGGACGCTGGAATGTTTATAGTTCTTCCCTAAAATGAAAGTGACCGCAATCTGGACTACTAATGAGGTGAACGCTATCTGGAATGACCGCAATCAGGAAGACACCTATTCGTAGCATTCTTCGATAACACGTCATCTCGAAGGCTTCGATTCTCCTACGGCATGCCGCATTTATGGTCCAGGACTCAGATCCATACGTGACGATCGGAAATAGCAAAGCTTGAACCAGTCGCATCTTTGTTTCCTTGGTAATATGATGAATGATCTATCCATATTCTAGTTAGACTAGACAGTGCTTTCTTAGCCAAGCCTATTCTTCTTTTCATTTCTCCTTCACAGTACACCCACCGGAGGATTAAATCGCTCAACACTAAAAAAGAATCAAGAAAATACCACGGTTTCCATAAGGTACTTCTCGGTATTTTTCGTCACCTGACAGTCAGATCATATCCTCACAAGGCTGATCGCTGCGCTACGAACAACTGCGATGCCTTGTTTCATTTCAGCCTCACAACTGATCTGTTATGGGGCCGTTAACATATTACTTATGCTCGATTCTTGTTCCTCCCACCCCCACCCCCTATAATCACGAGTAATTATCGCATCGACTCCCCCACCCCTCTCCTGTATTACGTAATCACCCCCAACGCAATACCTAATATTTCTGATTTCGTCACGACTCATCCATATAAATAAATGAAACAAGAAACACAATGTCAGAGACTCAGGGCGGTGGAGGGGGGTTCAGCGGAATACTCCTACAACCTCCCACGAAGTGGGTTCGCTCGCACCTTCCATCAACACGGCTGGAAAAACGCGTAGAGCGTAAAATCAGTTATTTATGTTATTTGTTAAGTGATTAGGTCACCGTTTCGTATACCCCCTCCCACCTCACCGCACGTCATCAACATAATCAAAAGCTTCGAACCCTCTTCTTTATAATTACAGTATATGAATTGCAGCCAATGGCCACAGCAGGGTATTCAAATTGAACGCCCGTAGGCTCCCATCAAGTTCAATTATAAGTAGTTCCAACTTTGACTACCAGATACCAGTGTCACTGACACCTCGCACCGAACGTTGGAACTTGAAGGAGCGTTTCTAATCAACCAAATATAACCTGCAAATTTTACTACACACTAGTATTGTAGTGGTAGGTTCTTTTACATGCCCACCGGCTTTACTTCCCCTCCGAAGGAAGGCATACTGAAGGATTTTAAAACTCCGACGACTTCGACCGGGTTCGAACCCGCGATCTTGGGCACAGCAGGTCAGCATGCTGCCGACTACGCCACTGAAGGCGACTCCCCCCCCCCTTTTGTGATTACATAATATGTGGACGACCCCTAAGGTACTAATTATCTGAAGTAGATGGATTCAATCCGTAATTTACAAGTCAATTATAATTAGACAACGCTAGAAAGAATTACTCAAAAAGGAAGGGACACTCAATAGTATAGGTCTACTGGTGGTGTTAATTGTTTTAAGGGTCAAAACTTAAGGTCAACAGTAATTTGCATTAATTCAATTATACAGTTTGGAATCCAAGAGGATGCAGAAGAGAAAGGAATTCCCTCGACAATCACAGATTCCTCCCCTCTCTGCGCAAAATTATGTATTACTCCCGAAATCAAGCCTTATGATAATCTCACTCGAGCTTTAATTCTACCCGCTGCGTTCAGTGAGAAAACGACCAACGTTGCTCGGCAATTCTGGTTTAGATACGTAATTTTAAATTTAAATTTAAATCTCGCAACAGTCGACACGTTGTGTTTTATAATTAGTAAGTAGCCTACTACTCTCGAACGGTTGGACAAAAGCTAACAGAGAAAGCGTGTTACCTTCTCTGTTCTGGAAAAAGTGCATTTTAGACTTTTGTCATAAGGAATAAAGCTAAAACGCAATCCAAAAGAAGCAAGTCACTGCTGATACAATTCTGTTCAGCTTGTACGCACAGCTGATATTTTTGATTAGGCTACTGATATTTTTTCCTCACATTGACCATATAAAATCTCGCGCATTGCGTAGTCTCGGCATTCTATACAGATTCATAGAAAATGATTAGAGCAATATAAAACTACAAGCTTTCCTGCATATTATAACGGCACACATTTGATAGCCATATCACGATTTGTTGCTATTTTCAAATGAAAAACTGTGTACAATTCGTAGCGAAGCGACTAGCGTTCTTGGATGTCTCCACGGAGGTCCGGGTTGTGGTCTGAGAGCTGGAACGGGGACACTCAGCCCCGTGAGGCAAAACTGAGAAGAGGTGGGTTCTATTCCCACTTCAGTTACCCTGGAAGTGGTTTTCCGTGGTCTTTCCACTTCTACTCCAGTCAAATTGTGGGATGGTACCTAACTTAAAGCCATGGTCACCTCGGTCCTAATTCTCATCTTAATTACATGTATATACACTACTACAGACATGTACGTCATCAGACAAATTAAACACACACCCAGGTACACGGGGCTAAATACTGACCTCTATGCCTTAGCCCCTCAAATTAAACAAGAACAACTACAATTTGTAAAAAAGTTCAAACAACTGTAGCTTAGTCTACAATTTGTCACAATGTTCAAACGAAACTGAAGAATATGTTACATTTTCAAATTATATCAATTTTCCAGTTTCTGCCCAAGGATCTACAGTAGAGTCGCGCTATTCCGAACTAATTGGGACCGACTCCTATTCGGTTTAGTGCGAATTTCTGAATTGGCGGATTTCATTAATAATATCAACATATTGACTTGTTAAGGCGTAAATTGTGGGGACATCTGCTCTTCACAGTATTGATCAGCCCGTGAACAGGCTCAGGGAACGTCGGAAGAGAAGGACAATGACTTTCGACTATTCATAGCGCAGACAATCGTCTGTTTTGCAAAAATAGACTCGTCACACCACCCCCCGTCCTACCTATCCATCTCGTCCCGCATTCCACACACACGACTCACTGCACTGCACTCTGTCTAGTCCTATCAGGTCAGTCTTAACTCTAGCGAAGCTTAGTTAGTTAGTTAGTTATTGTTGTTTTAAGGGGTGGAACTACGAGGGCGTCTGCCCCTCTAGCGAAGTTTGATGAACTGTGTGCGATTATTGCAAATTTGTTGAACTGTTTTCTCCAATAGCATTTATTGAACTTTCTTGTACAGCATAACAATACATGTACGTTTTAACACGAAAAAACGAACGTCTTCTTGATTTCTCCTGTTTTTAAGTCGAAAAGAAAAAGTAAAAAAGCAAAAAAGTATAATCGGTATTTTTCTGAACTCTGTTCGGAATAGGCGGATTTTTGGAATAGCGGGACTCTACTGTATTAAGAATTCTTTCGGTTTTATTTTTGTAGCGTGTGGGTGAGCAATAAGAACCATTCGACCTGTACAGAAAAGGGAGAGTCGGCCAACGATCCACCAGCTACATCTTCTCATCTTGGTCAGCCTCCCGAGGTGTCATCTGCCGGCACTTACTGAATAGCCTGTAATCACAAAGCTAATAACAAGGCGAGAGCTGTGTTTACGATAAGTGTGACGACATACAGCACAATTATCGCTGCCGACTCATTATTCACTTACGGTTAGTAAGAAGTATCCACAGGTATGTCATTGGCGGAGCCCAGAGAGATTGAATAATTGGTTATTTTAAGGATAGAGCTAATACTGACCACCTGTATATTGTCAAAATGAACCAAATGAGTCGTCCAGTTGCAAAACTCGTTTATACCACTTGTGAATAAGAATCATTTTCATGAGAAACGTTTCTCTGGACTTTGCCTCGCGTATCTTTTGTGTTTGTTGTTTTCTACTTTTTTCTTTTTGCTTTGTGTTTTTGGTTTATGGTTTTGTGTTTGCTTTGTGCTTTTGCTTTTGAATTTTACTTTTTGCTTTTCTTTCTTGGTTTTGGTTTTGTGTTTGTTTTCTGCTTTCTTTGAATTTTGCTTTTTGCTTTGTATTTCTTATTTTTTGTTTTCTGATTTTGCTTTTGTTTTTGAATTTTTCTTTTTGCTTCGTGATTTTGTTTTTGGTTTTATGTTTGTTTTCTGGAAAATCAAAACAAAACAAAATAAAATAAAACAAAATAAACAAAACAAAATCAAAATAAAACAAAACAAAATAAACAAAACAAAATAAATAAAACAAAAAAATGAAACAATTTAAAACAAAATAAAACGAAATAAAATAAAACAAAATCAAAATAAAACAAAACAAAATAAAATGAAACAAAACCAAATATAACAAAATAAAATAAATAAAAATAAAATAAAATAAAATAAAATAAAATAAAATAATTCAATAAATAATTTTTCGACATGATCCTTATTCACAAAAGGATTACACGAGTTTTGCAACTGGACGACTCAAACGTTGTCTAGAAACGACTGTGTCCACAAGTCCGTGAATGGTTTCCAGAAGGCAAAACCGAGTGCATGCTGGACTTTGTCAAAAGGCTAAACTAAGAGACAGAATTCATTGATGACAACAAAGTAAAAGAAACTGACTGGCCTGCCAACTCTCCGGACCTTTAACTGAATGAGAACCTTCAGGGACTAATGAGAAGTACCACCTACCGATCCCATTCCATGTGTTACCCTCCGGACTTGGAGCTGCTAAGGACAGGGGCGTCTCAACCTTGAATTGAGATGTCCCTGTGTGAGTCTCTACTTGCTACCCTATTAATAATGATAATAATAATAACTGAAAAACTCTCGGACACAATAAGAAAACGGAGAATTGATTTTTATGGGCACATCCTCCGAATGAATTCAAATAGACTAACCAAAAAGATCTTCGACCACTTTTGTAATAAAACAAAAAACAAAACCTCTTTGGTTTAAGGAAACCGAGAAAGACCTCATGGAACTCCAAATTACAGACACCATGCTCATGGACAAAACAGCCAAAACCGTCACCATGGATAAGAAACAACGGTTCCAAGTGAAACTCAAACAAAAGCGTACGATCCACATTTCTGCCGAAGAAAGGGAAGCAAGATCTCAAAGGATGAGGCAATACTGGGCCGAAAGGAAAGCTCAAAACAATAATAAAGTGATTGATTTCATGTACCCCAAAGTTGGGTGAAACAAATGAACAATAATAATAATAATAATAACAATAATAATAATACAGATCGGGTGGAAATCTTAAGAGGAACATACTGCTATTTAGGTGATCTACCTACCAATTCAGAGTTTCTGACGTTCACTTTTTGGCCGGCATAAAACAGAGACACCGAAACTCTATATTATGGATGATCTTTAGTTGAAATTCAATTGTGTCCTGTAATAACCTCGCTCCTTTACCCATCGAAAACTCTACTTCCTCCGTGCCGAATAGAGCCCCACAATCTTGTGACCAGGAGATGGATACTCAATCCACTGACGAAGCTCATGGTATACGAAACTTATAGATAGCTTTGAAGCCATTTTTCAGCGTTGCCTTATTGACTATATTGTGTTGACCGACTGAAGAGTTGCAATGTCAACTATATGAAACTTCTCAAACATGCCACGTTTTGCTTCAAGTTACTGGGGAGCAAGCTATTGAATCTCAACATTGGTATTGCTCTACAGATGTGAATTACCGTGGGACTTGATTCTCTTCTATTTGATTTAATTCCCTGGGCAAATGATGTACTCCAAATACAACTTATCCTCCGCTGAGCCTGTTATCGATTAGTTCCGAGCTGAGTCGACCCGCATGCGGTAGTTGTTGCGTAGCGGAATCTTCAGGTGACGTAACGATTACACGTAGGAATAAATTATTACTGCAGATTGTAGGCCACTGTAACACACCAGGTTCGCAGCCGGTAACACTTACTATACACGAATATTCACATTTTCCTGGAGGTTTTCCGGGATAATCACTCAAAAGTATGTCTAATGAGTAGAGCGATATATTTTGTTTGAAGTATGTAAGAATAGCAGGAATTCTATAACGGCAACCTTACACAGGAAGAGGTTGGAAACTTAGGAAAATAAATTGTTATGGATGGATGTGTTTCGTAATAGCTAGGCCTCGCAAGTTCATGTATATGGCCATTCAATAGTCATATTAACACATAACATGGTATGTTCTGTACATTAGAAAAATGTTAACTTCATTTTGCTATTCTGTTGTTTTTTGTAAATAATACATACATACATACATACATGATGTACCTGCAACAAGTCCGGAGATAGATCCGGCGCTATCAGCTCTATCTTGAACTTGTTTTCCGAGGGTTTTCCCACAATCCCGTCAGGCGAATGCCGGGATAGTACCTTATTTGAAGTCCCGGGGCACCTACCACATCCTGACCCCAAACATTTCAGCTCCACACACTACTATAGTCACCACAGAAACACTGACTATCAGACTTCTTGATGTACTTTGATTTGAGGGGCTTGGACATCATAGTCATTTAGTCCCGTGTACGTAACGACGAATACTTTTAATGGATGGTAGAATTGGTATACCTGAAGGCCATAGATACAGATTTTGTTTTGTACCGATGCGGAGAGAGGTCTCGTTGCCGAGAAAACATGATTGCCATCATTATATCCATTTCCTTGGATCATGTTTCAAAATTGCTGAGATGTGCTCTACGAGTATGAATACAAAATAGTATATTACAGGTTCACAGTAAACACGTTTGCTTTGAGATCGAGCAATTTGTAACTGCACGTTACAGCATCAAGAGCTTGTAAACCTTGAAAGTAGGTTATGAAGAGGATCTTATAGTTACACCTCCTGATGTGGTTGGATCCCTCCATGCCAAGGGTGCAAGTGGAATTACTCAGACGTTACGAAGCGCCCTGAACAAAGCAGTATAACCGTAGACTGTGGTAAAGCATATGTGGTTCTCTTTAACTCGAAGTATTCTGCC
This sequence comes from Meconema thalassinum, assembly GCA_946902985.2. NCBI lineage: Eukaryota > Metazoa > Arthropoda > Insecta > Orthoptera > Tettigoniidae > Meconema > Meconema thalassinum. The sequence continues at coordinate 179,194,859 of OX336393.1, forward strand.
TGTGAAGCAATCCATATATTTTGTTAAAACAACGAGCATCTACCGCATACACCTGTTTTGTCTCAGTACACGCATTCCCTCCCGCTACATACTCCACTCACACTACCGGTCAATTTCTTTGATAGTGTCTGAAAATCTATTGCAAGATAAAGGAAACGAATATAGGTTAAACCAAGGGTCCCTCAAGTGACAAGAAATATATTTATACGAGTAAACTCTTGGTGAACGAGCTGCAGGACTGAAAATTTAAACATTTGAGGTATAGCGCTCTACTCATCCCGCCAACTAGACACTTCCTTGCTACGTTTGGTTATACTGTGTTCGTTACCTAGCGGTAAAGATAAAGTGTTCATTTACACTCTCTTGCAATACTGTAACGTGTTTTTCGAGGGGTTTTCATGCCACTGGCATAAGTCAGTAGGAAGCCATTCTATATTTATTTACGCGGCAAATTGTTCAGCCAAGAGAATTTTTCATGTTAATTTATTATTATTATTAATTTATTATAATTATTATTAAGGTATTTTTCGGAGCATTTTATAAAATTATAAGCATACAGATAGGTTTTCTATGTCTTAGAAAACACTATCAAGCAAATTATTACGAACGACAATATCATAGAAAATTATGTGATTACGGAATTTTACGGAGTTTCGTCAGTTAGGGTATATTGAGAGACATGACTCACTGGGAATTCAGATACAGGCTTATGCTTGTCAAGTAGTATGACGCAAGGCTGGGTCGCATCGTCAAGAAAAGGCGGATGTATGGAACGGCAATCGACTTCACCCTCCCGCCGAGTGTAATGAGCCAGAAGAGGGGAGTAGCGCGTGAGGGGTCAGCCAATCAGTGGAGGGCGAGCGTGAAGAAGTCGGCTGAAGAGTGGGGATGCGGCGGGTGCATATATGGTTGGCACGCCGTGGAAACGTGGACTATCGTCATAAAATTTAACCAGTATGGTTGCACGAATGAGTGGCTCCGATGTTCAGTGGAGTTAGCGACTATCGTTATAAAATTTAACCAGTATGGTTGCACGAGTGAGTGGCTCCGATGTTCAGTGGAGTTAGCGACTATCGTTATAAAATTTAACCAGTATGGTTGCACGAGTGAGTGGCTCCGATGTTCAGTGGAGTTAGCGACTATCTTTGTGAAACGTAACCGTTGTGGTTGTACGTGTTGTTTCCGATGTTCGGACCATAAATCTTCATAAATCTACAAATATATCATCAACAACGAAGAAGATGACGACGTCCAGGAGGCTATGGGAAGCTCACTTCAACATCCAGTACGAGGGAAATGCTACGGCAATTTCCAATGGTAAGCGCGAATGACACATAACTACGCAATCTCTCGTCTTTCTTTGTTTCATATTCAGTAATTGAGCAAATTCATAGCTTGGGAATAAGAGTAAAATCAGTAATTTATCCGACTCCGTTTTCACGTAATTTTCTAGCGGTAATATTTAAATCGCAACGCTCCAATTTAAATTCAAACTTATTATTATTATTATTATTATTAATTTTGCTATACTTGTTTTTTATACAATAAATTCATTTCTTTTAACCATGCAATCTTTGTTTTCAGTAGGTAGCATTAGATATAGACCAATTCCTTCTCCTGATACAATTGTTTGTTGGGTTAATGATCCAATCATACCACGATCTGAGAGTAAAGATTCTTGAAGGTGTTCTACCAGAGCTAGGTGTTGTTAAATACAAATTTAGATTTCAACATAGCGTTGAGGTCTTGGCGCCCATTAAAACAACATATCTTAGTAGAAAACATTACATTTGTCACGCAAAAGTGAGGGCAATAGAAGACATTACAATACCATGAGTTAGAAGAAGAAGAGGAAGAAGAAGAAGAAGAAGAAGAAGAAGAAGAAGATGGTGTATTTTTACGTGACCGTTAATATCGAGATCATAAGTCACGGGACCTCCTTTTAACGTGGAATCCAAGCCACAGGACATTTCACTTTGAAAATCTCACATGCATTAACTGGGAATCGAACCAGGTCCGCCGTGGTGGGAACCATAAGTTAAATTGACGAATTATAATACAAATATTATAACCAACATACGCTACAATTCTCGTCCTTTTTTCAGCATATTTATCTATTTACAAGTGAAAACATCCTGACCTCACTGGAATAGCAAACTTCTTCAGACAAGTTCCACAAACAAAGATTGACTTGTAGCTTGCAATTGTGTTCTGTGTTACGCCGCCCATTGCGTTTAGAAATTACGATTTCGCCAAGAGATCATAACTATTTACAGGCTATTACTCTGTGAAGTCATTTGAATACATTGGATTATACGCTGAGATAAGGTAAATTGCAAATTCTGAACCATCGAAATGACATATCAGGAAGATCTATTCCTTTATAATCAGGAGGAAAATAGGTTTCTACCTAAAGCCAAAATCTAATTGTGTATAGGTAAAGGAAAGTATTGTACATAATAATAATAGCTTTATAGTTTTCTGAGACTTGTTCGTAATCTACTGGGGTATTATTTAGGACTTAGTACACTCACATGGCTGCATGCCGTGGGAACGCTCTGAGCGCCATATAGTTTGTGACAAGCTCCGCCTGATTAGATGTGTAAACAAATCTGACGCAGTAGTAGGTGCAAGTTACGTAATCTCGGCATGGCGGGCAATGAGCTCACTGTCTCCACTTCCTTACATCTCATCGGTAGCCCGCGATAAATTCTTAACATTTACTCCCTGTATTTCAGGTGGAAACCTTCCGGTGTAGTGGTAAGCGTTTATGGTTGCCATTCCTGAGGACCTGGGTTAAATACCAGGCTCTGCCAAGAAATGTAATACTGGTCTGAGGGTTGGAACGGGGTACATTCAGCGTTGTCAGGCAAAACTAAGAAGTGGTGGGTTCGATTCCTAATCTCAGCCATCCTCTGAGTGGTTTACCGTGGTTTTTCAATTCTACTCACGGCAATCGCTGGGATGGTTTCTAACTTAATGCCACGACTACCTCCTTTCCAATCCGTGTCTTAACTACAAATAGGCTATACTGGGTGTCACAAGAATATACGGCACAAAATGCAGGACACATTCCTCACACATAAACGACGAAATTATGTTATATCCATTTAACACCTCATTGTCTCCAACTCATTAATCATGGGAATCACAAGAATAGAACGTACCGGCATAACATATGCAACTCTTTCTCACAGGAGATGTTGAATATCCGCTCCATGCGCATTCAAACATGCATCAACCCACCGCTGTAGTGAATCTCGGATGCGCTTATGTATCCCTGGAGAATTGTGTATGTTTTAGCAGCCTTCCATACACAATAGCCTTCAAATGCCCCCCCACAAATAAGAGTCCAATGGGTTTAGCTCCGGAGAGCGTGCAGAGCAGGCAATTGGTCCACCTCTACCTATTCATCTGTAACCAAATCTGTTATTTAGAAGCCGACGGACATTAACACTAAACTGAGGTGTTCCATCGTGCATTAAGTACATGTTTTGTCGCACAGATTAAGGCACATCTGCTAAGTCGAATGGCAACAGGGCCATGTAAATCAAAACACTGGCGGCGAACCTACGATAGTGACAGACGTAACCAACAGTGCATGTTCCTCACGATTCGAACGTTCTGTTCGTGTGTTTCCCATGATTAATGGTTTGGAGACCATGAGGTATAACCTGGAAACAAAGAGTTTCCGGGCCCATGTTCATATAACTTAATTTGTTCGTCTATATGTGAGGGGCGGCTTCGGTGGCGTAGTTGTTAGCATGCTGAGCTTCTATGCCCAAGATCGCGGGTTCAAACACGGCCGAGGTCGTCGGATTTTTTAAGAGCGTTAAAAATCCCTCAGTATCCCTTCCTTCGGGGGGGAAGTAAAGCCGGCAGTCCCATGTCATAGATGTATGGCTTGTTAAAGAACCTTCCACTAATTACACCTGTGTGAAGTTAAATGATATAGGTTAAGAATGTAAACAACGCTCTTAGGTTTATAAATTCGTTGCCAGTAGCGGACTGCGGTGGCGTCTAGTAGCTAAGTTCTGAACTAGTAGTCGTTGACGGTGGCGTTTGGCGGCAAAAGTAGGAACTATTTGAAAAATTCAAAGTCTGCTGTCCTTACTTGAATTAAAAAACAAATAACACACACTAACACAGGCATCACATATTATCACTGGTTATCAGGCAGATTATACACACACCCAAAGTACACGGAGATATATGACCGCGTTGTCGCAGCCCTAAACTGAGGAACCAACCATGTATGAGGATTGTGTCCTGCAATTTGTGCCATACATTTTTGTGACACCCTGTATAAACCAATAATGACAACACAATAACCCGGGTTATAAGACAAATCCCACACACACACACACACTCAAGAACACGGGGCTGATGACTACGATGACTAAGTCGCTAAGTGAAATCAACAACTGCAACTAGTCAAGGAACCGTCCGTGGTCCTTATTGAGCCGACCCCGACGTAGTCGGTCGCTTTAAATAACGCATTGTGACTGTAATGGGGAGCTGCAGCGAGTAAGGAGGTCAGAGGTTCGAATCTTGGCACCAACAGTGAATTTCCTGAATGAGGTTACTCCCCGAGTTTTTCCACACTCCCTCCAGGCAAATGTCGGGATAGTAACTTATTTTAAGATCCTGTCCTTAATTCAGCGATACTTCTACTACAGTTGTCACAAAATCACAAGCTATCACCCAAGTGAAAAGGAAGTTTGTAGTTTTACGTGTCCGATAATCTCGCGATCATGACCCACGGGACCTCCTTTACGCAGAATCCGAACCACAGGACATGGCATTTCACTTCGAAAATCTCACATATATTCACCGGGAATCGAACCCGGTGAGAGGCAAACAGCTTGATCGCTGCTCCATCATGCCCCTATCACCCAAGTTCACGGGTCTGATGGCCCGATGACCCAACTTCTAAAATGAATTAACAACAGTCCCTTTTAGCAGCGTGGAAAGGTTGTTCGGAGTTGTGAAAGTCATCATCTACGATTACTTATATAAGGGTCCCGCGGCGTTAAATTGTGCACCATGATCGCACGGGCATCTGTAATTCTGAGTGTGGTTCTTTCCAGGATTTTTCCACACTCCTTCCAGACAAATTCCTGGATACCAACTCACCGTAATGAAAGCCAGGGGCACTTACCTCATCCCTGTCCCTAATACAGCTACACACACTACTTCAGTCTCTCTATATATATATATAAACAAAAACAAAACAAAACAGGTTATCAGACAAAATTCAACACACACCCAACGACTCGAGAATGATGGCCAAGATGTCCCAAGCCCCTAAAATAAATTAGCAACAACAAAATTCATTTAAGGTGTGATGAACAAACTTGAACAGTGGGTAGAGCAAAGCCTCCAACACAGCCGGTACAAGCGTGAAGATGAAGACATTAATTACACCCCTGTCACGTGACAACGTGAGGGGGTGCTAATCACAGTTTTAAAAACTCTCCTTGTACATCAATCATTACAGACATTAATTAGGAGTCTCCCCTACAGGCTCATCAACATTTAGAGCGACACACAAATTGCCGAAATCCTTCACACACGACATGACAGACCTAATGGTCAAACAGGGCGAGACGGATAATAAGTTGTTGTTCATTCATTTGTGGGCTTTGATAGCGTAGCCCCGTGTACTTGGGCTTGTGTGGAATCTGTATCATAACCTGTGTCATTGTGATGGGTGTGCCAGTGTTTGTATTTGTAATATATTGAGAAGAGGATTTTGGCAAGTTGGTTCCTCAGTTTAGGAGCTGCGACAACGCGGTCATGTAGCCCCGTGTACTTTGGGTGTGTGTAGAATCAGTCTGATAACCGGTGTTAACTGTGATGACTGTATTAGTGTGTGTTATCTGTTTTTAATTCAAGTAAGGACTGCAGACACTCGATTTTCAAGTAGTTCCAACTTTTGCTATCAAACGCCACCGTCAACGACCAACTAGTTCTGAACTTTGTTACTAGATGCCACCGCAGTCAGCTCCTGGCGACGAACGTTGGAAACTAAGAAAAAAATCCACAGCCTGCTTCCAGTCTCCGACCGGGTCAGGAATGGAATGAATGAAGCCCCTATCTAGCGGCGAGGATATGAACTGTGCCGGCTGCCGAGGCCTGACGCACTCCTCTGGGGCAATGATTAAATGAATGACAGATGAAATGAAATGATAGTGGAGAGTGTTGCTGGAATGAAATTTTGACAGGGAAAACCGGAGTACCCGGAGAAAAACCTGTCTGCCTCCGTTCTGTCCAGCACAGATCTCACATGGAGTGACCGGGATTTGAACCACGGACTCAGCGGTGAGAGGCCGGCGTGCTGCCGCCTAAGCCACGGAGGCTGTTTGGAAACTAAGAGCGTTAGTCAAATATAACCTATAATTTAGCTTCACACAAGTGCAATTAGTGGAAAGTTCTTTATCATGTCATAAATATATGACATGGGACTACTGGCTTTACTTCCCCTACGAAGGAAGGCATACTGAGGGAATTTTAATGATCTTAAACAATCCGAGGACTTCGGCCAGGTTTGAACCCGCGGCCTTGGGCATAGAGGCTCAGCATGCTACCGACTACACCACCGAAGCCGCCTAAAAGAGATTACCTGAGACACTAATACAGTTCGCGAAGCTGTAGATGGCAAGAGAAGCTGGGTAGGCTACACCCAGATCACGATGGTTGGATTCAGTTTTTTAACAATTTTGGTGTTTAGGGCATGCCTATGAACAATGAATGGTATATACAGTGAGTCGCTCTCACGACTCCGCCGGCCAGCGCACCAAGCTTATCTGCCTCCCGTTGACTGATCATTTCCTGTTACCCAGCGCGCATTTCGGAGTTCTGGTCCATGCTTCTGTCGCTCCAACTATTCTCAAGTTGTGAAGTGTTACTTTTGGGTATAATTCTCATAATGCCTGCACGTGTGTACACGGTAGAGGAAAGGGTATTTATGTACGATAATTATGTGAAAACAGAGTCTTGCATGGAAGTCGTTAAACGTTTCATAACACATTTTCCAGGTGTGCGCCCTCCACATAGAGAGATCGTGCGGAAGCTCGCAAACAAATTGAAGGGAACTGGTTCTCTACTCGATAAGAAGCGAAGTGTTAACTTAACGAGGAAACAGTAAATGAAATCGCAGAACATATCCGGAGAGAAATAGTCTCAATTACGGAAGACGAACTTATGCGTGTGAATCGGAGTTTCCTAAGACGATGCCAGAAATGTGTGGATGAAGGAGGAGAACATTTCCAACATCTCCTGTCATAAGGTACGACCTTAGTTTATTAATTCTTACTTTCTAAATTTTAACTGGTATCTCAGTCATGCCCGGATAAAGTGAGCCAAGTGCTGTTCTGTTCTTTTTTGCTATGCTCTGCCGAGCGGGGAGTGATGAGTCAACGGGAGGCAGATTTGAACCACGGACTCAGCGATTAGAGGCCGGCGTGCTGCCGCCTAAGCCACGGAGGCTTCATAACTGACTAACTAATACATGTAATTTTCTCCAGGAGTGTGTTTACATATTTATATTTTTGTACCCCGTCCAATTCATTGGGCACAATCGTGTTGACCGACTAAAAAGCAGCAAAGACAATAACAGTCTAGAAGTGTGAAAACGTAATAATAATAATAATAATAATAATAATAATAATAATAATAATAATAATAATAGGTGCCGCTACGGATGTCAACAGTCAGAAACAATACAGCATATTACATCTGCATGTAGATATTTCCTGGCGACGGAACACAAACAAAGGCATGATGCAGTTGCTAAAATCTTGCATCAGGAGTTGGCTGATGAGTTTCAGCTTCTAAAAGGAAAGAAATTTCCGTACCACCATAATCAGCCAGAGTGTGTTCTTGAAAACAATGAATACAAGCTGTATTGGGACTGAACTACTTTGACTGATCAATCGGTATCACACAACAGGCCGGATCTGGTGGTTGTAAACAAGAAAACCAAGCAAACTACATTGATTGATTGATTGATTGATTGATGTTGCGATTCCTAACAACAAGAATCTCCACTCAAAACACATAGAAAAGATCAGCAAATACAGCGAGTTGGTCGACCCTATCAAAAGACAATGGCATGTAGAGCGAGTAAAGACCATACCTATCCTTTGTCTCGAGTTGGGCGTGATCCAAAGTATCTTGCTCCAAGGCCTTAAAGAACTGGATCTGGATACTCGGCTGTACAAACTAATGCAGAAGGCAGTAGTTCTATCAACAACCAGAAACGTTCGGAAGTTCATGGGTAGCGAAATTCCAGCTTAGAAGTTGCTGTTTCCTTAACTATACTTGGGTTCACTGAAGCCCGTATAGTTATGTTGTAAAGTACCAGAAATGTGTTATAAACCGATAATAATAATAATAACATTCAGGAAAAGGCGATGTAAGTTCTAAGGCCACATTCTTCGCATGACCGATGACAGACTGATGAAGAGGATTCTCAACTTTGCTCTCTCAATGAAAGTCAAGACCAACTGGCTTAAAGAAATAGAGGAAGATCTTCAGGAAGGTGGCATCGTGGAGGAAGTCACAGAATACAGATCCACATTCAGAACAGTTGTCAACAACTATCATTTTGCGGAGAAAATTAGGACCAGTACCAGGAAACCATGGACTGAAGAAACTCTTCAGTGCCCAGGTGAAGAGATTTTTGGAGAAGAAAAGATAACATCATTTGCTAAATGAGCTCTCTCGCGCTCCTCAGATGGGCATAACGATGTGGAAAATAATAATAATAATAATAATAATAATAATAATAATAATAATGTGGACTTAACGTCCCTTTTAACTGCTGAGGTTTAAGTAAAACCGGGCTGCCTGAAATTTCGTTAAGATGCAGGCTTTAACGTGCCGGTAAATCTACTGAAATGCGTTTCTTGCACTTAACCACACTCAAATGCCAACTGCACTAGGATTCGATCCCGCAATATGTACATAAGTAGACCTACTAATGTTGTTGTTGTTGTTGTTGTTGTTGTTTGAGTCTTCAGTCTTTTGAATGGTTTGATGCATCTATCCCTGTCCTGAACTAATCGGATCATCTCTACATAGCTACCACATATTCTACCCCTACAGTTCTTGTCCTCGACCATTTCTTCCATAACTAAGCTTGCTATTCCTGGGTGTCTTAGAATATGCCCAACCAACCTCTCTCTTCTCTTGATTAGCAGACGTCACAAACATCTCTACTCTCCCAGTCGCTCATTTGTTACTCAACCTACCCATCTGATCTTCATCATTCAAATGATCCTATAGTCGTCTTTTCTGTTGCACCAACAGTCAGTCCCAACTTTCACTTGCAAAGAGCGCCACGGTCCAGACAAATGATTCAAAATGACTTTTCTATAAGTTACCTAAATCGATTGATGTCAAGTATATACAGTATGGTATGATATAATTAACACATACTGCGTTCGCAATGGAATAACGGCGACTTTCTAGTTCCCCTTCTACTTCCGACCAATTGAATGTTCCGTTCCACCAGCACATTGAAATTCAATGGAAACCCAGAACCTTGCAACACATTTCGAGTTTTGTCGCTGACCGCTGGCTTTAGGGAGAGCGAACAAATACTATTTAAACAACGAAAGACAAAGTAATTCAAGAGAGAATTTCTATTCATGTTACGGTGTTACCTCTACCATGCAAATACCGCATTCCCCGTGCTGGAGACGCCGACTGTTAACAATCCTACTCAAGTTCCGTGCCCTAATGACTTCTGTCCTGCATCACGATTATTTAAACTAACCTCACCTCACCTCAACCCGTGCCCAAGCTGTAACAAAGCCAATCCAAGCCTCCACAATCAGTTCGCCAGCGGCTTTGAGGGACTGAGCACTGAATGGCTCATAAATATGCACCCCACGCGGGAAGGAAGTATTCAGCGCGCGTAATCTCAACATCACGTTGAAGATTAAATGAGACTATTTTAAACGTAAAGGAAATGATTGTGCATTCTTAACCTGTGTGAAGTGGCAAGGAGAAGTTATCAATCAACTATAATAATAATAATAATTATTATTATTATTATTATTATTATTATTATTATTGATTATTGATTGATTATGAGATGACTGTTAGGAGTGGCCACGGGAGTGTTCAGTGCGGAGTGTAAAGTGAATTAGAAAGAAGCTAAGCCTAGGAGGTAAGCTGAAATGAAGTGCAAGTGTTACAGAAAGAGGCGTACTACGAAGGTACTAATCAATTACAAACATATACCAGGGTACATAGTTAAAAAGTCTCATGACAAATCCATTGGCGTGCTAGCCCGATAAGTGAGGTTAAGTTAGCCGAGTCACGGATCGCCCACCGAAAGAGTAAACTCTGGGTAGTCCATACACAAGGCTCAAGTGTAGCAGGTGCGCACAAACATTTCACACCACACGGAGCGAGCAAAGGTACATGCTAGCAATGTGTAAAGACTTTCAGTCAGGAAAATGAACTAGACGCCTCATGCAGACGGAATAAGGCTAAAGTGTTACAGTTGCGCAAAAACGTTTATATTATTATTATTGTATTGTGAAGTGACTTACCAAAGCCAAGCACTTTGAGAGAATTTCTGTTATTGAGGACCAGTCAAAACAAGAGAGCATTGGGAATCTTCGACCGAGTATGGAGGATCTTTTGCAACGGTGTCGAAACATTCTCAATAAGATGAAACTTGCAACTGACAGGCAGCGTAATATATCCAACGATGTGAAGAATGGCATAGTGGAACTAGAAGAGGCCATTGATTCTATAGCCTATTGTGATCGTACTTCACATGCGACACAAGACGAAGCTCACAAGGTTGTATTGAATGACCTACCGAAGGACATGACCCCCAATTCTAGCAGCAGGAACGAAGTTACTTCGGGAACTGTAGCTGCTCAGGAGGGGGATAAAAAGAATGAGACAGAGTCGTCAGAAATATGGACTCCTGTTACATCGAGGAGAGACAGAAGATTGGTAAAGGTTAGAGAAAATGCTGAGAATAGGCAGGAGGATTTTGCTGATAATGTTGACATATCTACCCACCAAGCAACCCCAAACAGACAGAAGAGACCTAGTAGGCCAAGGCGAGCAGCCTTACTGATCAGACCAGCTGAAGGTAAATCATATGCCGATATTCTGAAGGAGATTCGCCAAAAAGCAAACCCTAATGATACAGGAACTGAAGTCCGGTCCATTCGACAAACTAAAGCGGGAGACGTCCTTGTCGAGTTGGGAGCAAGTTCCAGGGATAAAGCAGCTTTTGGTAATTCTCTGCGAAATGTTCTGGGGTCCAATGCTACAGTTCGTAGGCTTGAAGCGAAGGCAACTGTTGAAATCAGAGACCTTGATGCTCTAACTACTTCCGAAGAGGTCATGGAAGCTATCCAGAGAACTATCCCAGAACTCTCTCCAGATACCAAGGTGCTGCTGACGAGGACGAATACGAGGGAAGTGAAGATGGCTGTTGTCACATTAACAACTAGTGATGCAGATGTGCTCTTGAGGCAAGATCATATCACCATAGGATGGGTCAATTGCAGGATTAGACGGAGGATCATGGTATCTCGTTGTTATAGATGTCTGGACTATGGACATGTTGCTAGCAACTGCAAAGGCACAGATAGAAGTAAACTTTGCTACAATTGCGGCGGGACAGGTCACAAAGCTAGAGGATGTACGGCCTCAAAGAAATGTGTTCTTTGTGATGAACGAGGTTTTATCAAAGATTTAGCACATGCTATGGGATCTGGCCAGTGTAAGGTCTTCAGAGAAGCTTTGGACAAAGAAAAGGCACTGAGGTTCAAATGATTCGTATACTTCAAGCCAATCTACATAGAAGTAAGACAGCCAATGATCTGCTATATCAGCTAGTCACAGAGAAGCAAAGCGATCTCTTGCTAATCAGCGAACAGTATAAAGATAAAGAGTCATCTCTTTGGTTCAGTGACACACTTGGCACTTCTGCAATCTGGGTGTTGGATTCTAGAAAAGTTATTATAAAGGATCATGGAAGTTCTGATGGTTATGTTTGGGTGAAGACCAGAAGGGTCACCTATTTTAGTGTTTACCTAACTCCTAATGAGGCAATTGAGCACTTCCGCCGCAAAGTAAATTCTTTGGAAGATGCAATTCTAAACGCCACAGATAGTGTCATAGTGGCTGGAGACTTTAACGCCAAAGCAGTGGAATGGGGTATGCCAAGTACAGATTCCCGGGGTAAGTACATTCTAGAGATGGCATCCAGGATAGGCCTTCTAATATTAAATATTGGTACAGTTCCAACTTTCCGACGTCCAGGATGTGAAGGAACAATTCCGGATGTCTCCCTGGCATCAGAAGTAATTGTGCCATTCATTAAGAGATGGAAAGTGTTGGAAGATTATTGTGCTAGCGATCATCAATTCATCGCCTTTGACTTTGAATCAAATGTTCAGGGACGGGAAGTACCTCCCCAGAAATGTCAACGGTGGAATGTAAATAGGATTAGCATGGACAAGTTCAAAGATATCATTGGGAAGGGTGCAGAACAGATTCGAAGTGCTGAAGCACGGAGAGAGTTTGAGGTTGAGGATCTGGTTTCTGCAACCATGAAAATTATTACGTCAGCTTGTGATGTTTCGATGCCCTCCTCAGTACCACGTCACCGAAAGAGCCCTGTATACTGGTGGACCAGAGAGATAGCAGAATTAAGGAAGAACTGCCTCAGGCTTCGCCGTCTTGCCCAGAGAGCAAGAAATCGGGAAGAAGCTAATGAAAAATCAGCGGAGCATAAAGCAGCAAAGAAGCTACTTCGGAAAGCCATAACTACGAGCAAGGTTCAGAGTTGGAGAAAGCTTCAGGAAGATATTGACACTGATCCATGGGGTTTGGGTTACAAAATTGTAACACAGAAACTTGGAAGTCACAGAACATCGTGCATCATGGAGGATGATATTATGAACACCATTGTTCAAACCCTTTTTCCAACTCATCCCACAAGACCTGAGAGGAATTTTGAATGTGATCTAGATTTCCCACTGTTTACTGAAGATGAACTTCGGATTGCAACGCATTCTTTACGGAACAACAAGGCTCCGGGGCCGGATGGGATTCCTAATGAGGTTCTGAAAATAATAGTTGATCAAGATATGTTGTTGTTATTGTTGAGAATGTTCAATGTGTGCATGAAAGCAGGAATCTTTAGCTTTCGCTGGAAGATCTGTCGCTTAGTGCTCATTAGTAAGGGCATGGGTGACCCTGAGTTACCATCATCGTACCGCCCACTTTGTATGCTTGACACAACAGGCAAACTATTTGAGAAACTCATAAGACGGAGATTGCTTGAAGCAATAATCGCAGCCGGCGATTTATCACCAAGACAATTTGGATTCAGGGTAGGCCGGTCGACACTGGATGCAGTGCAAGAAGTCGCCGATAAAGTACGAAGAGCGGAGAGTTATAATCATTACTCTCGCCGGGTGATTCTTTTTGTTACACTGGATGTTAAAAACGCTTTCAACTCTGTCAAATGGACTGATATCATGGATGCTCTAGAATTTTCATTCCATGTTCCAAGGTATCTCCTTCGGATCTTAGACTCTTACTTGAAGGATCGTGCTCTGCTCTACGATACTACAGAAGGGATCCGTAGAGTACAAGTCACGGCTGGGGCTGCCCAGGGTTCGATTCTAGGACCTGATCTCTGGAATGTTACATACGACAGCTTGTTGAGGCTTGAAATGCCTGAAGAAACTATTCTAGTAGGATATGCAGATGATGTTGCTGCTCTTGTAGCAGGAAGAAGTGTCGAGCAGGCACAGTTGCGACTCAATATGGTAATGCGCAAAATCAATAGATGGATGGAGGAACATGGTCTGTCTCTAGCACTTAGTAAGACGGAAATTGTCATCCTAACAAAGAAGAGAATTCAGACAATACTTCCAATACAGGTAGGACAAATTCAAGTAGAGACGCAGCCAGCAGCAAAATACCTGGGCATCATGATCGACAGTAAAATGAATTTTGGAGAACAGATTAGACGGACTGCAGATAAGGCAGCCAGAGGAGTAACGTCCCTCAGTCGGCTCATGGCCAATGTTGGTGGGCCAAAATCTAGTAAGAGAAGACTATTGATGACAGCCATCCATTCAGTTCTGCTGTATGGAGCGGAAATATGGGCGGATGCCCTGGATAAGGAAATTTATAGGAAGCCACTGGCGCAAGTGCAGAGGCGGGGGGCTTTGCGCGTGGCATCTGCATATCGCACGGTCTCTGAGGAAGCAGTTCTCGTTATTGCCGGGATTATTCCGATTTTTTTTCTTGCGAAAGAACGCAAGAACATTTACTTGAGGAAATCTGATATGGGTTTACAAAATGCAAGACGATCGGCAAGAGTACAAACCTTTCAAAATTGGCAGATCAAATGGGAGCAAGGAGATCAAAGCCAATGGACTAAGAGAATGATCCCTCAGGTGCAGGTTTGGACAGAGAGGAAACATGGTGAGGTTGGTTACTATCTCACTCAGTTCTTGACTGGCCATGGGTACTTCTGTTCCTATCTTAAGAAGATGGGGAAGGTGGATTCATCAGATTGCATCTACTGTATCAATGAATTAGATAATGCTAATCACACCTTCTTCTCTTGTGGACGGTGGGTCCAAAATAGGCAGTCTCTTCAAGATCACATTGATGTAGAGATATCCCCGGACAATATTGTTGCAGTGATGCTACAAAATGAGGAAAACTGGAAACTGGTAGCAAGCTTTGTTGAAGATATCCTCCGAACAAAGAAGACGGATCTGGATCGCCACTGAAGATGATTCATTACGGAAGAGTGCCCTACAGGCAAATATAAAATGACTCTAGCCTGAAGTAATGTGCTAAACGGTTCCAGGCTAGTGTTCAGAAGTAACGGGGGAGTTTTAGTCGGTAGTCTGCTACTCAGGAGCAGGAGCCCGACACTCTGTGCGTAAATGCATTTCTTCCCCTAAAAAAAAAAAAAAAAAAAAAAAATTATTATTATTATTATTATAATTGTATGTCTACCCCTTATTATTCCCGTTTTCCAACGGGGTCGGGGATGAGATGCGATGGAAGTCTTTGTGGCGATGATTTTTACGGCCGGATGCCCTTCCTGACGCCAACTTTATGAGAGGAGTTAATGAGAGATGAAATGAATGATGGTGAATGAAACTGGGCAAGGATGTGGAAGGAAGCGGCCGTGGCCTGTCAGAAGGTACCGTCCCAGCATTTGCCTGGTGTTGAAAATGGGAAACCACGGAAAACCATTTCAAGGACGGCCGACGGTGGGGCTCGAACCCACGCGTCTACCGAGTCAGCAGAGAGCTTGGCCCCATGACCTAATGCTGAGCTTTAGCCACCGTAGCCACCCACTACTGTCGGTAATTATTATTATTATTATTATTATTATTATTATTATTATTATTATAATTATTATTATTATATTTATTATAGACGATCTCAGAAGAAGATGGACAGCTCGGCTGATGCCGAGTCTGGTTGAGAGGACAAGTAGAAAGCATGCTGAGATTAATTAAGTTACTATCTGACTCAGATGTTGACAGGTCACGGCTATTTCCAGAGTTACCTTCATCGTATAGCCAAAGTAAAGAAGAGTTCAGTGTGTATTAACTGCGAGAACGAACGAGATGATGTGTATCATACATTCTTCGTCCGCGCTCGTTGGGCGGCGAAAAAGCAACGACTTGAAGCGTCACGGAGAAATTAAATGTAGACTACAGTTAGAAAGTTAAGGGTCCGTAGCTTAATATCATGCATACATTTTCATTTGAGACTGATTTGCCTTTTAGCGTCCAGTCAAGTCTGCAAACTTCTGTTGGTGAACAAGTCGCCTCCATGATCCGCTATTAGCAGTTAGCACTGCGGCCTCTCACATTGAAATCATTAAACACTGAATCTAACCATCGCCTCCTAGGTCTACCTCTACTTCTCTTATCCTCTACAACCGAACTCATTATCTTCTTAGATGATCTCTCCTACCCCATTCTCATCACATGACCCCCACCATCTGAGTCGGCTCATACGAACAGCTTGATCTAGCGTGCTCACTTCTAATTTAATCTTTATCTCTTCATTACGAGTACCCTCCTGCCATTGCTCCCATCTATTTGTCCCAGCAATCATTCGTGCTACCCTCATATCAGATACCTCTAGCTTATATATCCTGAATCTACACAACTCTCACTTCCATACAGCAAGGTCGGTCTAAATATTGAGTGATGTAGGGCGAGTTTCGTCGCTACACTGACTTCTTTCTTACAGAATACTGTAGATCACAACTGAGAACTCGCTGCATTGGCTTTTCTACACCTCGACTATTTCCTTCCTCATACAGTGCTACCACCCTGAGAGAATACCCAGCCTAAGTATTTAAAATATTCCACCTGTTCGAATTTAATTCCTCCTACCTGGCATTCTATCTTCTTGCGTTTCTTCCCTACCAACATAAACTTCGTCTTTGAGATACTGATCTTCCTACCATACTCCCTACATTTCTGTTCAAGTTCTAACATGATGGCTTCTAAGCTCTCGACGGAGTCCACCATTACTACTAGGTCATCAGCATAGGCCAGACTGTTTAACTTGTTCCCACCTACTTCAATCCCAGCCAGCCAGTTTATGTCCTTCAGCAAATGGTCCATATATAAAATAAACAGTAGTGATGAGAGGTTACAGCCTTGCGTCACACCTGTAACAACCTTCAACCAAGAACTCATCCTACCATCAACTCTCACTGCAGTCTGATTATCAAAATAGATGCATAAGTGCATAGCTTCAGATGGCGTAAAAAATTAAATTTCAAAAAATTTGAAGAATTTTGGTATTCCGGAAACATGAACACGACAACGATGGGTATTCGAAGCTGGTAAGTAATAAAGGATACCAACTTGACAGTCAGCTTAAAATAACTCCCAAAAGAAGAGACTGGAAAACAACCATGTCTGTAAAGAGGTCCTTATTGAAAAAGCTTAATAGGCAACGAAAAATACCTTTAGTCAATAAAACTATTATTAATGTAATTCAATGTACCAGTTTCGGTCACATTATGGCCATCATCAGGAAATGCAATTAATATTTATAAATAGAAACAAAAGCTGAAGTTGCAAGTCTGTGTACTCAAAAAGTGATAATTAAATTTATAAAAGGTTAGGTTCAAAACTATTTCTAAAATGTTAACTAACCAAATTACTTTTAAAAATACTAAAAAGAACTATTAAAACCAGATCTGTTACAAATTTTGATTAATACTTCTTCAAAAGCAGCTCGACGTAGGAAATGCCAATGTTGTAGAAACGATGTTTAAGTACAGTGTAAAATTTTGTCTTTTCAGGTTTGAATAGCGTATATTATAGTCATATGCTAACGTGAAAATATCACTTTATAATCACGTTGCTGTCAAATTGCTAATCAAAAACTTATTCCATGCTCAAATATTAACCTCTAACAACATAATATAGACTGTTGATTGTTTTGTAAATGGGATAAGCGTTGTATTTATTTGCAATAGACATGTATCGCAGTTGCTCTACATAAACAAATTAAGGTTTGTAATTTAAAAACCATTGAAATAATAGTGG
Organism: Meconema thalassinum; assembly: GCA_946902985.2. Taxonomy (NCBI): domain Eukaryota; kingdom Metazoa; phylum Arthropoda; class Insecta; order Orthoptera; family Tettigoniidae; genus Meconema; species Meconema thalassinum. The sequence goes on from OX336393.1 coordinate 179,212,465, forward strand.
AATTTAATATATGGGAATGCCTAATCTATTTGATATTTCTATGTCACTCTGAAATGTGTTTTTAAAAGTTAAATGAATACAATAGTTGTACCTGCTTCTACTAGGGATCGAAATTTTAGTTTTTTTTAATTGTAATTTTAGGTTTTCAGAAACATAGGAAATTTTTAATAGGTAAAATAGGTTTTTATGTTAAAGACTAGCAAAAGTTGACGTAAATTTCACAGAGCTTAAAATTAATACCTAATTGTTATCATATTCGAACGAGATTGTAAATATTTTGCATAATGATACGTCTTTTATCAAATTATCACGGAGAACTTCACACTCTTAGGCAATATTTGCTGTCCTTAAATATGATAATTATTCAAATTCAATACAACCAAGGATATCAGAAGTAATATTCACACTCTAGCCCGTTCAATTAACTTTGGGTATTTAGAATATAGGGAACTTGGAAACAATAAGAGATTCATCCCCACTTTCCAGACAGTACATGACCAAACAATAAGATATAAGCTGAAAAGTGCTGCAAGTATTTGAATTTTCTGGCAGGTAGAATTTCTCTTAGTCAACTAGAGCTTTTAAATATTAGACCTATGGATTAAAAATTCAAATATACTACAATAAATGGAAAATAAACTGCGATAAGGTTTTTAGGTATTGCAGATTATTTAGGGTTTCTTTTGGTACTACAGAATTCATGAATATGAATTTTTGATTCTGATTCGAAAAAATAAACTATAAAAAGTAGGTTGGCTCAGGCAAGGAAAGCATTTCTACAAAAAACGAATCTGTTGACATCGAATATAGATTTAGTTATTAGGAAATCATTTTTGAAAGCAGCCTTTGTCTAGAGCGTGGCACTCTATGGAAGTGAAACTTGGACTATTGGTGCAGCAGAAAAGAGGAGAATTGAAGCGTTTGAAATGTGGTGTTACAGGAGAATGATGAAGATCAGATGGGTAGATAGGATTACAAACGAAGAGGTATTAAGAGTAGTGGGAGAGGAGAGATGTTTCTGGCGACTGCTAACGAAGAGAAGAGATAGGTTGGTAGGACACATACCAAGACACCCGGGAATAGCAAGCTTAGTTATGGAAGGAAGGGTCGAGGACAAGAACTGTAGTAGAACAAGGTTAGAATATGTTAAACAGATTCCCTCGGATGTAGGTTGTGGTAGCTATGGAAACGATTAGCTCAGGACAGGAAGACATGGAGAGCTGCATCAAACCAGTCAAAAGACTGAAGACAAAAACAACAACTACAATAAATGGAACAAAACTGCAATTAGGTTTTTAGGTATCGCATATCATTTAGTTGTTTTTTTTGGTACTATATAATTCGTGAATATGAATTTTTGAGTCTGATTCGGAAAAGTATTGAAGTATTTTTGTTTTTAGAAGTAAGTAAAAAAGAGTTCAAAACCTAAGAATCAGGTCCCTAATCATTACATATAGTGCCTATTTTGAACTTTTATAGTGCCTATTTGCAGCCTATTTAAATTAGTTTGTATTCGCCTATTGCGCCGAGCTCCAATCATAATGTATCAATAAGTACGCGATGAATGGTACATTTCTGTACACAATTCTTCTAAACTGCGGTTAACGTCATAGCTTACGAAACCAAAAGGCAAACGTTAATAAGAAAAACAGATTCTACTCGTGAATAACCACGCGCGACTTTAAACGTATCTCGTCTCCTCTACCTTTTACTCAAATAGAATATAAAATGACAACTTTCTTTCAAATGAAATATAATATAAACTCGCATTAAGCAAGGCGCTGCGGTCGTTAGAAACCTCATTAGACGTCGTAAAAAGAGCGCCAAGGATTTATGGAGTGGAATATCACTGAATGGTGAAATGATGATAGATATGAAGTCGGTTAGCACGAGTGCACGCCTCAGCAGCCACACAGGAATCACTCACCTTCCAGGGAGTAAAAATCAAATAAAAATCCCAAATGAAGAAATTGCGTATGTGCAAGTTTAAGTTGTAGGTATCGCGTACTGAGCTTTTCATCCTATATTAATTGTCAATTTTCCTTTGACCTAAATAAATAGGATGCCATATTTGCCTGGATTTTTTTATTTTGGCTCATCAATAATGAAAACAAAACAATAACAACATTAAATTAAATTAAAATTGAGTTAAATAAATAAATAATTATATACTGGGCGTGTGATATGTACTAGCCTTTCAGGGCCTCCTGCAGGAAATATACCTAATAGGCTACTAGTCTAAAATCACGAAGTAGATCAGAGATTTGTGACGGAGATAATAGTAACATTTTATACATCCGTTTCGGCAAACGATATGGATCTAGCAATGACTTTTACAACTCAATAAATTCATCTTAATAAAATAAATACTGTACTGTATTAGCGTTCGAACTTTCGTTTGTCGTTCCTAAATTGGAGATCTGTTCTTGCTATGCAATGTGTTCAAGTGCTCAACTTGGTGGTGATAATAGACAAGATTCCATGCCACGTCAATGCTACTCATTTGTGCATCTGTTCAATAATATATATACATTATATATATATTTAATAGGTAAATGTTATCTGGATCAGGTGTACTATGTACTTTTTTCTGCAATAAACCTAGGCGGTATGCGCGGCAATATTAAAGGTGCCGGACGTCTTCAATAGACCGGGCAGCGCTGAGTTCGAATGGCTTTTTAGTCCACGCATGGCGAAGACAGTTCCACGGTCTTTAATAGTTGTAGATCTTCCTGTATTCAAAACATACATTCTTATCTAGATTTGGCAACGTCACATAAATAACACTGCGCTGACCTCAGACAGCACATATGAACAAAGGGGGGAGAAAGGAAAAACCAGTTTCGTCCAGTTAACACCCGGGTTCAGTCGACCACAACTGGTGCTAGAGTGAACACGAAACTGCTCGAAGATCCAGCCAGGAAGACAACCAGATAAGTATCAGCCTGTATTATTACAGTATAACCATAGTTGATTTTTAGCCTACTTTTCACATTTTTGCAAAAATGAGGAAAAAGTAGACTTATGAGATCGATCCGGGAAAATGTGAGTCTGTCTGTCCTTCTGTCTGTTTGGCTGCGTGTGTGTCCCGCCCCTATCAACTCCTAAACGGCTGCAGCAATCAAAATCAAATTTAGTATGAGTAAAGATGTATACCGGAATATCTCAAGCCCATATTTGAAAATTATGTCAGTGCTACCAACTGCTGAAGAAACGCACTAGAAATTTGAGCTCCATGTTGGATATCTTGGAAGGTATGAATGGCAGCTATTCCAAAATTGGCACACATGTAGATAATACTATTTCAGTTTAATTTGCAGGAGGCTATACATGACAGTGTTGCCAAAATAATTTTAAGCCTTCTGATAGGTCCTATTTTAAATGCATATAACGTCTACACTATCAATTGGATTTCAACCAAATTTTGTATGTAATATGTGTACATAAACAGATATGACTGAGTGTATTCTTAATAGCCACCAGGGCTGCCAACTGTTAATAATTGCTCTCTCTATTCTCTTTATCCAAATACCAATATATCTGAAGGTATGCAAGCCGACAGCTTTAATCTATGCACACGTATAGTACCTGACATTTTAGATTAATTTGGAGTAACTTATATACTTCAGTTCTACCAACATGATTCCAAGCCTGCTGATAGGACCAATTTTTAAATACATGTAACTTCTATACACTCAGTTGGATTTCATCCAAATTTCGTATGTGCTATGTGTAACATAACAGATATGACTATAAGTATTCTTAAGAGCAATCAGGGCTGCCAACTGTTAATAAATTATGTCCATATATTTTTTTACCCTAATATCAAATTATCAGAAAGTATGCAAGCCAACAGCTCTATACTTTGCACACGTATAGCACCTGGCATTCTAGATTTATTTGGAGCAATTAATATAAGTCAGTGCTGCCAACATGATTCTATGCTTTCTGATAGGTTCAATTTTAAAATACATGTAACTTCTATACTAAAAAATGGATTTCATCCAAAATTGGCACAACAAGATATAATATTTCCGATTATTTCTAACCAGCACACGCATGACATTGTTGCCAACATGCTTTTACGCGTGCTGATAGATCCAATGTCTAACTGCCTGTAACGTCCATTGGACTTCAACCAAATTTTGTATTCTGTACCTTAAGAGATGGAACTAAGAATATATTCAGTCACCAGGGCTGGCAACTGTAGAGCCCTATTAGGCTACATTATACCAGGAATATTTCGAACTAATTAGACATTTTGATATTACCAACTTCATTTCGTCATTATTCTAGATAGGTTCATATACTGTAGATTAATCATTGGCATGAAAAGTAGGCTCTTTAGTTCGTCACGGAACTTCTTGTTTACAACCATATAATAACCCCAAACAGACAAACTCCGGATTTCTATCGCTATTTTAGCATTTCATCTAACATTAGATATACTACATTTAGCATACACCGACAGTTGCATTACCAATACTGCAACTAAATAATTGTACATATTGTAAATATTTTTCACCTGTATTCTCAAACATAGATGTTATAGCCTAAGTGTAATGGATCTGATGATGATCGCTTGACGATCGAAACTGGTCATCCTAGTGTATTTATTAATCTCATGTAATTTATTCAGGATTAGGGCATAACCCAGCTCTTCTTGGGTACATTCGTGTTGACCGACTGAAAAGCACCAAACTTTTGATATTAATTTTTATTTATTCGTTAATTCCCCATAAGGAGAGCGTTACAACACAATCAATTTTCATGTTTTATTTTGGCCGTTTCTTCATTCTCCCCCCCCCCCCCAAAAAAAAAAACCTCTCATGTACCCACTATGCTTCCTCTTTCTCTCCTCCGTCCACTTTCTTTCCCGGTTGTCTCTCTTTGGGTGTTTGCTCAAACTTCTTTTGTCAAGTTTTTATCTGTAGCTCCTGTCTGCCATGTCTTCTGTAGAGATGTTTAGTTTCTTGAGGTCTTCCTTTCAGACAGACCATTCCATTCCCTGCACTAGGCCCTTTAGCACAAATCAACTCTATTTCACCTATTTGCAACGAATTTTACAAACTTACCCTTTCAAACCCTGCTGGTAACATTGTCCACTTTAAATTTTTGACAGACCATTCCATTCCCTTCATTTAGGCCCTTTAGCACAAATCTACACCGTTTCACCCAATTGCACCGAATTTTACATACTTACGCTTTGGAACCTTCCTGGTAACACTGTCCACTAGATATTTTGGACAACCCTCTCCATTCCGTACATTTAGAATAACAGACAAAATGAACTTGAAAACCTCAAGGCCTTAGAACCATTCATGTATGTAGTAGTGTAACTGTAAGAATATTTTAATAAGTCTATTGTTGGCTGGCAATGCGGGCTGCATCACGTCGCCCCTACCAGTTTTCAGGTGCAGAATTGCGAAAATGGTTACATCTTGCGCTGCTTATAAATTGCAGTCACGGGGAGTAATAGTGTAATAGGATTTCTTAGGCACCTTATAACAGTTATCATCATGAACATATTATTATGCCTCTGTGAAAGTGCGATGGTGTTGGTGCAGTACATTAAGGGTATCAGCTGCAATAAGCGTTGGAGCATTCAAATTTACTTTCATTTATTCTGATCCTTATCCTCGAGCGCTATGTGGCAATAAATGACACTAATGCTACCTCAGGAGCTCGGGACAGCCGAAGTTTTCCCAAGTGCTCTGATTCTTTCCCTACGGCTCTATGCAACAAAAGACGACACTATTGGTCTCTACTTTTCTTACAGCCAATGAGATATAGGCCCTAGGCAGTGTCTTTTATTTCACTTACCCCTCTTTCTATTCTTCAATTCGTTTGTAAATTACATGTGTCAGTACCGTACTGTTGTTAGTAAATAGCCGTTTCCCTATTCATTATTATCATTATCATTACGGGAAAATGCCCTTAATGTTCCGTCCATTATACTGTACTACTTATAACCCCCACTACCACCACCACAAAAAGTTATATTTTAAATTAGTTTAAGTATCATGTGCCAGTTCTGGGGAGCGTGATGGCGCAGTGGCTTAGCTGCTCGTCTTTCACCCGGACGACCGGGGTTCGAATCCCGGTGACAGCGGGGTGGAATTTTCACCAGAAAAATCACGTGGTGTCAGGAAGGGCATCCGGCCCCGGCCAAAACCAAAATGAGCCTGGTTGGCTCCGGTGACCCTAATTAATTGGAATAAGCCGAAGAAAGATGATGATGATGATGTGCCAGTTCTGTAAGTTAGTAGTAGACTATTCATTATCATCCAACAAATAAATCCACCAGGCGAAGCCGGGCACTACTGCTAGTTAATGAATAAATGAAACTGGGCAAGGGGCGGCTTCGGTGGCGTAGTTGGTAAAATACTGAGCTTCTATGCCCAAGATCGCGGGTTCAAACCCGGCCGAAGTCGTCGGATTTTTTAAGAGTGTTAAAAATCCCTCAGTACGCCTTCCTTCGGATTATGGCATGTTAATGAACCTCTCTCTAATTACACCTGTGCGAAGCTAAATTATATAGGTTAAGAATGTAAACAACGCTCTTAGGTCCCTACGTTTGTTGCCAAGAGCCGACTGCGGTGGCGTCTAGTAGCTAAGTTCTGAACTAGTAGTCGTTGACGGCGGCGTTTGGCGGCAAAAGTAGGAACTATTTGAAAAATCCAAAGTCTGCAGTCCTTACTTGAATTTAAAAAAAAAACAGATAACACACACTAACTTAATACAGTCATCACAATTAACACCGGTTATCAGACAGATTCTACACACACCCAAAGTACACGGGGCTACATGACCGCATTGTCGCAGCCCCTAAACTGAGGAACCATCCAACCAACCAACCAAACTGGGCAAGAATATGCAAGGAAGCGGTCGTAGTCTGTCCGAAGGTACTGTCCCAGCATTTGCCTGGAGTTGAAAATGGGGAAACCACGGAAAACCATTTCCAGGACGGCCGACGGTGGGGCTCGAACCCACTTCTACTAAGTTCGCGGAATGCTTAGCGAACGTAGCTAGCGCTGTCGGTCGCCTACGTATTGAGACTCAGACCCCAAAACTTCTGGACTGTATCAAGAAATAATGTAGAACTGGTCTGAGGACTAGAATGGGGTAAACTCATCCTATTGAGGGAGATGGGTACGATTCCCACTTCGGCAATTCTGGAAGTGGGTTTCTAACTTTACTATAGTTCCTAAGTTCAGGCCACGGTCGCCTCGTTCCCTAACTTCAATTACAAAGACAGTGATACTACAGTATCACGAAAGTTCTACACACACCCAAGTAAACTGGCTTGATGACCACGATGTGCAAGCTCGTAAATGAAAAATTTAACGACATCATATGTTCGTTTGTTTGCTTGTTTGTTAATTTGTTTAGTTGTTGCTATTGTAATTCCAACCGCGATATGCGTTTACCTTGGGGATCGTCCACATATTACGTAATCATAAAGACGGGGGTTCAAAGCTCATGATTACGTTGATGACTTGGGGGGAGGAGACTGCCGTGGCGTTAAATTGGGGACCATCCCTGCATTTACCTCAAGTAGAAGTGGAAAACCTTGAAAATCTACTTCCAAGATGGCTGAGGAGAAACTTTGCCTCACAAGGCTGAGTGCACCCCGTTCCAGCCCTCAGATCAGAATGAAATTTCTTGGCAAAGCCGGTAATCAAACCCGGACCTCAGAGGTGACCACCAAGAATGCTAGCTATTACACCACGAGGTAATCAAGTAGCAAAATGTCTTGTCTTAATGGATACAATAATTCCAAACCTCAGAAAGCTCTAGGCCAGACAGTTCCATGCCAGCAGCAGCTCGCCAGTGAGCAACTGAGTACTCGCCGCCGTGTGTGAGTAAACCTGCAATATGCAATACAGCTCTGATGTAGAGGCTGCCGTTAATAAGCGGTGGATACATCAAGACTGGCGGGAAGCATGGACTTATACTATGACCTTCGCCCAGTGACGTATTGGCTATGACCCCCAGTCACTCTCCAACCGTACTCCGAGCATCACTGCTGAGTACTCGTGAGTACGCATACTCAAACTCGTGGATTTGGAACAGCCTGCTCTAGGCAATCCAAGTCATCTAAGGATACAGTGAAAAATATTGGGGAAACATGATGCTTTGAATAAAAAAGCCAATATGCAAAATTAACTGACCGGCACGAAAAACGCAACACTTCAATTTCTTACAAAAACTGAAATTTATTTCAAATTTATGACACTTTCATAACACTAATCTACTATATGATGATGAAATATTGTAGTACGGTCCCATGTAGGTGTCTAACAATGGAAAATAAAAAATGATTATACACAAATTTAAAAATTAAGCCAGTGATGCACACTTCAAGGAAAGAGCACTAAAAGAGCGGGAAATTTTGAGTAAGGTCCTAAAGGTCCTCACTTCTGTTTTGATTTTATACACTTCACACATTACTTCACAGACCTTGGAGATGATCTCGGAGACCTCAGTTCGCATCTTTAAAAGCGTGTTTTGCCACCTCTTGTACCAATGACGGCATTCAACCTTTCAGGGATGCTCCTGAGTAATGCTGTAATGTCCTGTTGAGGAATCATCTCCCAGTCTTCCAGGAAGACATTCCGTAGGTCCTGTAGGGTCTCTGGATAGCACTGACGAGCTCTTCTCCCCAGCCGGTCCCAAACGTGCTCAAGAGGATTCAAATCAGGGCTTCGAACAGGCCAAGCCATAGCATGAACCCTGCTCACCCAAGAACTTTCTTAACATGTGGGCGTGCATTGTCTTGCATTAGTGTGAAATCATCACCAAACAAGAAGTTCCGTGAAGAACTATACAGCCTACTTTTCATGCCAATGATTATTCTACAGTATATGAATCTATCTAGAATAATGACGAAATTAAGTTGGTAATATCGAAATATCTAATTATTTCAAAATATACCTGGTATAATGTAGCCTAATAGAGCACTACAGTTGGCAGCCCTGGTGACTGAATATATTCTTAGTTCCATCTCTTAAGGTACAGAATACATAATTTGGTTGAAGTCCATTGGACGTTACATGCAGTTAGACACTGGATCTATCAGCACGCGTAAAAGCATGTTGGCAACAATGCCATGTGTGTGCTTGTCAGAAATAATCTGTAATATTATGATATCTTGTTGTGCCAATTTCGGATGAAATCCATTTGTTAGTATAGAAGTTACATGTATTTAAAAATTGGTCTTATCAGCAGGCATAGAATCATGTTGGCAGCACTGACTTATATTAATTACTCCAAATTAATCTAGAATGTCAAGTGCTATACGTGTGCAAAGTATAGAGCTGTTGGATTGCATACTTTCTGATATATTGATATTAAGGTAAAAATAATATAGACAGCATTTATTAACAGTTGGTAGCCCTGATTGCTCTTAACAATACTTATAGTCATATCTGTTATGTTACACATTGCACATACGAAATTTGGTTGAAATCCAACTGATAGTATAGAACTTACATGTATTAAAAATTGGTACTATCAGTAAGCTTATAATCATGTTGGTAGAACTGAAGTATATAAGTTACTCCAAATTAATCTAAAATGTCAGATTATACGTGTGCATAGTTTAAATCTGTCGGCTTGCATACTTTCCGATATATTGGTATTTGGATTTAAAAAAATAGAGAGAGCAATTATTAACAGTTGGCAGCCCTGGTGGCTCTTAATAATACACTTAGTCATATCTGTTTATGTACACATTTTACATACAAAATGTGGTTGAAATCCAATTGATAGTGTAGAAGTTATATGCATTTAAACATTGGACTTATCAGAAGGCTTAAAATTATTTTGGCAACACTGTCATGTATGGCCTCCTGGAAATTAAACTGAAATAGTATTATCTACATGTGTGCCAATTTTGGAATAGCTCCCAAGCATACCTTGCAAGATATCCAACATAGAGCTCAAATTTCTAGTGCGTTTTTTCAGCAGTTGGTAGCACTGACATCATTTTCAAATATGGACGTGAGATATTCCGGTGCACATCTTTACACATACTAAATTTGGTTTCGATTACTGCAGCCGTTTAGGAGTTGATAGGGGGGGGGGGACACACACAGCCAGACAGACAGACATTTTCCCGGATCGATCTCATAAGTCTACTTTTTCCTCATTTTTGCAAAATGTGAAAAGTAGGCTAAAAATGGAGCGAAAGGCACAACATGCTCCAGAAGGATTTCCTCCACATATCGATGTGCAGTGAGGCTCCCATTCTCCACGAAGTCCAAATCCGTCCTTGCAGCCATACTGATTGCTGCTCACACCATCACACAACCACCATGAAATGGCGTCCTGGATAAGAATGTGCAAGGGGAATACCTTTCCTCTGGCCTTCTACAGACCCTCTCTCTTCCGTCAGGTGATCGAAGGCCAAACCGCGACTCATCGGCGAACAACACTTGTTCCCATTGTTGTACTGTCCAGCCATGATGTTCCCTTGCAAAACGTAGTCGAGCTGTGCGATGTTCTCTGGTAGGTTCTGGGTCTGTAACTGGTCTTCTGGATTGAAGATTGGCTTCTTCCAATCATATTCTTCGGACGGTTCTCTCACTAGCATCGACCCCTCGAACTTGGTGGAGTCGATTTCGTGCTTCAATGGCGGTGGAGTGACGGTCGTGAAGAACTTGAAGTTGTAAGAAGCCGACATCTCTCTTCGATTTTGTTCTTATCGGGCCTGATCCTGGTCTCCTTGCAAAGCCTCCAGTTTCCCTGTACCTTCGTACGGTTCTGGAAATCGTGGAAGCTGTAATCCTCAACACTTCTGCAATGTAATGCATGCTGCGACCATCTTCCACCAAAGCAACAACTTTTGCAGCTTGTTCAGGGCTTAAGGGCATGTTTGCTCCAGAAAGCTAATTACGACAATCACAGAAAGATCCCACAAACACATGTGATTGAAAAGGGAACAATTGAAAGTACAACACTAAGCGCTATAAGAGCGGGAACACATTATTGGGTTACATCCAGTGATGTGTTTTCCAGGTTGCGCGGGAAAAATCAATTGAGGCTAGTGCAATCAACAATCAACACTTCATTGTTTGCTTGCAAAGCAACACCAATAACATACCCCGTCTAAAAAAATAGGTTAAAGTGCTTCACTTTCATTAAATAGATAAATTACACAATAATTTCACATCATTTATTGGGTGTTGCGTTTTTCATGCCGGTCAGTGTATATATTACCATACAACTTATAGGCGTATCATAGAGATGAAACTTCAGTCACTTCTTATCAAAGTCTCCCTCGAAAAGTACACATATTTCTTCACGTAGGCCTACTCACCAAGACTATATGGCCACTGTGCACGCTTCTTTGAGAGTCTGTTTGAACCACTGAAAAATTGCCGGCTGGTGCTTGTACGAGACTGCTTCGGATCGTTCTCACATTATGTTCTTTCTGTTGTGAATTGTCTCACTCATGAACGCATGTTTCCTCATCCATGACATCATCACCACATGTCTCAGTCAACTAGCGATGAATACCGTACCGGTCCATGCAAGTGAAGAAAACACGTTGATCACGGAACGTAAATGTCGCCATTTTAAGTACCGGAATCAAAAACGAGTCTCGCTCCTTGCAGCTGTCAGTAAAATAAAGTTGATTTACTCCACGTGCTGTTTTCATCTGTGTCACGCTTTCACACTGAGTGCCTCATCTTGTGAGCCAACACTGCATGTTGCTATTTGCTCCCAATCTCGAAAGCGAGAGAAAAAAAGAAATAGTCCTTAGAACTTCACTGCACCTTTTAATAACGTAAATGATATTCCAGAACACTCGAAATCTGCAGAAACAAATGCCATTCACATGAATCGTTTCCTCAAACACGGCATATTACCATCTCTGCATTGATTACGATGTTCAATTCCAAATATGCATTTGCGTACACGAATTGACTGTGACAATTAACGTATTACAAAATATGTAATCGTAATTTGAGTCGTCCAGTTGCAAAACTCGTTTAATCCACTTGTGAATAAGGATCATGTCGTAAAATTATTCATTTATTCGTTAATTTCCCATAAGGAGAGCGTTACAACACAATCAATTTTCATGTTATACTCTGGCCCGTTCTTCCTTTTTCCCAAAAACCTCTCATGTATACACTACGCTTCCTTATTTATTTAATTACTAGCAGAAGTACCCATTCTTCGAACTGTACAGGCCCGGGGGGCTGTACCCCCTGAAAGCCACCCCCCATCTTTTACTAAAACCACCCCAACTGGCAACATCATAAGACCAGAACATTACCTTTACACAGCAAGAGGCGGCCACCCAGCTTGGGAGGTTAGCCAACTACTTGTGACACATACATAAACATCTACACAACAACTAACTGGGGCAGCTACGTCGACGGAATGCTGACCACGCAACGCCGAGAACTATAAGAATGGAGTCCTTTTTGGAGCCATTATCTGTTATACAGTGTGCGTCGCCGAAGGCCCTAGCCGACGTCTGCTCCAGCTGCATCATCAGGTGAGACTCAGCAAAGTGCTGAGAATCCTTTACTTTGTGAACACCCACTCATAATCTTGTACACTCTACTTGTATAATTGCCTACATTCCCCCAAGAGGGACTTACAAATTCACACTCACTGACCAATAAACACATGGTCAGTAAATTACACTTGTATTGTCAATTACACGCCTCTTTACATCCTCATACCCTTCCTGACTCTCGTCACGATTGACTGTGACCATAGTAGCCAGTAATTGCTTGGTCAGACTCCATTGTGCTTCCCGCACGCGACTCGACTACATAACGTCGAGCCGCTGACGTAAGCACGCCTATTGTATTACCCATCCCGTCCAGCTGGCAGGCCGGTATAGTGGCCTGCATTTAGAGGTCCATCCCCTAATCAACACTTGCATCTTTGCAGGAACACCCCCTAGCGTTTAAACACTAAACAACACACTACACTAGTAAGCTCCCCCAGCTACGGGAAGCTACTCTCTCCTAGGAACTACCTTCCAAATTGGTACAGTGACACAAGTGTTTTATCCCAAACCACCCCCCAACTAAGGGATCTAAATCAGAACGGTCTTCGGTATTAATAACCAGACGTAATAAATTGAGCTACTATTGCAATGGTTAGGGGCTTGGAACCTGTTTGTCGACAAAGATAAATGATTACTTGAAATATGCTCTGAAACTAATTTATCTAACGTGTACTTCCTGACGTGAAAATAAAATTGAAAACCTCGTAGACGAAACACAATACACGTCACATAAAAACTGACCCTCACTATTGTGTCAATCCGGCATCCACAGGAAGACCCCTTTAATAAATTATAAAGGCTTGTGGTGCATGAAATTTCAGTTTTTTTTTAGCCTCCAATGGCCCAAATTCCAAAAAGCAAAAAAATAAAAAAATAAAAACCTATTTCAATTCAGGAATTTTTGAAAATAATGTTGCTGTTTGAAGATATAATAGACCTTCTGTACGACGTATCGCACGTTTAAGTCTTGTGAAAATATCTAGGGTACCCCTTGACACCCTTAAGCGCATTGATGAATTTTACAGTTTTGGTTGGTTCCGTGATAACCTTATAGCCATTTGCAAACTTTCACAGAAATTTAATAAATGGAGTGGCATTACTTCTTGCAGAAATAGATGGAAAGTTGGATGTAACTTTTTGAGACACTGTTGTCATGGTTACTGGCTTGCATTCCTACATTTGTTTATTAAATGAAATTAGTTTTCTGGGAATATCTCAGAAACTCTTGGTTTTAGAGCCTTAAAATGTAGTTTTCGGGGACCCTTTACGGCTGTTTAGGGGCCCGGAGTTTTGTTTCTGACACCAAGGGGCTGAACATAAGCTTTGTCTCGTCGTTGTAGGCCGTAGTATAACAATACTAATTATAATAATAACATAACAATGTAGGGATAGGGATATAATAGACCTTCCGTACCACACCAGCACGTGTAAATCGCGTGAAACAATTCTAGAGTACCCCTTGACCCCCTTAAGCGCATTCTATGTGTTGATGAATTTTACAGCTTCATTTAGTTCCGTTATAACCTTATAGCCGTTTGCAAACTATCTCAGTAATGTAATAAATGGAATTGTATTGCGTCTTACAGCAATAGATGGACCTGTGAGTTTCTGTTACCATGGTTACCAGCTGGCTTTCTTTCATTATTGCATTAAATGAAATTAATTTTCTGGGAATAAGTCAAAAACTGTTGGTTTTAGGGCCTTAAAATGTGGTTTCGTTTCTCACATTGAGGGGCTGAAAATGAGCTTTGTCTCGCCCTTCTACGCCTATTTCAGCAAGTACACACATCAAAAAAAGTTTTGCATCACCTCGGTTCCCAGATCTCCGGCATATAGACGTTGACTGTGTGTATTGTATCCAAGATACAGTCCCTTTGACTGTTCATAGATGTCACTAAAACTGCTCAAAGATGTAAACAACCATGCATGAGCAGGGCCTATTAGACGGAGGGGGTACGACAGCCGATCAGTTCCAGTCATTCCACCAGGACGAAGGTACGCTGCTCATGTTGTCTGTAGTTCTACCATGCCTAGAAGGTCAATACCGCAGTTCGATCGCGTCCGCATTGTTACTTTGTGTCAAGAAGGGCTCTCAACAAGGGAAGTTTCCAGGCGTCTCAGAGTGAACCAAAGCGATGTTGTTCGGACATGGAGGAGGTACAGAGATACAGGAACTGTCGATGACAGGCCTCGCTCAGGCCGCCCAAGGGCTACTACTGTAGTGGATGACCGCTACTTACGGATTGCCGCTCGGAGGAACCCTGACAGCAATGCCACCATGTTGAATAATGCGTTTCGTTCAGCCACAGGACGTCGTGTTTCAACTCAAACTGTGCGCAATAGGCTGCATGATGCGCAACTTCACTCCCGACGTCCATGGCGAGGTCCAGCTTTGCAACCCCGACACCATGCAGCGCGGTGCAGATGGGCCCAACAACATGCTGAATGGACCCCACGGAATTGGCATCACGTTCTCTTCACCGATGAGTGTCGCATATGCCTTCAACCAGACAATCGTCGGAGACGTGTTTGGAGGCACCCTGGTCAGGCTGAACGTCTTAGACACACTGTCCAGCGAGTGCAGCAAGGTGGTGGTTCCCTGATGTTTTGGGGTGGCATTATGTGGGGCCGACGTACGCCACTGGTGGTCATGGAAGGCTCCGAAACGGCTTTACGATACCTGAATGACATCCTCCGACCCATAGTGCAACCATATCGGCAGAATATTGGAGAGGCATTTGTCTTCATGGACGGCAATTCTCGACCTCATCGTGCACATCTTGTGAATGCGTTCCTTCAAGATAACGACATCGCTCGACTACAGTGGCCAGCATGTTCGCCAGACATGAACCCTATCGAACATGCCTGGGATATGTTGAAAAGGGCTGTTTATGGACGTCTTGACCCACCAACCACTCTGAGAGATTTACGCCGAATTGTCGTTGAGGAGTGGGACAATTTGGACCAACAGTGTCTTGATGAACTTGTGGATAGTATGCCACGACGAATACAGGCATGCATCAATGCAAGAGGACGTGCTACTGGGTATTAGAGGTAGTGGTGTGTACTGCAATCTGGACCACAAATGCTGAAAGTCTAGCTGTATGATGGTACAACATGCAATGTGTGGGTCTCATGAGCAATAAAACGAGCTGAAATGTTGTTTGTGTTGATCTCTATTCCCTTTGTATTTAAAGGTTCCGGAACTCTTGGAACCGAGGTGATGCAAAACTTTTTTTGATGTGTGTATTTTAAGGGGGTAGGCCCCCTTTTATGAGAGGTACAGAGAAGAGTTACATCAATGATTAGTGTTGTGCCTCTGAAGGATATCTGTACCAAATATGACGTTGATCCACCCAGCCGTTCTCGAGTTACAAGGGAACAAAATTGTACACAGACAAACAGACAGACAGACAGCCAGCCAAAAAAATTATTTTCGCGCGCATCCGTCATAAAACAGTGTGAAACGCGTAAATAACGCAAATTTCCGTAGAAATTCAGAAAAAACAGACAAACTTTCATTCTTACATACTGTATATAGAGATTCATTCTTATATAGAGAGAGATGGCCGGCCCCGTGGTGTTGGGATAGCACGCCTGCCTCTCACCCGGAGGCCCCGGGTTCGATCCCCGGCTCCGTCAGGGATTTTAAAACTGGCGTGAGGGTTGGAACGGGGTGCACTCAGCCTCGTGAGGACAATTGAGTAGTTGTCTGACAGTGAGACAGCGGCCCGATCACGAATACCAATATTAACAGCCGAGGGGACCCGACGCGCTGATCACGCGTCACCCCAATATCTGCAGGCCGAATGGCTGGGCAGAGGTCGCTTGGTCGGCCTTAGCCCGTCATGGGCTGTATAGTGCCAGGGGTTGACTTTTTTTTTATACAGAGAGATGTTATTTTACTTTATGATACTTTATTTTTTTTGTTTTTTTGTTTTATTTCGTTTTATTTTGTTTCAAATTGTTTTGTTTTATTTTTGGTTTTGTGTTTTGTTTTATTTTGTTTTTGTTTTTATATTGTTTTGTTTATTTTGTTTTTGTTTTATATTGTTTTGTTTATTTTGTTTTATTTTGATTTTGTTTTGTTTATTTTATTTAGTTCTGTTAAGTTTTATTTTGATTTTCCAACACAAAACCAAAAACAAAGGACACGAAGCAAAAAGCAAAATTCAAAAAAAAAAAAAAAGGAGAAAACAGAAAACAAGAAACACAAAGGAAAAAGCAAAATTCAAAAAAGCAAAAGAAGAAAAGAAACACAATACCAAAACCAAGAAAGAAAAGCAAAAAAGTAAAATTCAAAAGCAAAAGCACAAAGCAAACACAAAACCCAAAACCAAAAATGCAAAGCAAAAAGTAGAAAACAACAAACACAAAAGATACGTGAGGCAAAGTCCAGAGAAACATTTCTCATGAAAATGATTCTTATTCACAAGTGGATTAAACGACTCATTCCTTACATTTGGCTACATTTCCCGTTAGTGACTGATTCAAAAAACACCCCGAGTACAGTATAACCCATGGAAAGTTGAAAGTAGTGCCCACTGTGTGAGGGGGCGTGGTGGCTCAGCGGTCTAGCTGTGTGCCTCTCACCAAGGCGGTCTGGGTTCGATTCCCGGTCAATGCATGTGAGATTTTCGAAGTGAAATGCCATGTCCTGTGGTTCGGATTCCACGTAAAAAGGAGGTCCCGTGGCTCATAATCACAAGATTCAAGGTCACGTAAAACTACAATCTTCCTTCCTTTTTCCACTGTGTGAGGGTGTAATCAGCCGTGGAGGTTAAGTGTCGATATGTCACCCAGTTCAGTAGCTCGTCGAGTACACGTCATCAGGATAGAGCCCCGGGTCACTGGCTGCGCAGCTCGTCGGTAATGGTCCATGGCGAGCACACCATCTCTCCCTATTAGACTTGTCAAGACATCGTTACACAACTAGTGTTGCGAAATAGATCCGTCGATATTTCCAAATATTGGCGTTTTATCTTTATACTCTACTGTATTATTTAGTTAGTAGCGGCTTCGGTGGCATACTTGGTAGAATGCTGAACTGCTGTGCCCAAGATAGCGGGTTCAAACCCGGCCGAAGTCGTCGGATTTTTAAGAGCGTTAAAAATTCCTCAGTATGCCTTCCTTCGGAGGGGAAGTAAAGCCGGTGGTCCCATTTCATAGATTTACGGCATGCAAAAAATTCTTTCACAGACTAAACTTGTGTGAAGCTAAATTGTTAGGTTAGATTTCGTCGGAACGCTCTATCAAGGTTCCAACATTCACCGTTAAGTATCATTGATATCTGGCAGCGAAAGTTAGAACTACTTGAAATTGAACGGAACTTGTAGCTCACCCTGAGGGTGTCCGCTGGAAGCAGCTACACGCTCTGGCGAGCCGAACATCTCCCGGCACTAAAAGCCATACGATAAATACATAAATAAATTTAGTTAGTTCTTTGTTTGTCGGTTTCAACTTGAGGAACTGCAGCTACCAAACTTTAACTGGCAGAAGATATTCATCGACAAACATCACCTAACAAAGCCATGTGTGCAGAAGACGCTACCTAGTGGTTTTAACCTCCCTCGTAGACTATGGTCTACTCGGAACAAGATTCGAACCAACCACGGGAACTGTGCAGCCTTCCACTACAAATGGAACCGAATCCCCACGCCTGAGAGTGACTGTGGTGCTCTGCAACACACATTTCAGCACATCATCAGTGAATGCAGGACAAGGAAGTATAACGGCAGTGTTAGTGCCTTTCTTCTTGCAACTCCTGAAGTTCTAGAATACATCAAAAATCTGGACATACATAATATAGTTTAGATTCTATCCGTGTTAATTATTGTATCTCTAGCCATACGCTAGATAAAAAAAAAAAATGTTGCTTTAAGATCTTCTATTTTCTTCTATAACAATTATTTAGATTTACATTTACCTGTTTTGAAATTGTGTGACAAGGAGAAAAGGAAGGAAGATTGCAGTTTTACGTGACCGTGAATCTTGTGATTATGAGCCACCACGCCCCCTGTGACAAGGAGATAGCCTACTGAACTGGGCGAAAATTCTGTGCACTTTAAATAAAATTAAAAAAATTAAAATAAAATCATTTTAAATAAATTTAATCTATAAAAATGAATCGCTAAATGTGTTGCTAACCGTAAAACTTGAGAACGGTTTGACCAATTGGGCTAATTCTTTTTTTTTTTTTTTTAATATTCACTAACGTTCAAAGAAGGTTCTAATGAAGAGAAAAAGTAGAAAATTGCCCGGAAAACATAAAAATCCCATTTTCCAGTGCTTACCAATGCGTTGCTATTGTTACTAGTGTGGCGGCAGTAGCACAGTTTGCCGAAAGGTACCGCCACGGGCAGAGTCTATGTTGCGATTGCTATTAGTGAATGTCTGAGGACCAACATCATTCCATAATTACGAACTGTTGGTGGTGAATTGTGTGGCTTTTACAGAGAAGCCTGTCTAGGTTTGCAACTGTTAAAAAATGACGCTACTGCGAAACTTGAAATGTTGCCACTGAGTTCACTCGTATGTTGGATTTATAAATAGGTGCTTAAGAAGGATTAAACTTAATTTCTGACCAGAGGTAGTTATAATTATAAGTCGTTCATAGATAGACGATTATGCAAAAGCTATTGACACGTTAAGCAGGCCATTAATACTCGCATAACTGAAATCCATAGTGGGGTGTGATAAACTAACGAACCTGATAAGTAACATTCTGACGACAAACTTCATACAAATAGATAACCGTGTCACAAACTCGAATTTGTTAATGCAAACTAATGGAGTACTGCAAGGTGACCCACTCAGCCCCCTCCTGTCCAACGTTGCGACGTATGATGTGGTGATGGCAAATAAGCAAGGGACAGCAAATCTTACAATATTATTATACGCAGACGATATGGTCATTGGTTCGAGTTCCATTCCTGAAGTTCAAAAAGCCATAGACAATCTAGACAGGTGGGCAAAGGACAATAAGATGAAAATTAACACAGAGAAAACATTGAAAATGACGTTTCGGAAAGGAGACAGAGAGGCTTCAGGAGACAGGATATACCTAGGATTGAGCCGGTACCAAAGCCATATATGACATTAAAGCAATTACAAAGCTCTCATTGGGAACTGCTATGAGATTATTCGAAGCGAAAATAACGCCCATTGCCACATATAGACTTGAGATCATCTGGGAGAAATTACCCCTGGCAGACTTGAGGACGTTTGAAGCAGTCAAATCGCGCTTCCTGGACGCTACCCTGGAGATGTCGACGTATACAAAATCTAGATTAGCTATGAACTCGCCAGGGAGACCTTCTTCACTGAGGACCTTCGGATGAAGAGAAGGCTACCATCCACAGACGCCTGGAAAAAACTAATGCAGGAAAGAATACAGAAGAGGGACGAAATCTGGCTCGGGTTTTATTCAACGGAGGCCATGATGACTAGGACAAGGATAAACACTAACCAAGACTTGCGACACTTTGTTAATTTGATGGCGGTACATGGGTATCACCATAAACTGTGCAATACCGGATACTTTCATGACCCTGATGAATCCTGCGTGTGTAAATTATGCGGTGTACAATGCGGTCGGTAGATACCATGTAATTTCTTGAAAATAAATAAAAATAATTAAAATTAAATAACTTAAATAACTTAGGCCTACGGTACGCTACCATAATAAATTAAAATTAATTAAGTTGTAATAAAATGCACACAGGTGAAATAAATTGATTACAAATGAAATAAAATAAAATTAAAATAAATAAAATGAAGCAAAATAAATAAAAAATAAATTAAATAAAATTAAGTAAATTGATAGACAGCAGACATTTGCCGACGGTTAAATACCCCGAGCCTACACGTAAAATGCTACATACGGTATTTTAAGAAGGAAGCTTTTAGTTTTACGTAACCGTTAATCATGCGATAATGAGCCACGGGACCTCCTTTTTAAGTGGAATCCGAACCACAGGACATGGCATTTCACTTCGAAAATCTCACATGCATTGACCGGGAATCGAACCCGGTCCACCTTGGTGAGAGGCCAACAGCTTGACCGCTAATCCACCACGCCCCTGCTACATATTTTGTGACTTCTGTTAACACGCATTGATTTATTTATTAGTGTTCTGTGAATATTAATAACATTTTTAGCCTATTTTCATTTATGAAAAAATAGGCTCATGAGATCACCGTATGTCCGTGTGTCTGTGTGTGTGTGATTCGCGTGTGTGCCCCCCTAATAACTTCTAAATCGCTGGAGCGATTTCAATGAAACTCAGTAAGGTCATAGCACTATTCTGGACGACCCCGACTGTGCCCTTCAAATTTTGTTACATCTCACCAATCCAACATGGCGGCTGTGCGAAATATTTCACCAGCATTCAATATCTCCGAAATTATTACCGATATCACCCTGAAATTTTGTACGGTGATAAAGAGAACTACTAGAAGTTCACCTATGTGACTTTTGAAACCCTGGTAACTACAAAACCAACATGGCGGCCAAGCGAAGTTGAAAGTTTTAAATAGACTTTTCTCGCGATTTAATGATCCAAACGCAATGGAACTTGGTACCGAAAATGTTTATACACATTGTAATGCACTGGGATCTAATTTAGTTCAATTGTTTACGTAACCTAAAGATGGCGGCTGTGTGAATTTTAAAATTAAGTTTTTATTTTTTGTATCATAATCATGCGATCGAAGTGAAAGTTTTAATAATGAACCTACGCAATAATTTTCCTTTAATGGTACATGACTCCGGCCTATACATATAAAAATCCAACATGGCGACCATCCGAAATATTTAGACGGTTCTCAATATCTACGAATCTATTACAGCAATCAAACTGAAAATTTTTATGTTCATAGGGGCTATGAACGTAAGTTCACTTATAGGACTTTCAATAACCTGGTGATCACAAATCTAACATGGCAGCGACGCGAAGTATAAATATTAACATGACGTTTCTCGCAATTTAACTATCCGAATGCAGTGAAACTTGGTAAAGTAAATTATTATACAAATGTTAATCCACTGGCATCTAATTTATTACAATTGTTTCCATAACCACAGAATGGCAGTTGTGCGATATTTTAAAATCTCGTTTTTACTTCTTGTGTCCTAATCATGTGATTGAAGTTTGAATACGTCACGTACACAATAATCTTCATGTAATAGTACATAACTCTAAGACCTACATATATAATAATCCAACATGGCGGCCATCCGAAATATTTAGTCGGTTCTCAGTATCTACGATTCTATTACAGCAATCAAACTGAAATTTTGTTGTTGATAGTGGCAATTAACATAAGTAGGATATATGAGTCGTCCAGTTGCAAAACTCGTTTACACTTGTAAATAAGGATCATATCGTAAAATTATTTATGTTCGACGAAGTCGAAATGTAAACATTAAGTAATGTGTCAGAAAACTGTATCATAATGAGGCTCATTATAATACTATTTTCATTATGAAACGGTTTCTCCCACCAATCAGAGCTCAAGAAACAGTTGTGTGACCAATTAGGTAAGGATACCTCGCGCATGCGCTCAAAATCCACTGTAAACAATAGGTGTTCTGTGTTGGCAAGCAAAGTGAATGGTCTCTGCGTTCGGAGTGCCTTGACCCACGCATGCGCTCTGTTCAGTCAGCAACGCCCTCTTCACTAACTGAATCCCACAGATATTTATGAATATTTATGTTAAAACATACAATAAAGTTATAATTATCGACGAACATAAACAGTCGTATGGAAATTATAAAACTCGCTTACGCTCGTTTTATAAACATACTCGTGTCATAATTATTGTCATTATAGGCTCGTTGCATAATGTACTATTATTTATTTTATTTTACTTTATTTTATTTTGTTTAATTTAATTTTGTTTTGTTTTATTTTGGTTTTGCTTTGTTTTATTTTATTTAACTTTATTTTGTTTTAAATTGTTTTATTTATTTTTTGTTTTTGTTTGTTTTGTTTATTTTGTTTCATCAGGTTTTGTTTTGTTTTATTTTGATTTTCTTTTGTTTATTTTGTTTTGTTTTATTTTATTGATTTTCCAGAAAACAAACATAAAACCAAAATCACGAATCAAAAAGAAAAATTCAAAAACAAGAGCAAAAGCAGAAAACAAAAAACAAGAAACACAAAGCAAAAAGCAAAATTCAAAAAAAAAAAAGCAGAAAACAATCACAAAACCAAGAAAGAAAAGCAAAAAGCAAAATTCAAAAAAAGGAAGAGCACGAAGCAAGCAAAAAACCAAAAACCAAAATCACAAAGCAAAAAGAAAAAGGTAGAAAACAACAAACACAAAAGATACGCGAGGCAAAGTCCAGAGAAATGTTTCTCATGAAAATGATTCTTATTCACAGGTGGATTAAACGAGTTTTGCAACTGGACGACTCATATGAAAATAGGCTTTAGTTCTTCACGGAACTACTTGTTTCTGATGCAGTCAGTGGCCATTTATTTTATTTTCAGGACGGGTCAGAGAAGGGATTTTGGAAGGAAATCGGGCATGGACCTGTTGAAAGGAACCGTCCCGTTATTTGCCTGGTGATGAAAATGGGAAACTACGAAGCGATTTGTCAGCACGACCGAGATGGGATTTGAGCCCACGCTCTCCCGATCCCAGCGAGGCACAAGTTGCGTTGGCGCTCTCATTCTGTGAATTAAGAATACAAGCGGACCCGTGCGAGAAATCTCGCATGATCATAAGCCACACTTTCCCCAA
Organism: Meconema thalassinum; assembly: GCA_946902985.2. Classification (NCBI taxonomy): domain Eukaryota; kingdom Metazoa; phylum Arthropoda; class Insecta; order Orthoptera; family Tettigoniidae; genus Meconema; species Meconema thalassinum. The sequence goes on from OX336393.1 coordinate 179,235,752, forward strand.
CAGGTTTATAATGAGAGACTTAAGGAGAAAGGTTGTTATGTTTTTATTTCCACCAAACGATTATAGAACACTATTTACGTTTCAGGCGTCCCTATGGCCAAAATGCGAACTGAACAGCAATGATGTCGCGTGTTTTCCTACAGCAACAGTATTTGCTAATCGCACACTTCTTACAAAGATTTATATTTATGAATTAATTAGAATGTAATTCATTACTGGTAATGTCATTTGTGAGCTGAGTCCATTGATTGACAGCTTAGCCGTAACACTCACCGGTTATTCGATATATATGAAATTATACGATTTGAGTACTCATTCCTTTAAATTACTGTTTCGGAAATCCATGCAAAATGATAAAGGAAAGACCTCAGAATGTTAAAATGGCATCACAGCGGCCATAATTTGAAGTGGACAGCAATTATGGAGCGTATCTTCCTGCAGCAACAGGATGTGCAAATCGCACACTTCGTACAGTTTTTTAAGTGATTTTTTAAAGAAATTATAGATATTTATGAAATTAGAGTGCAATGCGTCACTGGTAATGTATATTCTCTTTCATTTGAATGCTCATTTTTCACGATCGGTCGCTTGTGAGCGCCGCAGGAGGGATGATGATGATGATGATAATGTTGTGCAAGTCTGTGATATACATAATTAGATTACCCTAATGATTTAAGCACGAGCATTACTGTTTAACAGAGGAAAAAAGAACAATGCGGTAACTCAACTGGGTGGGAATATTGCCCTGGCTTATGTGAGCAGCAGATTCACGGAAACACGTGCAATGTGCAGTATTTCTAAAGCTACTGGAGTAGCGAGCCTTAACAGTAGAGACAAGGACGAGTATATCCTGTTTTATGTTATCGCTAGCGCGCAGCAGTGTTGAGGTGAATGGTACACACTCGGCGATAATCTCCGTTATTAACGGAGCACAAGTTTCTCGTGCACATCATCATTACTTAATGCGTAGTATTTCCAACCCTCTGCTGCACAACCACTACCACCGACAATGAATTGCTAAAGAAACATTTCTGGCTCATCCTCAATTTTCCAACATTATACAGATTTGAGAATCCTCACATACGATGACCAGAAGTGTTTTTATTTTTTGTTTTTTCAAAGGGAGTATCATTTATGTGTCAGTGATTGTGGGTTTGACCCTATAATATGAATGATTATGGTAACGATGACTACAACCGAGTACGGAATAATTTCAAACTGTCTCAAGGAGAAGGGATTTCATGTCTACGACGAAGTGGGACGCATCTCCGTTAGTGTGTATTTGAGTCTTCAGCTCTTAGATTCATTTAATTCAGCCATCCATGTCTCTCTGTCCTGAGCTAATCGTTTCATCACTACCTAGCTATCACACCTTACATCTGAAGCAATCTGTTTAAGGGGAAACACCACGAGTGGAAGTTTTACCACACAGTTAAGAATTAAATCAAAGCTTCACTAATATGTAACATAGAATTATGAAAACTTACAAACTTATAGTTAATACATAGGAATTTAATTTCATATGTAAAGGCGAAGAGTATATAAAGTATTGCATGATTTATTTAAAGGACAATATTTGTGATTTTTTAAAAGTAATGAATCACAAAAAATACAATTTAACAAGAAATGCCAGTCTGAATGGAATGATTTTCTTTCATGTAAAGAAAACACATGAATACCGAGAATGCTAGCCACTACGCAACGAGGTGGATGACGGAAAGGTTGTTAGGACACATACTAAGGCACCCAGGATTAGCCAAGTTAGTTATGGAAGGAAGGGTCGAGGATAAGAACTGTAGGGGTAGAACAAGGTTAGAATATGTTAAACAGATTGCCTCAGATGTATGGTGTGGTAGCTATGTAGAGATGAAACGATTAGCTCAGGACAGGGAAGCATGGATAGGTGCATCAAACCAGCCAAAAGACTGAAGACTCCAACAACAACGAACAAGTGAGACGATCTGATGATGGTCGCATTTCGAACGAAACATGTTACCAATACACCGGAACTTAATTCCCCAACTGTGCAAGGTAAAAGACACCTCAGTGCTGTCCATTCATTCAAGCTCTTGGTAGACGGCTGGAGAACTCTGTTCAGCCAGGATGAGCTCTGGCGGAACACATGTTCCTACATCTATACCATTTACAAGGGTTGTAAACAAAGTAATGGCAACATTTGCATGTGTGCTAAGCCATTCATTGTATGCTCACCATATCTCTACAGGCTTTTAAGTACCCCCTCCCCCTCCTCTGCCAGATATGTGGAAGGTGCAGGATAAAAAGTAACAGTGTCGCATTTGTTGATGTGTATGACAGAACGCCCTGCCGCTTTAAGTATGGCGTCAATTGTATGGAAACTCTTACCTTGAACTGATTCCTTTGCTCCGGGGAAAATCTCGAAGTCATATGGATTCATGTCCGGTAAATAGGGTGGCCATGCTCTGGCACTTCTCACCTCCACCTTGCCGACAATTTCATTATAGGAGCAGCATTGTGACAAAGGGAATTGTTGTGCAAGACAACGGGAGGGTACGTTTGGAAGACAATTTTCTTCCTCTTCCGCTCAGGGAACTGCCCCAATTCCAAACGTTGCCACCCACTGCCTTACACTAAAATGTCCATTGCTACAATGCTGGTCATATCAGACAATTATTAGCACAGCGGAGGTTAATACATCTAGTCATCAGCCTGGTGTAGGCCTACTTGTATATGTATTTGTCTCATAACTAAGCTAGGAATTTTAGGTGCAACATTTTAGTTAAAGAGGTGCAAGAGAAGAAGTGCTTTACTCTAGTCTAAAAGATGAAAAAGAAATGGAATTTTAAATGGAAATATCGATAGCTTACAAACAATACCAAAAACAATTTTACATCATATAGGATGTTTGGAAATTCCGGCTACAAACTACTAGGACGTGTAAAGGGGAGTGAGTACATAACTTGATATTTTGGATAGGAACTCATATCCGATAACGTGCCGTTAGTTGAGAGCCCAACAAACCGTCATTTCCCACATCCCAATGATAGTGGAAGCGCGAAGCTTTAAAGTTATGCAGATCTTCTTCTTCTTCTTCGGCTTTTCCCAATTAATTGGGGTAGCCGGAGCCAACCAGGCTCATATTGGTTTTGGCCGGGGATTTAAGGCCGGATGCCCTTCCTGACGCCACATGATTTTCCAGGTGAAAATTCCACCCCGCTGTCACCGGGATTCGAACCCCGGCCGTCCGGGTGAAAGGCGAGAAGCTAAGCCACTGCGCCATCACGCTCCCTTTAAAGTTATGCAGATACCGCCATAAAATTCCAAATCCAACCCTAGGCGACAGAATCCCTTAATAAACAGTACAGTTTCATATTCTTGTTCCCAAATGTACAGAATATGATCCTTTGCCCTGAGACTTAAAAGAAAACCAACTCTGAAATATATATGAAAATTTCTAAACTTACCGATACCATGAGAATGAGACGAATTCAATTTTTGGACCATTTGGAAAGAATGAATCATACGAGACTTACTTACCGAATCCGCAAATTTCTGCAGAACAAACGTACAAGACCAAAGTGGAGAGGGACCTAGTGGAGATGGGATCGCCAGATCTGATGAACAGAAATGTAATCAGGAATATTGTTCACACAAGGGGATTTGAGATCAGAAGAAACCAACACGAGAGGAACAGAAACTATAACAATCCATGCATATGAAGAGCTATTGGGCAAGGAGGAAGGCTCAGCATACGTTGATTCCGCGTGATCCACGGTGACCCATCCGCGAGAGGAAGAAGAAGAAGAAGAAGAAGAAGAAGAAGAAGAAGAAGAAGAAGAAGAAACCCTTTCGAAAACTTACCTTTTCCTACGTAAGTGTTAGCCTACGTTGTTTTTTTTTTTGCCGGCAATGCAGTTCATTAGTTTCATTAGTTAGTCATTTTTTTTATACTCCGTCACGATGTCCTGATTTTGTAACCTATCGTTAAGGCAACCCTAACCTAGCTGAAGAAGGGCAAGTGCAGTCCGAAACATGTACTAGTGTTTGCTAGAAAGGAATAGTATTGACAAGGCGGAAACACAAGAAAATCATTGTATTTTAGTAATTTGTGAGTCAATACGAACCAGTGAAAAGGTTTTAAAAAAAGCCAGCATTTTAACCTCGCAGAACACACTAGTACAGCCGTAAATGCACGGGACTACATGACTTGATGTCACACAGTCCCTGATAAATCAACAACAACAACAACAACAACAACAACAACAACGATCACCTGATTTCATATTAGACCTACGTCAATGTGTTCCTCAAATAAATCCATGTGTATTTGTCATATTAAGTCCATTATATTTTTGGCAATATACAACCTGTAGGCCTATCTCGTGTGTCTGTGGTTACTGGCAGTGAATCAGCCCGCTATTGCACGCACTGGAGCGTGCCTGCGCAACATACAGCGGCCTGTGCAGACCGAGGGAGCTACGACTGTTACTGTCACACCTGCTCTCGGCAAGGAAGGGGAAATATCATTTCCGTATACAAAACCACACGTGGCCAATATATCGCTAATTATGTAAAAACACCCTATTTCATAGCTAATTTCTTCTAAATGAGGTGGAAACAAACCACGAGACGATCACTTACACACATCAAAAAAAGTTTTGCATCACCTCGGTTCCCAGATCTCCGGCATATAGACGTTGACTGTGTATATTGTATCAAAGATACAGTCCCTTTGACTGTTCATAGATGTCACTAAAACTGCTCAAAGATGTAAACAACCATGCATGAGCAGGGCCTATTAGACGGAGGGGGTACGACAGCCGATCAGTTCCAGTCATTCCACCAGGACGAAGGTACGCTGCTCATGTTGTCTGTAGTTCTACCATGCCTAGAAGGTCAATACCGCAGTTCGATCGCGTCCGCATTGTTACTTTGTGTCAAGAAGGGCTCTCAACAAGAGAAGTTTCCAGGCGTCTCAGAGTGAATCAAAGCGATGTTGTTCGGACATGGAGGAGGTACAGAGATACAGGAACTGTCGATGACAGGCCTCGCTCAGGCCGCCCAAGGGCTACTACTGTAGTGGATGACCGCTACTTACGGATTGCCGCTCGGAGGAACCCTGACAGCAATGCCACCATGTTGAATAATGCGTTTCGTTCAGCCACAGGACGTCGTGTTTCAACTCAAACTGTGCGCAATAGGCTGCATGATGCGCAAATTCACTCCCGACGTCCATGGCGAGGTCCAGCTTTGCAACCCCGACACCATGCAGCGCGGTACAGATGGGCCCAACAACATGCTGAATGGACCCCACAGAATTGGCATCACGTTCTCTTCACCGATGAGTGTCGCATATGCCTTCAACCAGACAATCGTCGGAGACGTGTTTGGAGGCACCCTGGTCAGGCTGAACGTCTTAGACACACTGTCCAGCGAGTGCAGCAAGGTGGTGGTTCCCTGATGTTTTGGGGTGGCATTATGTGGGGCCGACGTACGCCACTGGTGGTCATGGAAGGTTCCGAAACGGCTTTACGATACCTGAATGACATCCTCCGACCCATAGTGCACCCATATCGGCAGAATATTGGAGAGGCATTTGTCTTCATGGACGACAATTCTCGACCTCATCGTGCACATCTTGTGAATGCGTTCCTTCAAGATAACGACATCGCTCGACTACAGTGGCCAGCATGTTCGCCAGACATGAACCCTATCGAACATGCCTGGGATATGTTGAAAAGGGCTGTTTATGGACGTCTTGACCCACCAACCACTCTGAGAGATTTACGCCGAATTGTCGTTGAGGAGTGGGACAATTTGGACCAACAGTGTCTTGATGAACTTGTGGATAGTATGCCACGACGAATACAGGCATGCATCAATGCAAGAGGACGTGCTACTGGGTATTAGAGGTAGTGGTGTGTACTGCAATCTGGACCACAAATGCTGAAAGTCTAGCTGTATGATGGTACAACATGCAATGTGTGGGTCTCATGAGCAATAAAACGAGCTGAAATGTTGTTTGTGTTGATCTCTATTCCCTTTGTATTTAAAGGTTCCGGAACTCTTGGAACCGAGGTGATGCAAAACTTTTTTTGATGTGTGTATATAATTCACTGAATGTCAACGTACAGAGTCCGCCTATTTGCGTAGTGGCTAGCATTCTTCGCTCTCACCGCGGAGGCTTGTTTCTGCCAAGACATTTAATTCTGATCTGAGGGCATGCCTTCCTTCGGAGGGGAAGTAAAGCCGGCGGTTCCATGTCATAGTTTTATTGCATTAAAAAGAACCTTCCACTAGCTACACTTGTGTGAAGCCAAAATTTGTAGGTTAGAATTGATAACGTTCTATTAGTACCAACGTTCGCCACCAGGTGCTGACTGCGATGCCACCGGGTAGCCAAGTACGCAAGCTAGGTGTCGTGGACGGTAGCATTTGGTAGCAAACGTAGGAACTACTTAAAATTACTGTCTTCAGTCCCCACTTGAATTAAAACAGATAACACACACAGTCATCACAATTAACAACGGTTATCAGACAGGTTCATCATCATCCTCATTTCCCCTTTTCCAGCTGACACTGGGTGGGGGCAAATATGGTTCCTCTCCACTTTGTTCTGTCGTTCCACCATTCCTCTTCCGACACAGTGTTCCAATCCAGGTTCCGTTTTCTAATACTACTGTATTCTCCACCGAGTCCATCCAACGCATTCTTGGTCTTCCTCGTCCTCTCTTCCCTGTCATCCGTCGTTCCAGTGCTCGTCTTGGTAGCCTTACTTCATTCATCCATTTGACATGTCCAAACCATCTCAATCTGTTTTGCTCCAGTTTGTCATTTAGTTTCTGTACTCCCAGTTCTTTCCGTATATCTTCATTTCTCAATCTGTCCCTCCTCGTTTTCTGGACCATACTTCTCAGGAATCTCATCTCGGCTGCCTGTACTCTGCTCTCATCCCTCTTAGTCATTGTCCAAGTTTCTGCTGCATATGTCATTATAGGAAAATAATATGCTTTGTACATAACTCCTTTAGCCTTAATTGGTATATCCTTGTTCCATACTAGTCCCCGTATCCAGTGCTGGATTACCCATTAGGCCCAGGCCTAGGGCCCCCAAGCAATTTCTAATTTAGTTCAATTTTATTCCAAAGATTTAGAAAAATTTGATCCAGAACTGAGACAGTTTCAGTATTATATTAAATTACAATATCCTTTAAAAACTGAGTGCACTCATTCAGAACTTTACAAAATTCTTATTCGAAACAAGCTTAAGTCTGTTTTTCCGAACGTTGAAATTGCTTTTCGCATTTTCCTGACCCTCATGATAACGAATTGTTCTGCGGAGCACACGTTTTCAAAATTGAAACGGATCAAAAGTGCGCAAAGAAGTATCATGTCACAAGAACGATTAGACATGCTAAGTTTAATGTATCTCGAGTCAAATTTCATTGACCGAAAAAAAATATGATTATATTTTACAGAAGTAAAAATAGTACTGTATGATTTGTTGAATTGTTCATCAAATCATCTGAAATGTTTTCAAATAACGATGATCATTTCAATTGAAATGTATGTATATATGTATGTTTTAATAAAAAGTGTATTATTCAGCTTCAGAAAAAGAACTCTTGTATATACTTTATTTAATGTACAGGTGCTAAAAAATAAAAATTATTTGAAAAAGTAAAGGGGCCCCAAAAATCTGAGGGACTTGGGCCTCATTTTACCTTAATCCGGCACCGCCCGCACCTGTTGGTAGAAAGCACTCCCGAGTAGTATTCTTCTGCTAATTCTACACACAAAAGTACACGGGGCTAAATGGCCGCGTTGTCACAGCCCCTAAACTAAGGAACCAACCAACGATTACCAGACAAATACGCCACACGCCCATGTACAGTTCACGCTACAGTTTTGGCCAGTGAGCCCCGATTGCGCAGTCGTACAGAGGACAGATGACGAACCTCGGACAAGTGCAATTGATACACGAGTTGCTTTCCGCTCACGTACCAATTGCACATACGTGAGACTCGCAGACTGTCCTGTGTACGACTGAGAACCGGGACTGACCGGCCAAAAACCGTGGCGTGAACTGTGAGATGCAGAATGACCACGATATCCAAGCCCCTCAAGTGAAAACTACAAGTTATTTATAGATACAAGTTAGTTAGTTATTGTTGTTTTAAGGGGCGGAGCAGCAAGGTCATCTGCCTCAAGTTATAAGTTACATATCAACAAAATGTTGAAATGAATAAAAGCATTTGAAAATCCACGGCCTGCATCCAATCGACCGACCGGGTCAGGGATGGAATGAATGAAGCCCCCATCTAGCGGCGAGGATATGAACTGTGCCGGCTGCCGAAGCCTGTCGCACTCCTCTGAGGCAATGATTAAATGAATGACAGATGAAATGAAATGATAGTAGAAGTGTTGCTGGAATGAAATGTTGACAGGGAAAACCGGAGTACCGGAGAAAAATCTGCCTGCCTCCGTTTTGGCCAGCACAGATCTCACATAGAGTGCCCGGGATTTGAACCATGCACCCAGCGGTGAGAGGCCGGCGTGCTGCCGCCTAAGCCACGGAGGATGTGATAAAAAACATTTAAAAATCAAAATAGGCCTAATCCAAAAACCCCGTGTTGAAGCTTGAGCAAAATAATGTGGGTTCTTATAGTTTTTATTTTTATTTTTTTGAAAAGATGGTTATTGTTGTTGTTGTTGTTGTTGTTGTTGTTGATGATGATGAATTTAGGGGCTTTGCGACATCGTGATCATGGGCGTGTGTAGAAGTTGTCTGATAACCTATCTTATTTGTAATAGCTGTATTAGTCTGTGTATTTGTAAGTAAACTGATGATTGGGAAGTAAACAGCCGTGGCCTTAGATTAGGAACCATCCCAGCATTTGCCTGGAGTAGAAGTGGGGAATCACGGAAAACCAATAACAAGATGGCTGAGTTGGGAATCAAATCCACCTCTTCTCAATTTTGCCTCACGAGGTTGAGTGTACCCCGTTCCAGTTCTAAGACCAGAATTAAATTTCTTGGCAGAGCGAATGCGGACCTCCGGGGCATGCTAGCCGCTATACCAAGAGCTGGTCTACTAAGATAGGCAAGGCCGGTTCCCCTTTAAATGTTGACTGGCTGCGTGGCTCAGTGGTAACGTCCTCACCTGCCGAGTCCAAGGTTGCAGGATCGAATCCTCGAGCAGCCAGTGGGCATTTGAAGGTGCGCAAATGTGAGGAAGTCGTGACAGTAGATTTACTGGCACGTTAAAGATTCCCTTCAGGACAAAATTCCGGCACCTCGCAGTCTCTAAAAGCCGCAGTCGTTATGATGATGAAGAAAATTGTTCGTTTAAAGGGCCTAACATCTAGGATATCGGCCCCTAATGGTTTGGGTGATCGTGAAGATGATAATGAAATGTAAACTATAACTAAAACTAACTACTAACTTATAAGTTATACTAGAAGAAGAAATGGAAAACAAGAGGAGAATAAGGCAAATAAAGGACAGGAGGAAAAGAAATGTCCTCAACCCTCGAAAAATGCGGATTGAGGGACTTGGAAGGAAAGAGAGCCATGAAAGGCAGATATGAAAGTGAAAGAGGAGAGGGTCAGTCCCTGATGTAATGGATAAAAGGGTGAAACCGGACCCAGCTCAGGAATTCATCGGGATCGCCAACTCCCGAACTCACCAGCCGTGAGCCCCTGAGGGTGTAGCAATATCTAGGGTGCACCAGAAGTGGTGGGGCTACATACACCCTGCCTCCTTGCCGCAGTAGTTAAATGGGACGTTAAAGCAATAACATTAATTAACCTTTACCTGTTAACCGGCTGATGAACAATCTAAAGCTGGTTTCTGTGTCTTCCTTTTCTATTTGAAAACATACTTATATTCTCCTCCATCTTTATTCGCGATTTGTCGCTGCATGTAACGGTAAGAAAGTTATTGCAATGTCCTGCTCTCAAGTGAAGGAGCGCCTAGCGGAGTTTATAGAACTTAAGTTGGCGACACCTTTGTCGTAGAGCCGTGCTTCTTCACACGGCTCCCATTCATTTGAAGTCTTATAGCCGCAGTGAATTCTCTTCAATTGACCACTTCCGCACGGACCGGGCTATAAGCGAACGCCCGGCGATCGATATCACTGAGTCAGAGAACTTAGGATTCATTCATGTCTCAAGGAAGTGGTAACAAAATGTTCTGCGAGAGTAATTCCGAGACGGGCCCTTCGAAGATAAATGGTGTGGTCATCTTAGCCGACGCACCAGAGGATTTGAATGAGTTTTTAAAATATGGTATGGATTCTGTCTTCTGGAAAGAATTCATGATGAAAATTAATAAATGTAAAACAAAAATATTAGAATGCAGTTGAAAGTCGGCTTCGGTGGCGTAGTCGGTAGCATGCTGAGCTTCTATGCCCAAGATAGCGGGTTCAAACCCGGCCGAAGCCGTCGGATTTTTTAAGAGCGTTAAAAATCCCTCAGTATGCCTTCCTTCGGAGGCGGAAGTAAAGCCGGCGGTCCCATGTCATAGATTTATGGCATGTTAACACGTCATCACACGCCCCCACGGCAGTTTGCCGCGTTTCAACAATAATGCAAATATTTTCCCTATTTGTTTCCTAGAAGTAGAGGGCAGTCAGGTATTCCTCACCCCACATCTATGTATAACGACCGTGGCCTAAACCGGGTTGTCAATGAGTGCTGTCGACGTCAGTTCACACCTATGTTGGTGGTGTCACCTTGTGTGAGCAATTTGCTAACGCGCGTGCGATCACGTACAATAATTTTCGAACCTATGTGAGCATATTGCTAACGGGCGTCTTCTCGCGTATATTTAATATGAAAAAGTTAATATTTGTGTTCTCTTGTTTTTGCTATAACTGGAAATGGATCCGTACGAAGTATAACAAGCTACAGAGAGAGATTTAGTGGACAGTGTTCCAGAATGTCATTCAAGTGAATTTGGCGAAGACAATTATTCTGATTACAGTGACGTTGATGAAAGAGACATTTAAGAGCACGTTGATAGTGACACAGAGGAGAATGTTTCAGAAGTAATATTGCAGTCGTGTGAAGATGGTGTCGATCAACATCCCCCACCATCCAATGAAGAGGCACTGAACCTCTCAGTAGGCCCTCAGCAAGAACCTCACCATCAGTGTCGTTCGCTTGAATTTGCATTCCATTACTCTATACCCTGCAGTAAGTCATTTGTTACTTGTAATACCGGTAATTATCGTGTAATGACAATGGTCTTGTCTTAAAATAATGGAATTTATTTGAAAATGACCAATTATATACTTTGCGGCAATTTGCTACCGGGGCGTGCTTTGATGTCACATCACAGCCTTGGAATTGCGGCAGTTTGCTAACATAGCGTGCTCTCGCGTTTGTAAAATACTTCATAGTACTTCTAATGATATAAAGTTCTAAAAGGAAGATTGTAGTTTTACGTGACCGTGAATCTTGTGATTATAAGACACGGGACCTCCTTTTTACGTGGAATCCGAACCACAGGACATGGCATTTCACTTCGAAAATCTCACATGCATTGACCGGGAATCGAACCTGGACCGCCTTGGTGAGAGGCATACAGCTAGACCGCTGAGCCACCACGCCCCACAATATAAAGTTCTAAATAGCACTTTATGGTAAGTACATTTTGTTTCTAAAGATGATTTTAAAGTTTTAGGATTGAATTTTTCACTATAAAATTATTGCTACAATTTATTACGTATGTGAGCAAATTGCCGTAGGGCGTGCTCTCGTGTAAAAAGAGTGGGCGTGTGATGACGTGTTAAAGAACCTTCCACTAATTACACCTGTGTGAAGCTAAATTGGATAGGTTAAGAATGTAAACAACGCTCTTAGGTTTCTACGTTCGTTGCCAAGAGCCGACTGCGGTGGCGTCTAGTAGCCAAGTTCTGAACATGGCCTAGTAGTCGTTGACGGTGGCGCTTGGCGGCAAAAGTAGGAACTATTTGAAAAATTCTAAGTTGCAGTCGGTACTTAAATTAAACAAGATGTTCAGTAAAGAACATATAGCCTACTTTCTCTTAAATGTATGAGTAGAGTTATAACTCGTTGTTATTATCAAAGAGTATAATAGAACTATTCTTTGTTGAAGGCCATAGAAACGATTTACCTCTACCAAACGCCACAATCTAGATAAAAACTGCTACCATCATTGAAGAAAGAAAGAAAGAAAGAAAGAAAGATAAGAAGTATCTCAAGAATGTTATGGATCTGGAGACATAATCGACCGGACCGGCTGCGTGGCTCGGCGGTAACGTTCTCGCTTGCTGGGCCCTAGGTTGCAGGTTCGTATCCTGGCGCAGTCAGCTGGCATTTGAGGGTGCACAAATGCGAGGGAGCCGTGTCAGTACATTTACTGGCACGTTAAAGATCCCCTTCGGGCCAAAATTCCGGCACCCCGGTGTCTCTAAAAGCAGCAGTAGTTAAAAGGGATGTAAAACCAATAACATTATTATTATTATTATTATTGTTTTAATGTGCTAAACGGTTCCAGGCTAGTGTTCAGAAGTAAAGGGGGAGTTTTAGTCGGTAGTCTGCTACTCAGCAGCAGGAGCCCAACACTCTGTGCGTAAATGCATTTCTTCCCCTAAAAATAAATAATAAAAAATATTATTATTATTATTATTATTATTATTATTATTATTATTATTATTATTACATATACGACCTGCCGTGGGCAACATCCAACTTTGAGTTGAGGCATGTCTTTACACGTCTGGTTGTGCAGGGCTTTCACAACCCTAATTGAAAAAAAAGGAAGGAAGATTGTAGATTTACGTGGCCGTGAATCTTATGATTATGAGCCACGGGACCTCCTTTTTACGTGGAATCCGAACCACAGGACATGGCATTTCACTTCAAAAATCTCACATGCATTGACCGGGAATCGAAAACCCTAATTGAATTAACAAATCTTTCCATGACCCTACAGAGACGTGTGTATACAAACTATGTGGATATTTTCGATTGCTATTTGCCTGAAATAAAAGTAGTAATTAATACCTGAACTAACACCAACGGCTTGAACTCAGTTACTATGTGAAATCGTTTTGTTCTTTACTTCAAATAACATTTTCAAGTAACGCAAAATAGGCTGTTACAAACCCTTTAAAATAAAAAGTAAAAATGTATCGTAGTATCATCTTGTCATTCTTCAAATTCGATGCGCATAGAATGCCAATGGTATATTAATCAATGGAGCCCCACGTAGACTAGTCGTGACTTCTAGTGGTGAAATATCGAACAATATAATCCTAACAGAGCGAGTGCATTCTAGCGACCAGAAGAAGAAAATCTGGAAGTTAATAAGTATGTCGCACGGCCGACTGAATGCGCTCATACCGGCCTAGACAATGAGACCTCTTTCATGAAATCTTGTTAGTTACTCAGCTGCTCACACAGCGCTGTTCACCAAGCACTGCACGACTAAGCCTTATCTCTACTTAGTGTAAAACAAAGTCCCCGATTCTTGGATATCACGGGTAATCTCGAGAACCACTGGATGGATTTTGATGCGGCTTTCACCATTCTGTACAGGTAATATCGAGGAATATTTCTGTAGAAAATAATTTATTTATGATCAAAGGGAGCCAAGCAGTAACGATTTTAGATTTCAGTGAATAGGTCGAAGAAAGAACTTGACGTCCGTGCGCTTTTTAAGCTTACGCTGGACAAACCGTTAAAAATATCAATATACTATGAGTGTAAGAATTGTTCAGCATGAAAAATTGTACAAAAAAGTCCGCGTGAGCATATCTCTATCTTCGATACATCGCCCACTATAAGTGTTTTTAGTTTGGACGGGAGGGGGATTTGGCTTGCACCTCGCCATTCTTAAATTTCGTCTGACAGGAATTCCTTGCACATTCATAACTGTTCCCGGGCGAAGCCGGGGCGGGTTGCCAGTGACACTATTATATTATCATTATAATTCCCACAATATCAAAATGCAAATTATATCACAAAATAAAATAGCGTGCTAATAAATCTAAGAGAAATTAGACATACCTTGCACCTCGTTACAGTTGAATTCGATCAGAATCACTCGGTTTTCATTCAAGTTTATGCATTTTTCTGCTGAACGGTTTGGAAGTTCGGCAACAGGAAACTAGGACTGTTATTTACTTAAAATATTCATTTTTGTATTTTTGTACTATTTGTGTTCATGATTTCATTACAATGTCAGAATTACCGACAGTAGTGGCTACGCTGGCTAAAGCGCAGCGTTAGGCCATGGGGCCAAGCTCTCTGCTGACTCGGTAGACGCGTGTGTTCGAGCCCCACCGTCGGCCGTCCTTGAAATGATTTTCCGTGGTTTCCCATTTTTCAACACCAGGCAAATGCTGGGACGGTACCTTCTAACAGGCCACGGCCGCTTTCTTCCACATCCTTGCCCAGTTTCATTCATCTTCATCCATTCCATCTCTCATCCTGACGCGCAGGTCGCCCACGGGCGTCGACTAGAAATACCTGCACTCAGCCTCTTAGGAGGCCACACGAAAAAAGAAAATGTCAGAATTAATGCTTTAATTAGTAGGGTATACTATTCAGTGTACCTATTATAAATAAAAACCGTGAGGTTTCTCACCTCCCCATATTACGAAACCCGGTTGCCTAATACGGGGAAAGTGCACTTTTAAAGTTAACAATAATATCAGAGGGTATTACAACATCAAACGTGCCCATATTTGTAAAATACATAGTATATCGTCTGAGGTTTACATTGGTGAGAAAACCAAAATTATTCCGTTCCTTCTTATGTCTAATGTGAGCCCTATAAAAAAACTCCCCATATTTGGCGACTTTCCTCTACCCATTTTTAGAAGATACCTTATGCACTGGACAGCTGAATCCGTGATTAATTGTATAGGTAGCTTCGTAAGTCTCAGAACTCAGGAAGTCCTTTCTAGCAGCGTTACTAGCAGCTTTCAAAGTTTCAAGGTAAGAAAGAAAATATTCCTCTAGCCAGTTTAGGCGACTGACATTTAATGAGAAAAAAATGCCCTTTATCTGGATTTCTAGACTGAATATGATGATATGTGATGCTTACGTCATGCATAGCGAACCATTTATTAACGTTTTTCAAAAAAAAATGGTTGCTTCTGCGTCCATGAATGTGTACGCTTCCGGGTGCATGCCTATATTTTCTTTCAGTGTACTAATGGCACCAATAACTTCTGACGAGAACACTTCCTTGGCACGCCGAACATTCATTTTTTCAAATTTAGTGGGTTCGATGTGTTTTTTAGTGAGGTGTCTGACCGGTTTGACGATCTCACCCTTTTGCATTGTGTATAGTAATGACAAGTATTTCCCTGAAATTATTCCAGTACCATCAGTCATCTCTCGTAACAGAAACTGCGTTCTAATGTTTTTTTTTTTTAGAATGTGACAATGATCAAAACTAGGGAATACATTCCTAGACTCGTCGTATGGGTGATTGACCATTGGTTGCAAATTCCCTCCCCCTAAATGCCTCATCATTGTAGTGTTAGTTTTGTGATTATCAGAGACAGTTATTATAATTATGAAACCGCATTGTTCAACCTCGAGAATAACGTCCAGCAAGAGTTTATGTAAGTCCCGACCTGACAGCTGCTTCGTGAAAAAGAAGGCACACGGTATCTGATAATTTGTCGAAAGATCTCTTAGCACAAAACACAACACACGATTAGCTGCTACTTGTTCCCGGCTGTAATTTTGATCCTCTCTTTCCTTTTAATGAGACGGTGCTGGAGTAGTGGCCTTGTACCCGAAGAAGGTGCAAGGTATGCCTAATTTATCTTAGATTTATTAGCACGCTATTTTATTTTGTGATATAATTTTAATTTTGATAATGCGGAAATTATAATGATAATAATTATATAGTGTCACTAGCAACCCGCCCCGGCTTTGCCCGGGAACAGTTATGAATGTGCAAGGAATTCCTGTCAGACGTAATTTAAGAATGGCGAGGTGCAAGCCAAATGCCCCTCCCGTCTAAACTAAAAACACTTATAGTGGGCGATGTATCGAAGATAGAGATATGCTCTCGCGGACTTTTTTGTAGAATTTCTCACGCTGAACAATTCTTACACTCATAATATAGTGATATTTTTAACGGTTCGCCCAGCGTAAGCTTAAAAAGCGCACGGACGCCAGCCTATTTTTTCGACCTTTTCACTGAAATCGTTACTGCTTGGCTCCCTTTGGTCATAAATAAATTATTTTCTACACAAATCTTCCTCGAGATCACCTTTACAGAATGGTGAAAGCAGCATCAAAATCCATCCAGTGGTTCTTGAGATTACACATTTAATATACGTACTGTTCAGCTTATTCCTTATCGCGCCTATAATGGGAGGGGAGTGCGCTCTACCGGCAACGAGTAGAAACTTTCCAATTACATGTTATACATGGGTTCTGACTGGGAATGTCAAGGCCGGTATAGAGCGCAGCTCGTATTCAGTCGGCCGTGTATGTCGGCGTGCAGTTACCTTTTTGGCAGCTAGATGTCTCGAGTAAATCTGCTGGCGAATTATGTTTTAATTAAATATATATTTTACACCATAATATGCACAATATAACGCTTAATTTTAAAACATCTGAGTCATTACTAAACAATAAACATATAACATTTCAAGCAAAAAACCTAGCTCTGATCGGGTTTGAACCATAGGCATTTGAGCGATAGGCTAACGCTCTACCACTGAGCTAATTGTGTCAACGAATAGCGTTCTATATAAAATGACTTACATAGAACTTGTTAGCAAATAATGATTTATACTAAACGATTTCATCACTGGAGTATATTATTTATATATAAAGCATTTCATACAAAGTTTATTTATTTTGTATCAGTACGCTATATTGCATTCAATACTCAAATTAGTGAAATATAAGTCAGGCACAAGATATCCACTGCTGTCTTGTCTTATTACTGAATCAGCTCAGCTTTTTAAAATCACGTCTGCACTATAGTATTACAAAATAAACTTTTAATTTCGAACGTCCATCTTCCTTTAGAACAGTTAAAACGATTCTCGGCTCGATAATCGGAACTGGTGGGTCCCATGATATGGATTATAAAGTTTGCATAATTCGCACGGCCGCCATCCTGAAATGGTATGGCGGACGACCTTGTAGTTTGGTCACAAGCCGCATCCAATACGAAGGTATGTTGTTACCAAATTTGGTAGAGATCGGATGATTTGGTTAGTCGTTATTTGATTTTACGTTTTGAACGTTTGAGTGGCCGCCATTCAGTTTTAGTAAAGATGGCGGCGATATAAAACATACACTGAGGTGTCCTTTGCTAGTGCTACCTTTGTACCAAATTTTGTTCAATTCGCATTCACCGTGTTCGAATTGATAGGGGGGGACAGACATTCAGAGTACACACACTCACACACTCACAGACACACACACAGACTCACACACACACACACACAGACTCACACACATACACACATACACACACAGACTCACACACACACATACACACACACAGACAGACACACTTTTTTCGCCCTGTGTTGATCTCATAAGTCTACTTTCATTTTTTGCAAAAATCGAAAGTAGGCTAAAAACAGATAACACACACTAATACAGTCATCACAATTAACACTGGTTATCAGACAGATATCAGTGATAGAGGGGCATGGACATCGTGCTCCTTTAGACCCGTGTCTTTATTTGATTGATCAACATCTTCTTCACTGTTACTCCGATAAATGTCAACGATTTTTCAAGCATTTTGTAATCGTAATGATGATTAGCCTACATGTATTTTCTTTTTCACCATAAAATACCTCAGTTTGCCAATAATTAGTTGTCTTTGTGCCAGAGAATTCAAGGAAAGGCCCTGAGTTTCCGTGGGGGTGGAGGACTGGTGATGTAAGGATTCCCATGTTTGGAGCGCTATCGCCATGTGAGGATCACGTGACCTTCGACCAACAAAGACACGCTTCTTATGGGATATGTTCTTCCAGTGTGGCGTAAGAACTAGATCTAGTGTAAGGTCATGAGCATGACAACATCTGCAACGGTGTAACCTCGCTAAATACAGAATTACCAACCGGAGACTCGTGACGGCAATAAAACATGTTTCGTCTCCTTCCAAAGCTCCAGTACGCTGATGAAATGAAAATCCACAGCCTGCTTCCAGTCACCGACCGGGTCAGGAATGGAATGAATGAAGCCCCTATCTAGCGGCGAGGATATGAACTGTGCCGGCTGACGAGACCTGACGCACCCCTCTGGGGCAATGATTAAATGAATGACAGATGAATTGAAATGATAGTGGAGAGTGTTGCTGGAATGAAATTTTGACAGGGAAAACCGGAGTACCCGGAGAAAAACCTGTCTGCCTCCGTTTTGTCCAGCACAGATCTCACATGGAGTGACCGGGATTTGAACCACGGACCCAGCGGTGAGAGGCCGGCGTGCTGCCGCCTAAGCCACGGAGGCTTATCAGTACGCTGATACGTATGTGTATTCTATAAAGGAGCTCTTAGCTCTAAGTGTAAGTGTCGAAATCAAAATCAAATGCAAATTACAATTTAAAAAAAAAAAAAAATTGTTGTCAATTCCTGTTAGGGATTTAGGACATCTTGGTACCCAATTTGTCTCATAACCTGTGCTTCTGTAGTGACTATTGTACTGAGATTATTAGATTTGGGAATGGGATAGGAGCCACAGGACTTGTAAAAAGGTCATATGCCGGCATTTGCCTCTAGGGAGAGTGCAAAAACACGAGGGAAAACCAAACTCAGCGCAGGGATTCCAACCCCTGGTCTCCGGATTTGATGCAGACCCCCCGTATCGGTCATGGTGAGTCACAAAGCTTAGGGAGTGTGCTATAAATATGTATCAAACAGTTCCTCGTACGCCTTCCACATTTTATTTTCTTGGCCATTTGCACCCCAAGTTTTGTTTCTACCAACTAGAAACATGAAATGAGCTTCGTTCTACTTTTTTAAAGAACAAAATATCATTATTTTCGAAGATGATTCCCTCATACCTCATACCTCTTTTTTCTTACAATAAGTGACACGGTGTAAGAATTACATGTTGTTCATTCATTTTCGAAGGAAGGAAGTAAATAAAGGAAGGAAGATTGCAGTTTTGCGTAACCATGATTCTTGTGATTATGAGCCACGGGACCTCCTTTTTATGTGGAATCCGAACCACAGGACATGGCATTTCACTTAGCAAATCTCACATGCATTGACCGGGAATCAAACCCAGTCCACATTGGTGAGAGGCCAACAGCTTGACCGCTGCGCCACACGCCCTTCATTTTTGAGTCTTGAGACATCTTCGTCATTAGCCCCGTGTAGTTAGGTGTGTGTGTTGAACATTACTCTGGTAGTGAATTAGGGAATGGTTGTGGTAGGCGCCCCGGGGCTTGAAATAAGGTACTATCCCGGCATTTCCTGGAGGAAGTGTAGAAAAACCCGGGGAAAAAACCACAATCAGGATAGCCGCTGTCAGTGCCAGGATTCAAACCTCCGATTTCTGGACTAGCTGGAGCTGCCTATCACACTTGTGATGCGCAATTAAGGGGTTATCACATCACTACCCCTGACTATCTCGTGGTGTAGTAGCTAGCATTCTTTGAGGTCCAAGTATGATCCCCGGCTCTATCCCGAAATTTACTCTTAGAAGGCTGGAACGAGTGACACTCAGTCTCGTGATGCATTAATGAGCAGTGGTGGGTTCGATTCCCACATCAGCCACCCTGGAAATGATTTCACCGTGGTTTCCCCACTTCTATCCAGGCAAATGACAGCATGTTACCCAACTAAAGGCCACGGGCGCTTCCTGTCAAATCTTGGCCCACTTACAAATACACCTCCATCAGCATGACACAGGCTATCAGACATATACCGGGCAAAATTACCACGATATCAAAAGCCCCTGAAATAAATCAACAATAAATCAGCCTGCGATGGATATATTTAAAAATACGCCTCCAAACTATCCAGCCGTTTCCAAGTTCAAAGCGTGCAGACACATATATGTGTTCTTTACAGCGCATTGGTCATCTCAAGTACGGTAATCGAAACCCGTAAAAGAATCAAACTCAGGTAAAGAATGTAAACAACGCTCTTAGGTTCCTACGTTCGTTGCCAAGAGCCAACTGTGGTGGCGTCTGGTAGCTAAGTTCTGAACTAGTAGTCGTCGACGGTGGCGTTTGGCTGCAAAAGTATGAACTATTTGAAAAATTCATAAGTCTGCAGTCCTTCCTTGAATTGAAAAACAGATAACACACACTAATACAGTCTTCACAATTAACACCGGTTATCAGACAGATTCTGCACACACCCAAAGTACACGGGGCTACATGACCGTGTTGTCGCAGCCCCTAAACTTAAGAACCAACCAACCAAACTCAGGTAAATTCGCAACAAAAAAACAAAAACAAAAAACAACAGACAAACTTTGAAGTTTATACGTCGTTGCTTACAAACCAAACCACTTGAATATATTTGTAAATTTTGAGAAGACGGACTCTGAAAATAACACATACTGTACATACCTAAGATGAGTAACTTCTATACCGATAGGTGGAGAGAATCCGTACCTGTAAACAGAAAGACGTCAATAAGTAAGCAGTACAGCCATTATTCCCCAGTTATAATAATAACTTACATTGCTACAAGTGCGTACCCATATGTGGCCGTGGAGAGTAATGGCTAACACGCCAGTTGCGACACGATCACGTCTACATGTTCAACACTTCCGTTTAATATTAGTCGTGTAGTCTATATCAGATGCTATATTGTTGAAGTTACATTTCAGGGAATTGCGACATCGTGGTCATCATCCCCATTTGTTTGGGTTTATATGTGTTTATATATTTTAGTTCAGTACTGATACATTTGGTGAGTGTTTTGTCTGAGGCGACAGGATGCAAGGCTGATGGAGATCTATACGGGCCTAATGAAGGCCTCTTGAGCTACATCACAAGTTGTGTGCCTTGTGAGGCTGGAGGCGACCAATCCTCGTTACTCTCCATTCACGGCTTCCTGCCGCTTCGCTGTCACTGACCGCGCGATCTTCAACCTCATGTCCAGTCCGCAGTTCATCAACGGATCATAAACCAGATTCCTCATACTGTACGTTCATAGCGCTCATTGTAATCAACGCACAACTTTCTTTTGATCTATCAAATCTGATCTTAGATAATGTATTGAAATTCGATTAACTACGCGGCTATTTTAGACCCAGTAAAGGGAGACTTTGGAACATAAATAACTACCTCCCATCAATAATACTCTTCATAAATTCGATATCATAATACGTTTGCAGTGGTTGTAGTTGCTGATAATCATGAATGAGAGCTCCACAATGAGGCCAAGTTTCCTGCTGTACGTTTATCCTGGGCTGTGAAAACGTTAGTTCAGAACAATAGTAAGAACTTCATATTGGGTAATTGAAAAATATGAAACTTATGATTTACACTACCAATACTTGCGCCTATAACATATACAAAAATCATTGGCCTCAGAAAAATAGTTTTCCATGTATATATTTTCATTTTAAGTGAGCGGTTCCTAGAAAAGACCCCTAAATCCCGGACAATCTATACTAATATATAAAAATGATATGGTGTGTGTCTGTGTATGACTCAATCACGCAAGAACCACTGGTCCGATTACATGAAATTTTACATGGAAGTAGCTTATTTACCTGGTTAGCATATAGGCTACTTTTGATTTCAATAATTTGCACTATTTAAAGATGACGACCATTTTAGTGACGTCACTACACGCTTTGGTTTCAAACATTCATATTTCCATTTCAAATAAAAAGAGAACGCTAAGAAATAGCAAACTTTTGATGGCATATACGGGGTTTAAAATGTAATTTTCTATCCGAAAGGTCCTTATAGCTTTTCGTGCATCTCCAACGGTTAGCGAGTAAAACCTAAATTTGTGCTATAAAACACGGTCAACGCAGAGCGGTGTAGTTGGACAAAATGTTCCATCCTTACCCTCCCTCAGCGCAGCACTTCGCCTATCCCCTGTTTTAGCAGTCACCTCCACATTTTTAGCCTATTTTCAATTTTGAAAAAATAGGCTTATGAGATCACCTTTTGTCCGTGTGTGTGTGTGTGTGTGTGTGTGTGTGTGTGTGTGAGGTGTGTGTGTGTGTGTGTCCCCCTAATAAAATCTAAACGGCTCGAGCGATTTCAATGAAACTCGGTAAGTTCATGGTGCTATTCCCGGCGACCTCGACCGTGCCCTTCAAATTTTGTTACGTCTCACCAATCCAACATGGCGGCTGTGCGAAATATTTCACTAGCATTCAATATCTCCGAAACTATTACCGATATCGCCCTGAAATTGTGTACGGTGATAAAGGGCACTACTAGAAGTTCACCTATGAGACTTTCAAAAACCTGGTGACTACAAAACCAACATGGCGGCCAAGCGAAGTTGAGACTTTTAAATAGACTTTTCTCGCGATTTAACTACCCAAACGTAATGAAACTGGGTACAGCAATTGTTTATACACATTGTAAAGTACTGGAGTCTAATTTAGTTCAATTGTTTACATAACCTCAAAATGGCGGCTGTGCGAAATATTTCACTGACATTCTATATCTCCGAAACTATTACAGATATCACCCTGCAATTTTTGTACGGTGATAAAGGGTACTGATACAAGTTTACCTATGTATATTTCATAAACCTGTAAAGTACAAAACGAACATGGCGACCAAGCGAATTTGAAATATTTTGATAGACTTTTCTCGTGATTTAACTCTCTGAGCGAGGTGAAATGTGGTACAGTAAATGTTTTTGCAGATTGTAATGCACTGCCATCTAATTTAATTCAATTGTTTACATAACCTCAAGATGGCGGCTGTGCGAAATTTTAAAATTATGTTTTTATTTCTTGTGTCGTAATCATGCGATCGAAGTGAAAGTTTGAATAATGAACCTAGGCAATAATTGTCCTTGAATGGTACGTAACTCTATGGCCTATACATATAACAATCCTAAATGGCGAGCTTCCGAAATATTTAGACGGTTCTCAATATCTGTGAATCTTTTACAGCAATCAAACTGAAATTATTTATGTTCATAGAGACTATGAACATATGTTCACCTAAAGGACTTTCAGTAACCTGGTGAGCACAAATCCAACATGGCGACGACGCAAAGTATAAATATTTAAATGGACGTTTCTCGCGAATTAACTATCCGAGTGCCGTGAAACGTTGCACGTTAAATGCTTATACAAATGTTGATCCACTGGCATCTAATTTATTTCAATTGTTTGCATAATCACAAGAAGGCTGATGTGCGTAATTTTAAAATCTCGTTTTTACTTCTTGTGTTCTAATCATGCGATTGAAGTTTGAATACCGCACGTACACAATAATCTTAATGTAAAAGTACAAAAATAAAAATCCAACCTGGCGTCCATCTGAAATATTTAGATGGTTCTCAATATCTACGAATCTGTTACAGCAATTAAACTGACATTTTGTATGTTGATAGAGGCAATTAACATGAGCAGGATATATGAAAATAGGCTGTATAGTTCTTCACGGAACTACTTGTTATCTATTCATGACCCGTAGCGAAGCACGGGTACTTCAGCTAGTTTTTCATAAAGCCACAAATAAATAAAAAAATAATTGAACTTGAGAATAATTGACTTATATGGCATAACGTAGAATTAAACAAGGAACGTATTGGTATAACTCAGTGTATTTATTTATTTAATAATTATTAGATAAAACCATGAAAGGGTCATTTTACACTAATATTTCAACAATTTCAAATAATATTAACAAAAACAACAATAAAAGGTAACAAATGGCAGTGATGGCAGCAAGGGATAAATCTCGGGAAAGACGCAGGGAATGATTGGGGTAGTGGGCGATCAAGAGGGGCAGGGGGTAGGAATTGAGGATGAAAGGGATCTTCTAATGTTATGTTTGAATGTTCTATAGGGAGAGAATATGTCAATATTTGGAAGGGAGTTGCTAAGGGTAGGTAGACGGAGGAAAATAGAGCGCTTCTCTACTTCAAGACGTGGGTGAGGCATGTGGTGTAAATTGTGCTGACGTGTTGAACGGGAAGGAACGTGTAACCATTTATAATTGTATGTAGGAAACACAGGTCAGTAAATTGTAGACGGCTTCTCATGTCGAGTACATTGAGCTGATTTAGAATGTCGGATTTGGCGAAGTGCCTTAGTGAGGATTGCGAGCTTTGATGAAATAGCCGATGAAATAGGTCTATTGGTTTGTTGTAATTAAGGCCTAAACTCTGCTATTCATAATAAAAATCCGACTAGTAGGGGACACGTGCGAGAAAGCTCTCATTTCAGCATCATTGTCGTTGTGTACAGTAACGCACCACGAAACACAGTTCTGGCAGGGGCTATCGTTTTGTTTATTTGTTAAAACATTTGTTATTAAACAAATTGTCGATATTTAACTTTCATTATAACTTCGTAAGGCGATTTTCTCCGTAGGCACACACGTATGCTCGTCGTACCTAGGTAGTCACTATACTCCACAAATGCAGTAAAATAGCGGCTTCGATGGCGTAGTCAGTAGCATGCTGAACTGCTATGCTCAAGATGGCGGGTTCAAACCCGGCCGAAGTCGTCGGATTTTTTAAGAGCGTAAAAATCCTTCAGTATGACTTCCCTCGGAAGGGAAGTAAAGCCGACGGGACCATGAAATAGATTTATGGCATGTAAAAGAACCTACCACTACAATTGGTGGTGTGTAGCAAAATTTTTCTAGGTTGTATTTGGCTAGTACACAACGCTCTATCAAGTTCCAACGTTCGCCGCTAGTATTAGTGACAGTAGCGTCTGGTAGCCAAAGTTGGAACTACTTGAAATTGAACTTGTTGGGAGCCCTCGGGCGTTCAGTTAAAATACCCAGCTTATGGCCATTGGCTGCGATTCATATATCATCACAAATGCAGTAAAAATTTAGTAAGCCCTAACAAAATAATAATAATAATAATAAGTTAGTGTTATTGGTTTTAAGTCCCTTTTAACTACACTGGCTTTTATAGAAGCCGAGATGCTGGAATTTTGCCCCGATGATGATGATGATGATAATTGTTGTTTCAAGGGGCCCAGGTTATCGGCCCCTAATGGTTTGGGTGATCGTGAAGATGAAAATGAAATGTAAACTATAACTAAAACTAAACTACTAGAAGAAGAATTGGAAAACAAAAGGAGAATAAGGAAAAAAGGGCAGGAGGAAAAGAAATGCCCTCAACCCTCGAAAAATGCGGATTGAGGGACTTGATAGGAAGGAGAGCCATGAAAGGCAGATAGGAAAGTGAAAGAGGAGAGGGTCCGCCCCAGAGGTAGTGGATAAAAGGGGAGAAACCGGACCCAGCTCAGGAATCCCTCGGGGTCGCCAACTCCCGAACTCACCAGCCGTGAGCCCCTGAGGGTGTAGCATTATCTAGGGTGCACCAGAAGTGGTGGGGCTACATACACACTGCCTCCTTGAGGGCCTTGATCAGAAGGCAGGAGATAACATGAAAAGAAAAAGAAGGCTGATCCCTGGCAGAAGGAGGGCATCAGAAAAGATGAGACAAGGGACAATTAAGGCGAGAAAGGAAGAGACTCCCTAGGCCTTGGATACCCTAATACCGTCGGGATCGGAAGAGAACAAGAGTTGACGAAGGGAGGTCGACGGGAAAGAAGACGGAGAGGAGCCCGGCACAAGTAAGTGGGAGCAATGCCGGACTCAGCTGGGGCCCCGTGGTCGCCAACCCACGTCCCACTAGATGTGAGCCACTGGGGGGATTTTGCCCCGAAGTGGATCTTCAACATGCCAGTAAATTTTCTGGCACGGTTCCCTCACATTTTCGCACCCTCAAATGCCAACTCACTGCACCAGGATTCAATCCTGCAACCTTAGGAACAACAGGCGAGAACGTTACCGCTGACCTACGCAGCCAGCCTAAGCCCAAACTGATGACTGTGACTTCATAAAGATGCATAACCATCACGCCTCCCCCTGTAAGAATGTGAATGAAATATCTTGAGTCAGCAGTGCTGTTGATCCCCAGATCATAAAACTAACCCTCGATTTCCACAGTCAAATATTAAAAGTCTACTTTTCATTTTTATAGCAAATAAAACTTGCACAAAGAGAATCAATTAAAAAAAGCCCACATCATTATTCTTAATTTAATTTGATAAATCTCACAAGAGAAGTTATACTTTGAGGTTTTAGAGGAAGAAAGAACCTTTCCATTTGAAAAGTTGCACGAGCCAAAGTTCATAATAGAAAGAGATGCTGGTCGCTATTGTTTGAAAGGAGCTGACTCAAGAAGCCGAGAAGAAACACGTGCACGGAAATGAAAATGTTTTGATGTGGAACTGCCACAGTGTGAAACACCCTCATTGTATTCTTGCTGCACAGAGCATGCATGACCTTACTTAACAGCATATTATTCAGTATATCTGATTGTTAGAACAGAACAGGCGTTCGCAACCTTTTTAAGACTGGGAGCACCACTGTCATGCCATTCCCGAGCACCATTAAATTTAATATAATTATTATTATATTCGTTAGCTTGCCACGGTAGGTGAGTGGATAGCGTGTCGGTCTACTAACCCCAAGATTGCAGGTTCGCTCCTGGCCGTGGTAAGTGTTTTTTTTTTTGAAAAGCGGCAACAATACGACATGCATGTCATACGATGTTGGCATGTCAAAGAACCCATTTGAATTCAGTAGGCAGTGTTCATAATGGCAAAATTAATCTCGGGAGTTTTCGCCAACACAAAAGTTCCTCATTTCTCTACTAGAAAGTGCTATAGTGTTCAAGGAGCTTAGATATCTAACCTCCTTGACTTTCATAGTGATTCAAGGAACAACGAAATTCGACATGCAAGCTACCCTCGGGGTGTCAAATTACAAAGCTTGCACCCGGCACCGAGGCCTTACGATATTATTATTATTTATTTATTTATTTATTTATTTATTTACATTGTTTAGACCCAAAGAATGACATTAAGCAAATTATGTTCTGGTGCTGTTCTTCTTGTTCTTCCAGAACTCCTTCATCATCTCACTGTGTCGGACTCGACGTTCCTCCGTCCATCCTTTCCCTGGTCTCCTTGGTCGATTTTCATGTTTGACTTCCCAACTGTGGATCTTATGTCGGAATGTCATTCGATCGTCTATGTCTATTGGTATGATGTTGGCACTTTCGAGATCAATTTGGACTTGGGTAACCCAGACTGTTGTCACTTTGCGTGCGACTGAAAAGAATGATGATGATGATAATTGTTGTTTTAAGGGACCTAACATCTAGGTTATCGGCCCCGAAGAGAATTGTTCAGTTAATGCATAGAGTTCCTCCGAGCGTTTTCGCATCCATATACCCTCTTGAAAATTGGGCCCGAATATCTTCCTCAGTATCTATCATTCAGTTTTCTCGATGTCCTTGATGTGAACTGAGAGTGACGATGTCTCAGTTGCGTAAAGTGCCTCTGGTAGGACAACAGTGTAGTAGTGTCGGAGTTTGGCTTTTGTGGATAGGGATTCCTTATTGTAAAAGTTCCAGGTGATTGTGTATGCTCTGCGTAAATTTTCTGCGTGCATTTTGTTTGCTGCTTTTTCAGTACCTGAATGGCCAATAAATTTCACCCAAGTACGAGAATTGTTTGACCTGCAAGATGTTGCCATAGTTGGTCGCAAGTGATGCTTGGTGTGGACACTTGGAGTCTATATATAGCGTTTTGTCGTAGGAGATGTAACAATAAATTTCCTCCGGAAAATGTATGGTCCCACGAGAGAAAATTGAATGTGGAATAAGAGGAGAACAGCGGACAGGTTCACTGATGGCGTACGCAAGAGACGTCTCAAATTCTATGCCCATATCTATAGAATGGACAGCGACAGACTAACCAAAATATTATTTAAAGTAATACTCTAAGAAGGTCAAAATAAACTGGCTAGGAGAAACTAAGGCGGACCTCCAAGAAATGAATAACACAAACGCCATCATAAAAAGTTGTGGAGCCTTTAGTAGCTTACAATAGTAGGCAAGCACAAATTCAAGGAGGACCCCTTAAAAGAAAACTGGTAGGAAAAGGTCCACAGAACGCAACATGCAACACAGTGCATTCATGAAGAGATTTTGGGAGGATGAGAAGGCGAAAGCTATCAGGCCAACTAACAAGTTGAACGGGCATAACAAATAATAATAATAATAATAATAATAATAATAATAATAATAATAATAATAATAATAATAATAATAATAATAATTATTATTATTATTATTATTATTATTGTAAACGATCCCGCTGTACCAGATGATAAGTGCCGCTACGGATGTCAACAGTCAGAAACAATACAGCATATTACATCTGCATGTAGATATTTCCTGGCAACGGAGCACAAACAAAGGCATGATGCAGTTGCTAAAATCATGCATTGGCTGATAAGTTTCAGCTTCTGAAAGGAAAGAAAGTTCCGTACCACCAGTATCAGCCAGAGTGTGTTCTTGAAAACAATGAATACAAGCTGTATTGGGACCGAACTATTTTGACTGATCAATCGGTATCACACAACAGGCCGGATCTGGTGGTTGTAAACAAGAAAAACAAGCAAACTACATTGATTGATGTTGCGATTCCTAACAACAAGAATCTCCAGTCAAAACACATTGAAAAGATCAGCAAATACAGCGAGTTGGTCGACCCTATCAAAAGACAATGGCATGTAGAGCGAGTAAAGACCATACCTATCCTTTGTCTCGAGTTGGGCGTGATCCAAAGTATCTTGCTCCAAGGCCTTAAAGAACTGGATCTGGATACTCGGCTGTACAAACTAATGCAGAAGGCAGTAGTTCTATCAACAACCAGAAACGTTCGGAAGTTCAAGGGTAGCGAAATTCCAGCTTATAAGTTGCTGTTTCCTTAACTATACTTTCTTTACTGAAGCCCGTATAGTTATGTTGTAATGTAGCAGAAATGTGTTATGTGTACTGTATAAACCGAAAATAATAATAATAATAATAATAATAATAATAATAATAATAATAATAATAATAAATAATAATAATATCGTATGGCCTCGGGTGCAAGCTTTATTATTTGACACCCAGAGGGTAGCTTGCATGTCGAATTTCGTTGTTCCTTGAAGCACTATGAAAGTCAAGGAAGTTAGATATCTAAGCTCCTTGAACACTGTAGGGCTTTCTAGTAGAGAAATGAGGAACTTTGTGTTGGCGGAAACTCCCAAGATTAATGTTGCCATTATGAACACGGCCTAATGAATTCAAATGGGTTCTTTGACATGCCAACATCGTATGACATGGTGTCGTAATTTTTGCCGCCTTTCAAAAAAAAAAACACGGCCAGGAGCGAACCTGCAAGCTTGGGGTTAGCAGACCGACACGTTGACCACTCGCCCACCGTGGCAAGCTTGAAAAAGAATGTACAGTATGTATGTTATTATTCCCGTTTTTCAATGGGGTCGGAGATAAGATGCGATGAAAGGCTATATGGCGGGTGGGGTTTACAGCAGTATGCCCTTCCTGACGCCATCCTCGTGAGAGGAGTGAATGCGAGATGAAATCGATGGACGAAACTGGGCAAGGATGTGGAAGGAAGTGGCCGTGGCCTGTCAGAAGATACCGTCCCAGCATTTGCTTAATGTTGAAAGTGGGGGGAAACCTCGGAAAACCATTTGAAGGACGACCAAAGGTGGGGTTCGGACCCACACCTAGCTAGTCTGCTGCGAGCCTGGCCTTATGACCGAGCGCTGTGCGTTAGCGAGCGTAGCTACCGTTGTCGGTAGAATAATAATAATTATAATAATACAATAAGCATGCGCCTCTTTTTTCTTTTCCTATCTCTCTCCCTCTGAAGTTCTGAAATAGGTAGGGGACTCATCGCTCACCAGGCATGCTGCAACTACTTGCTTGACATGCGGACATTACGGAATCTTTGGTATATCCAATTATTTTTGCTGTAGATTAAAAATACTATTTCACAAAATGATAACATTCCAAACCGTCAAAACTTAAATGAAAATGAAAATCCACAGCCTGCTTCCAGTCGACCGACCGGGTCAGGGAATGGAATGAACGAAGCCACCATCTAGCGGCGAGGATATGAACTGTGCTGGCTGCCGAAGTCTGTCGCACTCCTCTGAGGCAATTATTAAATGAATGACAGATGAAATGAAATGATATTGGAGAGTGTGGCTGGAATGAAATTTTGACAGGGAAAACCGGAGTACCCGGAGAAAAACCTGTCTGCCTCCGTTTTGTCCAGCACAGATCTCACATGGGGTGACCGGGATTTGAACCACGGACCCAGCGGTGACAGGCTGACGTGCAAAACTTAAATATTGGTGTTAAATAATCCGCCTTGTCAATACTAAAATATGTAGAGTAATAATATTTAAACGAACATGTTTCAATATTCAATTATATCTTCTTCAGCGTTCAAATTAACAGAGTTTTACATTAATAAAACAAGATGTTCCCTACTTTCTCCTAAATGCATGAGTATAGTTATATAACTCATTGTCCTTTTCAAGGAGTATAATTAAATATTGGTTGTAGTAGCTTGTTGAAATATAACGTGCTATACGGATATTATACGTTGATTGACTGAATCCTACCTGAATTATATATATACACACACTAATACAGCCATCACAATAACACAGGTTATCAGACAAAATTCAACACTCATCCAGTGCACGGGTATAAATGACCATGATGTCCATGTATCTCAAATGAAACAACAACAGCAACAACAACAGCTTTCTATCCAAATCCTACCTCGTATAAAAGTACACACACTAGTAAGCCTACAGACATCACAGTGACACAGGTTATCAGACAACTTCTGCACACACCCAAGTACACGGGGCTACAAGACCATGATGGCGCAAAGCGCCAAAAGAATCAACAACAAAAACAACAACAACAACAATAGACTCTACCGCTGATCAAGCACAACGAATTTCAATCGCTGTAGTCGAGTGTTGAAATATGTGGTGTTATACGTATATACATATAATATTTTCGAATGTAAATACACACTATATATGATTTAACATTATAACGTGTGAGTAGTTATAAATCAATGAATACAAAAAAGGCAAGTAAAAAAGTTGAACCTGCTTGGAATTGATCCACGTTCCTCTAGACCAATGTTTCCCAAACTTTTTTGTGTGTGTACCACTTTAAAAGATGAGAATCTCTCGCGTACCACCTAATGGTTGGGAGATATTGCAACTACAACCCCCACCACCACTACGTAGCAGACCAAAAGATGGATTGTAAATTGTGTTTGTTCGAGTTAGACTGTTAGAGTTTAAGTTCAAATAATAAAAAGTGTGCCCAGTTGTTTTATTATTTGTTACAATAAGTATTCAATTCAAATATTCAGAAATGACACTGTACAAATACTATTAATAAAAGAACTCTTAATAATTAAACATAAAAACAAAAGTTCAACAAACAACTTCAGTGTGAAGGTTGGACTTGAAGATTAGAAGCCAACTTAGGAATGTCAGGTTTAAGATTGCTGAGTCTCAAACTGTAAGGAATCTATTCCGGTATTTATTCTTGAGATAAACAAATGAAGAAAATGCATTCTCACACAAGTGCAAACTAGTGAAAGGCAGTAAAAATCTAACTGTTTTGTCAGCTATGTCTGCATAGTCTGTACGCCTCTCAACCCAAAAGTTCACAAGAACCATTTTTGAAAAAGTTTGCCTTAGTTCTGAATCACAATTCAAATCATAAAACTTCTCCTTGTCTTTGCCCTTAAAGTCCTCTGGCAACATCAATGTTTTTATATTTTTTAATTTTATATTATAGATTTTTATATTTTTCGTAACTTATCTAATATTTTTATATTTGCCGTAACTTCACCGCGTACCACTGCAGCACAGTGGTACGCGTACCACAGTTTGGGAAACGCTGCTCTAGACTATGAGTCTAGATCGCTACCACTACGCTTTACATGCCCAGTACAAACATTAGTTAACAACTGGTTTGGTATAACTGCATAACATATTTTGTGTTGAAATAAACGATTTCATTAGCGTTTTCTGCCATTTTAATAAACCATTTGATACTAAATATGTATTATTTTGTTCAGTACATTCCTTAAAGGATATAAACTTACGAAGTTACTGAAACATGGTCTAGCGAGCAAACAATAGCCTCCATTTTGACCCAACGGGACGGCACGGCCCAGCACGATATGGCACGGTCAGCCTGAACTGCTAGTCACTGCTACAGTTATATATTCTGGTATACTACTGGTCACCTCATTGATGACAGCCTAAACCTCGCTATGTACGATACACTGATTTGTTGAGGCCAGGCATTGTTCAATCGTAAGTTACGGCTAGGCTATAATACTTGCATGATTCATACATCCAGCATCATGAAATTATTTAGCTGATGACCTCGTAGTTTGGGCAAAAGACGCTTCCCTCATTAAGGTATATTGTTGATAAGTTTAGTAGAGATCGGATGATTAGGTTGAACATTTGGATGGCCACCATTCCGTTTCCGTCAAGATGGCGGCGATATAAAACATGACACTGAGCTGTCCTTTGCTAGTGCTACCTCTTTACCAAATTTGGTTCAATTTGGATTCGTCATGTTTGAATTGAAAGGGGAGGGGGGTCAGATATTCACACACACACACACACACACACACAGACAGACTGACAACTTTTGACCCGTGTAGATCTCATAACTCTACTTTCATATTTTGCAAAAATCGAAAGTAGGCTAATAAAACAAAATGGATATCTTTCACGTTTCTTGTTATTTCCCTATTTGCTTTCGCTTGGATTGTATAAGAATAATTGAGAAGTGAGAGGAGCCAAATCATTACAATACCCTCAATTAGTATTGACTTTTGCCGAAAAAATAGTCCTTTATACCTGCGTGGGTATATCCGACGAATAAGTAGCCACCCGGTGTTTTACATAGCGTTACTTATAACTCAGCCATCATTGTCTTGCGATTCACACATAGCATAGGGGGGGGATTTCTCCTGAAATGTCTAAATGTTCTGCTTTAATACGTTATCTAATAAAGCATTTCTGCCGTACGTTCAGGGGTTGACAGATCGAAACGCCAGGCTGCTAAAGAGACACGATGTGACAACGGTGATGCATCCTATAAACAAGCTGACGCAAGTGGTGCGTAAATCAACCGAATAAAGCAACCAAACCAGGACGCAGGAGTTTACAAAGTGCCTTGCTCCTGTGGACAGGTTTACATAGGGCAAACAAAAAGACGCGTTTCCACTAGGATTTCAGAGCACATTCGAGACACGAAACAGAAAAACTACAGATCTGCAATAGCTGAACATGCTGACGTCAAGAGACACGCCATCGAGTATGATAAGGCCGAAACTGTTGCTAAAATTCCCGGATATCAAAACAGGTGAATTAGAGCGGCATTCGAGGCCGTCGGAGGAAACAAACGTTTAAATAAATGTTGCAGACAATTTTTAGAGGAACAAATTTCTGATTCACTCTTGTGAAAAAAACATTTTTTCGAGGACAAAGAGTGAAATAACACTTTTTTGGAAACTTTGGCGCCACCTAGCTTCTGCATTTCAAAACGTATGACATGACCTCAATGAGACAAATTGTAGGTGACAATTTCCTCTCCATTATTTGTTTCAAAAACTTTCTTTAAAATACGTAGATTCTGAGAAAAAATCTTTTCATTTTTTTTTCTACAACATGATACTACAAATTATTCCGAAATTTAGAGTTAAGCTTTTTTTTGTGCTTTTCTAACGATTTAAAAAAAGCCAACCATAGCACGCTTTTTGGAACAAAACCATTCCAGCTGTACTGTACTGTACTGTACTGTACTAAGACTTATCGTATTTACTTGCAGTGTCTTGTGTATAGTGGGTTGGGCGAAAAGCCGCATATTCAATCAAAATTTCGAGGCAAAATTCTTCACAGCCAAACTCCTGAGGTTTTAATACATAGGAAGGATAGTCGATCCTTGCACCTTTGATATATACGTGCAATAGATAAATATAGGGAGGATGATGATGATGATGATGATAATTGTTGTTTTAAGGGGCCTAACATCTAGGTTATCGGCCCAGAAATATAGGGAGGAGGGCAGGCCGATAATTTATGAAGCTGCCTACAGTATCACATTCAATATCAACATTCTGGGACGAAGTACTTCGCGATGCACTGAGCTACACGAGATGTCAGCTGATCGCTTATCTCAGCGACTGATTGCTCCGCCTGTCAAACTCCGGCCTAATATGTAAAACGAGAGGTTCATGTTGAGGGTTTAATTACGCAGGTCAGCTGAATTACCATAAACTCGTATCGATTGCTGGATATGGTGACTATTTCATTTCTAGTAGTGGTCCAAATGATGGACTAAAGATAAAAATTCCAACCAGCCGGTGGGACTCACAGGAGAACATGCTCTCGGCATTTCCCGTCAGCTGCTACTAGTAAACTCGCTTCAATGCGCGAGCTCTCTAGGTCACCGACCAAAAACTGTGGCGTAAACTGCAGCACGTGGCAATTGACACCCGTCGCCTCTGGCAGAATGGCAACACTCTTATCTGAGTAGTAGCACGTGATAATATACACTTGTCATCTCTTGCAGTATGGCAACACTGCTGAACAGTAGCACGTGATAATATACACTTGTCATCTCTTGCAGTATGGCAACACTGCTGAACAGTAGCACGTGATAAAAGACACTTGTCATCTCTTGCAGTATGGCAACACTCTTATCTGAGTAGTAGCACGTGATAATATACACTTGTCATCTCTTGCAGTATGGCAACACTGCTGAACAGTAGCACGTGATAATATACACTTGTCGTCTCTTGCAGTATGGCAACACTGCTGAACAGTAGCACGTGATAATATACACTTGTCATCTCTTGCAGTATGGCAACACTCTTATCAGAGTAGTAGCACGTGATAATATACACTTGTCATCTCTTGCAGTATGGCAACACTGCTGAACAGTAGCACGTGATAATATACACTTGTCATCTCTTGCAGTTTGGCAACACTGCTGAACAGTAGCACGTGATAAAAGACACTTGTCATCTCTTGCAGTATGGCAACACTGCTGAACAGTAGCACGTGATAATAGACACTTGTCACCTCTAGCAGTATGGCAACACTGCTGAACAGTAGCATGTGATAATATACACTTGTCATCTCTTGCAGTCTGGCAACACTGCTGAACAGTAGCACGTGATAATATACACTTGTCATCTCTTGCAGTATGGCAACACTGCTGAACAGTAGCACGTGATAATAGACACTTGTCATCTCTTGCAGTATGGCAACACTGGTGAACAGTAGCACGAGATAATAGACACTTGTCATCTCTTGCAGTATGGCAACACTGCTGAACAGTAGCACGTGATAATATACACTTGTCATCTCTTGCAGTATGGCAACACTGCTGAACAGTAGCACGAGATAAAAGACACTTGTCATCTCTTGCAGTATGGCAACACTGCTGAACAGTAGCACGTGATAATATACACTTGTCATCTCTTGCAGTATGGAAACACTGCTGAACAGTAGCATGTGATAATATACACTTGTCACCTCTTGCAGTATGGCAACACTGCCGAACAGTAGCACGTGATAATAGACACTTGTCACCTCTTGCAGTATGGAAACACTGCTGAACAGTAGCACGTGATAATATACACTTGTCATCTCTTGCAGTATGGCAACACTGCTGAACAGTAGCACGAGATAAAAGACACTTGTCATCTCTTGCAGTATGGCAACACTGCTGAACAGTAGCACGTGATAATAGACACTTGTCATCTCTTGCAGTATGGCAACACTGCTGAACAGTAGCACGTGATAATAGACACTTGTCACCTCTTGCAGTATGGCAACACTGCCGAACAGTAGCACGTGATAATAGACACTTGTCATCTCTTGCAGTATGGCAACACTGCTGAACAGTAGCACGTGATAATAGACACTTGTCATCTCTTGCAGTATGGAAACACTGCTGAACAGTAGCACGTGATAATATACACTTGTCATCTCTTGCAGTATGGCAACACTGCTGAACAGTAGCACGAGATAAAAGACACTTGTCATCTCTTGCAGTATGGCAACACTGCTGAACAGTAGCACGTGATAATAGACACTTGTCATCTCTTGCAGTATGGCAACACTGCTGAACAGTAGCACGTGATAATATACACTTGTCATCTCTTGCAGTATGGCAACACTGCTGAACAGTAGCACGTGCTAATATACACTTGTCATCTCTTGCAGTATGGCAACACTGCTGAACAGTAGCACGTGCTAATATACACTTGTCATCTCTTGCAGTATGGCAACACTGCTGAACAGTAGCACGAGATAAAAGACACTTGTCATCTCTTGCAGTATGGCAACACTGCTGAACAGTAGCACGTGCTAATATACACTTGTCATCTCTTGCAGTATGGCAACACTGCTGAACAGTAGCACGAGATAAAAGACACTTGTCATCTCTTGCAGTATGGCAACACTGCTGAACAGTAGCACGTGATAAAAGACACTTGTCATCTCTAGCAGTATGGCAACACTGCTGAACAGTAGCACGAGATAAAAGACACTTGTCATCTCTTGCAGTATGGCAACACTGCTGAACAGTAGCACGTGATAATAGACACATGTCACCTCTTGCAGTATGGCAACACTGCCGAACAGTAGCACGTGATAATAGACACTTGTCACCTCTAGCAGTATGGCAACACTGCTGAACAGTAGCACGTGATAATAGAAACTTGTCATCTCTTGCAGTATGGCAACACTGCTGAACAGTAGCACGTGATAATAGACACTTGTCACCTCTTGCAGTATGGCAACACTGCCGAACAGTAGCACGTGATAATAGACACTTGTCATCTCTTGCAGTATGGCAACACTGCCGAACAGTAGCACGTGATAATAGACACTTGTCATCTCTTGCAGTATGACAACACTGCTGAACAGTAGCACGTGATAATAGACACTTGTCACCTCTTGCAGTATGGCAACACTGCCGAACAGTAGCACGTAATAATAGACACTTGTCACCTCTTGCAGTATGGCAACACTGCCGAACAGTAGCACGTGATAATAGACACTTGTCACCTCTAGCAGTATGGCAACACTGCTGAACAGTAGCACGTGATAATAGACACTTGTCACCTCTTGCAGTATGGCATCACTGCCGAACAGTAGCACGTGATAATAGACACTTGTCATCTCTTGCAGTATGGCAACACTGCTGAACAGTAGCACGTGATAATAGACACTTGTCACCTCTAGCAGTATGGCAACACTGCTGAACAGAAGCACGTGATAATAGACACTTGTCACCTCTTGCAGAATGGCAACACTGCTGAACAGTAGCACGTGATAATAGCCGTTTGTCAGTAATGCGCTCTACGGTAGCCCACTCTGTTTAAAGGGCGAGGGACCTGGCAGTGACAGGTGGAAGACGTGCTGTCAACAGCCTGTCTGTGATACGGTCAATATCATTAATTCCAGTCGCATCACGTGGCGCAGACAGCCACTATAGTGCATCTCTAGCGAGCATGGAATTAGTACTGCTCGGGTCTAAGCTGCGTGAACCTGAGAGGAATGTGCATCGTGGACTATTAGAAGTGATGGTGACGAGTGATGAGGTTTCTCGATCCTTGCGTAGTAACAGAAGCAAATACATTAGTCGGTGGCTCACTCACTTATTCGCAATGCCACACTGTTTCAGAAAAGACCCTATGTTAGCAGTATTGGAATAGACGAGAATGTCAGGTAATACGGCGGGCTGTCGACAGACTTCTCAATTCTCGCCTGCTCCTACGCTGCCTCTGCACTTCATCCCGCAAGTTCACAGAGCTTAGAACCGAGCAGTATTTGCCCCTCACTCATAAGAAGTGATTGCTAAATTAAAAATACAGCGTGTCAACTCCTATAGAAAAAGACTTCCCTAGTTCAATAAAGAATTCCTCTCACTTAGACGAGGGAGACTTGACCATGAAGCATTCTGCAACACATGCAAGTACTCCCTTTAGCTTTACACAAGCTAATTTGACGTTCTGATTTATTTCGGCTGCATTCCATTCTTTTAGTTTTACATTTATTGATTTTATCATGAATTCCTTCCTCAAGACGGAGTCCATGCCATTTAAAAACTCATTCAAATCCTCTGGTGTGTCGCCT
The DNA here is from genome assembly GCA_946902985.2 of Meconema thalassinum. Lineage (NCBI taxonomy): Eukaryota > Metazoa > Arthropoda > Insecta > Orthoptera > Tettigoniidae > Meconema > Meconema thalassinum. Next base: position 179,273,977 of record OX336393.1, read on the forward strand.
AAGATGACGATGTCATCAGCAAATCTCAGAGTTGGGTTTATTTCTCCTTGAATCTTTACTCCTGCTTTACATTTTTCTCTAATTTCCTTCCACTGCTTGTTCAATGTATTTTCTAAATTACGAGTATATAAACCGAGATTCATGCATCCCGTGTCTCTTCTTGTTTACAGACACCTGGTAGTTTGCAATTTTTACATCATAATTCATTGCTAATGTAAATAAAAGTAAAAATTCCCAGTTTGGAAATATTCCCATAAAGTCGACCAGTGATATTCCTACATAAATTTCTTCCCCTGCTTGTTCAATGTATACATTGAAAAGTATGGGTGATAAGTTGCAGCCTTGCCTTACACCCTTCTGAACACCAGCTTGTCACTCATGTCCTTCAGCTCGAATAACTCCTGTATGTATTTGGGTATTTTCTAAATTATATAAACCGAGATTCATGCATCCCGTGTCTCTTCTTGTTTACAGACACCTGGTAGTTTGCAATTTTTTTACATCATAATTCATTGCTAATGTAAATAAAAGTAAAAATTCCCAGTTTGGAAATATTCCCATAAAGTCGACCAGTGATATTCCTACATAAATTTCTTCCCATGGAATTATTCCTGCGACCCAATACTACTCGCATCTCCTGCAATTGAATAGTTTGCTTCAGAAACAACACGTGTCCACTATTTGACGGTATATGAGTTTTTGATATCATCGTGATTACTGAGGCAAGGGCTGCTATTGGGTTTGAAAGTCACTTCTATCATGAGTCTCTGGCTCTCGTACACGATTCACAATTTCTGTTATGGAATAGGGCCTACTTTATATTCACTGTATTTGTTAATGAGTCCTCTTGAATTACTGACCATTGGGGAATGTTTTGAGCAACAAAAGTATGTTCACTTCAGCAATATCCCTTCATGTATAGGTTTCTCACTTCCCTCACAGTTGCGCAGCTATATTAACATTCCATGTCAGCGTGGACGACGGGCTTTCCCAGCTCGAGGCACAGCGTTGTCAACTCTCCACCGTAGCCACTGAGAGAAAGCAGAGAGACTGAACAGAACTGCGTGTAATTGTGCAACATTGGAGACCTTACAAGCGAGCCGATAGCCAGGACCGGACTCCAGAGTCAACGTGGAGCGACAGAGCAAGCAAGCTATTGGTCAAGAACCATCAGCTATTGGTCAACAGGGAACAATGGTTATTGTCAGCGCGTGGCACTGTCTAACGCTACTGTAAGGTTAAGATGAGAATTTTTGAATTCGGACCTCCATTGTGACAGTCAAGCATTTTAGTCACTACGCCATGAGAACAAGGGATTGGTTTAGCTCGAAATGTTTTTTATTCCTCACTGGTCAAGCTCAACTTAAAAGCTCGCAATTCTTCCCAGTGTAAAAGTCTGTGACCTAATGCAAAAAACAACAATCGTACGTTGGCTCCACAATCTCCCCTAGATTATGAGAAAAGCAATCCGAATTAAACATCAGCAAAGTTTCGATAGACCATCGTGCTTCAGTCTCAGCCAGTTGTGGATCTCTTTCCTCTCTATAATTCTAAACAAATCGCACGCCCGCTCCATCACCATCCAGAGAGAAAAATAACCTAGACAATAAAGCACCCGAAATAAATTTTAATTGATTTGTATGCGCTCTGGAAATGACGGAGAAGGAATTAGGGAATCATTTTTCTGGGCAATAAAACTTCTTCAATAAGACTTCTCTGCATCAAATTATCCGTAACGATAAAATAACAAAGCGAAGCGGCTTCGCCTCTTAATGCGAGTCAATGAGACATCCTTAAAAAAAAACAAAGGCATAAAAATAGCTTACACCAGGGATCGCCAAAGTTACTCGAAGCTATTCTGTTAGCTTGTGGATAATTTGTTGATGTTGTTGTTTCATTTAGGGGCTTGGACATTATGATCATTTCAGCCCCGTGTACTTCAGCGTGTGTAAATAAATAAATAAATAAATACATAAATAAATAAATAAATAAATAAATAAATAGATAAATAAATAAATAGTAAAATAATAGATAAATAGCTAAATAAATAGATAAATGGATAAATTGGATAAATAAATAAATAGATATATAAATAAATAATTAAATAGATAAATAGATAAATATAGGTATTAGATAAATAAATACATAAAATAAATGGATAAATAGATAACTACTCATAGATAAATAAATAAATATATAAATAGATAAATGGATAAATAGATAAATAAATAAATAAATAAATAGATAAATAAATAGATTAATAAATAGATAAATAGATAAATAAATAGATAAATAAATAAATAGTTAACTATTCGTAGATAAATAAATGAATATATAAATTGATAAATGGATAAATAGATAGATAAATAAATAAATAAATAAATAAATAGATAAATAAATAGATTAATAAATAGATAAATAAATAAATAGATACACAAATAGATAAATAAATATATAAATAGATAAATAGATAAATGGATAAATAGATAAATAAATAAATAGATACATAAATAGATAAATAAATATTTAAATAGATAAATGGATAAATGGATAGATAAATAAATAAATTAATAAATAGATAAATGGATAAATAGATAAATAGATACATAAATAAATAGATACATAAATAGATAAATAAATAGATAAATGGATAAATAGATAGATAAATAAATAAATAGATAACTACTCTTAGATAAATAATCAAATAAATAAATAAATATATAAATAGATACATAAATAAATATATAAATAGAAACATAAATAAATAGATAAAAAATAAATGAATAGATAACTACTCGTAGATAGATAAATAAATAAATAAATAAATAAATAGATCAATGGATAAGTGGATAAATAAATAAATAGATAAATAAATAAATAAATATATAAATAAATAAATAGATAAATGGATAAATAGATAAATAAATACATAAATAAAATTATAAATATATAAATAAATATGTAAGTAAATACATAAATAAATAGATATATAAATAGATAAATAAATAAATATGTAAGTAAATAGATAAATAAATAAATAATCCCGTTATTCAATGGGATCAGTGTTGAGATCTGATGAAAGCCTTTGTGACGGATGGTTTTTATGGCCAGATGCCCTTCCTGACGCCAACCTCACGAGAGGAGTTATTGAGAGATGAAATTAATTAAGATGAATGAAACCGGGCAAGGATGTGGAAGGAAGCGGCCGTGACCTGTCATAAGGTACCGTCTCAGCATTTGCCTGGAATTGAAAATGGGAAAAACCACGGAAAAGCATCTCAAGGACGGCCAATGGTGGGGCTCGAACCCACGTCTGCCAAGTTTGCAGAGAGCTTGGCCTAGCGCTGTGTTTTAGCGAGCGTAGCAACCGCTGTCAGTAAATAAATAAATAAATAAATAAATAAATAAATAAATAAATAAATAAATAAAACCTCTTAGGAAAGATCGCCAGTAAGACGGGACTTAGGATCTCGATAGAGAAAACAAAATTCATGATAAATGACGCACTAGGACCAAACTTACTTGAAAAGGAGGGCGGATTCAGAGAGTAAAGAAATTTAAATATCTCGGTGAAACGATACAGGACAATGGTCTAGAGAAAGCTGCGGCGGACAATAGGATCTTAAAAAAAATTCCTCTCGGCACGCCGGAAGGCGGAGGTAGATTTCACCGGGCAAACTAGGGGATAGGCTATAATAGGCAAAATATGCAGGTTTTCGTAGGAGGATCAGACCTCATTTATTGCGAGAAAGTATTTTACAATTGGAGGTTAGTTAACATTTTTTCGTCTTTCTATGCATACTTTTAACATTTTACTGTCTTATGGGGATGGTAACCTTCTTGTCATTTGTGGTTAATTTTTTTTATACTTATGATCACACTGTCCTTATGCAAGGTTTGGAACTAATGTGTAACTATCTAATAGTCTGTTACTTCTTCACGCAAAATTTTATCTCCCGCAGAGATGTTGGTTGGTTCCTCAGTTTAGGGGCTGCGACAAGGTGGTCATGTAACCCCGTGTACATTGGGTGTGTGTAGAATCTGTCTGATAAACGGTGTTATTTGTGATGACTGTATTAGTCTGTAATTCAGTTAAGGTCTGCAGACGGTCAATTTTAAGTAGTAGTACCTAATTTTGTACCAAATACTAACGTCAACGACACCTAGCTGTGAACTTGGCTGCTAGATACCACCGCAACCAGCAACTTGCAACGAACGGTGTAACTTCCCCTCCGAAGGAAAGCATGCTGACGGATTTTTAGCGCTCTTAGAAAATCCGGCGACTTTGTCCGGCTTTGAACCAGCACCTTGGGCATAGAAGTTCAGCATGCTACCAGTTAGCCGCTTCCCTCATAGTCAGATGGAACAAGAAGTTCCGTGACGAACTAAAGAGCCTACTTTTCTTAAAATTAAGATTCATGCCATAGATTAATCTACAGTATATGAACCTATCTAGAATAATGACGAAATTAAGTGGGTAATATCGAAATGTCTTAATTAGTTCGAAATAAGGTATACTAGGCATAATGTAGCCTAATAGAGCAATACAGTTGGAAGCTCTGGTGACTGAATATATTCTTACTTCCATCTCCTAAGCTACAGAATACAAAATGTGGTTGAAGTCCAAAGGACGTTACATGGATTTAGACATTGGATCTATTAGTACACGTAAAAGTATGTTGGCAACAATGTCATGCGAGTGCTGGTCAGAAATAATCTGAAATATTATATATTTTTGTGCCCATTTTGGATGAAATCCATTTGTTGGTATAGAATTTACATGTATTTAAAAATTGGTCCTATCAGCAGGCTTAGAATCGTGTTGGTAGAACTGACGTATATAAGTTACTCCAAATTAATGTAAAATGTCGGGTAATTTACGTGTGCATAGTTTAAAGCTGTCGGCTTGCATACTTTCTGATATATTTGGATACAAAATAGAGAGCAATTATTAACAATTGGCAGCCCTGGTGGCTCTTAAGAATACACTCAGTCATATATGTTTATGTACACATATTACATACAAAATTTGGTTGAAATCCAATTGATAGTGTAGAAGTTATATGCATTTAAAAATTGGACTTATCAGAGGGCTTAAAATTATTTTGGCAACGCTGTCATGTATGGCCACCTGGAAATTAAACTGAAATAGTATTATCTACATGTGTGCCAATTTTAGAATAGCTCCCATGTATACCTTCCAAGATATCCAACATGGAGCTCAAATTTCTAGTGCGTTTTTTTTAGCAGTTGGTAGCACTGGCATCTTTTTCAAATATGGGCCTGAGATATTCCGGTATACATCTTTACTCATACTAAATTTGGTTTCGATTGCTGCAGCCGTTTAGGAGTTGATAGGGGACACACACACACACACACTCACACACAGCCAGACAGACAGAAGGACAGACAGACTGAAGGACAGACACATTTTCCCGGATATATCTTATAAGTCTACTTTTTCCTCATTTTTGAAAAGTGTGAAAAGTAGGCTAAAAATGAATGTGATCTCGTCAATGGCGTTGTCTTGGCAACCTCTGATAGATCAACCCTTATCAATTTAAAAGCGTTGTTATGGTAACCTCTGATGGCACTTGGCATTTTTAAAAATTCCGAAATCATTTTTCTCATCCCTTGGCGTAATGGTGGGTCATATCAAAAATTCTTTCAGACAAAAGTTTTAGGTAATTATTAGGGGAATATTTTCCATTTTATACGGTTTTGATATTGTGCCTATTAAGAGAGATATGATTAATGTTTCCCGAAAAACCCACTTTTCTCCACCCCTTTGGTCAATGGTTGGTGCTATCAAAAAACTTATTTGACATAAATTTTTGGCACTTATCCGACACATATTATGAACTTTGAATGGATACGATATTTCACGTATTAAGAGAGTTATAGCGAAATTTCACTTTTTCGAAAAAAGTCCCCCATTTTCACCCCCTTCGACCGATTTTGCCCATTAACGAACTCAACCGAGATTTTATAGGGATACATATTATGTAAAAAATTCAAAGTGATTGGTACAAAATTACGGCAGTTATCGTGTCCACAAGAAACTGATATATATATATACACATATCAAAAAAAGTTTTGCATCACCTCGGTTCCCAGATCTCCGGCATATAGACGTTGACTGTGTATATTGTATCCAAGATACAGTCCCTTTGACTGTTCATAGATGTCACTAAAACTGCTCAAAGATGTAAACAACCATGCATGAGCAGGGCCTATTAGACGGAGGGGGTACGACAGCCGATCAGTTCCAGTCATTCCACCAGGACGAAGGTACGCTGCTCATGTTGTCTGTAGTTCTACCATGCCTAGAAGGTCAATACCGCAGTTCGATCGCGTCCGCATTGTTACTTTGTGTCAAGAAGGGCTCTCAACAAGGGAAGTTTCCAGGCGTCTCAGAGTGAACCAAAGCGATGTTGTTCGGACATGGAGGAGGTACAGAGATACAGGAACTGTCGATGACAGGCCTCGCTCAGGCCGCCCAAGGGCTACTACTGTAGTGGATGACCGCTACTTACGGATTGCCGCTCGGAGGAACCCTGACAGCAATGCCACCATGTTGAATAATGCGTTTCGTTCAGCCACAGGACGTCGTGTTTCAACTCAAACTGTGCGCAATAGGCTGCATGATGCGCAACTTCACTCCCGACGTCCATGGCGAGGTCCAGCTTTGCAACCCCGACACCATGCAGCGCGGTACAGATGGGCCCAACAACATGCTGAATGGACCCCACGGAATTGGCATCACGTTCTCTTCACCGATGAGTGTCGCATATGCCTTCAACCAGACAATCGTCGGAGACGTGTTTGGAGGCACCCTGGTCAGGCTGAACGTCTTAGACACACTGTCCAGCGAGTGCAGCAAGGTGTTGGTTCCCTGATGTTTTGGGGTGGCATTATGTGGGGCCGACGTACGCCACTGGTGGTCATGGAAGGCTCCGAAACGGCTTTACGATACCTGAATGACATCCTCCGACCCATAGTGCAACCATATCGGCAGAATATTGGAGAGGCATTTGTCTTCATGGACGACAATTCTCGACCTCATCGTGCACATCTTGTGAATGCGTTCCTTCAAGATAACGACATCGCTCGACTACAGTGGCCAGCATGTTCGCCAGACATGAACCCTATCGAACATGCCTGGGATATGTTGAAAAGGGCTGTTTATGGACGTCTTGACCCACCAACCACTCTGAGAGATTTACGCCGAATTGTCGTTGAGGAGTGGGACAATTTGGACCAGCAGTGTCTTGATGAACTTGTGGATAGTATGCCACGGCGAATACAGGCATGCATCAATGCAAGAGGACGTGCTACTGGGTATTAGAGGTAGTGGTGTGTACTGCAATCTGGACCACAAATGCTGAAAGTCTAGCTGTATGATGGTACAACATGCAATGTGTGGGTCTCATGAGCAATAAAACGAGCTGAAATGTTGTTTGTGTTGATCTCTATTCCCTTTGTATTTAACGGTTCCGGAACTCTTGGAACCGAGGTGATGCAAAACTTTTTTTGATGTGTGTATATATATATATATATAGATAGATAGATACATATATACATAAATTATATATAAACTTTTGAACTGACGGTGGTTTTGGGGTCTGGGGGATGTGAAACGCGAAGATATGTCGAAATTTTCCGGAAGTCGAAACATGGTACCCATTGCAATAGTTAGCTTTCTAATGAAATCTACCTAAAATGGGGAGAGCGTATGGGTTTACAAAAACACATCTATAACAAGAAATGCATTTCGTGGAACGCCAAAATAAAGCACTACGACACTGTAATCAAACAGAATGCCTGTACGCCTATGAATGCCTTTCAAGGAACTACAGGCTAGAGAAGTTGGAGGTCCTGGAAAAGAGAATCCTCCGGAAAATCATGGGCCCAATCCAGACGGAAACCGGATGGAAACTTCGGAGCAACGCCGAAGTCTACCAGAACGTAGAAAAAATCTCTGCTACCATGAGGAAACGGAGGCTAATATTTCTTGGGCACATGTACTAATTGGACAAATCCAGTTTAACCAAGCAGTTCTGGAACAAAAAAAATAACTGCATCATGGATTAAAGAAACTCGGAAAGACCTCTAAAGATCTAACATTCCAGAGGTCCAAATGTTGGAAAGGGACACGTTTCGAAACAGTCTACACAATTTGGAAGGGTTTCATGACGAGAGACGAGCTACAAATACCGGAAGAGCTTGGACGGCGGAACAACGGCAGCAGCACAGCGATCGGATGGAGTACTGGAGATAGATAGATAGATCAATCAATCAATCAATCAATCAATCAAATAAATAAAATTAATAACATAATTTCAATAAATAAAATGTTGATAAATTGTGTTATTGTGGTGTCCGTATTAGTGTGTGTATTTGTAATTCAGGTGAGGATTGGAAAGGAGGCGGCCGCGGCCTTTAGATAATATTACGGGTTTTATGTCCCGTTTAACTACTGCGGCTTTTAGAGACGCCGGGGTGTCGGAATTGTGACCCGAAGGGGATTTTTAACTTGCCAATAAGTACACAGCCACGCCTCCCTCACATTTAGGCTCCCCCAAATGCCATCTGACTGTGCTGGTATTCGATCCCGCTTTAATAGGCTCAGAAGACGAGAACGTTATCGCTAGCCTTTAGTTAGCAACGTTTCCGGCATTTGCTTGGAGTAGAAGTGGGTAACTACTAACAACCACTTCCAGAATGGCTGAGGCGGAAATCAAACCAAACTCTTTTCAGTTTTACCCCACGATGCTGAGTGTACCCCTTTTCAGCCCTTAGACCAAAATTACATTTCTTGTCAGAGCCGGGAACCAAACCAGGACCTCCGGGATGACAACCGCTACACCACGAGGTGAGATTGTCAGTTGTTAATTCGTGTTAGGGACCCAGGCCATTTTGATTATCAGTTATACACCACGATGACACAGGTTATCAGAAAAATTCTACATTCACCCAAATACACGGGGCTAAATTTCCACGATCTCCAAGACCCTCAAATAAATCAACAAAAGCAACGACAACTGAAAAATAGCATCCACTGTCACTGAGATTGTTGGTCCTTGAGTTAGTCAAATGTATTTGTTGTTACATTCCGTCGAAATGAGTAGTTACAGAGTGTCCTAAACGGAAGAGGAAATGCAATTAAAAAGGACAGATTAGGATATTTAAGCTCAGTCATCTGTGTCGTGTGGTTTGCATGTAGCAGCGTGTGGTTAGTTTCTATTAGACTGCAAGTTCTTTGCAGCGCTATCTAAAAACAAATCACGACAAGCAGTAAAATGCACGCCCATGACAGACACAATAGACAAGGATAATGATTTCACGGTCCCAATGCACACGACAGTTCCGCTTCTGGTCTATGCAGCAGAGCCAGTAAACTATTCTGATTCCCGCGGCGTAACAGTGCTCGTTAAACCGTGCACCACGGCCACCAGGGCAGCTGCAGCAAGTCCGGAGATCGCAGGTTCGAATTCCGGCGCTGACAGCGGTTATTCTACCGGGTGTGTTAGCTGTGGTCGTTACGGCATGACTGCTGGCGAGGAGGTTCGAATCCCCCCGCCGGCAACCTTGAAGATGGTCTTCTGTGGTTTCCCATCTTCCTTCCAGGCAAATGCCGGGGTTGGTCCCCAACTATAGGCCACAGCCGCTACCTTCCAACTCCTCGTCCTTACATTCAAACTTTCCTCCCCAGACAACACTCCACACCCGACGGTGCTTGTAGATTGGGTGTCCGCCTCGAAGCAGGTATAAAAACTGGCGAGCCGAACATGTCCTCGGACACTCCCGGCACTAAAAGCCATACGCTAAAAATAAAAATAAAAAAGCGGTTATCCTGAGTGTATTTTTTCTCCGGAGTTTTCCACACTCCCTCCAGGAAATACCTTATTTCAAGTCCCTGTACGGCCTAACTCATCCCTGTACCTAATCAAGTTACACATACTACTACAGTCATCACATCACTACAGATCATCCGACATGTTCAACACACACGCAACTACACGGGGCTGATGACCAAGAAATACCGACAGCAGTGGCTACTCTGGCTAAAGCGCAGCTTTAGGTCATGGGGCCAAGCACTCTGCTGACTCAGTGGAGGCGTGGGTTCGAGCCCCACCGTCGGCCGTCCATGAAATGGTTTTCCATTTTCAACACCAGGCAAATGCTGGGACGATACCTTCTGACAGGCCACGGCCGCCTCCTTCCACACTCTTGCCCAGTTTCATTCATCTTCATCCATTCCATCTCTCATCCCGACGCACAGGTCACTCACGGGCGTCGACTAGAAAGACCTGCACTCGGCCTCTTAGGAGGCCACACGACAAAATGAAAAACAAGAAATCCCAACCCCCTAAAATGAATTATTAACAACAATAACAACAAAACCATCCTGGTGGCTCTCCCAAAAAAGCTGCCACTCGCGTCCTTAGGAGGGTGGGCCTACGGTTAAAGAAGGTTACGAGACAATAATAATAATAATAATAATAATAATAATAATAATAATAATTGATACGTGCAAGGGCACGTCTCTACCATTTCAAACATGTATTTAATCAGGGACGCTGTTGTTGAAGTTTTGAATCGTCCGCTTGGTCGCTCAGTACCGTCTGTCACCACAAGATGGTAGCTGCAGTCGGACTTTGAAAAGATACAAATAGTTCCTGTTTCTCCCCAATAGGTGGTGTGGGCTTCGCCTTATAAACTCTATATACGCATGACATAATTGAAAGACAATCACATTCTTCGTCTTCAAACAAAAGCTGGTGTAGTCATGATACCGCCAAATTATGAACTTATTAATGACATTGTTGTTTTGATGTGTCACTTCGTGATTGGACAATATTTATTTACCATGAAGACAGTTCGATAAATGACGAGCGATTCTCCGCCATTTTTGTGGAGTCCATTTGCTGTCGAGTGAAAAACATCAAGCCGACGACTGGTCGAAGAGTGCCTATCCGTTGCGCTGGGGGCGTTGCCCCTAGCTTTTTCAAAATGTAAATACTCATTCAAGAAAAAGGAATTGCCTGTTTTCTTCAGGCTGTAAATTTTCATCGTTCCGCCGTGAAGAGGAAATGTGCAAGGATAATCGCAACTGGATGCGATCAAGTGCTTGTATCTACACGACGCATCGGCGTGTTAGCCATTTTTGTGAAGTACATGTAATAACGTAAAATTATGTATTAATTATTTTATTGTTATTGTGTCTCCACTGAGAAGGATGTAAGGTACGTTTTTTTTTAAATTTAATTTATTTAATTATTTTATGTTATGGAGCTCCGATATCTTCTTATAGTAATGTTTTATTTCTGTTCCTCATTTGTTTAATGGCCTAAATTTTTTTTTTTTGCTGTTTTAATTTCGTGTCCTGATTTATTTGAACCTTGTTATCTTTTCGTCGTACCTCCTGGAGACACATTTCTAGTTTATTTCACGTTTAAATTATTATTTATTTTCCTTTGGCAAGCTTGGGTTTGTCCCTTTTTTTTAATCCATGTAAGATCCGTCCAGTTTTAAAACGACTTGCATTAATAGTTTTTAGATGTAATTGTTTTTTTTCACCGTTCATTTCCTTCTACTAATGTTTAAATTTAATCTTATTAATTGTTTGCCGTAATTTCGACCTGGCATGGTTTTGGTGTGGCCATATCTTTTGTTTACCGTGATGCATTGTGGTCTCGTTGTCAGTCCATTTGGCGCGGGTCTCCAAAGCATACGTGTTTTCTGTTAGCTCAATATTTTTTTTTTTTAAATTGTAATCTTGTTGTTGTTAGTTTTGTGTTTTCGGATGTAAAATGTCCTTGTGTGTTTCGCCGACGAGCATATCATTTATTTTTTTTATTTTCTATCCCATTTAATTTTTTTTAAAGTTTAATTTAATTTTCAATTCCTTTTGTTTTGGCATGGCCTGAACTTCTGCATGCCAGATCGATATTGCATTTCCTTGCAATTCATCAAGCCCGTTCTCAGTATGTTATGCATGTAATATTTATTTTAACCTTTGGGCTGTTTTACCTTTTTTTAAATTTTAATTAAGTCTTTTTTTCTTCTTGGCTTTTCAAGCAAGCATGTTAGGCGCTATCTGGCCTTCTTGTAAAATATTGGTGGTTGATGCATGTTCTTTCTCTGGTGAAGTTCTTATTTAAATTTTCAATATTAAACCTTATATTTTTCCTTTTTTTAAATCTTTTGTTGTGGCATTATTTCACCGACGGGTGTTCCGTTGGTTTTTGGGGGGTGTTTGTACGATAGCCTGTGTGTGTTGTCCCCTTCTCCTTCTTCCTTCCACCCCTTTTGGAGCTCTTCTGTCGGGACTTGTCTTCTGGAGGTGGTTTTGCTGCGGAAGTGACCCGGACCTCTGAATACAGGTAAGTTGGCCCATCCACGTTCCCCGTACTCGTCCCATTCTGGTAAGCAAAGCGTTGGTTATCGAGAAGCCGACGTGCTGCTGGCCAGTGCCGTCCAATGCTAGGCGTAGCATTTTGGTAGCAGAGCGTGGTTATGTTCACTTCCGTAACTACCCCCTCCCCAGTACCCACAGGCTGTTTTATGGACCCCTCTAATGCTGATGGGTCAGTTGTTGGTGGGATTTTGTCAGGAAAGTGCACTTAATGTTATGTTTTGCTAATCCTTATCGTTTATTGTGTTTCATGTTGCCTCTGGATATCCATGTGGTATGCTGGATGTAAGGTGTCCTGTTTTTAAACGAGGCGTTTACCCCTGTATTTTACCCTGTTGGTGTGCAACATCCCCAATGAAGATGAAGCCCGGTGAGTGTCTGACATGTGTTCTTGGCATGGGAAATGGGATTTCTTAATGTTCTGATAGCCTATATGCTGCGTGTGAAGGAATCCTGGAGCCCCGTCGGAAGCTGGTAGCCTGATGTTTTGTGCCTATTTTTGTGATTTGGCTCCCTGTTCTCGAGCCAAGCAGGTGGTGACGTGTGCAGTTCTGGACAGCATGGTGCATGATTTGGTGTAGTAGGGTGGCTGTGTTTGAGTGTCAGCCTAATCTTTGGTAATGGTAATTGCTGGTTGTGGTACTGTTGTGAAAGTGTAAACTGTCCTTGTAATTCCTAAAAATTTGTTTCTTTCTATATTGGTTGTCTGCATTCTGTGTTTTCCAAAATGGCCGACAACAATAGTGTTTTCAATTTAATTGACTTAAGCGATAACCTTGTGAATTTGGAGAGTTCTTCTGGGGTTGAACGTGAATCACCTCTCTTTACTAGGTCTGAGGTTTTGGGATCCATTACCAGTAGTAGTTTGCCTGCCCCTCTGTTGCCTGGCGCTGGCTCGTCCATACCACTTAATCCTGCATACGGTCATTCTTCTCATGTTAGGTCACGTAGTGATTTCCTGGGTCCTGCCGACCCATTGCATCCCAGTTCTTTCACTAGTAATATTAATGTTTTGTCGCCTGTAGAGGGTGTGCGAGCGGGCTACCCTGGTAACAATGTCTCTATTCCTAATGCTACGTTCTCACCTACCGTTAATTATGGGTCGATTCCTCATCCTATTTCTGGTTTCTTAACTAAGTTAAGGCATTTCAACCTTGATGACGTTACCCAAGTGGTACAATTTTTAAAGCAAGTGGTCGAGTTGGGCAACCATGCCTCGATTTTTGGGATGTCGGAAGTTCAGATTTTCCAACTCTTGTATCCTGTTGCATCCGGTATGCTGCGCGATAAGCTTGTTGAAGCTATCCACCTCCGCATGTCCTTAGCCATGTTTATTAGGGAAGTGTTGTGATTTTTTGTCCCTGCGAGCGCCCTAAGTGCTCTCGAGCATAAGTTCCTTTATCGTGTCCAAAGGCTGGACGAGTCCCTTAGCGACTATGTCAGCGACATTAAGGTGTATGCCCAGGTTTTTGCATCCCCTTTAACCGAGCGACAGTTGGTGTCATCAATTGTGAATGGGTTTTCGCCTCAATATAGGTCATACATGACTATGTGTACCAGGCCTTCGTCATTCGTCGAGCTGAAACAGGTCGTTATAGAGGCTATGGCTGTGAAGCATGCAGATTCCCTTCGTGTAGCTAATGTTCCTCCTCCTTCCTTGATGGCTTGTCCCCCTCCTTCCTTGATGTCTCGTCCCCCACCTAAGGTTATGTTTCATCCTCGACCCAACATTAAGTGCCACTCGTGCGGTGGAGTGGGACATGTCAAGAAGGTGTGTCCGAGTAACCAGGCTGTGTATCGCCAATGACGGAACGTTGAGGAGACCAATTCGGGTGTTACTTCCAAGGATATTTCTGTGTGTAAGAATGTGGGAAAACCCTGTGAAGTTTCTGGTCGCCCTACCAATGATAGTCTTGATAACTCTATGAAAGCTAATTCATCATGTGCTAATTCTGCTTATGTCGCTGGCCTACCTAACCTGTCGGTGAGCTATGTCGTGGCAAGTCAGCCTAATTCTAAACGTTGTGTGAAACCTGTGGTGCGGGTGTCCTCGTCACCTGCTTGTAATCTTGTTAGAGTGTGTAATGATTTTGGAATTTCTCCTGTGGCTAAAGGAATATCCCCGTTTATTGAAGTTTGTGTTAATGACGAGCCCGTTTCTGCGTTGCTTGATTCTGGTAGTGTCGCATCCTTTATAACCGAGGACTGGTTTTTATCTATGAAGAGTGTTTGCAAATTTCCTGAGTTAGAGCCTAACAATGAATCTTTTATTTCGGCAAATTGTTCAAACTTAAATATTTTGGGTAGTATGTCAGTCAAAATTCATATTCTAAATTTTTCTTGGAAATTTAAATTTTTGGTTGCCAGAAATCTTTCTTGTGCTGTGGTCATTGGAGCTAATTTCATGTCACACGTTGGTATGCTTCTTGATTTTGGTGCTCGCAACTTATGGTTTAAGTTTAATCCACAGAGTAAATTATCTTTTAACCCGGTTTTATCTTCTCCTGCTGTCAATTCTGTTACTGAGCCTATGACTATTGAGAATCTCGATCTGGAAAATTTAACGAGTCTTCAAAGGGAGGCCATTAAGAGGTTATGTCAGGAGTATGGCGATGTATTTACTGACAAGCTGGGTGTAACCCATTTGATGGAGTACAAGATTGAGCTAACCGATTCTGTGCCGGTGCGTTCCAGCCCGTATCGCCTTGCCCCGCCCAAGATGGCTGAACTTCGTAAGATTATCGATAAGATGTTAGAAGAAGGTGTAATCCAACCCTCTATCTCTGCCTACTCATCCCCTGTATTTCTTGTGCCAAAACCTAACGGTGGTTTTCGGCCGGTGGTCGACTATAGGGCTCTTAATCAAAAAGTTGTTTTGCAGTCCATTCCTTTGCCCGACCTTCACACATGTTTTAGTTGGTTTCGCAACGCGAAGGTGTTCACGATCCTCGATTTAAATTCTTCCTACTTCCAAATTCCCCTCTCTCCTGAATCCAGGCATGTTACTGCTTTTTCCACTGACTGGAACCTCTTTGAGTATGCCCGTGTCCCGTTTGGACTATCCACCGGAGCCGCTGTGTTGAGCAGACTTCTGGACAAGGTATTTTCAGAAATTAAATTCAAGTTTGTGTACCACTACCTTGACGATGTGGTGATCTATTCCGAGTCCTTCGAGGAACACGTTGATCATCTGAAAATTGTACTTGATCGGTTGCGTGACGCTGGACTTACCGTCAAATTGTCCAAGGTTTCCTTTGCCAAGCCCAAAATTTCCTTCTTGGGACATATTGTTTCTGAATCTGGTATCTCAGTGGACCAGTCTCGCACGCAGGCCATCAGAGATTTTAAACCACCCAAGAACGCCAAGGGTGTTGCTCGTTACATTGGAATGGTCAACTTCTTCCGTAAGTTTATCAGTAACTTTGCCGACCGTGCTGCTCCTCTAAATCAATTACGCAAAAAGGCTGTGAAGTTTCAGTGGGGTCCCTCTCAGCAAGCAGCCTTCGAAGATCTTAAGCTTGCACTCTCTAACGCCCCTGTGTTAGCTATTCCGGATTTTGGGAAGCAGTTCATTGTGCAGACTGATGCGTCTGGTCGTGGTGTTGGTTGTGTCCTACTGCAGGAATCTGATCTGGGTAGGCAACCCATTGCATACGCTTCTCGTACCTTAACGGACGCAGAGAGGAAGTATTCTATTTACGAACTTGAGGGTTTAGCTGTGTTGTTCGCTCTAGAAAAATTCCGTATGTATCTTGAGCACACTAAGTTTCTCCTTGAGACCGATAACCAAGCCTTGAGCTGGGTCTTGGGGAAACCCCGCAAAACTGGTAGAATTGCTAGGTGGGCAACTAGGATTCTGTCGTTCCAGTTCACTGTCCAACATATTCGTGGGTCCGAAAATGCGGTAGCTGATTCTTTAAGCCGCATGTACGAGGAAACAGCTGAAGAAGATGTTCAGGAATGTGAACCTGTAAACCTTGTATCTGCTGTAAATTGTGTCAATGCCGTTCTTAGCAATTCCCCTGTGCTGTTTGAGGATGTAAGACGATTCCAGAAAGAAGACCCCTCCTTGTCTAGCCTTATTGACCGAATCAATTCTGGTGAAGTGATCAAGCCCTACTCTCTGAAGGACGGTGTGTTGAGTTGATCGTCTCGTCATGACCGCCTACCTAAAATTGTGCTCCCGTCAATCCTCATTCCGGAAATCTTTCGTTACTATCATGAATCTCCTGTTGGTGGCCACCTAGGAGTATTCAAGACCCGAGCTAAAATCAGACAGTTTTTCATTTGGCAAGGTATGGATGGCGACATCAGGAGGCTCATTAGGAATTGTGCTGCATGCAATATTAGCAAACCTCCTGTTTCTACTAAGGTTGGCCTGTTGTCATCTGAACCAGCATCTAGACCCATGGAGAGGCTTTTTATCGACCATGTTGGACCGTTCCCTCGCTCTGGTCGGGGAAACCAATTTGCGCTTGTTTGCACTGACGGTTTCTCCCGATTTAGTTGGATTTTCCCCACCAGACAGGCTACGACCAGTTCCGTCATAAAGTGTCTTAATTCCATCTTCTCGTCTTTTGGGCCGTGTCAGTATCTGGTGTCAGATAATGCCAAGTGCTTTGTATCTCATCAGTTCCGTCAATTCTTGTTTGATTATGCTATTTCGCATGTAACCACCACTCCCTATTTTCCTAACCCGTCTCTTGCTGAGCGAGTCAATCGTAATCTCCGTTCTGCTCTGATTGCTTTCCACCACGACGACCATTCCAAGTGGGATTCTAATTTGCATTGGCTCAATTTTGCTTTCAACACCGCCGTGCATGAGAGCACGCAAGCTACCCCTTTTTCGCTAATGTTTTCCTTTATGGCTAATTCTCCGTTGTCCAACCTGTGGAACCTGCACGATCTCATTCCTGACAGTTTCACGCCCGAGGATATGAGGGCGAAATTCGGCAAGGCTAGAGAGAATATTAAGGTATCCCATGACCAACTTGCCAGGCGACACAATGCCTGTCGCAAGCCAGCTGATTTGGAAATTGGTGATGTTGTGTACGTCCGCAATTTCGAGCCCAAGGGCGTCAGTAATCTTGTCTCAAGCAAGTTAACCCCTCGTTTTAAAGGCCCATGCTATGTAGAGGCATTCTTGACTCCTGTTACTCTTCTTGTTCGAAACCCTAAGGCCAACAAAATTTCTAGAGTGCATCTATCACACATTAAACGAGGTGGAGACGTTTCTAATGAGGAAATGCTACCGTGAATTTTGTAAAACAGATTTTGTATAATGTAGAGTATCCCTAACCTTCATTGAAGCCTTCAAGCCTCTGTTCCTTGTGGAATTTTGAATTTAATTGGATTTGAAAACTCTGGTGGGATACAAAATGTAAATGTTGGGGAGTTCCCATTGTAATGGTAAATTGTAAAAGTGTACCTAATTTTGATGTTTCATAGGAAATGCTAACATGTAAGTTGGGCTCGGTGGGAGACCTAACTCATGGTAACCTTGTATTCCTGTTCCCTTTGGGAATTGTAGTGGTCATTCCTCTACCGTAGTCCCTTCGAAATGTATAGTCGTCTAACTCATGTAATCTTGTAATGTACTCCGAATCTGCAAAAAGTGTAAACTTGTTAATGAAACCTTGTAAGCACGGATCTAGGGCTTGGTCAAAAATTTTCTTCATTTAAATTCAAACTTGTTTCTCTTTGTAAAATGTAGTAAGAAATTGTAAATTCTGTAAACCTTTTTTGAAACTAGATTAACTTCTATTTTTGTAAATGGCTGCCCACGCGTCGAATCATATCCTGCACATTGCTTCATCCTACTTCGTCTAAAACGACCTACATTGGACTTGTTGAAAATTTTCCTAACGTGTCTCGGACTCTGAAAGCACTGCTGGTGCTGGTGTACTGCGTTTCTGAAGGTTTTTGGACACAGTGAAGCTGTTAACTAAGTGGTTTGCGAGGTGATCAATTATCCCTTCACTGATAATCTGACCCTGCATTCTTCCTAACCAAAACGATGCGGTTTCATCCATCAATTGGAGTTAACTGGTGAACATTATCTTCGGGAAGCATCTCTGGTGAATCGACAAGTTAAGGAGGACTGTCTATGCCTTGGCATATTCGTGAACGGTGTTCACGCTTAAGGGAGGGAGACTGATACGTGCAAGGGCACGTCTCTACCATTTCAAACATGTATTTAATCAGGGACGCTGTTGTTGAAGTTTTGAATCGTCCGCTTGGTCGCTCAGTACCGTCTGTCACCACAAGATGGTAGCTGCAGTCGGACTTTGAAAAGATACAAATAGTTCCTGTTTCTCCCCAATAGGTGGTGTGGGCTTCGCCTTATAAACTCTATATACGCATGACATAATTGAAAGACAATCACATTCTTCGTCTTCAAACAAAAGCTGGTGTAGTCATGATACCGCCAAATTATGAACTTATTAATGACATTGTTGTTTTGATGTGTCACTTCGTGATTGGACAATATTTATTTACCATGAAGACAGTTCGATAAATGACGAGCGATTCTCCGCCATTTTTGTGGAGTCCATTTGCTGTCGAGTGAAAAACATCAAGCCGACGACTGGTCGAAGAGTGTCTATCCGTTGCGCTGGGGGCGTTGCCCCTAGCTTTTTCAAAATGTAAATACTCATTCAAGAAAAAGGAATTGCCTGTTTTCTTCAGGCTGTAAATTTTCATCGTTCCGCCGTGAAGAGGAAATGTGCAAGGATAATCGCAACTGGATGCGATCAAGTGCTTGTATCTACACGACGCATCGGCGTGTTAGCCATTTTTGTGAAGTACATGTAATAACGTAAAATTATGTGTTAATTATTTTATTGTTATTGTGTCTCCACTGAGAAGGATGTAAGGTACGTTTTTTTTTAAATTTAATTTATTTAATTATTTTATGTTATGGAGCTCCGATATCTTCTTATAGTAATGATTTATTTCTGTTCCTCATTTGTTTAATGGCCTAAATTTTTTTTTTTGCTGTTTTAATTTCGTGTCCTGATTTATTTGAACCTTGTTATCTTTTCGTCGTACCTCCTGGAGACACATTTCTAGTTTATTTCACGTTTAAATTATTATTTATTTTCCTTTGGCAAGCTTGGGTTTGTCCCTTTTTTTTTTAATCCATGTAAGATCCGTCCAGTTTTAAAACGACTTGCATTAATAGTTTTTAGATGTAATTGTTTTTTTTTTCACCGTTCATTTCCTTCTACTAATGTTTAAATTTAATCTTATTAATTGTTTGCCGTAATTTCGACCTGGCATGGTTTTGGTGTGGCCATATCTTTTGTTTACCGTGATGCATTGTGGTCTCGTTGTCAGTCCATTTGGCGCGGGTCTCCAAAGCATACGTGTTTTCTGTTAGCTCAATATTTTTTTTTTAAATTGTAATCTTGTTGTTGTTAGTTTTGTGTTTTCGGATGTAAAATGTCCTTGTGTGTTTCGCCGACGAGCATATCATTTATTTTTTTTATTTTCTATCCCATTTAATTTTTTTTAAAGTTTAATTTAATTTTCAATTCCTTTTGTTTTGGCATGGCCTGAACTTCTGCATGCCGGATCGATATTGCATTTCCTTGCAATTCATCAAGCCCGTTCTCAGTATGTTATGCATGTAATATTTATTTTAACCTTTGGGCTGTTTTACCTTTTTTAAAATTTTAATTAAGTCTTTTTTTCTTCTTGGCTTTTCAAGCAAGCATGTTAGGCGCTATCTGGCCTTCTTGTAAAATATTGGTGGTTGATGCATGTTCTTTCTCTGGTGAAGTTCTTATTTAAATTTTCAATATTAAACCTTGTATTTTTCCTTTTTTTAAATCTTTTGTTGTGGCATTATTTCACCGACGGGTGTTCCGTTGGTTTTTGGGGGGTGTTTGTACGATAGCCTGTGTGTGTTGTCCCCTTCTCCTTCTTCCTTCCACCCCTTTTGGAGCTCTTCTGTCGGGACTTGTCTTCTGGAGGTGGTTTTGCTGCGGAAGTGACCCGGACCTCTGAATACAGGTAAGTTGGCCCATCCACGTTCCCCGTACTCGTCCCATTCTGGTAAGCAAAGCGTTGGTTATCGAGAAGCCGACGTGCTGCTGGCCAGTGCCGTCCAATGCTAGGCGTAGCAATAATAATAATAATAATAATAATAATAATAATAATAATAATAATAAACCCAGCACAGATGCCACATAAAGCATAACCATGTCGGCAAAATCATCCTCTGCAAACTTGCTCAGATACATCAATAAGATTCAATGACACCATACACTATGTATAAGCTACACCAAGCACAGTTCTTGAAAGAGACACCCACAAAATCCATTGGGACAGGTACAGGTACCTGTATGTCATCACAGACTCCAGCCAATAGACCAGATATCATGTGGACAACATCCAAAAACACACAAACATGCAACACATGTACAGTCAAAACATCTGCAAATACAGCGAGCAGAAGAAATAAAGAACATGTGCATAAAAAAAGAGACAACTGATGTAAGACTTATCCCCTCAGCAACAGGTGTTGTACCAACATCTCTGAGGAGAAACCTGCAAGCATTCAGTACAGCGAAATGTGTGTAAACATCTGTCATTCTTAACAACTGCTCAGCAGTTGGAAATATTTTAAAACTCCCCCTCGTCAACTTGCAGTAGAATGCTGTTAGTGATCATCTCCCGCCTTCTCTAAAAATAGGCGTATATACAAGAGTAATAATAATAATAATAATAATAATATGACATTTGACATTTTTAGCAAATAATGTCATATCTCCACTTAGTATAAAACAAAGTCCCCGATTCTTGGATGTCACGGGTAATCTCGAAAACCACTGGATGGATTTTGATGTGGTTTTCACCATTCTGTAAAGGATATCTCGAGGAAGGTTTCTGTAGAAAATAATTTATTTTTGATCAAAGAAAGCCAAGCAGTAACGATTTCAGTGAAAAATTCGAAAACAAACTGGCTTCCGTGCACTTTTTAATCTTACGCTGGGCAAACCGTTAAAAATATCAATATACTATGAGTGTAAGAAACGTTCAGCATGAAACGTTCTACAAAAACGTCCGCGAGAGCATATCTCTACCTTCAATACATCGCCCACTATAATTGGATGTTAAGTTTTCATTTCTTCCAACAATCTCCATTCAATTACTGAGGCGACAGTTTACGACCTAGCCCGTAAGGCATTCATAACTGTTCCCGAGTGAAGACGGGGCTGGTTGCTAGTTAATAATAATAATAATAATAATAATAATAATAATAATAATAATAATAATAACTAAGGAGACAGCGGAAAAGGCACAACCAAGTGTAAGGATGAGCAAATACTGGATAAAGCTAAAATCAAGAAAGCAGATAAAAAAATGATCACGTTATTTCATGGCCGAAATAGAAGAAAGAATAATATTGCCTAAAAAAAGACCGTGGCACCATAACTCATAAAGGAACTTGGCTACCAAGTAACAGCTGCTCAGCAATTTGACCTGCTGATTGCAAGGTGACGCGTGGTCAGCGCAACGTGTCCCCTCGGTCGTTAATCGAAACTTTCTTGACATGGGCGCTACCTCTCAGATCATACAACTAGCCTACTCAATTGTCCACATGAGGTTAGGTGCACCCCACTCTAACCCTCCAGTCAGTTTCTAAAATCACTAACAGAGAC
Organism: Meconema thalassinum; assembly: GCA_946902985.2. Lineage (NCBI taxonomy): Eukaryota > Metazoa > Arthropoda > Insecta > Orthoptera > Tettigoniidae > Meconema > Meconema thalassinum. The sequence continues at coordinate 179,296,066 of OX336393.1, forward strand.
GGGAATCGAACGCTAAGCCAAGCGGCTTCGGTGGCGTAGTTGGTAGCATGCAGAGGTTCTACGCCCAAGATCGCGGGTTCAAACCCGGCCGAAGTCGTCGGATTTTTAAGAGCGTTAAAAATCCCTCAGTATGCCTTCCTTCGGAGGGGAAGTAAAGCCGACGGTCCCATGTCATAGATTTATGCCATGTTAAAGAACCTTCCACTACTTACACCTGTGTGAAGCTAAATTAATATAGGTTAAACATTTGACTAACGTTCTTAGGTTCCTACGTTCATCGTCAGGAGCCGACTACGGTGGCATCTGGTGACTAATTTCTGAACTAGTTGGTCGTTGACGGTGGCGTTTGGCGGCAAAAGTAGAAACTACTTGAAATTGATCGTCTGCAGTCCTTACCTGAATTACAGATAACACACACTAATACAGCCATCACAATTAACACCGGTTATCAGACAGTTTCTACGCACACCCAAAGTACACGGGGCAACATAACCGCGTTGTCGCAGCCCCTAAACTGAGGAACCAACCAACCAACCGAACTCGAGGCCTTCAAAGTAAGGAGATACGCACTACTTCCATTATCACGGGACCGGCAATAATAATGTCTACCTCTTGTTAATCCTGTTTCCACAAGGTCAGGGATAAGATGCGAGGAATTTCTATGTAGCAAATGCTTTTACGGCCAGGCACCCTTACTCGCGGAAACGTTAATAAGGGATAAAATGAATGAACATGAATTAGTGGTCGAGGCGCTGGAAGGAGGTGGCTGTGGTTAATTGGAAGATACCGTCCCGTTGTTTCCACCATAGGTGGGGGTGGGCTTCGAACCCATTCATTTACTAAATCCGGAATAGACCTTACACCTTAGTGCGCGAATCTCTTCCACCATTAGATATCTGTTGTAGGGCGTGGAAAATGATTAATGGCACATGATATTGTGGTCCGAGATGCAGAGCACACACAGAATGTATAGTGTGAACAGGATTCCCACACATGTTCTCAGCAGAACAATACGTGTAGACCAGCACCACCCTGTTCAAACAGGCGTGCCCCACAATTATCACAGGCACTTCGCGCTTCAACACGAAAGAGAAAATATTTTCTGGGTCGTTGTTGATTTTTTTGTTTAGTCTGATGTTGTTATTTAGCTACTGAGATATTTTTCAAAGTTGAAACAAGAAATAAAAAACAAAGAAAGAAATGATATATGTCTTCTGACTTAAAAGAAAATGAGATCAAGTTTGGTGTTGTAGATGTGGGTATGTTTCTATTAGTCTATTCGTATTATAAAATATCGCACACGTTTCAACCACTGGGAATTAAGTGCTCTTGCACTCGTTGCTATGGCAACTAGGTGTCAGAAATTTGTCCATGCTAAACTCTTCACTCCCTCAGTATGTCTTCCTTCGGAGGGGAAGAACAGCCGGCGGGCCCATGTCATAGATGGATGGCAGTAAAAGAACCTTCCACTAACTACAATTGTGTGAAGCTAAATTTCTTGGTTAGGTTTGATTAACGCTCTTAAAGTTCCAACGTTCGTCGTCAGATGCTGGTTGCAGTAGCATCTAGTAGCCAAGGTCACAGCTAGGTGTGGTTGACGGAAGCATTTGGTAGCAAAAATAGAAACTATTTAAAATTGATCGTCTGCAGTCCCTACCTGAATTACAGATAACACACACTAATACAGCCATCACAATTAACACCGGTTATCAGACAGATTCTACACACACACACAAAGTATACGGGGCTACATGACCGCGTTGTCGCAGCCCCTAAACTGAGGAAACAACCAAACAAACTGTTCACGCAAAACTATCCATGCTACTTTCAGATATAACCCCATACAGTGGCGTAACTACGGAGGGGGGGGGGGGGAGAGGAGGTGATTAGGGGGATCAATCCACACCACACTTTAGTTAGTTAGTTAGTTATTGTTGTTATAAGAGGCGGAACTACAAAGTCATCTGCCCCGCACACCACACTCCAGAGCCAAATAAAATTTAAAAAAAACGTAATTTGATGAGAATTCGATTTAAAAAAAAACATTTTTCGGATTGATGGCCAACCAGAACTGTTCATTTCCAAGCTTTTGTACATTGAAAGGTATCAAACACCAACTTGCCCCCTCTCCCCCCCCCCCTCGCACAAAGCAAAATGAAACACATGATCAAAACCGAAAGCAAAAACAAAAACAGATACAAAACCAAAATAATACACAAATCAAAAATCAAAATTTAAAAGCAAAATCAGAAAACAAACAAAAAACACAAATCAAAAAGCAAAATGTAAAAGCAGAAAACAAAGACGAAACCAGAAAAAAGAAAAAATACAAAGCAAAAGGGAAAATGTAAAAGCAAAATAGAAAACAAACACAAAACGGAAAACAAAAATAAAATAAAATAAAATGCAAAAACAAATGCAGAAAACAAACACGAAGCCAGAAATAGAAAATATAAAGTAAAAGGCAAAATGCAAATGCAAAAGCATTAGTTTAGATTTGACTCCACTCATCCACATCCACCCCCACCCCCAGAAGCAAATCCTAGTTAAGTCACTGACCCTGCCCAAAAGACAAAAATATATTCATGATAAAGGAATAAGATGATAACCATGCATTAGACAACAATAATAACAATAATCTGCTAAGGACATAGCCTACTTGTTGAAATTATTCGGCTTAGCCTCACCTATTTGAAATGGATATGATTTTGGGCTGGCAGTCTGTTTGGAATTAGCATAGACAGTATTGCGTAAACAGATTAGCATCACAAATTTCCAACATCCAGTTACCAAGACACTTAATTCCCACTGGTTGAAGCGTGTACGATACTTATAAAACGAACGGACAAAACACACTTCCTTCCACATCCTTGCCCAGTTTCATTCATCTTCATCAATTCCATCTCTCATTCCAGCGCGCAGATTGCCCTCGGGCGTCGACTAGAGAGACCTGCACTCTGCCCCTCAGAAGGCACACGAAAAAAAAAGAAAAAAAAAGGCAAGAAAAAAACCCAGCAAAAGATCAATGGGAGGGGAAAAATAAAATTGTTATTTATCTAAGGGCTAGAACAAACATTGCAGTCATTTCATCCCCATGTATTTGGGTGTGTGTCGAATTTGTCTAATAACCTGTATTGTTGTGGTGTATGTGTTAGTGTATTTGTATCCGAGGCCAGGATAGGAATGGAGGCGTCCGTGGCCTTAAGTTAGGAACCATCCTGGAATGTGTCTGGAGTAGAAATCGGAACCAAAGTAAAAACCAATCTTAGGATAGATGGGATGGGAATCGAACCCACCTCTTCTCAGTCTTACCTCAAGAGGCCGAGTGTACCCCGTTCTAGCCCTCAGACCAGAATTAAATTTCTTGGCAGATCCGGGAATCGAACCGGACCTACGGAGCGACAGCCAACTATGCCAGCCGCAAAAAAAAATCAACAAACAAAACGCGGAGGTCTATTTAAAATTGTGCAATTAAAGATGAATAACTGGTTATCATGGGAATATACTTTTTGAAAAGCATTAGGTTATTGAGTAAGTATGAAATCCTCCTTCAAGAATATGTCTATAAATCAATTTGAATTATCTTGACGCTAAAATCTTATTTCCTGAGAAAGAACTCGCACGTAATACGCAGCTTGAAATTGTGTGTCTTCCAGGCGTCTGACTCCATTGCCTCGGTATCGATGAAATCGCTTGGGACCTGTTGAATTTTCTGCCATCTATTTTGCACGACTGTATGCGAGGTGATAGTGTCAGAAAAAACAAAGGAAAGTGTTATAGCCTCCACAGTGGTTCATTGGGAAGTAGCCAAAGTCAAGCAACCCGCTTTCCAATAATTTCAGAATTTTTAGTAATACACAAAACAACAGGGCCGTTATAAAAATTGTGAATTGATTCACTCAATCTCTCGTGCATGTACCTGCTTGAATGAACTTGTATAGTCGACTGTTCCTCATTGGCAGGAGTCAACCAGCGCTCAGTACGGACGTGTAATAGCACTGGTACTAATATAGAACTAGCAAACCACCTGCCCGGATTTATTGGTATGCAGGCTCGACGCGACACACTTCTGGCAGGGGTTATCATCTTGTTTATTAGTTTAAGCGCACTTTATAATTAATGAAATCGTCGAAATGTATGAATCAGAGAGCAATACTTCTCCACTGCTGCGGGTAATTATCTTTCTTTTGAATGCACTATCAGTTACTTGTGAGCTCCCAGTGCGTATAGACCACCCGCCCGGCTTTACTGTTGTGTGGACTCGACGCGACACAATTCTGGCAGGGGCTATGGTCTTGTTTGCTTGTTTAAACGCACTTTATAAACAAATAAATATAGTATTTCCGTTAAAAGATTTTTCCTGTACTACTGCGACAATTTGGAAGATTTTGGTACAAGCCACACCCTCAGACTCCCTCTGGTTTAAGAGCTTGAGTTTTTTGAAACATACATTTAATCGTTTTTTATATTATTATTATTATTATTATTATTATTATTATTATTATTATTATCACAAATTGTTCATTAAACTGCATTTTCTGACGATGATGATGTTTATTATTATTATTATTATTATTATTATTATTTACCATAGGTGAGCTGAAGGAAGCAGTAGGCTCCCTTCGGAATAAGAAGGCTCCAGGCCCTGACGGGATACCCGCGGAAGCAATGAAACTGGCTGTCAAGGTTTGTCCGCAGCTACTGCTTGAAATGTACAACTGTTGTCTGAGAGCAGGTGTCTTTAGTGCCCGTTGGAAAATGGCTCGACTAGTGCTGATTAAAAAGGGAAAGACAGTTGGGAACGCGCCATCGTCCTTCAGACCACTATGTATTTTAGACATTGTGGGAAAAGTGCTGGAGAAGCTATTAAAACCTCGCATACTGTCGTCTATTCAAGCCGCGGGAAATCTGTCTGACAGGCAATTTGGCTTCCGCCGTGGGCGATGTACAATAGATGCAGTACGCCTAGTAGTTGAAGCTGCAAATCAAGCACAGGAAGGTAACCACTATTCTCGGAAAATAACACTTCTGGTAACCTTGGATATGAAGAACGCCTTCAACTCAGCTAGGTGGATGGATATGGTTGACGCTCTTCAATTAACATTCCAGTTGCCTGCATATATCCTGCGTATAATGAAAGATTATTTGAAGGACCGTACCCTGTTATATGACACTGCAGACGGTCAGAGGAGGAGAAAAGTCACGGCAGGAGCAGCGCAAGGATCTATCCTGGGTCTGGATTTGTGAAACATGTTGTACGACGGCTTACTGCGCATGGAGATGCCCGAAGATACATTCCTTGCTGGGTACGCTGATGATATTGCAGCGGTGATTGTAGCCCGAGATGCAGTTCTGGCTCAGTGGAAACTCAATCAGGTAATGCGACGGGTGAGTGGTTGGATGAACGCTCATGGTATGAATTTAGCTATAGCGAAAACTGAAATAGTCATGTTAACTAGGAGGAGAATGGACCCTATAATTCCCATGAAGGTTGGAGAGGTGGTCGTTCGAACTGGAGCCACTGCGAAGTACTTAGGATTTACTCTTGACACGAAACTGACATACTGGTCTCATATACGGAAGGCAGCAGACAAGGCGGAAGTAGTGACAGCTGCCATTAGTAGACTCATGGCTAATGTGCATGGTCCTAGACAAAGCAAGCGTCGACTACTGTTGTCCACAGCGCAGTCTATTCTCCTGTATGGAGCTGAGATTTGGTCTGATTCGCTGAGGATACAGAAGTATAGGAAACGCCTAGCTGCAATTCAGAGGAGAGGAGCTCTGAGGGTGGCGTGTGCTTACCGTACAGTTTCGGAACCTGCAGTTCTGGTTGTCTCAGGTGTTGCGCCAATAGACTAAGGAACTTCCGACGAGTAGAACTGGGCAAGGCTCAAGCCCGGAAGGAAGCCGTAGCTCGCAAGATGGAGCTTTGGCAGCAGAGGTGGAATGACGATCTCAGAGGAAGATGGACAGCTCGGCTGATACCGAGTCTGGTCGAGTGGACAAGTAGAAAACATGGAGAAACGAATTACTTTCTGACTCAGATGTTGACAGGTCATGGCTACTTTCGGTGTTACCTTCATCGTATGGCCAAAGTAAGGAGTCCAGTATGTATTTACTGAGAGAACGAACGAGATGACGTATATCATACGTTCTTCGTCTGCACTCGTTGGACAGAGGAAAAACAACGACTTGAAGCTGAGGTTGGTCAAATAACGCCGGACAATATAGTTGGAATTATGCTGAGGAACGAGCTCAGCTGGGATACGGTCGCTTTCTTTGTTGAGGTGTTCCTTCGCCAGAAGAAGTCGGATGGGGACTTGCTCGATTTAGTTGATTAAGTCTGCGATCCGCGGACTATGAATTGAGAAGTAAGATGGTGCTTGTGAAGCAAAGAAAATGGCTCCATCCTGAAGTAATACGAAAGTGGTCCCGGGATGGTTTTTTTTAAGAGGACAGGGTGTGGTTTTTAGTGGGTAAGAATCCCACACTCTTGAGGAGTGCGGACCCTCCTCAAGGTCTTATGCAAGATTTTTCCACTTCCCTCGTAATACATATATATATATATATATAATTATTATTGTTATCACATTCATTTCACCACATAAGTGGGACATATCAACATATCTTCGGCTTATTTGGAAGACGGTATGGCTAATTCTCTTAAGGTGGCACGTTGAGAAACGATCGAACAATGGAACAGGTCTCCAAGATGACGGCCTTCTGCATGGTGATATGTAGATCAGGATGTATTCCCAATATTTCCAGATTGCGAGCCAACGATTTAGGGACGATGCCGGTAGAAGAAATGACTATGGGCAGAACCACTACCCTTTCCTGTCTCCACATTTGCCGTATTTCCTCAGCCAAGGGCATATATTTGGTGATCTTATCACAGCAGGTTTGTTGCAGATTATGGGAATTGTACACTGCAATATCAATGAGGAAGGTTCTCTTCTGCACCTTGTCCACAAGAACGATATCTGGCCGGTTTGCTGGTATGGGTTTATCAGTAATAACTGATCGGTCCCATAACAACTTGTGACTAGGATTTTCAAAAACGGCGTCAGCAACATACTGATAGTAAGGCAAAGTATTTTCAGATAATAAGTGCTTTTGTGCAAGGTGTAGGTGCTTTATTTTGGCCACTTGGTTGTGCCTTTTCAAGTAATCAGTTCAGGAGATTGCTTGGCAGCCTCCTGTGATATGCTGAATTGTTTCCGGTTCTAGTTGGCATCTTCGACGACCGTGCAGAGCTGTCTGCGTCCACTGCTGAAGCTTGATGGCCGAACATTCCTCATTAGTGGCTAACTGTATATCCCTTACGTAAAGAAGATCCAGCGGTGTGCACTTGTCATCTGCCTTCACAGCGGCTTGATGTATGGGAGAGTCATATATGTCCAGAAAATATCTCTGAAGGTTCCTCACTTGCCTTGCATGCAATTGGATAATGTCCGTAAGCCCTCGTCCACCTCTTTGGCGCGGGATTGTCAATCGCTCAACAGCTGACTTAGGGTGGAGACATCTGTGTTTTGTTAAGATGGTACGTGTCCTAATTAGGATGTTCTCCAAGTCAGTCTACGTCCATTTCATAATACCGAAAGTGCATGTCAGAGCAGGAATAGCATAGGTATTAATAGCCTTAAAGGTGTTCTTTCCATTCAACTTTGATTTTAAAATCTTGTTAAGGCGTTGATTGTAGATAGCTACGGTTCTATCTTTAATACCGTTATGATCAATTCGATTAGATTGCAGGAGACCAAGATATTTGTAGGTCTCATTACCTTCCATAGCCTTTATGAAACAACCGTCATCAAGTTGAAATGCACGGGCCTCTAATTTTCCACGCCGAATGGTGAGGGTGCGACACTTATCTAATCCGAAGGACATTCCAATATCAGAAGAAAATGAATCAGTTATTGCAATTAGATTGTCGATGTGTTTCTCAGAGGATGCATACAGTTTTATGTCATCCATGTACATCAAATGAGACATTTTGTATTTCACTATACCATGGTGCTTAATTGGAAAACCACACTTTGCATTGTTCAGCAATTATGATAGCGGATTGAGCGCCAAACAGAACCATAGAGGGCTCAAGCTGTCACCCCGAAAGATACCCCATTTGATTTGAATAAATCGCGAATCCATATATGTGTCTCCATTTGACATTAATAAGTTGGTCCCCCAATGAGACATCATATGTTGCAGACTTATAATGATGGCAGGATCAACTTTTTATATCTTCAGGGTTTGGATTAAGCAGGAATGTGGCACGGAATCAAACGCTTTCTTGTATTCAATAAAGGCCATGTAGAGGTTACGCATCATCTTTCCTGCTTGTTCCATAGTAACTGCATCGATTACAAGTTGCTCTTTGCAACCTTGAGACTTCTTTATGCACCCCTTCTGCTCCTCAGCCAGGATGTTATGAAGATTTGTGTGTTCATAAATCTTATGTGCAATGCAAGATGTAAATCCACGTAGCGTTGCTGTTATATTCTCCAGCATTCGACCATAGGCAAGACCAGAAGTTCTATACCTCTTCTTTTTGCGGTGAACTGCCCATTTGTGTTCCAGGATCGTCAAGATTCCTATAGAACCGTTACTCATTGGTTACAAATAGCTTGTTCTGCTGCTTTCGTTCGTTCGATTCTTTATATCGACGTAATCTCTGTGCCTTTGCCTCAAGTTGTTGCTTTAATGTATCTAGGATTTCAAGGGGGCTACGGTTTGGAGGATTGTACTTTGCATGTTTACTCTCCGTATGGCTCAACATTTGAACACATTGAACAACTTTCTTACTTCTAGTGCCTGCTACGTACTGATGCATTCTTCCAATATTTACTCTCAGTTCATCAACAGACTTTCGTAAACGTATCTCCCAAGCAGGCATCTTCTTCTGTCGACCTGAGGCATATTTAGGTCGCCATAATCTACCTCCTGTCACTCGTATCACAGCTCCAGTTAAACATTCCTCATTACTATTATTATTATTATAGCTAACGTACAGATATAAATAAAACAAGGAACTAACAAATAATGTAAAACTAAACATAAACACGAATAGAACCTTGACGAAGCATAAGCAGTGCCTAAATGAGAGGAACCGTTTATAATTTAGACACAAAGGCTGTTAATCTGCTATTTAACACAATATCTGATTCAGAAAATTTATAAATGATTGTAGCAAATGTACTATATAAGTCCCTTTGATGAATGGTGAATTAAAGTGACGGGATGTTCTTGACCTTTGGACGTGAAATAATATCTAGTTTCGAGTTTTAACAGCGAAATGGTGATGGTTGTGTTGGTTCCTTAGTTTAGGGGCTGTGACAACGCGGTCATTTAGTCCCGTGTACTTTGGGTGTGTGTAGAATTTGTCTGATAACCAGTGTTAATTGTGATGGCTGTATTAGTGTGTGTTATCTGTGATTCAGGTAGAAGGACTGCAGACGATGGATTTTTCAAGTATTTCCTACTTTTGCTACCTAATGCTACCGTCCATGACACCTAGCTGCGAAGTTTGCTACTAGATGCCATCGCAGCCAGCACCTGGCGACGAACGTTGGAACTAATATAGCGTTATTAAACTAACCTACAAATTTTAGCTTCCACAAGTGTAGTTAATGGAGGGTTCTTTTTCATGCCATAAATCTATGAGATGGGACCGCCGGCCTTACTTTCCCTCCGAAGGAAGGCATACTGAGGGATTTTTAACGCTATTAAAAAATCCGACGACTTCGGCCGGGTTTGAACAGCGAAGTATGAGAAGCCTGTTTGTCGCGAGATTGATAGTCTTATAAGAGACATAATCTCTGTTTAAGGTCAAATATTTGTGAACATTTGCGTGAAAACTTGTACATACACGAAATAGAAATAATGCATGATTGACCGAACAATAATCAAAATGTAGCTTAAAAAAAAACCTGCAAATTAAACTTCATATCTCTCTAATGAGCAAAACATATAAAAATACTTCGAACTAAAACCTGTATTTGCATGACCCCGTGGTCTACCAATCATCAATCTTGTTCTTGAGGTTCCAAGTACGGCGGGAGTGAGGATGACAGTGATTGGCCATGAACCGTATTAAACAGATTCTTACAGTTTCTGTAGTTATGGTTGGTAGTAATGGTAATTTTTGTTTTAAGGGGCCTAACATCTAGGTTATCGGCGCCTAATGGTTTGGGTGATCGTAAAAATGAACCTGTAAGTAAATCTAACTACTGTACAAACTTGCAACAGACTTACACACTAGAAGAAGAAATGGACAACAAAAAGAAGATTAAGGTAACTATAAAGCAAGGAAAAGAAATCCCCTCAAACCTCGAAAACTGAGAATTGAGGGACTTGGAAAGGAGTAGAGCCATGAAAGGCCGACAGGAAAGAGAGAGAAAAAGGAGAGGGTCCTCCCCAAAAGACAATGGGAAAGGGGAAAAAAACACAGCTCAGGAACAGCTCCGGGTCACCAACTCCCGAACTCACGAACCGTGAGTCCTTGAGGGTGCATTATAAATGGTGGGGCTACATATACTCTGTCCCCTTTAGGGCCTAGTTTTTGTAGTTAATATAATTTAGGTTTAGCCCACTGAATGTTTGTGCCATTGAAGGCGCGGTGATGTACAGGAACGGACGAAGTGAGGTGGTTGTCATGGTCACCCCTTTTGCACTGTCATATACCAAGTCAACGAGCAGCATCATGAAAAATGAACTCCCAACAGACCACATTCCTTTGAATTTTTATTGAAATCATAAAAAAAAGAAATGAGCCTATATTCTTCTTACAAACTCGAGGCTTGTAACCCACTTGTTTTTTTTTATATATAAACAGAAACAATTCAGTAAGATACAAGTATTCAGAATACGGTTTCCATCTGAAAGCACAAACGATAAAACAAACAAATCTTGCTAACTTAGTATATGAAACGAATTTATCTCCGCGTTCACTTTCTGCTATATAGCGTTATTCAAAACAACTCATTCCTCTATTCTGGGAGACGTCAGATAGGATCTCGTGAGATGTTGTTGGAGATGTAAATCAGCGGATGGTTTACAAGATATTTGAACTGGGATAATAATATTTACGGAACTGGGAATAGTAGCTATTCTAGTCTCGGGCAGTTGGTTCTCGCTCAGAGCCAAACAAACCGCACGCGCACGTTTCTGCAGACAGGGTTCGATTCGAGAACAAAACAAGTACACCCCCTATCTGAAAAGTTCGGTTCATTCATTCATTCATTCATTCATTCATTCGTGTCAGAAACACTTACAGTGTGAAATTTAATATGCAATAAATACATAACATTATATACAAAATTTTAAATTTCAATTTGTTCAAACTATATCCGCCCAGAAGTTGGCGACCTCTATGGCATTAGGTGTTTATTTATTTATTTATTTGTCGATGGTACACAACAGGGATCAGTGTGCGCCCCAATAACAGTGCACCTACACAGTAAGATACATTTCTTGATATGTCAGCATTAAGTATTAATATCTTAATGTAATTCTTAAAACAAGGAAGTTCACACAGATCAAAATGCATAGTAGTAAAAAGCTTAATCTTAAGATAATATAAAAACTAAATCTAAAATTGATCTAATGTCAAATATAAAAACAGGTTTTGAAATTATTACATAATAAACTAAAAGGTAACATTAATAACTAGGGAACAGGCCTATCCACATATATACATTGTTGATTCTGTTTTGTGTATTAATTTTATTTCAAGTATGAATTAGAGTGACTGGATTATACTTTCCAAGAACGGTCTGATTGAGAGTCAGAATTCTAGTTTCCAGTTTACACGAACCGCATCGTTGTAAATACTGTAAAGCCTCCATACAGGTGAGTTGTTATGCGAAGTAGTATTGGTTATATCATTTTTGAATGTTATGGTTGATCTTGTAGTTAAGCGAGGGATGTTGAAATTTAGGAGAGATAGGAAAAATAAGTTATTAATTTGACCGTTAATGACTTTATAAAGGAATTTCATATCATTCCCTTGCCTTCGAGACTCCAAACTAGTCATGGCTAAATTCAACATAAGTTCACCGTAGGGTACCATGTGTGGATAATTGCCCGTTATTTTGAGGTGTAAATATCTGAAGAATTTATTTTGAACTTGCTCAATGGATTAAATGCATGTTTTCTGCCAGGGAGTCCATACTTGGCTGGCGTACTCGAGCTTGGATCTCACCATGGCAGTATAAAGGTTTATGCAGGTACTGGTCCTAAAGAATGGCTTAGTGTTTCTTATTATAAATCGTAACATGCGGTAAGCATCCCCGACCGTCTTTTGCACATGACAAGTGAAAGCGATTGCATGTAACAGGTCTTCTAGTGTACATGTTGTTGGGCACTGACTGCACTGAAGCAGATGGTACGGCGTCTGCGTTGTTGCACATTCACAAAACGGTGACTCCACTTGGACACCCCATTTCATTAAGTTGCTTTTGCATCTTGTGACACCCGACCGAAGTATGTTGAGTGATCTCCATGTACACCATTTCTCTGTAAAACCGGCTGGTAGTTTTTCAGAGGGTGGAAACCATTGTCCAGGGCAGTAGAACCTTGCACGCCACAAATTGGTTCGGGATTGTTGTGAAGTCCGGACAAGAGCTTCTGTTGTTCTGAGGAAGCTTTTCCTAGGTTTTAGTCGGGGTTTTGCAGGTCGATGTCCAAACAGAAGATGGACTTCAGAAGTTTCTGCCTTTTTTCCCCTAATTTTTCGCCGCTACCTCACGGCGGATGTCAGGGGGTGCGATACCAGCAAGGGTGTACAGCTCGTCCAGCGTAGTTCGGTGAATGGGCTATATTACGAACGGATTGTTGGCTTACCTGAAACAGCCGTTACTGTCCTTCGATGTAATCCCCGTGGATGGTTATGCACTTCTAAGAACGACTGAACAAGTCCTGGAAACTCCTGGCATAGTCTTATTTAGGAATAGCCTTTAGTTTGGGTCATCAAAACTCTAAATTGAAAGCAAGAGAGAACCGTGAATTCATGCAACCTGCCTTGCACACCTGATAGACGGGCGGCAGTGAGAGGGGTGTATTTATGCAACCTCATGTGCACACCTGTTCGACGGGTGGCAGGGAGAAGGGTGAATGTTCCGTGGAATGGAATAGTCCTGAAAACCATCGTCACGGGTGACGAGACCTGGTGCCTGAGGTACGACCTCGAAGGCAAGCGTCAAAGTATGGAGTATCGGGGTCCAGGGTCGCCGAAAAGCACTGAAGGGCCAGCGGTTTTCAGACATTTCGGACATCCAACGTAATGTGACGACCCAACGGAAGGCTATCCTTCAGGAAGACTATGCCAGGAAGTTTGATAATAAAGAATTTATTCATCGTTGTCGCCACCATATTTGGTTTATAACTAAATATGGCATTTTTCAAAAGCTAGTGTATTTCGGAGCAATAACCATACAATGGTACGTGTGTATGTATGCCTGATAACCTGTGTCATAGCGATGGTTGTGCGAGTATGTGTATTTGTAATTGGCACTAAGATTTAGATAAAAGGTATTCGTGACCTTAATTCAGGCACCATACTGGTATTCGTAGAAGTTGGGAAACTATGCAATATCACTTCTAGGATGACAGAAGTAGGAATTGAACCCAATTCTTCTCCTTGTGCCTCACGTGGCTGAGTGACCCCGGCCAAGGTGTCCGAGAGCACTAACGCGATAACTCGTGCCTCCCTGGTATCGGGAGAGCGTGGGTTCGAATCCCTCCTCGGCCGTCCTGAAAATGGGTTTCGTGGTTTCCCATTTTCGCCACCAGGCAAATGCCGGGACGGTTCCTTTCAGTAGGTCCACGGCCATTTCCTTCCAAAATCCCTTCCCTGACCCGTCCTGAAAATAAAATAAATGACCATTGGCTGCATTAATAAAATTAATCTTGTGATATCTCAGTCTTACAACGTTGTAGATATTAAATACATAGTATATTTTTGTGTGCTTAATGCTTTAGTATTTCACAGCTGTACCAGCCGCAATTTTAAAGATTTTGCCTTAACTTTAGCAGGTTGTTGTTGATTGATTGATTGATTTTATTTTCACGGCTACACTTAGAGCTCAAGAGCTCCTTTACAGTAGCGCCCTACAAAAATAAGATTAGGGTTTATAAAAATAAAACCTTTCACTTACATTCACAATATAAATAATCATAGTCTAACAATTATAGTAACAAAAAGATAGTAACAATACAATAATAATAATAATACTAATAATAATGGAAAAATTATATACAAAAGAGTGAGATTGCATACAGACTATCAGCCCGAAAAACAAACACCATATACTGTACAAGAAAAGCTATTAAAGTAGACAGGTTGTCAGCTATTGTCCTGATATTATAGTGGAACTTAAAACAAAGTATTTTAACATAATACAGTAATCAAATGTAAGAGGTATACTGCTCCAAGAAGCAGGATTAAAGATGTCTTTTGAAAGCTGCAGTGCTTGCAATGTTGACGAACTTATATAAATCGAAGGTGTTGAAGAGGCGTGAGGCGGTGCAAACAAAAGATTTATTGAACTTCATGGTTCGGTGTGTAGGAATTTGGAGTGTTAATTTTGTGTATCCATTTTCTCGATTATGAACAGAATGCATTGGTGAAAAGGCATTGTAGAGATATAACGGGGTCTTGGTATGTAATATTTTATGTGTCAGAATGGCAACTGATAACTGCCTGCGCTCGTGGAGTTTCAGCCATTTCAGCTGCACGTAGTAAGGTGTGATATGTTCATCTCGCCTTACATCCAGAATGTACCGAACACATGCATTGTGAATTCTTTGTAATTTGATGTTCCGTGTTTCTGGTAAATCATTGTATACAGCAGAGCCATAATCAATGATTGGAAAAATGAGAGTTTGGACGAAGAGCTTACGTCTGTTAGGAGAGGTGTAAGAAACGGTTCTTTTCAGGAGATGCATAGTTGATACAACGTTCCTTACCACATTAGACGTATGCTCTGCCCACGACAGTGTTCTATCAAATATCACTCCGAGATTATTGACAGTGTTGCTATATTTAATATTATTATCTAGTATCTGATGGGTGGTAGTGAATTAAAATCTACTGAATTTCGAAGTTTTGTATATCCAATGGATGTAAGTTGTGTTTTAGATATGTTCAAGTTAAGATTATGTTGTGGGAGAGTCCTGCCCGTTCGTGGTTGGTAAATTGAGCTTTGGTTTGTAGTGCTATTTTGCCTTGTATATTTGGATCTAATGTTGCTCACTTGACAAGCGAAACAGGTCATACAATTAAAAACCAACATTTGTTAGATCTGTTAATAGTTACATAAATAATTTTTGTAACAGGTCTTTCAGGTAGCAGGGTGATAAAAAAATTGTATCATTCCACTCAATCGCATTGGGCACTCTTGCGTTGACCGACTGAAATACCATTCGAATTGGAAATGCCAAAGGTTAATACAATGGGACTTCGATGTGATATTGCATTAATTGGGCAGCTGTGACGTGTTTAGCGATTGATTGGCATTCAGCCCATAGAACTGTTCCTAGGAGAGGAAATTCACACAAGGGTTGTACGTTGTAACGTAATTAGCCATTCACTGAGTACTGAATGTTATTACGACACTTGGTTTATACTGTATTATCCTAGTCGCACGATCTACAGCACGCCACAATGCCACTGATGAGGGTAGTGTAAGAATTCCTCCTGAGGGAGCAGGAATGTCTTGGAATGCTCCTTACTCCGCTCGGAGAACCATTAACACCCTACTTTCCCACGTTAGTGCGTGTTAACTGTTCACGTGTCTCAACCCATTAGCTCATGACACGCCGTGCTAACCTCAGCATACGCGTGTTCATGATGAACTATAATGGAAGTTCCCCTTCGTTGGCGGAGTAAGATAACTTCCATCGTGAGGTAAATGATTGATTTTAATGTTACCCA
Source organism: Meconema thalassinum (assembly GCA_946902985.2). Classification (NCBI taxonomy): domain Eukaryota; kingdom Metazoa; phylum Arthropoda; class Insecta; order Orthoptera; family Tettigoniidae; genus Meconema; species Meconema thalassinum. Next base: position 179,312,000 of record OX336393.1, read on the forward strand.
TGACTGATTTTTGAGAAATATTTACAAACCCTTTTCTTTTTGTGGTTATTTAGGGTATAGATTAAGCCAGTCGTGGCTTGCTTTAAAACTTTCTCGATTCAGTTAGGGGGAGGGGCTTTGTGACATTGTCGTCATGGAGCCTTGTGTACTTGGGTGTGTGTGGAATCTGTATCATAACGTGCGTCATTAAGATGACTGGCACTGTAAGTTTATTGGTAATGTCAACCTCCTAGTGTATCGGCTAGCTTTCCAGAGGTCTGTGTCCGATCCCTGACTCTGCCAAGAAGTTTAATTCTGGTGTGTGCGTTGGTATAGGGTGAGGCTGAACTGAGAAGAGGAGGGTTTGATTCCCATCTCGCCATCCTAGAAGTGGTTTTCCACTTCTACTCCTGGCAAATGCCGGGATACTTAATAAAGTAAAGTCACGGCCGTCTTCCAAATCCTAGCCTCAATTACAAATACACCCCAGCCATCGCAGTGATACAGGTTATCAGATAAAATAAAATAAAATCAGCCTAACACTAAGAATGTAAAAAAAAAAGTTTCTCCCCCTGAGTGTTGAAATGTCGGAGCATAACTCTCTTTGTTTGGGTAGCACCCGTATAAACCCGTCAACAGAGCCTGGGGAACATCATACTCCTGGAGGGTTCTTGGTGCGACATCCTCCGCAGGCGAGAAACTGTTTCCCCACACTCCAGATACATGTCCAACTATAGGCAAGGCAAAGAACTTCGGTTCGAATTCAGTCATAGAGATCACCAGAATATTCATTTACACGATGGACATTTGTGAGATAATGTCAAGTTAATGTACTAGTAATAGTAATAATAATAATGATAATAATAATAATAATAATAATAATAATAATAATAATTTAAAAAAAGTCTAGTAATCCTAGGTCCAGTCTGTTCAGAAGGAATCTGGATGAAACAGAAGTCTCAGGAGTTTTATCAGCATGTTGAAAAGATTACTGCCACCTTCAGGAAAAGGCGATTGAAGTTCTACGGCGACATTCACAGAATGAACAATAACAGGCTCACCAAAAGGATTCTTAACCTTGCTCTCTCAATGAAAGTCAAGAAAAACTTACCTATTGAAATAGTAAAAGACCTTAAGGGGCAAAACTACGAGGTCATCAGCCCCTAGATATTAAGAATAGTGAGTTATTGTCGTTATAAGCAGCGGAACTACGAGACCATCAGCCCCTAGATATTAAGAATAGTAAGTTATTGTTGTTTTAAGGGGCGGAACTACGAGGTCATCTGCCCCTAGATATTAAGAAAAGTAAGTTATTGTTGTTTTAAGGGGCGGAACTACGAGATCATCTGCCCCTAGATATTAAGAATAGTAAGTTATTGTCGTCTTGCATTACAGAGGAATTTTAAAAGATGGACTCCAGTTCAGAACTAAGTTACAACCAACAACCATCATTCCTCTGAGAAAATGACTACCAGGTCCAAGAAATCATGGACGGAGGAACGAAGGAAGATTTTCAGTGCCCAGAAGAAGAGATTTTGGGATAAGAAAAAAACACCATTGACAAAATAAGCTCTATCGCGCTCCACACATTGGTATAACGATGTAAATAATAATAATATTATACAATATAATAATAATAATAATAATAATAATAATATACAATATAATAATATCGTATGGCCTCGGCTGCCGGGTGCAAACTTTGTTATTTGCGCGCCCAGAGGGCAGCTTGCATGTCGAATTTTGTTGTTTCCTCTCCTCAATAAACGTATAACCGGAACCTTATACTTCACAATAAACTTATAACCTGAATCATATACTTCCTAATCACTGAATGAAGCAGCTGACTGCAAGCGAAGCGAGCAATTCAATTCAAAGTTGACTATTTCACAATAAAACTTAGCATCGAGACATAACCTTACTGCTTCGTCACTCCTATCTACGACAACAAAATGATTAAGATTTGGACAAAAGACGACTCAATAAACCAGAACTACGCATATCATTAACTATTTCTCAACAACAACGACAATTTCCTCGGAATAAGATATCTCGGTCAAATATCTAAGCTCCTTGGCACTATACCGCCTTCTAGTAGAGAAAGGAGGAACTTTGTGTTGGCGGGAACTCATGAGATTAATTTTGCCATTATGAACACGGCCTACTGAATTCAAATGGGTTCTTTAACATGCCAACAACGTATGACATGCATGTTGTCATTTTTGCCACCTTTCAAAAATCACTTACCACGGAGCGAACCTGCAAGCTTGGGGGGTTAGTAGTCAGACATGATAACCACTCACCCACCGTGGCAAGCTATAATAATATTAAATCACGAGGGTGTGGTAGCAATGTAGATATGAAAAGATTAGTTCAGGACAGGGAAGCATGGAGAGCTGTATCAAACCAGTCAAAGACTGAAGACAACAACAACAAGAGACTGCATAACAACGAAATCTAACTACACATTGAGAGGATAACAAACACCATTCGGAGAAGAAAGATTCAATTGTACTGAATGGCCACATAACACGCATGAGCGCGCAGAGACAGACCAACAAGACCTTCGTTGTTAACGAGAAAACCAAGGGACCCTGGTTCATCAAAGTTGAACGAGATTTTGGAGTAGTAGGAATCACATTTGAAGACACCCAGGAACGTGCAACTCTCCAGAGAAGACTTCGAGCATACAAGAGTATCCATGAAAAGCCAAAATTGAAAACCGGCAAGAAGTGGGCTGATGAAAGAAAGCAGGCTCACATAACGCGAATGCGAGAATATTGGGGAAGAGTTAAAGCTCTAGGGTGCAAACGGATGAAGTAGCGTGGTCCACAGCAGGCCGAAACGATGATGATGATAATAATTGTTGTTTTAAGGGGCCTAACATCGAGGTTATCGGCCCCTGGCCGAAACGAACAAAGAAAGGAGAAGAATAATATAATCAACATATCAATATATCATTGGCTCGGAAATACTTGTAGAAGAAGATTCTTGCAAATATTTGGGCGTTAACGTAAGGAATGATATGAAATGGAGTACTCATGTAGGATGTGTAGTTTCTAAAGCTTACAAATCTCTGCACTTTGTAATGAGGGTATTAAAAGAAAGTAGTACCTCTGCAAAAGCATATTTGTCACTTGTAAGACCTATTCCGGAATACGCCTCGGCGGTTTGGGATCCATATCAAGTAGGGCTCATCAATGAGTTGGAAATGGTACAAAGAAAGGCCGCTAGATTTGTGCTCAGTGACTTTAATCCCAGGAGCAGTGTGAGCCGTATGTTAAAGAAACTTGGGTGGGAATCACTTGAGGCTAGGAGGATAAAATCTAGACTCTGCGCTATGTACAATACGTATACAAATCAACCAGCATGGGGTGAGCTTAGCAAACGTATGGGAAAGCCCACCTACATGGGTAGGAGCAATCATCCTTTCAAAGTTAAGGGCCGACCACAGCGTACAAATTATGGTAAATATTCTTTTGGTAACCGTGCCATTGATAACTGGAATTCTCTACCTGCCGCAGTCTAAGAGCCTTTTCCCAAACATTTAGGTGTGTTTAGTAAAGACTGGCGATTTGTGTAAATACTCCAGTTTAACTGTTATTGAATTGTTATGTATAATTATGTATTTGTTATGTATACCCAATTTGCCACCGGAGGACACACCCCTAATTGCAAATAAATGAATGAATGAATGAATGAATAATAATAATAAACTGATTAATAATGAAATTGAAAATACGTACAAAATGCAATTGAGGTTCAAAATACTTACAAAATGCAATTGAAATTGAAAATACACAATGTAAGTTAGATTGAAAAAGGTCGGTTCAGATTCAAAATACTCACAAAGTGCAATTGAAATTCAAAATACTTACAACATGCAATTGAAATTGAAAATACGTAAAAAATGCAATTGAGGTTTAAAATACTTACAAAATGCAATTGAAATTGAAAATACACAATGTAAGTTAGATTGAAAAAGGTCGGTTCAGATTCAAAATACTCACAAAGTGCAATTGAAATGCAAAATACTTACAACATGCAATTGAAATTGAAAATACGTACAAAATGCAATTGAGGTTCAAAATGCTTACAAAATGCAATTGAAATTGAAATCATACAATGCAAGTTAGATTGAAAAAGGCCGGTTCAGATTCAAAATACTCACAAAGTGGAATTGAAATTCAAATTACTTACAAAATGTAATTGCAATTGCTTACAAAATATGTGGTGGATTCAAAATACTCACAATATGTGGAAGCCCGTAATTCAAAATACTGTACTGACAAAATGCAATTTAGATTGAAAATACCTACAAAATGGAGCTCAAATCGAAAATACTTGAAAAATGCAACGTAGATTGAAAATACTTTCAAAATGTGCTTGGGTTTCAAAATACTCACAAAATATAATTTTTGAGACACGGGGAGCCAATTCATAAAGAAGGGCGGGAATCGTAAAGAGAAAAGGAACTACTGTACGTCAAAAGAAAAAGAAGGCTGAACCCTAGAAGAATGAGGCATCAGGAAAGATGAGAGAAGGGCCAATTAAGGCGGGAAAGGAAGAGACTACCTAGGCCTCGGATACCCTAATACCGTCGGGGTCGGATGAGGACAAGAGTTGACCAAGGGAGGCCGACAGGAAAGAGAACAGAGAGGACCGGCACAAGTAAGTGGAAGCAATGCAGGACTCATCTGAGGTCCCGTGGTCACCAACCCACGTCCCACAAGATGTTAGCCCCTGGGTGGACCAGTACTTGAGGCAAATAATTTGAACAGTTCTGGACCGTACTTTGGTTGGTTCCTCAGTTTAGGGGCTGCGACAACGCGGTCATGTAGCCCCGTGTACTTTGGGTGTGTGTAGAATCTGTCTGATAACCGGTGTTAATTGTGATGACTGTATTAGTGTGTGGTATATGTTTCTTAATTCATGTAAGAACTACAGACTTTGAATTTTTCAAGTAGTTCCTACTTTTGTCGCCAAACGCCCCCGTCGACGACTACTAGTTCAGAACTTGGCTACTAGACGCCACCACAGTCGGCTCCTGGCGACGAACGTAGGAATCTGAGCGTTGTTTACATTTATAACCTAATTTAGCTTCACACAGGTGAAATTAGTGGAGGTCTCTTTAACATGCCATAAATCTATGACATCGGACCACCAGCTTTACTTCCCCTCCGAAGGAAGGCATAGTGAGGGATTTTTAACGCTCTTAAAAAATCCGACGACTTCGGCCGGATTTGAATTTTCTTATTTTTAGAGTGACAATCTAGTTTGATGCATCAAGGGTTGGCAACACTGTGTCTCACCAAACATCGATCCAGCTCTGTAAGAACCATTAGTCATTTGAAGGTTCCTTGATACTGTACATAATGTACTGTGTTAAATGCAGTTAATCCTTTCATTAAAACTACACTGTTTTACACTACGTTAGAGTGTCTGACTGTGCAGTGAAATTTGTTCAGAGCGAAGATATTTCAGCCAAGCCAAGTCATCAGGAATAAAGCTGTTGTGAAGGCGCGCACATGAACGAATGAATAACAAAACAGCTTCGCAATAAAAAAAAACATTCTACGAGCTGAATATACAGCTCAGCGGGCATTGTAGCAGCGCTAAAAAATATTAATGACGATCCTAACACAATACGACCCCGCACTTGAGGCGTATCATTATGGCGCGAGATGAAGAGTTGCCGTTCTTTCAAGGGTGCCACTCGAGTAATTGCATCGCACTGTGACCTTTACACTTTCTCTTCTGGATGAAGCTGCAAGATGCATTTCTCTGTAGAGAATTTATTACATTCACAATCACAGCAATACATTTCGCAACATCTCGAGTTGAAAACCAAAGAAAGGACGGTGAAGCCTCCGCCATCTAGGCAGATCTTGCAGTCTGGGATAATGTTACTGCTCGGGTCCAAGCTGCGTGAACCTGAGAGGAATATGGATTGTACACTATGAGAAGTGATGGTGACGAGTGATGAGGTTTCCCGATCCGTGCTTAGAAACAGAACTACAGTAAATACATTGGTCGTTTTTTTTTGTGGCCTCCACAGAGGCCGAGCGCAGGTCTTCCTATTTGACGCCCGTGGGCGACCTACCAGTACGTGTCGGGATGAGAGATGGAATTGATGAAGGTGAATGAAACCAGACAAGGATGTGGATGGAAGCGGCCGTGGCCTATCAGAAGGTACCATCCCAGCATTTGCCTGGTGTTGAAAATGGGGAAGCCACGGAAAACCATTTCAAGGACGGCCGACAGTGAGGCTCGAACCCACGCGTCTACTGAGTCAGCAGAGAGCTTTGCCCCTTGACCAAACGCTGCGCTTTAGCCAGCGTAGCCACTGCTGTCAGTATTGGTCGGTAATAATAATAATAATAATATCGTATGGCCTCGGGTGCCGAGTGCAAGCTTTGTAATTTGACACCCAGAGGGTAGCTTGCATGTCGAATTTCGTTGCTCCTTGAATCACTATGGAAGTCAAGGAGGTTAGATATCTAAGCTCCTTGAACAGTATAGCGCTTTCTAGTAGAGAAATGAGGAGCTTTGTGTTGGCGGAAACTCCCGAGATTAATTTCGTCATTATGAACACGGCCTACAGAATTCAAATGGGTTCTTTGACATGCCAACATCGTATGGCATGCGTGTCGTATTTTTGTCGCCTTTCAAAAATCACTTACCACGGCCAGGTGCGAACCTGCAATCTTGGGGTTAGTAGACCGACACGCTATCCACTCACCCACCGTGGCAAGCTACATTGGTCGGTGACTCACTCACTCACTCACTCACTCGCAACACTACAGTGGTTTGAGAAACAGCCATATGTTAGCAGTATTGGAATAGAAAGGAATACCAGATAACGAGGCGGACTGTTGACAGGCCCTTCTCTTCCTGCCTGCCCCTTCCCCTCACCCCGCAAGTTCACAGAGCTTGGACCCGAACAGTACCTTCTTCTGGTCCGCACTCGAAAACAATACGGGGCACTAGGAAACAAGGAAGGGGTTGGAGAAGCGGTTGATCACGCCTGAGTTCCCTTGTTAGTTCCCCCTGAAGGACATAGTACTGTACAACAGCATTTAGTCGCCTCACCAACAGGCTGACCAACATCACGATTACATGATTCACGATTACTCTGAAATGTTCGGATGAATCTCCACTCGCAACGGAATTAAGTTCCGGTTACGTGGAAGTGGGTTAGTGGTATGAGGCTACTTACTAATTACTGCAACCAGCGTTTGTGTTACACACAAGACTTGGCGACTGCATAATGAAGGGAAATGAGAAGAATTAAGTGCCGCAGCAAACAAAAAAACTCACCCTCGTTCAAGAGAGAACAAAAAAAGGAAAATAACAGAAGGTGGAGAAGAATAAGTTATGCCCTAAAACTTCCACATACGGGAGAACGAAACGCATCAGGCGAAAGCCTGGACAAAATAACTGCTGTGGTCAAGAAAATTAGACTGAAGCGGAGCGGGGTAGTGGGCATGAAATACGTGACTAGAGAACCAATATAAGGAGCAATACATTAACAATTTTTATTCCTAATAATAAATTTATAATGAATAAACCAATTGCACTTAAGTGCTTATCACAAAAATGAACAATTATAAACGTAGCAAAGTGTGAGGGCCTGATGACAGAAACCCAGATTGAAAAAAAAGGTCCATGAAACAAGCTTGCTTGATTGGAGAAAAGTTGAGCTTGACATATAAAAAATGCACTTTATAAAAAGAGAGAACCATAAAAAATAATTAAGAGTATAAAATAACTGGTATGATATAAGTTCTTCATAAAAGTAAACTTATCTTTGAAGAGGGTTGAAGAGCCAGCTCCTTAAAAAGATCCAGCTAGCATAAATGTTGGTTTAAAAGTCTTCACTGTTTTCTCGGAAGGAGGCGTACATGGCCTAGAGTTATGTGCACCATCGATAAAATGTCAACTCTCTCTTCTTTTCTTGCGCAGGAATGACATTTATAGTTTCCAAGAGATGATCCAGCGATATTTCGAAAGACGATTCCAAGTATCCTCTCTAAGGTGAAGGTGAAGAGTACAGCGGCTGGCAATTATTCTTGCCATCTTGAGCAATACGTCATGGTGCAGATCTTGTGACGTAACTGCTCGGTAGCGTAGATATCAGCGATGGTGTCATGAGATGCAGTAGCGGTGACCAGCAGGTTGAAGTGATCCAAAGTGATGATTGATCAGAAGTGGTGGATCAGAAGTGGCGGTTGATCAGAAGTGGTGAAGAACGCCAGCAAGCGGCGTCTTAAATAGGGACCATGGAACTCTCTCGAAGTTTGGAGATCGCCCGACCAGACAAAGACCTGCCATTGGTCGAACGAAAGTCAGGGTGACGTCAGTCGACACTACTCAGCGGACAGTGGATCAACCAGTAGATGTCCTGTATGTCGTGAGTGAGGACGCCTGAGGTAGCGAGCGACTGTAACACTCGAGGTGAGAACTATAATATCTATGAATAAGTGATCGATAACAAGATTATGCATATGGTTTAAGCAATTAACATTTGTAAAGAAATAATTACCATTCGGGGATCTCGGTAACAATAAATAAAATTTGACCGACAAATGGGCCAAGCTAAACATTGAAAGTATCACAAAAGTGATCAGAAGGTAATGGTGTCCCCAGATCTTGACTTATTTTAGTCACCAGAAGGGGGCGTGGTAAAGCTGGAGACACGTAAACATTCAACACAAGTAACATACAGGGGGGCCAAAACCTCAATCTACGAAAACAGGCGCAAACATGCATTTAGAATCATGTAAGCCGACTATGTTTTATCCCGCTACACGACTGCAATGAGGACATGAAGTCCAGAGAACAAAAGACCAACACTCGATGAAGATTTTCAACTGGACACATTATAGCCAAAGTTTCCTCATTAAAAAGGCAGTAGAAGATAGTCTGTCTGCCTTCAACCTGAAGGCTGGTCGGATCTTCAAAATGTACCGCCGTTAGGTTATGTGGGTAGATACCTACAAAAACCCAAGGCAGCGCTATATTGAGGCGTACTAGGCAAGATGAGGAGTGAGGTAGTTTGCCATTGCTTTCCTCACTGAGTCAAAACAGCAGTACTAACCCTATGAGTAGAACCTTTCACAGCATCCACAGGCACTGAATGTGCCCTGAATGTCATTACTAAGCACCACCCATACTACAGCCATGAGTGATACTGAGACATCGGTGAAAAAACACATTTTACTCTAGCCTGTGCCAACAGACAAATGAAAATGTACTGCAATCATCAAGAGATGGCAGACAGACCATAGAAAATAGTATAAAGAGCTTATTCAAGTGTGTTTGTGTGATTTTTAGCGGAATATTTGGACAGCAAAATTAAAAATTAACGTGGAAATTACACACATAAAAAAAATTGCATATTGCCATGGAACAGAGTGAGGACGAACTTATTTCTTAACCAGTGTACACGCCTGCTTTACACAATTGAGATCGGGAGCATAGGGAGGCCATTCCATTCTGTGAAACCATTCTCCTGAAGAAACCCATTGACAATTGACAGTCGGGCGAGCGTTATCGTCCTCGAAAGTGAAATTTGGGCCGAAATTATCAGAATAGCCTTTCACTACAGGTGCTAGGATAGTTTCCCTGTAACGTATGCCTGCCATACGCCCAGGTATGTACGGTACACAAGAGGGGTTCGGCGACCATACATGATGCCACCTCAAAACATTGCACCACCTTCTCCCAGTCGGTATCTGTCTGGGATGTATTGGTCGTGCATACGTTCACCGGGTCATCCCCACACTCGCACAGATCTATCGTCAATGACACAGGCGAGTGTACACATCCGACATATTGTACACGCACGCAAGAACGAGTAATAGGCTTGAGACCACTACGACTCTTCGCCAGCAATATGCAGAACTTGTTTTGATGTGTGTAGTTATCGAGTGGCGAGGGTGGTCTCTTATACTGCAGAGAAGTAAACATATTATTATTATTAGTGAAATACTCCATAATGAAGGCTAACGACAATTCTGGATTATTCACCAAGTTAAATTCTCACTGCACACTATTAGAAGATAACAAGTGACACTCTCCTTCCCTGCCTTGATGTCACGTTCTCTAGCGCAGAGGTTTCTCTGCAGAGCCAGGCTTCATTCACCTCTCTCTATACGGAGAGATGGGCCACTTGGCCCCGCCCGACACTGATGAAGATACATTTAAACCTTCTCCCGACAAGCCGCGCCGGTAAGTAAATTATGAGTCGCTCGTTCCATCCGGCCTACACGTAACACATTACTTCCAGAAAAGTGCACCAGCCAACAGCTTCTGAGCAGGAATACTGGGTGCTGCGCGGGACAATGAGTCTTCAGGCGTGACTCACGAGAGGGGCCGTCCACATATAACGCAACAATTTTTGGGTCGATTTTCACCCATCCCTCCATGCAACCACACAACGACCCCCCCCCCCCCTTGCCCCTGTATTAGGTAATCACAAAGCAACACCTAATATTTCTGATTTCGTCAAGATGTATCCGTATAAATAAAAGAAACACTGTATCAAGAGACTCGGGGACATCAATTACTGTAAAATATGTAACGCTGCAGTTTCAAAAAAAAAAAAAAAAAAAGCACAGGAAATGTAGGAACAATATTGACGAAAGTCCGACATTATTTTTCATCAAATATAGGTTTTTGAACCTCTCTATGATCTGAATAGAAGCATTCTACGAACAAGGTAAGGCGTCTACTTATTTTGTAAGTAATATGACCTTTACATTCAACTTACAAGGTAAGGCTTCTACTTATTTTGTAAGTAATACAATATGACCTTTACATTCAACCTACAAGGTAAGGCTTCTACTTATTTTTTAAGTAATAAAGTATGACCTTTACTTCAACTTACAAGGTAAGGCGTCTACTTATTTTGTAAGTAATAAAGTATGACCTTTACATTCCACTTACAAGGTAAGGCTTCTACTTATTTTGAAAGTAATAAAGTATGACCTTTACATTCCATTTACAAGGTAAGGCTTCTACTTATTTTTGTAAGTAATAAAGTATGACCTTTTCATTCAACTTACAAGGTAAGGCGTCTACTTATTTTGAAAGTAATAAAGTATGACCTTTACATTCCATTTACAAGGTAAGGCTTCTACTTATTTTTGTAAGTAATAAAGTATGACCTTTTCATTCAACTTACAAGGTAAGGCGTCTACTTATTTTGAAAGTAATAAAGTATGACCTTTACATTCCACTTACAAGGTAAGGCGTCTACTTATTTTGTAAGTAATAAAATATGACCTTTACATTCCACTTACAAGGTAAGGCTTCTACTTATTTTGTAAGTAATAAAATATGACCTTTACATCAAACTCACAAGGTAAGGCTTCTACTTATTTTGAAAGTAATAAAGTATGACCTTTACATTCCATTTACAAGGTAAGGCTTCTACTTATTTTGTAAGTAATTAAGTATGACCTTTACTTCAACTTACAAGGTAAGGCGTCTACTTATTTTCTAAGTAATAAAGCATGACCTTTACTTTCCACTTACAAGGTAAGGCTTCTACTTATTTTGTAAGTAATAAAGTATGACCTTTACATTCCATTTACAAGGTAAGGCTTCTACTTATTTTGTAAGTAATAAAGTATGACCTTTACATTCCATTTACAAGGTAAGGCTTCTACTTATTTTGTAAGTAATAAAGTATGACCTTTACATTCCACTTACAAGGTAAGGCTTCTACTTATTTTGTAAGTAATAAAGTATGACCTTTACATTCAACTTACAAGGTAAGGCTTCTACTTATTTTGTAAGTAATAAAGTATGACCTTTACATTCCATTTACAAGGTAAGGCTTCTACTTATTTTGTAAGTAATAAAGTATGACCTTTACATCAAACTCACAAGGTAAGGCGTCTACTTATTTTCTAAGTAATAAAGTATGACCTTTACATTCCACTTACAAGGTAAGGCTTCTACTTATTTTGTAAGTAATAAAGTATGACCTTTACATTCCATTTACATGGTAAGACTTCTACTTATTTTGTAAGTGAAACAATCTAATCTAATTCTGAGCTTCTATGCCCAAGATAGCGGGTTCAAACCCGGCCGAAGCCGTCGGATTTTTAAGAGCGTTAAAAATCCCTCAGTATGCCTTCCTTCGGAGGGGAAGTAAAGCCGGCGGTCCCATGTCATAGATTTATGGCATGTTAAAGATCTTTCCACTAATTACACCTGTGTGAAACTAAATTGGATAGGTTAAGGATGTAAACAACGCTCTTAGGTTGCTACGTTCGTTGCCAAGAGCCGACTGCGGTGGCGTCTAGTAGCTAGTTCTGAACTAGGCCTAGTAGTCGTTGACGGTGGCGTTTGGCGGCAAAAGTAGGAACTATTTGAAAATTCAAAGTTGCAGTCTCTACTTGAATTAAAAAACAGATACACACACTAATACAGTCATCACAATTAACACCGGTTATCAGACAGATTCTACACACACCCAAAGTACACGGGGCTACATGACCGCGTTGTCGCAGCCCCTAAACTAAGGAACCAACCAACCAACCAACTAATCTAATTGGGCAAAAAACATTTTGACCGACTGAAAAGTAAAAATGTAGAGTTTGTAGATACAACATTGAAACAAGACGTTCAGGAAAGAACATATAGCCTACTTTCTCCTAAATGTATGAGTATAGTTATAACTCGTTGTTATTATCAAAGAGTATAATAGAATCATTGCTTGGCTGAAGACCTTAAAAACTATTTACCTCTACCAAACACCACAGGGGCCGATAACCTAGATGTTAGGCCCCTTAAAACAACAATTATCACCATCATCATCATCATCATCATCAAACACCACAACCTCGAAAACAACTGCTACCAGCATTGAAGAAAGAAAGATAAGAAGTATCTAAAGAATGTTATGGATCTGGAGATATAAACGACCGGACTGGCTGCGTGGCTCAGCGGTAACGTTCTCGCTTGCTGGGCCCTATGTTGCTGGTTCGTATCCTGGTGCAGTCAGCTGGCATTTGAGAGTGCACAAATGCGAGGGAGCCGTGTTAGTAGATTTACTGGCACGTTAAAGATCCCCTTCGGGGCAAAATTCCGGCACCCCGGCGTCTCTAAATGCAACAGTGGTTAAAAGGGGCGTAAAACCAATAACATTATTATTATTATTATTATTATTATTATTATCATTATTATTATTATTATTATTATTATTATAGTTTATTGTTTAACAACATTATCACGGCAAATACCGGCTACATTTTCTGTTACAGCCTGGTTCGGCCTTAGCAAGGAACCATCTGTACTGAGATAATTTCTATTATACTGTTCAGAGACTTCACATCCAGGTCGTGCCCGCAGTCTTCACGAGTCTCCTTCATTTGTAGGATGAGCTAAATTCCCATCTGGATCATCAAGCCTTGCTGAGTATTCGGCCAGTGTATTGTCACCAAGGAACTTCCTAACAATATGGCATGTGTTTAACAGAACTGCCTTCTGAAGTTCAATATATATCTGCGGGTGCAGATTCAATATTGATAGACTACTATGGAGAGTTTTCGGTATAACACCAGTACACGATACAATTATTGGGATGGTAGTCACCGAATCAAGTTTCCACATCTGCTTTACCTCAATTGCCAGCTCTGTGTACTTCGATATTTTAGTAGCAGCTGTTGTTTGGATGTTTTGAGTGTTGGGACATGCGATATCTATCAGTAATGCCTCTTTGTGTACTTTATTGATGACTATGATATCTGGCCGGTTGTTACTGACTGCGACATCTGTCACAACTCCTCTGTCCCAATAGAGCTTGTGTGTGGCATTTTCGAGTACTGCAAATGGTATGTATTTCCAATAGGGGACGGAACTTTGAAGAAGTTTGTACTTCAATGCCAGTTTCTGGTGGACAATGTTGGCAACTTGGTCGTGTCGATGTTTGTAGTCAGTGTTGGCAAGGTGGGAACAACCTGATATGACGTGTTGAATGGTTTCACTACATTTGCCACAGCGGCGACATTTCTCACTCTCTGTTGCTGGATCTTTTATGATAAATTTCCGATAGCTTCGAGTAGCAACAACTTGGTCTTGGATAGCTACAACAAATCCCTCTGTTTCCGGAAAGAAGACCGAGTGGGTCAGCCATGCGTGCGACGCTAACTTGTCGATGTTAGGCTGGTCCAACTCATGTGGAAACTTCCCATGAAGCGCCTTCTGTTTCCAATTCCCGATCTTGTGTTCAGTAGTTTTCATTTCTTTTACTGGTGGATCTAAAGATGACAGATGGAGCGGTGTGTAATTATCATCAGCTGAAGATACAGTGTGATGGAGAGGGGATGTTTCTCCTTTGTTGTGGAAAAATGCACGCAGAGTTGTCACTTGTTTTGCATGAAGGTTCATGTTGTCTATCAGTCCTCTACCACCTTCAGACCGAGGTAGAGTCAGGCGCTCTGTTGCTGATTTCGGATGGTGCATACGATGGCGTGATAAAAGCACCGATGTTTTTCGTTGCAGATCGTGCAGTTCAGTTTGAGTCCACCTGATTATACCAAAGGAGTATGTAACTACGGGCATTGCAAATGTGTTAACTGCCTTAATGATATGTTTAGCGCTAAGTTTTGAAGAGAGAATACTGCGAAGCCGTGAAGTATACTGCTCAGTTATGTTCTTCTTGATATCACCGTGTCTGAGACGGGTACTCTGGGCGAACCCAAGATATTTGTACAATGCGCCTTCCTCCAACGGCTGAATACTTCTTTGTCCCTCTCCAACTGGTATTCCTTGTGCAGAGTGCGAGCCTCTAATAACAGTCTGTGTTCTGCACTTATCAAACCCAAACTGCATATGGATATCTGAAGAAAAGCTCTGAGTGATAGAGATAAGATATTGTAGGTGCACTTTAGTTGATGCATACAGTTTAATGTCATCCATGTAAAGAAGATGGTTCATCCTGTACGCTTCACCATGATTACCCTTAATACTAAATCCGTATTTGCTACTGTTCAGGATTTGCGAGAGAGGATTCAATGCTAGACAAAACCAGAGTGGGCTTAGCGAGTCTCCTTGGAAAATTCCTCGGCGAATCGGTATTAATGAAGATGTTAAACGAGTGCCACCCACTGTAAGTTGGAGGGCAGTGCTCCATGAAACCATTGCGCACTTCAGGAAGTTCACTATAATAGGGTTGACCTTGTAAATCTCCAAGCTCTGTATAAGCCATGTATGAGGCACGGAATCGAAAGCTTTTTGGTAATCAATGAAGCAGGCATAAAGATTTCGTGATCTACGACAGGCCTGCTCTAATGCCACGGCATCAATAGTGAGCTGTTCCTTACATCCTTGAGAATTCCTTCTGCAACCCTTTTGCTCCTCTGCGAGAATGGCGTTTTCCTCACAATGCGCACGAATTCGGTTAGCAATAATGGATGTAATGATCTTATAAAAGTTTGGCAAGCAGGTGATGGGGCGATATTTAGATGGATTTGTGATTTTAGAGTCCTTTGGCTTGAGATAGGTTAACCCTCTGGCTAGGAAAACTGGAAATGCAGCAGGATTTTCCAGAAAACATTGTATGTGAATAGCCAGTAAACGGTGGGTGCATGTGAGCCTTTTATAGTAGTAATTATGGATCCGGTCAATTCCAGGTGCTTTCCAATTCTGTAGGCAGCTGATGACCTGGCGTAGTTCCTCAACATCAACGTCTGTATGTGCCATTTGATTTATTCGTCTGGTAGCATTCTCTATTTCCTTCAACCACGGAGCTTCATTGTTGTGTTCTTCCGGCCTAGACCATATTGATGACCAGTAGTCGGTAACACTCTCCGCACTGGGTCCTTCTGGAGAATCATTCTGAACTTGAGGTGTCTTTTTCAGGTTTTCATAGAACTTTCTCTCATTTCTCTTGAAGTCATTGTTCTGTTTCTTCCGTTCGGTAGTGTTCTGGTATCTCTTAAGACGCTTAGAGAGGGCTGCAAGTTTTTGTTTATAAGTATCAAGTACTTCTGTTATCACTGCGTCCTCGGGGACCTGAAATTCTTCTAGTGAGGAGTCTATCATGATCCTTCGTATGCGGTTGTTCAGACGTCTACTTCTCACTCCACTCTTATACTGTTGCAGTCTGTTCACATTCTGGCGTAGTTGTTCAATGCGTTGTTTTAAACGTTTTGCCCATGGTGGATCACTGGGTTTCCTTGCAGCAGACTGTTGGTTTGGAGGGCGTGGCCTACCCCCATTAATTCGTACTGCAGCTAGTGCTGCACAATAGATAGCAGTATGAACCTCCATGAAAGATTGGTGCTCTTCTAAATAGTTGGGAAGTACGGTTTCGTTCAGTTCTTTCAACACCATGGCAAACTTGCGGGAAGACTGCTGCCTCGGAAGTATAGGACGTTGGGTAGGGTCAGTACCTGCATATTCAAGCAGAGTTGAATTAAATTCGTCTTGGATCTTGGAATGATGGCTTGTTTCCCCATTATGAGGTTCATTTACGTGAGTCGATTCATTCAGGGAGACCTCATTATCAGTATTTATTTGGCTAGTTTCACCACTTGCAGCTGAGGGATATAGTTCATGAGATATCTCCTGTCTGATTCGATCCAGAACAGGGTCGGGAACTAAATGATTCTTTACAATTGCTCTTCTTTGATCCGCGACTCGTTGCTCAGTGATGCTAAACAGAGGATACTGCTGCTTGAAAGCCGCATGCAGTGCTTGGCGGTAGTTTGTTATATCTGTTTCAAGACGAGTTATTCGATAATATGCCCGCATGATATATTCATTCATATGAGATTCCCATTTCATGCGTTTTCTGGGCTTACCTGCGAGAGTGGTTGTATTTATTACAAAGGCACTGCCGTCAGGTGCGGTGCGAGACTCGAGATTTTGTGTACCGCCAATATCGTCTTGAGCTGCTGGAGCTTCTTCGGGTCTACTGATGGGTGGACAGCAGCTTGTCATCCCACTGCCACCGGTTTGCGTATTGTCACCTCTAGCGGTGGTTCTAGAGGTAACCTGCCGTATCACAGGCAGTGACATTTCTTAAAGCAAATTACTATTATTGCCTTTCCTGTGTGCTTTTTATACCTTCAGCCAGGTATTGCCTGGGTATTGCCTTTGATACCTATGGCAAGGTTTACAACACTCCTGTGAATGCTAGTGTGTTATTCTGACTGATCGACGCAGATTCTTTGTAAATATGTGATCCAACTGATGCCATTTAACTCAATCCTAACCCTTGTTTCTAACGAAATAAACGATACTACACAATTAATATCAGTTATAGGGACCCAATTGGACTAATTGAGTAAACGGAGTAATAAACACACAATACAGGGCATAGATTGAACTATTTTAAACGGAATATTTGTGGTAATGTTAACCTAACCTGTACCAGCAATTCCTAGGCAACCACGTAAACAAGTTTCATGCACAGTCATATGATATCCAAATATCACTATAAAAACCTCGCACAATCACTATTAAACTCTGTGTACCGTCAGTAAGTCACTCAAAAACATCTTCCAAACCATAAAACACTGAAGTAGACATTAAATAACTAAACAAACTATATAAATAGGAGGAGCCTCGATCCGATCAACCTCATCAAGTCACAGCCTTCTATTGAGACCGTTTAGTTGATGTCAACAACCACGATGACTCAACCAACGACACATAAATCGAATAAAAGGGTACCGTGAGGATCAGGTGACCTTCCATAAAGGCTAAAGCGGCACGAGAGTCCGTAGTCCACAGGGATCGTGGTACATGGTGACGATGGTCATAGACCGCCTAAGGAAAGGTTCACCTTAAAACTAGACTGAGAAAATAAACATCCAGACTCATGTAAAACACCGTGAAAATTTATTAAAATTCACAAGCCCCTAGCCTAGTTTCGGAGGGTTATAATCGGCTAGTCCGCAAATTAATAAATAAACTAAGATAAAGAACAGGTCCCCTACCTGAGAAGTTACTGAAAACCCTCGCGAAAGATCTAACTCACAATGATAAAGCAACAACAGCAACGCTAGGAATATGGCACGACGCAAGTCCCTAGTTCAAGTTACAAGACCAAGCTAATATCTGAATTTACATTTAACAGGGTAGCAAAACAAATCTAGGATAGGATGGTGCCATTTCGACATTTAAATTTAACATTAATTCAACTAGCTAAGTACTATCAATTAACAAAATTTACGGCACATCCAAAAGCTAAGTGTACAGCCATAAAAAACAAACAATTTAATTATGCTTAATAACTATGTGCTAACAGCACACAATAAAGTAACATGTAGGGTTTAATACACTTGGCATCATAAATTAATAACGAAATAGACACAGTAGTTTTATTAAAAATTCCTGCCTACACCTTGGTTTACTCTTTGTAAACCATAGTCATCTAATGTGTATAGTTACGGTGACGAATGCGCAGTTGAGACCACGTCTGACATCGCATGGCCTGAGCTCCACAAGCTACGAACTCTAGGTTCGCACATGCTTCAGGTCGCTACAAAAATGTCAACTGTCCTAGTCATTTCCTCACAAGGAAATTATCTTCAACCGCACGGCTATGTCAACAGTTCCAGAATGCAAAGAACAAAGTTAGATAGAAAGAATCGTTAGTTAGGCTTGTTTTATAACAATTATGCATTTTATTATTAGAATGTCGGTTTATAGGTTTATCGTAGGTTTATGGCGAATAACATTGACAATAGCCTGGGCACGGAGTGTCTCCAACTGAGATCATTCTCCACCAAAAAGCCTCGACTCAACAGTCGGAATATAATCATCGAGTATAACAACTCGGACACACAATAACACGGGTTACCAGCGGCGCTAAGCTCGCGTTCAATAACTCTGGGATAGGCCTGTACAACAGTTACCTTCCAAAAACATCTGGTCAACGGGATCATCCCCGGACAAAGCATACAATAACATCCTGTTATAACAGGGTAGACTTCACCATCCTATAGAAAACCTTACATAACTGTACCTGTTATACGACAATACACGCAACAGAGCGCTAAACTAACAAAAACCGATCCATAAAACAAGTGATCAAATACAAGAGTGGAAACTGGTTTCCATAAGCAAAATAGCAATGAAAGGAAAAACGAATACAAATTGTACTCTGTCCTCGTCTATAGTAGTTTTGTCTCACAATGAAGCAGGCGTGCTCTAGGTCACTGGGTTACATAACCAGTTTATTCAAGGCCGGCGATTTAATCAATACAAAACCTGCACTTGGCCGGTTCATAAAAAACATTACCATATGTTACGGATCTCTACAGAGTCCGTGTATCAAACGCACGCTATAAATCTGAGTATAGTAATACACTTCCGTCTTTCTACCAAAGACGTCTAAATGAAAGTAAACTTACAATAACTGAAGCTCTTTGCTTTTAAAATTGCAACTCAGTAGTTGCTAGAACATCAAATAAAAACGTGTCTCACACGACACAAGGAAAATATGATAAATGTGGCACAGATTCACACACTAGATCTGCTTAATGATACGTTGGGAACCGCGTTCGATGCTAGGCAACGAAACATTCCTTCTAGTTGTTAGGTTCAAACATGACCAAGAATAGCTTCTGAGCTTATTCAAAATGAAATATAATGCATTTACAAACTGGTAGTTACTGTCGACTACCTAAATGATACGACCGTTCTAACGACAGTCAGGGGTGTAACAAAGGATGGCTGCGAAGAATGCAGTCAATTAATAACCAAGGCATCTGATTGCCATAACTACAGTCAGCAAAGACTTGAAAATTACCCCAAGTAGGGTTGAACAAAATAGCCTCAAAATGACTACGATCAGGTTCAGCAAAAGGTAGGCATTGGCGTTCCACGACGTTCACCAAGCTGCACCAGGGCTGACCAAAATGTCTGACCCCAAAGGTGTCTCACTCTAAACTGAAATAAATGACATCTAACTAATCTAGTTACATCCCTACCTAGAAAAATGGCTGACACTGAGTGTGGTTGATTCACAAACTACATTAAAACTACTATACCACCAGAAACTAGAACAAAGAAGGGGTGTGACAAAAACTCACGAAATGGAGGAGCTCTCACTCAGCTCTCTATTCCACAACAAGGGTTGTACATAAACCACTCTGGCTCTCTGGATCGGTATCCTCCTCATCAGGATTCCCATCTGGACTCCCCCAAAGACCAGGGTTCGATTTGTCCCTGTCGACATCTTCGTGGATATGCCTGGAAATGGCATTTTGGCTCCTTCCCTCTCGTTCATCGTTCTGGAAGTTCCACCATCATGCTGATTCCTGTAGAAACGTCACCTCCCCATACTGGGATGGTATTAGCCCATGGTAACTGCTTCAACCATGGTGAATAAAAGTCCAATCACGTGGGTAGCGAAATAAGTTGCGTGATTATTCATCCTCTCACTTCCAAAATTATAATGTCCGTCGTGACTATTATAGGCTTCAATTATAAGATACGACACAGCCTTAATCTTGCAGATGTGGATTAGCATGTAAGCTAATACTATTTTATAATGCTGCACGTGCTAGTGACGCTACTTTTGTATCACGCAGCATCCGTGAATTATACGACATTTCAAAGATGAAATTTCCACTTTGGCAATTTAAATATCTCATACTATTATAATCACACTTATTCAGGATAATTGTAACACTATTACCTGTATATTTCCACTAGGCATCTGCCCTCCACATACGCGTGGGTAATATGTGATGTCACAGCAATGTTGTGCAATACACTATACTTGCCAATAATTATTTCCCAAGCTTCTTATTTAATTCACTGGACTTCATCGACAGTGAATATTAGTATTTGCTTGCTCGATGGCACCTTATAATCACTTTTTAACGCTAAACAGCGGATATTCTTCTACGTCTCGTAGGACAAATGTAATTCCACGCCTACACAAGGCGGATTCTCAAGACGCAGTGCTCCGGTACTGGGTGTCTCTAGAAAGTAGGTCGTCAAAACGAAAACGTTGAGCGACTACTTACGTTCCTTTTTGCGTATCTGCAAGGGTATTACCTTACCTAAAGTAAAAATAAACATTCTCCAAAATGTTTTAATAATGCAGCATGACGAAATGGAATATTCTGAGTCTCGTAGGAAAGATAAAAATAATTAATAAGACCTCAGATAATAATTAGCAGTTTACACCAAAGTCAAAAGTGCGATTCACCGCTACTTCAAAGTATCGCGTGATCTCTCAGCTTCACGTGGCTTCCTGGGTGTGTTCAAAAGTACAACATCCCATCATGAATGCTCTGTCATAAAAAATATCACATGAACCATAGCTCAGCGGGTTCATCTGCCTCTCTGTCGTTTCAAATAAAATGTTGGGATAACATTTTTATTTGCTTTGAAATTCATTCAAGAGTGATATTTTTTTAGATTGGCTGCATTAAAGGTTCCAATGCGTTCTCCTGTCCTAATGTCTTCTATCACATAACTTCCATTGTTTAAAGGCTGTCGGATACGACTAGGGCCATAATACAAGGATAGAAATTTCCCATATATGCGGTCTATAGGACTAGAAATTCCGGGTCTCCTTATAAGGATAAGGTCTCCTTCTACTAGTGGTTCTCTAAACCTCTGGCGTCTAGTTCTTCTCAAGCGCTTGGCAGCTTGTCTGTCCATAGTCTCTCTTGCAGCTAAAAGTCTGCTGGCATGTGATGGTTGTAAACAAGGTGGATTTACAATCACACGATCCCATATTCTCAACGGCATCTGGTTCAAATGCAAGACCATAGGTATTTGACCAGTGCTTTCATGTACTGTTGAATTAATACATTTTGCCATAATAACAAGGACTTCAGTCCATCGCCAGTGTTCTTCTTGACAATATAATCGACAGAATTTTGCGATAATAGACATCACGCATTCTGCTGGGTTGTTCTCTGGATGTCGAATAGATGATAAAACATGACCTATTTCAAGCTCATTCATGGCATTGGCAAATTCTGCTGAGGTGTACTGTGATCCGTGATCAGTCAACAAGAATTGTGGCTTTCCTGCCTCCGGTATCACTTGACGTCTAATCCTCTGAATAATCTGATGTGCAGTAGCTTTTTGAATAATCCTTGCAGTGGTGCAACAGTTTCGGAATACTTCTCACAATGAGCAGCAAAGAATTGGAGAATTCCTAAGAATTGTCTCACGTGTTTCACACGGGTTGGTGTTGGAAATGCAGCAACAGTTCTAATCTTTGCTGGATTCGGTCTATATCCTTCTCCATTGATTATGTGTCCTACGAATTTCACTTCTTCCTGAAAAAATCGACACTTGTCAAACTTGACCTTAAAATTTGCCTGTCGGAGATTCTCAAAAACAAGGCACAATGTCTTTAAATGCTCTTCTTCTGTTCCCGAAGCTATGATTATGTCATCCACATAACATATTACTTTCTGCTTCACTTCATGAGTCAGCTTGGCATCAAGTGCTCTGATTAATGCGGCTCCGGCATTTTTCAATCCAAATGGTAGTTTTTGGAATACATAAGTAGTCTGATCAAACAAGAATCCAGTATATTTCTGAGTATGCTCAGATAATCTGATATGGTAATAAGACTGAACCAAGTCTAATGATGAAAATATCCTTTTTCCTTTGAACTTCCTGAGAATGTCCCTAATCTTGGGCGGTCTGTCGTGCTCAGGAGCTAGGCGTTCATTCAAGGCTCTGGCATCAAGACAAAGTCTCAAGCTTCCATCTATCTTAACCACAGGTATTATGGGATTCAAGAAAGGAGTCGGTGATTTCTTGATTGTACCTGCTGCTTCCATCTCATGGATCTTCTTAGCAGCTTCTTCGAGATGTTTCTCGGCAATCGGATAGATCCTTTTCTGGAATGGGGAATCGTCCAGTAATACAAGATCATACTCGTAGTCTAATATCTCACCAGGTGTGGTGTCGAATATATCTCTGTATTCGTTCAGTGTTGCCTCAAGATCCTCATGTGTGGGTGCTGATAACGATTCTGCCTCTTCGTCGGCATCTAGTGTCGCCTCAATTTCCTTGCCCTTTAATGCTTCGACTACGTCTACTTCGGATAGGAATTCCGGTTCTTCTTCAATTTGGCTCATCTGAATGGGTTCGTTCGGCTTAAACTCTACCGTATTCCGTCCCATGTCAATGATTCCGTCATATTTTCTAATGAAGTCTGCGCCTAAAATGGCATCATGATGCAGGCCCTTCATTACGAGAAATTCGTGCAAGTACACGTGGCTCGAAATCTTCACAGTACACAAAATCTGGATTTTGCACGTTACAACGCGGTCAGGTACGACACCTCTGACTCTTATAGCTGAAATGGGCAACTCCGTCACCTCAGAGTTTGCTCTAAGTCTGGCATGGCAATCGGCGGAAATTACACTAATCATCGCTCCAGTATCGATGAGTATGGCTACACTGACTTCATTCAAGGTGGCTACAATCTTGGGTAGACGTGTTAATTCATAATTGTGGTTCGTCGTTCGTCGTTCGTCCAACAAGTCTTCTTGGATTGGCTCCCAGAGTAATATAGAGGCAGTTACTCGGTGCTCAACCAAACAAGAATCTATTGATTTTTCGGAGTTTTTTTTTCTGTCATAGCGAGAAGTACTGGGCTGGTTCTGCTCCGTCTCCTGCGCCGAATGTCTATTTTCCCTCGAAGTAGGGTTCCGTTCTCCCTCTTCTTGGATCTGCAATTCTCTCAATTGTTGGAGGTACTCACGGCTCTCCCGCGCTCTTCCTTTCCAATCCCTGTCTGGCTGGTATCTAGGGTCTCGATTTCTGTCGTAACCCCCACTATATCGATAGTCTCTACGGATACGTCCGTGTTGCTGATTTCTTCCTTCATTCCCTCGGCGGTTGTTTTCATGACGTCGGTTGTCGTCCGTCCTTCGGTCGAATCGCCGGTCCCAATGACTTCGCCGGTCATCATGTTGATTTCGAGTATACGGAGTGTTATTCCATTCTCTCCTGTTATAACTGTAATTGTTATCACGTCGCCCAGAATCCTCTGTGGTTTGTGTTTGTTGTGGCGTCTGGCTTACTTTATCAACAGTCGTCAGATTCATATGTCTATCCTCGCGTCTATCAGCCTTCTGCTGACGGTGTGTAGGAAACTGTTCTGTGTTAGCGTCCAACCTTCGCAGTATCTGGTCACACTGCTGGAAAGTGGATGCCCCTGCAGCGATTAACACACGTTGTACATCCGCAGGGTACTGCCAAACAATTGTGTTCACCAAATCTTGTTCGGACAATGGAGGCTGAAGACAACGGAGCTTCGCGAGCTGTATTGCGAAGTAATTCGCATAACGAGTAGGTGTAATGGAACTGTACCTTCGAGTGTACATCTCAGCTCGGATACTCTGCTGGATGTCGCTCGACCAATATGTTCTTAATAACGCTTCCTTAAAGTCTTGGTAGCCTGTGAATGAGTATCGGAATGCTCTGAACCAGGTACCGGCTTGTCCCTCAAGCAGTCGCTCTATAACTCTTAGTTCCCTCTCTGGAGTTACCATAGTATCACGTAAGTAGCTTTCGACATTTGCTAGGAATTCCACTGGAGTAACACCGCTCCCAGTTCCCGAGAAGCGAGCTGGTTGCTCCTCTCTCGAACGAATTATGGTGACATTTCCCTGCGTATTCGCGGGTCTGAAAGTATCTTGCATGTAACTCTGCGTAGGAGTGTTAGTCTCATGACTAATTCGATTAGATGCTGGTTGAAACGGGTGAGCGTCAAAGTTCAAGGTCTGACCTTGCGCTAAATTAGTGAATTGTGACGGTTGCGGTTCCATAGGCGCGCTGGGTTGGAAATGGGTAGGCATCATTCCTCCTGATTGAGATATAGGCGTTTCCTGAGATTCTCCCATCTGTGGGTGTACGTGTCTCTCTCTTGGAGTCGTCTCGAGTCTGTCCAGGCGTCTTTCTATTACTTCAAGACCTGGGATGGTTCTGGCTGCGACTTTGTTGCCTAAGTCGTTCAATTGCAGCTCGATCCTGTCAACCTTTCCCTTGAGGTTTGTGTCTACCTCGCGTATGGCCGTCCTAAGGTTATAACTGAGGTCTAACCTCTCGGTCACCGCGACTTCCTCAAATCTCTTTTGTAAGGAATCGATATCTCCTTCAACTCTGGACATATTTTCTTGGATTTTACCCACATCGTCTCTAACCTCGGCTACCTTAGCCTTGACTGTAGCTTCGTGTTCGTTGAGGTCACCTCTCAATAACATAAGGTCAATTTTGTGTTCCTCATGATGAACATCAACTGTCTCACGTAGACTGTCTACGGTTTCCGTCAATTCAGAAATGTTTCTCCTGTTGGTGTTAAGTTCCTCTTTAATCTCCATCATGCCATCAACGATAGTCTTCACGTTGTTATTAACGGCATTGGCAGCTCCTCTCATCAAGATTAAACCAACGTTCATGGTTGCCATGTCCTTCTTCACATTTCCGATAAATCCCTCGACGTGATCTAGTCGAGTCCCGAATTCTTCCCTGGTATGTTCCAGATCTGCTCTCATGTCTATCTGGACTTTATTCAAGGTTGCCTGAATTTGAGCTGTGTGCTCCTCCAATCGGTTTTGCACCTCCTCCCTAGCTCTATTCATCTGGTCGGTTAAGCAATCTACGCGCTGGTTAGCCTCCTGATGGTGTCGTATGAAATCAACCCTAACAGCTGCTAAACCTGTCGTCAGATCATTTCTCGCTTCGATCCTATATGTGTCCATGTCTGCCCTGACTTGAGTTAAATCAGCCCTAACATTATTTACAGAGTGAGTGTTAATCTCTAAGTCCTGTCTTACATTGTTCATAGACTGAGTGTTAATCTCTAAGTCCTGTCTTACATTGTTGACTTCCTGTCTAACCTGGTCCACATGACCACTTACAGTATTTACAGCCTGAGTATTCTGACCTAAGTCAGCAGTAATCTGTTGAAGATTGGCATTCACACCTGCCATCATCTCTCCAAACACACGACGAATAGTTTCCTCATCCATAGATAAGAAATATATGAGAAAGTGAGGGATCAATTTCTACTGGAACTTACAGCTATGATTAGTTACTTGGTGGTATAAAGCTTGCTTCATTTATATAAATATCACGAGTACAGCTGGAGTATGCAAACTAAGTGCTTCTACATTTACAAAGACAACGGTGAGCAAAGCAAAGTATTACATTTACTTAGGATGAGGCATCATCAAAGAAAATCCTATCCTTCATTTATTCAACACTAAAGCCTCACCCCATGGACTTCTATCAAACATGAATGCCATGCGGTCAATTGATCTGCAGTACGACTTTCTAAGTTCGTCCCAGTCCTGTCAATTTACCATTAATCAACATTAGGATCCTCAAAAAAAAATAACATGGTACTGAGGGTCACCACGTTAACGTCGGCACATGAGTTGGGCGCCATTTTATGTCGTCCAAGTCAAGCCCACAACGTTGTGCGCCATTTTATGAGACCGTTTAGTTGATGTCAACAACCACGATGACTCAACCAACGACACATAAATCGAATAAAAGGGTACCGTGAGGATCAGGTGACCTTCCATAAAGGCTAAAGCGGCACGAGAGTCCGTAGTCCACAGGGATCGTGGTACATGGTGACGATGGTCATAGACCGCCTAAGGAAAGGTTCACCTTAAAACTAGACTGAGAAAATAAACATCCAGACTCATGTAAAACACCGTGAAAATTTATTAAAATTCACAAGCCCCTAGCCTAGTTTCGGAGGGTTATAATCGGCTAGTCCGCAAATTAATAAATAAACTAAGATAAAGAACAGGTCCCCTACCTGAGATGTTACTGAAAACCCTCGCGAAAGATCTAACTCACAATGATAAAGCAACAACAGCAACGCTAGGAATATGGCACGACGCAAGTCCCTAGTTCAAGTTACAAGACCAAGCTAATATCTGAATTTACATTTAACAGGGTAGCAAAACAAATCTAGGTTAGGATGGTGTCATTTCGACATTTAAATTTAACATTAATTCAACTAGCTAAGTCCTATCAATTAACAAAATTTACGGCACATCCAAAAGCTAAGTGTACAGCCATAAAAAACAAACAATTTAATTATGCTTAATAACTATGTGCTAACAGCACACAATAAAGTAACATGTAGGGTTTAATACACTTGGCATCATAAATTAATAACGAAATAGACACAGTAGTTTTATTAAAAATTCCTGCCTACACCTTGGTTTACTCTTTGTAAACCATAGTCATCTAATGTGTATAGTTACGGTGACGAATGCGCAGTTGAGACCACGTCTGACATCGCATGGCCTGAGCTCCACAAGCTACGAACTCTAGGTTCGCACATGCTTCAGGTCGCTACAAAAATGTCAACTGTCCTAGTCATTTCCTCACAAGGAAATTATCTTCAACCGCACGGCTATGTCAACAGTTCCAGAATGCAAAGAACAAAGTTAGATAGAAAGAATCGTTAGTTAGGCTTGTTTTATAACAATTATGCATTTTATTATTAGAATGTCGGTTTATAGGTTTATCGTAGGTTTATGGCGAATAACATTGACAATAGCCTGGGCACGGAGTGTCTCCAACTGAGATCATTCTCCACCAAAAAGCCTCGACTCAACAGTCGGAATATAATCATCGAGTATAACAACTCGGACACACAATAACACGGGTTACCAGCGGCGCTAAGCTCGCGTTCAATAACTCTGGGATAGGCCTGTACAACAGTTACCTTCCAAAAACATCTGGTCAACGGGATCATCCCCGGACAAAGCATACAATAACATCCTGTTATAACAGGGTAGACTTCACCATCCTATAGAAAACCTTACATAACTGTACCAGTTATACGACAATACACGCAACAGAGCGCTAAACTAACAAAAACCGATCCATAAAACAAGTGATCAAATACAAGAGTGGAAACTGGTTTCCATAAGCAAAATAGCAATGAAAGGAAAAACGAATACAAATTGTACTCTGTCCTCGTCTATAGTAGTTTTGTCTCACAATGAAGCAGGCGTGCTCTAGGTCACTGGGTTACATAACCAGTTTATTCAAGGCCGGCGATTTAATCAATACAAAACCTGCACTTGGCCGGTTCATAAAAAACATTACCATATGTTACGGATCTCTACAGAGTCCGTGTATCAAACGCACGCTATAAATCTGAGTATAGTAATACACTTCCGTCTTTCTACCAAAGACGTCTAAATGAAAGTAAACTTACAATAACTGAAGCTCTTTGCTTTTAAAATTGCAACTCAGTAGTTGCTAGAACATCAAATAAAAACGTGTCTCACACGACACAAGGAAAATATGATAAATGTGGCACAGATTCACACACTAGATCTGCTTAATGATACGTTGGGAACCGCGTTCGATGCTAGGCAACGAAACATTCCTTCTAGTTGTTAGGTTCAAACATGACCAAGAATAGCTTCTGAGCTTATTCAAAATGAAATATAATGCATTTACAAACTGGTAGTTACTGTCGACTACCTAAATGATACGACCGTTCTAACGACAGTCAGGGGTGTAACAAAGGATGGCTGCGAAGAATGCAGTCAATTAATAACCAAGGCATCTGATTGCCATAACTACAGTCAGCAAAGACTTGAAAATTACCCCAAGTAGGGTTGAACAAAATAGCCTCAAAATGACTACGATCAGGTTCAGCAAAAGGTAGGCATTGGCGTTCCACGACGTTCACCAAGCTGCACCAGGGCTGACCAAAATGTCTGACCCCAAAGGTGTCTCACTCTAAACTGAAATAAATGACATCTAACTAATCTAGTTACATCCCTACCTAGAAAAATGGCTGACACTGAGTGTGGTTGATTCACAAACTACATTAAAACTACTATACCACCAGAAACTAGAACAAAGAAGGGGTGTGACAAAAACTCACGAAATGGAGGAGCTCTCACTCAGCTCTCTATTCCACAACAAGGGTTGTACATAAACCTCTCTGGCTCTCTGGATCGGTATCCTCCTCATCAGGATTCCCATCTGGACTCCCCCAAAGACCAGGGTTCGATTTGTCCCTGTCGACATCTTCGTGGATATGCCTGGAAATGGCATTTTGGCTCCTTCCCTCTCGTTCATCGTTCTGGAAGTTCCACCATCATGCTGATTCCTGTAGAAACGTCACCCCCCCATACTGGGATGGTATTAGCCCATGGTAACTGCTTCAACCATGGTGAATAAAAGTCCAATCACGTGGGTAGCGATATAAGTTGCGTGATTATTCATCCTCTCACTTCCAATATTATAATGTCCGTCGTGACTATTATAGGCTTCAATTATAAGATACGACACAGCCTTAATCTTGC
The DNA here is from genome assembly GCA_946902985.2 of Meconema thalassinum. Taxonomy (NCBI): domain Eukaryota; kingdom Metazoa; phylum Arthropoda; class Insecta; order Orthoptera; family Tettigoniidae; genus Meconema; species Meconema thalassinum. The sequence continues at coordinate 179,341,291 of OX336393.1, forward strand.
AGATGTGGATTAGCATGTAAGCTAATACTATTTTATAATGCTGCACGTGCTAGTGACGCTACTTTTGTATCACGCAGCATCCGTGAATTATACGACGTTTCAAAGATGAAATTTCCACTTTGGCAATTTAAATATCTCATACTATTATAATCACACTTATTCAGGATAATTGTAACACTATTACCTGTATATTTCCACTAGGCATCTGCCCTCCACATACGCGTGGGTAATATGTGATGTCACAGCAATGTTGTGCAATACACTATACTTGCCAATAATTATTTCCCAAGCTTCTTATTTAATTCACTGGACTTCATCGACAGTGAATATTAGTATTTGCTTGCTCGATGGCACCTTATAATCACTTTTTAACGCCAAACAGCGGATATTCTTCTACGTCTCGTAGGACAAATGTAATTCCACGCCTACACAAGGCGGATTCTCAAGACGCAGTGCTCCGGTACTGGGTGTCTCTAGAAAGTAGGTCGTCAAAACGAAAACGTTGAGCGACTACTTACGTTCCTTTTTGCGTGTCTGCAAGGGTATTACCTTACCTAAAGTAAAAATAAACATTCTCCAAAATGTTTTAATAATGCAGCATGACGAAATGGAATATTCTGAGTCTCGTAGGAAAGATAAAAATAATTAATAAGACCTCAGATAATAATTAGCAGTTTACACCAAAGTCAAAAGTGCGATTCACCGCTACTTCAAAGTATCGCGTGATCTCTCAGCTTCACGTGGCTTCCTGGGTGTGTTCAAAAGTACAACATCCCATCATGAATGCTCTGTCATAAAAAATATAACATGAACCATAGCTCAGCGGGTTCACTATTATTATTATTATTATTATAATTATTATTATTATTACTATTATTATTATTATATAATCGGCCTGACGCGGGCAACATCCAACTTTGAGTTGAGGCATGTCTTTACACGTCTGGCTGTGCATGGCTTTCACAACCCTAATTGAATTAACAAATCTTTCCATGATCCCACAGAGATGTGTGTATACCAACTATGTGGATATTTTCGATTGCTATTTGGCTGCAATAAAAGTATTAATTAATATCCTGAACTAGCACCAACGGCTAGAGTTCAGATACTATGTTAAATCGTTTTGTTCTTTACTTCAATTAACATTTTCAAATAACGCACAATAGGCCGTTACAAACCCTTTAAAATAAAAAGTAAAAATGTATCGTAGTATCATCTTGTCATTCTTCAAATTCGATGCGCATAGAATGCCGATGGTATACTAATAAATGGAGTCCCATGTAGACCAGTCGTGACATCTAATGTAGGAGTATCGAACAAGATAATCCTGACAGGGGGAGTGCATTCTAGCGGCCATAAACATAAACTTTTCAATAAAATCTGTAAGTTAATCTGTTGGCCGGCGTGCAGTTCGCCATGATAATTCACTTTTTTGTTCCTAGATGTCTCGTGCAAATCTGCTGGCGAATTTTTTTTTAATTACATATTTTCCATCGTAGTATGCACAATATAACTATTAATTTTAAAACGTCGGAGTCATTACAAAACAATAAATATAAAGAAATTCAAGCAAAAAACCTAACTCTGATAGGGTTTGAACTATAGCCATAAAATTGATAGGCTAACGCTTTACCACGGAGCCAAACGTGCGAACGGACATTAATCGATATCAATGAGTTACATAGAACTTGTTAGCAATTAATGATTTACACTAAACGATTTCATCAGTGGAGTTTATTATTTATATATAAAGCATTTCATACAAAGTTTATTTATTTTGTATCAGTACGCTATATTGCATGCAATACTCAAATTAGTGAAATATAAGTCAGGCACAAGATATCCGCAGCCATCTTGTCTTGTTACTGAGACGGCTCAGCTTTTTAAAAGCACCTCTGCACTATAGTATTACGAAATAAACTTTTAATTTCGAACGTGCCTCTTCCTTTAGAACAGTTGAAACGATTCTCGGCTCGATAACCGGAACTGGAGGGTCCCATGATATGGATTATAATATTTGCATAATTCGCACGGCCGCCATCCTGAAATGGTACGGCGGATGACCTTGTAGTTTGGTTACAAGACGCGTCCTATATGAAGGTATGTTGTTACCAAATTTGGTAGAGATCGGATGATTTGGTTAGTCGTTATTTGATTTTACGTTTTGAACGTTTGAGTGGCAGCCATTCAGTTTTGGTAACGATGGCGGCGATATAAACATGACATTGAGGTGCCCTTTGCTAGTTCTACCTATGTACCAAATTTCGTTCAATTCGGTTTCACCGTGTTTGAATTAATATGGGGGGGACAGACATTCAGAGTACACAGACTCACACACACACACAGACTCACACACACACATACACACACACACAGACACACAATTTTTCGCCCTGTGTAGATCTCATAAGTCTACTTTCATTTTTTGCAAAAATCGAAAGTAGGCTAAAAATGGCTTCACATCTTCACATAGTATTTATAGTGTTTCAAAGGGTATATTGTCTTAAGAATGTTCAAATTATCTGCTCTTAGGAAAATCTGTTATTGTTGCCCTCCACCTTTTAAAACGGAGCGTCACTGCGCAGTCCACACTCCAGAGCGACACATGCTTCACAACAATATCTCTTCAAGGACAGGCAAGTTGAGTGCTTGCCTAGTCAATCAGCTACAGAGTATCCAGCCCTTGAATGAGCATACGACAAATAAAATAATATTCGTGCATACTCAACGCATGCGTATAGCATTTGGGCCGGCATGCTCATATGTTGCCTGTCCCCTCCGATCCCTTACGATAATTGCCGATTGCTAACGACCCCGCCGCTGTCAAGTGTTGTCTACAATCATCATCGATGGGAAGCAATTCAGCAAATAGTAATTGGATTACAGTAAAGATTACTTTTTGGGAGTATTTACTAGTAATGGTAATGTGATTTTCACTCGTAATTTACTTCTGGAAATAAAACTGTAATCGTTACTTTGTAGTAACCCATTCACGTGGCCATGTGGAGCGTAATTTCAGTAAGTGTAAAGATGTATTTCACCCCAAATGTATTTATTTATTTATTTCATAAGACTCTAAAGGGTTCATTTTAAACTAATAGTGCAATAAATCTTAAATTATATCAATAATATGTATTCATTTATTTATTTATTTATCGTATGGCTTTTAGTGCCGGGAGTGTCCGAGGACATGTTCGGCTCGCCTGAGTCTGTAGATGCTTCCAGCGGACACCCTAAGGGTGAGCTACAAGTTCCGTTCAATTTCAAGCAGTTCCAACTTTCGCCACCAGATATCAATGATACCTAGTGGTGATCGTTGGAACTTTGATAGAGCGTTCTGACGAAATCTAACCTAACAATTTTGCATTACACAAGTTTAGTCTGTGAAAGGATCTTTTACATGCCATAAATCTATGGCATATCAATAATAACAACTAACAGATGACAGTGATGATAGCAAAGGTAAAATGTCAAAAATGTCGCAGGGAAAAACTAAGATAGATTGAGATGATAAATTATTTGCATAGTACTCAGCAATAATTCATTGATTTCTGATTTTCTTGTTTGTTTGTTTATGTTTTCCTTTCTGAATTAGTTTTAATGGACTCAATGGACAGTCTCCATTGTAAAAGATCGTTGTTTATTGATTCATCTGAGGGGTCATTCAGCACCGTGCATTTGAGTGTGTGTGTGTGATATTTTTTCTGATAACCTGTGTTATTGTGATGGCTGTACCAGTGTGTGTATTTGAACTGTAATTCAGGTAAGGATTGGGGAGGAGACGGTCGTAGCCTTAAGTAAGGAGCCATCCCGGCATTTGCCTGGAGTTAAGTGGGAAACCATACAAAACCACTTCCATGATGGCTAAGGTGGGAATCGAACCCACCTATTGTTAAGTTTTACCTCACGAGACCATTGTAAAAGAACTCGTGTGCCCTCCTCACCCCCCCCTCCCCCTCCCACAAAAAACAATGTTTTGGTTATTTTCCGAAGTATGAGACTGACTATTTTTGAAAAAATAATTTCTCAGGTAATCTTAATTATAATTATTCTTAGTACATCATTGACAATAATTTGCATACACGTAAAATGTTACACATTTTTTGATTTGTGATTATACTGTAAGTAGTCTATTAATTTATTATTCATGCTCTATGAGTTTTGAACAGTTGTGTTACTGGTAGGTCTGAGAATATAAACACGAGTTTGCGTGTTTTGTTTATCAAATAATAGGATATACCAAAATTGTCTTTATTGGAAATGGTGCGACATGACCACAGAACTTGAGAAAGCAAACACCGTTACATGTTTTTCGACTTAGGCACGGTTAATAACCAGCCATTTCATTTAATGTCTGCTTGTGTTTGGCAAACAAAGTTGGGCAAACAGTGCTGTTGTGGGATTACCCTGTTCAATTAAACAGAGTTAGTGCTCCGGTATTACCTGCGAGCAGTATTTGTGTTGATCTTGAAACTAGCGTAGAGAGTCCCTCCACCAAACTTAACCACTGGATGGCAGGTTGACATCAAACATGAACATGCAGCCACACTACATACAAGCCATAGCACAGTGTTGCCACGTTTACTTACCGACATTGCATAATCTTCGAGGTTGAAAATCCACACCAATCCAGAATCTCCCTAAATTTTGGTTCGTTTCATTACACCACCAGTCCCCGCATTATCAAATACATGACTATCAGACTTTTAACTTCTAAACCACATGCCTGTTGATCGTCTACGTTACTGTATATATTTTGGTAAATCTCTGACCCAACATGACCTTCAGCTCTATACCCAAACCTTGGAAATATAGTGATTTTTATCCGCTGCATGAGCAAATGTAATGAATTGGTCTGCTACTTAAGCAAATGTAATCATTTTTTGTCCGCGGCTTGAGCAAATGTATTGATTTGGTCTGCTACTTAATTAATGTAATCATTTTTGGTCCACTGGTTGAGCAAATGTAATGATTTGATCTGCTACTTAAGTAAATGTAATCATATTTGTCCGCTGATTGAGCAAATGTAAGCATTTTTGTCCACTGCTTGAGCAAATGTAATGATTTGGTCTGCTACTTAACCAAATGTAATCGTGTTTGCCCGCTGCTTAAGCAAATGCAATGATTTGGTCTGCTACTTAAGATAATGTTATCGTTTTTGTCCGCTAATTGAGCAAATGTAATGATTTGGTCTGCTACTTAAGCAAATGTTGTTGGTTTTTTTTGTCCACTGTTTGAACAAATGTAATGATTTGGTCTGCTAATTAAGCAAATGTAATATCTTTTGTTCGCTACTTGAGCAAATATAATGATTTGGTCTGATAAATCAAATATAATCGTTTTTGTCCGCTGCTTGAGCAAAATAATGTAATGATATGGTCTGCTACTTAGGCAAATGAAATAATTTTTGTCCTCTGCTTGAGCAAATGAAATGATTTGGTCTGCTACTTAAGCAAATGTAATCAGTTTTGTCCTCTGTTTTAGCAAATGTAATCATTTTTATCAGCCGCTTGAGCGAATGTATTGATCTTATCTGCTGCTTAAGCAAATGTAATCATTTTGTCCGCTGCTTGGACAAACGTTATGATTTTTGTCCACCGCTTCAGAAAGGGCAACGATGTTTCTGCTTGAGCAAATGTAATCATTTTGTCCGCTACTTGAACAAAAGTAATAATTTCTGTATGCTTCTCAAACAAATTTAGTGATTTTTGTTCCCTGGTTGAGGAAATGTAACAATTTGTATCCACCGCCTGAGCTAATGTAATGATTTGTTCTATTGAAAACGGAGACAAGTCCCTAACGAAACGTATAGGATAACATGAAAAATTGTAATGATTTCTGTATGCTGCTTAATTAGAGTAATAACATACTTAAAGATATTGAAAACACATTAAGTTTGCTGGAATATGTTGTACCCTCGGTCCGGATCAAACTTCAACTGTCCGGCCCCAAACACCATTTAAATATGCGACCCCTGCTCTGCTGTACACAATGGACCGAGTGCTTGCGCAAGCGCAGTGTCTTCTATCTGAGAAGCAAATTCATTCGTGCAATTACTCATTTCTAATCTCTATAAATAAATTACACTTTGAGCATTATGGATTTTCACCTTTGTATTTATCGCAGATGAGTAGTGTAATGACCAAACATTCCCTCAGTTTGATGTTTGTCTGTTTATTACGGGCTGGCGTCAAAACTACTGGAGGGAATTGCATGGAAATTAGTATTTAAGTAGAAGGCACACCTAATTTTAAAAATCCCGGCATGCCAGGCAAATAAAAATATTTCAAATGCACTTACTTTGTCAATTGTTGTATACCTACCGAAGTTCAGGTAGTATTTAAATATAAATAACTTACGGCTTTGCTGTCATACATTACAATATGTTCTGTGGGAAACCGTTTACTGCTTGCACGTAGAACGTTTACATGCAATTTACGCATGTATACTACCAGGAGCTGTAATGAAGGAACGTCTTTACGAAAGGATGCTTCTCCTTTGGACAAAGCATACACAGGGGAGCCGGCCTGGAATGAGTTGCGAAACAGAATGCATGATCCAGATTATATGGGTAGGAGAGATCACGAATACAAAATTAGGCCCTTCATTCAAAAAACAAATTTAGCTAAGTGAATACAGTACTTTTGCATTTGTCAGTTGGCACAGGCTAGAGTAAAAGGTGGCTTTTCACCGATGTCTCAGTCTCACTCATGGCTGTGATTATATGGAAGCTACTGAGGTATGGGTGGGGCTTAGTAATGGCATTCGAGGCACAGTCAGTGCCTGTGAATGCTGTGAAAGGTTCAACTCATAGGGTTAGGACTACTGTTCTGACTCAGTGAGGAAAGCAATGGCAAACTACCTCACTCCTCTTCTTGCCTAGAACGCCTCAAAATAGTGCTGCCTTGGGTTTTTGTGGGTATCTACTCACATAACGTAACGGCGGTACTTTTTGAGGATCCAACCAGCCTTCGGGCTGACTACCTAACAGACAGACAGACATTATTTTAAAAACAGGGGTATTCAAACATGGAATGAGTTACCTGAAGAAGTCTTAGAACCTTTTCCTAACAGTTTAAAAGTTTTCAAGAAGAAATTATATGTTGCATTCAGGGAACACAGAGATATTATGGAGAGAAATTGAGATTTACAGCATGTAAATATCTTGTTACCACCAGGATTTGCCTAACTGTAACAGTACGTATTAATAAATAAATAAATAAATAAATAAATAAATAAAAACCATTTGAATAAAATCTAATTTTTCTAAATGGGGACATTCATTTCTACCTTCAGTGAGATACTCGTCTCCAAACACATATGTTCAAAGATTATTTTTAAAACGAATGAATGCCCAATATGTATAAAACATTTTGTAAGAGGTTTCTAGTAGTATTGATGCATACATTGTACATAGCAATTCTACGTACCGGTTTCACACGGGGACTGCTCAACAAAAGTTTGGAATATATATATTTTACTACAATGACTTCTTATAGTAAACCCATTGAGGTTAATACAATAACGTATTAACAAATTAAACATCAGTATTTCTGAAAACACTAACAATCATGGTTAGGTAACAATGATACGGTACAAAAACAAAGCGAACTCGCTTCTAAGTGAGGCGGCTTCGGTGGCGTAGTTGGTAGCATGCTGAGCTTCTATGTCCAAGGTCCCGGGTTCAAACCCGGTCGAAGTTATCGGATTTTCTTTAAGGGCGTTAACAATTCCCAGTATGCCTTCCTTTGGAGGGGAAGTAAAGCCGGCGGTCCCATGTCATAGATTTATGGCATGTAAAATAACTTTCCACTAACTAAACTTGTGTGAAGCAACATTTGTAGGTTAGGTTTGATTAATGCTCTTAAGTTCCAACGTTCGTCACCAGGTGCTGGTTGCGATGGCATCTAGTAGTAGCCAAGTTCACAGCTAGGTGTCATGGACGGTAGCATTTGGTAGCGAAAGTAGGAACTACTTGAAATTATCGTCTGCAGTCATTACTTGAATTAAAAACAGATAGGCTAATACACACTAATACAGTCATCACAATTAACACCGGTTATCAGACAGATTCTACACACACCCAAAGTACACGGGGCTACATGACCGCGTTGTCGCAGTCCAAAAACTAAGGAACAACCAACCAATCGCTTCTAAGTGTCCCTGTCGGAAGGAAAAACTTTCAAAATCTGCATCTCATGATGTTGAGTAGTCCTCCCTGCACACGGAAGATACCATCTAGTTTATCTTGGGGTAAGAAGTCCCACTCCTCTACGGCGGTAGCCCAAAGTTTTGTTGAGCAGTGCATAATGTATGTCAGCAAAGCCCTGCGTCATTCATTATACCAACCTGAGCTACAAACGTCATATTTTCTACATATTTTTTATTTATGAAATTTTTTAAATAGGAAATTATTTTCATGCAAAATCTATTCAGGGCCATGCCAACAATCGGCAGAAAAAATATTTTTACTTAGCTCTGAAGCACATTCTACTATTAAAGTGAGTAATGAAATATAGAAGTCCCTTGTGACTACACTAACAATTGCTTTGATTTGACCACTAGGGCAGAATGAGTGGCCAGAGCTCGTCTTGAACACTGTGGGGGGAGCAATTAAGCGGACATTACCTCAGATTGCAGTTCATTAAATACCTATTTCACTGCAATCACTCTGTTAAATGCTGAGTCAATTCTCCAACTATTCCTGTACCTGCCCCTTTAATTGAGATAATCAATAGAAGGACAGAGGGTGAGTGCACATTCTGAATCACGAACATCGATCTAAATCCGTTTTGTGTCCTCTGCGGTGCAGCGTGATCCTCTACTGTGGGCATATCAACAGAGTTGATCTTCAATCGGTCAACACAAGAGTGCCCAAATAGATTGGGCCGAAAGTGACTGATATATATATATATATATATATATATATATATATATATATATATATAATAGGGTATCAGCCCTGTATTTGATGGGAAGGAGTGTGCGAAAATCGCGGGGAAATTACACTCAGTGGCCACGAGCAGTGCGGGAATCAAACATTTGATCTCCGGACTTGCAGCCGTGGTGTGTGACTTAAACGCACACGGCTATGTTGCTGGGCAAGAGACAGACAGACGGACATCTGACAGACATTATAAGGGTCCTTGTAAGAGACTTACGAAAGAGAGCGAGAGAGGACGTATCACCCACATTGGCCGGCCAATGGAGGACCTCTTATTAAAATGTGTCAGCCACGTGCGTTGCTGTATCCCAGCCCTCCACTGGATTGCATGACATCACGACAGCTGACCTAGGGTAAGTGGTTCCACAATTAAAACAGGCTTCAACTAATTCCGTATCATTTATATTATACGCTTTGCCTCGGCTGTGCCTGTCTCCATGGGCCGACCTCATTAATCCACCCGCAGACTGTTAACAACGGGAGGGAAACCAAGGCGCATTAGTCAAGCGCCAAGTACTGTAGTAGCAATAAGAATGCTAAAACTCAGCAATTTGTGCCGTGTCTTGGGTGGACATTGGCCTAGGACACCAAGCTGGCTCTTCAGCAGGCTCTTGGTGTCCCCCACAGGAGTAGCGAACTGCGCGGTACCTCCCTTTTTATTAAGCGCACCTGCTCCTCTTTACTGCGAGAACTAAAAGCTCAAGCAGTCATAACCTCCCTATAAAGGCTTCCAAAAAGATGGTATATTGGCTTTCACGGCCAGTGAATTAAAACTCAGCAATTTTTCTAAGTGAGTGCCTTGTCTTGCGTGTCCTAGACGAGGCCCCTAAACTGAGGAACCAACCAACCTTCAATTTAAGGTATTTTCTCACTCAGGGATTTTATTATTTCTTGACTTGGGTCTCCTGAAAAGAGAAAACAGGAACGCAAGTAACTGTATCTTGGTCAGGGAAAGAAAGAGAAATAAGAATAATAGACGACGTAAAATAGCTGTGTAGCATCCTGTCAAAGTGTGGAGAATATGGAAGCGAATAAAAGAGATGTCCTACATTCACGCGTCACGTCTCATTAGAATACCATTACCTTGACAGGAACTACAACGGCCTCGTTTCACGTCTAACATCAATGATGAGAATGGACGTATTAAAACTGAATTGAATCTACACTTCTACAGGTAAGATCATGGCCAGTTATATTGGGTGCGCTAATTTACAGGGTTAATGTGTTACTTGTGACGCCGTGACTGGTAACCGTTACTGTCAAGTTTAAGAGCAACGACATATTCTACCTTTTATTCACTTCACTCAATTTATTTATTTATCAGAGTCCAAAACACATACAAATATACAAATAAATTGCACTACATTTCATTTCTCCAGTGTTCAACTGTTAGAATGGCACAATCATTAGCTTCTATCAAGTCCTGCATATCACATGGTCTTGATAACTTGCTGCAATTCAGAAGGTGCTCAGGGTCTTGTCTTTCACCACATCTACAAAGTTCTTCAGCACTGTATCCCCACTTCATTAAATTGCTTTTGCACCGACTCACACCAGTTCTCAGTCGGTTTAGCGTCTTCCAGGATTCGTATTGTAGGTGGTAGCCAGCTGCCGGCTTCTCCTTAATTTCCCAAGGTCCTCCCGTTGATTTTGTTTTCCAAAGTTCAATTCGGCGCGCTTCAGCTGAGGAAGGAATGGATAATGTTGTTTGGAGGAAGCTCTTTCTTGATTTTAGCCTAAGTGGATGGACATCAAGTCCACACATAGGGTGTCTTGGATCTGTTTCTTGCTTTCTTTTCTCTACTTCTGCCGCTATTTGTCTTCTAACTTCTGGAGGTGCTACTCCCATGAGCGGAAAGATCTTATCGACAGAAGTTGGGCGTAGACAGCCTGTCACAATGCGGCCTGTCTCATGGAGGGCAACATCTACTTGGTTGGCATGAGCAGAGTTCCTCCAGACTGGGGCAGCATATTCTGCAGCAGAGAAACTCAGAGCAAGGGCACTGTTAAACAATGTCATGGACGTTGGTAAAAAAAACAAAACTTTATTTTGTAAAATAAGAGAACTGACACATGACTTGCACCTCAACATTGGCAAGAGGGGTAGAAGTGAAAAGTGAGGAAATCCCCAGGGGAAATACAACCAGACCGGTCTCCCAACAAAAGTGATCGCAATCTGGACCCTGGAATGTATAGAGCTGTTCCCTCAAATGAAAGTGACCGCAATCTGGACTACTAATGAGGCGAACGCAATCTGGAATGATCACAATCAGGAAGACACCGTCCTAATCCCCTGCGTTTAATAAGTCTGAGCGATCTGTGCCACATTCCCAGTTTGCTAGCCCCGTAAGCAGTGTTGCCAAATCTTGAAATGGGAAAGAACTAAACCCTGCGCTGTAAAACACCAGAAAAGCACCAGCTGGACTCTGATTCAAACCACTAGTAAAACACCAAAGAAATATAAATATATAAACGGATGTTCTTTTAACTTATTCTTCTTCACTTTCGAAGCCTGCTACCGCTATTATATCTTTAGAGCAGGAAGGTTTAGTACTGCTGTACCTCTGTATTCTTCCAATTTTGGCCACTATATCGTACAGCCTACTAGGCAGAGAACAAACAGTGACCGTGGGTTTGAGATAGATTTACAATACTAACTGTGGATGCGTAAGAGCCTTCCTATGAAACTGGGAAATCCCCTGGCAGCTGGGTATAGAAAATAGATGATAGGTGGATTCTTTGTACAAGTGCACTAGCACTGAGCCCTGCATGTTGCGCTTTCTTAGCATTTATGCACGAGAATGAAAATTTCAAGGACTTCCCCTGCTGGAGTGTTGACTTTGACACGTGTAAGACTGAATTTTGCCTAACTTTATAGATTAACTTTATTAAAATTTTTACATGGCTTTCAGGATTTACTCATTAGTCATAGGAGACAATTTCATGAAAATATCCATTAAGCACAAGATTTGGCACTGGTTTTAATGAAATAATACCAGTATTTCGCTGTGGCACTATATGAAAATTTCTGTCACCAGATGAACTTCAGAAACACCAGATATGGTGCTAAAAACACTAAATTGGCAACACTGCCCATAAGACTGCAGGATAGGAACTAAGAATTCACAAGTGTGATAGCCGAACAAGGGTTCAATGAATCCGACAGTCTAGGCACGCCTCACTTATCATCAGCACCAATCGTGGAAGTGTTGAAGTCTAAGGAGTAAGATCTTTTTATCATAGCGTATGAACCCATCAGCAACGGGTAACGAGGGCTATACAGCGCAGCATGTGCGTGTGTGAATCATGACAGTCAGCTTCACTTACAGAAAATGATGAAGTCAGACGTATGACCTTCACACAGAAAAACCGGTATTACATCAGACGATCGCCTTATTTAGAATCCTTGGAATTCAATAGTTCAATGGTGAAACAAGTATTGTGTGGAGTGAAGATACGCCTCCACGGCGAGAGAATCCAGTATTATTCCACGAGCATGAAACACACTCATTGTTTAGGCAAGTAGATCCGTGACGAACTAAACAGCCTACTGTTCTTAAAATTTAAGATTCATGCCAATGATTTCGTCTAGAATAATGACAAAATTAAGTGGGTAATAGATCATTTCTAAGGCCATGTAGGCCTTTCGAGCTATTGACTTGCATTCTTTCTGATATAGTGTTATTGGAATACAAAATAAAGAGAACATTTATTATCAGTTGGCAGCCCTGGTTGTTCTTAAGAATACGCACAGTCATATATTATGTTATGGTACACATAGTATATACGAGATTTGGTTGAAATAGAATTGATAGTATGGAAAAAACATGCATGTAAAAATATGATCTATAAGCAGCCGTAGAATCATTTTGGCAACACTGTCAAGTACGACCTCCTGGAAATTAAACTGAAAAATTATTATCCATATGTGTGCCAAATTTGGAATAGCTCTCATGCATACGATCCGAGATATCCAACATGGAGCTCAATTTTCAATTGTCATTTTTCAGCAGTTGGTAGCACTGACGTCATTTTCAAATATGGTGGTGGGATATTCAGGTATAGGTCTTTACTCATACCAAATTTGGTTACGATAGCTGCAGCCGTTTAGGATTTGACAGTGTGGGTGGGGGTGGGGTGGGGGCGGACAGACAGAAGGACAGACAGACACACATTATCCCGGATTTATCTCATAAGTCTACTTTTTCCTCATTTTACCTAGAAAATACCTGGCTGTTAAGTTTGGGGGAAGGTTAAAACAATGTAAACAAGTAGTTCCGTGAACAACTATACAGCCTATTTTCATATATCCTACTTATGTTAGGCCCAATTGCCTCTATCAACATACAAAATGTCAGTTTGATTGCTGTAATAGATTCGTAGATATTGAGAACCGACTAAATATTGCGGATGGTCACCATGTTGAATTTTTATATAAGTAGGTCTTAGAGTTATGTACTGTTACATGAAGATTATTGTGTACGTGTAGTATTCAAACTTCAATCGCATGATTAGGACACAAGAAGTAAAAACAAGATTTTAAAATTTCGCACAGCTGCCATCCAGTGGTTATGGAAACAATTGAAAATATTAAATGCCAGTGGATTAACATTTGTATAAGGATTTACTGTCCAAGTGACACTGTACTAGGATGGTTAAATTGCGAGAAACGACCATGTGAATATTTATACTTCGCAACGCAGCCATGTTGGATTAGTGATCACCAGGTTATTGAAAGTCCTATAGGTGGACTTATGTTCATAGCCCCTATGACCGTTAAAAAATCAGTTTGATTGCTGTAATAGATTCGTAAATATTGAGATCCATCTAAATATTTCGGATCGTCGCCATGTTGCACTGTTATATGTATAGGCCATAGAGTCATGTACCATTAAAGGAAAATTATTGCGTAGGTTCATTATTCAAACTTTCACTTCGATCGCATAATTACGACACAAGAAATAAAAACTCAATCTAAAAATTCGCACAGCCGCCATCTTGAGGTTATGTAAACAATTGAACTACATTAGATACCAGTGCATTACATTGTGTATAAACATTTCCCGTAGCAAGTTTCATTGCGTTTGGGTCATTAAATCGCGAGAACGGTCTATTCAAAATTGTCAATTTCGCTTGGTAGCCATATTAGTTTACATAACCTCAAAATGGCGGCTGTGCGAAATATTTCACTGGCATTCAATATCTCCGAAACTATTTATGATATCATCCTGAAATTGTGTACGGTGATAAAGGGCACTGCAACAAGTTTATCTATGTAACCTTCAAAAACCTGTAAAGTACAAAACGAACATGGCGGCCAAGCGAAGTTGAAACATTTTAATAGATTTTTCTTGTGATTTAACCTAGTGAGCGCAGGGAAATGTGGTACGGTAAATGATTATACATATTGTAATGCACTGGCATCTAATTTAGTTCAATTGTTTACAAAACCTCAAGATGGCGGCTGTGCGAAAGTTTAAAATTCAGTTTTTATTTCTTTAGTCCTAATCATGCGATGGAAGTGAAAGTTCGAATAATGAAGCTACGCAACAATTTTCCTTCAATGGTTCATAACTCTATGGCCTACATATAACAATCCAAAATGGCGAGCATCCCAAATATTTTGACGGTTCTCAATATCTACGAATCTTCTACAGCAATCAAACTAAAATTTGTTATGTTCATAGAGGCTATGAACATAAGTTCACCCATATGACTTTCAGTAACCAGGTGAGCACAAATCCAACATGGCGGCGACGCGAAGTATAAATATCTAAATGGACGTTTCACGCGATTTAACCATCCGAGTGCAGTGAAACTTTACACGTTAAATGCTTATACAAATGTTAATCCACTGGCATCTAATTTATTTCAATTGTTTTCATAACCACAAGATGGCAGCTGTGCGAAATTTTAAAATCTCGTTTTCACTTCTTGTGTCCTAATCATGCGATTGAAGTCTGAATACCACACGTACACAATAATCTTCATGTAATAGTACATAAATAAAAATCCAACCTGGCGACCATCTGAAATATTTAGACGGTTCTCAATATCAACGAATCTATCACAACAATCAAACTGACATTTTGCATGTTGATAGAGGCAATTAACATGAGTAGGATATATGAAAATAGGCTGTTCTTCACGGAACTACTTGTTTACTAAATGAAAATAGGCTAAAGAACAATAGTTATAAATTGCACACAATAACTGCACTGTAGATCATGCATATTTCTTGTTTACAAATAAAAGTAAAATAAAATAAATGTTGTTAATAATAATAATAAAATTAATACAGTCCAACTTCTATAAGTCGAAGTTCTATATCTCGAAGTAACTTTTAAACTCCCGGTGAAATTTTACACAATTTATATGTTATTGACTATTTATATTCATATAATTCGAAGTTCTATTATTCGAATATTTCGATAACTCGAATGATATTTTGTTCCCCAGACATAAAATATGTGTCTTTATTCCGAAGTTGGGGTGAGAATGCAGTTGAATTACTTTCTTTAGGTGTGACATGGGAATTGCAATATGGATTAAGTTGTGAAGGGTACCTGGACTGTGTATTTCTGTTAGGAGCTTATTATGCTATTTAAGTCTGGAAGACTGGTTGAGGTCAATGTGCACATCAGGCAGTGAGGGTAAGTGTTACAGTAGCAACAGTTCAAGATTTATGTATTTATGATACACTGAAGAAAATGGAAATTGCAACACCATGAAGGCATTGTTCGTTTGTGTTGATTTTCAAAATATGGAACGATGCCATGTTGGTATGTAAACGATCAAAGTTTCAGACCCACGTGATTGGTCGCGGAGGAATCAACTCCAGTAAACGGACTCGGGTGTAGCGTACTTGACTTGCAGTCTGTGCAGTGAAGTGTTCCCCGTCAAACATGCCTCGACGACAGAGAAGAGCACGCTATCAACAACTGTCGCCATTTGAGAGGGCTCAGATAATTGGGCAGTGTGAGGCTGGATTATCGCTAAGGACTGTCGCTGCACATGTTGGTCGACAGGCATCTACGGTACAACGTGTATGGCAGCAGTGGTCAAATGAAGGTACCCACACTCGTAGACCTGGCACAGGCCCAGCGCGACAGACAACTGTGAGAGAGGATCGCCGCATCATTCGGATGGCCTGGATTGAACCCCATGCAACAGCAGCGCAAATTCGAGCAGCTGTGGCACCCCACGTTACACAACAAACAGTTGGTAATCGCCTGCGTGCAACTGGCTTACGATCCCGTGTCCCTGCAGAAGGTGTTCCATTGACCCCACAACAGCGACGTCTAAGGCTGGCCTGGTGTCGAGAACGATCGACGTGGGTCGACGAATGGCATAGGGTCGTCTTTAGCGATGAATCGCGCTTCTGTCTTTCCCGCAGTGATCGCTGGAATCGTGTGCGCCGACGTACCGGGGAGAGGGGCAGCCCAGACCTTATTGTCGAGAGGCACACAGAGCCAACACCAAGCATTATGGTCTGGGGAGCTATTGGCTTTAATGTGAAATCACAATTAGTGCTTGTTGAGGGCACTCGACAGTACGTTGATAGGGTACTCAATCCAGTGGTTGTCCCTATGATGGCGAACATTGCTAATGGGATGTATCAGCAGGACAATGCCCGGGTTCACACTGCACGCATCTCCAGAGAAGCTCTCCACGACATCACAACCTTAGAATGGCTCGCCAGATCCCCGGACCTCAGTCCTATTGAGCATGTGTGGGACATGATGGGTCGACAACTGGCCAACCGTCCTCAGCCACCCACAACTCTGGAACAACTGACCCGTGCAGTGCAGCAAGCATGGGCCACAATTCCTCAGGAAGCGATCCAGGGCCTTATTGACTCCATGCCTCGACGAATTCATCAATGCATTGCAGCTCGTGGTGGGCCCCTCCTGTATTGATTGTTGTCCAAACTTGCGGTCAGAGGGACCTGAAAGTGTAATCATCGAATCACAACCGAACACTCGTCCTGCATGTTCAATTGCAGCAATGTAGCACCACTCCTTCTGGGTGTTGCAATTTCCATTTTCTTCAGTGTAATATAACCCCTTTTTTCATGTATTTCCATATCTCGAAATTTCGATAGCTCGTAATAATTCGTATCTCCGAAAGCACTTTGATATATCGAAGTTCAACTGTAAATAAATAAACAAATAAATAAATAAATAGATGGATAAATAATACAATATATCAATCAATACATAAATAAATAATCACTGATAAGTATGGAAACTAAGATATAATGATGAAATGTACAGGACCATAGAAAGCACATCGGAAACGATAAGAAAAAGGACATTGATATTTTTAAGACATATTTACAGAATGGATGATTCCAGACTAACAAAAAGGATATTCAAGTACCTTTGGGAGAAAAGGTCAACGACTAGGTGGATTCAAAAGGTAAAGAAAGATTTAGAAAGAAGAGTAGATATATTTACAATATAACTGCTTGGTTTCCCCCAAGATGCCTTCAGTCACAGCATACGCCTCCTCAATCCTTGTTAGGACATTGTTTCATTAATAAACATTCTTTTTTTACAATTTAAAATCCAGTGGTATTTTCTGATCAGAATGTCAGATGTTGGCACTCTTGTAAATATGGTGCTGCAATATGTCCACAGAGTCGGCAATGATACCCTCAGCAAGAGTGATCAGGTTATTCCTTTCTATGCCAAGTTTCTGGAACAGTTCTACAACTTCACGATAGATGGAGCCCCTGGCACCAAACAGCAATCCTCGCACATTGAAGGTGTGATTCCTGTATCTATCTCCCTATTTTTTCAGAAAGTACGGAACGCAATCCTCATAGATGGCCTTTTTCTCCTGGTCAATCTCTTTAGTCTGATCTGGTGCATTCTTCACAAACCGAAAGGTTGGATCAAGAATATAGGCGTCTTAAGATGTTTTCTTAAATGCAACTATGTCAGCAAAACGGCTCCTCCCTTGAGAATCGAGTGCATGCACTTCCTCGTAGCATTCAAATCCCTTATTTCTCAGCACGTTGATGATTGAATGTTTAACTTTGTTATGTCATCTGTTAATAAGCAAAGAATTAAAAGGACAATTACCAAGTACATGACTCGGTGTTTCAGTCTCCTTTGCACATCTTCTACAAAGGGAATTGCCCGTATATCCTCCGTTATTACCAGGGACTCCTCTGAGATTGGCGTAATTTACATTTAGTTTTAAGAGAACTGTCCATTCTGAAGATGTCAAATTAATCTTATCAGTCATGAAGTTGTTTGCCGGCGCATACTGAGGGAAATGCATCACTCCAATTCCTTGCCATTGCATAGAGGGCCATTCTTGGAGAGACGACCGCCTAAGGCGTTGACGAATATTCCTTGCAGTCAAACACGAAGAATAAGCTTCTTGTGTGATATTTAATCTACTGAAGCTTTCTTGAATTTCTTCATGAATGTGATAAGAAGACACTGTGTACAGAGAGATTTTTCGAAAGAAGGTGTTAAGTATGGAAGGATTCCAGTGAAGAGGGGAAAGGAAACCGGGGGCGAAGTGGTTTGAGGACAGAAAGAAGAGCATCGTCTAAGAATGAAGAAATATTGGGAAGAACGGAAGGGATGATGATGATGATAATTGTTGTTTTAAGGGGCCTAACATCTAGGTTATCGGCCCCTAAACGGAAGAGAAAACAACAGAGAGTGAAGAATTGAAATTGGCGCGTGGTCCATAACAGGCCTGCAAAAATACGTAAATGTTCGAGATAAAGAACAAGTTTAAGTGCCAGAGATATAATAAGCTTCGAGATATCGAAACATTCGAGTTAGAGAAATTCGACATAATGAAAAAGTAAACTGTAGGAAGATTTTTCGGGAAATAACAATTAACTTACTGTGAGTTAGCCCCTAAAACAAATTAACAACTAAGTTCCCTGGAGTAAAAGTGAGTAACCATGGATAACCATTTACAGGGTGGCTGAGCCGAGAATCCAACCCTGGGCCCTTGGAACTGGGGTATCAGTACGAACCCTGAGACCACACATAGCGACTTACCAATTGTTGTACCCCTAGGGTACGCCACCATCATCCCCTAACACTAACACCCCCGTAAAAACCAAATGCCACACACCTACTTCAAGAACCTACGAATACATTTACATAATTATACATCTAATAAATTATCACCTCCATGAACTCAGGTAGCCTCGTGTCCCAGCCCAACGACCCCAGGGAGGGCTATGACATGGGAGAAATGTGCGAATTCCGCAAACGCAGCGCGACGCTTCTATACAAACTCCGGGAGGTCATGCCTCCGGATCAGTCTGTCTCAGTGTTACCTGCGTGCCGAATCGCTGCTGGAAGCCGAAGGGTAGGTGTCTTAAGCGATCACTACACACACATTCAACTACACTCCCATCCCCCTGTGCTTGGATTGTAATAATTACTTATTTTTATTAACTGCACTGCTAATTACCAGAGTACTTCAAATTCGAAGTACTCATTAAACTCAAACATAATAGAAGTCACTGGTCTTTTCCTTTATTTAATTAGCTGGTAAGATCCTACCCACTTAGCTTCCCCGATAGGTAGGATCTAGTATTAGCACTATTATTTAATTGCTTCGTGACGTCAGCAGAGCGTCACAGCACAGCGCTGACAATAGCAGGCTCGCTCCTAGCTCGCCTGCTTACGATTTACATCAGACCGCTTGGTACCGATATCGCGCATAGAGTACTAATTAAACTACCCTTCCTTCCACACTCACACCCTGAACTACCCCGCCAAGCAGTGCATTGGGGAGTTCTCCTTCCAGATCGTACTGACGATCTCAAGCCACTAGCTAATCACCACCTCTTACACGTAATTGCCAAGCTTTCCCCCTAAACACACTTATTTCATCCCTTAGGTTAATACTGTGTAGAGGCTACCCTCTCAGGTACCTTACACAATGCTGGTATGTGCACTTTATTGCTAGATACTGTATGACGTCGTGATGAGTTTTCGGTGATTCAATTTGATATAATGGCCTATCGGGAACATCAGTGATTTTCTTCTTCTTCTTTCCCACCACAGCCTTCCTCGAAGTGGTTTTCCTGGTTTTCCACTTCATCTCCAGACGCCTCCTTCCCTCTTACTTGCCTATCCCTCCCAATCTTCCCATCCCTTCCCAACCCTCAGAAGGCCCCTGTTCGCTTTGCAGGTGAGGCCGCCTGGACGAGGTGCTCGTCCCACATCTCCAGTTGTATTCCCGGACCCGATGTTTCAAGCTCCAGGACACTGCCCTGTAGGCAGTAATGGTGGGATCCCTTGCTGAGTCCGAGGGAAAAGCCAACCCTAAAGCATAAGCCGACTAAAAATATATATATATATATATTGAAGAACAAACCTAAGGGATGACAAGTTTCACTCGTCAAGCGAGCATCATCAGATCCAAATATGCAAGACAAATAAATCTTAAAAAAACTACTGTGACACCCACAGACAGTCTCTGCCCTTCAAACACAAATACAAGTAAACCCGTAACAAAACTTAGTAAGTCTGGTAATTATTACTGATAAATATTAAAGCATTAAGCACCGAAAAAAGAACTTCTTCTTCTTGATACAAGATCTGAATTAATGCATGAGAGATTTTCTTATTTTAAATGTTAAATTTTAGATTTTAGATATTAGAATTTTTTTATTTTTAGATTTAAAATTTCAAATTGTACATTTAAGATTTAAGATTTTTAGATTTTAATGTTTAGATTTTACATTTTATATTTTATATTTTCGATTTTTTATTTTATATTTTACATTTTATTTTCATTTAAATTTATAACTTTAAGTTTGATTTTAATTTGGTATTTTAATATTTAACCGTAACTTTTTAACTTCATTTTTTTAACTTTAAGATTTTAATATTATTTTGATTTTGATTTATTATTTTAATTCTAATCTTAACATTAACAGTAACAATATGTACATCTTAATCACATGTAATTTATTTCAGGTTATTTTTCCCATATTCCAGTAATGGGAATGGTTTCTGTATTGACCGACTGAAAGCCGCAATAATAATCCCCCAAAGATTCGAGATGTCAAGGTCTCATTGTATTTTCATTGCGGCCGGCTACTCTTAAAGCAGCCAAGTTCCAGACCAAACAACTGTACTGCATATTTCATTGCTAGAACGCTAAATATTATTATTCGACTACATATGAGAGCAAGTTACTACTGGGCTGTGAAGTCAAGTCGAAATCATCTCTCCACACATCAGGCTAGAATGAAATGAAATGGAATAGGATGGGACGAAGTTTCTGGAGCGCAGTTCCGCTGAGGTAATGGTCTGTGCGGAGCGTTCCATCCCCCGTCCCACATTATCAGTTTCCTGCGGCAATAGCTCTTGACATTATTACCTTTGATTTCACCATGTTGGAGTAATTGAAAGACCGGAGCTGAATGGCCAGCAGTTAGAACGAGGGGAGTCTTTCTTACTTCAACAATACGTCACTGTTAGTTACAGGCAGGGTTGGGTACCGTTACTTGCTAAAGATTGTAGCAGAGTTAGAGTTATAAAGTGCGAGAAGTAACTGCGTTATAGAGAATTTCTCGAAGTAACCCAACGTTACTTTTTCTTTTTGCGAACGGTCACTCATAAGTAGAAATAAACTAGTTTTAATTCACTGGCCGTGAAAGCCATTATACCATATTTTTGGAAGCCTGTATAGGGAAGTGAAAGGCTGCTTGACTATTTTGTTTAGCTCTCGCAGTAAAGAAGCGCAGGTGCGTTTCATAAGAAGGGAGGTAGCGCGTAGTTCGCTACTCCTGTGGGGATCCGGGTACGGATACCAAGAGCCCGCTGATGAGCCAGCTTGGTGTTCCTAGGCGAAACCCAACACAAGACACGGCATGACCCTAGAAAAATTGCTGAGTTATAAATCACTGGCCGTGAAAGCCAATATATCAACTCATAAGTAGAGTTTGTGGTGTGTAGCATTTGCGGTGAACGGGAAAATTGTTGATACTTCGTAGGTTTTTGTGCCGTCATGTTTTATGACTTGTACAAAATGATTTTTTGCAATTCTGAGTTAGCGATAAAATACAAAATTGGTTCAAAGTGCGAAATTATATTATAAACGCGAAATAAATGTGCATTTCTCGGATTTAGACGAAATATTTAAAAAAAAAGACGCCTTTTTCATTTGTAAGTAAGATAATCTTCCAGGAATTTGTTCGGCGGACCATGACAATGCAAGACCACATGGGGTAACCAGAACCACCAACAAGCTCTGGTCATTTTACTGGGAGAGTCTGGACTACTCACCATACAGTCCGGACCTCGCCCCTAGTGATTTCCACGTTTTTGGTCCGTTGAAGAGTTCCTGGCAGGACAGTGATTCACGTGCAACGATGACGCCAAGACAGCAGTCCGACGATTCTACACAGTCAGCCAGCTGAATTCTAGGACAGGGACATCTCATATCTAGTGCTGCGATGGGACAAATGTCTGAACAAATGTGGAGACTATGTGGGAAAATAGTGTAAGGTTCGTAGAAGAGTACGTATATTTGTAATTACCTCTAAGTGTTTTTTGGGCTAAAAAATAGGTGTACATTTTCATAATTTTAGTATTTTTATCTGTATGTTAGCTTCTTCTATCTTAGTTTTTCATAGTGTTTGGTACCGACAGTAGTGGCTACGCTGGCTAAAGCGTAGCGTTAGGTCAAGGGGCCAAGCTCTCTGCTGACTCGGTAGACGCGTGGGTTCTAGTCTCACCGTCGGCCGTTCTTGAAATGGTTTGCCGTGGTTTCCCATTTTCAACACCAGGCAAATGCTGGGCCGGTACCTTCTGACAGGCCACGGCCGCTTCCTTGCACATCCTTGCCCAGTTTCATTCATCTTCATACATTCCTTCTCTCATCCCGACGCACAGTGGTCTTTTTAGGGTATCTGGCCGCGCAAAATACCTTTGCATATAGAAATGGTCTATAAACCTTAAAATAACTGTTGAATATTATGTAAAACAATTTCCTTATTCTCATTTATAAGAATTTAAGTTTGACTGTCGCCCCGGAGGTCCAGGTTCGATCCCCGGCTCTGCCAAGAAATTTTAATTCTGGTGTGAGGGCTGGTACGGGGTAAACTAAGCTTCCTGAGGCGAAACTGCGAAGAGGAGGGTTCGATTCCCACCTCAACCATCCTGGAAGGGGTCCCGGAGGTCCGGGTTCGATTCCCGGCTCTGCCAAGAAATTTTACTCCTGGGGTGAAGACTGGTACGGGGTACACTAAGCTTCCTGAGGCAAAACTCGAAGAGGAGGGTTCGATTCCCACCTCAACCATCCTGGAAGGGGTCCCGGAGGTCCGGGTTCGATCCCCGGCTCTCCCAAGAAATTTTACTCCTGGGGTGAGGACTGGTACGGGGTACACTAAGCTTCCTGAGGCAAAACTGAGAAGAGGAGGATTCGATTCCCACCCTAACCATCCTGGAAGTGGTTTTCCGTGGTTTCCCCTACTTCTACTCCAGGCAAATGCTGAGATGGTTCCTAACTTAAGGTCACGGCTGCCGTCTTCCCAATCCTATCCTAAATGTACAAATAGTAGTACAGGCATCCCAATAACACAGGTTATCACATAAATTACACAGACACACCCAACATACATGGGACTATACGCGCACGATGTCGCAGCCACTAAAATAAGCAACAACAACAATAATTGAGGTTAAACTTGTCTTATTAGCCTAATAATAATAATAATAATAATAATAATAATAATAATAATAATAATAATAATAATAATAATAAAAATAATAATATTTTTCAACTGGATTAGGATTTTCCTTAACGCCGCTCAACAGGGTGAAAATTCTGCATTTTTTTTTCAATAAGTTCAGTGGTGTCTCTCCTTCCTTCTAAGCGTATACTCACTTTTGAGTAACGCTAACGCTAGCTCCTCCCTGCTGAGTTTTTGTATTAAAGGTCACAATTTCCTTCGTTTTGAAAATTCAATACACTCCACGAGTGATTGAGAAGGACGACCCACATTACCTGTATTCCCTCTCCATGTTCCCTTCCAGGCTATTCTTATTTTGTGACACAATTTCTTAAGATCCTACGATTGGCAACCCACGGTTTTCTTAACTGCGCGGAAGAATGAATAAGATTTTTTTCTAACATTATCCTTAACAGATGTCCAAGGGATTTCAGATCGCTGTTTTCTATTAGATAGATTCAAATCCTTTCGCTTTTCCACCTACATGGCGCCAAGCATCGTAAAGATTGTTCCACGAAAATCCATACGACGACACTAAAAGGAGAGCAAAAGACAAAGTTGCAAAAAGTTGCAAATAATTTTTACACAGAAAACAAAATAGGGTGTAGGCTATAGGCTAATGGAAAGAAATTCACCAATGGTTGACAATTGTGAATTTCCTGGTCTGAAAACCCATAACAGAAGATTTATAACAAAAATTCACTATTTTCAAACGTTTATCTCATAAACATAGCGATTTTTATAGGATTTTGCAAATTTCATAAAGAAAGATCATATCATAGTCTGTCATATCCACTGGCAAACGATGAAGATAGCTAACTAATAAGTCTTTACAAGCACAAGATTCAAACACAAATAATCAGCTTTGCTTCCAGCTGTGGATGCGATAAGAAACGTCCTACTTCAGCAGTCTTTCACATTCCAGGGGGTGAACAAATAAGACATATAAGTACAGTTCAGAGGGCCTCTGACATTGCTGATACTAAAAATGTCATACAACCTGAAAATACAAGACATTTATTTTTTACATTTTGAGCGCCCAGATCGTGCAAAAGGCCCACTGTGCGACGCGCAGGGCGCCCACGGGCGTCGACTAGAAAGACCTGCACTCGGCCTCTCCGGAGGCCACACGACAAAAAAAAGTAGTGATTGGTCAATAATATGATGAGCAATATTATATTATTGAACTATATTATTTTAGTACCAGCCACAGTGGCTAACGCGCTAACTCGTACATAGCTGGGATCGAAAGAGCGTGGGATTTCCTGGTTTCCCATTTTCACCACCAGGCAAATACCAGGACGGTTCCTTTCAACATGTCCACGGCCGACTTCCTTCCAAAATCCCTTCCACGACCCTTCCTAATTTAGACCCAAGTTTGCGGTCGCCTGTCACCATCCCCAGTTGTATCTGCTAACAAAGTGTGTTCAGCTCCCAGACACCGTCCTTGCGATGGTAGAGGAATGATCCCTCGCCGAGTCCGTGGGTGAAACAGAGCTAGGAGAATAAGCGATTATAGTTGCATAAGTAAATTACCTTACCTTTGTCTCTTGACGATACGAGTCTCGTACATTATTCAAGCTAAATTAATTAAGATATCAGTTGTGTTGTCGTGGAATGAGTCATGCGACTCTCGCCGAGACCACAGCACAGACTGAAAGGGAACCGCAAGTAGAAGATAAGGCTATCTGAAGACTACACTGCGGAAATGTCTGGCGTAGATTCACGGAACACCGCCGTGGTACACCGACCGTGTGTCACAATGTGGCGAGAACATTAATCATTGCTGAAAGTCATGACGACCGCTGAATATAATCTCTATAAGAGATCTTCTCACCGACCTCGGCAGCTCGGCATGGGCCACAGTAGCAATTATCCATCCTGAGAGACAGGTGTATTCAAATCTGACGGGGTACACTCAGCCTCGTGAGGCAAAACTGAGAAGAGGTGGGTTCAAATCCTACCTCAGCCATCCTGGAGGTGGTTTTCCGTGGTTTCCCCACTTCTACTCCAGGCAAATGACGGGTTGGTTCCTAACTCAAGGCCACTGTCGCCCTATTCACAATCCTCACCCGGGTTAAAAATACACACACTACTACAACTATTGTGGTATAATAATAATAGTAATACTACTACTACTACTAATAATAATAATAATAAATAATAATGTTATTGGTTGCACGTCCCTTTTAACTACTGGGGCTTTTAAAGACGCCGGGGTGCCGGAATTTTGCCCCGAAGGGGATCTTTATCATGCCAGTATATCAACTGATACGCCTCCCTCACATTTGCGCATCCTCAAATGCCAGCTGCCTGCGCCAGGATTTGATCCTGCAACCTTGGTAACAGCAGGCGAGAACTTTCCTAATAACCACATTCTTTATGGAGACAGATCTCTTCTTATTTTCATGCTATCTTCTGCAAGGAGCAGAGTAAGTGTAACCCCGCCACGCATGGTGTATCCTGGATAGTGCAAGGGCTCACAGCTGGTGAGTTCGGGATTTGGTAAATCGAGTCGAAGGAAAACCTGCCATCCGTGCGCCTTTTAAGCTTACCCTGGGTAAACCGTTAAAATATATATATATGCTGTTACGGCTGTGAGTTTGTTTTGTCGCCTCGCCGCGTTAAGTCACAGCTGCCCCGGGCTGTGTGTTCTCTGCCTCAATGTGTTACGAGCGCGTTACGCAACGGGCTGCGAAGTGAAAGGGATGGTCCAGAATATTCGTGACCCAGCCAGTGAAGGAAATCTCGAGAAGCCGTGTGACCTGGACGATTCTAGAATTCATTGAGTCACCAGCCTGCTATATAAGCGGCCTCAACAGTGAGGGGACCGAGTTTTTGAGGACAGTGTTCTTGAACGAGTGTGATTTCACTGAGCGACAGAAGTGTGGTGACGAAGTGCCGTGCGAGTTACGTAATCCAGTAACATTGTTTCCCCAGATTGTGGACAGCGAAACAGCGTGTAGCGGGTTATCGTAAGTAACTGTAGTTTGTGTACATGAGGAGGAGGTGCAGGTCAAGGCCACCGGACGCATTAAGACGGTTTAACTTCTGTGGTTTGTTGACAAGTGAAAGGAGCAAGAGCACATAAGGAAGAGACCTGAGGAAGCTGGAGTAAGGTTCTAATTGCTTGTATTTGCTGTTGAGTGGTGTATCTTTCTGGCCGCAATAAAGTTAATTATTTCTTTAAAGGAACAATCTGTGTTGTGCTTCAACCCACCGTAATCCAGTTAACAAAAGTGCCACTAGAGGGGTGGCACGTAACAATACTATGAGTGTAAGAATTGTTCAGGAGACAGCAAGCTCTTTCCCACCTGTGGCGCACAATTATGGATAATGAAGTTCTCCCAATCCACCAAGACGTCAATCAACCTTCTACATCCAGGTTGAAGTCACGGAAACCAGCCTACAAGACGGCTATGGACCTTACTTCAGCTACGTTCGATCCCCGAAATACATGGAAAGTTGAATGGTCTACCTCTCCGTCTCAGGGCCTAATTGAAGTATTTGATCCTACCACCAAACTACCTGGATTCCATCTCCCTCGAGCTGTCTGGTCCCGCCTCAACAGAATTCGATGTGGCACTGCTCGAACTAGAGCAGCCTTACAATAGTGGGGTTGGATAGACTTGCCTTGTTGTGAATGTGGATATGAAGTGCAAACCATCAAGCACATTGTGCAGGAATGCCCTCTATATATGTACCCTGGGAGCTTAGAAGAGCTCCAAGCAGCCACTCCACAAGCTCTTGAATGGATTCAAGACCTGGCAGCCCATATATGAAGGGTCCTAATGCTGTAAATTGTTTGTTTGTAAATGTATATATATTAATATTACTGTCTTCTATGCATCAGACGCTAAATAAATAAATAAATAGCATGAAACGTCAGTGACACCAAATCTCTATCTTTAATACATCGCCCTCTATAAGTGTTTTTACGTTTTCAATTCTTCTAACAATCTCCATTCAGTGGAAACTTAAATTACTAGCTTCAGAGCGAGTTTAAGAGCGAGCCTATCACCCCAGCTTCGGCCAGCATCAAACTGTCGAGTCGTGTCGAGTTAAGACTTCAGAGAAGAGTGTATGTGTTTGGAGTTTCGCTGTTCATCTCGGCTTTTCTGAATTGCGTCTGGGACCTGCAAACCGCGCGCCTTTTAAGCTTCCGCTGGGTAAACCGTTTAAGACCGGGCGAAGCCGGGGCGGGTTGCTAGTATGTATATCACTTTCAAATGTATACATAAAATATAACCGTGCAAAATCTAGGTCGAGTTCGTTAAAGGAAAAAATTGCACCCCTGGGGTGGAAAAGGGGAGAGGCTCTTTTAGAAAAAAAAAAAATCACTATAACTTTCATAATATGTAAAAAAAAAAACGAATACATTCAAAGTTCGTACTATTCTTCGGATAAGTGCCAAAACCTTACCGCAGTTAAGTTTTTTCATACAACCAACCATTGGGCAATGGGGTGGTAGCTCGTTTTACGCGTAGCAATGCGAGGAGCAACGAACCCAGCGTTTTAAGGGACACTAGTGCTGAGTTTTTCAACTTCCACATTTATTATCAGAATGAGTTGAAATTTAAACTGCATACTTAGAATAGTAACACTAAGTCACATACCAAATTTGAAAACAATTGGAAGAAATGTAATTGATTTTTACTAATTATATTATTAAAATATACCGTGTGATCAAAATGCTCCATGCGCATTAGCAATTGTGTAAAACGCTTGATATTTTTATTACATAAACATAAAACTATTCTAAATATTATAACATTGAGACATTTCAGGAAAGTGACACATGTATGCTGTCAGATTATTTTTTTCTTTATGTGCCATGATGTCTTATGAATTTTGATAATTTTTCATAGATTTTTACTTTTTTTGGTCTGTAATTTACAAAAAGGCTGGAGATATTGCAATGTTATCTTGATACACATGTGTTTCTGAATATCCAGTGATTCTTTTTAGTAAAATTGGTGAATACCTCATGCACATGGAGAATTTTGAATACCTAAAAACGATGTTTGGAGATAAAAGCATTTTTTATAAAATCGCATACTATATTAACCAGTTTGGCTCACCCAATGAAACTTTTGTGGAAAAAATGTGAAAAATACAATGTTTTGTTGTAGAGATAAAGAGCATGGAGACCTTTCGTTTGAGTTAACCTACGACTTTCTAGGATTTCCAGTTTTAAAAGTATAGCCTTTTTTCTATGATTTGCCTTCCATCTTCTTTTTAGGCAGAGGAGATTTAAAAATGTCGCTGAGCGTTTAAAAATGGCGGTGCATGAAAATTGTTTTACTGAAATGATCCACAGGGGTCCATAAGATATATATATGGGAAAAACAAAAAAAAGTTATTTTGTCATTTTTTGCCTAAAAACTCAGCCCTAGTGTCCCTTAAGGCCCTAAAACGAATGGTTTTCGAGATATTGCCAGAAAACTATTCCCGGTTTGCGAAATTGACGGACGTTACCATGAAAACGCCATCTGTTCAATTCTGCACCTTAAAAAGTCTGTTTCGGGGTCCCTACGGGACCTCCGAGTATTGTTTTTCGTATCTGGCGTCTTAAAATGAGCTATGCCCAGTCTATGTACCTTTTGTCCATGCTCAGTGCCAAAGGGCCCAAAAGACTCACTTAGAAATATAATTTTCTAAAATCGTTTCTTAATGAGCCCCTACAACGTAGGATCAACCAACATGCAAAATTTCAGCTTTTTAGGCCTAGTGGTTTGAGCGCTTCTTTTTTAGACCTTGCTCGAGCATCATAAGGCCGAAATCAGAAGAATGAGAAAGACTATCGAAAATTCATGTAGTCAGCGGTTTCTTCTGGGTACTCTTTTTTTTTTTTTTTTTTGCAGGCGATGATGTCAATGCATTTGGCACTTGACTTGCGTGGCAAATTCTGCACAAGGAAGCCAACATATACTTTCAAAAATTATGTTAATATTTGCAAGCGAGTCACACATTTGAGAAAGCCCTCGTCTGGAGCGTGGCACTCTATGGAAGTGAACCTTGGACTATTGGTGCAGCAGAAAAGAGGAGAATTGAAGCGTTTGAAATGTGGTGTTACAGGAGAATGATGAAGATCAGATGGGTAGATAGGGTAACAAGGGAAGAGGTATTAAGAAAAGTGGGAGAGGAGAGATGTTTCTGGCGACTGCTAATGACGATAAGAGATAAGTTGGTAGGACACATAAGACACCCAGGAATAGCAAGCTTAGTTATGGAAAGAAGGGTCGAGGACAAGAACTGTAGGGGTAGACCATGGTTAGAACATGTTAAACAGATTGCCTCGGATGTAGGGTGTGGTAGCTATTTACATAGAGATGAAACGATTAGCTCAGGACAGGGAGGCATGGATAGCTGCATCAAACCAGTCAAAAGACTGAAGACTCAAACAACAAGAGTCGCACATGGGAGAGCACTTCATTAAAAGGTTTTATGTGATAATGGCCACACACTATGGAATGTTGACATGTGTGAGAGTGGCAGCTGAATGATATCCATGACCTGGTGTGGGTTATCGCAGGGGTGAGCCGAACTATCTAAACAGCACCACATGATTGATGTTAATAGTATTAGGTAAACAAAACGCGCTGACAAATTGCTGTACAGGCCCTGCGCAAATAAACTACACACTTTTAGACTGTTCAGAGGATAGGCTGTAGGATTTTATAAATATAATAGTAGTCTAATAATAATGCATAAATGAATGAATAAATGTGGAGAAGAGTAAAACAGTGGTGGTGAGCAGTGTTGCCAAATCTTGAAATGGGAAAGAACTAAACCCTGCGCTTTAAAACACCAGAAAGGCACCAGGTGGACTCTATGATTCAAAACACTAGAAAAACACTAAAAAATATAAATATATAAACGGATTTTCTTTTAACTTACATTTCTTTCATTAAAAATCTTCTTCTTCACTTTCGGAGCCTGCTACAGGTATTACATCTTTAGAGCAGGAAGGTGTAGTACTGCTGTATCTCTGTATACTTCCAATTTTGGACAATATATCCTAAAACCTACTAGCCTACTAGGCAACGAATAAACAGCAACCGTGGGTTTGAGATAGATTTACAAAAGTAACTGTGGTTGCGTAGGAGCCTTCGCTTGAAACTGGGAAATCCACTGTCAGCTTTCGCATGAAACTGGGAAATCCCCTGGCAGCTGGGAAGAAAATAGAGCATAGCCGAATTCTTTGTACAGTATATACAAGTGCACTATGCACTGAGCACTGTTGCGCTTACTTAGCATTTATGCACGAAAATGAGAATTAAAGGGACTTCCCCTGCTGGAGTGTTGACCTTGAAACGTGTAAGGCTCAACTTTGCTTATCTTAATTGATTAACTTTGTTAAAATTATTACATGGCTTTGAGGATTTACTTATTACTCATGGGAGACAATTTCATGAAAAAATCTGTTAATTAAGCACCCGATTTGGCACTGGTTTTATTGAAATAACACCAGTATTTCACTATGCGGCTATATGAAAATTTCTGTCCCCAGATGAACTTCAGAAACACCAGATCTGGTGCTAAAAACACCATATTGGCAACACTGGTGGTGAGTAGAGGTAAGAAAGAACAGAAAGGAGTAAACAAAGTAGGATATAAGAAATTGGAAGTGGTGAAACACTTCAAATACTTGGGAAGCGAACTGACTGAAGATGGAAGACTAGATTTAGAAATAAGCAGAAGAATACAACTCGGGAGTGCTTTCTACCAACAGGTACGGGGATTAGTATGGAACAAGGATATACCAATTAAGGCTAAAGAAGTTATGTACAAAGCATATTATGTTCCTATAATGACATATGCAGCAGAAACTTGGACAATGACTAAGAGGGATGAGAGCAGAGTACAGGCAGCTGAGATGAGATTCCTGAGAAGTATGGTCCAGAAAACGAGGAGAGACAGAGTGAGAAATGAAGATATACGGAAAGAACTGGGAGTACAGACACTCAATGACAAACTGGAGCAAAACAGTTTGAGATGGTTTGGTCATGTCAAACGGATGAATGAAGTAAGGCTACCAAGACTAGCACTGGAACGACGGATGACAGGGAAGGGAGGACGAGGAAGACCTAGAATGCGTTGGATGGACTCGGTGAAGAATAGCATTAGTAAAAGTAACCTGGATTGGAACACCGTGTCGGAAGAGGAATGGTGGAACGACAGAACAAAGTGGAGAGGAACCATATTTACCCCCAACCAGTGTCAGCTGGAAAAGAAGAGGACGATGATGAATGAATGATGAATGATCACTTTGTGGAAGTCAGACATTTGATAGCCGATAAATAACCACACAAGACAGCTATTATTTTCTATGTTACTATTCAACTCAATGAAAACAGCTACAGGACACAGTGACAGAGAAAAGGAGGAAATACCAGCCTCTTGCCACTGAGCTCATCACATTATGGCTTAAAGATGTTTCCGTCATCCCAGTAAGTTAGGCTACTTTTTTCTGTGAAGGACTTAGTTACGAAGGGCCGGCCTCGTGGTGTTGGGGTAGCGCACCTGCCTCTCACTCGGAGGCCCCGGGTTCGATTCCCGGCTCCGTCAGGGATTTTAGAAACTGACGTGAAGGCTGGAACGGGGTGCACT
The DNA here is from genome assembly GCA_946902985.2 of Meconema thalassinum. Classification (NCBI taxonomy): domain Eukaryota; kingdom Metazoa; phylum Arthropoda; class Insecta; order Orthoptera; family Tettigoniidae; genus Meconema; species Meconema thalassinum. Next base: position 179,373,582 of record OX336393.1, read on the forward strand.
CAGCCTCGTGAGAACAATTGAGTAGCTGCCTGACAGTGAGGAAGCGCACCAGTCACGAAAACCAAGATTAACGGCCGAGAGGATCATGCGTCACCCCAATATCTGCAGGTCAAATAGCAGGCCAGCGGTCGCAAAAGTTATAAAGAAGAAACTTGGCTTCAAGAAACACCATATGCAGAAAATGAAAAAAATATAATAATAATAATGCTCTGTGACGTAGGGAGAGGCACTATTTTCGCATATTAATTGCACGGAGTATTGGCCTACTTTCTATTTGTGCAAAAAATGAAAGTAGACTTATGATATCTACACGGGCCGAGAGAGAGAGAAGAGAGAGAGTGTGTGTGTATTTTCTGTCCCCCTCCTATCAATTCAAAGACGAATCCGAATTGAACGAAATTTGGTACAGAGGTAGCACTAGCAAAGAGCACCTCAGTGTCATTGGATCTTTACCAAATTTGGTAAAAACATACCTTTGTATGGGACGTGTCTTGCGCCTAAACTACAAGGTTATCAGCCGTACCATTCAGGATGGTGGCCGTGTGAATTATGCAATCCATGACTTGGAAACCTCCAGTTCCGATTATCGAACCAAGAATGGTTTATACTGTTCTAAATTAATAATATTATACTGCAGAAGTGACTTTAGAAAGCTGAGCTGACTCGGTTACAAGACAAGATGGCAGCTGATCTCTCGTTCTGACCTATATTTCACTAATTTGAATATGTTGCATGTAATATAGCCTACTGATCGAACTAATATAAACTTTGTATGATGTGAAATATAATGAATATATACTCCAGTGAAGAAACCGTTTAGTCCAAGTCATTATTTGGTAAGACGTTTTATGTAAATCGATTGAAAACGTATGACCTGGGTGGACATGTTTGGCTCTGTGGTTAGAGCTTTGGTCTTTCATCCGGCCGGCCGGGGTTCAAAACCTATCAGAGTTGTATATTTTTGCTCGATGTTTTTTATACACACATCAAAAAAAGTTTTGCATCACCTCGGTTCCCAGATCTCCGGCATATAGACGTTGACTGTGTATATTGTATCCAAGATACAGTCCCTTTGACTGTTCATAGATGTCACTAAAACTGCTCAAAGATGTAAACAACCATGCATGAGCAGGGCCTATTAGACGGAGGGGGTACGACAGCCGATCAGTTCCAGTCATTCCACCAGGACGAAGGTACGCTGCTCATGTTGTCTGTAGTTCTACCATGCCTAGAAGGTCAATACCGCAGTTCGATCGCGTCCGCATTGTTACTTTGTGTCAAGAAGGGCTCTCAACAAGGGAAGTTTCCAGGCGTCTCAGAGTGAACCAAAGCGATGTTGTTCGGACATGGAGGAGGTACAGAGATACAGGAACTGTCGATGACAGGCCTCGCTCAGGCCGCCCAAGGGCTACTACTGTAGTGGATGACCGCTACTTACGGATTGCCGCTCGGAGGAACCCTGACAGCAATGCCACCATGTTGAATAATGCGTTTCGTTCAGCCACAGGACGTCGTGTTTCAACTCAAACTGTGCGCAATAGGCTGCATGATGCGCAACTTCACTCCCGACGTCCATGGCGAGGTCCAGCTTTGCAACCCCGACACCATGCAGCGCGGTACAGATGGGCCCAACAACATGCTGAATGGACCCCACGGAATTGGCATCACGTTCTCTTCACCGATGAGTGTCGCATATGCCTTCAACCAGACAATCGTCGGAGACGTGTTTGGAGGCACCCTGGTCAGGCTGAACGTCTTAGACACACTGTCCAGCGAGTGCAGCAAGGTGGTGGTTCCCTGATGTTTTGGGGTGGCATTATGTGGGGCCGACGTACGCCACTGGTGGTCATGGAAGGCTCCGAAACGGCTTTACGATACCTGAATGACATCCTCCGACCCATAGTGCAACCATATCGGCAGAATATTGGAGAGGCATTTGTCTTCATGGACGACAATTCTCGACCTCATCGTGCACATCTTGTGAATGCGTTCCTTCAAGATAACGACATCGCTCGACTACAGTGGCCAGCATGTTCGCCAGACATGAACCCTATCGAACATGCCTGGGATATGTTGAAAAGGGCTGTTTATGGACGTCTTGACCCACCAACCACTCTGAGAGATTTACGCCGAATTGTCGTTGAGGAGTGGGACAATTTGGACCAACAGTGTCTTGATGAACTTGTGGATAGTATGCCACGGCGAATACAGGCATGCATCAATGCAAGAGGACGTGCTACTGGGTATTAGAGGTAGTGGTGTGTACTGCAATCTGGACCACAAATGCTGAAAGTCTAGCTGTATGATGGTACAACATGCAATGTGTGGGTCTCATGAGCAATAAAACGAGCTGAAATGTTGTTTGTGTTGATCTCTATTCCCTTTGTATTTAACGGTTCCGGAACTCTTGGAACCGAGGTGATGCAAAACTTTTTTTGATGTGTGTATTTATTGTTTTTAAGTACTGATACCGCTACGTTATAAAATTGAGTGTTATGTTGTGCATTTTGCAATGGAAAATATATATTTAATTAAAACAAAGTTCTCTACCAGAGAACGAGTGACTACTACAGGTAGCAACCAGCTGAACTATGCGTTTGCTAACCACGGCCTACTAGATGCGAGCTGCACTCTATACCGGCCTTGACATTCCCAGTTAGTGAATCCATGCATAAATTGAAAAATTTCCTCCTGTTGCCGATAGAGCGCACTCGCCCCCAAGCATAGTTGCGATTAAAAGTTAGCTGTGCAGTAGGTTTATTAAATATGTTTCTCCCAGTGATACGTTTAGACCAACGAAGCTTTGTTTCAGTTTCAAAAGTAGGCGGTGTTAATATACTGAATTCCTACGTTGTTTGGAGTGTTTGCTGATGAAATTGTAAAATGCGGGGGTAAATTATGAACTAGACTAGGGTATGAACGCCGCTGCTCAAATCCAGTATGTCATACTGATGTGTGCCATTTTGCACTTCGAATAGAAAGAAAATAGGAGGTGATAAGGACAAAGAGTTTTAACAATACCCATACATTGAGGAGAAAGTAGGCTATATGTCCTTTCCTGAGCATCTTGTTTTCTTTTCAAGGATCAAGAAAGACACAGGAAACGCTACTTAATTATTGATGACAGTGTAATTTACTTATTTCTGTTGTTGTTGTTATTTGACCATTGTGGTCATTTAGCCCCGAGTAATTGGGTGAATGAATAAATAAATGTATTTATAAAAGTGCCTGATAAGTGGTGGGGTTACACACACTCTTCCTCCCTTAGGGCCTTGAGCAAAAGGCAGGAGATAACTTGAAACTAATAACAAGAGGCCTGACCTGTGAAGGACTGAGGGATCAAGAAAGATGAGACAAGGGCCAATTAAGGCACGAAAGTAAAATATACCCTAAGCATCGTATACCCTAATACCGTCGGGGTCGGTAGAGAACAAGAGTTGACCAATGGTGGTCGACAGGAAGATAATAGTGAGGAGCCCAGCACAAGTAAGTGGAAGCAATGCTGGACTCAGCTGGGGTCCCGTGGTCCCCAAGCCACGTCCCACTAGGTGTGAGACCCTGCGGGAGACAACTTTACAAATAAAAATTTAAATGACTCTCAAATTAAAAGGAAAGCATAACAAATCGGGGCTGGCTAAAAGGTGGTGGTTGTTGTTGTTGATTATTTAGGAGCTTTGCAACATCGTGCCCATGTAGCCCCTTGTAGTCTACTCTGATGTGTGTAGAATTTGTCTGAGGACCTGTATCACTGTGTTGTCTGTTTCTACTAGTGTGTGTATTTGTAATTGAGGTAGGAATTGAGTAGTAAGCGGCCGTGGCCTTAAGTTAGGTACCATTTTGGGATTTGCCTGGAGTAGAAGTGGGAAACCACGGCAAACAATTTCCATGATGGCTGAGGTAGCAATCGAACTCTCCTATTCTGAGTTTTTTGCCTCACGAGGCTGACTGTCCTTCCAGCCCTCATACCAGAATTACATATCTCGGCAGAGCCGGGATTCGAACCCGGGCCACGCAATGATAGCCAAGAATAGCTAAAAGGTTGAGAAGACCGGGAAAGAAAGCCTGCTCGGAGCAGAGCGCACATGAACTGCGTTACAAGTCTGTACTTACAGTATATCTATGCACAGTTTTAATTCCTATATGTGTGGCTGGATATGTACTAATTAGTGTTCACATCTGTCCTAAAGAACGCAACGCGCTATGAAGTATCACTAAACTCTTACTGTTCATGTTGCGTGTATATTCCGGCTGACTGTTATGTCTTGATTTGCTCCGCTTAAGATATTTAACCGTAAATTGAGAAGAAACAGTAAGTTTCATCAGTACCGATAATGGTAGCTTCGCATGTCAAAACGCTATTTCCGCACTCAGTAGATCATAATAACCCCTGGCACTACAGCCCGTGGGGGCCTAGGCCTACCAAGCGACCACTGTCCAGCCATTTGGCCTGCAGATATTGGGGTGACGCATGATCAGCGCATCGGGTCCCCTCGGCCGTTAATCTTGGTTTTCGTGATCGGGGCGCTGTCTCAGTGTCAGACAGCTACTCAATTGTCCTCACGAGGCTGAGTGCACCCCGTTCCAGCCGTCACGTCAGTTTCTAAAATCCCTGATGGAGCCAGGAATCGAACCCGGGGCCTAGATAAAGTCTTGCAGTTTACCCCTGTTATAAGATTTTTTGCATCTTTTTGCAACTTACTTAGTGTTTTTTTTACGATTTATAAGATGCCGCGCATACAGTTCTCAAACGTTTACAATTGTTTGAAGCACTGGGTTCGACGATTATGTTAAAAGTGGAACTTTGTGACTTTGTTAAAAGTAAATTAGGGGTAGAAAATTGTTCTGAAGAGATAACTGAATGCTCGATCCAACTCCTAGTCATAGACAATTTCTTGCGTGTCTAGACGTAGCTTAAAAAGGTCTTTACTGATGTTTATTATGAAGTAAACAAATTATATACGTTGCTTTCACTCTAAATTCATGATTAAAACGTAAAAATAATTTTGTCCCCCTAGATTTCGATTTTGACCCACTGCGCAGCGGCGAGGGGCCGGCGTGCTACCGCCTAAGCCACGGAGGCTTAGCTCTTCTAAATATGAAGACTAAATAATAATAAATCCATCGTCGGCACTTGAACCCGACTCTCCTGCATTCGGGGCAGGTATGGGAACCGATTGCACCGGGTGCGATCTCACTCACAAAGATTGTCACTTAAGCCAAGCGCGAACAAACAGGATGTACAGTACGTGGATATTTTAAAGCCACATCTACTGTATGTAATGTGTCGAGGACAACTGGCTGAAGGGCAGAGGAGGACTCTCATAAATTTGGGGGAGAAGGGGACGTGTCGAGCGCATCCCACCTCTCAAGAGCTCGTTAGGAGCCAGACAACGCGCAGTAATGCCAACGTGCTTGTCTACATTTTTAAAACCCCTATTTAGCCACTGCGCCCATGACACGTCACTTCATCCTTGCAGTAGTGGTACCATCTGTGCGTTGGTAACTTCTCTATTCTAGGATGACCCTTGGCTTCATGCTTGACATTGTTGATTTTAGGGGTGTAACTTTTAGGTCATCTGCCTCCAGACCAGGGTTTCCCAAAGGGCGTGTTTGAGTAGGCGTACACGTGAGTACTCAGCAGAGATGCTCGGAGTACGGTTGGAGAGGGACTGGCTTGATAGCCAATACGTCACTGGGCGAAGGTCATAGCACACGTCCATGTGCTTCCTGCCAGTCTTGATGTATCCACCGCGCAGTGACGGCAGCCCCCACAGCAGAGCTGTATTGCAAGTTGCAGTTTTACTCACGCAGGGCGGCGAGTACTCCGCTCTACACTGGCGAGCAGCTCGGCTGGAACAGCCTGATCTACTTAGTATAAAACGAAGTCCCCGATTCTTGGATGTTCCGGGTAATCTCGAGAACCACTGGATGGATTTTGATGCAGTGTTCACCATTCTGTAAAAGATTTCTCGAGGTAGGTTTCTGTAGAAAATAATGTATTTGTGACCAAAGGAAGCCACGCAGAAACGATTTTAGTGAATCGAGTTGGAGAAAAAACCTGCCTTTTAAGCTAACGTCGGGTAAACCGTTAAAAATGTACAGTATATACTATGAGTGTAAGAAATGTTCAACATGAAAACTTCTACAAAAACAGACCGAGACAGCATATCTCTTTCTTCAATACATCGCCCACTATAAGTGGTTTTACGTTTTCATTTCTTACAACAATCTTCATTCAATTACTAGCTTCGGAGACAGTTAACGAGCTAGCTAGCGAGCGAGCCTATCACCCCAGTTTCAGCCTTAGTTCCGCAGAATACACAATCAAGTTTAAATTGGACGGAAGGGGGATTTGTGTTTCATGCACCTCGCCATTCTCAAATTACGTCTGACAAGAATTCGTTGCACATGCTATCTCCATGATAATATAATTAATAGTCCAGTCAGTGATTTTAACCCATCATGCCGAGACGGGAAACGGATATAGGTCGTAGTTCATTGAAAACGAAAAAAATACGCCTTTTCAGTTTACGCTGGGTAAACCATTAAAGATACCGGGCGAAGCCGGGGCGGGTTGCTAGTTAAATATATTTGTTAAGTAAACTGCAAACATACAAGGGGTGTTGAAATGAAAAGGTACGAAACGGTACTGTGGGTACAATTTATTCGTTATTCAAAAGTAATCACCACAGGCCTATGCATAGGTTGTGACAGGAGCCAATCCTGTACGGTGTTCTTTAGTTCGTCGACCGGTTGAAAACCACGGAAGAACCATTATCAGTGACGTGTATTGTGCGACACTTCGTAGCCTACGCAAGTCCATCAAGAACAAATGGCCTGGACTGCTCCATGATAACACTCGCCCACACGTCTCTAACGTCACACAAGGTGTATTGACCACGTTCAAGTGGGAGCAACTTGAGAATCCGCCCTGCATCTCGAACTTGTCACCCTGCAACTTCCATCTGTTTGATCCGTTAAAAAACATCTCAAGGGAAACCTTTTCCAATCGGACGACGAACTAAAGGACACCGTACACAATTGGCTCCTGTCACAACCACAAGACTTCTGGGAACAAGGAATCCTGCGGCTAGTGAAGCAATGGGACACCTCTGCCACTGCCATCGTGGCAGTGCCTGTACACAGGCCTGAGGTGATTACTTATGAATAACGAGTTGGCCGAGTAGAAAGCTTTCTTTAAAAGAACTGGGCAACACTGAATAATGGCTTCTATCACTTCAGCTTTTGCACAATTGGTCAACGCGGGGCGGGGGGAATGGCCAACACATGTTGTTGATGATTGAGTATTCAGTCTTTGATTGGTTTGATGCAGCTTTCCATGCCTCTCTGTCCTAAGCTATCGTTTCTTCTCTTCATAGCTATTACACCTTACAATCGAGGCAATCTGTTTAACATAGCCGGGCGGGTTGCTAGTTGATAATAAACCAAAAGTTTTAAATGACTTATTATTCACATTATTTTTGCGATTTGTGCACATCACATTCCCAAATTACCTAGGAAAGCATTGGCAAAATCTCAATCAAGAGGGGGATCGTGTCCCACCAAAGCCCACGCGGTCACGACGCCCTGGTAGCCTTAATGTAATGTTTTCTTATTAATTCAACAGAACACTTCAATTAGAAACTTTCTGGCATTAATCAGTCTCGAAATGTTACCTTCGTAAGAGGAAGTCACTTCAGCCCTGTCAGTGAGTGAGATGAAGGTTCCATACCTGCAACAAAGAAACAGAATGCTGAGTAAGGGATATGGTTACACTTGTAATACAATCACAACATTCCTTCACTTGTCCTGCCACTGCACTTTCACGTCGATGAGACGATAGCAAATGCGCCAAAGAACTTGTCATCAATGTGAACCAAGCAGGCCTGTAGTTTCAGCTGAACAAGGTTGTTGATGATGATAATTGTTGTTTTAAGGGGCCTAACATCTAGGTTATCAGCCCCTAATCGTCTGGGTGATAGTGAAAATGTCAATGAAGTGGAAACCAGAACGAAAATTAAGAGAGAATGAAAATACTTAGAAAAAGGAACTCAGATTGAAACTATTCACAAAATGGAGAGCGATAATACTTACAAAAGGGAATTTAGAACGAAAATACTCACAAAGGAATGGATTGAAAAATACACACAAAATGTAGGTTAAGTTCAAAATACTGTACGTACAAAATGCAATGCACAGTCGAAATACTTACAAAATGCAAGTGAAATTCAAAATACTTACAAAATGTAAATGAGATTGAAAATACGTACAAAATGCAATTGAAGTTCAAAATACTTACAAAATGTAATTGAAATTGAAAATACACTATGCAATTTGGAATGAAAAATGCATATTTCAGATTCCAAATAATCACAGAGTGCAATTGATATTCAAAATACTTACAAAATGCAATTGAAATTGAAAATGCTTACAAAATGTATGGTAGATTCTAACTACTCAATTGGATGGACAATACTTACAAAATGCAATTTAGATTAAAAATGCTTACAAAATGTAATTTAGATTCAAAATACCCACAAATTGCAATTGAGAATCAAAATACTTGCAAAATACGCACCCTACAAAATGCAATTTAGATTGAAAATATTTGCAAAAAGAGGTTTAAATTGAAAATACAAAATGCAATTGAAATTCAAAATACTCACAAAAGTCCCAGCCCCTATATCGAAAGACTTACTAAAAAGCAATTTAGATTGTCAATCCTTAAAAAATGCAATTGAGGTTGAAAACACTCACAAAATGCAATTTAAATCGAAAAGACTTACAAAATGCAACGGAGATTGAAAACACGTACAAAATGGAGTGTAGATGCAAAAAAAAAAAAAAAACTAAATGGAATTTAGATACACGGGGGTCCAATTAAAAAAACAGTGCGGGAATCATAAAGAGCAAAGGAAATATAATGAAAAGAAAACAAGAGGTCTGACTCCTCGAAGAAGGAGGGATCAGGAAAGATGAGACAAGGGCCAATTAAGGCGGGAAAGTGAAAGACTCCCTAGGCCTCGGATACCCTAATACCGTCGGGATCGGAAGAGAACAAGAGTTGACCAAGGGAGGTCGACAGGAAAGAAGACGGATAGGAGCCTGGCACAAGTAAGTGGAAGCAATGCCAGACTCAGCTGGGGTCCCGTGGTCGACAACCCACGTCCCACTAGATGTGAGCCCCTGGGGGGAGCTGAACAAGGACTCTAAGATATAAAGATGATGTTAATGATGATATTTGTTGTATTACGGGATGGAACAGCAAGGCCATCGGCTTTCGACCCTAAGATATAGTCCGATTGTTTAATAATTATCATTGATTGATTAAGGCGAACAATTTTTGACTTTTATCACATTTAAAATCAAAATACCCTTTGATACAATTTAAATCAATGCGAAACCATTACGAAGATCAAATTGCCATCTTTTTAAACTGTGAAATCTGGTAGAGTGAACAACAACTATAATCAGGTACATAAATACAGGGTCTTTTTTTTTTTTTTTTTTTTTTTTTTTTGCTTGGCAAGTTGATTCCACTCGACCTTAGCCGACTGTTACAGGTTGGCGCGCGCGGTCTCCGGCCGTATTCTCACGCTCTTGCTGCGGTAGACGTGTGAGCAACGAGCTAATTGGGTGTTTTATAAAGCTACTGTGTACTGTATATTGTATTGTATAGTGTTTTATTGTGATCGTGTATAGTGCTTATGTGAACTATTCCTTACGTGAACGAAGATCTACACAATACGTACACAAAGTGCAGGAAATCGTGCACTAGAACAAGACAAAAGTTTCGAGTGAAATTTCCAGGTGACCCATTGCTATAAATCAGACAATAAAACAACTTGCTAAGAGATTCAAACGTACAGGTTCAGTAAACATTCATTACTGAAGCTAAATTAACCGGAGTAACCGGAAACTTCATAAAGAGATGCCGATTATGTTTGGCAGCGGATGTGGAACATTTTCAGCATCTACTGTAAACATGGTGAGTAAAAATGCATGATACTGATTTAAGTACCGTACTCTGCCGTACATATGTGGGCGCGGTCGCTGGTAACTGAACCGCCAATGGCGGAGCGCTTGAGCGAGAATGTCCTTGCCAAGCAAATATGAAGACCCTGTATATCGTAATATTAATAATAATTATTACTGTTATTATAGGAAGCCTCTAGTTCCGCTCGTCCCGCGGTGTAGCCGTGCTCGTTCAATCGTTCGAAATGGCCACAAGGGCAGCTGCAGCATGTCCGGAGATCGTAGGTTCGAAACCCGGGGCTGACAGCGGCTATCCTGAGTGTGCTTTTCCCCGGTTCTTTCCACACTCCCTCCAGGCAAATACCGGGATAGTACCTTACTTCAAGTCCAGAAGAGCCTACCTCATCCCTGTCCCTAATACAGTTACACACACACTACTACAGCCATCACATAAAGTTAGGTTCAACACACACCCCACTACACGGGGCTGATGAATGATCGTGTGGCCTGCGGAAAGGCCGAGTGCATGTCTTTCTAGTTGACGCCCGTGGGCGACCTGCACGTCGTAATGATGCTGAAGTGATGATGAAGACGTCACATACAGCCAGTCCCCTAGCCACGGGAATTAACCCCAGGAGATTAAAATCCCCGATGGCTTGGCCGGGAATCAAACCGGGGGACTTCGGGCCAAAGTTTAGTGCGCTAACCATTTAGCCACTGAGCCGGACACAGGGCTGATGACCAGGATATCCCAAACTCCTAAAATGAATTAACAACAATAACAACATCTAGTTAAGCTACTTTCAACAGCAGCCACCACTACTTTCCCAAATTTTAACTCAAACAATAGTTTTAAAGAAAACTCGGTACATCTCGCAAAGTAGTGGCTAGCATTCTTGGCCATCACTGCGGTGGTTCGGGTCCGATTACCGGCTCTGCTAAGAAATTTAATTCTGGTCTGAGGGCAGGAACGGGGTACACTCAGCCTCGTGAAGCAAAACCGAGAAGAGGTGGGCTCGATTTTTACCTCAACCCTCCTACAAGTGGTTTTCCAATGCTACAGCAAGCGAATGCCGTGATGATACCTAAATTAAGACCACAGTCGTCTCCTACTCAAATCTGTCGCCTTAATTACAGCCATCACAATGACACAGGTTATTAGACTGATTACTTACGCCCCCAAGAACACGGAGCTACATAATAATAATAATAATAATAATAATAATAATAATAATAATAATAATCAAACCAGTACCGCTATATGCATCTGAATGCCTTATCCTATCCGAGAAATGTTTGCTCGCGAAGTTAGAGAGAAAAGAAAGAAAGATCCTACACATCATACTTGGCCCAGACTACAAAAATGGCATCTACATCAGAAAATCCAGGCAAGAAATTTACTCGAGGATAGAGAAGATCACAGACACAATGCGAAAACGCAGAGTTTGCTTCTACGGTCATATGCGACGGATGATCGATTCCGGATGGACGAAACGTATCTTCAGTATATTCGACTCAAAACCAAAAACGACAATGCCATGGTATGTTAACGTCCAGAAAGATCTGAAAGAAATAGGGATACGAGCAGAAGATGCACAAGACCGAAATCTTTATAGAGCAGCCATCAAGACGTTTGGGACTTTCCGGGACGAAAAACGGACAACTGGTGCGAAATGGACAGAGGAACGTCGTGCTAAACGCAGTGAGCTCATGAAGGCAATGTGGATCAAGCAAAAAATGAGCAAATGCCAGAATGTAAAATGAGGCTTATCGTGGTCCCTAGTTGGCCGATTAGCGAAATTGAATGAATGAATGAATGAATGAATGAATGAATAATAATAATAATAATAATAATAATAATAATAATAATAATAATAATAATAATAATAATAATAACATAGTATGGCCTCGGGTGTCGGGTGCAAGCTTTGTTATTTGACGCCCAGAGGGAAGATTGCATGTGAAATTTTGTCGTGCCTTGGAACGCTATGAACGTCAGGGAGGTTAGATATCTAAGATCCTTGATACTATAGGGCGGCTTCGGTGGCGTAGTCGGTAGCATGCTGAGCTTCTATGCCCAAGATAGCGGATTCAAACCCGTAAGAAGCCATCGGATTATTTAAGAGCGTTAAAAATCCCTCAGTATGCCTTCCTTCCAAGGGGGAAGTAAAGCCAGCGGTCCCATGTCATAGATGTATGGCATGTTAAAGAACCTTCCACTAATTACAACTGTGTGAAGCTAAATTGGATAGGTTAAGAATGTAAACAACGCTCTTAGGTTCCTACGTTCGTTGCCAAGAGCAACTAGTGGCGTCTAGTTTTGGCGTCTAGTAGCTAAGTTCTGAACTTGGCCTAGTAGTCGTTGACGGGGGCACTTGACGGCAAAAGTAGGAACTATTTGAAAAATTCCAAGTTGCAGTCTGTACTTAAATTAAAATACAGATAACACACACTTACCACCGGTTATCAGACAGATTCTACACACACCCAAAGTACACGGGGCTATATGACCGTGTTGGCGCAGCTCCTAAACTTAAGAACCAACCAACCATTGATACTGTAGCGCTTTCTAGTAGAGAAAGGAGAAACTGTGTTAGCGGATAATCCGGAGATTAATTTTGCCATTATGAACACGGCCTACTGAATTCAAATAGGTTCTTTAACATGCCAACAACGTATGGCATGCGTGACGAGATGTTTGTCGCCTTTGAAAGAGCACTTATCACGGTCAGGAGCGAACCTGTGAGCTTGGGGTTGGTAGTCCGACATGATAACCACGGAGCTACATGACAACGATTGCATTAATCAACAACAAATACAACTCTGAACATCGTCCGGACCCATGACTAATCGGTTAGCATGGTAGGATTTGGCCCAAAGTGTCCCGGGCCGTGGGTGTTTGTGCCGTCTTCAAGAAAGAAAAATCCATAATAAAGTAAAGAGAAAAAGAAAACAGGAAAGGAAAATATATTATTTTTAAATATAAACATGGAAATGTCCCTACATCTGTCGTTAAACGAAAGTATTTCCTCTCTCCAGTCACACATTGGCGTCAAATGCTCTCTCTCTCTCTGAAATCTCCCGTAAAGTTAACTGCTTGTCACTGAAGTTGGCAGCACTGGAGCTCATAAAACTTTTGGTAATGAGTGAGAAAAGGATAAGCGGGTCGCGGTGAAGTAGAGCCTAACGCGAGTCGTGAGAAAACAGCCATGTCAACAATGCAAGGGAAGAATGGGAGCAGGTCGCAGCTCACTCAATCATTAATTCATGGGGGCTGTTCCTCACTGCTCCCGAGCTTTAGCACGTGTTCCAGGCACCTAGGGATATATTCCTATACTCTCTGTGCAGACTCGTCATTGAACAAACTCCGAGTGTAGGGAGACCCCTGGTTTGATACCCGGTTGCACCAGAATTTTATCATTTTAAATAATCTTGTCGACTTCGTCGTTACGCTGGGGTCTGGCGTTACGTTACGGTGACGGGAGGAAATATACCTAGATGCACTGAGGTATGTGACGTCATAGTACCGCTTGGTGCATGTGTTCCCCGACAATCTCTACTTCGTTAGTATAAGACAAAAATCCCCGATTCTTGGATGTCACGGGTAATCTCCTCGAGAACCACTGGGTGGATTTTGATGCGGTTTTCACCATTCTGTAAAGGATATCTCGAGGAAAGATTCTGTAGAAAATAATTTATGTATGATCAAAGGAAGCCAAGCAGTAACGATTTCAGTGAAAAAGTCGAAAACAAACTTGGCGTCCGTGCGCTTCTTAAGCTTAAGCTGGGCAAACCGTTAAAAATATCAATATACTATGAGCGTAATAATTAGTCAGCATGAAAAATTCTACAAAACAGTACGCGAGAGCATATCTCTATCTTCAATACATCGCCCACTATAAGTTTTTTAGACTGGATGGAAGGGGCACGTCATCCAGCCATCTCCCTCCGCGCGCTTGACCTTGCTTTGCTCTTGGTTTGCACTTGCCGTTCGCGAGTAATTTGAAACAAGGTAAAGTATTATAAAGCAAGATAAGTATTATGCAGATAATTTTCTAACATGTCAAGAGTATTTGGCTTCGAGCGAAGCGAGAAGCCTCCAGCCTTTCTAGCATTTTTCAGCATTTGTAGCATTTAAAATGATACAAAGTCTAGTCTTTCAGACTGACTGTCACTTTTTGTAAAATGACGTCAGGGCTGGCGAAGCAGCCCATTCAATCAATAATTCTGAGGTCTGTTCCTCACTGTTCCCGAGCTTTTGCACGTGTTCCAGGCACCTAGGGATATATTCCAATACACTCTGTGTAGACTCGTCATTGGACGAACCCCGGGTGTAGGGAGACCCCTGGTTCGATACCCGGTTACACCAGATTTTGTAAAATGACGTCAGGGCTGGCGAAGCAGCCCATTCAATCAATAATTCTAAGGTCTGTTCCTCACTGCTCCCGAGCTTTTGCACGTGTTCCAGGCACCTAGGGATATATTCCAATACTCTCTGTGCAGACTCGTCATTGGATTAACTCCGGGTGTAGGGAGACCCCTGGTTCGATACCCGGTTGCACCAGAATATGTAAAATGACGTCAGGGCTGGCGAAGCAGCCCATTCAATCATTAATTCATGTGGGCTGATCCTCACTACTCCCGAGCATTTGCACGTGTTCCAGACACCTGGGGATATATTCCAATACTCTCTGTGCAGACTCGTCATTGGATGAACTCCGGGTGTAGGGAGACCCCTGGTTCGATACCCGGTTGCACCAGAATTTTGAAAAATGACGTCAGGGCTGGCGTAGCAGCCCATTCAATCATTAATTCATGTGGGCTGATCCTCACTACTCCCGAGCTTTTGCACGTGTTCCAGGCACCTAGGGATATATTCCAATACTCTCTGTGCAGACTCCTCATTGGATGAACTCCCGAGATGTAGGGACACCCCTGGTTTGATTCCCGGCTGCACCAGAAATTTCGTAATATGACGTCGGGGCTGGAAATGGATGTACTCAGTATCGTGAAGACAACTGAGTAGCAACTTGATACGGCCTAAAGGCACGGTAATGCGGCTGAGGGTGATGTCGAGCCGTAGGCTATGAACTGGGCGGCAGTCGTCCTTTAATACGCGTGGTCCTCTGGACCCAGTCACGGGCATTTGGTTTCTTGTTGTTGATTTATTTATTTACTTACGGGCTTTGCAACATCGTTGTCATGTAGCCCCGATTACTTGAGCGTGTGAAATCTGTCTGTCATTGTGATGGCTGTAATAGTGTATGTGTGTGTATTTAATTGGGGATAGAATTTGGATAATAAGCGGCCATGGCCTAATTAAGGTACCATGCCAACATTTGCCGGGGTGAACCAATTGTGACGCAGGAAGAAAACACGTCTTCTACAACAGCAGGAGATTGGGTTGGATTGCGTACCGACACTGGCCTCACTCAACAAATCAGATCGCTATAGAAGGTGGCATTTCTAAGTCATGTCTAAAATGATACTAATAATAATATTTATTTATTCGTTAATTCGCCATACGGAGAGCGTTACAACACAATTTTTATGTTTTTTTCTGGCACTTTCTTCTTATGAGAGGAGTTAATGAGAGTTAAAATGATTGCGGAGTTGGAAGGTAGCGTCCGTGGACAGACGTTAAGTTAAAACTGAACTCCAAAGCGGTGAGTGCCGTTCTTTGCATGTACAGGGTCGTTATATTTGCTTGTCAAGGCAATTCCGCTCGACCTTAGCCGGCTGTTACAGGTTGGCGCGTGCGGTCTCCGGCAGTATTCCCATGTTCTTGCTGCGGTAGACGTGTGAGCTCCGAGCTAATTGGGTGTTTTATAAAGCTACTGTGTACTGTATATCGTATTCATTCATTCATTCATTCATTCATTCATTTATTTACAATGGGGGGGGGGGTGTCCCCCGGTGGCAAATTGGATATACATAACAAATAAATAATTATACATAACAATTCAATAACAATTATACAACAATTAAACTGGAGTATTTACACAAATAGTCAGTCTTTTCTTAAACACACCTATATGTTTGGGAAAAGTCTCTAAGACTGCGGCAGGTAGAGAGTTCCAATTATCAATGGCACGGTTTACAAAATAATATTTACCATAATTTGTTCGCTGTGGTCGGCCCTTAACTTTGAAAGGATGATCGCTCCTACCCATGTAAGTGGGCTTTCCCAATCGTTTGCTAAGCTCACCCCATGCTGGTTGATTTGTATACGTGTTGTACATAGCGCAGAGTCTAGATTTCATCCTCCTAGCCTCCAGTGATTCCCACCCAAGTTTCTTTAACATACGGCTCACACTGCTCCTGGGATTAAAGTCACTGAGCACAAATCTAGCAGCCTTTCTTTGTACCTTTTCCAACTCATTGACGAGCCCTACTTGATATGGATCCCAAACCGCCGAGGCATATTCCAGAATAGGTCTTACAAGTGACAAATAGCCTAATTCTGTAGCAGAGGTACTACTTCCTTTTAATACCCTCATTAGGGTAGGGATCGGTAAGCTTTTGAAACTACACATCCTACATGACTACTCCATTTCATATCATTCCTTACGTGAACGCCCAAATATTTGCAAGAATATTCTTCTACAAGTATTTCCCGAGCCAATGTTATATTGAAAATCCTGCCTTCGCACTTTCCCTATTTTTAAGAGACTACATTTTCTTGTGTTTATTTTCATTTTATTTACAATCGCCCACTTATAGACCAGGTTCAGGTCCACTTGAAGTACTGCATTGTCTTGTGAGTCATGTATCTTTCGATATATTACACAATCATCCGCAAACAATCGACAGTCACTGCAAATCCCATTTGGTAAGTCATTTATAAACGCCAAAAATAACAAAGTTCCGATTACGCTGCCCTGAGGGATATCCGACGTTACGGTAATTTCATCCGAGAATATGCCTTCGACTTTCACTTTCTGGGAACGACCCGTCAAAAATTCTTGGATCCATAAAATTACTCTACTATCAATCTTCGTCGAAGCTAATTTATGGAATAGCATGTCATGCGGCACGACATCAAATGCCTTCGCAAAATCTATAACCACGGCGTCGACTGAAACTCCATGGTCTAACGATTCGCTAATGTCTTGAAAAAGTGATAGCATCTGACTCTCGTATGAGTAACCTTTCCGAAATCCATGTTGCCTATCATTAAACCATGATAATGTTTCCCACTGTTCCCTCAAGTAGTCGCAAATGAGATGCTCCATCTGTTTACAAACGATGGACGTAAGGCTAACCGGCCTGTAGTTGCCCAATTCAAGTCTGCTCCCTCCCTTAAATATTGGGACTACCGTAGCTCTTTTCCAGTCATCTGGGATTTGCGCATTGTTTATGGACACATTAAACATCACCTCCAAGTATCGTGCCACGGCCCTACCTCCTAGTTTAAGTACTTCACTAACAATATTATCAGGACCCTTTGATACATCGAAACGTAGTTTTTGTATTAGCTTTACAATTGCTGACTGGTTTATTTGGAACAGGGGAGCCCCTGATTCGTCGTTAAGGTCCAACACACAGCTATTGGATTTATTGAACACACTACCGTAAAATACATTTAATTCATTAGCAATGGCCTGTTTCTCAGTAATTAATTTACCGTCACCGGACATTATCATCGACAAATTATTTGAATTTCCCTTTCTTCTCCTAACATAACTGTAATTTTTTTTCCACTCATCACCTCCCGAACCAAGTAAACCCTGCATATAACTGTCATGAGCAGCCCTCTTTTTTAAGACGAGCTCTCTTGATAAGGATTTAAATTTCAACATATACTTGTCACTATCATGTCTTTTATTGTATAATTTCCTAATTTTCCGTTTTAGACTCCTAATTTCTCGTGTGTAATACTCAGGATCTGGGTTTTGTTTCAGCAATTTAAATGGGACAAATTTATCAACAGCGCTTTTTAAAATTTTCAAAAAGTTAGTCCACAGGATATTAATGTCATTTCCTTCCAATGCCCATCCTACAAATAGCTCATTCAAATACTCCTGAAACTTGCCCTGATCCGCCCTGCGATACTGGAATATGATCTTTTTTGCTACATCAGAGTCTAATTTTGTAATGTCACCATATCTAATATTTAATTCATCCCCAGAATGGTCACTAATTCCTGGTACTTTCAGACAGTTAATATACAGCTCTACAGGCCTTACGAGATAAACATCTAAGGTATTATTGTCTCTAGTTGGGAAGTCAACTACTTGGGAAACTCCCCCCTCCCTTAAGAATTTATTTGCAGCGCTCTGAGCTTGACCACAGCTAATTGACTCACCAGACCAGTCTACTTTGGGGAGGTTTAAATCTCCAGCAATTAATATGCCCTTTTTCATAGCATTACCCGTACAAGTTTTATCATACAGTGTTTCGAGGAGAGAAAAGTTATCTTTCGGTGCTCTATACGCCCTTATCACCTGAAGAGGGAATTTATTTCCTTTATCCGAAATTTGTACACATAACATTTCATGATCCATATCAGCCCACTTTAAGAAACTAGCTATATTTTTGCGCACACAAATAAATAGCCCACCACCTCGATCCCTTCTGTACATTTCGTAGGTCCCTTGAATTATTTCGCTACTATTTATGTCCTCATATAACCAAGATTCAGTAGCAATGACCATGTCCAGAGAATACGTCTCTACAAGATTCCAAAATTCAATTAATTTATTTCCTAAACTCTGACAATTAACCTGCAGTAATCTTAGAGTCTTACCTCCACAGCAAATATCTCGAAATAGCTCCTTCTGTTTCCATCGGCTGGCAACCTCTGGACCTGCTCCTCCTCACAAAAGCCGGCACGAACCGATGACCCTGTCATGTAGGCTCCCTAGGTTGAAAGCACCCCGTCGATTCAGATGCAGCCCGTCTCGGGCGAAGTCACGGCCACCAATCCAGCAGTCAGCTTCTACATACACAAATCCCAGTTGTGCACATACCCAGTCCATGCGGTCATTTACAGTCTTAACTCGCCTTAACGGAACATCTCCCCGCCGAACAATGCCACTCATTATAATTTTTGCATTTTTAAACTTGCTTTTAGCTTTTCTGCCTAGTTCGTAGAGCTCCCCCATGATGTAATCAGCTGTAGCCCTCTTCTTCAAATTGTTCGTCCCAACATGTAGCAACAACACTTTAACTTTTTCACAGTCCTCTACATTTGATTCTTCCACTTGTTGGGCAAGGTGGTCAATTTTAATCCCCGGATAACACCGCACTTTCGCACCTGATTTCCTCGAGATATTCGCACTCCATCGTACCATAGATTCACCCATTATGATAACGTCATCCTCAGTTTGCTCCTGCACGCCCTCTTCCACACTGATCCCAGTAGAAAGCCGTTCAGTCACATCCTTCGCCGTTTCCTCTGATTCACGAAGCTTTGCTCTAAGTTCCTGTATTATTTGATCCCTTGCTTTGATTTGCACCCTCAAACAGTCCGGCGTATCACACACTTTACAAAACCAATTTCCGACATCACAATCCTCCTTCTTGACCTTAATACAGCCGAAGTGAAACCATTTCTCACATAGTTCACACTCAACAACATTCTTCAATGTTTTACTGCATGTCGAACACTTTAAAGCTGCCACTGGATCATTTGCCTGATTCACATTTGGAGTAACAGGCCCTGGATTCACTTCCACTCCACCAATAACTAGCAATGCAGCTATCACTACGGCTATGAACCACAAGTTGCTATGTCCCGTACGCACACACAAACACCGGAAATCCTGACTACTCTTAGCATACCACAGTCCGATCCTCGCGCGATATCACTCCAGAGAACAACCCATTTCAGCACACCTGAGAGCTCGGGAAAAACACGACCTTTCACTTTGACTGCCAACTGATAGTGTTTTATTGTTTTATTGTGATTGTGTATAGTGCTGTAAAGCCTTATGTGTAATATTCGTCACGTAAACATGTATATTTGCACAATACGTACACTGAGTGCAGGAAATCTTGCACTAGAACAAGACAAAAGTTCCGAGTGAAATTTTCAGGGAGACCCATTCCTATAAATTGGACAATAAAACAACTGGCTAAGAGATTCAAACGTACAGGTTCCGTAAACATTAAAAATATACGTAGGCCTAAAGATCGTTATTTCCTTACTGAAGCTAAATTAACCGGAGTAACCAGAAACGGTAGACCGGTGAAATGTAAAAGAAAAGTAAACAAAAGTATCAGTCACTCAAAGTTACCAGATTAAACAGTTGGAGCTGTGACGAGGCGAAAGAGTTGCTTGACTGGGAAGGTAAGAAGGTGGAATTGTTACTTAACAATGGGTAACGGCTGGATTGGGTATTGTTGACTTGAATTAGGGTGCGAGGAAGGGAATGATGGTTTAGGAGAGCTGGGCAGAGCGGCTGTAAAATCGACGGTCAGGCATCAATTACGAAAGCGGCAGGAGCTTGGAGCGACAGCGTGTAGCTTACTCGGCAGCTAGACTCGGAGCGTGTGAGCGAGAATGTCCTTGCCAAGCAAATATAAAGACCCTGTATTAATAAAATTAGCTGCAGCTGTCATAGTTATTGAAAATGAAATGGTAAAGTTAAAACATAGAAAAAAAGAGACGATATTGGTCTAAGAATTGGTTAATTACAGTATATGAATTGCAGCCAATGGCAGGGTATTTTAATTGAAAACCCGTAGGCTTCCAGGAAGTTCAATTTCAAGTAGTTCCAACTTTGGCAAGTAAAAGAACATACCACTACAATGGGTAGTGTGTAGCAAAATTTTTGTAGGTTATATTATTTTGGCTAGAAACGCTCTATTAAGTTCCAAAGCTCGTCGCTAGGTGTCAGTAACAGTGGCATCTGTGGGCAAACGAGGAAGGAAAGAAAGAAAGAAAGAAAGAAAGAAAGAAGTAAGGAAGGAAAGAAAGAAGGAAAGAAAGAAGGAAGGAAAGAAGGAAAGAATGAAGGAAAGAAGGAAGGAAAGAAATAAGGAAAGAAGGAAAGAAAGAAAGAAAGAAAGAAAGAAAAAAAGAAGTAAAGAAGGAAGGAAGGAAAAAAGGAAAGAAAGAAGGAAAGAAAGAAGTAAAGAAGGAAGGAAAGAAGGAAGGAAAGAAAGAAGGAAAGAAAGAAGTAAAGAAGGAAGGAAAGAAGGAAAGAAAGAATAAAATAAGGAAAGAAGGAAGGAAAGAAAGATGGAAAGAAGGAAGGAAAGAAAGAAAGAAGTAAAGAACGAAGGAAAGAAGGAAGGAATGAAAGAAGGAAAGAAAGAAGTAAAGAAGGAAGGAAAGATGGAAAGAAAGTAGGAAAGATAGATGGAAAGAAAGAAGGAAGGAAAGAAGTAAAGAAGGAAGGAAAGAAAGAAGGAAGGAAAGAAAGAAGGAAAGAAAGAAGTAAAGAAGGAAGGAAAGAAAGAAGGAAAGAAAGAAGGAAAGAAAGAAGTGAAGAAGGAAGGAAAGAAGTAAAGAAGGAAGGAAAGAAAGAAAGAAGTAAAGAAGGAAGGAAAGAAAGAAAGAAGGAATGAATGAAAGAAGGAAAGAAAGAAAGAAAGAAGGAAGGAAAGAAAGAAGGAAGGAAGGAAAGAAATAAGGAAAGAAAGAAGGAAAGAACGAAGTAAAGAAGGAAGGAATGAAATAAGGAAAGAAAGAAAGATGGAAAGAAAGAAGGAAGGAAAGAAAGAAGTAAAGAAGGAAGGAAAGAAAGAAGGAAAGAACGAATGAAAGAAGGAAGGAAAGAAAGAAAGAAAGAAGTAAAGAAGGAAGGAAAGAAGGAAAGAAAGAAGTAAAGAAAGAAGGAAAGAAAGAAGGAAGGAAGGAAAGAATGAAGTAAGGAAGGAAGGAAAGGAAGAAAGAAGTAAAGAAGGAAGGAAAGAAAGAAGGAAAGAAAGAAAGAAAGAAAGAAGGAAGGAAATAAACAAGGAAAGAAAGAAAGAATAGGGACAAAAAGCGAAGTAATCTGACAGGTAAAACCATTTCAAGGACGGTCAACGGTGGGGTTCGCACCCACTCGTCTACTGAGTCGGCAGATACCGTGGACTAGCTTTGCGCCTTAGCAAGTATAGTTTTCGCTATGGATTCATCATTCATTCATTCATTCATTCATTCATTTGCAATTGGGGGTGTGTCCCCCGGTGGCAAATCTCTACACAGTATAAAACAAAGTCCCCGATTCTTGGATGTAACAGGTAATCTCGAGAACCACTGGATGGATTTTGATGCGGTTTACACCATTCTGTAAATAATTGTTCTAGGAAGGTTTCTGTACAACATTCACTTATGACCAAAGGAAGCCGAGCAGTAACTATTTCAGTGAATCACGTCGAAGAAAAACCTGCCGTCCGTGTGCCTTTTAAGCTTACCGTACGCTGGATAAACCGTTTAAGAGGTATAAATAACAAGTAAACAATATTCATAACAATTCATTAACTGATACATTGCCGCTGTTCAGAATCAGATCAAGACCAAATTTGCATACAGAAAAATAAATTAATAAAATTTGGAGAGATACAACGAGAATCATGGCCCACATTCATCCAGGGCTCCTGGGGACCCAGCTCGGTTCCCCAGGAGGCTGCTTCTTACACGTGAAGTTGTCACCAGATCTCAGTTCCTGCTGTTGCTCATAACAGACACCCGGCTCAAGACACTTCGAGCTCGAACTGTAAAAAGGAAGGAAGATTGTAGTTTTACGTGACCGTGAATCTTGTGATTATGAGCCACGGGACCTCCTTTTTACGTGGAATCCGAACCACAGGACATGGCATTTCACTTCGAAAATCTCACATGCATTGACCGGGAATCGAACCCGGACCGCCTTGGTGAGAAGCATACAGCTAGACCGCTGAGCCACCACGCCCCCCGAGCTTGAACTGTCTTGCGCAGGCGCACTAACCAAGTTCTAGTGAATATGGCATGCAGAATCACCCCACTCAGCCAGGGAGTGGAATTGTTCACAACGAGCAAGTTCTTTCAAATAAGTCTCAGTAGTAGGGTCTGGCCAAATCACCCTACGAATGTTAATAGATGGGCAGTGTTCGTGAAGTTGGATATTCACAGATTTTAAGCTTCTAGAAAATCTTCCTTGAAAGGCAGGTCATTAGCGTTGATTCCTTAAGTGGTACAACACAAGGGAGTTGAAATCCTTGCAGAACTTAGGTGTTGGCAACTCTGGCACTGTACATACTCTAATGACAGTTGGTCCCCCTGCTGGAGGGTTGTTGACCCATTAAGAGGAAGGGTCGTTTTCTTACCTGCGTCAAGCAGGACTCACTTGCAAGCAGGTAGCAGTGGCTACCGGACATGGTGTCATAGCACGCATGTAATATCTACTGTACTTGTTCAGTGTTTAATCATGTACATACAGTGTAAAATATATTTCTTTATACAGTCCACCACATCGTATTCTATGTATTCGACATAAGTTTTGGTCCTCCGGGCACGATTAGATGGCAAGGAAAACAGTGAAAATTGAACTCTGTGATCCCAAGACAGCATGGCTTCGCACGAATGCCGTGGGTTGCTGGCGGCATGGCGACTACTGGACAACAGAATTCATCATCCTGGTAAGTCACCGATCATCCTTAATTATTCCTTGTGACTCATATGCATTCCTTTGTTTCTCCATTCAAAACTGTTCGTTTGTACTTGCAATGTATTGGTATTGCTAGTGATCACACATGATTTCGCCCGTAAAACTGTATGTTATTTGTACGCAGTTTTCCCGCAACTCTTTGAAACAAAACCAGGAGTTCATCTTTGTATTATGTAAATATGTTAGGTATTTGTCTTTTCGTTTTGTCATTCATTTACGTATATGCATTTGGTCTATTGTGATTTTATATCATTCAGCAGTTTATTGGGAATTGCTAGTGAAAAATGGAACAAAGGATAAAATCACTGTGTAGCAAAAGGGGTAGGTTAAAGGCTAGCTTATCTCGCATACAAGGCTTCGTAGAGAAATTAGATTCTCAATCTAAGGACGTAGATCAGTTGGAAGATCGACGGGCTCACTTATCAAAAATCTGGGAAGAATATGAAACAGTTCAATCACAAATAGAGGATTTGAAAGAGGATGAATCATTTCAAGCAGAACAAGAATCTTATCGCTCCGACTTTGAGGAGCAATACTTCAAAACATCTGGTCTTATAAGATCCATAAACAGTGCAATTTCCAAGTCAGCAACTTCGCTAAGTGATTCTATTGGTGAATCAACTTCCAGTTCGCAAACACGTTCAGTTAAACTGCCTCAAATAAGTTTACCTACATTCGCAGGTGATTATTTAGAATGGCCCAATTTTGCCGATACCTTTAAGAATCTCATTCATGAAGATGCAAATTTGTCAAAAATACAGAAATTTCATTACCTAAAATCAGTGGTATCAGGCAGGGCGGCAGACGTGTTACAGTCTCTAGAAATATCTGCAGCGAATTACGACATAGCGTGGAACCTGTTAAATGAAAGGTTCAATAACCGGCGAGCAATTGTTTCCTCCCACATTAATTCGGTCCTTCAGATTAACAAAATAGAAGTAGAATCTTCCAAGGCATTAAGAGACTTGTATGACGGCTTCAGAAGGCACATACAGTCGCTATCAGCGCTTGGTCTGTCTTGTGAAGAACAATTAGATGCCATTTTGATACATTTAATAACAAACAGATTTGGCGCTGAAACATTAAAAAAATGGGAGACCTCGTTACCAACCTTTGATCTTCCATCGTATCAGACACTGGACAAATTTCTACTCGAAACATGTAATGCATTGGAATCGATCGAAACTAAGAATTGTGATCGCACAAAACAGCTGAAGCAGGTAGGCGTTTCATCTAAAACGAATGCATCTGGTTTCAAACCGAGGCCATTCACGAACCCAGGAAAAAATTGTTTCCTTTCACAGAAAAATCAGAAATGCCCGCTTTGCACGGAGGAACATCCCATATTTAGATGCAGAACCTTCACTTCTATGGGTGTTTATGACAGATGGCGGGAGATCAAGAAGCATAAGCTCTGTGTTAATTGCCTGTCTGGAAATCACTTCGCTAACGAGTGCACTCGTTCATGTTGTAAGCTGTGCAAGGATAAACACAACACCTTGCTTCACAGGGACCAAGGGTCACCGAACCACAATAATAGTCAAACTTCAAACAAGAGTATTGTGTCCAATAATACTTCATTGTCTCCCCTTAATGAGCAACATAGTAGTAATGCTGTTTCATTGCACAATCACAACAATGATGTTTCCTCTCATGTATTGTTGTCGACAGCAGTAGTGAATGTCAACAATTCAGAGGGAAAAACCCGTCATGCTCGGGTTGTGTTAGACAGCGGCTCGCAACTCAACTTCATAACCAGGGAATTAGCTCATCAATTACGATTGTTAAAGACAATGACTAATATTCCGATACATGGGTTGCATAACACTACCATCAAGGTGGGGTCGGTGGTAAGAACAAAGATTTCTTCGCGGTTCGGTTCCTTTGAACGAATCATGACATTTCACGTAATACCTTCAATTACTGGTCAGTGCTTACCCACTAAAAATATCAACATCACAGATTGGAGTATTCCAGAGTTTATATTAGAAAACCTTGCGGATCCTCAATTTAATGTGTCATCGTCCATAGACATTCTCATTGGAGCAGAATTCTTTTACGATCTTATCGGCGCAGAACAATTTCAGCTCGACAGTTTCTCAAACAAACTACCGTTGTTTCGCAACACGGCTCTTGGCTGGGTAGCAGCAGGTAGTGTTGGTTTGTCTGAAAGGCACGCAGATAACAGTTCTTCCTGCCTCTTTGTGTCAGGTAAGATATTCAATGAGCCGGGGAAAGCACTGCTTGGCCAAGGACATTCTGAGCAAGAGATTAGTGAGAGGCTATTTACTGACGGTCACAGAAGGAATCCACAGGGTAGGTTCATAGTCCCACTACTCCTTAAAGAGGACCCGAGTCAGCTAGGTAGCAATGTTAATGAGGCAATTAGACGGTTTCACAGCCTAGAGAAGCGTTTTGAAAGGCAGCCCCAAGTCAAGTCGGAGTACGTACAGTTTATGAGAGAGTACACTGACCTGGATCATATGGAGGAAATTCCCAGTAATGAGATAAACAAACCATTACAGTACTACCTTCCGCATCATTGTGTATTTAAGGGTAATTCATTGACAACGCGCACTCGCGTGGTATTTGATGGCAGCTCGAAGGGCGATTCTGTATTATCCCTCAATGATTTGTTATTAGTAGGACCGATCGTTCAAGATGATTTATTTTCAATATTGGCTAGATTTCGCATGCATCGCTATGTATTGACCGCTGACATAGAAAAAATGTATCGGCAGGTCCTCATAGAACCTGCACATACTGACTTTCAGCGTATCGTGTGGAGGGAGTCCCCTAAGGACGAGCTTAAACATTATCGTCTCAAAACAGTCACATATGGCACGTCATGTGCACCCTTCCTGGCCACAAGATGCCTCTCTCAATTGGCGAATGACACTAAGGAGGAATTTCCTGAAGCTTCGAATGTAATACGGCGGGATTTTTGTGTTGACGATTTAATGACAGGTTGTGAATCAACTGACGGCTTAAGAACCACTCACAAGTGTGTTTCAGATATTTTATCCAGTGCGGGTTTTACCTTAAGAAAATGGTGTTCGAATGAGCCCAATGTACTATCGAGCATTTCTAACCACGAAACAGATCCCAAGTACATTATTAAGGTAGATGAAGCTGAAGACTTGAAGTTGTTGGGGCTATCTTGGAAACCCATCACAGACACTTTTCAGTTTGAGTTGAGAAGTGATTTCAGTTCGACACAGATAAACAAAAGAATAATTCTATCAGACCTGGCTAAAATATTTGACCCCTTAGGGCTTTTAGCCCCAGTATTGATTAAGGGTAAGATTTTCGTCCAGCAACTGTGGCAAATGAACTTAAATTGGGACGACGTTCTCACAATAGAACTTCAAATTAAATGGATTCGTTATATGCAGGATATTGCTAAATTGAAGGAGTTCAAAGTGCCTCGTCATGTTAGGGCAGTAGAATTTGTGGAGTATGAAATTCATGGATTTTGTGACGCGTCTCAGATTGCTTACGGCGCTTGTGTTTATGTAAGATCTCAGACAGGAGATGGTAAAATAACAGTTCACTTATTGTGTTCCAAGTCTCGCGTTGCGTCATTAGGCTCAGTAACTTTACCAAGATTAGAACTATGCAGTGCTGTATTACTTGCTCAGTTGGTCGAAAGAGTCATGAGATCCATAAACGTAACTAAAGACAAGTGTTTTTGTTGGACTGACTCCACAATAGCATTAGCATGGATTTCGGGCCATCCACACCAGTGGAAAACATACGTCGCTAATCGAGTGTAGGAGATTCAACAGTTGACAAATATTGATTGTTGGCAGCACGTCTCTACTCATCATAACCCAGCAGATATGATCTCGAGAGGAGTTACCGCGGAGAAGCTGTTAAATTCATCATTTTGGTTATCGGGACCATCTTGGCTTTCAGATAATAAAGACGAATGGCCTTCACAGCAGAGGCATAGCTCTCAAGAATTACCTGAAGTTAGGAAAACTAAAATCGTTCTAGTGTCATCTACAGAATCCCTTGGATCGAATCTGATTAACAGATACTCTTCCTGGAGCAAGCTGATTAGAATAACAGCTCTCGTGCTCAGATTTATCAAAAATCTTAAAACTAAAACAGACAGACAAACAGGTGCTCTTAATCCGGTAGAACTAGAGCAGGCTAAGTATTTATGGTGTAAAATTGCGCAAGGTTCTGAATTTTCACAAGACATAAAGGCTCTCAAACAAAATTTGCCACTACCCAAGGGAAGCAAATTACATGGATTAGCACCGTATTTGGATGAGCAGGGTCTGTTACGGGTAGGAGGCCGTCTGCAAAATACTAAACTATCGGTCAACAGAAGACATCCTATTTTATTACCTGGCAATCATCGCATTACAATAATGTTATTTGATCATTTTCATTTTGTTTTTCTTCATGCTGGAGCCCAGACTTTATTGACAATGATGCGACAGCAATACTGGCCTCTATGTGGGAGGAACGGTGCTCGAAAAGCAGTGTATCGATGTAAGACGTGTTTTCAATTCTCGTCTCGGCCGTATCAACCGATAATGGGATCGCTACCTGAAAGGAGAGTAGTTCCCAGTCGACCATTTGCATCTTCAGGAATAGATTTCTGTGGCCCAGTATATTTACGGCCTTCCTCCAGGAAGGGCGCTCGGATTAAGGCATATATAGCTATGTTTGTTTGTTTGCCACAAAGGCTGTACATATTGAACTTGTAAGCGATCTGTCTACAGCTGCTTTTTTAGCATCACTGAAAAGATTCATGGCTAGACGAGGAACTTGCACCCACATATTCACTGACAACGCAACTAATTTCGTAGGTGCATCACGTGAGCTAAAGAAATTCTTTAATGATATGAATACCAAGCAGTCACTCATAAGCTTTGCTACTGAGAAGGGGATTCAGTGGCATTTTAGTCCTCCTGGTTCACCTCACTTCGGAGGGTTGTGGGAGGCTGCAGTTAAATCAGCTAAGTATCACCTTAAGAGAATAGTAGGAAATGCTGCATTGTCGTTTGAAGAAATGACTACAGTGCTTGTACAGATAGAGGCAGTTTTGAATTCGCGCCCCCTCTGCCCACTATCCTCTGATCCCAATGATCCGGAAGTATTAACCCCATCCCACTTCCTGATCGGTGGCTCATTTCATCTTCCTGTGGAAGAAGATGTGTCTCAGACTCCCTTGAATAGACTGAAGCGCTGGCAACTGCTTCAGGCTATGTTCCAGCAATTTTGGCGTCGATGGTCCAAGGAATATCTCGGACAACTCCAACAGCGTTCTAAATGGCGGTCGCCCGGACAATCCCCACAAATCGACACTCTGGTTGTTCTGAAGGAAGAGGGCGTGCCTCCACTTCATTGGAAACTGGGCCGTGTCGCAGCAGTGCATCCAGGAACCGACGGAGTTACGAGGGTTGTTACCATCAAAACACCCAGCGGAGCTCTTTTGAAAAGAGCAGTGTCAAGACTTTGCCCATTGTTGAGTGAAGAGAAGTGAATTGTTTAAATGTTTGTGTACATAGTGTTTATTTCAACTCTCATTCCAGTTAATAGAACAAAGTGACAGTATTTAATTGTTGTTTGAAATATTCGCTATTTCAAGGGGGGGAGTATGTTGGCAACTCTGGCACTGTACATACTCTAATGACAGTTGGTCCCCCTGCTGGAGGGTTGTTGACCCATTAAGAGGAAGGGTCGTTTTCTTACCTGCGTCAAGCAGGACTCACTTGCAAGCAGGTAGCAGTGGCTACCGGACATGGTGTCATAGCACGCATGTAATATCTACTGTACTTGTTCAGTGTTTAATCATGTACATACAGTGTAAAATATATTTCTTTATACAGTCCACCACATCGTATTCTATGTATTCGACATTAGGCTTGGCCAAATCCTTCTTCACAAGCTTGCAGGAATGAAGGGTGCAGATGAATTCCCAGGATGAGGCTTGGTGCACGCCTCCATGATAATTAGCTCAGCCACACCTGAGTTCTTGCTGCGTCTCGAAAAATACAGATGTCTTGTACTGATTTTTCAAATCGGTACAAAAACAATTAAACCGGAGTAGTTACCCAAATCGTTAGCCTTCTCTTAAACACACCTAAATGTATGGAGAAAACTTACAAAAATGGTGATATTATTTTTGAATTTATTCATAAAGAAATACCACTGAGGCTAAAGAGCCCCTTCATGTAGCGTAAACAATGTTCTGGCTTGAAATTTCGCAATAAGAAACTAAACCTAGCTTAACAACTAACAAAACAAAATATAGAATACACTTATCATTAAACAAACCAATTAGCAAACATTTTATACAAGATGAATAATGCAAATTAGAATATAATAATTAAATAAATAACCTACCTAAAGTATTATTAAATTTATTGAAGAAAAAACAAATTATAGTACGTTAAAAAAGGACAACATTCTTTATGTGAATTATGATATGATCTATTATTGAAACAAGTACATAAGTGACATGATTACTCGAACTACTATCAATTCCACGGAAGTTGTATCTTGGATACTAAAAACATTATAAAAATCTGTATGGCACGGATATATTAAAAAGATACGAGCCTTACAGTAGTCGCATATGATGTGTAACATCTGACATGTTATCCTACTCGTGTACTACACAGCTTGGACATTCTTAAAATGTTAATTTACACTCCATTTTCATACTGGTACTATGATTAATGTATAGATGGAATTGGAGATATGCTACTGTTACATTTGTGGCGCAGCGGTCAAGCTGTTAGTCTCTCAACAAGGTAGACCGGGTTTGATTCCCGGTTAATACATGTCAGATTTTCGAATTGAAATGCCATGTCCTGTGATTCGCATTCCACGTAAAAGGGAGGTACCGTGGATCATGATCGTGAGATTAACGGACACGCAAAACTACAAGCTTCCTTCCTTTCTTTTACATTAATAATTCATAATAACAAAGTGACACACAACGTTGACAGTACTCTCAAATACTGTGAGCACATTCCTCAGTAACTATAACATTCATTATTCTCAAGGCTCTCATACAGTTCGTCGTAAACAATCAAAACAGGCTTCCTACAATCATGAAATGACCTAGTCTCACATATGATGAAAGTACAGCTTTTATTCCACTCATATAACAACATTCTGGTATGCATTTAATATTTGACTACTCACCCACAGCTTGACAACAATGCCGCTTACTTAAATGTCATTTGTCGTCTTTGTCCTACCCCATGTGATATTCAACCTTGAACGTGAAGCTTCATAAACTGCTCAATGACAAATGAAAGTCGGTGAAACATTTGCCACTGTGCTCGTCAAACCAGTGCCTGCTAAATGCACTGCCTACTGTATTGCCATAACATTCTCGCGCTACAGAGCACACACTGCCTTGTTTCCAATACACAAATTTTCAATTGTACTTCCAGCTGGCAGTGCGTCTTCACTTCCGTCCGATCCACTTCCGCCCGATTCACTTCCGTCCCATTTTTCTGGCAGTGCGTCCTCACTTCCATCCGATCCACTTCCGTTCGATCCACTTCCACCCGATTCACTTCCGTCCCCAATTTTCAAAATCACTCCCACAAAACTATCCAGCAACCGAGCGGAAAGATGTTACACATCAAAAATTTGTATGAACTACTGTATTTACAGTAAATTACGTGGTTTACGAATTCAACAACTGAGGTGTTTCGTATTCCTTCAGGAATCTTGACATTAGGTATTTCTTGAGCTGTGTAATGTTAACAGAGTGTGTAAATGAGTGAAGGTGGAATGTGTTAAAGAACCGTGAAGCTGTGCAAAGGAATGATTTATTGTATTTAGTTGTACGGTGGACGGGAATCTATAGAGTATGTATCTCGAGGTTTACACAACACTGTAGAGAAATGATTATGATGATGGTAATTGTTGTTTTAAGGGGCCTAACATCTAGGTCATCGGCCCCTAATAGCAAAAATGACAATGAAATGGAAACCATAACGAAAATTAAGCTAGACTGAAAATACTTACGAAATGGAACTCAGATAGAAATGAATCACACAAAATGTAGAGTGAAAATACTCACAAAAGGAAATTAGATTGAAAAATACGCACAAAATGTAGTTTAGGTTCAAAATAGTTACAAAATGCAATGTAGATTCGAAATACTCACAAAATGCAATTGAAATTCAAAATACTTACAAAATGCAATTGAAATTGATACACAATGCAAGTGAGATTGAAAAAGGCCAGTTCAGATTCAAAATACTCACAAAGTGCAATTGGAATTCAAAATAGTACAAAATGCAATTGAAATTGAAAATGCTTACAAAATGTATCGTAGATTCAAAATACTCACAATATGTGGAAGCCCGCGATTCAAAATACTGTAGTGACAAAATGCAATTGTGATTGAAAATACAAAATGGAGTTTAGACCGAAAATACTTACAAAATGCAATGCAGATTGTAAATACTTACACAATGTGGTTGAGATTAAAAATATTCACAAAACGTAATTTAGAGACACGGGAACCAATTCAGAAAAACAGGGTGGTAATCTTAAAGAGAAAAGATACTATAATGAAAATAAAAAGAAGGCTGATAGCTAGAAGAATGAGGGATCAGGAAAGATGAGAGAAGGGCCAATTAAGGCGGGAAAAGAAGATACTCCCTAGGCCTCGGATACCCTAATACTGTCGGGGTCTGAAGAAAACAAGAGTTGACCAAGGGAGGTCGACAGGAAAGAAGACGGAGAGGGTCCCGGCACAAGTAAGTGGAAGCAATGCCGGGCTCAGCTGGGGTCCCGTGGTCGCCAACCCACGTCTCATTAGATGTGAGCCCCTGGGACGGTGGCGAGAAATGTTCTTGAAAACATTTTATTCTAACCATGCACAGTGGGTCAAAATCGAAATCTAGGGGGACAAAATTATTATTACGTTTTAATCATGAATTTAGAGTGAAAGCAACGTATATAATTTGTTTACTTCATAATAAACATCAGTTAAGAACTATTTAAGCTACGTCTACGCATGCAAGAAATTGTCTATGACTAGGAGTTGGATAGAGCATTCAGTTATCTCTTCAGAACAATTTTCTACCCCTAATTTACTTTTAACAGAGTCACAAAGTTCCACTTTTGACATAATCAAACAGTTGTAAACGTGTGAGAACTGGTTCCGCGGCATTTTCTAAAACGTAAAATAACTAAGTAAGTTGCAAAAAGATGCAAAAAATCTTATAACAGGCGTAAACTACAAGACTTCATCTACATTTTAACTTGAAGTAGAAAGTGACGCAGAGTGACGCGACATACTAAAAATCTAAGTGAAAATATAATTTCAAAAATAATAGTTAATTATTATATAATGCAAATATAGCTAAAATTACGTAACAATTACGCCCATTAATAACTGAAACATGTTACAAAGATCATACCTTCAGCTGCATGTTCCATCTTAAAGCATCACACTAACCACAAAGACAACCAAACCACAGCCACTTACATTCACCGTCCAATTCAGACTGCTCGAACAATGGTGACAGATTTACACTAAGATGCGTTTATATCCCAGAATAGTGAGCGGCAATTATATGAGAATGCTGTAGAAGTAATACATTTTGATTTTTTTTAAATAATAATGAAAATAAATAATCTTGTCCTCCTAGATTTCGATTTTGACCCACTGTGCCATGGGTAGAAGTCCCAATATCACGCGATTCATAACGAGGATACAGAGATTGGAGCTCATTTTTCACGACCATTACCAACTTGTAGAGACACTCTACTCGACGTATCTCATTAGTAGCAAGCTAATCGTGTCCGACGAGGATTACATGAGAATTGTAAAACCGATACCGAGCGCAATAAATTGAGTGCTTCTTGTAATTACCAATTGGACGATCGACCGCTGGCTTGACACCCACAATACACATGAACCACAGAGCAAACTGATTAACTGAGGGCTTCCTCTGGGTTGGTACTTCCCAAAGGCCACACCCACCAAACAAAACGATCTCTCTGATAAGCTCAGGGTTAGGTAAGTTACTTTTACAAAGCAACTATTCTGGAACGGGGTACACTCAGCCTCGTGAGGCAAAACTGGGAAGAGGTGGGTTCGATTTCCACCTAAGCCATCCAGGATTTCTGTGGTTTATCACTTTTACTCTAAACGAATGCCAGGATGGTTCCTAACTTAAGTCACAACCGCTTCCTACCTATCTTTACCGTAATTACAAATACACACACTATTTCAGCTATCACAATAACACAGGTATCAAACAAATGCTCCACACTTACCCAAGTACACGGGGCTAAATGACCGAGAAATCCAAGTCCCTCGAGTGAAAAAACAACAACAATTGATACAGGATATGAAATTAAAACATACAAAAAACTAACCACTTAATTACAGCTATCTTAAGTCCAAGGGCTGGAACGGAGAACACTCAGCCTCGTGAGGCAAAACTGAAGAGAGGCGGGTTCGATTCCTACACTCAGCCATCCTGGGAGTGAATTTCCGTGGTTTACCACTTAAATTCCAAAGGAATGCCAGGATGGTACCTAATTTACGGCCACGGCCGATTCCTACCCAAATCCTACCTCAATTATAAAATACACTAGTAGAAACATCACAGTGGCACAGGTTATCAGAAAAAATCTACACATACCCAAACGAAATAATCAACAACAACTACAACAACATGACTAGTTTGGAGTCTCGAAGGCAAGTGAATGATATGAAATTCCTTTATAAAGTTATTAACGGTCAAATTGATAACTCATTTTTCTTATCGCTCCTAAATTTCAACATCCCTCGCTTAACTACAAGATCAACCATAACATTCAACAAGTAGTTCCGTGAAGAACTATACAGCCTATTTTCATATTTTCATGTTAATTGCCTCTATCAACATACAAAATGTCAGTTTAATTGCTGTAACAGATTCGTAGATATTGAGAACCGTCTAAATATTTCAGATGGTCGCAAGGTTAGATTTTTATTTTTGCACTATTACATTAAGATTATTGTGTACGGGTGGTATTCAAACTTCAATCGCATGATTAGAACACAAGAAGTAAAAACGAGATTTTAATATTACGCACAGCAGCCATCTTGTGATTATGCAAACAATTGAAATAAATTAGATGCCAGTGGATCAACATTTGTACAAGCATTTAATGTGCAACGTTTCACGGCACTCGGATAGTTAATTCGCGAGAAACGTCCATTTAAATATTTATACTTCGCGTTCGCCGCCATGTTGGATTTGTGCTCACCAGGTTACTGAAAGTCCTATAGGTGAACATATGTTCATAGTCTCTATGAACATAAAAAATTCAGTTTGATTGCTGTAAAAGATTCATAGATATTGAGAACCGTCTAAATATTTCGGAAGCTCACCATTTAGGATTATTATATGTATAGGCCATAAAGTTATGTACCATTCAAGGACAATTATTGCCTAGGTTCATTATTCAAACTTTCACTTCGATCGCATGATTACGACACAAGAAATAAAAACTTAATTTTAAAATTTCGCACAGACGCCATCTTGAGGTTATGTAAACAATTGAATTAAATTAGAAGGCAGTGCATTACAATCTGCAAAATCATTTAATGTACCACATTTCACTGCACTCAGAGAGTTAAATCACGAGAAAAGTATATTAAAATATTTCAAATTCGCTTCGTCGCCATGTTCGTTTTGTACTTTACAGGTTTATGAAATATACATAGGTAAACTTGTATCAGTACCCTTTATCACCGTACAAAATTGCAGGGTGATATCTGTAATTGTTTCGGAGATATAGAATGTCAGTGAAATATTTCGCACAGCCGCCATTTTGAGGTTATGTAAACAATTGAACTAAATTAGACTCCAGTGCATTGCAATGTGTATAAACATTTGCTGTACCAAGTTTCATTACGTTTGGATTCTTAAATCGCGAGAAAAGTCTATTTAAAAGTCTCAACTTCGCTTGACCGCCATGTTGGTTTTGTAATCACCAGGTTTTTGAAAGTCTCATAGGTGAACTTCTAGTAGTGCCCTTTATCACCGTACACAATTTCAGGGCGATATCGGTAATAGTTTCGGAGATATTGGATGCTAGTGAAATATTTCGCACAGCCGCCATGTTGGATTGGTGAGAAGTAACAAAATTTTAAGGGCTCGGTCGAGGTCGCCGGGAAATCGCTCCAGCCGTTTAGATTTTATTAGGGGGGGGGGACACACACACACACCTCACACACACACACACACACACGGACAAAAGGTGATCTCATAAGCCCTTTTTTTTTTTTTTTTCAAAATTGAAAATAGGCTAAAAATTATATAACCAATACTACTTCACATAACAATTCACCTGTATGGAGGCTTTTCAGTATTTACAACGATGCGGTTCGTGTAAACTGGAAACTAGATTTCTGTCTCTCAATCAGACCGTTCTTGGAAATTATAATCCAGTCACTCTAATTCATACTTGAAATAAAATTATCACACAAAACAGAATCAACAAGGTATATATGTGGATAGGCCTGTTCCCTAGTTATTAATGTTACCTTTTTAGTTAACGATGTAATAATTTCAAAACCTGTTTTTTTTTTAATATTTGACATTAGATCAAATTTAGATTTTGTTTTTATATTATATTTAGACTAAGCTTTTTACTACTATGCATTTTGATCTGTGTGAACTTCCTAGTTTTAAGAATTACATTAAGATTTTAATATTTAATGTAGACATATCAGGAAATGTATTTTACTGTGTAGGTGCACTGTGATTGGGGCGCACACTGAGCCCTGTTGTGTACCGTCAACAAATAAATAAATAAATAAATAAATAAATAAATAAATTACTAACTTACGTACTAGAAGGAGAAAAGAGAGCTATAGCATCATGGCCACACATTATTAGATAGTTAGTTAGTTAGTTACTTAGTTAGCTAGTTATTGATGTTGTAAGGGACGGAACAACGAGGTCATCTGCCCCTCACACATACAGACATGGTTCTTAGCGGAAAGAAACTCCTTTTCCAACTACTTTTAACACGGCATAAATCCCAAAAAAAATATGAATAATGATTAATTACATTTAACTGATAGTGTTGCGAGATAATATTCGCATTATATGTTACCATACCTGTCAACCTTACAAAAGCAAAAATCAGGAGATTTTGATATGAAAATCAGAAAAATTCAGGAGATGCAAATAAAGCATATCAGATCAATTAATTGGCAAACTATGCTTCAAAATAGATGATGTAAATAAGCATTCGGTATTTATTATCCCAGTACTTTCACTTTTAACAGCTAATCTTTTTTCAATTTATTTTCTTTCTACACTTTACTTTTTCTGGGTGCTTCCCTGTTCCTAAGTGTTTCAAAACATCACATTTCCCGCCATGCGATATCAAAACAAGCAGTTTCGTAGCGAACTAAAGAGCCTAATTTTCTAGAAATTTAAGATTCATGCCAATCTATATAGACCTATCTAGAATAATGATGAAATCAAGTTGGTAATACTAACATTTTTAAGCACTGCAGGTTGAAATACACCTAAAATAGTGTAGCCTAACACAGTAACTTACTACAGTTGGCAGACCTGGTGACTCTGAATATATTCTTTGTTCCATCCCTTAAGGTACAGAATGCACATACAACATTTGGTGGAAGCCTAATGGATAGTATGTGAGTTACATGCTGTTTGATATTGGATTTATCAATGCGCGTAAAATCATGTTGGGAACTATGTCATGTATGTGATGCTCAGAATTAATCTGAAATATTACGATATATTATAGTGCCAATTTTGGATAAAATCCATTTGTTAGTATAGAAGTTACATGTGATTAAAAATTGAAACTATCAGAAAGCTTAGAATCATGTTGGCAGGACTGTGGTTTATTAGTTACTCCAAATTAATCTAGAATGTCAGGTACTATAGCCTACGTGTGCAAAGTGTAGAGCTGATGGCTTGCGTATTTTCTGATATATTGATATTAGGATTAAACAGAGAGAGAATTTATTAACAGTTAGCAGCCCTGCTGGTTCTTACGAATACGCATAATCATAACTGTTATAGTACACAAAGCAAATACGAAATTTGGCTGAAATTCATTTGTTAGTATAGAAGTTATATGCATTTAAAAACTGGGCCCATCAGTAGGCTTAGAATAGTGTTGACAGAACTGAAGTATATAAGTTACACCCAACTAAGGTAAAATGTCAGGTACTATACGTATGAAAAGTTTAGAGCTGTTGGCCTGCATACTTTCTGATATATTGATATTAGGGTTAAAACATAGAGAGAGCATTTATTAACAGTTGGCAGCCCTGGTGGCTCTTTAGAATACGCACAGTCATATTTTTGTAGTAAACATAGTACATACGACATATGGTTGAAATACAATCGATAGTAGAGAAGTTATACGCATTTAGAAATTGGACCTATCGGCTGGCTTAGAATCATGTTGGCAACACTGGCAAGTATGGACTTCTGAAAATTAATCCGGAATGTTATTATCTATGTGTGTGCCAATTTTGGTACAGTTCCCATGCATAACTTCTGAGAAATCCAACATAGAGCTCAAATTTCAATTGCGATTTGTCAGCAGTTGGTAGTACTGACGTCAATTTCAAATATGGCTGTGAGATATTCAGGTATAGAACTTGATTCTTACCAAATTTAGTTTCGATAGCTGCAGCCATTTAGGAGTTGATAGGGGGAGGACACACACACACACACACACACACATACAGACAGACAGACAGAAGAACAGACAGACACAAATTTCCCGGATCGATCTCATAAGTCTACTTTTTCCTAATTTTTTTTGCAAAATGAGAAAAGTAGGCTAATATTACATCGACAAGCAGTACAAAATGCGAAATAATTGACCTTTTCTGGATTCAATCTTGTATGGAAATTGTTCCGAAAATTGTTTCAAAAAAGAAATGTATTTTGTGTCCATAGTGAAATGCAAATACCGAGCTAAAACTTTAGAATATGTTTAAAGTGTTGCATCAAAGTCAATAATCATTCGCTTACAGTGGAACAAAACCTATTTTCAAGTTCAGGTATTCAAATATAATTCATTATCTCTTTACTATACACCAGTGGTTCCAAACCTTTTCAGATACGGGAGTTCACACTTCAAATCTATAGCTTCTTCTTGAAGCTGTGCTGGCAGTGCATCAATGTCAATGGCAAACGAATTTCTTATTAATATCCAGGACCATTCTTCCGACAAGATATCAAGAAAGTAGAAGTTGAATTCTTGTGCCAGGGAATCCAAATGTGACTCTATTTGCACCTAAGTTTATTACGACCACGTTCATTTTCCGGCAAAATTTCATTAAGGCGGTGGAAGGATGAGAAGTTGTTCAACTGAAGCCGACGTTTCCATAACTGTATATTTTCCAGGAATGCATAATATTGGAGTTTTTGCCTTGGAGCTTTAAGTTCAAACTGTTAAAAACTTCAAAGAAATCACAAAGATATGCCAACGAGACGATAAAATTGAAATGATTTTGCTACTTTCAACCCAGCGTATTCCTTATTTAACCTCCAACCTCGGGGCTCCGCAGAGGTTTGTGCCGACAGCTGGCAATTACCAGTGCGTTTGAACGATCGACTTGGTGCGACAATCACTTGGAGAGATTCAAAAAATGTTTATTTTACATAACTGTAATATTCGAGTTAAAAAAACTTAATTCGGAAATCACTTCACGTCCCCCTTGATAAAGCCCACGCCCCCCAGGTTGGGAACCCCTGCTATACACTATTCAAAAAATACTGAAAAATCGTGAGGGTATAGTTGCCTCACTTTCCTGGTTAACGTGCGGCTTGCCTTTGAAATCTAGCTGGGCGGATATGTTTACATTCCATGGCACCTGGGGCCAAGGCTTTCCCAGCGTGAGGCACAGCGTTGTCAAATTTCCACCGTAGCCACTCGGGGCAAGCAGCGAGACTGGACAGAACTATGTGCAGATGTTCAACCTTGGACACTGATACCTGTCGGAGACACAAGCTAGCCATCAGGGCGGGACTTAAGAGTCCACGTGGAGTGATAGAGGAAGCATTCTATTGGTCAACAACGATCAGCTATTGGTCAGTAGCGAACAATGGTTATTGTTTGAGTCGCCGCTCGTTAACCAGGAAAGTGAGGGAACTATAACTTGAGTTATCGTGTGCCAGGAAAAACTATGGAAAATCGGGAGTCTCCCCTAAATCGGGAAAGTTGGCAGGTATGTATTACGTAGATTTTGTCAACTCTGACTAAAACAGATATCTAATTTAATAATGTCACATGGCACAGTAACCCAAATATGAATACAATAACAACACATCTACTGTATATTAGCGCCGTGTGAGTGGGAACCAGTCGTTATGTGGGCTGCCTAAACTAGCCCGTACAGGCGCCGTGGAATTAAACCAAACAATGGTCGCACGTGAGCAATACATCAGCCATGCTGATCATGCGGTGATGAATAGTAAGCACAAGATAATGTGATAATGCTATTACCACCCAGCTGTTCAGTTATATTTATAATCCCAGCTCAACATTAGCAATGCAAATGACACGAGC
This sequence comes from Meconema thalassinum, assembly GCA_946902985.2. Classification (NCBI taxonomy): domain Eukaryota; kingdom Metazoa; phylum Arthropoda; class Insecta; order Orthoptera; family Tettigoniidae; genus Meconema; species Meconema thalassinum. The sequence continues at coordinate 179,413,709 of OX336393.1, forward strand.
GTGAACCAAAAAGTTATATGTACCATTACACTCGTGCACTCTCATATCATAACACCAGTATCATTATCATCGTAGTCCAGCTTCGTGGCTTACTGGATAGCACACATTACTTTGGTTCGAAGGGTCTCGGGTCCGATTCCCGATTGTGAGATTTTAACTTCCTACAGTTAATTCCACTTGCTCGGTTTCTGGATGTTTGTGACGACATCATCATTAGTACAGTGAGTCCGGGAATGTTCTCCGCAGCGCCTACATGCGTCTGCGAGAGCTAGCTACAGCAGTTACGTTGGCAGCACGGCTGCCGCTTGCATCATGACAAATAAACAGTAAACTTCGTACTCACCACAGCCATTCATAATATATGCTGGGACCATTCACAACAGTACATCACTCTTTTTCCGTAATCAGTCTGTTTTAATTCATGAACCACGGTAACTTTATAAGGTAACAACTGAAGCTCGTCTCTTACGGCTTTATGTGCTGTCGACATAGAGATTCCTGTTTGTTGAGCTAATTTTCGTGTTGATTTACTTGGACTACGCAGAATTATATCGGATATTTCATCAAATTTTTCGTCTGTTAAAAGCGTAGGCCTGCCTGTTTCCGGTAGCCTACATCGTGAAATGAGCCAGTCACACGAAATGTACTTACCAAATCCGGAACGGTATCACGGTTTGGACACTTTGAATTAGGAAACCGCGCCTGAAATCTTAATTTTACATTTTCTGTAAACCGATCGCCTTCGCGAAAAACGTATTCCACCAAAACAACTCTATCTTCAGTAGTAAACATTACCGCCTGTATACTGTTGCACTATTCCAATAATCTATCTGAACGCTCGCTGACTGTAATACACACTGAAGACATGCAGGCTCGCGCGCTTAATGCGATACACACCGACAGCTCACACGGGGAAGTCCCGCTTTGTAGGACACAGTGCAGTGCAGCCAACTAAACTCATGACCCAACCACTCACAGCTGCACGTACCCACTGCGGAGAACATTCTCGGGCACCCTGTATAATACAATAAGGTAAGGGACCTCCCTGTAGAACGGAGACTCGCAGATGCCGTGTGACGTCCGGGGCACTGTGGCTAGCCGCGTGTCGAGCAAGGCATTGGCGCTAGCAGCAGCGTAGCGCCCAACTAGTTCAACACATTTACACTTTTTAACGTATTTAATAGTCATCATTACTTACATGAATGTCAGAGTAGTTGCTGGAAATGCTATCCTTCATTTTCTAAACACGCATTGCACCAACGTGGGAAGTTTTGGTTCACTCGCTGTAATTCATCCGTATATGTGTAGTTATTTCGTTCTCGAGAACCTCCAGAGTACGAGGATTGTTTCTGTATACCCTTTGTTTGAGGTTACCCCACGAGTAAATATCGCACGGCGCAGAAACTTACGAATAAATTTACTGCTAACTTCTTCTTGAGAGAAGATAAGTTTCCACTAGGAAAATTCGATAATTTATTTTACACCAAACCATATTCACAAGGTATACGAAGTAGGTACAGTACTTCACAGCAAGTATCACAACTAGTGTATCTTGCCAGCTGCGTGTGTAATAAATGCTTTGACAGCACCCAGGGTTTCCCGACCCGCTGTTGTAATCGGTACATGCTATAAATGTGGTGGTGAGTCATTGCGACCTGTCTGCGGCACAGCCTCTGCAAAAGCTCCGTCCTATAGGACGGCCTCGCTTTAGTTAGTTAAAATGAGCTCTTTTGCTCTGATTGTGAGATTAGCGAGTGGAGAATAGGGGAGGAGACCTCGGGAAGAGGAGGATAAGAGCTACTGCCCATTCTTCCAATCTATACAATTTAAAGGCATTCTAATTGATTTTAAACTCCATTTTTTCCTTCAAACAAAACTGTAATCTTTCTTCTCAAACAATTGGTCGTTTATTACCATCTTTACCTTCTTTTCTTTTCTTTTCTTTTCTTAGAAACCCCCATATCGCAGACAGTATCCGCAATTACAGCCTGTGGATCCACATTGGTAGAGCTCTGGTCTGCCACAATACAAATTGTTGTTTCCGGATTGTGTTATTGTATATTTACTAGGGATCTATAAAAAGCGAGTAGCCTATTCAAGAAGAAGAAAAAGTATATAAGACAACTAATCGTTTAACGTAACAGAAATATGATTCACTTGAAATCCATGCTGGTGATCCTGTCAGTTACCTATGCATCGCTCGTTAGTGCAATGGCGATTCAGGTTAGTCCCTGGAGCAGAATCAACGTTGGGGAGAATTTTATATTCATGGCCCCTAAAAATCACCCATTGAATGGGTTTTATGAAACAAATGACGCAGTCTTTTAGACCTCCAAGATTGCTGGCTCGATGGCATTTGAGGTTTATTTATTTATTTATTTATTTATTTGTTTACTGTATTTGTTTATTTATTCTTTTCTTTTCGTTTTTACATTTTAAGGCATTAAAAATAATTTTAAATATTTCTGTTATTTTTATTTTCTTATTTTTAATGTCATTTTTATTTTCGTTTACATATTATTCTAATTTAATTATTATGTTTTCAACTCAATGAGCTCAATTTTCAAAAGCCACGATCTTACCATGAACACCAAACTACGACTCCTCAGGTGCTAAGTGTTCTCAGTTCTCTTGTATGGTGTAGAAACATGGACCTAAAGGCTACCACTATTAGACTTGAAGCCTTTGAACTATGGTCTTAGAGAAGAATACTGAGAATATCATGCATTCATAAAGTTTCTAATCAGAAAGTTCTACGTAGAGTTGAAAACAGACCAGAACTGATCAACATCATTAAGTGTCGTAAACTACAGTACCTTGGTCACATTATGAGGAATCAAAAAAGGCATGAGCTGCTTCAACTTATACTACAAGAAAAAATAGAAGGAAAGAGATCGCCTGATAGAAGGAGAATTTCCTGGCTCGACAACCTCAGAACCTGGTTCAACAAAAGCTCTGAAGAATTGTTCCGAATTCCCACAGATAAAGCCAGAATAGCCATGCTGATCGCCAGCGTCCGAAACGGACAGACACGCTAAGAAGAAGAAGGAGAAGAAGAAGAATCATTTCTAAGAAGAAGAAGGAGAACAAGAAGAAGAAGAATTTCTTTATTTATAAGTATAAAAATACATAGGCCTACAGCTAAGATCACCCAATTCCACACTATTACAACTACAGTATATATTGAGTTAATAGATTACTGACAAGTTCGAGATCCTCTTCCAGGGCACTCTAGCGACTTTAAAACCACAGCAATTAAAGCGGTGTTAAGCTCAACAAAATTTAGCCTAGATTTTATGACGAACTAGCAGGATCAAATATACGAAATTCCTTGTGAATCAGACCAGCCATTTACTTGCGATGAAGTAACAGGCAGACAAAAATGTACGAGATGTTACTGCACTCCCAATCACGAGAACGATATAAAAATGTTTACTGATGCTTTCTCGGCAAGAGACAGGCAAAGCGCAGTGGTGCAAATGTATTAGTGAACGTTTTCTAGATCAACCTTTGATGGCAAGAGTGGCAATCCTTTGGGATGTTTTGCAGTTGTTGTCGTCTCCTTTTTATAGTTCTAATGAAATTGAAAATACCTTCTTCGCGGTGAATGTTAACCATACATTCTCAAGATTAATGTGCTCCCGTAATGATGTTCTTACTCTTTGTGCGTACTGCCTGTAGGATGGCGAACTGATGACCTCTTGGCCGAGTCGAGCTTCAAGCGTTCGTTGACCCTCTGACCCAAGATAGAGGCTTGCCTCAGGGAAAACTTTCACTATTTTAATGGCCAGTTACTGTGAAATTTGCTTCGAAATCAATTCCCAATCTTAGTTCAAGACAGCAGCTCTGAAGAAGACAATGGAGGAGTTAGCTAGTTGCAGCACGAACCTCACTTCCGTCTTTATCCCATCATCAGTGTAATAATAATCAGACGTATTCTCCATTTATGGTCTGTGAAATTGCACTTTCTAAGCACATTTGACGGAGTGTAAACAGAGAAAGTGCTTCATTAAATGTCTAGCAGTGCGTTGAGCGAGCCACAGTGTGAATCTTCCTAAACATTCCCAGCCTTTTTCTCGAACCCAACCTCCCGGAGACTAATTTTTGAGATCGTGGCTTCGGTGGCGTAGTTGGTAGCATGCTGAGCCTCTAATGCCCAAGATCGCGGGATCAAATCCGGCCGAAGTCGTCGGATTTTTTAAGAGCGTTAATAATCCTTCAGTATGCCTTCCTTCGGAGGGGAATCCCTCGGAGGGGAAGTAAAGCCGGCGGGCCCATGCCATAGATTTATGGCATGTAAAAGAACCTTCCACTAACTACAATTGTGTGAAGCTAGGTTCCGTTCTGTAGAGATGGCTCTCACTGTACATTCCCAGTGGCAATCTATGGGGCAGAAAGTCACTAAAATGACACAAAAAAAAACATGAGGATATACTACATAAAATGGAGAATTAGATGCTCCGATGGACCCTAGAACTGACTCGATGTGACCACGCAAGGGATACAGCAATGTTCGACGAAGATTAGGAGGCGCTCCGATCATGGAGGTAGTGAGGGAAGCTCGGCTCCGCTGGTATGGTCACGTACTGAGAAGCCAAGAAAACTCAGTCGCTAAAACAGCACCTCAAATTGACCCAGGCGGAATACCAGCAAAGCGGTGAACTGACAATATCAAGGTCAACATGGGCGATGTTGGCTTAAAACCGGAAGATGCCAATGACGGACTGAAATAGAGGAGATGTAGCAAAAGCAGCAGACTCTGCATGGCGCGATAAACGCTAGGAGAGAGATACAATCTGCAGTATTTGCGCAAGCTACTTTAATCACTCTATAAAATAACTGCATGGCGGAACGGTAACGTTTTCGCCTGCTGTGTCCGATGTTGTAGGATCGAATCCTGGCGTAGTTAGTTAGCATTTGAGAGTGCGCCAATGTGAGGGTACTGTGTCAGTAGATTTACTAATCCCCTTCTAGGCAAATTTCTCGTACCTCGGTGTCTCTAAACGCCTCGTAAAACCAATAAAATTATTTTCTTAACTGTCAACGGTCAGAAGTAAGGATCTTTGTTTGTTGCAGCCACCCTAACTCCACTGGTTTTCTCTCGACGAAGGATGTGTTAACATTGATTACTTGCTATAGATTCCAACGTTAGTAAGTAGGCCTACTTAACTCTAAATGGAACATCAGGTTAATGTAATTTACTCCACTATTATTTATCGTATGATGATTAGAGTTAAAATAAAAGTTAGATACACTACATATAAAGTTACGGTATATAAACAGTTATATACCTAGTCATAAACACAAGTTCTTGCTTTAAACTTCTAAATCCAGGCCATCAATCCACTGAAGTGCCTCAGAAGATGCAAGATGAATGTCACCTACTGATCCTTGGAACGCTCGTTGCGGACATTCACCAACAATATGTTCGATGGTTTGCAGGGTAGCTCCACAATCGCAGTTAGCAGAAGTAACCCAACCCCATTTGTGAAGCAGGAATCCGCATTGCCTTGTCCTGTACGGATCCGGTTAATGATTCTCCATTGGCGTCTGGGGAGTTCGAAACCTTCTATCCGGTTGGAAGGGTTTTCAATCTGATGTGCATTGAATACAGATGATTCTTCCTACATAGTTTTCCATGCTTCTGAGATGTTAAATGAAGAGTCTTCAAGAAGTACTGCAGAGCGCCAAGGTGGTTTTCTTGACTTTAACCGTTGATTACCTTCTTTTGCTACATCAGTATGTATGGGTAGCTGGGGGTTCTTCTGAATGGTGGGGCGTGGTGGCGCAGCGGCCATGCTGTATGCCTCTCACCAAGGCGGACCGGGGTCGATTCCCGGTCACTGCATGTGAGATTTTCGAAGTGAAATGCCATGTCCTGTGGTTCGGATTCCACGTAAAAAGGAGGTCCCGTGGCTTATGATCGCGAGATTAACGGTCACGTTAAACTACAAGCTTCCTTCCTTTTTCCTTCTGCATGGTTTTCCAGATCTTCAGGAGAGCCTCTGATCTTCGAAGAGCTGGAGGTTGGATATTTACTCCACTGTTAGCGGTTTAAAAGGCAAGGCTGTCCTCCATTTCTCTGTCATAGGACTTTTGTTTCTCTTCGTCGGTGGCGGGGAGAAGACCTAGCAGTTGTCCTCTCTTCCTTTACTTTATGTACCCGTAAAGGACGGGTAAAGAATGCTGTTTCCTATAAAATGTTGTATGTACTGTAGCCTATGTCTACCCCTTATTATTACCGTTTTCCAACGGGGTCGAGGATGAGATGCGATGACATGCTATGTGGCGAATGGTTTTTACGGCTTGATGTCCTTCCTGACACCAACCTTATGAGAGGAGTTAAAGAGAGATGAAATGAATGAAGATGAATGAAACTGGGCAAGGATATGAAAGGTTCGTTGGTTGGTTCCTCAGTTTAGGGGTTGCGACAACGTGGTCATGTAGCCCCGTGTACTTTGGGTGTGTGTAGAATCTGTCTGATAACCGGTGTTAAATGTGATGACTGTATTAGAGTGTGTTTCTGTTTCTTAATTCAAGTAAGGACTGCAGACTTTGAATTTTTCAAGTAGTTCCTACTTTTGCCACCAAACGCCACCGTTAACAACTACTAGTTCAGAACTTGGCTACTAGACGCCACCGCAGTCGGCTCCTGGCGACGAACGAAGGAACCTGAGCGTTGTTTACATTTTTAACCTAATTTAGCTTCACACAGGTGTAATTAGTGGAAAGTTCTTTAACATGCCATAAATCTATGACATGGGACCACCGGCTTTACTTCCCCTCTGAAGGAACGCATACTGAGGGATTTTTAACGCTCTTAAAACATCAGACGACTTCGGCTGGGTTTGAACCCGCGATCTTGGGCCTAGAAGCTCAGCATGTTACCAACTACGCCACCGATATGAAAGGAAGCACCCGTGGCCTGCCAGAAGTACCCGACTCAGAATTTGCCTGGAGTTGAAAATGGGGAAACCACGGAAAACGAGTTCATGAACGGCCGACGGTGGGGCTCGAACACACGTATACCGAGTCCGCAGAAAAATTGGCCCCACGGCCTAGCGCTGCACATTAGCAAGCGTAGCTACCGCTGTCGGTTGGTTCCTATAAAATGTTGAATCTTCAAATCATAGATACGGTACAACTAAACAACAAATTCGCAATTAAAAATGCGATGAGATGCCTTCATAGGGAGGTTAATACTGCTTGAGGGTTTAGCACTCGCAGTTAAGAGGCGCAGGTGCGCATCATAAAAAGGGAGGTAGCGCGCAGTTTGCTACTCCTGTGGGGGCTCGGGTACTGACACCAAGAGCCCGCTGACGAGCCAGCTTGGTGTCCTAGGCGAAACCCCACACAAGACACGGCACAAACCTAAAAACAATGTTGAGTTTTAAAAATGCGTTTTTTTTAATGCTAGAAATCATTGTGGGGTTTGATGAGTTTAAGCCTGAGTGATTTGAATCTCTTGGCTTCACGATTTGCCTGACTAGCCGTGAAAATTGTGGCGTTTGAATCCATTTTTAGTGTTGCCTTAGTAAACAAAAGTTTGTGTTTTTCAGTCGGGCAACACGAATGTACCCAAAAGAGCTGGGTTATGCCTTAATCCTGAAAAAAGTTACATGAGATTAATAAATTAAAATAAATAAATTAATTAATTAATTAATTAACCTCATGCAATTTTTCAGGATTAGGGCATAACCCAGCTCTTTTGGGTACATTCGTGTTGCCCGACTGAAAAACACCAAACTTTTGATTTGCTCGAAATCACAAAGTCGACTCATACGGAACAAGATGTGCAATCCCCACATCGATTACACGGTTAATCCACTGAGGTGTATACAGTAGAACAATGACGTCAAGTGAGATACATGGTCTGATAATACATCAGCTTATCCCCAACTTGAGGCAATAGTCCCTAAATGATGTACTGTTCGCTGATAACCAGCATAATCCTGTTCATATTCTGGGCAATTTGTCCTGTCGTTTACATTCCCGTATATCTGAGGCCAGCGAAAACCATCTCCCCTGTTATAATCAAGCCACACAAAGGGTAGGCGGCCGATAACGCACATACCGGCCAGAGACATACATTTTTAATTGTCCGCACGCATGTAGGCAGTGCGTGAGACGCATGGCTTTATAGCCCACATATTTTCTCCTCCCTTAAACGCGCTCACAAACTGCGAAACTTATGGGGCAGGTCCATTGGGTGGTTGAAGCAGACGATTTCCAACCAGCTCCTGCCACAAACTGCTACTCCTTAAGGGTGAGAATGGTGTGTCACGGTGGCTATAAACCCTCCAACAGGTGATGTACGAGAGTACTCTATCGCCCGTGGTGGTCACACAGTCTCTATTGTTAACAGAGAGCAAGCTAATCCCCACTTCACACATAAGATCGCAGACAGAGAGCACCTGACATTTCTTGCTCACAAGCGACGAGTCAAAGTTCTTAGCGATATTTACAATTTAATTCACAGTATATAGGTTGGTTGGTTCCTCAGTTTAGGGGCTGCGACAACGCGGTCATGTAGCCCCGTGTACTTTGGGTGTGTGTAGAATCTGTCTGATAACCGGTGTTAATTGTGATGACTGTATTAGTGTGTGTTATCGTTTTCAATTCAAGTGACGACTGCAGACATTGAATTTTTTCAAGTAGTTCCTTCTTTTCCCGCCAAACGCCACCGTCAACGACTACTAGTTCAGAACTTGATTACCAGATACCACCGCAGTCGGCTACTGGTGACGAACGTCGGAACCTAACAGCGTTTGTCAAATGTTTAACCTATATCTAATTTAGCTTCACATAGGTAAAATTAGTGGAAGGTTCTTTAACATGCCATAAATCTATAACATGGGACCGCCGGCTTTACTTCCCCTCCGAAGGAAGGCATACTGAGGGATTTTTAACGTTCTTAAAATATCCGACGACTTCGGCCGGGTTTGAACCCGCGATCTTGGGCATAGAAGCTCACCATGTTAACAACTACGCCACCGAAGCCGTTCACAGTATATAGAACTAATATTTCTACCCTGCGTAGCTCGGATTACAAATTTGAAATAAAGGCATATCTGCCGAAAGAAATTTAAACAAGATGTTCAGTAAAGAACATATAGCCTACTTTCTCCTAAATGTATGAGTATAGTTATAACTCGTTGCTATTATCAAAGAGTATAATAGAATCATTTCTTGGTTGAAGACCTTAGAAACTATTTACCTCTACCAAACGCCACAACCTAGAAAAAAACTAACTTACTACCATCATGGAAGAAAGATAGATAAGAAGTATCTCAAGAATGTTATGGATCTGGAGACATAATCGACCGGACTGGCTGCGTGGCTCTGCGGTAACGTTCTCGCTTGCTGGGCCCTAGGTTGCAGGTTCGTATCCTGGCGCAGTCACCTGGCATTTGAGGGTGCACAAATGCGAGGGAGCCGTGTCAGTAGATTTACTGGCACGTTAAAGATCCCCTTCGGGCCAAAATTCCGGCACCCCGGCGTATCTAAAAGCAGCAGTAGTTAAAAGGGTCGTAAAACAAATAACATTATTATTATTGTTATTATTACATAATCGACCTGCCGTGGGCAACATCCAACTTTGAGTTGAGGCATGTCTTTATACGTCTGGTTGTGCATGGCTTTCACAACCCTAATTGAATTAACAAATATTACCGTGTCCCTACAGAGACGTGTGTATACAAACTATGTGGATATTTTCGATTGCTATTTGCCTGAAATAAAAGTATTAATAACCTGAACTAGTACCAGCGGCTAGAATTCAGTTACTATGTGAAATCGTTTTGTTCTTTACTTCAAATAACATTTTCAAATAACGCACAATAGGCTTGTAACAAACCCTTCAAAATAAGAAGTAAATAAAAATGTATCGTAGTATCATCCTGTCATTCTTCAAATTCGATGCGCATAGAATTCCAATGGTATACTATCAATGGAGTCCCATGTAGACCAGTCGTGAAATCTAGTGGAGAAATATCGAACAATATAATCCTAACAGGGCGAGTGCATTCTAGCGGCCATAAGAAGAAACTTTTCAATAAAATCTGGAAGTTAATAAGTAGGCCGGCGTGCAGTTACCTTTTTGGCTGCTAGATGTCTCGAGCAAATCTGCTGGCGAATTATGTTTTAATTAAATATATGTTTTGCACCGTAATATGCACAATATAAGGCTTAATTTTAAAATATCTGAGTCATTACAAAGCAACAAATATGTAAAATTTCAAGCAAAAAACCAAACTCTGATGGGGTTTGAACCATAGGCATATGAATGACAGACTAACGCTTTACCACGGATCCATTTGTGCCAACGAACATTGATCTATATAAAATGACTTACATAGAACTTGTTAGCAAATAATGATTTAGACCTAACGATTTCATCAGTGGAGTATATTATTTATGTATAAAGCATTTCATACTAAGTTTATTTATTTTGTATCAGTACGCTATATTGCATGCAATACTCAAATTAGTGAAATATAAGTCAGGCACAAGATATCCGCTGCCATCTTGTCTTCTTACCGAGACGGCTCAGCTTTTTAAAATCACTTCTGCACTATAGTATTACAAAATAAACTTTTAATTTCGAACGTGCCTCTTCCTTTAGAACAGTTAAATCGATTCTCGGCTCGATAATCGGAACTGGTGGGTCCCATGATATGGATTATAAAGTTTGCATAATTCGCACGGCCGTCATCCTGAAATGGTACGGCGGATGACCTTTTAGTTTGGTCACAAGACGCGTCCTATATGAAGGTATGTTATTACCAAATTTGGTAGAGATCGGATAATTTGGTTAGTAGCTATTTGATTTTACGTTTTGAACGTTTGAGTGGCCGCCATTCAGATTTGGTAAAGATGGCGGCGATATAAAACATGACACTGAGGTGCCCTTTGCTTGTTCTACCTCTGTACCAAATTTCGTTCAATTCGGTTTCACCGTGTTCGAATTGATAGGGGGGGGACAGACATTCAGAGTACACACACTCACACACACACACACACACACACACACATACACACACACAGACAGACACACAATTTTTGGCCCTGTAGTGATCTCATAAGTCTACTTTCATTTTTTGCAAAATTCGAAAGTAGGCTAAAAATCTATTGTCGTCAAATTGGCAGGTGAAAAGGTAAAGGAAGTAGGAGACTTCTGCTACTTAGGAAGCAAAATAACCTCGTGATGGACGAAGCAAAGAGGGCATAAAAAGTACATTGGCTCAGGCAAGGAAAGCATTTCTACAGAAAAGGAATCTGTTGGCATCAAATATAGATTTAGGTACTAGAAAGTCATTTTTTAAAGCCTTTGTCTGGAGCGCGGCGCTCTATGGAAGTGAAACGTGTACTGTTGGTGCAGCAGAAAAGAGGAGAACACTGTAGACGCATTGGAAATATGGTTTTACAGGAGAAGGATGATAGAACAAGGTTAGAATATGTTAAACAGATTGCCTCGGATGTAGGATGTGGTAGCTATGTAGAGATGAAACGATTAGCTCGGGATAGGGAGGCAGAGCTGGATCATACCAGTCAAAAGACTAAAGACTCAACTACATAGAAAGCTATACTTTATAATATGTTTCTTTTCAGAAATTCCGTCTACGCAAATACCAATTTTTATGCCATATGCTCCAATAGTCTAGGAGAAGCAAATGTACTGTATAGCACATTGAGCAAGGATACTGTTTAATAATGTCAGTAAACACACAAGTTGTGTCCTCTCACAAATCAACTGGATAGGATAGGCCATACAGAAAGCCCCACGTTCACCAGAGCCATTCGGATTAGGAGCCGCAATGAACAGAAGGGCGGGGCCTTACGGTCATAAACACAGAGCTCGTGCATTAATTATATTCCACATCCGTGGTCTGAGTATATTTTACTTGAAACTGCTACATTCATACCGGCAATTACAATCACTCGGAGAAGTCGACACAACACTATCTTCATAAATAAAATTGCGGGGTACGGCATCCGCTGTCTGTAGACATTCATTATTTTGCAATGTTTTAGGATATGCATTCACTTCAGGTCAAATCAAGACCATATCAGTGGTTTTTAGCTTCCTTGGTTTCTCCATCATCACAGGAAAACAGCAGAATAGATTTTGATCCAAGTAAATACTAATAGTGTACGAGTCTACCCATTCGCGAGAAAGATTTAGATAACTTAATAGCCCGGGGGTTTACAGGATGGTCAGAACATAAAATGAATCAGCATATGCTAAAAGGGCCTTAGTCCAAGCAACCTAGTATTTAGAAACACGAAAAAAAAACTGTGTCTAATCAATGGACTGACAACCTTTTAGCGTACGTTAAGAATTTCCCTAGCTAATATTAGGTATCCCACACGTGTGACTCAACCCCTTTTAACATAGATGGTTGAGGCTATCCTATAGCCTATCATGCGATTTTCATGCTTAACTAAGTTTGCCATTTCTTGTGACTGACGTCCTTTTAGCATGTGCCGATTCAAATTTGAATATATAATCCACACCGAGCGCTAACGCGCTACCTCATGCCTTGCTGTCATCGGGAGAGCATGGGTTTGAATGCCACATCGGTAAACCCCTGCGTGGATGCGGATATCCACAAAATTTTTCGCCGTGCGGATAGCGGATCATGTTAGGAGTAAATTTACGGATAATTTTTAGAATACAATCTAAACTTGTTGAATATCATTACTAGGACCCGGATGTTTATGACGTATCATATTTTTAGCCTACTTTCGATTTATGCAAAAAATGAAAGTAGACTTATGAGATCTACACAGGGGCAATATTTGTGTGTCTGTCTGTCTGTCTGTCTGTCTGTCTGTCTGTGTGTGTGTGTGTGTGTGTGTGTGTGTGTGTGTGTGTGAGTGTGTGTACACTGAATGTCTGCCCCCCCCCTATCAATTCAAAAACGGTGAAACCGAATTGAACGAAATTTGGTACAGAGGTAGCACTAGCAAAGGGCACCTCAGTGTCATGTTTTATATCGCCGCCATCTTGACGGAAACGTAATGGCGGCCACCCAAATGTTCAAAGCTTAAATCAAATTACGGCTAACCTAATCATCCGATCTGTACCAAATTTTGCAACTACATATGGCGGGCGTCTTTTGACTAAACTACAAGTTCATCAACCTAATCGTATGCGGATGGCGGCCATGTATGTGTGCAAATCGATTCCCTCTATCAATTCAAACACGGTGAAACCGAATTGAACGAAATTTGGTACAGAGGTAGCACTAGCAAAGGGCACTCCAGTGTCATGTAAATATCGCCGCCATCTTGACCAAAACGTAATGGCGGCCACCCAAATGTTAAAAGCTTGAATCAAATTACGACCAATCTAATCATCTAATCTCTACCAAATTTTGCAACATTATACCTTTATATATAAAGAATCTTTTGACCAAACTACAAGGTCATCAGCCCAATAATTTGTGGTTGACGGCCATGTATGTGTGCAAATCGATTCCTCCCATCTTTTCAAACACGGTGAAACTGAATTGAACAAAATTTGGTACAGAGATAGCAATAGCAAAGGGCAATTCAGTGTCATGTTTTATATCGCCGCCATCTTCACGGAAACGTAATGGTGGCCACCCAAATGTAAAACGCTTAAATCAAATTACGTCCAACCTAATCATCTGATCTCTACCAAATTTTGCTACAGCATACCTTTGTGTGAGAAGCGTTCTTTGACCAAGCCATAAGATCATCAGTCCAATAGTTTGCATATGGCGGCCATGTATGTGTGCAAATCGATTCCCCTATCAATTCAAACACGGTAAATCCGAATTGAACGAAATTTGGTACAGAGGTAGTAATAGCAAAGGGCACCTCAGTGTCATGTTTTATATCGCCGCCATCTTGACGGAAACGTAATGGTGGCCACCCAAATGTAAAACGCTTAAATCAAATTACGACTAACCTAATCATTTTATCTCTACCAAATTTAGCAACAACATACCTTTTCGTGGGAAGCATCTTTTTAATGAACTACAAGGCTATCAGCCCAATAGTTTGCAGATAGCGGCCATGTATGTGTGCAAATTGATTCCCCATATCAATTCAAACACGGTGAAACTGAATTGAATGTTTTTTTTACAGAGGTAGCGATAGCAAAGGGCAACTTATATTCATGTTTAATATCCGTATAGCACGTTGTATTTCAACAAGCTACTACAACCAACATTCAATTATACTCCTAGAAAAGGACCAAGAGTTATAACAATACCCCTGCATTTAGGAGAAAGTAGGCTATATGTTATTTACTGAACATCTTGTTCCGTTATGTTTTGTTGTTTTTTTCATGACAAATGTAAGATGATGATTTACGGTAATCTCATTCAAATTATGTCATTAAGCACAATTAATATTCCGAGCTGAAAAGGGTTGCAATTCTGGCTGTTCGACATTCATTTTAACCCTTGAACTTGACGTACATAGCCTAAGGAAACTTTCTCCTCAAAACGAAATGTGTTGCTTTAATATTGTATCTAATAGAAAATATTATTGTAATGCCAGCAGATTCGGATAAAAATCGGGGCGGATGTGGATAATTCGTGCGGATGCAGGGCGGATGTGGATAATTCGTGCGGATGCAGGGCCTATGCGAATAACGTTTTGTTTATCGGCTCAGGGGCTCTACACATCGGCCGTCCTGAAAATGGTTTTCATGGTTTCACCACGAGTCAAATGCCGGAACGGTTTATTTCAACAGGTCCTCGGCCGACTTCCTTCCGAAATTCCTTCCTTAATTAGACTCAAGTTAGCGGTCGCATGGGCGATCGGCCTGTCACTATCCCCAGTTGTATCTAATGACAAAGTGTGGTCAGCTTCCAGATACTGCCCTAGCGACGGTAGAGGAATGATCCCTCGCAGAATCCGAGGATGAAGCCGATATGGGAGGATAAGCGATTTTAATAAATCCCTCTCGGCACGCCGGAAGGTGGAGGTAGATTTCAACGGGCAAAGAAAAAAAATCGAATTCACTAAATTTGTCAATATTGTTGTATAGGCTTCAAAAGTTCCACAGTTTAGTCCGAAAACATTTTTGGTCATCCCTCGGCGTGGGGGTGGGTCATATCAAAAAATACTCCAGACAAATGTAGACTATAACTAAAGAAAACCAAACTACAAACAATAACAAAAATGAATTAAAAATAAAACTTAACATAAAAAATCAAAACACAAACAGCAAAGATGAATTCAAAATAAAACTAAACATAACAAATGTTTTATAGACACGGAAGAAATTGTTCAAAAAATAATTTATAATAAAAATATTTTTATTTTATTTTTAAGGATCTTTTAAAGTCCAGAAATTTTAATTGAAGTGTAATGGCTATACTTGGCTATGAATTTGAAAGTGATTGGTGCAAATTGACGGTAGTGATATAATTTTGAACTGACGGTAGTTTTGGGATCTGGGGGATGTGAAACACGAAGATAGGTTGAAATTCTCCGGAAGTCGCAGCATTGTAACTATTGCAGTAGGTAGATTTGCCATGAAATCTACCCAAAAATATAGTCCATAAAAAATCTCAACATTAATAAAAGATCTGGCAGACGTTACTGCGCGCTTTGTATTTATTTCTTCATTTTTCTGCTAGGGTGAGGCACTGACCACATCCTAAACGGCTGCCCTTCTAGTATCGTGTATAGAACTTCCACACGCATCCTGCAAGTAAGAATGTGAGCCATACGGAAATTGATGTTACCGTTGCACATATGTTTCACCGAGTTAATAAAATTATCTGTGACAGAAGAGTTCCGTCCTTTGTTTAGTTTGTCTAGATGGTCAGTAGAACAACAATTGGTGTAATTGGCTGAGAACAAGGAAGACCGCTCGACAATACAGGTGCAGTGAATAAATTGCGGTTTTAGTGGTGCTATATTGAACCCGCTGAGCTATGGTTCATGTGATTTTTTTTATTTTTATGACAGAGCATTTATGAGGAGATGTCGTACTTTTGAACACACCCAGGAAGCCACGTGAAGCTGAGAGATCACGCGATACTTTGAAGTAGCGGTGAATCGCACTTTTGACTTTGGTGTAAACTGCTAATTATTATCTGAGGTCTTATTAATTATTTTTATCTTTCCTACGAGACTCAGAATATTCCATTTCGTCATGCTGCATTATTAAAACATTTTGGAGAATGTTTACTTTTACTTTAGGTAAGGTAATACCCTTGCAGATACGCAAAAAGGAACGTAAGTAGTCGCTCAACGTTTTCGTTTTGACGACCTACTTTCTAGAGACACCCAGTACCGGAGCACTGCGTCTTGAGAATCCGCCTTGTGTAGGCGTGGAATTACATTTGTCCTACGAGACGTAGAAGAATATCCGCTGTTTAGCGTTAAAAGTGATTATAAGGTGCCATCGAGCAAGCAAATACTAATATTCACTGTCGATGAAGTCCAGTGAATTAAATAAGAAGCTTGAGAAATAATTATTGGCAAGTATAGTGTATTGCACAACATTGCTGTGACATCACATATTACCCACGCGTATGTGGAGGGCAGATGCCTAGTGGAAATATACAGGTAATAGTGTTACAATTATCCTGAATAAGTGTGATTATAATAGTATGAGATATTTAAATTGCCAAAGTGGAAATTTCATCTTTGAAACGTCGTATAATTCACGGATGCTGCGTGATACAAAAGTAGCGTCACTAGCACGTGCAGCATTATAAAATAGTATTAGCTCACATGCTAATCCACATCTGCAAGATTAAGGCTGTGTCGTATTTTATAATTGAAGCCTATAATAGTCACGACGGACATTATAATTTTGGAAGTGAGAGGATGAATAATCACGCAACTTATTTCGCTACCCACGTGATTGGACTTTTATTCACCATGGTTGAAGCAGTTACCATGGGCTAATACCATCCCAGTATGGGGGGGGGGGGGTGACGTTTCTACAGGAACCAGCATGATGGTGGAACTTCCAGAACGATGAACGAGAGGGAAGGAGCCAAAATGCCATTTCCAGGCATATCCACGAAGATGTCGACAGGGACAAATCGAACCCTGGTCTTTGGGGGAGTCCAGATGGGAATCCTGATGAGGAGGATACCGATCCAGAGAGCCAGAGAGGTTTATGTACAACCCTTGTTGTGGAATAGAGAGCTGAGTGAGAGCTTCTCCATTTCGTGAGTTTTTGTCACACCCCTTCTTTGTTCTAGTTTCTGGTGGTATAGTAGTTTTAATGTAGTTTGTGAATCAACCACACTCAGTGTCAGCCATTTTTCTAGGTAGGGATGTAACTAGATTAGTTAGATGTCATTTATTTCAGTTTAGAGTGAGACACCCTTGGGGTCAGACATTTTGGTCAGCCCTGGTGCAGCTTGGTGAACGTCGTGGAACGTCAATGCCTACCTTTTTGCTGAACCTGATCGTAGTCATTTTGAGGCTATTTTGTTCAACCCTACTTGGGGTAATTTTCAAGTCTTTGCTGACTGTAGTTATGGCAATCAGATGCCTTGGTTATTAATTGACTGCATTCTTCGCAGCCATCCTTTGTTACACCCCTGACTGTCGTTAGAACGGTCGTATCATTTAGGTAGTCGACAGTAACTACCAGTTTGTAAATGCATTATATTTCATTTTGAATAAGCTCAGAAGCTATTCTTGGTCATGTTTGAACCTAACAACTAGAAGGAATGTTTCGTTGCCTAGCATCGAACGCGGTTCCCAACGTATCATTAAGCAGATCTAGTGTGTGAATCTGTGCCACATTTATCTTTTTTTTTTCTTGTGTCGTGTGAGACACGTTTTTATTTGATGTTCTAGCAACTACTGAGTTGCATTTTTAAAGCAAAGAGCTTCAGTTATTGTAAGTTTACTTTCATTTAGACGTCTTTGGTAGAAAGACGGAAGTGTATTACTATACTCAGATTTATAGCGTGCGTTTGATACACGGACTCTGTAGAGATCCGTAACATATGGTAAAGTTTTTTATGAACCGGCCAAGTGCAGGTTTTGTATTGATTAAATCGCCGGCCTTGAATAAACTGGTTATGTAACCCAGTGACCTAGAGCACGCCTGCTTCATTGTGAGACAAAACTACTATAGACGAGGACAGAGTACAATTTGTATTCGCTTTTCCTTTCATTGCTATTTTGCTTATGGAAATCAGTTTCCACTCTTGTATTTGATCACTTGTTTTATGGATCGGTTTTTGTTAGTTTAACGCTCTGTTGCGTGTATTGTCGTATAACAGGTACAGTTATGTAAGGTTTTCTATAGGATGGTGAAGTCTACCCTGTTATAGCAGGATGTTATTGTATGCTTTGTCCGGGGATGATCCCGTTGACCAGATGTTTTTGGAAGGTAACTGTTGTACAGGCCTATCCCAGAGTTATTGAACGAGAGCTTAGCGCCGCTGGTAACCCGTGTTATTGTGTGTCCGAGTTGTTATACTCGTTGATTATATTCCGACTGTTGAGTCGAGGCTTTTTGGTGGAGAATGATCTCAGTTGGAGACACTCCGTGCCCAGGCTATTGTCAATGTTATTCGCCATAAACCTACGATAAACCTATAAACCGACATTCTAATAATAAAATGCATAATTGTTGTAAAACAAGCCTAACTAACGATTCTTTCTATCTAACTTTGTTCTTTGCATTCTGGAACTGTTGACATAGCCGTGCAGTTGAAGATAATTTCCTTGTGAGGAAATGACTAGGACAGTTGACATTTTTGTAGCGACCTGAAGCATGTGCGAACCTAGAGTTCGTAGCTTGTGGAGCTCAGGCCATGCGATGTCAGACGTGGTCTCAACTGCGCATTCGTCACCGTAACTATACACATTAGATGACTATGGTTTACAAAGAGTAAACCAAGGTGTAGGCAGGAATTTTTAATAAAACTACTGTGTCTATTTCGTTATTAATTTATGATGTCAAGTGTATTAAACCCTACATGTTACTTTATTGTGTGCTGTTAGCACATAGTTATTAAGCATAATTAAATTGTTTGTTTTTCATGGCTGTACACTTAGCTTTTGGATGTAATTGTTTTCTTTTACGGACGTCATCGCCGTAAATTTTGTTAATTGATAGGACTTAGCTAGTTGAATTAATGTTAATTTAAATGTCGAAATGGTACCATCCTAACCTAGATTTGTTTTGCTACCCTGTTAAATGTAAATTCAGATATTAGCTTGATCTTGTAACTTGAACTAGGGACTTGCGTCGTGCCATATTCCTAGCGTTGCTGTTGTTGCTTTATCATTGTGAGTTAGATCTTTCGCGAGGGTTTTCAGTAACTTCTCAGGTAGGGGACCTGTTCTTTATCTTAGTTTATTTATTAATTTGCGGACTAACCGATTATAACCCTCCGAACTAGGCTAGGGGCTTGTGAATTTTAATAAATTTTCACGGTGTTTTACATGAGTCTGGATGTTTATTTTCTCAGTCTAGCTTTAAGGTGAACCTTTCCTTAGGCGGTCTATGACCATCGTCACCATGTACCACGATCCCTGTGGACTACGGACTCTCGTGCCGCTTTAGCCTTTTTGGAAGGTCACCTGATCCTCACGGTACTTTTTATTCGATTTATGTGTCGTTAGTTGAGTCATCGTGGTTGTTGACATCAACTAAACGGTCACATAAAATGGCGCACAACGTTGTGGGCGGACTTGGGCCACATAAAATGGCGCCCAACTCATGTGCCGACGTTAACGTGGTGACCCTCAGTACCATGTTATTTTTTTTGAGGATCCGAATGTTGATTAATGGTAAATTGACAGGACTGGGACGAACTTAGAATGTCGTACTGCAGATCAATTGACCGCATGGCATTCATGTTTGATAGAAGTCCATGGGGTGAGGCTTTAGTGTTGAATAAATGAAGGATAGGATTTTCTTTGATGATGCCTCATCCTAAGTAAATGTAATACTTTGCTTTGCTCACCGTTGTCTTTGTAAATGTAGAAGCACTTAGTTTACATACTCCAGCTGTACTCGTGATATTTATATAAATGAAGCAAGCTTTATACCACCAAGTAACTAATCATAGCTGTAAGTTCCAGTAGAAATTGATCCCTCACTTTCTCATATATTTCTTATCTATGGATGAGGAAACTATTCGTCGTGTGTTTGGAGAGATGATGGCAGGTGTGAACGCCAATCTTCAACAGATTACTGCTGACTTAGGTCAGAATACTCAGGCTGTAAATACTGTAAGTGGTCATGTGGACCAGGTTAGACAGGAAGTCAACAATGTCAGTGGTCATGTGGACCAGGTTAGACAGGACTTAGAGATTAACACTCACTCAGTAAATAATGTTAGGGCTGATTTAACTCAAGTCAGGGCAGACATGGACACATATAGGATCGAAGCGAGAAATGATCTGACGACAGGTTTAGCAGCTGTTAGGGTTGATGTCATACGACACCATCAGGAGGCTAACCAGCGCGTAGATTGCTTAACCGACCAGATGAATAGAGCTAGGGAGGAGGTGCAAAACCGATTGGAGGAGCACACAGCTCAAATTCAGACAACCTTGAATAAAGTCCAGATAGACATGAGAGCAGATCTGGAACATACCAGGGAAGAATTCGGGACTCGACTAGATCACGTCGAGGGATTTATCGGAAATGTGAAGAAGGACATGGCAACCATGAACGTTGGTTTAATCTTGATGAGAGGAGCTACCAATGCCGTTAATAACAACGTGAAGACTATCGTTGATGGCATGATGGAGATTAAAGAGGAACTTAACACCAACAGGAGAAACATTTCTGAATTGACGGAAACCGTAGCCAGTCTACGTGAGACAGTTGATGTTCATCATGAGGAACACAAAATTGACCTCATGTTATTGAGAGGTGACCTCAACGAACACGAAGCTACAGTCGAGGCTAAGGTAGCCGAGGTTAGAGACGATGTGGGTAAAATCCAAGAAAATATGTCCAGAGTTGAAGGAGATATCGATTCCTTACAAAAGAGATTTGAGGAAGTCGCGGTGACCGAGAGGTTAGACCTCAGTTATAACCTTAGGACGGCCATACGCGAGGTAGACACAAACCTCAAGGGAAAGGTTGACAGGATCGAGCTGCAATTGAACGACTTAGGCAACAAAGTCGCAGCCAGAACCATCCCAGGTCTTGAAGTAATAGAAAGACGCCTGGACAGACTCGAGACGACTCCAAGAGAGAGACACGTACACCCACAGATGGGAGAATCTCAGGAAACGCCTATATCTCAATCAGGAGGAATGATGCCTACCCATTTCCAACCCAGCGCGCCTATGGAACCGCAACCGTCACAATTCACTAATTTAGCGCAAGGTCAGACCTTGAACTTTAACGCTCACCCGTTTCAACCAGCATCTAATCGAATTAGTCATGAGACTAACACTCCTACGCAGAGTTACATGCAAAATACTTTCAGACCCGCGAATACGCAGGGAAATGTCACCATAATTCGTTCAAGAGAGGAGCAACCAGCTCGCTTCTCGGGAACTGGGAGCGGTGTTACTCCAGTGGAATTCCTAGCAAATGTCGAAAGCTACTTACGTGATACTATGGTAACTCCAGAGAGGGAACTAAGAGTTATAGAGCGACTGCTTGAGGGACAAGCCGGTACCTGGTTCAGAGCATTCCGATACTCATTCACAGGCTACCAAGACTTTAAGGAAGCGTTATTAAGAACATATTGGTCGAGCGACATCCAGCAGAGCATCCGAGCTGAGATGTACACTCGAAGGTACAGTTCCAATACACCTACTCGTTATGCGAATTACTTCGCAATACAGCTCGCGAAGCTCCGTTGTCTTCAGCCTCCATTGTCCGAACAAGATTTGGTGAACACAATTGTTTGGCAGTACCCTGCGGATGTACAACGTGTGTTAATCGCTGCAGGGGCATCCACTTTCCAGCAGTGTGACCAGATACTGCGAAGGTTGGACGCTAACACAGAACAGTTTCCTACACACCGTCAGCAGAAGGCTGATAGGCGCGAGGATAGACATATGAATCTGACGACTGTTGATAAAGTGAGCCAGACGCCACAACAAACACAAACCACAGAGGATTCTGGGCGACGTGATAACAATTACAGTTATAACAGGAGAGAATGGAATAACACTCCGTATACTCGAAATCAACATGATGACCGGCGAAGTCATTGGGACCGGCGATTCGACCGAAGGACGGACGACAACCGACGTCATGAAAACAACCGCCGAGGGAATGAAGGAAGAAATCAGCAACACGGACGTATCCGTAGAGACTATCGATATAGTGGGGGTTACGACAGAAATCGAGACCCTAGATACCAGCCAGACAGGGATTGGAAAGGAAGAGCGCGGGAGAGCCGTGAGTACCTCCAACAATTGAGAGAATTGCAGATCCAAGAAGAGGGAGAACGGAACCCTACTTCGAGGGAAAATAGACATTCGGCGCAGGAAACGGAGCAGAACCAGCCCAGTACTTCTCGCCATGACAGAAAAAAAAACTCCGAAAAATCAATAGATTCTTGTTTGGTTGAGCACCGAGTAACTGCCTCTATATTACTCTGGGAGCCAATCCAAGAAGACTTGTTGGACGAACGACGAACCACAATTATGAATTAACACGTCTACCCAAGATTGTAGCCACCTTGAATGAAGTCAGTGTAGTCATACTCATCGATACTGGAGCGATGATTAGTGTAATTTCCGCCGATTGCCATGCCAGACTTAGAGCAAACTCTGAGGTGACGGAGTTGCCCATTTCAGCTATAAGAGTCAGAGGTGTCATACCTGACCGCGTTGTAACGTGCAAAATCCAGATTTTGTGTACTGTGAAGATTTCGAGCCACGTGTACTTGCACGAATTTCTCGTAATGAAGGGCCTGCATCATGATGCCATTTTAGGCGCAGACTTCATTAGAAAATATGATGGAATCATTGACATGGGACGGAATACGGTAGAGTTTTAGCCGAACAAACCCATTCAGATGAGCCTAATTGAAGAAGAACCGGAATTCCTATCCGAAGTAGACGTAGTCGAAGCATTAAAGGGCAAGGAAATTGAGGCGACACTAGATGCCGACGAAGAGGCAGAATCGTTATCAGCACCCACACATGAGGATCTTGAGGCAATACTGAACGAATACAGAGATATATTCGACACCACACCTGGTGAGATATTAGACTACGAGTATGATCTTGTATTACTGGACGATTCCCCATTCCAGAAAAGGATCTATCCGATTGCCGAGAAACATCTCGAAGAAGCTGCTAAGAAGATCCATGAGATGGAAGCAGCAGGTACAATCAAGAAATCACCGACTCCTTTCTTGAATCCCATAATACCTGTGGTTAAGGTAGATGGAAGCTTGAGACTTTGTCTTGATGCCAGAGCCTTGAATGAACGCCTAGCTCCTGAGCACGACAGACCGCCCAAGATTAGGGACATTCTCAGGAAGTTCAAAGGAAAAAGGATATTTTCATCATTAGACTTGGTTCAGTCTTATTACCATATCAGATTATCTGAGCATACTCAGAAATATACTGGATTCTTGTTTGATCAGACTACTTATGTATTCCAAAAACTACCATTTGGATTGAAAAATGCCGGAGCCGCATTAATCAGAGCACTTGATGCCAAGCTGGCTCATGAAGTGAAGCAGAAAGTAATATGTTATGTGGATGACATAATCATAGCTTCGGGAACAGAAGAAGAGCATTTAAAGACATTGTGCCTTGTTTTTGAGAATCTCCGACAGGCAAATTTTAAGGTCAAGTTTGACAAGTGTCGATTTTTTCAGGAAGAAGTGAAATTCGTAGGACACATAATCAATGGAGAAGAATATAGACCGAATCCGGCAAAGATTAGAACTGTTGCTGCATTTCCAACACCAACCCGTGTGAAACACGTGAGACAATTCTTAGGAATTCTCCAATTCTTTGCTGCTCATTGTGAGAAGTATTCCGAAACTGTTGCACCACTGCAAGGATTATGGAAAAAGAACTGCAGGTGGAACTGGAATGATGAATGCGAGATAGCTTTCAGGAGAGCTAAACAGATGCTTGTGGACTCAATTCAGTTAGAATATCCAGATTACTCTCGGAACTTTATTCTAGAAACTGATGCATCTGCCATTGGTATAGGAGCCATTTTACTGCAAGAAGATGATGAGAAGAAACGTCATTACATCGCTTTCTTAAGCCGACGTTTAAGAGCACATGAATCTCACTACTTCACGACCGAGATAGAAGCACTTGCAATTGTTTACGCACTTGAATACTGGCAGAAACTTCTGTTAGGTCAGAGGATTATTGTGAGAACCGATCATCATGCGTTGACCTTCATCTTGAGAACAAGACTGGCAAGCGACAGGATCACACGCTGGACGCTGTTTCTCCAACAGTTCGATTTGGAAATAGTTTATCGACCAGGCAGAGAGAATGTTTTGGCCGACATCCTCAGCCGGAATCCTGAAGCTACTGTTAATGCCATAGACATCGAGGGAGAATGCGAGGAACACCTTCGCCGATTTCGTCATTTACCTGAAGGACAGCGACGTGAGGAGGAACTCAGACATATTATCCGTTTCCTAGAACGAAGAATGGATCCACAGGATGATCATTATGCAAGGATTGCTGCTGTTGCAGATGATTATTTGATTTATCATCGTGTCTTATACAAGTTTGTAGACGAGGACCACACTCAACTGCGTGCAGTTATTCCTAGAAGATACCAAGAATCTTGTGGTGTTTGAAGCCATATTTTCAGTGTTGCCTTAGTAAACAAGAGTTTAGTGCTTTTCAGTCGGTCAACACGAATGTACCCAAAAGAGATGGGTTATGCCCTAATCCTGAAATAAATTACATGAGATTAATAAAACACTAGGATGACCAGTTTCGATCGTCAAGCGATCATCATCAGATCCAATACACTTAGGCTACAAAATCTATGTTTGAAATACAGGTGAAAATATTTACAATATGTACAATTATTTAGTTGCAGTATTGGTACTGCAACTGTCAGTGTATGCTAAATGCAGTATATATGTTAGGTGAAATGCTAAATGGTGATAGCTATCCGTAGATTGTACTTTAGAGAGATTATATGGTTGTAAACTATGGTTAAACTATAAAATTTTAGGCTAACTACTTATCTGATTGTCTTCCGTACAACAGCTACTCGCAGTTTTCGTGTACACTGGAACGCACTGTGCGGTCGACTGCGGTGGTATCTTAACGACTGGTTTTTCCCTGCTTTCTCCCCCCTGCTCCTACGTGCTGTGGGGAGTGATAGCGATGTGTTTATGTGAGGTGTTGCCAACCTAGATAAGATGTATGTTATTGAATGAGGTGGGTCTACAATTATTAAAGACCGTGGATTAGCCCTCGCCACGCGTGGAGCATAACCCATTCGAACTAAGCGTTGACGGTCTTATGAGGACGTCCCGGCACCTTTAATACTGCCGCGAATTTCCACAGCAGAGTAAACAACAGAACGAACGTAACCTTTTCTCAAGGTGAAATGAATATGTTAGACAAAGGTTTGAAATACAACTGCACAGACGCACACACGAACCACAATATAAAACAGTTAATCACAGATATTGAGATAGCCAGTCACAAGCTCCCAGCAGAAGACAGGGAATTAACCAAAAATCTCGCCACCAACGAAGCCAAAAAAATCCTCAAACGAGAGGGCGACGGCAATAACATTCAAAACAACAAACAACTCAAAGAAATAAAGTCGTTGAAACAAAAAATAAAAGAACATGACTTAATCATCACAAAAGCAGATAAGGGAAACACTACAGTAATTTTGAACAAAACAGAATACATTGAAAAAACAGTCGAATTCCTCAACAACAACGAAATCAAGGAATTAACAAAAGACCCCACCAACAAATTCCAAAAACAAATAAAAAGTGCGCTAAAAGAAACAGAATACATACTGACCAAAGCCGAAAAATCAAAACTAATAAACATGAACCCGAAAATACCGTCATTGAGGGGACAACCAAAAATACACAAAAAGGAATGCCCAATGAGACCAATAGTCAATTGTAGGAATGCCCCTAATTACAAAATCAGCAAAGAGTTACTAAAAATCTTAAAATGCCGTCTTTCCAACGACAAAAACAACTCTGTAAAGAACACAACAGAACTAGTAACAGCATTGAACACCCTACAAATGAAACCTAGCTTCAGGCTAGTATCCTTCGACGTAACTAACATGTACACCAATATTCCGATTATTGAAGCAATCAACACTATCGAAAACAACTTAAAATCCAACAATTCGGTAAAAGAAATTGAAGAGATTGTGAGATTACTGAGGGTCGTTCTCACCCAAAACGTGTTTCAATTCGACAATAAAATATACACACAGAGAGAAGGCCTAGCAATGGGATCGCCACTAAGTGGGTTAATCGCTGACATCTTCATCAATGCACTAGAAAACGCGTACTTAGAAAATACTTCAACAAAGGGAATAGTAATATGGAAAAGATACGTAGATGATGTAATTTGCATCTACGATACTGAACTAACAAGCGAAGAAACAATTCTCCAATCCATTAATAGCCTGCACCACTCTATCAAATTCACTAAGGAATCCGAAATAGACCGGAAAATAAATTATCTCGATATAACTATTGAACGTAAAGACAACGACCTTTCATATTCCATATTCCGGAAAGCAACACAAACCTCGCATGCAATCGACAATCAGTCTAATCACCCCAGTACGCACAAACTAGCGGGTTTCAATTCAATGGTGCACAGAGCTTTAAACATACCCATGTCAAAAGACAACTATAATAAGGAAATAAGAACTATTATGCAAATAGCAAAGGAAAACAACTTCTCGCCAAGCAAAATAAATCAAATTATAGCCAAACATAAAAATAAAGATAAAACGATTCCCAAACCGGACAGTAATGAGAAAAAATTTGCGCGTTTCAACTATGTGAATGCGAATACATATAAAATCACTAACCTATTCAAAAAGCAAGGCATAAAGATAGCTTTCACGACGAAAAACACAACCGCTAGGCACCTCCTAAATAGTAATCTAAATAAACGTGACCCGTATTCAAGGTCAGGGGTATATTCTATAACGTGCCAAGACACCGATTGTCAAGCTAATTACATCGGGCAGAGTGGAAGGCGAGTAGACACACGTTATAATGAACATAGGAATGCGATAAGATACGGAACACATTCAGCCGTGTGCGAACATATGTGTGACGCAGGGCACAGCTTTACCAACATAGAGTCGGACCTTAAAATAATCCATCACGAATCGAAAGGCAGAGCTCTTGACATAAAGGAAGCAATCGAGATACACCTAGCCAAAAGAAACAATCCCAACAATCTAAATGAACACACGTTCATGGAGAGCTCACCCCTCTTCACGCTACTAAAAAACACACCCTGTCGGAAACAAAACACAATTTAGCGACACAGCCAAGCTAGATAAAAAGGGGGGAAATTAGGGGGTTATTAATAGGTAAATGTTATCTGGATCAGGTGTACGATGTACTTTTCTTCTGCAATAAACCAAGGCCCATATTCGCGGCAGTATTAAAGGTGCCGGGACGTCCTCATAAGACCGTCAACGCTTAGTTCGAATGGGTTATGCTCCACGCGTGGCGAGGGCTAATCCACGGTCTTTAATAATTGTAGACCCACCTCATTCAATAACATACATCTTATCTAGGTTGGCAACACCTCACATAAACACATCGCTATCACTCCCCACAGCACGTAGGAGCAGGGGGGAGAAAGCAGGGAAAAACCAGTCGTTAAGATACCACCGCAGTCGACCGCACAGTGCGTTCCAGTGTACACGAAAACTGCGAGTAGCTGTTGTACGGAAGACAATCAGATAAGTAGTTAGCCTAAAATTTTATAGTTTAACCATAGTTTACAACCATATAATCTCTCTAAAGTACAATCTACGGATAGCTATCACCATTTAGCATTTCACCTAACATATATACTGCATTTAGCATACACTGACAGTTGCAGTACCAATACTGCAACTAAATAATTGTACATATTGTAAATATTTTCACCTGTATTTCAAACATAGATTTTGTAGCCTAAGTGTATTGGATCTGATGATGATCGCTTGACGATCGAAACTGGTCATCCTAGTGTTTTATTAATCTCATGTAATTTATTTCAGGATTAGGGCATAACCCATCTCTTTTGGGTACATTCGTGTTGACCGACTGAAAAGCACTAAACTCTTGTATACCAAGAATCTGTTATTCTTATGGTACATTTATCCATTGGACATGGTGGAACAGACAAAACCATTGCAACTATCAAGGAGTCTTTCACATGGAAAGGGTTAGGAGCCACCGTTAGACAGTGTTTACGTGCTTGCGACGCATGCCAGCGGAACAAATACACGTCACACTTGCTGAAGGAACAACCTAGACCAATACTACCAACTCAACCTAGAGAGTTGTATGCACAGGACCTGTATGGCCCAATACCTAAGGCTCGTCGTGGGAATCGATACATCGTTGTAACGGTGGATGTGTTCACGAAATATACGATGCTTCATCCGATTCAAAAAGCTACTGCACATCAGATTATTCAGAGGATTAGACGTCAAGTGATACCGGAGGCAGGAAAGCCACAATTCTTGTTGACTGATCACGGATCACAGTACACCTCAGCAGAATTTGCCAATGCCATGAATGAGCTTGAAATAGGTCATGTTTTATCATCTATTCGACATCCAGAGAGCAACCCAGCAGAATGCGTGATGTCTATTATCGCAAAATTCTGTCGATTATATTGTCAAGAAGAACACTGGCGATGGACTGAAGTCCTTGTCATTATGGCAAAATGTATTAATTCAACAGTACATGAAAGCACTGGTCAAATACCTATGGTTTTGCATTTGAACCAGATGCCGCTGAGAATATGGGATCGTGTGATTGTAAATCCACCTTGTTTACAACCATCACATGCCAGCAGACTTTTAGCCGCAAGAGAGACTATGGACAGACAAGCTGCCAAGCGCTTGAGAAGAACTAGACGCCAGAGGTTTAGAGAACCACTAGTAGAAGGAGACCTTATCCTTATAAGGAGACCCGGAATTTCTAGTCCTATAGACCGCATATATGGGAAATTTCTATCCTTGTATTATGGCCCTAGTCGTATCCGACAGCCTTTAAACAATGGAAGTTATGTGATAGAAGACATTAGGACAGGAGAACGCATTGGAACCTTTAATGCAGCCAATCTAAAAAAAATATCACTCTTGAATGAATTTCAAAGCAAATAAAAATGTTATCCCAACATTTTATTTGAAACGACAGAGAGGCAGATGAACCCGCTGAGCTATGGTTCATGTGATATTTTTTTATGACAGAGCATTTATGAGGGGATGTCGTACTTTTGAACACACCCAGGAAGCCACGTGAAGCTGAGAGATCACGCGATACTTTGAAGTAGCGGTGAATCGCACTTTTGACTTTGGTGTAAACTGCTAATTATTATCTGAGGTCTTATTAATTATTTTTATCTTTCCTACGAGACTCAGAATATTCCATTTCGTCATGCTGCATTATTAAAACATTTTGGAGAATGTTTACTTTTACTTTAGGTAAGGTAATACCCTTGCAGATACGCAAAAAGGAACGTAAGTAGTCGCTCAACATTTTCGTTTTGACGACCTACTTTCTAGAGACACCCAGTACCGGAGCACTGCGTCTTGAGAATCCGCCTTGTGTAGGCGTGGAATTACATTTGTCCTACGAGACGTAGAAGAATATCCGCTGTTTAGCGTTAAAAGTGATTATAAGGTGCCATCGAGCAAGCAAATACTAATATTCACTGTCGATGAAGTCCAGTGAATTAAATAAGAAGCTTGAGAAATAATTATTGGCAAGTATAGTGTATTGCACAACATTGCTGTGACATCACATATTACCCACGCGTATGTGGAGGGCAGATGCCTAGTGGAAATATACAGGTAATAGTGTTACAATTATCCTGAATAAGTGTGATTATAATAGTATGAGATATTTAAATTGCCAAAGTGGAAATTTCATCTTTGAAACGTCGTATAATTCACGGATGCTGCGTGATACAAAAGTAGCGTCACTAGCACGTGCAGCATTATAAAATAGTATTAGCTCACATGCTAATCCACATCTGCAAGATTAAGGCTGTGTCGTATTTTATAATTGAAGCCTATAATAGTCACGACGGACATTATAATTTTGGAAGTGAGAGGATGAATAATCACGCAACTTATTTCGCTACCCACGTGATTGGACTTTTATTCACCATGGTTGAAGCAGTCACCATGGGCTAATACCATCCCAGTATGGGGGGTGACGTTTCTACAGGAACCAGCATGATGGTGGAACTTCCAGAACGATGAACGAGAGGGAAGGAGCCAAAATGCCATTTCCAGGCATATCCACGAAGATGTCGACAGGGACAAATCGAACCCTGGTCTTTGGGGGAGTCCAGATGGGAATCCTGATGAGGAGGATACCGATCCAAAGAGCCAGAGAGGTTTATGTACAACCCTTGTTGTGGAATAGAGAGCTGAGTGAGAGCTTCTCCATTTCGTGAGTTTTTGTCACACCCCTTCTTTGTTCTAGTTTCTGGTGGTATAGTAGTTTTAATGTAGTTTGTGAATCAACCACACTCAGTGTCAGCCATTTTTCTAGGTAGGGATGTAACTAGATTAGTTAGATGTCATTTATTTCAGTTTAGAGTGAGACACCCTTGGGGTCAGACATTTTGGTCAGCCCTGGTGCAGCTTGGTGAACGTCGTGGAACGTCAATGCCTACCTTTTTGCTGAACCTGATCGTAGTCATTTTGAGGCTATTTTGTTCAACCCTACTTGGGGTAATTTTCAAGTCTTTGCTGACTGTAGTTATGGCAATCAGATGCATTGGTTATTAATTGACTGCATTCTTCGCAGCCATCCTTTGTTACACCCCTGACTGTCGTTAGAACGGTCGTATCATTTAGGTAGTCGACAGTAACTACCAGTTTGTAAATGCATTATATTTCATTTTGAACAAGCTCAGAAGCTATACTTGGTCATGTTTGAACCTAACAACTAGAAGGAATGTTTCGTTGCCTAGCATCGAACGCGGTTCCCAACGTATCATTAAGCAGATCTAGTGTGTGAATCTGTGCCACATTTATCATTTTTTTCTTGTGTCGTGTGAGACACGTTTTATTTGATGTTCTAGCAACTACTGAGTTGCATTTTTAAAGCAAAGAGCTTCAGTTATTGTAAGTTTACTTTCATTTAGACGTCTTTGGTAGAAAGACGGAAGTGTATTACTATACTCAGATTTATAGCGTGCGTTTGATACACGGACTCTGTAGAGATCCGTAACATATGGTAAAGTTTTTTATGAACCGGCCAAGTGCAGGTTTTGTATTGATTAAATCGCCGGCCTTGAATAAACTGGTTATGTAACCCAGTGACCTAGAGCACGCCTGCTTCATTGTGAGACAAAACTACTATAGACGAGGACAGAGTACAATTTGTATTCGCTTTTCCTTTCATTGCTATTTTGCTTATGGAAATCAGTTTCCACTCTTGTATTTGATCACTTGTTTTATGGATCGGTTTTTGTTAGTTTAACGCTCTGTTGCGTGTATTGTCGTATAACAGGTACAGTTATGTAAGGTTTTCTATAGGATGGTGAAGTCTACCCTGTTATAGCAGGATGTTATTGTATGCTTTGTCCGGGGATGATCCCGTTGACCAGATGTTTTTGGAAGGTAACTGTTGTACAGGCCTATCCCAGAGTTATTGAACGCGAGCTTAGCGCCGCTGGTAACCCGTGTTATTGTGTGTCCGAGTTGTTATACTCGTTGATTATATTCCGACTGTTGAGTCGAGGCTTTTTGGTGGAGAATGATCTCAGTTGGAGACACTCCGTGCCCAGGCTATTGTCAATGTTATTCGCCATAAACCTACGATAAACCTATAAACCGACATTCTAATAATAAAATGCATAATTGTTGTAAAACAGCCTAACTAACGATTCTTTCTATCTAACTTTGTTCTTTGCATTCTGGAACTGTTGACATAGCCGTGCAGTTGAAGATAATTTCCTTGTGAGGAAATGACTAGGACAGTTGACATTTTTGTAGCGACCTGAAGCATGTGCGAACCTAGAGTTCGTAGCTTGTGGAGCTCAGGCCATGCGATGTCAGACGTGGTCTCAACTGCGCATTCGTCACCGTAACTATACACATTAGATGACTATGGTTTACAAAGAGTAAACCAAGGTGTAGGCAGGAATTTTTAATAAAACTACTGTGTCTATTTCGTTATTAATTTATGATGTCAAGTGTATTAAACCCTACATGTTACTTTATTGTGTGCTGTTAGCACATAGTTATTAAGCATAATTAAATTGTTTGTTTTTCATGGCTGTACACTTAGCTTTTGGATGTAATTGTTTTCTTTTACGGACGTCATCGCCGTAAATTTTGTTAATTGATAGGACTTAGCTAGTTGAATTAATGTTAATTTAAATGTCGAAATGGTACCATCCTAACCTAGATTTGTTTTGCTACCCTGTTAAATGTAAATTCAGATATTAGCTTGATCTTGTAACTTGAACTAGGGACTTGCGTCGTGCCATATTCCTAGCGTTGCTGTTGTTGCTTTATCATTGTGAGTTAGATCTTTCGCGAGGGTTTTCAGTAACTTCTCAGGTAGGGGACCTGTTCTTTATCTTAGTTTATTTATTAATTTGCGGACTAGCCGACTATAACCCTCCGAACTAGGCTAGGGGCTTGTGAATTTTAATAAATTTTCACGGTGTTTTACATGAGTCTGGATGTTTATTTTCTCAGTCTAGCTTTAAGGTGAACCTTTCCTTAGGCGGTCTATGACCATCGTCACCATGTACCACGATCCCTGTGGACTACGGACTCTCGTGCCGCTTTAGCCTTTTTGGAAGGTCACCTGATCCTCACGGTACTTTTTATTCGATTTATGTGTCGTTAGTTGAGTCATCGTGGTTGTTGACATCAACTAAACGGTCTCAATATCTAGACCTACAAGATGATGTTGCGCTTGCAGACTGTGTTCGGTACTTGTTGATCCATTAAACATTGGGATGTGGTTTGCACATATTAACGTAATTTTAGAAGAGTAAACTCTCAGTGAAATATTTCCGTACATAAGCAGACAACTAAGGAACAAGGATACAAGAAGAGTAAACAAGAATACGAATGAGTCAAGTAACAAACAAGGAGGGTAAACAAGAACACGAATCAGTCAAGTAAAAGACAAGGAGGGTAAACAAGAACACGAATCAGTCAACTAAGAAGCAAACAAGAAGAATGAACAAGAAATTTCTGAGGGCTGTAACGGAGTACACTCAGCCTCGTGAGGCAAAACTGAGAAAACTGATTCCCACCTCGGCCATCCTAAAAGTAGTTTTCCGTGGTTTCCCATTTCTACTCCAGATCTACCTTACGGCCGCCTCAATTAAAAATAAACACACTACTACAGATATCACACTAACACAGGTTATCACGTCATATTGGCAGGTGGAAATCTCAAGGAAGTAGGAGGATTCTGTTACTTAGGAAGCAAAATAACCAGTGGTGGACGAAGAAAAGAGGTTATAAAAAGTAGGTTGGCTCAGGCAGGGAAAGCATTTCTAAAGAAAATAAATCTCTTGACATCGAAGATTGGTTTAGGTATTAGGAAGTCATTTTTAAAAGCCTTTATCTGGCGCTCTATGGAAACGAAACTTGGGACTGTTGAGGAGATGAGATGATGATAATTGTTGTTTTAAGGGGCCTAACATCTAGGTTATCGGCCCCTAATGGTTTGGGTGATTGTGAAAGTTGAGATGAGAATGAAAACTATAACTAATAGTAACTTCAAACTTACAGACTAGAAGAAGAAATGGTAAACAAATAAAGGATAAGGCAAATAAAGGACAGGAAGAAAAGAAATGCCCTCATCCCTCGAAGAATGAGGATTGAGGGACTTGGAAGGAAGGAGAGCCATGAAAGGCAGATAGGAAAGTGAAAGAGGAGAGGGCCCGCCCCAAGGTCAGAGGAAAAACGGAACAAAACGGACCCAGCTCAGAAATCCCTCGGAGTCGCCAACTCCCAAACTCACCAGCCGTGAGCCCTTGAGGGTGTAGCACTATCCAGGGTGCACCAGAAGTGGTGGGGCTACACACACCGTGCTTCCTTGAGGGCCTTGTGCAGAAGAC
The DNA here is from genome assembly GCA_946902985.2 of Meconema thalassinum. Taxonomy (NCBI): domain Eukaryota; kingdom Metazoa; phylum Arthropoda; class Insecta; order Orthoptera; family Tettigoniidae; genus Meconema; species Meconema thalassinum. Next base: position 179,447,939 of record OX336393.1, read on the forward strand.
AGGAGATAACATGAAAAGAAAAAGAAGTCTGACCCCTCGAAGAATGAGGTTATCAGGAAAGATGAGACAAGGGCCAATTAAGGCGGAAAAGTAAAAGACTCCCTAGGACTCAGATACCCTAATACCGTCGGGGTTGGAAGAAACAAGAGTTGACCAAGAGAGGTCGACAGGAAAGAAGACTGAGAGGAGTCCGGCACAAGTAAGTGGAAGCAATGCCGGACTCAGCTGGGGTCCCGTGGTCACCAACCCACGTCCACTAGATGTGAGCACCTGGGGGGATGTTGAGGAGAGTAGAAACATTTGAAAAGCAGTGTTATAGGAGAATGACGAAAATCCGATGGGTAGTTGGAGCAACACATAAAGAGGTATTAAGACCAGTGGGCGAGGGAGAGGTGTTTCTGGCGACTGCTAATGAAGGAAACAGGGAGGCTGGTATCAGCCATTCATGATTTGATTGCCGCTGAACGTGGCTGCACCAGCGTTTGTTGTTTATTGCAGCAGGAGCCTTGCGGGACGAAGCGGGGGACACTGAGATGACGAACTGCAGTCCGCACATAAGTCAAGCAGCAATGCGCGCAATAGTATAGCTAACCGTCACAAGAGCTCATGTCACCACGGAAAGTTAAACAATGACTGAGGCTACTGGAGCTGAGTGATATCCTACCCTTGTAACTGTACCTGTCAACCAAGGAGGCTGACAGCGTGGCACGTGTAAACAAAGAATAGTTCCCATCTCGACCACCGGCAATCAATTCTTGAAAGGCTAATAAGACACATACTATGACGTCCAGAAATAGCAAAAGGGTTAAGGACAAGAACTGTAGGGGTAGACTAAGGTTAGAATATGTTAAACAGATTGCCTCGGATGTAAGGTGTGGTAGCTATGTACAGATGATACGATTAGCTCAGGACAGGGAGGCATGGAGCGCTGCACCAAACCAGTCAAAAGACTGAAGACCCAAACAACAACAACAACAACTACAACAAGAACAGAGAAGGCAAAAAAAGGAAAAACACACTAGACCTTGAACAAAATGAGTCTAGGTTCAATACAAGTACGCCATGGCTAACCTGACAGAACGAATTTTCCTAGCCGTCACCTTCATTATTGTAACCGTGTCCAACTATGCCCATACAGGGTGTTACAATAATGTACGGCACAAAATGCTGGACACATTCCTCACACGTAGACGAAGAAATTATGTTATATGAACATGGGTCCGGAAACGCTTTGTTTCCATGTTATACCTCGTTGTCTCCAACTCATTAGGCATGGGAAACACACAAGAACAGAACGTTAGAATGATGGGGAACATGCACTCTTGGTTACGTTGTCATTATCGTAGGTGCACCGCCAGTGTTTTGTTTTACAAGGCCCTGTTGCCATGCGACTTAGCCGATGTGCCTTTAGCTGTGCGACAAACATGTACTTCATGCACGATGGAACACCTGCTCATTTTAGTGCTAATGTCCATCGGCTTCTAAGTAACAGATTTGGTGACAGATGGATAGGTAGAGGTGGACCAATTACCTGGCCTCCACGCTCTCCGGACCTAAAATCACTGGGCATTTGAAAGTTCTTGTGTATTGAACCCCAATACAAGATGTTCAGAGTCTCCGTGCCCGTATTATGGAAGGCTGCTAAACCATACGCAGTACTCCAGGGATACAATAGCGCATCCCAGATTCACTACGACGGTGGGTTGATGAATGTATCAATGCGCACGGAGGGCATATTGAACATCTCCTGTGAGCAAGAGTTGCAAGTGGTATGCTGGTACGTTCTGTTCTTGTGTGTTTCCCATGGCTAATGAGTTGGAGACAATGAGGTGTAACATGGAAACAAAGCGTTTCCGGACCCATGTTCATATACCATAATTTCTTCGTCTACGTGTGAGGAATGTGTCCTGGATTTTGTGCCGTACATTGTTGTTACACCCTGTATAGCTTGTAAAGCATGTTAGTAAGTTTTGTTTCCTCCAATTAGGCCTATACAGTTTCGTGCTCGTTCTAGTTTTCTCCAGCCATGACCTTGTCTTTTTATGAGTATACAACGACACCGTGAAGAAAACTGATGTCCCTCTTCCGTTCCCTGCTTACACGACTTCCGCTGAAAAAATAGAGTTACTTCCGGGCGTGTAACAAGGCGGTAAAATGAATTATTAAAACCCATTTTCTAACAAGTGAGTTGTCCTGCTGACAAATGGTACACTGTCTAAATTACTACAGTATAACAGGCCTTCAACGCAATCGAACAGAACTCGCAAATGGTTCCGTTAAGAATAGGTTTCCGCTTAACGGATGTACGCCTATGCTAAAAGAAAAAAATCATGTACATGCATAAAATTGACATACTAAGAAAATATAAAAGGTCACTGCTGGAACATACCATATTCAGTAGCTTACAGGTCCGCTCCTGGCCGTGGTAAGTGATTTTTGAAAGACGGCAAAAATTACGACACGCATGTCATACGATGATGGCATGCCAAAGAACCCATTTGAAGTCATTAGGCCGTGTTCATAATGGCAAAATTAATCTCGGGAGTTCCCGCCAAAACTCATTTCTCCACTAGAAAGCGCCATAGTGTTCAAGGAGCTTAGATATCTAACGTCCTTGACTTTCATAGTGCTTCAAGGAACAGCGAAATTCGACATGCAAGCGGCCCTCTGGGTGTCAAATAACAAAGCTTGCACCCGGCACCCGAGGCCATACGATAGTCTATTATTATTATAGTGTTGCATTTACATATTTATGCTACTATATCACTTTTACTCTCGTGTTAAGATCAAGCACAACTCTTGCTTTCGATGCCATAATGACTGCTGCCGAACTATGTCAGTAATTTAGTTGAGAAGTACCTCAGTTAAAATATGAATTTCAAGACAAAGACAGGTATTTGTTGATAAAATAGCTAATTAAAGCGAGCATTGGGAAAGGCTTGGTGAACAGGAAGCAGGCAATTAGTCGTTCACTTTGACGTGCAATTTGAAGAACAAAATAAGGAGGACCTCATTTCCGTTTAATGCAGGGAATTTGTCACTTTTTTATCCAAAAATGTCCGTTCAATACAGGGTCCATTCAAGGCAGGTTTCACTGTACATACTACACGTGGTAAAAAAAAAAAAGACGAGACTGGGTATTGTTATTATTATTTATTATATTTTTAAGTGAATTCTCCCAATAAATGGAAGAGGTTAGGAAAATAATTCAATGAACTTTTTGTTATTCTTTTTGTTGTTCCAATAGGCTTTCATTCATTCCAAGAAAGCTTGTTTACGTTCTTCGGACCCCTTTGGTCTGTGCTGTTTTTGTTGCTCTAATGTAACTTCCCATTTGTTTACATTGTGTCTGGAGGTGTCCCTTTCTGAAATGTCTGTTGAACTTATGTTTGCATTTTTTAGGTCCTTTTGAAGTTCTTCTAACCAAGGTGTTGAGTTCTTGAATGAGGCCACATAATCTATTATCCTTTTCGTCAATCTTATTACAGGGTCTTTCACTCAAAGTGGGGCCGGCTGCACGGCTGGTGCACCACTGCAGGTAGAAGGTCAAGCCAAAGGTCAGACGAGCACATGTCAACACGGAGCTGAGACAGTTGCGACGCAGGATTTGACGAATTAAGTTGACTTCGTTATTTCGTTTATAGCCTATTTTAAGTTACACGTGTTATAAGTTTATAACGTGTTAAAGTAGAGTCTCGCAAACTCGGCCTAATGTTGACCGAAGGGTGGCTGAGTTCGCGAAAATGCCGGGTTATCGGGAAATGTGTTAAAAAAGACGAAATAAGCTGTTTGTTTTGGTTTAAAAGTAATGCAATGCAGTACATTTCATTGTTTTTAACAGAAACACAAGTTTTAAAATAATTAATCCACTACAATTAGCCTGCAGTATTTGAATATGTACAAAACAATTCCCGTAGGCAAATAGTTTTTTCACTTAATGAATATTACCATTTACTTTTTTGAAAGAAAAAAAGTAAGTAATGTTCTTTTGCTTTTCGCTTTGAAACCTGTTTCTTGAAGCCTCGTCACGAAGACGTGAACGAAACAGAATTGCGGAGAATGCACAATCAAATAAATACAACGCTCTGCGCGAGAACCGTTCTTAGTGCCAACAGTTTGTACATTTACAGTACTTGTATTTAACAGGTCGTCGTTACTCTTCTTGCTGTGTACTGTAGGTCAACTTGTTTCGCGTCGTATTTAACTGTCGATAATTCCATTGATTGAGAAGACGAAAGAAAACATAATAACGCTCTGTGCGGAAACACAAAAACAAACAAAAATCATGAATTTTTTCCTCCTGTCAGGGTGGCCGAGAATCCGGAGTGCCGGGTTACCGAGTGCCGATTTTGCGAGACTCTACTGTATTGCGAAGTGTTAAAGCCTATTGCTTCAATTTTTATTTATGGGGTAAATTGAAAAATAAGATTTATGCAACAACCCCTCACACACAGATGAACTCAAATTAAATATCACGAGAGAAATTGAGGCTATCTCGGTAGATGAACTGATGCTTGTGAATGAAAATTTCCTGAGAAGATGCCAGAAATGTGTAGATGCAGGTGGAGGAAATTTTCAATATCTTCTGTGACAAGGTGAGTAATTATTTTACTTGAATTATGTGTTATTATGTGTGCTTGTTATTCACATGCGATTCGTACGGGTGCTCTCTCGACCCCAAGCTCAGTGAGTTGCCATGTGCTCGTCCGATCCTCCACGCGCCGCACCTCGCGGCCAGCCCCATTTTAAGTGAAAGACCCTGTATTATTATTATTATTATTATTGAGGCATTTAAAGGTGAAATAAAATTCTGCAAGTATGTATGTTTTCTTAAATTTTGTTTAGAAATTAATTGGACACACTCGTGTTGACCGACTGAAAAACTTCTAATAATAGATGTCTTTCCTGTCGATCTCCCTTCCTTAGCTCTTGTTCACGTCCGACCCCAATGGTATTAGATTAACGTTTTAAGTGCTGTGTTTTTCATTCGATTTTTTTAAATTTGTAAAACTCATAATTTTTTACTGATCATGAGAATGGAGAGGTGGAGTAATAGGCTTAAAATGTCTATAGGTTTTGGGTCTTTATTACTCTAAATATAATTTCGAATTCCTATTTATATTTTGAGTCGAACCAAAATTCAAATATTTGAGCGGGCATCATCTCCATTCCCGGTAATGGTCCCAAAATAAAATGATTTCCTAAAATCAGTAAGCAAGTATTACTTGTTGCTCCTTTGATCCAAAATCCCAACGTGGCGTGAATAATTTGCTTCTTGTCTTAGATGAACTCCAACTGTAGAGGACAGACGTCTACAAAATCATATTTTAGTTATTTCCGGAGGCAAGAATCCAAACTCTAGTAGTACTACATAATGCCCAACAGATGGCAGAACATACCAACGATCGACTCGGAACTGGAAGGCGAATGGGGAATCTGCAAAAAAAAAAAAAAAAAAAGTGCACCGTTTATAGGCGGGCGAAGCACTCGACGGGTTAAATAATATATAAGGCGTCATCAGAAAGTTTCCGTTTGACGGCCGTACAGCCCAGAATCACAAAATCGCCGTGAGATTAAAGGCACTCATCCTACCGTCGCACCAGTTGCAAGACCACGGTGTGGTAAAACACTGTGTCCTGCTGCGTGAAAAAGTTCGTAACCACCTGCTTCGCATCCTCGTCCGACATGAATCGTCGACCCTACAAGGCCTTTTTTAAGGGACCGAAGGCGTGAAAATCACAACGGGAGAGATCAATACTATAGGGCGGGTCTCCAGTGTTTCCCACTTGTACCTTCTACGTTACGACCTTTGCAGTATGGGGATGTGCGTTATAATGAAGCAACAGCACCCCTTTTCACAGTTTTCCCGGACGTTTCACCTTATTGCACGCCTTAATTTCTCCAGTGTTACGCAGCACTGTTCCCCAGTGATGGAGACACCAGGTTCCTTGAAACCAATAAGCAATGGGCCCCAGTAATCAAAGAACAGGGTGAGTATCACCTTTCCAGCAGATGGTTGGCTCTTGAACTTCTTGGTACGAGGGGACGATGGATGACACCACTGCAACGTCGACGCCTCGAATACAGTTCCCAGTGGTGGCACCAGAAACAATGCGCTCCAGGTGCAGCAGGCAAACAGCCAACCGGTGTGCTTTTTGTTCGGCACTTAACGCCCTCAAACGGAAACGTTTTGATCACGCCTTATGGGGGAAAGTTGGACAATTGTGCGCAGCGGGTAATCGTACGCACCTATGTTCTTCGAGTTGGTAGTACAAATAGCAACTCAGTTCACTGCTACCCTCAAGCTGTCATCGTACCTATCAGGGAGAGTCAGCATGATGCCGCTTGCCACGGTGGGCGAGTGGTCAACGTGTCGGTCTACTAACCCCAAGCTTGCAGGTTCGCTCCTGGCCGTGGCAGGTGATTTTTGGAAGGCGGCAAAAATTACGACACCATGTCATACGATGTTGGCATGTCAAAGAACCCATTTGAATTCAGTAGGCCATGCTCATAATGGCAAAATTAATCTCGAGAATTTCCGCCAACACAAAGTTCCTTATTTCTCTACTAAAACGCGCTATAGTGTTCAAGGAGCTTAGATATCTAACCTCCTTGACTTTCATAGTGCTTCAAGGAACAACGAAATTCGACATGCAAGCTACCCTTTGGGTGTCAAATAACAAAGCTTGCACCCGGCACCGTGGCCATACGAAAAAAAAAGCATGATGCTGTGAGGCTTGGATGAAGATACCTTACACGTTGCATGTTATTTTCAGTAGCCAGCAAATAAGAAGGTAAGCCTACAGTTGTGATTCAATTATTAAAAATTAAATGTAGTTTTAAATGGCAGTGTTTACTGTGGTTTTGCATGTATTTATTTTTCAATATAATAGATTACTTTACCGGCATTCAGTGAGTTGCGTTTTAAAAGCGGAGTGGGGTAACGGTGCGCAGAACATATGACTGATGCGCACGATTCCCCCACATACAAGTAAATACAACGAGACATTAATCGCAAAATATTTCGTGTTTGTTCTCCAGATCCCAAGAAATTATACGCGGAAAACGGAGAAAAACTTCTACCCAGCAGAAAATATGCAAAAATCTCTACGTACAATTAGGGATGATGGGAGAAAAATAAGGAAAATGCGGAGAAGTTTCAATATTCCCGAGTCAACCCTACGAAAGCAGTCACTGCAAAATAGGCTTGATCCACTCGTCTCGGCCGTAAACCTATTTTTACCAACGAAATGGAGTCACAATTATCCGAATACCTTCTAACATTGGCAAAATTATTTTACGGCTTAACGCCAACCGAGCTCAGACGGTTAGCGTTCAAGTTTGCTGAGGAGAATGAGATTCCCCATAATTTCAATAAAGTTAAAGGTCTAGCAGGCAAAGCTTGGTTGTATGAGTTCTTGAAGAGAAATCCTGCATTAACGTTGAGACAACCTGAAGGAACAAGCCTAAAGAGGATTGTCTCCTTTACTGCTGATGAAACGAATATATTTTATTCTAATACCCAAAACTGCAGAATTTTAGTATCATTGCATTGTTATGCTATTGTAAAATGCATTGGAATATTCTAATATTAGCAAAATGCAAGTTTCATCCAATTCACATTATATCATTATGGCTTTCCAACATTCATCCCAGGGCGGGTAATCGTGCCCAAATGCATATTTGCGAGATTTTGAATTATAGTCCACCAAATTTATATTTGAATTAAATTTGTTTCTGTACATCAAATGTAGAGTTACTAAGTCTCCCTTATCCATAACTGCAGTTGTGTTAGGCTGCCTATTATTACATCATCACAAGCCCGATTCTTGCTTAATTGCGTACAATTCCCCCATTCTCCATCATGTATAAATATTTTTTTCTTTCATTATTACAGTAAGACCCAAATATGTATGCAATGGATTTCTTTTATTTTGCGATATATGCATTAAAAAGTCAGCAGTTAGCTAATATTCACTGAATATTAAATATTACGGAAATTTGGTGGCGTAATCTGTAAATAGGCCTATAATCTGGTTAGTTCGAATTGACGTTCATTGGTCTACACAGCAGACCTCGTTCCAACCGAATAACGCGTATGATGATGATGAATTTGAATTTTTAATAAATCAAAGTTTTCGTAATCTAGTTAGAGTTTGGATTAAATGCACTTCCCTATGGCATAGTAAAAATTATAGATAGCTTATCAGCTTTTATCATTTTATTGATTCGATTCACGTGCGTGGATATGAACGGTAATCACATGTTCAATAAGCTATCAAAGCAGTTTGGCTACTGTTAGCGGTTGGTGTGATTTAAAGCCTCCTCGTCAGAGAGCAAACATGACTGGTCCCTTGTGATAGCAGCCATTAACAAGAAAATAAGCTTCTGTTTTGATGATCGACGTCATCACTGTTTTATGCGGCCAGCAATTTTCAATCTACGTCAACTAATGTAATAACCCAGGAAGTGGGTCATGCAGAACCCGAGAGTAATTGAGTGAAGAGTTCCTAAGAGAATTAGGGAAAGTGCAGTGGGAGCTCTTCGTAGTATAGGGTGTTCTAAAATACACTACTCAGCAAACAGTTCCTAGTATAGTGTATCTCACTGCTCAGTCAACTGAGGTGGATCAGTTTCCTCTAACAATTTGGACCATCTCGTGATGTAGCGGCTAGCATTCTTGGCTGTCGGGGTTCGAAGGTCGGGGTTCGATTCCCGGCTCTGTCAAGGAACTTAATTCTGGACTGAGGGCTGGAACTGGGTACACTCAGCCTCGTGAGCAAAACTGAGAAGGGATGGGTTCGATTCCCACCTCAGCCATCCAAGAAGTGGTTTTCCGTGGTTTCCCACTTCTACTCCAGGCCTCCATCCCAATCGGAATTTTGTAATATACACGAATACGTAAACATTGACCATTATTATGATGGTAATAATTATTATCCGTGTTAACAGATAGTAATCTGAAAATAATCCGCCTTGTCAAACACTATAGGATGTAGTTTAATAATTGAATTATACAGTACAATGATACCCTCGTCAGCGTAGATCTCTACATCGTATAAAACAAAGTCCCCGATTCTTGGATGTCACGGGTAATCTCGAGAACCACTGGATGGATTTTGATGCGGTTTTCACCATTCTGTAAAGGATTTCTCGAGGAAGGTTTCTGTATAAGACACATTCATTTATGACCAAAGGAAACCGAGCAGTAACGATTTCAGTGAATCGAGTCGAAAATAACCTGTCGTCCGTGAGTCTTTTAAGCTTACGCTGGGTAAACCGTTAAAAATATCTATATATAAGGTGCGTTCAAAGAGTAACGAGCCGGAGGCTGGAATGCGCAAGCCGGTGACGACATCGGCTAATCGTGGCGTGTGTTACGAGGTGTGGTTCCGACCAGAGCGTAGAAGGTCACAGCCCATCGCTAGAGGGCACGCGTGCACGTCACGTGACAATACAAAGCGAGCAGCAGCATGCATTAATCGTCCAACGCTGCCAGTCGCATTGCAAACAGTGACATGGAGGCGTCAACAGAAGAGCAAAGAGGTGTTGTTTGGTATCTGACAGCGGAAGGAGTAGGGGGAACGGACATTCATCGCCTAATGTCATAAGTGTACGGCGAACACTGCATGCCCCTTGCAAGGGTCAAGGCGTGGCACAAGCGCTTCAGGGAAGGACGAGTGTCGTTAGCCGATGATGCCCGGTCTGGGGCACCCCCCCCCCCCCTGCATTACCGATGACAACGTCCAGCTGGGTGATGCACTCATTACCCAGGACCGCCGAGTGACAGTGAACGCCATAGCCGCCGTGATCGCTCCACGACAATGCATGACCTCATACGGCCAACACAGTCGCGGCACTCCTGCAGAAATTCAAATGGGAGGTTCTCGGCCACCCTCCATACAGTCCAGACCTCTCTTTTTGTGATTACGCCATGTTTGGTCCCCTGAAAAGGGCTCGGCGGGGCCAACGATTGACCTCCGACGCCGACGTCCAGCTGTACGTGCGGAATTGGTTCACATCGCAGCCCAGGGAATTTTATTAGACAGCCATTCACCGCACGTGTCACAGTGGGACAAGTGCCTCAACAGCCAGGGCCAATACTTCTAACATACAGGTACTGGTTTCTGTAATTATGCCTCCGGCTCGTTACTTTTTGAACGCACCTTATACTATGAGTGTAAGAATTGTTCAGCATCAAAAGTTCTGCAAAAAAGTCCCGGATAGCATATTTCTATCTTCAATGTATCGCCCACTATAAGTGTTATTACGTTTTCATTTCTTCCAACAATCAGACTTGTGAGGCAAAACTGAGGAGAGGCGGGTTCGAATCCCATCTCAGTCATCCTGAAAGTGGTTTTCCGTCGTTTCCCACCTCTACACCAGGCGAATGCCGGGATGGTTCCTAAGGCCACGACCACCTCCTTCCCAATCCTCATCTGAATTACAAATACACACTAATACAGTCATTGCAGTAACACAGGTTATCAGACAAATTCCACACACTCCCAAGCACAGGGGGCTACAAGACGATGATTTCGCAAAGCTCCTAAATTAATCAACAACAACAACAAAAAACGATCATATCAAAGAATGTTATATTTATTTAAAGATTGTGCCTACCGGAATTCAAACAAATCCTTATCAGATTTTAGGACACATTCATCCGTTTGGAGTACCGGTATCTTAATAGCTAATATCACAATATTATTCTAATAGCGACGCCACGACTGTACTCTCTAGCATCCCGTACACTCGCATACCTGCCAACCTTACAAACCTAAAATCAGGACATTTTGATATGAAAATCATGAAAGTTCAGGAGTTGCAAATCAGTTCAATTAATTGGCAAACTAGGCTACAAAATGATTGATGTAAATAAGTAGTCCGGATTTACTATCCCATCACTTTCAATATTTTAACACCTAAATCTAATATTTTTATCCTATATTCAATTTTGAAAAAATAGGCTTCGAGATCACCTTTTGTCCGTGTGTGTGTGCGTGTGTGTGAGGAGTGTGTGTGAGTGTCCTCCACTAATAACTTCTATACGGATGGAGCGATTTCAATGAAACTCGGTAAGTTCATAGCACTATTCCGGACGACCCGACCGTGCCCATCAAATTTTGTTACGTCTCACCAATTCAACATGGCGGCTGTGGGAAATATTTCACCAGCATTCAATATCTCCAAAACTATTCCCGATATCAACCTGGATTTTTTGCGGTGATAAAGGGAACTACTAGAAGTTCACCTATGTGACTTTTGAAAAACTGGTAACTACAAAACCAACATGGCGGCCACGCGAATTTGCGACTTTTAAAGAGACGTTTCTCGCGATTTAACCAACCAAACGCAATAAAACTTGGTACAGTATATGTTTATACACATTGTAATGCACCGACATCTAACTTGGTTCAATTGTTTACATAACCACACGATAGCGGATGTGCGAAATATTTCACCGGCATTCTATATCTCTGAAACTATTAGCGGTATCACCCTGAAATTTTGTACGGAGATAAAGGGCACTGCTGGAAATTCATCTATAAGACTTTCAGAAACCGGTTAACTACAAAACATACATGGCGGCCAAGCGAATTTGAAAATTTTAAATAGACCTTTCTCGCGATTTAATGTTCCAACCGCAATGAAATCTGGTACAGGAAATGTTTATACTCATCGTAATACACTGGTATCTAATTTAGTTCAATTGTTTACATAACCTCAAGATGGCGGCTTTGCGAATTTAAAATTAAGTTTTTATTTCTTCTGTCTTAATCATGCGATCGATGTGAAAGTTTGAATAATGAACCTACGCAATAATTTTCCGTTAATGGTACAAGACTCTATGGCCTATACATTTAACAATCCAACATGGCGACCATCCGAAATATTTAGAAGGCTCTGCATATCTACGAATCTATTATAGCAATCAAACTGTTTTTTTATGTTCATAGGGGATATGAACTTAAGTTCACCTATAGGACTTTAAATAACCTGATGATCACAAATCCAACATGGCGGCGACGCGAACTATAAATATTCACTTGGACGTTTCTCGCAATTTAACCATCCGAGTGCAGTGAAACTTGATACAGTAAATCCTTATACGAATGTTAATCCACTGGCATCTAATTTATTTCAATTGTTTCCATAACCACAAGATGGCAGCTGTGCGAAATTTTAAAATCTCCTTGTTACTTCTTGTGTCCTAATCATGCGATTGAAGTTTGAATGCTACACGTACACAATAAGCTTCATGTAACAGTACATAACTCTAGGACCTACATATATAAAATCCAACATGGCGACCATCCGAAATATTTAGTCGGTTCTCAATATCTACGAATCTATTACAGCAATCAAACTGAAATTTTGTATGTTTATAGAGGCAATTAACATATGTAGGATATATGAAAATAGGCTGTATAGTTCTTCACGGAACTACTTGTTATTTTTATTTTTGGCTACGCTCTTCATTTTTTTGTGCTTCTTTGCTCCCACGTGTTTCGAAATATCACTTGTTTCACTATGGTGTAAAACATTACACGGACAAACAGTACAGAATGCAAATTAATTGACCATTGCTGGATTCAATCATGCACGGAAATTGCTCCGAAAACTGTTTCAAAAACACAGAATTGTATTTTTTAAAGCCATTGTGATGAGTCAATCAGCGAGCAAAAACACAAGAATAAAGAAAATGTTACAGCAAAGTCAATAAGCAACCGCTTACACTGAAACAAACCCCTTTTACGAATTCAGCATTGATTACATCCGGGAAAAACTATGGAAAATCGGGAAAGTTTGCAGTTATCACGGGGAAGCGGTGGCCCGTGTGCGAATTCTCATACAATTCATCGTGAATAACTTCAGTTTCTCTTCTACTTGTGAATAAAAGCAGGCACATATCATTTCATCTCATTACTCTAACTCAAGTACCTTGCAAGAAAAATTTTCTGTACCAACAAAAAGAGAAAAAAAAAGGCTCATAAAATATCATTGCATTAAGGTTCAGAGATTTTGTGTTCTAAAAATTATTTCCCTTCAGTTTGGTTAACGATGCGCGGAATAAAGGATATTTCAACATGCTAATGAAGCAGGAAGCAGGTTCTTTAACCTCCACTGCAATTAGAAGAGAAGAGACTCAGGTACTTCTGTTGACTGCACGCATTAACTCAAAGAATTGCTGCAATTAAAGTACGGAAATGGAAAGCCTTAATTATCTATAATGCTGCCTCAACTTCTTAAATGGAGACGAACAATATTACTGATAATGTCAGTCGTCGGGCAGAGTTCAGGAGTTTTGTGTGACCTTAGCATACTGTATAACAGGGGTCTTATCCTTTTATTGCCACGACCCAAAATCGAACAAGCGACTTAAGTGCGCGACTCAAAGTTCGATTATTTCTAAATTAATCCAGCCAATGGCCATTTCTGTTCTTTTCAGAACAGGTCAGGGAAGGGATTTTGGAAGGAAATCGGCTGTGAATTTGTTGAAAGCAACCGACCCGGCATTTGGCTGGTGGTGAAAATGGGAAACCACGAAAACCAGTTTCAAGACGGCTGAGGGGGATTCAAACCCACGATCTTTCGATACAGCGAGGCACGTATTAGCGCTCTCGGCCAGACGTTTTTTATGAATGTCTTTATACGTGTAGAAACATAATAATAATAATAATAATAATAATAATCATAATATTAATAATAATAATCTAATAGTAATAATAATAATATATTATTATTATTATTATTATTATTATTATTAGAATAGTTAACCAGCATGTTGCAGTTTCATTTGAGGGGCTTGGACATTGTGGTCAGTTAGCCCCGAGTACTTGGGTATGTATGTATGTATGTATGTATGTATGTATGTATGTATGTGAACTTTTTGTATGACAACCTGTGTTATTGTAATGGCTGTATTAGAGTGGACAATTCAGATGAAGATTGGGAAGGAAGCGGCTGTGGCCTTACGTTAGAAACCATCCCAACATTTGCCTGGAGTAGAAGTGGGAAACCATGGAAAACCATTTCCAGGAAGGCTGAGGTGGGAATCTAACTCACCTCTTCTCAGTTTTGCCTCACGAGGATGAGTGTACCCCGTTTCAACCCTCAGACCAAAATTAAATGTCTTGACAGAGTCGAGGATCACGCCTGGACCTTCAGGACGACAGTCAAGAATCCTAGCTGTTATATCACGAGGTGATCTATTTTTGTTCATATGTCCACCATGTCATTGAGTATAATACACCATCGGCGTCCAAACCCGGCCGAAGTCGTCGGATTTTTTAAGAGCGTTAAAAATCCCTCAGTATGCCTTCCTTCGGAGAGTAAGTAAAGCCGGCGGGCCCATGTCATAGATTACCTTAACACCACGGTGGCCTCCTTCCCAATCCTCATCTGAATTACAAATACACATATTAACACAGGTTATCAGATACCCCCCCCCCCTCCCCCCACACACACACAAGTTCACGGAGCTAAATGACCACGATGTCGCATAGCCCCTACACCAATCAACAACAACTTCAACTCATTTGCTCATCGCCAGATATCTTATTTTATGTTCGGCGCTGACTATTATATGTCGGAAAACTGTATCATAATGATGGTCGTTATGAAACAGTTTGTCCCACCAATCACAGCTCAAGAAACAGTTGTTTGACCAATTAAATAAGGATACCTTCGCGCATGCGCTCAAAATCCAACATGTCTATATAAATTATTGAAAGTGCACCGTCCATATGTTCGCGTAAATAAACTGGTGAATATGAGACAAGAAATAGCTCTGTACCTTAATATCCCCAAATCCAATTTCTACACAGCGCGTTGTTTTCAAACGAATCGGTGACATTTTTACTGAATACTGGTTCTCAATCTGCACACATGGCATTGAAGCACACAGAGCGCATGCGTCGGTCGGTCAGAGAGCTTGGAAATCAGAGATATCCTACCCAGCGCAGCACCCGATCACAAAATTCTAGTGACAATCTCAACAGATATTTATGAATATTTATGTTAAAACATGCAATAAAGTAATAATTATCGTCGAACATAAACAGTCGTATGCAACTCGCCTATAATGGTAATTAAGACACTCGTATGGAAATTATAAAACTCGCATACGCTCATTTTATAAACATACTCGTGTCTTAATTATAGCCATTATAGGCTCGTTGCATAATGTACTATTATCCAAGGCGTCGTGTAGTGTCTACAATTCTTGTCTAAGGAGTCTCTAAATAAAACAACAATAACAACGGTCACAAGCCCTTAGTTTCCGTTACTGGAATATGCCCTTAAGTTGTCAGCAAACGTCGAGTGTCTTGCTATAGAAGCCACTTTCCCCCCACATGAGCGAGGAAAACTTTGTTTGTGGAGCCTGTCATATCTTCGTGACAGTTTTCCAGAATCAAATTATCCCGAAAGATTTGCCAACAACGCAGGGGAGGGCTGACTGATGTCTTTCAGCGATACAGTAAGGAAGGCTTACGACTATCAAGGGAGACGCAACTCTGGCCATACCAAACATTTTCAGTTTAAAAGCTTTTCAAGTCCCAACGCTTTCTAAAATAATGTGCCTCGATGCTGGGGCGCTGCGTATATAAACTCCGAAACAGGGTTGGGAGTAATTACGTTCCTGGCCACTACGTTACTTGTAATAGCGTAACTACGTCACTTGTAACGGTGTAACTTGTACAGCGTAACTACGTTTCTTGTAATTACATTATTTGGAACTACAGTATATAACTCGTAACTGACAATGAGAGGTCGACGAGTGGTTTACTAGAATAGCGTTCAAATTTGGAGGGTTTGCTCTTTGTAAAGAAATATTTTCCCCCTGTTCGAACGTTTTTACCAATGGGCCTTATTGTGTTCAAAATTGAACGTTTAAAATCAATCATCAAACTTGTGTAGTCCTATTCTCGCAAGCGGTCCCGGTTAGTCGCCGTGGCGTAGTCACTAGCGCGTTGGCGTGCGGAATTGAAAGTTGCGAGTTCGAGTCAGACCGTGGTCACCACTTTTCTTTTTCTTTTACTGAGACATCCTCTACTGTCTTTTGTGTTTTCTATAATGTATTTGCTGTGGTCTCTTCGGATTTGGAGCTACGGTATGTACAATATTTTAACATCATTATTCGTCCGAGACGCTTGAAGGTGTTGTAAGTTATATTCGTTGGAATTTAAATGCAGCGTGGCCGGCGACGCTACGTTCATTTGCACTGCGCCGAGTTTAATGCAGAAACGCAAGACCCCTTCCCTCTGTTCCACCACCAAGCTAAACTTTCTGTAAGCAAACAATAACGTAAATTTGGTGGGTTTGCTCTTCATAAAAAAAAACTGTTTGAGCGTTTTTGCCAATAGGCCTTAGTGTGCTCAAAATTGAACGTTTAATATCAATCCTCAAACTTTTGTAGTGTTATTCCCACATACCTTCCCGACTCGTCTTCGTGGAGTAGTCGCTAGCGTGATGGGGTTGGGAATGGAGCAAACCCTCCAAATCTGAATGCTTTTCTAGTAAACCACCTGGCGACCTCTCCTTGTCAGTTACAAGTTATATAGTTCCAAATAATGTAATTACAAGAAACGTAGTTACGCAGTACAAGTTACACCGTTACAAGTGACGTAGTTACGCAGTTAATAATAATATCGTATGGCCTCGGGTGCTTGGTGCAAGCTATGTTAATTGACACCCAGAGGGTAGCTTGCATGTCGAATTTCGTCGTTCCTTTGAACGCTATGAAAGTCAAGGAGGTTAGATATCTAAACTCCTTGACATTACAGCGCTTTCAAGTAGAGAATGGAGGAACTTTGTATTGGCGGAAAATCCCGAGATTAATTTTGCCATTGAACACGGCCTACTGAATTCAAATGGGTTCTTTAACATGCCAACAACGTATGACATGAGTGTCGTGATTTTTTTCGCCTTCAAAAATCACTTACCACGACCAGGGGCGAACCTGCAATCTTGGGGTTGGTAGTCCGACACTATAACCACTCACCCACCGTGACAAGCTGTTACGCAGTTAAAAGTAATGTAGTAGCCAGGAATATAATTACTCCCATGTTCTGTTGGCGAAGTTTATATATGCAGCGCCCCAGCATATTAATTTATTAATATTGTAAATAGAAAAAGCAACAACGCATAATAAAGTACTTGATGTAATACGCCAACTTAAATATTGTACCACAAACATAAAATAAAATAAAAAATGTCAAAGAATGATAAAGATTTTTTTTTTTTAAATCAAGGTAGGTTCCGATCACGGTAACATCCATTCCCAACGCCAACACGCTAGCGACTACGCCACGAAGACGAGTCGGGAAGGTATGTGTGAATAACACTACAAAAGTTTGAGGATTGATATTAAACGTTCAATTTTGAGCACACTTAGGCCTATTGGCAAAAACGCTCAAACAGAGGTAAAATATTTTTTATCATGATCTTGTCGACTTCGTCGTTACGCTGAGGTCTGGCGTTACGTTACGGTGACGGGACGAAATGCACCGAGAATGCATTGAAGTGTGTGACGTCATAGTACGATGTAGAACAGAGTTTCAAGAAGGCAGTGCGAGAACAATCAAGTAGTCAGTGAAGAAACAAAATAGAATCTTGAAACTCTGTTCTCACACTGCCTTCTTGGTACTCGACCGCTAGCATTTAAAATGATATGAAGTCCATTCTTTCAGACTGACTATCCGTGTCTTTTTTATGAAGAGCAAACCCACCAAATTTGAACACTTTTCTGGTAAACCACATGCCGACTCTCCGTGTGAGTAATTACCTAATTAATTACCTTATTTGGAACTGTAACTTGTAACTGCGTTATTACGTTCCTTGTAACTATGTAACTGCGTAAAACGTTATTAGTAATTATGCAACGACGCGCAGGTCCCCCACGGGCGTCAACTAGAAAGACCTGCACTCGGCTTCTCCGGAGGCCACACGATCATTACATTAGTAATGATGCAACTGCGTAAAACGTAACTTGTAACCGTTATTCTACTGTAACGTGGGAGTAACGACGTTACTAATTAAATTACCTCCTCGTGGTGTAGCAGGTAGCGTTCTTGGCTGTCAGCCCGGAGGTCGGGGTTCAATTCCCGACTCTGACAAGAAATTTTACAGTAACTCTAGTTTTAGGCCTGGAACGGGGTACACTCAGCCTCGTGAAGCAAAACTGAGAGGACGAGGGTTGGATTCCCACCTCAGCCATCCAGGAAGTGGTTTTCCGTGGGTCCCCCCACTTCTACTCCAGACCATGGTTCCCAGCTTAAAGCCACGGCCACCTCATTCCAAATCCGATACCCAATTTACAAACACACACGCTAGTACAGCCATCAAAATAACACAAATTCCACACACACCTAAATACAAGGGGCAATATGACCACGATGTCCCATAAAATAAGCAACAACAACAACTAATTACACTCAGTAATTTAACAGTATCGCCTCTACCTTTGACGGTAACGAAAATGCTCGTCATTTCTTCAAGAGTTTTTGTCATTGTTGTTTCATTTGAGGTGCATTATTCAGCCCATGTATTTGGGTGAGTGTGAGATTTTCTCCGAAAACCTGTGTTATTTTGATGTCTGTATTAGTGTATGTATTTGTAATTCAGGTGAGGATTGGGAAGGAAGCGGTCGTGGGCTGAAGTTACGAATCATCCCAGCATTTGCCGGGAGTAGACGTGGGGGAAACCACGGAAAACCACTTCCAGGATGGCTGAGGTGGAAATCGAATCTGTTCTGAGTTTAGCCTCGCGATGCTGAGTGTTCCAGTTCCAGCCCTCACACATGAATTAAATGTTTTGGCAGAGCCGGGAATCGAACTCGGAGCAGCTAGACTACCAGGTGGTCTGCAATATTATTTGCAGGTGAACCCTAACGGCTAAGTAAGTAATGTTCCAACAACACTCAGATGAGAGTTAAAGTTCTTAATAGAGCCCAGGATTGAACAAGAGTCTTGAACGCAAAAGGCTGTTGTATTAAAATAATAGCACTCGACACTCCTTTTGTTCTGGACTCACTTTTTCTTCTTCAAAATCTCCTGTACTTTTAATAGATTAATAGCTGATAGTCGCAGGTTTACATACAAAACATTATGTGAACGTTGACTTGGGTCGATCTCGTCAAGTAGGCCTAATTAATGGAGTTCAAGTGCCTAGCGGAGTGTCGACAAAAACTGTTTTCAGATGTTCACCCATCTCAGCAAGTTTCAGGAAGGGTCTCGCTCGGCGCGAACCAGACCGTGACTACAGCTGATGGTGCAACAGTACAAGCATGGTCTCCTGAAGTTGGAGTGACTCATATAGCGTGCTGCATCCCGCAACCAAGCGCGACTTCAGTGACCCAGTAGACGCCATAACATATCACAATCAAATGTTGGTTCCACAGTGGCGGCTGGCGGATAATTGCTTTGGGTGTTGCACTATTTTCATCAAGGGAGGGGATGGGTGGTAGGGTTAGGGTTGCCAGACGTTCCGTTTTACCCGGAACAATTCCGTGTTTTCTTGTTTTGTTCCGCGATCCGTATTAATCTTTAACGGAACGCCAAATATTCTGTTTTTTTTTTTATTTGATAATATATTCAATTTCGCACTAATTTTCAAATGTCCCTCTTCAAAATTGGTTGTAATATCTAGCTTGTATTCTGGTGATACAGGTACGAGTTTGAAAGAGATATGATGTCTATGTCTGTGTCAGATGGGTACATGTTATAGATTTATTAGGGGCAGCAAAATTAAGGAGTATCATAGTCCTTGTGAAGTTAATACTCAGCATATTCTCCTCCAATACTTTTACGGACAGAGCCTTTTCTGTTATGAATATTAAATGGAGAGATGATAGAAACAGAAGCTCCATTAGTTTGATAAAACAAGAATTATTGTTCACATATTACATTTATGACGAAAATTGAAGTGAATTTTATCAGAATGTACTTACAAATAAAAGATCCTTGCAAAGGGTCGTTCAAATGAAAAGCATTTGTAAGTTGCTGGTGTCATAGGCCTATACGATATGTCCGCAATATCTAGTTTTAATTTTGTGTAGTTTATTATGTAATGTTTATTTAATAAATAAGTGTATTATTTATTACAACATTTAACAACCTTAATAAAATAAATACAATGTTTTGGGACGTGTGTTCCGTTTTTCCATTCTCGAAATCTGGCGACTCTAGGTAGGGTAAAAGACAACTTGATATCAGAGAAAACTGTATTCAATTGCGCGGTAAAACGGATGTTTCTATTCATCACGAATGCCGCATTTCAGAGAACATCACATCATTGTCTTCGGATTAAATGGATTATACGTTAGTCTAAAGAAACTCTTCACGAGAACAAAACAACTTAAGTTATATAAGAGGGCGAGAAAGAACCGCAAGTGTCACAAGTAGGCGCAAATTACATTGAAAGACATGGTATCGACAGTTGACGGAGCATCCGCGCCTCGGCTCCCTTGTTGCAATCGAGGGGCAACGACCAGCCGAGTTAACTGCCATACCCTTCACTATTGAGATCTGGTCGGTGCTTGGGGCTGGCAACGACCAAACGGACGAGTGCTCGTTGTATTTGAACACCCTGTACAAAATCAGACAATAATATTTCATATTTATTGTTAGCAGGTGGCTTAGAAAGGTTTGATCTTTGTTAAGTGTAAAATTAACAACCATTGACCAAACGGAAATAGCAGAAATTTGTTTTCAAAATTTCCTCATTTAGTTGTATAAAGTAAACCATTGTGACAACCCAGTGTCCTTAACTTAATCTATGTCACTCGTTTATAATCATCAGATCTGAATTAAATACACAGAGTTGCAGAGGAGGATCGCGTGTAATAATACTGTTTACTAATTCAATTATTAGACTTCCAAATTTATCACAGACCATTCTAAATCGTGTAACTCGTGATATTAATATGTATGGAGCAGCCAAACATGACATATTTAATTATATTCCAATGAACGCCCTCCAAAAACTAGACACGGCTCGCATCGAAACTTCAATCAAATCAATATATTCTATTCCCATCAAAATAAAATAAAAAACTGGCATTAAACTTGACGGCGGAGTGAATATCTCGTGTCCAGTGCCTCCTCCCTCCATAGACTAAGTGAAACATATTTGTGAAATGCAATATACACTGATTTTCCTTAGTTTAGGGGCTGCGACAACGCGGTCATGTAGCAATATACACTGAGGCACGTAATTTAACCAATCCTTTGTGATGATGATGATGATGATGATGATGATGATGATGATGATAATGATGATTTATTTATTTATTTATTTCGAATGTCAAGATGAGGATACATTGCGGCAAAGAATTAAAACAAACAGATAACAAAAAGGTTAAAATATCTACTATATAAAGCTCAAATACCACTCACTGATTCATTCATCACGAAATCTCAGAAACCATCGAACGGATTGGAATGAAATTTGGTGTGCCGCTTCCTCAGGGGCCGCAAACGCGCACTAAGAAAGGATTTTTGGATATTCAGCTTCTAAAGGGGTGTTCAGGGGGTAGACCTGCATTTCATTGAATAGCAATATCTCCCGATTGGTTTCATTGGGGGATGTGATACTCGGCATATAAACTCATCATTAACAAGATGTTCAGTAAAGAACATATAGCCTACTTTCTCCTAAATGTATGAGTATAGTTATAACTCGTTATTATCGAAGAGTATAATAGAACTATTCTTTGTTGAAGACCTTAGAAACGATTTACCTCTACCAAACGCCACAACCTAGATAAAAACTGCTACCATCATTGAAGAAAGAAAGAAAGAAAGAAAGAAAGAAAGAAAGAAAGAAAGAAAGATAAGAAGTATATCAAGAATGTTATGGATCTGGAGACATAATCGACCGGACTGGCTGCGTGGCTCAGCGGTAAAGTTCTCGCTTGCTGGGCCCTAGGTTGCAGGTTCGTATCCTGGCGCAGTCAGCTGGCATTTGAGGGTTCACAAATGTGAGGGAGCCGTGTCAGTACATTTACTGGCACGTTAAAGATCCCCTTCGGGCCAAAATTCCGGCACCCCGGTGTCTCTAAAAGCAGCAGTAGTTAAAAGGGATGTAAAACCAATAACATTATTATTATTATTATTATTATTATTATTATTATTACATATACGACCTGCCGTGGGCAACATCCAACTTTGAGTTGAGGCATGTCTTTACACGTCTGGTTGTGCATGGCTTTCACAACCCTAATTGAAAAAAAAGGAAGGAAGATTGTAGTTTTACGTGACCGGGAATCTTGTGATTATGAGCCACGGGACCTCCTTTTTACGTGGAATCCGAACCACAGGACATGGCATTTCACTTCGAAAATCTCACATGCTTTGACCGGGAATCGAAAACCCTAATTGAATTAACAAATCTTTCCATGACCCTACAGAGACGTGTGTATACAAACTACTATGTGAAATCGTTTTGTTCTTTACTTCAAATAACATTTTCAAGTAACGCAAAATAGGCTGTTACAAACCCTTTAAAATAAAAAGTAAAAATGTATCGTAGTATCATCTTGTCATTCTTCAAATTCGATGCGCATAGAATGCCAATGGTATAGTAATCAATGGAGCCCCACGTAGACTAGTCGTGACATCTAGTGGTGAAATATCGAACAATATAATCCTAGCAGAGCGAGTGCATTCTAGCGGCCAGAAGAAGAAACGTTTCAATAAAATCTGGAAGTTAATAAGTAGGTCGACGTGCAGTTACCTTTTTGGCAGCTAGATGTCTCGAGTAAATCTGCTGGCGAATTATGTTTTAATTAAAAATATATTTTTTACACCATAATATGCACAATATAACGCTTAATTTTAAAACATCTGAGTCATTACAAAACAATAAACATATAACATTTCAAGCAAAAAACCTAGCTCTGGTCGGGTTTGAACCATAGGCATTTGAGCGATAGGCTAACGCTCTACCACTGAGCTAATAGTGTCAACGAATATCGTTCTATATAAAATGAGTTATATAGAACTTGTTAGCAAATAATGATTTATACTAAACGATTTCATCACTGGAGTATATTATTTATATATAAAGCATTTCATACAAAGTTTATTTATTTTGTATCAGTACGCTATATTGCATGCAATACTCAAATTAGTGAAATATAAGTCAGACACAAGATATCCGCTGCCATCTTGTCTTATTACTGAATCAGCTCAGCTTTTTAAAATCACGTCTGCACTAGAGTATTACAAAATAAACTTTTAATTTCGAACGTGCCTCTTCCTTTAGAACAGTTAAAACGATTCTCGGCTCGATAATCGGAACTGGTGGGTCCCATGATATGGATTATAAAGTTTGCATAATTCGCACGGCCGCCATCCTGAAATGGTATGGCGGACGACCTTGTAGTTTGGTCACAAGACGCATCCTATACGAAGGTATGTTGTTACCAAATTTGGTAGAGATCGGATGATTTGGTTAGTCGTTATTTGATTTTACGTTTTGAACATTTGAGTGGCCGCCATTCAGTTTTAGTAAAGATGGCGGCGATATAAAACATGACACTGAGGTGTCCTTTGCTAGTGCTATCTTTGTACCAAATTTCGTTCAATTCGCATTCACCGTGTTCGAATTGATAGGGGGGGGGACAGACATTCAGAGTACACACACTCACACACACACAGACACACACACACACACACATACAGACTCACACACACACACACACACACACACAGGCTCACACACACACATACACACACACAGACAGACACACTTTTTTCGCCCCGTGTTGATCTCATAAGTCTACTTTCATTTTTTGCAAAAATCGAAAGTAGGCTAAAAATAAGAAGACATGTGTCCGAGGGCCTTTCGATGTGGTGTATATTATGAGGTGAAAGGGGGGAAAAGTGGGGGTTGAAGGATTCCTAATGGAGCGTGTATCTCTTAAACGAAATAGGCGAGAAGTTTGAAACTCAGCGGAAAAAAATCAGCATAAAAAATAAGTAAATAGGTGTTTGACAGTTCTTTCATAAATCCAATTTAAGGGGCCCATAGGGAGGGGTGAAATTCTGAGGAAAAAAAACAGGAAAGAAAGTGTCCTAACTGATAGAATGACTCACTCACTCATCAAACTCAGGGGGAAAAAACTGCTTAAAAATAAGTAAATAGCTGTTCCACATTTTGTTTTTCATAAATCAAATTTAAGGGGTTCATGGGGAGGGGTGAAATTTTCAAAAAAGGAAATTGAAAGAAAATGTCCTGACTCACTCACTCACTTACTCATCATCGCCCAGCCAAAATGGAATCAAATTTGGTAAGCAGCTTCCTCAAGGTTCGCAAAGGCCCACTAAGGAAGGATTTTTGGATATTCAGGTTCTAAAGGGGTGTTAAGGGGGTAGACCTGCATTTCATTGAATAGCAATATCTCCCGATTTGTTTCATTGGGGGATGTGATACTCGGCATATAAACTCATCATTATAAATAAGAAGACATGTGTCTGAGGGTTTTTCTATGTGGTGTATATTATGAGGTGCAAGGGGGTGAAAAGTGGGGGTTGAAGGATTCCTAACGGAGCGTGTATCTTTTAAACGACATAAGCGAGGAGTTTGAAACTCAGCGGAAAAAAATCAGCATAAAAATAAGTAAATAGGTGTTTGACCATTTTTTCATAAATCCAATTTAAGGGGCCCATGAGGAGAGGTGAAATTCTGCGAAAAAAAAACAGGTAGTAAAATTATACATTGCCTATGTTGTAGACAATAACACATTATATCTTTTTTACTATCTTGCTATTTCATCATACGACGAATACTTAGGGAGTTATTAATGATTTTGTACTTTTTGGCCGGAATTTTCTAAGGCCCAGGAATGACATAAAAATTGATTCGAATGAAATTTCAAAAATTAGCTTTTTTAATACTTTTACTAGATTTTTCACGTCTTTTAGGGTTCGAAACCAACATGATATTTTGATGTTGTTTTTTTTTTCGTCCCATGCATTTTTGGTTTCAGGTGATATAATTATTTTCCACTAGGACACATGCTTATCTATCTATTTAACTAATGTTATAACGGGATTCCAAATGTTAATGCGGGCGAAGCCGCGGGTAACAGCTAGTATACAATATTTACAGAGTAGATTGTACTTGTAGGCAGTGTTGCCAAATCTTGAAATGGGAAAGAAATTAAAACCCTACGCCTTAAAACACCAGAAAAGCACCAGCTGGACTCTATGATTCAAAACACTAGAAAAACACCGAAAATTGTAAATATATAAACGGCTTTTTACTTACATTTCTTTCATTAAAAAAATCGTCTTCTTCACTTGCGGAGCCTGCTATATCTTTAGATCAGGAAGGTGTAGTACTGCTGTAGCTCTGAATACTTCCAATTTTGGCCACTATTATATCCTTCGGAAGTTCTTTGCTTTGTTTTCACCAATTAAACTTGGCTAAACACTCTCCCTACATATGCGTTAGAGTGAGAGAGCGAAAGTACATAAACTGCCTTCGCATGAAACTGGGAAATCCCCTGAGAGCTGGGAATAAAATAGATGATAGGTGGATTCTTTGTACAAGTGCACTTGCACTAAGCCCTGCATGTTGCGCATACTTAGCACTTATGCACGAGAATGAGAATTTCAGGGCTTACCCTGCTGGAGTGTTGACTTTGACACGTGTAAGGCTGAATATTGTCCATCTTAATTGATTAACTTTATTAAAACTATTACATGGCTTCCAGGATTTACTTATTTGTCATAGGAGACAATTTCATGGAAAAATCCGTTAAGCACCAGATTTGGCACTGGTTTTGTTGAAATAACACTAGTATTTTGCTATGGCGCTATTAGAACATTTCTGGCAACAGACAAACTTCAGAAACACCAGATCTTGAGCTAAAAACACCAAATTGGCAACACTGCTTGTAGGTACCGTAACAGTTAAGACATTTACAGCACAGTGTCCAGGGTGTTCAGCCAGTTGACAGCATCATTGGTGGCACTGTGCATGTCTTGAATAGTTCCTTCAAATCTCGTCCTTGGACACTGGAGGGCAATGGTCTGAGGAACATTGGCACAGTCACAGAATGGGCTCTGAGTTTTTCCCCACTTGTGCAGCCAGAATTTGCATCGTCCGTGATTTGTGCGGACCCTGTTCAGTGATAATATGTAATTGTGAAATCCACCTTGTCCGTACTGTGAAATAATGTTTAATTCATATTTATGTTCGACCCTGACTATATGTCAGAAAACTGTATCATAATGATGGTCATTATAACACTATTTTTCATTATGAAACAGTGTTTCTCCCACCAATCACAGCTCAAGAAACAGTTGTTTGACCAATTAGGTGAGGATAGCAACGCACCTGCGTTGAGTTCCAAGGCCTTCTAATTTAAATTTCACTGCCTGGCCTAGTGTCATAGTGGGGCAATCGAGGAGGCCATGGTCAAATACAAGGTATTCTGTGCGTCCCATGCGCTCTGTTCAGTACATAAAACTGGCGAAATCTCTACAGATATTTATGAATATTTATGTTCGAACATAAAATAGTTATAATATTTATCGTCGAACATAAACAGTCGTATGCAACTCGCCTATAATGGTAATTAAGACACTCATATGGAAATTACCACGCTCGTTTTATAAACATACTCGTGTCTTAATTATTGCCATTATAGGCTCGTTGCATAATGCACTATTAAACGTACATGTTTTGATATGACAATGATATCTTCATCAGCGTTGAATAGTTTAAATTAACATGCTGACCTTCCGGTCAGGTAAGTTATACCACCCTGTGGGGCAGACGACCCGTGTTCCAAATGCTTACCACCTTCTTGACTAATAATGAGCCTAATTGAAGCAACATTATCAACAACATAATGTCAATACATACCTGGAAACTTCCCAGTGATGACTGTGATAATCAAACTCAAAGGCAGCAGCCGGCCCAATATTTACCTACAAATAGAAGAGGGTATCATTAGAATTGAGATGTTTAAGACCTAACAATGTGAGAGAAATGCAAGCAAATATGACCTTTAAATAGCCAAATACGATCCAAAATATGACCATACAAATACATGCATATTTAGTGACACAAAATTGCGAAATTTTACAAACATTAAATTACATTATTTTAACATTTAAAATACATAACTATGGACGTAGGTCATTAACCATCTCTAAAACAAAGTCCCAGATTATTGGATGAAACAGGTAATCTCGAGAACACCTGGGTGGATTTTGATGCAGTGTTCACGATTCTGTAAAGGATTACTCGAGGAAGTTTTCTGTAGAAAAACATTCACTTATGACCAAAGGAAGCCGAGTAGTAACGATTTCAGTGAATCGAGTCGAAGAAAAAACTGCCATCCGTGTGCCTTTTAAGCTTACGTTGGGTAAACCATTAAATTATCTGTATACTATGAGTGAAATAATTTTCCAGCATGAAACGTTCTACCAAAACATCCGCGACAGCATATCTCTATCTTTAATACATCGCCCACTACAAGTGTTTTTACGTTTTCATTTCTTCCAACAATCTCCATTCAGTGGAAATTTAAATTACTAGCTTCGGACCGAGTTTACGAGCTAGAGCAAGCCTATCACCCCAGCTTCAGCCAGCATCAAACAGTCGAGTCGTGTCGAGTTAAAACTTCAGAGAAGAGTATATGTGTTTGGAGTTTCGCTGTTTACCTCGGCTTTTCTGAATTGCGTCTGTGACCTGCCGTCCGTGCGCCTTTTAAGCTTATGCTGGGTAAACCGTTAAAGGTACCGGGCGAAGCCGGGGCGGGTTGTTAGTTAAACTATAATGGTTATCTCTGTGTAATGTTTTAAGTTTCCATACAAATGGCAGTGAGGAAAGCAATGGCAAACTACCTCACTCCTCATCTTGCCTAGTACGTCTCAATATAGCGCTGCCTTGGGTTTTTGTGGGTATCGACCCACATATCCTAATGATGGTACTTTTTGAGAATCCAACCAGCCTTTGGGCTGACTACATAACAGATAGACAAATGGCATATTTCCCATCTAGAATAGTTTTCTTCTTCTTCTTCTTCTTCTTCTTCTTCTTCTTTCTCTTCTTCGAATTTATCCCGCTTAATTGCAGGGTCCGCAGTCCTGCACTTCTCTTTCCGCTTGATGCGGTCTTGTCAGGAGAGACTTTCGCCACATGCATAATAGCCTGACTTTGGTTGGTTGGTTCTTAAGTTTAGGGGCTGCGACAACGCGGTCATCTAGCCCAGTGTACTTTGGGTGTGTGTAGAATCTGTCTGATAACCGGTGTTAATTGTGATGACTGTATTAGTGTATGTATCTGTTTTTTTTAAATTCAAGTAAGGACTGCAACTTTGAATTTTTCGAATAGTTCCTACTTTGGCCTCCAAACGCCACCGTCAAAGACTACTAGGCCTAGTTCAGAACTTAGCTACTAGACGCCACCGTAGTCAGCTCTTGGCAACGAACGTAGCAACCTAAGAGCGTTGTTTACATTCTTAACCTATACAATTTAGTTTCACAAGTTTCACACAGGTGTAATTAGTGGAAAGTTCTTTAACATGCCATAAATCTA
Organism: Meconema thalassinum; assembly: GCA_946902985.2. Taxonomy (NCBI): domain Eukaryota; kingdom Metazoa; phylum Arthropoda; class Insecta; order Orthoptera; family Tettigoniidae; genus Meconema; species Meconema thalassinum. The sequence goes on from OX336393.1 coordinate 179,476,502, forward strand.
TGACATGGGACCGCCGGCTTTACTTCCCCTGCGAAGGAAGGCATACTGAGGGATTTTTAACGCTCTTAAAAAATCCGACGGCTTCGGCCGGGTTTGAGCCCGCTATCTAGGGCATAGAAGCTCAGCATGCTACCGACTACGCCACCGAAGCCGCCTAGCCTGACTTTGTTTACTGTGATTCACCAGTTTCACCCCACGCTATGTTTTGTTGTTTTTGCTTATTTTAGAGGCGCGACATCGTCGTCATATAGCCCCGTATATGTGTGTGATAACCTGTGTTATTGTGATAGCTGTACTAGTGTGAGTATTTGTAAATTGGGGGATAGTATTTGGAAGGAGTTGGCCGAGGCCTTAAGTTAGGAACCAACCCATCATTTTCCTGGGGTAGAAGTGGAGGAAACCACGGAAACCACTTCCAGGATGGCTGAGGTGGGAATCGAACCCTCCTCTTCTCAGTTTTGCCTCACGAGGCTGAGTGTACCCCGTTCCAGCCCTCACACCAGAATTAACATTTCTTGTCAGAGCCAGGAATCTTAGCCGGACCTCTGGCGGCGACAGCCAACAACGCTTGCCGCTACACCACGAGGTGGCCACGCTATGTTTGGTACGCAAAAGTTAATTAGCCTATTGAGGTCAAGAATCGACCTCCACTTTTCGAAGTACCGAGAAAGACCTATTAGGGAGATCAAAGCGAAGTGTTGGACGGAGGTCGGAGAAGTAATGTTTACAGCCTTAGGTTCTATTCCACAGCAAATAAAGGATGAAAGGGGCTGATAACATGATATATTAAAATAATTACTAGCTATTTATTTAACAACGATTTGCATTTTAGTAGCCTATATAAACATGAAATTAGTTTGCAGTGAAAATATATTAATATTCCATGTATAAACAAATAAAGTATTCTTCACTGGCAAAAAAAGTACATATCGCTGATATGTGGACTAATTTGTTTCACCATGAAAGTGAACCCAGTCCATTAAAGTACTCACAAAACACATCCCTGACAAAGTAGGCATGTTTTCAGAGACACGTGTAGATTGCAAAATTTTGGCGTGATCGGAGGTGGGCGAATCGCGGCATTTTACCCGCTCGTGTAAAATGGCACTTAAGGTAAAAGAAGATTTTGCACTGAACCCACAAACAGCCATTCTGAGGCATTCTTGCTGCAGTGGATTTTCATTGTCGAATGGTATTGGATGTCAGGTGCTAATATGTGAACACTATGAAGGGAAACAACCAACCAGTAATATACTTCAATTTTTATACAACATAAATTAACCTATTTTCAACGTCAGCACCTAATAAGAACTATTTTTCGTGACAGAGCCTACAAATGCCTAATAGACTAACAATAATTATTGATCTCCCTAATAGGTCTTTCTCGGTACTTCGAAAAGTGGAGGTCGATTCTTGACACGTTTCAGAAATTCCATGTGCCTCTGACAACAACATTCAACCATTCCAAGACATTTTTTCTTTTTAAATTTTAAAATCTATTTATATAATTTTTACTATCACCAGATATAGCCATACGTATTTTACAGAAAATTATTTTACAGTACAGCATCATCAATTTAAAGCACACGTTGTTACATTGTTTTCTTAATATTTTTTATGACAAATTGTTATCAAGGAAAGGGAAACCCCAAGGTAAATATTGATCAACTTTGCTCGTATTTCAATTAGTTTTAATTTATTTAGAAGACAATTACCGAAGAGAGCCACAATGTGTCCGAAACTGGTTTAATACAGTATACTAGGGGACCTGTGCGAGAAATCTTGCATGTTCATCATCCACCCGCCCGGCTTTACTGGTATGCGGGCTTCTATAAATATGTATATATGTTTAATTTACGCACTATTTAAACAAATTGTCGATATTTATAAAATCAGAGTGCAATTCGTCACTGCTGCGGGCAATTCTGTTTGAATATTCTTTTCAATGTATTATACAATGGGTTGTGTTTTCCCCATGTGTACAGACTATCCGCCCGGCTATAGTGTTATGCGGGCTGGACGCAACACAGTTCTGCCAGGGACTATCGTCTTGCTTATTTGTTTAAACACTCTTTTTAAACAAGAAATGCAAGATTATTCCTGTACTATTGTGACGATTTGGAAGATTTTGGCAGAAAACGCATCTTCTACGGTAACTCCTTCCGATTCAGGAACTTGAGTTTTTTGTCAGATGAACTTAGCGTATTATATAATAGATTTTTATTTCTATTTTTACAGTATAATTTATTGACTAAGGTGGATTAAATTTGATAAATACTTTCGGTATTTTACTTCTGAATAATCTGACTCCTAACCACAAAATTGGAGAATCCTCGACTCTACGACTATTGAGTGCACTTCACAAACACCTGTAGCTGGCTAGTTCCGTGAAGCGGTCAGCGCTAAGTACTCCACGGCTTGCACGGCAGAGGAGAGCATTCATCGAGACAAAGTGGGTACTTCTCGCTACATGAGCCAATATTACAGGCAATTAGTGGCCGTCGACCGCGAGTTCAGCTTCGAAAACATACTGCTAGTTCATTTAGGAACGTAAAGGTCAGAATGCCTCGATGTTTTATATCCGAAAACATCTGTCATTACCAACACCCCCACATTGAGGAGCTTAGGATAGTTTGGCCATCAACCCGTGTAGTCGTCAGCTTATAAGCGATAACTAGTGGCTTCGGTAGCGTAATCGATAGCAAGCTGAACTGCATGCTCAAGTTCACGGGTTCAAACCGGGTCGAAGTCGTCGGAGTTTTAAGAGCGTTAAAATCCTTTAGTATGCCTTCCTTCGGAGAGGAAGTAAAGCCGGTGGACCCATGTCATATATGTATGGTTCGTAAAAGAACCTACCACTACAATTGGTACTGTGTAGCAAAATTTGTAGCTTATATTTGGCTAGTTCAAAACGCTCTATCAAGTTCCAACGCTCGCCACTAGGTGTTCGTGACAGTAGCATCAGGTACCCAAAGTTGGAACATTGGCTGCAATTCATATTTAAGCAATAACTCCACTGTTATTTCAACAATGTATTAGTCTCCTTTAAGGTTCTCATAATTTTATGTGGATTAGTTCTTTGTTATTTTTATCGCTCATCCTCCAGCTCGGCTTTACCCACGGACTCTGCGAGGGATCATTCCTCTACCGTCGCAAGGACGGTGTCTGGTAGCTGAACACACTTTGTCAGCAGATGCAACTGGGGATGGTGACTGACCGATCGCCCAGGACGGCCGTTATGGGATTCAAACCTACGCTCTCCCGATACCAGCAAGTCACGAGGTAGCGCATTAGGGCTCTCAGCCACCACGCCCGGTATGTGGGTTATTCAAAATAACGTAAAGCATACAGTTTTTTATTAAGCAACGGATTGTGACAGTTATTTTCCTAAAAAATTGAAACACATTGTAAAAAAGATAAATGCTAGCTAAAATACCCAACTGTACGCGTGAATTACGTAGGAGTATGGTTTATATTCTGAATTTTCAAATTTGTTGCCCACTGTTTCATGAATGTTGTTTGTTTTACTCTCAAAGTACCCATACAGTATATTTTGGCTTGGCAATATCCAAATTGTTTCATACAACTCATACATATAAAATACATGGTCAGTTCGGATTAAGATTATGCCAAATTGGACAGCTAACTTCAACAGAATGATCCAACTAGTAGGAATCTTCTGGTTTATTTCACCAATCTATTAACAACATCGTAACAACATCATAACTGAAAAGTATGTTTCATCGGAAAATTTTAAGGTTAGACCTCATCAATGTGCCGTAGCCATTAAGGTTGATTGGTAGTCATTGGTAGTCATATCAATCCACCATTGGTCTGGACGAAAATATTGGTCTAGGCAAAAACATTGTGAAACCCTCTTGTGAAGTTTTACCTATATTTATTCATATGTCCTGTGGTTCGGATTCCACGTAAAAAAAGGAGGTCCCGTGGCTTATAATCACATGATTCACGGTCACGTAAAACTACAATCTTCCTTCCTTCTTTTAATATTTTGTGAGCTTTCTATTTATTAAAATTTCTAATATTGTTTTGTAAAGATATCCATTTCCCCTTTTATCTTTGTAAACTTAGTTTTAAAATTATTTTAATTCAATCTACGCTGACGAGGGTGACATTGAACACCGAAACATGTACGTATAAGCAGTAATTAAACTACTTTCTTTAGTGTTTGACAGTGCGGTTTAGAATCACATAGTAATCATTTTCGAGCTTAAGACTATAGAACACGTATAGATTACGCTACAGCAGCGAGCCTTCTGTATTAGCTAAGGACACCACGTACTCTTGCATGATGAAAAAAATCGATTCTTTATTTTGGCACCATAAAATTCTTCATTCTTTTCTAAATCCAAATATATACAGTTTGTTGGGGTTTTGATGACTACAACTACCTTATTTTTTTAAAAATTAGCGTCCCATGCTCTGAATAATACACTTTTAATTTTGCCAGCTGTTTTCCGTTAATACTCATTTTTCATGTTTAGGTACCAATAACTAGGAAACCATTTAAGATAGAGGGCTAATTTTTTACATTAACTTGCCTAATGGAGTACTTGAATGTTAACCTATTTTCACTTCCAAAACAGTAGGCATGGATTGGGAAGAGAAAAATTGATACATGTTTGAATAAATTTAAAAAGAAAGAGTTCGGATTTTTTTTCTGGCATTCTGTCCCAATAATAATGAAACAAAGTGGTTACTCATCTGGCAAGATCCATTCCAAGTATGTGAACAAAATTTGAGAATATTTGATTGAAAAACAACTGAGAAATATATATATATATTTTTTTTTAGCGTATGACTTTTAGTGCCGGGAGTGTCCGAGGACATGTTCGGCTCGCCAGTTTTGTAGCTGCTTCGAGACGGACACCCAATGGGTGAGCTACAAGTACCGTTGGGGAGGAAAGTTGGAAGGGAGGGTCGAGGAGTTGGAAGGTAGCGGCTGTGGCCTATAGTTAGGGACCAACCCCGGCATTTGCCTGGAAGGAAGATGGGAAACCACAGAAGACCATCTTCAAGGTTGCCGGCGGGGGGATTCGAACCTCCTCGCCTCCTGGATGTGAGCGACTGCCAACAGTCATGCCGCAACGACCTCGGCTAACTCACCCGGTCCTGAAGCAACTTTTACAACATTTTTTTGAAAATGTATCTGTTCAAATTTGTACTCATTTCACACATTCTATAAAAGCAAAGTAGCACTACATGGTCAAAAACAGCTTAGAATATACCGCTTCTTATATGTGACAAGAATCATAGCTGTACCTTTAGCATAAACCCAGAAAATACTTAGTAAAGTGATGCCACAAAAATAGACCTTTTTCATCGTGTAAGCGCACGTGGTGACCTCAGTTGAGTACCCACGTCCAGTTATTTCGAGCCTGGGAGCAAGGTATTCGCCTGCATTCGGGGCAATGCTATGGTGTTTATACTTTCTGCATGTCACTACCTCTCGATAGGTCATCTATGGACAACATACCTGTTTCGAATAAAGATGTAATGCCGCAAAAGGAACGGTAAAGTAGAATGTTGGTCCAAATTCATGACACCGTAACTGATGCAAATATTTGAAAGCATAATACTATATTCAAAACACACACATCTCCCTCTTGCTATTATGGAGGAAATGATGCATCTTTTTTACAGATCTATCTAGCTCCAAGCTGCTAGAGAACTGTTTTATCAAAGAAGCTGTGAATAATGTTATATGAGTTCGCATATCTAAAGGCATTTTTGTAAATAACAAAACATTCAGACTTGTTGTTGTTTCATTTGAGGGGCTTTTACATAGTGGTCATTTAGTCCCGTTTTGTCTGGAGTAGAAGTTGGAAACCTCGGAAAACCACTTCCAGGATGGGTAAGGTAGGAACCGAACTCACCTCTTCTTATTTTCCGTAGCAGATATACTCGTATAAACGTATTCGTTGCTAAATACTGCAATTAATAATACTTTGTTTCATTAATAAACATTTTTTTATGTTAGTATCCTTTGTTAAAACCTTAATTATTTCTTCTTCGTTCAGTTAGCCATGTTTATCACCATGTATTTTAATGAACTCCGACTAAAAACGTAAATAAACACGACTTAGAAAAGATAACACGCGCGCTTAGTCAGTTGACTGAAGCATGTTCAAATAATACTTACTATGACTCAAGTCATTCACGAAACGTAACTCTTCTTCTTCTTCTTCTTCTTCTCCCCCAGCATGATTAATCCCACTTATGTGGGGTCGCTGATGCGGATATTCCTCCTCCACGTTGTTCTATCCCGGACCATTGCCTCCACAAGCCCCCGCTGTTTCATGCTTTCTTGAATGCTGTCCATCCATCGCCTTTTTGGTCGTCCTCGACTATGTTTCCCTGGTGGAAGCATTTCCATCATCCTATTCCCCACACAATCTTGATATCTTCTCTTAACATGGCCATATCATCTGAGGCCAGCTTCTCTGACTTTCTCAGAAACCTGCACCACGCTAAGTCGTCTCCTAATCTCTTCATTTCTCACGAAACTTAACACATCGATATATTCACGGAGAGAAAGATTCCCGCATTGTCTGGGATACAACGTTGGTAACAGTGCGTTTATAAAGACGGGGCCGATATATCGATCTCCTGGCACTAAAAGAGTTAATAGATGCCTGTTTAATTTGATCGAGGTTACCATTTCTCTTGTTGGACGAAACGGCATGTATAGAGCCTAGTTTACATTGATATGTGGTTACCAACTCAAGTAGGAGATCTTAGTTCTGAGACTAAATGTTAGGTAGCAGTATCAAAGCTTTGTTTAGTCTCTCTGTGGTTACCATCTCCAGTTGGATGTCTTGGAGTAAAATGTAACATGTCTTTGACATAGGTTGCTGTAGTCTCACTGTGGTTACCATCTCCATTTGGATGTCTTGGACTAAAAGGTAAGATATTTTTGACATAGCCTCGTGTAGTCTCACTGTGGTTACCATCTTCAGTTGGATCTCTTGTACTAAAAGGTAAGATATCTTTGACATGGCCTTGTGTAGTCTCGCTGTGGTTACCATCTCCAGTTGGATGTCTTGGACTAAACGGTAAGATAACTTTGACATAGCCTTGTGTAGTCTCACTGTGCTTACCCTCTCCAGTTGGATGTCTTGGACTAAAAGGTAATATATCTTTGGCATAGCCTTGTGTAGTCTCGATGTGGTTTCCATCTCCAGTTGGATGTCTTGGACTAAAAGGTAAGACATGGCCTTGTGTAGTCTCACTGTGGTTACCATCTCCAGTTGGATGTCTTGGACTAAAAGGTAAGATAACTTTGACATAGCCTTGTGTAGTCTCACTGTGGTTACCATCTCCAATTAGATGTCTTGGACTAAACGGTAAGATAACTTTGACATAGCCTTGTGTAGTCTCGCTGTGGTTACCCTCTCCAGTTGGATGTCTTGGACTAAAAGGTAATATATATTTGACATAGCCTTGTGTAGTATCGATGTGATTACCATCTCCAGTTGGATGTATTGGACTAAAAGGTAAGACATGGCCTTGTGTAGTCTCGCTGTGGTTACCATCTCCAGTTGGATGTCTTGGACTAAAAGTTAAGACATGGCCTTGTGTAGTCTCGATGTGGTTACCATCTCCAGTTGGATGACTTGGACTAGAAGGTAAGACACATGGCCTTGTGTAGTCTCGCTGTGGTTACCATCTCCAGTTGGATGTCTTGGACTAAACGGTAAGATAACTTTGACATAGCCTTGTGTAGTATCGCTGTGGTTACCCTCTCCAGTTGGATGTCTTGGACTAAAAGGTAGTATATCTTTGACATAGCCTTGTGTAGTCTCGATGTGATTACCATCTCCAGTTGGATGTCTTGGACTAAAAGGTAAGACATGGCCTTGTGTAGTCTCGCTGTGGTTACCATCTCCAGTTGGATGTCTTGGACTAAAAGTTAAGACATGGCCTTGTGTAGTCTCGATGTGGTTACCATCTCCATTTGGATGTCTTGGACTAGAAGGTAAGACATGGCCTTGTGTAGTCTCGCTGTGGTTACCATCTCCAGTTGGATGTCTTGGACTAAAAGGTAAGATTGACATAGCTTGCTGTAGTCTCACTGTGGTTACCATCTCCAGTTGGATGTCTTGGACTAAAAGGTAAGATATCATTGACATAGTTAGTCTCACTGTGGTTACCATCTCCAGTTGGATGTCTTGGACTAAACGGTAAGATTGACATAGCTTGCTGTAGTCTCACTGTGGTTACCATCTCAAGTTGGATGTCTTGGACTAAAAGGTAAGATATCATTGACATAGTTAGTCTCACTGTGGTTACCATCTCCAGTTGGATGTCTTGGACTAAAAGGTGAGATATTTTTGACATAGCCTCGTGTAGTCTCACTGAGGTTACCATCTCCAGTTGGATTTCTTGGACTAACAGGTAAGACATGGCCTTGTGTAGTCTCGCTGTGGTTACCATCTCCAGTTGGATGTCTTGGACTAAAAGGTAAGATTGACATAGCTTGCTGTAGTCTCACTGTGGTTACCATCTCCAGTTGGATGTCTTGGACTAAAAGGTAAGATATCATTGACATAGTTAGTCTCACTGTGGTTACCATCTCCAGTTGGATGTCTTGGACTAAACGGTAAGATTGACATAGCTTGCTGTAGTCTCACTGTGGTTACCATCTCAAGTTGGATGTCTTGGACTAAAAGGTAAGATATCATTGACATAGTTAGTCTCACTGTGGTTACCATCTCCAGTTGGATGTCTTGGACTAAAAGGTAAGATATTTTTGACATAGCCTCGTGTAGTCTCACTGAGGTTACCATCTCCAGTTGGATTTCTTGGACTAACAGGTAAGATATCATTGACATAGTTATTCTCACTGTGGTTACCATCTTCAGTTGGATTTCTTGGACTAAAAGGTTAGGTAGCAGTAATAAAGCCTGGTTTGATCGGATGGGGGATAACATCCCCTCAGGATCGCCAGTCTTGGGATGCGATGAATCGATAGTGGAGCAGTATCGACAGCTGAAGTACAATACGAGTGTAGCGCTTGTTCCTTCCCTAGGGCGAGTGACGTATTGACAGGTGTCTGTCGCTAACACAAACTGCTTGTTACTCAGTGACAAGGCACAGGCTCCTCGACAAGTACTTACTGCCGCTCATTACCGACCAGCAGCATGCAAAAAAAACGTCGTTAATATATCCGCTCAGGTCAGCTATATTCCACTAGTAGAGATCTAATATGATGTATATGATTATATGAGCTTTTATACTGATATAATCACCAGTGGCGGCCGGTAATAAGATTGTAATGTTGCAGAACGACCAGATTAATTCAAGAAAACCAATTAATACCGTAATAATATTTTTAGTAATATACGCTGTACGTTTTCTTTTATAATTATAGGAATTACTGATTTTTTTAACCAAAATGTTTGTCTCCGTCCGCGCCTCGGCTCCCTTGTTGCAATCAGCAGGCAACGACCAGCCGAGTTAACTGTTGGGATAGGGCTTACTCAGTCTACCATCTCTGCCATACCCTTCACTATTCAGATCTGGTCGGTGCTCGGACTTGGCAACGACCAAACGGACGAGCGCTCCTAGTTGGTTGGCGGGCTTCGCTTTCTCAGTCAGTTCACAGTAACTTACTATAAGATTTCCTGAATTATTAAAGAACAAAATATCAACTAAAAAGTAAATATCCACTCACTCTTGCCATAAGTTACCAACGGTTTCAGAGCATCGGAATGCTGCATTTAACGCAGTAAGAAATTAAACAAAAACCAAACAAATAATGCGAGAGAAAAAAAACACGAATCTCTTCTCTATAGCAGGAAAGCTGATTTGGAAAAGTGTTATTGTGCTCCACACACAGAGTACATCAGGTCCCTGGAGGCAATGACCTCTAAATTCCTCACGGAGTGGGTGAACAGGCTCAGCCCACTTCATTCACCACAGTAGCAGTGAGTGACACTAAAGGCTGTGTGTTCGATTACAGCTCACAGGCTCCACTCGTTCTTGAAGGACATCGACCACCACTGCTCTAGCAACTGACCTAACGTGGGAGACGCTTTTATATCCCACATACGTGAAATATTTTAGTTGTCTTCACCCACCCTCGCCTATGGTTGTACTCTTTGCACAACACAGCTGAAGAAAGGAATACTTAGTCACCAATGCAGTCATATATGCCTCGTCGAGTAGTGGTTAGCATTAATTATTATTGGTAGCTACCACACCCTCCCACCCAATTCTGCCCAAGACGTATCAAATTGAGCTAAACAAGATTATTTCTTCTTCTGGGCGAAACGGTCTCCTAGGATCACGCGGAATCATTGACGTTTGCCCAATAACTCTTCATGCACAACGATTGAGCGAGTCTTAGTTGCTGCGATCAGACGTGTCTGGTAGGTCTTCTCTAGTCTTCCTCAAAACCCCGTGTATGAGTAATTTTCCTAATTTCCTCTCGATCATTGAGATTGGGAAAACCTAATTCAGCCAAGTCCTTTTCCGCCTGTTTGAACCAATTGCACCTTATTGCCTTTTTCTGGAAAAGTTTATAGATGTTATGTGCTAACCTAGTTTGGTCCATTCTGTCCAAATGTCCCATGAATTGGATTCTTCTCATACGGATTGTGTCTGTGATTTTAGTAATTTTCAAATAGACGTCAGCATTAGGTTTTGGAAGGTGAATTCCATCTTTGATTCTTGGTCCCAAAATTGTTCGCATGATTTTGCGTTCCTTAATCTCCTATTGATTTGCTCAGTGTTTTATGTTGTAGATTAAGTGTCTCTTCTGCATAAAGGGCTGCAGGTATTTATTTATGTAATGAGGTCGTGAAAATCTAATTCTTAGAGTACGGTAATACTAATACAGTATGTATGTCTACCCCATTATTATTCCCGTTTCCAACAGGGTCGGGGATGAGATGCGATGGAAGTATTTCTGGCGGATGATTTTTACGACCGGATGCCCTTCAAGGTGGGGCTCGATCCCACGCGTCTACCGAGTCAGCAGAGAGCTTGGCCCCATGGCCTAACGCAGCGCTTTAGCGAGCGCAGCCACTACTGTCGGTAGTAGACTAATACCAACCTCATGAGAGGAGTTAATGAGAGATGAAATGAATGATGGTGAATGAAACTGGGCAAGGATGTGGAAGGAAGCGGCCGTGGCCTGTCTGAAGGTACCGTCCCAGCATTTGCCTGGAGTTGAAAATGGGAAACCACGGAAAACCATTTCAAGGACAGCCGACGGTGGGGCTCGAACCCACGCGTCTACCGAGTCAGCAGAGAGCTTGGCCCCATGGCCTAACGCAGCGCTTTAGCGAGCGCAGCCACTACTGTCGGTAGTAGACTAATACCAACCTCATGAGAGGAGTTAATGAGAGATGAAATGAATGATGGTGAATGAAACTGGGCAAGGATGTGGAAGGAAGCGGCCGTGGCCTGTCTGAAGGTACCGTCCCAGCATTTGCCTGGAGTTGAAAATGGGAAACCACGGAAAACCATTTCAAGGACAGCCGACGGTGGGGCTCGAACCCACGCGTCTACCGAGTCAGCAGAGAGCTTGGCCCCATGGCCTAACGCAGCGCTTTAGGGAGCGCAGCCACTACTGTCGGTAGTAGACTAATACTAATACAGTAATAATGCAAAATTACGACACTACAAGACAGTTAATTCGCTGGAAGCTTTACCCCCTCAGAAACCATATTGTTATTGGTGGACACTCTAAAACTACAGAAATTAAAAAAGCAAGGACGGAAAATTCTCCGGAAAATATTTGGCCCCACGAGAGAAAATGGAATGTGGATTAAGAGGAGAACAGCGGACCTCTATTCCTTAATTGACAGGTTTACTTATGCCCTACGCAAGAGACGCCTGAAATTCTATGCCGATATCTATAGAATGGACAGCGACAGACTAACCAAAAGATAATTTAAAGTAGGCCTAATCAACTGAAAGAAGGTCAAAATAAACTGGCTAGAAGAAACTAAGGCATAACGAAGGAGAAAATAATAATAATAATAATAATGATAATAATATGTTCTCTCCTTTATCAATTCCCCTATACCTTCCCCCCCCCCCTTCTCCTATTATTCGCCACAGTTCTTCATCTTTCGTTCTCAATATATCCATGTCTCCGTTCATTCCTTCTCCCTCTTTTCTATTTTGTATTCTTCCTTTCTTTCCTTGGATATTTCTGAGACCAAGGTAGTAGCGTGTCTGGGGAGCGCTGTGGAATTAGCATGCTCCCCAGGGTTGGTTGATAATATCTGCTTATAATGAGCACATTAGTCAATCAGGGGCGACACTATCAGTGGACGACTGACCTTCACATGAGCTCTGGCTTGGCAATGGACGACGATATTCATGGAGGATGTAGGTATTTTAGCTTCACAATGATCTAATCTAATCTTAGGGAATATTACGCGCATGGATATGCAGATGTTGATGATTATGATATTTATTTTTAATTTTTTAGCGTATGGCTTTTAGTGCCGGGAGTGTCCGAGGACATGTTCGGCTCGCCAGTTTTGTAGCTGCTTCGAGGCGGACACCCAATGGGTGAGCTACACGTACCGTCGCGTGTGGAGTGTTGTCTGGGGAGGAAAGTTTGAATGTAAGGACGAGGAATTGGAAGGTAGCGGCTGTGGCCTATAGTGAAGAACCAACCCCGGCATTTGTCTGGAAGGAAGATGGGAAACCACAGAAGACCATCTTCAAGGTTGCCGGCGGGGGGATTCGAACCTCCTCGCCTCCCGGATGTGAGCGACTGCCAGCAGTCATGCCGTAACGACCACGGCTCACTCACGCGGTGATGATTATGATGATAATATATGTCTAAGAACCGCCGTTATTTCTTCCCTTTCAATAAATCTATAAGTGTACCGTAAATATATATTTAATTGATATTGCAGCTTCCAAAAGCAAACGCTGAATGGGGAAGATTCATGTCAGCATTTGATCAAGTACCCAATTATACACCATAGTTGATCAGTACATCCAAACAATAGCACATTTATTCCTTAATGGAATTTACACTAAACATCCCATTTCAACTCGCACTGGCAGAACTACACATCGAAACGCCGAGCCTTTTAAATTATTACTTCACTATTCGCCAAAACGTTTTCAACTGACAGCGTATTTCCCAGCTGACACGTTCTTAGAAGGAAGCCAATTCCTCGAACGATATACTGTATCCCTTCAGCTGGAGTGCCTTACCTCATTCCCTCGCAACGCTACAGGCAACACTTGTCGAATTATGGTCTTTCAAAAGCTGTCAAGACTTGAAGAGATAGCTAGTCCATAATTCACGAAATGTCCGTTTTGCATCACGTCGCACCTTGCGAGCGACTCCTATAAAACTCTACGTTCCACACGTGCCGGGGTACTCCACCCGTCCTCGAGCGACGCGGGAATTTCTTCGACACTTCAGAGCATCAGACACTTCACGGCGCCTGCAGTATCTGCTGCACGCACAGCTCAAGAACACCAAGTGATGGGCTGAATGTAAACATCCGCGTATGGAATGAATATCAATGACAGCTTTTCTTTCTTTGAAGAAACAGAATAAATGAATCCGTTGGGTTTGTGCCGGGCGAATAGCACAAAACACTATGTATTCAGAGCATTTCGAGAGACACAGTCTTCAGTATCGCCAAAATTAGACTGTTCTCCTTTTGTGAATAAAGAGAGAATGTATCAAGACTTTTGATGAATACGAAAATAAACATGGGTTCAAGAAGAATGAAAAAGCCCAATGTTTGTTGATTATCTGATATGAAGATTGGAAAGGCTCATAGTTTGTAGATTAAATAAGAATAACTAGCATTACCCGTCGCGGCTTCGTCCGCGAATATTCTAGTTGTAAAGAGTACACTTAGCAAAATCTCTATCATGGATGCTATGACTGATTTATCCTTGGTATGAATAATCAGACTTTATCAATTCAGCTACTGGTGCAGTGGTTAGGGGTTTGCCATTCCTTCATAGGTATATCAGAGCGAAGTTAGTTTTCTGGGAATATCACAGACACTGTTAATTTAAGGGCATTTAAATGTGGTTTATAGTCAGGCGAAAAAGACCTTTCGTACCACACTCACACGTGAAAATTGCGTAAAAATTCTAGAGTGCCCCTTGACCCCCTTAAGCGCATTATACTGCATGTATTGATGAATTTTACAGCTTAATTTGGTTCAGTGATAACCTTATAACAGTCTGGAAACTTTCACAGTAATGTGAATTGCATCGCGTCTTACAGAAATAGATGGACCTGTGAGATTTTGTTACCATGGTTACCGTGTTGCATTCTTTCATTATTTCATTGTAAATATACATGTTTTAACCCTTTATAGGGCAAAAGACTGGGGGTATAAAATATTACTTTTTTTTTTTTTTTTTGCAAATTTGTAATTGGGAGTGATAGATGAGTAGGAATACGCAACAATTTTATGGGTGTAGATTCTATTTTTTGAAATATGGGGTGAGAAATTATTATCCCACTGCCCACACTCGACAGTATGTTTTCTTAAATGAGCAATGGGGTAATAATCTCCCACCTCTAAATTATGATGATACTGTGTTTATCACTCAATAATGAGAATTATTTAACAGTATATAATATATAAAAACACCCATCATGCTCTATAATTTAAAAAAGAAGTAACTCCCACGCAACACAAGGTCAGTGACCTATATCATCTTTGCCGAAAACTGCACAAAAAATATAAAAGTAATTTTGGAATGTTGAAAGTTATTATCTTCGAATATAATTCAATAATTTCACAATAGTATTTACTAAAAGCACAGAAAATTAATTTTAAAAATCTTCCTATTCTGTGGAAAACGCCCTGAGCAGGATAATTATTTCCATTCTAGCTGAAATATATTTACTCAAGTGACCAAAAACATTATTAACATTGTATTTCAGTTATATACCAACGTTTACAAATCTCTTATCTTCAATAAAAACACCTTCTTCTGTAAAACAATGCATTTCTTTCACTCAACACAACCGAACTGGCGAGCACGTGCACTGTGGAGACCACTGGGATATATGCTTCCCACCTTTGGTTTGTGATGACAGTATTCATCAAATTAATGGGATTTCAATATTTTCCTGCATCTAGCTTGTGGATGCATGTGGAACTGCTTGAAATGAAAGGGGTGGGGGGATTCTCTCCCTAACACCGTTCTATAAATACATGGTGGGAAAGTATCCCAAGGACCTGTAAAGGGTTAAGGTATTCATTTAATTGTGAGGCATTTAAAGAGTAAGTGAGTGCGTTTCGCTTACGCATTGGGTTATGCTGAAAGTGATTGCTATTGGGTTTTCGTCCTATTAAGTAGATTTCATTAAAAAGCTACTTATTGTAATGAGTAGCCAACGGCCTGGCCATGTTGAAACACCGGATGTCGTAGTTAAGCAACATTGAGCGTGGTCGGAACTTGGATGGTATGCCAGTTCTAGGCACTGCGCGCTGTTGACCAACATAAGGAGGAGCGGAAAGGCCCTGGCCACCCTACCGCACGTAAACGCCAGCTGAGGATAGCCTTTTCGGAGGCTCGGACCTGCCTTCGGGCAGAATACCAATTACTTTACTTATTGTAATGAGTACCGTGTTGCGACTTCCGGAAAATTTCCACATATCTTCGCGTTGTACAGTGAGATTCTTTTGCAGGAGCGGGACCAGGCACGCGCACGCCTTCCGGCAGCCAACCTAACTCGTGCCGCAGATTGCGCGCTGTTAGAAACATTAACTTCAACCTCACGAGGCGAGCTAACCAGGGTCACAAGACTTTCATCAACGAGGGTGTGAAATGTCAGCACTCAGATAAGAAGGTAACATAAACAACAGCTTCCTGCAAGATTTAATTAAAGAAGCGCAGATGTTTATTTTTTTTTCTTGGATATCTGGATGACCTTACATCACCAGTTACAGGTTGAAACTTTCCTTACCATGATTTGCTGGTGAATTTACCATTAATTAATGTACTTTGTTACGGTTTCTACCTGTGCTCAATTTGCGGACCGAGTTCAGTTGGCTGGCAGAAGGCGTGCGTGCGCCTGGTAGCTGCCCGCTGGCCCCGCTCCAGAAAGAATCACCATGTATATAACCTATACAGGACATCTAGGCCTATGTATTTATAATACCACTTTCTTGAGGATACGATAACTACCGTCATTTAGCACCAATCGCTTTCAAATTTACACAGGCGGCTTCGGTGGCGTAGTTGATAGCATGCTGAGTTTCTATGCCCAAGATCGCGGGATCATACCCGGCCGAAGTCGTCGGATTTTTTAAGAGCGTTAAAAATCCCTCAGTATGCCTTCCTTCGGAGGGAAAGTAAAGCCGGCGGTCCCATGTCATAGATTTATGGCATGAAAAAGAACCTTCCACTAACTACACTAGTGGAAGCTAAAATTTGTAGGTTGGTTTGATAACGCTATATTAGTTCCAACATTCGCCGCCAGGTGCTGACTGCGATGGCATTTAGTAGCCACATCCGCAGCTAGGTGTCGTGGACGGTAGCATTTGGTAGCAAAGTAGGAACTACTCGAAAAAATTAATCGTCTGCAGTCATAACACATACTAATACAGACAGCCATCACAATTAACACCGGTTATCAGGTAATTTCTACACACACCTCAAGTACACGGGGCTACATGACCGCGTTGTCGCAGCCCCTAAACTAAGGAACCAGCCAACGAAATGTACACATAAAATATAATCACTCCAAATCTCGGTCGAGTTCATTACTGGAAAAAATCGGACCAAGGGGGTGCAAATGGGGGTGGGTTCCTTTTTCGAAAAAGGGAAATATCGCTATAACTTTCTTAGTATGTGAAAAATCGAATGCATTTAAAGTTCGTACTATTCTTAGGATAAGGACCAAAAACGTATGTCAGTAATGTTTAAATAATAGAGTGCCACATCCCCTCCAGGGACGTAGGCGACCTGAATTAGAGCCCTTGACTAAGTTAAGGGATCACTAACCAGGCGTCCCGAGCCGGAGTTTGCGTGTGGAAGGGTGGCCAGTTCCTTTCCACTCCTCCTCCTCCTCCTGCCATAGCATCCGGCAGGTTCCCATTTTGCACCACGAGGCTGGGTGACCCCGTACCAGACCATACCAAGACTTTTAAATTCTTGGCAGAGCCGGGGATCGAACCCGGTATCTCGGGGTGACAGCCAACAATGCTAGCAACTGCGCCACAAGGTGGTCATTGACCTAAGGGGTGGGAAAAATTGATTTTTGAGAGGGAACAAAATCATACCTCCCTTAATAAACACAATATCAAAACTTTAACAATTGCTAGCATCTATTTGGATGAGATTGACTACTATTGCTTATAAAAGTTTTAAAAAGACCTGGACCTTGATATGCGCAGGTTTTCAAGAAATTCAAGTTTTGAGGAAATGTGTAATGTAAAACTAAATCAGATACATCTCCTGCTGATACCGTAACGTTTAAATATGCGCCAATCACCTCATGTGCGGTAGAGCGAATCTTCATCCAATACAAATCACTTTTGCGTGACAATAACAGAAGGTTCAAGATTGAAAACTGAAAACAACATTTCGTGGCATACTGTTATAGCCTAGTAGCAGAAATAATCAATGAATAATAGCCTAAATAAAAAGTAAGTGAACTGAAATAAATTTTGAATAATTTAATTTATGAATCCATTATTTTTAATATATTTTTGTGCGCTCTAAAAGTAACAAAATGTAGTGTTTAGTGATCAAATTAATTCTACTGTACATATTTTGCAAAACGTACTTACATATAGTCTACCGTAGTCTATATGTACATATTTTGACACTATTTAGTTTTATTGTCCATATTTTTAAATAATACAAGATGGCAATTAGTGAGAATCGAGCAATGATTACATTATTTTAATTGAAACACCAAACAAACAAAATAAAACGAAAAATGACCGGCAGAAATGTTCTGTTTTGGCGGAATTCAAACCGTATAGAAGATTTTTAGGTGGATGCGTTATGTCGCCAAGGAGATTTGGTCTCAGTTAATAGGAATATTTTTAAGTGGATGTGCATTACTGCCATGGAAACCACGATGAAGATGTGCACTCTACTTTCTATTCACAGCGTTGTCCAGGTCAAAATTGGGCAATGTCCTTTAGCAATTTTTACCGGACTATCATGATACAGATTAAGGCGTTGTCGCCTAGCGACAATATGTCCGTCAAGTTATTAGATTCTATTTTCGTATGGCTTTGTAAAATGTGAGCTTGAAGAAATGAATATTCGCAATTATTTTAATACACGGATGACATAATCAAGTAAGGTGGGGTTCAATCGATAATGCGTGACGCGCATTACATGTTAAGGCAACACACGTTGTTGGGAGCGCAAATACTTCCCAAGATATTTCAGTTTAAGTATAAGGTGAAAATTGCTACGTAGGCTAATTATTATAATATATAAGATTTAAATATTATATAGTCTATACGCACATATTTTGACACTCTTTAGTACATACAAAACCTAGCCCTGCGTGATCACCCTATCGCACGAAAACGCCGGCTCAGGATGGCTCGTTAATGATCGCTTGTCGTAGCCACGAGGTGTGTTAATTCGAGTGTAGAAAACAGACGAAATTTCGATCAACCAGGCATTGAAATACTGAATATATCCTCGCTGTATTACCACTATAAGTCAATCCAAGTCGTGAATACTACTGTATATATCATAGTAATCGTAGCCTATATTGCTATGCAGAAAACTCGTGGCACGATTGTTAAGTTCGTCTCTTCACAGAAATAATTCTGCCGGCGTCCAAACAATATGGTTTAATTAGAGCTCACACTCTTGTTCTACAAGGCCTTCCGTTCCTTTCTGGCGACTAATAGGAATGAAAATGAGCCTATTTTCGTGCCAAGTGAATACAAGCAATTGGAAGTCATTAGGGCGGTCGAGCCCTCCGTGGAATCATGAGGGGTGGCAGACGTGCGGGCCATGACTAAAACCTTCACCCCGCCGTAATTGTACCGGGGGGCCTTGAGATGTGACCGACATACAGAGTGAAAACGCAACAGCCATACCATTGGGCGATAAATGTTTTTATTGCATTCAATAGCCAGCCAGTAGCTTCAGTCAACATATTAAATAGGAGGATTGACCAGGATTTTTTGTAAATCTTCGAATTGGTATGCATATAACAATCCCTCTAAAAATTATAGCACAATGTGGATGGATGGTTTACACTCCATCCTTACATTATTTACGTTACATAAATGAGAGAGAAAGAAAACGTGGCGTGTAAAAGATTCTAGCACTGGGACTCCTTCATTAAAACTTTTCATCGTTAAAAAGAATACGAACAGAAAGAGGGCGTAATTTCTTAACATTAACTCACTTTACTACCACCACACAATAACAATTTATTTATTTATCGTATGGCTTTTAGTGCCGGGAGTGTCCGAGGACATGTTCGGCTCGCCTGAGTCTGAAGCTGCTTTCACCCTTAGGGTGAGCTATAAGTTCCGTTAAATTTCAAGTATTCTATTGCCAACTTTCGCTACCAGATACCAATGATACCTAGTGATGAACGTTGGAACTTTGATAGAGCGTTACGACGAAATCCAACCCAACAATTTAGCTTCACACATGTTTAGTCTGTGGAAGGATCTTTTACATGCCCTAAATCTATGACATGGGACCGCCGGCTTTACTTCCCCTCCGAAGGAAGACATACTGAAGGATTTTTAACGCTCTTAAAAAATCCGACGACTGCGGCTGGGTTTGAACCCGCTATCTTGGGCACAGCAGTTCAGCATACTACCAACTACGCCACCGAAGCCGCTATAACAACAATCATAGGCTAATAATAATAACAAAATGGGCCTGCTTCCTTGAACTGGATAGAGATTTAAAAGAAGTGGGGTTTACTTCAACTGACATTCAGGGCACATCCCACTCAAGAGAAAACTTCAAGCATGCGAAAGTTTCCAAGAAACACCGAGTCTGTCAACGGGAAAGATTTGGACCCAAGAAAGGAAAGAAACCCACCGACAACGAATGCGGGCGTACTGGGCAAACCTCAAAGCCCGAAGAATGAGACGGAATGAAGCGGTCCATAGATGGCCGATATTTTTATTTATTTATTTATTTATTTATTTATTTATTTATTTATTTATTTATTTAGCGTATGGCTTTTAGTGCCGGGAGTGTCCGAGGACATGTTCGGCTCGCCAGAGAATGTAGCTGCTTCAAGTGGACACCCATAGGGTGAGCTACAAGTTCCGTTCAATTTCCAGTAGTTCCAACTTTCGCCACCAGATATCACTGAGACCTAGTGGTGAACATTGGAACTTTGATAGAGCGTTTCAACGACATATAACTATAACCTAGAAATTTAGCTTCGCACAAGTTTAGTGAGTGGAAGGATTTTTACATGCCATAAATCTGGACCGCCGGCTTTACTTCCCCTCCGAAGGAAGGCATACTGAAGGATTATAACGCTCTTAAAAATCCGACGAATTCGGCCGGGTTTGAACCCGCGATCTCGGGAACAGCAGTTCAGCATGCTACCAACTACGCCACCGAAGCCGCTGATGGCCGATATGAAATGAATGAATGAATAAATGAATAATATAGCCATCCTTAGAATTGGTTTCCTGTGGTTTCCCACTTCTACTCCAGACAAATGCCGAGATGGTTGGTTCCTAACATAAGGCCACGATCGTTCCCTTCCCAATCCTCACCTGAATTACAAATAGACACACTACTACAGATACAACAATAACACAGGTTATCATACAAATTATTTTATTATAATACACACGTCCACGTACACGGGGCTAAATGACCACGATGGCAAGCCTCTCAAATGAAACAACAATATTAATTAATTGAGACCTATGAAATCAATTGGTGCCAGTGATAACCGGGACAGCATTAACTTGGACATTTGTTTGTTGTTGTTGATTCATTTAGGGGATTTTGCAACATCGTTGTCATTTGTGTAATTTGTCTGATAACGTATGTTATTGCGATGGCTGTTTTAGTGTGTGTAGTTTAAATTCAGATGCGGCTTGGGAAGGGGTCGGTCGTGGCCTTAATTTAGTAACCAACCCAGCATTCACCTGGAGTAGAAGTGGGGAACCATCGAAAACCACTTCCAGGATGGCTGAGGTGGAAATCGATCCCGCCTCTTCTCAGTTTTGCCTCACGAGGCTGCGTGGACCCCGTTCCAGCCCTCAGACCAGAATTAAATTTCGTGGCAGAGCCGGGAATCTAATCCGGGTCTCCAAGGTGCAAGGCAAGAGTTCTGCTAGTATGCAACGAAGCGGACTTGGACATTCGTACTAGGAGAGCTGACCCCAAACGAAATGGTACTATGCCTAGGATGAAGAAGATGAGCCGTTGTTGATTCTTTAGGGGATTTGCGACATCGTGGTCATGTAGCCCCGTGTACTTGGGTGTGTATATAATAAAAAAATAATGTGTATGGTAACCTGTGTTATTGTGATGTCTGTACTAGTGTGTGTATTTGTAATATTGAGGTAGAATTTAGGTAGGATGCGGTCGTGGCCTTAAGTTAGGTAACATCCCGGCATGTGTCAGGAGTAGAAGTGGGAAACCACGGAAATTCATTTCCAGGATGGCTGAGGTAGGAATCGAACCCGCCTCTTCTCAGTTTTGCCTCACGAGGCCCTCAGACAAGATTTTTTTTGGCGGAGTCGGGAATCAAACCCGGGCCTCCGCGGTGACACTTAATAATGCCAGCCACTACTCAACGAGGCAGACCAGGATGAGGAAGAAGAAATTCGATAAGAGTAACAGTACTCCAATTGGTTAATTATCTACACGATTAAGCCTGTAATCAAACCTAGAATTTTCAGCTTTCTGCTTTATGTTCTGACTTGGCCCTTATATTTCACGCTAAATATCAAAGAAAGTGTAGGACCTTCCTTACCTTCCACATAGCAAATTAGCAGGCCAGAGATAAGTACCGTACTTCATATTTCCATATTTAACGTCTAACATGTTTCCATTGGTTTAATTTCTAGCTTGATTTCTTAACTACTCAACAAACCTAATACGTTCCAAGAACACGAAATCGAGCTCTTTGCGTGCATTAGGCAGGAGAGAGTTCAGTTAACTACAGAATTACACGCGAGGATGCAGAAATATAACTGGGAAGAATTCGTATTTCCGCTTGCCAGTCACTCAGTGCCTATCACTGCCAGGGGGCACTGGAACCCGCAGCGCTTATCGAGCAGGGGGCCATGGTGTAGTTGTAGAATACTTGGCGTTACAGGCAGAGAACATCGTGGGCTCCGAGTCACCGCATGGTAGCGGAGAAAGCCGAAGCGTTACGATCGGTTACGAAGTGAGAAGCGCGCTTCAAATTAATATTGTCTCGGGTGCGATCAGAGGACATAATAATTTCTGAATTCTTAGAAATAATTAAGGGAATTTCTACATCAGGTTAACTTGAAGTTTTTAAGAAATGTGCTGGATTCTTCTCAATACTCACCTGAATTACAAATGTACATACTACTTCAATAACCCAGGTTAACATACAATTTTCTTAATCTATATATATAAAAATCAATGTTACGTGATAGTTTGTCTGTGGGTATGTATGTCACCTATGCGTTCATATACCATTCGTCCGATAGCGATGAAACTTGGGTGAGATGTTGAGTACACTCCAAGGAAGGTTTCTGACTTAGTAAATCCATTTTACAATAGGTAGCGCACGCATAGATTCAACAAATGAGCGACGATGCGCGAAGCATTTCAACAAAGTCCCGTATGTGTTCATATACCAATCGTCCGATAGCGATGAAACTTGGGTGAGATGTTGTGTACTCTTACGTGAAGGTTTCAAAATTAGTGAATACATTTCACAGTAGATAGCGCACGAGTAGATTCAACAAATGAGCGACGACACGCAAAGCGTTTCAACAAAGTCCCGTATGCATTCATATACCATTCGTCCGATAGCTATGAAACTTGCGTAAAATGTTGTGTACACTGCAGAGAAATTTTCTGGCTTAGTACATCCACTTTACAATAGGCAGCGCACGAGTAGATTCAACAAATGAGCTACGACGCGCGAAGCATTTCAACAAAGTCACGTTTGCGTTCATATACCATTCATCCGATAGCGAGGAAACTAGGCTGAGATTTTCTGTGCACTCCAGGGAAGGTTTCTAGCTTAGTAAATCCCTTTAAAAATAGGTAGAGCATGAGTAGAATCAACAAATGAGCGACGACGCGCGAAGCGTTTCAATAAAGTCCCATATAATTTCATATACCATTCATCCGATAGCGATGAAACTTGGGTGAGATGTTGTGTACACTCCAGGGAAGGTTTCTGGCTTAGTACATACATTTTACAATAGGTAGCGCACCAGTAGATTCAACAAATGAGCGATGACACGCGAAGCGTTTCAACAAAGTCCCGTATAAAGTCATATACCATTCGTCTGATAGTGATAAATGTTTGGTGAATTGTTGTGTACACTCCAGGAAAGGTTTCTGGCTAAGTAAATCCATTTTACAATACGAAGCGCACGTTTATCTTCAACAAATGAGTGACTACGCGCGAAGCGTTTCATTCATTCATTCATTCATTCATTTATTTGCAATGGGGGGTGTGTCCCCCGGTGGCAAATTGGATATACATAACAAATACATAATTATACATAAAAATACATAATTACACATAATAATACATAATTATACATAACAATTCAATAACAATTATACACCAATTAAACTGGAGTATTTACACAAATAGTCAGTCTTTTCTTAAACACACCTATATGTTTGGGAAAAGGCTCTAAGACTGCGGCAGGTAGAGAGTTCCAGTTATCAATGGCACGGTTTACAAAAGAATATTTACCATAATTTGTTCGCTGTGGTCGGCCCTTAACTTTGAAAGGATGATCGCTCCTACTCATGTAAGTGGGCTTTCCCAATCGTTTGCTAAGCTCACCCCATGCTGGTTGATTTGTATACGTGTTGTACATAGCGTAGAGTCTAGATTTCATCCTCCTAGCCTCCAGTGATTCCCACCCAAGTTTCTTTAACATACGGCTCACACTGCTCCTGGGATTAAAGTCACTGAGCACAAATCTAGCGGCCTTTCTTTGTACCATTTCCAACTCATTGATGAGCCCTACTTGATATGGATCCCAAACCGCCGAGGCATATTCCAGAATAGGTCTTACAAGTGACAAATAGCCTAATTCTTTAGCAGAGGTACTACTTCCTTTTAATACCCTCATTACAAAGTGCAGGGATTTGTAAGCTTTTGAAACTACACATCCTACATGACTACTCCATTTCATATCATTCCTTACGTGAACGCCCAAATATTTGCAAGAATCTTCTTCTACAAGTATTTCCGAGCCAATGTTATATTGAAAATCCTGCCTTCGCACTTTCCCTATTTTTAAGAGACTACATTTTCTTGTGTTTATTTTCATTTTATTTACAATCGCCCACTTATAGACCAGGTTCAGGTCCTCTTGCAGCACTGCATTGTCTTGTGAGTCGTGTATCTTTCGATATATTACACAATCATCCGCAAACAATCGACAGTCACTGCGAATTCCATTTGGTAAGTCATTTATAAACGCCAAAAACAACAAAGTTCCGATTACGCTGCCCTGAGGGATACCCGACGTTACGGTAATTTCATCCGAGAATACGCCTTCAACTTTCACTTTCTGGGAACGACCAGTCAAAAATTCTTGGATCCATAAAATTACTCTTCTATCAATCTTCGTCGAAGCTAATTTATGGAGTAGCATGTCATGCGGCACGACATCAAATGCCTTCGCAAAATCTATCACCACGGCGTCGACTGAAACTCCATGGTCTAACGATTCGCTAATGTCTTGAAAAAGTGATAGCATCTGACTCTCGCATGAGTAACCTTTCCGAAATCCATGCTGCCTATCATTAAACCATGATAATGTTTCCCACTGTTCCCTCAAGTAGTCGCAAATGAGATGCTCCATCTGCTTACAAACGATGGACGTAAGGCTAACCGGCCTGTAGTTGCCCAATTCAAGTCTGCGCCCTCCCTTAAATATTGGGACTACCGTAGCTCTTTTCCAGTCATCTGGGATTTGCGCATTGTTTATGGACACATTAAATATCTTACTACCGTAAAAGACATTTAATTCATTAGCAATGGCCTGTTTCTCAGTAATTAATTTACCGTCACCGGACATTATCATCGACAAATTATTTGAATTTCCCTTTCTTCTCCTAACATAACTGTAAAAATTTTTCCACCCACCCCCTCCCGAACCAAGTAAACCTTGCATATAACTGTCATGAGCAGCCCTCTTTTTTAAGACGAGCTCTCTTGATAAGGACTTAAATTTCAACATATACTTGTCACTATCATGTCTTTTATTGTATAATTTCCTAATTTTCCGTTTTAGTCTCCTAATTTCTCGTGTGTAATACTCAGGGTCTGGGTTCTGTTTCAGCAATTTAAATGGGACAAATTTATCAACAGCGCTATTTAAAATTTTCAAAAAGTTAGTCCACAGGATATTAATGTGATTTCCTTCCGATGCCCATCCTACAAATAGCTCATTCAAATACCCCTGAAACTTGCCCTGATCCGCCCTGCGATACTGGAATATGATCTTTTTCGCTACATCAGAGTCTAATTTTGTAACGTCACCATATCTAATATTTAATTCAACCCCAGAATGGTCACTAATTCCTGGTACTTTCAGACAGTTAATATACAGCTCTACAGGCCTTACGAGATAAACATCTAAGGTATTATTGTCTCTAGTTGGGAAGTCAACTACTTGGGAAAATCCCCCCTCCCTTAAGAATTTATTTGCAGCGCTCTGAGCTTGACCACAGCTAGTTGACTCACCAGACCAGTCTACTTTGGGGAGGTTTAAATCTCCAGCAATTATTATGCTCTTTTTCATAGCATTACCCGTACAAGTTTTATCATACAGTGTTTCGAGGAGAGAAAAGTTATCTTTCGGTGCTCTATACGCCCCTATCACCTGAAGAGGGAATTTATTTCCTTTATCCGAAATTTGTACACATAACATTTCATGATCCATATCAGCCCACTTTAAGAAACTAGCTATATTTTTGCGCACACAAATAAATAGCCCACCACCTCGCTTCCCCCGATCCCTTCTGTACATTTCGTAGGTCCCTTGAATTATTTCGCTACTATTTATGTCCTCATATAACCAAGATTCAGTTGCAATGACAATGTCCGGAGAATACGTCTCTACAAGATTCCAAAATTCAATTAATTTATTTCCTAAACTCTGACAATTAACCTGCAGTAATCTTAGAGTCTTACCTCCGCAGCAAATATCTTGAAGTAGCTCCTTCTGTTCCCATCGGCTGGCAACCTCTGGACCTGCTCCTCCTCACAAAAGCCGGCACGAACCGATGACCCTGTCATGTAGGCTCCCTAGGTTGTAAGCGCCCCGTCGATTTAGATGCAGCCCGTCTCGGGCGAAGTCACGGCCACCAATCCAGCAGTCAGCTTCTACGTACACTAATCCCAGTTGTGCACATACCCAGTCCATGCGGTCATTTACAGTCTTAACTCGCCTTAACGGAACATCTCCTCGCCGAACAATGCCACTCATTATAATTTTTGCATTTCTAAACTTGCTTTTAGCTTTTCTGCCTAGTTCGTAGAGCTCCCCCATGATGTAATCAGCTGTAGCCCTCTTATTCAAATCGTTCGTCCCAACATGGAGCAACAACACTTTAACTTTTTCACAGTCCTCTATATTTGTTTCTTCCACTTGTTGGGCAAGCTGGTCAATTTTAATCCCCGGATAACACCGCACTTTCGCACCTGATTTCCTCGAGATATTCGCACTCCATCGTATCATCGAATCACCCATTATGATAACGTCATCCTCAGTTTGCTCCTGCACGCCCTCTTCCACACTGATCCCAGTAGAAAGCCGTTCAGTCACATCCTTCACCGTTTCTTCTGATTCACGAAGCTTAGCTCTAAGTTCCTGTATTATTTGATCCCTTGCTTTGATTTGCACCCTCAAACAGTCCGGCGTATCACATACTTTACAAAACCAATTTCCGACATCACAATCCTCCTTCTTGACCTTAATACAGCCGAAGTGAAACCATTTCTCACATAGTCCACACTCAACACCATTCTGCAATGTTTTACTGCACGTCGAACACTTTAAAACTGTCACTGGATCATTTGCCTGATTCACATTTGGAGTAACAGGCCCTGGATTCACTTCCACTCCACCAATAACTAGCAATGCAGCTATCACTAGGGCTATGAACCACAAGTTGCTAGGTCCCGTACGCACACACAAACACCGGAAATCCCGACTACCCTTCACATACCACAGTCCGATCCTCGCCCGATAACATTCCAGAGAACAACCCATTCCAGCACACCTGAGAGCTTGGGAAAAACACGACCTTTCACTTTGACTGCCAACTGCCAACGTCCCGTATACGTTCACATACCATTCATCCGATTGCGATGAAACTTGGGTGAGATGTTGTGTACACTCCAGGGAAGGTTTCTGGCTGAGTACATCCATATTACAATATGTAGCGCAAGAGTAGAATCAACAAATGAGCGACGACACGCGAAGCGTTTCAACCAAGTCCCGTATGCATTCATGTACCATTCGTCCGTAGCTATGAAACTTGGGTGAGATGTTGTGTACACGTCATGGAAAATTTCTGGCTTAGTAAATCCACTATACAATATGCAGCGCACAAGTTGATTCAACAAATGAGGGACGACGCGCGAAGCGTTTCAACAAAGTCCCGTATAAGGTCATATACCATTCTGCCGTTAGCGGTGAAACTTGGGTGAAATATGGTGGACACTCCAAGGTAGGTTTCTGGCTTAGTAAATACATTTCACATTAGGTAGCACACGAGTAGATTCGACAAATGAACGACGACACGCGGAGCGTTTCAATACAGTCCCCTATGTCTTCATATCCCATTAGTCCGATAGCGATGAAACTTGGGTGAGATGTTGTGGACACTTACGTGACGGTTTCTAACTTAGTAAATACATTTTACAGTAGGTAGCGCACGAGTAGATTCAACAAATGAGTGACGGAGCGCGAATCGTTTAAACAAAATCAGGTATGCGTTCATATACTATTCATCCGATTGCGATGAAACATTGATCAGTTATTGTGTACCCGCCAGGGAAGGGGACTTAGTAAATCCATTTCACAATAAGTAGCGCAAGAGTAGATGCAACAATTGGGTGACGACACGCGAAGCGTTTCAACAAAATCCCCTATTGCGTTCATATAACATTCTTCGATTGTGATGAAACCTTGATGAGTTATTGTGTACATGCCAGGGAAGGGCTTCGACTTAGTAATACATTTCTCAATAGGTAGCGCACGAGTAGATTCAACAAATGAGTGACAGCGCACGAATCGTTTAAACAAAACTCCGTATACGTGCATATGCCATTCATCCGATTGCGATGAATCATTGATGAGTTATTGTGTACACGCCAGGGAAGGGTTTCGACTTAGTAAATCCATTTCACAATAGGTAGCGCACGAGTATATGCAACAAATTGGTGACGACGCGCGAAGCGTTTTAACAAAATCCCCTATGCGTTCAAATAACCTTCTTCGATTGTGATGAAACCCTGATGAGTTATTGTGTACACGCCAGGGTAGGGTTTCGACTTAGTAAATCCATTTCTCAATAGGTAGCGTACGAGTAGATTCAACAATTGAGTGACAGCGCACGAATCGTTCAAACAAAATCCCGTATACGTTCATATGCCATTCATCCGATTGCGATGAAACTTTTGAGAGTTGTTGTTCACGCTCCCACGTATGGTTCTAAATTAGAAAATCCATTTTACGATAGCTTAGAGGCAGTTAACGGAAATTGAAAAACATTTTGCGTATCCAAAAGCACTTCAAGAAACAGAATTTCAACGCCAACAATTTCTTTGATTGGCATTGCAACGCATGCCGGGTACAGCTTGTAAATAAATAAATAAATAAATAAATATATATACACCCAAGTACACAGCCTGACAATTGCTAAGGAACAGAGATATAGGTAGAAAGGAATATTCACAGGAAAGGATGGAAGACATGCGACACAGTACAT
Source organism: Meconema thalassinum (assembly GCA_946902985.2). Classification (NCBI taxonomy): domain Eukaryota; kingdom Metazoa; phylum Arthropoda; class Insecta; order Orthoptera; family Tettigoniidae; genus Meconema; species Meconema thalassinum. Next base: position 179,505,641 of record OX336393.1, read on the forward strand.
ACGTAATAGAGGTGGAGTGGTATATTTATAATGAAAATTAGCACAGATTTCACCTCATGGGAAAGCAGGATAACAGATATAATGAAATCAATACAAGACATCCTTGTTGGAAAAAGTTCAGACTCACGAAATGAAGATCGATAGCAGTCTCTCAGTAAGGAATATGCCCTCCTCGGACACGAATGCACATTGTGCACCTGTTATTCATGCTGTCTACTAAACTGTTGAGGAGTCCTTGAGGGATATTTTCTCACTCCTCTCAAGGCGATTTTAAGATCTTGCACGGTTCGGTGGGGGTGTTAGTTGAGAAATGCGTCTGCCAAGAGCATCCCAGGCATGCTCGATAGGATTCAAGTCTAGGGAGTACGCAGGCTATTCCATACGTTCAATATTTTCACTTTCCAGAGTGTCCTTTACTGCTGTGGTACTGTGTGGGCGGGCATTGTCGTCCATAAACAGAAAGTCGGGCCCTACCGCACCCCTAAAAAAGACGAACGTCGTCCAGAATAATACCGCTGTGCTGTAACGGTACCTCGTTCGAAGATATGCAGCGGTGTTCGGCCATTGTGCATAATACCTGCCCACACCATAACGCCGAGACCATAACTATGACGCTCATGAACATTCTGTTGTGCGTAACGTGTTCCCCTTGTGCGTAACGTGTTCCCCTCCACACTAACTGGTGACCAGAATCACTTGCCACGGTGTAGCGCGATTCGTCGGAGAACATCATTCTGGACCACTGTTGCTGACCCCAACCAACATGTTCCTTACACCAACTAACTCTTGCTCGACGATGGCGTGGTTGAAGTGGGAGGCATTTAACAGCATACAAACCAGCCTGATGTAATCACCGCGAAATGGTTCTGGTAGATATAGTTCCTAGTCAACGAGCGGCGACTCAAACGTAAGTCAGTAGCACGCGCCGACAATAAGCATTGTTCGTTACTGACCAATAGCTGAAGGTTGTTGACCAATAGAATGCATCCTCTATCACTCCACGTGGACTCTTAAGTCCCGCCCTGGTGATTAGCTTGTGTCTCCGACAGGTATCAGTGTCCAATGTTGCACATCTGCACATAGTTCTGTTCAGTCTCGCTGCTTGCCCTCAGTGGCTACGGTAGAAATTTGACAACGCTGTGCCTCACGCTGGGAAAGCCTTGCTTCCAGGTGCAGTGGAATGTAAACATATCCGCCCAGCTAGATTTCAAAGGCGAGCCGCACGTTAACCATGAAAGTGAGGCAACTATACACGTGTACCTGTAGCGGTTGCAAGGTCTGCAACTATCTGACGAGGAGTGAGATGGCTGTTCCTCTTCTCTGCAGATAACATGTCCCGCCCTCTCCAGTGCGTTTTACTCTCATTGGTCGGTTTTTCCTTCGCATTTGTCCGTCGTTCCTGGGCAATAATCACTTATTCCGTAGCAATCGTCAGGCAGCGTATATGGGGCAAAATGGCCACGATGTCCAAGCCATCAAATGAAATGACGACAGTTGCTCATCCTGAAAATTGGTGATTGTCAATTACTTTCTGAATTTAGATCTGCCCAGTGCCATGTCACTTGAGATGTCTATGGCCTGAAGGTCTTTTTCAAATTCAAGAAGCCAGTTTGTTCTCAGCTATTTTTGAAACAGTAACTTTTAGAATTCCTTTAGATAGCCTGTGATTACTCATTATGATAATATGCCATAACATTTCCAACATCTTTTCCTGAATGTGTCCGAGATTTTCTACGACTGCTAATTCCTGGTATTTCCTGGTCATCCAAATTCCCTCAGTACAAACTGGGCCAAAAATCTTCCTCTAATTTTTCTTTCTTGTTTTTGCATATCTTGAATTAGTGATCTGCCCCAATGAGCAGTGTTTCAGAGGCGTCTATTATTATTATTATTATTATTATTTTTACTTGCGAATTGACCACTTAGGATCACGCTACAATTTCACTGTTTTAGTTGTAATTTCCTCTGTCTCCAGTACTCCTTCATGCGATCGCTATGCTGCTGCCGTTGTTCGGCCGTCCAAGCTCTTCCGGTCTTTGTAGCTCGTCTCTCGTCGTGAAACCCTTGCAAATTGTGTATCCTGTTTCGAAACGTATCCCTTTCCAACATTTGGGCCTCCTGGATGTTAGATCTCTCAAGGTCTTTCCGAGTTTCTTTAATCCATGATGCTGTTGTTGGTTTTCTTTTCTGTTCCAGAAGTAGTCAAACAACTGCTGGGTTAATCTGGATTTGTCCAATCTGTGCATGTGTCCAAGAAATATTAGCCTCCGTTTCCTCATGGTCGCCGAGATTTTTTCTACATTCTGGTAGACTTCGGCGTTGCTCCGAAGTTTCCATCCTGTTTCGGTCTGGATTGGGCCCATGATTTTCCGGAGGATTCTTCTTTCCAGAACCTCCAACTTCTCTAGCCTATAGTTCATTGAAAGGCATTCACAGGCGTACAGGCATTCTGTTTTGACTACAGTGTCGTAGTGCTTTAATGTGGCGTTCCTATTGTTATTATTATTATTATTATTATTATTATTATTATTATTATTATTATTGCTTCCGTTGAAGTTCGCTAGCAACCCTCTACCGATTTTCAATCCTAATTCTTGTTGTTTCACTCAATTTCATTCCAGTATTCCATCATCATTTCACTGTTTCTTTCTTCTGTTTCCGGCATTTGCATGGGGGTGGAAGTGGGAAACCACGGAAAACCACTTCAGGATGAGTGAAGTGGGAATCGAACCCATCTGTTCCTAGTTTTGCCTCACTAAACTGAGTATTCCAGTACTCAGACCAGCAATCAAACCCGGACCTCCGGGGCAACAGCCAAGAATGCTAGTCACTGCACCACAAGGTGGACTTCTTGTCTCCAGGACTACTTTTGCTTCGGAATCCATCCACATGAAGCACCTTGTTGCCAAAATTCTCTCAGTCCGTAGTTCATTTCCTCCTCCCCGTATTATTTATTTCTGAATCTTCGCTTCTTGAGCCCAGCCGTTTGTTGAATTAATACGTATTATTATTATCATTATTATTAATGTTCTCATTATGACCAATTGTGTTCCAGGGAGACAACAGCCGCATTAGCGGTTGGCCTCACTCAGTGTTCATTGTTCGCTGGACAATGGAGCATACATTGAGAACTAATGCCCTCTACCACTTGTAAGTATGTAGAGGGCAGAATATTTAAGTCTTTACAGAGCTTCTAAAAGCTTTTACGGAATCACTTATGTGGCCATTGTGATCATTGGATAGGTATGGACCGAGTTTTAATTGATTTTTTGTATATTTATTGATTTATAACTATTCACAAGTTATAATCTTAAGCGTATACTGTATAGTGTGTATTTGCAATCGAAAATATTATATACAGTATACTTATAACACCACATATTTCATCACTGGACTACAGAGATTAAAATTCGTTGTCCTTGATCCGCGGTAGATAGTGTTGTTGTTGATTCTTTAGGTGCTTTGCGGCATCATGGTCATGTAGCCCCGTGTCCTAGGGTGTGTGTAGTCTAGAAGTTGTCTGTACTAGTGTGTGTACTTGTACAGTAAATGAAGAAGGATTTGTGTAGGAAGCTGTCTTTGATCCGCGGTAGAGTCTGCTGTTTGTTGTTGTTGCTGTTGTTGATTCTTTAGTTTTTTTTTGCGGCATTGTGTTCATGTATCACCGTTGACTAAGGTGTGTATAGAAGTTGTCTGACAACCTGTGTCACTGTGATGTCTGTGTGTGTACTTTTATACGAGGAAGGATTTGGGTAGGAAGCTGTTGTTGTCTTGTTTCATTTGAGAGGTTTGGACATCATGGTCACTTAGCCCCGTGTACTTTGGTGAGTGTTGAATATTGTCTGCTAACCTGTGTCATTGTGATTGCTGTTTAGTGTGTGTATTTATAATTCAGGTGAGGATTCAATCAATGTATAATATAGCACGTTGTTATTCAACAAGCTACTACAACCAACATTCAATTACACTCCTTGAAAAGGACAATGAGTTATACTAACTATACCCATGCATTTAGGAGAAAGTAGGCTATATGTTCTTTACTGAACATCTCGTTTCCTTTTGTTATTTATATAGTCCGTACAAGAAACACATGATAATCGCATGGCTTGAATTATGGGAAGAAAATGTCCATTTTGGATTTGCAACCAAGCACCGTGTTTTTTCGAATGCCTGTTTTGAAAAATGCCGACTGTTATGTTATATCTCACAAAACTGTATAAGTAAATATAGCCTTCTGGACCACAGCTATCGTGACGGACACATGCATTTCTCCGACACAGTATACACTGCTCAAAATAATTAGAGGGACAACATTTGAAACACCTGCGTTATTTTGTCAGGGATGGGCGGAGTAAAACAGCGATGTTATCTGGAAAATGAAACCTTAATTTAACGGAAATGTACACATCCTGTGCACATCGTAGCACACATGTTAGTGCTATGACCAGAAATGCAACACAATGTCGTCAACCAAAGTGGAAAGTCCTTCCATGAATGCACAAAACGCACAAAAGGAAACAGTTCAATATCTGGTAGGCCCTCCATGTGCCCATATAACTTCCTCACATCTTTGTGGAATACTCCTAACAAGTCTGCGAACAGTTTCTTGTGAGATTTTGTCCCACTCCTCCATAAGGGCTTCTGCAAGTTGTTCCAGAGTCTGAGGTGCTACAGGACGGGCCCGAAGTTGTCTGTCCAGCATATCCCATAAATGCTCAATGGGATTGAGGTCAGGACTCAACGCCGGTCAGTAGAATGTTTGAATCGCGAAGTCCTGTAGGGCTTCCATGGTGGCTGCTGCTGAATTCGCTCTCGCATTGTCGTGTTGCAGTATAAACTGGGGACTCATTACAACTGCAATGGGCATAACATGACCTAGTACAATCTCGTTGATGTACCTCCAAGCAATAAGTCGGTCTCTGATTATCTGAAGGACCGATCGGCCATCAATTGTGATGCCACCCCAGACCATGACTGAGCCGCGGCCAAAGCTGTCCCTTTCCTGGACTGCTGCTTCATAATAACATTTACCACGGCGACAATAGATACGTAGCCTATAAGTCCCTCGCACCGTGTTAGATGAAAGCGGGACTCGTCCGGAAACAACACATTGCACCAACGACGCAGCTGCCAGTGTCTATGGTCCTCAGGAAATCGAAGACGCTCTCTCTTGTGCCGAGCAGTTAATCGAGGGACCTGGTGAGGTCGTCTTGGTTTTAAACCTGCATCTCAGAGTCTGTTGCGTATTGTTTGGTCACTGACACTGATACCAGTTGCTGCTCTCAGATCATTTTGCAGGTCCCGGACGGTCGTCGAACGCCGGAGAGAACAATTCACTACAAATCGGTCGTCTCTGGCCGATGTTTTACTGTTCTCCCTTGCCCTGGCTTTCGTGTGAATGAAGCAGTTGCACAAAATCGTTTCCAAACCCTCCCAACAACTGATGAAGCCACATTAAGCTCTGTAGACACTGCACGAATAGTCCAACCTTCCTGCAGTAATGTCACTGCCCGAACACGTTCTGCCTCATGCAGATGCCTGATTTCGACTAATGCAACGTACACCAAGCGGATAGTGACGTACTCTTCACTTACATACACTCGAGTAGAGAGTGCGACATTGCTCGTACATTTCACTCTGCGTCATAGCACGATACAAGTGCCTACTGCCACAAACCCATGGCTTTCCAAGGACATGTGGAGGTGTCCTCGCATTCTTAAAACATGTCGGAAGAATACGAGCAACAGTATATATCGTAATCACGGACTACGTACATGGTACACGCGATCAAATTTCTCTCCCTCGTTGAGCAGTGTACATGATGGGCGGGAAGTCCCCGTACCACTGTAACTTGTTAGTATGAAATGTTACTTACGTATTAAGTGTCAAAATATATCTGTATGTTCCCCATCATGCTGTGAACACAGTTCCATACGCCTCCATGTCCTTCTTGACATATTTCTGTACAATACAAGGCAGGTTTTACTTTTAGAATCGTAAGGTGTGTATTACAGCTTCAGTGCATCTCCTTCACTTTTATCCTTGACTTTTCTACACATTCACGATCACTTTCCTCGGATATTATATTGCCCTAATACTTGAAATAATCTACCTGCATCAATTTAGTTCCAACTTCCAGGCATTACATCCTTTCCGGCAAATATTTGATTTTCACACAATATCTTTTACTTTTTATTCACGTTTTTAACAAGTTACCTTGTAAACTTTTAACACGTCTGCCACTAATAACTGGCCATTGGTACGAACTAGACTGCTTAGGCTACATACGTCAATTGCCACCTAATTATTTAATTAATTATTCAATCGCACCTGGCCAGTAAATGGTCAATATATAAAAGAAACAGTAGGCCTAACGGTGAAAGACTTCAGCCTTGCCTTGCTTCGAATCAAGGACTCATCCTACCATCAACTCTCACTGCAGCCACATTTTCAACATTAATCCTTTTACCTTACTGTAACAGTCTTTCGTTGTACCATAATCCCCTAGGATAGTAAACGCATTATTATTATTATTATTATTATGGCTTCCTTATTTCGGCGGCTTCGGTGGCGTAGTTGGTAGCATGCTGAGCTTCTATGCTCAAGGTCGCGGGTTCAAATCCGGCCGAAGTCTTGGATTTTTAAGAGCATTGAAATCTCTCAGTACGCCTTCCTTCGGAAGGGAAGTAAAGTCGGCGGGCCCCATGTCATAGATTTATGGCATGTAAAAGAACCTTCCACTAAATAAACGTGTGTGAAGAAAATGTGTAGGTTAGGTTTGATTAATGCTCTTAAGCTCCAACGTTCGTCACCAGGCGCTGGTTGCGATGGCATCTAGTAGTAACCAAGTTCACCAAGGTGTTGTGGACGGTAGCATTTGGTAACGAAAGTAGGAACTACTTGAAATTATCGTCTGCAGTCCTTACGTCAATTAAAAACAGATAACACACACTAATACGAGTACAGTCATCACAATTAACACTGTTATCAAACAGATTCTACACACACCCAAAGTACACGGGGCTACTTGACGCGTTGTCGCAGCCCCTAAACTGAGGAACCAACCAACCAACTTCTTTATTTCACCACATCAGTGGGTACAAACCAACACATCGTCGGCTTGTTTGCAAGACGGTATGGCAACTTTCTTTAGGGTAGTACATTGAAAATTGAGCGAGCTATGGAACGGTCTCCAGGCTCCCTGCACGATAACACTGTACAGCAGGCTGTTCCAAATCCACGAGTTTGAGTATGCGTACACGCGAGTAGTCGCCTCCGTAGCGTAGCGGTCAGCATGGTTAGCTGCCGCCCCGGAGGTCCTGGGTTCGATTCCCGGCTCTGCCACGAAATTTGTAAAGTGGTATGAGGACTGGAACGGGGTCTACTCAGCCTCGGGTGTTCCAAATGAGTAGAGGGGGCTCGATTCCCACCTCAGCCATCCTCGAAGTGGTTTTCCGTGGTTTCCCACTTCGCCTTCGGGCAAATGCCGGGATGGTGCCTTCTTCAAGGCCACGGCCGCCTCCTTCCCTCTTCCTTGCCTATCCATCCTGACCATCCATTACCTACCCTCATGAGGCCCCTGTTCGCTTTGCAGCCAATCACACCTCACCAGTTTTATCCCCTCCGATTAGATGTTCCCAGCTCTAGGACACTGCCCGTAGAGGCGGTAGTGGTGAGTTCCCTCGCTGAGTCCGTGGGTTCCACCAACCTGGAGGGTAAACGACTAAGAGAAGAAAGAAAGTACACGCGGGTACTCAGCAGTGATGCCCGGAGCACGGTTGGAGAGGGACTGGGGGTGACAGCCAATACGTCACTGGGCAAAGGTCATAACACAAGTCCATGCGCTTCCTGCCAGTCTTGATGTATTCACCGCACAGTGTCGGCAGCCCCCACAGCAGAGCTGTATTGCATGTTGCAGGTTTACTCACGCAAGGTGGCGAGTACTCGTCTGCTCACTGGCGAGCTGCTCGGCTGAACAGCCTGCTGTACAGTATATAGACCGGGGGTGTGTTCCCAATGTTGCCAGAATATCATTATCATTTTGATTCGCTATGCCCAACTAAGAAGTGCGTTAGAACTCATTTAGCACAATGTTTCCTCTTTTCTTCTCAGTATCTTTTCATCCATTCACTGAGCGCACTTTTGCGTTCTTCTGCCCATTCTATATTCTTACGTGTAGGTTTCTCGGTATATGTGTGTCTGTTTTGTTCTATTGTGAATGATTTCTTCGTTGATACCAATTTCATGTAAGTCAAGCGTTATTTCTAAGAGACAATTTTATTGTTGTGGTTTTCAGAGAGGTTTAAATTTTTTTTGTTAGCCTATTGTCATCCATTCCGTATGTGTCCATACAATTTCAGTCTCCTTTTACTGGTGGAATCGTTGGTATTTTCAGTATTGTTATTACCATTCATATTCGAAAATAAAAATGTTATGGGTTTTACGTCCCCTCTAACTTCTGCGGCTTTTAGAAACGCCAGGGTGCCAGTATTTTGCCCCGAAGGGTATCATAACGTGCCAGTAAATGTACTGACACGGCTCCATCAATTGCACGCTGAGTGTACCGGGATTCAATCCCGCTTTCTTGGGTTCAGCAAACGAGAACGTTACCGCTGAGCCACGCAGCCAGTCCTATTCGAAACTGATTTGTGTATTTGGCGTATGTCAATCAGCTTACCTTCCATTTTCCTCACCAAAATTACAGGAAGTGCCGATTGTTATCTGATATTATTTCTAAGTTGACGGCTTCGGTGGCGTAGTTGGTAACATGTTGAACTGCTGTTCCCAAGATAGCGGATTCAAACCCGGCCGAAGTCGTCGTTTTTTCTGTTCTTTTTTTAATTTTTAAATTATTTTTAAGAGCGTTAAAAATCCTTCAGTATGCCTTCCTTCGAAGGGGAAGTAAAGCCGGCGGTCCCATGTCATAGATTTATGGCATGTAAAAGTTCCATCCACAGACTAAACTTGTGTGAAGCTAACTTTGTTAGGTTAGATTTCGTCAGAACGCTCTATCCAAGTTCCAACGTTCACCACCAATTGGTATGATTGATATCTGGTAGCGAAAGTTGGAACTACTTGATATTGAATGGAACTTGTAGCTCACCCTAAGGAAGTCCGCTGGAAGCAGCTACAGACTCAGGCGAGCCGAACATGTCCTCGGATACTCCCGGCACTAAAAGCCGTATGATAAATAAATAAATTTCTAGGTAAGCACAGGTGTGTTCTGGATTCATCAGATATTTTAACCAAGACCTTTAGCTCTCCCTTTCACAGCGTAGTGAAAGTCCAAACCTTGAACTGTAGTGTGTGGGAATACTTGGCCCGCTGTTATTTGTGCGGGAGACGGCGGCGCGCCGTGCTGTGGAGAGGACGCAATCAACAAAGCCATCTACTACACCACAAGCTAGCCGTTCTCGCTCCACCTCTTGAGACATACGCACCGGGATCCTTTAAGCCGGTTTCACACGAGAGATTCTTTTCTGTTCGTGTTTTTGAAACGCGCCTTTATAGTTCACACAATTATTTCCCTCTTGTATGATACAGCAGACTTTTTCAACGCCCCCTGTGAAACGATAAAATCCACATCATGTGTCCACAATAGCGTACGCGTTTTCATCTTTTCTCACTGAAATGTAGCTCTCATTTAGACTGATATTTCGTACACGTGCCGTATGTTCCCAACATACAAATACCAACCATTTACACTCTGAATATGTTGTGTTGGCTAAGGATAGGTCATACAAGATCCACCCACTCGTACCTAATGACAAGGGAAGACCCCGCACTTTGTACCTGTGGAGCCGTATTCACCGTGGCCCACATTTTAACAGAGTGTGTGGATCTTGCTGACTTACGAAGAAACCTTGGTTTGCAGATGACACTCAAACCTATATTAGCCGATGAAGTGGTCGCTGCTGATCTCGTCATCCACTTTATAAGCGAGAGTGGGTTAGGGGCAGCAATCTAAATTTTCCAGTGAACATTGACTCAACGACTTGTTAGTTTTTGAATCATAATTGTTGTTTTTCCGTAATTTTCGTTTATTTAAATTTTTGTTTGATTAATTTTCGGTCTTTTCAAATTTAGGTGTCCACCTTTAAATTTTGAATTCCATTCCAAATTTGTATATTTTAATCTGTGTTAAGAGGGGCAGATGACCTCGTAGTTCCGCCCCTTAAAACAACAACAACACCTAACTAACACTCTGAATATTATAACTGTTTCGTACATACTTGCATTGATGTCAGGCTTTTGTGCTAACAGTTTTATGGCAAGGGTTTTTTAACACACATGTGAATTTATATTTAGTAATCTCAGTTCATTTTGAATGACTTTTATTAAATATTGAATATAGGATGCACAACCCGCTTTTATAAAAACACGTCAAATCTTGATATTGGTGATTTGCGAGTGGTTCCACATAACATTGTTGCTTTGCATCAGAACAGTGGCTGTCAGAACAGTTTGTAGACGTTCCCCATAACAGATCTTTCAAAACAATAATTTTTGTTCCAACACGATGTTCTGAATGCGTTCCAAACTTAATACCACCTTCGTTTAATGCGCAATTGCCAGATGAGAACGGGTACGGAACTGGTTCGTAATTTTGTTTGTTGGAACCATTGATATTAAAAAGAGCGCACTAGGGTTATGTTTTCCTGTAGCATTCAACAATAGAAGCAGCTGTGAAGAAGGCTTGTGCGCATGATCAGAACTCCCAGTTCCTGCTCTTGAGTGAGAACTGATTTCACTCGTTCCGAACGAGATCCGGAACATATTGGAACAGAGCAAAGCGAGAAGTAGCAGTTCAGAACTCGTTCGTTAAGTTTGTTGGAACGGTTCCTGTGCTACTGCGCACGCGTCGACAGTTCTCGAACCATTCTTTCCTGTGTTGGAACAAACCTTAGATTTCTACCATCATCTCGGCAGAGTACTCGTAGGTCATTTCTGCATATTAGTTTTCTTAAGTTTAAAATATGCGTCAATCAATCAATTTAAACTTTAGAATTCATCTATCAATACGGATATCAACAAATATTGTGCTATCAATGGCAAATGTATTTGCATTCCATGCATATTAGATTACAATATATTCTAGTTTGGGGCTTATCACAGCAATAGTAGCTACACCTTTGTTGATGGAGGGAGACTGTTGGTGAATGGGATCGTCATTTCTCAGTCTAGAAACATTGTAGTTATTAAAATAAATATATATTTTTTCGGTGCTTGATGCTTTAGCATTATTTATTAGTAGATTAATAGTTACCACATTTTCTACGTTTTATGACGTACTTTTACTTCTTAAAGGGTAGACCCCGTTTGTGGACATCATTGTGGGTTCAGTAGTGCTTCTGTCTTGTGGATCTGATGATGCTCGTTTGACGAGCGAAACATGTAATCCTGATTCATACTGTATGTAAACCATAACAAATATAGGCCTATATATTAATCCCATGCAATTATTTTCAGGTTGGTTCTTTTCTCACATGTCAAAACAGTTGGGATTTTATAGTGTTCACCGACTGAAAAGTTTCAATATAAAGTGATTTATGTTCGACCCTGACTATTATATGTCAGAAAACTGTACTATAATGAGGCTCATTATAACACTACTTTTCATTATGAAACAGTTTCTCCCACCAATCTGAGCTCAAGAAACAGTTGTTTGACCGATTAGATAATTAGATGTGCAGAGTTCCACGTCCTTCTAATTTAAATGTCACTGCCTGGCCTAGTGTCATAGTAGGGCAATCGAGGAGGCCATGGTCAAATACAAGGCATTCTCTGCTTCTCATGCGCTCTGTTCAGTACATAAAAGTGGCGAAATTTCGACAGATATGTTCGAATGTTCGAACATAAAATAGTTATATTATCGTCGAACATAAACAGTCGTATGCAACTCGCCTATAATGGTAATTAAGACACTCGTATGGAAATTATAAAACTCGCATACGTTCGTTTTATAAACATACTCGTGTCTTAATTATTGCCATTATAGGCTCGTTGCATAATGTACTATTATTGAACGATGTAGAAATTCGATTTTGATAGATATCCAACGATGATTTTTAAAATTATTATTATCATTATTATCACTATCATTATCATCATCGTATTTATCCTAAATTTTTAATTTAAGTATTAATTCCATTCCTTTTATTATACTTTTTAAAACTTCTTGTTTTATTGATATTAGGTTGTTTGCTAATTAAGGCATCCAACTCTAAATTTTAAATAATTATAATTTGTATTTGAACAGTGTTACAAGGAGCAGATGACCTCTAGTTTACACCATTTAAACCAAAAATCGTCATCATCATCGTCATTATATTATTATACCAGGGTTGGGGAATAACGAAGGCGTAACTACGCGGCGTTACTATTCGAAATCAGTAACTGTAACGCTGATACTTTTAACAGTAACGGAAATGCCCGTTACTTTTCCAAGATGGAGCAGTTAATGTCACTGGTGTTTCTCATTGTACTTTCAATATTATTCATTTTTCTTTTTTTGAAAATAAAATGGTCTTTTTATTGAATTGTTATTGACATTTTTTCGAAGGAAACATTAAAAACTCGTGAAGAATTTTTTAAAATTTCAGTTTATCAAAATTTGACTTTTACCTCGGACTCCAGAAAGACTAACGTTGTTGTTGTTGTTGTTGTTTCAATCGAGGGGCTTAGCCACCGTGGTTATTTAGCCCTGAATACTTCCTGGGTGAGTGAAAATTTGTCTGATAAGGCCTGTGTTATTGTGATTAATGTAATAGTGTGTGTATTTGTAATTAAGGTGCGGATTAGGAAGGAAGCGGCGTGGCCTTACGGAAGGAAACATCCCGGCATTCGCTTGGAGTAGAATTTGGGAAGCCACGGAAATAAACTTCCCGGATGGCTGAGGTGGGAATCGAAACCACTTCTTAGTTCTGCCTCACGAGGCTGAGTCTACCTTGTTCAGGCCCTCAGACCAGAATTATGTTTCTTGGCAGAGCCGGGAATCGAACCCGGACCTCCGGGCCGACAACCAGAATTCTAGTCGCTACACCACGAGGTGGACAGAAAGAATAACTTATCTTACCCCTTTGACAGGCAGATCCTTGGTGCGACCGTGTGGCTCTAGATCACAGATATGTCTAGGCACCTGGACGCATGTGACCTCTGACCGGTTCTCATTAGAATAATATTACAGAAGGATTTGAGAAACGATTGATCGTGGGTCACGGTGAAAGTCGAAGTATAGCAATTGTGTCTCTGAGGAATTCATTTACGAATCCTAAATCCACAGAGAATAAGACTATCACAATAATCCTTTCATTGTTTTTTCCATATTGCGGGACTCCATTGTTCCGTCCAAATCTAGCAAATTATAGCAGCACCTGATTCGAATCCTTCGAAGCATGAATATTTTGTTGAAGTTTCGAAGGTTAGAATTGTATGTAACTGAGATTTAATTCGTTTCAGTCAGTCAAAACAATTGTACCGAATTGTAATGGGTACCATATTTCCCTAAACCTGAAAGAAAAAAGTTTACTAACAAAAATATTTTTTACGTTTTAAGGAATTACCCTTTACATTTGGGTACAATCGTGTTGACCGACTGAAAAGCATAAAATCTCGATTACTAAGGCTTCCAAAACAATAATATACTAAATAAAGAAAAACAAAAATTCGGTTCAGCCGGCTCTGTGGTAGTGGGGTAGCGCACCTGCCTCTCACCCGGGGGCCCCGGGTTCGATTCCTGACTCCGTCAGGGATTTTTTGAAAATGACATGAGGAATGGAACGGGGATTACTTAGTGGTTGGTTGGTTCCTCAGTTTAGAGACTGCAATAACTCAGTTATGTAACCCCGTGTACTTTGGGTGTGTGTGGAATCTGTCTGATAGCCAGTGTTAATTGTAATGGCTGTATTAGTGTGTGTTATCTGTATTTCAGGTAAGGCTGCACACGATCAATTCCAAGTAGTTCCTACTTTTGCTACCAAATGCTACCGTCAACGACACCTAGCTGTGAACTTGGCAAATACATGCCACCACAACCAGCACCTGGAGACGAACGTTGGAACTTAATAGAACGTTAATCAAATCTAACCTACAAAATTAGCTTCACACAATTGTAGTTAGTGGAAGGTTCTTTTACATGCCATAAATCTATGACATGGACCCACTGGCTTTACTTCCCCTCCGAAGGAAGGCATACTGAGGGATTGTTAACGCTCTTAAAAGTTCGACGACTTCGGTCGGGTTTGAACCAGGGCTGGCATGCGAAATTAAATTCATGGCTGTGGGGACGAAAATAATTTAATTTCGCCGTAAGCGCGATATTCGGGAGCGAAATGATAATGATTGTCGGCGCGTAATTAAATCAAAGCGAAACTTAATTCGAAGCGAAATTAATTTCGTTCCAGACTTTTAATTTCGCTCCCGGCGCGAAATTAATTTAGTTCCAGACTTATAATTTCGCTCCCTGCGCGAAATTAATTTCGTTCCGCACTTTTAATTTCGCTCCAGGCGCGATATTAATTTCGTTCCAGACTTATAATTTCGCTCCCGGCGCGAAATTAATTTCGTTCCACACTTTTAATTTCGCTCCAGGCGCGATATTAATTTCGTTCCAGACTTATAATTTCGCTCCCGGCGCGAAATTTATTTAGTTCCAGACTTATAATTTCGCTCCCGGCGCGAAATAAAATTCGTTACAGACTTTTAATTTCGCTCCCGAGGCGAAATAAAATTTCCAAACGGCATTAAGTTTCGCTCTCCGACGTGTATTTAAAATGCATGAAACATTTAATTTCGTTGTTGAAATTAAAATGCAGTATATTCGTTTCTAGAGTTAAATAATGTTCTGTACGATGTTCAAAGTCCTGACGTCTGTCTGTTAGGTAGTCAACCCGAAGGCTGGTTGGATCCTCAAAAAGTACCGCCGGTAGGTTATGTGGGTAGATACCCACAAAAACTCAAGGCAGCGCTATAGTGAGGCGTACTAGACAAGATGGGGGTGAGGTAGTTTGCCATTGCTTTCCTCACTGAGTCAGAACAGCAGTACTAACCCTATGAGTAGAAAGAACCCTTCACAGCATCCACAGGCACTGACTGCCCCGAATTTCATTACTAAGCACACCCATACCTCAGTAGCTTCCATATAATCACAGCCATGTCTAAGACTGAGACATCGGTGAAAAGCCACATTTTACTCTAGCCCGTGCCAACAGTCAAATGCAAATGAGCCGTCAAGTTACAAAACTCGTTTAATCAACTTGTGAATAAGGATCATTTTCATGAGAAACGTTTCTCTGGACTTTGCCTCACGTATCTTTTGTGTTTGTTGTTTTCTACTTTTGGTTGGTGTTTTTGTGTTTGCTTTGTGCTTTTGAATTTGACTTATTGCTTTTCTTTCTTGGTTTTGTGTTTGTGCTCTGCTTTTGCTTTTTTGAATTTTGCTTTATATTATTTGTTTTTTGTTTTCTGCTTTTGCTTTTGAATTTTGCTTTTTGCTTCGTCTTTTTTGTTTTTGTTTTGTGTTTGTTTTCTGCTTTTGCTTTTATGAATTTTGCTTTTTGCTTTATGTTCCTTGTTTTCTGATTTTCCTTTTTTTGTTCTGCTTTTGCTTTCTGCTTCGTCTTTTTTGTTTTGGTTTTGTGTTTGTTTTCTGCTTTTGCAGTTTTTGAATTTTGCTTTTTGGTTTGTGTTTCTTTTTTATTCTTATTTTGCTTTTGTGTTTGAATTTAGCATTTTACTTCGTGTTTTGTGTTTTTGGTTTTGCATTTGTTTTCTGGGAAATCAAAATAAAACAAAATCAACAAAACAAAATAAAAACAAAATAAAACAAATAAAACAAGACAATTTAAAACAAAATAAAGTAAAACAAAAATAAACAAAACAAAATAAAGCAAAATAAAATAAAACAAAATAAAATGACGTAAAATAAATAAAATAATTAAATAAATAATTTTATGTTCGACCCTCACTATTATGTGTTAGAAAACTGTATCATAATGATGGTCATTATAACACCGTTTTTCATTATGATACAGTTTCTCCAGACAATCAGAGCTCGTTCATTGACCAATTAGGTAACGATACCTTCGCGCATGCACTCAAAATCCAACATGTCGGACATAAACACAACATCGAACTATAATAAATTACAGACATGGAATACGCACCGTCCATAAGTTCGCGTAAATAAACTGGCGAATATGATACAAGAAATAGCACTGTACCGGTACCTTAATATCCCCAAAACCAATTTCTACACAGCGCGTGGTTTTGACAAGACTTCAGTGACAGTTTTACTGAATACTGGTGCGCAATCTGAACATATGGTATTGAAGCACACAGAGCACATGCGTCGGTTGTCCAGAGAGCTTGGACAAGAGAGATATACTACCCACCGCAGCACCCGATCACAACATTCTACTGTAGTGACTGAACAGATATTTATGAATATTTATGTTAAAACATATAATATTATAATTATCGTCGAACATAAACAGTCGTATGCAACTCGCCTATAATGGTAATTAAGACACTCGTATGGAAATTATAAAACTCGCATACGCTCGTTTTATAAAAATACTCGTGTCCTAATTATAGTCATTATAGGCTCGTTGCATAATGTACTATTACGACATGATCCTTATTCACAAGTGGATTATACGATTTTTGCAACTGGACGACTCAAATGTAGTGCACGGGGTCGTTGGAATGAGGGAGATGGCTACCTGGGAGGCTTGTCGTAGTATAGTATCTATGTGTGCAGTATATGCGTCGACCGTCGTCTGGTTATCCAGTGGGAGATGGTCCGCACGGAGGTGATTGTTGACGTAGGCGCGGTATTCCTGCCAGTTTGCTGTGCAGAAATTCTGGACCATCCTGGGAGGTGGTAGTGGGGGAAGAGGGAAGTTGAGTAAAACGGGGGCATGATCACCTCCTTTGAGTGGCAGGACAGACACGTCAAACAGATGGAGGAGGGAGTTATGAGCAATGACTGCGTCGGGGTGGTATTGGAGGAAGGACGGGTAGACTCTGGGAGATGGACGAGGGTGGCGTCGATGTGACGTAGGTAGATGTCTAGGCTATGAAGTTCTAGGGCCGAACGGGAATGAAGGTTGAGGTCGGCCATTAGAATTAAATGGGGGAAGTCTTCAGACACGTGGGTAATGCAGTCTTTGGGGATGGGGTGGTAGGGACGAATGTAGATGGTGGCTAGGTGTAGGACGCGGGAACAAATAAGGCTTTCGGGGAAGAAAAGAAACAGATTTCATTTCAGAAACAAAATGAAATGTTCCATGCATTTTAATTTCAGGCCGGAGGAGGGGGGGGGGGGGGAACAAATGCCGGGAACGAAATTGATGGTCGTTAACAAATTTTATTTCGCGCCAGGAGCGAAATTAAAAGTCTGTAATGAATTTAATTTCGCGCCAGGAGCGAAATTAAAGTCTGTAACGAATTTCATTTCGCGCCGGGAGCTAAATTAAAAGTCCGTAATGAATTTAATTCCGTGCCAGGAGCGAAATTAAAAGTCTGTAACGAATTTCATTTCGAGCCGGGAGCTAAATTAAAAGTCTGTAGTGAATATAATTTCGCGCCAGGAGCGAAATTAAAAGTCTGTAACAAATATCATTTCGCGCCGGGAGCTAAATTAAAAGTCCGTAATGAATATAATTTCGCGCCAGGAGCGAAATTAAAAGTCTGTAACAAATATCATTTCGCGCCGGGAGCTAAATTAAAAGTCCGTAATGAATATAATTTCGCGCCAGGAGCGAAATTAAAAGTCTGTAACAAATATCATTTCGCGCCAGGAGCGAAATGTTATTCCATTGAACAATTTCATTTCGCGACGCTAAATTAAATTGATAATGAATTTCGTTTCGCATGCCAGCCCTGGTTTGAACCCGCGATCTTGGACATAGAAGCTCAGCACGCTACCAACTACGCCATCGGAGCCGTCTGGTTCACTTAGTCCTGTGGGGACCATTGATAGTAATAATAATGTTATTGGTTTTACTTCCCTTTCAACTACTCTGGCTTTTAGAGAACCCGGGGTTACGCCATTTTGCCCCGAAGGCAGTAAATCTACTAACACGGCTCCCTTGCATTTGCGCACCCTCAAATGTCAGCTGACTGCGCCAGGATTTGATCCTGCAATCTTGGGGTCAGCAGGCGAGAACGTTACCGCTCGGCCACGCAGCCAGTCACAGGACAATTGAGTAGTTATGTAACAGTGAGGCAGCGTCCCGGACAGGAATACCAACAATTAACGGCTGAGTGGACCCGATGCGTTACCCATGCGTCCAGCCACTATCAGCATGCCAAATGGGTAAGCAGAGGTCTCTTGGTAGGCCTAGGCCAAGGATTCTCATGGGCTGTGGTCTCATGGGATTTTCTTAGCCGACGTAACGAAGGTAGACTACCGTATGTAAGTTCAAAATCTGCAACATGAATGTGTCGGAAAACTATTCACCGCTTGGAAAAATGGTGACTGTGATATAGTATCGATTCCAACTCTCTTTACATCACGGCATGGATGCGCGTCTCCTGCTATATGCCCAGAGAATACTGTAAAGAAATTCCCCTTGGTTGGTGCAAGCCACACGGTGGGACTTATTTAAAAGTGCGTTGATTGTGGGGAGCGGGGGCGGACTGAGCCAGGCTGGAGAAATGGGTGAAGGCCAAACGCAGCGCGTGGCGCACGGTCGATACCGCGCAAGGTGCCAATACAAGTGCTGTGGACCGCCCAGAGACAGTCCCAAACCCTACCTCTCCAAGTGCGGTAGCTCACCCACTGCTCTTATCATCATATATATTATTTCAGTGGTATGCATCCCTCCTGCAGCCTTCACAAGCGACCGATCGTGACAAATGAGCATTCAAATGAAAGAGAATAGACATTAGCAGTGACTTATTGCACTATAATCTCATAAATATCTATAATTTCTTTAAAAAATGACTTTAAAAAAATTGTACGAAGTGTGCGATTTGCAAATACCGTTGATGCAGGAAGATACGCTCCATAATTGCTGTCCACGGGCCGCTGTGACGCCTGTTTCATGTCATATTAACATTCTGAGGTCTTTCCTTTATCCTGAAATGTAAATAGTATTCTATAATGATTTGGTTGAAATAAAAATATAACCTTCCTCCTTAAGTCTCTCATTATAAACCTATTGGGGAAAGTGTGGTTTATGAACACGCGATATTTCTCGCACGGGTCCGCTAGTCGTAGTTATATTATAACTTGCGATCACTGTCATGTAACCGGGTGAGTTAGCCGTGGTCGTTACGGCGTGGCTGCAGGCAATCGCTCACATCCGGGAGGGGAGGAGGTTCGAATACCCCCGCCGGTCACCTTGAAGATGTTTTTCCTTCTAGGCAAATGCCGGGGTTGAGCCCAAACTATAGGCCACAGCCGCTACCTTCCAGTTCCTCGTCCTTACATTCACACTTTCCTCCCCCAGACAACACTGCACACGCGACGGTACTTGTAGCTCACCCCATGAGTGTCCGCATTGAAGCAGCTACAAACTCTGGCGAGCCGAACATTCCCTCGGTCACTCCCGGCACTAAAAGCCATACGCTAATAAAAATAAAAAAATAACAAGTAGTTGCGTGAAGAACTAAAAAGCCTATTTTCATATATCATACTAATATTAATTGCATTTATCAACATACAAATTGTCAGTTTGATTGCTGTAATAAATTCGTAGATATTGAGAACCGTCTAAATATTTTGGATGGTCACCATGTTGGATTTTTATATTATAGACCATAGATTAGGTATGTAGTCTACTATTACATGAAGATTATTGTGTACGTGTTTTATTCAAACTTGAATCGTATGATTAGAACACAAGAAATAAAAACTTAATTTTCGAAATTCGCACAGCCGCCATCTTGAGGTTACGTAAACAATTGAACTAAATTAGATACCAGTGCATTACAATGTGTATAAACATTTGCTGTACGAAATTTCATTGCGTTTGGATCATTAAATCGCGAGAAACGTCTATTTTAAACTTTAAAATTCGCTTGGCCGCCATATTCGTTTTTTAGTTAACCGATTTTGAAAGTCTCATAGATGAACTTCCAGAAGTGCCCTTTATCTCCGTATAAAATTTCATGGTGATACCGGTAATAGTTTCAGAGATATAGAATGCCGGTGAAATATTTCGCACTGCCGCCATCTTGAAGTTATGTAAACAATTGAACGAAGATAGATGTCGGTGCATTACAATGTGTATAAACATATACTGTACCAAGTTTTATTGCGTTTGGTTGGTTAAATCGCAAAAAACGCCTATTTAAATGTCGCAAATTCGCGTGGCCGTCATGTTGGTTTTGTAGTTAACAAGTTTTCAAAAGTCACATAGATGAACTTCTAGTAGTTCCCTTTATCACCGTACAAAATTCCATGGTGATATCGGTAATAGTTTCGGAGATATTGAATGCTGGTGAAATATTTCGCACAGCCGCCATGTTGGATTGGTGAGACGTAACAAAATTTTAAGGGCACGGTCGGGGTCGGCCGGAATAGTGCAATGAACTTACCGAGTTTCATTGAAATCGCTCCAGCTGTTTAGATTTTATTAGGGACCCACACACACACACACACACACACACACACACACACACACGGACAAAAGGTGATCTCATAAGCCTATTTTGTTTTCATAAATGAAAATAGGCTAAAAATAGAACTGATATGTAATTCAATTTTCTCTTCTCTAGTAGTGCTTAAGAAATGAAATTTTATCAACGTTCGTACATATCTAAAAGCACCAAATCCCAAACAAACCAACGAACACAGAAATAAATAAAGCCTAAGTAAATAAATGCGACCTTGAGGATGTAGTGAGCTGGGTGTGCCGACGAAATTTTCATCGTGTCCCAAATTTGATTGCCTTACTAGCGAACCCTCTCGGTTTAAATGGTTTAACACGCACAGCTGTGGAGGTAGGTGGATCTAATACTCTGTTCTAGTAATTCGTAGCACCTGCATTCTTTAAAGATGATACAAGTGATTTTTGAACAAGTGCGTTCATTCAAGGGTTCTGCAGTATTTTGTCCATGGCTAATAATAATAATAGTCTAATAATACTAATGTATTGTGGCCTCCTGGGAGGGCTAGTGCAGGTATTTCTAGCTGACGCCCGTGGGACGACCTGCGCGTTCTAATGAGGATGAAGTAATTATGAAGACGCTCCACATAACTTACACCTAGTACCCTTACGATGGGAATTAATCCCAGGAGATTAAAAACTACGATGGCCCAGCCTGAAATCGAACCAGGAACCCTTCTGGCCAGAGCCTAGTGCGCTAACCCAAGCACCACGGGGCCAGACATAAAAATAAATAATAAAAACAATAATAATAACGATAATCGTATGAGGCATTTTCGAGTTGAAATGTCACATCCGGTGTTTCGGATACTACACCAAGAAATAAAATGTGAAAAATATATAAATATGTAGGTTCAATTAAATTAAATTAGGCTATATTAAAATAAAATAACGCATCATCAATCGAAGATGGCCGGATGTCATCTCAAATGAAGATCTATGGGAGGCAACCAGCCAGCAGAAAATAGATATACAAATAAAGGAGAGAAGGTGGCGATGGATAGGTCACACCCTAAGGAAGCCTGCTGGAGCCATTGAGAAGACTGGACTCGATTGGAACCCACAAGGGTCCCGAAAACGAGATCATCCGAAGAAGACCTGGAAGAGGACGATCGAGGAAGAATGCCTGCAAATGGGAAAGACACGGAGTGAGGTGAAGAGGTTGGCCAACAACAGGACCCGATGGAAGCCTCTCACGGAAGCTGTATGCTCCGAGAGGAGCAACAGGAATTAAGTTAAGTCAAGTCAAAATAAAATAAAACACTATAATAAAATAATTATGATGGTTGAAACCATTTTCAGTGAAAAGCATCAAACTTTCGAAAATAAAATAAATAAACAAATAAATCGTCCGCTAAAAGGTGTTATTGCACTTGAGGTGAGGATTGGGAAGGAGGCGACCGTGGGTTTAAGTTAGCATCCATCCCGGCATTTGCCTAGAATAGAAATGGGAAAACGATGGAAACCCATTTCCAGGAGAACTGAGGTGGTAATGATGATGATGATGATAATTGTTGTTTAAGGGGCCTAACATCTAGGTTATCGGCCCCTGATGGTTTGGGTGATCGTGAAGATGAAAATGAAATGCAAACTTAAAACTAAAACTAACTACTAACCTACATACTAGAAGAAGAATTGGAAAACCAAAGGAGAATAAGGCAAATAAAGGACAGGAGGAAAAGAAATGCCCTCAACCCGCGAAGAATGTGGATTGAGGGACTTGGAAGGAAGGAGAGCCATGAAAGTCAGATAGGAAAGTGAAAGAGGAGAGGGTCCACCCCAAAGGTAAGGGACAAAAGGGCAAAACGGGCCCAGCTCAGGAATCCCTCGGGGTCGCCAACTCCCGAACTCACCAGCCGTGTGGCCCTGAGGGTGTAGCAATATCCAGGGTGCACCAGAAGTGGTGGGGATACATGCACCCGGCCTTCTTGAGGGCCTTGAGCAGAAGGCAGGAGATAACATGAAAAGAAAAAGAAGGCTGGCCCCTCGCAGGAGGGAATCAGAAAAGAAGAGACAAGGGCCAATTAAGGCGGGAAAGGAAATAGAGTCCCTAGGCCTCGGATACCCTAATACCGTCGGGGTCGGAAGAGAACAAGAGTTGACCAAGTGAGGTCGACAGGAAAGAAGACAGAGAGGAGCCCGGCACAAGTAAGAATGTGGTAATGAAACCCACCTCTTCTCAGTTTGGTCTCACGAGGTTGAGTGGAGCACGTTCCAGCCCTCAAACCAGATTTAAATTTCTTAACATAGCCGTGAATCGAACCTGGACCTCCGGGACGTCAGCCAAGAAGGAGGCGGATGTAACAACGAGAGAAATAAAGGGTATCGGGTTGTTGACAGTGACAACGGTACTTCTCGCTTCAGAGAACTGAAAGGGTTTTTGAATATTATCAAATGTGTCTCAGTACCACTGTTTGAACATGTCTCTCTGGCTCGAAGGTAGCAGCATAGGAACATTATCTGCTCCTCTTGATCTCAACACCACGTCCTTGCCCTGTAAATGCGCGAATTAAGGCCAGCACGTTTCTGGCGAGGATGGTGGAGTGACGGCTTCACGGTAAACCAAATGTTGTGAAATTGTAACACTGACGGAAGGTTCTTACATGAGTCATCCAGTTACCAACAATCGTTGCTGTTTCGTTATGGGGCTTACTACACTGCGGTCATCATCCCTATACCACCGACAGCAGTGGCTACGCTGACTAAAGCGCAGCGTTAGGTTATGGGGCCAAGCTCTCTGCTGACTCGGTAGATGCGTGGGTTCGAGCCACACCGTCGGCCGTCCTTGAAATGGTTTTCCGTGGTTTCCCATTTTCAACACCAGGCAAATGCTGGGTCGGTACCTTCTGACAGGCCACGGCCGCTTCCTACCACGTCCTTGCCCAGTTTCATTCATCTTCATCCTTTCCATCTCTCATACCGACGCGCAGGTCGCCCAAGGGCGTCGACTTGAAAGATCTGCACTCGGCCTCTCAGGAGGCCACACGACAAAAAAAATATATATATACACTTGAATGTGAACTGAATTTGTCTGACAACCTTTGTCACCGTGTTGACTGCAGAACTGCAACTGAAATTATTAGAGCCTAGGATTCGATGTAGGTGCCCAGAGACATGCCGGCATTTTCCTGCAGTGAGTGTGGAAAAACACCCAACATGAACGCCAGCGGGATAAATCACTCACCACGACTGCGATGGGTAGCTGTAGCAAATCCGGAGATCAGAGGTTCGAATTCCAACGCTGACAGCGGCTATCCTGACTGTGGATTTTCCCCCGTGTATTACCACATTTACTTCAGGCAAATGACGAGATAGTATCTTATTTCAAGTTTCGGGACATGTACACCATTTCCGAACCTAATAATTATAATTAAGTACAAGTTTTTCGGGCTTGTAGGCCGTGGTCCAGACAGGATATCTCCCGACGTTTCACCGGAAACTGCGTCCGGCATTATCAAGGGTTCCGCTCCTTTCCTTGGTCAGCAGTGGAATGAGGAAGAGGCTTGAAATAATGGGTAACGGTCTGTAGTGGGGTATTCCGACTAAAATCTAGGAAAAGCTTCCTCAGAACAACAGAAGCTCTTGTCGGGGCTTCACTACAATCCCGAACCAATTTGTGGCGTTCAAGGTTCTACTGCCCTGTACAATGCACAGTGGGGCAAAATCGAAATCTAGGAGGACAAAATTATTTTTTTCATAATTAATAAATCAAAATGTATTACTTCTACAGCATTCTCAGATAATTGCCGCTCACTATTCTGGGATATAAACGCATCTTAGTGTAAATCTGTCACCACTGTTCGAGCAGTCTGAATTGGAGGGTGAATGTAAGTGGCTGTGGTTTGGTTGTCTTTGTGGTTAGTGTGATGCTTTAAGACGGAACATGCAGCTGAAGGTATGGTCTTTGTAACGTGTCTCAGTTATTAATGGGCGTAATTGTTACGTAATTTTAGCTATATTTGCATTATATAATATTTAACTATTAGTTTTAAAATTATATTTTCACTTAGATTTTTAGTATGTCGCGTCACTTTGCGTCACTTTCAACTTAATGTTAAAATGTAGATAAGGTCTTGTAGTTTACGCATGTTATAAGATTTTTTGCATATTTTTGCAACTTATTAGTTATTTTACGTTTTAGAAGATGCCGCGCAACCAGTTCTCACACGTTTACAACTGTTTGAAGCACTGGGTTCGACGATTATGTCAAAAGTGGAACTTTGTGACTTTGTTAAAAGTAAATTAGGGATAGAAAATTGTTCTGAATAAATAACTGAATGCTCTATCCAACTCCTAGTCATAGACAATTACTTGCATATGTAGACGTAGCTTATAAATGGTCTTAACTGATGTTTATTATGAAGTAAACAAATTATATACGTTGCTGTCACTCTAAATTCATGATTAAAACATAGATTATGATTTTGACCCACTGTGCAATGGTTTCCACCCTCTGAAAAACTACCAGCCGGTTTTACACAGAAATTGAGTACATGGAGATCACTCAATCGACTTCGGTCGGGTGTCACAAGATGCAAAAGCAACTTAATGAGATGGGGTTTCCATGTGGAGTCGCCGTCTTGTGAATGTGGAACAACGCAGACGCCATACCATCTGCTTCAGTGCAGTCAGTGCCCAACAACATGTACGCTAGAAGACCTGTTACATGCAACACCTAATGCCATCGAGATCGCCAATTTCTGGGCGGCTATAGTTTGATAAATTGAAATGTAAAATTTTGTATATAATATTATGTAGTCTATTTATTGTATATTCAATTTCACACTGTAAGTGTTTCTGACACGAATGAATGAATGAGTGGGGTATTGTTGCTTGAACAGTTATACCTACAGTACCTTATTTCAAGTCCCGCGGCACCGGCCCTGTACTGGTCCCTAATAATTATAGTTACGCACACTACTAGTCACCATAGAAACACAGGTTATTAGAAAAGTTCAAAACACACCCAAGTACACTGGTATGATGAATAAGATCGCCCAAGTTTAAGTGGTGAAAATAAATGAACCACCAGCTGTCGTCGCTTCAATGCATGGTGGTACAGGAAATGGTAAGGTCTGCCTCTTCCAGCATGCTGGTACACTCTCTGCACCACACTGTGTTATGATTAGGGCCCGGATGTTGATGACATGTCATATTTTTACTGAGCTGTCTAAAACAATGCTGAAGTACATAGAAACGGGCCACCCCGTCTTCAAATATGTAATTTTTATTTTTCATTTTTTGCTATTTTCCATTTTAAGAGCATTTTTTAAGTTTGGTAGATTCTTTTCGTCTTATTTTAGAGAAATCGTCCTTTTAAGGCTTTTTTTTTTTTTCAATTTAGTCATGTCACAGCTTTATATGAGTTAGTTACGTCTCTCAGAGTTAAGAAGCAGCTAGTAGCTGTTACAAGATAATTAAAAATATTGAAATATTGATTCCATTTCCTTAAGCAAGCGGGTGGAAACTAGTCTTAGCAACAATCGTGGAGAAATTGCTGCGGTTATTGCATCAAAACTGGACAAAAACACCGGGTATAAAACATTATTCAAAATCTTAGACATTCTTTCTGGTGAAAACCACTGCATGGTTGGGATTGAGGAGGATTTAGCAGCAAACGACCTTCCTCACTTCAAGTACGCTCCGATCACATCAGTTGATGTTGAACGCAGCTTTTCGAGATATAAAAACTTGTTGTCTAATAATCGCATATCACTTACATTTTTTGACAACATCAGAATGACATTCGTAGTGCAGTGCAACTCAGACTAAAGTGGACATAAACATTTTGTTAAGAGCTAGAAATCTATTTTGATTGACTTTTCAGTTTGAGCTTAAGATGTCATTTTTGAAATATTGGTGAGTTTCTTCTTCTTCTTCTTCTCCTTTCGAATTTGGCCAACTATGGACCGCATAGAACTTAAGGCTTCTTGGCCTTCCTTCTCTTTCCTTCCCAGAACCTCTTCATTCTTTCGCTCCTTAGCTTTCTCTCCTCCTCGGAAATGATCCACACGGGTCTCTTTGTAATTGGTTTCTCTTCAAATAATTTTAAACTGTCAACCTTTCTTCTAAACTCACTTCTATTGTGGATCAACTCTGGAGTAATTCCAACTTCTGCTGCATCCCTCTTGACCTCTTCTACCCACTTAGAGGTGGCCTTTAATCCCATGATTATTATTATAAGATCATTTTCTTCATTTTATATTGCATTTTTCGAATTTTTAGGTAATTTATTAGTCATTTTTGAAAGCTTTAAGGGCATTTTTAAACCCTTTTACGGCATCCACATCCGGGCCCTAGTTATGATGTTAGGTGGTACTAGTTACTTCTTTCCCTCCATTTTATGTTCAAGTGGCTATTGCCTGTTGTCATGTGCTCAGAGCTTATTGTGAACAAATAAATATATTGTGCCTCAAGGGTCAGAATTCCTATCAAATTCATGTGCTTGAAAGAGTTAGTATATAACAAAGGAGAAACTGTTCCGCCTAGTCAATACATTTATTTACAACAAGTTATAAACTTGCTATTATATGGTACATGTTTCGGGGCCTCTAGTACTGGTCCCTTATTCAGCCATAAATTAAGTTGCAAAATCCAGCATAATTAAAGATATCATAATAAAAAAATACATAAAATGATGAGTGAATGGATGAAATGAGGCGAAAAAGAACATATTAATCATGAGAAGTAATGTGAGTGCACATCAGTAAAAATTAACACCATTGGTATTGCTAGGTTCTTGAGAATACACTTATATAGCACTGTTCTAATGTTTGTGCATGTGGAAATCACTTCACTTGGGATTTATAGCCTGTTGTTTACAATGCTGTTGACTGAAACTTGCTGTTCAAGCTGGGGCTTCTGAGCTTATAGTCTTGCATTAGAGGGAAAACATCGAATGTCATGTAATGAAATACATCATCATGATGAGGAGACGTCCAAGTATGGAAAAAACATATTTTACTTAGACCAACTAAAACAATTTCCTTTGTTGATCTAATTCACATAATCTCAATTTACTTCATGGCCCCATTATTGCTTCATCCAGTTGCTTAGATACCTTGGATCCAAGGCTTCTAGATTATATGCATTGCCTAGGTCATGAAGTATCTAAATTTGTAACCATTGCACTCTCATTATTAATATATTATTAAATTTAAAAAATAATAATGACCAAAAAAACACATTATGAGATTTAAATTAAAATAAGGTGAGGTAATATAATATTATATCTTTGTGACCTGGAATTGTTATAAATGGAATATAGAAAGGTAGATGGGGTTATAAGGGTGAGAGGAAATGGAAGAGGGGGGAATATTGGGGGAGTTTGTGTTGGGGAATTCACGGTGGTTTGTTGTTGTCAACAATTTTATTCTTTATATATTCCGTTAGGGTGTTGTACAGGATATTCGTTTCAAAATTTATTTAATGAACCTTTGTCTACATGAATGTAGCATCCCCACAGCATGGAGAATCTCAACTATTAAAGTGCTGTTCAAGGGTAAAGGCGATCAATCAGATCCAAACTCCTACAGAGGGATCGCTATCGAAAAGAACATGATGAAGATACTGACAAAACTCCTCGCTAAAAGGATCACAGAAGCAGTGGACCATAAACTCCCAGATGAACAGTTTGGATTCCGTAAAGGACGAAGCACTCTCCACGCCATTAGCAACCTACTCAACGACATTGAAGAAACCCTAAGACATCCTAGTGGCAAATTTCACGTAGTGTTTGTCGATTACGCGAAAGCCTTTGACTCGTTAAGCAGGTCGCTAATAATTGCGAAACTGGTAGCCATAATGGGCGAAAACAACAAGCTCACGACACTGATAAGCAACATTCTGACCACAAATTACATACAAATTGATGACCGTGTCGCAACTTCGAATTTGATAACACAAACCAACGGTGTATTGCAAGGAGACCCACTCAGCCCCCTACTGTTCAACATTGCAACATACGATGTGGTGACGGCAACTAAGCTAGGAACGGAAAATGTTAAGATATACCTCTACGCTGACGATATGGTCATTGGTTCAAGTTCCGTACATGAAGTGCAAAAAGCCATAACAAATCTCGACAGTTGGGCAAAGGATAACAAGATGGAAATTAACACAGAGAAGACAGTAAAAATGACGTTTCGGAAAGGTGGCAGAGAGGCCTCGGGAGACAGAATATACCTAGGATTGAATCCCCTCAAGACAGTAAATACATTCACATACTTAGGATTGACAATGCAAACAACAGCTAGAGCCTACCGAGTCCACATCAAGTCTCGTGCAACGGCAGCAACTAAAGCCATATATGACATTAAATCACTCACGAAGCTCTCTTTGGGAACTGCTATGAGATTATTTGACGCGAAAATAGCGCCCATCGCCACATACGGGATAGAAATCATCTGGGAGAAACTGACCCTGGCGGACTTGAGGACGCTCGAGGCAGTGAAGTCGCGCTTCCTAAAAGCAACCCTGGGATTATCAAAATATGCAAAATCTAGACTAGTGTACGAACTTGCCAAGGAGAACTTTTTCATTGAGGACCTACGGACGAAGAGAGGACTACCATCTACGGACGCCTGGAAAAGACTAATGCAAGAGAGAGTGAAGAAGAGAGATGAAATCTGGCCTGAATTTAACATAACGGAAGCCATGACGAATAGGGTATGGACTGACACCAATCAAGACCTACGACACTTCGTTAACTCGATGGCGGTACATGGGTACCACCATAAACTGTGCGTCACCGAGTACTTTCATGACATAGACGTATCCTGTACTTGTAAATTATGTGGTAAACAATGTAGTTGGTACCACGTAATCACATGTAAGAACCGGGGTCCTTCCATTGTGAAATTTTGTGAAGGTGGAAAGTGAAAACATTAATGTATATTCACATTTATTAACCCTATGCACAATTTGTGCTCTGTATTTTCAATAATAAAATTTATTTCATTAAGATTATGAAGAGGAGATAGTTTCTGTGCGGTGTTAATTTCTATCGCTTCTAGTACATTAATAATGAGAGTGCAATGGTTACAAATTTAGATACTTCATGACCTAGGCAATGCATATAATCTAGAAGCCTTGGATCCAAGGTATCTAAGCAACTGGATGAAGCAATAATGGGGCCATGAAGTAAATTGAGATTATGTGAATTAGATCAACAAAGGAAATTGTTTTAGTTGGTCTAAGTAAAATATGTTTTTTCCATACTTGGACGTCTCCTCATCATGATGATGTATTTCATTACATGACATTCGATGTTTTCCCTCTAATGCAAGACTATAAGCTCAGAAGCCCCAGCTTGAACAGCAAGTTTCAGTCAACAGCATTGTAAACAACAGGCTATAAATCCCAAGTGAAGTGATTTCCACATGCACAAACATTAGAACAGTGCTATATAAGTGTATTCTCAAGAACCTAGCAATACCAATGGTGTTAATTTTTACTGGTGTGCACTCACATTACTTCTCATGAGTAATATGTTCTTTTTCGCCTCATTTCATCCATTCACTCATCATTTTATGTATTTTTTTTATTATGATATCTTTAATTATGCTGGATTTTGCAACTTAATTTATGGCTGAATAAGGGACCAGTACTAGAGGCCCCGAAACATGTACCATATAATAGCAAGTTTATAACTTGTAAATAAATGTATTGACTAGGCGGAACAGTTTCTCCTTTGTTATATAGTGAACCTGTCAATACGGAAAATGAACTTCTTTCAGAGCACAATTTGAAAGAGTTAGAACAAATTAACTACACAACAAAGAATAATGTAGAAAAAACCGTCCAGTTGATTCATTAACTAAAGTCGATTGTTCTTTTCTATTGATCCGGTACTTCAATTCACTCCGGCTATTACTTCACATTCCAAGAAAGAGTACGTCATCAATGTATCGACGTAAGGTATGTGTGGTATCGCAAAAAGACGGATGTTATTTCTGCGAGGAGTAGCAGCAGCAGAAGCGGTGAAGAATTTGAGGAACTCTGGAGTAGCCTGGCCGGTGATTGATTTTACACACAAATTGCTTTAACCTTTCAGCGGTCCCTGTGATGTCCGCTAACCAGTAGGCCACCCACCCACACAACACACGGGCTGCATGGGCGTCAGAGCGGAAGGGTCAAGGTTGGTGTTAAATAAACGCGTCAGTCGGGAAAAACTGAGCCTCCTAGCGCTGAGCAATGGGCCAACTTGCGACTAGAGTCCTGCGCGGATGCGGATATAGGCGGATATCCAAGGCTTAGCGGGTAGAGTACGGTCAGTATGTAGTGAGCCATCAAAGTCGCCGTACTGTATGAGTAGCGGGGAGCTGGAGTGCTGCAGGAGAACTCCCCGGATTTTATGTAGGTATATTGGTTACTTCACAAACAACCTTCAAACTCCAGTGCACATAATATTTTGGTCGACAGTAGTCTGGTCTTAGCCGAAATCTTAGTAGAACACAAAAATGAAAAATATACTAATCCCCAAATAAGATTATTTATTATGTAAATCCTAAAAAAGTACTAATCATTATTGAATGCCAAACATTCCAGTTAATTATCTTGAAAAGCATTGGACTTGTCCATTTTTTGTGAATCTCCAATATTTCACACCCGTATATAACAATATGACCTATCTGCTTTTTGGAGACAGCAATAATATCTATACGTAGAGCGGGCCTTGAAGAGGAAGAAGATGAATTTATCTCAAAAAGTCAATTTTTGGACTTGTCTGATTTTTGGAATGAACTCTTCAATTCTAGTGGTGAAGAAGACATTATCGTTAATTATTACAACTAGAGGACCTATGCATAAAACACCCGCCCAGTTCTACTGTTATGCGGGCCTCTTGTATTTGTTTAAACGCATTTTTTAAACAAATCGTCGATAATTATGAAATCGGAGTGCAATTCATCACTGTTGCGGGTAATTCGGTTTCTTTCGAATGCACAATCGGTCACTTGTGAGCGCCCCAAGTATATAGACCACCCGGCCGGCACTAGTGTTATGCGAGCTAGACGCGACACGGTTCTGCCAGGGGCTACGTCTGAACTAATCATTGCATCTCTACTTCTAGCACACCTTACATCCGAGGCAATTTGTTTAACATATGTTACCCCTACAGTTCTTGTCCTTGTCCCTTCCTTCCATAACTATGTTTGCTATTCCACGGTGTACTACCAACCTGTCTCTTCAATTCATTATCACTAGTCAGAAATATCTCTCCTCGCCCACTCGTCTTAATACCTGTTCATTTGTTACTCTATCTACCCATCTGACCTTCATTATTCTCCTGTAACACCACATTTCGAACGCTTCAATTCTCCTCTTTTCTGCTGCGCCGTTAGTCCAAGTTTCACTTCCATAGAGTGCCACGCTCCAGACAAAGGCTTTCAAAAATTACTTTCTAATACCTACATCTATATTTGATGTCAACAGATTCGTTTTCTGTGGAAATGCTTTCCTTGCCTGCGCTAACCTACTTTTTATATCCTCTTTGCTCGTCCATCACGTGTTATTTTGATAACAAGGGAAGTATCAGGTTTTTTATTTTTATTTATCGTATGGCTTTTAGCGACGGGAGTGTCCGAGGACATGTTCGGCTCACCTGAGTCTGTAGTTGCTTCCAGCGGACACCCTTAGGGTGAGCCACAAGTTCCGTCAATTTCAAGTAGTTCCAACTTTCGCCACCAGATATCAATGATACCTAGTGGTGAACGTTGGAACTTTGATAGAGCGTTCTGACGAAATCTAACCTAACAAATTTTGCTTTACACAAGTTTAGTCTGTGAAAGGATCTTTTACATGCCATAAATCTACGACATGGGACCGCCGGCTTTACTTCCCCTCCGAAGGAAGGCGTACTGAAGGATTTTTAACGCTCTTAAAAAATCCGACGACTTCGGCCGGGTTTGAACCCGCTATCTTGGGCACAGCAGTTCAGCATGCTACCAACTACGCCACCAGGTAAGAAAGGTCGAAACCTATCTTGAAACTTTGTGGACGCAATCGTTGTACTATAAGAGGACAACGTGCGGAAAATCAGCCGCCAGATTAAACTGCAAGGCTCTGAAATCGTACCTGACATCCTGGTACGCAGGCATGACGGCTGGTGGAGCTGGACATCCCTGCGGCACTCATTATTGCTGTTGCTTTTTATTGCAGGGCGCAGTGCAACACGCCCCAGCTGACTGGAGCGTGTATCTGCTTCCTACCGTTCTTGAGTGGCTGCACCGTCAAGGCTGTCCCTTCCAACATGTACGGTACTCGCTATATGAGAAATTCGCCACATGATTTCAGAGGATTGCAGTTCAATCTGGAAGCTGATTTTCCGCTCGTTTTCCTCTTATAGTACAACAAATGCGACCACAAAGTTTCAAGATAGGTTTCGACCTGTTTTACCTGATACTTCCCTTCTTTGCCCAAGATCGCGGGTTGAAATCCAGCCGAAGTCGTCGGATTTTTTAAGAGCGCTAAAAATCCCTCAGTATGCCTTCCTTCGGAGGGGAAGTAAAGCTGGCTGTCCCTTGTCATAGATTTATGGCATGTTAAAGAAACTTCCACTAATTACACCTGTGTGAAGCTAAATTGTATAGGTTAAGAATGTAAACAACGCTCTTAGGTTCCTACGTTTGTTGCCAAGAGCCGACTGCGGTGGCGTCTGGTAGCTAAGTTCTGAACTAGTAGTCGTTGACGGTGGCGTTTGGGACAAAAGTAGGAACTATTTGAAAAATTTAAAAGTCTGCAGTCCTCACTTGAATTAAAAAACAGATAACACATACTAATACAGTCATCACAGTTAACACCGGTTATCAGACAGATTCTACACACACCCAAAGTACACGGGGCTACATGACCGCGTTGTCGCAGCCCCTAAACTTAAGAACCAACCAACCTTCCCTTGTAAGGAGCAGAAGTAATACTAATCCTTAATTAAAATAACTTGCATTACTTTATTATAAGTTAAGCTTGCCACGGTGGGTGAGTGGTCAACGTGTCGGTCTACCACCCAAAGCTTGCAGGTTCGCTCCTGGCCGTGGTAAGTTTTTTTGACAGGCGGCAAAAATTACGACACCATGTCATACGATGTTGGCATGTCAAGGATCGCATTTGAATTCAGTAGGCCGTGTTCATAATGGCAAAATTAATCTCGAGAGTTTCCGCCAACACAAAGTTCCTCAATTCTCTACTAGAAAGCGCTATAGTGTTCAAGGACCTTAGATATCTAACCTCCTTGACTTTCATAAAGCTTTAAGGAACAACGAAATTCGACGTGCAAGCTACCCTATGGGTGCCAAATAACAAAGCTTGCATCCGGCACCCGAGGCCATACATTATTATTATTATTATTATTATTATTATTATTATTATTATTATTATTATTAGTTATAACAAATTATGCGCAAAGCTCCTGATATTCTACTGAATAAACTATGATTAAGGACGAACGTCGTCTACTTCGCCAATTAGCTGTAAGGTAAAGTAAGTTATTGGATGGAGACCGCCACTTCATCCTGCTGAGAACTGAACACCCTCGCGGAATTTAATCAAATCAATTTGTTGCCTTGATTAAATGCTACAATCAATTTGAGGTCTTTCCAGCGCAGCGCAAAGAACACTTTCTTTAATCTCACTCGCTTATGTACCGGCGTGGGTGTCATCAGTGTCTACGTTTAGAACGTTCCAATGAGAGCAAAGATTGTCTCTGCTCCAAACATCTTCTCGCACGTTGAATACTTTTAATATCAGTGGCAGCTGGTGGTTTTTTCCTCCCGGGATGTTTCACTGCTCTTCAGAGTGGAAAGAGTAAAACATTCGAATAGATGCCAGAATCACAATACGTTACAGAATTATCATTACTATTATTATTATTATTATTATTTTCTTTCTTTCTCTCTCTCTTCGTTTTGCCCACTTAGGGAGCGCGTTTGAACTTGTTGACTCGGGTTGATGGTGTTTTCCTCTTCTTCTCCTCCCAAAATCTTCTCATGAACACACTATGCCCCTTTTTACGTTCCTCCGTCCATATTCTTCCAGTGGTCTTTTTCGCTTTTTCGGCGAAAGAGTGATTTGTAACTAGAGTTCCAAAAGTCTTGCGATTCATGATGATATCTTCTGTAATGTTTATTTCTTTTAAGTCCTGTTTGATTTCTTCTAACCAACTGATTTATTATTATTATTATCATTATTTATAGCCTCCGTGGCTTAGGCGGCAGCACGCCGGCCTCTCACCGCTGGGTCCATGGTTCAAATCCCGGTCACTCCATGTGAGATCTGTGCTGCACAAAACGGAGGCGGACAGGTTTTTCTCCGGGTACTCCGGTTTTCCCTGTCAAAATGTCATTCCAGCAACACTCTCCACTATCATTTCATTTCATCTGTCACTCATTTAATCATTGCCCCAGAGGAGTGCGTCAGGCCTCGGCAGCCGGCAAAGTTCATATCCTCGCCGCTAGATAGGGGTTTCATTCATTCCATTACTGACCCGGTCGGCGACTGGATGCAGGCAGTGGATTTTCATTTTCATTTGCCAACAGGTTGTATCTAATGTCAGTTAAGAACACCATCTTGTTAAGGATAGGATTAGCTCTGGGCTAGCGTGTTAGTCTATCACGCAGTCGACTGGGGATCGAGTACTGCTGCAGTTAACTTTCTTTTTTTCTTGAATTCTTTTACAAATGATGTGCACGAGCTCTTTCCACAGATACTGAATAAGATGTCATTTAGCTCAAAGGAGAGGCTAATGTATACACTCGTTTATTAGTAAAATCACAGCCCCAGCATCGCAAATAAACAGAAGACATTAGGAAAAGGAGATAGAAGAACTAGATACACGTTGTCATTAACCACAGCCTTCTTAATGCCTCTGTACGGTGCTGTCCTCTTGTGAGTTATGTGGGTAATATTGTTCCAAACTTACCGCTGTGTAAATACCTGGCCTCCTGAAGTATGGCAATTTTGTAATACTGGTAGTTCAACTACTAGCCTCGATCGCGCTCCGATTACCTTTAAACACTGCCAGCTGGATCGCCTCCCTCTTGGCTACTTTAAACTGTCTACTCATTCAACACTCTTAGGCCACTGCCATCGTAGTACATTACGATGGCAGTGCATAGGCGTACAACATAAAGATTAATTCACTGATAGGTCGCAGCACCAACCAACTGTGATCGGCGTGGATTTTTAAAGGGGAAGATACCCAAAACGGAAGATTCTTAACTTAGCAGGCTGGCTTAATATAGAGATTAACGGACGTGAATGCATTACAATAAGTTAGTAGTTTTGTTATTCAATCATCATAAAGTATACAATATTGATTTTGACACTTACTGGCTAATTATCAACATAAAAGAAAACAAACAATACATTGTGGTAGAGGTGATTGTGTTAGGGATGAGGACAAAGAGTCATAAATATACCCATACATTTAGGAGAAAGTAGGCTATATGTTCTTTGCTGAACATCTTGTTTTTGTACATAGACACCAAGCGAATTGAGACACTTGTCATAGCGTGGTATCAACTTTTGTAGTACTGTGTCATTGAAGTCTGCGCCTGCGAATGGAATCAGCATGTGATATTCGTCTTCAGCGCTTCATCAGTGTGAAAATGCTGACCGAAAGACAGGACTTTCTTGAGGTGCCAGAAAAAAGTAGAAATCGCTGGGAGCAAGATGATGATGATGATAATGATGATAATTGTTGTTTTAAGGGGCCTAACATCTAGGTTATCGGCCCCTAATAGTTTGGGTGATCGTGAAGATGGTAATGAAATGTAAACTATAACTAAAACTAACTACTAACTTATATACTAGAAGAAGAAATGGAAAACAAAAGGAGAATAAGCCAAATAAAGGACAGAAGGAAAAGAAATGCCCTCAACCCTCGAAGAAGGCGGATTGAAGGAATTGGAAGGAAGGAGAGCCATAAAAGACAGATAGTAAAGTGAAAGAGGAGAGGGTCCGCCCCACAGGTAATGGATTAAACGGGGGGGGACCAGCTCAGGAATCTCTCGGGGTCGCCAACTCCCGAACACACCAGCCGTGAGCCCCTGAGGGTGTAGCAATATCCATGGTGCATCAGAAGTGGTGGAGCTACATACACCCTGCCTCCTTGAGGGCCTTGAGCAGAAGGCAGGAGATAACAGGAAAAGAAAAAGAAGGCTGACCCCTCGCAGAAGGAGGGTATCAGAAAAGATGAGACAAGGGCCAATTAAGGCGGGAAAGGAAGTGACTCCCTAGGCTTCGGATACCCAAATACCGTCGGGGTCGGAAGAGAACAAGTGAGGTCGACAGGAAAGAATACGGAGGGGAGCTTTGCACAAGTAAGTTGATGCAATGCCGGACTCAGCTGGGGCCCCGTGGTCGCCAACCCATGTCCCACTAGATGTGAGCCCCTGGGGGCTGGGAGCAAGACGAGGACTGTATGGTGGATGATCAAACAGCTCCCAGCCAAACTTCTGCAGAACAGTTGCTGTCCTGATCTTGCTCCCAGAGATTTCCACCTTTCCCTGCACCTCAAAACGTTCCTGGCCTCCAGCCAGCATTTTCACACTGACGAAGAGCTGAATATGACTGTCACATGCTGATTCCATTCGCAGGCCGCAGACTTCAATGACACAGTACTACAAAAGTTGATGCCACGCTATGACAAGTGTCTCAATTCGTTTGGTGTCTATGTACAAAAATAGCTGACACATTGCTGTACCTGTTGCCAATAAAGTTTTGCATATAACTACGAGGGGAGATCAAAAAATAAGTTGCACTTCCCAGTTATGGTCATTTATTACACCACCTATACAACAGCAACACGCCTATAACAAATGTAACGTCACTTTTCCACATAGTGTCCAAGAGACTCCAAACATTTCTGCGAACGCAAAACCAACTTGTCGATGCCGGATGCATAGAAAGTTCCTCCAGCGTTCTGCAACCACACGGAGAAAGCGGCCTTCACCTCATCATCGGTCTGGAAACGTCGACCACCGACCTCCGTTTTGAGCTTACCGAAAAGATGAAAGTCACATGGCTCTAGGTCGGGACTGTAGGGTGGATTTTGCCAGACCTCCCACTTGAAACCCTGAAGCGGTTCGCTCGTTCGGCGGTCCATGTGAGATGTTGCGTTATCGTGCAACAAAATCACACCGGCGCTCAATTTTCCCCGGCGCTTCTCTTTAATCGTGCAATTCTTCCTTTTGGCCCATAGGAATCAGATTGTCGCACGCACCTCATACAGATTGAACGTCCAGTCGACGCGCCATAGCATTTGGCCACTATTCACACCATACAAGATGAGACACCACAACGACCTGCCTAACAGACGTGTGGGCAGTGTCTGTCCCTTTCTCCGCTGTGCCCACGTTTGCGACACACAGCGCGCTGCTGCAGCACGTTAGTGCAACTAACTCTTTTATCCACCTTCGTATGTTCTCTTCATTTTTTTTAAATAGGGATACTTAATTTCTGGATGAGCCTCGTAAATCTCAAATGCAAAATTGAAACTTACTGCTTAAGATTGACCGCAATATGCACCGTGTTTTCAAATCCATTTCGTGAAGGGAAACAATGTAGAACATTGCATTGTTCTGCGTGTTACATTCTTACTATATAATACGCTAGGTGTATGTTTCACAAAACTCGACCTCCAAAACCAGAGGGAGTTAGAAGGTGTAGTTTGTACCAAAATTTTCCAAATTGTCTCAATAGTACAGGAAAAATCTTGCATTTCTCGTAAAGTCAACGGAAATGTATTTATTTGTTTATAAGGTGCTTTTAACCAAATAAACACGACGATAGCCCCTGCCTGAAGAGTATCGAGTAGAGCCCGCATAGCACTAAGGCGGGCGGGTAGTCTTTACACATGGGGCGCACACAACCCATTATGCGAGAGTTCTCGTACGAGTCCGCTAGTATATATTAATGCAACCAACAATACTACACAACGTTTTGACATCGTTCCTGTATAAAATAATTAATAAATACTCACACGTTTTGGATGTGGATCAATATTCAGCTTTCCGGTACGTCCACTTAGTAGACCTATACAGCAGCACATCAGTATACACACGAGGCATATAGCCTTGCGCGTTAAAGTGCTAATACAACCTGGTCGGTAGCAAATAAATAAATAAATAGTAAGGTTCAATATTAGTGACTAGCTAAAGCATGCACGTTGGTTGGTCTGACCTCACTCTGCGTGAAGTGGAGTTGGCTGATGCTTACACAGACTGTAGACAGAAGGAGTAAATAAAAACACAAGAGAGTTCTTTTCCAAGTTTCAATTGAGTTTTTCAATCTTCAGTGAAGTGAGGAGTGACGATATCCAATTAAAGGATGCTGCGAGGTGGATCAAGGACATTGCTCTTAGGAACGCGCAAGAATGTTCCAAGTTCTCTCAACAGGACAAAGATACTGGATCAAACTTCTGTATTAGTAGGTGATATCTCAAGTATTTCGTAACGAGTAAATTCTCCAGAACTGGAACATTTCAATCAGAATTATACGTTAATACAGGGTGCGGCAGAAACAATACCCCATTGTACACATTTTATTTTAGCATGAAGAAATGCAGTGGAACTTGGATAATTCGAACCTCAAGGGACCAGTAAAAAAAATCGAATTATCCAAAAATTCGAATTATTGAAGTTCTTTGAAAAGGGTAGAGAAAATATATTGTATTACGTTTACATAATGATTTACGTTCAACATAGCAGATTAACAGACAAGTGTACTTAATAATGACTATCATGAATAACCTCAAAAGTTCCAAATGAAATATAAAACCAATATATACTATTCACCTATTTAACGACAGTAGTAATCCAGACTTAGAGAAATCTACTGTTTTTCAAAAAAGTTTGAGATTTTTACCTGTTTCCTACAATTAAGTCTCTCGGCGATCACAAAAGAATCTAAAAAATTTAAGAAACGTAAAACAGAATCATTTACGTCATCTCTACTAAAAAAACACCTAAGTTCTATGATGTGATTTGTTGCTTGGGCTGCACTCGGAACCATTTTTCGGGAACTGACCCAACTGTTTGGCTTCCGATCGGCTTTTTACACTAAAAACTTCGAATTATCCAAAATATAATTCGAATTAACCACGATTTTTTAGCATTGATTGTATATAAAATACTAGGGACCAAGAGAAAAAAATCGAATTATAGAAGTTCGAATTAGCCACGTTCCACTGTACTACTACACATTATTAATGTATACTGTTCGAAAGAACACTTCTTACAAA
The DNA here is from genome assembly GCA_946902985.2 of Meconema thalassinum. Taxonomy (NCBI): domain Eukaryota; kingdom Metazoa; phylum Arthropoda; class Insecta; order Orthoptera; family Tettigoniidae; genus Meconema; species Meconema thalassinum. Next base: position 179,545,496 of record OX336393.1, read on the forward strand.
AAATTGAACCGTCCAGTTGCAAAACTTGTTTAATCCACTTGTGAATAAGAATCATTTTCATGAGAAACGTTTCTCTGGACTTTGCATCACGTATCTTTTTGTGTTTTTTGTTTTCAACTTTTTTCTTTTTGCTTTGTGTTTTTGGTTTTTGGTTTTGTGTCTGCCTTGTCCTTTTGCTTTTGAATTCTACTTTTTGCTTTTCTTTCTTGGTTTTGGTTTTGATGTTTGTTTTCTGCTTTTGCTCTTTTGAATTTTGCTTTTTGCTTTGTGTTTCTTGTTGTTTTCTGCTTTTGCTTTTGTTTTTGTATTTTGCTTTTTGCTTCGTGTTTTTTGTTGTTTTTGTTTTTGTGTTTGTTTTCTGGAAAAACAAAATAAAAGAAAACAAAATAAAAAAAACAAATATAAAACAAAACAAAAAAGACAAAACTATTTAAAACAACTTAAAACGAAATAAAATAAAATAAAACAATACAAAATAAACAAAACAAAATAAAACAAATTGAAACTAAATAAACAAAACAAAATCAAAATAAAACAAAACAAAATAATAAACAAAACAAAATCCAAATAAAATAAAATAAAAACAAAAACAAAATATAAAACAAAACAAAAAAGACAAAACTATTTAAAACAACTTAAAACGAAATAAAATAAAACAATACAAAATAAACAAAACAAAATAAAACAAATTAAAACTAAATAAACAAAAAATCAAAATAAAACAAAACAAAATAACAAAATAAAATAAAGTAAAATAAGATAATTGAATAATTTTACGACATGATCCTTATTCACAAGTGGATTAAACAAGTTTTGCAACTGGACGACTTAATTGTTGACACATGTCATTTTTTATAAATTATGTCCTTCAGATGTCCACCACTGTGCGCGATGCAATCTTCTGCATGAAGCTGTTACTCTTGTAATTTATTTATTTATTTATTTATTTATTTATTTATTCATTTATTTATTTTATTTAATCAATTTACCCTCTAGGTTGGTGGTTCCCACGGACTCGGTGAAGGAACTCACCACTACCGCCTCTATCGGCAGTGTCCTGGAGCTAGGAACATCTGGTCAGGTTGGATACAACTGGGGAGGTGTGATCAGCACTTCGCCCAGGCGGCCTCACCTGCAAAGCGAACAGGGGCCACATGAGGGATGGGAAGACTGGGATGGATAGGCTTGGAAGAGGGAAGGAGGCGGCCGTGGCCTTACAGAAGGTACCATCCCGGCATTTGTCCGAAGACGACGTGGGAAACCACGGAAAACCACTTCGAGGATGACTGAGGTGGGAATCGAACCCCCTCTACTCATTTGGACCACCCGAGGCTGAGCAGACCCCGTTCCAGTCCTCATAGCACTTTTCAAATTTCGTGGCAGAGCCGGGAATCGAATCCAGGACCTCCGGGGCGGCAGCTAACCATGCTGACCGCTACGCTATGGAGGCGTCTTTATTTATTTATTTATTTATTTATTTATCGTATGGCTTTTAGTGCCGGGAGTGTCCGAGAACATGTTCGGCTCGCCTGAGTCTGTAGCTGCTTCCTGCGGACACCCTTAGGGTGAGCTACAAGTTCCGTTCAATTTCAATTAGTTCCAACTTTCGCTACCAGGTATCAATGATAACTAGTGGTGAACGTTGGAACTTTGATAGAGCTTTATACAAGTTTAGTCTGTGGAAGGATCTTTTACATGCCATAAATCTATGACATGGGACCGCCGCGCCGGCTCTACTTCCCCACCGAACGAAGGCATACTGAAGGATTTTTGACGCTCTTAAAAAATCCGACGCCTTCGGCCGGGTTTGAAAGGAAGGAAGGAAGCTTGTAGTTTAACGTGACCGTTAATCTTGAGATCATGAACCACGGGACCTCCTTTTTACGTGGAATCCGAACCACAGGACATGGCATTTCACTTCGAAAATCTCACATGCATTGACCGGAAATCGAACCCGGACCGCCTTGGTGAGACGCATACAGCTAGACCGCTGAGCCACCACGCCTTCGGCCGGGTTTGAACCCGCGACCTTGGGCACAGCAGTTCAGCATGCTACCAACTACGCCACTCTTGCAATGTTTTCCGGGGTACGATCCGTACGTTGTCTGCCAGGGAACGTCCTGTTTCTTACAGATGCTGTTGTTCTAAACTTCCGGACTCATCTCGAAATTGTCTTCCGCGATGGAACTTTATCATTTCGACCGAAGTCAAAATGTTGTCAAAACGAACGCTGCATTCGTGTGACACTACCACCACTTTTGAAGAACGCTTCAATTACAAATGGACGATTTTAGTGTGACCAACATAGGCCTGTGAGAATGTGGTCCAAGAACAGCTGGATGTACTGAAGGAAACTATTGAGAAATGGGAAATGAAAATGGTATGGACATGTGAAAAGGATGAATGATGAAAAACTGCCGAAACAAGTGATGGAGAGACGGATGACTTGAAAGAGAGGACGAGGAAGACCTAGAGTGCGATGGATGGATTTTGTGAAGGACAGTGTGAGTGAACGGAACCTGGAGTGGAGGGCAGTAGTTGAGGAAGGATGGTGGATAGACAGAGTAAAGTGGAGGAGTGTCATATTAGCTCCGACCCGGCCCAAGCTGGAAAACGGAAATTGATGATGATGATAATGATAAAGTTTTAGTCGCAAAATTCAAAATGTCCATAGAGCAAGTTTACTTTATTTATAGAGATAGCCTAATCTAACAAAGAGTTGTCGTTGTTCATTGATTAATGGGTTTTACCACATCATGGTCATATAGCCCGAGTACCTGTGTGTGTGTGTGTGTGTGTGTGTGTGTGTGTGTGTGTGTGAAATTTGTTTGATAACCTGTGTGATTGTGATGCCTGTACTAGTGTGTGTATTTGTAATTCAGATGAGGATTGGGAAGGAGGCGGCCGTGGCCTTACGTCACGAACCATCCCAGCATTTGCTGGAGTAGAAGTGAGGAAACCACAGAAAACCACCTCCAGGACGGCTGAGGTACGAAACGTACCCACCTGTTCTCAGGATTGCCTCACGACGCTGACTTCCCGCCCCAGGCCCCGACCAGAATTGAATTAATTCTGAACAAGAAGTTCCGTGACGAACTAAAGAGCCTACTTCTCTTAAAATTTAAGATCCATTCCAATGATTTATCTATATGGATCTATCTAGAATAATGACGAAATTAAGTTGGTAATATCGAAATTTCTAATTAGTTCGAAATGCTGTATACCTGGCATAATGTAGCTTAATAGAACACTACAGTTGGCAGCCCGTGTGACTGAATATATTCTTAGTTCCATCTCCTAAGGTACAGAATACAAAATTTGGTTGAAGTCCAATGGATAGCATGGACGTTACATGCAGTTAAACATTAGATCTAACAGCGCGCGTAAAATCATGTTGGCAACAATGCCATACATGTATTGGTCAGAAATAATCTGAAATAATATGATCTATTGTTGTACCAATTTTGAATAAAATCCATTAGTTAGTATAGAAGTTACATGTATTTTAAAATTGGTCCTATCAGCAGGCTCGGATCATGTTGGCAGCACTGACGTAAATTAGTTACTCCAAATTAATCCAGAATGCCAGGTACTATACGTGTGAAAAGTTTAGAGCTATTGGCTTGCATACTTTCTGATATATTGATATTACGGTGACAAAAATAGCGACAGCATTTATTAACAGTTGGCAGCCCTGGTTGCTCTTAAGAATACGCATAGTCATATCTGTTATGGTACACATAGCACATACGAAATTTGGTTGAAATCCAAATGGTAGTATAAGTTACATGTATTTAAAGATGGACCTCTCAGCAGGCTTAGAATCATGTTGGTAGCACTGACGTTTATAAGTTACTCCAAATTAATATAGAATGCCAGGTACTATACGTGTGCATAGTTTAAAGCTGTTGGCTTGCATACTTTCTGATATATTGGTATTTGGATAAAAGAAATTGAGAGCATTTATTAACAGTTGGCAGTGGCTCTTTAGAATAGTCTACGCTCAGTCATAACTGTTTATGTACACATAGCACATACGAAATTTGGTTCAATTCCAATTGATAGTGAAGAAGTTATATGCATTTAAAAATTGGATCTAACAGCAGGCTTATAGGCCTAATCATTTTGGCAAAACTGCCATGTATGGCCTCCTGGAAATTAAACTGAAATATTACACACATCAAAAAAAGTTTTGCATCACCTCGGTTCCAAGAGTTCCGGAACCGTTAAATACAAAGGGAATAGAGATCAACACAAACAACATTTCAGCTCGTTTTATTGCTCATGAGACCCACACATTGCATGTTGTACCATCATACAGCTAGACTTTCAGCATTTGTGGTCCAGATTGCAGTACACACCACTACCTCTAATACCCAGTAGCACGTCCTCTTGCATTGATGCATGCCTGTATTCGCCGTGGCATACTATCCACAAGTTCATCAAGACACTGTTTGTCCAAATTGTCCCACTCCTCAACGACAATTCGGCGTAAATCTCTCAGAGTGGTTGGTGGGTCAAGACGTCCATAAACAGCCCTTTTCAACATATCCCAGGCATGTTCGATAGGGTTCATGTCTGGCGAACATGCTGGCCACTGTAGTCGAGCGATGTCATTATCTTGAAGGAACGCATTCACAAGATGTGCACGATGAGGTCGAGAATTGTCGTCCATGAAGACAAATGCCTCTCCAATATTCTGCCGATATGGTTGCACTATGGGTCGGAGGATGTCATTCAGGTATCGTAAAGCCGTTTCGGAGCCTTCCATGACCACCAGTGGCGTACGTCGGCCCCACATAATGCCACCCCAAAACATCAGGGAACCACCACCTTGCTGCACTCGCTGGACAGTGTGTCTAAGACGTTCAGCCTGACCAGGGTGCCTCCAAACACGTCTCCGACGATTGTCTGGTTGAAGGCATATGCGACACTCATCGGTGAAGAGAACGTGATGCCAATTCCGTGGGGTCCATTCAGCATGTTGTTGGGCCCATCTGTACCGCGCTGCAGGGTGTCGGGGTTGCAAAGCTGGACCTCGCCATGGACGTCGGGAGTGAAGTTGCGCATCATGCAGCCTATTGCGCACAGTTTGAGTTGAAACACGACGTCCTGTGGCTGAACGAAACGCATTATTCAACATGGTGGCATTGCTGTCAGGGTTCCTCCGAGCGGCAATCCGTAAGTAGCGGTCATCCACTACAGTAGTAGCCCTTGGGCGGCCTGAGCGAGGCCTGTCATCGACAGTTCCTGTATCTCTGTACCTCCTCCATGTCCGAACAACATCGCTTTGGTTCACTCTGAGACGCCTGGAAACTTCCCTTGTTGAGAGCCCTTCTTGACACAAAGTAACAATGCGGACGCGATCGAACTGCGGTATTGACCTTCTAGGCATGGTAGAACTACAGACAACATGAGCAGCGTACCTTCGTCCTGGTGGAATGACTGGAACTGATCGGCTGTCGTACCCCCTCCGTCTAATAGGCCCTGCTCATGCATGGTTGTTTACATCTTTGAGCAGTTTTAGTGACATCTATGAACAGTCAAAGGGACTGTATCTTGGATACAATATACACAGTCAACGTCTATATGCCGGAGATCTGGGAACCGAGGTGATGCAAAACTTTTTTTGATGTGTGTATTATCTATATATGTGCCAATTTTCAAATAGCTCCCATTCATACCTTCCAAGATATCCAACATGGAGCTCAAATTTCAATTGCGATTTTTCAGCAAATGGTAGCACTGACATCATTTTCAAATGCAGCATTGAGATATTCTGGTATAGATCTTTACTCCAACCAAATTTGGTTTCGATTGCTGCAGCCGTTTAGGAGTTGATAGGGGGACACACACACTCAGACAGACAGACAGACAGACAGACAGACAGACAGACAGACACACATTTGACCGGATCGATCTCATAAGTCTACTTTTTCCTCATTTTTTGCAAAATGTGAAAAGTAGGCTAAAAATGCAATGTAACGGTAAAATTTTAACTCTTTTTCTCTATATTTCAGGTAAATATCCATATGTTAAGTCAAACGGACCGTTGACCTGAAGAAGTTCCCTGGCCATAAGCGTGCCGTGAGAGAGGAAAGGACGTTACACCGAGGGAGATGAGGCTGCAGCAGGCCTCTCCCAAAAAAGGCAGCGTTGCGTCTCACGGCCTGGACCGGTTGAGAGCCCCACCCATAGCATCGCCCACACATTGCAACAACTGATTGGGATGATGTGACATAAGTTATCATAATGTGTGAATCACAGTGTGTCCACAAAGTCTGGGGCTATAAAACATTGAAAAATGCACTTTAAAAATGCAGTTACAACCTAAAAATCTCAAATAAATGCGCTATAAAATGTATAAAATGCCCTTAAAATTGCAAACATAAAACCGACCGTGGTAGCTATGCGCGCAGAGGCACAAGGCCATGTCCAGGTTGCTCTGGACTCAGTAGACAAATGGGTTCGAACCGTAACGTTGGCCGACCTTGAAATGGTTTTCCACGATTTCCCATTTTCAGATCACCTCAAATAATAAATAATAAAATAACCCCTGGCACTACAGCCCATGAAGGGCCTAGGCCTACCAAGCGACAGCTTCCCAGCCATTTGGCCTGCAGATATTGGGGAGACACGTGATCAGCGCATCGGGGCCCCTCGGCCGTTAATCTTGGTTTTCGGGATCGAGGCGCTGCCTCACTATCTGACAGATACTCAATTGTCCTCACGAGGCTGAGTCTACCCTGTTCCAGCCATCACGTCAGTTTCTAAAATCCCTGATGGAGCCGGAAATCGAACCCGGGGCCTCCGGGTGAGTGGCAGGCGCACTATCCCAACACCACGGGGCCGGCAGATCACCTCAAATGCCAGGAACTAACATTCTAATAGACCACGACCACGTTCTTTCAACTCCTCGCCCAGTTCCATTTATCTCCTCTCACAAGGTTGGCGTCAGGAAGGGCATCCGGCTTTAAGAACCATCCACCGCATATAAATTAAAATGCGTAAAATGAATTACAAAATTTTTGTTCCGTTTTGAAGCGACATTTTGACCTTACATCCTTTGCGCTTCTTCATTCTTCTGATAGCGACATCTTCTGTCACTACAGTTTTTCGATCAAAATTATTGGAGTATTGACGTAGGCATTTTATAAGGTAGATCTCATATTTTAATAGCATCTTTTTACTATCATTTTTTAATACATGGCATTTAATTATTTGCAAGCTTTTCCATTTTTGATTTAAAACAATTTTTGTAAGGATATCCATTTCTTTTTGGCTTTGTTAACTAGGTTTAAGATTTAATATCAATCACGCTGAGGAAGGTATCAATGAAATACCGAAACATGTACGATTAGTAATGTAATTAAACGTTTCTTTAGTGTTTGACTAGGCGGTTTTAATAAGAGAAAACATATAAATTAATCGCATCCAATCCTCAATCCCGTAGAAATAGGAGCAATGAGGGAGGGCTGCATGAAACCAGTCAAAAGAAGGCAAACTCAAACAACAACAACAACAACAAGGGGTGGACCTACATGCCTAGAGGCAAGATTGTTTCGTATTAACGATAAACGCGACAAAAATATACTTTTAAGCGATTTTGCGATATCTTTAGGAATCATATGTTTCTGGTTAAGAAAATAAGAATAGTGCGTTTTCGAATTAAAGCGATAAGGCCATTTTAAAGTGAAATTCAAATATTTCGCGATAAGCGCGATACTACAGCGACATCTGTAGTGAATAACGAACGAGCTTGAAATTTTGTTTCAAGATTATGTACGAAAGGAAAGAGAAGAGCAAACAAGTTGAAATAATTCAGTCACTGCTAGCATTAAAATTAATGCAAAATCAGGAATATAATAATATAATATTGGATGCTTACTAGTAATTTATACATCTAGCATTCATATGCATAATTCAGAACCAGAATAATGAAACCTTTAATGATTAATTTAAGAATTTCATTAAAGCGAAATTAAAGCGATACAGCAATATCTATTTCGCGAAACAACGCGAAAATTAGTATCCTTCTCGCGAAATCGTTCAAAAATTAGTGCGAAATAATCATGCCATGAAAACATTTAAAAAACAAGATGTTCAGTAAAGAACATATAGCCTACTTTCTCCTAAATGCATGGGTATTGTTATAACTCTTTGTCCTTCACAAGGAGTATAATTGAATGTTGGTTGTAGTAGCTTGTTGAAATACAACGTGCTATAGGGATATTAAACATAAATATGAGGTGCCCTTTGCTAGTGCTACCTCTGTAAAAAATTCATTCAATTCGGTTTCACCGTGTATGAATTGATCTGGGGAATGGATTTGCACACATACATGGCCGCTATTTGCAAACTATTGGGCTGATGACCTTGTAGTCAGTCATAAGATGCTTTCCACAAAAAGGCATGTTGTTGCAAAATCCGGTAGAGATCAAATTATTAGGATGGTCGAAATTTGATTTAAGCTTTTAACATTTGGGTGGCCGTCATTCCGTTTCCGTCAAGATGGCGGCGATATAAAACATGACACTGAGGTGCTTTTTGCTAGTGCTACCTCTGTACCAAATTTCGTTCAATTCTGTTTCACCGTATTTGAATTGATAGGGGGAATCGATTTGCACTCATACTTGGCCACCATCTGCAAACTATTGGGCTGATGATCTAGCAGTTTGGTCAGAATATGCTTCCCACATAAAGATTTGTTGTTGCAAAATTTGGTAGAGATTAGATTATTAGGTTGGTCGTAATTACATTTTAGCCTTTAACATTTGGGTGGCCGCGATTACGTTTCCGTCAAGATGGCGGTGATATAAAACATGACACTGAGGTGGCCTTTTCTAGTGCTACCTCTGTACCAAATTTCGTTCCATTCGGTTTCACCGTGTTCGAATTAATAGGGGGAATCGATTTTCACACAAAGATGGCCGCCATCCACAAAATATTAGGCTAATGACCTATTAGTTTGGTCAAAGGATGCTCCCTCCATAATGGTATGTTGATGCAAAATTTGGTAGAGATCGGATGATTAGGTTAGTCGTAATTTGATTTAAGCTTTGAACATTTGTGTGGCCGCCATTACGTTTCCGTCAAGATGCCGGTGATATAAAACATGACACTGAGGTGCCCTTTGCTAGTGCTACCTCTGTACCAAATTTCATTCCATTCGGTTTCACCGTGTTCGAATTAATAGGGGTAATCGATTTTGACACAAAGATGGCCGCCATCCGCAAACTGTTAGGCTAATGACCTATTAGATTTGTCAAAGGATGCCCCCCTTCATAAAGGTATGTTGTTGCAAAATTTGGTAGAGATCGGATGATTAGGTTAGTCGTAATTTGATTTAAGCTTTGAACATTTGTGTGGCCGCCATTACGTTTCTGTCAAGATGGCGGCGATATAAAACATGACACTGAGGTGTCCTTTGCTAGTGCTACCTTTGTACCAAATTTCGTTCAATTTGCGCTCACCGTGTTCGAATTGATAGGGGGGGACAGGCATTCAGAGTCCACACACACACACACACACACACACACACACACACACACACACACACACACACACACACACACACACACACACACACACACACACACATACACACACACAGACAGACACACTTTTTTTTCGCCCTGTAGTGATCTCATAAGTCTACTTTCATTTTTTGCAAAAATCGAAAGTAGGCTAATAATACGAGCCTTATAGTAGTCGCATATGATGTGTAACATGTGACATGTTATCCTACTATGTGAGTAACGGGACCGCAAATCCCTTGTTGAACTCTGTTGGTCATTGAAATAACTACTCCAGTGACAAATCCTGACCGTAATAAATCATAGTTGTTATTTGCTCGGACGTTGTATCTTAATCGATTGATAACATATTGTGCATTTTGCAATGGAAAATTAAAAGTGTATTTTGTAATATCATAGTGCAGAAGTGGCTTTAAAAAGCTGAGCCGTCTCGTTTAAAGACAAGATGGCAGCTGATCACTCGTTCTGGCCTACAGTATAATTCAATAATTTGAGTATGTTACATGCAATATATTCTACAGATATAAATAATAGGAACTTTGTATGAAATGACCTTTGTTTGAAATATACTCCAGTGAAGAAATCGTTTAGTCAAAGTCATTATTGACTAAGACGTTGTATCTTAATCGATTGATAACATTCAGTTTGGGAGGACATAATTAGGTCTGTGGTTACAGCGTTGGTCTGTCAACCGGTCGGCTGGGGTTCTAATTCCAACAGAGTTATATTTTTTGCTTAATTTTTTATATTTATCGTTTTTGAGTACTCAGGCGTTACACAATTGAGCGTTATATTACGCATTTTGCAATAGAAAATATATATTTAATTAAAACAAAGTTCTCCAATGGATCTGCAGTAGTGACATCTGCCTTCAACTAGTTGAACTACGGTATGCGGGAGCAATCCACTGCCTACTTGATGCGAGCTGCGCTCTATACCGGCCAGTTAGTGAACACATGCCAGCGATGTTATTGAAAATGGCCTCTTTTTGCCGATTGAGCGCACTGACAAGTAAAGGCGCGATAAAAATTAGGTGTGCAGTAGGTATATTAAATGTGTTTCTCCCAGTGATACGTTTGGACCAACGAAGTTTCAAATATTGTTAGTAGTCGGTGTTAATATGCTAAATTCCTACGTTGTTGGGAGTGTTTGTTGATGCGATATAGCACTCGATGTATCGAGTGCTTACATTAAATAAGAATACAGCAAAAGTAAGAAGATATAATAAATCGTAATTGTTTTCAGCAAATGTGATATAATGAATATTTTCACACCAAAGAACGACAACTTGATGATGATTCATTGTAGGAATTTCTTTAATTGGGCCTCCAAACCTTGAGGTAAACCGTATGCGATTTACATTCCACATAGTCACATGGCTTACAGTACGTCGTTGTACCGATCTCCGCCACCGCGCACGCTCATTGTTTCCGTCCCATGCACTTCCGTCCCTTTTCCAAAATCACTCCCACAAAACTTTCCAGCTACCGAGTGCCACAAACATATCCAGATACCGAGTGGAAAGATGTTACACATAAAAAAAAGAGCCTTGCAGCAGTCGCATATGATGTGTAATATCTGACATAGAAGAAACCTCAAGTGAAATTGTTGATACACCGGTATTTTATACTGTTGCGTGCCAGCCCCCCTAGTGGCACTTTTGTTAACTGGATTACGGTGGGTAGGAAGCACAACACCAATTACTGCTTAAAGAAATAATTAACTTTATTGTGGCCAGAAAGATACACTACTCATCAGCAAATGCAAACAATTAGAACCTTACTCCAGTTTCCTCAAGTCTCTTCCTTGAGCGTTCTTGGCCCTTTCACTTGTCAACAAACCACAGAAGTTAAACCGTCTTAATGAGTACGGTGGCCTTGACAGAAACTACCTGCTCCTCTTCCTCATGTACACCAACCACAGTTACTTACGATAATCCGCTACCCACTGTTTCGCTGTCCACAAGCTGGGGAAACAATGTCACTGGATTTCGTAACTCGCACGGCACTTCGTCACCACACTTCTGTCGCACTCGCTCACAAACACACACCCACAGAAAACTCCGTCCCCTCACTGTTGAAGCCGCTTATATAGCAGACTGGTGACTCAATGAATTCTAGAATCATCCAGGGCACACGGCTTCTCGACATTTCCTTCACTGGTTCAGTCACGAATATTCTGGATCATCCCTTTGTCCTCGTAGCCCTGTTGCATAAGGCGCACGCAATACATGAGGCAGGGCACAGCCCAGCCCTGGGGCAGTTGTGACCCATGCGGCGAGCGATGACACAAACTCACAGCCGTAACACCACCCCCTTCCTAAAAAGGCTGATCGTCCCGATCAATCATTGGTCCGTCTGTGTCCCTCCGTAGGCTGCCAGGCGATCTCGATGCACGATCTTCATCTTCGCCCTCGGGCTCCGCTGGATCCTGTAGACGACATCGTTGATCCGTTTCACGACTCGGTACGGGCCCTCCCAGGACTTCTGCAGTTTGGGTGACAGGCCTTTCTTCCGTAATGGGTTGAAGAGCCAGACCAGGTCGTCCTCGTGGAATCCGCCGGCATCCGTCTGCTGGTCGTATCGGGTCTTCATTCGGTCGGTCTCGATCCGCAGTTTCCTCCTCGCGAACGCGTGCACGTCCTCCAGTTGGTCGACCAGTTCTTGACAATATTGGCTTACCGGGATCGGATCATTCCCAGGTCGGCCGAAGGCAAGATCGACAGGTAGACGGAGCTCCCTCCCAAACATGGCCCGGGCTGGTGTGCACCCGGTGGCTTCATGCACGGCGGCGCGGTAGGACAGGAGAAATAGTGGAAGATGTTCGTCCCAATCCCTCTGGTGCTCGCTGACGACTATTCGGAGATGGTTCTCGATGGTGCGATTGAATCGCTCCACCATCCCGTCGGACTGAGGGTGTAGTGGCGTTGTCCTTGTCTTCCGGATTCCCAGCAGCTGGCATAGGTTCTGGAACACCTGCGACTCGAAGTTCCTCCCTTGGTCGGAGTGCAGCTCCAGGGGTACTCCGTACCGGCTGACGAATTCCTTCACCAGGGTCTCTGCGATCGTCGCGGCTTCTTGGTTAGGGAGCGCATACGCCTCCGGCCAATTGGTAAAGTAGTCGCTGACGACTAATATGTAGCGGTTCCCTGCCTCGATTAACGGGAATGGCCCAGCAACATCAATGGCCACTCTCCCTATGGGGCCGCCCACGTTGTAGGTCTTCAGTGGACCCCGTCGTCTTCGTCCTGGGCCCTTGCTGGCTGCGCAATCGTGGCACCTCGCGCAGTGGTTCTCCACGTCTGTTCGGCATCCGATCCAGTAGAACCGCTCTCTCAGCTTCTCCAGGGTCTTCTTTATCCCTAGGTGTCCACCAGAACTTCCTTCAGGACTTTCTCCGTCATAGCCTTTGGAACGACGACTTGTTCCCGAGATGTCTTCCCGTCGGTGCTCTCCCAGGTACGGCAGATGAGGCCATCCCTTACAATCAGCGAGTCCCACTGTGCCCAGTAGGACTTAAACTTTGGGCTGCAGTCACTCACAATGTTCCACCCGGGTCTGGGGACACAGGCCCTCTTCCATTCGGCTATCAGTCCCAGGTCATCATCTTCTGCGTGTGCCCGCGTGAAAGATTCGCGGCTCCAGCTCCCTTGAAGCTCCACGGTAGTCCTTCGGCACTGTATCCCGGTGTTCTCCTCCCTTCGGGCACAGAAGGTGCAGTCTTCGGGGCACGGTCTTCGTGACAGGGCGTCGGCGTTAGAATGCAGTTGGCCTTTCCTGTGCTGAATCTCAAAGTTGTACTGTTGAAGCCTCTCTAACCACCGTGCGAGTTGACCCTCGGGCTGCTTGAAGTTCAGGAGCCACCGCAGGTATGCATGGTCGGTCCTGATGAGAAATTCTTGCCCGTACAGGTACTTGTGGAAGTGTTCAATGGCCTTCACGATGGCGAGCAGCTCCTTCCTGGTGACGCAGTAGTTCCTTTCTGGCTTTGACAAGGCCTTGCTGAAGTAGGCCACTACTCTTTCCTCGCCGTCCACTACATGCGACAGGATTCCCCCTATGCCAAAGTCGCTGGCATCGGTATCGACGATGAACCTAGTTCCAGGTCTGGGGTAGGCCAGAATAGGCGCGGTGCACAGAGCCTGCTTGAGTTGTTCGAAGGCACTGTGGCATTCTGCTGTCCACGTGAAGAGTTGGTCCTTCTCAGTCAGTCGATGTAAAGGTTTGGCGATGTCGGCGAATCCTCTCACGAAGCGACGGTAATAAGTGCAGAGTCCCAGAAAGCTTCGTAGTTGGGACTTGTCCTTCGGAACTGGCCACTCCCTCACAGCTGCGGTCTTCTCTGGGTCGGTGCGCACCCCTTCCTCGGAGACGATATGCCCAAGGTACTGGACCTGCTTCTGGAAGAGCTGACACTTCTTGGGGCTCAACTTCAGCTGGGCAGCCCGTAGCTTCATCAAGATCTCCTTCAGGTTGCTGTAGTGCTCCTCGAAGCTTCTCCCCAGAACGATGACGTCGTCTAGGTAGACCAGGCAGGTCTTCCAGTGTAGTCCCCTCAGAATGGACTCCATTAGCCTTTCGAAGGTCGCAGGGGCGTTGCACAGACCGAATGGCATGACGGTGAACTGCCAGAGCCCGCTGCCCACAGAGAACGCCGTTTTCTCGCGGTCCTTAGGGTGGACCTCCACCTGCCAGTAGCCACTCTTCAAATCCAAGGTGGAGAACCATCTTGATCCTGATATGGTGTCCAGCGTGTCGTCGATCCGGGGTAGAGGGTAGCTGTCCTTCTTCGTGACGTCATTCACCCGCCTGTAGTACACGCAGAACCTGGTGGAACCGTCCTTCTACTTCACAAGCACGACCGGAGAACTCCAAGGACTATGTGATAGCTCGATCACCCCTTGCTCCTTCATCTCTTCTACCATCCGGTCGACTTCGGCTTGCTTGAAGAGCGGGACACGTCGGAATGGGGCCCTAATCGGTGCGCTGTCCCCAACGTCGATTCTGTGCTAGACCAAGCTTGTCCTACCGAAGTCTTTGCTCCCCACGGAGAAGACATCCTGGAATTCGCGTAACAGGTCCTGAAGTTGGCGTGTTTGCTCCTCGTCTAAATGGTCCTGGGATCCTTGGTACAGCTTCTGTAGTTCTTCTGGCAGGGCGCGTCTTCTTCGGTTGTCCGTCTGCAGGTGTCCGTCCGTCGTGTCTGTGATGCGGGCAATCCAGGTAACGGGCTCGCAGACTCCTAGGTTGGTGTCCCGGTGAACCGTAATATCGTAGTCGTTCAGGTTGGACAGGCGGACGTACGGCCGAGACGTCGTGTTGATGAGGGTCTTGGCAATTAGCAATCCTTTTGTCAGGATGTCCTCACATTTTGGCTCGATGACAGCCGCCACTCCCTCAGCAGTTCCGTCGACAATTACGGCAGCGCTGACCTCTGTCCTGGCGGGAACGATGACGTCTTCTCTCAGCCTTACTCGTCGTGCGGTGATGGACTCGTGCGCAGGTTGCAAAGCAAGTTCCTCACCTCCGAAGTGCAGAGTGTTGGTAGTCAGATCCAAGATGATGTTGTTCTGGTCCAGGAAGTCCAGTCGGATGATCACTTCATTTGATACGTCAGCCACAAGCACTGGATGCTTTATCGCCCGTCGACCAATGACGAACTCCAGTGATGCTTCGACATGTACTGGTGCGGTCTCTCCTGTCGCAGTTATTAGCTGGAGGTTCCTTTGTGTGGGTCGCGCTCTCCACTTCGGGATCACGGTGGGACTGACGATGGTCCTCGATGCTCCCGTGTCGATTAGCATGGGCCAGCTCTCTCCGTTGACGACTCCGTCGACCATCAGGCTGCTATTGTCCCTCCGTAACTTCGTCACACGAACTTGGACTGCCGGGGCTTGACGACTGTCACAAGCCAACCTTTGCCCCCCAAGGCTGACTGATACTTGCTTTCCTGGGCCGCGCGGTTTCCCTACGACTGACTGTCCCGACGGAAAACCTTGGCGGCGGCGATCACCGCAGTCCTTGCTCAGGTGGCCTCTCTCACGGCAGGTCCAGCAGGTCGGTAGTCCTCTTCCGGGCCGCCTCTCCGGATGTCCTTCGGCTACGTTTTTGTTGGTGGTACTGCGACTCTTGAAGAACCGGCCTAGCGCCTTCATCAGTTCATCGGCCAGGGGCTTGGTCTTGTCGGCTTTGGCTGGTTCGTCCACGTCCACCGGACGCACCCACGCGCGCATTCTAGATACCTGCTTTGCCGTCTCGAACTCAAGTTCGTGGCTCAGCGCATCTGCTAGGGTCTTATTGCGCGCGAGTCGCAGCGCCTGTTGAGTGTCTGAGTCCCGTAGCCCGTCATTGAAAGTCTGCGTCGCTATCTGCTCCAGAAAATCGGCCGGCGCTGTTGGGTAGGCGAGCCTTACGAGGCGTGCGATGTCCATCTCGAACTCCTGCAGGGTTTCCGCGTTCTTCTGTACCCGGGTCCGGAGCTGCATCTGGTAGGCCTGCTGAAGATGGCTATCTCCATATCGGGACTCCATATGGGCGATCAGTGAAGCGTAGTCCTGGGATCCAGTCGGGATGGCCTGACCTCTCAGCGCTACAATGAGAGCTGTAGCCTTTTCTGTGTTGTTCCAGTTATTTATGGAACAGGCCACCTCGAACTGACGTAAGTAGGTGTTCCACGGGACCTTTCCGTCGAAGGTTGGGGGCGTCACTCTGCTATGTCCCGTTCCTGATATTCCCGGTGTAACGGTGGGCGGGCGTTGGCGCAGCTCGGCAACTTCCTCCCGTAGAGCGTTGAATTTCTCTTCCACCCCCATCAGTGGGCGTTGGCGCAGCTCGGCAACTTCCTTTTGTAAGGCGTTGAATTTCTCCTCCACCCCCATCAGCGGGCGTTGGCACAGCTCGGCAACTTCCACTTGTAAGGCGTTGAATTTCTCCTCCACCACCATCAGCGGGCATTGGCATAGCTCGGCAACTTCCACTTGCAAGGCGTTGAATTTCTCCTCCACCCCCATCAGCGGGCGTTGGCGCAGCTCGGCAACTTCCACTTGTAAGGCGTCGAACTTCTTTTCCACTGCTGCGACTTCCTCACGTAGGCCCTGTTCTAATTTCGTTTGGCTCTCCTCTAATTTCGTCAGCAGACACTCGTCCAGATTTTTCTGGCCATCCAGAAATTAGGCGGTTAGGTCCTCTGCTAACTTATTCTGGCCGTCCTTCAGGTCCTCTGCTAGCTTATTCTGACCTTCTTCTAATTTGGAAGTTAGGTCCTCGGCTAAACTTTTCTGGCTATCTTCCATCTTCTTCTGGCCGTCTTCTAATTTGGCAGTTAGGTCCTTGGCCAACTTCTTCTGGCCGTCCTCCATCTTCTTCTGGCCGTCCTCCATCTTCTTCAGGTCCTCCGCTAACTTATTTTGACCGTATTCCATCTTCTGGCCGTCTTCTATCTTGGTTTCCATGCCACTTAACTTTTCTAGCAATGCTGCGAATTGCTCTTCCATTTTAGTTGTTTGTCTTGTAAAGGGCATGCACTCACAGGAAAATTAGAGAAAATGACCTGCTCGGGTTTTGAAACCAGGACCGTCAGGTGTTGTGCTTATGCTTGAGTTCGTAATCCGGCTTCTGACACCAGTTGTTGCGTGCCACCCCCCCACCCCCCTAGTGGCACTTTTGTTAACTGGATTACGGTGGGTAGGAAGCACAACACCAATTACTGCTTAAAGAAATAATTAACTTTATTGTGGCCAGAAAGATACACTACTCATCAGCAAATGCAAACAATTAGAACCTTACTCCAGTTTCCTCAAGTCTCTTCCTTGAGCGTTCTTGGCCCTTTCACTTGTCAACAAACCACAGAAGTTAAACCGTCTTAATGAGTACGGTGGCCTTGACAGAAACTACCTGCTCCTCTTCCTCATGTACACCAACCACAGTTACTTACGATAATCCGCTACCCGCTGTTTCGCTGTCCACAAGCTGGGGAAACAATGTCACTAGATTTCGTAACTCGCACGGCACTTCGTCACCACACTTCTGTCGCATTCGCTCACAAACACACACCCACAGAAAACTCGGTCCCCTCACTGTTGAAGCCGCTTTTATAGCAGGCTGGTGACTCAATGAATTCTAGAATCGTCCAGGGCACACGGCTTCTCGACATTTCCTTCACTGGTTCAGTCACGAATATTCTGGATCATCCCTTTGTCCTCGTAGCCCTGTTGCATAAGGCGCACGCAATACATGAGGCAGGGCACAGCCCAGCCCTGGGGCAGTTGTGACTCATGCGGCGAGCGATGACACAAACTCACAGCCGTAACAATACTATTATTGGCACAAATATTAATCTATTGTAAAAGGGAGTGTTTTACAGATATTGTAGTTTATAATACGGAACTCATTTTATTAGATGATTTGTAGCTTCCACCAGCACTAGCCTAAATAAAGAATACGATATGGATCCACTAGATTAATAGACGCGACCCCGCTCATAACCATAAATTCCTTATAAACAGGTCCTCATCATTCACAGACCAACACGTAATTTCATATAGATTCTGTTAAAATGAGTCATATTTATATGATAAATATCGTTTAAAATGATAATCTGGTAGCAAAAATATCTACCCCGCCCGGGATTAGAACCCAAGATCTCTAGATTCACAGTCATACGCACTAACCCCACGGCTATTTCGACTACGCAAATTTTTTGCACAAGATGGTGACTTATTTCCACGTTCCAATAATACTGCATTACCGAATCAAGTTTCATTTATATTTTGCTTGTTTCGATAAAGTTCCTGCGTGAAATTGAGTTTAAAATGCCTTATAAATAGGCCCTCTTGTGAATATAGAGAATGTATTCAGTAATAGTTCATGAAGGCTTGCTCAATTCTCGTATAACCAAAACGATTATATTATATTGATGACTGCATTACCGTTATGTGGGTTAATATTTGAATAGCCATTGTGCAGAAACATAATACCGGCAATGCAGACTACTTACAATGTTTGATATTAAGGCATTTTACCATTTAAAATGGTAAAGACTTCGAGCATGTACCATGTCATTTGTTTCAATCACTTGACACCAGAGTTCGCATGAGCGTTTTCCGTTCAGTATGTCATATACATTCCACATGGCCGAGAGTACGTCATGGTATCATTGTTTCTCGTACCACTGCCAGCTGGGTCTTACCACTGCCAGCTAGTACACTTCCGTTCGATCGATCGAGAGGGCAGTGCATACTTCCGTTTTCCACCACTGCCAGCTAGTACACTTCCATTCGATTGATCGAGCGGGCAGTGCATACTTCCGTTTTCCACCACTGCCAGCTAGTACACTTCCGTTCGATCGATCGAGCGGGCAGTGCATACTTCCGTTCGTTCCACCACTGCCAGCTCGATCGTTCCAATTCACTTCCGTCCCCAATTTTCAAAATTACTCCCACAAAACTATCCATCAACCGAGCTGAAAGATGTTACATATCAAACAGTAAAATCCACCCAAGAAATACTTCAAATGCATATAGGCCTACGGAATTGAAAAATGCATAAAATTGCAATAAAAACCCCTCTCCCACAAAATTAGAGAAAATGCAGTAAAATCAGTAAAAGTAATGGTACATCCCTGTCTTATGAATAACACTAAAGGTGTTGTATCGTCTCGACTGTCCATACATAAATGTAAAGTATTTGCAAGGGTCATGCAAGGAGTTGCCGCATGTCTGGTGAGCAGTGAATCCTTGGCTAATGAATGTCAGCACTTCTGAGGAAGAGGGAGATTCGAAATGAAAGAGAGGCGCATGCTTCTTGCATTATTATTATTATTATTATTATTATTATTATTATTATTAGATTTAATGATGCTCGGGCACTTGGTACGGCATGAAGGTTGAGGACGCCTGGACTACATCTACAGCAAGCAGGAAGTAGGTCCTGTGACCCCGTGCTGAGATCACTCCTTGTAGAAGTGGAAAAGCGCGGTTTTGTGGTATATTTGAACAAGACCTGACCGAGCCAAGTAATTTGGAAGTGCGATGAACCACGACAGTGTCTGTCCACAAAACACCATGAGCACTGGCTCACGAGGGGAACGAATCGCCTTCACGGCGCAGCTTACTGCCCAGGGCGCCCTGTTTACGCCATTTAACAAAGAAACCGATCATATCTTTGTTTTCCTTCTTCCATGTCACAGTGAAAAAAATAAAAATAAAATAATGTTTGTATGTCCTATGTCTAGAATTAAGAAAAATGTTGTTTTGATGTCACAACGGGGGCTTCGGTGGCGTACCTGGTAGCATGCTAAGCTTCTATGCCCAAGATCGCGGGCTCAACCCTGGCCGAAGTTGTCGGATTGCTAAAGAGCGTTAAAATCCCTCAATATTCCTTCCTTCGGAGGGGAAGTAAAGCCGGCGGGCCCATGTCATAGATTTATGCCATGTAAAAGAACCTTCCACCAACTACAATTGTGTTAAGCTAAATTTATAGTTTAGATTTGATTAACGCTCTTTAAGTCCAACGTTCACAGCAAGGTGCCGGTTGAGGTGGTATCTAGTAACCAAGTCCGCAGCTAGGTGTCGTTGACGGTAGCATTTGATCGCATAAGTAGGAACTACTTGAAATTGACCGCCTGCAGTCCACCTGAATTACAAATAACACACAAAAATACAACCATCACAAATAACACCATTCATGCCATAAAGTTAATGCACCCAACGGTTACAGAGCAGCCAAATAATGAATATCACGAAGCAAGTAAGAAATAAAAGTAAAATTACGGGGGTGGGGGTGGGGTACGTCTCATCATCGCCTAGTGACAGGTAGGTAATGAAATGAAAAATATTACTTACCGCCCCTGGAAAAAAATCTGCGGGTGCCCATTGTAAGGTAGACTTACACAGGGTGCCTGAAATTTTCTGAACACTACATTTCGAAACTTAGAAATGTTCCGTTAACATGCGTATTTTGATTTCTGTTGTTCGCGTAACACAGTTTCCGTTTAATGAAGAGTCCGTGGAAGGCAAGTTTTAGCCTACTGTATATGTCTTGTACTCAATGAATACACGATATAATAGCTGAAATAATCCTTGTGTTGTAAAGGAGTGATCTTAGACAATATCCAAAAGAAGCACATCTCAAGCCCTAGTGTGGTCGAACGCAGCATCCGGCCCGCCGAGTCGAGTCAGCAAGTAGTAAACTTCCGACACCACCATGCGCAACAAGAGATAAGTCCAGCCACAGTATCCCATAAAGCGCAGTGGCGCAAACCCTCCACAGAGAAAACGTAGCTATAATGAAATCCTCAAGTGGCTATAAATTAACAAATGGGAAATCATATAGGTCATAACATAACTAGGGATCAGATGTTCAGGAAATGCCATATTTTTTCCTTGACTACATTTTCATAAAAAAAAAACTGTAATTAAGCAAGAGTTCAATGTTCCTGAAGCTTGCCACGGTGGATGAGTGGTCAACGTGTCGGTCTACTAACCCCAAGCTTGCGGGTTCGCTCCTGGCCGTGCCAAGTGACTTTTTTGAAAGGCGGCAAATATTACGACACCATGTCATATGATGTTGGCATGTCAAAGAAGCCATTTGAATTCAGTAGGCCGTGTTCATAATGGCAAAAATAATCTCAGGAGTTTCCGCCAACACAAAGTTCCTCATTTCTCTACTAGAAAGCGCTATAGTGTTCAAGGAGCTTAGATATCTAACCTCCTTAACTTTCATAGTGCTTCAAGGAACAACGAAATTCGGCATGCAAGCTACCCTTTGGGTGTCAAATAACAAAGCTTGCACCCGGCACCCGAGGCCATACGATATTATTATATTATTATTATTAATGTTCCTGATTCCATTTATGTGGATTTTATCGAGCATATAAATGCTAATTAGGGTGATTTTCATAGTTATTGTCATATTTCATCAATAATAATATTTTAGGGGTGTGTGGTGGCCTTAAAATAGGGTATCCGCTGGCCGCTGCGAGGTTTCTGTGCGTTAGCGGCGATAAAATTAAAAAACTTTTCAATTGTTGCAGGCTATCAGAACATATTTAACTGTAAATAAACTTAGTAGAGTTTTAACGTAGGGCATTTTCTTTCTCTTTTACAAGAAATGTGATTCGTGTCGCAGTTTTTAACGCGAGAGAATGTGAAGAATATGCTGCTTTTGGCGAATCTCTGGAAACATTCCGCGAAAAAATGAAAATTAGGAAAACCTTTAATCGTAGGCCTATTTATGAAATCAGCGTAGATTTTGACAATTTTTTAGGTTTGAATGTAGAATTAATAATAAAAATAACATTCCACTACATTATGAACTCTTGTTTTTAAAAAGCATGAAAATATATTAGGTCATATTGTACCTTTTAGATCATATTTCAGTATTCCCAAAATCACAGGGCTAGATGGCAACGATGTCTCACAATCCCTAAAATGAATCAAAAATACAACTTCAAACTCTTCAGGAGGGCTAAAGATCGAGGCGCATTCTCCAAAGTAATCACCAACGTTGAGGGGATCAGACATGACACACAAGGAAGAACATGCAGATTACATATTTTCGGATTTTGTGGTATAGAACATTGGGCGGAAGGAGTAAGTGTAGTCGATCGGCGACAATTCCAGACTGTAATGAAAAAAATGACGGGGTGTTATAGTTTCCCAGTATGGACATCATATTTCTCGATCTGTAGAAGCATTGGCGGTGAATTTCCCTCGGTGCCGGTACTATAGAAGCAACAGGTACATCAGACACGACATGCAATTTCCTTGCCGGCATAAGAAGACACAACTCCCAGCGGAAGTCGTGGTAACATTGTCAGCATAGAGGCGCGATTGTGCTGAGCAAAGTTCCTTGCTAGCAGTTACAGGATTGGGAGCATCGGCGTAACTAAGGGTTGTGATTAGGGGGATCAATTGCCCTCCTCCCCGAGTCAAATAATGAAAATGTAAAATTTGACGAAGCCTTTAATCCATACTAATATATAAAAAAGAGTGGTGTGTGTCTGTGTATTACTCAATCACGCAAGAACCACAGGTCCGATTTACATGAAATTTTGCATGGAAGTAGCTGATTTACATGGTTAACATATAGGATACTTTTGTTTTCGATACTTTGCACTATTTAAATATGGCGACCATTTAAGCGACGTCACTACACCCTTTGACTTCAAACTTTCATATTTCCATTTCAAATAAAAAGAGAACGCTATGAAATAGAAACTTTTTGATGGCATATACGAGGTTTAAAATTTAATTTTCTATCCGAAAGGTCCTTATCCCTTTTCGTGTATCTCCAACGGTTAGCGAGTAAAACATAAATACTTGTAGTTGGGCGAAATGTTCCATCCTTACCCTCCCTCCACGCAGCACCACGCGTATCCCCTGTTTTAACTGTCACCTTTACAT
Source organism: Meconema thalassinum (assembly GCA_946902985.2). NCBI lineage: Eukaryota > Metazoa > Arthropoda > Insecta > Orthoptera > Tettigoniidae > Meconema > Meconema thalassinum. Next base: position 179,568,434 of record OX336393.1, read on the forward strand.
TTTAATTTATTTATGACCCGCAGCGAAGCACGGTAACTTCAGCTAGTTTTGAATAAAAACAATTCTCGGAATGATGACAGATCATTGGATTATGTGTGAAAGCATTTCTTTTCACCAGTGTGCATTTTTAATGTTACCGTAACATAACACTTACTGAATGGTCAGCTGTTGTGTTAGCGCACGCGCATACTGGGGACATTTTGTCGCGGGACAGTTTTGTCTCGTCCGTGTTGCGTCCCCAGTGTGCGCATCCCAATACAGTGTAATAGCGAGGACTCGGATTTTTAGGCTGGAAAATATTTATTTTTTATGTATTAAGAATACCCGAAATATGTGACAAAAAAGTAAAAATATTTAATTATAATTTAGTTTATTATTGTGAATATAAATTATAATCAGTACTCACGATTGCAATTCATCCTATGTCTCACTGAAGCATTACAATACACAACGAGATATATCATTAGGTTATCCCTCACAAATGAGCGACGATTATCGTGAACACATAATCTGAAGGCGCGAAACTGTGGCACTATGTTTCTTGCCCTTGAGGTGTTGTGTACATTGAGATTGCTGTTGAGCCTTGATTGCTTTCCCACATGGTTGACAGAACAGAACGCTCCCATCAGAAGTAAAATTATATTTACATTCTGCATAAGACGATAACTTGTAGTAGTTTTTACTTAAGGCATCGTAAAACTGCCGTACACTTCACACTGGCAGAAATGAACTGCATATGAGTGACACTGGTTCCAGGTAGCTAAGGAGGGGGGAGGGGGAGGTCTAGCACGTGGTGCAATATGGCTATGGACAAGGAAATCTCCAGCTTCCACAGTGAGTGGCACGGGGTGACGAGTTAAGAATAACACAGTTGCAAGCTAATGCTCTGCATGAAGATTAGATAGCTCACAGTTTCTTCCCCGTTCAAGTAACACAGAACAAAAATGCAATAAACTGAAAGATCATACTGATTTCATAAAATGTAAATATTGTCTTTTAATGTGCTAATAAGTGAAAAGCGGAATTTATGTATTTATAGGGAAAAAGCTTAACATATGTATTCAAACAAAAAATATTTATTTACCTAAAAATCCGAGCCCTAGTAATAGCGACAAAATGTCCCCAGTGTGCGCGTGCTCTTAGCCAGAGGGGTGGCAGTGAGATGGGTGTAGCGCTATCTTTCTTCACCCCTTTCCAAACATAAACCATTTGTTAGTTGTCATTCTGTTAGTATCCGAGTGCGAGTGTCATTTTGGAAAGTGAATAATAGTGTGTTTTAAGTTAAACTTTAGATGGAAACTATAGTTTATTAATATGTAATGTCATCACGCGAGGAAATGGCAGTTCAACGCGCTGCGAGGCGGTGAGGGGGGTCTTGCAGTACGCATGCGCGGCCCGCCTATTCCAAACCTAAACATATCGGCTGGCAGTCAGTTGCTGCTACTTCCTGCATGATAATTTATTATCGGGCTTCACGTGTGTGAGTATTGTTACCTTCCCTCCTACTGTCGATATTCTTACAAGTCTTCGTGTTTACTTTTAACAGTGTGGCAGCAATAGAAACAGTGACCAAATTAATGTGCGATACGCACTGAGCGGGAAGAATACTGCCATCTCCTGGCGAGATACAATGTCGGGGAATAGAAAAACCAGATGATTTCGAGAAGAAAACTGGACTTAAAAAGTTAATATTTAAAAGTTGTTAATTTTCGAAAATGTGTGCATTAATAAGTGCAAATACAACGTATCAAATGCTAATGAAATCAAACACAAAAAGTATACAATAGATAAGAGGTTTTGGACCTTTCAGTCGGTGCCTTCTCACTCCAATGTAATTTTGATTCAGATCATCCCCCTTCAGAGGCAAACCCCCGTTACGCCACTGGTTGGAAGTAACGCGTACCTTTCTAATACCGCTACTAGCAAGCGTTACTTTTGCGGTAACACGTGCTCGGCTTTAGTGTCATACGGGCTTGACGCAACATAGTTCTGGCAGGAGCTATTGTCTTAATTTGTTTAAATCACACATTCTTTAAAAATAAATATTCATGAAATCCGAGTGCAATTTGCCACTGCTGCGGGTAATACTCTTTCTTTTAAATCCTCGGGGCCGATAACCTAGATGTTAGGCCCCTTAAAACAACAATTATCATTATTATTTTAAATCCTCAGAGCCTCCGTGGCTTAGGCGGCAGCGCGCCGGCCTCTCACCGCTGGGTCCGTGGTTCAAATCCCGGTCACTCCATGTGAGATCTGTGCTGGACAAAACGGAGGCAGACAGGTTTTTCTCCGGGTACTCCGGTTTTCCCTGTCAACATTTCATTCCAGCAACACTCTCCACTATCATTTCATTTCATCTGTCATTCATTTAATCATTGCCCCAGAGGAGTGCGTCAGGCCTCGGCAGCCGGCACAGTTCATATCCTCGCCGCTAGATGGGGGCTTCATTCATTCCATTCCTGACCCTGTCGGAGACTGGAAGCAGGCTGTGGATTTTCATTTTCATTATTTTAAATCCTCAACTGTTGCGATCGGGTACTTGTGGGTGCCCCATGCGTATATACCACTCGCTTGGTTTTACTGTTATGCGGGCTAGGCGTTGCTCAGTTCTGGTAGGGGCTATCGTATTGTTTATTTGTTTAAACGCACTTTATAAACAAATAAATATGTTTCCGTTAACTTTTCAAGAAATGCGAGATTGTTCCTGTATTATTGAGACGATTTGGAGGATTTTGGCATAAACCGCGCCTTGTAACTCCCTCTGGTTTAAGAGCTTGAGTTTTGTGAAACGTACACCTTAGCGTTTTATATATACGATGATCATTTGAATTACCTTGTGAGTTGTTCAGTGTCCCTGGCAAGCAGATTGTAAAATAAATAAGCAATTACATTTTTATGCAAAAGTAACAGAAAAGTAAGGATAATAATAATATCGTATGTCCTCGGGTGCCGAGTGCAAGCTTTGTTATTTGACACCCATTGGGTAGCTTGCATGTCGAATTTTGTTGTTCCTTGAAGCACTATGAAAGTCAAGGAGGTTAGATATCTAAGCTCCTTGACACTATAGCGCTTTCTAGTAGAGAAATGAGAAACTTTGTGCTGGCGGAAAGTCCCGAGATTAATTTTGCCATTATGAGCACGGCCTACTGAATTCAAATGGATTCTTTGACATGCCAACATCGTATGACATGCGTGTCGTAATTTTTGCCGGCTGTCAAAAAAATCACATACCACGGCCAGGAGCGAACCTGCAAGCTTGGGGGGGTTAGTAATCCGACACGATAACCACTCACCCACCGTGGCAAGCAAAGTAAGGATGCGTTACTTCGACAATTATTGTAACGGTAACGGCGTAAAGATTCACACAAAGTTAAAGTACCTTCGTTACTATTATTGGCAAGTAACGGCAACTTAGCCATGCCTTACACACAACGCTGGTGTAAAGAATCATTTGAGCTGAGTGCAATGAGACAGCACGCGAACTCATACATAGCCATCCCCTCTAACTTTAAGGCCACGGCCGCCTCCATCCTAACACTAGCCTCAATCACAAATACAAACTATTAGAGTCATCACAATGACCCAGGTTGTCAGACGGATTCCATACGCACCCAAGTACGCTACTACTCTTCTTCATCTCAGCCTTTTCCCACGTCACGTAGGGTCAGCGTTAAACTGCTGGATTCTTCTCTTCCATAAATGTGTATAGATCTACCATGCTTCCTCCCTCTTCTATCCTCACCAAGGTGGACTGGGTTCGATTCCCGGTCGGTGCATGTGAGATTTTCGAAGTAGAATGCCATGTGCTGTAGTTCGGATTCCACGTAAAATGGAGGTCCCGTGGCTCATAATCACAAGATTCACGGTCACGTAAAACTACAATCTTCCTTCCTGAGGTACCCTGCAACGTTGTCTTTCCATTTCATTTTTGGTCTTCCTATCCTCTTTAGCCGCTAATGTCCAGATTTCCAACTCTTTTCTGCACGTAGTCCTCTCTTCTCAGCCCATGCCCAGACCATCGAAGCCTACTCTCTTGGACCTTCTTTCCTATTGGTCCCACCTCCACTGCTCCTCTGATGTATTCATTCCTTATTCTATCCTTTCTTGTCACTCCGCCAACGGTCTAGCCGTGTTGAAACACTAGATCCCATGAGAACTTCGCAGTTAAGCAGCATCGGGCGTGGTCGGAACTTGGATGGTATGCCGGATTTAGGTACTGCGCGGAAAGGCCCTGGCCACCCTACCGCACGTAAACTCCGGCTGGGGGTAGCCTCTTCCATGGCTCGGACCAGCCTTTGGGCAGAATACCAATTACGTTTTACTTGTCAGTCCACTCATTCACCTGAACATTCTCATTCCTGCCTCTTCTATTTTCTCTCTTGGGCTTTTGCAATCTGCCAAATATTTTCAATATAGAGCATCGTAGGCCTCATGATCACGATATCACGTCAATTGCATCGATACTCGTATTTACTTCGAAATCTCCCAACCTTATTTCTTCACATAGAATCTACATCTAACTTACTTGATAGCATTGAGCTTATCAGGGGCGTATATATATTTGTTTATGAATTAAAACAATAAAAACAATATAATCATGTACTATTGTTACTATGTAACGTATGGCAACGTTGCAAATAAAGGCGAAGATAGAGCGATGTAAACAGTGTGACAATCAGTTTGCTCTGATCTTATGTGTAACAACATAACCTCTTAATACTCTCCAGTGCCTTCGCTCTTATGAACGAACCAAGAACAGCAAAAAGTGCCCTTGAAGAGTGTGACAAAAGTTTTTTTCCCCTAACTTTTATGCCCTTATCAAACTTTTGACAAATTTGCCTCTCTCTGTAGCTACAGGTACTGCCGAACGGAGTTAGAGTTGGTTGAAAACTACAGAAATTCTACTTCTGAAAACAGACTCAACGGTCTAGTATTGTCTTCTATTCACAGAGATATACATCTCACTGACGATGAAGTTATAAACCGATTTGGCAATACTTCAAGAAACCTTGACTTTATATTATAGTGTGAGTTGTAAATCAAAACAGTAACATTAATTCTTTCCATGTAAATACTATCAAGTAAGCGATGATTGTATTAATAAAAGTATCATAAAATGGTCTTAGCTGTGTTTGACATTAACCAAACATAAAACATCACAACAAATTGGTTGAAAAAGTGATGCCAGATAGCCTTAAAACTCATCATTTTGCATCAAATTATACAAAAGTTTCCCGGACCCCATATTCTTTGGGCCTATACCATGCCTATACCTATACCATCCCCGGTTGGGCACCCCCGAAATAAAACTCTAAATACGCAGCTGGAGCTTACAGACTTGGTTCCTGAAAGTTCAAACCATTAATTTAATTCGTACAAACTAGCCTACATTCTGACCAGATTAGTTGGTGAAGTTAGCGGATGTCTGCCATATCTCAGACCGGGCACCTCTCTGAGAATAGTAGCATATCGTGAGGTACAACAGTTCGTCTCAGTGACCTGGAGATAAGGGAGGTCGTTCTTCTCGCGCTGACAACCCAGCAGGATTCCCGCACGCCCTTAAACTGTGGCTATTAATTCCCACTTCATTATAATCAGAGCCAGAGGCGTAGCCAGTGGGGTGTTACTTTGTGTTGGCGGAAAATCCCGAGATTTATTTTGCCATTATGAACACGGCCTACTGAATTCAAATGGGTTCTTTGACATGCCAACGTCGTATGACATGCATTCCGTGATTTTTTTCGCCTTTCAAAAATCACTTGCCATGGCCAGGAGCAAACCTGCAAGCTTGGGGTTGGTAGTCCGACACGATAACCACTCACCCATCGTGGCAAGCTACTTAAAATAAAACCATTATAATGAACGTATTATGAAACACTTTTCGACAACTTACGTTTTCTTAAGTATTACGGTTCCTTTTTTGGCCGGCAGAAAGCATGTGGGTCTGGGTCGCAGCTTGTTAGCATCAGAGCGGTGGAGCCACCCTCGACATCGGAGAAGAGTAATTATTGTGCTGGTCACGATAGTTCGTAACTAGATGCTGATCGCCAGGGCTTCTGAAACCTTTCAAACACGATCCTCCCACCCGTTAATTACCGAGAACGTTCCCTGACCCAGTGGCCCTCATCACTGTCCGACTATCGATCACACACTACTTCTCGTTCAATTAACAGGGAGCGTACAGTTCAGGTAGCAAAATACACTACGGTTTTCTTGGGGGAGGGGGCAGGGGGAGAGAAAAAGACCGGCAAGCCAGCTTGTAGTTCCCACAGGACTCTTCTTAATCCCTTCCGTCGAGTCCAGACCACTGCACGTGACTTCATTTCGAAACTCTCAGATTCAATAGCTAGGACACGAACTAGGTCCCCCTTACTGAGAGACAAGCAGATTGACCACTGCAGCTACACATCTCCTCTACAACTTTCAGGCAGGGTTTGGACCAGCATTGCTCCCTTGTTAGTACAGAGAAAACAACAACAGCAACATAGTTTTGTAAGAAAATATTTTGTCCCATAACGAACGTGTTATCTCTTAATTAACAAATGCTTTTGCTATATATTTCCAATAATCATCATCATCGTCTTCATAATCTTCTTCTCATTTTCTTCTTCTGCATTATTAGTCTCGCTTAAAAACCACCCGACCAGTTTTATTGGTATGAGGGCTCGACGCGACACAGTTCTGGCAGGAGCTATAGTCTTGTTTATTTGTTTAAACGTACTTTTTAAACAAATTGTCAATATTTATGACATCAGAGTGCAATTTGTCACTGCTGCGGGTAACGCTTTACCGTTCCAATGCTCATTTCTTACAATCGGTTACTTGTAAGCCCCCTCTCCATGTGTATATGTCGTAGTCAGATAGTGAAATCCGTCATTTCATGAAGATCCTAGGCACTTCATGAAAAGCCGGCATATGATGTAAAATGGGATAGTTACACAATCTGACGCGTTTCTTCGTGAAGTGACGGACTGCCTTAGGCAGATGGTGTAAGAAATCATTTTACATTATCTGCCGAGGCACTTCATGAAGATCCGGCATTTTTTGATTCGGCTCTTCATGAAATGACTGACGCGACGAAGTCGTACATTAATTCCTTTAATTATTCTATTCCAAGAAATAAATTAATGCTTGTTTACTGTGGAATTCGAAATCAATTTCCACGTACAACCTAAAATCTAATCCTGGAACACTGGGTAAGCTTTTCTCCTGTTTTTTTCTTCTGTATAAGTTTATTTATATATATATATATATATATATATATATATATATTATATTTGTATACCTGCATTAATCCTTTTCTAATCAGAGTTAAATGACCGCCGCAGTGGAGTCGTACATTATTTTTTCTGTGTCATACACGAATTATTCCGATAAATAAATTGATGCTCGTTTATTATGATGTTCGTAATTAATTTCCACGTAAGACTGAAAACCTAATCGTGGAATACCGTACTAGGTACACTTTTCTCTCTCTGTCTTCTTTTTGTAGAAGCTTATATTTTTTCCAATTTGTGCAATATACTTTTTCTTAATGTATATTTTCATAATTTATTTTGTGGTTTATCTTTATTTCCTAAAATGTGTACCCTTTCTTTTTATTTCTTTCTCTCTCTCTCTCTCTCTCTCTTTTCCTCGTTGATGTATTTCGTATTTTTGAACTTAATATGTCAAGAAGGAACGTAATTGGGCTTATGCCTGTACCTAAGTATTGTTAAATATGCCGTTCATTCTGACTTGTGATGCTACTGGTATTTGCGTAAACACCCATTAATCCTCTGTTAATCAGCCACCAGTATCATGTTCATCCAAATGAGACGAATAGGACACTCTTGTAAATGATTAAAACAGGCTAGCTACAAGTGACATAACCTAAAATATACCAAACAAGTCTTTCTTACCTTATCCATTTCTTCTTAAGATCAAGGTTTTTATAAGGGTTTTCTTTATAATACTCATTAACTTTCTGAAGAAACAACTGCCTATGTACTTCCACGGTATCTTTCATATCGTATATTGCCACTATTTATTCTTGGAAAGCACACTTATCTCACCACGAGGACAACGCTACCGCTTCTTCATGAAGTGACGGGCTGGACTTTCCGTCAGATAGTGTAAAAAAGAATTACACTATGTGACGGCTAAATTTAGTCATTTCATGAAACCACGCGTCAGATAGTGTAACTATCTCATTTTACATCATATGCCGGCTTTTCATGAAGTGCCTAGGATCTTCATGAAATGACGGATTTCACTATCTGCCTACGACATACGAGTATATACTACTGGACTGGCTTTACTGTTATGCGGGCTGGATGCGATACAGTTCTGGCAGGGGCTATCATCTTAATTATTTATTTAAACGCGCTTCATAAAAAAAACGTCGGCTTTTCAGGAAATGCAAGATTTTTCCTGTGCTTTTGAGACGATTTAGAATGTTTTGGTAGGAACTACACCTTCTAACTCTCAGCGGCTTCGGTGGCGTAGTTGGTAGCATGCTGAGCTTCTAAGCCCAGATCGCGGGTACAAAACCGGACAAAGTCGTCGGATATTTTAAGAGCGTTAAAAATCCCTCAGTACACCTTCTTTCGGAGGGGAAGTAAAGCCGGCGGTCCCATATCATAAGATTTATGGCATGTTAAAGAAACTTCCACTAATTACACCTGTGTGAAGCTAAATTAGGTTAAACATTTGACAAACGCTCTTAGGTTCCGACGCTCGTCACCAGGAGCCGACTGCGATGGCATCTGGTAACCAAGTTCTGAACTAGTAGTCGATGACGGTGGCGTTTGGCGGCAAAAGTAGGAACTACTTGAAAAAATTCAATGTCTGCAGTCCTTACCTGAATTGAAAACAAATAACACACACTACTACAGCCATCACAATTAACACCGGTTATCAGACAGATTCTACACACACCCAAAGTACACGGGGCTACATGACCACGTTATCGCAGCCCCTAAACTGAGGAACCAACCAACCTTCGAACTCTCTCTGGTTTAGGAGCTTGAGTTTTGTGAAACATACACCTTAGCGTTTCACGTATTGATGAAGATGTTTTTCACTGTGGTTGTAACTATACTGGACGAAACACCCGTATACTTCGGTGTGTATGTGTGGAATCTGTTTGATAACTTGTGTAACTGTGATGGCCGAACTAGTGTGTTTATTTGTAATTGGAGCAAGGATTGGGTAGGAGACGGCCGTGGCCTTTATTGAGATACAATCCCGGCGTTCACTTGGAGGAGTGGGAAGCCATGGAAAAACCACTTCTATGATAGCTGAGGTGGATGTTGAACTCAGTTTTGCCTCACGAGGCTGTGTAAACCACGTTCGACCCCTCCGACCAGAATGAAATTCCTTGCGAGATTTCCTTTGTGGAAATCTCTTTGGGACAGATGAACTTACTGTTCCGCCCATTAAAACAACAACCTTCATCATCATCATCATCATCATCATCATATCACATCACTGCTGTGCCCAAGATAGCGGGTTCAAACCCGGCCGAAGTCGTCGGATATTTTAAGAGCGTTAAAAATCCTTCAGTAGGCCTTCCTTCGGAGGGGAAGTAAAGCCGGCGGTCCCATATCATAGATTTATGGCATGTAAAAGATCCTTCCCCAGACTAAACTTGTGTGAAGCTAAATTGTTAGGTTAGATTTCGTCGGAACGCTCTATCAAAGTTCCAACGTTCACCACTAGGTATCATTGATATCTGCTGGCGAAAGTTGGAACTATTTGAAATTGAACGGAACTTGTTGCTCACCCTAAGGTCCGCTGGAAGCAGCTACAGACTCAGGCGAGCCGAACATGTCCTCGGACACTCCCGGCACTGAAAGTCATACGATAAATAAATAAATACATAAATAAATATATAAATCATCATATCTCACGTGGCTGAGAGTTCCAGTCCTCAGACTACATTTCAATTTCTTGGCAGAGCCAGGAATCAAACCCGGACCTCCGGGGCAACATCCAAGAATGCTAGCCGCTACACCACATGCTGGTCCCGCAGTTGTTAAAAGGGACGTCAAATCAATAACAATAACATTATTGAATTACAATTACACACAATACTACAGATACCACAATAGCACAGGTTATCAGTCAAATTCTAAGCCCCACCATCGGCCGTCCTTGAAATGGTTTTCCGTGGTTTCCCATTTTCAACTCCAGGTAAATGCTGGGACGGTACCTTCTGACAGACCACGGCCACTTCCTTCCACATCCTTGTGCAGTTTCAATCCTCTTCATTCATTTCATCTCTGGGTGGTGCTAAGCGAGCAACAGCGAACAGGCGACCGGACATATCTCTGCCCCGGTCAAGATACAATAATGAACATGAAATATAACCAAAGAACCGCCAGTAACAACGCCGTCAGAACTTAATCAATTTAAATAGCTCCTTCTGTTTGGCTTTTTAAAGCAGCAAGACGCCAACACTTCAAGTTGGAGGTTATACATATTGGAGAGTCCTTGTGTGAATTAATGATCTTTAAATATAAATTTAAGCAAAATATGTTTGTTTTGTTGCTTTAAAATGTGTAACACCAAATTAATAGCAATAACTTGGTCAGTTGTTGAAAAAGGGGAAATTCAAGAGATATGTTTGAAAGGATATGCTATTGTGTATACTATAGAGTTACCAGGGAGAAAAGACTGTTGGAGGCGGGGCTCGCATTACGTAGCTGCTGAAGAGCTTCCCCCTCCATACACGACTTCGGAAGGTCCAGCGACTAGGACAACGAAGCAAGTAGCAGCGAGAAAGAGAGAGAGAGACACTTCCCCTACCTGACGCACATGCGCAGAAGAAAGACTAGTATTTGAGAGGCAAGGGAGCTGGAAACACTTTCCCCTACTTTGGTGCGCTTGCGCGTTGCAACATTCTTTTCAACCTGGTCACTCTTTAATTATTCTGTGGAAAATTACATATTGGATCCGTAAAGCCATACGCTAAATACATAAATAAATCTCTCATTAACTCCTCTCATGAAGTTGGCGTCAGGAAGGGCATCCGGCCGTAAAAACTACCCGCCACATATAATTTCATCGCGTCTCATCCCCCGACCCCGTTGGGAAGGGGAAGAATAAGGGGTAGACATATCCTACTTACATACATCAGTGAAATTCCACAGGCACCCAATTACACGGGGCGAACTGACCACGATGTCTAATGTCAAATGAAACAACAACTGTTCTATAATCAGTAGTATAGATCCCTCCTGCGGCGCTCGCAAGTGACCGATCGTGACACACGAGCATTCAAATGAACGAGAATAGACATTAGCAGTGACGAAATGCACTCTAATTTCATAAATATCTATAATTTCTTTAAAAAAATGACCTTAAAAAATGTACGATGTGCGCGATTTTCAGATGCTGTTGCTGTAGGAAAATACGCTCCATAATTGCTGTTCACTTCACATTTTGGCCGCTGTGACGCCTGTTTCATTTCATTTTATTATTCTGAGGTCTTTCCTTTATCATTTTGCATGGATTTCAGAAACAGTAATTTAAAGGAATGAGTAGGCCTACTCAAATCGTATAATTTCATAAATATCGAATAACCGGTGAGTGTTATGATGACCCAATTTTCAGTGATTGCCTTCTTAAGTTAGGGAACGTAGAACTTGGAATTCTAACTGAAATATAAATAGTCTTCCATAATCATTTGGTTGCAATAAAAACATAACAACCTCTTCCCTAAGTCTCTCATTATAAACCTATTGGGGAAAGTGTGGTTTATGAACAAGCGAGGTATAGTAATATTAAAATATCGCCTAGCTGACTGTGCATGCCGTTCCACTTTAGAAGACACTCCATTCCTCGGATGTAGTTCATGGGGGCGCCAAGGCTGGCGCTAGTGTTCCAGGTTAATCCCCTACTGGCAAAGTAGGTCATTGTCGTATCCCGTCTGCCCCCATTTCTTTGCAACTCCAGGACAGTCTTGTTATTCGCTTAAGAATGGTTTCACATTCCCGAGAGCTGCAAGGAGCTTTCATGTTAATTAGACAGTCTGCAAAACACCAAGACAGAGAGAGAGACAGAGAGAGACAGAGAGAGGGGGCTTGGCGTTCAAATCCCTCCAGATATCATGAAGGAGTGTTATAGGAGGGTGGGGACTAACACCTTTACGAGTAGAAAATGCTCGCTGTGTTTCCAAGACGTGGCAAGCAATATCACTAGTTTTTCTGTAGATAGCTTTGAACCCATTTTTCAGTGTTGCCATAGGGGCAGATGACCTCGTAGTTCCGCCCCTAAAAACAACAATTACTAACTACTAATGTTATTGGCTTTACGTCCCTTTTAACTACTGAGACTTTTATTGTATAAATAATAATTAATTATGTATAAATATTTAAAAGTCAGGGCGCAATAATTAACTAACTACCTCCCTCACCTAAACAGGCATTCTATCGAGAAAACACATTTCGATTAACTCGATTAAAATGTACTCCTTTAAAGTTAACTGTCTATCCGTCTTAAGCGATAGAATGTACACTGACAAGGGGAGGATACGATGTATGGGTCACCGATTCGAACAATCTTTAGTACACTTGTAGGGCATGACTAGGCGTATACCAGGTGCACGTATTAAGGTGCGCTTCTCAGCCGATTCCGAGAAATTAATTATAAATTATTCGTAATTGCTGTACGGCGTTTATGTGTGCTGTACGTTAACATCAAGCCAAGGAGCGCATGGTGCAGCGGTAAGAGCCCTGCTTCGTAAGCGCGGGTTCCCTGAATCGAATCCCAAAGGTGGTTTTTTTTGGTAAACATAGGCAATGCGTACAACTGTAGTTTTTTTTTATTTAGTCAATTTACCCTCTAGGTTGGTGGTGCCCACGGACTCAGCGAGGGAACTCACCACTACCGCCTCTATGGGCAGTGTCCTGGAGCTTGGAACATCTGGTCAAAATGGATACAACTGGGGAGGTGTGATCAGCACTTCGCCCAGGCGGCCTCACCTGCAAAGCGAACAGGGACCTCATGAGGGATGGGAAAGGATGGAAGACTGGGATGGATAGGCTAGGACGAGGGAAGGAGGCGGCCGTGGCCTTACAGAAGGTACCATCCCGGCATTTGCCCGAAGACGAAGTGGAAAACCACGGAAAACCACTTCGAGGATGGCTGAGGTGGGAATCGAACCCCCTCTACTCATTTGGACCACCCGAGGCTGAGTAGACCCCGTTCCAGTCCTCATACCTCTTTTCAAATTTCGTGGCAGAGCCGGGAATCGAACCCAGGACCTCCGGGGTGGCAGCTAACCATGCTGACCGCTACGCTACGGAGGCGACTACACCTGTAGGTGTCGTGAATAATGTTCATTTTGCAGTCAATTGTAATAACGTGTTATGTGAGCGGGAAAAAGGAGTCGGAATAAATCGTACAGGAGATTGATGAAAGAATACCTTTATTCACAGTCTTTGCTGTTAGTATAACTGCCCACCGTTATCGTTAGTTTGTGTGCAGGTGACCTCGCCAGGTCCGAACACTTTCCAACCAATACCCATAGCATGATACACTACTTGCGGGGTACGGAGTGGTCTGATGGTTCACTGACGTGCAATGAACGGAACAGACTGGGCCTTCTGTGTATAAACGTATACATATAGAAGAATACACCTGACCATGTATAATACCAATGTATTTTCAATGCCCCGACTGTGTATTATGTAATGTCACAAACGTTCACCCCCATACGATGATTTCAGAATCCCTTTTCCCGCTCATAAAACACGTTAATACAATTGACTGCAAAATGAACATTATTCACGACCCCTACAGTTGTACGAATTGCCTATGTAAAAAAAAAGGCCACCGGTGGGATTCGATCCAGTGATCCCCCGCTTAGGAAGCAGGGCTCTTACCGCTGCAACACGCACTCCTTGTCTTCACGTTAACGTACAGCACACATGAACGTCGTACAGCAATTACGAATAATTTATAATTAATTTCTCGGAATCGGCTGAGAAGCGCACCTCACTACTTGCACCTGGTATACGCCTAGTCATGCCCTACAAGTGTACTAAAGATTGTTCGAATCGGTGACCCATGCATCGTATCCTCCCCTTGTCAGTGTTATAGTGGAATGACTGCGTGGTGAACGATGCAGCTGACAAGACGAGTGCGCATAGAGATAACAAGGGGAATTACATGACCCCCGGACGGCCGATGCATGGGCAACAGCCGAATGGAAAATCCCCGCACGTGACGGTGCTGATATATAAATATAGCCCTGTAGTGCCTGATGGCGCAAAACCTCAGCTGCGCACACAGCGAATCTCTTATGCATGCAAGTACGTAGATGTGCTTCAGCGTGATTGATAGGGGAGTGACGTTCACTTCGCTCCTTGGTACGGAAGTGTTCGCGTCAGCTATTGGTATCTGTAATTGTATTGCGACAGCTGGTGACAAGAGGTTTTGTTTCGCTCCCAGTAGCACAGCCGCAATAACCCCCTCCACTACCTTCCTTCTCCTACCTTCCCCTCCAAGCCCTCGAGTTCGCACAGGTCTGCGCCAATACGTATTAATTGTTCGCTAGATAATAAATACATAACATGTTTTAGATGGATTTCTATTGCAAAACCTATCTTACTTAAAAAACACCCCTCGTATGAACAAATGCATGAATCCCTCCACACAACCACAGCAGTACAAATAATGTTCATACTGCCGATCTGGGTTAGAAATTAAGCTAGCATAATGCTAATTGTAATGTAAATTTCTGCGCGAATAGAATTAATTATTGTATGCGGTCACGTAATAAACAAGAAGTTCCGTGACGAACTAAAGAGCCTACTTTTCTTAAAATTAACAAGAAGTTCCGTGAAGAACTATACAGCCTACTTTTCATGCCAATGATTATTCTACAGTATATGAACCTATCTAGAATAATGACGAAATTAAGTTGGTAATAGCGAAATATCTAATTAGTTCAAAATATACGTGGTATAATGTAGCCTAATAGAGCACTACAGTTAGCAGCCCTGGTGACTGAATATATTCTTAGTTCCATCTCTTAAGGTACAGAATACAACATTTGGTTGAAGTCCAATGGACGTTACATGCAGTTAGACACTGGATCTATCAGCACGCGTAAAAGCATGTTGCCAACAATACCATGCGTGTGCTGGTCAGAAATAATCCGAAATATTACGATATCTTGTTGTGCCAATTTTGGATGAAATCCATTTGTTAGTATAGAAGTTACATGTATTTTAAAATTAGACATATCAGCAGGCATAGAATCATGTTGGCAGCACTGCCTTGTATTAATTACTCCAAATTAATCTTGAATGTCAGGTGCTATACGTGTGCAAAGTATAGAGCTGTTGGCTTGCATACTTTCTGATATATTGATATTAGGGTAAAAAGAATATAGACAGCATTTATTAACAGTTGGCAGCCCTGATTGCTCTTAACAATACTTATAGTCATATCTGTTATGGTACACATTGCACATACGAAATTTGGTTGAAATCCAACTGATAGTATAGAAGTTACATGTATTTATAAATAGGTACTATCAGCAGGCTTATAATCATGTTGGTAGAATTGACGTATATACGTTACTCCAAATTAATCTAAAATGTCGGAATATACGTGTGCATAGTTTAAAGCTGTTGGCTTGCATAATTTCTGATATATTGGTATTTGTATTTAGAAAAATAGAGAGAACAATTATTAACAGTTGGCAGCCCTGGTGGCTCTTAAGAATACGCTCAGTCATATCTGTTTATGTACAGATATTACATACAAAATTTGGTTGAAATCCAGTTGATAGTGTAGAAGTTATAACCATTTAAACATTGGACCTATCAGAAGGCTTAAAATTATTTTGGCAACACTGTCATGGTGGGCCTCCTGGAAATTAAACTGAAATTGTATTATCTACTTGTGTGCCAATTTTGGAATAGCTCCCATGCATACCTTGCAAGATATCCAACATGGAGCTCAAATTTCTAGTGCGTTTTTTCAGCAGTTGGTAGCACTGACATCATTTTCAAATATGGACGTGAGCTATTCCGGTGCACATCTTTACTCATACTGAATTTGGTTTTGATTGCTGCAGCCGTTTAGGAGTTGATAGGGGGACACACACACACAGCCAGACAGACAGAAGGACAGACAGACAGAAGGACAGACAGACAGACAGACAGACACACATTTTCCCGGATCGATCTCATAAGACTACTTTTTCCTCATTTTTGCAAAATGTGAAAAGTAGGCTAAAAATTCATGCCAATGATTAATCTATATGGACCTAGGCAATCTAGAATAATGACGAAATAAAGTTGGTAATATAGAAATTTCTAATTACAGTAGTTCGAAATATGCCTGGCATTATGTAGTCTGATACAGCACTACAGTTGGCAGCCCTGGTGACTGAATATATTATTAGTTCCATCTCTTAAGGTACAGAATACAAAATTTGGTTGAAGTCCAATGGATAGCATGGACTTTACATGCAGTTAAACATTGGACTTAATGCAGCGTGCGTAGAATGATGTTGGCAACAATGTCATGCATGTTTTGGTCAGAAATAATTTGAAATATTATCATCTATTGTTGTGCCAATTTTGGATGAAATCCATTTGTTAGTATAGCAGTTACTGGTATTTTAAAATTGCACTTATCAGCAGGCTTAGAATGATGTTGGTAGCACTGACGTACATTAGTTGCTCCAAATTAATCTAGAATGGCAGGTACTATACGTGCGCAAAATTTTAGAGCTGTTGGCTTGCATACTTTCTGATAGCCTATATTGATATTAGGGTAAAAAATATAAACAGCTTTTATTAACAGTTGGCAGCCCTGATTGCTCTTAACAATACGCATAGTCATATATGTTATGGTACACATAGCACATACGAAATTTGGTTGAAATCCAATTAATAGTATAGAAGTAACATGTATTTAAATATTGGTCCTATCAGCAGGCCTAGAATCATGTTGGTAGCACTGACATACATGAGTTGCTCCAAATTAATCTAGAAAGTCAGGTACTATACGTGTGAGAAAGTTAAGGCTGTTGGCTCGCATACTTTCTGATATATTGGTATTTGGATAAAAAAAATAGAAAGAGCATTTATTGACAGTTGGCAGCCCTGGTGGCTCTTAAGAATACGCTCAGTTATATCAGTTTACGTACACATAGTACATACGAAATTTGGTTGAAATTCAATTGATAGTAAAGGAGTTATATGCATTTAAACATCGGACCTATCAGTAGAATTAGAATCATTTTGGCAACACTGTCATGTATGGCCTCCTGGAAATTAAACTGAAATAGTATTATCTACATGTGTGCCAATTTTGGAATAGCTCCCAAGCATACCTTGCAAGATATCCAACATGGAGCTCAAATTTCTAGTGCGTTTTTTCAGCAGTTGGTAGCACTGACATCATTTTCAAATATGGACGTGAGCTATTCCGGTGCACATCTTTACTCATACTGAATTTGGTTTTGATTGCTGCAGCCGTTTAGGAGTTGATAGGGGGACACACACACACAGCCAGACAGACAGAAGGACAGACAGACAGAAGGACAGACAGACAGACACACATTTTCCCGGATCGATCTCATAAGCCTACATTTTCCTCATTTTTGCAAAATGTGAAAAGTAGGCTAAAAATTCATGCCAATGATTAATCTATATGGACCTAGGCAATCTAGAATAATGACGAAATAAAGTTGGTAATATAGAAATTTCTAATTACAGTAGTTCGAAATATGCCTGGCATTATGTAGCCTGATAGAGCACTACAGTTGGCAGCCCTGGTGACTGAATATATTATTAGTTCCATCTCTTAAGGTACAGAATACAAAATTTGGTTGAAGTCCAATGGATAGCATGGACTTTACATGCAGTTAAACATTGGACTTAATGCAGCGTGCGTAGAATGATGTTGGCAACAATGTCATGCATGTTTTGGTCAGAAATAATTTGAAATATTATCATCTATTGTTGTGCCAATTTTGGATGAAATCCATTTGTTAGTATAGCAGTTACTGGTATTTTAAAATTGCACTTATCAGCAGGCTTAGAATGATGTTGGTAGCACTGACGTACATTAGTTGCTCCAAATTAATCTAGAATGGCAGGTACTATACGTGCGCAAAATTTTAGAGCTGTTGGCTTGCATACTTTCTGATAGCCTATATTGATATTAGGGTAAAAAATATAAACAGCTTTTATTAACAGTTGGCAGCCCTGATTGCTCTTAACAATACGCATAGTCATATATGTTATGGTACACATAGCACATACGAAATTTGGTTGAAATCCAATTGATAGTATAGAAGTAACATGTATTTAAATATTGGTCCTATCAGCAGGCCTAGAATCATGTTGGTAGCACTGACATGCATGAGTTGCTCCAAATTAATCTAGAAAGTCAGGTACTATACGTGTGAGAATGGTAAGGCTGTTGGCTCGCATACTTTCTGATATATTGGTATTTGGATAAAAAAAAATAGAAAGAGCATTTATTGACAGTTGGCAGCCCTGGTGGCTCTTAAGAATACGCTCAGTCATATCAGTTTACGTACACATAGTACATACGAAGTTTGGTTGAAATTCAATTGATAGTAAAGGAGTTATATGCATTTAAACATCGGACCTATCAGTAGAATTAGAATCATTTTGGCAATACTGTCATGTATGGCTTCCTGGAAATTAAACTGAAAATGAAACTGAAGTATTATTATCTATATATGTGCCAATTTTGGAATAGTTCCCATGTATATATTCCAAGATATCCAACATGGAGTTGAAATTTCAATTATGATTTTTCAGCGGTTGGTAGCACCGACATCATTTTCAAGTATGACGTTGAGATGTCCCGGTATAGATCTTTACTCATACCAAATTTCGTTTCTATTGCTGCAGCCGTTTAGGAGTTGATAGGGGGGGGGGGGGGGGGACACACACACACCAGACAGACAGGCAGAAGGACAAACAGAGAGACATTTTCCCGGATCGATCTCATAAGACTACTTTTTCCTCATTTTTTGCAAAATGTGAAAAGTAGGCTAATATTGCAATGTCACTGAGAGAAAAATAGTTGACTCAAAGCAAATCCAAGAAAAATGAGATCTTGGACTATCCAATGCCCCATTGGACCTACAGGTAAAGCTGCGTTTGAAACCACTCAAATATAGCAACAATATATACAAGAAAAAATATCTATAAACCTATTGAGATCATAATCATTTATATTCCATGACCAAAACTACCGCACATTAATATTAAATAATTATATCTACAAATTGGCATGGTTATGTACACCCTTAAACGCATTTGCAATACACTTAATGCTATCACCATTTTGTTCGTTGCATTTTATTATGGTTCGATGTATTCATATTAGTTACTTCCAGTAATAATTCAGCCAAGCAATGAAGCTAAGAAGAATATTGACGTCATAGTCATTATAAATATTAACAAGAAGTTCCGTGAAGAACTATACAGCCTACTTTTCATGCCAATGATTATTCTACAGAATATGAACCTATCTAGAATAATGACGAAATTAAGTTGCTAATATCGAAATTTCCAATTAGTTCGAAATACTGTATACCTGGCATAATGTATCCTAATAGAGCACTACAGTTGGCAGCCCTGATGACTGAATATATTCTTAGTTCCGTCTCTTACGGTACTAAATACAAAATTTGGTTGAAGTCCACTGGATAGCATGGACGTTACATGCAGTTAAACATTGGATCTAACAGCGCGCGTAAAATCATGTTGGCAACAATGTCATGCATGTATTGGTCAGAAATAATCTGAAATAATATGATCTATTGTTGTGCCAATTTTGAATGAAATCCATTAGTTAGTATAGAAGTTACATGCATTTTAAAATTGGACCTATCAGCAGGCTTAGAATCATGTTGGCAGCACTGACGTATATTAGTTACTCCAAATTCGTCTAGAATGCCAGGTACTATACGTGTGCAAAGTTTAGAGCTATTGGCTTGCATACTTTCTGATATATTGATATTAGGGTAACAAAAATAGGGACAGCACATATTAACAGTTGGCAACCCTGGTTGCTCCTTAGAATACGCATAGTCATATCTGTTATGGTACACATAGCACATACGAAATTTGGTTGAAATCCAAATGATAGTATGGAAGTTACATGTATTTAAAGTTCGACCTGTCAGCAGGCTTAGAATCATGTTGGTAGCACTGACGTATATAAGTTACTCCAAATTAATATAGAATGTCAGGTACTATACGTGTGCATAGTTTAAAGCTGTCGGCTTGCATAGTTTCTGATATATTGGTATTTCGATAAAATAAATTAGGAGCATTTATTAACAGTTGGCAGCCCTGGTAGGTCTTACGAATACGCTCAGACATATCTGGTTATGTACACATACAACATACGAAATTTGGTTGAATTCCGCTTGATAGTGTAGAAGTTATATGCATTTAAAAATTGGACTTATCAGGAGGCTTATAATCATTTTGGCAACACTGCCATGTTTGGCCTCCTGGAAATTAAACTGAAATATTATGATCTGTACGTGTGCCAATTTTGAAATAGCTCCCATTCATACTTTCCAAGATATCCAACATGGAGCTCAAATTTCAATTGCGATTTTTTAGCAGTTGGTAGCACTGACATCATTTTCAAATATGGCCGTGAGATATTCAGGTATAGATCTTTACTCCTACCAAATTTTGTTTCGATTGCTGCAGCCGTTTAGGAGTTGATAGGGGGGGACACACACACAGCCAGCCAGACAGACAGACAGACAGACAGACAGACAGACAGACAGACAGACAGACAGACAGACAGACACACATTTGCCCGATCTCATAAGTCTACTTTTTCCTCATTATTGCAAAATGTGAAAAGTAGGCTAAAAATGTTGCGGAAAAAATAGCATTGCTAGTGGCCGGTTAGCATTTGGCTTAACGGGTAATAGGCGTAAGTAATATACAGTACTGTGCATCCGAATAGATAGGATATGCGATTATGTAATGGGTTGTCCAGCTTAGTAGCTAACAAGGGAAGTCTCTGAACCGGGGAATCGCAGATCCTGCTGGAACTTTGCAGATACGTTGCCTGAGCCCAAATAGGCAGAACCGTGAAGAGAAATCTTTCGGAAATTAACTTCCCCATGTACTAGACTAGATGAAAAAGTAAGATCTACACGTTTAAATTGGCGCGCCAGTGGCGTGAGCTTCATTGGCTGCGTCAGAGGTTGCTTCCCAACCGTACTGTGCTTCCCGGCCTACGGCGTACAGTCACCGAATGAGAGGCGATAGACCCGGCATACGCTTATATCCGTATACGGAGAGTGTCCCATGCATTGCAAGATGAATATTAACATTGCAAAAGTTATATGTTGTCTGGAGGAAAAATATGGCAAATGTATGGAAAGGCCTCTCGGCATTCAAGAGCAGGCAGGACCTGTTGGACAATGTGGATGGTAGGCTATAGGCTATTGATGGTTTTGTGCCTATCTGACTTTCTGGCGTTCGTCTCTTGTAACAAGTGTGTTTATTTGTTGTGCTTATTGATATTTACAGGTATCATAACTGGTTGTATAGAAAACAGTACTATGAATGTGGACTCCTATTCTACTCTTACTGTCGCCACACATGAGCTACCGGATGACAGTATAACACTAGTAACACCAACAACTCTGATGAAGATAATATTTGGGGTGCCACCGATAGCTCACCCAGGAAAGTGTCAGATGAAGCTGTAGGTATGGAATACAAACAACATGCTGTTGATTATTGGAAAAGCGGTAAGAGGCGTCCGCTTTCATTTTCGTCGGTAAAAAGTAAGTTCCACCGTTTAAAAAGCAAGAAAGATTTATATTTGTGGGCCGAGCAAGTGAAAAGGGGAGGCACCCGCTGCGACAAATTGAGGAGAATAACATGTGTCGTAAAAGCCCAATTTGGCATTGCCTATCAGAATAATGAAGTTATACATGACGTGACAATTCAGCAATGGGCTATGCTAGCTGCACAGGATGTAAAATGTACGGGGTTTAAAGCCAGCCATTCCTGGGTGCAGCATTTTAAGGATCGCTATAATATCATTTCGCGAAAAATAACAACTGTGACGACATCAAAGAATGCCCATCGAGAAATGGATATTATGTCAGCAGCAGAAATATTCGTAGAAGAGGTTACATCAGTTCTTGATTCTCTCGGCCCTGGGAACGTATGTAATAGTGATCATAGTGGGTTCAATTTGGATATGTGTTCGGGTAGGACACTGACTATAAAAGGGTCGAAAACGGTTTGCTCCGAAGTGCAATCAGTGGGAGCCACAACGCACAGTTATACAATAATACCAACAATAACAGCAGCCGGCAAGCTACTAGGACCTCTCTTCATAACTCTGAAAGAACCAAAAGGTGTGTTTGGAAAAAGGGTGAAAGAAACTATATTTGCACATGACAATATTTACGTTGTTCCTACAAAATCTAGCAAAATGGGATCCGCACAATTGAAGGATTGGTTTCACAATGTTTTCAAACAGCATGTACCGTCCGGCAATGCGGCACTCCTTCTGGATTCCTTTTCTGGACATAAATCGTTAGAAAGTGAAGACCGCATACGACTGATGATGATACCTCCTGGGGCCACAGCCTATTGTCAACCATTGGATGTATACGGCTTTAGGGTCTGGAAAAGCTTTGTCCGTAGATTTTCGAACACCGTTCGGTTATTGAATTTTGACATCAATTTGGCCCAGAGGAATACAATCTTGAAAATGCAGTCTCTGACATATCACCAATTGTCGTCCCATCGTTTTACTTCAATGTGGCAATACGCATGGTACCGAAGTCAATACCTGTCCGACAATCCCGGTGGGTTTGAACACCCTCTGCCATATTGTTTCGATATCAGTGCAATACAATGTAGTACTTGCACTCGCCCGTGTTTCATATGGCGTGGATGGTGTAAAACCAGTTTGTGTTTCCAACATTATTACCACGAACATCACTGTTGTCAGAACTATGTGAAGTAGCTTGGTCACTTACTCACTTGTTTGACCATTGGTTCAGTTTACTCTGTGTTGTGTTGTGTGATACCTTACATTGCATGATTAATAATACAGCACGACGTGCAATACATTGTAAAGATGCAGCATTAATGTCCATGCCGCAGCGCAGGTTGTGAGCGCGAGTACGGGTGGGCAGTCATTTGGAGCATGATCTTTTGAGCCACCAATCAGGCGTGAGAAACACTCCCGCTTGACCAGCGCGCACAGTTCAAAATTGTTGTACTTACTGCCGTCTACGGAGGGTAGGAGTTAATTTCCGAAAGATTTTTCTTCATGGTTCTGCCTAGTTGCGCTCAAGCTAAGTTTCAGCAGGATCCGCGATTCCCCGGTTCAGAGACTTCCCTTGTAAGTGGAAAGGCCACAAGTTCGATTCCTATGTTAGATCGAGGGTTGAGGTGTTAAAAATAACGCCTTTGCAAGTAATTGCTAGTTTTACGATAACGAGGGATAACGACTACTCAACCAGTTTGCTACTTTTATTTTAATCGGAAGTAGAGTAATTAATACTTCAGCTTTCAAATTTTCTACTTTCGACACAATCATTCTTTATACGCACTGAAGTAATCCGCGTAATGAATCTGAAAATTTTCTCCGAAAATAGAAAAAATACTTTTGCGAATCAGGTATTACAGTATACTTGTTCGGCTGGTCACCGACAGCGGTAGCTACACTCACTAAAGCGCAGCGCTAGACCATTGGGCCAGGCTCTCTGCGGACTCGGTAGACATGGGTTCGAGCCCCACAGTCGGCCGTCCTTGAAATGGTTTTCCGTGGTTTCCCCATTTTCAACTCCATGCAAATGCTGGGACGTTACCTTCTAACAGGCCACGGCCGCTTCCTTCCACATCCATGACCAGTTCCATTCAACTTCGTTTCATCTCTCATTAACTCCTGTCGTGAGGTTGGCGTCAGGAAGGACATCCGGCCGTAAAAACCACCCACCCCATAGAATTTCATGGCATCTCATCTCCGACCCCGTTGGAAACGGGAATAATAACCGTCCAAGCTACGTGAACCTGAGAGGAATGTGCATCGCGGGGTTCCCGGTCTGTGCGTACTAACAGAATCAAATACATTGGTCGGTGACACACTCACTCACTCATTCGCAACACCACAGTGGTTTAGGCAACGGCCCTATGTTAATAGTATTGGAATAGACAGGAATTTCAGATAACACAGCGGGCTGTTAACAGACCCTTCTCTTCCCGTCTGCAACTTCACCTCACCCATCAAGTTTAGAGAGCAGTCCAATACAGCTTCCTACCACGCTGTTATGTGATCTTGGCCCAGTTGCTCGATTCTGATTGGCTTTATTCCCTACTCAGGCGAAATGGAGAGGTTGGTTGGTTCCTTAGTTTAGGGGCTGCGACAACGCGGTCATGTAGCACCGTGTACTTTGGGTGTGTGTAGAATCTGTAGATAACCGGTGTTAATTGGTTGGTTCTTAAGTTTAGGGGCTGCGACAACGCGGTCATGTAGCCCCGTGTACTTTGGGTGTGTGTAGAATCTGTCTGATAACCGGTGTTAATTGTGATGACTGTATTAGTGTGTGTTATCTGTTTTTTAATTTAAGTACTGCAACTTAGAATTTTTCAAATAGCTCCTACTTTTGCCACCAAGCGCCACCGTCAACGACTACTAGGCCTAGTTCAGAACTTAGCTACTAGACGCCACCGCAGTCGGCTCTTGGAAACGAACATAGAAACCTAAGAGCGTGTTTACATTCTTAACCTATCCAATTTAGCTTCACACAGGTGCAATTAGTGGAAGGTACTTTAACATGCCATAAATCTATGACATGGGACCGCCGGCTTTACTTCCCCTCCGATGGAAGGCATACTGAGGGATTTTTAACGCTCTTAAAAATCCGACGGCTTCGGTCGGGTTAAAATGGAGAGGGGAGAAGGAGAAGAGTGCAGCTATAGTTGTCTCTCATTTTTCTCGTTAACGACCGGCGACTCAAAAGTTAGACAGTGCCACGCACCGACAATAACCATTGTTCCCTGCTGACCAATAGCTGACGGTTCTCGACCAATAGCATGCCTCCTCTATCTCTCCACGTGGACTCCAGAATCCAGTCCTGGCGGCCTGCTCGCGTGTCAGGTGTCCAGTGTTGCACAGTTACACGTAGTTCTGTCCAGTCTCGCTGCATGCTCTCAGTGGCTACGGTGGAGAGTTGGCAACGCTGTACTTCGAGCTGGGAAAGCCCTGGCTCCATGCAGACATGGAATGTAAATATATCAATCCAGCTAGGTTTCAAAAGTTAGCCGCACGTTAACGAGGAAACTAAGCTGGATGTATTTACACGCAAGCCAGCTCTATACTGGCGAGCACAATTTCTGTCCGATCCTGTTCCAACCGGTATTAGGTAGATTTCATTAGAAAGCTAACTATTGCAATGGGTACCATGTTTCGACTTCCAGAAAATTTCGACATATATTCGCGTTTCACATCCCCCAGACCCCAAAACCACCGTCAGTTCAAAAGTTTATATATAATTTATGTATATATGTATATATATATATATATATATCAGTTTCTTGTGGACACGATAACTGCCGTAATTTTGCACCAATCACTTTGAATTTTTTACATAATATGTATCCCTATAAAATCTCGGTCGAGATCGTTAATGGGCAAAATCGGTCGAAGGGGGTGAAAATGGGGGGCTTTTTTCGAAAAAGTGAAATTTCGCTATAACTCTCTTAATACGTGCAATATCGAATCCATTCAAAGTTCATAATATGTGTCGGATAAGTGCCAAAGATTTATGTCAAATAAGTTTTTTGATAGCACCAACCATTGACCAAAGGGGTGGAAAAAAGTGGGTTTTTCGGGAAACATTAATCATATCTCTATTAATAGGCACAATATCAAAACCGTACAAAATGGAAAATATTCCCCTAATAATTACCTAAAACTTTTGTCTGAAAGAATTTTTGATATGACCCACCATTACGCCAAGGGATGAGAAAAATGATTTCGGAATTTATGCCAAGTGCCATCAGAGGTTACCATAACAACGCTTTTAAACTGATAAGGGATGATCTATCAGAGGTTGCCAAGACAACGCCATTGACGAGATCACATTCATTTTTAGCCTACTTTTCACACTTTTCAAAAATGAGGAAAAAGTAGACTTATAAGATATATCCGGGAAAATGTGTCTGTCCTTCTGTCTGTCTGTCCTTCTGTCTGTCTGGCTGTGTGTGTGTGCCCCCCCCCCCCCCCTATCAACTCCTAAACGGCTGCAGCAATCGAAACCAAATTTAGTATGAGTAAAGATGTATACCGGAATATCTCAGGCCCATATTTGAAAAAGATGCCAGTGCTACCAACTGCTAAAAAACGCACTAGAAATTTGAGCTCCATGTTGGATATCTTGGAAGGTATACATGGGAGCTATTCTAAAATTGGCACACATGTAGATAATACTATTTCAGTTTAATTTCCAGGTGGCCATACATGACAGCGTTGCCAAAATAATGTTAAGCCTTCTGATAAGTCCAATTTTAAATGCATATAACTTCTACACTATCAATTGGATTTCAACCAATTTTTGTATGTAATATGTGTACATAAACATATATAACTGAGTGTATTCTTAAGAGCCACCAGGGCTGCCAACTGTTAATAATTGCTCTCTATTTTGTATCCAAATATATCAGAAAGTATGCAAGCCGACAGCTTTAAACTATGCACACGTAAATTACCCGACATTTTACATTAATTTGGAGTAACTTATAAACGTCAATTCTACCAACATGATTCTAAGCCTGCTGATAGGACCAATTTTTAAATACATGTAACTTCTATACCAACAAATGGATTTCATCCAAAATTGGCACAAAAATATATAATATTTCAGATTATTTCTGACCAGCACTCGCATGACATTGTTGCCAACATGCTTTTACGTGTACTAATAGATCCAATGTCTAAATCCACCTTTGGACTTCAACCACATTTTGTATTCTGTACCTTAGGAGATGGAAGTAAGAATATATTCAGTCACCAGAGCTGCCAACTGTATTGCTCTATTAGGCTACATTATGCCTAGTATACCTTATTTCGAACTAATTAAGACATTTCGATATTACCCACTTAATTTCGTCATTATTCTAGATAGGTTCATATACTGTAGATTAATGAATCTTAATTTTAAGAAAAGTAGGCTCTTTAGTTCGTCACGCAACTTCTTGTTCCATCTGACTATGAGGGAAGCGGCTAACTGGTAGCATGCTGAACTTCTATGCCCAAGGTGCTGGTTCAAAGCCGGCCAAAGTCGCCGGATTTTCTAAGAGCGCTATAAAACCGTCAGCATGCTTTCCTTCGGAGGGGAAGTTACAACGTTCGTTGCAAGTTGCTGGTTGCGGTGGTATCTAGCAGCCAAGTTCACAGCTAGGTGTCGTTGACGTTAGTATTTGGTGCAAAATTAGGTACTACTACTTAAAATTGACCGTCTGCAGACCTTACCTGAATTACAGACTAATACAGTCATCACAAATAACACCGTTTATCAGACAGATTCTACACACACCCAATGTACACGGGGTTACATGACCACCTTGTCGCAGCCCCTAAACTGAGGAACCAACCAACATCTCTGCGGGAGATAAAATTTTGCGTGAAGAAGTAACAGACTGTTAGATAGTTACACATTAGTTCCAAACCTTGCATAAGGACAGTGTGATCACAAGTAGCAGCCAAGGTCACAGCTAGGTGTCGTTGACGTTAGTATTTGGTACAAAATTAGGTACTACTACTTAAAATTGAGCGTCTGCAGACCTTACCTGAATTACAGGCTAATACAGTCATCACAAATAACACCGTTTATCAGACAGATTCTACACACACCCAATGTACACGGGGTTACATGACCACCTTGTCGCAGCCCCTAAACTGAGGAACCAACCAACATCTCTGCGGGAGATAAAATTTTGCGTGAAGAAGTAACAGACTGTTAGATAGTTACACATTAGTTCCAAACCTTGCTTAAGGACAGTGTGATCACAAGTATAAAAATTAACCCCAAATGACAAGAAGGTTACCATCCCCATAAGACAGTAAAATATTAAAAGTATGCATAGAAATACGAAAAAATGTTAACTAACCTCCAATTGTAAAATACTTTCTCGCAATAAATGAGGTCTGATCCTCCTACGAAAACCTGCATATTTTGCCTATTATAGCCTATCCCCTAGTTTGCCCGGTGAAATCTACCTCCGCCTTCCGGCGTGCCGAGAGGAATTTTTTTTCTATCATTTTATCTCGGCTTCACACCTTTCCCTGTTCTGAGACCTCATCCTTCTAAGACCAATTCATGGCGCAGTGGCTAGCATTCTTGGCTGTCACCCCTGAGGTCCGCGTTCGATCCCAGACTTTATCAAATATTCTAATTTTGGTCCGAGGGCTGCAACGGGGTACACTCAGCCTCGTGAGGCAGAACTGAGAAAAAACAGGTTCGATTCCCACCTCAGTCATCCTAGAAGAGGTTTTGCGTCTTTTCCCATTTCTACTCAAGGCAAATGCCGGGATGGCACCCAATGAAAGGCCACGGCAAGAGCCCCAATTACAAATACATACACCACTAAAGCCATCACAATAACACAGGTTTTCAAACAAATTCCCCCCAAGTAAACGGGGCAACATTACCACGATGTCACAAAGCCCCAAAATAAATCAACAACCCATTCTTCTACTGCTAAGGGCATCTTCAATTCTTGATCACTTTTCCAATATTATATTCAATAGCATTTATTCCCTTCTTTCTCATCCCCACACACGTTCATTTCTTAATTTCCTCATCTCTTACTCCGTTCCTTCCCCAAATTTCTCATCTCTTTCTTAATCCTCTCATCTATTTAGTTCGATCCTAATTTACTCATTAATGTTTTTCTTCCATATTTTCCTCATTTCTTCTTCTACCTTAACTGGCTCATCTCTTCCTACCTTCCTTCATTCATTCCTTCCCTCCTTTCGACCTTCCTCATCTCCACCATCATCACTTCCTTAATCCCTTAATATTTTTAATCTTACGTCCGTTCCGTAAACCCCTCATCTCTTATTACATTCTGTCCTATATTTCCTTACGTTCCTGTTAATTCCATAATTATCCCATGTCTTTCTTCCGTAACTGCCTCATCAGTTTCTTCTTTTCTTACTTCCTTAACAACCTGATAATTTCCAGCGCCCATTGCTTAAGTCCCTCAAATCTTCATTTGTTCGCAGGTTCCTTAATCCCCTCATCTCTTAAGTCGTTCCATCCTATTTTCATTATTTTTGTTTCCCTTCCAAAAAATCCTGCCTTTTTCTTCCTAACAGCCTTATCTCTTCTTTCTTTCTTTCTTTCTTTCTTTCTTTCTTTTTTTTCTTTCTTTCCTTCCTTCTTTAACTTCTTCATCTCTTTCACCGCCCCTTTCTTAATCCCATCATATATTCATTCGTACGCCCGTTCCTTCCATCCTTCCTCCCTCCTTCTTTGTCTTCCTCAGTGTCCTTCTATTTCTCGTTTTTATTCCTTGTCGCAATGGCTGTATTTAGGTGGCGGTAATGTAGACGCTGTCTGTCGCGTGATGCTCGGCACGTGCCCCTTGGAAGCTCGCGTGACAGGAGACAATGCGACATGACATGGCTAATGAGAGAGAACTCGGAGGGCGATGCATGCTATTTAGCTGTGATACACATCTCACATCCACGCATTAATGATCTCTAATGCACGACACACAACTATCTGATCCCAGGAAACCACGTAAGCTGAGTACACCATAATAGGATGATAGTCAGTAAACAGAGCCTTAGCATCGCTGTGGCAACGCAGTATTAGCATAAGCGCCATTTTACGTACTGTCAGTGGTAGCTCACAAGATTAGTGGAGTGAGGAACATTAGGTTACCTTAGGTTTGTTATTGCTAAGTATCTGAAGCTTTATAACGAGAAGAAACCACATCTGTTTCCAGATCGGCAAAACAAGTTATAAGACTTTACATAATTTTGTCATTCACCCAGGTAACCTTTTGAATAATAATGTTATTTACTTTACGTCCCTTTTAACTACTGCAGATTTTAGAGACGCCGGGATGCCATAATTTTGCCCCAAAGGGGATCTTTATCGTGCCAGTAATTCTACTTACACAATAATAATAATAAATGAATTAATGACCCAACACTTACCCGGTGTAGAAGTCCAATATATGGCGATGGTTAGATTCAGTGTTGGAAGATAATACGCAGGATGTAAAATATCACTTAGAAAAACCGTGCGGTACGGCATCACAGTGAAAGCGGTGACCCCTTTGGCGTTGTCTGTCTGTCTGTCTGTCTGTCTGTTAGGTCGTCAGCCCGAAGGCTGCTTGGATCCTCAAAACAGAGGATTATGTGGGTAGATACCACAAAAACCCAAGGCAGCGCTTTATTGAGGCGTACTAGGCAAGGTGAAGAGTGAGGTAGTTTGTCATTGCTTTCCTCACTGAGTCAGAACAGCAGTACTAACCCTATGAGTAGAACCTTTCACAGAATCCAAAGGCACTGACTGTGCCCTGAATGTCATTACTAAGCACCACCTATACCTCAGTAGCTTCCATATAATCTCAGCCATGAGTGAGACTGAGACATCGGTGAAAAGTCACATTTTACTGTAGCCTGTGCCAACAGACAAATGCAAATGTACTGCATTCATCAAGAGATGGCAAACAGGTACCGCAAACTAATTAGAGACAAAAATCCAAATAGGCTATAGCATAGCGGCACACAGGGAGGAATCTGTGACGTGTTAACCACGTACCAAACAAGCCCTTCCTCGCCATGAGATCTAGAGGTTCTCATTCCCAGGATGGTAGTATAGAGAATTCAATTCAAAGAGGTGTTTGAATATCTTCCTTGTTACAGAAAAAAAGGAGGGAATGTTACCTAACTGTCCGGTTTTTTTCATTTTCAAAATCTTATCATCCTATGTTATAAGGAAACTACAACACAGTGATGTCCAGCCACTCGATCCACAGGTGGCTGATTGGAATATTGGTCAGACCAAGGTGACCACTTAGTGGCATACCTCGCCACATGGCGGCACACAGGGAGGAATCTGTGACGTCAACCACATACCAATCAAGCCCCTCCTCACCATGAGATCAAGAGGTTCTCATTCCCAGGATGGTAGTATAGAGAATTCAATTCAAATTCAGGTGGGTGAGTGGTTATCGTGTCGGACTACCAACCCCCAAGCTTACAGGTTCGCTCCTGGCCATGGTAAGTTTGTCATACGTTGTTGGCATGTTAAAGAACCCATTTGAATTCAGTAGGCCGTGTTCATAATGGCAAAATTAATCTCGGGATTTTCCGCCAACACAACAAGTTTGTCCTTTCTCTAATAGAAAGCGCAATAGTGTCAACCTCCTTAGCTTCCATAGCGCCCCAAGGAACAACAAAATTCGACATTCAAGCTGCCCTTTGGGCGTCACACAACAAAGCTTGCTCCCGGCATCCGAGGTCATACATTATTATTATTAATTCAATTCAAAAATGTGTTTGAATATCTTCCATGTTAAACGAAAAAGGGTCTGATCAATATTCAATCAAAAATCAAACAATTGTGTGTAGTAGCTAGCTTTCTTATAACATTGGATGATCAGATTTTGATAAGAGTCGAGGTTCAGAAAAGCCAATGCAGTGAGTTTTTAGTTACAGTCTTCAGTATTCTGCAAGAAAAAAAGTTAGTGTGGCGACGAAACTCTCCCCACATCGCTCAGTATTTAGACCAACCTTGCTTGATGGAAGTGAGAGCTGGGTGGATACAGGATATCTCATAAATAAGCTAGAAGTAACTGATATAAGAGTAGCACGAATGGTTGCTGGGACAAATATAAGGTGCGTTCAAAAAGTAACGAGCCGGATGCTGGAAAGCGCAAACCGGTGACGATGTCGGCTAATCGAGGCGTGTGTAACGAGGTGTGGTTCCGACCAGAGCCCGTCGCTAGAGGGCACGCGTGCACGTCACGTGACGATACAAAGCGAGCAGCAGCATGCATCAATCGTCCAACGCTGCCAGTCATATAGCAAACGGTGACATGGAGGCGTCAACCGAAGAGCAAAGAGGTCTTGTTCGGTTTCTGACAGCGGAAGGATAGGGAGAACGGACATTCATCGCCAAATGTCACAAGTGTACGGCGAACACTGCATGTCCCTTGCAAGGGTCAAGGCGTGGCACAAGCGCTTCAGGGAAGGACGGGTGTCGTTAGCCGATGATGCCCGGTCTGGGGCACCCCCCTGCATTACCGATGACAAAGTCCAGCTGGTTGATGCACTCACTACCCAGGACCGCCGAGTGACAGTGAACGTCATAGCCGTCGTGGTCGCTCCACGACAATGCACGACCTCATACGGCCAACACAGTCGCGGCACTTCTGCAGAAATTAAAATGGGAGGTACTCGGCCACCCTCCGTACAGGCCAGACCTCTCTCCCTGTGATTACGCCATGTTTGGGCCCCTGAAAAGGGCTCTGCGGGACCTACGATTCACCTCGGACGCCGACGTCCAGCTGTACGTGCGGTACTGGTTCACATCGCAGCCCAGGGGATTTTATGAGGCAGCCATTCAATACTTCTAACATACAGGTACTGGTTCCTGTAATTATGCCTCCGGCTCGTTACTTTTTGAACGCACCTTATAAATGGGAACAAATGGCAGGAGGGACTCGTAATGAAAAGACAAAGGCTAAATTAGAAATGAACATGTTAGATAATGTTGTTGTTGATTCTTTAGGGGCTTCTCAATATCGTGGTCATGTAGCCTCGTGTACTGTACTAGTATCTGTAGTTGTAATCGAGGAAGGATTTGGGTAGGGAGTGGCCGTAGTGATGTGGGCCGGGTAAATACCCAGAGTGAAGGTAAATATAAATTGGGTATTTACCCGGTATATATCCATTGGTCATTTAAATACCCAAATGAGGGTATTTTCAGTTTTTTTTTTAGCTTTGTACAATACTTCTTGATGTGTTGATGAAGTGTTGGACAAACAAGGACTGAAACACAGGTATTTCATGCCTTAAATTGAAATCAGGAACAATATTGATCCTTCAAAACTAAAAGAGAAGGAAAATGGACGACCGGGTATTTTCGAGTATTTATATGTTTTGGCACTGTAACCTTGTCTTTAAGAGTGTTTTTTTCCTTTAAATTAAAGTAAAATATTGGATAAAACCTTTTGGTTGTTTTGTGTTTTAAATTTTTAATAAATACCAAGATATTGAGAAGGTCGAGTTTTACTGGAAATGAGCAACAAAGACGTGGGAGGGAAAAGCTACTTTTGTAGTAATGCTATATGCATATTAATTGAAATGTGTATGCCAAAACTGAAAAGGTAATAAAATATATTCAATAGAAAGCACATTTGAAAAAAAGAATGCTTAATACAAGTGCTTTGAGTTATTTTTCATTCAATTTTAAATATAAAAAAAAAACATACTCTAAATAATATAAATGCATATCAGGAAGTTTTTGTAGTATGTGGGTCCTAAATGGGTGAAGATGTATGCCAGCAAGCATATGGGTTGGCAACACTGCTCCGCTCATCCTAACCAGAATTCAAACTGACACTGTACTTCCCTCCCATTTTCTATTCTTTGTTTGATGTCTACTGTACTTAACCTAACTTTTTCAATGTAGTGGAGTTGTTAGTCTATATCTCCCGATCTAATTCCCAATTCTAGTTGTGTTTTTAAGTCCCAATTCTAATAATATTTAATTTGATTAACTATCTAATGTTATTACAATTCTAAAAAGTTATTGTAGAATAGTTTGCATACCGGTACCCTTTTATAAGGTTCAACTTACCACGACACAGGATTTTTTATGAAAAATCTAAAATACCCGGGTATTTACCCAAATTGGGTATTTACCCGAGTATATACCCTGGGTATTTACCCCGATTTATAAATACCTGGGTATTTTACATCACTAAGTGGCCGTGGCTTTAAGGGAACCGTGTAGTGTAGATTAGCCAACAATGCAACTGTTTAATACAAGCTTTGTTACAAGAGTTAGTGCTTTTCAGTCGGTCAAAACGAATGTACCCAAAAGAGATGGGTTATGCCCTAATCCTGAAATAAATTACATGATATTAATAAGGATTAGGGCATAACCCATCTCTTTTGGGTACATTCGTGTTGACCGACTGAAAAGCACTAAACTCTTGTTTCTAAGGCAACACTGGAAATATGGCTTCAAACACCACAAAAAGCGTTGTTGTTAGATAACCATGACAACTAGAAACTTGAGATGTTTACAAGTTATCAGCAACATCCATGACAGTGAATATACAAATTGAAAACACATTCGAAAAATAATCAACTTTTGAAAATTCTGAAAATTTTAGAAGAGTAGCCTACTTGTATTTTGGTACCTTTTTCTTTGGTGTTAATATAGATAATTGGGTGAAATCTATAATTGTTATTGATACGGCTTGTCAAGCAAAGTTATTGTTGTCAGGCATTTGGTTTCGATTTTACGAATTTTTGATTTCGTCAATATCTTTTAGCCTTTATTTGAGTTCTTTATTAATGTTTAATTTTTTATCTTTTTTTTCCGACTATTTCCATTTTGCTTCGCAGCTTTTGGTTTGTAAGCATCTATAACTTCAGAAAATTTCAATTTGATCAGGCATGTGGTTCCTGAGAAAAAGGTCCAAAATATCGAGAATTTTAAACCTTGAGAAAATTAAGGTTAAAGATTCAGTCGTTTCATGTAATTGACGTATGCATGGTTACATTAAAATATCAATAATGACCTCAAATATGGTTTCTTTTCCTATGTGTTATATATTGGTGTAGTCGGGAAAGAAGGGAGAATATTTTGAACCAAAAACAAAAAAAATGCTATTTAGGTCATTCCAAACTACCTGATTCCCTTAAATTAAGCACCATCCAGGCATTTGCCTGGAGTAGAAATGGGAAACCATAGAAAACCACTTCCAAAATGACTGAGGTAGGAATCGAACCCGCCTCTTCTCAGTTTTCCCTCACAAGGCTAAATATACCCCGTTCTAGTACTCAGACCACAATTAAAATTTCTTGGCAGAGTCGGAAATCGAATCCAGACCACCGCTACACCACGAGGTGGTCAAGGAGAGAATACTATTCCATAGAAAGAAAGAAAGAAAGAAAGAAAGATACAAACAAATAAATACCACAAAAATGAAAAATTTCAGTGAACACATTCTTCGTTTGTGCAACTGTGCAAATGGAATTCACATAACCGTTCATAATATGGTTTAAACCAAAATCTTAAGGGAAACATACAGCTTCTTGCCTAGTGTGCCTCATTATAGTGCTATGCGGAACTTTTTGAGGATCCAACCAGCCTCTGAACTGGCTACCTAACAGGAGCCAGAAACAATAACAATTAACTGTGTCAGTCATACGTAACTGATTTCCAAGGAAACACACCTCTTGCTATTAAAAGCAAAGTAGGCGGCTTCGGTGGCGTGGTTGGTGGCATGCTGAGCTTCTATGCCCAAGATAGCGGGTTCAAACCCGGCCGAAGCAGTCAGATTTTTAAGAGCGTTAAAAATCCCTCAGTATGCCTTCCTTTGGAGGGGAAGTAAAGCCGGCGGTCCCATGCCATAGATTTATAGCATGTTAAAGAACTTTCCACTAATTACACCTGTGTGAAACTAAATTGTATAGGTTAAGAAAGTTAACAACGCTGTTAGGTTGCTACGTTCGTTGCCAAGAGCCGACTGCGGTGGCGTCTAGTAGCTAAGTTCTGAACTAGGCCTAGTAGTCGTTGACGGTGGTGGTTGGCGGCAAAAGTAGGAACTATTTGAAAAATTCAAAGTTGCAGTCCATACTTGAAATGAAAAAACAGATACACACACTAATACAGTCATCACAATTAACAGCGGTTATCAGACACCCAAAGTACACGGGGCTACATGACCGCGTTGTCGCAGCCCCTAAACTAAGGAACCAACCAACCAAAAGCCAAGTTCTAAATTATCAAAATTCATATCGTAACTATTTTTTACATTATTGAAATTTCGGTCATGTCCCCAAGTTTATAGACTTTTTTTACTTTTCTTGTTCTTTTAAGCGATTGTTATACCTTCAGCTATGAACTGAATGAATCTCTCACTTTTCCATATTATTTAAAAAAGCGTTATTATTTCATTTTTATTCTATGCAAACTAAAAACTAATTTCAACAATTTATAGAAAGACGAATAATAATGTATGGCTACCCCTTATTATTCCCGTATTCCAACGGGGTCGGGGATGAGATGCGATGGAAGTCTTTGTGGCGATGGTTTTTACGG
Source organism: Meconema thalassinum (assembly GCA_946902985.2). Lineage (NCBI taxonomy): Eukaryota > Metazoa > Arthropoda > Insecta > Orthoptera > Tettigoniidae > Meconema > Meconema thalassinum. The sequence continues at coordinate 179,604,792 of OX336393.1, forward strand.
CCGGATGCCCTTCCTGACGCCAACCTCTTGAGAGGAGTTAATGAGAGATGAAATGAATGATGGTGAATGAAACTAGGCAAGGATGTGGAAGGAAACGGCCGTGGCCTGTCAGAAGGTACCGTCCCAGCATTTGCCTGGTGTTGAAAATGGGAAACCACGGAAAACCATTTCAAGGACGGCCGACGGTGGGGCTCAAACCCACGCGTCTACCGAGTCAGCAGAGAGCTTGGCCCCATGTCCTAATGCTGCGCGTTAGCCAGCGTAGCCACTACTGTCGGTAGAAAGACGAATAATAATAATAATAATAATAATAATAATAATAATAATAATATCGTATGGCCTCGGGGTAGCTTGTATGTCGAATTTCGTTGTTCTTTGAATCACTATGAAAGTCAAGGAGGTTAGATATCTAAGCTACTTGAACACTATAGCGCTTTCTAGTAGAGAAATGAGGAACTTTGTGTTGGCGGAAAATCCCGAGATTAATTTTACCATTATGAACACGGCCTACTGAATTCAAATGGGTTCTTTAACACGCAAACAACGTATGACATGCGTGCCGTGATTTTTGTCGTCAGGTACGGTTAATCGTCATGATTTTGGCTCCTTAAGCTGCATGCTCCTCGAAAATGATCTTTGAAAAGAAAAGGATGTGGTGCTAAACTAATTTAAGTGTGGTGAGAGTGTTATCAGGATACACGTGCTGGGGATTAAGAACTCACAGACAGAGCAGGGGTTGTGTTGCTCCCGTTATCTCCAGTAAGCCATGCTCCTACATCCGGTCAGCATTACCTGCAACAAACAAAGTCACGCCATTCAGGAAACACGCACACAATCAAACATGAGTGTAAACAAGATGATATTCAAGCACGAATAACAGCTACCCGTGTCCTCCTCCGATACCAACAGACTTGAGCAGACCGTGCCAGAAAGCTGTTCACTCTATCCGTACTCTGTTAGCGGCTTCGGTGGCGTAGTTGGTAGAATGCTCAACTGCTGTGCCCAAGATAGCGGGTTCAAACCCGGCCGAAGCCGTCGGATTTTTTAAGAGCGTTAAAAATCCCTCAGTATGCCTTCCTTCGGAGGGGAAGTAAAGCCGACGGTCCCATGTCATAGATTTATGGCATGTTAAAGAACCTTCCACTAATTACACCTGTGTGAAGCTAAATTGTATAGGTTAGGAATAGGTTTCTACGTTCGTTGCCAATAGCCGACTGCGGTGGCGTCTGGTAGCTAAGTTCTCAACTAGGCCTTGTAGTCGTTGACGGTGGCGTTTGGCGGCAAAAGTAGGAACTATTTGAAAAAGTCAAAGTTGCAGTCCTTACTTGAATTAAAAAACAGATACACACACTAATACAGCCATCAAAATTAACACCGGTTATCGGACAGATTCTATACACACCCAAAGTACACGGGGCTACATGACAGCGTTGTCGCAGCCCCTAAACTGAGGAACCAACCAACCATAAATCACTGTATAACACCAGAAATACTTCTACATTCATTGAATGCCCATCCAAGAAAACTTGCGTCATTTTTATTATCCATCATATTTGTTCTTGCATATAATAGGCGCTGTGTTATCGTGGTTATACAGTCCAGTGTATTTGGGTGTGTGTGGGATTTGTGTGATAACATGTGTATTTGTATATTGCGGATATGATGGGGAAGAAGGCAAACGTGGCCTTAAGTTAGGAACCATCCCAGCATTTTCCTGAAGGAAAAGTTGTGAAACCACTTTCAGGATAGCTGAGGTGGGAATCAAACCCTCCTCTTCTCAGTTTTGCCTCACGGCGCTGAGTGTACCCCATTCCAACCCCCTCGCGCCAAATGTTTAGCTTACTTTTCACAATTTGTAAAAATGAGGAAAAAGTAGACCTATGAGATCGATCCAGGCTAATGTGTGTCTGTCTGTCTGTCCTTCTGTCCCCTGCAATAAACGGCTGCAGGTATCAGAACCAAATTTGATATGAGTAAAGATCTATACCTGACTATCCCACGGCCATGTTTGAAAATGACGCCAGTGCTACCAACTGCTGAAAAAACAACTCTATGTTGGATATCTCAAAAGTTATGCATGTGAGCTGTGGAACACACTGAGATTAATTTTCAGGAGCCCATATACGACAGAGTTGCCAACATGATTCTTTACATGCTGATAAGTCCAAAATTTAAATGCATGTAACTTCTATACTATCATTTGGATTTCAACGAAATTTCGTATGTGCCTTGTGTACCATAACAGATATGACTATGCGTATTCTTGAGAGCCAGCAGGGCTGCCAACTGTTGATAAATGCTCTCCCTATTTCTTTATTCTAATACCAATAGACTATATCAGAAAGTATTCAAGCCAACAGTTCTAAACTCTACACACCTGTAGTACCTGACATTCTATATTAATTCGGAGTAACTGATATACGTCGATGCTGCCAACATGATTCTAAGCCTGCTGATAGGTTCAATTTTAAATGCATGTAACTTCTATACTAACAAATCGATTTCAACCAAATTTCGTAAGTGCTTTGTGTACCATAAAATATATGACTACACGTATTCTTAAGAGCCACGAGGCTGTTAACTGATAATAAGTGATCTCTAGTTTTTAAAATCCTAATTCCAATATATCAGAAAGTATGCAAACCAACAGCTCTAAAATTTGTACACGTATAGTACCTGGCATTCTAGATTAATGTGTAATAACTGATACATGTCAGTGCTGCCAGCATGATTCTAAGCCTGCTGATAGGTCCAATTTTTAAATAGTTGTAACTTCTATATCAACAAATGGGTTTTATCCAAACTTGGGACAATAACAGATCATAATATTTCTGATTAATTCTAAGTAACACATACATGACACTGTTGCCAACATGATTTTACGCACGCTGTTAGATCCAATGTAACATTTATGATAGAATATTCATTTGCACGAATCTTAAATTTTAAGAAATGTAGGCTCTTTAGTTCGTCACGGAACTACTTTTTTTATAGAGTCGGTAAGAAAATATCGAAAAATTATTCCAAATAATAATAACAATAATAATAATATTAACAATAAAATAATAACCAGAAGAGGACGTGCGCGTTTTACGCCTCTCACAGCAGATGTGTTTCAAAAACAACGGGTTGCAGATATTTTGTCCGGCAGGGGATCGTAAATGTCGCAGTAAATCTACTCGTCAATAAACGTCTCTCAACCAAGGCGGCATCAAACTCGCAATTTCTGCAACACAAAGATTATAAAATTACTATCATATTTGAAAGTTGAAAAAGAAAAGGAGTGGTTTTTCCTTTCTTCATAATCAAGAACTCTGTGCAAAACTGGTATCCGAGTACATTAAATTCGTATTCTTGGACGCTCGACAACGTGGCTGGTTCATTGATTCGCAAAAAGACCATTACATACAAGCACTTCCCGTTATTGCTAAATTAGTCTATCGTTCAATCATAAGAGTGGGACGTACACACGGCAAACACACATTGCCCATCATGTTAATACGAGTTTCTTCACCGTGTAGGCGAAGTGTGGTAAAAACCAGTCCATAATCTTTGTGGCCTTCATTGGCTAGACGTGTGACCAAGTTCAATCCCGGACCGAGTGTGGATTCTCCAGATTATTTTCCTCATATGTCAGTAAATGATAGTGATCTAACTCCTCCCTTCTCACCAAGGCGGCCTAGGTTCGATTCTCAGACCTAGCACGTGGGATTTGCATAACCTTCCAATAGGCGCGCGTATGCAGCAGATAAGGTGAATATTTTCCATAACCTTCCCCCCGGAAACCTACGGCAGAGGAAGTTTGCACACTCGGCTATTCTCCTCTCTACTCTGAACGAGTCCAGTTTCAAACTTTCAAACTTTCAACGTCTACCGTATGTGGCAGATACGCGCGACTTTACTTCTGTTTGTGCTCTGTGTTACTAGAAGGAAATGACACATTGTTGACATTGCAGTATTTGTAACAGTGATCATTTCAGGAGTTGGGAGGATAAAGGGCGAATTGTGTATGCAATCGTATTAATGATTCGCCCTGTCTCCTCCCAGATGAAAGGGCGCATAGTGTAGGTAATCTTATTGCTGATTAGCCCTGTCTCCTCCCAGCTAAAAGGGCGACTTGTGTATGTTATCGTATTGGTGATTCGCCCTGTCTCCTCCCAGCTGAAAGGGCGACTATTGTATGTGATCTTATTGCTGATTCGCCCTGTCTCCTCTCAGCTGAAAGGCCGAATGGTGTATGTAATCTTATTGCTGATTCGCACTGTCTTCTCCCAGTTGTAAGGGCGACTATTATATGTTATCTTATTGCAGATTCACCCTGTCTCTTCCCAGCTGAAAGGGCGACTATTGTATGTAATCTTAATGCTGATTCGCCCTGTCTCCTCCCAGCTGAAAGGGCGACTATTGTATGTAATATTATTGCATATTCGCCCGTCTCTTCCCTGCTGAAAGGGCGAATTATATAATCTTATTGCAAATTCGCCCTTTATCCTCCCAGCTCCTGATTTGTTGGTGCACATTAGTAGTGATTCCCGTATTTAAGATAATTGCAGTGATAACTATTACGATTTTTAGTCATTTGTCAGTATTTGCTCTGTTATCTGCTTCTTGTAGTAATAATGATTTTCCCCCTTAAAATATTAACATGTAACACTTTAAAAACATTAAATCCATTGTTGTGTATAAACATGTAATCTGACCCTTAGACCTCCCATTTTCAAGGCCAGCAGCGAGATATACCTCTCACATACGCGTGACCGTTCGTGAACTTTTAGAGGGCGCGCCTATCGGATGTCAGTCAATGATAGTGGTCTAACTCCTCCCTTCTCACCAAGGCGGCCTAGGTTCGATTCTCAGACCTAGCACACGGGATTTCAATAACGAGAAGTCACGTACAATAGTACTATCCAATCACAAGCTCGGAATTGTTTACAACTTGCAGCTGCGATCTCCAGATTGGCTAGCACTCGACAGACGCTCAACAGTTTCTCATTTGAAATCCATTGTGGGCATACTAATAAATAGTATTCATAACAATCAAAATTAGCATAATTTTACACAATAAAATAATCTTTTCTTTGGACAGTTTATCCGAGTTCTTTCTTTTTGCCTATCTGCCGCATCCTTTGCATGAAATTTGTACCAAATCAGTCGGAATTTTTGTTTACATTTATAAGCAAGGTTCAAAAATAAAATTACTTTCTCACTGACTTCAATTTCAGATGAGCAAAAATGTTCAACAGATTATTGGCAATGCTTTGTATGTATATTATTTGCCCAGTGCTAAAATAAATATGTGCCCATTACCTTTGAATAACATGCTGAGCATCTATGCCCAAGATCGCGGGTTCAAACTCGGCCGAAGCCGTCGGATTTTTAAATAGCGTTAAAATTCCCTCAGTATGCCTTCCTTCGGAGGGGAAGTAAAGCCGGCGGTCCCATGTCTTAGATTTATGGCATGTTAGAGAATCTTCCACTAATTACACCTGTGTGAAGCTAAATTGTATAGGTTAAGAATGTTAACAACGCTCTTAGGTTACTACGTTCGTTGCCAAGAGCCGACTGCGGTGGCGTCTAGTTGCTAAGTTCTGTACAAGGCCTAGTAGTCGTTGACGGTGGCGTTTGGCGGCAAAAGTAGGAACTATTTGATAAATTCAAAGTTGCAGTCCTTCCTTGAATTAAAAAACAGATACACACACTAATACAGCCATCACAATTAACACCGGTTATCAGACAGATTCTGCACACACCCAAAAGTACACGGGGCTACATGACCGCGTTGTCGCAGCCCCTAAACTGAGGAACCAACCAACCAACCTTTCAATAAAAAGACAAGAAATGAAATATAATTATCCTGTCAAACGTTATCCCATCTATCCTGCCAGTGTCCATGAGCTAAGGTTGACCTCAATGTGGAATACCTGCTACAATTTGTGTGTCACCTCCCCACGAACCAGCTGGTTTTTCAGAACAGAGGCGATGTTACTTGGTATTAGGTTCACTCTCGAGGGGGTGACTATTAGTCGGGGGTGTTTATCTCTACACAGTATAAAACAAAGTCCCCGATTCTTGGATGTAACGGGTAATCTCGAGAACCACTGGATAGATTTTGGTGCGGTTTTCACCATTCTGTAAAGGATTTCTTGAGGAAGGTTTCTGTAGAAAATTAATTTATGACCAAAGGAAGCCGAGTAGTAATGATTTCAGGGAATCGACTCGAAGAAAAACCTGACATACGTGCGTCTTTTAAGCTTACAGTATCCTGGGTAAACCGTTAAAAATATCTGTATACTATGAGTGTAAGAATTGTTCAACATGAAATGTTCTACAAAGAAAGTCCGCGACAGCATCTTTAATAGCCTACATCGCCCACTATAGGTGTTTTAACGTTTTCATTTCTTCCATCGAACTCCATTCAGTGGAAATTTAAATTACTGCTTTGGAGGGAGTTTTCGAGCTAGCGAGTAAGCCTATCATTCCAGCTTCGGTCAGCATCAAACTGTCGAGTTAAGTTGGAGTTTCGCTGTTCACCGGGGCTTTTCTGAATTGCATCTTGGACCTGTGATTCCGTTGGTTGGCTCCTTAGTTTAGGGACTGCGACAACGCAGTTATGTAGCCCCGTGTACTTTGGGTGTATGTAAAATTTGTCTGATAGCCGGTGTTAATTGTGATGGCTGTATTAGTGTGTGTTATCCGCGATTCAGGTAGAAGGACTGCAGACGATCAATTTTTCAAGTAGATCTTACTTTTGCTACCAAATGCTACCGTCCACGACACCTAGCTGCGGACTTGGCTACAAGATGTAATCGCAGCCAGCACCTGGCGACGAATGTTGGAACTAATTAACCTACAAATTTTAGCTTCCACAAGAGTAGTTAGTGGAAGGTTCTTTTTCATGCCATAAATCTATGACATGGGACCGCCGGCTTTACTTCCCCTCCGAAGGAAGGCATGCTGAGAAATTTTTAACGCTCTTAAAAAAACGATTCTGTCCGTGAGCCTTTCAAGCTTACACTGGGCAAACCGGTAAAGATACCGGGGCGGGTTGCTAGTACAGTATTAGTGTATAATAATGACTAGGGTTCGGAAGTTTAAGACCTAAAGATGTTCCAAATATGCAAGCAAATATGCCCTAAAAACTAGCTAAATATGACCTAAAAACTATAAAATATGACCTAAGAAACATGGCATTTCCTTGTTTGCTAATTGCTTCTGAGCTAAATATATCTACTGGAGTGACATTCTATTGAAAGGTGGAAACACACTATCGTCATGTTCCGTGACCTCATGCGTACAGTGTCGCAATCTAACTTGTCCAGAAAGATGTGCTAAAAGACGTCCGTAGAAGAGCACCCTCTTGGAATCAGGTCTTCTAAACCTGCTATCTGCCTGTTCCGGGAAAAGAAAGAAAAATATATCTACTAGGCTACACTATTCGGAAATCCTCTGTTTGAAACTCGACGCAGATAACACGTAACTTGTTAACGACGCCTCAATTTAAACAAAAATGCTGAAATTATAACCATATATGACCTTATATCACTAAATCATGACCAAATATGACCAAAACAATAAAAATGGCCGTAATATGAATTTATAGGCAACATCAAATTGCTTTAAACGTGGTCATTCAAACTTATTTTTCATATTTCGGGTAAAATGAGATCAGGAAAAAAAATATGACTTTTCCTTAACATCCGAACCTTAAATAATGACGAATAATTTTATTCCCGCTTTGAGAGTGCATTGGGGTTGCAGGTAGCAGTGGTGCAACCCTATCAGAGTGCCATTTTACCACGCCACTGGCGTCAATCAACTCAAGTCAGAGTCATACCGGATCAGCGACCCCACGCCTCCACTCTATTACATGCATTGCGTGGACGGTGCGGCGAGTTCACTGATTTGCAAAAAGGCTACTACGTCCGATCGCAGCTTCCCAAGGCTTCCTGACATTGCTAAATTAGTCGATCGTTCAATCATAGGAGTGGGACGTACATGTGACAAATACATATTGCGCTTGACGTTAATGCCCGAGTAGGAGAAGTGCGGTAAAAACAAAATTATCATATGAGTCGTCCAGTTGCAAAACTCGTGTAATCCACTTGTGAATAAGGATCATGTCGTAAAATTATTTATGTAATTATTTTACTTTATTTACTTTATTTTTAGCCTATTTTCATTTTATGAAGAAAAAAAAAGGCTTATGAGATCACCTTTCGTCCGTGTGTGTGTGTGCGTGTGTGTGTGTGAGGTGTGTGTGTGTGTGTGTGTGTGTGTGTCCTAATAACTTCTAAACGGATGGAGCGATTACAATGAAACTCGGTAAGATCATAGCACTATTCTGGCCGACCCCGACCGTGCCCTTCAAATTTTATTGTCCCTCACCAATCCCACATGGCGGCTGTGCGAAATATTTCACCAGCATACAGTATCTCCGAAACTATTACCGATATCGCCCTGGAATTTTTGTACGGTGATAAAGGCATTACTAGAAGTTCACATATGGGACTTTCAAAAACCTGGTGACTACAAAACCAACATGGCGGCCAAGCGAAGTTGAGACTTTTAAATAGACTTTTCTCGCGATTTAGCTATCCAAACGTAATGTAACTTGGTACAGCAAATGTTTATACACATTGTAATGCACTGGAGTCTAATTTAGTTCAATTGTTTACATAACCTCAAAATGGCGGCTGTGCGAAATATTTCACTGGCCTTCTATATCTCCGAAACTATTACAGATATCATCATGCAATTTTGTACGGTGATAAAGGGTACTGATACAAGTTTATCTATGTATCTTTCATAAACCTGTAAAGTACAAAACGAACATGGCGGCCAAGCGAATTTGAAACATTTTAATAGACTTCTCTCGTGATTTAACTCTCTGAGCGCAGTGAAATGTGGTACACTAAATGATTATACATATTGTAATGAACTGGCATCTAATTTAGTTCAATTGTTTACATAACCTCAAGATGGCGGCTGTGCGAAATTTTAAAATTAAGTTTTAAATTCGTGTGTCGTAATCATGCGATCGAAGTGAAAGTTTGAATAATTAACCTAGGCAATAATTGTCCTTGAATGGCACATAACGCTATGGCCTATACATATAACAATCCAAAATGGTGAGCATCCGAAATATTCAGACGGTTCTCAATATCTATGAATCTTTTACAGCAATCAAACTGAAATTTGTTATGTTCATAGAGGCTATGAACATATGTTCACCTATAGGACTTTCAGTACCTGGTGAGCACAAATCCAACATGGCGGCAACGCGAAGTATAAATATTTAAATGGACGTTTTTCACGAATTAGCTATCCGAATGCAGTGAAACGTTGCACGTTAAATGCTTATACAAATGTTAATCCACTGGCATCTAATTTATTTCAATTGTTTGCATAATCAGAAGATGGCAGCTGTGCGAAATTTTAAAATCTCGTTTTTACTTCTTGTGTTCTAATCATGCGATTGAAGTTTGAATACCACACGTACACAATAATCTTAATGTAATAGTACAAAAATAAAAATCCAACCTGGCGACCATCTGAAATATTTAGACGGTTCTCAATATCTACGAATCTGTTACAGCAATTGAACTAAAATTTTGTATGTTGATAGTGGCAATTAACATGAGCAGGATATATGAAAATAGGCTGTATAGTTCTTCACGGAACTACTTGTTTTACTTTATTTTATTTTGTTTTTCATTGTTTAATTTAATTTGTTTTGTTTTATTTTAAATTGTTTTGTTTATTTTTTGTATTTTTTTATTTCGTTAGAGCCATCTATGGACCACGGTGCTTGTGTTTTAGCTGTTTCTTGATGTCATCGTCAGGCTTGCCACGATCGGTGTTCTTAGTGGTGGGTTTGGCAGCTGCTTTCATGTTGGTACCTCGAGCTTTTCTGATGGCCCAGTAGTCCTTCATTTTCCGGCTAAATTGAATCTTACGTTCCTCAGACCATTTCCTAGTCTCGTCTTTTGGTCTGTGGGTAACTTCTGTGAGGGATGTTACGAAGGATTTAATTTTAAGAGCTGTATGATAGTTACTCCGGTCGGCTATGTCATTTTCATTTATATGGAGTTCCGAAAGATCCTTCTCCACTTGCTTCTTCCACAAGAATCCAGTAGCTTTGCCCTTGTTAGCAGCCTTGAAGATCCTATGGGATAACCTGTTTGAGTCCATTCTGAATAGATGTCCGTAAAAAGCCAGTCGCCTTCTTCTGATGGCATCTATAAGATTTTCTTGGCGTTTATATAGCTCACGATTTGGTTGATACCATCGGCTTCCATCTGGTAGAATTCTTGGTCCTACTATCCGTCTCAGGAACTTTCTTTCTTGTACCTCGAGGGCTCTTAATGGGGTCTTCTTAGTTAGACATAGGCACTCTGCTGCATAGAGGACTGAAGGTCTGACTACCAGTCGCCTTCTTCTGATGGCATCTATAAGATTTTCTTGGTGTTTATATAGCTCAAGATTTGGTTGATACCATCGGCTTCCATCTGGTAGAATTCTTCGTCCTACTATCCATCTCAGGAACTTTCTTTCTTGTACCTCGAGGGCTCTTAATGGGGTCTTCTTAGTTAGACATAGGCACTCTGCTGCATAGAGGACTGAAGGTCTGACTACTGCATTGTAGTGTCTTAGTTTGACATTCATCGACAAATTTTTTGAAGCATATAGTTTTCTACAGGCATGGTAAGCCTTATCTAGTTTGAGTCTCCTGTGTTCAAGAGCCACTGTTTCGCTGAGGTCCTCTGAAAACCATTCCCCAAGGTATTTTACACTTTTGACTCTCTTGATGTAGATGTTATCACTGACTCTCATCGTTCTAGGGGCATCCTTGATGTTAGTAACAAACTCGGTCTTTCCTATGTTAATCAAAAGACCCGTTTTAGCCGCTATTGAGTGCAGTGTTTGGAGCTGAGTAGTAGCCTCCTGTATGTCATTTGCCAATAAAGTCAGATCGTCTGCAAAGGCTAGGCATGGAATCCTTAGGTTGTCAGCTTTAATCCCCATCCGTAATCCAGTATTCTCTGGTAGGATTCTCGTCCACTCTCTAATGATCTTTTCCAGAACACAATTAAATAATATGCATGAGATGCATATTTGTTTATTTTATTTTGCTTTCATTTTTATTTTGTTCTATTTTGATATTTCAGAAAAAAACACAAAACAAACAGAAAAAGAAAACGAAGCAAAAAGCAAAATTCAAAAGCAAAAGCAGAAAACAAAAAACAAGGAACACAAAGCAAAATGCAAAATTCAAAAAAAGCAAAAGCAGAAAACAAAAAACAAGGAACACAAAGCAAAAAGCAAAATTCAAAAACAAAAGCAGAAAACAAAAAACAAGGAACGCAAAGCAAAATGCAAAATTCAAAAAAGCAAAAGCAGAAAACAGACACAAAACCAAAACCAAGAAAGGTTGGTTGGTTGGTTGGTTCTTAAGTTTAGGGGCTGCGACAACGCGGTCATGTAGCCCCGTGTACTTTGGGTGTGTGTAGAATCTGTCTGATAACCGGTGTTAATTGTGATGACTGTATTAGTGTGTGTTATCTGTTTGTTAATTTAAGTACTGCAACTAAGAATTTTTCAAATAGTTCCTACTTTTGCCGCCAAGCGCCACCGTCAACGACTACTAGGCCAAGTTCAGGACTGAGCTACTAGATGCCGCCGCAGTCGGCTCTTGGCAACGAACATAGAAACCTAAGAGCGTTGTTTACATTCGTAACCTATCCAATTTAGCTTCACACAGATGCAATTAGTGGAAGGATCTTTAACATGCCATAAATATATGACATGGGACCGCCGGCTTTACTTCCCCTCCGAAGGAAGGCATACTGAGGGATTTTTAACGCTCTTAAAAAATCCGACGGCTTCGGCCGGGTTTGAACCCGCTATCTTGGGCTTAAAAAAAACAAGAAAGAAAAGCAAAAAAAGTAAAAAGCAAAAGCAAAAGCACGAAGCAAACACAAAACCAAAGACCAAAAACACAAAGCAAAGAGTAGAAAACAACAAACACAAAAGATGCGCGAGGCAAAGTGCAGAGAAACGTTTCCCATGAAAATGATTCTTATTTACAAATGGATTAAACGAGTTTTGCAACTCGACGATTCACATTAGTTTGTTGTAAGACTATGGTCATCACAGTGTAAACCCAAGTACACGAGGCTAATGACCAAGATGTCCCCAACCCAGGGGCTCACAACCAATAGGACATGGGTTGGCAACCAAGGGACCCCAGCTGAGTCCAGCATTGCTTCCACTCACTTGTGCCTGGCCCATGTCTGTTATCATATCTGTCTACCTCCCTTGGTCAACTCCTGTTCTCTTCCGACCCCGAAGGTATTAACAGTACCTGTGGCCAACGGGGACTTGCATTTTCCCGCCTTAATTGGTCATTGCCCCATATTTTCTGATCCCCTCATTCTTCGAAGGGTCAGTCATCTTCTTTTCTTCTCCTGGTAGGCCTATCTCCTGTGTTCAAGGCTCTGAAGGAGCAGGGCGTGAGTAGCTCCACACTTGAGGCGCACCCTGGATAGTGCTACACCCTCGGAAGCTCACGACTGGTGGGCACGGGAGTTGGCAACCCCGAGGGAATGAGCTGGGTCCTTTATGGCATTTTTCCATTGCCTTTGGGTTTGCACTCTTGGCTATAATTGCAGAGGTCCGGGTTCGAACCCTGGCTCTGCCAAGAAATTTAATTCTGGTCTGAGGGCTGGAACGGGGTTCACTCAGCCACGAGAGGCAAAAGTGAGAAGAGGTGGGTTCATTTCCCAGCCTCAGCCATCTTGGAGGTGGTTTTCCATGTCTTCCCACTTCTACTCCGGGCCAATGCCGGGATGGTTCCTAACTTGAGGCCTCGGCCTATTCCTTCCCAATCCTCATCTGAATTACAAATACAGTCATCACTATAACACAGGTTATCAGCCAAATTACATACATATACACACATGTACACGGGGTACATGACCACGATGACGCAAAGATCCTAAATGAATCAACAACAACAGTTGTAGGTTTGTGGTTAGTTTTAGTTGGTTTCATTTTGAGAATCACTCTCACCATTAGAGGCAGATAACCTAGATGTTAGGGCTCTTGAAACAACAATTATTATCATTATCATCATCATCATCATCATCATCATCAAGTTGATCCACATAAAGGACCTAAAGTATACTACAAATTAACACGGCCACGGGGCGGCTTCGGTGGCGTAGTCGGTAGCATGCTGAGCTTCCATGCCCAAGATAGCGGGTTCAAACCCAGCCGAAGTCGTCGGAATTTTTAAGAGCGTTAAAAATCCCTCAGTATGCCTTCCTTCGGAGGGGAAGTAAAGCCGGCGGTCCCATGTCATAGATTTATGGCATGTTAAAGAAGCTTCCACTAATTACACCTGTGTGAAGCTAAATTGTATAGGTTAGGAATGTAAACAACGCACTTAGGTTTCTACGTTCGTTGCCAAGAGCCGACTGCGGTGGCGTCTAGTAGCTAAGTTCTCAACTAGGCCTTGTAGTCGTTGACGGTGGCGTTTGGCGGCAAAGGTAGGAACTATTTGAAAAATTCAAAGTTGCAGTCCTTACTTGAATTAAAAAAACAGACACACACACTAATACAGCCATCACAATTAACACCGGTTATCAGACAGATTCTAAACACACCCAAAGTACACGGGGCTACATGACCGCGTTGTCGCAGCCGCTAAACTGAGGAACCAATCAACCAACCAACACGGCCACAGTCATAGTTTGTGGTAGGCTTATTGCGAGAGGCCAAGGCATGCGCCTATTTCACTGTGTTGTCATACCTGCTCCGACAAAGGGCGTACAACTTACGTTATGAATTTATGCCTAAACGCATACAGACACAGGAAGAAAAGCCGAAAAACAATTGTTCGAACACTTTATACTATGCTTGTGTACAGTCATCCATCTCGCGTTTCGATATATTCAAAAGTTACACTGCGGTCAATATATGTTACTAACTTACGACATTTTATTCCACTCATCAAGATGTACTACCAATTGTACAGTGTGTCCGTAAATTCTCTCCGCAGCGGCAAGCTACGCGGGTCTCGCCTCGAGGGACGCGTTAGGTTGGCAGTACATTCATGTCGCTGTATACGCAGTCTCACCGCAGCGCTTGTTCCGTGTTGACTTTCAAGTGGAGTGGTAGGGAGGGGAATCCCAGTTCATTATTTCCGACAGTGAGTGTCTGTGCATGACAGTTTTGACACTGTATAATGCCCGTTGCTCACGGTAAAATTTTCCTTCACATTTATTGTAAAATAATTTAATTTTATAAAATTTCTGTTGCTCACGGTCAAATTCAAGTTTTATAAAACCTTTGATAAAACTTTCCATAAAATAGGACATGTTCTATTCCGTAAAATTAATTTTACGAAACGAACCAATCAGGGAAGCTGACATGAAGATGATGCTGGCGCCACGTGGTGAGAAGATTGTGAAGCTCGCTTGTAAACAAACACTTCGAAAATGGCAGGCTCCGGCTGGACTAAGGAAGCTGTTAGTGGTTTACTGGACGAGTACCAGATATATCAGTGTTTGTATGAGGTTAAAACGCCCATATACCACAATAGAATTGCAAGAAGGGAGGCAGAAATCTCAATCGCGAATATGTTTCACAAATTCGACCGAACACAAGCCAGGTTGATGTGAAGGCGAAGATAAACGGGCTTCGAACTCACTTGCAGTCTCATTTCAGGAGAAATGGCTTGCCTCATGTTAGTGTCCTGTCGAATAATTTTGGGACCCACAAGATCTAGGAGTTTTTTTTAAAACTGCTTTCCTCCATTCTTAGAAAATTCCTATATGAATTCTGATCTAACCTCAACTTATTTTCGACCAAGGAGAGCATTCCTCTACTCTTCTCTTCTTTTTATCCATTCCCGAGTCCAGGACTTCCTAGCATTTCTTTTCTTCCATTTTACCACTGTTCGACATATAAATGTAGCTAAAGCAGCAATTTTTCCAATTTTTGCTTTGTTTGTTGGAGCCATACTCTCAAACCAATGTGTGTTGAACAGCTGATTCTTGGTTCAGAAGTTTATCGGTAGATGGCGCTCCTGATACATCCACGGATTTTTTAAAATAATTTGACCGTGAGCGACACAACTTGCTTTCGTCAATTTTTTATGAAATTAGTTGTAAAATAAATTTTAAGAAACATTTTACCGTGAGCAACAGGCATAAGTTGTGTACAGTGTCACGATGTGGACACCTATCTCGAAGCAGGAAAACGTAAACTAAATTGCCGCCTCACATGCTCCGTCAAGTTTCCATCAGCACGGAAAACACACACTCTTCAGTAGTCAGCATTCCCACTAGAATCAGCTTACACAAGAACTTGACAAGAACACAACTTACAGCGTCAACACTGTCATGCACAGACACTCACTGTCGGCAATATTGAACCGATATTCCCCACCCTATCACTCCAGTTGAAGGTCAACACGGCACAAGCGCTGCGGTGAGACTTCGTATACAGCGAAATGAATGGACTGCGTATAATGAATGTACTGCCAACCTAACACGTCCCTCGAGGCGAGACCCGCGTAGCTCGCCGCTGCGGAGAGAATTTACGGACACACGGTACTTCCGTGCATGAGTTACTTTTTACCCTGTATAGTCAAAAGTATGATATTCCAAAGTTTTGTTGAGAGTGTATTTACTAGTGAGAATGAGGCTTTAGAGAAACGCTGGTCTAGTCTTTAATACGCCAGCGGGTGAAATAACTTCTGCACCAGACCCCATTATTAAGTTATCTCACGAGATCGTTCAGAAGTGGAACGAACACTTGCCATATTACATGCTGTGTATTCCACATTAGCTTGCTCATCCCGTCACAAACAACCTCATTTACGTATGATTTGCATTTTCTGTTCTCCTCAGTGCCATGGTCCATTGCCGACATAACGGAGTGCTCTAGATAAAGTGAGTGCACATTTTACTTAAACAACAACAACAACAACAGCAATAGTAATAATAATAATAATATGTTGTTGTTGTTTGAGACTTCAGGGTCTTTTGACTGGTTTGGTGCAGCTTATCATGCCTCCCTGCCCTGAGCTAATCGTTTAATCTCTACATAGCCACCAAACCTTGCATCCGAGGCAATTTGTTCTAACCTTGGTCTACCCCTACAGTTGTTGTCCTCGACCCTTCCTTTCTTCTCAATATCTCTTCATCCATTCACTGTACTCACTTTTGCGTTCTACTGTCCATTCTGTATTCTTCCATGCGGATTTCTCGGCAAGTTTGTGTCTGTTTATTAGGGTTCCAAATAATATTGTGGTCTATTGTGAATGATTTCTTCGTTGAAAACAATTTCTTGGAAGTCTTGTGTGATTTCTACCAGACGTATTATGTAGTTATTCAGAGATAATGCTAGGTTTAACATGTTTTCGTTAGTCTATTTCAGTGCTGTCCAACTTTCTGGGGCACATTTAACTAATTCCCAAAGAGGTGCGGACATCACCACTGTCATCACAGCCAGTATTTGACTACACTTGGTACATTTATTATTTTATTATTATTATTATTATTATTTCGGCATTATTATCACTAAAATATGTAATACTTCAAAAATACTACAAAATATTACCCTCTAATTTTGTCTTTTCGTAATTCGGAATTTACATGAAATTCACTATTAAAGTCCTTATGTTTTGTCGAAAATTGTCGTTCTGCATTACTTTTCTTCGGAACAGACACATTACAAGTACACAATAAGCACACGGGCTTTCCTCTAAATTCGACAAAACAATACTGATTTTCCCAATCACTGTTGAAACTGTAAGTTATTTGCCTTTTAGCCATACTGTATCAGAACACCAGAACCTTCACCAAATAGCTTATACGCTATTTGCCTTCACTCACGAGCTCTCAATTTATACTGAATGTTTGGTAGGTTGAATCTCCTCCCGTCGCTATCTGTACAAATAACACTCTTCAAATGATCGAACTTACTGTTAGCGGCATAGCTTTCTTGGGATTTAAGTAACTTTGTCTTTAATTCCCAACCAGTTGAGACCTGACGAAAGCGCAAATTCCGGAGGAGGGAGTGTCTTTTGTATGGCAGAAATGTTTATGACACAGCAGGTGCCACAATTCCGGGAAGGGATGTAAACACCGTTATGGCAAGTAGGTACCCTCCTGAGTCGCAACAGGAAAAGACTAGCGTAGATAAATATGCTTCATGGGTGTGACTGGGAAGATGTCCCGAAGAAAATAGCTTTTACTTGAAATTTAATTTAATATTAAAAACTCATTGGAATAAAAATGTGCTTATGAAGGGCGCCAGGAAAATAAACCTAGGGCGCCGCGTTGGACAGCGCTGGTCTATTGTAATCCTTTCTGTATGTGTGTCCATAAAAAAAATGTCAGTCACTTTTTTTCTGATGGAATCTGTGATTTTTTCAATGCTTTGATAGACTTTATGTGGCTTCTGTCTCGCCCAAACCCCGTTGTTGGTTTTGTTGTTGTTGTTGTTAATATGTTTGTTACAGTTAGTACTTTAACGTAGCCTATAACATTGTACTAAATGTTGAGTGTGCGAAATGAACAAAATTCACGAGCATTGAACAAGTTGGAGTCCGATACCTCAGATGAATACTGAACTTATAATCTTCTTCCATTTCTATTTACTGCAGAGTTTCTACAATTTGCTAATAGATATTCACGTAATGAGTGTTGCTGTTGTTGATTCATTTAGGGGCTTTGTGACATTGTGGTCATGTAGCCCCATGCACTTTGGCATATGTGTAGAATCTCTGATGACCTATATCATTGTGATGGCTGTACTCGAGTATGTATCTGTTATTGTAGTTCAGATTTGGATGGGAGGCGGCTGTGGCCTTAATTTAGGAACCGTCCCAGCATTGGCCTGGAGTGGAAGGCAAAAACCACTTCTAGGACGGCTGAGATGAGAATCAAATCCATCTCTTCTTAGTTTAGCCTCACGAAGCTGAATGTACACCGTTCCAGCCCTCGGACCAGAATTAAATTTCTTGGTGTATTGATTGGCTTCGGATATATTTTAAATAAATTATAAGACCCTATATAACATTTGTGTTTCTTTTGTAGGATATTCAGCGTTCCGGTGTATGGTTAAAATCCCTAAACCATGGAAGTATGGTTCCAGGATTCAAACCAGAGTTCAGGTAAAGTCATGTAGCTGCCTGGATTGGTGCAAGTTTTCGAAATCGAGCCTGAATTAAATTTCTTAGGAAGGCCGGGAAAAGAAGCCAGGCCATCAAGGCGGTAGCCAACTACATCACGAGGCGTGCAGTACAGTAGTTTAAGTCTAGTTACAGTCTAGAACGTAATCATTTCAATAGCTCGCTACTATGGAAGTTACGATTGAAAAAAGTTTCACACTGCAACTAGCATAATAACACAGAAAGGGCTCACATAAAACGCAACACTTTCACAAGTGCAATGAACTAACGGAATAAAATATATAATTGGTTAAAAATACGAAGTTCAATTATAAACTTCTCTGGCTTAATAATTGCAAATTGTTGTACATAAGTGTTATATACATATCAGCGGCTTCGGTGGCGTAGTTGGTAGTATGCTGAACTTCTGTGCCCAAGATAGCGGGTTCAAACCCGGCCGAAGAGCGTTGAAAATCCTTCAGTATGCCTTCCTTCGGAGGGGAAGTAAAGCCGGCGGTCCCATGTCATAGATTTATGGCATGTAAAATATCCTTCCACAGACTAAACATGCGTGAAGCTAAATTGTTAGGTTAGATTTCGTTGGAACGCTCTATCAATGTTCCAACGTTCACAACTAGGTATCATTGATATCTGGTGGCGAAAGTTGAAACTACTTGAAATTGAACGGAACTTGTAGCTCTCCCTAGGGGTGTCCGCTGGAAGCAGCTACAAACTCAGGCGAGCCAAACATGTCCTCGGACACTCCCGGCACTAAAAGCCATACAATAATTTTTTTGTTATTAAAAAGTAATCACCACAGGCCTGTGCACAGGTATCCCATTGCTTCACTAGCCGCAAGATTGCCTGTTCCCAGAAGTATTGTAGTTGTGACAGGATCAAATCCTGTACGAAGTCATTTAGTTCGTCGTCGGATTGGAAACGTTTTCCCCTGAGATTTTTGTTTTAAATGGACCAAACAGATGGAATTTGCAGGGTGACAAGTCAGGATTGTAGGGCGGATGCTCAAGTTGCTCCCACTTGAACGTGGCCAATACACCTTGTGCGACGTTAGAGACGTGTGGGCGAGCGATATCATGGAGCAGAATCACTCCCTTCGTGAGCAGTCAAGTCCGTTTGTTCTTGATATACTCTCTGCTCCCCACTTGTCGAATTGTGCAATGTGAACGCCATCACTGCTGCTGCTTCAACTTCAACTGAACGGGACGGAACGTCCAACTTACTGTCAGCTTCTCTTCTGCGTCATGTGTGTGTACGCCGACTCATGCGCAGTACGACGCCGGACACTACAGCTCCTAGATGTCGGCCTATGTTATCACAAAGCGGCATATTCAAATATCAACCGGTTTCAGTTTTACGACGATTCGTACCTTTTCATATGAACACCCCTCTTACAATGAAAACAGCACTTCCGCATTACGATTATGAACTTTCCTTTATGGGCTATAACAATTACAAGGGCATTAATCAACACTTGATTAAGCTGTTTCCTCGTAGGTATAATAGCGGTATTATACGGTATTAAAGGCATAGAGGCATCAATTCAATCCGTGAAACCTAATCAGTACGGTGATAACCTTCTCTAGATGAGGGTGCTATACCAAACGTCAGGTCAAGCAAGTCCTGAAGAAAATATCCCTCCGCGCATCTCCTCTCCCCCCCCCCCCCCCCCCCCGCCCCTTCTTGTGTTTCCGGCATGGATTGTCTTCTCTCAACCTACTAGGCCTATATACATTTAAAATCATTTGTTATTTGTTTGCACCATTTACTGAAATTCTCTCCACTTTTATTAACTTTTAATTATTTTATTGGTGATTCAAGCTTAAAAACTGCAGTTTGAACACGTTGTGTACTTGAGGAAACCATGTTGAACATTGTGAAATCGTAGTAGTGTTGCCAACCTTTGAGCCTGATTCGCCATAAAATCGAATTACTCGGGTGCTCTTTTGCCACTCAAACAAGGTTTATACACCCACACACAACAAAATGTAATAAAATATTAAATTCGTCCTGAATTACTCTGCCTATCATTCCAAATACCACTAAAAACTATATTCACACGCACAATTAATCAACTGCATGGAAAGCAAAGATGGAAAATCTCCCAATTAGGCCTAACCTGAAGTGAAAAATGTATTCATAGATTTTTACACAGGGAATTCTAAACAGTAATCTATCCAGCTTATGAAAACATAGCAACATATGCTGGAAAATCCTGTGCGCCAAAAACAAGCAGAAAAAGTGGGAACTATTTCCTGGCGCGTTAGCCTCTACACAGACCAGAACATCAAAGGGACCGCTCAGATCTTGAGATGACCAGAGGTCTAAGTTTGTTTTATACAACATCGCCGCATTGTATAGGTCAATTTCTTAACCGATTTGTCAAGTCTTAGTTTGATAGATTAGAATAAGATCTTATTCGCATTCAAGGCCCACAAAAACTCAAGCCACTGGAAGCAATTTGACACGCAATATTGACTATTTGTTTTTGTTGTTGTTATTGTTGTTGCTTCATCTGAGGGGCTTCCACATCATGGTTATTTAGTTCCGTGTACAGTGTATAAATAAATAAATAAATAAATAAATAAATAAATAAATAAATAAATAAGTAAATAAATAAATAAATAAATCTTATAACCTGTGTTATTCTGTTGTCCGTAGTCGTTGTAGTAGCAGTAGTAGTAGTAGTAGTCGTATGTATTTGTAATTCAGGTGAGGATTGGAGAGGAAGCGGCCGTGGTCTTAAATTAGGATCCATCCCGGACTAGAAGTGGGAAACCACGTAAAACCACTTCCAAGATGGCTGAGGTAGGAATCGAACCCATCTCTTCTGAGTAGTGCCTAGTGAGGCTGAGTGTAACTCGTTTCAAGCCTCAGACTAGAATTAAATTTCTTGGCAAAGCCGAGAATCGAACCCGGACCTCCGGGGCGATAGCCAAGAACGTTAGCTGCTACACCACGAGGTGGTCGGAATAGAATGCCTGCCTTACAGTAGAATCGACAACGACGGGCACGCCCAGCTAGCCTACCATTAAATGAAAAAGTACCGTACCAGTACCTTAATAATTCGTAATAAATTACCAACAGTGAAACCCAATAAGCGTGCCCTTGGCGTGCACCACCGGTTTCTTGCAGATGCCATAAATTGCAGCCGTGCCGCAGTGGTGGGTGTAGCCTCTTCATGGCGGGCTAATATTTCAATTGGTTGGGGTCAACGATCACCGCCACTGCGGTGTTAGCACCTCCAGGGCGTGCGTGTCAACTCTGACGACATGCAGACACCAAGTTCTTCACGTTTAAGGTGATTATACCAAGAATCTTCGACGAATTATGAATGCGCCTTGACTTTCTCATTAATGATGCGGTATTCAACGAACTGAAAATTAACAGTCGTTCCGTGATTTCAATTATTTTACATAAGGGCGTATCCCGAGGATGGGTGGTGGGTTGCGGCCCCTCCGACATGTTCAAAAATTATCATTACATGATTGCTGCATAATCAAAAAAGTTGCTATATATCAATCTGCTGTTATACACATCAAAAAAGTTTTTCATTACACTTGTTTGCATGATGCAGAGCGTATGTGCGCGAGGTTATTACAAAAGAGACGGCATTCTGACAAATCCTGCACACTTTATTCATGTGTGAAAAGAAAATTACAAACAGGAAGACATTTGGCCTGTTAAACAGGGACTGATATGTGTTGTAATCTTGCCATCCTCTGACGCTTCAATAAGGAACATGGCCATCAGGGGCGTCCAGCAGAGTTCTTACTTACCGAGGCATACCACAGATCAAGTTGTCCAGGTCCTCTTGAGGCAGGCGATCGCGTTCATCGACGGCGGCCTCAATGATCTATTGGCGGGTTATGGGAGGACGCTGAGCAATATCACGCTTCAGTATATCCCGTACATGTTCGATACAGTTCATGTCCGGCGACATCGCTGGCCATTCCATTCGTGCAATGGATAACTCCTGGAGGAAGTTTAGTACCATCACCACTCGTTGTGGTAAGTATATGCATAACTGTTTATCTTGATGTTGCTGATATGCGAGTGGTTCCACAAACAGATTGTTTTTACCTCAAAACAGTGATTATACGAGTAGCCACGGTGGGTGAGTGGTTATCGTTTCGGACTGCCAACCACAAGCTTGCAGGTTCGCTCCTGGTCGTGGTAAGTGAATTTGAAAGGCGACAAAAATCACGGTAAGCA
Organism: Meconema thalassinum; assembly: GCA_946902985.2. Lineage (NCBI taxonomy): Eukaryota > Metazoa > Arthropoda > Insecta > Orthoptera > Tettigoniidae > Meconema > Meconema thalassinum. The sequence goes on from OX336393.1 coordinate 179,627,209, forward strand.
TGTCATACGTTGTTGACATGTTAAAGAACCTATTTGAATTCAGTAGGCCGTGTTCATAATGGCAAAATTAATCTCAGGATTTTCGGCCAACACAAAACGTTCCTCCATTCTCTACTAGAAAGTGCATTAGTGTCACGGAGCTTAGATATCTAACCTCCTTGACTTTCATAGCGCTCCAAGGAGCGATAAAATTCCACATGCAGGCTGCCCTCTGGGCGTCAAAAACAAAGTTTGCACCCAGCACCCAATACCATACGATATTATTATAATTATCAGAGTAGCAGCAAGCCTCCGTGGCTTAGGCGGCAGCACGCCGGCCTCTCACCGCTGGGTCCGTGGTTCAAATCCCGGTCACTCCATGTGAGATCTGTGCTGGACAAAACGGAGGCAGACAGGTTTTTCTCCGGGTACTCCGGTTTTCCCTGTCAAAATTTAATTCCAGCAACACTCTCCACTATCATTTCATTTCATCTGTCATTCATTTAATCATTGACCCAGAGGAGTGCGTCAGGCCTCGGCAACCGGCACATTTCATATCCTCGCCGCTAGTTGGGGGCTTCATTCATTCCATTCCTGACCCGGTCGGAGACTGGAAGCAGGCTGTGGATTTTCATTTTCATCCGAGTAGCAGCTTGTAGACATATCAGATCTGTCAACACATTATTAGCAGACTAACACTGTTCTTGTATGTTGCAGTTCTAGCTTTTCACCATCATCTCAGCAGAACACCCGTGGGTCATTTCTTCATATTAGATTACAATTCTACAGTAGTTTAGGTCTCATTGCTGAAGTGTATCACAGCGATAGTAGCTACATCTTCATACATTAGTTGATGGAGGGAGACTGTTTGTAGATAGGGTCGTCATTTTTCAGTCATGCAACATTGTAGATATTTAAAAGTAAGAGCTCTTTTTTTTCTCGATTGCTTAATTCTCTAGTTGATTGGTTGGTTCCTCAGTTTAGGGGCTGCGACAAGGCGGTCATGTAGCCCCGTGTACTTTGGGTGTGTGTAGAATCTGTCTGATAACCGGTGTTAATTGTGATGCGGCTTTGGTGGCGTAGTCGGTAGCATGCTGAACTGCTGTGCCCAAGATAGCGGGTTCAAACCCGGCCGAAGACGCCGGATTTTTTAAGAGCGCTAAAAATCCTTCAGTATGCCTTCCTTCGGAGGGGAAGTAAAGCCGGCGGTCCCATGTCATAAATTTATGGCATGTAAAAGATCCTTCCACAGACTAAACTTGTGTGAAGCTAAATTGTTAGGTTAGATTTCGTCAGAACGCTCTATCCAAGTTCCAACGTTCACCACTAGGTATCATTGATATCTGATAGCGAAAGTTGGAACTACTTGAAATTGAACGGAACTTGTAGCTCACCATAAGGGTGTCCGCTGGAAGCAGCTACAGACTCAGGCGAGCCGATCATGACCTCGGACACTCCCGGCACTAAAAGCCATACGAAAAATAAATAAATAAATAAATAAATAAATAAATAAGTAAATAAATAAATAAATAAATAACTGTATTAGTGTGTGTTATCTGTTTTTAATTCACGTAAAGACTGCAGACATTCGATTTTCAAGTATTTACAACTTTTGCTACCAAACGCCACCGTCAGCGACCAACTAGTTCTGAACTTGGTTACTAGATGCCACCGCAGTCGGCTCCTGGCGACGAACGTTGGAACCAAATCAAATCTAACCTATAATTTAGCTTCAAACAAGTGTAATTAGTGGAAGGTTCTTTATCATGCCATGAATCTATGACATGGGACCGCCGGCTTTACTTCCCCTCCGAAGGAAGGCATACCTAATTCTCTAGTATTAATCAGTAAGAGTTGTCACACTTTCGAAGTTTTTTATGTGTTTTTTGTTTCTAAAGGCAGAGACCGTTTGTGGGTGATATTGTAGATTTGGTAGTATAGAGTTATTTTGTCATATACTGTATATTTGGATCTGATGATGCTCGCTTGACGAGCGAAACATGTCATCCTATAGCTGTTTCCCGCTTCTGTAGTCCATAACATATTTGTTCATGTTATTTTTTCGCATGTCCCAGTAATTGGGATTATATTGTGTTGACCGACAGAAAAACTTGCAATATGAATTGCCAATGAGGCAACACTGGAAAATGGCTTCAAGGCTCTATTTAGTATTTACTGTACACTATAAATACAGGGGTATTTTTTGTCTTTATCAAACCATAATTTTGATAGTACAGTAGGCTACATCAGGCTCTTCCAAATCCACGAGTTTGAGTATGCGTACACGCGAGTACGCCGGCCCCATGGTGTTGGGGTAGCGCAGCTGCCTCTCACCCGGAGGCTCCGGGTTCGATCCCCGGCTCCGTCAGGGATTTTAAAACTGACGTGAGGGTTGGAACGGGGTGCACTCAGCCTCGTGAGGACAAATGAGTAGCTGTCTGACAGTGAGACAGCGCCCCGATCACGAAATCCAAGATTAACGGCCGAGAGGACCCGACGCGCTGATCACGCATCACCCCCATATCTGCATGCCGAATGGCTGGGCAGCGGTCGCTTGGTCGGCCTTAGCCCGTCATGGGCTGTATAGTGCCAGGGGTTGACTTCTTTTTTGTGCTTGTACACGCGACTACCCAGCAGTGATGCTCGGAGCATGGTTGGAGAGCGACTGGGAGTGATAGCCAATACGTCACTGTGCGAAGGTCATAACACAAGTCCATGCGCTTCCTGCCAGACTTGATGTATTCACCGTGCAGTGACGGCAGCCCCCACAGCAGAGCTGTATTGTATGTTGCATGTTAACTCATGCAAGGCGGCGAGTACTCGGCTGCTCACTGGCGAGCTGGAACAGCCTGCAGTACATGATAGTTCCACGGTAGCGTTAGACGTATGACTCGTTGCTCCATCTTGTTGAAAATAACCTTCTGTCATTTCGACGTCATCCAGCTGCTCCACAAATGTATTGAAGATGCCCGTATAAACTTCAGTGTTTACATTCGTATCAAAGGAAATGGGGCCAAAATCCTGGAAGCTGACACCGCGCACCACACTGCAACAAAGCGGCATTATGCTGTACATGCGCAGAAACATCAACAAACTTGCCAATGACTAGTGGTACTGATTCTCCCAGAGCCACTGTGATCATTAGAACAAATTTCCCATTTCTAGGAGCTTTCAAAGAGAAATTATGACCCATTAAAGTTGTTCAGGTTTATATGAATCGCTCTGCATTATAGCAAATATTGCCATGAAGATCCGAGTAAACCCACTAGTCAGATGAACGATTTTACGCGTACGGTTACACTACAGGGTAGAGAAAACCACTTCTCGAATAACTGAGGTAGGAATCGAACCCATCTCCTCCCTGTTTTGCACCACGAGGCTAAGTGTACCCAGTTTCGTTGTTGTCGTTGATTCATTTAAGGCGATTTACGACATCACAGTCATGTAGCCTCATGTACTTGGGCGTGTCAGTGGAATCTGTCAAATAACCTGTGCCATTGTGATGGCTGTACTAGTGTGGCTGTATTCGTAATTAGGGGTAAGATTTGGGTAGGAGCTGCCGAGTCCATAATTTAGGCACCCAGGACCTATGGGTGCGGGTTTAGTATTTAGTACTAAAAGTAATAATAATAATAATAATAATAAACTTGAAATCCAAGAGAGGAAGATATTGGGACCAGTCAAGGAAGGGAGTGAATACAAAAGACGACCCAACCAGGAGGTCTATAGGAAGAATTACAGACGTGGCCAGGAAGAGACGTCTAGCATTTTATGGACACGTCTCCAGGATGCATCCAACCAGGCTGACCAACCAGCTTCTCACATACCGGCAAAGAAGGAAGACCAAGTCACCGTGGCTGATAGAAGTGATCAAATATATGCTGGAGTTGGGAGTTACAGAGTTACTTGCACGTTAAAGATCCCCTTCGGAACAAAATTATGGCACCGAGGCGTCTCCAAAAGTCTCAGCAGTTAAAAAGGACGTAAAACCAATAATAATATTATTATAGGTTACTTGTGAGCTCCCCATGTGTCAAACCACCCGCCTGGCTGTGTTGTTATGCAGACTGGATGTAAGGAAGCCATGGTTTTGTGAAACATACTACCCAGGCTGTTCCAAATCCACGAGTTTGAGTATGCATACAGGCGAGTAGGCCTACTCAGCAGTGATGCTCGGAGCACGGTTGGAGAGGGACTGGGGGTGATAGCCAATACATCACTGGGCGAAGGTCATAACACAAGTCCATGCACTTTCTGCCAGTCTTGATGTATCCACCGCGCAGTGACGGCGGCAGCCCCCACAGCACAGCTGTATTGCATGTTGCAGGTTTACTCACGATAGGCGGCGAGTACTCGGCTGCTCACTGGCGAGCTGCTCGGCTGGAACAGCCTGTAACTACACCTTAGCGTTTTATATCGGCTACCAGGTGAATCAGCTGCCCCTAATAATATTGTTTTATGCAGCCCAGCAGGCGTTGTAATCAGGAAGGTTGATATTTCTCTTCTTCCATCCCGTATGGTACTAATGCACTGCAAGCATATCCTGTAAACATTACTGAACTGTATTTTCCCCTCGATGTAACTACAGACTAATACGGGGGGAAATTAATATCGACCAAAATCGTTTGCAGGATATGCTTGAAGTGCATTAGTACCATACGGGATGCAAGCAGAGAAATATAGACCTTCCGAAAAACACGCGTTAGTTGGGCTGTATAAAACAATATTATTAGGGGCAGCTGATTCACCCGGTAGGCCTTATGATGATGATGATGATGATGATGATGATCAAAATAGTAATAATAATAATAGTAATAATGGAATCATTCTTATAATCATCTACATTATAGGTGCGAGATGACTTGAATGTTCCACCCCCTAAAGCAGCAATAATCATCGTCCCTTGTCACTGTACGTTACCGCACTGAGCTGCCCGGTCGTTTGCTCCAAACGATATCACCTCCGCAAACTAACACAATCCCAGTTTAGTTTAATTCACCACACCACACGGGAAGCTGACAATACGTAAACCACGCTTCTGTGTTTCATTCATTAAGTTATATTGAACTCAGCACGAACAATCTTTCTAATTTACAACATCGTAAAATTTAAAAAAAAAATAGGACAGAGAAATAGTATTGTAAAATTACGATGTAAATCTGGGTGGTGAGTTAAATCTATATTAAAAAAAAATGAAAATCATTGTTAATGCAATACAGAGTCGGGCAGTAGGGTTGCCTAAACCACTGTGATGTTACGAATGGGTGAGTCAGTCACTGACCATTGTATGGGTTAGCACAAATGGTTTAAGCTATTTCATACACATGCATTATTGCAAGTATATAGCTTACATCATTCACACATATACCAATTAAAAGAGAAACTCATCAAGTTATTTGAGTCTGCTTGCTACACATGCTCGATGTGCCCTCCTCGCGTCACACGGCAAATGTTGATACGGCAGTCCAAACTCCGACCACACACGCTGGAGCATATCCTGGTCAATTTTAGCTTCAGCTGCATGGACCCGATTCCTAAGTTCAACATGATTAACTGGCATTGGTAGTGCATAAACTTCATCTATGATAAACCCCCATAAAAATAAATCACATGGGGTCAGATCAGGCGATCAGGAAGGCCAGCGTGTAAGACACCTATCTGTGATCGAGAACTGTCTAATCCAACGTTCAGGAAGTTGTCTCTCTTATTCTCTCAATATTTCGTCGGAGGCAGACGGGTGACCGGTGGATTCTTTTCTTACAAAGACATCCTGTTGTTACAAATTTCGAAAATCATGCACGTATAGTGTTTTTTGTTTGGAGGTTCCTTGTGAAATCGTGTGCGGAAATGTCTTTGGACAGTGATTACAGACTTAGTTGAGTGAATTCCAATAACACAATAAGTGCGTTACTCGCCTGTCACCGCCATCTCGCATAGTGACACGCAGCCGTCTAACCACCAAGCAGACACCACCGCATAGCGACCGAACAGTGTATTAAGAGGGAACATACAGCTTAAGGTGCCAAAACAATAACAATCATAAATCTTGTGCAGGAGGGGCAGATGACCTCGTAGTTCCGCCCCTTAGAACAACAATAACTAACTAACAATCTTGTGCAGCAACAGTTCCAAGGAAACACACTCATATTGCCATTAGAAGCAAAGTTCTAAATTTTCAAAATTGAAATCATAACTCTTTTTATCCATTTTTCGAATGTTGGTTGTTGCTTTGTGTTGACCTTCACCGTTTCCCTCATATATTCCACGTTTATAGGAATGTTTGGATGTCACTTTTTATCATTTTAAATGATCTTGTCGACTTCGTCGTTACGCTGGGGTCTGGCGTTACGTTACGGTGACGGGACGAAATGTACCCAGATGCACTGAGGTGTGTGACGTCATAGTACCGCTTGGTGCATGTGTTCCCCGACAATCTCTACTTCGTTAGTATAAGACAAAAATCCCCGATTCTTGGATGTCACGGGTAATCTCGAGAACCACTGGATGGATTTTGATGCGGTTTTAACCATTCTGTAAAGGATATCTCGAGGAAAGATTCTGTAGAAAATAATTTATGTATGATCAAAGGAAGCCAAGCAGTAACGATTTCAGTGAAAAAGTCGAATACAAACTGGCGTCCGTGCGCTTCTTAAGCTTACGCTGGGCAAACCGTTAAAAATATCAATATACTATGAGCGTAAGAATTGGTCAGCATGAAAAGTTCTACAAAAATGTCCGCGAGAGCATATCTCTATCTTCAATACATCGCCCACTATAAGTGTTTTTAGACTGGATGGAAGGGGCATGTCCCCGCGCGCTCCGGTGTGCGTGCGCCATCCCGCGCGCTTTACCTTGCTTTGCCCTTGGTTAGCACTTGCCGTTTGCGAGTAATTTGAAACAAGATAAGCAAGATAAGTATTATGTAGATAATTTTCTAACATGTCAAGAGTCTTTGGCTTCGAGCGAAGCGAGAAGCCTCCAGCCTTTCTAGAATTTTTCAGCATTTGTAGCATTTAAAATGATACAAAGTCTAGTCTTTCAGACTGACCGTCACTTTTCTTACAAAGTCTAGTCTTTCAGACTGACCGTCACTTTTCTTACAAAGTCTAGTCTTTCAGACTGACCGTCACTTTTCTTACAAAGTCTAGTCTTTCAGACTGACCGTCACTTTTCTTACAAAGTCTAGTCTTTCAGACTGACCGTCACTTTTCTTACAAAGTCTAGTCTTTCAGACTGACCGTCACTTTTCTTACAAAGTCTAGTCTTTCAGACTGACCGTCACTTTTCTTACAAAGTCTAGTCTTTCAGACTGACCGTCACTTTTCTTACAAAGTCTAGTCTTTCAGACTGACCGTCACTTTTCTTACAAAGTCTAGTCTTTCAGACTGACCGTCACTTTTCTTACAAAGTCTAGTCTTTCAGACTGACCGTCACTTTTCTTACAGAGTCTAGTCTTTCAGACTGACCGTCACTTTTCTTACAGAGTCTAGTCTTTCAGACTGACCGTCACTTTTCTTAAGTGTGTGTTAAACCATCAGCTACAAAATGAAACTCACTCAAATCTTTGTGACTTAAATTAGTCTTTGTATAAAACGTTAAAATATATGTTTGAGTTAACTCTGAATAAAAATGAAATAATGGTTAATTAATTAATGATGAGGAAATGTATCAACTTCATTTTGTAGCTGAACGTTACACACGTACTTCAAAAAGGAAAAGTCCACAGATTTCTACAAACATGGAAGATATGAGGTAAACGGTGAGGATCAGGACGAATAAAGGACCACATTTTGAAAAAAAAAAAGGATTAAAATGTTTACGATGTTAATTTTGAAAAATTAAAGCTTTGCTTCTAATAGCAAGATGTGTGTGTTTCCTTGGTAACGTATATAATTGTTGTACAAGATCTATGACAGGCTCAGTCATAATAATATTCAAATCGTAATTGTTTCGGCTCCATAAACTATATGTGCCCCTTAAGCCTTTCCGCAGTAACCTTCACACAAAACTTGATGAGTTTCTCTTTTAATTGATATATGAGTGTCAGAGCTGTGAGCTATACACTTTCAATAATGCATGTGCATGAAATCGCTGAAATCATTTGTGCTAGTCCTGTATTGGGTTCTGTTAGTACGCACGGACCGCGAACCCCACACATCACCTGCTCGAGTCCAAGCTCCGTGAACATGAGAGGAATGTGGATCGTGGACGACGATGAGTGATGAGGGTTCCCGGTCCGTGCGTAGTAACAGGACCAAATACATTGGTCGGTGACTCACTCATTCGCAACACCACAGTGGTTTAAGCAACGGCCCTTAGTTAGCAGTATTGGAATAGACAGGAATTCCAAATAACACAGCGGGCTGTTGACAGGCCCTTCTCTTCCTGCCTCCCGCGTCACCTCACCCCGCAAGTTCACAGAGCTTCGACCCATCACCGCCTGCTGAAGTGCGTGAATCACATCCCGCGGTGAGTAAGAGCACCGGTCATCCTTACATGGAGCCTCGAGCCATCTCACATGCGTGACATTCTCTGGATACACAGTGAGCTCATGTTCCATAATAAACATACACTAGATCACAACTAGATCGACTGGGACGGCTGCGCGCGTTACCGTACAAGGTCAAGGCTGTCTCTGAAATGTACACTTCATGGTATAGCTCGCCACTTAGCTGACACTCCGGAATTCTGAGTTCGATTCCAAATTTTGCCAAGAAATGTAATTGTGGTTTGAGAGCTGGAACGGGGCACATTCAGACTCGTAAAGCAAACCTGAGAAGAGGTGGGTTTGTTCCCTACCTCAGTCATCCCAGAAGTGCTTTCCGTGGATTCCCGCTTCTATTACAGGCAAATGTTGCGATGGTTCCTAAATTAAAGCCACGACCACCTCCTTCTTAATCCGTATCTGAATTACAAATACAAACACTTGATACCACAATAACACATAAGTACTTGGGCTGTGTATTCTCTCGTGATGAGACGGCTTGGGTGGCGTAGTCGGTAGCATGCTGAGCTTCTATGCCCAAGATCGCGAGTTCAAACCAGGCCGAAGTCGTCGGATTTTTTAAGAGCGTTTAAAATCCCTCAGTATGCCTTCCTTCGGAGGGGAAGTACAGCCGAGTTCATAATGGCAAAATTAATCTCGGGAGTTTCCGCCAACACAAAGTTCCTCATTTCTCTACTAGAAAACGCTATAATGTTCAAGGAGCTTTAGATATCTAACATCTAACCTCCTTGACTTTCATAGTCAAGGAACAACGAAATTCGACATGCAAGCTACCCTCTGGGTGTCAAATAACAAAGCTTGCACCCGGCACCCGAGGCCATACGATATTATTATTATTATATATATGAAGACCCCTCTTACAATGAAATCAGCACTTCAGCATTACGATTATGTACTTTCCTTTATGGGCTATAACAATTACAAGGGCATTAATCAACACTTGATTAAGCTGTTTCCTCGTAGGTATAATAGCGGTATTATACGGTAATAAAGGCATAGAGGCATCAATTCAATCCGTGAAACCTAATCAGCACGGTGATAACCTTCTCTAGATGAGGGTGCTATACCAAACGTCAGGTCAAGCAAGTCCTGAAGAAAATATCCCTCCGCGCATTTCCTCTCCCTCCCCCCCCCCCCCCCCCCCGACCCTCCCCTTCTTGTGTTTCCGGCATGGATTGTCTTCTCTCAACCTACTAGGCCTATATACATTTAAAATCATTTGTTTGCACCATTTACTGAAATTCTCTCCACTTTTATTAACTTTTAATTATTTTATTGGTGATTCAAGCTTAAAAACTGCAGTTTAAACACGTTGTGTACTTGAGGAAACCATGTTGAACTTTGTGAAATCGTAGTAGTGTTGCCAACCTTTGAGCCTGATTCGCCATAAAATCGAATTACTCGGGTGCTCTTTTGACGCTCAAACAAGGTTTATACACACACACACACACACAACAAAATGTAATACAATATTAAATTCGTCCTGAATTACTCTGCCTATCATTCCAAATACCACTAAAAACTATATTCACACGCACAATTAATCAACTGCATGGAAAGCAAAGATGGAAAATCTCCCAATTAGGCCTAACTTGAAGTGAAAAATGTATTCATTGATTTTTTACACAGGGAATTCTAAACAGTAATCTATCCAGCTTATGAAAACATAGCAACATATGCTGGAAAATCCTGTGCGCCAAAAACAAGCAGAAAAAGAGGGAACTATTTCCTGGCGCGTTAGCCTCTACACAGACCAGAACATCAAAGGGACCGCTCAGATCTTGAGATGACCAGAGGTCTAAGTTTGTTTTATACAACATCGCCGCATTGTATAGGTCAATTTCTTAACCGATTTGTCAAGTCTTAGTTTGATAGATTAGAATACGATCTTATTCGCATTCAAGGCCCACAAAAAGCTCCTGGCGACGAACGTAGGAACCCTAGGAGCGTTGTTTAACCTATAATTAATTTAGCTTCACACAAGTGTAATTAGTGGAAGGTTCTTTAACATGCCATAAATCTATGGCACAGTTCATATCCTCGCCGCTAGATAGGGGCTTCATTCATTCCATTCCTGACCCGGTCGGAGACTGGCAGCAGGCTGTGGATTTTCATTTTCACTACTACTACTACTGCTACTACAACGACTACGGACAACAGAATAACACAGGTTATCAGATTTATTTATTTATTTATTTATTTATACAATGTACACGGAACTAAATAACCATGATGTGGAAGCCCCTCAGTTGAAGCAACAACAAAAACAAATAGTCAATATTGCGTGTCAAATTGCTTCCAGTGGCTTGAGTTTTTGTGTATCGTTTATATTACGTCTTAGTAATTTAAAAAATGTTCGAGGTTAGCACGCTGGAAAGAAGAGCCTCGTCCTGTGCTGCATGCTCGTCCGGAGTGGAGCACGTGCTCAGTTCCGTCGGTAACATAAGTTCTGAAACACTATCCGTCATTGGTGTTATTGTTGTGAGTCCGTTTTATTTTCTGTTCGATCGAATCAGGGCTGCCGACAGTTGGGTTCGAACCCACTATCTCCCGAATGCAAGCATAAAACAAGAATAAAATTGAAAGAAACTAAATTATAGCCTAACTAATAACAAAAAAGTGATGATCAACAGTATTGCTGACGTAAAAATTGTTAACATCGTCAGCATACAGTACATCCAAGAAGGAAGGAAGGAAGGGATGTGCTCTCGACATGTCAATCAGTAATGCGTCATATCACAACGAAATGAATGCTGTTATTGGTTCTCTTCGCGTATGGTATCCTTAATACTGGTCCAATCCGTTAACACCTGCAAAACTGCTCCTTCCTGGGCATGTTCTATTTCAGATAGTTATTGGGGTTGTGTTGTCTCGCTAACTTATGAAAGCGCAGTACTCGAAGCGGGTGAACATAACGTATGACGTCAGCGCTACCTCTGCCTAGAGTTAGCAACACTGTCGCCATAAGGCTCCACACTCTTTTCTAAACGCTGGATGCTCTATAGAGGTACCTGATATGAGAGGGTAGCACGGATGATTGCTGGGGCAAATAGATGGGAGCAATGGCAGGAGGGTACTCGTATTGAAGAGAATAGACTAAGTTAGAAATGAACACACTACTGCTCAGGTTCAAGCTCTGTGAACTTGCGGTGTGAGTGGAATGGGCAGGGAAGGGGCAGGCGAGAAGAGAAGGATCTGTAAACAGCCCGCCGTGATATGTTGTATTCCTTTCTATTCCAATACTGCTAACATACGGCCGTTGCTCAAACCACTGCGGTGTTGCGAATGAGTGAGTGAGTCACCGACCAATGTATTTGGTTCTGTTACTACGCACGTACCGGGAACCCTCATCACTCGTCACCATCACTTCTCCTAGTCCGCGATCCACATTCCTCTCAGCTTCACGCAGCTTAGACCCGAGCAGTAGATGAAGCTGTTCGTATGATCCGACTCAGTTAGTTGGGTCATGTGAAGAGAATAAGGGAGGAGAGATTACCTAAGAGGTTAATGAGTTCGGCGGTGAAAGGTAAGAGAAACAGAAGTAGACCTAGGAGGCGATGGTTAGATCCAGTGTTGAACGATTTCAAAGTGAGAGGAGAGGAGGCCGCAGTGCTAACTGCTAATAGGGGATCATGGAGGCGACTTGTTCGCAAACACAGGCTTGCAGACTAGACTGGACACTGTAAAGCAAAACAGTCTCAAATGAAAATATATTTATGTATACTGTGTACTTTTTCATAAACTAAATAAATAGTTACATAAACAAACAAACCGCAGAAACAGTAGGTTATCAAAACCCGACAATGTTTCTAGGTTTGTGCCGTGTCTTGTGCGGGGTTTCACCTAGGACACCAAGCTGGCTCATCAGCGGGCTCTTGATGTCCCCGCCTGCACCCCCAGGGGAGTAGCGAACTACGCGCTACCTCCCTTTTCATGAACCGCGCACCTGTGCCTCTTTACCGCGAGAACTAAAAGCCCAAGCAGCCATAACCTCCCTATGAAGGCTTCCAAAAAGTTGGTATATTGGCTTTGTGCCACAAGACTAGAAAAAGTGCTGAGTTTCAATTCATTGGCCGTGAAAGCCAATATACCAGTAGGTTATCAGTTTACATATACAAGTACTCGGGGCAAGCGACGATGCCCTAAGCCTCTTAATGAAACAACATTGATAACAATTCACAACTGATAGAAGTTGTTATGACAGGAAGTACTAACGAGGATTTAATGACTTGTTTAAGGCCATACTTGTTTTTACCACGTTTAACAAGGCTATTAACCACCACAGAGGTGTAGGTGCACCGCAGTGGGGGAAAGGGGCAGGGAAATCCATCGTCAATTAAAAAAGTCCGCCCAAAACCCTTGAAAAAATAAAATCTATTTGTGGATATTATATAATACCGTAAGTTAAGGTTACTTTTCTTCGCTCCACATTGTTTTATAGATGTCATCCAGCTGTTGTAAATCTTAACTCTCTGGAAGGATTCTTTTCCTTATAAGATAAATATACATTAGGGTTGGCAGCCTAGCTTGAATTATCATTTTTTCAACCTGATGGAAGTTTAACCTCAGTTACCTCACCTTACGATATTCATCATTAAAAAGTGCATTTGCTCCAATCATCATCATCATCATCATGTATTGCATTATCAAGCCATTAAGACCCAGGACAGACAATAAGAGCATAAAATAAAAATAATACGAGCCTTACAGTAGTCGCATATGATGTATAACATCTGACATTACTTACTCGCATTTATTTTTAAGAATGAACTCACAGTGCTACCTTGTGCTAGCAAACATGAAAGGATTCTCCAATGCATCTGCAGTAGTGACATATACCTGCAACTGTATGCGGGAGCAATCCACTGCCTACTTGATGCGAGCTGCGCTTTATACCGGCCAGTTAGTGATCCCATGCCAGCGGTGTTATTTGAGAATGGCCTCTTATTGCCGATATAGCGCACTGCCAAGTATAGGCGCAATTAAAAATTAGGTGTGCAGTAGGTATATTAAATGCGTTTCTCCCAGTGATACGTATAGACCAACGAAGTTTCAATTATTGTTAGTAGTCGGTGTTAATCTGCTAAATTCCTACGTTGTTGGGAGTGTTTGTTGATGCGATATAGCACTCGAGGTATTAAGAATACAGCAAAAGTAAGAAGATATAATAAATCGTAATTGTTTTCAGCAAATATGATATAATGAATATTTTCACACCAAAGAACGACAACTTGATGATGATTCATTGCAGGAATGTCTTTAATGGGGCCTCCAAACCTTGAGGTAAACCGTATACGATTTACATTCCACATAGTCACATGGCTTACAGTACGTCGTTGTACCGATCTCCGCCACCGCGCGCGCTCATTGTTTCCGTCCCATCCACTTCCGTCCCTTTTCCAAAATCACTTCCACAAAAATGTCCAGCTACCGAATGCCACAAAGATATCCAGATACCGAGTGAAAAGATGTTAAAAATCAAAAAATCATATACAAAACAACACAGGCATTACAACAGGAGGGACTGAGACTCTTCACAAGTATCGGTCGCATATGATCTTCCACCTTTCTCTGTCCCTTGCATCCTCCAAAGTTGCTGTTGGTGCCACCTTTACCAGTGACATTATCACATGATCCTTCCATCTTGTTCTAGGGCGGCCCCTAGGTCGTCTCCCAATTGGTGTCGAGCTGAAAAGACGATTGGATATGGAATCCTCAGCTCGAATGACATGTTCCAACCATTGCAGCCTCCTCCTCTCCAGAATCCGGTTGATGCTCGTTTTCCCAAAGCTCCAAAACACGAAAAAATATAGAATCATGGATATGTTTATGACCAGGGTTAGGGAGTAACGCGTAACTAGTATCAGTGACTTTTTACGGTAACGAGAGTGTAACGAAGTTGCTATTTAATATAAGTAACGGTAGCGCATTAACTACAAAAAGTTAATTTTCACGGTAACGAGACGGCAACGATGTTACTTCTTAAAATAAGTCACTGTGACCCCGTTAATTTTAAAGATGGAGCAATCAGTTGTCAAGAGCAAGTGGGAATGGCACCTTTCCATTATGAACCAGCACTTCTCTACTATATTCAACATAACCATAAAAGAACCTTGAATTTATGATGGATTTGAAAGTTTCAAGAAGTCTACCTGCGCCTATTTGTTCCCCGCACCGGTGCCATAAACTTTCCAACCCTGACATGTCTCTGTGTTCTGTAGACCATTTACTTGGAGACCTGAGAATAGAAAACTTCCCACAATCTCCTGTGATACACAACCGTCCGACCCTCAATCAGGGTTTATGGGCCATTCTCGCCAAATAACTCCTGTATTAGCAATATTTTGTAATGTTTCTGTAGGCAATTCTGAGTAACACATTTTCTACTAAAGAGCCTGAGAACACAAAGCAACATTTTTTAACTTACTTCCGACCTGTTTAAAAAGTTTTGCGAGGGGGAGGAATTAGAACAAAACCTGGGTCGCATTTATGATGTACGCCAAATTTCTTGTTATAATCATTCGTGAGGTATTACTTCTCTGGCGAGATTGAAGTTAAAACGTGTTTTGAGTCAACAGTTCTGCAATTGCTATGGAGCCGTCATACGCCGGTCGATTTTATTTCATAAAATCGGATGTGAAGCGTACACAGGTGGGAAAATAATACAGAACAGTCACAGTTCCACAGCGAAATTCAGAATTATGTGCAGGTAAGGAATCGGCAATTCGATAGCTTGATATTATTATTATTATTATTATTTTCGTTTCGGTCGTCTAGGGACCACGAACCAATTCCAATGCTTTGCCCTTTGCTGTTCCTTCTTCTTCCTCCAATATTCCTTCATGATCTCACTATGTTTCCTCTTCCTTTCGTCGGACCTTTTCGAGCCGGTTTTCTTTCCCTTCCTCCCTTGGAATCCTTCCATTTTTAGCACTTTTTGCCTTAAAATATCTCTCTGTGGTGTATCTTCTTCTCTGATATTGTTTCTTTCCATATCCTTTTTGACTTCTTGTATCCAGTTTGTTGTCGACTTCTTGTTCCATAGGAATGTGAAGATCTGTTTGGTTAACCTACTGTCACCAACCCTTTACCAATGGAGCCAATCACTTCCGAGCGAGGCGCGCCATGATGAGTGATGGGCTCCATTTCGGCAACGCTGTACAGCTTTTCCCGGAGCGGCTAGCTGGTGAACCATGTCTTATTTCCCCCCACAAATACAAACTGATATAAAATAAGTTAATTAATTTACGTATTTCACAGTCATACAGCATAACTTTTCGATGTATAAGGATTACAACGCGACTAAGAACTACATTTTCCATTCATACCGAGCCCAGAAAAAGTTACCTTAAAAAAATGATAACAACTTTGCTTTTTGGACACACAAAATTTTGAAATTAATAAACCAGTTATACAACATTCCAATGTATATTGTGTTAAAAAATGGATTCGATCTGATGACGGGTTTTTGAGATAATAAATCTTAAATGTGACGCATGGTTGAAACACGCTTAAAAACGTGCACTTTTTGTGTTCCAACTGCGATAAAAAAAATATTAAAATATAAATTAAAAGTTCCAAATCTACATGAACTAACGTAAAATAGAACGACGAAAATGATGATGTTATTGGATTGTATGTAGGTCTATTGGTTACTTCACAAACAACCTTCAAACTCGAGTGCACATAATACTTTGGTCGACAGTAGTAATGTCCGAGGGAACTGTCACGCGTCGATGTTCTCTGACATGGATGTACGGTATACGGCACGATGCCCGCACCGCTTTACACCCCTCTCCTACCGCTGAGCTCAAGGTCAAGTGGTGTGCTAGTCGTCGATTCTAATCCTGGAATAGGGGGCATGATAAAGCAGTCGTCAAGCTGCTTGCCTCTCACCAATGGCTTCGGTCCACGGTCAATACATGTGAGATTTTCGAAGTGAAATACAACGTCCTGAGGTTCGGATTCCACGGAAAATGGAGGTCTCGTGGCTCATTATTGCGAGATTAACGGTCACGTAAAACTACAAGCTTCCTTCCTTTTAACCCTGGAATATTGCCGTGTAGGCAATTTGGTATATTCCTACGAGAAATCCGAAGTCGAAGAGACGCGAGTTAAGATCCCATAGGGGTGATGGGAAATGCGGTTCTATTCCGGAAGTCAACAACGGAATCGGAACAAATCGGAACCCTTGCAAGAGTGGCTGATCGTGTTATATTGCCTAGCTTCATTCAGGGTAGACTATACGAAGTTCATTTCCACCAGCACTGCGTCCCTTTCCACTAATGTAAGAATCTTCCTCGCAGCATCTTCGGAAATAACTTTGAAATTGCTTCCCGCTTTCAAATTTTATAAGACGAACATCGACTAACAAAGCAATTTACCTCACATAACAGTTTGAGAGGGCCTCTCAAATGGCCTTGTTTATTAAACAAAGCGAATTGGTTTTCGCTGTTGAGTGCGAGTGCTCATTTAAATGTTAGCGTGTCCCGTCGAGAACGTCCCCAGGCCACGCGAGTGGAGCACGGATCGCAATCAATGCAGTTATCGCGGTTTGCCAATTTCCTGGGGGGAGAGAATTGATTTCATGCAGTTCACTCTTGTGGTGCCACTGGATTGACTTCGACACGTGCACCCTCTATTATTGGATGTGTCCCAAGCAATCACTCAGTCTGGCGTTAAGAAATGAGAATATATATTATGATAGCTATCCGAAATTCACCTTTATAGTCCCGCGTCATTTTAAACAAGTTACTAAGAATAAAACCTTCCCGCTTGTCCCCCAAACAATTGGCTGGCTGTTATGATGAACCCTTTCACGAATTGATTGCCAGTGGTCGAGATGGGAACTATTCTCTGTTTACTTGTATCACACGTCAGCCTACTTCGTTGACAGGTACAGTTGCGCGTGTAGGATATGACTCAGCTCCAGTAGCCCCAGTCATCGTTTAACTGTCCGTGGTGACATGAGCTCCTGTGACGCGCAATGCTGCTTGGCTTATGTACAGAATGCACTCTGTCGTCGTTGTGTTCCCCGCTTCGCCCCGCGGGGCAGCTGCTACAATAAACAACAAACACTGGCGCAGCCACGCTCAGCGGCAATCAAATCTTAAATGGGAAAATATTGACTGTTGCACCGGCCGCGGTTAACGAGAGCTCTAACGCGCTACCTCATGTCTCGCTGACATCGAGAGAGCGTGGGTTCGAATACCACCTCGGCTCTCCTGAAAAAGGTTTTCGTATTTTCCCATTCTCATCACTAGGGCCCGGATTTTGATGACATGTCATCTTTTTACCGAGGTGTCTAAAACAATGCTGAAGTACATAGAAACTCCGGACGGCCGACCCCGTCTTCAAATATGTCATTTTTATTTTGCATGTTTTTGCTATTTTTGGTTGATTTTTTGGTCATATTTTAGAGAAATCAGCCTTTTAAGGTCTTTTTTTTCCAATTTAGTCATGCCACAGCTTTCTATGAGGGAGTTACGTCTCTCAGAGTTAAGAAGAAGCTAGTAGCTATGAACATAAACCTTTTGTTAAGTGCTAGAAATCTATTTTGATTGACTTTTCAGTTTGAGCTTCAGATGTCATTTTTGAAATATTGGTGAGTTTATTATTATAAGATCATTTTCTCCATTTTAAAGTGCATTTTTCGAATTTTTGAAATATTGGTGAGTTTAGTCTATTATTATAAGATAATTTTCTCCATTTTACAGTGCATTTTTTAAACTTTTTTACGTCATTTATTAGTCATTTTTGAAAATATTAAGTGCATTTTTTAAACTTTTTTACGTCATTTATTAGTCATTTTTGAAAATATTAAGTGCATTTTTAAACTTTTTTACGCCATTTATTAGTCATTTTTGAAAATATTAAGTGCATTTTTTAAACTTTTTACGTCATTTATTAGTCATTTTTGAAAATATTAAGTGCATTTTTTAAACTTTTTTACAGCATCAACATCCGTGCCCTTTCAATAGGTCCACGGCCGACCTCTTCCAAAATGTCTTCCCTAACCCGTCCTGATTATAAAATAAATGGTCATTGGCTGCATTAATAAAGTTATTAATACCCACTGTTGTTAATCATGTTTCAAAGACATGCTTGCAAAAACCTTGCAGACAATGAAACTGGGACTACATGCCGAGATTACCTGTTGAATACTGCTGATTGACCCGTGTGAATGGTGATGGATGTTAGGATGTATGTCTGTGCTAGGATTATATTTAGGATATTATAGAAAGGACTGTGACATCGTGATTACAGTATTATTGTTATTATTATTTTCGTTTCGGTCGTCTTGGGATTACGAGCCAGTTTCAATGCTTTGTCCTTTACGGTTTCTTCTTCGCTATCGTTTTATCCTCCAGGGTTGGCTTTTCCCACGGACTAAGCGAGGGATTCCACCTCTACCGCCACTGAGGGCAGTGTCCTGGAGCTTGAGACTCTGAGTCAGGGATACAACTCGGGTGTGTGACCAGCACTACGCCCAGGCGGCCTCACCTGCAAAGCGAACAGGGGGCCTGATGAAGGGATGGGAAGAGTGGAACGGTTATGCAAGGAAGTCAGAAGGAGGCGGCCGTGGCCTTACAGCAGGAACCATCCCGGCATTTGCCCGGAGACGAAGTGGGAAACCACGGAAATCCACTTCGAGGAAGGCTGAGGTGGGAAACGAACCCCCTCTACTCATTTGGGCCACCCGAGGCTGAGTAGACCCCGTTCCAGTCCTCATACCACTTCTCAAATTTCGTGGCAGAGCCGGGAATCGAACCCAGGACCTCCGGGACGGCAGCTAACTATGCTGACCACTACGCAACAGAGGCGACAGGTTCCTTCTTCTTCCTCCAATACTCCTTCATCATCTCACTATGCTTCCTCTTCCTTTCCTCGGACCATTTTGAGCCAGTTTTATTTCTCTTCCTCCGTTGGAATCCTTCCATTCTTAGCACGTTCTGCCTAAAAATATCTCTCTATCTTCTTCTCTGATATTGTTTCTTTACAAATCCTTTTTGACTTCTTGTAAACAGGTTGTTGTCGACTTCTTGTTCCACAGCAATGTGGAGATCTGCTTGGTTAACCTACTGGCATCCATCCTGTACAAATGTCCAAAAAATAGCAAACTCCTCCTCCGTATTGTTTCTGATATGTTTTCTATTTCTCGATAAATATTATCATCATTACTTCTTAATTTCCAGAATTCTGCAGTTATTATTGTTATTATTATTTTTATTATTATTCATAATCCATTTTCATTAGTATTAACATAATTAATTTAGTTCCTACTTATCACCATAACTATTTATTGTATTTCAAAAATTATTTCATACTAGCAGAAGTACCCGTTCTTCGAACGGTGTTCGGTGTTAACACCAGACATTATAATAATAATAATAACAATGTTATTGGTGTTACATCCCTTTTAAGTACTGTTGCTTTTAGAGACGCACCAGACATTATCAATTGAGCTACTGTTGCAATGGTTAGCGGCTTGTAATTCCTTCATAAGTTTATCAGAACGAAGTTAATTTTCTGGGAATATCACACACACTGTTAATTTAAGGGCCTTATAATGTGGTTTTCGGAGATCCTTTATAGACTCGCGAATTTTTTGTCTCACATTGAGAAGTGCAACATATGCTTTGGTCGTCCTTCTAGGATAATTTTTATATTTCGCCTATTTTAGCATGTATTTTGAGAAGTTTTTCCCTATATCCACCCTTCTACTGTATGAAAAGTACTGTGAAGAGTTTTATAAATGATTGGTGTATTGACTCATGTTTACCATACCTAATTTTACGATGCACCAAGCATCCGAACATGAGTTATAGGCGTACATAAGGATACACAGAAAGACAGACAGACAATTCTATTGTCAACAACATATCACCCAGAAATCCAAATATGCGTATATCTGCCATACAGTATCAAAGAAAATCATCCTTACGATGAACCCGTATGTCGACAAAAAAAAGAAAAGAAAAAAGATTAGTTGAAATGTGCTCTCAAACTAAATTCACCTAACGTGTACTTCCTGACATGAAATAGAATTGAAAGTCTTGTAGATGAAACGCAATACACGTCACATAAAAACTGACCCTCTACATTGTGTTGGGTCCCCATACACAGGAAGACCTCTATCATAAATTATAAAAGCTTGTGGTGCATGAAAATTCAGGTTCTTTAGTCTCAAATGGCCCAAATTCCTAAAAGCCGAAAAAAATGCTGATTCAATTCAGGAATTTTTGAAAATAATGTTGTTGTTTGGAGATATAATAGACCTTCTGTACTATATGTCGCACGTGAAAATTGCATGAAAAAATCCTAGATTATCCCTTGACCCCCTTAATTGCATTGGTGAATTATACAGTCTACGTTGGTTCCGTGATAACCTTATATTTGCAAACTTTCACAGAAATGTAATAAATGTAATAAATTGCTTCTTACTGAAATAGATGGAAAGTTGGATGCCACCCCTTGAGATAATGTTGTCATGGTTACGGATTTGCATTCCTTCATTAGTTTGTTAAATTAAATTTAATTAGTTTTCTGGGAATGATTCAGAAACTGTTGGTTTAAGAGCCTTATACTGTAGTTTTCGAGGACCCTAGAGTTTTATTTCTGGCACCGAGGGGCTTTGTCTCGTCGTTGTACGCCATAATATAATACCACTACTAATAATATAATATAGGGATAGGAATATAATAGACCTGCCATACCACACCCGCAGGTGTAAATCGCGTGAAAAAATTCTAGACTACCCCTTGAACCCCTTAAGCGCAATTTACATATTGATGAAATTTACAGCTTAATTTGGTTCCATAATAACCATCTAGCCGTTTGCAAACTTTCACACTAATGTAATTAATGGAATTGCATTGCGTCTTACAGCAATAGATGGACCTCCGAGAATCTGTTGCCATGGTTATCGGCTTGCATTCGTTCAGTAGTTTATTAAATTAAATTAGTTTTCTGGGAATATCTCAAAAACGGTTGGACGTAGGACCTTAAAATGTGTTTTTAGGGCCCCCGAATGTTATCTCTCACATTGAGGGGCTGAAAATGGGCTTTGTCTCGTCCTTCTACTCCTATTTCAGCATGTATTTTAAGGGGGTATGCCCCCTTTTATGATAGGTACAGAGAAGAGATACATCAATGATTAGTGTCGTGCCTCTGATGGATATCTGTACCAAATTTTGCGTTGATACACCCAGCCGTTCTCGATTTATAAGGGAACAAAGTTGTCCACAATCAAACAAACAGACAGACAGACCAAAACTTTATTTTCGCGCGCATCTATCATTAAACAGTCTGAAACGTGTAAATAACTCAAATTTCCGTAGAAATTCAGAAAAAAAAACAGACAAATTTTCTATTTATATATGTAGAGATATACTGCACGGCTCGGTGTTGACCGTGTTTTATTGCACAAATTTAGGATTTACTCGCTAACCGTTGGAGATATACGAAAAGTGTTAAGGACCTTTTGGATAGAAAATTGAATGTTAAAGCTCATGTATGCCATCAAAAGGTTGCTATTTCTTAGCGTTCTCTTTTTATTTGAAATGGAAATATCAAATTTTGAAACCAAAGGGTGTAGTGACGTCATAAATGTGGGTTTTACTCGCTAACCGTTGGAGATAAACGAAAAGTGCAGCTCGTATGTACCGTCAAAAGTTTGCTATTTCTTAGCGTTCTCTTTTTATTTGATAAGGAAATTTGAAGTTTTGATTAAAGTGTGTAGTGACGTCACTAAAATGGTCGTCATTTTTAATAGTGCAAATTATCGAAATAAAATGTATCCTATATGTAAACCTGGTAAATCAGCTACATCCATGCAATATTTCATTTAAATCGGACCAGTGGTTCTTGCGTTATTGAGTAGCACACAGACAGACAGAAAGACAGACACACACCATCTCATTTTTATATATTAGTATAGCAGAAGTACCCGTCCTTCGAACGGTGTTATATATTAACACCAGACATTATCAATTGAGCTACTGTTGCAATGGTTAGCGGTTTTTCATTCCTTCATAAGTTTATCAGAACGAAGTTAGTTTTCAGGGAATACCACACACACTGTTAATTTAAGGGCCTTAAAATGTGGTTTTCGGAGACCCCTCATAGACTCGCGAATTTTGTGTCTCACATTGAGAAGCTCAACATATGCTTTGATCGTCCTTCTAGGATAATTTTTTATATTTCGCCTATTTTAGCATGTATTTTGAGAAGTTTTTCCCTATATCCTCCCTTCTACTGTTTGAAAAGTACGGTGAGGAGTTTTATAAATGATTGGTGTATTGACTCATGTTTACCATACCTAATTTTACGATGCACCACGCCTACGAACACGATTTATAGGCGTACATAAAGATACACAGAAAGACAGACAGACAATTCTATTGTCTACAACATATCACCCAGATATCCAAATATGGGTATATCTGCCATACAGTATCAAACAAAATCATCCTTGCGATGAACCCGTATGTCGACAAAAGAAAGATTAGTTAAAATTTGCTCTCAAACTAAATTCACCTAACTTGTACTTCTTGACGTGAAATAGAATTGAAAGACTTGTAGACGAAACGCAATACACCTCACATAAAAAATGACCCTCTACGTTGTGTTAGGTCCACATACACAGGAAGACCTCTTTCATAAATTATAAAGGCTTGTGGTGCATGAAAATTCAGGTTCTTTAGTCTCAAATGGCCCAAATTCCTAAAAGCCGCAAAAAATGCTGATTCAATTCAGGAATTTTTGAAAATAATGTTGCTGTTTGGAGATATAAAGGATGATTGTAGTTTTACGTGACCATTAATCGCGAGATCATAAACCACGGGACCTCCATATTACGTAGAATCTGAACCACAGGGCATGGCATTTCACTTTGCAAATGTTTGGAGATATAATAGTCCTTCTGTACTATATGTCGCACGTGAAAATTGCATGAAAAAAATCTAGGTTACCCCTTGACCCCCTTAATTGCATTGATGAATTATACAGTCTACGTTGGTTCCGTGATAACCGTATAGCCATTTGCAAACTTTCACAGAAATGTAATAAATAGAGTGACATTACTTCTTACAGAAATAGATGGAAAGTTGGATGCCACCCTTTGAGATAATGTTGTCATGGTTAGCGATTTCCATTCCTTCATTAGTTTGTTAAATTAAATTAGTTTTCTGGGAATATTTCAGATACTTTTGGTTTTAGGGCCTTATAATGTAGTTTTCGAGGAACCTTTAGGGTCCCCAAGTTTTGTTTCTGGCACCGAGGGGGCTTTGTCTCCTCGTTGTACGCCATAATATAATAATAATAATATAATATAGGGATATGAATATAATAGACCTGCCGTACCACACCCGGAGGTGTAAATCGCGTGAAAAAATTCTACTGTACCCCTTGACCCCCTTAAGCGCATTATACGTATTGATGAATTCTACAGCTTAATTTGGTTCCGTGATAACCTTCTAGCCGTTTGCAAACTTTCACACCAATGTAATTAATGGAATTGCATTGCGTCTTACAGCAATAGATGGACCTCTGAGAATCTGTTGCCATGGTTACCGGCTTGTATTCGTTCATTAGTTTATTAAATTAAATTAGTTTTCTGGGAATATCTCAAAAACGGTTGGTTTTAGGGCCTTAAAATGTGGATTTCGGGGACCCTTCGGGGCCCCCGAGTTTTGTCTCTCACATCGAGGGGCTGAAAATAATTTTTGTCTCGTCCTTCTACTCCTATTTCAGCATGCATTTTAAGGGGGTAGGCCCCCTTTTATGAGAGGTACGGAGAAGGGTTATATCAATGATTAGTGTCGTGCCTCTGATGGATATCTGTACCAAATTTTACGTTGATACACCCAGCCGTTCTCGAGTTATAAGGGAACAAATTTGTCCACAGACAATCAAACAAACAGACAGACCAAAACATTATTTTCGCGCGCATCTATCATAAAACAGTCTGAAACGTGTAAATAACTCAAATTTCCGTAGAAATTCAGAAAAAAAACCAGACAAATTTTCTATTTATATATATAGAGATATACTGCACCGCTCGGTGTTGACCGTGTTTTATTGCACAAATTTAGGTTATACTCGCTAACCGTCGGAGATACACGAAAAGTGATAAGAAACTTTTGGATAGAAAATTAAATGCCAAAGCTCGTGTATACCATCAAAAGTTTGCTATTTCTTAGCGTTCTCTTTTTATTTGAAATGGAAATATGAAATTTTGAAACCAAAGGGTGTAGTGACGTCACAAAAGTAGGTTTTACTCGCTAACCGTTGGAGATACACGAAAAGTGATAAGGACCTTTCGGATAGGAAATTACATTTCAAAGCTCGTATGTGCCATCAAAAGTTTGCTATTTCCTACCGTTCTCTTTTTATTTGATATGGAAATATGACATTTTGAAACCAAAGGGTGTAGTGACGTCACTAAAATGGTCGCCATTTCTTAATAGTGCAAAATATCGAAATTAAAAGTATCCTATATGTAAACCTGGTATTTCAATTACATCCATGCAAAATTTCATTTAAATCGGACCAGTGGTTCTTGCGTTATTAGGTAACAGACAGACAGACAGACAGACAGACAGACAGACAGAAAGACAGACACACACCATCTCATTTTTAGCCTACTTTCGATTTTTGCAAAAAATGAAAGTAGACTTATGAGATCAACACAGGGCGAAAAAAGTGTGTCTGTCTGTGTGTGTGTATGTGTGTGTGTGAGTCTGTGTGTGTGTGTGTGTGTGTGTGTGTGAGTGTGTGTACTCTGAATGTCTGTCCCCCCCTATCAATTCGAACACGGTGAATGCGAATTGAACGAAATTTGGTACAGAGGTAGTACTAACAAAAGGCACCTCAGTGTCATGTTTTATATCGCCGCCATCTTGACGGAAACGTAATGGCGGCCACACAAATGTTCAAAGCTTAAATCAAATTACGATTAACCTAATCATCCGATCTCTACCAAATTTTGCAACAACATACCTTTATGGGGGGAGCATCCTTTGACCAAACCAATAGGTCATCAGCGTAATGGTTTGCGGATGGCGGCCATCTTTGTGTGAAAATAGATTCCCCCTATTAATTCGAACACGGTGCAACCGAATGGAACGAAATTTGGTACAGAGGTAGTACTAACAAAAGGCACCTCAGTGTCATGTTTTATATCGCCGCCATCTTGACGGAAACGTAATGGCGGCCACACAAATGTTCAAAGCTTAAATCAAATTACGATTAACCTAATCATCCGATCTCTACCAAATTTTGCAACTACATACCTTTATGGAGGGAGCATCCTTTGACCAATCTAATAGGTCATTCACCTGATAGTTTGCGGATGGCGGCCATCTTTATGTCAAAATTGATTCCCCCTATTAATTCGAACACGGTGGAACCGAATGGAACGAAATTTGATACAGAGGTAGCACTATCAAAGGGCACCTCAGTGTCATGTTTTATATCGCCGCCATCTTGACTGAAACGTAATGGCGGCCACACGAATGTTCAAAGCTTAAATCAAATTACGATTAACCTAATCATCCGATCTCTACCAAATTTTGCAACAACATACCTTTATGGGGGGAGCATCCTTTGACCAAACCAATCGGTCATCAGCGTAATAGTTTGCGGATGGCGGCCATCTTTGTGTGAAAATCGATTCCCCCTATTAATTCGAACACGGTGCAACCGAATGGAACGAAATTTGGTACAGAGGTAGTACTAACAAAAGGCACCTCAGTGTCATGTTTTATATCGCCGCCATCTTGACGGAAACGTAATGGCGACCACACAAATGTTCAAAGCTTAAATCAAATTACGATTAACCTAATCACCCGATCTCTACCAAATTTTGCAACTACATACCTTTATGGAGGGAGCATCCTTTGACCAATCTAATAGGTCATTCGCCTAATAGTTTGCGGATGGCGGCCATCTTTGTGCCAGAATCGATTCCCCCTATTAATTCAAACACGCTGAAACCAAATGGAACGACATTTGGTATAGAGGTAGCACTAGCAAAGGGCACCTCAGTGTCATGTTTTATATCACCGCTATCTTGATGGAAACGTAATCGCGGCCACCCAAATGTTAAAAGCTAAAATGTAATTACGACCAACCTAATTTTGCAACACCATATCTTTATGTGGGAAACATATTCTGACCAAACTGCAAGAACATCAGCCCAATAGTTTGCAGATGGTGGCCAAGTATGTGTGCAAATCGATTCCCCCTATCAATTCAAACACGGTGAAACCGAATTGAACGAAATTTGGTACAGATGTAGCACTAGCAAAGAGCACCTCATATTCATGTTTAATATCCCTATAGCACGTTGTATTTCAACAAGCTCCTACAACCAACATTCAATCATACTCCTTGAAAAGGACAAAGAGTTATAACAATACCCATGCATTTAGGAGAAAGTAGGCTATATGTTCTTTACTGAACATCTTGTTATATATTAGTATGATGTGCTGGTACCATATTGCGTGGTTTAAGAGAGGGCCATGAGCCCAACTTCGCCACTACTAAATACAACTTTTTTAGGTTATATTCAGACAGTTGTAGGTCATATTCAGCTAGTTTTTAGGTTATATTCAGACAGGTTTTAGGTTATATTAAGTTTTTAGATTATATTCAGTCATTAGGTTATATTCAGCTTGTTTTTAAGTCATATTCAGACAGCTTTAGGTCATATGCAGACAAATTTTAGGCTTTATTCAGACAGTTTTTAGGTTATATTCAGCATTTTTTTCAGACAGTTTTAGGTCATATTCAGCTAGTTTTTAGAGCATATCTGCTTGCATATTTTGCATTTTTTTAAGGCCTTAAACATACGAACTCTGGAGTTTCCCAATTGAGTATTTCTCCACCAATCGTTTTAGGGTGTGTATTAATAAGATTCACTTATTGGTGGACACCTACACACGGTTCCCAGATGTTAGAGGCTACTACGAGGCCCCAGTAATGTGGAGTAGACTATCTGTTTCATATCAGATTACTCTGGAAGTGGGGTTAGGTCGAGTATCGAAGGCCTATCAGCGATCACTTTACCATTGTGTTGTACGGCTTCCATTGCGGCAGTAATCCACACGTCAAACATATCGGCTAGAAAGTGAAGTAGTTCACTTGTAACTCGCAATGATACAGTTCATACAGCCTGTTATTGAACTACTGAATGTAGGCCTACTTACAGACCGTAAGTACACTGCACAACTATGTCATAAAGTGACATTCCCTAGAATGATGACCTCGAAGTTCTGCCTCTTAAAACAACAATCAACACCTT
This sequence comes from Meconema thalassinum, assembly GCA_946902985.2. Lineage (NCBI taxonomy): Eukaryota > Metazoa > Arthropoda > Insecta > Orthoptera > Tettigoniidae > Meconema > Meconema thalassinum. Next base: position 179,655,000 of record OX336393.1, read on the forward strand.
CCCTCCCATGTTGAAAGATTCTGTTCGAGGAATGAAAACATTTCCTTCTGTAGTAGTATAACAAGTAATACCATTCCCTTCAATCAGGGACGGCCGCACATTATGTGCTGAAGTGCTACAGCACATTGTTTTATTTGAAAATAAATACTTTAATAATAGTTGCTGTTTCAAGCAAGCTTCCTCGGTAGATAAGATTCCAAGGTCGCCAGTTCGATTCTCAGTTGAGGAAGTCGAAGTTATGTAGGGTGGGAAAAATCCAAGCCACTCGTATAAGTTCTCTCGTGTCACATTTGATGATTACAAGACAAAATTAATGAAATCTGAACCACAGATCGTCCAGTACATATGCTGCTAGATGGCAGTCACAGCGGAACCCCCCCCCCTTTTTTTTCAACGTGGAATCCGAAACACCTGATGTTACATTTCACCTCGAAATATTATTATTACTAGGCTACGCCCAGCATCCTGGCTGCTACGTTCATGCTACGTAACAGGCAGACTTTTTAGTTGGTCATCCTGGCTGCTACATTCCTGCTAAGTGACAGGCAGACTGGTTTATCCTTCTGGCTGCTTCGTTCCTGGTACGTAACAGGCAGACTGTTCAGTTGGTCATCCTGAATGCTACGTTCCAGCTACGTGACAGGAAGACTGTTTAGTTGGTCACCCTGACTGCTACGTTCCTACTACGTAACAGACAGACTGTTTAGATGGTCATCTTGACTGCTACGTTCCTGTTACCCAACATACGTATTGTTTAATTGGTCGTCCTGGCTGCTACGTTATTGTTACGCGACAGACAGACTGTTTAGTTGATCATCATGTATGCGATGTCCCTGCTACCAGACAGGGAGACTGTTTAGTTGGCCATCTTGGCTGCTTCGTTCCTGTTACCCAACATACATATTGTTTAATTGGTCATCCTGGCTGCTACGCTATTTTCACGTGACAGACAGACTGTTTAGTTGATCATCATGTCTGCGATGTCCCTGCTGCCTGACAGGCGGACTGTTTAGTTGGTCATCTTGGCTGCTACGTTCCTGTTACGCGACAGACATATTGTTTAATTGGTCATCCTTGCTGCTACGCTCTTGTCACGTGACAGGCAGACTGTTTAGTTGATCATCATGCCTGCGATGTCCCTGCTGCCTGACAGCCGGACTGTTTATTTGGCCATCTTGGCTGCTACGTTCCTGTTACCCAACATACATATTGTTTAATTGGTCATCCTGGCTGCTACGCTATTTTCACGCGACAGGCAGACTGTTTAGTTGATCATCATGTCTGCGATGTCCCTGCTGCCTGACAGGGAGACTGTTTAGTTGGTCATCTTGGCTGCTACGTTCCTGTTACCCAACATACATATTGTTTAATTGGTCATCCTGGCTGCTACGTTCTTGTTACGCGACAGGCAGACTGTTTAGTTGATCATCATGTCTGCGATGTCCCTGCTGCCTGACAGGGAGACTGTTTAGTTGGTCATCTTGGCTGCTACGTTCCTGTTACCCAACATACATATTGTTTAATTGGTCATCCTGGCTGCTACGTTCTTGTTACGCGACAGGCAGACTGTTTAGTTGGTCATCTTGGCTGCTATGTTCCTTTTACCCAACAGACATATTGTTTAATTGGTCATCCTGGCTGCTACGCTCTTGTCATGTGACAGGCAGACTGTTGAGTTGATCATCATCTATGTGATGTCCCTGCTGCCGGAAAGGCGGACTGTTTAGTTGGTCATCTTGGCCGCTACGTTCCTGTTACCCAACATACATATTGTTTAATTGGTCATCCTGGCTGCGATGTTCGCGCCACATGGTAGACAGGCGGAAGCCACAGGGGGTTCGACCACAAGCCAGAGCAGGTGTCTAGGTTGCGGTTTACTTCACTTAATAATGAGTACTGTATTATTCAGAGCCTACGCTAAGAAAGTGCATGATACAGAACTCTTCAATGAACACACATGTTCTCAAATCACTATATAGCATCATCTTCAATGAATATACGCGCTTAAGAATCACTAGTAACAGAGTATTAGAGCCACCCACCTCAGCAGATGTGCAAGTTAAACCATGTAACCAGAGAGGACTCGCAAGTAACACATTCAAATTTGGAGCATGCTGAGATTTCCGTCGGCAATCCTGAGAGAACAGGTAACACCCCGCCCTCGGCACCCTCAAGGATAAACAAAACGTTATCCGCATCCGCCCCATATCCGAACGACTGTTATCCGCATACGCCCGACTTTTATCCGTATCCGCACGTTTGTTATCCGAATCTACTGGCAAATTAATAATATTTGTAACTAGTCAAAACATAAAGTATTAAAGCAACACATTCAGACATTTGCGGAGAAACCGGTCGCAAAAGTCTAAGATCTAAATTTGAGGTGAAAGTTGTTCCCCTAGGCTATGTATGAGTCGTCCAGTTGCAAAACTCGTTTATTCCACGTGTGAATAAGAATCATTTTCATGAGAAACATTTCTCTGGACTTTGCGTCACGTATCTTTTGTGTTTGTTGTTCTCTACTTTTTGCTTTGTGTTTTTGGTTTTGGGTTATGCGTTTGCTTTTGGTTTTGAATTTTACTTTTTGCTTTTCTTTCTTGGATTTGTGTTTGTTTTCTGCTTTTGCTTTATTGAATGTTGCTTTTTGCTTTGTGTTTCTTGTTTTTGTTTTTGAATTTTGCTTTTTGCTTCGTGTTTGTTGTTTTTGATTTGTGTTTGTTTTCTGGAAAGTCAAAATAAAACAATACAAAATAAAATAAAACAAAATAAATAAAACAAATCAAATTTAAAATATAAAAATAAAATAAAACAAAAAAACATTAAACAAAACAATTTAAAACAAAATAAAACGAAATAAAATAAAACAAAACAAAATAAAATAAACAAAATCAAAATAAAACAAAAACAAAATAAAATAAAACAAAATAAAATAAAATAAAATAAAATAAAATAAAGCAAAATAAAATGAAATGAAATAACCAAATAAATAATTTTACGACATGATCCTTATTCACAAGTGGATTAAACGAGTTTTGCAACTGGACGACTCGTATGTCATGTGCTATGTTAAAAATGAATGTTGTACAGCCAGAATTGCAACCCTTTTCAGTTCGGAGTGTTCATTATGCTTAGTGACTTAATTTGAATGAGATTAGCTTAAATGATTATCTTACATTTGTCATGAAAAACCATCTTCTTCTTCTTAGTCGTTTACCCTCCAGGTTGGTGGAACCCACGGACTCAGTGAGGGAACTCACCACTACCGCCTCTACGGGCAGTGTCCTAGAGCTGGGAACATCGAATCGGAGTGGATACAATTGGTGAGGTGTGATTGGCACCTCGCCCAGGCGGCCTCACCTGCAAAGCGAACAGGGGCCTCATGAGGGAAGGTAATGGACGGTCAGGATGGATAGGCAAGGAAGAGGGAAGGAGGCGGCCGTGGCCTTGAAGGAGGTACCATCCCGGCATTTGCCCGAAGACGAAGTGGGAAACCACGGAAAACCACTTCGAGGATGGCTGAGGTGGGAATCGAGCCCCCTCTACTCATTTGGAACACCCGAGGCTGAGTAGACCCCGTTCCAGTCCTCATACCACTTTTCAAATTTCGTGGCAGAGCCGGGAATCGAACCCAGGACCTCCAAGACGGCAGCTAACCATGCTGACCGCTACGCTACGGAGGCGACCCATGAAAAACCATAACGGAAAAATATGATATGTCATAAACATCCGGGAACTAGTAATGATATTCAACAAGTTCGGATTGTATTCTAATAACTACGGTATTCGCAAATTTACTCCAAACATTTTTAGCACAGCCATAAAAACTATATCAGAATGGGGAAATATGTTGGACATATCCGCGGGTTTATCCGCAGTTATTCGCATCAGCACAGGGCTTTACTCATAGTGGAACTGGTGAGGTCGGGAAATGCTGACCCCAATGGATCCTTGAACTGGGGTCTGTTTCTTTTATTCCAATGATATTTTGGGCCTGGGATAGATGACCTCGAAGTTCTGCCTCTTAAAACAACTATCAACACCATCCCTCACATGTTGCAAGACTTTGTTAGAGGAATGAGAACATTTCCTTCTGTAGTAGTATAACAAGTACTGTAATACCATTCCCTTCAATAGGGACTTGGTAGTAATGTAATTGAGTTTCGCCACCTAGCAGTGTAGTGGCTAGCATTCTTCACTGTTAACCCAGAGGTGCAGGTTCCATTCTCGGCTCTGCCAAGAAATGTAATTCTTGTTTGAGAGTTGGAACGAGATATACTCTGTCTCGTGAGGTAAAACTGAGAAGTGGTGGGTTCAATCGCCACCTCAGCCATTTTAAAAGTGGTTTTACGTGGGTTTATTCACTTCTACTCCAGGCAAATGCCGGGATAGATCCTAACGTAAGGCCACGGCCACCTCCTTCCCAATCACCACCTTAATTACAAATCCACACATTAGTCTACAATAGACACCATAATAACGTCTGCTGCTTCTCTCTCTGAACTCGCATGCGCCGGTGCTCCTCTGTTCTCGCCCTGCCCGTCAAGAATTCTATAAACATTGTCCGTCATGGGATCCGGATCCGTGGCTAATTGGTTAGCTTGCTAGGCTTTGGCCTGAATTGTTCCGGGTTCGATTCCCGGCCGGGCCAAGGGGATTTTAATCTTGTACAGTTAATTCCCCTTGCCTGGGGGTTTGTTTTAGTGAAGTCTTCATAAATTAAATACAGAAAACAAAGTACACAAAAACAGAAGAAAAAAACTATAATAAAAATGATGGAAATATTTTTTAAAATTGGCGATGTATTTTTTTCACTTAGTAATACAACTTGGCTGTGAAATATCATATCATATCATATATTTTGCTAGTGACCTCTAACATTCTTGGCTGTCACCCGGAGGCCCGGGTTTTATTTCCGGCTCTGTCAAGAAATTTTATTCTGGCCTGAGGGGTGGAACGTGGTTCACTCATCCTCGTGAAGTAACATTGAGAAGAGGTGGGTTCGATTCCCACTTCTACTCCTGGCAAATGCCGGGATGATTCTTAACTTAATGCCACGGCTACCGTCTTCCAAATACTCACCTGAATTATAGATACACACACTACTACAGACTCCACTAAGATACAGGTTACCAGACAAATACAACACACACCCAAGTACACGGGACTAAATGACCACGATATCCAAGCTCCTCAAATGAAGCCACAACCACCACAACAACTCTTCTTACTTGACCTAACTAAAGTCTGTGTATTTTCCAGAGCGGTGATAAGAGTAGGGACGGTATGTGGTGAGGTTTAAGGTCAAGCTGACCGCTCTGGGTACGGTTCAGTGGTGGGGGAACAGCGACAGCAGTCACTCGTCGTCCACCGTGCTGTCGACATCGCATGTTAATGCTTAAAATCTGTGCATGCAATCATCTTGAACTCGGCGCAGTTAAGGAAGGGGTTTCTCCTCCACCACTCCGGCTCCCAACCACTCAATCTATACCGCGACCTTCAAGCCTCACCACATACCATCCGTGCTCTAGTGGCGTCTTTAAAAATTAAACACAGAAAACGAAGTAAACCGAAAAGAGAGACTGTAGAAAAAATGGGGGAATAGAATGGCTAAGTCTTCTTAAACTGTAAGTACACACAGAACTTGTGAGCAGGTTGTAGTGGGCACGATTTATGTCTCCAAGTTATGGGTAATCGGGTTTCAAGCTGTTTCAAGATGTCCTTTCATCTCGGAGTCTCGCTTTGGGTTTTATTTCTACGCAATACAAACAGAGAGAGCGAGCGACCTGGCCGCTTCATACAGATCACGTCCGTCAGATCTCCAATATCCGCCGCAACGCTCCTCTGGTAAATACACAGAGTTTAGTTAGGTCAAGTAAGAAGAGGTTACTAGCAAAATATCATATGACCGATAAAATAACAGCCGCATACTTAAAGCGATGGCGACAGAAATCAGCTATTTTTTTAATGTCGATCTCTTTATTAATTTGGCAACAGTGCTATAAGCATATAAGGTCAATGTACAAACCTGGAGTTGTTGTGGATTCTGTAGCCCCGTGTTCTTGGGTGTTGTAGAATTTGTCTGATAACCTGTGTCCCTGTGGTGTCTGTATTTGTAATTGAAGTAGGATTTGGGTAGGAAGCGGCCGTGGTCTTAAATGAGGTACCATCCCGTCAATTGCCTGGAGTAGAAGTGGCGAATTAACGGAAAACCACTTCCAGGATGGCCGAGGTAAGAATGGAGCTCGCCTCTTTTCAGTTTTGCCTCACGAGGCAGAGTGTACCCCGTTCCAAGCCTCAGACCAGAATTAGATATCTTGGGCTACCGCAATGACAACCAAGAATACTAGCCACTACGCAACGAGGCGGACAAAGTCCAAACTCAGTCGCTAGGCTGTATCTGAAATAAGCACTTTTAGCGAATGGCAAAATGATTATCCCTAAAGATGATATCAATGGATTTTCCCCTTTTTTTCTACCAGTGTAACGAGACCTATCGTTGCCGAGAAAGAACGCTCATGATTGCAGTTTTATGGGGAGGAACATTAAGATAATCTACCCTTTGTAACACAGTTAAAATAATATAACCCCTGGCACTACAGCTCATGAAGGGCCTAGGATTACCAAGCGACCGCTGCCCTTCCCTTTTTTTATACCAGTGTAACGAGACCTCTAGTTGCCGAGAAAGAACGCTCATGATTGCAGTTTTATGGAGAGGAACATTAAGATCATCTACCCTTTTTAACACAGTTAAAATAATATAACTCCTGGCACTACAGCTCATGATGGGCTTACCAAGCGACCGCTGCCCAGCCATTTAGCCTGCAGATAGTGAGGTGACACGTGGTCAGTGCATCGGGTCCCCTCGGTCGTTAATCTTGATTTTCGTGACCGGGGCGCTGTCTCAATGCCAGACAGCTACTCAATTGTCCTCACGAGGCTGAGTGCACCCCGTTCCAGCCCTCACGAACCCAGGGCCTCCGGGTGAGAGGCAGGCGCGCTACCCCAACACCACGGGACCGGCAACACAGTTAAAATACAATTTCTTAGGAGAGAATGATATGAAATTCACCATAGCTGTAGTTAATTATTGACAGTTTAATCTTAAAATATCAATCGCTACTTAGTATAAAACAAAGTCCCCGATTCTTGGATGTCACGGGTAATCTCGAGAACCACTGAATGGATTTTGATGCAGTTTTCACCATTCTATAAGGGATATCTCGAGGAAGGTTTCAGTAGAAAATAATTTATTTATGATCAAAGGAAGCCGAGCAGTAACGATTTCAGAGAGAAAGTCGAAAAAAATCCTGGCGTCCATGCGCTTATTAAACTTACGCTGGGAAACCCGTTCAAAATATCTATATACTATGAGTGTAAGAATTGTTCAGCATGAAAAGTTCTACAAAACACTCCGCGAGAGCATATCTCTATCTTCAATACATCGCCCACTATAAGTGTTTTTACGTTTTCATTTCTTCCAACAAGCTCCATCCAATTACTGAGGCGACAGTTAACGAGCTGGCTAGGGGCGAGCCTATCACGCCAGTTACAGCCTAGCTAGCGCGCGAGCCTATTACCCCAATTACAGCCAGCAGCAAACTGTCGAGTCGTGTTGAGTTAAGACTTCAGAGAAGAGTGGTTGTGTTTGGAGTTTCCCTGGAAGTGCAACTCGGCTTTTCTTCATTTCGCCTGTGAACTTTTCGTTCCAAAAAATACACAAGTCAAGTTAAAATTGGACGGAAGGGGGTTTGTGATTCATGCACCTCACCATTTTTAAATTACGTCTGAAAAGAATTCGTTGCGCATTCATCTCCATGATAATATAATTAATAGTCCAGTCAGTGATTTTAACCCAGCATGTCAAGATGTAAAACGGATATAGGTCGTAGTTCATTGACATCGAAAAAAAAAGAGCGCTTATCACGTAATGCACTCATACTGTTCCCGGGCGAAGCCGGGGAGGGTTTTTATTTCCTAATAAATTATTCACTAAGTCGATACTTACACAGATTTTCATTTGAGACTGTCTTGCCTTTCAGCGTCCAGTCTAGTCTGCAAGCCTCTGTTTGCGAACAAATCGCCTCCATGGTCTCCAACTTATTAGCAGTTAACACTGTGGCCCCATTGCTTCTACACCTCTCACTTTGAAATCGAACACAAGTTAGATCGCCTGTTCGTTTCCATGGAGTCCTTGATCTGTCAGATGGGAGTAGGACTCTGTCATTCGCATAGATCCGAGGCTTGCTCATTACATTTTTAGCAGGTTTAGAAAGTACAAACGAAGCAGGTTGCTATCCTTACTTACACAGGGCCCCATGAGTTACACCTAAGGGAACAAACAAGTGAGTTGGGTAGTAAATGAGTAAATAAATAATTAAATAAATATACAAGTAAATACACAAGTAAGAAAATAAAAAAGTAGATTTAGTTTTATAAAATATTCATGATCTTGCAGCCTCGGAAAATATAGTGCCTTTGTTTCAAGTGGTGGCCGGCCAGCAAGCTTCTCCGGGGTCACGTGGTGGCGAGCAATACTGCTTCTAACCGGTTCTGTCGCACAGTTGCGCGAACTCCATTTGCTTATTAGACAGTTGAAGGGACTTGAGACATTGTGAGACAGTGTTTATACACGTCTTCGTGTTATGGGGCCGCTATAATGCCGAACAGTGAGTTTACTTTAATTTAAGGTTCTTGAATATTCCACTCAGCCATCACGCTGTTGACCGCGAAGCGGTCTCGCTGTAAGTCGGCCGGCCACCACTTGAAACAAAAGCACTGTAGATAAAATCTGCTTTCTTATCCTCGCTCGTCTCTAGAATGTATCTTTATTTCTAGTAACAACCTCTGTTAGTAGGCCTGCTTACAGCTTCTTCTTTTCCCTGGCGTCTTGTATAATATTGCCATGAAGAATCTTCTTTAGGCGCGAAGATCAGTGGAGACTCTTTACAGCCGATCTCCTCTTTATCAATAGCTGGTCGAAGTAAGTCCTGTGACAAAGCTTTGAAATTCATAAAATCACGGCATCGTAATTCATGAACTAAGAAGACGTGCTCGCTGTCTGCAAGCGGGATTTAGCCAAGTCTCGTCGCGACGCGTCGGTACGGTAGCATATATATCGTCTGTGCAAGGTCGGTCTTACTAACTCTCTGAGCTTTAGAACCAACTGAGCATTGCCAATCTGATAGAATTCCGAAATAAAATGAAAATTAAAGTGTGTCGCTACCTTAAAAGAGAGTTTGGAATCAGATGTAATATCTGCCTTTCACTCGCACTTGCTTGTCCTGCTATTAACTTCGTTGTTTTCTACTCCCCGAGGTGTTGCCTGTTTCCCAATAATGCAAAGTAATAAAAGTGAAACTTGGATCATTCGAGCTTCAAGATACAATTAAAAAATTCGAATTATCCAAAAATTCGAATTAAACAAATATGTTTCAATATTACTCAAACTCTAAGATTTTACAAAAAAAGACTATATTTTTAGATACGGTACTATTAGTATACACAACAGTACTGGACACAGTAAATTTAATAATTCTCTCACGAGTAATACATGAATCTACGTCATTTAGTGACAGAAAAATAGAATCACATACGTTGTGTTAATTTTCAAAAAATATTCTGAGTTGTTGGACGTAATTGGATGCTACTGCCGCACTCAAAATTAGTTGTTCCTGATCCTCCAAGGAATAACCGTCCTCATCATCAGATGCATCACCTGTAGCTCGGTTGGCGTTACTGTTTACCTCGGTGATTATGTCCGCGTCAATAAGCTCGCCACACACTGCAACATTTTCATCAGCATTAATATATTCTTCATACGAGATAGGAACAGTCACTATTTCCTCCCAACCGTCAACTTCAGGCACAGTTTCATACACAGTTTCGTCAGCACTTCCACCGTCTTTCACCACGAAACAGCTTACTTAAAACAGTTCTCGTTTGTGTCTGCTGTCACTTGATCCCGTGCTTGTTTACACATTCTTGAGGCTTGAAGTATGTCAAGTTTAATTTTCAGAGCGCTACCGTCTTCTGTTAGAATATTCTCGACCAACAATCGCCTATAGAAATGTTTGAGATTTTTAATTATTCCCTGACCAACCGATGTTATTCCAACACCGCCTTGACAATTGTTTAGAAAACATACGAGTTATGAAATACAATACAGTGCTCTATCGTTGACGTAAAGAGTTCGAATTAACCAAAAATATATTCGAATTATCCACGATCTTTTAACATTGCTTGGATACAAAATGATGATGATAATTGTTGTTCTAAGGGGCCTAACATCTAGGTTATCTGTCCCTAATGGTCTGGGTGATAGCAAAAATGACAATGAAATGGAAACCAGAACGAAAATTAAGTGAGACGGAGAATACTTACAAAAACGAACTCAGATTGAAACAACTCACAAAATGTTCTTACAAAAGGGAATTTAGAACGAAAAGATTCACAAAAGGAATAGATTGAAAAAAAAGACGCACAAAATGCAGGCTAGGTTCAAAATACGTACAAAATGCAATGTAGAGTCATAATACTTACCAAATACAAATGAGATCGAAAATACGTACAAAATGCAATTGAGGTTCAAAATACTTACAAAATGTAAGTGAAATTGAAAATACACAATGCAATTCAGATTGAAAGATCCCAATTCCAATCCAAAATATTCACAAGTGCAATTGAAATTCAAAATACTTACAAAATGCAATTGAAATTGAAAATGCTTACAAAATGCACGGTAGATTCAAACTACTCATTTGGATTGATAATACTTACAAAATGCAATTTAAATTGAAAATACTTGACAAAATGTAAGTTCGATTCAAAATACCCACAAAATGCAATTGAGTATGAAAATACTTGCAAAATGCCCACCACACAAAATGCAATTTAGATTTAAAATTCTTGCGAAACGCGGTTTTGGTTTAAAATACTTACAAAATGCAATTGAGTATCAAAATACTCACTAAAATGCTCTGCTCCTACATTGAAAGACTAACTAAAAAGCAATTTAGATTGTCAATCTTTACAAAATGCAATTCAGGTTGAAAACAATTGCGAAATGCAATTTAGATCGAAAAAACTTACAAAATACAACGTAGATTAAAATACGTACAAAATGTAGTGTAGATGAAAAAGAAACGCTAAAGGGAATTTAGATAAACGGGGAGCCAAGTAACAAAAACAGTGCGGGAATCTTAAAGAGAAAAGGAAATATAATGAAGATAAAACAAGAGGTCTGACCCCTCGAAGAAGGAGGGATCAGGAAAGATGAGACAAGGGCCAATTAAGGCGGGAAAGTGAAAGACTCCCTAGGCCTCGGATACCCTAATACCGTCGGGGTCGGAAATGAACAAGAGTTGACCAAGGGAGGTCGACAGGGAATAAGACGGAGGGGAGCCCGGCACAAGTAAGTGGAAGCAATGCCGGACTCAGCTGGGGTCCCTGGATACAAATTGCTAGGGACCAAGCAAAATATTCGAATTTAAGACGATTTTGAGTTATAGAAGTTTGAATTATCCAAGTTCGACTGTATCATAAAATGATTGCTTGGTCTTGTAAAAGGGGTTTCATCGATCGAAGAAAAGATATTGCCTACCTCCAGAACTAGGGCCATGACAGATCGGACGTAGACAACATCTAACTTCAAAACGAGGCACGTACATGGTTTATCATTATGTTACAGTAGAGTCCCGCTGATCCGAACTAATTGGGACCGAACCCTGTGGCGAAAATTCGGATTAGGTGGACTTTTGTGAAATGCGGCAATATATTGACTTTAAGGCTCGAAAAACAATACTGTACTGTATGTTTCTTATGTTCGACGATGTCGAAATGTAAATATTATACGTCAGAAAACTGTATCATAATGATGGTCAGTATAATACTGTTTTTAGATTATTTTCAATTTTGAAAAAATAGGCTTATGAGATCACCTTTTGTCCGTGTGTGTGTGTGTGCGTGTGTGTGTGTGTGTGTGTCCCCCTAATAAAATCTAAACGGCTGGAGCGATTTCAATGAAACTCGGTAAGTTCATAGCACTATTCCCGGCGACCTTGACCGTGCCCTTCAAATTTTGTTACGTCTCACCAATCCAACATGGCAACTGTGCGAAATATTTCACTAGCATTCAATATCTCCGAAACTATTACAGATATCATCATGCAATTTTGTACGGTGATAAAGGGCACTGATACAAGTTTACCTATGTATATTTCATAAACCTGTAAAGTACAAAACGAACATGGCGACCATGCGAAATTGAAATATTTTAATAGACTTTTCTCGTGATTTAACTCTCTGAGCGCAGTGAAATGTGGTACAGTAAATGATTTTGCTGATTGTAATGCACTGCCATCTAATTTAATTCAATTGTTTACATAACCTCAAGATGGCGGCTGTGCGAAATTTTAAAATTAAGTTTTTATTCTTGTGTCGTAATCATGCGATCGAAGTGAGTTTGAATAATGAAGCTAGGCAATAATTGTCCTTGAATGGTACATAACTCTATGGCCTATACATATAACAATCCTAAATGGCGAGCTTCCGAAATATTTAGACGGTTCTCAATATCTATGAATCTTTTACAGCAACCAAACTGTTTTTTTATGTTCATAGAGACTATGAACATATGTTCACCTATAGGACTTTCAGTAACCTGGTGAGCACAAATCCAACATGGCGGCGACGCGAAGTATAAATATTTAAATGGACGTTTCTCGCGAATTAACTATCTGAGTGCCGTGAAACGTTGCACGTTAAATGCTTATACAAATGTTGATCCACTGGCATGTAATTTATTTCAATTGTTTGCATAATCACAAGATTACTGGTGTGCGTACTTTTAAAATCTCGTTTTTACTTCTTGTGTTCTAATCATGCGATTGAAGTTTGAATACCGCACGTACACAATAATCTTAATGTAATAGTACAAAAATAAAAATCCATCCTGGCGACCATATGAAATATTTAGACGGTTCTCAATATCTACGAATCTGTTACAGCAATTAAACTGAAATTTTGTATGTTGATAGAGACAATTAACATGAGCAGGATATATGAAAATAGGCTGTATAGTTCTTCACGGAACTACTTGTTATTAACCTATTTTCAATTTTGAAAAAAAAAATAGGCTTATGAGATCACCTTTTGTCCGTGTGTGTGTGCGTGTGTGTGTGTGTGTGTGTCCCCCATAATAAAATCTAAACGGCTGGAGCGATTTCAATGAAACTCGGTAAATTTATAACACTATTCCAAGCGACCTCGACCGTGCCCTTCAAATTTTGTTACGTCTCACCAATCCAACATGGCAGCTGTGCGAAATATTTCACTAGCATTCAATATCTCCGAAACTATTACCGATATCACCCTGAAATTGTGTACGGTGATAAAGGGCACTACTAGAAGTTCACCTATGAGACTATCAAAAACCTGGTGACTACAAAACCAACATGGCGGTCAAGCGAAATTGAGACTTTAAAATAGACATTTCTCGCGATTTAACTATCCAAACGTAACGAAACTTGGTACAGCTAATGTTTATACACATTGTAATGCACTGGAGTCTAATTTAGTACAATTGGTTACATAACCTCAAAATGGCGGCTGTGCGAAATATTTCACTGACATTCTATATCTCCGAAACTATTACAGATATCATCATGCAATTTTGTACGGTGATAAAGGGCACTGATACAAGTTTACCTATGTATATTTCATAAACCTGTAAAGTACAAAACGAACATGGCGACCAAGCGAATTTGAAATATTTTAATAGACTTTTCTCGTGATTTAACTCTCTGAGCGCAGTGAAATGTGGTACAGTAAATGATTTTGCTGATTGTAATGCACTGCCATCTAATTTAATTCAATTGTTTACATAACCTCAAGATGGCGGCTGTGCGAAATTTTAAAATTAAGTTTTTATTCTTGTGTCGTAATCATGCGATCGAAGTGAAAGTTTGAATAATGAAGCTAGGCAATAATTGTCCTTGAATGGTACATAACTCTATGGCGTATACATATAACAAATGGCGAGCTTCCGAAATATTTAGACGGTTCTCAATATCTATGAATCTTTTACAGCAACCAAACTGATTTTTTTATGTTCATAGAGACTATGAACATATGTTCACCTATAGGACTTTCAGTAACCTGGTGAGCACAAATCCAACATGGCGGCGACGCGAAGTATAAATATTTAAATGGACGTTTCTCGCGAATTAACTATCTGAGTGCCGTGAAACGTTGCACGTTAAATGCTTACACAAATGTTGATCCACTGGCATGTAATTTATTTCAATTGTTTGCATAATCACAAGATGGCTGGTGTGCGTACTTTTAAAATCTCGCTTTTAGCCTATTTTCAATTTTGAAAAAATAGGCTTATGAAATCACCTTTTGTCCGTGTGTGTGTGCGCGTGTGTGTGTGTGTTTGTGTGTGTGTGTGTGTGAGGTGTGTGTGTGTCCCCCCCTAATAACTTTTAAACGGCTGGAGCGATTTCAATGAAACTCGGTAAGTTCATAGCACTATTCCGGGCGACCCCGACCGTGCCCTTCAAATTTTGTTACGTCTCACCAATCCAACATGGCGGCTATTGCGAAATATTTCACCAAAATTCAATATCTCCGAAACTATTCCCGTTATCACACTGGAATTTTTTACGGTGATAAAAGAAACTACTAGAAGTTCACTTATGTGACCTTTGAAAACCTGGTAACTACAAAACCAACATGGCGGTCAAGCGAATTTGCGACTTTTAAATAGACGTTTCTCGCGATTTAACGAACCAAAGGCAATACAACTTGGTACAGTATATGTTTATACACATTGTAATGCACCGACATCTAACTTCGTTCAATTGTTTACATAACCACAAGATGGCGGATGTGCGAAATATTTCACCGGCATTCTATATCTCTGAAACTATTAGCGGTATCACCCTGAAATTTTGTACGGAGATAAAGGGAACTACTGTAAGTTCATCTATAAGACTTTTAAAAACCGGTTAATTACACAACGAACATGGCGGCCAAGCGAATTTGAAAATTTTAAATAGACCTTTCTCGCGATTTAATGTTCCAAACGCAATAAAATATGGTACAGGAAATGTTTATACACATTGTAATGCACTGGTATCTAATTTAGTTCAATTGTTGCCATAACCACAAGATGGCAGGTGAGCGAAATTATAAAATCTTATTGTTACCCCTTGTGTCCTAATCATGCGATTGAAGTTTGCATGCTACACGTACACAATAATCTTCATGTAACAGTACATAACTCTAGGACCTACATATATACAATCCAACATGGCGACCATCCTAAATGTTTAGTTGGTTCTCAATATCTACGAATCTATCACAGCAATCAAACTGAAATTTTGTATGTTGATAGTGGCAATTAACATAAGTAGGATATATGAAAATAGGCTGTATAGTTCTTCACGGAACTACTTGTTACTTCTTGTGTTCTAATCATGCGATTGAAGTTTGAATACCGCACGTACACAATAATCTTAATGTAATAGTACAAAAATAAAAATCCATCCTGGCGACCATATGAAATATTTGGACGGTTCTCAATATCTACGAATCTGTTACAGCAATTAAACTGAAATTTTGTATGTTGATAGAGACAATTAACATGAGCAGGATATATGAAAATAGGCTGTATAGTTCTTCACGGAACTACTTGTTAATTATGAGACAGGTTCTCCAGCCAATCAGAGCTCATTCATTGACCAATTAGGTACGGATACCTTCGCGCATGCGCTCAAAATCCAACATGTCGGACATGATTTACATGATTTGAAAGTTCAAATTGGATATCGAATCAACCATTGTAGTTACAATCCCAAACACAAAGACAAAATCAGCACGAACCTTTACGGTAACAAGAAAATACTATGACATATGCAAGAAATTTATGAATCTACGTCCAGAAGTTAGCAACACAGCATCCTTCTATATAAATTACCGGCATGGAAAGTGCACCGTCCATATGTTCGCGTAAATAAACTGGCGAATATGAGACAAGAAATAGCACTGTACCTTAATATCCCCAACTCCAATTTCTACACAGCGGATTGCTTTCAAACGACTTCGGTGACAATAATGCTACAGGTGGACGGCACTAGTCATCATGTAGGCTGTAAACAATAGCATTGCCAAGCAAAGTAAATGGTCTCTGCTTTCGAAGTGCTTTGATCCACGAATGCGCTCTGTTCAGTCAGCAAAGCCAGCCTTGTTCACTAACTGAAGTAACTGAATCCCACAGATATTTATGAATATTTATGTTAAAACATATAATAAAGTTATAATTATCGTCGAACATAAACAGCCGTATGCAACTCGCCTATAATGGTAATTAAGACACTCGCATGGAAATTATAAAACTCGTTACGCTCGTTTTATAAACATACTCGTGTCTTAATTATTGCCATTATAGGCTCGTTGCATAATGTACTAAATTAGCAATGTTGGCGTCTACATAGCTTGCAGGAATGTCTTTGCGACACATAAGCTTCCGCTAATGGTAATCGGAAAATGGGCAAAGCCACGGTGTTTCAAAAACATAAACATGAACTCACTCCCTGTTTTTTACAAAAGTCACTGACTTCCCTTCTTAAGTGTTGATTTGCTTTTCCGTTTGTTTTGTCGTTTACGTAAAGAAAGTTACATTCAAACTTTGTTATGCACATTGTTAGTAGGTCTAGGCCTTCCGTTTTTTTTAGTTCTTGTGTATGAGATTGCCGCCAGATTCACTGCTTTCTCCTGTAGCATTTATTTCATGTTTTTCTGTGCTAATAAATTTACGTTTCTTCTTGGAAAAACTGGTTTAATCTTCATCTATATTTTTTCCTAGCCCTGTTCGGTTTAGGGGAATTTTCGGATTACCGGGGTTTGGATTGGCGGGACTCGACTGTACTTCACTCTCAGAACATTATCTGGAAAATATGTGGCAAATATGTGGCAACTATGCAGATATAAGAAATCACCACCTTTATAAAACCTATTTTCACTAGTCCATGTATTTCGAAATAATATGTTGTTCGCAATGATAACTGCTTTTTGCATCGGCTTGTATAAATTTGTGTCTACATCAAGTTCCTTCAACCCATGCAGTTGACTCCTTAGTACAACACCAGTGCTAGATGTGACAAATTTAATGATGATTATTATTATTATTATTGAAGCCTCCGTGGCTTAGGCGGCAGCACGCCGGCCTCTCACCGCTGGGTCCGTGGTTCAAATCCCGGTCACTTCATGTGAGATCTGTGCTGGACAAAACGGAGGCAGACAGGTTTTTCTCCGGGTACTCCGGTTTTCCCTGTCAAAATTTCATTCCAGCAACACTCTCCACTATCATTTCATTTCATCTGTCATTCATCTAATCATTGCCCCAGAGGAGTGCGTCAGGCCTCGGCAGCCGGCACAGTTCATATCCTCGCCGCTAGATGGGGGCTTCATTCATTCCATTCCTGACCCGGTCGGAGACTGGAAGCAGGCTGTGGATTATTATTATTATTATTATTATTATTATTATTATTATTATTATTATTATTATTATTATTATTGGAAGCTTCCAAGACTCAAAAGAGACAGGAAGTATTGAATTGCATAACGCGTACTGTACGCACGTCTCTGTACTTACATAAGACGTGTACACAGTTACTGAAGCATGCAGAAGTGCTTGACACCTCCCTCACTAGCCACTTAAAGATCCTTGGTTCGATACAGGTTTGGTCATGCCTGAAGGACACTCCAGCGCGTCTCGTCACCTACATAAGACGTGTACACAGTTACTAAGGGCAGACACACCGTCACTTGAAGAGGCCAGGTTCGATACGCCAGAATAAAGCTCTTCAACTTGGTCATGTCCTCCCACTCACCCTGACTCAGCCAAATTCCTTCGTGTAAACTTATAAAGGCCATCGTGTTCTTGCTGCCACTACAAGCCAACTGCCGTAGGAGGTGGCCTGCATTACCACGTCAAGAATACAGTATGCTAGTTTTAATACACTGCCGGCAAAAAGAAAGAAAAAGAGAGAAGAAGAAGAAAGAAAAAAAAGTTGAACACATGGGCATGTTCAAAGAATGGACACCAAAAATTAATTACTTGCATTATTTTGAAACTAAAATGCAAGGAAGATAAACCACAACTTCACTTTAAGGAAAAGATCATTTTTCATTTAAGGTATGTAGGCTACATGTACGAAGAATATCTACATTTTAAACCGATTCCTCTGAAACTTTTCAGGGGCCGATAACCTAGATGTTAGGCCCCTTAAAACAACAATCATCATCATCATCATCTGAAACTTTTACCATATCACACGTGATACCATACCATCAATTTTTTGTATCAGAAACTTTGTTTTCTGTCTTCAGTTCTCTGAATTTTTGAAAATCAGAATTTAAAAATTAATAATATTATTGGTTTTACGTCCCTTTTAACTACTGTGGCTTTTAGAGACGCCAGGCTACCAGAATTTTGCCCCGAAGGGGATCTTTAACGTGTCAGTAAATCTACTGACACGGCTCCCTCGCATTTGCGCAGAATAAAAAAATGACAATGTTTCAAAATGCCCAAAAATTACTAAATGTTATTCAATCATCAAATTTCGTTCACTGAGTTCTTCTATTTAACGCATATAATCTTCTGAACTAGAATCGTGCAATTATCTGGAACAGACAGAATGTAGGAGTTTTTATTCACTTTTCAAAAAAGAGATGCATTTTTATCATTGCTTAAAATAAACAAGATGGCTAAAGTTTTCAAAGTATCTAAAAATCCCTATTTCATAGCATTCATACATTCATTAGCTTTGATTTGATGTATGAATAACATTCCTATGTCAATATTTATGTTGATTTTGTTAATTTGAAAGGCATAAAATGTTGAAGATTTTAATTCTGAGAAAAACGTAAATGAAGTTACACATTTGTGATATGACTAAATAAACTAACTTAGACATATTAAAAAAAGGTTATATTTCGGGAGTGATGAACCTGGATCCTATACATGCACTTACCTAATAGTTATGTCATTTTCATGAGTTTTGAACCTTGTTTGATATTCCGGGATATTTAGATGCAAGTAAGATATTGTGAAGCCACGCCCCCTAGACATGAGCACACGAGGCCCCTTAAAATAGTTTTTAACTACTGACAGGTGGAATATCGAGATGAAATATATGTTAATTTGAAGCAGACGAATAAGGCTACCATTTGGAATAAAAAAGAACGAAAAATGATTTTTGGTCAAATATGCCATTTCAAACGTATATACAGTATGTTTTATGCAAGTATTGGTCTGATAAACCATCAGCGCCATCTTCAACTTCTGGACTAAGGATTATGGAACTGCAGGCGAGAAACGTAAACTTGGATAGGCCTACGAGTATCGGTCGACGACGACGACATACATACCTCAACATTTTACTTTCAGATGAGTATAAATGAAGTACTTTGATTTTTAGCAAATTTTCATGAACAGACGTCGCTACGTTAATTCCAATCACTCCCAAAATCACTCCCACTAAAACGTCAGTACACAGCGTTTCCTTGCACATTCAGTCTTCAGTCATTTTTACTGCAACAAAACATGCATTGACAGAGAATTGAATCCGGGTCACTTTGGTGAGATTAAACAGCTTGATTACTGCATCAACACGCCCTTAAAACACGATGGAGAAAGTTCGTCCCACCTAGGAATAAAAGGAAATATCGTAAGTCAATGCACGGAGAAAAAATAATTTAAGGTCATAAATTCATTATTTTTTAGAGCATTTTGGGCAATTCATTGCTTACAATCACCATCAAAATACACTGTATAATACACACACACACACAAACGACGCACCAGGAAGGAATTGTCCGATGGCGATAAAAATCGGTGGATGTGAGGAACAGACATAGAACAACAAACAAACGATCAAAAGTGCAGAACAATCGAATGATTTATTGCAGAGTTAGAGCGTTACAAAGTGAGGACGTCAATAAGGTGTTGGTCCACCCCTGGCCTGGATGCAAGCTGTCACTCGACGTGGCATGGACTGATAAAGTTCTCGGATGGTGTCCTGCGGAATTTCGTGGCAAACGGTCTGTTGGGCTAAATCGGCGACATTCCGGGATGTTCACAATCGCCTTCCCATGACGTCCCAAATGTGCTCTATGGGAGAGAAATCAGGCGACCAAGCTGGCCAAGGAAGGATAGGGTAAGTTTGAAGACAGTACATAGCAACACGTGCCGTGTGCGGCTGGGCATTATCCTCTTGGAAAGTAAGGCATGGATGTCAGTGAAGGAACGGTAACACAACCGGCCGTAGAATGTCATCAACATAGCGCTGTGCTGTCAGTGTGCCAGGAATGACTACCAGAGGGGTCCGGCTATCAAAGGAGATGGCACCCTAGACCATCACCCCTGTTGTGGGGCTGTGTGGCGTGCGATAGTCAAGGCAGAATCCCCACGCTGGCCTGGACGTCTCCAAACACGTCTGCGGTTGTCGTCAGGGCACCGTTGGAAACGGGGCTCGTCACTAAAGACTATACGTCCCCAGTCAGCACAGTTCCACGTTGCTCGAGCGTGGCACCACTGTAATCTGAATTGATGGTGAACAGGCGTGAGTGGTAAACGGCGTAACGGGCGGCGCGAGCGCAAATTCCCGTCGCTCAGGCGTCTGTTGATGGTCATGGTGGACACATGTGTGCGGGTCACAAGCTGGATCGTTGATAACGACGACTCCGGTGCTGTGACAGCTGTTCTGACAATCGTTCTGTCTTCCCGTGCTGTCGTGGCCCTCTGTCGACCACTGCCGTCTTGACGCTGATGCCTGCCGTTGCTGACCCACGTTTGCCAGCATCGTCTGATCGCCGCATCACTTCGACCCAAATGTCCAGCGACAGCTCGAATCGACCAACCAGCTTCTTTCAATCCGATCGCACGACCTCTTTGAAACTATGACATCTGCTCGTAATGAGCACGAATCCTTCGGCCTGGTATTCTTACAGCCGACGTTCAGATATCGCAGTCAAATGCATCAGCTACTTTGAGCATACGCTTCAGAATCGCGCCTTATATACACCTGATGCATGCGCAGTTCGGATGCGCGGGAGCTCCCGCTATTTGTTCCTTGGACACGAAGCTTTAATCAGTTGCATGTTCGGTCCGAATGTCTTTGCATACGTAATTTCCTTACAATCGGACAACACCTTCCCGGTGCATAGTTTTTTTTGTTGTTGTTATACAGTGTACGAGATCATCAATTTTCTGAGTGTATTCTGCTTCCCTCGGTTGGAGTCAACAAGTTCATTGTTTAAATCTCTGGTGTCCCAGGTCGTATAGCAGTTATATCAAAGTTTTATATTGGATCCCCTTAGGGGATGGCTGACTTCATTAGCATGCAGAAACTCTCTGTCGCAAGAGATGTTCCAACACAAATACTGTATATTTAAAAATATAAGCAGTGGATTATATTCATCTCATCCAACCAAGTAACATCTAGACATTGATGTTTTATAAGGTGCATGGGATACGGTGGTCATCAACCTCACCATAATAACCAGTGTTTAACAACTAGCCGATTAGCAGGCATTGAAGATGCAGATTGAAGTTGTTCGGTTAGTTTTGAAATTCAATGGCCATTCTGATTGTATGCGTTCGATGGGGAAATTATTATTGGTATTCTTCTTCTTCTTCCTCTTTTTTGTTTCGTTTCGGCCAACTAAGGACCACGTCATTCCAACTGATTCCTTTTAGCTTTAAAATTAGCACAGTATTCCTTCATTCGTAGACGGTGTTGTTCTTTTCTCTCGTTTGTCCACGCCTCTCCAGTTTTCAGCGTCGGTTTAGGTTGGAAACTCCGATGTTAAGCTGGTCACGCTCCAGGATATATTCACATGAGATCCCAATCTCGTGCAGATCTTGTTGTACCTCACTGAACCAGGCTCCCTTTGTCTTTTTTATCTTGGAGGAAAGTGAAAATTCGATAAGTTAATCGTTTTAATAATAATAATATAATAATAATAGGGGGATTACACAGGAGGATATCCAGAAACGGGTTCATCACAAGACGAAACTCAAGGACACCATGGTTTCGAAGAAAAGCCAAAACTATACACTGACAAAACATGGACTGACGCGAGGAAGGAACAGCATAACAAACGAATGCGGGATTACTGGGCGAAAGTCAAAAGGACATTTCAGAAAACGTGGTCCATAGATCGCCGAAACAAAACCAAGAATAACAATAATTATAATTAGGGCCCGGATGTTGATGACATGTCATCTATTTACTGAGCTGTCTAAAACAATGCTGAAGTACATAGAAACTCCGGACGGGTCAAATATGTAATTTTTATTTTGCATCTTTTTGCATTTTTTTTGCTAATTTTCCATTTTAAGAGCATTTTTTCTAAGTTTGGTAGATTTATTTGGTCTTATTTTAGAGATATCGGCCTTTTAAGGTTTTTTTTTTAAATTTAGTCACTTCACAGCTATACCGTATATGAGGGAGTTACGACTCTCACAGTTAAGAAGAAGCTAGTAGCTGATGCAATATAACTTAAGATATTGAAATATTGATTCCATTTTCTTAATCAACCAGGTGGAAACTAGTCTTAGCAACAATCGTGGCGAAATAGCTGCGGGTATTGATTCAATACTGAAAAAAGTGCTGGACAAAAACACCGGGTATACAACATTATGCAAAATCTCAGACATTCTTTCTGGTGAAAACTACTACACGGATGGGATTGAGGAGGATTTAGCAGCAAACGACCGTCCTCAGTTCAAGTACACTCCGATCACATTAGTTGATGTTGAACGCAGCTTTTCGAGATATAAAAACTTGTTGGCTGATAACCGCAGATCATTTACATTTGACAACACCAGAATGACATTCGTAGTGCAGTGCAACTCAGACTAAAGTGAACATAAACCTTTTGTTAAGAGCTAGAAATCTAAAGATGTCATTTTTGAAATATTGGCGAGTTTATTATTATAAGATCATTTCCTCCGTTTTATAGTACATTTTTCGAATTGTTGAAATATTGGCGAGTTTATTATTATAAGATCATTTTCTCCGTTTTATAGTGCATTTTTCGAATTGTTGAAATATTGGCGAGTTAAGATCATTTTCTCCATTTTATAGTGCATTTTTCGAATTGTTGAAATATTGGTGAGTTTATTATTATAAGATCATTTTCTCCGTTTTATAGAGCATTTTTCGAATTGTTGAAATATTGGTGAGTTTATTATTATACGATCCTTTTCTCCGTTTTATAGTGCATTTTTCGAATTGTTGAAATATTGGTGAGTTTATTATTATAAGATCATTTTCTCCGTTTTATAGTGCATTTTTCGAATTGTTGAAATATTGGTGAGTTTATTATTATAAGATCATTTTCTCCATTTTATAGTGCATTTTTCGAATTGTTGAAATATTGGTGAGTTTATTATTATAAGATCATTTTCTCCGTTTTATAGTGGATTTTTCGAATTGTTGAAATATTGGCGAGTTTATTATTATAAGATCATTTTCTCCGTTTTATAGTACATTTTTCGAATTGTTGAAATATTGGTGAGTTTATTATTATAAGATCATTTTCTCCGTTTTATAGTACATTTTTCGAATTGTTGAAATATTGGCGAGTGTATTATTATAAGATCATTTTCTCCGTTTTATAGTACATTTTTCGAATTGTTGAAATATTGGTGAGTTTATTATTATAAGATCATTTTCTCCGTTTTATAGTGCATTTTTCGAATTGTTGAAATATTGGCGAGTTTATTATTATAAGATCATTTTCTCCATTTTATAGTGCATTTTTCGAATTGTTGAAATATAGGCGAGTTTATTATTATAAGATCATTTTCTCCATTTTATAGTGCATTTTTCGAATTGTTGAAATATTGGTGAGTTTATTATTATAAGATCATTTTCTCCGTTTTATAGTGCATTTTTCGAATTGTTGAAATATTGGCGAGTTTATTATTATAAGATCATTTTCTCCATTTTATAGTACATTTTTCTAATTGTTGAAATATTGGTGAGTTTATTATTATAAGATCATTTTCTCCATTTTATAGTGCATCTTTCGAATTTTTAGGTCATTTTGTACAGTCATTTTTGAAAATTTTAAGTGCATTTTTTAAACTTTTTTACGGCATCAACATCCTGGCCCTAATTATAATAATACAAAAAATATTTATTCAAGTCAAAGAAGGTCAAAATAAACTGGCAAAAAGAAACTTAAGGCGTCCAAGAAATAAATATCACAGACTACTTCATAGGCAAGCACAAATTCGTGGAGAAACCTAAAAAGAAAACTGGTAGGAAGTGGTCCTCAAAACACAAGATGCAACACAGTGCATTCATGAAGGCAAGGCGATGTATAATAATAATAATAATAATGCAGTCACCAAGAATTTGCTCCTTGTGATATATACGGTATCTGGTATTGTAAATGTTTTCTTTCCAGCAAATAAGCTGAGAATGTGTAAGCGCATGCGCAAAATAAATAAATAAATAAATAAATAAATAATAATAATAATAATAATAACATGAGATCATAGCTATCCTTGGAGCGTTCTTAACAGCTGAGTAAGACTAGAAAACGTGGCCGCATTAGGGATTCGGACCCGAATCTCCTGCTGTCCAGTCGTGTGCATTAAGCCACTAACACCAATGCGGCCACTTGCAACGCACTTTAAATCTTAGATGGACAGGCGCTGTTACGGAGGTTTCTGGAATGAGGGGCAATATCATTGATCGCCCTTCAACCAGACTTAGAGATTCGAATCTCGACTGCTGAAACATTTTCCAATAAATACAGTAGCCTATATGATTATGGTGCCTCAGCTCATCCAGTGGACGATTCATAGGGGCTACGCGCACGTGTCTTATTGGGAATTACATTTTCAGAGCATATTTCAACTCGTGAATTTTCACCCTCTCTAAAGATGATCCAAGCGAATTACGGGACGAAACAGCAACACACATGGTTGTTGTTGCTTATTATAGGGGATGCGACATCGTGGGCACATACCCCATGTATTGCGGCATATGACCTCGTAGTTCCGCCCCTTAAAACAACAATAACTAATATAACAAACCCCGTGTATTTGGGTGTGTGTGATTTTGTGTGATAACCTGTCTGATAATAGGTACAATAATGTTTTTGAAAAGACTTTTCTGCCTAGTCAATACTCTGAACTGTGTTACTGTGATGTCTGTATTGGTGTATTGGGGATAGGATTGGGAAGGAGGCGACCGTGGCCTCAAGTTAGGAACCATCCCGGTATTTCCTTGGAATAGGAATGGGAAACCACGGAAAACCACTTCCAGGGGGGGCAGAGGTAGGAACCGAACCGTCCTCTTCTGAGTTTTGACTTACACGAGGCTTAGTGTACCCCATTCAAGTCCTTAGACCAAAATTAAATATCTTGGCAGAGCCGGGAATCGAACCCGGGCCTCCACGGCGACAGCCAAGAACTACACCACGAAGTGGTGTCATGAATAAGATAGTTCGCCCTCGTTAAATTATATGATACGTACAGAGAGCAGCTTCTTATATCTTCACTGACGTATCGCCAAAACCCACCTGAAAAGAAAAGAGAATAAGTTGGGTTAATGAAGAGGTACAGGCCTTACGTAACATTTTGGCAAAATAATAATAAAAATCTTATTATATAATACGCTAAGGTGTATGTTTCACAAAACTCAAGCTTCTAAACCAGAGGGAGTTAGATGGTGTGGTTTGAACCAAAATCTTCTAAATCATCTCAATAGTACAGGAAAAATCTTGCATTTCTTGAAAAGTCAACGGAAATAATATTTATTTGTCTATAAAGTGCTTTTAAACAAATAAACAAGGCGATATCCCTTGGCAGAACTGTGTCGCGTGTCTTTTGATGAACGTTAAGAGTTGCACAGTACCCTGCAATGTATGACCCCATTTACGAAGTTTCGTACACATGGGGTGCACACAACCCATTATGCGAGAGTTCTCGGACGGGTCCACTAGTAATTATAATAATTATTATTATAATAGTAATAATAAGATGTTCATTTTTCGAAAGGTGTTAAGTTTGGAAGGATTCCAGGGAAGAGTGGAAAGGAAACCTGGGGCGAAGTGGTCCGAGGACAGAAAGAAGAGCATAGTCTATGAATGAGAAAATATTGGGAAGAACGGAAGAGAAAACACCAGCGAGTGAAAAATTGAAATTGGCACGTGGTTTATAACAGGCCTCATCGGAAAAAAGAAGAAGAAGAAGAAGAATATGTTCAGTAAATTACACGTAGCCTACTTTCTGTTAAATGTATGAGGATATTGCATATTCTTGTAATGAACGTTAAGAGTTGTACAGTACCCTGCAATGTTACGAAGTTTCGTTTTAATTCTGCACTTGCATCGAGAGGAATTGATTCTAACAGTAGAAAAGTACATCCATCCACTATTTTGAATATGGAATCATTTTTTAAATTTTATTTATCGTATGGCTTTAAGTGCTGGGAAGGGGAATGTCCGAGCACATGTTCGGCTCGCCTGAGTCTGTAGCTGCTTCCAGCGGACACCCTTAGGGTGAGCTTCAAGTTCCGTTCTATTTCAAGTAGTTCCAACTTCCGCTACCAGATATCAATGATACCTACTTTACTTCCCCTCCGAAGGAAGGCATACTGAAGGATTTTTAACGCTCTTAAAAATCCGATGACTTTCGCCGGGTTTGAACCCGCTATCTTGGGCACAGCTGTTCACCAACTACGCCACCGAAGCCGCTTATGGAATCATGATCTTGTGGCTTATGCTGAGAAAGCCTCTTACAGTACATACTTGTTACGTTTTGTCATTGTAAGTGTAATAAACACTGTAGTGGATTATCAATAGTAATATCTTATATTTCAAGATGGACACTGAGCGCTATAATCTTAGTTATTGTTGTTTTAAGGGAAGGAACAGTTGGGTCATCTGCCCCGTATGACCTACTTTCAGTGTGTATTCAGATGAGTAATGCTAGCGAGGTCTTTTATATGGTACGCCTCTCATCAAATTTCCTGTTGATTGTGCTATTTATATCTTAGATCCAATGCCACTAAAATTTGAACAATATCCCCAGCCACCATCGTGAATGTATGGAGTCCCTATGCTTTTCACTTGGTCATAAGAAGTTTTAAAATTTCTACTAATTTTCGTGAGCAATTCATTATCACATTCTATATTTTGAAGATGGCAACTGCGCGTTATATTGCTATTCTTATGGTGTATTTCAGCAATGCCCCTCATATGGTACTTCGTTCTTACTAAGTTTCGTTTCAATTGCGCAATTACAATCTGAATGATCCGTTATTACGTTTTAATAAAACGCCCAGCCGCCATCTTGAAAATTTTGGAGTCGCTGTTATTTTACTTTGGGCATACAGAACTACATAAGTTCTGCCTTATCCGCAATTTTCGTAGTTTTAGCTCAAAAATATCGAGTTATTTATTATTAAATTATGAAATTTTGGCATGGCCGCCGCGTACTATTAATTATAACTAACGCTACTGAGGCCTCACCAACCAACTTTCGTCTTAATTGTGCAATTATACCATGAGTTACTAACTTGTATATTTTAATAGTACGCCTACCTGCCATCTTGAATGTATGACTCACTGTTGTATGACTTTGGTCATATGAAGTGACTTATGAGGTTCTACGTTATTACTGAATTTCGTTATTATAGCCCTAAGATACTGGGAGTTAAGATATATTTTGAAATTCCAAGATGGCCACTGAGCGCTATATTTAGTTTGATAATCACTTGACTAACGCAAGTGAGAACCATTACAAGATATCCATCTCTTGCCTAGATTCAGCTTAATTACGCAACCATGTTCTGACTTATCAATTTTAATGTTCTAATAGTTCACACAACTGCCATCTTGAATGTATGAAGGGAGTGTTCTTTTGGCTTGGCCATACAGGGCCATATATATGGTCCTGTCTTGTCTCTTATTTTTCGTAACTGTATCTTCCAAGTATAGAGTTATTTACTTTCATATTTTATAACTTCGGGATGGCGGTTGCGCGTACCATAGAGTCTCCTGTAGTTATCAGGCTGGTAACGGAGGGTCCTAAATGCAAAGTACTGTGAGCATTGACTTTTGTCGATCATAAATTATGGATTATAATGCTTGTATAATTCGCACGGCCGCCATCTTAGAATTATTCGGCTGATGACGTTGTAAGTTGGACCTCATACACTTCCTGCATAAAAATGTTGTATTTTTTCAAACTTTGGTAGAAATCCGATGATTAGAATAGTCGGATGACCACTATTTTGTTTTTGTTAATATGGCGGCGATATAAAACATGACACTGAGGTAGCCTACCCTTTATTAGTACTACCTCAATACCAAACGTCATACAATTCTGTTTCCTCGTCTGGCAATTGATAAGGGACGACGACGAAATATTTACTTTCTTGGCACACAGGCGTTCATTATGTTTAATCTTCTCCGTTTATAAAATTTGAGTTTTATCTCAGATTCTGCTCCGATTTCCACGATATTCATTCCAGTCTGGGAAATCCCACCTACCTGATCATCCGCACAAAGTTAAGGGCCGACCACAGCGTACAAATTATGGGAAATATTCATTTAATCGTGGTATTGATAATTGGAACTCATTACCTGCCACATAGCATGCTGAACTGCTGTGCCCAAGATAGCGGGTTCAAACCCGAAGTCGTCGAATTTTTTTAGAGCGTTAAAATCCTTCTGTATGCCTTCCTTCGGAGGGGAAGTAAAGCCGGCGGTGCCATGTCATAGATTTAAGGCATTTAAAGATCCTTCAACAGACTAAACTTGTGCGAAGCTAAATTTCAAGGTTAGATTTCGATGGAACGCTCTATCAAAGTT
This sequence comes from Meconema thalassinum, assembly GCA_946902985.2. NCBI lineage: Eukaryota > Metazoa > Arthropoda > Insecta > Orthoptera > Tettigoniidae > Meconema > Meconema thalassinum. The sequence goes on from OX336393.1 coordinate 179,683,905, forward strand.
ACAACGTTCACCACTAGGTATCATTGACATCTGGTGGCGAAAGTTGGTGGAACTACTTGAAATTGAACGGAACTTGTAGCTCACCCTATGGGTGTCCGCTTGAAGCAGCTACAGCCTCTGGCGAGCCGAACATGTCCTCGGACACTCCCGGCACTAAAAGCCATACGATAAATAAATAATAAATAAATTACCTGCCACAGTCTTAGAGCCTTTCCCCTAACATATTCGTGTGTTCAAGAGAAGACTAAAATTTTATGTAAATACTCCCATGTAATTATAGTTTCCAAATCGTGACTTTCGTACATTAATTGTGTTTGATATTGATGTTCGTAATTTTCTGTTTGTACAATTTGCCACGAGGAAATTGCCCCCATTAGCAAATGAAGTACATGAATGCATATCGTGGAATCGGAACAGAATGCGAGATAAAACTCAAATTTTTATATACAGGGAAGGTTGAACGTAATAACGCCTGTGTAACAAGAAAGTAAATATTTCTCTCCTCGCAGTGAGACAGCGTTGTGTACTCTCCGTCTTACAGGATTAAAACGCGTGCGCCCCGCCAGTTGTCGAACAGACGTGTCTTCATCTTAGAAGATGGCAGCGACCGATAAAAGTGAGGTAGACACAAGGCAGAACAAGTATCGACTTATTGACTTCCGATCGCTCCAAGATCGATATGAACACCCCCTGTGGCGTTGACCTCCTGACGGTCCCACATTTCCCAACAAATTCCCACTTCTCAGCAACTGTTTCACATTCTATCGCTAATATGCAGGAAAGAATCTTCTAACTTCGTGTTAAAGAAAACATATGTCTGGCTGCGTGGCTCAGGGGTAACGTTCTCGCTTGCTGAGCCCATGGTTGCAGGTTCGAAACCTGGCGCAGTCAGATGGCATTTGAGGGTGCGCAAATGCGAGGGAGCCGTGTCAGTACATTTACTGGCACGTTAAAGATCCCCTTCGGAGCCAAATTCCGGCACCCCGGCGTCTCTAAAAGCCAGTGTAGTTAAAAGGGACGTAAAACCAATAACATTATTATTATTTAAAAGCTTGCCACGGTGGGTGAGTGGATAGCGTGTCGGTCTACTAACCCCAAGATTGCAGGTTCGCCCCTGGCCGTGGTAAGTGATTTTTGAAAGGCGGCAAAAATACGATACGCATGTCATACGATGTTGGCATGTTAAAGAACCCATTTGAATTCAGTAGGCCGAGTTCATAATGGCAAAATTAATCTCGGGAGTTTCCGCCAACACAAAGTTCCTCATTTCTCTACTAGAAAGCGCTACAGTGTTCAAGGAGGTTAGATACCTAACCTCTAACCTCCTTGACTTTCATAGTGATTCAAGGAACGACGAAATTCGACATGCAAGCTACCCTCTGGGTGTCAAATTACAAAGCTTGCACCCGGCACCCGAGGCCATACGATATTATTATTATTATTATTATTATTATTATTATTATTTTTTCTACATTCATTTCACCACAGAAGTGGGACATATCAACATATCGTCGGCTTGTTTGCAAGACGGTATGGCTAATTCTCTTAAGGTGGCACATTGAGAAACGAGCGAACAATGGAACAGGTCTCCAAGATGACGGCCTTTTGCATGGTGATATGTAGACCAGGTTGTATTCCCAATATTTGTAGATTACGAGCCAATAATTTGGGGATGATGCCGGTAGAAGAAATTACTATGGGCAGAACCACTACACTTTCCTGTCTCCACATTTGCCGTATTTCCTCAGCCAAGGGCAGATATTTGGTGATCTTATCACAGCAGGTTTGCTGCAGATTATGGGAATTGGGCACTGCAATATCAATTAGGAAGGTTCTCTTCTGCACCTTGTCCACAAGAACGATATCTGGCCGGTTTGCTGGTATGGTTTTATCAGTAATGACTGATCGGTCCCATAACAACTTGTGACTGGGATTTTCCAAAACGGCGTCAGGAACATACTGATAGTAAGGCAAAATATTATCAGATAATAAATGCTTTTGAGCAAGGTGTTGGTGCATTATTTTGGCCACTTGGTTGTGCCTTTTCATGTAATCAGTACAGGAGATTGCTTGGCAGCCTCCTGTGATATGTTGAATTGTTTCCGGTTCTAGTTGGCATCTTCTGCATTTATCATCCTGAATATTTGCCTTAACTATATATTTCAGGTAGTTTTTGGTAGCCACAACTTGATCCTGGATTGCAACCATGAATCCTTCAGTCTCAGTGAATAGGTCAGCATGAGTCAACCAGCTGTTCGACGCATCAATGTCGACATGTTTCTGGTTGAGATCATACGGATGACGACCGTGCAGAGCTTTCTGCGTCCACTGCTGAAGCTTGGTGGCTGAACATTCCTCATCAGTGGCTAACTGTATATCCCTTACGTGAAGAAGATCCAGCGGTGTGCACTTGTCATCTGCCTTCACAGCGGCTTGATGTATGGGAGAGTCATGTCTTCCCAGAAAATATCTCTGAAGGTTCCTCACTTGCCTTGCATGCAATTGGATAATGTCCGTGAGCCCTCGTCCACCTCTTTGACGTGGGATTGTCAATCGCTCAACAGCTGACTTAGGGTGGAGACATCTGTGTTTTGTTAAGATGGTACGTGTCCTAATTAGGATGTTCTCCAGGTCAGTCTGCGTCCATTTGATAATACCGAAAGTATATGTCAGAGCAGGGATAGCATAGGTATTAATAGCCTTAAAGGTGTTCTTTCCATTCAACTTTGATTTTAAAATCTTGTTAAGGCGTTGATTGTAGATAGCTATGGTTCTATCTTTAATACCTTTATGATCAATTCGATTAGATTGCAGGAGACCAAGATATTTGTAGGTCTCATTACCTTCCATAGGCTTTATGAAACAACCGTCATCAAGTTGAAATGCTCGGGCCTCTAATTTTCCACGCCGAATGGTGAGGGTGCGACACTTATCTAATCCGAAGGACATTCCAATATCAGAAGAAAATGAAGCAGTAATTGCAATTAGATTGTCGATGTGTTTCTCAGAGGATGCATATAGTTTAATGTCATCCATATACATCAAATGAGAAATTTTGTATTTGACTATACCATGGTGCTTAATTGGAAAACCACACTTTGCATTGTTCAGCAATGATGATAGTGGATTGAGCGCCAAACAGAACCATAGAGGGCTCAAGCTGTCACCCTGAAAGATACCTCTTTTGATTTGAATAAATCCCGATTCCATACATGTGTCTCCATTAGACATTAATAAATTGGTCCCCCAATGGGACATCATATGTTGCAGACTTATAATGATGGCAGGATCAACTTTATATATCTTCAGGATTTGGATTAACCAGGAATGTGGCACTGAATCAAAAGCTTTCTTGTAATCAATAAAGGTCATGTAGAGGTTACGCATCATCTTTCCTGCTTGTTCCATAGTAACTGCATCGATTACAAGTTGCTCTTTGCAACCTTGAGACTTCTTCATGCACCCCTTCTGCTCTTCAGCCAGGATGTTATTAAGATTTATGTGTTCACAAATCTTACGTGCAATGCAAGATGTAAATATCTTATACAGGGTGCACAGACAGGTGATAGGTCGATATTTGGAAGGATCATTGGTTCTATCACCTTTTGGCAGAAGGTATGTTTTACCTCGCATCAAGTAAGAGGGGATAAGCTGTGGATTTTGGATGAAATCTGTGTAGCAGCGGGCAAGATGCTCATGAGTACAAGTGAAACGTTTGATCCAAAAGTTGTGGAGGTTGTCTGGTCCTACCGCTTTCCAATTTTGGGTCTCCTTAACCACACGGGTCACATCTTCAGTTGATACCGAAGACTCGTTCATCGTGTCAATTTCTGACATTCTCTCCTCCTCCTCCGTAATCCATTTAGCGCTGCTGTTATAATCTCCAGCATTCGACCATAGGGATGACCAGAAATTCTCTACCTCTTCTTTTTGCGGTGAACTGCCCATTTGAGTTCCAGGATCGTCAAGATTCCTATAGAACCGTTTCTCATTGGTAACAAATAGCTTGTTCTGTTGCTTTCGTTCGTTCGATTCTTTATATCGACGTAATCTCTGTGCCTTTGCCTCAAGTTGTTGCTTTAATGTGTCTAGGATCTCAAGGGGGCTACAGTTCGGAGGATTATACTTCGCATGTTTACTCTTCGTAAGGCTCAACATTTTAACACATTGAACAACCTTCTTACTTCTATTGCCTGCAACATACTGATGCATTCTTCCTATATTTACTCTCAGTTCATCAACAGACTTTCGTAAACGTATCTCCCAAGCTGGCATCTTCTTCTGTCGACCTGACGTATATTTAGGTCGCCATAATCTACCTCCTGTCACTCGTATCACATTATTATTATTATTATTATTATTATTACTATTATTATTTAAAGAAAACATATATTTCTTAATAGTTGTACATTTTTCACATATGTTCTGCAGTGGCGTAACTACACGGGGTGATCAGGGGGAGCAATTCCCTCAGAGCTGAATAATAAACATATGAAATTTACTGAAGTTTATAATTTTAATTAAAACCAATCGTCGAATTCATGGCAAATGATTGAAGTTTATATTAAGCATTCAAGATTTGATTGCCGCGTTTGTTGTTTATTGTACCAGGAGCCCTGCGGGGCGAAGCGGAGGACACGGCGATGACATAGTGCAGACTGCTCATAAGTCAAGCAGCATTGCGTCAGATATGCGTCACAGGTGCTAATGTCACCACGGAGAGTTCAACGATGACTAAGGCTACTGCAGCTGAGTCATATCCTACTCGAGCAACTGTACCTGTCAACCAAGCAAGCCGACAGTGGGACACAAGTAAACAAAGAATACTTCCCATCTCGATCGCCGGCAATCAATTCGTGAAAGGCTAGAACTTACATTTTGTTTTCACTCGTGTAATAGTTTGAGCGTTACCCGAACTTAACACTTACTGAATGAGCAAAATAGTCAGCTGTTCAGTTAGCCAGAGGAGTAGCAGTGAGATGGGTGTAGCATTAACTTTCCTCATCCCTTTCCAAAAATATACCAGTTGTCATTCTGTTAGTATCCTTGTGTGAGTGCCATTTTGGAAAGTGATTAATAGTGTGTTAAATCTCTATAGAGATCAGTGGTTAAATTGTATTGCTGTTATAGGTTAAACTTAAGTTGGGAACTGTAATTTATTAATACACTGTATACAGAAAATGCAACTTGCGAAGAAAGTTGAACGTGATAGTTTAATATCCTATCAACAAATTGTTAACTTTCAAACATTTTCACATTCTTCAGTGCAAATAAAACGTATCAAACGTTAATGAAATTAGCGGCTTCGGTGGCGTAGTCGGTAGCATGCTGAACTGCTGTGCCCTAGATCGCGGGTTCAAACCCGGCTGAAGTCGTCCGATTTTTAAGAGCGTTAAAGTCCTTCTGTATGCCTTCCTTCAGAGGGGAAGTAAAGCCGGCGGTCCCATGTCATAGATTTATGGCATGTAAAAGATCCTTCCACAGAATAAACTTGCGTGAAGCTAAATTTCTAGGTTAGATTTTGTTGGAACGCTCTATTAAAGTTCCAACGTTCACTACTAGGTATCATTGACATCTGGTAGCGAAAGTTTGAACTACTTGAAATTGAACGGAACTTGTAGCTCACCCTATGGGTGTCCGTTAGAAGCAGCTACAGTTTCTGGCGAGCCGAACATTTCCTCGGACACTCCCGGCACTAAAAGCCATACGCTAAATAAATAAAGTTAATGAAATCAAACACACACAAAATATAGATAGAAGGTTTTGATACTTCTGGATCGTATATTTGCTTACAATGATTGTTTCGTTATGCCCAAAACATCATCCCCCCCCCCCCCTCTCCAAATGTAATTTTGACGGAGCTCATCCCCCAACAGACGCAAATCCTAGTTACGCCACTGATGCTTTGTCTTTTCCTAAAATTATTATTTAGATTTACAATTTTCAACTTTGTATTTGTGTGAAGAAGGTACTAAATTAGGTTTATGACATGTGTACTTTCATAAATAAATAAATTAATAAATATTACCTAACATTGACGTAAATAACGGTAATTAGAGTTTTCGCAAATTTTGACGATATCCACGATTTTTGGCAATAGTTTTACGATTACGGAAAAAGTCAAAGATTTGTTTCGTTAATTCTTTTCATGAATTCGGTTTGATCACTTGAATGTAATGGCTTCTGTAGTATGAAACAAGGTAATACGACTGGCTGAGTGGTTGAGCGGTAACGTTTATCACCATCAGTGCCCAATGCGAGGGAGCCGTGTCAGTAGATTTACTTGCACGTTAAAGATCCCCTTCGGGGCAAAATTCCGGCACCCCGGCATCTCTAAAATCCGCAGTAGTTAAAAGGGACGTAAAACAAATAACAATATTCTTCTTCTTCTTCTTCTTCTTCTTCGTCGTCGTTTCACCCTCTTTGGGGTACGTTGAATCAATCATTACCCTGTACGCTGTTCTTTCCGTAGAGCCCAGTACTTCTTTAGTCTTTCCGATCTTCTTCCGAGATAATGGGGTTTGGATTTTAGTGTAGCTCTGTCTTAGAACCATTATATTTTCGTCTTTAGTAATTAATTTGGCTGTTCGATCGAGTAATGACGTTTCTGACATTTTCAATTCTACTAGGTCTTTTTCAATTTCTTTAAACCAGTTGGGTTTTGTTTTACGATTACGGAAAAAGTCAAAGATTTGTTTCGTTAATCTATTAGATCCATTCTCAGAAGATGACCGTAAAAATGTATCATCCTTTTTCGCTTTGTATTGCGAGTTTTTCAATTTTCTGGCAGAGAGTTTCATTCCTAATGTATCCTGAAATTTTGGTCTTATAATTTTTCTTAAAATTTTCCTTTCTTTCAGCTCGAGTTTTTCCATTTGGCCCTTAAAATGTATAGTTAGTGTTCCTCTGCGTACAATGCTTCTGGCTTAATCACTGTCTTGTAATGTTTAAATTTGGAAATTCAATCTATTTTAGCTACTGTGTATTTATTTATTTATTTATCGTTTGGCTTTTAGTGCCGAGAGTGTCCGAGGCTTTACTTCCCCTCCGAAGGAAGGCATACTGAAGGATTTTAACGCTCTTAAATTCGACTACTTCGGCCGGGCTTGAACTCGCGATCTTAGGCATAGAATGTGTAATGCTTGTACCAAAAAGTATTTTACTGTGCCACGTCTTCAACACAATTTCACATTATTGCTAATCGGATGACGCTCATATGCATGCCGTTGTGTAGTAATGACAGAACACATAAAATATCTCCCTAATTAAGTAATTATAGACAACATTGACTGTATCCAAATATTCCTAATATTAAATAACATCATAATGCACAGTCTTTACTTGGCGGGCACTCTTATGTTCCCGATACAATTATTTTGGCCCGGCGATGAAGAGCTGTAACATGTCCGGAGATCGGAGTTTCGAAACCCGAAGCAGACAGCGGCTATTCTGTGCGTGTTTTTCCACACTCCCTTCACTGTTAATTTATACTTTTCAATCGGTCAATACGTGTTTTGCCCAATATAACTGGGTGGGGCACACATGTATGAGTATCTCCCTACCTTATCATTCCAGTTTCAAACGGAATTGGGGATGAGATGCGATGAACGTCTAAGTGGCGGATGTATTTTACGGTCGGATACCCTTCCTGACGCCAACCTCATGAGACGAGTTAGTAAGAGATAACATGAATGAAGATGAATGAAACTGGGCAATGATGTGGTCCCTTGGCCTAGCTCTGCGTGGTAGCGAGCGTAGCTACAGCTGTCGGTTGGGCGAGGATACACATATAGCCTATATAACACAAGTCCTGATAACAAAACAAATAATACATGTATTAATATTATTCACTGATAACGGGAGAATTTAGGATCAGTCGTTTCGAACGTCACCTGGTCATCATCAGATACTGACCACAAGGGAACGTTTAGAATTATGTAAAAGCAGCTTCAGTGGCGTAGTTGGTAGCATGCTGAGCTTCTATGCCCAAGGTCACGGGTTCAAATCCCTCAGTATGCCTTCCTTCGGAGGGGAAGTAAAGCCAGCGGTCCCATGTCATAGATTTATGGCATCAAAAAGACCCTTCCACTAACTACACTTGTGTGAAGCCAAAATTTTTAGGTTAGAATTGATAACGCTCTATTAGTTCCAACGTTCGCCGCCAGGTGCTGACTGCGATGCCATCTAGTAATCAAGTTCGCAAGCTAGTAGTCGTGGACGGTAACATTTGGTACCAAAGTAGGAACTCCTTGAAAATTAATTATTGTCTGCAGTCCTTCCTTGATTTAAAACAGATAAATACACTAATCCAGCCATCACAATGAACACCGGTTATCAAACAGATTCTATAGACACCCAAAATACACGGGGCTACATGACCGCGTTGTCGCAGCCCCTAAACTGAGGAACCAACCAACAAACCAACCAACTAACTAGAATCATGCAAATATTTAGAATTATACTCTTGCTATAACTTACTCTGTATAGCTTGTTTTGTTAGTATTAGTATAGGAAGAATATACTTCTAATTTGTCAGATAACCTGTTTATATTGTGGTGTCTGTATTCGCTAATTATTAAAAAGATTATTAAAAAGAATTATTAAAAGATAATTTCGGCCTCCGTGGTTTAGGTGGCAGCACGCCGGCCACTCACCGCTGGATCCGAGGTTCAAATCCCGGTCACTCCATGTGAGATTTGTGCTGGACAAAGCGGAGGCAGACAGGTTTTTCTCCGGTAACTCCGGTTTTCCCTGTCACAATTTCATTCCAGCAACGCCCTCCACTATCATTTCATTTCATCTGTCATTCATGTAATCATTGCCCCAGGGGAGTGCGACAGGCTTCGGCAGCTGACACAGTTCATATCCTCGCCGCCAGATGGGGGCTTCATTCATTCCATTCCTGACCCGGTCGGTGGACTGGAAGCTGTGGATTTTCATTTTCATTAAAAGATAATTATTTAAAATGCTCTGCCAATTATATACAAATTAGTACATATTTTACTTAATTTCATTTCTCAACAGTTTTATTACATTAATTTCTTATTTGCTTAAGAAGGTCCCATTGCTGGACCGAAACATGTACTAATTTGAATATAATTAGTATTGATTGGCGGAGCATTTTAATTAATTATATATTAATCAATACGGCAATTTTCTCACATTTTCATATAATGGTAAATATTTTTACTTTTCAGGTGAAGATTGGTAAGAAGGCAGCCGCGGCCTTAAGTTACGAACCATTCCGGCCCCATTTGCCTGAAGTAGAAGTGGGACTTGAACCCGCCTCCTCCCAGTTTTGTCTCCCTCAGACCAGAATTAAAGTTCTTGGCAGAGCCGGAAATCGAACCTGGACCTCTGGGGTGACAGTCAAGAGTGATAGCCGCTACATAATTTCAAAGATCGTCAAGTTCCATCATGATAACATTGGACGGTAATGTCCACACTAGACATAGTATTTATCCGGATGGCTGACCAGTAACCATCCACTCAGACAATGAGTTTCTAGATTATAGGTTGCTAACAGCATATTCTCTGTATTTGAGTTATACCCCATGTTTATAGGAGAGAAAGGTTGAAGCACAAAATATGTTTCATCACGACTGCCTTTTATTTTCATGATTCATGGGAGAAATATAGTATGTTTTAGGTAGATTTCATTAGAAAGCTAACTATTGCAATGGGTACCATGTTTCGACTTCCGGAAAATTTTCGACATATCTTCGCGTTTCACATCCCCCAGACCCCAAAACCACCGTCAGTTCAAAAGTTTATATATAATTTATGTATGTATGTATATATATATGTATATCAGTTACTTGTGGATACGATAACTGCCGTAATTTTGTACCAATCACTTTGAATTTTTTACTGAATATGTATACCTATAAAATCTCGGTCGAGTTCGTTACTGGGCTAAATCGGTCGAAGGGGGTGAAAATGGGGGGCTTTTTTTCGAAAAAGTGAAATATTGCTATAACTCTCTTAATATGTGAAATATCGAATCCGTTCAAAGTTCATACTATGTGTCGGATAAAGCCCAAACATTTATGTTTGAAGAGTTCTTTTATAGCACCAACCATTGACCAAAGGGGTGGGAAAAAGTGGGTTTTTCGGGAAACATTAATCATATCTCTCTTAATAGGCACAATATCAAAACCGTACAAAATGGACAATATACCCCTAATAATAACCTAAAACTTTTGTCTGAAAGAATTTTTGATATGACCCACCATTACGCCAAGGGATGAGAAAAATAATTTCGGAATTATAAGAAAATGCCAAGAGCTATCAGTGGTTGCCATGGCAACACTACTAAATTGATGAGGAATGAGCCATCAGACGTTGCCATGACAACGCACTTGCACGAGATCAGATTCAGATTTCCATCTGACTAAGTGTGAAGCGGCTTCGGTGACGTAACTGGTAGCATGCTGAACTTCTATTCCCAAGGTCGCGGGTTCAAAGCCGGCCGAAGTCACCGGATTTTCTAAGAGAGCTAAAATACCTCAGTATGCTTTCCTTTTGGAGGGGAAGTTCCAACGTTCGTTGCGAGTTGCTGGTTGCGGTGGCATCTAGTAGCCAAGTTCACAGCTAGGTGTCGTTGACGGTAGTATCTGGTAGTAACTTTAGGAACTACTGCTTGAAATTGACCGTCTGCAGTCCTTACCTGAATTACAGACTAATACAGCCATCACAATTCACACCGTTTATCAGACAGATTCTACACTCACCCAAAGTACACGGGGTTACATGACCGCGTTGCCACAGCCCCTAAACTGAGGAACCAACCAAAATCTCTGCGGGAGATATAATTTTGCGCGAAGAAGTAACAGACCGTTACATAGTAGCACATCAGTGTCGAAACCTTGCATAAGGACAGTGTGACCACAAGTATAAAAATGGACTCCAAATGACAAGAAGGTTACCGTCATCATAAGACAATAAAATGTTTAAAATATGCATAAAATGACGAAAAACAAAGTTAATTAATCTCCAATTATAAAATACTTTCTCGCAATAAATGAGGTCTGATCCTTCTACGAAAACCTGCATATTCTGCCTATTTTCGCCTATCCCCAAGTTTGTCCGGTGAAATCTACCTCCGCCTTCCGGCGTGCCGAGAGGAATTTTGTATACTCTGCTTTGTTTTAATAACAGACTTAATGATTTATCTGGTTGGAGTTTCTTATTTTTTCTGTTTGCTAATATATTGTCATGTTTAGTTATAAGTGTCATCCCTAATCTATCTTATTAGTTGTTAAGGTAAGGGCACATGACCTCGCTGTTCTGCCCCATAAATAACAATCATTATCATCATCATCATCATCATCATCCCCACCAAGATAGGTTTTAGCTTCCGTGTTATTCTATTTTAAACCAGTCAATGTATACGGTACATAAAGGGGCTCAGTAGCCCATGGTGGTATTTCCTTGACTAATAATAATAATACTAATAATAACAATGGGATAAAACTATTTAATTAAATTTATTGCAGCCAAGATAAGGTTTACAAATCTACGAATTTAAGCAAAATCTATTTACAGATACTAATCTCTTCTTACCCCGTGATGTTGGGGGTAGTGCGCCTGCCTCTCACCCGGAGGCCCCGGATTCGATTCCCGGCTCAGTCAGGGATTTTAGAAACTGACGTGAGGGCTGGAACGGGGTGCACTTAGCCTCGTGAGGACAATTGAGTAGCTGTCTGACAGTGAGGCAGCGCCCCGATCACGAAAACCAAGATTAACGGCCTTGGAGACCCGATGCGCTCATCACGCGTCACCCCAATATCTGCAGGCCAAATGTCTGAGCAGCGGTCGCTTGGTAGGCCTAGGCCCTTCATGGGCTGTAGTGCCAGGGGTTATTAATATTATATAACCGGGTGAATTAGCCGTGGTCGTTAAGGCATGACTGCTGGTAGTCGCTCACCTCCGGGAGGCGAGGAGGTTCGAATCCCCTCGCCGGCAACCTTGAAGATGGTCTTCTGTGGTTTCCCATCTTCCTTCCAGGCAAATGCCGGGGTTGGTCCCTAACTATAGGCCACAGCCGCTACCATTCAACTCCTCGTCCTTCCATTCAAACTTTCCTTCCCAACGGTACTTGTAGCTCGCCCCTTGGGTGTCCGTCTCGAAGCAGCTACAAAACTGGCGAGCCGAACATGTCCTCGGACACTCCCGGCACTAAAAGCCATACGCAAAAAAAAAATATATATATAATATATTCTTACACGTTCCTACATAGTAGGCTATCTGTTGCATTGTTCCCCCACAGAGCTCACACTTGCAGTCTTCACTTGGATTATATCGTTTAATTTTACAAACTTTATGATGGAATCCGTGTCCTGAGTAACGTGTCATTAAATGTCTTAAGTCATAATTTGTCTTCATCCAGTCGTCCGTTAAAATTGCGTCAGTTGAATAAAACTCATGCTAAATGTCGTTCATCTTAGTTCTTAGGATTTTAAGTGCCTGATCATAGGCGTGCGTATTATTGGCTGAATTGATTTCGAATATCCTCAATGAAAAAACTCTCCTTCAGCAGCTCTTGATGGTGATGTTAACCCCACACCTAGGACTCTTTTCATGAAACGTGTCTTTACTTTTTCCAGCTTGTTTAAGTCACCGATAATGAGTTTTTCCCAGATTAAGTCAATTCCATATCATCAGACCTACTAATTAAGAAAAATGTCCATAATGGTACAAGTTTAGAAATGTTGTTGTTGGTGTTGTTGTTGATGATGATGCTTTTAGGGGTTTAGTGACATCGTGGTCATGTAGCCCTGTGTACTTTGGTGTGTGTGGGATGGTATCTAAATTAAGGCGACGACCCCTCCTTCCCAGATCCCACCCATTTCAAATGCAGTACAGACACTAATACAGCCACTACAATAACACAGGTTACCAAACTAGATTAGAGAGAATAGTGCCACGAAACACAAAAAACACATCAAAGCGTTCCCAAATCTTAAAGACAAACACATTTCGGCTTCGGAAGAAAACAACTGATTAAGGAATGTCACACACCAAAGATGTAAAATAAGATCATCCAAGTGTATAAACTGAAGCAAACTGAAACTCACTTCAGAGGCCCGCAGTCACTATCCACGTCTCACTTGTTACGATTCCCTCAGGAAGTCAAGAATATTACCGTATTTTCGTTTGGTACCGTACTCAAATGGCATGGCCAGTGAGGACGGTAGTGTCCAATCCACCTCCGAAATTCAATATTCTGATTACGGCCGCGAATGGTGGGGTCAAGATAGAAAATTAGAAGAGCCGTAAAAGGTAAGGAAATAAAAAGCTCCCAAACACGAGTCAAAGCGAATAGCGTAAGAGAGGAGTGTGCACAAGAAAAGTAGACTAGAAGAATATAGAGAGCTTTGAAGCTATTTTCCAGTGTTGCCTTATTGACAGTTGATATTGCAACTTTTTAGTCGGTCAACACAATAGTCTATTGTTCCAATTAATGGGACCAAAAAAAAGAAAATACTCGAAAATTATTATATGTGATTAAATAATATGTATTTATTTGCTATGGACTACAGAAAAAAGAAAAAAACAAAGTTATAGGATGATAGGTAAGGTTCGGATGTTAAGGAAAAGTCATATCTTTTTCCCGAACTCATTTTACCCGAAATCTGAAAAATAAGTTTGAATGACGGGTCCCTTACCACGTTTAAAGCAATTTGATGTTGCCTATAAATACATATTTCGGCCATTTTTATTGTTTTGGTCATATTTGGTTATAATTTCAGCATTGTTGTTTAAATTGAGGCGTCGTTAACAAGGTACGTGTTATCTGCGTCGAGTTTCAAACACAGGATTTCCGAATAGTGTAGTGGATATATTTTTCTTTCTTTTCCCTGAACAGGCAGATGATTCCAAGAAGGCGCTCCTCTACAGACGTCATTTAGCATTTACTGTATGTTAGTGATACTCTACCTATCCCGTACGACTACGAATAAAAGGAAGTGACTAACTATGGGTCAAAATGACCCGGCGCCAGTCCTCGTGGCCCCTAAGTTTAGGGGCTGCGACAACGCGGTCATGTAGCCCCGTGTACTTTGGCTCGTGTTATATTTCTTCACGCCAGTTCTCAAGGGTTAAGAGGATGGAGGGCAACTGACTGAGTTATATCACTCTCTTCTATAATCATGATTCGTGACTATGTTTACTCCGTGAGAATGCCCTTGAGTAGACAGTTATTAAAATTGTCCCCCATTACAAACGAAACAAAGCACGTGCATTTTCATCACGCGAATATGCTGGATGTGTGCAGAGAGACTTGAAGGGAGAAATCCATAATTAAATGTAACAAGGGACTGTCGCGGAATGCTGTGTTGCTACATTAGCTTATTACCTCATCTTCTTCTTTAATTGCTTAACTAGTTACCGTACTTTCCTAACATTCCTCGTACGATCGTAAAAGCAGTAACGTCTCTCCAACATTTGATTATCTCTAATCAAATTAAGTATTCTACACATTTCAGACGTATTTATGGATGAAAGGCATTAAAAAAATGCTTCTATGATTATTTATGTATTTATCGTATAGCATTTAGTGCCGGGAGTGTCCGAAGACATGTTCGGCTCGCCAGAGACTGTAGTTGCTTCCAGCGGATGCCCAGAGGGTAAGCTACAAGTTCCGTTCAATTTCAAGTAGTTCCAACTTTCGCTACCATATGTCAATGATACCTAGTGGAGAACGTTGGAACTTGGATAGAGCGTTCTAACGAAATCTAACCTAGAAATTTAGCTCCACACAAGTTTAGTCGGTGGAAGGATCATTTACACGCCATAAATCTATGACATGGGACCGCCGGCTTTACTTCCCCTCGGAAGGAAGGCATACTGAAGGATTTTTAACTATCTTAAAATATCCGACGACTTCGGCCGGGTTTGAAGCTGCTATCTTGGGCACAGCAGTTCAGCATGCCACCAGCTACGCCACCGAAGCCGCTTGTTTCAATGATTATTTGTTTATACTGTTACGTAAACTCGCTCCGCCAACGGATCCCATGAGAACTCCGCAGTTAAGCAGCATTAGGCGTGGTCGGAACTTGGATGGTATTCCGGTTCTATTTTTTTTATACAGGCACTACGCGCTGTTGGCCAACATAAGGAGGAGCGGAAAGGCCCTGGCCACCCTACCGCATGTAAACTCCGGTTGGGGTAGCCTCTTCGGAGGCTCTGACCTGCCTTCGAGCAGAATACCAATTAAATTAAACTTTCTCGACCAACTATATCCATTAAACTTATATAGCTTTGGGGCTGTTAGGTCGAGTGGAAATTTGAAGTACCGACGTTTCGAGACAACTGCTTGTCCCTTTGCCAAGGTTTGTAATGAAAGAAGGAATGAGTAAACAATTGCATGTAGCCTTCATAAATAAAAGGTTTTTTTTTTTTGTTCTTTTTTTTTCGTGCGACCTTCTGGGAGGTCGAGTACAGGTCTTTCTAGTCGACGCCCGTGGGCGACCTGCGCGTCGGGATGAGAGATGTAATGGACGAAGAGAACTGGGCAAGGATGTGGAAGGAAGCGGCTGTGGCCTTTCAGAAAGTACCGTCCCAGAATTTACCTGGTGTTGAAAATGGGGAAGCCACGGACAACCATTTCAAGGACGGCCGACGGTGGGGCTCGAACCCACGCGTCTACCGTGTCAGTAGAGAGCTTGGCCCCATGACCTAACGCTGCGCCTTTGCCAGCGTAGCCACCGCTGTCGGTAGATAAAAGGTATAAGATAGGAAGCCATGTCAAAACAAATGGTTACTCCATGATACCCCGAGACCAAGAGGAAGTTGGTAATCCAAAGAAGAGGGTGGGGGTATATTTGATTCCTCTACCTCCCCTCTCAAGTTGAAGTCCATAAGCGACTTGCTCATCGCAATGAGGATGAATTGAGTGATGAAGACGATACTAACACCTACTGTCGACCAAAGTATTATGTGTACTCGAGTTTGAAGATTGTTTGTTAAGTAACCAATAGACCTACATAAAATCCAATACCATAAACATTTTCGTCGTTCTATTTTACGTTAGTTCATGTAGGTTTGGATTTTTTAATTTATATTTTAATATTTTTTATCGCAGTTGGAACACAAAAAGTGCACCTTTTTAAGCGTGTTTCAACCATGCGTCATATTTAAGAATTATTATCTCAATAACCCGTCATCAGATCAAATCCACATTTTAACACAATATACATTGGAATGTTCTATAACTGGTTTATTAATTTCAAAATTGTGTGTGTCCAAGAAACAAAGTTGTTATCATTTTTGTAAGGTAACTTTTTCTCGACTCGGGGTGGTTGGAAAATGTAGTTCTTGGTTGCGATGTAATCGTTATGCATCAAAAAGTTATGCTGTATGACTGTGAAATACGTAAATTAATTCACTTATTTTATATCGGTTTGTATTTGTACGAGGAAATAACACATGGTTCAACAGCTAGCCACTCCAGCAAAAGCTGTACAGCGTTGCTGAGATGGAGCCCATCACCGCCGAGCGAGACGCGCCATGGTGCGTGTGGGCACCTTTTCGGCAACGCTGTACAGCTGTTCCCGGCGCGGCTTGCTGGTGAACCATGTGTTATTTCCTCGTACAATTACAAACCGATATAAAATAAGTGAATTAATTTACGTATTTCACAGTCATACAGCATAACGTTTTGATGTAAAACGATTACATCGCAACCAAGAACTACATTTTCCAATCACCCCGAGCCGAGAAAAAGTTACCTTACAAAAATGACAACAACTTTGTTTCTTGGGCACACACAATTTTGAAATTAATAAACCAGTTATACAACATTCCAATGTATATTGTGTTAAAATTTGGATTCGATCTGATGACGGGTTATTGAGATAATAATTCTTAAATATGACGCATGGTTGAAACACGCTTAAAAACGTGCACTTTTTGTGTTCCAACTGCGATAAAAAATATTAAAATATAAATTTAAAAAATCCAAACCTACATGAACTAACGTAAAATAGAACGACGAAAATGATGATGTTATTGGATTTTATGTAGATCTATTGGTTGCTTCACAAACAACCTTCAAACTCGAGTGCACATAATACTTTGGTCGACAGTAGTTAGTTAGCAGTGGCGGATCCAGGCCTTGCGGGGCCCTGGGCGATATTATAAGGTGGGGCCCACAACAATAGGAAATTAAAAAAATATCAAATCAAATGGAAAGTAGTTTTGTAATAATAATAAAATAAAGAATAGTTACAATATTTTGAATACACTACAGGACATTTTTTAATAATATGAAAGAAACCTTTAAGTCCCTTGAAGATTATGTAAACTATGAAAAAAAAATATACTTTGCGACTTTTTTCCCGGCTGAAGTCTTCTATTATTTCACTGTAATCTAAACTTGCTAAATGGTCACGGGAGGTCATAGCTGCACTGAAAAAAGAATATGAATTATAAATTAGTTTGAAAAGTATAATTAATTAATTAATTATATTTAAAAAATTCAATGGCGCGGGGCCCTGGGCGGTCGCCCTCCCCTAGATCCGCCCCTGTTAGTTAGTTAGTAACCGGGTGAGTTAGCCGTGGTCGTTACGGCGTGGCTGCATGCAGTCGCTCACATCCGGAAGGCGAGGAGGTTCGAATTCCCCCGCCGGCAACCTTGAAGATGCAATTCTGTGCTTTTCCATCTTCCTTCCAGGCAAATGACGGGGTTGGTCCCTCACTATAGGCCACTGCCGCTATCTTCCAATTCCTCGTCCTTACAATCACACTTTCCTCCCCAGACAACACTCCACACGCGACGGTACATGTAGCTCACCCCATGGGTGTCCACATAGAAGCAACTACAAACTCTGGCGAGCCGAACATGTCCTCGGACACTCCCGGCACTAAAAGCCATACGCTAAAAATAAAAATTAAATAAAAAAGTTAGTTAGTTATTATTGTTTTAAGGGTCGGAACTACAAGGTCATCTGCCCCTCTTAACACAGATTAAAGTATACAAATTTGGAAAGGAATTTAAAATTTAGAGGTGGACACCTAAAATTGAAAAGACCTAAAACTAATAAAACAAAAAATCGAATAAAACTAATAACTATAATATAAACAAAAATTCAGCAAAAACAAAAATTCAGCATTCAAAAACGAACAAGTCGCTGAGTCAATGTACACTGGTTTTCGTGACCAGGGCGCTGCCTCACTATCAGACAGCTACTCAATTGTCCTCACGAGGCTGAGTGCACCACGTTCCAGCCCTCACTTCAGTTTCCAAAATCCCTGACTGAGCCAGAAATCGAACCTGGAGCCTCCGGGTGAGAGGTAGGCATGCTACCTCAACACCACGGGGCCGGCTACTTAGTCCCCTAGCGCGGGGAATTAGTCATCCGGAATTAAATCTCACGACCCAGCCGGAAATCGAACCAGGGGTCATTTGGACCAAAGACAGGCAACCTATCCACTTCGCCACGAAGCCGGATATTTAGGAGCTTGAACGTCGTTATCATTTCAGCCCCATGTACTTGAGGTGTGTATAATTAATTAACAAACAAACAAAAACCCAAATAAATATATATATAAATAAAATAACTGATAACCTGTGTTATTGCAGGGTCTGCAGTATTAGCTGTATTTGCAATTGAGGCTAGGATTGGTAAGGAGGCGGCCGTGGCCTTTTGTTAGGTACGTTCCCGGCAGTGACGTGAGAAACCAGGGAGAAACACTTCTAGGACGGCTGAGGTGAAAATCGAACCACACTCTTCTCAGTTTTCTCTCATAGGCTGAGTGTATCCCGTTTCAACCCTAATATCAGAATTAATTTTCTTTCTAGATTCGGGAATCGAACCCAGGACATTTGCGATCGGAAGCTCAATACGTAGGCTACTCCGAGATCATGGGAGACACACCTGGTATGGAAAGACCTGAGAAAAGTCGCAAACAAAGGAAGATTTATGATATGATATGTCCGCGATACTGTGTGTTAGTATTAAACTGGTATTCTCTCAAAGAGAAGACAATATTAATACAATAACATTGATCTGCTGGAGGCATAGTCCGAGTTCCCTCACAAACAAAGGCACAAAAAACTTAGCCCAGTGAAGTGGAACTGAAAAGGATGGCATTAGCATAATCACTTTATAATAAGTAGGCTATGGCTGGTCCCTGCAGAACTTAAGGAATACGGAAACTAGCTTAGAGGGAAGGACGAGGGAAACAAGAACTAATGTTGAATTTCTCTGTGATGAGAACAGGGGTAGGCCAGATATCCACAAGACAAGATGGTTGGTTGGTTGGTTCCTTAGTTTAAGGCCTGCGACAACACGGTCAGGTAGCCCCTTGTGCTTTGGGTGTGTGTAGAATTTGTCTGATAACCGGTGAAAATTGTGATGACTGTATTAGTGTGTGTTATCTGCGATTCAGGTAGAAGGACTGCTGACGATTAATTTTTTCAAGTAGTTCCTACTTTTGCCGCCAAATGCTACCATCCACGACACCAAGCAGCGGACGTGGCTACGAAATGCCATCGCAGTCACCACCTGGTGACGAACGTTAGAACTAATAACGCGTTATCAAACTAACCTATAATTTAGCCTCACACATGTGTAATTAGTGGAAGGTTCTTTATCATGCCATAAATCTATGACATGGGACCGCCGGACAGCTGGCTTTACTTCCCCTCCGAAGGAAGGCATAATGAGGGATTTTTTACGCTCTTAAATCCGACGACCTCGGCCGGGTTTAAACCCGCGATCTTGGGCATAGAAGCTCAGCATGCTACCAACTACGCCACCGAAGCCGCTCACAAGACAAAATGGCATGTCTTGATTTTCACGGCCAGGGTAAATTAATACAGCAATTATGTGTTCGCATATAGCTGAGTTGTTTGTAAATCAACTCACTCGGTAAGCACCTACATAATAGCAACTTTCCAGGGCCGATAACCTAGATGTTAGGCCCCTTAAAACAACAATTATCATCATCAATAGCAACTTTCCGCATTCAAAACCAGATGTGTATGTGATCACATGATAAGATGAAAGATGTATTGCTAACTCTGACGGACAAAAGGAAAGAAGACTGGAACACCTTACAAAGAACATAGAAATGCAACAAACATTCAGGTATAGTCGAACACACGTACGACAACAACCATAGTTCCACTAACATAGAAACAACCCTGAAAATTCTACACCACGAACCAAAGGGCAGAGCACTCGAATATTAAAGAATCCATAGAAATATATTATCTGACCAAGAAAGATAATCCAGCGAATCTGAACGAACACGTGATTTTAGAAAGATCCCTACTTTTCTCGCTGCTAAATAAAGTAAATCCACACTCGTAACGAAAGTGTGGCAATGAATGCATACAGGGAGGAATAATTTGGGGAAATATGTTATAGGAAGAGGATGCACCCTGCGCTAATTCTCAACAAACCGAGGCGTCAAAGCAGGCAAAATTGCAGGGTCCTATCCTTGCTTAAAGACCGGTTGCAAGCATATATGGACACTGAAGGTCTAAGCTGTGGCAGATGGGTTAAATACCCTGAAATAGTTCCAGAATCCATAATATACACCACTCTTTAAGCCATTCTAGCCTCAATTCTTTTAAATCAAATTAGTTATAATTGGTTGGGCAAGACTTGAAGAAAGTGGATAGTCGACCGACCGGGTCAGGGAATGGAATGAGGATTTGAACTGTGCGAGCTGCCGAAGCCTGTCGCACTCCCCTGGGGCAATGATTAAATGACAGATGAAATGAAATGACAGTGGAGAGTGTTGCTGGAATGAAATTTGAGACAGGGAAAACCGGAGTACCCGGCGGAAATCCTGTCTGCCTCCGCTTTGTCCAGCACAAATCTCACATGGAGTAACCGGGATTTGAACCATGGACCCAGCGATGAGAGGCCGGTGTGCTGCCTCCTAAGCTACGGAGGCCTGCTCACAAACACTTATAAAACAAATTAACCAAAGGCTATATAACGAAATTCAGACTGCAAATCGCAATATAAACGCATTAAGTGTAACTAGATAATATTTGTACCGTATATAAATTTCAACCTCAACCTCAGTGATCAGGACCTGATGATGACCACTTCAAGGCCGAAACGCGTGAACCTAAATTGCCCCATTATAATATAATTATATAATATCTAATACTGGTACATGTATTTTTTTCAGAAATGTTATTTACTTATTATTCTTATATCATATAGGTTACATTATACCGACAGCGGTAGCTACGCTCACTAAAGTGCAGCGCAAGGCCATGGGGCCAAGCTTCTTGCGGAATCGGTAGACGTGGGTTAGAACCACACCGTCGGCCATCTTTGAAATGGTTTTCCCTGGTTTCCCATTTTCAACTCCAGATAAATGCTGGGACGGTACCTTCTGACAGGCCACAACAGCTTCATTCCACATCCTTGCCCAGTTTCATTCACCATCATTCATTTCATCTCTCATTAACTCCTCTCATGAGGTTGGCGTCGGGAAAGGCATCCGGCCATAAAAACCATCCGCCACAAAGGCTTTCATCGCAGCTCATCCCCGACCCCGTTGGAAAACAGTAATAATAAGGGGCATGCATACATACATACATATAGGCTACATTATGCGCCGCAAATCATTGGGCAAATTCGTGTTAACTGAATAATAATAACAATAATATCGTATGGCCTCGGATGCCGGGTGCAAGCTTTGTTGACACCCACAGGGTAGCTTGCATGTCGAATTTTGTTTTTCCTTGAAGCACTATGAAAGTCAAGGAGATTAGATGTCATAGATTTATGGCATGTTAAAGAACCTTCCACTAATTGCACCTGTGTGAAGCTAAATTGGATAGGTTAAGAATGTAAACAACGCTCTTAGGTTTCTACGTTCGTTGCCAAGAGCCGACTGCGGTGGCGTCTAGTAGCTAAGCTCTGAACTTGGCCTAGTAGTCGTTGACGGTGGCAATTGGCGGCAAAAGTAGGAACTATTTGAAAAATTCTAAGTTGCAGTACTGAAATTAAAAAACAGATAACACACACTAATACAGTCATCACAATTAACACCGGTTATCAGACAGATTCTACACACACCCAAAGTACACGGGGCTACATGACCGCGTTGTCGCAGCCCCTAAACTTAAGAACCAACCAACCATCTACAACAATCACCAGAATATACTTTTCCCCCAACAAAATTTAAATTCCTATTTATCCAATTATTCAAGGTTGGACCTTGTAAAACTAAAATTCCCTGAGTGTCATTAAAATTCCCTGAGTATTCCCTGTTTTCCATATTTTCCAGAGTAGTAGACACCCAGCACAAATACAGCGATCACAATGACACAGGTTATCAGACAGGTTCCACACACACCCAACTACAACGGAGATTCTTGACCGCTGTCGAGCAGAAAGATTATATAGATTTATATTACCATATTTCTACACTTTATGATGTGGGTGAGGAGTTGAGAGCATGTAACTTAGTGGGACGCGGACAGTTTTTAAGAGATAACATCGATCTCACCATGATACAAGCTGGCCACCCCTGATATGAACAATACTGAAGTACCATAGCTCCAGATTAAACCGCACTCACTGACCAGCCTTTGGCTCCCCTCAACAGCATGAAGTCGCCTGACCTAGGCCAGCACTACATCACATAAACAATTTATTATTCAGTTGTTGACGTGAGAGTGCGTCATGCTGTAGCAATTAATATGTGACACACATGACAAGCTACGCAGTCCACGTGAGTACGTTAAAAACATGGCACTATTTTCTTTTACATTAGATTGCGAAATTATTCCTTATTTACTTAAATATATATCTTACACGTTTAATTCTGCAGAGAATTTAATGAACTGTGTCCATACTGTGAGTAAAAGTTCATTACTTTCTTATCCACCACTATACATTATGGGCCTATATTTAATAATGAATTACGTACGAACGGTAATATTTTGGTAACCCTCACCCTGAACTGTTTTCAATTCAGTTTTTATATATACATCACGAGTTGAGCCTCTATGGACTGCGTGGTAACAACCAACTTCACTTTAGTGTCTAGGTCTTGCTCTTGTTCCGGCTTTGACTTCCTGCCAGTATCTTCTGACCCCAGCGATGAGTGCCTGTTTATCTTCTTCGGACAAAGGTCCTCTCCGTCTTCCGGAAGTTATACCATTTTAAAACCTTGGTAGTTGTTCACCAATCTTCTAATGTGTTCCTGTCACGAATTTCTCGGTCTAGAATACCAACTTGCCAGAGATCTTTTTCGCATTCCTCGAACCATCTCGGCCTTGTTGCCTTAGACTTGATGAAACTCCATATTCATTTGGTTAATCGATCATCAGTCATCCTCAAAAGGTGACCGTAAAATAGTAGCCGTCTCCTCTTAATTGATGCTGTGATAGGGTCTATGTTGTTGTACAAGTCCTCATTTGCTCTCATTCGCCACTATCCATCAACCCATCTATTACCTAGGATTTTTCTTAATATCCTACGCTCTCTTTTTTCCAGTTGATCGGCTTGACCTTTACTATTCATGGTTAAAGTTTCGGACGCATATAATCCCTCAGGTTTTACAACAGTGGTATAGTGTCGGAACTTAGCCACTATACTCATAGACGTTTTGTTATAGATATTCTTTGTAATGTGGTATGCCTGGTTTAACTTTCTCATCCTGACATTAATTGCTTCCTCTTCTAATCCATTCTGCTGGATTACTTCACCGAGATATCGGAAATTTGTGACTCGACGGATTTTTTTCCAAGGTTAGTGATCATCCATTCAGGTCCATCGCAGATGTTTGTCATATATTTTGTCTTCTGAATAGAAATCTGGAGTCTTACCTTTTCAGCAATTTCTGACAGCCTATTGATCTTGTTGACTGCTGAATCTATGTCGTTAGCAAAAATGGCCAGGTCATCCGCAAAGGCCAGACAGTCAATGTATATCCCTTTGTGCTTATTATTTTTTATTATTATTTTTACCATATATATTAAAATAATTGGAAAGCAATTTCATATTTTACTTAAACTGAGATATATTGACAAACAATTGTGCTACGATAGCGTTTTTTTGGCTTGAGACAGTATGCACGTTACGTATTATCTATTGAGTCCCAACTTACTAGATTCTGTCATTTGTGTATTAAAATCATTGCGAATATATCATTGCACCAAGGTCACATGACCCATTTTACTAAAACTGAAATATCTTGAGTCTTGACAAGTTTATGTGCTACGACGACGTTTGTTGGCTTGAGACGCTATGCACGTTACTCATTATCCTTTCAGCACAAACTTACTTGACTCTGCCATCCGTGTATGAAAATAATTGCAAATATTACTACCAACCCCCAAGCTTGCAGGTTCGCTCCTGGCCGTGGTAAGTGATTTTTGAAAGGCGAAAAAATCACGGTACGCATTTCATATGTTGTTGGCATGTTAAAGAACCCATTTGAATTCAGTAGGCCGTGTTCATAATGGCAAAATTAATCTCGGGATTTTCCGCCAACACAAAAAAGTTCCTCCTTTCTCTAGTCTACTAGAAAGTGCTATAGTGTCATTGAGCTTAGATATCTAACCTCCTCGACTTTCATAGCACTCCAAGGAGCAATAAAATTCCACATGCAAGCTACCCTCTGGGCGTCAATTAACAAAGCTTGCACCCGTCACCCGAGGCCATACGATATTATTATTATTATTATTGCAAATATTCATTTCACCATGGTCATTCTTCTGGCCAAGCTGTATGCCGGCCGTAGTGACAGGAGGAGCGAGTCAAGTGTCCTGTGACACGCATGCGCCTAGGAGCCTGATGGCCTGCCCCGCTGCAAAATGCAAGAACTGGCTGGTTGGCATTTTTGTTTCAGCTTTGGTTCTTAGAGGTTGTGTGTCCCCTCAACACGATGATTCATATGACGATTCAGAGGCGAACTCAATTATAAAAGTTATAAAAATGAATGGCGACGCTGTCTGTTCAGGTCATTAGCATAAAGGCATGCGAACATGACCTCGTATGGAAAGAAGTGCTATAGGATTGTTGAAATGAATGCTGCGGAACAATGCGGGTCTTCTAATTGCTATTATTATTATTATTATTATTATTATTATTATTATTATTATTATTATTATTATTATCATTGTCACTTGGATAGTAATTCGTGTACCCTACTGGCCTGCTAGCAAGTCTTAGAAACTGTCATCAGTTAGGAGACTAGAGTGTCGACGAAATTGTTCTAATACTATAAACCAGAGTAGCAGTTCTTTTATTTGACGGGCTTGAACATCGTGGTAATTTAGCCCCATGTAGCCTACTTGGGTATGTAGAGTTAGTTATTGTTGTTTTAAGGGGCGGAACTACGAGGTCATCTGCTACTAGGTATGTAGAGTACGGTATATACATTTAAAATAACAATAATACTATTCTTTTGTCGCGTGACCTCCTGAAAGGCCGAGTGCAGGTCTTTCTAGTCGACGCCCGTGGGCGACCTGCGCGCCGGGATGAGAGATGGAATGGAAGTTGTTGTTGTTGTTTGAGTCTTCAATCTTTTGACTGGTTTGATGCAGCTCTCCATACCTCCCTGTCCTGAGCTAATCGTGTCATCTCTACATATCTACCACACCCTACGTCCGAGGCAATCTGTTTAACATATTCTAACCTTGGTCTACCCCTACAGTTCTTGTCCTCAACCCTTCCTTCCATAACTAAGCTTGCTATTCCTGGGTGTCTTAATAAGTGTCCTACCAACCTATCTCTTCTCTGCATTAACAGTCGCCAGAAACATCTCTCCTCTCCCACTCGTCTTAATACCCCTTCGTTTGTAACCCTATCTACCCATCTGATATTCATCATTCTCCTGTAACACCACATTTCAAAAGCTTCAATTCTCCTCTTTTCCGCTGCACCAATAGTCTAAGTTTCACTCCCATAGAGTGCCACGCTCCAGACAAAGATGAAAGGATGTGGAAGGAAGCAGCCGTGGCCAGTCAGAAGGTACCGTCCCAGCAGTTGCCTGGCGTTGAAGATGGGGAAACCACGGAAAACCATTTCAAGGACGGCTGACGGTGGGGCTCGAACCCACGCGTCTACGAGTCAGTAGAGAGCTTGGCCCCATGGCCTAACGCTGCGCTTTAGCGACCGCAGCCACCGCTGTCGCTATAATAATAATAATAATATGAAATAATAATTCTGATAACCTGTGTTATTGTGATGTCTGCAGCAATGCGTGGCCTTAAGTTAGGAACCATCCTGGCAGTGGCCTTTAGTAGAAGTGAGAAAATCACTCCAGGATGGCTGAGGTAGGAATCGAAACCCTCCTCTTCATTTTTCTTCACGAGGCTGAGTGTACCCCGTTCCAGCCCTCAGACCAGATTAAATTTATTGACAGAGCATGGAATCGAAGCCAGTCCTTTAAACCCGGTGTCGCAATACTTACCCCGAGACGACGGAAGGCGGCACAAATTAGAAATTGGTCTTGATGCGACAAGCACCGCTATTGAGTTAGCTTGCTCTTCAAGGTCCTGACCATACTCTTGCTTCCAGCATACAAGTCCCCGCTGACGGAGAGCAGGAAGTTCAATTTACAACATGATGCTACTATGTGCCGGAAGTGGGCCCGTCGGGCTCTCACAGCCAGGCCGCGGAGGCAACTCGACACCAAGGATCAATATCCAAACAGGAAGAAGAAAAGTGTATCTGCCACACGTCTAATCGGGCAGTGGTCACTCGGGACCTGCTACACTGGTAGCCTATAGTACCCTCACTTTCATGGTTAACAAGCGGCGACTCAAAGGTAAGGCAGCTTTGTTGACCAATAGAAAACGCTTCCTCTATGACTCCACGTGGACTCCAATCTCCCGCCCTGGCGTCCGGCTCGCGTGTACATGATTTTCCTCCGTATACTATGTTTACATAAGCTGGCTAGATTATTTTTCAGAATTTTCTTTCTAGAAATCTATTTTAAAAAATGTTTCGTTTTCATGTCAACTTTGCTTTCCATGTGATGATGTGTGTATGGACATAGTTTTTAGTGGTAGCTAACGAAAGAGTAATTCAGTGCGAATTTGGTAAGTTATTATATTACGAAGGTGGATCAAAAAGTTAGTTGCACTAACGCGCTGTGTGTCGCAAACGTGGGCACAGCGGAGAAAGGGACAGACACTGCCCATACATCTGTTAGGCAGGTCGCTGTGGTGTCTCGTCTTGTATGGTGTGAATAGCGGCCAAAAGCAATGCGCGTCGACTGGACGTTCACTCCAAATATGAGGTGCGTGCGACAATCCGATTCCTATGGGCCAAAAGGAAGAATTGCACGGACATTCATCGTAAAATTAGTGCTGTGTATGGGGAGCGGGCCATTTCCCAGCAAGGGATCGTTAAGTGGTGTCAGCAATTCGAAGCCGGACGCACGGATATCACGGACGAATATCGCGAGGCCAGTCCCGCAACGTCCAGGACCCGTACAAATGTCAACAGTGTGAATGCGATCATTAGACAGAACGGTGGTCAACATTCACAGACCGATGAGGAGGTGAAGGCCACTGTCTCCGTGTGGTTGCAGAACGCTGGAGGAACTTTCTATGCATCCGGCATCGACAAGTTGGTTGTGCGTTCGCAGAAATGTTTGGAGTCTCCTGGAAACTATGTGGAAAAGTGACGTTACATTGTATGTCGTTATAGGCGTGTTGCTGTTGGATAGGTGGTGTAATAAATGGCCATATCTGGGAAGTGCAACTTATTTTTTGATCTGCCCTCGTACATTTCATTCGGTATATACCTGGTTTAAGTTCATTTGAGGGTCTTGGACATCGTGAACATTTAGCCCGTGTAATAGGGTGTATAAATAAAGAAAGAAAGAAAGAAAGAAAGAAAGAAAGAAATTTTGTCTGATAACATGTGTTATTGTGGTGCCTGTAGTAATGTACGTATTTGTAATTTACAAAAGACAAAATATTAACAGTATCACCATCATCGTCTTATATATTAAAATAATTGTGCTACGACGACGTTTGTTGGCGTGAGACACCATGCGCGTTACGCAACTTATTTAATTCTGTCATCTAAGTACAATAGACGGCATCGACGTGGCGTAGCCGTTTTCGTTAAATCGCGCATTGCGGCCGCGAGGGCAGCTGCAGTAAGTCCTGAGATCGCAAGTTCGAATCCCGACGCTGACAGCGACTATCCTGAGTATGATTTCCCCCAGGGGCTTTCCACATTCCCCCCAGGGAAATGCCGGGATAGTACCTGACTTCCAGTCCCGAGGCATCTACCTTATCCCAGTACCCACTCTACTACAGTCATCACATAAATACAGGTTATCAGACAAATTCAACACACACCAAACTACACGGAGCTGACGACCAAGTAGCCTATCCCAAGCCCCTAAAATCAATTATTAGTAACAACAACAACAACAAATTTCAAAAAGAAAACTTGAAAAATGGTCCTGTTAACTCAAATCAGTAAGTTCTGAGATCGCAGGTTCCTGTATCCTTCGGGATCAGTCACTTCCATCTTGGATTGCCAAGGTAAGGTTTTAATTTTGAAAAAGGGAGCTAGTCTCTCACAGTACATTGGCACTGCTCGTGGCATCATTTTGAACCTTACAGTGGCCTTCTCAGTATGTACTAACCATGCGTCTTGGTGAGGTGTACCATACCAACTGATGAGACGAATGGTACACTGGGGCGAAACGCTGGTAAAATAATAATATCGTATGGCCTCAGGTGCCGGGTGCAAGCTTTGTTATTTTACGCTGGGAAGCTTGCATGTCAAACTTTGTTGTTCCTTGGAACACAAGGAAACCAACTAGGTTAGATATCTAAGCTCCTTGACACTACAGCGCTTTCTAGTAGAGAATGGAGGAAGTTTGTGTTGGCGGAAAATCCTGAGATTAATTTTGCCATTATGAACACGGCCTACTGAATTCAAATGGGTTCTTTAACATGCCATCAAAGTATGACGTGCATGTTGTGATTTTTGTCGCCTTCCAAAAAAAATCACTTACCACGGCCAGGAGCGAACCTGCAAGCTTGGGGGTTGGTAGTCCGACACGATAATCACTCACCCACCGTGGCAAACGAAACGCTTGTAACTGATTTGAGCTAACCGGACCATTTTTCAAGTTTTCTTTTCGAAATTTGTTAAAGTATAACTCATTCGTAAAGTAAACATTCTGTAACCTTCAGAACAGTCACTTCCAACAGCAACAACAACAACAACAACATAATTATTATTAACAACAACAACAACAACAAAAGACCAGCCGAGCGATTAGATTTTATGGTGAAGCAGGTTCAAGGGTTGGCAACACTTTTGCGATGGCAGGAAGTACAAAATAGCTTCTACAAGTACACAACGTGCTCAAGTTGCAGCTATAAACCTAGACTCACCTGTAAAATAAATACCTTACGGATAATAAAAGTGGAGAGAAGGTAAGTAAGAAGCGCGAACAAATGATTTTAAATGTATATACGATATGTATGACGATTCTTTTAGGTGCTTTGCGACATCGTGGTCATGTAGCACCGTTTACTTGTGTGTAGATTTTGTCTGATAACCTGTATCATTATGATGTCTGTACTAGTGGGTGTATTTGTAATTGAGGATAAGATGTGGGTATGAAGCAGCTCTGTTTTGGTATTACAGTAGACCTACGTTTGTGGCTGAGAGTACAACTGGGATGACAGTGACTGTTTGTTGTTTCCAAGGGCGTTATATTTCTGTTGCCAAGTCCATATATTTGCTGCATTTTTCGTGGGTCTTAGTTCTGATGTTGTGAGAGTTTGGTACTGGAGTACTTCTACCGTAGCGACCTTTTGAAGTGATTGCGTTCTAAGCTATTTTGTTAGCAATCGTTACTATTCCGATTTCCAATTTACGAAGTGAGTTTTATCATTACAAATGATCTTGTCGACTTCATCGTTATGCTTTGGTCTACCGTTATGCGTTACGGTTACGACGTGTATGACGTCATCATGTTGTTCAGTGCATATGCACCAAGACTGAGTTTACTCCTGGGGTCTGGCGTTATGCGATACGGAGACGGCGAGTGCGTGACGTCATGCAGCAGAGTGCACCTCCCACTCTCCGTTCCCCGCGTGGGAAGCCTAAGTTAAAGAATAATGGAGTCTGTTGAGTCTGAGTTTACTCCTGGGGTATGGCGTTATGCGATACGGAGACGGCGAGTGCGTGACGTCATGCAACAGAGTGCACCTCCCGCTCTCCGTTCCCCGCGCAGGAAGCCTAAGTTAATGGGTAATGGAGTCTGTTGAAAGAGCCTTTCTAACATGTGTAGCATTTGTAGCATGCGTCATTTGAAATGATATAAAGTCTAGTCTCTCAGACTGTTAATCACTTGAACAAACACTAAAATACAACTGAATTAATACTATGTTTGTGTAAATTTAGCTGATTTCTGAATATTCCTGTACTACCGTCCACATCACTTATCTTGGAGATTCAACTCAAAGAGCCAGAAAAAGTAGCAATGTTAACTTTATAACTGTGCTTGTCAACAATCTTGTCCATAGTGTAGAGGTAAGGAGGTCTTCCTCGGATTCCACAGGAGTATCGTAAATCAGGGTTTTTAAACGACCCCACAGGTATACCTCCAGTCACCTCAAGACCTAAGCGTTTCCTTTGAAGTTCTGGTCTGAGAAGAGGCTAACGCACCAGCAAATAGTTCCCACTTTTTAGACTTGTTTGTGGCGTTAACAAAAATCCAGCACATGTTGCTATGTTTACATAATCTGGCTAGATTACTTTTCAGAATTTCCTTTGTAAAAAATTATGAATAATTTCTATTCTCACGTTAATTGGGAGCTTTACCAACTTTGCTTTTCATGCGATGAATTGTTTGAGTGAATATAGTCTAGTTTTTAGTGGTATTTGGAACGATAGGCACAGTAATTCAATGTGGATTTGATATTATATTTGTTATGTATAAATCTGTTTGAGCGGCAAAAGAGCAAACGAGTTATTCGATTTTATGGCAAATCAGGCTCAAAGTTTGGCAACACTGTTACGATTGCCGAAAGTTCAACATGGTTTCCTCAGGGAGACAACGTGTTCAAACTGCAGCTGTAAAGCTTATATCACCAATAAAATAAAGGTAATAAAAGTGGAGAGAAGTTTAGTAAAGGTGCAAACAAATTATTTTAAATGTATATAGTAGGTTAAGGGATGACAATCGAGAGTTTCCATGCCTGAAACAAAAGAAGGGACAGAGAGAATAGATGGGGGAGGGATATTTTCCTCAGGACTTGACCTGGCGTTTGGTATAGTGGTATATCCGTGTCAAGTCGGTTGAACGTGCAGGCCAAGCAATCGGGCCACCACGATCTATCCACTGTTGCCCAAAACTGTGGTGCAGATGATCTCGGACCGCAAGTGAAAAACAAGTAGTTCCGGAAAGAACTATATAGCCTATTTTCATATACCCCACTTATGTTAATTGTATCTATCAACATACAAACTTTCAGTTTGATTGCTGTGGTAAACTTAACAGTTTTGGTTCCCATTTGAAGCCCTCAAAGTCTGTAATGGGAATTTAGAAACACACTGTATATTAGACTTCAGCATTTTAACACAATGTTCTTAGAAAATTACTACTTATGTTTGTCTATAGTATATTTTGTCTTTCTTCGTCAGGAATAATCTGATTATTCCTGACGAAGATAGACAAGGCTTCTTTCGAAACGCGTCGAATTTTAATATCTATCAAAGTTCCAACGTTCGCCACTAGGTATCATTGATATCTGGTGGCGAAAGTTGGAACTACTTGAAATTGAACGGAACTTGTAGCTCACCCTTTAGGGTGTCCGCTGGAAGCAGCTACAGACTCAGGCGAGCCGAACATGTCCTCGGACACTCCCGGCACTAAAAGCCATACGATAAATAAATAAATAAATAAATAATATAATAAAACACGGCATAAGCCCAAAATTCAACATTATGATGATGATGATGATGATTATTATTATTATTATTATTACAAACATGGTGACTTATAATATAATTTCATACTTTTGGGTAGAATCAGGGTTGCATTCGTTGTTGTCACGCATGTTTCAAAGTCGCCATGTTGGCAGACCACTTTCAGACACTGGAATTGGCATTTATAACGTAAATTGAAATTTGGTAGCCATGAGCAGATCGTCATCTGTCGCTGTGACGTCATTCCATTTCGCCATCTTCACGCCGTCAGCTAGGTAGCAATCATGGAGGAAAGAATAAGAGGAGATGCTCTGAGCTCGTATGAGTGAAGCCAAGCGCTGCAACCAAAGTGGGCGTAACCTTAACTCGTATTCGGTGTTCTCTGACTCGCATGAGGCATTGTGCAAGGCTAAACTTTATTTTGGCCATGGTTTTTATCGCGCTCCGGTTATGCAACTTTGGAAATGTAATAACAGTAGTAATAAGTTATTTAAAAAAAAAACTTCAATTCTAATCTCAGCATGTGTACGCCTACCCTATATACCAAAAAAAAAAAACATTCCTCTGGAAATCCCAAATTATCAAACGGCTGTCGGCCAATAATTACGGTAGGCCTACGTAAGTAATCAATCCGAGGCTAATCGTCAAGTTTCTACCCCCCACAAAGAAAATACCGTACGGTACCGAAACGTATACGCTATACCGTACTTTTGTGCAAATATGCGTCCATTTTTAATTGTTCTGTTTATTAATTTTGAGGTTCGTATTCTTGAATATCAAAATGTGTACGACCAATGAGTGAAAGTGGCTGTGCTCGAAATTAGGCCTAAAAACTGATGAATGCCTCAACACCAATAAGAACATAAAACTCAATTTGGTGTAAATAGCCTACCGTAATTAGTTCGGCATCATTAATTCCCAAGATGTTCCTTCTTTGGTACCGTATAACTCGCATCTTCAGACACCTGTATTCAATTTAATCAGTGTTTCAGCGTATTATTACGTTTTGCCGCGTCTTCCTTACAAAACTAGCCTCGCAAAGGTGCTCTCATATTTATATTTAAATTGGCTTTTAAAACGATAACGCAGCTTATTTGTGCCAAGTACCGTGATGTACAGAGTGTATTATGCATATCCAAGAAAACATCTTGACTTGTCATTGCAGTTTTATGTCACTAAAATCCATTACTAGTTGGGGTGGTTTACGGCTTTAATCATAGGGACAGCCATTTTCCTGCAACCAAAGTGGGCGAGACGTTTGGCTTCAGCAGCTTGCGCTAGGCAGCGCGAAGGCATCTCCTCCCTTTCTTTCCTCCATGTTCAGACACTGGAATTAGCATTTATAACGTAAATTGAAAGTTGGTAGCCATGAGCAGATCGTCAAATGTCGCTGTGACGTCATTCCATGTTCGCCAATCTTCACGCCGTCAGCTAGGTAGCAATGCACAACATAACCTATAAAGCAACATCGCACTTCGCCTCGGTTGATGTTACAAACTACTTGCTCCAGTCTGCTCCCTTGAGTGTTGGTAGCAGTGACTCGGCAAGGGGGCGAGTTGTGAGGACGTGACATTCTGTCACTAGAACCGAATAGAAACTCCCCCTTAAAATGAAGTGAATTTCAATTACTTCGTCTCGCAGTGTGGCAAGAATTCGGAAACGTCCGCAAACAAGCGCAAGTAAACTTTGTGAAGTGAGAACGGCGGTAGAGATCGATATTTTAAGAGATGAGGAAAATGAATTATGGAGCAAAAAGATTCCGCTGCATAAGTTAGTTAACAATGTCTAGAGTAAACTTGGGCGCAATCAATCAGGACTTGTTCCGCTAATGATACAACGCCAGAAAACCCAGATGTGCTGTTTCATGAATGACAGTTGTGAAGGGGAGCTTTGGCAGCAACAGAAAGAATGGGGCACGCAACTTGTAAGCTATTTATTACAGCGTACGTCACTGAATGAACCACACAGTAAAGGAGGCTCACTGTCATGTGGAATCTTCAGGATTACAGACCGTAACTTACTACTAACTAGTTCCACAGCATCGTGCTCGTTAAATCGTGCACCACGGCCGTGAGGGCAACTGCAGTAAATCAAGAGATCTCAGGTTCGCTGACAGCGACTATCCTAAGTTTGGTTTTTTCCCATATTAATTTCCCCACAATCTCTCCAGGAAAATGCTGGGATAGTACCTTGGTTGATTCCTCAGTTTAGGAGCTGCGACAACGCGGTCATGCAGCCCCGTGTACTTTGGGAGTGTGTATAATCTGTCTGATAACCTATGTTAATTGTGATGGCTGTATTAGTGTGTGTTATCGGTAATTCAGGTAAGAACTGCAGACGATCAATTTCAAGTAGTTCCTACTTTTGCTACCATATGCTGCGGTCAACAACACCTAGCTGTGAACTTGGCTACTAGATGCCACCGCAACTGGTACCTGTCGGCGAACGTTGGAACTTAATAGAGCGTTAATCAAATATAAATATAACCTACACATTTAGCTTCACACAATTGTAGATAGTGGAAGGTTCTTTTACATGCACTACGGCCGTGAGGGCAACTGCAGCAAATCCGGAGGTTCGCTGACAGCGGCTATCCTGAGTTGTTGTTTTTTTTTCCTATATTTATTTCCACACTCCCTCCAGGAAAATGCCGGGATAGTACCTTACTTCAAATCCCGGGGCGCTTACCACATCCTTGTACCACACACACTACTAGTCATCACATAAATACAGGTTAGTATTGTGGCTCTCATAACACCAACTTCGATGGACAGGACATGTAGTTCGCATGCCTTAGTCCCGCCTCCCAAAATAAATCATATATTGCCAGCTGAATGTCGGTCAGAGAAAGCAGGATGAGCAACAAAAACGCTACAAAGATGTTCTGAAGACCAACATGAAGAAGTGTCAAACTCGGAGGCTGTCGCATCCAACCGATCAGACTGGCGGCGCAACGTCCATCAAGGCCACTTGCTCTTCGAACAAGAGAGGAGAAGGGTTCAGGCTGAAAAACGAAATGCCAGAAAAGAACGAATGAATCGCAGAATGATCAACCCCCAAGAACCATTGGCTGCTCAATACCTAGTGTGCCAATAATGTGGAAAAGTCTGTGGTTCTCGGATTGGACTCTACAGTCACCAAATAAATCATGCAATATGATTAGAGCAAAGATTTCTATTACCTTGGAAGACAATCATACTTGTATCTCGAGTGACAGCTTAAGACAGCCTAAATAATCTAATAATAGTCCACAAGACACGTTCAACACAAGGGGCTGATGACCAAGATGTCACAAGCCCCCTCAAATGAATTACACTAACAAAAGCAGATCCGCTGCAAGGACACAAATACAATATTGTTGCTTGTTTCAGGGGCTAGAGACCATCCCCAATTCCTCGTTGTGGAAGATTTCCCTGCACAATCGCGCAATTCACACACAGATGCTCACTTTTATAAACAGTTGCACATGATAATGTTGTTGTTATTGTTATTTCATTTGAGGGGTTTGGGTATCGTGGTCATTTAGCCCCGTGTACTTGGATTTGCATAGAATTTGTCTGATAACCATGCTTTATTGTATGTATGCCGTATGTGCGTACTTTCAGAGGCAGTAGACCTACCAACTACCTAATAACTTGAGGGGCAGATGACCTCATAGTTCCACCCCTTAAAACAACAATGTATTATTATTATTACCTAATAACTAGAGGTCGCCTCCGCAGCGTAGCGGTCAGCATGGTTAGCTGCCGCCCCGGAGGTCCTGGGTTCGATTCTCGGCTCTGCCACGAAATTTGAAAAGTGGTACGAGGACTGGAACGGGGTCTACTCAGCCTCGGGTGGCCCAAATGAGTAGAGGGGGTTCGATTCCTACCTCAGCCATCCTCAAAGTGGTTTTCCGTGGTTTCGTCTTCGGGCAAATGCCGGGATGGTACCTTCTTCCAGACCACGGCCGCCTCCTTCCCTCTTCCTTGCCTATCTATCCTAACCATCCCTTACCTTCCCTCATAAGGCCCCTGTTCGCTTTGCAGGTGAGGCCGCCTGGGCGAGGTGCCAATCCCACCTCACCAGTTGTATCCCTTCCGATTCGATGTTCCCAGCTCTAGGACACTGCCCGTAGAGGCGGTAGTGGTGAGTTCCCTCGCTGAGTCCATGGGTTCCACCAACCTGGAGGGTAAACGACAAAAAAAAAAAAAAAAAACTATATATGAACATTTCAGACGTAGACTCACAGTATCTCATAATCCATGGAATGAATCTATTTCCAACCGACTATAGTGCTCTATTAAGGGTGAGCGTGATGGCGCAGTGGCTTAGCTGCTCGTCTTTCACACGGACAGCCGGGGTTCGAATCCCAGTGAAAGCGGGGTGGAATCTTCACCTGAAAAATCACGTGGCGTCAGGAAGGGCATAGGGCCTCAAATCCCTGGCCAAAACCCATATGATCCTGGTAGGCTCCGGCGACCCCAATTAATTGGGATAAGCCGAAGAAAGTTTTATAGTGCTCTATTAAGCTACGCTATTTCAGGTATTTTTCGAACAAGTTAGAAATGTCAGTATTACCAACTTAATACTGTAGTTAGTTATTGAGGTTATAAGGGGCAAGAGGTCATCTTCCCCTTACCAACTTAATTTCGTCATTGTTCTAGATATGTCTATCCAGATTAATCTTTTTTTTTTCTTTTGTCGTTTACCCTCCAGGTTGGTGGAACTCACGGACTCAGCGAGGGAACTCTCCACTACCGCCTCTACGGGCAGTGTCCTAGAGCTGGGAACATCGAATCGGAAGGGATACAACTGGTGAGGTGGGATTGGCACCTCGCCCAGGCGGCCTCACCTGCAAAGCGAACAGGGGCCTCATGAGGGAAGGTAAGGGATGGTCAGGATGAATAGCCAAGGAAGAGAAGGAGGTGGCCGTGGCCTTGAAGAAGGTACTGTCCCCGATAATCCGGATAGTAGGCTGTCAGATATCCGCCCCCTCAATCGGATTGCCAATAATCAAACGCACCGGCACAGCTACATCAATGAAAATGGCACTGACAGATACTATCGAGATTAGAGCACAGCAGTTAACAAGAAATTATTGTGGAACACACCAAAATATACTAACCTTTACTTACCTCTTCAAATTAATCTCGGGTCTGGGTTGCCAACTGGATCACTTAAAGTATGCCCTCACAATAACCTCCACCAAGATATTAAAAAATGAACCAAGACCGAAACAAGAAACTTTAAACTGTACAATAATTTATTTCGCATAAAGGGAATGATTCTAACAAAAATTCAACAAAATACACGTGGCAATCAGAAGCCATTGTCAACGTAATCATGTCCTCCTGTAGGACTTGTAAACTGTACATACAAATTTTCATCTTTCACTAGCTCAAAATAACGTAATAATTATAATACACTTGGAATGGATAAGGGAGTTGGGACGAGACATATAGCAATTGTTTTCCTTTTAATAAACATCACACTTTTATTAATAGCCGCAAGGCTACTATGTAGGCGACCTTGGCCTCTATCAACCAGTTGTCTGGCCAGCTGCGATCCACCCTGCATCATGTCGCATGCCTACATCGTCAAGTGGACCCACCTGTCCAGCCAGCGTTAGCATCTGCTAGTTACATCAGAGCCTAGCTCCTTCTCAAAACACATTAAATGTCCTCAACTCAACTCAAATATTATCACGCAAATCTTTTAAATGCTCCATTCACATATCACTGGATTACTCTGATAATCCCATAACTTGTTTAATTATATAATCCACATGTTTAATTAGCGTTGTTTAGAGTATAATAACATTTTAAATTGTTTATAACAAATGCTCATTAATTGTTTATAACAATTTAAATTGTTTATAATATTGTCAAACGACAATTGAAAAATTTATACACGCCTCTATTAATTCCTTTCGTTCCAAATTATTATTAAAGATATTTACACAATTATATACAATATTAATATTATTCATATTAGAATACATTAAACCACATGTTTATCCGGTTGATAATTACTCAAATCGTGATGATATAATCGACCAATGAAGGTTAGTTATATTTAAGTTTCAAATTCAGGTTTAATAAGGTTTAATAATAATTATTATTATTATTATTTGTGACGGTAACCTCCATTCAAAATCGTTATCTCAAATTGTTTAAACACTCTTGTTAAATTTTAACAGTCACTTCACATAATTAATTTTCAAAGGACCTGGACAATCCACTCAGCGGAAAAATACCTCGCTCCAAAACTCACAAAATTGCACAAAATTGGCCCAGAATTCATCATATATCTCCATATATATGGCATCAAAATCTTCCACAATACATACAAAAAACCTCCACTTACAAATTCTTCAACATCATTAATATTACTGTGGGAATCTCCTTCACTTATTCAAGGGCATTATTCATCAGCGACTTTTACACGTCCACTGAACTAACGATTATACATCCATAGTTCCACTTTAAAAATTCTTATATTCCTTAATTGTGTCAAAACTGTTATTATATTTAACCTTCGTGGGTTTCATTAATGAATCGACATGAAGTAAAAATTCGCCAATCACAAATAACTTTAATAGCAAATACGATTATACACGCCTCCCTGGTCTATCAAAATTAAGATTAATATCTGCAAAGTATCGTAGTATAAAAATACTATCTTCAATCAAAGTTCATCTAAACTGCATAAATAATCGAATAGAATCCAATTAGACTGTGGAATGAAAACATTATTGTTCCAATCTAGAATTGAGAAAAACTCCTATCAAATGTTCATTACTTTAGTGTATTCAATAAATTGTAATCAAAGTTCATATTTCATAAAATTGTCTATAATGCAATGGTATTTCATAACTGACGATAAATGTCTATGTTGCAATCATGTTCATAAAACGACTAGTATTTCCAAGATCGTCGATACAGTAATAGATTTTAACGCTCTAAAATCTTTTAATTATTCTTCTTTCTTGAGGATGACAGAAAATTGGTCAAAGTAATTTACTGAATAGAATTACATTAATAAAGTGACACGCTGTCTGAATTCAAATCTGCCATAGAAAATCGTTAACTTTACAGTCAAATCGTGACTACAAAAATATGCAAATTACTGAAAGAATCAATATAAATCAGTCTCAACTGATCCAAAATTATTTAACTAAGCCAATGACACAACAATGTCTTAATAAATCGTCGAAAAAGGCATAAATCATCAAAGTGTACTGAGTACAGAAATATCAAGCAAGAAAATGGGGCAAAATATGTGAAACAAAAAAAATATGGGAAAAATGGTTGCTCAGATATCGCTAAATGGCTCAAATAAAACAAGAAACGTTCACGACTACCTTATCTGTTGATTGAAGTTCCAGAGGAAAGTTTCCAAAGAAGACTGCTGATGGTTCCATTTCACCAACGTAAAGATGTGCTCCGACCTCGAACCTGGAACTAGTGCCCTCGGAGAATCGAACTGCTTCCTCCTCCGGAAATTGCACTGCTCCGTGTAGACGATAGACATCCTTCTGGCAAAACTCTTCTTTGTGAGCCGGGTCCACCCTGGCCTCTCTTGATAGTTCCCTGAAGTTCTGGTAGAAATTCGTCATGAAGTTTATTGCAGTTATTTCCGCAGAAATATTCATAGTTGTAGAGTATGAAACTATTTCCACTGCCATTTGATATAGTTCAGCGTTGGACCACGATGCATGAGTGTAGTTGGATGTTCACTACATGCTCGCTTGTGTAGAATGGCGATTAACGAAGTTCCATGCTGCTATTTCACTCCATTGATATATGTCCCAATTGCATTAAAGTCCTTAGCCTTCCATCTCCATTTCCGTTATAATAGTTGAAAGAACTGCCATATTATATTGTTGCATTGTAGAATGTAGCGTTATATCACCAAATGCAATCTTAAGTATCACGGTTGCAATACACGTGTCAGCCGTAGCGTAGAATGTGGTCTTATAAAAGTGCTTCTCAGGTGGCGAGAAAATCACTTTTGTCTGCCGTCTTAAAATGCCAATATCTTCCAAATTATAATCGTGAAAATGTTCACCTTTACTACACACTTTAATACTGTAATGCACAATAGAATTAGCATACAGGCATTAGTCAACTCTTGATATATATTCTTGAAGACTCGTTAATGTGTGCGTTTCAACTTCGCCTAGTTTCAATCACCGTAAAATGGTACTGCTGCACTACCCCGTGCTCGTTCGATGCGGTGGGCTTTACCACGCGCTAATGACGACTTGCTTCACTTATTCACTCGAAGTCTGACCATATCAGAAAAACGACTATATGACATCAGAAATATGAGACACATGAGAGCTTCTCTCTGCTGTGCAAGACCTTTTATCAACTTCTTAAGGGGCGTATCCATCCCTTCCATAGCTTGTTCCTCCGTCATCGCTAGAAGTTCTAACTTTGGCTATACTTGACGGATTTTCAAATTTCAAAAACTCAAAATTAATTTCTTCAAAATTCCAAATCAATGCCATAACTGAAAATGGATTTCCACAATTCTGCAATCCAAAAGTAATTAAATATGGTAGTTTCAGTAATCTCCGTCTCCCTCCAAACTATCATTCATTGGTTCGAGCCTTTCCTCCAATAGCGTAACTTCTTCCTTAGCACAATTCCTCGTTTCCCTGCGACTGCGTCGTAAATCTCAGATCTTTCTCGAACAAAATCATGACGTCACCAAGAATCTCAGCTCAATCAGCCTACTTGCATGAAGTCTGCGTCATCCGTGCCTACGTCATGAATATCCACGTCACAACTATGACAGCCATAACTTTCTTCATATTTGCCAATACAGCCACCGTGGTCTCAATATAATTCAATTTACGGGGGCATTCTCCCTTCACCACGTTTTAAAAACAGTTGCAAATTGTTTTTAAACTCTGTGTTATAAATATCTCAATTCACTTGAACACGAAATTGAATTATTATTGGCTTACTCTTGGATAATATTTCTTCAAGTTTCCAGCATTGAACTTGCCATATACAACATTATTCTCATCATCGTAGAGTTCATAACAGTTGTTTCCATAAGCATTCGTAATTCTGAACGGACCCATAAACACTATTCCAAACTTGGGATAGATTTTCTTACTCA
This sequence comes from Meconema thalassinum, assembly GCA_946902985.2. Taxonomy (NCBI): domain Eukaryota; kingdom Metazoa; phylum Arthropoda; class Insecta; order Orthoptera; family Tettigoniidae; genus Meconema; species Meconema thalassinum. The sequence goes on from OX336393.1 coordinate 179,724,929, forward strand.
CATCAGCCTTGACAGGTCTGCGTAGTAATACCAGATTTCCAATTTCTAAGGGAGCACCAAAACGTTTTCCAGCTACTCTTTTCAATCGTTTTTGTGCTGCTTTCTGGAGTTGTTCCTTCGCTCTGTCTATTCTCTGCTGCCTTCCTAGGTCGGGATCTCTAGGAACGTGGTTGAAAAGATTATCCCACGGCCTTTCTGGGTTTCTTCCTAGATGAAGTCTCATTGGCACCTCTCCTGTGCTCTCCTGCACTGTAGAATTTAGACACTCCTCAATAAGGAGTACAAATCTCACCCAACCAGAATGATCATTCGGACAGAAAATTCGACAGAATTTCGAAAATTCAGCCATATATCTTTCTGAAGAATTCGATTCTGGATAGCGCACGCTTGAAAATAAGTGCTTAATACCAAGCCTTTCCATATCTGCAATAAATTCTAAGGATGTAAACTGAGCTCCATGATCCGACAGTAGATATTCTGGTTTACCAGCTTTTGGAAATACAGCATGTTCCAGTCTGCTTACAACGTTCCTCGTGTTTGCTTTTTGCATGGGACTCATTGTTACAAATTTTGAGAAGACATCCACGGTAACCAACAGAAACTGATTACCCTGATATCCCTTCGGACAGGGACCAAATATGTCCGTCGCCATGAGTTCATTTGGTTTAGAGGGAATCATAGCCTTAGGTTTTCCTTTTAATAGAGCGGAAGCATACTTTGCTCTTTGACATTTATCACATGAACGAATGACATTAGCAATGCTGGAACACATGTTAGTCCAAATAAACCTCTCTTTAAGAGTATCAAGAGTTTTATCCAGACCGGCATGTCCAGTTGCGTGATGAGCTACCCACACTAAATTGACAACAAGTTTAGGTGGCACGACTATTCGAAGCTTTGTATGCGCAGAGTCAGCATACTTACATACGATGTCTCCACTCAAGACAAAGTGTCGTGAATCTCTCTGTGTAGCTGCATAGTCAACATCAGTATTGTCCATGTAACCCTTAAGGAACCTGTACATTTTCCTGATTGGAGCGTGTCTCTTCTGTGACACACCGATTCGGGCTAACCTCCTAACGGTCTCTTCATCTTGCTGCTCCAATTGTACATGGTGTATCTGCACATTTTTGATAGGGTTACGTGATAAAGCATCAGCCAGTAAGTTGTCTTTCCCAGGCTGATGGACGATAGTGGCGTTAAACTGTTGGGTGAACAAAGCCCATAGTGTCAATCTATCACTAGACATGTCAGTTTGCAGCATAAACTGAAGTGCTTTGTGATCTGTAATAATGATGACCTTGTGTCCCAGCAGCATTTTCTTCCACGCTTGCAAAGCTGTTACAAAAGCTAATGCTTCTAGTTCTGTCGTAAAGTAGTTTTCCTCGTGTTTCTTCAACTTCCGACTAGTGAACGTAATGTAGTGCTTGTTGCCTGCCTCGTCTTTTTGGTATAAGACTGCACTAATGCCTATTCTTGATGCATCAGACTCAATATAGAACACCTTCTCAAAGTCTGGGTACTCCCATTTAACGTTGTTTCTGAGCATCTCCTTTGCTTTCTCAAAAGCCTCGTCTGCTGCGGTACTCCATTTCCATCTGTTATTCTTCTTGAGTAAGTCATACAGAGGAGCCATAATTTCAGAGTATCTCGGACAGTGACTGCTAATGAATTGGCATGCGCCTACAAATTCTCTGACTTGCTTCACCTTAGTTGGCTTTGGGAACCTTGTGATCGCATCTACTTTCTGCATGTTTGGATGATATCCGTCCTTATCAATGGTATGCCCCAAGTAGTTGATCTCCTTCTTCAAGAATTGACATTTTCCAAAATCGACCTTAATATTGGCCTCCCTTAGATTTTCAAACAACTTTCTCAAATGCACTAAATGTTCTGCGGCGTTGGGTGAAGATACAATTAAATCGTCGATGTAGCAGATTACATTTTCCTTTACTTCGTCAGTGAGCTTGCTATCAAGTGCTCGAATAAGTGCTGGTCCACTGTTGACCATTCCAAAAGGCATTCTCACAAAGACCCATGACGTGTGGTCAAATAAGAAACCAGTGTACTGCATACTTTCTTCTTCCAGTTGAACTTGGTAAAACGAAGATGTCAAGCCAAGAACACTGAAACATGCTCTCCCTTTGAACTTTCTAAGCAGATCTCTAATCTTAGGTGGTCGGTCATTTTCTGGAAGAATCTTTAAGTTGATGGTCCGAGCATCGAGACAAAGACGTATCTGACCATTACTTTTCTTGACTACAGTGATGGGGTTTATATAAGACGACGCCTGTTTTTTAATAATCCCGTCTACCTCCATTTTTCTGATCAACCCTCGTACTTCTTGGTAGTATTTCTCAGGTATGGGGTATATTCTCTTTTGGTAAGGGGTTTCATCGGTCAGCCTTATCTTGTACTTATAGTCTTTAATCAATCCAGGCTTTTCATCAAAAATATCGTGGAATTCCTTTATCAAATCCTCAAATTCCCCCTGAATTTCTTCAAATCCTTCAGTTTTTCTACTGGGTATTTCTGTTAGATTCTCCACTTCTTTGATAATGGTATTTAAAATCTCTTCCCTAAGGTCTATCTCCAGACTGTTTTTCCCGTCCTGTTCTTCGATCTCTTCTGTGATCATGTACCCATCATTAAAGCTAATAATCCTATTCTTCATATCAATAATGGCTCCAACTTTCGATATAAAATCGATTCCTAGCACAATATCGAAATGGATCTTGTTCACCACAATAAAGATCTGTTCATAATTCCTTCCATTAATTTCAAAGTTCAACAACACTTGGATCTTGCATTTCACTGCCTTGTCTTGGAAAATTCCTCTCACTTTGACGGTAGAAACAGGTAAAACTGTCATGTTTTCTCCTTTTAACAGACTTTGATAGCATTCATCAGAAATGATAGAAATAATTGCGCCGGTATCCATAAGAGCTTTGTACTGTTGGCCATCTATCAGTACAGAAATAATAGGTAAGGCACATGGTCTTTCCTTTTTGACGATTCCCCTCTCCTCTAATAAATCCTCATCAGTTACTTCATAAATTTCATTAATGGTAATTAGGTGTGGTGTGGCAATGTATTTATAGTTTCTCACTGTCGTTGAGAAATCGGCGTTTTTTTTTGTTACCAATCTCAAAGTTCTGCTGGCTTGTAGAAGGACCAGGATCGATCACTACATCCTGTCTTTTCTTCTGGTTTTCAGCTTCTTTTTCTCTTAATTCCTTCAAGTATTGCTGACTTTCTTTCTCTCTTTCTTGATACTTGTCGGGTGTCATAACCTGACCTTGAGAATTCTGATTTCGATTCTGGTAATTTCTATTGTAGTTCCTATTGTAGCCCTGGTTATTGTAGTATCTACCTCTTCCGTTATTATAATTGCCTCTATTGTTGTTCCAGCCTCGTCTTTGCTGATATGGACGGTAACTTTGCGATCTGTGGTTGCGAAAATGATTATTCCTGTGAGGACCTACATTTTCAGTTTTTTCTTCATCAGCAGGCTTGTCAGTTTGCTGAACTTGATCCATATCGACTGTATTAATGTCTTTGAATTCGTGCCTCTGACCTTTTTGTACCACATTTGGCATCGGACTCGTGTAGTCAAGCCTTCTCAAGAGTTCGTCCATTCTGGTCAAATCTCTGATATTTGACGATATGATAAGTCTTCTCACCTCCACCGCCAGCATACTAGAAATAGCATCTATCAACTGCTCTGTCGACAATGGGGGTTGCAAAAATCTCAAGCGTGATAACTGGCTCGTGAAGAAATCAGCGTACCGTGTTGGAAGAGTATCTGAATACTTCCTCGAGTATACCTCAGCTCTTAATGAATTCTGCGCTTCTATGGACCAGAATCGTTTTATCAGTGCCTCTGCAAATTCGTCAAAATTACCAAAAGTATACCGAAATGCTCTGAACCATTCAAGGGGTCCTCCAGCTAGAAATCTTTCTACGGTTCTCATCTCCCTTTCTCTAGGAATATGAGCTTCAATAAAATAGTCTTTAAGGTTCCTGATATATTCTATCGGTGTTAGACTATCAGTATTACTAAACTTTTGAGGTTTGTCCTCAAAGATTCGGATGACTGTCACATTTCTCGGATATGGATCCATATAATTCTTCCCACTATCACGATATTTCCATTCAGGTTCAATATTCCTATCCTCTTCTTCTTCCCGGAATCTGGATATACGTTCTTCAGGACTAATCTCTTTCTTCTGTAGCGAGGTTACATCTTCTGACGTAATTCCTATTGTCTTCGCAAGTTAATTCTTCTGGATCCTTATCCGTGATTTCCGTGATGACTTTCCTAATTAACTCTTCTTTATAGGTTTCCATCATGCTAGCTTCTCCTAGTATCAAATTCTGAAGTTTGCTCGTAGTTCCATTAACATCAGAGACAACTTTATGAATTTGTTCCTCTAACGCGGTTTTTAATGCTTGCACGTCCTGACCTATTTGAGTTCTATCCTCTACCTGCTTTTCGGATAGCGAATCCATCCTTATACTCAAATCTTTTCTAATTTGAACTACCTCATTATTGATATCTACTTGTGTACTGGCAAGTTTTCTTTCAATTCGCTCCTGAATCTGAGTGACATGTTCCCCACTTGACCTGTTCCATTCATCTTTCCACACCGTTACGTTTGCAGTTAACATTTCCGCAATATCTACTTCAATGTCTTCCTTAAGTAAACGATTATGATCTAGGACTTGGGTTCTCATGACCTCTACATCATACTTTAAACCTGCTAAAGAAGCTGTTGTCCTAACAGACTCGTCAACTAACCTAGTTGTTAAAGCACTAATGTTACGAGTACAAAGTGTTTTTGAAGTTTCAATTTCTTCTCTAACTTTATTAACATCAGTTTGTACTTTGGCAATGTCTACAAAAACAGTGTTAACTTCTACTTGTATCTTAGTGATATCGCTTTGCATCTCATTTACATCAGAATGAATATTATTAATGTCTACCTGAACGTTTGACACATCGGTTCGAACATTTTTAATCTCTCTCTGAACTTCTTCTACTTTATCTTGTACAGTGGCAACATCATTCCTAACAACACTTACCTCTGCTCTAGCACATGAAATATCACCCCGAACATTAGCAACATCAAGATTCAACATAGTAAGATCTTTCTGTACCTTAGAAACATCAGTTTTAACATCTGAAACATCTTTATGCACATTGGACAAATCTTTATGGACATTGGACACGTCTGTGCGCATGTCCGTTACAGCATTCTCGATTCCCTGGGTACTGATCTGTAAACGCGACACATTATTTTCTAAGTTTGCAGAACTGGTCTGAAGAACTTTCAAATTTTCATCCAGCATCTGCTTTACACTTTCATTCATGCTAGCTTTCAAATTAGCAGACATATTACTAGCATTCTCCTCCATTCGACTAGTATTCCTAGCTGCCATCTCCTGCATTCGACTAGCATTCCTAGCTTCCATCTCCTCCAACATCGTCCTAATACTCTCATCTGCCCTTTCAATATTATTTCAATAATAAACTGCTTTAGGGACATACATCAAACAGAGCAAAATAACAACATCTGAGCAACATTTTTCACCATATATAAATTTGAGCAATTTTCTGTCTTAAATCTAACTTATAATTACCTTATAATTAACCTTCGTAGACACTTCATGTTGAAATAAACTCAAGCACATGTTCAAATTTCTTTGGTTCATTTTAAAATATCCTAACACAAATAATTTACATTTACAATCCAAATAGTTTAAATTTTATCTTTAATATGACTAAACATGTCATAAGCCGGTCAAATAAAATAAGATTCCAGATCATAGGCGATTTTTCTAAGTTTTCAGCCTATTTAACCTCTCTCAAGTTGTATAAGATCTGATCTTTTCTGAGTGTAATTTTCCTAATACAACACAACATTTAATTCCTATATAATCACACTCTCAAATTCTACAATTGGCCAAGACATCTAACAAAGAATCAACCTCTTTATTTGAGTCTTCACAATCCCATTGACATCGATAACTTGGTAATCCAATGTTATTCGAGCACTCCACAAAATTGCGGTGCCTATTCTACTGCAATAACTTGGTAATCCAATGTTTTGCTGATCGTGCCCCACGTTTTAGGGTCGCCAATCCTACTGTCCCCGATAATCCGGATAGTAGGCTGTCAGATATCCGCCCCCTCAATCGGATTGCCAATAATCAAACGCACCGGCACAGCTACATCAATGAAAATGGCACTGACAGATACTATCGAGATTAGAGCACAGCAGTTAACAAGAAATTATTGTGGAACACACCAAAATATACGGGGGGTTCATACTAACCTTTACTTACCTCTTCAAATTAATCTCGGGTCTGGGTTGCCAACTGGATCACTTAAAGTATGCCCTCACAATAACCTCCACCAAGATATTCAAAAATGAACCAAGACCGAAACAAGAAACTTTAAAGTGTACAATAATTTATTTCACATAAAGGGAATGATTCTAACAAAAATTCAATAAAATACACGTGGCAATCAGAAGCCATTGTCAACGTAATCATGTCCTCCTGTAGGACTTGTAAACTGTACATACAAATTTTCATCTTTCACTAGCTCAAAATAACGTAATAATTATAATACACTTGGAATGGATAAGGGAGTTGGGACGAGACATATAGCAATTGTTTTCCTTTTAATAAACATCACACTTTTATTAATAGCCGCAAGGCTACTATGTAGGCGACCTTGGCCTCTATCAACCAGTTGTCTGGCCAGCTGCGATCCACCCTGCATCATGTCGCATGCCTACATCGTCAAGTGGACCCACCTGTCCAGCCAGCGTTAGCATCTGCTAGTTACATCAGAGCCTAGCTCCTTCTCAAAACACTTTAAATATCCTCAACTCAACTCAAATATTATCACGCAAATCTTTTAAATGCTCCATTCACATATCACTGGATTACTCTGATAATCCCAAAACTTGTTTAATTATATAATCCACATGTTTAATTAGCGTTGTTTAGAGTATAATAACATTTTAAATTGTTTATAACAAATGCTCATTAATTGTTTATAACAATTTAAATTGTTTATAATATTGTCAAACGACAATTGAAAAATTTATACACGCCTCTATTAATTCCTTTCGTTCCAAATTATTATTAAAGATATTTACACAATTATATACAATATTAATATTATTCATATTAGAATACATTAAACCACATGTTTATCCGGTTGATAATTACTCAAATCGTGATGATATAATCGACCAATGAAGGTTAGTTATATTTAAGTTTCAAATTCAGGTTTAATAAGGTTTAATAATTATTATTATTATTATTTGTGACGGTAACCTCCATTCAAAATCGTTATCTCAAATTGTTTAAACACTCTTGTTAAATTTTAACAGTCACTTCACATAATTAATTTTCAAAGGACCTGGACAATCCACTCAGCGGAAAAATACCTCGCTCCAAAACTCACAAAATTGCACAAAATAGGCCCAGAATTCATCATATATCTCCATATATATGGCATCAAAATCTTCCACAATACATACAAAAAACCTCCACTTACAAATTCTTCAACATCATTAATATTACTGTGGGAATCTCCTTCACTTATTCAAGGGCATTATTCATCAGCGACTTTTACACGTCCACTGAACTAACGATTATACATCCATAGTTCCACTTTAAAAATTCTTATATTCCTTAATTGTGTCAAAACTGTTATTATATTTAACCTTCGTGGGTTTCATTCATGAATCGATATGAAGTAAAAATTTGCCAATCACAAATAACTTTAATAGCAAATACGATTATACACGCCTCCCTGGTCTATCAAAATTAAGATTAATATCTGCAAAGTATCGTAGTATAAAAATACTATCTTCAATCAAAGTTCATCTAAACTGCATAAATAATCGAATAGAATCCAATTAGACTGTGGAATGCAAAACATTATTGTTCCAATCTAGAATTGAGAAAAACTCCTATCAAATGTTCATTACTTTAGTGTATTCAATAAATTGTAATCAAAGTTCATATTTCATAAAATTGTCTATAATGCAATGGTATTTCATAACTGACGATAAATGTCTATGTTGCAATCATGTTCATAAAACGACTAGTATTTCCAAGATCGTCGATACAGTAATAGATTTTAACGCTCTAAAATCTTTTAATTATTCTTCTTTCTTGAGGATGACAGAAAATTGGTCAAAGTAATTTACTGAATAGAATTACATTAATAAAGTGACACGCTGTCTGAATTCAAATCTGCCATAGAAAATCGTTAACTTTACAGTCAAATCGTGACTACAAAAATATGCAAATTACTGAAAGAATCAATATAAATCAGTCTCAACTGATCCAAAATTATTTAACTAAGCCAATGACACAACAATGTCTTAATAAATCGTCGAAAGAGGCATAAATCATCAAAGTGTACTGAGTACAGAAATATCAAGCAAGAAAATGGGGCAAAATATGTGAAACAAAAAAAAATATGGGAAAAATGGTTGCTCAGATATCGCTAAATGGCTCAAATAAAATAAGAAACGTTCACGACTACCTTATCTGTTGATTGAAGTTCCAGAGGAAAGTTTCCAAAGAAGACTGCTGTTGGTTCCATTTCACCAACGTAAAGATGTGCTCCGACCTCGAACCTGGAACCAGTGCCCTCGGAGAATCGAACTGCTTCCTCCTCCGGAAATTGCACTGCTCCGTGTAGACGATAGACATCCTTCTGGCAAAACTCTTCTTTGTGAGCCGGGTCCACCCTGGCCTCTCTTGATAGTTCCCTGAAGTTCTGGTAGAAATTCGTCATGAAGTTTATTGCAGTTATTTCCGCAGAAATATTCATAGTTGTAGAGTATGAAACTATTTCCACTGCCATTTGATATAGTTCAGCGTTGGACCACGATGCATGAGTGTAGTTGGATGTTCACTACATGCTCGCTTGTGTAGAATGGCGATTAACGAAGTTCCATGCTGCTATTTCACTCCATTGGTATATGTCCCAATTGCATTAAAGTCCTTAGCCTTCCATCTCCATTTCCGTTATAATAGTTGAAAGAACTGCCATATTATATTGTTGCATTGTAGAATGTAGCGTTATATCACCAAATGCAATCTTAAGTATCACGGTTGCAATACACGTGTCAGCCGTAGCGTAGAATGTGGTCTTATAAAAGTGCTTCTCAGGTGGCGAGAAAATCACTTTTGTCTGCCGTCTTAAAATGCCAATATCTTCCAAATTATAATCGTGAAAATGTTCACCTTTACTACACACTTTAATACTGTAATGCACAATAGAATTAGCATACAGGCATTAGTCAACTCTTGATATATATTCTTGAAGACTCGTTAATGTGTGCGTTTCAACTTCGCCTAGTTTCAATCACCGTAAAATGGTACTGCTGCACTACCCCGTGCTCGTTCGATGCGGTGGGCTTTACCACGCGCTAATGACGACTTGCTTCACTTATTCACTCGAAGTCTGACCATATCAGAAAAACGACTATATGACATCAGAAATATGAGACACATGAGAGCTTCTCTCTGCTGTGCAAGACCTTTTATCAACTTCTTAAGGGGCGTATCCATCCCTTCCATAGCTTGTTCCTCCGTCATCGCTAGAAGTTCTAACTTTGGCTATACTTGACGGATTTTCAAATTTCAAAAACTCAAAATTAATTTCTTCAAAATTCCAAATCAATGCCATAACTGAAAATGGATTTCCACAATTCTGCAATCCAAAAGTAATTAAATATGGTAGTTTCAGTAATCTCCGTCTCCCTCCAAACTATCATTCATTGGTTCGAGCCTTTCCTCCAATAGCGTAACTTCTTCCTTAGCACAATTCCTCGTTTCCCTGCGACTGCGTCGTAAATCTCAGATCTTTCTCGAACAAAATCATGACGTCACCAAGAATCTCAGCTCAATCAGCCTACTTGCATGAAGTCTGCGTCATCCGTGCCTACGTCATGAATATCCACGTCACAACTATGACAGCCATAACTTTCTTCATATTTGCCAATACAGCCACCGTGGTCTCAATATAATTCAATTTACGGGGGCAGTACCATCCCGGCATTTTGCCCGAAGACGAAGTGGGAAACCACAGAAAACCACTTCGAGGATGGCTGAGGGGGAATCGAACCCCCTCTACTCATTTGGGCCACCCGAGGCTGAGTAGACCCCGTTCCAGTCCTCGTACCACTTTTCAAATTTCGTGGCAGAGCCGGGAATCGAACCCAGGACCTCCGGGGCGGCAGCTAACCATGCTGACCGCTACGCTACGGAGGCGACCTTATCATTGGTATGAATCTAAAATTTTAAGAAAAGTAGGCTCTTTAGTACGTCACGAAACTACTTATTTTTTATATAATATTTTACAGGAAACTTTATGACGTATTTTTTACTTTGACTTAAATCGGCTAGTATTGTTCAACATGAATTTACATTACTGTAGTCATTATTGAACGTATATTTTTTAAAACTCTAATTAAAGTATTTAATACTTTCAGCAATTAACTGAAAGTTTATTCCGATAGTATTTTGGTAAATTCCCCCAAGCGTGGAAAAAATGAACCTTTTGTTGCCGACTGACCTAAACAGTTGCATGGGGATTAGTTAATTGTTTCAGACGAATACGCTGTAAGAGCAGCCTTCGTTCATAATGCAGGAACGTGTTTGAAAACTCGACGCCAAGTAGAGGAAGAGTTTGGATGTCTCTAGGGACAGCAGTTCGTTCGATCAGCAATTACTACCACACTGCCCGGCATCTCCTGGGTCCAGCTTACTTCTCGTCCAAAATTAAGAGACGCGACTAGCGAGAAATTCACTTCCCATCCAACTGTCCAGTCAACTGATCTTCCAGCACGGCCATTTAACACCCAAGTGAACTCTCCAAGTAGGATCACGATTGTTATGCAAGAAACATTCCAATTTAAGCATCATCATATATATTATTTCAGTAGTATAGATCCCTCCCGCGGCGCTCACAAGCGACCGATCGTGACAAATGAGCATTCAAATGAAAGAGAATAGACATTAGCAGTGACGCATTGCACTCTAATTTCATAAATACCTATAATTTCTTTAAAAAATGACTTTTAAAAATATGTACGAAGTGTGCGATTTGAAGATACTGTTGCTGTACGAAAATACGATCCATAATTGCTGTCCACTTCACATTTTGGCCGCTGTGACGCCTGTTTCATGTCATTTTAACATTATGAGGCCTTTCCTTTATCATTTTGCATGGATTTCAGAAACAGTAAATCAAAGGAATGAGTAGGCCTACTCAAATCGTATAATTTCATGAATATCGAATAACCGGTGAGTGTTATGATCTAATTTTCAGTGATTGCCTTCTTAATTTAGGGAACGTAGAACTTGGAATTCTAACCGAAATGTAAACAGTGTTCTATAATCATTTGGTTCAAATAAAAACACCTTTCTCCTTAAGTCTCTCATTATAAACCAATTGGGGAAAGTGTGGTTTGTGAACACGCGAGATTTCTCGCACGGGTCCGCTAGTATATAAAACGCAAATGTGAATGTTCCACAAAGCTCAATCTCTTAAACCAGAGAGAGAGTTAGAGGTGCGGATTTTACCAAAATCTTTCAAATTGTGTCTATCTATTATATAAAGCTCAAATACCACTCATTCATTCATCACGAAATCTCAGAAACCACCCAACGGATTGGAATGAAATTTGGTATGCAGCTTCCTCAAGGGCCGCAAACGCCCACTATGAAAGGATTTTTGGATATTCTGGTTCTAAAGGGGTGTTGAGGGGGTAGACCTGCATTTCCCGATTGGTTTCATTGGGGGATGTGATACTCGGCATAAAAACTCATCATTAAAAATAAGAAGACACGTGTCTGAGGTTTTTTCGATGTGGTGCATATTATGAGGTGAAAGGGGTGAAAAGTGGGGGTTGAAGGATTCCTAACGGAGCGTGTATCTCTTAAACGACAGAGGCCAGGAGTTTGAAACTCAGCGGGAAAAAATCAGCATAAAAACTAAGTAAATGGGTATTTGACCGTTTTTTTTTTCTTTCATAAATCCAATTTAAGGGGCCCATGGAGAGGGGTGAAATTCTGGGGGGAAAAAAACAGGTAATATGTATGAGTGGAAAATTATACATGGCCTATGTTGTAGAAAATAACACATTACATCTTTTTAGTCTCTTGCTATTTCATCATACGACGAATACTTAGGGAGTTATTAATGATTTTGTACTTTTTGGCCGGAATTTTCCAAGTCCCAGGAATGACATAAAAATTGATTCGAATGAAATTTCAAAAAATAGTTTTTTTTAATACTTTTATTATATTTTTCACGTCTTTTAGGGTCCGAAACCAACATGATATTTTGATGTTTTTTTTCGTCCCATGCATTTTTGGTTTCAGGTGATAGAATTATTTTCCACTAGGACCCATTTAAATTTAAGTAAGGGTTGGGAAGGAAACAGTGTGGCATTAAATTAGGGACCATCCCGGCAATCACATGGAGTAGAAGTGGGGACAAACTTCCAGGATGACTGAAGTCTATATAACTTATGTTATAACGGGATTCCAAATGTTATTGCGGGCGAAGCCGCAGGTAACAACTAGTAGTACATAAAACATCTAGCATCTAGTGAACGGGAGTATATTTATTTGTTTATAAAGTACGTTTAAACAAACAAGCAAGACGATAGCTCCTGTCAGAGCTGATCGCGTCGAGCCGGCATAACATTAAAGCCGGGCGGGTGGTATATACACATGGGGCGCTCACCACGAGTAACCGATCGTAACAAATGAGTACGGTACTAAAAAAGAAATAGAATTACCCGCAGCAGTGAAAAATTGCACTCTGATACCATAAATATCCATTTGTGTATAAACTACGTTTAAACAAATAAACAAGACGATAGCTCCTGCTGGAACTGGGTCGCGTCGAGCCCGCATACTAATAAATCCGGGCGGGTGGTTTATACACATGTGAGAGTTCTAGCAAGGGTCAACATGCACAAACAAGCAATACCTATGAGTAACTTTCATTTAAATTTTGATAACGTAAGGGAGATTTTCTTGACCATCTGCTTGGAGCAGTGGTAAGGATCTTGCCTTCTGAGCAAGGGACCTGTGTCATCAGAGTCACTGGTCCTTCAGGATAAAATTCCTACTCCGCATCCTGTCTAAAGCTACGGCATGTTATATTTAAAAAGAATGTTATTCGACAGAATTCTTATGATTCCCCAAATCAACATGTTGTTTCATTTAAGAGGCTTGGACATCGAGGTCATTTAGCCCCGTGTGTTTTGTTATGTGTAGGATTCGACTGATAGCTTGTGTTATTGTGATGTCTGCAGTAGTGTGTGTATTTGTAATTTAAGTAAGGGTTGGGAAGGAGACAGTGTGGCCTTAAATTAGGGACCATCCCGGCAATCGCATGGAGTAGAAGTGGGGGCAAACTTCCAGGATGACTGAAGTCTTTCAAGACCACCTCGCGGTGTAGTGGCTAGCAGTCTTGGCTGTCACCCTGGAGGTCCCGGTTCGATTCCAGGCTTTACCAAGAAATTTTAATTCTGGTCTGGGGGTTGGAACGGGGATACACTCAGCCCCGTGAGGCAAAACGGAGAAGAGGAGGGTTAGATTCCCATTTCAGCCATCTTGGAAGTGGTCTTCCGTGGTTTCCCCACATTTACTCCAGGCAAATGCCGGGATAGTTCCTAACTTCTCCTTCCCAATCCTCATCTGAATTACAAATACACACACTAATACAGCCATCACAATAGCACAGGTTATAAGACAAATTCCACATATACTCAAGTACACGGGGCTAAAGACCACGATATGTAGTAAACAATTGGCATTTGTCGAATAGTTATATTCTACTGTAGTACGAGTTAGTTAAGCTCGCCATTTAAAAGCATGACGTGGACTTGTTATAGAATATTGAGTACATCTCGAAGCGCCACGGCGCCTAGCTGTCCCGACGCCCGTCGGAGATGCGTCTGTTGATACGCGCTGAACACACAATACGCGAGTTCGAAGTCCGGGCCTTATTCAACAGTCGGCCACAACAGAATCACGAAAATATTTAGAAAAGAATTTAGAAGAAAGTAAGGGGCAAGAAATACTCGGTGAAATGATGGAAGTGAGACCTTTTCAGATATCCGTGGTTGCCAGGGCAGCTCTTGGAGATTCTTCGGCAATGTGCATTGATGAGGCTTTCCTATGGCAATGTCGTTGATCTCCTTAATTTCTGTCTCTGATTGACAAATTGATAACAGTTTATTAATTTACAAAATATTAAAGGTCTTTTCTGTAATTTTTAAAAAAAAAATCAGCACTGACTCATGTACATGGATTTGCTAAAATATAATTTAAAAAAGTTAAAGTAAAGTAAATTATAATAAAATAAAACACAGAAATGTAAATGTAAATTAATGTCCTTACAAAACAATTAACGGGATATTTTACAACACGGCATAGGCCCATCCCGTTAATTCTTCCATTATGGCATTTATAGACCGTGAAAATCTTCGTGCTGAGTGAATTAAATTTTCAGTTTGAAACTTTTAGAATTTATGTTATAATAATAATAATATCGTATGGCCTCGGGTCCCGGGTGAAAGTTTTGTTATTTGACGCCCAGAGGGCAGCTTGCATGCCGAATTGTGTCGTTCCTTGGAGCGCTATGAAAGTCAAGGAGGTTATATATCTAAGCTCTTTGACACTATAGCGATTTCTAGTAGATAAAGGAAGAACTTTGTGTTGGCGGGAAATCCCGAGATCAATTTTGCCATTATGATCACGGCCTACTGAATTCAAATGGGTTCTTTAACATGCCAACAACGTATGACATGCGTGCCGTGATTTTTGTCGCCTTTCTAAAATTACTTACCACGGCCAGGAGCGAACCTAAAAGCTTGGAGTTGGTAGTCCGATATATATACAGGGTGAACAAAAAATACCGCACTTGGAGGTCGGCATGCATTTCCTCATCCAATTGCAAGACAAGAGTTTCAATAGCAAAATCGGATCGGGTGCTGTTTGAAAACACAAGTATGAAAACAAGAAGCTGGCAACACTGTCACATCCTGCAGTGCATTGGAATGTACAGAGAAAGCTCCGGCAGAGCGCCGAGTTCCTGCGACCTGATTTTGGCCACGCTGCATGCAGTTACAGCATTGCCAGAGCCTCGATTCTTAACACGCATTTCTGTTAAACCTATTGGCGGGACTAGGTTTTGCAACATAAACTTTTGTCGTGAATTTCGACGAGGAACCACATGCCGACCTCTAAGTGCGGCATTTTTTGTTCACCCTGTATATATCATCAGAAAGAGCGAGAAAGTTTTCTACCAGACCAACCAATCATTTTATCAAATTTATCACTTTCCATTATTGGAAAATGGCAACATAGCGAGGGTAGAAAAAGGCGAAGCAAATTGCAGTATATACGAGTGTGAGTGAGAAGCAAATATTATTTAGAGTGTTCCGGGATTCCTATTACATACTCCAAAAACAAAAAGCATGGCAAAAACTCAGAAAGCATGGCTACTATTACTGATAAATAGTCTACTAAAGCATTAATCAACCGAAAAGTAACTATTTATTTCAATATCTACCAGGTTACAAGACTGAGAACTGACGATCCCAACAGCAAACAAATCACCAATATTTTTAATTGTGTAACAGTAATTCTGGAACATTTTTTTTAAAAGTATGTTCACACTCAGGTTGGATTTCTCAGACCCAGCGAGGGATCCCACCATTACCGCCGCCAGGGCAGTGTCCTGGAGTTTGAAACACCTAGTCGGGTGATACAACTGGGGAGGTGGGACCAGCACCTCGCCCTGGCGGCCTCACCTGCAAAGCGAACAGGGGCCTTATGATGGATGGGAAGGGAGGGGAAGATTGGGAGGGATAGGCAAGGAAGAGGGAAGGAGGCGGCCGTGGCTTTACAGTAGCACGATCCCGGCATTTGCCCGGAGACGAAATGGGAAACCACGGAAAACCACTTCGAGGATGGCTGAGGTGGGAATCGAACCCCCTCTACTCATTTGGACCACCCGAGGCTGACAGACTTCCGCTCCAGTCCTCAAAACCACTTTTCAAATTTCGTGGCAGAGCCGGAAATCGAACTCCGGGGTGGCAGCTAAGCATGCTGACCACTACACCAAGGAGGCGACATGCTGGAACATCATGGGCTAAGTTAGCCCAAAAAACATGAATTATTTATATAATCCGGGCCGTGAAAGCCTTAATATACACATCATGTATATAATTCCATACTGTCTTAAAATAGAGTTGCACTGTAGAATAATTATTTCCGCCATAGTTATTCGTCTCTCTACCCCAGACGTGTTCCATACAAGTGATGCCTGTTTTAACATACTGTAGACTACACGTCGACTGAAAGGGAGGAATGGGGTTGTGCTTTAATTCATTAAATGTCAAATTAGTTAAGGTTATGAGGACTGGCAAATTAGGCTAATCGTTTTAACCACAAATTAGATAATGCAGCTCGTCTCAATGGATGTCAGTCTACTAAACGTGTCTCCCGCTCGTTATAGGGAGAATATCTGAGACAAGTTAATTATTTGTTGTTAACTCATTTTAAGGTCTTGAGACATCGTAGTCATTAGTCCCCTGTAAGTTCAATTTAACTGATAACCTGTGTTTCTCTGGTAGTGTGGGTAACTTAGGACTGGGAAAGTGGTAGCTGCCCCGGGTCATGAAATAAGGTACAATCTCGACATTTCTCTGGACGGAGTGTGGACAAACCCGGTGCTGGAGCTCCCAATCGCAGTCGCGGTGAGCGATTTAACCCACACGGCTAAGCCGCGGGGTACCTGAAACAAGAATTCCGGGAAATACACAAATGTCATTGTGTAGGACCTAATTCTCAGAAGAACTTTCGCACATACCTGTAAACCACCATTTTCCGTGAGCTCCGGGTAAGATTTGAGACTTCCGTCCCCAAAGTCCTGGGTTCGATTCTGAGCCTCGTGAGGTAAATTTGAGATTATTCGTGGGTTCCCCACTTCTACTCCAGGATGGTTCCTAACTTAAGGACACGACCAATTCCTAACCTGTGTTATTGTGGTGTGTGAATTTGTATTTCAGGTGAGAAATGGGAAGGAGGCAGCCGTGGCCCTAATTAGAAGTGGAGGGAAACCACGGAAAAACACTTCCAGGTGGGAATCGAACCCTCCTCTTCTCAGTTTTGCCTCTCGAAGCTGAGTGTAACCCGTTCCAGCCCTCAGGTGACGCCCAAGATTGTTAACTGTTACACAGGGAGGTGGACTAAAGATAATAATGATCTGTGGCCTCCGGAGAGGCCGAGTGCATGTCTTTCTAACTGACGCCCGTAGGCGACCTGCGCGCCGTAATGAGGATGAGGTGGTGATGAAGACGGCACATACGCCCAGTCCCCGAGCCACGGGAATTAACCCCAGGAGATTAAAATCCCAGATGACCCGGCCGGGAATCGAACGCGGGACACGTTGGGCCAAAGCCTAGCACGCAAACCATTTAGCCACGGAGCCGGACGGGACCCAAGATGAAAGAATTAGAAGTGATTTTATAAGTGCATAAATAATTCATGTTAATATATTTCAGACACTATATGATCAATTATAACTTCCCACACAATCTGATTGGGTAAACACGTGTTGACCGACTGGCCGGGTTCGATTCCCGACTCCGTCAAGGGCTGACGTGAGGTCTGTAACGGGGTTCACTCAGCCTCGTGAGGACAATTGAGTAGCTGTCTGACAGCGAGGCAGTGCCTCAGTCAGGAAAACCAGGATTATTTGCCGAAGGGACCCGACACGGTGACCACTTGCTACTCCGCAATCTGTAGACTAAATGGATGGGCAGCGGTCGCTTGATAGTCCTAGGCCCTTCATGGGCTGTGGTGCCACGGGATGGTTGTTGACCGATTATTTATTTATTCGTGTCAGAAGTACAAAACATAAAATGCACACAAGTATGTGTTCAACAGATGACTTCAAACAGTTTCTGCCCAGAACTTAGCCACTCCGATAGCACTTGAATTAGCTTCAGTCAAGTCATTCATTGTGCAGCCGTACGGGCACAATGGACAGGAGAAGAGGTGTTGTGTTGTCTGGGTTGCGCCACAATCACACAGGACTGTCTTGGTCGGATAATGCAACTTATATAAAACGTCCCTGGATCTTGCAACTTCCACCCGCAGTCTGTTCAGGGACTTCCGGATTAGCCAGTTCTCTGTGTGACCAGGAGGTAGAGATTCCTTTGGTTCCATCCATTCAGACAGATAGCTGGTCCTCTCCTTCCACACGGACGGCAACTCGAGCTGTTGCTGCTGTTCCTTGTAATGGTTGAGTAGTTGTTAGGAAGCTCTTTCTCGATTTTAATCTCCTCTCAGCAGATCGATATCCGAAGAGTGGGTGTGAGGTCATAGCAGATGATTTAGTTCTTTCGCTGTTTGCAGCCACTTCTATTCTGATATCAGGCGGAGCAATCCCTGCAAGATAGTGCACTTTACTGATGAGAGTTGGCCTCAAGCAATCTGTAATAATCCTGCAGCTCTCATTTAAGGCTACATCCACCTGCGTTGCATGGGGTGACTTTTACCACACAGGACTGGCATATTCTCCTGCTGAATAGCATAAGGCCGACTGTAAAGCTTCTACTAATAGATTACTGTAGGTATAACTTACAGTAGGTATAACCACATTTGTAGGTTTCTTTAATAATTTAAAATACGAGAATATTCACGTTGTGATTTAATTTATTAAAATGTTTATTGTTTACCTTTTAAAATTACTCACCTTGATTAGGGAATTACTATAATTAATCTGGGACGTAGTGGTGAAGTGGTAAAGCTGCTTGCCTCTCATCCAAGCAGACAGGGATTTTCGAAGTAAAATATTACGTCCCGTGGTTCGGATTCCACGTAAATATGGAGATCCCATGGATCATAATCGCGAGATTAACGGTCTATTTAATCTATCAGCTTCCCTCCTTTTACATAATCACAAGTAGGGTATCAAGTGATGGTTGCAATGAACAACATTCTCGCCCCAATCTCTGTCAAACAAAACAGAACAGAACAGAACAGAAGATATTCTAATTTAATGTATAAGTATATACCTCAAGTATTCATTACATTTCATCTTGTCCAGTCCCCAAGCCTCCATTACAATATTATGCCTCATGGATTTATCGATTTGGTTTGCGGCACAGTCGAGTCTGCTATGTCTCTGACTACCTTTAAGCTGAAGGTTGGCTTAAAGCCAAACTGATTGTAACAATACGTTCTTCATCTCTACAGATTATTGTGAGGTTTGAAGCCATTTTTCAGTGTTGCCTAAGTAAACAAAAGTTTGGTGCTTTTCATTCGGTCAACACGTATGTACCCAAAAAGAGCTTGGTTACGCCCTAATCCTGAAATAAATTACATGGGATTAATAATTTATTTATTAATTTAATTTACAGATTATACCATTTTTCTTATGTGCATGATGTATTGACTGATGTATGTCCTGTTGCTGGAACGGCAATAATTGTATAGATATGTACGATGGTATTGACATATCATTTTAGACCACCTCGTGGTGTAGCAGCTAGCATTCTTAGCCTTCACCGTGAAGGTCCTGATTCCGTCCCGGCTCTGCCGGTCTGGTCTGAGAGCTAGAACTGGGTACACTCAGACTCAGGAGACAAAACTGAGAAGAGATGGGTTCGATTTCCAGCTCAGCAATTCTGGAAGTGATTTTCCGTGGTTTCCCACTTCTACTCCAGGGAAATGCCAGGATTGTTCGTAACGTAGAGCCACGGCCACCTCCTTCCCAATCCTCATCTGGATTACAAATGCACACATTACTACATACACCACAATAACTCATGTTCTCAGACAAATTATCGTGTTGGAAGCCTTTTTCAGTGTTGGCTTAGTAATCAAAATGTAATGATTCTCAGTCGGTCTACACAATTGTACCTAATATTGTGATAGGTTATTCCTTAATCATGGAAAAAAAAACACCATGAGATTAACATTATGGTGTTAGAAGTCATTATTCAGTATTGCCTTAATAATCGAAATTCGATGTTTTTCAGTAGGTCTACGCAACTGTACCCAATTGTGAAATGGTATTCCCTAATCCTGAATATTTTTTTGTAATTTGATTCTGAGGATTAGGGAGTGAGTAACCCATCACAATTGGCTAAAATCGTGTTAACCGACTGAAAAACATCGAATTTCGACATGAGATCAATAGCCTACATTCAATTGGATGACCAGTTTCGATCGTCAAGCGATCATCTTCATACCCTTTACACTTAGGCTATTAAATCTATAACTATGTTGGTGATGGTTTTTACAACGAAAAAAACAAAAAACAACCACAGCCTGCTTCCAGTCGACCGACCGCGTCAGGAATGGAATGAATGAAGCCCCCATCTAGCGGCGACGATATGAACTGTGCCGGCTGCTGAAGCCTGTCGCACTCACCTGGGGGTAATGATTAAATTAAAGGCAGATGAAATGAAATTGAAGGGTACTGCTGGAATGAACTTTTGGAGAGGGAAAACCGGAGTGCCCGGAGAAAAACCTGCATGTTTCCGCTTTGTCCAGCACAAATATCACATGGAGTGACTGGAATTTGAACCACGGACCCAGCGGTGAGATGGCCAGCGTGCTGCCGCCTAAGCCACGGAGGCTTCGGTATTTACAATATGTACACTCATTTAGTTACATAATAATATAATAACTCCTGGCACTACAGCCCGTGAAGGGCCTAGGCCTACCAAGCGACCGCTGCCCAGCCATTTGGCCTGCAGATATTGCGATGACGCGACGCGTGATCAGCACATCGGACCGTTAATCTTGGTTTTCGTGATCGGGGCGCTGTTTCACTGTCAGACAGCTACTATATTGTCCTCACGAGGCTGAGTGAACCGCGTTCCAGCCCTCGCATCAGTTTCTAAAATCCCTGACGGAGCCGGGAATCGAACCCGGGCCCTCCGGATGGGAGGCAGGCGTGCTACCCAACACCACGGGGCCGGCCTTATTTAGTTACAGCAATTATTATAAAGTAGCGCAAAATGTCAATGTTAGTTATACGTTTTTCTTTGTTAAGATATTGTTAGTAATTCACCTTCAAGTTTATTTGCTAGGTGCGATATCTGTGATGGTTATTAAACGGTCAGGTTAGAGTGGATTGTGAACTTAGCTGATTGTCGGAGCGATGTGCGGTCCGTTCCCATGCAGCCGCTACCGGCCACACACATACTTGTAGACAGAGATTTGATAGCCTCAGTTTAAAGGATCTGATGATGGTCGTTTGACGATCGAAACTGGTCTTCCAAGTGAATTCATTAATCTCATGTGATTTTTTTCAGGATTAGGGAAGCACCCATTAAAATTACGTACAATCGTGTTGACCGACTGAAAAGCATTAAATTTCGATTTTCATACAAATTCTGGTTGGTTGGTTGGTTGGTTCCTCAGTTTGGGGGCTGCGACAACGTGGTCATGTAGCCCCGTGTGCTTTGGGTGTGTGTAGAATCTGTCTGATAACCGGTGTTAATTGTGATGGCTGTATTAGTGTGTGTTATCTGTTTTTAATTCAAGTAAGGACTGCAGACTTTGAATTTTTCAAATAGTTCCTACTTTTGCCGCCAAACGCCACCATCAACGACTACTAGTTCATAACTTAGCTACTAGACGCCACCACAGTCGGCTCATGGCAACGAACGTAGGAACCTAAGAGTGTTGTTTACATTCTTAACCTATATAATTTAGCTTCACGCAGGTGTAATTAGTGGAAGGTTCTTTAACACGCCATAAATCTATGACATGGGACCACCGGCTTTACTTCCCCTCCGAGGGAGGGCATACTGAGGGATTTTTAACACTCTTAAAAATCCGATGACTTCGGCCGGGTTTGAACCCGCGATCTTGGGCATAGAAGCTCCGCATGTTACCAACTACGCCACCGAAGCCGCCCAGACAAATTCTACACACACCCACGTACACGGTGCTAAATGCCCACGATGAACGAGACCCTCAAATGAAACAGCAACAGAATCAATCTGCACGATGAGGCAAGTGAATGCTGTATCTGGCTTTCGCTCAAGTTGGCAACACTGCAGGAACTGACACATTAGTTGGCAACATTGATCAGGAATCCGGTTGGTGGAAAAACAAACTCCACTTGAGAATTAATCTGCACAATGAGTCGAGTGAATGCTGTATCTGGACTCTTTCTACGCCCTAGCACTTTTGCTCTGCCTCGCAGAGCCAGGATCCCCATTAAGGAGGAATATTAAGTTGATAATTCCGCAGGGATAGAGTAGGAGAGAAAGTTAACCGCTAGTAAATCTTCATTTCACTGTAATTCTCATGCCAAGTTGTTCATGCCTACCGAATGGATGAAACACAGAATAATTCGATTTGCGCACATCCTCACTTTCTTCGTGAGATATTCTAATTCTGATTTTCCATTAAACCAATGTTAGTGTTATGATATAACATCGCTAATATATTTAAACTATTGATGTCTAATTCTAATCCTCAGCCTTGTAACCACTTGCGGATCCAAACGGAGGGTCAGAAGGAATGTATTTATTTATTTATTTATTTATTTATTTTACACTCACACATTCTAAGCATAATTTCTGAAGAAAACATTATAAAGATATCTCAGATATTAACTATGCCATAAGGGTAAGTTTCCTTAACCGTATCGGTGACTGCATTGTGTAGCATTCCTCCCTCCTGTCTTATTTCCTCAGGTTTGATAACCCAAGAACACTAGACAGTACCACAGCCCTCGGCATTATTCTAAGAAGACCTGGGTCAAGCTTACAGTAAGTTCTTTGAGAAAATCCTGCAAGTTGTTCGGAATCAAGTTAGTATTGGAAATGATGACAGGAACTATCCTGAGTTGCTCCTTGATCAGTTCTGATCAGCTTTTTGTCCTGTTAGTTTGCACGTTGTTTTTGTTTGGTTTTGCCAAATCTATGAAAATCTATGCCAAATCACCTGCTTGAACAACAAGAGGTTCGAAACCCTACTGCTGTTACATCTTCAAGTATTGAAGTGATATAAGCCATTTTTCAGTGTTGCCTAATTCTATTAAGGTGCGTATACACTTGCGCGCCGCGCCGCTCGCGCGCAGCAACTTCTCTAGATTAATACGGGGTTTCGAAGCTGCGCGCACGTGGCGCACGACGATCCATCTCCTGTCGGTTTTTTCCACGCGCACTTCGAGTGTTGGCAGTTCAGATTTGGACGGGATTGTGAGAAGTTCGTTGTTTTTCGCGCGCATCTGATTGCAATATGTGTGCGTTTTATGTGGTGATAATGGAGTGGTCAGACGAATTCGTTATAAAACTGATCGATGCTTATCGCAAAAAGCCTCTTCTGTGGGATCCCAACATATGGAACATTTTAAGAAACCATTAGACTAAAGGCAGAGGCCTGGAGGGAAATAGGAGCTGAGATGGATATAGGCCTACTGTATCTGTGGACCAATGCAAGAAGAAGGTGATATCTCTGCTGTCTTCCTACCGGCGTGAGAAAAGTAAAATAAATCGCAGGGCGGAAATATGTATCTTCTTTGGAAATGTGGGGTCCAACCTTCTGCAGCAGATTCTCCAAGTCAGATGGTGACAATCGAGTAAAATTCTTATACTTGCCGCTTATTTCTTGTGACTTCAAGTCCATCATTAGCTCCGCACCATTCCTTTTTTTTAAACAGGTCAGTGTACCACCAACGTCGTCGTCGTCGTTTCTTTTTCTTTTTGCATAAACTTGCCATTAAAAAAGCCGCACCACTCTAATCACCGCAATCGCGAGGTTTTCCTCGTGCGGCGGAGACATGATAATAATTACCACACTCCAAACGTACTAGAGAATGTTCGTGTGTTTCCTATGGATCGCGGGAGGTTCGTCTAAATAATAATTCTGGACGAGCAACACACGCGCGACGCACGCACCGCTCGCAAGTGTATACCCACCTTTAAAGAAAGCTTTTCAGTCGGTCAACAAATAATCTTCAAGTATTCCTTACCCGAAAAGCTAGTCTTGTAAATTGGTTTTGTTGTTGCATTTGAGGGGCTTGGAGATCATGGTCATGTAGCCCCCATGTGCCTGTATAATTTGTCTAATAACCTGTGTTGCTGTGGTGTCTGTAGTAGTGTGTGTATTTGAGATTCAGATGAGGATTGAAAGGAGGCAGCCGTGGCCTTAAATTATGAACCATCCCGGTATTTCCCAGGAGTAAAAGTGGGAAACCACGGAAAATCACTTCCATGTTGAGATGGGAATCGAACCCATCTCTTCTCAATTTTGCCTCACAAGACTGAGTGTACCATTTTCCAGCTCTCAGACCAGAATTAAATCTCTTGGCAGAGCCGGGAATCGAACCCGGACCTCCACAAGGTGGTGTTTGTTAATTGAGTGAGGAATGCCGAAACATATTCCTCTGGCGCCAGTTGAATGTGCTAATTCCAAGTGAGACGTGGGACGGAACGGAGCCAAAGGAACGGAGTTTAGATCCCGTGACTAGGAACCATTGTTCCACAATTTCCTGCGAAACAAGCAGAGCGAACACCTGAATAGAGATTTCACTCCATCTCAGTGAAAGCAGTATTAGCAGCCAATCTTGAAGGAATATTACCATAACTTCCTGGAAACCACATCACTGATAGGCCAGATATGAGTCGTCCAGTTGCAAAACCCCTTTAATCCACTTGTGAATAAAAATCATTTTCATGAGAAACGTTTCTCTGGACTTTGTCTCGCGTATCTTTCGTGTTTGTTGTTTTATACTTTTTACTTTTCTTTCTTGGTTTTGTGATTGTTTTCTGCTTTTGCTTTTTTGAATTTTGCTTTTTGCTTTGTGTTTCTTGTTTTTTGTTTTCTGCTTTTGCTTTTGAATTTTGCTTTTTGATTCGTGTCTTTTGTTTTGGTTTTGTGTTTGTTTTCTGGAAAATCAAAATAAAACAAAACAAAATAAAATAAAACAAAATAAACAAAACACAATCAAAATGAAACAAAACAAAATAAAATAAAAAATAAAAACAAAAATAAAACAAAAAATTAAACAAAATAATTTAAAAATTAAACGTAATTAAATAAAACAAAATTATTATAAAACAAAATTAAATTAAATTAAACAAAACAAAATAAAACAAAATAAAATAAAGTAAAATAAAATAACTGAATAATTAATTTACGACATGATCCTTATTCACAAGTGGATTAAAAGAGTTTTGCAAATGGACGACTCATATGTGAGACAACGAGATTACCTGAACAGTTGGTGGACGAGATTACACGATCCCGGAGTTCATAATCCACGTCAGAATACGCCAAATCAGAATTCTGCGAAATATTAAGTTTGTGAAATTGTTATTCACTCTTTCATCGAATATCATGTTGCAGTCAATTCGTCAAGTACGGTAAACCATTTAAAAAATGTTCATTCTTGCGGCGGAGAGATGCTCATTATGCGAGCAACTACAGCAAGTCCGGAAGTCGTAGGTTCGAATCTCGGCGCTGACACCGGCTATTTTGAATGTGTTTTTTCCACACTCCCCCCAGGCAAATGCCGGGATAGTACGGTAACTTACTTCAAGTCCAGGGGCACCTACCCCTGTCCCTAATACAGTTACACACACTATGACAGTCATCACATATATACAGGGTAGGCTATCAGACAAAATCTGGAAAGGGTCCACCGTACTGGGAAAAAAAAGGGGAAACGCCGGAATGCCTCGGAGTCGCCAACTCCCGAACTCACCAGCTGTGAGCCCTTGACTCCATTAAGTGGTAGGGTTATATACACCCTGCCTCCTTTATGGCCTTCAGTAGAAGACAGGAAATACCACGATAAGATAAAGAAGAGGTCTGACCCATCGAAGAATGAGGGTATCACGAAAGATGAGACGAGGGCCAGTTAAGACGGGAAATTGAAAGACACCCCAAAGTTCGGATACCCCAATACTGTCGGGGTCAGAAGAGAACAAGAGTTGACCGAGGAAGGTTGACAGGAAAAAAGACAGAGAGAAGCCCGGCACAAGTAAGTGGAAGCAATGCCGGACTCAGCTCGGTTTCCGTGGTCGCCAACCCCCGTCCTACAAGCTGTTAGCCCGTGGGAAGGGGGCGGGGGGCCATGGGATAATGTACTGTCCCCGTTTACCTGGATAGTAGGCTGTCAGATATCCGCCCCCTCAATCGGATTGCCAATTATCAATCGCACCGGCACAGTTACATCAATGAAAATGGCACTGACAGATACTATCGAGATAAGAGCACAGAAATTCACAGGAAATCATTGTGGAACACACCAAAATAGACGGGGGTTCATACTTACCGTTACTTACCTCTTAATTATCTCGGGGTTTGAGTTGACAACAGGATCACTAAAGTCTGTTCACACAATAACCTCCACCATGACATTTAAAAATGAACCAAAGCGAAGACGAGAACTTTGAACTGTACAAAAGCTTTATTTCTAATAAAGGGTATGATTTTACTAACACAACAAAATACACGTGGCTATCAGTAGCCCAAGTCAATCTGACTACGTCCTCAGTAGGACTTGCAAAAATTTATCATACAACATGATATAAAACATTTTAGCTCCCAAGAGCTCCAAATAACGTAATATTCATAACACTATTGGATTGGAAAAGGACGTCAGGGTGTGACATATATAAAGCATTTGGTTTCCTTTTAATAAACATGAGAATGGTATTTATAGTCGCAAGGCCGGAGTGTGTACGACCTCACCCTCTGTGAACCAGATGTTGGCCCAGCTGCGAGCTACCCTCGAACCTGTTGCAGCCTGGTCAAATGCACTCCCTTCTCACATGCTGTTACGTAAGAGTATAGCTTGCTCTCTCAAGCTTTTAAATGTCTACAAGACAACTCACATTATATTTACGCAAATCTTTCAAGTACTTTGCTCACATCCTATTGGATCATTATGTTAATTCCCTAAATTTGTTAACTTCAATCCAAATGTTTAATTAGCTCTTAAATGTTTATAACAAAATCACATAAATTATTTATAACAATTAGAAATTGTTTATACTATTTGTCAAAAACAATAAAAATATTATAAGCACGTCTTTAACATCACTCTCGTTTTACATTATTTTCAAAAATATTTACAGCAATTATTTACAATATTAACATTTTAAATTGTTTAAATTATTAATTTCAGAAATACATTGACCACATGTCCATTCGGTTGGTAATTTTCATAATCGTGATTAATATAATCGACCAATGAAGGTTAGTTATACATGTTAATGTCACAATCTGGTTTAATAAAGGTTTTAATAATGATTTGTGACGGCAACCTTCATTCAAAATCTTATCTCAAATTCTTTCAAAACTCGTGTTAATTCTAACAGTAAATCACTTGATTAATTTTCAACGAACTATGACAATCTTACTCCAGCGGAAAATCCTTCGCTAACAAGTTAATGCATAAACTGCATTAAAAATATGCCCAAAATCATCATATATTAATCTATATGGCATTCAACTTTCACATAACTTACAAAACTTCCACAAATAATTCTTTAACATTTATTCCTGTGGGAACTTCCTTCATATTCAAGGGCATTATACCTCAGCGACTTTCAACACGCGCTGCACTAGCGATTATACATTCATAGTTCCACTTAAACATTTTTATAATCATTAATTGTTTCAAAACTGTTTTTCTATAACCTTCGTGGATTTCATTCATGAACCGAAATGAAGTCAAAACTTGCCAATCACAAACAAATTTAATAGTGAATACGCTTATATACGCCTGTCTGGTCTATCAAAATTTAAGATTAACATCTTAAAAGAAATGTGTAGTATAAAAATACTATCTTCAAATAAAGTGCGACAAAAATGCAAAGTAGTCGAATGGAATCCAATTAGACTGGGGAATGCAAACATCGTTCTATAAATCTCTAATTGAGAAAAACTCCTAACAAAAGTACTTGACTTTAATGCATTCAATAATTCATTATTAAAGTTACTCTTTCACAAAAGTGTCTATGATGCAATGTTCAATCATAACTGACGATAAATGTCTGTGTTGCAATCAATACAAATAACGACTAGTATTTCCAAGATCGTCGACAACGTAAGAGATTTTAACGCTCTAAAATCATTTAAATGTTCTTCCTTCTTGATGATGACAGAAAATTGGTCAAAGTAATTAAACTGGGGTAGAATTACTTTAATAAACTGACACGCCGTCTGAATTTAAATCTGCCATATAAAAATCATTAACATACAGTCAAATCGTGACTACAAAAAAATATTAATTACTGAAAAATTCTAAATATCAGTCTCAACTGATTCAAAATCATTAACTATGCCCATGACAAAACAATGTCTTAATAAATCGTCGAAAAATGCAAAACTCATCAAGGTGTACTGAGAATATGAATCTCAACAAGAAAATAGGGCAAAAATACATGAGGATAAAAATATGGGAAAAATGGTTGCTCAAACATCATTAATATACTCAAATACAATAAACGTTCACGACTACCTTATCTGCCGATTGACGTTCCAGAGGAAAGTTCCCCAAAGAAGACTGCTGATGGATCCATTTCACCACGTTAAAGCTGAGCTCCATCCTCGAAATAGGAAATAGCACCCTCGGAGAATCGAACTGCTTCCTTCTCCGTGAATCGCTCTGCTCCTCGAAGACGAATAGACATCCTTCCGGCAATAATCTTCTTTGTGAGTCGGGTCCACCCTGACCTCTCTTGAAAAATTCCCTGAAGTTCCAGTAGACAATCGCCATGAAGTTTTGTAGAAATTTCCGAAGAAATTATTCATATTCAGAGTATGAAATTGTTTCTATGGCTGTTCGATGGTATTCAGCCGTTAATTACGAAACATGGGTGTAGATGGTATTCACCGCATGTTCGCTTGTGTGGAATAGCAATTAGCGAAGTTCCATGTCGCTATCTTACTCCGTTGAAGTATGTCCCAATTGCAATAAGCCCTTAGCCTTCCATCTGCTCTTCGGTTGTAGTGTTAGAAGAACAAACTGCTGTATTCAATTGCTCCATTATACTGTATCGTTCTGTAACAAAGCACTCTGAAGTCTTTCTATTCCACTCGCAGCGTCAGCCGTTGCGTTGATTCTGGCTATACACAAAAGTGCTTCTCTTGTGGCGAGATAATCACTTTTCTCAGTCGTATAAAACTGCTAATATCTTTCGAACTAATCGGTCGAAATTGTTCAGCCTTTCTCTATAACTGCATGTAGCACTGCACAATACAATTAGCTTATCGGAGACCGCTAACTGTTCGAAGCTAAACTTGTAGAAGCTTTCTAAGGTCCGTTTCAACTTCACCTAGTTTGACTTGGATCTCGTTAATATAGTGGCCTCGCCACGCGTTATAAAGACGATTCTTTTCACTGCTGTTCACTTCGACGTCTCACTATAATGAATGTATAAGAAAAGAACTTTCACAATAGACTTCGATGATCTGAGAATGAGATCTCAGAATAATCAGAGAACGAAAGGAGGCTCCTCTCTTCTGCGCAAGCCCTTTTATTAACTTCACGAGGGGCGTTTCCATCCCTTCCAAAGCGTGATACTGCGTCATCGCTAGAACTTCCAACTTCGTTAATACATGACGGATTTTCAAAATTCAAAAACTGAAAATAAATTTCACCAAAATTCCAAATCAATGCCTTCACTGCAAATGGATTTCCACAATTCTGCATTCCAAAAGTAATAAAAATACCATAGTTTTAGCAATCTCCGTCTTCCTTTAAACTATCGTTGATTGGTTCATGCCTCTCCTCCAATAGCATAGTTTCTTCCTCAGCAGAATTCCTCGTTTCCTGCGACTGCGTCGTAAATCTTGGAACATTCTCGACTAAATGCTGACGTCACTGAGAATCTCAGCTCAAGTAGCCTGCTGGCATAACATTTACGTCATCCGTGCTTACGTCATGACTACCCACGTCATAACTATGACAGCCATAACTCTCCTTATAATTTTCAAATATAGCCACCGTGGTCTCCATATAATTCAATTACGGGGGCATTCTCCTCCCACCACGTTTTAAAAACAGTTGCAAATTGTTTTTAAACTCAATGTTACAAGTATCTCAACTCTCTTGAACACGAAATTGAATTATTACTGGCTTACTCTAGTATGATATTTCCTCTATGTTCCTTAATCATTATCTCTTCTACTCTGGGTTGTATGTGGTTAATGTATTCTTTCCTCTCTACTTTCTCTTCTGACCAGTATTTCTATTTTCAAAGTTCTGCTGGCTCGTAGAAGGTCCAGGATCGATTACAACATCCTGCCTTTTCTTTTGATTGTCAGCTTCTTTATCCCTTAATTCTTTTAAGTATTGCTGGCTTTCCTTCTCTCTTTGCTGATACTGATCAGGTGTCATAACCTGACTTTGAGTATTCTGGTTTCTATTTTGGTTTTGGTTATTCCTATTATAGTTACGGTTATACCCATTATTGTTGTAATATCTGCCTCTTCCATTGTAGTTTCCTCGGTTGTAGTTCCAACCTCTTCTCTGTTGATACGGTCGGTAACCTTGTGATCTGTAATTTCTAAACTGATTATTCCTGTGAGGGCCTACATTGTCAGTTTTCTCCTCCTCTGGCTTGTCAGTTTGTTGGACTTGGTCCATATATACCGTATTGATTTCCTTATACTCCTGCCTTTGACCTTTCTGGACTACGTTAGGCATTGGACTTGTGTAGTCCAACCTTCTCAGTAATTCATCCATGCTGGATAAATCCCTGATGTTGGACGAAATTATAAGTCTCCTCACCTCAACTGGCAGCATACGAGAAATCGCATCTATTAGTTGCTCCGTGGACAATGGGGGTTGCAAAAATCTCAAGCGGGACAACTGACTCGTAAAGAAATCAGCGTACCTCGTTGGAAGAGTACCTGAGTATTTTCTTGAATACACTTCCGCTCTTAACGAATTCTGCGCTTCTATAGACCAAAATCGTTTGATTAATGCCTCTGCAAACTCGTCAAAGTTACTGAATGTGTATCTAAATGCGCGAAACCATTCAAGGGGTCCTCCAATCAGATATCTCTCTACTATCTTCATCTCTCTTTCTCTGGGAATGTGAGCTTCGATGAAATAATCTTTGAGATTCCTTACATACTCTATAGGTGTCAAACTATCAGTGTTACTGAATTTTTGTGGTTTGTCTTCGAAATTCCTAATGACCGTCACGTTCCTCGGATACGAATCCGGATAGTTTTTCCCACTATCTCGGTAATTCCACTCAGGTTCCATATTCCTCTCGTCATCCTCCTCTCTGAATCTGGATACACGTTCTTCAGGAGTCACGTCTCTTTCTTCTGGCTCTAGGTTATGTCTTCTAGCATAATTCCTATTCAATTCGCAAGCTAAGCCTTCTGTATCCTTGTCAGTGATTTCTGTTAAGACTTTCTTGATAATCTCTTCTTTATAGTCCTGCATTAAACTAGCCTCTCCTAACTTCAAATTTTTCAGTTTACTCGTCGTTTCATTTACATCCGAGACAACTTTATGCATCTGTTCCTCTAATGTAGATTTTAAAGTTTGCATATCCTGATCTAGTTGTGTTCTATCGTCAACTTGTTTTTCGGATAACGAATTTATCCTGACGCTTAAATCTTTCCTAATCTGTACTACTTCATTGTTAATTTCTATCTGCGTACTGGCAAGTTTTCTTTCAATCCTTTCCTGAATTTGGGTTACATGTTCCCCACTTGACTTATTCCACTCGTCTTTCCATACCGCTACGTTTGCTGTTAACATTTCGGCTATGTCTACTTCGATATCCTCTTTTAATACTCTATTGTGGTCTAATACCTGTGTTCTCATGACCTCTACATCATACTTCAACTCTGCTAAAGACGTTGTTGTTCTAACTGATTCATCGACTAACCTAGTCGCTAATGCAGTTATATTACGCGTACAAAGAGTTTTTGAGTTTTCGATTTCTTCCCTGACTTTATTTACATCAGTTTGGACTTTAGTAATATCTACGAAAACTGTGTTGACCTCTACCTGAATCTTAGTTACGTCACTTTGCACCTCAGTTATATCCGCATGAATGTTATTAATGTCTACCTGAACATTAGATACATCAGTTCTAGCTTTTTGAATTTCTTTTTGGACTTCCTCGACCTTGTCTTGGACAGTCGCTACATCGTTTTTGACAACAACAACTTCGGCTCTAGCACAAGAAATATCCCCCCGGACATTAGCTACATCTAGATTTAACATTGTAAGGTCTCTCTGTACCTTAGACACATCATTTTTAACATCAGACACATTTGTGCGGATGTCACTTACAGTATTTTCAATTCCTAGGGTATTAATCTGTAAACGCGACATATTATCCTCCAAATTAGCAGCACTAGTTTGGATACCCTTCAAACTTTCACCCATGCTAGCTTTCAAATTACTAGCATTCTCCTCCATTCGACTAGTATTCCTAGCTTCCATCTCCTTTATACTACTATTCAAATTAGCAGACATATTACTAGAATTCTCCTCCATCCTTGCATTCAAATTACTAGCATTCTCCTCCATCATCTGCTTCATGTTAGCAGACATCTCCTCTAACATTTTCTTCAAACTTTCATCTGCCATTACAATATTATTCAAAAATGGATTGCTGTAGGGACATACATCAAAAGAGCAAAATAACAACATTTGAGCAACACTTTTCACCATATATAATTTTGATCAATTTTCTGTCTTAAATCTAACTTATAACTACCTTATAATTAATTTTCGAAGATACTTCATGTTGAAACAAACTCAAGCACATGTTCAAATTTCTTTGGCTCATTTTAAAATATCCTCACACAAATAATTTACATTTACAATCCAAATAATTTAATTTTATCTTTAATATGACTAAAATGTCATAAGCCGGTCAAATAAAATAAGATTCCAGATTATAGGCGATTTTTCTAAGTTTCCTGCCCATTTAACCTTTCTCAAGTTGTATAAGATCTGATCTTTTCTGAGTGTAATTTTCCTAACACAATACAACATTTAATTCCTATATAATCACACTCTTAAATTCTCCAATTGGCCTAGACATCTAACAAAGAATCAACCTCTTTATTTGAGTCTAATCGAACCTTACGTTTTAGGTTTGCCACTCTTTCTGGCGTTCAACCTGGTAATCCAGTTATGTTGAATCGAGCCCCAACGTTTTAGGTGCGCCAATCTTTCTGTTGACTCAGCCCCACGTTGGGCGCCAATCTTTCTGTCCCCGTTTACCTGGATAGTAGGCTGTCAGATATCCGCCCCCTCAATCGGATTGCCAATTATCAATCGCACCGGCACAGTTACATCAATGAAAATGGCACTGACAGATACTATCGAGATAAGAGCACAGAAATTCACAGGAAATCATTGTGGAACACACCAAAATAGACGGGGGTTCATACTTACCGTTACTTACCTCTTAATTATCTCGGGGTTTGAGTTGACAACAGGATCACTAAAGTCTGTTCACACAATAACCTCCACCATGACATTTAAAAATGAACCAAAGCGAAGACGAGAACTTTGAACTGTACAAAAGCTTTATTTCTAATAAAGGGTATGATTTTACTAACACAACAAAATACACGTGGCTATCAGTAGCCCAAGTCAATCTGACTACGTCCTCAGTAGGACTTGCAAAAATTTATCATACAACATGATATAAAACATTTTAGCTCCCAAGAGCTCCAAATAACGTAATATTCATAACACTATTGGATTGGAAAAGGACGTCAGGGTGTGACATATATAAAGCATTTGGTTTCCTTTTAATAAACATGAGAATGGTATTTATAGTCGCAAGGCCGGAGTGTGTACGACCTCACCCTCTGTGAACCAGATGTTGGCCCAGCTGCGAGCTACCCTCGAACCTGTTGCAGCCTGGTCAAATGCACTCCCTTCTCACATGCTGTTACGTAAGAGTATAGCTTGCTCTCTCAAGCTTTTAAATGTCTACAAGACAACTCACATTATATTTACGCAAATCTTTCAAGTACTTTGCTCACATCCTATTGGATCATTATGTTAATTCCCTAAATTTGTTAACTTCAATCCAAATGTTTAATTAGCTCTTAAATGTTTATAACAAAATCACATAAATTATTTATAACAATTAGAAATTGTTTATACTATTTGTCAAAAACAATAAAAATATTATAAGCACGTCTTTAACATCACTCTCGTTTTACATTATTTTCAAAAATATTTACAGCAATTATTTACAATATTAACATTTTAAATTGTTTAAATTATTAATTTCAGAAATACATTGACCACATGTCCATTCGGTTGGTAATTTTCATAATCGTGATTAATATAATCGACCAATGAAGGTTAGTTATACATGTTAATGTCACAATCTGGTTTAATAAAGGTTTTAATAATGATTTGTGACGGCAACCTTCATTCAAAATCTTATCTCAAATTCTTTCAAAACTCGTGTTAATTCTAACAGTAAATCACTTGATTAATTTTCAACGAACTATGACAATCTTACTCCAGCGGAAAATCCTTCGCTAACAAGTTAATGCATAAACTGCATTAAAAATATGCCCAAAATCATCATATATTAATCTATATGGCATTCAACTTTCACATAACTTACAAAACTTCCACAAATAATTCTTTAACATTTATTCCTGTGGGAACTTCCTTCATATTCAAGGGCATTATACCTCAGCGACTTTCAACACGCGCTGCACTAGCGATTATACATTCATAGTTCCACTTAAACATTTTTATAATCATTAATTGTTTCAAAACTGTTTTTCTATAACCTTCGTGGATTTCATTCATGAACCGAAATGAAGTCAAAACTTGCCAATCACAAACAAATTTAATAGTGAATACGCTTATATACGCCTGTCTGGTCTATCAAAATTTAAGATTAACATCTTAAAAGAAATGTGTAGTATAAAAATACTATCTTCAAATAAAGTGCGACAAAAATGCAAAGTAGTCGAATGGAATCCAATTAGACTGGGGAATGCAAACATCGTTCTATAAATCTCTAATTGAGAAAAACTCCTAACAAAAGTACTTGACTTTAATGCATTCAATAATTCATTATTAAAGTTACTCTTTCACAAAAGTGTCTATGATGCAATGTTCAATCATAACTGACGATAAATGTCTGTGTTGCAATCAATACAAATAACGACTAGTATTTCCAAGATCGTCGACAACGTAAGAGATTTTAACGCTCTAAAATCATTTAAATGTTCTTCCTTCTTGATGATGACAGAAAATTGGTCAAAGTAATTAAACTGGGGTAGAATTACTTTAATAAACTGACACGCCGTCTGAATTTAAATCTGCCATATAAAAATCATTAACTTACAGTCAAATCGTGACTACAAAAAAATATTAATTACTGAAAAATTCTAAATATCAGTCTCAACTGATTCAAAATCATTAACTATGCCCATGACAAAACAATGTCTTAATAAATCGTCGAAAAATGCAAAACTCATCAAGGTGTACTGAGAATATGAATCTCAACAAGAAAATAGGGCAAAAATACATGAGGATAAAAATATGGGAAAAATGGTTGCTCAAACATCATTAATATACTCAAATACAATAAACGTTCACGACTACCTTATCTGCCGATTGACGTTCCAGAGGAAAGTTCCCCAAAGAAGACTGCTGATGGATCCATTTCACCACGTTAAAGCTGAGCTCCATCCTCGAAATAGGAAATAGCACCCTCGGAGAATCGAACTGCTTCCTTCTCCGTGAATCGCTCTGCTCCTCGAAGACGAATAGACATCCTTCCGGCAATAATCTTCTTTGTGAGTCGGGTCCACCCTGACCTCTCTTGAAAAATTCCCTGAAGTTCCAGTAGACAATCGCCATGAAGTTTTGTAGAAATTTCCGAAGAAATTATTCATATTCAGAGTATGAAATTGTTTCTATGGCTGTTCGATGGTATTCAGCCGTTAATTACGAAACATGGGTGTAGATGGTATTCACCGCATGTTCGCTTGTGTGGAATAGCAATTAGCGAAGTTCCATGTCGCTATCTTACTCCGTTGAAGTATGTCCCAATTGCAATAAGCCCTTAGCCTTCCATCTGCTCTTCGGTTGTAGTGTTAGAAGAACAAACTGCTGTATTCAATTGCTCCATTATACTGTATCGTTCTGTAACAAAGCACTCTGAAGTCTTTCTATTCCACTCGCAGCGTCAGCCGTTGCGTTGATTCTGGCTATACACAAAAGTGCTTCTCTTGTGGCGAGATAATCACTTTTCTCAGTCGTATAAAACTGCTAATATCTTTCGAACTAATCGGTCGAAATTGTTCAGCCTTTCTCTATAACTGCATGTAGCACTGCACAATACAATTAGCTTATCGGAGACCGCTAACTGTTCGAAGCTAAACTTGTAGAAGCTTTCTAAGGTCCGTTTCAACTTCACCTAGTTTGACTTGGATCTCGTTAATATAGTGGCCTCGCCACGCGTTATAAAGACGATTCTTTTCACTGCTGTTCACTTCGACGTCTCACTATAATGAATGTATAAGAAAAGAACTTTCACAATAGACTTCGATGATCTGAGAATGAGATCTCAGAATAATCAGAGAACGAAAGGAGGCTCCTCTCTTCTGCGCAAGCCCTTTTATTAACTTCACGAGGGGCGTTTCCATCCCTTCCAAAGCGTGATACTGCGTCATCGCTAGAACTTCCAACTTCGTTAATACATGACGGATTTTCAAAATTCAAAAACTGAAAATAAATTTCACCAAAATTCCAAATCAATGCCTTCACTGCAAATGGATTTCCACAATTCTGCATTCCAAAAGTAATAAAAATACCATAGTTTTAGCAATCTCCGTCTTCCTTTAAACTATCGTTGATTGGTTCATGCCTCTCCTCCAATAGCATAGTTTCTTCCTCAGCAGAATTCCTCGTTTCCTGCGACTGCGTCGTAAATCTTGGAACATTCTCGACTAAATGCTGACGTCACTGAGAATCTCAGCTCAAGTAGCCTGCTGGCATAACATTTACGTCATCCGTGCTTACGTCATGACTACCCACGTCATAACTATGACAGCCATAACTCTCCTTATAATTTTCAAATATAGCCACCGTGGTCTCCATATAATTCAATTACGGGGGCATTCTCCTCCCACCACGTTTTAAAAACAGTTGCAAATTGTTTTTAAACTCAATGTTACAAGTATCTCAACTCTCTTGAACACGAAATTGAATTATTACTGGCTTACTCTAGTATGATATTTCCTCTATGTTCCTTAATCATTATCTCTTCTACTCTGGGTTGTATGTGGTTAATGTATTCTTTCCTCTCTACTTTCTCTTCTGACCAGTATTTCTATTTTCAAAGTTCTGCTGGCTCGTAGAAGGTCCAGGATCGATTACAACATCCTGCCTTTTCTTTTGATTGTCAGCTTCTTTATCCCTTAATTCTTTTAAGTATTGCTGGCTTTCCTTCTCTCTTTGCTGATACTGATCAGGTGTCATAACCTGACTTTGAGTATTCTGGTTTCTATTTTGGTTTTGGTTATTCCTATTATAGTTACGGTTATACCCATTATTGTTGTAATATCTGCCTCTTCCATTGTAGTTTCCTCGGTTGTAGTTCCAACCTCTTCTCTGTTGATACGGTCGGTAACCTTGTGATCTGTAATTTCTAAACTGATTATTCCTGTGAGGGCCTACATTGTCAGTTTTCTCCTCCTCTGGCTTGTCAGTTTGTTGGACTTGGTCCATATATACCGTATTGATTTCCTTATACTCCTGCCTTTGACCTTTCTGGACTACGTTAGGCATTGGACTTGTGTAGTCCAACCTTCTCAGTAATTCATCCATGCTGGATAAATCCCTGATGTTGGACGAAATTATAAGTCTCCTCACCTCAACTGGCAGCATACGAGAAATCGCATCTATTAGTTGCTCCGTGGACAATGGGGGTTGCAAAAATCTCAAGCGGGACAACTGACTCGTAAAGAAATCAGCGTACCTCGTTGGAAGAGTACCTGAGTATTTTCTTGAATACACTTCCGCTCTTAACGAATTCTGCGCTTCTATAGACCAAAATCGTTTGATTAATGCCTCTGCAAACTCGTCAAAGTTACTGAATGTGTATCTAAATGCGCGAAACCATTCAAGGGGTCCTCCAATCAGATATCTCTCTACTATCTTCATCTCTCTTTCTCTGGGAATGTGAGCTTCGATGAAATAATCTTTGAGATTCCTTACATACTCTATAGGTGTCAAACTATCAGTGTTACTGAATTTTTGTGGTTTGTCTTCGAAATTCCTAATGACCGTCACGTTCCTCGGATACGAATCCGGATAGTTTTTCCCACTATCTCGGTAATTCCACTCAGGTTCCATATTCCTCTCGTCATCCTCCTCTCTGAATCTGGATACACGTTCTTCAGGAGTCACGTCTCTTTCTTCTGGCTCTAGGTTATGTCTTCTAGCATAATTCCTATTCAATTCGCAAGCTAAGCCTTCTGTATCCTTGTCAGTGATTTCTGTTAAGACTTTCTTGATAATCTCTTCTTTATAGTCCTGCATTAAACTAGCCTCTCCTAACTTCAAATTTTTCAGTTTACTCGTCGTTTCATTTACATCCGAGACAACTTTATGCATCTGTTCCTCTAATGTAGATTTTAAAGTTTGCATATCCTGATCTAGTTGTGTTCTATCGTCAACTTGTTTTTCGGATAACGAATTTATCCTGACGCTTAAATCTTTCCTAATCTGTACTACTTCATTGTTAATTTCTATCTGCGTACTGGCAAGTTTTCTTTCAATCCTTTCCTGAATTTGGGTTACATGTTCCCCACTTGACTTATTCCACTCGTCTTTCCATACCGCTACGTTTGCTGTTAACATTTCGGCTATGTCTACTTCGATATCCTCTTTTAATACTCTATTGTGGTCTAATACCTGTGTTCTCATGACCTCTACATCATACTTCAACTCTGCTAAAGACGTTGTTGTTCTAACTGATTCATCGACTAACCTAGTCGCTAATGCAGTTATATTACGCGTACAAAGAGTTTTTGAGTTTTCGATTTCTTCCCTGACTTTATTTACATCAGTTTGGACTTTAGTAATATCTACGAAAACTGTGTTGACCTCTACCTGAATCTTAGTTACGTCACTTTGCACCTCAGTTATATCCGCATGAATGTTATTAATGTCTACCTGAACATTAGATACATCAGTTCTAGCTTTTTGAATTTCTTTTTGGACTTCCTCGACCTTGTCTTGGACAGTCGCTACATCGTTTTTGACAACAACAACTTCGGCTCTAGCACAAGAAATATCCCCCCGGACATTAGCTACATCTAGATTTAACATTGTAAGGTCTCTCTGTACCTTAGACACATCATTTTTAACATCAGACACATTTGTGCGGATGTCACTTACAGTATTTTCAATTCCTAGGGTATTAATCTGTAAACGCGACATATTATCCTCCAAATTAGCAGCACTAGTTTGGATACCCTTCAAACTTTCACCCATGCTAGCTTTCAAATTACTAGCATTCTCCTCCATTCGACTAGTATTCCTAGCTTCCATCTCCTTTATACTACTATTCAAATTAGCAGACATATTACTAGAATTCTCCTCCATCCTTGCATTCAAATTACTAGCATTCTCCTCCATCATCTGCTTCATGTTAGCAGACATCTCCTCTAACATTTTCTTCAAACTTTCATCTGCCATTACAATATTATTCAAAAATGGATTGCTGTAGGGACATACATCAAAAGAGCAAAATAACAACATTTGAGCAACACTTTTCACCATATATAATTTTGATCAATTTTCTGTCTTAAATCTAACTTATAACTACCTTATAATTAATTTTCGAAGATACTTCATGTTGAAACAAACTCAAGCACATGTTCAAATTTCTTTGGCTCATTTTAAAATATCCTCACACAAATAATTTACATTTACAATCCAAATAATTTAATTTTATCTTTAATATGACTAAAATGTCATAAGCCGGTCAAATAAAATAAGATTCCAGATTATAGGCGATTTTTCTAAGTTTCCTGCCCATTTAACCTTTCTCAAGTTGTATAAGATCTGATCTTTTCTGAGTGTAATTTTCCTAACACAATACAACATTTAATTCCTATATAATCACACTCTTAAATTCTCCAATTGGCCTAGACATCTAACAAAGAATCAACCTCTTTATTTGAGTCTAATCGAACCTTACGTTTTAGGTTTGCCACTCTTTCTGGCGTTCAACCTGGTAATCCAGTTATGTTGAATCGAGCCCCAACGTTTTAGGTGCGCCAATCTTTCTGTTGACTCAGCCCCACGTTGGGCGCCAATCTTTCTGTCCCCGTTTACCTGGATAGTAGGCTGTCAGATATCCGCCCCCTCAATCGGATTGCCAATTATCAATCGCACCGGCACAGTTACATCAATGAAAATGGCACTGACAGATACTATCGAGATAAGAGCACAGAAATTCACAGGAAATCATTGTGGAACACACCAAAATAGACGGGGGTTCATACTTACCGTTACTTACCTCTTAATTATCTCGGGGTTTGAGTTGACAACAGGATCACTAAAGTCTGTTCACACAATAACCTCCACCATGACATTTAAAAATGAACCAAAGCGAAGACGAGAACTTTGAACTGTACAAAAGCTTTATTTCTAATAAAGGGTATGATTTTACTAACACAACAAAATACACGTGGCTATCAGTAGCCCAAGTCAATCTGACTACGTCCTCAGTAGGACTTGCAAAAATGTATCATACAACATGATATAAAACATTTTAGCTCCCAAGAGCTCCAAATAACGTAATATTCATAACACTATTGGATTGGAAAAGGACGTCAGGGTGTGACATATATAAAGCATTTGGTTTCCTTTTAATAAACATGAGAATGGTATTTATAGTCGCAAGGCCGGAGTGTGTACGACCTCACCCTCTGTGAACCAGATGTTGGCCCAGCTGCGAGCTACCCTCGAACCTGTTGCAGCCTGGTCAAATGCACTCCCTTCTCACATGCTGTTACGTAAGAGTATAGCTTGCTCTCTCAAGCTTTTAAATGTCTACAAGACAACTCACATTATATTTACGCAAATCTTTCAAGTACTTTGCTCACATCCTATTGGATCATTATGTTAATTCCCTAAATTTGTTAACTTCAATCCAAATGTTTAATTAGCTCTTAAATGTTTATAACAAAATCACATAAATTATTTATAACAATTAGAAATTGTTTATACTATTTGTCAAAAACAATAAAAATATTATAAGCACGTCTTTAACATCACTCTCGTTTTACATTATTTTCAAAAATATTTACAGCAATTATTTACAATATTAACATTTTAAATTGTTTAAATTATTAATTTCAGAAATACATTGACCACATGTCCATTCGGTTGGTAATTTTCATAATCGTGATTAATATAATCGACCAATGAAGGTTAGTTATACATGTTAATGTCACAATCTGGTTTAATAAAGGTTTTAATAATGATTTGTGACGGCAACCTTCATTCAAAATCTTATCTCAAATTCTTTCAAAACTCGTGTTAATTCTAACAGTAAATCACTTGATTAATTTTCAACGAACTATGACAATCTTACTCCAGCGGAAAATCCTTCGCTAACAAGTTAATGCATAAACTGCATTAAAAATATGCCCAAAATCATCATATATTAATCTATATGGCATTCAACTTTCACATAACTTACAAAACTTCCACAAATAATTCTTTAACATTTATTCCTGTGGGAACTTCCTTCATATTCAAGGGCATTATACCTCAGCGACTTTCAACACGCGCTGCACTAGCGATTATACATTCATAGTTCCACTTAAACATTTTTATAATCATTAATTGTTTCAAAACTGTTTTTCTATAACCTTCGTGGATTTCATTCATGAACCGAAATGAAGTCAAAACTTGCCAATCACAAACAAATTTAATAGTGAATACGCTTATATACGCCTGTCTGGTCTATCAAAATTTAAGATTAACATCTTAAAAGAAATGTGTAGTATAAAAATACTATCTTCAAATAAAGTGCGACAAAAATGCAAAGTAGTCGAATAGAATCCAATTAGACTGGGGAATGCAAACATCGTTCTATAAATCTCTAATTGAGAAAAACTCCTAACAAAAGTACTTGACTTTAATGCATTCAATAATTCATTATTAAAGTTACTCTTTCACAAAAGTGTCTATGATGCAATGTTCAATCATAACTGACGATAAATGTCTGTGTTGCAATCAATACAAATAACGACTAGTATTTCCAAGATCGTCGACAACGTAAGAGATTTTAACGCTCTAAAATCATTTAAATGTTCTTCCTTCTTGATGATGACAGAAAATTGGTCAAAGTAATTAAACTGGGGTAGAATTACTTTAATAAACTGACACGCCGTCTGAATTTAAATCTGCCATATAAAAATCATTAACTTACAGTCAAATCGTGACTACAAAAAAATATTAATTACTGAAAAATTCTAAATATCAGTCTCAACTGATTCAAAATCATTAACTATGCCCATGACAAAACAATGTCTTAATAAATCGTCGAAAAATGCAAAACTCATCAAGGTGTACTGAGAATATGAATCTCAACAAGAAAATAGGGCAAAAATACATGAGGATAAAAATATGGGAAAAATGGTTGCTCAAACATCATTAATATACTCAAATACAATAAACGTTCACGACTACCTTATCTGCCGATTGACGTTCCAGAGGAAAGTTCCCCAAAGAAGACTGCTGATGGATCCATTTCACCACGTTAAAGCTGAGCTCCATCCTCGAAATAGGAAATAGCACCCTCGGAGAATCGAACTGCTTCCTTCTCCGTGAATCGCTCTGCTCCTCGAAGACGAATAGACATCCTTCCGGCAATAATCTTCTTTGTGAGTCGGGTCCACCCTGACCTCTCTTGAAAAATTCCCTGAAGTTCCAGTAGACAATCGCCATGAAGTTTTGTAGAAATTTCCGAAGAAATTATTCATATTCAGAGTATGAAATTGTTTCTATGGCTGTTCGATGGTATTCAGCCGTTAATTACGAAACATGGGTGTAGATGGTATTCACCGCATGTTCGCTTGTGTGGAATAGCAATTAGCGAAGTTCCATGTCGCTATCTTACTCCGTTGAAGTATGTCCCAATTGCAATAAGCCCTTAGCCTTCCATCTGCTCTTCGGTTGTAGTGTTAGAAGAACAAACTGCTGTATTCAATTGCTCCATTATACTGTATCGTTCTGTAACAAAGCACTCTGAAGTCTTTCTATTCCACTCGCAGCGTCAGCCGTTGCGTTGATTCTGGCTATACACAAAAGTGCTTCTCTTGTGGCGAGATAATCACTTTTCTCAGTCGTATAAAACTGCTAATATCTTTCGAACTAATCGGTCGAAATTGTTCAGCCTTTCTCTATAACTGCATGTAGCACTGCACAATACAATTAGCTTATCGGAGACCGCTAACTGTTCGAAGCTAAACTTGTAGAAGCTTTCTAAGGTCCGTTTCAACTTCACCTAGTTTGACTTGGATCTCGTTAATATAGTGGCCTCGCCACGCGTTATAAAGACGATTCTTTTCACTGCTGTTCACTTCGACGTCTCACTATAATGAATGTATAAGAAAAGAACTTTCACAATAGACTTCGATGATCTGAGAATGAGATCTCAGAATAATCAGAGAACGAAAGGAGGCTCCTCTCTTCTGCGCAAGCCCTTTTATTAACTTCACGAGGGGCGTTTCCATCCCTTCCAAAGCGTGATACTGCGTCATCGCTAGAACTTCCAACTTCGTTAATACATGACGGATTTTCAAAATTCAAAAACTGAAAATAAATTTCACCAAAATTCCAAATCAATGCCTTCACTGCAAATGGATTTCCACAATTCTGCATTCCAAAAGTAATAAAAATACCATAGTTTTAGCAATCTCCGTCTTCCTTTAAACTATCGTTGATTGGTTCATGCCTCTCCTCCAATAGCATAGTTTCTTCCTCAGCAGAATTCCTCGTTTCCTGCGACTGCGTCGTAAATCTTGGAACATTCTCGACTAAATGCTGACGTCACTGAGAATCTCAGCTCAAGTAGCCTGCTGGCATAACATTTACGTCATCCGTGCTTACGTCATGACTACCCACGTCATAACTATGACAGCCATAACTCTCCTTATAATTTTCAAATATAGCCACCGTGGTCTCCATATAATTCAATTACGGGGGCAGTACCTAACCTGAAGATTTGCAATAGTTTAATTATTTGGCCGTGAAAGCTATCTTTGTTGTTGTTGTTGTTTAATTTCAATAATGT
Organism: Meconema thalassinum; assembly: GCA_946902985.2. NCBI lineage: Eukaryota > Metazoa > Arthropoda > Insecta > Orthoptera > Tettigoniidae > Meconema > Meconema thalassinum. The sequence goes on from OX336393.1 coordinate 179,769,334, forward strand.
TATTGGTTTTACGTCCCTTTTAACTACACTGGCTTTTAGAGACGCCGGGGTGCCGGAATTTTGCCCCGAAGGGGATCTTTAACGTGCCAGTAAATGTACTGACACGGCTCCCTCGCATTTGCGCACCCTCAAATGCCAGCTGACTGCGCCAGGTTTCGAACCTGCAACCTTGGGCTCAGCAAGCGAGAACGTTACCCCTGAACCACGCAGCCAGACATGTTTAATTTCAACCCATGTACTTGGCTGTGTGTATGAAATGTGTCCTAAAACTTGTCTTGCTGTGGTGTTTGTACAAGTGTGTGTGTATTTGTAATTGAGGCTAGGATTGGAAAGGGGGCGGCCGTGGCATTCATTTAATTACCATTCCGGCATTCACCTACAATAGAGTATACGTGGAAAACTACAGAATACTACTTCTAGGATGGCTGACGTAGGAATCGATGCCAACTCTTCTCAGTTGTACCTCTCGAGGCCAGAATTAAATTTCTTGGCAGAGCCGGGAATCAAACCCGGGCCTCCGCGGTGACAGCCAAGAGCACTAGCCACTACGCAACGAGGAGGACAGAAGAATTAAATTCCTTGGCAGGGCTGGGAATCGAACCTGAACCTCACGCTGACAACCAAGATTCCCAGTCGCTGCGCCACAAGGTGGACTTCTGAATGTTGTATGGATCTCGCCCCTCGCCCGGACATATCATATAATTAAGGGAAGATTTAAGAATAGGAAATGAAATTTTTGAGATCAGCTTTGCAGAAAACGAGGAAAGACCGAATCATAAATGACTCTATTAGGAAAGATATGCAGATAACCTTGACAATCGAAGAGAGATTGCGTATGGCAAGGTTGAAGTGGTTTGGTCATGTACAAAGGATGCCAGAGACACGTATCGCCAGACAGTACTTGCAAAGGAAAGTACTGGGGAAGAGACCCATTGGACGTCCCAGAAGAAGGTGGATAGACCAAGTTACAGAAGATATCCTAACGAGAGGACTGACGTTCTACGATATTAAAGGAGAAATCTATAATGACAGAGTTAGATGGAGGCATACTACCGTCCACTCAAATCCTATCCAGCCCGCTGGACGGATCCCTAGATGATGATGATTAAGAATATTAAATCAACACTTTTTATTTCATTGTTTATTAATGTTATTTGGCGTATAAGCCACACAACCAACCACATTATGACAATGGAAAGGCACAGAGATGTTAGAATATAAGACACTGGCATTTATGCATATTGTCCATTTGTTTTGTAGTAGAGCAAGTACCTGCAAAAGGCTAGCAAACATAAACAATTCAGATTATAACACAGAGGAAATAGAGAGAGAGACACACACACACAAAAACACTGATAATCAGACTGAAAGACTAGACATTATATAATTTTAAATGCTACAAATGCTGCTTGAACTCAAAGTCCGTTAGTGTAAAATAATAATAATAATAATAATAATAATAATAATAATAATAATAATAATAATAATAATACAGTGGAGCGTGGCTATTTCGAACTTCTATAATTCGAAATCTTCTTTAATTCGATTTTTTCCCTTGGTCCCTAGCATTTTATATACAATCAATGCTAAAAAATCATGGTTAATTCGAATTATAGTTTGGATAATTCGAAGTTTTTAGTGTAAAAAGACGATCGGAAGCCAAACAGTTGGGTCAGTTCCCGAAAAAAATGTTCCGAGTGCAGCCCAAGCAACAAACCACATAACAGAACTTAGGCGTTCTTTTGAAAGTAGAAATGTTTTAAGTGATTCTGTTTTCTGTTCCTTAAATTTGTTAGATTTTTTTGTGATGGCTGAGAGACTTAATTGGTGCAAACAGGTAAAAATCTCAAACATTTTTGAAATCAGTAGATTTCTCTAAGACTTAACTAGATTTCTGGATTACTACTGTCGTTAAATAGGTGAAGAGTACATTTTGGTTATATTTTTCATTTGAAACTTTTGAGGTTATTCACGATACAGTCATTATCAAGTACCGTGGTCTGTTAATCTGCTTTGTTGAACGTAAATCATTATGTAAACGTAATACAATATATTTTCTCTATCCTTTTCAAAGAACTTTCTTAATTCGAATTTTTGGATAAATCGAATTTTTTTACTGGTCCCTTGAGAATTATCCAAGTTCCACTGTATATGCAAGCCAAGGCCAAAGGAGGTAGCTGGCTGGATGACGTCACGCTCACCGGAGCACGCGGGGAAAGGAGGATGCTCAAGCAGTACTATGACGTCATACACGTCAGTGCATTCTCGGTGCATTTCGTCCCGTCACCGTAACGTAACGCCAGACCCCAGCGAAGTCGACATAATCATTTAAAATGATAAAACCTTTACGCGAAGGTCAGTGTCCCTCAAATACTGGATTACTGCGAGGTAGGTCTCTCGGTGCTGAGTAGCTAGTGGGATAGAGATGCGAGTTGGAATGTGATGGTGCAGTTCCTGGATACTCTTAACCTTTTAAGTGCTGAGTTTTTTCATTTGCATTTTTAAAAATGTATAAGCAATAATTTTTAACTTATCAGGTGGATGGGGGGGGAGGTTAAAGTGTCCATAGGTTTTGGGTATTTATTTATCTAAATGTAAATTCAAAATCCTAAATTTATATAAATTTTTATTTTGAGAGGAATCAAAATTCATCTTACCAGATGAAGGGTCCAAAATAAAATTATTTCCTAAAATCAGTAGGCAAGTAACGCTTGTTGCTCCTTGCTAGTACAAAAAATGATATTCTTTGATCCGAAATCACAACGCGGCGTGAAGAATTTGCTTCTTATTCCGCCATGCCTGTTCACATCTCAGATGAACTCCAGCTGTAGAGGACAGACGCCTACAAAATGCTCAGTTAGTTACTTCCGGAAGCAAAAACCCACACTCAAGTAGGCTAGTACTACATAATGTCCTATAGGTGATAGAACATGCCAGAGATCGACTCGACACTCGAAAGCGAATGGGGAATATGAAAAATATAATAGTTATTTTGCAACTTTTATAGACGTGCGAAGCACTCAACGGGTTAAGAAACGTAGCATGTTGCGTTCGGAATCGCGCACACGCAAAGAACAAATGAACATTCAGATTAATTATTAAAATATGCCTCAATTCTTAACACGTACAAAACCTTTATCATACCCTTCGGCTCCCTTTCCTGGATGGCTACATAAACGACGAGACGGCTTCATAGACACACTTTGTGTACTGCCCACCGCCTGCGTATTGGAGCTTCCACACCAAACCTTCTCTTCTCCACTTTCTCACCTGAAAGCTTTCTGTCTCAAACTTCTATATAACGTCCATTGTTATCAAAGTCTACAAGTAACAGAAGCAATTACTCTATCAACGTTAGTCGCTGCAATTTATAACAACATTCGCTCCCTCTCCATTCCCACCTCCAGATACCTGACTCCACCGAACCTACCCAGCCACCCCGTGCTTTTAAGTAATTACATAAAGCTGATGACCAAACTTAACTGAATAGTCCAAGCTAAGGGAGGTTCCAACCTAATAAGAGTGTTCGCCCGTGGGGCTCTGATAAACTAAGAGAATAAGCATTTTACCGTACAATTACAACGCACAAAGGACAAGAGTCTGCAGAAATAATTTCCATATAAGTTTCAGTTGGTCAACACGTATTTATGCCCAAGTACATTAACTGATTATATATTTATTTATTTATTTGTCTTGGTATTCATTCATTCATTCATTCATTCATTTATTTGGGTCATGGGGCTGTGTAGATTTTTTCTTCGAAAGATTATGCTGGAAATATAAGATTGCTTGAAAATCATTTACCTCTGATTAATATTATTATTTGCAGAGTTTTACTACGGGGAATAACATGTTTCGTTCGTCAAGCGGTCATCATCAGATCAAAGTTTATCAAATCAATCATTAGTGTGCACAAAATAACAAGCACTGCAAAATCCCATAATTCCACCCACAAATAATCACAGCCCCCCGCCATTACATCACGAAGGTGTGTCTACTGCAGCGGAAATTCTGTTTCTCTTGAATGCACGATGGGTCACTTGTGAGTGCCTTTGAGTACAGACACCATCCTGACTTTACTGGTATGCGGGCTCGACGCGAGACAGTTCTACCAGGAGCTATCGTCATGTTTATTTGTTTAAACGCACTTTTTAAACGAATAAATACATTTCCGTTGACTTTTCAAGAAATTTTAAATTTACCAGTATTATTGAGATGATTTGGAAGATTTTGGTACAAATGTGAACTGCTACATTGACTGTACTGAGGAGATAAAGTCCTGGATCGGTCAAGCCAGAAATGCATTCAATAAAATGAGAAGAGTGTTCTGTAGCAGAGACCTTAATTTACATCTAAAAATTAGACTTCTGAGATGTTATATCTTCTCCACCTTGTTCTATGGAGTTGAAAGGAAGCAAGGAAGCTTGTAGTTTAACGTGACCGTTAATCTTGAGATCATGAGCCACGGGACCTCCTTTTTACGTGGAATCCGAACCACAGGACATGGCATTTCACTTCGAAAATCTCACATGCATTGACCGGGAATCGAACCCGGACCTCTATGGAGTTGAGACCTGGACCATAAAGAAAAGAGAAATGGACAGATTGGAGGTATTTGAGCTATGGACGTACAGAAGGATACTAGCTTGCCACGGTGGGTGAGTGGATAGCGTGTCGGTCTACTAACCCCAAGATTGCAGGTTCGCTCCTGGCCGTGGTAAGTGATTTTTTTGAAAGGCGTCAGAAATACGACACGCATGTCATACGATGTTGGCATGTCAAAGAACCCATTTGAATTCAGAAGGCCGTGTTCATAATGGCAAAATTAATCTCGGGAGTTTCCGCCAACACAAAGTTCCTCATTTCTCTACTAGAAAGCGCTATGGTGTTCAAGGAGTTTAGATATCTAACATCTAACCTCCTTGACTTTCATAGTCAAGGAACAACGAAATTCGACATGCAAGCTACCCTCTAGGTGTCAAATTACAAAGCTTGCACCCGGCACCCGAGGCCATACGATATTATTATTATTATTATTATTATTATTATTATTATTATTATTATTATTATAGAAGGATACTGAGGCTGAGTTGGAAAGAAAAGGTCACAAACGATGAGGTGATGAGGCGGATGGGAAAGAGAAAGGAAATATTAAATACTGTCAAAATTAGAAAACTGCAGTATCTGGGTCATGTGATGAGAGGAGAGAAATATCATCTGCTGCAGCTGGTCATTCAAGGAAAGTTACAAGGCAAAAGAAGACCAGGAAGAAGACGCATTTCTTGGATCGATAATCTGAAAACTTGGTTCAATTGTTCCACTATTGAGCTGTTTCGTGCTGCATCATCTAAAGCAAGAGTCTCTATGATGGTTGCCAACCTCCTGAGAGGAGATGGCACATAAAAAAGAAGAAGAAGAAGAAGAAGAAGGAGGTACAAATCGCACCTTCTAATTCCCTTTGGTTTAAGAGCTTGTACACCGAGCGTTTTATATATACATACCGTATGATGATGATGATGATGATGATGATGATGATTTCTCAGCTTGGAACAACTCCCAGTTCCCTTAACTTATCTGGTTGTGTTCTGGTTTTGAAAGCTGCTCTGTCCGCTGTAATGTTAGTTATTGACTGAATAAGGGCTGTCCTGTGTAGCTGTTTAATCTCAACGTAAAATAACAAGTTAATCTCAAGTTGAAGAAAGAAAATTGCTGTAGATATGATGTGACTTTGACCAAGAAAAATATTGAAACTACAAGTTCGATGAACGAAACCTGTCAACCCTGCCAGGATTCAGGAATGCTCGTCCTTTGTCACGGCAATGTGTTTACTAACTTTATAATACAGCATATTCTTCAGTATGCCTTCCTGCGGAGGGGAAGTAAATCCGGTGGGCCCATGCCATAGATTTATTGCATGTAAAAGAACCTACCACTTCAATTGGTAGTGTGCAGAAAAAATTGTAGGTTATATTCGGCTGGTTAGAAATGCTCTATCAAATTCCAGCGTTCGCCGCTAGGTGTTAGTGACAGCAGCGTCTGGTAGCCAAAGTTGGAACTACTTGAAATTGAACTTGTTGGGAGCCCTCGGGCGTTCAATCAAAAATACTCAGCTATGGCCATTGGCTGCAATTCATATGTAATAATTAGGGACCGGACATTTATGCACTGAAAACGATTAAAATATGCTTGCAATTATGCACTAAATATGTAGAAAAAATGCAATAAAAATATGCTCTTAACAATAAGCCAAACGTATTCATTCACTTTACACATGTATCATTCACTGCAGAAAGAAGCATCACAATAGATAAGTGCACGTTTTTCAATGTTTTCAGGAGACAAATTACGTCTATTTCAATTGTTTTCAGTTAATGAATGTCCGGTCCCTAGCCATCAGTTGAATAATCACTATTACCTGACATCCTCTGTCTTAATAAATAATTTCTGCTGCTCTTCTCTTTAGGCATTTGGAGTTAAGCATATGCAGACTAAGAATAAAGTAACACATTAACTGAAGAAACTTCTCACAAAACTAACCCCGGGCTGCTGGCTGTCGAGATGGTGAAATGAATGTCCCACGCCATTCCCTTCTTCAAATAGCCAGGCAGCATTGCGTCAAGTACGAATACTGCCATCACGTTATCTGTTTCTCATAAAGTTTCTTACATGGGATACTGCCCAGATGGTGAAAGGAATGTCCCACCCTATTCCCTTCTTGAAATAACCAGGCAGCATGCTTGCGTAAAATACTAGTTAATAATCTGTTTCTCAGAAAGTTGTTTACAAGGGATGTCCAACACGCAGGCGAAATCTGTTTTTAAATTATAGTTAATTTCAACTGTACATGCTAAAATATGCTGTTATGTTCACAATATGCAAAAAATCTAATAAATCCTCAAATAAGCACTTGCATATGCGCATATGCATTTTCAAAAAATCCAGTCCCTAATAATAATACAGCATCTCTGTGAAAGAAAAGAACGGCACATATTTGGAACGTCCCTCGTGTCCAGTACATTGACATCAATTCAATAGACATTGAGTAAACATGGGAAAGTGTGAGTTCTTAATGTGATTCTCACGCTAACGAGGTCCCATCATCACTCAAGTTGGTAAGTTTGTTTCCTCATATTTGTTAAAAACTAATTGCCGATACGTGGAGGGTCCAGAAGGGGCCAGCCCGCATGGTGCAATTAGCAACACGCAAAGCGTCTAATTAAGTTCAGTTATAAACACTTCCAGCTCTCCCTCCCCTGGCCCTGTGGCACACCAACACTTTCACTTTGATCGCGATATTGCGCCGCCATACACACGACTTACATGTACAGTTGACTGCAGCGGCAATATTGCTGTACCGTATTTTAGAGTTCACAAATCAAGGAAACCGAGCACCCACAAAATGTATCTCGGCTGTCATGGCCCTCTTCATTGTTGAGTGAAAATCGGCCAAGTACCAAAACCAAAACACGTTCCGGGAGATGTATTTAGAAATCCTCCCCGAATTTGAACCCGGCCACATCCTCAGCTTTTTATTTGTATCATTAATGCCTAGTTTTCAGTACGGTGTGGATAACATGGAAAATTTTACGTTACTAGACCAAACAGCTGGCGACAAAATACAATAATATGCTCATTTGCATTTACATTTACGGAAATCACTGAAAGGGCAGGGGGGTTTGTGGCCTCAATTACACAAACGAACCTCATTTTGCATGAATTATGGAGACTTTTACCATCTAATGGAGGTATGGATTGTCTTTCTTTAGAAAAATTGTGTTCAGTAATTTAAGATTAGTTGCCAAAAAAAACTAAATACAAAAAGCTGCGTGCCTATGCGTGTAAAATTGCTCTGTGAAAAAAAAAATACCCTTGCTATTGTCCGTCCAGAGTTAAGAGTGTACTATGGGCTCTTATGGGCTTTTATATTTAGCGGACTCCCCCAGAATTGATGACTTCGAAGTCTTTAAAACTAGATTTTCGCTATGTTATTTAATAGGTTAATGGTCATGGGTGGAGAGTACATGATCCTCAGCATTCATTTAATGATATGTAATTCTTACATTCTTGATATGCAACATAATTTTGTAATGTATCTGACAGCAGTGTCTGCGCGCTGGATGGAACAGCGCGCACGCTGTTGTACGTGTCTTAGCTCTACACTGAACGCACGAGTCCAGTTCTCTTCAAGATATTTGAAACAGTGTTGAAGTGTAAGGATCGTTTTGTGTAATAAAAATAATTGTGATTTAGGTATAAGTAAGTGGCATTAAAGATATGGCTGATGTTCCGTTTGCGAAACGTAAACCTGGGGAAATTTTAAGGCGTAGAGAACGACAGATAGTTTGTAACGTCTACAATTATATAAAGACCAAGAATCAGGAGAAAAGTGTGGACTGGACTGCGAGAGAAACTGCTGAAGCATGCGGCGTTTCAAGAACCACGGTGTTTAAAGTTCGAGCCGAGGCTACCAAGGGCCCCTTCGTGTCTCCAGGTAAGAAGAGAACGCCGAAAACAACGAGGCGAAACAGCAGGGTTTTGAAATACAATGACTTTGTACGGAGTGCAGTTAGACGGAAAGTGCACGAATTTTTCGTTAATAATCGACCACCCACACTAAATTCTGTTCTGTCGGCTGTCAACAAAGATCCAGATCTCCCAGATTTTAAAAGATCAACACTCCGTGTCCTACTTAAAGAAATGGATTTTATTTACGAACGGAGGGGAAACAAAGCAATGTTGATTGAAAGAGACGATGTTGTGTCTTGGCGCCATAAGTATGTATCACAAGTGAAGAAATTCCGAAATGAAAATAGAAACATTGTTTATACAGACGAATCATTTGTTAATACCGGCATAACAGTGCTAAAGACATGGGTTGACAAGTCCATAAACAGTCCACGGCAGGCATTTTTAGCGGGACTTTCGAGTGGGTTGAGGGCGCCTACAGGTCGAGGGCCACGATTTGCGTTAGTTCATGCAGGTGACGAGCGCGGATTTGTGCCGAATGCGAAACTTGTATTTTTATGCAAGAAAAACACTGCTGACTCTCATGATGAAATGGATGGTGATTGTTTTGAGAAGTATTTTAAAGAACAGATTCTCGCAAATCTCCCACCTCAGTCAGTAGTAGTCATTGACAATGCTTTCTACCACAGCCGAAAGACAGAGAAATTACCAACCAAGTCATGGAAGAAAGAACGGTCTATACGCGCATACAGTTAAATACATTCTCCCATTTGGAGAATCACTTTCTTTGTCACGATCTTCAATAATTTTCAAACATAATCAGTTGTAAAGTGACGGGGAAATATGCAACATTTAGAGACGACGAGTGTTGTACTGCAGCACAATTTAGCTGACATCGAATCATTAATACACAAGGAATAAACACAAGTAAAGCTTTCTCATTGTTCACAGCTGAAGATCGTATCATTCATGGTGCATTTTACAACTTTCATTTTTCCTAACAACAACAACAATTTACTCAGTTATATTCGTCATACACAGTTCCAATTGCTTCCATTACCTGACTACTAAACCGGAAGCTGGTTATGCATAAGAAGGCGTCGGTGGCGTGTCACACCGTAATAAGAGAACGAAAAAAGTCGATGCTCTATACCGGTCTCGGTGTTGTCGGCAGTGTCGATTTAAATGAAAAACCCAGGCTCACTTAAGCCGCTGTACGTGTCAAGTCAAAGCCTTCTGTAACCCGTCATGTAATCCATTCCTCATTCTTACATTCGACTAATGAGGAATACCGTGTTGATATTGATGGCTTCGATTAGTTGAATGTATTTTGACATCTCCTAACGATTCGAGCTACCTCACATTCCTGGACGCTGCCTGCGGTTGAGGTTTCTTCGTGTAACCACAAAGTATAGTAGCTAACGTGTTAAGCATTTGTTGGGAGTTAAATGAAAACTGACCACACTAAATACAAAAACTAAATAATAAAAAAATAAAAACACACACACACACAGTTATGGAAATTGTCGGTCGAAGCTCCCGACCCTGGGATCCGGGTTATCAGCCACTTGGGTTTCTTCCGGATCGTACGGAATGTGTGTGTTCAGTCCAAAAAGAACCTAAAGATTATTCCGGACGCTAACGACTGTTAATCTAGATATCATAAGAAATGATTCTTTCTTAGAGTTTTACATGGAATCTAAGTCACAGGGATGTAAATTCTCATTTAGAAAATCTCATGAACTATTTTATAAAATCCTGTCGCTTGTATTTTCCTCTTGCTTCGCACTACGTTTTGTGATTATTACGACCTGCAGATTCATATCCACGATCATTGTTATAAGAAAACAGCGTAATGGTGTTTATAGCTGTGCATGCTCACTGCTGTGTGGTATAGCTTAGAAAGGAGGAGGAGGAGGAGGGAAAGAGGAAGAAGGAGAAGAAGAAGGAGAAGAAAAAATGAAGAAGGAGAAGAAGAAGAAGAAAATACAGCATTTATTGACAATTTACGCAACTATCCGGAATTTCCTTTTTTGGTTTGTTGGTTTGTTCCTCAGTTTAGGGGCTGCGACAACGCGGTTATGTAGCCCCGTGTACTTTGGGTTTAGCCTATGTAGCATCTGTCTGATAACCTGTGTTAATTGTTATGGCTGTATTAGTGTGTGTTATCTGTTTTTTTTTAATTCAAGTAAGGACTACAGACATTCAATTTTCAAGTAGTTCCTACTTTTGCTATCAAACACCACCATCAACGACAACTAGTTCTGAACTTGGTTACTAGATGCTACCACAGTCAGCTCCTGGCAACGAACGTTGGAACCTAAGAGCGTTAGTCAAATCTAATCTATAATTTAGCTTCACACGAGTGGAATTAGTGAAAGGTTCTTTTACATGCCATAAATCTATGACATGGGACCGCCGGCTTTACTTCCCCTCCCAAAGAAGGCATACTGAGGGATTTTTAACGCTCTTAAAAAATCCGACGACTTTGGCCGGGTTTGAACCCGCGACCTTGGGCATAGAAACTCAGGATTCTATCCGGAATTTCTTTCTTACGGAGTTGGTACTCGAAAAGGGTGGAGACTTTGTAAGCAGCTAAGAATGAAGATTTATAAGTTTTTTAATATCCCGATCCCGATTACGTGAAATAAATCGGTCAGATAATGGGTCAGGCTCTCGGAATGGAGGGTCCGTAGTCACAAATATGATACTAGCTATCTCACTGTCGGGGGGCGTGGTGGCGCAGCCGTTAATTGGTTTGCCTCTCACGAAGGTTTGATTCCACCAGAGTAGAATACCTTGGCTGGTAAGTTAGGGAGTTCATGCTGATCATAGCATAATTGAGAGGTAAACACAATTTTGATCAAATTCGAGATATTTCATATGTAGTATGATAAGTGATGTCCCAACTATCTAGTAGCCTATAAGCAGTACTCGAAATTAACAAACGGCGAATGTATGTACCAATGTTAACTACCGCTATGCTGCATGTGAGAAAAAAGATGAACAAACCAAATTGAGTGATTTGTTACTTAGCATGGTTTACACCAGAACTTTTGTTGTTGTTGTTGTTGATTCCTTTAGGGGCTTTGCGACGTCGAGGTCATGTAGCCCATGTACTTGGGTATGAAGTCTGATAACCTGTGCCCCTGTAGTGTGTGTATTTGTAATTGAGGTAGGATTTGGGTAGGAAGTGACCGTGGCCTTAAGTTAGGCGTCATCCCGGCATTGCCTGGAGTAGAAGTGGGAAACCACGGAAAACCACTTCCAGGAAGGCTGGGGTACAAATGGAACCCGTCTCTTCTTAGTTTTGTCTCACATGGCTGAGTGTACCCAGTTCCTGAAACAGCTGATGGGTAGAGCACACTGGCTGCTCTGTTCGCAGGGTCGATGTCCGAGCGGCCGATGAGGCAGAACGCGCACACCACGAGGAATGTAAGCAGTGGGACCACAAGGTTACGAGACGTGGCCTATTCACTTTCCCGCCCAAGTTTCTCGGAAGCCTCTCTCGTCTTCTCCTACTCGTCACGCGTGCTACAGAAACCTACACACGCGCAAGGGTATTATTTGTCACATGAGACCATGCAATTCTTGGTGTCTCAATTGCGTGTTTTATGGTCTGTGGACAAGGACAAGGTAGTCTTCAGTCCCGTGTAGTGATGGGTTGCCTTCCGTGAGAAAAAAAAAAATATTCCCGGACGGTTTTCTTTGGGAATAGCCTATTCCCAGACTGGGAATTGGACAGATCTCATTAGAAAGCTACATATTGCAATGAGTACCATGTTACAACTTCCGGAAAATTTCGACATATAATCGCGTTTCACATCACACACACACCAAAACACCCGTCAGTTCAAAATTTTATACAGGGTGTTTCAGAAATACTTTAAAAGCATTGGGGATTGGTTCCTTACACCAAAACAAGAACAAAAGTTCATAAACACATTTGTCCCAAAATCATTCGTTTTCGCTTTATTAATGAAAGAACATTGCACAGTGACACATTAATTGACAGCCTGTTTGGAAGTGTTTAACACATGAACTCTTATCAAAAAAGGTTCCTGACACCACACATAAAAGTCTAACGGACCGTGCAAGCCATGGAACGGGTCCTTCCTCCTCTGCCCAACCATCTGTCCTGGAGGATCTCCGTCAGTGCAGTGCGAACAAGGTGACTAAAGTGTGTAGGAGCCCCATCATGCATCCACCACATACGTTGTCGTATTTGCAGGGGCACATTGTCATGCAGTAAGTCTGAAAGGCTGTTCTGGATAAAGTCTCTGGAGACAGCACCTGTTAGACGTGCTGGTAGAACGTGTGGACCTACAATGCCAGCCCACACATTAATCCCAAACTGGTGCAGATGGCGAGCCTAACTGGAACACCTGTGAATTTGACAGTTTTTCCATCTGTCGGTGTCAGGAACCTTTTTTAATATGAGTTCAAGAGTTAAGCACTTCCAAACAGGCTGTCAATTAATGTGTCACTGTCCAATGCTTTCATTAATAAAACGAAAACGAGTATTTTGGGACATGGACAAATGTGTATATGAACTTTTTTTTCTTGTTTTGGTGTAAGGAACCAATCCCCAAGTTTGTAAAAGTATTTCTGAAACACCCTGTATATCACTTTCTTGTGGATGGCATTTGCCTGGAGGAAGTGTGCCAAGGGTAAAACCACACTTAGGATAGCCGCTGTCAGCGCCAGGATGTGAACCTCCGATCTCCGAACTTGCTGCAACTGGCTCAGAGGACGCGGTGACCGATTTAAATGAAAATGAAAGTAACAAAAAAAGAATAGTGAAATGTCATGAAGTCGGAAGAGAACAAGAATTAACCAAGCAAGGTTGACAGGAAAGAGAAGTGCCTGGCACAAGTAAATGGAAGTAATGCGGGGCTCGACTGGGGCCCCATGGTTGCCAAACAATGACCCACAATTTGTGAGTCTCTGGGGATTGTACTAATGTGTGCATATGAAATTGGGGCTGAAATTGAGAATGAGGCGGCAGTGGCTGGAAGTTAAGTACCATGCCGGCATTTACGGAGGGTAGGAGTAGAAAATCATAAAAAAGCAATTCGAAGATGGCCGAGAGTGTGGATTTAACCCATCTCTCTCCACAGTTGTCCTCACGAGGCTGAGTGACCTCCATTCTAATTAGAGCTCCCTACGTTTTCTTACTAACTGCGTTTCGTAAAACGTTTAGGCTAATTAAATAATGTATTCTTGAGAAACGTTTAAACGTTTTTTAATAAATAAATGACAAAACGTTTTTATAACAAATTGTTTACTACGGCGATTAAACGTTTTCTGAAATTTGTAATTGAAAATTTAAAAACATAGTTGCGGTATAGGCTACCACTTTTCAGTCATAGAAGGGTTGAAGTAATTTTGACGCTGAAAGGACAACAAATCCAACAAGTTGACAGATTTAAGTACCTTGGTTGTTAGTTTTCAGGAGGTTTGAATCCAGATCTTGAAATTAAGACCCTTATAGAAATGGCAAGGTCAACTTTCAAAAAAATGAGAGCTTTATTGTGTGATGCCTTAATTTTAAAACTAAGACAGCGTATTGTGAAATGTTATGTTTGGTCCACGTTGCTTTATGGAGTAGAAGCTTGAACTTCAAAATCGTCCTCCATTAAAAGGCTTGAAGCTCTGGAAATATGGTTTCATAGAATGATGCTGAAAATCCTTTGGATAGATCACATCTCTAATGAGCAGGTACTACGGAGAGCGGGAGCTGATGATTACCATCAAATGTAGGAAAATTGCATACCTGGGTCATGTGTTACGTGGTGCAAAATACGCAATGGTACACCTTGTTTTAAAGGGCAAAATTGACGGACATCGAAGAGCAAGCAGGAACAGTACGTCTCGTCTTCGGAATCTCCAAAACTAGACTGGACTGGAACAAGAACTATTGAACAGCTATACCGAGTTGCTGAAGATAAACGAACACTATCCAACGTCCGGAAGACTGGGCAGGGCATAGGCCAGTAGAAGAAGATACAACTACTGTATTTGTTTAATTTTGTTTCCTTAATTTATAAAATTCACCGTAACTTAATTATATTTCGTGTTTGACGGGTGTCGTTAAAATAAACAACGTTCCTTCCATCAGCTTTTAAGCCTTAGCGGTATACCGGTATTTCTCATACCGGATGGCGGTATTAAATACTCCAAAATACCAGTGTACTGCGCATTAATTCCTCGCACTGGAATTGTGAACTGAAAAACCCCCGTAACACTTCCCTCAGGCTCAATTAAAACGTCAGTCGGCGAAACATTTATTAAATTTAAATGCAAAATCGTTTAAGAGGTTCAAGATTAAAAAGAAACTCCCAACGTTCGTTTTTAGGAAATATTTAAACGTATTCAGAAAAACGTTTGGTTTAATTATTCTTTTCCTATGAGACGGCTTTAAACGTTCATCAGGACATCGCAAAAACGTGAGCCCTAATTCTTATCCTCATACCAGGATTAAAATCTTATAAGGCAGCGCCGGGAAACGAACACAGCCCGTCATGCAGTAAGCTACTATACTCTTCGCTAGGTCACGACGGCTGGCAGTCCTTTAAAACAGGGTTTTCTGCAATATCGTAATACAGGCCTACTGGTTTATTTATTCAAAATATGAGACAGACATAGAGAAACGTAAGATGGCCACCACTCGCTATTCTGCTGTCAGGACTAGGCTAGCGTGAGAAAGCCAGATCTGTAAATTTACATATGCAAACTCTTGGCTGGAGAAATCAAACGCGACCAACTGGATATTGGTTCTCCTTGTGCGGGTATTACAGATCCATTCCTGACATAAGGCTGCCTAGTGATGAATCAATGATGGTTGAAGGGTTCAGAAGAATATGGTTGGAGCGTACAAGGTCTACCACCTCGCGGTGTAGCTAGCATAGGCCTGCTGTACTTAGTTGTCGCCCCGGATGTGCGGGTTCGATTATGGGCTCTGTCTAGAAATGTAATTCTGGCCAGAGTGCCGGAACGGTGTACACTCACACTCGTGAGGCAAAAAACTGAGAAGAGGTGGGTTCGATTCCCACCTCAGCCATTCTGGAAGTGGCTTTCCGTGGCTTCTCACTTCTACTCCAGGCAAATGCCGGGATGGTTCCTACCTTAAGGCCACGGCCGTCTCTTTCCCAGTCCTCACCTGCATTACGAATACACACACTAATACAGCCATCAGGCAAATTCTAAACACACCCAAGTACACGGTGCTACATGACCACGATGTCGCAAAGCCCCTAAATAAATCAACAACAACATCCCTTAATCGACCCCCGCAGTTAAGCCACTGGGTGGAAGAGTAAAACTTGGAGCAAATCCTTCATAATCTTATAGGAAGGAAGGAAGCTTGTAGTTTAACGTGGCCGTTAATCTCGCGATCATGAGCTACGGGACCTCCTCTTTACGTGGAATCCGAACCACAGGACATGGCATTTCACTTCGAAAATCTCACATGCATTGACCGGCAATTGAACCTGGTCCACCGTGGTGAGAGGCGAACAGCTTGACCGTTGCGCTACCACGCCCCCCATAATCTAATATAGTGCGTGTCTATATATTTTCTTTTGTTTAACCCTGTATAGGTCACTGGTCTGTATATTTACCACGTACTATAAGAACAATTTATATTGCCAAAAATACTGATGGTTGAATATTCCAGCCATATATCAACGGGTAATTGTTTTTATGAAGTGTTAATACTCCTGAAAACCAAATAAAAGACCTGCTTGATTAAATTATTGTTTAAAATAATAACAATTAAAATATAAGAGTGAAAAAGAAAATATGATAATAAAAATTAGAATTTAAAATAAATATGCTTCTAAACAATGAAAATAAACAAGCTCATAAAAATTAAAATTATAATAATTGTATAATCTTAATTTTGAGATGACACAAATGATATAAAAAGTTTAACTATCAAAATAAATATGAAAATTAAGATGTTAAAGGAGACAAAAATTAAAATTAATAATTACAAATAGGCTAAAATAATTAAAATGAAATTAAAATAAATGCAAATAAAATATGTTAATAACATTATCCCCTATAAAGGGTTACTAATAATAATAATAATAATAGTAATAATATAGTATGGCCGCGGATGCCGGGTGCAAGCTTTGTTATTTCATGCCCAGAGGGCAGCTTACTTCTTGATTTTTTGTTGTTCCTTGAAGCACTATGAAAGTCAAGGAGGTTAAATATCTAAACTCCTTGACACTATAGCGCTTTCTAGTAGATAAAAGAGGAACGTTTTTGTTTTGGCGGAAAATCCTGAGATTAATTTTGCCAATATGAACACGGTCTATTGAATTCAAATGGTTTTTTTAACATACCAACATCGTATGACATGCGTGTCGTGATTTTTGCCACCTTTCAAAAATCACTTACCATGGTCAGGAGCGAACCTGCAAGCTTGGGGTTGGTAGCCCGACACGATATCTAACCTCCTTAACTTTCACAGCGCTCCAAGAAACAACAAAAATTCGACATGCAAGCTGCCCTCTGGGTGCCAAATAACAAAGCTTGCACCCGGCACCCGAGGCCAAACGATATTATTATTATAATTATTATTATTTTTTATTTTTTTTGTAGCCTCCGTGGCTTAGGCAGCAGCACGCCGGCCTCTCACCGCTGGGTCCGTGGTTCAAATCCCGGTCACTCCATGTGAGATCTGTGCTGGACAAAACGGAGGCAGACAGGTTTTTCTCCGGGTACTCCGGTTTTCCCTGTCAAAACTTCATTCCAGCAACACTCTCCACTATCAATTCATTTCATCTGTCATTCATTTAATCATTGCCCCAGAGGAGTGCGTCAGGCCTCGGCAGCCGGCACAGTTCATATCCTCGCCGACAGATGGGGGCTTCATTCATTCCATTCCTGACCCGGTCGGAGACTGGAAGCAGGCTGTGGATTTTCATTTTCATTAATATTATTATTATTATTAAGAAAAGTAATTTCTTTAGTTCACCTTCCTATGATTAGTTTGCAACATTTCTCAATACTGCAGAGCCTTCAATCTATTCAGCTCTTGGAAGACTCCACTATCTGGAAGATGTATTCCCTCCCGTGTCGACCTCGAGCGTTGTCTCCTTCCACGGAGCTCCGTAGCATTGTGTACAAAAATCCCTCATGTTTTAAAATATACCCATCCAGGCATCTCGTCTCATTATTTCACAAAGTCCTCTATTCTTTGCAAGACTTCTTCATTTATCCATTCATATACTTCATATCCACTGAGAAACATGTTTTTACGAGAAAGTAGCATGCTGAACTGCTGTACCCATGATCGCGGGTTCAAACCCGGCTGAAGTCATCGAATGTTTTAAGAGCATTAAAATCATTCAGTATGCCTTCCTTCGGAGGGGAAGTAAAGCCGGCGGTCCCATGTCATAGATTTATGGCATGTAAAAGATCCTTCCACTAAGTAAACTTGTGTGAAACTAAATTTCTAGGTTAGATTTTGTTGTAGCGCTCTATCAAAGTTCCAACGTTCAGCACTAGGTGTCGGTGACATCTGGTAGCGAAAGTTTGGAACTACTTGAAATTGAACGGAACTTGTAGCTCACCCCATGGGTGTCCGCTTGAAGCAGCTACAGCCTCTGGCGACCCGAACGTGTCCTCGGACACTCCCGGCACTAAAAGCCATACGCTAAATAAATAAATAAATAAATAAATAAATAAATAAATAAATAAATAAATAAACGAGAAAGTGTACGAAAATACGGAGGTACTAGAATTAAGAATTTAAGAAGGTTATCTGTAAAATGATTTACAAATTCGCAATTCTGTACTTAGTCGCACATATTTTAAATACTTTTTTCTTATCGATAAGGATTCACAGTGATGGGAACCATCGTCATCATCATCATCATCATCATCTTCATCTCCTTGGGGTTGTCCCATTGGGATGGGTTCCGATTTTCGAATCAATGAGCGCCACTTTATTCGGTCAGCTGAATCTTATGGCTGGAGATATGCAGCTTCATATCAGCGTTGTTTAGGCCTTGGTCTTCTCCCATCAACTGTCAGTTGGTAGGCAGTACCAACCACGGTGTTGGGCCTTGCTCTCTATACATGTCCATACTCTGTATTGAACCATATTTTCAGGAATTGGAACACACCAAACTGTCGCCTGATATGATCGTTATACATGTGGTTGTGTAGCAACTGGTCGTACAACTGTCCGTTAGATCTTACACAAAGTAAGTTAGTACTTGTTTGTCACATTGAACTCCTGTGACATCTCTCCAAAACATTCATGCTTCATTGATCCTTCCTCGTACGAAGGTGGATTAAAAAATTAAGTTTCTCTAACGCTCTGCAGCAGCGCGCTGTGTGTCGCAAACGTGGGCACAGCGGAGAAAGGGACAGACACTGCCCACACGTCTGTTAGGCAGGTCGCTGTGGTGTCTCGTCTTGTATGGTGTGAATAGCGGCCAAATACAATGGCGCGTCGACCGGACGTTCACTCCAAATATGAGGTGCGTGCGACAATCCGATTCCTATGGACCAAAAGGAAGAATTGCACGGTCATTCATCGTGAAATTAGTGCTGTGTATGGGGAGCGGGCCATTTCCCGGCAAGGGATCGTAAAGTGGTGTCAGCAATTCGAAGTCGGACACACGGATATCACGGACGAATATCGCGTCGTATTGTGAAACGTTGCACTGGTTGCGTAAGCGATTAAAGAGAAGTGAGCGCCGGTGTGCAGCGAACTGCTGCAGCGTTTCAGTGGTAGGTCTGGCAACATCCACCATACAGTCCCGACCTAGCACCACGTGACTTTCATCTGTTCGGTAAGCTCAAAACGGAGCTCGGTGGTCGACATTTCCAGACCGATGAGGAGGTGAAGGCCGCTGTCTCCGTGTGGTTGCAGAACGCTGGAGAAACTTTCTATGCATCCGGCATCGACAAGTTGGTTGTGCGTTCGCAGAAATGATTGGGAGTCTCTTGGAAACTATGTGGAAAAGTGACGTTACATTGTATGTCGTTATAGGCGTGGTGTAATAAATGGCCATAAGTGACAAGTGCAACTTATTTTTTTGATCTGCCCTCGTACATCACTACTGATGCACTTTGCAGTCGGGGTCCTAGATACCGGAAGGAATCCACCTTTGCTAGGGATGTACCTATAATTTGGATGGATCCTGGTGATAGGATGGTTTCCAGGTATTCAGTCTTTTGGATATTCAGACGCAAACCAAATTGTTGTAGGCGTCACGAACTTGTTACAAATTTTCTCTAGTAGGAATTCATTCCTATTTATACCTGCTTATGTGTTGTACTCTATCTTGATACGAGATATGATAAATTGAATGCATACAGCAATTTAAAATAATTGTAACACCCATGTTAAAGATCGGAGTCCAGTCGGTAGCTCGTACTGTATGTCCTTGGCGAGATGTGGACGTGGGCTTCCCCCAAGTAGTGGGGGTGTCACAAGTACCGATTATTTTAAGGTAAAAGAAACGGCTGTATGTGCAACACAAACTCCTATTTATACTGTACGTTATACGGTAGCCATGCTCGCCAGTAGGTAAGTCATTATTCACCACCGGCCGGTCCGGTGAGCGGGTAGGGAGGGTGAATGAGCGACGTCAGTTAAGTTCCGAGAAGTCCCTTAATCCTCAGGGTATGATGGCCAAACGGAAAGACTATAAATTGTGCACCACGTCCGCAATGGCAGCTGCAGGAAATCTGGAGATCGAAGGTTCAAATCCCGGCATTAACAGTGGCTATCCTGAGTGTGGTTTTTCTCCGGATTTTTCCACACTCCCTCCCGGCAAATGTCGGGATAGTACCTTATTTCATCCCTGTCCCTAAAACGGTTCCATACATTACTACAGTCATCACATAAATATAGGTTATCAGACAAATCCAACACACACCCAACTACATGAGGCTGGTGACCAAGATTTCCCAAGCCCCTAAAATGAATTAACAACAACACTACTCTTGTTGGTTGGTTCCTCAGTTTAGGGGCTGCGACAGCGCAGTCATGTAGCCCCGTGTACTTTGAGTGTGTGTAGAATCTGTCTGATAACCGGTGTTATTGCGATGTCTGTATTAATGTGTGTTATCTGTGATTCAGGTAGAAGGACTGCAGACGATCAATTTTTCAAGTAGTTCCTACTTTTGCTACCAAATGCTAACGTCCACGACACCTAGCTGCAGACTTGGCTACTAGATCCTATCGCAGCCAACACCTGGCGGCGAACGTTGGAACTCATATAGCGTTATCAAACTACCTTCAACAAGTGTAGTTACTGGAAGGTTCTATTTCATGCCATAAATCTATGACATGGGACCGCCGGCTTTACTTCCCCTCCGAAGGAAGGCATATTGAGGGATTTTTAACGCTCTTAAAAATCCGACGACTTTGGCCGGGTTTGAACCCGCGATTTTGGGCATAGAAGCTCAGCATGCTACCAACACTACTTTACCGCCGGCCTGAGACCATAATGGGATGAAGCAGCTTAATGCGTGTGGACATTTTAAAGATTGCGTGTCATGCATCATAAACTCGTGTAAGCTCATTAACAAATCCTCTTGCTGTAATTATCATTTTCACTCAACATGTAATGCAATCACTCTCCCGGTGAGATTCAAATCTGACTTTACTTCTCTTCAAGCAAAGAGAAAATATCGACGACGAAGCTGTAAAAGAATTGTATATCGCACGGTAATATGCGTTGACAATTCATTTAGGGTCTTTGCAACATTGTGATTATGTAACCCCGTGCACTTGGATGTGTGTATTTTGTTGTTGTTTATGGTGGTGGTGGAGGTGGTGGTGTGTGTGGGTGTGTAAAATTTGTCTGTAAACCTATATTAATATTATTATATTCGGTGGCGTAGTCGGTAGCATGCTGAACTACTATGCACAAGATCGCGGGTTCAAACTCAGCCGAAGTCGTCGGATATTTTAAGAGCGTTAAAATCCTTCAATTTGCCATCCTCGGAGGGGAAGTAAAGCCGGCCCATGTCATTGATTTATTGGATTTATGCCATGAAAAAGAACCTACCACTGCAATTGGTAGTGTGTAGCCAAATTTGTAGGTTATATTTCGTTAGAAACGCTCTACCGATTCCAACGTTCATCGCTAGATGTCAGTGGCATCTGGTAACCAAAGTTAGAACTACCTAAAATTGAACTTTCTCATTCATCTTCATCCATTTCGTCTCATCCATACGAGACGGTACTTGTAGCTCACCCCATGGGTGTCCGCATAGTAGTAGCAAATTAGCTTATAAAGATAATAGCGGAAACTCCTCGCCAAAACAGGAGACAGCGCTCCCCAGCACTGCCTAGCGGTCCGAGTTGGCAACATAAGACCAGCTGATTTACTACCGTGAGATCCAACCAAACAATTATAAGAAATTATTGACCTGTGGATGATCTAATTATCCAATTGTAATGGTTGGTACTGGGAGTATTTGTGCCATATATGGCTGTAATAATTATAAACAACAAAGAAATAAGGAAATTTAAGTATGAATTTATTGTAAACAAGTAGCCTACCATTACACTGATAGTTCAGTTTTCTTTTAATACAAGGGGGGCTTGGTGGCTCAGCGGTCTAGCTGTATGCCTCTCACCAAGGCAGTCCGGGTTCGATTCCCGGTCATTGCAAGTGAGATTTTCGAAGTGAAATGCCATGTCCTGTGGTTCGGATTCCACGGAAAAAAGGAGGTCCCGTGGCTCATGATGTCGAGATTAACGGTCACGTTAAACTACAAGCTTCCTTTTAGCTTCCTTCTTTTAATACAGAATGCTTTTACAATATAATTTAGCATATTTTAGCCAATTCTTTCTTTATTTATTTATTTATTTATTTATAGATGCACGCAGTGGGTTATTCGAAGCCGAAGGGCTGACTTAGATGACGTATTGAAAAGGAATTGCCCAGAACATTCAAACAGAACTCATGTTGCATGCTCAGACCACTTTGTGGAAAAGATTTCAGGAACAAAAACTTAAGTCAGGGGTAAAATCTTTGTAGGTTGTTGATAGTAGGCCTAGTGTTGATATTGAAATAACAGCATAATTATAAAACGTTGTGACTCTACGGTACAGTGGGCCTAACATTTAACAACATGCTTCAATATTTCCGATTGAAAGTGTACGTAGTTATTTATTGTTGTTATAAGGGGCGGAACAGCGTGGTCAACTGCCTCTAAAGTGTGCGTATTGCACTATTAAAGCTAAAGGAGGTTGGTGTAATCTATCAAGTTCAGAAACACAAATTTTTAATTTTACTGACTTTATTAGGAAATATATAGGAGCCTCCGTGGCTCAGGCGGCAGCACGCCCGCCTCTCACCGCTGGGTCCGTGGTTCAAATCCCGGTCACTCCATGTGAGATCTGTGCTGGACAAAACGGAGGCAGACAGGTTTTTCTCCGGGTACTCCGGTTTTCCCTGTCACAATTTCATTCCAGCAACACTCTCCACTATCATTTCATTTGTCATTCATTTAATCATTGCCCCAGAGGAGTGCGACAGGCTTCGGCAGCCGGCACACTTCATATCCTCGCCGCTAGATGGGGGCTTCATTCATTCCATTCCTGACCCGGTCGGAGACTGGAAGCAGGCAGTGGATTTTCATTTTTCATTAGGAAATATATAAGAAGGTACGGTGGGGAGCGTGATGGCGCAGTGGCTTAGCTGCTCGTCTTTCACCCGGACGGCCGGGGTTCGAATCCCGATGACAGCGGGGTGGAATTTTCACCTGAAAAATCACGTGGCGTCAGGAAGGGCATCCCCGGCCAAAACCAAAATGAGCCTGGTTGGCTCCGGCGACCCCAATTAATTGGGAAATTGCCGAAGAATTAGATAAGAAGGTACGGTAACTGTTTTTTTAATGTAATTAAGCGTGTTCAACTCGTTTTTAAATACCAATATTTAGATGCAATCTTGATCAATTTTTGATTGAAAGCACGTATGGGGTCAAAATCAAGATGGTTAATTTACTTACGAGTGAATGTGCCACACCGGAGGGAGTATGCAAGAACTGTATTCTGTTGTTGGCTAGCAGATATTTTGCAGTCTTCATAAAGGCATTTGTGAATAATACAAATGATTCTTCTGAATCGTATGTAAACATAGGAAGTGTTAAATTACGAAAGGTAACACATCAATAAGTGTAAATGCTTACGGTACGGGTATGTATGGGCATATTCCAGACTTCAGTAACCCACACCAATACCATGTCATGAATTATCTGCAGTATTTTTTTAGAATTCTATATAAATTGTACAGAGCCATCTTTAGTTTCTTTTAACACTAATCTTTAAATTATTTGCTGCCTACATATCAAGCCGAGACATATGTTAACTTCACAATGCAATTTCGGTCGGTGCGCACTCAAAAATGCTAGTTGTGGGTGGCAAGGCGAGTAATGCTGTCAACTCGCACCAAGAGATAGCACTGTGATCGCTGTCTCCAGGCGAGCGCATGCTTTTACGGCCGAGTTTCCGCTATTATCTTTATAAGCTATTTGGTAGTAGCTACAAACTCTGGCGAGCCGAACATGTCCTCGGACACTCCCGGCACTAAAAGTCATACTGTAAATCAATAAAATGATTTTAGTGTCTGAAGTAGCATGTGTATTTGTAATTCAGGTGAGGATTGGGAAGGAGGCAGCAGTGGCCTTAGGTTAGAAATCATCCCGGCAATTGCCTGCAGTAGACGTGGGGAAACCACGTCCAGGATGGCTGAGATTGGAATCAAGCCCACCTCTTCTCAGTTCTGCCTCACGAGGCTGAATGCACCCCGTTTCAGCCCTAAGACCAGAATTAAATTTCTTGACAAACCCGGGAATCAAACCCGGATCTCTGGGGTGGAAATTTTGTCAAGCTAATTAAAAAAATATTCTAGAAGTTTCGCGAGGAACCTTGTATGTTTTGTCACCAGTTAACTATTTGTTTATTCGTATTACGGGCTTAGGGCATTTTACTCGTCAGTTCCGTGTACTTGGGTGTGTTTTGAATTTGTCTGATAACCTGTGTTTCTGTGGTGACTCTAGTAGTGAGTGCATCTGTAATTATTAGGTTCGGTGATAGGGTAGGTGACTCGGAACTTGACAGAAGGTACTATCCAGGCATTCGCCTGGAGCGAGTGTATAAATATCCAAGGGAGCCGCTGTCAACACCAGGATTCGAACTTCCAATCTCCGGACTTCTGCAGCTGCCCTTGCGGCCGTGGTGCACGATTTAACGAGTAAGGCTACGCCACGAGGGAAAAACCGAAATCATGAAGTTTTACAATCTGCTCGACTATACCTTTTATTATAAACAGAGGAAGCTGACAGCTGTCAAAGTCAGCACGTGGGGAAATGCCGCTTTCCCACTGTGGCAGGTTATCTCAAAACTGTTTCTTATGAATGTACAAGAACCACTGGACAGATTTTATACACTTTTCACTGTTTCCTAGAGGATCTTATATCCTGTGACAGACTAAGCAAATTCACTTCAATAGGCACACGGGATAATACTGACTGTGAGGGACAAGGCACACCACGCAAGGGCACTGCGTCAGATCACGTGCTCGTCGCTGTCCGTGAGTAGGCTGCATTGCAACAAGGCTCGTCGTTGCCATGGAAACCTATTAACAAAAGTGATTTTCAGTCGGTCGACACGAATTTTGCACAATTGTATTGCGTGGGGAATAATTATGTTAACGCCCTAATACGTAAAAGAAAATTACATTAATTATTTATATACTTATTAACATACTTTTGGAACAAATGGGGGAGGGGGATATAATTGGAAGGCATGTTTTGTTCGTCAGATGATCATCATCAGATCTTGTTCACTTAGGCTTAAATTAAGCGCGACGAATATTTATATAACACTTATGCACAATAATATTTATTATCATAATTAAGTTACGTATGTTCTCGATGGAACATGTAACGCGTCAAACGTCTAATGTGGCAAGATTGTGATGTGATCCATCTTATTATATTATAAGACAGCATCAGTTAAATAGGAACGTTTGGGGTTAATTGCATTTCTGTGTTCTTTATAGCGTGTATCCATCCTCCTACCAGTCTGTCCTACGTAATTAGGTTGACATCCTGTTTCTTGGAACGATAATAAGTACAGGACCTGATGATCGCTTAACGATCGAAATATGCAATGCAATTAAATACCCCTCCCCCCCCCCCCCACACACACACTGTTATAAATAATAAATAATTCATGTAACATTTCTTTCCTTTTCGTATTGACCGACTGAAAATCAATTCTGCTCATGGATTCTTGTCCTAAGCAAAGGATCACGCAACCAGCCTCAATGACATCCCTTGAAAAAACAGCCATAAATAACAATTTATCCATCGCTGTGTAGGCACCTTGTAGATTTTCTGCGACAGATGTGTTATGGTCGGCGCGAATAGAAATCGCAAATGGAGGCCTAACCTAAGTGTGTCACACTAGTAGCAGCTGGCAGCATTCACTGTCACTCCCCTGGTGGTAAAATCAACCTCAAGCACCATCTAACGACTACATAATGACGCTGTAGCCTCCTTCTTCGACCCTGGTGGAATATTCGAATACCAGGGAAAATATGCCACGCGTGAAAACTGTTTGTTACCTTATTTTTTGAAGCTACCTTGTAGTATCCATTCAAGTTCTATTTGAATTATTCAGCACGCTATTTGTCCCTGACAGCAGCATGGCAATTAGGGGATGATCCGTACCTGAAACAAGAAAGAAAGTACAATAGATATAGGCTACTGTACGGTAGTTCTTCTGACGTCCATAAGCAGGGATTGTGTGACTTCAGCAACCACCATAAACCACAAGAAAAGGTTGCGTGAACTTGATAAATGTATTTTCCAAACTTACTGTACATACCACACACAATATTACTTTGAATATCAAGCGGTAATGTTTAAACTAAATTTAGACACAAAATAGACTCAAAATAGGAAATAATAATAATCATAATAATATTTTTTCTAAATCGCCTATCCTCCCAGCTCGGCTTCACCCACGGACTCTGCGAGGGATCATTCCTCTACCGTCTCAAGGATGGTGTCTGAGAGCTGAGCACAGCAGATATAGCTGGGGATGGTGACATGCCGATTGCCATAGCGACCACTAACTTGGGTCTAATTAAGGAAGAATCAGGGAAGGGATTTATAGACGAGAGTCGGCCGTGGACTTATTGACAGGGACCGTCCCGGAATTCGCCTGGTGGTAAAAATGGGAAACCATGGAAACAATTTTTAGGACGGCTGAGGTGGGGTTCGAACCCATGCTCTCACGAAGCCAGCGAGGCACGAAGTAGCGTGTTAGTCTTAACTGCTACAAATAGTCTAATAATTTCTGAATTTTACCAACACTTGACGAAACATGAACCTACGACAAAATTTGCCTAAACTCTGACATTAGCCAAAAACCTTTTGTAATGATGAAACAAATCTGGAAATGATGTGGCAATACTGTAGATGTTTTCTTCTCCACTGTCTATAACCACCCACCATCCCCTTTTTAGATTACGACTTATATAATAAATTTCCAGTTGTAGGCTTATCCACCATTATCCGGGTAATTATCGGATAAATACAGTAGACTATTGCCAACCCCGTGCGTACGGTACTACTCATCAATAATCTATCCCCGGACCAATGGCGTTTGGCGTTTGCCTAGACCAGGACTGCCCAACCTACGCCCGCGAGACTATTTTGTCCGGCCCGTGTCGCCAAAACTTTGAAACAACTACTGTAAAGCCAACTAGACAAAGCAGTGCACGCGCACCCTTACCCAAGGTCATTGACTCGGATTAAAAAGAAAACCACAGACTTGTACACAGTAATCAATAAGTTCACTGATACCGTGCGTAAGAGACGATTGACATTTTATGGTCACATCTGCAGAATGGACAACACCAGATATGCAAAAAAAAAAAAAAAAAAACACACACTGCTTGATATAACTAATTCAAAGAAGGTCAAAATCAGTTGGTTAGAAGAAATCAAACAGGACTTAAAGGAAATAAACATTACAGAAGCTATCATCATGAATCGCAAGACTTTTGGAACTCTAGTTACAAATCACTCTTTCAGCGAAAAAGCTAAAAAGACCACTGGAAAAACAATGGACGGAGGAACGTAAGAAGGGGTATAGTGAGTTCATGAGATTTTGGGAGGAGAAGAAGAGGAAAGCCCCATCAACCCGAGTCAAGTTCAAGCGCGCCCCCTAAGTGGGCAAAACGAAGAAAGAAAGAAAGAAAGAAAGAAAGAAAGAAAGAATTGGTACAACTAAGTTCGATCCTGAGTGGAGAGAAATTTTAAGTACTGGTACAATTCTTTTCCAGTCGTCGCACATAACTAAATTACTTTACTTTACTACTTTATTTCATAATTTGATTAATAATTGTGTCATATGAGCATAAATACTCACTCTTCGACATCCATGCTTTATGAGTGTATTGAATATCATCGTACTTCTATTTCAAAGGTTTTTATTAAAAATATTTACAATTTATTTTTGTGTTTTAATTTTTTATCTACTATAAATAAATAGGGTATAGAAAACGGCAACAATGCTAAGAAAACTAGGCTCAGACAGCCACAAAACTCAACATATAGCGCCGATATTTTAAAAAAATCCATACCCCCCAAACCCCCGGAGTGTTATTGCCCCGCAAGGTCCCCCAACTAAGTTATTCACAAGGTGGCCCTTAGTTAAATAAGGCTGGACACCCCTGGCCTAGACCAATAATTACTATGGTCACGCTAGCTAATATATACACCCCTGTTTTTTTGTCACACGCAGTGTGATTACTCACGCGTCAATAATCTTTATCGAGACCAATCGTAGTGCCAATTTATGCTTCTTTACATATAGTGAAATGATCGTGTGGCCTCCGGAGAGGCCGAGTGCAGGTCTTTCTAGTTGACGCCCGTGGGCGACCTGCGCGTCGTAATGAGGATGAAATGATGATGAAGACGTCACATACACCCAGTCCCCGAGCCACGGGAATTAACCCCAGGAGATTAAAATCCCTGATGGCTCGGCCGGGAATCGAACCCAGGCCACTTTGGGCCGACGCCTAGCGCGCTAACCATTTAGCCACGGAGTCGGCCTCACATATAGTAATTACAAGGTGTATTTTGTATCCCACGTGATGGTAACAGTAATGTAACGACAATGTGTGACAGTTAACAATGGGTAACAGTTGAAGAGACCTCATGCGCCTCACAAACATGGCTGCTGTCGTTGAATGAACAAGAAATTTAAAAAAAACGTATTTGAGTAATTTAGCACATATTTTCGGTGGAGTAGTGATCATGGTCAGTAATTTCAATTGGCGATATCCCCCAGAATATTTAACATGGTTTGAAAGTCATTATATTATGCAAGTTCATGTGTAAAAGCCAGGTTCTGCTCTCGACAAGAATTAATGTATTTTTCAAATAGAATCTAATATTGTTTGCGAATATTATTGGACATAGATTTGTGTTTACCGACTGAAAGTTATCAATCAGAAGTCATTTTTAGTGCACACGCACATTTGACCAGTTTTAGTGCATGGACCATCACCAACACCACGGCAATACCGTCTCAGTTCAATATGTTCCATTGCACCGCCACAGACATAAGACATTTTAAACTCCACGTCTCCAAGAACAAAAGGGTGGAGGTGCCTACTTTGCATGTTATCTCCGTCGAGTTGGAACTTTCCCTTCCCAAGGTTTGGTTTCTTGAAACTTTGTTCATTTATATTAGATCTGCCGAGCTTCGTCTAGTTTAAGATACGGCCTACC
Source organism: Meconema thalassinum (assembly GCA_946902985.2). Classification (NCBI taxonomy): domain Eukaryota; kingdom Metazoa; phylum Arthropoda; class Insecta; order Orthoptera; family Tettigoniidae; genus Meconema; species Meconema thalassinum. Next base: position 179,798,599 of record OX336393.1, read on the forward strand.
TGATCCTCAACGCTAAGTGGATGACTTAAGGTGCCTTCATTTGACTACGCGCTTAGGAACAGTTAGAATTTCAATTATAAAGTGTAGATTGGAAAAGTAGATCACTCCCATCTTGTGTAATGAAACTTGCATACCCCAGAAGCTCGCTTGCAATTTATCAATTCATCGCTCCACTCGGTGTTGCATAAGTTATACCTCGGAGGGAACTACCAACCCTCGTGTTCAGTCTAAACATATGACTCTACTATCGGATTCAAAACCATCGTTACTAAAATGAAGAACTGAAAATATATGCCTACAAGGTAGTGCATAAGCTGAAGAAAACATTATTTAAATTATTCATGGTGGTTCCGTATTGATATGGTAAAGTAGTTATTAATAAGAAATATATATCCGCCTGAATCAATATAGTATTGATTCAGGCGGATATACATTTCTTATTAATAACTATTTTAAGCTAAAAAACAGGTTTGAAAAAAATACAGTAAAACATCCCTTCAACGGATTCATCTGAATGCCTTATCCTATCCGAGAAATGTTTGCTCGCGAATTTAGAGAGAAAAGAAAGAAAGAAAGAAAGAAAGAAAGAAAGAAAGAAAGAAAGAAAGATCCTACACATCACACTTGGCCCGGACTACAAAAATGGCATCTACATCAGAAAATCCAGGCAAGAAATATACTCTAACATAGACAAGATAACAGAAACAATGCGAAAACGCAGAGTTTGCTTCTACGGTCATATACGACGGATGATCGATTCCCGATGGACGAAACGTATCTTCAGTATCTTTGACTCAAAACCAAAAACGACAATGCCATGGTAGGTTATAAAGTCCAGAAAGATCTTAAAGAAATGGGGATACGAGCAGAAGACGCACAATACCGAAATCTTTATAGAGCAGCCATCAAGACGTTTGGGACTTTCCGGGACGAAAAACGGACAACTGGTGCAAAATGGACAGAAGAACGTCGTGCTAAACACACTGAGCTCATGAAGACAATGTGGATCAAGCGAAAGATGAACAAATGCCAGAATGTAAAATGAGGCTTATCGTGGTCCCTAGTTGGCCGATTAGCGAAACTGAATGAATAATAAAATGTTATTGGTGTTAAGACCCTTTAAACTACTGCGGCATTTAGAGACGCCGGGGTGCCGGAATATTGCCCCGAAGGGGACCTTTATCGTACCAGTAAATCTACTGACACGGCTCCATCGCATTTGCGCACTCTCAAATGCCAGCTGACTGCGCCAGGTTTCGATCCTCCAACCTTGGGAACAGCAGGCGAGAACGTCACCGCTGAGCCACGTAGCCAGCTGGATCCTTTATTAAACGGAAACTTGCCTTAAACGGAAACTATGTTACGCGGACAACATAAATCAAAATACACATTTTAACGTTGAAAATTCGAAGTTCAGAATGCAGTGTTAAAAATAATTGAGGCACCTTGTGAAAGTCTATCTTGCATGCTGTAACAGATAATTCTGAAGCTCACAAGAAATGTGCAAATGGGCCTTCCTCCTTTTGTTCTTCAAGCCAAAGAGTACGATTTGCCTGTTTCCTGTTGCCCAAGCCCTTTCCCAATGCTCGCTTTAATGAGTTGTCAACCACTAAATACACCTGTGTGAAGCTAAATTGTATAGGTTAAGAATGTAAACAACGCTCTTAGGTTCCTACGTTCGTTGCCAAGAGCCGACTGCGGTGGCGTCTGGTGGCTAAGTTCTGAACTAGTAGTCGTGGACGGTGGCGTTTGGCGGAAAAAGTAGGAACTACTTGAAATTAAAAGTCTGCAGTCCTCACTTGAATTGAAAACAGATAACACACACTAATACAGTCATCACAATTAACACAGGTTATCAGACAGATTCTACACACACCCTAAGTACACGGGGCTACATGACCGCGTTGTCGCAGCCCCTAAACTAAGGAACCAACCAACCGACCTGACAACCAAAAAATGCCTGTTTTTATGTTCATTGTAAGGATTGCTTGTGCAGTACTGTATTAATTCGTAGCAGATATATGTAGCCTAATACAGTACAACAACCTGAATAAGGTGTGTACAACATTTATTTATTCTCAGTATGCCCATTAGCATAGGCCTACCTCCGTTAACCCTTTATGGGATAGTGGTCTCTACAGTAACCACCTGTCATAAGGACAGTTTATGCTTTCAAAGATGCTGATGGTTGAATCTCTGATCCAAATTTCGGAGAATTTTCATGCCAAAAATTATGTATTTATTTATTTATTTATTTATTTATTTATTTATCAATATGAAGGAACACAGGCACCAGCCCAAATACATTCCTTCTTGACATTATCTGATTAAACAACAACATGTATCAATGAAAAATAGAGAAAACAGATTATATAAATTACACAAATTACACAAATGAAGAACAGAACATAAATACTACAAAGGAGATCGTGAAAATATAAACCATAAAATGAAAAGAAAACTGTACAAAGTAGAAAAAAAGAATATACAAAAATAAAGGAGAAAAGAGTACCCAGTATTCAAGGAACATCTGCTTTTACTTGTTTATTGAATAAGTTAGCGCCAGCGAATAAATCTACTTGAACATCAATTGAATTATAAAATGATAATATTTTAACTAAAGGCGAATTAGAATGGTGAACACTTTTAGATCTTGGGATGTGAAAGAGTGCTTGCTGTCGAGATCTTACTTGTGGTACCGTACATGAAAAGTGATGAATTGAAATAATTCTTGGCAGTCAACTTTTCCAGTTAAAATTTCCCTCGGCAGTTGCAAGGAACTTAACGACCTTCTACTTTTCTACTTTCTACTTATATACTTATTATATTATTATATACTTATCTACTTGACGTAATGTGCTGGAGAAAATTTTAATAAATTTAAAACTAAAAACATTAACAATTTACGTGTAAAAATAAAATATAAATGTAGAAATAAAAATCATAAAAATAAAATTACATTAATAAAAGAAATATAAAAATTAAAATAATAAACATAACTGGTATATTGGCTTTCACGGCCGGGGGTCCGGGCGGGGACACCAAGAGCCCGCCGATGAGCCTAGCTTGGTGTCCTAGGCGAAACCCCACACAAGACACGGCACAAACCTAGAAGAATTGCTGAGTAATAAACATAACTTTTTTTTGTAAGAATCAATTCAAAATAATTAATTCAATAAATAGATATCAAAATTAAATCTATAGGAACATAAATTAAAAATAAATATATAAAAATTAAAATGAGTGAAACAAAAAATAAAATTAATAATAATTAAAATAAATTAAAATATAAAAACACATAAAAATAAAAAATAGTTTTGCCCTATAAAGGGTTAACCGGAAATCCATGTTTAACGAAAAAAATTGTGAGTACCGTTCATTTCCGTTGAAGACACGTTTTACTATTTTTTCACGTGACTCATTATTAAGTGTTGCTAGTTTTTGTCGAGAAACGTCATCCCCCACAGGTAGAAGTCGAGAGGTGTCAAGTCAGGAGATCGAGGTGGGTATTCAATAGCATCTCTTCGTCCTACCCACCGCACCGTCCGGGTAGAGTGTCAGCCTGATATTTCGATGGTAGTGTTGCATGTAAAACATTTCATCGCCATGCATGGCAGGCAAAATCTTCTCCTGAAGCATATCAAGATACTCCTGACCAGTTACGGTACCGTCGAAAAAGAAAGGACCAATCAAGCCACGCGATGACAGACTACGCCACACATTAAGCCCCTGTAGTTCTGTCGTCTTCGAACTTATTACGGATACGATAAATTGTTCGACGTGTTGATGGCCGTGTTCCAAACTCTTTCTGCCACTGCCGCTATACCCAGTGAATATACTCGTACTTCCAGCACCACTTCAACGCAGCCTTGCGATCCACAAATGATAACCTTACCTCAGCCATTGTTGCTACTCGACGGTCTTCTGGTGTACTGGTTCCCCCACCACCCACGCATGCGTGGCGTAAATTAATTCATTAATTTAATAGTTAGACTACACTACACTTCCGCATGAGATTAGTACGTTTAAGTCTCCTTGTTTCGAAATTATTGAATTAAAAACAGTGAGTACATTTAATAAAATTGGACCCCTCTGTAGACAGAAAATGTTATTGTAATGTAATCATAAGAGAGTCAAAGAAGCATTTGTTCCGCCATCATGTACTATATATTTCTCTTTTGGCTCGTTCACAAGTAACCGATCATGATAAATGAGCATTCAATAGAAAGAGAATTATCCTGAGCAGAGAGAAACTGTACATTGATTTCATAAATATAGACAATTTGTCTATACGCGAGTGTATACATAAATAAATAAATAAATAAATAAATAAACAAGACGACAAACCCTACCAGAATTGTGTCCCTTCGAGGCCGCATAACAGTAAAGTCGGGCCCGTATATAGGCTACACAGTATAACAACAACAAAAAACGACGCACCGGGAAGGCGTTGTCCGATTGTAAGGAAATTACGTATGCAAAGACATTCGGAACGAACATGCAACTGATTAAAGCTGCGTGTCCAATGAATGAATAGCGGGAGCTCCCGCGCATCCGAACTGCGCATGCATCAGGTGTATATAAGGTGCACACGGCACGTGTTACTATGGACTGTCTTCAAGCTTCCCCTATCCTTCCTTGGCCAGCTCGGTCACCTGATCTCTCTCCCATAGAGCACATTTGGGACGTCATGGGAAGGCGATTGCGAACATCCCGGAATGTCGCAGATTTAGCCCAACAGTTGGAGACGATTTGGCACGGAATTCCGCAGGACACCATCCGGGAACTTTATCAGTCCATGCCACGTTGAGTGACAGCTTGCATCGAGGCCAGGGGTCGACCAATACCTTATTGTCGTCCTCACTTTGTAACGCTCTAACTCTGCAATAAATCATTCGATTGTTCTGCACTTTTGATCGTTTGTTTTTCTAAGTCTGTTCCTCACATCCAACGATTTTCATCGCCATCGGCCAATTCCTTTCTGATGCGTTTTTTTTTTTTTTTTAATACAGTGTGATACAGCCAGCCCCTGCCAGAACTGGGTCGCGTCGAACCTTACAGTTGTGTGAGGCTTATACACAATTATTTTTACAATGTTGCGTGATTTCTCGCACGGGTCCCCTAGTACAGTATTATAAACTTAATCAAGACGATGCACAGCGAAGTGTTAACCAGTCATCAAGCTGTTGACACAAGAGCCCAAGGCTCGTAAATGTTCATTGTTGTTGTTGTTGTTGTTGACTAGTGATTGCCTGTTTACCATCTCTTGATGAATGCAGTACATTGCATTTGTCTTTCGGCACATACTAGAGTAAAATGTGGCATTTCACCGATGTCTCACAATCAGCCTCATTCATGGCTGTGATTATATCGACGCTACCATGGTGTAAGACGCTCCTGAGGTATGGGTGGTGCTGAGTAATGACCTCAGGGCACAGGCAGTGCCTGTGGATGCACAGAAAGGTTCTACTCGTAGGGTTAGTACTGCTGTACTGACTCAGTGAGGAAAGCAATGGTAAACTATCTCATTCCTCGCCTTGCCTAGTACGCCTCATTACAGTGCTGCCTTGGTTTTGTGGGTTTCTACCACATACCCTACAGTGGTGCTTTTTGAGGATCCAACCAGCCTCTAGGCTGACTACCTAACAAGACAGACAGTTGATTAGTGTTTAGGGCTTGAGACATGATGATCATTTAGCCCCGTGTACTTGGACGCGCAGTATTGTCTGATAACCTGTGTTATTGAGATGTCTGTAGTAGAACGTGCCACCACGAGGTGGTCTTTGTAAATTCTCTCCAGCATTCAGCCGATGGAATTTCTCTTCAGATTCTTAATAAGGGACTGGTCTTGAGGCCAAACCTTAAAGCTGTAGATCAATGTAGATGACGCCATCGCTTACTGAACGTAATATACTTGACTTCACTAAGGCTAAACACAAGTGCACATTAATACATGTTGAAATGTCAAGGTCGTGATCGAACAGTCGCGGGGGCGTGCAGCACTCAGAACAATCTGGTGGTAAACAATGAACCTACATCATTACCAGACATTGGAATTCAAGCTTCAAAACGTTTGCACTTATAATAGTCGACTTGGATATGCTCACATACCGGTACATTTAAAACAAGTAGTTCCGTGACGAACTAAAGAGCCTACTTTTCTTAAAATCTAAGATTCATGCCAATCTATGTAGACCTATCTAGAATAATGACGAAATCAAGCTGGTAATACCAACCTTTCTAAGTACTGCAGTTTTAAATATACCTGAAATAGTGTAGCCTAATAGAGTAACTTACTACAGTTGACATCCCTGGTGACTCTGATATATTCTTAGTTCCATCTCTTAAGGTATAGAACGCACATACAAAATGTAGTTGAAGTCTAATGGGTAGTATGGACATTACATGCTGTTCGATATTGGAATTATCAGTGCCCACTAAACCATGTTGGGAACAATATCATGTATGTGATGCTCAGAATTATTCCGAAATATTACAATCCATTTTAGTGCCAAGTTTGGATATAATCCATTTGTTAGCATAGAAGTTACATGTAATTAAAAATTGAAACTATCAGAAAGCTTCAAATAATGTTGGCAGCACTGAGATACATTAGGTACTCCAAATTAATCTAGAATACCAGGTACTATACGTGTCCAAAGTTTAGAGCTGATGGCTTGCATACTTTCTGATATATTGATATTAGGGTTAAAACATATTAACAGTTGGCAGCCCTGGTGGCTCTTTAGAATACGCACAGTCATATCTGTTGTAGTACACATAGTACATATGAAATTTGGTTGAAATCCAATGGATAGTATAGATGTTACATGCATTTAGAAATTGAACCTATCAGCAGGCTTAGAATCATGTTGGCATCACTGGTATGCATGTACTTCTAAAAATTGATCTGGAATGTTATTATCAATATGTGTGCTAATTTTGGAAAAGTGCGCATGCATAACTTCTGAGATATCCAACATAGAGCTCAAATATCAATTGCGATTTTTCAGCAGTTGGTAGCACTGACGGCAATTTCAAATATGGCCGTGAGATATTCAGGTATAGATCTTTAAGCTTACCTAATTTGGTTTCAATAGCTGCAGCCGTTTAGGAGTTGATAGGGGGGCCACTTACACAGACAGAAAGACAGACAGACAGACACACATTTTCCCGGATCGATCTCATAAGTCTACTTTTTTCTCATTTTTGCAAAATGAGAAAAGTATGCTAAAAATCAGGGTTTTCACAACTTGGTAATGGTGATTGTTTTTTTTAAGGGGGCGTATCATCAAGGTAATCTACCCCTAATGCCCTAATGACAAGGTTAATATGAGATGTTTAGAATTACTACACTTACTAGAAAAAATATGAACTCACTACAGTGCCCTATAAACCAGAGGTGGGCACAATTCGGCTCAATGAGCAGCACTCCCGCTCCGGCAGGACAAAGGGCCGAGTATGCGCTCTCGCCGAGGTTGACCTTGTAGCTGCTTGCACAGCTTGCCGTTATAAGCGGCGTATCACAACAGCTTTATACTTGTGCCCTGTTTGTTGTGCATTAGATTATTATATTATGGTGCTATGTACATACGCTTAATTATATTCCTTTTAGTGAGGTTATAGTGCACAAAGATGGTCATAACACAAATCGCATACAGCAACAAAAAATATAAGTGAATGTCCTACCGCAGAAGTCGCAGGTAACATATAAAAACCCTGTATGGACAAGAAGTACCACCGGCAAGAAACCAGTGACCTGCGCTAAATGCGGTAAAGCATTCTTCACGAATTGAAAGCCGTATGCAATAGCACGAATTTGTAAATGCCTTACAACAGATGATGCAGGAAAAACGCCATACACCAGAAGATACATACAGTATAACAAATTAAGTATCCTACATGAGTACGTTACATGCTATGCCACAAATCATTCCTAGAGAGCACAAATACACCGGTATCCAACAGTAGTTCTCCCATATATAAAACACGTGAGAGAGCAGGAACACCTAACAAATATCAGGAGAGACAATATGCCACCGAAAAAGAAAAATCGGAAAAACCACAAGACCACTTTGGAATTATCGGAAAGTTCCGGTGATGAAGAACAACAGCAGGGTTCGGAAATCAAGGAAATGTTCTCGGAGATCTTGACTGAACTCAGGAACCTAAAATCCCAGAGTGACGAATTTAGGCGTGAAACGAAACAAGAAATCATGTCTATCAAAGAAACCATAGAGAAGACAGACTAAAAATGGAAAGAGGTAAACGAGGCAGTGGAGTCAAAAATAACAAGCGTAGAGAACACGACGCAAGAAAAATTAAATTTGACACAAGAAAAATTAAATTTGATATCAGAAAGAATCAAAACCCTAGAGACATGGGAAGAACAAACGAAAAAAAGGATGAGAAAGAACAATATCGTAATTAAAGGGAAAAAAAACTAACGATGGAGAATGATAACAAAAAGGAAGTAGATGCAAAAGCTACAGAGATCTTAGGGAAGATAAATGCAGATGTTGAAATAGAGAACATGACATACATAGGGTAAGATAAAAACAACAGAGGGATCTTGAGAGTCACCTTCAAGAACTTCACAGACAAGTTAAGAATAGTTCGAAACAAGGCGATGCTAAAAGGGCAAGACGTTTATATAGACGACGACCTTACTAAGAAAGAGAGAGAGAGATTCAAGCAGCACTAAGAAGCATAGCCAGAGAACAGAGAAATAAAGGCAACAACGAAGTAAAAGTTGGATATCAGAAGATCCTTCTAAATGGCCACTGGACAAAATGGAATGACCTAAACACAAAAGATCTAAACACAAAAAACTGAGCACCAACAACCAGGAGGTGATGTGCACTAAACAGACGGTACACAAGGAAAACAAGGAAGAACTAATAATCGCCACCTGGAATGTAAGGATTCTGAGAACGGAAGAAAGAGAAACGGAATTAAAGAATGCATTAGCTGACCTGAAATTCGATATACTAGGTCTTAGTGAGGTTAGAAAATATGGGCAGGAAATAATTGAAACACTGGAAGGAGATATATTCAGCTACATAGGCGAAACGAAAGGACAGAAAGGAGTGGGATTCATAATAAAGAAGAAACAAAAACATTGCATTAAAGAAGTTAGAGGGGTCTTTGAGAGGATAGCTGTACTATCCCTGAAATTAAACAGACATACCTTCACAATTATCCAAGTCTATGCTCCCACAGAAGCTAGTACGGAGGAAGAAATCGAACATTTCTACGACCTTCTACAAGACACATTAAACCACTACAAAGCCCATAGAACCGTTGTAATGGGGGACTTCAATAGTAAAATAGGCAATCAAGAAATTGAGGAAGAGGAGCCAATAGGACCCTACGGCTATGGATCCAGAAACGAACGAGGGGACAGGCTTATACAATTCGCACAGGGACAAGGACTACAAATCGTTAATACCTTTTTCAAGAAAAACCCAAGCAGTAGGTGGACATGGAGAACACCAAATGGAAAAACAAGGAATGAAATTGACTTCATACTAGCAGACAGACTAGAGGGCATCAAAGATATCCAGGTGATCAATGGTCTGAAACTTGACACAGATCACAGAATGGTTGGAATGAAAATGCTTATTCCAAAGAAACAATGCCCATACGTTAAAACCCAAAGGTTCGACTCGGAAAGAACCAACCGAATCCAGTACACAGAGAAACTGAAGAAGAACCTGCAAGAGCTGGAAGAACAAGAGGAGATGAGCACACAGAACCTATATGATAAACTGGAGAAGTGCATCACAAAAGCTGCTACAGAATCCTCTATTGGGTTGAAAAAGTCAGGAAAGGGAAATAAGCTGAAAGAAAGCACCAGACGACTGATTGACGAGAGGGAGAAATTAAAACGGGAAGCAGAAACCAACCATCAGAAAAAGACAGAATATGCGGAATTGAACAAACGCACAAAAAGAGAAATCCGAAAGGACATCCGAGATCACAACACCGAAATGGTCAAGAAGGCTATATAGAAAGATCGACATCAGTAAGAAAGATCAGGAAAGAAATATCAGATGGCAAACACTGGATATTAGGAGTGAAGGATGTAAAAGAAAATAGACTAGCTTCAAGGGAAGAGATACTGCGACATGCCACGGAATTCTACGAGAAACTATACTCCAGCACCCTCGAGAGGGAAAGTATGATTCAAAATTTGAATAATCCGAAGGGTCACCAGGAAGAGGAAATACCCCCCCATCCTTCAAAGCGAGGTGAGTGCAGCAATAAAAGAAATAAAAAATGAAAGATGCCCAGGTGACGATGGTATATTTAACGAATACCTAAAATGGAGAGGTGAGGAACTTGTAGCAATCATCACTCGACTCTTCAACACAATACTCGAATCTGAAGAAATACCAGCGGAATGGAAACTAAGCACTATAATCCTGCTCCATAAAAAAGGAGCTAAAGACGACATCAACAACTATAGACCGATAAGTCTGCTGCCAAGTCTATACAAACTGTTCACAAAAATATTAACCAAGAGAATGTCAAAATCACTAGAGGAAAACCAACCTATAGAACAAGCAGGTTTCAGATCAGGATTCAGCACGGTGGACCACCTCCAAACAGTAAACCAACTAATCGAAAAACTGCCAGAATTCAACCTTAAAGCCTATATTGCATTTATAGACTATAACAAAGCCTTTGACTCCGTGGAACACACATATGTTCTAGAGGCCCTAGAGAACCAAAACATACAGAAAAGGTATATCAGACTTCTAGCAAAAATCTACGAGAGTAGCCAGGCAAAAATACGGACAGAAATGGAGGGAAAACACTTCGAGCTAGAGAGAGGAGTGAAACAAGGAGACCCCCTCTCACCAAAACTATTCACTTGCCTGCTAGAAAACCAATTCCGGAAAATTAAATGGAAAACAAGACACGGCATCAACATAGATGGACAAAACCTGACACACCTACGGTTTGCAGACGACATCATACTCATGGCAAAATCTGCACCAGACTTAGAACAAATGGTAACAGAATTAAACAAGGTCAGCAAAGAAGCTGGCCTAACCATGAACCCGAGTAAAACGAAACTGATGACAAATGCGACAGAAAACCCAGTAAACATTGACGGTGAAACATTAGAGTATGTCCAGGACTATACATACCTAGGTCAAAATATTTCATTCCATAATAATACAGAGAAAGAAATCAAAAGAAGAAAGAATTGGGCAAGCATGGAAAAAATTCTGGTCCTTGAAATTCATTTTAGGAGATAAATCTCAGAAACTAAGCCTGAAAACTCAAGTTCTAGAGAAATGTGTAATCCCAGTAATGCTGTATGGATGTCAAACATGGTCACTAACTTCGCAGCAGAGAAAAACGCTCCAGATAGTCCAACGCAGGATGGAACGAAAAATCCTCAATATCACGCTGAAAGACAGAATACGGAACGAGGAGATACGCAGAAGAACCAGTATTAAAGACGTCATCAGCACAGCGGACAGACTAAAATGGAAATGGGGAGGCCACGTAGCGAGGATGGAGCATAGAAGGTGGACGCACAGACTAACGATGTGGGACCCCAGAACCGTCAGGAGAAACGTAGGAAGACAGAGGACACACTGGGCTGACACATTCAAGAAATTTGCCGGACCACAATGGACAAGAAGAGCAAGAGACAGACAAGAGTGGAAGACCCAAGAGATGATCCTTTTCAATACATAGTATATGCGAGGAAAGGAAAGGAGCAACTCAGTGCAACATAGTGAACCCTTAAATACAATAGCGATAATGTATTGAGGACATTTAAAACTGTACTGAAATAAAGTGAACGTGCTAGAATCATTAACAATTTTGCAAATATTAGATATAAGAACAAGAATACAGAACATAGACAATACTGTAACTAGGTTAGGAATAGGTGTATCAATAGCTATAAGAACATTCAAGAACAGAGCCTAACATGCCACTAGGTGCCTCACTACTCTTTAGGACTGCTCACCTAATGAGTGTAATGGAGCAAAATCCCTGCCTAGACAGGAGGCCATTGCCCTTAGGGGATTAAAGGGCTGTATTTATTATTATTATTATTATTAGGTTCTGTGTAGGAAACATAAATAATTACTTTGACCACAAAGTTCAGTCATCGGCTCTGCCTACCATCTAAAGGTAGACGGCCAGAGACAGCGTGGGAGACCAAAATTGCGGTGGCCGGACACTATTAACGCAGATTTACGATCAATAAACTTGAAATCGCGGGAAGCGTTAGATCGCAAGAAATGGCGTGCATTGATCCAAAAAGCGGACCCCGTTCCTACGGGATGACGCTAAGAAGAAGAAGAAGAAGAAGGAGAAGAAGAAGCAGAAGAAGAAGAAGTACACACTCCTTTGCCCACTACCGATAGTCCTAAAACTACAATAAGCCAACCTAACAACTTGTTTAGAACACAAGGAACGAAAACTTGCTCTAGGAGTACAAAAATAGATACATGAATAAATATCATTCACCATAAACAAAACATAGGCCTATGTGTTCTTATATATATGAACTGTCATTCTGCAGATGATGAGGAGGTGTGCGTATCCTTTCGCTGAATCAGACGGGCTACATTTGGAGCGATTGATCTTGCACTTGCAATTCGAAGAACGGCAGTGAGATGTCGTCATTTAGAGTGGCTCTTCGTGGAGATTTATTTATCTTCATTAGAGAGAACAGTTTCTCACACAGATATGTTGAACCAAACATTGAAGTTTGGCAGTCATATTGTGCATGTTTCGGAAATCTGTTCGCGAAAACTGTTCATAAAAATGTGGTAAGCTTGTTCGTGATTCATATTTAGCGTACAGCCGTACACATAATATAGGCCTACTCAGCCCGGTACAATGCTGTACCTACTGTATGCTTGCGTAGTAGTCGTTCCAGCACAAGCTATTAGCGAGCAGTCAGCTGGTCCAGGCTCCTTGGCTCCGCTCGCGCTCATACAGTCGGCTCCAGGAGCTGCGCTCTCTCATTGCCCACCTATGCTATAAACCAGGAATGTCAAAGATACGGCCCGCGATCGCAATGTGTGACAGACAGAAGAATCATGACTTCACTCGATTCCTCTACGGAAGTTTTAAAATGCGCACACTACAACATTTATAAGTAATTTCAAGGGCAGCGCGTGCCTAGACAAGCGAGAGAGGTAGACAGTAACGCCATCTCTTAGCAACAAGCGGAAATACCACGAAGGCTAGAATCTTCCACGCGCTTCGAGTCTAGACTAGAACCTTCCTTATTGATATAAAAGGAGTGCGTCGGCACGACGTTAGTCAGTTGAGTCGAGTAATAGAAGCGATACGGTCGGAGAAAGATTTTAGTTAATTTAGTTGTACTGCGACATAGTGATTGTGAAGTCCAGTGATTGTGAAGGTATTGTGCATTTGTTTGTGTCGTGCGCATGCGATATCCATAATTGTTGTGTCGAGTTCCATAATTGTTACGATTTTGGCATAATGTCACAAAAACGTAAAGTTGATAGAAGTTGATAGTGAGTGCAGAGTTTTTCAGTCTAAATGGGAAATTGCATATTTTTTCATAGAATGGAAAGGTAAACCACTGTGTTTGATTTGCAATCAAACAGTTGCTGTTTGTAAGGAGTTTAACTTTAAGAGACACTATGATGCGAATCATAAATCAAAATTCGATTGTTACACTGAAAAAATAAGAATGGACACATTGTCATCTTTAAAATCTAAACTTCAAGGTCAACAATCGATGTTTACTAAAGCTAATACTGAGAGCGAAGATGCCCTGAAATCAAGTTTTATTATTGCATTAGAAATCGCGAAGATGGTGAGTTTATTAAAGACTGCATGTTGAAAGTGGCCGATGTTTCATTTCCATTTCAAAAGTCAATAATTAAAAATATTTCGCTGTCAAGAAACACTGTTGCTTCAAGAATAAATGATTTATCTCAAAATTTGGTTCTTCAACTGAAGGAGAAAATTAAGGAATTTACAAACTTTTCACTGGCTGTTGACGAGAGCACTGATACTGAGGATACAGCTCAACTTGCTGTTTTTATACGAGGTATTAACAGTAACTTTGAAATAACTGAAGAACTATTAAAGTGCGTCCCATTGACAGGTACTACAAGAGCAAATGATATTTATTCTGCAATTGAGCATTTGATAGCAGAATATGAACTCGACTGGAATATACTTAGCAGCACAACTACGGATGGCGCTCCTGCCATGGCTGGCAAACATTCGGGCGTTGTAACTAAGTTAAAACAGAAAACATCAGGGAATTTTGTGGGATTTCACTGTATAATTCATCAGGAATCATTGGCATCCTAACATTTAAAAATGGACCACGTCATGCAACCTATAATTAAAATAGTAAATTTTATAAGGAGCATAGGACTAAATCACCGACAGTTCAGGCAGTTTTTACAAGATTTGTACGAAAAGTTTTCTGATGTCCCTTATTTCACCGAAGTTCATTGGCTCAGTCGAGGAATAGTTTTAGAAAGAATTTTTGCATTACGTGACCCTATTCAAGCTTTCATGTTAGAAAAAGGCAACCCAATTGATTATGACAATGACTGGTGGGTTGATTGTGCCTTTTTAGTAGATGTGAATAAACACTTGACTGATCTGAATGTAAAATTACAGGGTAAAAATCTGATTGTCACTCAAATGTATTCATGTATTCAAGCCTTTGAAACAAAGTTGAGGCTGTGGGAAAATCAGGTAAAAAATCAAACTTTGGAACATTTCCCTCATTTAAAATCATTTGGCACGGTGAACAAAAGTAAATTGGATCAATATTCTCAACTTCTGCAAAATCTGATCACGGAATTCAACAATCGTTTTGAAGACTTCCACAAAATGAATGAAATGGAATTCCCAATTTTCAACAATCCATTCAATTTTGAAGCTTCACAGGCACCAGTTCATTTGCAAATGGAGTTGATAGATCTTCAATCAGACAGTATTTTGAAAGAAAAATTTAAAGAGGTTAACGCTCTTACATTTTATACACAATATTTCAAGAGTTTGGATAACTACCCGCAATTAAAAAAGCATGCAGCACGCATTCTGTGCATGTTTGGTAGCACCTATTTATGTGAGCAGATGTTTTCCGTCATGAAAATAAATAAGAACAAACATCGCACAAGACTTACGAATGAACATCTCCAATCAATTCTTAAAATAATTACAACGAATATGATACCTGACATCAATGAGCTTGTCAAAAACAAGAGAAGTCAGGTATCTGGATCCTCGAGCTCAAAATAATTACCCTCTTTTATAACTTTGATATGATTTTTAACAACCGTATATTAGATACTATATAATTAAGTAAATAAAATGTTATAATAATTCAGTACATTTGTTTTATTTGAATCTGGCCCGCCTACACATTCTAAATTTAATATATGGCCCTATGCAAAATTGAGTTTGACACCCCTGCTATAAACAATCCACCTCGCGGCCCGGCGAAGTGACTAGTATTGTTGGCTGTTCCTTCCACATCCTTGCCCAGTTTCATTCACCATCATTCATTTCATCTCTCATTAACTCCTCTCATGAGGTTGGCATCAGGAAGGGCATCCGGCCGTAAAAGCCATTCGCCACAAATACTTCCATCGCATCTCATCCCCGACCCCGTTGGAAAACGGAAATAATAAGGGGTAGACATACATTATTATTAACATCATTATTACTAACGGGTAATTCAGCACTGTTTAAACAATGCCGTATTTTGAACAAAAATCAATTGTTAACCTACATGACCCGAACATTAAATAAAGAGGAAATAGCTATTTTCTAAAACGGAGGAAATTAAAGATCAGCCGATAGGTTCTCTCTCACCTCCAAACAGTACTGTATATTTGAGCATCACGCCATCAATCCTCTTAGCGATCTGCGTGTATTACCACTAGCATGACAAAGGCTGTAAAAATCCGTTAGTCCAGCGAAGACTTATGGCGTGACAGAGAGATTGCAGCTGATCCGACATGTTCATATTTCATCTGTCGAAAGCAAAAGAGTTTCAAATTGTATGGGGATGAAAATGAATCAAATGGCCACGTTATTGCGATACATGAAGCGACGACCACTATGCTCGTTAAACATAGGGGCTCTGGCCACCACAAAAGTAGACTACAATATATTTCACTGCGATCATTGGTTGGTTGGTTGGTTGGATGGTTGGTTACACAGTTTAGGGGCTGCGACAACGCGGTCATGTAGCCCCGTGTACTTTGGGTGTGTGTAGAATCTGTCTGATAACCGGTGTTAATTGTGATGCCTGTATTAGTGTGTGTTATCTGTGATTCAGGTAGAAGGACTTCAGACGATTAATTTCTTCAAGTAGTTCCAACGTTTTCTACCAAACGCCACCATCAACGACCAACTAGTTCTGAACTTGGTTACTAGATGCCCTTGGCGACGAACGTTGGAATCTAAGAGCGTTAGACGAATATAACCTATAATTTAGCTTCACACAAGTGTAATTAGTGGAAGGTTCTTTATCATGCCAAAAATCTATGTCATGGGACCGCCGGCTTTATTTTCCCTCCGAAGGAAGGCATACTGAGGGATTTTTAACACTCTTAAAAAATCCAACGACTTCAGCCGGGTTTGAACCCGCGACCGTGGGCAAAGTTGCTCAGCATGCTACCAACTACGCCATGAAGCCGATCACACCGCAAGTTAATGTCTATTACAAACATTTACTTATTTCGAAACTGAACAACGAATTACTTTGAAGGAGAATGTTTCGTACGCTTATTTAGTTAGCATCCCGACATTTGCCTGGAATGGAAATGGGAAACCACGGAAAACCACTTCTAGGATAGCGAACCCACCGCTTCTCATGTTTGCTTCATGGGGCTGAGTAGTCTATACTCCGTTCCAACCCCCAGACCAGGATTGAAGTTTGTTGGGAGAGCCGAGAATCCAACTAGGACCTCCGGGGGCAACAGCCAAGAATGCTAGCCGCTACTCCACGAGATGGTCTTATTAATAACCAAATGCATTGCCATAGATGTAAGCCTCCGTGGCTTAGGCGGCAGCACGCCGGCCTCTCACCACTGAGTCAGTGGTTCAAATCCCGGTCATTCCATGTGAGATTTGTGCTGGACAAAGCCGAGGCAGACAGGTTTTTCTCCAGGCACTGCGTCTTTTCCTGTCAAACTTTCATTCCAGCAACACCCTCCACTATAATTTCATTTCATCTGTCATTCATTTAATCATTTGCCCCTGAGGAGTGCGATAGGCTTCGGCAGACGCACTGTTCATATCCTCGACGCTAGATAGGGGGGGGGGGGGGGGCTCATTCAATCCCTGACCAGTTCGGACGACTGGAAACAGGCTGTGGATTTTCATTTCCATTGCCAAAGACGATCTTAATACCAAAGACCCCGTATACAAGACATAAATATCACACAAGTAGTTTGATGATACTCACATTCCACTGCTGGCACAAGTGTTATTTTTAACTCGTTCATGACCTTGCCAAAATATACAGTATGAGTCAGTTGGAATGCACTAATATGAAGCCTCACAATCCTCTGCAGTACGTCAGGCGTTTTAAATTGTGCGTCTCGACGCTTGCGGCGTCTAAAAAGAGAATGGCTGAGCATAACATTGCCAAAGAAAGATATAGTCAAATAATTCATTGTCATCTTCAAATAAGACGACAGCATAAGAAAACAAAAGTTGATGAAGGAAGGTCAGACTGG
Organism: Meconema thalassinum; assembly: GCA_946902985.2. Taxonomy (NCBI): domain Eukaryota; kingdom Metazoa; phylum Arthropoda; class Insecta; order Orthoptera; family Tettigoniidae; genus Meconema; species Meconema thalassinum. The sequence continues at coordinate 179,816,328 of OX336393.1, forward strand.
AAGATCATGATGATGATGTTGATAATTGTTGTTTTAAGGGGCCTAACATCTAGGTTATCGACCCCTGATGGTTTGGGTGATCGTGAAGATGAAAATGAAATGCAAACTTAAAACTAAATCTAACTACTAACCTACATACTAGAAGAAGAATTGGAAAACTAAAGGAGAATAAGGCAAATAAAAGACAGGAGGAAAAGAAATGCCCTCCCCTCGAAGAATGTGGATTGAGGGACTTGGAAGGAAGGAGAGCCATGAAAGGCAGATGGGAAAGTGAAAGAGGAGAGGGTACGCCCCACAGGTAATGGTTAAAGGGGGAATACCGGACCCAGCTCAGGAATCCCTCGCGGTCGCCAACTCCCGAACTCACCAGCCGTGAGCCCCTGAGGGTGTAGCAATATCTAGGGTGCACCAGAAGTGGTGGGGCTACATACACCCTGCCACCTTGAGGGCCTTGAGCAGAAGGCAGGAGATAATAGGAAAAGAAAAAGAAGGCTGACCCCTTGCAGAAGGAGGGTATCAGAAAAGATGAGACAAGGGCCAATAAGGCGGAAAAGGAAGAGACTCCCTAGGCCTCGGATACCCTAATACCGTCGGGGTCGGAAGAGAACAAGAGTTGACCAAGTGAGGTCGACAGGAAAGAAGACGGAGAGGAGCCCGGCACAAGTAAGTGGAAGCAATGCCGGACTCAGCTGGGGCCCCGTGGTCGCCAACCCACGTCCCACTAGATGTGAGCCCCATGGGGAACTGGAAGATCAAAGGTTTACTGAAAGACAGGGGCCTAGTACAAGTGGAAGCCATGATCTGGCTGGATTTCAGGGCATCGTGAATATTATACTCTTATGCTCTTCATTCCAAGTAACTCCTGCAATTGCTCCCATCGATTTGTCTTAGGAAGGGGCGTGAAGGCACAGCGGTTGAGCTGCTTGCCTCCCACCTAAGCGAACTGAGTTCGATTCTCGATTAATGCAAGTGGGATTTTTGAGATTAAATGCCTTCCTTCGCACTACTTCATGTATGTTACCCATATATATACTATTATAAAATAAAGTCTTCGATTCTGTTTGTCTGATTGTCCCGGCTAATCTCGAGAACTACAGGACGGATTTTTATGTATTTTTCACCATCCTATAAAGCATTTTTCAAGGAATGTTCGTATTCATCTAACACCAGAGAAAGCGGAGACAAACGATTTAAGTGAAAAGAGTCAATCAGCTTTTTCGGCTTACGCTGGCTAAACCGTTTAAGATTTATCAATATTTCACCAATACAATGTTCAGCGTTAAACATTCTTAAAACATTACGAGCCTTATAGTAGTCGCATATGATGTGTAACATGTAACATGTTATCCTACTGTGTGTCTGCCGGAAGCGCAAATCCCTTGTTAACAGTGTACTCTGTTGGTCTTCGAAATAAAAACTTGTAAAACTCCAGTGCCAATGATTTATTGTAGGAATATCTTTAATGGGGCCTTCAAAACTTGAAGTAAACCGTATGGGATATACATTCCACATAGGGCTGTATGCTGGCCCACAGTACATCGAATGCTTATATTAAATAATAATCTTTAATGTGGCCTCCAAACCTTGAAGTAAACCGTATGCGATATACATACCGCATACGGGTGTATGTTGGCCGACAGTACCTCGAATGCTTGCATTAAATAAGAATACAGCAAAAGTGTGAAGATTTAATAAATCATAATTGTTTTCAGCAAATATGATATAATGAATATTTTCACACCAAAGAACGACAACTTGAAGACGATTTATTGTAGGAATATCTTTAATGGGGCCTCCAAACCTTGAAGTAAACCATATGCGATATACATTCCACATAACCACATGGCCGACATGCGCGAACCGGTCAGGGTTTGGCACTGGAGTTTTACAAGTAGTTATTTCAATGACCAACAGAGTTCACTGTTAACAAGGGATTTGCGCTCCCGGCAGACACATAGTTGGATAACATGTCACATGTTACACATCATATGCAACTACTGTAAGGCTCTGAATACTTTCACACCAAAGAACGACAACTTGAAGATGATTTATTGTAGGAATATCTTTAATGGGGCCTCCAAACCTTGAAGTAAACCGTATGCGATATACAATCCACATAGGGCTGTATGTTGGCCGACAGTACCTCGAATGCTTACATTAAATAAGAATACAGCAAAAGTGAGAAGATTTAGTAAATCATAATTGTTTTCAGCAAATATGATATAATAAATATTTTCACACCAAAGAACGACAACTTGAAGATGATTTATTGTAGGAATATATTTAATGGGGCCTCCAAACTTTGAAGTAAACCGTATGCGATATACATTCCACATAGCCACATGGCCGACAGTACGTCGTGGTAGTCTACCAATCTTCGCCACCACGCGCGCTCATTGTTTCCGTCCCATTTCCGTCTCTTTTCCAAAATCACTCCCACAAAAACATATCCAGCTACCGGGTGGAAAGATATTACACATTTTAAAAAATATACACACATCAAAAAAAGTTTTGCATCACCTCGGTTCCAAGAGTTCCGGAACCGTTAAATACAAAGGGAATAGAGATCAACACAAACAACATTTCAGCTCGTTTTATTGCTCATGAGACCCACACATTGCATGTTGTACCATCATACAGCTAGACTTTCAGCATTTGTGGTCCAGATTGCAGTACACACCACTACCTCTAATACCCAGTAGCACGTCCTCTTGCATTGATGCATGCCTGTATTCGCCGTGGCATACTATCCACAAGTTCATCAAGACACTGTTGGTCCAAATTGTCCCACTCCTCAACGACAATTCGGCGTAAATCTCTCAGAGTGGTTGGTGGGTCAAGACGTCCATAAACAGCCCTTTTCAACATATCCCAGGCATGTTCGATAGGGTTCATGTCTGGCGAACATGCTGGCCACTGTAGTCGAGCGATGTCGTTATCTTGAAGGAACGCATTCACAAGATGTGCACGATGAGGTCGAGAATTGTCGTCCATGAAGACAAATGCCTCTCCAATATTCTGCCGATATGGTTGCACTATGGGTCGGAGGATGTCATTCAGGTATCGTAAAGCCGTTTCGGAGCCTTCCATGACCACCAGTGGCGTACGTCGGCCCCACATAATGCCACCCCAAAACATCAGGGAACCACCACCTTGCTGCACTCGCTGGACAGTGTGTCTAAGACGTTCAGCCTGACCAGGGTGCCTCCAAACACGTCTCCGACGATTGTCTGGTTGAAGGCATATGCGACACTCATCGGTGAAGAGAACGTGATGCCAATTCCGTGGGGTCCATTCAGCATGTTGTTGGGCCCATCTGTACCGCGCTGCATGGTGTCGGGGTTGCAAAGCTGGACCTCGCCATGGACGTCGGGAGTGAAGTTGCGCATCATGCAGCCTATTGCGCACAGTTTGAGTTGAAACACGACGTCATGTGGCTGAACGAAACGCATTATTCAACATGGTGGCATTGCTGTCAGGGTTCCTCCGAGCGGCAATCCGTAAGTAGCGGTCATCCACTACAGTAGTAGCCCTTGGGCGGCCTGAGCGAGGCCTGTCATCGACAGTTCCTGTATCTCTGTACCTCCTCCATGTCCGAACAACATCGCTTTGGTTCACTCTGAGACGCCTGGAAACTTCCCTTGTTGAGAGCCCTTCTTGACACAAAGTAACAATGCGGACGCGATCGAACTGCGGTATTGACCTTCTAGGCATGGTAGAACTACAGACAACATGAGCAGCGTACCTTCGTCCTGGTGGAATGACTGGAACTGATCGGCTGTCGTACCCCCTCCGTCTAATAGGCCCTGCTCATGCATGGTTGTTTACATCTTTGAGCAGTTTTAGTGACATCTATGAACAGTCAAAGGGACTGTATCTTGGATACAATATACACAGTCAACGTCTATATGCCGGAGATCTGGGAACCGAGGTGATGCAAAACTTTTTTTGATGTGTGTATATCATAAATACGCAACCCTTCGTAAGTGTTCTAAGGTAGTATATGTTAAAAGTGTGTTACTGCAGTATAAAAAACCATGTACGGTAACTATGTACAAGGCGTGATCAAAAAGTTACCGTTTGACAGTCCTACAGTCCAGAATCGGTATGCCAATGAGGCAAAATCACCGTGAGTATTAAGGCACTCATTCTACCAACACACCAGGTTGAAGATCCCCGTGTGGTAAAACACATTGTCGTGCTGCGTGAGGATGTCCGTAATCACCTGCTGCACATCCTCACCCGACAGGAATCGTCAACCCTTCGAGGCGTTTTTTTAAGGGACTGAAGGCGTTATAATCGCATGGGGAGACATCAGGACTATAGGGCGGTTGCTCGATTTTCAATATGTTTGATAGTTAACCAGACTCGTAGGAATTAGCATTCGCATTCGTAATAAACGAAATGTGCGTGTTTTATTGCATTTCTGATTTTAATACGAGGGTCGAGTCATAAGTAATGGAAACTTTTTTTTCTCGCGAACAGGAGACAACACGGAATATCTACGATATGCATTTGGAATCGTACGGTAGCCTGTGTACTTGCGTAGAATGCCACTAGATGGTGTATGTAAACAACAGTGTGGGTCTGAGCATGCCCCCAAGTTCAGTGTGTGAGTGAGAGCGCCACACAATGGAAGTCATCAAGCAGGAGCAACGATCGTATATTAAAATCGCAGTTCTCCGCGGCAGAAATGCACGCCAATGCCATGCATTGCCATTGCTAGCAAAGAAGACATCGTAATAGCATTTCGGAGGTAGGTGTTACACGTTAGCGAAACACATGCAGCGAATGGTATTCAGCGCCTGCCCCACCTCTGGCAATGCACAGTAAACACCTTGGGTGATTATTTCGAAGGTCAGTAACCAGTGGAGACCTGAACTTTGTACGTAGTCTTGTGTATTTGCTGTCTATACCTTAATAAAACAATGTTCACCAATGGCCTGTGTTCTGTCACTTAACTACGAGCATCTCCTGACGTCAGAATTTATCTTCAGGCACTATGCATACGTACATGCCCTATATTTCGAAATGTATATCGTAGATTTTCCGTGTTGTCTCCAGATCGCGAGAAAAAAATAGTTGCCATGACTTATGACTCGACCCTCGTATGTACATTCACTGTCGCAGGTCCACCAGTCTGTACTTATTATATCCTATGAACTGAGGTGGTTTCATATATTTCCGCTAGAATTCAGGACGAGGTGGAGAGGGAGAAAGGCGCACGTTTATAAGAGACTGAATTTTAAAAATGCACTATACACATCGCAGTATGCCATGAATTGAATAAATTCATATGTGTGTTTATCAACAAGGAGAGGGTCACATAAGAGAATCATGCACTCCACATTCCATCGGCTGGCGCATTGCTTTCTGTCTAATGCTAACATATATGGAAACCTTTATTATCTCAAAAAGTAATCGTCAGATTTGCAAAATAAGCACATGAATGAACTCGCCGCTCGATTTTTAGTCGTTCTAGTGGGTGAAATTAGTATAGTCACATTAAAACATAATGCGCATGTGCTGGGGATGAAATGGACCGTGTTTTATGAGCCCCTTAATTCGATTTAAGAATTTGGAAACAAAATGTCGATATCTTTAACGGTTCTGTAGATATTTGAATAGCTGAATAACCCTGTATATAAATCTTAATCACATGTAATTTATTTCACGTTATTTCTCATATAAGGTGCGTTCAAAAAGTAACGAGCCGGAGGCATACTTACAGAAACCAGTACTGTACCTGTATGTTAGAAGTATTGGCCCTGGCTGTTGAGGCACTTGTCCCACTGTGACACGAGGCGGTGAATGGCTGTCTCATAAAATTCCCTGGGCTGTGATGTGAACCAGTTCCGCACATACAGCTGGACGTCCGCGTCCGAGGTGAATCGTTGGCCCCGCAGAGCCTTTTTCAGATGACCAAACATGGCGTAACCACAGGGAGAGAGTTCTGGACTGTATGGAGGGTGGCCGAAAACCTCTCATTTGAATTTCTGCAGGAGTGCCGCGACTGTGTTGGCCGTATGAGGTCGTGCATTGTCGTGGAGCAACCACGGCGGCTATGGCGTTCACTGTCACTCGGCGGTCTTGGGTAATGAGTGTATCAACAAGTTGGACGTTGTCATCGGTAATGCAGGGGGGTGCCCCAGACCGGGCATCATCGGCTAACGACACCCGTCCTTCCCTGAAGCGCTTGTGCCACGCCTTGACCCTTGCAAGGGACATGCAGTGTTCGCCGTACACTTGTGACATTCGGCGATGAATGTCCGTTCCCCCCACTCCTTCCGCTGTCAGAAACCGAAGATCACCTCTTTGCTCTTCGGTTGACGCCTCCATGTCACTGTTTGCAATGCGACTAGCAGCTTTGGACGATTGATGCATGCTGCTGCACGCGTTGTATCGTCACGTGACGTGCACGCGTGCCCTCTAGCGACGGGCTGTGACCCTCCACGCTCTGGTCGGAACCACACCTCGTTACACACGCCACGATTAGCCGATGTCGTCAACGGTTTGCGCATTCCAGCCTCCGGCTCGTTACTTTTTGAACGCACCTTATATTTGTGAGTCCGTCGTCAGACATTCTTGAAACATGTCCAAAGAATATAACCCTTCGTTTTCGTATGGTATCTGAGATTCTGTTGCATGTTTTATATGTTTATTTGTCAGGGGCATATATACATTTTTTCCCGGGGGGGGGGGCTGGCTATCATGGAAAATTGTGAGTATTCCCAGGGGATTGTCACCGCAAAATACCCAGAAATATCAACCAATATCTTAGAGCATAGAACTTTGTGTAATTATTTTAGATACGATTCAAAGTGTATATAGCCTACATACTGGCAATACAAAAAAAGTTGTAAAATACAACACAACACACAAATAAAATTTTATACGTAATGAATTTTCTATTATGATCTATGGAATATGAATAGGAAATATCTGAATATTTGTCAATTTACTAAGCATAAAGGTAAACAGTTTTTTTTTTTCACAAGTTGATAATTTATTTCTCAAAAGTACCATACTGTGGAATTCACAGTTTTGCCTCACAAGGCTGAGTGTTCCCTGTTCCAGCCCTCAGACTAGAATTAAAATTTCTTGGCAGAGCCGAGAATCGAATTCGGACGTCCGGGGCGCAGCCAAGAATGCTAGCCACTACACCACGAGTTAGTATAATTTCAATCCTAACATTGTTTATAACTTAGCCAAAGGGGCGTGGTGGCTCAGCGGTCTAGCTGTATGCCTCTCACCAAGGCGGTCCGGGTTCGATTCCCGGTCAATGCATGTGAGATTTTCGAAGTGAAAAGCCATGTCCTGTGGTTCGGATTCCACGTAAAAAGGAGGTCCCGTGGCTCATAATCACAATATTCACGGTCACGTAAAACTACAATCTTCCTTCCTTTTAACTTAGCCAATAAGTTAAAATTAGGGTATAACCAAATTTACAATTATTTTATGCTCTTACCAAAGCAACAATTTTTTATTTTCTTTTGGCTTTTTTCGGGGGGGGGGCTGGAGCCCCCACAGCACCCCCTTATATACGCCCCTGTTCTTTGGTACTGCGTAATTAATTATTAATTTATATTTTGTATCACAAGACAATAAACAACACGTACCTCAGTGAACCCAGGCCCTTCAAGATATCCGGGCCCCAAGACTACAGTCCCGTCTGTCCCTCCCTCTTGCCGGGCCTATCTGGAAATACATTTTGACTAACTATGATGAAGCCAGTCCTCAATCTGACTGCGGCTATATTTAAACCGCTTCTCTGTTACAGGGGACCAGCGTTGTCTTTTTCTTTTGCCAAGGCAATCGATTGTGGGACAAGGAGCGAAGGCGACATCTGTGCTGCAGTGTGAAACAAACTTCCTGCAGTTTCGTATAAAATGCTGAGTCTAATGTTAACCTGGAACTCGTAACCGTAACGAAACTCGTGACATTACGACAGAGCTGTGGAATTAAGCGCCCATTGGGGCACGACGCAGCAAATCTCACCTGCTTCGCTACGGCACTTCACTAACCAAGTAATGTTTCACAGGGTGAAGTAGCATTGAAACATTCTTTAGCAATTGAGGGAAGTCTTTTCAGGTTGAAGAGTTCATTGTGATGAACCTATTCTAAATTAAATGACAAAAGCGTCTGTAAAACGTGGTTAATCACGTACGATGCAACCCCTCCTCCAGCCCGAGTGTCTTCAGATCCGTTGCAGATATCTGCATTCCATTTCTTTATTAAATCTATGGCATATTAACAAGAGGCTTATACTGAAACTAGCGGACCCACGCGAGCACTCTCGCATAATGGGTTGTGTGCGCCCCATGTGTACAGACTACCCGCCGGCCCTAGTGATATGTGGGCTGTACGCGACACAGTTCTGCCAGAAGCTATCGTCTTGTTTATTTGTTAAAAAGCACTTTATAAACAAATAAATATATATTTCCGTTGTCTTTTCAAGAAATGCAAGATTGTTCCCGTACTATTGAGATGATTTGGAAGATTTTGGTACAAACCACACCTTCAAACTCCCTCTGGTTTAGGAGCTTAAGTTTTGTGGAACATACACCTTAGCGTGTCTCTACTTATTATAAAACAAAGTCCCCGATTCTTGGATGTCACGGGTAATCTCAAGAACCACTGGATGGATTTTGATGCGGTTTGCACCATTCTGTAAAGGATATCTCGAGGAAGGTTTCTGTAGAAAATAATTTATTTATGATCAAAGGAAGCCAAGAATTAACGATTTCAGTGAAAAAGTCGGGGGGGGGGACTGGCGGCCGTGCGTTTTTTTAAGCTCACGCTGGGCAAACCGTTAAACATATCTATATACTATGAGTGTAAGAATTGTTCAGCATGAAAAGTTCTACAAATAAGTCCGCGAGAGAATATCTCTATCTTCAATACATCGCCCACTATAAGTTTTTTTACGTTTTCATTTCTTCCAACAATTACCATTCAATTACTGCTGCGAACTTTTTGTTCCGCAAAATACACAGTCAAGATAAGATTGGACGGAAGGGGGATTTGTGTTTCATGCACCTCGCCATTCTTAAATTACGTCTGATAAGAATTCGTTGCTCATGCATCTCCATGATAATATAATTAATAGTCCCGTCAGTGATTTTAACAATGCCGCAAATTCCGTAATTAATCAACAAAAACAACCAATTATTCAAATAACAAAGGGCATTATCCTTGCCTTTCAGGGGCAGATGACCTCGTAGTCACCCCCTTTAAAACAACAATAACTAACTCTTTACCTTGTCATTTGCAAACAAGTGTATGATTTCTTTAATAGTACAATTTCACTTTCAAGTCAGATTCAACAGCAAGGACAGCAAGATGACTAAGACGATTCTTTCTTATGTTGTCGTGAAATAATCAGCATTGCCAATGTGCAACAGAGAATATTCCCTCGTGTTTGTGGGGGATTTAAATTTTAGAAACTTGACGTTTAATTCCAAAGCAGTATTGTGCAGTTTTTCATATATATATTGCCGCTCCCAAAACCTGCCCAGTTGCCCAGTTTATCTCCCCGTGCGTTTATCTCCCTCAGTTGTGTACTTGCTTCCGACGTGCGTCCGTTCTACGGGAGTAACCTACTGTATACCAAATATGGCACGCATGTTGGATGGCTCTCAGTGGCGGGCAGGTATGAACCACGACCCTTATGTTGTGAATTTCGTTCAGTTGGAGACAACTCAAGTTCGATGACAACTGAGAACTGGTTTCAGCTATAGAAGTGGTATGTAGATTTCATTAGAATGCTACCAAATGCAATGAATAATAATGTTATTTGTTTTACGTCCCTTCTAACATTTACGGCTTTTAGAGACGCCGAGGTGCCAGAATTTTTGCCCAGAAGGGGATCCTTAACGTGCCAGTACATCTACTGACACGGCTCCCTCGCATTTGCGCACCCTCAAATGCCAGCGCCAGGATTGGGCGCAGCAAGCGAGAGCGTTACCGCTGAGCCACGCAGCCAGCTGCCGTCCCCCCTCCCCATCCCAATTGCAATGGGCATCATGTGATGACTTCCGGAAAATTTTCGACATATCTTCGCGTTTCACATCTGCCTGACCCCCAAACCACCGTCAGTTCACAAATTTATATGAATAAAACTTTCTTCGGCTTTTCCCAATTAATTGGGGTCGCCGGAGCCAACCTGGCTCATTTTGGTTTTGACCGAGGATTTAATGCCGGATGCCCTCCCTGACGCCACGTGATTTTTCAGGTGAAAATTCAACCCCTCTGTCACCGAGATTCGAACCCCAGACGTCCGGGTGAAAGACGAGCAGCTAAGCCGCTGCCCCATCACGCTCCCCACAAGATTATAATCAATATTTTTTTGATATAACCTAGGCCTATATAGTCTACTGTACACTTGTAGACACGATAACAACCGGCATTTTGCACCAATCACTTTCAAATTTATACATAAAATATAACCATTCAAAATCTCGGTCGAGTTCGTTAATGGGCAAAATAGGACCACGGGGGTGGAAATAGCGGGCTTCTTTTTTTTTTGAAAAAAATTAAAAGATCGCTATAACTTTCTTAGTATGTGAAAAGTCGAATCCATTCAAAGTTCATACTATTCTTCGGATAAGGGCCAAAAACTTATCCCTGTGAAGTTTATTGATAACACCAACCATTTACCAAAGGAGTGGGGAAAAATGGAGTTTTGAGGAAAAAGAAATCCTACCTCCCTTTATTAGGCGCAAAATTAAAATTGTCAATAGTCCTCTAAAAATACCTAAAACATATGTCTAAAAGAATTTTTGATATGACCCACTCTTACGCCAAGGGATGAGCAAAATGTTTTCGGAATTATAAGGCGATAGATCTCTTCATATGTTCAACATGTGGAACTTATGTACGTATACAAAAAAATGGCAAATTTAGTGAATTCGAAATATTTTTCTTTCCGGTCACGGCGAGAGTCCGTCATTTTGTGTAGGCTAAGGATAGGTCATACAAGATCCACCCACTCGTATCTGATGAGAAGGGAAGACCCCCACTTTGTACCTGTGGAGCCGTTTTCACCGTGGCCCACATTTTCACCGAGTGTATGCATCTTGCTGGCTTACGAAGAAACCTTGCTTTGCAAAGGACTCTCAAACTTATATTAGCCGATGACGCGGTGGCTGCTGATCGCGTTATCCGCTTTATAAGTGAGAGTGGGTTAGGGCCAGCAATCTAAATTTTCCAGTATAAATTGACTCAACGATTTGTTCGTTTTTGAATGATTATGTTTGGTTTTCCGTAATTTTTGTTTATTTTCATAATTTTTTATTTTTTATTTAATGTTTTTGTTTTTGTTTTATTAATTTTTGGTCTTTTTAAATTTAGGCGTCCACCTCAAAATTTTAAATTCAATTCCAAATTTGTATTCTTTAATCTGTGTTATGAGGGGCAGATGACCTCGTAGTTCCACCCCTTAAAACAACAATAACTAACTAACTAACTAACTAACTCTTTGTCTGGTGAAATCTGGTTGGTTGGTTCTTCAGTTTAGGGGCTGCGACAACGCGGTCATGTAGCCCCGTGTACTTTGGGTGTGTGTAGAATCTGTCTGATAACCGGTGTTAATTGTGATGGCTGTATTAGTGGGTGCTATTTGTTTTTAATTCAAGTAAGGACTGCCGACATTGAATTTTCAAGTAGTTCCTACTTTTGCCGCCAAACGCCACCGTCAACGACTACTAGTTCAGACCTTGGTTACTAGACGCCACCGCAGTCAGCTCCTGGCGACGAACGTTGGGACCTAAGGGCGTTATTCAAATTTTAACCAATAATTTAGCTTCACACAAATTTAATTAGTGGAAGGTTCTTTAACATGCCATAAATCCATGACATGGGACCGCCGGCTTTACTTCCCCTCCGAAGGAAGGCATACTGAGAGAGGTTTAACGCTCTTCAAAAATCCGACGACCTCGGCCGGGTTTGAGCCCGCGATCTGGTGGATAGAAGCTCAGCATATTACCAACTACGTCACCGAAGCCGCTCTATTGAAATCTACCTCCGCATACCGGCGCGGCGTGCCGAAAGGGATTTTTTTTTTATTTCCTATTTTTACTCCAGGTAAATGCAGAGATGGTAAAGAACTTCAGGCCAACACTATCACCTTCCCAAACTTACCCCCCACACATGACTAGTATACTACAGTTAGCACAATAGCAGGGCTATCAGAAAGATTTTACATACGCTCAAGTACACGAGGCTAATGATCACGATACAGCAAGCTCCTAAATGAAACGACTGCCGTTGAACAGTAATTAAATGAGATTGAAGGTCGTTAGACTCTTGACTCATTTTCTCCCGGGATATGGGATGAGAAATGTTCTTTCAGACTGCATCTCGGGGGAGTCGTTGGATGTCAAAATGAGAAAGGGGGAGAGTTCTTTAAAGTGAACATTTACCCCCGGTAAATAAGGGATGGAGGGAAAGTAGAGGGATGCCAACCTACAGACTGTCTGGAAATATTACCAACTAAATAGGCAACAAAATATCTCATGTTTTTAGACGAAGAGAAAGATTTACATTTTTGATAACAAAAATTATAATTTACATAACTATCTAGCTCGTGTATGGCTCCCTAGGGGGGGAGTTTAAAGTTCAGACCTCAGTAAACATTTATGCTCAGAGTAACAGTAACTTAAAACACAATATAACAGCTAATATAATCCACGCACCCCTCTTCACGCGCAGGAAATCCCAGGAAATCCGATCATTTTAATGGAATCTCATAACAGAGTAAAGAACAAATTTGGAATTCGTCCAGAGTAGAAATGGGAAACACGGAAAACATTTCCATGATGGTTGAGGTGGGAACTGAACCCATACTCTACTCCATTATCCTCACGAGGCTGAGACCTCTGACCAGAATTAAATTTCTTGACAGATCCAGGAATCGAACCCTGGGGCGATAGCCATTAATGGAAGCCATTACATCACGAGGCGGTAGACTTGTACGGAAGCTTAAATCCTCCCCTCTGTAGACTTACAAAAGCTCATCACGAGGTGCCAGGCGAAGGGCGAGCAAATATCCTATTATACCAATAAGACACAGGATCACACGAACTAGCGAACAAGGGAATCCTCGCATTCAATTAACACAGCAGCTATATAAAAGGGTCGGAAGTTGCTTTAGCTCCCCTAAAATATCTTACTATCTGAGCTAACACCAGTAGTATTTAGGCTACAGCCATATGACTCAAAAAAGAAAACACGAACATACAAAACCTACCATGTCTAGGTTCATACAAACAAACAAACAGATGAACGAATAAATAAAATAAATAAATAAATAAATAAATAAATAAATAAATAAATAAATAAATAAATAAACAAATGTATGTCTAACCTTTAATAATATATTTAATACAGCCAAATAGCCATAACTTAAAATATAGGTTACATTGATGGGTTACATAATGGGTTGCATAATCACTTATAGACATTGTTCTTCTTGTACAGAATTCTATGTGGTACCGTCACACACATTTTTCCACATAATGTGCACTCACAGTCTATGCTTGTGTCATGGAGGTGTTTTGATTTGCAGAGTAGGTGGTGAAAACCGTGAACTGCCAACCTCGTAATGACATGTCAGTTCGAAATTAGGTTTTGTCCACGAGCGGTCTATCATGGCCCCTGTGCCATAGAAGTCTGGTTGTACTTCTTCTCTCTTCTCCGTCCACGTTGCCAGAAGTTTCTCTGATGCACTGGTGTTCGGTAGGGGTATGCTTGTCCTGAGGTCATCTACGAGGAAAGATTCCTTTGCCAAGAGATAAACAAGTCTAGACCGTGTCGTTTTTGATACTCCTATCGCCTTCTTTATGTAGTTCGCTTTCACCCTTTCCTAGGTGGATAGGTTCCTCGTAATTAAATGTGTCCAGATGATTTCAATGCCATAGGTCATTATTGGAAGAATTTTTACTCTGAATAGCAACATTGCTGTCTCCAGACTGAGTGATCTGATGTATTTTATTACGTGCATTGCCATCATTGCTTGGGTTACCTTATCTGTGACATGTTTTGTGAAACAGTATGCACTCGATTGCAGTGTGATGCTTAAATATTTAAAGTCTGGAACTATCTTTAATTTTATATCCCGAATGAAAATCTCAGCTCCTTTTCGGAAGATCATGGTGTCTGTCTTTGAGATGTTGATGTCCAGCTTGTGTTCGGAGCACCACTTAGGACGTCATTTACAGTTTCCTGGAGCCAATTACAATGTCATCAGCATATGCACAAGAGAATACTCCCTCCTTTTGGGCTATTTTTAGGATATTTGTGGTAGATATTATGTCTCCATACCCTTTATTATTCCCGTTTTACAACTGGGTCAGGGATGAGAGGCGGTGGTTTTTAAGGCTGAAAGCCCTTCCTGACGCCAAAATCATGAGAGGAGTTAATGAGAGATTAAATTAATGAAGACGAAAGAAACTGGGCAAGGTTGTGGAAGGACGGCCGACGGTGGGGCTCGAACCTACGACTACCGATTCCGCAGATAGCTTGGCCTCGTGGCCAAGAGCTGCGCGTTAGTGAGCGTAGCTACCTCTGTCGGTCATATAATTAATTGAAATGAAAATCCACAGCCTGCTTCCAGTCTCCGACCGGGTCAGGAATGGAATGAATGAAGCCCCCATCTAGCGGCGAGGATATGGACTGTGCCGGCTGCCTAGGCCTGACGCACTCCTCTGGGGCAATGATTAAATGAATGACAGATGAAATGAAATGATAGTGGAGAGTGTTGCTGGAATTACATTTTGACAGGGAAAACCGGAGTACCCGGAGAAAAACCTGTCTGCCTCCGTTTTGTCCAGCACAGATCTCACATGGAGGGACCGGGATTTGAACCACGGACCCAGCGGTGAGAGGCCGGCGTGCTGCCGCCTAAGCCACGGAGGCTGTCGGTCATATAATTAATTAATTAATTGATTAATAAATAAATCGATAATAAACTAATTAATAAAAAATATAAAAATAAATGAAATAAATATTTGAAAAATAAATAAATAACTGTTATGGTATTGTTGTTGTTGTTGTTGTTGCTGTTGTTAATAATTCGTTTTAGGGACTTGGGATATCTTTGGTCATCAGACCCGCGTAGTTGGCTGTGTTCCAATGGTAACTGATGGTTGGTTGGTTCCTCAGTTTAGGGGCTGCGACAACGCGGTCATGTAGCCCCGTGTACTTTGGGTGTGTGTAGAATCAGTCTGATAACCTGTGTTAATTAATTGTGTTGGCTGTATTAGTGTGTGGTATCTGTAATTCAGGTAATGACTCCAGACGATCAATTTTTCAAGTAGTTCTACTTTTGCTACCAAATGCTACCGTCTACGACACCTAGCTGTGGACTTGGTTACTAGATGCAATCGCAGCCAGCACCTGGCGACGAACGTTGGAACTACTATAGCGTTATCGAATAATCTAACCTACACATTTTTGCTTGCACAAGTGTAGTTAGTGGAAGGTTCTTTTTCATGCTATACATCTATGACATGGGACCGCCGGTTTTACTTCCCCTCCGAAGGAAGGCATACTAAGGGATTTTTAACGCTCTAAAAATCCGACGACTTCGGCCGGGTTTGAACCCACGACCTTGGGCATAGAACCTCAGCATGCTACCAACTACGCCACCGAAACCACCAAAATGGTAACTGAAGAATAATAGTAATGTCTGTAGCTCTGATTGTATTATTAAGGTCAGGGATGAACTAGATGCCCCGGGACTTGAAATAAGGCATTATCTCGGTATTTTCTTGGAGGAAATGTGGTAAAATCACAGTCAGGATAGCCACTATAAGTGCCGGGATTCGAACCTACGATCTCTGGACTTGTTGCGTTCTCCATCGCAGTCGTTGCGCGCCGGGGTATTATATAAACATAAATGACAGGATTTGTATAGGCTTATTATCATCATATATATTATTTCAGTAGTATAGATCCTTCCTGCGTCGCTCACAAGCGACCGATCGTGACAAATGAGCATTCAAATGAAAGAGAATAGACATTCGCAGTGACGAATGGCACTCTAATTTCATAAATATTTATAATTTCTATAAAAAATGACATATAAAATAATGTACGAAGTGTGCGATTTGCAGATAGACTACTGTTGCTGTAGGAAAATACGCTCCATAATTCCTTTTCACTTCACATTTTGGCCGCTGTGACGCCTGTTTCATGTCATTTTAACGTTGTAAGGTCTTTCCTTTTCCTTTTGCATGGATTTCAGAAACAGTGAATCAAAGTAACGAGTATTCAAATCGTATAATTACATAAATATCGAATAACCGGTGAGTGTTATGCTGATCCAATTTTCAGTGATTGCCATCTTAAGATAGGGAACGTAGAACTTGGAATTCTAACTGAAATGTAGTGTTCTATAATCAATTGGTTGAAATAAAAACATAACAACCTTTCTCCTTAAGTCTCTCATTATAAACCTATTGGGGAAAGAGTGGTTTACGAAGATTACATGACAGTTCCCCACACTGACACTTCCACACACTTCCCAAAATACTGACACTTCCACACAGTCCTTGGACGCGGCTACCTGTTTAATGATTCAGAAATATTCCCGACTGACAGTTCCACACACATCCCTCCACCCCTAAGACTATAGGCTTCAGTGATCATCGTTACAGCCGCACCTGTGACAATGCACCTTAACATAATACTCATTTGGAGTGAAGAAAAGCGCTCGGTGTCTGGACTTCATTACATACCTCTGTCTCGAAAATATAATTGTGATGTAGTGTAATTACCATCAAAATAAAATAAATGCAGAGTCTGATTTCCATCACACTTTATCCAGGCTGTGGACTGGCAAAATAATAACAAAACCGATCAGTTTGGTGTTGTTATAATTTTGGCGTGTTTAAAATCAGCTTTCTAGGCTTCGTCCGTTGTTTTGTATTTTTTTTTTGTTTTTTTTTTGTTTTTGTCATATTTGTTCAACAATAATATTAACCTATTCCATTTTCTGTGATTAGGCAACTGCCTTCACAAAACTTTTCATATTTTTGTCATTTTCGAACTTTTTCTGAATGTTCTCAATCCGTCCGTCCAGTTTGACATATTTTCGTCTTCTTTTTTTCCCTTCCATGTTGAGCTCGGCCTTTAAAAATGCGCAGTTTGTCTTCTCAGCTTCCGTCTTGAACACTTTGACAACCTCTTTTAATTTGGGGTGAGGTCCCCCGACAAGATTGTTGAGTCGGTTGTTCCAGCCCTCAACAGCATTCGTTGTCCTGTGTCGTGCTTGGTGGCAGTTCCACATCTCGATTGGAATGTCTTGGTTATCTAGCCAGTTGTCAACGAAGTAGTCAACTTGACCTTTTCCATAGTAGCCTTGGGGGAGAGGGGAGATGTGTGTGGAAATGTCAGTCGAGATTATTTCTGAGTCATTAAACAGGTAGCCACGTCCAAGGGCTGTGTGGAAGTGTCAGTATTTTGGGCAGTGTGTGGAAGTGTCAGTGTGGGGAACTGTCCGGACACCTTTACGAACATGCGAGATTTCTCGCGCGGGTCCGCTAGTCTTATCTTTATTTCTGCATTAGTGAATGATCTGTAACTTAGTGATATTTCACACATTAAGCTCCATACTATAATAGTTTTATTTCCTCCCTATATTATCCTACTGTATATTATATTACGTAAACTGATGTTTCATAATTGACTGAAAGGTCGTCAACGTTTCATATAGCGTAAGACTACTCAGTGTAGGTAATATTATATCTCACTTATCTTGTAAAATACACCATTTTGAAAGTTGGTAGCCTTGGTAATATGTGACTAGTGGTTCTCCTGATGACCACCTAGTGGTTTAGCGACTAACGTTCTTGGCTATCGCCTCGGAGGACCGTGTTCGATCCCCGGCTGTGGCAAGAAATTTAATTTTGGTCCAAGGGCTAGAACGGAGCCACGCTCAGCCGCGTGAGGTAAAATTGAGAATTGGTGTGTTCGATTCCTACCACGGCCATCCTGGCCATCCCCTAGTTCTGGCACTTTTCCCTCGAGTCTATAGCAAAAGTTTTCTTCAACTAATTGTAAAAAACTTTCCTTACTGAATATGCTATTCCGCGAGGTTGTATATTATAAATATCTCTGTGAGCGCCCCTCCTCCACGGTCCATGTTTTAAACATATCTGAAGTAGAAGAGGAAGAACTTCTCACATTTGATTAAATATGTCCGGTCAAGTGGTACCTTTGATCTCAAATTCTATTGGCTCTCGCTTTGCATGGATAACACGACTCATTTTCATGGCAAATTGCTCACCCATGAGGGGTGAAAGTTATTCTCTTCTTGTCCCCCTCCCCCTCACCTTCCCAGAGACTGCTGTTACCAGAACATCTGGCGCCA
This sequence comes from Meconema thalassinum, assembly GCA_946902985.2. Taxonomy (NCBI): domain Eukaryota; kingdom Metazoa; phylum Arthropoda; class Insecta; order Orthoptera; family Tettigoniidae; genus Meconema; species Meconema thalassinum. The sequence goes on from OX336393.1 coordinate 179,834,701, forward strand.
CGCTTCCCAGCACAGCGAGTTTCTTCAACAGATCGAAATACCTATGAAAAAATTAGGAACAAGATACACTGGGGGAGGAAGTGATTAAAGCATCTCTGGTGGTGCCTGCGAGTACTAATTGCATGATGGGCGAGAGAGGAATGCACATGTCTTGATATCGTAGGCTACTATAGTGGAACGACACTACACACCAAGCATTGTTCGAGGGCGTGCTGGTATGAGGGAATATAGGAGCCATTTGGTTTTAGATAAACTGTACATTCAGCGAAATTAATGTAATAATACTATCGTTATATGTATTTTTGAAACTTACGGATTACTTGAACGCTGTAATACTGTACATTAAAACAGTACTGACAAGACTTCAATAATGGGGGGAAAATTCGTGCCTTGACCGCGATTATGGGCTTCGTACAATGGCCCCTAAAACTGTCGCAGTCACAAGAACTATGAAGGCATTTTGTATATTTAATTGACTTGGTTCCTGATTTCTAGGCACCCGGGAGAAAAGAAAAACATAAAATCCATCCGCCATATAGATGATGATGATGATGATGATAGTTTTAAGGGGCCTAACATCTGGGTTATCGGCCTCTAATGGTTTGGGTGATAGTGAACATATAAATGAAACGAAACTACTTCTAACTAGAGGCTTACATTTGGCTTACATACTAGCAGATGAAATAGGGAACAGAGAGAAAGGTAAATAAAGTACACGAGGAAAAGAAATGCTCTCAACTCTGGAAGAATGAGGATAGGATAGGTTGGATAGGAATGAAGAGAATCCGCCCCAAAGTTAGTAGAAAAATGGGGAAAGAAAGAGGACCCAACTCGGAAATCCCTCCCATGCTCAGAGGCCGTGAGCCCTTGAGGGTGTAGCACTACTCAGGGCAGGGTGCACCATACAAGGAGGGGCTACTCACACAGCATCCTTTAGCGCCTTATGCAGAAGACAGGAGAGACCATGAAAAGAAGAGGTCTGACCCCTCGAAAAATGAGGGTGGGCTATCAGATGAGACAAAGGCCAATTAACGTGGGAAATGAAAGACTCCCTAGGCCACGGATACCCATTTTGGATTGTAACGTTCTTGAAATGTTTATCATATAAATAGCATATTAGTTGAGATGTCCGCACATGTTACACTTAATGCAATTCATGAAATGGACTGTGGTTTGGACATAGCCTGGATGTGCCAGGAAAACCCCACTTTAACATATTGGTTCTTGATCCACCAACACCAGTGCGAAGCCTGTTCAATGACTTCCACGTAGACCAGTGTTGCTCATGTCCTGGAGGGAGATGTTCTATTGGTAGCATCCAGCCATCAAGTTGAGTATTTCTAGATCTCCATAATCTTAACCTTGTGGACTTAGCAGATTCATGTAGATCTTCTGTTGTATTCAGGATACTCCTCCTAGACCTCAGTCGTCGATGGGCAGGTTCATATCCGTACAATGGGTGTGCGCATGAGGTACCGGTAATTGATTTGGTTTTCTCAGTAATGGCTGCAACTTCTCTTCTAATATCTGGTGGGGCGATTCCAGCCAAACAGCAGATTCCATCTCGTGGTGTTGGTCTCGAACAGCCAGTGATAAGTCGGCATGTTTCATTTAGAGAAGTGTCAACTTGTTTAGCATGACTGGTACAGGACAAGCATACTCTGCAGCGGAGTAACACAGAGCCAGGGCTGTAGTTCTAATCGTCTTTGGCTGTGTACCCCAATTGGTTCCAGACAGTTTGCGAAGGATGTTGTTTCTACATGTTAAATAAATAAAAGGTATAATTAAATCATTTACACTGCACGAGGAAACAACAATGATCTCAATTATCAAAGATTTTCACCACTAAACATCAGGACTGTCACTAATACACACACTTTAAATTAAAATAAAGAGAAAGGCAAAATCCGCACAAAACATAATACAAGGCTCGTTTGCTAATCAACAAAGGTTGCGACATGCCTGGCGTGGTCTCTCACTTCTATTCTAGGCAAATGCTGGGATGGTTCCTACTGTAAATTAAGGCCACGGCCACCTCCTTCCCAATTCTCACACGCTACACGGTGCTAAATTGAGCACTCATTGGCCTTTAAAAAAAAAAAAAACTAAATACATAATCTTTCTATACGGGCTAGTCACATGAGAGCGCCATTTTGACAAGCAGTGGGAGGAATTCAGGCTACTTCTGGCCAATAGTCGGGCGCTTATATGCTGGAGGCTTCAGTGGAGTAGTCGGTAGCATGCTGAACTGTTATGCGGGTTCAAACCCGACCGAAGTCATCGGAATATTTTAGGAGCGTTTAAATCCTTCAGTACTGTATGCCTTCCTTCGGAGGAGAAATAACCTAAAGCCGGCGGGCCCATGTCATAGATATATGGCATGAAAAAGAACCTTCCACTACAATATTGGTAGCTAAATGTGTAGGTAATTTGTCTGGAAACGCTCTATCAAGTTCCAACGTTCGACGCTGGGTGTCAGTGACGTCTGGCATCCAAAGTTGGAACTACTTGAAATTGAACTTCCACAGTTTCATTCATCTTCATTCATTTCATCACATCCACATGGGACGGTACTTGTAGCTCACCCCATGGGTATCCATATAGAAGCAGCTACAAACTCTGGTGAGACGTACATATCCTCGGACACTCCCGGTACTAAAAGTCATACGCTAAATAAATAAATTAATAAATGTTTATATGCTTCCCGGAATGCAGGAAATTGGGTTTTGAATTCCGCGGCGGTTTAATTTACAAATCTTAACAGTTGTGGCCTCTCTAAGAGGAACTATTCTGTAATGTAATTTTCATGATTCTATTTGACTGCAATAGATACACAGAGAAGAGTGAATCCAACTCACCACTTCCCGTGATACGAGCTGAGCACACAATAGACATGGCACGGCACGCATGCCGCTGTAATGGGCTCGCCATGTCTTTGTTTCGCAGGGGGTTGGCTTGGCTTTCTTTGTATTCAAAAACAAGGGGAGACACGGAGTAGGGGCCCAATTACTCGACTGAGATGTACAGTAATACACTGCTCGGCACTCCTCAACCATGGGACCTACAGTATGTTCCAGAATGTTCCTGTGTCCCAACCTGTACTGAAGAACGTATAGCTTTCATTGCAGTACTCCTGGTAGTTCTTTATATAGTGTGGTCGAAAACAACGTGAACTGGGTAGCCTATATGCGCATTAGAGGAATGAGCTTAACTTACTGATAATAGTACATTATGCAACGAGCCTATAATATGTATAAAACGAGCGTATGCGAGTTTTATAATTTCCATACGAGTGTCTAATTACCATTATAGGCGAGTTGCATATGACTGTTTATTTTCGACGATAATTATTATAACTATTTTATGTTCGAACATAGGCTAAATATTCATAAATATCTGTCGAGATTTCGCCAGTTTTATGTAACTTACTGAACAGAGCGCATGAGACGCAGAGAATGCCTTGTAATTGACCATGGCCTCCTCGATTACCCTACTATGACACCAGGCCAGGCAGTGAAATTTAAATTAGAAGGCCGTGGAACTCAGCGCATCTAATTATCTAATTGGTCAAACAACTGTTTTTTGAGCTCTGATTGGTGGGAGAAACTGTTTCATAATGACAAATAGTGTTATAATGAGCCTCATTATAGAACAGTTTTCTGACATATAATAGTCAGGGTCGAACATAAATAATTTAAAAAAATAAGTCGATATACAGAAACGAGACAGCAGTTATTCGAGCCGAAGGACAAGAGAGAGAAGCTGGTATTCAGAAAGATGTAAGGCAAGGCTGCAACTTTTCGATAATTTTCAATCTATATATTGAACAAGCAATGAAGGAAATAAGAGACAACTTTACAGTAGGAATAAAGATTTACGGAGAAATAATTTCATCTTTGAGATTTGCTGATGCCATCGTCATCTTCAGCCGATTCACCAGAGTATATGAATGAGTTTTTAAATGGTATGAACTCCGTCTTGAGGAAAGAATTTATGATGAAAATACATAAATAATGTTGGCTGGTTGGTTGGAACTTAAGTTTAGGAGCTGTGACAACGCGGTCATGTTGCCCCGTGTACTTTGGGTGTGTGTAGAATCTGTCTGATAACCGACGTTAATTGTGATGACTGTATTAGTGTGTGTTATCTGTTTTTTAATTCAAGTAAGGACTGCAGACTTTTGAATTTTTCATATAGTTCCTACTTTTGCCGCAAGACGCCACCGTCAACGACTACTAGTTCAGAACTTAGCTACCAAACGCCACCGCAGTTGGCTCTTGGCAACGAACGTAGGGACCTAAGAGCGTTGTTTACATTCTTAACCTATACAATTTAGCTTCACACAGGTGTAATTAGTGGAAGGATCTTTAACATGCCATAAATCTATGACATGGAACCGCCGGCTTTACTTCCCCTCCGAAGGAAGGCATACTGAGGGATTTTTAACGCTCTTAAAAAATCCGACGACTTCGGCCGGATTTGAACCCGCGATCTTGGGCATAGAAGCTCAGCATGCTACCAACTACGCCACCGAAGCCGCCACATAATTAATGTAAAACAATAATGGAATGCAGCCGAAATAAATCAGAAACCCTTATTGACGTCAAATTGGCAGATGAAAAGCTAAAGAAAGTAGCAGATTTTTGCTACTTAGGAAGCAAAATAACCAGTGATAGACGAAGCAAAGACAGGGGCGGATATAAGAGAGGGGGTTCCCCAACCCCCGAAACGAGCCATTACAAATTAAGAATGCGTCGCTTTGGTAAAAGCATTGTAAATTTGCTTGTACCATAATCTTAACTTATTGGCTAAGTTATGAACAATATTAAGATTGAAATTATACTACAACGTCGTGTAGCGGCTATCATTCTTTGCTGCCGCCCTGGAGGTCCGAATTCGAATCCCGGCTCTGCCAAGAAATTTTAATTCTGGTCTGAGGGTTGGAAGGGGGTACACTCAGCCTTGTGAGGCAAAACTGAGAATTCCACAGTACAGTAATGAGAAATAAATTATCAATGTGTAAAATAAACTGTTTACCTTTCTGCTTAATAAATTGATAAATATTTAGATATTTGCCATTCATACTCCACAGGTCATAATAGAAAATTCATTAAGTATAAAATGTTATTTGCATGCTGTGTAGTATTTTACAACTGCTTCTGTATTGCCAGTAATTGTAGGCTATACAAACTTTGAATCTTATCTAAAATAATTACACAAAGTTATATGCTCTAAGATATTGGTTGATATTTCTGGGTATTTTGCGGTGACAATCCCCTGAGAATACTCACAATTTTCCCGGATAGTCTGCCCCCCCCCCCCCCCTCTTCCCGAAAAAAATTGTATATACGCCCCTGAGCAAAGAGGATATAAAAAGTAGGTTGGCTCAGACAAGGAAAGCATTTCTACAGAAAATAAATCTGTTGACATCGAATATAGATTTAGGTATTAGAAAGTCATTTTTCAAAGCCTTTGTCTGGAGCGTGGCGCTCTACGGAAGTGAAACTTGGACTATTGGAGCAGCAGAAAAGAGGAGAATAGAAGCATTTGAAATGTGGTGTAACAGAAGAATGATGAAGATCAGATGGGTAGATAGGGTAACAAATGAATAGGTGATAAGAGGAGTGGGACAGGAGAAATGTTTATGGCGACTGCTAATGAAGAGAAGATATAGGTTGGTAGGAGACATACTAAGACATCCAGGAATAGCAAATTTAGTTATGGAATGAAGGGTCGAGGATAAGAACGGTAGGGGTAGACCAAGGTTAGCCTTGGATGCAAGATGTGGTAGCTCTCAGGACTGGGAGGATTTGGAGCGCAGCATCAAACCAGTCAAAAGACTGAAGACTCAAACAACAACAACAACAACAAGTCGATATCTTCAGCCGGTATCATTTTATCAGCTGCTGACGTTAGCCAATCAGATCGCTTCACGGGCCGATGTTGCCAATTCTGCACTTGGCTCAAAGCCGGCTTGACAGTGTCAATCGAAGAAAAGAACTTCACAAGGGGATGGATTTGAACATGAATCTCCGGGCTGCAAGGATCACGCCATGGCAACTACGCTGCGCTACTCTGCAAGGGGGGCCCTACACCTTTAAGGATCCGAAAATCATGTATATTTCACTTTTTTTATTCCTCAGCAACAGAAAGTACTAAAGAATTGTAATTTGGTCTGCCAATCACACTATGCTTTGCCAATATGTTCGTGTATTTACAAGTCATATGGCGAATGCATTTCCGCAAATTGGGCATTTAAATGGCGGCTGCATATTGTGCACAGATCCACCGTTTCCCTAATGAAATGAAAATCCACAGCCTGTTTCCAGTCTCCGACCGGGTCAGGAATGGAATGAATGAAGCCCCCATCTAGCGGCGAGGATATGAACTGTGCCGGCTGCCGAGGCCTGACGCACTCCTCTGGGGCAATGAATAAATGAATGACTGATGAAATGATATGATAGTGGAGAGTGTTGCTGGAATGAAATGTTGACAGGGAAAACCGGAGTACCCGGAGAAAACCCTGTCTGCCTCCGTTCTGTCCAGCACAGATCTCACATGGAGTGACCGGGATTTGAACCACGGGCCCAGCGGTGAGAGGCCAGCGTGCTGCCGCCTAAGCCACGGAGGCTCACCGTTTCCCTAATATTTTACACAAATATCATTGTTTTTCAAAAATTCTTTTTTCATTGTATTTACTAATACGGTAGCTAGAGATTGGCCTAGAATCATTGGAATCTATAAATAAAAAACATTTTTAATGCTAATATTAAATTGTAACATTTTTGCAATTTTTTTCACTGAATACTTTTTTAAACCGAAACTATGACATGTACAGCAACAGTTCTAGGTCATATTTTCTTCCCTATAAGATACACATGTATACTAAATTTCACTTCATTATCTTGAAAACTCTGGCAGTTACTAAGGAAACGGATTTGAAAATCCAAAATTTCGGGAAACGAGCAACAAAGTTACCAATGTGTAGGCAAACTTCCTAAACTCCCCTGCACGTTTTTGGTCATAACTTCAAAATTACTATGCATATCAAAGAAATTGTTGCAGTGATTTGAAGAGGAAGAATCAATAAACGTAGAAAAAAATAAATTGAAAAATGACAAATTTTGATTCAAATGTGTAGGTCCCCCGGTGAATCGTTGCATGGTGATGTCGACAGTGGCTAAGCTTGCGTTGCAACGTGAGCTAACTCCATTGCACGAATGCCACATGGCTGTTTACGAAATGTCCGTAAATGGCCGATGGCCTGATCGCCTATAGCATCTACCACTGCCGAGAAATCAGCATCAAAACAAACACACCGAGATTTACAGTCAGTGTCACCGTAGCGTAGTTTCTATGGTGCGCAATTTGGAACTTAAATAGCAACGTAGGGAATTTCTATTGCATCTTTAATGAATGAGAAAATATATTACACAGTGAACACTCATGTAATATCTCTAAGTAATGCACAAACGTTTGTTTACTGTCTTATTAGCTGTATAAAACCACCAGCTTTCTTCAACAGGAGTTTCTGAAGTAACCACAACATAAACACACATTTAATTGCAGACAGAAACTGAACACATGTTTTCAAATGAAGTGCTGTTAATGGATGTCAATGTAAGCAAAACTACTTTCCGTACAACACCACTCAACTAGACTATGATAATTTATACACAGTCTCATTTTAAACGTATATGCCGTTTGCATTTCAAAATAAAATCACGACTGTGTCAATTAAAATAAACAACACAGTGTATTTATTTTTTATTTTTTAGCGTATGGCTTTTAGTGCCGGGAGTGTCCGAGGACATGTTCGGCTCGCCAGAGTTAGTAGCTGCTTCTATGGGGACACCCATGTGGTGAGCTACAAGTACCGTCGCGTGTGGAGTGTTGTCTGGGGAGGAAAGTGTGAATGTAAGGACTAGGAATTGGAAGGTAGCGGCTGTGGCCTATAGTTTGAGCTCAACCCTGGCATTTGCCTGGAAGGAAGATGGAAAACCACAGAAAACCATCTTCAAGGTTGCCGGCGGGGGGATTCGAACCTCCTCGCCTCCCGGTTGTGAGCGACTGCCTGCAGCCACGCAGTAACGACCACGGCTAACTCACCCGGTAACACAGTGTATTAATGATATTGGAAGGAACCAGGTTACAGAAATTCATAAAAAGTTGTAAAACAATATCTAGTTCTGAAGATTATATGATGTTGATTTCTTACGGGCTTTGCGACATCGTGGTCATGTACCCCCGTGTACTTGGGTGTGTGTATAATTTGTCTGATAGCCTGTGTCACTGTGATGTCTAACCAGTGAGTATATTTGCAATTTCTTGGCGGAGCCGGGAATCAAGCCCGGACCTTCGGGGCTATAGCCACGATTGCTAGCCGCTACACCACAAGTAAAAATAATGGCTCATTGTTGATTACTAGGTGAGTTTCAGGCAAATTTAATAGTCATACCGGTATAAGAAACATTGCAGTTGAATATAAACTGTTTGATGTTGTTGTTGTTGTTGTTGTTGTTGTTCTGTGGGAGTATCACACAGGGGCAGTTCAAGTTTGTCGCGAGTCGGTCCCCTATCTTGTTCTCGGCAGCAATAACATGTAAAGCACGCGGTTTAAGTCAACCTAAATTGAGTCTTACGTACATGCGGCTTCCCTTCCCTCGTGACGAGACGAGCAAGATAGGGACAGCGTCAGGGGTAGACATCATCGGATTTTATCTGGCTGTGAAGAACGTGTATTGTCTTTAGCTCAGTCTGAAGAGCCTGTACTTACGTCCTATAAAATATTGACGAATAGCGATATCCTGAGCTAGCACCAACAGAGAGCGCACAGGTACTATGTGGGATCATTTTGTTATTTAGTTCAAATAACACACAATAGGCTGCTTCAAACGCTATGTAATGACAATTTATCGTATTATCAACTTGTCATTCATCAAATTAGATGCGTCTGGAATGCCAACGGAAGACAAATCAATGGAGTCCCTCAGTCCCACATAGAACAGTCATGACATCTGGAGAAACGATTCGCATAAGATAACCCTATTGATTCTAGCAAAATTTCATCTTTCTTTTTCCTAGGATCAGATACTCTTGTCACGACTCCCTGGGCTTGATTCCCAGTTAGGCTAAGAGATTTAATTCTGGTCTGAGGGCTGGAACGGGGTACATTCAGCCCCATGGGGCAAAACAGAAAAGAGATGGGTGGATTTGATTCCAACCTCAGCCATCCTAGAAGTGGGTTTCCGTGGTTTCCCCCCACTTCTAATCCAGACAAATGTCGGGATGGCCGGCCACGGCCGCCTCTTTCACAATCCTAGTCAAATTATAAATACACACACTACTATAGACACAGGTTAGCAGACAGATTCTACACTCAAGCAAGTAGACGGGGCCATGTACACGATGTCGCAAGCCACTAAATTGAATCAATAACAAAACTACAACGTCATAACAATTGCGGACCGTTTTGGCGAAACTTGCTCTCTGCAAACAAAAAATGAAACTTACTTTTTATTGATACACATTTATATGACGGTGCAGCCTGCTTTTGCTGCTGTAATAATCTGTAAAGATTTGGGAGTTTTTCCAAAACCTGCTTTCTACGGAAATGATTTTTATTTTGAAGTCGCTGAAACGGTTACTCTTTATAACTGCACAGTAGACTATATATTCCGAAGACCATGTTTTAAGTTATTTTGAAGACTGTGATCTAGAAGAATTTTGAATGAAAGGTGGATTAAGTGTTCATATAAATAAATTTCATGGAACAAGAATAACATTACTTTTATTCATTCTGAATTAATTCCTATTCATGAAGAGTGTGCATGCCAGAATTAGCAGGAATAGTGTACTGCAATACTTACATTGTTAATACAGTACACTGCCCGCCACAAAAAAAAAAAGTAGGCCTAACACTTGGGGAATTGCTAGTTGGCGAAAAGTGTTTCATTAGACGTTCATTATAATGGTTTTCTTTTAAGTCTCGGGGCAAAGGATCATGTTTTGTACATTTGGAAACAAGAATATGAAACTGTACTGTTTATAGGCCCTAATGGGATTCTGTCGCCTAGGGTTGGATTTGGAATTTTACGGCGGTATCTCCATTACCTTTACAGCCTCGCACTTCCGTTATTATTGAAAAGTGGCATTGTTGAGCTCTCATCTAATGACTTGTTATTCAGTACATCATAGAGCATCAAGAAGTTAGAATCTGTTGTGACGTTTTAGTGACAGTGATTTTGGTTTAAGCACAAAATATTGGGGGGAAAAAAGTAACAACGTTCATGAAAATTTGCCAAAAATCAAAGAACTTCATTTACACTCATCTGTAAGTAATCATTTAGGTGAAAAATGACCTTTTCCTTATAAAGAAGTTAATGTTTATCCTCCTTGCATTTAAGTTTCAAAATAATGTCGTATTCATTCTTTGAAAATATCTAAGTGTTACGCTCTTTTGACTGGCAGTGTACGTAACTTATGTTTAATTTACGAATAACAAAAAACAAACTGTTTTACTAAAAATACTAACAATTTGTTTCCTGATATTTTGAGTAAGAAGCAAGTTTTGAAAACACTGTTGAATTTTGAACCCTTACACAGTGTACAGTTCTTAAATCCGAAGGTCACCCTTTAATAAGTCCTAATATAAAATTAATCAACAACAAAAAAACAAGTTTATAATTTTTAAGCGCTTCTTGGTAAATATTTTTTATCTCTCCTGAAAAAAAAACCTCACAAAGTAAGTTTTGCAAGAACAGTCCTCGATTATTCATTCAATATTATTTTCCGTAAATCATAAGGGCGGTTTTTCTAATCTGTATAGGGGCAGTACGCTATGGTTCGAATGTAGCACCACAGGTGGGAGTGTGGACACCCCTGGGTACAGGGATTAGGGAGCTCATCCAACCCCGGGGAACTAGGCTCTCTCCCTGGGGAACCCCCTGCCAGCAGCTGATTGAAATAGGAAACTGGCGCGGGACATGCTCATATTTCTGGACTATCAACAGCACTTCCAAAATACACGCCAGCTTACTCCTGCAGAGTAAGACTTGGAAGATGAGATAGCCGTCGATGCTCCAACCCGCATCTACTGAATTTTGAGTAGATGGACTTTTCGTCTACACCGTAATGGTCCACGCCTGAAGACAACGCACTGTAGAGCGGGATATTCATGACCTTGATACGCGATACTAAGGAGCTTGTTTTCAAAACTGAATATCTCCACATTCATACATTTTACAGGAGAGAGGAAAAATATATATCTTCAGACAGGATTATCAAATGGAGTAATATATAGTTTGAATGATAGCTAGAAAGAGCAACATACTATTACCAAAAGTGCACCAAATTATATATAGTACATAAAAAGTTATTGATAAAAGATTGATAAAAATGAATGGATATATTTAGTTTAGGAAAAAATGGTGGTTGTATTTAGCTATGGATATCGGGATATTTCACATAATCTCAAATATGTATCCTATTTCGTGATATTTATGTTGAACATAATAGTAATATGTACAATTAGAAATTAAATGCCTGAATTAAAAAAAAAACCATTTAGTTCAATATATTGTAAGTGATGGATTTTCAGTTTTGAACGAAAAGCATGTTTTCTCACAGCCTTATCAATGGGAAATATTAGTTGAAACCTAACATTATTCGTATTTTTGAAACATCGAAAATGATTTTAGATCATAAGTCTCGTTGCAGCGGTCATATCTGTAGAGCAAGACTTGAGACCATCTCGTGGTGTAGCGGCTAGTATTATTGGCTGTCACCTCGGAGGTCCGGTTTCGATTCCCGGCACTGTCAAGAAGTTTAATTTTTGTCTGAGGGCTGGAGCAGAGTACACTCAGACTCGTAAGGGAAAACTAAGAAGAGATGAGTTCGACTCCCACCTCAGCCATCTTGGAATTGGTTTTCCGTGGTTTACCACTTCTACTCCAGGCAAGTGCCGGAATGATTCCTCACTTAATGCCACAGCCGCCTTTTTCCCAATCCTAACCTGAATTACAAATATTCTAATACAGCCATCACAATTACAGAGGATATCAGACAAAAAAAAATCCCACACACACTCACACTCAAGTACACGGGACTAGTTAATGACCACGATGACCAAGCCACTTAAATGAAACAACAGTAAGATTTGAAAATATGATCCCAGCCGGGATTCGAACTCACATCTCCCGCTCTCCGGGCAGGTGCCAGTTCAACCAGTATGGCCACTGTCCGACCGCAGCAAATTTGAAATTGAAATCTGTGATATTGTGCATGAGTCAATAGGACTGGGATAACGAAGGAGCCAGTCAAATCTTTATCACCCCAACATTTTACCTGGCGTAGACGTGAAAAATCATTCGGAAACTACTTTTAGGAAGGCCCGTCTGTCTTGTGAGGTGCCCTCGATAGGCCAAGTAAACTCCGTTCCAAGAGTGCATGACAGAGCGTAAGCATTCCCTACATCGATAGTCGACTAATTGTTAGCTACCGGTGTTCCTCCCACTGCTTATCAAGATGGCGTTCTTATATAACCAGCCTGAGTCTTTTAAAAAGTACTGCAGTGAAATCATCTGAAAATTGAAGTCTGACGGTCCCGTGAAAGTAGGGATGAAAAACGTGTTAAATTCTCTTCATTCAACGGAAACTGTTACTCGGACAACGAAAATCCGGAGAATTTCCAAATTCTGGAATGCAGTGTTCAGAAAATGTTTAGGCAGTATGTGAAAGTCTACCGTGTCTGCTGTAACAGTTGATTCTGTAACTAACAAGGAATGTGCAAATAGGTCTTCCTTGTTTTGTTCTCCAACTAACACGCCAAAGTACACGGCTAATTGCCTGTTTCCTGTTCCCCAAGCCGTTACCAATACTCGCTTTTTTTTTTTTTTGAGCTGTCGATCAACAAACGCCTATCTTGGTCTCGGCACTCGTCAATAAGCTTGGAATTCAGCTTTCAACTGAGCACTTCTAAACTTACATCACTGAGGTCGACAGTAATTACTGCTTCAAAAGCAAAAGCTGTGATTGATCTTAACAGGAGAGTCAACGTGATACAGCACGGTATTAATTCGTAACATAATATGTAAATACAACACTCAATAAGGTATGTATACCATTTTATTGTTTCTCAGTATGTCCATTATATACATGTTCATGGTTTAATTATTTTAGTATGGATCTACCTCTGTTAACCGGAAACCTATCTTTAACGGAAAATTGTGTGAGTCCCGTTCCATTCCGTTCAAGGTAAGTTTTACAGCAATAACATTTATCCATCTGACGAGTCTTAGCAGTTTTGAAGAGAGTGCACTTTTAACTGTTAGCATATGTCTATTTGCACGTCAGGGCTAGTGAGGAGCAAGAGGGATGGTACATACACTCCACATCAGGCGTTTTTTATAGGCTACCAGGTGATTCCGAACTGCTACTGGAGCTAATGTATTATATAATACTAATAATAACTAGGACGAATTTAAAAGAAAAGTATTCGGTGCGTAAAATTGTAAAACACTACAGGGCCTGTGCGAGAAATCTCGCAAGTATTAAACTACCCGCCCGGCTTTACTGTTGTGCGGGCTCAACGCGATACAGTTCCGGCAGGGACTAGTAATAATAATAGTCTAATAATAATAATAATAATAATAATAATATCGTATGGCCTCGGATGCCGGGTGCAAGCTTCGTTATTTGACGCCCAGAGGGCAGCTTGCATGCCGAATTTTGGCGCTCCTTGGAACGCTATGAAAGTCAAGGAGGTTGTATATCTACTGTAAGCTCCTTGACACTATAGCGCTTTCTAGTAGAGAAAGGAGGAATTTTGTATTGGCGGAAAATCCCGAGATTAATTTTGCCATTATCAACACGGCCTACTGAATTCAAATGGGTTCTTTAACATGCCAATAACGTATGGCATGCGTGCCGTGATTTTTGGTCGCATTTCAACAATCACTTGCCCCAGCCAGGAGCAAACCTGCAAGCTTGGGGTTGGTAGTCCGACACGATAACCACTCACCCACCGTGGCAAGTTTGCAGGAGCTATAACCTTGTTTATTTGTTTAAACATACTATATAAACAAATAAATGTATTTCCGTTGACTTTTTTTACGAATTTCCTGTTCTATAGAGACGATTTGAACGATTTTGGCACAAACCACACCTTCCTACTCTCTCTGGTTTAAGAGCTTGAGTTTTGTGAAACATACCCTTAGCGTCTTATATATATGTGTTTTTTTTTGTCGTGTAGCCTCCTGAGAGGCCAAGTGCAGGTCTTTCTAATCGACGCCCGTGGGCGACCTGCGCGTCGGTATGAGAGATGGATGAAGATGAATGAAACTGGGCAAGGATGTGGAAGGAAGCGGCCGTGGCCTGTCAGAAGGTACTGTCCCAGCATTTGCCTGGTGTTGAAAATGGGAAACCACGGAAAACCATTTCAAGGACAGCCGACGGTGGGGCTCGAACCCACGCGTCTACCGAGTCAGCAGAGAGCTTGGCCCCTTGACCTAACGCAGCGCTTTAGCCCGCGTAGCCACTACTGTCGGTATATATATGATGATTCTACTATAATACTATACTACACTACTCTTTCATTAAGTGCAGGATATTCTTAGAATAATTCACAAAACACAAATTTGAAATATCTACCTGACCGAACGCAAATTGTGCCACAAAGATAAATCGACATACAGTACAGTCTGTATCGATATCTCTGGCAAAACAGATTGCATCACAACGTTGAGAACTCGTAGTTCATACATCTACCCGGCAAGGATTCGTCGGGTAGATAATATACAGGTAAACTCGTGGACATTTGAATACGGAATAGAATTTATCATCTTTCAACAAGTGGAATTGTTGAGAATTAAGTCCTACCGGCGAGAAACAGTCCTGCTCATAAGTAGGCCTATCGTACTTTATTATACGAAGAAGATAGCTCTTCCTAATATACGTAACTTGCCAACTCTACGTAGGCCTGGTCAATATGTATTCTGCTTCTGACCAACAGTCGAACGACATTAACTCAGAATCTCCCTATAATGTAAGGAATATTTTTATGCAGTCGTACTTACCGCAAGGCCACGATGTCGAACATAAACTGATTCCACACTCACAGTACCAAGACGAACAGGAGACAGGAGCGTACCTGCAACAACAAGAAGGAACATGTTAGATACAGATGTTGTTTGTCACCACGGAGGCCACGATTCGATTGCCGGCTCTGTCAAGTAATTTAATTCTGGTCTGACGGTTGGAACGGGATACTCTCAGCCTCGTCAGGCAAAACTGAGATGAGGTGGATTCCATTGCTACCTCAGTCAACCGGGAAGATGTTTTACGTGGTTTCCCACTTCTACTCCAGACAAATGTCGGGATGGTACCGAACTTAAGGCCACGACCGTTTTCTACCCAAAATCCTGCCTCAATCACAGTGACACATGCTATCAGACACATTCTACACACACCAAAGAACACGGGGCTACATGACCACGATGTCGCAAAGCCCCTAAAGAATCAACAACAACAGATTGGGCCTCCAATCTTCGGACTTGCTGCCACCGTGGTTGTGGTGAACGATTTAAGGCGCAATGCTATGTCGCGGGATTCATCAACTCCTCTCATGAGAAAGGGCATCCGGACGTAAAAAGCATCGCATCTCAAACCCGATTCCGTATAAACGGCCCCATATATCGTTGAATGTGTGATTACATGTAGAGGTCATTACACGCAACTCCAGCGATTATCAGCGTTCGTTCTTCTTTGTTTTGTTTATAAATGTGTGATCTTGCGTGCAGGAGCGTCGACAGATTTTTGCTAATCGTGTTGGAGATGTACGCTCATTAATAGCAATTAAAATCCATTGAGCAAGTGATATATTCATCACGAACTAAGCTGGAAAGTGTGTGTTCATAGAATGTTTACTCAATTCATACCTTGTAATGGAACATGCTGTAAATAATGTATTATAAAAAACTGCATGCATACATCCTGTTTATCATGTAACATTAATCTCCATACAGCAAATACGTCAGGTCCTTTTAGAGCAGTTACAATGATGTAGTATTGTATTGTAAATACATGCTTTAGGCCAATAGAGATACAATAACACTAGGGTCGCAAACCTGTTCTGTGGTGTTATCGACATTATGTTGTTCTTAAAATTGTGCATGATCAACACGTTTATTTACTCTCCCGGTAATTTTTTTAAAAATCATCCAAACCTGAAGAGAAATATTGTTCTTTCTCTCTTTAATATTGTAGCTATCAGTCGGTCAACACAAAATAATTCCAATTACAGTGAAAAATAACCAGAAATAAATTACATGTGATTAAGAATTATATATATTGTTGCTGACTAAGAAAACTTCGGGATGACATGTTTTGCTCATCAGATCTAAATCAACAAGACAAATACCTCTCGAAACACTACAAAATCTACAGTGACGACCCCCCCCCCCCCAAAAAAAAAAAAACGACTAGAAAACTTGTCAGAAACTTGGTAAGTGTGGTAATCATTACTGATAAATGTTGAAAATGAAAATCCACAGCCTGTTTCCAGTCGACTGACCGGGTCAGGAATGGAATGAATGAAGCCCCCATCTAGCGGCGAGGATAACAACTGTGCCGGCTGCCGAAGCTTGTCGCACTCCTCTGGGGCAATGATTAAATGAATGGCAGATGAAATTAAATGAAAGTGGAGAGTGTTGTTGGAATGAAAAATCGACAGGGAAAACCGGAGTACCCGGAGAAAAACCTGTCTCCGTCCGTTTTGTTCAGCTCAAAACTCACATGGAGTGACCGGGATTTGAACCACGGACCCCAGAGGTGAGAGGCCGGCATGCTGCCGCCTAAGCCACAGAGGTTACTGATAAATATTAAAGCATTAATATTAATTAACTTCGTGCTTAATGCTTTAATATGTATCAGTAATAATTACCACACTTACAGTACAGTACTTAAAGATCCAAACAGATCAGAATATTTAACATTTTTAAATTTTAAGAATATTTCAAAATATAATTTATAGTAAATAAGTTTTATATATACATTTTTATTTAGTTCTATAAGAAAACAATTGAAGGGTTCATTCCAACAACGAGACAAATCCAAAAATTAAATTGTTCAGAAACTTGAAAAAGAAAACAGTATATAATGCTTCATTTGTATTGAATGAAAAAAAAACGTGTCGGATTACCAACCCCAACCTTGCAGGTTCGCCCTTGGCCGTGGTAAGTGATTTTTGAAAGGCGACAAAAATCACGACATGGATGTCATACGTTGTTGGCATGTTAAAGAACCCATTTGAATTCATTAGGCCGTGTTCATAATGGCAAAATTAATCTCGGGATTTTCCACCAACACAAAGTTCCTCCATTCTGTACTAGAAAGCGCTGTAGTGTCACGGAGCTTAGATATCTAACCTCCTTTACTTTCATAGCATTCAAAGGAACGACGAAATTCGATATGCAAGCTGCCCTCTGGGTGTCAATTAACAAAGCTTGCGCCCGGCACCCGATGCCATACGATATTATTATTTTTATTATTATTATAATGAAAAAAAAAATGCTTTTAGACCTATAATTGTCTCACCAACAGCTTAACATTGCTCATAAAGGAAATATATTTTTTCATGAGGATAGTTGAAAAAAAAACTTAAAAAAAACTTTGGACTAGTCTGGTTTTTGCCCGAAATCTTAATTGAATACAAAAATGAAAAATAGTTTAAGCCTCAAATACGATTATTTATTATGAAAATCCTAACAAAGTACAAATCATTATTGAATGCCATACATTCCAGGTCATCTTGAAAAAGCATTGGACTTGTCTTATGTTTGTAGAATCTCCAATATTTCACACTCGTATGTAACCCAGCTTGTCTGCTTTTTGGAGACAGCAATAATATACATACGTAGACCGAGCCTTGAAGAGGCAGAATATATAATTATCTCAAAAAGTCAATTTTTGGATTTGTTTGGCTTTTCAATTACAAACCACTTGTCTCACTTGTTTCCTACAGAATTGTCTTTACTCTCAGCTATGAAAGATCTTCTAAATCTAGTCGTCTTTGCGCTCTCGTTCACTTTCTTGATGAAAATGGGCTACTAAGAGTAGGCGGGAGGCTTTCTCACTCCTCACTCTCCGAAGACAAAAACATCCTGTGATTTTGCCTTCTAAACATCACGTAACTTCTTTAATCATACGGGAATTCCATTACCGTAACTCACCGTACATGTTGGTACTCGCACCCTTCTTTGTTTGCTAAGGGAAAAGTACTGGATAATAAAAGGCGTTCATGAAGTCTCATCAGTTGTACATAAATGCATCCCTTGTTTCAAAGTGAAACCTAAGGTTAGCACCCAGATTATGGGCGATTTACCTTCTGGCGTTGATTACATGGGTCCTTTTCAATATCAGCGTAATTCCCCTGAAGCTAAACGTAAACTGTTTGGAAAACTCTATATCTCTCTCTTCGTCTGCATGGTTACTGGTGCGATCCACCTGGAGCTAGTAACAAATGCTTCTACTTCGTATTTTCTTGCATCTTCCCTCCGGTAGTGTTTAAGCCTAGGCTTGACCTACCACTTGTCAAATATTACATATGCTGAAGAGGACCACATTGCGGTTGAAACTAGTACATTAAAGAACTTCTAGTACTGAATGTATTGACTTTTGGTGGATCGCTCCTAGTGTATTTATTAATACTATGGTTATGGTCATGAGACCCGGTGGTTGGGTGTGTGTTGAATTTGTCTGATAACCTGCATTTATGTGATGACAGTAGTACTGTGTGTAACTGTATTAGGAACGGTGATGAGGTAGGTGTCCCGGCACTTGAAGTAAGGTACTAACCCGGATTTTTCCTGGAGGCAGTGTGGAAAAAAACGAGGGAAATCCACACCCAGCATAGCCACCGGGATTCGAACCTACGATCTCTGGATTTGCTGCAGCTGCCCACGCGATCGCGCTCCACGATTTAACGAGCACTGCTACGCTGCGGGACAGTTAATAGGCCTATAGTAATTTTGCCACTCTAATTAATTTATTAATTAGCGGCTTCGGTGGCGTAGTTGGTAGCATGCTGAACTGCTGTGCCCAAGATAGTGGGTTCAAACCCGGCCGAAGTCGTCGGATTTTTTAAGAGCGTTAAAAATCCTTCAGTATGCCTTCCTTCGGAGGAGAAGTAAAGCCGGCGGTCCCATTTCATAGATTTATGGCATGTAAAAGATCCTTCCACAGAATAAACTTGTGTGAAGCTAAATTGTTAGGTTAGATTTCGTCGGAACGCTCTATCAAAGTTCCAACGTTCACCACTAGGTATCATTGATATCTGGCGGCGAAAGTGGGAACTACTTGAAATTGAACGGAACTTGTAGCTCACCCTAAGGGTGTCCGCTGGAAGCAGCTACAGCCTCTGGCGTGCCGACCATGTCCTCGGACACTCCCGGCACTAAAATCCGTACGCTAAATTAATTAATCTATTAATTAAATTCAATTTTCAGCCACGATATCGCATCCACAATCATCATTTTTAGCCTATTTTCAATTTTGAAAACATAGGCTTATGAGATCACCTTTTGTCCGTGTGTGTGTGCGTGTGTGTGTGTGCGCGCGCGTGTGTGTGTGTGTGTGTGAGGTGTGTGTGTGTGTCCCTAATAAAATCTAAACGGCTGGTGCGATTTCAATGAAACTCGGTAAGTTCATAGCACTATTCCCG
This sequence comes from Meconema thalassinum, assembly GCA_946902985.2. Classification (NCBI taxonomy): domain Eukaryota; kingdom Metazoa; phylum Arthropoda; class Insecta; order Orthoptera; family Tettigoniidae; genus Meconema; species Meconema thalassinum. The sequence goes on from OX336393.1 coordinate 179,854,418, forward strand.
GCGACCTCGACCGTGCCCTTCAAATTTTGTTACGTCTTACCAATCCAACATGGCGGCTGTGCGAAATATTTCACTAGCATTCAGTATCTCCGAAACTATTACCGATATCGCCCTGAAATTGTGTACAGTGATAAAGGGCACGACTAGAAGTTCACCTATGAGACTTTCAAAAACCTGGTGACTACAAAACCAACATAGCGGTCAAGCGAAGTTGAGACTTTTAAATAGACTTTTCTCGCGATTTAACTATCCAAACGTAATGAAACTTGGTACAGCAAATGTTTATACACATTGTAATGCACTGGAGTCTAATTTAGTTCAATTGTTTACATAACCTCAAAATGGTGGCTGTGCGAAATATTTCACTGACATTCTATATCTCCGAAACTATTACAGATATCACCATGCAATTTTGTACGGTGATAAAGGGTACAGATACAAGTTTACCTATGTGTATTTCATAAACCTGTAAAGTACAAAACGAACATGGCTACCAAGCAAATTTGAAATATTTTAATAGACTTTTCTCGTGATTTAACTCTCTGAGCGCAGTGAAATGTGGTACAGTAAATGATTTTGCAGATTGTAATGCACTGCCATCTAATTTAATTCAATTGTTTACATAACCTCAAGATGGCGGCTGTGCGAAATTTTAAAATTAAGTTTTTATTTCTTGTGTCGTAATCATGCGATCGAAGTGAAAGCTTGAATAATGAAGCTAGGCAATAATTGTCCTTGAATGGTACATAACTCTATGGCCTATACATATAACAATCCTAAATGGCGAGCTTCCGAAATATTTAGACGGTTCTCAATATCTATGAATCTTTTACAGCAACCAAACTGATTTTTTTATGTTCATAGAGACTATGAACATATGTTCACCTATAGGACTTTCATTAACCTGGTGAGCACAAATCCAACATGGCGGCGACGCGAAGTATAAATATTTAAATGGACGATTCTCGCGAATTAACTATCCGAGTGCTGTTAAATGTTGCACGTTAAATGCTTATACAAATGTTGATCCACTGGCATCTAATTTATTTCAATTGTTTGCATAATCACAAGATGGCTGGTGTGCGTACTTTTAAAATCTTGTTTTTACTTCTTGTGTTCTATACATGCGATTGAAGTTTGAATACCACACGTACACAATAATCTTAATGTAATAGTACAAAAATAAAAATAAAACCTGGCGACCATCTGAAATATTTAGACGGTTCTCAATATCTACGAATATGTTACAGCAATTAAACTGAAATTTTGTATGTTGATAGAGACAATTAACATGAGCAGGATATATGAAAATAGGCTGTATAATTCTTCACGGAACTACTTGTTGAAAATTACTTCAATATCAGATTTGTAACCATCGACTTGGAAAACACTCAACTACAAAAAGTTATTGCTTTTAATTAATTGCACAGGTTAGGTCATCATCGCCATGTACTGGGATGTGTGATGAATTTATTTGATAACCCGTGTTTCTTTGATAGTGCATCTAACTGTAATTAGGGTCTAGCATTGAGAGAGGTATCCTGGGGCTTGAAATAAGGTACCAACCCAAAATTTGGCCACAGGGTATGTGAAGGAAAATAGAAACGGGAAAACCACACTCCGGACAACTCTTGTCAGCGCCTGGATTCGAACTTGGGATCTCCTGACTTCCAGCTTCAGTTTACAGTCGTGACGCGCAATTGAATACGCACGGCTATGCTGTGGGCTGTATACAATGTTTTAATTGGATCCGAATGCATTTAAGCTTTTGGGCACGTTCTCATTGTTTAGTTTAAAGTTGAGGAGAGTCCGTCAGAGCGTGGCTGACTTGTAAGAACACAAGTTTACTCGTCAACTTGTTGACAAAAGGCTCATGCATGACAAGTCGACCTCCAGCCAGCGATGTCTTTGTTCCACCAACATTGTGTACTCCCAACAGCCGAGTACCTCAACGCATTCTCTCCCTACTCCGGTTACAATAGCAGTATTATCAGTGGTGCCAGGGACTTGGGCTTACTATTTTCTTTTAGAGCGATAAAACACCTGCAAATCTCTGTCAATAAACCATTGCCACCTCGTGGCTCTGTAACTTCACATGTTGATTTGTTGAGGGTCTTTGCGATAGCGTGTATTTTTAAGTAGATTTTATGAGAAAGCCGCGTATTGCAATGGGTACCATGTCGCGATTTCCGGGAAAATTTCGACATATATTCGCGTTTCACATCCTCGAAACCACCGTCAGTTCAAAAGTTTATATAAATATATATGTACGAGAGCTGCTTTTTTTTTTCAAGTTCCGATGGACTGTATAAAAATAACAGATTGACATACCAAACTGATTTTACTACTAAATGTTTGCTTGTTCAATTCTTATGTCTCAACATAATCGCCAAACGATTGAAACATTTGTCGTATCGTTACACCAGCTTTCCAATGCCCTCCGCCACTGAGGTGGGTACGCCTGGAGAGTCTCCTGAAGTGTTTCCTTTTTGGCGAGGCTTTGCCGCCCAACCATACCTTCAATTCTCGAAAAAGGTGAAAATCATTCAATGATGGTTTGGACTATACGGCAGATGGTCCAAGACTTAACACTTGAATTCTTTGAAAACGTCTATCGTAACGTTGACACAGTGCGGTCGTGAATGATTTTCACCTTTTTCGAGAATTGAAGGTATGGTTGGGCGGCAACGCCTCGTCAAAAAGGAAAAACTTCAAGAGACTATCCAGACGTACGCACCTCACTGGCGGCAGATTTTTTTGCCGAGGGCATTGGAAAACTGGTGTAACGATACGACAAATGTTTCAATCGTTTTGGCGGTTATGTTGAGACATAAGAATAAAACAAGCAAACATTTAGTAGTAAAATTAGTTTCGTATGTCAATCTGTTATTTTTATACATCGGAACTTTAAAAAACAAAAAACAGCCCTCAAATATCACTTCCTTGTGGACACGATAACTGTCATTTTGCACCAATCCCTTTCAAATTTATACATACAATATAACCATTTAAATTCTCAGTCCAGTTTGTTAATAGGCAAAATCAGACCAAGGGGGTGAAGGCCTTCACGAAAAAGTGAAATAACTATCTTAATATGTAAAAAATCGAATCAATTTAAAGTTCATACTGTTCTTCGTATAAGGGCTAAAAATGTATCTCAGTCAAGGTTTTTGATAGCACCAACCATTGACCAAAGAGGTGGGAAAAATGGAGTATTGAAAGCATAACTCCCTTAAACACTCCACTAAAAATTATCTAAAACTTTTGTCTGAAAGATTTTTTGATATGACCCACTCTTACGCTAAGAGCAAAAAGTTCCTCAAATGTCTAAATGTGTTGCTTTAATATTTTATGCTTTATCTAAAAAATTAACAAGTAGTTCCGTAAAGAACTATACAGCCTATTTTCATATATCCTGCTCATGTTAATTTCTTCTAACAACATACAAAATTTCAGTTTAATTGCTGTCACAGATTCGTAGATATTGAGAACCGTCTAAATATTTCAGATTGTCGCCAGGTTGGATTTTTATTTTTGTACTATTACATTAAGATTATTGTGTACGTGTGGTATTCAAACTTCAATCGCATGATTAGAACACAAGAAGTAAAAACGAGATTTTAAAATTACGCACAGCAGCCATCTTGTGATTATGCAAACAATTGAAATAAATTAGATGCCAGTGGATCAACATTTGTATAAGCATTTAACGTGCAACATTTAACAGCACTCGGATAGTTAATTCGCGAGAATCGTCCATTTAAATATTTATACTTCGCGTCGCCGCCATGTTGGATTTGTGCTCACCAGGTTAATGAAAGTCCTATAGGTGAACATATGTTCATAGTCTCTATGAACATAAAAAAATCAGTTTGGTTGCTGTAAAAGATTCATAGATATTGAGAACCGTCTAAATATTTCGGAAGCTCGCCATTTAGGATTGTTATATGTATAGGCCATAGAATTATGTACCATTCAAGGACAATTATTGCCTAGGTTCATTATTCAAACTTTCACTATGATCGCATGATTACGACACAAGAAATAAAAACTTAATTTTAAAATTTCGCACAGCCGCCATATTGAGGTTATGTAAACAATTGATTTAAATTAGATGGCAGTGCATTACAATCTGCAAAATCATTTACTGTACCACATTTCACTGCGCTCAGAGAGTTAAATCACGAGCAAAAAGTCTATTAAAATATTTCAAATTCGCTTGGTCGCCATGTTCGTTTTGTACTTTACAGGTTTATGAAATATACATAAGTAAACTTGTATCAGTACCCTTTATCACCGTACAAAATTGCATGGTAATATCTGTAATAGTTTCGGAGATATAGAATGTCAGTGAAATATTTCGCACAACCGCCATTTTGAGGTTATGTAAACAATTGAACTAAATTAGACTCCAGTGCATTACTATGTGTATAAACACTTGCTGTACCTAGTTTCATTACGTTTGGATGGTTACATCGTGAGAAAAGTCTATTTAAAAGTCTCAACTTCGCTTGGTCGCCATGTTCGTTTTCTACTTTACAAGTTTATGAAATATACATAGGTAAACTTGTATCAGTACCCTTTATCACCGTACTAAATTGCAGGGTGATATCTGTAATAGTTTCGGAGATATAGAATGTCAGTGAAATATTTCGCACAGCCGCCATTTTGAAGTTATGTAAACAATTGAACTAAATTAGACTCCAGTGCATTACAATGTGTATAAACATTTGCTGTACCAAGTTTCATTACGTGTGGATAGTTAAATCGCGAGAAAAGTCTATTTAAATCTCTCAACTTCGCTTGACCGCCATGTTGGTTTTGTAGTCACCAGGATTTTGAAAGTCTCATAGATGAACTTCAAGTACTACCCTTTATCACCGTACACAATTTCAGGGCGATATCGGTAATAGTTTCGGAGATATTGAATGCTAGTGAAATATTTCGCACAGCCGCCATTTTGCATTGGTGAGACTAACAACATTTGAAGTGCACGGTCGAGGTCGCCGGGAATAGTGCTATAAACATACCGAGTTTCATTGAAATCGGTCCAGCCGTTTAGATTTTATTAGGGGGGGACACACACACGAATCACACACACACACACACACACGCGCACACACACACGGACAAAAGGTGATCTCATAAGCCTATTTTTTCAAAATTGAAAATAGGCTAAAAATATGATTGTATTGTCAGCGGATTCGGATAACTAACAATTGCGTATGAGGATAAAAGTCGTGCGGATGCGGGTTGGATGCTGATATCAGTCGTGCGGATGCGGGCCGGATGCGGATAACGTTTTGTGTATCCGCGCAGGGCTCTACATGGCCTAGCGCTGCGCGTTAGCGAACGTAGCTACCACTGTCGGTCACTTAAGATACTAGTTATCAGACCTAAAATGTTCAGTTCCCTGTGCCTTCTTCTTCAGTTTTAAATTATTCCATTGGCTGGCACGTCTGCTCCCCTGGCAGCACTTACTCTGTAGGAACTAGTCATTATTTATTAAAACCATTTCGCACCACGCAAGTAGACTACTTCTTCCTCACAGTTTACGAGGCTGCATTACGATATAGTACCAGGTAGTTATCCCTTGGCCTTGGCTCTTTTGTAGAGTGGCTTTGCGACACCGTGCTCATGTAGCCTCGTGTACCTGGTGTGATAACCTGTCTTATTGTGACGCTTGAATCTCTGATGAGGAAACATTTTCTACTGTTGTTACCACAATACACAATATGACAACTTAGGAGCAGAAATTCATTGTTGGCACACGCTTAAAAATTGAATTATGTTTTTATTTTTTCGGGCTGAGGAGTCAAAATTTGCGTGGTACACGTTGGAAGTGTGACGGGCTGCCGCGCCCCTTGCCCCTAATAAGCGGACGCGCGCAGATACTACCAACATCTCATTGTTGCCTCTGCAGTTGTAGAGTAACTTGGTCAGTGTGAACATGTCGTCCGCTGAACATATGACACGCATGCGTCTACGTTGGTTGGTTGGTTCTTAAGTTTAGGGGCTACGACAACGCGGTCATGTAGCCCCGTGTACTTTTGGGTGTGTATAGAATCTGTCTGATAACCGGTGTTAATTGAGATGACTGTATTAGTGTGTGTTATCTGTTTTCATTCAAGTAAGGACTGCAGACTTTTGAATTTTTCAAATAGTTCCTACTTTTGCCGCCAAACGCCACCGTCAACGACTGCTAGATCAGAACTTGGCTATCACACGCCACCGCAGTCGGCTCTTGGCAACGAACGTAGGAACCTAAGAGCGTTGTTTACATTCTTAACCTATACATTTTAGATTCACACAGGTGTAATTAGTGGAAGACTGTTTAACATGCCATAAATCTATGACATGGGACCGCCGGCTTTACTTCCCCTCCGAAGGAAGGCATACTGAGGCATTTTTAAAACTCTTAAAAAATCCGACGACTTCGGCCGGATTTGAACCCGCGATCATGCGTCTACGTCTACAGGAAGAAATTACCTGAAAATAATGTCAAGCTTAATTAATGAATATAACTTTCTCATCAACTCGTCACGTACAACCGAGGATGAGAAATGGTGATGATGATAATTGTCGTTTTAAGGGGCCTAACATCCGGGTTATCGGCCCCTAATGGATTGGGCGATTGTGACAATGTAAATGAAATTAAACTAAACCTAAAACTAACTACAAATATAATAGAAGAGGAAGTGGAGAACAAAAATAAGAATAAGGGAAACAAAAGATAGAAGGAAAAGAAATGCCCTCAACCCTCGAAGAATGAGAATTAAAGGACTTGGAAGAAAAGGAAGGAAGGACGATTGTAGTTTTACGTGACCGTTAATCGCGAGATCATAAGCCACGGGACCTCCTTTTTACGTGGAATCCGAACCACAGGACATGGTATTTCACTTTGAAATTCTCACATGCATTGACCGGGAATCGAACCTGGTCTGCCGTGGTGAGAGGCCATCAGCTTGACCGATGCACCACCACGCCCCTTGGAAGAGAAGGAGAGCCAAGAAAGGCAGACAGGGAGGGTAAAGAGGAGAGCGACCGCCCCAAAGGCAATGGAAGAAGGAGAAAAATCGGACCCAGCTCAGGAAGCCCTCGGGGTCGCCAGCTCTCCCCAAAAGCAGAAGTCTCGTACTTCGTTACAAGTTATTCGCAAATATATCCGCTGTCCACATTTCCATAAGGTTTATGTTCGCATCCGCTCAAAGTTCTATTGAATACCAATACTTCATACTCTCTATCTCCGACCATGGGCACAAAAGGCGTGTAATTACTTCACCGTAAACCAAAACATTACCTTGTTCTTAAGGTCAGTGACTACTGCTATAAAGCAAGCTATATTGCATGGACTCGGGTGAATTTACAGCTCAGGCCATATGGATCAGAGAGCTACAAAGTTAACTGCCTTCCGCCATTTTATGGCTATCCGTCTCCCTAGGGCGCACTTCTGAATATCTCATCTCAAGTTTTATAGCGAACATAGCATTATATTTGTAAGAATCAAAGGCATCTTCGTGTCAAAGGGGTAAAAGAATTTACTGACAGGCCATCAGAAATATGGTGTAGGCCGCCTCCATTGGGGGGGACCTGGGCTTGCGTCACCACCACGAAAATACATGTATGTCATCTTGTTAATTACTAACATTATATCGAATATCACGTCATATTGCAATTATTGTAAACTGAGAGATATGTGAGTAAAATGAGTTTGCAACAACTTCGTTACAATTAAAAATTGATGCTGGCTGCAAGGTTAAACACGACCGAAAGCCAGAAAAATATTATAAAACAAAATTCCCATCACATTTTATATTATACACAGTAGCGTAACGACGGGGGGGTTGGTGTTAAGTACCCCGAGACATTTGTTTGCCACGGTGGGTGACTGGATAGCGTGTCGGTCTACTAACCCCAAGCTTGCAGGTTCGCTCCTGGCCGTGGTAATTGATTTTTGAACGGCGGCAAAAATACGACACGCATGTCATACGATGTTGGCATGTCAAAAAAAACATTTGAATTCAGTAGGCCGTATTCATAATGGCAAAATTAATCTCGGGAGTTTCCGCCAACACAAAGTTCCTCATTTCTCTACCAGTAAGCGCTATAGTGTTCAAGGAGCTTACATATCAAACTTCCTTGACTTTTATAGTGATTCAAGGTACAACGAAATTCGACATGCAAGCTACCCTCTGGGTGTCAAATTACAAAGCTTGCGCCCTGCACCCGAGGTCATACGATATTAGTATTATTATATCCTTATAGTGTCCCAACTATCACCTGTTTTACACTGCCGCTAGTGAGGCTTCGTTACTCCTGTATATACAGTATCTTAAATGTGAAAACGTTCTTAATTTGGTAAATGCCCTTCACTCTACTCGAAGCGAGACTCCTCATGCAGCGTTGGCGCTAGCCATGGATCAATTTTGCTGTTAAAATGAGCGATCGAAAACTTTTCTCACGTCGCTTCGGGTCGCTTTAAATGTGCGCATCTGTGTCACTGTGTGCCTGTTTTGTTAAAGATTATTCGATACAAGTAGGTAATAAAGAGCGGTTCTGGGACAGGGGCTAATGGGCAAAATGGCCGCCGCGCGCAACTGCCCTGTGTTATTCTTATGGAGAGGTCAGTCATAGCTGGGTCAGGGGCTAATGGGCAATATGGCTGCCACGCCCTGAGACATTGCATGACGTCACAGAGAGAGGTTGACAGTGTAACGTTGCTAAATGGAATATTTATTATTATTATTATTATTATTATTATTATTATTATTATTATTATTATTATTAGGTAATCATGCATTGATCACGTACAATCAAGACCAGTCTTATATTGCCCCACTTTATGGTGTAGTGGCTAGCATTTTTAGCTGTTACTTTAGAGACCCGGGTTTGAGTCCTGGCTCTGTCAAGAAATGTAATTCTAGGCTGAGGGTTGGAATAGTGTACACTCAAACTTGTGAGGCAAAAAAAAATCAGAACAGCTATGTTTAATTCATACCTCAGCCATTCTGCCAAACCGAACTGAACCTAACCTAACCTAACTTGAAAGTAAAAAGAAAAAAAAACTGAGAGCAAAAAAATGTAATCAGAAAGTAACAGCAAATGTAAGAGCACATATAATAAACTTAGTTAAAACCTAACCTAACCTAAACTAACTTCACCTAACCTAACCTAACCCAACTTAACCTAACCTAACCTAACTTCAAAGTGCAAGCAAAAAAAAGTGAGAGCAAAAATTGTAATGAAAAAATTAAGAGCAAATGTAAGAACACAAATAATAAACTTAGTTATAACCTACCCTAACCTAACCTAACCTAACCTAACCAAGCATTTCCTCACCTAATTTCACCTAACCTAACTTCAAAGTAAATGCAAATATAAGAGCAAAAAATAACAGCAAAAAATGAGATCAAATAGTGTATGCAAGAAAGTAAGAGCAAATGAGAGAGCACAAATAATAAACTTAGTTATAACCTAACCAAACCTAACCTAACCCACAGAAACCTCATTTTAAGATTTTAGATTTTACATTTTAACATTTTACATTTTAACATTATAGATTTTTGATTTTTTTCATTTTACTTTTTTAGATTTTACATTTTTGATTTTTTGTATTTCAGTTTTAGTTTTTTTTTAGATTTTACATTTTAAATTTAATATTTTTTGATTTTAGATTTAACAATTTCCATTTTCCGAAAAGAGTCACTTACCTAACCTCACCAAACCTAACTTTACCAAACCTAACTTAAGCTAATCCAAAGGGCTAATGCACATACACAAAGTATATAAGGACACATGCAACTCTCCTTATGCTAGTCTTATTGGCTACTGTACAACATGATCACTACCCCAACCGTCTTTTTTTTTCATTTTGTTGTTTACTCATTTGTCAATTTTCCAATTTCCCATTTTCAGTTTTTTTAAATGTCAGTTTTAAGTTTTTTTAATTTCATAATATGGAAACATGGATTTTGCATTTTGTTGTTTACACATTTGTCAATTTTCCAATTTCCCATTTTCAGTTTTTTTAATGTCAATTTTAAGTTTTTAAATTTCATGATATGGAAACATGGATTTTTGCATTTTGTTGTTTACACATTTGTCAATTTACCAAATTCCCATTTACAGTTTTTAAAATTTTAGTTCAATGTTTTTTCTATTTTGTCAATATGGAAACATAGATTTTCCAATTTGTGTGTTTTACATGTTCATTTTGCATTAGGAGTGGAGAGAGGTGGGTAGTAATTAAAAATGTACAAGCAGTGTCCATACAATATTTTTTATTTTAAATACATGTACACTATTTACACTTAAATACATTTTTATATATAGTCTATTTTTTGTTATAAATTGTACAGTTGTTTTTATTTTTGTTTTCTATTTTATTTATTTTTGATTATGAATACTATTTTTTTATTTGTATAGTGCCATGGTTTTATTTACTAAATAGTTTTGTTTTATGTATTTGCTAGTTGCAGGCAGAAGATTTTGATATTCATAACTTAACTCTTTAAGCATGGTCAATGATTGAGTAATGACCATAGGCATGTGTACCTATACCATTAGCATCAATCACTCTTTTATCATCACCAGGACACAAAGCAATTTTGTTTAGCCTTATAGATGATATGTCATGTTGTTTAGAAGCGATAATGTTCATGGGTATTCTTTTTACATTGTTTTTCATGACACAATCCTTATAATCTTGAAAGCTTATACAATTTTTGACAACACCTCTGCTAATACCTTTAATCTTTTTGATTTCTTTACCATTTATGTCTAAAGCATACATTTTAGCTCTAAGTCCAACAAATGCTTTTATAATTTGTCCACAAGCCTCGTCTTTAAATTTCCCCAACGTTTTCTTGTTTGATGTAGAGTAACATATGTGATTAGTAGGATAATCTGATGTGTCCAGGTGTTGTAGGAAATCCAACTTGTCTTGATATACATCTGGGGTGTTAACCAAATATATGAACGAGTCAGTATCCATATACATGAGTTTAAGATTGTCCATGCCATAATAAGGTAGCAGGACATCATAGTGGTGGGAATACATGAGAGTTTTTGAAATATCCAGTATACACATTCCAATATATATAGGCTTATTGAATACAATGTTACGTTTAGCCATGTGGAAAGCAGCTAGGTTAGGGCCATAAATTGTTCTGTCGATAAATGTCGGCTTTGCTATTAGCTTTTCTGCCTTTTTGCTGTCAGTCACAAGACGTATGTCTATTCTTTTACGGATATTTTCCATTGTTTTCCCAAAAATGGCATTGTTGAATAATTTGTACAGATTTTTCTCAAAATCATTTTTGGCTTGTTTTCGAAGGTTGTTATTAAAATCAACGTATGCCTTTAACCAAGGTCTTTGTTTAAACTTTAACACACGATGAATTTTTATCAATTTTATTCCATGATCTAAAGCCTGTTTTAATGCCATGTAGTGAACAACATATCGCCTTCGATTTCCAAGATGAGGAATTAGTTTTTTCAGAGACGAATCCTTAGGTTGTGTACACTCTGGTAGGAAAGGTAAATCGTTGTGTAGATCATGAAGGTCAGATGGGTAATCAACATCAACGTCTAGAATGTATCCCACAGGATCGTCTTTCTTTAGTTTTTCTAGATCAACAGTATCTGGAGAAACCCACTGAAATCCACCATAAGGAAGGGAGTGGCACATAGCCCACCCGTATTGGTTGTTGGCATCATCATAGGTAATAAACTGCGATGGTTTCTCAGAATCATAGGTTTCCATGTATTTATTGTTAGCTTCAGCATACCGATGAGACACTTGGCATATGCCTCCACGTATTCCAGACTCGATTAGAAGAATCTGATCGTAATCCTGTAGCAATTCCAGTTCAATTCCTGTGTAAAGGAGCATTGCCTCAAAACTTAAACCAGGCGAAGTAAAAAAGTGTGCAGCATCCACTCGGTGTGTTTCTAGTGTTTTGTTTCTAAACGTTTCAAAGCTGTCTGCTAGAAGGAGTACATCTGAAGTTAGGTAGAGGTCACAATATTCCCCTAGAGTTTTAATGTTGAACTGATTCCACACATTTTTGGCATGTTCATAGTCTTCTTGACTAACATCTTCTTGACTTAATTTCTTAAAGAATGCCTCTTTTGGAGGTAAACACGTTTCACTTAACTTTTCCCAAGAGTCAATGTAGTCATAACAAAATACCCCTTTACGAGTCATGAGCATTGCATTTTCTTTTCCAAAGTACTTGTCTGTTTCAGGGTATGATGTTAAGTTGGAAACTAAGTTTTCCAAACTACTCGGCATTAACCGAAACGTGTCCACAAATCTAAGCTTAACATTTCCTACATATTTGGTAAAGGAAATGTACTTTTCTTTGGAGTTAGCGATAACATCCACTCTCTCAGTAGTACATCCCAATTGCTTTACAATGAAATTTGCGTCGTAGCCACTCATATTATGTAGAAACACAGGAACGGGGTTACGTGTTTTACACCTCAAATTACAGTTATTGTGAGCACTTCCACGGTATTCCCCTGTAATATGGCAGTGGTCTCGAACTTTCCAGTCCTGTTGGGTAAATGGTTTTTGACACAAATAACAGGTTTCAGAACATTGGAACTCTACTTCTTGATCCTCAGTTAAAGCCTTCGGAACATTTAAGCTGTAAAGGCGATCGATTTCATTAGCTATTGAAATCAAACAGTCCATAAACTTTTCTGCAGCGTCAGGTCCACGATAAATAAGAGGTCGGCTTGGAAGGTTTGTCTTTATGTGTTCCACAGCAGGTGAGAGTTTAACGTATATACCAAAGCTCATAGGAACATGACTCTGGTATGGCACTGTATAACTTGCTTCAGGATTGGGTAGACATGTTTGATAGGGTAACAGTATACTTTCAAAATCAGCATAGATAACGTAAGGTATTCTCAGCATTTTTTCCACGTTTAAAAATTTAACAATGGAGTTTTTAATAGGCATTTCAACCCTAGCAATGTCATGCTGGACACACAAAGCTCTATGTTCTTTCAATTTTTCCATTCCTTGTTGTCCATATCGATTATCAAAGTGTGTAAAACACCGTTTACACGTATATATCTTATGTTCATAGCGGGTAATCTGATGTCTTACTAGTTTATCAAAATCTTTGATAAAGACGTAGTGGTTCTGAGCGGATGATGAACTTAACAGGAGGAGGTCGCGATGGTCTTGCAGCTCTTGATCCACAATCTTTAGAGGAAACACTTTGTTGTCTTTTTCCAGTCCAAATACATTAATGGATATATCGTTGGCTTTTTCAAATTTGGGAATGTCAGCTAGTAATGTAGGAAATGATATTACAGAAAAATCATACTTGTTGTCCAGGTCCTTGTATTTACTAACGCGTTCAGCTTTCGTTTTAACCAGTTTTGCTAAAATGGCATACATAAAACACTTTTCATCCTTTAAGTTTTGAGGATTAATGCAGGCTTTTCTTGCTTGTATAGCTGCTGGTAATGGAATATATGTGCTGCCACGCAAGGGATTATACTTATTTATTTTCAATCGTACTCCTTCCACTGCTAACAAAGCCCAATTACTACCTTTTAGCTCAGATTCCTCCATTTCCGTAGTTAACTTTGTAAATTGTGTTTCCAAGAAACTACTTAAGTCCGTTTCCAAAAATAGGGCCTGATTTCGTGTTTTAAAAGCACGATCTGTAATTTCATTGGTAGATGTATGAATGAATCTACATTCAGCCACAAGATTAACTTTTATCGACTTGTGCATTGCTAGTTCTTTCTGCATAGCTTGTATTATTTGCTGTTTGGACTCTTTAAGGTATGAATTTAAATCCTTGCACGTATCGCAACGAATGAAATAGGATTTAAGTCGACCTTCAAAAGATGTCTCATATTCAATAAGTCCATTTTTGTCAGGGACCAATGACAGTAGGTAATGTTTTGTAGGCTCTGCTTTTTGTCTTTTAGCTGCCGACACAACATTACAACATTCTTCATGACGACGTCCGTTGTAGGCATTGTTGAATGTACAGCCACACGTTTTACACTCATGAAATTCCCCACACGAAACTTCATGACGCTTCCTATGATAGTCCCGAAGAAAAGTCTTTCCACACTCTTTACACATATAGCTAGGAATGGGTTCTTCCATCACGAATGTTGATTTCTGCAAACAGCTGCTTACTGCGTATCACAAGGCTAGAGGTTGGTCGGAGAGACGGTCTTTCACGATGTGAACACCATGAGAGGTAGTAGTCAACTGGTGATATTCTTGTAAAGGGTCCTCTAATATACCCCTAGTCTAGACCAACAACTCTTTACAGCGTATGACAAGGCTGTAGACTGGACAGTGAGACGGTATTTCACGATGTGAACACTGTAACAAGTAGTAGTCAACTGATTATATACTTGCTAAGGGTTCTCTAATATACAATAGTCAAGACCAACAGCTACTTACTGAGTAGTACAAGGCTGTACAATAGTTGTTTTGACAGTCTTTCACGATGTGGTCACTGTGAATAATGGTAGTCAACTGATGATATTCTTGATAAGGGTCCTCTAATATACCCCTGGTTAAGGGTAACAGCTGTTCACTGCTTATGACAAGGCTAAAGACTGGTTGCTTCAACGGTCTTTCACAATGTAAACACTGTGACAAGTAGTAAACTGAAAATATTCTTATGGCCTACTCAAGGTTATCAGGTACTTACTGCATATCAAAAGGCTGTACACTCATGTGTGTTAGGCACTCTTTTTTGCTAAGGACCCCAATATTCCCTACACAAGGCTATACATGTTAGTTCTAAACACTTAGTGGTTAATTGTATATTCAATTTTTGTACAAAGCTTATACAAGCACGTTTTATGAGGTAAAACTTTGTTAAATAACTGCATGCGACACGCAAAGTATGTTTCCGCTATCTAGCGGTGACTATGAGTACTACTTGAACGACCAGCATGCTACCTAGCGCTCCATTTCAACACTCGCTCACTGAACGATCAGCATGCTATCTAGCGGTCGATAGCAATACTCCTCAACTACCAGCCTGCTATCTATCGGTCAATATGACAACTCACTCAACTACCGACATGCTACATGGCTCTTTTGGTCAGTTTTTTGTTGGCTTTTTTTGGTCAGTTTTTGTTGGCTTTTTTGTTGGCCTTTGTTGGCTTTTGTTGGCTTTTTTGTTGGCTTTTGTTGGCTGTTGTTGGCTTTTGTTGGCTTTTGTATTAGCTCTTTCATATTTGCTCTTGCTTGTGGGGGCTTATTATTTGGTCTTGGAAAGTATGTCAGTCCTTTTTTTATGGCTGCAAAATGCTTACAGCCATGTTTGTAAGCAGCAACAACAACAACAACAACGCACAAAATTCAAAAAAAATCCAAAGTACTCTAAGGTTTATGAATGACTCTCAACTCTTACACTTACCTCTACCCCATGCCTAGTCAAAAAAGTAGTGTATTTTTCAAATTTTTCAAAAAAATATTTGGAAAGTAGGCTATATCATTAAACTAAAAATCCTGAAAAGACATATGTTAACTCCAACACCTACCTCTATACCACTCTCAGTCCAAAAATAATGTATTTTTCAAATTTTCCAAAACATATTTCCGAAAATGGGTTATATTTCCGAAATTAAAAAGTTAACAAAAAATGTTTGTTTGACATAAATGAATGGCCTTTGCCTCCTCTACCACTGTACCAAGTCCCAGGTCTCCAGGACAAAAAAAATAAAATTTTTAAAAAGGGTTTTATTTCCAAAATTAGGAATTTTACAAAAAAGTTTGTTTGACATAAATGAATGGCCTTTACCCCCTCTACCCCCACACTAAGTCTCATGTCTCTAGGACAACAAAAATAAAATTTTCAAAATGGGCTTATATTTCCAAAATTAGGAATTCTACAAAAAAGTTTGTTTGACGTAAATCAATGGTCTTTACCCCCTCTATTCCAACACCAAGTCTCAGGTCTCTAGGTCAACAAAAATAAAATTTGGAAAAAATGGTCACTATTTTGGAAACTAGGAATTCTACAAAAAAGTTTGTTTAACATAAATGAAAGGTCTCTATCCCCTCTACTTGTAAACCAAGTTCCAGGTATGTGAGACAAAAATGAAAAAAGTTCAATTGGGAAAGTAGGCGATTTTTCATATAACCAAACATTCAAAAATGTGTTCATTGGGCTGCAAATAATGGCCTCTATGTCCTTTATTTTTATAATAAAACGTTTTTATTTTTTACATTTTTTTGAAAAAAGTTCAATTTTGAAATTTTTATAATTTAGAAACTAAAGAGTTTTCAAAAAATTTTGTTTGACATAAATGAATGGTCTTGACCCCCTCTACCCCCAAAATAAATTTCAAGTCTCTAGGACAAGAAATAACAGTAGTGGAGTAGTGGGGGTTCTGCTTCACTTGACACTCCTGTGCCCAACAAACCAAGATGGCGGCCACGCCAAGTAAAGCAGAACCCCCCTACTCCACTACTGTTATTTCTTGTCCTAGAGACTTGAAATTTATTTTGGGGGTAGAGGGGGTCAAGACCATTCATTTATGTCAAACAAAATTTTTTGAAAACTCTTTAGTTTCTAAATTATAAAAATTTCAAAATTGAACTTTTTTCAAAAAAATGTAAAAAATAAAAACGTTTTATTATAAAAATAAAGGACATAGAGGCCATTATTTGCAGCCCAATGAACACATTTTTGAATGTTTGGTTATATGAAAAATCGCCTACTTTCCCAATTGAACTTTTTTCATTTTTGTCTCACATACCTGGAACTTGGTTTACAAGTAGAGGGGATAGAGACCTTTCATTTATGTTAAACAAACTTTTTTGTAGAATTCCTAGTTTCCAAAATAGTGACCATTTTTTCCAAATTTTATTTTTGTTGACCTAGAGACCTGAGACTTGGTGTTGGAATAGAGGGGGTAAAGACCATTGATTTACGTCAAACAAACTTTTTTGTAGAATTCCTAATTTTGGAAATATAAGCCCATTTTGAAAATTTTATTTTTGTTGTCCTAGAGACATGAGACTTAGTGTGGGGGTAGAGGGGGTAAAGGCCATTCATTTATGTCAAACAAACTTTTTTGTAAAATTCCTAATTTTGGAAATAAAACCCTTTTTAAAAATTTTATTTTTTTTGTCCTGGAGACCTGGGACTTGGTACAGTGGTAGAGGAGGCAAAGGCCATTCATTTATGTCAAACAAACATTTTTGTTAACTTTTTAATTTCGGAAATATAACCCATTTTCGGAAATATGTTTTGGAAAATTTGAAAAATACATTATTTTTGGACTGAGAGTGGTATAGAGGTAGGTGTTGGAGTTAACATATGTCTTTTCAGGATTTTTAGTTTAATGATATAGCCTACTTTCCAAATATTTTTTTGAAAAATTTGAAAAATACACTACTTTTTTGACTAGGCATGGGGTAGAGGTAAGTGTAAGAGTTGAGAGTCATTCATAAACCTTAGAGTACTTTGGATTTTTTTTGAATTTTGTGCGTTGTTGTTGTTGTTGTTGCTGCTTACAAACATGGCTGTAAGCATTTTGCAGCCATAAAAAAAGGACTGACATACTTTCCAAGACCAAATAATAAGCCCCCACAAGCAAGAGCAAATATGAAAGAGCTAATACAAAAGCCAACAAAAGCCAACAACAGCCAACAAAAGCCAACAAAAAAGCCAACAAAAGCCAACAAAAGCCAACAAAGGCCAACAAAAAAGCCAACAAAAACTGACCAAAAAAAGCCAACAAAAAACTGACCAAAAGAGCCATGTAGCATGTCGGTAGTTGAGTGAGTTGTCATATTGACCGATAGATAGCAGGCTGGTAGTTGAGGAGTATTGCTATCGACCGCTAGATAGCATGCTGATCGTTCAGTGAGCGAGTGTTGAAATGGAGCGCTAGGTAGCATGCTGGTCGTTCAAGTAGTACTCATAGTCACCGCTAGATAGCGGAAACATACTTTGCGTGTCGCATGCAGTTATTTAACAAAGTTTTACCTCATAAAACGTGCTTGTATAAGCTTTGTACAAAAATTGAATATACAATTAACCACTAAGTGTTTAGAACTAACATGTATAGCCTTGTGTAGGGAATATTGGGGTCCTTAGCAAAAAAGAGTGCCTAACACACATGAGTGTACAGCCTTTTGATATGCAGTAAGTACCTGATAACCTTGAGTAGGCCATAAGAATATTTTCAGTTTACTACTTGTCACAGTGTTTACATTGTGAAAGACCGTTGAAGCAACCAGTCTTTAGCCTTGTCATAAGCAGTGAACAGCTGTTACCCTTAACCAGGGGTATATTAGAGGACCCTTATCAAGAATATCATCAGTTGACTACCATTATTCACAGTGACCACATCGTGAAAGACTGTCAAAACAACTATTGTACAGCCTTGTACTACTCAGTAAGTAGCTGTTGGTCTTGACTATTGTATATTAGAGAACCCTTAGCAAGTATATAATCAGTTGACTACTACTTGTTACAGTGTTCACATCGTGAAATACCGTCTCACTGTCCAGTCTACAGCCTTGTCATACGCTGTAAAGAGTTGTTGGTCTAGACTAGGGGTATATTAGAGGACCCTTTACAAGAATATCACCAGTTGACTACTACCTCTCATGGTGTTCACATCGTGAAAGACCGTCTCTCCGACCAACCTCTAGCCTTGTGATACGCAGTAAGCAGCTGTTTGCAGAAATCAACATTCGTGATGGAAGAACCCATTCCTAGCTATATGTGTAAAGAGTGTGGAAAGACTTTTCTTCGGGACTATCATAGGAAGCGTCATGAAGTTTCGTGTGGGGAATTTCATGAGTGTAAAACGTGTGGCTGTACATTCAACAATGCCTACAACGGACGTCGTCATGAAGAATGTTGTAATGTTGTGTCGGCAGCTAAAAGACAAAAAGCAGAGCCTACAAAACATTACCTACTGTCATTGGTCCCTGACAAAAATGGACTTATTGAATATGAGACATCTTTTGAAGGTCGACTTAAATCCTATTTCATTCGTTGCGATACGTGCAAGGATTTAAATTCATACCTTAAAGAGTCCAAACAGCAAATAATACAAGCTATGCAGAAAGAACTAGCAATGCACAAGTCGATAAAAGTTAATCTTGTGGCTGAATGTAGATTCATTCATACATCTACCAATGAAATTACAGATCGTGCTTTTAAAACACGAAATCAGGCCCTATTTTTGGAAACGGACTTAAGTAGTTTCTTGGAAACACAATTTACAAAGTTAACTACGGAAATGGAGGAATCTGAGCTAAAAGGTAGTAATTGGGCTTTGTTAGCAGTGGAAGGAGTACGATTGAAAATAAATAAGTATAATCCCTTGCGTGGCAGCACATATATTCCATTACCAGCAGCTATACAAGCAAGAAAAGCCTGCATTAATCCTCAAAACTTAAAGGATGAAAAGTGTTTTATGTATGCCATTTTAGCAAAACTGGTTAAAACGAAAGCTGAACGCGTTAGTAAATACAAGGACCTGGACAACAAGTATGATTTTTCTGTAATATCATTTCCTACATTACTAGCTGACATTCCCAAATTTGAAAAAGCCAACGATATATCCATTAATGTATTTGGACTGGAAAAAGACAACAAAGTGTTTCCTCTAAAGATTGTGGATCAAGAGCTGCAAGACCATCGCGACCTCCTCCTGTTAAGTTCATCATCCGCTCAGAACCACTACGTCTTTATCAAAGATTTTGATAAACTAGTAAGACATCAGATTACCCGCTATGAACATAAGATATATACGTGTAAACGGTGTTTTACACACTTTGATAATCGATATGGACAACAAGGAATGGAAAAATTGAAAGAACATAGAGCTTTGTGTGTCCAGCATGACATTGCTAGGGTTGAAATGCCTATTAAAAACTCCATTGTTAAATTTTTAAACGTGGAAAAAATGCTGAGAATACCTTACGTTATCTATGCTGATTTTGAAAGTATACTGTTACCCTATCAAACATGTCTACCCAATCCTGAAGCAAGTTATACAGTGCCATACCAGAGTCATGTTCCTATGAGCTTTGGTATATACGTTAAACTCTCACCTGCTGTGGAACACATAAAGACAAACCTTCCAAGCCGACCTCTTATTTATCGTGGACCTGACGCTGCAGAAAAGTTTATGGACTGTTTGATTTCAATAGCTAATGAAATCGATCGCCTTTACAGCTTAAATGTTCCGAAGGCTTTAACTGAGGATCAAGAAGTAGAGTTCCAATGTTCTGAAACCTGTTATTTGTGTCAAAAACCATTTACCCAACAGGACTGGAAAGTTCGAGACCACTGCCATATTACAGGGGAATACCGTGGAAGTGCTCACAATAACTGTAATTTGAGGTGTAAAACACGTAACCCCGTTCCTGTGTTTCTACATAATATGAGTGGCTACGACGCAAATTTCATTGTAAAGCAATTGGGATGTACTACTGAGAGAGTGGATGTTATCGCTAACTCCAAAGAAAAGTACATTTCCTTTACCAAATATGTAGGAAATGTTAAGCTTAGATTTGTGGACACGTTTCGGTTAATGCCGAGTAGTTTGGAAAACTTAGTTTCCAACTTAACATCATACCCTGAAACAGACAAGTACTTTGGAAAAGAAAATGCAATGCTCATGACTCGTAAAGGGGTATTTTGTTATGACTACATTGACTCTTGGGAAAAGTTAAGTGAAACGTGTTTACCTCCAAAAGAGGCATTCTTTAAGAAATTAAGTCAAGAAGATGTTAGTCAAGAAGACTATGAACATGCCAAAAATGTGTGGAATCAGTTCAACATTAAAACTCTAGGGGAATATTGTGACCTCTACCTAACTTCAGATGTACTCCTTCTAGCAGACAGCTTTGAAACGTTTAGAAACAAAACACTAGAAACACACCGAGTGGATGCTGCACACTTTTTTACTTCGCCTGGTTTAAGTTTTGAGGCAATGCTCCTTTACACAGGAATTGAACTGGAATTGCTACAGGATTACGATCAGATTCTTCTAATCGAGTCTGGAATACGTGGAGGCATATGCCAAGTGTCTCATCGGTATGCTGAAGCTAACAATAAATACATGGAAACCTATGATTCTGAGAAACCATCGCAGTTTATTACCTATGATGATGCCAACAACCAATACGGGTGGGCTATGTGCCACTCCCTTCCTTATGGTGGATTTCAGTGGGTTTCTCCAGATACTGTTGATCTAGAAAAACTAAAGAAAGACGATCCTGTGGGATACATTCTAGACGTTGATGTTGATTACCCATCTGACCTTCATGATCTACACAACGATTTACCTTTCCTACCAGAGTGTACACAACCTAAGGATTCGTCTCTGAAAAAACTAATTCCTCATCTTGGAAATCGAAGGCGATATGTTGTTCACTACATGGCATTAAAACAGGCTTTAGATCATGGAATAAAATTGATAAAAATTCATCGTGTGTTAAAGTTTAAACAAAGACCTTGGTTAAAGGCATACGTTGATTTTAATAACAACCTTCGAAAACAAGCCAAAAATGATTTTGAGAAAAATCTGTACAAATTATTCAACAATGCCATTTTTGGGAAAACAATGGAAAATATCCGTAAAAGAATAGACATACGTCTTGTGACTGACAGCAAAAAGGCAGAAAAGCTAATAGCAAAGCCGACATTTATCGACAGAACAATTTATGGCCCTAACCTAGCTGCTTTCCACATGGCTAAACGTAACATTGTATTCAATAAGCCTATATATATTGGAATGTGTATACTGGATATTTCAAAAACTCTCATGTATTCCCACCACTATGATGTCCTGCTACCTTATTATGGCATGGACAATCTTAAACTCATGTATATGGATACTGACTCGTTCATATATTTGGTTAACACCCCAGATGTATATCAAGACAAGTTGGATTTCCTACAACACCTGGACACATCAGATTATCCTACTAATCACATATGTTACTCTACATCAAACAAGAAAACGTTGGGGAAATTTAAAGACGAGGCTTGTGGACAAATTATAAAAGCATTTGTTGGACTTAGAGCTAAAATGTATGCTTTAGACATAAATGGTAAAGAAATCAAAAAGATTAAAGGTATTAGCAGAGGTGTTGTCAAAAATTGTATAAGCTTTCAAGATTATAAGGATTGTGTCATGAAAAACAATGTAAAAAGAATACCCATGAACATTATCGCTTCTAAACAACATGACATATCATCTATAAGGCTAAACAAAATTGCTTTGTGTCCTGGTGATGATAAAAGAGTGATTGATGCTAATGGTATAGGTACACATGCCTATGGTCATTACTCAATCATTGACCATGCTTAAAGAGTTAAGTTATGAATATCAAAATCTTCTGCCTGCAACTAGCAAATACATAAAACAAAACTATTTAGTAAATAAAACCATGGCACTATACAAATAAAAAAATAGTATTCATAATCAAAAATAAATAAAATAGAAAACAAAAATAAAAACAACTGTACAATTTATAACAAAAAATAGACTATATATAAAAATGTATTTAAGTGTAAATAGTGTACATGTATTTAAAATAAAAAATATTGTATGGACACTGCTTGTACATTTTTAATTACTACCCACCTCTCTCCACTCCTAATGCAAAATGAACATGTAAAACACACAAATTGGAAAATCTATGTTTCCATATTGACAAAATAGAAAAAACATTGAACTAAAATTTTAAAAACTGTAAATGGGAATTTGGTAAATTGACAAATGTGTAAACAACAAAATGCAAAAATCCATGTTTCCATATCATGAAATTTAAAAACTTAAAATTGACATTAAAAAAACTGAAAATGGGAAATTGGAAAATTGACAAATGTGTAAACAACAAAATGCAAAATCCATGTTTCCATATTATGAAATTAAAAAAACTTAAAACTGACATTTAAAAAAACTGAAAATGGGAAATTGGAAAATTGACAAATGAGTAAACAACAAAATGAAAAAAAAAGACGGTTGGGGTAGTGATCATGTTGTACAGTAGCCAATAAGACTAGCATAAGGAGAGTTGCATGTGTCCTTATATACTTTGTGTATGTGCATTAGCCCTTTGGATTAGCTTAAGTTAGGTTTGGTAAAGTTAGGTTTGGTGAGGTTAGGTAAGTGACTCTTTTCGGAAAATGGAAATTGTTAAATCTAAAATCAAAAAATATTAAATTTAAAATGTAAAATCTAAAAAAAAACTAAAACTGAAATACAAAAAATCAAAAATGTAAAATCTAAAAAAGTAAAATGAAAAAAATCAAAAATCTATAATGTTAAAATGTAAAATGTTAAAATGTAAAATCTAAAATCTTAAAATGAGGTTTCTGTGGGTTAGGTTAGGTTTGGTTAGGTTATAACTAAGTTTATTATTTGTGCTCTCTCATTTGCTCTTACTTTCTTGCATACACTATTTGATCTCATTTTTTGCTGTTATTTTTTGCTCTTATATTTGCATTTACTTTGAAGTTAGGTTAGGTGAAATTAGGTGAGGAAATGCTTGGTTAGGTTAGGTTAGGTTAGGTTAGGGTAGGTTATAACTAAGTTTATTATTTGTGTTCTTACATTTGCTCTTAATTTTTTCATTACAATTTTTGCTCTCACTTTTTTTGCTTGCACTTTGAAGTTAGGTTAGGTTAGGTTAAGTTGGGTTAGGTTAGGTTAGGTGAAGTTAGTTTAGGTTAGGTTAGGTTTTAACTAAGTTTATTATATGTGCTCTTACATTTGCTGTTACTTTCTGATTACATTTTTTTGCTCTCAGTTTTTTTTTCTTTTTACTTTCAAGTTAGGTTAGGTTAGGTTCAGTTCGGTTTGGCAGAATGGCTGAGGTATGAATTAAACATAGCTGTTCTGATTTTTTTTTGCCTCACAAGTTTGAGTGTACACTATTCCAACCCTCAGCCTAGAATTACATTTCTTGACAGAGCCAGGACTCAAACCCGGGTCTCTAAAGTAACAGCTAAAAATGCTAGCCACTACACCATAAAGTGGGGCAATATAAGACTGGTCTTGATTGTACGTGATCAATGCATGATTACCTAATAATAATAATAATAATAATAATAATAATAATAATAATAATAATAATAATAATAATAATAATAATAATAATAATAAATATTCCATTTAGCAACGTTACACTGTCAACCTCTCTCTGTGACGTCATGCAATGTCTCAGGGCGTGGCAGCCATATTGCCCATTAGCCCCTGACCCAGCTATGACTGACCTCTCCATAAGAATAACACAGGGCAGTTGCGCGCGGCGGCCATTTTGCCCATTAGCCCCTGTCCCAGAACCGCTCTTTATTACCTACTGATACATAACGAAGTTTCTGCAATTTATTCCTATCAATGATGCAGATAAAGCAATCAAGATACGCACATTTTGAGAGTCAACAGTAGCCTAATAGCAGTAAGAACATGGAGACCATAACATTATTTATGTTCGACCTTGACTATTATATGTCAGAAAACTGTATCATAATGCTGGTCATTACAACACTATTTTTCATTATGAAACACACCTACAATACGAATCCTAGAAGACGCTAAACCGACTGAGAACTGGTGTGAGTCGGTGCAAAAGCAATTTAATGAAGTGGGGATACAGTGCTGAAGAACTGTGTAGATGTGGTGAAAGACAAGACCATGAACACCTTCTGAATGGCAGCATGTTATCAAGACCATGTGCTATGCAGTACTTGATAGAAGCTAATGAAAGTGCCATTCTAACAGTTGAACACTGGAGTAATGAAATTTAGTGTAATTTATATGTATATATGTGTGTGTTTTGGACTCGGATAAATAAATAAATTATGAAACAGTTTCTCCCACCAATCAGAGCTCAAGAAACAGTTGTTTGACCAATTAGATAACGAGTTTCACGGCCTTCGAATTTACATTTCACAGCCTGGCCTAGTGTCATACTAGGGTAATCGAGGAGCCCATGGTCAAATACAAGGCATTCCCTGCGTCTCATGCGCTCTGTTTAGTACATAAAACTGGCGAAATCTCGACAGATATTTATGAATATTTATGTTCGAACATAAAATAGTTATAATAATTATCGTCGAACATAAACAGTCGTATGCAACTCGCCTATAATGGTAATTAAGACACTCGTATGGAAATTATAAAACTCGCATATGCTCGTTTTATAAACATACTCGTGTCTTAATTATTGCCATTATAGGCTCGTTGCATAATGTACTATTTTATATCACCCAATATACGCAGTCCCGTATGGATATGACTGAATCATTTCGGTTTTGATATTTAGTTAATGTTTTCCATTTTTATTGAATTTTTCAATATTTTATTGTGCTGGAATATATAATTGAAATAGTTATGCAAAGGAGCTGACAGATGTGAAGATTACCGTACCATCAGCTTGATCACTCATGCGTCAAAGATCCTGACTAGAATAATTTATAAGAGGATGGAAAGACAGATAGAAAGAGAGTTGGGTGAAAACCAGTTTGGCTTCAGGAGAAACGTAGGAACAAGGGAAGCTATACTATGTCTTAGGCTGATTTTGGAAGCTAGAATAAGGAAGGATAAGAGAACATTCATGACATTTGTAGACTTAGAAAAGGCTTTTGATAACGTTGATTGGAGTAAGTTGTTAGACATTTTGAAGACGATTGGAATACAGAACAGGGATAGGAGGGTGATCTACAATCTATACAGAAACCAGACAGCAGTTATTCGAGCCGATGGACATGAGAGAGAAGCTGGTATTCAGAAAGGTGTAAGGCAAGGGTGCAACTTATCACCCATACTTTTCAATCTATACATTGAACAAGCAATGAAAGAAATTGGAGACAAATTCAAAATAGGAGTAAAGATTCAAGGAGAAATAATTTCAACTCTGAGATTTGCTGATGACATCGTCATCTTAGCCGACACACAAGAGGAGTTGAATGAGTTATTAAATGGTATGGATTCTGTCTTGAGGAAAGAATTCATGATGAGAATATTAATAAATGTAAAACAAAAATATAGGAATGCAGTCGAAAGAAATCAGAAACCCCTATGGATGTCGAATTGGCAGGTGAACAGCTAAAGGAAGTAGGTGACTTCTGTTACTTGGGAAGCAAAATAACCAGTGATGGACGAAGCAAAGGGGATATAAAAAGTAGGTTAGCGCAGGCAAGGAAAGCATTTCTACAAAAGACGAATCTGTTGACATCGAATATAGATTTAGGTATTAGGAAGTCATATTTGAAAGACTTTGTCTGCAGCGTGGCGCTCTATGGAAGTGAAACTTGGACTATTGGTGCAGCAGAAAAGAAGAGAATTGAAGCGTTTGAAATGTGGTGTTACAGGAGAATTATGAAGATCAGATGGGGAGATAGGGTTACGAATGAAGAGGTATTAAGACGAGTGGGAGAGGAGAGATGTTTCTGGCAACTGCTAATGACGAGAAGAGATAGGCTGGTTGGACACGTACCAAGACATCCTGGAATAGCAAGCTTAGTTATTGAAGGAAGGGTCGAGGATGAGAACAGTAGGGCTATACCAAGGTTAGAATATGTTAAACAGATTGCCTCGGATGTAGGGTTTGGTTGCTATGTAGAGATGAAACGATTAGCTCAGGATAGGGAGGCATGGAGGGCTGCATCAAACCAGTCGAAAAACAGAAGACTCAAACAACAACACTGATTTTTTTCATTTTTTTATTGTGCTGGAAAATATAATTACAATAGTTAAGTTATCATGCAAAGAGAACGCTTATTTAATTATTGCTTTTATGAATTGGGGAAGGAAAGATGAAAGCAATGGTGTTTGCAGATGATTTGATGATTTGGGGAAACAAGGAGGAGGAGGAGGTACAGGAACAGTTGGACGTGTGGGAAGGAATAATACAAGGATATGGGATGAAATTTAGCAAAATAAGAGTGAGATGGTGATCACAACAAGGAAGAAGTAAAGAACCACAACGGGAATAACAATTGGTGGGGAACAGCTGAAGAAAGTGGAGAGTTTCAAGTATCTGGGAAGCCTGATACAAGATAATGGAAGAAACGATAGAAAAATAAATGAGCGGGGAAGACAGGCAGAAGCATTCCGGAGGAGTGTGAGAAGCATGTTATGGAGCAAGGATGTCCCTCAGAACATCAAAAATATCATATATCGGACGTACTATGTCCCTATCCTGACGTATGCCTCGGAGACCTGGGTTATGAAAGGAAGGGAGAAGAGCAAAATACAGGCCAGTGAGATGAGGTTCTTGAGAAGCAGTATTGGAGCTACAAAGATGGACAGAATAAGAAATGAGAGGACCAGAGAATTAATGAAGGAGGAACCATTACAGGATGGTATAGAGAAATCTAGACTTAGATGGTATGGACACGTAAAACGAATGGAGGAGAAGAGGATGCCCAGGAGGATGCACGAGACGAAGTGGGAAGGAAAGAGACCGAGAGGAAGACCGAGAGACAGGTGGCTGAAGGGGGTGGAAGAAAGCGTGAAGGAGAGAGGAGAAGACTGGACAAGGGTGGAGGCTGAGAGATGGTGGGAAGACAGAAGACGTTGGAGAGGCTTGTGTTCCAAACAGACCCGGCCAGTGGCTGGAAACTGTGCAAGATGATGATGATGATGATGAATAATCGAAAGATAATTTTAATAATGTACACAACTACCTGAAAGCAATGGAGATATGGATATGGAGGAGGATGCTGAAAATAAGGTGAATAGAGAAAAAGTCAAACCCAAAGGTCCTTAAGGAAGTAGATAAAACAAGAGAGTTGATGACATTATAGAAAAGAGGAAAACAAAATTCCTTGGCCACACACTACTCCATAACAATTTCCTAACAATAGTGTTGGAAGGAAAGGTCTTGGGGAAGAAGGTAAGAGGAAGACCAAGGAAGAAGTATCTGGCTTCTGTGATGGACAGACTAAATATGCTGATTTGAAACGTTGAGCAGAGGAGGGACACAAGTGGTTGCAGTGACAAGGCCTTGCCTTTAGGTTATGATGACTTCCTTACTGTATGAATAACCCCCCCACAGAAAGAAATCCTGCGTACGCCACTGATTATACATATTATTACCATAGACTCTCGGCTTCGGTGGCGTAGTTGGTAGCACGCTAAGCTTCTATGCCCAAGATCGTGGGTTCAAACCCAGCCGAAGTCGTCAATTTTTTTAAGTACGTTAAAAATTCCTGAGTATGCTTTCCTTCGGAGGGGAAGTAAAGCCGGCAGGCCCATGTCATTAGATTTATGGCATGTAAAAGAACCTTCCACTAAACTACGTACAATTGTGTGAAGCTAAATTTGTAGGTTAGATTTGAATAACGATCTTTTAAGCTCCAACGTTCGCCGCCAGGTACCGGTTGCGGTGGCATCTAGTAGCCAAGTTCACAGCTAGGTGTCGTTGACGGTAGCATTTGGTAGCAAAAGTAAGAACTACTTGAAAAATTGATCGTCTGCAGTCCTTACCTGTATTACAGATAACACACACTAATACAGACATCACAATTAACACCGGTTATCAGACAGATTCGACACACACCCAAAGTACACGGGACTACATGACCGCGTTTTAGTAGCCCCTAAACTGAGGAACAAACCTACCAAGACTTTCGTCCCTGCGGTGGAATGAAAGACGATTTATAAAGATGGTATTCCAGCCCACCCAAGATTTGCGTGCATGAGACATAATATTCCATGCCTGGATCGCTGACGCAATTAGTCACTCTGGCAGATGAAAGGTCAGGAATCATTTCCTTGGTATGAACCCAATGTAAGAGGTGAGAAAGTATCATTGCCTGGATCGTGCAGGCACCACATTTAGTTCGTCTTGGTTCACACCACGACCTTTAACAACTTTCTTCCTCTTTCGTAACGTGATATCGGTGTGGCTGGCATTTCCAGCCTTGCTCCACTTCTTCGTGAGCTGTACACCGCTCGGAGGAAGTAAGATTTACCTGATAAAACCTTGGTGAAGATTTACCGTAGTTAAAGTCACCTCCCAAAAGTGTTTTTTTCAGACAGCATGCGTGAAGGATTGTGTACAAGAGTCCGCCAGATTGCGTTTCTCCTCTTAGTCGAGATCCTACTAGTACAGTACAGCTGAAATGGTTTTATTCCAAAAACCGCGCTATGGTTGGCTTTTTGTCAATCGTTAGAAAAGCACAAAAAAAGCTTTACTCTAAATTTCGGAATAATTTGTAGTATCATGTTGTCGGAAAACTAAAAAAAAAAAAAGATAAGCGTTTTTCTCTGAATCTACGTATTTTAAAGAAAAGTTTTTTAAACAAAAAATGAAGAGGACATTGTCACTTACGGTAAGTCGGAGAAAAAAAATGTTTCAATAAATGTTGCAGACAATTTTGAAAGGAACAAATTTCTGATCCGCTCTTTTGTGAACAAAACATTTTTTTTTTCTAGGACAAAAAGTGAAAAAACACTTTTTTGGAAACTTTGGCGCCACTTAGCTTCTGCATTTCAAAACGTATGACATGACCTCAATGAGACAAATTGTAGGTGACAATGTCCTCTACATTTTTTGTTTAAAATTTTTTCTTTAGAATACGTCGATTCAGAGAAAAACGCTTTTCAAAACTTTTTTGAGTTTTCCGACAAAATGATCGTGCAAATTATTCTGAAATTTAGAGTTAAGCTTTTCGTGTATTTTTATAACGATTTACTAAAAGCCAACCATAGCACGTTTTTTGGAACAAAAGGGGTTTCTTCTGTGCAGCTGTACTGTACTATTCTGGCAACAGAAGAAAATGGATTTATGTGGATAGGCCTACGAAATAAATACAGTACAAGGGAACGAAATTACATTTCCATTAAGTGACGTCAGAGCAGGCACGGATCCAACCGACGGATGAGGAGGGTCAAATTGTGTGGATTGCCTAACTCAAAGAGAAAATCTAGTTGGTAATAATAATAATAATAATAATAATAATAATAATAATAATAAGCTTTGTATGCAGCGGAATGTCTCGCCATGAATAGAAAAGGCATAATGGAGAAACTGGAGACTAAGGAAAGGAAGATATTGAGGAAAATCCTAGGTCCAGTCAAAGAACACGGCGAGTTCCGAAGGCGCCACAACCAAGAGTTGTACACACACGTAGAGAAAATAACTGACGTGAAGAGGAAAAGGAGGATTTCTTTTTATGGTCATATAACCCGAATGAAATCAACACGGCCATCCAACTGAATTTTAGCTTTTCTCCATGAGAAAAAGACAAAGGGGGCCTGGTTCAGTGAAGTAGAGAAAGATCTGTTGGAGATTGGGATAACATGTGAAGATATCCAGGAGCGTGGCCCACTTAGCGAAATGAAAATCCACAGCCTGCTTCCAGTCACCGACCGGGTCAGGAATGGAATGAATGAAGCCCCCATCTAGCGGCGAGGATATGAACTGTGCCGGCTGCCGAGGCCTGACGCACTCCTCTGGGGCAATGATTAAATGAATGACAGATGAAATGAAATGATAGTGGAGAGTGTTGCTGGAATGAAATTTTGACAGGGAAAACCGGAGTACCCGGAGAAAAACCTGTCTGCCTCCGTTTTGTCCAGCACAGATCTCACATGGAGTGACCGGGATTTGAACCACGGACCCAGTGGTGAGAGGCCGGCGTGCTGCCGCCTAAGCCACGGAGGCACCCGGCCCACTTAGGGAAAAACTTCAAAATCATCGGAGTTTTCAACTTAAGCCGAAACTAAAAACCGGGAAGACGTGGACCACAGAGAGAAAGGGGCACCATAGATTGCGAATGAAAGAGTACTGGGCCAACATTAAAATGCAGAAGAAACAGTTGACATGACGTGGTCCTTAGTTGGCCGTAACGAAAGAAGAAGAAGAAGAAGAATAAGAAAATTAAACACTAACCAGAAGCACTGCACGCAGCAGAAACCCTAAACATCAATTTCAAAGGTCAAATGGAGAAACTCGAATTAAAGGAAAGGATAATTTTAAGAAAATTCATAGGACCAAAATTTCAGGATAATAAGATAATATTCATCAAGAATGAGATTCTCTACAAGAAAATTGAAAAATTCTTAGATAATGCCGTATGCGAAAGAGGTGGCTAATATTTTACGGTCATCTTCTCAGATTGAACTCTAATAGATTAACCAAACAAATCTTTGATTTCTCCCGTAACCGCAAAAAAAAAAAACATATTGTTTAAAGAAACTGAAAATGACCTAGCAGAATTAAAAATTACAGAAATATCACTACTCAATCGGAAAGCTAACATAATTACTAAAGACGAAAATATAAAGTTCCAAGACGAATCTACACTAAAATCCAAACCCATGATCTCAGAAGAAGAGAGGAAACGAAGATCAGAAAGAATGAAGAGATACTGGGCACTAAGGGAAGAACACACAGAGAAATGATTGATTCAACGTACCCCAAAGAGGGTGAAACAGAAGAAGAACAAGAAGAAGAAATAATAATAATGTACGTATTGCACAAAATTTGATTTTATTAATGCCTTTAAGAATTACTTTAAATGACAGATAATCTACTTAAATTAAGTGTTTTTTCCTTTTCGAATCTCCAAAAAGAATTCAGTATAACAACTCATCCCTAGATTAATTTCCTGACAATCTCGTATGGTGTATTATAATTGCGAGGGCCGCTCTACAGAACCTTCCACGTAAACTATATGGGATAAAGGGCCGGGTGAGAAAACAGTGGACATGGCACGCGAATTCATCTGTGCTATGAAAAGATTTTCCTTTCTCTTCAAGATCCTGGAGAATTGACCCATAACGTTGCGTTAAAGCGAAATAAATATCTCCATTTCACTTCCTGCTTATGTCTCTGTTTGAGGGTCAAACCGAAATACGAGAGGTGGATCTACCCCACGTCCTTAAATAGGTACCGGTAGCCTACTTGGTTATTGTTCACAGCTTGCTGATGTTAAAGATTTTACACAAAAATATTTCTAGTTGTTTGGTGTTCCAAGTACAGTAGACGCGTGTTAATGAGTTTTGTAAATGACGTTAATTTGTATAAATTAATTTGTTTTTAACTCGTGTGGTACTGTAGCCTACGTAGTTATTTAATATGCTGATTCTGTGCAACAGAGAAAAATGAATGAAGTGGAATTTTTATTAACAAAACCATCTTCTTCTCTGAACACAAAGTTAGAAATTAAAAAAATAGGACCTTATAAGCCAAGGTGATAGATAAATTTGCTTCATCCAATCACAGGAGTGGAGAACATATTTACAAATAAGGAGCCATGTGCGTACAGTCTTTCCCGACCGCAAGAACTATTTATTCAAATTTGTGTTGTGTGGAATGATGATAATGGCAATATTGACAACAATAAATGTCAAATATAAAACAATAGTTAATATAACAACATCATCATCTGGCCCACCCTAAAATGTAAGTCATGTTATGTATTTAATATCCCACGTAACTGCTGTGATTTCGGAGACGCCGGAGTTTGCAGATTTCAGAGAGTCAGATGACTTCCATGTTCCGCATTCATCAACAAGCACAGAACAAATGAAAGAGAGGAGGCCGGCACACGTGGAAGCAATGTCAGCGTCAGCTGGGACCATATGATCAGAACCCACGTGAATAGTGAATAGGAGGTGAAAAGATTAGTCAGAGATGCTCTTCTGAGTCCCCATGTACGGATAAGTTATGGGGCATAATGACCACTCTCGTGTGTGTAATCACTTTCTAGAATGTGACTGCAAACCGGCAGGTTACAGATTCGCACGAAGCAACGAACTGTTAACACGGAGAAAATCGTAGATGAGATGTACAGTATGTTAAACCACAAGCGCGTGAATTATAAGCATCAAAGCATTGACGGAGTCACATCAAGAGAAATGAAATG
The DNA here is from genome assembly GCA_946902985.2 of Meconema thalassinum. Classification (NCBI taxonomy): domain Eukaryota; kingdom Metazoa; phylum Arthropoda; class Insecta; order Orthoptera; family Tettigoniidae; genus Meconema; species Meconema thalassinum. Next base: position 179,887,285 of record OX336393.1, read on the forward strand.
CAGTGAACGTAATACGAAGATAATAAAATAAAGTAATTAGTGTTGTGATACTATTAGAAAAATATGTTTCGAGACAAATAGGCCCTATATTGATTTATCATATCGAAATCGACGTTTTTTTGTCGTGTGGCCTCCTGAGAGGACGAGTGCAGGTCTTTCTAGTCGCCACCCGTGGGCGACCTGCGCGTCGGGATGGAATGGATGAAGATGAATGAAACTGGGCAAGGATGTGGAAGGAAGCGGCCGTGGCCTGTCAGAAGATACCGTCCCAGTATTTGCCTGGTGTTGAAAATGGGGAAACCACGGAAAACCATTTCAAGGACGGTGGGGCTCAAACTCACGCGTCTACCGAGTCAGCAGAGAGCTTGGCCCCATGACCTAACGCTGCGCTTTAGCGAGCGTAGCCACTGCTGGCGGTGAAATCGAGGTAAAGTACCCCAACAATAAAGGGAAGGACAAAATGAAATGTATCACGGAAGTCATTCGGCTCTCTCCGCTGCTGTTCGCTGACTGAAGCCTCAGGATGTTCTCTGTCTGTAACGTCAAGTCTCCCGAGAGAACCTCCTTGAGTCTGAAGGACGAAGGCTCGAGCAGCGAAAGAACCTCTGATCGGCATCCCTGCCTTAAACCAAGGGGACGTGTTCGTAGAGGCTAGCAAACTGAATGTCTGACCTAAAGGTTCAGAAACTTGCGGCTCAACCTGTAGAAAAGCATGTTTTGTGACTCAAGTTACAAACTAAATACGGTAGCATCAGTAGTGCCGTGGGCTGGAAGCGAACACATGTTCACTCGAGTGGAATTGGGAGGAGGACCTTACGAAATTGAATCCTCTGCCCGAGTCTCCCAGTTCTTTTTCCACCTGTTAAGTTCCACCATCACAGACAATATCTTATGAAGCTAATGCTCTGGTAGCACGCCATCTGAATATTCAATTGGAGGGACAACGGAGGACGGAAAAAGGGAAAGGCAAGGAATATCTTGGTGAAATACTACAGCAAAGCCGGAAGGAGATCCTGTGATATCGAGCATAAATAGAGCCCGCCTTCATCTGCCACGTGTTGAATCTCACCACCAAGATTAATGCTATCTTAAGACACTGATACTAACTCGTGAGATTTATCCAATACCGACAGATTATTCGATCAACCATTTTCAGGCATGAGGCAAAAGGGACTTTGTTTATGTCTATCTTTCTACTGTTTGACAAGTTTCCTGGCCCAGAGTTACCAACTATTTCTAGCTATATTTTAGCAATTTTTATTAAATTAGCTTAGCGGCTTCGGTGGCGTAGTTGGTAGCATGCTGTGCCCAAGATCGCAGGTTCAAACCCGGCCAAAGTTGTCGGATTTTTAAGAGCGTTAAAATCCTTCAGTATGCCTACCTTCGGAGGGGAAGTAAAGCTGGCGGGCTCATGTCTTAGATTTATGGCATGTAAAAGTGTGTAGCCAAATGTGTAGGTTATACTTCGTTAGAAACAGACTATCAAGTTCCAACGTTCATCGATAGGTGTCATTGATAGTGGCATCTGGTAGCTAACGTTGGAACTACTGGAAATTGAACTTCTTGGCGAGCCTACGGGCGTTCAATTAAAATACCCTGCTATGTCCATTGGCTGCAATTCAAATATAATTAAACTAGCGTACGATAATTAAAAACATAGGCCTATATAATTGAATATAAAGATACCCTTTCCTTCTCCATCAATATTAGAAAGCCAATGAAGACTGCCACGCTGTTTAGCCAAGAGTGCTAGCCACTACGCAACGAGGCGGAAGAAATACCGTACGTTAAATAAGATATCAGTAGTATACTTGAGTTACGCCCACCATTTTCTTGGATGGTGTGTCTTTTTTATGTATAAACTCCCTAATTTCAAACTTCGCGGTGTAGAAGTGCGATCTGGTGGCACAACGTTGTGGCTACAGTGTGTAGCAACGGTTTCCGCTCTTCAGTTGTTTGTTCGGTATTGTTTACAGAAAACACATGTGTTTATTTGCTTTGGTAGTGAATCAAACATTTTTTTTAATGCCTCGATCTAAGAGAATATTTAGGAAACATTCTGGAGGACCTTGAAGAAGATCTACGTGTAGAATAGTTACGGAACTCGTTCAGTATAAGATGCAGGCCGCCATTAAATTATGGAATTTTTTCTATAAGAATAGGTACCGTACTCTGACTGAGATACAGGAAATTAACATTTTATCGCTAGTGTGTGTTATTGCATTTTTTTCAGCAGTGCCAACATAGACATCATGTTTCGCCAGGAGTGTAAATTATCGTACGGTTGTGTCCCTAAGAAGTTGCTGGAGATAAGTGCGGGCATTGCAGTGGTGAACGAGGAGTAAGGCTTTACATACCAACACAAACCTAACCTTGCTTGTAGTAGGCTACAATCAGTCATTATGGTCCGGACAGCCTTCTAACCTAGTACCAACCAATGGCTTCGTCCAGACAGTCTCTAACCTAGTAGCGACCAATAGTTTCGCACAGACCGTCGTTTAACCAAGTAGCGACCAATGGCTTTGTCTCACCCAACTTTAGTACAAGCAGTAATTTTCGACCAAACAGTCGTCTAACCTAGTACCGACCAATGGTTTCGTCCAGACAGTTGTCTAACCTAATACCAACCAATGGTTTCGTCCAGACAGTCGTCTAACCTAGTAGTCGACCGGCCAATGGCTTCATCCAGACAGTAATTGATCAATGGTTTCGTCCATACAGTCGTCTAACCTAGTACCGACCAATGGCTTCGTCCAAACAGTCATCTAACCTAATACCGACCAATGGCTTCATCCATACAGTCGTCTAACCTAGTACCGGCCAATGGTTTCGTCCAGACAGTCGTATAACCTAGCTACAGGGGAGTGCGGTAAAGTGAAATTGGCAACATTGCCTGACACAAGCCTTACCCAACATGGTGACCTGTTTCTTCGTCAGTTTATTACAGTACTGCATGTTCATAATATCCTTATTAAAGTGTGAATGTGATGTTTCCTGAAAGCAAAGGTAGAAACAAGCTTTTTTTGTTGTTGCTTATTTTAGGGGCTGCGATATCGTGGTCATATGGCCCCATGTATTTGGGTGTGTGGAATTTGTGTTATTGTGATGGCTGTAAAAGTGTGTATTTGTAAATTGGGGATATATGGGAAGGAGGCGCCCGTAGCCTTAAGTAAGGAGACATCCCAGCATTTTCCAGGAATAGAAGTGAGGAAATCTTTAGAATGATGCTATCAAAATTACTAATTTATTGAAACTCGGCACGAGAGTCATAGTTAGTACCAGTAAAGGTACGTCCACACCAAGATGTTTTCGTTAACTTTGTTAATGAACACTGTTCATGAACAATGTTAATGAACATTTTTGACTGTTCATAAACAAAATAGCGTGTTCGTTAACTTTTCGAGCATGTTCATGAACAAAATCTCTTTAACTTTTGTGAATGAAACTTTTCATTAACTTTTCGTGTTTTCGTTAACATTTTCGTTCGCGCATGCGCAAAGACGCAATTAAGGTTGTAAATTCGTAGCGCGGAATACGATGCTCTTTTACTTCTCTAAAAATCGACTATCGAATCGCAAGCGACTCGTATATTGCGCGGAATTATTAAATACCAGGAAGCCCATGAGAATATTAATTCACTTAATTCTAAACGCCTTTCCAATATTTTTCTTTTCCATACCTTGCGTCTGCGCTTTTCTCTAATGTTGTACTCACTAAAATAATGAAAGATGCAGCTGTAAGTACTTTCTTTTTCCTGACCCTATCCATTATAACCTCACAAACAGTTTATTTAATGTTGAAGATGTTTGTTAACAAAAGTTTATTTGGTGTGGACATAATGTTGAAGAAGTTTGTTAACAAATGTTTAGTAAACATGTTGAGAAATGTTTTCATTAACATGTTCATTAACATTGTTCATGAACATTGTTCATTAACTTTGGTGTGGACTAGCCTTAACAGTGTAATACTGTAGTGGCAATATTGGTGAACCAGTGATTGTTAAGTTAACTAATCTCCAGGTAACAGTGGGACAGAAATTCCTGCCGTAGGCCTATGTCAAGAACGAAGGTTGGTTGGTTCCTCAGTTTAGGGGCTGTGACAACGCGATCAAATAGCCTCGTGTACTTTGGGTGTGTGTAGAATCTGTCTGATAACAGGTGTTAATTGTGATGGCTGTATTAGTGTGTTTTATCTGTAATTCAGGTAAGGACTGCAGACGATCAATTGCAAGTAGTTCCAACTTGTGCTACCAAATGCTACCGTCAACAACACCTAACTGCGAACTTGGCTACTAGATGTCACCGCAACCGGCACCTGGCGGTGAACGTTAAAACTTAATAGAGCGTTAATCAAATCTAACCTACAAACTTAGCTTCACACAATTGTAGTTACTGGAAGGTTCTTTTACATGCTATAGCCTACATCTTATGACATGGGCCCGCCGGCTTTACTTCCCCTCTGAAGGAAGGCATACTGAGGGGATTTTAACGCTCTTAAAAATACGACGAATTCGGCCGGGTTTGGGCGAATTTGGGCATAGAAGCTATCTGTGCCTCTTAAATAGTTTCTTGCCCAACCCTGCCTCAAACCGGCGCACCTGTCCTGGTGAAATATAATGTTTTATTTCCCCCAGTCGGCACTGCACTAGGTGATGTCAATATCTAGTATTTATGATCCGCAGGGTGGGGAGTAGAATGTGAAATACGCCCTCAATAATTCATGCATCTCCAAGCCAAACCCATCCATTCACACGCCTATGTTCGTGATTCTTCTACGAGTCAAGGATGAGATGGATGAATGCCTCGGCCATGAATCAAAACCGAGGAGCCCAAGTAGGCCTGTACACCTGAACAATACGATGCAGTACTTCTCAAACAAAGTAGCGCGTACCCCTACAACAGGCAAACGTCTAGTACAGGATTTCCCAAATTTTAACATGGATATGTTTCAGGGTTGGAAGTCTATCTGTGATTAGTGTGAACAGAAAACCGACACAGATATCCGGCGGTTACCATAGCTACAAGCGCTTTGTCATCTAGGCCTAGGGTAGGGCGGGATTATTTCGCTCACGGGGCTTTCCCGCTCAAAATAAGCTCGAAGTTGTACTCAGCAGCCACCCTGCGCAGCTGACATCTCCCTTTGTGTTCCGTGTGGCAACTAAATACATGGTATGCTTGAGAGTGATAGTTTTAATGTTGTGGAAAACAAAGGAAGAATACCGTAAGGTACCTTGTTTATATTAAAAAAGTTGTCTTCATTAGGAAATTGTGCATGCTACTTAAGGAGTAGTGTACACAGTAGTGGCATTTCTTTTCTCGGAAGCATGCCACCAGGTAGTCAGAATGTTCAGTTACTTCCTGACATAGCAGGTATTGCGTTTCCCTTGTCACAGCTCTCACAAGGCTCGCTCTTGTAAATTCCAGTATTTGGGGCTACTCCGCCCAGCCAAGATTTCTCCCTTGTTATAATATTCTAACCGAATTATTTCATATAGCAGATTAGTATCTCTTTCCTGATACGTTACAGATGATAGGGACGTATAAGTGAAAAGGGTCAGGCCGAAAGTGCACGGAGCAAGACCGAGTTATTTCAGGTTTTTTTTACGAGGCGACGTGAGCATAAGATGTACAGCTGGACTTTTCAATGTGCCATCATTTGCGTAAACGACAGTGTAGGCCTACATAGAGAAATACATGGTGGGCAAACAACCTTGTCATCCTATGCTATTTAGTTTGCAAGAAGAAATTTAATTAGATACAAAGGAAGCCAGGAAACAAAGCACCTGACGTCAGACGTGAATTTTGAAAAGACCAGAACAAAATGGAGCTAAACATTTGACAAGGACAATAAAAGAGATGTTCACAAAAACCACTTGGAGACATTTCCAACAAGCACAATCGGAACCTACAGCGCGTACGACCAAAAGACATTAACGAGGAAGACACACCATGTGGATTTTGTGGCGTTAACTTTTTATTCCGCACAGTCATCAAAGGGTGGCTGAATACAATGCCAAGACTGTGTATCATGGTATCATGATGTGTGTGTTGGGGCTACAGGAAGGAAAGCCTTTATTTGTGGTCAATGTCGTTGAGAAGAAAACATTACATACAGTGGGTGAAATAGCCCCAAACTTGGGCGTAATAGCCCCACTAATTTGTAATTTCCCATTTTTGCTTCGATTTACATTTTATTTCGTTGGTTGGTTCCTTAGTTTGGGGGCTGCGACAAAGCGGTCATGTAGCCCCGTGTACTTTGGGTGTGTGTAGAATCTGTCTGATTACCGGTGTTGATTGTGATGGCTGTATTAGTGTGTGTTATCTGTTTCAATTCAAGTAAGGACGTCAGACAATAATTTCAAGTAGTTACTACTTTTGCTACCAAATGCTACCGTCCACGACACCTAGCTTGCGGACTTGGCTACTAGATGGCATCGCAGTCAGCACCCGGCGAACGTTGGAACCAATAGAGCGTTATCAATTCTAACCTACAAATTTTGGCTTCACACAGGTGAAGGAACTTTTAGTCTTACACTTCGAGTTCGTACTCCGATGGTCGTTCTAACTTTCAAGTAATTTCTATGATTCAAATACCAGGTTATTCCCATTTCCGTATACTCGCGACTGGGGAACGGTAGTTTTAGCCTACACCTCTAATAAAGATTCCCCGTTGCGTGCTGTGGCAGGCACTCAGTCACCGAGGAGAATTAACGCCGCTGATCCCCGTTGACTCGACAATAAGGCGGTTAATTACTCATTACAGATGAGACGCTGCCAGAACGAGTGACCTCAATTCCACTTCGTGTGCACGACTCCACAAAGCCATTCATCCTCCTAGATTAGTCGGCATCTGCTTCCGACACTTCACACCTTCTTCAGTCTTGAATTCCATAAAGGTGAAGTCCTACTCCATTAAGTTTATAGAAAACTAGCTGTCAGCCGTCCTTCGTACGGGTGAAAATATACTTGTCTGCGTATCTTACACTCCGAACATTTTCATTGTTCTAGCTGAGTAAACTCTGAATCGAAAGCGAAAATTTACAGCGAGAAGCGAATGCCGGAGAGAATAATAATAATAATAATAATAATGAAGATAATTCTAGTTTTAAGGGGCCTAACATCTAGGTTATCAGCCCCTAATGAAACGAAAGATTATGAAATGAAATGATGAAGATAAAAAATACCACTGCCAGGGATGAAAACGAAAATGGTTTGTATTTGGTTAAAGGAGTTAGTACGGGGATCCTGAAAAAAACAAAACAAATAAGGCATATGGAACAATAAAAATGGGCCTCTTGCAGTAGACACTGGATAATGAGAAGAAGAAATAGAAAAAGAAGTTTGAACCCTGGGAGAATGAGGGTACATGAAAGAAAATATAATTGCCAACTAAGGCAGGAAAATGAAAGACACCTAGGACTCGGACACTTAATACCGTCGGGTTCAGAAAATACCAATTGAGGTCGTCAGGAACAATGAAAGAGAGGAGCCCAGCACAAGTAAGTGGAAGCAATGTCGTGCTCAGCTGGGGTCCCGTCGTTGTCAACCAACGTCCGACTAACTGTGAGACCCTGGATGATAGGCGATTTTCTAGTGCTTATTTTAGAAGCAGCGACATTGTGGTCCTGCAGCTCCGTGTACGTGTGTGTGTAATTAGTGTGATATGTTGTGTTGTTGTGATGGCTATACTAGTGTGTGCATTTGTAAATTTGGGATAGGATTAAGGAGACGGCCGTGGTATTAAGTTAGCAATCATCTCAGCATTTGCCTGGAGTAGAAGTGTGTGTGTGGGGGGGGGGGGGGCGACCACGGAAAACCACTTCCAGAATGGCTGAGTATATCCCGTTCCAGCCCTCACATCAGAATTAAAATTTCTTGGCAGAGCCGGGAATCGAACCCGGACCTCCGGGACGAGAGCTTTAAAATCGTGAGAACGAATTTTGTAATATTTGACACCACAATAAGACATAATATTGTGAAGTTGTGTGTTGGACGCTATTGGGTTGTCAAGTGACAACACAGCTAGGCTATAACCTGTGCTCATTCTGTCGTGAGGGTTTCATGGCCGTGTGTGTAATCTGAAACCGCATGCATAATTCAGTGCCAGGTCAGTCAGGGAGAATCTTGAGCCAGTATCAGTTTATTAGGCCTAGCTGGACCGCCCGTATAAGGTTATGTGGTCACCGATGCGAAGAAGCGACAAGCTCTCTGTACTTGCAAAAGCGTAATAATGCAGATCAGTTGCGGGCTCTCAAAATTTACAGCAACGAAAGGGAAACAACCTACAGTATAAGCAAGGTGAACTTGCCCAGATGTGAAGTAGCCTATGTGCTCAACCTGGTCAATCGCCACAAATATGATTTGTTTTTAAATAATAATGTTATTGGTTTTACGTACCTTTTAACTACTCTGGGTTTTAGAGACGCCGGGGTGCCAGAATTTTTCCCCGAAGGGGATTTTTTACGAGCCAGCAAATCTACTGATACGGCTCCCTCGCATTTGCGCACCCTCAAATGCCAGCAACCTGCAACCTTGGACCCAGCAAGCGAGAACGTTACCGCTCACAAGCAAACCTTCTGTTTGGGGCAGACAAGAATTGTATTTTTTCTTCTTTAGTCATGTTTAGGATGTCGAAATATGTGCTCTCACAAATTTTAGCAACAGGAGGGAGATATATGGGAATAAATAAGGATGAAGTTATGAGTTCTTGTAGGCTTGCGAGTCGTTTGTACGGGAAACAACAAAAAGTAGGATTATTCTGGAACAAACAGACTGCAGTAATGGTAGTCTATAAAAAAGTGCCTAAAACATAACTTTTCTGTACACCAACCACATCTAATTATTGCTACTGCATCACATTTATTACACTGTCCTCTCAAATTCTTGAAACAAAAATCTGTAGTATTACGAAAGTGGTGTGGGTTTCTTGCAGAATCCAGCTAACACCCATCCGTACTGCTGAGCGTGCTCAAAGCGAGGAGAAAGGAACTAGTGGAATGCTAGCGACTGTAGTTTCAGGATGTTATCCCGCTGCTGCAAGGTAGCAAGTAACTCGTCGAAGTCAGCGTTGCTAAAATTTGTGAGAGCACATATTTTGACATCCTAAACATGATTAAAGAAGAAAAAAATACAATTCTTGTTTGCCCCAAACAGAAGGTGTGCTTGTGAGCCACGCAGCCAGTCAAATTTGTTTTTAAGAACATTGCCCTACCAACTTATGAAGCATTTGTGAAAACTCTGTGCTCGGAACATCATCCGGAAGCTAACAAGCACAATCTCAGATTGAAGGCCACGGACTTTAAGAACATGTAGAATACGGCTAACGTGGCCACTGGACGTATATAGGCTACGTCAGGGGTGTATATAAGAGGGAATGCCCCTCCCAGATTTTTTTTTTCATATATAATATTTTTGTTTATGAATTAATACATTAAAAAACCAAAAATCATGTACTATAAATGGCATACTATATGGCATGTGGCAACGTTGCAAAGCGAGGCGACGGTAGAGACTGTGTAACATAACAATCATTTAGCTCTGATTTTATGTGTAACAACATAACCTATTATAACCCTCCAGTGCCTTCCAAGCCTACCAAGAACAGCAACAAGTGCCCTTGAAGCGTGAAACAAAGGTTTCTTTTCTAATTTTCATACCCTTTTCATACTTTTAGCAATTTTGCGTGTGTCTGTAGCTTCTTCCGATAGGTTGAAAACAGACTCAATAGTATTGTTATCTATTCTCAGAGACATACAAATCACTAACGATGAAGTTATAACGTAAACCGATTTGGTAATGCTTCAAGAAACCTTGACTTTATATTATACCGGTAGTGTAAATTGTAAATCAAAACAGTAAGGTTAATTCTTTCCATCTAAATACTATCAAGTGAGCAAGATGATTGTATTAAAGTAACATAAAATGGTCTTAGTTGTGTTTGATATTAACCAAATATGAAACATCATAAGAAATTGGTTTAAAAAAAAGTTCTGCCAGATAGCCTTAAAACTCATAATTTCGCACCAAATTATACAAAAGTTTCCCTGAGAGGAACCCCGGACCCTCTTTCCTTTGGGGGCTATTCCATGCTCCCAAATCCCCAGTAAGCCCCCACCCACAAAATAAAATTCTATATACGCCCCTGGGCTACGTAAATTATGTCCCAGGCCGAGAGACATAACAAGCCATGTCCTGTGACCGTATGTGGACAACACAAAACGTAACTCGACAACTACATGTCGCATGTCCTGTACGTGTCAGGGGCAACCATATCTTCCAGGGGAGGAGGGGGGAATTCAAGTGCATTTTTACTCAAAGAACATGTTCTTTTAACATGGATATGTTTTTGGGCAGGGGATCAAGCCAAAATTTGCGTGATACACACCGGACGTGTGACGGTATACGGCTCACCTTGTTCCTAAGCGGGCGCGCACAGATTCTCATTGATGCCTATATGCGCATGCGCGATAGGTTTAATCATGTTATAAATAATAATCCAGCGATTTCGACGACAAGATGTTGTTATTGATTCATTTTAGGGGCATGGGACATCTTGATCATCATCCCCGTTTAGTTGGGTGTGTGTTGAATTTGATAACCTGTATTTATGTGATGACTGTAGTAGTGTGTGTAGCTGTTTATAAGGGACAGTGAATGGACAGGCGCTCCGGGACTCGAAATAAATCACTATCCCGGCATTTGTCTGAAGGGAGTGTGGAAAACATTAAGGCATCCACCTCAAATTCAACTACACTAAATTTGTGTTTATAAACTCTGTTACGAGGAGCAAATGACCTCGCTGTTCCGCCCCTAAAAACAACAATCACCATCATCTTCCAGGACTCGCTCATTTTTGTGTTGAGTACAAGCCATAAAGTTTTTGATTTGAAGTGTCATTACGAGTGGGGAATCGAATACCACCTCAAATATGTGCACACGCTGAAAATAGACTATCCATTCTGACCGCGCGAAATCGTAACCAATAAGCCCGTAGTGTTGGTTTAAATTCAACCAATAGCGAGACTTGAGGATCTCAGTAGACGTCCGCAGAGCGCGATTAAACAGACCAACCCTGCCCCTTCCCCCTCAAGTGCACTCATACACTTCTAAAGCTATAAACACGTGCTTTCAGGATGCAAGGCTTCCTTCCTCAGTTTTCTACTCCGGGCGGTGAAAGCCACACTTCACCCATCTAGGGGTGAAATGTAGAACTAGTTACAAGTACTGACAGTGACAGTGAGACAGAGCTTATCGAGAGGGCGCGCAAGGTAGCCCCAAGGACTATTTCACAAAACAATCAATTTTTTAAAAACAGTTACAGCTGAGAGCTGACTGTAGGATGATCCTCACGTCCTACATGGAGGAATCGCCACTACGCTCAAAGTATTAACTACAGTACATAGAAACAGTTGTATGTAGTCCAAAAATTGTGTTAGCTCAATACCTGGCAACGGAGCCTTTATAGTACATTATGCAACGAGCCTATAATGGCAATAATTAAGACACGAGTATGTTTATAAAACGAGCGTATGCGAGTTTTATAATTTCCATACGAGTGTCTTAATTACCATTATAGGCGAGTTGCATACGACTGTTTATGTTCGACGATAATTATAACTTTATTATATGTTTTAACATAAATATTCATAAATATCTGTTGATAGTCAGCCACTTGAATTTTGTGATCGGAGAGCGAGCGCTGGGTATGATATCTCTGTCTTTCAAGATCTCTGACCGACCGACGCATGCGCTCTGTGTGCTTGCAATGCCATATTATGCAGGCCATATGTTTACATCTGCCGTCCCTCAATAATATTGTCACCGGAGTCGTTTGAAGGCAATGCGCTGTGTAGAAATTAGGGTTGGTGATATTAAGGTACAGTGCTATTTCTTGTCTCATATTCGCCAGTTTATTTACGCGAACATATGGACGGTGCGTATTCCATGTCGGTAATTTATTATAGTTCGATGTTGTGTTTATGTCCGACTTGTTGGATTTTGAGCGCATGCGCGAAGGTATCGTTACCTAATTGGTCAAGAAACGAGCTTTGATTGGCTGGAGAAACTGTATCGTAATGAAAAACAGTGTTATAATGACCATCATTATGATACAGTTATCTGATACATAATAGTGAGGGTCGAACATAAACGTATATTATACACACACAAATAATGAGTATTCTTAAAAGAATCCATTAGTTTGTGATTGCCAACTGGTCCGGCGTGCGTAGGCTACTTAAGGCGGTTCATGAGATTCAGGCTAACTGTTCTCGGCTGGCAGAGAGAGGCATGACGTGACCGCCAGCGTCTAAGTGTCTGTATTTAATGAGAGAGGATTGGTCGAGCCCAACAATACAGACAACACGTATGTATGTATGTATGTATCAAAACATAGTATCACCTCCCTTCTTATTAATCACAGAACCGACAGTCTGCTGTAAGGTCACCGTGCCTGCTTAATCACGTCATCGCATAAGTTCAACAACATTGGAATTCGGAATTGATGATGGAGAATACTGTATACAAAGGTTTAGATACTAACTGGGGCTAGGCATGTCAAAAGATATTTAAGTAACTGGAGGAAATAATAATAATAATAATAATAATCATAATCATTCTACGTAGTATAAAACTAAGTCCCCGGTTCTTGGATGTTCCGGATAATCTCGAGAACCACTTGATGGATTTTGATGTGGTTTTCACCATTCTGTAAAGGATTTCTCAAGAAAGGTTTTTTTTTTCGAGAATAATTCATTTATGACCAAAGGAAGCTGAGCAGTAACGATTTCAATGAATCGAGTCGGAGAAAGAACTGTCGTCCATGCGCCTTTTAAGCTTACGCTGGGTAAACCGTTAAAAATATCTACAGTATATAGGCATATTATGAGCGTAAGAATCGTTCAGCATGAAAAGTTCTAAAAAAAAAAAAAAAAAAAAAAAATCCCAGACAGCATATCTGTATCTGTAATACATCGTCCACTATAAATGTTTTATCATTTTAAATGATCTTGTCGACTTCGTCGTTACGCTGGGGTCTGGCGTTACGTTACGGCGACGGGACGAAATGTAACGAGAATGCACTGAGGTGTGTGACGTTATAGTACCGCTTGAGCTGCCTCCTTTCCCCGCGCGCTCCGGTGAGCGTGACGTCATCCAGCCAGCTACCTCCTTTGACCTTGGTTTGCACTTGCTAATGGATTTTGAGTTCACGCAGTTCGCTGCATGATCACGAGGCTTTCACCCAGCATTTTCAGCATTTGTAGCATTTAAAATGATATAAAGTCTAGTCTTTCAGACTGACTATCACTCTTCTTTACGTTTTCATTTCTTCCATTCAGTGGAAATTTAAATTACTAGCTTAGGGGCGAGTTTACGAGCTAGCGAGCGAGCCTATTACCCCAGCTTCGGCCAGCATCAAACTGTTGAGTCGTGTCGAGTAAGACTTCAGAGAATACGTGTTTGGAGTTTCACTGTTCACCTCAGCTTTTCTGAATTGCGTCTGCGACCTGCCGTCCATGCGCCTTTTAAGCTTACGCTGAGTGAACCGTTTCAGATACCGGGCGAAGCGGGGGTGAATTGCTAGTTGACATATATATATATAAATGCTAAGGTGTATATTTCACAAAAGTCAAGCTCTTAAACCAGGGGGAGTTAGAAGGTGCGGGTTGTGCCAAAATATTCCAAATCGTCAATTGCATTTCTTGAAAAGTCAACGGAAATATATTTATTTGTTTATGTTTCTTAACTTAAGGACACGGCCGCCTCCTTTCCAATCCTCGCCTGAATTACAAATACACACAGTAACACACCCAACACAATAACACAGGTTATCAGACAAAATATACACATACACAAAATACACGGGGCTAAATGACCACGATGTCCAAGCTCCTTAAATGAAACAACAACAATTATTCTAGGATTACATACACAACTAAAGAGGAGGGAATGGCATCCAACACTGAGGATGATACGCAATAATTTTAACTTTTCGGGCTGGTGAATGCATATGACGTATATCATGGATATTGAAAGTTTCGAATAACGAGGTTCTTTGTCGGATGGAAAAGCAAAGAGAACTACTGCTTATGGAACAATGAAAAGCAAGATACTCGGGACATGTTATGAGAGGCGAAAAATACTAGTTAGCCTACTACAACTAATTATTGAAGTTGTCATTTGTAGCTCTTCAGTCGTTCAACACGATTGAGGCCCATGAATGGGCGGGGTACATGATATAAATATGTAAACACACTCCTGGAAAATAAATTACATGTATCAATTAATTATCATATATATTATTTCAGCAGTATAAATTCCTCCTGCGGCGCTCACAAGCGACCGATTGTGACAAATGAGCATTCAAATGAAAGAGAATAGAATTAGCAGTGACGAAATGCACTCTAATTTCATAAATATCTATAATTTCTTTAAAAAAAATGACTTTTAAAAATATGTACGAAGTGTGCGATTTGCAGATGCGGTTGCTGTAGGAAAATACGCTTCATAACTGTGTCTACTTCGCATTTTGGCCCCTGAGACGCCTGTTTCATGTCATTTTAACATTCTGAGGTCTTTCCTTTATCATTTTGCATGGATTTCAGAAACAGTAAATCAAAGGAATCAGTACTCAAATCGTATCATTTCATAAATATCGAATAACCGGTGAGTGTTATGTGATCCAATTTTCAGTTATTGCCTTCTTAAGTTAGAGAACGTAGAACTTGGAATTCTAACTGAAATGTAAATAGTGTTCTATAATCATTTGGTTGAAATAAAAACATAACAACCTTTTTTCTACGACTCTCATTATAAACCTGTTGGGGAAAGTGTGGTTTATGAACATGCGACATTTCTCGCACGGGTCCGCTAGTCACAATTAAATTGGGCAATTATTCAAGGGAAAATTCATGGATTCTATTGGAAGGCGAAGAAACTCGTGGCTGAAGGATATTCAAAGATAGCATTGTTGCACACCAGAAGAAGCCTTTCATGCAGCATTGTCAAGATCACAGCTCGCTATGCGGATCGTCAACCTCCATTCGGAGACCACGTCTTAAGAAGCAGAAGCAGAATAAGAAGAAGAAGAAGAGATGCGTAGTTCCTAGCACACAACAAAAATTGTAGGTGTCTGTCACACATAAGCATGGCCTTGTACGGTAACATATTCTAAAAAGCAGAGACCGTACCAGCTCGGAAGACTTGTGATCGTCATTAACATTCAAGAATGTTGATTTATTCACAGTGCACATTTTCTCGGAGAGAATGTAGATTAGGAGCAAACAAAGGGAAGAAGTGTGTGGGGAAACTGATTTGCATCATTCAGGTCGAAAGACTGAGAATCTCAAGACAAGGTACATTATTTACCATGTTAGCCATCAGACAGTCAACGTAACAATATGTATAGCCAGTGACTTACTTACTTCCTCGGCGCTACAGCCTGGGGTAGGCTTTGGCCTCTCTCACGATTCCTCGCCATTCGTCCCTTCTATGAGTTTTCTCCCACCATCTTCCCACCCTCATAGTTCTCAGGTCTTCTCCTAAGTCGTGTAGCCATCTTTTGCGCGGTCGTCCACGTCTCCTCTTCCCTTCCATAGTTCCATGTAATATCTTCCTTGGTGTTCTTTCGTCATTCAACCTTTCTACATAATCCAGCCAATCCAGACGTCGGGACTCAATAAATTTCAATATATCTTCACCTTTGATTATCTCTTCAATTTCTTTGTTTGTCCTGATTCGCTACCCTTCATCCTCCTTTACCGGGCCATATATCCTTCTTAAAACTTTCCGTTCAAAAATTTTAAGATCATTTACAGCCAGTGACATCCGTTCATTTATTTGCCATTATTCCACGGAACCGGCGAACTGAGAAGAATACATCAGGAAGCCTATCGGTATGTTATCACTCCATACCGTAGAAAGCACACGAAATGATTCCAAAGTGTAAGTTTTGTATTTCTTTCAAACCTCAGCCATTTTATATAAATTAAAAAATGATCACCCTTTAGACTTCTATATCCATTATATTTAGCTTCAGGAAGTTACCAAATGAAATCACATACAACTGTTTTCTATTGATGCGGGGAGCAGATGGCCTCGCTGTTCCGTCCCTTAAAGCAACAATGACTAACTAACTCTATTGATGCGAGACCATAGTCTACATACAAACCGTACATACATACATACATACATACATACATACGTACATACAGTACATAGGAGGGCGGATCGAAAAGTCTTTGCCCATATTTGTTTTAGACCAAAAAATACATAGCCTAGAGGTAATTACTAGGGCAAGGCATTTGATGATTTTGCATCTTTTTTGTATGAAGGGCGAGAGATAGCTCGAGTATATATACATGTGTTTCATGAATTGACTGATTAAATAAGGGCAATTTGTTAGGGCATTTTTTTGCATATTTTTTGCCGTTTTAAGACATAGGTCATTTTTGGAGAAATTTTAGGTCATTTTTGGCATTTTTAATTGTTTTCTGGTAAGTATTATATTTCGTCATATTTGGATAGTTAATTAATATTATTTATGTTTACAATACTAAACTTGCCTATTATGTTTATCTTAGGCAAATAACTTGCTTAAGAAAGAAAGTAGACTTGCAACATAACCTGCTGTCACTAGTTTTCAAGGAAAAAGTATATTGTTTGTTAATTAAATGACACCTATTTGCTAGGAGAGTATTTCAAGAATATGCCAGTTCTAAAATATTTCTTTTTTTTTTTTTTTTCACCAGGAGTGGCAAAGTGGTATTCACTTTGTTAGTTACAAAAATAATTTAAACTTAATGCATTGACATCCATTAAACTTCGCTTTCAAATCAGCTAATTGTTTCTTAAAAGATTAATAAATAAGTGATTTACGAATGATTTATTGGTCACTTTTTTTCTTCAAATTTTTAACCATTTTCAGGTCATTAATTCATTTTTTTATTTTTCATTTTCTTGCTATTTTTTTTGGTAATTAAATGCCTTGCCCAAGTAATTACAAATAGACTATATGTACTGTTCCACGCACCTTACACTATTTTTCCACACAGTCTCCACATTGTTCAGACATTTCTCCTATCGCAGCACTAAATTTGAGATGCTCCTGAGGTAGAACTCAGCCGGCTGACTGTGGGACCATCGTCGGGCTGTTGTCTTGGTGTCATCGTTGCACGTGAATCACTGTCCTGCCAGGAACATCTTCAGAGGACCATGACAATGCGAGACCACATGTGGCAACCAGAACTGCCAACAAGCTCCGGTCATTTCACTGGGAGAGTCTGGACCACCCACCAACAATTCGGACCTTGCCCGTAGTGATTTCCACGTTCTTGGTCCGCTACATTTCTGCTACCATCACTTTTAAGATCAAGCACAACTCTTGCTTTCCAAGCCATAATGACTATGGCCGAATTATGTCAGTGATTTAGTTTAGAAGTGCTCAATTAAAAGCTGAATTCTAAACTGATTGACAAGGGTCGAAACAAAGACAGGCATTTGTTGATTGGCAGTTGATTAACGCGAACATTGGCAAAAGCTTGGAGAACAGGAAATAGGCAATTAGCCGTACTACCCTTTATAGGGCAGAACTATTATTAAAATATTTTAGGCTATTTGTATTTGTTTAAATTTAATTAATTTAGCCAAATATAATTTATTATTTTTATTTTGTGTTATCTGTTTAATTTTTATGTTCAAATGTGTTTATAATTTTATTTTTATATTTATGATCTTATTTTTTTAATAATTCTATTTTATAAGCTTAATTATTTTTAATACTAGTCTATAAGCTTATTCATTTTTAAAACGTATTTGTTTTCAACTTTAATTTTAATTTCTTTCATACTTTATTATTTACGTTTTAGCTTGCCACGGCGGGTGAGTGGATAGCGTGTCGGTCTACTAACCCCCAAGCTTGCGGGTTCGCTCCTGGCCGTGGTGAGTGATTTTTGAAAGGCGGCAAAAATACGACACGCATGTCATACGATGTTGGCATGTCAAAGAACCTATTTGAATTCAGTAGGTCGTGTTCATAATGGCAAAATTAATCTCGGGAGTTTCCGCCAACACAAAGTTCCTCATTTCTCTACTAAAAAGCGCTATAGTGTTCAAGGAGCTTAGATATCTAACCTCCTTGAATTTCATAGTGATTCAAAGAACAACGAAATTCGACATGCAAGCTACCCTCTGGGTGTCAAATTACAAAGCTTGCACCCGGCACCCAAGGCCATACGATGTTATTATTATTATATTATTATATTATTATTATTATTATTATTATTATTATTATTATTATTATTACTGAAGCCTCCGTGGCTTAGGCGGCAGCACGCCGGCCTCTCACCGCTGGGTCCGTGGTTCAAATACCGGTCACTCCATGTGAGATCTGTGCTGGACAAAACGGAGGCAGACAGGTTTTTCTCCGGGTACTCCGGTTTTCCCTGTCAAAATTTCATTCCAGCAACACTCTCCACTATCATTTCATTTCATCTGTCATTCATTTCATCATTGCCCCAGAGGAGTGCGTCAGGCCTCGGCAGCCGGCACAGTTCATATCCTCGCCGCTAGATGGGGGCTTCATTCATTCCATTCCTGACCCGGTCGGAGACTGGAAGCAGGCTGTGGATTTTCATTTCATTATTATTACTATTATTATTATTATTATTATTATTATTATTATTATTATTATTATTTACGTATTAATTGTTTTTGTAAAAAAATCATCAAGCATCTCAGGTCAAGAATATAGATAAATATTATTTGGTTCTATGAAATATTAACACTTACAAAAGAAGGCTCTTTGACATATGGCTGAAAGATTCAACCATGAGTATCTTTGACATAGCAGGTAGTTAATATATAGACCACAAACCCATAAAGGGTTAAATAACAACATAAGGAAGACCTAGGTCCACATTCCATGTTAACTGTTACAGCAGACAAGATAGACTTCAACGGGGTGCCTGAACATTTTGTAAACACTGCACTGGACTTTTTCCTTTAAAATTCGTATTTTGATTTCCGTTGTCCGCGTAACACTGTTTAATCAAAGGAATTTAATAGTTTTTTCAACCCTAAGTTCATTCAGTCTTTCATTATGTATTTATCTAAAAAAATGTGGAAGGTCAGGGAAAAAGGGCCCCCCCACACACAGTGTCCCATGACCGTCAAATACACACATCAAAAAAAGTTTTGCATCACCTCGGTTCCAAGAGTTCCGGAACCGTTAAATACAAAGGGAATAGAGATCAACACAAACAACATTTCAGCTCGTTTTATTGCTCATGAGACCCACACATTGCATGTTGTACCATCATACAGCTAGACTTTCAGCATTTGTGGTCCAGATTGCAGTACACACCACTACCTCTAATACCCAGTAGCACGTCCTCTTGCATTGATGCATGCCTGTATTCGCCGTGGCATACTATCCACAAGTTCATCAAGACACTGTTGGTCCAAATTGTCCCACTCCTCAACGACAATTCGGCGTAAATCTCTCAGAGTGGTTGGTGGGTCAAGACGTCCATAAACAGCCCTTTTCAACATATCCCAGGCATGTTCGATAGGGTTCATGTCTGGCGAACATGCTGGCCACTGTAGTCGAGCGATGTCGTTATCTTGAAGGAACGCATTCACAAGATGTGCACGATGAGGTCGAGAATTGTCGTCCATGAAGACAAATGCCTCTCCAATATTCTGCCGATATGGTTGCACTATGGGTCGGAGGATGTCATTCAGGTATCGTAAAGCCGTTTCGGAGCCTTCCATGACCACCAGTGGCGTACGTCGGCCCCACATAATGCCACCCCAAAACATCAGGGAACCACCACCTTGCTGCACTCGCTGGACAGTGTGTCTAAGACGTTCAGCCTGACCAGGGTGCCTCCAAACACGTCTCCGACGATTGTCTGGTTGAAGGCATATGCGACACTCATCGGTGAAGAGAACGTGATGCCAATTCCGTGGGGTCCATTCAGCATGTTGTTGGGCCCATCTGTACCGCGCTGCATGGTGTCGGGGTTGCAAAGCTGGACCTCGCCATGGACGTCGGGAGTGAAGTTGCGCATCATGCAGCCTATTGCGCACAGTTTGAGTTGAAACACGACGTCCTGTGGCTGAACGAAACGCATTATTCAACATGGTGGCATTGCTGTCAGGGTTCCTCCGAGCGGCAATCCGTAAGTAGCGGTCATCCACTACAGTAGTAGCCCTTGGGCGGCCTGAGCGAGGCCTGTCATCGACAGTTCCTGTATCTCTGTACCTCCTCCATGTCCGAACAACATCGCTTTGGTTCACTCTGAGACGCCTGGAAACTTCCCTTGTTGAGAGCCCTTCTTGACACAAAGTAACAATGCGGACGCGATCGAACTGCGGTATTGACCTTCTAGGCATGGTAGAACTACAGACAACATGAGCAGCGTACCTTCGTCCTGGTGGAATGACTGGAACTGATCGGCTGTCGTACCCCCTCCGTCTAATAGGCCCTGCTCATGCATGGTTGTTTACATCTTTGAGCAGTTTTAGTGACATCTATGAACAGTCAAAGGGACTGTATCTTGGATACAATATACACAGTCAACGTCTATATGCCGGAGATCTGGGAACCGAGGTGATGCAAAACTTTTTTTGATGTGTGTATTTCTGTTTAAGGCAAGATTCCGTTTAATAATAAACGATCCGTTCAAGGCAGAATTTACGATATATATACGAAGGTGGATCAAAACGTTAGTTGCACTAACGCGCTGCAGCAGCGCGCTGTGTGTCGCAAACGTGGGCACAGCGGAGAAAGGGACAGACACTGCCCATACATCTGTTAGGCGGGTCACTGTGGTGTCTCGTCTTGTATGGTGTGAATAGCGGCCAAAAGCAATGGCGCGTCAACTGGAGGTTCACTCCAAATATGAGGTATGTGCGACAATCCGATTCCTATGGGCCAAAAGGAAGAATTGCACGGACATAGTGAAATTAGTGCTGTGTATGGGGAGCGGGCCATTTCCCGGCAAGGGATCGTAAAGTGGTGCCAGCAATTCGAAGCCGGACGCACGGATATCACGGACGAATATCGCGAGGGCAGGCCCGTAACGTCCAGGACCCGCGCAAATGTCAACAGTGGTGAATGAGATCATTAGACAGAACGGTGGTCGACATTCCCAGACCGATGAGGAGGTGAAGGCCGCTGTCTCCGTGTGGTTGCAGAACGCTGGAGGAACTTTCTATGCATCCGGCATCGACAAGTTGGTTGTGCGTTAGCAGAAATGTTTGGAGTCTCTTGGAAACTAAGTGGAAAAGTGACGTTACATTGTATGTCGTTATAGGCGTGTTGCTGTTGTATAGGTGGTGTAATAAATGGCCATAACTGGGAAGTGCAACTTATTTTTTGATCTGCCCTCGTATATATTAAACAAGTAATTCCGTGAAGAATTATACAGCTTATTTTCATATAGTTCATCCTATTTATGTCAATCGCCTCTATCTACATACAAAATTTCAGTTAGAATGCTGTAATAGATTCGTAGATATTGAGAACCGTCTAAATATTTCGGATGGTCGCCATGTTGGATTTTTATATATGTACTATTACACGAAGATTATTGTGTAGATGGGAGTATTCAAACTGCAATTGCATGATTAGGACACAAGATATGAAAATCAGATTTTAAAATCTCGCACAGCTGCCATCTTGTGGCTATGAAAGCAATTGAAATAAATTAGATGCCAGTGGATTAAAATTTGTATAAGCATTTAACGTACCAAGTTTTACTGCGCTCGGATGGTTAAATCACGAGAAACGTCCATTTCAATATGTATATTTCGCGTCGCCGCCATGTTGGATTTGTGCTCACCAGGTTATTGAAAGTCCCATAGGTGAACTTACGTTCATAGCCTCTATCAACACACACAATTTCAGTTTGATTGCTATCATATGTAGATTAGTAATATTGAGAACCGTCTAAATATTTCGGTTGGTCGCCATGTTGAATTTATATATATACTGTATAGGCCATAGAGTAATGTACTGTTACGGCTGTGAGTTTGTGTCATCGCTCGCCGCTTGAGTCACAACTGCCCCAGGGGCTGGGCTGTGGCTTGCCTCCCGTATTGCGCGCGCCTTATGCAACAGGGCTACTACAGACAAAGGGATAGTCCAGAAGATTCGTGACTGGACCAGCGGTGGAAACCTCGAGAAGCCGTGGACTCTGGATGGATCTAGAACCATTTATTGAGTCACCGGCCTGCTATATAAGAGTGACCCGTGAAGCAGTTGTTGTTGTGTTTTACGAGCTAGTGTGAGCGTTTATTCTGAGCGACAGAAGTGTGGTGACTTGCGAAACCCCTAGTGTAGCGGCGAAGTGAGGAACATACAGGGGACTGCCGTGTTCTGAGTAAGTGTGCTTTCACTGAGTGTCAGATATTGTGGTGTCGAAATTAAGTGACATTGTTTCTCCCAGCTGGTGGACAGCGCGCAGCAAGTGCTCGTAAGTACTGTAGTAGGCGCACATTAGAAAGAAGTTGCATGTAGTTCTGTCAAGGCCACTAGGCCCATTAGCGGCAGGATTAACTTCTGTGGTTTGTTGACAAGTGGAAGGGCCAAGAGCGCTCAAGGAAGAGACTTGACGAAACTGGAGTAAGGCTCCTAATTGCTTGTATTTGCTGATTCGTGTAATTTTCTGGCCACAATAAAGTTAATTATTTCTTTAAGCAGTAATTTGTGTTGTGCTTTGTACCCCACCGTAATCCAGTTAACAAAAGTGCCACTAGGGGGGTGGCACGTAACAACTGGTGTCAGAAGCCGGATTACGAACTCAAGCACAACACCTGACGGTCCTGGTTTCAAAACCCGAGCAGGTCAATTTTTTTTTAAATTTTTCCTGTGAGTGCATGCCCTTTACAAGGCAAACAACTAAAATGGAGGCGCAATTGGCAGCATTGCTAGAAAAGTTAAATGGCATAGAAGACGGCCAGAAGAATTTAACCAAGGTCCTAACTGCCAAAATGGAAGACGGCCAGAAGAAGTTAGCAGAGGACCTGAAGGACAGCCAAAATAAGTTAGCAGAGGACCTAACTTCCAAATTAGAAGAAGGCCAAAATAAGTTAGCGGAGGACCTGAAACAGATGGAAGACAGCCAGAATAAGTTAGCAGAGGACCTAACCGCCAAATTTCTGGATGGCCAGAAAAATCTGGAAGAGTGTCTGCTGACGAAATTAGAGGAGAGCCAAAGGAAATTAGAACAGGGCCTACGTGAGGAAGTCGCGGCAGTAGAGGAGAAGTTCAACACCTTGCAAGTGGAAGTTGCCGAGCTGCGCCAACGCCCGCTGATGGGGGTGGAGGAGAAATTCAACGCCTTGCAAGTGGAAGTCGCCGAGCTGTGCCAACGACCGCTGATGGGGGTGGAAGAGAGATTCAACGCTCTACAAAAGGAATTTGCTGAGCTGCGCCGACACCCGCCGACAGGGATGGAAGATAGATTCAAAGCCCTACAAGAGGAAGTCGCCGAGCTGCGCCGACGCCCGCCGACCGGGGTGGATGAGAGAGTCAAAGCCCTACAAGAGGAAGTAGCCGAACTGCGCCAACGCCCACTCACGGGGGTGGAGGAGAAAGTCAACGCTCTTCAAGAGGAAGTTGCCGAGCTGCGCCGACGCCCGCCCACAGGTACACCGGGGACACCAGGAACGGGGCAGAGCAGAGTGACGCCCCCAACCTTCGACGGAAAGGTCCCGTGGAGCACCTATTTACGTCAGTTCGAGGCAGCCTGTTCCATAAACAACTGGAACAGCACGGAAAAGGCTACAGCTCTCATTGTAGCGCTGAGAGGGGACGCCCTTAACGTCCTTCAGGCCATCCCGACTGGATCCCAGGACTACGCTTCACTGATCGCCCATATGGAGTCCCGATATGGAGATAGCCATCTTCAGCAGGCCTACCAGATGCAGCTCCGGACCCGGGTACAGAAGAACGCGGAAACCCTGCAGGAGTTCGAGATGGACATCGCACGCCTCGTAAGGCTCGCCTACCCAACAGCGCCGGCCGACTTTCTGGAGCAGATAGCGACGCAGACTTTCACCGACGGGCTACGGGACTCGGACACTCAACAGGCGCTGCGTTTCGCGCGCAATAAGACCCTGGCAGATGCGCTGAGCCACGCACTTGAGTTCGAGACGGCAAAGCAGGTATCTAGAATGTGCGCGCGGGTGCGTCAGGTGGACGTTGACGAACCAGCCAAAGCCAACAAGACCAAGCCCCTGGCCGATGAACTGATGGAGGTGCTAGGCCGGTTCTTCAAGAGTCGCAGTACCACCAACAAAAACTTAGCCGAAGGACATCCGGTGAGGCGGCCCGAAAGAGGACTACCAACCTGCTGGACCTGCCGTAAGAGAGGCCACCTGAGCAAGGACTGCGGTGATCGCCGCCGCCAAGAGTTTCCGTCGGGACAGTCAGTCGTAGGGAAACCGCGCGACCCAGGAAAGCAAGTATCAGCCAGCCATGAGGGGCGAAGGTTGGCTCGTGACAGTCGTCAAGCCCCGGCAGTCCAAGTTCGTGTGACGCAGTTACGGAGGGATAAAAGCAGCCTGATGGTCGACGGAGTCATCAACGGAGTGAGCTGGCCCATGCTAATCGACACGGGAGCATCGAGGACCATCGTCAGCCCCACCGTGATCCCGAAGTGGAGAGTGCAACCCACACAAAGGAACCTCCAGCTAATAACCGCGACCGGAGAGACCGCACCGGTACATGGCGAAGCATCACTGGAGTTCGTCATTGGTCGACGGGCGATAAAGCATCCAGTGCTTGTGGCTGACGTATCAAATGAAGTGATCATCGGACTGGACTTCCTGGACCAGAACAACATCATCTTGGATCTGAGTACCAACACTCTGCACTTCGGAAGGGAGGAACTTGCTTTGCGACCAGCACACGAGGCCGTCGCCGCACGACGAGTAAGGCTGAGAGAGGACGTCATCGTTCCCGCCAGGACGGAAGTCAGCGCTGCCGTAATTGTCGACGGAACAGCTGAGGGAGTGGCGGCTGTCATCGAACCAAAATATGAGGACATCCAGACAAAAGGATTGCTAGTTGCCAAGACCCTCATCAACACGACGTCTCGGCCGTACGTCCGCCTGTCCAACCTGAACGACTACGACATTATGGTTCACAGGGACACCAACCTAGGAGTCTGCGAGCCCGTTACCTGGATTGCCCGCATCACAGATACGACGGACGGACACCTGCAGACGGACAACCGAAGAAGACGCGCCCTGCCAGAAGAACTACAGAAGCTATACCAAGGATCCCAGGACCATCTAGACGAAGAGCAATCACGCCAACTTCAGGACCTGCTACGCGAATTCCAGGATGTCTTCTCCGTGGGGAGCAAAGACTTCGGCAGGACAAACTTGGTCCAGCACAGAATCGACGTTGGGGACAGCGCACCGATTAGGGCCCCATTCCGACGTGTCCCGCTCGCCAAGCAAGCCGAAGTCGACCGGATGGTAGAAGAGATGAAGGAGCAAGGGGTGATCGAGCCATCACATAGTCCTTGGAGTTCTCCGGTCGTGCTAGTGAAGAAGAAGGACGGTTCCACCAGGTTCTGCGTGGACTACAGGCGGGTGAACGACGTCACGAAAAAGGACAGCTACCCTCTACCCTGGATCGACGACACGCTGGACACCATATCAGGATCAAGATGGTTCTCCGCCTTGGATTTGAAGAGTGGCTACTGGCAGGTGGAGGTCCACCCTAAGGACCGCGAGAAAA
Organism: Meconema thalassinum; assembly: GCA_946902985.2. NCBI lineage: Eukaryota > Metazoa > Arthropoda > Insecta > Orthoptera > Tettigoniidae > Meconema > Meconema thalassinum. The sequence goes on from OX336393.1 coordinate 179,913,040, forward strand.
CGGCGTTCTCTGTGGGCAGCGGGCTCTGGCAGTTCACCGTCATGCCATTCGGTCTGTGCAACGCCCCTGCAACCTTCGAAAGGCTAATGGAGTCCATTCTGAGGGGACTACACTGGAAGACCTGCCTGGTATACCTAGACGACGTCATCGTTCTGGGGAGGAGCTTCGAGGAGCACTACAGCAACCTGAAGGAGATCTTGTTGAAGCTACGGGCTGCCCAGCTGAAGTTGAACCCCAAGAAGTGTCAGCTCTTCCAGAAGCGGGTCCAGTACCTTGGGCATATCGTCTCCGAGGAAGGGGTGCGCACCGACCCAGAGAAGACCGCAGCTGTGAGGGAGTGGCCAGTTCCGAAGGACAAGTCGCAACTACGAAGCTTCCTGGGACTCTGCACTTATTATCGTCGCTTCGTGAGAGGATTCGCCGACATCGCCAAACCTTTACATCGACTGACTGAGAAGGACCAACTCTTCACGTGGACAGCAGAATGCCACAGTGCCTTCGAACAACTCAAGCAGGCTCTGTGCACCGCGCCTATTCTGGCCTACCCCAGACCTGGAACAAGGTTCATCGTCGATACCGATGCCAGCGACTTTGGCATAGGGGGGATCCTGTCGCAAGTAGTGGACGGCGAGGAGAGAGTACTGGCCTACTTCAGCAAGGCCTTGTCAAAGCCAGAAAGGAACTACTGCGTCACCAGGAAGGAGCTGCTCGCCATCGTGAAGACCATTGAACACTTCCACAAGTACCTGTACGGGCAAGAATTTCTCATCAGGACCGACCATGCATCCCTGCGGTGGCTCCTGAACTTCAAGCAGCCCGAGGGTCAACTCGCGCGGTGGTTAGAGAGACTTCAACAGTACAACTTTGAGATTCAGCACAGGAAAGGCCAACTGCATTCTAACGCCGACGCCCTGTCACGAAGACCGTGCCCCGAAGACTGCACCTTCTGTGCCCGAAGGGAGGAGAACACCGGGATACTGTGCCGACGGACTACTGTGGAACTTCAAGGGAACTGGAGCCGCGAATCTTTCACGCGGGCACAAGCAGAGGATGATGACCTGGGACTGATATCCGAATGGAAGAGGGCCTGTGTCCCCAGACCCGGGTGGAACATTGTGAGTGACTGCAGCCCAAAGTTTAAGTCCTACTGGGCACAGTGGGACTCGCTGATTGTAAGGGATGGCCTCATCTGCCGTACCTGGGAGAGCACCGACGGGAAGACATCTCGGGAACAAGTCGTCGTTCCAAAGGCTATGACGGAGGAAGTCCTGAAGGAAGTTCATGGAGGATCATCTGGTGGACACCTAGGGATAAAGAAGACCCTGGAGAAGCTGAGAGAGCGGTTCTACTGGATCGGATGCCGAACAGACGTGGAGAACCACTGCGCGAGGTGCCACGATTGCGCAGCCAGCAAGGGCCCAGGACGAAGACGACGGGGTCCACTGAAGACCTACAACGTGGGCGGCCCCATGGAGAGAGTGGCCATCGATGTTGCTGGGCCATTCCCGTTAAGCGAGGCAGGGAACCGCTACATATTAGTCGTCAGCGACTACTTTACCAAATGGCCGGAGGCGTATGCGCTCCCTAACCAAGAAGCCGCGACGATTGCAGAGACCCTGGTGAAGGAATTCGTCAGCCGGTACGGAGTACCCCTGGAGCTGCACTCCGACCAAGGGAGGAACTTCGAGTCGCAGGTGTTCCGAAACCTATGCCAGCTGCTGGGAATCCGGAAGACAAGGACAACGCCACTACACCCTCAGTCCGACGGGATGGTAGAGCGATTCAATCGCACCATCGAGAACCATCTTCGAATAGTCGTCAGCGAGCACCAGAGGGATTGGGACAAACATCTTCCACTATTTCTCCTGGCCTACCGCGCCGCCGTGCATGAAGCCACCGGGTGCACACCAGCCCGGGCCATGTTTGGGAGGGAGCTCCGTCTACCTGTCGATCTTGCCTTTGGCCGACCTGGGAATGATCCGATCCCGGTAAGCCAGTATTGTCAAGAACTGGTCGACCAACTGGAGGACGTGCACGCGTTCGCGAGGAGGAAACTGCGGATCGAGACCGACAGAATGAAGACCCGATACGACCAGCAGACGGATGCCGGCGGATTCCACGAGGACGACCTGGTCTGGCTCTTCAACCTATTACGGAAGAAAGGCCTGTCACCCAAACTGCAGAAGTCCTGGGAGGGCCCGTACCGAGTCGTGAAACGGATCAACGATGTCGTCTACAGGATCCAGCGGAGCCCGAGGGCGAAGATGAAGATCGTGCATCGAGATCGCCTGGCAGCCTACGGAGGAACACAGACGGACCAATGATTGATCGGGACGATCAGCCTTTTTAGGAAGGGGGTGGTGTTACGGCTGTGAGTTTGTGTCATCGCTCGCCGCTTGAGTCACAACTGCCCCAGGGGCTGGGCTGTGGTTTGCCTCCCGTATTGCGCGCGCCTTATGCAACAGGGCTACTACAGACAAAGGGATAGTCCAGAAGATTCGTGACTGGACCAGCGGTGGAAACCTCGAGAAGCCGTGGACTCTGGATGGATCTAGAACCATTTATTGAGTCACCGGCCTGCTATATAAGAGTGACCCGTGAAGCAGTTGTTGTTGTGTTTTACGAGCTAGTGTGAGCGTTTATTCTGAGCGACAGAAGTGTGGTGACTTGCGAAACCCCTAGTGTAGCGGCGAAGTGAGGAACATACAGGGGACTGCCGTGTTCTGAGTAAGTGTGCTTTCACTGAGTGTCAGATATTGTGGTGTCGAAATTAAGTGACATTGTTTCTCCCAGCTGGTGGACAGCGCGCAGCAAGTGCTCGTAAGTACTGTAGTAGGCGCACATTAGAAAGAAGTTGCATGTAGTTCTGTCAAGGCCACTAGGCCCATTAGCGGCAGGATTAACTTCTGTGGTTTGTTGACAAGTGGAAGGGCCAAGAGCGCTCAAGGAAGAGACTTGACGAAACTGGAGTAAGGCTCCTAATTGCTTGTATTTGCTGATTCGTGTAATTTTCTGGCCACAATAAAGTTAATTATTTCTTTAAGCAGTAATTGGTGTTGTGCTTTGTACCCCACCGTAATCCAGTTAACAAAAGTGCCACTAGGGGGGTGGCACGTAACAGTACTATTAGATGACGATTTTTGCGTAGGTTCATTATTCAAAATCACTTCGATCACATGATTAATACACAAAAAATAAAAACTTATTTTTAAAATCGCGAGAAAAGTCTATGAAAATGTTTCACATTCGCTTGTATGTTCGTTTTGTATTTTACAGGTTTTTAGAAGTCTCATGGCTGAACTTCTAGTAGTGTCCTTTATCACCGTACAAAATTTCAGGGTGATACCAGTAATATTTCGCACAGCCGCCATGTTGGATTGGTGAGACGTAATAAAATTTGAAGGGTACGGTCGGGGTCGGCCAAAATAGTACTATGACCTTACCGAGTTTCATTGAAATCGCTCCAAAAGTTTAGTAGTTATTAGGGGGGGGGGAGGAGTGGAGGGGACACACACACACACACACACGGACAAAAGGTGATCTCATAAGCCTTTTTTTTTTTTTTTTTCATAAAATGAAAATAGGCAAAAAACGCAGAAAATTTGACTTAATGTTCTCTTCTCCCGGGTATTTGAGCTGCTTCTTTATTCGACTGGCTGCGTGCAGCGGCTTCAGTGGCGTAGTTGGTAGCATGCTGAGCTTCTATGCCCAAGGTCTCGGGTTCAAACCTGGCCGAAGTCGTCGGATTTTTAAGAGCGTTAAAAATCCCTCAGTATGCCTTCCTTCGGAGGGGAAGTAAAGCCGGCGGTCCCATGTCATAGATTTATGGCATGATAAAGAACCTTCCACTAATTACACTTGTGTGAAGCTAAATTATAGGTTATATTTGACTAACACTCTTAGGTTCCAACGTTCGTCGCCAGGGGCCGACTGCGGTGGCATCTAGTAACAAAGTCCAGAACTAGTTGGTCGTCGACGGTGGCATTTGGTAGCAAAAGTTGGAACTGCTTGAATATCGAATGTCTGCAGTCCTTACTTGAATTACTACCCTACCAGCGAATTGTTACCGGTGGCGGAAATCGGAACTAATGTGCTCCGCCCAGCCACACACCTGCGATAGACGTGCAGTCGTCGCCAGCGAAACCTCATCGCGTGTCACTTGTGTGTATGATTCGTGCTGGCTCGTGCGCTGTGTGGTGTGTTCTCATTGTATGACTGTACATGCGTTCCCCCTCTTGCTCCGCAACCGCTCGCTGCGGCCATAACGAGACGAGATGACGTAATGTATAAACAACAGCCCCGCTCCACGTCTAGCGGTAACAATTCCCTGGTAGGGTAGTAAAAACGCATAACACACACTAATACAGTCATCACAATAAACACCGGTTATCAGACAGATTCTACACACACCCAAAGTACACGGGGCTACATGACCGCGTTGTCGCAGCCCCTAAACTGAGGAACCAACCAAGACTGGCAGCGTGGCTCATCAGTAACGTTCTTGCTTGCTGGGCCCAAGGTTGCAGGTTCGTAACCTCGCATTTGAGGGTGCGCAAATGCGAGAGAGCCATATCAGTAGAGTTACTGGCAAATTAAAGATCCCCATCGCGGGAATATTCCGGCACCCCGGCGTCTCTAAAAGCCAGAGTAGTTAAAAGGAACGTAAAACCAATAACATTATTATTATCTTCTTTATTATTTATTTAGGCCGATAACCAAGATGTTAGGCCCCTTAAAACAACAATTGTTATCATCATCATCTTCTTTATTTTCAACTAATTACATGCACTGTCTAATACCGATTACAATATCCTAACTGGTTAACCAATCTACTGAAGACATCTACTTAACCACCAAGTGCTTGCCAGTCTCTCTCACAGACTGTCTGTACGCTAAGGAGCGGACCAGAATTGAGGCGCTATCAGTAAATTGCTACGGAACCGGCCCATATATAACTGCAGTCATCCTGGCCGTTTATTGCATCCCAAGTCATTAATTCGAGCGCTATCTGGGACCTTCATCCGACATTCACATAGAGAAGAATGCAGCCGGCACATTTTTCATGTTGGAAGGTATACGGCGCCCCTATCTTACTGTGTAGTGCGTTCTCAATGGAGGAGGGGTGGGGGAAGCGAGATGCTCTCAGCAGGAGTGGATAGATCGAGTGAGAATGTGGGGAATATCGTTCTGTATGACCGGGGACCATTCTTGCCTTCGCATGGGGCTAAGCTGGACAATTAAATACTTTTTTGTTTTACAATATTCGAGTATTGTATGTGTGTACCATTAGAATCAGGCTAGAAGTAAGCTGGAGTCAGTGATGCTAACTGGTGATCCCTTCAAGTTACGAACTCCAAAGTAAAATAATCAACATAAAATGGTATGAAGTTCGTTGTTGTTGGGGGGGGGGGGGGGGGGGGGGTTAGAAAAATAAAACCGTTGTAAAAAAGAAAAAGAATACTTTTGAAAAGTAGTTTTCTTAAGTTGTTGTTGGTATTGTTAATAATTCATTTTAGGGTGTTGGGACATCTTAGTCATCAGCTCCGTGTAAATGTGTGTGTTTAACTCGTCTGATAACACTAGTCAACATAATTTTTGTTACAGAGAAGGTGAATGATGTTCTTGGCTAAGTCGTCATAGCTGAATTCGAAAATTAAAACCTTTTTCATACATCGGACCCTCTATCTTTTTCACCACATTGAAAATGCTGCATATTTGGTTACGTTGCTTAATTTGCTTTCAGTTTTCTTTTGAGGATGGAATTGTTGGAAAACAATCAAAATATATATACAAGGACGTCCATTCATTATCCTCAGTTCCAAAATCTACCGCCAGGGTATGAATGAGGTGGATGAGTCACGAGGCCAAGGATCGTCGGAAATCACGAGAAAAGCTATTTTAGGTCCGTTCATTCACTTTTCATTACCGTACTCTAATGAAGCTCATTTCTTGGATTAATTTGTGTACTAACACAGATTTTTTTGTTCCCCTTTTGCCAGATACATGTAATATAACGGTTGTCGCAATCATTTACAAAATCCATTATAACACAGAAACTGAGACCGATACATACATTCTGAGATTAGATTTGGATTCAGGGACAAATTATCTTCCAGAAACAGCTTGTTTTTTATTTATTATTATTATTATTATTATTATTATTATTATTACCACCACCAGTGTAACCTGTGTTTAAGCTATGACGGTAGTACAGTTCAAGCCACGGTTTTTAGCGGTCAAACCCGGTTTCGCAGTGTACAGAGGGCAGTCTGCGAGCTCACGCATGTGCAATTGGTATGTGAGTTTCCAGTTGCGCGGAAAGCAAATCGTGTATCAATTGCGCATGCCTGAAGTTCACCACCCGTCCTCAGTAAGACTGCGCAATCAGGGCTCACTGGCCAAAAACCGTTGCGTGAACTGTGGTGTGGGTATAACTGTATTAGGGACAGGGATGAAGTAGGTGCCCTGGGACTTCAAGTAAGGTATTAGCCTTTCAAGATTCGATTGCAGCTGAACTTGGCTGCGCCAGCGTTTGCTGATCATAGCAACTGAATGAAGCCTTACAGGACGAGCAGAGGGTCACAGCGATGACGGAGTGCAGTCTCCACATAATAGTTCTTAATAAGAAATGTACACCCGCCTGAATCAATACTATAAAGAAAATTAATTATTTAACTTGTTTTTAGCTCATGTTTCGAGGATTAATTACATTTTATCCCCTTCATCAGCTAAAAAACATATTGTTGCGTGCCACCCCCTAGTGGCACTTGCGTTAACTGGATTACGGTGGGTAGAAAACACAACACCAATTACTGCTTTAAAGAAACGTATTGGCTATATTGCGAGCCAGAAAGATACACCATTCAACAGCACATACAAGCAATTAGAACCTCATTCCAGTTTCCTCACGGGAGAACACCTCCCTTTTCACTCTCTCGAGCAGCTGTCCGTTCACTAATTTGGCTGACCTGTGTCTAGCCGGTCTGTCTCTCACCGAAATAACTGTCCACTTCCTTGTACGCAAACTACAGTTATTTACGATGGCCAGTCATCGCTACCACACAAATACCTTGCTGTCCGCTGGCTAGGGAACTGTCCAATGCGTTTCGCAATTCACCACATTGTCTCTGGCGCCCTAGGTAAGTACACTCCTCACACTGCTCCGCGGCTCGGAAGGAATCTCACTGGGTTTCGCAAGTCACGTCACCACACTTCTGTCGCTCAGGAAAAACACGCACTAACTCAGAAACACTGTCCTCAGAAAACTCAGTCCCCCTCACTGTTGAGGCCGCTTATTTAGCAGGCTGGTGACTGAATGAATTCTAGAATCGTCCAGGATACACGGCTTCTCGAGAGTTCCATCACTGGCTGGGTCACGAATATTCTGGGCCATCCCTTTGTCCTAGTAGCCCTGTTGCGTAAGGCGCACGTAATACACTGAGGCAGAGCACACACAGCCCGGGGCAGCTGTGACTCAACCGGCGAGACGACGAAACAAACTCACAGCCGTAACAATATTGAAAGAACAAAATAAAACGTAACACAGTAATAAGATACGTTATTAAACCTAATATGGTGCACCATATAAATTTAGGTTATAAGATCAGAATAAAATGAAATGAAATAGATGGTGACGGTGATCAGCTTGCAGGTGCTTATGACAAATAGTAGTTCCGTATTAGCTTGAAATGGTAGATTTGGAATACCAATACTTCACCAATCCGTGTAGGTCTATAATTAATGAAGAGCCTGTATACTTAAAGATCCATTTTTAAGCCTTCTCAAATCAAAGCGGCTCAAGTAACACAACGTGATGGAAAGTGATCTCTTGGTAAAGAGAGGTTAGTTCAAAGTAATGGTGTAGCTTTACACAGGTGTAATTAGTGGAAGGTTCTTTAACATGCCATAAATCTATGTCATGGGAACACCGGCTTTACTTCCCCTCCGAAGGAAGGCATACTGAGGGATGTTTTGCCTCAGTGTGTCTTTACTCGTCACGGCCATTAGAGCGCCAGGCAGGGGGGCTAACTTCCCCAGTATTTGTGTCTTCCTGCAAGTCTCTTGGAATGTTATGAGTCATGATCAGCCTCAGTGGCAACGCAGCATTTCCCCACGTGCTAGCTTTGACAGCTGTCAGCGATCATTATTGGTAATTCAGAGTACAGTAAACAAAGAATAGTTCCCACCTTAGCCACCGGCAATCGTATTTTGAAAGGCTAATACTATCCCGGCATTTGCCTGTGTATGGGAAACCCCGGGAAAAAGCCACGCTCAGGATAGCCACGGTCAGTGCCGGGATTCGAATCTGCGATCTCTGGACTTGCTACAGCAACCCTCGCGGCCATGGTGCATGATTGAACGAGCGGGACTCACTTTCTTAAATGTTGTCGCCAAAAGGCTCAGGGGCCGCAGACCAGTGGCGGATCTAGGGTAGGGCGAGGACGGCGACCGCCCAGGGCCCCGCGGTCCGGGGGGGGGGGGGTCCCGCACCGCGGATTGTTTTAAATGTAATTGATTAATTAATTATACTTTTCAAACTAATTTATCATTCATAATCTTTTTTCAGTCCAGCTATGACCTCCCGTTACCGTTTAGCAAGTTTAGATTTCGGTGAAATTATGGAAGACTTCAGCCGGGAAAAAAGTCGCAAACTGCCTCAGAACTAATTGACCCTTGTGAAAATCTAGTACGAAGCTGAAGAGCGAGTCTGATTTTCTCAGCCTGCTGGATGGTGTCCACTGCGTCACCCGTCAGTTGCCAGAAGTATACTCTGTTCCCGCAACAATTGTCACTCACTCACACGATAGCAACCATTATTTATTTCACTTGTTACAAACTGTATTAGGTGAATGGAATAATTAAATGACACTAATGCGTGTAATGGAATAATATAGTAACGAAAATATTATGACTATATAGTTCAGCACTGTACTGTTAATAATCAACCATTATTAATAATTATAATTAATTATCCAGGCAAATGGAAATGCATATTCAATCTTCACTTCAAAATCAATCACCTGGTAGTCATTAATCATCTAACGGTTCGATTCCAGACATTTCACTATCACCATCACTTTTATGTGACTGGTAAATAAGTAGCACGTTGGGAACAAGTGGCAGACTGTACCGCTCTGTTATAAATCTGTCACAAGAAGCAGCCCTTCTTCCTTTGCCCCCTCAGGCCCCTTCCAAACCCCCTTCCACATTGCAAGCTGTCATTGAACTTTAGGTAGGCCCGGTGGCCAGCTTCCCTTTCTCACTCACGGGCCAATTTGTTCCGAGGGACTTATAATATTTTAATATTTCATAGTTTAGGCTACAAAGGCTAATCTTCTTCTTCAAGGGGACTTAAAGGTTTCTTTCATATCAGACCTATTAAAAAAATTTACTGTAGTGTATTCATAATATTGTAACCATTCTTTATTTTATTATTATTACAAAACTATTTTCCATTTGATTTGATTTTTTTATTACGTATTGTTTTGGGCCCCACCTTATCATATCGCCCAGGGCCCCGCAAGGCCTGGATCCGCCACTGCAGAATACCTACAGTAAATGTTTCTCCCCTTAAAAACAAGAATCATCACAAAATCCATTCGAGTTAGCGACTTACTGCTACAGTTGGCAGCACTGGCTCCCAGCCAAGGAGATGGGAAGGGAGGGGAAGTCCCCGGGTCAAGATCACTTTCTGATGATGTCACCTGAAGGCCTGTCAGTAAGCTAGTCACGACTGTAGACTCGCCTAGGCTCCTGGATTATCTCACTCCCACGGTGACCCATTTCAGACGAGTCCGGCCTTCTGGAGCAATCACAATGAGAAACACGATATCATACATTTGCATAAAAATGCAGTTGTCAGCCTCTTTGTGACCCATCAGATCAGGCCAGGGAAAGTAGGGAGGGGCTTACGATCCTATTGATAAAACTGCCCAACTTGACAGTAATAGTTATCATATCAAAACAATCGCTATGTTATTACATCTTTAGGGTCTTGGGACACCATGGTCATCAGTCTCGTACAGTATTTTTTTCAGATAATTTTCTCCGGGGGAGCAAAACCACTGTTCGGCGGGGAACTTAAAATGTTGTCTGATTTTCAGTTGGCAAATGGGAGCTTATAGTTATTAGTTCGTGTATTGTAAGAAAGTACAAACAATTTAGATAGATATAAGATAAATAAATAAAAATCGGGCCCATGTAGGACCCGAACCCACGTTAACAGACATCTTAATCCTCTCTGCGGACAGTAGACTACATTATGTTAGACTACCTCGCGGTGTAGTGGTTAGCATGCTTGGCTGTCGCATCGGAGGTCCTAGTTCGATTCCAGGCTTTGCCAAGAAATTTAATTCTGTTCTGAGAGCTAGAACTGGGTACACTCAGCCTGGTGAGGCAAAATCAAGAAGAGGTCGGTTCGATTCTTATCTCAGCCATCTTGGAAGTGGTTTTCCGTGGTCTCTCATTTCTACTCCAGGCAAATGCCGGCATGGTTCCTAACGTAAGGCACATCCGTCTCCTTCCCAATCCTCACCTGAATTACACACTAACACAGCTATCACGATACCACAGGTTATCAAACAAGTTCGCACACACACCCAAATACACGGAACTACATGACCTCAATAATTGTATTCAACAACTTATGTGAAGCTAGTGTATGCTTGGCCCAATCACATTGTATTAGAAGCGAGTTGTCAGCTTTCGATTCCAGGATAGTAACTTAGTAGTTGTTTGTTGTTTTATTTGAGGGTCTTGGATGTCGTAGAAATTCAGCCCCGTGTACTTAGCTGTGTAGGGAATGTTTGTCTGATAACCTGTATTATTGTGATGGCTGTTCCTCCAAGAGCCTATGGTGGAAATATATTGGATTTTCTCTCAGTGACTCCTGCATCAAACTCCGCCATAGCTGGTCCCAAGCCCGGTTGAGAAAGGAGGAGGGTGAATGGCAGGTTATTGGGCCTCGGTGGGGACACAAATGCTAAGTAGGTGTCTCTGGTAAATACTGAGAAATGCCCTAGTTGGGCGACTCTGCCTAGCAATGCAACCAGCAAATCCTAGCCCGTAAGGGAGGGGTGAGGGCGAGTTTCCGGCGCCTTAAAACGGGATATGCTCAGATAAGGGGGAACAACCCTGACAGAAAAGTCCAGTAGCCACAGATGCTGTGAGGAGGCAGCCCCCCCACTGTGCTAACTCGCGTAGAGGTGATTACCCACGTCGGGTGAAGCTTATCAAATTCAGAGAACAAACGGAAGAGCCGGACGGATAAACATGAATGCAGAAAGTGGCTGGTAGACCCGACGCCGAGAGGCCAAATGGATAGAAGAATAAGAATAAGAATAAGAAGACTCCTGTATCAGTGGACTATATTTTGAATTTAGATATTAAAGTATGAGACTATCCGTTCTCTCTCTCTCTCTCTTTTTTTTTTTTTTCATTAAGATGTATTATGATGTACTGTAAGTGTGTACAATACCATACGATAAATAAATAAATAAATAAATAAATGTGATGGCTGTATTAGTGTGTGCATTTGTTAATTCCCTAACAACGCGTGAGCAAAGATGTATTGTTATACTCTTGTGAGCTGCCAGAATAGTATTGACATTTGGCCGGAAATTCCACGTCAATCATCAGCCCTCTGCCTCTTGACCAATCCAAGTTCGCATAGTTGATATCATAATACTCTGTATCACAGCCCACGTGCGTCAGTGCCTGCTTAGCTTTGCCACTGGCTTGTACAGTGTGATCGCTTGTTATTCTAACTGTTTGGCAACCTTGTTCCCTGACCACATGGCGAGGCGAGAACTGATAATCCCATTCTGGCCTTTTATTTACCCATTCAACATTTGATTGCCGCTGAGCGTGGCTGCACCAGCGTTTGTTGTTTATTGTAGCATGAGTCCCGCGGGGCGAAGCGGGGGACACAGCGATGACAGAGTGCAGTCTGCACATAAGTCAAGCAGCATTGCGTCAGATGAAGTTCATGTTACCACGGACAGTTAAACGATGACTGAGGCTACTGGAGCTGAGTCATATCCTACTCGCGCAACTGTATCTGTCAACTAAGCAGGCTGACGTGTGACACAAGAAAACAAAGAATAGTTCCCATCTCGACCACCGGCAATCAATTCGTGAAATACTTCAGGAGTTAAAATAAATGAACGACATTTGACTCCTTAAATAGTCTTTGTAATGCTTAACTTTTAAAATCATAATTCCTAAACTAATGAAGATATTTATAAAACTCTTTCACGAAAATTAACTAGAAGAGTAGGGGTGTATTTTGAAAATTAATTTAAAAACAGAATTTTTCAAGATGTTAAGCTGTACCGACCCCCTAAGGTATTATTATTATTATTATTAATAATAATAATAATAATAATAATAGACTAATAATAACAATAATAATAATAATAACAATAATAACCCCTGGCACTACAGCCCATGAAGGGCCTAGGCCTACCAAGCGACCGCTGCCTACCATTTGGCCTGCAGATATTGGGGTGACGCGTGATCAACGCATCGCGTCCCCTCGGCCGATAATCTTGTTTTTCGTGATCAGGGCGCTGCCTCACTGTCAGACAACTACACAATTGTCCTCACGAGGCTGCGTGTACCCCGTTCCAGCCCTCACGTCAGTTTCTAAAATCCCTGACGGAGCCGGGAATCGAACCCGGGGCCTCCGGGTGAGAGGCAGGCGCGCTATCCCAACACCACCGGTCCGGCTAAGAAAACAACTACGGCATGAAGGGGAGGTATGACTGAGTTTTTCAACTTCCACAGTTTTTATCATAGCATTACCAAATTTAAACCACTTGCATAAACAGTTGCTGGCATCTAATGTTCTAATTTGTAATTAAATAGCTTTGTTAGTTTTTGAGATATTGCACTTTTTTGTATTCAAAAAGTGGTCACATAAAAAAGTCCCTTGCGACAAAGTTTTTGTTCGACCAAGCTGATTTAAAAAAAAATGTTGTTAAGATGTATAGAAACAATAATTGCTTTGGGTTTTTGTGTTAGACGAATACTGTTCTTTCCAGAAAAGTTTAAACTTTCATTTTATATATTTTTAAAATTTCAGCATTAATAGTTTAAAGTTATCTATCAAAATTCATACTAAAACTCAGAGAGGTTCAAAACCAGAAACAAGTTTACATTAGAGTACCTTTTGCAACTACTTTACCAAGTTTCAACAACATCTGAAAAGAATTGCATCGCAAGGAGCATTTTGTACACAGAAAAACATTGGAAAAGGGCAATGCGAGAAAAATGCAAGTTAATATTTACTCACTCAAAACTGCCCTGCCCCATATGTTTCCCCTTCACATCTCCTCGTTCTTTCTTCCTTAGATATCTTCTGCCATTTTACATGCCTCCTAGTCATTTTCTCCCGATCACAGCCCCTCTTTTGTGCCTGAGTAACACGTCTAACATCTTGTAGTTTGCATAGAGAACTTGAGGTTATAGGGATGGTCGAATTTCTGATGGAATGAAGGGTTTCCAGAGTTTTGTAGTGCCCCATATTGAATTCTGAGACAGCCCTGAGGATACCAAGTTCCAGTTTTGTCTTGGAAACAAATATCTCCTTAGGGCATTTACTCCACACTACATTATGGAGGGACTCGTTAGCATTCTGAGTCTTCCCCGCTGTACAACGCTGCAATATCTGATCTGATGCTAGTCTCAGATACACAGGTGCTATCTTCTCAACAACAGAAGGATTCAGCTTGCAACTCATTCTACTGTGGCTATCATTTGGTTTTCCTTCTGCCTGTTGTCGGTTATAGAAGCACCAGGAGTTGATACCCTTAGGACAAGTCAAATGCTGAGGCTTGCGGTCAGTTGACATACAGTGTCTAAGAGTTGCAAAAACTGCCCTCTTCATTTTTCCTACATCTGGAATATTATTGACAATGGCATGCCTATAATAATGGGTCGATTTAGTTATAGTGCTGTCTTTCAAGTTGCCCTCTTTACGCCCACCCAGTGTCACACCCTTCGCCCTCCATTCCTTGACAGTGTTACGAAGAGCAGTACCAAGTCGCTTAGAAATATGGTTTATGCATTCTTCTTTCTCAATCCTTTGTTCTGGACCGTACACCTCAATCTCATTCAAGTGGGCGTAGGTCTTGGCATCCCCATCTGACAACACCGATGTGTATCGAAAACCATTGTCAATGGATCTCTTCCACAGGATCTCTCCAATGTCTTTTTCCATTGCATTGGAGGACCCATCATAATTTTTCTGGCATTCAGCTGAGCTCTTATGACCCTCCCACCAAATATTATATTCTGCACTATTTTTTCCCAGGTCCCTTTCTGCAATAACACACTGATGGCAATACTTTGACAGAACATGGTAGTCTAACACAACTCCAGTCAGAATGTCAATTACGAATCCTGCACCATAATTCGATGTATGGCCACGTTTCTGCCATGTTGCATCATATGAAACACCTATGTCAATGGTCTGTTCATCACTAGCCCCATGAGCATTGTGTACTGTGCATCCATAGAAAGTACTTCTCTTCTCATTAATTTTCCCTCATCTATGAGAATTCTAAGGTGTTTTGCAAAAGGCCTTAGACCTAAAGTGTTCATACCCATACCTATAGAAAATGTCTCCAGCCCACGCTGGCCTTTACCTAAACTACTAAATGGCTCAACCATAGCATTGTTCACATGGAAACCAGGTCTTTGAGAATTATCATCCTTAATTCTTGGTGAAGTGTAGGTGTTAGCAGAAACATAACCACATGTTCTGCATTTAATTATAATTTTAGAGGAGAACCCATGAGTTTCCCTAAATTCAATAAAAATAGATTTGTTCTTACACTCACCACACAGTAGCTCCTTCACTAGTCCTTGCCAAACATCCTTATGCACCAAGGTATAGATCACAGACCAAACACTTTGTTCTGCACTGGCAGAAACAGAAAATAAATTTATTTTCCTCTCAGACGCAGACATAATTATCTGCATCTAGTGAGCTACTAGAAACGTTATTCACTTCTTCATTAGGCCTAACTGAACTGACTTCTTGTCCTGGTTTCTGACTCTTTCTTTTAGCTATAGCTAATTTGGCAGCCTAACTTTTCTTTGAGGGACGTTTTTTCACTGGTCTATAGCTACACCTAGGACTCTTTTGAATTTCCATGGTTTCTCACTAATAATAATAATCACTATTGCTATAGGCCTAACCTAAAAACTATAATCACTACTTATCTATACACTAAAACGACGCACTAAGACCTCTACACTATAAATTATACACCTACAAAGGAAATAAGACGAAACACATCACTGAATAATCACTAATTTGGATATGTAATTCGCTGTACTGAAACCACATGTTACTTTTGCATTACAATAACATAAACAAACAGGGAAGCCATGCTTGTACTACTACAGTCAACACAAATATGAAATTCAGAATGTAAATAATACATATATATATATATATATATATATATATAATATTAACTATCATAGTATAGTTGTGTGAAAAAAAAGGAATGCAATTTAGAAGAGAGAAATCGTTCTCTAAATTAGTTAAAATTGAACTATTAAATGACATAACGTAGTTATATGGACTACGTAGTAAACAAACGACTGTCAGCTTGCACAGGTGTGCCTCTACGACACATACGCCGCGGAATACTTGAATAATCGACAAAAAAAACATACAGAAAACTATCATTATGCTATTACAGGAAAAGTGGGCGTGGTAGTGGGCTATTAAATGCCATGCGCGCTCACATTAAATGGCCTCTACAAGCTTCAAAATAGCCGGAATTACTAAACTGAGATGATTTTCTGAAAGAGGAAGAATTGGGGTATTTTTATATAAATAAAACAAAAAAACGAGTTTTTGCTTGAAAATCCGAAAAATTCAGTCATACCTCCCCTTGGGAAGTTCGTAAAGATCTAGAAAGGTCCAACATTCAGGAAGTTCAGATGTTAGATAGGAAGACCATTATTCTAAATTTGGAAGGGCTCCAAGACGAAAGAACTGCGAAGACTGGAAGAATCTGGATGGATCAACAGAAGCAGCAGCACAGCGTCCATATGAAGGAATACTGGAGGAAGAGGAAGCTAAAGACGAAGAAGAAATGAAATTGAAGCGTGATCCTCAGTGGCGTATTCGCAAATAATAATTATAATAATAGTCTAATAATAATAATAATAATAATAATAATAATAATAATAATAATAATACATGCCTCTGATTGAAGAGGTCCGACAGATTTGGCGACAGGAATTTGTCACTTTATTGCCTATCATAATCTCTTCCACAGGGATCATACCGAAGTCGCTGAAGGCCAACCTCGATAAATTGGGGCTCCACCATAATCTGCATACCAGTATGCAGAAAGTAGTTATCTTAGAGACCTGCTCCATAGTTCGTTCGTTCCTCAACCTACCAGTTAAGAGAACTCCACTCCATCTTGCAACAAATGCCGATGAAATGGTGAATTGTACCCAACGATATGGTGTACGTATGAGACATAATAATACTAATAATAATAATAATAATAATAATAATAATAATGCTTGGTCGCTAGGCAAGTCAGCACGCGGACTCTCTGTTTCGCGTGTTTTCAATCGTTTCAAATAGAGGGTTAATGTTAATTTGAGCCGATTTCTTTTACCACCATCGTATAGCGTGACTTTCTGAGAGCATCCTCTGCCAATTTGGCTACAATCCGATCGAGGGGTTCCCTTGTAAGTTCTATGTCTGTTTCCAGGCAGTAAGTTAAAAGTTGTATTTCTGTTCCAGGCGACTCAGACATGCCTGGAGACTGGGGATTGCATCGCAACAAAAGGAAGAATTCCACGTTGGTGGGCAGACCAGTTTGTAAGGTTCTGTATCACGACATAAATTAGAGTTCTAAGGAAAGACGCGGCAGACTTGGCCTTTTATGTTGTGGTACACTCGGATCTAAAGAAAGCATAAATAACACTGTCAATGACAGAGAAAAAAGCATAAACGTGTGCAATCTGAGGTCGAGGATAAACTCCAGACAGCAGATGTATAGGCTATGAGCACCTGATTTAAGAAATCCGGAATACAGTAAAACTCAAGATTACTATCAAAAGAGAAAATCAGTATTTTAAACACGAAGGTGATATCTGTACCGCAGAGTTGCCATCCACTGTTGGACAGACAAAAAAAAATGGAGATGGACACTCAAAAAAGAAGGAGATTATAGTAGATTTTCAAATTTCCTTTCTCTTAAAATACATGGATATTGCTGTCATTTTCAAAAATATAGGCTAAGCTAGATTTCATACGAAACGTAATGTACTCAATCACACTGCTGTATAGGACTACTCAAATTTTACAAGGGTTTTACCGAATAAAATCACAAGGAACTGTTCTTAATGCAACCGCATATAAAAAGTGGGTGGGGATTCATCGCCTGAATGACCCAACGAGTAGAGTTGATGTTGAATGTATTGGGCAGAGTTTCCTGGTGCTATGCTTGCCAGTCTAAGACCAGTACGGAGTATACTTACTTGTTAGCCTGTTCGATTCCTGGCTCGGCCAAGAAATTTAATTCTGCTCTGAGGGTTGACCAGGGGAGTGCGACAGGCTTCGGCAGCCGGTACAGTTCATATCCTCGTCGCTAGATGGGGGCTTCATTCATTCCATTCCCTGACCTGGTCGGTCGACTGGAAGCAGGCTGTGGATTTTCATTTCCAACTGTCTGCGTGGCGCAGCTGTAACGTTCTCCCTGCTGCTCCCAAGGTTGCAGGATCAAATCCTGGCGCAGTCAGCTGGCATTTGAGGGTGCGCAAATGCAAGGGAGCCGTGTCAGTAGATTTACTGGCACGATAAAGATCCCCTTCGGGGAAATATTCCGGTACCCCGGAGTCTCTAAAAACTTCAGTAACTTAGTTAAAAGGGACGTAAAACCAATATCATTAGATTAGAAGAAAAGACAAGAAAAGGAAGAAAAAACAATTCGGAGAAAGTAATTGCCCTCAACCCTTGAAGAATGAGGACTGAGGGACTCGGAAAGAAACGGAGCCATGAAAGGCAGATAGGAAATGGAAAGAGGAGAGGATCCATCCTAAGGTGAATGGAAATAGGGGGGAACGAATCCAGCTCAGGCTAGGGGGGAACGAATCCAGCTCAGGCTTCCCTCGGGGTCGCCAACTCCTGAGCTCACCAGCCGTGAGCCCTTGAGGGTTTAGCACTACCCAGGGTGCACCATAAGTGGGGGCTACACACATACTGCCTCCTTTAGGGCCTTGAGCAGAAGGCAGGAAATACCAGCAAAAGGAAAGAGCAAGCCTGACCCCTCGAAGAATGAGGGAATCAGGAAAAATGAGACAAGGGCGGGAAAATGGAAGACATCCCAGGCCTCAGGTACCCTAATACCATAGGGGTCGGAAGAGAACTAGAGTTGACCAAAACGAAGACAGAGAAGAGCCCGGCACAAGTAAGTGGAAGAAATGCTAAAGACTCAGATGAGGTCTCGTGGTTGCCAATCCACGTCCCACTCCTGTAGTTGTAAGCCCTTAGGGGTTCGCATATTTAACTTAAATCATTACCGTACTTTAATTCCAGTTATTATGAGGATATAATTATCTTACTTATTAGGAGCTAACAATACTGTTTCCATTACTGTTGGTAATCAATGAGTTAAGCTATTGTAATTTTTAAAAACCAATTAATTCCTTGGTTACACGCTTACTTTTAGTCGATATAATGGCGATCACCAAGTTACATGTTAATGTGCGCGTTCCTAATGCAAAGGGCATTATCTCCCCCTCCCGGCCTTGTTTTCATTCACTGACAGTGTGTGTGTGATGACAACCACCAGGGCGCAATGAATATCTCACGGGACTGGAAAGTGTTTGCTCCCGTGCAGAATTAACAGTGAGCACGACAATCACATCACGGCACACATAACCTCACTTCAGGCACCATGTTTTAGGGATGAGATAACGGATCGCCATGATCTGGGGATATACACTGACTAGATACTAGTAACTACGTAACTTACTACATTGTACCAAATGTTACTACAACAGTAACATTACGTCAACAGTTTCGACTGTACTTTTCTTGGAATTAAAGCAGAGTACCGATATAATTTATATTAATTTTGTACCGCAGTGAGGCCGAAATGACCAATTGTTCAATTTCTGGCTGACTGACCGACTGACAACCTGCCTCCCTGCCTGTATCAGCCTTGTATAGGAGGAGCTATGACCTTCATGTTACGTCCCTCAAAACAAAAACAAACAAAAAAGCGCCTCTCTTTCATATTCCTCTCTCTCTCTCTCTCTCCCTCAGAAGTGCTGCAATAGCTGAAGATTCCCCACTCACCAGGCATGCTGCAACTGCTCATATGACTCATGCAGGTGAATGTGGGCAGTCAAGTGGAAAGCATGTAGTTTAACGTGACCGTCAATCTCGCGATCATGAGCCACGGGACCTTCTTTTTACATGGAATCCGAACCACAGGACATGGCATTTCACTTCGAAAATCTCACATGCATTGACCGGGAATCGGACCCGGTCCACCTTGGTGAGAGGCATACAGCTTGACCGCTGTGCCACCACGTCCCTCAGGCAAGTGGAATCAGCATGGTTCGTTTTACTCACAAAACAGGGATGTCAAAATATTTATATTAATTATACAGGGTCATTATCTAAGTGCGTAAGCCTCCGTGGCTTAGGCGGCAGCACCCCGGCCTCTCACCGCTGGGTCCGTGGTTCAAATCCAGGTCACTCCATGAGAGATCTGTGCTGGACAAAACGGAGGCAGGCAGGTTTTTCTCCGGGTACTCCGGTTTTCCCTGTCAAAACTTCATTCCAGCAACAATCTCCACTATCATTTAATTTCATCTGTCATTCATTTAATCATTGCCCAAGAGGAGTGCGTCAGGCCTCGGCAGCCGGCACAGTTCATATCCTCGCCGCTAGATGGGGGCTTCATTCATTCCATTCCTGACCCGGTCGGAGACTGGAAGCAGGCTGTGGATTTTCATTTTCATTATCTATGTGCGCCCCCATAAACACGGCAAGCTAAGCTGGTTGTGACTGGCGCGCTCCGCTGACTCATATCGTTAGTTCACACGTGTTTTGTCATTCATATCGACGTATATCTGCAAAGCTTAGACGTTAGTGTTGCATGTTTAGTCAGTATTGTGATTACTGCGATTGTTGGTCATGCCTAGACACCAATTCACAATGCGCGAACGTGTATATATCCATAATTCGTATATGAAAGCAGAAAATCTTGTTCTGAAACAAGACGAAAATTTCAAATCAAGCTTCCAGGAAGACCTGTGCCTAATGCCAGTACATTTAAGAGGCTCGCTAAACGATTCAAGGAAACAGGCTCCGTAAATAATAAAAGATTTGACAGACTTTCATTAGAAGATGTCAGGTGTGTGTTTCAAGAGAGGGAGGAAATTGTCAGCATCGCTTATGAGCACTGCAAGTACACAGTTATTGAACATGTTTGGTGAAAGTGTGAACGTGCGCGCCACCACTGGCTGAACCGTGTACGCACGCCCGCGATCTGAGCCAGTCACAGCCGGCTTAGCTTGCCATGTTTATCGGGGCGCACATAGATAATGACCCTGTTTTTTTTTTTAATAATTTCTTTTGGGCACATATTTAGGATGGACAACAATAGATTAACAAAAATATTATTCAATATAGCCTAATACAAAACATTCGAGGATAAATTGGCTGGAGAAAACAAGAGGGGACCTGAACGAGTTGAACATCAGAGAGAACATGATGAAAAATCGAGAAATATTCAGAACCGCTGTAAATAAGTAAAACAAAACCCAACTGGCTTAAAGAAATTGAAAAAGACCTAGTAGAATTGAAAATGACAGGAACGTCATTACTCGATCAAACAGCCAAATTAATTACTAAAGACGAAAATATAAGGTTCCAAGACAAAGCTACACTAAAATCCAAACCCATTATCTCGGAAGAAGAGAGGAAATGAAGATCGGAAAGACTGAAGAATTACTGGGCTCTACGCAAAGTACAGCGTACAGGGAAATGATTGATTCAACGTACCCCAAAGAGGGTGAAACGAAAGAAGAAGAAGAAGAAGAAGAAGAAGAAGAAGAAGAAGAAGAAGAAGTGCATACAGTATTTAGGGTGAAATTTAGCAGCAGGACTGGTACAAGATGGACAGAAGAACGCAAGATGCAACACAGTGAGTTCATGAAGAGGTTTTGGGAGGAGGAGGAGAAGGGGAAGAAAAGGGAGAGTTTATTACTGGTCGCGAATAAACAATAACGACGCAATATACTCTAGGCTTTCACCGCCAAGTAATTAAACTCCTGCAAATCACGGGTATTTTGAGGGGTTTTACCTAGGTGCACCAAGTTCGGCTCATCAGTAGGATTTTGGTCCACCCTGCCTAGACACCACTGAGATCATGAACCTTGTTCTACGTGCTATAAATGAAGCAATATAATAATTCCTCTTTTGGCAGATTTTCAACGTGATGCTCGCAAGCACCAAAGTGTTCTTCAAATGAAATGTGGTACTCTCGTCATACGAGCCAAAAAATGCTCGCGACCACAAACTCCAAGAAGAAGAAGAAGAAGAAGAAGAAGGAGGAGGAGGAGGCAACATTCATCAAGCCAATAAACAAGTTCCAACGCGCTCTATGAATGGGCATAACGAAGACAGAAAGAAAGAAAAGAAAGAAAGAAAGAAAGAAAGAAAGAAAGAAAGAAAGAAAGAGGAAGAATTATATTTATATTTCACAAAATGATGACATTTCTGACTGTCAAAACTTGTAATAAAAACACTATTAGTCTGGTTTATGCAACAGAATCTGATTGAAGAATGGATATCAGAGGAGTTTGTGGTCGCGAGCATTTTTTGGCTCGTATAACGAGAGTACCACATTTCATTTGAAGAACACTTTGGCGCTTGCGAGCATCACGTTTAACATCTGCCAAAAGAGGAATTATTATATTGTTTCATTTATAGCACGTAGAACAAGGTTCACAATCTCAGAGGTGTCTAGACAGGGTGCACCAAAAGCCTATTGATAAGCCCAACTTGGTACACCTAGGTAAAACCTCTCAAATTACCCGTGATTTGCAGGAGTTTAATTACTTGGCGGTGAAAGCCTAGAGTATATTGCTTCGTTATTGTTTATTCGCGACTAGTAATAAACTCTCCCGAATGTAGGCAGCCTTTTATGCTACTGCATTTCATATTATTTTTTAGTTCTTAGTCGCGCGGATGTCTCCCAGTCTAGAAACTTGTATTGGCTCAGTAAATAGCAATATTCACCGTCCCTCGGCAAGTTTAATCAGGAAGCGGAAGCAAGGCGCCAACAGTGACATTTCAAGGGTTCTTTTTGAGGAAATCAAATGGAACGAGGGGAAGAAAACATTAAGAGGTAGGGTAATGCAGAATGAGGCGAGGGGTGTCCTTGCTTCAGCCCGCACGCCAGAAGACATTGAGGGATGGCAATATTCTGGAGATTATAAGTGTTACGCTACTAATTCTTTAATATTACTCGAATACCACAGTGGTAGTTAGCTACATAAGAAAGTCGTTTCCTACTTGCGGAGCCGTTCACATATTACGTAATAATCACAGAGGGGGGGGGGGGGTCTGCAAAGCGTATGATAACGTTGATGGCATGCAGGGAGGAAGGGTTAACGAAATGATTACGGTATGTAATCACTTAACAAATCAAAAAATCAACTCATTTCAAGCTCTACGCGGCTTTCCAGCGTCTCCATGGTCGCTGGAAGGATTATTGCAACATTTCACCCAAATAATACGTTAGTTTCGTTTTACTTGTAAAATTAGCAGAAGTCTTAGCGTGTAAGTTAAATGTAAAGGTCACTTTTGTTTTACTTGTAAAATTAGCAGAAGCTTTACCTTGTAAGTTAAATGTAAAGATCATCATTGTTTTACTTTTAAAATTAGCAGAAGCTTTACCTTGTAAGTTAAATGTAAATGCCATTTTTGTTTTACTTGTAAAATTAGCAGAAGCTTTACCTTTTAAGTTAAATGTAAAAGTCACTTTTGTTTTACTTGTAAAAATTATCAGAAGCATTACCTAGTAAGTTGATTGTAAAGATTACTTTTGTTTTACTTATGAAATTAGCAGAAGACTTACCTTGTATGTTGAATGTCAAGGTCATTTTCGTTTTACTTATAGACTAAATATTAGCAGAAGCCTTATCTTGTACAAAGAATACTTCCATTCTGATCATAAAAAGATTCAAAAATATTTTTGATGAAAAATTAAGTAGGACTTTCGTCAATTGTTTGTACGTTTCCTGTGCTTTTTTGACCCCGAATCACATCAGAAAACTGCAGCGTTAATTTCTCTCACAGTACTTAATGTCCCTGAGTCTCTGACAATGTGTCTCTTGTTTCACTTATTTATAGGGATAAATCGTGATAAAATTAGAAATATTAAGTATTGCTTTGTGATTACATAATACAAAGGGTGGGGGTTCGATGCAATGATTAACTAACACGTGATTACATGGGGGGAGGCGGCTTAAAACTCGACCAAAAAGTGATTACGTAATATGTGGAGAGCCCCTTCTCTGTGGATATTTCTTTATACCCAAGAAATGTCGTATACGTCGTATTATTCATATTGTCAGAAAATTATACTAAAATGATTTTGTAACAGATCTGATTTCCTAGTAACCGTTTATTCTATATACTTTAAACAACTTTTCAATAACAATCTATGTTGAAATTAACAATTTTATTGATCATAATGTTGAATTTTGGGCTTATGCCGTGTTTTATTATATTGCAATTCGACGCGTTTCGAAAGAAACCATGTCTTTCATCGTCAGGAATAATCTGGAATACGACAATGTTGCTAAGAGAAAGCAACGAAGAACATATAGAAGGTGCCCAAAGATGGACGCCATTATAGCCCCATGTTAGGGACAACGGAAAGCAGCAGTGAATTACTTCCTCAGGGTTCTGATAATAGGTAGCCAGGATTCACTGAGATTGTAGCCGGTGTCGCGGTTGAAATTATCTGGGTGTTTACGTATTTCAACCGCCTCCCTGATGATTCTGGGACGATATTGCTTTATACGGGCAAGAACATCCACCCCTTGGAACATGACATCATGGCCAGGTGTTAAAGCATGATCGGCAACAGCTGATTTATCGGGTTGAATGAGCCTGATACATCTATTATGTTCCTTAATGCGAGTGCATATTGTTCTCGAAGTCTGCCCGATGTAAACCTTGCCACAAGTACAGGGAACTCTGTAGATACCCGGTTGTTGCAATTTAGGCAAACTGTCCTTAGTTGGTCGCAGGAGTTGCCTAATCTTAACAGAAGTTCCAAATACAGTCCGTATGTTGTATCGACGTAGGATTTTAGCAATACGATCCGTTGTGTTATGTATGTACGGAAGGTAAGCAGTTCCTCTTACATCTCTTTTCTCAACTGACGTCCTATTATTATTTGTTGGTTTCAGAACCGTAGAAATCAAAGCCTTGCTATAACCGTTGCTCTCAAAGGTGGTTCGCAGGGTGTTAATTTCTTCTTGTAAAGAAGACACTTCACAAATCCTCCTAGCCCTGGTAGTTAGAGTTGTAAGGATACCATGTTTCTGGACAGGGTGATGGTGAGAACTTGCGTGGAGATATCTATTGGTGTGTGTTGGCTTACGAAAAACGCTGTGTCCTAAAGATCCATCCTCTTTCTTGGTGACGAGAACATCTAAAAAAGGTATTTTGCCGTCAGATTCCTTTTCCATGGTGAAACAAATAGAAGGGTGCTGGAGATTAAGGTGATCCAGGAAATGGCTAAGATTTTCCTCACCTTCCGTCCAAACAACGAACGTGTCATCCACATAACGCCACCAGATCTTCGGTTTGAAAGGAGCCGACGACAAAGCTTTCTCTTCAAAGTTCTCCATGAAGAAATTAGCCACAACAGGAGAGAGAGGACTACCCATGGCCACACCATCAGTCTGCTCATAAAAATTCCCATTCCATAGAAAGTAGGAGGAGGTCATGCAGTGATAAAAAAAAGTCTTGTGATGTCTTCAGGAAAAAAGCCATTAATGAGAGACATAACACCATCAATAGGTACTCTCGTAAACAGAGACACCACGTCGAGACTCACTAGAATATCCCCCGGCTGAAGTGTTATAGCTTTTAACTTTTCCACGAAGTGTGTGGAATCCTTAATGTACGAAGGCGTGTTAACCAGAAGCGGCTGAAGTAGTCTACCTAAGTATTTGGAAAGGGCATATGTGGGAGAACCAATCGTACTAACAATAGGTCTAAGAGGAACATCTTCCTTATGTATTTTAGGAAGACCATAGAGTCTCGGAGGAATAGCATCCCCTGGAAGGAGAGTCTTCGCTGCATCCGCTGGAATAGATGATTGCTTGATCAATTTGACGGTGACATTTGAGTAGCGAGTAGTACGATCACGACTATTAATCCTATATACAGGATCTGATAACAAAGACGAGATCTTGGAATCATAATCAACCTTATCCAATACCACTGTCGCGTTACCCTTGTCAGCGGGGAGAACGATAATATCAGAATTGTCCCTTAGATTTTTAAGTGCCCGGCTTTCGCCTTGTTTTAAGTTGGTGTTCGGTGGCTTAGCGGTCTTGAGAACTCGGGAACATTCTTGCCTGGCTTCCTCGGCCTCTTCAGGTGTGAGGTGATGTACTGAGGATTCTACGGATGTAATAAGTTCTTCAATAGGAATTCTTCTAGGCGCTACAGCAAAATTGAGACCTTTAGCGAGAACTGCCTGTTGGGTATCACTTAGGGGCTTGCTGGACAAATTTACGACAACCTTGTTAGCATCAAGTCTAATGGCTTGAGATTTCTGCAACTGACATAACCTATCATATTTGGAAATATGTCTGTCCCTCACCTGATCTAGAACGCTGTTAGCTTGCACTGAAGAAATACGATCAAAGATCTTCCATAATTCCTCACTTACGAAGTTTGAGAGGCGTAGATGTAGCTGTAGTAACTCCCTCGAAATAAAATCCAACTGCTTACGAGTATGCTGTAACCTCTCTATTAATAACGCCTTGCTTGCACGACGATAGATTCTCGTTGCCTTAGGTGTTCTGAAGGAATGCTTCAACATAACAAAATTCGGTAGAATATCATGATCCCGGCATCTTAGGAGAAAAGCGAGTGAAGAGATTAGACACACCTTCTTGCGTCGTAACCTACTAAATCGAGACATCAGTCGGAAAATATCCTCCCCATAGAGGTTTCTAATATTGTCATTTAGACTTTCACGGCCCGTGTTATTATTCATAATGTTGAATTTTGGGCTTATGCCGTGTTTTATTATATTGCAATTCGACGCGTTTCGAAAGAAACCATGTCTTTCATCGTCAGGAATAATCTGGAATACGACAATGTTGCTAAGAGAAAGCAACGAAGAACATATAGAAGGTGCCCAAAGATGGACGCCATTAAGAGGAACTGCTTACCTTCCGTACATACATGACACAACGGATCGTATTGCTAAAATCCTACGTCGATACAACATACGGACTGTATTTGGAACTTCTGTTAAGATTAGGCAACTCCTGCGACCAACTAAGGGCAGTTTGCCTAAATTGCAACAACCGGGTATCTACAGAGTTCCCTGTACTTGTGGCAAGGTTTACATCGGGCAGACTTCGAGAACAATATGCACTCGCATTAAGGAACATAATAGATGTATCAGGCTCATTCAACCCGATAAATCAGCTGTTGCCGATCATGCTTTAACACCTGGCCATGATGTCATGTTCCAAGGGGTGGATGTTCTTGCCCGTATAAAGCAATATCGTCCCAGAATCATCAGGGAGGCGGTTGAAATACGTAAACACCCAGATAATTTCAACCGCGACACCGGCTACAATCTCAGTGAATCCTGGCTACCTATTATCAGAACCCTGAGAAAGTAATTCACTGCTGCTTTCCGTTGTCCCTAACATGGGGCTATAATGGCGTCCATCTTTGGGCACCTTCTATATGTTCTTCGTTGCTTTCTCTTAGCAACATTGTCGTATTCCAGATTATTCCTGACGATGAAAGACATGGTTTCTTTCGAAACGCGTCGAATTGCAATATAATAAAACACGGCATAAGCCCAAAATTCAACATTATGAATAATAACACGGGCCGTGAAAGTCTAAATGACAATATTAGAAACCTCTATGGGGAGGATATTTTCCGACTGATGTCTAGATTTAGTAGGTTACGACGCAAGAAGGTGTGTCTAATCTCTTCACTCGCTTTTCTCCTAAGATGCCGGGATCATGATATTCTACCGAATTTTGTTATGTTGAAGCATTCCTTCAGAACACCTAAGGCAACGAGAATCTATCGTCGTGCAAGCAAGGCGTTATTAATAGAGAGGTTACAGCATACTCGTAAGCAGTTGGATTTTATTTCGAGGGAGTTACTACAGCTACATCTACGCCTCTCAAACTTCGTAAGTGAGGAATTATGGAAGATCTTTGATCGTATTTCTTCAGTGCAAGCTAACAGCGTTCTAGATCAGGTGAGGGACAGACATATTTCCAAATATGATAGGTTATGTCAGTTGCAGAAATCTCAAGCCATTAGACTTGATGCTAACAAGGTTGTCGTAAATTTGTCCAGCAAGCCCCTAAGTGATACCCAACAGGCAGTTCTCGCTAAAGGTCTCAATTTTGCTGTAGCGCCTAGAAGAATTCCTATTGAAGAACTTATTACATCCGTAGAATCCTCAGTACATCACCTCACACCTGAAGAGGCCGAGGAAGCCAGGCAAGAATGTTCCCGAGTTCTCAAGACCGCTAAGCCACCTAACACCAACTTAAAACGAGGCAAAAGCCGGGCACTTAAAGATCTAAGGGACAATTCTGATATTATCGTTCTCCCCGCTGACAAGGGTAACGCGACAGTGGTATTGGATAAGGTTGATTATGATTCCAAGATCTCGTCTTTGTTATCAGATCCTGTATATAGGGTTAATAGTCGTGATCGTACTACTCGCTACTCAAATGTCACCGTCAAATTGATCAAGCAATCATCTATTCCAGCGGATGCAGCGAAGACTCTCCTTCCAGGGGATGCTATTCCTCCGAGACTCTATGGTCTTCCTAAAATACATAAGGAAGATGTTCCTCTTAGACCTATTGTTAGTACGATTGGTTCTCCCACATATGCCCTTTCCAAATACTTAGGTAGACTACTTCAGCCGCTTCTGGGTAACACGCCTTCGTACATTAAGGATTCCACACACTTCGTGGAAAAGTTAAAAGCTATAACACTTCAGCCGGGTGATATTCTAGTGAGTCTCGACGTGGTGTCTCTGTTTACGAGAGTACCTATTGATGGTGTTATGTCTCTCATTAATGGCTTTTTTCCTGAGGACATCACAAGACTTTCTTATCACTGCATGACCTCCTCCTACTTTCTATGGAATGGGAATTTTTATGAGCAGACTGATGGTGTGGCCATGGGTAGTCCTCTCTCTCCTGTTGTGGCTAATTTCTTCATGGAGAACTTTGAAGAGAAAGCTTTGTCGTCGGCTCCTTTCAAACCGAAGATCTGGTGGCGTTATGTGGATGACACGTTCGTTGTTTAGACGGAAGGTGAGGAAAATCTTAGCCATTTCCTGGATCACCTTAATCTCCAGCACCCTTCTATTTGTTTCACCATGGAAAAGGAATCTGACGGCAAAATACCTTTTTTAGATGTTCTCGTCACCAAGAAAGAGGATGGATCTTTAGGACACAGCGTTTTTCGTAAGCCAACACACACCAATAGATATCTCCACGCAAGTTCTCACCATCACCCTGCCCAGAAACATGGTATCCTTACAACTCTAACTACCAGGGCTAGGAGGATTTGTGAAGTGTCTTCTTTACAAGAAGAAATTAACACCCTGCGAACCACCTTTGAGAGCAACGGTTATAGCAAGGCTTTGATTTCTACGGTTCTGACACCAACAAATAATAATAGGACGTCAGTTGAGAAAAGAGATGTAAGAGGAACTGCTTACCTTCCGTACATACATAACACAACGGATCGTATTGCTAAAATCCTACGTCGATACAACATACGGACTGTATTTGGAACTTCTGTTAAGATTAGGCAACTCCTGCGACCAACTAAGGACAGTTTGCCTAAATTGCAACAACCGGGTATCTACAGAGTTCCCTGTACTTGTGGCAAGATTTACATCGGGCAGACTTCGAGAACAATATGCACTCGCATTAAGGAACATAATAGATGTATCAGGCTCATTCAACCCGATAAATCAGCTGTTGCCGATCATGCTTTAACACCTGGCCATGATGTCATGTTCCAAGGGGTGGATGTTCTTGCCCGTATAAAGCAATATCGTCCCAGAATCATCAGGGAGGCGGTTGAAATACGTAAACACCCAGATAATTTCAACCGCGACACCGGCTACAATCTCAGTGAATCCTGGCTACCTATTATCAGAACCCTGAGAAAGTAATTCACTGCTGCTTTCCGTTGTCCCTAACATGGGGCTATAATGGCGTCCATCTTTGGGCACCTTCTATATGTTCTTCGTTGCTTTCTCTTAGCAACATTGTCGTATTCCAGATTATTCCTGACGATGAAAGACATGGTTTCTTTCGAAACGCGTCGAATTGCAATATAATAAAACACGGCATAAGCCCAAAATTCAACATTATGAATAATAACACGGGCCGTGAAAGTCTAAATGACAATATTAGAAACCTCTATGGGGAGGATATTTTCCGACTGATGTCTAGATTTAGTAGGTTACGACGCAAGAAGGTGTGTCTAATCTCTTCACTCGCTTTTCTCCTAAGATGCCGGGATCATGATATTCTACCGAATTTTGTTATGTTGAAGCATTCCTTCAGAACACCTAAGGCAACGAGAATCTATCGTCGTGCAAGCAAGGCGTTATTAATAGAGAGGTTACAGCATACTCGTAAGCAGTTGGATTTTATTTCGAGGGAGTTACTACAGCTACATCTACGCCTCTCAAACTTCGTAAGTGAGGAATTATGGAAGATCTTTGATCGTATTTCTTCAGTGCAAGCTAACAGCGTTCTAGATCAGGTGAGGGACAGACATATTTCCAAATATGATAGGTTATGTCAGTTGCAGAAATCTCAAGCCATTAGACTTGATGCTAACAAGGTTGTCGTAAATTTGTCCAGCAAGCCCCTAAGTGATACCCAACAGGCAGTTCTCGCTAAAGGTCTCAATTTTGCTGTAGCGCCTAGAAGAATTCCTATTGAAGATCTTATTACATCCGTAGAATCCTCAGTACATCACCTCACACCTGAAGAGGCCGAGGAAGCCAGGCAAGAATGTTCCCGAGTTCTCAAGGCCGCTAAGCCACCTAACACCAACTTAAAACAAGGCGAAAGCCGGGCACTTAAAGATCTAAGGGACAATTCTGATATTATCGTTCTCCCCGCTGACAAGGGTAACGCGACAGTGGTATTGGATAAGGTTGATTATGATTCCAAGATCTCGTCTTTGTTATCAGATCCTGTATATAGGATTAATAGTCGTGATCCTACTACTCGCTACTCAAATGTCACCGTCAAATTGATCAAGCAATCATCTATTCCAGCGGATGCAGCGAAGACTCTCCTTCCAGGGGATGCTATTCCTCCGAGACTCTATGGTCTTCCTAAAATACATAAGGAAGATGTTCCTCTTAGACCTATTGTTAGTACGATTGGTTCTCCCACATATGCCCTTTCCAAATACTTAGGTAGACTACTTCAGCCGCTTCTGGGTAACACGCCTTCGTACATTAAGGATTCCACACACTTCGTGGAAAAGTTAAAAGCTATAACACTTCAGCCGGGTGATATTCTAGTGAGTCTCGACGTGGTGTCTCTGTTTACGAGAGTACCTATTGATGGTGTTATGTCTCTCATTAATGGCTTTTTTCCTGAAGACATCACAAGACTTTTTTTATCACTGCATGACCTCCTCCTACTTTCTATGGAATGGGAATTTTTATGAGCAGACTGATGGTGTGGCCATGGGTAGTCCTCTCTCTCCTGTTGTGGCTAATTTCTTCATGGAGAACTTTGAAGAGAAAGCTTTGTCGTCGGCTCCTTTCAAACCGAAGATCTGGTGGCGTTATGTGGATGACACGTTCGTTGTTTGGACGGAAAGTGAGGAAAATCTTAGCCATTTCCTGGATCACCTTAATCTCCAGCACCCTTCTATTTGTTTCACCATGGAAAAGGAATCTGACGGCAAAATACCTTTTTTAGATGTTCTCGTCACCAAGAAAGAGGATGGATCTTTAGGACACAGCGTTTTTCGTAAGCCAACACACACCAATAGATATCTCCACGCAAGTTCTCACCATCACCCTGCCCAGAAACATGGTATCCTTACAACTCTAACTACCAGGGCTAGGAGGATTTGTGAAGTGTCTTCTTTACAAGAAGAAATTAACACCCTGCGAACCACCTTTGAGAGCAACGGTTATAGCAAGGCTTTGATTTCTACGGTTCTGAAACCAACAAATAATAATAGGACGTCAGTTGAGAAAAGAGATGTAAGAGGAACTGCTTACCTTCCGTACATACATAACACAACGGATCGTATTGCTAAAATCCTACGTCGATACAACATACGGACTGTATTTGGAACTTCTGTTAAGATTAGGCAACTCCTGCGACCAACTAAGGACAGTTTGCCTAAATTGCAACAACCGGGTATCTACAGAGTTCCCTGTACTTGTGGCAAGGTTTACATCGGGCAGACTTCGAGAACAATATGCACTCGCATTAAGGAACATAATAGATGTATCAGGCTCATTCAACCCGATAAATCAGCTGTTGCCGATCATGCTTTAACACCTGGCCATGATGTCATGTTCCAAGGGGTGGATGTTCTTGCCCGTATAAAGCAATATCGTCCCAGAATCATCAGGGAGGCGGTTGAAATACGTAAACACCCAGATAATTTCAACCGCGACACCGGCTACAATCTCAGTGAATCCTGGCTACCTATTATCAGAACCCTGAGAAAGTAATTCACTGCTGCTTTCCGTTGTCCCTAACATGGGGCTATAATGGCGTCCATCTTTGGGCACCTTCTATATGTTCTTCGTTGCTTTCTCTTAGCAACATTGTCGTATTCCAGATTATTCCTGACGATGAAAGACATGGTTTCTTTCGAAACGCGTCGAATTGCAATATAATAAAACACGGCATAAGCCCAAAATTCAACATTATGAATAATAACACGGGCCGTGAAAGTCTAAATGACAATTTTATTGATATTTAGTAGCCTATATTTAGGGTTACTCAGCTTTATAGTAGACTGATAAATATATTTGATTCACGCTGAAAGACGACGACACCACTTACTAAACCAATATACTCGCAATGTTTACCAATTGTTTCCTGTAATAAATGCTGATGAAGACCACTAAACTAGTCCAATAAACGTGTTCTAGATTTTTTTACTGACTTTGGTGGATTACTTGCCATTGGTATTTAATGGAATTAGTTGTCAATAAGGACACAATTTAAATATGATTAATTTCGTATCAATATAAACAGAAAAATTATTAAATTAAAATTAAGTAACCCGTAGTTGAAATATAAATATAGACAACAGAATTGAAAATAGTGGATAAACTTAAAAATACAAACATGAATAAAAACTAAAATTATAAAATAAAAATTAATAAAAATTAAAATTTAATAATTAAAATCAAAATTCAATAAATACAATTAAATAGAAAACTTAAATACAAATAAAAAATTTGAAAAAATAGTTCTGACTTATGGCATGACCAGCCCTCGGTTACAGGATCAAGTTCTTTTAATAAAAAACACCACCTATAAGCCCACTTTTGAGCTTCTTCTCGAAAGACGTTATTAAAATATACGTAAAATACTGCTGAAGAGCTGTTATCGCCAGCTTCTGATTTTTTTTTCAAACACTAGTATCATAAAACAAGTACTTCTCTCGTCCTCGGTATAGCCGTTTATAGCTGTGAAATGCAATTTCTCAATCGAGATCGGTGGAGGAAGAGTCCCCCCTATCGTAACCCCTGGAATGATTTGGTTCAGCCTGATGCAAATATACGAATAAATCAAGGGTTTTGATTGACGAGGGAGGGCGAAGCATAAATCGAGGAGAAAATATCACATTTATATCGCACGTTAAACCCTCATTCAGATATTAAATGTTTATCAGGTTATGAAAAATCCTTATTTTGTACAATCATAGTCCGATTAACTCCGTCCCATAAAGTGGGCTTTACAGCGGCGGATATCTATAACACAGTGCTGGGATTACACAGCATTAGTGAGCTGGCTCAAATCTCCTCCAGCCAGAGATAGTGAGAGTCTTTTATTCTCCCTGTCACACGGCGAGCGGATGACAAATGGACATCTCCAAGTCGATAAAACTCCACATCAAAGTGTGGGCATCACGTGGCTTCATTTTCTCAATCCAGCTCTCTTCTTCGGCTGAGGAGATAATAGGAGAAAGCTCCACCGCTGAACGCAGAATTGGGACTTCCCTTTACTATCAATACGACGGATGTTCAGAATATAAGATTCGTCATTTTAGTTTAGTTGAGGTGGGGTAAAGTGAAGTTTTTAATAATATTTATTGCAGCTAAGTAGTCAAAATATATATGACATACAACGTTCGATTGTGATAAAGTGACACCAGAGGTGTTACTATCTGTTATGTTATCATTCATGATATTTCTTTAGTCTTCGGAACTAAGTTCCATGAGTGATTTGTTGTTGTTCTTACATAAGAGGATGTGGCATTTGTCACATTTTTCGTTGCACTGTTTACACACACTTTTCTTCAGAGATGATGTGATACGGTGTTGCACTGCATGTCTTGAAATGAAATCCATGAACCGCTAACCTGTTGACTGCGCTTTTCATCTGCTGATAAGGTTTTGCCCAACTTAGGTCGATCATGGCACTTGTGCCATAGAATTCTTCTTCTACCATTTCTTTCTTTTGCTGCCTTTCTGCTAGGAGCATATTACATGCTTGCGTGGTTGGCAATAACAACATATGTTTTAGTTCCTCAATCATGAAAGATTCTCTTGCCAGTAGATATGCATACCTGGAGGGTGTACATTTTGATATGCCAAGTATTTTCTTCAAGTATACGGCTTTGACATTTTCCATTATTCATATTTAACCCAGAAGAGGGCGCGCCATGGAGAAAATCTCCGCATTTCTAAAATTTTGTTTGTAGTTGGGTGTGACCTTGACCAATTCACACGTCAGCTTGTATATTTATTCTTTTTGAAGATTTTGAGAACCAATTCTTATGATTATTTTATTTTTATCGCAGAATCAACCGCTGCAGCGAGTATAATTGTTTGACTGCTCTTCGATGCGGAACTATTCTCCGCGTTCGCCTCTTTGAGACATATTTTTCAAATATGTATTTGTTTTTGATTCTAACATTATTTTAAGCAGATTTCATTTTATATTTGGAAGGTTATTCAACAGATACTAAATTTTTTATAGCGAATATTTTTATTTTTGTGCATAATTGTATTTGCAGATTGTTAATGTAATAGATTATATGATGCTCTTATCGTTAGTTAATTGGTATTGCATTTTGATTTTAACTGAGGATGGTAACAAGTTAACCGAAGCTACTGCTATATATGTTATTCAGTTTCAATATATTGTAGTATTGACTGAGGTGGAATCAAGTTATTTTACCTATTCATAGGTATTTTAATTTATGTGATTATAAATGCATACTAAAAGCATGCCGTAAACGTAATCGAGTAAGAAAGGATATTTACTTCATGTGTGAGTTGTTTACAACCGTAAATATGATAAAACATTCATTGGTAATATGATACACGAATAATTGGTGTATTGTATCATAGTGCTTGTGCGGATGCAAAGAATTAGTTTACCTATGGCACGAAAAACTATTATTTTACTTACAGCCAAATACTTTAAGGTATTGATCAAATTGAACATTGTACAGTATATTGTGAGCCCAAACCAACGCGGAAAACGTTCCGCGCGCGCTCTTTCGTGCTACAAACCATCGTGCGCCCTCTCTCGGGTTAACCTTATTTAATGTTCTATTATACACTGTAAATACCAAATTAATATTATGATAATAATTAAATGGGGATGTAATTATTTCAATATTGTCATTGATTTTGAAATGTAATTTTCACACTTCTTAATATCAAGTTGTTGTTGTTGTTGATGATGATTCTTTACAGGCTTTGCAACATTGTGGTCATGTAGCACCGTGTACTTAAGTGTGTATAGTAGAAGTTGTCTGATAACACAGGTCTACACGATTTTTCCTTTCTTGGTTTTGACTCTTACTTTAAATGTGCATTGTTCATCTGAATTCAGAAGTGCCATTACTTTTGTTTTATCACATACCAACGTTTTATAACTGCAGTAATTTTGATTAACAAGATATTGCAAAATTTCACAATATTTCTAATGAAATAGGATCCTACTAGAGTGAACAAGAGAAAAAGCAGTATGAGAAGCTTTGCATCCAAGCGGCAACGGTTCCATTGACTTAAACATACAAGTGAACAGAAACTGTTCTTTTCTTTGATATGTATTCGTTACAATATGTCTTAAGTTAATGTGTTTATTATATTCATGTTATAAACTCTGCCTGCTATAAACAAACAATACAATGCAGATTTTCAAGTTCACGAATCTTGTAATCATTTCTTTAATATGAACTTTTTTTTTAAACGTGATGTGATACAGAAACATAGAAGACATTTCCGTAATTCATACACTTTCTATATACAAATTAGTTATTGAATCCAAATGAGTTCTCCAAAACATTTATTTTGCAGACCTGTGAATTTGTGTCACTGTGATGTCTATTCTAGTGTGTGTATTTGTAATCGAGGTATGATATGGGTAGGAAGCGGCCATAGCCTGACGTTAGGTACCATCTCGGTATTTGCCTGGAGTAGAAGTGAGAAACCACGGGAAACCACTTCCAGGATGGCTGAGGTAGGAATCGAACCCACTCTTCTCGGTATTTCCTCACGAGGTTGAGTGTATCCCGTTCCAGCCCTCAGACAAGAATTAAATATCTTGGCAGAGCCGGGAATCGAACCCAGGCCTCTGC
Source organism: Meconema thalassinum (assembly GCA_946902985.2). Classification (NCBI taxonomy): domain Eukaryota; kingdom Metazoa; phylum Arthropoda; class Insecta; order Orthoptera; family Tettigoniidae; genus Meconema; species Meconema thalassinum. Next base: position 179,949,185 of record OX336393.1, read on the forward strand.
GGTGACTGCTTGTTGTACACCTTCGTTGCATCCCAACTTGGGATTCCCAAGTGACCTTTCTCAATCGCGTTGAAGAATCCCACTAGTGTGGAATACCCCGGAACGTGAAACACAGAACCAAAGGATGAGGAAATTACCAGGCACTTGATGGTTAGAGGCTTGTTGGCCCATTTCATACGAACCACATAAGTATTCTAAAATCCCCACAGTCTGGGAGTGTGGATCTCCCCAACCTTCAAATCGCACCCTAGATATTGGACAAGTAGCTTACACTTCCTGAAATCGCTTGACACAGGAAAGGTTTTTGAAACTGATTTAAAAATGTATCAATATCGGTGGTGATGTGTGGAAAAATAGCCAAAGCTTCGCCTTTTGCTGAGAAAATGTTCTTTCCTACTCAGTAATACAGCTTCCGTGTGACTTGAAATGACGAAACTTAAGTTATAAGTGAAGTGCCAAATACCGTCCCCCTATACAAATTCTTCAATTCTGAATTATTCTATTTTGGAGTTAGAAATACCGTAATTAAAAACCTGATTTAAGCAACTCGACACCATACCTAATAGTATTGCTGGTGTGATTATACCAAATAAATATTTCCTAGCCAAAAACAATAAATAATTTGGTTATAATCAAACGAACGCAAATTTTGGATTTCCAAATAAGTTATCCTAATCCCCCTCCCTATCCAGTTATTATCTATCCATTTATCTTATGAAAAATTTATTGTAACAGTCTAAGATCTCCTATAACACAATTATTGAGATATGGGTAGTATGTTCATACATTTGTACACACAAGTTACCCATCCCGACAAAAATCGCAAAAAACAAAAAAGAAACACTTCCAGGATGACTGAGATGGGATTAGAACACACATCTTCCCAGTTTTGCCCCACGAGGCTGAGTGTACCCCGTTCCAGCCCTCAGACCAGAATTAAATCTTATAAATCCAAAGTGGACGGGTTTAAGTCTCCAGTTATAGCATAAGTGGCGACGGCTGCTGACCAAAAGGCTGTATTCAAATACTAGGCAATATTCAAGTAGTAATGTACACACATCAAAAAAAGTTTTGCATCACCTCGGTTCCCAGATCTCCGGCATATAGACGTTGACTGTGTATATTGTATCCAAGATACAGTCCCTTTGACTGTTCATAGATGTCACTAAAACTGCTCAAAGATGTAAACAACCATGCATGAGCAGGGCCTATTAGACGGAGGGGGTACGACAGCCGATCAGTTCCAGTCATTCCACCAGGACGAAGGTACGCTGCTCATGTTGTCTGTAGTTCTACCATGCCTAGAAGGTCAATACCGCAGTTCGATCGCGTCCGCATTGTTACTTTGTGTCAAGAAGGGCTCTCAACAAGGGAAGTTTCCAGGCGTCTCAGAGTGAACCAAAGCGATGTTGTTCGGACATGGAGGAGGTACAGAGATACAGGAACTGTCGATGACAGGCCTCGCTCAGGCCGCCCAAGGGCTACTACTGTAGTGGATGACCGCTACTTACGGATTGCCGCTCGGAGGAACCCTGACAGCAATGCCACCATGTTGAATAATGCGTTTCGTTCAGCCACAGGACGTCGTGTTTCAACTCAAACTGTGCGCAATAGGCTGCATGATGCGCAACTTCACTCCCGACGTCCATGGCGAGGTCCAGCTTTGCAACCCCGACACCATGCAGCGCGGTACAGATGGGCCCAACAACATGCTGAATGGACCCCACGGAATTGGCATCACGTTCTCTTCACCGATGAGTGTCGCATATGCCTTCAACCAGACAATCGTCGGAGACGTGTTTGGAGGCACCCTGGTCAGGCTGAACGTCTTAGACACACTGTCCAGCGAGTGCAGCAAGGTGGTGGTTCCCTGATGTTTTGGGGTGGCATTATGTGGGGCCGACGTACGCCACTGGTGGTCATGGAAGGCTCCGAAACGGCTTTACGATACCTGAATGACATCCTCCGACCCATAGTGCAACCATATCGGCAGAATATTGGAGAGGCATTTGTCTTCATGGACGACAATTCTCGACCTCATCGTGCACATCTTGTGAATGCGTTCCTTCAAGATAACGACATCGCTCGACTACAGTGGCCAGCATGTTCGCCAGACATGAACCCTATCGAACATGCCTGGGATATGTTGAAAAGGGCTGTTTATGGACGTCTTGACCCACCAACCACTCTGAGAGATTTACGCCGAATTGTCGTTGAGGAGTGGGACAATTTGGACCAACAGTGTCTTGATGAACTTGTGGATAGTATGCCACGGCGAATACAGGCATGCATCAATGCAAGAGGACGTGCTACTGGGTATTAGAGGTAGTGGTGTGTACTGCAATCTGGACCACAAATGCTGAAAGTCTAGCTGTATGATGGTACAACATGCAATGTGTGGGTCTCATGAGCAATAAAACGAGCTGAAATGTTGTTTGTGTTGATCTCTATTCCCTTTGTATTTAACGGTTCCGGAACTCTTGGAACCGAGGTGATGCAAAACTTTTTCTGATGTGTGTATGATTATCAATCGCTAGGTTTCAGACCAGGGAAATCGTGTACTGGTCAAATACTGAACTTACCCCAGTATATTGAGGATGGATATGAAAGGAAACAGATTACTGGAGTTGCTTTTGTGGACCTCACAGCTGCTTATGATACTGTAAACCACAAGCGATTGACAAAGAAGCTGTACTCAACAACTAGAGACTTTCGACTAACACAGTTTATTCAGTGTTTGTTGCAGAATCGACGATTTTTTGTCACCCTCAAGGATAAGAAAAGCCGATGGAGGAACCAAAAGAATGGCCTCCCGCAGGGAAGCGTGCTAGCTCCGTTATTATATAATATCTACACTAACGACCATCCACTTAACACTAGGACCAGAGCATTCATCTACGCAGATGACACTGCTGTTGCCGCTCAAGGATCAACGTTTGAAGAAGTAGAGTTAAAGCTGACATCTGCTCTTGAAGACTTAGCCATCTACTACAATGATAACTACTTGAAACCCAACCCAGAGAAAACCCGAATATGCGCGTTCCACCTGCGCAATAGGGAGGCGAGGAGGCAGCTAAACGTCGCCAGGGAAGGTCACAATCTGAAACACTGTGTTCATCCTAAATACTTAGGAGTAAAGCTGGATCGCGCGCTAACCTATAAACAGCATTGCATGGACACCAAACGGAAGGTATGCACCAGGAACAACATCATTCGGAAGCTCACAAACACCAGATGGGGAGCGCAGCCTAGTGTCCTGCGTACAACTGCCCTTGCTCTGAGTTTCTCTGCTGCAGAATATGCTGCCCCAGTCTGGAGGAACTCTGCTCATGCCAACCAAGTAGATGTTGCCCTCCATGAGACAGGCCGCATTGTGACAGGCTGTCTACGTCCAACTTCTGTCGATAAGATCTTTCCGCTTATGGGAGTAGCACCTCCAGAAGTTAGAAGACAAGTAGCGGCAGAAGTAGAGAAGAAAAAGCAAGAAACAGATCCAAGACATCCAATGTATGGACTTGATGTCCATCCACCTAGGCTAAAATCAAGAAAGAGCTTCCTCCAAACAACAATATCAATTCATTCCTCAGCTGAAGCTCGCCGAATTGAACTTTGGAAAGCAAAATCACCAGGAGGATCGTGGGAAATGAAGGAGAAGCCGTCAGCTGGCTACCGCCTACAATACGAATCCTGGAAGACGCTAAACCGACTGAGAACTGGTGTGAGTCGGTGCAAAAGCAATTTAATGAAGTGGGGATACAGTACTGAAGAACTTTGTAGATGTGGTGAAAGACAAGACCCTGAGCACCTTCTGAATTGCAGCAAGTTACCAAGACCATGTGATATACAGGACTTGATAGAAGCTAATGACTGTGCCATTCTAACAGTTGAACACTGGAGAAATTAAATTTAGTGTAATTTATATGTATGTATGTATGTATGTATGTATGTATGTATGTATGTATGTGTTTTGGACTCGGATAAATAAATAAAATCAATCGCTAAATTATGTAAAACATACCGCGAGGCGTCAATATAACGATTTAAAGTTGATTTGACGCTCTTGCTACCTCTCATTATAACTACTGTATATTTGAAAAATTACAGCATAAGCGAACAAACTAAAGCAGGTGTGTAACTATCAGTAGTCAACCGAATGGTTCTGAAGAGTTTCCTGCTCCTCTCGGAAGATAGTAGAACTGTTAAGGCGTGGGGCCGGATTTCGGGCACTTCACCTTTATTCGGAACGCTCCTCCTATACGTTGTATGACAAGAAAGTAAGTTCCGTTTGGTAATAGAAACAAAACGAGTACAGATTCAGACAAACTACGTACTGCAAAACAAACTACAAAATATCGTTATCTATCTTTCCACATAACAAATTTAGAGGCACTTGTCATAGCGTGACTTACCTCAGGGACAAGCTACTGCGTCCCCCCTATGGAGGAGCGTGTTGAGCTTAGCTGAACAAACTAAAGTAAATTCAAATTCCACTCAAACATTCCACACCTACAGTAAGTTCACCAGGGACGGGGCACGCTTACCTAAGAGACTAGCTACAGCGGCCCCCATATGGAGGAGCGTGCCGCGTCTAGAAGAGCAATTAATTAATTAAATATAAAGCAAATAACAATACGCTAAAAACTCAACTCACACGGCAACATCAAGAAATACTGAAATACGAACTACTAAGAACGACCAACTCCAAACATCATAACAAAATACACACAACATTTACACTGCCCCAGGGCCGTTTTTTCTTTCTTTCTTTCTTTCTTTCTTTCTTGACAGCTCCAACCACAACGGCGATGCAAGCACAATTATCATACAGCCATGGCGAGGCAAGCACAATTAACATACAGGTAACAAACATCCAGTTGCTGTCGAAACGCGAGTTAAAAACTATAAAAATTCAAGCCAGTTCACTAATATAAATTAAATTCTCTCCCATTATTCACCAAAAACCGTAATTACTATCTAAACATCGAATCCTACTTGGTAAACCACCCCCAACCAAGCCCGAAGGTGGTCGCTGCCACGCCACTTTATGGGCGGCGGAACAAAAACAAAAATTAAGAAGAAAATTAAAAACAAATACAAATACCCCCTCCCTAATCATTATTTAACTTAATTACTCAAACATATTTTCAAAACCCCCAAAAACACTCACAAACCAGGCAGAGTAGCGCTATAAGCGCAACGGCACCTGGCCCAACGCAGTGCTCCGGCTCGCTCGCTCCGTTCGTCCAGCCGGCGCGGCGTCTGCTCGTGTAAAAGTAGTCATAGCGTGGCAAAAGTTTTTGTATGATTTCTTCATTAAACGTTACCGCCTGAAGTTATCTTGAAATTTGCAGAAAGTTCGTATATAGTGAAAACCTACCGGTTTCCTTGACGCGTTAGTCCACTGCACGAACCAAGTCTTCATTAACCAACGATGGACGCCCACTTCGTTCGTCATCGTGCACTTACCACCTCCTTCATGGAACTGTTGGTCCCATCTACTTACCGCTGAATCACTGGTCGCCTTATCTCTGTACATCTCACAAATCTGTCGATGAATGTCGACTGGTTTACTGTTCTTCGCATTCATTAAACGAATTACAAGTGGACGACGGGCTTTTTAATCACCATTCTAACCAAGCACTATAAAGCACAAACAACAGACAACGATCTCAAAATGGTGTCATCTCCTTCTCCTTGAATCAGAGCAACTACCACGCAAGTTCAGAAATGCGATTGCAGCGATGCCGGGACAACGAATAAAAACGGTACCGGTACTTACTTTTTGGACGTGCCTAGTATATACCTAATCTACTACTACTACTACCTGCCTGTTTACCATATTCTCTTGATGAATGCAGTACATTTGCATTTTTCTGTTGGCACAGGCTAGAGTAAAATGTGGCTTTTCACCGATGTCTCAGTCTCACTTATGGTATGAGTGGTGCAGTTAGTACCTGTGGATGTTGTGAAATGTTCTGCTCATAGGGTTAGTACTGGTGTACTGACTCAGTGAGGAAAGCAATGGCAAACTACCTCATTCCTCACCTTGCGTAGTACGCCTCATTATAGTGCTGCCTCGATTTTTTGGGTTTCTACCACATAACCTATGGTGGTTATTTAGCGTATGGCATTACACATGAAACACAAAAAGCACAATAATAATAACATAATAATAATAATAATAATAATAAAAAGTACATACAAGCACAGATATCGACCTATAACCTTATGTCCAGTTAGTTAATCCATTCCTGGCTCGATGGTGTAGCACTGAAAAAGTCGATAGGGTCACCTACCCCCAAGTATGCTCTTATTTTGCAGTCTTCAACAATGTGCCTGATGGTCTGATTCGATTAACCACAATCACAGCAGGGGTCACCTATGGTGGTGCTTTTTGAGGATCCAACCAACCTCCAGGCTGACTACCTAACAGACAAACTACTACTACTACTACTACTACTACTACTACCGGTACATGGTTTTGTAAAAACGGTGCCAAGGAAGGTGTACGATCTCTCTGATCCACACAGGTTAAAATGACGAGAGGATACACAACAGAGCAATATTATATATTGGGACATCATCCATCACTCGGGAAAACTTACTAAATTTCATTCATGCTTGCTCCGCCCCATCCTGCGGCATTCACAGGAGATTTATGATGAGCTTCGGTTCTGCATCGCCTTCCGGGCCAGCAGGTTCACGGCGCAAGTCATCAGGATCGGGTTAGTGAGTAAGCCACACTCCACATGTTATTTTTGAAAACATTCAAGTGGTGATGATAATATTGTTGTAACGATGCTTTAACAAGTATGACCTTCATAACAAACTACTAGTTTGGTATAATTATATACGTGTATCTGACATACTTTTAACGAATAACAGTGCAGACGTCTCCGAAAGAAAACATGGCAGACTATGCAAGCGGCATGTCTGGAATGTACTGCATTTTAAGGAGAGAAAAAAAAAAACAAGATTGTAAACATGTTTCGAAACTTCTAACACACCCGGTGTGTTTGACTGTGTGCGACCTTGTCTCATCATGACAGCGAGTGTGTAACTTAACCGGTAGTGGGAACGGAGTAGGCAGCGAGATAGGGTGCGTACACTGAGACAAAACAGGCGTATGGGGAATAATAATAATAATAATATCGTATGGCCTCGGTTGCTGGGTGCAAGCTTCGTTATTTCACACCCATAGGGTAGCTTGCATGCCAAATTTGGTTGTTCCTTGAAGCACTATTAAAGTCAAGGAGGTTAGATATCTAAGCTCCTTGAACACTATAGCGCTTTCTAGTAGAGAAAGGAGGAACTTTTGTGTTGGCGGAAACTCCCGAGATTAATTTTGCCATTATGAACACGGCCTACTGAATTCAAATGGGTTCATTGACATGCCAACATCGTATGACATGCGTGTCGTGAATTTTTGCCGCCTTTCAAAAAAAAAACACTTATCACGGCCAGGAGCAAACCTGCAAGCTTGGGGTTAGTAGACCGACACGTTAACCACTCACCCACCGTGGCAAGTATGGGGGATGGTATTACATTATAAACCATTTTCTTCATCTCGAGACCATCCACGGTTTCACTGGTTTGTTTACAGCAGTTCGTATCTTCTGACTCTCATTCCTCCTAGATTAGCGGTGGCCAACCCACTCATATAGGTTATCAGCCAAATTCCGCACCCACACAACTACAAGGGGCTGTTGGCCAACATGTCCCAACCCCCAAAAGAAACCCAAGCTCCTAGGCTATATATATAATAAAGTACGTTTTCCATCTGGACAATTTGATTCTCCGACTAAAAATTTATATTTATCTTGGATGAGGTGTAACCAAATACAGGATCATCAAAAAATAATGCCAACATTTCAAAAAATTATAGCACCGAAACCCTTTATGTTTATGTTAAACGTGTAATTCTTTCACTGAACGCGCCAATGAAGTCCTGGCGTAACCCCTTTGGATTTTTTTTCTGGGGGTACATTAAAAACATTGTGTATGCAGAAAAAATTCGGGATTTGGAGCACCTGCAGGAGCGAATTTCTGCCGCCATCTTGACAGTTACTCCTGAAATGATTGCACGTACCAATCCAGCCATTGGGAAAGCGTGCGTTCAATGCTGATGTTGGTGGTCGGCCTGGCCTAGACTTTTTCTCTACAGTCCCTGTTTCCTTAAACTGATTAAACCATCGAATGACAGCTTTGTAATCAGGTGCAGTTTGTCGGGCGGTGCAGTCATTGGTGCACGCGCCCCCAGCCGACCTTGGCTACTGCGCATCTAGTGTGCGCATAGCAAGGTCACGTCCCCTCCAAAACAAAACTTACTTTAACCAGCTGGCGTTCAGTGAAAGAATTACACATTTAACATAAAGGGTTTTGGTGCTATAATTTTTTGAAATGTTGGCATTATTTTTCCATGACCCTGTATATCTTCAGTTTAATGTTTGTCTGATTGTTATGGATCGAATGGCATAGAAATTCCTATGCAAGTAGAAGGTTCCCCTAAAACCATTATAAAGTGGTTAGTTATTATGATTTTAAGGGGCAGAACACAGAGGTTCTCTGGTGCTCTCCATCTAAAACAAAACTAGACGACACATTATTTGTGTAATACTAAGGGAATGAGGGGATTTAAAGGAATCCTCCCCCACCCCCAGTAAGCAATTCATCAAACTGTACAGGCCGGACGTTTGTTTTAGACGATTGCCCTTGACCTTGAAGCCTGCGGGTGAGCCTACACACACTTACTCTCTCACCCTATCGCTTCACACTTGTCACCACCGATGTGATGTAATGGAATTCCAGACTTGAGCGGACACTACAGTCCACGTCGAAATATTGTGTGACGCGGAAGTACACGTTACGTAGTTACGAAGAGAACGTCATTATATTTGCCAATGACTGTACTTCAGCAGAGTGTGAAACAGCTTTGTCAATCATCAGACCGCCTGGGGCAGCTGATAACAACACAGGTACTGTAGTAACTCGCCTCCAGGCTTCCATTATTATTTTTCACTTGTCTAAAACAAACGTCCGGCCTGTACCATTAACCCGAGAATAGGCCTATCGTGAGGCGAGAAAAATGTCTTCCTGGCGTGAATATGTCAACACAGTTCTAATGCAAGTGTCTCAATCCATCATGCAGTACCTATTATAAGAAGTGGCACGATATACATCTCTGACTTCACACGAACCGTTGAGTGAATCCATAGGCACGCGACACTTATTGTCTGCGCGCCCAGGAGAAGATGCCTTTCCGCGTATTGCAAATCGCGCATTCAATAAACATCAAGTCAGCCACTCCACTTATTCACGCCTTCTTCTTCTTTTTTTTGTTCTTTATTTGAACTCTGTACTCTGCAAATGGGAAAAGTGGAAAGGGGCCTTCAGTGACAGACTATATACTTAGGTAGGCTACATACAGCTGGATGAACAACAATCACGATACGGGAGGTATAACTACCTCAAATATTTTTGGTATTTGAGAAAGAAAGCAAGGCTTGCCAACGCACCTATCTCTAGATCAGGGGTTCTCAACCTTTTTCAACCATCGTACCCCTTTAAAAAAATTAAACATCCTGCGTACCCCCTACTAACCTTTCTTAGGTAGTAATAATGTTTATTAAAAATGTAAAAGGTATTTAGTTAGTATGGTTTAACCTTTGTAATTTTATAACGAAAGATATTTTAATAAAACAAAATATGGTTGTTGTTTTTCAGTTCCTTTTCCCAAAGGGTGGTGTTTGCAATCATTGCATTAGTTTTCATTTCAACATAGAACATATCAGAAACACTACCTTGCATTCACTTATTCCAAATGTTCAGTTTTTCAAAAATATCACATAAATAGGCCAATTTTAAAAGCCAACCAAAGTCATTGAGTACTGATGATAAATTGGAATTGTGCTCGGTAAAGAAAAGATGCAATTCTTTGTGGAGTTCAAATACACGCGCCATAAATAACTCACACAGTAGTCACGGCACGAAGCTCACTGCGCATGTGGATCGAGTAGAAGGATGGCCTGCCGCGTACCCCCTGAAATGTTTCACGTACCCCTAAGGGGTACGCATACCACAGGTTGAGAACCCCTGCTCTAGATGATTGACAGCTAAAAAAATTATAGAATCCTTGTGGAATGTGGATGTTTATTATGATAGACTGAATTGTTCTGATGCAGTAATAGCAGAAACTGACTGTCGATATACTTAGGCCAGGAATAGACAGACCGCGCATGCGTACAGCCGAACCTCCATTCCCCACCACAGCGCAGCGTGTCGAACTGACTTCTCCTGGCGCACAGTCAATATGCTATCTCCAGCCAGAAGCTACGCTTGCCAAATTAATTAGGAACTAAAACGCTGTCTACAAAATCGGTTAGGCCTACTGTATTTTTAAATAGCCTCAACTAGACCAAAATGCGGTAAATAAAACATAAAATATAACCAAAAGACAAACAAATGTCTAAAGATGATGATGATGATGATGATGATGAAAAAATGATAATGGTTGTTTTAAGGGACCTAACATCTAGGTTATCTGCCCCTAATGATATGGTGATAGTGAAGAAATTAATAATGAAATGAAAAACTACCCACTACAACTAACTACTGACTTACCGTACATCTAATGTTTATGCTAGTAGAACAAATGGCCAAAACATAAATAAGGGAAATAAAAGAAGGGAAAAGAAATGCCCTCAACACTCGAACAATGAGGATTGAGGGACTTGGAAGGAAGGAGAGCCATGAAAGGCAGACAGGAAAGAGAAAGCGGAGAGGGTCCGCCCGAAAGGCAACGGAAAAAGGGGAAAACAGACCCAGGGTGCACCATAAGTGGTTGGGCTACACACACTCTGCCTCCTTTAGGGCCTTGTGCAGAAGGCAGGAGATACCATGAAAAGAAAAACATGAGGTCTGAGCCCTCGAAGAGTGAGGGCATCAGGAAAGATGAGACAAGGGCGACTTAAGGCGGGAAAGTGAAATACTCCCTAGGCCTTGGATACCCTAATACCGTCGGGGTCGGAAGAGAATAAGAGTTGACCAAGGAAGGTCAACAGAAAAGATGACAGAGAGAAGCCCACAAAAAAGTGGAAGCAATGCCGGACTCAGCTGAGGTCCCGTGGTCGCCAACCCACGTACCTATAGTCGTGAGCCCCTGGGGGGAAACGTCTAATGAGCTAGTTCCTCTAAACCCAGCGATGTATAAGCTATTTTTCCACACATTATTACTAAAATTTATTGTAAAGTACTCGAACAGCAGGAGAAAGTAGCATCATTAGAGCCACCAGTCCCCGAATTTATTCAATTGTAAATAACAATCATTTTGACAGCTTAAGAATACCAACTAGGAGTAGATATACAATAGCAACAATAATTCTCGACGCGAAGTTCGGTCACGTGTTGCACTTTCACCGCAGTGGAACTGCGAAAGAGCAGCTGTGATATATTAAATCCCTGAATAAATGTTTGTCACTATATTTCATTTGATGAAGAGCCTGCCAATGTTCTACTGCAGTAAACCCATAAAATGGAACTGTTTCCCAACAGAAGATACATTCAATGGTACCCAGAGGAGAAATGTTCAAACCTTTCATGGATGTAGTTATACTATATCACTGCGGAGTGGAAACAATAGGCTATGACATCAGTGCTCGTGCACAAGATCTAGTTGTTGTCGCTTCAATCAGAAGCTTGAACCTTCTTTCATCATCAGCCCAATAGGCTTGCCACAGTGGGTGAGTGGTCAACGTGTCTGTTTACTAACCCCCCAAGCTTGCAGGTTCGCTCCTGGCCGTGGTAAGTGATTTTTGAAAGGCGGCAAAAATACGACACCATGTCATACGATGTTGGCATGTTGAAGAATCCATTTGAATTCAGTAGGCCGTGTTCATAATGGCAAAATTAATCTCGGGATTTACCGCCAACACAAAGCTCCTAATTTCTCTACTGTTGTTGTTTGGTTTTTGACTGGTTTGATGCAGCTGTCCATGCCTCCCTGTCCTGAGCTAATCGTTTCATCTCTACATAGCTACCACACCCTATGGTGTATTCTTTGGAATACACGGTAAGACAGAGTAAGCTTTTGCTTCTCTTTGCTTTAGTTTATCCCTTCCTTTTTTCGCAAACACCAACAGTGATCTCCTGATTTCTCTTTGTTGGTATATGTCTCTCATACTACCTGTAAGTCTGTTCTAGATATATATCTTCCTTGACCTACCTAGCGTCATCTAGCAGCGAATCTCTGAAGTTCCTCAATTCTTCCCTGTACAAGAGGACTTCCTTATCAATCTAGCCACCAGATCTCGTCGCCATCGCCAGCTGTCATCTCCGTGATCAAGAGAACTTCGTCTATTTTTTTTCACCCTCCAGGCTGCGCTAGTGACTCCTACTATCAACTCTTTGAAGACCATTTCATCAAGAAGATTTTTATTACTGTAAAGTTGGCTATTCTTATATGTATTCCTTTTGTCTCCTATCCCCACTCTTTTTCCCTTCCCTGGTCCCTCCGCGCTCCGTTGAGCGGATCTCACTTGTACGTCGGAAGTCAAACCAGTCAGTTGGAGCTTAACTAAAGCTCGCCTCCTCAACTCTAGAGGCAAACTTTTAAATTCGACGCCATGTTCGAGTTTTAAAACCAACCGTCAACAGCAACATCGCCTTCTTCATGAAGCAAAGATAAGTACCGACTTCATGTTTTAACCTCATTCTCATCGCTTTTAAAAGGCTCAATGCATTTATTTGGATTTTATAGACAGCGAAAGTTGCTATGTGATAATAACTGCTTTCTAGAGATCTTCTTGATCAAACGTAAACTATCAAGTCTAACTTTCAATATGAAAGATTTTCTGAGATGCCATCTCACATCGAGGGATATTTCCAAAACACCCACTGTCTATATAATCTAGTTTTCCGCCGAGGGATTCTCTACCCAATTTAAACAAGTCATCATTGCTCTGGAACCTTCCAGAACCTGCACTCTATCTACCAGTTATACTGTCATGTATTTTCCACTCACATATGGGAATACTTTTTCAAACTAAGGAATCTTCCTTATGAACTGCTAATCAATATCTAATTTTTCTTCCTCCGTTGGGATTTTTCTGGTGCATTCAACTATAACTTACAAGTTTCTCAAGCAATAGACTCTCGCAAATCTAGTGTAACTAGTTATTTTCCACCATTGCAATAACTTTCTTTGCCATCAACGTTTTGTGCTACTACAGTGAACTCTTCAACTATATCAACAGACTATAGTGAAATCAGTGCCTGTTCAACTTTTCATCCGCGTCGCGCTCGTCCGAGTACAATAAATACGGCCATGAACACTTTTCCACAATCCCATTTGATCTTTCCCAAACCCTTTACTAACAAACTAAAATAATAAAATTGTTACTTTAGGTCTTTTTTCAATGAGGTGTCACTCTACATAAGTGCCCTCCCTTATTTGCTCCATGTATAATGAATTAATGTCTGTAAAACTTCGTGTCTAGTACACGCCTTAAATTATATTGTTTCCCCCTTCTAATGAGGGAATCCAATTCTTTCAACTCATAAGTGAGTTATCTCTAGGTTTCACGAAAGGGAAACTTGCCCCATTTTTCTCGTGATCCCTACTTAAACATAGGAGTTCTAGAAACTTCCTTTCAATTGTTCTCTTCAGGTTTCACAATAAGTGACCTGCCCTATTTGTATAATCTCCTATGTATAATCATTAAGCGTAGTTCTGCATTAATACAAGAAGTTATAGAAACTTCTATTTCATTTCTTCCTGTTTTTTTTGTTACTTTCGAAGTTGTTCATATTTCTAAGATACTTATCTAGAAATCCTTAAAGTACACATCTTGTACTTGATTTATTGTTTAAATTTAATTACGTCAGTTATCTTTAAATTTTTCATTTATTCATCTTAGCCATTTCAAAATCTTACGAAGATTTTAAAGCATATAAAAGGTTTAAAACCAAAAGAATTATCAATTGCCCGGCGCAAGCTTTAGATGTTTTCGGAGGTCTGCGACCCCAATTGTTTATAAAAATCAAAGTTATATATTTGTTACAAAAACTACTTCCTTTTACATTGTTAAATAAATTAAAGTTTTTTTTTTTTTTGCTTTATCATTTCTCTAACATAACGGTTAGGCAAGATCCTGTCTTCCTTGACTCTTCCTCCACTTGTTGCATTTGAGCAAGAACTCTTAGTTACTAACTTAGTATAGTCTCTCTTAGCTTTAATAGCTAATTCTAACTGGCCAGTAAGGCAAGCATAGCTCGCAACGCCAGCTTCCTGCTTGTGGAGATTCTCTCTAACACTTATGGTTGGTTTTTCAAAATATAAGTGTTTCTCATTGTCTAAACCTTTAGTCGGCGCCTTGCTGGGTAAAAGCTTAGTCATTTCTAAATGCAACTATTGGTACACTTACCAAAATTATTCCCAAGGGTATAATTGCTTTATCCCTATCCTTCTTGGAAGCATTTGGTCGCTCTTTAGAAATTCTACAATTTCAAAAACTAAAATATCAAAGCTGATTCAAATTATTTGCACTCTTCAAATTATTTGTTTAGAAACAAACTCCTTTGAACAGATACACAATAAATATGTTACTCTTTGTCTTGCCAGACCACCACCCTTCCCCATAGTAGGCATATTTATGCTTGAGAGGGAATACGCTTCAGCAACTTTCTTGCGAACAGCCCAAGTTCCAGCTGCGTTTCCTGTTAGCTTCGCCCAGGTCCCTACCCACTTAAGGTATCGGAGAGCGGATTTGCAGTGGCATCTGCCTTTGAGTATACTTAAAGTTAAAATTATAACTTCTGTTGGACTCTCGTCCTATTTCTCCATCCTTTTTCTCCAGTCCGAAACCCACTTCTTTTTCTTCATCATCTTCCCTTGGGGGTTAGGTTATTCCCAAGCTAATAATCTACCCACCCTACATCCGAGGCAATCTGTTTAACATATTCTAAACTTGGTCTACCTCTACAGTTCTTGTCCTCGACCCTTCCTTCCATAAGTAAGCTTGCTATTCCTGGGTGTCTTAGTATGTGTCCTACCAACCTATCTCTTCTCTTCATTAGCAGTAGCCAGAAACATCTCTCCTCTCCCACTCGTCTTAATACCTCTTCGTTTGTAACCCTATCTACCCATCTGATCTTCATCATTCTCCTGTAACACCACATTTCAAATGCTTCAATTCTCCTCTTTTCTGCTGCACCAATAGTCCAAGTTTCACTTCCATAGAACATAGTGCTTCAAGGAACAACGAAATTCGACATGCAAGCTACCCTTTGGGTTTCAAATAATAAAGCTTCCACCCGGCACCGAGGCCATACGATATTATTATTATTATTATTATTATTATTATTATTATTATTATTATCAGGCCAATGATGGGAAAGGCAGGAAGGAACCGAAGGGAATGGAAAGGAAGGAAGGAAATGGAAGGAAGGGAATGAAATGGAAAGGAAGGGAAAGGAGGGGAGGGAAGGAAAAGGAGGGAAGGGAAGGAAAAGAAGGAAGGGAATGAAATGGAAAGGAAGGGAAAGGAGGGGAGGGAAGGAAAAGAAGGAAGGGAATGAAATGGAAAGGAAGGGAAAGGAGGGGAGGGAAGGAAAAGAAGGAAGGGAATGAAATGGAAAGGAAGGGAAAGGAGGGGAGGGAAGGAAAAGAAAGAAGGGAATGAAAGGGAAAGGCAGGGAAGGCAGGGAAGGCAGGGAAGGGAGGGGAGGGAAGGAGAGGAAGGAGAGGTAGGGTAGGGGAGGGAATGAAGAGATGGAAGAGAATGGAAAGAATGGGAAGGAAGGGAAGAAAGGAATAAATGTAAAGGAAGGAAAGGAAAGAATAAGAAATGAAAGGGAATGGAAAGCTAGAAAAGGAAGGAAAGGGAATTGAAAGGTAGGAACAGGAAGGAAGGAAAGGGAAGGGAAGGAAGGAATGAAGCTTTTAGTTTTTGGTAACTCTTTTTCTCGCGACCTCCATTTTTACGTAACATTTAAAATACATTGGAATCCCTTTGTCCACATCAGCAAGACAATAGCTGTCAATAAACCGAATCTCATTGTCACATAGTGCAGAAGACGACATGGCTCATAGCCACATCAGAAGTAATGGTCCAGGAAAATTACAGCAATACAAAGGACTTGTCAACATAAATCAAATGTATTTGGAAACAACAAACAGTCATTGTCATACCAATCGTAATCTCAGCTACAGAAGTCATACTAAAACAGTTATACACCAACTGATTCCAGAGGCGGATCCAGGCCTTGCGGGGCCCTAGGCGATATGATAAAGTGGGGCCCACAGCAATAGGAAATAAATAAATTAAATCAAATGGACAAGAGTTTTGTAATAATAATAATAATAAAATAAAGAATAATTACAACATTTTGAATACACTACAGTGCATTTTTAAATAATAGACCTATGGAAGATACCTTCAATTTCCCTTGAAGATGATTATGTAAACTATGAAATATTAAAATATTACTTCGCAACTTTTTTCCTAGCTGAAGTCTTCTATTATTTCACTGAAATCTAAACTTGTTAAACGGTCACGGGAGGTCCAGCTGCACTGACAAAGGAATATGAATTATAAATTCGTTTGAAAAGTATAATACCAACTCCTAGAAAATACATTGGCAGTGATACTGGACAGCTGTCAACAGTGGCGTAGCCAGGGGGGTGTTATTAGGGGTTGGAACCCTCCCCCCAATTGTATGGAATTTAAACAAAAACAAAACTAACTAATGATAATTAATAAGTTAAATTAACATTTCTTAAATTGAATAATGACACAAGTAGATGATTATATAACTCATGCTTTAGGGAAATCAGTATGGTTGCGATTTGTGTCTCCATCACCACCGGTGCCGGCTGCTTGGAGATGTATTATTGTTGCCTTTTGGCCTGGCTCTCCATTGAGGCTACACAAGTCTTCATAGCAACATATAACTCAGTTCTCCCAGGGTTGCCAATCTAGCTTTTTCAAACTGAGCCTAGCCCCCGATAATTTTAAATCAGGCCTAGTGGGGCAATTAGCTTTCTTTCTTTTTTTTTTCTTAGCAAGATGGAAGTTGTATATAAATTAATATACCTTTAATAATAATAATAATAATAATAATAATAATAATAATAATAATAATAATGAACTAGAAAATTGTATGGGTACATTAACACTGATTTGGAGATCGTTGTTAACTTCCTGAGGTCTGATAGCTGAGTTGCTTCATATTACCATGTCCTCCGATTCCCCAAAATTACGATTATCCTTCGGGTACTAATAACCCCTCCCATTGGTCGAGCTTGGCTACGCTACTGGCCTGTCAAGTAGTAAGGAAGTTCTTGAATACTGTACTAGCCTACTTTGAACCAGCAAAGCTTCTTATAAAAAGCTCACCGAAGTATTGCGGAAGACCACAAAAAGGCTGTTTTAAACAACAACATCAATAATAATAATAATAATAATAATAATAATAATAATAATAATAATAATGTATCTTGAGGTTGCAATTTCAAAGAAATACCGCCCCTCGAACACTTAGCGAAGGGCCGAATTGGCCTAAGCCTGGATGCTACAAATTCTGAGAAGTTACATAGTTTGCAGATCCCTGGCTGTGTGGTTTTTGCGACAGTTCCTCCCCCACATAAAACTTTGTCGCTGTAGGGTTGCTTTATGGCTAGGCGGCTACCACCAAAGACTGCACTAAAACTTGCCCTCTCCAAGCAACCCCGCACACATTGAAACTCTGATTTAGCCCCACGCAGGAGCGTCATTTACAGCACCACTCTTAGCGCGAACTCGCATTACACACAGATCAGGCCCTGGCGGTTTTTGGATTAAAATGAGAATGTGCTACATTAAAATATATATATCTTTGTTCTGCTATAGTTGTGGAGGCCTTTTAAAGGTGTAGTCTACTGTTTTACGTCGTGACTGTGACTAAATATTTTAATTCTAAGTTGCCAAAGGTGTCTTGAATACACGAGACTCTACATTAAGGGGCAGATGACGTCGCTGTTCCGCCCTTTAATATAGTACATTATGCAACGAGCCTATAAATGGCTATAATTAAGACACGAGTATATTTATAAAACGAGCGTATGCGAGTTTTATAATTTCCATACGAGTGTCTTAATACCATTATAGGCGAGTAGCATACGACTGTTTATGTTCGACGATAATTATTACAACTATTTTATGTTCGAACATAAATATTCATAAATATATGTCGAGATTTCGCCAGTTTTATGTACTGAACAGAGCGCATGAGACGCAGAGAATGTCTTGTATTTGACCATGGCCTCCTCGATTACCCTAC
Organism: Meconema thalassinum; assembly: GCA_946902985.2. Classification (NCBI taxonomy): domain Eukaryota; kingdom Metazoa; phylum Arthropoda; class Insecta; order Orthoptera; family Tettigoniidae; genus Meconema; species Meconema thalassinum. The sequence continues at coordinate 179,967,500 of OX336393.1, forward strand.
TATGACACTAGGCCAGGCAGTGAAATTTAAATTAGAATGCCGTGGAACTCAGCGCATCTAATTATCTAATTGGTCAAACAACTGTTTCTTGAGCTCTGATTGGTGGGAGAAACTGTTTCATAATGAAAAATAGTGTTATAATGAGCCTCATTATAGTACAGTTTTCTGACATATAATAGTCAGGGTCGAACATAAAACAACAATAACAATATAACACTCTACAGTAATGGTATAATTTCGAGAATCACTATGAAGAAAGGGTTTTAGGGAGAGTTTTTATGAAACTATGTAACTATCGATACTGCATGAAGCCTACCCCTCATAGGCTGATTATCGTTCCTACGCGGTCGGGTAGGATAATTTTACGGCCGCACATTCTCTTCTGAATCCACTGATAAAGTCGTGAAGGCCAACGTATCGCCAGTCGGCAGTCATTCATCCCCAAAATACCTTGTTGTTGCTTATTTTAGGTGATGCGACATCATCGCGGTCATATAGCACCGTAAACTTGGGTGTTTGTAGAATTTGTCTGATAACCTGTGTTATTGTGGGTCTGTAGTGGTAACTTAGTAGTAGTGTGTGTGTATTTGTAATTCAGGTGAGGATTAGGAAGGAGGAGGCCGTGGCCCTAAGTTAGGAACCATCCCGTCATTTGCCTGGAGTAGAAGTGGGGAAAACCACTTACAGGATGGCTGAGGTGAGAATCGAATCCCCCTCTTCTCAGTTTTGCCTACGTAACCCGTTCTAGCTCTCGGACCAGAATCACATTATAACGTTTCGTAGCTAGTGCACAGCTTTCCCCATGCTTGGGTGACATGTTGTAACGTTTCATAGCTCGTGATAGTAAATGAGTGCAGTAAATAGCTCGGTTAATAGGGCGCCAATCTCCAACAGACGGTTGTGAGATAAATTTATTTTTATTAAATTGAGAGTCTTTACTTTCGGGGGAGGGGCAACAGAGGCTAGCTGCAAAACACCTTATTCTATTATCTTGACCTCTGGGAAGTCTAGCATTGGGTAAATATTGACTGAAAGTCATAGAAGTTAAAAATAATTTATTAACAAAACAGGATGAGATGAATGACGTCTTGCGACCTTTCAAACAGATAAAATAAAAAGGGGAAGTTATTTCTTTAAATTATTGAAGTTAATAGTATTTACGTCCGACTTGCAATTGACAAATATGCATGAGCTCACCGGGTTGTAGATCTTCATGGGTGATGTTAGCGGAGGTATCTCGTTCCTGAAGTAGACATCTCGCGTGGTCTTCCATGGTTCGAAGTACCAATCCTCACTGATAAAGCTCTCTGCTCACTAATTGCACAGATGCTGTCGCCTAGCTGAGTGAATGGAATGGTTTCACTCGTCTTCGATATTCAGCGCAATGCTGGAAATATCCCAGCTAGATCTCCACTGAGTTTACTAGTTGAACTTTATGAAATTTTGTAGTTAAATCTCAACAAGTGAGGTCCAAGTTTAGAATTTGAAGTGCTTTCAAGTGAAAACATAATAATATTCTTCCTGTCCATACAGCACTGTTCCGGCTTATATATGGCAATTATATCTCCCACCAGCAGTAGGGGATCTGCCAATTGCAATATCAAAGTATTGTCTACAGAAAGTGACGCTCCTTCCTTATTGGCTGAAGTAAGTTCTTTATCACGCACCAAGTGGCTATATTGGGGTGAAGGTCTCTCCCCCAGTGACACACTTCCATATTGGTGTCATGTAGCGGTATCTTCCTTAAAAATCACAAGGTTGCAGTTTTCTCGTCGTAAAACAATTTATTCTAAAAAGCTGTAGGGTACATTGTTCTGACATATTTTAGAATTAGCCTGCTGGCTACCGAGGGTCTTGGTTGGGACTCCCTTTCCACTCTTCCTGCCTCTTCATACGCGGTTTATGACGGTTCGGGCGGTATCTATTGTCAGTTGTTAGTTTCGCAAGTGAGCTCAAGAAATATATTTATTGGGGGAGGGGTTGTAAATTTACGGTTTGAAGTCTCGGGTCGACGTCTAATTACAAGAATGGATGAGAATGAACATATGATTTTATATTACCCTTTAACACAATAAATATATACATGCACTATCGTTGCAATTGCACATCAATATAGTACTCTTAGTTCAATTGTTTTGGGTGTGGTGTACAAACACCACAACATTTCTTGGCAGAACCGAGAATCAAACATGGAACTCCGGGGAGACAGTCAAGAACGCTAGCCGGTACCCCAGGAAGGACCTAAGGACCAATTAAGACAAAAAAAACAAGTTTGGAAGAGACTAAGAGTGGACCAAAAGAGTTCGACAGTAAAAATGACAGAGGAGCCCGACACACAAGTAAGTAACAGCAATGTCGTGCTCAGGGACGTCCCGCCAGTTGTGAAACCATGGAGGAAGAGTTACGAGGCTTGTACATTTAACCCCGAACTACTATGGCGCGGTCAAGGCTGACCCCTCTCGAGGTATTTTCTTTGTTTTCCACTATGCTGCTCAACACTTTGCTTTGTACTCTCTACCATTCTTCGTGGAGGTCGTGATCTTGGAGGGTGTAGTCGAATTCTTAAGGTAGTGTTGACAGTTGCTGTGAAATAGGTAGAAGGGGTCGTGACCCCCACAATAGGAGTTTTTTTTAAAGTAAAAACGTCAGTTGTCCAAAATCGGGCAATTTTAGTTAGAGCTGCCATCCTGTGTCCCTCAAGAACATGCACCAGCCCATGCATTTGATTCTTTGACAACGTCAATAGTCCCTTGTCAAATGGCTGCTGAAAACGTAGTGTTTCTGTGAAAACGGCAGTAGTCCAGCCTTTCCTGTAAGAAGGTCCGTTGTCTATGTGGATTTTGTTAGGAGGAATGGGGATGAAGATGCTGATGATAGTGGTCCATGTGTTGATGATGATGATGATGATGATGATGACAACAGCAGTGGATGTGAAGATTGAGTAAAGTGTTAGGCTACCACATGTTTTGTTGGCGTTATAAGAGTAAATAATATGGTTTGTTCAATTAATTTCTTCATAATAATAATAATAATAATATGATTTATTTGGCAGATGCTAGCAATGCAAAATATTTTGTTCATTGTATATCGGAGTAATAATGATGATATTATACATGATTCCAGAAATTTGCACTAAAACGCTAGCTGGTTTCTTTCATACATTTGAAACTTTTCAAGTAAAAAGGTCAGCTGTCCAAATGAATTTTTGCTCCCATTATCCAAATACTATGCACTTTGTGTAAACAACATGCTGTACATAATCTAATAACTAAGGCCAATGTTCATAAAACTTACCAAAACTGAATACCAATAACTGTTGATGCAGTACAGTTTTTTCGCGTTTCTCGCAATTCAGTATTTTGGACAACTGACGTTTTTGCTAAAAAAAATCTGCGAACATTGTGTTTTTTTATATGAAATCATCAATCAAACAAATCAACAGTAAAGAATGTGACAGTGAATTAAAAGCAGTTAATTATACTAACGAGAACTTGCCGAGAGAGATTCGTCAGAAAGAAAGTGTGTATACCCTGTCCAACGCTAGACAAATGACAGACGACCCAGTCTCAGCTGAGAGAAGAGGTGCTATTTGTGCCCTCAAACGCAAGACAGAAAGGCCCCATATATTCGTGACGAGTGTAGAAGAGTGTGCAAGGCGCACTCTCATTCCATATGTGAGGACTGTTCCGAAAAGGTGAGAATTGGTCACTTTGTGATGTGAATGAAGACAACAAATGTGTCGAAAACATGTCTGTTAGCTTTTCTCTTATTGTATATTGATGGCATTATTATTCATTTATTACAAGTTTGGTGTATTTACTACCATAATCCTGTATAGTTTCATTGCCCTTACAGACTATGTCCGTGTCTGACACAGATACAAAAGAAATATTGTTGATATTGTTAAGAAAAATGGATATTTTATTATTTTGTTTCAAAATTACGGGATGGTTCTAAAATGCTTTATTCTTTATTACCAGTCCTTTATCTTAAATACTTATTTCTTTATTGGCAATCCAGAATCATAAATACTGTAGGCTTCGTAGTCAACTAGCATGCTGATCGTGGGTTCAAACCCGGCCGAAATCATCGTTTTTTTAAGAGCATTAGATTCTTTCAGTATGCCTTCCTTCGGAGGGGAAGTAAAGCCGGCGGACCCATGTCATAGATTTATGGCATGCAAAAGAACTTACCACTACAATTGGTAGCGTGTGGCCAAAATTTGAAGGTTATTTGGTTAGAAACGCTACATCAAGTTCCAACGTTCACCGCTGGATGTCAGTGACCGTGCGTTCTGGTAACCAAAGTTGAAATTGAACTTGTTGAAGAGCCTACGAGCGTTCAATTGAAATGCCCTGCTATGGCCATTGGCTGCTATTCAAATGTAAAAAAATAATCTTAAATACTGTATGTGTTCGTATTCAGTTACAGCATTTAAGAACTATGTACGGTATATTCTCACCCAAGTCGAGAATTGGGGTCAGTATAGACCCCACCATAGTACACGTGCAGCCCAAAAATCACTTGAGTTGAGGGTTATGTTTTAGAGCACAAACATACTGCCAATGCTATCTCAGAATGTACACTTTTAAATCGAATATATCACTGTTGAAGAGGGTGATTTAAAACGATTCCAGAATGATGCGCTTTGAATTATTGTCCTAGTTACCTACAAATATTCTAGCCTGCATTAGCCTAATCTGACAAAAACTTTCAAAAACTATTTTCAACACGAAACTTAAAGTGTACCTTTGTGAATACAGGTGGGTGAATCTCACAGCAATCTGCTTACCTGAAAACAAAAAGAAGAAGGTAAGTAAAGCGGGATGTGTGCGACAGAGAGCAACAAATAGACACACAGAATTGTATGAAATGCCGGCATTGCTTTCAACAATGTGTTTGATGACTAGCTTTGTGTACCGGCCCGGCCGCTGACACAGCCACGTCGCGTCGCGCCGAACCGCGGGATTTGTGAAGATTAGCCATTGTTTGAAACATACATAATTGTGTATCTCTATTGCTATTAATATTATTAGTATTATCATCACTATATTTAATTATTTATTTATTTATTTATTTATTTATTTATTTACCGACAGCTGTAGCCACGCTCGATAAAGCGCAGCGTTAGGCCATGGGGCCAAGCTCTCTGCGGACTCGGTATATGTGGGTTCAAGTCTCACCGTCGGCCATCCTTAAAATAGTTTTCCGTGGTTTTCCCATTTTCAACTCCAGACAAATGCGGGACAATACCTTCTGACAGGCCACGACAGCTTCCTTCCACATTCTTGCCCAGTTTCATTCATCTTCTTTCCATTATTACCTCCTCTCATGATGTTGGCATCAGGAAGGGTATCCGGCCGTACAAACCCCCACACATAGACCTTCACCGCATCTCAACCCCGACCCCGTTGAAAATGGGAATAATAAGGGATAGACATACAGTACATACATTTATTTATTTCGAATTGACGCACATATCAGATAGCGGGTTTATACGTACATAACTTATTACTAACTAATATATCATTTAAGGTGGACAGCAGGCCTTACTGAGTTAGACCGTGTTTCCAATGACAGCGTCAGGAAACGGTTTGGTGTTGCATCAATCCGAGACAAAATGCTTGAGGGCCGTCTGCGCTGGTTTGGACATGTTTTACAGGCAGGAGGTGAAACGATTGCCAAGGCGAGATACACACTTGAAATCGTCGGCAGAAGACCAAAAGGACGACCTCTGCAACGTTGGTGTGAAACGCTACATAAAGACCTCAAAAGCGTGTATCTCCATCCTGATGCGGCCTCAGACATAGCAAAATGGAGACAACGGATCCATGTAGCGGACCCCACAATCAAGCGGGACAAACGCTGAAGAAGAAGAAGAAGAAGAAGAAGAAGAAGAAGAAGAAGAAGAAGAAGAAGAAGAAGAAATCGTTTGTACTGAACGAATTACAGTACCTTAAAATACACACCGGTAGGCTCATTGTTGATCAAGATGAGATCCAGGTAAGTTTAGTAGCTAGTTTTAATGAGTCGAATACTTCATAAAAATAATAAAATGAGTTTACAGAGAGACACCTGGTAATACTATAATGTTCATAATTTTTATTGAAACATGTTTTCGACCCTTCATTGGGGTCTTCGTCAGCATGGGCAGCATGTACTTACACACTAAATAGGACATTCTTTTACGAAAAACATTATAATAAATAAAACTTAATTCTAAGAATACTATTTTGATACGCAAGTCTAATATAAAGGGACGTCCTTACAAAAGTATTTATGAAAGTAGTAAAACATGTATTTGAACTCGAATGAGGGCTATTAATATGAAAATCTTATCAAATATACTGTACTAAAGCTATTGTGCAGTTTAATTATTATATATCAACATTTCCATGTAGTGCTAACTAGTATTTTAGGTCGTGAAATAGTCTTGGTTTTAATGTCAATCGAATCCGCTATTTTGTGAAGTCTGTGGAAGAAGTTATCAAAGATCAATATTGCTTGAGTAACACATACTATGTTAGCTTCTATTCTGGATAGATGTTCAGTTGTACATACCTATTACTTCAAATTGGAGTTGTTGATTATTATCACATACTGTATTATAACGTAAACTATACACGAGCCACGAACAATATAGACAGTAATAAACAATAATATATCTATACGCACATATCCACCCAAGTAAACGGGGCTACATGACCACGACGTTGCATAGCCCCTAAATGAATCATCAACAAAGATTCCCACCTCACCCATCGTGGAAGTGGTTTCCTACTTATAATCCGTGTAAATGCCAGGATGGTACTTAAAATTAAGACCACGGACGCTTCCTGCCAAAATCCTATTACTTGTACAGCCATCACAATGACACAGGTTATCAGACAGATTCAATACAACCCAATATATGGGACTATATGAGCACGATGTCACAAAGCCACTAAATGAATCAACAACAACAACAACAACAACAACAACATACGTGTCTCCTTTGTAAATATATTTTGCTTCGTGCTCAGTTTTTAATTAATTTAATTCGTTTCCAATTATAACTTGCTCTTTGTTTTTCTTCTTTATTTATTAATACGATATCTACTCACATTTCCTTACCCTCGAGGTAAAGTGCAGACGATTCCGACGGGCCCACGAGTAAATATCAATAAATGTGCATAATTAAATTCCTAATGACTTTTGTTCTATACATATTATAAATTAAACCTATCGCTTTGAAGCGAAAAACTAATTAAGGCTTACGCTTAACCCCATCGCGCCTTACAAATAAAGAAATAATTGTTCAGCCTAATTTTCTCCTCGGGATATTTTCTGCCCGATGTTAATATTTATTCTAGTTAATATTATCCTTCAACACACACAAGGAAGCCTAATGATCTTGGGCGGTTAATACAGTTCACTCCACCGTTTTCTGCTGGTGGACCTTGGATGAGCATCAGGATAACATACAGTCTGCGAGTCTAAAATTCTAGAGCATGCGCGCTGTCACAATCGGGGATAAACTCCAAGCTGCGTGCTCCACTGTTGGCCAGCAGCGCCTCTATTGGGCTGATACCAGAGATAAAAACGACGCATCGAATTTACTAAAAACTGATATTTTTAGCCTATTTTCATTTATGAAAAAAAAAAAACAATAGGCTTATGATATCACCGTGTGTGTGTTGGTGTTATGTGTGTTCTCCCTAATAAAATCTAAACGGCCGGAGCGATTTCGGTAAGGATACAGTACTAATTTGTCTGACCCCGACCGTGCCCTTCACATTTTATGACGTCTCACTAATCCAACATGGCGGCTGTGCGAAATATTTCACCGGCATCCTATATCTCCAAAAGTATTACTGATATCACCCTGAAATTTCGTACGCTGATAAAGGGGCACTACTAGAAGTTCACCTATGTGACTTTCAAAAACCTGCTGAGTACAAAACGAACATGGCGGTCAAGCAAAGTTGAAACATTTAAATCATGCGAGGTGGTCGGTTTTCTATTTACTTAGCCACCTTATGTGGACTCGGGGTAAGTATTGAGACTACGAAGTGTAATGGTATTATGAATGTTAGTAACATTCATTTATATATAACTAGCTTAGATAAAACAATAATAATTTCACAACGAAATGCGAATTCTCTTTTAATTTGTATTATATTTTAATGAAATCTAATGATGATACTGTTATAATAGTATTAACAGGTATCATCATTAAATTTCATCACCTGCGTTTATACGTAGTCTATATTAGCACTTTATCCAATATGATTAATAGTTTTACTTCATACTACACAGGTCTACAAAATAACATTTTTGGAAACCTTTTTTTTTTATTCAATAACTGATTTTGTATATTGAAAGTGTATGAATTACAGAAATGTTTCTGTATCACATCACGTTTTTAAAAACTACATATTAAAGAAATCATTACAAGATGCGTGAACTTGAAAATCTGCCGCTTTGATGCAAAGCTCCTTATCCTGCTTTTTCTCTTGTTCACTCTAGTAGGATCAACATGTTTTATCAGCCAACAGTAGAGATATTGTGAAATTTTGCAATATCTTGTTAATCAAAATTACTGCAATTATAAAAAAAACCACTGATAGTCAGTCTGAAAGACTAGACTTTATAACATTTTAAATGATACAAATGCTGCGTTAACTTAAAGTCCGTTAAAAAAAAGCAAGTGCAAACCAAGGTCAAATGAGGTAGCTGGCTGGATGACGTCACGCTCACCAGAGCGCGAGGGGAAAGGAGGAAGCTCAGGCAGTACTATGACGTCACACACCTCAATGCATTCTCGGTACATTTCGTCCCGTCACCGTAACGTAACGCCACACCCCAGCGAAGTCGACATAATCATTTAAAATTATAAAAAATTGGCATGTGATAGGACAAAAGTAATGGCACTTCTGAATTCAGATAAACAATGTTCATGTAAAATAAGAATCAAAACCAAGAAAGGAAAAATCGTGTAGACCTGTGTTATTTTTTAACCAACCGGTCACGGAGACTCAGCATAACGACCGAGGGGATCCGAGCGCTAACCACGCGTCACCCCATAATCTGCAGGCCAAATGGCTGGGCAGCGGTCGCTTGGTATGCCTACTGTAGGTCCTTCATGGGCTGTAGCACCACGGAGTTTGGTTTATTGTTTATTTTTTAACCAATGCGAAATATCTCTTTTTGTAGGTACAGTATTCCCAATTGTCTTGAGATTTGTTTTATAGTGAATGTTAAGTAAATGAGAAGTATTCGTTCAAAAGAAATCCCTAAACAATAAGAATTAAGATACTCGTTATGGTTTACAGCGGTTAAAGCAAGTCCCACAGAAAATATGGCAAGTACTGTATTGTATAGCGTAGTAGGTTCTAAGACTTCTAGCTTTAAAAAGCGGGAGAAATTGAATTACGGCAGCACTGGCCCTTGTGTCCAGTTTGAAAAGGGTAAAGCAAGGCAAGGCAAGGCAAGGCAGTAGCCTTTGACTGGCCAAGCGACCCAACACGTCTGAAGAGCCCTCCTACACTCCACACAACCTGAGTGGTGGCCAATCTCACACAACTCGGGGATTGGAATTGGAATGGAATACATCATGTGGACCTTAGTGAGCCGTAGTAAGAAATTACTTTCAAGAGAAACGAATAGAACAGTTCAAGACGGCAATCTGTCCTGTCTTCCGTACAATGAAGGGGATGAGCTACTTACTGCTTCTGGAAATAACTTTCGACTCTTCTACTCTCCCCACCCCGCTGTTGGTGTTCCCAAACAACAAAGACATTGCTATGCTTGATAAGATGCCCATAAAACTTAATACAACCCCCCACCCTACGTAGTTAAATCCTTTGTTCAAATGATTGATTGATTTGATTGATTCCCTTCTTAGGGCCTTCGCGACATCGTGGTCACATAGTCCCGTATACTTGGTGTGTGAAGAATTTGTCTAATAATCTGTGTCACTGTGAAGTCTGTACCAATGTGTGTATTTGTAATTAAGGTAGGATTTGGGTAGGAATCGGCCGTGGCCTTATATTAGGCACCAACCCTGCATTTGCCTGGAGCAGAAGTTAGAAACCACTGAAAACCACTTCCAGGATGGCTGAAGTAGGAATCAACTCGCCTCTTTTCAGCTTTGCCTCACGAGGCTGAGTGTACCCCTTCCAGCCCTCAGACCAGAATTAAATTTCTACGGCTAATAACGGTTAAGTCGCAAATTTTGAGGGTTCGTTAGATACAGGGGGCTTATGATATGATATATATTTAACTTAGTATTTAGGCTGTATTAACTTCGATTATTCTGTTACATACGAGTTACGATTGTTTCTCGTAGTTCAACTCGTTCTTCGGATTCCTAAACCGAGCAACGCCGATCAGACATATTACAGTAGTGTGAATCATAATACGGTACCAATGTATAAGCTCGAAGATACTAAATCCGCAAAAGTTTGGATTTATTACTACTAGTAGCAAACCCGGTGCCAGTTTCGTAACAAAAAATTGAATGACGATATTAATGAGTAATCTCAAATTATAATATCCGCCTTGTCAAACACTAAGATGTTTAATAATTAAATTAAAACGTACATGTTTCGGTATACAATGATACCCTCGTCAGCGTAGATTAAATAATATAATAAAAAAAAGAAGTTCCGTGACGAACTAAAGAGCCTACTTTTCTTAAAATTTAAGATTCATGCAAATGATTAATCTATATGGATCTATCTAGAATAATGACGAAATTAAGTTGGTAATATCGAAATTTCTAATAATGTAGACTAATAGAGAACTACAGTTGGCAGCCCTGGTGACTGGATATATTCTTAGTTCCATCTCTTAAGGTACAGAATACAAAATTTGGTTGAAGTCCAATGGATAGCATGGACGTTACATGCAGCTACACATTGGATCTAACAGCGCGCGTAAAATCGTGTTGGCAACAATGACATACATGTATTGGTCAGAAATAATCTGAAATAATATGATCTATTGTGTCAATTTTGAATGAAATCCATTAGTTAGTATAGAAGTTACGTGCATTTTAAAATTGGACCTATCAGCAGGCTTAGAATCATGTTGGCAGTACTGGCGTAGGCCTATATTAGTTACTACACATTAATCTAGAATGCCAGGTACTATACGTGTGCAAAGTTTAGAGCTATTGGCTTGCGTACTTTCTGATATATTGATATTAGGGTAACAAAAATAGAGACAGCATTTATTAACAGTTGGCAGCCCTGGTTACTCTTAAGAATCTGCATAGTCATATATGTTATGGTACACATACAACAACAACAACCCCTGGCACTATCCAGCCCATGACGGGCTAAGGCCGACCAAGCGACCGCTGCCCAGCCATTTGGCCTGCAGATATTGGGGTGACGCGTGATCAGCGCGTCGGGTCCCCTCGGCCGTTAATCTTGGTAATCGTGATCGGGGCGCTGTCTCACTGTCAGACAGCTACTCAATTGTCCTCCCGAGGCTGAGTGCACCCCGTTCCAACCCACACGTCAGTTTTAAAATCCCTGACGGAGCCGCTGATCGAACCCGGGGCCTCCGAGTGAGAGGCAGGCGCGCTACCCCAACACCACGGGGCCGGCTATGGTACACATAGCACACACGAAATTTGGTTGAAATCCAAATGATAGTATATACGTTACATGTATTTAAAGTTGGACCTCTCAGCAGGCTTAGAATCATGTTGGTAGCACTGACGTATATAAGTTACTCCAAATTAATATAGAATGTCAGGTACTATACGTGTGAATAGTTTAAAGCTGTCGGCTTGCATACTTTCTGATATATGGGTATTTGGATTAAAACATTGAGAGCATATATTAATAGTTGGCAGCCCTGATTGCTCTTAAGAATACTTATAGTCATATCTATTATGTTACACATAGCACATACGAAATGTGGTTGAAATCCAACTGATAGTATAGAAGTCACATGTATTTAACAAGATGTTCAGTAAAGAACATATGGCCTACTTTCTCCTAAAAGCATGGGTATTGTTATAACTATTTGTCCTTTTCAAGGAGTATAGTTGAATGTTGGTTGTAGTAGCTTCTTGAAATACAACGTGCTATACGGATATTAAACATGAATATGAGGTGCCCTTTGCTAGTGCTACCTCTGTAAAAAAAATCATTCAATTCGGTTCCACCGTGTTTGAATTGATATGGGGAATCGATTTGCACACATACATGGCCGCTATCTGCAAACTATTGGGCTGAAGACCTTGTAGTTCAGTCAAAAGATGCTTCCCACAAAAATGTATGTTGTTGCAAAATTTAGAGAGATCAAATGATCAGGTTGGTCGTAATTTGATTAAAGCTTTTAATATTTGGGTGGCCACTATTACGTTTCCGTCAAAATGGCGGCGATATAAAACATGACACTCAGGTGCCCTTTGATAGTGCTACCGGTACCTCTGTACCAACTTTCTTTCAATTCGGTTTTACCGTGTATGAATTGATAGGGGGAATCGATTAGTACAGATACATGGCCGCCATATGCAAACTATTGGACTGATGACCTTGTAGCTTGGTCAAAGAACGCTTCTCACTTAGAGGTATGATGTTGCAAAATGTGGTAGAGATCAGATGATTAGGTTGGTCGTAATTGGGTTTTAGCTTTTTACATTTGGGTGGCCACCATTACGTTTCCGTCAAGATGGCGGCGATATAAAACATGACACTGAGGTGCCCTTTACAAGTGCTACCTATGTACCAAATTTCGTACAATTCGGTTTCCCCGTGTTTGAAAAGATAGGGTAAATCGATTTGCACACATACATGGCCACCATCCGCACATGATTGGGCTGATGATTTTGTAGTTTGGTCAAAACATTTCTTTTTATATATAAAGGTATAATGTTGAAAAATTTGGTAAAGATCAGATGATTAGATTGGTCGTAATTTGATTCAAGACTTTAACATTTGGGTGGCTACCATTGCGTTTTTGTCAAGATGGCGTCGATATAAAACATGGCAATGGAGTGCCCATTGCTAGTGCTACCTCTATACCAAATTTCGTTGAATTCGGATCACCGTGTTTGAATTGATAAGGGTAATCGATTTGCACACATACATGGCCACCAACTGAAAACTATTGGGCTGATGACCTTATAGTTTGGTCAAATGACGCTACCCATATGACTATATGTAGTTGCAAAATTTGGTAGATATCGGATGATTAGGTTAGTCGTAATTTGATTTAAGCTTTGAACATTTGGGTGGCCGCCATTACGTTTCCATCAAGATGGCGGCAATATAAAACAAGACACTGAGGTGCCCTTTACCAGTGCTACCTCTGTACCAAATTTTGTTCAATTCAGTTTCACCGTGTTTGAATAGATAGGGGGAATCGATTTGCACACATACAAGGCCGCCATCCGCAATGTATAGGGCTGATGACCTTGTAGTTTATTCAAAAGATTTTTTCATACATAAAGGTATAATGTTGCAAAATTTGGTAAAGATCAGATGATAAGTTTGGTCGTAATTTGATTTAAGCTTTTAACATTTGGGTGGCCGCCATTACGTTTTCGTGAAGATGGCGGCGATATAAAACATGCCCTTGAGGTGCCCTTTGCTAGTGCTACCTCTGCACCAAAGTTTGTTCAATTCGAATTCATCGTGTTTGAATTGATAAGGGTAATCGATTTGCACACATACATGGCCGCCACATGAAAACTATTAGACTGATGACTTTTCAGTTTGGTCAAAACACGCTCGCCATACGACTATATGTAGTTGGAAAATTTGGTAGATATCGGATGATTAGGTTAGTCGTAATTTGATTTAAGCTTTGAACATTTGGGTGACCGCCATTACGTTTCCGTCAAGATGGCGGCGATATAAAACATGACACTGAGGTGCCCTTTGCTTGTTCTACCTCTGTACCAAATTTCGTTCAATTCGGTTTCACCGTGTTTGAATAGATAGGGGGAATCGATTTGCACACATACATGGCCGCCATCCGCAATGTATTGGGCTGATGACCTTGCAGTTTATTCAAAAGATTTTTCATACATAAAGGTATAACGTTGCAAAATTTGGTAAAGATCAGATGATAAGGTTGGTCGTAATTTGATTTAAGCTTTTAACATTTGGGTGGCCGCCATTACGTTTTTGTCAAGATGGCGGCGATATAAAACATGCCCTTGAGGTGCCCTTTGCTAGTGCTACCTCTGCACCAAAGTTCGTTCAATTCGAATTCATCGTGTTTGAATTGATAAGGGTAATCGATTTGCACACATACATGGCCGCCATCTGAAAACTATTGGACTGATGACCATTTAGTTTGGTCAAAACACGCTCGCCATACGACTATATGTAGTTGGAAAATTTGGTAGATATCGGATGATTAGGTTAGTCGTAATTTGATTTAAGCTTTGAACATTTGGGTGGCCGCCATTACGTTTCCGTCAAGATGGCGGCGATATAAAACATGACACTGAGGTGCCCTTTGCTTGTTCTACCTCTGTACCAAATTTCGTTCAATTCGGTTTCACCGTGTTCGAATTGATAGGGGGGACAGACATTCAGAGAATACAGACTCACACACACACACAGACAGACACACATTTTTTGGCCCTGTAGTGATCTCATAAGTTTACTTTCATTTTTTGCAAAAATCGAAAGTAGGCCAAAAATTGGCCCTATCAGCAGGCTTAGAATCATGTTGGTAGAGCTGATGTATATAAGTTACTCCAAAATTAATCTAAAATGTCAGGTAATATACGTGTGCATAGTTTAAAGCCGTCGGCTTGCATACTTTCTGATATATTGGTGTTTGGATAAAAGAATAGAGAAAGCAATTATTAACAGTTGGCAGCCCTGGTGGCTCTTAAGAATACGCTCAGTAATATCTGTTTATGTACACATATTACATACAAAATTTGGTTGAAATCCAGTCGATAGTGTAGAAGTTATAGGCATTTAAAAATTGACCTATCAGAAGGCTTAAAATTATTTTGGCAACACTGCCATGTATGGCCCCCTGGAAATTAAACTGAAATAGTGTTATCTACATGTGTGCCAATTTTGGAATAGCTCCCATGCATACCTCCCAAGATATCCAACATGAAGCTCAAATTTCTAGTGCGTTTTTTCAGCAGTTGGTAGCACTGACATCATTTTCAAATATGGACGTGAGTTATTCCGGTATACATCATTACTCATACTAAATTTGGTTTCGATTTCTGCAGCCGTTTAGGAGTTGATAGGGGGGGGGGGGACACACACAGACAGACAGACAGACAGACACACATTTTCCCGGATCGAACTCATAAGTCTACTTTTCCCTCATTTTTTGGAAAATGTGAAAAGTAGGCTAATAATCCTAAAAACTAGGCTATGTCAATAAATACTGAGGTGCGTTCAAAAAGTAACGAGCCGGAGGCTGGAATGCGCAAACCGGTGACGACATCGGCTAGTCATGACGTGTGTAACGAGGTGTGGTTCCGACCAGAGCATGGAAGGTCACAGCCCGTCGCTAGAGGGCACGCGTTCACGTCACGTAACGATACAAAGAGAGCAGCAGCATGCATCAATCGTCCAACGCTGCCAGTTGCATTGCAAACAGTGACATGGAGGCGTCAACCGACGATCAAAGAGGTGTTGTTCGGTTTCTGACAGCGAAAGGAGTCGGGGGAACGGACATTCATCGCCGATTGTCACAAGTCTACGGCGAACACTGCATGTCCCTTGCAAGGGTCAAGGCGTGGCACAAGCGCTTCAGGGAAGGACGGGTGTCGTTAGCCGATGATGTCCGGTCTGGGGCACCCCCCAGCATTACCGATGACAACGTCCAGCTGGTTGATGCACTCATTACCCAGGATCGCCGAGTGACAGTGAACGCCATAGCCGCCGTGGTCGGATTTTGCGTCGGAAATGTGCAAGGAAAGACTGCACTTGCGGAAAGTGTGTGCCCAATGGGTGCTCCACAGTCTTCAACCACACCAGAAGCATGTCGAATGGCCTACTGTCTTGGTCTTGGTTGGACGATTGATGCATACTGCTGCTCGCTTTGTATCGTCACATGACGTGCACGCGTGCCCTCTAGCGACGGGCTGTGACCTTTCACGCTCTGGTCGGAACCACACATCGTTACGCACGCCAAGATTAGCCGATGTCGTCACCGGTTTGCGCATTACAGCCTCCGGCTCGTTACTTTTTGAACGCACCTTATACCAAAGAGAAAATGGATATCCTTACAAAAACATTAGAATTTAAATAAATGAAAGGTCACATTTTTTTTTAGAAAATACATGTAATTATTAAACTTCTTATTAGTGTTCGACAAGGCGGATTTTATAATTTGAGATTAATAGTCTATCAGTCAACACGGATAATATTTAATACCATATTCATAATGGTTAATGTCCATGCACTTTAGTAATGAGTAAGCTTCACTAAGGTTGGTTTAGTTGGTTGGTTCTTAAGTTTAGGGGCTGCGACAACGCGGTCATGTAGCCCCGTGTACTTTGGGTGTGTGTAGAATCTGTCTGATAACCGGTGTTAATTGTGATGACTGTATTAGTGTGTGTTATCTGTTTTTTAATTTAAGTACAGACTGCAACTTAGAATTTTTCGAATAGCTCCTACTTTTGCCGCCAAACGCCACCGTCAACGACTACTAGGCAAGTTCAGAACTTAGCTACTAGACGTCACCGCAGTCGGCTCTATGCAACGAACGTAGAAACCTAACCTATCCAATTTAGCTTCACACAGGTGCAATTAGTGGTAGGTTCTTTAACATGCCATAAATCTATGACATGGGACCGCCGGCTTTACTTCCCCTCCGAAGGAAGGCATACTGAGGGATTTTTAACGCTCTTAAAAAATCCGACGGCTTCGGCCGGGTTTGAACCCGCTATCTTGGGCATAGAAGCTCAGCATGCTACCGACTACGCCACCGAAGCCGCTAAATTCACTGAGGTTATAGGACACACTGCCAGAGGATACCTCATTCTTCTTCTTCTTCTGCGCGAATGTGTCTCCTAGGACCACACAAAATCAACACTTATTGGCATTGACGTTTGCCCAGTAACTCTTCATGCGTAACGATTGAGCAAGTCTTCGTTGCTGTGACCAGACGTGTCTGGTAGGTCTTCTCTCTTCTCCCTCAAAACCCCATGTATGAGTAATTTTCCTAATTTCCTCTCGATCCTTGAGATTGGGAAAACCTAATTCAGCCAAGTCCTTTTCCACCTGTTTGTACCAATTCGACCTTGTTTCCTTTTTCTACAAAAACGTATATATTTTATTTGTTAACCTAGTTGGGTCCATTCTGTCCAAATGGCCCATGAATTGGATCCTTCTCATACGGATTGTGTCTGTGATTTTAGTAATGTTTAAATAGACGTCAGCATTAGGTTTCGGAAGGTGAATTCCATCTTTGATTCTTGGTCCCAATATTCAATATTCAAGACGTTCATAGAAAAGTTCACCATGTAAATAAACTCCCGCGAGAGCGAATGAGGTAATAAGTTTTGTCTCATTACGGGAGCTTGGACATCGTGGTCATTTAGCCCCGTTTATTTGTGGGTGCGTGTATATTTAATTTGTCTGATAACATGTGTTAGTGGTGTTTGTAGTAGTAGTAGTACAGGGCACCAGGGAATGTTCTCCGAAGTGCCTACAAGCTGCTGCGAGAGATTACGTCACCAGTTAAGTTGGCAGCACGGCTGTCGCTGGTATCATAATAAACAAACCGTAAACTTTATAGGGTAAAGTTAAGTAACTCCGTGACACTAAGCTTTTTTTTGTTACTATTTCTGAAATTTTAGATTTCAGTTATTTCGATCCATTCCATGTTAAAGAGGAATACCCTACGGAACATTTCTGGCATATATCTTACAAAATATTCATAAGTTATTTCAAGGTATTAAATCCGGTAGTAGAAGTAGGTAACGCCGTGATATTCAAGTTACTCCGTGATAGCATGGTGTTCATCATTCAGTGTAGGCTACTTTTAAATCGTGAAAACTAATGTTTAATGTAATAAAAGTGTTCAAATCGTATGTAGACTAGAAGTTCTATTACCCCATATTGTCCATATTGAAACATTTCACTACACAGTTTTTTATTGAAAAAAAACCGACATTCTATTAAAAAATATCCCATTAAACATATTTTAAGTCTTCTTAGTCACTATCAGATTCCTCACACCTATCACACATAAAATAGACATTATGGGTACCAGACATTACAAAACTGATAAACAATCCATTCGGCTCCATTCTTCCTCTTGGTGTCATCCGCCAGGGGAGCCACCTCACGCACCACAACCATCATCGTCATTGTTCTGGGGTCTGGAATTAGGCCAAGACCGATCTATTGTGTCTATCTTGACACCCTATCTTCACTTCAAATTCAGGTGACACAACGAATTGCTTTCCAATTTTTGCAAGGGTTGCACTTCCTGGATCGACTGAATATTTTGTGCAATAATCCTTTAGTGTATTCCACGGATTATTAAAACGTCTATTGACCTTGTATACTGATCATCCTTCTTCCTTCATCGCCCTCAATGCTTCTTTAAGTGTTTCAGATGTGTAGGAGCGAGCCTCTTTATTCCGTTTTGGCGCCATTTCAGCGTCCAACCTAAGAAAAACGTACTTATTGCTAAGCTCGCGCACCTTGCATGCATAACACTACATGCATGTTTGTTTTGTATGCGAATGGTCTGCATCTTACCTCTGACTGGTGTTAAAATGAAACTTATACAACGAAACAGCTATTTATAAGAAATTAAAATCTTCACCACAGATTTCACTGGATTTGGATCACTTGTTGAAATGTCAACTCTCTGTTAATATATTTTTTAACCCTCATTGAGTTGGTCAAAGATAGAACGCAAGGGCTCCCTGGATTCCCGGTTTATACTGCCATCTGTTGGTAAAAACTTACAACTTTCGGTGTTACTTGATATCACGGAGTAACTTGATTCTACCCAACTCACCACAGCCATTCACAACATACTGTTGCACTATACGTACTGACGATATCGACAGCCCGCAGCCCGCATATGTGGCCTTCGCCCTATCAAGGACACTGTGCTGCCAACTAAACTGATGACGCAACCTCTCGCAGCTGCACGTAGCTACTGCGGAGAACATTTCCTGGCGCCCTGTAGTAATAGTAATAGTGTTTGTCAAGTGAGAATTGGTAAAGAGGAGACTGTGACATTCGCCTGGAGTAGAAGTGGGAAACCACGGAAAACCACTTCCAGGATGGCTGAGTTGGGAATCGAACCCAACTCCTCTCAGTTTTGCCTCACGAGGCTAAATGTACGCCGTTCCAGCCCTCAGACCAGAATTACTCTACTTGGCAGAATCGGGAATCGAACCCGGACCCCCGTGGTGACAGGTTCCGTCCCACGAGTTCCATTCCCATGAGTTCCGAAAACAAATTTCTTAGGAAAAACGTCCCATGAGTTCCGAACGCGTATTCACGCCTGATTAAATACGCCAATGAGTCCCACTAGTTCCGAATGTCTCGGGAAAATCCAGCTGTTAGTTCTGAGGTTTGACCGGCTAATAATAGTGGACATCGATTTTGAGGTTGGAGCTATCAAAGCGATAGAAGAAGTATTTCCAAGAGTCCAAGTGCAAGGCTGTTTTTTTCCACTTAAGCCAAAGTATTTGGAGAAAAGTGCAAGAAATTGGCCTTTCGGGTATGTATAAAACTAGCCAGAAAATCAGAAACACCATCAGGCAGGTGTTACGGCTGTGAGTTTGTGTCATCGCTCGCCGCATGGGTCACAACTGCCCCAGGGCTGGGCTGTGCCCTGCCTCCTGTATTGCGTGCGCCTTATGCAACAGGGCTACTAGGACAAAGGGATAGTCCAGAATATTCGTGACTGGACCAGCGATGGAAACCTCGAGAAGCCGTGGACCCTGGATGGATCTAGAAGCATTTATTGAGTCACCGGCCTGCTATATAAGGGCGACCTGCCAAGCAGTGGTTGTTGTTGTGTTTTATGAGCTAGTGCGAGTATTTATCCCGGGCGACAGAAGTGTGGTGACTTGCGAAATCCCTAGTGAAGCTGATTCTCTTGACAGCGAGGAGGTGATTGTGGTGCTTGTGAAACAGTGTATAGTACAGTGACAGACCTAGTGCAGCTATTTCCAGCTAGCGTACGGGACCGGACTCATTAGCGAAGAGGATTAACTGTGGTCTGTTGACAAGTGAAAGGGAAAGTATTCTCGACGTGAGGAAACTGGAGTAAGGTAATAATTGCTGTTGAGTAGTGTATTTTTCTGGCTGCAATAAAATTATTTCTTTAAGCAGTAATTGGTGTTGTGCTTTATACCCACCGTAATCCAGTTAACAAAAGTGCCATTAGGGGTGTGGCACGTAACAGTATGCTGCACTTGTATTCCTCACCTCAAGGTTATCTTTTGCTGTACACATTGATTAAAGTATAAAGAGAAGAATAATGCAGTTAATATATCAATTTGACGAAGCTACTGTATATGCTGATTACTAAGTGACTTGTAAATAAGATTAAAAAAAAACAGTTCAAAGACGAAGCGACATGCTGATACTATTTCAAGAACTTTGTAAATATAACTCAAAACTGATTATTTTAACGAAGGCACATGCTGATACAGATACTGACTAGGCGAAACCTGGTTATGAGAGCTACCGGTCCATGGCGTCCACCCCCTTCCCCCTCTGTTAGAGGAGCCAATTCATTAAAGATGGCACGAACTCCCGGCTGGCGCTAACAATGGGCCTTACTTGTTTCAGTAATAAACAAATTAATATGGTACAATTTTGCTGTAGAAAGCTAAGCTGGAACTCGCTCAGGTAGTGTTCGGAACTGATGGGACTCGCTCAGGTAGTGTAATTGTCAGACTGCTAAATCCCTAAAGAATTTGGAACTGGTGGGAATCGGAACTCATGGGAGGACACGGTGGTGACAGCCTAGAATGCTAGACGCTACACCAGGAAGTGGACGAGTTTATGAGAGATTGGTTTGTAAACGGAGTAATGTTTGACTTGCTGAATTAGTTTTTATATTATGTTATTGATTTTACGTCCCTTTTAACTAATGAGGCTTTAGAGACACTGAGTTTTCAGAATTTTTCCACGGAGGGGATCTTCAACGTGCCAGTAAATCTACTGACACGGCTCCTTCGCATTTGCGCACTCTCAAATACCAACTGACTGTGTGAGGATTCGATCCTGTAATCTTGAGCACAGAAATGTATTGTTGATGTTGCTTATTTTAGGTGCTGTAACATCGCGGTCATATAACCCCGTGTATGTTTGGGTGTGTGATAACCTGTATTATTGTGATAGCTGTACTAGTGAGTGTATTTGTAAATTGGGGATATGATTGGGCAGAAGACGGCCGCAGCCTTAAGCTAGGAAACATCCCAGCATTTGTCTGGAGTAGAAGTGGGGGAAACCACAGAAAACTACTTCCAGGATGGCTGAAGTGGCAATTGAACCCGTCTCTTCTCAGTTTTGCCTCACGAGGCTGAGTGTAGCCCATTCCAGCCCGCAAGCCAGAATTAAAATGTCTTGACAGAGCTGGGAATCGAATCCGGACCGACAACCAAGAACGCTAGCTGCTACACGAGGTGATCAAAGGGGAGACCTTAACCGGTCCACAAAGCAGCCAGTCAATGAATGAAGTGATAGCGCGTATAAGAGTGAGCAGAAAATATATTTTGCCAAGTACTTTTTTTTTTCAGTCACTGAATGAATGAAGTAATAGCGCATATAAGAGTGAGCAGGAATTACATTTTGCCAAGATTTTTGCCAGTCAATGAATGAATGAATGAATGGATAGCGCGTATAAGTGTGCAGGAACTACATTTTTCCAAGTTCTTTCTTTCCCAGTCACTGAATGAATGAAGTGACAGCGCATATAAAAGAGAACAGGAAATACATTTTGTCAAGTTCATTTTTTTTTTGTTATAGTAAGTAGACTAAACTGAGGTGTAAATGCTAGATGCTGATGGTGTTTTAAGGAACGGAGCATCCAAGTCCCTGTAACACTACAAAAGTGCGGAGATTTTCAGTAATTTGCATGGTATGACGATTTAGGTCGACATTGCATAGCTTCATTAAGTTTTATGTTATTTCTAAAAGCATATTTCAGCCATTTAATGGGCATAGTTCCATGCATAGTTTGGCATTTTGCGCACAGATCTAATCATCACAATCGAATTTTCACACCCACGAGGCCTGTGTAAAGCTCTGTTCCCAGACACAATGTTGCAGACTGTTTGTATTGTATCACGTTACTGCTTCTGGAAATAACTTCCATCCCAAGTCACCCTCCACTCCCCAGACTACTGTCAACTGGCTCTAATAGCCCTTACATACGAGACAATATGAGATTTAAGACAACAATAGGCCCCGAGATAAGAGAGATGCAGTTGATACCAGCAAATCTGAGAGAGTCACTTTGAGATGAATGTGATCCATCACTGCCGTAAGCCGGTGTTCTCAGAGTCCACGTTCAAAGGACTTGGCCTCTCCCCCCTGGTTGATGGTGTTATCTGCACTAATGACGGCACTTGCCTTTCTGAATGCGACAGCAGGCTCTTCAAACCCCTCTTCCCGGCCCGATCCGGTCAGCTCTCGGACACTGCGCCCTCGTCTCGAGATGTCGGGGGAGGTTGCTGTGATAGCCCGTTGCATAAACTGAGGAGGGGAAGGCGCGAAAACAGCGGTAGATTTTTGACATATAGGAAACATGGTACGATCAAGAGTTCTATAGGCTAATCATTGAATATTATTGAGCTACAATTAAATTCATCGCAAATTCGCACCTCCAATGTCAAATAATTTTCATTTTGAAGGGGATTAAATATAGGAATAGTTTAAAAATAATTTGATATGCATCTGTTGTTGTTTGAGACTTCAGTCTTTTGACTGGTTTGATGCAGCCCTCCATGTCTCCCTATCTTGGGCTAATCGTTTCATCTCTACCACACAGGCAATCTGTTTAACATATTCTAACCTTGGTCTACCCCTACAGTTCTTGTCCTCAACCCTTTCTTCCATAACTAAGCTTGCTATTCCTGGGTGTCTTAGTATGTGTCCTACTAACCTATCTCTTCTCTTCATTAGCAGTCGCCAGAAACATCTCTCCTCTCCTACTCGTCTTAACACCTCTTCGTTTGTAACCATATCTACCCATCTGATCTTCATCATTCTCCTGTAACACCACATTTCAAATGCTTCAATTCTCCTCTTTTCTGCTGCACCAATAGTCCAAGTTTCACTTCCTTAGAGCGACACGCTTCAGTCAAAGGCTTTCAAAAATGACTTCCTAATACCTAAATCTATATTCGATGTCAACACATTCCTATTTTGTAGAAATGCTTTCCTTGCCTGAGCCAACCTACTTTTTATATCCATATGCAGTAATTAGAAATTAAATTTTATAATGTGATCACTAACCTTATAGCGTTTAACGTGAAACTGAAAATCGTTCCCCTACAACGCTTGCACGCGTAGAATACGTTGCCAATGTCTGGTATCCAGTTTTCGAGAAATGGCATTCTTTGTTCCATTGGCTGTGACTGTACTCTTTGTCTTGCCCAAAGGAGTGGTTCTTGGAGTGCGGGTGGATGCTCCCCTCATCTCAGCAGGATGCAAGTCAGCAGTTTGTTTTTCTACAGCAACCAACTGCTCTTTGACTTGCTAACTACGGGTGTGTTTATTTCTCGTAAGTCGAGAGAGTCAAGCGCTTCAAACGTATGTTAATATGTGGCACTGATAACATGGTCACCAGCCAACCTCGCTCCACGACAATCGATAGGTTCGATTCCAAGCTATGATACTGGTTAATTCTGATAATATCGCTACATTGTCCCTGTTTTCCTGCCACGTGTTTACATTACCAGACGGCGTGGCTCAGCGGTAACGTTTTTGCCTGCTGATTCCAAGATAGTGGAATCGAATCCTAGTGCAGTCAGCTGGCATTTGAGGGTGCTTAAATGTGAGGGAGCCGTGTCAGTAGATTTACTGGTATGTTAAAGATCCCCTTAGGGGTAAAATTCCAGGACCCTGGCGTTTCTAAAAGCCGCAGTAGTTAAAAGGGAGGTAAAACCAATAACATTATTACACATTATAAGATTACCAACATGGGTACCTGGCTTCGCCCGGGTGGAAATACGTATATGCCTGTCATATTTAGCATTACCGTAGTTCAAGAAAAACCCAACCGGGATCATATTACTGTATATTATATATTAATAATAATTATTGCTATTGCTTCCCTAACGTAAAAAAGTAAGGACATACCACAGACTGGCCTTATTAGCCAGCCTTGGTTACCAGAGATTGGAGTAAAACCAACTACAAACCAACAAAACAGTAATTGAAGTGTAAAATAAGCAGAGTGGTATGATTCTCGACTCTTTTATACAAGCATACCTTACGTAAGGAAACATCTACAAACATATAAAAAAAAATACAATCATAACTTATATATTATATGTTTTCAAGGCATTCCGATACATACAGTTTAATTATCAATTACCGGGTGAGTTAGCCGAGGTCGTTGCGGCATGACTGTTGGCAGTCGCTCACATCCGGGAGGCGAGGCGGTTCGAATCCCCCCGCCGGCAACCTTGAAGATGGTCTTCTGTGGTTTCCCATCTTCCTTCCAGGCAAATGCCGGGGTTGGTCCTTAACTATAGGCCACAGCCGCTACCTTCCAACTCCTCGACCCTCCCTTCCAACTTTCCTCCCCAACGGTACTTGTAGCTCACCCATTGGGTGTCCGTCTCGAAGCAGCTAAAAAACTGGCGAGCCGAACATGTCCTCGGACACTCCCGGCACTAAAAGCCATACGCTAAAAAAATATATATCAATTCAAGTATAAGATACAAATACTGTATTTGTAATATTGTGACAATGTTTTCATTACAAAATTGTCATTGTATTTTTAGCCAATTGTTAAAGTGTACGGTATTTCAAAGAAATATGAATCCGCCTTTGTTATTGAAGGCAGTGGATGTAAAATGCTCGTTATTGATGTACGACTCGAGTGGCTGATGATGGCTATTTATCAGTCGAAACATGTCCCACTAAAAGTGTGTAGACGAAATGTTGCATTGATAAGTGGATAAAGTCAATAAACAATTTTGTTGCCAGGGCAATTAAATAAACATTTGTAAACATGTTTTGATTTAATTTAACTCTATAACTTAAACATTGTCAAATCGGCCCCATTCCCGCACTCCTCTTCATACTCTTGTTTTACAATTCAGCGCAACCCCTACTTAGCCATAACTGGACATCCTGTTCAGCCTTAGACAGTTGTATTTGGAGGTCCCAGGAACGTATCCAGAGCCGTGAGGGAGGATGGGGGGACTATAAACCCAAATACAGTAATGTCATACACACATCTACAATAAAACATGTCATCAGTCAAATTGGGCTGTATCGTCCTCCGAAATTCCTACGAAGATTATACTAAAAACAGCGGTAATTTCAGGTTTTATAGCACAATTATGTTTCAGTCTATGATTGTATCATAGCAAATACAGTTATGCATATTGGTAAAAGAAAAAAGTCTGTCATCGCGGAGGACCGGGTTCGATTCCCGGCTCTGCCAAGCAATTTAATTTGGTTTGAGGGCTGGAACTGGGTACACACAGCCTCGTGAGTCAAAACTGAGAAGTGGTGGGTTTGACTCCCACCTCAGCCATCCTGGAAGTGGTTTTCCGTGGCTTGCACGCTTCTTCTAAATCTAGGGAATAAGGAAATCCCATGTAATTTCTTTCAGGTTTATGGAATAACCCATGTCATTTGGGTACAATCGTGTTGACCGACTGAAAAGCACCAAAATTTTTGTTTACTAAGGCAACACTGAAAAATGGCTTCAAACACCACAACATACTGACAGTACAAGAACGTATTTTTGGATAATACGTGCTTTTGAGTAAGGTGTAGGAGCATTATCTTGGCTACTTGGTTGTGCCTTTTCATGTAATCACTGAAGGAGATAGCTTGGTAGCCTCCTGTGATATGTTGGATTGTTATTTAACTAGCATCCACTCAGTGTTGAATCACTTGGACAATTCCTTGAAATAAACGCTTACAAAATTCTAACTTAACATATTTAAGGAAGACGTCTGCTGGTTCAGAATTGAGCGAAGTGTGCCTCTTGTCCGGCATAGCGGGCGAGAGAGTGTGGACCTTGACAAAGTGAATGGACAAGAGTGGCGAGCTAGAGATGATACTTGGCCTCTGTAGATCGATCAGGGCCTCTCAAGACGTCTACCCAGCCCTGCGTCATTTCAAGACGGCACCTATTCCTGCTGAAGGGTCTCGTCTGTCCTTGAATACAGAGTTAAAATGGTCGTTTTTGCAACATTTTTTTTCTAATAAATTTAACACTGCCCGGGTGAATAACTTAGCAATGTTTACAGACGTGGTCAAAATATTCGTATAGAAACGTATTTTCTCAGTTATTTGCAACTCTAAGTATCCACATAGTATTTTAATGGTTTTGATTAAAATCACTGATGGCTGTGATATTCTTAATTGGTCTATTTATTTTGTTAGTGACGAAGTTAGGGCTTATTGTGTACACAGTGCAGAATCATCGGAATAATGTTTTGCGCCAATTAGGAGTTTTAAATACTGTACAGCTATTTACATTTTTGGAGCATATTTGCAATTTTTGCGCATAAACTTCGCGTTCTACTGTACTTGGCATACAATTCGTTATCGATGGCCCGCCTGGCATAGACTGAGAAATCTATTCTGTTTGTTGTGGTTTCATTTTGAGTCTTGGACAATATGGCCATCAGCCCTGTGTACTTCAGCGTGGTTGGAATTTGTCTAATAACCTGTGTTACAGTACTATCTACAGTAATGATAACAACACAGGAATGTGGAGGCCCTTACAAGGGGGAATGTATAGCCATACTCAAAAGTTGTGACAGTATTATGGTAAGACTAATAAGCAGTCCACATGAAGTAATATGTAAGCCACTATCAATGTTCTTCTTACCGGGTGAGTTAGCCGTGGTGGTTACGGCATGACTAATGGCAGTCGCTCACATCCGGGAGGCGAGGAGGTTCGAATCCCCCCGCCGGCAACCTTGAAGATGGTTTTCTGTGGTTTCCCATCTTCCTTCCAGGCAAATGCCGGGGTTGGTCCCTCACTATAGGCCACAGCCACTACCTTCCAACTCCTTGCCCTTCCCTTCCAACTTTCCTCCCCAACGGTACTTGTAGCTCACCCATTGGGTGTCCGTCTCGAAGCAGCTACAAAACTGGCGAGCCGAACATGTCCTCGGACACTCCCGGCACTAAAAGCCATACGCCAAAAAAAAAAAAATGTTCTTCTTTATAGGTTACTAGCGGACCCGTGCGAGAAATCTCGCATGTTCATAAACCACACTTTCCCCAACAGGTTTATAATGAGAGACTTAAGGAGAAATGTAGTTTTGTTTTTATTTGAACCAACTGATTATAGAACACTATTTACGTTTTAGGCGTCCCTACGGCCAAAATGCGAACTGAACAGCAATGATGTCGAGTATTTTCCTACAGCAACAGTATTTGCTAATCGCACAATTCTTACAAAAATAGATATTTATGAAATTAGAATGCAATTCGTCACTGCTCATGTCATTTGTGAGCTGAGTCTATTGATTGACAGCTTAGCCGTAACACTCACCGGTTATTCAATATTTATGAAATTATACGATTTGAGTACTCATTCCTTTAAATTACTGTTTCTGAAATCCATGCAAAATGATAAAGGAAAGACCTCAGAATGTTAAAATGACATGAAACAGGCGTCACAGCTGCCAAAATGTGAAGTGGACACCAATTATGGAGCGTGTCTTCCTGCAGCAACAGTATCAGAAAATCGCACACTTCGTACAGTTTTTTAATAATATTTTTTTTAAAGAAATTATAGATATTTATGAAATTAGAGTGCAATGCGTCACTGGTAATGTATATTCTCTTTCATTTGAATGCTCATTTTTCACGATCGGTCGCTTGTGAGCGCCGCTGGAGGGATATATACTACTGGAATAATACATATGATGTTATGTAATGTGTTACTATCCGACGAACGGTGTGAAGATTGGTGAACATGGAATGACGTCGCTGCGACAGACATCGCTGCCAACTTTCAAGTTACATTGTAAATGCCAGTTTCAGTGTCTACAATAGTGGTCTGCAAACATGGTGACATTGAAACATACGTGGCAACCACAAATACTGTACAACCTGATTCAACCCATCATCAGTGTGAAATTATGCTATACATCACATAGTGATGGGAGACAAATGTTAACGTTTACACTGTTAGTAATTTATTTATGGTAACGCGGACTATAACCTAACTAATATTCCATGTGCTCCATAGAGGGCTAAACACATGTAAATAATAATAATAATAATATTTAAAATTGTTTCTCTGTGTTTCACCCCGCGGCGTAGCCGTGCTCTTTAATTCGTGCACCTCGGCCGTGAGGGCATCTGCAGCAAGTCCAGAGATCGTAGATTCGAATCCCGGTGTTCACAGCGGATATCCTGAGTGTGGTTTTCCCCCAGATTTGTCCACACTCCCTCCAGGAAAATACTGGGATAGTAACTTATTACAAACCCCGGGGCGCCTACCCAAACCCTGTTTCTGATACAGTTACACAGTCATCACAGGATTACAGCTTATCAGACAAGTTCAACACACACCCAACTTCACGGGGCTGATGACCAAGATGTCCCAAATCCCTCATATGAATTAACAACAACATGACATAATTCGGCAGCAGTCATTATGACTTCGAATGCAAGAGTTGTGTTTGACCTTAACACGAGAGTAAAAGTGATACAGTAACAGAAATATGTAAATACAACACTGAATAAGGGATGGTTGGTTGGTTCCTTAGTTTAGGGCCTGCGACAACGCGGTCATGTAGCCCCGTGTACTTTGGGTGTGTGTAGAATCTGTCTGATAACCGGTGTTAACTGTGATGGCAGTGTTAGTGTGTGTTATCTGTTTTAATTCAAGTAAGGACTGCAGACGATAATTTCAAGTAGTTCCTACGTTTGCTACCAAATGCTACCGTCCACGACACATGGCTACTAGATGCCATCCCAGTCAGCACCTGGCGGCGAACGTTGTAACTAATATAGCGTTATCAATTCTAACCTACAAATTTTGGCTTTACACAGATGTAGTTAGTGGGAGATTCTTTTTCATGCCATAAAGCTTTACTTCCCCTCCGAAGGAAGGCGTACTGAGGGATTTTTAACCCTCTTAAAAATCCGACGACTTTGGCCGGTTTTGAATAAGGCATGTACACCATTTTATTGTTTCTCAGTATGTCCATTATATGCATGTCCTTGGTTTAATTATTTTAGCATAGGCCTACCTCCGTTAACCGGAATCCTATCTGTAACGGAAAGGAATGCGAGTCCCGTTCGATTCCGTTGAAGGCATTATTTACTGTAAATGTAGGAAGTGCAACAGAGAATATGTATCTTGTTATCAGTGGCTGCCAAACCCTTGCTCCCATAGAGTACACAGAATGTGGCTAAGATTGTACACCAAGAACTGTACACTGTACAGGGTCAAGTTCTCTGGTAAAAGTACACCGTACTAGTGTGCAAGTAGGCCTACTGTATGAATCACAAGCAGAAAATGGGAGCTAAACTACAAGCAATACAGGAATAGGACGGTAACAACTGATCGTACGGTAACAGACCATATATTACCTAAGTACTGGAGAAGGACAAAACAACCTACCTGGTAGCTGTGGCTGTTCCTATACCATAGAACAGGCGTTCTCAACCATTTTGAGACTATGAGCACCACCCTTATGGCATGTCAAGTAACCGAGCACCATTAATCTACTATATAAAGCTCAAATACCACTGACTTTCATTCATCACGAAATCTCAGAAACCGCCCAACGGATTGGAATGAAGTTTGGTATGCAGCTTCCTCAAGGGCCGCAAACGCCCACTAAGAAAGGATTTTTGGATATTCAGGTTCTAAAGGGGTGTTAAGGGGGTAGGCCTGCATTTCATTGAATAGCAATATCTCCCGATTGGTTTCATTGGGGGATATGATACTCGGCATATAAACTCATCATTAAAAATAAGAAGACATGTGTCTGAGGGTTTTTCGATGTGGTGTATATTATGAGGTGAAAGGGGTGAAAAGTGGGGGTTGAAGGATTCCTAACGGAGCGTGTATCCCTTAAACGACATAGGCCAGGAGTTTGGAACTCAGCGGGAAAAAATCAGCATAAAAAATAAATAAATAGGTGTTTGATCGTTTTTTCATAAATCCAATATAAGGGGCCCATGGGGAGGGGTGAAATTATGGGGGGGGGGACGTAATATGTCAGAGTGTAAAATTATACATGGCCTATGTTGTAGACAATAACACATTACATCTTTATTGTCTCTTGCTATTTCATCATACGACGAATACTTACGGAGTTATTAATGATTTTGTACTATTTGGCCGGAATTTTCCAAGTCCCAGGAATGACATAAAAATTGATTCGAATGAAATTTCAAAAATATTTATTTTTAATACTTTTATTATATTTTTCACGTCTTTTAGAGTCCGAAACCAACATGATATTTTGATGTTTTTTTTCGTCCCATGCATTTCTGGTTTCAGGTGATAGACCATGCTTATCTATCTATATAACTAATGTTATAGCGGGATTCCAAATGTTATTGCGGGCGAAGCCGCGGGTAACAGCTATATAAAGCTCAAATACCACTCACTCACTCACTCACTCACTGATTCATTCATCACGAAATCTCAGAAACCACCCAACGGATTGGAATGAAATTTGGTATGCAGCTTCCTCAAGGGCCGCAACCGCCCACTAAGAAAGGATTTTTGGATATTCAGGTTCTAAAGGGGTGTTAAGGGGGTAGACCTGCATTTCATTGAATAGCAATATCTCCCGATTGGTTTCATTGGGGGATGTGATACTCGGCATATAAACTCATCATTAAAAAAAAAAAGAAGACACGTGTCTGAGGGTTTTTCGATGTGGTGTATATTATGAGGTGAAAGGGGTGAAAAGTGGGGGTTGAAGGATTCCTAACGGAGCGTGTATCTCTTAAACGACATAGGCCAGGAGTTTGGAATTCAGCCGAAAAAAATCAGCATAAAAAATAACTAAACAGGTGTTTGACCGTTTTTTCATAAATCCAATTTAAGGGGCCCATGGGGAGGGGTGAAATTATGGGGGGGGGACGTAATATGTCTGAGTGTAAAATTATACATGGCCTATGTTGTAGACAATAACACATCACATCTTTTTTGTCTCTTGCTATGTCATCATACGACGAATACTTAGGGAGTTATTAATGATTTTGTATTTTTTGGCCGGAATTTTCTAAGTCCCAGGAATGACATAAAAATTGATTCGAATGAAATTTCAAAAAATTGTTTTTTTTAATACTTTTATTATATTTTTCACGTCTTTTAGGGTCCGAAACCAACATGATATTTTGATGTGTTTTTTCGTCCCATGCATTTTTGGTTTCAGGTGATAGAATTATTTTCCACTAGGACCCATGCTTATCTATCTATTTAACTAATGTTATAACAGGATTACAAATGTTATTGCGGGCGAAGCCGCGGGTAACAGCTAGTTCGATTATAATTATATGTATTACAAATAGTAGGCGTCTTGCTTTCCTTTTCCAATCTCTCTCTCTCTATCCCTCCTCAGACGTGTTGAAATGGCTAGGGATTCTCCGCTCAACAGAGCCTCCGTGTCTTACGCGGCAGCACGCCGGCCTCTCACCGCTGGGTCCGTGGTTCAAATCCCGGTCACTCCATGTGAGATTTGTGCTGCACATCGCGGAGGCACACAGGTTTTTCTCCGGGAACTCCAGTGTTCCCCTGTCATACATTTCATTCTAGCAACGCTCTCCACTAACATTTCATTTCATCTGTCATTCATTTAATCACTGCCCCAGGGGAGTGCGACAGGCTTCGTCAGCCGACACAGTTCATATCCTCGCCGCTATATGGGGGCTTCATTCATTCACTGACCCGGGCGGACGACTGGAAACAGGCTGTGGATTTTCATTTTCATAAATACTATGCAAACTATGCATAAATAATATGGATGTTCATGTCACGTGATGAATTAGGGCGGTCGAGTCGAATCTTTCAGTATCTTTCGTGTTATTCGTAAAACAGGGATGCTCAATTATTTTTAATGTAGATTAAAAATACTATCTCAAAAATTATATCACTGACTGCAAAATTTGTAATGAAAACACTATTACTTCGGTTCGTGCAACAGACATTGAATTAAATAATGGATGTTTGGGGAGCTTGTACTCGCTAGCACATTCGGGCTCGTATGACGAGAGCACCTAATTTCATTTAGAAAGCACCCTGGTGTTCGCGAGTACCAGGTTGAGAACGCCTGCCTTAGAATATAGAAATTTAAAATAAATTAAAAAAAAAGAAAGGTCGGCAAATACTTGCCACTATCGGACGAGAACAAGAGGCTGTGATCATCGGAGCATCACCGACAGCAGTGGCTACGCTGGCTAAAGCGCAGCGTTAGACCATGGGGCCAAGCTCTCTGCTGACTCGGTAGACGCGTGGATTCGAGCCCCACTGTCGGCCGTCCTTGAAATGGTTTTCCATGGTTTCCCCATTTTCAACACCAGGCAAATGCTGGGAAGGTACCTTCTGACAGGCCACGGCCGCTTCCTTCCACATCTTTGCCCAGTTTCATTCATCTTCATTAAATCCATCTCTCATCCCGACGCGCAGGTCGCCCACGAGCGTCGAATAGAAAGACCTGCACTCGGCCTCTGAGGAGACCACACGAAAAAAAAAAAAGAAACCGATCATCAGGAGAGATCCCAGCACGATTCATGACTCTATATCAAAGCTTGGCGTCACAGAGAAATGTTGAACGTTAATTAGGTCTAGGGGCTTTGGACACGTGGTGGTTGTTGTTTATTTTAGGAGCTGCGGAATAGCAATCATACAGCCCCGTGTACTTGGGTATGTGTGTTAAATTTGTGTGACTGATGACTGTACTAGTGTGTGTTTGTAAATTGGGGATAGGCTTGCGATGGAGGCGCCCGTTTCCTTACGTTAGGAACCATCCCAGCCTTTGCCTGGATTAGGAATGTTTGTGTGTGTGGTGGTGGGGGTGTGGGGGTTGGACGGACCCTACGTAAAACCACAATAAGGATGTCTGAGGTGGGAATCGAACCCTCCTATCTTCAGTTTTGCTCCATTGCAGCCCTCACACCAGAATTAAAATTTCTTGGCAGAGCCGAGAATCAAACCTGGACTTCCGGGGCGACAACCAAGAACGGTAGCCACTAAACCACGAGGACATCAGCCCCATGTATTTGGGTGTGTGTTCAATTTGTCGATTCTGTAGTGACTGTCCCCCTAGGGGCTCACATCTAGCGGGACGTGGGTTGGCGACCACGGGACCCCAGCTGAGTCTGGCATTGCTTCCACTTACTTGTGCTGGGCTCCTCTCCGTCTTCTTTCCTGTCAACCTCCCTTGGTCAACTCTTGTTCTTTTCCGACCTCGACGGTATTAGGGTATCCGAGGCCTAGGGAGTCTTTCACTTTCCCACCTTAATTGGCCCTTGTCTCATCTTTCCTGATCCCTCCTTCTTCGAGGGGTCAGACCTCTTGTTTTCTTTTCATTATATTTCCTTTTCTCTTTTAAGATTCCCGCACTGTTTTTGTTAATTGGCTCCCCGTGTATCTAAATTCCCTTTAGCGTGTTTTTTTTTTTGCATCTACACTCCATTTTGTAGGTATTTTCAATCTACGTTGCATTTTGTACGTTTTTTCGATCTAAATTGCATTTTGCGAGGGTTTTACAACCTCAATTGCATTTTGTAAAGATTGACATTCTAAATTGCTTTTTAGTCAGTCTTTCAATATAGGGTCTGCGACTTTTGAGAGTATTTTGAATTTCAATTGCATTTTGTAAGTATTTTCAACATAAACCGCTTTTTACAAGTATTTTCAATCTAAATTGCATGTTGTATGGTGGGCATTTTGAAAGTGTTTTGATTCTCAATTGCATTTTGTGGGTATTTTGAATCTAAATTACATTTTGTAAGTATTTTCAATCTAAATTGCGTTTTGTAAGTATGGTCGATCCAAATGAGTAGTTTGAATCTACCGAACATTTTGTAAGCATTTTCAATTTCCATTGCATTTTGTAAGCATTTTGAATTTCAATTGCACTGTGTGAGTATTTTGGATCTGAAATATACGTTTTTCAATCTGAATTGCATTGTGTATTTTTTAATTGTAATTGCATTTTGTAAGTATTTTGAACCTCAAGTGCATTCTGTCCGTATTTTCAATCTCATTTGCATTTTGTAAGTATTTTGAATTTCAATTGCCTTTTGTACGTATTTTGAACCTAACCTGCATTTTGAGGGTATTTTTCAAACTATTCCTTTTGTGAGTATTTTCGTTCCAAACTCCCTTTTGTAAGTATTACCGCTCTCCATTTTGTGAGTAGTTTCAATTTGAGTTACTTTTTGTAAGTAAGTTACTGTATTTTCCGTCTCACTTAAATTTCGTTCTTGTTTCCATTTCATTGTCATTTTCATTATCACCCAGACCATTAGGGGCCGATAACCTAGATGTTAGGCCCCTTAAAACAATTATCATCATCATCATCATGTAGTGACTGTAGTAGTGTGTGTAACAGTAACCTCTTAAATCTTCCAGATTCAGAGACTAGTCACCAATTAGCCCTTTAAAATCCCCGGATCAACGACTTACCAGTAAAGTCAGCAACATTGCCGTTTCCTAACGACTACTGGGATGAACACGTTTGTCTCCTAGGGAGAGAATTTAATAAACATCGATATTTAATTACTGTCACAGAAGTGGATCAGCTGATTGCTGTCAACAGCACGGGTCACCGGTTGTTTACCGGGCAATCAATGTGGACCAACAAATTAACTACAATCCTGCTAATGTTGAAATCAATATTGATAAATCGTCTGCTAATCAAGAATGCTTTCAATTAAAATTAAACAACATTAAAACATATAAACTCTTCAATTCAGTTACGTTGTGCTTACAAGCGTTATACTTTCAGCCTGGTCTATCCATTGAAGCTCATAAATGGAATGGACCTATCTATGTTTTTGTAATAATACCCGCCAGATTTCCCGATGCACGGAAACGGAGGCCACACTGCCAAGTCAGGAGATAGGCTAAGTGAGTTCGAATCCCACTGACGGCATTCTTTGAATTTGTTTACCATGGTTGCCAAATAGATGCTCAGATAGTGCCTTTCGCCATGCTTCTGGCGTTTATTTCTAAACCTTGTTCACAATTCATTGCAAATATACAGACATCGCAATAATACAGCTTACAAGACGGATTTCACAAGCAGGCGCATTTGTTACACATGGCTGATGGCCCGGGTGTCCAACGCCACTATTTGCAAAATTCGGACCGAGGGAAGATTGCCACTAAGTTCCGCATCTTAAAACATTCATCACCGCCAAACTGATTCCTTTCGAGGCTATGCGACATCATGATCATGTAGCTCCGTGAACTTGGGTGTGTGTGTGGAATCTGTCCTATAACCTGTGTCACTGTGATGGCTGTAGTAATGTGGTCTAGGGTATGGAAGGAGTCGAACGTGGCCCTAAGTTAGGACCCATCCCGGTATTTGCGTGGAGTAGAAGTGGGAAACCACGGAAAATCATTTCTAGAACAATTCAGGTGAGAATCGAACCCATCTCTTCTTAGATTTGCCTCTCGAGGCTGAGTGTATCCCGTCACAACCCTCAGATCGGGATTGAATAAAAACTCAGCAGTTTTTCTAGGTTTATGCCGTGTCTTGAGAGGGGTTTCACCTAGGAACACGAAGAATTAAATTTCTTCGCCTAGTCTGCGAATGGTTAGGGGATATGTATTTCTCATACTATTTATGGAATGGAAGGGTGGGCTCTAACCCAAGCCCTGTGTAAGAAGAGGATGTTACGTATCTCGAGGATTGAAAGAATGAGGAATACTGAGGTGATGGGAAGATTAAACAAGAAGACTGATGTGCTCCTCTCCATCAAGAAGAGGTAACTCGAATATTTCAGACGCTGATGCAGAATGAAAAATGCAGGATCCTACTGATGGTGATACAGCAGAAGATCTCAGGACTACGGTGACCTGGCCGAAGGAGAATCTCATGACTGAAGAACCTGAGGGACTGGTATGAGATGAACACCACGACCCTTTTCCGGGTGGCAGACTCGAAGAATAGAATCGCTTTGATGACCGCCAACCTCCCATAGAAGAAGAAGAAGACATAGCCCGGAATCAAACCCTGAACTTTTGGATACGAAGTCGCAATACATACCCCGAGACCACACATGGAGGCACCAAAACTCAACTCTTATGAATTATTCCTTGATGGCAAATATTTATAAACCAATCAACACAAACTCAACACTGAGTTGTCAGTGTAGCTATACTTTCTTCCCCAGAAGTTCGGAAGATGCGTGCACGTCGATATTGAGTAAAGTTTCCCTATGCGTTTCACGCACCCAAACACAATTCCTCCCAAATGCAGAGAAAAAAATGACAGGCATTTCAGAAATAGCACACGGCGCGGCGGTCCTCCCCCCCACCCTTCCCTTAATCTTCGTCCCTCATCCCACGCCATCCTATCATCCTCATGCCATCTGTTCGCACAACATCGATTTATCAATCCATGAAGGACGCAGAGGCGATGGAACGTCTCTACATTGGGAAAGGAGAAATATGAGACTGACAAATCTATGGCAGCTCCTGCCCACCGCTGCCTGTCAGTTGCAGATATTATCCTGAATTGGAAACTAATATGTCTCCAAAACAGTCATAATACCCTGATATGGTATTCACTTAATTCCAAGCAATGATGACTAGGGCCCGGATTTTGATGAAAAGTCATCTTTTTTCTGAGTACACGGAGACGATGCTTAGTGGTAATTAAGTGTATTCTACAATAAATATGTTAGATATATGGGGTTTTTAAAAGTCATCAAAATGCATTTTTCCTACATTTTGCAGAATAAAGTCATTTTCTAACATTTAGGGGCATTTTAGGTCATTTTTCAGGTGTTTTACGTTTATAGGTCTTTTTTTTATTGAATATGTTTAAATGCTCATTTTAAAGTTATGTTTTTAGTACCGGTATCTGTATTTCTAAATTTGTCAGCGTTAACATTCTTGGTCTAACATGACTACATACTGTAGTTCTGCAGTGCTCATCTGTTTTCATTACTCGTTTCTTATCTACGCAGCTGATTTAATTTTTCTCGACGAAGCATTTGTGTGTACGGTTTGCGTCACTGATTTCGTCACGTGAGTATTGCGTTAGTATGAGAAAAGAAACGGGGTAATCCCCTCAGCGCCATGTGGTTTGTGTCGAGTTTATCTTTATTAGAAGTGTTGACAGCTCTGGCCGGCTCTGACGTCTGATCGTTCACTCAAATACCCTCCAACTATAGGTCTTTTAAGGTGTGTTTGTGTTGTAGGTGTGTGACGTTTTGTTGTGCAGTGTAATTGAAATGCCAAAACAAAAGCAGTCAACTGCAAGCCGTTTAAAACAGTATGTGTCAGATTTCGGTGAAAACATATTCTCAACTGATGGAACTATTTTGTTCTGTAAAGTGTGCGAAATCAAAGTCGCTGCAGATAAACGGTTCACCGTACAACAACACGACGGACGTGATCAACATTTGCGAGGTCTTGAAAATGTGGAAAAAAGGAAAGTGTCTCAATTACTGTTAAAAGAAACTGCTTCGACATCAAATAACAAGTCATCTTCCTTTTATAAAGAATTATGTGAAGTGTTTGTTAGTGCTAATATTCCACTAGGAAAACTAAGCAATCCTAAATTAAGTGATTTCCTCGAACGCCACACTGGTCATACTATTCCAGACGAATCAACATTGCGTAAAAACTACCTATCAACATGTTACGAAGACACGTTAAACCGAATGTGTGAATGGGAAAAAAAAATTACGTATCAATTGACGAGACTACAGATTCAGAGGGACGTTATGTAGGAAATGTAGTGATAGGGACCCTAGAAACAAACAGTCCCGGGCAAACTTTTCTGCTGACCTCAGAGGTTTTGGAAGCGGTTAATCACACTCAGATATGCAAACTGTTCGATAAATCCATGTGTTTAATATGGCCTATGGGAATACAACATGAGAATGTGCTCCTCTTCCTAACAGATGCAGCACCTTACATGGTAAAGGCAGCAAAATCTATCAAAGCATTTTACAATAAGATGGTGCATGTTACTTGTCTGGCCCATGCTTTTCATCGAATTGCAGAAGAGGTCCGATCAAAATTTTCAGAAGTAGATAGACTAGTTTGCTCAGCAAAGAAAGTCTTTGTCAAAGCACCATCCCGCACTAAATATTTCAAAGACAAGGCCCCTGATTTAGCTTTGCCCCCCGCACCAGTTTTAACACGCTGGGGTACCTGGTTGACTGCATGCATATACTATTGTGACAATTTTCACATAGTGAGAGAAGTAGTGAATGGCTTTGATAGGACAGATGCTAAGGCTATTGGGAGTGCACAGGACCTGTTTTCTGATCCTCAAATGGAAGGTCAATTGGCTTCCATAAAATCAAATTTTTCATTTTTGCCAGAAACCATAACCTGCTTAGAAGAAAGTGGCATGCTATTGGCCAAGTCAATAGAGTTAGTCAGGAATGCTAAAGGTTATATAAAACATGTAAAAGGTAAGATTGGGGACTCAGTCAGACAGAAAATAAAATTTGTATTGGACAAGAATAAAGGGTATCAGACAGTGTGTCAAATAGCCAGTATTTTATCGGGAGAAGACTTCAGGATTGACATTTTTGAAGAGGATTTAACAGCCAGTGACATAGTGTTTTTCAAATATGCTCCTATTACATCAGTGGAAGTGGAGAGAAGTTTCTCGAAATATAAAACAGTATTAGCTGACAACCGCCGTTCCTTCACCTTTGATAACTTGAGGATGACGATGGTGCTATATTGCAACGCTAACTAAGGTATGTTTATTTAGCAATATATTTTTTCACTTTGTAGTAGAAATGAAAATGACGTATTGTTTATCTATTGATTAATAGTTTAGACTAATTATACTAAGAATATTTGTTATTCGAACCATTATTTGTACAAGACAATCATGAAATTGATCATTTTTAGGTAATTTTTTATGATAATTTTTAGGTCGTTTTTTAAAAAATGAGGTCATTTTAAGAGAATTTTAAGGGCATTTTATAGGTCATTTTTCGATAATTTTAAGGTCATCAACATCCGGGCCCTAATGATGACTAAGGGAATGGTTGAAGCCCTCGGAATAGGAGCAGAAGAAAAGAGAAATGGACAGATTGGAGGCATTTGAGCTATGGATGTACAGAAGGATACTGAGGCTGAGTTGGAAAGATAAGGTCACAAACGATGAGGCGGATGGGAAAGAGAAAGGAAATATTAAATTCTGTCAAAATTAGAAAACTGCAGTATCTGGGTCATGTGATGAGAGGAGAGAAATATCATCTGCTACAGCTGGTCATTCAAGGAAAGTTACAAGGCAAAAGAAGACCAGGAAGAAGACGCATTTCTTGGATCGATAATCTGAAAACTTGGTTCAATTGTTCCACTATTGAGCTGTTTCGAGCTGCATAATCTAAAGCAAGAGTCTCTATGATGGTTGCCAACCTCCTGAGAGGAGATGGCACATAACGAAGAAGAAGAAGTTAGTATTTTCTAGTCCCCTACGAGTTTCAGGTGGTTAAGATTGCGTCACAGATTACTGATCCTGAACCTGCGTTGAACAGTTCATCCCCTACGGGTATTCCTTTCTTCACCTTGATATCTTAAGTCTACATTTCATAATTCATGCTAAACGTGCACTATGGTTCCAAAAATCTGGAGGGTGAAGACAGATACCCATAAAACAAGCTCTTGACGGTCAGCTCAGAGGGAGGTTCGAGTTAGTCCTATGGTCACCTTGGTGGGAGGTTCTAGTTGGTCCCTTGGTCACCTTGGTGGGAGTTTCGAGTTGGTCCCATGGAACTGCCCCTCAGTTTAGTCACGGACACGTTTGAGTTCGGCCCACGGTCAAAATATTCCCTGCGGATTACTGTCGGCCCTAGGTCGGGTGAGGTTAGGTTATTTAACCTTATTTAATGTTTTATTATAAATACC
Source organism: Meconema thalassinum (assembly GCA_946902985.2). Lineage (NCBI taxonomy): Eukaryota > Metazoa > Arthropoda > Insecta > Orthoptera > Tettigoniidae > Meconema > Meconema thalassinum. The sequence goes on from OX336393.1 coordinate 180,007,715, forward strand.
AAATTAATATGTTATTGTAGTAATCATTAAATGCGAATGTATTAATATCAATAATTAACTTTATGTTCGACGATGTCGAAATGTAAATATTATATGTCAGAAAACTGTCATTATAACACTATTTTTCATTATGAAACAGTTTCTCCCACCAATCAGAGCTCAAGACACAGTTGTGTGACCAATTAGGTAAGGATAGCATCGCACCTGCGCCGAGTTCCACGGCCTCCTAATTTAAATTTCACTGCGTGACTAGTCTCAAAGTGCAGTAATCGAGGAGGCCATGGTCAAACACAAGGTATTCTCTTCGTCCCATGCGCTCTGTTCAGTACATAAAACTGGCGAAATCTCGACTGATATTTATGAATATTTATGTTCGAACATAAAGTAGTTATAATTATCGTCGAACATAAACAGTCGTATGCAACTCGCCTATAATGGTAATTAGACACTCGTATGAAAATTATAAAACTCGCTACGCTCGTTTTATAAACATACTCGTGTCTTAATTATTGCCATTATAGGCTCGTTGCATAATGAACTATTATTATTGAATGTAATTTTGATACTTGTTTAATAAAATAATAATAATAATGCTATTGGTTTTACGTCCCTTTTAACTACTGTGGTTTTTAGAGACGCCGGAATGGGATCTTTAACGTGCCAGTAAATCTACTGACACGGCTCCCTCAGATTTGCGAACCCTCAAATGCCAGCTGACTGCGCCAGCATACGAACCTGCAACCTATGTGTTTAATAAAAGCAAGCAGCCGAACCTTAGGATATCTGATACATAAGCTAGTAGAGGTAACTAATATCAGAGTAGCACAAATGATTTGTGGGACAAATAAATGAGAGCATTGTCAGGAGGGTACTCGAAATGAAGAGATAAATGCCAAGTTAGAAATGAACACGCTAGATGAAGCTGTTCGTATGAGATGGTGGGGTCATGTGAAGAGAATGGGGGAGAAAAGATTGTAATAATGTTATTGGTTTTACATCCCTTCTAACTACTGCGTCTTTTAGAGACGGTGCCGGAATTTTGTCCTATAGGTAAAGCAACATTCTTCGCCATGCGGATATAGTCTGCATGACTGTACGGATAGCGGATAATGTATAGAGTAAATTTGCGGATAGTTTTTACAATAGGCCTACAATGTTCAACAGGATTTTTAATTATTAATTTTAGATTTTGCTAAGATCCGCGTCTTTCACGTATCTTGTTATTTCCCTGTTTGCTTTCTCTTGGATTGAATGACAATAAAAGAGAAGTGAGAGAAACCTGTCATGAAAACACCCTCAATTCGTGTTGACCTATGCAAAAAATAAAAGGTAATTTATCCCTGTTTTTGCCTGCGTGGGTATATCCGTCGACTAAGTAAGTGCTATAATTATCCACCCGCTGTTTCACTTGCCGTTACTCGGAGGGACAAAACTCAGTCAACATTATATTGCGATTCACACACAGCCTAGGGGAACGAATTTCTCCTCGAATGTCTAAATGTGTTACTTTAACACTTTATGCCATTCCTAATAAATTAAAAATAGTAGGCCTAATGTCAGCGGATTCAGATAACAAACATGCGGATGCGGATAACAGTCGTGCGGATGCGGATAAAAGTCATGCGGATGCGGATAACAGTCGTGCGGATGCGGATAACAGTCGTGCGGATGCGGATAACAGTCGTGCGGATGCGGATAAAGTCGTGCGGATGCGGATAAAGTCGTGCGGATGCGGATAAAGTCGTGCGGATGCGGATAACAGTCGTGCGGATGCGGATAACAGTCGTGCGGATGCGGATAAAGTCGTGCGGATGCGGATAACAGTCGTGCGGATGCGGATAAAGTCGTGCGGATGCGGATAACAGTCGTGCGGATGCGGATAAAAGTCGTGCGGATGCGGATAAAGTCGTGCGGATGCGGATAACAGTCGTGCGGATGCGGATAAAGTCGTGCGGATGCGGATAACAGTCGTGCGGATGCGGATAAAGTCGTGCGGATGCGGATAACAGTCGTGCGGATGCGGATAACAGTCGTGCGGATGCGGATAACAGTCGTGCGGATGCGGATAAAGTCGTGCGGATGCGGATAACAGTCGTGCGGATGCGGATAACAGTCGTGCGGATGCGGATCCCTATAGGGGATCTTAAACGTGTCAGTAAATCTACTGACACGGCTCCCTCGCAATTGCGCACCCTCAAATGCCAACTGATTGCGCCAGGAAGGAATCGATCCTGCAACCTTTATCACAGCAGGCGAGAACGTTAACGCTGAGCCACACTGACAGGAGAGATTATCTAAGAGTTCGACCGAAGAGGGTAAGATAAGTAGAGGTAGACCTAGAAGGCGATAGTTATTTCAGTGTTGAACGATTTCAAAGTGAGAGGCGTAGAAGCAAAGGAGGCCGCAATGCTAACTGCAAACAGAGGCTTGCATTTATTTTTATATATCGTATGGCTTTTATTGCCGGGAGTGTCTGAGGACATGTTCGGCTCGCCAGAGGCTGTAGCTGCTTCAAGCGGACACCCATAGGGTGAGCTACAAGTTCCCCTCAATTTCAAGTAGGCCTAGTTCCAACTTTCGCTACCAGATGTTAATGATACCTAGTGGTGAACGTTGGAACTTTGATAGAGCGTTCCAACGAAATCTAACCTAGAAATTGAGCTTCACACAAGTTTAGTCTGTGGAAGGATCTTTTACATACCATAAATCTATGACATGGGACTGCCGGCTTTACTCCCCCTCCGAAGGAAGGCATACTGAAGGATTTTAACGCTCTTAAAAAATCCGACGACTTCGGCCGGGTTTGAACCCGCTATCTTGGGCACAGCAGTTCAGCATGTTACCAACTACGCCACCGAAGCCACTAGAGGCTTGCAGACAAGACTAGACGCTGAAAGGAAAAACAGACTCAACTGAAAATGTATATATCATTTTTTTTAGCGTATGGATTTTAGTGCCGGGAGTATCCGAGGATATGTTCGGTTCGCCAAAGTTTGTAGCTGCTTCTATGCGGACACCCATGGGATGACCTACAAGTACCGTCACGTGTGGAGTGTTGCCTGGGGAGGAAAGTGTGAATGTAAGGCCGAGGAATTGGAAGGTAGCGGCTGTGGCCTATAGTTAGGGACCAACCCCGGCATTTGCCTGGAAGGAAGATGGGAAACCACAGAAGATCATCTTCAGGTTGCCGGCGGGGGGATTCGAACCTCCTCGCCTCCCGGAAGAGAGCTACTGACTGCAGCCACACCGTAACGACCACAGCTAACTCACCCGGTTATGTATCAATAAAGATAGCAAGCAGTATACTGCAGTGATATAATGTGCATGATAAGTGGCGGTTCGTAACTGATACACTACGAACTGGAGATGACCGATTGGTAATAACATTACACTCCCAGTCTATATAAGGCAGGAGCAGAGAATAAAGTACCCTTTCATAAATAAGACGTTCTCTTCTCTTAGCCTGGAATGAGCTGTGGAATACAGAACAGAATGATGACGATGCCCTCTTGGTGAACGCGACCAAAAGACTCAAGTTATAAGATTTCGCAACGAAGGAGACAAAACTGTTGGGGCACGAACCCGCTGTTCGAAATATTTGTCATAAGCCGATAATGAAATCCGTAACTTCATGAAAATCCTAGTCGTTTCTTGAAAATGTTGTGTTTAGTGTACTAACTGAGGAATGCACTATTTGACACTTCTTTTCACGACGTGACGAACAGACACAAACAGATTAAGCAAGTTATTTATTTGCATAATTTGTTGTCACTTCATGGACGACCATACAAGACAGGTGGAAGTACTAGTGCATAATTGGAATGTCAACTAGTTCTACTTTTCTGGATATCACACCGATATAAGCTCAGAAAACACAATAATGAACATCATATACTCAATTAGTTTATAGCACTTCCTCCTGAAATACAAGTATCTTCTAGTTCTTTTCTGCAACATTTCTTTACTTTTTCCAGTAAATAATCAAATTCCACAACGAATACACCGTTATTTCATTTTCCGGTAAAAGATGCGTAAAAGAAAGCACAACATGTGAAGGTAAGAATCACTTCAAGAAGTTCCGAGACTTATAATGATTTTCATAACTTATACTAAGCGCCAGTCTTTCATGAAATGACTAGGATTTTAGTGAAATAACTTGGTCGGTTGGTTCCTCAGTTTAGGTCATGTAGCCCCGTGTACTTTGGGTGTGTGTAGAATCTCTCTGATAACCGGTGTTAATTGTGATGGCTGTATTAGTGTGTGTTATCTGTTTTTAATTCAAGTAAGGACTGCAGATATTCGATTTTACAAGTAGTTTCAACTTTTGCTACCAAACGCCACCGTCAACGACCAACTAGTTCTGAACTGTGTTACTAGATGCCAACGCATTCGGCTCCTGGCGACGAACGTTGGACCCTAAGAGCGTTAGTTAAATATAACCTTTTAGCTTCTCACAAGTGTAATTAGTGGAAGGTTCTTTATCATGCCATAAATCTATGACATGGGACCGCCGGCTTTACTTCCCCTCAGAAGGAAGGCATACTGAGGGATTTTTAACGCTCTTAAAATCCAACGACTTCGGCCGGGTTTGAACCCGCGACCATGGGCATAGAAGCTGAGCATGCTACCAACTACGCCACCGCAGCCGCCCAGTGAAATAACTTGTTTTATTTAAAGTATTTGGAGTGGACAATTTTGGTAATGATCAGTGATGATAATTTTTGTTTTAAGGGGTCTAACATCTAGGTTATCGGCCCCTTTTTGTATAAATTCATATAGTTTTTAGAGCATAGCCTCACCGACTGACTCTCTTAAGAGAGAACAGTCTTCGTAATGATTATCGCAATTTCACAGCGCTTAATGACAGCAGATTTATCAAGCTGATTGATCCTTCATTACAAAGTTTTCACGCAACCACCCAGAAGTATTTTCTGGCAGATTTAGTAACCGAACGCACAAAATCATACGTGTGTACTTTTGTTTGTTTGTGTAACTGGAAATATAAAGACTCCCTCGAGGTGTCAGAATGGCGAGTAGATGAAGATAAGACTCGGACTATTTGACCGAGTTCCAACTGTTTGAGTAATGAGGTCAGATAAACTGATCTCTGAGCATAATGAAAGAACTGACTAAAGTTTGTGTTAATAAGACCACTCGTGTTTATAACTTGCCATATTCGCCAGCTGGAACATTACCAGCTGTGCTCAACAGCACGAAAATAATAATGCATAGTTATTTATGAACTTCGTCTGTCTTCTCGAAAGAATTATTTCTTCTCTGTCTCTCTGCATCATCAGCAAGCGAACATCACCAGATCAGCTTCGCCTAAGACTTTCGTTTTAGGTTTGGCGATATGTATGTATATGTCGTAGTCAGATAGTGAAATCCGTCATCATACAATCTCTCTCTCTATATATAGCTAGCAACCCACCCCGGCTTCGCCCAGGAACAGTTATGAATGCATTACGTGATAAGCGCTCTTTTTTTCGATGTCAATGAACAACGACCTATATCCGTTTTACGTCTCGGCATGATGGGTTAAAATCACTGACAGGACTATTAATTATATTATCATGGAGATGCATGAGCAACGAATTCTTGTCAGACGTAATTTAAGAATGGCGAGGTGCATGAAACACAAATCCCCCTTCCGTCCAATCTTAAGTTGACTGTGTATTTTGCGGAACAAAAAGTTCGCAGCAGTAATTGAATGGTAATTGTTGGAAGAAATGAAAACGTAAAAACACTTATAGGGGGCGATGTATTGAATATAGAGATATTCTCTCACGAACTTTTTTTGTAGAACTTTTCATGGTGAACAATTGTTACACTCATAAGTTAGTATATTGATATTTTTAACGGTTTGTCCAGCGTAAGCTTAAAATACGCACGGACGCCAGGTTTCTTTTCCGACTTTTTCACTGAAATCGTTACTGCTTGGCTTCCTTTGATAATAAATAAATTATTTTCTACAGAAGCCTTCCTCGAGATTTCCTTTACAGAATGGTGAAAACCGCATCACAATCCATCCAGTGGTTCTCGAGATTACCCGTGACATCCAAGAATCGGAGACTTTGTTTTATACTAAGTAGAGACACGTTAAGGTGTATGTTTCACAAAACTCAAGCTCCTATACCAGAGGGAATTAGAAGGTGTGGTTTGTACCAAAATCTTCCAAATCGTATCAATAGTACAGGAAGAAACTTGCATTTCTTGAAAAGTCAACGGAAATATATTTATTTGTTTATAAAGTGCTTTTTATAAACAAGTAAACAAGACGATAGCCCCTGTCAAAACTATGTCGCGTACAGCCGCATAGCACTAAAGCCAGGCGGGTGGTCTGTACACATGGGGCACACACACTCCATTGTGCAACCAGCAGCAGTGATGAATTGCTCTCTGATTTCATAAATATTGACAATTTGTTTAAAAAGTGCGTTTGAACAAATTAACATATTTATAGAAGCCCGCATAACAGTAAAGCCATGCGGGTGACTTATACACATGCGAGAGTTCCCGCACGGGTCCGCTAGTTAATGTTTTTTTATGATGATGATGATAATTGTTGTTTTAAGGGGCCTAACATCTAGGTTATCGGCCCCTAATGATCTGGGTGATAGCAAAAATGAGAATGAAATGGAAACCAGAACGAAAATTATGTGAGACGGAAAATACGTACAAAGAGAAACTCAGATGGAAACAACTCACAATATGGTCTTACAAAAGGGAATTTAGAACGAAAAGATTCACAAAAAGAATAGATTGAAAAAGACCCACAAAACGTAGGCTAGATTCAAAATACGTACAAAAGGCAATGTAGCGTCGAAATACTTACAAAATGCAACTGAAATGCAAAATACTTACAAAATGCACATGGGATCGAAAATACGTACAAAATGCAATTGAGGTTCAAAATACTTACAAAATGCAATTGAAATTGAAAATACACAATGCAATTCAGATTGAAATATCCCAGTTCCAATCCAAATTATTCACAAAGTGCAATTGAAATTCAAAATACTTACAAAATGCAATTGAAATTGAAAATGCTTACAAAATGTACGGTAGATTCAAACGACTCATGAGGACTGACAATACTTACAAAATGCAATTTAGATTGAAAAAACGTGACAAAATGTAATTTAGATTCCAAATATCCACAAAATGCAATTGAGAATCAAAATATTTGCAAAATGCCCGCCAAACAAAATGCAATTTAGATTCAAAATTCTTGCGAAATGCGGTTTAGGTTGAAAATACAAAATGCACTTGAAATTCAATAATCTCACTAAAATGTCCTACGCCTACATTGAAAGACTTACTAAAAAGCAATTTAGATTGTCAATCTTTACAAAATGCAATTGAGGTTGAAAACAATCCCGAGATGTAATTTAGATCGAAAAAACTTACAAAATGCAACGTAGATTAAAAAGGCCTTAAAAAAACGCTAAAAGGGAATTTAGATAGGCTACACGGTGAACCAAGTAACAAAAACAGTGCGGTAATCTTAAAGAGAAAAGGAAATATAAGGAAAAGAGGAGAGGAGAGGAGATGGGAGAGAGGAGAGGGTCCGCCCCAAAGGTAAGGGACAAAAGGGGAAAACGGACCCAGCAAAGGAATCCCTCGGGGTCGCCAACTCCCGAACTCACCAGCCGTGAGCCCCTGAGGGTGTAGCATTATCTAGGGTGCACCAGAAGTGGTGGGGCTACATACACCCGACCTCCTTAAGGGCCTTGAGCACAAGGCAGGAGGTAAAAGGAAAAGAAAGAGAAGGCTGACCCCTCACAGAAGGAGGGTATCAGGAAAGATGAGACAAGGGCCAATTAAGGCGGAAAAGGAAGAGACTCCCTAGGCCTCGGATACCCTAATACCGTCGGGGTCGGAAAAGTACAAGAGTTGACCAAGGGAGGTCGACAGGAAAGAAGACAGAGAGGAGCCCGGCACAAGTAAGTGGAAGCAATGCCGGATTCAGCTGGGGTCCTGTGGTCGCCAACCCACGCCCCACTAGATGTGAGCCTCTGGGGGGGGGGGGCGGTGTTTTTTGGAAATGCATCGAATTTTCCCTTGTGTTCCGTTAGTTGACAGCGCACTAGTAATTTTGTTGCGTTTGCGTTGTTAGTGTTCCGATCAGGGTTGGGGAGCAACGCGTTACTTATAACAGTTACTTTTTATGGTAACGATGTTACTTTTTACGGTAACGAGAGGGTAACGACGTTATTTAAAAAAATCAAATGTAACGCCGTCACTTTTAAGAGTAACCAAGTAACGAAAACGCTCGTTACTTTTCAAGATGGACGTCGTCGGCATATTTAATTTCTTAAAGTCGGATGTAAAGTGTGCACATGTGGAAAAATAATCCAGAACAGCCACAGTTCCACAGCGAACTTAAGGATGAGCATACAGCTTAAGAGGCCGGCCCCGGGGTGTTGGGGCAGCACGCCTGCCTCTCACCCGGAGGCCCCGGGTTCGATTCCCGGCTCCGTCAGGGATTTTAGAAATTGAGGTCAGGGCTGGCCTCGTGAGGACAATTGAGTAGCTGTCTGACAGTGAGGCAGCACCCCGGTTACGAAAACCAAGATTAACGGCCGAGGGGACCCGACGCGCTGATCACGCGTCACCCCAGTATCTGTAGCCTATACCAAATGGATGGGCAGCGGTCGCTTGGTAGGCCTACGCCCTTCATGGGCTGTAGTGCCAGGGGTTATTATTATACAGCTTAAGAAGCCAGTCCAATAACGATTTTAATATTAAGACTGTGTCCGTCATAGATCCTGTACAACAATTATTATAGTTTTACATTTTCAAAATCCAAATCGTAACTATGATTATCCATTTTTTCAAAATTTGGTTCTTGCTCTGTGCTGACCTTTACCGTTCCCTTCATATCTCCCACGTTTATTGGAATTGTTGGACTTTTCATTCTTTTTAGAGGGTGTTTAACCATCAGCTTCAAAATGAAACACGCACATTTCCACATCTGTTAATGAAGTAAGAATTATTATTTCATTTACATTCGGAGCAAACTCAAAATTTACTTTTATTGTTTTATGGAAAGACTAACTAAAGTCAAAAGGGTTGAGTGAGGAAAGTCATGAAAGCCAGACAAGAAAGGAAAGAGGTGACAGTCTACCCCAAAGTCATTTTCTGTATGTATGGGCTATTGTATGCCTAGTCTTTATTAGGCTACTCCCGTTTAAACGGGGCACAGGATGACAAGTTAGTGATGAATTTCTGTGACGGGTGGCTTTAAGGAGTTTAATAATAATAATAATAATAATAATAATAATAATAATAATAATATCGTATTGCCTCGGGTACCAGGTGCAAGCTTTCATGTCGAATTTTGTTGTTCCTTGGAGCGCTATGAAAGTCAAGTAGGTTAGATATCTAGGTAAGCTTCTTGACACTATAGCACTTTCTAGTAGAGAATGGAGGAACTTTTTGTATTAGAGGAAAATCCCGAGAATAATTTTGCCATTATGAACACGACCTACTAAATTCAAATGGGTTCTTTAACATCCCACCAACGTATGGCATGGGTGTCGTGACTTTTGACGCCTTTCAAAAAATCACTTACCATGGCCAGGGGCAAACCTGCAAGCTTGGGTTGGTAGCCCGACACGATAATCACTGAAGGTGAATGGAACTGGGATGAAAATTTTACGGATGCGGCCACACCCTTTTACAAGTTACCGTCCCGTCATTTACCTGGAGTAAAAGAATGGAAAACTACGGAAAACACATTTCCAAAGTTGGCCGACGGTCTAACAAGTAACTTTCACAGATAGCTTGTCTCCATGCCGTAACACTACCCTTTAGCGGGCATAGCTACCCGGCCTCTGTATTAGCTGCAATTTTGAAAATACAGTAGCCTACATTCAACTGCTGACGAAATCTCAAGAACAAAATTTATAGTTGTCTTTTCTTTCAAGCTACTTATTAACATTTCACTATTTCTTATAGTTAACAAAAAATAGTCTACCAACTTTTAGAATCGTACGGCCGATTTTCTTTATTTCTTTTCTTGGAGTAGGGATGAATAACCACGGAAAACCAATTCTAGAATTTCTCCACAGTTCTTCCTCATGAGGCAAAGTAAACCCCGTTCCAGCCCTCACGCCAGAATTAAATTTCTTGGTAGAGCCAGGAATCGAACCTGGACATCCGCGGCGACAGCCAAGAATGCTAGGCACTGCGCTACGAGATGGACGCATGAGATTTGTAATTGCGTGATTTACTTACATTATAGACTCAATTGCTACTGTACATGTAATACAGCACATAATCCCTAACCTATTTGCAGCTTACTTCAGAAATAAAAAAAATAAAATGCTAAATTTTAGAATAATAAAATAATAATAATATCGTATGGCCTCGGATGCCGGGTACAAGCTTTGTTATTTGACACCCAAAGGGTGGCTCGCATGTCGAATTTCGTTGTTCCTTAAAGCACTATGAAATTCAAGGAGGTTAGATATCTAAGCTCCTTGAACACTATAGCGCTTTCTAGTAGAGAAATTAGGAACTTGATGTTGGCGGTAAATTCCGAGATTAATTTTGCCATTATGAACACGGTCTACTGAATTCAAATGGGTTCTTTGACATGCCAACATCGTAAGACATGGTGTCGTAATTTTTGCCGCCTTTAAAAAAAATCACTTACCACGGCCAGGAGCGAACCTGCAAGCTTGGGGGTTAGTAGACCGACACGTTGACCATTCACCCACCGTGGCAAGCTAATTTTAGAATTTAAAAAATGGAATTTTGTAGTTTTACGTGATCGGTAATTTTGAAACCATGAGCCACGGAACCTCCATTTTACGTGGAATCCGAACCACAGGACATGATATTTCTATTCGAAAATCTCGCATGCATTGATCGGGAATAGAACCCAGTCCACCTTGGTGAGAGGCAAGCAGCCTGACCACTACCCCATCACCCTCCAAACTTTTAGAATGGTAAATGCTATACACAGAACAACCTTTCATGAGGTTCCTTCTGTCTTGTATATACGAGTAGATAAACCACCGCGGCGTAGCTGTGCTCGTTAAATCGTACACCATGACCAGGAGGGCAGCTGCAGCAACTCCGGAGATCATAGGTTTGAATCCTGCCGCTGACAACAGCTCTCCTGGGTCTGGTTTTCCTCCAGACAAATGCTGGGATAGTACCTTATATCAAGTCTCGGGGTAGGCCTACCTACCTAATCCTCGTACCTAATACAGTTGCACACACTACAGTCATTACAGAAAATGCATGTTACCCGACAAGTTCAACACTCACGGGGCCTATGACCAAGATGTCTGAAGCCCCCAAATTTAATTAATAACAACAATGTCTATAGATGAATGATGCCCTTCGAGAGTTCTTGAAAAATAAACCTGCTGTCTCCCAACATACAGGATAATAACAGTGATTGGTGACAGCCATTTCACTGAAGTACCAATATCCATCCAAACAGAGCTATGGCACTGCGATCGTTCAACTCTCACTTCTTGTCCAAGGTGGTTAGCCAAGTGTTTTCTGTTTCGTAAACCGCAGCTTCTTTTTTCCATCCAGTTTACTCGCCAGTAGAGCGTGAGGTAAAGAGGTCGCGCTACGCCGATCAATGCCAGGGAGAGCGGCCGACAGCAGACCAGCGGGACTCTTCAAGACAAAACGCATGTCTGCATGACTTAAATCTGTTTATCCGCATGGAATGTAGGCAGCCCCGGGGACCTGACGAGTCGAAGGACACGGGCCCAAGGGATGTAGGGTTTGCAACGCTTATCGCACTCGCCAACAATACAGGGAACATTTACTTGAGAAATTGTAAAATATTGTTTCAGAGTTAAAGCCGCTAAACCTGGAGGTGAACACTTAATTGCATTAGTAACGTCGTTACCTCTCATTGCCATAAAAATAACGGCTATTAGTAACGGCATAAGAGTTTAGTAAAAAAAAAAAAAAAATTGATGTTCTTTCAGTCGGTCAAGACGATTGTTTTAGAATATACTCTTTGTTGTTGTTTGAGTCTTCAGTCTTTTGACTGGTTTGATGCAGCACTCCATGCCTCCCTGTCCTGAGCTATCCGTTTCATCTCTACATAGCTGCCACACCCTACATCCGAGGCAATCTGTTTAACATATTCTAACCTTGGTCTACCCCTGCAGTTCTTGTCCTCGACCCTTCCTTCCATAACTAAGCTTGCTATTCCTGGGTCTTAGTATGTGTCCTACTAACCTATCTCTTCTCTTCATTAGCACTCCCCAGAAACATCTCTCCTCTCCCACTCGTCTTAATACCTCTTTGTTTGTAACCCTATCTACCCATCTGATCTTCATCATTCTCCTGTAACACCACATTTCAAATGCTTCAATTCTCCTCTTTTCTGCTGCACCAATAGTTCAAGTTTCACTTCCATAGAGCGCCACCCTCCAGACAAAGGCTTTCAAAAATGACTCATATACCGTGATGCCAATATTTCTGATTTTCATAGCTGACATCAGCGTTTCGGCAGAGATATAACGTCGTACTTGAGATCTTATGCATAGTGCATATCAAGATAGAAAATGTTTAACATTCAAAACTATTCCCCCCAAAAGTTTGATTTTTTGTGAGGGAAAACTCGTTTGCACTATTAAATAAATGTTTATGTAGCTCGGCGTAGATATCCCTATTTATGGATTTCACAAGGTGAACCACATTCATTAAACTCTATTTAAAAAAGAACATATGCTAGGAAAATTAAACAAACAAAAAAAAACGTTTAATTTATGAAATATAGCGTTTCGTAATATTTATGAAATCTAATATAATATTCATGGTGGTTCATCCTCTATATTAATGTATTTTATTCACAGGACAAAATTCCATTTAGAGAAGATAAGGGTTCGATTCCCATCTCAGCTATCCTGGAAGTGGTTTCCCGTGGTTTCCCACGTCTATTCCAGGCAAATGTTCGGATGATAACTAAGTTAAACCACGGCCATCTTGTATCTAAATTCTAGCCCCAAATACTAAAGCACATACACTAGCATAGCCATCACAATTACACAAGTTACCAGAAAGATTCCACACATACGACCACAATGTCTTAACGCCCCTAACTTAATCAACAAAAAAATGTAATTCTTGTCTGCAGGCTTGTTGTTTTTGTTAATTATTTTAAGGGCTGTGACATCGTGGTCATATAGCCCCGTGTATTTAGGTGTGTGTATATGAAATTTGAGTGAAAACCTGTGTTATTGCAATGGTTGTATTAGTGTGAGTAATTGTAAATTGGGGATAGGATTAGGAAGTAGGCGGCGGTCGGCGGTGGTATTAAGTTAGAAACCATCCCAGAATTTGCCTGAGGGGAAAACCATGGAAAACCACAGGATGGTTGAGGCTGAGTGTACCCGATCCAACCCTCACACCACGATTAACATTTCTTGGCAGAGCTGGGAATCCAACCCGGACCTTCAGAACGCTAGCCGCTACACCAAGACGTGGTCCCAATGGCGGAGTATGTACCCCATTAAGCCTTTGCCATAGATTGTAGGAAACTTCTCCTTTAGTGACCTTTTCAGGTGTTGTGCAGTGAAACACAAATAGGTCAATGACAAAGTAAACACCAGTGACGTGATGAGTGAAATGAAGTGTGGTGAACAGAGAGAAGAGGACATGTCACTCAACAGAGCAACCGTTGCCACGGTAACACCACAATGTAGCTTATTTTAGGTAGATTTAATTAGAAAGCTAACTATTGCAATGGGTACCATGTTTCGACATCCGGAAAATTTCGACATATCTTCACGTTTCACATCCCCCAGACCCCAAAACCACCGTCAGTTCAAAAGTTTATATATAATTTATGTATATATATATCAGTTTATTGTGGACACGATAACTGCCGTAATTTTGTCCCAATCACTTTGAATTTTTTACATAATAAGTATCCCATTAAAATCTCGGTCGAGTTCGTTTATGGGCAAAATCGGTCGAAGAGTGTGAAAATGGAGGGCTTTTTTCGAAAAAGTGAAATTTTGCTATAACTCTCTTAATACGTGAAATATCGAATCCATTCAAAGTTCATAATATGTGTCGGATAAGTGCCAAAAATTTATGTCAAATAAGTTTTTTGATAGCACCAAACATTGACCAAAGGGGTGGAGAAAGTGGGGTTATCGTGAAACATTAATCACATCTCTCTTAATAGGCACAATATCAAAACCGCACAAAATGGAAAATATCCCCCTAATAATTACCTAAAACTTTTGTCTGAAATAATTTTTGATATGACCCACCATTACGCCAAGGGATGATAAAAATGATTTCGGAATTAAAGAAAATGCTAAGTGCTATCAGAGGTTACCATGACAACGCTTCTAAATTGATGAGGGATGAGCTATCAGAGGTTGCCAAGACAACGCCATTGACGAGATCACATTCATTTTAGCCTACTTTTCACACTTTGCAACAAGTAGTTCCGTGAAGAACTATACAGCCTATTTTCATATATCCTGCTCATGTTAATTGCCTCGATCAACATACAAATTTGCAGTTTAATTGCTGTAAAAGATTCGTAGATATTGAGAACCGTCTAAATATTTCGGAAGCTCGCCATTTAGGATTGTTATATGTATAGGCCATAGAGTTATGTACCATTCAAGGACAATTATTGCCTAGGTTCAGTATTCAAACTTTCACTTCGATCGCATGATTACGACACAGGAAATAAAAACTTCATTTTAAAATTTCGCACAGCCGCCATCTTGAGGTTATGTAAACAATTGAATTAAATTAGATGGCAGTGCATTGCGATCTGCAAAATAATTTACTCTACCACATTTCACTGCGCTCAGAGAGTCAAATCACGAGAAAAGTATATTAAAATATTTCAAATTCGCTTGGTCGCCATGTTCGTTTTGTACTTTACAGGTTTATGAAATATACATAGGTAAACTTGTATCAGTACCCTTTATCACCGTACAAAATTGCAGGGTGATATCTGTAATAGTTTCGGAGATATAGAATGTCAGTGAAATATTTCGCACAGTCGCCATTTTGAGGTTATGTAAACAATTGAACTAAATTAGACTCCAGTGCATTACAATGTGTATAAACATTGGCTGTACCAAGTTTCATTACGTTTGGATAGTTAAATCGCGAGAAAAGTCTATTTAAAAGTCTCAATTTCGCTTGGCCGCCATGTTAGTTTTGTAGTCACCAGGTTTTTGAAAGTCTCATAGGTGAACTTCTAGTAGTGCCCTTTATCACCGCACACAACTTCAGGGTGATATCGGTAATAGTTTCGGAGATATTGAATACTCGTGAAATATTTCGCACAGCCGCCATGTTGGATTGGTGAGACGTAACAAAATTTGAAGGGTACGGTCGAGGTCGCCGGGAATAGTGCTATGAACTTACCGAGTTTCATTGAAATCGATCCAGCCGTTTAAATTTTATTAGGGGGACACACACACACGGACAAAAGGTGATCTCATAAGCCTATTTTTTCAAAATTGAAAATAGGCTAAAAATGAGGAAAAAGTAGACTTATGAGATCGATCCGGGAAAATGTGTCTGTCTGTCCTTCTATCTGTCTGTTTGTCCTTCTGTCTGGTTGGCTGTGAGTGTGTGTCCCACCCCCCTACCAACTCCAGAACGGCTGCAGCAATCGAAACCAAATTTAGTATGAGGAAAGATGTATACCGGAATATCTCAAGCCCATATTTGAAAAAGATGTCAGTGCTACCAACTGCTAAAAAGCGCACTACAAATTTGAGCTCCATTTTGGATATCATGGACGGTATACACGGGAGCTATTCCAAAATTGGCACAACTGTAGATAATACTATTTCAGTTTAATTTCCAGGAGTCCATACATGACAGTGTTGCCAAAATAATTTTAAGCCTTCTGATAGGTCCAATTTTTAAATGCATATAACTTCTACACTATCAATTGGATTTCAACCAAATTTTGTATGTAATATGTGCACATAAGCAGGTATGACTGAGCATATTCTTAAGAGCCACCAGGGCTGCCAACTGTTAATAATTGCTCTCTTTATTTTTTTATCCAAATACTAATAACTTATATCAGAAAGTATGCAAGCCGACAGCTTTAAACTATGCACACGTATAGTACCTGGCATTTTACATTAATTTGGAGTAACTTATATACGTCAGTTCTACCAACATGATTCTAAGCCTGCTGATAGGGCCAATTTTTAAATACATGTAACTTCTATACTGTCAGTTGGATTTCAACCAAATTTCGTTTGTGCTATGTGTAACATAACAGATATGACTATAAGTATTCTTAAGGGCAATTAGGGCTGCCAACTGTTAATAAATGGTGAAAAGAGTTGTTTTGAGGTGAGGAGATATATTACAAGGTTTGGCTAAGGATAGTACGAGGATAGAAATGGACTGTATGTAGAATACGAGGTAGGTAGCTGATTCATATCACTGGATCTCTGTGGAATTATTACTACATTATATTTACACAACTTAAAATGAACACGTCATACACGATAAGAAAACACTCCCTACACATATTTACACACACTAGAAACACTGAATGTAGGTGTTTGTTACACCGACTACGCCATTGTCTGACATCACGCAACCGACCGTTACCGCTATTACTCCGAGACACACTGTTTTACTCTCACCCCGGCAGGGAACAAGTTAGCAGGTATGCTGCCCCCTACGGCGGGCAGTGGAGTTACGATGAGCACTGTCCTAATCTGACATCTGGTGAGGGCTTGCTAAACTTGAAGTAAGATACAATGTTCAAACATGCCGCCCACCAAAAAAGGGTTAAACACTTTTTTCCAAACACAATGTAAAATAAACAAACAAACATGAGGATGAATACAAAACAAGACACACTACGTTCAGATTTCGTCGCCTTCAGAAGTGGGAAGAGGACAAAGTTTTGTAATTGGCCTTTTGAATACTCCAGTAGAAGTACGGATTGTGGCGACGCGTACAAGTCCATCAGCGGCAGGGTGGACCTGATCGATCACTGCGAGCTTTCAGCACAGTGGGGGGACGTTGTCTTCTTTGACGATCACTAATGTGCCTGGCTGCACATTATTGCTTGGTAGTGTCCATTTACTCCTCTGCTGCAGGTGGGAGAGGTAGTCTGCTGACCACGCCTTCCAGAATCCTTGGAGCTGCCGTTGCAGTTGCTGCCATCTAGAGAGTACATTGAGGCGTACATTACTCAGATCTGGTTCGGGAAGGGTAGTGATAGGTCTTCCAATTAGAAAGTGACCTGGGGTGATAGCCATTATGTCGTCGGGATCATCGGCTAGGGGGACTAGAGGCCTAGAGTTTAGACATGCTTCGATTTGTGTTGTGAGTGTTGCCAGTTCTTCAAAGGTAAGGTATGCCGTGCCCATCACTCGTCGAAGATGATGTTTGAATGACTTGACGCCAGCCTCCCAAATACCTCCAAAGTGTGGAGCCTGTGGCGGAATGAAGTGCCACTGAATGCCTTCAGTGCTAGCGAAATTTGAGATCTCTCGTTGGTGATGTTCTTCGTCGAACAATCTCTGCAGTTCCCGAAGTTCCTTGTCTGCGCCTACGAAGTTTCTGCCGTTGTCCGAATATATGTGCGCAGGTCTTCCTCGTCGTGAGATAAAGCGTTTGAGAGCAGCAAGAAAGGCCTGGGTTGTCATGCTGCTAACAATTTCCAGGTGAATAGCCCTAGTAGACATACATACAAAAATTGATGTGTAACATTTAACTCTCGCGCTGTTTTTACGAGATCCTGATTTTATGTACAGTGGGCCAGCGTAATCAATCCCACAGTGAACAAATGGATTGGCAGGTGATGCTCTGTAGTTCGGCAACTGACCCATTAGTTGCTGGGCATTTTTTGCCTTGAGCTTGTGACAGATGAGACAATGGTGTATTATCTTCCGAATGGTATTCCTTCCATTTGGTATCCAGTATTGCTGGCGAAGAGAGGAGAGTAGCAGTTGGCACCCAGCATGTAACATTCGTCGATGTTCGTTCTCGATTATCAATTTAGTTAGATGGTGACTTGGGGGCAAGATTATTTGATGTTGTTGGTTGAAAGGGAGCTCCGATTGTTGTAATCTGCCACCAACTCGAAGAAGTCCTTGATCACAGAGGAATGGATTAAGGGATATAAGCTTGCTCTTCTTACTAATTGCTCTTGTACTACGAATAGCATGAATCTCTGCACCATATGCTGATGCTTGGACGTTCCTGATACATGCATATAGTCCTGAACGTAACTCTTGAAGGTCTAATTCACCAGTCTTCCTTTCCGTATGACGAAGTTTGGCGTTAGCTGCAAATCTGAGGCAGTAAGCTGTCACTCTCTGCAGACGTGCAAGTTTAGAGAATCGCTGCATGAGCTCATCTTCAGGTTGAAGCGCCACGAGACTGAACACAGTTTTCCGCTGTTCTGGGATGTCCTGGGTATCCACAGAAGGGGTTGAGTTAGGCCATGATAGAGTATTTTCCGCAAGCCACGGTGGTCCATTCCACCAAAGTGACTTAGCAATAAGGGCGTCTGGAGTGAGTCCCCGTGAAATCAGGTCCGCAGGATTGTCTCCTGAAGGAACGTGCTTCCAATCTGCAATCGATGTGCTGTCTTGAATCTCCGAAACTCTGTTGGCAATAAACGTTTTCCACCGTATGGGTGATGCTGCAATCCATGAAAGAACGATCGTCGAATCTGTCCACAAATGGATGCTGCTAATGGTCAAATTTAACACCGATGTTACCTTCTTGAGAAGACGAGCTAGCAGCAGTGCTCCACACAACTCGAGACGAGGAATGGAGACCCTTTTTAGTGGGGCGACCTTAGATTTAGCGCACAGTA
Organism: Meconema thalassinum; assembly: GCA_946902985.2. Classification (NCBI taxonomy): domain Eukaryota; kingdom Metazoa; phylum Arthropoda; class Insecta; order Orthoptera; family Tettigoniidae; genus Meconema; species Meconema thalassinum. The sequence goes on from OX336393.1 coordinate 180,026,547, forward strand.
GCCTTGTGATGCGTTCACCCTGTTGGTTTTCCGATCTTATGTAAATGCAACATCCGTATCCTTTCTCAGACGCGTCTGAAAAACCGTGCAGTTGAATGTTAGTGACAATACCCTTCGTTAGCACTAGTCTGTCGATACGAATTTGGCTGACAAGAGGCAGCTGATTGTGTAGATGTTCCCAGCGCTGAAGCAGTTCTTTAGGTAGGTTCTCATCCCATCCTAAGCGAAGTTGCCAGAGTTGCTGCAGAAAATACTTGCAGGAGATGATGAATGGACCCATCAGTCCCAACGGATCGTATATTGACGCTATGACTGCAAGTACCTTTCTTTTTGTAACCGGTCCGTTGAAGTTAGTAATCCCGGTACCATTCACAATCTGCAGCTGATCGTTGGCAGGATGCCACAAGAATCCTAACGTCTTAACGTTATTTCCGCTATCGAGTTGAAGGGGCAGCTGGGCTTCTCTGTATTCTGGAGGAACAGCTTCGAGTAGTTGTGGATGATTGGAACACCATTTTCGAAGTTGGAAACCTCCCCTTTGAAGGAGATCGATGAGTTGTTCTTGAGTTCGCAGAGCTTCCTCGAGGGTTTCCGTCCCAGACATGCAGTCGTCCACATAGAAATCTCTCTGGAGAACTTCTGCTGCCTTGGGTAAGTTGCGCGACTCCTCAATGGCGAGCTGCTGAAGGCACCTAGTAGCGAGGAAGGGTGCTGAAGCTGTTCCGTACGTGACAGTTTTTAGCCGGTAGTGTCTTATGTGTTCCTCCGGCGATCGGCGCCATACGATTCTCTGAAGGTTGCAGTCACGACTATTAACATTTACTTGTCGATACATCTGGCAAATGTCTCCTGTGAAGCACACTTGGTGAGTGCGGAATCTTGTAATGATAGACCAGATATCTTGCTGGATGGTAGGTCCAATACGGAGTATGTTGTTGAGTGATTTCCCGCTAGTAGTGGCGGCAGAAGCATCAAACACCACCCTCGTCTTCGTGGTAGAGCTTGCCTCTTTAATAACTGGGTGATGGGGCATGTAATAGCTATGCTCATTAGGGTGTGACATGTCGATAGCCTCCATGTGTCCCAGAGCTTCGTATTCCTCCAGAAAGTTCACGTAGTCATTCTTGATTTGGGTGTTTCTACTTAATCGTCTCTCGAGATGATGAAGCCGCGACACAGCCAATGGGAGCGAGTCACCAAGCTCGGTAGAGTCCTCACGCAGTGGAAGCTGTACCGTGAATCTTCCGTCAGCATCTCTCCTGGTGTTGGCAGTAAAATGTTTCTCACACTCCAGGTCGTCCTTCGATCTGATTGGCTTATTAATATCTTCTAATTCCCAGAAGCGTTGAACTAGATGGTCAAGGGAATTTTCACTCGTGGTGAAGAAGGACTGTACGGTCTGCGAAGGTGCTTCGGCCGTTCTGTCTAACTGAAAACGCCCTGCGAGAATCCACCCGAATTCTGTGTTCTGGAGGACAGGGTAGTCACCTCGTCTCACTTGTCTTTCCGGTCGAAGAAGCTGAAAGAATACCTCTGCACCAATCAGCATGTCAATTCGCCCAGGTTGGTTGAACGTCGAGTCGGCTAGAGGTAGCCCTTCGGGAATACCCCAGTCAGCGAAATCAATGTACGATCCTGGGAGATCAGCGGAAATTCTTGGCAACACAGCACAGTTAATTTCTACTTGGTATTCGCTGTGCATGGAGTGAACATTAACTGTAGCACTGTGACGAGATTCTGTAGTAGCGTTGCTTATACCTTGTATTGGTATTCGGTTTCGAACCTTCCGTAAGCTGAGCCGTTCTGCACAGGCATTTGTGACGAAGTGTGCCTGGCTACATGAGTCTAGGAGCGCTCTACAAGTTTGCAGCTTTCCATAGCCATCACGTACCTTAACCAGAGCAGTGGAGAGTAGTATCTGGGTCTGAGGTTTTGCCTTTATCGAACAATACGTGGCTGAAACCGATTGTTGCTGGTTGACATCAGTGCCGCTGTGTCTTGCAGGTGTGGCTTCCTGCTGCCTCCGCGTGACAGGTTTATTGGTTCGATGAAGTAGGGTGTGATGTTTCAGGCCGCATGAATAACAGGAGCCCGAAGAACAGTTGCCAACAATGTGTCCAGGCCTAAGGCAATTTGAACACAATTTATGTTGTTTGACAAAGTCCATACGTTGTTGGATACTGCTGCTAGAAAAACCTAAACATTTGTATAGAGGATGAACACCATCACAAAATAAACAATTATTGCCAGTAGAGACATAAACCTGTCTTACTGGTTTAGTGTGTTTGATGTCAGTAACATGTCGTGGGTGGGACGAAACCACTGGTTTGGAGGTCTGATTTGAGTTGGTTAGTTCAAGGGCATGGCATCTGTCTTCTAAAAATCGACATAATTCATCTAGTCTTGCAAATTTCAATTTTGATGACGTCAGCTCCCATTGTTTTCTGCTGACCTCATCAACTTGTTGAAGAATCAACTGTGATACGAGCATTTCATGTAAAGGAATGTCAAGTTTAAGTGCCTCAATTGCATTCAGATTACTTGAAACTTGATTTAGCAGTGATCGTATATCTGTGGATGACTCTTTGCTTACAGATGGAAGGTTTAAAAGTTCCTTAATGTGAGACGTTGCAATGAGCTTAGGGTTGTTGTACCTTTGACAGACTGTCTGCCATGCAATCTTGAAATTTGTGGTTGTTATGGGAAGATTCTTAATTTGTTCATGAGCTTCCCCTGTAAGTGAAGATAACAAATAATGATACCTTTGGATATCTTCAAGTGAGTCATTGTTGATGACCAGACTGGTAAACGTATCAGAAAAGTGTCGAAAATCAGTAATGTTACCCCCAAAAGATGGCAATTTAATAGTTGGCAGTGCGAGTTCTCTCTTGAATGGACCAGAGTGGGACTGAGTGTTACCACCGGAAAGGTTGCCTTGTCTCAACCGTAATTCTGCACTCTGTTCTATCAATGTTGTTATTTTATCTACTACGTCATAGTACAATGATTCGAAACTGTCACGATCTTCACTATGATCCTCAGTTTCATCCTCCAGTTCTAACTTGTCTTGCGCTTTGTCATACTTTTCTCTTATTCTGGGTAGATCGTCTAGTCTGGCCTTAATTGCATTTATACTTGATCCTGATTTGCAGTTAACCACAAAGTTATACACGCGTGTGATGCTGGCTTTCGCTAGGCCTCTAGTCTTAACAAGGAGTTGTTTTTCTTTGGAATCCATGGTGGGAAATAATAGCAATCAGAAACTGAGCATGTACTTACTGAAGCTGCGGTGTAGAATATCGAAGTTGGTCTGCGTGGCTGTCGTATAAACTCCGGCGCTGACAGGAGATTACTGGTTGCTGTAGACTGGAACCAAGATGACGACATACGAAGTGGATGGGGCAAACATGGCTGCCATCGGAAGCTGTAGTATTCCTTGCCGAGATGGTTGCTATCGGAAGCCGTTTATTCCTTGCCAAGATGACTGCTATCGGAAACAGTAGTATTCTTTGCCAACATGGCTGCTATGATGCTTCAGTCCCGCCAAAATACACGTGCTAATATCACATTAACGAAGATTCCACAGACATCCGGCCCGTCGAGGACCATGAAAAGAGTTGTTTTGAGGTGAGGAGATATATTACAAGGTTTGGCTAAGGATAGTACGAGGATAGAAATGGACTGTATGTAGAACACGAGGTAGGTAGCTGATTCATATCACTGGATCTCTGTGGAATTATTACTACATTATATTTACACAACTTAAAATGAACACGTCATACACGATAAGAAAACACTCCCTACACATATTTACACACACTAGAAACACTGAATGTAGGTGTTTGTTACACCGACTACGCCATTGTCTGACATCACGCAACCGACCGTTACCGCTATTACTCCGAGACACACTGTTTTACTCTCACCCCGGCAGGGAACAAGTTAGCAGGTATGCTGCCCCCTACGGCGGGCAGTGGAGTTACGATGAGCACTGTCCTAATCTGACATCTGGTGAGGGCTTGCTAAACTTGAAGTAAGATACAATGTTCAAACAAATGGTGTCTATATTTTTTACCCTAATCTCAATATATCAGAAAGTATGCAAGCTAACAGGTCAATACTTTGCATACGTATAGCACCTGACATTCTAGATTAATTTGGAGTAATTAATATAAGTCAGTGATGCCAACATAATTCTATGCCTGATGATAGCTCCAATTTTAAAATACATTTAACTTCTATACTAACAAATGGATTTCATCCAAAATTGGCACAAAAAGATATCATAATATTTCCGATTATTTCTGACCAGCACACGCAAGACATTGTTGCCAACGTGCTTTTACGTGTGCTGATAGATCCAATGTCTAACTCCATGTAACGTCCTTTGGACTTCAACCACATTTTGTATTCTGTACCTTAAGAGATGGAATTAAGAATATATTCAGTCACCAGGGCTGCCAACTGTATTGCTCTATTAGGCTACATTATGCCTAGTATACAGTATTTCGAACTAATTAAGACATTCCGATATTACCAACTTAATTTCGTCATTATTCTAGATAGGTTCATACACTGTAGATTAATCATTGGCATGAATCCTAATTTTAAGAAAAGTAGGCACTTTAGTTCGTCACGGAACTTCTTGTTCCATCTGACTATGTGGGAGGCGGCTAACTGGTAGCATGCTGAACTTCTATGCCCAAGGTCGCTGGTTCAAAACCGGCCAAAGTCGTCGGATTTTCTAAGAGCGCTAAAAATCCCTCAGCATGCTTTCCTTCGGAGGGGAAGTTCCAACGTTCGTTGCAAGTTGCTGGTTGCGGTGGCATCTAGCAGCCAAGTTCACAGCTAGGTGTCGTTGACGGTAGTATTTGATACAAAATTAGGTACTACTACTTAAAATTGACCTTCTGCAGACCTTAGCTGAATTACAGACTAATACTGTCATCACAACACAGTTTATCAGACAGGTTCTACATACACCCAATGTACACGGGGCTACATGACCACGTTGTCGCAGCCCCTAAACTGAGGAACCAACCAACATCTCTGCGGGAGATAAAATTTTGCGTGAAGAAGTAACAGACTGTCAGATAGTTTACACATCAGTTCCAAACCTTGCATAAGGACAGTGTGATCACAAGTATAACAAGAAGTTCCGTGACGAACTAAAGAGCCTACTTTTCATGCCAATGATTATTCTACAGTATATGAACCTATCTAGAATAATGACGTAATTAAGTTGGTAATATCGAAATGTCTAATTAGTTCGAAATATTCCTGGTATAATGTAGCCTAAGAGAGCACTACAGTTGGCAGCCCTGGTAACTGAATATATTCTTAGTTCCATCTCTTAAGGTACAGAATACAAAATTTGGTTGAAGTCCAATGGAGGTTACATGCAGTTAGACATTGGATCTATCAGCAGGCGTAAAAGCATGTTGGCAAAAATGTCATGCGTGTGCTGGTTAGAAATAATCGGAAATATTATGATATCTTGCTGTGCCAATTTTGGATGAACTCCATTTGTTAATATAGAAGTTACATGTATTTTAAAATTGGACCTATCAGCAAGCATAGAATCATGTTGGCAGCACTGACTTATATTAATTATTCCAAATTAATCTAGAATGTCAGGTGCTATACGTGTGCAAAGTATAGGGCTGTTGGCTTGCATACTTCCTGATATATTGATATTAGGTTAAAAAATATAGACAGCACATATTAACAGTTGGCAGCCCTGATTGGTCTTAATAATACTTATAGTCATATCTGTTATGTTACACATAGCGCATACGAAATTTGGTTGAAATCCAACTGATAGTATAGAAGTTATAGGCATTTAAAATTGGACCTATCAGAAGGCTTAAAATTATTTTGGCAACACTGTCATGTATGGCCTCCTGGAAATTAAACTGAAATAGTGTTATCTACATGTGTGCCAATTTTGGAATAGCTACTATGCATACCTTCCAAGATATCCAACATGGAGCTCAAATTTCTAGTGCGTTTTTTCATCAGTTGGTAGCACTGACATCATTTTCAAATATGGGCGTGAGATATTCCGGTATACATCTTTACTCATACTAAATTTGGTTTCGATTTCTGCAGCCGTTTAGGAGTTGATAGGGGGGGGGGACACACAGCCAGCCAGACAGAAGGACAGACAGACAGACAGACAGACAGACAGACAGACATACATTTTCCCGGATCGATCTCATAAGTCTACTTTTTCCTCATTTTTGCAAAAATGACAAGAATATTACCATCCCCATAAGACAATAAAATGTTAAAAATATGCATAGAAAGACGAAAAAAAAGTTAATTAACCTCCAATTGTGAAATACTTTCTCGCAATAAATGAGGTCTGATCCTCCTACGAAAACCTGCATATTTTGCCTATTATATCCTATCCCCTAGTTTGCCCGGTGAAATCTACCTCCGCCTTCCGGCGTGCCGAGATGATTTTTAGCCTACTTTTCACATTTTGCAAAAATGAGGAAAAAGTAGACTAATGAGATCGGACAAATGTGTGTCTGTCTGTCTGGCTGTGTGTGTTTCGTCCCCCCCCCACCCCTATCAACTCCTAAACGGCTGGAGCAATCGAAACAAAATTTGGTAGGAGTAAAGATCTATACCTGAATATCTCACGGCCATATTTGGAAATGATGTCAGTGCTACCAACTGCTAAGAAAATCGCAATTGAAATTTGAGCTCAATGTTGGATATCTTGGAAGGTATGAATGGGAGCTATTTCAAAATTGGCACACGTATAGACAATAATATTGCAGTTTAATTTCCAGGAGGCCATACATGGCAGTGTTGCCAAAATGATTATAAGCTTGCTGATAGGTCCAATTTTGAAATGAATATAACTTCTACACTATCAATTGGATTTCAACCAAATTTTGTATGTAATATGTGCACATAAGCAGGTATGACTGAGCGTATTCTTAAGAGCCACCAGGGCTGCCAACTGTTAATAATTGCTCTCTTTATTTTTTTATCCAAACACTAATAACTTATATCAGAAAGTATGCAAGCCGACAGCTTTAAACTATGCACACGTATAGTACCTGGCATTTTACATTAATTTGGAGTACGTCAGTTCTACCAACATGATTCTAAGCCTGCTGATAGGGCCAATTTTTAAATACATGTAACTTCTATATTGTCAGTTGGATTTCAACCAAATTTCGTGTGTGCTATGTGTACCATAACAGGTATTACTATGCCGATTCTTAAGAGTAACCAGGGCTGCCAACTGTTAATAAATACTGTCTCTCTTTTTGTTGCCCTAATATCAATATATCAGAAAGTATGCAAGCCAATAGCTCTAAACTTTGCACACGTGTAGTACCTGGCAGTCTAGATAAATTTGGAGTAACTAATATAGGCCTACGTCAGTGCTGCCAACATGATTCTAAGCCTGCCGATAGGTCCAATTTGAAAGTGCATCTAATTTCTATACTAACTAATGGATTTCATTCAAAATTGACCCCACAATAGATCATATTATTTCAGATTATTTCTGACCAATACATGTATGACGTTGTTGCCAACATGATTTAACGCGCGCTGTTAGATGCAATGTATAACTGTGTAACGTTCATGCTGTCCATTGGACTTCAACCTAATTTTGTGTTCTGTACCTTAAGAGATGGAACTAAGAATATATTCAGTCACCAGGTCTGCCAACTGTAGGTCTCTATTAGGCTACATTATGCCCAGGTATAGGCTACAGTATTTCGAACTAATTAGAAATTCCGATATTACCAACTTAATTTCGTCATTATTTTAGATAGATACATATAGATTAATCATTGGCATGAATCTTAAATTTTAAGAAAAGTAGGCTCTTTAGTTCCTACGGAACTTCTTGTTTTCAATCAGAACATAGCAAAAATCTCTAATCCCTGCCTTCGATTCCCGGTCCTGCCAAGAAATGTAATTCTGTTCTGAGGGCTGGAACGGGGTACACTCAGTCTCGTGAGGCAAAACTGAGAAGGGGTGGGTTCGATTCACATCTTGAATGAATTTGATCTTGCAGCAATGGCAGGGTATTTTAATTGAACGCCCGTAGGTTCTCCAACAAGTTCAAATTCAAGTAGTTCCAACTTTGCCTACCAGATGCCACTGTCACCCAGCGGCGAACTTTGGAACTTGATAGAGCGTTTCTAACCAAATAACCTACAAATTTGGGAATTTTGCAGAGGTAGGTTCCTTTATATGCTATAAATCTATGACATGGGTCCGCCGGCTTTAGTCTACTTCACGAATGGTTATATCGCAGGAAACGTCCATTTAAATATTTAAATTACGCGTTGCCGCCAAGCTGGATTTGTGCTCACCAGGTTATTGATAGTCCCGTAGGAGAACCTATGTTAAAACCCTTATCAACATACAAATTAAAATGTTTTAACTTCGCTTGGTCGCCATGTTCGTTTTGTACTTAACATGTTTTTGAGGGTCACACAGGTGAACTTCTAGTACTGCCTTTTATCAACGTACAAAATTTCAGGGTGATTACAGCATTAGTTTCGGAGATATAGAATGCCGGTGAAATATTTCGCACAGCCGCCATGTTGGATAGGTGATATGTAATAAAATTTGACGGGGTCGGACAAAATAGTACTATGACCTTACCGAGTTTCATTGAAATCACTCTAGTCGTTTAGATTTTATTAGGAGGAAACACACACGGACAAAAAGTTATCTCATAAGCCTATTTTTTTCATAAATGAACATAGTCTAAAAATAACCTTTTAAATGGGGCAGATGAACTCATAGTTCCGCCCCTTAAAACAACAATAACTAACCTATTAAAATCCCCAACTGCGACCATACGACAGTCCGCGATAGCGCACGCTCAGAGCCAGGTTCTTGCTATTTACTCTCTACCGTGTTCTGTTTTGTTTCATTTCATTGTATTATCATGGAGATTGGTTTACTATTTGCTGCACGTTTGAATGAACTCCATAACGGTGCCACACATTTGACTCAATATGCATTTTTGATGCTCACAATAGCGGAGAACGTGATGGCATTATTTAAATATTTATCTACAAGTTAGTATTTCGCAAATAAAGAAGTTTATTTTTGTCATGTTTTGATTTCACCGTTCCATTGCTGTGATCGACTCAATATTTACCATGTGCGATGTGGTATGCATTGTTATTTGCAAAATCAGATATCATTTCACCCATCATTGATGAACTGCCAGGACAGAGTGACAATAAAATAAACATCATGATACGGTATGTTAAAAGGCAGAATAAACCTCCTTAAAAACTAAGAAAATGAATTATAGCCGCCTCAGTAGCGTAGCGGTCAGCATGGTTAGGTCCTGGGTTCGATTCCCGGCTCTGCCACGAAATTTGAAAAGTGGTATGACGACTGGAACAGGGTCTACTCAGCCTCAGGTGGTCCAAATGAGTAGAGGGGGTTCAATTCCCACCTCAGCCATCCCCGAAGTGGTTTTCCGTGGTTTCCCGCTTCGTCTTCGGGCAAATGCCGAAATGGTACCTCCTGTAAGGCCACGGCCGCCTCCTTCCCTCTTCCTTGCCTATCCATCCCAATCTTCCCTTCCCATCCCTCATGAGGCCCTTGTTCGCTTTGCAGGTGAGGCCGCCTGGGCGAAGTGCTCATCACAGCTGTATCCAATCCAACCAAGTGTTCCCAGCTCTAGGACACTGCCTGACATCCCTCACTTAAAGGGGGGTGGGGGGTTGGCACACCTTTCGCATGACAATGTGTACTGAGTTAAATAATATATATATCTCATTAACTATATGTTGCAAAGATATAAAACATTGCAGGATTATTGAACACAGTTCACTCATTATTATGCACAAAACACACACTATAATATGCTTGCAGTCATGCATTATTATATCACCAAACTTTCAGCTGTTTTTTGTATAGTTGGACAGTGTTTACATGATAAGTACCCCACAATTTAAAATATTACAAATGTGCTCTTGAGCTATTGGCAACATTCACGGCTATAACATACACCTAAATAATTGATACACATATTCAGGAATTTCTTCTTTCATATTCTTACTCAAAATGTATTTTCTTTTACATCTCTTTTGGTAAAAGATATTCTCTTAAATGGGAAGTATGCTTGATACACAAAATATTTAGAGTATGTTGTTCATATTAGTACAGTACACAATGATGCAAACTTCCATTGTGATATCTTGAATAGTATTTGAGTTATCATGTAAACGCTGTGTGAAAACAAAGTTTTTGGGGAACGAGCTTCAAATTTACCTAAGGGAAGAATTTAAAGAGACAACTTAAGCAACAGCAACTAACATTTAGGGGAATATCTCTGGAAGTATTGAAGATATTTTTATTTTGTTTTCACCAAATGAAAGATAAAAGATTAGTCATTCAAATAATTCATATAAAAATGTATTTTTTTTACCCTGAAAGGTGTAACTTACCTCCCCCCTTAACTGCGCCGAGCTCAAGACAATTGCATGCACAGCTTTTAAGCATTTTAAGCAAATCAAAGTCAAAATCCACCCGATAGCTTAGTGATTACCGGTTGTACATATTGTTACGGCTGTGAGATTGTCTCATCGCTCGCCGCATGAGTCACAACTGCCCCAGGGCTGGGCTGGGCTCTGCCTCAGTGTATTGCGTGCGCCTTATGCAACAGGACTACTAGGACAAAGGGATGGTCCAGAATATTCGCGACCCAGCCAGCGATGGAAGCCTCGAGAAGCCGTGAACCCTGGATGGGTCTAGAAGCATTTATTGAGTCACCGGCCTGCTAGATAAGAGCGACCTGTCAAGCAGTGAGTGTGGGTTTTACGAGCTAGTGCGAGCGGTTATCCTGAGCGACAGAAGTGTGATGACTTGCGAAACTCCTAGTGAAGCCGATTCTCTTGACAGCGAGGGAGTGAGAAGCATACAGGGGACTGCCTGTGTTTTGAGCGAGTGTAATTTCACTGAGCGACAGAGGTATTGTGACAAAGTGTCGTGCGGGTTACGAAATCCAGTGACATTGTTTCACAGCTCGTGGACAGCGAAGCAGCGTGTAGCAGGCTATCGTAAGTAACTGTAGTTTGTGTACATAAGGGAGAGGTGCAGGTAGTTTCTGTCAAGGCCACCCGACTCATTAGGACGGATTAACTTCTGTGGTTTGTTGACAAGTGAAAGGGGGCAAGAGCTCTCGATAAGGAAGAGACTTGAGGAAACTGGAGTAAGGTTCTAATTGCTTGTATTTGCTGATGAGTAGTGTATCTTTCTGGCCGCAATAAAGTTAATTATTTCTTTAAAGGAACAATCTGTGTTGTGCTTCAACCCACCGTAATCCAGTTAACAAAAGTGCCACTAGGGGGGTGGCACGTAACAATGTTAACGTTTATTTATATTTTACATTGTGCCCGCGTGTTCTTGTTATTGTACGAATAAGTTACATAAGTTAATGTGGTGGCAAAGACATTTCTGTGTTATGGGTATTTTAAGCTCAACTCTGCTTCCACTCTCAGTGTATGTAAATATTTAGGAAGCTGTGAAAATAAATAAGTAAATAAATATATAAATACATAATAATTATCATCACACATTTTAAGAAAATTTCCATAAACTTTCTTTTTTTGGTTAACGAGAATGAAAATAAAGGCAGTTCAGAATGGTTCATTTATTTACAATTCAGGGATTCTCCAAAAACTGAGATCACCTAGACAACCACAATTAATTTATTTCTTTTATTTCAAATAACTATTAGCATTAGTGTTTTGATGTCTCCTACTAAATTTATCAGTTTATCACTTTTATACCCAGAAATATAACAAATTCTTTCAAAATATTGCATTCCTTTCTTCAAATTCGTTTTTGATTCGGCGCACATTTTTTCTCAGCTTTAATACAGTCCATTCCTAATTTATTTACCTGTAATTTGAGACCTTGTCGAGATTAGTATTAATATTTTGCAAAAGTTCCGCCTCATCAATACCTTTATTGTATTATATATAAATGACCACTTAGTGGTAATTGGTACATGTTTCAAGGCCTAATTGTTTTGGCCCCTTCATCAGCCTATATAGATAAAAAAAAGTCAAGGCAAACAGGTGGTCGGATAGCTAAACACTCATAAAACATTCCCTTCAAAAAAAAACTATTATGGTGCACCATAATGAAAGGTGAAAGATGTTTATCCAAAGAAACATAAGGAAATAAAATACATAAATAAATAAAGAAAGAATGACTGAAGGAAAGAAAGGAAGAAAGAAATAGTTGAAATTTGGAAAAAACAAAAATTATAGTGTGAACACACTCTAAAATTTCACCCTTTCTTGTTGATGACAGAAATTGTGCACTCTTCATGTAGTCCAAATCTTCTGAAATACAGTATGTGGACGACAATAACACATTTGAAATAAACCATAGGACGCTATACCGTGGCTTGCAGATGTCAACGAAAATACAATGGCTCAGCTTTGTGGCAGTTCCATCTTACTGCGGTCTGTAGATGCTAAACGATACATAATCTGCTCCGTGGCAGCATTCCAGATTATATTAATATGCCAAATACAATCCACCAGTGACATATTTCATGGATCACAATACTTCACCATAAATGAGCCCCAAAAACCATGAAGCTGCAGTGCCGAAACAACATCTTGCCAGAATGCTTTGGAATAATTAATGAAGGAACAGGCCTCCAGTTTAAGATTTAACCATTAAGAAAGAATGTAATATGTCACCTATAAGTCTACACCTGTAATGACATTTAGCAATATATCAACTTACTTTAGGTTAAATGATAAGTTTATGTCGGCTATGGCTTGTCTTTTGTTACACGTCATTGTCAATTGATAGGTGAATTAGAACTTGTTGTTTGAACCTGTAAAAATCCACAAGTCTTAGTTATTGAGTAAACTAAGTTTTGCATTATGATTGGTCAATTTAAATCAATTTTCTCAGCATATGTATGCATGAAAATGTAAAAACCATAGATAGAGTAATTAAGCTTAACCGGAAACAAAACAAAACAAAAAGGAGAAAATTCCATTCAAATTCAAACGTACAGTACTGTATATGAATACTTGAAATGACGACGTCCACATGTGTTTACCACAGATGTTAGCCGACACAACACTTTCTTCGGATCATCCAATTTTTAATGTATTTTTGCTCGCTAGAGCCAACGTGGCTCATTTCGCTTTTGATCCTGCTTTTCCAGAGACTACATGATTTTTCAGGTGACAATTCCACCCCTCTGTCATTGGGATATGAACACCGACCGTCCGGGTGAAAGGCAAGTGGCTTGGTCACTATGCCATGACGCTGCCCACTCATCAAAGATATTACATAATCCGAATAACGGGTGAGTAATACACGAGGCTAGGCTAGACAGTGAAATTCTTCTCTTAATATGAAGCTTAATGGGACAACAACGGCCAGACTAGAGAAAGTGGCGTGCTCAATTATACACTCTGATCACATCTGTTGGATAACTGTACGATACACACACACGCAAGGCAGTAGACAGGCCAATGACATGAAACGTCCAACACTGCACGAAAGGTGTACCGTCCAAATCTGCATTTCCCACGCCAAGAAACGTCTTAATGCTTGAGAAGCCTTGTTTTAAATACAGTAATGCTTTCTTCTTCCACGGTTATCACACGGCAGTGGGCTATAAAATATACACAGAATTTCTCTCTCCACAATGCCCTACAAACCACAATTCCTCCTACAGTCAACCCCAACCCAGCAAATCACAAGGAATGCATAATAATAATAATAATAATAAAGTTCCATTTGAAACCGTTTTGCCTTTCAGCATCCAGTCTAGTCTGCAAGCCTCTGTTTGCGAACAGGTCACCTCCATGATCCCCTATTAGCAGTTAGCACTGTGAGGCCACCTCTGCTACTACACCTCTCACTTTGAAATCATTAAACACTGAATCTAACCATCGCCTCTAGATCTAACTGTGCTTCTCATACCATCTACAGCCGAATTCATTAACCCCTTACGTGTAAAAGATCCTTCCAAAGACTAAACTTGTGTGAAGCTAAATTTGTAGGTTAGATTTCATTGGAATGCTCTATCAAAGTTCCAACATTCACCACTAGGTATCAGTGACATCTGGTAGCGAACGTTGGAACTACTTGACATTGAACGGAACTTGTAGCTCACCCTATGGGTGTCCGCTTGAAGCAGTTACAGCCTCTGGCGAGCCGAACATGGCCTCTGACACTCCCGACACTAAAAGCCATACGAGAAATAAAAATAAATAAATCCTCCCTATTCTCTTCACATGACCCCACCATCTGAGTCTATTATAATAGAATGCTTTTAATATTTAGATCTTTTTTAGCTAGTCGCGGACGCCCAGATAGGCTACATATCGTCTTGCTGAGTAGCGGGATGGTATCGCATTCTCGTCAACGTTCACCTCCTCCTCAATCCTGGGTCCAATTAAACAAAACGTACCATACCCCATCAGATACTTGTTTGTGCGAACTCTGTGGACATAAATGTGAACTCTATCATATAGAATGGTGTAAGAAGAGGAAAAGAACATTAACTGAATACGCAAACCTAAAAGTCAATGCAAACAATATTTGATTATGTTTTTGCTTTATGCACATTTGTGCGCAGTTCATTAAATTAATTAAAAGTCCACACTCTTGCCTACGACACTTCACTCCAAGATATCAGATTGCATACACACCAAGTAGATGGGGCCGATCACCGTAATGTTTGAAGGCTCTAAAAATGAACAACAGTCACGCAAACAATACACTGCAAGTCCCAATATGTCACTTATTACACAGCTCCTTGGAGTCGTGTGTTGAACTCAACAAATTCAAGCCACACAGCCATCGCTCCAGCAGTGTTTCGGAATCTCACGAGCTATGCAACAGCGGTTTCGTCTGACCAGTTGACCTCATTTCACGATCAGTTTCCCTTTTCTTCGCTAGAATATTGCATGTGAAAGTAAAGGTCAGACAAGAATTGGAATTGTATTTTTCAGATCACATTGAGCGGATGTAAAGATCGATCGGCGATCAACTGCGATGCACACGGCGGAAAGTAGAGCTCATATCCTACACATGACCCTTCCTTTCCATAGAACTACAGTAGGCCTACTCTCTCTATGGGCCGGTCTGTAGTATAATGAACTATGTTCTTCATCTTCTTTTATTGCAAGCGTGGCTGTCCAATAGAATTTTGCCCCAATAGTTCGAGAGACCCGAGTCGTTAGAAAGTGCAAAATATCAGCTCCCAGACGTCTGAACCATTTTCCTGGGTCAGCAGAGTCTATTTCTGCAAATTTCTATTCTATCTCTTCATTACACGATCTGACTATGGTATGTAGGCTATATGTTTATTCCCTTATTGTTATTAATTCATGTATTTCATTCTTTAAAAAGTCATTTACAGTCTTCCGCTATACTGTTCTCATTCTTAACTGATAGACCTACTTCTCTTAACTATGCCATCTGGTGGCATGAACTAGGCAACTCGTCCCCGATCTCTCCGATTTTATTGGAAGCTTTTCGCCTCCAACTTCTTTTATATATGTGCATATGTGATGAGGTGAAATACATACTTTTCTATTTATTAACGTACATATTTAGGTTTCTTTTCGCTCGTTTATTTGAGTCGCTTTTCACCTTACGAAAACACGGCAATATCTTGGTAAGTAGTAGCCTTGTTCTTTTCTCGGTGTGCATGATTTGTGTGTGTGTGCCCCCCCCCCTCTAATAACTTCTGATTTTTTTGAAACTCGTATCACCAATCAAACATGGCGGCTGTGTGAAATATTTCACCGGCATTTTATATCTCCGAAACTATTACAGATCGCCCTGAAATTTTGAACGGTAATAAAGGGTAATACTAGAAACTGGAGTTGAAAATGGGAAACCACGAAAAACCTTTTGAAGGTTTCTTATGGACACGATAACTACCGCCATTTTGCACCTATCACTTTCAAAATTATACATAAAATATAACCATTCAAAATCTCGGTCGTGACTGTTAAAGGAAACACCGCACCTCTGGGGTGGAAATGGGAGGTCCTTTTCGAAAAAGTGAAACATCGCTATAACTTTCTTAGTAGGCCTATGTGAAAACTAGAATCCATTCTAAGTTCATACTAGTCTTCGGATAATGTCCAAAAACTTATCTCACAAATGTTCTTTTGATAGCACGAACCATTGACCAAAGGGATGGTAAAAATAGAGATTTTAGAGAAAATATTATAGCTCCCTTAATAGGTACAATATCAAAACGTTTAAAATGGTCAACAGTCCTCTAGAAACTACCCAAGCGCCTTACGCCAAGGGATGAGCAAAATGTTTTCGGAATTATAAGAAGATGGGGCTTCTCGTATGCTTAGGGGCAGATGACCTCGTAGTTCCACCCCTTAAAACAATAACTAACTTCTCGTATGCTAAACATGCGGAATATTTTGTAGATGTGCCACAATTGGCAAAGTTAGTGAATTCTAAATGCAAGGTTCATGCTTTTCAGTCGGTCAACACCCAAATGATGGGCTATTCCCTAATCCTGAATTGTTCGCATGAGATCGGGATTAAGGAATAACCCATCTTATTTGGGTACAATAGCGTTGACCGACTTTTTTTTTGTCGTGTGGCCTCTTGCGAGGCCGAGTGCAGGTCTTTCTAGTCGACGCCCGTGGGCGACCTGCGCGTCAGGATGAGAGAGATAGAGATGAATGAAACTGGGCAAGGATGTGGAAGGAAGCGGCCGTGGCCTGTGAGAAGGTACCGTCCCAGCATTTGCCGGGTGTTGAAAATGGGAAACCACGGAAAACCATTTCAAGGACGGCCGACGGTGGGGCTCGAACCTACGCGTCTACCGAGTCAGCGGAGAGCTTGAGTCCCATGACCTAACGCTGCGCTTTAGCCAGCGTAGCCACTGCTGTCGGTGTTGACCGACTGAAAAGCATCCAACTTTCGTTTACTAAGGCAACACTGAAAATGGCTTCAAACACCGTAATAAATTCGAAATAATTTTCTTTGCCCGGTGAAATCTACCTCCGCCTTCCGGCGTGCCGAGAGGGATTTTTTAACACCTGCTTAGGTGTTGGTTGTTATGAATCAGTGACCCGTCAGCAAGACTTCCGTCCTAACAATTCTATCAAACCTGACCTTGAATTGGAACTCGTTTATGGCAGAATGACCACAGCCTATTACGTCATAATCTGATGCTGAGTAATATGTAACACCCGAAACGACTGGTTTATACACACTACAGTCCCACACAACACGTAGCGTATCAGTTACTACATTGCGCTTAATAAAACATGTTCGTACAAAACAATTGTCCCTGTTATTTACAGGAAGTTAATAGAACACTACCGTATAAACATCGCGCGTTCAATTTCGTCGAACAATTCACTCTTTCAACGGTTGCATGCATGTTTGCACAATGCCATCACAGGTGCCCATGGCGTGTTGTAATTTGCGCCAATATTTTGATGGTCTGCGAAGTTTAAAACAAGCGCCGACCCAACAGTTCATTAATCACTTGAGATTAATATCAAACTTACTTTTGCTTCAATGAGGGGTCTGGGACATTGAGGTCATCATCACTCTCATAGAATTTATAAAATCAAATTATCATAACATTGTTTGATTCCATTGAAAAAGGAGGCAAGGTTCCTTCGAAACGTTTGGTATTTAATTTAATTTCACACGGCATTAGCCCAAAAACCATGAATTATTTGTATATATAGGCCTATAAAGCTACGGTTGCGTTTATTTTGCCACAAAACAGTATAAACAGATGACAGTAAATTAGCAACAATGTAAAGAATACAGAAAGTAAACCACTGCAACATGCATGACAGTATACAAAAATGTTCCTCGTTTCTTCCAACTTCATGGATTTCCACACACATACCGAGTTAGTTATTGAGGTTTCAAGGGGGCGGAACTACGAGGTCATCTGTCCCGACAACTGGTCAATGTGACCACCTTTGGCAGCAATACAGGCCTGACAACGGCGGGTCATGCTGCGAATCAGGTCATCAATCTTATGTTGAGGAAATATCGCCCATTCTTCCTGCAGAACTGCTCGCAATATTTGGAGAGTGATTGGTGGATGCTGACGTGATGCAACCAGGCGCGGATTCAAGGGGGGGATCACGGGGGTTATGACCCCCCTCCCCAAACGGGAGACCAAATTTTTTTTGCAAACTCAAAAAACGAAAACACAAGAACCAGACAAATAAAACTTAACGAATTTTAACTGAAAAACAGTTTTTTTTCCATTTTATTCAATACTGAAAATATCTTTATTGCAATTATTATGTTCTGTTACAAGTGTATTGATTGAAGGAAATATATTGTACTATATTGGTTTATAATCTTTTGTCAATACGGACCATGGCGGAATCTAAATTAGAAGGAACAAGTGTATACATATTTACAACTTCATACCTGTTATATAAAAACAATTATTTATATAACAAAAGCAACTCTTCTATTTTGTTTAGCAAACCTTGTGATTACCGAATCGATAGTTATAGCATGACGAATAGAAATAAACAGTGTCATCACTCCGCTACTTAAGCATTGTAGTTCATGGTCCAGCCAGTGTGTGGCGCGGAAGTCGCGCCGAACCATAAGCAGGTGTGACAAGTAGCCCACGAGGTTAGTACTGTAATATCCTGTGCGCGAGAAGTCATATTATGCGAGGGAATTTCTTTCTTTGTAATAGTTTACGAATGTCTGTGCAGTGCTTTGTGTGTGCAAATAACTAAATTTTCTGCTGTTTCGGGAAAACTGGATGTAAATCGGGTTAGGAAAAAAATCTGATGGTAGACATTTTTTCACACCGCCAAAAGAAACAAATCTGTTTACGAAATGGGCGAGAGTTATTCCGCGGAAAGGTAAGCAATTGTCGATCAAAAATAGAATCTGTGACGTGCATTTTTCGGAAGATTTAATTATTATATAGGCGGACTGTTTCGTAGTGAACTATAAGAACGTGAAAATTCCTCGCGTGAAGTGGAAATTTAAACCAGGATCAGTACCTCACATTTTTCAAAATTTACCGAAATATCTATCCACTGATGTAAGATCATGAAAGGCGCCCAGTAGGATGCGGAATGGAGGCAGCCTTCCATGGTTACTTGTTCTACTTCGTGCCATCCTTACCTAAAATGAAAAAATATATAATCCGTCTTAATAATAATAGGCCTAAAATAATAATAGTTTTTGATTCTTTAGGGACTTCGTGACATCGTGGACACGTAACCCCATGTGCTTGGGTGTGTTTAGAATTTTGGCTGATCAGCTGTGTCATTCGAAGCCTCCGTGGCTTAGGCGGCAGCACGCCAGCCTCTCACCGCTGGTTCCGTGGTTCAAATCCCGGTCACTCCAAGTGAGATCTGTGCTGGACAAAACGGAGGCAGACAGGTTTTTCTCCGGGTACTCCGGTTTTCCCTGTCAAAATTTCATTCCAGCAACACTCTCCACTATCATTTCATTTCATCTGTCATTCATTTAATCATTGCCCCAGAGGAGTGCGTCAGACCTCGGCAGCCGGCACAGTTCATATCCTCGCCGCTAGATAGGGGCTCCATTCATTCCATTCCTGACCCGGTCGGAGACTGGAAGCAGGCTGTGGATTTTCATTTTTTCAGCTGTGTCATTATGATGTCTGTAGTAGTGTGTGTATTTGGAATTAAGGTAGGATTTGGGTAGGAAGCTGCTGTGGCCTTCTGGTAGGTACCATCCCGGCATTTGCCTGGAGGAGAAGTGGGAAACCACGGAAAACCACTTCCAGGATAGCTGAGATAGGAATCGAACGCGCCTCTTATCAGTTTTCCCTCACGAGGCTGAGTGAACACCGTTCCAGCCCTCAGACCAGTATTAAATTTATTGGCAGAGCTGGGAATCGAACCCGGACCTCCGCTGTGGTAGCCAAGAATGAGACGGACATATGAAAATGAAAATCCACAGCCTGCTTCCAGTCTCCGACCGGGTCAGGAATGGAATGAATGAAGCCCCCATCTAGCGGCGAGGATATGGACTGTGCCGGCTGCCGAGGCCTGACGCACTCCTCTGGGGCAATGATTAAATGAATGACAGATGAAATGAAATGATAGTGGAGAGTGTTGCTGGAATGAAATTTTGACAGGGAAAACCGGAGTACCCGGAGAAAAACCTGTCTGCCTCCGTTTTGTCCAGCACAGATCTCACATGGAGTGACCGGGATTTTAAACCACGGACCCAGCGGTGAGAGGCCGGCGTGCTGCCGCCTAAGCCACGGAGGCTTAGACGGACATATAATAATAATAATAATGGCCAACCTGCCAATAAAATAAACTGCCATCCAATTCTTCGCTTCCGTTACCGTCCTCCTGATCTACGGATCTTGTTTCAACTTTGTCTTCAATATCAGAGTCACAAATTCCTTTGAAATTACTGAATCATGAACTAGCTATTCGTTATCTTTCAGCAGAAGGCGACACGCTTCATCTGCATCCTTAGGTTTCCGTAAGGCGCAATCTCCTTACTGATATTGGGAGCGCTGGTGCTATCAATCCCACGCTGACAAAATGTTACACGTGGAGAGTTATTTTTAGGCACATCGTTTCACAACTCCAGGAAAATGCTTACTAAGGTTTGGTGTAAGATGTCACGAGACGATAAGATCATAACTTGAACCGTTGGCTTGATATTAAAACTAAAACGAACCATGGAGCTGTCAGACCAATGCGCGACTAACGGAGGGTTTTAAAAGATAGTATACTACATGGGGACTGAGAATATTAATAATAACTTGTTGACAGTATTATTCATAAGTCTAAACAAACAATTAGTTATAATCGCGTTACCGCAGCCTTCGTAAAGAGGTTTACGTAGCCCAGCGCGTATCCCACTTTTGAACAGCTGACCGTGTAGCGTTGGGGATCTGCGCCGCTAGCGCTAGCCGAGCGGGGCGCGCTTGAACTCGGCCAGTGATAACACTACTGTATTTATTTCTATTCGTTATGGTTATAGTGATGTCACGATGAATGTGCAGCAATGCACGGATAGGAATTTGGGGCTTTTTTCGCACCAAAAAATTTTGCCGACGTCCAAACTGCAAGCCTGGTAGGCAATTTATGCTGTGACTTTCTCCCTTTGTCGGTACCAACTCGACTTGCCGAAACTGTAACGTACCTTGATACTTTTCTCGAAGCTTGATGTAAAAGTCGCAAAACACGCCGTTGCAATTTGCCGAATATTTTTGGTGCGCTAAACGCATCAAATTTCTATCCATATAACATGTAAAAAAAAACTGGTTTTGTTCGTTTGGTTATTTTGTGATTGCGTTTTTAGTGACACCATTTTTCTTAACAATTTCGATTCTCTGACCCCCCCCAATCCAAACTCTAGATCCGCGCCTGGATCCAACTCGCCTCCCTAGTGCGTACCAGGCATGTTCTATGGGATTCAAATCGGGAGAGCGAGCAGTCCACACCATGCGTGCAATATATTTTGTTTCCAAGAAAACATCAACCACCTGTGCTCTATGAGGTCGGACCAGGGGGTGTCAACCAGATAGGGATTATTTGGTACCATCGGTGTAGTAGCGCGGCCAGACGTAAGGAACGGATTAAGCGCTGTATATCGTCTTGCCAACATATGCATGATACACGTTTTAATTGAATTGCAAATATATCCCTATATTTAGTCAATAAATATACACATAATTCCTAATTGACATTTCCTTGCAATTATCTCGCTCACCGACGATAATTACGTCACTTATCATTAAATAAACATTATTTCTACTGGGTTGGCGGCATTGACCAACATTGACGCTCTGTTTATGTCGTGTTTGGTGTAAACAATATTGCCCGTATATTAATATTTTATAATAAGCTAATGTTGTGTTCTTTCTCATCTTTCTTTCATCAAATCGTCTTCTTGGTAATGAGAAGTGAACAGTTCTTCTTCTGCTACGCCAAGTAAGTACGCTTATTTTAAGAGTTTAAGTGAAAACTTGTTTCTGTAGTGCCTGTGAAAAATATATCGTACCGGTAGCCTAGTTTTGAATTGATATTAGACGCAGTGTACAGGTGATATTCTACTTGACATATTAATTAACTTTCACTATTATTTATTCCACAGGTAGGCCTACCAAATTCTGTGAACAAACAAATCGTAAATTGCTGTTCTCGAAATAGCAGATGAATGTGGCAATTTGGCCTACTCTCCTGAGAAATGATCAGGTAAGAGTCTATGTTACCGTAATGTTTTCAACTTGATACATCTTGCAGAGATACATACAGTATCATGAGCCTATTGCATATGTGTACTCAAGTTCTTGAGGAGATCAGTTCTTGCACATGTTAGTTACTGGTGAAATGGCAAGTATTCAGTTGGTCGAATGTGTAGTAATGCCATTACTGATGTAGAACTGTAATTACAGGTTCTAAAATCTTAACACACACTGGTCCTATGGGTGGCTGTGTGCTCTTGTTCTGTGGAGCAAAGTCCAACATTAAAATTTATTTCAGAGGTCTACATTTTGGTCCAAATATACAAATGAACTAAGCACCAAATGGTGAACGCATTTGTACTCTGAATTTGAAGCATATTAAGTTCATCAGAATGGTTTCATTTTATGCGTATGTTATTTTAGAATAGGCTATATTTATTATTATTCCCATCATTCCATAATTATTTTTAGAAAATTCAGCAGCTACAGCACTGTATTCATGCGTTGCAAAACTATTTCTCCTCTGGCAGAGGATTAAGAATAGAATTAGAAATGTTGAGACATCTTTCAGAAGGGTGATACCTGCAGAAGCAGTAACAAAACCACTCACCAGACACATCAAAAATCTAGAAGATATGCTGGAGTTACCCTTAATTGTTGTGTAATAGAAACACACGTGGATTAGTTACATTAATCGCAGAATTAAAATTTTAGTTATTTTCTGAAAGGTGAGAGAGGCAATCTTCATCAATCATAGATGTCTATTACATTAATAAATAAGCTTCTGTGTCCAACTAAAATAAATCCTCATCAGTTTTGATGTGGTGTTAACTCATAAAACAGTGTAAAGAAGATTGGTTAATATGTTTATGTTCGACACTGGCGAAATGTAAATATTATGTCAGAAAACTGTATAATGAGGCTCATTATAGTACAAGTTTTCATTATGATACAGTTTCTCCCACCAATCAGAGCTCAAGAAACAGTTGTGTGACCAATTAGGTGAGGATAGCATCGTACCTGCGCTCACTTCCATGGCCCCCTATTTTAAATTTCACTGCGTGGCGAGTGTCATAGTGAGGTATTCCAGGAGGCCATGGTCAAATACAAGGTATTCTCTGCATCTCATGCCCTCTGTTCAGTATATAAAACTGGTGAAATCTCGACAGATATTTATGAATATTTATGTTCGAACATAAAATAGTTATAATTATCGTCGAACATAAACAGTCGTATGCAACTCATCTATAATTGTAATTAAGACACTCGTATGGAAATTATAAAACTTGTGTCTTAATTATTGTCATTATAGGCTCGTTGCATAATGCACTATTAAGTTACAAGGTGCACATATAATAAGCCACTACAACAGAGATCTGAGTGAAATCACATGAAATTTTATTAACAAATAGGTGCAGGCTAGAACTATTACCACTGTGTTGTATTGTTTCTTCCAGTATCACAGCAAACAATTTGTTCTAAAGGACTCTTCACCTTGTATTATGTTATATCGTGGGATAGATAGATACAAGATAAATATAATTCATTTATTATATGCCAATGTAATGGTTGACATACCTATAGGTAGTATTTTATTCCTACACGTTACTTACAATATTTTTCAACACGTAGGATGCTAATGTCTAAGCCAGTCACAGCTCGTGCTCAGTAGCGGCTGGTGTAGAAAATTAGTTGTGTGTAGAGATGGGCAGCAGTCGATTGAAAACAGTCGAATTAGTCGATAGTTAAAACAACTGCTTTTAAAAAACAGTCGAATGAATTCAACGACTACTCACCGTATCATAAACAAGTCGTTTGCAAACGACTGATCTCAAAACAATCGTTGGAAATCATTGGAATGAAACAAGTCGTTGGCAAACGACTAATTCCAAGCGAATGGAATCATTCGAATTGAAGTAGTCGTTGTAAACGACTGATCCCAAAGCAATCGTTGGAAATCATTGGAATGAAACAAGTCGTTGGCAAACGACTAATTCCAAGCGAATGGAATCAGTCGAATTGAAGTAGTCGTTGTAAACAACTGATCCCAAAGCAATCGTTGGAAATCATTGGAATGAAACAAGTCGTTGGCAAACGACTAATTCCAAGCGAATGGAATCATTCGAATTTAAGTAGTCGTTCTAATCAAACGACTTCTTCAGGATAACTTCATGCTACAATTCATTGTGCTGTATGTTTATTGTAGAGCTTTAATTAATAAGTTAAGTATACCTGTAGGTGCCTATAGTTTTATACAGTTCGTTGATTCTTTCAATGAAATAGCCTAAATCCAGTTGTCCAAGTTATTGGAAATGTTAAGCATTCAATATTTAGGTTATGCTTGAACTCCCGGTTTTCTGGCCTATCATCCCAGGCAAGCCTCCCAGTCAGATGGATCATTTGACTGTAATTTTGAATTAGAGTAAGGTTGTAGTATGCGTGGTCAGATTTAGACAATAGCCTACTCCATGAAGGGGTCATGGCTACGCCTTCTATGTTTGTTTATTGAATAGAGTAACTGAAATGAGGGATGTATACTGATTTTAAGATTTGTGGAATGAATTTTTAATAGAATTTAATGAAGTCTTCAGTAAAGTTGAAGGAGACATGATCGTGTTTAGACAATAGCCTACTCCATGAAGGGGTCATGACTATGCTTTCTATGTCTGTTTAAGGTGTAGTGTGGCTGAAATGAGGGAGGTTTACTGATTTTGGTGTTTGTGGAGTAGTCATTTCGTTTATAATTTAGGTTTTGTGAAGCTCGTTGCGGAGTTGTTTTATGGATTTTATTGCTCTGCAAATGAAGTGTATTAGGGGGTTCTGGGTTTGGTTTAGCTGTAGTTTACAGGGTTATGGCTGAGAGTTGTTGTAGCAGGCCTAACAACTGTGTCAGAGCAGTGGCGTGCTGTGTGGGAGGGGGGGTTAGTGGCAAAGACATGAGGGCAGGGATGGAAGAGTTTATGTGTTTCCTCACAGTTGGCGCACTTAGGCTTATCTCGAGGTACCGTACAGATAGAGTGGTGATGTAAATCTCCAGCGGTTACTGTGAGGACAGCTTGACGGCTGTAGGTGCCTATAGTTTTATACAGTTTCTTGTTCGTAGATTCTTTCAATGAAATAGCCTACGTCCAGTTGTCCAAATATATATGTATGTCATTTCATTGGAACTCCTTAACACAGGCACTTTTAATGAGAATTGGGTGCATTCTTGAATTATTACACAACTTGAACATGGGCTTACCAATTATGGCTTAGAGTTCTATTTATTTTATGATTGAATTTCATTCATTTATTCTACCGCGTGATAAATGAATTACAAGAAAATTATTATGAAATTCTCCCCATAGCGTGATGGTAATGATCGATGCAAACATAGAATAGATTTTCCAGGAAAATTAAATCAGAAAATATTTTATATTGGGATCCAATAGTAATAGCATTTTAGCAAGTCGGAGGGTGTGTACGCTCAAATTGATTCTGGTTGTCAATTGGTTTGTAGAGATGGGCATCAGCAGTCGACTGACAAAAGTTAAAACCATCGACTTGTTTGACTGCTTTTAGAAAACAGTCGAATGAATTCAACGACTACTCACCGTAACATAAACAAGTCGTTTGCAAACGACTGAACTGATCCCAATTGTTTTAACATGCTCTGAGCGCTGGCATAGTTTTACGTTCTGGTCATAAATTGTTTGTATTCACATGGTTGCCAACATCTCCACTGAAAGTTCGCTCTCGTTACTGTTCTAAAGTGCTCTATTGTCGTGTCTCGTGTGTATTTATTCTAGGCTGTCGTGAAACAAGTAGGGTAGTCGTATTCATTCATTCCTATTCATGAGCTTAAATGGCACTCTGTCAAACGCATACATGTGTCAGAATCCAACACAACACAAAATAACATAATGACTTGATTTTGTCTGCTGTTAATTCATTTTATGGGCTTGGGACATCTTGGTCATCAGCCCCATGCAGTTGGGTGTGGGTAGAATTGCTCCGATAATGCGATGACTGTAGTAGTGTGTGTAGCTTTATAAGGGACAGGCTTGGGGAGGTGCCCCAGGAGTTGAAATAAGGTACTACCGGATTTCCATCAGGAAAGGAATAAAATAAAATAATGTTGAGGCCCACAGGAGAGATCTGCAGAATATCTTGGCTGAGTAGACAGGGAATTTGTAACTGTTCCTGTTGGTATTTCAATTTCATTTTAGTACATATTATTAAAAATTCTTAAAAATAAATGTCCCTAACTATGGCTGCCACCTTTCCAGTCCTCATCTGAATTACAGAAAGTATAGCCTACACACTACTACAGATACCACAATAACAGAGATTATCATATAAATCCTATACACTTCCAAATATATGGGGCTAAATGAATATGTTATCAAAAGCCCTAAAATTAATATCAAAAACACAATGATTCTACAATAAGAGATTCTTTTAAAATATAGTTATAGTAGGTGCAAACATACACATAACAGCAAATTCAAGTTCTCCATTTCAAGCATTACACATTTATTAAGTTAACTGTTTCAACATACAAACTTGCATGTGTTGTAGGAATTTGCGGTTCATCGGTGTCAGCCATGGCGTCAAGGAGGTAATAGGTCCATTATCATGTGCTGTAGCCTACCGTTATACCTTGGCAAGAAAGAAGAACATGCCTCAACACATACTTTTAAAAGGACCAGGTTTGATTACTGTATTTTTGCTAAGTTTGATTTTCTCTCTCTGTTATTTTTTCTTCGTTGACAAACTTTTTAAATAAAACGATGATTTCTAGCAGTATTGAGTGTGTTTCTTGTTTTTCATTGAAAGTCCTATTTCTCCTTTCCCCTTCACAGCATGTCATAGAATTTACTGTATTAGTGTGCCATGAAATTTGTTTATGTACATGTACTTACTGTATTTCACCCTTCAAAATTGGTGGACTGGATATATTTTAAAGGGAATATCAAATGAACTACTGTATATACTTTTTGTGATATCCAATTATTTTTCTGAAACTAATGAATTTGGCATTAATTACACTAACAATTTTAGTGTGATGAGGATCAGGTTACACCACCTATTTCCTTAGTATTCTCTCTTAAAATTTTCCTGTTATTGCGAACAGCATCAAGCATTTTAAGATATGAATATTCTCCCTTCCCAGTACTTTTACTTTCTAGTTTAATCTCGGAACTAATCGGTTATAATTGGGCCTACAGTGGTTAATTGGAAGGGACCATTTTTTTAAAATTGAGTAATAATATGCTGCAGACCTTATAGTAGCCTAATTCTTGTCAATGCAATATGCTCCAATTGCAACTGAAAGAAATGTAAACATGTAAATTATTGATGAGGTCATGTCCTAAATGCTGTGATTGCTCATTTCAGAGTTCCGGAATTCACAATTTCCCACTTTGGTATTATTAAAAAAAACTGTTATTGCTATTTTGAATGTGATTTATCTCGTGTAGATCATATTATTATCTCCACACTTAAAAACGTGTGCTATAAGTATTGGGAAGATTGTGATTTTCGGAACATTGAAGTGGGCAGAGCAGTTAGGACGAGAATATTTAGCGGAACGAGGGGAAGGGGTGGGGTAGACTACCCGCACGGCCGTGCTCAACTAGTACCGCGGTCATACACCAGACAGCGCTGAAGTCTTAGGTGCCAAGAATTAGCATGGCTGTCGGCTATCTGTAGTAGTAGGTAATCTGTGGGTCGGACATTAACATCCATCAGTACGAAGTCTGGGCCCACAACACCTCGTAACAACCGAACATGAGGTCCCAAGATCTCGTCACGATACCTGACAGCAGTTAAACCTTGCCGATTTTCCCGTACAATTTCCTGAAGAGGTGTTCGAGTAGTCAACATAATCCCTGCCCACACCATCCTCCTCGGTATCGGTCTCTTTTCATAATGTTTGGGCCCCGAAATCGTGTTCCAGGTTCTCTCCAGATGCGAATCCGTCGAGAATCACTCTCCAGACCAAATTGGGACTCATCTATAGAAAAAACACGGGCACTGTTCGACCGTCCAGTTGGCATGTCGACGACTCCACTCGAGACGTTCCCTTCTGTGCAGACGCGTCAGTGGTACACATACAGCAGGTCTCCGACAATTAAGGCCACTCTGCCGAAGCCTTCTGTACACTGTTTGTCTCGATACAACTGTTCCAGTGGATGCTGCGAGGTCAGATACCCGTTGCCGTGCAGTACTACGGCGGTACCGTCGTGCCCTTACACAGGGCCGTAGAGCGAGTACGGGCCCTAGGGCTATCACTTACGGGCCCCCTCCGTATTTCTTGTCCCACGACATCGTGTAAATATCAAATTTGCTTTTTAATTTTTAAAGCCCCTTGAAAAACGTTGTGCTTTTCTATTACTTTTTTTGGAACTTACTAATTTTGTTGATTGTAAATTTGGAGTGTCCTTTCTGATGTATCTGACTAAATCTTGACTCTCTCTCATCACAAGAACAAGTTCGACGCCTTTCACAATATTATGTACTAAACTTTGCGAAGGTACATTAATGTAGCTTAGCGGCAATTATGTCGATTTGAAATGTTATTTAGAAACTTTCCTCCCTATAAACAGTGGAATCTTTACTATTTCTCTGGCCGCGAAAATATGAAGATAGGATATTTACATGTTCTCTTGATAGTATTTTCTAGCAAATTCAATTGATTCAGATACACTGAATATCATAAAATGTCAAATTTGTTGGCAAATAGGTACGTAAAATTGTCTACTCGGGGGTTTTCTACTTTCGCGGGCCCCTCAGCATGACCGGGCCCCAGGGCTACAGCCCCATTTGCCCCTCCCTCCCGTCGGGCCTGCCCTTACAGCCAAATAACGATCCTCTAGTTCTGATGTCACAAGTGGTCGGCCCTGCCCTAATCTTCGGGATACATTTTCAGCCTCTACAAACTGTTGCCACATCCGAGAAACAACAGAACGATTCACATTAAGCCATCGGGCCACATCAGTTTGCGACTGTCGTGCTTCCATTCTTACTATGGCCCTCCACCATAGAGGGTCTTCTAGGCGTATTCTCTGTGCCATACTGCACGTTCTGTGCATTTGTGCTTACCGAGTATTGATGTGGAACTACCTAGTAAACACCACCCCGTTTGACAGGTGCACTGATGTGTCATCGCTGGTATGGTTGTACGATGACAGGAATGCCATCTTCCGTGCAAAACACGATTGTACGGACATTTGTTGCTTTAATTCCAGACACAAGTGTAAGGTATATCCACCCATCCACTAAGACTAAAATGATCCAAATACGCATCAATAATGTTCATCCAGACCAATGGTATTTGCCTAGACCACGTTAGATAATATATACACCCCTGTTTTTATCACGCACAGTGGGGGTACTCACGCATCAATATCCTTTTTCCAGACCAAAGGTTTCGCCAATGCATTTCACATAATTACATCATTCGGATAGGAGTCCAAACTACCAATGGTGACTAATTATTCCATGCCGACGCACCAACCAAGTCGCGTTCGAGTGTCGGAACACCCATTGTGTAAAGCTCTGAATTTAACGTTTCATTACGAAAGGACACGTTGTATTAGCATGGTCTAGACGCGGCGTAATACTGAAGGCCTAGATCTTATCGATGATGACCTTAATATTTGAAACAATACAAAAGAAATCAACCATCATAAAACAATCCCACTTTAACTCTACAAGACTGATGCAGGCTACCATTTCATTACGGTCGTATCGTGTTCTCACGATCTCTCCCGGCGGGCTTCGCGCACAAAGCAGCCTACATTCCCGGTCTCGATAGTATAACTGTAATCTTAGCGAACATACAGCAGTATCCGTCACAACCAGTCCAAGAAACAGGTACTGCAAGGTAAAACCAACACGTCTCTAGTTCTGATTGAAAAGTGTTGGATGTTTATTTACTTATTAACCAAATAGTTTGAACCTTATTTTACAGGAGTAATTAATTTATTAATTGTTCTTAACACAAAATTGGGAATCTAAATCACTAAAGATATGATGAGTTTTAAGAACTGTATAACAGCAGGATCTTCTGAACAAATGATATAAGCCTAAGGGCTTTGTGAATTCCACAATACAATTATTCAAGTGGCACTTCAGTTCAAATCTTGTTCTCTCAGTCATAGCACAGTCAAACAGTAAATGATACACTTTAAGTAGTTTATGAAGATCAACAAAAGTATAGTCATCTGTAGTATTAATTTTAAAGCGTTCAAAGTAGTACTTAAACTTTCCATGGCCGGAGAGAAACTGGGCGAGGATGAATTCCGATATTAGTAATATGCAATTAAACCGGAAAATTATAGCCTACTTGTAAAGAGCAGTTATCATGTGGCAGATCCCTTTGGAATTGAGATCCAGAGACTTATTAGATAGCCTAAGTTTTGACTTGGGTTTTAACGTAGCTTGGTGGAGATTAGTTGTAGGAAACATTTATTATGGATAAGGGGGGTTGCTTTGGCTAGAATATCCGCATTTTCAATTCCAGGAGAACCAATGTGTCCTCAAATCCAATAAAGACAGACATAAGGGCACTGTCGTGTCATAGATTTTACAGTAACGAGTTGGCACTCTGTTGCATATGTATAATAGTAATAAACCCTCGTATGCACCTGAAGAAGAGTTTTTTCAACGTTCCGTTTACAATGCCATCTGGTAGGGAAACCGGAACTATATTGGGCGACCTATGGTTGTTAACTTAATTTCATATTGTACACGGATTTGGGGATGAGATGCGATGAATGTGGCGAATAGTTTTTAAGACAAATCCAACCAGCCTACCTGCCAACCTCCTGAGAGGAGTTAATGAGATTATTTTCCTATTCTTTTTTATTTATTAATCACAACACAAACTACAGCCATGTCAACCCTTCACGCTTGTACAAATAGCAGAGGTAATTATTTAAAAAAATGAGCAAGTCTCATAAAACAAGTGTCGTCAATGCCCAAGATGACAGTTCTAAATACAGTTCAGCTTATTGTTCACTTGCTTCAAAAACGTCCTTTTGGTTGTGAAATGAGCAAAGATGAATGAAACTGGGCAAGGAGTTGGAATGAACTGGCCGTGGTCTACTAGAAGGTACGGTACCATCTTGGAATTTGCCTGGAGTTGAAAACAGGAAAACTTTTCAAAAACAGTCTACTGCTGGGTTCAAACCCAGTCGCCGACACAATCTGGGATAGCCAGGTCCTAGGCCTTGCTTCTTAGCTACCGCCATCGGCTATAATAATACTAATAATAATAATAATAACACCACCAACCAAAGAAGTTATGCAGATCATTCAGTCACTTAAAAACAATAAGGCACCAGGCGAAGATTCAATAATCGCCGAATTATGGAAGCATGCTGATGACGTAGCTATCGATAAACTAACATAAATAATTAGTGAGATATGGGAAAAGGAGGAACTCCCTATTGATTGGACATCAGCTCTGCTTCACCCTCTTCACAAAAAAGGTGATAGAACGAATGTGAACAATTACCGTGGCATCTCCCTACTTGCAATAACATACAAAATCCTTTCAAAAGCCCTTCAAACTAGAGCAGAGGAACAGTTGGATCCACAATTAGGGGAATATCAAGGGGGATTTCGGAAGGGACGATCATGTGCCGAACAGATTTTGAACCTTAAATCTATTCTTTCATATCTGAAGCTTATAAACAAACAGTTTGTAGTGACCTTCATTGACTTCAAAAAGGCTTATGACTCTATCGATCGACCCACCCTATTTGAAATACAGAAAGAACTGGGACTGGACAACAAAACAAGAGCAATTATTCAGAAAACCTTTACCAACACTGCTTCCAAAGGGAAATTAATTCAGGGGAGAAATTTCAGAGCCCTTCGAAATCAAGACTGGTGTAAGACAGGGAGATGGACTATTACCTTTGCTCTTCAACGGTGTGCTCGAAAAAGTCATCCGGCAGTGGCGAAAAGTAATGAACATTAACATATTAACCCGATGTACGAATTAATATTTTGTCAACGCTAAAATGACAATACTAACACAATATTTTAGGTTGACTGTACAGTATTTGCCAATATGTCATTATCTCAGCTAATGAGAATATAATTTTCTTCTATTTTTAGAAATTAAAAATTCCAGCTTTCATAAAAACAGTGGAATTAAAGACCTCGAGTAACCTTGCAGAAGGGGGATTATGACGAACCTACAGCGCCTTAATATGTAAATCCGGCCATGACTGTTGTCGTTTCAATTAGTGACTTGGCTTAAATTTGGTCATCAGGTCCTTGGAGTTGTCTGATAACTGTGTTATAGTGATAGTTATGGTAGCATGTGCCCCGGGAATACAAATAAGGCACAATGCCGACATTTGTGTGGAAGCAGTATGGTAATCCCCAAGGGAAAATCACACCCATGATGGTTGATTTCAGTGCCGAAATATCAAATCCGGATTTCGATCGTGTAGTAGCCTATGACTTAGTCACTTTCGAATTACACGGTAGTCATTATTCTGGCGGTGTCCCCGCGTTTGATGGTGTCAAAAAGGGTAGCCCACCGACACCCCGTAAATCGGCATCTGATTTAAATGGCTGAATCGACAAACTTTTTGTAAACTTTAATTTTTTTTAATTGCACCAACTCAGCCATGAACAATACTGAATTTGAGTATCTACTGTGTGTGGTTCACGCCACGTCTGCATGGAAGGGGTTGAAGTCCGGAGATGGGAAGTTCGAATCCCGGCAATGGCAGCGATTATCCTGAATGTTTTCCCCGACTTGTTCCACATTCCTTCCTAGTATATTTACCAATGAACAGACTGGCCTCAGTGCAGCAAAATCTAAGGGGCGAAATTTTTGGCCCTAAATGCCTGCGAAACTCGTGATTTTTGGTTTCGACGAAGGTGAAAAACACTTTAAAAGTCTGTAGGCTACTTATTTTTTTATGTTCAACCCTGGCGAAATGTAAATACAATATGTCAGAAAACTGTACCATAATGAGGCTCGTTAGGCCTCGAAGCCGTCGGATTTTTTAAGAGCGTTAAAAATCCCTCAGTATGCCTTCCTTCGGAGGTGAAGTAAAGCCGGCGGTCCCACGTCATAGATTTATGTCATGTTAAAGAACCTTCCACTAATTGCACCTGTGTGAAGATAAATTGGATAGGTTAAGAATGTAAACAACGCTATTAGGTCTCTATGTTCGTTGCCAAGAGCCGACTGCGGTGGCGTCTAGTAGCTAAGTTCTGAACTTGGCCTAGTAGTCGTTGACAGTGGCGCTTGGCGGCAAAAGTAGGAACTATTTGAAAAATTCTAAGTTGCAGTACTTAAATTAAAAAACAGATAACACACACTAATACAGTCATCACAATTAACACCGGTTATCAGACAGATTCTACACACACCCAAAGTACACGGGGCTACATGACCGCGTTGTCGCAGCCCCTAAACTTAAGAACCAACCAACCTAGGCCTATATAGTAAAAGTTTTTATTATAATACAGTTTCTCCCACCAATCAGAGCTCAAGAGGCAGTTGTGTGACCAATTAGCTGAGGATAGCATCGCACCTGCGCTCACTTCCATGACCCCCTAAATTTCACTGTGTGGCGAGTGTCATAGTGAGGTATTCCAGGAGGCCATGGCCAAATACAAGGTATTCTCTGCGTCCCATGCGGTCTGTCCAGTACATAAAACAGGTGAAATCTCGACAGATATTTATGAATATTTATGTTCGAACATAAAATAGTTATAATTATCGTCGAACATCAACAGTCGTATGCAACTCGCCTATAATGGTAATTAAGACACTCGTATGGAAATAAACATACTCGTGTCTTCATCATTGCCATTATAGGCTCGTTGCATTATGTACTATTACCATATGATTATTTCCGAGAGAATGTTATGGTATGATATTCATACAAGTCCGGAGCAAAAAAAAAGAACACTTGTAGCTACAACTAAGGGATATTAACTTGCCAATTCAGGAGTGAATCAGTGTGCAGCATCGTTGCCATTGTCAACATGTAGGATTCATTAACAGATTTCACTACCAAAGCGGTCAAATAGCTTATAGATACAGTATATCATAGAGCTAGGCTTACTGTAATATTTAGGCCTACGGGGACTTGATTTTTTTAAATCTATATAGCATTAGCAGTAAAAAAAATCCCTCGGTATGCCTTCCTTCGGAGGGGAAGTAAAGCCTGCTGTCCCATGTCATAGATTTATGACATGTAAAAGAACTTTCCACTAATTACACTTGTGAGAAGCTAAATTATAGGTTAGATTTGACTAACGCCCTTAGGTTCCAACGTTTGTCGCCAGGAGCCGACTGCGGTGGCATCTAGTAACCAATTTCTGTACTATTGTCGTTGACGGTGGCGTTTGGTAGCAAAAGTTGGAACTACTTGAAAATCGAATGTCTGCAGTCCTTACTAGAATTAAAAACAGATAACACACACTAATACAGCCATCACAATTAACACCAGTTATCAATCAGATTCTACACACACCAAAAGCACACGGGGCTACATGACCGGGTTGTCGCAGCCCCTAAAACTGAGGAACCAACCAACCAGTTGTTGATTTCAGTCATATAGAATTTTTTTTAAACTTTTTAAAGATCACCTTTGGGGTGTAGCGACTAGCGTTTCTGGTTGTCGACCTGGAGGTCCGGGTTGACTCGCGGCTCCGTCATGCAATTAAATTCTGGTCGGAGGGCTGGACGGGGTACACTCAGCCCCGTGAGGCAAAACTGTGAAGAGGTGGTTTCGATTTCAATCTCAGCCAACCTGGGAGCGATTTCCCACTTCTACTCCAAGCAAGTGCCGGGATAGTTCCTAACTTAAGACCACGGCCACCTCCTTCCCAATCCTCACCTGAATAACAAATACACACACTACTACAGCCATCACAATAATACGGGTTATCAAACAACTTTCTGTTTTACATATACACCACATGCAAGGGGCTAAATGACCAACAACACTTTTTAAATTTATGCTGATTAAAGATCGGGTCGGTACAGTGTAAATTGCCCTGGGCGACAGAATATCACAATACGTCTTTGCGTCCTCTAGGAAAATGCTGGATAAGTACCTTGTTTCACCAACCCTAATAGAGTTAACACAGGTATCAGACAAGTTCAACAAACACACAAATGCACGGAGGTGATGAACAAGATATCCCAATCTCCTGAAATGTATTAACAAAACAACAAAATTCTATAATCAATGAAGACTGTTAATTAATGGTAACAATCAACATTAAAAACAGCGTAAGATTGTTTGGTAGGCTACTTTGTATTAAATGACATGGGTGCATCTTCACAACTTGCCGTGCTTATCGCAAACTGGTAAACAGAGATTACGTAATGCGAAATTTATTCTTGGCTCGTGTGGAGTGCTGTCATGGCCTTCCAAACATGCAACCGGATTTGTTACTTCAAACTTTGGTTGATAAGGTTTATTTGCACTAACACCTAGCACTGGGGTATTTATCATGGCCTCTCCTACACCCACACAAAAAAGAAAAAAAAGTCGCGACGCAAATACTTCCGTAAGAAGGTATTCGTCATTCGCAGATGGTGAAACAAAACACGATAACTGGCGTAAAGAGGCAAATAATTGAAAGGCACCTACTTCAAAAATAGTCAGGAAAAATAAGTTTTAAGAAAACATTGCATTCAGATCAATTAATTTCAAGATGACTTTCTACCTTAGTTGTGATGATCCTGGCGCGTCTCTTGCGGCACTTCAAGATGACACAGGGTTAAGTCAAACAGCTTCCACTTCTTCGTTTATTATTTAAATAAATACACCTCTTAAAAGTAATCACCAACACTCACTATTAACGATTCCCACAGTGGGAATGTCACAGATACCACCTATGTGAATCTTTTCACAGAGCACGATTCAATACGCGAATAACACGGCAAGGCTTAGCAGCACCCACAATACACCTACTCCACTGGCGCTCCGCTTGGAACTGACGCGGGTTGGCTCGCAGAGGCTTAGGCCGCGCTCAGCGCTGCGTCATTATTGGCCAACGCGCAGTTGCCAAATCTTGCGCCTCTCAGAGTAAAACACATCTTTGTACCCCGCGTCTTTGGAGAGGTGCCGGTATTTCCTACTCATGCGGTCACGGTTTCACAGTAACCTGTATTCAATTTGTGAACTATTCTATGTCAGTGCTTACATTAATAAACCATTGTCGAGTTCGAGCAGCGGCAGCGGTAGCTACACACGGTAAGGTGCAACACTGTGGGACCAGGCTGCATTCGACCTCCACTATCAGCCGTCCTTGAAATGTTGGTTATTCCAGGGTGTAAAACTTACTTCCATGCCCAAGATCGCGGGTTCAAACCCAGCCGAAGTCAACGGATTTTAAGAGCGTTAAAATCCTTCAGTATGCCTACCTTCGGAGGGGAAGTAAAGACGGCGGTCCCATGTCATAGATTTATGGCATGTAAACGAACCTACCACTACAATTGGTAGTGAGTAGCAAATGTGTAGGTTATATTTGACTGGTTAGAAACGCTCTATTAAGTACCATCGTTCACCGCTAGGCGTTAGTGAGAGTAGCATCTGGTAGCCAAAGTTTGAACAACGGTACTTGAATTTGAACTTGTTGGGAGACCACGGGCGTTCAAATAAAGTACCATGCTATGGTCAGTTGGCTGCAATTCATAATATATACTCTGTGAGCTACCAGAATGGGATTGACAGTTCTCGCCTCGCCATGTGGTCTGAGAACGAGGTTGCCAAACTGTACAAGCCAGAGATACAGCTGTCCAGGCACTGAAGCACGTGGACTGTGATATTGCAACGCAGAGTATTATGACATCAACTATGCGTAAAGCCCTGCGCGATTGCGGATATCCGCGGATAAACCCACGGATATCTGCAAAGTTTTCCACCATGTGGATATATTTTGCTAGGCTGTGCGGATAGCGGATAAGTTGCGGATAATGTCTGGACAAAATTTGCGGATAGTTTTTAGAATACAATCCGAAATTGTTTAATAACTTTATACGGACCCCGATGTTTATGAGTATGACATATCATATTTTACCGTTATATTTTCCTTTTTCATGACAAATGTAAGATGATGATTTAAGCTAATCTCATTCAAATTATGTTATTAAGCATAATTAACACTCCGAACAGGAAAGGTTTGCAATTCTGGCTGCAGAGCATTCATTTTAAACATAGCACATGGCATATAAAGCCCAAGAGAACTACTTTATCCTCAAATGTTTAAATATGTTGCTTTTGTAATTTGTGGTTTATCTAATTGAAAATATTATTGTAATGCCAGTAGATTCGGATAACAAACGTGCGGATGCGGGGCGGATGCGGGGCGGATGCGGATAACGTTTTGTTTATCCACGCAGGGCTCTAACTATGCAAACTTGGACTGGTCAAGAGGCAGAGGGGTGATGACTGACGTGGAACTTCCGGCTAAATGTCAATCCTATTCAGGCAGTTTATAATAACTTTCAACTTAAGGCAAATCTCTACTTAGTATAAAAAAAAGTCCCCGATTCTTGGATGTCACGGGTAATCTCGAGAACCACTGAATGGATTTTGATGCAGTTTTTACTATTCTGTAAAGGATAACTCGAGGATGGTTTCTGTATAAAATAATTTATTTATGATCAAAGGGAGGCAAGCTGTGAAAACAGTGAAAACATCGAAGAAACCTGGTGTCCGTACGCTTTTTAAGCTTACGCTGGTCAAACCGTTAAAAATATCAATAAACTATGAGTGTAGGAATTGTTCAGCATGAAAAGTTCTACTAAAAAGTCCGTGAGAGCATATCTCTATCTTGAATACATCGCCCATTATAAGTGTTTTTACGTGTTTATTTCTTCCAACACTCTCCATTCAATTACTGAGGTGACAGTTTACGAGCTAGCTAGGGGCGAGCCTATCACCCCAGTTACAGCCTAGCTCTAGATACAGCCAGCAGCAAACTGTCGAGTCGTGTTGAGTTAAGACTTCAGAGAAGAGTGGTTGTGTTTGGAGTTTCCCTGGAAGTGCAACTCGGCTTTTCTTCATTTCGCGTGTGAACTTTTCGTTCAGCAAAATGCACAGTCAAGTTAAATTACGGTACGTCTGGCAAGAATTTGTTGCACATGCATCTCCATGATAATATAATAAATTATTTTCTACAGAAACCCATCATGCCGAGACGTAAAACAAATATAAGTCGTGGTTCATTGACATCGAAAAAAGAAAGCGCTTATCACGTAGCCTAATGCATTCATAACCGTTCCCGGGCGAAGCCGGGGCGGGTTGCTAGTACTTTGTAATAGGCTACGGCCAATGCTTGCTTCCAATCCATTGCTCATTCATTCATTCATTCATTCATTCATTCATTCATTCATTCATTCATTCATTTATTTACATCTCTCACGAGGTTGGCGTAACTTATACTAGCGGACCCGTGCGAGAATACTCGCATAATGGGTTGTGTGTGCCCCATAGGTATAGACTACCCGCCCGTCCCTAGTGCTATGCGGGCTATACACGACACAGTTCTGACAGGGGCTATCGTCTTCTTTATTTGTTTTAAAAGTACTTTATAAGCAAATTAATGCAGTATATTTCCGTTGACTTTGCAAGAAATGTAAGATTTCCTATACTATTGAGATGATTTGGAAAATTTTGGTACAAACCACACCTTCTAACTCCCTCTGGTTTAGGAGCTTGAGTTTTATGAAACATACACCTTAGCGCATTAGCCTATATAATAAGATGACTCATCAGGAATATATCCGGCCATAAAAAATCACCCGCCTAATAGAGACTCGTCTCACCTCACCCCACACCATGGGCATACCTAGAAAGTAATTTGGGGGGTGTGATGAAGCTTTAGACTGCTTTGAACTGGTGATTGGTTCCAGGGCTACCCATAGAAAGTAGGCAACACATTAGACCTTTCTTTTTTGAAGTGGGGATAAATCTCCTAAATCTCTCCCTCTCTCCATTGTTACGTGACTATTCCCGTTCCCGTAGAAACAATAATACTAGCGAGAAGACTAAATATATGGAAGGAACTAAATCAGGATTTAAGTAGATAAATTCAAGTATTTAGGAGAAATTATACCGCCAGCAGGGTTAAATAAGGAAGGCAACCAGAAAAGATTTGAAAAATTACCAAAAGCTTATAAAGCATATATAATCGGGTACAAAGAATCCATATCACAAAACGCAAAATGACTATGCTGTTGTCAAACCAGAAGCACTTTAAACATCTGAAATTTTGATTACTGGGGGCATTTTTTGTCATTGACACTTTGTGGGTTGACGTCACTGGGGATGACGACGTGCTTAGGGGCTCGCTTCGCTCTTCTTCAATTACCGCTGACCTTGGTCATGTGGTGAAAGTTGCGGGTCGGCCAGAGTTAGCATTCTTGCAGCAGCAG
The DNA here is from genome assembly GCA_946902985.2 of Meconema thalassinum. Classification (NCBI taxonomy): domain Eukaryota; kingdom Metazoa; phylum Arthropoda; class Insecta; order Orthoptera; family Tettigoniidae; genus Meconema; species Meconema thalassinum. Next base: position 180,066,185 of record OX336393.1, read on the forward strand.
TATCTTCCTTGTTTTAAGGCTATCAGTTTGTAGGCTATGTGCGGTGTTTTGTGTTTAAGTGAGTCACCTCTGGTTCATATAATACGCGTTTCCTTTTTATTTTCCTTTATTCGAGGGTAAAACTTTTGTTTTCTATTTTTGAAGGAAATGAATTACACTCACACCACATTTCGTAAACAGCTTAGCAGTATCCATGGCAGATAGCCATAGAAACTATGTAATATCATGGTTATTGAATTTTCAGCGTCCTCTTAAAACACTTATTTTCGTAAGAAGAGACTATGAGTATGCTCTACATCTCTAAAACTACTCTAGTTGTTAGACAGTTCTGTGCCTTACCAAATAAATAAATAGTATAGGTATTGTAGTGAGTTGAAAGAACAATCGCAATCGCATTTACTCGCGCTGCAAAGAGTAAATCGTTTCGAGACCTCGTTCTCAAACCATATGGTAAGACAAGAAACATCAATACCATTCTTGAAATATACAAAGTAAAGAGGCAGCATAGACTTATCATACGTAGTCTATAGGCTACGAGCGTTAAAGGGAGTAATGTACCGCGACGAGTGGTAAAACGTATAAGATCTTGCTATCAGCCCATTACCATGGTCGAGGAGGAGCGGTGTGTGCACATATGTGAGTTTATTCTGAAAATAAACATGAGGCAATTACAGAGATCCTAGAAACATGAAATTTCATATCAGTGAAGCTGACACTCACACAATTTCTAGATAAATCGTGGGGCCCAAGCTGGAAGGATTTGAAATTGATGCTTAGCAAAGATACAGTTTAAATACGCAAGCGCAAACATTTCTTCAACCATAGACTAACTTTATTCCAAAGTGACAACCTATGGTTCCCGTGGGATCAAACGTTTCCTGAATGTCCATATTAACTTTTAACATCAAATCCCGAGATAGAGTTGAGAACAATTTCTGATATAAAGGAAGTAATGTGTTGGTGTTATGATGTATAATATTTTCAAAATTTAATGTAAAACCCAATATATTATATTTTATCAATTTAAAATTAATATTACATTGTGGGGTTTGAAGCCATTTTTTCAGTGTTGCCTAAGTAAACAAAAGTTTGGTGCTTTTCAGTCGGTCAACACGTATGTACCCAAAAAGAGCGGGTTATGCCCTAATCCTGAAATAAATTACATGAGATTAATAAATACAATAGGATGACCAGTTTCGATCGTCAAGCGATCATCATCAGATCCTTTACACTTAGGCCATAACAGTGAGAACACAGGTGAAAAATATTTACAATATGCAGCCTACAATTATTTAGTTGCAGTATTGGTAATGCAACTGTCGGTGTATGCTAAATGTAGTATATCTAATGTAAGGTGAAATGCTAAATGCTAAAATGGTGATAGAAATCCGGCGTTTGTCTGTTTGGGGTGACTATATAGTCGAAAGTGGTCATCCTAGTGTATTTATTAATCTCATGTGATTTATTTCAGGACTAGGGCATAACTCAGCTCTTTTTGAGTACATTCGTGTTGACCGACTGAAAAGCACCAAACTTTTATTTAATATTACATTGTAAGGGTATCCATTTTTTATTATTTTGTTTCATTCTTTTAATTACAATTGATCTCTTAAACTTTTTCACATCAACATACTGTTGCGGCTGTGAGTTTGTTTCGTCGCCTCGCCGCATGAGTCACAGCTGTGCTCTGCCTCAGTGTATTACGTGCGCCTTACGCAACAGGGCTACTAGGACAAAAGGGATGGTCCAGAATATTCGTGACCCAGCCAGTGATGGAAATCTCGAGAAGCCGTGAATCCTGGACGGATCTAGAAGCATTTATTGAGTCACCAGCCTGCTATATAAGAGCGACCTGGCAAGCGGGGTGGACAGTGTTTTTCGAGCTAGTGTGAGCTTTTACCTTGAGCGACAGTTGTGGGTGAAGGAGTGTGAAGCCTACGGAGAAACTGTGTCTTGAGCGAGTGTGTTTTCCAGTGCAGCAGAGGTTAGTGTGGTGAATTGCGAAATCACCGGGGGCTGTTTCCCTAGCCGGCGGACAGCGAAGCAGAGTGTAGTGGTGAGTGACCGGCTATCGTAAATAACGATAGCTCGCGTATTCAAGGAAGTGTTGCAGGTAGTTCTATCGAGGTCACCGGTCTCATTAGGTGGGATTAACTTCTGTGGCTTCTTGACAAGTGAAAGGCAAGTGTTCCCTACGAGAGGAAACTAGAGTGAGATACTGATTGCTTGTATTTGCTATTTGTGTGGTGTATCTTTCTGGCCCGCAATAAAGCTAATACGTTTCTTTAAAGGAATAATTTGTGTTGTGATTTCTACCCACCGTAATCCAGTTAACGGAAGTGCCACTAGGGGGTGGCACGCAACAATACATTAGACTTAAGTACATCTATTTTATTTTATTCTTAATTGATTGCAATCTTAATTGAGCTGAAGAAGACTTCAATGTCAGGTCGAAACATGCACATTATATAATAGATATATTTGTGTAAGTATTGTTTGGCGTATACTTGAAACTTTGAATGTATAATAAGGACATGAATTATTAATGAAACACGTTCAGGAATCCATGAAACGTAAAACTAGGTACCAGGGAAGCTGATGCCCCCAAAACCCCTAGAAAAATCTAAATATCTAAATATTTACAAGTTTTGCGCGGGGGACAGGCTGGTGAGATTTGGAATTGAGGATCAGAAGCAGTTCGACGTTTGTACGCAAGCCTATTTTCACCCATAGGTTAACTTTCTCTTTCAAGGCAATGATCTATAGTTTTTGTAGACCTCAACGCTTCATGAAAGTCTAAATTCACTTTTAACATGGACAGAGCTAGCTAAAGATAGGATATTTGAATCCCAACTTCACAATTTAAACTTACTGCTTGCGATTCGCCGTCAATATCCACCGTCCTTTCAAATCCATTTCGTGAGTTCGTAAAGGAAAATTACATTATTCTGTGTGTTGCAATATCTATTAATGCAACCAACAACACTACACAACGTTTTGTCATATTTACTGGATAACTGCTCACATGTTTTCAATGTACAGTATATCAATCACTCAGCTGATCAATAAAGTAGAGAAATTCTGCATAAATAAGCGGAATACTCAAACAACTGTCAATGATGTACATACGGCCAACTAAACAGTCGTTCCGTCAATTGAAATAATAATCAACTTTAACTTGGCCTAATCAAATATTTGTTTGTTTTCGATTATAGCACCCCTCGCAATGTGGTACTTGCCACCTAGCTATGCCACAGCATCTGGAACATCAAATTCAAACTCTCATATCCCAGACATGAGGACTGGTAACTATTGACGTTGACCACGGGACTCCGAGAAAACATAACATTGCTTTCTTTTACTTGTGTTCACCAACTTGAAACTTATGGTACAAGTGCAGGTGAAAGAAAGACAGAAAGAAAGAAAGAAAGAAAGAGTCCCGTTCGTCATCCCGTTGCCTTTTATGTTTGACTAGCTGTGACTCCCTGAGGATGAAGTCGATACAATACTGTACTTACAAGCTACAGGACCTTGAAACCCATATTGAAATAGTACACAACAGCCTTCTCCAAGCGATACCTTCAACACTTCTTGCATGAGAGTAGTACGGGTTGCAGCAACAATAGGCGATCCGTTCCTAATAAACTTAGCCGAAATCTGTTCTTGTCGCCGTCATGGTTGTCATCGTTGTTGTTATTATTGTATTTGTTGTTGATGTAATGTGGCCAATAATAAACATTGCTAGCAATTGCTTTGAATTGAAATGTCAAAAGACGCATAATATATTGAAGGGCCGGATGACAGAGTGAAACATACAGTTTTACATTCTTCTCTATTCAGAGGACCGCCTCGTGGTGTATTGGCTAGCATTCTTTGCTGTCGCCCCGGATGTCCGGGTTCGATTCCCAGCTCTGACAAGAAATTTTAAATCTGGCGTAAGGGCTGGAACGGGGTACACTCAGCTTCGAGAGGCAGAACTGAGAAGAGTAGCGTTCGATTCCCACCTCAGCTATCCTGGAAGTGGTTTTACGTGGTTTCCGCACTTCTACTCCAGGCAAATAACGGGATGTTTCCTAACGTATGGCCACGGTCGCCTCCTTCCCTGCCCTATCACCAAATTCAAAACGCACAGATTAGTACTGCCATCACAAAAACACAGGTTATCACACAAATTACACACACACCCAAGTAAACAGGGATACATGACCACGATGTCACAAAGCCCTAAAATAAGCAACAACAACATTCTCTATTCAGCTTCAAATTTTATATTGTTAAAACTAACAGTGGTCCAATGAAGGTACGCACACTCATAGATCTAGCACAGGCCGAGTTCAACGGACAACAGTGAGGGAGGATCGCCGCATCATTTGGGTGGCTTGGATGGCTCGAATGGATCCCCGCGCTACATAGCGCAAATTCAAACAACAATGGCACCCCACGTTACATAACAAACAGTTACCGGCCGCGGTGCCCCAGAGTGCTAACGCGCTACCTCGTGTCTCGCTGGCATCGGGAGAGCGTGGGTTCGAATCCCACATCGGCCGTCCTGAAAATGGTTTTCGTGATTTCCCATTTTCACTACCAGGTAAATCTCGGGACGGTTCTTTCAATAGGTCCACGGCTGATTTCCTTTCATAATCCCTTCCTTGACCTGACCTGAAAAGAAGAATGCATGGCCATTGGCTGCATTAATAAAATTATTATAACAAACAGTTGGAAATCGCATGTGGGTTGCGGACCCCAGTCCCCGTAGAAAATGTTCAATTGACACTACAACATCGGCGTGGGTGTGCGAGTGGCATAGTGCCGTCTTTAGTGATGTATCGTGCTTCTGTTGTGTCCGCAGTGATCGCCGCAATCGTATGCGACGACGTACCGGTGAGGGAGGACGCCCATACCTTTTTGTCGAGAGGCAAACCGGTCTGGGGAGCTATTGGCATTAATGTCAAATCACCATTAGTGATTGTTGAGGGCAATATGACTGCTCGCCAATATGTTGACAACATACGCAATCCAGGGATTTACTGTATGATGGCGAACATTGGAATGGGATGTTTCAGCAGGACAGTGCACGTATTCACTCAGCACGCATCTCCAGGGAAGGTCTCCACAACATCACAACTTTATAATGGCCCACCATATCCCCAGAACTTAGCCCGATTAAGAATTTGTGGCCCATGATGGGTCGATAACTGGCCAACTTGCCTCAGCCATCCACAACTTTGAACAACTGACCCGTGCAGTGCTGCAATCGAACAACAATACCTCAGGAAGAGATCCAGGGCCTCCTTGAGTCCATGCCTCGAAAAATTCAACGCTGCATTTCAGCTCGTAGTGGTCACACAGATATTTGAGATCAAAGGGACTTGAAAGCCCTATTGCTGTAACACAGCCAAACTCTCGTCCTGTACTGTACGTTAAATTGCAGCACCACTCCTTCATGGTGTTCCATTTTCCATTTTCGTGAGTGTATATCCCTAGAGGGATTCTATCAAAAGCATATCAATGGTGGCTTTCCACACAACAACAATATACTATCAATCAGTGGCGCAATTACGGGAGATGATCAGAGGAATCAATGCCCCCACAAAGCCAAATGATATAAAATATTAAATTGGTTGAAGTTTTTAATTTTGAAGAAAACGGTCTTCAGATTGATGACAAATTATTAGATTATGTACGTTTATACATACTAATTTGAGAGCATTTATTTTCAGTCGTGTAAAATATTTAGCGTTACCCTAACTTAACACTTACTGAATGAGCAAAATGGACAGCTGTTCAGTTAGCCAGAGGGGTGGGAGTGAGTCTTTCCTCGTCACTTTCGGCCCTTAATGACATACCGCCCCTGCATGTTTACAATCATTTTCATTATCGTCCTAATCATTAGGGGCAGTACTAAAACTACAATCATCATCACCAGTACGAGCAAGATCAATGATCTATTGTCGTCCCTAAAGAACTGATCCATCAACTCCCGGGCATTCTGTCATATTCTAGTGACATGATTTGCACTTTACAAAAAAATATTTATAGACAGGGAAATATGCCCCATGCAGTTGGAACAAATCAGTTGAATTTTTCTGTTAGCAGCTGGAAGGGTTTGGTTCCTCTGACTCACTGATTGACAACAGTGAAAGAGGGGGTTGCGACAACCCTCCTATCCCTTCCGCCACAGATCCACTTAGCCCTCGCGTCTCTCTGAGTGGCAGGTGTGGTGAAACATAATCCAGCCAAGATTATCCACGAGAGTCCTACCTTCCGAAAATTATTTTTCTTTCTTGTTTTACAGTCCTCATTTGCGTGTTGGAAGGGAAACAATTGAAGCTGTCGTGCATTAAGGACGTTCCATGCAGCCTGGTTTTCCTCCACGGGCGTTTAAGACGTGCGGTGAGGAAAGGAGATAGAGGGCGCCCAAGCACCACCAATTATACAGGGTGTAAGGGAATATTGTGGCGCAAACATAAGGGGTGCTATTTAATTGCAAATATAGGCGTAGCAGCCCCGTAGGGGAGGAGGGGACGACGACGACGACGACCGTGCCAAGGGGGTCCGTTCGTTTCGTAACGCCTTATAACCTACAGTATTATTTTGAACTGTCCGCGTTTATTAGAACAATGTGAATATTACTGAAGGTAAGTAGGCTACACAGTTTAGTATTTTCAGTTATTCTGTATGGAGCCGAGGCATGGACAGTCCGTGCTATAGACCGGGAAAAGATTTATTTTTTGAGATGTTGTGCAGGTGAAGGATGTTGCGCATACAGTATCCTGGACGGCATTTCGCACCAGGCCATTATTTAAAGAGCCCCACCTTAGATCATGGTTATCAAAAATATATGAACAAAGAGTTATCAACTTCCTTGGACGCATAATAAGTCGTAGAAATGACAGTTCAGAGAAACTGATTATCCTTGAAAATGACCCAGGAAAGAGAGACCGTGGTCGAGTGATCACTCGATGGTCCAACATAATCAAGAATGCGACTGGGCGGAACCTTTTGGCGCAGCACGTTTGTCCAAAGACTGGGAGAGATGGAGAAGAATAAACAATAACATCCTCTGAGATCACGATCCTCAGGATTGAGGGTTCGATATTATGATGATGAAGACAAGACCTCCATTAGTGGAAGTAAAGCCGTCGGGCCCATGTCATAGATTTATGGCATGTAGAAGAACCTTTCACTAACAACAATCGTGGGAAGCTAAATTTGTAGGTTAGATTTGATTAACACTCTATTAGTTCCAAAGTTCGTCGCCAGGTGCCGGTCGTGGTGGCATCTAGCAGCCAAGTTCGTGGCTAGGTTTCGTTGACGGTAGCATTTGGTAGCCAAAGTAGGAATTATTTGAAATTGATCGTCTGCAATCCTTACCTGAATTACAGACAGCACACACTCATACAGCCATCACAATTAACACCGGTTATCAGACAGATTCTATACACACCCAAAGTACACATGACCGCGCTGTCACAGCCCCTAAACAGAGGAACCAACCAACCAACCATGGGTCAATTGCTGTTTGTTCTGGGAGTGGGTGTGCGACTCAACAAAAGTTTGGAATATCATAGATTTTACTACAATGACTACTTATAGTAAATCCATTGAGGTTTATACAATAACTTATTAACAAATTATACATCAACCGGCCGCGGTGGCCGAGAGCGCTAAAGCGCTACCTCGTTCCTCGCTGGCATCGGGAGAGTGTGGGTTCAAATCCCACCTCAGCCGTCATGAAAATGGTTTCCGTGGTTTCCCATTTTCACCACCAGTCAAATGCCGGTACGATTCCTTTCAAAAGGTCCACGGCTGATTTCCTTCCAATATCACTTCCCTGAGGTTCAAATCCCGGTCACTCCATGTGAGACCTGTGCTGGACAAAACGGAGGCAGACGGGGTTTTCTCCGGGTACTCCGGTTTTCCCTGTCAACATTTCATTCCAGCAACACTCTCCACTATCATTTCATTTCATCTGTCATTCATTTAATCATTGCCCCAGAGGAGTGCGTCAGGCCTCGGCAGCCGGCACTGTTAATATCCTCGCCGCTAGATGGGGGCTTCATTCATTCCATTCCTGACCCGGTCGGAGACTGGAAGCAGGCTGTAGATTTTCATCCCTTCCCTGACCCGTCCTGAAAAGAAAAAGTACATGGCCATTGGCTGCATTGATAAAATTATTAAAACTAAACATCAGTTCTTCTGAAAACAATAACAATCGTGGTCAGATAACAATGAAACGGGACAAAAACAAAGCGAATTCTCTTCTAAGTGTCCATTTTGAAAACAACAACATTGAAAATCTGTATCTCATGATGGTCAGTATCAGTCTTTAGTAGTCCTCCCCGCACACGGAGGAGGCATGCTCTGAATGAGACCATCAAGTTTATCTAGGGGTAAGATGTCCCACTCCTCTATGACAGCGTCAGCATACCATGACGGTAGTCCAAACTTTTGTTGAGGAGTGTATATAAACAGAATCAAGTGCCTTTAGAATCATCTTCGATTTTCATGATAAATAATCACCTCGTACCGTAAGTATAAAATATTCTCACGCTACGAGTATACTCAATATTTCCAACTGCGGGTCTACCCAATAATAAAGTTCTTAATTGAAATTAATAAATTGAGATTCTTACAACACAAGATGCCACGTCTACTCTATCTGGTGGTAATAAAGAAACAAAACTAAAATATCCAACGAAATCATAAAATAAATACAAAAATCAAAATCTATCAATACCTGAAATCACTAGCTATTTACACGACCCTCAGCTCGAACCTGTGACCCTTCATACAAACAAAGGTCAAGACAAAAGTGTGTAGAATGAACAGCTGCCAGGATCTCAAAAATTAAAATGTAATAAAAATCACGATCCCTGTTAAAATGAAAATAAAATTTAAACAGTCAGTGCCTAAAAAAACTGATATCCTCAACTCCAAAGAAAACGAAGACTAAGCTCACGAATGCCTAACAAAACGTCAGCACATTGACATGAGAACACATCCATCTGCCATTGTTGTAAATATTCCAGGATGTTGGGTGTTATTCGTGATCCACTCCTCCTGCCACTCATGGCCACATGTCAAGTGCCTCTGTTGACTACCAAAAAGTGCGTGTGTGTGTGCATATCAACACGTTGTAGAGGCTCTGATGGCCTCAACATTACACACCTATAGGCTCCAACTGGCCTCTCAAAGAACTAATTACATTTGGGTTGGACACTGGCCCTTGCGAGCCACCTTTCGAAGAACATTCACACACATGTGGATATAAGAAAGTACTCCACGTAGGCTCACATAAAGCTTCCCAAAAAAGATAACACAATAATGGGCGAATAGTGGTCTCCTAGTCACCACTCGTCGAAGAACACACATACCATGGCATACCTTACCACAGGGGTTCTCAACCTGTGGTACGCATACCACTTAGGGGTACGCGAAAAATTTCAGAGGGTACGCGGCAGGCCATCCTTCTACTCGATCCACATGCGCAGCGAGCTTCGTGCCGTGACTACTGTGTGAGTTATTTACGGCGCGTGTATTTGAACTCCACAAAGAATTCCATATTTTCATTACCGAGCACAATTCTAATTTATCATCAGTACTCAATGACTTTGGTTGGCTTTTAAAATTGGCCTAGTTAAGTGATATTTTTGAAAAACTGAACATTTGGAATAAGTGTATGCAAGGTTGTGTTTCTGATATGTTCTATGTTGAAATGAAAACTAACGCAATGATTGCAAACACCACCCTTTGGGAAAAGGAACGGAAAAACAACAACTATATTTTGTTTTATTAAAATATCTTTCCTTATAAAATTACAAAGGTTAAACCACACTAACTAAATACCTTTTACATTTTCAATAACCTTTAATCCTACCTAAAAAGGTTAGTAGGGGGTACGCAGGATGTTTAATTTTTTAAAGGGGTACGATGGTTCAAAAAGGTTGAGAACCCCTGCCTTACCATATAGAAGAATTTCACAACACACTGTAGTTGCACACAAACTGGTCGACAAACACCAATGCACCCATAACTGGCCTTACCTGGAGGATCACTGTTATCATCCACCTCAATTTATACTCGTGGCCGATCCAGCTGACTGTCGTCTACGTCTAAGATATATGAGTTGACTACAGTACTTACTTGGACTGACGACGACCAGTGTATCAATACCAAAATAAACATCTCCTATCACTAGTCATAGAAACTAACTATTCAGTCACAAGAAAAAAAAAGGAAGCTTGTAGTTTAACGTGACCGTTAATCTCGAGATCATGAGCCACGGGACCTCCTTTTTACGTGGAATCCGAACTACAGGACATGGCATTTCACTTCGAAAATCTCACATGCAATGACCGGGAATCGAACCCGGACCGCCTTGGTGAGAGGCATACAGCTAGACCGCTGAGCCACCACGCCCCCTTCCAGTAGCCTATATACAGGATGTTTCTAAATTCACATTACAGACTTTGAGAGCTTGTAGTGCGGACCAAGATGGTTAAGTTTAGCATAGGAACTTGTGCCCACCGTCTCCCCGCTACCCGCAACCCGCTAAAAAAAACACTACAGCTCCCGCATTTTTGGCGCTTTGTACGACTCCTTCTGCTTGTCGTCTGGGTCCAAGTACAGGTGGGGATCGATGTGACGACCACCGACGTCAACACAGACACGGTACCCGGTACACACGATCACCAATCCCTGGTCCTTCAACATCCACCGCAGCCATAACCCGTGCCACTAGGTCTTCCTCGGATTCCACAGGGGTCTCATAAATCAAGGTTGTCATGTGATCCCACAGGTAGTAGTCCAGCGGTGGCAAGTCGGGCAAATATGCAGGCGAAGCAATCGGGTCACCACGACCTATCCACTGTTGCCCAAATCTGTGGTGCAATGATCTCGTTCCGCAAGTGAAAATTGAGGCGGTGCACCATCGTGCTGAAACCACATGTTTTTATGTGCATGCAGTCACACATCGTCTAAGAACTCATGCAGTACGTCTTCAAGGAATACCAAGTACGCGGCACCCGTGAGATTTCGCGAAGAAGGTATGGAATGTCAACAAACCTGTAGGGGATATGGGACATCAGTACGTACTTTAGTCAGTGGTGTCTTAAACGCGGGAGATTTGAACGTGTGCTGTAGTGGGAAGGCGGTAGGTTTCCGGACACAAGTTCCTATGCTAAACGTAACCGTCTTGGTCCCCACTACAAGCCCTCAAAGTTTGTGATGGGAATTTAGAAACACCCTGTATTCCTGCCTTTGGTACACATGCATGCCCGTTTCCAGAATGACACAACCTAACTACTAGGTCATCTATAATAAATAACATCGTATACACAGAAGAGTCATATCACCTACCATTAAGTTAAACCTGTGGTGCGTTGTTAATGCGCTAAAGGGCACTTCCTAGACATTACTCTACCCTACTTGAGTTAGCCGTGGTGGTTACGGCATGACTGATGGCAGTCGCTCACATCCGGGAGGCGAGGAGGTTCGAATCCCCCCGCCGGCAACCTTGAAGATGGTCTTCTGTGGTTTCCCATCTTCCTTCCAGGCAAATGCCGGGGTTGGTCCTTAACTATAGGCCATAGCCGCTACCTTCCAACTCCTCGTCCTTACATTCCAACTTCCCTCCTTCCCTCCCCAACGGTACTTGTAGCTCACCCATTGGGTGTCCGTCTCGAAGCAGCTACAAAAAAACTGGCGAGCCGAACATGTCCTCGGACACTCCCGGCATTAAAAGCCATACGCTAAAAAAAAAACTCTACCCTACTGAAAGAAATCCATACCTTAATTTGAACTACCGGTACATTATTTATGTTCGACGATGTCGAAATGTAAACATTATGTGTCAGAAAACTGTATCATAATGAGGCTCATTATAACACTATTTTTCATTATGAAACAGTTTCTCCCACCAATCAGACCTCAAGACACAGTTGTGTGACCAATTAGGTAAGGGTACCTTCGCGCATGCGCTCAAAATCCAACATTATTCTGTGTTGGCAAGCAAAGTGAATAGTCTCTGCTTTCGGAGTGCCTTGCCCCACGCATGCGCTGTGTTCAGTTAGGAAAGCTAGCGCGCCCTGTTCACTAACTGAATCCCACATATATTTATGAATATTTATGTTAAAACGTATAATAAAGTTATAATTATCGTCGAACATAAATAGTCGTATGCAACTCGCCTATAATTAGGGTTACCATCCGTCCGGATTTCGTCCGGACAGTCCGGATTTTAAACATGTGTCCGGTTTGGCGTCCGGACTTAAAAATTGTCCGGAAACCGAATACGTAGCAAATATTTGGGGGAAATTTTACTTCACACCGCATATAGGTTGGTCACATTGAGCACCAGGACTGCTCAGGCGGCTGCACCTGTTCTGTGTGCCGCTCCTGTCGCCATTTTATTTGGAAGGAGTGCGTTCAGTCAGTTTAGTGCTACTGTTTTGTTTGCTGGACTGCGTCCATTTCTAGACGTTTTATGCTATTAGTTTTCAGTATCAGTAGTTTTTAAGTACATAACAACAAAGTAGTGTTATAAATTGGGAAAATGCCGAAGCGTAAGTGTGTTTTTAACGACAAACTTAAAGAAGAATATAAGTTTCTGAGACAGTGCCAAAATAGCAATGATCGCGTGAGGTGTACGGTGTGCAATTCAGAATTTTCGGTTGAACATCGTGGACGCTATGATATAGAAAATCATTTGCAGACTGAAAGACATAAGAAGGCGAATCAAGCAGCGTCCTCGGCAAGTATTAAAACATTTTTTTAAAAATACTGATGCCACTGATGCTGAGCTGCAATGTTCAGCAAAAGAAGCTACTTTTGCCTACCATACTGCAATGCATGGACTTAGTTTCAAAACGTCTGATTGCAATGCCAAACTGATTAAAAAGTTTTTTGAACCGAAATTCTCGGGAGCTCGTACTAAGACCGAAGCCATCATTGTAAATGTAATATCCCCTTACATATTTGACAAACTTCTCAAAGATCTGAAGGATGCAAATTTCATTACACTAACAATTGACAGTTCAAACAGAAAAGAGGTTAAATTGTCTCCTGTTTGTGTTCGTTATTTTAACCAAAATGAAGGTGTTAACGTGAAGCTGTTACTTTTTGATGAACTTCCAGGTGAAACCTCTGATATCTTAGTAGAACATGTTTTAAAATGCATCTAAAAGTTCTCTATTGACTCCAAGGTCGTATGCCTATGCGCTTACAACACCAATACCAACGTTGGTGGTGTTAAAAGGCAGGGCCAAGGAAATGTATTTCGCAAACTTCAAAATGCCCTCTCAAGGCCAATTCTTGGCATTGGCTGTTCGGCGCACATTCTGCATAACGCAGTGCAGCATGCCTGTGATGCTCTACATGTGGACGTCGAGGCAATCGTTGTGAAAGTGTACAAATACTTCTTCCAATATACTGTCAGAGTGACTGCATTGAAAGAATTTTGTGAATCTGTAGAAGTAGAGTACAAAAGGATCCTTTCCCACGGCAATACGAGATTTTTATACTTGATGCCAGCAGTAGAAAGAATATTGGTTTTGCTTGAGCCCTTGAAAGCACATTTCTCATCACTTAACAACTGCCCTGCAACAATTCAATCATTTTTTGAAGACCCAGTCAATGAACTGCTTTTAACATTTGTTCACGGATGTCTGAAAATGTTTCAACTATCAATATTGAAAGTCGAGTCTGATCAAATATCAGCTACAGAAGCGGCGCAAGTATATGAACAATTACTTGAGAAACTGGAAGAAAGGAAGGCTGACAATTACATACCATTTGCTGCTAAACAATTACTAAGGAAATTGAAAACTGAAGAAGCTATTAATGACAGCAAGGAAGAAGAGTTTTTAAAATGTGCCGAAGTTTTTTATCAAGCCGGCATTAGCTACTTGAAACTTTGGGAAAGCAGCTTTGACAAAGCTAAACACTTAAACTGGTTGACACTACAACATGTCCCTTCTTGGGATGAAATGGAAGACAGTGCTCTGACAGTAGTCAGTGTCATACCAGAGTCAATAAATGTGGATGAGCTATTTGATGAACGTTCGGCACTTATTCAAGTTTTGAAGAATCTGAGACCCGAATGGGACGCCCTGCCAAAAGAAGAAACTCCTAAAACTCATGAAAAGTGGAGACAATTGTTTGAAGTATTTTCCAAGAGCAATGTGTCCTTTGCGAATATTTACAAACTTGTAGAATTCGCCATGTGTCTGCCTGGAACTTCAGCTCCAGCTGAGCGAATTTTTTCAATGGTGGGAGCAATATGGACAGCTGAACGAGGACAATTATCTCTTGCAGTTGTCAGGGACCTGCTAGTTATCAAGGCAAATAGTGATATGACATGCTCAGAGTTCCACGACCAAATAGAAATAACAAGCCATTTCTGAAGAAAGTCAGCTCTAATGAAAAATACGATGCAAGGAAAATTGAGGAACCTGCCCCTGGACCCAGCAAAGATTAATCTAAGACGAGAAAAAAATGTTCAACGGATCAGTATGATATATGATGAACACTGATTGATGTTTTTGTATATTCTTATGTAATCATGTTATGTTATTGTAAAGGGATTGTAAACCTATAAAATAAAGTTCAGTTCATTTCATTTTGTTCGTCCATACCCCCCAGACCCCCCGGAAGATCCGACGTCTGGATATGGCCTAAAAAGATTATGGTAACCCTACCTATAATAGTAATTAAGACACTCGTATGAAAATTATAAAACTCGCTTACGCTCGTTTTATAAACATACTCGTGTCTTAATTATTGCCATTATTGGCTCGTTGCATAATGTTCTATTAAATGAAATATAGATTTGAAGCCATTTTTCAGTGTTGCCTTATTGACAATTAATATTGTAACTTTGGTTAGTTGGTTCCTTAGTCTAGGGGCTGAGAACAACGCAGTCAAAAGGCCCCGTGTACTTTGGATGTGTGTGTAATTTGTCTGATAACCGGTGTTAATTGTGGTGGCTGTATTAGTGTGTGTTATCTGTGATTCAGGTAGAAGGACTGCAGACGATTATTTTTTCAAGTAGCTCTTACTTTTGCCACCAAATGCTACCATCCACGACACCTAGCTGCGGACGCAGATACTAAATGCCATCGCAGTCAGCACCCTGTGGCGAACGTTGGAACTAATAGAGCGTTATCAAACTAACCTACAAATTTTTGCTTCCACAAGTGTAATTAGTGGAAGGTTCTTTTTCATGCCATAAATCTATGACATGGGATCGCCGGCTTTACTTCCCCTCCGAAGGAAGGCATACTGAGGGATTTTTAACGCTCTTAAAATCCGTCGACTTCGGCCGGGTTTGAACCCGCGATCTTGGGCATAGAAACTCAGCATGCTACCAACTACGCCACCGAAGCCGCCATTGTAACTTTCAGTCGGTTAACGTAAAATAATTCCAATTACTGGAATATGTGTAAAATAACTTGAAATACATTGCATGAATATTCTGCATTGCCATTTTCAGTGCATTAGATATATGCCTTGTCCGGTATCAAACCAGGGAACTAGGTTTCCCTAGAGATTCAACTTGCGAATCCCTTTATTATTATTATTATTATTATTATTATTATTATTATTATTATTATTATTATTATTATTATTATTATTTACTACTTTTGAAATGAAGACGTTGTGAAATTTCACCACAAGTCGCAGAATAACTTTAGGAATGTAACCACTCCATAGAGAGTTATCAATCTTAAGTGAAACACCTTCTAACAGAATAAGGGTTTGCCGAACCCTTCTTGGAACAGCCAACTAGAAGTAATGTTCTTATTTTCTGACCCACAGGAAATGGCTTTATGTAGTTTAAGTAAAAATGAATGTAATACCATCAAGGGGTTTCTCAGAATAACTGGAAGCAGGCTAGCCTTGTAAACAAGAGTAAGTCCTTTGCAGAACATCAATAATATTTCAAATCACCACCACTGCCTCACTTAAAAGCATTGCTTCATTTCGAGAGAATACTGGAATATGATTGGTTAAAGCTACGGGCGTTTTCCAAGCATATTGAGGTCAACACGCCCATGAAATAATATTATTTAAGACTTAGCTTTTAGAAAACAACAGCTCTTATTCTACAACCTGTCGCTGTGTCATGATTGCCTGACACTAACGTCAAGCCTTATGGCTTCTGTAACAATCTGTACAGGATATAGCTTATATCGTAGAGCCCTGCGCGGATAAAAAAAACATTGTCCGCATCCGCTCGGCTGTTATCCGCATCCACCCCGCATCCGCACGACTGTTATCCGCATCCGCCCCACATCTGCACGACTGTTATCCGCATCCTCCCCGCACCCGCACGACTTTTATTCGCATCCGCACGTTTGTTAGATAAATCTACTGGCATTACAATAATATGTTTAATTATATAAAATGTTAAAGCAACACATTTAAACATTTGAGGAGAATATCGTTCCCTTAGGCTATGTACAGTAGGCTATGCCATGTGCTGTGTTTAAAATGAATGTTATACAGTCAGAGTTGCAACCCTTTCCTGTTCGGAGTGTTAATTGTGCTTAATGACATCATTTGAATGAGATTAGCGTAAGTCATCATCATACATTTTTGTCATGGATAAAACATAACGAAAAAAATATGACATGTCATAAACATCCGAGTCCTAGTAATGATATTCAAGAAGTTCGGATAATATATCTACTTAGTATAAAACAAAGTCCCCGATTCTTGGATGTTACGGGTAATCTCGAGAACCACTGAATGGATTTTGATGCGGGTTACACCATTCTGTAAAGGATATCTCGAGGATGATTTCTGTTGAAAATAATTTATTTATGATCAAAGGAAGCCGAGCAGTAACGATTTCAGTGGAAGAGTCGAAGAAAAAACTGGCGTCCGAGCGCTTTGTAAGCTTACGCTGGGCAAACCGTTAAAAATATCTAAATACTATGAGTGTAAGAATTGTTCAGCATGAAAAGTTCTACAAAAAGGTCCGGGAGAGCATATGTCTATCTTCAATACATCGGCCACTATAAGTGTTTTTACGTTTTAATTTCTGCCAATTATGTCCATTCAACTACTAAGGCGACAGTTTACGAGCTAGCTAAGGGCGAGTCTATCATCCCTGTTACAGCCTAGCTAGCAGACGCACCTATTGCCCCAGATACAGCCAGCAGTTAAGACTTCTGAGAAGAGTGGTTGTGTTTGGAGTATCCCTGGAAGTGCAACTCGGCTTTTCTTCATTGCACGGAAGGGGGATTTGTGTTTCATGCACCTCGCCATTCTAAAATTACGTCTGACAAGAATTTGTTGCACATGCGTCTCCATGATAATATAATTTATAGTCCAGTCAGTGATTTTAACCCACCATGCCGAAACGTAAAACGAATATTAGTCGTTGTTCATTGACATTGAAGAAAAAAAAGCTCTTATCACGTAATGCATTCATAACTGTTCCCGGGCGAAGCCGGGTCGGGTTGCTAGTTATAAATAAAAACTATCCGTAAATTTACTCCCAACATTATCCGCAGCTTATCTGCTTTCCGCACAGTCATGCAAACTATATCCGCAGGGCTTCTTTACCTATATGTTCTAACTAGATACATATCAAGTATTACTCCAAGTTGGACTTCTGCATTTCTTTTGAATACGATAGGCCGAAAGGACCTTAGCTTAACAAACAAAACGAGCTAAGTACGTACGTTAGGCTAGAAACGTAATTCATTAACTTCTGAGGCACACTTCTCCCAGGGGCTCACAACTAGTGAAACGTGCGATGACGAACATGGGACCCCAGTTGAGCACGGCTTCCACTTACTTACGGCTCACTTTTCTATTTTGTCTATCCTGTCAACCCCCCTTGGTCAACTGTCCTTCTACTCTGACCCCGACTGTATTAGGGTATCCGGGTCTAAGATGTTCTTCATTTTCTTTACTTAATCGACCTCTGTCATTTATTTCCTGATACCAGGCTTCTTCTCTTTTTAATTCGCAGTGTCCCTTGCTCTAAATGCTCAGGGTGAGTGTAAACCACCACGCTGGGTGCGCCCTGGTTAATACTAAGCAGTCTACATCCTCAATGGTTCACGGCTAGAGAGCTTGGGAGTTGGCGACCTCAAGGATTCCTGAGCTGAGTTCCTATTAACTTTGGAACTGACACATACATCTTTTCTATCTTCTTTTCATGGCTCAATATTCTTCCATATCTCTCAATTTTTAATGTTCGAGGGTTGAGGGCATCTATTTTCTCTCCTTATAAAATTCACTTTCTTTTTTGATGTGTAACAACTTTCCGCTCGGTTGCTGGATAGTTTTGTGGGAGTGATTTTGAAAATTGGGGACGGAACTGGATCGAACGGATGTGGATCGGACGGAAGTGAAGACGCACTGCCAGAAAAATGGGACGGAAGTGAATCGGGCGGAAGTGGATCGAACGGAAGTGGATCGGACGGAAGTGGATCGGACGGAAGTGAAGACGCACTGCCAGCTGGATGTACAATTGAAAATGTGTGTATTGGAAACAAGGCAGTGTGTGTTCGGTAGCGCGAGAATGTTATGGCAATACAGTAGGCAGTGCATTTAGCAGGCACTGGTTTGACGAGCACAGTGGCAAATGTTTCACCGACTTTCATTTGTCATTGAGCAATTTATGAAGCTTCACGTTCAAGGTTGAATATCACATGGGGTAGGACAAAGACGACAAATGACATTTAAGTAAGCGGCATTATTGTCAAGCTGCGGGTGAGTACTCAAATATTAAATGCATAACAGAATATTGTTATATGAGTGGAATAAAAGCTGTATTTTCATCATATGTGAGACTAGGTCATTTCATGGTTGTAGGAAGCCATGTTTACGACGAACTATATGAGAGCCTTGAGAATAATTAATGTTATAGTTACTGAGGAATGTGCTCACAGTATTTGAGAGTACTGTCGACGTTGTGTGACACTTTGTTATTATGAATTATTAATGTAAAAGGAAGGAAGGAAGCTTGTAGTTTTGCGTGTTCGTTAATCTCACGATCATGATCCACGGTACCTCCCTTTTACGTGGAATGCGAAACACAGGACATGGCATTTCAATTCGAAAATCTGACATGTATTGACCGGGAATCAAACCCGGTCTACCTTGGTGAGAGACTAACAGCTTGACCGCTGCGCCACAAATGTGACAGTAGCATATCTCCAATTCATTCCATACATTCATCATAGTACCAGTATGAAAATGGAGTGTAAATTAACATTTTAAGAATGTCCAAGCTGTGTAGTATACGAGTAGGATAACATGTCAGATGTTACACATCATATGCGACTACTGTAAGGCTCGTATCTATTTTGTTAATTCTTCCAGTCTACGTTACATAGTCGTCGTCATTATGTCTCTTTATTCGACCACAGGGTAAATGTCGTTGTGGTAGCGAACCCCCTTCGCTATTTTCACTCTCTCTTCGGGTCAAAGGTGTAAGATAGAACGATGGAATGTACAGTAACTTTTGACAGTTTGTCAATAGTAGTAGGATTTATCCTTGAAACGAAATAAAAGTATTGTAGTAGGAAACTGTGATTGGTTAATAACAAAATGGACAAGTAGTTCCGTGAAGAATTATACAGCCTATTTTCATATATCCTACTTTCGTTAATTGCCACTATCAACATACAACATTTTAGTTTGATTGCTGTAATAGAATCGTAGATATTGAGAACCGATTAAATATTTCGGATGGTCGCCATGCTGGATTTTTATATATGTAGGTCCTAGAGTTATGTACTTTTACATGAAGATTATTGTGTGGGTGTAGCATTCAAACTTCAATCGCATGATTAGGACACAAGAAGTAAAAACGAGATTTTAAAATTTCGCACAGCTGCCATCTTGTGGTTATGGAAACAATTGAAATAAATCAGATGCCAGTGGATTAACATTTGCATAAGGGTTTACTGTACCAAATTTCACTGCACTCGGATGGATAAATTGCGAGAAACGACCATGTGAATATTCATACTTCGCGTCGCCGCCATGTTGGATTTGTGATCACCAGATGATTGAAAGTCCTATAGGTGAACTTATGTTCATAGCCCCTATGAACATTAAAAAAATCAGTTTGATTGCAATAATATATTCGTAGCTATTCAGAGCCCTCTAAATATTTCGGATGGTCGCCATGTTCGATTGTTAAATGTATAGGCAATAGAGTCATGTACCATTAAAGGAAAATTATTGCTTAGGTTCATTATTCAAACGTTCACTTAGATCGTACAATTACGACACAAAAAATAAAAAACTTAATTTTAAAATTCGCACAGCTGTCATCTTGAGGTTATGCAAACAATTGAACTAAATTAGATACCAGTGCATTACAATGTGTATAAACATTTCCTGTACCAAGTTTCATTGCGTTTTGAACATAACATCGAGAGAAAGTCTATTTAAAATTTTCAAATTCGCTTGGCCGCCATGTTCGTTTTGTAGTTAACCGGTTTTTAAAAGTCTTATACCCAGTAGATTAACTTCCAGTAGTGCCCTTTATCTCCGTACAAAATTTCAGGCTGATACCGCTAATAGTTTCAGAGATATAGAATGCCGGTGAAATATTTCGCACAACCGCCATCTTGTGGTTATGTAAACAATTCAACGAAGTTAGATGTCGGTGCATTACAATGTGTATAAACATATACTGTACCAAGTTTTATTGCGTTTGGTTGGTTAAATCACGAGAAAGGTCTATTTAAAAGTCGCAACTTCGCTTGGCCGCCATGTTGGTTTTGTAGTTACCAGTTTTTCAAAAGTCACATAGGTGAACTTCTAGTAGTTCCCTTTATCACCGTAAAGAATTTCAGGGTGATATCAGTAATAGTTTCGAAAATATTGAATGCTGGTGAAATATTTCGCACAGCCGCCATGTTGGATTGGTGAGATGTAACAAAATTTGAAGGGCACGGTCGGGGTCTTCCGGAATAGTGCTATGAACTTACCGAGTTTCATTGAAATTGCTCCAGCCGTTTAGAATTTATGAGGGGGACACACACACACCATCACACACACGGACAGAAGGTGATATCATAAGCATATTTTTCAAAATTGAAAATAGGCTAAAAAATAGGGTAATAATAATAATAATAATGTTATTGGTTTTACGTCCCCTTTAACTAATGAGGCTTTTAGAGATGTTGGGGTGCCGGAATCTTGTCCCGAAAGGGATTTTTAACGCGCCAGTAAATCTACTGACATGGCTCCCTCCGATCAGAGCACCCTCAAATGCCAACTGACTGTGCCAGGATTCGATATATTTAAAATTGAAATGAAAGTGTAGATTCCTGCTAATATTTTTTCAAAGTCAGTAGTAATCGTGCTCACTTTCATTGTCATCCATATCTTTAGCGGTGGGTAACTTAAATGTTTCACCGCATTGTTTCACAATAATCATCACTGCGGTAACACAATCTGAATGTTTTAGGTCTTAAACTGATGAGGTCGGTTTTAGTTACCACGCGCGTGGGACAGATGTCGTGTGCACTCAGATGTCAAACGAGCATCAGTGCTGCGCTCTCTCCCTCAGCGCCTGAACTCCTATGACGCAATGTCACGCGATTATTGGTTCGAGTGTTTCAGAGTAGCTTGTTATTTTATGTTTTATTACTAAACCTCTAATTGGATTGGCAAAGGTGAGATTTCTCCTTCACAGCTTTGTGCAGTGCAAAGCGTGCGTCGTAATGCCAGGGCGATTCTGATAGTGGAGTGACAACAATACGCACAGTATAAAGCAGTGGTTCTTAACCGGTGGTCCGCGGACCAAAGGTGGTCCGCGAGTGCCTCGGGTGTGGTCCGCGGGAGAAAAGGGTCCACAAGCACGTATAAAAAAGTGGCCAATAAATGGGGATTTCGGAAACGATGTGCGTTGAAAGAGAAACGTCCGAATGTATTCGCGGCGATGATTATCAGGGTTTGAATTGAAATATCTTTAAATATGGGTTATTTAGGAAGGGGTACAAATGATAAGGATTATTGGGGGGGAGGGGGGGTTATCCGTACATGATTCAATTTTAGGCTGAGTGGTCCGCAGACTTCTACGGGTTCAGAACCACTGGTATAAAGGAAGAAGGTGGCACAGTGGTCAGCATGGTTAGCTGCCGTCCCGGAGGTCCTGGGTTCGATTCCCGGCTCTGTCACGGAATTTGAAAAGTGGTATGAGGACTGGAACGGGGTCTACTCAGCCTTGGGTGGTCCAAATGAGTAGAGGGGGGTTCTATTCCCACCTCAGCCATCCTCGAAGTGGTTTACCGTGGTTCGTCTTCAGGCAAATGCAGGGGAGGTATCTACTGTAAGACCACGGCCGCCGTCCACCCTCTTCCTTGCCTATCCATCCCAATCTTCCCTTCTCATGAGGCCCCTGTTCGCTTTGCAGGTGAGGCCGCCTGGGCGAAGTGCTGATCACACCTCCCCAGTTGTATCCAAACCATCCAAGTGTTCCCAGATCTAGAACACTGACGGGAAAGGCGGTAGTGGTGAGTTCCCTCGCTGAGTCCGTGGGAAACACTTACCGGGAGGATGGCGAGTCTCGTTATTATATGTCTTTGTTCTCTAAGTCCACGTTCTGTCCATCATGGTGTGAGTGAAAAAGAAGCAAGGCCGCCGAGAGGATTTAAGGGCTCCTATGCAATGTCTTGCTCTGGCCCCCGCCCTCCGTCCCCCTTGAAATACTTTTAATTATTACTATCCACTACCAGCTATTCTGGAAAGACAATGCCATTTTGAGCAAAGCATCTGATGAAAATGAAAATCCACAGCCTGCTTCCAGTCTCCGACCGGGTCAGGAATGGAATGAATGAAGCCCCCCCCTCTCATCTAGCGGCGAGGATATGAACTGTGCTGGCTGCCGAGGCCTGACGCACTCCCCTGGGGCATTGATTAAATGAATGACAGATGAAATGAAATGATAGTGGAGAGTGTTGCTGGAATGAAATTTTTGACAGGGAAAACCGGAGTACCCGGAGAAAAACCTGTCTTCCTTCGTTTTGTCCAGCACAGATTTCACATGGAGTGACCGGGATTTGAACCACGGACCCAGCGGTGAGAGGCCGGCGTGCTGCCGCCAAAGCCATGGAGGCAAAGCATCTGATGCACAGTCATAATTTAAAAACATAGCCTACAAAACTTATTTCATTGAAAACATTTTATAATTTACAAGCTGTACCCGGCATGCGTTGCAATGCCAATCAAAGAAAGTGTTGGCGTTGAAATTCTGTTTCTTGAAGTGCTTTTGGATACACAACATGTTTTTCAATTTCCGTTAACTGGCCCTATGCTGTCGTAAAATGGATTTTCTAATTTAGAATCAATCCTGGGAGCGTGCACAACAACTTTCAAAAGCTTCATCGCAATCGGATGAATGGTATATGAACGTATACGGGATTTTGTTTGAACGATTCGTGCGCTGTCACTCATTTGTTGATTCTACTCGTACGCTACCTATTGAGAAATGGATTTACTAAGTCGAAACCCTACCCTGGCATGTACACAATAACTCATCAAGGTTTCATAACAATCGAAGAAGGTTATATGAACGCATAGGGGATTTTGTTGAAACGCTTCGCGCGTCGTCACCCATTTGTTGCATATACTCGTGCGCTACCAATTGTGAAATGGATTTACTAAGTCGAAACCCTTCCCTGGCGTGTACACAATAACTCATCAATGTTTCATCGCAATCGGATGAATGGTATATGCACGTATACGGGGTTTTGTTTAAACGATTCGTGCGCTGTCACTCATCTGTTGAATCTACTCGTGCGCTACCTATTGAGAAATGTATTACTAAGTCGAAGCCCTTCCCTGGCGTGTACACAATAACTCATCAAGGTTTCATCGCAATCGAAGAAGGTTATATGAACCCAATAGGGGATTTTGTTGAAACGCTTCGCGCGTCATCACCCATTTGTTGCATCTACTCTTGCGCTACTTATTGTGAAATGGATGTACTAAGTCGAAACCCTTCCCTGGCGTGTACACAATAACTGATCAATGTTTCATCGCAAGCGGATGAATAGTATATGAACGCATACCGGATTTTGTTTAAACGATTCGTGCCCCGTCACTCATTTGTTGAATCTACTCGTGCGCTACCTACTGTAAAATGTATTTACTAAGTTAGAAACCGTCACGTAAGTGTCCACAACATCTCACCCAAGTTTCATCGCTATCGGACTAATGGGATATGAAGACATAGGGGACTGTATTGAAACGCTCCGCGTGTCGTCGTTCATTTGTCGAATCTACTCGTGTGCTACCTACTGTGAAATGTATTTACTAAGCCAGAAACCTTCCTTGGAGTGTCCACCATATTTCACCCAAGTTTCACCGCTAACGGCAGAATGGTATATGACCTTATACGGGACTTTGTTGAAACGCTTCGCGCGTCGTCCCTCATTTGTTGAATCTACTTGTGCGCTGCCTATTGTATAGTGGATTTACTAAGCCAGAAACCTTCCATGAAGTGTACACAACATCTCACCCAAGTTTCATAGCTATCGGACGAATGGTATATGAATGCATACGGGACATGGTTGAAACGCTTCGCGTGTCGTCGCTCATTTGTTGATTCTACTCTTGCGCTACTTATTGCAATATGGATGTACTGAGCCAGAAACCTTCCCTGGAGTGTACACAACATCTCACCCAAGTTTCATCGCAATCGGATGAATGGTATGTGAACGTATACGGGACGTTGTCGAAACGCTTCGCGCGTAGTCACTCATTTGTTGAATCTAAACGTGCGCTTCGTATTGTAAAATGGATGTACTAAGCCAGAAACCTTTCCTGGAGTGTACACAACAATTCACCAAACATTTATCACTGTCAGGCGAATATTATATGACCTTATACGGGACTTTGGTGAAACGCTTCGCGTGTCATCGCTCATTTGTTGAATCTACTGCTGCGCTACCTATTGTAAAATGGATGTACTAAGCCAGAAACATTCCCTGGATTGTACACAACATCTCACCCAAGTTTCATCGCTATCGGATGAATGGTATATGACCTTATATGGGACTTTGTTGAAACGCTTCGCGCGTCGTCGCTCATTTGTTGATTCTGCTCGTGCTCTTCCTATTTTTAAAGGGATTTACTAAGCCAGAAACCTTCCCTGGAGTGCACACATCTCAGCCTAGTTTCATTCATATCGGACGAATGGTATATGAACGCATACGTGACTTTGTTGAAATGCTTCGCGCGTCGTAGCTCATTTGTTGAATCTACTCGTGCGCGGCCTATTGTAAAGTGGATTTACTAAGCCAGAAAATTTCCCTGAAGTGTACACAACATTTTACGCAAGTTTCATAGCTATCGGACGAATGGTATATGAATGCATACGGGACTTTGTTGAAACACTTTGCGTGTCGTCGCTCATTTGTTGAATCTACTCGTGCGCTATCTACTGTTAAATGTATTCACTAATTTTGAAACCTTCACGTAAGCGTATACAACTTCTCACCCAAGTTTCATCGCTATCGGACGAATGGTATATGAACACATACGGGACTTGTTTGAAACGCTTCGCGCATCGTCACTCATTTGTTGAATCTACGCGTGCGCTACCTATTGTAAAATGGATTTACTAAGTCAGAAACTTTCCTTGGAGTGTACTCAACATCTCAGCCAAGTTTCATCGCAATCGGGTGAATGGTATATGAACGCATAGGAGACATTTATTTATATATATATAGACTAGCAGTGGTGCCCGGCTTCGCTCGGTGGATTTATTTGTTTTATGGATGATAATGAGTACTACTACAGAACTGGAGCGCTCAAGGATAAGGATCGGAAAGCACCAACACTTATTGCAGCTGATAACCTCAGTATACTGCACCAACACCATCGCCCTTATACAGAGGCAAACTATTGTCATGATGATAACTGTTTTAAAGGGCCTAAGCACTATTTTTGCACGAATTACTCCTCGTGACTGCAATTTATAAGCAGCTCGCAATTCTGCACCAGAACACTGGTAGGGGCGACGTGATGCAACCCGCATGACCAGGTAACAATAGACTTAGTTATTATTGGAGCTATCCGGGAGCGCTTGTTCTTCCGACTTACTGAACAAAAATCAATATTTATGGTTACCTGAGAGGTGTAGCATAATGCTACATAGCCTAAACTATTCCTCTCGAATCTGGCTATCATATACAAAAATAATTTTTCGAATCCGACTGGTAGTTCCAGAGATTAGCGCGTTTAAACACATAAACAAACACACAAACTCTTCAGTTTTATTATATTAGTATAGATTTCGTGATTTTTTTGAAGTGCACAAAGTGATTTGGGATTTTTGAGTAATTTTAAGGAAACCAGAACGTGTGATAGGCTCAAAAATGCCAAATTTTAGCTTAAAAAATCTCCCATCTTCCCTGAAGAATTCGATGTATTAATTATTGTGCTGAAGTGATATTTGTTGCAATAAAATTAGGCTAATATTAATGTTTTAAGGCTATACTGTAGCTACTAGACAAACATTCTTTTTGTGTTTTCCGTAAGTCATTTTTTTTGAAACTTCATTTACCGTACCATTTTCTCAGAAACTGTCTGATCAATGTACACACATCAAAAAAAGTTTTGCATCACCTCGGTTCCAAGAGTTCCGGAACCGTTAAATACAAAGGGAATAGAGATCAACACAAACAACATTTCAGCTCGTTTTATTGCTCATGAGACCCACACATTGCATGTTGTACCATCATACAGCTAGACTTTCAGCATTTGTGGTCCAGATTGCAGTACACACCACTACCTCTAATACCCAGTAGCACGTCCTCTTGCATTGATGCATGCCTGTATTCGCCGTGGCATACTATCCACAAGTTCATCAAGACACTGTTGGTCCAAATTGTCCCACTCCTCAACGACAATTCGGCGTAAATCTCTCAGAGTGGTTGGTGGGTCAAGACGTCCATAAACAGCCCTTTTCAACATATCCCAGGCATGTTCGATAGGGTTCATGTCTGGCGAACATGCTGGCCACTGTAGTCGAGCGATGTCGTTATCTTGAAGGAACGCATTCACAAGATGTGCACGATGAGGTCGAGAATTGTCGTCCATGAAGACAAATGCCTCTCCAATATTCTGCCGATATGGTTGCACTATGGGTCGGAGGATGTCATTCAGGTATCGTAAAGCCGTTTCGGAGCCTTCCATGACCACCAGTGGCGTACGTCGGCCCCACATAATGCCACCCCAAAACATCAGGGAACCACCACCTTGCTGCACTCGCTGGACAGTGTGTCTAAGACGTTCAGCCTGACCAGGGTGCCTCCAAACACGTCTCCGACGATTGTCTGGTTGAAGGCATATGCGACACTCATCGGTGAAGAGAACGTGATGCTAATTCCGTGGGGTCCATTCAGCATGTTGTTGGGCCCATCTGTACCGCGCTGCATGGTGTCGGGGTTGCAAAGCTGGACCTCGCCATGGACGTCGGGAGTGAAGTTGCGCATCATGCAGCCTATTGCGCACAGTTTGAGTTGAAACACGACGTCCTGTGGCTGAACGAAACGCATTATTCAACATGGTGGCATTGCTGTCAGGGTTCCTCCGAGCGGCAATCCGTAAGTAGCGGTCATCCACTACAGTAGTAGCCCTTGGGCGGCCTGAGCGAGGCCTGTCATCGACAGTTCCTGTATCTCTGTACCTCCTCCATGTCCGAACAACATCGCTTTGGTTCACTCTGAGACGCCTGGAAACTTCCCTTGTTGAGAGCCCTTCTTGACACAAAGTAACAATGCGGACGCGATCGAACTGCGGTATTGACCTTCTAGGCATGGTAGAACTACAGACAACATGAGCAGCGTACCTTCGTCCTGGTGGAATGACTGGAACTGATCGGCTGTCGTACCCCCTCCGTCTAATAGGCCCTGCTCATGCATGGTTGTTTACATCTTTGAGCAGTTTTAGTGACATCTATGAACAGTCAAAGGGACTGTATCTTGGATACAATATACACAGTCAACGTCTATATGCCGGAGATCTGGGAACCGAGGTGATGCAAAACTTTTTTTGATGTGTGTATTTGAAACTTGGTAGTCTCTCAGACACTATATAGATCGACTAATGGAAGCACATTTATTGAAGTATCTTGATTAGTTCATGAAGCCCAGCTTGAAAAGCACTGACAATTTTATAGAAAATTTCAGTTTTCAACAAGAATGTAAAAGAAATAATAATAATAAATGAAAAAACTCCTGTAAACAATAGGGCAATACGTTTACTTCAGTAGCTCAAAAATGTTTTAAATATTATGCATGCAAAGGTTCTTGGGTCTGGTTTGAGTATTTGTTCAGAAAAAGGGACATGAGTTAAGGGAATTTTTATCAATATATTTCTTTAAGATTATTTTTGTAATGCTCTCTCTCTCTGACACAAAATATTCAATATAGAAGCTTCAAATTCTACCCAAATAATGATAAATGTACTCTGAATATGCCAAAAGAACATTCAAGGAGATATCTCTTGTAGTTTCTGAGATATGTAACTAAACATCGGAAGCTAAATTTTTCTATCGATTCACACGTCACGGTTCCCCTTAATACAGTTAACATGCACAGGGAAATACTGTATTTTGCAATTCTCTAAGTCTTCGCGTTAATTACCAGTACGTACCGTAATGAAAAATAAGTGGCATTTCAAAACTCCGCATTAGTTTGATAGCAGATTCAATGCATGTGAGATTTTCGAAGTGAAATGCCATGTCCTGTGGTTCGGATTCCACGTAAAAAGGAGGTCCCGTGGCTTATAATCACAAGATTCACGGTCACGTAAAACTGCAATCTTCCTTTTTTTCAACAATACAATTTATAGCACATTGTTTCTAAATAGTTATAACTTCTAACTTATAGATCAATGACAACAAATAACTTTCCGTGACTTCATTGATACAAAGTGATCAATTTCATCATCATAATTTAAAGACCTAGCAAGATCGCTCTCCAGGGAAAGCAAGCCAAGGTTACTCAGTCATTCCTGGCACATTGTTGATCTGAAAACATTTTTACTTCATTCAGTTTGCTGAAGGATCTTTCAGCATCAGCAACTATCAATGGAATTGTACAGAACACCCGAATCGATATAGAAATATTTCGAAATAAACTGTTCAGTTTTAGTTCTCAAAGACAGTTTAAAAGTTGCATCATGAGCTTGTAGAACTATGTTGCGAATATCAATTGCTGAGAGATTTTTAAACCAGATGATTGCCATCAAAGTGCACTTAAATGATTCAACGTATCTTTTAATTCCCATCAATTCCGTTTTACACTCAGATGAAAGACTTAAATTCTTGCATTCATTTAATGCATGCTTGATGAGTGATATGTGTTTGCCAAATGGTTTAACACTGTCAACACGAGCTGACCATCTAGTTTTTTATATACCATGCAAGGAACAACCTATTTTATTCTATAGTGTCCCCCATCTCGGGGGACTTTTTAAAAGAAATTATTCGTCTTTTGAACCATACCAAAAAACGTAATTGCATCTTCACAGCATCTAGCAGCATTCACACCACACAAATTTAGACTGTGTGCACCAGTTACTAAACGTGGCAAATGGATTTTTATCACTTACAAGCTGTACCCGGCATGCGTTGCAATGCCAATCAAAGAAAGTGTTGGCGTTGTAATTTTGTTTCTTGAAGTGCTTTTGGATACTCAATTTTTTTTAAAATTTCCGTCAAGTGCCTCTAAACTATCGTAAAATGGTTTAACTAATTTAGAAACATTCCTGGGAGCGTGCACAACAACTCACCAATGTTTCATCGCAATCCGATGGATGGCATATGTACGCATACGGAATGTTGTTTAAACATTTCGTGCACTGTCACTCATTTGTTGAATCCACTCGTGCGCTACCTACAGTGAAATGGATTTACTACGTTAGAAACCTTCACGTAAGTGGACTCAACAACTCATCAAAGTTTAATCGCAATCGATGAATGGTATATGAACGCATACGGGATTGTGTTGAATCGCTTCGCGCGTCGTCACTCATTTGTTGCATCTACTCGTGAGCTACCTTTTGTAAAATTGATTTACTAAGTAAAAAACCTTCCCTGGCGTGTACACAACAAACTCATCAAAATTTCATCGCAATCGGATGAATGGTATGATGAACGCATACGCGACTTTATTGAAACGAATCGCACACCATTTTGTTGAAGCTACTCGCGCGCTATCTATTGTAATTTGGATTTACTATGCTTATAACTTTCCCGGGAGTGTGGACAACAACTCGCCAAAATTTGATCACAATTGGAAAAATTGTATATGAACGCATCGCCAATACTCATTTGTTTAAACTACTCGCGCACTGTCTATTGTAAATTGGATTAACTATGCCTATAACCATCCCAGGAGTGTGCACAACAACTCACCAAATTTGATCGAAATCGGATGAATGGTTTATGAACGCATAAAAGACGAACAGACAAACATTCTTTTCTATATATTGAGACCGTTAGTCGAGTCAACAACCACGATGACTTTCCTAACATCCCAAAAATCGAATAAAATTACCGTGAGGATCAGGTGAACTTCCTAATAGGCTGAGCGGCACGAGACACTGTAGTCCACGGGGATCGTGGTACATGGTGACGATGGTCATAGACTGCCTAAGGAAAGGTTCACCTTAAAAACTAGACCGAGAAATTAAACATCCAGACTTAAGTAAAACACCGTGAAAATTTATTAAAATTCACAAGCCCCTAGCCTAGTTCGGAGGGTTATGATCGGCTAGTCCGCAAACTAATGAACAAAAGAAAATAAAGAGCAGGTCCCTACCTGAGAAGTTACTGAAAACCCTCGCGAAAGATCTATCTCACAATAATAAAGCAACAACAGCAACTCTAGGAAAATGGTACGACGCAAGTCCCTAGTTCAAGTTACAAGATTAAGCTAATATCAGAATTTACATTTAACAGGGTAGCAAAACAAATCTAAGTTAGGATGATACCATTTCCACATTTACATTTAACGGTAATCATCTAGCTAAGTCCTAACAGTTAATAACAAAATTTACGGCGATGACGTCCGTAATAGAAAACAATTACATTCAAAAGCTAGGTGTACAGCCATGAAAAAAAAAACATTTAATTATTCTTAATAACTACGTGCTATCAGCACACAATAAGGTAACATGTAGGATTTACACACTTGTACATCATAAATAAGTAATGAAATAGACACAAATCTTTATTACATTCCTGCCTACACCTTGGTTTACTCTTTGTAAGCCATAGTCATCTAATGTGTGTAATTACGGTGACGAATGCGTAGTTGAGGCCATGTCTGACGTCGCATGGCCTGAGCTCCACAAGCTACGAACTCTAGGTTCGCGCATGCTTCAGGTCGCTACAAAAGTGTCAACTGTCCTAGTCATTTCCACACAAGGAAATTAACTTCAACTACACGGCTATGTCAACAGTTCCAAAATGCAACAGAACAAAGTTAGATAGAAAGAATTCATTAGTTAGCTTTTGTTTTACCAAAATTATGCGTTTTATTATTAAGTTGTCGGTTTAGGTTTATCGTTGGTTTATGGCGAATAATACTGACAATAACTCGGGCACGGAGTGTCTACACTGAGATCCTTCTCCACCAAAAAGCCTCTACTCAACAGTCGGAATAATATCAACGAGCAATAACAACTCGGACACACAATAACACGGGTTACCAGCGGCGCAAAGCTCGCATTCAATAACTCTGGGATAGGCCTGTCCACAACAGTTACCTTCCAATAACATCTGGTCAACGGGAACCCTCCCGGACAAGGTAATCACAAGTACCTTCATACAATAAATTCCTGCATTTAACAGGGTCGCCTGCAACTCACTATAGAAAACCTGACCTAATTGTACACGTCAAGACGATACACGCAAGAAGTGCACTCAACTAACAAAAAGCAATCTATAAAACATGTGATCTGAGACAGGGTTGAAAACTGGGTTACATAAGCTAAGTTGCAATGAAAGAAAGAGCGAATACAATTGCATTCTGTCTCTTGTCAAAGTAGTCCTGTCTCACAAACAAATGAAGCGTGCTCTCAAGGGCACTGGATTACAAAACCAGTTTATGTCACCAGCAGGCTACCACATTCCTGCGTTCGGTCGACACAAAACACACATTATTCAAGGCCGGCGATTTAATCAAAATAAAACTATACATCTGGCCTGTTCATAAATAACTTTACCATGGGTTATGAACCTCTAAAGAATCCGTGTATAAAAAACACGCAATAAATCTGAATAGAATAATATAATTCCGTCTTTCTACCAAAGACGTCTAAATGACAGTAATCTTACAATTACTGGAGCTCTTTGCTCTCAAAATACAATTCAGTAGTTGCTAGTACAACATCAAATAAAAACGTGTCTTACATGACACAAGCAAAATGAAAATTGCGGCGCAGATTCACACAAGGATCTGCTTAATGCTACGTTGGGAACTGAGTTCGATGCTAGGCAACGAAACATTCCTTCTAATAGTTAGGTTCAAACTTGACCAAGAATAGCTTCTGAGCTTATTCAAAATGAAAATATAATGCATTTACAAAACTGGCAATTACAGTCGATTGCCTAACTGATACGACTGTTCTAACGAAAGTCAGGGGTGTATCAAAACTGGCTGCAAAGAATGCAGTTAAAGAAATAACCATGACATCTGATTGGCATAACTAAAGTCAGCAAAGACTTGAAAAATCACCCCAAACAGGGTTGTACAAAATAGCCTCGAATGACTGCTGTTACATCTAGCAAAAGATAGGCTTCGACGTTCTACGACGTTCATCAAGCTGCACCAGGGTTAACCAAAATGTCAGACCCAAGGGTGTCTCACTATACTGAAATAAATGACATTAAATTATACTAGATACAATCCCTACCTAGAAAAATGGCTGACACAGAGTGCGGTTGATTCACAAACTACATTAAATCTAATATACCACCAGAACTATAGAGCATCCAGCGTTTAGAAAAGACTGTGGGTCTTATGGGCTTTTACTTTTAACGGAAATCCCCCCTACACTGGTTTTGTTGCCTCACCTTTTATTATGAAGGAACTCTGAACATATATGTTTTTCGTCATAATAGCTTCCTACAATTATCTGCTAATTGATTACCTTTGTTATTGCGTACAAGTATCGCTTATATTACGTCTTAGTAATTTAAAAATTTTCGAGGTTAGCACGCTGGAAAGAAGAGCCTCGTCCTGTGCTGCATGCTCGCCCGGAGTGGAGCACGTGCTCAGTTCCGCCGACAACATAAGTTCTGAAGCACTAGGCCTATCCGTCATTGGTGTTACTGTTGTGTGTATGTTTTATTTTCTGTTCGATCGAATCTTGGCTGCCGACAGTTGGGTTCCAACCCACTATCTCCCGAATGCAAGCTCACAGCTGCGCGCCCCTAACCAACACGGTTAACTCACTACAATATTACAAATATTAATCTAAACAAAACAACAAGAATAAAATTGAAACAAACTAAATTACAGCCTAACTAATAACTAAAGAGGTGGTGATCAACGGTATTGCTGACATAAACAATTTTAACATCGTCTGCATACATCTGAGAAGGAAGGAAGGAAGGGTTGTGCTCTCAACATCTGTCAATCAGTAATGCATCATATCACAACGAAATGAATGTCGTTATTGGTTCTCTTCTCATAGAGTATCCTTAATACTGGTCCAATCCGTTAACACCTGCAAAACTGCTCCTTCCTGGGCGTGTTCTATTTCAGGTAGCTGCTGGGGTTGTGGTTGTCTCAGTAACTTATGAAAGCGCAGTACTCGAAGCGGGTGAACATAACGTATGACGTCAGCGCTACCTCTGCCTAGAGTTAGCAACACTGTCGCCATAAGGCTCCACAGTCTTTTCTAAACGCTGGATGCTCTATAGAACAAGAGAAGGGATGTGCAAAAACTCACGACATGGAGAAGCTATCACTCAGCCCTCTATTCAATAACCAGGGTTGTACAAATTCCTCTCTGGATCTCTGGAACGGTATTATCCTCATCAAGATTCCCATCTGGACTCCTCCAAAGACCAGGGTTCGATTCGTCCCTGTCGACAACTCCGTGAATATGCTGGATATGCCTGGAAATGGCATCTTGGATTCCTTCCTTCTCGTCCTCGGTTCTGCAAGCTCCACCATCATGCTAGTTCTCGCAGAAACATCACCCTCATACCAGGATGGTATTAGCCCATGATGACTGATTCAAGCATAGTGTGGAATAGTCTGGTCACGTTGACGGTGAAATAAATTATGAAATTCATTCTTTCACTTTCAAAAATATAGTGTTAGTCGTAAATGTTGTAGGCTTTGATAGTAATTGACAACACAGCCTTAATTTAGTGGATGTGAATAGATATGTGAGCTAGCACTGCTCTATGATTCTGCACGTGCTAATGACGCTACTTTTCTATCATGCAGCATCGGTAAAATGTACGTCGTTTTGGAAATAAAAACTTCACTCTGGCAATCCAAATATGTTACACTATCGTAATCACACTTATTTCAAGTAGTTGCAACACATTTACCTGTATATTTTCCACAAGGCATTTGGCCCTCCACAAACACGTGGGTACTAAAATGTGGTGTTCCGGTAAAATTATATAATTCACTAATACTTGCCAATAATGATCTTAAATATGTTTCTGTGGCTCACTGTGCATAAATACCAGTATTTCATAATATGCCAGTGCACGATGGCACCTGATAACCAATTCAACGCTAACAAGCGGATATTCTTCTATGTCTTACAGGACAAATACAATTACACGCCTGTACTGGGCGGATTCTCCAGATGTAGTGCAAGGCACTGGGTGTCTCAAGGAAGTAGGTCGTCAAACCGAAGTCGTTGAGCGACTACTTACGTTCCTATTTGCGTATCTGCAAGGGTAATACCTTACCTTAAGCTAAAATAACATTCTCAAAAATGTTTTAATAATGCAGCATGACGAAATGGAATATTCTGAGTCTTGGGAAAGAATAAAATTAATTAATAAGACCTCAGATAAATAATTAGCAGTTCTCACCAAAGTCAAAAGTGCGATTCAACGCTACTTCAAAGAGTATCGCGTGAGCTCTCAGCTCCACGTGGCTTCCTGGGTGTGTTCAAAGGTACAACATCCCATCATAAATGTTCTGTCATAAAAAATATCACATGAACCATAGCTCAGCGGGTTCAATCTATATATATAAAGCACAAAGTTTGTCTGTCTGTCTGTCTGTCTGTCTGTTATGTATACAAATCTACACCGTTTCACCGATCTGAACCAAAATTTGTATACTTACCCTTTAGAACCCTGCGGGTAACCCTGTCAACATTAAATTTCGGACAGACCACCCCATGCCCTGCATTTAGGCCCTTTTGCACAAATCTACACCGTTTCACCGATCTGAACCAAAAGTTGTATATTTAACCTTTGGAACCCTGCGAGTAACACTGTCCACTTGAAATTTCGGACAGACCAACCCATTCCCTGCATTTAGGCCCTTTGGT
This sequence comes from Meconema thalassinum, assembly GCA_946902985.2. Taxonomy (NCBI): domain Eukaryota; kingdom Metazoa; phylum Arthropoda; class Insecta; order Orthoptera; family Tettigoniidae; genus Meconema; species Meconema thalassinum. The sequence continues at coordinate 180,101,717 of OX336393.1, forward strand.
CCAAATCCACACCGTTTTACCGATCTCAACCAAAATTTGTATATTTACCCTTTGGAACCCTGCGAGTAACACTGATCACGTAAAATTTCGGACAGACCACCCCATTCCCTGCATTTAGGCCCTTTGGTCCAAATCTACACCGTTTCACCGATCAGAACCAAAATTCGTATTCTTACCGTTTGGTTGCCTGCGAGTAACACTGTCTGCTTGAAATTGCGGACAGACCTCTCCATTCCCTGCATTTAGGCCCTTTGGCTCAAATCTACACCGTTTCACCGATCTCAACCAAAATTTGTATATTTACCCTATGGAAAACTGCGACTAACACTGTCTGCTTGAAATTTCGGACAGACCACGCCATTCCCTGCATTTAGGCCCTTTTTGCACAAATCTACACCGTTTCACCGATCTGAACCAAAATGTGTATACTTACCCTTTGGAACCCTGCGAGTAACACTGTCTGCTTGAAATTGCGGACAGACCACTCCATTCCCTGCATTTAGGCCCTTTGGCCCAAATCTACACCGTTCCACCGATCTCAACCAAAATTTGTATATTTACCCTTTGGAACACTGCGACTAACACTGTCTGCTTGAAATTGCGGAGAGGCTACTCCATCCCCTGCATTTAGGCCCTTTGGCACAAATCTACACCGTTTCACCGATCTGAACCAAACTTTGTATACTTACCCTTTGGAACCCTGCGAGTAACACTGTCCACTTAAAATTTCGGACAGACCACCCCATTCCCTGCATTTAGGCACTTTGGCACAAATCTACACCGTTTCACCGATCAGAACCAATATTCGGAAACTTACCCTTTGGTACCCAGCGAGTAACACTGTCTGCTTGAAATTGCGGACAGACCACTCTATTCCCTGCATTTAGGCCCTTTGTCCCAAATCTACACCGTTTCACCGATCTCAACCAAAATTTGCATATTTACCCTTTGGAACACTGCGACTAACACTGTCTGCTTGAAATTGCGGCGAGGCCACTCCATCCCTTGCATTTAGGCTGTTTGGAACAAATCTACACCGTTTCACCGATCTGACCCCAATTTTATATACTTACCCGTAGAACCCGACAAGTAACACTGTTCACTTTAAATTTCGGACAGACCACACTATTCCCTGCTTTTTGGCCCTTTGGCAGAAAACTACACCGTTTCACCGATCTCAACCAGATTTTACATAATTACCCTTTGGAACTCGACGAGTAACACTGTCCACTCGAAATTTCGGACAGACCACTCCATTCCACGCATTTAGGCCCTTTGGCACAAATCTACATCGTTCACAGATCGAAAATAAAAAGTGTTTACTTACCCTTTGGAACCCGATGAGTAACACTGTCCACTTTAAAATTTGGACAGGCCACTCCATTCCCTGCATTTTGGCCCTTGGCACAAAACTACACCGTTTCACCGATCTCAACCAGATTTTACATAATTACCGTTTGGAACTCGACGAGTAACACTGTCCACTCGAAATTTCGGACAGACCACTCCATTTCCCGCATTAAGGCCCTTTGGTACAAATCTACATCGTTCACCGATCGAAAACAAAGTGTGTATACTTACCCTTTGGAACCCGATGCGTAACACTGTCCACTTGAAATTTCTGACATACCACTCCATTCCCTGCAAGTAGCTCAGGAATTCCTCGGAGTTGCCAGCATCCTAACTCACCAGTCATGAGCCCTTGAGGGTGTACCAGAAGTGGTGGGTCTACACACACCCTGCCTCTTTGAGGGCCTTGAGCAGAAGACAGGAGATATTATGAAAAGGAAAAGACGGAAGACCCCTCGAAGAATGAGGGTATCAGGAAAGATGAGACAAAGCAAATTAAGGCGGGAAATTGAAAGACTCCCTAGCCCTCGGATACCCTAATACAGTCTGGGTCGGAAGAGAACAAGAGTTGACCAAGGGAGGCCGACAGGAAAGAGAACTGAAATAAGCCCGGCACCAGGAAGTAGAAGCGATGCCAGACTCAGCTGGGGTTCCGTGGTCGCCAACCCACGTCCCACAAGTTGTGAGACCCTGGGGGGGGGGTCAGTTGTGAGAATAGCTTGCTGATTCATCGCGAGGTGACTTGAGAGTACTTTCCAGAGCCCGCCGTGTTATCTCCTGCTGTCTATGCTGATGCCAGCACAGGGCCGTTGCGAAACAGTGAGTGATTCCCGGTCAATCTGTATAGGACGGGGAACCCCGAACGTGTGTCATCATATTTCGTCATCATCTGCGATCATCTCAGGTTCGTGCAGCTTGGACCTATATTATTTGTCTTTGCCGAGCAGTACGCTCTTTCACTAGACGCATCCAGTACAGGCCTAAGTCAGAAAATAAGGTTGAGACTTTGGAAGACATCGAAGCTAGACACCTGAATTACCTATATCAGTTTTAAAATAACACCATGTTCGTTTAGTAGTCATTTTTTCATTACCTTATTATTATCATCATAAGTGCAAATGACCTAGATGTTACGCGCATCATACCAATAATCACCGCCGCATGACGTCTTTCTCGACTGTGATTTTTAAAATATTTATTTTTGGTTGGTTGGTTCTTAAGTTTAGGGGCTGTGACAACGCGGTCATGTAGCCCCGTGTACTTTGGGTGTGTGTGTAGAATCTGTCTGATAACCGGTGTTAAATGTGATGACTGTATTAGTGTGTGTTATCTGTTTTTTAATTTAAGTACAAACTGCAACTTAGAATTCTTCAAATAGTTCGTACTTTTGCCGCCAAGCGCCACCGTCAACGACTACTAGGCCAAGTTCGGAACTTAGCTACTAGACGCCACTGCAGTCGGCTCTTGGCAACGGACGTAGACATCTATGAGCGTTGTTTACCTATCCAATTTAGCTTCACACAGGTGTAATTAGTGGAAGGTTCTTTAACATGACATAAATCTGACATGGGACCGCTGGCTTTACTTCCCCTCCGAAGAAAGGCATACTGGCGGATTTTTAACGCTCTTAAAATATCCGACGGCTTCGGCTGGGTTTGAACCCGCTATCTTGGGCATAGAAGCTCAGCATGCTACCAAATACGCCACCGAAGCCACCATATAGTTATTTTTATTACAGTACATTGTGTACATTATACGTTGAAGTGTCATTTCAATACCAGTAGTAGTTTCCCTTATCATCCTGATCATAAGAGCAAATGACCTACAGTAGATGTTACGCCCATTACACCATTAATCACCACACACAATAAGTCTTCCTCGCCTGTGAATTTTGAAATATGTATTTCTATTACGGTAGTTTGTAAGTTTGACGTGTCAATTCAACAGTAGTTTTTGTTATCATCCTTATCAAAAGGGCAAATGACCTAGATATTACTCCCTCATTGTCTTTGGGGGCAAATGACTTAGATTTTAAGTCCATTATATTTCTAAGGAGACCTTAAAACATTATCATCATTCCACCGGGCGAAGCCGGGTACTACTGCTAGTATATATATAAAACAAGCTGTACCCGGCATGCGTTGCAATGTCAATCAAAGAAAGTGTTGGCATTGTGATTTTGTTTCTTGAAGTGCTTTTGGATACACAATATTTTTGTCAATTTCCGTTAACTGCCTCTAAACTATCGTAAAATGGATTAACTAATTTAGAAACATTCGTTGGAGCGTGAACAACAACTCACAAAAGTTTCATCGCAATGGGATGATTGGCATATGAATGCATGCGAAATTTAGTTTTACGATTCGTGCGCTGTCACTCATTTGTTGAATCTACTCGTGCGCTACCTACTTTGAAATTGATTTACTAAGTTAGTAACCTTCACGTAAGTGTACACAACAACTCATCAAAGTTTCATCGCAATCGGATATAATGGCATATGAACGCATACGGGATTTGCTTAAACGATTCGCGCGCCGTCACTCATTTGTTGAATCTCCTCAAACGCTTATTGTATAATGGATTTACTAGGCCTTAAACCATCCATGGGGTGTACTCAACGATTAACCAAAGTTTCATCGTAATCGGATGAATGGTATATGAACGCATACGGAACTTTGTTGAAACGATTCGCGTGCCATCACTAATTTGTTGAATCTACTCGTGCGCTACTTATTGTAAAATGCATGCACTAAGCCAGAAACCTTTCCTGGAGTGTACACAACAATTCACCAAAGTTTCATCGCAATCGGATGAATGATATATGAACGCATACGGGACTTTGTTGAAACGATTCGCGCGCCATCCCTCATTTATTGAATCTACACGTGCGCTACCTATTGTAAAATGGATTTAGTAAGCCAGAAACCTTTCCTGGAGTGTTCACAACAATTCACCAAAGTTTCATCGCAATCGGAAGAATGGTATATGAACGCATACGCCTCGTGCTTCGTCGATCGTTTGTTGAATCTACTCGTGCGCTACGTACTGTAAAATTGATTTTCTAATCGAGAAACCTTCCCTAGAGTGTACACAACATCTCACCCAAGTTTCATCGCTTTCGGACGAGTGGTATATGAACGCATACGGGACTTAGTTGAATCACGTCGCGCGTCGTCGCACATTTGTCGAGTCTACTCGTGCGCTACCTATTGTAAAGTGGATTTACTAAGCCATAAACCTTCCCTGGAGTGTACACAACATCTCACCCAAGTTTCATCGCTATCAGACGAATGGTATATGAACGCATACGAAACTTTGTTGAAACGATTCGCACGTCGTCGCTCATTTGTTGAATCTACTCGTGCGCTACCTATTGTAAAATAGATTTACAAAGCCAGAAACCTTTCCTGGAGTGTACACAACATTTCACACAAGATTCATTGCTATCGGACGAATGGTATATAAACGCATACGGGACTTTGTTGAAACGCTTCTCACGTCGTCGCTCATTTGTTGAATCTAATCATGCGCTATATATTGTAAAATAGATTTACAAAGCCATAAACCTTTCCTGGAGTGTACACAACATCTCACCCAAGGTTCATTGCTATCGGACGAATGGTATATGAACGCAAACGGGACTTTGTTGAAACGCTTCGCGCGTCATCGCTCATTTGTTGAATCTACTCATGTGCTACCTATTTAAAATAGATTAACTAAGCCAGAAACCTTCACTGGGGTGTACACAACATCTCACCCAAGTTTCATCACTATCGGACGAATGGTATATGATTGCATTCGGAACTTTTGTTGAAACACTTCGCGTGTCGTCGCTCATTTGTTGAATCTACTTGTGTGCTACCTAGTGAAAAAGTGGATTTACTAAGCCAGAACCCTTCCCTGAAGTGTACACAACATCCCACCCAAGTTTGATCGCAATGGGATGAATGGCATATGAACGCATGTGGGACTTTGTTGAAACGAATCGCACGCCATTTTGTTGAAGCTACTCGCGCGCCATCTATTTTAAATTGGATTTACTATGCGTATAACATTCCCTGGAGTATGCACAACAACTCATCAAAATTTGACCGCAGTCGGATGAATTTTATATGAACGTATCGCGGACACTCATTTGTTTAAACTACTCGCGCACTATCTATTGTAAATTGGATTAACTATGCCTATAACCATCCCGGGAGTGTGCACAACAACTCACCAAAATTTGATCGCAATCGGATGAAGATTTATGAATGCATAAGAGACGAACAGACAAACATTCTTTTATATATTGAACCCATGTACTGTTGGTTCAAGCGCCGAATCCATCATTTATTGGTAAAAGAAGGAAGGAAAAATACAGTCCTTAGAATGACTTGGAAAGATTCTATGCAAGAGGACTGGTTTAATCTTGTGCAAGAGTAAGAGACCAGGTGGCCAGGAAATGATATCACGCGTGACGCACCGATAAGGAGCGATCATGGCTATAATTAGAACGAGAGGAACTTTCCGTACGGAGTGAGTGAGAGAAGGTTTCGGAAATTGAGCTTACGTTGCAGTAAAATGGCATCCTCGCAGTTGTGCAAGAGGAAGAATAATTAGATTTAAGCCATTTGCGAACATAAAAGTAACAAAAGAAATACATCATTGTGAATCATTTCGGAATAGAGATTTTTGTGTGGGAAAAGATGTTATAATAATTGCCCAGGAAAAAAGTGCAAATGCGGCTTACGTAATTAAAAGTTCCCCGAGACCCGAGGAGGTGGGGATTAAAAATCAACTGTAACACCCACGTATCTGAAGACCAAATTTTATTTAATATCTCAGAATTGTACGATCGATTTTTATGTGCAAAGAGGTCAGTTTACGTTTAGAAAACGAGCTTTCCAGAGACATAATTTTCAATAGTGTGCGACTATTGCTTCAAAAGTTAGTTATGAAAAAGACAAGGATTCTATCTTTTTTTAGCCAAAAATTATAAAACTCCTGGCAGAGCCAGACCAATCATGCAGTTTTCAGCAGACCTTGTGGGGAGGTGCTGCATCACAGTGTCCAGATCACAGTACGAGAAGTATCATCATAGTATCGCCGTGTGAAGACTTAGGAAAATCCTAGTACAGGATTTAGTTCAGCAAGCGTCAGTCTTTATAGTGAAAAGTTCCGTATTACAATCAAGTTAGGCTGCGAACTTAAAGAACAGGCGATAGGTCTTCAAATAACAGTTCAGTTAAACGACTGAAAGTATCGTAACGTTTTGAAGTACCAAAGATCGTGAAACAAACATTTCCAGCAAAGTTAAGGAACCCGATCAGGGTCGGACGAAATAAATAACGCCTAGTGTATCGATAAGATAGGGACTAGAGCGAAGAAAATAAGAAGGGAAAAGTTAATCCAAGACGTTGTCTAACAGGAGACAAACAAACAGTAAAAGCATTAAGCTACGAAAATAAGGAATAGCAGTAAATGCTAGAGAAGCATAGGTCACCGATAAAGTATTCGAGGTGACATAAACAAGATAGACTTTATCTAGACAAATTAAATAGTGTCTAGAAAGAAACGACTTCGAGCTAGTAATAATAGAAGCCGAATAGTCAGGATACCAGATTTGAAGAATAGCCGTTCCAGGGAGGGGTAGATTGATCGAGACTTTCAACTTCTTGGCAGATAGGGAGCCGACATCTAAGAGTTTCACCCTTGGAAACGGGGAGAAAAAAAATCACGTGTGTAAGGCCAAATCAAAGCCTCAGTGATTAAAAGCAGTGTAATGTAAATATAGAATATTTGTGTTAGTGTAATAATTTTTAGTGAATTTATTTGTGTATTATAAAAGAATACAGAATTGTATTCAAAATGTTACCAGTGTTTAAGGTGAATTATGTGTATGTGTATCAAGAAATGTCATTGTGTGAAATTGTATTAATGAAGATGGCTTAATTACCGTAAGTGGGCGAAAATGAAACATCACTGGAAAATACGGTCGAGGACCGTGACCTCATATGAGTAACCATTTCATTATGTTATGTGGTGGGGAATATTTGTGTACAATCCATCTGAGAATGAGAAAATAGGGATGATTTAAAATAACAAATAACAGAATAATAGCGCGATCTGAACGATTAAAATTGAGAAAGTATAAAATAATTATGTGAAATAAATAAATCCCTTAGGGGAAATGTATGAAATAAAATATCAGTGTATTTGGTTAATGATTTAATTATGTGAAAGCAAGCGTAATAATAATAATAATAATAATAATAATAACAATAATAATAATAATAATAATAATAATATTAATAATAACAATGATATAAATGAATAAAGATTATGATGAATTATAGGAAAGTAGTAGCTTTTGAGCTCCTTTAAAAGAATAAATATATGTTGCGAACAAATGTTCTTAAGATAAAGTGATTATTGCACGGGAGAGGATTAATATAAAATTGAGATGTAGATCAAATGTGTATTGTTGAATCTATCAGATCTTTGAAGGCAATTTGGCAATAAAGGATAAGCGTAATGTAGCGCATTGAAGTAAATTTGTCACGCTAGGAATGCGTTGAACCTAAACATACTTGGTAAAATTAATTATGAGGGGCAGTTGGTCGTGGTAATTGAGCTATAGTAAGTCCTCCAAATAGTGATGTGATCACGAGGCCGTTGTGTGTGTTGTATTATAGAAGGGTGCGAAATAATTGTATTATGAGCGCGAGTGTAATGCAAAGGCCTGCTATAAGTCGCAAATGTATAAGTCCTCCAGTATGGGATATGGTTCCCGAGGCAGTTGAAAGAAACGAACCCAGATTCGTTTATGTGAAGCCCCTAAGTATTTGTTGTTGTATTGAATTATTCTTACCCACCAATGAGGACACTTCATAATTAATAAATGCGAAGGTAAAAAGAATGGGTCTAGTGAACCTAAATATGTTGTTAAAATAAGTAGAATGAAGCCTTGTTTGTTCAAAGAACTATATTTAAGAAACTGCTGTATGAAAGCGGAGGGTAGCTCGCCTCTTGCGAGTCTGACCGTAATGTTACCGCTCCCTAACAATAAATCACGCCAAGTGGCCACGGCCAGACCTTACCATTAACGGAAGTGCGGTAGGTCTGTGAGCCGTCTGTTTGAAGTTATAGAACACTAGAGGGTTTAGAGTTTGTTCAACGACCCGGGGTTCGAACCGAGGTTCTTGTAGATGAAAATTACCGCTTGCAAGTTCAGATCGTTGCTTTCTATTGATATGATGGTCTTTTAAGACAAATAATGATAAATCCCTAATGTAATGTTATATAATGTAATAATTCACGAGTTCAGTGAAGACAATTAGATTCCGGGAGTGATCTTAATTATTGACGTGTTCAAGTAGTCTTCAGTAGCTCGGGAGTACACAAGTGTTTTCCCAATCACTGTAGTGAATTGTTGATTTGAGATAGATGGTAACATGAGAACATTGTGAAAGCCCTAAGTTTAAGTAAATGAGTAACAGTACTTTAATAAGAATTATATATTGTTTTAATTATAAAATATTCATATAATAGAGAGTGATGTGTTGTAAAAAAAAAGGATAACACAGTTTATACTGAAAAGTATCGAGCCTATTAGAACTCTTGATTGTATTGAAGTTTAAAAGGACACTATATGGAAGTGAAAAGAAATATAAGTTGTTGGTTTATGAAAACTTTTTATTAGGATTTAACCTTTGTTTTATTATGTAATCCTTGTTCACTCTGAACAAGTTAGAAATGGGTCAGCATTTTAATTGTTTAATTTGTTGTAGCACCATATATTTGGTTAATTAAATGTTTTATTGTAGGAGTTGATTTTGTTTATTTATTTTGGAAGTGTATCCTCGATTCAATCCAAAATGTGTAAGTCACAGAGTGGGAGAACATACCATAACCCCGAAAATCCCGATTTGAGCATTGCTGGCATACTGTGATTTGCATATTTCATGCTAAAAGGGCACAATATATATATACTATAGATCAGGGAATAAATGGACAGAGGAAAGGAAGAAAAAGCACAGTGAACTAATGAAGAGGTTTTGGGAAGAAAAGAAGAGAGGAAAAGGAAGTGAAGCTGTGATTGGCTCAAGTTCTCACGCTCTCCTGAAGGGGAATAATCGGAAATAATAAATAATATATATCTATATATATATATTGTGCCCATTTAGCATGAAATATGCCAATCACAGTATACCAGCGTAGCTCAATTCGGGATTTCGGGGCAGTGGTAAGTTCCCCCACTCTGTGACTCACATATTTTGGATTAATTAGAGGATACACTTGCAAAAATAACAACAAAATCAACTCCTATTTAAACATATTTAATTAATAAAATTAATGGCGCTACAAACATTTTTACACTTTAATTCTTGACCAAAATATCAACTGCTTGTTCCAAATGAACAAGGGATCACAAAATAAAATAAACAAATATTGAATTCAAAACCTGTGGTTTCCACATAAACCAACAATTCTTACTTAGTCTCACTTCCATAAAGCACTAACATTAAGTTTACATAACTCCGAGCTCTTTGGCTCCATGCATTTACATTATTATGGTGTCATTCTTGTACACCTCAAACACTGTCTTTTATATTTTCTTATTCTTTAAAACAAATATATAATTATATTTAAAAATATAGGTTAATTATCTAACTCAATATTTTTGGGCATGTCCACACATTCAGTTGTTATCATCTCTCTTTATTTCACAAACATATTAAGGTAATCAGAAAATCAATTGTGTACTCCAGAGCGTGAAGGTACTTGACACAGTCAAAAAACTATAGTTACTCCCGAACTCAGTTGCCTTCAATCAACTCGTGGAATCCCACGTCCTTACATTATTACAATAGGGATTGTTATTTATCTCTTATGTCTTAATAGATCATTATCATATAAGAAACTACGATCTGAACCGGCAAACGAAATATCCATCTTTAAGGGCCTCGGTTCAATGCCCGGGTCGTTTACAACTCTAAACACTCCTGGTGTATTCGTCTTTCTTTACAACAGCTTACGAGACGGTCTCTGTTCCATCTCGCTTTAAAAGAGCTAGTCTCTACTACTGGGGTGCGATTTATGACCTGTTAGGGTGGTGGAGATTTCCCGTCTGACCCAACATTTTAGTAGCTTATTTTCAAGGCTTTCAAAACAAACCTTTCCATTCTATCCAGTTCTGAGGAGACCAGGCTTTATTGTACCGTAACATTCAAACAACTATTCTTTGGTTCACAGACCATTTTCATATCCTTGGCATTTATTAATTATGAGAGGGTCCTCATTGATTGGGAAGATTAAATACACATACGACGACGGAGAATTTCAGGGGCTTTTATCATAAGAAGATCCTGCATTCGAATCTCTTCAGGTGCCTCGGGAACTAATCCCATACAGAGGGCTTATACAAAATGCGATTTAGAGTCGGCCGTGGCCCATATGACATACGCTCAATAATACCATATATTAGCTCCCTTTTTAAATACATACACAATGCCTCGTGATACTAATGTCACAAATAGAGGACTTATACAATTATCATTCACTGCAATCAACTACCCTCCATAAGTAATGTACCAAGTATTTAACTACTACGCGTTCCGAGCGTGACACTTTAATATTATATTTGCGCTCATTATGCGCTATGCATTATTTTAAGCCGAAAATGTCTTCCCAAGAACTGATAAATCTCTTTAGTAACAATTCATATTATTTTAATTCACATATTAATCTTTCCATGGTCGATAAATCGCTCCCTGTTTGAAAATATCCCAATTAACCTCATTTCTTACCCATACGTTAAAGCTTAACGTTCTTATGTTCATATCAATTTATTTGATTTTTATTTAACATTTCCATATTTAATTATTATTATTATTATCTTTATTCTTTATACAAGCTCAAAGGCTATTTCTTTCATATCTCAACTTTACTTTATTTCAATGTCTTTTATGATAATTAAATGATATTTCGCTTGCTCTTTTGACATTTGTTAAACACATTAACCCTTTATTCACATATTTCCTATACTGGATTTATTCTTTACATAATTATTCATAATTTCTCTATTTATTTTATTATTATTGTTCAGACCGTGTTCTTGATTATTCAGTATTTATTCATTAAAACACATCCCTTTCACTCAAAAACTCTGGTGGGTTTTGTACACAATCAATTTCTGACACCAAAATAAAAATGAATTTTGTACTTACATATTTTCAGATCATCCCATGATCTTAAATCTGGTGTGGTGTTTCATTTTTGGGGCCCACTTTGAACTTTTTACACCATATTGAAGGTATTCATCTTACGTAAAAACACTTTTTGACCTATATCTAGAACACTTAATATTGACGACATTTTTATATACTGGTGTGTCCCTTTTGAACACATAATAACACTAAAAATATTATTTAACACACAATCTTGATTATTTTACACTTCACAATTACCCGATCACTAGGCCGTACTTCTGAGCCTATCACACGTGATCTTCTTTAATTCCCGTCTCCAAGGGTGAGATTTATCTGATGTCGGCGTCCTATTCTGAAGAAATGCGAAAGTCCTGAAACATCTACTGTTCCCTGGAGTTCAATTCTGCTATTCCTATCCTGGATAACTGGCTATTGATCTAGCTTGAACGGCTTCTCTGTCGATCTGTCTATTGATCCTAACGAAAGTCTATATGGATCGAGGTCTCCTCTAAGACCTATAGATTTAGTTTCTAACAGCTAGCACTTCTTGATTCTAGTACTATTAGAATTGTTCGCCTGATATCTGGAGCTAATGTTTATAGTCTCCTATCCTCTTTGTTTGAACTGTTTTTAACACTCTTACGTTCGAACCTATTCTGTTCTTCTCTTTTAGGTTGCTTCAATTTAAATAACAGTTTATCTGTCTGGTACGATACTTCCGTACGTTATGATCTGTTCGTTCGCACATTTAACGACCTATCGCCTTTAAGTCCGACGTACGCAGCCTGCTCTGACTATAACTTGCGAATTTTCACTTTAACTTGTATACAGTCGGGCCTAAATCCTATAATTAGGATTTTCCTAATATTTCACTACGGCGATACTTTAAAATCTCGCCTTGAATGCTCCTTATGGAGGCAAGCAAGTCGTTACTACTGTGACGCCTGTGGCTATCGGATCTTGCTTCGGCGGTGTTAAACAGCGTTTCTCCCCTCAAGGAGTACTGGTAGCTGTTATCGATGTAACGCAGAGTTACGTCCCTCACGGGCTCTCAGAATAACTGCATGTGCTGATATAACTTCACGTCCTCCTGGACGGATTCGTGATGCGTGATGCGTGGCGATACCCCTCGGGCCGTTCGAATACTGCATTCGGTGCTTATACTTGTTGCGCAGTATGACCTCCCCTGAGGTTCATACGTTTGAAGACTTTGATGCAGCACCTCCGTTCACGGAGTGCTCGTTGTAACTGCATTCAATGATGATCGTGACACAGTGATGTGATACAGCACCTCCCCTCAAGGAGTCTGTCGTGAACTGCATGATTGGCTTGGAAACGCCCGAAGCTTTATACTGTTTTACTACAAAAAAATAAGACTCAAGCCTTTCCTGTGGTCAACTTCTAAAATAATGATGCCACAAATATAAAAATTATACCTTCCGAAAGCTCGTCTTTTCAATGTCTAATGATCTTATTGCACCTAAGAATCGATCGTGCAATTTGGAGATATTAATTAATTTCTCGTCCTCAATTGTGTGGGAGTTGCATTCTTTTTGTTCTCTCCCCTCCACAGAGGCTTAGGTAATTCACCGATGACGTCGTCTTACGTCGGCAGTTTATTTCTGCACAATTATTACATGGTTTCTTTATACTGAAAAATCTCTCATTCAAAATGATTCACTGTGCTGTGCTTGTTTACTCATTATTATGCTCGTAAACGTGTTAATTTTAATTATTCCTCTTCTGGTGCATATGCGACGTTGTCAATTTCCAGCCACGTCAGCTTGAATTCCGATTCAGGCTTCTCTTTCTATCACGGTGGAAGATTCCACTCAGTTATTAATACTCGTGACCAGCCCTCTCTGGCATGTCGAGTGGGGTGATCTCATCTAAGGAGCATCTGTCCCTAGTCGCTTGCACAATGTTAAGCTATATTCCTGGCTTAAAATCTCTCTCCGTTCCTTTAAGAAACTATACGTTTCTTTCATTTCTTCCTTAAGGACATTGGTTCGACCGTCATGGACCCGATGGCCCAAGGGTTCAATATATAAAGCACAAAGTTTGTCTGTCTGTCTGTCTGTTATGTATACAAATCTACACCGTTTCACCGATCTGAACCAAAATTTGTATACTTACCCTTTAGAACCCTGCGGGTAACCCTGTCCACATTAAATTTCGGACAGACCACCCCATGCCCTGCATTTAGGCCCTTTTGCACAAATCTACACCGTTTCACCGATCTGAACCAAAAGTTGTATATTTAACCTTTGGAACCCTGCGAGTAACACTGTCCACTTGAAATTTCGGACAGACCTACCCATTCCCTGCATTTAGGCCCTTTGGTCCAAATCCACACCGTTTTACCGATCTCAACCAAAATTCGTATTATTACCGTTTGGTTGCCTGCGAGTAACACTGTCTGCTTGAAATTGCGGACAGACCTCTCCATTCCCTGCATTTAGGCCCTTTGGCTCAAATCTACACCGTTTCACCGATCTCAACCAAAATTTGTATATTTACCCTATGGAAAACTGCGACTAACACTGTCTGCTTGAAATTTCGGACAGACCACGCCATTCCCTGCATTTAGGCCCTTTTTGCACAAATCTACACCGTTTCACCGATCTGAACCAAAATGTGTATACTTACCCTTTGGAACCCTGCGAGTAACACTGTCTGCTTGAAATTGCGGACAGACCACTCCATTCCCTGCATTTAGGCCCTTTGGCCCAAATCTACACCGTTCCACCGATCTCAACCAAAATTTGTATACTTACCCTTTGGAACCCTGCGAGTAACACTGTCCACTTAAAATTTCGGACAGACCATCCCATTCCCTGCATTTAGGTCCTTTGGCACAAATCTACACCGTTTCACCGATCAGAACCAACATTCGGATACTTATCCTTTGGTACCCTGCGAGTAATACTGTCCACTTAAAATTTCGGACAGACCACCCCATTCCCTGCATTTAGGCACTTTGGCACAAATCTACACCGTTTCACCGATCAGAACCAATATTCGGAAACTTACCCTTTGGTACCCAGCGAGTAACACTGTCTGCTTGAAATTGCGGACAGACCACTCCATTCCCTGCATTTAGGCCCTTTGTCCCAAATCTACACCGTTTCACCGATCTCAACCAAAATTTGCATATTTACCCTTTGGAACACTGCGACTAACACTGTCTGCTTGAAATTGCGGCGAGGCCACTCCATCCCTTGCATTTAGGCTGTTTGGCACAAATCTACACCGTTTCACCGATCTGACCACAATTTTATATACTTACCCGTAGAACCCGACAAGTAACACTGTTCACTTTAAATTTCGGACAGACCACACTATTCCCTGCTTTTTGGCCCTTTGGCAGAAAACTACACCGTTTCACCGATCTCAACCAGATTTTACATAATTACCCTTTGGAACTCGACGAGTAACACTGTCCACTCGAAATTTCGGACAGACCACTCCATTCCACGCATTTAGGCCCTTTGGCACAAATCTACATCGTTCACAGATCGAAAACAAAAAGTGTTTACTTACCCTTTGGAACCCGATGAGTAACACTGTCCACTTTAAAATTTGGACAGGCCACTCCATTCCCTGCATTTTGGCCCTTGGCACAAAACTACACCGTTTCACCGATCTCAACCAGAGTTTACATAATTACCGTTTGGAACTCGACGAGTAACACTGTCCACTCGAAATTTCGGACAGACCACTCCATTTCCCGCATTAAGGCCCTTTGGTACAAATCTACATCGTTCACCGATCGAAAACAAAGTGTGTATACTTACCCTTTGGAACCCGATGCGTAACGCTGTCCACTTGAAATTTCTGACATACCACTCCATTCCCTGCAAGTAGCTCAGGAATTCCTCGGGGTTGCCAGCATCCTAACTCACCAGTCATGAGCCCTTGAGGGTGTACCAGAAGTGGTGGGTCTACACACACCCTGCCTCTTTGAGGGCCTTGAGCAGAAGACAGGAGATATTATGAAAAGGAAAAGACGGCAGACCCCTCGAAGAATGAGGGTATCAGGAAAGATGAGACAAAGCCAATTAAGGCGGGAAATTGAAAGACTCCCTAGCCCTCGGATACCCTAATACAGTCTGGGTCGGAAGAGAACAAGAGTTGACCAAGGGAGGCCGACAGGAAAGAGAACTGAAATAAGCCCGGCACCAGGAAGTAGAAGCGATGCCAGACTCAGCTGGGGTTCCGTGGTCGCCAACCCACGTCCCACAAGTTGTGAGACCCTGGGGGGGGGGTCAGTTGTGAGAATAGCTTGCTGATTCATCGCGAGGTGACTTGAGAGTACTTTCCAGAGCCCGCCGTGTTATCTCCTGCTGTCTATGCTGATGCCAGCACAGGGCCGTTGCGAAACAGTGAGTGATTCCCGGTCAATCTGTATAGGACGGGGAACCCCGAACGTGTGTCATCATATTTCGTCATCATCTGCGATCATCTCAGGTTCGTGCAGCTTGGACCTATATTATTTGTCTTTGCCGAGCAGTACGCTCTTTCACTAGACGCATCCAGTACAGGCCTAAGCCAGAAAATAAGGTTGAGACTTTGGAAGACATCGAAGCTAGACACCTGAATTACCTATATCAGTTTTAAAATAACACCATGTTCGTTTAGTAGTCATTTTTTCATTACCTTATTATTATCATCATAAGTGCAAATGACCTAGATGTTACGCGCATCATACCAATAATCACCGCCGCATGACGTCTTTCTCGACTGTGATTTTTAAAATATTTATTTTTGGTTGGTTGGTTCTTAAGTTTAGGGGCTGTGACAACGCGGTCATGTAGCCCCGTGTACTTTGGGTGTGTGTGTAGAATCTGTCTGATAACCGGTGTTAAATGTGATGACTGTATTAGTGTGTGTTATCTGTTTTTTAATTTAAGTACAAACTGCAACTTAGAATTCTTCAAATAGTTCGTACTTTTGCCGCCAAGCGCCACCGTCAACGACTACTAGGCCAAGTTCGGAACTTAGCTACTAGACGCCACTGCAGTCGGCTCTTGGCAACGGACGTAGACATCTATGAGCGTTGTTTACCTATCCAATTTAGCTTCACACAGGTGTAATTAGTGGAAGGTTCTTTAACATGACATAAATCTGACATGGGACCGCTGGCTTTACTTCCCCTCCGAAGAAAGGCATACTGGCGGATTTTTAACGCTCTTAAAATATCCGACGGCTTCGGCTGGGTTTGAACCCGCTATCTTGGGCATAGAAGCTCAGCATGCTACCAAATACGCCACCGAAGCCACCATATAGTTATTTTTATTACAGTACATTGTGTACATTATACGTTGAAGTGTCATTTCAATACCAGTAGTAGTTTCCCTTATCATCCTGATCATAAGAGCAAATGACCTACAGTAGATGTTACGCCCATTACACCATTAATTACCACACACAATAAGTCTTCCTCGCCTGTGAATTTTGAAATATGTATTTCTATTACGGTAGTTTGTAAGTTTGACGTGTCAATTCAACAGTAGTTTTTATTATCATCCTTATCAAAAGGGCAAATGACCTAGATATTACTCCCTCATTGTCTTTGGGGGCAAATGACTTAGATTTTAAGTCCATTATATTTCTAAGGAGACCTTAAAACATTATCATCATTCCACCGGGCGAAGCCGGGTACTACTGCTAGTATATATATATATATATATATATATATATATATATATATATATATATATATATATATAAGATAAGATATAAGATAAGATATAAGATAAGATATAGCATATAAGAATATAATAATCCCTGTCACTACAGCGCATGAAGGGCCTAGGCCTACCAAGCGACCACTGCCCATCCATTTGGCCTGCAGATATTGGGGTGTCGCGTGGTCAGAGCATCGGGTCCCCTCAGTCGTTTATCTTGGTTTTCGTGATCGGGGCGCTACCTCACTGTCAGACAGCTACTCAATTGTGCTCACGAGGCTGAGTGCACCCCGTTCCAGCCCTCACGTCAGTTTCTAGAATCCCTGACGGAGCCGGGAATCGAATCCTGGGCCTCCGAGCTACCCCAACACCACGGGGCCGGCATATAAGAAGCGGCATTCTATATCCCGAAACTATTACCGATATCACCCTGAAATGTTGTACGGTGATAAAGGGAACTACTAAAAGTTCACCTATGAGACTTTCAGAAACCTGTTTACTACAAAACCAACATGGCGACCAAGGGAAGTTGAAACTTATAAATAGACTTTTCTTGCGATTTAACCATCCAATCGCAACCAAACTTGGTACAGCAAATGTGTATACACATCGCAATGTACTGGCATCTAATTTAGTTCAATTGTTTACATAACCTCAAGATGGCGGCTGTGCGAAATATTTCACCGGCATTCTATATCTCCGAAACTATTACTGATATCACCCACAAATTTTGTACGGTGATAAAGAGCACAAGGTCATCTATGTAACTTCCAAAAACCTGTTAAGTACAAAACGAACATGGCGGCCAAGCGAAGTTGAATTTTAATAGACTTTTCTCTCGATTTAACCATCTCAGCACAGTGAAGTATGGCACAGTAGATGTTTATACACATTGTAATGCACTGGCATCTAATTTAGTTCAATTGTTTCATAACCTCAAGATGGCGGCTGTGCGAAATTTCAAAATCTCGATTTTATTTCTTGTGTCCTAATCATGCGATTAAAGTTTGAATACTACACCTGCACAATAACTTTCATGTAATAGTACATTACTCTAAGACGTACATTTATAACAAGATGTTCAGTAAAGAACATATAGCCTACTTTCTCCTAAATGCATGGGTATTGTTATAACTCTTTGTCCTTTTCAAGGAGTATAATTGAATGTTGGTTGTAGTAGCTTGTTGAAATACAACGTGCTATAGGGATATTAAACATGAATATGAGGTGCCCTTTGCTAGTGCTACCTCTGTAAAAAAAATTCATTCAATTCGGTTTCACCGTGTTTGAATTGATCTGGGGAATGGATTTGCACACATACATGGCCGCTATTTGCAAACTATTGGGCTGATGACCTTGTAGTCAGTCATAAGATGCTTTCCACAAAAAGGCATGTTGTTGCAAAATCCGGTAGAGATCAAATTATTAGGATGGTCGAAATTTGATTTAAGCTTTTAACATTTGGGTGGCCGTCATTCCGTTTCCGTCAAGATGGCGGCGATATAAAACATGACACTGAGGTGCCTTTTGCTAGTGCTACCTTTGTACCAAATTTCGTTCAATTCGGTTTCACCGTGTTTGAATTGATAGGGGGAATCGATTTGCACACATACTTGGCCACCATCTGCAAACTATTGGGCTGATGATCTAGCAGTTTGGTCAGAATATGCTTCCCACATAAAGATTTGTTGTTGCAAAATTTGGTAGAGACTAGATTATTAGGTTGGTCGTAATAACATTTTAGCCTTTAACATTTGGGTGGCCGCGATTACGTTTCCGTCAAGATGGCGGTGATATAAAACATGACACTGAGGTGGCCTTTTCTAGTGCTACCTCTGTACCAAATTTCGTTCCATTCGGTTTCACCGTGTTTGAATTAATAGCGGGAATCGATTTTCACACAAAGATGGCCGCCATCCGTAAAATATTAGGCTAATGACCTATTAGTTTGGTCAAAGGATGCTCCCTCCATAATGGTATGTTGATGCAAAATTTGGTAGAGATCGGATGATTAGGTTAATCGTAATTTGATTTAAGCTTTGAATATTTGTGTGGCCGCCATTACGTTTCCGTCAAGATGGCGGCGATATAAAACATGACACTGAGGTGCCCTTTGCTAGTGCTACGTCTGTACCAAATTTCATTCCATTCGGTTTCACCGTGTTCGAATTAATAGGGGTAATCGATTTTGACACAAAGATGGCCGCCATCCGCAAACTGTTAGGCTAATGACCTATTAGATTTGTCAAAGGATGCTTCCTCCATAAAGGTATGTTGTTGCAAAATTTGGTAGAGATCGGATGATTAGGTTAGTCGTAATTTGATTTAATCTTTGACCATTTGTGTGGCCGCCATTACGTTTCCGTCAAGATGGCGGCGATATAAAACATGACACTGGGGTGCCCTTTGCTAGTACTACCTCTGAACCATATTTCGTTCCATTCGGTTTCACCGTGTTCTAATTAATAGGGGCAATCGATTTTCACACAAAGATGGCCGCCATCCGCAAACTATTAGGCTGATGACCTATTAGTTTGGTCAAAGGATGCTGCCCCCATAAAGGTATGTTGTTGCAAAATTTGGTAGAGCTCGGATGATTAGGTTAGTCGTAATTTGATTTAAGCTTTGAACATTTGTGTGGCCGCCATTACGTTTCCGTCAAGATGGCGGCGATATAAAACATGACACTGAGGTGTCCTTTGCTAGTGCTACCTTTGTACCAAATTTCGTTCAATTTGCGCTCACCGTGTTCGAATTGATAGGGGGGGGGACAGACATTCAGAGTACATACACTCACACACACACACACACACACACAGAGTCTCACACACATACACACACACAGACAGACACACTTTTTTGGCCTGTAGTGATCTCATAAGTCTACTTTCATTTTTTGCAAAAATCGAAAGTAGGCTAAAAAATGCAACATGGTGACCATCCGAAATATTTAGACGGTTCTGATTACGTACGAATCTATTACGGAAATCAAACGGAAATTTTGTATGTTGAGAGAGGCAATTAACATAAGTAGGATATATGAAAATAGACTTTAGTTCTTCACGGAACTACTTGTTCCCTTTCTGAGAGTACAGCCTGAAGAACCTTGTTACTGCAAGCTGCGGTGAAGTCGTTTTGGGAATCTGCTGAAACTAGCTTGAACTCTTTTCCCTTCTTGATGTGACTCTTGAACTTTCGTCAAGTGTTCACGTAACAGCGGATCATAATCCCGAGGAAGTTGCCCGATGATCCTATTTTGCTAGAGGAATCCTGAAAGATCCCCTCAAACTAAGAAATAAAATAACAGTCACATCCTGTGAAATAAATCCCTCCAATATTTCAGTTTAGAGACAATTTCAAAATTCAAATGAGACTGAATGTCAGTTCCATGTTGAAGTCTTCTTTCTAATCCTCTCCATTCAATATAGCATTGTTTGTGACTGGCAATCATTTCATGAGTTGGCAGCTTTACAACTTACGGCAAGAATGATCATTTTTCCAGCTTTCGTCACTAACTAAAACTGACTTATGGAACTCAGAGTTGCGACCAAATAATCTGCGAGGAAAGCAGTATATTGATTGATTTGTATCACTCCATACTAACCAGTCTCTACGAATACATTCTCCATTCCGTAGTTTTGAAAATAAAACTGTTCTTTTCAAAGCTCCTGTTCCGTCACTCGGAAGGTAATTAGACAGTGCAACATCTTCAATATCACTTGCAATTGGCCTACCAGGTTTTAATTTTCCAAGGTCGCATATTACTTGACATGGCTCAGAGTTGGGAGCTACACTTACATAGTTTCTTGATTGTTGACCATTTTTAGCCTACTTTCGATTTTTGCAAAAAATGAAAGTAGACTTATGAGATCTACACAGGGCCAAAACTTGGTGTGTGTGTGTGTGTGTGTGTGTGTGTGTGAGTGTGCGTATGTGCCCTGTATGTCTGTCCCCCCCCCTTCTATCAATTCAAACACGACAAAACCGAATTGAACGAAATTTGGTACAGAGGTAGCACTAGCAAAGGGCACCTCAGTGTCATGTTTTACATTGCCGCCATCTTTACCAAAACGTAAAGCGGCCACTCAAATGGTCAAAACTTAAAATTAAATTACGACCAAACTAATTATCGGATCTTTACCAAATTTGGTAAAAACATACCTTCGTATGGGGCGCGTCTTGAGCCCAAACTACAAGGTCATCAGCCGAACCATTTCACGATAGTGAATTATGAAAACTTTATAATCCATAACATGGGACCCACCAGTTCCGACTATCGAACCGAGAATCGTTTAAACTGTTCTAAAGGACGTGGCTCGTTCGAAATTAAAAGTTTTCTGAAGAAGTGACTTTAAAAAAGCTGAGCCGTCTCTGTTAGCAGACAAGATGGCAGCTGATCTCTCGTTCTGACCTATATTGCACTAATCTGAGTATGTTGCATGCAATATAGCCTACTGATAGAAATACTATGAACTTTGTACGAAATGGGTTATATTGGATATATATTCCAGTGAAGAAATCGTTTAGTCAAAGTCATTATTTGCTAAGACGTTGTATGTAAATCAATTGATAACGTTCAAGTTGGGAGGACATCCTTGGCTCTGTGGTTAGAGTTTTGGTCTATCACCCGGCCGGCTGGGGTTCTATTCCTATCAGAGTTGCATTTTTTTGCCTGTTTTTTTTAATTTAATGTTTTTTTAGTACTGAGACGTTATACAATTGAGCGTTATATTGTGCGCTTTGCAATGGAAAATATATATTTAATTAAAACAAAGTTCTCCATCGGATATGCACGAATGACATCTACTAGCAACCAGTTGAACTACAGTATGCGGGGACTAACCACGGCCTACTAGATGTAAGCCGCGCTCTATACCAGCCAGTAAGTGAACCCATGCCTACGGTGTATTTGAAAATGTCCTCTTGTTGCCGATAGAGCTCCCTCCCAGGGATAGGCGCAATTAAAAATTAGGTGTGCAGTAGGTATATTAAATGTGTTTCTCCCAGTGATACGTTTAGACCAACGAAGTTTCAATTATTGTAAGTAGTCGGTGCTAATATACTGAATTCCTACGTTGTTTGGAGTGTTTGCTGATGAAATTGCAAAATGCAGGGGTATATAAACTATGGTATGAACGCCGCTGCTCAAATCCAGTGTGCCAATTTGCACTTCGAATAGGAAGAGATTAGGAGGTGATAAGGACAGAGAGTTATAACTATACCCATACATTTAGGAGAAAGTAGGCTATATGTTCTTTCCTGAACATCTTGTTGCTATTGTCCTCTTCTTCCAATGCATCATTGGTGTCATCAGAGTTCTTTTTTAAAATTATCGCTATCATAATTCCTCTCTGAACGCGAAATGTCTTTATTCTCTTTAACCAGAGCAGACGAGCTTGTAATTTGTTCAGGTTTTGCACCTTCAGTACCTTCACTATCGACACTGAATTTCACACCGACCTCAAACAGTGTTCTATTACTTTTATTAATACCGTCCGAATGACTAAGAGGGATGAAAGCAGAGTACAGGCAGCTGAGATGAGATTCCTGAGAAGTATGGTTCAGTAAACGAGGAGAGACAAAGTGAGAAATGAAGATATACGGAAAGAACTGGGACTACAGACACTAAATGACAAACTGGAGCAAAACAGATTGACATGGTTTGGACATGTCAAATGGATGAATGAAGTAAGGCTACCTAGACGAGCACTGGAACGACGGATGACAGGGAAGAGAGGACGAGGAAGACCAAGAATGCGTTGGATGGACTCGGTGAAGTATACCATTAGAAAACGGAACCTGGATTGGAACACCGTGTCGGAAGAGGAATGGTGGAACGACAGAACAAAGTGGAGAGGAACCATATTTGCCCCCACCCAGTGTCAACTGGAAAAGTGGAAATGAAGATGATGATGATTAATACCGTCCAATCTTTTATTTCTTTCCTTGCTCCTGACTTATAATTGCTCATCGTTCAACATACAGTATAACACTACACAGTATGACGATGAAATGGTGAAGAAACGTGATACATAGAGACAACCCAAACTGTTACTACACAGCACTGACAACAACTGCGGGGCACATTGGGCCCGCGAGAAATGTATCGTAACAACGATTCAAAAGACCGTGTTGTCGCAGTCCCTAAACCACAGATTACCTACTACTACAGATAGCCGACAGCCATGCTAAGTCTTGGCACCTAAGACTTCAGCGCTGTCTGGTGTTTGACCGCGGTACTACGTGTAGCCCGTAGCGCCACCTATGAGCAGAACTTGTAAACACTACCCCTCGTACCCCTCCCCTCGTTCCTCCCGCCCCTCCCCTCGTTTCGCTAAATGAGGGGTCTAGATGCAAAACCGGCGATTTCCACTTATGACAATGAGTTAAAGTTGGAGAACCATTCTCTGAGGTGTTTGTGATCTGTTTATGAACTTGTTTGGCCTCAGGCCGGATTTTCAACCAAACAAGTTCGCAGTTTGTCACTCCTGTGGGGGTCCGGGCGGGGACACCAAGAGCCCGCCGATGAGCCTAGCTTGGTGTCCTAGGCGAAACCCCACACAAGACACGGCACAAACCTAGAAGAATTGCTGAGTTTTAATTCACCGGCCGTGAAAGCCAATATGCCACCTCAGAGAATGGTTCTCCACTCATTGTCACCAAAAAGTGGAGATTGCCGGTTTTGCATCTATACCCCTCAAATACTTTGTCCACTTCGTTCCAAAATCCACACTTAGAATATATTGATAGCAAATATATACCTAAATAATCACACAAATAATGCTGCAAAATTGTGGAGTTCAGAACACTGAAATGAACAATGGAAACACACAGGATTCAATCTATCCATTTAAATTATTTTCAGGTAGTTTAAATTAGGGCACAAGAAAGGAAAAGGAGAGGGTCAATTTTTATTAAGATAAAAAACGGTGCTATTGGGTAAAAACCAGTAAATTTATTTTTAAAAGAGAATGTAAGAAAACAGATGGTGTAATTAAATCCATGGTCACACCATCCTATTACCTGGCATTTGCCTATCAGAAAGAGGGAAAACCATGGAAAAACCTCAATCAGGTAATAATAAGCCTATATTAAAAAATCACAATACATTTAGTACATAATTGGGAAGCTTCTTGGAAAGGGTCAATGATGATTGTTAGCAAATTCCTGCAACAGAGGAAAAACATTTAAAGAAATATTTCTTTCAAGAATTCATTCATGGTTTTCCTTGATATTCACAATGTGATACTTGAAGTAAAAAATAAACCTGTAAATTATGAAAATAATGTACTCTTTCCTAAAACAGAAACTGATGTGTAGCCTTCATCTGCAATAAACTACTGTATACTATTTTAAACAAGAGAACGGATCTGTGACAAGGTGCCACTCTCGCTGGACCATTGCTATGGTAACACGAACAATGTTGCCATTATTACCAAGGCCTTTGTGATCTGTTCTTGCTGCCATTAAGAGATTGGTTATTTATTTAGTTGGTCAACACAATATAATACCAGGTTGCTTTTGCTGTTCCAGTAATTGGAATCATGTGTTCACCGACTGAAAAATTGACAAGATCAATTGTCAATGATTAATAATAATGTTATTGGTCTTACTGCCCTATTGGGGCTTTTAGAGACACCGGGATGCCGGAATTTTGCCCAGAAGGGTATCATTAACGTGCCAGTAAATATAATGACATTGCTCCCTCACGTCACCAGTTTCTTCTTCGGTTGATCCTGAAATAGACAAAAAGGCAGACGATTCAACAAAGTCATTTGACGGTCTTGGAGTAACTCCTTGGGGCTGTCTCCCTTCCTCGGTCAATCCTGAAAGAGATGAGATATTAGGTACAGCATTATGAACCAATGTTCTTTTTAAACGATTGAGGAACTGGTCTTCAGTGAAATGAAGTCCACAAACTCGCAGCCGTCTTAGCTGTTCTTTCGACTTGGATGAAAGTGATGGATCAACTAGCTCAATCCACACTCTGGACCTGAAAAAAAAACGAAGTTACAATTAGAAAATGCTCATAGAAGAATAGCAATATTTATGATTACTACAAAAGAGGATGGTTATGACGTTCATTACTACTACATACACTAAATCGAACCCGGTCCACCTTGGTGAGAGGCCAGCAGCTTGACCGCTGCGCCACAACGCCCCCAAGAATCTGATATGCTTGCGGGTTTCGGCATCCAGTCACATTTCACCAAGATACCGTACTGAGGGAGGAGTGCATTGATATACTTAAGAAACTTGAATTGGTTCGTTTACATGGACCATATGTGACAGATTACCCTACCCTTATGGGGTGGGGGGTAGTACTTGGTAGTAGTTGGAACGTCTACGTTATCTGCCCCTCCAGGTTATGTTACAGTCCTGTAAGTGTTACTGTTTGGTGTGCTTCATTCAATTTCCTCTCACACATGATAAAATGTTAACCATCCATTTCGGAATCTTAATACCATTTCAGTAGTGTATCTATTAAAGATAGGAACACTAACAGAATTCGTATGGGAAAATCACTTCAATGAAGGCAAACTACACGGTAGCACTGAATGAAATACGAACAGACGATACAATTTTCTATAGTACATGAATTAGCCAAAATAACTTATGTTTTTTTACACTAGTTACAGCCGAACACATCCAAGCCAATGGTTACAGACTAACGCGACCAGATCAATGTATTTTGGTCAACAGTGACTTTGTATCCCACATGTTGGCAACAATGTGTGCCCTTGAGCGCGCTTTGTTCACAGTTGAACGGGTTCAAACGCTGTCAGAACATGACTGCCGTTAATAAATAAAAAAAACACATATTTATGCAATATATAACACATTTCAGGTACAGTAGTGCCCAAAGTTATTAATTTCAATAAGTAATGTCGCCCAGTAGATGAAGGTATGTAAAAGCAACGTTCTGGTCTCATTTATTTTCCCCAGGAAAAGTAATGTTAAATCGATTACACTTTCTCAGCAAGTAATGAATTAAAATGCATACAGACATAAATGGAACCTAACCTTCATCTGTCAAGAGCCAGTGAACTGTCCCTACCTGGAACTTACTTCAGCAAACTGGAAGATCGCGATTCCGTAAACAAAAAAATCCCCTAGACAAAAAATAGCGGCACCCATGACTTTAAGAACGACACTAAAGGCTTAAAAGATCCATACTTGTTACATTCTGTGTGTTAATAAGGAGGTAACAGTTGAGGAGAAGAGAACATATGGAAAAGTTACCAAACTACTGATATAGGCCATAAATACTTTCTGTAATGATTCAAAATACATGTGGAAAGGATGTACTTCACTCCTCCACTGTCTATAACCCAGCCGCCATCCCAAATCATATCACGACTTATATAGTAAAATTCCAACTGTGTCAGTCATTGAAAATCCACAGCCTGCTTCCAGTCTCCGACCGGGTCAGGAATGGAATGAATCAGTGTTAATTATGTACAAGAACAGTATTGCCAACCCCACCCATAGGCTGGTACTAAATCGTATAGGCAGTCTAGGGGTTATAAAATAAAAGGAACAGTGGTTTTGGCAATGGTTACAGCCTAACATGTCAACAGTGCCCCTCAACCCAACCATTCTAACCTTCGTTTTGTCCAATACAATGGATTTTCACAACGGTTTTAGCCTGTGGGCCGCGTTAGCCATATATGCACCCCAGGTATTTGACAAGCATAATCTTTCTCTCGACCAATGGCTTTAGTCACCCATACCTCATATGGTGATGTATTTTATATCTTAAATTTTGGTAACACTACCATGACATGAATGTGTCATGTCTCGTCAGTGTCTCCGCCCATGTAACAGTTGATGAATGCTCAGCGCTTGAGGAACATGGCTGCAGTCGTTCAATGAGCAAGAAACAAACACATATTTATGTAATTTACCACATGTGATAATAGACGGCAATTTCAATTGATATTGTCTCCTAGAAACGACTCAAAATCATAGATTATCCGTATTAATGAAGTTGTAAGTGTCAAAGGCATGTTCTCGCTTCAACTAGTAATGTAATGTAAATTTCATCCAGACAGGGCCCTAACCTAGGAGCAGTCAAAGGTTTTGTCCAGACAGTCGTCTAACCTAATAGAGACCAATGGTTTTGTCTTTAGAAGAGTGTAGTGCAAATTTTCAATTAAACTGAACTGCAAGTAATTTACGAACATTTGTAACTCACGACCAAGCCTCACTCTTGAACACAAGTGACTGCATCTGCATGTAACGATGCACTATTTGAAACCTCCTACAGCGGGGTAACATGGCAGCAATTCAAGGCACGTAAACCAAACCTCCGTACATCCGTGAAGGCATTGCCTACAATAAAATAAAATAAACCTAGACACGTAGGAATCCCGGTATATACTTGAACCAGCAATGTTATTCAAACAATGTTGAAACCTGTAATAACCTGTCGATTAGAAGTTACCACCATGATTAGCAGATTTGTAATTTTGTAATTTGCATGTTACTATGAAATACTTAAACACTTGAAGTCACTTGCACATTGATTAGGTTATGTTAGTCGCATCATGGTCATTTAGGCTAAATGTTCCCAAAATTAGAGGCCAATGTTAATATACGTTACAACCCACCCACCAAGTAGCCTACTACTCACTTTAATTTCATTTAAAAAATGCCATCAAAGGAACGTGATTAAATAATTAGAGAATAGCCCAATTATTGATACATACCTTGCTTCATCAAAGGGGAAGCGATGAAATGATAGGGCTCTTCCATCCTCAGGAGTGTATTTCCAACCTCTACTTTTGCAGCCAACAACAGAACATTCCGAGTGATATTTTCCCATAACCTACATATCAAATATACAGAATGAGGTACAGGAACAGAAAGCATGAAATACAAAATGTAATAGAAAATAAATTGAATTCAAGTCATTAACCTAGCTTTCTACTACTAAGAAAATTCACCAAAAAATACTGCATGGCTCTCATGAGAATCCTATCGATCAAGAAATCATTTGAATAATATATAATGCATTATTGGTACTTACCAGAGAAACTGAAATACCGATACTGGTTTACAATCAACCAAAATACCACGAGGCAATTTACAGGTGAGTACTTAGGCGTTGGAGAATGAAAGTCGCCAAGTTGTTGGGAATATAGACAATGCCACCAACCCAGTAGAAATAATGTTCACTTAATGACATGTGCTATAATTACCGTCTGTTAGCAAGATAATTGCAAGGAAATGAAAATTAGGAATTAAGTGTATATTTATTGACTAAATATAGGGATATATTTGCAATTCAATTAAAACGTGTATCATGCATATGTTGGCAAGACGATATACAGCGCTTAATCCGCTCCTTACGTCTGGCCGCGCTACTACACCGATGGTACCAAATAATCCCTATCTGGTTGACACCCCTGCCCTAAACTGAGGAACCAACCAACAATTCAAAAGTATCGTATTTCAATCCAAAGTATCGTACAACTCCCTCATCCAAGGAAAGTATAAGAAAAATGTCATATTATGTAATTATGGTAGCATACTACCATTTCTATGAAACGGATTATATTAACTATCACGAAAAGTAAGCTGTGTCTTTGTGTAACTAGAACTCGTTCAACAGTGCAGAATGATTTTAAAAAAACTGCCAACAGCATACAAGTGTTGAGAGCTCAAGTTTCAATAATAAGAAATAAATGGCCTACTGTTAGTCTTCATTCCGTTCCTATTCAGCAAGCTCTGTATTTTCGACCGATAATACTTTGGTGAGGCTATTGTTGTCAATCAGTGACTGGGCGCAAGTTGGAACAACAAAGAGTCAGGCAATTATTAAGGGCAGTTCATTGAATTAGAAGTAACACCTCACCTGTACCCTTCTTCACTGTTGTACGTAACAATCTTTATTTCATTCTGGTTCGTTTGAGAAAATGAGACAGATATCTTCATCAAGTATCCTGGACCGCATATGCACAATGTAGACATCCAGATCAAAGGGATTTGAAGGGTAGGCCTATCATATAGGTAAGTTACATTATACAGGCTGTATCAAAATGAATATCGGGGTTTTAAGGCTCTGTTGTATTTATTACAGTTAACTTACAATTATAAATTATACGTCAAATGAAAGAGCAACTTAAACAGCTTGTTGTCCTACGAGTGATCAATGTGAGCACCATTCGTCACACGGCACACATCGAGTCGATAGCCGAGTGCGCCCCAAACCTTGCTCAGTGTCTCTGGAGTATTTGTTGCAACAACTGCTTCAATCCTGTTTCATAAGTCGGTTAGATCAGATCTTGATCTTGTTGGTGTTAATTATTATCCCTCCCTATATTATTCTGCTAAGGTCCCATTCCAGTTTTGTACCGAAAATAAGGTCCCATTAACACCAATCTTCACATATGGGGTACCTACAGGTTCAGCATAACCCAATGCGTAAGCGAAACGCACTCACTTACTATTTAAATGCCTCACAATTAAATAAATACCTTTTTTTGTGGTCGTGTAGCCTCCTGAGAGGCCGAGTGCAGGTCTTTCTAGTCGACGCCCGTGGGCGACCTGCGCGTCGGGATGAGAGATGGAATGGATGAAGATGAATGAAACTGGGCAAGAATGTGGAAGGAAGCGGCCGTGGCCTGTGAGAAGGTACTGTCCCAGCATTTACTTGGTGTTGAAAATGGGGAAACCACGGAAAACCATTTCAAGGACAGCCGACGGTGGGGCTCGAACCCACGCGTCTACCGAGTCAGCAGAGAGCTTGGCCCCTTGACCTAACGCAGCGCTTTAGCCCGCGTAGCCACTACTGTCGGTAATAAATACCTTAAAACATGTATATTTACAATGAAATAATGAAAGAATGCAACACTGTAACCATGGTAACAGAATCTCACAGGTCCATCTATTTCTGTAAGACGCAATGCAATTCCAATTATTACATTACTGTGAAAGTTTCCAGACGGTTATAAGTTTATCACTGAACCAAATGAAGCTTTAAAATTCATCAATACGTAAGGGGGTCAAGGGGCACTCTAGAATTATTTTCACGAGTGAGTGTGGTACGAAAGGTCTTTTTCACCCGACTATAAAGGATCTCCGAAAACCACATTTAAAGGCCCTTAAATTAACAGTGTCTATGATATTCCCAGAAAACTAACTTCGCTCTGATATACCTATGAAGGAATGACAAACCCCTAACCATTGCACCAGTAGCTGAATTGATAAAGTCGGATTATTCATACCAAGGATAAATCAGTCATCGCATTCATGATTGAGATTTTGCTAAGTGTATTCTTTACAACTAGAATATTCGCGGGTAATGCTAGTTATAAATAATACGTCAAATTAAAGAGCAACTTAAACAGTTTGTCCTACGAGTGTTCAATCTGAGCACCATTCGTCACACGGCACACATCGAGTCGATAGCCGAGTGCGCCCCAAACCTTGCTCTGTGTCTCTGGAGTATTTGTTGCAACAACTGCTTCAATCCTGTTTCATAAGTCGGTTAGGTCAGCTGGTAGCGGAGGCACTTACACATGATCCTTTACGAACCCCCAAAGGTAAAAATCGCATGGCGTCAGCTCAGGTGAATGCGGAGGCCATGCAAAACAAGCTCTGTCATCCGGATGTTAATACGGAACGCACGTTGCACTGTAATTACAGATTCAGTCCTTGCAAACTGTAAAACACAAAGTTCTTTCTGCTCCCTAGTCAACATCTTGGCTACTGCCGCTTCAAACGGAAGACGGAGGAACCAGTGCATGCGTATGCGCAACGGTACGACCACATGTAGGACAAACTGTTTGAGATGCTCTTGCATTTAATGTATTACTTATAATCCTACGGTAACTGTAATAAATACTACAATGGGTTTTCCCCGTATTCATTTTGATACACCCTGTATATTATTATTATTATTATTATTATTATTATTATTATTTTGTGATTGTAATAATAATATTATCGCACATTGTAATAAGGTCCAAACTATCATATCCCCTTTATATCGTACGGGTGGAGACACTGATCGCGTGGATTTGACTAGTGAGAGTCCAAGCAAAGCGAGGTACTCCTGGGTTGTATGGTTAACACAGTACGCTCAATTAGCACGAGGAAAACGGTATTCTGATGCTTTAAAATATAGATATGATTGTTACGATTACTGGTTAATGGGTATATTAAAATCAACAAAATAAATAATGTTGTTTTGTAATGGTAGACTATCAGTACATACCCATGTGAGATTTTCGAAATGAAATGCCATATCCCGTGGTTCGGATTCCGTAAAAAGAAGTCCAGGGGCTCATGATCGCGAGATTAACGGTCACGTTAAACTACAAGTGTCCTTTCTTCCTTCCTTCCTTCCTTCCTTCCTTTATCAGTACATAAAATATTCGCAAAAAATGTAAAAAATCACAATCTTACGGGCCCTTATGCATTTGCCCCCCTTGATCCCCCCCCCCCCCTTCCCCCCTCTCGGCGGTCCTTCTACTTTTCTACAGTTTAATAGATCTGTAGATTCTTATCGCTGGCATGTTTAAATGCTTTATATGTAGGCCATTGAATTATATACCAGCAGATGGAACTTATTATGGTAGGGTAGTTCATTATACAAACTTCCAATTCGATCGCTTGAAAAGGACTTAAAATGAAAGCGTGATCTTACAAATTCGCACAGCTGTCATCTTGAATTTCTCTCAGAACTTGAATAAAGTTACACACCAGTATATTGAGATTTGTATAAAGATTTACCGTTCTAAGTTTCATTGGGCTGGGTTGATCAGTACCGTAGCCAGGATCGACCAATGGGTGGGGTTATAGTTACTCAAGCCAAATTCTACGAGCATTTTGTCCCGCGGCGTAGCCGCGCTCGTCAAACGTGCACCATGGTCGCGAGGGCAGGTAGGATAAGTATGGATATCGTAGGTTCGAATCCCGGTGCTGACAGCGGATTTTTCCACACTCCCTACAGGAAATTGCCGGGATAGTGTCTTACTTCAAGTCCCGGAGCGTCTACCCCATCCCTGTCCCTGATACATTTACACACGTTACTACAGTCATCAGTCATCACAGCAATACAGATTTCAGGCAGCTTCAACACACTCCCAACTATATGGGGATGATGACCGAGATGTCTCAAGCCCCTCAAATGAATTATTAGCAACAACTCTACAAGTATTTCCATTTCTCAATGAGATATCATTACACGAGAAAATTTTCATGCATTTTGGTCCAGAAGTTTTCCAGTAATAGGCCTACAATATGCACAAAATACAACAAAAAAAAAGAACAGTTCTTTAAAAAATAAATTTAATGTTCGACTGAAAAGGTAAATCTAGAACATTCCTGTTTGATTGGCAAACCTATGAGGACGGAGTTGTATTACCAGTTGTACACAGAGTCACGAAGCTCGCTGCGTTACAAAATTGCATCCTCTTGGTAGATGGAGCGACACTAGCGCTCGCGGCGGCCAGCAAGCTGGCAGCTGCCTTGAGAGCGTTATTCGCGGAACTGATGATTTCACTTTTGTAGGGGTTTTCTGAATTCTAACTCACCTGAATGAGTATTTCCATTGTAAACATAAGTCATGTTAAATCACAATGTTGATATACTGTACACTTTTAATTCATAGGAACAGAAGATGATACAATAAATGAAGAAATTGGAAAGAGAATCCAACAAGCTAATGGGTTTTACCAGTGTGTGAGAGGTTTAGTATGGAACCAGGAAGTCCCAGCGAAATGCAAGAACGTTCTATTCTCAATTTATTACACACCAATTTTGACATATGCAGCAGGTACTTGGACCACAACAAAACGCGATGAAAGCCGAATCCAAGCAGCCGAGATGAAGTTCCTTAGAGGAATAATTGGGAAGACACGGAGGGATAAAATCAGAAATGTGGACATTAGGGAGAGAATTGGGATCCCAAAACTGCAAGACAAGATAGAGACCAGTAAGCTGAAGTGGTACGGACATGTAATGAGAATGGAAGAATATAGAGCACCAAAAGAATATTTATGGAGAAAATAACAGGAAGAAGACCACGAGGAAGGCCCAGAAAGAGGTGGATAGATACGGTAAAAGAAAGCATAGAGAACAGAGGAGTAAAAGAAAAAGAAGTATTGAAAGAAGGAAATGAATGGTGGAGGGATAGACAACTGTGAAGGTCCTTAATTCGCAACCCGACCCAGAGAACTGGAAACGGGAAATGAAGAAGAAGACGAAGAACATTAAAAAATGCTCTGTTTTTATTAGTTCAGTCCTCTACTAGTATTCCTAGGTACAGATGTATGACGTATTTAATGAGTCGTACGTAGAATTAATAGACCATACTTGTTATAAATTCATGTATTTGTTTCAATGATAGTCGCGGGCATCTCGGCATACTGTAGTATAAAACAGAGTCCCCGATTCTTGGATGTAACAGGTAATTTCGAGAACCAGTGGATGGATTTTGATGCGGTTTATACCATTCTGTAAAGGATTTCTCGAGGAAGGTTTCTTTAGAAAAACATTCATTTGTGACCACAGAAAGCCGAACAGTAACGATTTTAGTAAATCGAGTCGAAGAATAACCTTCCGTCCGTGCGCCATTTAAGCTTACGCTGGATAAGCCGTTAAAAATATCTATGTAGGCCTACTATGAGTGTAAGAATTGGTCACCAACACCAGGAACAGTTCTACAAAAAGGTCCACAACAGCATATCTCTATCTTCAATACATCGCCCACTATAAGTGATTTTAATTTTTAATTTCTTCCAACAATCTCCATTCAGTGGAAATATAAATTACTAGCTTCGGAGTGAGTTTACAAGGTAGTGAGCGAGTCTATCACCCCAGCTTCGGCCAGCATCGAACTGTCGAGTCGTGTTGAGTAAGACTTCAGAGAAGAGTATATGTGTTCGGAATTTTACTGTTCACCTCGTTTTTTTTTTCTGAATTCCGTCTGGGACCTACCGGCCGTACGCCTTTCAAAATTATGCTGGGTAAACCGTTAAAGATACCGGGCGAAACCGGGGCGGGTTACTAGCATGGGTATAATTGTAAATAGCTATGC
This sequence comes from Meconema thalassinum, assembly GCA_946902985.2. Taxonomy (NCBI): domain Eukaryota; kingdom Metazoa; phylum Arthropoda; class Insecta; order Orthoptera; family Tettigoniidae; genus Meconema; species Meconema thalassinum. The sequence goes on from OX336393.1 coordinate 180,136,000, forward strand.
TATAGCAAATTATTAACCATATCAAAAGCTAGTTCTTCCGTAAAATTGAGTAACATTATAATTAATTAGAAAAATACCGGTGTGATTTGTGAAACGAAAAGTATAAAAAGATCTTAAGGTCTTAAATGGCTCAATTGTAAGTACTTCGTATTTTGTCTGTGATTTTGAAACCTTTCATTTCAGAATTTGACAATACTGTATAACACAATGTCAATTTTCCAAAGAATTTTAGCAATAACAATTGTGTACCGTACCTTTACAGCAGTCATGTGGGAGACCAGGTATTTCATAAGAGAATTAAAAACAGTGTACCACATCTAAGTTTGTGAGCATTATCCTAACGACATGAATCGGCTTAGTTCAAAATGATTCGAGAATAAGTTCATATTATTGTACAAAATAGTCTACATTTTATTCATTAAATCAGCTCTCTGTTTGAAAGCCATTTTCTACACCTGAAAATTCAAATATCGGGACGTGTTTGAGATGACGTAATTTACGTTTACTTAATACATGTCTTAATTTGAAAATGCATTGATATTACTTATAAAGTTATATTTGAATTGCAGCCAATGGCCATATCAGGGCATTTCAATTGAATGCCCGTAGGGTCCCCAATTCCAATTAGTTCCAACTTTGGCTCCTGGACGCCACTGTCACTGACACCCAGCGGCGAACGTTTGAACTTAATAGAGCGTTTCTAGCCAAAAAACCTACAAATTTTGGCTACACACAACCATTGTAGTGGTAGGTTCTTTTACAACCCATATATCTATGACATGGATCCGCCGGCTTCACTTCCCCTCGAAAGGAAGGCATACTGAAGGATTTTAAAGCTCTTAAAAATCGGCCGGGATTTAACCCGCGATCTTGGGCGTAGCAGTCAGCATGTTATCGACTACGCCACCGAAGCCATGCATAGATATCCTACCGAGACATGCTTCTGATTTATAACCGAATGGCTGCGTGGCTCAGCGGTAACGTTCTCGCCTGCTGTTCCCAAAGTTGCAGGATCTAATCCTGGCGCAGTCAACTGGCATTTGAGGGTACGTAAATGCAAGGGAGCCGTGTCTGTATATTTACTGGCACGTTAAAGATTCCCTTCGGGGCAAAATTTCAGCACTCCGGTGTCTCTAAAAGCCCCAGTAGTCAAAAGAGATGTAAAACCAACAACATTATTATTGATTTATAGTAGTTCCGTTTTTTGTTTGAAAACCTTTATTATACTAGCCTAAAATCCATAGCTCAAATCTTACCTTTTAGGGTCCTTTGGAAACTCATGTGTCGTCTTGTTATTGAACAGTCTACATTAATAGAATGACTTCTCAGTCGGTCAACACGAATACGAGGAGTAAAAATTAATTTCCCTGTGTAATATTGTGTACGGTAATTCATAATACAATAAATATGTATACACTTAATAAAACGTTTCTCATACAACCCCCTCCCTTTATGCGAGAAGTATTTTATTAAGAGAATAAACAATTCATGTATTTTTATTTCAGGCACTAGGAGATAAATTGTCACTCCCACCTACACTCGTGTTGACCGACTGAAAGGCAATCATATAGGTCACTTAGCAACACTGAAATATGGCTTTTAGGTAGATTTCATTAGAAAGCTAACTATTGCAATGGGTACCATGTTTCGACTTCCGGAAAATTTCGACATATCTTCGCGTTTCACATCCCCCAGACCCCAAAACCACCGTCAGTTCAAAAGTTTATATATATATATATCAGTTTCTTGTGGACACGATAACTGCCGTAATTTTGCACCAATCACTTTGAATTTTTTACATAAGATGTATCCCTATAAAATCTCGGACGAGTTCGTTAATGGGCAAAATCGGTCGAAGGGGGTGAAAATGGGGGGCTTTTTTCGAAAAGGTGAAATTTCGCTATAACTCTCTTAATACGTGAAATATCGAATCCATTCCAAGTTCATAATATGTGTCGGATAAGTTCCAAAAATTTATGTCAAATAAGTTTTTTGATAGCACCAACCATTGACCAAAGGGGTGGAAAAAAGTGGGTTTTTCGGGAAACATTAATCATATCTCTCTTAATAGGCACAATATCAAAACCGTACAAAATGGACAATATTCCTCCAATAATTACCTAAGACTTTTGTCTGAAAGAATTTTCGATATGACCCACCATTACGCCACGGAGTGAGCAAAATGATTTAAATTATAAGAAAATTCCAAGTGCCAAGAGTGGTTGCCATGACAACTTTACTTTTAATTGATACGGGTTGAGCCATCAGCAGTTGCTATGACAACGCTACTGCACGAGATCACATTCTGTTTTCATATGTCTGTGGGAAGCGACTTCGGTATCGGAACTGGTAGCATGCTGAACTTCTATGCCCAAGGTCGCGGGTTCAAACCCGGCTGAAGTCGTCGGATTTACTAAGAGCGCCAAAAAACCCTGAGTATGCCTTCCTTCGGAGGGGAAGTTCCAACGTTCGTTGCGAGTTGATGGTTCCGGTGGCATCTAGTAGCCAAGTTCACAGCTAGGTGTCGTTGATGGTAGTATTTTAAATTATGTAGCGTATTTTAGGTAGATTTCATCAGAAAGCTAACTATTGCAATGGGTGCCATGTTTCGACTTCCGGAAAATTTCGACATATCTTCGCGTTTCACATCCCCCAGACCCCAAAACCACCGTCAGTTCAAAAGTTTATATATAATTTATGTATATATATATATATATATATCAGTTTCTTGTGGACACGATAACTGCCGTAATTTTGCACCAATCACTTTGAATTTTTTACATAACATGTATCCCTATCAAATCTCGGTCGAGTTCGTTAATGGGCAAAATCGGTCGAAGGGGGTGAAAATGGGGGGCTTTTTTTCGAAAAAGTGAAATTTCGTTATAACTCTCTTAATACGTGAAATATCGAATCCATTCAAAGTTCATAATATGTGTCGGATAAGTGCCAAAAATTTATGTCAAATAAGTCTTTTGATAGCACCAACCATTGACCAAAGGGGTGGAAAAAAGTGGGTTTTTCGGGAAACATTAATCATATCTCTCTTAATAGGCACAATATCAAAACCGTACAAAATGGACAATATTCCTCCAATAATTACCTAAAACTTTTGTCTGAAAGAATTTTCGATATGTCCCACCATTACGCCACGGAGTGAGCAAAATGATTTAAATTATAAGAAAATTCCAAGTGCCAAGTGTGGTTGCCATGACAACTTTACTTTTAATTGATACGGGTTGAGCCATCAGCAGTTGCTATGACAACGCCACTGCACGAGATCACATTCTGTTTTCATATGTCTGTGGGAAGCGACTTCGGTATCGGAACTGGTAGCATGCTGAACTTCTATGCCCAAGGTCGCGGGTTCAAACCCGGCTGAAGTCGTCGGATTTACTAAGAGCGCCAAAAAACCCTGAGTATGCTTTCCTTCGGAGGGGAAGTTCCAACGTTCGTTGCGAGTTGATGGTTCCGGTGGTATCTAGTAGCCAAGTTCACAGCTAGGTGTCGTTGATGGTAGTATTTTAAATTATGTAGCCTATTTTAGGTAGATTTCATCAGAAAGCTAACTATTGCAATGGGTGCCATGTTTCGACTTCCGGAAAATTTCGACATATCTTCGCGTTTCACATCCCCCAAACCACCGTCAGTTCAAAAGTTTATATATATGTGTGTGTATATATAGGCCTATGCATATATATCAGTTTGTTGTGGACACGATAACTGCCGTAATTTTGCACCAATCACTTTAATGTTTTACATAATATGTAACCCCTTAAAAATCGGTCGAGTTCGTTAATGGGCAAAATCGGTTAAAGGGGGTGAAAATGGGGGGGGGGGGGGGGCTTTCTTTTTTTTTTCGAAAAAGTGAAATGTCGCTATAACTCTCTTAATACGTGAAATATCGAATCAATTCAAAGTTCATAATATTTGTCGGATAAGTGCCAAAAATTTATGTCAAATAGGTTTTTTGATAGCACCAACCATTGACCAAAGGGGTGGAAAAAAGTGTTTTTTTCGGGAAACATTAATCATATCTCTCTTAATAGGCACAATATCAAACCCGTACATAATGGAAAATATTCCCCTAATAATTACCTAAAACTTTGTCTGAAAGAATTTTTGATCTGACCTACCATTACGCCAAGGGATGAGAAAAATGATTTCGGAACTAAAGAACATGCCAAGTGCCATCAGAGGTTACCGTGACAACGCTTCTAAATTGATGAGGGATGAGCTATCAGAGGTTGCCAAGACAACGCCATTGCACGAGATCACATTCATTTTTCCATCTGACTGTGGGAAGTGGCTAACTGGTAGCATGCTGAACTTATATGCCCAAGGTCGCTGGTTCAAAGCCGGCCAAAGTCGTCGGATTTTCTAAGAGCGCTAAAAAACCCTCAGCATTCTTTCCTTTGGAGGAGAAGTTCCAACGTTCGTTGCAAGTTGCTGGTTGCGGTGGCATCTAGTAGCCAAGTTCACAGCTAGGTGTCGTTCACGTTAGGATATGGTACAAAATTAGGAACTACTACTTAAAATTGACCGTCTGCAGACCTTACCTGAATTACAGACTAAAACAGTCATCAAAATTAACACCGTTTGTCAGATTCTACACACCCGGGGTTACATGACCACGTTGTCGCAGCCCCTAAACTGAGGAACCAACAAAAATCTCTGCGGGAGATAAAATTTTGCGAGAAGAAGTAACAGACTGTCAGATAGTTACACATCAGTTCCAAACCTTGCATAAGGACAGTGTGATCAGAAGTATAAAAATGAACCCCGAATGACAAGAAGGTTACCATCCCCATAGACAATAAAATGATAAAAATATGCATACAAAAACGAAAAAAAGTTGATTTTTAACCTCCAAATGTAAAATACTTTCTTGCAATCAATGAGGTCTGATCCTCCTACGAAAACCTGCATATTTTGCCTATTATAGCCAATCCCCTAGTTTGCCCGGTGAAATCTACCTCCGCCTTCCGGCGTGCCGAGAGGATTTTTTAATATTTGATCTGTTCATTGCACTGCACACCTCCTCTTGTAAAGCACATAACGGTTACACAATGCTAACATACAGTAAACCCAGCAACAATAACATACACCAACAGAGCGAAGTCGGCACATGATTGCTTGCTGCGTGAGAGCATTATTGTCGCGCGGTGCGTGGCGGTAGAAAAATATGAGCCAAGCTTCGCGACTGTGTAGATATACTGTGGTTATACGTTGTCATGAAGACGCGACTAGCCTCAAATGTAGAGCCAGGCCAAAAGGCGATTTTCCGATGGGGAGGGGTCCAACCCCCAGGAACCACCCCCCCCCCCTGGCTACGCCACTGCGGGTTGATTAAGTAGTGAGAAGAGCCCATTTGAATATTTATAATTCGCGTGGCCGCCATGTTAGTTTTGTACTCATCAGGTTATTGAAAGTTGAATAGGTGCTTTTGTTTTAATAGCCTACGTCGCCATACATAATTTCAGTTTGAATGCTGCAATAGATTCGTTTACAGATAAATATTTCTCATGACCGCCATGTTGGATTTTTTTTTATATGTAAGCCATAGATTTATGTACCAGCAAATGACGATTATTAGGGTGGTTCATCAGACAAACTTTTACTTCGATTGCTTAAAGAAATTAAAACTTAATTTTAAAATTTCCCACAGCCGCCATGATCAATTTCTCAAAAAAATTGAATTAAATTAAATTATATGCCATTATATTAAACCCTGTATAAAGATCTATGACGCGAGATTTCATTGTTCTCGCGTGAAAGGTCTTTTTTAATATTTAAACTTTGCATGAACGCCATGTTTATTTTGTACTTATTAGATAAGCAACATAGGTGAGCTTAGTATAGTACCCTCAATGAGCACACACAATTTGATATTGATATTGGTAATAGTTTTGGAGATATTGAATGCTGGTTGAATATTTTACGCGGCCACCATATTGGTGACACTTATTAAAATTTCGAAGGAACAGTCCAGTTCGGACGAGGTAATAGCAAGAGCTTACCAAGTTTCGAAATATTTTACCAGCATCCAGAATAGCCGTTACTTCCTTATAACGCACTATGTATCTTCTGCCGGCAGGCTACAGGAGACATTATTGTCGCACTAAACACCACAGTACTACCTTATTGCCATTGTCATGGATGCCTTCAAGGGAAGGATGTCGGTTGTCATTTGAGCCTCTTGTTAGCATTTGCGAAGTATCAAAGTAGTTAGCTTGGTTTATTTTTGACATTTAATAAATCACTATATATTATTGTCTGACCCTCGTTTTGTGTCCTTCACCATTGAAGCAAAGTATGAATATTTTAAGATAAATATATCAAATTTACTTCAGTAGGTAATTATAATTAACGTAACTTACTAATCTTCCCTCGTTTCATGTTGTCGCTTATGTAGCGAATTTGTTTGTATTCGCCTAATCTTGTCTAGACCATGGCACTCTATGAAACTCCATCTTGAACTGTTGGGGCAGAAGAAAAGAGGAGAATAGACACATTTGAAATATGGTGTTACAGGAGAATGATGAAGATCAGATGGGTAGATATAGTAAAAAATGGAGGAGTATTAAGATGAGTGGGAGGGATGTTTCTGGCGACTGCTAATGAAGAGAAGAGATAGGTTGATAGGCCGTAGCGTAGCCAGGATCGACCAATTGGGGGGTGGGGGGTTATAGTTATTCGAAGCCAAATTCTACAAGCATTTAGTTCCGCGGCTTAGCTGCGCTCGTCAAACGTGCACCATGACCGCGAGGGCAGCTGCAGTAAGTACGGATATCGTAGGTTTGAATCCCGGTGCTGACAGCGGTTATTTTGAGCGTGGTTTTCCCCGGATTTTTCCACACTCTCTACAGGAAATTGCCGGGATAGTGTCTTACAGGTTCTTCAAGTCCCGGAGCGTCTACCCCATCTCTGCCTTTGATAAATTTACACTCATTACTAGTCATCACAGCAATACAGGTTGCCAGACAACTTCAACATACACCCAACTATACGCGGCTGATAACCAAGATGTCTCAAGACCCTCAAATGTTTCAATTTCTCAATGAGATATTATTACACAAGAAAAGTTTCATGTATTTTGGTCCAGAAGTTTTCGAGTACTGTAATACAATATGCACAAAAGACAACAACAACAACAACAACAAACATTTCTTTAAAAAATTAAGTTAATATTTGACTGAAATGGTAAATGTAGAACATTCCTGTTCCCCTGACAGGAACAAAGTAAACTCGAATCTATCTGTGCTACCAACATGAAGACTGCGTATCTCTCAACAAGAGAAAACATTTACAGACGTCTCAACAAAAGTGGCATGTCTCTCACGGCGTATCATGTAGATTCATGAGTTATACAGGGTGGCACAGAATGGACTCCCTGATTTGAAGGATGAATTGTGAAAGAACAAATAAAGATAATCTCGAAACGTTTTTATTTCCCAAAACTACATTCAATGCCATTTTATTCTCGTTTGGTTGTGAAAATTAGTTCATCCAGGTGACGACCTTGGCGAGCGATGCACATGTTGAGTCGTTCAAAAAAGTTTCCGAAAACTCTTCTCAGCATATCTTCTGATATTCCAGCGACGACATCTGTAATTGCCTCCTTAAGGGCTTCCAAGGTCCTTGGTCGAACTTTGTAAACCTCACCTTTGAGGTAACCCCAAAGAAAAAACCGCATGGGCTCAAATCCGGGGAGCGAGGGGGCCATGGAACATCGCCACGTAAGGAGATCAGGCGGCCGGGAAACAGTCTTTGCAGGATTTGCCGTGAACGAAGGGCGGTATGAGCCGTAGCACCGTCCTGTTGAAACCAAAAGGCTTGTGTGTCATATTGCTGACCATACTCTTCCAATTTAGGTTGAAAAATGTTCTCTAGCATGTCACAATAACGCTCAGAGGTAACAGTAACAGTTAGACCTTGAGATTCAAAAAAGTAAGGCCCAATTATGCCTATGGAGGACACGGCGCACCAAACTGTCACTTTGGGGCTATGAAGAGGTCTTTGGTGGAGTTGACGAGGATTTTCAGTCGCCCAGTAACGAAAATTTTGCTTATTTACTGTGCCGGAGAGGTGAAAATGCACTTCATCGCTAGACCACAGAATAGCGTCAGGTTGCACAGAGGTTAAAATTGCATTACAAGCATCTGTACGTTTCACCCAGTCTTGTGGACTCAATTCTTGAACGACCATCATCTTGTAGGGGTGTAAATTAAGGTCAGTGTGTACAATTCGCCTTACCGTTCTGGACGATATTCCAAGGGCAGCAGCATGTTTCCGCGCAGAGCGCGATGGAGACTGTTCAATGGACACTCTCACTGCCACGATGTTTTCAGGTGTCCTCACACTTTTAGGTCGCCCAGCTGGTTTTTTAGGAAGTGCAGATCCTGTCGCCCGTACACTATTAAGGAACCTTATCATGACGAGCCAAACCAACCGCCTACGAAAAGCCCTCTGTGTCGCCACCACACTATCATTGTTTTTAAAGAACGTTTCAACGACAAAGCCTCTATGCTCACCAGACCAGTGCATGGCGACTACTGAAATGAAAATGGCATCGTTTCCCCGACCTAACGCCACTATCCCCACTCCGCTAACGCACCTGCGCGCTCTACAGTGAGTGTTTGAAACTAGGGAGTCCATTCTGCCCCACCCTGTACAATAGACTACTCATTTTTATGTTTATTCAGTTTTTTCAACAAGATCCTGTGCTTTATATTGTAATTAGCCCTGAACGCCTAAAATATCATTTTAGAAGATTTTTGTCACCTACTAACCTTACAAATGCTACATGCAGCCGGAAAGAGGTTTAGTTGCTTACACTACATATGCGACAAATTTCACTCATTCGTAACTGGGAGATAACCGTAATTCAGGGAATTGTTTGACATACAGTATACTATATTAACGTTATATAAGCAATTCGGCTGACGGCGATCTCATTTTCAAGAAGTTAATAACGGTCCCACAAATAGTGTTAATGTACCCATAGAATTTTCTTAGTCCTTATTAAAACGCGTTATTTTCAATTAAAACTAGATTAATTTACAAATAACTTCTTTCCCGCTAAGAAAAAAAAGCTTATATTGTCCCGCTAGGTGGGATTCAAAATTATTTGGCGCTAGCGTCAGTTAGAAATAAGCTGTTTTTTGCGGGGGAAAAGTTGGATTGGCAAACCTGGAAGGACGGAGTCGTATTACCACAGTCTAAAATACACAGTCACAAAGCTCGCTGCGTTACGAAATTGCATCCTCTTGGTATAGAGCGACACTAGCGCTCGCGGCGGCCAGCAACCTGGCAACTGCCTTGAGTGCGTTATTCGCGTAACTGATGATTTCACTTTTGAATTTTGACTCACCTGAGTGATTATTTCCATTGTAAACATAAGTCATGTTAAATCACAATGTTGATATACTGTACACTTTTAATTCATAGGAACATTTAAAAAATGCTCTGTTTTTATTAGTTCAGTCCTCTACAAGAAACCAATGTTAGAATATGTTAAACAGATTGCCCCGGATGTTGAGTGTGGTAGTTATGTAGAGTTGAAATTATTAGCTCAGGACAGGGAGCCATGGTGTCCATGTCTATCTTGAGGACATCTGGCGAAATGTTGTCGACACCGGGGGCTTTTCCAATCTTCAGCTGTAGCAAGGCTTCTTTGATTTCAGCACAAGTTGGACTGTGCAAAATAATATTTGGGTCAGAATTTTCAGGTTCATCATTCCTCTCTTCGTGTTGTTCATCAATCCCTCGATCAATATTAAAAACTTCGGTGAAGTATTCACTTCACCGTTCTTGTTGTTCTTCTTGAGTTATAAGTAAATTTCCCTGATTGTCTTTTATGGGTCGGTTCTTTCGGAAACTCTTCTTGGACAGCACTTTTGTGATACGGTACATTTCTTTGCTGTCACCCTTTGATGCAGCATCTTCTGCCTTCTTCGCCATCTCATCGATCCAATTACTCTTATCTCTTTTCACACTATTTTTGACTTCTTTGTCAATGACAGTGTATTCTGCTTGCACTTTTGCTTTCTGCTGTCGAGTCGTACACATATTCAACCTCTCCTTAATCATTTTCCTATGACTTATGGTCTCCCAAGTTTGTTCTGACATCCAATCCTTCTTGAGAGAATTGCTCTTTCCCAAGACTATTTCACTTGTATCAAGGATGACGTTCTTTACATTACTCTAGGAAGATTCAATATCATTTTCCGCTGTATCAGATTAGAGTACCTGAAAACGATTTCTTAGCTCCAATTCAAATTCTTATCTAACCTTCTCCTCCTTCAACTTCCGCACATCAAATCTCTTGCTTTGTTTCTCCAAACGTCTTTTTTGCCACCATGATCTTCATCTTGAACTCAGCTAGCATTAGGTGGTGATCACTGCTAGCATCAGCTCCTCTCTTATTCCAAACATCGATGAGTGATCTTCTGAATCTCCTACTCACTGCGATGTGGTGATTTTTTTTACAGTGTCATGATCAGGGGAAACCCACGTGATCTCATGGCACCTCTTATGAGGAAACAAAGTACCTCCAATAACATTCATGGCTAGCACATTTTTTTTTTGGAACTTTCCCCCATTTCCATTCCTATCCCCAAGACGATCTACACCCATCACATGTTCTAGTCCCTCTTTGTTCTCCCCTACCTTAGCATTAAGGTCTCCCATTATTATAATCACATCTCTCTTACTTCTTTTCTTTACTGACTCATGTAGAATGGAGTAGAAGGTTTACTTAAGTTCTTCTTCTGATGGTTCCGAGGGCGCATAGCATTGTATAATCGTAACATTGCGAATGCTGGTATCGTGCTGATAATATTCGCTCGGAAATGGGTTGCCAACGTATAAGGCTTTTCTTTGTATGTTCAGTAACCAAAAGACCTACTCCGTCTCTACGTTCAGCATTCTCCTCGCTCCTCCCAGATATATGAGGGTAAGTCATTCATAAGTTTTTATCTCACCAAAATCTGGCCATCTTATCTCAGAGCCCAAGTATATCAAGTTTATATGAGATCATTTCTTTGGTCACCTGCCTCAGCCTACTTCTCTCACCCAGAGTTCTCACATTCCATAAACCTATTCGTGTCTTCCTTTTCGTGCCGAAACTTGTCAACATAAGATCAGTCCGGTTTTCATTCTTTTCAGTTTCTTTAATAATAAACAATTTCGGAGAGTGCGAGTTATTAGCCCACAGCTTCCTAGTTTTCTGGTAGGGCTGTCACCTTAAGGAGTGAAAACGAGTTTTTCTGTGGAATGGATTGCTTCTTGCCAAATGTTGAAAGAGTAGAAAGTCTATGCAACCAAGGTGGATTTTGTTCTTGAGATGCCAATATGTATTACTTTAATTTCATTTTTCCATTCCCGAATCACTTTTTCCAGGACTTAATTGAATAGTAATGGGGATAAACCATCTCCTTATCTGTCTCTTAAGCTCTAAGTGTAGCCATAGAAATAAATAAATAAATCCTTTGTTAATTTCGAACGGTTCAGATATTTCTCCTAAAAATTTGACTTTCGGTCTCTCCCCAGTTAGCTTGATTAGTTCTCTTGTTTTTCTATCGACTTTGAATTCCTCCAGTGTGCTCAACAGCAGCAGCCTGTTGATTGAATCATATGTCATTTTGAAATCAATAAAAGTTATAACAGCTAATAGGTTTTTAGATTTTTGATTTGTTCTGCTCAAGATCTTCCTTTTCTGAACCAAGCCTGATATTCTCCAATTAGGTGGTTAATTTACTTTTCTAATTTGTTGAGCAGGACTTTGTAGATGATTGGTAGCAGGGAAATCCCTCTATAGTTATTTATATCATATTTGTCTCATTTCTCTGTGGCGTAGTTGGTAGCATGCTGAGCTTCTATGCCCAAGATCGCGGGTTCAAACCCCGCCGAAGTCGTCGGATTTCTTAAGAGCGTAAAAAAATCCCTCAGTATGCCTTCCTTATTATTATTATTATTATTATTATTAAGACACCAACAGCAGTAACTACGCTCGCTAATGCGAAACATTAGACAATGAGGCCAAGATATCTGCGGATTCTGTAGACGTGGGCTCGAATCCCACTGTCGGTTATCCTGGAAATGGTTTTCCGGGAATTCCCATTTCCAACTCCAGGCAAATTCCTGGAAAATACCTTCTAATAGGCCACAGCCACTTCCTTCCATCTTCTTGCCCAGTTTCATTCATATTCATTAATCTCATCCCTCATTAGCTCCTCATGATTTTGGCGTCAGGAAGGTCATCTGACCGTAAAAACTACCTACCCTTTAGAAAGTCAAACCCATCTCATTCTCGATACCGTTGAAAATGGGAATAATACAGGTTTGACATAGATTATTAGCCTATTATTATTATTATGGTTAGTTATAGTAATTGTTGCTTTAAGGGGCGGAACAGCGAGGTCATCTGCTCCCAATTTTATGGTTACTTGCGTGGGAGAGTTTCGTAATCTCCATTATGTGTTTCTTGATTGGCAACACTGTCATTGTGCTGCATTGTTGATCAAGGTCAAACTGCACCACAATGCATACGATGTGAAACAGCTGACACACCTAATGGAGACATGCCAGGATTGCCATGAAGTTTCTTTCTGCCGCGGCGTTTGATATGAGGGTCAATAGCAGACATGAACTTGATGTTAGAACTAGGTTTCTACTAACATGGAAAGAGAGCTAAATAAATGAATGAATGAATGAATGAATGAATAAAAAAATAAAAATAAAATTCTTGATTGTTTGTTTGTCTGTTTGTGCGTATGCGTTCGCATCTCCAATTGCGTTGAAACTTTGGTGAGTTGTTGTGCACACTCCCGCAAAGGTTTCTGAATCAGTAAATCCATTTAACAATAGGCGGCGCACGAGTAGTTTAAACAAGTAAGTGTTAGCGCGCGAATTGTTGCAACAAAGCCCCGTATGCGTTCATATATCATTCCTCCGATTGCGTTGAAACTTTGGTGAGATGTTGTGCGCACTCCCGCTAAGGTTCTGATAGCGTTACATAAGAGACAGATGGAAGGAGGAGCGCAAAATCCCACCAACCAGCATTGGAAAAATACAAAAATACGCGATAACTGCTTAATCTATGAAAAATGGTACAGTATAATAAATACAGTATAAAATATACATCATGTAGAAGCCCTAGTGTGAAAATGAAGGATTTCCGTCGAACAGATGTAAATAAATGCCAATCATAGATGGACGACGCAGGAATGGGAACGATGTCCACGCAAAGTCGAAAGTCTACTGTAGAAACATAACAGGAGTACGCAATGGATTTGCCTTACTACCGATAGACTTAACTAATAAATAAATCCTGAAGGGAAAATATATTGTTGTGATCTCCCCATTCTTACGAGAGGATTCTAAAAGTACGAGTACCCGAAGCGAAAGTGACTCGGAGCACTCTTATTTCGTACGTGTTGCACATGAGGAAGTGTTTATGTCTCACAACGAGCGAACAGCCGTGTAGCGCGGAGAAAATCTCAGTAGAACGTAGGTTCGCAATTGATTTCCTGATAGAATCTGTGCATTATGAACGTGTTGTTTCCAAGTGGAACTGAATGAAGCAGTGTAATAGAAACAGTGTTAACATCTGTGTAACAGAAAAAGTGGAGGGTACACATTGAAACTGTGTAACAGAGACGATAAAATGTTTAATGAATTACTGATATTGACATGTTACATGTGGGCATTCTAAGTACGGTGCAGGGAGGCGGCTTCGGTGGCGTAGTTGGTAGCATGCTGAGCTTCTATGCCCAAGATTGCGGGTTCAAACACGGCCGAGGTCGTCGGATTTTTTAAGAGCGTTAAAAATCCCTCAGTATGCCTTCCTTCGGAGGGGAAGTAAAGCCGGCGGTCCCATGTAGTAGATTTATGGCATGTTAAAGAACCTTCCACTAATTACACCTGTGTGAAGCTAAATTAGGTTAAACATTTGACAAACGCTCTTAGGTTCCGACGTTCGTCGCCAGGAGCCGACTGCGATGGCATCTCGTAAGCAAGTTCTGAACTAGTAGTCGTTGACGGTGGCGTTTGGCGGCAAAAGTAGAAATTACATGAAAAATTCAATGTCTGCAGTCCTTACTTGAATTAGCTTGCCACGGTGGGTGAGTGGATAGCGTGTCGGTCTTCTAACCCCAAGATTGCAGGTTCGCTCCTGGCCGTGGAAAGTGATTTTTGAAAGGCGGCAAAAATACGGCACGCATGTCATACGATGTTGGCATTTCAAAGAACCCGTTTGAATTCAGTAGGCCGTGTTCATAATGGCAAAATTAATCTCGGGAGTTTCCGCCAACACAAAGTTCCTCATTTCTCTACTAGAAAGCGCTATAGTGTTCAAGGAGTTTAGATATCTAACCTCCTTGACTTTCATAGTGATTCAAGGAACAACGAAATTCGACATGCATGCTACTCTCTGGGTGTCAAATTACAAAGCTTGCACCCGGTACCCGAGGCCATACGATATTATTATTATTATTATTATACTTGAATTGAAAACATAATAACACATACTAATACAGTCATCACAATTAACATTGGTTATCAGACAGATTCTACACACACCCAAAGTACACGGGGCTACATGACCGCGTTGTCGCAGCCCCTAAAGTGAGGAATCAACCAACCAACGGTGCAGGGATGCAGTTGCATATAATAGAGACTGACAATGTGGAACATCTAAAGCATTTGGAACATACTGTGATAATGACCATGGGCGTAATCATGACCGAGTGCATGGACACTATTGATGACTACGGTATATTGACTATGAAGTCTATAAGGAGTTAGGACACCATAAGGATCGTAGGGATCTAGGATGTTCCTTTCTTTTTGGAGAGTGATATTTAGCTTAGAATGGTGTTAAACCCTACAGGTGTAGGAGATGGTTTATCTGAATTCTTACTTGAATAAATGTGAGTTTAGTTTTATCATATTTTCTCTGTCTGGTTATTTTTTTTATTATTTTTTATTTAGTCAATTTACCCTCTAGGTTGGTGGTTCCCACGGACTCAGTGAGGGAACTCACCCCTACCGCCTCTATGGGCAGTGTCCTGGAGCTTGGAACATCTGGTCGGGATGTATACAACTGGGGAGGTGTGATCAGCACCTCGCCCAGGCGGCCTCACCTGCAAAGCGAACAGGGGCCTCATGAGGGATGGGAAGGGATGGAAGATGGGGATGGATAGGCTAGGAAAAGGGAAGGAGGTGGCCGTGGCCTTACAGTAGGTACCATCCCGGCATTTGCCCGAAGACGA
Organism: Meconema thalassinum; assembly: GCA_946902985.2. Lineage (NCBI taxonomy): Eukaryota > Metazoa > Arthropoda > Insecta > Orthoptera > Tettigoniidae > Meconema > Meconema thalassinum. The sequence goes on from OX336393.1 coordinate 180,151,275, forward strand.
AGTGGGAAACCACGGAAAACCACTTAGAGGATGGCTGAGGTGGGAATCGAACCTCCTCTACTCATTTGGACCACCCGAGTTTGAGTAGACCCCGTTCCAGTCCTCATACCACTTTTCAAATTTCGTGGCAGAGCCGGGAATCGAACCCAGGACCTCCGGGGCGGCAGCTAACCATGCTGTCCGCTACGCTACGGAGGCGACACTATTTCATTTATTATTTTATTTTATTTCCTGTCCTTTACATGTGACATAATGAACCCTTCAGTATTGCAGTGTTTATATGCAAGAATCTTGAGCAAGGGGTCGCGCTCAGTTCATAGTGTGATGTTTACGTTCGCCAAACAACATGCTCTACAGAGGGAAGGGTCATAGGATTAAAACTATAATTAAGAAAGGAAGTGACAAGATGTAAAATAATAACATAATTTAATGACTATTAGTGCAAAAAATGAATATAAACAACAATAATAATAATATTCCTCCCTGAATCTTCCCATGACAGAAATATCTATCAACGTTGAGGAGTCAGACGGATCTCCCCCTTATAAAAATGTGGATCCAAGTTCCACTAACTTGCATTGGGATTTTATGTACGCGTAATGACTAACTACGAGGAATGAGTACTTGGATGACTGTTCGTTTACATCGGGTAACAGCCACGATGCTTACGAACAATCATCTCGTAAATCAACGTTTACGGATATAGGACACAACATTAATAAAAACCCTTAAAATTAATGCCGACACACAATCTAAAATCTAATATTTACAGGAATCTCCCTCGAGACCCTCCTTCAGTGCGATGACGCATCTGACAAATGAGCTGCCAACACGGCCAATTGCTCAATACACAAACAAGGAAAAGACAGCATCGCACGTGACTGCACGGGTCACTAATACGGAACATAAACATGGAATGAAACCAACAACAACAAAAGCCTCACCGGCTGAGATTACCTTATATGAACAAAAATGCACGTTAAGCTAACGCTTCGGAGATTATAGTGATTCGTAGGCAACTCCCATTTATTTAAACAATTTTTATCATCGATCAGTTCTTATTCTGTATTTCAAGTATTATTACGGAGCCAACAAGCACTCCACTAATGACCTCGCTGCCATTTTTTCAGCCCGCCTTGTGAAAACAGCTTCCCCCCTTCCTCACTCTTGTCATCGTCCAGCTCCAGTGTGTAAAAATAACTTGACCAACTGTCCCGTTATCTCGTAGAATCAACAGCAACAAATCTCAACCACATAAACATATGGTAAGACATTAATCGATATAGCCACATATGTCCTCGCAAGGTAACCATATGGACTTGGCACCAAGCTGACAGAAATCAGTCTACGCTGAAATTCCCGCTTGTAATGACCAATAAAATACACACACACACACTGCTGGGAATGACATAACACTTTTCACACAGGTCGGTTGAATCAGATGCTCACAATCTATTTAAGAATATTAAAACCTACGAGAGTGCTGACTGCTCTTCGCCACAACTCACATTGCTCCAACGGCAATAATCTCACTGAATCTGATCAATAATAATTACAAAGATTAATTTACCCTCCAATCTACTGTATGATTATATTAATTCAGTCCTACTTCTGAAACACAATATATCTCCGAGAGACGTTTCTTAACCGCATTACGTAAACATATGCGAACACGGTTGTCCACATAGCCACGTTAGTTAAAACAAACAAACAAATAACTTACGACTATGAAAAATTGTGCGAGCTGTTTCCATGCAAAAGGTGTGTCAGACCAAAACTAAATACACTACGTTAATCAACACAAGCAAGATATTTACAAACAAAATATGTCCCATATACCATAAGTTAACTTGTCAGATAATAAGAATATTATTCAGTACTCATCCTCGGCCAGTCACCGTCAGCGAACATCTGCAGCCATCTCCCTACTTAATGCTGCTTAGCTCATCTCAAACATCTCGACGGAGTGTTGACAGTTCCAAACTTCTTCCAGGATAAGCGATGTCATCTCTCGTGCTGATGCAAAAAGTTATAGATTATTACACACTCGATATCTGTCTACTAAATTCACCGTTTTAGGTACTTATTTCCCCAGAACAGTCTGTTGGCGAATTGTCGATGATACTGTCCCTACAACATAGTACTGTGACTATCTATCACACTGAATTTACAACACATTAGTATTAATAAAAATCTGTGTCCTCATGATACGCAAAGTACAAGTGCCTACGTCCTCAGACGCGCAAAATGTAATAATAACCTGTGTCTTCCGACACACACAATGACGTCAGCCTACGTCCTCAGACGCACAAAATGTAATAATCATGTCTTGGCTCTTCACGCCACTTATAAATGAATTGGCCCTAGGTATCGATAGAGGGGGAAATTATATAAAAATTTCTCAATATAATAGTGGTACAGGAATGAAACAAATATCACTGAACTCGTAAAATTGCGCAGGTCAAGAATATGCCCATTAATTCTAGAATCGATCGTAGAGATGTTGTCTAGCCGATCTCCCGCGTTAATGCTAGCTATCGCGTGTCCAAGCTAGACTTGGCGCGTTCGTAAGCATTCATCTCCCATTGGTTCCACTTTTTCGTTAACTTCGCGGTTTTTATCAGACCTCGTCCTCGTAGGAGTGTCCAGTAGTACCATCAGCCACTCACGTTACTGCATTATATTTTTTCTAGGCGCGAATAGTACAATGAACATGCCATAAGCGTGTTCTACCACGCGTCCCTTCTATTTTGAGGTAGCCACCACCTGTCCTTCTGAAACATTGCTAGGCTCTTTCTTTTCACAATCCTTAAGTATTTAGCCTTTTGTCAAACTGCTGCAGGTATGTCCCCACTGTCTCCAACAAATGCTTGAAGTTTCCTCATCTTCGTCTGGCTATTTCATGACGCTGGTGGAAATATTAATTAATTGTAGAAATAAAACATCGAATCATTTATCCATCAGAGGATAAAGGGTTCAATAAGGAGCAGTGCAAAATCGCACCCACTCGGATACTTCAACCCCGGGACTTTCCGAGATCTGATTCTCATGCCGACACTGTTCTCAAGTTTCACATACGGTAATATGTGTTAGTGGTTCGCCACCATGCGTCTGGGGTCTTGGACGGGGCGGGGGGGGTTAACCCCCAAATACATTTTCTTACTTGAATCTTTGTCACCTGTTTTACACTACCACTAGTGAGGCGTCTTAACTCCTGTATACAGGATGTCGCAAAAGTATACGTCACAAAATGCAGGACACATTCCTCACACTTAGACGAAGAAATTATGTTATATGAACATGGGTCCGGAAAAGCTTCGTTTCCATTTAACACCTCATTGTCTCCAACTCATTAATCATGGGAACACACAAGAACGGAACGTACCAGCATACAACATGCAGCTCTTTCTCACAGGAGATGTTCAATATGCCCTCCGTGCGCATTGATGCATGCATCAACCCGCCGTCGCACAGTGTGTCGAATCCCATATCTAGGTGGAAAAAATTCACTGTCGCAAATGAAAGCGGAAACTGGCTCATTCGATAGTGAACAAACCAGATGGTGACCTTCGACCTTCCATTCCGCTGTCTGGTGCGTAGGAGGGAGGTTATACGTGCAGAAACGTCTTCCTGGCAGTTATCAGGTCATTTGATAGGAGGTGTCGGAGTGAACCGAACGTTGTGATTCTAGTGAGTTCAACGAGGTGTTGCCTTCTGCGGCTCATGGAATAGTGAGAAGAGGTATGTGTTCGCACTTTTATGCGTAATACAAGCTTTCTGCACTAAATAAATTATTCACTTTATGAATGCCTCATAGTGCCACTTTACTTTAAACGTCATTCGATAGGAAATTTAATGTAGATTCAGGATCTGTAGTGGTTTGGTTGCGCACGAATGTGCATGATGGTTTATTTCTTATTTTCAGTGACTATGTGGGCATTACCGCGAGAAGAATTTTTCAACGCGTGGCGGTCGTGTCGTAAATACGTCATATTTCAATATGTTATGAATAAATTTGATCCTACAACTCTTACTGACACTCAAGTGTAGGAGCTAAGAAACAAAATTAAGTTGATATTCCATAATATTAACAAACAAGATGTTCAGTAAAGAACATATAGCCTACTTTCTCCTAAATGCATGGGTATTGTTATAACTATTTGTCCTATTGAAAGAGTATAACTGAATGTTGGTTGTAGTAGCTTGTTGAAATACAACGTGCTATACGGGTATTAAACATGAATATGAGGTGCCCTTTGCAGGTGCTACCTCTGTAAAAATTCGATTTCACCGTGTTTGAATTGATACGGGGAATCGATTTGCACACATACATGGCTGCTGTCTGCAAAACTATTGGGCTGATGACCTTGTAGTTCAGTCAAAAGATACTTCCCACAAAAAGGTATGTTGTTGCAAAATTTAGTAGAGATCAAATGATTAGGTTGGTCGTAATTTGATTTAAGCTAGTATTATTTGGGTGGCCGCCATTCCGTTTCCGTCAAGATGGTGGCGATATAAAACATGACACTGAGGTGCCCTTTACTAGTGCTACTTCTGTACCAAAAGTCGTTCAATTCGGTTTTACCGTGTTTGAATTGATAGGGGCAATCGATTTGCACACATAAATGGCCGCCATCAGCAAATTATTGGGCTGATGAACTTGAAGTTTGGTCAATAGATTTATTTTTACACAAAGGTATAATGTTGCAAAATTTGCTAAAGATCAGATGATTAGGTTGGTCGTAATTTGATTCAAGACTTTAACATTTGGGTGGCCGCCATTACGTTTTTGTCAAGATGGCGGCAATATAAAATAAGACACTGGAGTGCACATTGCTAGTGCTGCCTCTGTACCAAATTTCGTTCAATTCGGTTTCACCGTGTTTGAATTGATAGGGGGAATCGATTTGCACACATACATGGCCGCTATCTGCAACCTATTGGGCTGATGACCTTGTAATTTAGTAAAAAAGACACTCGCCATATAAATATATGTTGTTGCAAAATTTGGTAGAGATCGGATGATTAGGTTTGTCGTAATTTGATTTAAGCATTGAAGATTTGAGTAGCCGCCATTACTTTCCGTCAAGATGGCGGCGATATAAAACATAACACTGCGGTGCTCTTTGCTCGTGCTACCTCTGTACCAAATTTCCTTCAATTCGTTTTCACCGTGTTTGAATTGATAGGGAGAATCAATTTGCACACATACATGGCCGCCATCTGCAAACTATTGGGCTGATGATCTTCTAGTTTGGTCAAAATATGCTTCCCATTTAATGGTATATTGTTGCAAAATTTGGTAGAGATCAGATTTTTAGGTTGGTCTTAATTTGATTTAAGCTTTAAACATTTGGGTGGCCGCCATTACGTTTCCGTCAAAATGATGGCAATATAAAACAAGACACTGAGGTGTCCTTTGCTAGTGCTACCTCTGTACCAAATTTTGTTCAATTCGGATTCACCGTGTTTGAATAGATAGAGGGAATCGATTTGCCCACATACAAGGCCGCCATCCGCAATGCATAGGGCTGATGACCTTGCAGTTTAGTCAAAATATTTTTCATAAATAAAGGTATTGTTGCAAAATTTGGTAGAGATCAGATGATAAGGTTGGTCGTAATATGATTTAAAATTTTAACATTTGGGTGGCCGCCATTACGTTTTCGTCAAGATGGCGGCAATATAAAACATGACACTGAGGTTCTCTTTGCTAGTGCTACCTCTGTACCAAATTTCGTTCAATTAGGTTTCACCATGTTTTAATTGATTAGGGGAATCGATTTGCACACATACATGGCCGCCAACTGAAAACCATTGGGCTGATGACCTTGTAGTTTAGTCAAAAGACGCTTGCCATATAACTATATGTTGTTGCAGAATTTGGTAGAGATCGGATGATTAGGTTAGTCGTTTTTTATTTCCGCTTTGAACATTTGGGTGGCCACCATTACGTTTCCGTGAAGATGGCGGCAATATAAAACATGACACTGAGGTGCCCTTTGCTTGGTCTACCTCTGTACCAAATTTTGTTCAATTCGGTTTCACCGTGTTCGAATTGATAGGGGGGACAGACATTCAGAGTACACACACTCACACACACACCCACACACACAGACAGACTCACACACAGACAGACACAAATTTTTTGGCCCCGTTTGAATCTCATAAGTCTACTTTCATTTTTTGCAAAAATCGAAAGTAGGCTAAAATGGAAGAGTGCAGGAAGAACAATGCCACGTATAGCGTGGCAAATTAGACCTGGCCTGTCATGGCGGAGTCTCGTCTAGGAGGGGAAGTAGTGGGATCACTAGACGCAAATGCGATTTCCCCTCTTTGGTGCAACAACTGTTTGGGGCTGCTCGCTGCTCGTCATGGTTACATTATGCAAGCATAAAGTATCGAATAGGAGCATTCTCAGTGACATAGCATTGGTATTGGTGGTAATGAACTGAGAGCCCGCCCACTTCACACACTCCTGACAGGAAGCTTGTTGCCATGCTTGTCAAAGTACAGAGCCACTCAGTCTTGCTTCGCATGCCTCGACAGCATCTGTACCCTGCCAAGGTGTTGGGAATAATGACTACTTGGCAACATCTAACTAGCGCGTGATGAAGTATGTCTGGTTGACAAAGAATCCAGGCGGGGGGGATGACGTAATGCAACTGGACACACATGCGCATCGGAAGGTTCAGATCTAACTTGTTCCGTTATACATAGGTAATCTACCTATGGACGCTATTGAGTTAATTAATGACCCCCAAGGAACTTTGACATCAAATGATGAAAACCAGTATAGCAATGACTACGATGCTCTGGACTCTACAGAAGAATCAGGTGACGAATGAACATTAGACATTTTGTTATTATTAAGGGGAGTGAGATTAATGAGAACATTACTTGACGAATGGACGTTTTATTTTTATCTGCAATAGGAGAAATAGACCTAATATTCAATATATGTTGTCTTTATTTCCATGCTTTTCTAGAGAAATAATATTGTTTTCGTGTGTGAAGTGTGTTTACTAAAACTACGTCATTAACAGGACTGTAAAATTACATTTTGTTATAAAGAAATTGTTTGTATGATTTTGACGAATACTTTTTTATTTTTAGAAAATAAGTGTTATTTTTTGTGCATACTTGGTTGTTCTATGTTTAATAACAATTTAATATACTTTTTTAATCTGGATGATTTTACATACAGTGACTTCATCTATTCCCTCAAATAAGGTGTAACAAGAATACTTGACTGAAAGTCTCATTGTTATTCATATTTTATGCAGTTTTAAATAGTATGTTTACCACTGTCATAAACTATCATATACACATCTAAATCGTGATTTTTACTACCAAAAATGGATGATTCTTGTGTTGCTTTCGGTCATTTGTTACACCTCACCTTACCCCTGACCCATATAAATTCACCCCCCGAAGATCGTACACTTTAGACGATGCCAGAAATGATTTCAGTGACCTCGAAAACGGTATATTGCCAACTCTTAATAGAATCCCAGCACTATTAACGAAGTTATTAATTTTTTCCACCTAGAATTGGGATTCGACACACTGTGCGTCGTTGTGAATCTCAGATACGCTGATGTAGGCCTATCCCCAGAGTATTGCGTGTGGTTTCGCAGCCTTCCATAATACGGGTAGGCAGACTCTAAACATCTTGTACTAAACATCTTGTACAGGGGTTCGATACACAAGAGCTTTCAAATGTCCCCACAAATAAAAGTCCAGTGAGTTTAGGTCCGGAGAGCGTGGAGGCCAGGCAATTGGTCCACCTCTACCTATCCTTCTGTCACCGAATCTGTTATTTAGAAGCCAGCGGACATTAACATTAAAATGAGGTGGTGCTCCATCGTGCATGAGGTACATGTTTCGTCGCACATCTGCTTACAGATCAGACCTAATATTCTCTACGAAACTATGGTAACTGTGTCCGTTGAGCCTGGATAGAAGAACGTGAGGCCCTACCAAACAGTCACCAATAATGCCGGCCCAAACAATGAGAGAGAATCTTTGTTGATGACTTGCTTCAACAGTTACGTGAGGATTGACGATTGTGAAAATGTACAATCTGATCTCGTTGAAAAGGACGCCTCATCTGTGAACAGCACCGTTGCACTAAAATTAGGGTTGACTTTGTTGAATAAACCATTCGCAGATGAGTACCGATGCAGGAGAGTCAGCTGCTGATAGTGCCTGCACACGCTGTACATGGTATGGATACAGCTGGTCCTCGTGTAACACTCGCCAGACATTTGTTTACTTGAATATTATCACCTGTTTTACACTACCGCTAGTGAGGCGTCTTAACCCCTGTATACAGGGTGCCGCAAACGTATACTGTACGTATACTTCTGCGGGCAACATTCATTGTTGCAGCTACTTGCCTTGTACTGGCACTAGAGTCGTCGTCAAATGCATGAAGAATTGCCGCCTCCCGTTGCCGTGTCCACGTCCTTCTAGGCCTCCCCCGGTCGTGGGTAGCCTATCAGGCTGAAATGCGCCATGTTCCCTCAGACGACGATGAATGACTTCGAACGTTTTCATGTCTGGGCACCTTCGTCCTGGAAATCACTCCCGCCAGGGCCGTGCAATGGGCAAGGAGAAGCAGTTCTAGCGAGAAATTTACTCGTGCCAGCCCTATGCTGCCCATTTCTGAGCAGTGCAGCACGACTGCACACTAGCACTGCAGCGCTCAGTCGCACAAGCACTGTCCATTTGACCAGGCTACTTTTAGCATAGGAGAGTTTGACGAAGTTGCGAGATATGAATCAGGACGCTACATCAGCAGCTCAGGGGAGGCTTGGCGCATATTCTGCTTCCTCGTACATGAACGCTATCCTTCGGTCATGCAACTTTCGTCCACATCGATAACGGCCAGCGGGTTTACTTTAATGAAGACGACGTTCGTGACAGCCCTCCAAACACAACTCTTCTTGCTTTCTTCGAACTATGCCGATCTGATAAATTTGCTTCAACACTTTTATATTGTGAAGTTCCATCCTATTTCGTTTGGAAAGGTAAGAAGTTCTGTAGAAGGAAACAAGGAAAGCTAGTCCCAGGCTATCCTGGTGTGAAAAAAGATCAGACCCTTGGCAGAGTTTACACCGTTCACCTCCGCCTCCTTTTACATAAAATCCCTGGCCCTCAGTCTTTTACTGACCTCAAAACCTTGGCAGGGGTGGTTCAACCAACATTTCAAGCGCCATGTAAAGCACTTGGCTTGCTAGAGGATGATGCGCACTGGGACCGCACGCTAAGAGGAAGCGTCCTCCACCGACTCTCCCCACAAGATACGCGAGCTGTTGCCATCTTACTTGTGTTTTGTCAAGGGAGTGATCCCATTATGCTCTGGAAAAAAAAACCACAAAGACAGCCTCGCCGAAGATGTGGTGAGAGAGGTTCAGAGGCAGTGTGCTGATGTCAACCTGGTGATGGGCGTTATCTACAACAGGTGTCTGGTGCCTCTTGAGGATTTAGTACTAAAAATATCTGGTCAACAACTAGAACACTTTGGACTTCCGTCGCCTTCTCGAGAACAAGACTCCGTCGTTGTTCACTGAGAATATATCTTTCGACACTCTTAAGTTGTCCAAAGTGGTTGCTGATAATGTTGCAAAATTGAACAACGAGTAGAGATTGACCTATGACGAAATAGTTCGAAGTGTTGTTTCAGAATGTGGTCAGCTCTTTTTTCTGGATGCACCAGGCGAAACTGGCAAAACCTTCCTGATTAATCTCCTGCTCAGTACATTTAGAAGTCGACAGGACATTTCCATCGCAGTCGCCTCCTCGGGTATTGCAGCAACCCTACTGGATGGTGGAAGAACAGCGCATTCTGCCTTCAAGCTCCCTCTTAACCTCAGTCACGCTGCATCTGCCCTTTGTAACATCTCTAAGCAAAGTGCCACAGCTCGGGTGCTGAGAGAGACAAAACTATTTTTTTGGGATGAATGCACGATGGCGCACAAAGGAGGGGTCGAGGCATTGGACAGAACACTTAGGGACATTAGGGGTTACAACACACTTATGGGTGGAGTCACAGTACTTCTTGCCGGTGACTTTAGACATACCCTCCCTGTTATACCCCGAGGAACACGGGCTGACGAAGTAAATGCCTGTCTAAAATCGTCTTATATATGGCCCAAAGTCAAATCAATTCCCTTGACTGTCAACATGCGCGTACACCTCCAAGGTGATTTTATGGCTGAGGAGTTTTCCCGTCTCCTTCTAAGCATAGGCGATGGAAAGTTGGAGGAAATGACGGAAAAATAACTATTCCAGCTCAACTGTGCGAAGTTGTTGACAGTTTAGAGAATTTGATCGAAAATATCTATCCCCAAGTGTTTATAAATTCCAACCTTGATAATTCATGGATGGAAGAAATAGCTATTCTTACCCCAACAAATGACTCTGCTGATAGTATAAATATCGCCCTCCTTAAGTAGTTATCAACAACAAAAATGGTATACGAATCAGTAGACTCAGTTGTAGAGGTTGAAGATGCAGTTCATTATCCTGTGAAGTTTTTAAACACTCTTAACCCGCCCGGAATACCGTCTCATGTTCTGATCCTCAATGTTGGTGCTCCTGGCATGTTATTGCGCAACCTAAACCCTCCTAAACTCTGCAATGGAACCAGGCTGCAGGTTAAAGCACTGCATAAATTTGTGTTTGAAGCCACCATATTTACAGGTTTTGTCCAAGGCGAAACTGTCTTCTTACCCCTCATTCCCCTAATCCCATCAGACTAACATTTTCAGTTCAAACGTCTGCAGTTTCCTTTGAAAGTCTGCTACGGCATGGCAATTAACAAGGCTCAGGGTCAGAGTTTAAACGTAGCTGGTGTGGATCTGAGAAGTGACTGTTTCGCACATGGTCAACTGTACGTGGCATGCTCCAGAGTCAGTTCTTCCGGTGGCTTAGTCATTCTGTAGCCTGACAGAAAGACCAGAAATGTAGTTTACAGAGAAGTGTTTAGGCGATAAAAACACTCTCGATAGACATGGCAGTAGGCTATGGGACCTGCCTTAAATCAAAGCTCCCCGTCGTATATTGCACCCGGTTTTCAATTTCAACGCTCCATGTTGCCGTGATTATCTTCCACTACAGGAAAAATCTATATAACTGATGTTATAACGGGATTCCAAATGTTATTGCGGGTGAAGCCGTGGGTAGCATCTAGTATCTAATATTTGCAAAATTGTTAATATTTCTAGCACATGTTCACTTTATTTTAGTAGCGTTTTAACTGTCCTCAATGAACTATCGCTTTTGAATTTCAGGGTTCATTATGTTGCACTGAGTTTTTCCTTTCTTATCCACGCATATACTATGTTTTGAAAAGGATCTTTTCTAGGGCCTTACACTCTTGTCTGTCTCTTGCTCGTCTTGTCCATTGTGGTCCGGCCAATTTAATGAATGTGTCAGCCCAGCGTGTCCTCTGTCTTCCTACGTTTCTCCTGCCAGTTCTGGGGTCCCACATCGTTAGTCTGTGCGTCCACCTCCTATGCTCCATCCTCGCTACGTGGCCTCCCCATTTCCATTTTAGTCTGTCCGCTGTGTTGATGGCGTCTCTAATACCGGTTCTTCTACGTATCTCCTCGTTCCTTATTCTGTCAGCGTGATATTGAGGATTTTTCGTTCCATCCTGCGTTGGACTATCTGGATCGTTTTTCTTTGCTTCGAAGTTAGTGACCATGTATTGCATCCATAAAACATTACTGGGATTATACATTTCTCTAGAACTTGCGTCTTCAGACTTCGTTCCTGAGATTTATCTCCTAAAATGAATTTCAAGGACCAGAATGTTTTCTATGTTTGCCCAATTCTTCTTTTGATTTCTTTCTCCGTATTGTTATGGAATGATATGTTTTGGCCTAGGTATGTATAGTCTTGTACATACTCTAATGTTTCACCGTCAATGTTTACTGTTTTTTCTGTCGCATTTTGTCATCACCGTCATCCGTTTCGTTTTCCTCGGGTCCATGGTTAGGCCAGCTTCTTTGCTGACCTTGTTTAATTCAGTTAACATTTGTTCCAAGTCTGATGCTGATTTTGCCATCAGTATGATGTCGTCTGCAAACTGTAGGTGTGTCAGGTTTTGTCCATCTACAGTATGTTGATGCCGTGTCTGGTTTTCCATTTCATTTTCTGGAATTGGTTTTCTAGCAAGCATATAAATAGTTTTGGTGAGAGGGGGGTGTCCTTGTTTCACTCCTCTCTCTAGCTCGAAGTGTTTTCCCTCCATTTCTGTCCGTATTTTTGCCTGGCTACCCACGTAGATTTTTGCTAGAAGTCTGATATACCCTTTCTGTATGTTTTGGTTCTCTAGGGCCCTTAGGACATATTTGTGTTCCACAGAGTCAAAGGCTTTGTTATCTTATATACCTAGGTATATACAGTATAAAAACGATGTTCGTCTGTTCGTCTTTTATGCGTTCACAAACCATTCATCCGATTGCAATCAAATTTTGGTGAGCTATTGTGAACACTTCCGGGATGGTTATAGGCATAGTTAATCTAATTTACAATAGAGAGCGCGCGAGTAGTTTAAACAAATGAGTGTTAGCGATGCGTTCATATAGCCTACAATTCATTCGATTGCGAGCAAATTTTGGCGGGTTCTTTAACACACTTCCGGGATGGGTATAGGCATAGTTAATCCAATTTACAATAGATAGCGCGCCAGTAGTTTAAACAAATTGAGTGTTGGCGATGCGTTCATATACAATTCATCCGATTGCGACCAAATTTTTGTGGGTTGTGTGCACACTCCCGGGAAATTTATAGGCATAGTAAATTCAATTTACAGTAGATAGCGCGCGAGTAGCTTCAATAAAATGGCGTGCAATTCGTATCAACAAAGACCCACATCCGTTCATATACCATTCATCCCATTGGGATGAAACTTGGGTGAGATGTTGTGTACAATTCAGGGAAAGTTTTTGGCGTAGTAAATCCACTTAACAATAGGCAGCGCACGAGTAGATTCAACAAATGAGAGACGACGCGCGAAGCGTTTCAACAAAGTCCCCTATGCGTTCATATACCATTCGTCCGATAGCGATGAAACTTGGGTGAGAGGTTGTGTACACACCAGGCAAGGATTCTGGCTTAGTAAATCCATGTTACAATAGGTTGCGCACGAGTAGATTCAACAAATGAGCGACTACGCACGAAGCGTTTCAACCAAGTCCCGTATGCGTTCATATACTATTCGTCCGATTGCGATGAAACTTGGGTGAGATGTTTTGTACACTTCAGCTAAGGCTTCTGGCGTAGTAAACCCACTTTTCAATAGGTATCGCACAAGTACAGTAGATGAAACAAATGAGCGACGACGCGCGAAGTGTTTCAACAAAGTCCCTATGCGTTCATAAACCATTCGTCCGATAGCGATGAAACGTGGGTGAGTTATTGTGTACACTCCAGGGAAGGTTTCAGGCTTAGTAAATCCATTTTACAATAGGTAGCGCACGAATAGATTCAACAAAAGAGCGAAGACACGCGAAGCGTTTCAACAAAGTTCCGTATGTGTTCATATACTATTCGTCCGATAGCGATGAAGTGTTTCAACAAAGTCCCATATGCGTTCATATACCATTCGTCCGATAGCGATGAAACTTGGGTGAGTTATTGTGTACACTCCAGGGAAGGTTTCAGGCTTAGTAAATGCATTTTATCATTTCAAATGATCTTGTCGACTTCGTCGTTATGCTTGAGTCCAAAGTTATGCGGGACGGAGACGGATGCGTTACGGAGACGGAACTGACGTCATGCAGCCGCGCGGGAAGCCTAAGTTAATGGGTAAAGGACGGCGAGTGCGTGACGTCCTGCAGCCACGCGGGAAGACGAAGTTAATGGTTAATGGAGTCTGTTGAAAGTGTCCTGGGGCGTCGAGCGACCTGGGGCTTTGAGCGAAGCGAAAAGAATACAGGGTGACTCCTAAAGAGGCGTACAAGATGCCAGATAACAATACAGGGTGACTCCTAAAGAGATATACAAGACGCCAGATAAGAATACAAAGTGACTCTTAAAGAGGTGTACAAGATGGCAGAGAAGAATACAGGGTGACTCCTAAAGAGGTGCACAAGATGTCAAGACAAGAATACAGGGTGACTCCTAAAGAGGTGTACAAGATGTCACACAAGAATACAGGGTGACTTCTAAAGAGATATACAAGATGCCATATAAGAATACAGGGTGCCTCCTAAAGAGGTGTGCAGGATTTCAGAGCAAAATACAGTACAAGATGCCAGATAAGAATACAGGGTGACTCCTAAAGAGATATACAAGATGCCAGATAAGAATACAAGTTGGCTCATAAAGAGGTGTACAAGATGGCAGAGAAGAATACAGGGTGACTCCTAAAGAGGTGCACAAGATGTCAGATAAGAATACAGGGTGACTCCTAAAGTGGTGTACAAGATGTCACACAAGAATACAGGGTGACTACTAAAGAGATATGCAAGATGCCATATAAGAATACAGGGTGCCTCCAAAAGAGGTGTGCAGGATGTCAGAGCAAAATACAGTCCAAGATGCCAGATAACAATACAGGGTGACTCCTAAAGAGATATACAAGATGCCAGATAAGAATACAAGGTGACTATTAAAGAGGTGTACAATATGGCAGAGAAGAATACAGGGTGACTCCTAATAGTGTAAGAAGAATAGGGTAAAGTGTGGAAAATTAGTTTATCAAGCTAAAGATTGGTGGAGAGGTTCCTCGAATAGCCTGGATCTAACTACTAAAAGCCCCAAAAAATCCCTCATGGGGAACATGCCGCCATATTGGAAAAATGGCCGCCATCATGGATTTCGTATCCAGCATTGCACTGAACGTCATAACTCGGTACCTAAGGGGGATAGGGACATGCGGTTTGGTCAGGATAACTTACCAGAATGCAGGCTATCATTTTGATACTACTCAACCTAGATAACAATCGAAATAGTTATTATAAATCACTTAAACAAACTCACATAGGGTAGTGTTAAAAGCCTTCTTGATGTTCAATGTCGATTTTTCACCTTTTACAGTCATGGGATTGAAAAAAGTACCGAAATAAATGTTGTTAAGCGCATCAAAAACGCACAAAAATATGTGATCAGCACTTTCGTGAACCAAAAATTATGGGTTTGAGAAGTTGTCAAACATGCGCATGCAACTCGAGGAACGGCGCGCCGAGGAGGGGGGCTTCACAAAGCCGGTGCAACTGGTGATGTAAACATATTATGTAGGCGCAACTATGCCCCCCTTTTTTAATGATAAGTAAAGTTTTGACACTCTTATATAGAAGAATAGCAGCTTAAAACCTAATAAATAATAAAAATCAGTAATTAATTTGTTAATACAGTACGGTAACTTTGCGCTTTAAAACTCTCTTTCTTGGCTACGTAGCCTATATTATGTTTATATAGAAAAGGAAAGATAAACGTTACTATTAGAAAATAAATTAAGCAGCTATTTGCTTATTTGTTATCTTATACCACACCATAAACACACTAACGTTTAAGCACATATATTCTGCTGCCACGGGGCGCTGTAGTGCGGTGTGCCTGTAAAGGAATAAGGAAAACTATTAATTATATCGTACGCGTTTAATATTGGTCATGTGTTGGTAAAAAAAAACCTGACACTTGCCTTAATCTCGACGCTTTTTCTTTGGTGAGGTTGAACTTTCAGAAGAGTCGACTCTGCGGCGAAGAGGTGGGAGGATCTGCATGGCAATTCTTCGGGGTTGTCCTCCCGTTCCTCACTCGCCATATCGTCAAGAGCAGGGGCGGTTCGACCTTGTACATCTAGGGGGGGTGAGAATTTAAAAAATGCCGACTGGCTATTTAACACTGCCGACTATACGCTTAAAAACTGAGCAACGGGAGGCAGAGGGGGGGGGGGGAGGGGGGGGGCGGCGGCTGTTGCAAACGATACACAAGGCAAATATACTCAATTAACGGCTTCCATTTAAAATGTATTTTATTAGTTCCAGAATTTTGAATAGCAGGAACATTTGATAAATGAACAAAATAAGTGTTTAAATATTACAAGAATAAAAAAAACTCTAGTTATCTCTCTAAATCCCTACTCTACGATGTTTTAACAAGGACCACTTCTCCACAATCTCCGTAATTTCAATGTCGTCGACCTTATCTTTCGTTGAAAACAACATCATGAGGGAGTCTAAGCGGTCGTCACCCATCGATGTCCGCAAATGATTGAAAATGGGCTTCAACTTGCTGAAGGACCGTTCGGAAGAAGCGGAAGACACTGGGGATGTTAAAATCAGTTGATAACCACACAGGCTAATCCTCTTAATTTAACAGCAACGTTTGTGATTTCTTTAAAAGATGAGCACTGTTTACTGGCATCAAGCAGGATTTCCAGCTCAGCCAGCACAAGCTCTTCATCTTGAAGGATGATTTTCGGGTGTGATTGCTTTATAGATCGGACGCGGTCGATGGTGCAGTTTTTTCTGTCAGCAGGTATCTTGAAAATTATGTGGAATGGCTCTAGTAAACAAATTAGTTTTGTGAGATTGTCTTGCACGCTTGTAGTAAATACTTCTTTGCAAGTCGCCGGGTCCTGTGGTGCTTTAAGAAGTCTTCCTCCGCATTTACTTGCATACTTTTCGCAAATGACGATGCACTCTTTATCAAAGCGTTCATCTTGCCATCGTCGTTGATATCTTCAAAAGACTTCAAAGCGCTCTGAATCAGCTGAATCGCGTCTACTACATTCAGCTCCTCCGCTTCTAAAAGCTCGGTTACGTTTTTAATTTTGAACATGATGTTTTTGGTAAAGTGCATGTCGCAGATAAAATCAAAGTCTAGAAGCTTTTTGTGCAAGCCTGACGCAAAAGTTCGGGTTTTACTGTCAAATTCAGAATCGAATGAGGTTTTCATTGTTTCCAATGCTGTGACTATCTCTTCAAAAGACGTAGAAACAACTCTCACCGATTCGGCGCGCACAGTCCACCTTGTTTTTTATAAATTCTTAAGTTGAAGTGAATTTTCAATTTTATCCAGCTCTTTCTGCAAGCTTAAATGCCGTTTCGTGCTACCCGAAAAAAAACGTACAATGCTTCAAGCATGAGTGTCAAAAAACTCTCGGGTAAGCGCGCTAGCATTACAAGCTGTCCCTATGAAAATGTTTAACCTGTGAGCTTGGCATGGAACGTACGGAATATCTATTTTGTTATTATTTCTAAGACACATACTCCATGACTGCAGAAAGTGAAAGTAGGTTTAGAGCTGTATGTAAAGGGGGCAAAATATATAAAAATAACTAAATTTTTAACAGGGAAAAAGTTTACTACAGTGAAAGCTTAGTTATACGACGTTTAGTTGTACGACGATCCCGTTTATACGACGAATTTAGCCTGTCCCTTCAGCAAAATAAGCTCAGTTATACGACACCTATCAGAGAAGTGCTGCTTTTGCAAGACGTTTTCCAGATCTAAACCGCATTAAGGGTGAGAATGAATGCCTTATATGATAAAGACAGGTCAAAGTGGGCACACATTAACTTATGCGACGCTCACAACGACGTTTTTGGCCAGTACCCTCCATTGGACGTCGTATAAACGAGCTTTCACCGCAATAAAGCGCGAAAAATGAATGGCAAACGGAAAATATCGACCGGACTGGACCAGGTGCTGACTAAGATTTGATAGTTTTTAGGGTATACGCGCTCAATAACGCCTTTGAAAGAAAGGAGGAGGTAAAATATGAAAATATATAACACGTGCAACACACTAAAATAACGATTCATAACGGATCGAAAAATAAATGCACACTATACGAGAATACAAGGCAAAATAGCTCTCATATTAAGGTAGTCCGTTTGGTACAGTCTGGTTTGAAAACTGTTCATTTTACACAATGGTTTGAAGTACGCAAAAAATATGTAGGGTGTTTACAGATGTCTAATCTACAATTCATTAACAAAATCAATATAGAGCAAGCCCGAGTGTGGCCGAATCGTTTTGGAGAGTACCGTATACAGGATGTTCCAAAACTCAGTGACAAGAAAACCGGGTCGGGGTGGACGAGACAATTCTAAGCCACTTAGTCTAAAAACGAAGGTCCAGAAATACTCCCCTACCACGCTGGACTTTGTCAAAGTGGGCAGATGGCCTAGTTTGGTATCTGTCGGATTGCTTAATTACTCATCAGATCAGATTAAATCTTAGCGGAATGGATAGAGTACATAAATATGAGTAAACTTCCAATGGAGAGATTTTCTGGTAACGTGTAAGGTTTATGCGCTAGTCACCAAAAATGGTGTGATGATGATGATGATGATAATTGTTGTTTTAAGGGGCCTAACATCTAGGTTATCGGCCCCTGATGGTTTGGGTGATCGTGAAGATGAAAATGACATGCAAACTTAAAAACTACTAACTACTAACCTACATCTATAAGGCATCCAACGTTTAGAATGAAGCATTGGCCTTATGGCGCGTTACGACAGGGTTGCCACTCCATGTGAGGAAGCAGTACAAAGCGCTTCGCGTACACTTTCCGCACATTCAGCGATTGTGCAGTGACGAAGACTTGAATTAAGTACTGTATAATAATACTAATAGTAGGCTAACATAACACATACAACGAAATTAAACTAAATTAACTATTACGTCATTATAAAGTCATTATATTTAACATTCCTGCTATTCTTGCGAAGTATATTACTTAGCCTCTTTTTGCGTGGTGACAGTACTGGACCCTGTCCACTCTCACTACGTATTTTAAAAACGGCAGTCTTTGATGTTCCTGTGGCCAGAGCAGTTTCATTGACTAAATTATTTATACTTTCGTTAGGTTTAAGATTCTTAAAATAACTGAACACATTAATTACGACCTGTTTTTCCCTCCTTCTGAGCACTTGACCACGATTTCTTTTCACAAAACTATCCATTGTTGTACGTAAAATACAACACGTTAAATCTAACAGAACTGCTGCACACACACTCAAGATAGAGACTGCTGAACAACTGAAATACAAGCACGAAGGGCACAGTAATAAAGCTGTGAGTAGCATGCTGCACCCCGCTGTCCTTCGAAACTTCATTCATATAATCCGCGGCCAATGAACAGCCCGGCCTGTGTAAACAATTAAATCTACACTCTGGGTAAGCAGGTAGAAAATTTCTTCCAACATTCCTCTACAACTCTCAAACTGACATGACATGGTTATCTTTAAAAATAGAGAAGTTGGCATCATACGAACTTTTTCAATGCTGCTATGCGGTTATCAGAGAATATTCAGAAGTTTTACCTACATGAAAATTGTAATATTGCCAGTATAAAATATTTCAATAATCCATCATCAAGACGGCACATTTAGCTACACGTGTGTGAAAAAAGAAGGCATCACAAAGTCAATGCAACATGATATAAGATCGATTTTACTAATAAGGGGACACAGTTCATCGTTTTTTTTAATATAGATATCTAATTTTTTCTAGCATTTCTATCACGTTTACGTAGTTCTAATATAGGACAAAAAAGATCGGCAAAACATAGTTCTACCCGAATATGCTGTTTTTTCGACAAAAAAAATCGACTGATATGGCAACAGTGGATTGCTAGAAAATGACAGCGTCATACATGTCTCACGTGCAACAGAAAGAGAGAAGAATATCCCTATCTAACCAGTGCTTCATTCTAAACGTTGGATGCCTTATAGAAGAAGAAATGGAAAAACTAAAGGAGAATAAGGCAAATAAAGGACAGGAGGAAAAGAAATGCCCTCAACCCTAGAAGAATGCGGATTGAGGGACATGGAAGGAAGGAGAGCCATGAAAGGCAGATAGGAAAGTGAAAGAGGAGATGGTCCGCCCCAAAGGTAAGGGACAAAAGGGGAAAACGGACCCAGCTCAGGAATCCCTCGGGGTCGCCAACTCCCGAACTCACCAGCCGTGAGCCCCTGAGGGTGTAGCATTATCTACGGTGCACCAAAAGTGGTGGGGCTACATACACCCGGCCTCCCTGAGGGCCTTGAGCAGAAGGCAGGAGATAACATGAAAAGAAAAAGAAGGCTGACCCCTCGCAGAAGGAGGAAATCAGAAAAGATGAGACAAGGGCCAATTAAGGTGGGAAAGGAAGAGACTTCCTAGGCCTCGGATACCCTAATACCGTCGGGGTCGGAAGAGAACAAGTGAGGTCGACAGGAAAGGAGACAGAGAGGAGCCTGGCACAAGTAAGTGGAAGCAATGCCGGACTCAGCTGGGGCCCCGTGGTCGCCAACCCACGTCCCACAAGATGTGAGCCCCTGGGGGACAAAAATGGTGTGTGTGAATTATTGTCTACTATACAGGTAAAGGCATTTTCTTTAGAGATTTTAAGCACCTAAACATAACGAGCTACAGCAAAAGTCGCCATAACGAAATGTACCAATGATTGTCTGTCCATTCCGCTAAGATTTAATTTTATTGTAACTTAGCTACCCGATGGGTATTAAGTTCAACCCTTTGAAGACGTCGAGCGTCGCAGGGGTGCTTCTCCGGATATTCGTTCCTTCTACAAAGTTACTTAGAGTTGTCTCCTCCACCCCACCCCGGTCCTCTTGTCACTGTGTTTTAAAAGTGTCTGTAAGTTTTATTTAAATTAAAAAAAGATGGTTTAAAAGAGAACAATTTCCCCCCACCCCCACCCGCCCCACCACAAAGGTCGACTTGTATGGATTTATCGGGCATTTTTTCTTGTTAACCCCATTAACCATAAACATGGCTGAAAATACGCATGTATTTATTGTATTATTACGGTATTACTTACGTTTGATTGGTACGCGATGCTCCATGATAATGTTCCATGCCGGCAAAAGCTCACGTCCCCTGCCACTGTATTTGCACCTTGTTATCACTGTAAAAGTTGCCGGTTCAGGAACGACTGCTTTCACTAATTCTCGGTGACCACTGCACTGACCATAGTGAGCACCCCACCCCTTGAGGAACTATGGAACTATAAACCTGTCAATTTTGTCACAATAGCGCGGATATCTGAGGACGCGCCGAGACCAGCGGTAGCAGGTCATTTAAGTTATGACTCATAACATTCCTCCGATTACATCTCACTGAGTTGGCTAGAGTTTGCCGACCCTTCCTCTTGCCGCACTGGGCTATTGCCAGGCTGTACGAAATTATTGCAGCGTCCATTTGTGCCGACTGTCGGTAAAAATAAATCGGACCAAATCGTATTTAGCCATACCCCGTTTTGCTTTTTTAAATGCTGTTTTGGGAAATGTTACGACTTCTTCAGGATTTGCCGACTGATATCGTATTTGCCGACTGAGAAAATACCTGAGGGGGGTGAGACACCCCCCCCAACCCCCCCAGTCGAACCGCCCCTGGTCAAGAGTATCTGGCTCTGGCTTGTTAGAACAACCATCACCAGTGCAATTGCTGCACATTGCTGAACAGGAGAGACCTTGTCTTCGGCAACCGCAAGATCTGCTGCCGCATCCTGTCTTGCATTCACAGCTGATGAGGTTTAGGAGGAAGTCTGGTGCGGGAGGAGATTCTGTTGGAATCGGTAAAAATTTGCCGATTCTGTTCTTCTTCCATCCCCACTCTGTAGGGGGAAGAGAGATTCCGCGCCATTCCTGCACTTGGTGGTAAACTCTTAGGCTATGCTGTCGAGATCCTGCTGATGTTGGTGGAAGACTTGAGAGGTCGAAGTCTGCATGGAGACGTTGTTTGGCAATGGTCTTAAGGTACTGACTATACCTCGTCTTGATTAGGCTATCTGTAGTTCTACCTCCGTATAACGCTACGAATAATTCTTCCCCTGCCTTCACGATCTCTTCCAATGAAGCGTCTGCGCTGTTAAAACCAGCAACTCTTTGGCGAAGAACTAGGTTATTGTTTAAAGTTAAACGCGTGTACTTTCCCCTTCCTGTAGGGATCCGAAGTTGTGTCGCAACCGGACATGGCATGGAGGATGAGAAGATTGTCGGTCATGTCCCCTAGAGCCTTCTGCAATTCCGTAGAGTCAAAGAGTTTCTTCGGATGGGCTTTTGAAGGTGGCACCAGCATATAGACGTTTCTATCGCGTTCTGCAAGGCTTGAGAGAAGTACCAACAAATAGGTATCCTCTCCAAAAATTGCCACATGACCTCCCTTCTCTGCTCCCTTTATCGCTGTTGTCACGATGAGACGATCAGCATCAGACTTGGCATGGATAGCTGGAATCCCCTTTTCTTCGAAACAACGACCTAAAAGTGCGACGAATCTTGATTTGTTTTAAGTGTTGGCTAGGAACTGATGCTGCGACGAGACCATTTGTACTTCCAAATCCACCAAAACTTCAGAAGATGACGTCTTGGCACGTCGTCTCATGTGCTCCACGTCTTTCGTGATACTTTCAGAATAGCCGTCGAACACTACAATAGGTTTCCCTTGATAGTTCACCTTGATGTACGAAATGTAGTTCTTACAAACATCATCGAAGGTTCCCGATTTCGGCCATACCACCCGGTGCAGGAGATCTCCACCATCAAACACGTAGGTAACGTCTTCGGGCAGACAGGTCATTGGTCACACAACTTCTCTATCACTGTCCGTAAAGTTGATTTTGTACCTTTTCTGATAGTTGAAGCATCGAACAGCTCTGGCGGCAATATAGCCAACTCGTATTCAAAGCAAGATTCAAGGTTCTCTTCATTGCTAGCGACACACGCAATCCGATGAAACAGCTGGTTCGGATTTACAGGTACGGTCTCACCTCGGACAACAACATTGCTCATTGCTGCAAGAGTGACAACTTTGTCCTTTCGTTGGAGTTTAACTTCGGCGAACGATTTCCCTTCCAGTTTCTTCAAAGTCGAGGTCCCTATCTCGCAAGCTGAGACGCAGGTCACGTTTCGTCACCCATAACACCGGTTGATAAAGACACCAAAATATCTTGAGGTTAGTTGAAAGGAGAATGTATACGTAGCCATTCTGTGAATTTTTCGAGATGCCTGAAGTCTCGCCTTTGGCAAGCTTGCCCAAGTTCCACGTGTTGCTGGGACGTGCTCGTGTTCACGCCAGCAAAGGAATCCAAAGCTTCCACCATCTTCACTGAAGCTGAGATTGCATGTATCCAGCGTGCAAGCATAGCATCAGATATTCCTTGCCCTCGAGTCAACCCTCCTGTTGTCTTAAAATTCTTCATCAGGTCTTGTTCGATGATCATATCAGACCAAATCCCACTCCAGAATTTTGATGAACTACGCACGGTAAAGAATCCTTTTTCCACAAACTTCTCGAAATCTCTGGTTGCCATGGTCATCTCCAGGCTCACCATTTGCTGGAGATAGACGAGGGCAGACTTCGCATAGTTCATATGCCCACCAGCATGCAGGAAAGGCAGCATCTTCTAAACACAATGCAAATGCAGTTATTGGTGTTTTTTTTGTAGGGCCCGGATTTTGATGAAAAGTCATCTTTTTTCTGAGTACACGGAGACGATGCTTAGTGGTAATTAAGTGTATTCTACAATAAATATGTTAGATATATGGGGTTTTAAAAAGTCATCAAAATACATTTTTCCTACATTTTGCAGAATAAAGTCATTTTCTAACATTTAGGGGCATTTTAGGTCATTTTTCATGTGTTATACGTTTATGGGTCATTCTTTTAAAATTAAATATGGATAAATGCTCATTTTAAAGTTATGTTTTTAGTATCTGTATTTCTAAACATGTCAGCGTTAACATTCATGGACTAACCCTTATACTGTAGTTCTGCAGTGCCCATCTGTTTTCATTACCCTTTTCTTATCTACGCAGCTGATTTAATTTTTATCGACGATACATTTGTGTATACGGTTTGCGTCACTGATTTCTTCGCGTGCACGTGAGTATTGCGCCAGTCTGAGAAAAGAAACGGGGTAATCCCCTCAGCGCCATGTGGTTTGTGTCGAGTTTATCTTTATTAGAAGTGTTGACAGTTCTGACGGCAGCTCTGGCGTCTGATCGTTCACCCAATTACCTGCCAACTAAAGGACTTTTAAGGTGTGCTTGTGTTGTAGGTGTGTGACATTTTGTTGTGCAGTGCATTTGAATTGCCAAAACAAAAGCAGTCAACTGCAAGCCGTTTAAAACAGTATGTGTCAGATTTCGGTGAAAACATATTCTCAACTGATGGAACTATTTTGTTCTGTAAAGTGTGCGAAATCAAAGTCGCTGCAGATAAGCGGTTCAGCGTACAACAACACGTCGGGCGCGATAAACATTTGCGAGGTCTTGAAAATGTGGAAAAAAGGAAAGTGTCTCAATTAGTCTACTGTTAAAAGAAACTGCTTCGACATCAACTAACAAGTCATCTTCCTTTTATAAAGAATTATGTGAAGTGTTTGTTAGTGCTAATATTCCACTTGGAAAACTAAGCAATCCTAAATTAAGTGATTTCCTCGAACGCCACACTGGTCATACTATTCCAGACGAATCAACATTGCGTAAAAACTACCTATCAACATGTTAGGAAGACACGTTAAACCGAATACGTGAATGTGTGAATGGGAAGAAATTACGTATCAATTGACGAGACTACAGATTCAGAGGGACGTTATGTAGGAAATGTAGTGATAGGGACTCTAGAAACAAACAGTTCCCGGCAATCTTTTCTGCTGTCCTCAGAGGTTTTGGAAGCGGTTAATCACACTCAGATATGCAAACTGTTCGATAAATCCATGTGTTTAATATGGCCTATGGGAATACAACATGAGAATGTGCTCCTCTTCCTAACAGATGCAGCACCTTACATGGTAAAGGCAGAAAAATCTATCAAAGCATTTTACAATAAGATGGTGCATGTTACTTGTCTGGCCCATGCTTTTCATCGAATTGCAGAAGAGGTCCGATCAAAATTTTCAGAAGTAGATAGACTAGTTTGCTCAGCAAAGAAAGTCTTTGTCAAAGCACCATCCCGCACTAAATATTTCAAAGACAAGGCCCCTGATTTAGCTTTGCCCCCCGCACCAGTTTTAACACGCTGGGGTACCTGGTTGACTGCATGCATATACTATTGTGACAACTTTCACATAGTGAGAGAAGTAGTGAATGGCTTTGATAGGACAGATGCTAAGGCTATTGGGAGTGCACAGGACCTGTTTTCTGATCCTCAAATGGAAGGTAAATTGGCTTGCATAAAATCAAATTGTTCATTTTTGCCAGAAACCATAACCTGTCTAGAATAAAGTGGCATGCTATTGGCCAAGTCAATAGAGTTAGTCAGGAATGCTGAAGGTTGTATAAAACATGTAAAAGGTGAGATTGGGGACTCAGTCAGACAGAAAATAAAATTTGTATTGGACAAGAATAAAGGGTATCAGACAGTGTGTCAAATAGCCAGTATTTTATCGGGAGAAGACTTCAGGATTGACATTTTTGAAGAGGATTTAACAGCCAGTGACATAGTGTTTTTCAAATATGCTCCTATTACATCAGTGGAAGTGGAGAGACGTTTCTCGAAATATAAAACAGTATTAGCTGACAACCGCCGTTCCTTCACCTTTGATAACTTGAGGATGACGACGGTGCTATATTGCAACGCTAACTAAGGTATGTTTATTTAGCAATACATTTTTTCACTTTGTAGTAGAAATGAAAATGACGTATTGTTTATCTATTGATTAATAGTTTAGACTAATTATACTAAGAATATTTGTTATTCGAACCATTATTTGTACAAGACAATCATGAAATTGATCATTTTTAGGTAATTTTTTATGATAATTTTTAGGTCTTTATTTTTAAAATTAGGTCATTTTAAGATAATTTTAAGGGCATGTTATTGGTCATTTTTCGATAATTTTAAGGTCATCAACATCCGGGCCCTATTTATTAGGTTATAAGCTGCTATCCTTCTATATAAAAGTGTCAAAACTTTACTTATCATTAAAAAAGGGGCATAGTTGCGCCTACAGAATATGTTTACATCACCAGTTGCACCGGCTTTGTGAAGCCCCCCTCCTCGGCGCGCCGCTCCTCGAGTTGCATGCTCATGTTTGACAACTTCTCACACCCGTAATTTTTGGTTTACGAAAGTGCTGATTCCATATTTTTGTGCGTTTTGATGTGCTTAACAACATTTATTTCGGTACTTTCTTCAATCCCATGACTGTAAAAGGTGAAAAATCGACACTGAACATCAAGAAGGCTTTTAACGCTACCCTATGTGAGTTTGTTGATTTATAATAACTATTTCGATTGTTATCTAGGTTGAGTAGTATCAAAATGATAGCCTGCATTCTGGTAAGTTATCCTGACCAAACCGCATGTCCCTATCCCCCTTAGGTACCGAGTTATGAGGTTCAATGCTATGCTGGATACGAAATCCATGATGGCGGCCATTTTTCCAAGATGGCGGCATGTTCCCCATGAGGGATTTTTTGGGACTTTTAGTAGTTTGATCCAGGCTATTCAAGGAACCTCTCCACCAATTTTTAGCTTGATAAACTAATTTTCCTCACTTTGCCCAAATGCGGTCTAATATTCCTTCACTATAAAGAGATGCACAAGATGTCAGACAAGAATACAGGGTGCCTCCTAAAGAGGTGTGCAGGTTGTCAGAGCAAAATACAGTACCAGATGCCAGATAAGAATACAGGGTGACTCCTAAAGAGTTATACAAGATGCCAGATAAAAATACAAGGTGACTCTTAAAGAGGTGTACAAGATGGCAGAGAAGAATACAGGGTGACCCCTAAAGAGGTGCACAAGATGTCAGGCAAGAATACAGGGTGACTCCTAAAGAGGTGTACAAGATGTCACACAAGAATACAGGATGTGCAGGTTGTCAGAGCAAAATACAGTACAAGATGCCAGATAAGAATACATGGTGTCTCCTAAAGAGATATACAAGATGCCAGATAAGAATACAAGGTGACTCTTAAAGAGGTGTACAAGATGGCAGAGAAGAATGCAGGGTGACTCCTAAAGAGGTGCACAAGATGTCAGATAAGAATACAGGGTGACTCCTAAAGAGGTGTACAAGATGTCACACAAGGATACAGGGTGACTTCTAAAGGGATGTACAAGATGCCAGATAAGAATACAGGGTGCCTCCTAAAGAGGTGTGCAGGATGTCAGATCTAATTACAGGGTGACACTTAACGAGGTGTGCAGTATGTTAGATTCAATTCAAATACAGGGTGACCCTTAAAGAGGTTTGCAAGATATCAGATTCAAATAATGGGTGACTCTTAAAGAGTTGTAAAAGATGTCAGACTCAAATACAGGGTGACCCTTAAAGAGGTACCCGCGCGGGAAGCCTAAGTTAATGGGTAATGGAGCCTGTTGAAAGAGTCCTGGGGCTTCAAGTGAAGCGAGAAGCCCTCCTGAGCCTTTCTAACATGTGTAGCATTTGTAGCATGCGTCATTTGAAATGATATAACGTCTAGTCATTCAGACTGACTGTAATTTTTTCAATTGGCAGCTCACGAGTAGATTCAACAAATGAGCGAAGACGCACGAAGCGTTTCAAAAAAGTCCTGTATGCGTTCAAATACCATTCGTCCGAAAGCGATGAAACTTGGGTGAGATGTTGAGTACACGCCTGGGAAGGTTTTCGACTTAGTAAATCCATTTTACAATAGGTAGTGTACGAGTATATTCAACAAATGGGTGACGGCGCTCGAATCGTTTCAACAAAGACCCATATGCGTTCATATACCATTCATTTCATTGCGATGAAACTTTGGTGAGTTTTTGAGTAAGCTCCCATGAATGTTTCTGAGATAGTTAATCAATTGTATAATACACACATCAAAAAAAGTTTTGCATCACCTCGGTTCCCAGATCTCCGGCATATATACGTTGACTGTGTATATTGTATCCAAGATACAGTCCCTTTGACTGTTCATAGATGTCACTAAAACTGCTCAAAGATGTAAACAACCATGCATGAGCAGGGCCTATTAGACGGAGGGGGTACGACAGCCGATCAGTTCCAGTCATTCCACCAGGACGAAGGTACGCTGCTCATGTTGTCTGTAGTTCTACCATGCCTAGAAGGTCAATACCGCAGTTCGATCGCGTCCGCATTGTTACTTTGTGTCAAGAAGGGCTCTCAACAAGGGAAGTTTCCAGGCGTCTCAGAGTGAACCAAAGCGATGTTGTTCGGACATGGAGGAGGTACAGAGATACAGGAACTGTCGATGACAGGCCTCGCTCAGGCCGCCCAAGGGCTACTACTGTAGTGGATGACTGCTACTTACGGATTGCCGCTCGGAGGAACCCTGACAGCAATGCCACCATGTTGAATAATGCGTTTCGTTCAGCCACAGGACGTCGTGTTTCAACTCAAACTGTGCGCAATAGGCTGCATGATGCGCAACTTCACTCCCGACGTCCATGGCGAGGTCCAGCTTTGCAACCCCGACACCATGCAGCGCGGTACAGATGGGCCCAACAACATGCTGAATGGACCCCACGGAATTGGCATCACGTTATCTTCACCGATGAGTGTCGCATATGCCTTCAACCAGACAATCGTCGGAGACGTGTTTGGAGGCACCCTGGTCAGGCTGAACGTCTTAGACACACTGTCCAGCGAGTGCAGCAAGGTGGTGGTTCCCTGATGTTTTGGGGTGGCATTATGTGGGGCCAACGTACGCCACTGGTGGTCATGGAAGGCTCCGAAACGGCTTTACGATACCTGAATGACATCCTCCGACCCATAGTGCAACCATATCGGCAGAATATTGGAGAGGCATTTGTCTTCATGGACGACAATTCTCGACCTCATCGTGCACATCTTGTGAATGCGTTCCTTCAAGATAACGACATCGCTCGACTACAGTGGCCAGCATGTTCGCCAGACATGAACCCTATCGAACATGCCTGGGATATGTTGAAAAGGGCTGTTTATGGACGTCTTGACCCACCAACCACTCTGAGAGATTTACGTCGAATTGTCGTTGAGGAGTGGGACAATTTGGACCAACAGTGTCTTGATGAACTTGTGGATAGTATGCCACGGCGAATACAGGCATGCATCAATGCAAGAGGACGTGCTACTGGGTATTAGAGGTAGTGGTGTGTACTGCAATCTGGACCACAAATGCTGAAAGTCTAGCTGTATGATGGTACAACATGCAATGTGTGGGTCTCATGAGCAATAAAACGAGCTGAAATGTTGTTTGTGTTGATCTCTATTCCCTTTGTATTTAACGGTTCCGGAACTCTTGGAACCGAGGTGATGCAAAACTTTTTTTGATGTGTGTAGTTTAGAGGTGGTTAACGTAAGAAGAAAACAAGATGTTCAGTAAAGAACATATAGCCTACTTTCTCCTAAATGCATGGGTATTGTTATAACTCTTTGTCCTTTTCAAGGAGTATGATTGAATGTTGGTTGTAGGAGCTTGTTGAAATACAACGTGCTATAGGGATATTAAACATGAATATGAGGTGCCCTTTGCTAGTGCTACCTCTGTACCAAATTTCGTTCAATTCGGTTTCACCGTGTTTGAATTGATAGGGGGAATCGATTTGCACACATACTTGGCCACCATCTGCAAACTATTGGGCTGATGTTCTTGCAGTTTGGTCAGAATATGGTTCCCACATAAATATATGGTGTTGCAAAATTAGGTAGAGACTAGATTATTAGGTTGGTCGTAATTACATTTTAGCTTTTAACATTTGGGTGGCCGCGATTACGTTTCCATCAAGATAGCGGTGATATAAAACATGACACTGAGGTGCCCTTTGCTAGTGCTACCTCTATACCAAATTTCGTTCCATTTGGTTTCAGCGTGTTTGAATTAATAGGGGGAATCGATTCTGACACAAAGATGGCCGCCATCCGCAAACTATTAGGCGAATGACCTATTAGATTGGTCAAAGGATGCTCCCTCCATAAAGGTATGTAGTTGCAAAATTTGGTAGAGATCGGATGATTAGGTTAATCGTAATTTGATTTAAGCTTTGAACATTCGTGTGGCCGCCATTACGTTTCAGTCAAGATGGCGGCGATATAAAACATGACACTGAGGTGCCCATTGCTAGTACTACCTCTGTACCAAATTTCGTTCCATTCGGTTCCACCGTGTTCGAATTAATAGGGGGAATCAATTTTGACATAAAGATGGCCTCCATCCGCAAACTATTAGGTGAATGACCTATTAGATTGGTCAAAGGATGCTCCCTCCATAAAGGTATGTAGTTGCAAAATTTTGTAGAGATCGGATGATTAGGTTAATCGTAATTTGATTTAAGCTTTGAACATTCGTGTGGCCGCCATTACGTTTCAGTGAAGATGGCGGCGATATAAAACATGACACTGAGGTGCCCATTGCTAGTACTACCTCTGTACCAAATTTCGTTCCATTCGGTTCCACCGTGTTCGAATTAATAGGGGGAATCAATTTTGACATAAAGATGGCCTCCATCCGCAAACTATTAGGTGAATGACCTATTAGATTGGTCAAAGGATGCTCCCTCCATAAAGGTATGTAGTTGCAAAATTTGGTAGAGATCGGATGATTAGGTTAATCGTAATTTGATTTAAGCTTTGAACATTCGTGTGGCCGCCATTACGTTTCAGTCAAGATGGCGGCGATATAAAACATGACACTGAGGTGCCCTTTGCTAGTGCTACCTCTGTACCAAATTTCGTTCCATTCGGTTCCACCGTGTTCGAATTAATAGGGGGAATCAATTTTGACATAAAGATGGCCGCCATCCGCAAACTATCAGGTGAATGACCTATTAGATTGGTCAGAGGATGCTCCCTCCATAAAGGTATGTAGTTGCAAAATTTGGTAGAGATCGGATGATTAGGTTAATCGTAATTTGATTTAAGCTTTGAACATTTGTGTGGCCGCCATTACGTTTCCGTCAAGATGGCGGCGATATAAAACATGACACTGAGGTGCCTTTTGTTAGTACTACCTCTGTACCAAATTTCGTTCCATTCGGTTGCACCGTGTTCGAATTAATAGGGGGAATCGATTTTCACACAAAGATGGCCGCCATCCGCAAACTATTACGCTGATGACCTATTGCTTTGGTCAGAGGATGCTCCCCCCATAAAGGTATGTTGTTGCAAAATTTGGTAGAGATCGGATGATTAGGTTAATCGTAATTTGATTTAAGCTTTGAACATTTGTGTGGCCGCCATTACGTTTCCGTCAAGATGGCGGCGATATAAAACATGACACTGAGGTGCCTTTTGTTAGTACTACCTCTGTACCAAATTTCGTTCCATTCGGTTGCACCGTGTTCGAATTAATAGGGGGAATCGATTTTCACACAAAGATGGCCGCCATCCGCAAACTATTACGCTGATGACCTATTGGTTTGGTCAAAGGATGCTCCCCGCATAAAGGTATGTCGTTGCAAAATTTGGTAGAGATCGGATGATTAGGTTAGTCGTAATTTGATTTAAACTTTGAACATTTGTGTGGCCGCCATTACGTTTCCGTCAAGATGGCGGCGATATAAAACATGACACTGAGGTGTCCTTTGCTAGTGCTACCTTTGTACCAAATTTCGTTCAATTCGCATTCACCGTGTTCGAATTGATAGGGGGGGGGGACAGACATTCAGAGTACACACACTCACACACACACAGACACACAGACACACACACACACAGACTCACACACACACATACACACACACAGACAGACACACTTTTTTCGCCCTGTGTTGATCTCATAAGTCTACTTTCATTTTTTGCAAAAATCGAAAGTAGGCTAAAAATATTGGGAATCCAAAAGCAGTTCAACAAACAAAGTCACATCGCCAACACTTTCTTTGATTGGCATTTCAACGCATGCCGGGTACAGCTAGTAGTCTATAAATGAAACATACGTTTTAAGGTTGAATTCGTGCAGGTTTTCGATGAGTTGGTTTACTGTTTGGAGGTGGTCCACCGTGCTGAATCCTGGTCTGAAACCTGCTTGTTCTATATGTTGGTTTTCCTCTAGTGATTTTGACATTCCCTTGGTTAATATTTTTGTGAGCAGTTTGTATAGATTGGCAGCAGACTTATCGGTCTATAATTGTCGATGTCGTCGTTTGCTCCTTTTTTTTATGGAGCAGGATTATAGTGCTTTGTTTCCACTCCGCTGGTATTTCTTCAGGTTCGAGTATTGTGTTGAAGAGTCGAGTGTTGATTGCTACAAGTTCCTCATCTCCGTATTTTAGGTACCGTATCCGTTAAATATACCATCGTCACCTAGGCATCTTTCATTTTTGGTTTCTTTTATTGCTGCACTCACCTCACTGTGAAGGATGGAAAAGGGGGGGGGGGGGGAATTTCCTCTTTCTGGTGACCCTTTGGATTATTCAAATGTTGAATCATACTTTCCCTCTCGAGGGTACTAGAGTACAGTTTTTCGTAGAATTCCGTGGCATGTCGCAGTATCTCTTCTCTTGAAGCTAGTCTATTTTCTTTTACGTCCTTCACTCCTAATATCCAGTGTTTGCCATCTGATATTTATTTCCTGATCTTTCTTACTGATGTCGATCTTTCTATAGCTTTCTTGACCATTTTGGGGTTGTGATCTCGGATTTCTCTTTTTGTGCGTTTGTTCATCTCCGCATACTCTGCCTTTTTCTGATTGTTGGTTTCTGCTTCCCGTTTTAATTTCTCTCTCTCTCTCTCGTCAATCAGTCGTCTGGTGCTTTCTTTCAGCTTATTTCCCTTTCCTGTCTTTTTCGCCCCAATAGAGGATTATGTAGCAGCTTTTGTGATGCATTTCTCCAGTTTGCCATATATGTTCTGTGCGCTCTTCTCCTCTTGTTCTTCCAGCCCTTGCGGGTTCTTCTTCATTTTCTCTGTGTACTGGGTTTGGTTGGTTCTTTCCGGTTTGAACCTTTGGGTTTTAACATATGAGCATCGTTACATAAGCTAGAGGTACCTGATATGAGAGGGTAGCACGGATGATTGCGGGGGCAAATAGATGGGAGCAATGGCAGGAGGGTACTCGTATTGAAGAGAAAAGACTAAGTTAGAAATGAACACGTTAGATGAAGCTGTTCGTATGAGCCGACTCAGAGGGCGGGGTTTTGTGATGAGAATGGGGTAGGAGAGATTAACTTAGAGGTTAATGAGTTCGGCTGTAGTGGGTAAGAGCAGCAGAGGTAGACATAGGAGGCGATGGTCAGATTCAGTGATGAACGATCTCTAAGTGAGAGGTGTACAGGTAGAGGAGGCCGCAGTGATAACTGCTAATAGGGCATCATGGAGGCGACTTGTTCGAAAACAGAGGCTTGCAGACTAGACTGGACGCCGAAAGGCAAATCAGTCTCATTTCCCCCTTTTCCAGCTGACACTGGGTGGGGGAAATATGGTTCCTCTCCACTTTGTTCTGTCGTTCCACCATTCCTCTTCCGACACGGTGTTCCAATCCAGGTTCCGTTTACTAATGCTATTCTTCACCGAGTCCATCCAACGCATTCTTGGTCTTCCTTGTCCTCTCTTCCCTGTCATCCGTCGGTCCAGTGCTCGTCTTGGTAGCCTTACTTCATTCATCCGTTTGACATGTCCAAACCATCTCAATCTGTTTTGCTCCAGTTTGTAATTTAGTTTCTGTACTCCCAGTTCTTTCCGTATATCTTAATTTCTCACTCTGTCTCTCCTCGTTTTCTGGACCATACTTCTAAGGAATCTCATCTCAGCTGCCAGTACTCTGCTCTCATCCCTCTTAGTCATTGTCCAAGTTTCTGTTGCTTATGTCATTATAGGAACATAGTATGCTTTGTACATAACTTCTTTAGCCTTAATTGGTATATCCTTGTTCCATAGACTACTAGTCCCCGTACCTGTTGGTAGAAAGCACTCCCGAGTTGTATTCTTCTGCTAATTTCCAAATCTAGTCTTCCTCAGTTCACTTCCCAAGTATTTAAAGTGTTTCACCACTTTCAATTCCTTATCTCCTACTTTGATTACTCCTTTTCCTTCTTTCTTACCTCTATTCACCACCACTGTTTTACTCTTCTCCACATTTATCTTCAATCCCCATTGCTCAATCTTTTCATTTATTACGTCTAACTGCTCTTGTACCTCCATCTCATCCTCGCCCCAGATCACAACATCGTCTGCAAACAACATTACCTTCATCTTTGCCCTACTGTAGTCTTTCATTGCTGCCTTCATGATGTCATCCATCACCATTAAGAACAATAATGGTGACAACACACTTCTTTGCTTTAGTCCAGTGACACTTTTAAACCATTCCGATGTCCCGACTCTAGTCTTCACACTACTGTAGCAATCCGTGCTTATTCCTTTTATCATGTCTCTCAGTGCCTTGCCTATCCCCCTAATTGTTAAGCTTTCCCAAACGTTTGTTCTAGGGATGCTATCATAGGCCTTTTCTAGATCAAAATGAAATGAAAATGAAACTGTATGCATGTTGTATTTCCAGAAATTAAGACAGTCTAATCGAATCCCGACTCTGACAACAGTTATCCTGAGTGTTGATATCCCTTTCTTTACTGCACACTCACTCCAGGAAAATACTGGGACGGTACCTTGTTCCAGGTAGGCTACCTCAATCCTTTATCGATATAACTACATCTTAACCTCAACAGACCAGACAGACTGCCTTTAATCAACTGGTGCAATGGATGAAAGAAAACGAACTACAAATAAATATAGAAAAGACAGTGAGCTTCAGAAAGGGAAGACCACAAGCAATCTTCTCTCACTCACCATGAAAGGCATAACACTACAACCACAGGGGTTCATTTACAGGACGCATATAAGAGACAGAGTAGTAGCTGCGATAGTCGCCATGAAAGACATAAATCATGTGAAAAAACTCTCTTTAGCGACGGCAAAGTATGTTCAGGCTAAGATAACCCCCATCATCACTTATGGGATTCTGATTGTTTGGGAATACCTGACGAAAAGCGGACTATGACAATGCAAGACCACATGTGGCAACCAGAACCGCCAACAAGCTCCGGTCATTTCACCGGGAGAATCAGGGGCATCTCAAATTTAGTGCTGCGATGGGGCAAATATCTGAACAAATGTGGGAAAATAGTGTAAGGTACGTAGAACAGTACGTATATTTATAATTACCTGTAGGCTATGTATTTTTGGGGGCCAAATATATAGAGGCAAAGACTTCTTGATCCGCCCTCGTATATGGCCAGAATTCTACGCTACACATTCAATGATGAGCAGTGACTGGCATCAAGAGAACTATGTGCTGAGACATTTCATGACACGCTTCATAGTTTATGGCTTTCAGTTCAAGGTGTGCAGGAATGACAAATAACTTACCATGAGACAAACGTTCATTGTGTTGGTGTGTTTAGCAATGGAAGCTGTGAGCGATACCACGCAATGACTTGCAGTGAAAGGAAGTGCTCCTTTCTTCAAACGAAAACAGTAATCATTAAAAATGTATCCTACATTGTGAGTTTTCTTGTTATTTTGTATGGCCATTGGCTGCATTAATTAACTACAACTAGACACACTACTACAAATACCACGACAAAACATGTCATTAGACAATTTTCACATACACCGAAGTACACGGGGCTGATGGCCAAGTACGTCACAATTCTATAAATGGAGTAACTACATCACTTAACTCATAGCTCCATTGAAGTTCTTTTTATTCCCAGAAAATGTATGTCGCCTCCGTAGCTTAGCGGTCAGCATGGTTAGCTGCCGCCCCGGAGGTCCTGGGTTCGATTCCCGGCTCTGCCACGAAATTTGAAAAGTGGTATGAGGACTGGAACTGGGTCTATTCAGCCTCAGGTGGTCCAAATGAGTAGAGGGGGTTCGATTCCCACCTCAGCCATCCTCGAAGTGGGTTTCCGTGGTTTCCCACTTCGTCTTCGGACAACTGCCAGGATGGTACTGCCCCCGTAAATTGAATTATTTAGGGGAGAGTATTTTCCGTCCCCATGATAAAATTTAACTAGCAAATATAATTTCTGGAAGTGTGACACAAGAGTGTCGTGTTACAAGCTCGAGACTGTGGGAGAGCCCGATCACGTGATATGTTGCACAATGGACGCTTCTAGAAGGCTATATTTAGCATAGCAACATCGAGTTTGGAGATTAATATTATAAATTTTGTTATAAATTATGCTATTGGATCCCAGTCCAGAGCCAATGATAACAGGTCTTATTGAAGACGGGATCAACTTTAATTACACAATATGATGAAATTATGCATTTAGGCCCTTAGAAGAAGATTTTATTATTTGGTAATGAAGAGAATATTAAGAAAAATTATGTCTGATACTTTAAAAACCACAGATCGGTTAATCTACGCAGTAATAAGCATTGGTAATCTACGCGCTAAAATTATGGTGGGAGATTGATATGGCCGCCAAAAATACGACTTGTAGAGGTAGATACAAGGATCGATGTTTTTATTCCAGCAGACTTTGAAGAGTGAGGAAGTGTTTTTACTGGGTTAACGGAGATCCCAAGGCTTAGTCCGATTGCGACGACTGTCGACTTGTGGAGACGCGAGGATAGCTAGGTGGAACGTTAGAGATCACCGCACTTCCATTCTACGTGAAGTTGCGAGGAAAATTGTATTGATTATATCTCATATATAATTGAGATTTGAAGTTAAATAAGCGAATATATATTAAGAACAGGTCGACTACTATATATTGTGAAAAGTCGAGCGTTTTAATATTCACCGTTTCGACAATATCAGCCTGTCAAGTTAGATTTCCAAATGTGTTGGAAACAAAGCTGAAGATCATTATAAATTGCAACGTGAAGTTGGCGAACGCAGTTCAAGTGAACAGTGGCGGAGAACTTTCAATATTGGCGCAACACATAAACATTAGCAGAATGACTATTATTATTCTTCAAACATTATCATTCAGCATAATTAACATTGTTGATATGATGAACTAAACAGTCATGCGCCAGAGACATATTCGATAACAGGAGTTAAGATACAACGATGGAGCTTCGTTAGACAACGTATTCTTGAATACAGACGTAGTGTACGGTCCATCTTGTGCATTTTCGTCAGTCTACGAACACAAATATAACATCAATTAGCAATGGAAATATTTCATTCACCATTTATATTAACATTTCCATAATTATATTCCAATGATGAAGCTGATACATATTTACGACGGAGAATGAAGACTATACAGAAGAGAATTGTCAAGATGCTAGGGTATCCCAGCAACACAGAAGAATTTGCCAGAAGGATGCCAGAAGCCCAGGCGAATGTTGGTGAATTCCAGAGAGGGACTTTTCTTATCTCTGAGGTCGCAGATCCGAGGTTCGAATGCAGATCCATCTCAGTGTCTTGTACTAAGGAAACATCTAAAGTACGGTATTGTGGGAATACTTACATTGATCTTCAAGTTTTCGTCCAAATAAGGTATTAGTGTATCTCAATTGTTATATAGAGCTTGATTAGTAACATTCTGAGCCAGCGATCTTATTCCATATTTCCAGCAATCTTATTCCATATTTTCAGCGATCTTATTCCATATTTTCGGCGATCTTATTCCATATTTCTATATTAACACATTTCATGTATTTCAGTGCTTTTATGTATTTTACACTTCAGATGTGTGTTGAGATTTTTATACTTCAAGATCATTTAGAAGATTATTGCATTTCATCTATTTTTCAATTTTATTCTACGGATCAGTTGTGGAACTGACATTAAAAATTTTGTTTGAGGAATCATATTGCCTCATAGGAGACTAGTCGTTTCGACTCTCGAATTTTAATAATTTCATTTAAACCATGTATTCTAACATTGTGTCATAGCTTCAAATTAAATTCTTATTAAATTTAATTTGAGCACTTTAATGTAACGACATATAACTTCAAGAAAAGAAGAAACATCGAAGGATATTGTTATATAATTATTGCACATAAATTATCGATGATCTAAGAAATACTAGTCGTTTGATAAGACCGAAGTCTTAATCCATATGAACATTCTTTGTGTAGAGTGGAAAAACATTACGACATTGACAAACCTTTCTAATTATTTGTAAAGCTAGGAGCTTTGTTCATTTAATATGTTAGAGGAAATACCTTTTGATAGAAGATTATTCAAATCTTTGGCTAGGAATTCAAAGCTAGTTTATCCCGGTCAAGATTGAATTCTATCTGACACTATAAATAACATGTGTGCTATTTTATGCTATTTGTGTAACATCACGTCATTTATGGACATGATATTACAACGATAAACAATTTAAAGCTTGACAAGTGAGATGAAACAGGAGTATTATTTTTATTACATGTATTTGCGACAGACGAGTTAACAGTTAGTTATCTTGTTGTGGAGTAAACTTTAGGAGGTTAATCACGACTGTCTAATATCGTTCATTACAATTGGAAGTTTCGTTTGAAGAACTTACGCATGTATAATTGTAGTCCAGTAGTCATGTGCAATGATACTGAGGGTCACGCCAGTATTTGAGAGAAGTTCCTACATAAGATATGTTAATAACAATTAATCCCTTTTGATTATTGTTTAACATAGTAGTTGATAATTGTTTACGCCATATATACTGTTATATGAGGTTTTGTAGATCTATGGAGTGCTCGTGCGAGGGAATTCCGCATTTTAAGGAAGTCAAAGTATTGTTGTTCTTTGATAAATAGGCATGTATCATGATAAGAGCCGTTGTATACAAGTAGTTCAGTTCTTGTGAATTAACGATTTAGCTGTGTTAACAGGAGGGTCTCAGCGGAAATGCAACTTGAGAAAGATTGTCTACTCACGTCTATAATACAGTTATTAAATTTTTATTAAACCCGAATTTATGTAATTACGTACAGTTTACCTTAATTAGTCGACTGTATTATTCCGATAATGTAATGAAACCTATATAAGACGATGTGTGTGCAGTATATTAAAACTACAGAACGTTAGAGAAGGATGGTTATGTGAAAAACCAGTGTATATATTTAGTTAAGAATTATATTGTAACCGAGAAGTTAGAATCTCGAAAGTGTCGCGTTAGCAACACTAGATAATGGATATTATTATAAACATATTACATGTAAATAATTTTTGTGGAAATGATTTAATTATTTTAGTAGGATTTATTAATCAATTGTTTTGGAATAGAGTGTGTTTATGAGCGGATGTTTTGGGAATGAATGTTTGTTCATTGTTAAGAGTAGATGTGGAACCGAATTGGTCTAGAACAATTACGGAGTGCGAATGAAAGAGTGTATAAACATTTTTAGTATGATTGTTTAAGAAACAAATTAGTTATGTGAACTTTTGTAAGATCTAAATGTTAATTTTTACGTGTTTTTATAAATGCACACACAAGCAGTCTCTGTGGGCTAGCGAGAATGATTCACCGTTAGCATTGGAGAGCGATGACATAATATAACCAGGTGTAGACTCACAGCCTTGTATTTATTGTATAAACCACTTTCGAATTCGGCGTGGTGTCGATATTTCATTGATGAAACGTAGTTATTGCACGTGCGTTCTACAACGCAGGCTTGTGAATGAAACCATGTGTCTGGAATGCCATTAAGAGGCTTCACTAAACGTTTTTATTGTTACGCAGTGTAGGCCCAAAACAAGCCAAGATTGTATACTCATAATTTTTAATACAGCATTGTAGTAAGATGTAGAGTTGAAAGGAGGTGTGGATGATTGCGTGTTTTTAATTTTAATGTCTATTGTTAAATTCGTTTATTGTTATTTTGTTTATAGTAGATTAGTTTACCCTATTGTTAATACATTTTGTTCAGATTGTTTTCCATTGTTGTTGGAGTGTGATTCGTTTTAAATATAATGAGCAGAGTATTGTGGATGTAGTGTAGGCGAAGCTGAAGTCCCAGTCCCCGAGAGGTAAGTAAAGGTGAGTGCCCCGTGTAGTTGGTTGTTGATCTACAATATTCTGGTAACTGTTGTCTGTAAATCCCTAAAGACCATGTTGGAAGCGATTTCTAATGTAGTATATGCCGGTGCTGTTAGAAAAAGGCAATCCAGCGGGGGCAATGGATATCCCAACAGGATCCTTTCCGGATTATCGGGTACAGTAGCTACTGCAAGGCCACGGCCGCCTCATTCCCTCTTCCTTGCGTATCCATCCCAATCTTCCCTTCCCATCCCTCATGAGGCCCCTGTTCGCTTTGCAGGTGAGGCCGCCTGGGCGAAGTGCTGATCACATCTCCCCACTTGTATCCAATCCGACCAAGTGTTCCCAGCTCTAGCACACTGCCTGGAAAGGCGGTAGTGGTGAGTTCCCTCGCTGAGTCCGTGGGAACCACCAACCTGGAGGGTAAAATTAACTAAAAAGAATATATATATTCGCAGTCTTAAAATTACGAACCTTCAATTACATTATCGCAGTTATAAACAAGAAGTCCCGTGACGAACTAAAGAGCCTACTTTTCTTAAAATTTAAGATTCATGCCAATGATTAATGACGAAATGAAGTTAGTATTATCGAAATTTCTAATTAGTTCGAAATATTGTATAGGCCTACCTGGCATAATGTAGCCTAATAAAACAATACAGTTGGCAGCCCTGGTGGCTGAATATATTCTTAGATCCATTTCTTAGGGTACAGAATACAAAATTTGGTTGAAGTCTAATGGATAGCATGGACGTTACATGCAGTTAAACATTGGATCTAAAAATCATGTTGGCAACAATGCCATGCATGTATTGGTCAGAAATAATCTGAAATAATATGATCTATTGTTGTGCCAATTTTGAATGAAATCCATTAGTTAGTATAGAAGTTACATTAATTTAAAGTTGGACGTCTCAGCAGGCTTAGAATCATGTTGGTAGCACTGACGTATATAAGTTACTCCAAATTAATACAGAATGTCAGGTACTATACGTGTGCATAGTTTAAAACTGTCGGCTTGCATACTTTCTGATATATGGGTATTTGGATTAAAACAAATTGAGAGCATTTATTAACAGTTGGCAGCCCTGGTGGCTCTTAAGAATACGCTCAGTCATATCTGTTTATGTACACATAGCACATACGAAATTTGGTT
Organism: Meconema thalassinum; assembly: GCA_946902985.2. Classification (NCBI taxonomy): domain Eukaryota; kingdom Metazoa; phylum Arthropoda; class Insecta; order Orthoptera; family Tettigoniidae; genus Meconema; species Meconema thalassinum. Next base: position 180,192,239 of record OX336393.1, read on the forward strand.
GAAATCCAATTGATAGTGTAGAAGTTATATGCATTTAAAATTTGGACATATCAGCAGGCTTATAATCATTTTGGCAACACTCCCATGTATGGCCTCCTGGAAATTAAACTGCAATATTATTATCTATACGTGTGCCAATTTTGAAATAGCTCTGATTCAAACCTTCCAAGATATCCAACATGGAGCTCAAATTTCAAATGCGATTTTTCAGCAGTTGGTAGCACTGACATCATTTTCAAATATGGCCGTGAGATATTCAGGTAAAGGTCTTTACTCCTACCAAATTTTGTTTCGTTTGCTGCAGCCGTTTAGGAGTTGATAGGGGGGGGGGGACACACACAGTCAGACAGACATACAGAAGGACAGACAGGCAGACAGACAGAAGGACAGACAGACACACATTTGCCCGATCTCATAAGTCTACTTTTTCCTCATTTTTTGCAAAATGTGAAAAGTAGGCAAAAAATCGCTCTCGGTAAGCCGGAAGGCGGAGTTTGATTTCACCGGGCAAAGACAAATATTTCAAATTCACTAAATTTGCCTACTCGAACAAACGTTCCACATTACGAGAAGTCCCATCTTCCTATCATTCCAAAAAACATTATTCTCATCTCTTGGCGTAAGGATGGGTTATATCAAAAATTCTTTCCGACAAAAGTTGTAAGTACTCTTTAGAGATCTATTGACCATTTTAAACGGTCTATACAGGGATGTATGCTTTTTCTTTCTCTAAAAACTCCATTTTTCAGACTCCTTTAGTCAATGGTTGGCGCTATCAAAAAACTTTACTGACGGTAAGTTTTTGGTCCTTATCCGAAAGATAGTACGAACTTCGAATTGATTCGATTTTTCACATACTAAGAAAGTTATTGTGATATTTCAATTCTTTGAAAAAGCTCCCCTCCTCCTGGTCCAATCTTGGTTCGAACATCTCAATTTATTATTTCCGGTTTTTACGAAGTATCCGGTCACATCAGGAGACATGTTTTGTACAACTTCCGGTTTCTAACGCCAGATTTTTTCTTGGAGCTTCTTAACATACACAAGGAAGATTGTAGTTTTACGTGACCGCGAATCTTGTGATTATGAGCCACGGGACCTCCTTTTTACGTGGAATCCGACATTTCACTTCGAAAATCTCACATGCATTGGCCGGGAATCGCACCCAGTCCACCTTGGTGAGAGGCCAACAGCTGGACCGCTGCGCCACCACGCCCCCCTGATCTTATCATACAGTATTATACTGTACATATTTACATAATTACAAACTTACCTGTTTACAATCGGATAAGTGGTCATTGCATACATAAATAGGAGTACGATAGCTCTACTTCTACTTCTTTTGAAGAGGTGAAAAAAAAACTTTTTTTTAGAAAAAAGGAACATCTTACAAAACAATTAGGTACGGTAAACACTCACTTAATGCTCAAAATATTCAAAATTTCATATTTTTACGTCATATTAAGCTATGGACCCTTAACATTATATCGGTAACGGTACATTATTTCATTTTCTTCATGGCTCATTTCTAAGAATATGTTCCGTACACTTTCCCACAACCGCACGTCCTATTAGTAAACCCACAATGTAGATGTTTATTTATCTCTCTATTTTTCACTAGGTTTCTCCCTAGATTCTTAGTTTTCTCTCTATTAGACAATATACATTAGTAAACATTTAAAAAAGCAATACGGACGTTGTGGTGTTGGAACACACCTAGTCCTAAAACCAAAACTGTCACCGTTTCCTCAGCTAGTGGGAAATCTTTGATTCCAGTTTCTTGCTAAAATCTATTTTTTAATATGAAAATTTTTCTTTCTTCCACAGCTTTTCAACATACAAAGTTTAAAGTTTTAAAAGTAATTTTTTAGGGAGGGGCGTGGTGGCGCAGTGGTCAAGCTGTTGGCCTCTCACCAAGGTGGACCGGGTTCGATTCCCGGTCAATGCATGTGAGATTTTCGATGTGAAATGCCATATCCCGTGGTTCGGATTCCACGTTAAAAGGAGGTCCCGTGGCTCATGATATCAAGATTAACGGTCACGTTAAACTACAAGCTTCCTTCCTTTTTCTTTTCTAGGCACAGTCCATGCTTCGTCACGGTGTTCTTGTTTATGTTTTGTTTTGTATTATATTTAATTCGTTTTATTCATATGATTTTAAGTTTTATTATTTTGTAGTTTTCATTCTCTTTCCTTTTCTTTTCCTTTCCTAAAAATTATGTTTTGTTTTGTATTATTGTTATTATTATTATCATCATTTTTAGTTCGTTTTATTCAAAACTAAGCATTAGCTGCATGTGTGACTAATTATGTTCTTAAGTACCGGTATTTATTAATTTGTAGTTTTAATTCTTTTTCTTTTCTTGTCCTTTTCTAAAATTATTACCGGTATTTAGATTTATAATTATCTACTTTGTATTTGTATCAAGAAGATACTAAATTGGTTTATGACCTGTGTACTTTCATAAATAAATAAACAGCCGTTTTTCAAAATTTACTTTAGTTGTAATTAATTACAGGCAGCGATGAGACTTGTTCTCGCTGAAAATCATTCTTGTAGGTGCATATGGTTTGGAAAGTATTTGGCATCACCTTAAGTATAAGCACCTCGTAGAGTTGGAGAAGGTGAAAGCTACCTACCTGAAAAGCAGTGGCGTGGCGTGGAATTTTTTCGAGGGTAAGCTGTGAAGAAGACTCAAAATATAGGCTTAAACCATAAAGCAACTTCAGCACCCGGTTCCAGCTATGCCCTTGCCAATGTTGAGGTTGATATCTGAAGTAGCAACAATTACTCTACACACATAATTATTAGTCTTTCACATTTAAAAAAATAAAAATAGAAAGAATTGTAATACAGAACAGCTCATTTTTCCCTTTTCAACTTGAGGCATGCCAATCCATGTACATTAATTGCGGAGAAAATTATTCATCAATAGGGTTGGCGGGCTTCTCTTGTCTTGTATCATTTGACGATTGAACAGTGTGGCAATTTGTGTTTTTGTTGTTCCCATTTCTTGGCCTAAGGAGCTAAACTTTTAGGTTATTACCCGTAAATTTTCTATTATGCGTGGCTCAGCGGTAACGTTCTAGCTTGCTGAGCTTAAGATAGCAGGATCGAATGCCGTCGCAGTCAGTCGGCATTTGAGGGTGCGCAAATGCGAGGGAGCCGTGTCAGTATATTTACTGGCACGTTAAAGATTCCCTTCGGGTCAAAATTCCGGCATCCCGGCGTCTCTAAAAGCCTCAGTATTTAACAGGGACGTAAAACCAATAACATTATTATTATTATTTTCTATTAGACTATGAGACCTAAGTGAACATTAAAATAATAAACATACTATTAGTAGACTAATAGATATTCTTATGTCATTGGATTGCATGTTCAGTTAATATTTATTTGCAAATATCACTCAAATTGTACTGATGTAGGCTTTCACGGCTTCATTAGTTTGAATGACTTAATTGGGGCGTAGGCCTATAACCTATGCAAACTAGCACTAAGGGGGACGTGGTGGCGCAGCGGTCAAGCTGTTGGCCTCTCACCAAGGTGGACCGGGTTCGATTCCCGGTCAATGCATGTGAGATTTCGAAGTGAAATTCCATGTCCTGTGCTTCGGATTCCACTTAAAAAGGAGGTCCCGTGGCTCATGATCGCATGATTAATGGTCACGTACAGCTTCCTTCTTTTTTTAAACTAGTACTAACAATTCCGGCGTCTAGTGCATCAGTGGAAAGAATGTTTTCTACCATGAAACGTACAAAAACCTTCACCCGAAACTCAATGCATCAAGAAGGACTTTCACATCTCGCGCTTCTTTCCATTGAAAAGGTGTTATTGTGCAGCCTTCAGGGGAACACTGATTTTCACGACCATGTAATTGATGAATTCACTAAGAGGGAGAGAAGAATTGAACTTCGCTACAAATGATCCGCCAAGGTACAGTAAATAGTGGCATTAATTAATTTTGTACAAATGAGAACTTGATAGACCCTACCTACCGTAATAACCAAATGAAAAATCACAGCCGGCTTCCAGTCTCCGACCGGGTCAGGAATGGAATGAATGAAGCCCCCATCTAGCGGCGAGGATATGAACTGTGCCGGCTGCCGAGGCCTGACGCACTCCTCTGGGGCAATGATTAAATGAATGACAGATGAAATGAAATGATAGTGGCGAGTGTTGCTGGAATGAAATGTTGTCAGGGAAAACCGGAGTACCCGGAGGAAAACCTGTCTGCCTCCGTTTTGTCCAGCACAGATCTCACATGGAGTGACCGGGATTCGAACCACGGACCCAGCGGTGAGAGGCCGGCGTGCTGCCGCCTAAGCCACGGATGCTTCGTAATAACCAAATATTTTTTAAAATAATGTGATGGGTCTTTAAAATATTATTCAAATTATACGGATGAACATACATTTAAAATTATGTATCCTTTACACCTACTCTTTGAATATAATTTGAATGATAATCTGAGCAACTTTTCGGGTTGATGGGTCACTCTGAAGATTCCAACGCACTGTACACTCCAACACAATAATATGAACAGTAGTTACGGTATACTAAATTTTGCTAATTGCACTCAAAAACATAGAGTTGTGAGTTAACCGGACGAAGAAGAATTTTAACTACCGCGCCCAGCAAAAGTCGGGTCTGATGGTCAGATGGTGGGAGGGGACTGGAGAGGCTCGCCAAATAATTTTAAGCAGTGCTGGTGTCCAGGCTCGCTAGGGTAAGCCACCCGAATCGAAGCAGACCTTGCTACCCGCTTTCACTTGTCTCGACGACAGCCCTGTGGCTATGGAACGCCACACCCCCTGTCTTAGCCAATCAAGGACGACCTGGCGTTGTTGGTGTACCACTCCATCGGCCATAGCAGTGTTCCGGGCCAGAAGGCTCCTGGAGGTAAACAAGCCGTTGTCATAGCGACCAGCCGCACTCTTTCTTCTTTCTCTCCAAAGTAGTACTGGCTGATCGTTGAGAACTGCGGTAGAGAACGAGGAACGTCATTCAAAGTGGCGTTTTTGCAGATGCTTGCGCGTTAGAAAGTGATATTATATACTTTATTCTTATGAGAATATGCTAGGTAAGCGGTGCTTACCCCGTGGTATTGGAGAAAACGCCACTGCTGAAAAGGGTACTGTGTTTTTCGAAATTCACTTTCTGGGTTGGTGTACGACTCGCGAAAGAGCCTTCTTTTGTTGAAGACCTCAGATTGCAGCTGCTCCTGCCATCTACATCGGGTTATGAGAGACTAATGCAGGAAATGAAGTTCAATAGAGGAAGTATATGGCAGGAATTTTATGTCACGGATGCGATGGCATCGCGGGATTGGACGAGGGGTTTCTATGAGATGAGACACTAACCCTTGTTAACCAGATTCTCGGTGCATGGATTCCACTTCAAAGTGTGTGCAAACAAAATCTACCATCAACCAGATTGGAGGTGCGTGGTGCCCTCTGCGGCAAACACTTAATTCAATTGCATATTTTGTGCTCTAATACATTTATTATTATTATTAATATTGCCTGATGGATATGTAAATGAAATTGCTCTTAAAATTCCGCCAATCGTAAAAAAATCACAAAAAGGAAAAATTCTGTGTTAAATTAACGCAAGGAACATCTCTCAAAAGATGCAATTAGTTCCTGCTAATAATTTCTGAGAAAAAAATAAATAAAGAAAAGGTTGAACATGGGCAGCATATGACATTCTGGTTCCCCTTAAACAAGACAGTAGATACCACTCAAAATAAATGTGAATAAACTTAAGCACACACCAGAACACCGTCTTGACTTCACAGTGCGATGAGGGTCACTGTTTTCTTAAAACGACCATCCATGCGAAGGAGATAAAACAGACGAGCTGACAATAAAACAGGACCATATTGAATTCATCACACTTCTCCTTTTAAGCGCTCTTCTTTTGATGTGAGCGTGATATATCCTGACAAATTTTGTAGAGTCATAAACTGTGATGCTTATCAGGGAAGTGAAAGTACAGAATCTATCACAAACACACGAACACACAAAGAATTTCCTTGCCCATTACTTCGACTTGAAGAGTCACTCTCCTATCCTACTGTACTTCAGAAGAAGAAAATAAACAAGTACGGTAGTTCCGTGAAGAACTAAATAGCATATTTTCATATATCCTACTTATGTCAATTGTCTCTATCAATATACAAAATTTCAGTTTGATTGCCGTAATAGTTTCGTAGTAGTATTCAAACTTCAATCTCATGATTAGGTCAAAATTTCAGGGTGATATCAGTAATATTTTCGGAGGTATAGAATAGAGGTATAGAGTTTCATTGAAATCGCTCTATCCTTTTAGAAGATATTATAGGGACACATACGCACACATGTACACACACACAGACAAAAGGTGATCTCATAAGCCTATTTTTTTTTTACATAAATGAAAATAAGCTAAACATGTTATAGCCTATGCGTTTGGCAAGACAAACCTCTCTACTGTAGATGGAACCCTTCTTGCAGAGTGATATGCACCTCCAATTCCACATTAATCTCTACGATGTAACGATTACTGACTGTTCGCATCGTAATTTGGCATCCACCAGTACAGTAAACTCCCGATTATCCGCGGAATTGACTGGCGCGAATTCCGCGGATAGTCGAATTTCGCGGATAAGCCGCAAAATTGCTGGTAATGGTTAAACAAAGGTCGAAGGCACTAAAAAACAACACACAAGTGCTTTAAATAAGTTTATTATACAATAAAGGACGTACATGATAACAAAACTCAGTCGATGTTATGTGTGTTATTAAAAAGTCTTGTTTACTGTTTAACAAAAAATCGGTCATTTGCTTTTGCTTTTTCTTAGTGAAATGTTTTTTTCTTTATTTGTGATTTGAGTTTTCTCAACACCATCTTGTCACAAAGTGATGCGTCGTCTTGCTCTTCAAGGTATTGAAGAATCCTGTCAATGTGTCCTAATGCTGCATCATGTGTAACAGTCGTCTGCATCTGCGTTTCCTCATTGTCTTCCGATTCAACCCATTCAATCCCTCGTACTTGATTTATGATGTTTTCATCTGTGAGGTATTTGCGATTTACGATTTGTATTACGTTTAAGTATTTAGTAACTTTATTTCAAGTTTTGAGAAATAATTTTCGGTTTCAAAACCTTCCTTTTTAATAAAAAAAATTCTCCTACATGCACCGCGGATAATCCACCCGCGGATAATCGAGAGTCTACTGTACTTTAATCCTGTTTAGAATTACTCTTGATGTGATCTAGTAAAGTTTTGAAGCCATGTGAATCTACCAGTCCTTTTCCTGATTTTTGGATCAAATATTAATCACATCAAAAATATAATCGAACGTGTATTGTATTTATGATGTATGAATCGCAGCCAATGGCCATAAGCTGGGCATTTTTGATACAACGCCCGAGGGCTCCCAACAAGTTCAATTTCAAGTACACTACTGTACTGTTTGTAGAACGTGAAACACGAAGAACAAGAGATGTGACCACATTGCACTTTATACCACAGATTAGGGATATGACAATACATTACTGATTAGAAGGACAGTCCGGTACATGCACGTTGACGGTCGATTTTCAGTACGGCGTCGCGCCACCACGTGCTGCACTCAGAGCCGCTAGACGTCGTGGCATGGAATCATACAGCGGTTGAATACGCTGCTGGGGAATACCGTCCCACGTGGTTTGTAGGCGCGTCCACAAAGCATCAACAGTTGCGGCAGGTGGACCTAAACGGACAAATTGCCGGCCAACCATATCCCAGACATGTTCGATTGGCGACATGTCAGGCGAACGGGCAGGCCAGAGAAGCAGAGGTATATCCGTCGTTCTGCGAAGAAGGCTTGCGCATTCCTCGCCACATGCGGGCGGGCATTGTCCTGATGAAATATAGCCTGTGGAACGGCCTGCAAGAGGGGCAGTGCCACGGGCTGTAAAACTTCCCTGATGTAGCGGTCACTGTTCAGAATGCCCGCAAGACGTACAGGCGCGGATCTAGAGTTTGGTTTGGGGGGGGGGGGGGGGGTCAGAGATTCGATCTAGAGTTTGGCTTTGGGGGGGGGGGGGGGGGTCAGAGAATCGAAATTGTTAAGAAAAATTGTATCACTAAAAACGCAATCACAAAATAACCAAACGTACAAAACCAGACCAATTTTTTTTTGCAAGCTTCATGGATAGAAATTTGATGCGTTTAGCGCACCAAAAATATTCGTACAAATTGCAACGGCGTGTTTTGCGACTCTTACATCGAGCTTCGAGAAAAGTATCAAGGTACGTTACAGTTTCGGCAAGTCGAGTTGGTACCGACAAAAGGAGGAAGTCACAGCTTAAATTGCCAACCAAGCTTGCAGTTTGGACGTCGGCAAAAATTTTTGGTGCGAAAAAAGCCCCAGTTTCCTATCCGTGCATTGCTGCACATTCATCGTGACATCACTATAAACATCGATTCGGTAATCACAAGGTTTGGTAAACAAAATAGACGAGTTGATTTTGTTGTATAACTAATAGTTTTTATACAAGAGGTTTAAAGTTGTAAATATGTAGACTACAGTTGTAACAGAACATAATAATTCCAATAAAGATAATTCAGTATTGAATAAAATGAAACAAAACTGTTTTTCAGTTAAAATTCGTTAAGTTTTATTTGTCTGGTAATTGTGTTTTCGTTTTTTGAGTTTGCAAAAAAAATTGGTCTCCGTTTGGGGGGGGGGGGGGGTCATGACCCCCGTGACCCCCCCCCTTGAATCCGCGCCTGAAGACGTACGAGGCGCACTCGCCTGTTATAGGCAAATGCGCCCCAAACAATTACACCTGGTGTTTGTCCGCTATGCCGCTCAACAATACAGTCTGCCTGATTGCGTTCTCCACGGCAGCGTCGAACGCGTAAGCGGCCTTCTCTGTAGACAGGTTGAAGCGGGACTCGGGACGTTGCGTCAGGATGGGCATTCGGTCTCAATTCACCGGCCAAAACAAAAAATGAGCCTGGATGGGATAAGCCAAGAAAGAAATCAATTATTAAATATGACAAGCACATTATCCGTTCATTTTGTTTCTCGATGTTACTGAAATCGACTACATTTCGCCACTCAGCCTGCCAGTGTCGGCGTGGACGTGTCCATTGTAGTCGATTCAAATCAAACAAATTTTAGGAGCGGGGAAAATGTAATTACGCAACCATATTTTTATAAAGAAAGCAGCTAAAGCGTTACTTCCGACAGTTGTAACTCGTTCAGGGCAAGAAACTGTAACTTCACTTCGTTACTATTTTTGACAAGTAAACGGTAACTGTAACTTAGTTACTTTAAAAAAGTAATTTACCCAACCCTTCTTTCAAGCACTCCGGTATTCTAAAACCACATCAGTTAAACCCAAGGACCTTCCCCCATTGGTAGGCAACCCACAAACTTTACCCCCTCCTGTAGTCACGGCCACTGCTGTAGTGTATTATAGCTACCACGGTAAATCCGCGCCAGAGTTCGCAAGTGGGTTCATAATGTCGACTTTTTTCCCTTCTTTTTTTCCGAGCAACTTGAGTGGGTTTCAGATGTCTCGAAACGAATGATTTTATTGATATGAAAATCCGAAATAAATTTGAACAGTAGTAGCCCAGCCTAACCACTTGCTGCACTTCCGAACGTACTTCCCAGTGAAGTCTGGCACCGTTCAGGAGATCAAAATCATCTCTTAAATTTAAACACTACCCCACGCTCACTGCAATGTACATTTATCTCTTTGTCGTCGAGACACAAGACTAATATCTTCTAATCCTTCGTACCAGTTACATGAAAGGAAACAATTGTCATGCTATGGCAGTCGTGGTTGTAATGTCGTTTGGTTCTGCACCATTCTGCACTATACAGCTGTGCGCGACGTCACTGGAACCATTACAGTGATTGGTTGACTAGGGTGACCGGCATATCACGGGTTGGCTGAAATGTCCAATATGGCCTCGCTCTAAATGTCGTGAATTGAAGTTGTGCTGTTATAGTACCAATAATAACTTATTTTCGTTCTTGTGTCCGGTTGTTTTTATCCAGAGGTAGAATATGAAATATAGGTTTTTATGTGGTTTTAACGGATAACTTGAATGAGTATACATGAAATAAGACGCGGCGAAGAATCATTGGTGTTCGTCGATAAACGTAGCTATCGTCAAAGGTGTACACTTCGTACCTTCGTATAATTTTGAACACTAATCACTAGTAATAGGCTCGATACTAGGGTATGCCCAACTCTTTCATTTAGCAAGGAATACGACGTGTTAGTGGTGTGTGAACTATAATGAAAAGAAAACAAATTTTAAATCGTGATTTTAAACATACGAGAGTTAGTTATATTGTTCCAGGTAAGGAATTTTACTACTGTTCGCATAAACATAGTTTTTTTAAACCGGTGCTTTACTATAGTTTTTTTGTTTCAAGCCTGTGTGTTTAAAACGTTTGTGATATTCTAAACAGGTGTCATAAAACACTTATGGTACAGTATGGACTTTGTATATACTAAGATTTAAAAGTAATTTTGTCCTTTACTGATGTTTAATTCTATTGGCTTACTAGTAGCACTGATGTAATTAATATAAATTAATTGTAAGTTAGTTTTTACTAAGAATAGTTGAGCAGGGTCAGTGTTACAGGAAGCCTAATAACAGCTTTCCTCAGTTGTAGGATTTCTTCAGTGTCATAATTGAAATTCATTTCTACCAATGGATGGGAGAAATGGTAAAGAATCAGATGCTGTAAAAGAACTCTGTGATATTCCATCAGAAATTAATAGGAATGTTCCTCTTGGATTACTGCGCCGAGAGCTGGGCCACAAGCAGAAACATAGGGCAGTTCAAAAAGAGTTTCAGTCTGCTGCAGAAGATCAACTGGTTTCTAAGGAATATGAAGAAATGGTATGTTTTTCAAACTCATAGCAAGGTGTATCTTTTTAAGGCCTGTTTTTTTGTGGGGACACGAGAATATGTCGACTCAAACATGCCAACACGATTGTTGGCTCCTTTTATTTAGAAAAATCTTAAGGACAAATCGAGAGAAAATGTTTGTCATCTCAACAAATATTGCTATTTAACTTAAATAAGTATAGCACTTCCACCACTAACATTGAACATTAAATAAATAGCCTATGTCAAACTACAGTAATTTGTTAAATCGATTTAATTTAAGTGAATCGGCACTTGCACCTATGGTAATGAATTAAAATACACACGCTTCTAAACAGAGCCGAACCTTCATCTGTCACTAACTGGACCTAACCTCTGTTGACAGTGGTTTCAGCATCCGCTGGACCTAACCCTGGTGATAGATCAACGGTAATGAATTAAAGCACACACACCTACCTAAACTCTGCCTAACCTTTGTTATGAACCAAAGATTACTGTAGATTAATCTAACTGGTATTCGGTGGGGTGCTGTTAGTATGGAGGGTGGTTATTGAAGGAAGAAAATAAGCTAGCTGAATCAGCAAGTAGGATTCGATTAGATATTCTAGGGATTAGTGAAGTTCAGATAAAGGAGATAGAGAGGACGAAGTAGGAGATAACAAGGTGTAGCCTACCTGTCGGGTATAAAATGAGGGAGGGCGAACTGGGGAGTAAGACTGTAACATGGCCAAGATGAGGTACGTAAATGAACGGTTATTGTGGATAGGATTGTTTCAGTGGTTTCAGTGTGCGAAGGAGTGGATCGGGAGGAAATAGACAGATTTTATGAGCCACTGAGTGATGTGGTAGGCTAGTGAGAGTTAACAAGAATAGTGTAGTACTGATGGGAAATTTCAATGTTAGGATAGGAAATAGAACTGATAAGAAGGTACAGCACGACTAGTTCATCTGAAGCCCCGGAAGATATGCAAACTACTAGGCTTCCCCTTGCTCCTTCCCACTCCCCTGCGACAACAGCGCCCTCGCTCAGGGCTTCAGTTGAACTTGCTAAGCTATAATGTGGGGTGAGGATAGGGAAGCAAACAGCAATAGGAAATTATTATTGGACTTCTGTGCTAACTCATTCTCGAAGCATAAGGAGATTCACAGATATCCTACACATGGGAGGGTAGAGGAACCAGAGCAATAGACTATATCATTACTGGGTTGAACTATACCTTCCGATACATCAGCGTTTGGGGAATATTTAGGGAGAACAGTGACGTCACCGTGATCTCACGGATGGCGTATTGCTATCGGTCACGCTATTGGTTGGCTGACGTATTGCTATCGGTAACGCTATTGGTTGTCAGCTGATTACTACGTCAGTTCCGTGGTCAGTGCGTCGGGAGATTTTGCTGGAGTGGGTTCGCCATTTTTGTGTTGTCACGCGATCGCGTTTTCTAAGCGTAATATTAAAATAAATATTCCCGTGAATAACCTGTAAAATAAGATTTTGATATTAGCAGTGTCGTGTGCTCGATTGTGTTGACGATTTGTATTAAAATTGTTTAAATCCTGAAGTTGTTGCATTAAACTAAAAGCCGTTACTTGTGGTGGAAAATCAGTGCTTCTGCTTGTATATGTGGAATAATACAGCATTTGGAATATATCGGTGAGTTTTTACGTTGTTCATACATATATTTTGGTTGTTGCATTTAATACGAAAGTTGTCTAAACGATAATATTACGTCAGGAACGGTGTTGGCGAATACGCCTGTTAAAATAGTAATGGATTTAGACAAATTGGCATGTACATGAACACCTGCAAAATAGATATGACAATGTTTTGTATTAGATCTATCGGAATCTTTAATTGAACTATATAGCTCAAATATAGATTTCGATACATAGAAAGAAAATGACGGTTTTTGTGTTTGCACCCAATATTGGAAAACATAAAAATACCAACCTATCGGAGGGGAGGGGTGGGGGGGGGGGGGGCGCAGCCCCCCCAGCAAAAACAACATTATTGACCACAATGTTTTATGATGGCATTGACCTGTATCGGAATCTTTAATTGAACTATATAGCTCAAATATAGATTTCGATACATAGAAAGAAATTGACGGTTTTTGTGTTTTTCCACCCAAAAAACTCCTCTTACGTGAATTTGCGAATTCTTTTTATGTATCGGAATCTTTAATTGAACTATATAGCTCAAATATAGATTTCGATACATAGAATACGTGAATTCGCGAAATTTTTTCATGTATCGGAATCTTTAGTTGAACTATATAGCTCAAGTATAGATTTCGATACATAGAAATTGACGGTTTTTGTGTTTTTCTACCCAAAAAACTCCTCTTACGTGAATTTGCGAATTCTTTTTATGTATCGGAATCTTTAATTGAACTATATAGCTCAAATATAGATTTCGATACATAGAATACGTGAATTCGCGGAAATTTTTCATGTATCGGAATCTTTAGTTGAACTATATAGCTCAAATATAGATTTCGATACATAGAATACGTGAATTCGCGAAAATTTTTCATGTATCGGAATCTTTAGTTGAACTATTTAGCTCAAATATAGATTTCGATACATAGAATACGTGAATTCGCGAAAATTTTTCATGTATCGGAATCTTTAGTTGAACTATATAGCTCAAATATAGATTTCGATACATAAAAAAATTGACGTTTTTTGGTGTTTCCCCACCCAAAAACCCCTATTACCCAGGCTTTTCCCGTAAGCTTGCCAGAGGAGTATTTCGTGACGTCGTTGATGACGTCACGGAAGCCGCCATTTTGTTTTAGGGGAATTTCATACGCGGCCGTATCGCAATGTATAGTAGTCCCCATTACTGACTTTCAATTTAGTAGGGTATTCAGGGGCTTTTTTGATGAAACAGACCACAAACTGATCTGCTGTGAATTAAGCCTAGACCTAAAGTGCAGACGGATTAGGGTTGAAAATCTCCAGGATAAGTAACTGAGGCAGTTATACATAGAAATGATTGACAATAATTCCAAATAGTAGATGGTAAAAAATTGCAGGACATTGAAACGGTGTGATCAGGATAGGTGGAAGCAGTACTACAGTGAGGACCCTCCCTATATACCCGAGACTCGCAGATGGCGGGTGGGGCACTGTGGGTAGTCACGTGCAAGCAAGTCATTGGCACTAGCAGCTGCGTAACGCCCAACTAGTTAAACACATTTACATTTTTTAACATATTTAATAATCATAATTACTTACATATTCAGAGTAGATGCTGGAAATGCTGTCCTTCAATTTATAATCGCGTGTTGCACTGACTTGGGAAGTTTTGGTACACTCGCTGTAATTCATCCTCGCTGATATTTTGTAACAGTGCGGTTATTTTGTTCTCGAGAATCTCTAAAGTATTCTGAGTGTTTCTGTATACCTTTTGTTTAAGGTTCCCCCACAAGTAAAAATCGCACGGCGCTGAAACTTGCGAACAAATTTACAACAAACTTTTTACTGAGAAGATAAGTTTCCATTAGAAATATCGATGTTTTGTTCTATACCTAACCATGTTCACCTGATACGAGGTTGGGTACAGTACTTCTGAGCAAGTCTTAATTATCTCTTATAAGTAGGGACCTGAAAAAATCGCATTTGCGATAAATGCGAATTTTTAAATTTCGTACAGAATCCAAGTCTACGTTAATTTTAATGTGAAAACCAACAATTTTTACGCGTAAATCAAAGTGCGACAAAATGCGAATTGTGACCCAAAATGCGAAAATCCCAAATAAGTCCGATTTTATAGCAAAATTACTTTAAATCTGCTAATTTATTTGCGAATTTGTTTATTAAACGAAAGAAAATGTTTAGTAGGTGGCCTAATTGGTCAGTAGCGACACCTCATCTCGGACTCGCAGTGTGCTACGCATATTGGTCGATATAACAATCGATTTCTGTATCGAAAGAACTTTCGACTATCTATAACTTATTCAGACAGCTGACGAACGAAACTAGTTTGTGTACTTGGCGCATCGTGGCGACTGGTGGTTTGTCGAACACGTGGACTTCGCTAAACGGAAAATTTTGCGGCTTGCCGCTTGAATAGTAACCTTATTCTTTTTGTAACCTTCAAGCACTTCAAGGTTCAAAGTATTTTTCTAGAAAAGGGACGTACTGCTGTTCCTGAAAGAGCACAGCAGGACGCTATTCATGGCTTTAATTGTTCCGACTCTGCAACAGTATTTTGCAAATATTGTAACTGCCGTGTTTGGTGGGAGGAGGACAATATTCAGAAACATATTACATCGGTAAAACATGTTGCGAAGCGACGAGAATGCGCAACAGTTTCTGAACCCAAACTAACCTCTGTTATTGAAAGACTACAGGGTGCCAAACGACGGAAGCTTTCATTTGAACATTAAATTGTATCTCAAGTGTAATTAGGGTATTAATGTGTATTTAAACAAAATAAAGTGTCGCCAATAAAGTCATATAGTCGATAAGAATCCAGAAAAAAAAGGTGCTAATTTTCCAAAAATAGATGCTAAATAGGGAAAAAATAAATGCTAATTTAAAGGAAAATAGATGCTAAATTTTCAGGTCCCTACTTATAAGGTATCTTGCCAGCTGCATATGTAATGCTATGACAGCATACAGAGCTCCACAGCGCGCTGTTGTAATCGGCCCATGCTATAAGTGTGATGGGGAGTCATTGCAACGTGTTCGGGGCACGGCCTTTGGAAAACTAAGTTCTATAGGGAAGGCCCTCACTGTAGAAGTAGCAAAGGCCAACTGTGTGTAAAGACAAGAAAAGCACATATCCTGGTGGAATGGCATAGTGAAGTCTGCTTGTAAAAGTAAAACTAAGGCCAACAAAAAAAATGGCTGCAAACAAGGAATCTGGCAGAGAGCCATATATGTAGGCTAGCGGAAAGGAACAAACCCAACAAATAATAGTAGAGTCCAAAAGGAAATCATGGGAGGAATTTGGAGATAAATTGGAAAATTATTAACAATGTAGGAGACAACAACCTGGCTTTGACAATCACAACTTCGTTAATATGAATAATACATGATTTTCATACCTTCCTAGGGGCAATACCAATTGAAATTGCTGTTCATTATCACTAGTGCACTGGAAATATGTGCTAAATTACGTAAATTGCTCATCGAACGACGTCAGCCATGTTCCTCAAGTACAAGAGCTTCCTTGAACTGTTAGCTAGGTGGACACATTGACGAGACATGACGACACATTGACGTCATGGTAGTGTTGCCAACATGTAAGATATAAAATACACCACCGCGTGAGGTCGGTCATATGCGTGGCTATTTGAGATTATGCAGGATGAGAATGAGGACGGGAAGATCATGGTTCAGGAAGTACAGAGGGTGGTAAATAAACTACGTCACAAAGCGGAAGGGGTAGATGAAATTCGGCCAGAAATGGGAAAGTAGGGCTGAAATGGTTGCAAAGGATAATCAAATTTATAAGCAAGGTAACCAAAAATATTGCAGCTATTCGTAGTCTTCAAGATATCACCAAACCAGAACTACTGGATATTAAAACGGCTATGTCCTTATTTCACGCAAAAATTGCACCGATCGCAACATATGGACTACATTTAATATGGACCTCGAAGTATTAGATCGTGTAGAAGCAAGTTTTTTGAAAAGGACACTTGCTGTTTCAAAATTCACTCCCACACGATTAGTATATGAACTTAACAAAGGAAACTTTCTTCATTGAGGAACTTAAAGTAAAATGGCTACTACCAACAACACCAGCCTCAGAAAAACACCTAATTGATAGGAAGGAGAAACGGGAAAATATCTGGGAAGAATTCTACAGCACTGACGCAATGGTAAATAAGGAATGGACTCAAACCAACTACACTCTCAGGCACACGGCGACTTGTTTCGCTGTATATGGGTTCCATAATTTGATATGCAAAGTAGTCTTTTCATTCACCGGACGAACACTGTTTTTGTGAACTCTGTGATAAGCAATGCTGGAGATATCATCTACGGGACTGTTCGAAAAGATCAAGATCTATCACGAGTTTAGTGAAGGAAATTAAAATGTATTTATATGGGCCGGTTCATTGTGACATTGCGATCCGGCCCCGTCTGGGGAAATTTTAGGGACATCAGTGACATTACCGTGATGTCCCAGGCAAAGTTTACTCGGGTATTGCAGAAAGGAGAGTTTGATCATTGGACGAGAGTAAGATGGATGAATACCAGTGTGGCTTCAGACCACAACGAGGATGTCAAGATCAAATATTTAGTATGTGCCAAGTTATTGAGAAATGCTACGAGAGAAGTGGACAGTTGTGTTTGTGTTTTGTGCTTTGTAGATCTAGAGAAGGTGTACAATAGAGTACAGTACCCAAGAGAGAAATGCTTGGCATCCTGAAGGATTATGGTATCAAGGGAAGGCTGCTACAGGCAATAAAAAGTATTTATGTTGATGGTAGGATGAGTTCCTGGTTCAAGGTTGTTACAGGAATGAGGCAAGGTTGTAAACTCTCATCACTACTGTTTATTGTATATATGGACCATTTGCTGAAGGACATAAACTGGCTGGGTGGGGTTCAATCAGGTGGAAACCAGGTATGTTGTCTGGCCTATGCTGACGATCTGGTTGTAATGACAGACTCCGTCGAAGCTCACAAGCCAACATGTTAGAACTTTCAGAACAGAAATGTAGGAGTATGATATGAAGATCAACATTTCAAAGACGAAGGTTATGTCAGTAGGGAAGAAACAGAAGAAAATAGAATGTCTGGTAGGAGGAAATAAATTGGAGCAAGTGAAACATTTTGAATACTTAGGCTGTATATTTTCAGGATGGTAGTATGGGGAAGAAAAAGGGTGGAGGTGTATAAAAGCCAATGCAATGAGTTCTCAGTTGTGATCTGTAATATTCTGCAAGAAAGAAGTTTGTGTAGCTACGAAACTCTCCCTACAGTAAATCGCTTAGTATTTAGACCGACCTTGCTTTATGGGAGTGAGAGCTGGGTAGATTGAGTATCTGATACATAAGCTCGAGGTAACAGATGTGAGGGTAGCATTAATACTTGCTGGGACAAATAGATGGGAGCAATGATAGGAAGGTACTGTTTTAAGGGGCCTAACATCTGGGTTAGATACACACACTAATACAGTCATCACAATTAACACCGGTTATCAGACAGATTCTACACACACCCAAAGTACACGGGGCTACATGACCGCGTTGTCGCAGCCCCTAAACTTAAGAACCAACCAACCAACATCTGGGTTATCGGCCCCTAGCTCGATAGGTGAAGCTGTTCTTATGAGCAGACTCAGTGGGGTTATGTGAAGTGGGGTTATGTGAAGAGAACTGGGAAGGAGAGATTACGTAAGAGGTTAATGATTTTGGCTGTTGAGGATAAGAGAAGCAGTAGACCTAGGAGGCGATGATTAGATTGTGTTGAACGATTTCAAAGTGAGCAGAGGATCTTGGAGACAACTTGTTCGCAAACAGAGGCTTGCTAACTAGACTGGACGCTGAAAGCCAAAACTGTCTCAAATTAACCCCTCAGGCCGGCTATTTAATCCGGAGGTGTTCACTTCTCCGGCGGTATTGAAATTGAAGCTCAGCAGAGGTTTAGGCACCAACAAGGTAAAATATTATTAATGTTAAATCTACGAAATATAACGTAATGAAAATTTTAGGAATACTTACTGAGATCATGTCCAATGTTTCTCGGTAATATATGTGACGACTGCTTTTCAGGGTTGTCCATGATCACACGCAACATTTACAAAAATATAATAATTTGATAAGTTCGACTTTTGGTATTTGTTTCAGGTATGTTTACAATGAAAGCAAGATATTTACATGATAATGCTCAATCTACATAATATACATAATATTCGGGTAAAATTTCCAGAAAAGCTGAATTTGAAAAGCTTCTTAGGCCCCGTATATGTATCCCGTGTATAATTGTCCACAAAATGTAAATATCGCAATATTAGTTCAAACCGGTCCATTGGCATTGTTTGAGGGAATATAGGGGTCTCTAAAAATTCATCCCTGGTGAATTAGCTCTTTAGGGTAGGTTTCTGCATTATCCCGATCAACATTACAAGTCCCAAGAACACATAAATGTAGCCCCCCTGTCACTGACTCCCACTTCCTGGCGCACGACCTTGGTTTCAAGGGCGTGCCAACTATACGTTCTGCCGCGTACATATTTGTTTCTCAAACAATTACTTCAATCACTTTGTCGTCGAAAAACAGATAAAAAGAATATAAAACAGACGTGAAATGCTTTCCTGTTCGTGGCATACCCATGAACCTTTCGCCACAAACCCTGAACAGCGGTCGTTGTTATTACAGCTGAAGCTATTTCTTCTTCATCAGCGCTGCCTGCCACTTCACCAATAACATCTTGCTGTGTGTGCATAGTCCGTATCACTACCGAAAATATCACCTCCCTGTACGTCACATCCACTACTGTCATCTATCAAACGAATAATCTATGCACCCGTAAGATAATGAATGAGACAGCCCGGCAATTATGTACCTGCGACTGAGTAGCCTCTAGCCTATGAAGCAAAAAATTATCTACGTATTATTTGCTTTCGGTGCTTCCCCCTTCATAAGTGGCAAAAATTATCAAGTTAGACATAGTTCACAAAACATTCTCGAAATGGCAGGAGAGACTGTGGTATCTTCTAAAGCAACTAACTTGAAACTAAGTAGAGCGTGTTTCATGTTATTTCCCTGATCGACATCAGTCGTCAAAAGCAACGGATATCAACCAACTTCGTATTAGTTCTAATTGTGAAACAGAGATGCCATGAAAGTACATAACTTCTCGGTTCATAACTTGAAAAAAGATCCCGCAAAGCAGCAGTGGTTCATGTGTAATAGGCATTCTAACTTCCGCCTCCATCAGCCGTTCGTGGTAGGTCCAACCGGCTGAACGAGTAGAGTCCAGCGGACGTACAGTGTACGGCGAACCGGCTTGAGGGGTTAAAATGTTCGATCTTGAGTGCCTCTTACCTAGAAGGCCACAAGTTTGATTCCTGGCTCTGCTAGAGATTTAAGATCTGACATGAGGGCTGGAGTGGAGGTGCACTTGGTTTCATGAGGACATTTGCATATCTGTCTGATATGAGAAGTGATGTCACTGACTTAAAACCAAGGTAATGTGGCTTAGGGTGTCATTGCTCTGACCAAGCAACACCATAATCCACAAGCTAATGGTTGGGTACAGGGGCAGCACTAGAGGAGAACAGCATATTTGTGCTACACCCAATAATTTTATAACCAATAATATGAGTGATTTGGTATGAATAACCAATTTCTATTAACTCATGTCGTATGAACTTATTAATAATCCTGCTATTATTTGTTGTATGTTCATGAGCCATGCTATTTTAAGTTCCATGGTCATTAATGCATTCTTTTTGACCCTCGGTTAACATGTACTCTGCAACCATGACTTGAGGTTGCAGTGGGGATAGATGGGAGGGGTGTTTTGGCAAGTCTGCATTGGCTGCATGTAGGTGAGCCGAGTGTATACACCATATCCCAGATCTAGCCTTATTTTAAACTTCACCTTAACAGCTCTTGAAACCTGAATGCACAGTTGTTGCCCTTGACAACAGAGTGCAGTAACATACAACATTCAGATTAACTTACTATTGATAGAAAAATTATTAATATTACAAATGCCTAACTTGAACGTCACATTTAGAATCCTTTCATATTGATCTAGGGCCAAACAGAGTTTATCTACTTTAGAATAAGATGCAGTGTTTGAATCCTCATTCAGCAGAATAACATAGCAGCAATTCAAGGCACTACATCCAACAAATGAGCATCAAAGTCTTTACGTCATACATGACGTCATTTCACTACACTAAACATTCCCATAGACACGTAGGAAGTGTGGTATATACTTGAACCAGGGTGTTAATGTTAAAAGTGTTTATGACTCTAGAATTAGTAACTAAACAATTTTGACTCGTATATTACTAGCACTAGCCTATATAACGCTTTGTGCAAGGTAGCTAGAACTCTGCTTTGTGTGTGATGGAGCGCCATGTCTGTGAGAGAGTGCCATGTGTGTAATTGTGTTGAGTTCAATAATAGACTAGCCTAAAACATAAATGTACTGTGTTATATTTACTCATAGGCCTATATGTACTATACAACAAAAGGTTATGGGTATTACTACTGTCATCACTTTCTGCTTCAACATTTGCAACTGATATCATAGCCTTAGATTTGGTTGACATTGATTCTAATACATCAAGTCCATTTTTCTCTAGACTTTTAAGTTTAAACATATCTTTTCCCCTCAAAAGTCTCAACAGATATTCCTTTCTTAGCCGATCTAGAACAAGATATTAGATTACAATTGAAGTCCGGGACATACAAAGTATCATGAAGTTCTAGAATAACTTCACCACATTTTTGTATCAGCTCTACTCTCGCAGTACTACACCTTTCACTGGAACGCTGCCTTTACCCATAATGCAGTGAAATGTAGTGAAAAGGACAATTGAAATAACTGAAGACGAAGTGGAACTATGCATCAGAGAAGCAAAAAATAAGAAAGCAACTTGGTCTCAAAGACACAGCTGGTACACTCGAAATTTTCAATAAATGTCTGACTCTAAACATAATTCCTGAAAAATGGAAGATAGCTACCCTGAAGGTAATATATAAAGGGAAAGGTAGTGCAGATGATTTTGAACTCATACATAGGGGTGGCACTAGAAAACACAACCTTTAAATTGGTCATGAAGATAATCACAAAAAAAACTGACAGATCCTACTAATCAGCATATACCTGAATATCAGTTTTGGTTTAGAAAAGGGAAATTCACAATGCAGACAGTGATAGCACTCCTACGTGACATTGAGGAAGCTGTTAGCAAACCAAGAGGGAAGTAAGTTACTACACCATTTTCATAGATTATGAAAAAGCCTTCGACTATATACTGTGTCCATTAGTCCGGAGACCAACGCCCACGTATGCGAGAATCTCGAAAACAGCCGAGCACGAGACTCGGAAAACTCAGGGAAACGGGGTATGGGCTAACTGAATTCGAGATCCCCGCCAGAAATTTCAAAACCTTTCCACTTTTATTTACCTGAAAGCAAAATATCAAGGCAATCCTACCTAATATCTCTAGGGTAGCTAGAAATAGTCTTTTACCCTGAGATCCTATGACCTATTCAAAGAAATGTTACTTAGGATAAAGAAAGTCTTATAGACCTACTCTATAATATGTGTCCAATTTTGTCCATTGTCACACATTGCAAAATTCCATCACTTTTTCAAAATTATCACACGGGTTTATTTCGTAGACTGTCACGATTTGATCACATCCATCACTGATCATTCGATGTTGTCAAATATTAGGCAGAATCAGATTTCATTCAACAAATGTTATATAAAAATAAAATAATCTCATTGATCTTATGTTTTGTGACCACATGTTCGTTTAAACACTGATTTGATTACAGAAATTTAAGCTCACATAAAAACAAAACTCCTTGCAAATATTATATGGGTAGCTGGGTGCGAGCTCGAAACTCATGGAACCAGAAGGTTATACTTATCAAAATACGGTGCATTCATGTTTTTTTTTAATTTTACAAATCCCACAACTTTTCATTTATCTAAAAAGCACCTCTTATTTTCAACAACAATTTCTTTCAACAACACCTTTTATTTTAACAAGAACGCACTCAAACCATCATGTTTGAGGCCTAATAATTTTCCCATATAACGGAACCATGTCCGCGAAGTGTCCACTTTAACTGGAGGCTAATAACTTACCTGCCTCTACTAGAAGTATATTTTGTTATCTGGTCGGTGTCTCCTGCTTTGGCATACTCATTGCAAATGAGAATCAAATTTACCTGAACACTCATATAATTCATTCAATTATGTGATACAGGATTTTATCAACACATGAAAGGAAATCAAATTGAGATTATTATTATTATTATTATTATTAGCTGGCATGTTACCGATTCTAATTATTCCCTCATTCGTGCTCATGGACAAATAAGTCAAATACTTCACTCAGCTATATTTTACATTCCACTTAAGCATCTATTCACAAAATCCTATTTGAAAAAACACCCAAAAATTATATTATTATTATTATTATTATTCATGTTGATTATTATTATTATTATTATTATTATTATTCAGTCGGCTTCGGTGGCATAGTTGGTAGCATGCTGAACTGCTGTGCCCAAGTAACGGGTTCAAACCCGGCCGAAGTCGTCGGATTTTTTAAGAGCGTTAAAAGTCCTTCAGAATGCCTTCCTTCGAAGGGGAATTAAAGCCGGCAGTCCCATGTCATAGATGTATGGCATGTAAAAGATCCTTCCACAGACTAATAGCCCGGTCAAGTTAGGCCGAAAAATAGGGGTACCCTTGCATAAATTCCCAAGAAGCAGAATTTTTACATGAACGTTAGGGATACCATTATAATGAAATAGTGTAAAGTCCCCATCGATCCCATGTGTGCAAAAAAATGTATGCAAGGTCAAAGTTTTTGCAAAAAAGTTTTTCTTTTGCAAAACGGTTAGTTTTATGATAAAAATAGATCCGACAAAAATTGTTGATCATGCAATTATCTACAAAAATTATCCTTACACTTTTTCCCTTAAGATTTACCATTTCTGAGGAAAAGCGATTCTAAAATTTACTAAAGTTGTATTCCCCATAATATGCATGACTACGCTGCCTATGTACATCATTGGACGCATAGGCCCTAATATAAGTAAAACTATTAGTCTGCATGACTAATACATTAATATTGAATGATTATTCTGAGAATATGAACTGAAAAGAAACCCAGTCCCTCATTTTATGTGACCTTGAGCAACATCTGTCTGCTGTTCAATTGTCTACGTGGCAGTGCCCGTCTACCTAAGAAATGTTTGTAAAAATTCAAATATAGATAACAGAACTATTAAACTGCGATTAAAGTTGAATTATGGTGATAAAGTTATTATCACTGAAAAACCAGGCAAGGCTCAACAACCATCGCAAATATTTCCAAATAAGAGTTTATCGGCTTATCCTAAATGTAAAAATCATATTCTATTTTTACCACTATGATTGGCTGTGATACAACATCAGCAATGTTCTGAAGGGATAAAACAACAGTTTTCAAATTGTTTGAAAAACAAGATTTAATGACATGTGCAAAAGCTTTTGAAGATATGAACTCTGCTCCCGAACCTCGGATCACCAATTGAATTTGCTTTCTTCTTTCTGTATATGGAGGTCCAAAAAAAAAATTACTTGCATAGATAACTTAGTTACTTATGTTTACAAGATGTATAACACAATTTACACTCGCCAAATCAATACTTTACTTTACTAAAAATACTATAGGTACATGTTTCGGAAATTTGATATGTTTCCTTCTTCAGCCCATATGTTGGTGTGAAACATCATATGACATCGAAATCCTAACCCTAACGGTCAATACGGAACCTGGAACGAGTGCGGTTTATAATTACTTATGTTTTGCAAAACTAACGTTTACTAAAAAACGTGTGCTCCTGCTCAAATGTTGAATCTCTAACAGAAGAAGATCCTTACATCAACGACGAAACAACTGATGTATCGCTGTTAGAACAATTTTCGGCAACTCTGGAAGGTCAGGAAGAAGAAAAAGAAGATGAAGGAAGAGAAGAACAAGAAGAAGTTGAATGAGAAGACCTTACACTCTAGTAAAATTAAGTAAAACAGACCGTGGATTAGGCTTACTGGGGAAACCATGTTAAAAAAGACACGTCAAGTACACTATCTCATAAGTGGCGTGGAAACGTGTGCATATTATGGGGAATACAACTTTAGTAAATTTTAGAATCACTTTTTCTCAGAAATGGTGAATCTTAAGGGAGAATGTGTAAGTACAATTTTTAGCCTATTTTCAATTTTGAAAAAATAGGCTTATGAGATCACCTTTTGTCCGTGTGTGTGTGTGTGATTCGTGTGTGTGTGTGTGTCCCCCCCTAATAAAATCTAAACGACTGGAGAGATTTCAATGAAACTCGGTAAGTTCTTAGCTCTATTCCGGGCGACCCCGACCGTGCCCTTCAAATCTTGTTACGTCTCACCAATCCAACATGGCGGCTGTGCGAAATATTTCACCAGCATTCAATATCTCTGAAACTATTACCGGTATCACCCTGGAATTTTGTATGGTGATAAAGGGAACTACTAGAAATTCACATATGTGACCTTTGAAAGCCTGGTAACTATAAAACCAACATGGCGGCCAAGCGAAGTTGCGACTTTTAAATGGACGTTTCTCGCGATTTAACCAACCAAACACAATGAAACTTGGCACAGTATATGTTTATATACATTGTAATGCACCGACATCTAACTTTGTTCAATTGTTTACATAACCTCAAAATGGCGGCTGTGCGAAATATTTCACAGGCATTCAATATCTCCGAAACTATTTATGATATCAACCTGAAATTTTGTACGGTGATAAAGAGCACTGCTACAAGTTTATTTATGTAACTTTCAAAAACCTATAAACTACGAAACGAACATGGCGGCCAAGCGAAGTAGAAACATTCTAATACATTTTTCTCGTGATTTGATCATATGAGCGCATTGAAATGTGGTACAGTAAATGATTATACATATTGTCATTCACTGGCATCTAATTTAGTTCAATTGTTTACATAAACTGTAGATGGCGGCTGTGAGAAATTTTAAAATTAATTTTTTATTCTTGTGTCGTAATCATGCGATCGAAGTGAAAGTTTGAATAATGAAGCTACGCAATAATTTTCCTTTAATGATACATAACTCTATGGCCTATACATATAACAGTCCAAAATGGCGAGCATCCGAAATTTTTTGACGGTTCTCAATATCTAAGAATCTTTTCCAGCAATCAAACTGATTTTTTTATGTTCATAGTGGCTATGAACATAAGTTCACCTATATGACTTTCAGTAACCTGGTGAGCACAAATCCAACATGGCAGTGACGCGTAGTATAAATATTTAAATGGACGTTTCTCGCGATTTAACCATCTGATTGCAGTGTAACTTTGCACGTTAATGCTTATACAAATGTTAATCCACTGGTATCTAATTTATTTCAATTGTTTTCATAACCACAAGATGGCAGCTGTGCAAAATTTTAAAATCTCGTTTTTACTTCTTGTGTCCTAATCATGCGATTGAAGTCTGAAAACCACACGTACACAATAATCTTCATGTAATAGTACATAAATAAAAATCCAACCTGGCTACCATCTGCAATATTTAGTCGGTTCTCAGTATCTACGAATCTAACATAGCAATCAAACTGAAATTTTGTATGTTGATAGAGGCAATTAATATGAGTAGGATATATGAAAATAGGCTGTATAGTTCTTCACGGAACTACTTGTTGTAGATAATTTCATGATCTACAATTTTTGTCAGGTAGATTTTTATCATACTAACAGTTTCACTAAATAATCCAAAAACCCCATTTTTGCGAACTTTGAGCTTCCATAAAATTTTTTGCACTCGTGGGATCGATGGGGACTTTCACAATTTCATTATAAATCCCTAACGTACAAGTAAAAATTCAGCTTCTTGGGAATTTATGCAAGGGTGAATGTTTATTTTGACCGGACTATAAACTTGTGTGAAGCTCAATTGTTAGGTTAGATTTCATCAGAATGCTCTATCAAAGTTCCAACGTTCACCACTAGGTGTCATTGATATCTGGTAGCGAAAGTTGGAACTACTTGAAATTGAACGGAACTTGTAGCTCACCCTAAGGGTGTCCGCTGGAAGCAGCTACAGACTCAGGCGAGCCGAACATGTCCTCGGACACTCCCAGCACTAAAAGCCATACGGTAAAAAAAAATATCACAAAGATTGGTAATGAATCACGAGGCGCATACACCCTGCGATGCAAATGTCTCTCTCGGAAGAAAATCTGAATATTTGTCAAAAATCAAAACTACCTAGTCAAATCACTGGCTATGAACACTTAGAAAATAAATTAACCGAAGCTAAAGAAATATGCCAGTAAGAAAGATTAACATTTAGGAATACTTAAACTAAGCATGACTAAGGGTTTGGAATACACATGACTACGCTATACACTAGACTACCAATATGTGATCTGGTCATCGTATCCGAAAGGCCTTAAACCGGCCTCTTGTACGGCGATGAAATTCCTCGTCCATGTTCCTTTCCATAGGGTGTGGTTCCACAACTGCCTGGATCTAATGGCGGCGGTCTCCATTAATATTCCACCACTGTGGTTCCTGGTCTCCTGGAACGGGCCTCCGGTCGCCATCTTCTTCCTCTCTTCCCTCTTCTTTCCGTCTAACCCATCGCTAGTATATAGTGCATTTCCATCGTCATGTTGTTGAAAATGTTAGTTATGTTCATTTAATGATCAAGATATTCTGCACTCATGTTAGAGTTTGTACTGGACTGGAGCACTTGACTGTCCTTGCATACACTGTAACATCAATCGTAGGTCGAGAAGGCTTGAGATATCACTATAAGTGTTCTCAGTAACTAAACAGTACATTCGAATGCTCTGACCGAAACTTTATTTCAGGGTACTTTTCCCTTTGTGAAAACACTTCAAATATCATGCGAGGGTCTCTTACTATAAGTTCGTCATAATGGATTATCGTCGTTAAGCCTTCACAGCGTGGAATATGCTCACTTTTCACAAGTCCACTGTTCATTAATAATAATAACTTCACTCCGAACACTGTATAATAATCCAAGCAACTTGTACAAAATATTATGCCACTCACTTGTACTGTGAAATATTCGAAGTCCCACACTCATTCTATGTTCCACACAATCACAAAGTTCTCGAATATTCGAAGTTCCAGAATGAGGCGTGCATGGCCTGGCAACACTCCGCACAGTATAAAATCTTGACTCTCAGTGTTAAGCGAACGGTATCTTTCATGGCACTCTTGGGCAGAGTAACACTCCCAAAGCTGAGCTGCACTGAACTGCACTGCAATGAACTGACTACAGCGTTCCCACACACTGCTTATATATCGCCCAGCGGCATGACATGACGTAATGTGCTTCTGTCTCAATCGCTTATATCTCCAAAATGCGTAGTGCGATTTACATGCTTCTTTTTACAAAATAGTTATAAAATCAGGAACTATATTATGGTGTGGCTATTTTCTCTGTTAAGTAATTATTTAGGAATCTTAAATCATTCTAGAGTTTTCGGTGACTCGCCATTCGCTGCAACTCCGCGCGCATGCGATGTACTGGCTGGCTTCCCTGCGGCGCTCGCTTGAAAGGCTGTGCCTGGCGCTACATTCAAACTTCACTAAAAGACATAGCGGTACCAGGCCACGGGTACATTACATAGAGGAAAACTAATGCAAAGACTTAGGGACATGATTGGTACAGATCATACTCTATCCGATATATTACAAAATATTCTGAGACAAAATGTACTACTGATAACTGATGAGGTGTCGACATCAGAATACATAATCCAGACAAATGGAGTTATGCAAGGAGACCCTATTAGCCCACTGCTCTTCAATATAATGACAGCAGATATAGGGAAGAATTTGAAGGGGGCTACGCTCATAATGTATGCAGATGACATGGCCCCCGGGTCATCAAATAAAGAGATATTGCAGCAAGACATGAACATTATACATCAATGGGCTACAGACAATGATTTCCACATTAACAAAAATAAAACAGTGCAAATGGCACTAAGGAGAGGAGGAAGAATTTCAAGGACTGATATCATGAAGATAGGAAACGAACAATTAAATGTAGTCAACAAATTTAAATACCTCGGCATTACAATGCAGCCTACTGCTTCAACATTCAGCGTTCACATACAAGAGAGATAAGCAGCAGCTATAAGAGCAATGTGCAGTATGGAAAACATCACGTCTCTGAAACTAGCAACTTCGATGAGACTCTTCAAAACGACAATTGCCCCCATCACTACATATGCGATTGAACTCATATGGGATAAATTGAAAACCAGTGATTTAGAAAAGCTAGAAAATGTGAAAGCACGCTTCATCAAACGGGCCATAGGAGCAAGCAAATATGCGCCAAATAGAATGGCATACATTCTAGCAAAAGAAACATTTTCCCTCGAGGATATAAGGCTCAAGAAATTCCTACCAAGTACACTTGCTTATACAGAAGTAATGGAAAGAAGGAAACAGAAGGAGAAAGAGATAGATATGATTCTTTTTGGAACAGATGCCATATTAAATAGACAATGGACCAACACCAATCAAACGCAAAGGTACTCAATCATAGGGCTCGCGATTCATGGTTACCACCATAAAATGTGTTTAATTACTAAATATCACCAAGCAGATGACCAATGCGTGTGTAAAATATGTGGCGAACGGTGTGCACTTGATCAATTCAAGCAATGCAAAAGCAGTACAGGGTCTCTTAATGACCTTTGCAAGCAAATGAACAGTGCAATTGTGATCTAATGTAAACCTGTAAACCTTTCCTGGTCATTCGGCTGCAATAAATGTATTACAGTATTATAATGCAGTTTCGTTGAGGAGTGCAGTGGAGTGGCACAACAGGCTTGTCTATTGGCATCATGAGGGAATAAAAAAAGATTCCTGTGATTGAGGTGAAAGGTATAAAAAGTAGATTGTGATGAGTGTGCCTTAGGCACAGACTGAAAGATTCTATTCAAGATCAATGGCTGTTGGTGAAACACAATTTGACTAGACTTTCAACCCTTGCCACGTATTCAGAGGAACAAAAGGTCGATTGATAAATTTGGTGCAAATATCAATGGGAGATCTTGCTTTCATTTGAAATGAAACTCATTGGCAATAATTTTGTTTGAGAAAATTATTTAATAGGCCTATATGGTTGTTCTCCAACTGAAAAGAGAGATAATTTAGATGAACTCTTGTGTTCCACCTCTTACAACACCACCACTACCACTACCTCAATTCAAGATGAGATATTGGAGTTTTGTTATACTTATTGGGTGGTTTTATGAAACAGGTTAGTTCATAGTGAAGCCAAAGCAGATTGCAACCTCTGACATTTCAACTTACGGCTGCCACCGACAAGGGGGCAGTTGTCTTTGGGCAAGTATGGTCCTCTGATATGCAGTTCTGGGATTACATTTTTATGTTCAAGTGTTGTAATAAGCATTCATTACATTTATGTGGGTACATATCTGATAATAATCTGTCCTTTTTGAGTAACAAATACTTGAAATCTGTGGTAATTGAAGAACCCCATTGTTGATCAAAATATGTATTGCGATCGATACTGTATGACATGACAAAGAAGAGAGATGGACTTGCATAGGCCTACATCTATAATTGAGTAATTTATATAAATGAATCCATACAAATGTTTATCTGTATTGGATTCCTATATTGGGAATCAGAACAGAAGTGTTGCCCAAGAGAGGTTAAAAAGATAAGTTGAAAGAAAAAAGTAATATTATTGGTTTTACGTCCTTTTTAACTTCTTCGGTCTTTGGAGTCTCCAGGGTGCTGGAATACTGACACGACTCAGGGTGCTGGAATACTGACACGACTCCTTCGCATTTAAGCACCCTCAATTCCAACTGACTGTGCCAGGATCCAATCCTGCAACCTTGGGCACAGCAGGCGATGATGTTACCGTGCTGCGTCACACAGCCAGTCTAGCTAAAGTAGGACCAAGGCTCTAGTGCAGCGGTTCCCAACCTTTATTTCCTCCCGTACCCCGTGATACATATTTAACTAAAATAGTACCCCCTAAGAAGTAAACTTTTAAAATGTTTAATATTTACGGGCAATATGTACTTAACTTAATAAAAACATTAATAATACAAAATAACACAACTATTTATAACTTTTTTAATACAGTATAACTAATATTTTTTAAATATATTATTTGTTTGCTGTTAGTATGCATTTCATTTCAATAAATGCTAAATATAATTTTCATTTTACTTTTATTTACTTGTGCAAATGAAGATGTATAAATATTTAGCTGAGGAAAATTAACAATAACAGTAGGGTACAAAAGATTTTTTAATTTTGATTTTATTGAAAACCAATTAATTCTAGCGACTAGTTTGGCAAAAATAGACAAATCATGACAATAGCAGTGAAAGTGACTGGGATTGGGGTAGGGTGGGAGCATTGACCTTGACGTACGATGGGAACATGGCGCCCGCCATTACCGTTTATTTTTGGCGTACCCCAGGTTGGGAACCGCTGCTCTAGTGGATAAAATGCCAGTCTTAGCTAAGGTCGCAGGTCGACCATTAGTTGCTGACTGCCCTCTCTTGGGGATTTAGGGTAGGGTCAGTTGGGGTAAAACGAGTATAAAAAATTACTGAATTCCAATCAAACATTAACTTTTTTAATTTTGTTCCAACTCGGCATACTTTCTAGAATAAGTTTATGCATGTTACAAGTTGATTGACCACATAGTATATAAATTATTACCATTTTTATACTATACCCATTTTATCCCATGGACGGAGGAAAACTGGTATAGTACACATTTTTAAAGTAAAACATAGCTTTAGCAAGTATTATACTCGTTTTACCCCTCAATATGTGTAATGTAGGTAAAGAGAAGACACAAAAAATAATTAATATTTGGCTACAAATTAAAAATGGCTCATAGATTTAGGCAAAGAAAGCACAAAGCATAAACTATAATAGTGATCTACAAGTTGTGGCAGATATAGTTAGGCTGGACAAATTTGTAAAATATCCCACGATACCAGATGTTTACGTCCCATATTATTTGAAGTCCATAGGTCAGGATTGGTACTATTTTGACTCTGAAAATCTTCATTGCGGTGTCTAATGATAGTGATTGAAATTTTCTGATGTCCCTCAATGCAGCGATGGCGGTTATTTCCTTTTGCTTTGTGTTTTTGTTGTACAAAAGGAGTTTCCTGATGTTTGGAAGGTGATTCCTAGATATTTGTATTCGTTTACTATTTCTATTTTCTTTTCTCCAAGGCTTAGCTTGTCTTTTTCTGCAATCCTTCCTCCTTTTCTAAACACCATTAAGGAGCTCTTCTGTGTATTGATTTTCAATGTGTTCTCCTCAGCCCAGATGGCCAGGTTGTTAAGGCTGTTTTGCAGATCTTAGGCCCTTGTGGTGGTGAGAGCCATGTCATCAGCATAGAGGTAGACTCTGGTATTTTCAGTTGCTGGCATTTTTATTACATCAGCAGGGGCAATATTGAATAGTAGTGGGCTCAAAGGGTCACCTTGAAGTATACCATTTGTCTGTACTATTGGGTTGGATCTCGCTATGTTGCTTGTGGTGAGAATGTTATATTTTAGAATTTTTTCTGTAGTTGTTGTCAGGTAGTTGTCTTTGCCAAGCTATCTTCCAGTTTTTCTTTCATGTTCGTAGTAAGGAGTCAAATGCCTTACTAAAATCGGCTATACATACCTAGATTTGAAGTTTCAATCTTACCAGGTTCATTTTTCACAATGGCTTGTATCTTCTTGTTAAATTTACATTGCCACATGTCAAGAACAACTTTTTTTTTGAGAAGCCATTATCAATGTTGCCAATGTGCTTTTAGCATGATATAACATGCAATCGTGCAATAAACATGATATTTTTTACTGGTGCATATTGTCAATAGTTTAGGATTTATTAAATGAAATGTTGTTTATACCCATTTCACCCCACTAGGCCCATTTTACCCCAAGTGACCCTATTGATATGCATTATGTGTTCTTAAGATTATAAACCATTGAAATCAATTTTTGTTTTTGTTTTGAACAATTAGGCTACACCCAACATTATTATAGCCTACTGTAATTACTGTCTGTAAAATGTGGGAGATGGTTGCAGTGTACATCCTAGCTAATTCCTTGTACTACATACCAGTGGCGACATTATTAATAATAATGAGTGTTTTGTATTCTGCTTCTTCTTTCGAATAACCCATTTGGAGGGTACGATGAATCAACATTGGCCTTTGTCCATTGTATTCAATTTCCTTTGTTTCCAAATTTCTTTCATCCTTCTAGAGCAGTGGTTCTTAACCGTGGACCGCGAGTGCCTCGGGAGTGGTCCGCGGGAGAAAAGGGTCCACCAGCACGTATAAAAAAAGTGACCAATAAATGGGGATTTCGAAAACTATGTGCGTTGAACGAGAATCGTCCGAATATATTTGCGACGATGACTATCAGGTTTTGAATTGAAATATCTTTAAAATAAGTGTTATTGAGGAAGGGCTACAATTGATAGGTGTATTGGAGGGAGGGGTGGGGGTGGTTCGTACATGATTCAATTTCAGGCTGAGCGGTCCGCAGACTTCTCCGGGTTCAGAACCACTGTTCTAGAGTGACGATCTTTCTCCTCTTGAGTCCACTTTCTGCGAGTTGTTTGTTTCTTCCTTTCTTGAAATTTTGCCTTTTGAATAGCTTCTCTGAAGAGTGATCTGTTTGCTATTGTGTCTGTCTGAATTCTGGAGTTTGTCAAATCTTTGTCAATTTCAATTAACCATGTGGGTTTGGATTTGTAACTAGTCAGTAAGTTGAAGGTCTGTTTAGTCTACTATTTTCCATTTTATAAATGTGACCAAAAACTGTTATCTTCTCTTTCTCATTACATCAGTTAATTTTTCACATTTCAAATATAACTCTATATTTGGTCGTAACCTATATTCTACGTTATTATTTAGTTTAGATCCCAGTATTTTTCTCAGAATTCGTCTTTCAGTCTTCTCTAATTTGTCTAAATCACCAAATCTTGTTAATTTAAGTGTTTCTGCTGCATACAGAGTTTCAGGTCTGACCACTGTTTGATAGTGCCTTAATTTAGTGTTCCAGGATAAGTTTTTTTAAATTATATGTATCTTTTGTCATATGAAAACACCTTTGTAATTTATGCATACACGTTTCTATTGCTGTGTTTTCCTATGAGTCGTTCATTATCCACTCTCCTAGGTATTTAAAGGAATTTGTTTTACATACTGAACTCTCATGAATTGTGATACTTTTCGGGGCATCGGTGATGTTTGTCATGAACTTACTTTTTTCAAATGATATATGTAGTCAGACTTTGGCTGCCTGTTTTTGCAACTCTCTAATTTGTTCTTGGGCAGTATCCAGTAAGTCGGTAAGTAATGCAATGTCATCCGCAAAAGCTAAACAATCTACAGTGATTTTATTTGGATGTCTTCCTAGTTGAATGCCTTTAGTATTGATGGCTTTCCTCCACTCTCGAATTACCTTTTCCAATGCACAATTGAAAAGCAGAGGTGACAGACCATCTCCTTGTCTCACACCTGACTTTATTTTGAAAGCTCCCCTCTAAATTTAACTTTGGAAGTTGTGTTTGTTAGTGTTGCTTGAATTATTTCAGTTTTCTTGTTATCAAGTCCAAATTCCTTCAGAATGTTAATAAGTGCCCTTCTGTCAATGGAGTCAATAGGCTTTTTTAAAATCCACAAAGGTAACTACATATTTCAAGTTCCTGATTTTCCTCATGTCTAATATGTTCTTTAAATTTAGTATTTGCTCCGTACACGATCGTCCCTTCCTAAATCCTGCTTGATAGTCTCCCAATTGTGGGTCGAGTATTTTTTCTGCACTTTTTAAAAGTGCTTTGGATATGATCTTATAGGTCACTAGCAGGAGGGAGATTCCCATATAATATTGTAAGCTTGGTGGAGTATACTTCCTTAAACTACTTCTGAATGTTTTGTAGATGTCCTTTGTATTGTGCTGTCTGAAGTCCGATTCTATTAATGTTGATTGGTCTTTCATATGTTGCACTTTTATCCTTTTGAGTCCCTTAGATATATATTTTCGGGCTTCTATAAAGCTGTTACTGGTATTCTCATTTTTATTTGCATTCCAGATGTTCCAAGCTCGTTGTCTTTTAAAGATTAGTTAATCACACTCGGCAGTCCACCAGGCATGTTTTAGTTTTCTTTTAAGGAGAATGGTTTCTTCTGCTCTTTGAAGTCTCTTTGAAGTTGTTCCCATGTTTTAGGTGCTCTGCTTTCCAAAAGTGTTTTGAAATTATTTTCTGTAGCTAATTTTTGTGTATCAAACTTTTTGGATTGATAATTATTTTTCTTTTTATATATTGGTCTAATTTTGAATGTAATGAGAGACAGATAGTCGTCTGAATCTAAACGTGCACTCTTAGCAACTTTCCCATTGAGTATCTCCGTTGTAGACTGTCCGCTAATAGCAACATGGTCCAAGTTGTTTCTCACCACAAACTGGATTTGGGGAAACCCAAGTAGTTTGTTTCCTAGGAAGTTATTTGAAGAATGTAGATTTCAGGACTATTTTATGCTCTCTGCATAAACTAATGAGTCTTTCTCATTGTGTTGGTTCTTTTATGTGTGGGGAAATTGCCTACTATGGACCTATGTTGACGTTCTTTGCCGATTTGAGCATTGAATGTCTCCAAGTAGAAGTATTATATTTTTTGATGGAATTTGATCTAGGGTGTTTTGATAGTTCTTGCCAAAAATTTTCAGTTTGTTCTTTCCGGGTTCTATTTTTCTCATTAGTTGGTGCACGTGTATTAACAATGGTATAAACTTTGTTTACTGATTTAAAGGATAGCAGGGATAAACTTTCATTAATAGATTTCAACTCTATTATTGAATTTAATATGTTCTGATTTACAATGAACCCAGTTCCAAATTGAGGTAGGCTACATTTTTCAAAATTCTCTTTCCAGGTTTTCCCTTGAATATTCTATAACCTTCTGAATCAAATGGATGTTCATCAGTATATCTAGTTTCTTGAAGAGCTGTTATCATAATCCTTTTCTCTTTGATAAAATTTATTAGAGTTTTAAGTTTTCCTGTTTTTAAGAGTGAATTGACATTAAAGATAGCCAAAGAGTTTATGTTCTTGTACGTAATTTTACTGGCGATTTGCTTAATGCTGATTTCAAGATGCTCCGACCCCCAGAAACCGAGTGCCTACTTTTCATTTCCTTGGAAAATGGAGATTGGTTACAATGTGCATATCCATTGTTGATTGTTTGCTAGGTCCCTTAAAAATTCTACTCGGTTGTTAACTCCGAGGATGGGTTTTCAGCCGCACCTTTGGTGAACAGACCCTGTCCATCTAGCAGCTTGTTACAAGACAGACGCTAAATGGATTTATGTAAAGCTGACGTCTAACTAAATCATAGGGTAGATGACTTTTATATTATTAATTCCGGATACAGGGCCACCCCGTCCGCCATTCATAGCCTACTGTTTTATAGATCATCTATTGCCCTATCAATGCTGTTGAGGACTTCACCGTAACCCTGGCAAGGGACCCTGACAACGTGCTTCCAGCTGGACCTTGTTTTCTTTATATAAAGTTTACTTTCCTACACTGAGTTTATTCTATTCTCAGTTTATTTTCATGCCACTGATGAATGACATGTCACCGTGTCACTACCTCTAAAGGCGCCACTGCTTCATACACAGTGAAAGAACGGTGTGCATATTCAATAGCGACATGGCACTTTCACTCGGTTCCTATACAAATACAATAGACTTTTTTCACTGCTTGACCATCTCTCGCAGAAGCACCCATGGGCAGTGCACACTTTATAATTTTATATGTAGTTTAAGCCACCTTCTTGAACCACTAAAAATAACTTAGGTCAATTTTTCAGCTGAGATCATCTTGCCAACATAAGGAGGCCTATTTACTTTTATTTATTATTGTCGTAAAATTATGCTGTAGGCCCAATATCATATTTATTCATGGGATAATCTTGTGCGTATCCTACACAATAATACTTCGTCTACTTCTTCATTTCCCGGTTCCAGTGATCTGGGTCGGGGTGTGAATAGAGGACCTGAGCCATACTTTTCTGTCTCCACAACTCTCGTCCTTTTTCCAGTATATCTTCCACTTTCACTCCTCTTTTCTCATTGATCTCCCTCACTGTATCCATCCACCTCATCTTCGGCCTTCCCCTTTGACGCCTTCCCGTGATTTTCTCAGTAAAAAATCTCTCCGGGACTCTATTTTCTCCCATTCGCATCATTTGTCCACTGATCTCGATCTTGTCTTGTAACTTCGGGAATCCTTTTTTTCCCTAGTCTACATGAAGTGAAAATGTATGTTCTACAATAGGCATTAAATTATAGGTTATGTTATTGCTTTGTTATCTTGCTAATGAGGCAGAATCGGAGACCCTGAATGACATGACAAAATCTGACTACTATCAGCCTAGTTGATAAGTCATACGATCAAACTACCTTTAATCTCCTGAAAATGTGCCTAAATCTGAAAGTGTGTTACGTCTACATTGTAATAATGCTACCAGATGAGTAAGTATGCAGGATTCTAAGGCAGAACTATTATGGCATTTGAAATAATTTTATTCCCTATATAGGCTAACCTCTTCAACTGCCCACCCTCCTGATGAGACTGGGAAGTTAAACCAAACTCATGAGACCTTTAGCATTGAAGAGCTATCAACTGATGACGTGATTGCCCACTTTGAAGACAGTGGTGGACAATGCCCTTGTCCATTTCATGTGTTGGTCTGTGTATTTTCTTTTTCTCTTTCCATCGGCCCACACCTGCCTGTCATTGTTTGTCTTTTTTTGTGTGCCTATCTGTCTTTTCCTGTCCTTTGGTTGACTATCCACAGTTCACTGCCTTTGATGGCCAAGACAGAGAATTGTGTGTTGACTGGCTGCGTGACTCAGCGGTAACGTTCTTGCCTGCTATGCCCAAGGTTGCAGGATCGAATCCTGGCACAGTCAGCTGGCATTTGAGGGTGCACCAATGCGAGGGAGCCGTGTCAATAGATTTACTGGCACTTTAAAGATTCTTTTCGGGGCAAAATTCTAGCACCCCGGCGTCCTTTGATTGACTATCCACAGTTCACTGCCTTTGAAGGCCACGGCAGAGAATTGACTGCATGGGATGCGTTAAAGTAAGCTTCCTCACATAGAACTTCAGTTACTATGTCTCTAGTATGTTGACTGACTGCGTGGCTCTGTGGTAACGTTCTTGCCTGCTGTTCCCTAGGCTGCAGGATCGACTCCTGGCATTTCACGGTGCACCAATGCGAGGGAGCCATGTTAGTAGATTTACTGGTAGGTTAAAAATTCCCTTTACTTACTTAGTTTATCCTCTTGTAGCTTGCGGTATCGAGGTTTGGCAGAGTGATCACCAGGCTTTCTAGCATGCCGGTTACCTCTCATGATTGCTTTTAGTATGATAATTTTGGAATAGCTGGGAACTGGCCTGCTGCTTCCTTATGTCCTCCAGACCTGCCATCCGGGTGCTTCACTGCTTCAATGTATTTGGCAGTTACTTCCTGAGATAGTGCAATATTCTATGGCACCCTCGGGTGCATCCAGAATCCTCCTCCTTTTTCAACACGGGCTTGGGACCGGTTATGGCGGAGTTTAAAATTTCCTTCGGGGCAAAATTCCGGCACCCCGGCGTCTCTAAAAGCCGCAGTAGTTAAAAGGGATGTGAAACAAATAGCATTATTATATCTTGTGTGTTGGCCAAGTGTTTCCCATGCAATGTCTCCTTCACTTTAGTAATAGGATTTAAGTCACATTGACTAAGATCTGTAGAATAGGAAGATTATAATTTCTTTTTTAAATGTTGAGTTCTTAATCATACATTTATGTTTCACGTGTGTGTATTCTATACATGGATTTTAACCTTCAAAAATAACTGGGAGCCTTTAGGGACACAGCCTAGCATGCTAAACACTTAACCAAGGACTGGACCATAATATAACCCCATACAAAAGGAAATTTTGGCTGCATGCTCAACTCCCTTTGACCACTTGCTTTTTAATATTTGAAGCTTACTTGTGCTTTAGTGGGGGGAATCCCTTCTTCAGTGTGGCACCACATTACAACTGAGAGTCTTAATCTGTGCTAGCCTTACTCCATACCAAGAGAAAAATTGTATAATTCGCCTTGGTTTTATTAAAATGTTTACAATGTACGTTATATGGTGTATATGGGCAGAGCTCAGCACACACCACTGAGCAGATTTTTTTGTATCAATGCTCCACGAAAACTTTGAATTGCAATTCGTTTAAAAGCAAATTCTGTGCTCAGTTAAACACCGATTAATTATTAAATCTTTTATTATTTTTACTTTATCTTACTATTTGACTCAGTTTGTTGAGGCACTATCTTACTCTGCCCAGGGTTGTGGAACCGTAACCTAGCATGGTCGATTGGCAGTGAAGCTTGTTAGCTATACTAGACCCAAAACAACTGTGAACATGGGCTCGCCCAGTAGTGCACGTCCAGCTGAGCATGGTTGCCACAGTGAGACTGGCGGCAGATGACACAACTCTACGCTCGAAGTATACACACGACCTTCCCCCTTAACACAAGGTGCTCTAAATGTAAGTGCATGTACGAGCTGAGGGGCTTAATCCTACGAATATCCATGCTCACAACGGAGTGTGCACAATGTGATATGAGGCAGTTATAAGATGCCACACAAACGTTATTCGTGCAAGTGACCACCCAAGTTTATGGGATCGAATCCAAGTGCAGTTGAGTTCAAAAGGAAGTAAGTTTGCAGTTTTACATGACCATTAATCTTGTGATCATGAGCCACGGGATCTCCTTTTTCCATGGAATCTGAACCACAGGACATGATATGAAAATTTCACATGCATTGACCGGAAAACTAACCCGATCAGCCATGGTGAGAGGCAAACAGCTTGACCGCTGTGCCACTGCCGCCCCCCAGTGCAGTTAGTAGGCATTTGAGGGGGCTTTAATGCGAGAGACCTATGTCAGTAGATTTTTTAATCGTTAAAGATCCCCCAGGGTAAAACCTTGGTAGCTCGGCATACCAGCTTATTAAAAGATCCTCTTCAAGCCAGAAATTCTGGCAGCTTGGTATCACTGTAGTCACAGTAGTTAAAAAGGAACGTAAAAACCACAGATCTTTCTTTTTTAATTCTGTAAAGTTAATGATTCAGGAAGGTTCCTGTCAAACTGTGCATAGTCCATATTGCCTTAAATAAGTTACCAACAACTTACCATTTACCCCCAGCTACAGTATATGGAAGCTTTTGAGAAATCCAACTGTACTCATTGATTTGTACACCATGAAGCTCTCAGGGCTATGCAAGAAATATCCGGGCCTGAAAAATAGAACTCAACAAGAAAGTGACATAATGAAATAAATGCTCAGGGTTTTTTGATATTATTACAAATTATGTCTTGGTGAAAGTAAATGCAAAAGAGTGGCTATTCCTTTAAGAGCAAAGAAAAAACACATTTTTGTGTAGTGTAAAGGGTATTTACCTGCAGACAGCTGTACATTCCTACCTAACTCACTTTTATATAAAAGAAGCTTGGATTTGAAAATGGCCTTTCATTAAAACATTACTGATTAGTTGTCAAATTAACGCTTTTGTTTATTTTGACGATAGCAGTACCAATGCATTTTACTGCAGAGACTTCCCCTGAAACTTATAGCCATTTGTAAGTTCGAGAATATCAAGAATAATTCTTGGATCACTCTTTCCAGGTTTGAATACAAAAAGGAAGTTGGACTTTGAGGAAACTTTTAAGGCCAAATGTGCATACTCATGCTGGTTTGCTTTTAAGCCTCAATATTTAAACTCCCCATTTCCTAGCTCACTCCTTCCTGGGAGTTTTGAGAATTTTCGATTTATCTTGAGTATCAGTTTCTCAGTTACCTAACTTTAAATCTATTTCATGCCTGGAAGTATCTCAATGTTTATTTTTTATACTTGCAATTAATGGCTGCACTTTGTTCTTTACCTGCAGATTGATGCTAAACATTATTTTGAATTGTCTGGAAACTTTTAAGCATACATACCACTTAGGTGAAAGGTTTCCTGCTAGGTGGGAAAACTCATGCGCATCCATAATCGTACTGTTTTGCTTCTGAGCTCCAATTTTTACTACCCACCCCTAGATCACTTCTTGTTTTGGGAAATTTAGATTCATTTTGAGTATCAGTTTGAACAAGCTGCCCCCATGGTGTCTGGGTAGTGAGCCTGCCTCTCACTCGTAGACCCTGGGTTCAATTCCCGGCTCCGTCAGTGATTTTAGAAATTGACGCGAGGGCTGGAACGGGGTGCTCTCGGCCTCATGAGTAGCTGTCTGATAGTAAGGCAGCGCTCCGTTCATCAAAACTAAGATTATGACCAATGGGACTCTACGTGCTGACCACACGTCACCCCACACTCTGCAGGCCGATTGGTTGGATTGTTAGGCCTAGGCCCTTCATGGGATGTGGTGCCACGGGATTTGGTTTGGTTCAGTTTGAACAACCCTAGTTTTGTCCCTTCAGGAATTTTTGGAAATTTTTCATTTTTGTACGATACTGAGGGAGGTATCAGTTTGTATGTTACCAAATTTTTAAGTTTATGAGATGCCTGGAAGTGCTTCACTAATTCATGTCTTTCATTTTTATATTCATTTTATTATTG
This sequence comes from Meconema thalassinum, assembly GCA_946902985.2. Classification (NCBI taxonomy): domain Eukaryota; kingdom Metazoa; phylum Arthropoda; class Insecta; order Orthoptera; family Tettigoniidae; genus Meconema; species Meconema thalassinum. Next base: position 180,233,583 of record OX336393.1, read on the forward strand.
ATTTAAGCCCACTAAGGAGCGCTTGTGACTAGTTCTTCTTCGATGATCTCTTGAGGCCGGCTGCTAGTTTTTCCTATCTCTCCTGTGAGAGGGGTTTCCTACACTTCGGCACTTTGGGTGGTGTACCACTACATTTTCACTTTAATAGTACTGTATAGATAGTAGACCCCGAAAAGAATTTATGGAGCCTATGCATAGTCAGCCTACTTGTCAGTATAGCTAAAAGTACGAGGCTATTGGAATACAGGCGAATGTTCTCAAGTGTTTGTTGGTATCTTCAGACAGCTCATCTGGCATGGTCACCAGTTATAGGAGAAAGCTTTTAAACATGGCGAAACTGTCACAACCACCCATGAGGTTGTCCTCACCCGTGGCCTGTTCGAGCAGAACCTGCTTCTTCCAATTCAATTTATAGTATGTTACTTTTCACTTGCCCTGAATTCTACCAAATCTGCTAATGATAATGTGAGCAAGCGGTGAACCTATCAAATTCCATCCCATCTCACTCCATGATATACAGCAATATTATTCCTCTTCTACAATCACCAGTTGTGAATGTGGGGTGGCATGAATCACATTCTTGACTTCAGACCTTGTACATGGAGTGCCTGGTACTCACTACTTGATCATCTCAGCATTCTTAATGAGGGATCCCATTGAGTGATGGCATCCTTATTGTGGCCTTACCATCCATTTATAGGCAGCCCTACTTGTTTTATCCTTGACCTGTTCAGCGCTGACTGAGCATTCATTGGCATGCGGATTGGTTAAATCTCCACTTCAATCTCACATTTAGTAGTATACTCACAGTGTATAGTTACAAAGCCCTATCCAGCCTCTGTATGAAAGTACTAATTTGTTTTAATTTCTTTTGATAACTTTCTTATAATTTCCTGAGAAATATTTTACTCGTGTTGTTGACAACTCCTGTTGAGTTCTTGCATGGGAAGAAAACTTTGCACTTCAAATGCTCTGACACATTCATGTTAAAGAAATGTTGGTAGTCACTTCTATGATTACTGGGAGCTCTGTGCAGCCCATAAGAACTTAAGAATTACTTTTCATCATCATGAACCTCCAGTTGCCCGTGTGGTGAATGAGCGCTGCCTATTGATGTAGCTACCATCCCAATCCTTGCACTTCCAGACCTTGATTTATTCAGTCGATCTATTTCATCCTGGGCTGACCCATTGTTCTTCTCCGTTCTAATTCTTTCTCCAACCACACCCTGGCTGTTCGGTTGTGATCCATTCTTTTTACATGGCCAGATAGTCTTAACCTAGATTTGGCTATGATTTCATCAAGTGGCTGTTGCTCATTTTCTTCTTCATGAAAAAGTCATGCTTGCTTGAAACTTGCTTTGTAAATGCAGGATTTTAGTGTAATATCTGAGGTGAAGTGCTATGAATTAATTAAATAACAATATTTATATTTTCAAGTTTTGCAAATTTTTAATGAAATTTGGCTTTAATATTAATAGGAACTATCCTCACATTTTATTCCTTCTTTGTTCAAGTAAGTAAATTAAGTAGTGCATATTTAAGCATTGTTAAAAAGATCAAAATTACTGCCTTGGGCATTTTGAAAGGATATCTACGGTATAATTTTCTTCACTATTTATACAATACTTTTATCTTTGTCCGCCAACTTTATGTTTAAGTTGTTGTGGGAGGATGAAATGTCAACAAGGGAAGCAAGATTCCAAAGTTCATATGATTTCGATAGTATTCTAGTAGCATTTTGCTGGTTCACACACAACTCTCATTATTGTGAACAATTACTATATATTAGATGGAACTAATTTTTTTGGAATGGATTTAGATGTGCATGCCAGTTTTGCCACCTTAATGTAGTCAGAAAGTTCTTACACAATGTGACAAAGGGTACCACACTATACAACTTAAATAATTGAACGATTATTAATTCTTTTTCTCATTTTTGCAAAAATTAATAAATAAAATAAAATTGAAAATAAATGAATGGTAAGTATGCCATTAATGCAGGGTGTGTGTGTATATATACACTGTTCGATGGTGGAATGTTACATATGAACTTTTATTATTCTGTAGAAACTGTCTTCATGATTTTCAGGTACTTGTGAACAAGGAAGGTTATCTTTAAAGTTTGTTGGATAGGCTGATAAAGGGGGAGTGATAGCCCTCGAAACACGTCCCTGTAAGTAGGATAAATAAATAGTATTGAAATGCGGATATCCTATTATTCTTTAAAATATAGGTGGAATGTTATATGGTATTATCCAAGCAAGACACACTGTATGGGTATACATCTAGTCACACTGCAACCCAATACTTGCCTAACTGAGCGTGTTCACACTGGTGCAAGTAGGTCATTCGCCCCTCTTTCCCTGTGGGAAATGGTATCAACCCTTCTATCATGGCTAATTATTCCAGCAACTGACAGTATATATGTACCCCATGTTAACTTGTAAATGCCTCTATTGGTTTTGATTAAACTTTGTATGGATTTCCAACTTTGTCAGTGCTGCCAGTCATAAAAACTAATCCCAACTTAGCAGTATCCATCGAATAACTCTGTTGCTTCAAAACTATTCATTGTAAGATACCAAAATTAAAACTATGACACGAGGAAAAGTACTTTTGAAAGATTTGAGGGACATCAATGTTGCCTACATTGAACATGATATGTTCGAACATTCTTCACTTAATTGATTGTAACTCCGAATTTTTTTGATGTAATGTATTTAATTTGAAGGAAAAAAATACCAAACATTGCCATTCTGCCAAGAAATTTAGTTATGGTCTGAGGGTAGGAATGGGTGTACACTCAGCCTCATGAGGCAAAGCGGTGAAGAGGTGAGTTTAAACTCGGTTAGTTTTTTTATGGTTTCCCCCAATTTTCCTCTTGGCAAATACCAGGATGGTTCCTAACTTAGGGTATGGCTGCCTCCTTCCTAATCCTAGCCTCAATTGCAAATACCGTAAAACCTGCCTAAAGCGGAACGGAATCGTTCTGGATCTATTTTTCCGTTTTCACAGGCTTCCGTTTAACAAAGGGTTGAATTTTAATCAGACAAAATACATTACAAAGAAATACTGCACTATCGCATAATGCAATGAAATAATAATTTAAAATATAGGTCTGTAAATAAAAAAGAAAATAGGTTCACTGTATTTTTAACTTACGTACAAAAATTTCAGTTTCTTTGTTTCCTCATGTCTTTCAAAGCGCATTGTTGCGACTTCCTTACAAGAGAACGTTGTATGTTCTCCTTTGCATCCTGCATTAACTTCAGGAGTTCTGGAACATTCTTGAAAGCTGCAAATTCCTGAAGGTCACTCACAACAGTTAGTGCTTCTCCAAAAGTGTGTATTTCTAGCTCCCTTTCGTTGTATTCATCGTCGTCCATTTCTTCCATGACTACGCACCTGCTGTTTTCGGCAGCAATATCAGCTAAACTTAGAATGTCTTCAGTCATTAATATTTTCTAGAACTTTGGTGCAAGTACAGTCGCGCTCAAAATTTAGTACTGTACATAGCTTTGTATTATGGATAAGATAATCCGCCTTAGTCAGGTTATTTATGACTACAGTTCCGGAATTTCTTTCAGTTTCCACGTTAGGCAGTGTCATATTACATAGGAAATACCTCCGTTCCGAATTTTGTCTCCCATTTGTCCAGGTTTCCAGTGTATAAAGGGTCCGGTTTAGGCAGATTTTACTGTACCCACACCACTACAGACGCCAAGATAACACAGGTTACGAGACAAAATCGACAAAGCCGAGTACGCAGGACTAATGACTACAAAGTCTGAGCCCTTAAGTGAAGCGTCAAACTGGGGATTATTCTTTCTGCTCTTTATTACTGTATGCACCCAATTATAACACTCACACAGTATTTAAATCCTCCACATCGGTGTTGGGAATTGAACCTTGGCCATATGTATGGAAACGAACTCTTAAGATACCCTTAAACTATGACTGATTAAAAACAGTTTGTGCTCCCTATTAACCATTTTGCTATTATAGAGCAAATAAGGTCTTTAATGCAAACAGTGTGTGAACATTCTTGAGCTGTTATACTGTAACTGTATAATCACAATGGTTTTAAAATTAGGAACTCTGTTGTTGTTGTTGTTGTTGTTGTTGTTGTTGTTGTTGTTGTTGTTGTTGTTGTTGTTGTTGTTGTTGTTGTTGTTGTTGTTGTTGTTGTTGTTGTTGTTGTTGTTGTTGTTGTTGTTGTTGTTGTTGTTGTTGTTGTTGTTGTTGTTGTTGTTGTTGTTGTTGTTGTTGTTGTTGTTGTTGTTGTTGTTGTTGTTGTTGTTGTTGTTGTTGTTGTTGTTGTTGTTGTTGTTGTTGTTGTTGTTGTTGTTGTTGTTGTTGTTGTTGTTGTTGTTGTTGTTGTTGTTGTTGTTGTTGTTGTTGTTGTTGTTGTTGTTGTTGTTGTTGTTGTTGTTGTTGTTGTTGTTGTTGTTGTTGTTGTTGTTGTTGTAATTTCCTTTATCCCTTTTGATACTATGTTCCAGTATTTGTTCCCATGCTTATATTTCCATTTGTTTGTTACAAACAGCGCTGTGAACTGCCGGGATCTACAAGATCGACATTCCTTATGGTGTTTAGTCCTGATGGGTAAGTAAACAAGATAGCTTGTACACCAAACCAATATTATGTAATACAGTTAACTTGATTATCCATGCATAGTTTGGGGGCAAAAAAGGGAAAAATCTCCTGTTCTGCGCTAATTTTTAAAAATTCCCATCCAGTGAAAGCTTATATTTAAACAGTGCCGGTAGGAATGCATTGTTGATCATACTTGCCACACCTCAGGCAGTATGCCAATCTTGAGTCGTTATTGCAAACTTTTATTCCGTATCACAGTGCTTGTTTACGACTAAAGTAACTAGCAGCAAGGCGTGGCAGAAAGGAGTAAAAGTGTCGTTCCATCTTTAGTAACAAAACTAGAAATGACAAATACCTATGTTAGTAATAGGGAATCTGCATCGAAACTGGTAAAACATTTGTGCAGCTGTACAGTGATGCTTGAGATTCTAAGAGCTGAGTGACGTGCACGCGGATATTGTAAAGAGAGTGAGTGAGGCGCACTGGAGGAAGCATGAACAAGTATCCATTTGTTATTTGAGTAATCACCAAATCTTAAACCCTGTAATAATAAACAAAGTTTTTTATGGTTCCACCTAGTCAATACTTACACCTTATGTATGGTCACCTCTTGCTGGTTTTCGGAGGTTATTATCGGAAGCAGAACATTGGAAACCAAAACAGTGCACCAAGCCTTTTTCCAAGACTTTTAATTGAACTTTCATTATGACAGTGTTTTAAAAAACTTTTTAAGGTGTTATTTTAATCATCTGTGTGTTATTTTAATAAGTATTTTAATGTCATTGAGTGTTACCAATAACCGTAGGCTGATGAAGGTGTCATTGTTACAAGACACCGAAACATGTCCCAACATACGTAAAGACAAGTGATTATGTCACAATAAAATCTTTAATAAAACAAGTATTGACTAGGCGGAACCATAAAAAACTTTGTTTATTATTACATTCTGTCAATAGGGAAAAATGTGCGACTTTAAAAGTCAAAAAGCTTAAACCCTGTTCCAAAATACTAGACACCTAATTAAAACATTGAAGCGCAAAAATCTCTGAGAAGACTCCTTGTTATTAGTCAGTTTATGGAGGTCGCATGTTTACCACTTGAAACGGACCGATCCATGCCGTCGCGCTCTAGCACATTTGTTTTGATCGGGCGTCAAATTACAATGTTCACCAACCTTTTGTTTCGGAAAGAAAGAAAGTAAGGAAAGAAAGTAAATGATACATTGAGACAGGAAAGAATGGATGATTATTTGCTGAAAGCAAACTAAGAGAAATATATAGTTCAATGGGTTTTGTATTTCATATGTTGCATGTTTAGCAAATAAAAGTGTCATTTTCAGGTTTGTATTATCTGTGTGATCGCAAGTCTGCATTAATATGCATAATATTGAGTGTTTACTGTACCAACACATTTTTATTTTGAAAGTTAAATGCTGATGCTAGTTGAAATTCTGTTTGATAGGAAAACAGTTGCATCAACACATGGCAACCACAATGTGTATGTCACTGACCTCACAACGGGCAAGAACATCAACACGTTATCTGGACATCCTCGAACTCCATGGTGTATTGCATTTCATCCTTCATCCAATCAGATCCTCGCCTCAGGATGTCTTGGTGGACAAGTACGAGTGTGGGACCTATCCGTAAGTGGTGTGGTTGGTCTTAGTTTGTGAAAATTAATATAGTCGGCATGTTTAAAAAGTTTGTATGTTTAGATATTCATGGCATCCATTTGTGGCAGTATTAAAAGTGCTTTACGTGGGGCCTATTTTAAATTAAAATGCTGATTTATTGCTCTTATTATTAAACTGTGGATTTTATGCAAAATTCTATTTGGATCCTTAGGTAATATTTAAAAATGAATTTTTGTACACTCTTCACAAATTTACACCAGGGGTCTTCAATCTGCAAGCTGTGGAATGAGGATCTCCACACCTTTTTTTCTCTATCTCATGAGCAAAGTTCCTAATCTCTATAGTCTCGACGGGAGTAAGGAATCGGTCCCTCCTCTCCAAATAATTTGAAAGGAACCGTTCTAACTGCCAATCATTATGCCCTGAAGCTTACTTTCTCTCAAAATTTAATGATTTTCAGTTGGTCAACATGATTGTACCCAATTGTAATGGGTATTCTCTAATCCTGAGAAAATATATGTTAGATTAATAAATACACTTGGATGACCAGTTTTGATCGTCAAGTGATCATCAGATCCTTTACATGTAGGCTATTAGATTAATAAATACACTTGGATGACCAGTTTTGATCATCAAGTGATCATCAGATCCTTTACATGTAGGCTATTATATCTATGTTTATAAATATGGGTTATAATATTTACAATATCTACACTTATATACACTTGCAGTAGTGATTAAACTAGCACAACTAGTCATATGTGTTTTTTGTTTTGTTTGTTGAGGTACTGATAGTGGTGGTTGACGTTCAAGTTTGTTTGCTTTGTGTGATTATGTGATTATTATTAAATGGTTAGGTTATTGTGGATTGGGCACTGTTTGAGCAATGTGTGGTCTGTTTTCATGCAGCGACCCATGAGGTCTGGGTTTGATTCCTGGCTCTGCCAAGAAATTTAATTCTAGTCTGAGGGCTGGAATGGAGTACACTTTGCCTTGTGAGGCAGAACTGAGAAGAGGTGGGTTCGAGTCCCACCTCAGCCATCCTAAAAGTAGTTTCCCCATGTCTACTCCAGGAAAATGCTGGTATGGTTCCTAAATTAAGGCCACAGCTGCCTCCTTCCCAATCCTTGCCCCAATTACAAATACACACACTAATATAGCGATCACAATTCAATGTCACCAAGCTGCTTAACCCTTATAGTACTAGTCGGTTTTACACTTGTATGTGAAAAATACCAGGCTCATTTTTATGAAATAGCAAATGACTCGTGGAAATCCTAACTTCTATATTTTTAAAGATGTAATTGTGAAATTTTAATCTGAAGTGGAAAATAAGTCACTTTAACATACTACAGTACATTACATTTGCACTACAAGACAATTTTGTTTTACAATCAAGATTAATAAAATGAAAAATGTAAACACAACATTGAAAGAAAGAAAAAAAAACTAAAAGCTATCTAAAATTAAACATTTTGTGTGTTCATCTACATCATGTTGGCTCACTCTCTAGAAAATTTCACTTGTCTATGCACAGCAGTTTTTGAGTAAAAAGTGGAAGAAAATGCTTAGGACCTGGACTTTTAAGATAAGAGTGTGCAAGGTTCGAACCTAGTGTCATTTCCTACTAATACTTCACTGAACACTGCATTATTATTCCCAATGCTGTCATTGCTCTCTACACATCCTTATTCATTTCCGCCACTCTCCGAGTCGGCAAACTTGTCATTCTGACTGATAACACCACGAGGTCGGTGACCCAGAGGAAATTAGGTTATTTTGCTTTCCATTTCAGACTCTACATCCATGTTACCACCGACAGCAGTGGCTATGCTCGCTAAAGCGCAGCGTTAGGTCATGGGGCCCAGCTCTCCGCTGACTCGGTAGACGCGTGGGTTCGAGCCCCACCGTCAGTCGTCCTTGAAATGATTTTCCGTGGTTTCCCATTTTCAACACCAGTCAAATGCTGGGACCGTACCTTCTGACAGGCCACGGCCGCTTCCTTCCACATCCTTGCCCAGTTTCATTCATCTTCATCCATTCCATCTCTCAACCCGGTGCGCAGGTCGCCCACGGGCGTCGATTAGAAAGACCTGTACTCTGCCTCTTAGGAGGCCACACGGAAAAAAAAAATCCATGTTACCATCATTGTTAACTGAGATATAACCACATCATCAGATTCGATATAGTCATAATTGGCATATACACTATTGATGTACTCGGCTAGGTCGACATGTGTGAGGTACAAATTTTTTGGGCCTTTCAAAAAACAAATATTTTAAACATTCGTGCAATTATAGTTGTAGATTTAGAAACAACATAATTTGTTGGTACTATACTGCCTGCGACGTGCTGCCATTTATCATAAAACTGAGAGCTGCAACCTTGAACTGAACAGCTTACACAAAGAGTGCTATTGCGTTCCTGGTAAATTGTGCAAGCGCAGCAAGGAATGCTATTGCACTCTCTGGTGCTCCAAAGGTTTATGAATCAACAAGCAGCTCTCTGGTGAAGGTGGTGCCAGAGTCCTTAATTGTGACTCCATTGTGCACTCAACACTTCGGAATTGCAGAGTCCAAAGGTGGTCAGTTTGTAGTTGATTAATACTGCTTGCAAGGAAATAATGTGCTTTCAAATTTATGCATGAATTTTATTATAATCTTTGTATCTGTGTCTGCCAAGGTTCAAGTGAAAGTCTAATGAAAATAGGGAAAGGACTGAGCAAGATTAATAGCACAACTTATGGTAGCAGCCAGTGAGATACAGTATTCTCTGTTTCAGGGAGGAAGTGAAGTGTGGACTGCTGAAGGCCAGACAGTCATTGCCTCTCTTGCATTTCATCCAACTGATCGCATGTTGGTCATAGCGACTTACAATGAGTTGCACTTTTGGGACTGGAGTCAGCCAGAACCTTTTGCCAAATGTTACACAAATAATGAGAAAGAAAAAGTCAGGTGAGATGCTCATTTTCACTTTCATTTCTTTGTGTCCTTCCTGCAAACTGGGTAGGTCTTTAATGAACTTATTCCTGTTCTGGTAAGTTTCCTCTTCCATTTGTACTCCCCATACTTTTCCTTGGTTCTTTAATCCTTTTCCTAACTGCCTCCTCCTTAGACCTCCAACTGGCCTTCTTATCTGCAAGTTCCTATAAATACTCTATCCAGAAGTAGCTCGTAGGCAGTTCAATAGTTGTAGCCAAGTTTAAAAAAAATGTGATAGCTTCATTTCCACCTTTCAATAAATGGTACTGTACCAGCTGAACAATATCTCAAAGTTGCATCAAACATCAAATTCAATAGAATACAATGGATGATCGTGGTTTAAGGATCCTCACTGACTTGCATTATATTAAATGTTATTTAATGTATAATTCGGGTTACGGGAAAAACCCAACTGCGATAAATGCGAATTTTACTTTTTTCTCATTTTTTTTCCCAACTATTTGTTAACTATTATGACTATGTATGTACAGAATTTGCGAAACTGAATGTGCGACAAAGTGGGATAACTAAGGATTCTTGCGAATTTACCCCATAAATGCGATAAATGTGAAAACTGTCCAACATACCAAACAATATTGAATATTATATATTTTCTTACAAAATTTTAGCCCAGCGCTTTTTTTGCGAGTTCCTAGCAATGGAAATATCGATATTTGCGATAATCGATATCTACGAATATAGATTGTTGTTGTTGGAGAGATCGGCATCTGCCGGTATCGACCTCCATCCTGATCGTTAGGTGCAACTAGCGCCCTCAACTAACTTTTAAACAGTTTGTTTTATGATCTGTTCACGGCACAACGCATTTAAACAGTTCATGTATTTTGTGTTAAATAAATCAGTTGAGTTACATTTAAACGAGCGTTACATTTCATTGCCGCTTTAAAACCTCTAATAGGTTATGGACCCAGAACGATTGGCTCAGATTTAAATTAACTGAAAACTGGAAACAGCGAGATCAAGCGGAGGCACAAAGAGAAGAACGCGTCGAATCGGCAGACATCTTGCTCCTTCGAGAAACTTCTGGACATTGACAAAGCGAGAAGGAACAAACGCCGTCTTCTCGAATATTGTGTGCTTGATCGTGAGTGAACAGTGAAAAAGCCAATCGCGAGTATTTGGACAATAACACGCGACGCGAATTTTGGCTTATTGAGAGTGTTTTGGACTATAACACGTGACTCAAGAAAACGTGCTTAACGTGCGAGTTGTGTACAAACGTGCACGACACGAAATTCCATAGGCCTACTTACGAGTGTTCCGGACAATAGCACGCGACGCAAAGTGTGTGGCCGGTTTTGAGTGTTTCAAACAATAACACGCGGCACAGCAAATTTATTGTGAACTATCGTGAGTGTTCCGGACATTAACACGTGGCGCGAATGAAGTGAGACAATGAATTCAAACGGTTTAGTGCGCATCGAGGCCTTAGGGTGTGATAATTACGACACCTGGAAAATGCAAATGCGCGCCATTCTGATAAAGAATGACGCGTGGGGTTATGTCAACCGCAAGATCGTCAAACCCGAGCTGGGTGAGGACAATGCAGCCCAAGTGACCGAGTGGACGACTAGGGATGAAAAGGCCATGTCAGACCTAATCCTATCCATCGGACCAAGCCAGCTCAAGTTGGTGAAGAACTGCAGGTCATCAAGCGAGATATGGCAGAAACTTGAGGATACATTTCAGTCGAAGGGGCCGGCTCGCAAGGCCACGTTGTTGAAGAGTCTAACCTTGCAAAAGATGACTGAAGGTGGCGACATCCGTGAGCACCTCAACAACTACTTTGACTGTGTCGACAAGTTGGCTGACATGGACGTAGTTATTAACCCAGACCAACTTACCATCATGATGCTGTACAGTTTGCCGGCAAGTTTTGAAAATTTCAGAATTGCCATCGAGAGCCGGGACGATCTACCGAAGCCTGAGAATCTACGTACGAAGATAATCGAAGAACACGATGCCAGAGTTGCCTCGTCAACACCGATGGAAAATCAAGGCGCCATGTACGTGAAGAAGAAAGGTCCTTCAAGGAAACCACAGTCAAAGCCTCAAAACAAAAACCACGGCTACTCCGGTGGTAAGAGTGACAAGGAGAAATCGTTTCCGTTCAAATGCTCGAAGTGCGGAATCAAGGGTCATAAGTAGAGGTGTTAGTTTTTGTTAATTCGCGATAAAACGAAAAGTCATATTTAGAGGTTAGGATGTTTTTATTTTCACGTATTTACATGTTTCGTGCCGCCCAGGAGTGAAATTAAATCGCGAAATAACGCGAATTTTGTGAATAACACCACAAATACTGCAATCTGCGAAATAAAAACAAATTTTCATATTTTTTCCCCACACCAATCCGAACATTTTTGTCCATAAGCCGATAATCGAATTTGGTTGGTGTTCAATTCGAGAGAATGATCGATTGTATAGTTTCGCAAGGGGTAATACTACGATATACGTCATATTACGATATACTGTCGATATTCTCGTTACTCGTTGGATTTTAGCGCTGTGGTAAACAGCTGTTATATCGCAGCGTGAATAGTTTGGCCGACTACCTCCAAAAGGTTATGTGATAGTTGTTCATAATGTAAACTACGTTTGCCTCCTGTTATATCGGTAGCGAGTGTAAATTATAGTAGAGAATTCTATATAATTTAATAAAAAGTGCGCAAATTGTGCGTTATCATCGAAGCTAGTGAGTGTGTTATTTGCGTGAATCAGTTGGCGACCACGTGTTCGTCGTGTTAGTTCCGAACTTAGCAGTACAGGAAGATGAGACGCGACGTAATTTAAATATTATGACACGAATTCAGAAATAAATTTTGCGTGTGGTTACGAATTTATACTGGCGTGTGACTACAGTCAACCGTGTGATAACAGTGTTTGTTACTGGGCATCGCTCAGTTGAGTTTAAAAATGCCGAAGGTAGCTGTTTCTGCCACAGACAGACTTAAAGAATATAAGAATGAAGGATTTATAATTTCTTGTGGCATTCTTATGTGCAAATATTGTGATTGTCGGTTAGATTAACGCAGGAAAGATGCATTAGACAAACATTGCAAATCGGAGAAGCATTCAAAACGTCGAGAAAATTCGCGTCTTGAAGTTAAGTGTTCCTAGAGTGGCCACCTTGAAAGAAACATTATCAAATGCTAGTCGTGTGAAGGATATGAAAGAAGAGTTTATTTTGGACACTACTACTGCGTTTGTGAAAGCTAATATACCAGTAGAGAAACTAGACAATCCTGCTATCCGTACTTGGTTTAATAAGTACGTTCGCGGAAGTGGAGATTTACCATCAGCAAATCAGATTCGTCAGAAATACATCCCCATGATTGGTGAAAGAAGGAGGGAAGAAATTAGGGAAGATATAAAAAACAAAGACGTGTTTCTGCTATGTGACGAAACAACTGACAAGAATGGTAGGTGTGTTTTCAACATTCTTTTTCGTCCATCAGTACCATCAACTGAAATGAACACCCATCTGGCTGCCTATGTTGTTCTAGATTCTGCCAATAGCGTAAATTGCTCCAATGCGATATTAGACACCTTGAATTCCTATGAAATTGAACGGGAGCGTGTAGTGGCAGTAGTTACGGACTCAGCACTCTACATGACAAAATGTGTAACTACTCTTCAAGGATTGATTGAAGAATTAAGTCATGTCCAGTGCTGGGCTCATAAAGTCGATCTTATCGGCTGCGTATTTGAAAACGAGCTGGACGAATTGAACATGTCTATAGTAAAGACAAAGAATGCCTTTTTAAATACGCGAAAAAGAAAAAGCAATTACGTTGCATTTCTAAGGGAGAAATATGAAAACACAGAAAAAGAGAATGAAATTCTAGCTTTCCCAATGCCTGTATGTACAAGATGGAATTCATGGTTTAAGGCTGCAATGTATATGGCCACGCATGTGGAAGATCTGGTAGAATTTTTCAAAACATTGGAAGATTCAAATTCTGGGGTCAAATTTTTCCAACAAGCATAGACTTCAACAATACAATTTATACAATTACAAGCATTGTATGTTTCTGTTGTTGGTGCCTCTCTTATGGACTTGCTTAATTTCTTGGAGGGATCTAAGTACCCAACAATTCACTTACTGGCTGGGAAGCTAGATGACCTTGAGGTAAAGCTCAAGCTATTAAGCGATGGTGGAATGTTCAATCATACGATCCTCCAGAACTTAGAACAGCTTCCTCAAAAGATGCAGATAAAGGTTAAGTCCAAGCTTACGTGTGTTGCCCAGTCAGCTCTAGTGAAAGTCAGGACTTGAAGGACCACGGATCCAGCCAGGAAGACTGTAGAAGCCATCGGGTCATTGTTTGATCCTCGGCATGCACCTAAGAACGTATCTCCCACAGAACTGCTCCAATTTAAGAAGAATGCCCCATTTCTTACGAAGATGGAGTCTCAACAGTTTTTAGAGGCTCACAGCATTTACCTGACTGCAATCAAGAACCAACTGCGTCATGAAGATAATGTGAATGTTCCAGAGATCCTCATGGGATTAAGGCCTGCTCACCGAGACTCTGCAACAGCTGCATTAAAGTGTGTGTGGTATCCTTGTTCAAATGTGGATTCTGAAAGGTCATTTTCGAAATACAGTCTCATAGTAAGTGATAGGAGGCGAAAATTGACAGCTGCAAATGCTGAGACTTTAACCATGATCTACTTCCAGTGATTTCACCGCAGTATTTGGATAAAACTGAAAAAGGTATTCACTGAAGTGTGTTTAGAGATGGTGAATGTAAAATAATAATGTGACTTCCATATAAGTATTATCTCATTCTTCCATAGCCATGTTTAACGTTTTACCCTGCTGTTTTGTTTTTTACTTTGTTTTATTAATTGTTTATATTTTTAAATGCACTTATTGTACAAACCTTATCGCTTTCCAAATTTTAACATGTCATCCCCCGAAAAAATAATAAAAACACAAAACACCACCTTTTGAATTTTAAATCAACAAATCTTCAAAAAAATAACAACACTTTCTAACACCTCTAGACATAAGGCAGTGGACTGCAATGTTAAGGTCAACAAAAATCAGCTGTTGGACGCGTCACTCTTATCAGTTGAGGAACCTGATACGTGCCAGATCGCGACGAGCAGGGTCGAAAACCTGTGGTGTCTCGACAGTGGGTGCACGTCTCATCTGTGCGGTGATGCGACTGTGTTTACAGAGATGGACAAGGGCGAGACTGGCAAGCTGAAGTTAGCGAGCAGCGCAACCGCAGAGATAAAGGCCCGAGGAACTGCAAAAATTGCAACAAGTGTAGACGGTAAAACTTGCAACATTACTCTCAATGAGATTTTGCACGTTCCTGAGATCCGCACTAATCTCTTATCAGTCTCGAAGATGACAGACCGTGGTTTCTCGGTTGTTTTTGGCAAAGAGAAGGCGGAAGTTTTTGACCAGAATGGACTGACGAGGTTAGTTGCACAGCGCAAGGACAATCTGTACTATGTACAGGGCACCCCACTGGAAAAATGTCGAAACCCAGTGTCAGAAGACAAGCGCGACGAGAATGTGGCGCAGCTGTGGCATCGAAGGATGGGTCACGTCAACTTTCGTGATCTAGATACGGCAGTGAAGAGCGGATCCATTCGAGGTGTGCAACTAAAAGGGAGATGTGGAGATCTAACGTGTGACATTTGCACGAAATGCAAAATGACTCGAATACCTTTCCCGAAAGAGTCAAATCGTGTGACCGGTAAGCTCGATATTATTCACACAGACGTTTGTGGCCCTGTGGGTGTTGTGTCGAACGGTGGATCCAAGTACATGATCACATTTACGGACGACTATTCGAGATGGACAGAGGTACGGTTTATGAAGACGAAGTGCGAGGCGCTGCAAATGTTCCGAGAGTACAAGTCTTTCGTCGAGAAGCAGCACGGTCTGAAAATAAAGTGCGTACAGTCCGACAATGGACGTGAATATGTCAACAGGGAATTTGACGAGCTTTTGAATTCTGAGGGGATCGAGCGCCATCTCACAACACCATATACGCCTGAACAAAATGGTGTGGCCGAGAGGAAAAATCGGACCCTTGAAGAGGCAGAACGATGTTTACTCCTGCAATCTGGCCTACCGATGACATTCTGGGCGGAGGCGATCAACACCGCAAATTGTCTGAGGAACCGATGTCCAACCAAAAAGCTAAACGGGAAGACTCCATTTGAGCGCTGGTTCGACAGAACTCCGACTGCACACTATTTCAAGGACTTTGGGAGCGAGGTATTCTGCCTGGACAAGACCCCAAACAAGGGGAAGTTTAGACCTCGCTCAAAAGAGGGAATTTTTGTTGGATATTCGGAGCAGTCGAAGGCTTACCGTATCTGGATTCCTGAAACGAAAAAGATCGAGATCACGAGAGAAGTTGTTTTTCGTGAGGAGATGACCGTGCCTAAGAAATCAGTCGATGATCTGTTCCCGCGTGACTCTCCGGACAAAGTACGCTTTGAACCAGAGGATCCGATCCATGAACTGGAGTTCGAACTGGTGTTGAGAGACGAAGTTCTGGCAGAAAACCAACCTGATTTGCTGAATGGGAATTCCCCGATGGCTTCATAGGCTTTCCTGCCGACGATTACTTCGTTGAACCGGAGATCCAATCCGATGAGCAACAAGCGGCATCATCTAGGAGAAGAGGCGGACGGCCTCGTTTGATTAGAACTGGAAAATCTGGGCGACCCCGCAAGAACTAAAGTGATCGACCAGGGGAAGCGGCTAACGTCGCTGAAATCCCAGTGACCCAGGCTATCTCCGGAGAGGACTCACCTGCGTGGATCGAAGCAATGTCAGAAGAAGCAGTTTCACTGATTCGGAACAATACGTGGAAGCTGGTCGACCGTCCCAAGGGGCAACGTGTGATAGGAAGCAGATTCGTTCTCCGGAATAAGTTTAACCCTGACGGCACTATCAGCAAGCGGAAAGCGCGCGTGGTAGCAAGGGGTTTCACGCAGAGACCAGGAATAGAGTTTCACGACACGTTCGCTCCAGTCGCAAGGCTGAGCACAATAAGGACTGCGGTGGCGTTAGCTGTACAAGACAATCTAAAGATCCGACAGCTAGACGTCAAGACGGTGTACTTGAATGGAGAAGTCGAGGAGCAAATCTTCATGGAGGCCCCGGACCACTTCGAGGACGTTCTTGCCCATACCGTTCAAGACGAGTCGGTTGACGAGACTGTGCGAAAGACCGCAGATGAGATGCTGGACAAGTTGACCAATCGTGACATGGTGTGCTCACTAAACAAAGCGTTGTACGGACTGCGACAGGCAGGACGCGCTTGGTATCACCGTCTCGAGGAAGAGATGAAAAATCTCAAGGCGACTCGCTCGGATGCAGATCCATGCATGTACCACATCGGACCGGTCGAAGATAGGATTTATATAATCATCTATGTCGACGACATGATGATCATGGCTCGAGACGACAAGAAGATCGACGTGGTGAGAGACTATCTGAATACCAAGTTCGAGATCAAGGACTTGGGGGACGTACGGTATTGTCTGGGGCTGGAGTTTGAGAGGAGCGCCAACCAGATGAAACTCAGCCAGAAAGGATACATAGACGAGGTCCTGGAGAGATTCGGAATGGCAGAGTGCAGGCCTGTCAGCACTCCCATTGATCCAAGTACGAAGCTGCAGAAGGAAGACGTGAACCCTGGCGAACAAGCAGAGAGCGTCCCCTACCGACAGATGATAGGAACTCTAATGTACCTGTCAGTGGGAACGAGGCAGGACATATCCCATGCAGTCAGTTCTCTCTCTCAGTTCAACGACTGTCATGGACAGCAGCACTGGAAGGCTGCAAAACGTGTCTTGCGATACCTCGCTAACACACGTAATCTCGGCCTCATGTACTCCAAATCCAGCCGTCCAGCGGTGATGTACCTGGACGCTGACTGGGGAAACTGCCTGGTTGATCGAAAATCTACACCGGATACGCGTTCACACTAGGCGGCGCTGCAGTGAGTTGGGAGTCCAGGAAGCAGCCTACTGTGGCCCTGTCGTCGACGGAGGCCGAATACATGGCCTTGACAGAAGCAACCAAGGAAGCTCTACACATGCGGAAACTCCTGAAAGACTTCGGAAAACCGATAGATGTTGTCCCAGTGAAGAACGACAATGTAGGTGCGCAGAAGCTGACGTCGAATCCTATGTTTCATTCACGGACGAAGCACATCGACATCAGGCACCATTTCGTCCGAGATGCCGTGGCCAAAAAGGTGGTTTCGGTGGAGTACACTCCAACGGATGAGATGCCTGCCGACATATTGACAAAAGGATTGTCAAGGCCCAAGCACGAGAAATATGCTCAAAGCCTTGGCTTGAGACCACCTGCACCAGGATGACTCCGGCTGTTGGTCGAGGGGAAGTGTTGGAGAGATCGGCATCTGCCGGTATCGACCTCCATCCTGATCGATAGGCGCAACTACCGCCCTCAACTAACTTTTAAACAGTTCGTTTTATGATCTGTTCATGGCACAACGCATTTAAATAGTTCATGTATTTTGTGTTAATAAATCAGTTGAGTTACATTTAAACGAGCGTTACATTTCATTGCCGCTTTAAAACCTCTAATAGTTGTGAAAACACTGTATTACGATAGTTCTCTGAAATCAATTTGAAAACGGCTGTTGTTCTACCCGCATGCTATCCACTGTTGATCGCCAATAAAACGATGTTTTTGGTGAAATTACTTCATAGTTTCATTTGTTTGTGATAATAAAAGGAATGTTTTAATCGTTTGTATAGATTCTTTTTTTAAAATTAGAGCAATAAGGTTCTGCTTATATTGGTTTATAATGCGCCAGCCCTCATTTCTAGTATTTGAGCATTATAAATAAAACTGAAAAGTGCGTATCATGATATGAATAGACAATGTTTGTTTTACGTTCTCCTCGTTTTGGAGAATGCACTGTACTGTAATGATGAAAGTATTCTCTACAATGTGTGAGTTATCGGTTATGTTTCATGCCTTCCAGCGATTTCTCCTTGAATTCGGATACCGTTTTACAGATTGTCAGTCAGGAGTCGCAAAATGGTATATCAGTAATTTCATGTTTGCATATTCTGTTTAACTTACCTTAGAAAACATTTCAGACTGATAAACTGTGATGATTTAAATCTTGGGAGTAGACATGAAAGATACAATGTTCACAGGATTGTCAACACTCGCCTATAAAATTTGCATTGGCAGCAATGTTAAGTCTCCTGATGTTTTTTTTACTAAGGGAGTGTTAGAAGTACTAAAATCCCAATATCAGTATTATAGAAATGTAGAAACTTAATACCAAACAGTTTTTAGAAATATGAGATCTCTGAAAATAGAGGCATCAGCCTTGACAAGATTGAGCTCAAGTGCTGTTGGTTGGTTGTGTGACGTGAGACGAGGGCACCTGAGCTATGCTGAAAAGATCCAAAGGTCATGTTCTCATTATGTAATGAACAATATCAGGTGTTGTGCAGCAGCTCAAATTACCCTGAGCTGCTGGTGTTATCGGTGCGGTGTTAACTCCAAAAGCGAGATGGAGAGAACGTCGAGGGCCAGCGGAGAGTTGTACTAGTTCACTGATATCAAGGTGCCGATTGTTAGAATAAAGAGTGCTGTTGTCAGGCGACAATGCTTGTCTTATGAAGTTTACCGTGTGGCAGGTAAAATGACAACAATACCAGGCTGTCCTGGACTCGGTGGATGAATTGGTTCAAATTCTGTGAGATGTCTATGAAATCCTTTTGTGTGGTTTCCCTACTAACTCCTTGCCAAGTTTCATTCATTTCTTTTAATAACTTGTCTTATGAGGTTGGATTCAAGAAGCGGTATTTGACCATTAAAATATGCGGCAAATTGCAATTCAATGCACCTCATCCCTGGTCCGTATTGAAAAGGGAATAATGAGGTAAACATACATTTCATTATTTAGTTAATTATCCATTGTATGGTATTTACCTGAGGTTAAGTAAATGTACGAGTCACGTTATATATTAAATGCTTATGCCGTTTATCAGAAACACACATATATCCATTCATGTTTGAATTAGTTTCTGTGCATATTAATTTTGAACCTGTTCAATTTTTATCTTACCTGGTGACTAACTTTAAAATGCTACAAAATGTTAGTTTTTACAATTCGAAATGCAATTTTTCAAAATTAAAGTGCTACAAAATCAATTTTAAAATGCTATTTTCTCGTATCTTTATGTATAATGAATAAAGATATGAGAAAGTAGCATTTTGAAATTGATTTTGTAGCACTTGAATTTTGAAAAGTAATATTTTGTAGTATTTTGAATTTTAAAAAATTATCATTTTTTGGCATTTAATAGTTAGTCACCAAGTATGATAAAGACATTGATCAGGTTCATAATTAATAAGCACGGAAACTAATTCAGACATGTTCAGGATGGATGTTTCTGATGAACAGCTTAAGCATTTATAAAATGAATGTGAATTGTACATTTACTTAACTTACTGTAAATACCATACAATAAATTATTAACTAAATAATGAAAGGTTTTCTAACCCTCATTGTTGGTGTGATGGCACAGCAGTCAAGCTGTTGGCCTCTCACCAAGGTGGACTTGGGTTTGATTCCCGGTCAATGCATGTGTGATTTTCGAAGTGAAATGCTATGTCCTGTGGTTCGGATTCCACGTAAAAAGGAGGTCCCATGGCTCATGATCGCAAGATTAATGGTTACGTAAAATTGCAATCTACCTTCTTTAACACTCATTATTCCTGTTTTAACAGGGTCAAGGTTGATGTGCATTGAATTTCTATTTCTCTGCGTGGTCTAATGGTCAAATGCACTTCTTGACTACAATTTCATAAGAGAAGAAATGAACAGAACTTTGGAAGGAAGCAGTTGTGTCCTTGAAAATGGGAAACCACTCAAAACCATTTCGCGGATATCTCGCAGAGTTTGAACCAATTCGTCTCGAGTCCAGGCCAGCCTGGCATTATTGTCATTCGACCAACAGCTGCTGTACGGTAAACTAAATAAGACAAGCATTGTAGCTTGACCACAGTTAGTTTTATTCTAACAATCAGCGTCTTGATACCATTGAACTAATATAACTCTCTGCCGACCCTCCATGTTCTCATGGAGCTAGTACCGCACCAATAGCACCAGCAGCTCAGGGCAATTCGAGTTAATGCACAATACGAGACATTGTTGATTGCATAATGAGAACATGACCTTTAGATCATTTCAGCATGGCTTAGGTGCCCTTGCCTCACGTTACGTAACAAAAGACAGCACTTGAGCTCAATCTTGCCAAGTAGCCAGGCTGTTGCCTTAATTTTTAATATCATGTTTCTGAAAGATGTTTGATGTCAAGTTTCTACATTTCTTTAATACTGTTGTTGATATTTTAGCACGAATTGGCTACATTCTTGTCATTCAAAAAAAGAAGCTCTACCGAAACGTTTTGGCCAGGACGTGGTTAGAATTTATGCTCTTTATGGCAAGTAGTGAGTTTTATAATTCTTGTTTAGGCTTCATTTGACGTTTTGCCCATTTACAACTATTTACCATGGTTAGGGACCTGAAAAAATCTTGCATTTGCGATAAATGCGAAATTTTAAATTTCGTACAGAATCCAAGCCTACGTTAATTTTAATGTCAAAAAAACAACATTTTTACGCGTAAATCAAAGTGCGACAAAATGCGAATTGTGACCCAAAATGCGAAAATACCAAATAAGTACGATTTCATAGCGAAATTACTTTAAATCTGCTAATTTATTTGCGAATTTGTTTATTAAACAAAAGAAAATGTTTAGTAGGTGGCCTAATCGCTCGCTAGCGATACCTCATCTCGGACTGGCAGTGTGCTACGCATATTGGTCGATATAACAATCGATTTCTGTATTGATACAAACTTTCGACTATCTATAACTTATTCAGACAGCTGACGAACGAAACTCGTTTGTGTACTTGGTGCATCGTGGCGACTGGTAGTTTGTCGAACACGTGGACTTCGCTAACCGGAAAATTTTGCGGCTTTTTGTAACCTCCAAGCACTTCAAGGTTCAAAGTTTTTTTTCTTTCTAGAAATGGGACGTACTGCTGTAACTGCTCATGGAAGAACACAGCAGTACGCTAATCATGGCTTTTATTGTTCCGACTCTGCAACAATATTTTGCAAATATCGTAACTGCCGTGTTGGGTGGCTAGAAGAAGGACAATATGCCAAGAGTTCTTTAGATCTTTTGTGGACACCAACAAACAATGTGGACAGTGAGCGTGTTTTGTCGCACTACAACATAGTTGTTACAGACAGAAGGTGTAACTTGAAAGAGTGCAACGCAGAGTTATTACAATGCTTTCATTTGAACATTAAATTGTATCTCAAGAGTCGCCAATAAAGTCATATAGTCCGTAAGAATCCGGAAAAAATTAGATGCTAATTTTCAAAAAATAGATGCTAAATAGGGGAAAAATGCTATTTTAAAGGAAAATAGATGCTAAATTTTCAGGTCCCTAACCATGGTCAAATCAAGTCGTAACCGGGTTATGACCGGACTTCGTCGCGAATGCACTTCGGCGCAGTAAAGTAGAATTTATAAGCCGAATGAAAAAGACAGACGTGATAAGGGTACACTAGAAGTGAGTAGGCACTGCACTCGGATCAGGGATTCTTGATTGTAGTGCGTCATTGCCTCTAATGCACACCCTGATTTTCGAGTCTATATTTGCCAGAAAAGAAGAATGGGCATTACATTCGAGTGAATCTGGTAGTTTGGTAATTTTTTCATGTCAATTATTAGTTAATCTATGGAATAATAGAAATAAAATGTGTTTGGAATGATAACAATCATTACAATTGCCTATGTCAAGAAAGAAAAGTATGGACATAGAAAATTATTTCCATGGTGAGATTTGAAACTTTTCATGTAATTACTGGTTGGAAATGCTATCCCGGTGCTACCGAGACAGTACATGTATTTATGTAACATCATTTATTCACTCAACTATGGGCTTCCTAAATTCATTAAATATTAAGCTTGTGCCATTATTAAAGTCTTCCTTGTTTCCTGTCCTTTATAGTTCTAATTCAGAAATTCTCAAGGAAATAGCATTAATAATGATCAGTGCTACTGAGTTCTTATTCTGTCTGCCAAGTTTCTATTGGGAGATGGAGAGTCTGTGCATGGGCAGAGGGTTAGAAAGTGTATTAAGGTAATTAAGAGTCCCACTGCCCCAATGAATTCCAGCCTGGCTTTACTGTTATGCGGGCTGGATGCGACACAGCTCTGGCAGGGGCCATCATCTTGTTTATTTGTTTAAATTCACTTTATAAACAAATAAATATATTTCTGTTGACTTTTCAAAACGTAAAGAAAGCTTTGAAGCCATTTTTCAGTGTTGCCTTTATTAGTCCAATCGTTTGGTAGTTTTGCCTACGAAGTTTTATGGGAGTTTTGAAAATTGGTATATTTATAGATTTTGACATGCTCTCTCCAAATTTTTACTTTGCTAACAATTTTTTTTTCCTGGAAACCGCCGCCATATTGAAAAAAATGGCGCTCCAAAACAGTTTTTCGACGATATTTTCTTTGCTACTCACTTTACGGTGAAAATAGTTATGTAATAAATGAAACTAGAGAATATTTCCTATAATTTATGTCTGAACCGTTTTTTTGTGAAATGAATAGTTTCGGCATACGAGCGCCGTTAAGTCTACACCATCACGCGTATTGGTTAAATGTTTTCTGGAAGGGAAGTTCCTCTGTCACTCGTTCCATAAATCCAATCCATCCAGATATGTTAGGCAGGTCAACCCATTTTCCATACAGCCACAATAATTCCGAAGCGGACGACATAATCACTTTTGGTACCGAGGTTTCGAATCTCTGTTGTTTTCAGCCCCGTTACGTTTCTCTTCTCGAATGTTTCGAATGCAACGGTACAAAATTTACCCACAACTTGGGCAGACGACATTTGCTTCAATCGTTCGATGTTTTGATTGCGAGCAATAGCATTTTTAGGCGTTATACATTGGATACCACCCATGGCATGAAAAGTGTTCTGACCCATCTAATGTCTGCGTATTGAAATCAGCATTGTCAAAAACAAATTGCGAAAATGCGTTATCGATATCCAACGGTGAGCGCATTATAGCCGAAACTTGAAAAAGCGTCGCTTCGGTGTACGAGGAGCAAAATCCAAGAGATGACATTGTATCTATTAGTCGCCGAGATCCACTTTTGAAACAAAAATGCTGCTACTCCGATTTGCATTGGCGACAATAAAGATTTCGGCCTTGCTGCGGTAATTATGCAATGTGCAAGAGCAATACTTTTTTTTCTTCCATTTCTCAATAGATGCACGTTTGTTTTTCAATATCACATTGTCTAGAAGAACACGTGAAGTCTCAGGTATATCAGACTCTATGTTTTCCAAAAAATTATCTGATGGAGGTGTAATGGTCTCCGCTTAGGCTGGGATGACAAGTGAAACGGTATTTACTTTGCTCCACGTTGAGCGTACAAATGTATCAGTTTCGCTAGCCCACACTGTTGGGAGAAAATGTAATTGTTTACCTTTGCCTAAGCTATGTTGTTTTAATGGGCGCCAAGACTTCAACGCAATGCTGAAATCTAAATTTGTATTTAACAACGTCTAGCTCTGGTAGAACACCGTCAAGAATCTATTCACTCAGATCGTGGTATGATTTGATCATTAACCCAACAAACAATTGTATCAGGAGAAGGAATTGGTCTATATCTAATGCTACCTACTGAAAGCAAAGATTGCATTGTAAAAGAAATGAATTTATTATATAAAACAAGTATAGCAAAATTAATAATAATAATAAGTACAAAATTTAAATTGGAGCGTTGTGATTTGAATATTACCGATAGAAAATTACGTGAAAACGGAGTCTGATAAATTGATTTTACTCTTATTTCCAAGCTATGAAGTTACTGAATTATGAAATATAAAACAAAGAAAAATGAGAGATTGCGTATTTCTGCGTCATTTGCGCTTACCATTGGAAATTGCCAAGGCATTTCCCTCGTACTTGCTGATGCTGTGTGCTTCCCACAGTCTCCTGGACGTCGTCATCTCCGTCGGAATTTGATGATATTCTGGTAGATTAGATAATTCTATGGTCCGTACCTCGGACCCAAACACTCGTACAACCAAGTTTTACAAAAGTTTGTCGCTAACTCCACTGAACATCGGAGCGACACGCACTTGCGACCGTACTCTGCAAGTTCTACACAGATAGTCCTCGTTTCACGGCGCGTCGAACGATATATGCACCTGTTGGCTCCCCCACCACGGTACCGTCTTCCAGCTTACGTTGTCTCCACTGATTGGCTGAGCACGCCGCTAGTTCCCCTCCTCTGCCTCATTACACTCTGCGCGCGAGAGGGAGAAGTCGATTTCCGTCCCAACAATTCGCCTTTTCTAGACCTTGCGACCCAGCCTTGCGTAATACTTCTCGACAGGAATCAGCTTGTACTCGAATTCCCAGTGAGTCATGTCTCTCAAATACCCTAACTGACAAAACTCCGTAAAATTCCGTAATCACATAATTTTCTATGATATTGTCGTTCGTAATAATTTGCTTGATAGCGTTTTCTAAGACATAGAAAACCTATCTGAATGCTAATAATTTTTATAAAATGCTCCGAAAATACCTTAATAATAATTATAATAAATTAATAATAATAATAAATTAACATGAAAAATTCTCTTGGCTGAACAATTTGCCGCGTAAATAAATATGGAATGGCTTCCTACTGACTTATGCCAGTTGCATAAAACCCCTCGAAAAACACGTTACATATTCGCCTCGGATCATCGGATGATTTACCGTGACGAAGGTCCATTATCCGATTATCCCAGACACGTTAATAAACCCCATCCAAAATACATACTACATAAATGAAATCACCCTAAATTACAGATATATACACTCATATTTTTTCTTCACGCACTTTGCGTCAACGTTTGTTGTCACTATGGATTGCACTTTGCAACCAGTCCAATGTTTTACATATGGAATAGTGTTCCACGGATATTTCCGCCTCTCAAATTTCTCTATGTTGGAGAAATAGACATAATTAATGTGTGAGCACTATGTATTTATGATGTCATATCACACGCATTGAAGGTGTTCTGATATATTTATATCACCATAGAACTTCCTAATTTCACTGGAGGTCCCCTCCTTATGGTGACATTTAATTCCACATATCACTGAGCACACGATCACACTATTGTGGCAGCGCCTCGTGACCATAATACTTAATCTCTCTTTAAAGTAGATTAAATTAATATAGACTTCTGAAAAAAAACCAGTAAATGCGCATTACATATAACACCAAATATTTCTGTGCCGTAATCGCCCTGTCTTGTTAAGTTCCCGTTAACCATATTCTACTTAATACTAGTTCTCAACACAGACCATTTCTCCTCACTCAAATAATACCTTTGTACAAATTACCTTAAATTACACACTTACAAATCTTACATGGCGAGGCCGTAAACAGAAATCACGTGTGCTGATATGTATGAGTTTCATGAAGGACTGTCTCGCATTCTGATGGCCCATCTTTTATCTCGTGGACGCCTTAAGCTAACAAGCCCTATACAAGCGCTCCCCCATCTCTTGGAGATAAATGGGAACCCATCAGCGCTGCCAAAATGGCCTTGGTGCATCGAGACAATTTAGTGCTCAACAGCATCCGACAATCCCGTCATATTTCCCTGTACCTTAAAAACTCTCATTTACTTACATACTACCCCACTGTGTGACTTCTGATACGCCTGCCTGGAAGACCAACTCCTCCCACGCACCAAATACCACACTTACTCATTTGATAGGCTGGCTCGCCAGCTAAACACACTCACTTTATATGACATATTTTCGTAGACTATGTATATTATACGTTCCGTATAATCTGTTTCCCTCACTATTCTCCAGCACATATGCTGTTTTCCCAATACGTTTGGAAACTATAAATGGGCCCTCGTATCACCTGCTTCCAACCTTGCAAGTGGCTCCCTTTAAATTAACGTCATCACGTTGCTCCACTAGCATATTTCTCAGTGTCTGTAACGATGCCCTGTTGCTACTGTCCACACATGCACATATTAAAATACCGTCCTCTGCTTTAACCACAGGATAATCCCTACATAAATTAGTGTCCCTCGATAGCATGTCTGCAAGAATGTTATCTTTACCTTTAATATATTATACTGTGAATTCGTATTCCTGCAGAGCAAGAATCCACCTACTAACTCTGTTAGAACTGAGTTTACAAGTCCTCATATACAGTAATGCATGGTGATCTGTGTGGATCTCAAATTTCCCCCCCCTACTAAATACATTCTAAATTTCCCTAAACTGAAAACAATACCTAAAAGCTCTAACTCAGTAATCGTGTATCTTTTCTCCGCTGCTGTCAGTCCTCGCGAGGCTAAAGATACAATGCACAGATTACCCTCATCATCTTTCTGACATAATACTCCAGCAATGCCTATATGTGAAGCATCTGTCATAACCACATATTCCTTATCTTTTAACGGATATTTCAGCACTACAGCTTTCTCAAAACCTTCCTTCAGCGCTCTAAAAGCCTGATCATGCTTGGACTCCCATCTCCACAGAGTCCCACTTTTAAGCAATTCCCTGAATGGTTCTACCAACCCTGAGTATTTAAGAACGAACCTCCTGAAAAAGTTGCAAATTCCCAGGTAAGTTTTTAACTGTTTAACATTCTGTGGCACCTCTGCGTTAAGTATCTTATTAACCCTACTTTCTTCTGGTGTTACACCTCTACTCGACACTCTATGACCTAAAAATGTCACTTCTGACTGACAGAATGACGACTTAGACAGCTTCAAAGTGAACCCTGCCTGATCTAACTTCTGAAAAACTTTATTTAAATGACATAGATGCTCCTCAAAACTGCGTGAACTAATTACCATATCATCTATGTAAATGGTTACAAACTCTCCTGTGTCATCCCCTAATGCGATGTTTAAAGCCCTAATTAAAGCTGCTGAACTACTCTTTAACCCATAAGGTGTTCTACAAAATTGATAAAGGTTATATTTATGACTAAAAGCTGTAAATGGTCTATCTTCGTACATAAGTGGCACTTGCCAAAAACTGGAACTCAAATCTACACAAGTGAAATACTTCTTCCCCTCAAATGTTTGCATTAATTCTTCTATTGACATAGATTTCAGCTGATCTGAACTAATTCTACTGTTAACCAAACGAGCGTCTAAACAAATACGAACAGTGCCGTCGGTCTTGGGTACCGTGATCAAAGAATTAACATATGGACTGTTCGAGTGCTCAATAATCCCATCTTCAAGCATCTGGTTAATTTGTGCCTCAACTGCACTCTGATAAGCGAAAGGTACAGGATATCTATGTCCTGTGAATACTGACCTATCAATAACGTTCAATGAATGTGTATAGCAATTGGCCATACCAATGCGATCCTCAAAAACTCTCCTATTACACCATAACACATCATAGAGCCGAACACACTGTTCATCCTCTATATTTCCCTGAAATGCAGCCTCACGTAACGAGTCCTCTAGACTTCCGTTCGTAATCACACTGCCCACAAAACATGGAGAACCCCGCTCTACGGCTGGCGATATCTCATTTAAAGTACAAATCACACCTACAATACTACTCCTCTGAATACGGTCATTGAACGCTACTTCTACTTCAGAATCTCCCCATTTAAATTTCAAACTCCCTACATCATAACATAAGTTACCAGACACTCTACTTAGCCACTCTGAACCCAAGATAACACTGAATACTAAATTTGGAATTACAAGGCAAATCTGCTTCTCTACATGATTATTAATTTTAATGTCTACTAAAACTTGCTTAGAAATTACTTTAGACCTCTTCCCAACAGCTGTGATAACAAAAGTGCTTTTAATTGGCATCTCCTCAAAATTTACTCCAGTTCCTTTCATTTTATCATAAAATGCACTACTTATGCAACTCTTCATACAACCACTATCAATTAAAACATCTGTGTACGCCTCGGACACGTTAAATTTAACTATGGGGTCTTACTAACCACTTCCTGAATAATACCTTCATCATTTAGTTCATGTAATAATTCATTTCTTACATTTAGGTCATAGGGTTCCTGTATAATTGTATGGACAGGGCATGCTACAGACTGAGATTCTGACCTTACTTCGCAGCCTGGTTCGCGTTTAAAGAACCGCTACAGCTGGCCGTAGTACTACTAACTACTAAACTGGTCCGGTTGTTCTGGGCTGTGTTGTCATTGTTTGGCTGTATATTACTACCACTAGGCTGTCCTCTTCCTTGACCCCTATTCTGGTTGTAATTATTGTCATTATAATTTCTCCCTTGATTTCCCCTGAAATCATTGTTTCTCCCTTGATTTCCCCTGTAATCATTGTTCCTCCCTTGATTTCCCCTGAAATCATTGTTCCTCCCTTGATACTGATTACCATAGCCATTTCCTCTGTTCTGATTTAGCTGATTATTATTATTTCTATTTTGAGCGTTGGCCCCTTCGCCACCGTTCCCTTGAACTTCTTGATGCCTGGCTTCATTAGGTCTATTATTATTATTACCCTGGTTCCGATTGAAATTGTCCTCATAACCCCCTCTCCCTAGTGCATCAAATGTGCTTAACAAATTTTCTACTTGTGATATAGTCTTTACATTCTGGATACAAGCAGCCTCCTTGATCCTATAGGGAAAGTGCCTAAGTAGCAACCTTACCACATCACTTTCCTCCTTCAAGCCATCCAGATATTTACACACTAATACCTGCCCTAAAAAGTATTCGGTCATGGTGGAGCTTCCTTTAGGGTTATATTTACCACACACTACTCCCTCACGATGCTGCGACTGAATAACCTCATTCCAGAACTTTTCACAGAATTTCATTTTAAAATCATTGATATCAGTAAACTTGTCTCTGTAGACAGCAAACCAATTCCTCGTTTCCCCCACAAACACTTGTTCTAAAATTTCAACTACCTGGCACCACTCAATACTACCATTTTCCAACCTCTCCCCGAATTTATTTTCTATAGTGTTCATGAACTCCATTGGGCACCCCTGTCGATTGCTGAACTTACCCAGTTCTACCTCCCTGTGTGTGCTATTCACCAAAACTGGCCTATTCTGACTATTTTCTTGCCTGATCCTAGCTTTTAATTTTAATTCTAATTCTGCGATTTTCTCCTCAGCCTTCCTCTCAATACTTACTGTTAATTTAATGTTTCCTTCTGATTCTTCTACTTTATCATATAGCTTTGCTTGTTTCTCCTCAATCTTGCTAATGCTCTCTCTATTGCTCTCTCTTAAATCATTTACTTCTGCAACTATTTGTGAGTGGACTTTCTCAATTCTACCCCCCAGCTGTTCCTTAACCTCTTTAGTAGCTACCTGAATTTTGTCAATTTCTCCCCCCAATTGCTTTTTGACCTGCTGTGTTTCCAGTTGCACTAGTTCTTTTAAATTTTCAGCCTGTGTACTGATTCTAATTTCCAACTCCTCCTGTACTTTTCCTAATTTTCTGTCTACATCTGCAATAATCTCTTTAGCCTTTTCTTCCATCACCCCCCTGATCTCGCCTCTAATCAGTTCGAATTTGTCACTCATTTCCCTACTGTTTTGTTCTAATTTAGCATTTAAAGTTTCAGTACTCTCTCTATTTTCCTTACTGTTTTGTTCTAATCTGGCGTTTAAAGTTTCATTACTCTCTCTATATTCCCTACTGTTTTGTTCTAATTTAGCATTTAAGGCATCTGTACTTTCTTTATTTTCCCTACTGTTTTGTTCTAATTTAGCATTGTTTTGTTCTAATTTAGCATTTAAGGCATCACTACTAACTTTGTTCTGATACATAAACTCGAGAAGTAAAGTTTTTAATTCTGGTTGGCCGCCTACACTCCCTGTTTCAGTATCGGGATTTACCTCCGCTACCCCGGTACTACCATCACTCGACATACTGCTCGTATCATCACTCTCCCGTTGATGACCACTACGTAACCTCATCTGTCTTTCTTTCTCATCCCCCATAATGATATACACTGATAAAGACAAATAACCCCCAAAATACAGGCACAGAAATATATATCCTTCTCCTTCCACAAATGTTATTAGGTTTTCAGCCCCAAGTTGTCGGCGACAAGTGTAATGGTCTCCGCTTAGGCTGGGATGACAAGTGAAACGGTATTTACTTTGCTCCACGTTGAGCGTACAAATGTAACAGTTTCGCTAGCCCACACTGTTGGGAGAAAATGTAATTGTTTACCTTTGCCTAAGCTATGTTGTTTTAATGGGCGCCAAGACTTCAACGCAATGCTGAAATCTAAATTTGTATTTAACAACGTCTAGCTCTGGTAGAACACCGTCAAGAATCTATTCACTCAGATCGTGGTATGATTTGATCATTAACCCAACAAACAATTGTATCAGGAGAAGGAATTGGTCTATATCTAATGCTACCTACTGAAAGCAAAGATTGCATTGTAAAAGAAATGAATTTATTATATAAAACAAGTATAGCAAAATTAATAATAATAATAAGTACAAAATTTAAATTGGAGCGTTGTGATTTGAATATTACCGATAGAAAATTACGTGAAAACGGAGTCTGATAAATTGATTTTACTCTTATTTCCAAGCTATGAAGTTACTGAATTATGAAATATAAAACAAAGAAAAATGAGAGATTGCGTATTTCTGCGTCATTTGCGCTTACCATTGGAAATTGCCAAGGCATTTCCCTCGTACTTGCTGATGCTGTGTGCTTCCCACAGTCTCCTGGACGTCGTCATCTCCGTCGGAATTTGATGATATTCTGGTAGATTAGATAATTCTATGGTCCGTACCTCGGACCCAAACACTCGTACAACCAAGTTTTACAAAAGTTTGTCGCTAACTCCACTGAACATCGGAGCGACACGCACTTGCGACCGTACTCTGCAAGTTCTACACAGATAGTCCTCGTTTCACGGCGCGTCGAACGATATATGCACCTGTTGGCTCCCCCACCACGGTACCGTCTTCCAGCTTACGTTGTCTCCACTGATTGGCTGAGCACGCCGCTAGTTCCCCTCCTCTGCCTCATTACACTCTGCGCGCGAGAGGGAGAAGTCGATTTCCGTCCCAACAATTCGCCTTTTCTAGACCTTGCGACCCAGCCTTGCGTAATACTTCTCGACAGGAATCAGCTTGTACTCGAATTCCCAGTGAGTCATGTCTCTCAAATACCCTAACTGACAAAACTCCGTAAAATTCCGTAATCACATAATTTTCTATGATATTGTCGTTCGTAATAATTTGCTTGATAGCGTTTTCTAAGACATAGAAAACCTATCTGAATGCTAATAATTTTTATAAAATGCTCCGAAAATACCTTAATAATAATTATAATAAATTAATAATAATAATAATAAATTAACATGAAAAATTCTCTTGGCTGAACAATTTGCCGCGTAAATAAATATGGAATGGCTTCCTACTGACTTATGCCAGTTGCATAAAACCCCTCGAAAAACACGTTACAGAGGATAATATGTTGTCTGGTAGACGTGGAGCGAATATCCTCTATAATGATTGTTGCGGCTGTCTTTACAATGCGCAGACGTTCTTCGGTCCTGTTTTCGTTTCTTTGGTTGTACCAGGCTTCCGTCAGTAATTTATACCCTGTGTTTCGGATGCAAACCACAGGAGCCTTATTGGCAGTGACGGTGATCAAAATATCGTCACCGTATTTTTTCAAGAGATGTGCCTCCACGGTTGCTATGTGTGGGCAGTAATCGCATTCAATTTTGGTCATCAGTTTATCCAGAGAAAACTGACATCAGAATTCTCCTCGAGATAAGAGTAAATATATTGCATTGCAATCTCGATCCCGTTTGCAAACGGACCTCTCTTTTTAATATATCCAGTCCTTGGTGCAATTTTTTCATGCACGAGTTGTGATACCGTGCATCGACTGCGACCAAATCGTTGATCTGCTCGAGACGCTCAACAATCGAGCGACCCAAATCATCATTACGGGCTCCAGCAATTTTTGAAATGCTGTCTTTCATTCCTAATTTATGCACGCTATACACAATACTACGATCGTGCGGAGCCATCCGTTTCAGTTTCGCTAGAAACTCTGCTGTTATTTCAACAGCGCACAAGAAACAATGATCTTTGAATAAGAATGTTGAGGTAGTAGTGGATCACAATTGTGGATGCACAGATGCGACATCACCTCCTCTACGCACAAATGCAGAGATTGTTGTAGCTTTTTCGACATGCGTTGTGAACCACTACCGATTTCAGTCCCGCCAAGAGTTTCCTCTTGTTATCCTTTCTTTTGACACTTGACTGACGAAATGTCTCCAGTCCATTTTCCTTCACTGCAATCACCTCACTTCCTTGCAATGGATTTTCACAAATGAAACAGTTCCCTTCCTCAGAAGCCATGGCTCTGAAAATGCGTGACCGACACTGTTGAAAGACGCACTCGTACTGATGTTCAGGCAAAATATTTGAGCTCTGCCGGCAGGTGTTTCGTAGAAGCGATCCCAATGTAAAGGGGGAGTGTTCCTTTATACCTGCACTGCCGGCTGGATCGCAGCTTAAAGTAGCCACGAAGGATGCGATCCAGCTGGCAGTGATACCTGCGACAGACCATTAGGCATAGCCAAGCCATAGTAGGCCGGTTTTTCAACGCGTAGTAAATATTTATCGTTGGTATACGAACTACGCGTGTTGGAATAAACTTTGCGGCGCTCGTACGCCGAAACTATTCATTTCACAAAAAAACAGTTCAGACATAGATTATAGGAAATATTCTCTAGTTTCATTTATTACATAACTATTTTCACCGTAAAGCGAGTCACAAAGAAATTATCGTCGAAAAACTGTTTTGGAGCGCCATTTTTCAATATGGCGGAGGTTTCTTGGAAAAAAAATTGTTAGCAAAGTAAAAATTCGGAAAGAGCACGTCAAAATCTATAAATATACCAATTTCCAAAACTCCCGTAAAACTTCGTAGGTAAACCCCTTTCTGAGCGCCAGTTGACTGGACTATATTAACAATTGTAGCTTTCTGTTGGGTCAACACAAAAATCATTCCAATTACTGGAATATGTGAAAAAGACCTGAAATAAATTACATGTGATTAAGATTTATGTATATTGTTAAGGTCTCTTGAAGAAGAAAACTATGGGTTGACATGTTTCGCTCGTCAAGCGAGCATCATCAGATCCAAATATGCAAGACAAATAGCTCTACAAAACACTATCAAACCTACAGTGGCACCCACAGACAGTCTCTGCCCTCTAAAAACAAAATACAGGGTGTTTCAAAAAGGATATATGTATTACAAAGTATTTTATTGTCAAAACTATCAATCACTGTGCCATGGCTCGGTTAATGGAGGAACGAAATCATTGTCCAGTTTATATTTTTTGCTGCTAGATGTCAGTTGTATTCTGTTTTGCTTGGTTACTGTCACATGTTTCACTTCAATGTAAAATGGCTACTTTGCAGTAGAAATCTTGTGTGTTTGCGAAGTGTAATTCCGTGACTTCAGTGCAAAGACATTTCAGGTCGAGGTACCAAATTGATCCACCGAATGGATGGGACATTCGTAGGTGGTATCGACAGTTTTTAGACACAGGACGTGCATGTAAAGGAAAGAGTTCTGGCCGCCCTAGTGTTTCTGAAGAAAAAGTTGCACGTATTCAAACCGCTTCCCAATGTAGTCGTAGAAAATTAACTCGTCGTGCGAGTCGGGAGTTACAACTGCCTACAGCAACAATTTGGCATGTTTTGATACGTCGGTTGGTTATGAAGCCATACAAGTTACACCTGTTACAAGCTCTGCGTCCTGATGACAAACACAAACGTGTGTCATTTTGTGACGACATTCATAGTGCTTCTGACAATGAGAACACTTTCGCAAAATTCATCGTGTTCGGTGATGAAGCGACTTTCCACCGTAGTGGGCAGGTAAACAAACATAATGTTCGAATTCGAGGCTACACAACCAACATGCACACATTGAACATGTACGAGATTCGCCCAAAGTGAATGCGATTTGTGCGATATCCCACTCATCAGTTTACGGCCCATTCTTCTTTGATTGAAACACGGCGAACCATCAGCAGTATCTTGCTGTTACAAAACTGGTTGTTTCCGAGTCTGCAC
This sequence comes from Meconema thalassinum, assembly GCA_946902985.2. Classification (NCBI taxonomy): domain Eukaryota; kingdom Metazoa; phylum Arthropoda; class Insecta; order Orthoptera; family Tettigoniidae; genus Meconema; species Meconema thalassinum. Next base: position 180,268,039 of record OX336393.1, read on the forward strand.
GAGAACAACTGTATTTTTCAACAAGAGGGGGGCGCACCTCCTCACTGGAGTCGCCAAGTGCGTGAATACCTGGATGAAACTCGACCGAATTGTTGGATTGGTCGCCAAGAATCTGACGACTTAGAACTTCTCAGCTGGCCTCCATAGTCACCGGATTTGATGCCCTGTGACTTCTTCCTGTTGAGTTTATTTAAAGATAACGTCTATGTACCACCACTACCACCGAACCTAGAAGAGTTGAAGAACCAGATCTGTACCGCCATAATATCCATGACGATGGACATGCTTACCCGAGTATGGGAGGAATTTGAGTATCAATATGGTATTGATCGTGTAATTGGTGGAGGACATATTGAACGTCTGTAATATAAACTTGAGAGATTCTTAAATATGTGTACAAAGTTTCATTGTTGTATGTCTTACGCTTTAATAAATATATGCATTCTTCTTTTCCTTTAGTATTTGTCCCTCAAATTAGCAGGGTTCTCTGTCACCATATTACACGATTGTGTGCCATGTCTGGATGAAGTCGGGCAATTTTTAAATCGTCACATAGTGTCATGTGTTTGAAATATGTATATTCTCTTTGAAACATCCTGTACTAGAAAACCCATCAGAAAACTTGGTAAGTGTGGTAATTATTCGCTGATAAATATTAAGGCATTAAAAAAAACACCTATTTATTTTAATGTTGCAAAAACTTAGAAATGAATATCCCATAAGAAAAAGAAAGAACGGTATTCCTCACCCAAACTATTCTATGAACTATTGCTGTGATGCACTTTAGTAAGCCCTAAAACTACAGTAGAATTGTAAACTAATATGCGGAAATGAACTACGAGTACTATGTTGTGATGATTAAAAGCTGTAACTGTGGGAATGAATTTTGGCAAGCGAACAAACCGAACACGTCTTTAAGTAATTTTAAGTATAAAAACTGTATTTACACATAAGATTACAACAGATAAGATTGCACAAAACTTAGCGTGACTTCACTCGACACAAAACTGACACACTGGTCGTCTTAGTTTCTCGCGACTTCTACTTGACTCCTCTACGCGGCGCCACCGGGCAGTGTTGAAGCTGGCGGGAAACCCAAGAACGTTCATTATTTTCAGATTCCCACAATCGGCCATCCTGCAGATCATCCGCCTCGGATGATGAGAAGTCTTCAGCCCAGGGTTTGAGGAATTCAGCACCAGTAGTAGTTCGTTTGGGGCCTAAGTGATTCCCTTCACGACAGAGGTCGTAAGTGTCATTCAGCTTGACTCTGGAGATTCTGTAAGGCCGAAGGTACTTTTTCTTCAATTTAAGGCCTGGTTCAAACTGGGTCCTCTTGATGGTTTTGATATCGCCAACTTGGTACTGGCGAGCAGGCCGTCGACTTCGATCAAACGACACACTGTTTTCTTGATGCACTTTCTGGATTTGTGCTCTCGCTTCTTCACGGTGTTCATCTCTCCTGGTCTCAAACTCGTCTACCATCTCTTTACTGATCATCTCAAGTATTCTCAGGTCATTTTCACAGCGCATTTTGGCTCCTGTCAAAAGTTTGAATGGCGTCTGCTTGATACTGCGGTTGTAAGTGGAATTCATGGCTCTTCGATCAGGTTCGACGTGCTTGTTCCAATCTCCAGGCTTTTCGATGGACAACTTGGCCAGCACGGAAATGATCGTGGAGTTCATCCTTTCTATCTGGCCATTGGCACGAGGGAGTCTGGTCGTGATCAGCGAGTGGATGATGTTGTTGGCAGTGCAGTACTCTCGAATTCATGTGAAATATATGCGGTTCCACGGTCGGTGACGATCTGCGCAGGATTACCAAATACTCCTTTTTGCACATCCAATTTCTCCGTAGTTTCTTTCGTGATCGTCGTTTTAGTGGGATACAGCCACACAAACTTTGTGAAGCTATCCGTTACTGCGAGAATATGCTTGCATCCTTTTTTCATTGAATCTAAGGGTTCAAGATGGTCAGCATGGTAAATGTGAAATGGTGTGCTTTCTTTAAATAAGGGATGCAATAGTCCTTGCTTCATCGTGATGCTCATCTCAACGCTGGTACTCTTCGCCTCTTCCGATGCCTTTCCTATGTCCATCTCATCGGCTGCTACCACGTCGATTTGGTACAAGTACGCTTCTGATATGTCCTTGGACATCTTGACACCGGTTTTGCTGATGGTAGTTATGGCTTGGTCCAGCAAGTCGTTACCCATGATAGCTGGCAACTTTAGTACATCTCCAGACACCACATAGAAATCAGTCAAGTATCGTCGTCAACCTGGACGTCGGTTGGAAAATTTCCCTGGGGACGCACCTCACTATCTCCGAAACCCTTGAGTACTATGGCGGTAGTCTTCAGCTCCAGATCGCCCATCTCTGTGTAAATGTCTTCACGGATCAGATTGATTGGGCAGCCCGTGTCAACTAATGTATTGATCTTCTGGCCCTGGAGCAACAATTCTTTCATCTTCATATTCGACTTGGTTCCCAAAGCGACGTTCACTGTCTTCTTCTCGGCATTCTGCTCAGGGTTTGGGCACTTGGAAGCTGTGTCCGAAACTGCTGCAATTGAAGCACTTTGGACCCTGACTCTTGTGTGGACATTCTCTGGACTCATGACTGTTCTTCTGACCACAATTGTAACATCTCTTTACAGGCGAGGTCTGCTTCTGCCTGTTGTCTTCTCTTGGTGTATGATTGTTTGTCGTCCTCTCATTTATCGTCACCTTCTGGGAGTTTCGTGCGTAAGCACTCTTATAGATCTTCAACTTGTCCTTGAATTCCTTGATGTCCTTTGCTCCATATAGAATCATCTTGGATCCAGTGTCATCCTCAATGCCATCGATGACTTATTGTATCAGTGATTCATCATCGATTGTCGACCTGCTGGCTATTTCTCGCATCACCAGGAAATATTCGTGAAGAGTTTCAACTTTTGTTTTTCGTCGGTTGGTTAGCAGTCGATGAATCTCTGCTGCGCTGGCATCATCTCGGAATTCCTTCTTCAGGGCTTTCTTCAACTTGTGCCAGGATGTGATGCCACGTTCACTCTGCACGAACAACTTAGCCAGGCCTGTCAGCGACTTTTTTGCAAATACGTATTTCTGCATCTCGTCCCAGCCCATCAACGTTGCTGTTTCCTCAAAGTCCTCAATCCAACGTCGCACCGGATAGTTCTCACTGCCGTCATAGGTTCTGACAGAGCCCTCTACATCTCGGAAAGTCAACGCAAACTTGTGTGCGACTCCACAGTTTGCAGTGTGCCGCAAGTCCACCACGTCCTGGTCGACTTCCCCTTCACTTTTTTCTACAGTCTTCGCTTTGTGTTTGGTCGTTGTTATTTTCTTTTGTTTACCTCCTATTGCTTTGGAGAGTTTCTGGTCTTCGGACGAGCTAGATGAATCTGATGATCCTGTCGTGCTAGAGGTTGAATGTTTTGAGGATTTCATCCCAGCCATTTTCTCCTTTAACTCACGTAATTCCTCCGCCAGTGCTTCGTTTTCCTCTTTCATCTTGCTCATTGCATCTTCCTTTTTACCAGTCTCTTCTTCTTCTTCTTCTTCACCTTCTTCGTCTTTACGCATCCCCAGCCACGAAAGGTCCATTAAGTTATCACAGACGCGTTGTACAAGCACAGCTTTCTCTCCCGTATATCCAATTTTTAATACTGTGCACATGGCAATCAGGTCAGCCTCGGTGAATTCGGTCTCAATGAACTTCAATTTCACCAGGTGTTCTGGTGAGTCACGTTCAAACTCGAATCCTGGGAATTCTCTGTTCTTTCGATCACGTGGCAGTTTTTCGAAAATGAGGTTATGTAATGTCTTAATCACGGCCGTGGGCGCCGTCTTAATGTTATTATTCACTTTTTCAATATCTTGTAAACACGCCACTTTGTCCGCCATTTTTCTGTCTTTCGGCACTCGCGCTGAACACTTTTCTTTTCGTCGTCGTCGTCGTAGGCTTCAGGATCCTTGAACTCGTCTTTTGTAGCCTGCTCGAACCACCACGTCTTTGGAGGTTGAACAGCTGCTCGTCTTCTATATTCCACGGACCCCCGTCTTCGTCGTAAATCTTGCCAGAAAAATGCCGTCAATTCGCGCCTTGTCGTCTTTGGTTTTATCGCTGTAGGCCTAGCCAAAATTGCCGTTCCGCACTCAAAATCGTTAATATCTCGGACGAGCCCCCAAATGTGGGAATGAATTTTGGCAAGCGAACAAACCGAACACGTCTTTAAGTAATTTTAAGTATAAAATCTGTATTTACACATAAGATTACAACAGATAAGATTGCACAAAACTTAGCGTGACTTCACTCGACACAAAACTGACACACTGGTCGTCTTAGTTTCTCGCGACTTCTACTTGACTCCTCTACGCGGCGCCACCGGGCAGTGTCGAAGCTGGCGGGAAACCCAAGAACGTTCATTATTTTCAGATTCCCACATAACTACAACATAAAATATTGTTTGTGTATTATTAATCTGTTCAGATATCTACTGTTAACACTTATCTGAAGTTGTGAAATGTCTACAGGCTGCTCAGGGAAACAATTTGGCGTATGCTTTAGAAAAATGTATAATAATACTCAGAATTCTTTTGAATTTGAGTAGCTTTCATATTCTGAAAGAGGTTGCTAGAAAGAGGTGATGATGATGATGATGATGATTGTTGTTTTAAGGGGCCTAAAATCTAGGTTATCGGCCCCTAATGGTCTGGGTGATAGTGAAAATGTCAATGAAGTGGAAACCAGAACGAAAATTAAGTGAGAAGGAAAATACTTACAAAAAGGAACTCGGATTGAAACTACTCACAAAATGGAGAGCGATAATACGTACAAAAGGGAATTAAGAACGAAAATACTCACAAAAGGAATAGATTAAAGAAATACGCACAAAATGTAGGTTAAGTTCAAAATACGTACAAAATGCAAGTGAAATTCAAAATACTTACAAAATGCAAATGAGATTGAAAATGCATACAAAATGCAATTGAGGTTCAAAATACTTACAAAAATGCAATTGAAGTTGAAAATACACAATGTAATTTAGATTGTAAAATGCGCATTTCAGATTCCAAATAATCACACTGTGCAATTGATATTCAAAAGACTTGCAAAATGCAATTGAAATTGGAAATGCTTACATAATTTATGGTAGATTCAAACTACTCAATTGGATGGACAATACTTACAAAATGCAATTTAGATTGAAAATACTTACATAATGTAATTTAGATTCAAAATACCCACAAAATGCAATTGAGAATCAAAATACTTGCAAAATGCACACCCTACAAAATGCAATTTAGATTGAAAATACTTGCTATTAGTGGTTTACGTTGAAAATACAAAATGCAATTGCAATTCAAAATACTCACTAAAGCCCCATCCCCTATATCAGCGGTTCCCAACCTGGGGTATGCGTACCCCTTGGTAGTACGCAATGAACCGGTTAGAGGTACGCCAAAAATAAACGTTAATGGCGGGCGCCATGTTCCCATCGTACGTGTCAGTCGTAATGTACTGGTGTGCAGTGCCATCTTATTCACGCACATTAAGGTCAATGCTCCCCCTCGACATCCCACCCTACCCAAACCCCAGTCATTTTCACCGCTGCACTGCTATTGTCTTGAATTGTCTATTCTTTTTGCCAAACTAATCGCCAGAATTAATTGGTTTTAAATAAAATCAAAATTTAAAAACTAAAAAAATCGTATGTAGGCCTATTGTAATTTGTTAATTTCCTCACCTAAATGTTTTTACATCTTCATTTGCACAAGTAAATAAAAGTATAATTGAAAAATATATTTAGCATAAAAAAAAATGAAATGCATACCAACAGCAAACAAATAATACATTAAATATATTAGTTATACTGTATTCAACAAATAAGTTATAAATAGTAATTTTTTGTAATTAATGTATTTAAGTTATGTTAGAATTATGTTACGGATTATGTTAGAATGGTGAACAAAAGGGGACAAGAGATAGAAAATAGGGAAGAACTGAAGAAAATGTGGAAAGAATATTTTAAAGAACTTCTGAACCCAAATGGAAATGATGGTGAGGAGGAAGAAATCGGGGAAGAGGAAGATGAACTGCAAACAGAAAAGGACTTAACATGGAAAGAAGTGGAAGATGCAGTGAAAAAGTTGAAAGGAGGGAAGGCACCTGGTGTGGATGAGTTGAGTGGGGAGATGGCGAGAGCAGCAGGTGAGGTGGGGATACAATGGTTGTACCGAGTGATGAGTACAGCATGGAAGGAAAAGGAAGACCCCAGAGGACTGGAAAAAAGGAATAATTGTCCCGATCTTCAAGAAAGGTAGTAGAACAGATTGCAGAAACTATCGGTGAATAACACTGATGAGTCATTGTGCAAAGATCTTCGAGAAAGTTTTGGAAAGGAGAATTAGGACAAGGATAGAAGGAGGGATGAGGGAAGAACAACATGGCTTCAGAGCAGGAAGGTCCACAGTGGATTTGATTTTTGCTATAAGGCAGTTACAAGAACAGCACTATGAGTATAGAACAGATCTACTGATGGCCTTCCTGGACATTGAGAAAGCCTATGACAGTGTTTGCAGAAACAAAGTATGGAAGTCCCTGGAGGATAGAGGAGTAGAGAAATGGACTATAAATAGGATAAAGAAGATGTACAAGGGAAGCGTGAGCTGTGTGAAAGTGGGAGGAGAGAGATCGGACTGGTTGGAACAGAGAAACGGCCTGAAACAAGGAAGTGCACTGTCACCGTTACTTTTCATTGTGGTGATGGATGACATAATGACCCGAGTGGCACAAGTAATTGGGGAAGGAAAAGATGAAAGCAATGGTGTTTGCAGATGATTTGATGATTTGGGGAAACAAGGAGGAGGAGGTACAGGAACAGTTGGACGTGAGGGAAGGAATAATACAAGGATATGGGATGAAATTTAGCATAAATAAGAGTGAGATGGTGATCACAACAAGGAAGAAGGAAAGAACCACAACGGGAATAACAATTGGTGGGGAACAGCTGAAGAAAGTGGAGAGTTTCAAGTATCTGGGAAGCCTGATACAAGATAATGGAAGAAACGATAGAGAAATAAATGAGCGGGGGAGGCAGGCAGAAGAATTTCGGAGGAGTGTGAGAAGCATGTTATGGAGCAAGGATGTCCCTCAGAACAGCAAAAAGATCATATATCGGACGTACTATGTCCCTATCCTGACGTATGCCTCGGAGATCTGGGTTATGAAAGGGAGAAGAGCAAAATACAGGCCAGAGAGATGAGGTTCTTGAGAAGCAGTATTGGAGCTACAAAGATGGACAGAATAAGAAATGAGAGGACCAGAGAATTAATGAAGGAGGAACCATTACAGGATGGTATAGAGAAATCGAGACTTAGATGGTATGGACATGTAAAGCGAATGGAGGAGGAGAAGAGGATACCCAGGAGAGTACACGAGACGAAGTGGGAAGGAAGGAGACCGAGAGACAGGTGGCTGAAGGGGGTGGAAGAAAGCGTGAAGAAGAGAGGAGAAGACTGGACAAGGGTGGAAGCTGAGAGATGGTGGGAAGACAGAAGACGTTGGAGAGGCTTGTGTTCCAAACAGGCCCGGCCAGTGGCTGGAAACTGTGCAAGGTGATGATGATGACATATTGCCCGTAAAATATTAGACGTTTTGGAAGTTCACTTTTTAGGTGGTACTATTTTAGACAAATATGTATAAGGGGGTACGGGAGGAGTAAAAGGTTGGGAACCGCTGCCCTATTTTGAAAGCCTTATTAAAAAGCAATTTAGATCGTCAATCTTTACAAAATGCAAGTGAGGTTGAAAACACTCACAAAATGCAATTTAAATCGAAAAGACTTACAAAATGCAACAGAGATTGAAAACACCTACAAAATGGAGGGTAGATGAAATAAACTAAATGGAATTTAGATACACGGGGAGCCAATTAACAAAAACAGTGCGGGAATCTTCAAGAGAAAAGGAAATAATGAAAAGGAAACAAGAGGTCTGACCCCTCGAAGAAGGAGGGACCAGGAAAGATGAGACAAGGGCCAATTAAGGCGGGAAAGTGAAAGACTCCCTAGGCCTCGGATACCCTAATACCGTCGGGGTCGGAAAAGAATTGACCAAGGGAGGTCGACAGGAAAGAAGACGGAGAGGAGCCCAGCACAAGTAAGTGGAAGCAATGCCGGACTCCCGTGATCGCCAACCCACATCCCAGTAGATGTGAGCCCCTGGGGGACATGCTTTTATGAAAGCTACTCAAATTCAAAAGAAATCGAGAGTAGTATTATACATTTTTCTAAAGCATATGCCAAAACTTTTTCTCTGAGCAGCCTGTAGACATTTCGCAACTTCAGATAAGTGTTAACAGTAGATATCTGAACACATTAATAGTATGCAAACAGTACAGTATTTTATGTTGTAGTTATAGCTTTTAATCATCACAACGGAGTACTTGTAGTTCATTTCCTCATATTAGTTTACAATTCTACTGTAGTTTTAGGGCTTACTGCTTAAGTGTAGCACAGCAATAGTAGCTACACCTTCATAGATTAGTTTGGGTGAGGAAGACTGTTTTTGCTGATGGGATCGTCATTTCTAAGTTTTTGCAACATTAAAATAAATAGTTCTTTTTATTTGGTGCTTAATGCTTTAATATTTATCAGTAATAATTATCACACTAAACAAGTTTTCTGATGTGTTTTCTTGTATTTTGTTTTTAGAGGACAGGGACTCTATGTGGGTGTCACTGTAGGTTTGATAGTGTTTCTGATGATGCTTGATGTCATCCCATCGTTTTCTTCTTCTTCTTCTTCAATAATCCTTAACAATGTATATAAATCTTAATCACATGTAATTTATTTCGGGTTTCTTCAAACAATTCAGTACTTGGAATGATTTTTGTGTTGATCAACTGAAAGCTACATTATTCATTTTCAAGACTTGTGTAAGATTTTTCCTGTACTATTAAGACGATTTGGAAGGGTTTGGCACAAACCGCACCTTCTAACTCCTCTGGTGTAGGAGCTTGAGTTTTGTGAAACATGCACCTTAGCATGTTATGTAGTACATACTAGTTACCAAGAGTACACACATTTTTCTTGGTTGAGCAACTGTACATGCTATTTTAAATTTTGATACATTTTTCTTATGGTTATCATTTGTGATGACATTGTGGAATTACAGTATACTGGAACTGTATCATTGAAAACATTTCCAACCTTTGTTGCTTTCTGGAATCTAATTTACATATTCTTTTAACAAAAAATAAAATTGCGTGTTGATGTTTTTTTTAAGTTTTTTAAAATTCTAAACCTCTTTATATTGCAATGCATAATATTATTGTTTTAAGGTATATGAGGAGGTAATAGGAATGTTCTGTTTACAGGTTCGTGGCATTTGATGAGCTCGGTCACAAATTGATCACGGGCATCTCAAATGTTCCAATTGTCCAGACTCAGTGGGACCGTATTACTACAACTGGCCACCACACAAACTTGAGCAACCCTCCCACTCCACAGCCATCAACCACTCAGAACCAAAGTCAGTTGAGTGCACCAGACAGGGAGCGACGCATCACGATATGCTACCGCTCCCTTGTGGAGCAGTATGAACAGCTGGTTCAGCGTTACTTCGACCTGTCTCGCTCGAGAATACCTACAGTAAGAGAAACCAAAAATCTAGTGCTAGGCTTACTGCCCAATATTATATTTAAATTGTCATTTAAGCCAGGGTGGTCCAACCTTTAGTTATCCGCGGGCCAATCAAACTTTAGTATAGGAATGTGAGGGCCAGAGACATTCCAGAAAGAAAACTTATTCGGTATTACATATTTTACTCAAAAACATTTATACAATTTTTTATTAAAAGAAGTTTAATATTACCAGTTTAATATACCACTCCATTTTACAGTTGAGAATTCAATGTGATGATTGACACTGCTTTCCTGATACAAGTGTATCAATGTCAACTGTAAGTTCAGTAAGGCAAAGTCTCAGGCTCGATTCCAGCGAAGCACTTTCAATTCGATTTCTCGTTTTTGATTTAATTTGTTTGAGAGCAGAAAAAGTACTTTCGCATACATACGTACTGCCAAACAGCGATAACACATGCAGAGAGAATTTAAGCAGTTTAGGAAAACGTTCTTTAGAAATCAGTTTCCAGAAATTTTCTGGGACATCACACTTTTTAGTCTGGTAGAATGGGTCTGCCTGAAGATCACAAATTTCCATTTGAAGGTCGCAGGGCACCTCACTCACTTCAATATCCATGGGGTTGTTGAACAGTGAAAGTTTTGGTTTTAGGGAGTCAAAATCCTGGAATCTGTTCTGGAACTCTTTCTTGATATCAATTATTATTTCATGAAACATACTAAAATTTGTCACATTTTTCTTCTTTCAACTGCTGACAAGATGGGAAGTGTGCCATATTATTTGCCTTCAATGAAATTTGTAGTACATCAATTTTATTCCGGAAACCCTCAATATGTCCATAAAGCTGGGAGACATTTTGTTTTCTGCCTTGTAGTTTCAGGTTTAAAACATTTAGATGGGATGTTAAATCTGTCAGAAATGCAAGATTACTTAAAAACTGGATTTCTTCCAGTTTTTCTTGATACTCGTGCCCAATGTTTTCATTTTTGAGAAAAGTAAGAATTTCATTCCTCAACCCAAAAAACTGTTGCTAGCAATTTCTAGCACTTTGCCAACGCACTTCACAGTACAATGAAATGTCACCATACTCAGCTTCCAAATTGTCCAGGAATGCAATAAATGCTCTGTGTCTACCGGCTTTATTGCCTCCCCTTATTAAATTTACAGTATTTACTACAGTTTTCATTGTCTCACTGAGCCTTATAATTTTTCCACAGAGAGCCTCCTGGTGCATAATGCAGTGGAAAAACAAAAAATTCAATCCTTTTTCTTTACACAACCCTACTAAACCAATGTTACGACCAACCATTGCTTTAGCTCCATCTGTCGCAATGCCAGAGCACTTCACAAAACCTCCACATTTAGAAACGACATCATCCAGTGCGTTGAATATGTCAATACCTTTCTTGCTGGTTTCTAATGATCTTAATTCCAACAGTTCTTCATGAATTTCAAATTCTTCGTTTATTGTTCTGACAAAGATAAGGAGCTGGCCGATGTCAGCTATATCTGTGCTCTCATCTAAAGCTAGAGAGTAAAATTTACATTTTTCCAAAATGCTCTTTAGAGAACCTGAAACTTCAACAGCCATATCATTAATTCTTCTACTAACTGTCTGATGAGACAAGGTTGGGGGCGTGGTGGCTCAGCGGTCTAGCTGTATGCCTCTCACCAAGGCGGTCCGGGTTCGATTCCCGGTCAATGCATGTGAGATTTTCGAAGTGAAATGCCATGTCCTGTGGTTCGGAATCCACGTAAAAAGGAGGTCCCGTGGCTTATAATCACAAGATTCACGGTCACGTAAAACTACAATCTTCCTTCCTTTCCTTTGATGAGACAAGGAAACTGTTTCAAAATTTTTAGCCATCCTATTATCTCCAAATGAAGATGCCATTTTTACAGCACATCTCTTAATGAGCTCACCATCCCTAAAAGACTTTTTACTTTTAGCTAGCTCTAAACATACCTCATAAGATGCCTTTAAACCGGCAGTGCTTGATGGTTGCTGAAATATATTCTTCTGTCTTGTTAATTTCTGCTTCAAATCATTAAACACACAACTTCTGGCACTTCCCTGGTATTGGTCGTATTTTGATTTATGCAAGCTGGTATAGTGTCTATTCACGTTATACTCCTTCGAAACACCTAAGACTTGAGAACAGATAACACACTGTGGTTTTCCATTATGTTCAACAAAAAAGTAACTTTCCTGCCACTTTAACTGAAATTGTAGTTTCTCATCTTCAACACGCCGTTTATTAAGTCCCGCCATATTGGGTACCACTCTCGCAACGTGGAAGGTTAGAAGGTGGGTTTGTTGCTTAACAATGGGTAATGGTAGGATAGGGTATTGTTGGTTTTAACTTGGGAGCAGGAGAGGATTATTGGCTATGGCAGGCTTGAGGATAACGAAGAATTAGCAGCTAATGGACAGGCAGATCATCAATTCACGGAGCTCGAAGTGGTAGCGTGTGGCTTGCTCGGAAACTATAATAGTCTCGGCCTCGATCTCTGTCTGTTATATGACCTCTTCGAAGACAGACAGACAGAAGACCTGCGACGTAAAGTCAGCGAAGCTTTTTTGAAAGCCTTTCAGCCCATAAGGGCCATGAGAGCTGTGTAGGAACGGTATAAGGAAATAGCAGCATTTGTTTAAGAGGGTTTGGTCTATTCCTATGCATCAGAACTGGTCAGAATATGACCTGATGCATATAGCACGAAAGAGTGAAATCAGAAGTAGCGAGAGGGCTAGTAATTATTGAAGAAGAAAAGAAATAAAAGAAGGAATTAAATATGAGGTGTACATAGAGCCAGGAGAGGCATATGGCGTAGTGAGGGTTTGGCTTGGGGATAAGATCGAATCCGCGGTCCACTGGCCACCATCCCGAGTAGCTCGGTCGTAGCTAACCACCCGAGCAGGTACTTAGCACCACCGCGGAGCAAGGAGGGGATGATGAGAGTATTCTTGATTAGCTGTCGGGAGTATATGAGGGCTGATTAAAGGGAAATAGTGGCTAGTTGCTGGAGAATATGGAGTATGCTAGTAAGGGCTCTATTTTGGAGTTGTGGAGCGCTTGGAGGGGAGATGGGTTAAGTGAGAAGGGATGAGTTGGCGCTTGTGTGTATGCTGCAACTGCCTGTGTTGATGTTTATGGGCAGATTTATTAATGAGCTTACATCCCTCATACGAACGATCGCGAACTTATCGGCAGCCAATCACTGGCAGCCAACCAGTTGTCGCCTGGGGGCGGGGCCATTCTCATGCCGTACGTATTCGAGGAAAGACAATTCTGATTACTGGCGTATTTTTCGGGATATTTCCTTTCCCACCTGGCTCCTTCGTAACATTACTGAATGAAAGTAAAAATTAAAGTAGGCACGCCACGGATTATAACTGTCGAAGAGTGAAGGACAGTAAGAAGGGCAAGGGCCAACAAAATGAATAGGCGGGCCGCGGGTTGGACCACACTGATTTAAGCCATATAAATGTAGATTCCTGTGTGGATACACAAAGCTTTGTCTGTATCTGTGCCTCCTTCATTGGCATCACATTTGCAGTGTCTTAGAATATTTTTATCTGTTGATTTTGCAACTATTTTTAACACTTTTCCTAGTAACAGTAATAATAATGATTCTGTACTTTGTTTACCCCAGGTACCATTTCTCAATTAAGTTACTTTTGAAAATGGGGTGTAAGTCTTAATGAATATACCATATTTCCTCGCATAATCATCGCACATTTTTAGCCTTAAATTCATGGAAAAAAGCAGGGTGCGACGATTATGCGAAGAATATTTAAGTTCAAAGAAGAAAAACACAATTTTTAAATATATACTGTATCATTATTTGCTGCACGCTTGTGCACTTTCTTCTTCTTCTTATATGCTTATGTAACCACTTTCATCAAGATCATCGTACTATTCTTGTATTTTCTCATTTTGGACACCAATGCGTAACATCACGCACAGGTCTCTGTTGCGATGTTTTCACGTAAGTGGCTGATGCTAGACTCGGCTAGACGGGCACGATGTATCGGTTGCGTAGGATTCCGCCAATATCAGTCGGGCCTGTTTTAACGTCTGCGAACTGGGACTAGCAGCACTTCGTACGGCAGCTTATTGAATCTCGTCATTCCGAGGTCAACTCACAGAAGCGATAGGTCCACACAAGTTTCACTCCCCTGGAGTTGTAGAGCGGGATCGTTGTAAATTAGCGTGCCGTTCGCTTAGTGTGAGTCATAGTTTGCAGTCAGAGAGACAGGCTTCTTTCTTCTGACAAGTTCACGACAAGTTATAAGTTCGCGGAATGTGCTGACGGAGCTGGCCACTCGTGTCGCGGTTCATAGCCCACAGGCATAAAGACGAGATTACTTCTTCCAAGACATACTCTATAATTTCTTTGTTCAAGAATGGAGACGTTATTAAATTAAGATATACGTTGATCACTCAATTACTGCTCGTAAAACTGACTGGTTGTTCTTGTAAAGATTGTTTTAAAACATATTTCCGTATGCTTTCGAACATATAATTTATCCGCTTAAAATGATGTGTATGCGTAAATTCTAACCTCAAAATGTACGCTATTCGGATATGCAGGGTAATATAACATAACAAACCATATTTTAATCTTCATTCACGCATTGATTTGTTGCGAGTTACAAGATGCCACCACCACATACTACTTTGCAAATATTAATAATTAAAAAAAAAAAAAAGTTAATACCTTGAATATAAGACGACCCCAAATGTTTTTAACACAGAAAGTGGGAAAAAACCTAGTCTTACATTCGGGTATATACGGTTTGTTCAGATAATTGATATTTGACTTGCGATTTACTTCTGGCATCTTGCACTCTTGATTGGATATTTGCTGGGTTTTGAGCTGCAAGAAGTTAAAAATATATCATAGCAGAAGAAGAAATTTTGTAGTTTTGTGACCATCAATCTTGCGATCATAAGCCTAGGAACCTCCTTTTAAGTGGAATCCAAACTACTAAACTAGTCATTTCACTTTGAATATCTCGCTAGCATTAACTGGGAATCGAACCTGGTTCGCCTTGGTGTGAGCAGCTTGACCACTACACCATCATGCCCTGCGTACACAAGAAAATGTGGAGATCATGTGATTGTGTTACAAGGAATTTGATTAACTACTTAAGTAGGCACTAGAGGTTGTCCCTGCTGGATGTAAGTGCCTGCATCTGACCGGTACCTTCCGTTATCATCACTTCGTCTCTCCTGAAGAAACCTTGGAAAACACCTCTGATTTCTGCACTGGCTGTTGAAAAATTAAACAAATGTGATATCAAAGAGGAGTTCAAGCTTCATTTATTACATATTGAAGATAAGAGTGCCGTTGAACTTGCCTCCGCTAGTGTTCGTTGATCATAGCATTTGTGGGCTAACGGAGTAAAGGGGAAATCGCTGCCCGATGCAAGCTCAGCTCGGCTGTGAACAACGTTTAGTTCCTTTCTGGGCTGGTGGCAATTGTAACTTAAACAGGTAATGCAGAATCACTGAAGGGCATTGAACACACTCCAAGAAAATCATAATCGTGACTTCACAACATATTATCGACCTAAGATGATAATTACGAAATGAATGGTGGATACACGATAGAACACGGCAAGTTCATCAATGTATGGAGGAAAGGCAAAAATCCAATATGAACAATCAAAAACACCAGAAGAAATGGCAAAAATAACAAGGCAATGTCAATCCCTGATGCATCATGTCAAAAGCAGCTGTGGAAGGAGACAGATAAGACTGGTATGAGTGGAGGCAACTGAAGTGCAGAGTTCATTATGATTCCAAGATGCTGGTCTGTGAACTGATGGAAGTGAGAAACGATGTAAATGTCCCAGTCTGGAATAAAAATAGCCCCATGTACTTTGGGTGTGTGTAGAATCTGTCTGATAACCGGTGTTAATTGTGATGGCTGTATTAGTCTGTAATTCAGGCAAGGACAGCAGACTGTCAATTTCAAGTAGTAGTTCCTAATTTTGCTACTAAATGCTACTGTCAACGACACCTTGCTGTGAACTTAGCTACTAGATGCCACTGCAACTGGCAACGAACGTTGGAACTTCCCCTCCGAAGGAAGGCATACTTAGGGATTTTTAACACTCTTAAAAAATCCGACGACTTCGGCCGGGTTTGAACTTGCGACCTTGGGCCTAGAAGTTCAGAAGTTATGCCACCGAAGCAGCTTCTCACAGAAACAGATAGAAAACTGAATGTGATCTCGTGCAGTGGCGTTGTCATGGCAACCTCTGATGGTTTATCCCACATCAATTTGTTAGCGTTGTCATGGCAACCTCTGATAGCTCTTGGCATTTTCTTATAATTCCGAAATCATTTTGCCCATCTCGTGGCGTAATGGTGGGTCATATCAAAAATTCTTTCAGACAAAAGTTTTAGGTAATTATTGGGGAATATTGTCCATTTTATACGGTTTTGATATTGTGCCTTTTAAGAGATGTGATTTTTGTTTCCCGAAAAAAACCCTTTTTCCCACCCCTTCGGTCAAAAAAACTTTTTAAACATAAATATTTGGCCCTTATCCGACACATAGTATGAATTTTGAATGGATTCTTTATTTCAAATTTTTAAGAGAGTTATAGTGATTTTCACTTTTTCGAAAGAAGCCCACCATTTTCACCCCCTTCGTCCGATTTTGCCCATTAAAGAACTTGACCGAGATTTTAAAGGGTTACATATTTTGTAAAAAATTCAAAGTGATTAGTGCGAAATTGTGGTAGTTATCATGTCCACAAGAAAGTGATATACATATGATACATACATATATACAGTTGAACCTGGTCAATGCATGTGAGATTTTCGAAGAGAAATGCCATGTCCTGCGGTTCAGATTCCACGTGAAAAGGAGGTCCCGCGGCTCATGATTGCGATATTAACGGTCACGTTAACTACAAGCTTCCTTCCTTTTAGAGTTGAACCTGCTTTATACGTAACTCTGTTCTGTGTGATTCGTATTTGTATGTAATTTCTTTTAGGTCCCGGCAAAATGTAATTTAAAAGCGTCTTAATTTAACCTTATTTAAACGTAATCCATTTCGCTGTTATGCGTATGAAGTGTTAGTGAAATACATCTGAGTTTTGCGTAATTGTAATTTAATGAGCACGTGGTGTTATAAAAGAAACTAAGTACTGTATTTATGTAGTTTCCCCTTTGTCGGCGTTGACGGAGGTAGACCGGTCAGGTTTCAGTGTTGAAACAGAACCGAGTTTCTATCTCATGTGGGACATGCTTTAGATTGTTCACACGAAGAAAATTCTCATATTCAAACAAATGTATTCCTTTTTGTTTCCGCTCCGAAACCGCCGACTCGGCTTGTAACTTAATCTTTAGCGGCATTGAGAAGGTAAAAAACGATGCATCTATAGGAGGAGCGAGATAGAGAGCAAAGGGAACTCGCTCGGTTGGCCTTTGTTACGCCGCCAGTAAGTGAGGGTCAACAATGTCACTCCGCAAAACTCTGTGTTTTGATTGAATATGAGAATTTCTTTCATGGGAACAATGTACAAGTAAAATGTCCATGGTGCTGGTATCAGGTGTTTACTGTTGAACAGTAGTTCTGTCTTTCAGTTGCTTTCGATTAGACATGGAGAACACGAAAAGGAAAAGTTTTACACTACACGAGACAGTAAAATTCATATGAGAGTGGACGCTAATCCACAGAAAGCAAAAACTGAAATTGCTTTAGACTTTGGGATTGCTTATACCACGCTATGTACAGTCATCAGTAAAAAGAAAAACGCTATTTTGTATGAGTTTTTAAAACTGGGTTTGAAATCAGCAAAGTGCAGCCGTCAGCGAGAAGGGAGGTACGTAGATTTGGAGAAAGCACTTTTCACATTGTTCCAGCTAAAGCGGGCTGCAATTCTACCAAATTCGTGGCGACATGCTAAAGGCAAAGGCGATAGATTTAGCTAAAATGATAGGAATCACTGCTGATTTAAGGCTTCGTCAGGATGGTTGCAAGGATTTAAAGATCATCATGGAATAGCAGGGAGAACAGTTTGTGGTGATTCAATAGCTGTGGACGACGTCACGGTGCAACACTGGAAAGAAGAGGTTCATCTGGGTATCAAAAGCGATTACCAGCCTACAAACATCTACAATTGGATTGAGACAGTCTTATTCTACAGACTCCTGCCATGGAGGGAAGAAAAGTAAAATTCGAGTAACGGTTCTTCTTGCCACCAATGCAAATGGATCGGATAAATTTCCTCCACTTGTGATAGGAAAATCGAAGAATCCGAGGTGTTTTAAAGGTGTGAAAACAAAACCTACGGAATATTAATCCAACAGAAATTCTTGGATGACTATGATTCTAATGGAACAGTGGTTGAAGAAACTGGACATTAAAATGAAAAAGAAACGGAAGAAGATCCTTCTTCTTATGGATCGATGTGCAGCACATCCACCTCATCATTCTGGAGAATGTCCGAGTGGAACTTTTCCCTCCTAACTGTACCATTGTTCAACAACCACTTGATTTGGGCATTATTGCAAATTTCATAGTGCATTATAAAAAAATGCTGGTTCAACATTTAACACTCCAGTGGGCGTGCGTGCGGTCTGCCGTATCGCGAGTGGGCGCGTGGAGGACAGGTGTCCTCCACTTTGTTTTGCCATTTTACCCTATGAAATGTATATTTAGCGATCATGCTTTTTTGTTTTCGGTTAGGTAGGAATATATTAAACACATTTTTCATAAAATAGAGTGTATGCTACAAAATAATAAGTAGGAAATACATAATTATGGTAAATCAATCAAAAACTTGTATATATTTGGTAAGTTATGTTATAAATGTTACTAAAATGCATATAAGGTTTATGTTATAAATGAAAAATTATAAAAATTAAGTGTTATTAATTTTTGTAGTTTGAAAATACAAATTGGTTTCGTAGTATAAAAAATAAATGTATATACCCAATTTTCCTTCTTAGTGAAGCATATAAAACACAGTTTTTTTGAAACCCAAACCAACTGCTTTTGACTTCTCTTGACTTATCAGGTAGAATGTTTGGGGGAACTGCTGCTTTGTTCTTTCTCAGAGTAGCAATCATAGTTACTTTTTCTTCTTCCCGTAGCTTTATTACCTAGGGCACAGATGCGAACCAATTGTCACAGGTAATATTCCCAATGGTTCCTGAAATAGGCTGCATCTATCGCAAACCAAGTCTGACGTGTTGTTGCTTCTTCTGAAAGGGCCGCTTGGTTGCTTTCCTATATACACTCTAAGGTTTGTAGCATAGAAGGTTGATTTAGAAACCATAGCAAGCGATATTTATCCCATACTTTGCAGGTTTACTAGGCATATACACACGGAAGGGACAGTTTCCTCTAATGAAACTAGCTGTTCATCAATGGTCAGGTACCGTAGTCGGTTGGTTTTTATGCATTCTTGTAATTGAGCACGAACATCTCAAAGATTTCTCCAAAAGCAGCTAGTTTGTCAGCAATAATATTTCTTTGATCTCTGTTGTACGTTATCAAATCTCAGACAACGTAAAAGAAATCAATACCTCTTTGCGCTCATGGTTACATATACAGCCTCTACTCCCATGCCGTGTGAATTATCCCACATTTCAAATACGTTTCTTCTTCTAGCCTTCAAATCCCCAGCAAGATATAATATAGGTCTACCAATCAGTGCACGAATTTCTCGGAAAATATTGGGCCTAGCATCCCTTTCTGTGACAAACTGAGGGCGAATTTTAGTTATGTAAAGGTTAGTACAATCAACTATTCTTTTTCACCATTTAATCATCAATATTACACTGTGACGCAGCTTCTGGAGTGACAGTATTTTTTCGCAGACTCTTGAGGTCCTGGGCAATGCAAAACTGGTATTATCTTATGTCTGGGTGTACGAGAAGTCTGGGCAACTTGAGGTTCTAAGTACCACCATGATGTGCGAACATTTCCCAAATAAAACTCTGGGTTGACGAAAGAGACAGGAGAGACTGCTTCTTTACGACTTCCATTTCCTCGGATTCGTCTGGAACATCAACCGGGTCATCTTCTGCATTGATTTCATTTTCTCTACTCTCTGAGTGGTATTCCAAGTGGTCTTCTTCTCGGTCATCTTCATCCTCTATACCTAGAACACTCTCGTTATCCTCAGTCTCATCTAGCCAACGGCGTACCTGTTCACGGTCACTTTCACTGGTCATTATTGTTTTCACACTTAAACTATTTCAGTTAAACCATTGTGACTTTCAAAACTATGAAATGAAATGAAAATACCACAGCAATATCCGAAAAGGACTGTAACGCCAGTGGGCGCGCGGAGGACAAGTGTCCTCCACTTCTGCACGGAGCAAATCAACACGAGGTCACGGCGACAATAGGCGAGCATAAAAGCTGACAATGCACTGACGGGCAGAGGATGAGTGGCAAGAAAGGTATATGGCCGCTCAAGGTCACAAGTGTTGCCAACCCTTGGAGTCACAGAAAACAAAATCACTGGAGGACACCTGTACTCTGCGCGCCCACTGGAGTGTTAATAACACTGAGTGATGCAGGAAATGGAACTCTCTCCATTAATTTACTACAAGCCATGGATTTATTTCGGCTGCCTGGAAGCAGATGTCATCCTCCACAATCAGCAACTGTTTCTGCAAAGTTGGTGTCTTACTTGAAGAGGCTGCCTCTAATGATGATTATGGGGACGGAATTATGTCTGGCAATGAGCTAACGCTACCGGAGGGTGCAGATTTTGATACTATTGTGCATTTTGATGATAATCTGACTGTATGTGGGATACAACAGGATGAAGAGATTATTGCTGATGTATGCCAACAACGCGATGGTGACGGACCAGCTACAAGCGATAGTGACAGTGATGAAGATGGAGATGACGACTTGAATCTTGAAACACCTGAACTAAGTGAAGTGTTCAGTGCAATCGATGTGTGTAGGCGTTACATCAGTGCAAAAAGTTGTAGTGAAACTGCTTTGAATTCATTACTACATTTGCAAGTGATGGAATGCATTGAAAATCTTAGTACTACTTAAGTCTATTTAAATCGCGAGTTATTACGTATATTTTTTTTAAAGATGAAAATTGTCCCATTTTACTAAACCGACATCATTACATTTTATCATCTGACCTAACTTATATTTAACAACGTCGAGAGCTGTTAAGTTAGAGCGGATCCAGCCTTCAAGTAATCTGTTTGCGCAGTGAAGGGGTAACGTCAGAAGATCCGAACAACTTGCGGGAGTCGAAGGAGTGAGGGAGAGACTTGCTGTACTTTTATTTCAAAACATATATGGCCTCACTCTCGAGTGCCTCTTTCGATCGCCCCACGTATGGGCCCGCCATTTAAATCTACCATCTATATGCGCCCGAATTCATAAATCAGTACCTATATCCGCTGCACTGTAAAGGATTGCAGACACGTAGCTACCCAGCTCACAAACTTACCATTGTCTGCTAAGTAAAAATTGGGAATTCTAGGATCATACAGGGTAGATCTATAAAAGAAAATAGTACTACCAGCCTAGGTACAAATTTCTACTAGCATTTACATGTAAGCAAATCGAGAAACTCCAATCTCGAGGGGTGATAAGGTCTGTCTATAGTGAGCGCCTGTATCCTACCTAGCAGTACTATTTTCGGCGTTGACAAAATGAAAAGATTTTATATTGAAATGATTTAACATTGACAACAGCAATACGCTAATAAAATTTCGTCCAAATGACGGAAATTTTCAATGAAAATGACTCCTAAGAAAATACTGATATACTGGATTAAAATCTACACAATTTTAAATACAATGACAAAATTATATGATTGGTCAATTTGGATAAACACAGAACATGACTACAATTCTACAAAATATAAATCAATCTCTTCACTACCTTTGAGCTGGCGACGATCTCTGATGTATCATGTCTCGTCTGGCAAGATAAAAGTGTTTGAGCACAACGCCCACAGCTGCGAGAACCGGTTGTGGCGAGGCCTGCTGGATAACCTCACAGTGGGACAAGGTCGATGACATAACTGGGTTAGCGACCTCTCCGAGTACAGCAAGTCTCTCCCTCACTCCTTCGCTCGACTCCTGCAAGTTGTTCGGATCTTCTGACGTTACCCCTTCACTGCGCCGGCATCGCTTCTTAAGGTTGAAATTCGATTGTTCTATAAGTGTCTTTGAGAGTATACTGGATGTATATGAACTCGTGTTATGAAGTATAGATTTGTTCTGCATTTCTGCGCATCGCGTAGATGTTCAACTGCGCCGCCCATGTTGTGGAATTCTGGATTCAACTTTTCATTTCTGTAGTCTCTACTTCCCTATAATGTGCATCTTAGCACAAAGTCATAATCAGTTTAATGATTAAACCTGTATAACTTCCCCATTACCAATTTATAAACTGCATTATGTATAGTTCCCAAGGATGAGCTGAATTGTATAAGTAATATAGCTCTTTTCCTGAAGTGAATTGTTTGCATTTATCTGCGTGAGATGTGTAGTAGCTTCGTATTGAAATACCGAAGTAACAAGCTGTGTTTCAAAATACTCCACAGACTTGCTGTATGAAGCTTCTTTAAATGTGAGTGTAAATGAACTCGGTCTCGTTCCGATAAGCGTGTTAATAAATCACCAGTCTACATGCTGTGCTGGTCTCAGTCAGAATGTCCCTTGCTTCACAAGTCACAGCCTTCTGACTTCACACTCCTTCTCTCCACTTTCGTTATGCATGGCAATGTTCTAGAAACAACTAGTTTCTACACTGGCGGGCTTGTCCAGACCCGATCTGAATTAGGAATGACCGCTCGTTCTTGCTCTCCGAGTACGGCAAGTTCATCGCGTTTCCTCCCCTCTCGTGGTGTGACGTAGCTCCACAGACTTCCCTTCACTCACTCACTCACTCACTCACTGTGTCATCAACCTTGGTCACTTCTCCTCCTGCATGACGTTACTCTCACTTCTCGTTGTGTGACACATTCTTACAATGTAGGCCTCCCTACATTCAGATGTCTGGCTGCGTGGCTCAGGGGTAACGTTCTCGCTTGCTGAGCCCAAGGTTGCAGGTTCGAAACCTGGCGCAGTCAGCTGGCATTTGAGGGTGCGCAAATGCGAGGGAGCCGTGTCAGTACATTTACTGGCACGTTAAAGATCCCCTTCGGGGCAAAATTCCGGCACCCCGGCGTCTCTAAAAGCCAGTGTAGTTAAAAGGGACGTAAAACCAATAACATTATTATTATTACTACATTCAGATAATAAATACACAACCATATTTAAATAGTTCCTTCTTTCCTTCCGGCCTTCCATAATTGTTTAATTGATAATGATGCATAGTATTACACTCTAGGCTATTTCATCTTCGGTTTTCCATATCTCACAAATTTTTAAGGAATAAGAGATTTTAATTCGGTCTTTTATTTTTCCTGGGTCCCAGTTCGTATCCCGTCTGGATCTTTAGTATTGGCCTTAAATAAATTCGGGCTCAGTACCCTTTGCAATAGTAAGCTTTCTAATGAAATCTACCTAACAAGATGTTCAGCTGGTCTTGAACCATGGGCGGAGTTAGCCCATTTTAATTTGCCCAGGAAGCGATCTTATTGGCTGACTTCAACAGCTGATAAAATGACACCGGCGTAAGATAGAGATTTAGTTTTCTCAAATTATTTATCAGTATGGCCAATCCTCTAACACTCATGTACCTATTTTACGTCGTTTCCGACCTCCCTGTATATAGGACTTCTTTGGTTTGATGTTACTGTTTTTGGCATGCGCTGTTGATAACATTAATATATTGCAGTTAATAAGTGCAATAGAAACCAAAGCCTTCATATTTTCTTTAAAGACTTGTAGACTTGTAGACAGATATATTGACAAAACTTTTAACCCATGATCTTGCTTTGCAGATGGACAGAGGTACAGATCCGATGGATCTGGAAGCGGAAACCTCGAGTTCGTCTACTCAGACGGGTCCAAGTCCCGGTCCCAGTCCATGTCCGGACAGGCGGCGGGAGATGGGTACGAGTACTGCAGATGCTGCTAGCACTCCTAGTGGGAACCCTGTTAATACACCTCTGAGTGATGTACCACCATTTGATTTTGCTAGAGCGAGAGCCATAGTGGAGAGAATGAACATTCAAGAAAATTCTCCTGCAGTGGACAGTGAACCAGGTAAATAACTCTTACCAATATTTTGATTACAGGCACTAAAAGTTGTTAAATAGGTAGGTGCTAAAAATAGTTTCAAATCTGTAATGTAGCAGGTGTTTGAAAATCATTTCCCTATTTATTATCTACCTGTAAAAGGTAGGATGAGCGACTTATTAGGGTAAGTATATGATAGCTACACATGTTGTAGAACTGAGCATTAGAAAGCAGACAAATATTTCTACTAACAAGGAAATGGCACATGAGAAGAATGTACATTGGACCCCTTGAAATCTGAAATCCTGGGAAATCCACTTCATTTGTATGGAACCATGTATGGTAACAGTAAGGAACAAATTTATTATTATTTAAGATATTGTAACATAATTTCATTGTGTGAAAAATGTGGTAAAAGTAATTATTAAAGTACTGAATTGCTATTATAGTACAGTAGCCTACTGTGTAATAAGATCATCATTTTCCATCTCCAGTTTCCCGGGTGTGGCAATCAAGCGCTCTCCATCTTGCCCGATCTTGGTACACCATTCGTTCTTGGTCATCATCCCAGTTAAAACCATTCTTCTCCACCTGTGAACGAACTGTCTCTATTCGTCTCCTTGGTCTTCCTCTTGGTTTCTTCCCTCTGACATCCACGTTGAAGTACTTCTTAGCTGTTCTAGAGCTATCCTTTCTCATGACATGGCCATACCACTGAAGTCTGTGTTTCCCCAGAAAGTTGGTAACAGGGACCCTGATGCCAGCTGTTGCTCTGTGTACCTCATTTCTGATCTTGTCTCTCCTGGTACTTTGGTTCATAGTCCTAATAAATCTCATTTCTGAGGCTTGAATACTACTGGTTGGTTCTTAAGCTTAGGGGCTGCGACAACGCGGTCATGTAGCCCCGTGTACTTTGGGTGTGTGTAGAATCTGTCTGATGACCGGTGTTAATTGTGATGACTGTATTAGTGTGTGCATCTGTTTTTTAAAAATTCAAGTATGGACTGCAACTTTGAATTTTTCAAATAGTTCCTACTTTTGCCGCCAAACACCACCGTCAACGACTACTAGGCCTAGTTCAGAACTTGGCTACTAGACGCCACCACAGTGGGCTCTTGGCAACTAACGTAGCAACCTAAGAGCGTTGTTTACATTCTTAACCTATACTATTTAGTTTCACAAGTTTCACACAGGTGTAATTAGTGGAAAGTTCTTTAACATGCCATAAATCTATGACATGGGACCACCGGCTTTACTTCCCCTCCGAAGGAAGGCATACTGAGGGATTTTTAACGCTCTTAAAAAATCCGACGGCTTCGGCCGGGTTTGAACCCGCTTGAATACTACTGTAATCCTTACTTAGCAATGTACATGTTTCCATACCATAAGTAAGGATTGGAACAAAGTAGATGTGATACAACGTTGCCTATGCTGCCAAGGGTATATTTTTGTCCCAAATTGGTGCCGAACTTGGTTATAGAAATGTGATGCTTTCTGTGTCCTATTTAGAATTTCTTGTTTGAGGGTGTTATCCTTGGAGACCATACTTCCAAGATACTGGAAGTGAGAAACTGATTCTGGTTTTGCTCCCTCCAAATATATGTTTGAACTTCTCCTCTCTCTGCTAATGGTCATTTCAACAGTCTTGGCCTTGCTGATCTTCAGGCTAAATTCTTTAAATTTGTTGTTCCAAGCAGTCAGTCTCTCCTGTACTTCCACTTCTGTTTCTCCCCATAAGACCACGTCATCGGCAAATACCAAAGCTCGTGATTCATTTGCAGTTTCCTTAATCATCATCATCATCATCTTGAGCAGTTTCCAACCGCTGGTCGGGTCTGCTTGGAACATAAGCCTCTCCATCGTTTCCTGTCCATCCACCATCTTTCGTCATTTACTGTGTCCCAGCACACTCCTCTTTCCTCCACACTCTTCTTAACTCCTTTTGTCCATCTGTCCCTTGGTCTTCCCCTTGGCCTCCTTCCAGTCATTTCCATTCCAAACATCTTCTTCGGTATCCTCTCCTCTTGCATCCTCCTCACATGTCCATACCATTGTAGCCTAGATCGCTCTATTCAATTTTGCAATGGTTCCTCTCTTACCATCTCTCTGACTCTCATTCTTTACTCTGTCCATTCTTGTCACTCCTACCCTACTCCTCTGGAACTTCATCTCCACTGCTCGTATTTTATTCTTGTCCCTTTCCTTCATCACCCATGTTTCTGAACCATATGTCAAAATTGGCACAAAGTAGGTCTTGTAGATGATTCCTTTACATTTTTGTGGTACATCTTAATTCCATAACATCCCCCTAACACTCTTGAAAAATCCATCTGCGCACCTTCCCCTTTCATTTATTTCCATCCTATTGCCTCCCTTTTCTTCAATTATGCTTCCCAAGTACTTGAAGCATTCTACTTTCTGCAACTGCTGTCCTCCAAGTGTTATGCCCATATCCAGTCTGTTCTTCTTCCTAGTTGTGATGACCACTTCACTCTTTTGTGCTGAGAACTTCATCCCATATGATAACACTACCTTCTCCCACACATCTAATTGCTCTTGTACTTCTTCCTCATCCTCTCCCCATACCAGAAGGTCATCAGCAAACAACATTGCCTTCATTTTCCTTTCCCCAATGCTATTTACCACTTTTCGTATGATTTCATCCATCACCACTATAAATAGCAGGGGTGAGAGGGCACTTCCCTGTTTCAGACCACTCTCCAGTTGAAACCATTCCGTTCTCTCTCTTCCCACCTTTATACAGCTTTTGCTTCCCTCGTACATTGCTTTCACTCTTGCCACTGTCTCCTTGTTCACTGCTTTTGCTCTCATTGCTTCCCGTGCCTTGTTTCTATTAATACTATCATATGCTTTCTCAGTATCCAAGAAGGTCATCACCAGATCTTTCCCATATTCATAATGGTGTTCTTGTAGCTGTCTTACTGCAAAGATGAGGTCAACTGTTGACCTTCCTGGCCTGAATCCATACTGTTCTTCCCTCAGCCCATCTTCAACTTCTGTCCGAATTCTTCTCTCCACTACCTTCTCAAATATTTTGGCACAGTGGCACATGAGTGTAATTCCCCTGTAGTTAATTTTAAAATTCTGTCCATAACAGTGACATACAATAGTGGTGACAAGGCACTTCCTTGCTGGACTTCCCTTTTTGTCCGAAACCATTCAGAACGACCATTTCCTATTTGGACACAACTATAACAACTCCGATATAACATCCTTATTTTGTCAACCAGGTAGTAGGGCCCTTCTAAGTCTTCAAGACATTCCCAGATCTTATTACGGGGAACACTATCCTAGGCCTTTTCAATGTCCAAAAAACACCATCAAAAGATCCTTTCCACGTTCCCAATATTTCTCAGCCAAAATCCTTTCAGCAAAAATGAGATCAACAGTGCTTTGACCTTCCCTGAAACCATGCTCTTCTTCTTCTAATAAGGGTTCAACTATCTTCCTCAATCTGTTTTCTAAGATCTTTTCCAACAACTTTTGAGTATGCAATAGCAGAGTAATGCCCCTGTAGTTTCCAAACATCTTGCGGATTCCCGTTTTGAACAGTGGGATGATGATTCCTCTTGTCCAGTCATCTGGGATACTATTTTCTTCCCAGATGACTGACAGTACTCTGAATATGCATTGTAGGCCAGGTGTTCCAGGGGCCTTTATCATATCTGAGGTTAATTCGTCAAACCATGGAGACTTTCCATTTCACATGTTCTTCAGTGCCATCTCTACTTCCAACCATATTAAAGTTTGTTTACTTACTTACTTAATTAATTCCTGCCGCTCCTTCCGGAGCATAGTGCCTTGGCGAAATTTCTCCACGCAGTACGGTTTCTGGCCATTTTCTTCACTTGACTCCAGTTCTTGCCCACCTCTGCAATTTCATTTTCGATCGTCCTCTTTCAGGTCTTCTTAGGTCGACCTCGCTTCCTGGCACCTTGGGGATTCCAGTCTAGCGCCACCCTCTCAATAGCTCCGTCCAGCTTCCTTAGTGTGTGACCAATCCAGCGCCATTTCCTCTCCTTGATCTGGATGCTAATCGGTGTTGATTGGTGATGGTCCAAAGATCTTAATTTGAGATTATGTCCGGCCACCTCACATTCATGATGCGACACAGACATCTGTTAATGAACACCTGTAGCTGGTTGTTGATCGGTTTTGTGACTTTCCAGGTTTCACAGCCGTAGAGAAAAATAGACTTCACGTTGCTATTGAAAAGGCTGAGCTTGGTCTTCCTGGAAATGTTTCTATTTCTCCAGATGGGGTAGAGCTGGACAAAGGCACCATTTGCCTTCCTGATACGGCTTCGAACATCTTCCTATGCAACCCCCACCATTTGTAACTATACTTCCAAGGTAGAGGAAGGACTCGACTCCCTCAATTTCCTTTCCGTTGACTGTAAAGCTAGTCGTGACGTCAGAATTTATCCTCATCTCTTTGGTCTTGTTGGTGTTGATCATCAGTCCTGCACGTTCTGCTTCTCTCTGCAACTTCCCCAGCTTATCTTCTATGTCTCGGTACCGTTGTGCCATAAGACAAATGTCGTCTGCGAAATCTAGATCTTCAAGCCTGTCATTTATACCCCATTGAATACCCCTCTTCCGTCCTCCCATCCTGCCATTACCTTCTTCATCACACTGTCCAGGACTCACAGGAACAGAGTGGCGGAAAGGACACACCCCTGTCTCACTCCGGAACTGACCTTTATCTTAGAAGTATGTTTATGGTCAGAGGAGACACATTTGTGTTGATGTGTTCCAAATGATTAGAAGTGAGATTCCGGCCAAAAAGGTCGTTCAACAAATTACAGACATGCGATGAATAACTGTTACATATATCGTAAGTCTGAATACAGTGCACTCCCGATAATTCGCGTGCGGATAATTCTCTTTGTGGTTAATTCGCAGGTCTCCAAATATATTTTAAATAGAAATTCTCACTGCAACTAATCATCATGCTAAGTAAAGCAATCTCTCAGTCATTTAAAAGAATTTTCGTGCGACGCAATGCGTAACGACGAAATCATTGACATTCGAGAAGACTGAACTGCTGTTTCTCTGTGATGAAACAGTAGGTGTACTTGCGCAATGTTCGAAACATACCAGCAGGTTGCCGCGAGTGGTACCATAGCATAGATTTCCTTTATCTTCGAAGCCCAAACAATACAAGAGGAATGCGCTTTCACTGGGAATCTACCCTCCCTTTCCCAACAGCCACACTCAAAGGTCGCTGACCTGTGAGTTGTGAAGGGTGGATGCGCGGACAGAGTATTGTAAACAGCGATTATTGCGTAGTGACGTAAACTTTCGCGAGACGGAGAGCGTGTTTGTTGGATGGTCTTCATGCTGTCACCAAGTCATGAGAGAAAAATACCGCTACAAAAGCAAGCTCTTGCCGACATCTATAACGATGATATTTTGAACAGGCAAGTTAGACGCCGATAAAGACTATTATGATTTAAGACATAAAAGCAAAGATGAAATAGCACGGAATTTGACTGTTGGTGAGGAAAACTGAGATCCAGTTGATATCGAGTGCGGGAGTGATGCAACGGAAATCACGAAAGTTTCCCACAGAATCTAGTCACACTTATCTCTTATATAGAAAAACAAAATGAATTTTCGTTCTCTTATAACGTTTTCTTCGGAAATGTGCACTCGAAAATTAGAATAAACGATCTAAGAAACAAAACGGGATGACTTAAAAAGAATATATTATTGTAGGCATAATCCACATAGGCCTGCCTCTAGCCTAGCATTATTTTGCGTTTCAAGCATATTTCAATATTTTAATCAATAGTTTTGTTTTTACTAGGCTTAACAAAACTCACTGCGGATAATTCGCGGTTTTCAATAATTCGCGGAATTTCGTGCATTATTTACCTCGAATTACCGAGAGTGCGCTGTAACTCGATTCAAGTGTAAAATCCTCACATTAAGAATGGCACTCAACTTTCTGAAGTTTTCTTATGGCGCACACATATAACTCTCAATTGAGCGTGACCCTCTGACACACTCTCGGGTGCATGTGGTCTTTTTGATCACACTGATCATTTTAGTCCTTTATTGAAAAGCCATGGAATATGATAAAAATGTGCAAGATTTATACTGTCTTATATAAGTTTACTCTCATTTAAATAATATTTAAAACATTTTTCCGCACACAATGGCCTGATAAGAATAACAATATCTGAAAGACGAGTTGTTTTGGAAAGAAATCTTGGAAGTTCTGAACACTAAATTTGATGGACAATAGGATAGTTGTTGGGAACACTGATTGAGATGTCTTTGTTTATTTTATATATTAAGCAATCCCTAGGATCTAGAGGGCATTGACTAAAGTAGTTAAGTAAAATGGCATCCAATGGAACGGACAGCATGTAATGCAAGATAAATAAAGTTCAGTTATTTTTATGTGTATTAAATCTATCCATTGGTGGAGGGCCGAACATTTGACATTTGGCGCCCAGCGTAACGGCACAATAGTTTTTCTCGTCAGTGTTTTGTGATTACTTCCGCAATGGAGAAGGTTAAAAGTAGAAGAAGAATCGACAGAGCATTGTTTACGCGGCATTCCATTGCACTTGATAAGTTTCTTGTAGAACAAAAGTATGAAGAAGCTCGAGCATCATTTGCTTGTTTGAAACAGTACTTCGAGAATATCAATGCCCAGAATGAAGAGGTTATGGCTTGTATGTTGGATAACGGTGCTAGTGAACAAGAACTAGATCAAGAAGCGCTGGCGGCTGATGAATATCGCAGTAAGTATGAACTGTTGAAAGTGCGGCGTTTAAAAATTGATTCCCTAGACCGACAATCTATCGCAAGTGAAGATTCAACAAGTAATGCTCAAGTAAATAGGAAAATAAAGCTTCCAACCATAGAATTTCGTAAGTTCGGTGGTGAGCTAGAGATTGGTTGCCATTTTGGAACCAATTCCAGCGTATTCATGAGAATGTAGGGATTGCACCAGTTGATAAATTCTATTATCTTATACAAGCTACGTTACCCAACTCCAGAGCTAGGTCTGTTGTAGACAGTTTTCCAGCCACAGATGACAATTACATGCTAGTGATAGAAGCACTTCAGGAACGTTTTGGTAGGGAAGATCTTCTAATTGAAGTATACATCAGGGATCTTCTCAGTTTGACCCTGCCTGCTAGTAAAACATGCCATTTACTCACGGAGATGTATGATAAGCTGGAGTGTCATTTAAGGGCACTTGAATCTCTTGGTGTCACAACTGGGAAATGTGCAGCAATCCTTTGTCCTTTGTTAGAATCGTGCATGGCGGAAGACTTTTTAAGAGTATGGCAGTGAAGTTCTTTATACAGTGATATATCTAATGAAGAACAACGACTCAATAAGTTCATGTCCTTCATGAAAGCTGAAGTGCAAAATGAGGAAAGGATCCATGTGCCATGTCTGGGTTTAAACAGTCAGCTGATAGGGCAAAGAAGGTGCAGAAAGATAGCAGTCCTAAATCATGTTCTAGGCAAGATGTACCTACAGCAATGGTTTTACTCTCGTTACACGAAAATAAGCGTTCTGCTTGTATCTTTTGCAGTAATGAACACCATAGCAGCGCTGTCTGCTATAAAGCACGTGATATGCCTCTCTCGGAAAAACTTGAAATTATTAAGGATAGGAAATATTGTTTTATTTGCATTAAACCAAATCATGTAGCTAAAAAGTGCACCTTTAAGCAAAAATGTTTGATTTGTGATAAGCGCCATGTAATGTTGTTGTGTCCAGATTTTAAGAGAAGTAAGAATGTAGTTAACAGTACTGACTCCCCTAGGCCTGACATCATGACTGTACAGAAAGATGAAGCCCTTGCTAACTTAACGTGTGATAATAGTGTGCTGCTTCCTACGCTTCTGGTGAAGGTTCGAGGGAATGGATGTGAACGTACTGTGAAGGCAGTTCTTGATACGGGGTCACAACGGTCATATGTCTTGAAGGGAACAGCACGGGAAATGAATTATTCTCCTGTTGGGAGAGAAACTATTGTCCATTCACTGTTTGGAGGTCAGAAAACCGGTATTTGTGAACACAATAAATATAGAATTCATCTTGCCAGTCTCAATAATGATTATTTGTGCAATTTTGAGGTCTTGGACCAAGACAATAATTGTGATAATGTACCTCATATTCAGAATAGTGCCTTAGTTAATGAAATACTTGATGACACCAACAATATACAGGAAGCCATAGGTACTGCAGGTCCTGTAGAAATTCTGATCGGTGCTGACATTGCTGCCAGACTCTTCTCGGGTAATGTTAGAAGTGTATCATGTGGTTTGATAGCTATGGAGACCAGGTTAGGTTGGACCATTTTTGGTAAATATCCCAGTGAACAACCCAGAGTTACAACTGCTATGATTGTCACATCAATGTTGATTAACGATTTAAACATCTCAGACCTTTGGAAATTGGAGTTGATTGGCATTACAGATCCTGTTGATCGGAAAACTAAGCTTGAATTGCAGTTGGAAGTTGACAAGCATTTTCAAGAGACTGTAAGGGTGAATGGTGAAGGTCGATATGAAGTCCATCTTCCCTGGAAGGATAGGCACCCCCCTCTTCCATCGAATTACATCCTGGCAGAGAAACGACTGGATTCTACTATAAAGAAGTTGAAGGCTAATAACCTGTACCCAGATTATGAACATGTTTTTGAGGAATGGCTTGAAGAAGGTGTCATTGAACGGGTTCCTGACTCTGAGATTGTTAGTGATAGCTGTCATAATCTTCCTCACAGACATGTAGTGAAAGAAAATAGCACCACCAAAATTAGACCTGTGTTCGATGCATCAGCTCGTGAAAAGAATAGTCCATCATTGAATTCGTGCTTGGAGAAAGGGAGATCATTGATAGAACAGATACCTCTACTTGTTTAAGATTCCGTCTGAAGCAAGTGGGAGTTGTAGCTGACATCAGACGAGCTTTCTTGCAGATTAGTATACATGCAAATGACAGGAACTTCCTACGTTTTTTATGGAAGGATGATTTGGGGAATATAATTCTTTATCGACACAGGAGAGTTGTGTTTGGTGTTGTTTGTAGTCCTTATCTGTTAAATGCAGTTATCAGACTTCATCTCTCAAGGATTCTAGATGAATGTCATGAGGGAATTTCTGCATACTCTGAGACCACAATTAAAAGTCTTTTGGATTGTTTCTATGTTGATAATGTAGTCACTAGCCTTGATGATGATCAGCTTAAAACATTCATTCACGAAGCCACCTCTATCATGGCTGATGGCAAGTTCGAATTGCGTGGATGGGAGTTCTCAGATCCAGATAAGAGGCTTGTCTCACTAATGTACTTTGTTTAATCTGGGACAGAAAGCATGACACTCTGGCCATAAGCCCAGACTGTTTCCAGAATTATCCAGAGAAAATTACCAAAAGGACTATCCTTTCCACTGCCCATAAGGTGTTTGATCCAATTGGTTTTTCTTCTCCTGTGACCCTAGAGCCAAAACTCATCTTAAGAGAATTATGGAGTGTAAACATTGGGTGGGATGAAGAGGTGGATCAAGGCATTGCCAACAGATTTGTGAAAAGGGCAGATGATGTCGCATGCTTGAAAGACTTGAAGATCCCAAGATGGTTACCTTCTAACAGTGGACCTGCTGAATGGAGTGTGCATACATTTTGTGATGCCAGCAAGGATGACTACACTGCAGCTGTGTTCCTGAGGGTGGAGACGACTCAGCAAGTAAATGAACAGTTGGTTCAGGCAAAAACAAGAGTTTCCCCCACAAAATATACAGTCACGATACCTCGTCTAGAATTGCTTGCTGCATTGATAGGTGCTAGGCTCCATGAAGCAATAATTGAAGATCTTCCCAAAAGCTGTGAGTCATATTTCTGGAGTGATTCATCCACAGTCTTAGCATGGATTAGAAGAGATGATCAGTGGGCTACCTTTGTGGAGAACCGTGTGAATGAGATAAGGAAGCTGACTCATACAGAACAGTGGCATCATGTTCCAGGGATTTGTAATCCAGCTGACCTGCCATCTAGAGGCTGTTCAGTTCAAAAGTTGCTTCATTCATCATGGTGGGAGGTCCCTAAATGGTTGCACCAAAAGCGTAGCTGTTGGCCTTCGGCCGAAGTCAAGTTTGAAGAGGATGTTATTATTCAAGAAAGAAAGAATACTGTTGTTTCCTCTATGCTTTGTGCAGATGCTGATTCTCTTCCAGTCAGCTGGCATTTGAGGGTGCGCAAATGCGAGGGAGCTGTGTCAGTACATTTACTGGCACGTTAAAGATCCCCTTCGGGGCAAAATTCCGGCACCCCGGCGTCTGTAAAAGCCAGGGTAGTTAAAAGGGACGTAAAACCAATAACACTATTATTATGATTCTCTTCCAAGTGACTGGTTCTACAGGTACTTTTCAAAGAGTGAGAAAATTATTAGAATGGTTGCTTGGATGGGTCGTTTTGTAAACAATTGTAGAGCTGCTGGCTCTGAACATTTTATGAAGAAGACGGGACCACTTTCTACTGAAGAAGTCACTTCTGCTGAGATAAGGGTCTTGAAACTATTTCAGAAAGATGCATTTCCCAGTACCACGGACCCCAGAATCTCCAGCCTACAACCCTTTGAAGATCATGACGGTCTCCTCCGCTTGTGAACCAAGATCTCCAATAGACCGGACAATCATGACTTTCGGTATCCTGTACTTTTGCCCAAAAATCATCCCTTTGTGTCACGGCTGATTATAGATGTTCATATTCGAAGGTGTCATGTTGTCATTCAAGGTCTGCTTACGATTATGAGGGAAAGATTCTGGGTGATGGGAGGAAGAAGAACACTACGGTCAGTGTTAATTAAGTGTGCACTATGCAAGCGTCAGGAAGCTAAACCCTTCGTAGTATCCACTCCACCATTTCCAGCAGAACGTGTAAGAGAGGCTGCTGCCTTTGAAGTTTCGGGTGTCGACCTGGCTGGACCTCTTCATCTGAAAAACCACAAAAAGGCATCGATTTGCTTGTTCACGTGTGGAGTTACCAGAGCTGTTCACTTGGAGCTACTCCTGTCATTGTCAACAGATGCTTTCTTGCAAGCATTTCGTCGATTTGTAGCTAGGAGAGGACGACCCGCTGTAATTTTCAGTGATAACGGGACTAACTTTTCTGGTACTGAAACTGCCTTCAGTCAAATCGAGTTGTTGAAGGTACACGAGTACTGTTCAGTGGAGAGAATAAAGTGGAAGTTCAACCCACCCACTGCTGCCTGGTGAGGAGGTTGGTGGGAGAGGTTGATAGGACTAGTGAAAAGATTACTTCGGAGAACACTTGGACGTTCATCTCTTACATACTCGGAGATGGAAACAGTGCTATGTGACTGTGAAAGTGTAGTAAAATCGAGACCTCTGACATACAGCTGATAATTCCAATGAACTAGGAGCAATAACGCCTGCCATGTTTCTTCAGGATATTCGTGAAGCTGCTGTGCCTGAGAGTGATGTCATCGAGTGCTCCAGTTTGAACAAGAGGTTGGAGTACAGATTAAGACTTGAGGAGAATCTGAGAAAGAGGTTCCGTAGCGAGTACTTGGGTCTACTGCAACAGCAGATGGATGCCAAACAGCAAAAAATTGTTCAGGTTGATGATGTTGTCCTCGTTGGCAATGACAACTCAAAAATACTAGATTGGCCTTTAGGAAAGGTCCTAGAACGTTTGCCAGGAAAGGATGGAGTCACCCGTCTTGTTCACCTGAAGACTACGTCTGGAGAACTCCTGCGCCCAGTTCAAAGACTCTACCTCCTCCTAGAAGCCCAAGGTAGTGAACCTTCTACTTCAGACAGTGAACTGACTAGAAGATAGTGGTGTTTCTTGTGGTAGTGTGAGTGACGTAGGGGAAGAAAACAGGACACGGAGTGGAAGAATTGTAAAAGTGCCACAAAGATATTCTGATTAACTTGTCTCTTTTGTGCCAATTTGTGTCAGGTGTGAGCAGAATGTATAATGTTCCCAGGACTATGTGAAGTTAACTGTTCCACATCCGTTAACTTGGTGGGAGAATGTTGGGAACACTGATTGAGCTGTCTTTGTTCATTTTATATATTAAGCAATCCCTAGGATCTAGAGGGCATTGACTCAAGTAGTTAAGTAAAATGGCGTCCAATGGAACGGACAGCATGTAGGGCAAGATAAATAAAGTTCAGTTATTTTTATGTGTATTAAATCTATCCATTGGTGGAGGGCCGAACATTTGACAATAGTTGAACAATACTGTAGTATACTGTTTTGGAATGACAGTTATGATAAACCAACCCTCCCAAATCAGGCTACAAATGCATGTCTGTATGTCTGGCCCTTATTATTCCTGTTTCTATGTGGTCGAGAATGAAATGAGTTTCTATGTGGCAATATCTTTTACATCCAGCTGCCCTTCCTTATACCAATCTCATCAGAGGAGTTAATGAGAAAAGATGAACTAATTTTGACAGGAAGTTGGGAAGGAACTGAACATTCAAATTTTAGTTCAGTTAATGTTGAAGTACCAGTTACATTTTTGCAAGCTTATCAAAAGTAACACTTCTTAATTTTTAAACTTTTAAAATTTTATCTCTTTGCAGGTATCAGTAGCAGTGTAAATAATTCAACTACTGAAATCCCAGCAGTGTCTTCAGAGGGAACTGTGTCAAATGAAGAAAATGGTGCCACAGACAGAAACAGAAATTCACTGCCAGAGACAATATCACTGAATTCAGGCGGCACAATTAACATTAGTCGAACTCAAAATAATGCTGCAAATCCTGGTGTAACATTAAATATTCCTGTTGTGGAAAATAATAGACTGGCTAACACCATCAACTTGCTAAATAGTGCAATGAGTGACATGCACACTGTGATTATAGCAGACACAGGAAGACAAGAGCCTCCAAGTGCGGAAACCGGTACCAACAATACGACTCGGGATGTGGGTGTTGGTCCTCCCACAGATAACAGAGTAAGGGTTCACATCAGGACCTATGAAGTGACCCAGTCACCTAATCATCCCAGATTCTCATATGCAAGAGGAAACTCTACAGCAGAACAGAATTCTCAGGTATGTTGAAACCTACGTATGTACAGTATTACGAACTCTGTTTGTGTGGGATTTTGCAGTAACATTCTGTATTTTGTATAGTACCATATTTACTCGCCTATAACACCCTCTCACCTATAACACCTCCCACCCCCTCAATTCTCTACTATTATTGGGGGGGAATTATGAGTAATAGGTAAAAAAAAAAAAAAAAAAGGATTTGGGAAGCAGAAATAATAAGAGAAATGTAGCAAATAGGCTTACAATATTCCAGTTAACTGTAAAACCCGCGCTTTTGCCTGCACCGCCTGTGCATTGTTAATCTCGACAATGGCTTCTCACTCCCCCTACCCACGAGTTTACTATGAGTTCCGTGTCTCGCGTCCCGCACGGCCATGTGTAGTGTGTAATTAAGAAGCGTGCAGTACACAAGCAGAACTGAAAATGAGCAAGAGAACAAGTTTTACGGCATCCTTCAAGTTGAAAGTGCTAGAATTTGTTGCAGAAAATGGAGTGAAAGCGACGAGTCGCAAATCCGAAGTGCAGTTGTGTACGATTCGTTATTGGCTAAACCAGAAGGACAAATTATTGGGAACCAAGAAAACTTCCAAGTGCTTCCGCGGTGTGACAAAAGGAAAGTACGAAAATGTGGTCGGTATTAGAAACAAATGTTCCGTATTTCAGGTACTGTAGTTGCCGCATAACATTGCAACACTGTGTACCCTTGAACTCGACACACGCAAATCTGTGCGGTTGGAGCGCTGCCTTAGTCCTATGGCCAGTCAGCTGAGAGTGGCTATCATCACTTTTATCGTAAATAAAGTCTAGGTTAACATAACTATTTTGTGTGTTGATTTAAGGATGCTATGTGCTCCTTTGTGTGCCTTTATACTACGCCATCCTAACCTATATCAGGGGAAATTTTCACCTATTATATCCCCCCCTAATTTTTGAAGCCGAAAATTCGGGAAAAAAGGGGGTGTTATAGGTGAGTAAATACGGTATGTTGAATTAAACCAAGATCACCAGACTTGCCAACAAATCCATGCAGGATAACACTAGATGGATGTATGGTCAATGTGCAGAAAGAGGATAGAAATGCGGAAAACGACAAAAGCAATGAAGGCAGGGAGTGTGAGGGAACGGTGGATGCGATAATATGGAAAAACACAAAACAGATCTGAACAGTCTCCACAGCCAGACACACACCGTCTTCAAAGATTGACATTCACTCCACCAATCCGATAAATAGTTCTTTGATACTAGAGGCCCCGATCCCATTTCGACCTACCGGTCTCTGCAGGAGGGCAGTTATTAAAATTGCATAGTGTGGGGAGGGACATTTTTCTGTCCTGAAGTGGATGGAGGATGGAGAGAAAACCAGACAAACTCAGGAACCCTAGATGTGATTTATTCATGTAGATTCATGTCTGTTGCTTGTCGATGCTGTAACTGAATTTTAGGTTACAGAGCTCACTTTTGAGTTTCTGTTGGTATTATTTTAGTTTTTCGGTTACCCAGCCATGGCCGCCTATTGATGGGGCACCACGGAGAGTCTAGTGTTTTGTGGTAGTTAGATGCTCCGTGGTGACCTAGAGGTGGGTGATAGGTGGCTTTGACTTAGGTCAGATGTTACTATGGTGATGTCATTTTTGAATAGAGATTAGGCTTGGGCCGGCCCCGTGGTGTTGGGGTAGCGTGCCTGCCTCTCACCCGGAGGCCCCGGGTTTGATTCCCGGTTCCGTCAGGGATTTTAAAACTGACGTGAGGGTTGGAACGGGGTGCACTCAGCCTCGTGAGGACAATTGAGTAGCTGTCTGACAGTGAGGCAGCGCCCCGATCTCGAAAACCAAGATTAACAGCCGAGCGGGCCCGATGCGCTGATCACGCGTCACCCCAATATCTGCAGGCCAAATGGCTGGGCAGCGGTCGCTTGCTCGGTCTAGGCCCTTCATGGGCTGTATAGTGCCAGGGGTTGGCTTTTTTAGGATTAGGCTTGGAAAAATGGAGGTTATCTTGTGGGGAAAATGAAATGTTGACATGTAGTGATTATTAGATTATGTTCTGAGGCATGGCAATGTTATGTTTTGGGAGAATATAGATGTTATGTCTTGAAGAAGGCTGATGTAGAAAAAGATGTTTTAAGAAAATGCAAGAAGAATAGAATGGAGCAGAAGAATATTAAGCTTTGTGAGGGGTATTTATTTTCATCATGAAGGTAGTTGTGGATACTGAACAAAGAGATGCAGGTAAAGGAAGCTTGCTTACATGTTGACAAACCAGTATTGATAGTGTACCCAATCGTCATCATATGGAACATGTGTTCGTATCCCAGCTAACTCACGGTCTTTCGAGGTATGGGGCATTCATGCCCACCATACGACCACATGCTCAGGATTTGAGTCTGTCAGGTAACTACTCTACAGGAAAGAAACAACATATTCCTAAATATAACATTTAATGATAAAAATCATGGCTATACAACAAAAAACACAAACAAAGGATATTTTACATTACTTCCCACAACGAAAATCAAGGTTATCTGTGAGTCTCTTCTTAAAATTAGTGCTTCCCTGCACTCAAGTCTATTCCTAGCATCCTATCATGATACTCTCTGACATCTACGAGTGTCCATAGTGTTCTTCACGTGGCACTTATTTAACACAAACTGGAATATCACAACACAATAATCACAGTTTATCTTTAAATGACATTAAATCTGCAATTATTAAACATTTATCAGTTTTCACGGGGCATTTACTTTCATTAACATAAATTCATTATCTTATGCCTTAATTAACAAGTGTTGTGTCGTGTGAATCGTATTCTTTTTTCCCATCAATTCGAAACGCTGAAGTGGTACGTTTTCCCTTCCAAAATACACATGGATAGGAATGTTTATAGCTTCATCATACAACGATTTTCTGGGTCTGGTCGAAACATTATCATTACAAACGTGTCATGTCATAGAAATTACTCTACCCGTTTGCATAAATTAGTGTGAACTGGGCAAACACTTGACAAAGATGCCTATTTTTAT
Organism: Meconema thalassinum; assembly: GCA_946902985.2. Classification (NCBI taxonomy): domain Eukaryota; kingdom Metazoa; phylum Arthropoda; class Insecta; order Orthoptera; family Tettigoniidae; genus Meconema; species Meconema thalassinum. The sequence continues at coordinate 180,307,940 of OX336393.1, forward strand.
TTGGTGCAGCATTCCTCCTCAGAGAATAACTGGGCCAAATATTATCTGATCACAGCGATCCAACATGGTATGTGTGTGGAAATACATCATTTAATTCAATTGGCATCATCACATCAATCATATCTTAATTACTTTTCGAAATATCGAGATTCTTCAGTGTCCCACTATGCTTTTAAAATAAAAGGCTCAGGTCAATAGACCTCCTTTCCAAGCGGGCAATAAATTCGTTCCGGCTGAGTGAGAAAGATGGCCGCCTGTCTCGTGGCCTTCCTACCACCCCATATGGCTGCTTGCAAGGTCAAGTTTGTTTACTTGTGCAGTACAATGGCGGTACCCTGAGTGTTGTCCCTAGTAATTGAGTCATTCTAATTATTTAACACCTACATTTAGTATAATGGGCTCAACTCGGCTCCTAATTAATATTCATGGCAGGGGATGGATCGAGTAATAGCCTTGCCGTTCTGTGGCGGTATTAGTGGCTTCTGGCGCGCATCTCGAATGAGTATCCAAGTTTTCTCACCGGGCAGCAGCCTAGAATAAGGAAATCGGCGTTTCCTATACGACGAACATGAGTTTTACCTCTAAGGGCAGATAAATTAATGCATGGGCTCACACAGGGTCTCGAACAGTTATCCCTGCGGGCAACAATTCCTGCAAGCGGTGGACACAGGCAGTCTCCGTTCCACTTCGCTGCGAATAATACCAATATGCTCCAAGGCGATACTATCTCGTAGATTAGCCGACCTTTACGCCTAACGTGCAAGCTATGTTTTGATGATCCCCGCATTTTATTGACGTAAATCTCTTGATTCTACGTTACTTGCTCGCTGTATGCGGCTCAAACAATACCTATCATAGATGACTCAATTATTAAAGCACTCACATCCTCTCTGCAATTACTCTTAAGCCAAAGCTTTACGTAGCTCCTAAAACAAGTATAAATTTACTGGCTTACATTACCTTAATGGTTCTCAAATACAACCCTGTAGAATTTACCATATTAAATATTCTTTCAACAATGCAATGACACTGAAAAACTCTCATATCTCGATATATTTTACGTTACTTTCTTACTGTTTACAAAAATACAGTATTTTTACGTTAGACATGACACACTTTGCACGTACTCTAGGCCTGACATGCCTATTATTTTACTTATTACTGTTACCGACCCCAGATTATTATTATTATTATTATTAATATTTAACGTTACTGTTACTTTCATCACTATCTTAGGCCTGAATGGCCGTAAACAAATCACCCTCCAAGCCATATTTTACCAAAATACGAGGAGTGTAAGCTCGTACAGAACTGACTGTTAAATCTTAGTCTTAGCGTGATGCTTCGTTGTATGGTGAACTATTTAATTATATCAACATTGTAAATTTGTACTCACTTTTCATTTTTGCTGGGTTAGTCCAGCACGCCAGCCACGAACCTACCATGATGCTTGGTTTAAGCCATCATGCTATATATCACACGACACGTGGTACACACTTCACACATGATAATCATATTTTTATCACTGGCTTTTCTCACTTTAACCCACTACATATTATTTTATTTTACCATACACAAAAACACTTTTAAAATCACTGTAATTTAACTTATATGCAATTCCCGCACTATTTCACATGTGGATCCTTAATTGGACTCCTACTAACGCCTGACCTCAGAGATGCGATGCAGCTAACTTCTGACAACCGCTGGTCTCCATGAAAGTCTATCTTGCGTGTGCGTGCGTTCGATTCCCGTCACCTTCAATTCATATGATCTCTACTGCAATTCTGTTCAGTTCTCTGTCACGACTATTTGTGATGCCTTCCAGGCTCCCATAATTGTAGTGATCCTGACAATAATGTGTCATTTTTAATTATGACAGCACCTCCTGGTATGTTCACTGTCCAAAAACATTCTAAATTATCCCTACGCTGTACTGAATTTATACTTGCGTATGTTATTGGTTAAATATCTGCTGAAGATTAAATCTTACACGATACATAATTACTATTAAGAACTGCATGATGCGCTTCCATTGTTCTCCAAATATACTTGAGTGTCGATACTTTACAAATTCGCGCACTTTCTTGCGTGATCTGGCAGCGTGTTAGTTTACATGTTGAGTCAAGATGAACTGGAGAAGAACTAACTTCCCTGCGAAGCCCCCCCTATATAAAGGTTTCTTGTAAAACGTAGTCCACCGGACATTCAGGACAGACTCATTTCTTGAAATAATGCATTTCCAGACAAAGTGACGTATAATCCTCGTTTGTCTAGGTGTGGATGTCCCAAAATCACTCGCGTGCAACTGATCGCTTCGGCCAATTAATTACAATTAATTGCCTTCTTCCATGGCATCATGACGCTACCCTGGTACTTCCCCCTCAGTGCTGGTCTCAAAAACATTCCTCCCGCGCGTAAGCAGTGTGTTCAGAGGTTCGTTTATAGATGTAGGCTTTATTTTAGGCGTGAAATCACTCCTACATTATCTTTCCTAGAATATATTCACCTGGGTGTAAGTTTTATTTCAATTCAATGCTCCAATTGGCTGTAATCAATTAATTTCCGTGGGCGACTACCCCCTCTCTGGTCTCAGGCCTTGTGCACTGGTGAACCCCAGAGTCATTAATCTTGAGCTGTCCCTGTGGTCCAGACGAAAATGAGTTCCTTGGCGTCGCCCAAATACGCCCCTCTGCTAGCTCCGATTTGTCAAATGTCAAGCTGGTTTGGTTTCATGCGTTCATGCTTCTAGAACGTACATATGCCTGCATTTTCTTACAATTATTCACCTTAAAAAGCTATGATATTCCCATTCTAGCCGTGAAATCATGCTATTGTGATTATCTGCCATTATAACTCATTGCTCTTCGGGTTCCCTGTAGCTGTTCCCCCTCAGAGATCAATGGTTCGATTCTGGGCAGAATCATGGGCCTGGTCTTCTTTGATAAGAGCCGAGTTCGATGCCAGTCTGCCGTGTCTCATTGGGCAAAATAGTTTTGATTGCCAGAGAACAACTAGAAGAGAAGAATTTGTAAATGGAGAAGAATTATCATATGTTTGTGATTTCAACCTTTCTTCAGGGTATTTGCATTTGAACTGTCATCATGTTTTGTGTCTAGTATTAGTTATTAATAAATTTGTATATTTGCGAAGTCCGTGTACTGTACTTCGTGTGATTATTTTAGAGAGTACATCGCCCCCGTTACCCTGAGGTGGCAAGCTTCGATATTATATTTATTACAATGCTTTGAATAAATAGCTTTGCAGGGAATTTTGAATTACCGTATAATAGATCAATAGATCGCAGGTTAACATACTAAACTACATTAATAATAACAAAACAACTAGAGGTTCTTCAAACCGAATAAGCAATAATGTAATTAAGATTGACACGTTACACTTGTTTTTACAAACTTTCGTAATCTATTTTTTTTAATACACGGTGTCTCTTATTACCGTTTAAAACTCTGTATAGCGAGGAGGAAAATAGAATCCAGGCAGCTGAGATGAAGTTCCTTAGAGGTATAATTGGAAAGACCCGCAGAGACAAAATCAGAAACAAGGAAATTAGGAAGAAAACAGGATTCCCAAAGTTACAAGACAAAATCGAGATCAGTAAGCTAAAATGGTATGGACATATGATGCGAATGGGAGAAGACAGTCCCGAAGCGATTATTTACTGAGAAAGTCGCAGGAAGGCACCAAAGGGGAAGGCCGAGGATGAGGTGGATGGATGCAGTGAGGGAGAGCGTTGAGAAAAGAGGAGTGAAAGTGGAGGATGTATAGGAAGAGGGACGAGAGTGGTGGAGAGACGGAAGAGTATGGAGGTCCTTGATTCACACCCCGACCCAGATCACTGGAACCGGGAAATGAAGATGAAGAAGAGAATAGCGATGTAGATGGCATTGAGACAAGTAATTTGATATGCAACTCTTAGGGTCGCAAGTGTCCGGAAATACCTTAAAAGTGAAAATTTCATAGGTACGGCCATCTTGACGGTTGGGTAAAGTGTAAGGCCCTATTAGTTGTTCGCCCAAAATACCTGCCCATACATTCACTCTAAATTTGTCTTGACGACCCTGCTCATACATTTGATGTGGTTTAGCATTGGACCAATAAATGTTATTTTTTGAATTAAATATCCCATCCTGATAAAATTTACCTTCGTCGGAAAACATTAAAAGTGGAGAAAAATTGGGATTCTGTTGGGTTTGTTGGTGGTACCATTCACAAAATTCCATTAGAGGCGCCAAGACCCTTTCGTTTAACTTTTAAACCTTCGTTTTGTGATAGGCTTTGAGCCTGCTTTGATTCCACACACGCCATACCGTTGACCGGGAAACACCAAGTTGGCCCACGGCTCGGCTTGTATTTGTTTCGGGATGCTGCTGAACATACTCCAATACATTTTCCTCCATTTGGTTCCTTGCTCTCGCACGAGGTTCAACATTGCTTGCACGGCCGTTACTGAAAGGATGAATTAAATAATAAACAAGAAGTTGTGACTAACTAAAGAGCCTACTTTTCTTAAAATTTAAGATTCATGCCAATGATTAATCTATATGGACCTATCTAGAATAATGACGAAATAAAGTTGGTAATATCGAAATTTCTAATTAGTTCGAAGTATACCTGGCATAATGTAGCCTGGTAGAGCACTACAGTTGGCAGCCCTGGTGACTGAATATATTCTTAGTTCCATCTCTTAAGGTTCAGAATACAAAATTTGGTTGAAGTCCAATGGTTAGCATGGACGTTATATGCAGTTAGACATTGGATCTAACAGCGAGCGTAAAATCATATTGGCAACAATGTCATGCATGTGTTGGTCAGAAATAATCTGAAATATTATGATTTATTGTTGTGCCAACTTTGGATGAAATTGATTTGTTAGTATAGATGTTACTGGTATTTTAAATTTGGACCTATCAGCAGGCTTAGAATCATGTTGGCAGCACTGACGTATATTAGTTACTCCAAATTAATCTAGAATGTGAGGTACTATACGTGCACAAAGTTTAGAGCTGTTGGCTTGCATACTTTCTGATATATTGATATTAGGGTAAAAAATATAAACAGATTTATTAACAGTAGGCAGCCCTGATTGCTCTTAAAATACGCATATTCATATCTGTTATGGTACACATAGCACATATGAAATTTGGTTGAAATCCAATTGATAGTTTAGAAGTTACATGCATTTAAAAATTGGCCCTATCAGCAGGCTTAGAATCATGTTGGTAGCACTGACAAACATTAGTTGCTCCAAATTAATCTATTATAGAATGACAGGCATTATACGTGTGCAAAGTTTAAAGCTGTTGGCTCGCATACTTTCTGATATATTGGTATTTGGATAAAAATAGAGAGAGTATTTATTGACAGTTGGCAGCCCTGGTGGCTCTTAAGAATGCACTCAGTCATATCTCTTTATGTACACAGAGTATAAGGTGCGTTCAAAAAGTAACGAGCCAGAGGCATAATTACAGAAACCAGTACCTGTATGTTAGAAGTATTGGCCCTGGCTGTTGAGGCACTTGTCCCACTGTGACACGAGGTGGTGAATGGCTATCTCATAAAATTCCCTGGGTTGCGATGTGAACCAGTTCCGCACGTACAGCTGGACGTCGGGGTCCGAGGTGAATCTTTGGCCCCGCAGAGCCCTTTTCAGAGGACCAAACCTGGCGTAATCACAGGGAGGGAGGTCTGGACTGTATGGAGGGTGGCCGAGAACCTCCCATTTGAATTTCTGCAGGAGTGCCGTGACTGTGTTGGCCCTATGAGGTCGTGTTTTTTCGTGGAGCGACCACGGCAGCTATGGCTTTCACTGTCACTCGGCGATCCTGGGTAATGAGTGCATCAACCAGCTGGACGTGTGCATCGGTAATGCAGGGGGTGCCCCACACCGGGCATCATCGGCTAACGACACCCGTCCTTCCCTGTAGCGCTTGTGCCACGCCTTGACCCTTGCAAGAGACATGCAGTGTTCACCGTACACTTGTGACATTCGGCGATGAATGTCCGTTCCCCCTACTCCTTCCGCTGTCAGAAACTGAACAATACCTATTTTCTCTTCGGTTGACGCGTTCATATCACTGTTTGCAATGTGACTGGCAGCGTTGGACGATTGATGCATGCTGCTGCTCGTTTAGTATCGTCACGTGACGTGCACCCACGCTCTGGTCGGAACCACACTTCGTTACACGAGCCACGATTAGCCGATGTAGTCACCGGTTTACGCATTCCAGCCTCCGGCTCGTTACTTTTTGAACGCACCTTATACATACAAAATTTGGTTGAAATCCAATTGATAGTGTAGGAGTTATATGCATTTAAAAATGGGACCTATCAGTAGGCTTTGAATCATTTTTGCAACACTGTCATGTATGGCCTCCTGAAAATTACACTGCAGTATTATTATCTACAGTATATGTGTGCCAATTTTGGAATAGTTCCCATGTATACATTCCAAGATATCCAACATGGAGCTAAAATTTCAATTGTGATTTTTCAGCAGTTGGTAGCACTGACATAATTTTCAAGTGTGACATTGAGATGTTCCGGTATAGATCTTTACTCATACCAAATTTGGTTTCGATTGCTGCGGCCGTTTATGAGTTGATAGGGGGGGACAGATAGAAGGACAGACAGAAACACTTTTTCCCAGATCGATCTCATAAGTCTACTTTTCACATTTTGCAAAAATGAGGAAAAAGTAGGCTAAAAATCCCTCTTGGCACGCCGAAGGCGGAGGCAGATTTCACCGGACAAACTTGGGGATAGGCGAAAATAGGCAAAATATGGAGGTTTTCGTAGAAGGATCAGACCTCATTTTATGCACCTCATTGTGAGAAAGTAATTTATAATTGGAACTTAATAAACGTTGTTTTTAGTCTTTTTATGCATATTTTTAACATTTTATTGTCCTATGGCGGAGAAGGTAACTTTCTCGTCATTTGGGGTCCATTTTTATACTTGTGGTCACACTTTCCTTATGCAAGGTTTCGACACTGGTGTGTAACTACAGGGTTATTATCTACGTGCACCCGAGTAAACACGGCAGGGTAAGCCAGCTGTGACTGGCGCAGATCGCGGGCACGCATACACGGTTCGCCGGTGGTTGGCGCGCTCCGCTGACTCAAATCGTTAGTTCACACGTGTTTTGTCATTCATCTGCAAAGCTTAGATGTTAGTGTTGCACGTTTAGTGAGTATTGTGATTACGGTACTGTGATTGTTGGTCATGCCTAGACACCAATTCACATTGCGCGAACGTGTGTATATCCATAATTCGTATATGAAAAGCAGAAAATCTTGTTCTGAAAAGTTTCCAAGTAGACCTGTGCCTAATGCCAGTACAATTAGGAGGCTCGCTAAACGATTCAAGGAAACAGGCTCCATAAATAATAAAAGATTTGACAGGCAGTCTTTCATCAGAAGATGTCAGGTGTGTGTTACAAGAGAGGGAGGACATTTTCAGCATCGCCTATGAGCTCTAAGTACACGGCACCGAAGCCGCTTCTCACATCGACGGATGAAAAACTGAATGTGATCTCGTGCAGTAGTGTTGTGATGGCAACCTCTGATGGCTCATCCCTTATCAATTTAGTAGCGTTGTAATGGCAACCGAAATCATTTTGCTCATCCCTTGGCGTAATGGTGGGTCATATAAAAAATTCTTTCAGACAAAAGTTTTAGGTACCGGTATTAGGGGAATATTGTCCATTTCATACGGTTTTGATATTTTGCCTAATAAGAGAGATATGAACTATGTTTTCTGAAAAACCTACTTTTTCCCACCCCTTTGGTCAATGGTTGGTGCTATCAAAAAACTTTTCAAACATAAGTTTTTGGCCCTTATCCGACACATAGTAAGAACTTTGAATCAATTCGATATTTCATATATTGTGAGTTATAGCGATATTTCACTTTATCGAAAACAGCCCCCATTTTCACGACCGATTTTGCCCATTAACGAACTCAACCGAGATTTTAAAGGGATACATCCCGACCAGCGGTCGGAAACTGCTCAAGATGATGATGATGATATATTATGTAAAAATTCAAAGTGATTGGTGCAAAATTGCGGTAGTTATCGTGTCCACAAGAAAGTGATAAACATATGATACATATGATAAATATATATACAGTATACACGGTATATGTGTGTATTATATTATACATAAATTATATATGAACTTTTCAACTGACGGTGGTTTTGGGGTTGGGGGATGTGAAACTTCAAGATATGTCGAAATTTCCCGGAAGTCGAAACATGGTACTCATTACGATAGTTAGCTTTCTAATGAAATCTACCTAAAACCCATACGTTCGGTTATGGTATCAGAAAACAAGAATGTGGTAAACTGGCCGGGCTTTAAGACAACAACCCAGTTACAAAACATGTTCTAGTGGGTTCCAAACGTCATTTAGGATGCATTCCTTACTTACGTGCACAGCTCCCGTTTCACGAATTCGTCGGTCCACAATTGCGAAGGTCACGTCAGAAAGCAGAACGCGCCGGGGCAATCGTCGTTGTTACAGCCGCCTTGCAGCAAGTGCATTCGAATTTGCAGCACCATAACAAACGTGCATGTCTTCAAGCTCATGAAACCTAAAGTGGTTCATTTTCAACTAGCGTTTGACGTACTGGATTGAACTGTTGAGGCTGCGCCAGGATTTGATCCTGCAACCTTTGGTACACCAGGCGAGAACGTTACCGCTGAGCCACACAGCTAGGTACTGAATACAGTATCGTATTCAAATATATTTGAGTTCACCATGTAAATGTAGTAAGAATAGTTCAAGGAACAGCGTTCGACAGCTCCAGCAACCAACGAGTAGGCCAGTGAAGGGTGAAGTGTTGAGTGAAGTGGACATCAGCTCAGAACTTCCAGAAATCAGCTAAGCCTACAAAACCACATCTCTCTGAAGTTAACATCCCTGGGGCTGGTTTGCAGAAACTCGCCAATCTTCTCTAAAAACCACATCAATCTAGTTATATTTTAGGGGCAGATGACCTAGCTGTTCCACGCCTTAAAACAATATAAACTGAGTTATATTTTAGTGTTTGTTCAAGTGATTATCCAAACTAACCAAATGCAAAAGCTCATAACATAAATATGAAATTTGAATAGTAACTGTTCCTAACAAAATAGTTTAGAACACAATCACTTCAAAAGATAGCTACGGTAGAAATTATCAATACCTTCACATATAAAAAGTACTAACAAAAAGAACACAACATTTACAGCAGTGTAATAGACTAACAGAATAAAAAAAACATTGGTTAAAATATTTGATTTTTTTCAAAAACTTCTGTAGTTTAATAATTGTAAATACTGTGAGTGAACGGCAACCACGATTTCCCAAAGACCTCTCAATGGAGGATTGGGAAAAGCATTTTACGAGAGTGTTGCAAGCAAATGACACAAGACCAGTTTACAATGGCGAATACCAGAGTAGTAGTGTAATTGTTCCCTTTACAAGTGGCGAGGTCGAATTAGCTGTGCAACAGTTGAAGAACCAAAAAGCATGTGGTCCTGATAGGATATTTAATGAACACATTAAAGGTAGTTTTGAAGAAATGAAAGAAGACTGGTTGGCCCTTCTCAGTCAGTGCTTAATACAAGCGAATATACTGGACAAGTGGAGGCACTCCACAATTAAAGTTTTATATAAGGGAAAGGGAGATGCAGGTAGTCCAGATGCATACCGAGGCATAGCTCTGGAATGCTCAGGATTTACATTGTTAACAAAACTACTAACATTGAGACTGACAGATCTAACGGAACACCAAATTCCAGATGAACAATTCGGATTTAGGAGAGGCAGGTCAACTACACATGCAATTAAATGTCTTCAAGGTGACATTGAGGAAGCCTTACGACACGGAAGAGGCAAGTTGAATGTGGTATCTATCGACTATTCGAAAGCGTTTGATTCAGTAAACAGGAAGATGATGTTGGAGAAGCTAGATTCACTGATAGGACACCAGCACTATATAACGAGACTGATAAGAAATATCCTAACCAGTAACCAAGTACGAATTGATGACAACAGAATGGAATCGCATTGCATTGAACAGACAATCGGTGTGCTACAGGGGGACCCACTAAGTCCTCTCCTGTTCAATATTGCAACCATGGATGTGACCCAGATTATAGAGGATCAAGATGTCTCCATATACATGTATGCGGATGACATGGTGCTAACATCCACATCACTTAAAAGGTTACAGGAGACTTTCAACAGACTAGTAAACTGGGCGGACGAAAATGAACTTAAATTGAACGAAAACAAGACAATGTTCATGGCCTTTAGAAAAGGAGGTAGACTGTCAGTCAATCATCATTTGGAATATAAAGGCAAAAGATTACAATTAGTGAACAATTTTAAGTACTTAGGAGTAACATTCCAAACACAGGGAGTTGTATTTACGAAGCACATACAAGACAAAGTTGACACAGCAATTGTAGCAATGAATGACATAAGACAACTCGGAAAATTGTCCCTTGATACAGGCATGGCGTTATTTAAGCTCAAAATTACTCCCATAGTTGCATATGCATTGGAAAATATATGGCAACACCTGACAAAGAATGACCTGAAGAAAATGGAAAGAGTGAAGGCAGTATACTTAAAAAAAGTTACTCAATCTTTCAAAATACACATCCTCTCGCCTTGTATATGTATTGGCCAAAGAGCAATTTTATATCGAAGATTTAAGAAATCAATGGATGCTGCCCGCCACTGGAGCATATGATGCTTTACTGAGTGAACTTCGTGACAAGAGGAGACCTATTTGGAGTGACTTCTACTGTACAGATGCCATGACGACTTGTGAGTGGATGAACTCGAATTATGAACTCCGTCATATGATGACACGAATGGCAGTGCACGGTTTTCACCATAAAGTTTGCACTGAAAAGAAGTATCACCAGCCAAACTTAAACTGCGTGTGTATTTTATGTAAGAGGCAATGTGAGAGATATCATGTATTAACATGCGGTGAACGTCAGATGTCTATTACAAAATTTTGCACCGAATGAACTTGTATGGTATTCCTACTATTATGGCCATTGGCTGAAATAAAATTTATTATTATTATTAAATACTGTTGCACAGAAATGTTATATACAGTACATATCCGCTGAACCTGTGATCACAACAAGGAAGAAGGAAAGAACCACAACGGGAATAACAATTGGTGGGGAACAGCTGAAGAAAGTGGAGAGTTTCAAGTATTTGGGAAGCCTGATACAAGATAATGGAAGAAACGATAGAGAAATAAATGAGCGGGGGAGACAGGCAGAAGCATTCCGGAGGAGTGTGAGAAGCATGATATGGAGCAAGGATGTCCCTCAGAACAGCAAAATGGTCATATATCGGACGTACTATGTCCCTATCCTGACTTATGCCTCGGAGACCTGAGTTGTGGAAGGAAGGGAAAAGAGCAAAATACAGGCCAGTGAGATGAGGTTCTTGAGAAGCAGTATTGGAGCTACAAAGATGGATAGAATAAGAAATGAGAGGACCAGAGAATTAATGAAGGAGGAGGAACCATTACAGGATGGTATAGAGAAATCTAGACTTAGATGGTATGGACATGGAAAACAAATGGAGAAGAGGATGCCCAGGAGGATACACAAGACGAAGTGGGAAGGAAAGAGACCGAGAGGAAGACAGAGAGACAGGTGGCTGAAGGGGGCGGAAGAAAGCATGAAGAAGAGAGGAGAAGACTGGACAAGGGTGGAGGCTGAGAGATGGTGGGAAGACAGAAGACGTTGGAGAGGCTTGTGTTCCAAACAGACCCGGCCAGTGGCTGGAAACTGTGAAGATGATGATGATGACAAGGGCGAAATAATGATAAACAGATGTTTAATACAGTATATTGTTGCATCAATGTATGGTATAACAGGATCTTGTTGTTGTACATCACCGAGGCTGAACACAAAAAACGTCTTGTAGGTGGTTATTTTACGCAAACAATATTTCGATGTTACTCCTGGGTATGCTATAAGGGTTTTCCGTTGAGCTCGTGTTTTAAGAATTAACTTTTATTTTGTAACATTTCATATTACCAATCTCCAGCTTTTATTTCACTTTTATTTAGCTAATCTTACCTTTTGAAGTAGATACTTGGTTTGATCTTGTTATCTATTTTCTTTTTTCGGGGTTGTGTTACCATGAGCTTAGTTTGTGTTGACTTTACACCGGTTCCCAATTAGGAACATTGATTCAATTTGTTGGATTTATCCTCTTATTTTATTCTGCTTAATTGATGTTGGAGGTTTTCAATTGTGAACGAGGGTTCGATTTTACAATTGGATGACATGTTTCGATTGTCAAGCGATCTTATCAGATCCTGCTCACTTAGGCTTTGATAATGTACGATTTTCGACAACCAAAAACCAAAACAAAAAATCCACCAGGAGTACCAACCAAACAACAACAAAACAACACGCTTCACACGTACACTCCCTGCAGTACCAGGAACTCCGAACACAGCTCACAATCAGAAACGGACACAACACACCACACCAGTCCCCCTCCAAGAAACTGAAACAGAAGTTACAATAACCACCCACTAGAAAAATAATAAACCCAACCGAACATCAGGATGAAAATATGAGTCGCCAGAATACCATAACACAACAGAACGGAGTCTTCAATCTCCTGATCATCAGTCACCTTACATCGTCGACATCCGTTCCATACCGAAATGACACGAATCTGGTAGACACTATATACAACCTGTGTCCGGAATCGAACCATGAAATGAAGTACTGATACATTGCCTATCAAGACACAGTAGTTACTCCAGGGACACTCACATCACATACTGGCGAAACCAACAACAGTCTTGAAAACCTGAAAAATAAATTTAACCTTAACCTTACTCCCACTGACAATTACAATGCAGCACCTAATCTTCTCCCAACCATCTATTTAAATCAATGCTAGCTAACATTCACACACCACAACACAGACTCGACTCAGGTCTCCACAGTTGGACCCACCTAAAATAAAATTTTCAAACAGCCTCGACACACAACCTACCTGACACAGGACACTCGTAGAACCTAACCAGACAGTTGACCAGAATAACAAAAAAAACAAAAAAAAAACGCTGATACCTTACCACCAATATCGGAAGGATAACAAAAGTATGGCCAACTGAACCAAATCACCAACACGACACCTCTTCACCCACTCGCTTGATCTACTCAATGACACCACACAGCTGAAATAAAATTAATCGAGAAACTCTCACGCAGTAACGAGATAACATCACTAACAGTTGGCACGCCTGGACATCCGACATCCCCACTCGCACTATCACACATGGTACTGCACAGCTGCCGTAGCAACATAACCCCCAAAACTCTCGTAAGGGTATCGAAACTTTTGATACAATTTTGAAACAGGTTAACACTCCACTGAAATAAAATAATGCTGACAGTACTGGCATGTGTACCAATTGTACACCAATTAAATTTCACCATCACGTTCACTGAAAATAACACTTCACAGAATGCACAGTCACAGATTAGAAGACAGTTCTACTTCAATTTCCCAGGTGACAACTCTCTACCATCTACAGGTATGTTAGTGGAAATTAGTAGTACCAACACTACTACCTTAACACAGAGGCTTTCTTACATCCGGATTGACACCGATCAAATAACTAAATTTAGCATTTTAAGATGACTTCTTCAAATATCAATTTGGCAACACTGCCTGAACAATTTAAACAATGACTTTCACTAGGCAACACTTCAAGGAAAGGTTATGTTAAAACTTTCCAACAGAAAACTTTCAGCTCATTACAGCAGCAGCTCCTCTACTTCAGTCACAATGAACTCTAAAACAGATACTGACCAGATACCGATACTTGCCAACTGTGCCGAGATAACACTGACTAACAACAAGGTTATAACAACCTACTGTACTATGTAGGACTTACCGCGCTGAAGGTCGCCTGTAGCACGCACCAACACCACCACAACGGTGACATGAAAGGGAGGCCCACACAGCCAAGCCAATACCAAGTCCACCTGAGGAAATTCCATGTTCTTATAGCTAAACTGGACTTGTCTCAGTACGCACGTACTGAAGATGGCCAGTAACGCTCCGACATGAAGCAGGATGAATGAAACAAAACAAACATCACACCATTAGTAGAAGCACCAATTAGTACCCTACCTAAGTTAATTTTAAATTTTTAAAACTTTAAAGCCTTAACCCCTCTGGCCAGCTATTTAATCCGGAGGTGTTCACTTCTCCGGCGGTATTTAAATTGAAGCTCAGCAGAGGTTTAGTCACCAACAAGGTAAAAGATTAATAATGTAAAATCTACGAAATATAACGTAATGAATCTTTTAGGAATACGTACCGAGATCATGTCCAATGTTTCTCAGTAATATTTGTGACGCCTGCTTTTCAGGGATATCCATAATCACAAGCAATATTTAAAAAATATTATAATTTGATAAGTTCCACTTTTGGTATTTGTTTCAGGCAGGCTATATTTACAATGAAAGCAAGATATTTACATGATAATGCTCAATCTATATATATACATAATTTTCGGGTATAATTTCCATGAAAAGCTGAATTTTGAAAAGCTTGTTAGGTCCCCTATTCGTATCTGGCGTATAATTGTCCACAAAATGTAAATATCGCAATATTAGTTCAAACCTGTCACTTGGCATTGTTTGAGGGAATATAGGGGTTTCTAAAAATTCATCCCTTGTGAAATAGCTATTTAGGGTAGGTTTCTGCATTATCCCCATCAACATTACATGCCCCAAGAACACATAAATGTTGTCTCCTGTCACCGACTCCCTCTTTCTGGCACGCGACCTTTGTTTCAAGGACGCGCCAACTATCCATTCTGCTGTGTACATATTTGTTTCTCAAACAATTAGTTCAATCACTCTGTCGTCGTAAAACAGCAAAAAAGCATTTAAATAGACGTGAAATGCTTTCTTGTTCCTGACTTACCCGTGCACCTCTCGCCACAAACACTGACCAGCGGTCGTTTTTGTTACAGCTGAAGCTATTTCTTCTTCGTCAGCGCTGTCTGCCACTTACCCAATAACATCATGCTGTACATAGTCCGAATCACTACCGAAAATATCGCTTCCCTATACATCACTTCCACTACTGTCATCTATCAAACGAATAATCTCTGCACCAATAAGATAATGAGACAGCCCGGAAATTATTTCTCTGCGGCTGAGTAGCCTCTAGCCTACAAAACAAAAAATTATCTACGAAGTATTTGCTTTCGGTGCTTCCCCTTCCAAAGTGGCAAAAATTGTCAAGTTAGACATAGTTCACAAAACATTCTCAAGATGGCAGGAGAGACTGTGGTACGTTCTAAAGCAACTAACTTGAAACTCAATAGAGTGCGTTTTATGTTCTTTTCCTGATCGATATGAGTCGTCAAAAGCAACGGATATCGATCAGCTTCGTATTAGTTCTAATTATGAAACAGAGATGGCATGAAAGTACATAACTTCTCGGTTCATAACGTGGAAAAAGGTCCCGCGAAGCGGCAGTGGTTCATGTGTAATAGGCATTCTAATTTCCGCCTACACCGGCCGTTTGTGGTACGTCGATCCGGCTGGACGAGTAGAGTCCAGCAGACGTACAGCGTACGGCGAACCGGCTTGAGGGGTTAATCAAACCAAACCCAAACGCAAGGTTGAATAAATATTTTTGGGTACCAACATTGCGGAATAGTACGAGGCATGGCAAGCAGCGCGGTTATCAAAAACCACGCCCCCCCCCCCCCCCCAACGTTATCCGACCGCTCAGGGGCAACAATGACTGGAGGGTAAATGACAACACTGCACTCGTTTGCATACAAAGCTTTCCAACTATCTGCAAGAGTAGAATATTACCAAATGAAATTACTCATATCCAACTTAATTGTCACCGGAACATATTTACTAAAATAAACAAGCGTCTTATTAAAGACGCTAGAAAGCGTCTTATTAAAGACTCTAGAAAGCGTCTTATTAAAGACGCTAGACCACGAGGTCAAGACAACAAGGAGACTTTAAATCCTGCAAACAAAAGCAAGGGGCTGTCTGTCATTGTTACTTTCAAAACGATTTGTCCACTTCCAAAATCCTACCATTACATATTCAATCTTTGATGATTGCTATATTTTAATTTTAATTCAAAATGGTGCTGGAAACAAAATATGTTAATTGGTAATAATAATAATATTGCCTATAATTAGGTTGGCACTTCTAACAATTAACTGGCTTTTGCAACATGTAATAATAAAAATGAATGAAATAAAATCTTAGGCCTGATAACTTAATCATGGGCCCATGGTGAGAAAATTAAGATAAAATTCAAATTAACACATCTTATACGTAAGTTAACTGTACCGGTTTTCGTCACTGAGCCAGTCGTCGTCACTCTCGTTGTCTCGTATATAAGTACAAAAAATAAACATGTCAACTGGTATTTCTCAATGCACGAAGTCTTACGAGATGCTTCATACCTTCCTTGCCAATAAGGAGCAACTTTGAGTAATCATGCGTGCGATGTAATAGGTGATTCCCAGCGTCAAACATCTCCTGTGAGCTGAGCTGTCTTGAAGCGCCATTTGCTTCTCGCATATGTTAAGCAGGTATGCGAGTTAATTATGTGCATACGTGTTATGTTCCGACATTTTAAAGTGTTACAAGTGTGTGATATAGTTGGTAATTGTTTCTGTAACATATGTGATTTGTTATTTCGTGCTCACGTGCCTAGTTTTGTTAGAAATGCCGGTGACGAACATTGGATAAAAAAAACGCACTTTACCAATGCTCGTCATTTGTGACGCAAACTGGCACATTGTCATTTCTCCTTGTAAGACCTACCTAACAGCGGCAATATACTTACAATGTAGCTCTAAAGCACCCTGTATTAATTAAATTATCATTTGATCATCGTGTCCAGTAGTCGTCATAGCTGACAATCTTTAGAGCACATTCGTGACGAACTCTAGTGCACAATAATATTAAAGTTTGTGTTAACGTTTCGCAACTAATAAACATTTACAGTGTATTGTTATTATTATGTAGGTCTCTCTTCTTGACGGCCGCACCTCAGTAGGCCTAGTTTTTTTTGGCTAGGCTTGCTACAGAGGATTTTTTTATGTTTTTTATTGAGATGAAAAATATTATATTATTCTAAGACTAAGTCTTTGCTTTCAGGCAATATGTCGAAATGCACAGTTCTGAATTATGATATTCAGCAAATGGAAGCTGCTATTAAGGCCATTGTGGAGGACGGCTTAAGGATTAAAAAGGCCGCGGAGAGGAATGGTGTTCCGAAAAACACCCTCTTGGACAAAATTAAAGGAAAATCTCCTAGAGAGAGGAAAATGGGGCCAAGTTCCATTTTAACAAAGGAAGAAGAGGCTATGCTAGTTCAATGGGTAATCTCACTAGGAAAAGCGGGGTTCCCGGTAACAAAGGACGATTTGCAAAATAGGGTCCAGTGCCTCACACAGAATTGAAGAGAGACTTTCCTTTCAAAGATGGGCGGCCAGGAAGGAAATGGTGTGAATCTTTCCTAAAAAGAAATCCTGGTCTATCTTTAAGAACCCCTCAAAATTTGACAGTAAGCCGTGCTGCAATTACAGAACATCATATGAAAACCTGGTTTTCAGAAGTCTACAGCTATTTGGTGGTAAACGACTTCCAGTCTATTTTTTCAGACCCTCGGCGACTGTTCAACGCTGACGAGACGGCTTTCTTTCTCAATCCGAAAGGTAACAAAGTGCTGCAAACAGGGGTGACAAGACACTATATCAGCAAGTGAATTCGGATGAGAGAGAATGCTTAACGGTACTTGTAACAGGCAATTCCCACGGCGATATTTCTCCTTCCCTTGTAGTGTTCAAGTATGAACGTCTGCCGCAGTGTAGGCATTGACAAATCGCCAAATGGGTGGATGACGGGGGAAGTGTTTTACAAATTTCTCAGTAAATATTTCATCCTTGGTTGGTTGAGAAAGAGATTCCTCTCACTGTCATTCTATTCATAGACAAGGCACTTGTCACACTTGACCATACATACTAGTAAATTTTGTGAAGATCATGGAATTGTTTTGGTCGCTTTACTACCTACACACGTACTTCAACCCACTAAAGACTGTGTGGAAGAAAAGTGTACATGAGTGGCGATTTCAGAGGGTTGCTAATTGCAAAGATATTGCACTGAAGAAGGATTTTTCGAAACTTATGGCAACAACAATTGGTGTTAGGCCTCGGCGAATGGTCATTTTCTGGGCTGTTATGCCGTGATCACACTTGTTTAGAGCAGAATTACCATATTTTCATGCCCGTATGTCATCTACCCATCATTCCCGCTTCCCGATGCCGTTTTTAATATTTCATTTTTTATTAAAAAAACATATACGGTAATTGCTGGTACTGTTTTATTCATAAATGTTAGCCTCCAAGTCGATAAATTGGTGTCTTATGCAACAATTGGCAGAAATGCATTATAAACAGCAGACAAGGTAAACTAACAATGTGGCGGCAATTGGTGCAAACGGGTGACGAATATAGGAAAAAAATTACTGTCCGTCTGAAAGACTAGACGTTATATCATTTCAAATGACGCAAGCTACAAATGCTACACATGTTAGAAAGGCTCAGGAGGGCTTCTCGCTTCGCTCGAAGCCCCAGGACTCTTTCAACAGACTCCATTATCCATTAACTTAGGCTTCCCGCGCGGGCACCTCTTTAAGGGTCGCCCTGTATTTTAGTCTGACATCTTTTACAACTCTTTAAGAGTCACCCATTATTTGAATCTGATATATCGCAAACCTCTTCAAGGGTCACCCTGTTTTTGAATTGAATCTAACATACTGTACACCTCGTTAAGTGTCACCCTGTAATTTGCTCTGACATCCTGCACACCTCTTTAGGAGGCACCCTGTATTCTTATCTGGCATCTTGTATATCTCTTTAGAAGTCGCCCTGTATTCTTGTGTGACATCTTGTACACCTCTTTAGGAGTCACCCTGTATTCTTGTCCGACATCTTGTGCACCTCTTTAGGAGTCACCCTGTATTCTTCTCTGCCATTTTGTATATCTCTTTAGGAGTCACCCTGTATTCTTGTGTGACATTTTGTACACCTCTTTAGGAGTCACCCTGTATTCTTGTGTGACATCTTGTACACCTCTTTAGGAGTCACCCTGTATTCTTGTGTGACATCTTGTACACCTCTTTAGGAGTCACCCTGTAATCTTGTCTGACATCTTGTGCACCTCTTTAGGGGCCACCCTGTATTCCTCTCTGCCATCTTGTACACCTCTTTAAGAGTCACCTTGTATTCTTATCTGGCATCTTGTATATCTCTTTATGAGTCACCTTGTATTATTATCTGGCATCTTGTACTGTATTTTGCTCTGACATCTTGCACACCTCTTTAGGAGGCACCCTGTATTCTTGTCTGACATCTTGTGCACCTCTTTAGGAGTCACCCTGTATTCTTCTCTGCCAGTTTGTACACCTCTTTAAGAGTCACCTTGTATTCTTATCTGGCATCTTGTATATCACTTTAGGAGTCACCCTGTATTGTTATCTGGCATCTTGTACTGTATTTTGCTCTGACATCCTGCACACCTCTTTAGGAGGCACCCTGTATTCTTATATGGCATCTTGTATATCTCTTTAGAAGTCACCCTCTGTATTCTTGTGTTCGCCTCTTTCAACAGACTCCAATAATCATTATCGTCTGCTTCTCGCTCCCCGCGTGAGCATATCGTCACGTTTCCGCTCACTCTCTCCCCGCGTGAGCATGACGTCACGTTCCCGCGCAGCTGCATAACGCCACTTCCCGCGCGGCTGCATGACGTCACGTCCGTGTCCGTAACGCATAACGATGGACCCCAACCATAACTTCGAAGTCAACAAGATCATTTGAAATGATAAAATCCAAAGCCATCGTGCCGAGGACTAGCGCAAAAACACAGTTTTTAAAAAAATACATCAATTTTCCTAAAACGATTATCTTCGATATTTCAGGGTGTCTACCGGTAACGAAAGTAACGAATTTTACAAATGGGTAACGAAAGTAACGAAAAAGTAACGAATTTTACAAACGGGTAACGAAAATTTTTCCAAGGTGTGTTGAATCGTCATTTAAACTCGCGCTGCTAGGCTCAGAGATTGCGATGGAGCGAGTTTTACGCAAGAGGCGCCGTACCTATTGTTATATTTCCCCATGCCCGATCTCAAGGAAATACCTACTGAGGATACCTTGAGTGGTATACATCGGTTTTACGTATATTTTCGGCATCAAGAAGACTTAAGTTTCGTGTGAAATATTTTTCTGTGTTGCTGTATTAGGAAACCTGACTTTTCGCGAGACGTTTATTCGCTATTACTTCCGAAACTAAAAAGAAATCTCTCATGTCTGTAATTTTGGAAACTATGTCAAATTGAAGTCCAGAAATAACGCGAAATAATTTAAAGTCACAATCTTGCGAAATGTTACAGTTTCGAAAATAAATTGCAAAAAATCTTCAAAATACATATAACTTATTTAAAAACATGTCTAGCAAATTTGCGACATCCAGTATGGTTAATTCGAAATTCCGTTATAGGTCGATTTTTCCTTCGAACTTTCGTTCCATCGGATATATACTCTAACCGATTATTTCGATAACTTGTGGATAATTCGTGGTTCTCAGTCGAAATAAAACGTGCCCTATTGTATTATTCGTGCAATCCACTCTCGTAATATTCGATACCGTGCCTACTTCGAACGTTCATCCTCCTAAATCGCATCCTCAAGACGGCCGGCTGACCGCACGACTTGCCTGCGGGAATCTCGTCAAACGGACGAGATCGACGTCAGTTGCGTAAAATCATAAGACCCGTCCCCCATCACGAAAACTACTTGCTACTTTACCATGACCGTATACTTAAAAGCGTGCGGGGAGCGAGAAGTGCATCAACCCATTTAAAAATGACAGCCTACGTAGCATCGAAATACTAATTCCTCCTCGTGATCCACCCTGAAGTGATGAACTCCCAACCACAACATAGGGACAAAGGGAATCACGGCGCCGACCGAACAACATGTTCATAACTACTCGTGAATTTTAACCATGCCCAACCTTGAGCTTGCCTCCGCCATTCTGTCAGGACATATAGACAGGCAGACAATCGTTGAACGGCCGGGTGCGGCGACGATTGCATAATATCTCGAGGACAACTTAAAACGGCCGAGAGCGGCTGCGATTGCAATACATCGCGATATTTCTCTGCATTCAATGACGAGGACAACTGTATTCTTGTCAAACGGACAGCAAGTGGCGCCGATTGTGTAATAATGCTATATTTTCTTGTGCCCGACCGCAAGGACAATGGAAATCTCGTCGAATGACTAAAAGTGACACTGATTATCTAAATCGCGATTTTTCTCCGTGTTCTATCGTGAAAACTACGGGAAGCTCGTCAAACAACTGAGATCTGCGCCGATCGTGTAACATCTAGATATTTCTCCGTATTTGTCTGCGAAGACAGAATTCGGTGACGATCGCGTAACATCGCATACATTTCTTCGCGACCTACCGCGGGCACGAAGGAAACCTCGCCAAACGGTCAAAAGCAGAGCAACCTCTTGGTACCGTAATTATAACAACATATTGTGCACAAGACGTCATATTAGCTGAAACAACTCATTGGATATTAAATATCTAGTAACTTATATATTTATTATTTTTAAATTTTTTATAACATCATGAGAAATTCATTTAAAGCGGCTTCGGTGGCCTAGTTGGTAGCATGCTGAACTGCTGTGCCCAAGATAGCGGGTTCAAACCCGGCCGAAGTCGTCAGATTTTTTAAAAGCGTTAAAATTCCTTCAGTATGCCTTCCTTCGGAGGGGAAGTAAAGCCGGCGGTGCCATGTCATAAATTTATGGTATGTAAAAGATTCTTCCACAGACTAAACTTGTGTGAAGCTAAATTGTTAGGTTAGATTTCGTCGGAACGCTCTATCAAAGTTCCAACGTTCACCGCTAGGTATCATTGATATCTGGTAGCAACTTGAAATTGAACGGAACTTGTAGCTCACCCTAAGGGTGTCCACTGGAAGCAGCTACAGACTCAGGTGAGCCGAACATGTCCTCGGACACTCCCGGTACTAAAAGCCATACGATAAATAAAAAACCTCTTTAAAAACAGTTCATTGTTCGTTTTTCTTCACCGCGTGATGAGCAGACCGCAGACTTATCTTGAATTCAAAGGTAACTAAAATTAACTAAAAGGTAACTAAAAGGTAACTAAAAGGTACCTAAAAAGTAACTAATATTTACTTCATCCTTACAGTAGACACCCTGTATTTAGACTTTCCTAGTGTTTGAGAAGAGTTTGAGGTTACGTACAGTGCTTTTGTTGATTAAATTTACCAAAATGTACAAGGTATATATATTTATGTTCGACCCTGACTATTATGTGTTAGAAAACTGTATCATAATGAGGGTCATTATAACACTATTTTTCATTATGAAACAGTTTCTCCCACCAATCGCAGGTCAAGAAACAGTTGTTTGACCAATTACATAAGGTTAGCATCGCACCTGCGTGGAGTTCCAAGGCCTTCTGAACTGCGTTGCCTAGTGACATAGTGGGGTAATCGAGAAGGCCATCGTCAAATACAAGGCATTCTCTGCGTCTCATGCGCTCTGTTCAGTACATAAAACTGGCAAAATCTCGACAGATATTTATGAATATTTATCTTCGAACATAAAATAGTTATAATAATTATCGTCGAACATAAACAGTCGTATGCAACTCGCCTATAATGGTAATTAAGACACTCGTATGGATATTATAAAACTCGCATACGCTCGTTTTATAAATATACTCGTGTCTTAATTATAGCCATTATAGGCTCGTTGCATAATGTACTATTTCTTGACTAAATCTGTCTTAACATGATGACCATTGGTGCATTTATCTTCCTGTATTCTAAATAAGTAGCCGAGCTGAAATAGCTTCGGTCTTCATAGCCAGGAACAAAGCTAAAGTCATTATTATCAGCGCTGAGGTACCTGACGACACCAGGCCTCTTCAAATCTAAATAATTTCAAGTTATAGAGTTTGTCCGATACTAAATCATTTTCTCCTATACTGTTCTGAAGATGAGTTCCAAATTATGCAAGTTCAGAGTTACCGTTGTCCAGGTTTCTTGTGGGGCTTGGGCCCGAGGCCAGCCCTGCCTAACATCTTACCAATTCAAACTCGCATCGTAGAATGATGGTGTTAAGACGCCGCTTGGTTTCACGACAGGCAAGTTTTAGTTCATGCGCACGCGCGCTAGATACTTAATGCAGCCTAGGACCTGCAGCGGGAACAATTTGGAACAGAAACAAACGAAGATAGGTGCGCGCATTACATGCTGCCAACGGTCCATACCACTTGAGTCTACACTTCCCTATAACATTTGCAACAGTTTCCAGTATCCCAGCTTCTTTCCTATTTGTTTCGTTTCTGATCTTGTCCTTTCTGGACTTTGATTCATGGTTCTAATGAATTTCATTTCTGCTGCTTGGATTTTGTTGAGGTCTTTATCCAGTAAAGTACATGTGTCCAGTCCATACACCAGAATTGGTACAAAGTAAATATTGAACAAGGTTAATTTTTCTTTCAGGGGTATGTTGCTGTCCCATAGTAGGTTTCTCACTTGACTGTAAAAATTTGATGCTTCGTGTGTCCTGTTGAGTACTTCTTGTTAAACAGTGTTATCCTTTGAGATGGTGCTTCCGAGATATTTGAAGTTGAAGACAGTCTAATTTAGTTCCTTCCAAAAAGATGTTAGAATTGGTACCGTCTCTGTTGATAGTAATTTCTACAGTCTTGGTTTTGCTGATGTTTAGCTGGAACTCCTTAAACTTGTTCCAGGAATTTAGCTTCTTTTGTACTTCCGTTTCTCCCCATATCAGAACGTCATCTGCAAATAGAAGGGTGTTTGGTTCACTGGCAGCTTCCTTAATAGATTGAAGGATCCGATCCATTAATATGATGAATGAAAGTGGTGATATGGCACTTCATTGCTGGACTCCTCTCTGTGTTCCAAACCACTCTGATCTTCCATTTCCTATCTGGACACAAAAAGCCATACGATAAATAAATAAAACTGTATTGACCTTGAAAATCAATACAATCTGAATCCCGTTGACATGACAGTATTCAATACACTAAGTGTAAAAACAAACCAAGTGTACACAAATAGATTTGAGTTCGTCATGTTAACGTAGTAACTGTTGTTGGCATGCCTAAGCGATAGTAACACTCTCTGTTGTTGCATCATGCAACATATTTTCTTTTGTGTGTTGGGCAGGCAGTATGGCAGTGGGTCTGGACCTTCTGAACTATTATAAACCAGTCTCCAAAAGAGCAAACCTAATGTTTGGGTTTTAACTCGGGTTCTTTTTCTTATTCCACAGCCATCTACTCCTAGCCAGCCGCAAGCTACTCAAGATAATCCTCCTCCTACTGAAAGGACACCATGGCAGCAGCAACATAACTGTCTGTTCTCAAGACTTCATCAGCAAGCGCAACCAACATCTCCGTCTTCAGGCACAGTTCCAGAACAACCGTGGAGGTTTTTTGTCTCTCAGCGTTCGGCTTTCCAGCCACGCACACCACGTACTGACCAAGATGGTGAGCCTCAAGAAAGACGCTATCCTCTTCCTAGACGCTCAGCATCTTCAAATCCATCTGCCCCTGCTGCTCCTACACCCAAACCTGCTCCTGCACGTGCTCCTGCTCCTACTCGTGCTCCTGCACCTTCACCTGCACCCACAGGGTTGGGGGAGCGTCCCAATCCACTGGTGGAACGATCAAGTTCAATGTCTCCTCCTATTCCTCCTAGTGCTACGCAGCGAGCCAGGATGGATATGACTGATGTTGGTGTAAGATATGGCATCCAACTTCTAAGCAGACACATTGACAACATGCAAAGGCTTTGCAGGTAAGATGATTATTTAAAATTTCTCTTCAACAATTCTTCTTGGCAGAAGCATTTTAAGAGATATTAAAAACAAAAAGCTTATTTCATTGAATTTATGGACACTTTTTAGTGAGGGGTCTCTGTAATCATACAGTGGAACTTGATTACATAACAACTTTGGTTTCTGTGATACCTTGTCTTTTATATCAGATATTCTGTGATGCTAATTCAATTTATTTTTCTGTATTTACTCTATTTACTAATGAAGGAAAACTATTGGGGTTCAGGGAAAACAAACTAGTCTACAAATGAAGAAATTTAATAATTACAAGTAATAAATTAATGTTCAGAAGGAAATAGTGTGCTGAAATATAGTGAATAAATATGTGTGATTTAGCATTTATTTTTTTTCTTCTATATTCACTCTCACATTATTTTTACTAACTGTATGGACCTCTAACTTTGCGAGCCGAATTATTTTTACCGACATGTATATTAATAACATTATAAATCTAAAAGCATGTTTCTAATTCCTTCAGAAACAAGTTTATGAAATTGGAAGTTAGTTGTGGCCTGGCACTTAGACTGACAATTTTACAGCCTGAACTGGTTTTTTTTTAATGGATCTTCAAAAAGTCATAACTCTTGAATGGCTTAAGATAAACCCTTGATTTTTTTCAGTCTTATCTGTGGATTTATGCTTAAATGTAAAATAACACTCAACTCTTACATATTTAACTTTATGTTTCAATAACACCAAAACTAAATTGTTGTTCTGAAACAAGTCTTACAACAGGATAGAATTGAATGGAAACAAAATAACTTACTTATTGTGGGGTTTCAAAGTTATGAATGAAAGGAAAAACTGAAACCAATAATTAATTAGCCTAATATTAATTATTAAATAAATAGTGAATAAATATATATAAATTAATATAATCATTATCATCATCATCACCATCATCAATTTCTGTTTTCCAGCTTGGGTTGGGTTGGAGCAAATGTCACCTCTCCACTTTACTCTGTCCACCATTCTTCCTCAACCACTGAACTCCACTCCAGGTTTCCTTCTCTCACACTGTCCTTCACCAAATCCATCCACCGTACTCTTATCAATTGTTTTGGCATTCTCTCATCATTCATCCTATTCACATGACCCTACCATCTCAATCAGTTCTGCTCCAGCTTATCATTAAGTTTCTGTACATTTACTTCCTTTCGAATGTCTTCATTTCTCATTCTCTCTCTCAGGAATTTCATTTGGGCTGCCTGTATTCTACCTAATATCAATATAATATCGGTATGTATTGTAATATAAACTTCCACAGGCTATGTATGCCTTGTCTCCACAACCATTGTTCTGTCTTCAGCACCTCGTTTCATTTCGTTTTATATTTATTGCAATATAGAATACCGAAATGGGTTATATTATCAATGTATATGTGTCATGCCTCAATATGCAACTAGGGGCCAATAACCTAGATGTTAGGCCCCTTAAAACAACAATTATCATCATCATCAATATGCAACAATAGAAACAACATACAATGCATTCTAATATTCGGCCTAGGCATTCAGCCAAATATTAATTCAAAACGTCAGTGTATAAATACATGCAGTATTGTAGTCGTCTTCAAAATCTTCACTTGCATCCCCTTCAGAACCCAAGTCATTCTATAAAATATCCAGAATCTTCCTCATTTTCATTTTTTTTTCATTATATATAATATTTGCAAATGGGGGTAATTCCCCGGTGGCAAATTGTACAAATAGAGAAATACAGAAAATCACAAACAATAACATCAAACAAAATATACACAATTCGCAATTTAGGCACTATAGTAATTACATCGTAGTATTTACACAAAATTTCAATCTTCTCTTAAACACATCAATATTGTAAGGTTCCTGTGAGGGATGCCTGTACAAATAACTAATCTAGGGGGTGAAACTAGTCTAAAATAGGGGGCGAGCTTGGCAAAGGCTGTAAGAGGTTGGGAGTGTTTTAGGAATGGAGACCGACAGTGCGATCAGCAAGGATAACTCCCCAATGTACTGTTTGACGGGGGTAGTTCTAGGTGAAGGGGTAGTTTACAAGAGCTATTAAGTTATTACGCAGAGTGCAACTGCTGCGCCACGAGGTCTACTGCGAGTCGTATGCAAGCGAGTAAACGGAGAATTCGCTAGTGTCAGCTTGGAGCAACCGTGCTGAGCTGACTACAAGAAGCAATTAAACAAGTACACAGTAAGGCTAATTATAAGTCCTACCTAAAGAGGAGTCTAATAGGGTAGGATCTTACTAACTAAATAAATAAATGAATAAGACCAGTGGCTTCTATGGTTTCTGAATTTAATGTGCACCTCGATCTGGAGGTACACTGATAGAGCTAGCAGTTCAAATAATAATTAATAAAGATAATCACAGTCCAAGCACAGGGGGAGGTGAGTGTGTAGTGTGGTGTTTAAGTGTGGTGATCGCTTAACTTACCCGTCCAGCCGACAGCAAAGGTTCGTCACGTCGGTGCACTAATCAAGTGATTGAATGGTGACTGATTGATCCCGAGTCCCTGACCTCTGGGGTTCTTATACCTTTTGTGTGCTCGCTCGGCGGAATCATTACATTCCTACCGAGTCGTGCACCTTTCCCGGGTCATTGCCTGGGCTACGAGGCTACTTGAGTTCATGTGTGTTCATGTAATTTATAAGTTGTAATTTATAGGTTTTTTAGATTAAAGTTTGTAATTTTGGTGATTTGGAGATTTTGCTTAGGGGATGGGGGTAGCATACCCTAGGGGTACAACAATATGTTTGGGGAAAGGCTCTAAGACTGAGGTGGGTAATGAATTCCAATTATCAATACCACGGTTAATGAAATAATATTTCCCATAATTTGTACGCTGTGGTCGGACCTTGAGTTTATGTGGATGATCTGCCCTGCTCAGGTAGGTGGGATTTCCCAGAAGTTTGCTTAGTTCTCCCCTTGCTGGTCGATTAGTGTAAGTGTTAAACATAGCGTATAGTGTGGATTTCGTCCTTAGCAGCTTTCCTTTGTACCATCTCCAGCTCATTGATGAGCCCTACCTGATATGGGTCCCAAACCGCTAAGCCGTATTCCAAGATTGGCCTCACCAGGGTCAAATATCCTAATTCTTTTGCGGTAGACCTACTGCCTTTTAATACCCACATTACAAAATGAAGTGATTGGTTCGCTTTGGAGATGACTAAACCCACATGAGCATTCCATTTCATATCATTCCTTACATGGATGCACAAGTATTTGCACGAGTCTTCTTCTACAAGTATTTCCGAGCCGTTATTATATTGAAAATCATGCTTTCACCCTCTCCCTATTCTCGTGGAACTACTTTTACTTGTATTTATCTTCATTTTGTTGTCAACCGCCCATTTATGAACCAGGTTGAGGTCAGTTTGTAACAAGAGCGTTGTCTTGTGATGTTTGAATTTTTCGGTATATTACACAATCATCCGCAAACAATCGGCAGTCACTCGGAATCCTATTTGGTAGGTCGTTAATAAGTGCCAGAAATAACAGGGGCCCAATCACACTATCCTGAGGGACACCTGACGTTATCAAAGTGTCCTCCGAGAATACAGTACCTATTTTTACCTTTTGCAAGCGACCAGTCAAGAACTCTTGAATCCATAAAATTACTCTATCAATCTTCGTTGTCGCCAATTTACGGAGTAGTATGTCATGTGGGACGACATAAAATGCCGTCGCAAAATCTATAATTACAGCGTCAACTTGCACCCCCCCCCCCCTGTCAAGCGAGTCAATAATATCCTGAAAGAGTGATAACATTTGGCTCTCACATGAGTACCCTTGTCTAAATCAGTGTTGCCTCCCATTAAGCCATGATAACTTCCTCCTTCCTCCACTGTTCCCTTAAGTAATCAGAAATAAGGTGCTCCATCAGTTTACATATGACGGATGTGAGGCTAACAGGCCTATAGTTTCCCATTACCAATCTGTTCCCTCCCTTGAATATTGGAGCTATTGTATCCTATTCTAGTCTTCGGGTATTTGTGTGTTATTAATTGATACATTAAACAGCACCCCCAAGTATCGCCCAATGGCTGTACCTCCCAGTTTTAGCACGTCTCTGCAAATATTGTCTGGGCGTTTCGATATATTTCTACGTAGCTTTTTAATTCTTGCTAGAATCAACGATTGGTTTATTCGGAAAGGTGGGCTATCAGAATCATAGTTAAGGTCCAACACACAGCTATTAAATTCATTAAACACACTACCATATATTTAATTCATTAGCAATTGCCCGTTTCTTAGTAATTAATTCACCATGTCCAGACATTATCATAGACAAATCATTGGAATTTCCCTTCCACCTTCTAGCGTAACTATACATTTTTTTCCACCCATCACCCCCTCCCCCAATTAAGTTTTGCATGTAATTATCATGAACAGCCTTCTTTTTGAGAACTAGATCTTTCGATAATAATCTAAACTTTAGCATATGGTCGTAACTATCATGTCGTTTGTTATAAGCTTTCCTTAATTTCCTTTTGAGTCCCCTGATTTCCCTTGTGTAATATTCCGGATCCGGGTTTTGCTTCAGTAATTTAAACGGCACGAATTTCTGAATAGCACGATCTAAGATATTTAGAAAATTTTCCCACAATATATTTGACACCCCTCCGACGCCCATCTTACAAATGACTCATTCATGTAATCCTGAAATTTGCTCTGATCTGCTCTGGTGTATTGAAATATTTTAACTGCTTTGACGGAGTCAAGTATTGGAGTATCACTGTGTCTAATATTTAGTACAACACCGGAGTGGTCACTAATTCCAGGAACTTTCATACAACTAATATACAGCGCCACAGGTCGTACTGAATAAACATCTAAAGCAGAGTTTCCCAACCTTTTTGAAGTTCACGGCATCCTTGGGAATAACATAAGACACTAAGGGCACCCCTCCTTGAATAAAAAAATAATTACGTTTCATATGAACATTTACTGATATATTATTCAGGGTGTAACAAAAATGTATGGCACGAAATCCAGGACACATTCCTCACACGTAGACAAAGAAATTATGTTATATGAACATGGTTTGATTTATTGATCAACCCCCGTCAATCAATACATTGGTTATGCGTTATGACGCACTAGTTGTGGGACATGTTTCAAACCCTGGAGCAGTCCTTCATTAGACACATTTTGACACCATAAAAACATTACACATAAAACACCGAGCAAGGTAAAAAGAACATCATGCACATACAGTCACTCATAAAAACACAATAAAATCCTGAACAGATTGAACATATTAAACATTAAAAACTTCTTAAAAAAGGTAATGTATTATCCATTATCTTCCTGTCTTCAGTTGATCAGATTATTGTCATATAATCCTGTCATTTCAACAGTCCTTTCCTTGGCATGGTTAAGTTAGGAAGTTGTTCATTTGGCCAAAGTGGTGCCATAGCTGAAGACAGGAAGATAATGGACTATACATTACCTTTTTTAAGAAGGAGGGGTGCCTTCGAGTACCTGTAGGAAAAGGTAGCAGGCTGATAATATGTCATTTAGGGTTGGCGGAAACGGGGTTCATACGCGACAGTAAGTGGGTTTTTCGTTCCCGTACTCAAAGCAGAGATTCAGATTATCATTCAGAAATGAATGGTTTGTTCATCACTTTCTGAATTACTTGGAGGAGGGATCTAATATAATAATGGATAATGAATGCTAGTTACCATTCTAAAGTGATAGACAAATTACCCAATACAAATTCTCGTAAATCAGACGTACTTATATAGTCTATTTATTTATTTATTTATAGAGAGAGAAAGAAAGAAAAAAAATATTTGTCCGATAACCTTTGTTGTTGTGTTGTCTGCAATTGTGTGTGTATTTGTAATTAAGCCGAGGAAACCCATTTCTTAGCGGTTTTACCTTGTCAGGCATTGTGTAACCCGTTCTAACCCTCAAACTAAAGCTAAATTTCTTGACAGCCTGGAATCTAATCCGGACCTGATGGGTGACAGCTAAGTATGCTAGCCACTACACCACATGGTGGTCCCCGATAAACGACCCCATTCTTTTACCTTATAAAGAGTCCACAACCAATGTTACACAGAATGACATGCGGTATAATTTACGTCATGTAAAATAATAATAATAATAATAATGCACAGCCTCACATGGACTGAATACTGTGTTCATGATTAACTTTTGTGTGACAACTTATATTTATAGGCTATCTGCCTCATATCACAATTGTATGAATACGCGAAGTTCGTTGGAAGCATGGATATTCCTACGATAGACCCTCCATCTTGTACATACATTTAAATTCAGAGCGCCTGTGTCCAGGGTGAAGGTTGTGTTTATACTGCGAACTGCTGCGAGCATAGAGCCGTGCATGCTTTCGCTTGAATTACCGCGGCAACAGCGCTTGGCAGGACGCACGCTACTGGACGAGCCCATGTTTACAGTTGTTTTGGGCCTAGTATAGTAAGTGAAGAGCCTAGCACTCTGTCTGGCGACATCACAGTGAATGACACTGACACCGTGTGCAGAATGCTCTCTCTCACTTATCTTCTTATGCATTCTCCACACTTGTCCTACTTTAATTTTGCACTTCCAAAGATCTACTGAGTGAGGGAGCAGGACCATCAGCTTGTTGAAATATGAACAGCACAAATTTACTTGAAACTGCAAGGGAAAGCGGGTGCAAGGAAGTCATATTGTAGTGTTTTTTATCACCACTCATATGTTGCCAACCCAACCAGTTATGGCATGTACCTTGATCTCTTTATACCTCCACCTTTAACAAGATCCCCATAAAATGGTCATTAACTTATTCCTTAAAGGAACACCACTCTCTTTGATGCCAAATTAAAACTTATGCAGTCAATAGACTATTTTGGTAACAATGCAGTCATATCCTCATATCCTAAAAATACCAGTTGTCTGGTTATTGAAATAGTCTGGCTTGTAGAAAATTTGGCTCACAGCTTATAGCCTTATATGAATACATATCCATTTTATGCAAACAATTTTTGCTAATTTATTTTTGTTATGATATTTTTAATTGAATTAGATCTTTCCAGATTACAGGTTGAAAAACTCTGGTGTAGACGTATGTTGTGCCTCTGAAGCATGTTGTTGCTGTCTAATAATGTGACTGTGTTTTGCAGGGCACGGCTTGAAATACTTCAGTTGCAACAGATACGCCGCATGTGGGAGGATCTACAGAGGCAAATCCGTTCTTTACATGTTGCTGTTCGAGAAAGTACCCAGGCGCTAACGGGAACAGCTGGAACAGCAGCATCTGCAGACCTTCGGAGGCAGTTTGAGGGTTCATCTGCCTCCAATGCTGATCAGATTGAAGGCACGAGTGATGGAAATGCAGGACATATCCCTAGTGTGAGTCAGATGATGGAGTCGGCTCGTATTAGTGATGGAAATCCTAGACAAAATCGACCAGTGGATGGAACAATTCGTCCATGTCCATATCCTCCTCCTCTAAATCTAGCAAGGAATCCTAGACAAAATCGACCAGTGGATGGAACAATTCGTCCAGGTCCATATCCTCTTCCTCTAAATCTAGTAAGGAATCTCCTGCGAATTCAGCAAGGAGAGAGGATTATAAATGGCCCACCAGTATCACAAAGGAACTCTGCTAGTAACCCAAGGAAGAGGACAGCAGCTGAGTTAAACAGGTCAGATGGAGAACAGTCCAGTAGTAGACCAGTGGAACATTCCGACAGTAAAAATGCTAGAGAGGCAAATAGTCAGCCGGCATTTGAAGCAAATAAACAGCCTGCAGGAGAAGCGAGCAAAAGGCCTGCAGGAGAAGCGAGCAAAAGGCCGACAGGTCAACCTCAAATGCCAGTTGACTATACTACTGTAACAGCGAATACTAGTAGGGGTGGAGCTGGTAATTCAACCTGCACTGTAAGGATTTTAAATTTACCTCAACGGATGAAGATCTTCACAGGAATGGATTTTGGATTAAGAAAACCATGTCAGTCAGCTGGGAGGGGTAGTGGTGCTAGCAACAGCCAGAAAGAGCAAGGCTCTTCACAAAGTACAAAACCAGGTCAACAAGGTACTCTCCAGCCTGAAAATGGATCCAATCAAACTCCAAATAAAGGTAGTGAATCCTCTGGCAGATCTTCTGAGTCCAACAGGAATACTTCTGCAGGTTCTGCAAGCACAAATTCAGGAGGGAGTACTGGTACTTTTACTGTGAATTCAGGACGTACTCGGACCGGCTTTTGGTTGGTATCTTCCATGAGTAAGGTTCCTCCATCTTCATCTAGTAATTCAACCACAAGCACTGCAGGTTCGACTGCTCCAACTGTTCCCTCGAGTGCAGGTCAGGCTGGTCCCAGCTCGTCGAGTAGTCACAGAGGCCATCAGATGTTGCAGCAGCGACTTCTGCGTATCAGCCGCAAGGTTTATCTGCGTAGACCTCGCTTATTAGCTATGGGAACACGCTCTGTTCGGAGACATTCTGGTGTGGGTCATATGAACTCGTCTAGATCTCAGCCAGGATTGTTCAGGTAAGGTAATTTTCATTGTATTCATGTATCGAGTACTGTTTGTAGCCAACATTAACAGGAAATTAAAATAATCAATAAATCTAGCAGTCAGTATATAATATCATACTTATGATTATGAGCCTACCCTGAATTCAAGATGATCCCCTTATTAACCGTCTTAGTGCAAACCTCTATATTCACTTGCTATGAGTGTCGGTGGACAATTGCTTATTATGCCGAGGGTTAGAGAAATGAGCACAACTTCCTAATTTTTTAAGACTTTTCAGTGGGAAGGCCACTCACTAAGATACAATATATCCAAGTGTTTTTGTTTTTGAGTGGGTTGGCAACCACGGGACCCCTGCTGAGTCCGGCATTGCTTCCAGTTACTTGTGCTGGGCTCCTCTCCGTCTTCTTTCCTGTCGAACTCCCTTGGTCAACTCTTGTTCTTTTCCGACCCCGACGGTATTAGGGTATCCGAGGCCTAGGGAGTTTTTCAATTTCCCGCCTTAATTGACCCTTGTCTCCTCTTTCCTGATCCCTCCTTCTTCGAGGGGTCAGACCTCTTGTTTTCTTTTCATTATATTTCCTTTTCTCTTCAAGATTTCCGCACTGTTTTTGTTAATTGGCTCCTCGTGTATCTAAATTCCCTTTAGCGATTTTTTTGCATCTACACTACATTTTGTAGGTATTTTTAATCTATGTTGCATTTTGTACATTTTTTCGATCTAAATTGCATTTTGCGAGTGTTTTTTACCTCAATTGCATTTTGTAAAGATTGTCAATCTAAATTGTTTTTTTGTAAGTCTTTCAATGTAGGAGCAGGACATTTTAGTGAGTATTTTGAATTTCAATTGCATTTTGTAAGTATTTTCAACCTAAACCGCACTTTGCAAGAATTTTAAATCTAAATTGCATTTTGTATGGTGGTCATTTTGCAAGTATTTCGATTCTCAATTGCATTTTGTGGGTATTTTGAATCTAAATTACATTTCGTAAGTATTTTCAATCTAAATTGCATTTTGTAAGTACCGTATATACTCGAATACCACCCACACATTTTTAAACAAAATCGGACGTGAAAAATTGGGGTGCGGGTCTTATTTGAGTCATCCTGATTTTAAAGATTTAAATTGCCCGCCACGCGCGATATCGGGTGTTGCGAGTATCCGCTAGATGGTGCTAGCCTTCTTCCGGCTATCACTTTGTTTTACCGTAAGCAGGCGGCGTCATACAGTCTCGCGCACGTGTCGTGCACGTTTTCCGAGTGTAAACATGAGTTGTACGAAGCGTTTGCGGTCGTTTAATGTGAGGGAAGCTGAAGTTGTTGGAAATCGTGCCCGGTAGCAAATATGATATTGACGAGTCATGTATTCGTGATTGAGCGGGATGACTTCTATGCTACAACCACTGGATGTGTGCGTGAACCGCCCGTTCAAAGCGGCCTTGAAACAGCTGTATACGGAGCAGATGGCGGCCGATAAGCACACACTGACTCCAACTGGTCGTATTCAGCGCCCGGAAGTTCAGCTGCTATGTTCGTGGATTTTGACGGCATGGAATCTTATCTCAGGAGATCTCATACGTAAGAGCTTCAAGAAATGTAGTATTTCGAATGCTATTGATGTCAGTGATGACGACATTTAGTGGGAAAGTGATGGTGATAAAAGTTCCGAAGTTGGTACTTCTGATGACGATGAATGAAGTGTTTGTGTACTTTTATTTGTATTTTTAATCGTTTGATGTGTGTTATTTTAGGACGACTTCAAAACTGTTGGAAACTATTTTGGATAAATGCTATTCTGTTTATTTAGTTAAGATTGTACATAATTTTGAGTTTTTTTTATTTTATTTTTAATTTTGTTCTTCAAAATCAGGGTGCGGGTCTTATTCGGGGGCGGGTCGTATTCGAGTAAATACGGTATTTTGTGCTTTGAAAGAAGTTCATTTTCCGTATTGACAAGTTTATAACTTGTTGTAAATAAATGTATTGACTAGGCGGAACAGTTTCTCCTTTGTTATATAGTAAATACGGTATTGTTAATCCAAATGAGTAGTTTGAATCTCCCATACATTTTATAAGCATTTTCAATTGCATTTTGTAAGTATTTTGAATTTCAATTGCATTTTGTACGTATTTTCGATTTCATTTGCATTTTATAAGTATTTCGACTCGACATTGCATTTTGTAGGCTGCGTATTTTTAACCTAGCCTACATTTTGTGTATATTTTTCAATCTATTCCTTTTGTGAGTATTTTCGTTCTAAATTCCCTTTTGTAAGTATTACCGCTCTCCTTTTTGTGACTAGTTTCAATCCGAGTTCCTTTTCGTAAGTATTTTCTGTCTCACTTAATTTTCGTTCTGGTTTCCATTTCATAGTCATTTTCGCTATCACCCAGACCATTAGGGGCTGATAACCTAGATGTTAGGCCCCTTAAAACAACAATTATCATCATTTTGTTTTTGAGTGCTGTAGGTAGTTATTGTTATTTTAAGGGGCGGAACTGCAAGGACATCTGCCCCTTGCTGTAGGTAGCATTCACCCATATTGTGAGGGCTTTTTGTTGATACCAGTTGAGCAAGGACCGTATTTTTGTTGCTATCAATTATTTAATTCAGCCAGTCGCTAACTATTGTTTTTTTAATCTCGTAGATCCCAATTTCAATAAAATCGCTTTCTTTTGGGCAGGCCTACTAGAGCCTTATATGCAAACGCTCAGGAAAATCCATGTTCCGCTATTTTAACAGTTCCAATATTGAAGGCAAACTGAACTTTTATCTTAAATTGAAGTGAAGTATTTACACTTAACTTTCAACTCCATTACGTGACCATTACTGCATCAGTAATGTGTACCGCGGAATTGTACTGTAAGGCACAAAAACATTGACATTTTTCTTGGAATAGAATTCTACTTTGGTTAGTTAGTTAGTTAGTTAGTTAGTTAGTTATTGTTGTTTTAAGGGGCGGAACTACGAGGTCATCTGCCCCTCCAGAATTCTATTTTCCCAGGCTTCTGGTTCATTTGAAAGTGATGTTGGATTTATAAGTTTTCAACTTGTACAGAATCTTCAAAATCTTGTGTGTTTTGCTATAAGTTAGTGCACAGGATCTACTGTTTTACATGTCAATTTATTATTATTATATATATAATTCCAAGAGAGTAGAATTCAAGCCAGTGAAATGAAATTCCTAAGAAGTATGAAAGGAAAGACAAGGAAAGACAGAGTGAGGAATGAAGATGTTAGGAAGGAAGTTGGGATGGGAAAACTAAATGAGAGAATTGGGAAGAATAAACTAAGTTGGTTTGGACATGTAAAGAGAATGGAGGAAAATAGAATACCAAGACAGATGCTGGAGGCAAAGTGCAAGGGTAAGAGACCAAGAGGAAGACCTAGAACAAGGTGAATTGATTCAGTGTAGAACAGCATAAGAAAAAGAAATCTGGACTGGGACAAGATCGTGGAAGAAGAATGGTGGAAGGAAAGAGGAAAGTGGAGAAGTGCCATAAATACCCCGACCCGGCAGGAGCTGGATAAGGGGAAATGATGATGATGATATAATTCGTTTTGGCCTTCTAGGACCATGTTAAGTCTTGCTACACTTGGCAATTTGCTTCGCTTTCCTCTGAGCCCAGAATTCCCTCATTCTTTGTGAGTGGGCCATCTTGCGCTCCGCTGTCCAGGTGGTACCTTGTCTTCTTTTCGGATTTAGTCAGTATCTTTTTGCAGAAGAGATCTCTATTGAAGGCGTCGTTGGGTTTTAGATGCAGCATTTTGAGGTGGTCTTTGTTATTCATAAACCAGGGCATTGTGGTTTTGGGTTTGGAGTCAAAGAAATGAAAAATCTGTTTAGTCAGCCTGTTTCCGTCCATTCGTTTGAGATGACCGTAATACTGTGCCCGCCTCTTACGGATCGTTTCTGAAATGTTCTCTATTTCACTGTAAACTTCTTTGTTGGAATTTTTATAGTGGATGCCATTCTTGTAATTTGATCCCATTATACCTCTGACGATTTTGCACTCTTTTTTCTCCAGTTCTTCAGGGAGTCCTTTATTAGCATTTAGGGATAGGGTTTTGGCTGCATACATAACTACTGGCTTCAGAACAGTTTCATAATGACGTAGCTTAGTATTATTATTATTGTTATTAATCTTGATTGGTCACATTGGACCACTTGAGTCGTTCCACAATCACTTCTTCTTTGAAGGTAGTACTGCTTGGTTCTTGCGCTCTTTCCGGTACATTTTCATTCTTTCAGATCGGGATTTTCTCAACTCATCTGACATCTCCATAGGCTTTCTATGTGTCATTTCTGCAGAAAATTTGTGAGTTTTAAGAATGCTGTTAATTTTATTTTTCTCCTCGGCATCTGTTGTCTTGAGTCCAACTGCTTTGAGATCTTGTTGGATTTCTTGGATACATTTTCCTCCAGTTTTCTTCCCTAGATTTCTCATCACTAGTTGGCATACAATTCTGTTTTCTGGAAGCCGTAAGATGTGAAAAAAAAAAAAAAAAAAGGAAATTCCTTTCTTCTTCATTGTGCTGGTGATTGGATCAATCTCACGATAGACAGTTTCATTTGGGAGAATCCTCCAGACTCCCTCAACCTGATACTTTTTATTTATGCACGTTCTAATGATTCTTCTTTCAGTTTGAGGAGCTGATCAGTTCTTTGTTCATTTTAAATTTGGAACAGTGTTTCACAAGCATAAGTGGCTTCATGGAGAGTTACAGTTTTATAATGTTGGATCTTAGTAGCTATTGATAGGCTTTTTTTTAATATGTTGACCAGGTTAGAGATTGTGCCTTTTTTATTTTGTTGTTTGAGTCTTCAGTCTTCCGACTGGCTTGATGCAGCTCTCCATGTCTTGTTCTATTTTCCAAGCTATTTTTTTGTTTAAGTTATGTATGATAATTTCTCCAAGATACTTAAATTGAGGAACTAGGTTAAGTTTATGATCATTTATATACAGGGTCTTTCATATAAAATAAGAGCGCCAAATGGCGGCTTTGTTAACCGTAGCTGCGGTCACCTTGGCCGAGCTTTTGGTGCGCCAAGGCCCCCTGATTTAAGCGTGTGTACAATCCTATATGATGCAGCGGCCTTGCTAGCGTGTGTACAATGCTGAAATCTCACTTAAGTTAGTTATGAGCCATCTAATGAAACGACCAGCGATGCTACCATTTTGAGCCATCCGGCCTTTCGCAGATGTTGTCGCAGTGGAAGAGTGTGTGTTCTTATTAACCTGGCGCTGGGCCCATAAACCGGACTGAAGTAAAGAAGGCATCAGCTTGCTGAAATCCCACGAAGATCACTGGATCGTAGAACCTGAAAAGCCCCGGCTGATACCCCCCAGATACTACCAGCAAGAGATGGGGATAATAGGGCACAGGGAAACCTAACCAGGCAACGTTAAGAAAAACCATGGCCAAACGCTAAAAAGCAACAGCTCAAAGAACACGAGGTCTACACAGAAGTGTGATCTCAGGCGTAGAAACACCTAGAAATACCAGCAATGGCTTTCTTAATGTGACCTCCACTCACTTCTATAAATCACCACGATGTCGAATTAAAAGGAATTGAAAATCTTTTATTCACAAAACTGACACAGCAAAGTGCTATGCCCTCAGAATGAAAATCTGACGAACATTAATCAACTCTACATTGGTCGAGAATAAATTACACAAAAACAAGGATAAATCCATCACACAAGAATGGGCTGCAAAATCCCATTAAATAAATAAAAAAATGATCCAAACAAACTAATCTTAAATCAAGTATCAGAACGGTCTCGTTCCATTGATAATAATCCTGAAAAAGAATATACATATATACAAATGGTTTTAACACCTCTCAGAATGTTATAACAAAAGACGAAGATTCTACACCCTCCATAAGTGTAACTTGTATACGTCATTAGTGGTTTCGTGGTAGTAGTGTAATATCATAAATGATTGGTGTCCCTCGGACCCAATAATATCTTGTGACACTAAGCAAAAAAAATAAATAATCAAATTCATTTGACATTAATCTTCAAATTCATCAAAGGGATGATTATGTAGCTATTAGCATTGTAATTAAATTCAGAACTTGGATGATAAAGATCATTACATAAATTATACGTGCTCGTGTCTAGGAGTACACGTTTCCTGATAGTACAGTACTGCAATCAAGTTCGATAACTGTAAATCTATGATTATTTCAAGTCACACCTGACTTATTCACCATTTGGGCCGATAACCTAGATGTTAGGCCCCTTAAAACAACAATTATCATCATCATCATCATCGACTTATTCACCTTCCATTCAGCA
The DNA here is from genome assembly GCA_946902985.2 of Meconema thalassinum. Classification (NCBI taxonomy): domain Eukaryota; kingdom Metazoa; phylum Arthropoda; class Insecta; order Orthoptera; family Tettigoniidae; genus Meconema; species Meconema thalassinum. The sequence goes on from OX336393.1 coordinate 180,347,786, forward strand.
ATGGATTTTATCATACTTATTTCAAACATCAATTAATTATTATTATTATTCACCGGTGCCAGAACATGGTCTTACCCACATGATAAATCTACTCCACTGAGTATTGATTGTTTCAAAATTGCCTTTTCTACATTTGTAATCATAAGTCACCCTCACTGGTGATATGAATGCTTTCATCAATAATATACTTCAATAATTACAGTTTGCTTGATATTTGCGTTTCTAGAGTTATACAGGATGTTATACTTCATATAGAGTGTCAAAAAAATGTTATCTCTCATTTTACCAATTGATTATTAGGCTTATAGCTAATGCTTTTACGATAGTTTATTACAATCACATGTCTATTAAAGAACATGCCTCCACATTCGATTATCTGAGACTCACGTTGAAGAAAAGATCGTAAATGCTGTTCAGAATGTTTTACTAGACTATAATCCGCATTGAAAAGTCTGAAAAATACCATATATGAAATGGACTTCTATCAGCTCAAAATTAACATGACGATCGTGTGTCATAACAATAAATTCAATAGGATCAAGATTTTCAAGCGTAAAAAGAAATATTCGTGCTCGAGTGGACTATGGAAAATAATATAGGGTCTCTACACCATCAACGAGGGTGATCGAAACGATAAACACCAAATCGTCGATTAGAAAACCCTACTGTCTCCACAATGCACCAAAACTGGAAATCTCTCTTAGCAAAAGCACAAATGAATCCTATCAGGCCAAGAGTGAGCTCACAAACGTCTCAACTCTCTAACACGATGAAGAAAAATGTTCAAACGAACATTGACAACTCTTCAACTAACAATCAGATTGATCTCTATAAAGTAGATCCGTTGGTAAACGCGAATACGAATAAACGTGGCAAAAAGAAGAAACATAAACCACGATGGAGATTCAAAATCACTATAATATAGACTTCCCTAAGTCGACTCTCATCACTACGGCAAAAATGTTCTCATATAAATTACCATGAGTTGTGTAAAACACACTACACAATGGATGCATTCTTTTAAAAAAGAATCAAAATCCAGCTGAGAATAGGACCAGTCAAGAGTAAAACGTCAAGTCTAAGTCCTACCCATCGACTATACTAAAAAGAAGAAAATATGACAGTTACTAAAACATTATAATATTCATGCATTACCACTACTGACGGGTGTAAATTTGCTGTACCTTATCGCCAGACGATGATGGAATCGAAAGCAATGATATGCCTCCCATATCCAGACTTCCTTTATACGTAGAAATGCCTTGGGTCCTCCTGGAATGTCGATGGAATCGAACCCTGGATTGCCAATCCCAGACGCTCGGGTTCCAGACAGCCACACGAACATCACCGGTTGTTACTGCGCTCCATGTACTGACGATATCGTTCCGAGTAAGAGTCTCATCACAGAGTGGTAGCATACGCCCGAAGCGATAATCGCATCTTACTGTCATGTCATAATGGATTGACATGGTGGAAGAAAATTTAGCACTAGCGATGACGCTGTTAAAAAGTCAGTGTCCATTCCGTAGAATGCATAGTGCGTTGCCTACATCACAGTATTCATGTATAAATGTTTACTCAGCCATAGCTATAATGTATACGTGCATTATATTCCTTCCTCCCGACACCTGGTCGGTTATCATGCCAGAAACATGAGAGGAATGAGTGAAATAGTTCATCTAGTGCTCAAGTGTCACAACACTTGTATCCAAAGAAATAGCACGATTCTGAAGTGAAAAGTCTACTGAGAGAATCACTGTACACTCGCCAGAGTTAATGTTACTCGTTGTAAATCGCTTGCCTGAATGTGAATGTAGCATGAATAAACTTGCACGTTACACGGCACATATTCAGCGTGAAAATATCACTCATTACTGATATGCCTATGTTAGAGTTTTTCGTCACACAACTCCAACATCCTAACGATGGCCTCACACATATGTCAAGAGAACCTTGTACTACGCGATATGTATTAATATTCTCGCTCGTTGGTCGTACTGCTCTGGGCAGAGATATATAAAAATCTGGCTTGGTCGAACAGCCCGCATACTGACGAAGGTAATCATCCCCTCCCTAGCGGTGCGTATATCGATAAATCAAAGCGTTGGCGCATGGTCAACATAGCTGTCATATTTCATGAAGTCTTTCCAAAGAAATCAACTCTTCAAAGCCAGTACAATGTCAATACATCTTGGGTAAAATGCTGAAAATGATAAATAAACTTCTCTTCCTCGTTATTATAGATGAGATGATCTTTCAATATTTCATCAATAAGTTGGAGATCTGTGCGGCGCACATGTTCCGAATGTTATTATGGCGACAGCCAGCTCGGAGAACTTCGACTCTGCTTGGCTCGAGCCAGCCTCACTGAGTCCGTCAGCTATCATGCCACAAGCTCGCCGGTAATGCGCTGTATTTTAATACTAAACCAATCCTACAGCTCAGTGCTGCAACAAACGCTTGAGAGAAATGGTACAGTACATTCACTGCGATGTGAATGCAAGTTCTATTCGAATGCGCTAATCGTAAGAGCTATGGGCCTAGGTTAGGTTAGCCTAATTGCTTAAGAAATAAAGATCTAAACAACTAGTAACAACTAGCTTCCAACGAAACAGTTTATCAAGAAATAGAACCAGTGACAAGCACAAAGAAAAAGAAACGAATATCATTCTTAGGGCATCTAATACGGTCACCAGAACATAGAATCATTAGAAAAATAATAGAAAAATTATGGACGAGTAAGAGTAAGAACAATATTAGATGGATCACAGAACTTAAAGAAGACATGAGAGAGTTACATATTACAATAGAAGATTTAAAATTCAAGACAGACACACTCAAGATTCTGAAAGACAAACACACTAGACTACAGACAAAAATCAACAAGCAGAGAATAGGAAGAGTCATTCCTGAAGCAGAAAGAAAATTACGTTCAGAAAGGATGAAGAAATATTGGGCTGACAAAAAGAAGAAAAACCTCCATAAACCTGACTAATGTAGTCCTATGTTGGCTAAAAAATTAAAATAAATAAATAAGGTACGCAAACGCCACACTTGAAATGAGGAACGATAATGTATGTATTCTCAAAGCAATAGGTCTTGAGAAATGATGAGGAAGTGTATACATGTTAAGGTAAGGTAATATGCTCGTCTAACATGACACAAGAGATAACCTAACCGAACGAGGAACCATAACATTAAGGTCATGTGGGAATATGCAGTAAAGGTAGGGGAGGGAATCTTAAATGGGAAAATATACTCGTAATGAGTAAAATTACATTGTGAAGGGAGACAGATTATAAGAGCTAGATAGTAAGTCGGGAAACGTGAGTCTGCCGTCAAAGAGGGATCGGCAGCTCTGATAGCCCTGGAGAATAAATAAAAGTACGCGTAGACATGACGTGAACAAATCGAATACAAAACTGAGGCGCAAGAAACCGAAATGAAATATATAAAGGAAAGTTAACGTTACACATTACAAAGATATCCATCAAGATAAGTCCCGTATAAAGGTAGGTCAATCTCATAGACTAGCGTAGGAAAACACAATCCTGAGATAAGGTAGACCGATAAAGATAAAAAGGTAAGATGCTGGTCTTACTGTGATGTACAAACCATCCAGTAAACCGAACCATAACCAACATAAAAGGGACGACGATAGAGAGACAAACGATAAAGGAACGATAGAGGCATACAATGGACATACTAGAAAAGGCAGAATGCCCTAGTATTCCATACAAAAGCCACATATCCGCACTCACACACAAGGAAAATTAAGCCGTGACTCACCTTGATGGACCCAGCTTATCCGTCATTACGAAATAGACCACCAAAAATAAACTAAACACACGTATCTACGCGCACCTTTATGTAAACAACTAAGAAAAGGGGAGAAAACCGAAATAAAGAAAGGCATCTTGAATACGAGAGCGGGAACACAAACAAAAAGGTCCTACCAGGATATAAAAATACAGAAGACTGCCCGAGAGGGTAACAAAGGGTTGTTACAGGTGACGGAAAAGAGAAAGTAAAAGGAAAGAGGTGTCACTGATCACGATTCGGCATAGTAAGAAATCACTATAACAAACCTTAATCAGCAATTGTAGAAATGTCCACTGATCTGCTCGGTTACCCTGGCCAGTAATAACCCAGAAGAAAAGAGAACAATTCCGATATTTGACACGCCAAAGAAAAGAGAAAAAGGGAAGACCACAGGTGGAAAAGAAAAACGGTTCAGTTAGTTAGTTATTGTTGATGAATCCGAAACCCCTATTGTATTGAAAGCGCTCGCATAGTACATACGATGGTGTCCCCCCCCCAAGTTCCGATGGACTATATAAAAATAACAGATTGACATTACCAAACTTGACCTTGCAATAAGCGTGCAGGTGCTCAGTCGCCAGTCTGAACCTCATGGTGAGACAGTTATCATTGCAACATCGTATTTTTTTATGTAAACCTTATTTTAAGTACGAGTCGGCTCGGCGGGTACGTGATGCATTTGTTCAGCAATTTCCTGATGAAGTGCCACCTTCACTAGCACAGATTCACGTAATTGCAAATAAGTTTGACACTACTGGCTCGGTGCTCAATAAAAAACATGCCCGCACACGAACAGTTTTAACAGAGGATGAGCTAGATGACATTGGCGAGAATCTTGAACGGTCTCCGAATAAATCACTCACAAAATTAGCACAAGTAGGGGTTTCGGTTTCATCAACAATTACAAACTAACTAAAGTAAGATTTCAGCATTGTACACAAGCTAGCAAGGCCGCTGCATCATATAGGATTGTACACACGCTTAAAGCTGGGGGCATTGGCGCGCCAAAAGCTCGGGCGAGGTGACCGCAGCCGCGGTTATCAAAGCCGCCGCTTGGCGCTCTTATTTTATATGAAAGACCCTGTAGACTTAATTTATATTTAAGGGTTCCATAGGCATGATCTCAGTTTTTTTCAAAGGATATCTGTAATTTCTTGGAGACAAACCTCTTCCTTGTCTAGTGCTAAAAGAGCCAAGTCATCTGCAAATCCTAAGCAGTTTATTTTTATTGATGGTTTTGTTCCAATTTTGATCTTAGGAGGGTTTTCCTTTTGCCAACCCTTCATGATGTAATTAGGAGCCACACTGAAAAGCAGAGGGGATAATCCATCACCTTGTCTGAGAACGGTTTTTACTGTGAAAGCTGCTGATATTTTCCCCTAAATTTAACTTTAGAATTTGTGTTTGTTAACGTTAATTCAATGATTGTTATCAATTTAGGATGGTGACCGTATGATCTGAGTATTTTTTAGCAATGTCAGTCTATGAATACTATCATAGGCTTTCTTGAAATCGATAAAAGAGATAAAGAGTTGCTTATTTCTGTTTTTGTAATATTCCATTATTAATTTCAGGCTAAGGATTTGGTCTGGACAACTTCTGTAAGGGCGAAATCCTCCTTGATATTCTCCAAGTTGTGGTTCCAGAATGTTTTTAATTCTGTTGTAAATTATGCGAGAGAAAATCGTACATGTGCAGTCCCGAAGGGTAATTCCTCTATAGTTATCTGGGTTCGTTCTGTCCCCTTGCTTAAATAATGGATGGATTATTCCTATGGTCAGTGTGCAGGAATTTTTTCAGTATTTCACATTTTAACTAGATGTTGATGAAGATTTATAATTGCGGGTTTACCAGCATTTTTCCAGATTTCTGCAAAGACTAAGTCTTGTAATTTTTTTGTTCTTTGAGAGTTCTACTTCATTGATGTTTGGAGGATTTATATAATCAGGTGAAGTTAAAATAGGTGTATCAGTGTTTACTTCCAGGATTTCCAGTGGATCATCACAATTTAACAGTTTCTCGAATGCTTCTGCAAGGATCTCTGTATTTTCTTGGTTCAAATGTGCTAACTTTCCTGTTTGATCTTTCAACATTAATGTTCGAGCTTCAATTTTTTTTAGATATTCACCAAATGTTTTTTAATAATCTCGAGACTGCTTTTTCTTGAAATCGTCTTCTATCTTTTCCAGTGTACTTTTAAGATGATTAAGTTTCGTTTGTCTGATGATTTTATGGGTTAATTTTCTTTGTCTTGTTAGTTCTAAATTTGATCCTTCTGACTTCAGAACTTGATGTTTTATCCATGCTTGGTGTCTTTTCTCTATTGCTTGATCACAATCTACATTCCACCATTCATGTTTTTTCCTTGGATTTACTGGTGCTAATTCCTCTGCTATTGATTTTAATTTAGTGATTAATTCGTCCAATGTTTTAGTGGTGAGAGATTCTTCCCCTGTTCTTTTACAGTACTTTATATTTTTTATTATGGTAGATGGATCAAATTTCCTCCTATTGTTAATATTAGGTTTTTTCTTGCCCATTGGAGTTAATTTTATTTTGATCTTTACCACATAGTGGTCTGATCCTGAGTCAACTCCCTTTAGAACCTTAACATTGTGAATTTCACGATGGTGAAATTTATCAGAATAATATTATCCATTTCAGGTCCGTATTGAATATGTTTACTAATAAAACTATCAATATTCTCCGTCGTTTCAATACAATATTAATAGTCTATTTATACAATTGGGTACATGTTTCGCACAAACGTTAGTGCTTCCTCAGCCCAAATATACATTAAGACATAAACAAATATTACGCACTTATCAAATACATACAATGAAAATATTCCATAGATAAAACAATTTATCCATGCAGACAGGATCCAACTGCCATTCACCCCTTCTGAAGTCAGGATGTTTCCAGGTTTCCAATTTATGGGGTTGTCTTTTAAAACATGTTGATTTAGAGATTAATTTGTCGTTTCTACAAATTTCGACTAATCTTTGACCATTTTTATTGGTTTGATTATGTGCTGTCCATTTTCCAATGATATCTCTATATCTTCTTGTCCCAGTTGCGCATTGAAATCGCCAAGGAGAATTTTGATGTTTGATGACGGGATGTTTATTAAAGTTTGATCCAAAAGATCCCAGAATTTTTGTACTTCTTCTCTGTCCTTAATGGTGTTGTTTTTCTTGATTAGTAGGAGCATGTGCGTTAATAATTGTATTAATAATTGTAATAATTGTTTTATTTCCCGATTTCAAAGTTAGGGTTATAAGTCTGGAAGATTGAGATTTAAATTCTGTTATCGAGTCAGTGCTTCTTGAAATTACTTTTCAAGGTCAACTATCTAAGGTTTCATCTTGCGGGGAGGATAAATCCTCGAAGTACAATCCTGAATGTTATTCAGAAAGGTGAAAGAACTGAGAAAATAATTCTCAGTCCCCCCCAACACTAGTCTGTTCACTGACCCAGTTTCCCTCTGGGATTGATTACCCAACCTTTCACTGGGTTGCTCAGCTTAGCAGAGGACACCACGTGCAGGTCAGTGTTGGAGTTGGAGTGGAGAGGTTATGAGGATTCTCTTCTGAATCCTTATATTACTGATTTTTCCCTCTGTGGGTGGGGGGGTTTAGAATACACCCACGGTATGCCCTGCCTGTCGTACGAGGTGACTAAAAGGGGCGACCTTGGCTATTCTTTTCGGTTTCCGGCTTGTCTTGCGAATTGGACCTCCCGTGGGTGAGAGGGATGGAATACACTCACAGGTATACCCTGCCAGTCGTAGAAGGCGACTAAAAGGGTTTCTTGGCCCAGGTTCCATTTACGGGTTTGACAGCCATCTCTAAACGCAACATTTGTGCGGTATAACTCCCTATAGGTTATATCGCACGCTTTTCGTACATGTTTTTTGAGGTCTGGCACTCAAAATTAATGTGTGCGTGCTGAAATTAATGTGTGCGTGCTGTCAGGGGAAGGGCCACCGAAGTGTGCAACTACGCTCGAGAGCCTGTTCGGTCTGGCCACACAGACAGGTGGGTGCGCCATGGCCCCTGCAGTAGTATCCGCCTGACAACGCAGGTCCCCGCACAGCTGCATGCCTGTGCTGGAAAACTGTCTCGTATACGCCAAGGGGTACATGCCAGTATGGCATGTCAAACATTGGACCCCCGGGCAATGCCTTCCAGCTAGGCGGACCTTGCCTTGGCTGGGTAGCGCCTACAGAGACAGCCTGTGATTGGAGTCGGTGGCATTCAGGGAGGATTCAATGGCCATGGGAAAAAAGCGCAACTTCCCCCCAACAGGGTGGTCCCCCAACCAAGTCTTTAAATGTTGATTCCCTAAGGGGTTCTACTCCTTGGGATCAGTCTGTACGTTTGAATATGGGTGCTAATACCCCCAAGTTTCTGGTCGCGACCAGAACCGATGGGGATGATTTCAAGCTGGTCAAATCGATTTTGTTTTCTCGCCACATAAAAGGTGTCTATGGTGAACTTGAGAAAGTACAAAGGATGAGGAATGGTAGCTTGTTGCTCAAGACCCGACAGCTGAGCAGGTCGACAAACTTTTGACGTCTGACCACTTTGGCGAGCTTCCCGTCAAAGTGGAAAAACATAAGTCTCTCAATCAGGTCCGCGTAGTTATCTTCCATAGGGACCTGATTCTGAACACTGATGAGGAACTCGAGGATATGAAGCATCGTCACGTGACCGATGTCCGGCGCATTAAGCGCAAAGTCAACGGTCAGGTCGTTGACACGTGTCCTTTCCTTTGAGTGCTCAGTACTCCCAGAGAAGGTTAAGGTCACGAGCTATCGTTGCGATGTCAGGCCATACATTCCGCCAGGTATGCGATGCTTTAACTGCCAGAAGTTCGGGCACATGGTATCTCTTTGCTCGAACTTGGCAATCTGTGGAACGTGTGGTAAGCTACCTCATGATGCCAAGCTGTGCACAAAGCCCTATCAGTGCACCAACTGCTCTGGATTTCATTCTCCTCGGGACAGGGACTGTCCTGTGTTCCTGAGTGAGAAGAAAATCCAGGAGATCAAAACCCTGGATGGTCTCTCCTACCAGGAAGCTCGCAAGAGGTACCACACTACGATTGCTTATAGTAAAATTATACCTGGCCTGGTTCCATCAACCTCATCTTTTGTACCAGCTGTGAAACCCTCAGTTTTGACTCCCACGATCCGGAGATCAGCACCCGAGAAATTGAATACCAGCTCGAATGTGGGTCCTGTCCCACCTCCGACCACCAAACAGACTGTGCGGGAGAAGGGTCCTCTGCTTGCACAGCAGGTGGGGGAAGTACAAGACATCCCCCCCACCCAAACGGTCGGCGAAAGCCGCGCCTAAGCCGGCGGAGGCGGCATCCTCGACCAGGGTCAGGAGTTCCTCTCTTGGCCCGTCTAAACTTAGGAGAGAGGCGGAGAAGACGGGATCACATACCGCGCGATCGCCTCCCACTCCGAACAAGGGCAAGCCATCCGCCCTACCAGCTGCGGATGTTATGGCTCCTAGTCCGCGCGCTCCCCACGGAGGTCCCCCCGCCGCCAACATGCGTCCCGGAAATCGTCTGCTGGGTCGGCCCACTCCACGTCAAACGAGGACATGGAGCTTGTGGTCGACTGATAAAGGTTAGGTTGTAGCTTGCTGCTTCTTTTCCTTAGTTTCAAAGTTGTCACTATGGCACTGTTACAGTCGAATTGCAACAGTTACGACAGGCATTTGACTGAGCTCCGTCAGCTCATAGCCCAATACGCAGCTGGTGTACTGAATGATCAATAACCATCGGATCGACCAATTAAAGGTCTCCGTATCAGACGCATTTTGAGTGAATTCAAAATGGAACAAAGTTTGAGCGTTAAGGAACATGGGTTAGACAATATAACACAAGAAAAGAGAACAGAGAGAGCAGGTAGCTTTAACATGTATATTCAGAAACATTCATTTGCATAGTTTTACAGGTTAACATAAAAGAACAATGTTTTCTTAACAAATTAATAATTGCATCTGTCTTTGAACATTAAGACAAGGTAAACACAATTAAATTGCTTTGAGGAAAATTAGTGACTCAGCTTATAGATAAAGCTGATGGTTGGCAGGGAGCAAATCCCACCATACATAGGAAAAAAAAGTAGGGGAAACTGAAGAAGTTACCAAGAAAGACATAGCTTATAAAGGGAGCTAGTAGCTGACAGGGGCCTAATCCTGCAGTTCCCTATGAAATAGAAATGCTTGGGTAGTTGCAAAGATGCAACAGAAATGTTTGCAAAGTAAATGCAATGGCTGACACAGGAAGGTTGGTTGGTTCTTAAGTTTAGGGGCTGCGACAACGCGGTCATGTAGCCCCGTGTACTTTGGGTGTGTGTAGAATCTGTCTGATAACCGGTGTTAATTGTGATGACTGTATTTGTGCGTGTTATCTGTTTTTTAATTTAAGTACTGCAACTTAGAATTTTTGAAATAGTTCCTACTTTTGCCGCCGAGTGCCACCGTCAACGACTACTAGGCCAAGTTCAGAACTTTAGCTACTAGACGCCACCGCAGTCGGCTCTTGGCAACGAACGTAGAAACCTAAGAGCGTTGTTTGCATTCCTAACCTATCCAATTTAGCTTCACACAGGTGCAATTAGTGGAAGGTTCTTTAACATGCCATAAATCTATGACATGGGACCGCCGGCTTTACTTCCCCTCCGAAGGAAGGCATACTGAGGGATTTTTAACGCTCTTAAAAAATCCGGCGGCTTCGGCCGGGTTTGAACCCGCTATCTTGGGCATAGAAGCTCAGCATGCTACTGACTACGCCACCGAAGCCGCCAGACACAGGAAGCGTGAGCTGTATGTAAGTTAATAATTAAAGATTTCCTAAGAAATGAAGATAGCAGAAGCAGGTAGGCAAGTACGCCTACTACTTGAAAGTGAACCATGAACGGATAAAGGAAAAAATACACAAGAAAAAGTGCAATGGCCGACGCATGTATGCGTAAGAATTAAAGAGATAATTCCCAAACGAAAAATAACTAGAGTGAGCAGATATGTTATACCTCCTAAGATGAATGGGAAGAAGCCAGCAAAGATATTGAAATTGAGGAATCTTCTGAAGCAGGTTTGTATAAAGCTAACATGATACATAATACATCAAACAGTACAGGTTATGTAAGAAAATACTTAGCTTTAGGACGAAGTGTGGGTGACAACCCACATGTGCGTAGAACACTTGAGTACGAGGAAGATGACATAGGTTATGTCAAGTTGTGGTTGCGTTCACAAAAGTACGTAACTGTACAACACTTGTTGAGTAGTAAGGATGACCTTAGCTATCACAAAAGTTAAAGACTTGTAGTATGAAGACGAAGTGATAATACATTCACTTGGTAATAATTTGCGTAGGAATAGTTTTCCGTAGCACTTGAAGATGTATAGTAGACATCTTAATGTTCATTACAGAGCGATGTCGCAGGAACACGCTGAAGATGGCCTAGGTTAGATCACTTTGAAAATGTCTAGAAGACTTGGCGAAGGTTTGTAAGAACACTTCTTGACGCAGAAATTAAAGATGTTGTACTGGTTTGAAGTTTTTCGTCCGGTTTGCAAGACGGGTGGTTAGCAAGATCACTAACTGAGAAATCACGTTGAGGATTGGTAGACCAGCCTCTTAAATAGTAAACAGGCCAAGGTTCTCGATTGTTCCATGGCTGCGATTGGAGAATCCAGACCACGTTGGGAAGAAGAAGCGCAGCGATTGGCTGGAACGAGGCCACGTCAGGGTGACGGCCAATAAGCGCGTAGCTTACTGAGACCATTATCCCACGTGAATCAAGACGTGAAGAATGACTTCACAACACTTAGAAAAATGTCTTGAGGCAAAATATGACTTATAAACTAACAAGTAAGTAATTATATCCTTCTAAATAGGTTTTGTTTAAACAAGAAAGCGAAATACAAAATGGCCTGTCACGAGCACATGGTGACGAAAATGAGGTCTGGTCTGACTTTTGACATTATCAAAACTTATAAAATACGAACAGCAGGGAGTAGTCTATTTACAGGAAACAAATCTCAGGCCTGACCATCAGACAGTCCTGAGGGGTTTCTGACTATACTCGAAAGAGCGAACAGACGCCCGGGAGACATAACTTATACTACTTTCGGGTCTGTTAAAACGTTTCATTTTATCAATCATAAATTTATCTACGGAGTTGGAAATTATTGTGAAGACATGATGGGATTCTGGTATTTGATCGTACCGCTAAAAAAGGCATGAATATGGAATAGGAATCTCCGTTTCGCGGGCTTATAGGTCGTGTTCCAAGGACATTTTGTCGTCCTGACGTTTCGCTGAATACTGCGTTCAGCATGTTCACAGGTTACATAAAGCGAGGTAAAACAAGTAAACAGAAGATATATAAATAGTCAACAACCCACACATAGAGGCTACCATAGCAACGGCGTACCACATAAAAGTAATGCATCAAGGACAGGGCTGCTCGTCTGTTGCATCTTCTCGTCTACGACGGTCAATAAGGGCAGGCTTGAGGGGATTAAGGACTGGAAGCCAAGCTCTGTTCACACGTTCTGCTTCCTCCTTAAGATTGAAGCTGTTAGTATGCTTCAGGATTTCAATGGCCTCCCTTTGTAGCCTGGCATGATAAGACACCGTGGTGGACAGAACTTCGGTGTCTCCATATCTTATATTGTGACCTGCAAGTAGCGAGTGTGCTGCTACAGTGGATTTATCTGTTTGTCCCAGCCGGCTGTGTCGTTCGTGCTCCTTGAGGCGAGTGGCAATACTTCTTTTCGTTGTTCCAATATATACTTGGCCACAATCACACGGGATTTTATAAACCCCTGCCGCGGTATGAGGATGTCGCTTATCTTTAGCGGACCTAAACATGTCCTTAATTTTTCGTGTAGGCCTGTATATGGTCTTTATATCATGGGACTCGAGTAGCCTCCCTATTCTGTCCGTGACCTTTTTTATATATGGAAGAAAAGCTCTAGCCAGGGGCTGCTTGTCTCCAATTACCCTTGTAGTTGGACGTCTCGGATGGAGTGCTCGCTGGATATCTTTCTGGCTGTACCCATTCGCGCATAAGGCCTCGTTGAGGTGTTCAATTTCTTGTTTTAGGCACTGCTTATCACAAATTCTTTTAGCGCGGTCAGCCAGTGTTTTTATAACTCCGTATTTCTGTCGTGGGTGGTGGTTGGACGTCTTATGTAGATATCGGTCAGTATGGGTCGGCTTACGGTAAACTGTATGTCCCAAAGTTAGATCAGCGGTCTTCGTTACCATAACGTCGAGAAACGCGATTTTCTGTTCATTTTCTAACTCCATGGTAAACTGAATGTTCGAGTTCTGGCTGTTAAGATGTTGTAAAAACAGATTTAATTGATCTTTACCATGGCCCCATATTACAAAGGTATCGTCCACGTATCGTAGCCACACTTTAGGTTTCAAAGGTGCGGTCTCTAGTGCTATTTGTTCAAATTGTTCCATGAACAAATTGATGGCGTCGCCATGGGCAGTCCCCTTAGTCCGGTGATCGCGAATTTCTTCATGGAACAATTTGAACAAATAGCACTAGAGACCGCACCTTTGAAACCTAAAGTGTGGCTACGATACGTGGACGATACCTTTGTAATATGGGGCCATGGTAAAGATCAATTAAATCTGTTTTTACAACATCTTAACAGCCAGAACTCGAACATTCAGTTTACCATGGAGTTAGAAAATGAACAGAAAATCGCGTTTCTCGACGTTATGGTAACGAAGACCGCTGATCTAACTTTGGGACATACAGTTTACCGTAAGCCGACCCATACTGACCGATATCTACATAAGACGTCCAACCACCACCCACGACAGAAATACGGAGTTATAAAAACACTGGCTGACCGGGCTAAAAGAATTTGTGATAAGCAGTGCCTAAAACAAGAAATTGAACACCTCAACGAGGCCTTATGCGCGAATGGGTACAGCCAGAAAGATATCCAGCGAGCACTCCATCCGAGACGTCCAACTACAAGGGTAATTGGAGACAAGCAGCCCCTGGCTAGAGCTTTTCTTCCATATATAAAAAAGGTCACGGACAGAATAGGGAGGCTACTCGAGTCCCATGATATAAAGACCATATACAGGCCTACACGAAAAATTAAGGACATGTTTAGGTCCGCTAAAGATAAGCGACATCCTCATACCGCGGCAGGGGTTTATAAAATCCCGTGTGATTGTGGCCAAGTATATATTGGAACAACGAAAAGAAGTATTGCCACTCGCCTCAAGGAGCATGAACGACACAGCCGGCTGGGACAAACAGATAAATCCACTGTAGCAGCACACTCGCTACTTGCAGGTCACGATATAAGATATGGAGACACCGAAGTTCTGTCCACCACGGTGTCTTATCATGCCAGGCTACAAAGGGAGGCCATTGAAATCCTGAAGCATACTAACAGCTTCAATCTTAAGGAGGAAGCAGAACGTGTGAACAGAGCTTGGCTTCCAGTCCTTAATCCCCTCAAGCCTGCCCTTATTGACCGTCGTAGACGAGAAGATGCAACAGACGAGCAGCCCTGTCCTTGATGCATTACTTTTATGTGGTACGCCGTTGCTATGGTAGCCTCTATGTGTGGGTTGTTGACTATTTATATATCTTCTGTTTACTTGTTTTACCTCGCTTTATGTAACCTGTGAACATGCTGAACGCAGTATTCAGCGAAACGTCAGGACGACAAAATGTCCTTGGAACACGACCTATAAGCCTGCGAAACGGAGATTCCTATTTCAACGCCAGTCGTGAAAGTCTACATTTTTGCATGAATATGGCTTTATTATAAAATGTAATATCATCGAGGACCGTCCAGAACATCTCTTGCAAGCTGTCATATTCTATTTTGAAGGTATCATCAAAGCATGAAGTGTAATATGCAAATGAGTAAATAACGTCATGCCCTCCAATCTTTTAGTGATAAAATGTCCCAGATCCTTCTGTATTTAAGTTAGATTGGAGATTGTCATTGTTTTAGGTTATACTATCTTTGTTTATTTTCCTCCCTTTTTAATGTATACATAGCGTGGAGAGAAATCGTGTTGTTGTTTGGGGTGTAATTTATTTAGGGTTATTTGCCGTTGTTCTTGGTTTCGTTTTCTTGGTGGTGTTTTTCTATCCGTGTTTTATATACGTTTGTTCGTCATGAAACGTGATTGTAATTATGGGAGGTATTTCTTACTAACTTCTAATTCCTTGTAAGAGTATGGGATATTACAAGGTTCTTTGGGGATTGGTAATTTAGGGTTAGTTCGCGATTTGTGCCTTGACGAAGGAGGGTGTGTGTTCATGCTTTGGATGGCTTTATGTCTTATGATTGTATAGTCGGAACACACATCAATTAATTTTTATGTATTAAGGGTTGCTGTATTTTATGATATGTCTGTCATTGTGCAACCTTAAGGATGGCCGACTAGGTTTTTTATTTTTCCTTAAGGACTGGGCAGACATTAAACATGTATGTGTCGGAAATGCTTTTCATTTTATAATCACGGTTCTAGACATATGTTTAAGGGTGGGTTAAAGTCTTAGTTTAAGTGGGAACTTGACTGATAGTTGAGGGTCATTAAAGTGTTTTGTTTAGCTTGTTGTTGCTTTCGGTCAAGTAGCATCACGTGAACTCTTTACGTTTATTAAATGAGGTATATCGGTTATTCTTGTGGCTGGTGATATGGGTATTTATGGCAAGTACCTGGGACTGTGATTGATGCTCATTTTACTTTCGGTAAGATAACCAAACCTCATACCTTCGTCCGAAAAGAATATTTATTCAGAAAGTATATGAAGTCAGTTGTTGTTTAGTTTGGGAGGTTGTAGGTCTATTTTTCTTAATGGTTGTGTATGTCTCACTAATCTTTTCATTTTATGTTCGTTGTTGTGTAATTCTGTAGTATGTGGATGATGCTTTGACCGATCGTTATCTTTTACTGTGGTGGTTGTTTTGAGAGGCATACTTTGGTTTATTTTAAAGGGGGGTTTGTTCTAGGGTTGTACGACTTCATATACTATTTAGAATATTTCTTCTGGTTACTTTTGGTAATCAGCCTGTGGTGGGACGAAAGTATTATTTCTTTATTATTTTAATTAGCTTTTCCTTCTGATGTAATTCTAGTCATTTCGATACTATCTCCAATCTAATGAGGTTTAGGCTTCTCTTTTGATAGTTCTTTGATTGTGTGTGTTTTTATATAATTTATGTTTTACCTTTGCTATCATGTATACCTTTATTTACAGCCCCATCATCCCTCATTCTATCATTTCATGCGCTACTCAAGTCCCCTTTTGTTATGTCTTTTGGTTTTATTAAAATTTTGTCTTCAACCTTTACTTGAAAAGTGGAGTCATTCCGTAGTTACGGTAATTCTCCATATAGTTTGGAATGTGCGGGTGAGCACGAAAAGGTCTCCACGGTCCTGTCACTGCCGCCACAACTATGATCCAGATTTCATGGCTCTGAGGCGCGAGGCAGTACGTTCCCAGCTCAGTTTTGCTTCTCGCGCTTCGGAGGAGTACAACACGCCCTTTACGGAGTGGGAACTCCGCGGAGCTCTGGCGCTCTGCTAGGACACGTCTCCCTGGCCGGATAATATTCACAACCAGATGCTTAAACACCTTAACGATGAGAGCATTCGTTATTTGCTCAGGGTGTTTAATCGTATCTGATTGGAAGGTGTTTTTCCAGCGCAATGGCAGGAAGGTATAATTATACCTATCCTGAAGCCCGTTAAGGATCCCAATTTGTCTCACAAACGGTCAGTGCAAGCTCTTTGAGAGGATGGTCAATCGTCGACTGTTGTGGGTCCTGGAGAAACGATGACTCCTGTCTGAATACCAGTGTGGTTTCAGGGCGTCTCGGAGTACCAACGACCATCTGGTACGCCTCGAGACCGCCATACAGGACGCTTTTCTCCGGAGACTGCATCTCTTTGACCTCGAAGGCCTATGACACAACTCGGCGTTATGGCATCCTTTCTACCCTGCATCAATGGTAATTCCGACGTAACTTGCCAGTCTTTATCGCGAATTTTCTGTCCCTTCGCCTATTCCTTGTCCGAATAGGGGGGGACATATTCGCTATATTATGTACAGGAAAACGGAGTCCCGCTGGAATCGGTGCTTAGCGTAACATTATTTGCGATTGCCATAAATGGTATAGTCGCTGCTGCTGGTCCAGCAGTGGTACCGTCGCTATATGTAGACTACTTCGCTCTACATTATAATGCGCAAAATATGGCGGTCGCTGAACGACAGCTACAACAAGCTAATCGGAGAGTGAAACGCTGGACACTAGAGCATGGCTTTTGGTTCTCAACGGCTAAGACCTCGGTTGTCCATTTCTGCCGAAAGCGCACTCTCCGTCCTAATCCTGAGCTTTATCTGGGCAATGTAGCTTTGCCTGTTGTTGCTACGTATCGGTTGCTTGGGCTCCTTTTCGATCATAAGTTAACGTGGGAGCCACAATTGCGGTGTTTGAAAATTGCCTGTGCTAAGAAACACAACATGTTGCGGTTTATTAGCGGCATATCGTGGGGGGCGGACCGCACGGTGCTCCTACGTTTCTATAAGGCACTTATTTTATCTAGATTAGATTATGGCAGTGTAGCATATGGTACGGCCCGTAAGTCAGTGCTTGTTAAACTGGACAGCGTCCACCACGGTGGTGTGAGGCTGGCGACGGAAGCCTTTCGGACGAGCCCAGTCGTCAGCTTGCTCGCCGAGGCTGGTATTCCTCCTTTACACCTGAGGCGCCAACAGTTACTGCTGACCTATGCTGCAACTATTCTACAGATGCCACTTCATCCAAGTTATACATGTTTGTTTAATAATCCGAATCGCCGGCTGTATGATGTGCTCGCCCGAGCCACTCGGCCGGCGGTGATTCGCTTGGATGACTCATACCGGCAGTTCCGATTTCCTTCTGTTTCCTGTATCGTCCGAGTACCTAGCAAGGCCCCTCCGTGGATGGTCTCTTGCCCTGATATCATCCTGAATCTGCACACCGGCTCCAAGTCGGACACGGACTCCTCCATCCATCGGAGGCTGTTCCAGTCCGTGGTGAGCCGGTATCCAGGATCAGGGCTTCTATTCACGGACGGTTCGAGGGTAAACGAGAAAGTGGGCTGTGCATTTGTGGTTGAGGATCGTCTGTTTCTCTTTTCACTTCCCAAGGCCTGTGTCGTGTACACAGCGGAGCTCTATGCCATCATGGAGGCTCTGCGGTACACGTTGTCGGGCGATCACCAGGACTTTCTTGTGTGTACTGACACTCTGAGTGCGGTGCAAGCAATCGATGTGTGTTTCCCGAAGCACCCGCTGGTCCAGCATGTGCATGACCTGCTCGTCAGTGCGTGTAACGCTGGAACCGGGGTGACCTTTGTGTGGCTTCCTAGCCACATGGGTGTTAAGGGAAACGAGCTTGCTGATCAGGCGGCAAGAGAGGCAGTCGCACTGCCCTCGCTACCGTATTAAGGTGCCCGCTTGTGATGTGCACTCTCGGTTGCGACATTCGATCCTGTCGCATTGGGAGGAAGCGTGGCATGCCATGCCTCCACCTAACAAACTGAGAGGCATCAAGGAGACAACGAAGGTGTGGAAATCTTCCTTCCGATCTCTCCGGAAGGAAGCTGTGGTATTCTGTCGACTCCGGATCGGCCATGGGATTGCTACGCACTATCACTTGCTAAAGAGAGAAGACCCCCCTGTGTGTACTTGCGGCGCCCACCTAACCGTGGCACACATTCTCTTGGAGTGTGTTGATCTGGCCAATCTGCGAAGGACTCTTAAACTTCCAAATACCCTCTCCCTTCTTCTGCGTGATGACAGGCCGTCAGTAGACCTCGTCATCCAGTTCATGAGGGAGAGAGGTTACTTTTTAAGTTTTTAATATAAGTTAAGACTTTTAATTCAGGTTTAGTCCGTTTTATGTTTTTTATTGCGTTCATCTATTTTATTGTTCACTATGCCTTATTTGTTATATTGTTTTTTTTTACCATCCGCCTTTTTATTCTTTTTATTCAAATAAGGCATAATTGTTGGGGCTGACTGTCTATTTTATATAAACCACTTTCGTTTCATCCATGGTAGTGAACTGTTTTTATCTTCATCCTTTCATTTAACGCCATTTCATTTAATTAGGGGCCGATAACCTCGATGTTAGGCCCCTTAAAACAACAATTATCATCATTACTGATTTTGTTGATTAGTATCATCACATCACACTCCCTTTGTCCAGGTCTACATAATTATAGATCTCCCCAGGTCGATTCCTAGGGCCCATTATTATTACTTCTTCTTTCTTTCTTTCTTTCTTTCTTTCTTTCTTTCTTTCTTTCTTTCTTCGTTTTGCCCACTTAGGGAGCGCTCTTGAACTTGACTCGGGTTGATGGAGCTTTCCTCTTCTTCTCCTCCCAAAATCTCCTCATGAACTCGCTATGCCCCTTCTTACGTTCCTCCGTCC
The DNA here is from genome assembly GCA_946902985.2 of Meconema thalassinum. Classification (NCBI taxonomy): domain Eukaryota; kingdom Metazoa; phylum Arthropoda; class Insecta; order Orthoptera; family Tettigoniidae; genus Meconema; species Meconema thalassinum. The sequence continues at coordinate 180,367,123 of OX336393.1, forward strand.
ATTTTTTTCCAGTGGTCTTTTTAGCTTTTTCGGCGAAAGTGTGATTTGTAACTCGGGTTCCAAAAGTCTTGCGATTCATGATGCTATCTTCTGTAATGTTAATTTCCTTTAAGTCCTGTTTGATTTCTTCTAACCAACTGATTTTGACCTTCTTTGAATTAATTATATCAAGCAGTTTTTTTGCATATCTGGTGTTGTCCATTCGGCAGATGTGACCATAAAATTTCAATCGTCTCTTACGCACGGTATCAGTGAACCTATTGATTACTGTGTACAAGTCTGTGGTTTTCCTTTTAACCCATATACCATTAACATAAACGGGGCCATATATTTTCCTGAGAATTTTACGTTCCTAGATTTCGATTTCACCAATTTGAGAGTGGCCTCCTAGAGATATAGTTTCGGAGGCGTACAATGCTTCCGGAAGAACAACTGTCTGGTAGTGCCGTAGTTCTGCATTTCGTGACATCACTCTTTTATTATAGTGATTCCATGTTATTCGGTATGCTTTCTGAAGTTTGGTAGCTCTTTCTAAATTAGCTTTCCTGTCCAATCCAGACGGTACAATAATTTCTCCTAAATATTTGAAGGAAGGTACGTGTCTAATTATTCCATAGTTGGTCTGTAGTGGAGATCTCGGGATATTCTGGTCTCCATTTACTATGAAATGCGTCTTCTCATACGATATTTGGAGTCCTGTCTTTGATGCTAACTCATGTAACTTCTCTATGGCATACTTGGTTTCTTCACTAGTCTTGGTAAAGATAGCTAGATCATCAGCAAAAGCTAGGCATTTTACTTTTATTTTCTGTTCCAGAGTACCAATGCTAATGCCTTTGATGTTGTTTTCCCACTCCCTGATGACTTTGTCTAACACTAAGTTAAAAAGCAGTGGGTAGAGGCCGTCATCTTGTCGAACTCCGGTATGTACTTCGAAAGGCTCTGATAGTTCACCTAGAAACTTCACTTGAGATGTTGTGTCAGTGAGAGTCTGGCGGATTAAGTCCCTGGTTTTCCTGTCAACTCTGAGCTCTTCTAGGGTGTTCTGAACAGTTTGTCTGTCAATAGAATCATACGCCTTCTTAAAATCCACGAAGGTGACAAATGTGTTGGTACTGCGGCGTATCCTTAATATCGTCTTTAGGCTCCAAATCTGCTCCGAACACGATCTACCTTTCCTAAAGCCTGCCTGGTATTCACCAATCAAATGATCAGTTTGTTGTTCTACTCTGTTTAAGAGTGCTTTAGATAATACCTTGTATATAATTGGTAAAAGTGATATACCTCTGTAGTTGTTGGGGTCCGCTCGGTCGCCCTTTTTATGCAACGGATGGATAATGGCATTCTTCCAGTCCTTCGGAATTATTTTGCTCTCCCATATTTCTGTTAGGAGTGTTTCTCCTTATGAGGTCATCTCCTCCTATTTTCAACATCTCAGCAGTTATTCCATCATTCCCAGGGGCTTTGTTATTTTTGAGCGATTGGATTATCTCTTTTATTTCTTGAGTTGTTGGGGGAAGTGAGTCTGGGTTTGGTATAGGTTTTTCAAACTGCAGTCATTCCACTGGAGGATCACAGTTCAGTAGAGTTTGGAAATAATCAGCCAGTATCTTGCAGTTCTCCTTACTGTTTGTTTCTAGTCGTCCATTACGTCGACGGAAACTTAATATTGGTGGTTTGTACCCTGACAAGTCCTCACGGAACGTCTTGTAAAAATTTCGAGTGTTGTTTTTCTGGAAATCCTGTTCTAATCCTTCGAGTCTGATTTTCTTGTAGGCACGTTTTTCGTGCCGGATTGTTTTAGCGGTCAGTTTTTGAGTTTTTAGGAAGTTCTCCCATCTTTCCACTGTTCGATGTCCATTCCACTGATGCCATGCTTTGACTCGGTCATTGACGGCTTCATCGCACGTTGTGTTCCACCATCTGTGCTTTCTTTTCCTAGGTGGTTGTCCTAATTTCATGGCTGATGACTGTAATGTTTTGCGAAGGTCTGGCCACTCCCTAGGATTTTCTTCCTGTAAATCTCGTACGAAAACCTCGGCGTTCTTCCTCAAGCAGTCCGGATCAACTCTTGGGAACCGGTTGCCTTTAGGTTTGGATCTGTTTGGTTGAAACCGAACCTTGATTTGCGTGAGGTAGTGATCCGAATCTACCACTCCCTTCCGTACCTTGACATTCTGAATCTCCAGCATATTCTTTGCGGAAATAGCCACATGATCTATCTGAAATTCCCCTAATAACGGGTTAGGTGATCTCCAGGTTTTCTTTTTGTGTAATGGTCTCATAAAGTGCGTGGACATGAGTCTCAGCATGAGAAATGTACAAAAGTTTGTTAGACGCTCTCCATTCTTATTAGTCCGCCGATGTGCGGGTTGGAGTCCTACTATTGATCTGTTTATCTTCTCTCTGCCAACCTGTGCATTGAAATCCCCTAATAAGATTTTCATGTGATGTTTGGGGATTTTACTTGTAGTTTCCTCGAGTAATTCCCAAAAGTCTTCTACATTCTGTGGATTTCTCTTATTGTCTATGTTAGTGGGAGCATGGGCATTTATCAAGGCATAAGCCATGTTGCTTGATTTTACTGTAAGCACTGAAATTCTTTCGCATGGCAATGTGAAGTCGATACTGAATCTAAGATAGTTTTCCTCACTGCAAAAGCCGTCCCAAACATTAATAAATTGCCTGTGATATTAATGGCTGGTTTACCCTTAAATATCCTGAAGTTTTCAGAGTCGAAATGGTTCTCATCTTGGAATCGTGTTTCCTGAATTGCTAGGATTTGAATATCAAATTTGTCCAGGACGTCAGTCAGTTGTTTGAGCTTTACTGTTTTCAACAGGGTATTGATGTTAATAGTACCCAAGAAGTAAGCTCCGATCCTTCTCTGAAGCATGATTTCGTTCCCGATCCCCCAGAATCCTTTGATCGGGAAAGACCGGACGTGTGTCCGGGGCCTGGGGTAGTTGCGTTAGTAGTGTGTGTGTTCCATCATGCCTTAGTTACAAGTTGAATATACAACTAGTGGTGATCTTAAGATAAGATCACGAAATTACTACTCGATTGTTGAGATCGAGAGGTGCCTCTAGGTGTTCTCTGGCTTAAGTGTGTTTGGTCCGCGAGAGCTATTTTGTTTCGCTCAAGTCCGCCGGCAAGCCGGTGAGGACCCCCCTATCCTCCACCTGGGACGCGCCACGTCGGAGTATCACCTCTCCGCCTGCTACGACAGCCTAGTAGGTTCGTGGTTATTATTATTACTATTATATATATATATATATATATATATATATTTTTTTTTAAACCTTGAAGAAGCCTCTCACAGGAAAAATATGTAGGTCAGTTATACAGTAATTGCCCATTAATTTTATGTATTGGCTGCTGAGATTTATTAATTATTGATCTGTATCTTTACTGTTGATTATGACTTGTCTCTTTTAACAACTTATTTGCTGTATCTTTATAAAGAGTTCTGAATACCAGAACCAAATAGCGAGCTGTCTTTATTAGTATATATGATATGAACATCTATTATTAATGTTGGTGCTCCATAATCATCATCATCATCTTGTACAGTTTCCAGCCCCTGGCTGGGTCTGTTTGGAACATAAGCCTCGCCACTTAGTTCTTTCTTCCCACCACCTCTCCGCTGTCACTCTGGTCCAGTCCTCGCCTCTCTTCTTGACACATTCCTCCACTCCTTTCAGCCATCTATCTCTTGGTCTTCCCCTTGGTCGTTTCTTCTGCATCTGCATCTCATGTATCTTCTTGGGAATCTTCTTCTCATCCATTCTCTTTAAGTGTCCATACCACCTCAGTCTTGATGTCTCAATCCTACCTTGCAAGGGCTCCTCTTTCACCATTTCCCTGACCTTTTCATTCCTCACCCTATCTCTTCTTGTTACTCCGATCCTACTTCGCAGGAACTTCATTTCACCTGCCTGTATTCTGCTTATGTCTCTTTTCTTCATTGTCCACGTTTCTGAAGCATAGGTCAGTATCGGGATATAGTAGCTTCTGTATAACACTTCCTTGCTTTTTTGTGGGACATCTTTATTCCACACTAAGCTCCTAATGCTTCTCAGAAATGCTTCTGCCTGTCTGCCACGTTCCGTAATCTCTTTGTCATTTCTCCCATTTTCCTCCACTATACTTCCCAAGTACTTGAGACTTTCCACCTTCTTCAGCTGCCCACCTCCAAGTGTTATCTCACTCATTGGTCTGTCCTTTTTCCTGGTCGTTAACAGGATCTCACATTTACTGATGTTAAACTTCCATCCGTACTCTCCCACGGTTTCTTCCCAAGCCTTCAGCTGCTCCTGAATTTCCTCCTCCGTGTTTCCTCCGTGTGCTCCATAATAATACATTGCATTTCATCATGTATTTCTTCAGCAGACAAAATGAATCAGGGAGACGGCCATGGTTCATGCAGTCAGTGATGCGTTCTCAACGTAGAAGTACCAATACTGCTTCCCAGGTAGGTCGCATGCTATATTATAAAAAATAAAAAAAATATTGCCTTTATCATAATGGAGGTGTATTTGTAAGAACCTCAATATTTATTGAAAATACGTGCTTAAAAATCTTGGGTAATAGTCCGGTGTCAAATGTACATCCGTGTGCTCCTTGATTATGCAAGTGTAGAAGTAGTCTCAATCTCTTCGTTTGACCTTGGAGAAACACAATTTCGATGGTGGCACTCTTGAAAATGGTGCGTTTGAATGCTGCGGGCAAAAAACAAAATGGCCTCCATCGCAACACGTTTACCTACTTATATCAGTAACCGTTGGGATTACGGGAAAAAGGTTCAAACAAAAAATGTAGCCGAGCATATTCTGCACAGAAAAGGTTATTACAACTTTTTATGTAATATCAACCGTTTCCTCATAAAAAGTACTTTCATATTTTTCGAAAATAAAAATGAATATGTCTCAGTATGAGGGTCTTGCAAGCCCATATTTACGTACTTGACATTATTTACATGGCCACTCGATAATTCGAATAATAAATAATACACTAAACACTAATATATTAAAAAATATCCCCTTTCCCTTATATTGTGCCGTAGGAAATTGAAAGATAAAAAGCACCACTATAGCTTTAACCTTTAATGAAAATACTGTGGAAGAAATACTATGTTTACAGATTTATACAGACAGAGTGGAGGCAATAATACTTGTCACTCCTAAAATTATATTTTTAATTAGTCATCGTCACTTTCAATGCAAATCTCACTTAGACCTAAATCTTCATCATCTTCTAGCTCGCATTCTGCCATATTGTCACAACGGTCGGGATTACCTTCGCACTTGCACATTTCAGTACACCGGAGTCCATTTGACTGACATGTACATGGAGAAGAGCAATGTCTTTTGGAGCATGAGCAGCGACAAAGTTCCAAGATAAGCTCTGGTGCACAAGGGTTGGTACAAGCAACAGGCTCGTATGCACCCCCTACTTTGTTCCATCCAAAATCTGAGGGTGGTGGGTTATTGGGATGCTGAATTACGTCTTGATTCCACTCAAAACACTGAAGGTGAGCCCTTAGCAATGCAGGAACCAGTGCAGATCTTGTTGGAGGAAGATTCTCATCTTGACATTGTTTCTGTGTAAACAACAACCATCGCACAGCTCCTATGTCGGTCAGTGTTGTTTTGGGGATATAAAGCTGACAAATGAATGCTTCCAAGTTAGTCCTGATATCTTCAGTGAGTGACGGTGTAGTTCCCAATTTAGCTAAAGCTTCTAGCAGGGTATCACTTGCGGAATTAAAAGCTTTCCACCACTTTATTTTTCCTTTGCCAGCAAATGATCCTGTTACATCCGCTCCTGAAAGAGCGTGTAATCCAGGGAGTGCAGAGGCTTTCAGAGGTCCGAGTGCTCTGTAAATTGAACCTATCTGAACGAACCTTTCATGCCATGGCCCAGGAAAAACGCAACATTTTTCGAAAGTTGAGGATATCGCCTTAGTGCTAAAATAAGGACATCAGTATCGGGGGAGAACACATGAGTAGTTTTAATTCCTTTCTGTGCTAAATAAGCTGCATGTAATATGATCTTTGTGTCGGCCTCCTCCTGCGTACTTGCAAGACTGGATATATCATCACCCTGTGATGAAGCTGCTTTGTCCCTCCAACTAAGTACGAACCTTCTGTTGTTTATCACGCCAAATTGAAGAATCTGATCGGAAAGGAACTCTGTTAGTTCGTCCTTCGTCTTATCATGGGCCAATAATTTGTGCATTGGTATACTTCCAATTTTCGTTTCTGGTACGATTTTGTACCTCATTGGATCTGAGCCCTTTTGCCGAATCTCTCGCATCGCTTTCTTCAATGAGTTTTCTTTGCAAGAGTCAAAAACTATATGTACCTCACTGTAATTGCCGAATTTTTGTCCAATCCATTGGCTGAAGCTTACACGGAGGTCACTACATGTCCTCACTGTGTTAGGTTTGTGGTAGGTATGAAGAAGCGCCATGCCATCTACTAACCCAGCTTTTCCCTGTAGCTCTTCATATTCTTCTAAAACATCACGTGTGGTGGAAGCATCATTATCTTCGTTTCCTTCGGCTGGTATCTCTTGCATTGATTCAAGAGCATCCGTAAGTTTGTACTTAGCTAGACAATGGTGCATACTCCCGTCAACTGCAAACTACGACTTCGGTAGTGCTGAAAATTCGTAGTTGCTCATATTGTGCCTCAAATCTACATCAGGTCTGGTTCTGGAAGGTATCAACAATCTTGAAATAAGAGATAAGTCTGTCTTTATGGCAATGGTTTTGTCCTTGATGGTAATTTTAACCTTTTTTGCTGCTGTTTTACACGTTCTAATGACATTCTTTTTCATAGGAGCCCAGAACGGAATGTTGTTAGTATGAACTCGTTGATCTAAGAAAATATTATGCAGATCTTGACCAACTTCCGCAACACTGCCTAAAGACACTTTTATTTCCTGTGGAAAGACTCGCTGAGTTAGGATATGAGTGAGGTCATCAGTTTTGCATTGGAAGGGATTTGTCGAGTTTTGAAACGCTTCCTTTAGTTTACGTACATTATCATCCTGGCGCTGTTGAAGTTTAACAGACACTTCATGATGTTTACTTCGTGCTATCAGTTTTTCGGTTTCGCTTGCAATTCTAGTTAGTTCCGAATTAGCAAGGAAGAATCGATTTCGAGCATTCTCATTAAGTGTTATACCCACCAGGCCCCCATGTACCTTTAGTTTTCGATTTTTGTGTTCCAGAGCCTCATCAGCACCTAGAGCACAAAATGGAACTTTACTTCTGTTCACAACCCAATTACCTTCCATAAATTGTTTCCAAATCTCTGGATCTGTGGATTCCAGGTTTTCCATCTCTGAAATATATAGGGTGATCATCCGAGCATAGTTCAATCTATTAAATGTAAAGAAGTATTTAACAAACAAGTGGAGAGATGCTAAATACAGCATCCAATCTGATGTTCTGACAGCTCTTATGAAATTCATCATAGCTTGGACCATGTCCATATATGTGCACACTAGTTTGAAAACAGGATGCTTGAGCTTTCTTGTTGCTGAAAAATGTTCTATTTCTTCAACAAGTCGTCTTTCTTTAATGGTAGAAACTACTGCGGCATGTACCTTTTCCAGATCTTTGTTCTCACTAGCTGTGAGTTCTTCTACCAGTTCTTGCAGATGAGGCTTCAAACAGTCTAATTGTCCTGGATATTCATTTTCAAATTCTTCTAGACGTAGGATAGTTAGCGCAGAGGTAGTAGTTATGTGAGCTTCAATTGCTCTTCTGATGTGTTTACCATCAAGGATTTGTTTCATTGTTGCAGCAGAATATAATCCACATTCAACCCACACTTCAGGTATACCAGAACGTTCAATGAGCTCTCCAATTGTTCGGAGCTGAGCAATTATAGTATGCAGCTCACCAGGCTTCAAAAGCCATTTTCCCTTATAGTCATTGACAGCCATTTCCAGCTGTTTTATTGGTTTGTAAAGAGCCCTGTCAACTGTGACAACTACGTTCTTCCTTTTCTTCGTGGCCTCTGCATCTGAACTTGTATCATGGACTAAATTATTCAGTTTTTCCAACTGCTTCATCACAGTAAGCTGCACTGATTGATTGGTTGGTGACTCTGGGATCATAGGTAGCATGGTTACTCTTGACACAGGCTTTTGATCTACAATGAGGCTGTTATAGCCAGCCCATGTTGGAGAATGTGTAGTAGGCTTCTTGTTCGTAGTCAGTATGTAGTTTCTTAAAAGAAACCAAACAGCATCAGCTAGTTCGGCCTCACTAATAATGTTCAGGTGGTTAATTTGAGTGATTGAAACTACAGGAAGGGGACAGCAGGTTTTCCAGTTAGGTGGATTTGTACATGTTATTACGGTTGGCAGAGCACTGTCAAATGATTTTGCTCGACACTCATTTGGTGAAGCTAATGACAGTGGTACAAATGTATCAGAATCTTTCATAACCTGATACACAGTTATGACTGTCCCATGGAGTGTTCTCCTACCATCTGCAGTGTCTTCAGAAAAGTCAAGGTTGTCCATAGCACAATGTATAAATCTATTTGGTACAATGTCTGGTGGCATGTAAACTCCGTCATTGTCACGAATTCTTTTCAAAACACTTGCTGCTATTTGTGTTTCCAACTTAAGAACATGACTATAATCTATGCTACATCCAATATTATGCAGAAGGTTTACTAGGAACTTACTGCGCGTTGACCCATGAATTGTCAGACCGATAGCTGTTTGAAGTGGTAAGTCCCTTGTACGATAAAACTGAGTAGACTGCTTGTTTTCAACTTGCCTGCGAGAGAGACAATTTGCCACCATAATTTGTGACATGTGACAAGCTCGCCTTTCAACTTCTTCATGTTTTCCCTTTTTCTCTGATGAAATGCCCTTCTTTCCCCCAATGCACCACTTAAAGAAGCAATTAATTTCATTTGGAATAATACCACTGAGATCTTCTGGAACGGAGCCATCAAAATTCCACAGCTTTGATTTAAATACAAGATTTCTGATTATGTTTGCAGCCTGAAACAAAACATTAAGTTCTGTCATTTTTTGGTCATCATAACTTTCAGCCTCTGCTAACAAGTCTTCTCTGGTACATTTCATGGAAACTCGCTCTGGTTTGTTACACTGTCTGGGGCGAGAAAATTCAATTCCCTTGTCCTATAGCTCCGTCTCAATAAATACCTTCAACTGCCTACGTGACATAGACGATTCCTGTACATTATTGGAAGCACAAATAGTCTTATATGTTTCTTCAAGAACATCCATGGCAAAAATTTGACCTTCTGACAGTTTTTCTTCCAAAATATTGATGAATTCGACTTCTGATGCCATTGACGAAATACTCCTCTCCTCATGCGGATGATTTCCATCATATCTCTGATTGTCAGATTGAAGAATATTCGTGACATATTTTGTCCAACATTTTCGATGGTACATGACATCAATTGCATGGGCATCATTAATATTTATTGCTTCATTTAACCTTACTCTGAGTTTATCATTTGTTAGTTCAATGGATTTGCGCAAGTTTTGGCCAGCTTTATCGGTTGAAACTCTCCTTAGTTTTTCTTTTCTGTCCGCTGCCTGATCACAAAAAAAGCATTTGTCCTTTTCGTAAGCAACGGTTTGTGACCTAGTATATCTAGTAGCCTCCGTGGAAAGTACATTTGTTTGAGTAGGTTGAATGCATTCTGTAGATGCCTCTTGATCTGTAGACGTTGACTGCAAACACTCGTACCTTTTCTGAAGCCTATCAATTATTTTTTTGTGGGTAACATTTTTGTAACAAGATCGATGCCACTTCAAATTATTTTGTTTCAATGTCTCTACGCTAAAATCACATCCGAACTTCTTCAATATGTTTTCACTATTCTCTTCGCCATATTTGGCCCGTTTTTTTAGACACACAACAATTTTCTCATAAGAGTCATTTGAAGGTTGTGAAACCCATTCCTCTGACGATTGAGCACTACAGATGAAACAGCATAGCTTGTTGTCTGCCTTCCTTTTATTTTTCAAATTAGCATCAAATACAGGCTCCATCTGCCTTCTTATCTTCTACTCTGAAACAAAAACAATAATTTCAAACCAAGAAATATAATAATAGCTTAATAGTTAATAGCAGGTCCTAAGAATAATGTCAAGCATATAAATATGCACTTGCAAAACCCTCATACTGAGGCATAATCTTATTTTTATAAAAAATGAAGTACTTTTTATGAGGAAAGGGTTGATACTACATAAAAAGTTGTAATAACCTTTTCTGTGCAGAATATGCATAGCTACATTTTTTGTTTGATCCTTTTTCCGTAATCCCAACGGTTACTGATACAAGTAGATAAACGTGTTGCGATGGTGGCCATTTTGTTTTTTGCCCGCAGCATTCACACGCACCATTTTCAAGAGTGCCACCATTGAAATTATCTTTCTTCAAGGTCAAACGAAGAGATTGAGACTACTTCCACACTTGCATAATCAAGGAGCACACGGGAGCCTATTTTTGTACATTTGACACCGGACTATAAGTGATATAAACATTCTGAAATAAAAGAAAACAAAAAGAAAACAATTTCTGGTTTTAACCAGATTTTTTGGTACAGTTAACCTCTGTTAAATGAATTACTAGAGAGGGACAAAAATATGTTCCTTTACTGGGGGTATTCCATGGTGGTTTCCATATTTTCAGATCAAAAACTGTTTCTCCAAATTGAAATAACAGTAGATGATTACTGTACAAGCTTTACTCAACTATTTATTCATTCAGAAACATAACAAGATACAGTGACTTCACCATAATGATCATAAAAACTGTCCCGGTTATGCAGCCCTTAATGTAAATCTGCAATAGAACAGAAAACCCTTATACTTTGTGACTAAATTGACCCATAAAATCTGGTGTTTCTAAATTCTAGGGATGAAATGAAATCTTGTAAGTAAAAATAGAATAAAAATAATTTGGCTATTCTCCAAATTCAAAGCTGGTTGATGAGATCTCCAACAATGCATACATACAGGGAAGCCACGCCAATTCACAAAAAAATTCATAATACATTGAAACTACATGAAAATCATCGCTGCCAATTACGCATGTAATCTGCCAACAAGAAAAGGCTAAATGAAATACCAATAGTTATTTAATAATTTTATTACACCTTAGTCGATAAAATTGAATTAATATACATTGATACCAGTTTTGGCCATATTATGGCCATTGTCAGTAATTGTTTTTAAAAGAAACAAAACTATTGTAATCACAAGCAAAGTTTTGAAATAATATTTTTCTTGGATTTTTTCTATGGAAAATTAATAAAAAAATAATTATATAATTAAAAATAGTTAAGAACAGATCTGTAACAAATGTGGTTTTCAATTTGATAATATAAGAAATAATTTAGTGAAAATGACATATATCTACAGTGGGTGATCTTATTATTAGGGCCACTAGGTAAAAATTGGAGATTGAATGTTTGGATCTTTATTCTTGTATTAGTATTAACTCAGTTTCTTTTTATTGTTGGATATTTTTAAGTACACATTTCTGTAGTTGTATTCAACAATCAGTCCTATATTGAGAAGCATAATAATGAAAACTCTGGTCATTAACTGAGAAAGGCACCAATTATGTTTCATATCCTTGCTGACTGTTGTTTGAGTGAAACGTGTTATTTATCGTAGATTTGTTCCATTGCATCTTTTGTGTGAATTTTACGTTGTATACGATACAGTAAAGTGACTAAGGCTAAATACAGTTCATTATAGTTCGGTACATACTTAAAAATACTGGTATTTAGAAAACAATCATGGGCAAAGCTAGAGTCCTTTCTCCGGGTAAAATTTCGGAAATAAAAACACTTTTATTGAATACTGATCATTCTCACAGAAAAATATCATCTATTGCTTCTGATTCAAAGTGTATAGTGGACAGAATTAAGAAAAGAAATGACCAAGGGTTGTAATTGACACCTAAACGGGTGGGTAAATGTGGCCGCAAAAGAATCACCACTCCACGAGCAGAGCGCCAGTTAAGAAATATAGTCATTGACCACAGAAAGGGGTCAATGAAAGTCATTTGTACAAAGATTCGACTAGCGGGAATCAACGTATCTTCAATGACTGCTCGCCGAAGGATCAAAGAGTTGGGATTCTCTTGTCGTCCAGCAAAGAAACCATTACTGACACCAGCCATGATGAAGGAGCGATTACTTTGGGCAAAGGAACATCGGGATTGGACTGCTGATGATTGGAAAAGGGTAAGCTGTTTGCCAGTCATGTGATTTGTTTTTTTCCTGCCTGTTAACCTCAATTGTACCACGCGTAAACATGTTATACTGTACAAAGCTACGTTTTTTCCAGGTTTGCTTTTTGGATGAGTCATTAATATACATCCTAGATGACAAATCTGTATTTGTGAGGAGACGCAAGGGAGAGAAATACAATAGTGACTGCATTGTCAGGACCGTTAAGCACCCGTTAAGTGTCATGTTGTGGTCCGTCATCATTAGTAAAGAAACTGACCGCCTGTATATTGTCGAAGGAATGATGAATCAACACCACTACATCAAGGTTCTCCCGATCGAGAACCTTTGGGAGCTAATGAAGAGGAAAATTTCTGCTCAGAATGTCACGAACAAAATTCAATTGCTCGAAAGACTCGTAAATGTGTGGCATCATGATGGTGAAATTAAAAATAACTGCCTCAGGTTCATTTGCAGTAAGCCAGGCTGTAATCGCTGCAAAGAGGGGTGTTACAAGATATCCCCACGTTTTTCATGATTTTCATTAATGTTTCAAATGTAAATTAGCGTAATATGTATGTCAAAGTCCATTTTAGATAAATAAAGTATATATGAGTGAAATTTAGTTTTGTATGTCTTATCAAGTTCGAAAAATACATCTTTTACCTAGTGGCCCTAACAATATGATCACCCACTGTAAATAGTGTTTGTATTGAACCCTTATGATATCATCTGATAATAATAATGATTCATAATTTTATTTCATATGTTTGAAAGAAATCAGTAAGACTAGCAGCAGTGGCTGTAAGATGAGGAAAATGTTGCAAGTACTGTGAGTGACGGGCCAGGAGGATATATTTAGCCCAAGTTGGCTACACAAGGGAACTTGTGACAGAAATTCGTGGAACTGAGCAGGTCAATGTTCCGTACGCGTGGCTTCAGGTGGTGAGTCACAGGACAGTTGCACCTTTGTCTTAAGTATTCGACAGAGAGCGAAGATGAGTGACGAGGAAGGAGATAAAAGTATGTCAGAATGTAGGAGGAGCTTCCATGTTACGCGTAACGATCGGAACTTGAATCTACGAATGAGATATGGGAAGCTGTTTAAGCCCGGGAATATTAGCGTGCTATTGATTTGGAGGGAAACGGATTTTTATGAAACCTGCGAAAGAATGCGATTCCACCGACCTGATTCTTAACCAGTGCAATTAGAGAAGTTCAATGAAATTAGTTGCATATCCGTAGCTCAAATACTTCGAATTATTTATATTTTTATGTCCCCTCCACCAGAAATTGCCAAGTTCTGTATAAATGTCGCCACGCTGGTTGTAGGAAACACAATTTTTCGAGGTGTCGTGGGTGACACTTGACACAACATTTCGAGGTCTCTGTGGGGACGGGTGTGAGATTTTATAACTTCGAAACTCTGAGGAGTTTTCAACTGATTAAGTATTCGGCAGAGAGTCATTCTAAAACTTTCATTATTCTGCCATGTGTATTTTGCGTGTGTATCTTAGAAGCTATCATGCTTAAAAATATTTAGGGAAAGTATTCATCGCATAAATTGCTTAGGACTTTGAGTGGATATAGCAACTCATATTAGCAATTTTAGGAGTTAATTAGTGAACTGTGTATTTAAATTGAACATTTCTACTTCGAAGAAATCAGCAAGATGTCAGGAACCAGGATGCAGTTCGGAATGATGACCATATACTCTACCACGACGATGTCGATGTCCGAGTAAAGAAACTGCAGGGTCATGGACGGTGATATATGCTGAAGGTGTTTGGCAGAAGGAACACGTACAAAATATTGATTATTCAATTTTAGTCGTAGTTAGATTGGTTTGGGAACTATGTAAATATTTTTCTTGTGTTTTTAATGTAGTGTTTGGTTTTTATTCGTGTACCGACACTCGAATCGAATGTCGTGCGTGGATACTTTTTGATCTTGTTTGTATTCTTGTAACGTAAGTTGTAATTGTACAATCCGTGTACATGTTTCAAATCGCTTGAGGAGGATTTATGGTTTGAGCGATAAATGGTGCTATAATAAAAGTAATGGTAAAACTAGAAGTTGGGGGGTAACGATTACCTTGTGTGCTTTGAGTTAAACAGGTTTTATTTTGTGATTTGCCTAGTGCAATTTTATTTGCGGGGAACCATAGTTCTCTGAGTAAGCTGTAAAAAATTTAATGAAGTTAATGATTTTAATGATCTTTGGGAAAGCATTTGAAGTCTTTCCGTGGCGTCTTAAATCTGTATCGTATTTTAGGTGGAGAGATGTGGAGATGAAGTCATAACCCAGCATTGTGTTATGTGTGTTTACTTGTGCGGGGAACATCGTTGTGATCTGACCATGGTTCTTGACTGCAGCAGTGTATTACGACGGCAGTAAGTATTCCGAGGAGGCAACTGGCCAGTCCGACGTGTCTTGTAATTCTAGAGAGAATTATCGGGACAGAATTGTATCTTACACACGTTTTTCAGGATTACAAAGGTATTTCCGTGATCGCGAGCCGCTGTGAGCGAGCTCTCGATGTTGTTGAACACCTTGGGTTTTAAATGACATGTGGCTACGACAAGACGAACAGATTTAAGATAACACACTAATTACGTATGAGGCCGGTGAGTCCGTGACCTCGATTCTTAAAGTGAGAAGGGCCTGTTTGATAGAACTTGTGCTGATTTCAAGGGGAGTTCACCATACTCATACTATAACTTCCTGCGTTAAGTTGAAATGAAATATTTGTGTTGTTAATTATGTGATACTGGGCTGATTCTGTTGTATTATAATTTATTTTCATTTTGATAGTTGTTGTTGTATATTTAGTGAATGACGGACGGTCATTTCCATGTTTATTTTTGTGTAGTCACGTACTCTTGTTTTGATTTGAAAAGACCTACTTGGGGCACTTGTCGTGTCTTGGCACATTGTCAAGATCTCGTCCGGAGATCTAGTTTTATAATTTAAAGGGTAGTGAGTGTTGGGAAATTCTTAATGATGTTTATTTGTAGTGTGTTCCCTGAGCCAATCTAATTTACGTAGAATTACAGATTCGTTGCCTGACGAGTAAAACCAAATGGTCATGAATCACGTAATCAGTACTTATTTCCTTCAACCCAGTCAAACATTGTCACGCGTTCACAAGTGTATAGTTTTGAGAAGAGACGTATTGCTTTAAAACGTCCTTTATTTGACAATCTCTCCCGAGATGATTATTTGTTTATAAATTAAATGGTAAGTTGTGGATGTATTGGACACCACTTGATGTGCATAGAAGTAGACACAACTTAGGGTTTGCAGTTGTGATCTGAGTAGAGTTGTGGGAGTAAATTCGAGGAGTTGTTGTTTTTATTAATTTTGTTGATTTTGGTTATTAACTCTTAGAGTGCCGGGGAGCGCGATAGCACTCCTCTATATGCTATCTAAAAGTGCTAGGAGCGCGATCGCGCTCCGTGTTGCAACTGTCCAAATAAGTTGTAATAGTTAGCAAATAATATGACAGATGGCAGCTCCCGTCGGTACCGCACTGTGGAAGAAACTACGTAGTTTCTAAATCTACCACTAGAATCTCTGTGTGGCGTGTTGTGTTTATGTTACGAATTTTTCAATTTCAGTTGTTTGGCGCCTACCTGCAGTCCATGTGTTTGTAATAATGGCGACGTGATCTTAGGAAGCTTGAGCGTTTCCACCTACAAAAACTTCGATCAATCCTGAGTGTCCCGCAATCCCCCGGAGGGGATTACAGGACAGCCCCCCCAAGTGACCCAAGGTCTAAATGTTTAGGCTACCTGGAAGACCAAGGGAAAGAGGGGGCTTGATCAGAATGATCATGGAGCGGAAGGCTGGGTTGGTTAACCTAGAGGGTGGTTTTCAGTTACTGGCCAAGGAAATAGTCATGTAGTCAAATTAGAAAACAACATAAACAAAGTATATTCAAAATAAAAGGGATACAACGTAAGGCGGGGGCACACATAAATAGAAGCACTGGTTCTAAGAAAAGATTTGGAGGGTCCCATTAAATGAGCTGGTCGTTCACGAGGCCTAAAGGTTAAATTAACCAAAAAGGAAAATATTGGCTCAGGAGAGCGGACCAAAGTTTAATCAAATGCCCAAACAGAGGGGTTAGCGAGCGGGCAAGAACGAGTTATCTGATGCCATAGAAGTTAGTCAGTTATCACGAGCGCGTGATACCAACAAGGAGAGCATTTAAATTAAATGACCTAGGAAGGTTTCTGAGCGCCAAACGGCTCATAATAAAACAGCATTGCGAGCAAACGCAAAGGAAGGGGAGGAAAACTAGGGTTGGCAAGGCCCGCGTGCAGCAACACGCCAACAATGGACCGACCATAACGGGCGACAATTCAAAGGGCATGCCGCCGTGACAAATTAACTAAATCCCACCAAAATTACATTGAGTAATAGTATTCCAAATTTGTCCTTTTGAAGTTTAAACCAAGACATAATTTAACGCAAACAGTTAGGTTGGCGTCCCGCGTACATCTTACGTCGTGGCTACCATGTGCTGAAGAAAACGCGTAGCATTTTGCCAACATGCGAAACAGTCTAAAGTTTCAGAAATAAGACGGAGAAAATCCCTTCATTATATGTTGAATATTAAACTAGTAAGATGAGAATTGCAGAATCAAATAGATTGGGTTTGTGGTACCACATATGAAAGTTCCAAGTCTGTGGACGCTTTGTTTCCACCCGCACTGAAACGAAAATATTTAAATAAAGAAAAATCTCCATCGGGAGTGAAATAGCTCAAAAAGGATGGCGTAATACGCACTAAAAGAAACAGTTCACAGTACCTTGTAATTGGCCTATTTGCCAATAAATTGCACTCTTGGCCGACCTCCGAGGAGTCGGCCAGAACACTTCCTCTCGTTACATCGTTCCCAGTTCAACTCTTGGCGTCAGACGCCAAACATGCTTCACTATCAACCCACTGTGTAATAGAGTGAGCACGGCCGATCCAATAGGAAGCCAACAGGGTGTGTCACCGCGTACACACGGCCACAGCCGCCATTTTCTAGCCGAAAAAGAGTCCAGTCATGAGAGGGGAAGGCGGGAATTTGAAAGTCCAGAAATGTTCCAATGTATAGAGCTCTCTTCCCGGGGACGACAGACCCGGGGGAGAGGGGGTGGGGACAAAACATTGTGTTAGTCGAAACGACTGGCACACTGAGGATTAAATGGGAAGACCGCATTACCAATATTGCTGTTCTGGAAAAGGCTTAAATCAACAGCATAGAATCATCCATAATAGGTCACCAATTTAGCTGGATTGGTCATGTCCATCGGATGGATGATGTGAGATTACCTCGTCAAATGCTATATGGTGACTTATGCTATGGCACCAGACCTCATGGTGGTCCTAAGAGGCGCTACAAGGACCAATTTAAGCAGACCCTGAAATTGACAGGTCTTGATTCACAAACCTGGGACATGCTGGCTGAAGACCGCTCAACTTGGCGCCGTACCATCTCGGATACTGTAAAGACGCTTGAAAGGGATCGACGCACACATGAAGAGGCCAAGCGTCAAGCTAGGAAACTTCGAGCAGCCCAACCACGCCCTCCTCCAGCAATACTATGTGACGTGTGTGGTCGCTTGTTCCATGCCAGGATTGGACTCTTTAGTCACCGTAAACACATCCACAAACTGGACTGAAGGAAAAAGATTTATACTCGGATTCGAGTTAAAGCCGATGATGAATAATGGCGACTAGTTCTCGTGTTGTGTTTGTAAATGATGATTTGGTAGAGCATGTTAATTCACTGAGTGATGATTCTGATTATGTCGAATCAGGCGATGATTCAGATTATGCTGAGAGTGATAATGATGCCGGAAATAATTCAAATAATGACGACAGTGATGATGTAAACAAACCTACTCGTGCGACAGTGGTTCATGAAATTTCTGATTCAGAGAGTTAGGATAGTGACGGGATTAATGCCAGAGTTGACGGAGATAATAACGATGATGACCAGGTTCCAGATTTCCGTGAAATTAAATCTGATCACGACGTCCAATTTCAACCCTCTCTTGTATTTTTCGAGACGCCTGGCCCTAAATGTACATATAACAGGTGTGAGTGGTGATCAGGAAAAGTTGTTTTTTGGAAAAACTATCGATCTCAAGATAGTGATATTTTGTAAAGTGGTATACAATAAGTCAATGTGCTCAGAAATATAAAAATTTAGGTGAGTACAATCAAAATACTAGGTAGTATAGAGATCCAAATTTGATTTGTTTATTTTTACAAAATTGCATGAGAAAATTTATTTTTTTACTTGGCACTGTGAATTATTTTTATGATATTATTACAATGAGTAAAGAAAGGCATCACTTAGCTACAAGGAGGTGTAAACTACAGTGAAATATCTTGAAAAGTGAGGGTAGTACATGTTATTTTCTTCAGTGCTGCATAATACGCATTTTCTCTCTGGCAATCTTAGCACACATGGAGATAAGGAGGCCGGCACTAAGAGGGTTAAACTTGTTTTATTTAGTATACTGGTTCACCTCCTTTCTTTAGTGTATGGTTCGCCCTGTTACCTTGTAAATTGTGAGAAGCCAATTTAACTGCACGGCTAACATGAACCAAAACACTTCCCCGAAACTTGAGTCTTGTTATGCTTCTTTACAAGGGTTCAGTATATTCCTATAAAATAACATTTTTCTTTAAAAATATCTTGGGATGGTCTACTGGGTGTGATTTCTATGAGATGAATAAAAGCTCTTTGCGGAGTGGAGCATAGGTTGGAATATGTAGGCTACTGTATTTATCTCCTTGCTCCAAAGGAAATTTTGAAGTGAATGGTCCATGACAAAAAACTGTTGTGTCGTAATTTATGGTGATGAAGTTGGATTTTGTCATGTTACTGTATGGATATCCATGAGAATTACTAATGAAAACCAACACATCAGACAGAAAATGAAATGACATACCCTCGCTAAATCCCCAAGACATCACAATACTTAAACAATCAAAATTTATACTACATAGAAGGAAAAGTCAAAATCAAAATGTTAGCTTACATGCCGGGGGCCAACCCCCTCCCCCGGACTACCTGACTGTTTGTCCTAGACCAAGATCAGTCCATTCTCAATGGCATCTCTAAAGGAAAAGACAAGTTGGGTTGGCAGCCCATACATACAATTGAAGGTGGTGCGGCATTAAATGCGGGCTAGATAGCCGTAGGTCAATCCAAAGGAGATCATACGACACCATCAAAGTCCAATGCATGAACGTATTTCTTTCCATTTTCTTCAGGTGATGCAATTTTACATGTATAATTCAGGTTATTTGATCCCTAAGTTTATTGTTTAAATGCTCTATTTTTAAATATTCCTACCTCCCACATCATCAAGATCATGACTTCACTCTTCCAAATCAGTTGTTAGTCAGCTCTCATAAAACTCCCATTATTCACACAACTCATCATCACACAAGTTCCTTGCCCACGGATTACTTATTCATAACACCTAAATATTCCTCAAAATCACATTGTCTATCCTCTTATTTTACCATCATAATTATCATTATACTCAGTGGCCTCCCACTCATTTTGTTCAGCAATAAACAATCACAACACCATATGTCTGATCATCTCAATAACAATAATCAACATGTGCATACTACTGGCTGTTACAAAAGCATGTGCCTCTAAAACTTGATAACTCTTCATGTTGCGAACAGAATGGTTTCAATACCCAACAGAACTTATTCAACATTCCATTCTATGAAGTCCTCGCAGGTCACATTGGGTATGGCATTACAATTGATCAAAAGATTGTTCATACAAAGCTTGTGTGGATCGAAGTTCTGATGTATATGCACCATCAGTTAATCCCATATGACATCGTAAATTAGTGTACATTGCAGATACCATTGACATCACCTACATATAAATCTTAAGGCAGGGACTGGCAGATGTCCTGGATAATGGCCACTTATGAAGTGTTTCGAGAAACACATCAGAATGCGTTGCTACCCGATACCTCATATTTTAGCATACTACCAGAGAGAGGGATATACTCCACTTTATAGAGAGAAGTTAAATGAGTGGACAATAATATTGGTGGTAGAAATACCTCAGGACAGAGAAAAGAGATATTGGGAACCTGTCAGGACCTCTTGCTGTTGCACGAATTGATTTGATGACATTTACCATCTGGTGTGGGTTAACATACATAAAAATAAAAGTTCGCCGATACTTGTCACACATGGGTAATGCCCATTTAGTTGTAAAGCAAAAACTGGCTGGCATTTCAGCATCTGAGATTGAACAGGTACAAACCTCAAGTGATTTAGCAGCACACCATCTGTCAGAGGTGGTTTTGCATCACTGAAGAGGTTGTGCATATTGAGTTCCTCATTGTTCGTTTTGTCTTGTTACGCAGAATTCTGTGCTCTCCATAGTTATCATTAAGTTTACTTTAATAGGAATCAGTACTTTGTTGTGTTAATGTTATGATGTTCTACCCCTAGTTTCTTTTCCTCTCATTCTTCAAATTATTTTATTTTAGGAATATATGAATGAATGAAAATCACTAATTGGATTAGAACCTATTTGGTGTATAGCAAACCAGGTTCAACATACACTATTTGGAGAGATGACCTGGATGTTATACCTCTTAAAACAACAATGCCCCCCCTCCCCCTCTACCGGAATTGTACATAACTCTCCCATTCAGCGATATCCTCGGTTTATGGTATAAAACTGCTGCCCCACAGACACACATTAAAGGGGCAGATGACCTCATAGTTCCCCCCCCCCCCCCCCCCCCCTAAAACAACAATAACTAACTAGACACACATTAAAAGTTCTGATGTTGTCAATGTTATTGATGTTGTCAATGTTATTGCATTTTCGTATTGTGATGTGGGTTCTTGTGTTCTTATTAGGTTGGTTCAACAAATTCTACAGACAACAGTTCAAATAACACAAACCAGGCAGCCAGTGAAGAAGTTAATATTGTTGGAATACAACAGTCAACTCAAGAACAAAAAGATCCCAGCAGTTCCAGACTCAGTCCTCAAACCAGGCATGGAGGCCCTAGTACCAGTAAGGGGTCAGACAGTAGTTCGGGTTATGCATCTAGTCAAGATGGTGCTCGGCCTGGCCCGAGTGGTGTTCAGGACGAGAAAATCGAGGATGGGACTGGAAACGAGGTGACAGACAGTAGCAGCATGACAAGTGGTGTTAGTGGGAGTGGAGAACAGACTAGTCCACATTCAGGAGGAGCATCAGCAAGTACATCTTCCACGGGAAAACAGCCTCCTCACTTGGGTACGACCAGGCAAGAAGGTGGCAGCAATGGGCAACAGGAAACTTCTACTTCCGAGGTGTGTACTATTTTCTCCACGTCATAGAAATTGCTCATCAGAGCAACATTTTAACCTTTCCCAAGCTTAATACGGATATATTCGGAGTGTACTTTTCAGCCGTGAGCGGAGAACGGATGCATCCAGAAAATTCCTACATTTAAATCTGGCGCCGTTTTCCGTCAAAATAATGTTAAACCCAGGAGATGGCACCACTATGCGTGTTTGATAGTTAATTATGTCACCAATAGAGACCTCTTTGACTTCACAAATATCTGCAGGCAGCTGTTGCTTCAGATGAAAGCACGTGTCATTGCGTAGTTGAAGCGAGTGCATTTTTGTGGTGTTTATTTAGTGATGTGAGAATAATGTCACGGATTTGAGTGATGGTTTGAAGTGTTCCACGATTAATTAATTAATTAATACCGTATTTACTCGGCTATAGGATCCCCTCGCCTCTGGTACCCCCCATTAATTTTCGAGAGCCGTAATACAAAATTCTTGGAAATCGCTTAAAGTATCCCTCCTTAATTATTGAGAGTCAAAATACAGCATTCTTGGTCAAATTCTTAAAAGTTTTTAAAATTACAACTGAAATTCATCCTCTTTAATGACAAATATTTTTCTTGTTACATTGCCGTATATTGTTATTTAGATATAAAACAGGTATAAAACAAATATATGTGTAATTCGTAACTACAACGCACACAAGCAACTCATGGCTGCCCACAACACCGGTAGGTAAACCAAGTCACGTGATAGCGTGACACCAGAGGGCGGTACTGGTCTAGTCGTCCATTGTAAATACAGTACACTCGCTAGGTTTTGGCATCTGAATTCTTCACTTTATCAGACAGATCACATACACCCAAGTACACTGGGTTAAATGACCACGGGGGCAGATGACCTTGCTGTTCTGCCCCTTAAAGAAACATTAATAATCTAAATGGCCACGATGTTGCAAGCCCCTAAATGAATCAACTACTACAGCAGGGATTCAAATGTTGTTTGAATTTAATATAGCCTCCATGATAACTAAGCTCCAGGAATATTCCTTTGTGTATACTTCTTGGAGAATATATGTAGTTGGCTTGATTTCTATATATTTCTGATTAGTTTTGCTAATAATGCATACCTGCCAACATTCCTGATTTAGGCGGGAGACTCCCGATTTTCCATAGTTTTTCCCGGCTCACGATTACTCAAGTTTTCCTCCCGTTTTTTGTAAATTATTGGCAAACTTCAAAACATATTCCAGTATATTTTGAAGTGTTTATAGTGGGCAGGTGATGAATGTTATTACAGTCTGCAATATGAATACAAAACTTTTCCGCCAATTCAATACTTTACGGTGCGTTATTTAACACTTTTCGTGCTACATGTTTCGGATTATTTTCAATCCTTCATCAGCCACATTGTTTACACAAATGGATGACATCATATCAAAAACACTGAAATTCACTTATAGGCATAAGATACACAATTGCACTCTCACTCATGTCATGCATAAATACATATTAAAAAACATCTAAAACACTATATAAAATTATCTTGTTCCCATTTTCATGCGTTTCTTATCACTGTAGAATGATGATGTTGATGAAGCTATTTTTCAAAACAACAAGGTCTATTTTAAGATATTTGACCTTTCCATCATTGCCGACTGCAATTGGAAAATGTTTTCCTTTGAAGATATTTTCATTGATTCATGTTGTGACAAAAATAGAATGGATAATCCCCGTTGTGCGGCCTATAAAAAATCAAAAGAAAAGAATTACATTTACCGTATTTACTTGAATACGACCCGCCCCTGAATAAGACCCGCACCCTGATTTTGAAGAACAAAATTTAGAAAGAAAAAAAGTTTACTAAAAGCTATTTGCAATCTTTACTAAAAACAGAATAGCATTTCTACAATATAGTATCCAACAGGTTTGAATATACAATTTTCATAAGAAAATATGCATTGTCCGTTGAGCCATAATATATTTAAACACAAATAGTGCTAAATGTTCCGGCATAACTCAACAAGATGACAGTGTTTCGCCCCGGTGTGCTATTGGGCTCTTCAGTTGGTTAAAGCACACCTCACCAAGACACTGTCTAGTGCACACTGGGAAGGCCATTGCAAGACGTATTTGACACATGTGTATCCGCGTCACGAGCAAGCCAGTGCACTATGGGAGTCGAAACTCCATTCCAAAGCAATTATAACCTTACCTTGGCATTGAATATACAATTTTCATAAGAAAATATGCATTGTCCGTTGAGCCATAATATATTTAAACACAAATAGTGTTAAATGTTCCGGCATAACTCAACAAGATGACAGTGTTTCGCCCCGGTGTGCTATTGGGCTCTTCAGTTGGTTAAAGCACACCTCACCAAGACACTGTCTAGTGCACACTGGGAAGGCCATTGCAAGACGTATTTGACACATTTGACACAGGTTTGAAGTCGTCCTAAAATAACACACAGAAACAATTAAAAATACAAATAAAAGTACACAAACACTTCATTCATCGTCATCAGAAGTACCAACTTTGGAACTTTTATCACCATCACTTTCCCACAAAATGTCGTCATCACTGCCATCCATAGCATTAGAAATACTACATTTCTTGAAGCTCTTCCGTATGAGATCTCCAAAGATACGATTCCATGCCGTCAAAATCCACGAACACAGCAGCTGAACTTCCGGGCGCTGAATACGACCAGTTGGAGTCAGTGTGTGCTTATCGGCCGCCGTCCACTCCGTATACAGCTGTTTCAAGGCTGCTTTGAACGGGCGGTTCACGCAGACATCCAGTGGTTGTAGCATAGACGTCATCCCGCTCAATCACGAATACATGACTCGTCAATATCATATTTCCTACCGGGCACGATTTCCATTAACTTCAGCTTCCCTCACAACTTTCAATTTCTCACTCACAGTAAATGACCGCAAACGCTTCGTAGCATTCATGTTTACACTCGGAGAACGTGCGTGTGACTGTGTGACGCAGCGTGCTTATGGTAAAACAAAGTTATAGCCGGAAGAAGGCTAGCACCATCTAGCGGATACTCGCAACACCCGATATCGCACGTGGCGGGCAATTTAAATCTTTAAAATTTTGATGACTCAAATAAGACCCGCACTCCAATTTTTCACGTCCGAATTTGTTTAAAAATGTGCGGGTGGTATTCGAGTATATACGGTATGTAATTTATCTTGTTTGAAAATATAAAAAAAACTTCAACTTACTAAGAATGGAAAAACACTGTGCTCATTCCAACCCAGACTGCAATGGAATCCTCTATTAAAGAAAAAGAAAGGAAAGAAATAAGTGAAAACACGTCAAATGTAGTCCCCGAGAAACCTTCTCGTGAAATTCATAACAAAGTTGGGAGGCGAGCTTAGTTGCTTACCTGGAATGCATGCAGGTAACGTATGGCTAAAGCCGGGTTTTACACTGAGGCACGAGGTCAGGGCAAGGCTGGTGCGGGAAGGGGTTGAGGGGAAGGAAGGGGGTGGGTTGTTGGGTGGGGGAGAGGCACTAGCGGTCTGTCATAGTGCCTGGCTATAGGAAAACATAATTATCTAATGAGGTTTTTTTACGTTTGCTGTTCATGACGTAATCTGTCATTCCATCGTATAAAATGTTATCGAAATTAATTTCATTCAAGTTATGTGATGGGATGTTTCTTAGTAGTTCTAATATATTTAACATGACCTCTTTGCTGTAGTAGTGTAATATCCTCAATTTTGGAAAAATTATGATTGTACTCTACCATGTGATTGTTAATTGCTGAAAATTTTCTATGTCTTGCCGCATTAACATGCTCAAGATATCTTATATTGAAACTGCGTTCCGTTTGACCGACGTAGTCGGCATTGCAATCTTTACGTTTATTTTATAAATACCTGATTTTTGGAATTTGTCCTTTTTATTGACCGATTTAGAATTGAATAGATGCTTCATTGTTGTGTTAGTTGTTCTGTAGGCTATTTGAACATCTTGCTTCTTAAATACATTAGTGATATTGTGTGTATGTTGATAAATGTATATAAATATTGCAAACGATTTGTCCTTGTTAATGGGTTGCAATTTAGTGACTGGTTTATTTTTGATTTTGTTTATCAAGGAATCAACATAATATTTGTTAAAACCATTAACTTTGGCAATCTGGTATGTAGTGGAAATCTCTTTTTCCAAATTTTGTTCTGAGAGGGGTACATTTAAAGCTCTGTTACGAAGGTCCTAAAGGCAGGTCTCTTGAGGCTTGCTGGATGGTTGGAATCCTTTCTAATGGTGGTGTGTGTTTGAGATGGTTTCCTTTATATTGTTGTTGTTACCTACGGCTAGCCCGGATTCCAATCCATCAGCTTTCTTGCGTTCCAATAGAGTTGTGTGAGGTTTCCTGAAGTTCTAGCAGTCGCATAAAGTTTGTTGTAATGTAGCAGGTGCCCCTTATCCATTTTACTTCCAGGTTCTGGACAAAGTGTGCATTCTTCAGATCTCAGGATGTTGATTAGTTTCAGATGAGCTGCAAGGCAGTCATGGCCAGGGAGGCTACAGCTTCTCTTCGTGGTGTTAATTTATATTGATCCCATTTAGCATCAATGTCCTTCCATAATTTGGTTTCTGCTGTTTTCTTTGCCATTTCTTCATACCTGTTTTTGATGGTATTTTTCAAGATCCTTTTTGCTGACATAAAATCAGTCTGGCTGACAGGTTGTTGTAGTGTGGTACCTTTTTTTGCTAATCTGTCTGCCTCTTCATTTCCTGCTATTCCAACATGAGAAGGGATCCACTGAAATGAGATCTGTTTGTGGAGTCTTTGAAGGGTTTTTATCATACAAAAAATTTCTTTCAGTTCTTTATTTTGAGGCTTATAATTTGAAGAGACGGCTTGGATGGCTGCTTTTGAATCTGTAATGATAACACATTTTTGATAATCAATGTTTCTGCCTAATAACTGATGGAGTGCACGTGAAATTCCTCTTATCTCAGCATCAAAGTTTGTTTTGTTTGTTTCCTTTATATATCAAAGTGCAGATGCTTGGTGACTCTTGTAACGGTTAAATCCAGAAAATTTATGGATTGGTTAATTTCAGATGTGCTTGGGAATTTAATATTGTCGATCTGGTTGATTTCTGTTGCAATATGATTAATGCTATTAATTTTACTATCTACTATTAAAAATACGTCAACATATCTTATCCAGTAGCTTATGCCCTTTATTTTGCTAATGCTACTGTTTTCCAAGTGGTCAATATAAATATTGGCCAAAACACCGGATAGTGGGGATCCCATGGCCAATAGTGGGGATCCCATGGCCAATCCTTCTAATAGGGATGTAGCCTGAGAAAGTTCGCGCCAGATAGCGCTCGTGTAGTACTGGGTAAGCGCAAGGCGATCGTCCTATGTTTCCCCCAGTCAGCTACGAGGAATGTATAGATTGTGACCGAGTTTTCTAAGCTAAAGTAAATTATATCTTCTCTAATTTTACTCCAAGACTATATTAATTAATTCTATAGGTATATCCTCTAATATATTATGAACGATTTTCAGCGTTTAAGTGTTAAACAGCTGTAAAATGAGCTACGGACTAGAGGCGCTAAAACCAGTGGGAGGAGGGAAGAATTAGTAGGCTACAGCGGTAATAACAAAATTCTAACGCGCTTTATTATTCAAATTATGAATAGGAGTCAGCATGCTTGAGTATTGTAGGCCTATTGATAAATAGCCTATATCTCCATAAGACTTAAATCATAAATGGAGATTTCCCGGTCAATGCATGTGAGATTTTCAAAGTGAAATGCCTTGTCCTGTTCGGATTCCACGTAAAGAGGAAGTCCTCTGTGCCTTATGATCTCTAGATTAACGGTCACGTAAAACTATAATCTTCCTTTTATAAATAGAGATTTAAATATTCACTGGCTCCCCTTGCTTATAGACTTCGATTCGTGTATTTTTTTGGTTGATAGCGTACATGAAACGGTCTTGTTTTAAGGTAAACATAATCAAAGAAAGTTGATACCGGTATTGTTTACCTCAAAATGCAACGCAACGTTTGATTCTTTTGTAATTTGTCAATTTCTTAATACAAATCGTTTCCGTACCCCTTGGAAACGACTTAGGGGTACAGTATTTAAAAAGTTTGAGAATCCCTGTTTTAAGGCCATGAACTGTTTCCATTCATCTGGCTAACTTAGGCCTATGACTCAAGAATGTAGAAGTCAGTCACTACCGGTACCACATTCTCCGTCGGGCAGATGTAAGTTGACGATTAATTCTGATTTCAAGAATCCAACCATAATACGTTTTTGACTGTTAATGTTGTGACATTTATTCTTGAAGTATTTGTCCGAGTATTGATGCCTTTGAAAATGGGAGTCACAAATGTTACATTCACTTCTTCCTGTATATTGACGATTTCTTCCCGTACCGTACTTCAATGGAGATAATTTATGCAGATTCCGATATTGTAGGCTTATCGTGGTAAACTGGCAATTTTCTTGTGTATGGCCTCTTCCTTATTTTTGTTGTGTTCGTGGTCCACGGAAAAAGCGATGGAACAGTGCCCGGTTTTAATCTTGCTCTCTCACCTTCAAATACAAACGCATAAATTCAGTGGTTGTTATCGATATGTCTATTCAGTTTATAGGTAGGAATTATTTCCCTTTGTAAATCACACTTGCCCAACACAGTTTTCGTGAAGTCATCGAGTTGAAAACGATGGGAACACACATTAATATTTTCGGTCAGATTTTCTTCAGTTCTTCCCTATTTTCTGTCTTCTGTCCCCTTTTGTTCACCATTCTAACATAATCCTTCCGCCTCGTATACCATCCCATACAGGACCCTTTTTTTGTACCTTCACTATCCTCCATCATCTTTGTCCACTCTTCCATCCACTTTCTTCTCTCCTCAGCCACTACTCTCTTTGCCTCCTCCTTTCTTTCCTGGTACTCTTCCCTTGTCTCTACCGTCCTATTTTGATACCACCTCCTAAAGGCTCTATTCTTTTCCCTTACTATTTCTCTTGTCTTCTCATTCCACCATGGTGTTTCCTTCCACCTCTTCTTACTACTTGTCCTCCCACATACTGCTTCTGCTGCACCTACTAGTGTCTTCTTAAATCTAGCCCATTCCTCTTCCACCCCTCTTTCTTCATCTGTTGGAATTCCTTCCTTTACCATGTCTTTCCTGGTCCTCAGTCCCTTTCTTCTCCTTAGTCCCTCGTAGGTTCATTATCAGCAATCGATGGTCGCTATCCAGGTTCTTCGATGGTATAACCTTGATGTCCGTGATGTTCTTATAAAATTCTTTCTCATACAGTATATAGTCGACCACAGACTTCCTGGTCAAGTCATCACTGTACCATGTGATTGTGTGGCTTTCTCTTTTCTTGAACCAGGAGTTCCCAACTAGCAGGCTGTTCCTGTGGCAGAAGTCCAACAGTCTCCTTCCTTCCTTATTTCTTCCGCCCCAACCCTCTGGTCCCAGCACACTCTCATACCCTTGTCTTTCTCTTCCTACATGGGCATTCCGATCCCCCATAACAATCATATTTCTTCCTACCAGCTGCTTCTGCAATTCCTCTTCAAACTCCTCCTTCTCTTCAGAGGCGCAGCCTACTTGTGGAGCATACACTTGCAGTATTTCTACGGTCTCTCCCCTCAGTGCTACTTTCACTTTCATCATCCTATCACTTATTCTCTTCACTTCTTCTTTTAAACCATCTCGTACTACTACTCCCACTCCATTCCTCTTTCCCTCTTCATTCCCACTCCAGTACAGTCTATAGCCTTTTCTCAGTTCTCTCCTTCCTTCCTCTTTCCACTTTGTTTCTGCCAATCCCAATAAATCCAACTTCCTTCTTTCCATCATATCCACTATTTCCTCCACCTTCCCCATCAGCGTTCTTATGTTTAAAGTTCCAAATCTTAGTCCGTGTTTACAGCCGTGTCGTCTATTATATCCATCATGTCCGAGGCTCGTTCCATTCTTGAAAGCATTTGGTTTCATCCACTACTGGCTTGCTGGGCCTATCGTAGCTTCACCAAAGCCCCGTTAGCCGTCACTTTTCAGGGTTACTTCGTCTGGAAGTTTATTATATGACTGTGATGCAGAAAACTTGAAACTATTTCTACTGTATTTAGGAGAGTGAATGATATATAAGGCTATGTCCTTCACATGCCTAGTTCCATAAGAGTGATTGTCTGAGTTCAAGATGTAGGGAGAGCTATGGAGTATTGTGTTGTGTTTAATCTTGTATATTAACATAGCTGCACGGAGCTCTGCACTTACGCTGAGGGGTAGAATTTTACTTTGGATGTACAGATTTTTTACTGGAGTGTAGTAAAAAAAGTTAAATATGTTTCTAATAGCCCTATTCTGAATAGTCATTAAAGCATTCATTGTGAATTTTCTGCAGTGAGCCCAAATAACATTCAAATATTGGAGCTTGCTATGTACAAGTGAATAGTAGATTTGTTTTACAAGGTTTAGGGGAATAAGATACGGTAGTTTCCTTAGGATCCCTACTATAGGTGAGAGTTTCTTCGCAATTTGTTCAACGTTGGTCAGGATCGGTAGATTTAAGACCTCCCATACCGGAGAGAACTCAAAAGGATGCTTTGAGTTAAGTTTAAGTTGAGCGTCACCAAAAAAACAAGTTTGAACATTAAGGGAAAACAAAGCAATTATAAAGAGAGAACAAGTTGCTTAAATAGTGCAATTTTATTAACAGTGTAAATAAATAGTTAACAAAAAGGGACAAGCCCATTTGTGTATAGATTTAACAATTTTATCTTTGAACAAACAATGTAAACAATTAGCAGTTAGCATATCAACTGGTTTTTGCGAGCGAAGTTGCAATATAAGGGGGCCCAGCCCAATATGTTAGAAAACTATATAATCCACTTTCAAACACTTCGGGGCTCAGTCCCAAAATGCTTGAAAGAAAAAAGAACAGGTTGAAAACCCAAGAACGGGAGAGTAAGCTAAGTACTGAAAAGCAGGGATGAGTCGCGCTTGAGGGCCAAATCTCAAAACACCCTACCACACTACATGTGACTTTAACCTTAAACAAGGTAGAAAAAGTATTTATTGCACTCAGGGCCAAATCTTGAAACAGCAATAACTACAAAGAGAACAAGACGGGCAACTTTACCTGGACGTGGAAAGATTGCAAAAACAAGCCGATATGTGTAAAGCTATTGAAGAAAAAATCAAACTTGTGTGCATTACAAGTAAATTAATATGCAGAAGAGCAAAAAAAGCAAAGTGAAGAACTGATTATGCATAATTGACAAGTAATCTTGTCCACAAAAAAATAAAAAAATAAAAAGGGCAATTTTAAAGCCTTCGAATAATAAAACTTGACACAGAAACTACTGAGCTGAAAATCTCCAAAATCGAAGTTGAGCGGCCTGATAACAGAGCCCTGAAGAAAAAGTTGTAAATGAGTTTTACTTGATAATCACGAGGATTCATACGGAGAGAGTTAATAGCACATGTTTACTTGTCCTTTGGTTGTTTCGTGAAGAGAAGTTTCCTTGGGTTAATTTAACCATGCATAGAGTTGTTGTTGTTGTTGTTGTTGTTTGATTCTTCAGTCTTTTGACTGGTTTGATGCAGCGCTCCATGTCTCCTGTCCTGAGATAATCGTTTCATCTCTACATAGCTACCGCACCCTACATCCGAGGCAATCTGTTTAACATATTCTAACCTTGGTCTACCCCTACATTTCTTGTCCTCGACCCTTCCTTCCATAACTAAGCTTGCTATTCCTGGGTGTCTTAGTATGTGTCCTACCAACTTATCTCTTCTCTTCATTAGCAGTCGCTAGAAACATCTCTCCTCTCCCACTCTTCTTAATACCTCTTCGTTTGTAACCCTATCTACCCATCTGATCTTCATGATTCTCCTGTAACACCACATTTCAAGCTCTAATTCTCCTCTTTTCTGCTGCACCAATAGTCCAAGTTTCACTTCCATAGTGCCATGCGTAGAGAAACAGTTGAAAATATTAAAGACCAGATACCTTGCCAGGAGGATTAACATTTGTAGTAAAAAGCAACTAGCTTTGAATGTCGCCATGTGGATAACGCTTAGCACTTGACTAGATAGAAAATCACTTGTAGTATTAAAACCACTTTAAAAAAGTCGACATGTTGTCAATGCAGCTTGAAGGTTAGAGTTCCATAGCATAACATAAACTCTGACCACAATTTGGTTGTATGAAATGCAGATTAAAGTTGAAGAAACTGAAAGAAAGTCAAAAACCAAAAAGGTGGGCAATAGACAGACTGAAAGAGAAGGATGTAAACGGAAGATTCAAGAAGAGTATAAAGGAAGGACTAATGAAAAACCCTAAACAAACTTCAATTGCAGACAAATGGGCACTTTTGAAGAATGAAATAAAATCCGCAGAAGAAAACATTGGTAGGAAAGAAAGAATAGGTAGAAAACCGTGGATCACTCAGGATATACTAGAATTGATGGATGAAAGGCAGAAACACAAGAATGTAAGAGATGAAAAGGGGAAAGCAGAATACAGACGTCCAAGAAATGAGGTTAACAAGAAGTGCTAGGACGCGAAAGAAGAATGGTTGAAAGAGAAATGTGCAGGTATAGAAAATTGTCTGAAATAAGGAAAAGTAGACACAGCTTATCAAAGGATTAAGAATACTTTTGGGGAAAAGAAGACTAAGTGCTGTAATATTAAGGACACAGATGGAAAGCCTCTAACAGATAGGGAAGAAAAGGTTGAGAGATGGAAACCTTACATAGAGAGTTTGTATAAGGGAAAGGAGATTGAGAACCATGTAATGGAAAGGGAGGAGGAAATTGATGAGGATACAAAAGGAGATTTAATATCGAGATCAGAATTTGACAGAGCATTGGAAGACTTAAGTAGGAACAAAGCGCCAGGCATAGATGATATACCGATTGAGTTGCTATGCTGCATAGGAGGATGAAGGTCTGATTAGGTTATTTCACTTGGTGTGTAGGATTTATGAGACAGGTGAGGTACCCCCTGATTTCAAGAAGAATGTTACTATCCCTATACCGAAGAAAGTGGGAGCTGACAGATGTGAAGATTACCGTACAATCAGCTTGATTACTCATGCTTCAAAGATCCTGTCTAGAATAATTTACAAGAGGATGGAAAGCCAGATAGAAACAGAGTTGAGTGAAGACCAGTTTGGTTTCAGGAGAAATGCAGGAACAAGGGAAGCTGCACTAAGTCTTAGGCTGATTTTGGAAGTGTCCCATATAATATAATATTATTTAGGCCAGACACCCCCGAAAGGGTTTGCGAGACAAAGCTCGTTGAGTGGAGGGAAGCCCAACTTTCCAGGGCCGTGGCTAAGTGGTCGCTCGAAGAATAACGTAATTCAACAAGATTTTTTAAAAATCAATTGAAATACCCTCCTATGAAATTGTGGGAGGAAACCCCTCACTAAATAACAACTGGCTAGGCCAAGTACGCGCGGGAACCACGATAAGAAAGAAACAAAATAATAGGAAACCAAATAATATTAATTGAACAGAAAATAAAACCAGAGCAAGTCGGCCAACTTACAAGGCAGCGTACATCAGTACCTTCTGTGGCTTCAGACCATGAGATCCATTCGCAATATTTGCTAAGTACCAAATCGAAAGATTCTGCCGAACCTCAAATGAAAAATAAATTTCACCCAAAATAACACTCTTTTGGCAAATAAAATACTTGCACTAGGTGACAAGAGAATTAGTTAAACTAATTTAAAATTAGAAAATGCAAAATTTGCCAAGATGGCGTCACAACCGACGCTATCACCAAGCTTCAGGCATTAACACCAAAACTTGAAAAATCTGGCGATAACGAGGCTTCCACCAAGTAATTTCTCATTTCCACCACACAACAATTCATCAAAGCACGATTTCATAAAGAATTAAATAATACAAGTCTCAAAGACCGCAAAATATTAACATTTAGACGGAGCGAAAAACTAATACTTCGAACGTACGGCCATGATGCCGATCAACTTCCTTCTAATAATAATGGAAAACAAACTAGTTACGAAACAAAGGACAGTCGCTAGTAATTAACACTGTGTCCCACCAAAAGAAACAAGTTCTTCAATTAAAATTTGAAAACAGAAATAAGTAGAATACTTAACTAAACCTAACTTATGTTGGCCACACTAAAGTTTGGTAGCAAGCTAATAGAAAAAAAAATTAACAACTTGGAACCATCATTTGCGCAAATGTTTGGCCCGTAGAAAGTTTCAAATCATAGAAATTAAGAAAGCTTGCAATTTTAAAAAAATAACTAAAGTCTTTGCTTCCCTACGTGGTCCAACAGATCACCAACGACATGATGATCATTAAATCTAAAAAAATATAATGAAAATGAAAATTAAATAATTTTTTAAAGTTTTCACCAAGTCTCAGAATAATCCGTAGTTGGCCATCTACTACCTTCTAGTCCGGCCATGGGCCGAAGCCCAGAGCCCCACGTCTGCTTTCAACTTAAGTCATCTTGAGAGTGCGGCGTCTCCCAACACTCCTTCCGTTAGCCTGCCAAATCGGCCCAATGCGCTTGCGCGCTACACACGTAGTGCTGCCAAGGTTATGCAGTGGCAGATTTTGAACTATGGAAACAGTTTAAATTATCGAATGTTTCGTCAGGGTGGACAACATAATTTTCAAGAGACATTTCCTATCCAATGCCCGAAAACAGTCCAGGTCCAATTTTAGGTTGGCATTTAATAAGCGGGAAGATTCCTAGTGTTTCATTGGTCACACGGTCACTTCACAAGTTTGAATTTGTATGACCGCGAATTCCGGACATCAATGTTCATAAATTTTGCTACAGACGACAATAATGTCTTTAATGATATTCCCATTGTCGTCACAATATTAAAGACCAAGCGATGATATTTGAAATTTTTACCCTATACATTTGGGCGAGATTATACTTCATGAGGTCCACAATCGCCTAGGTTACCACTGGGTCCGAAGCTTGGTTCAGAACCGAGTCCAGGTTTATTTTCATGAAATAGGATTGGCGAAAGTTCAGGAAGGGAAGTGTGCAGATGCAATCGGCACAGGAAGGTAGAGTAAGGAAAGATAAGAGAACGTTGATGGCATTTGTAGACTTAGAAAAGGCTTTTGATAACGTTGATTGGACTAAATTATTTGGCATTTTGAAAACGATTGGAATAAAGTACAGGGATAGGAGAATGATCTACAATCTATACAGAAACCAGACAGCAGTCATTCGAGCTGAAGGACATGAGAGAGAAGCTGGTATTCAGAAAGGTGTAAGGTAAGGCTGCAACTTATCACCCATACTTTTCAATCTTTACATTGAACAAGCAATGACAGGAAATTGAAGAAAATTTTAAAGTGGGAGTGAAGATTCAGGGAGAAATAATTTCAACTCTGAGATTTGCTAATGACATAGTCATCTTGGCTGACACACCTGAGGATTTGAATGAGTTTTTGAATGTTATGGACTCCGTCTTGAGGAAAGAATTCATGATGAAAATTAATAAATGTAAAACAAAAATATTGGAATGCAGCCGAAATAAATCAGAAATCTCTATGGACATCAAATTTGCAGGTGAAAAACTAAAGGAAGTAGGAGACTTCTGTTACTTAGGAAGCAAAATAACCAGTGATGGACGAAGCAAGGAGGATATAAAAAGTGGGTTGGCTCGGGCAAGGAAAGCATTTCTACAAAAAAGGAATCTGTTGACATCGAATATAGATTTAGGTATTAGGAAGTCATTTTTGAAAGCCTTTGTCTGGAGCGTGGCACTCTATGGAAGTGAAACTTGACTATTGGTGCAGCAGAAAAGTGGAGAATTGAATTGTTTGAAATGTGGTGTTACAGGAGAATGATCAGATGGGTAGATAGGGTTACTAACGAAGAGGTATGAAGACGAGTGGGAGAGGAGAGATGTTTCTAGAGACTGCTAATGAAGAGAAGAGATAGGTTGGTAGGACACATACTAAGACACCCAGGAATAGCAAGCTTAGTTATGGAAGGAAGGGTCGAGGACAAAAATTGTAGGGGTAGATCAAGGTTAGAATATGTTAAACAGATTGCCTCGGATGTAGGGTGTGGAAGCTATGTAGAGATGAAACGATTAGCTCAGGACAGGGTGGAATGGAGAGCTGCATGAAACCAGTCAAAAGATTGAAGACTCAAACAAACAACACCAGCACTTGATTGTCTGTGATTATTTTGTAAGTGCATGTCTCAACTGGTTTTTTTTTTTGGTATAATTTCTTTGATTGTCTCCCAAGTTTTATTGGAATTGTTTCCATATGTTCTGAATTTTTCTGAGTGGTAATTTGTCTTTAGTCTTCTTTCTAAGCCTGTTACACTATTCCTGCATCTACAGTATTCTTGGATGATATCATTACTATTTTTGTGAAGGGGATTTTTGAGCTTTGCATGCAAAGTGTCTCGTTGTTTTATATGTGTAAGGAGTTCAGCTGTGACCCATGGTAAGTTTTTAGTCTGTTTTTTAGGTAGATTTCATTAGAAAGCTAACTATTGCAATGGGTACCATGTTTCGACTTCCGGAAAATTTCGACATCTTCGTGTTTCACATCCCCTAGACCCCAAAACCACCGTCAGGTCAAAAGTTTATATATAATTTATGTATGTACAGTATATATGTACATATATCACTTTCTTGTGGACATGATAACTACTGCAATTTTGCACCAATGACTTTGAATTTTATACATAATATGTATCCCTATAAAATCTTGGTCGAGTTCGTTAATGGGCACAATCGGTCGAAGGGGGTTAAAAGGGGGCTTTTTTTTCTTCGAAAAAGAGACTCTTCATATTTGAAATATTGAATCCATTCAAAGTTCATACTATGTATCGGTTAAGGCCCAAAAATGTGTTTGAAAAGTTTTTTGATAGCACTAACCATTGACCAAAGGGATGGGAAAAGGTGGGTTTTTCGGGAATCATTAATCATATCTCTCTTAATAGGCACAATATCAAAACCGTACAAAATGGACAATATTCCCCTAATAATTACCTGCCTGAAAGAGTTTTTGATATGACTCACCATTACGCCAAGGGATGACCAAATGATTTTGGAATTAGAAGAAAATGCCAAGAGCCATCAGAGGTTGCCATGACAACAGTACTAAATTGTTAGTTATTGTTGCTTTAAGGGGCGGAACCACGAGGACATCTGCCCCTACTACTAAATTGATGAGGGATGAGCCATCAGACGATTCCATGACGCCGCCATAGCACGAGATCACATTCAGTTTTCCATCTGACTCTGTGGGGAGGGGCTTCGGTGATGTAACTCGTAGCATGCTGAACTTCTATGCCCAAGGTCGTGGGTACAAATCCGGCCGAAGTCGTCGGATTTTCTAAGAGCGCTAAAAATCCCTCAGTATGCTTTCCTTTGGAGGGGAAGTTCCAACGTTCGTTGCGAGTAGCTGGTTGCGGTGGCATCTAGTAGCCAAGTTCACAGCTAGGTGTCGTTGATGGTAGTATTTGGTAGCAAAATTAGGAACTACTACTTGAAATTGACCGTCTGCAGTCCGTACTTGAATTACAGACTTATACAGCCATCACAATTAACACCGTTTATCAGACAGAGACTACACACACCCAAAGTACATGGGGCTACATGACCGCGTTGTCGCAGCCCCTAAACTGAGGAACCAACCAAAATCTCTGCGGGAGATTAATTTTTGCGTGAAGAAGTAACAGACCTTTAGATAGTTGCACATCAGTGTCGAAACCTCGCATATGGACAGTGTGACCACAAGTATAAAAATGGACCCCAAATGACGAGAAGGTTACCGTCCCCATAAGACAATAAAATGTTTAAAATATGCATAAAATGACGAAAAACAAAGTTAATTAAGCTCCAATTATAAAATACTTTCTCGCAATAAATGAGGTCTGATCCTTCCACGAAAACCTGCATATTCTGCCTATTTTCGCCTATCCCCAAGTTTGCCCAGAGAAATCTACCTCGGCCTTCCGGCGTGCCGAGAGTAATTTTTTAATTGTTAGTATTGTTTATTTTTCTTTGGCTATGCCTGTTCCTTAGATTCAATTGTTTGATGAGTTATATAGAGAGTTAACAGTACTGTCTGCATCGTTATGGAAATCTGCGTTTATAGATATATTAGTTTCAGGAGTGTATTGCCTATCCCTAGAGTCCCCGTGTATTGTTGATTTTGTCGAGTTATGTGACTGAGTGAACGTGCTGTAATTAGTGTTGGAAATATCAAGAATTAATATACTGTGATCACTAATATTGCTAACAGTTGATATTTTATAACTTAATTCTTAATTGTTCAGTGACACATGATCTATTAAGATAGCTGCAGTGTCAAAAAGTCGTGTAGCATATTTAATGTTGCGCTGTTTATAACCATAGCATACTATTAGATTTAGATATTTCCTTCTTAATTGATCATCAGGTAGGATATCAATGTTGGTATCTCCGAGGAAGATGCATAATTTATTGTGTATCTGACTAAGAAAACTTTCAAATGAATTTAAGAAAGGTATGTCATTGCTTCTATTGGGGTTATATGTTGGCCTGTTACTTTTAACATCATCTCTGAATACCTCAATCCATATCAAACTAGGATTCATTTCACACTTTCTTCTAACATTCACTTTCCATTTGTGTGATACATAAATATCCAGGCCCCCACCATCTTTCTCATCTCTATGAGCAAACACTCTTGTGAAATTGAATCAGTCATTTCTAAAATGCCCTTTCTGACATGGTAGTTATTGTTGTTTTAAGGGGCAGAAATACGAGGTCATCTGTCCCTTTTCTGTCATGTTTGGTGAAAAAAGAAACCCAATCCATGCTTAACTCATCGTCACCAAACATGCCAGAAAAGGGGCAGATGACCTCGTAGTTCCACCCCTTTAAACAACAATAACAAACATGTCAGGAAGGGCCTTTTAGAAATGACCGATTCAATTGTTAAAGTTATAAAAATCTGCCTCATTACTTTTCTCCCAGGTTTCTATTACTTACTTAATTCCTGCCGCTCCTTCCGGAGCATAGGGCCTTGGCGAAATTCCTCCACGCAGTACGGTTCCTGGCCATTCTCTTCACTTGACTCCAGTTCTTGTCCACCTCTGCAATTTCATTTTCGATCGTCCTCTTCCTGGTCTTCTTAGGTCGACCTCGCTTCCTGGCGCCTTGAGGATTCCAGTCTAGCGCCGCCCTCTCAATAGCTCCGTCCGGCTTCCTTAGTGTGTGACCAATCCAGCGCCATTTCCTCTCCTTGATCTGGATGCTAATCGGTTGTTGATTGGTGATGGTCCAAAGTTCTTCATTTGAGATTATGTCCGGCCACCTCACATTCATGATGCGACGCAGACATCTGTTAATGATCACCTGTAGCTGGTTGTTGATCGGTTTTGTGACTTTCCATGTTTCACAGCCGTAGAGAAGAATCGACTTTACGTTGCTATTGAAAAGGCGGAGCTTGGTCTTCCTGGAAATGTTTCTATTTCTCCAGATGGGGTAGAGCTGGACAAAGGCACCATTTGCCTTCCTGATACGGCTTCGAACATCTTCCTCTGCTCCCCCATCATTTGTGACTATACCTCCAAGGTAGAGGAAGGACTCAACTCGCTCAATGTCCTTTCCGTTGACTGTCAAACTAGTCGTGATGTCAGAATTTATCCTCATCTCTTTGGTCTTGTTGGTGTTGATCATCAGTCCTGCACGTTCTGCTTCTCTCTGCAACCTCCCCAGCTTATCTTCTATGTCTCGGTACCGTTGTGCCATAAGACAAATGTCGTCTGCGAAATCCAGATCTTCAAGCCTGTCATTTATACCCCATTGAATACCCCTCTTCCGTCCTCCCATTACCTTCTTCATCACACTATCCAGGACCAACAGGAACAGAGTGGAGGAAATGACACACCCCTGTCTCACTCCGGAACTGACCTTTGTCTTTTCTGTTAATTTGCCTTCGTGAAGAACCTGGCACTCATACCCTTTGTACATCTGTTCCATGATTCTGATGATCTTTGTTGGAATTTTATATTCCTCGAGGGTCTTCCACATGATTCTTTGATTTACGGAGTCGAAGGCTTTCTCGAAGTCAACAAATGTGAGGTAAAGGGTATTCCGCCACTCCACACTCTGCTCCAGGATGATTCGGAGGGTGTTGATGAGATCCACACAGCTGCGATGTTGTCGAAATCCAGCCTGTTCCTTCCGAAGCCTTTTTTCTACGCAGTCTTTTATACGATTCAGGATGACTCTCGCCAGCACTTTGCTTGGAATGGACAGCAAGGTGATACCCCTCCAGTTGTTACAGTTTGTGGTGTCCCCTTTCTTCGGCAACTTGACTATCAACCCTTTCTTCCAGTCGGTTGGTAGGCTATAAGGTTTCTATAACTACCAATATATCTGTCTGACCTATCATTTGCAAGAGAATTTCAATGTCATCAAGCTTTTTCCGAATACTTCTACTATTGATTTACAAACACCTAACCTCTCCACCTAATTCTAATGAGTTTATGCACGCTCTTAATTGGAGTCTTGGTGCATGACTGGCTCAGCGGTTCGTATCCTGGCGCTGTCAGGTGGCATTTAAGGGTGTACAAATGTGAGGGAGCCGTGTCAGTAGATTTACTGTCATGTTTAAGATCCCCTTTGGCAAAATTCCTGCTCCCCGGTGTCTCTAAAGGCCAGAGTAGTTAAAAGGAACGTAAACCAATAACATTATTATGTTGCATGAAATCACCCAGTTATACTTGTGTTCACTGCACTGTATTTTACCTGGGTGTTTACTTGTAGTCAGCAATATCATAAAATATCATCACTCGTTTTATCAATTAGTTTGCTGAGAGTAAAAACTTGGCAACTCTGTTTAAAAGTTTTCCAAATGTCATTGTTCCTCTTCTATTCAGGTGGATACCGTCATAAGCAAGGTCCCTGTCTTGTAACAAAGAGTTCCCTTCTAAGAAAAGTTTTTTTTCACCACACAACCAATCCAGTGTTGAATTCATGGCATTAACGTATCGTGGGTCTATGTCACGTCTTTGCAATGCACCACTAATACATACTTTCGAACTCGAAAGGGCATTTTCCACTTTGTCCACGAGCTTGTCTATGTCATTCATTATGTGAGTTGGTGTTGGAGAACTGTTTAAGCAATTTGTCCCTACATGAATCATTACCACCTAGGGTCTTCTCTGTATCTTTTTACCAGCCCTTCTTGGGCGACTGATTTAAAACTTCCCAAAATCATCCTCCTATTTTTGATCGGAAGTACTTCATCATATACCACACAATTGAAATGGCAGGGTCGTGGAGTGTTGGACACACATTTGGTCAACCTAACTGGTATCATTTGGGCGTTCAACTATTAGGTGTAATTCCCTATAAAGAAAACTAATTATAACCTTCAAAATATGTGTATTAATATCAACTTTAAACATATGGCGGGGACTCTCGTCGAACAGACTATGGTTTACTATCTTCTCTCCTCGGCAATGACGAAAACATGTGACCCAAAATGAATGTTGGAATATAAAGATGTTTGTTACTCACTCATCGACGATCTAGCAGATAATCTACGAGACATGCTCGATAGATCAGTTCTCCCCAGCATTTCTAAGATTTTCCACACGTGGTTTGCGGTTAGAGATGTTTACTGGTTTACATAGCCACATCTCTGCGAGAGAAATGAATGTGCTTCCGTACCCAACTTGAATTGTGCTAACAGAGATAACATCGTTGTGATATGTAGCCGTTTCGAGTACATTCACAAGCCATGCTTTCAACAAAACTGTTTCTCCAAATAGGCCTACGCCAAATTACGAGAACGCGACCTTTCCAATCAGACGCTACAATAGAAGTGAAGCCTCGCTTGACGAAAAACCCACCGCTCATCTTGTAAACACATGTTTTCGTCTTTCTCCGCCAGGGTCATGATACCCTCCAACCCATACAAAATACACCAATAATCTCGAACCCATGTATATTTCTTACAACTCGTGGCGCGAAACTCTTCTCTGACGTCAGAACCTTACACAATTTACACAAAGCTTTCTTCAAGACAAGGGAAGTTATTCTCGGCCCAATCTAAATTTGGCCTAGAGTTTCCTGCTGTTGCAACATCTTGTAGCTTACCTACACAATCCGCTGTCTTGTATACTGACATCTCCCATACAAATTAAATGAAATATTCCTGACTGAGTCCCCGAGATACACAAGATATATATACACTAAGAAAATGAAATTCTACAACCTAAATGATGATGATGAACAAGAAAAGAAATGGTATGAACAAATTACCCTAACCTGACTTCTCTTGCAGTCAACCAAATAAGGGTTTGGGAACATTGTGACCGGAACAGTCACATCTCGAACCTCATTTTGCAGCACCTTTCTTGTTAATTGCTCAGTTCTTATTCCTGGATAGCAATAGACTGCGGCATCATCTATTACTGGGCCTACATTTCGTAAAATGGAATCTCCCATAACAAGTACACGAGGACTTTTCCTTTTCTTAGTAGATTTATGGATAAGTTTGTCGTATCTAGATGTCTAGTTTTCAATATCTTGGCTTTCTTCTACTTGGGAATCGGAACAGATGAGTATTTCAAACGGATTCTGGGAGATAAAATCGTTAGGAAAGCGTGCATTGGTTTTTAGACCTAACATCTAAATAGTCCGCCAGAGTATCTGCTTCTGCCTGTAATCTTTCTTTTAGGAGTCTTATTTGAGTCTGTGCATTTTTAGATCAACCACAAGCATTTTAATTATTTCCTCTTTGGATGCTAAATGTAATTTTGAGGAGTTCAGTTTCATTCGCCGCTCATACTTGTTTCCCAGTTGATTTTCTTCACTTCTCACAATTTTTTTGCCACTATATGTTTTGTACTTGGCCTACAATTAAAACACACCTCTTCAAGAGATAAAGAATTTTTGTCACATGGAACGCTTACATCACCCGATTGGGAACAATTTTCAAAGGATAACCGTTCGTGACTTACGTTTAACATCGCCATCTTTATTCTTTACATCATTCATTTTGAAGCATAGTTTGCCAATTAATTGAGCTGACATGCACGATTTGCATCTCCTGAATTTTCCTAATTTTCACATCAAAATCTCCTGATTTTTGGTTTTGTAAGGTTGGCAGGTATGATAATGTTTTTGTTGCAAAATTGTGAGCCACGTTTTTAACCCAAGTAGGTAAAATGCCCTCCAAACATTTTAATAAGGGATAGGTAATTTTTCTTGATCTGAAAGTCGTTAAATTAAAATCTGAAATAACAGTGACATTGTTGTGATATGTTTATTGTAATAAATGCTATGAGTGCAGTCTGAAGGATTCAATAAATCTCACATTTGCCTTTTGAATAAAAAGCAAATGCAAATGACTTCTATGTGTTGCATTAGTCCCTGCGAGCTATGATCGTTCGCCTGGAGAGGCTGGTGCAGCAGCAGAGAGAGCAACGTGAGCAGGCCCGTGTCGAGCGTGAGCAAACCGCTCCCGAGTCGCAGGGACCAGGCAGGCGGTCTAATGTGTGGGAGCTGCGGGACGTATACGCCTCGGCTGTGCCTCGCAACTACAACTCAGGCAGTGACAGTGGTGGGTACACAATACATTAAGTTAAGAGTGATGGTTATTATTTAAGGAATCCAACTGCATAGCTGTTACTAGGACTCAGAACTTCATGCCTTTGCATGTTGTTTTCATGTTGGCATTCTAATAAATAATTGGACAACTATATATGTATATTTTTTTAATTTTTTTGTCGTGTGGCCTCCTGAGGGGCCGACTGCAGGTCTTTCTAGTCGACGCCCATGGGCGACCTGCGCATCGGGATGAGAGATGGAATGGATGAAGATGAATGAAACTGGGCAAGGATGTGGAAGGAAGCGGCCATGGCCTGTCAGAAGGTACCGTCCCAGCATTTGCCTGGTGTTGAAAATGGAAAATCACGGAAAGCCATTTCAAGGATGGCCGACAGTGGGGCTCGAACCCACTCGTCGACAGAGTCGGCAGAGAGCTTGGCCCCATGACCTAACCCTGCGCTTTAGCCAGCGTAGCCACTGCTGTCAGTATTACAGGGTGTCGAGCGATTCGAGAAATACGGGAATTATGCGGGAATTTTAGTGACCCGGGAAAAATACGGGAATTATACGGGAAATTCGCACTTGATACGGGGAAATCTTGAAAAGTCTCATAATGCACGACTTCTTAGCCCCCGAACGCTCGGTAGAGTCCTCCCGTTCAATATTCTATTTCGCCTGCACGCTGCGCTGCCACCCGTAATTTGCTCAACCGATAGAGCGCTAAGCGGGATGAGAACCCAGCCAACGTCGAATGCATACTTTGCCTGGCCGACCGCCGG
The DNA here is from genome assembly GCA_946902985.2 of Meconema thalassinum. NCBI lineage: Eukaryota > Metazoa > Arthropoda > Insecta > Orthoptera > Tettigoniidae > Meconema > Meconema thalassinum. The sequence goes on from OX336393.1 coordinate 180,411,112, forward strand.
CCGTACCCTCTACGCATGTGGCTACGCGCGCCGCGCTCGTTGCTGACAATGCCATACAGGTATCAGTCCGCCTTGTTATTCACAGAGGAGACCTGGGTTTCTCGACAAGAGCTGCCCTTAATGAAGCTAACAGATCAAGATATCAGAAAATTCCAGACGCGGATGTGCTGCAATTTCGCACCAACTGCCGAAAATTGTACATTCGTATCCTATGGCTGAAAAAATCAAAGAGTGGTCAACTCTTGCTCACGAGAGACCCGTGCTATTTCCTGCCTAGACACTATAGGGGTCGCTGAGACTCCTAAGTTGGAAGAAGTTACGATCGTCATTGCCCTGGAAATTCTTTGTAATCAGAAGAATTTGCTTTCTGGCGCAATGGCTGACCGCATCAAGAGCAGCTACTCCGCACTTCTGAGACTGCTCTCCGTTACTGCGCGTTTGAAGCAGTTCGACGGAAAAGAGCCACGGCTCGACGTGCTGTGGTCTGAATTAGTGGCTTCAGCACCTTCCTCAGTTCCTGCCAAAAACGATCTCGCAAGCTTCGTTAAAATGATACTGATTTTGTATCACAACAATGCAGCTCTAGACAGAGGTTTCTCCCTGAACAAGGAGTGCATGATCGTCAATCTCAAAGAAGCAAGTCTGATTGGCATGCATAGCCTACAGTTCAGGACGCTGTAATGGCAGCTGGTGCAGTAGAAAAGATAACCGTGAGCAAGAGTCCATGCTGCATGAAACTCTACGCCGTCTTCAAGGAAACAAAACAGGTGCGAAGCGACGGCTAAGGTGGCAGTCGAAAGAAAATCCACGGAAAGTCTCCAGGAAGGAAAAAAAAGTACTGTCATAAGTATTTAATTTTGTGTTTTGTTTAACTGAAGTTCCTAGTAACAATCTTGTATTTGTCAAAGTGACTTATTTAAGTCCGCGTAAACACTCAATGCAAATGCGTTACACATGCATACATTTCTAAAACTACAAACAATATCTCACAGCTCTCGACATTTTACTATCAAACACCCGTTACCAACATGTGGCTACAAACACACCACACGAGTGACAGAATTCTTCTCGTATGGGCAGGCATTGTTTCAGTCGCTTGTTAACCACTGTCTGTGTCTTGATTTCCTTTCATTGTCATTGTTTCGTTACTTTTACTTCGCCGAAGTTCGACCCGAGGGCTGGACACATCCCGTACAGCATGTACAGAAAGAAATACTGAAGGTGGTCTGGATATCGCGGTGGATGAAATGATTATTAACCTTGGAAATTCATCAAGCTCTGACAAAGACAATGATGGTGGTGATGATGATAGGGACAGTGAAGGAATGGAGGGTGTCAAAGAAACACTTGCCAAGTGACTGAGGATATTTTATTTATTGGTGTCAGTTCGCTTGCGTCAATCGATAATAGACCACAGGCTATTGTTTCCCTTCATAGTGTTCAAAATACCATCCGTCATTCAATAGCCTACAACTCGAAAATATAAAACCACGGCAATAATATCGCCACAGAGGGGCTTGTTTGAGTGCTCAGTGCTAAATATGTCTTTACCTTAACTTTACTTTTGTATTATCACGAAAGCTAATATTAAACGTAGAGAGTCGCGATTAAGTGAGTGTGCATGGTGTTATCTGTCAACTACTGCAGTAAGCTGTGAACGACCTCCACTCAGACTCCTGTTTCATGTTAAAGGATAATCATTGCATGGTGAGTGTTTTTATATTCATTAGCTGTAGAGTATTTGCCCTCTTTGTCGTATTTATTGAATTGAATACCGATGATAAAGGTATCATAGCTTCGGTGTGTAATTCATTTATTCATCTAAAAGTATCGTATTTCTCTGTTTGAATGTCCTCGGCGTTGACTCAGGACTGTTTTTTTTAAAATATATTACGTATAATTGTACAGAAATAATGTCTGAAGTATATACCGCTGTGTATTATTCAAATCAGTTGATTTACAACAACTCTAAAAACTTAGCAACACAGCTCAGCTGTTCCAAGCTCCCGGCATATCCCTCGCGTTGTTTCCTTCGAAATACAGGGTGTAGGTGAGAAGCATGCTCAGAATTCTTGCCGTGTGGCGGTTGGACGTAGGGTCTTGTTATGGGGCGACCGTAGGTTACGGAGAGTAAAAGCGGGGCAAAGTGACAGGAAGGCTGTCAGTACCGAATGCGCGGGGTTAGCAGTACTGTATTTGTCCCATAATTTACGCGTGTAATAGCGGACACACCTCCAATTTCACTATAAAAGTCGTGATCTAAAAAGGGATAGTGGGTGGGTAACTTTTATTGCTACATGACCCCAAATATTATTATTCATTATTACAAAGGGTATTTTGACTATTTTCTGTAGTGTAGAAGATTGTATCGCCTTGTTCCGGGCTCCTATAGAGCTTACATTTTCTTTCGATCTTTCATTTGCCATAGGACGCGCCACCGGCGTATGGTTATGCATTACCAGCTTCTGGTTTAGTAGTCAGGTAATGGAAGCAGTGGGAAGTGTGTACTACAATTTTCCTTGCATGTAACTAAGCAACTTATTGTTAAGAGAACGTAAAATGCACCAAGAATGATATGATCTTCAGCTGTGTGCAGTGAGAAGGCCCTGCATGTGTTCATTCCTTATGTATTAATGATGCGAAATGTCAGCTAACGTTGTGCCAAATACAACACTCGTAGTCTCTAAATGTTGCACATTTTCCCGTAAATTGCAGCAGTTTATGTTTTAATTGCTTGTAAGATCGTGACAAAGAAAGTGTTCCTCCAATTGGATGATTGTATTTAACTGTATGCACGTCGTATAATCTTGGCGAAGTGTATTTTTTTCACGGAGCAACTTAACACCGTAGTAGGCACGCAGCTTTTTGTATTTAGTTTTCTGGCATCTTGTTTTAAATTATTGACTAACATATTTCTAAATGCAGACAATCGATACCTCCATTAGGATTCAAGTTCCATAATTCATGCAAAATGAGTTCCGTTCGTTTGTGAAATTGGGGTCATAACCTCCCTACCCTTTCAGTGATTACCGTAAGGTACTTTACATAGACTAGGGTGAAGATGTAAATGAGCATTAAAAAAAATATGTTGCCAGTTGTTTGGTTTATTAACTTGCGGTAATATCATCCATAGATAATGAAAACTGGGCATGGTTGGATTTTAAGGTAGAGCCGCATGTGCTATCAAATCGCTTTCTTGCAATACCTGGAATATGTATAGAATTATAAAATGATTATTGGTTAAATAAGTGTTAATAGATAGGCTATTATAATTATAATGATTAAATAAATATTAAAGAAGGAACGATGCGTTGTTAGTAAATATTAGGCCTACCGGTACGGCGAATAGCCTACAACTCGTAGCTTACGTCACAATTTAGCATTTAAACGGGTCACGTTAATGCATAATATGCCAATATAACGACTGGATAGCAAATTATAATAATATTCTCACATATAACATATATAATTTGCACCAACTTAATTATTGTAGTCTAAGATATGTTAGACCAATGCCGTTTGAAATGTGCAAATCGCACACTTTGTAGGCAAGCTGTTTGTTATGGTCGTCTCTGACGCGAAGTTCTACTAATTACTCTTCTTGGAGACACTTGTCTTTGGAATATTCATGAAAGACCAACCCTTTAGTTATTATTTCATAAGTTGAACGCCTAAAAACAAAACCACAATCCGAAATAATAACGAAGATAATCACGAACGAACGTTTCACTGCCAATGAAAATCAAATGGAGATTCGCGGACCGGAAGTTCGTTATGCATAAGCTTCGATGCCATTTTAACTCGTGGAAGCTCTATAAGGTTACGGTACCATACAATTCAATCACTTCCAGTAAATATTTATTACTAGCGGACCCGTGCGAGAAATCTCGCATGTTCATAAACCACACTTTCTCCAATAGGTTTATAATGACACACTTAAGGAGAAAGGTTATGTTTTTATTTCAACCAAATGATTATAGAACACTTAACATTTCAGGATAAAGGAAAGACCTCAGAATGTTAATATGACATGAAACAGGCGTCTCAGTGGCCCGTGGACAGCAAGTATGGAGCGTATTATCCTACATCAACGGTGATTGCAAATCGCACATTTCGTACAATTTTTTTAAGTCCTTTTTTGAAGAAATTATATATATTTATGAAATTATAGTGCAATAAGTCACTGCTAATGTCTATTCTCTTTCATTTGAATGCTCATTTGTCACGATCGGTCGCTTGTGAGCGCCGCAGGAGGGATGCATACTACTGAAATAATATATATGAAGATGTGACACTCCTATTGGCAACTCCAGCTATCTGATATGACATCTAGCGGTAAAAATTAGAAACTTACCAAGTAGGGTGCATTTGTCACGTGGTGACTGTTTGTATATGGTTTCTTGTATTCGTAAGCAGATCGAGGTAATTTCTTCGTGTCTTTATACATAAGAAATAAATTTTACCGTTGATGGAGTGTAAAATGAGTAAAAGCAACTTATATTGCTCAGATTACGGCTGTAAGTCGATGTATAAAAGAGGGCTGTGGATATAAGTTTTCATCACTTTCCAAAAGATGTAAATAGCAATAGCCAAAAGGTGACGATACCAAATAAATACGGGCAACAGGAGCGGGTTGGACCACTCACCACTACACTCACTGACGACAGGACGGGTTGTTCACTGTTTACGCCGAGCCAAGTCGTACCAAGACAGCTAGGCCTACACCAGCCGACCACAGCCAAGCTTCATCAGTCAGGTATCCTTCCCCCTCCCGAGTTCATTTCCAATTACCCTACCAACCGCCATCACCTCGCTCTGCGATATCCGAGCCATTCCACTACGAGTCATATAGGCCTAATTTGACTTCGCAGGTTAAATATCTACTCTGCGAGAACCTGCTACCAGTCCGATATTCTACACCAACCCCACCAGCTAACCATCTAAATCGAGCAATTCCTGTGTCCCCCGAGCTTTAATACAAGTTAAACTCATCCCTTCGCCCTACCAAGCAGCAAATAATTTCTACAGTCTATGGTTCAGTGAGCAAACTCAAATATAGCTTTTAAAGTAACAGCGCCATGACTCGAACTGCTCAAAAACAGATACCAGCAGACAACCGATGCTTGATAATATGCAATTGACACATAAAATCCAGTGGAACACACAAATTAGATCACGTGTATCGCACAGCTATACATATATACAATCAAAAATAACACTGTCTTTATTTTAGGGACCACATTTACTGATTATAACCGAAAAATAAAAAGTGTTCCATATCAAACGCGTGTTATTGAGTATTTTTACCCTACTTATCCAGACCGACCGCAGCGCCCCAAGTGTTAGTTTGAGTTGCCAATTCTCTACTCTCTCAACCCTCCTCAGTAGTGATGGGCTGCGAGTGGACTCGCGAAGAATCGAGTCTGGAACCGTAAAACTCGAGATAATAGAGTCCGGAATCGAGGCCGAGGACGCTGTCAGCGTTATCCGTGAGCCATATATGGAAACTACACGATATAGAGTAATGTCGGTACGCATTGGCCAAGTATTGTATTAGTTTCCCATCAATGCACAGTGATACAATAGAATATTCAAAATTGGAAACCGGCAAGAAGTGGACTGATGACAGAAAGAAAGAACGCAATACAGTAAAGAGAAATTTCCTTCAACGTGATAATTTGCTAAGCAGTAGTATATATCGCTGTTGATAACGCCAGTAGTCTTATCGATATCTCTGGTTGAGTGGTTAACGGTGCTAACTTTCACGCAGCGTGCTGGGGTTCGATTCCCTGCGAGGAGGTTTTTTTAAAACTTGATTTTTTAAAATTACATTTCTTTCTTTCTCATTACTCAGTCGTTATAATATGAAGCATAGAGTGCATTTTGCAAGCGATTTCTCTTGTAAATCACTAGTACAAAAGTCGTTTGCAAGTTTAGCGAGTCTTGGGAATTTGGCCGCATTCTGTCCTATATCGTAAGTACGGATCGTGACGTCACCGTGGAGACTCGAGTCCTTCGCACGGGTTACTCGTTCAGACTCGGAACTGCTAGACTCGATTCTCGCGAGTCCAAGCGTCACTCGCGCACATCACTACTCCCCAGTAAAACAGTCATTTATAAGCCTATCAGCTCTCCTCAGGTAAACGGTATTTTATTTGTGTTCGTAGCATCCCATCCCATCTGCGAGAGAGTTCACTCGCGCGTGCGGGCGCGCACTTTGATCACGCTACGGGTTAGGCCTAAATATCGCCATCACCCCTGAGCTGCGGAAGTGTCTCCAAAAATGCAGTTACACTTACGCCAGAAAATTTTGATTCGCGCTTTAAGATTCATTTTTCAGCCATTCGGTATGCGAACTCTAGTCTTAGAGGGTTCTAAAATATACGGGAATTTGGTGGATTTTCGTACGGGAATTATACGGGAATTTGAAAAAAGTCCATCGCTCGACACCCTGGTATTATATTAGGTAAAACAGGATGGTTTGAAATTGAACATGGATTGAAACAAGGGAGTGTACTCTCACCATTGCTATTTATACTAGTGATGGATGATATACTAAAGGCAACAAAGGGAGCGTACACAGGTACAAGAATGAACATAATCCTTTTTGCTGATGATGTTCTGATTAGGGGAGAGAATGAGAATGTTGTCCAAGAACAGCTGGATGCACTGTAGGAAAATATTAAGAATGGGAAATACATCAGCCCACTGAATAATGTTGATTAGGACCTTGACTATACTATTGTTACTATTAAGTATACATTTAGTTAGGGGTGGCTCCTCATTAAAATGTTAGGGTGGGCCAGATGATACTATTGTTTCTTCTTCTTCTTCTTCTTCTTCTTCTTCTGCTTTTACGGCCTCATTGGACCACTTCAGTCAATCATTTCTTGGTCCTCTTCTTCAGTAAGTTTCCTTTCCGAGTCGCCCAGTAGCTCTTCATTCGCTCTGATCTTCTCAGGCGTTCCTCATCTGTAAATACCCTTTTTACTGTATTACGTTTGTCTATTTTAGCCTGAAATCTTATTTTTATATCTCTCAGTTTTTTTAATTTTGTTGTTTTGTTTTGCAAGTCATCCAAGGTTATTTCCAATTCTTTCATATCTTCTCTAATTTCCTTAATCCATCCTACTTGTTGTTTCATATTCCAAAGTTTCACTACAATTTTTCTAGATAACCTGGTTTCTGGTGTCCTCATGATGTGACCAAAGAAAGAAAGCCGTTTCTTCCGAATAGTATCAGTGATGGGCTCCAGTTCTCTGTATACCACTTCATTTGGTACTATCCGCCACTGTCCATCTTTCTGATATTTTTTATTTATGCATGTTCTAGCTATTCTTCTTTCTACTTTTAAAATTTTGTCGATTCTGTTTTTCTGAGTAACTTTAAAAAAAGTTTCACTTCCATAGGTCACCTCTGGTTGAACCACCGTCTTGTAATGTTTTAATTTTGTTGCGATTGATAGACATTTTCTTTTATATGTAGACCATGTTAATTTTTGGGCTTTTATCATTTTATTAGTTCTTTCTTGCCATGCAGGTTTCTCATCCAAGTTGTAAGTTATAATTTCTCCTAAGTATTTAAATTGCTTCACTATTTTAACTTTCTTGTTATTTACTGTTATGTGATTGATTATAAGTGGATTTGCTACCATTATCTCTGTCTTTTCAAATGATATCTGAAGTCCAATTTTTTGTGCTATATTTTGTAGGCTTATTATTTGATTTTTGGCTTCTTGAATATTATTAGCCAGTAACGCTAAGTCATCTGCGAATCCCAAGCAATTTAAGTTTATTTGATCTTTCTTGGTTCCAATTCTTATGTTCCTAGGATTTTCCCTGTACCATTCCCTCATTACATATTCCAAAGCACAATTGAAAAGTAGAGGCGATAAACCATCTCCTTGCCTTAATCCTGTTTTAATCGTGAACGGTTCAGATATTTCTCCTCTGAATTTTACTTTAGATTTGGTGTTTGTTAGAGTTAGTTTTATAATTTTTATTAATTTGGGATGAAGTCCGAAATTCCTAAGTATTTTCAGCAATGAAGATCTATGTATACAATCATAAGCTTTTTTGAAGTCTACGAAGGTTATGACTTGCTGTTTTTGTCTACGTTTGTAGTAGTCCATTACTAATTTTATCTGTTCAGGGCAGCTTCGTCATGGCCGAAATCCACCTTGATATTCCCCTATTTCCAGTTCTAATTGATCTTTACAACGATTATATAGAATTCGTGACATGATTTTATATGTGATATCCAAAAGGGAAATTCCTCGATAGTTGTCAGGATTTGATTTTTCTCCTTTCTTGTGTAATGGATGTATTATAGCAGTAGTCCAATGGTCTGGCAGTTCTTCTTTGATCCAAATGTTCACTATGCATTGGTGTAATGAAATCTTTACTGGTTCTGCTGCATATTTCCACAATTCTGCAAATGTTTGATCTTCTCCACTCGCTTTGTAGTTTTTGAGCTCTCTCAGCGCTTTGTAGACTTCTTGGATTGTGGGTGGATTTATGTTTTCTGATGGTGTTTTAATAGTGGTGTCTGTATTTATTTGAAGCAGTTCTGGTGGATCTTCGCAATTTAGCAACTTGTTGAATGTTTCTGCTAAAATTTCTGTATTTCTTTTATTACTATGAGCTAACTCGCCATTTTTGTCTTTTAACATTAATGTTGGTGGTTCATATCTTTGTAGTTGTTTGCTAAAAATTTTGTAGTAATCTCTTGAGTTTGTTTTCGCGCTATTTGTTTCGATCATCAGAAGTATATCCTTTTGGTATAGCCGTTTAACCCCTCGTATTATTTTTTGAGTTATCTTCCTTTGTTTTATGAGATCCAAGTGTGATTCATCTGTTTTTTGACTCTGATACCGTAACCAGGCTTGATGTCTATCTTCCACTGTATTATCACACTCATCGTTCCACCATTGGTGTTTCTTCCTTGGATTTATTGGGGCTACTTGTTCAGCTATTTGTTTCAATTCGGGAACTATTTCCTCTAGATCATCTGTTATTTTAATATATCTAGTTCGTTCTTTGTATCCTTTGTTATTTATTAGTTTATGAGGGTCGTATGTTCTCTTCTTTTTTAGGTGAGTTTTTTTCTTTATCAACGGGGTAAATTTAATTTTAATCTTTATCGTGTAATGATCCGATCCAGTATCTGTTCCTCTCAGAACTTTCACATTGTAGATCTCCCTGTGATAGTTCTTATCCATACAAACATGATCTAGTTGCCATTCGCCTTTTTTCCAATCTGGATGTTTCCAAGTTTTGAGTTTATTTGGTCTTCTCTTGAAGTAAGTTGATTTGGAGATCATATCATGGTTTCTGCAAAATTCCACCAGTCTTATGCCATTCCTGTTTGTTCTTCTCTGTGCTGGCCATTTTCCTATTATGTCTCTATATCTTTTTTCCTTTCCTAACTGGGCATTATATTTTTATATTTGCCATTCATTGTTGCCAATATTGCCATTATCATCATTCCACAAAACACATTTGAAACAAGTTTTAATAAATAGTTCATGCATTAAAAACTGTACTCATATGGCTCCTTATTTGTAAATATATTCTCTCCTGCGCTTGGATGAAGCAAATTTCTCTATCAGCTTGGTTGATGAGGTCCAATGTTTTAAATTTCTAACTTAGTGTTCAGTGGTATAGAAGAAAATAGAATTGTTAATAAATGCCACAAAAGTTAAAAACATGTTTATACAGTACAAATTACCGTATATACCCGACTATTACCCGCCCCCAAGTAATCCCGCACCCTCATTTTTGTATGAAAAAAAAAAAAGTTTTTGACACTTTATATTAAACAAAAATAATAATAATAAACAAAAATGTATACTATTAACACTGTTGGCCTGTTTGCCATCTCTTGATGAATACAGTACATTTGCATTTGTCAGTTGGCACAGGCTAGAGTAAAAGGTGGCTTTTCACCGATGTCTGTCTCACTCATGGCTGTGATTATATGGAAGCTACTGAGGTATGGGTGGTGCTTAGTAATGGCATTCAGGGCACAGTCAGAGCCTGCGAGTGCTGTGAAAGGTTCTACTCATAGGGTTAGGACTACTGTTCCGACTCAGTGAGGAAAGCAATGGCAAACTACCTCACTCCTCTTCTTGCCTAGAACGCCTCAATATAGCACTGCCTTGGGTTTTTGTGGGTATCTACTCACATAACGTAACGGCGGTGCTTTTGAGGATCCAACCAGCCTTCGGGCTGACTACCTGACAGACAGATTAACACTGTAATACGGTAAAACTCGGTTAAGAAGTTCCTGCATAAAAAGTTTTTCCACTTAAAGACGTCCGATATTCTCGGTCCCGTGATCGGTCCCATAAGATACATGTATATTTTTCCCGTATAAAGTGTTCCTGCATAATAGGTTTTCCCGGTTAAGTAGATCAGATTTTGTATCCCCTTAAAGTATAAGATGTTTACTGGAGACAACTGACTGTTTTATAGAATCAAATCTCGCCAATCTCCGCGAAAGATACTTCAGTGTTCCGAGTGAAAAAATACAGCAGTTCCGAGTGTTCGCGGGTCTCCAGTGAATCATCTGACCGGGCGAACTACGTCTAGGCTACATGACGTCACGCCATGACAGCAGCAGCTCATTGGACAGTGTTAACCTTGAAACATGCTTGTGGAGATATGGGAAATACTGGCTTCTGCCGGGAATACTTCCGCAAACTGCAAGAAAATTAAAACCGGGAAACACGACGACTTAGAACAAGATCTGCTGGTATGGTTTAAACAGCAGCGAAGTTTAAACATTCCAGTGCGTGCGCAGAGTTCGGCTTGGTCAAACAGGACACGGGCTGCCCGCGCGAACGGAACGACCGCAGCCCATCGCAGACTGGGGTGGTCAAACTGAATACGGACAAGTCAAGGCGAACCAATGTTAAAGCAATCGCGATCTAGTGCATATCTCAGTCTGTTCGTGAGGTTAATTCATGTCCAGCAGTTCCTCAGACGAAGAAGAATTGCTTCTTCTGTTCGCTTTGAGTCAAGCGAGATGAAAAAGAAACTGGGTGTATGATACTAATGAAAAAAAGACAGAAGTATTGCGAGTATCACAAACTATGCTGTGAGATCATTTCCAGACTGATGTTTCGTATATTTTCGAATAACTGTAGAACACACTTGCACACAAGGTCAATTAACTTCTCCGTTTCGTAGGCCATGCTTCCAGCCTGCGCGGACTTCGTGGAACATACCTGCCTACCCTTCCGATTTATTCGGAAACTTTCCGAATTTTCACCTCGTCTTCAGATCTTCTTAATTACTGTTATTTCTTCCGAATTTTGGACCCCAGTGATATATTGTAAAAGAAAAAGGAACTGCAAATAATTTCCATTCTCAGGAAGATTCTCTCGTAAGTCGTAATTGCTTTGGTGATTTGCGTAACCTTGTTTTTTGTGTAAGTTCCTCGCTTGGCAGTGAGCTCCATAACTGCGATCTCTGAATGGTGAGTCAGCTGATCGGCCTACCGCATACCGATTGGTGGTATTTTACGGACAAACAGGTGTCAAGCCTGCGCTGATTAGTCGAGGCTGACCAGGTGACTGTGCAGTATGGGATTATACCTTGTATGCTATGCGCGGCGATTGTGACTTGATCCCTTTAACGCCACGTGTTTATACTCGGCTAGCGTCACGTTTAGTGCGTCGGTAGACCGTATTTACTCGGATAAGACCCGCACCCTGATTTTGAAGAACAAAATTTAAAAAAAATATTTTTTACTCAAAACTATTTACAATCTTTACTAAATAAACAGAATAGCATTTCTACAAAATAGTTTCCAACAATTCTGAAGTCGTCCTAAAATAACACGCAGAAACAATTAAAAATACAAATAAAAGACACAAACACTTCATTCATCGTCATCAGAAGTACCAACTTCGAAACTTTTTTCACCATCACTTTCACACAAAATGTCGTCATCACTGCCATCCATAGCATTGGAAATACTACATTTCTTGAAGCTCTTCCGTATGAGATCTCCCGAGATACGATTCCTTGCCGTCAAAATCCACGAACAGAGCAGCTGAACTTCCGGGCGCTGAATACGACCGGTTGGGGTCAGTGTGTGCTTATCTGCCGCCATCCGCTCCGTATACAGCTGTTTCAAGGCTGCTTTGAACGGGCGGTTCACGCAGACATCCCGTGGTTGTAGCATAGACGTCATCCCGCTCAATCACGAATACATGACTTGTCAATATCATATTTCCTACCGGGCACGATTTCCAATAACTTCAGCTTCCCTCACAACTTTCAATTTCTCATTCACAGTAAACGACCGCAAACGCTTCGTAGAACTCATGTTTACACTCGGGAAACATGCGCGAGACTTTATGACGACGCCTGCTTACGGTAAAACATAGTGATAATCGGAAGAAGGTTAGCACCATCTAGCAGATACTCGCAACACCCGATATCGCACGTGGCGAGCAATTTAAATCTTTAAAATCAGGATGACTCAAATAAGACCCGCACCCCAATTTTTCACGTCTGATTTTGTTTAAAAATGTGTGCGTGGTATTAGAGTATATACGGTAATTATTTCAACGAGTTGTGTCGTGTGTTTCTCTCGTCACGTTATGGCGACAAAACCTTGGAAACGTTATCTCCAAATGTTCAAAGAAAGCTATAAAACTGAATTTCCATTCATTGTACAATCTAGTAGAGGAAACCATTTTGCTCTTAGCTCCGTGTGTCGTTGCGATATAAATATTTCTCATGGTGGAAAAACTGACATTGTAACTCACAGCAACACTCTAAAACACAAGGACAGTGCTAGTTGTTTACAGAAGAACAAAAAATTAGGTACTTTTTTTGTTCACGGGAATGAAGACAAATGCTGCCATTCGAGCAGAATGTTTGTTCACGGCGTTCTCGTAGAACATAACCTCTCTTTATCATGTTCCAATCTCGTGGGACAATTGTTAAGAAAAATGTTCCCGAATTCTGAAATTGCGAAGAAATATGCCTGTGGAAGGACAAAAACATCCGCCAAAGTTGTTCATGAAATGGCACTTGACGCCGATTCAAAAATTATTAATATTTTAAAATAGGGCCTTCTCCACTGATGGTAGCAATGATAGAGATAGTAAGCTGTATCCTATCGTCGTGTCGTTTTTCAACAAAGAATTGAAGTGTTGAAATGGTGAAGGCAGCAGGGGAGGTTGGGAAACAGTGGCTGTACCGTGTGATGAGGGTGATATGGATGCAGAAAAAGACCCCAGAAGACTGGAAGAAAGGATTAATTGTCCCAATATTTAAGAAAGGAAGCAGAAAGGAGTGCAGAAATTACAGGGGAGTCACACACATACCTCACTGTGCCAAGATATATGAAAAGATATTAGAAAGTAGAATACGAGCCAAAGTGGAGAGAAAATTGAGAGAGGAGCAGTATGGATTCAGACCTGGGAGATCAACAGTGGATCTCATATTTTCAGTGAGACAGCTCCAGGAACACCACTACGAATTTGGAGAGGATCTTTTGATGGCCTTCCTGGACATCGAAAAGGCCTATGATAGTGTGTGTAGGGAGAAGGTTTGGAAAGCAATGGAAACCATGGGAGTGGAAAAAGAGACTGTAGGCAGAGTGAAGGAGATGTATTGTGGAAGTGTGAGTTGTGTGAAAGTTGGAGGGGAAAGAACAGACTGGTTCAGACAAATGAGTGGCCTGAAACAGGGTAGTGCGCTGTCACCCCTTCTCTTTATTGTGGTTATGGACGAGGTAGTGACTCGGATAGCAGGGAAGATAGGAGAAGATAGGATGAAAGCAATGGTGTTTGCAGATGATCTCATGGTCTGGGGAAACAAAGAGGAGAAATTCAGGAGCAACTGAAGGCTTGGGAAGAAACAGTGGGAGAGTACGGATGGAAGTTCAACATCAGTAAATGTGAGATCCTGTTAACGACTAGGAAAAAGGACAGACCAATGAGTTGGATAACACTTGGAGGTGGACAGCTGAAGAAGGTGGAAAGTCTCAAGTACTTGGGAAGTATAGTGGAGGAAAATGGGAGAAATGACAAAGAGATTACGGAACGTGGCAGACAGTCAGAAGCATTTCTGAGAAGCTTTAGGAGCTTAGTGTGGAATAAAGATGTCCCACAAAAAAGCAAGGAAGTGTTATACAGAAGCTACTATATTCCGATACTGACCTATGCTTCAGAAACGTGGACAATGAAGAAAAGAGACATAAGCAGAATACAGGCAGGTGAAATGAAGTTCCTGCGAAGTAGGATCGGAGTAACAAGAAGAGACAGGGTGAGGAATGAAAAGGTCAGGGAAATGGTGAAAGAGGAGCCCTTGCAAGGGAGGATTGAGACATCAAGACTGAGATGGTATGGACACTTAAAGAGAATGGATGAGAGGAAGATTCCCAGGAAGATACATGAGATGCAGATGCAGAAGAAACGACCAAGGGGAAGACCAAGAGATAGATGGCTGAAGGGAGTGGAGGAATGTGTCAAGAAGAGAGGCGAGGACTGGACCAGAGTGACATCGGAGAGGTGGTGGGAAGAAGGAACTAAGTGGCGAGGCTTGTGTTCCAAACAGACCCAGCCTGGGGCTGGAAACTGTACATGATGATGATGATGATGAATCGAAGATGATTGAAAATCGTTTGCTATCCATGGAAAATTTGGAAGGTGACTCGACTGGTGTTAACATTGGTAATTTGCTTCTGCGTCTTCTGGAAAGACATGCTGTTCCAATGGCAAACTGTAGAGCTTTTAGTGCAGACAATGCCCCTGTTATGATAGGGAGGAAAAATGGTGTTGCTGCGAAATTAAAAGAGCAGTGTAAAAACATAATTGTTGTAGGATGCCCATGCCATTTAATTCATCTGGCTGCTGAGAAAGGTGCCGATTCCCTTCCTGTGAAAATTGATGAGATAATGATTGATATTTATTATTATTTAAAGAAAAGCTGCAAGATGAAAGATCATCTGAAGTTATATCAAGCTCTTTACCAAACTGATGTTAGGAAAATACTGAAGCATGTGTGCACGCGTTGGTTGTCCTTGGGTTAGATAGACTGATTTCACTTTGGAAGCCACTGCTGAGTTTTTTTAAGGATGCGGTGAAGCAGTTCACTGGCACAAACACATCTCTCAAGTATTTCCAAATTCCCAAAGTAAAGGCACATGAAGATAAGCCTGCAGAAGTGGAATTTGGTGTTAGTGTGAACAGCAGAGTACAAGATCAAGCACGTGTTATCATTGGCAAAAGGAAGTTGGAGAGCAGTTCTTCTTCTCCGTCTGTAAGGAAAAAAGTGACGGAACCATGTCACTGTTGGTATTTCAAGACAGAAGAGACTATTTCTTCTTCTGTCATCTAAGTTAAATGAGGCATTTTGCTTGTTTCTGGCATTTACCATCCCTACATTTGAAAAGTATAACAAAGTTCTTCAATCGCAAGCACCTCACATCCATGTCCTAAGATCCATACTGATTGATTTGCTGACAGAAATTCTCTGTAGGTTTGTTAACCCAATGGCCATAAAGAAATATTGCACAATTTTAGAAGTGGTCTATCACACAAGAGAGAATCAGAAAGCTGATAATGATTAGGTAATTGGTTCAACAACATCTAGTTGTGTAGAAAATCTGGCTCCTAAGGAGAAGAAGGTCTTTTATGTGCATGTCAGGAACTACTTCACTGCAGCCTCTGATATCTCTTAAGTTTCCAATTATGTTGCCAAAAAAAGACGGTGAAGATGAGCACCAAGCAATGGATGCATTACAATGCCAGTTTTGTGCTCTCCAATGGAGGATTTGCCATCTTCTATTGTGAAAGGAGAAAGAGCAGATTGTTCTTGGGCTGCAATAGGGGATATACGAGGTGGAGATGGGTGGCTGAAATATGACAGACTAGCTAGAGTAATGCTGTCCAATATTAACAATCCCACACAGCATCGTTGATTGTGAGAGATTGTTTAGCCAGGTGAAGAAGACAAGGACACAATTCCGATCATCTCTGAATGATGAAAACCTCAACAAACTGTTAGTGGTTAAATCAAGCCTAAGTGGAAATTGCTACGAGCAGTAGTATGATGGGGCATTTTTGAAGAAAGCAAATTCGGCTACAAGGTCTGCATTAAATCACTAATCAGTCTCAAGATTACAATCCACATGTATATACATCACCTAATCATAATTAGGTAAGTTGTCCATGGTAATTAACTTTAGTCTGACAAAACGTGAATATGTGGTAGCGAATGCGAAGTGTAATCCATCAGAATGATTGTATGCATTTTCTTTAAACACACAATTATGTTCTCTTACGTTTAAATATTGGCCATACATATTACTCGATGATTGATGATTGTTTACATTTTTGTGAATTTTATGCTGAATTCATACTTTGCCAATAAAGACACACAGGTCTTTTGTGTACCCTCTTTCGCCCACGCCACGGTATACTGCGCATGATGAAATCTATAATTTTTAAAAAATCTTCCTATTTTTGACTTCCGAAGGTTGGCAGGTATGTTGGAAGATCAAATCTGCTCACTTGCCCGCCACGGTAGATCGCCTTCTGTTTAACCAGGATGATGCAATATTACACAATACAGAGTTCGCAGCGGTCGGGTGGCCGAGTTTGCGCGGGCAGCCCGCTTCCTGTTTGACCGAGCCTTTACTGATGCCATGCTATCACACAACTAACGAAACTGACGCTTGTGTTAGGCTTTCACGACCGGTCAAGCCATTAGACGGAAATAAACGAGTACACCCAAACAGCAACATAATAGCGGATACACGCGTGTGGCGGGCAATTTAAATCTTAAAAATTTGGATAACTCAATTAATACCCGCACCCCAATTTTTCACATCTGATTTTGTATAAAAATGTACAGGTGGTATTCGAGTATATACGGTAACTTAATCCACAGAACTCACTAACACATCTGTACTGTACTTGGAACATCAGAGAACTGAAAATGTATAAATATATTTTTTGTCTAATGTCAGCAAGCTGCAAACAATAGCTGAATAGCTGTTTAAGGGCTTGGGGTGGGGCGGACCCTTCTCCCGTAATCCTGTTTGACGGAGACAGAAGCAGGAAGTCGTAACCGTATGTTTCTTATTTTAGGGTTATGGTGGAGTTTGAGGGGTGAGTGTGTATTCACACTAAGGATGTATAGTTTTAATAACGAACTTTTTCCTTTTATATATATCTACTTACATTTGGATATATACATCGTGGCATGATCTCTCTTTCTCAATTTACTTCTGTAACTTATATCCTTTACTTCATTCATTTATAAGTCATATTTCCATTTCTTTAGTTCCTCTTACCAACAATACCACTAACATTCCTTTTAGCATAGAGTAAAACCAAACCAGAAGAAAAAAAAATCAAAGAGAAAAGAAAAACAAACCAACATCGTCCATAGATATTGTACACAGATGTGAAACTCGGTAAATATAAGAACAGGAAGACATGTAACCTCATAGGGTTACAATTGACATTAAAAAATAAATTTAATTGCAGCCGAATGGCCAAAATACAATATTCATGTTGGTTAGTTAGTCTATTGATCTTTGCTATATTCTAAAATTGATTTTGTCCTATTTTTGCATGGGTTGATGTGATAGCGTTCACATCCTTCACCACACAAAGTACACACACACTCATTTCCTACTTCATGGAAATGTGTCGTCGCACATAGTTTGTGGTGATATCCATGAACCGCTAAACTTGTGATGACATGCCTTAATTCTTGATTTGCCTCTGTCCAGTGTCGGTCCCACATGGCGTCTGTACAATAAAATTCAAGCCAAATATCCTCTCTTTTTTGTCTTCTCTCTTCAAGTACCTTGGCACTATTTTGAGTGGATGGTAGTAAGAAACTTGCCTTTATGTCATCGATATAGAAAGTCTCTTTGGCCATTTCATATACCAGTCTCGAATTTGTGTTTATTCCAACACAGAGTGCTCTTTTAAGAAACCTTGCCTTCACTTTTTCTATGGATCGGAGGTCTGCGAGTGTTAGGTGATCCCATATAATCTGTATCCCATAAGTTGCTACAGGGCTCACTACTGCATGAAACAGTTTCATTGCTGATTTTATTGATAAATTCTGTAGATCTTTTATTGTATATATTGCTTTAATTGCAGCTGAGACTCTTTCTTTTACGTGAAGTCTGTAGCAGTGACCTGTTGTTTGTAACGTAATCCCGAGATATGTGAATGCCCGAACGATTGGAACATTTTCCCCTCTTATCTTTATGTGGTCGTCTTCTGCAGGCCTTCCTCCTTTTCTAAAAGTCATTTGCATGGTCTTGTCTGTGTTAATTTGAAGGCTATTTTTATCTGCCCATACCGTCAACTTGTTCACTGCTTCCTGCAGGTGTATTAGATTGACTGAGCTCAGCACCATGTCATCTGCATATACGTGTAATGATGTTGTCTCATGCTCAATAATCATAGGTATGTCGGCTGTGGCAATATTAAACAGAATTGGGCTAATCGGATCTCCTTGCATCACCCCATTTTTCTGGTATATTTCTTCGGAAACAGTGATTCCATTACTGATGTTGACTCTATTATATGATAAAATGTTTCTTAGTAATATTGTAATACTATGGTTTTCTCCTATCATTGTTGCCAATTTTTGTAAGAGAATTTCTCTTGTCTAGAAGATCAAAAGCCTTAGTGTAATCTATAAATATTGCATAATATTTTCCTCTTGGAAATCGCAATGTCTGTTCTATTTCACTCACAAGGTTGCTAACTGCTTGTAAGGTGCCTTGTTGTTTCCTGAATCCGTATTGCTGATCTGGAAGGAGGTGATCTATTTCCTTAACTAGATGGTCCGTATTCACTCTTGTAAATATTTTGAAATCATTGTTTTCAAGTGCAATACCTCTGTAGGAGTGTGGGTTGGATGTGTCCCCTTTCCCTTTATACAATACTTTTATGACTGATTGTCTCCATGATTCAGGTATTTGGCCTGTGTCCAAACAATGATTAAAGAGATCTGTCCATACATCCAAAAGTAGGGCTGCAGTTCCTTTAATGTGCTCATTGAATATTCCGTTTGGACCTGCTGCCTTCTTATTCTTAGTTCTTGCAATTGCACTTTTCACCTCTTCTTGGGTTATTTGTATATGTTTTATTCGGGATTCCGTTGTTGAGACATAGTGATTGTCTGGCTATAATTTCTTCGTGTTTAGAATCTCCTCAAAATGCCTTTTCCATGTGTCCATTTGAATTTCTGTGATAGGACTACTCTTTTTCTTTCGTAATGCGATGAATGGGTCCATATTTGCTTTTTCAGCTGTCTTTTCTGCTTCCCTTTCTATGTGTTGTTTTCTTTTTTCCTTAACGAGTTGTTTATATATCTTCCTTATTTTTGAATATTCTTCCAGATCTTCTAATTTATTGTTACTTCTGACCTTCTGGAGTGCGTGCAAAGTTATTTTCCTTAGTTGAAAGCATTCTTGGTCAAACCATATTTTTGCCTTTCTTTCTCTGTATGGTTCTGCAGCCGTTCTGATAACGTCAGTTATTATATTAACGGCTGTGTCAATACGATTTTGCTGTATTTGGTTTGTAGCTTCATATACTTCGTCCCTCAACATTTCCAGCTTATCGAGATTTATTTTTCTTGTAAACTTCCGCTCCTCATGATGTCTTCTTGATCCTTCTTCTCCTTGTTTTGTTTCTACGATTGTTTTAATCGGTATATGTTTTCTTATCGGGGCAAGTGCCGAGGTCCATGCTCCATACTGCGTCTTAGGTTGGATGCCTCTTACTTTTATGAACACTAGGTCTATTGCACTGGATCCATTGCATGCAACATAAGTTATAAGGTCCCTTCTATTGATTAATTTGTATCCTTCTTCCTCCATTTGCGTCATGATCGTTAAGCTTTTGTGGTCTGGTTTGTCTCTGCGACAGTTTAGGTCCCCAGCTATTATTACATTTTCCGCGTTTCCAATGAGATTGTAGATCCTTGATATGATTTCCGAGGTGTCCTCAGTCGATATGTGCGGTTGTATGTATACTCCTGCAATTACGATCTGCGAAGTGTAAATAATTACCAAGTTTTCTTCTTGGACGATTTTCTTAACCTTGCCAATTTTGTCTTTGAACAGGCATGTCACACCCCCATTGGCCTTCCTTTTCCCCTCTGAATGGCTAATGAATGTACTCCATAATAACCTTGTACGTCTACTGCTTTTGTTAAGAAAGTTTCAGTCAAAATTACTACATCTTCTCTAAATGTTAGCTGATCTGTAATTAGTCTCATGGCGTTTATTAATCCTTCAATATTCCAGAGCAGGACGGACAACTCCTTTGTCTCAGCATGTCTATTGTCTATCAATTCTATTGAATGTGGCACCTCGTTTTGTTGGAAGCGAAAACGATATTGCCTTACCATTACATTCTTGGGCCAGAATTCGGGGTTGTCTGTCTTTACTTTTTCTTCAAAGTTGAAACCTACCATGAATGCTTTGTTCCGCCCTTTTGTTTCTAGTTCTTTACAGTCAATAACCCCTTCTATCCCTCCATCGGTCATATAATTAGTCACATCATCTACAGTCACAAGTGCATCAACCTTTACTACGTAAAGCCAAGCTTTACGGATGCCTGCTCGAAATTGACCTTGTGTTGTATCTTTTAGCCCTATTATTTTACGATCCCTTTTCCTTACTACCTCTGTCCAGGATTCCTCTTTTCTTCCTGCGTCCCATGTGTCTACATTTTGTATCTCCTTATTTTTACGTATATCTTTCTGAGAGAAGACTCCCTGCTTTATTTTTTCCTCATTGATATCGGTTTCTACAATTTCTCCTTTCTCTTGAGGGTCACACTCATTTGCAATATCTAAGATGATTGTTTCTTTATTTGCTGGAATAGTTGGAGCGTTATATTTCAATACAGGTGTTCTGTGTGCTTGCAATTCATTTCGCAATATACATTGGAATTCATCTTTCATTTGTGCTCGTAGGCTATTCTTCATTGAAACTAGAGCATCTTCTATTTTTGTATTTATTACTGTAATTATCCGTTCTTCAAGATCGGTTGATTTTCGTATATTTGGTTTGCCTGTTAAACATAACCACGCTAGTTAACAATTACTCCTCTTCAATATCTCATATTCCCCTTTGGTTATCTCAGCACATATGCGATGCTGCCAGTAAGTACATTTTTCACATTGTATTACTTCTTCAGAATCATTTACTTGTCTACTACAGATGTCGCAGTGAACATCTGCTCCTGTTGACAAGACTGAGTTTCTCATCTGAGACATGTCTTCTATGGACATATGAGATGTATTTGCATTATTTTCTTTGACTTAGGTTTATCTAACCTTTGAAAGGATATTCAGGAGAATGAATATTTCTCTATAAGGAGCAATTTAAAACCTATATGAACTTGATTATTCAATTACTTACTTAGACACTAAATGTACACAGCACGAAATAATATATATACACTTTGAATGTTGTTTAAACACAACTATATTGGGAGCTCATATACACGATTTCATTCCACTTTTCACTTGTTTCCGTGACAATTGGGTAAATATAAGAACAGAAAGACATGTAACCCCATAGGGTTACAAAGTGGAATAGAGAGATCTTCTATTTCACTTCAAAGCAACACCATGGGCTCATTCTACTGAGCTTTGAAGATAGAGAAAAATCCCTTCATAGAAGAGAAGAATTTGTGTGCAGGACAGTCCTATGTCCAGTGTTTCCTCACCTGGCCCATCAAGCCATATACTTGACATGGCAGTTTCTGTGGAGCGGCCCTGGCTATGACGATACACCGTACGAGACTGTCAGGATATTAAGCTAGGAAAGAGTGATGTAAACAATTCTTTTTAGAGATTCTAGAAGGGTAAAACACTTAAAGTTGAGTATCTGCAATTTAAAGTAATTTTAAAAGACATTAATAAAACAAATTCTTTGCAATACTGCCTAACAACCCAGGGTGGGCATGGCCCATTCGGCCCTTAATGACCCACCGCCCCTGCATTTAGTCATGAATCTTTTTCTTCTTCATGGAATACGTAAAGGGTTTTTCCATTTTTCAGATAGCAGTCCTGAGTCAGAGAGATCATCATTTTCACGGATGTCAGCTGAAGAGAGATTATCGTAAGTATCCTCTCCTTGTTATACAGTGCTCAAAAAGAGTTTTTCATATTGCGATTTAGTGACATGTTTATTTTGCTATGTGGATGTAATCACATTATATACGATATAGGGTACATACAAAGAGAAACATCACACAATCTGCTCTGCAAAAGAGACAGAAACACACAACGAATAATAAAATTGATAATGTGGGACTGAGCACACAAATGTCCTTTTCGTGTTGGGGCATAGCAATAACATGTATGGTCACCACGAGCTCTAAGGCATGATTGCAGACGACGAGGCATACTGAGCACCAAGGAATCCAACGTGGTTTGGGGCAGATTATCCCGCTCTCGGTCAGCAGGTTCAATCAGTTGCCCTGTGTGGGTGCGGGATAGAATACACCCATGGTATGCCCTGCCTGTCGTAGGAGGCGACTAATAGGGCCGACATGGCCGAATGACTTGCCAGTTTTTGATTTGTAAAGACCCCCTGTGGATGGGGACGGCAGAATTCATCCACGGTATCCCCTGCCTGTCGTAAAAGGCGTCTAAGAGGGGGCATTTTAAAGGTCGATTTCGAATTTCTGGTCCCAGTTCTGGTTTGACCCATAGAAATAAACATGCATGCTGTTACGGAAAGGGCCACCAACTTGGCCATCTGGCCAGAAAGCCTAGACGTTATGCCCCATCCCGTCAGGTGGGTGCACTATCAGGGTGCCTACGGCCCTGGAAAACCCGGGAATTCTCAGGGAATTATGAATTTCTGGAATAATCGGGGAATTTCTGTGTCAATCAGAGATTTTTCTCCGTTTGGCTATATCCCGTAAAAGTGGAAGCAATACTTTCGAATTTTGCAGGAAGTGATCGATCGCTATTGATGACAGTGCTCAGCCATTGAACTCAACTGAATGCAGCGTAGTAAGTGGCAACTTTTCCGTTCGCTTACTGCGCAGGAGCCAACTATGCCATTTTATTGGTCCTTGAGTATTTTGTTCATTGCGAACAGTATTGCCAATTTAGCGATTTTGTCTGTAGATGTAGCAACTTAAGCGAAAAAATATTTTAAATTTAGTATTGTTTATATACTAGGTATATTTAGCGACTATTTAAACTCCCGTTAGCGACAGAAAATAGATTTTCTGTATAGATACCACAGGAATCTATCGAATTTTGACTACTACTGGGTGATTTTTAACACACTAGCGGACCCGTGCAAGAAATCTCGCATTTTCATAAACCACACTTTCCCCAATAAGTTTATAATGAGACACTATTTACATTTCAGGATAATGGAAAGACCTCAGAATGTTAATATGACATGAAACGGGATCACAGCGGCCCGGAGACAGCAATTATGGAGCGTATTTTCCTACATCAACGGTGTTTGCAAATCGCACACTTCGTACAATTTTTTTAAAGTCATTTTTCAAAGATATTATAGATATTTATGAAATTATAGTGTAATGAGTCACTGCTAATGTCTATTCTCTTTCATTTGAATGCTCATTTGTCACAATCGGTCGCTTGTGAGCGCCGCAGGAGGGATGCATACTACTGAAATAATATATGATTGATGACGGCTACATTAATTTATGTAGTTTTGTATTGGTGCGCGGGCGACCGGCTAAGTAAATTAACGTTTTTTTTTACAGTGCTTCATTCTTGTGTAATTTCTCCTCTCCGCCGTTTATTAGTCAAAATACTACGTGTTATTTACAAACTAAGGTCTTTGCTGAACGAAATGCAGATAGGTATATTGTTTAAATAAATAATTCATGTTTTTTGGGCTAATGCCGTGTGTATTTAGATTAGAACCATGAAACGTATGGTTGGAAACATATGGTTCTAAAAAGGAGGCAAGGTTTCTCCGAAACGTATGGTTCTAATCTAAATACACATGGCATTAGCCCAAAAAACATGAATTGTTTATATAATCCGGGCTGTGAAAGCCTTAATATACACAGGTATATTGTTGTCTCGATAATTCTTTCGGTACAGGAAGTAAGATTTTATAACACTCGGTTACCGCGTGTATTGTCAAGTGTTAGCATGCCGCGCGCACGAAACTGACAGTGCGATAATCAGTTCAGACAAGTCTGTTGACGTTAATATATGAGTGAAATTGACAATGATAGCAGTGTAAGTAGTGATGATGAGGTTAATGGATGAAAAAGTATAGTTACACGTATTTATGTTTCATCTTCTCATGCTAGGTGTACTTCAGTTGCCCGGTCCACTGTAAGGAATAGAGTATCGTGCTCCCGGGCAACAATGCATGGAATAAGAATTCTTGTTCCATGAACAGTGTGTTAAAAACCTGGGTTGGCATGCGCAGCTTTTCCATCCCGCTTTTCTTTGTTTATTGTCTGGTTGGTTCTTAAGTTTAGGCGCTGCGACATCATGTAGCCCCGTGTACTTTGGGTGTGTGTAGAATCTGTCTGATAACCGGTGTTAATTGTGATGACTGTATTAGTGTGTGTTATCTGTTTTTTAATTTAAGTACTGCAACTAGTGTTACTTGTTTATTGTCTGCTGCAGTTCTACTGTTAATGCCTTAGTGTGCCATTTGAAGTTTACGAAAAATACAAAATTAGTGCCATTGTGTGCTAAATCTAAAGTGAAAACTTATTGTGTGCAATAATTTCCGGGGCGTTTTTTTTTGGTGTTGTTGATATGATATGGTTTAGACCCTTAAGTGCGTAGTCGTTCAGACACGTGGTTGTGCTACCCCCAATAATATTGTGTGAGAATTGTTTGTTTTTAGACAGGCTTAAGAGTCGTTTTCAATCTGAATGGTTGAAGGACCCAAACTTTTCATCATGGCTAGAATTAGTTAAAGCCGACCAGTCTCGGGCGAGTTGCAAGTTATGTCGCTACTCTTTTTCATTGAGTAATATGGGTAGACAGGCAGTTAGTAGCCATGATGAGGGCTCCAAAGATAAACGTGCTGCCAAAAATTCTGGTGCTATTACAAATTTTTTTACAAGCAAGTCTGTCGGTTCAGTTGTGGATGCTAAGCTGTACATTATTAAGCCTGAACCTAGCACATCTCAGTCGATTGCAGCGGATGAAGAAATTGATTCATCATTGAACATGCAAAGACATTTAAGAGTGAGTGATTTTTTTGATTAACACTTACCCTGCTGATGCCTTAAATGTTGCTCCTCACTAGTGTGCTGGTTGATTTCCAGAATTTATGGCTATGTTCAGAATGGCACAAACTGAATGTGGTTTGAGTTACAACTAAATTTAAAAATCAGTTCGATTTCCGAATCCTTACACTACAAATTTAATAAAAATCCGACACGATTTTAAAAAAAAATATTATAAAAAATGCTGTAAAATTACACTTTTTTTTTTTGAGGAAGAAAAAATAAAAATTGTAAAATCAAATGTGCATGCACTACACTGTTGAAATAAATCTCAATAATCATTTCATTGACATAACACCCTACTTTGAACTTCTCATAATGCACTACGGTATGGTAATTTTTGAAACAAGGGGTGACACAAAGTCCAACGAGGGAAGCTCCTTCGCTTGCCTTCGAACAGATCGATATTCTTCCGCTGAACAGTGACGTAGTGCTATCTAGCGATAGTATGTGCAACTTCATGCTTACCGGCACCCACACGTGAGTGCTAGAGCTGTAATATTACGTTCGTCTCCAACACAAAGCGCGAGAAATCGATCAACGTAATATTACGCTCGCCGCAGTTTTAAAAAGTTACCTTCAAACGTAATAGTGACGCCCGCGCTCTTAAGTGTTAAGGAAGATTCTACTATGACTGAAATTTTGTGGTGTATTCAGGCAGTCATGAATCGCAGAACCATGAGGTCTTCTGCCAGAGATATTGCTGTTTTATAACAGATGTTTTCCGATAGTGAAATTGCAACTAAGGTACAACTCCAAAAAGACAAATTGGGGTATGTAATTGTACATGGAATTGCTCCATATTTTAAACACAAATTACTTAAGGGGTTGGTTGGTTCCTCAGTTTAGGGGCTGCGACGATGTGGTCATTTAGGAGGTTGAGCTAGCAAATATAATAACTGTTGGTTTTGATGAATCATTAAATAAAGTATCTCATATGCTACAGATGGACATAGAAATCCACTGTTGGGTTAATTCCAAGAATGAAGTAGTAGTACGTTACTGGTCCTTTGCTTTTCTTGGTCACACTACAGCAAGTGATTTACTTGCAGCATTCAATCAGGAGATACACCCCATTTTATGAAGATCATCAATTTATCAATGGATGGCCCTATTGTAAATTTTAAGTTTTTACGTGATTTTAAAGCTTAAATCAAGGAAATTGAAGGTCCTGTTTTGCTCGAGCAGGGAAGTTGTGGCTTGCATACAATGCATTGTTAGCCCAGGAAAATAAGGTTTTTAGGTAAAAAAAAAATTAAAGCTAATTTTTTCAGAACCCATTAATTTGACCCTAGGGAACAACATATCAAAATACTCGGGTGTACATGAGCCGGCTTCCTTGATTTCCAGGCCTAGAAACCTGGAATTCCAGGAATTCTTCATCGCCATCCTGGAACGCCCATAAAAACCGAACGACTCGGCCTAGGTAGACAAAAATAGTATCAATTGAAAGAAACAAGCATGCAGATTCCATATATAAGACTTCAGGCAATGTTTTACTCCTTTTGGAGTAGATTGTATCAAAACTCTCAAATTTCAAAATTTTTGAGGTTTGATTTTTGCTGCAGGTACAACAATGACTGGAAATGAAGTATATACCAAAAAAGTCGTGCGTGATATAACAAAGACAAAATTTTTAGCTTTTCAGACCATCTGTCATGTTTGCTTTATGTTTATTTTTGAAAATTAAACGTGTACTAGCTGACAGTTGACAGTGCAGGATTGCATTGTGTCGTTGGGGGTTTAGCCTATTCGGTTAGCACCTGGTAAGTAAAGGTTGAGCATTTTCGAAGTGAAATGCCATGTCCTGTGGTTCGGATTCCACGTAAAAAGGAGGTCCCGTGGCTCATGATCTACAGATTAACGGTCACGTTAAACTACAAGCTTTTAGTAAAGGTTGAGCTAATGATTTTTTTTCTTCGGAAGCAACACGAGTTGAAATTTTTATTTACACACATAATAATAATAAGTTAAGCCTTCAAAATCATAGGAAAAGGCATTGGATGAAAAGGTGTAATACAGGAAACTGGTAGGGTGTATCTACCCAGTAGATCCTGATCTGTTTCATAACGATGTACTGCGTTATCTGTTTCATAACAATGTACTGCATTATCACAATTTTGTCCGTGACATTGAGAGCACATTTCTGAGCACTCTTGGCCGGATCGTCTACATCCACAACTCACTCCGCAGTCCGTCTTGCAATCGCAGGCAATTAGGAGGAGAAGAGAGTCAGGAGCTGGTGGCAGGGTTGTGGGAACGGGCAAAAAAGAGTTGTCAATGGTTTGCCAGCCTCACTCTGTTGGATTGAGGTTTCTTCCCTGCCTTTCTTGAACCTAAAAGCAAACTCAACATATTTAACTCTCCTGAGAAATACTAGAAAAATATTGTATACGTGTAGTGTAGAGGAAAACAATGAAAATTACCTGCAAGTAAGTCCGCATTGAGTGCTGCCGTAGAGCTTCCCTTGTTGGAGGAAGAGTCACAAGTTCAAACTGAGAAGTCGGAGCTTGGCGAGCAATGGTCATCTGGCACAGACGATGTCGAAGATAATCGATATTCTCAAATTCATTTCCTCCAGGATACAGTGCCCTTATGAACTTTTCTCCAACAGTGCAAACTTCTTCGCGACTCGCAGATGGATTTGTGCATGTTTTGACAATTTCTTCCCAAAGATCCTCACTTTTTTGAAGCAATTTGTAAGCCTTCTTCTTCTCCTTCCCATAGATTGCAGATGTTTTATCACCACCTGAGACAGCATGGGAGTACAGCACGCAGTTTTTCATGTCACCTATTTCATCTTGAATAGCACCAATATCGTACAGCTTTCCGGGGCACTTGGAAGTCCCTGGGTGCAGCATGAAGACATCTTGCCTCTGACGCCTAGCAATCAGCATTGCCAGAAGATCGGTATCGTTGCCGACTACAACTACAGACTTCCCCAAGCTCTCTATCTCCAAAGCAGTGTGCACGATGAGAGGATCGGCGTCCCCAGTTGCCTGCTATACTCGAACTTTTACAGCTTCAAATCTTGAAACAAGTACATCAATAAATCGAGGTTTGTTTCTCCTGTTCGTCAGAAAATCCGCCTGTGATGCTGTCGATGTCTAATGTTCGGTAAGTCGATATCAAAGCAGGTCCTTCTTGCAGCGCATCGCCTTTGCTTCGCTTCTTTCGTAGTTGGCAGGCCATTTTATCCGTCGAAAACAACTGCAGATGGGTATCGAGTCATAACGTGTCTGACGTGAAGGTCGCAAATTTCTCCGTATGTTGCCAGTTGAGGCCAACTAACAGCCTCCGTCAATGATACACATGGTCTCTGGACAAAGTTGATCGCCAATTTCTGAGTGCTTAAAGAGAGACGCAAACGCTGACTTGTCCGTTTTGCGCATTGAACATCCGTCAGAAAGAGAGGGCGGAGTTGGCGCCAGCTCATAATGAAAGTACTCCGCTTTTTCAGTTTCGTTTTTTTAAACACACATTATTCACATAAATAGCTGACTCGAGTTTACGGGCGTTACTTCATTTCTGATCGTCACAGTACCGTTAATAGCTGATAGGGGGACAACCATAGACTTTCTGGAAATTTTCACTTCAGCGAAAGACTTGCCAATCATGTTGCTAACTCCTGTTTCGCCGATTTCAAGCGCCATTCGAAGAAGAATCCATTTCAAGTTCCGTGTTGACGGTTTAGATGTGAAATATAACAAAATACAAAGTGTTGATTAGGCGGAAAACTTATTTTGTTATATTTCACATTCAAGCGCCATGTAGCAGTTTACTTTCTTATCTGCAACGACGCCAGTACCGAAAGAATGGAGATTTCTGAAGCTAGGAACGGGGAATGCATTTCTAGCCACTCTTGAAATACCGGTACTTTGAGGTCTCGAGAGTCCATTGCGCGACGCAACAATGACGATGAGCAAGCGACGCAACAATGTACTCTCGTCCGGTAGTAACAACTTACATTCGGGTTAAATTTGTTTCGTCTGTAACTTTTGAACTATAAGACGCAGAACAAAAACAAGAGCACCTCTGTAAAGCTTAAAGGATGCTATATCTTATGTGAGGTATATTGCTTCGCGTAAGTAGCCGTATTAGTCTGCTAAAAGTGCAAACAATTTCTAACCTAAAAATTAAAATTTTCCTTTTGTTTTTTGTTACAATGTACACCGAAAGCAGAGAAAACATTTCTTATAGTACTATTTATGGAATCTGCATGCTTTTATTGTTCATTTGATATCACTTTTGTTTACCTACGCAGAGTTGTTGGGTGTTTACTCCCGTCCGGTAATACCAACTTACCTTCGTGTTAAATTTGTTTCGTCTGTAACTGTTGAATTATTAGACGTAAAACAAAAATAAGACCACATCTGTAAAGCTAAAACAATGCTCTTTCTTATTTCAGGTGCATTTTTTGCCTGAGCTGTCGCCTTAGTCTCTAATAAACATGCAAATGAATTCAAACTTACAAAAATTTTGAATTTCGCACGTTTTTTGGTTACAATCTACCCCGAAAAGAGAGATATATTTCCTAAAGCCTTATATATGGAGTCTGCATGCTTTTCTCTTTCATTTGACACCACTTTTGTCTACCTAGGCCGAGTAGTTCGGTTTGTACGGGCGTTCCAGGACGCAATGAAAAAATCCTGGAATTCCAGGTTTCCAGGCCTGGAAATCAAAGAAGCCAGCACATGTACGGCCGAGTATTTTGATATGTTGTTCCCTAGGGTCGAATTAATGGATTCTGAAAAAAATAGCTTTATAACATTTCTTTTTATGTTAAAGCGATATTTTGACTTAAATGCCTGGGCTATGTGCCTACATGGCTGGATTTCAAGGAACAGGATGGTTGTTGGTGACATTTTTGAGGGCTTTGTTTAATCTTTTCAAGAATCTTCCAGGTAGACGTGCAAACTGCACGCGCTTAACCAACAGTAGTATATTTCCGTTGAAGTTTTCTGCGGTCGGTGGCTTGAGTGTGCGGGTGTAGCTCAACGGGCAATAGAGATTCTCCCAAATTTGAAGATGTACGTGAGAGGAATTGAGCAAGAGAATTCTGCACCCTCTTGAAACAAATTGTCTGTATTAAGCCTTCCCCATCTTGAGCTCATAACTCATATGCACCACTAAAGTTATTACTCTGTTCTTAAATATTGCACGATTCTCTGTGCCTTTCCCAGCCAGTTGCTTCTTCAGTCTTTTTGTGCATTGTTTTGTTTGATATTCTTCGTTTTAGTTACATTCATCTAATACCCAAGCTTTTTTTCTCCCATTCCTTTGGTTCATTCATCGAACTTGGTCTTGTCCTGATTTATCAGGGACCTTCAACTGTCCATTAGATGCAGGACATCATCTGTCATCCAATCTTTGCTTTTATTTCCTTTCTTCTGTTTAAATAGATGCTTATATGCAATCTTGTGTATCAATTCGTCATCTCCTGCCATTTATGCCTCTTCTCTTATTGTTCTTAAACAGATCTTCCTTGCAGAATGAATTATTTGGAGGGAATGAGTCATACCTTCGTGGTGGCTCAGCGTCTGGGTCTCGACGCGGTCGATCCAATCGGTTGGACCTAGATTGGGAATGGACTCGGGAATCAACTCGTCTAAGGGCAAGGTAATCACGCGAAATTTACTCCAATTATATCCCTTCAATTGAGTTCGGAATTAACAAAAGAGTATCAGAAAATAGTGTCCATTTTTAGAGATAGCTTGGTTTTAAGACATGGGAGGCAGTTTACACAAAGGAATTGAATCATTCATTGAGCAAAATGTTGCAACATGTGCATTAGAAGCAGAAATCGGCATTGAAAGCATGAATAAAACAGCTTTTAATATGGTTTATTCAATGTCTTTTCTTTTCCATGCTTCTTATAATAGAGTGGAACTTCTCCTGACGACCGCCCCTGTTCCCGACTGCTTTTTCCTGGCACGGAATATTATTTTTATCTCTCTCTCTTAAGTTAACAGCCCTGAGGATGGTTTGCAGCAACTCGCCAAACTTCTCTATTCTCCGCCATCCTCTTCAATTCACGATATGATTTTGTGTTCATGTCTGTCATTAACTGTGTGATGTATGCAAGTGGTGGTCTTCCTCTTGTGTTTTTTCCTTCTAACATCCCTTCGATGACTCTTGCTAGCAGGCTATTATGTCTGAGAATATGTCCCAACATATTTACTCTTCTTGTTTTCATACTCTCCATAAAGTTTCTACTTTTTCCTGCTCTTCTGAATACCTCTTCATTTGTCATATGCTGTATCCAACTGATCTTAAGCATTCTTCTCTGGCACCAAGCCTCAAAAGCCATCAACTTCCTCTCTTCTAACTTCCCTATGTCCAGGTCTCACTACCATACAAAGCCACATTCCACACGTATGTCTTCAACAGTCTTTTCCTTATTTTTAGGTCTATACTTCTGGATGTGAAGATATTCTTCTCTCTATAAATTGCTTTCTTTGCCTGAAAATAATTCTACTCTGAATTTCTCGCTTGCTGGTTCCATCATACGTTATCAAGCTTCCCAGATACTTATATTCCTTCACATGTTGTATTCTATCATTCTCGATATCAATTGCTGGTGCTCTTCTATGATCTTCCTGGTTACGACTGCATACAAGTATTTTTGTTTTATCTTTATTCATCTTCATGTTAAATTCGTTTTTAAGGATGTTATTCATTACATGAAGTATGTGTTGAAGATCATCTTCATTATCTGTTGTTAAAGCAATGTCATCTGCAAATCGGAGCATGTCAATCTTTTCCCCATGTATATTTACTCCAAATTGAATCTCTTCTCTTATCCTATTTATGGCGTCTTGGACATACAAATGAAATAAGTAAGGAGATAGTGAGCATCCTTGTCGTACTCCTTTTCTTATTTCAACCTCTTCCTGGTTATTGCCAGATCTTATTATTCCCCTTTCTTTCTTATACAAACTATGTATTATTCTTCTATCTCTATAAGACACTCCCACTTTCTTTAGTAACTTGAACCGTATATACCAATTCACGTTGTCAAAAGCTTTCTCCAGATCCACGAATGCTAGATATGTTGTTATTCCTTTTCGATTTCTCTTATCAATTATTTGTCTTAGAGTTAATATTGCTTCTCTTGTTCCAATGCCCCTTCTGAATCCAAATTGGTCATCTGTAATGTAGTTAACAAGGTTGTTCTCTATTCTCCTAAGTATAATACGTGTATGGATTTTAGATGCGTGCGTTGTCAGGCTTAATGTCCTAAATTGGTCGCAATTTTGTGCTCTGGCTTTCTTTGGAATTGGAATATTATGCACTTAGTATAGTCAGTTGGTACTATTCCAGTTTCATACATTTTACATATCATTCCATACATTGCATCTTCAGCTTTCTCTCTGCAGTTATTTAATAGTTCTGCAGGGATTTTATCTACACCTGGTTCTTTTTTATTTTTTAAATCTTTCAGTGCTCTTTGAAATTCTGATTTTTGTATTTGGTCACCTCTATTCCCTGCATCTGCCTGGTCTTCTTCCTCTATTACTTCCTTATTCATAACTTCATCTCCATAAAGGCTCTCTAGATATTCTTTCCATCTCTTCCCAACCTTTTCCTCTTCATACCGGTATTGTCCATTCTCATCTTGAATACCACATGCCTTCTGTTTCTTCTCACCAAAAAATTGCTTCACATTTCCATTTGCTTTTTCTAAGTTATTTGCTTTAAATTCGGTGTCTTATTTCATCACATATATCACATAAGTATTTTTCTTTGTCCCGCTTGCTTTTCCTAACGATTTCATTTCTCAGTCTTCTATATTGTTGTCTTCCTTCGTCACTTGTGTAGTTTTTGAACCTTCTTCTTTCAGTTATCATTTCTACAACTTCCTCACTTATCCATGCTTTCCTGCTGTTTTTATTTTTATTTTTCAGCAGTTCCTCTGCAGTTCCTAGTATTTCCTCCTTCAGGATTCCCCACTGACTTTCTATTGGTTTCTCTAATATGTCAGTATTTCTTTCAATCAGTTCATCTGTTCTTCTTTGGAACTCATCTCTAATATTTGGTGTCTTAAGTTTTGTCACCTGTAGCTACTCAGTTTTTCTCTTACTGATTTTCTTATATTTGAGTTCCGCGTGCATCATGACTAGATTATGATCGCTTACAATATCTGGACCTGGATAGCTTCTGCAATTTTTAATCTGGTTCTTAAACCTTTCTTTTACCATTATGTAATCCAATTGCGCGTTCTCGTGTCTCCAGGAGTTTTCCAAGCTCCTCTTGGGATGGTTGAAGAGTGTATTTGTTCTTATGACTAATTTATGCCTAGTGCAGAATTCTATCAATCGTTCACCTCTCTCATTTCGGACTCCCAGTCCAAACTGCCAAACAGTTGTTCCCTCTGTTCCTTCCCCTACCGTTGCATTCATGTCCCCCATAATGATTACATTGTCTTCTGCTGTTGTTCCTTCTATCAGGTGATTTAGATCTTCATACATTCTTTCAATTTCCTAGTCATCTTCATTTGTAGTTGACATATATGTTTGAATTATAACACTATGGCTGCACATATCCCGCTACTCTGAGTAGCTACATATTTGATCGTTCAAAGAATATAATATTAAGATCATCTTCTACTGTTTCCAGCCCCTGGCTGGGTCTGCTTAGAACATAAGCCTCTCCATCGTTTTCTATCCTCCCACCACCTTTCACTCCTCACACTTTCCCACTCCTCTCCTCTTTTCTGCACTCCTTCCTTCACACTTACAATCCACCTATCTCGTGGCATTCCTCTTGGTCTCTCACTCTCCATTTCCATCTCATGCATCCTCCTTGGTATTCTGCCCTCCTGCATTCTCCTAACATATCCATACCAACTCATTCTTGTCTTTGAAACGTTATTTACTTTGCTCCACGTTGAGCGTACAAATGAAACGTTAATTAGTTCCCCATGTTGGTAGCGCCAAATGAAACGTTTTGCTAGCTCCTAACTGTTGGGTGAGAAATGTAACTGTTTACCTTTGCCTAAGCTATGTTGTTTTAATGGGCGCCAAGACCTCAACGCAATGTTGAAATCTAAATTTGTATTTAACAACGTCTAGCTCTGGCAGAACACCTTCAAGACTCTATTCACTCAGATCGTGGTATGATTTGATCATTAACCCAACAAACAATTGTATCAGGAGAAGGAATTGGTCTATATCTAATGCTACCTACTGAAAGCAAAGATTGCATTGTAAAAGAAATGAATTTATTATATAAAACAAGTATAGCAAAATTAATAAAAATAATAAGTACAAAATTTAAATTGGAGCGTTGTGATTTGAATATTACCGATAGAAAATTACGTGAAAACGGAGTCTGATAAATTGATTTTACTCTTATTTCCAAGCTATGAATTTACTGAAATATGAAATATAAAACAAAGAAAAATGAGAGATTGCGTATTTCTGCGTCATTGGCGCTTACCACTGGAAATTGCCAAAGCATTTCCCTCGTTCTTGATGATGTAGTGAGCTTCCCACAGTCTCCTGGACGTCGTCATCTCCGTCGGAATTTGATGATATTCTGGTAGATTAGATAATTCTATGGTCCGTACCTCGGACCCAAACACTCGTACAACCAAGTTTTACAAAAGTTCGTCGCTAACTCCACTGAACATCGGAGCGACACGCACTTGCGACCGTACACCTCAAGTATTTCACAGATAGTCCTCGGAACATCGGAGCGATTCCCGCGTATATCCACACTCGGCAAGAACTACACAGATTGTCCTCGTTCCACGGCGCGTCGAACGATATATCCACACGTTGGCTCCCCCACCATGGTACCGACATCTGGCTTACGTCGTCCTCACTGATTGGCTGCACCCTACGCGCTAGATCCCCACTCCTTCCTCATTACACTCCGCGGGAGGGAGAAGTCGATTTCCGTTTCAACAATTCGCCTTTTCTAGACCTTGCGACCCAAGATTGCGTCATGCTCCTCGACAAGATTCAGCGTGTACTTGAAATCCCAGTGAGTCATCTCTCTCAAATACCCTAACTGACAAAAACTCCGTAAAATTCCGTAATCAGATAATTTTCTATGATATCGTCGTTCGTAATAATTTGCTTGATAGCGTTTTCTAAGACATAGAAAACCTATCTGAATGCTAATAATTTTTATAAAATGCTCCGAAAATACCTTAATAATAATTATAATAAATTAATAATAATAATAAATTACCATGAAAAATTGTCTTGGCTGAACAATTTGCCGCGTAAATAAATATAGAATGGCTTCCTACTGACTTATGCCAGTTGCATAACACCCCTCGAAAAACACGTTACATATTCGCCTCGGATCATCGGATGATTTACCGTGACGACGGTCCATTATCCGATTATCCCAGACACGTTAATAAACCCCATCCAAAATACATATTACATAAATGAAATCACCCTAAATTACAGATATATACACTCATATTTTTTCTTCACGCACTTTGCGTCAAAGTTTGTTGTCACTATGAATTGCACTTTGCAACCAGTCCAATGTTTTACATATGGAATAGTGTTCCACGGATATTTCCGCCTCTCAAATTTCTCTATGTTGGAGAAATAGACATAATTAATGTGTGAGCACTATGTATTTATGATGTCATATCACACGCATTGAAGGTGTTCTGATATATTTATATCACCATAGAACTCCCTAATTTCACTGGAGGTCCCCTCCTTATGGTGAAATTTAATCTCACTTATCACTGAGCACACGATCACACTATTGTGGCACCGCCTCGTGACCATAATACTTAATCTCTCTTTAAAGTAGATTAAATTAATATTGACTTCTGAAAAAAAAAACCAGTAAATGCGCATTACATATAACACCAAATATTTCTGTGCCGTAATCGCCCGTCTTGTTAAGTTCCCGTTAACCATATTCTACTTAATACTAGTTCTCAACACAGACCATTTCTCCTCACACAAATAATACCATTGTACAAATTATCTTAAATTACACACTTACAAATCTTACATGGCGAGGCCGTAAACAGAAATCACGTGTGCTGATATGTATGAGTTTCATGAAGGACTGTCTCGCATTCTGATGGCCCATCTTTTATCTCGTGGACGCCTTAAGCTAACAAGCCCTATTCAAGCGCTCCCCCATCTCTTGGAGATAAATGGGAACCCATCAGCGCTGCCAAAATGGCCTTGGTGCATCGAGACAATTTAGTGCTCAACAGCATCCGACAATCCCGTCATATTTCCCTGTACCTTAAAAACTCTCATTTACTTACATACTACCCTCCTGTGTGACTTCTGATACGCCTGCCTGGAAGACCATCTCCTCCCACGCACCAAATACCACACTTACTCATTTGATAGGCTGGCTCGCCAGCTAAACATCCTTACTTTATGACACATACTTTCGGAGACTATGTATATTATACGTCCCGTATAATCTGTTTCCCTCACTATTCTCCAGCACATATGCTGTTTTGCCAATACGTTTGGAAACTATAAATGGGCCCTCGTAGAGATAAAAGAACTTGGACATGACTTTCTCTAGCTTATTTGACTGTTTCGGCACTCTAAGTAAGACTCTGTCTCCCGGCTCGAATAGGTCAAATTTAGTTTCTTTTTGTTGGCGAATTCTCTTTTGTGCTGACTTAGATAAATTCTGTTTTGCCAACTGGACAATGTAATCCATTCCCGGTTGCTTACCCTCATTTAATCCCAACACCCTCGCTAGTTCATTTTGTGGTCTTTTTCCGAAGTGAACTTCGTATGGCGTCAATTTCGTGCTCTCATGCTGGACAGAATTCAGCCAAGTCTCGACCTTGGGAAGATGTCCAACCCAGGCCGCACGCTTGTCATGCACTAGAGTCCGAAAAAGACGAGCCACTTCCCTTAATGGACGCTCTGCAGAATTACCCTGAGGGTACCTTACAGAGGAATGAACGTGTGTTATACCAGCTTCCTGCATACTGGTTCTCCATTTCTTTGCAGTAAACTGTGGTCCACTGTCAGATAGTATCCTGAGAGGAATGCCAAACTCAGGTACATACTTATTAATGATCAGACGGCTACACGCTAGTCCCGTGGCTTTCCTTAGCGGATATAGCTTGACATACTTACTAAAAGCGTCAATAACTATAAAAATGTACTCGTAGCCGTACTGTCCTTTAACGATCGGGCCAAATAAATCCACACACAGTAGTTCACCGGGACTACTGGTGAGAACTGCAGATCTCTCCCCCACTAAATATTTAACTGGATATTTACTCCTTTGACAGGTGTCACACTTAGCTAAAATCCTCCTAACGTCCCTTCCCATTTTACTCCAAATAAAGTCACGACCAATTTCATAGAAGACCTTGGCAGCACCAAAGTGTCCTAATTCCCTATGAATGAACCAAATTAGCTCCTCCCGCAAAGTGGCAGGAACACATATTGCCCACCGATTATTCCTACATTTCCTTGCAAGAAGCCCATCCTGCATCTTGTACGTGAACCGTCCTACTTTCACATACTCTTCTTCACCTATTTCCAACCTAGCCAGTGGCTCCTTTAACTTAACGTCATCACGTTGCTCTACTAGCATATTCCTCAGTGTCTGTAACGATGCCCTGTTGCTACTGTCCACACATGCACATATTAAAATACCGTCCTCTGCTTTAACCACAGGATAATCCCTACATAAATTAGTGTCCCTCGATAGCATGTCTGCAAGAATGTTATCTTTACCTTTAATATATTTTACTGTGAATTCGTATTCCTGCAGAGCAAGAATCCACCTACTAACTCTGTTAGAACTGAGTTTACAAGTCCTCATATACAGTAATGCATGGTGATCTGTGTGGATCTCAAATTTCCCCCCTACTAAATACATTCTAAATTTTCCTAAACTGAAAACAATACCTAAAAGCTCTAACTCAGTAATCGTGTATCTTTTCTCCGCTGCTGTCAGTCCTCGCGAGGCTAAAGATACAATGCACAGATTACCCTCATCATCTTTCTGACATAATACTCCAGCAATGCCTATATGTGAAGCATCTGTCATAACCACATATTCCTTATCTTTTAACGGATATTTCAGCACTACAGCTTTCTCAAAACCTTCCTTCAGCGCTCTAAAAGCCTGATCATGCTTGGACTCCCATCTCCACCGAGTCCCACTTTTAAGCAATTCCCTGAATGGTTCTACCAACCCAGAGTATTTAAGAACGAACCTCCTGAAAAAGTTGCAAATTCCCAGGTAAGTTTTTAACTGTTTAACATTCTGTGGCACCTCTGCGTTAAGTATCTTATTAACCCTACTTTCCTCTGGTGTTACACCTCTACTCGACACTCTATGACCTAAAAATGTCACTTCTGACTGACAGAATGACGACTTAGACAGCTTCAAAGTGAACCCTGCCTGATCTAACTTCTGAAAAACTATATTTAAATGACATAGATGCTCCTCAAAACTGCGTGAACTAATTACCATATCATCAATGTAAATGGTTACAAACTCTCCTGTGTCATCCCCTAATGCGATGTTTAAAGCCCTAATTAAAGCTGCTGAACTACTCTTTAACCCATAAGGTGTTCTACAAAATTGATAAAGGTTATATTTATGACTAAAAGCTGTAAATGGTCTATCTTCGTACATAAGTGGCACTTGCCAAAAACTGGAACTCAAATCTACACAAGTGAAATACTTCTTCCCCTCAAATGTTTGCATTAATTCCTCTATTGACATAGATTTCAGCTGATCTGAACTAATTCTACTGTTAACCAAACGAGCGTCTAAACAAATACGAACAGTGCCGTCGGTCTTGGGTACCGTTATCAAAGAATTAACATATGGACTGTTCGAGTGCTCAATAATCCCATCTTCAAGCATCTGGTTAATTTGTGCCTCAACTGCACTCTGATAAGCGAAAGGTACAGGATATCTATGTCCTGTGAATACTGACCTATCAATAACGTTCAATGAATGTGTATAGCAATTGGCCATACCAATGCGATCCTCAAAAACTCTCCTATTACACCATAACACATCATAGAGCCGAACACACTGTTCATCCTCTATATTTCCCTGAAATGCAGCCTCACGTAACGAGTCCTCTAGACTTCCGTTCGTAATCACACTGCCCACAAAACATGGAGAACCCCGCTCTACGGCTGGCGATATCTCATTTAAAGTACAAATCACACCTACAATACTACTTCTCTGAATTTGGTCATTGAACGCTACTTCTACTTCAGAATCTCCCCATTTAAATTTCAAACTCCCTACATCATAACATAAGTTACCAGACACTCTACTTAGCCACTCTGAACCCAAGATAACACTGAATACTAAATTTGGAATTACAAGACAAATCTGCTTCTCTACATGATTATTAATTTTAATGTCTACTAAAACTTGCTTAGAAATTACTTTAGACCTCTTCCCAACAGCTGTGATAACAAAAGTGCTTTTAATTGGCATCTCCTCAAAATTTACTCCAGTTCCTTTCATTTTATCATAAAATGCACTACTTATGCAACTCTTCATACAACCACTATCAATTAAAACATCTGTGTACGCCTCGGACACGTTAAATTTAACTATGGGGCTCTTACTAACCACTTCCTGAATAATACCTTCATCATTTAGTTCATGTAATAATTCATTTCTTACATTTAGGTCATAGGGTTCCTGTATAATTGTATGGACAGGGCATGCTACAGACTGAGATTCTGACCTTACTTCGCAGCCTGGTTCGCGTTTAAAGAACCGCTACAGCTGGCCGTAGTACTACTAACTACTAAACTGGTCTGGTTGTTCTGGGCTGTGTTGTCATTGTTTGGCTGTATATTACTACCACTAGGCTGTCCTCTTCCTTGACCCCTATTCTGGTTGTAATTATTGTCATTATAATTTCTCCCTTGATTTCCCCTGAAATCATTGTTTCTCCCTTGATTTCCCCTGTAATCATTGTTCCTCCCTTGATTTCCCCTGAAATCATTGTTCCTCCCTTGATACTGATTACCATAGCCATTTCCTCTGTTCTGATATAGCTGATTATTATTATTTCTATTTTGAGTGTTGGCCCCTTCGCCACCGTTCCCTTGAACTTCCTGATGCCTGGCTTCATTAGGTCTATTATTATTATTACCCTGGTTCCGATTGAAATTGTCCTCATAACCCCCTCTCCCTAGTGCATCAAATGTGCTTAACAAATTTTCTACTTGTGATATAGTCTTTACATTCTGGATACAAGCAGCCTCCTTGATCCTATAGGGAAAGTGCCTAAGTAGCAACCTTACCACATCACTTTCCTCCTTCAAGCCATCCAGATATTTACACACTAATACCTGCCCTAAAAAGTATTCGGTCATGGTGGAGCTTCCTTTAGGGTTATATTTACCACACACTACTCCCTCACGATGCTGCGACTGAATAACCTCATTCCAGAACTTTTCACAGAATTTCATTTTAAAATCATTCATATCAGTAAACTTGTCTCTGTAGACAGCAAACCAATTCCTCGTTTCCCCCACAAACACTTGTTCTAAAATTTCAACTACCTGGCACCACTCAATACTACCATTTTCCAACCTCTCCCCGAATTTATTTTCTATAGTGTTCATGAACTCCATTGGGCACCCCTGTCGATTGCTGAACTTACCCAGTTCTACCTCCCTGTGTGTGCTATTCACAAAAACTGGCCTATTCTGACTATTTTCTTGCCTGATCCTAGCTTTTAATTTTAACTCTAATTCTGCGATTTTCTCCTCAGCCTTCCTCTCAATACTGTTTACTGTTATTTTAATGTTTCCTTCTGATTCTTCTACTTTATCATATAGCTTTGCTTGTTTCTCCTCAATCTTGCTAATGCTCTCTCTATTACTCTCTCTTAAATCATTTACTTCTGCAACTATTTGTGAGTGGACTTTCTCAATTCTACCCCCCAGCTGTTCCTTAACCTCTTTAGTAGCTACCTGAATTTTGT
The DNA here is from genome assembly GCA_946902985.2 of Meconema thalassinum. Classification (NCBI taxonomy): domain Eukaryota; kingdom Metazoa; phylum Arthropoda; class Insecta; order Orthoptera; family Tettigoniidae; genus Meconema; species Meconema thalassinum. Next base: position 180,452,337 of record OX336393.1, read on the forward strand.
CAATTTCTCTCCCCAATTGCTTTTTGACCTGCTGTGTTTCCAGTTGCACTAGTTCTTTTAAATTTTCAGCCTGTGTACTGATTCTAATTTCCAACTCCTCCTGTACTTTTCCTAATTTTCTGTCTACATCTGCAATAATCTCTTTAGCCTTTTCTTCCATCACCCCCCTGATCTCACCTCTAATCAGTTCGAATTTGTCACTCATTTCCCTACTGTTTTGTTCTAATTTAGCATTTAAAGTTTCAGTACTCTCTCTATTTTCCTTACTGTTTTGTTCTAATCTGGCGTTTAAACTATCGCTCAATTCCCTATTACTCTCTTTATTTTCCCTACTGTTTTGTTCTAGTTTAGCGTTATTCTGTTCTAACTTTGCATTTAAAGCTTCTGTACTTTCTTTATTTTCCCTACTGTTTTGTTCTAGTTTAGCGTTATTCTGTTCTAACTTTGCATTTAAAGCTTCTACTTTGCATTTAAAGCTTCTGTACTTTCTTTATTTTCCCTACTGTTTTGTTCTAATTTAGCGTTATTCTGTTCTAACTTTGCATTTAAAGCTTCTGTACTTTCTTTATTTTCCCTACTGTTTTGTTCTAATTTTGCGTTTAAGGCATCACTACTAACTTTGTTCTGATACATGAACTCGAGAAGTAAAGTTTTTAATTCTGGTTGGCCGCCTACACTCCCTGTTTCAGTATCGGGATTTACCTCCGCTACACCGGTACTACCATCACTCGACATACTGCTCGTATCATCACTCTCCCGTTGATGACCACTACGTAACCTCATCTGTCTTTCTTTCTCATCCCCCATAATGATATACACTGATACAGACAAATAACCCCCAAAATACAGGCACAGAACTATATACCCTTCTCCTTCCACAAATGTTATTAGGTTTTCAGCCCCAAGTTGTCGGCGACAAGTGAAACGTTATTTACTTTGCTCCACGTTGAGCGTACAAATGAAACGTTAATTAGTTCCCCATGTTGGTAGCGCCAAATGAAACGTTTTGCTAGCTCCTAACTGTTGGGTGAGAAATGTAACTGTTTACCTTTGCCTAAGCTATGTTGTTTTAATGGGCGCCAAGACCTCAACGCAATGTTGAAATCTAAATTTGTATTTAACAACGTCTAGCTCTGGCAGAACACCTTCAAGACTCTATTCACTCAGATCGTGGCATGATTTGATCATTAACCCAACAAACAATTGTATCAGGAGAAGGAATTGGTCTATATCTAATGCTACCTACTGAAAGCAAAGATTGCATTGTAAAAGAAATGAATTTATTATATAAAACAAGTATAGCAAAATTAATAAAAATAATAAGTACAAAATTTAAATTGGAGCGTTGTGATTTGAATATTACCGATAGAAAATTACGTGAAAACGGAGTCTGATAAATTGATTTTACTCTTATTTCCAAGCTATGAATTTACTGAAATATGAAATATAAAACAAAGAAAAATGAGAGATTGCGTATTTCTGCGTCATTGGCGCTTACCACTGGAAATTGCCAAAGCATTTCCCTCGTTCTTGATGATGTAGTGAGCTTCCCACAGTCTCCTGGACGTCGTCATCTCCGTCGGAATTTGATGATATTCTGGTAGATTAGATAATTCTATGGTCCGTACCTCAAAAACACTCGTACAACCAAGTTTTACAAAAGTTCGTCGCTAACTCCACTGAACATCGGAGCGACACGCACTTGCGACCGTACACCTCAAGTATTTCACAGATAGTCCTCGGAACATCGGAGCGATTCCCGCGTATATCCACACTCGGCAAGAACTACACAGATTGTCCTCGTTCCACGGCGCGTCGAACGATATATCCACACGTTGGCTCCCCCACCATGGTACCGACATCTGGCTTACGTCGTCCTCACTGATTGGCTGCACCCTACGCGCTAGATCCCCACTCCTTCCTCATTACACTCCGCGGGAGGGAGAAGTCGATTTCCGTTTCAACAATTCGCCTTTTCTAGACCTTGCGACCCAAGATTGCGTCATGCTCCTCGACAAGATTCAGCGTGTACTTGAAATCCCAGTGAGTCATCTCTCTCAAATACCCTAACTGACAAAAACTCCGTAAAATTCCGTAATCAGATAATTTTCTATGATATCGTCGTTCGTAATAATTTGCTTGATAGCGTTTTCTAAGACATAGAAAACCTATCTGAATGCTAATAATTTTTATAAAATGCTCCGAAAATACCTTAATAATAATTATAATAAATTAATAATAATAATAAATTACCATGAAAAATTGTCTTGGCTGAACAATTTGCCGCGTAAATAAATATAGAATGGCTTCCTACTGACTTATGCCAGTTGCATAAAACCCCTCGAAAAACACGTTACATCTTCTCTATGATCTCTTGTAAGGGATTCTCTTCCACAATCTCTCTCACTCGCTCATTTCTTACCCTATCCCTTCTTGTTATTCCTAATCTGCTTCTCTGAAATTTAATTTCGCAAGCCTGGATCCTGCTCGCCTGTCTCTTCTTCATAACCCACGTTTTTGATGCGTAGGTAAGTATTGGGACATAATACGTTTGATGCAATACCCGTTTGCTCTACTGGGGTACATCCCCGCTCCATACCAGACCTCTCACGCTCTGAAGGAATCCATGGGCGTGCTTTCCTCTCTCTCTCTGATCTCCTTTTCATTCCTACCACTTCTATTACACTCCCTAAATACTTGAAACTATCCACCTTCTTTAGTACTTCTCCTATCATTATTAGAGACACTCTAATTTCTTGAATGAAATGGTGCTGAATTCTTGAGTAAAAAGAGAAAAATTTATTGAGTAACGAGGGAAAATTCTTGGGTAGGTAATTAAAATTCTTGAGTAGGAAACAAAAATTCTAGGGTAGAAAAGACAAATTCTTAGATAATATGGATCTTAGGGAAATAGAAAGGCATTCAGTACTTTCAAATATTTATATTGTAACTTGAAAATTATCGGTACAAAAGACTGAAATCGTAAAAATTTAAGACAAAAAAGATATTTACAAACTTAACCTCCCTTCTTCCTTTCATGCTTTACATTCATAATGTAGGATGACAGCAATTCCAAATTTGTCATTGTTAGATTAGTTCTGAAATCTGTCAACACACAAGAAAAGTTTGCAAAGAATCTTTCACAATTTACATTTGACACTGGAACCCACAGTGCCCTTATTGCACCATCAACAAAGGGTTGATGATCCCCACGCATTGCCTGAAGGGCATCTTCCACCGCTATTTCTGCATTCTTCTTCAGAATATCCTGAAGATCCCTATATGCGAGCACTCCTTCATCAACGGGAATACCCTTCAGTGATGGTATTTTGCTGAATAGGGCCTTCAGTTTGTCTCTTGCTGTAGACTGCGACAAGATATTCTGCCCGTAGAAGAGCTCAGACACTGGCACCAAAAATGTACGGGCTGGGTCCCCCAACATCAGGTTGTCCAACTTCGTATGCATATGGCCATCTTCTTTATTTCCTCCATCGCTCTGCCCCTAAGATTACCTTTCAGGGCATCCAGCTCTTCCTGGACTTTGTTGCTGAACATTCCTGCAGCAACCACTTGTAAATGCTTCTTCAAATTCTGAAGTTTGGGATACACTTCTGCAGCAATTGGTTTGGAATTTGTCTCCAGTCCGAGCATCAAGATCACGCCAGATAAGGCCTACAAGCTCGCGGAATGTGCGCTGTCCGTTCGCGTCGCGTGTCATAGCCCGCAAGCATAAAGACGAGATTACATTCTGCTGACAAGATCACGCCAGATAAGGCCTATAAGTTCGAGGAATATGCTAAGTGACGAAACTGGCCGCTCGCGTCACAGTTCATAGCCCGCAGGCATAAACACGAGATTACTTTCTGCTGACAAGATCACGCCAGATTAGGCCTATAAGCTCGTAGAATGTGCGCTGTCCGTTCGCGTCACAGTTCATAGCCCGCAGGCATAAATACGAGAATACTTTCTCCTAACAAGATCACGCCAGATTAGGCCTATAAGCTCGCGGAATGTGCGCTGTCCGTTCGCGTCGCGGTTCATAGCCCGCAAGCATAAAGACGAGATTCCTTTCTGCTGACAAGATCACGCAAGATTAGGCCTATAAGCTCGCGGAATGTGCGCTGGCCGTTCGTGTCACAGTTCATAGCCAGCAGGCATAAAGACGAGATTACTTTCTGCTGATAAGATCACGCCAGATTAGGCCTATAAGTTCGCGGATTGTGCGCTGGCCGTTCGCGTCACAGTTCATAGCCCCAAGGCATAAGGACGAGATTACTTTCTGCTGACAAGATCACGCCAGATTAGGCCTATAAGCTCTCGGAATGTGCGCTTTCCGTTCGCGTCGCGGTTCATAGCCCGCAGGCATAAAGACGAGATTCCTTTCTGCTGACAAGATCACGCAAGATTAGGCCTATAAGCTCGCGGAATGTGCGCTGGCCGTTCGTGTCACAGTTCATAGCCAGCAGGCATAAAGACGAGATTACTTTCTGCTGATAAGATCACGCCAGATTAGGCCTATAAGTTCGCGGATTGTGCGCTGGCCGTTCGCGTCACAGTTCATAGCCCCAAGGCATAAGGACGAGATTACTTTCTGCTGACAAGATCACGCCAGATTAGGCCTATAAGCTCTCGGAATGTGCGCTTTCCGTTCGCGTCGCGGTTCATAGCCCGCAGGCATAAAGACGAGATTACTTTGTGCTGACAAGATCACGCCAGATTAGGCCTATAAGCTCTTGGAATGTGCGCTTTCCGTTCGCGTCGCTGTTCATAGCCCGCAAGCATAAAGACGAGATTCCTTTCTGCTGACAAGATCACGCCAGATTAGGCCTATAAGCTCGCGGAATGTGCGCTGGCCGTTCGCGTCACATTTCATAGCCAGCAGGCATAAAGACAAGATTACTTTCTGCTGACAAGATCACGCCAGATTAGGCCTATAAGTTCGCGGATAGTGCGCTGGCTGTTCACGTCACAGTTCATAGTCCCAAGGCATAAATACGAGATTACTTTCTGCTGACAAGATCACGCTAGATTAGGCCTATAAGCTCTCGGAATGTGCGCTTTCCGTTCGCGTCGCAGTTCATAGCCCGCTAGCATAAAGACGAGATTACTTTCTCCTGACAAGATCACGCCAGATTAGGCCTATAAGCTCGCGGAATGTGCGCTGGCCGCTCGCGTCATAGTTCATAGCCCGCAGGCAAATAGACGAGATTACTTTCTCCTGACAAGATCACGCCAGATTATACGCTCGCGGAATGTGCTAAGTGACGAAGCTTGCCGCTCGCGTCACAGTTCATAGCTCGCAAGCATAAAGACGACATTTTTTGTGACGAAGTCGCGCCAGGTTATAAAGTCGCGGCAGCATGTGCAACTGACTGGCGCACAAATACGAATACGCTATGCGACGATTATGCAATGACATTTTATAAACCTATTTTAGTGTTTGAAAATTGGGGTGCGACGACTACGCGGTGGCGACGATTATGCGAGGAAATACGGTATTTCTCTAGTTGCGATAAATTTCGCGAATAAACCTAAAAATTCCTATATGGAGCCAAAATGTCAAAATTTCGCGAATAGATAGTGTTCCAAATTACATTTAAATTCGTAACACATGTCCTATATGCCTTTCTCCCATCATATTTAACACTTTTGAAAAATTCGCGAATTTCGCGAGTCGCGAAATTTGAGTGTCCCTAATCATTATATCTGTTTTTATTTACCCTTCCTCTATTTCTCGTTGTCGCCATTATTTCGCGCTTCTTTGCATTCAATTTCAAACAATACTGTTTTACTGTCTCAACCCATACATTCAACCTTTCTTGTACCTCTACCTCTTGTTCTCTTCCGACCCCGACGGTATTAGGTTATCCGAGGCCTAGGGAGTCTTTCACTTTCCCGCCTTAATTGGCCCTTGTCTCATCTTTCCTGATACCCTCCTTCTGTGAGGGGTCAGCCTTCTTTTTCTTTTCCTTTTACCTCCTGCCTTGTGCTCAAGACCCTTAAGGAGGCAGGGTGTATGTAGCCCCACCATTTCTGGTGCACCCTCGATAATGCTACACCCTCAGGGGCTCATGGCTGGTGAGTTCGGTAGTTGGCGACCCCGAGGGATTCCTGAGCTGGGTCCGTTTTCCCCTTTTGTCCCTTACCTTTGGGGTGGACTCTCTCCCCTCCCCGGGGGCGTGGTGGCTCAGCGGTCTAGCTGTATGCCTCTCACCAAGGCGGTCCGGGTTCGATTCCCGGCCAATGCATGTGAGATTTTCGAAGTGAAATGCCATGTCCTGTGGTTCGGATTCCACGTAAAAAGGAGGTCCCGTGGCTCATAATCACAAGATTCACGGTCACGTAAAACTACAATCTTCCTTCCTTTCTCCCCTCCCCTCTCCTCTCCTCTCCTCTTTTCCTTATATTTCCTTTTCTCTTTAAGATTCCCGCACTGTTTTCGTTACTTGGTTCACCGTGTATCTAAATTCCCTTTTAGCGATTTTTAAGGCATTTTTAATCTACGTTGCATTTTGTAAGTTTTTTCGATCTAAATTACATCTCACGATTGTTTTCAACCTCAATTGCATTTTGTCAAGATTGACAATCTAAATTGCTTTTTAGTAAGTCTTTCAATGCAGGTGGCCGGGCCTTGAGTATTTTGAATTTCAATTGCATTTTGTAAGTATTTTCAACCAAAACCGCATTTCGCACGAATTTTGAATCTAAATTGCATTTTGTTTGGTGGCCATTTTGCAAATATTTTGATTCTCAATTGCATTTTGTGGGTATTTTGAATCTAAATTACATTTTGTCAAGTATTTTCAATCTAAATTGCATTTTGTAAGTATTGTCAATCCACATGAGTCGTTTGAATCTACCGTACATTTTGTAAGCATTTTTTCAATTTCAATTGCATTTTGTAAGTATTTTGAACCTCAATTGCATTTTGTACATATTTTCGATCTCATTTGCATTTTGTAAGCATTTTGAATTTCAGTTGCATTTTGTAAGTATTTCGACGCTACATTGCATTTTGTACGTATTTTGAATCTAGCCTAAGTTTTGTGGGTCTTTTTCAATCTATTCTTTTTGTGAATCTTATCGTTCTAAATTCCCTTTTGTAAGACCGTATTGTGAGTTGTTTCCATCTGAGTTTCTCTTTGTACGTATTTTCCGTCTCACATAATTTTCGTTCTGGTTTCCATTTCATTCTCATTTTCGCTATCACCCAGATCATTAGGGGCCGATAACCTAGATGTTAGGCCCCTTAAAACAACAATCATCGTCATCATCATCATCATCATCATCATCATCATCTTGTACCTCTGCCTCTCCATTGCCCCATATCATTAGATAGTCTGCAAACATCATTGCTCTCATGTTCTTCTCCTATTTGTGCTGCCACTTCTACCATTACCTCATCCATCACAAAGATGAAAAGCAGTGGAGCTAGTGCACTCCCTTGCTTCGACCTACTCTTCTGCTTTAACCAGTCTGACATCTCTCTCCCAACTTTCACACAGCTCACACTTCCTTGGTACATCTCCTTTATTCTAGCCACAGTTTGATTTTAACTCCCTTTTTCTGTAGGGTTTCCCACACCTTTCCTCTATCCAAGCTATCGTATGCCTTCTCTGTTTCCAGAAACACCATTCCCAAATCCTTTCCATATTCATAGTGTTTTTCTTGGAGCTGTCTTACGCTGAAAATCAGGTCCACTGTTGATCTTCCTGGCTAAATTCATACTGTTCCTCCCACAACCCTTCTACTACTCTCCGCACTCTCCTTCCAGGATCTTCTCAAATATCTTCGCAGCATGGCATATCAAGGTGATTCCCCTATAGTTCTGGACTCTTTTCCTGTTGCCGTTCTTAAAAACAGGTAAAATTATCCCTTTCTTCCAGTCTTTAGGTGTTCTCCTTTCCTTCCATATAACTCTCATGACCCGATAAAGCCACTGCACTCTCTACGACGCCAGCTGCTCTCACCATCTCAACACTTACTTCATCCACTCCAGGTGCTTTTCCTCCTTTCATTGCCCTTATTGCTTCTTCCACTTCCTTTTATGTCAGGTCCTTTTTATCTTCCTCTACATTACAGAATTCCTCATTATTCTTCTCCATATTCCCATTTTGATTCAGTAACTCCTCAAAATATTCCTTCCACATCTCCTTCAGTTCTTGTATGTCCTCAATTTATATTCCTTCTTTATTTATCATCCTGTCATTTTCTGTTGTGCCTCTCTTCTTTGCCTTGGCCATTGCATACAGAACTTTCCTACTCCCCTCACTGTCTCTTTCCATCAATTTGGTCCACTCTTCCGTCGATTTCCTCTTCTCTGCTACTGCTACCACTCTCTTTGCCTCTCTTCTTTTCCCTATATTCCTTTCTTACTTCCTCTGTTCTTTCTTGGAACCATATCCGGAAAACTTTTTTCTTCGTTGCAACCTTCTCCTTCTCACGCTCGTTCCACCTTATCTTATCACTAGTTCTTCCACACACTCTTTCTGCTGCTTCTACCGTCGTTGTTTTCAACCTTTTCCATTCCTCCTCGACAGACTTCGTTTCATCTGTTGGTATGCTGCTCTTCACTATTTCTTGGAATTTATCTCTGTACTTCTCTTCCTTCAGCTTCCATAATCCTATCCTTTTTTCCTTTCTCTCTTTAATTCCTCTTATAGTAACTATTAAAAGCCGATGATCACTATCCAAGGCTTCAGATGGTATTACCTTGACATCTGAGATGGCTTTCTTTTTTTCCTGATCACATTGTCCACCACCGAATTTTTGGCAGATCAAGTCGGAACAATGTTATCTTGTGGCTTTCCTTCTTCTTAAACCATGTATTTGCAACTGCTAGTCCATTCATTTTACAAAAATCCAACAGTTTTCTACCTTCCCCGTTCCGACTTCCCCATCCCTTTGCTCTTATCACTTCTTGATGGCCTTGTCTTTCCTTTCCAACATGTGCATTCAGGTCTCCGATGATTATGACCTTCTGTCCTGTGAGTTGTCTCTGCATTTCATCTTCAAATTTCTCCTTTTCTTCCGCAGAGCAACCGACTTGTGGTGCATACACTTTTAGGATTTCCATATCTTTACCCTTCATTCTGACTTACCTGCATCATCCTGTCCCCTATTCCTTTCACCTCCTCTTTCATCCGTTCTCTCACAACCACTGCCACTCCATTTCTCCCTTTATCCTGATTTCCACTCCAGTACAGTTTACTGTATATCCATTTCTCAATTCCTTCTTCCCTTCACCCCTCCATCTGGTATCGGACAATCCTAAAATATCTAGTTTTTCTCCTGTCCATCAAGTCCACTACTTCCTCCATTTTCCCTGTCAACGTCTGTATATTTATCGTCACAAATTGTAGTCCTTGGCGGAGCTCTTTCCGGTCACGAAGGGAGTCCGTCATTTTGTGTAGGCTAAGGATAGGTCATACAAGATCCACCCTCTCGTACCTAATGAGAAGGGAAGACCCCCCACTTTGTACCTGTGGAGCCGCTTTCACCGTGGCCCACATTTTAACCGTGTGTGTGTGGATCTTGCTGACTTACGAAGAAACCTTGGTTTGCAGATGACACTCAAACTTATTTTAGTCAATGGCGCGGTGACTGCTGATCTAGTCATCCTCTTTATAAGTGAGAGTGGGTTAGGGCCAGCAATCTAAATCTTCCAGTGTACATTGACTCAACAACTTGTTCGTTTTTGAATGCTGAATTCCCCCCCGTAATTTTTGTTTATATTATAATTATTAGTTTTATTTAATTTTTAGTTTTAGTTTTATTAATTTTCGGTATTTTCATATTTAAATTCCATTCCAAATTTGTATACTTTAATCTGTGTTAAGAGGGGCAGATGACCTCATAGTTCCGCCCCTTAAAATAACAATAACATCGGTAGTCCTCGAGAGTATTCAGGTCGTCTTCCAGTTGACCCATCCTTTCCGAGGCTTGTTCCATATTTGTAAGCATATACATCATCCACTACTGGCTTGCTGGGCCTACTGTAGCTTCACCAGAGCCCCGTCAGCCGTCACTTTTCAAGGTTCCTGTAGAGCCTTCACAGCTACCGTGGCGGTACCAGGGTCCTCGAAATCCCCACTGTACTTCACTCCTACAGGCATTCCCCTACTTAGTGACGATGCCGTTCTCCCACCGCGAGGAGGAGGGGTTGGACTTATGGCCCTTATGGGAGATTTATTAACCCTTTCCTTGTTGCATTTCCAGGCACTATATCCCCAGAAATGCCCATTATTTTAGAATATGTAGTACTATGGACATGAGTATAAACTCTTGCACCTAACATTGGAACTATATAATACAGTACATTTAAATAAAATAAAATTTTACACATGAATTACCAACAGTCTTGATAGACCCACAGTAAATCACACTCACCTGGAGTCCTTGGTTTGAGGTCTGCCCTCATATAATCTGGTCGCAATTTTAAAACTATATGATCGGGCCACAAAAACAATTATTAAATACTTTATTGTGCACAATGTGCATGAAAGTGGTTCTTACGAACCATCATTAATACAAAATTTTGTCGTTGTCACTGTAAATGCCTCTTTCCGAGGGGTGTCCATATATTTTCTAATTTTCACAAAATTTCGTCAGAGACACCTCTCTGCGACCCTTACAAAGCTTGCACACGCATAGTTCGTCTGGTTGGTAATAGACGTCTCTCATGCAGATCCGGTGGTGGAAACCATGGACCGCAAAGCGCGTCAAGATCTCAGCTCGTAGGATCCTTGCATCCAGTCCTGTGTAGTCATAGCGTCCATCATATAAAATTCATGCCAAATGTCATTTCTCTTTGCTGTCATGAGACGTAAATACTCCCCATATCCTGGTGTGTGCGGCAGGAGCATATGTAATCTGGCTTCTTCCATAAAGGGTAGCTCCCCTGTCATGACATACACAAGCTGTGAGGGCGTGAACTTGGTTAGGCATAAGGCTCTTTTTAGAAACATTGCCTTGATCCTTTCCAGCGTTGCCAGATGTCTGTGCCTAAGATGTCTCCTTGTAATATATTATAAAACTTACCCCTAGTTGGGCTACCATTAACCACTTATGATTTTTATCAGCTCAGGTAGTGGGGCAATATGCTTGCTTTAAATAATACCACACAAAGACTAGGACACCAACTTCTATATCTTCACACACTATTTATTTATTAATTATCCACATGTGAGCATTGCATTCATTGCCTGAAAAAAAAAAAAAAAAAAAAAAAAAAAAAAATCAACTGGCCTCCATCTTGCCTCAAAATCCACCACACAACAGCCCATCACCATGGCAACCTCCAAGTCAAGGAAATTTTCAAATATCTCCAAAGCCACCTGGTCCATCCACTGGCTACCCGCCAGCAAAGAATCTCAAGGCACAACTGATAAGATTCTCTGTGGTGGCCTGCCAATATGTGGCCATGGCTGGCAACAAAATAAAAACAAAATAACCAAAAAAACTAACTGAAGAAACAAGGAGGAGTCTCTGTAACCCACAAATGTTAGGTTACAGACTCCCCCTTGAGAGAGACTTTCCAACTGAAGGTTAGAAATTCACTCTCAACCCTCAAACAAAAAACATAAATTAAAAAAAAAAATACAAAAAAAAACAAACACTAAGACAAAAATCACATACAGAAACAAATCACACATCATAGGCAGAAAGAACGGCAGAATCATCATCAGACCTGTCTGTGCCGTTTTCATAAACATCGTCTTCATCATCATCAAGTCTTTCCCTTTCTTCTTCTTCTTGCAGGTGCTTCTCCTGCATCAATCTTGGCTGCCTCTTTCTTCTGTTCCATTTTCTTCTGCTTCTCCCTTTCCTTCTTGTGTTCCATGCTGCCCTCTGACGGCAGAGGGACCTGGTCTACAAACTCCACCTCCACCTTCTGTTCTTCTCGGTCGGCAGTGGCTTGCTGCTGCTAAGTCTTGTTGGGCCGTATTCTGGTGCCGGGTCAAGAAGGCTTGCGGTCGTCTGACGCAGGCAGTTCCATGCCGTGGGCCATGCAAACCTGTAGCAGGGCCTGAGCACGCGCACGGTCTGTCCTTTGCTTGTGCGTCAGCCACTTGCCTTCCGCCTTCATACTCTCCTTCTTCTCCTTTACCTTCTTTTTCTTCGTCTGCCTTATCTTGCTCAGCAATTCTTTTCTTCTCATCTTTTCTTCATCCCTGTGCCTTTATCCCTTTTATTTTCTCCTTTTCTTTCTTCTGATCCTTCACTCTCTTATCTCGATCTGCCTGACATCTCTTCCTCTTCTTACTCCTTCTCTTTGCCTTCCATTTGGTCCATTTCTTCCTCCAACTTGTTCTCCTGCGTATCCTCATCTTTCTCCTCGTACGCTTCTTCCCATTATTTTCTATCTCATCTTCCTTTTGACGTCCTCTTTTGTTACGTCGGCGGCGACCTCTGGGTCTACCCCCGCAACTGCTCTCTCTTCTTCACCTGCTATGGTCTCTCCGATATATACCTCCACAACCTCATCTTTTTCACTTCTTGACTATATTTCCTACGCCCCCTATCATCAAGCACTTCATAGATCTTCTCCTCTTCCACTACACACACACTCACAGATTCTACTAATTCAACTTTCTCTTCCACAATGCATATGACCTCCACTCTCTCTCTTCTTCCAACTTCCCTTTTTCTTCCTCCTGCTCCTATTCTCATTCGTCTCCTCCACAACCACACTCACAGGTTCCACCATCTCAACTTTCTCTCCTACAATGCATATGCCAGCCACCTGCTCTTTGACCTTGTCAAGCTTCTCGGACATTCTCACCTCCATACCATCCATCCGGCTGCACATCCTCTCTTCCATGCTATTCATCCGGCAGGTCATCCTCTCCTCCATAACATCCATTCGGCTTGTAATCCTCTCCTCCATCTTATTCCTCCTCTCATATCGGACCAGAAGCGTCTCCAACATGGCCATCATCTCAGCTTCAATATTTTTACTATTTTCGGCCTTCCCGACTCCTGTCTCTGTGTGATTCATTTTATTCTTGCTCAAACGTTGGGCGCCATTGTAATATATTATAAAACTTACCCCTAGTTGGGCTACCATTAACCACTTATGATTTTTATCAGCTCAGGTAGTGGGGCTTTAAATAATACCACACAAAGACTAGGACACCAACTTCTATATCTTCACACACTATTTATTTATTAATTATCTTATCTATCCACATGTAAGCATTGCATTCATTGCCTGGAAAAAAATACATCAACTGGCCTCCATCTTGCCTCAAAATCCACCACACAACAGCCCATCACCATGGCAACCTCCAAGTCAAGGCATCTTTCAAATATCTCCAAAACCACCGGGTCTATCCACTGGCTATCCACCAGCAAAGAATCTCAAGGCACAACTCATAAGATTCTCTGTGGTGGCCTGCCAATATGTGGCCATGGCTGGCAACAAGATAAAAACAAAATAACCAAAAAAACTAACTGAAGGAACAAGGAGGAGCCTCTGTAACCCACAAATGTTAGGTTACAGTCTATGCCTAAGATGTTTCCAAATAATTTCCAGGCCATACATCGCGACTGGTGCTATTTTTAACCAAAAAAGTTGTATTGCCGTCTTCAGGGATAAGCTGCGTAGATGCTCGATGTCGCTCATAGCCGTCAGTGCAGCGTCCAGCCTCTCTCTCACGTGCATCGTAAAGACGTTAAAAACAATGTGTCAGTAATGGAATTTGCACAGTTTTCACAAACTCGACATATATTTACATTGTTTACCATCTTATTTCCTGAGGTTTTGGTTCAGAACCACTTCAGCATCATTTTATTTCTCCAAGAATTAGTCACATTGGCCCTTACTACAAAAATTGCCAAATCCTAATTTAAATATGCTAATATATACATCTCGGTAGCCTGCTCCACGAGTCCTTAGTTCCAAATGTCTATTCCGATCGCCAGTAAAATCATCTGGCGGAGTAAAAGGCAGGGAAGGTTGAATGCTTGGTTGTAGGCCACCGTCACCACCGGCATTTACAGTATGCTGGTTTACTATATCCTCGTCTATATCACTGTCACTATCATTTAACTGATCATTTACATCTAAATCGCACAGAAAATCACTTCCACGCGAGCTTTCCGAATCTGTAACATCACTTCTATTCAATTCTGTTAGGACATCGACATCTGAGAGACCAGCCGTGTCTCCTAGCAACAGCTGGGAGAAAGGTCAAGGAACAAACATTTATTGTTGTTGTTTGAGTCTTCAGTCTTTTGACTGGTTTGATGCAGCTCTCCATGCCTCCCTGTCCTGAGCTAATCGTTTCATCTCTACATAGCTCCGACACCCTACATCGGAGGCAATCTGTTTAACATATTCTAACCTTGGTCTACCCCTACAGTTCTTGTCCTCGACCCTTCCTTCCATAACTAAGCTTGCTATTCCTGGGTGTCTTAATATGTGTCCTACCAACCTATCTCTTCGCTTCATTAGCAGTCGCCAGAAACATCTCTCCTCTCCCACTCGTCTTAATACCTCTTTGTTTGTAACCCTATCTACCCATCTGATCTTCATCATTCTCCTGTAACACCACATTTCAAATGCTTCAATTCTCCTCTTTTCTGCTGCACCAATAGTCCAAGTTTCACTTCCATAGAGCGCCACGCACCAGACAAAGGCTTTCAAAAATGACTTCCTAATACCTAAATCTATATTCGATGTCAACAGATTCCGTTTTTGTAGAAATGCTTTCCTTGCCTGAGCCAACCTACTTTTTATATCCTCTTTGCTTCGTCCATCACTGGTTATTCTGCTTCCTAAGTAACAGAAGTCTCCTACTTCCTTCAGCTTTTTACCTGCCAATTTGATCTCCATAAAGGTTTCTGATTTCTTTCGGCTGCATTCCAATATTTTTGTTTTACATTTATTAATTTTCATCATGAATTCTTTCCGTAAGACGTTATCCATACCATTCAAAAACTCATTCAAATCCTGAGGCTTGTCGGCCAAGATGACGATGTCATCAGCAAATCTCAGAGTTGAAATTATTTCTCCTTGAATCTTCACTCCCACTTTAAATTTTTCTCTAATTTCCTTCATTGCTTGTTCAATGTAAAGATTGAAAAGTATGGGTGATAAGTTGCAGCCTTGCCTTACACCTTTCTGAATACCAGCTTCTCTCTCATGTCCTTCAACTCGAATGACTGCTGTCTGGTTTCTGTATAGATTGTATATCACCCTCCTATCCCTGTACTTTATTCCAATCGATTTCAAAATGTCAAACAATTTAGTCCAATCAACGTTATCAAAAGCCTTTTCTAAGTCTACAAATGCCATGAACGTTCTCTTATCTTTCCTTATTCTACCTTCCAAAATCAGCCTAAGACTTAGTACAGCTTCCCTTGTTCCTACATTTCTCCTGAAACCAAACTGGTCTTCACCCAACTCCGTTTCTATCTGGCTCTCAATCCTCTTGTAAATTATTCTAGACAGGATCTTTGAAGCATGAGTAATCAAGCTGATTGTACGGTAATCTTCTCATCTGTCAGCTCCCACTTTCTTTGGTATAGGGATGATTACATTCTTCTTGAAATCAGGGGTACCTCACCTGTCTCATAAATCCTACACACCAAGTGAAATAACCTGATCAGACCTTCATCTCCTATGCAGCGTAGCAACTCAATCGGTATATCATCTATGCCTGGTGCTTTGTTCCTGCTTAAGTCTTCCAAAGCTCTATCAAATTCTGATCTCAATATTAAATCTCCTTTCGCATCCTCATCAATTTCCGCCTCCCTTTCCATTACATGATTCTCAATCTCCTTTCCCTTATACAAACTCTCTATGTAAGCTTTCCATCTCTCAACCTTTTCTTCCCTATCTGTTAGAGGCTTTCCATTTGTGTCCTTAATATTACAGCACTTAGTCTTCTTTTCCCCAAAAGTATTCTTAATCCTTCGATAAGCTGTGTCTACTTTTCCTAATTTCAGACAATTTTCTATACCAGCACATTTCTCTTTCAACCATTCTTCTTTCGCGTCCTAGCACTTCTTGTTAACCTCATTTCTCAGACGTCTGTATTCTGCTTTCCCCTTTACATCTCTTACATTCTTGTGCTTCCGCCTTTCATCCATCAATTCGAGTATATCCTGAGTGATCCACGGTTTTCTACCTATTCTCTCTTTCCTACCAATGTTTTCTTCTGTGGATTTTGTTATTTCATTCTTCAAAAGTGCCCATTCGTCTGCAATTGAAGTTTGTTTAGGGTTTTTCATTAGGCCTTCCTTTATACTCTTCTTGAATCTTTCGTTTACATCCTTCTCTTTCAGTCTGTCTATTGCCCACCTTATTGGCTTTTGACTTTTCTTTAGTTTCTTCCTATTATTTTATTATTTATTATTACCGCTTAAAGCAACACTATGCCTCCTAAATGTTCTGCCTGACACATTATCTATAGTTCACAATTAGTTTTAATTCCACACCAATAGGAGAGGTGGCAGGAGATTGCCAGAACATACTCGGGCGCTTTTGCAGGGAGCTGTGACTTTCATATCCGGGTGCTTTTTTTTATTGCTAATTTATTATTACCGTATACAGTATTCTGCCTAGTGGCGGGTCCATGTCTTCGTACAGAGAATTTCTGATGCCAGCGTTCCCGGTCTTCAGCTTCTTTCTTCAGTCTGCTGTAACTCCTTCCATCTTTCATATCATCCAGATGTTGAATTCTTCTTCTTCCCCGTCCTGTCGTTCCTTTGATCTTCCCTTCAGTGACGTCGTGCATGAGCCCCTCATGTCTTAAGTATGTGCCCGATCCAGATGGCCTTCCTCTGAAGAATTGTATTCAGAAAAGTTTTCTTCTCACCTACTCTTCTCAGTGCAGCATCGTTTGTCACCCGATCTGTCCACTTGATCTTCTCTATTCTCCTCCAGCACCACATTTCAAAACTTTCTAAGTATTTTCTTTCCCTTTTTCTCATTGTCCACGTCTCTGCCCTGTACAGTGCAATGCTCCAGATGTAACACTTCACCAATTTCTTCCTTAGTTCTAAACTCAACTTGCTGGTGAGCAGAATCCTCTTCTTGTTGAATACGAATTTGGCCATGGCGATTGTGGCGTGAATTTCATTTGTGCATTGAACATCTTTTGTCAGCAAGCTTCCAAAGTACTTGAACTGCTTCACATTCACCAATTCTTGATTGTCGATAGTTATCCTCAAAGGTTTCTTCCGTTTTGAAATCTGCATCACTTTTGATTTCTCGATGTTGATTTCCATGCCATATATCCTTCCAGTTTCCACCAACCGGTTCATCATGTGCTGCAGTTGTCTTTGATTTTTGGCTAGCACTACTAGGTCGTCTGCATACTTGATGGTGTTTGTGAGGCGTCCTCCTAACCTGAAATTTCCACATCCTTTCAAAACTACTTTCACCAGCCATTCACCATACAGGTTGAAGAGACTTGGCGATAGACAACATCCTTGTCTGATAGACAACATCGTTGTCTGACTCCTCTTCCTATTTCCACGCTGTTCGTTCTCCATATTTCAGTTGCACCTTTACTCTTTGTCATCATCATCATCATCATCATCATCATCAAATTCCAGCTCCAGTCGCCCGAGTGCTGTTAACGAGCCCTCGCCACCTTTTCCTGTCCATGAATAGTTGGTCTTCATCGGTCCTTCTCCAGTCTAGCCCTTTGTCTTCAAGATCATCCTTGATTTGGTCCAACCATTTCTTCTTTGGTCTTCCTACTGGTCTTTTTCCTGGGATAATCTTGTTGAAATAAGCTTTGTCCCAGGTACAAATTGATAATTAGTCTCCAGTCTCTCCAGTTGATTCCTATCTCCTTAAGGATGTTCATCAATTTTGTCCAGTTGACTCTGTCGAAGGCCTACTGCCAGTCTATAAAACAAACGCAAACTTCTTCGTTAACACTCAAAACTCACTCCGACAATGTCCTCACTATACCGATAGCATCTCTGGTTCCTTTTCCTTTCCTAAAACCAAATTGATCCTCTCCCATTACTTCTTCAATTTTGGTTGGTTGTTAAGTTTAGGGGCTGCGACAACGCGGTCATGTAGCCCCGTGTACTTTGGGTGTGTGTAGAATCTGTCTGATAACCGGTGTTAATTGTGATGACTGTATTAGTGTGTGTTATCTGTGTTTAAATTTAAGTACTGCAACTTAGAATTTTTCAAACAGTTCCTACTTTTGCCGCCAAGCGCCACCGTCAATGACTACTAGGCCAAGTTCAGAACTTAGCTACCAGCCGCCACCGCATTCGGCTCTTGGCAACGAACTTAGAAACCTAAGAGTGTTGTTTACATTCTTAACCTATCCAATTTAGCTTCACACGGGTGCAATTAGTTGTTCAATTTTGTGTCCCAGCCGTCTATTGAGTATTCTTACAATGATCTTCGCCACATTTGAGATCAGACTAATTGTTCTGTAATCACTACATTTCGTAGCTTGTTTTTTCTTCTCATGAGGAACCATTGTGACGTCCAAAAAGTCCTTAAGCCATTCTCCATTTTCATAAATGTTGATAAGTTGTGTCAGCACTTTCAGACCTCCGTCTCTGATTTCTTTCAACAAATCCACCTGTATGTCGTCTTCTCCTGTAGCTTTCCCTTTTTTCATGTCCTCAATTGCCTTCTCTACTTCCGTTGTCACTATGCTGGGCCCTTTCTCGTCTTCTTCAATCGCCTCCTCTGTCTCTATGTCGATGTCTTGGGGACGGTGTTCCTTATCGTAGAGTTCCTTCATGTATTCTTCTCATATTTTCAGCACTCCTGTTTGTTCAGAAACCATTTGTCCTCTACAGTCTTCTATTCCGAAAGTCCTTACTCCTTTGTTCTCGCTTCCTCTCAGCTCCTTCATTTTTTGGTACATGAGGTCGTACCTTCCTCTTCTTTGTAGTTCCTCTATGTCATCGCACTTTTCTTCGATGTACTTTTCCTTTGCTTTGTCTGTTTTCTCTCCTGAGTGCATTTGTAAGTCTTCTGTATTCTGTATTCTTCTGGTTCATATTTTTACACTTCCTCCTTTCCTCCATCTTCTCCATCATCTCATTGGTGATCCAAGGTTTCCTCGCTCTCTTTGTTTCCCTCCCAACTTCACTCTTAAAAGTATTCAACAAAACCAGTTTAATATTTCGCCATTGCACTTCCACACTTGTACTTGCATTTTCACCTCTCATTTCACTAAATTGTTGCTCCAATGATTCTCCTACTCTCTCATTGTTCACTCTTAACTTTTCCAGGTCCCATCTCTGCTTTCTCCTCTCACACTGTCGAATCCTCTTCAGCCTTTTATTGATGTCTGCAACCAAAAGGTTGTGATCTGAGTCGATATCGGCAGCCGGCATAGTCCTAGCGTCTTTCACACTGCCCCTAAACCTCTGTTTAACAAGTATGTAGTCTATTTGATATCTGTTAATGTCTCCTGGTCTCCTACATGTTTATAATTTGCTCTTTTTTTTCTCTTGAACCAAGTGTTCATCACCACTAAATTGTTTCTCTGACAGAATTCCACTAGCATCCCTCCTCTGTCGTTCCTTCTGCCTAATCCATATTGTCCCACAATGTTTGCTTCTCTACCTTGTCCAACCACACTATTCCAGTCGCCCATAATTATGGTGTTTACTCTTCCTCTGCCTCCAGAGTGAATGATATCTTCTATTTCATCGTACAATTTCTCCACTTTGTCGTCGTCATGATCTGATGATGGCATATACACTTGAATTATCAGAATGTCCACTGGTTCTGCACTTAATTTCACAAACATTAAACGATCGCTGTGACACACCACTTTAGTCACACTGTGCACTAGTTGATTTCCCATCACTATTGCTACACCACCTTCAAAACCTTGTCCACTTTGAATAGAACATTGTGTAATTACCTGTCCATCTCACTTCACTTAAACCCATTATGTTAACTTCACATTTTTCCATTTCTCTCTTCAAATTTTCCAGTTTTCCTGCTCTTCGAATTGTTCTTACATTCCATGTCCCAATCCTATAATTAAAATGTTTGTTCCACTCTTTCGTTGACTCCCCCTAATGTACTACCAACCCGGAGATCCGATCGGGGGAGTAGTTTACCTCTGGAACGTTTTACTCCAGGAAGTGCCATCATCTATTCTCCGTCCTCCGACGTTCAGGAAATATAATAATGTGGTAGTCTTTCCATTTCCTTTCCACATCGCAGTATCATGACCGAAGAACCAGGCTATTGCTAAATATGTATCATTTTCAATCAATGTGAAAAATTTCATAAACTTGGATGTTCAACTTTGCCTACTCTTGAAAACAATTGCCACACACGTTCATCAGATGGTCAGGGCAGGTCCAGTTTGTGGTACTTTTTGCACCACCTTCATGTTGTCTTCCACATTGATGACAGCGGCCTCTATTCCCTCGGTGTTTCTTGACCGGTGATCCAGTTGTGATTCTAAAGACTGGGCTCATTTTCTTATGTCATTTGGAATATGAAGACATTTCGCTCTCCTTTCAATCTGAGGTTTCAGCAGCTTCCATGCAACTTTCTGTGAAAGATCTGTTCTCCTAATTTTTTCGTCACTGTGGTGAGCTTGATAAATACATTTTACATTAATTGCAATCATGTTCAATAAATAAAATATCACCATCGGCCAACGTCTTGTGTGTCTGGCTACGTCATTGCGTTGAGAGATCTGATCTACTAGACTGACTCCACCTTTGATCACATTGTAGAAGGTTGCAATTATGTTCAGTAAATAAAATATCACCATCGGCCAACGTCTTGTGTATCTGGCTACGTCATTATGTTGAGAGATCTGATCTACTAGACTGACTCCACCTTTGATCACATTGTAGAAGGTTATCATGTCCGGTTTTCTCTTGACACCTGACTCTTCAATTGCATAGTCATGGTGCATTGACGATAACACTATGACAGCTTTGTTCTTTTTTGAACTGGCTTACATCTTCCTGAAACCCAAACAGAGATGACCTTTCTTCTTGCTCCTTATTGAGTAAGGAAGCCGCTGGAATCTCACTTTTGTTCTTACGTTGGGTACCAACGTAGGTAAGTTTCTTCTTGTGTAGCCTAACAATTTACTTGAAGAAGAAAACTGGAAAACCAGTTATCACCAGTGACGTTACGAATTGTACCACAGATCGGTTCAACGAATCGCAAAAATATTTCTTCCACACTGTTACTTTGACTGTAAGGACCTTCAGGTTGCGTCCCAACATATACTTCCAAGATTTAGTGTGTAGGCTGTTTTACATTTGCAAGTGCAAATACTTTTAAGCCATATTTTGCTGGTTTCTTTGGAATGAACTGCCGAAAACCACACCTTCCCCTGAAAACCAATGGTTGCTTGTCAATCAACATAAACTTACTGTACCTAGAGCTGAGTTTGGGTGCATGTATGACAATAGTCACTGGAGCTGCACTGCAGCAGACACTCAACTGTGCGATTAGATAAGAGATCGTCAGAGTGGTACACAAAGCTGTGCATGTGTAGTTGCTTAGAGTTTTAAATAACCGTTGTCGAAAGTTGTCTGGATGACAGCTATCATCCTTGTGCCTAACACAGGGTTAATATGATACAGGTATTTATCACAATGTCTGGTTATAGGTTATGTTTCATGTTGTCCAGTGATTTCTCTGATGATTCAGATACAGTTTTTACAGGGGGCATGGTGGTGCAGTGATCAAGTTGCTTGCCTCTCGCCAAGGCGGACAGGGTTGGTTGGTTCCTTAGTTTAGGGGCTGCGACAACGGTTCATGTAGCTCCGCGTACTTTGGGTGTGTGACCTACAAATTTTGCTTCACACAAGTTTAATTAGTGGAAGGTTCTTCCGCATGCCATAAATCTCTGACGTGGACCCATCGGCTTTACTTCCCCTCCAAAGGAAGGCGTACTGAGGGATTTCTAATGCTCTTAAAAAAATTACGACCTCGGCCGGGTTTGAACCCGCGACCTTGGGAAGTTGCTCAGAATGTTACCAACAACGCCACCGAAGCCGGCGGCGGACAGGGTTCAATTGCTGGTCAATGCATGCAAGATTTTCAAAGTGAAATATCACGTCCTAATTATACGTAAAATATAGTAATTTGTATTATTGTATCTGTGTTAAGAAAGGCAGATGACCTCACTGTTCCGCCCCTTTAATCGACTAACTAAACTAGACTCGGTGAAAGAAAAATTCTGAGGGGGATACTAACACCCATAAGAAAAGATGATGGCACCTACAGGATCAGGTATAAAAATAAGCTGAACAAACACATCCATGAGGAAATGACAGTTAACCTTTTACGGCCACTTATCCCGCATAAAACCCCTGCAGACTAACCGCTAGGATCTTAACTGTGACAGGTCGAGTCAAGACCTCCAAGAACAAGTGGATAACCACAATCAAGTCCGACCTGGAGCAACTTGGGATTTCATGAGAGACCATGCGCCACTGTTCGGTGTTCCGACAAGGGTGTTTTTCCCTTTGTCCCTCCCCCACAAAAATAGCACAGGGACCATCAGATCCAAGTGGACCGAGGAGAAAGAGTTGGCACACATCCAGAAAATAACAGCATTCTGGGTCACAAAAAAAGCAAAGGACCCTAGTGGAGAGCCGAAACGAGCCCCGTGGTCGTCAGTTGGCCCAAACAATATGATGATGAAGAAGGATCAACCTACCATTAAGGCTAAATATCCCGACATTTTGTTAAGAATCTATTTCAACAGATGGCAGCACCAACGAAGCTGAATTTATTTATTAATTTCATATTGAAGTGGGGTTCCGATCTGCGAACTAAAAACTGCTATGTACTCTGTCTAGTAGTAGGATTGAGATGGATTCTTTGCTTACTTTATAATTTCAAAAGGAGAAAAGTTGCTTGTTCTTTTACAAATATCTGATAAAAAAAGGGGGGGGGGGGGCAATACAAAAGTTGAGTTATATTCACTGATTCCAAAGCCGTATCGAAAACCTAAATTGGTCAAATAGAATCGTCTGGATCACTTTGGGAATTTTGGGAATAAGAGTGTTTACTGTACTTGCAACAAAAGGCGCGGATGTAGAACAAGGTCGTGGAGCGTGGGCGAGGGAGGGGAGGGGAGCTTGAGTGATTGAGAGAGCGATATCCTTACCTGACGGTATTGGGTTCCCGAGCATCTAGTCCAATGTTGCCATTGACTGTGCTGGTTAGTTCTGAATTATTGTCCAGGTCTGGATAATTCTGAGTGATCCTTTGATATTTTACCTGTTCGTTGTTACGACTTCTAGTTTTGTATGTTTCTCCTGTTTTTAGTTCATCGATCTCTTTAATTACTTTTTGTTTATTTTATTTTACCAGCAACATTATTATTAGCCTATTTTCATCTATGAAAAAGTAGGCTTATGAGATCACCTTTTGTCCGTGTGATATATGTGTGTGTGTGTGTTTGTCCCCCTAATAAAATCTAAACAGCTGAGCCGATTTCAATGAAACTCTGTAAGGTCATAGTACTATCTCGTCTGATCCAGACCGTGCCCTTCAAACTTTATTTAGTCTCACCAACCCAACATGGCGGCTGTGAAATATTTCACCGTCATTCTATATCTCCGAAACTATTGCTGATATCACCCTGAAATTTTGCACGCTGATAAAGGGCACTACTAGAAGTTCACCTATGTGACCTTCATTAACCTGTTATGTACAAAACGAACATAGTGGCGAAGCAAAATTCAAACATTTAAATAGACTTTTCTCGCGATTTTCCATCCGAACACAGTGAAACTAGGTACAGCAAATATTTACACACTGTTATACACTGACATCTAATTTAGTTCAATTGTTTACATAACCTGAAGATGGCGGCTGTGCTAAATTGTAAAATTACTTTTTTATTTCTTGTG
The DNA here is from genome assembly GCA_946902985.2 of Meconema thalassinum. Taxonomy (NCBI): domain Eukaryota; kingdom Metazoa; phylum Arthropoda; class Insecta; order Orthoptera; family Tettigoniidae; genus Meconema; species Meconema thalassinum. The sequence continues at coordinate 180,476,187 of OX336393.1, forward strand.
ACCTAATCATGCGATTGAAGTCAACGTTTTAATAATGAACCTACGCAACAATAGTCATCTAATAGTACATAACTCTATGACCTACAAAAATCCAACATGGTGACCATCCGATTATTAAGACTGTTCTTAATATCTACGAATCTATTACAGCAATAAACTGAAATTTTGTGAGTTGATGGAGGCAATTAACATAAGTAGGTATATGAAAATGGGCTATTTAGTTCTTCATGGAACTACTTGTTTTTTAATGTTCTTTAAGTGTTCTATTTTCTGCACTTTATTTTTTGGACAGTATTTCTGGTAGAACAGATACATATACATTTAGATACAACTGGTGGAGAGCATTACGGTCATCAAGTGCAGTTTGTTTTACGTTTTTGTTAAAAAATGGAGCCACCACCAAAACCGATTCAAGGGCATTCCACTAAATCCCAGAACGTGGTATTTTTGTAGATAAGATTTATGGGTTCTTAGGTGCCTCCCCAGACAGATTAATAAGAGACGACGCTATAGTCGAAGTCAAGTGCCCTTAATCTGCATGGAATATGACCATACTGGAAGCCTGCAAAAAGCTGAAGGGCTTTTGTTTGGCAGAAAGTAACCGACAGAGAAAGCCTAGAGAATGTCAAGAACAGTGCCATTCAGAAGAGAACAGAATGATATCTCTCAAACATTCGCATGATTTTTATTTGCAGGACCAGGGCCAGTTGGAAATAACACAGCGGAAAATATGTTATTTTGTTGTATGGACGCCCAAGGACATTCACATGGAAACAATAAAGATAGACGAAAAGTTCTGGAGACAAGAAATGCTTATGCAACTGAAATTCTGCTACGAGAAAGTCTTGTTGCCTCCGATCATTGATTCCAGGATGACCAGATCAATTAATATGACAGAACCTGAGGTGGAGTAAAATACTGAGAGTGTGTAAATCATGAAACGTTATTTTTGGCAAAAATTGAAGCATTGAGTTCATGAACAGGAAATAATTAGGTACCGTATATAGTATGGTGTATCCCCCCCCTAGTACGTAGTTATCTCTCATGTTTGTGCTGACAATCGGCAGATGAGAATATCTTAGGAACTTGAATTCTCTATATTGAAACACTCTCACCTCCACGCTGGAGTTATTTTAACTTTAAATACCCCCTGAACACAAACCTACAGAACTTACTGCCTTTAAATACAGGCCACAGGTGAATTTAACATTTATATCCCGACTTTAACTGGGCGCCAAGGTTGATCATATGGATCTTCCTGAATAAAATAAAATAAATACAGTGGAATCTCGTTAGCACGTTCTCGGTTACGACGTTTTTCCCGTTTAGCGCGATGATTTTCTCAAGTCCCAATTCTACAAAATACATGTTGATATATCCCCTTAAGGCTGTGCTACCGAAAAATAAAATATATTTTTATTTTTATTTTGTCTTCTTAATCTGTTATATAGGTCTTCGGGACTTGTTATATGCCACATTTGTAAAATATAGACTGCTCGTTTGTTCAGGGCATGTATTCAAAGTGTCTACTTTGAGGGTTAAAGGTACATACGTCACGACAAAACTAATAACAGGAGAATTTCGAAATTTCTGTGCAATAACCCTTGTAATAGTAGCTTCATTATGAACAATTTTTATTTCAAAATTCCACATATTTTATAAAAGCATAATATTTCAATAACCTTTTTTATTGTGAAAAAATTGCTATAATAGCTTCAAATTTATTCAATTTGTAGAGGGTCTAATTCTGAGCAGTTCGAATATTTGATGAAAGAAACTGTTTAGTGATAAACCCGTGACGTATGTACCTTTGACTGGTCTTCAACTCGGCAGAACGGTAACTACACAGGCTACACGATAGGCTACCCGCACTACCACTTGCACGGAGCTTCATTCCCCCACTCTTCTACCTAGCACCGCACCGCACCGCACCTCCCGTTTCGTGTCAATCCTTTCCTTACGCAGCATTCCAGTCTACTTACCGTGGAGTGCAAAGAAAAAAAAAACTCTCCTTCTTCCATAACTTTTTTCCTGCGCGCTTAGTCGCTGACACTTCAGTCTGACTAGACCTAATCTTGAGGAAGCAATAGAAGAATATATCTCGCCCCTTTCTCGTTTCATTTCCTAATTCTGCGTTTGTGTTTCGTGATTGAGTGCTCCTATAACATTCACACTTTATTCTACAATGCCACGAAAGCATTCTCCGTCAAGGAAACGTTCCAGAAGAGGCCGCGCATTAAAGACTACGTGGGAGAAAAGAAAACGACAAGAAATCACCGTGAATTTTTCAAACGATTCTGCTCAATTTGAAGACTCCGAAGAAATATTCAACAGCTTGTTAGTTGAAAGCACTCCCCCAATAGGCCACGATGCATGTCGGTAAGTAAACTATTGCTACAATATATAAATTAATTATTAATTAATTTGACAGGACTTGTCATTTTTTAGTAGATTACCTACTTGTAAAACGTGTTGTTGTTGCTTATTTTAGGGACTGAGACATCGCGGTCATATAGCCCCATGTATTTTTGGGTGTGTATGGAATTTGTGTGATTACATGTGTTAATGTGATGGCTGTACTATTGTGTGAATTTCTAAATTGGGGATAGGATTGCTTTTAGAGAGGAACCATCCCAGCATTTGCCTGGAGTTAGTTTTAATGCGTATTTGCTTTCTGTATGTTAATACAAATCTATAGTTATTAACAAGAAATGAACATCTGCCTGAATCATTACTATACAGATAAAATTAATTATTGAACTTGTTTACAGTACAGTGCCGGAAAAAAGTTTAAAACCACCCAAAAAACATGTTATTTTTCATAATTCAACCTATTAGTCATCTATTTACTTAAAACAAAGATACATAAAAATACAAGTTTAGTACTATTGTACCCCGTCTGGACTTGTAGCATGCCTTGATCCTGTCCGGCATAGAGTGGATCAGCTTCTTACACTCCTCGAGTGATACTTGTTGCCTTAGTGTGAGGACTGCCAGTCTCAATTCTTCTGCATTCTTGGGCTTGTGACACTTGCTGCCATAGTGTGAGGACTGTCAGTCTCAATTCTTCTGCATTCTTGGGATTGTGTTTTGCCTACGGGTATCCCATTGTGTTCCTTACGTTTTCTATGCGGTTGAGATCTGGACTACGAGGAGGCCAGGGAAGCAGCTTAATGTATTTGCCTATGGCAATATCGCTGCACGAGTTCATTAGATCTCTCAGAAGATCACTACAACTAGCATTTCTGTTTCTCTTACAAAGTTGCAGTGACTTACGGTCATCCTAGGGCAGCCTGGCCTTAGCTTGTCAACAACTGTTCCAAACTCACTGTATCGATGAATTGTTGTTGCACACACGTCTCAGACACTTCCAAAATCTCAGCAATCTCTCTCTCTCACTTTAAACCCTTATTTAAACCAATAATTTGCCTCTTGGTGGCTTCTGACACCTACGTTTTCCCCATATTGTCTCCAGCACAAGAGTTAACCTCCAAATGTTGAAACAAAACAACAGCTAAATAGAGGGAACTACGAAGTAGGAGTGCCAACTGACTTGCATAGAGTCTGTAATATCAGAATGAACACATATTGCAAACTGAAAGGGAAGGAGGGAATTTTAAACTGCAATAAATGGAAAGTGCAAAAATTGACACTTTTTAGTCCTAAATTCAGCGGGGCAAAACCCCCAATTTTTGTATAACTTATGTTTTGTAATTTTTTCCAAGGCTTGCATTGAAGTACCCTACCTATGTTCTCTTTGGACAACAAAAATCGTACCCCTGTCTTACCCCAATTTTGAATTGTGAATTTTTCTGCATGACGAAATAGATATTTTTTGTTATTTCATAATACCTAAAAATTGTTGTAACTTTTGAACCGTTTCAGCTACAGTATTTCCCATTGGACCAAAATATGCTATTTTAACGTAGTTTATGCCATATTAAAGGAAACGTGAAATAGTAACAAGTTTAAGACCGAAAGCACATTCATGGATTTTTAGGGGTGGTCTTAAACTTTTTTTCCCGCACTGTACATGTTTCGGGGATTAATTATATTTTATCCCCTTCATCAGCTGTTGAAAAAACAAAAAACAAAGCGTAGCACAGTAATAATATACGTGTTTAAAACCTAATATGGTCCACCATAAAATTTAGGGTATAAGAATAGAATAAAATGAAGAGAAACAGTTGGTGACGGTGATCAGCTGCTCATGACAAATAGTAGTTCCTTGAAATGGTAGATATGTAACACCAATACTTCACCAATCCGTGTAGCTCTATAACCAATGAAGAGCCTGTATGCTTATATCCAAATATAGCCTTTTAAAACAAAGTGGCTTTAAGAAACCCGACGTGATGGAAAGTGATTATAGGTTAGTTTAAAGCATATCGTGTATGTGGTTAGGACAACGTTACATTTAGAAAGTGATTTGTCTATTGTTTTGTAATAATAATCAAGGTAATACTTTTTAACATTGTGTTATTTCAGGTATGAAGATCAAGATTATTCCATAAATTTTCCAAACGATTCAGGAAGTGATACAGACGATGACAATGAGTCTGATTGTGAAGTACCACCTATGGTAATTGAAAGGAATACTGAGGCCAACGAACTGCCTCCAATAGGGCGACGTATCGTTGATATTGGTCACGTTATGAAAGAAATATAATTAGTAACGATCCATTCCAAACATTGTACCATGGGAAAATACAAATACAAAAAAGAAATAAAAAATGGATTATATTGTACATGGATTTATTATTGTGATAACTTCGAAAACGAATATGCTGTAACTTCAGAGCCTGTTTACCAAAAAATGGATGTGAACGATGCTCTGGTGTGGGGAGCTATGGCAGTAGGTATCGGGTTTTCTCAAGTCGAGGAAATGTTCAGTGTTTTGGACATACCGATCGTGGGCCACAACAAATACGCAAACCATGAAATACTAGTTGGTGATGTAAGTACTGTATATTGATCCATATTTCCTTATGACCTATATATTATAAACAATTCTGAATAAGTGGTTTCAGTGAATTATGAATACTATTTTGTTGTTGTTGTTGTTCATTATTAGATGAAAATTATGCAAAGAAAAGCCTCTCTTCAAACATTTCTATAGTAAGACAATTTTAACCTTTTATTCAAAACATATTTAAGATTTTAAAATAAATACCTTCTGTAAATTATAATCCCGTCCAAGCAATCATTGCTATTGTTGTTATTAATATTATTATTTTCTTTGTAAAGGTTTGGGAAGTAGCTCTCATACGTAAAATGAAGGAAAATCCAGAAGAAGAAAGACGTATTGCCATTGAAAGAACAACTATTTGAATGGCGTTCCGTACATATCTGTTATTAGCGACGGAGGCTGGGCGAAGAGGTCGTATGGACATGGGATGAGCTCGCTGAGTGGTGGTGTAAGCATTTGGGAAATATTAAAGGGATTTCACGTATTCCTTTCATTGCAAAATGGCGATGTTTACTTTTGCTTAGCTAAGTCACACCACTGTGTCTACATGGCATCTTAGTCCCTGGAGAAAACTACATGGAAGCCCAGGTATTATTTTCAAGGCGAAAATTGTCGCCAGAGAGAAAAGACGATCTCGAAGGGCACTGGCATTTTCTCAAAAACCGCCAGTAAAGAAGAGACGAAAGTGTGATGAAAACTATGGGCCACTAGCACAGTTGCCTGACGTTGAAGATGAAGTTCTTGAGACAAGAATGATCAACTTCTCAAAGAAAATGGCCGATGAGGTAACAAACGGTAGTCCTATTGAGGTATCAACTCTTAGACAACACACTAACCCCATGTGGCACGACCTAAGAGTGAATCGCTTGACAGCTTCCAAGTTTGGGCTAGTCATAGCGTTTATCTCACACCCCTTGCCACAATCTTGTAAAATCAACTTTGTATCCCAAAAATCTCACCTCAGTTTCCGTCAAATTTGGAAGAGATAATGAGGACGCTGTGTTGAAAATGTACGAAGACAAAACTGGCAACATGGTCACCAAGTGTGGGTTCTTCGTAGATCAAGATCATTCATTTTTAGGAACCAGTCCTGATGGTTTGGTTGCTTGTGATGGCCTCGTAGAAGTAAAATGCCTTGCATCCGTCACTGAATCAGATTTGAGAGACGAAGTGACAAAAAAAAAGTTTGTGCTTGGAAATGTCAGAAGGAAAATTGCAATTGAAACGAAGCTATAGCTACTTCTTCTAGGTCCAAGGTCAATTGAATATCACCAGGAGAAAATGGTGCGACAATGTAGTTTATACGATGAAAGGAGAAGTATTCGTGGAAAGGATAGAAAAGAATGAGATATTATGGCAAAGAAAAATGCTTCCAAACCTGGTACAAATTTATAAGGAGTGTATTTTGCCAGAAATTCTAGACAGTCGAGTTGTTCGAGGCATGAACATCCGAGATCCCTCATTTGTGCTAGAGGCACAACGACAAAGGCAGGCGACAAATAATACCAACAAACTAAAGAAGAGGAAACCACTGACACATTCACAGACAAGAAAAACATTAACCACCTGGGGGTGTAGTGGCTAGCGTTCTTGGATGACGCCCTGGAGGTCCGGGTTCAATTCCCGGCTCTGCCAGGAGATTTTAATACTGTTGTGAGGGCTGGAACGGGCTACACTCAGCCTCGTCAGATAAAACTCAGAAGAGGAGGGTTCAATTACTACCTCAGTCATCCTGGAAGTGGTTTTCCGTGGTCAGGGTGGTTCCTAACTTAAGGCCACGGCCGCCTCTTTACGTTCTATCACTAATTTACAACTGCACACAGTGGTACAGCCATCACAATAACACAGGTTACACACACCTAGATGCACGAGGCTATATGACCACGATGTCGCAGCCTTAAAATAAGCAACAACAAGAAGCTAATATTGTTGAATGATACTCGAACGTACTGTAAATTGTTCAGAATACGTAGCCTAAATATCTTTTTTTTATCAGTTGCCTTGTAAGTTTCTTTGGTTTAGGAAGTGAATAATAAATCTTTCTTTATTATTTAATGTGAAATAATTAATAACATAACAACTTTAACATACAAATATATCAATAGCTGCGTGTTATTGTGTTTTTCGTGTTCTCGCTAGTGTGTATATGCAGCCGATTGTCATTGAACTTGCTGCTTACATTTTAAAAATAATTTTTGTTGGTTAATAGTGCATAATTTGGGTATTTTCTGAAAAAATTCCGGAGATGGTTTCTTATTTGGAAATGATGTTATAATTTATAGTAGATTAACTTTCATTTACATACATATGTAGCAAATATTATGTGTTTTCAGTGTTTTGGCTCTTAATTGTGAAAGTGTGTGTTTTGTTCACAGAATGTTAAATATGCATTGTACTTCATAAAATTCTGCATACGTGAACTTTGAATTTCATTACTGAATGAGCAGTCATTTTGTTTACATAAATCACCTTTTGTGGTTTACTGCATTTTTTATAATGTTTTGCATTCCATTGCAGTTTTGTCAGTGCGCAATAAAAAGGTTTATGATCCATCCAAACACTTCTTTTGTGTTTTAATTTTATAGTTATATCACTGATATGCAACCACTTCGCTACAGAAAAACTCTTGCCCCCTATGGGTAGTAACAAAGCCCGTATGTAGTTTCGTTTCACGCGCGCAATTTTTTTTTTAAAGAACTTTTTTGGAAATTATGAAAATGTCAAAATAGTGAAACTGATATATATCTTTACATCAATTATATTATTATTATTGCGTTAAAGCTGGTAATTTATACAAATGGAATCCCTGAAATCTTATAAAATAACTGGCATTAAAAAATATGAGCAGTATCCCTATATTTTTTCTCTTGGTTAATATTGCAAATAAACTAAAAAAACTCAATGTATTTCTACATTTGTATTAATTCCATTCCTTGAAACTGGTAGGTATACTGTAAGCTTTAATTGTGCATTCATTTTATGTGTCAGATATCCAGCGCAGTAAATCTGTGTTCAGAAAATATGTAGTGGATCTGAGAAGGTTAAGTGGTGTCATAAAATTACTTTCTGTTGAACTGCACAATTCAAACGTCAAATTGAACTTCTGAATGGCTGGAAGTACTTTATATTAATATAATTCAAGATTTTATAGTAGCTTTATATTGCGGTGTTAAAACACGCTTAAAAATATATTTTGTTTTTTTCGCCATCGTTTTACCCTCCAGGGTTGACTTTTCCCACGGACTAAAAGAGGGATCCCACCTCTACCGCCACTGAGGGCATTGTCGTGGAGCTTGAAAATTGGGTCTTGGATAAAACTGGGGTGTGTGACCAGCACTACGCCCAGGCGGCCTCACCTGCAAAGCGAACAGGGGCCTGATGAAGGGATGGGAAGACTGGGAGGTTAGGCAAGGAAGTGGGAAGGAGGCGGCCGTGGCCTTACGGTAGGTACCATCCCAGCATTTGCCCTAGGACGAAGTGGGGAAACCACGGAAAACCACTTCGAGGATGGCTGAGGTGGGAATCAAACCCCCTCTACCCATTTGGACCACCCGAGGCTGAGTAGACCCCGTTCCAGTCCTCATACCACTTTTCAATGTTCGTGGCAGAGTCGGGAATCGAACCGCGGACCTCCGGGGTGCCAGCTAATCACTCTGACCACTACGCAACGGAGGCGACTTTAAAAAATAATATGGTACCTAATTTGACGTTCTTGAAATTCTTGATCGAATTTTGAAGTTTTTCGTTCTTATTTCTAACAAGAAGTTCCGTGACGAACTAAAGAGCCTACTTTTCATGCCAATGATTATTCTACAGTATGTGAACCTATCTAGAATAATTACGAAATTAAGTTGCTAATATCAAAATTTCTAATTAGTTCGAAATACTGTATAACTTGCATAATGTTGCCTAATAGAGCACTACAGTTGGCAGACCTGATGACTGAATATATTGTTACGGCTGTGAGTTTGTGTCATCACTCGCCGCATGAGTCACAACTGCCCCAGGGCTGGGCTGTGGCCTGCCTCCTGTATTGAGTGTGCCTTATGCAACAGGGTTACTAGGACAAAGGGGTAGTCCAGAATATTCGTGACTGAACCAGCGATGGAAACCTCGAGAAGCCGTGAACCCTGGATGGATCTAGAAGCGTTTATTGAGTCACCGGCCTGTTATATAAGTGCGACCTGTCAAGCACGGTTGTTGTTGTGTTTTACGAGCGAGTGCGAGCGCGTATCCTGAGCGACAGAAGTGTGGAGGCTTGCGAAACCGACTAGTGAAGCCGATTCTCGTGACAGCGAAGGGAGTGAGGAGCTTACAGGGGACTGCCTGTGTTTTGAGCGAGTGTGCTTACTTAGTGCGAAGAGAAGTCATTGTGGTGAGTTGCAAAACAGTGAGTGACAGAGCTAGTGCAGCTATTTCCATCCAGCGTACGGGGCCACCTCATTGCGAGGGATTAACTGTGGTCTGTTGACAAGTGAAAGGGGAAGTATTCTCGACTTGAGGAAACTGGAGTAAGGTAATAATTGCTATTTGCTGTTGAGTAGTGTATATTTCTGGCCACAATAAAGTGAATTATTTCTTTAAAGCAGTAATTGGTGTTGTGCTTCCTACCCACCGTAATCCAGTTAACAAAAGTGCCACTAGTGGGGTGGCACGTAACAATATTCTTAGTTCCATCTCTTAAGGTACAGAATACATAATTTGGTTGAAGTCCAATGAATAGCATGGACGTTACATGCAGTTAAACATTGGATCTAACAGCGCACGTAAAAACATGTTGGCAACAATGTCATGCATGTATTGGTCAGAAATAATCTGAAATAATATGATCTATTGTTGTGCCAATTTTGAATGAAATCCATTAGATAGTATAGAAGTTACATGCATTTTAAAATTGGACCTATCAGCAGGCTTAGAATCATGTTGGCAGCACTGACGTATATTAGTTACTCCAAATTCATCTAGAATGCCAGGTACTATACGTGTGCAAAGTTTAGAGCTATTGGCTTGCATACTTTCTGATACTGTATATTGATATTAGGGTAACAAAAATAGGGACAGCACATATTAACAGTTGGCAGCCCTGGTTGCTCTTAAGAATACGCATAGTCATATCTGTTATGGTACACATAGCACATACGAAATTTGGTTGAAATCCAAATGATAGTATGGAAGTTACATGTATTTAAAGTTGGACCTGTCAGCAGGCTTAGAATCATGTTGGTAGCACTGACGTATATAAGTTACTCCAAATTAATATAGAATGTCAGGTATTATACGTGTGCATAGTTTAAAGCTGTCGGCTTGCATACTTTCTGATATATTGGTATTTGGATAAAATAAATTAGGAGCATTTATTAACAGTTGGCAGCCCTGGTTGGTCTCAAGAATACGCTCAGTCGTATCTGGTTATGTACATACAACATACGAAATTTGGTTGAATTCCAATTGATAGTGTAGAAGTTATATGCATTTAAAAATTGGACCAATCAGCAGGCTTATAATCATTTTGGCAACACTGCCATGTATGACCTCCTGGAAATTAAACTGCAATATTATTATCTATACGTGTGCCAATTTTGAAATAGCTCCCATTCATACCTTCCAAGATATCCAACATGGAGCTCAAATTTCAATTGCGATTTTCTAGCAGTTGGTAGCACTGACATCATTTTCAAATATGGCCGTGAGATATTCGGGTGTAGACATTTACTCCTACCAAATTTTGTTTCGATTGCTCCAGCGGTTTAGGAGTTGATAGGGGGGGGACACACACACAGCCAGACAGACAGAAGGACAGACAGACAGACAGACATTTGCCCGATCTCATAAGTCTACTTTTTCCTCATTTTTGCAAAATGTGAAAAGTAGGCTAAAAATTACAACAACAAATAAACTGGACACGATAGAGAAACTCTGAATACAGAATTGGATTCTACATCCCTCAATACCTAAGCAGTCATTTAGGTATATTGTCTTATTAATATTATATTTTTTTAAATGATAAACTTTGCCAATTTTGATGTTTTTTTCGATTTTCTTTTCAAAATTACAAGAAAGGAAACCTGGCGTGCTACAGATAATCTGAACACATGGCACTTTACTTAACAATGAAGAAATGAAAAATCCACAGCCTGCTTCGAGTCTCCGACCGGGTCAGGAATGGAATGAATGAAGCCCCCATCTAGCGGCGAGGATATGAACTGTGCCGGCTGCCGAGGCCTGACGCACTCCTCTGGGGCAATGATTAAATGAATGACAGATGAAATGAAATGATAGTGGAGAGTGTTGCTGGAATGAAATTGTGACAGGGAAAACCGGAGTACCCGGAGAAAAACCTGTCTGCCTCAGTTTTGTCCAGCACAGATCTCGCAGGGAGTGACCGGGATTTGAACCACGGACCCAGCGGTGAGAGGCCGGCGTGCTGCCGCCTAAGCCACGGAGGCTACTTTACTAAGTAAGTTAATATTTTCCCTTGTAGCAGAAGAAAATTGAAATGCATAGTCCTATCAATCAAACGCCCGGACCCATTTTATCCAGCTGGACGACAGATCTCAAGGTTGCAATAAGCTTACGACTCGGAAACAGATCGCTGTGCGACTCGCAAGGAAGGCTTCAACTGGGAGAGGGGAAGATAGTGTGCGAATGAGGAGTAATGGAAGGGTGGAGGGGAAGTCGCTATTCACATGCGGTGGCTTGCAAGGGACAGCAGTGCTGCCATCTCTTGTCCAGAGACTGTCAGCAGAAACGGCCGCACAGCCTTAATACGTTCTCTATTCCCGCTTACGACGATCAAATTTCCGTTGTACTATTTGTAAGCGAACCTGATTTTATTCTTATTTCATTATAAAATTCGGCTTCTGGAAAACACGACGTGATATTGCCTCATATTCTCTGATAGTTATTGACAGTGTAGATGATTTCATTGTGTTTCACGGCGTCGAAGTGGCTATAGCTATGACGCAACACAGGTGACGTGTCTCTCTCCCACTGCCCTTTCTCTACTTTCTCAAGTCCCTATCCTACTAAATTCATGTTGAAATATCCACTTAATACGTTCTCTATTCCCGCTTACAACGATCAAATTTCCGTTGACTATTTGTTAGTGAACCGTATTTTATTCTTATTTCATTATAAAATTCGGCTTCTGGAAAACACGACGCGATATTGCCTCATATTCTCTGCTAGTTATTGACAGTGTAGATGATTTCATTGTGTTTGATGGCGTAGAAGCGGCTATAGCTATGACGCAACACAGGTGACGTGTGTCTCTCCCGCTGCCCTTTTTCAAGTCCCTATCCTACTAAATTCATGTTGATATATCCCCTTAATACGTTCTCTATTCCCGCTTACAACGATCAAATTTCCGTTGAACTATTTGTTAGTGAACCGTATTTTATTCTTCTTTCATTAAAAAATTCGGCTTCTGGGAAACACAACGCGATATTGCCGCATATTCTCTGATAGTTATTGACAGTGTAGATGATTTTATTGTGTTTGACTGCGTAGAAGTGGCTATAGCTATGACGCAACACAGGTGACGTGTCTCTCTCCCGCTGCCCTCCACCCCTTTCCCTTTGTTTATTTCTCACGTAGGCGCATTATTGTCTTCGTATGTCTTCTAGTTCTTAGTGTTCACGTCCAGTTATGACCTATTTTATTGCGTGTTTCATAATGGATAGGAAGAAAGTACGGCAGATAACTAATGATGAGAAGATGAAATACATTCGAGACGTGGAATGCAATCCTCACATGAAGCGTGTGGATATAGCGCGGAAGTGGAACATTCCTCCGTCTACACTGAACATGATTCTCGGCAAAAGGAAGGAAATCGAACGTGCATTTGAAGAAGGAATGAGCGGCAAAAGGAAACGTGTGCGAGAGGGACAGTTTCCTCAACTAGAAAGCGCTTTATTGAAGTGGTTCAAGCAAGCCCGTGCTTCAGACATATGCGTGCACGGTCGCCGGTAACTGAGCCATCACTGGCGGAGCGCGAGAGCGAGAATGTCCTTGCTAAGCAGAAATAAAGACCCTGTATTATACTGTAGTGTAGAGGTACAGTAATTCATTTTTATGTTATTTATTCCGTGTAAGTTACTGATAACCTATGTTTATGTCGTGACTGTAGTAGTGCATACAATCACTTACTAAGGTCGGCGATTTGACGTCCATATATACGCCGTGTTCTTTCTTATATGTTGTAAATGCAGTATGGCGTTTTTCGGTAGTACGTTTTCCCGCATATGACGTCCAAATTTTTCAGTCCCTTGAAAAACGTACTAACGAGATTCCACTGTAACTGTTTCCCGACATTGAGACTCCCTATCCCAGGTGTGGGGCATTATACATGCGTTCGCTGATGCTACCAGGATCATGCAAGACGGGAATAAACACTTACATCTTTGAAAACCACCAATATATTCTGGCTGTACTGGTAATACACATATACACTATTTACATACATGTTATCGACCCTTTAAAATGCACTTCTAATAATGTTTTTATACAGTACCTTATATTCACAGATTCTATGCTCTTAGAGCAACAACACTTCTGCTCAGTTTGACCCCAGGCATTGAGCCTCATAACATATTTACACTTGTACAGTTTGTAAAAAAAAAGTATATACACACGTTCCAAATGGTTTACTTTCACTTTCTTTCTCCTCGAACTGTTGTTTCACTTCTCCCTTCTCCCCACGATTTCACGATGAAATGTTTATGAATGTTTATCATCTTTTTGGGCATGGTAAAGCATTACCAGCAGTCTACGGTATTTGGACTGAACCATGGAATACAATGTAGCTACCAATAGCCCCCAAGAGCTCAGTGGTTTGCTAAAGTCTCTGCTTGTTGGTGTTACGATACCATGACCAGTAACAACGACCCTGATTCGCAAGTTGACTTGGACTCTGCCGTATATTACAAGAAGACGAAGACACAGCACTCAACACGCCATTTTAAACACTGGCGCATGTATATTCCTCCACCGAAACTGCGCTCAGTCCAGTTGGAACTATTCGATGCATGCCCGCTCCAAGCGGATATACGTGGCAACATACGAACAATTGACATTCGTAATCCACCCGATCTCTTATAGACGGACCCGAACGGCTCCGAACGTCATCTTAGTACTTTTCTACTGGCCGGTTCATGAGAGTTCACGCTATTAATAGCCCAGGTATTCCTTGGTTTGACAATAACAAGTTGAATTACTGCTTAACTTTTCTGGGTGAGTCAATTTCCAGGCTTTGAAATACTGATTCATGTATACCTTGGAGTACTGCCAACAATTTAAACTTTAACATTACTTAGTTAAAATACACACATTAACCCCAAACCAAAATGAAATAATGCATCTACTCAAGAAATAATACAGTCTTTTATATCCCTGTTCCCTAAACATAATAAATCACAATAACCCTGTATTTTATAATATCAAATATCCAAAAACCGATAATGGATAAACAACCAATCTAGTCGGCCCAGAATATCCGAAAATGAATCCGTCCACAAACATACACACAAGCACAAGTATAATCACCGCTCCTTCTCCTACTTTAACCCAATATAATAAGATATGAGTAAAATACCCCAAACTAACTGCACAAGGCAAAAACCCGAGGGTGAGCTTATGGAACTGAATAAATTCGGTTACAATATGTACTTAATAATTTTGCTCTTGGTGTGCATTTTCATAATTTGTTTATTGTAATAAAATGCCCTACATAAATACACTTTTATTATTACTTCCATGATAATTGAAGAATACTGATTGGTCTCACGGTGTCGTTTCAAATCTCACGAAGAAAAAAAGGGCATTACGGTCAAAAGAACCATAGACCCATACAAATCACCAAATTGTATGTATGTAGGCCTATGTGCATTTGGCATCTTATAAATTGATAATAGGACTCCATTGATTTGAATCTTTCACGGTTTGTGGTCTTGTTAGTTATGTCTAGAAGACGATACCTAGAGTTTGACGTCCTCATCGGATTGTTTTTAGAATAGATATTCGCAATAAACCTGAACACGAACACATCTTGTCCATCTTTTTTCTAAAATATCAAGACCGCGCTAACTAATCTACAAACCAGTCATATCTTTCTATACAGTATTGAATTTTGCATGGAGTGAAACCAGTCGCTGCTCTGTGCGATAAGAATATGCCCTACAAAATACAGGGTGACACATAGGAACCAGATGTTTTTGAAATGAACAGTACTCGGTTGATTTGTGAGGAAAATTGATTTTATTGTTACCACATTTAGGAATACGTTCTACCATTTCATTTACTATTTACCATTGTTAGGTGTGAAAGATAATGTCACTCAGGTGGCGGCCATTCTTTGAATACAGGTTTCAAGTCGTTGCGAGAAAACATTCATAACTCTGCCGAACACCGCTTGGTCAATTGCACGCACCTCTTTCAGCGCCATTATTGTACGGGGTTTGTGGGCAGACACGTTCCTTTAGGTTCCCCCACAGGAAAAAATCACAACAGGATAAGTCGGGGGATCTTGGCGGCCATTGAACTTCACCGAACCGCGAAATGAGGCGACCAGGGAACATGTTCCTCACAACTGTCATCGATGCGTTGGCGGTGTGCACTGTGGCTCCATCCTGTTGGAAGTAAACATTGCGAATGTCTATTCGGCATCCCCGCAGTTCCGGTCGCAAAAATGTTTCCAGCATGTGGACGTATCGGCGTAGGTCATTGTGACTGTTCTGCCGTTCACTTCATTTAGCACATAGGTTTCATGTGCGAACACGCAGTGTTGCTCGGTCCACTGCGCCATGGTCTACCTACAATTGCCTAACTGCCACTTTTAAAACCAGCCGACCAAAACAATGCTGGCCTCAACGTCCAATGCTTGTCGAGACTGGACTTGCCGCTAAGCCGTGAACGCCTATGTATGGGTGGCGGCATTGCCCGAGAGGGCTGGCACGGAGAAGCCGCGGCTGATACTTCTCTTATTGGCTTAAATAATAACTTGAAGCCTAGTCTCCTTAATTTTATCTATACGCTACCTCACCGGTAGCAGATACCCAGCTAATAGGACTAGCCTAAGTGCACCCAACGAATAAAACCTAACATCAATTGAGGAAAGTCGAGGAGGTGAGGACTCTCACGACTGACGTGGCAGGTTTCAAAGCGTAGGTGTGTGTGACATGGTATGCTATGCCGAGGAGCATGGCTACTATCCCCTCCCTCGGCCGCTCCTCCCGGCTGAGTTCAATCCATTTTAAAAACGTCCGGTGTTCGGCACAGTTAAGAATGCTTTCTCGCAACGACTTGAAACCTGTATTCAAAGGATGGCCGCCACCTGAGTGACATCTTTCACACCCAACAATGGTAAATAGTAAATGAAATGGTAGAACGTATTCTGAAATGTGGTAACAATAAAATAAGTTTCCTTCGCAAATCAACCGAGTACTGTTCATTTCAAAAACATCCGGTTCCTATGTGTCACCCTGTATTACAAATGTCGGAACGATATGTTTCTTGTTCAGGAGTTTATCCTCAAATAACTCTAAAACCGTTACATAAATGGGAATCCAGCTCTGTCAGCATCTATCCTGGGTGTGTTTCCCCCGGTTTCTCTACATTCCCTCCAGGTAAATGCCGAGATCGTACCTTACTTGAAGTCTCGGGACACCTGCCCCATCCCTGACACTAACACAGTTACACACATAATCAATTACACGGGACTGATGAACAAAATATCCCAAGCCCCTACAATCTATTATTATGAACAAGAACAAAAACAAGAATGTTTGAGGAAGTAAGAAACGTATCTGTACAAACACATTGTGTCAACGTTACGTAAGCGTGACACAACTATAATTTTATTGCTCAGATATTGTTCCGCGCCTAGACACTTGTACATGTAACTCACCGAACTATAATATTTATGACAAGAGGAAATCAACTTCTTCCTGTCATCAGCTCGTTCAAGAGATCTTGTGAAGCCGCGCTGCTACCCCTACCACCCTTTTCAAAACAATTCCCAAACTAATGCTGACAATTCCATTCACCCGATTTTAATTCTGAAAAATGCATTGGAAACAGAAAATAGATCTCCGTTTTTTATTACCTGTTCTTTTTTTCTTTCATATTTTAAGCAGAAATATAAAAAACTACTAGTAACTTTTTTGTTTTTCACATTTTGGAAAATGCTTCGAATTAATATAAATTCTATTGCACTCTAGTATATAGGGATTTTCATATCCCAAATATGAACCTCCGTCCAGAGAAAACTGAAAAAAGATATTGTCTCACTTTGGTGCTGCTACGTGGTGTCAGAATTACAAACTAAAAGTCGGGACATTCAGTCTTAAGGACACTATACCCATTGTTTTGAAAGAACGAATCTGAAGGATTTGTCTGGTGCAATATAAAATAGTCGACGGCAAGCTCTTATTGGCCGTAGTTTGACAGCTAGCCAAACACATTAGCAGCGCATGTTCATTCAATCGCTTATTAGCCATTGTTTCTTGTGTTCAAATGTTACCGCCTGACATTCAATACAACTATGAAAAAAGTAAGACTGCAGCCCATCAGAAATGATACACAATGGTATGTTTATGTGATGACGAAGTATCTGATAACTATTGGATACCTCTAACCATAATAGTCACTAATTAATTACGAGTAAACATTCACTTATAAGAATCCGTAAATACAAAAATGTTTGGACTATCATAAAAATAATACTATACACCCTAAGGATAGGCTATGTGAAGATTTCCAACGAGGGCTTGACTGGTTGTGGTAACTGTGTATATCAGTCAACCTAAAAACATGACTACCTGCTCCTTTACGACCTTAGTACAATTTTACCGTTGAGTTCATGCTCGAGAATATAGTAATAATCATTAGCGGTAGTGTTATTTCAATGACCTCAACTATAATGCATGTTTTAAACGATCACAGTTCCGAATACCACCGCCTTACGTTTGGGCAGGTGTCTATGGGGGCTACAAATAGATTCAATACGTGCCAGCAATTTCCAATGGCTCTCAGTAGCTACGGTGGCTAAATCATGAATTCCTGCTGTTGCGTCAGGCAAGCTGCCTGGTAGCAGGTTCGATCCCCGGGTTGGTACATATTTTTTCGCTTAATGCCATTTACAGCGGATGTACTATGGTCGCATATCTATCTGTTCCAACGAGTGAATTCGTATTTGGTCTTAAAAAGGACCGTTTTTATCCGATGGTATGTAGCCAGGTTGGACGCCGACATAATGATTTGTAGAATGGTAGCAAGGTAGCAGGTGTTCAAAATGTGATAATGTGGCAATGTAGTGTATAGTACAAACAGTGTCATCTGCTTACAATATATTTCAAGGCAGCTCAGTTCTACCCTCTCTAAGAACACCCATAACTATGTTTAACAGTTGGGGACTCAAAACTGACCTGGTGAAGAAGAGCCACAATCACTGCAAAGACAAAATATTGGACCTGTGAATGATTTCCTGTGCATTAATCCATACTGTTCTGCTCCTGTAATTTACCTTTGCTTTCAATCGTCTGTTCCAAATTCTTTGAAAAATGTTCTTAGTATGCAACATGTTCTTTTTATTCCTTGGAAGTTTCTACAATCTATAAGATTCCAGAACAGATAACAAGTCTTCTTTTCCTCAAGCTTTCCAAGCTCTACAAAGACTCTCCTCAGTGCTGCCTCCACTTCTCTCCTTCTGATCTCCAGAGTTGGCTCCTCGTTTGAAAATCCCTGCTCTTATTCTTCAAAATACTCCATCTATTTGTTTTGCATCCCTTCTGTTTTCCTGCTCATTTCTCTATTTACCCCCCTGATATATTTAATGTGCATAATGTCTTTGTGGCCTTATTTCTACTCTGTACAATGCTGTAAATTTTTTTCTGTCCTTCCTTTGTGTCTAGATGTTCATATGTTGTTTGGTTGCAGTAGCTTTTGCTTGCATTGCCTTTTCTCTTTTCAGTGTTTCCTTAGTAAATGAAAATTTCATGCTTTTCAGTCACTCAACACGATTGTACCCAAATGAGGTGGGTTATTCCCTAGTGGTGAGAATGAAACCAGGTCTTTAATAGTTGAAGATTATCCTGAATACAGTAACATTAGGGAGACTAGACTTGGCCACACACAGTCACATTTATATGACGAACACAGAAACTTAGGAATGTGAGAGGGAGAAATGTCCACGTATATAAGAGACCCTGGCACACAGGAAGCTTCCCCAGTTGAGAGTAGATAGTGACAAAGGTAACTGCTATCACCAGGACAGTGCAAGACTCGAATCAGATAAGTAGCCTGCACAATACAACCTGAATTGACTTCAATCACATATTCACTCTATTCAAGCAAGTTTGGAGGTCAATCACCACTTCTGTATTTTAACAAAATATCACATAGACTATAATAAATACTGACGCTGAATTACCTCAACTAATACTGCAACTAAATAAGTGTACACATTGTAAATATTTTCACCCATACTTTCAGACATAAATTTTAGAGCCTAAGTCTATTGGATCTGATGATGATCGCTTGATGATCGAAACTGGTCATCCAAGTGTATTTATTAATCTCATGGTTTTTTTTTCAGGATTAGGGAATAACCCATCTCATTTGGGTACAATCGTGTTGACTGACTGAAAAGCATCAAACTTTCGTTGACTTTTCTCTTTTTACCACCAATTATCATTTTCCCAGTACTTGCCTGTCGATTCTCCTAGCACCTCTGGTCCAACTGTTGTGATAGATTTTCCATTTGTAGTTCACCATTGCTGAATCTCTTCAAAATTTGTAGAGATCTTCTGAAGTCGTCGTCATCATCATGCACAGTTTCCAGACACTGGCCTGGTCTGTTTGGAACATAAGCTCTCCATCGCCTTCCGTCTTCCCACCATGTCTCCATCTCCACCCTGGTCCAGTCTTCTCCTTTCTGTTGCACGCAGTCTTCCACATATTTCAGCCACTCGTCGCTTTGTCTTTCTCCCTTTAATTTCATCTTGTGTATCTTGTCCTCCATTTGCTTAACATGTCTACACGATTTAAGCCTCGTTTCCTCTATCCTATTGCAACTTTTCAGTCAGTCAACACAATATAATCCCAAACTGGGACTTGTGGAGAAACAACCAGAAAAATAAATTGCATGTGATGCTTCAGTAATTCGGATAGTGTTGATCGACTGAAATGTTGCAATATCAATTGTTAATAAGGAACAAAAGTATCGTGATAGCTTTCTAGGTATATATCCTATCCTGTAATGCTTACTCCTCTACTAACTTCAATTTTGTCATTCCTTAACCTGTTCACGTTTGTCTCTCAAATATCGTTTCTCAAGAATTTCATCTCACTAGCCTGTATTTTTGCTTCTCTCCATTCCTTTCATAACTCAGGTTTACGAGGCATACATCAGGATTGGAACATAGTATGTTATAACCCTTTTGCTATTTTGAGGGATATCCTTGCTTCAAATCAGACTTATTAACACTCTTCTTGAATAATTCTGCTTGTCTCCCCTGCTCATTTATTTCTCTGACGTTTCTTCCATTTTCCTGTATCATGCTTCCCAGATACTTGAAGCTGTCTACTTTCCTCAGTCGTTCCCCACCAATTATTATTCTCATTGGGACTCTCTCTCCTTCCTGGTTGTGATCAACTTCTCACTCTTATTTCTTCCCCAGGGGTTCATACCTAGTGGGACATGGGCTGGTGACCACGGGACCCCAGCTGAGTCCGGCATTGCTTCCACGTACTTGTGCCGGGCTCCTCTATATTATCTTTCCTGTCGGCCTCCCTTAGTCAACTCTTGTTCTTTTCCGACCCCGACAGTATTAGGGTATCCGAGGCCTAGGGAGTCTCTTCCTTTCCCACCTTAATTGGCCCATGTGTCATCTTTCCTGATACTCGCCTTCTGCGAGGAGTCAGCCTCCTTATCTCCTGCCTTCTGCTCAAGGCCCTTAAGGAAGCAGGGAGTGTGTAGCCCCACCAATTCTGGTGCACCCTGGATAATGCTACACCCTCAGGGGCTCACAGCTGGTGAGTTCGGTAGTTGGCGATCCCGAGGGATTCCCAAGCTGGGTCCATTTTCCCCCTTTATTTCCACTGATTTTGGGGCGGGCTCTTTCCCTTTCCTATCTGCCTTTCATGGCTCTCCTTCCTTCCAAGTCCCTCAATGCTCATTCTTCGAGGGTTGAGGGCATTTCTTTTCTTCCTGTTCTTTATTTGCCTTATCCTTTGTTTACCATTTCTTCTAGTATGTACTGAACCCTTATTATACGGCCCATATAATAACGATTCATATTTTATTTCATGCTGTATAAAGGATCATTGTGGCAGGCTGAATTTAATGCCGGGGTATCGAAAATTTGGAACAAGTTACAGACAGGGAGGATGTCGACACAACCCTGGCTGAACAAGGGAGTTTATTCTTGGCGAGTTCCTGGAATATAGGTCAACGCACCAAGAGTTCGCTTGGCTTGGGTGATGACGTTGAAGGCCAGTACCCTTTGTGTGGCAGGGTGAAACAGAGAGGGCCGAGGGTGTGTGAGTGAGAAGGAGGATGATTCGTGTCGTCACGGAGGAGGAGTCAACAGAGATCGCAGCAAGACAGAAAATTGAATTGACGAATCAGTTGACATGACTCGCTAAAGCCCGGGAATCTGGATTGATGCTAATTCGAGCGGAAATTGATATCTGATTAATCCATGATCAGAATGAGTTCCGCGCGCCTGGTCTGTGACATGCTCGGATAATGATGAAGAATGATATAAGTTCCAAGCCTGTAGCTACAATTCTTCGATTTATTTGAAAATTATTTTTCCCCACTACTACGAATGCTCTGGTTTTGTATAAATTAGGTGCCCCATCAAGCCAATGGGTACTATTTTGATGGCTCTGTGAGGAGAGACCACGTTTTATTCTTCGGGTCTTCGAGAAGACTACGTCGTAATTATTTCAGTCTTTGTGAGAGACGAGTACGTTATTCAGAACATTGTGATTCTGCCGAGTTGGTTAATTATTTGAACTTAGACGTTGGTCTTGCAGCAGTAACTATTTAAAACACTTTAAGATTTTTGTAACATGATTTTCTACGAGTGCAAGTGTCTGTGTGACTGTCATCATCATCGGCTTTAACTCGAATCCGAGTATAAATCTTCTTCCTTCAGTCCAGTTTGTGGATGTGTTTACGGTGACTAAAGAGTCCAATCCTGGCATGGAACAAGCGACCACACAAGTCGCATAGTATTGCTGGAGGAGGACGTGGTTGGGCTGCTCGAAGTTTCCTAGCTTGACGCTTGGCCTCTTCATGTATGCGTCGATCCCTTTCAAACGCCTTTACAGTATCCGAGATGGTACGGCGCCAAGTTGAGCGGTTTTCAGCCAGCATGTCCCAGGTTTGTGAATCAAGACCTGTCAATTTCAGGGTCTGCTTAAATTGGTCCTTGTAGCGCCTCTTAGGACCACCATGAGGTCTGGTGCCATAGCATAACTCACCATATAGCATTTGACGAGGTAATCTCACATCATCCATCCGATGGACATGACCAATCCATCTAAATTGGTGACCTATTATGGATGATTCTATGCTGTTGATTTGAGCCTTTTCCAGAACAGCAATATTGGTAATGCGGTCTTCCCATTTAATCCTCATGATTGATCGAAGTTTTTGTAGGTGAAAACGCTCAAGCTTCCTAAGATCACGTCGGTAAAGGGTCCACGTTTCACAGCCATACAACAATGTAGAAATGACTACTGCTTTGTACACCATAAGCTTTGTACTCATGGATAGATCTTTATTCATGAAGACCCGGTGCGCTAATCGTCCATATGCTGCATGGGCTGCGCCAATTCTCTTATCCACATCCTGCTCACAGGTACAGCTCACAGAAATGGTACTGCCCAGGTACGAGAAGTGGTCAACCTGTTCTAATGGCAAATTTGAAATGGAGATATTGAACTGAGGAAGAGGTGTGCCTGGTGAAGGTTGTGCCAAGACTTTAGTCTTATTGACATTTATGGTAAGACCAAAGCGATCACATGCACTTTTGTACCAGTTAACTGACTCTTGCAGCTCTTCTGGTGTGAGAGTTGGTGACGCAGCATCATCTGCATACAACATGTTAGTAACCTTAGTAACCTGAGTTTTCCTCAAGGAGCGGAGACGAGTTAGGTTGAAAAGCCCTCCATCAAAACGATACTTGATCTCCACACCTGGGATGTTTGTGGGTGAATCATAAAGCATTGCAGCCAAGTACAGCGCAAAAAGCGTTGGAGCCAGTACACATCCTTGTTTCAGTCCATGGGTAATGGGAAATTCATCGGACATCTTATTCTGATGGCAAACCTGACCTGTCATGCCATCATGGAGAGCTTTGATTAGATCTACAAAACGCTGAGGGCAACCAAACCGCTTCAGCACTGCCCACATGGCTGGTCTTGGAACCGAATCAAATGCCTTTTCCAAGTCATAAAAGACTAAGAAGAGTGGATTCTGTTGTTCTCTACATTTTTCTTGTAGCTGTCTCACACAGAAAATCAAGTCAATTGTGCTTCTGGAAGTTCTAAATCCGCATTGTGACTCTGGGAGGATCCTCTCAGAGATAACCTTGAGGCGGTTAAGAGGCGGCCGTAGTGAGATCCTATTTCACATTTCATTTCAAAACGTTGCCACTAGTTTCGTTGTAGTCGCTCTCCCCTAGTAGTTGCATGGCCCGTACATAGGTATCAGCACGGATTACCCCCTACTGTGAGGGGTGGTTCAAGGTCGCGCGTGCGAGAAAGTTCAAACTGCCCCGGGGTCCGACACGGAGAAATGCAATCTCGTGGCAATGTGCCTCACGAATATCGAGACCAGGAAGTTCGAAGTGATAGTCTGTATAGGCTACGGTACTTCCAATTGAATGGCCGAAATATTTTGCTATAGATAAGCTAATAGTTAAACTACGGATTACGGAATTCACAAGTGACTGAAATATCCTTGGCGTTCCTCGTGATGTAGCGGCTAGTATTCTTGGCTGTCGCCCCGGAGGTTCGGGTTCGATTCCCGGCGCCGACAAGAAATTCGATTCATTCTTGTCTGATGGCTGGAATGGGGCATTCCAGTGGCAAAATTGAAAAGATGTGGTTTCGATTCCCATCTCAGCCATCTTGGAAGTGGTTTTCCGTGATTTCTCACTTGTACTCTGGCTGCGTGGCTCAGTGGTAACGTTCTTGCTTGCTGTTCCCAAGATTGCAGGATCGAATCCTGGCGCAGCCAGCTGGCATTTGAGGGTGCGCAAATACGAGGGAGCCGTGTCAGTGAATTTACTGGCAGGTCAAAGATCCTCTTTGGGGCAAACTTCCGACACCCCGGCGTCTCCTAAAGCCGCAGATGTTTAAAGGGACGTAAAACAATAACATTATTTTTATTATTATTATCACTTCTACTCCAGGCAAATGCAGCCGACTCCTTCACAATCCTCATCTGAATGACAAATATACTGTACACACTAATAGAGCCATCACAATAAGACGGGTAATTAGACAAATTCCAAACACACGCCAAGTACACGGGGCTAGATGACCACGATGCCGCAACAATTACTTTGAAATGCGCTAATGAGTTTCAAAAAATACGGGAACTAGTCCTCGCACGGGGAAACGTGTTTTACAGGTGTTATAAGGATGCGCAGTGACCGACCGCAGTAGTTACACTTGCTAAGGTACAGCACAAAATCATGGGTGCCAAGCTATCTTCAAACTCGATAAACAAGTGCGTTCGAACCCATGGGCCGTTGTTTCAATGTTTAACTGCATTATTATCCATATTTTATATTATCTTGGTAAGTCTTTATTATTATTATTATTATTATTATTATTATTATTATTATCATCATCATCGGGATCTTGCCCGGTGTGGACCCGTCTGTCCAGCCCTCTAACACCGGCGGTTCTTCTTCTTCTTCTTATTATTATTATTATTAACTGGCCTCGGTGGCCGAGAGCGCTAACGCACTACCTCGTGCCACGCTGATATCGAGAGAGCGTGGGTTTGAATCCCACCTCGGCCGTCTTATTATTATTATTATTATTAATAATAAAAATATTTTCCGGATCTTGCATGGGGAGGGGGGGGGGGGAGGAACGCCTGTTCAACCCCCTACCATCGGCGGCTTCTCTTACTAATGCTATTATTATTACTAATAATAATAATAATATTTCTAAAATTATTATCAGTTTCTGCAAATTTAGGAGGATTATAAATTAATATTACATAATTTGGCAATAGAGGTGGGGGAGGGCAGGATTCTCCAGCCCCAGGACCCATCACCACTCTCTAAGGCCTTGCATCCGGGGGTGACACACAAGAACGCTTCACCACGAGATGGTCTTTAAAACAGTATGTTATACTTAATGTGATAACGGAGAAAGAAATTAAAATGTTATTCTTAAAGCTCTACCATTTCCTTACAGATCTCACTTACACAAAACTGCCTATGTTGCGAAGTTCGAAACCGAACCACAATAAGGTTTCACGCCGGCGTTGTTGTTGCTCATGCTCCATTTGATTGTGCATATTCAATCATTTACTTTCATAAACATCTTCATACTGACATTATGGGGTTTGAAGCCATTTTTCAGTGTTTCCTTAGTAAACAAAAGTTTGGTGCTTTTCGGTCGGTCAACACGAATGTACCCAAAAGAGTTGGGTTATACCCTCATCCTGAAAAAAATTACAACTCTTTTGGGTACATTCGTGTTGACCGACTGAAAAGCACCAAACTTTTGTTTTATCTTCATAATAACCTTAATTGTGATAAAGAATCGTTCAGACTAAACTAATTCCTGAAAAAAGTTGAAAAGTAAATTTTCAAACACTTTTGTTTGAATATTTCAGTTTACGATAACATCGAAAAGATACGTAAGGAAGCCTACACCCTAGTATACCTGTAACTTAGTAGTATGGTGAAAAACTGCTGTTTATTTCCTAGAATTATACGTATTTTCGTGTTTTTGTAAGTAACCATGACAAGTTATTTTTTTCTTTTATTCTTAACAAAGGAGATATTTAAAGAAATGTAGAATACATTTTTTGAAATTACATTTCTCATCACACAGGATTCAACGATAAGCTATAGCATATTATTATCAGGACAGAGTGACTTCAGCTCATCCTTTCGCATTGCCTTTTCCTCATCAACAACCAAGAAATTTCCAGAAACTACAAATTCAGTTGCTCTAGGGAAAGAAAACTAAGATCCGTTTCCCACGATTATCACATCACCATTCATGAACAAATATGGTGCAATTAAATGGGGCAATTGTGATAAATAACTAATACATGTAACTTTTTCTATGAGTGTATTTACATATTTATATCTTGTACCCCGCCCATCATTGGGCACAATCGTGTTGACCGACTGAAAAGCTACGAAAGACAATATTATAGCCTATATAAAAAATCAGTAGTAGTGGTGAAAGATTTCAGTCTATTCCTGTAACAACTTAGACCAGGAACTCATCCTAGCATCAACTCTTACCGCAGATTCATTATAAACACAAATACGGTACTTTTGATTGCCTGTAGCAGCCTTCCCTGGATACCATAATACTGTACTTCAGAATCCTCAGTTTCTTTTCTCTTGGTACTCTTCCGTACGCCTTCTCTAGATCTACAAAATACAAAAGTCTATTCCTCTCGTAGTATTCCTCAATCACTTGGCACATACTAAAAAAAATATATCCTCACATCCTCGTTGTGGTCTAAAGCCACTCTGGGTTTCCTCCATCTTACTCTCGGCCAATGATTATGCCTGAGTATACTTCAACCTGACCGCGTTGCCTACAAAAGTAAAGAACCTCAAGTCCATAACATTTGTGAGATGAAGTGTGCATTTGGGTCATACACATTTTATCCCCCAATAAATGGTTTGAATAATGAAGAACTATTTACATACCTCAAGATCAACAAGGGATATACAGTAGATACCCGATTAGAGTTCCTGGCTGTATCAAGGGACAACTAACAGGCGTCCTGAGCCACAGCGACTGGCTGCGTGGCTCAGCGGTAATGTTCTCGCCTGCTATGCCCAAGATAGCGGGATCGAATCCCCGGACAGTCAGTTGGCATTTGAGGGTGCGCAAATGCGAAGGAGCCGTGTCAGTAGATTTACTGGCACGTTAAAGATCCCCTTCGGGGCAAAATCCTGGCACCCCGGCGTCTCTAAAAGCCACAGTTGTTAAAAGGGACGTAAAACCAATATTATAAATATGAGCCACAACATCCAGCAGACTCCCGCTTAGCATCACGTGGCTGGGAGACCCCACACCAGACCATACCAAGACTTAAATTCTTGGCAGAGCCGGGAATCAAGCCCGGGACCTCTGAGGTAGCCGACAACATTGCTGGCCACTGCGCCACGAGGTGTTTTATACATAGCACAGTATGTATTAAAAGGGCATATCAATAAACAGTATGGCTGTAAAAATTATGCTATACGCGTGTAGTCTCCACCCCCGCCCCACCAATTACGTAGACATGAAAAATGAATGAAGCTTGTAGTTTTACGTGACCGTTAATCTCGCGATCAGAGCTATGGGACCTTCATTTTTACGTGGAATCTGAACCACAGGACGTGATATTTCACTTCGAAAATCTCACTTGCCAGGAATCGAACCTTCGTGAGAGCCAAGCAGCTTGACCACTACACCATTACGTCCCCCAAAAAGTGAAGGAACGTGGGAATCATATAATCCCCGACTACTGTCGACCAAAATATTATGTGCACTCGAGCTTGAAGGTGGTTTGTGAAGTAACCAATGGACCTACATAAAATCCTATAACATCATCATTTTCGTCGTTCAGTTTACGTTAGTTCATTTAGGCTTGGAATGTTTAATTTATATTTTAATATTTTTTATCGCAGTTGGAACACAAAAAGTGCTCGTTTTAAAGTATGTTTCAACCATGCGTCACATTTACGAACTATTATCTCACAAACCCGTCATCAGATCGAATCCAAATTTTAACACTATGTGCATTGGAATGTTGTATAACTGGTTTATTAAAATATAAATTAAAAATTCCAAACCTACATAAACTAACGTAAAATAGAACGACGAAAATGATGATGTTACTGGATTTTATGTAGGTCTATTGGTTACTTCACAAATAACCTTCAAACTCGAGTGCACATAATATTTTGGTCGACAGTAGATACGTAGACGTCAAGAACAGATGATGAATTAGAATAAACCAGGCTTAAAAATAATGCCGGGATAGATCGTTGGGTTCTTAATATACGTATTTGGGCCATAATATATTTTGAAATATATATTTAAAAATCTGAACTCAAGTCCTAACGATTTCAAAATGCTATACCACACAGAAGTGAGGAATGGATTTCGGGAGTGAATCCACACTGCGAAATAATTGACGTTCATCTTTTTACAGCATATAAACACATCACTCCTCGGCGCCTGGAACATTACCAGTACTCAGTAAAATAGAGGGTACATAATAATGTAAACAGAGTTTCATATTGGCATATATCATCTACTCTGTTTTGAGTCTCTAATCTCCGGAAGGACGAAATGTTTGTAAAACCGGTCAAGTAACGGGAAAAAATACTCTCCCAAAAGTCTATCATATCTCTGTATGAGTTCCGTTGTAGGCTAATCCTTTTTGTCTTCTTGTAGTATGAAGCTGCCCTTGAGTCTGGTAGTGAAAATTGTGTTTGATGTCGAAGTTTCCTATTTCCTTTTCTCCCACTTTAATTGTAATAGTAATACTACTAATAATAATATTGGTTTTACGTCACTTTTAACTACAGTGGCTTTTATAGACGCCAGGGTGCCGGAATTTTGCTAGTAAATCTACTGACACGGCTCCCTCGCATTTGCGCACCCTCAAATGTCAGCTGACCGCGCCAGACTTTAATAATTGTATAGCCTCTTCCGGGATAAAATTGTTCGTGTAGGATGGGCATTTGATTTAAAAACACAGTATTCACCAATAAGTCAATCCGTGCTCATTACAAAGCCTTACTATTTTTTTTAAAGTCATAGTACTAATAAAAATTGTTGCACGGTAAAAGGTATAACGTGCACTTTAAAGTTCTATTGCAGCTTTTAAGACAATAGCAATACCGTAGTGGAATGAGCTTGTCCGCTGCTCATTGTATGTGAAAGGGAGGCATGTGCTGATCTCCCCACTCCCCTGCATGGGGAAAAGCCTGAGCTGGCCTAGGCCAAATGTCTCAACTAATCTCTGTCTCTGTCTTGACCTGTTTCAAGGACAGGACTTTGCGACGTGACATCTGACGGAAACTGTCTGAACTACCAGCACCTCGACACGGCTAGCATTAGCAACTCAATATGCTTACATTTTCTAAAATCACGATTAAACATATACAGAGTTCTTAATTTGAAAATATGATTCAGTAGCACAATAGAGAAAACTATAAGCTGTCTTGCAGTGGAGTTTGTTTCTGTTTTCAACATCATCTGAAGGCATTGAAGAGGTTTGGAAAATTGCAGTTCAGAACTCTATTTTATATGGAGAATTGTGATTTTAACTACACTTTTTATAACTATCTTTGTATTCCTGTTCGATATGCTTTTGCACCGATGAAAAGTGTATAAAATATTACAGCGGGCTATAGGAACAAAATAATTTTACCTTGTCCCGTTTCTTTATAAAACGTTTCAAAAACTTTTCACCCATGTTACAACAAGTGCTGGGCTGGCGGTCGGCCGTTCCCACTCCGGCCGGCTCTTAAGTAGAATTCTTGCAAGAATCTTCCCCACAATTGATAGCAGTGATATACCACGGTAGTTGCCACAAACACTGCGATCACCCTTTTTAAAGATAGTGACGATAGTGGCATTCTTTAGGTCTCCAGGTACCTTTCTTGATTCCCAAATTCTGAGGATAAGGATGAAAATTCTTGTTTTGAGGGAATGACCTCCGGCTTGAATTAGTTCCAGAGGGATGTTATCTGGGCCAGGTGCTTTTCTGGGTTTCAATTGGGTGAGAGCTGCACTGAATTCATGATAAGTAGGAGGTACTGCCAACCACAGTTGTTCAGGTTGTTGCGGCACATCACAGAGGAAGTCTTCAGCAGCTTCTGATGGACGATTTAGGAGATTGGAGAAGTGCTCCTTCCAGCGTTCCAAGATTTCTTGACTATCAGTAAAGGTAGTAGAATTATCAGCGCTTTTCAGTGTACCTGATGATGAGCGAGATGGTCCATATATTTCCTTGAGTACGGCATAGAAGTTCCTCAAGTCTCGAGCATCCGATAATCTCTGCAGTTCCTGAGCCTTCTGTTGCCACCAAGTATTTTTAATCTGCCTTATCTGCGTCTGGCATTTACCCTTGAGTTCCAGTAGTTTATCTCTCTTTGTGTTGGAAGTTGGGTCTTGAAGATGGGCAAGATAGGCATTCCTTTTGGCGTTGATGAGAGACAGAATTTCCTCATTGTTGTCATCAAACCAGTCTTGTCTTTTCCGCACTATAAAACCAATGGTTTCCTCAGCTGACTGTGTGATAATCTTCTGTAATGTGGCCCATTCTTGCTGAATATCATTTGTTACTGGGTTTTCTGATAACTGGGTGACGATCCTGTTTCCAAAATGTTTGTACATGGATTCATCCTGAAGTTTGGATGTATTAAACTTCTTTCTTGGCAAATTTTTGATGTTCCTAGGTGGTTTAGGTCTGATGGATATCCTGAGCTTACATATAAGAAGTTTATGATCTGTCCAACAATCGTCTATATTCCTTGCTGTTCTGGTAATAAGAGTGTCCTTCTTATCACATTGCCGGGTAATGATATAATCAAGAATGTGCCAATGTTTGGAACGAGGATGCATCCACGTGGTTTTGAAGCGGTCAGGTAGCCGGAACTGCGTGTTGGTAATGAAAAGTTCGTGTTCTGCACAAAGACCAAGAAGCAACAGTCCATTGGGATTACATTTTCCAAGTCCCTGTTTGCCCATCACATTATTCCATAGCCTGTGATCTTTCCCAACTCTGGCATTGAAGTCACCGAGGAGCAAGAGTTTATCTGCAGATGGTACCTTGGAGATGATTTCACTTAGCTGATTATAGAACTGAGCCTTTACTTCATCATCAGAATCTAAGGTAGGAGCATAGGCAGAGATGAGTGTCATAAAGGAACCTCCTGAGAGTGGTATGCGGAGAGTCATGAGCCTTTCGCTGATTGCAATGGGCGTAAGTTGGTGATAATTTACCAGTTTGGTCTTCACAGCGAAGCCCACACCATGAATACGACATTCACCCTCATCCTTTCCTTTCCAGAAGATGGTATATCCTGTTCCAGATTCAGTAATCTTGCCTTCAGCAGACAGCCTAGTTTCACTGAGAGCAGCAATGTCAACGTTGAGTCTTGATAACTCATGGGTTACGAGAGCTGACCTTCTCTCAGGTCTAATGTTATTGTCAAAATCAAGCAAGGTTCTGATGTTCCATGATCCAATAATCAAATTGTGATTCTTTACTGTTTTTGAGTTTCGACCGCATGAGGGGTGACCTGCTGAGTGCGGTTGCCCAGCCGGACCAAGATTGTGACTTCCGATGTTTAGCCCACCTTTTCTAGGGCCTTCCCCATGTGGGGTGGGCAGCGGTGGTCCTAAATAGGCCTGCCCAAACACAGATGCAGGACCGAATTCCTGAGTAGTCACAGAGTCTCCGGAAGACGACCATCACACATCTGCTGCCAACGTGCAGGTCCGAACTAGGGGCTTCCAGTTACACCCATAACCTGCCCCCACCGTCCATATCCCATCGCCGTTGGACTTTGAAAAGTGACGTTCGGAAGAAGTGCCACTGGCGTGAATTTGTTTAGGGTGGATCTCAGCTTGCCAGGACGAGACCCACACACTATGATCTCTGAGCCTTATCCTGCGGCTCACAAAGAATGAGACATGCAGGACCGAACACAGAGACTGCAACGAACTGCCGCATACTCAAGTACTACTGAGGTGCGCCTTTACAGCCAGTCCGTCTGGCGTGGCCTCTTCCGCCTCTATGACCGTTGGGAGCCATGAGAGTGATTGGCTCCTCATCCGCTCATTTTGCCGTTGGGCCAAAACCTGCCCATCATAACTATGGACAATAGTTTGCCCTATTAAACCTGAGCAATAGGCTGCCCCTTCCGCCAACCACACTGTGCCAGAGTTCACCTCTTTCACTGCAGGTACCGTTGAGGACTTCACCGTAACCCTGGCAAGGGACCCTAACAAGGTACTACCAGCCGGGCCAGCTGGACCAAGGTTTTTTAAAGAGGTGTTACTCCTCTATCACTCCCTGCTTGATCATACTATATATATATACTGTAACACTGTATAACACTACACTAGGTGCTATTGCACCACACTGTAACACTCCACTAGTAGCAATACCAACACTGTATAACACTACACTAGGTGCTATTGCACCACACTGTGTCACTCCACTAGTAGCAATACCAACACTGTATAACACTACACTAGGTGCTATTGCACCACACTGTGTCACTCCACTAGTAGCAATACCAACACTGTATAACACTACACTAGGTGCTATTGCACCACACTGTAACACTCCACTAGTAGCAATACCAACACTGTATAACACTACACTATGTGCTATTGCACCACACCGTAACACTCCACTAGTAGCAATACCAACACTGTATAACACTACACTAGGTGCTATTGCACCTGTAGATTATTATACTTAATTAGGGCAAGTTCTTCGGCATAAATTGCTTCGGACTATTTGAGCGAAAGAAGTAACTCAATCAGCAATTTTAATAGGTTTTGTTAGTATTTGTACTACATTATTTGAACATTGTTTTCATCTTTAAGAATCAGAAAGATGTCTGGAAATTGGTCAACGAATGGGATGGTGACCGTGTGCATATTCGAGACGAAGCTCATGTCTGAGTAAGAGACCTGGTGGGGTCATGGAAGCCGACGCCTGCTGTGGTGTTGTTCCAGAAGGAATAAGTACAAAACAATTGATTATTCAATTAGTCTTACAAGGGGAGGATACAATGCATGGGTCACCGACTCGAACCATCTTTAGTACACGTGTAGGGCATGACTAGGCGTAAACCAGGCGCAAGTAGTAAGGTGCGCTTCTCAGCCGATTCCGAGAAATTAATTATTAATTATTCGTAATTGCTGTAGCGCGTTCATGTGCGCTGTACGTTAACAAAAGGCCAAGAAGCTCATGGTGCAGCGGTAAGAGCCCTGCTTCGTAAGCGTGGGATCACTGGATCGAATCCCACCGGTGAGTTTTTTTTTTTTGTAAACATAGGCAATTCGTACAACAGTAGGTGTCGTGAATAATGTTCATTTTGCAGTCAATTGTAATAACGTGTTATGTGAGCGGGAAAGGGGAGTGGGAATAAATCTTACAGGAGTTTACATCCTCGTCGCGGAATTTGAATTCAGTCCACTTCCATCGGCCTTCGTAGGCACCGGCACATCACTATAACGTGTAATATCCGACATCGCACAATTTTCCCACTCTTATGATGTTGCTACCTCAAGAGCCAAGGAACGAATGCGGCATTCAACTGTTTATCCTCCTGCCCACCATTATCGTTAGTTTGTGTGCAGGTGACCTCGCCTGTTCCGAACACTTTCCAACTGTAGCAACAGATTATCGAGAAGGCAGTGCGAGAACAGAGTAACAAAATGGCAGTGCGAGAGTACAAATATCAAGTAGGCAGTGAAGAAAAAAAAAGTCTTGGAATTGTTACGTATTATGAGTGTGTAAAAAAATAGAAATATTTGTGTGTTGATGAATGTCATGAATAGTAAAAATGGTAACACAACCAATACCCATAGCATGAGACACTATTTGCGGGGTACGGAGTGGTCTGATGGTTCACTGACGTGCAATGAACGGAACAGACTGGGCCTTCAGTGTATAAACGTATACATATAATAGAGTACACCTGACCATTTATAATACCAATGTATTTGCAATGCCCCGACTGTACATTATGTAATGTCACAAACGTTCAACCCCATACGATGATTTCAGAATCCCGTTTCCCGCTCACAGAACACGTTATTACAATTGACTGCAAAATGAACATTATTCACGACACCTACAATTGTACGAATTGCCTATGTTAAAAAAAAAAAAAGAGGCTCACCGGTGGGATTCGAACCAGTAATCCCACGCTTACGAAGCAGGGCTCTTACCGCTGAACCATGCGCTCCTTGGCTCCAAATTAACGTACAGCGCACATGAACGCGCTACAGCAATTACGAATAATTAATAATTAATTTCTCGGAATCGGCTGAGAAGCGCACCTTACTACTTGCACCTGGTATACACCTAGTCATGCCCTACACGTGTTCTAAAGATGGTTCGAATCGGTGACCCATACATCGTATCCTCCCCTTGTTAGATGAATTGGTGTGGGAACAGTATGTATTTCTTGTTGTAGTTTGTGTATCCGACACTCATAATTAAATAGCAATGTATCGTGGCTACTATTGATTTATATTTTGTCAGTGTAATTTAATTCCATGTATCGCGTGTACTTGGGTGTGATAGTTTATTTGCGAAACCATGAATTACGGATTCAAGGACAAGTGAAACTTTCTTCTTCTTCTTTTGAGACCACAAAGGGTCACTTACCCAACCATTAGTTCGTCGACTTGTAGGAACTGTACGAGCCTTGCGGTCCTCCCAGTACTTCTTCATGCGTATGGATCGTCTTGCCCGTTCTTCGGCGGAAAATATTCTTGTAGGAATTTTCTTCTTTGTGAGTGGAAAATGAAACGTCATATTTTTAAGTGCTGTAGTTAAACTTTTCTTATTTGCAGCATCTTCTGTTGTTAGGCCAATTTCTTTTAAGTCCTCTCTGATTTCTTTTAACCATCGGCATCCAGTTGTTGTGTTTTTTGAAGCAAGATTGTACTGCACTAGTTGTTTTAGAAGCTGTGAATCTGGCATTCTCATGATGTGCCCAAAGAATCCTAGTCTTTTCTTTCGCATGGTATCAGTAATGGGTTCTAGGTTGTTATAGACCATATTGTTAGGTATTATTCGCCATTGCCCATCTTTTTTATATCCTTTATTGATACAAGTTCTTCCAATTCGCCTTTCGATCTTCTGTAATCTGTCGGTTTTAGAATGTTCATTTAGATGGAATAATGTTTCTGCTGCATATGTGGCTTCCGGTTTTATGACTGTATTGTAATGTTTAATTTTTGCATTAATTGATAAGCATTTCTTTTTGTAAGTTTCCCATGTTAATTTTTGTGCCCTAGATAACTTGTTGGTTCTTATTTGAATTGACGCTTTCTCATTTAAATTGTTTGTTATTAGCTCTCCTAGATATTTGAATCGTGTTACAATTTTAATTTTTGTATCATTAATTTGTATTTCCTTTAATGGTGTTGGTTTTTGTGGCATGATTTCTGTTTTTTCGAATGATATCTTAAGGCCAATTTTATTTGCAATTGTTTGAAGCTCTGATATCTGTGTTTTGGCTTCCTCTAAATCTTTCGCCAATAATGCCATGTCGTCTGCAAAACCAAGACAGTTTGTTTGAATTTTTCTCCCTATTTTTATATTTGGAGGGCATTTCTTAGACCATTCTCGCATTACCATTTCCAATGCACAATTAAATAGTAATGGTGATAAGCCATCACCCTGTCGTAAACCGGTTGTGACCTCAAATGGGTCAGAGAATTCACCTCTGAATTTAACTTTTGATTTGGTGCCTGTAAGAGTTAGTTTTATGAGATTTGTCAATTTGGGGTGTAATCCCATGTGTCTTAGAATTTTTAATAAAGATTCTCTATGAATACAATCATATGCTTTTTTAAAGTCGATAAATGTTATCACCATATCTCTATTCCTTTTTCTATTATAATCCATTATCAATTTTAGGCTCATAATTTGATCTGGGCAACTTCTCCAGGGCCTGAAACCTCCTTGATATTCTCCTAATTCATTTTCAAGTTGTACTTTAATTCTATTGAGAAGAATTCGAGAAAATTTTTTATAGGTAACATCCAGGAGTGAAATCCCTCGGTAATTGTTAGAGTCTGTCTTATCCCCTTTTTTATGTAGTGGATGGATGATAGCTGATCTCCAATGTTCAGGGAATTTTCCTGTAATCCAGATGTTGACTAGTTGTTGGTGAAGAGCGATTTTTGCCGAATTTCCAGCATACTTCCAAATCTCTGCAAAAGTCTGGTCTTCTCCAGGGGCTTTGAAATTCTTCATCTCATTCAGTGCTATGTAAACGTCTTCTAATGTGGGCGGGTTAATGTTCTCCGGTGGTGTTGTTATTGGAGTGTCAACATCCAATTGGAGAAATTCTATGGGTTCTTCACAGTTTAGGAGTGTCTTAAAATATTTAGCCATAATTTGTGCATTATCCTGGTTGTTGTGGGCCAATTTACCATTTTCATCTTTTAACAATAAGGTACCTTAGGTGCTTCATATTTTTTCAGATGTTGTTTAAAGATTTTGTAATAATTCCGCGATTGTGAAATTTTGAATTCCTCTTCAATTGTTTGTAGGGTGTCAGTATGATATTGCCGTTTTATTTTTCTTAAAGTTTTAGTTGTTTCTTTTCGTTGTGTAACTAAATTTTGAAAAGATGTTTCAGATTTTTGGGATTGGTGTAATAACCACGCTCGGTGTCGTTTTTCAATCATCTCATCACATTCATTATTCCACCATTGATGTTTTTTCCGTGGTTTAATTGGAGCCAGGTCTTCTGCTATTCGTTGTAGGTTGTGAACCAAGTTTTCGAGTTTATCAGTTATTTTAATGTTTCCAGTTGCTTTTTGGTACTGTTCACTGTTGATTAACTGGATAGGATCTATTGTTCGTTTAGTTTTGGGGGTTTTCCTTTGTTGTCTCTTCTGGGGCGTGAGTTTAATTTTGACTACGTAGTGATCAGAACCTGTGTCAATTCCGCGGAGGACTTTGACGTTATAGATCTCTTTATGGTGGTGTTTATCCATGCACACGTGGTCCAGTTGCCATTCTCCCTTAGTGTAATCAGGGTGTTTCCATGTTTTAAGTTTTTGAGGTTTTCGTTTAAAACATGTAGATTTTGAGATTAAGTGAAACTTTATTAGAACTAAAGTAAATATTAGTGGGGGGGGACACGTTTTATTTTGATTTGTTGCGAGATAATTAAACAGGTCATTTTTATGAGCCTTGTTGCAGCTAATAGAGGAGAACCGTCTGTTCTCTAGTTTGTCAAGTAAACTATTTAATTTAGAATATTTTGATTCTTTATGGTGCGTCTTGGGTCTGCTGGGCTAATGTATGTGGGTTTGGTATTTGTGTTTTCCTTACAGGTGAGTCATTCATTGCCCACAGTGTGTGTTGTGTGTTGATGTGTCTATTCATGTGTGATTTTAATAGCGCGGGGAAGTTGGCATTGCGAACGTTCCTGATAGCAGCTTAATGGGCGACAATTGGTACTCCGAGGGCGCACTGTTTCGACCCGACTCGTCTCATAATTCCTTGTGAATTATTGGGGTCAATTGGTATATTTGGTGACACACACATTAATTGTTGGTGTGCGTGATGAATATTCGTTCTTAAGTTGCCCGAGAGTAAACTTGAGATATTTTGTACACACTGGGTTTAATGACAGGTGCAGCGAGTATCCACTTTAAGCAAGCAGAACTGAGATAGCGTGACTAATTACAGTAGGTTGAGGTCGGCTCAGTCCTTGGCCTAGATGTTAAAAATAGATAGCACCTGTTTACTTATGTCATGTTGTGATTTTCTAAGGGAAGCTCTTCACGCTGGAACTGTAAGTTCATGTACTTCGTAAAATGAATATCCTGATGTTGTAAATAATTGCCATTGGGCAGATTGGTATTTAGAATTCAGTTAGATTGTTTTGATTTTTGTAGCGCCTTGTGCGTTGTCATTTGTAAGGTGACATGGGGTCATCTGTGTTTATTTCCTTGTAGTGTGGTCACGTGCATCGGCTTTGTTTATGTTTGTGTTAAGACCTGGTTGAGGCATTTGCGTGTGCTTTGGACATTTAATTTTAAGATTTCAATGCGGAAGTCTGAATTCAGTGTAGCGTGTGTCGGCATTTATATTTGGTAGTTTTAGTTCTGTTCCCCAGAAGCCAATTTATCTTAGCAAAATACGGATTCGCGACTTGACGGCTGTACTTTATGGTAGCGAATCTCGTATCAGTACTTATTTTCTTCTGCACGCAGCATCGTCACTTACCAATACACATGTGCTTGAAGTATGACAGGACCAGATTTCATGTCCTGAGTTTTGCATATCTCTGGGAGAGATATTTTATGAATAATTAATTGATTGATTTGAGGGTGTCAATTTCGGGATTTTGGTGTTTTTTTATTGTGTTCATTTAGTGATTATGATCTGTTATTAAATTTGTTTAGTTAAATCTGGCTCCACCGTTCCTTTCTGTTTATTTGTATTTACCCTATGGTACCTTGTAATTATAGAAGCAAAAATTGGAGCAACTCTTACTTATGCTAAATTTCATCCCATGTCCATGTACTGTTCCTTACCCTACATCCAACTGCTCCTGCATTTCCTCCTACTTGTTTCCCCAAATCATCAAATCATCTGTAAACACCATTACTTTCATCTTTCTTCCACCATTTACTTGCGCCACTCTGGTCATTATATCATCCACCACCACCACAATGAAGAGTAATTGTGAAAGTGCACTTCCTTGCCTCAGCCGTTCTTCTGTTCCAGCTAATCTGATCTCTCTCCTCCCACTTTCACACACCTCACATTTCTGTTGTACATTTCCCTTATCCTCCATATAGTCTGTTTTACTACTCCTCTGTTCTCTAAAGCCTTACTTCTATATACACAGTATGTTCTATAAATCTGTTGTTTAAATCATCTCCTTTATGATTTATCCAAAATAACCTATGTGCCCCCGGCACCCTTCGTGATTGGCTAAGGGGTGCCGCGAGATATTGAGATAACCCCAAAAAAGATATTACTTGTTCTTCATTAGCTCCTTTAATCTGTTGAATTTCCTGATTTGTAGATCAATGATGTAGCAAATAGTATTTACTAATTAGATTTATCTTTATTTCCAGGCAAGTGTTAAGCTTAATGGTGGAGAGTTTAACACAGTTCTTTGAAGAGAATGGCTTGTCCCAAAATACTCCACATGCTGTTCTGGATGAGCAAATTTACAGTATGTATGCTTGCCATTTCTTTGTAGTATTATTCATGACTAGGGGATGGATGTTAATAAAATGTGCTTTTGCTTCTTATTAAAGATTTTAAAAATCTCATTAGGACAATGCCTGCCCAGTAGTTGCTGTATTTCCTGGCATAATTGTCGCATACATTTGGCCCATTATTTGATTGGAAAAAGGTGGGGGCGATGATTACACTGAAAGAAAAAAAAAAAGTTGAGATAAGAAAAACAAAAGGTTAAGGTCACACATTGCCATTTGCCAATTCTTCCCAATATCTAATTACATGTATAAACTATAGTAGAAATAAATCATATCACCATCCTTGTTTATAAAAATGGCTACCGCTGACATTTTAAAGTTACTTTTTAAAAGTAATTATGTTAACCATTACCTACCAAAACTGGTAACAAAGTTGCAGTTACTTTGTATAAAAAGTAACTGTGTTGCAATTGCAGTGATCAAATTAACAAATTATTTATTAATCTCTTGTAATTCTTTTTTCAGGATTAGGGAAACACAGATTACAATTGGGTACAATCGTGTTGACCAACTGAAAAGCATTACATTTCGATTACTAAAGCAATACTGAAAAATTGCGTCCAACACGATAAGTTTTAATAGTCCAATCTTATATCCCTTCGCTAAAGCAGGAGGGTGTGTTCCACCAGTTCAGAAATTCAAAGCAGGTTCTTTGGCAATGTATATAATGTGAGATTATGCCAGGAAATAATTATAAAAATAAGTAGAATATATATATATATATATTTGTGGGAATCGGAAGATGATGAACTGTTCGTGGATTTCCCGCCAGTCTCGGCACTACCCGGTGGCGCCGCGTAGAAGAACCGAGAGGAAGCCGTGAGAAAAAGAGGACGATCAGTGTGTCAGTTTTGTGTCGAGTGAAGTCACGCTAAGTTCTGTGCAATCTCATCTGTTCAGTAGCGTAGCCAGGATTTTAGTTTGGGGGGGGGGGCATTAGGTCCTCATCTATTACTGCAGAAGTTCATATATTTTTCTGATTATAAGTTAAATCAATGCAAGAGTGAACTGTTAGTTTATACTACAATACTGTAGTTCCAAGAATATACTAAGTGATTTTGGTTCAAAAAAAAGCGAGGAAGCAAACTTGGTGTTTAAAGTGATTGAAGATCTTGTGAACAGAAGTCATAAAACCTACAGTTAAAGAAAATAAAAATAAAAAATAACCCGTGGCACTACAGCCCTATGGGGCCTAAGCCTACCAAGCGACCGCTGCTCAGCCATTTGCCTTGCAGATTATGGGGCAACGGGGTCTGCGCGTCTGATCACTCAGCCGTTAATCTTGGTTTTCGTCACCGGGCCGCTGCCTCTTTGATCAGGCAGCTACTCAATTGCCCTCACGAGGCTGAGTGAACCCCTTCCAATCCTCACGTCAGTTTCTAAAATCCCAGATGGAGCCGGGAATAGAACCCAGAGCCTCCGGGTGAGAGAGAGCCGCGCTACCCCAACACCACCTACAGTTTTAAGCAGGGCCGCAACTAGAGTGAGGGGGGGGGGTCAAGTGCCAGGGCGCTGGGCCTGTGAGGCGCGCCTAAAGAAGTTGAGGAATGTTGGTAAGACAGGTGGGGGGCAGAAACCGCTAATACCGAGATGTTTAACCCGAAGCGGGCACAAAGAAGAAGTAAAAGCTGCTGTCGTTGCAAAAGCAATTGAAGCAAGACGGCATCATTGTTGTCGGCATCGGCAACATTCTAATCTGGCCATGTCTCTCGGCGGCGTGGTATGACAAAGTTGAAGGAACACGTGTCTCAATTGCGATTGTTACGAAGTTCTTTAGGGTTCATTTTTCGCTTAGGCAAAACTCTTCAGTCTGTTCATGACTGTCTGAATTCCGCCCTTTGTTGCTTTCTGTTTTGAAGTAGCTCACCGCTGTATCAGTATTTACATTTGTCTCTGTCTCTCAGATTTTCAATTATCAGTTATCAGAATACTGCTATTATGGCAAATTCACACGTTTCAGTTCAAAATGTTCTTTACATTAATACCGTAGCCTACTATGTCTTGGTGTTTTATAAATAGTTTATTTACCAGAAATGATTTTAGTCAATTGAATAAATCTGCCCCCCCCCCCCCCCCAAAAACCATCAGGAGTAAATAACAGGTAGAATGCACGATAAAGAATTATGTCATCAATAGTTGCAGAGCAGAGA
Source organism: Meconema thalassinum (assembly GCA_946902985.2). NCBI lineage: Eukaryota > Metazoa > Arthropoda > Insecta > Orthoptera > Tettigoniidae > Meconema > Meconema thalassinum. Next base: position 180,517,542 of record OX336393.1, read on the forward strand.
ATATACCCATAAAGAAGGTATGTTGCAACACTTTTAGGTCTATTATTGTTAGTCTAAGTTAAACAGCGCTGTTTTAAGGTAAGCCAAACGATCGCTGTGGACCTCATTCTTGTTTATTATTATTATTCAGAGGAAACTGTAATACACTTTAAATGAAATGAAAATCCACAGCCTGCTTCCAGTCGACCGCCCGGGTCAGGGAATGGAATGAATGAAGCCCCCCATCTAGCGGCAAGGATATGATCTGTGCCGGGTGCCGAAGCCTGTTGCACTCCCCTGGAGCAATGATTAAATGAATGACAAATGAAATGATAGTGGAGAGTGTTGCTGGAATGAAATTGTGACCGGGAAAACCAGAGCACCCAGAGAAAAACCTGTCTGCCTCCGCTTTGTCCAGTACAAATCTCACATGGAGTGACCGGGATTTGAACCACGGACCCAGCGGTGGGAGGCCGGCGTGCTGCCGCCTAAGCCACGGAGGCTCTAATACACTTTAAATAATAATTTAATACGAACCTTTTAAAACAAATCGAATAACTTAACATTCTATCAGTAAGCGATGAGTCTTTCTCGTGCAGAGAAAATTATTTGTAAAAGCTGTACCTATATAATGCAATGTGGCCCTGAGTTTGCTACACATAACAATAAAAACTTGCATTAACTTACCAAAGATTTATCCAGTTTTGGCTTCTTTATGACAAAGCGGTCCATTTTTAAACACTTGCTAATGTGACAAAAAGAAAAAGCAACTATCAAAGAACTTGCGACTCTTCCTCAACACTACCACTAACAGACTGTATATCGCCTCTCGCATAGACACAAAACCGCCGTAAATCCAGACAATGTCGACAATCAACCACGCAGCGTCAGTATTGTAGCCTTTATTGAACATTGCTATTTCTAGGAAATGGTAATTAAGAGCTGACAAAAGAGTGTGAGCAGACAAGCTATAACTGGCCCCCTGCAGAGAGGTCTATTGCTAATTGGCAATCCTAATCTCTTGGCAGACTTTTGTCTCAATCACCTGGTTGTATCCCAAGTACTGAGGCCCGTAAGGTAGGCCTACTTGGAAAATCCCCTCACGTCACAATCCTAATTGAATCGGTCATTTGGAAAACGGCACATGTCCACAAAAGTAAATTTTACAGGAGAGACAAAAAAGTGAATAAATCGTGAATGAGTGGAACTACCAAAGCTGCATTTTGGCAATGCATACAACATGTAATGGGCCTTTTATTCCCATAATATGGATTTCAGATTCCATCCTTAACGGACAAAAATTCAAATTTTGTTTCCTGGATATGTGCCCTTTTCCAATGGAATGGAATGTTCTTAGAAATTAAACACAAATTTTTCATCCCTGTCTCTTTAAATTTGTTATAAATTACATTTTATCATTACAATGTCTCTTTTTAATGAACCTGTAGCACTTAGAAATCGGAGAATTACAAACATATTCCAAACAATGCACATAAATCGTTTTGTTAAACAAAACCAATATTATTGTTCATTACATCTTATAAGGTAATATATTTTTCACTCCATTTTATATTAGCTCTTTGAGAAATAACCTTATAGTCATTGTAATGAATAGATTATTGTCACTGACTGTACACTAACAATAAAAGCTAGAACTTCAAATTGCTTCTCTCTTAGGGGATCAGAATGCTTGTTCTTGCAGTGCTTCTTGCTCAGTAGTTGGCCAGTTGTTTACAATGTCATGATAGAAACTAATATGTTCATCACCGATATACTGTACCAATTTTCTTATGTCGTTGACCTTCTTAATATTAATAGGAAGTTTTCCATTATAGGCTTGATAGTCGAGTAGTGTCGGTAAAACGGGACGAAGCCCAGTCGGCTTGGACAAAGCAAATGTTTCTGACAGTTCTGGGAGGCTGGAGATCCACTTAGACACTGTTAGAACTCCGGGTGCTGCACAGTCATTTTTAATTCATTGTACCCAGAAATCTGGAAAGATATTTTATCCTTTCTAGGTATGTTTTTTCCAAAAGAAGCAGTTGATAACACTGATCTTTTATAATGTGTAGGCCACCATGTTTTGAAATTGATAATATCTGAAGTGCCCACACGTTTCACAGAAAATTTATTGGTACTTGACGATTGCACAATCATGCTAATGTACTGTTCTGGGGTGTAAATCCTATCTTCCTTACGTAGCTTACGTTTTACTACTGCAAAATTTCTATCACAGTCATTGAAGGAATGTCCTCTAATGGGAAAGTAATGATATATTTGTTTAAATCGTCCACTTGATGCCAAAGCTAGTAGAAAACGTACCACTGTGTTATTCTTATTTTGTCCCGGACATCCGTCCGAGAAAATATGAAGCTCAGTAACAGTTTCTGCGACACATTCATTGACGTAGTCATTAAGAAATGTGCATACTTCGTTTGGCCCTTAAGTGCCTCACCTTCATGATATGAATAAAACCTGGCTTTGTTTGTTTTTAAATTGTAAATGCAAAATACAAATACCCATAGTTGCCTGTAATAGAAAACCTCCTGCACGGGAATATGAGGTAAGGGAAGGTTTTGCATGTAATCTATTACGATTCCTGCTACATGATCATTCTTCAGAGACTGAGCTTTTATTTCCTTGATTTTGTTGTAGTACTTGCTGGCTCGTCGTTTATGTACTATATATTCAGCTGTGGCAACGCGTTTTGCAGTATCATTTAAATGTGCACTGCGCATTTTCTGTTTATATTCCTCGCAAAAAGAGCAGACATCTATCTGCGGCCTACCGAAAGGTAATGCGTAATTCTCCTTGAAGTATTTTAGGAAGAACTTATATTTCACTGTTCCTTTCATGTTCGGAAACTTATTAACATACATGTCATACATTGCTCTCACATTCAGGTTAGCAGGCAGGTACTTTTTTGTTGTATTGTTGGAATAATGCACCTCTTTTACATCAAATGATTCTATGAACTGGCTAATACTCATACAAGTTTCTCCAGTACTTACGTTGTGTCGAGACCCTATAGATGTCCCTCGTTTGTCTTTTGGCGACTCATTAGCAGCCAGTAACAAGCATAAACGTCGAGTTTTCTTAGAACTTACACCATGTAAACTGATGAAAGCTTGTTTGCATACTGGTACTCGTCGACTGTCCAGGCAAATATAATATGTAAAACTGTGTATTTTAGGTTTTGAAACAGAGGCCTCTGGATTCTTCCGTTCTCTTGAAATCTCCTTAAACTCGATAAGACTTTGTAAATATGTGTCCTGTGCATCCTTAGTGTCAAAGTTATTAACATAGCTAAAAATAGTCATTTTATCTTCTTCCAATCCGTTAAAACACCCTCTGGGACATCTAAAACGCAAAGGAAAATATTTTGTATAACCTAATTATAATGTGTGTCGTTCCTATAATAATAATAATAATAATAATAATATGGACATACCTGCAGCTTGATACAGTTTTCCTAGCGTCAATAAATTTACCAACGTGGTTAATATGGGACAATCCTTTAATCTTAGCTGTTTTAATTAGAAATGGCTGATAATTCGTGCGGTTAATTACTCCTTTCTTTCTTCTCTTGCATACTGTAGCACTATCAGAATCTATACTGTCACTACAATCACTTGAACTTGTCATGTTTACAACTACAACATACAAGCAACACCTCGGAAACAGCTGGGAGGCGGCAGATGTTCCTATTGGCGAGAACTAGCACAGCGCGCTGCCAGCGCTCGCTGCGATCCATTGGAAAAGGACATGCTGTGGGATATGTGACCTTCTCGAATGGAATGACAAAATTGTCAGGTCCCGTGCTCCATACGTACAAGACTTAGAAGTGTCTTTTTCGCGTGGATCAATGCGTCTACATTTAAACTACAGGAATATGAGAAAACATGCATTTGGAAAAAAAGTGGACATGTGCCCTTTTCCAAATGACCGATTCAATTGCTACCCTGTTATTTCAGCTCTTTCAAGCAGTGCAGGCACGGAAAATGATGGTTCGCCGTGCTGAGAGTGTTAGTACCGGTACATCTTTGTCATTGCATTTACTGTACGGTATTTAACATTTCGTTGTAGGTTCTAAATTTGTTCGAGCTGTTGGAAAATAAAGGATCATGCCCTCCCCGATTTCTGGATTTATTTTGGGGGGGGGGAGGGGCGGCCCGGCCCCTCTGCCCCCACCCACCCCCTGGCTACGCCACTGCATCTGTTGTAATCCAGGGTGTCTACGACCCGGGAAAACCGGGAATTCTCAGGGAATTATGAATTTCTGGAATAATCAGGGAAAAATCAGGGAATTTCTTTGTTAATCAGGGATTTTTCTCCATTTGTCTATATCCCGTAAAAGTGGAAGTAATACTTTCGAATTTCGCGGGAAGTGATCGCTCGTTACTGATGACGAGGGTGTCTACCGGTAACGAAAGTAACGAATTTTACAAACTGGTGACGAAAGTGACGAAAAAGCAACGAATTTTACAAACGGTAACGAAAATTTTCTGTAGGCGGCTTGAATCATTTAAACTCGCGCCGCTAGGCTCAGAGATTGCGATGGAACGAGTTTCACGCAAGCGGCGCCGATTGCATAAGCTATACTTCGCCGTTCCTGAGCTAGAGGAAATGCATACTGTGGACACCTTGTGTGGTATAGGCTACATCAATTCAACGTACATTTTCGACATCAAGAATACTTTCTAGTTTTGTGTGAAATATTTTTCTGTTTTATTAGGAAACCTGACTTTTCTCGAGACGTTTGTTCGCGAAAACTTCCGAAACTAAACAGAAACCTCTCATTTCAGTTATTGACCTCTAAATTTTGAGTCAAATTGAAGTCCAAAAATAACGTGAAATAATTTAATGTTGCTATCTTGCGAAATGTTACCGTTTCGAAACAAAAAATACGAAATAGCCTCGAAATACATAATAACCTACCGGTATTTTTAAAATCTGTCTCGTAAATTTGCGACATCCGGTATGGTTAATTCGAAATTCAGTTATATGTCGATTTTTCCTTCGAACTTTGGTTCCATCGGATATATAATCTAACTGGTTATTTCGATAACTTGTATAATTCATGATTCGCATTCGAAAGAGAATGTGCCCTCTTGTCGTATTATTCGTGCAATCCTCTCAGAATAATTCGTAATATTCGATACGGTACCTACTTTGAACGTTCATCCTCCAAAATCACATCCTCAAGAAGACTGGCTGACCTCATGACTTGCCTGCGCGAATCTCGTCAAACGGACCGAGATCGACGTCAGTTGCGTAAAATGATAAATCCCGTCCCCTATTGTGAACTTGTGACCACGAGGGCTGCGGGAATCCTTTCAAAGGGGAGCGAGAAGTGCATCAACCCACTTAGAAATGACTGCCTACGCTGCATCGCTATACTAATTTTCCCTCGTGATCCACCCTGAACTTATGAACTCCCAACCACAGCATAGGGACTGCGGGAATCACGGCGCCGACCATACAACATGTCCATTACTTTTCGTGAATTTTAACCATGCCCAACCTTGAGCCTGCCTCCACCATTCTGTCAGGGCAGATAGGCAGGCAATCGTTGAACGGCTGGATGCAGCGCCGATTGCATAATATCACGAGGACAACGTGAATCTCGTAAAACGGCCGACAGCGGCAGCGATTGCGTTACATCGCGATATTTCTCCGCCTTCAATGACTAGGACAACTGGATTCTTGTCAAACGGACAGCAAGTGGCGCCGATTACGTAATAATGCTATATTCTCTCGTGCCCGACCTCAAGGACAATGGAAATCTCGTCGAATGACCAAAAGTGACACCGTTTATCTAAATCGCGATTTTTCTTCGTGTTCTATCGTGAAAACTGCGGGAATCTCGTCAAACGGCTGAGACCAGCGCCGATTGTGTAACATCTCGATATTTCTCCGTACTTGACTGCAAAGTCAGAATTTGGCGACGATCACGTAACGTCGCATACAATTCTTCGTGATCTACCGCGGGGACAAAAGAAATCTCGCCAAGCGGTAAAGAGCAGAGCAACCTCTTGATATTAAAACAACGTATTGTGCACAAGACAACATATTAGCTGAAACAACTAATTTGATAATTAATATATAGTATTTTTTATTATTTATTTTATTTACAGCTTTAAACACAGTTCATTGTTGTTTATCTTCACCGCGTGATGAGCCCCTTTGCTTGCAGACCACAGACGAATCTTGAATTAAAAGGTAACTAAAATTGACTAAAAGGTAACTAAAAAGTAACTAATTTTTACTTCATCCTTACAGTAGACACCCGGATGACAGTGCTCAGCCAATGAGCAGTGCCTTCTCAAGGTCAACTGAACGTATGATGTGGCAACTTTTCCGTTCGCTTTCTGCGCAGGAGCCAACTACGCCATTTTATTGGGCCTTGAGCATTTTGTTCGTTGCGATCAGTATCGCCAATTTAGCGACTTTGTCGGTAGATATAGCAACTTTGGCGACAAAATATTTTAAATTTAGTATTGTTTATAAATATACTCTCTGAGCTGCCTGAATAGGATTGACATTTCAGCGGAAATTCCACGTCACTCATCACCGCTCTGCCTCTTGACCAATCCATGTTCGCATAGTTGATGTCATAATACTCTGCGTTGCAATATTACCGCCCACGTGCCTCAGTGCCTGGTCAGCTTTATCTCTGGCTTGTACAGTTTGGCAATCTCGTTCTCAGACCACATGGAGAGACGAGAACTGTCAATCCTATTCTGGCAGCTCACAGAGTATAATATACTAGCTTCGCCCGGAAACAGTTATGAATGCATTACGTGACAAGCGCTTTTTTTTTTTTTTTCGATGTCCATGAACTACGACCTAGGCCTATATCCGTTTTACGTCTCTGCATGATGGGTTGAAATCACTGACTGGACTATTAATTATATTATCATGGAGATAGCATGTTCAATGAATTCTTGTCAGACGTAATTTAAGAATGGCGAGGTGCATGAAACTCAAATCCCCCTCCCGTCCAATCTAAAAACACTTATAGTGGGCGATGTATTGAAGATAGTTATATGATCTCCCGGACTTTTTTATAGAACTTTCCGTGCTGAACAATTCTTACACTCATAGTATATTGATATTTTTAACGGTTTGCTCAGTGTAAGCTTCAAAAGCGCATATATTGGGGTATATTGTCTCGATAGTGCTTTCGGTACAGGAAGTGAGGTTTTATCGTGTGTATTGTCATGTCAAGTGTTAGCGCGCGCCCGGGCAACATGTGTTAGACCTGGTTTGACAATACTGTTTGCGCGGCTTTTCCATCCCGGTATTCTTTGATTATTGTCTGCTGTAGTTCTACTGTTAATGCTTTAGTGTGCTGTTTGAAGTTTACGAAAAATATAACATTTGTGCCATTGTGTGCTAAATCTATAGTGATAACTTATGGTGTGCAATAATTTCCAGGGTGTTCTTGTGCTGCTGTTGATATATGATTTAGCCCCTAAAATACGTAGTCGTTCAAACACGTGGTTGTGCTACCCCCTATTATATCGTGTGCTATTCGATCTGTGTCTACTCTTGTGCATCGAGGCAAATAACCTCTCGCTCTGCTTACGAATATTTCATTTGTACTTTATACTGTAGTGATCACAAGGCTTAACGGAAGCTCATGATCACTATGAGGTTGTTAATGTGATCATCTTTACCTTGTAGATGCTGCCAGTTATGTTCAGGCTGGTTCACGATTGGCCCGGGAATGAGAACGGGGGCTCTGGTTAACGACTGGAACAGGAACAAGGAAAATTTTTGATGTTTATGTAATATGATGGATATGCCTAGTGCCCTTAAATGCATATTTATTGCTCCTACGTTCCTTGGCTAGGCTAGAACTTATGTCCTATTTTGTTTTTAATTGCGCCCAGGAAATGTGTTTGTAACACCTTTCAAACTCGGTCTTGTATTATCAAACCGACTAGGTTAAATTATTTTAGACTGATAATGGTGTGTTCTGGCCTGTCGAAACATCATTCATAATGATTTACTTCATTTAAATGTATTTATAAATTACTAAATTGACGAAATTAATATTATATAAACAGTATTTCATACCAATTGTAACATATGGACTGGAAACACTGGTAACGAATAAAAGGCAAAATAGTAAGATACAAGCAGTAGAAGTGAAATTTTTAAGAACTTCAGCTAAAAAGACAACAAGGGATAGAATTCAAAATATTGAAATCAGAGAAGAGTTAAATATGGAACCGTCAAATCAGAAGATACAGAAAGCAAGGTTATGTTGGTTCGGACATTTCAAAAGAATGGGTAAAGAAAGAGTAGCAAGAAGGGAATTAGAAAGTGAAGTCAAGGGTAAGAGACCAGTTGGAAGACCGAGAAGAAGGTGGTTGGACCAAATTTTGAAGGACATTTGAGAAGCTGGGTTGGATGTGGCAGAAGTGATGGAACAGGAAAAATGGAGGTACAGAAAGGAGTGGAGGAGGCTTGTAAACCACACCCGGGTGGCTGGAGTGGGACTTGGATGATGATTACTCAATTACATCTGTCATGACGAGGTGGACCTAATTCAGAGTGAGAACTTGGAATATGCCTCCCATCGTCCCTTGGATATGTGTAAATTACTGTATAGGCTTATATTCAGACTTATGCTACCGAATATCATACCTGCGACGTAGATTAGTGATTTCAATGGTAATGAAAGGTTTTACAAATTAAATATTGGTCTAAGATGATTCCACTCATATGGTGACACCTTGATTTGTGTATTCAACCTTCCTTTGTCCCTTTTATTGGAGGCATTTACTGTAGTGAAAGCAGCATGACTTAATAGACCTTGCTTATTTTACTGGACAACAAGTTCACTTATTGAAATAAATTTATTTTCACAACTGTTTCCCTTGTGCCGCCATTGCTCACATCTGTTTGGATCCTGGAATTTCCGAGAACAGAAAACATAAAACTTAATTCTATTTTCCTTTTGCTTTCCTGGATTACATTTTGCTTCTTGTTCCTGGAGAGCGCTTAAAACCAACCAAAAATAGCGTGCGTTTCATCACACTTCCCGTTCCCGGGCGAATGTTTAGCATTCTTTACTCAGGGAATTCTCTCATTAATTCTGGAAAAATCAGGGAATAATCAGGGAATTCTTTTAAGATGAGTTGGTAGACACCCTGTAATCTTATGTGTAAATACAGTTTTTATACTTAAAATTACTTAAAGACGTGTTCGGTTTATTCGCTTGCCAAAATCCTTTTCCACATTTGGGGGCTCGTCCGGGATACGAAGTATTTTGAGTGCGGAACGGCAATCTTGGTTACAGCAATAAAACCAAGGCGTGAGGTGACGACATTTTTCTGGCAAGATCGACGACTACGTGGGTCCGTGGAATATAGAAGACGAGTAGCTGTTCAACTTCCAAAGACGTGGTGATTCGAGCAGGCTGCAAAAGACGATTTCGAGGATCCTGAACCCTAAGACGATGACGAAAAGAAAAGTGATTAGTGCGAGTGCCGAAAGACAAATAAAAATGGCGGACAAAGTGAAGTGTTTACAAGATATTGAAAAAGTGAATAATAACATTAAGACGGCGCGGCGCCTACGGCCGTGATTAAGACGTTACATAACCTCATTTTCGAAAAACTGCCACGTGATCGAAAGAACAGGCAGCGATCAAGAGAATTCTCAGGATTCGAGTTTGAATGTGAGTCACCAGAACACCTGGAGAAATTGAAGTTCATTGAGTGCGAATTCACCGAGGCTGATCTAATTGCCATTTGCACAGTGTTAAACATTCAATATACGGGAGAGAAAGCCGTGCTTGTGCAACGCATCTGTGACAACTTGATGGACCTTTCGTTGCTGGGGATGCCCAAAGACGAAGATGATGATGATGATGATGATGATGAAGAAGAAGAAGAGACTGGTAAAACGAAAGATGTAATGAGCAAGATGAAAGAAGCAAACGATTTACTGGCGGATGAATTACGTGAGTTAAAGGAGAAAATGGCTGGTATGAAATCCATGAAACATTCAACCTCTAGCACGTCAGGATCATCATTGGATTCATCTAGCTCGTCCAAAGACCAGAAACTCTCCAAAGCAATAGGAGGTAGGCCTAACCATAAAAACATAACAAAGACCAAACACAAATCGAAGAATGTAGTAGAAAGCTCAAGTGAAGGGGAAGTCGACCAGGACGTGGTGGACTCGCGGCACACTGCAAACCGGGGAGTTGCACACAAGTTTGCGTTGACTTTCCGAGATATAGAGGGCTCTGTCAGAACCTATGACGGCAGCGAGAACTATCCGGTGCGACGTTGGATTGAGGACTTTTGAGGAAACAGCAACGTTGATGGGCTGGGACGAGATGCAAAAATATGTTTTTGCAAAAAAGTCGCTGTCAGGCCTGGCTAAGTTGTTCGTGCAGAGTGAACGTGGCATCACATCCTGGCACAAGTTGAAGAAAGAATTCCGAGATGATACCAGTGCAGCAGAGATTTATCGACTGCTAACCAACCGACGAAAAACAAAAGTTGAAACTCTTCAGGAATATTTCCTGGTGATGCGAGAAATAGCCAGCAGGTCGGCAATCGATGATAAATCGTTGATACAATACGTCATCGATGGCATCGAGGACGGCACTGGATCCAAGATGGTTCTATATGGAGCAAGGGACATCAAGGAATTCAAGGACAAGTTGAAGATCTATGAGAGAGCTTACGCACGGAACTCCCAGAAGTTGACAAAAAATGAGAAGACAACAGGCAGAAGCAGATCTCGTCTGTAAAGAGATGATTACAATTGTGGTCAGAAGAACAGTCATGAGTCCAGCGGATGTCCATACAAGAGTCAGGGACCAAAGTGCTTCAATTGCATCGGCTTCGGACACATAGCTTCCAAGTGCCCAAATCCTGAGCAGAATGCAGAGAAGAAGACAGTGAACGTCGCTTTGGGAACTGAGTCGAATATGAAGATGAAGGAATTGTTGCTCCAGGGCCAGAAGATCAACACATTGGTGGACATGGGCTGCCCAATCAATCTGATCCATGAAGACATATACGCAGAGATGGGGGATTTGGAGCTGAAGACGACCGCCATAGTACTTAAGGGTTTCGGTGAAAGTGAGGTGCCACCCCTAGGATATTTTCCATCCGACGTCCAGATTGACGACGACACTTACTTGACTGATTTCTATGTGGTGTCTGGAGATGTACTCAAGTTGCTACCTATCGTGGGTAACGACTTGCTGGACCAAGCCGTAACTACCATCAGCAAAACCGGTGTCAAGATGTCCAAGGAGATATCAGAAGCGTACTTGTACCGAATCGACGTGATAGCAGGCGAGGAATTGGACATAGGAGAGGCATCGGAAGAGGCTGTTTTGAGAATCAGAAAGATGGTCAATGAATATTCGCCACGCAAGGAGAAGAGTACCAGCGTTGAGATGAGCATCACGATGAAACAAGAAGAACCGATTCACAGTCACCCAAGACGCTTATCACCAGCTGAGAAAGAGATTGTAGAGAAGCAAGTGCAGCAGTGGCTCCAAGATGGCATCATCCGACCCAGTATGTCTGAGTACGCTGGTCCAGTGGTAGTTGTGTGGAAGAAAGATGGCTCTCCGAGGGTGTGCGTCGATTACCATCCAGTGAATAGAAAAACTGTCAAAGATCGATACCCACTACCACTCATTGATGACGTCCTGGACAAGCTGAGTGATGCCCGAGTATTCAGTACTCTGGATCTGCGAAATGGATTTTTTCACGTCGCAGTCAAGGAAGAGAGCAGAAAGTATTTGGCATTTGTGACACATTCAGGCCAATATGAGTTCCTGAAAGTTCCATTTGGTTTCTGCAACTCGCCTCCTGTGTTCCAATGCTTTATCAACTGTGTATTCAGAGAACAAATTCAAGCCGGCACAGTCCTAGTGTACATGGACGATGTAGTAATCCCATCAAAAGATGAAAATGATGCCATAGAGAAGCTTGGGCAAGTGATGGAGGTAGCTGAAACTCATGATCTGGATATTAAGTTCTCGAAGTGCCAGTTCCTGAAAAAGAAAATTGAGTTCCTAGGACACGTTGTAGAAGATGGAACTGTCTCACCATCTCCTAGGAAAGCAGCCGCAGTTCAACATTACCCAGAACCCAAGTCGCTGGCCGAAGTCCACAGTTTTTTGGGCCTTTCCAGATATTTCCGGAAGTACATCCCAAACTACGCCAAAATTGCAAAGCCGCTCAGTGATCTGTTGAAGTCAACTGGTGGATTCAAGTTTGAGCAAGAACAGAGGATTGCATTCACGAGTCTGAAAAAAGCCTTATCCGAAGATCCAGTCCTCATCATCTATAACCCGGCTTACGAGACGGAAGTCCATACTGATGCAAGCAAGTATGGTTATGGAGCAGTGCTACTGCAACGTTTCCCAGACGATGGTCAACTGCATCCTGTTCAATACCTGAGCAAGAAGACGACGCCACAGGAGGAAAGGTACAGCAGCTACGAGCTCGAGGTGTTAGCTGTGGTGACGGCCTTGAAAAAGCTCCGAGTGTACCTGCTTGGAATCAAGTTCAAGATCATAACCGACTGCTCTGCCTTCCAGAAGACGATGGACAAGAAGGACCTCACCCCGAGAGTTGCAAGGTGGGCCACGATGTTAGAGGAGTTTGAGTTCCTAGGACACGTTGTAGAAGATGGAACTGTCTCACCATCTCCTAGGAAAGCTCTCCTAGGAGAGCATAGACCGGGTGCGAAAATCCCTCATGCCTTGAGTCGCCATCCCATGGTCCTCTGCTGTCTCGTCGATGGACTCGTTGCCAGGCTGAAACGAGCTCAGCAAGCTGATGAAGGTCTGTGTGCGATCATGGAGCACCTGAAGTCGAAGCCATACAAGGATTACACCCTGCAGGATGGTATCCTCTTCAAGTTCTGTGATGGACAAAATCTACTTGTCGTCCCTCGTGCCAATGGCCAGGTAGAAAGGATGGCTAAGTTGACCATCGAAAACGCAGGAAATTGGTACAAACACGTCGAAGCCACTCGGAGAGCCATGAATTCCACTTACAACCGCGGTATCAAGCAGACACCGTTTGAACTTTTGACAGGAGTTAAAATGCGCTGTGAAAATGACCTGAGAATAGTTGAGTTGATCAATAAAGAGATGCTAGACGAGTTTGAGACCAGGAGAGATGAACACCGTGAAGAAGCAAGGCCACAAATCCAGAAAGTGCAACAAGAAAACAGGGTGTCGTTCGATCGTCGACGGCCTGCACAGCAGTACCAACTTGGCGATATCGCCGCCATCAAGAGGACCCAGTTTGGACCAGGCCTTAAATTGAAGAAAAAGTACCTTGGGCCTTACAGAATCTCCAGAGTCAAGCCAAATGACACTTACGACATCTGTCGTGAAGGGAATCACTTAGGCCCCAATCGAACAACTACTTGTGCTGAGTTCCTCAAGCCATGGGCTCATCATCATCCGAGGCGGATGATCTGCAGGATGGCCGATTGTGGGAATCGGAAGATGATGAACCGTTCGTGGGTTTCCCGCCAGTCTCGGCACTACCCGGTGGCGCCGCGTAGAAGAACCGAGAGGAAGCCGTGAGAAAAAGAGGACGATCTATACTTAAAATTACTTAGACATGTTCGGTTTATTCGCTTGCCAAAATCCTTTCCCACATATTTAGAAGTTAGAGATAGATTCTCTTTACAATTCGCACAGCTATTTTCTTCTCCCCTTCTAGTATACGTGAAAAATACATCACACTTTTCTGTGACACACTAGGATGCTTAATTGTAAGATGCCGCTTCAGTTTGCTAGGTACCATGGCCTTGTTGCCAAGTGTTTCACCACAAACTAAACACACAGGAATAGGGTTTTCTTCGTTCTTGATCCACGTCAATCCATACGCTAAGTAACTATCCTGGTATGCTCTTTTCTTCCGTTTGTCTTCTTTATGTGTTGAATTGGACGGTCCGGGAGTAGGAGCCGACTGTTCACTTTCACTGCCCTGGAGTTTACGTTTAACAATGAACTTGTCCTTGGGGTGAGAAATCACCCCTAAAGGCGGATGAAGGAACACGGAATCGTCAACGGCATAGAATGCAGAAGGCAACGGGAAACCACTGCGTTAACCCTATCCTGCCCTTAGCGCCCGAAAGCGTCCGTCTCTTGATTTATCCTTCCGGTCCTTAGCGCCCGAAAGCGCCCGGTCGCATTATCTTCTCACGTCCTCCATCTATGCATCAGGTTTGTAGTGTTCTCAACTCTAAAGTGTTCATAAAGCATTTACGAATGTGCAGTACAATCCACAAGGCAGTGAAAACAAAACAATAGCATAAATCTATCATGAACTTCCGTGCACACTGATCAGGTGTTTCGTTCGTAAACATGGCGGGATTGAGTAATGCAGATAATGAAACCGAGCTCAATATAGGCGAAGAAGGTGATGCAGAATGATTTAGTAGTGGTGAAAGTGAGTTTTTAGTCAGTGAAGAATGATAATAGTGATAATAGTGATGTAAGTGAAAACGGAGACCAAGAAATCGGACCTGACGGCGATGCCCCGGCATTTCAGGTAACACAAACATTTCGTTTTTTTTACTACGAATGAGTTTTCGGAGAAATTATTTTGTAGTTTTATTTGGTTGTGCTAATAAAAGGAATATTCCAATCGTTAGTATAGATTCTTAAAAAAAATAAGAGTATTAATTTTATGCTTATACCGGTATTGGTTTATATCGCGCCGGCCCTCATTTCTAGTATTTGACAATTATAAATAAAACTGAAAGTACGTATCGTGATATGAATAGACAATGTTTTTTAGACGGTCTCCTCACTTTGGGAAATGTTGTATAATATAATGAAAGTATTCTCTACTATGTGAGAGTTATAGGTCATGTTTACATGTCGTCTGGCGATTTCTCCAGTATTACCAAGATACTGGTTTGAACCAACAACCTTAGGACTCCAAGAAGGGAGATATGGATGTGATGATATGTTTTCTAATATTGTTGAAAATTTGAATACATTATGGTCAGTCGTTTTCATTATATTATACTTTTTCTGAAACAATGTACTTAGATTCATTTCTTTCTAAATAATAGGGTAAAACCTGGGGATAGGCAACCTGAAAATACGGGCGGGAAAAGGTTAAGGATCCTCTGGATATCCCAAGTAATAGCGGCTCATGTCATGAAACCTGTACTCGTAAAATGTTCTGGATTAGCCCCGCAATCGGATCTCCGGGCGGGGTGTGCTTGTACTGTACCCGTAAATCCAGGAAGTTGCCTGTCGGAATATCCATAGTCCCAGCAGGATTGCCTATTTCTAACAGCACCGGCAAATTACTACATTAGAAATCGCTCCAACAAGGTCTTCAGGGATTTACATACAATAGTTTCAAGAATATTGTGGATAACAACAAAATAAACGGGGCTCACCTACCTTTCTTACCTTTCTTGGGGTTATGGGAACTCAGCTTCGCCTGAAAATGGATCCACAATATCTTGTTCCTTATATTTAAAATGAATCACTCGCAAACGACCAAGAACAACGAACTGTGTAAATTTATTCAAACAAATCTAAACTAAACCTAATATAAACAATAAATAACAATAAACTATACTAATAAAAACATCCATATATTCATATTCGTTCCTCGTCCACTATACACATTCTACTGCATTTACTGGTATACAAATTAAAAGCACAAAAATTTTGAACTGTCTAGGCCTCCTGTAGGTGATAAAAAACATTTAACAAACATTCTTGCATTAATAGCATTCCTTTCAACAGGTTACTCTGCTGCCACACGTCTCAAATATTCACCTGCTTACTCCGTTTCACTGACCCACTGACAACCACGTGTCGCGCCGTGAAACAGTTTTCATTCAGAAGGCTGTGAGCTGTCACCAGGCTGCATATTACATCATAGGCTGGCCTCGATTTCCTAACAGTAAATCTCTCCACTCATATTGGCTTGCATACACACAGTTTGCCGTGCGTTGAGAAGCCTCGTTTAAAATGACATTCTGTCTTGATAAAAATGCTTATATCTCACATAGTTCTTTACCAATTTCACTAAAATTTTAATACAACCTTCCTTTCATACTCCCGAATCGTTCTAGAACCGATCAGGTTGTTCAGTCATACTTAACAACTGGCAATCATCCATACTAAAAACATTCGCTCATAAAATACACACTATTTCAAAAACATCCTACTAATTAATCCTAACAAAATTATTTAAGTAATTAAATAACTGCAGAAAAATATTTACAAGTAATATGGTCATTATAACGAACAATATCTAATGTTGTCAACACGTTATCTTCGAGAATCTATGTTCTCTCTCATTAAACAACTTGAATTTAAATATTTACAGTGTTTCTCAACATAAAGTTTCGCTAACACTCGTAAGTGTTTATATACTGCACACACACTGTCTTAGATAGGTTTTTATATATTATCGGTCAAATACATTCAACTATCAAAGGTCATCTGCACGTTTCTATACTACTCCGTGTTTTAATGAATGTTTAATAAAAATATCTATGACATAAGTAGACAATCGTTCTCTAACTACATCCTACTGTCATCACAGCTAAAACGTTGTTTCAAATGAACTGGACTTCTCACATACAACAACTCCTTCATGATCTATGCCATGTTCTTATCACAAGAACTATACTTTAATAACTTCCCTTAAAATGCGGAAACACCGTTACATGAGCTCAGACATAGCTCTATATGGCCTCATATATTACTGTATATGGTATAAACAAATATCTTCCACTATGTTAAACAATCACCAAAAGCGGATTAATTGTTATTAACATTTCTTCTGTAGGAACCTCCTTCAATTAATGGCATAATCATCAGCGTTGTCACATTCGACTACTGATCTTCAATAATACATCCTTTAGTACTTCAAATAAAACTTCCATCAATAACAAACGCCTTTAGACTGTCGTGAATAACCTCCTCGAGTTTACTATATAATAAGATAATTAATTGTTAACTCTACTGTCACAAATATATGTTATAGAAATACTAATTCTGTTTCTTCTCACTTGTCAAGCTTTAAATTGCATGTCCATGCAATATCAGGTCTACATTATGACGTAATATTACATATATAGTGTATAAATAACCACACATGTTATTTATAATGTCTAATAGAATTCAATATTGACCGAGATAAACTAGCTTTGAATTCCTAGCCAAAGATTTAAATTATCTTCTATAAAGAGATATTTCCTCCAACAATTAATTGATTAAAGCATTCAGCTTTGCAAATAAAGTAAGGATTGTCAGTTTCGCAATGTCTTTCCATTCTGGGGCCGATAACCTAGATGTTAGGCCCCTTAAAACAACAATTATCATCATCATCATCATCTTTCCATTCTGCACGAAGAATGTCTATGAATTTAAGACTTCAGTCTTATCAAACGACTAGTTTTTGCTAGATCTCCGTACAGTTTATATACAATAATATAACGATATCATTCGATGTTTCTTCTGGTCTTGAAGTTGATACAATCAAGTGCCCAAATTAAATTATTAAAAAGAATTTAATTTGCAACTATGACACCAAGTCTGAATCCTTGGTTCAAATAAAAATCAAAATTCGATAGTCAAAATGACTAGGTTTACATAAGGAAATCGGATTCCTCAAACAAAATCTTAATGTCAGTTCAACAACTGATCCGTAGAATAAAAATTGAAAAATAGATGAAAGACAATCATCTCTAATGATCTTGAAGCATAAAAATCTTGATACACATCTGAAGTGTAATTTACATGGAAACAATCAAATACATGAAATATGGAGTAAGGACGTCGGCTCAGCATGTCACTAATCAAGCTCTATACTACAAATAGATAACACTGCTACCTTATTTGGACGATGACTTGAAGATCGGGGTAAGTATTAGCACAATACTTGGTATTTCCTCAGTCCAAAATACTGGAATGGACCTCCATTCGAAACCCTCGGAACAGCTCCCTCGGATTTGGGAAAACGTTCCCTCTCCGGCAGAGACCAACCTCCGTCTGGTATCGAACGACATCCTTCTGGCATACAAGGGTCACTACAAAAGTTTTGAGATACACCAAAAGTATTTTTATTTAAATTATTCCGTTTGATGCACTTTCTCAAAGTACT
Source organism: Meconema thalassinum (assembly GCA_946902985.2). Lineage (NCBI taxonomy): Eukaryota > Metazoa > Arthropoda > Insecta > Orthoptera > Tettigoniidae > Meconema > Meconema thalassinum. The sequence goes on from OX336393.1 coordinate 180,535,679, forward strand.
GAAACCACTTCTGGAAGTATTCCTGCCACATGTTTTCTTCGATGGCTGCAAGCTCATCTTCGTAGGTCGTAACAGCTTCTTCAGGGGTTGAAAATCTCTTTCCACGCATGCGATTTTTTTACCATTGGGAAGAGAAAAAATCACACGGAGCCAGGTCAGGACTGTAAGGTGGATGAGTCATTAGTTTGACCTCCGTAGAATCCAGGAACTGAATTGTCATGTTGGCCGTGTGTGCAGACGCGTTGTCATGATGGAGAAGGATCCCTCGCAGTCCCGTGCGTGGCCGCCGTTCTTGAAGTTTGGCAAAAACTTTTGGCAGGCAAACCGTGGTGTACCAATTAGCGGTAACTGTCCTTTGTTCCTCCTGAGGAATGGTTGCCACATGACCACTCTTCGAGAAGAATGAAGCCACCATTTTCTTGCTAACACCTCGGGGGCGCTTTACTTTTGTCGGTGTCTTGTCATCAGGAAAGATCCACACTGCTGATTGTCGCTTGGTCTCCGGTTCAAATTGATAAATCCAGGTTTCGTCACCCGTGACGATGTCAGAAACCCGTCTAGAGTCCCCTCCTTTGAATCTAGACAGCATTTCCTCACACCATTCAACACGGGCGTGTTTTTGTCCTGTCAAATTGTGAGGCACCCATCGGGATGAGACCTTCCTCACACGAAGGGATTCATGGAGGATTTTCAAAACTGCTGGCGAACCAATCTGCAATGCTGCCTCAATTTCTTTAAATGTTAGACGATTATTTTCGCGAAGCATTTTCTCCACAGTTGTGATGTTTTCCTCAGTTACCGCCGTTGCCAGACGCCCGCTTCTCTCCTCATCTTTCAAAAATGTTCGGCCCCTTTTAAATTCCTGAAACCACCGGAAAACTGTGGCACGGGAAGGAGCTATCTCCCCAAAAGCCTGTTGCAAACGCTCAAAACATTGAGACTGGTTTAGCCCACTTTTAAAATCGTAGAAAATCATTGCACGAAAATGCTCTCTTTGCAGCTCCATTGCAGCAACTGACTAGCTGCGCGCTGCGGCTAGTTCGACCTTGCACTGCGGGACTTCCCGAAGCAGGAGAGTCACTTCCTGCTACCAGGTTACTCACAAAGGATGGGGCTTCCGCACCCTGCGTTCCATTCAAGTGGGTCAACCTCCACTTTCTCACATCTCAAAATTTTCATAGTGACCATCGTATTCTTCTGGTTTTGCTGGGATTCCCTAGCATCTTGACCATCTTCTTCTGTAGGATCTTCATTCTCCGTCGCAAATATATATCAGCATCATCGTTGAGTAATTATTTATAGAAATATTCATGTAGGTGATGAATGAATTATTTCTATTGCTAATCGTTGTTATATTAGTGTTTGTAGACTGACGAAAATGTACAAAATGTAACGTACACTACGTCTGTATTCTGCAATACGTTGTCTATCAAAGCTCCATTGTTGTATCTTAACTCTGCATCAAATATATCCCTGGCGCATGACTGCTTAGTCCAGGCTGTTCCAGCCGAGCAGCTCGCTCGTGAGCAGGGGAGTACTCGCCGCCTTCCGTGAGTAAACCTGCAACATGCAATACAGCTCTGCTGTGGGGGGCTGCCATCACTGCGCGGTGGATACATCAAGACTGGCTGGAAGCGCATTGACTTGTGTTATGACCTTCGCCCAGTGACGTATTGGCTATCACCTCCAGTCCCTCTCCAACCGTGCTCCGAGCATCACTGCTGAGTACTCGCATGTACGCATACTCAAACTCATGGATTTGGAACAGCCTGGCTTTGTCTATCATCTCAACAATGATAATAATGTTGAATGAAACTAATCGATGAATATTAACAGCCATCATAATAATGTTTGTTTGCTGTGCCAATGTAAAAGTTCTCCACTGCTGTTCACTCGAACTCTGTTCACTAACTTCACATTCCAACAAAGTGTTTTTCAGCTTCTACGCCCGACACATTTGTAAAGCTGTCTTTATTCTGAAATATCGTCGAAGTGGTTCGAATCAAAACGCTCAACTTCTTATATAATGTAGTATTCGACCTGTACTATCTATTTATTCCCTTTGCTGAAGTATATTCTCAAATAGCAATGAGATATCCTAATATCAATGTTCCTCTCAACTTCGCCTATAATGCTAGCGCGGGGATCTCCACTGTTCCACCCTGCTAACGTGTCTTCTCCACGAGTTGTCTATTACCGCACTCGGACTAAAAGAAGCACTGCCTCTCTCTTCAAAGTCTGTAGGTTTAAGAACCTCGATGCCTGGTTCTCCCTCTCCAAGTCAAAAATTTGGCAGCTATATCAATCTCCCACCATAGTTTTAGCGCGTAGTTTAACAATGCATATTACTGCGTAAATTAACCGTTCTGCGGCTTTTAAAGTATCAGACATATTTTCATTTAATTTTCTCTTCATTCCCAAATAAGAAAATCTCCTTCTAAGAGCCTAACTGCATAATTTCATCAAATTATATAGTTGAAGTTAATCCAGTCTTCAATAAGACCTCTTCTCATTGGCTCTGGGCTGGTATCCAATAGCATAATTTATAACAATATTTATTATATTTTATGGCTAATTCACTGTTGCTATGCCGATTTCAACCTTCCAGAAACTTCTGTTGCGCAACATAATCAGGTGATTGGACTCTCCCACTGCCTCGGGCTTGTAACACGACTGACTTGTCACACTTCCAGGATTTATATTTGCTAGTTAAATTTTATCATGGCCTCAGAAAATACTCTCATTTTGTCCCAAAATAATTCAATTTTCGGGGGCAGTACAAGTGCTCAATATAGGAGACGCATTGCAACATGGAATGTTCGATCACTTCTACAATGTGGAAAGCTGGAAAACCTAAAGCTTGAGATAGGAAGGATGAATGTAGATGTGTTAGGAATAGCCGAAGTGAGGTGGCCTGATAATGGAGATTTTTGGAGTGGAGATTACAGAATAATCCACACGGGAACTATTATGGACAAACCTGGAGAGGGAGGAGTAGGAGTAGTGCTGACAAAGGAAATGGGTCACCGAGTTAAAGGATACATTCAGCAGAGTGGAAGACTGATTTTAGTGAAATTAGATACTATTTATTTATCGTATGGCTTTTAGTGCCGGGAGTGTCCGAGGACATGTTCGGCTCGCCTGAGTCTGTAGCTGCTTCCAGCGGATACCCTAAAGGGTGAGCTATTAGATACTAAACCAAGGGATACCGTGATCATTCAAGTCTACATGCCAACCACTGCCCACGAAGATGAAGAAGTGGAAAGAGTGTTCGATGATCTGACAGAATTAATCAAACGTAAAGGAGATGAGAATCTGGTAATCCTCGGAGACTGGAATGCTGTTATTGGAGAAGGTAAAGATGGAATGGCTGTGGGCCAATTTAAGCTTCGTACACGGAACGATCGAGAAAACCGTTAATTGGAATTCTGTTCTTACAATCAGCTGGTGGTTGCAAATACATTATTTCAACACCATGCACGAAGACGTTATACTTGGACAATGCCAGGTGGTGGGAATCGATAAGCAGCAATTTAAGACACAGCTGAAGGACTGTAGAAGCTGCCCTGGCCCAGATATTGGTAGCGACCACAACATGGTTTTGAGCGAATGCCAACTAAAACTGAAGAAACTGAAAAGGAAGAACAGTCAAAAATGGAATACTGAAGCTCTCAGAGATCAAAACCTTGCTATAGGTTTTAAGAAGAAGCCAGATGAACTTCTGGCAGACATATCAGCAATAGACTTAGGAAGTATGGAGAATAAGTGGAATGCTTGGAAGGGAAGTGTTCTAACAGCAGCAACAGATGTTTTGGGAAAGCCGAAAGCACAGAACAGGAAAGCCTGGATAACTAATGAAATAATTGAGAAGATAGACACAAGAAGAAAGTTTAAGAACTCTGCGACTGAAGAAGGACAACAACTATACAGGAAATTGAGAAACTAAATAAATCGAGAGGCGAAGACAGCCAGAGCAAAATTTCAAGAATTGCAATGCATGGAAGTAGAAGAACTAGTTAAGCATCATAAATTTGAGACAGCGTTTAAAGTAGCCAAAAGGTTCTTAGGGGACAAGAGGATTCGGTGCAATGGACTGAAGACAGATGATGAACTGGTGTATGAAGATTCTGAAATTGGCTCAAAATGGAAAGAATACATTGAAAATTTATATGGAGGAAAACTGGAGCGCGTAGTTACACATCTTGATTCCGCAGTAGTACTTGGTTGAATGACGCCACTCACCTTACCAGTCCAGAAGAGACGCAGCAAAACTCGTATCTCACAGGCAAGTCTGCCAACCTAAACAGGGGCACAAGGCGACTCATACGGCCGTGCGCACAATGGAGTGCAATTTGTTCTATGTTGGCACCATTTGTCACCAACTAGAACAGTGTTGTCAAGCGTTGCCATCAATTGCATCGTAATGCAGTACAACGTTGCCGGTGATAGAAGCTCCTGCGGAGTTTATAGCGAGGGAATTGAGGATTTTTTAATTTCCCACAGGGTTGTCCAATCTTCACAGGGGTGCACAAAGTTCAAATACAATGGTCCAACCTCAGAGTAGGATATAAATATCGTGGGAATAAAAGTTTTTTTTATTCACATAGGGGTAAAAAAGAAATGTGTATTGGAAGGTCGATAGAGACGGTAGCGAGATGTGCCACTTCAATGAAAGAAAATTAACAGAATGCGGGAGGTGGATCGAGCAAGTAGATGTATATGAAGACGGGACGCCCAAAGATAAACCTTGACGACTTAGGAGGAGTATACAAGACTTCTATCTTAAAAAGATGTTCCTACAATAAAAAATCACCATTTATATTTTATTTTGCGTACGGCTTTTAGAGCCGGGAGTGACGGAGGACATGTTCGGCTCGCCAGAGGCTGTAGCTGCTTCCAGCAGACACCCACGGGGTGAGCTACAAGTTCCGTTCAATCTCCAGTAGTTCCAACTTTCACTACCAGGTTTCACTGACACCTAGTGATGAACGTTGGAACTTTTTTTTAAAGGGGCGGAACTAAGAGGTCATCTGCTCCTGTTGGAACTTTCATAGAGCATTACAACAAAATCTAACCTAGAAATTTAGCTTCACACAAGTTTAGTTAGTGGAAGGATCTTTTACATGCCATAAATCTATGATATGGGACCGGCGACTTTACTTCCCCTCCGAAGAAAGGCATACTGAAGGATTTTAACGCTCTTAAAAAATCAGACTACTTCGGCCGGGTTTGAATCCACGATCATGGGCACAGCAGTTGAGTATGCTACCAACTACGCCACCTTATTGAGTTCGTGACTGATTTTCCAGGAATGTCAAAAAGAACTCTTTTCAAAAATCGTCAACAAGTCTGTAACACCCAGGCTATGGAACAAAATGCATAGGATACACCAATAAAATAGAGAAACATTACTGGGAAAAGGATGAGCTAACTGATGACCACCTGTTAGAAATTTAAATGTCAGTTCATCCTATTTATCGGACAGTGATTTTTCAGACAATTGATAAACCAGCAGTCTTATAATCTCTTTAAGTGTAAATTACTTCATACATTTCATCTTGACCGTATTATCTTATAATAACAGCTTTTCAGCTGGCACAAATTTTTTAAACCTGCCATCTTTGGTCCAAAGCTCCCATAAAAATAAAAGAAGACGATGGATGGGAAATGTTTCACTTCTTACGAAAATAAAATAAAACTCGTTTCTCTAATACAAATTAGTAAATAACAAAAATTCACAGACCATACGGAATGGTAGACACGCATTATGTCTCACTGGGCAACGTCACACGCCTTTCCTCGGCCGAGAGCATTGTTCTCATCGCTAGCTACGATACTTTCTTCCCACATAACCACCCGATTAAATATTAATCCATATAAAGTCACCAATCACGTGTAAATAAAACTTAGTTTTCCGTTTAGCCTTGCATTGCTATGAGCCTCATAACAAGTCATATTTCATACTGCTACGACCACCCAGGCGTTGGTTTACAAAATTAACAAATACTACTTTCAGAACCGTCAGATCAGATTAAAACTCCGTATACACGATAACAATAAGTTCTTTCAAAACATATTAAAGTTTCATTATGATTTGATTAATACTTTTAATGATCTTTCTGAGTTAGCGCTCTGTTAGACTTGGTAAAAAAGACGGCACTTTTTATTGTTGAAACAGCTATAAAATTTTAATGGGTTACAATATAAATGTTTACTCTACTTAGCTAAACGCTGAATATCATAAGGAAATGTTTGGTGTAGCTCGTTTTTATGTAAGACTACGGGTAACGTTTTTATTGAAGTCTAAACTCGAGTATCTATTGTGCCCTTTCGTAAAAGAAATATGCAAATCACTATCCTGCTGCTCAGTCTTACCTCTTTGGGGGCATAGAACGTCCTCCCACTGAGTGATTCACACATTATAGGATCAAGCTTAGGATAACAAATCACTGAAATGAAATTCAAAATCCTACTAATAAAACTATTTAATTCACAAAATTTGGCGCCACAACAATACAAAACAACTGAGGCCACATCACACTTGTTCTAATGAACAAGGAATAATACAAAAAAAATCCATAATTTAGGTTCCATTGAACCCCAAAACAAATCTGAAATCTAATTTCACTTCCATTTAGCAACGTTAAAACTTTCTCGAAAACGAGCTCTAAAAGTCTCGGCTAATTTTATTACATAATTCTATGTTTAAGAAACATATTAAATATTCCAAATTTGAATATATTAAAAAAAAATTGAGTTAATTACAATTCAATGGTATCAACAATTACCATTAATTTGGGTACCACATGACATTCGTAACATATCATCACTCTGTTCAACACTACCAAAAATGTATTTGTCTTCGGAAATCTCATGTACCACAAGCGTTAAAGACTACGGATTTAATCAATTCGAAATAGACTCCCAGCTATTCGATATCCTCAACAATTACTTGGGAACAAATACGTTTATCATGCAACAATGCGCAGGGATTTTCATTATTGTCTCAATTGACAATTTCTAATTATTCATGAAGTGCGGATCTATAATACAACGGCAAGGATAAATGATCAATATAAAACACGGTACAGGTTACCGTTCCATTAAAAGGTTTATTACTTCAGAGCGCAGACATGATCTGTCTCTGTCTGGACCTACCCTAACCAACCTCCATTAAGGACACTTCGAGACATTACGGTTTAATTTATGACCTAGGGGAGAAGTCAATGCTCCCTCCTTCTTCAACTGGACTTCAAACACCGCTTTCAAACAAGCGTGAACAGAACTTGGAAAGGCTACACATCACATTAATATAACAACATTATTCTGAGGTTCCAATGACCTATTACTATAGCTCAGGTATGATTATAATTTCGGAGTTTTAACACTGGGAAGTAAGAATCCAAAACCAATCATAATTAAGGGGCTTCCGACGTAAGAGACATCTGGTTCGATTCTCTGGCCTGCCTCTAGGACAATTCCATTCTTGAGGTCTTAGGGCTAGTTCAATAGAGCGAGGGTATTTCACCACTCCTCCTAACAATAATAAAAGCAACTGTGAAAAGGTATTCGCACTCAATTCTATGCTTGACAATAATATATAGCACCCTTTTTAAAAGTTTGTCACAGCAAACACATACACAATCGATTACTTCACTCAGCTGGTTCCCGCAATTATAATTCCTGGCATTATCTTCACTGCAATTTTTAGCGTGACCATTTATTATTTAGCGCTCAAAGGCGACAATCAATACATTCGTGCTGCCTTCCAAAGTTTAATAATTATTTTCAACATAATTCATTTTTATCTTCGTCCATAATTAACAGATTTGCCTTTTACTAAGTCTCGACTTTTCATTTCCAAGAACACAACTGGTTCTATAATTATTATATTTACTTTAGCACAGTCTCCCACAAGTCCAACCCCTCCTCCACGTGGTGGGAGATGGGCAACGGCATGAAGTAGGGGATTGCCTGTAGGGGTGAAGTACAGTGGGGACTTTGTGTGCCCCGGGACCGCTGCGGTAGCTTTGAAGGCTCTGTGGGAACCCTGAAAAGTGACGGCTGACGGGGCTCTGGTGAAGCTACGATAGGCCTAGCAAGCCAGTAGTGGATATCATATATGCTTTCAAAACAGGAACAGGCCTCGGAAAGGACGGATGCAAACGCCGACGACCCGGATATGCTAATGGACTACGAGTTGGAACATTAAACATACAGACACTGACAGGAAAGGTGGAGGAGATTGTAGATGTGATGGAGAGAAGAAAACTGGATGTACTGGGCTTGGCAGAAACAAGATGGAAAGGAGAAGGTCGCAGAGAACTGAGGAAAGGGTACCGGTTGTACTGGAGTGGGAACAGTGAAGGAAGGAGCAGCGGAGTAGGAGTAGTTGTGAGAGATGGAATGAAGGAAGAGGTAAAGGGAATAAGTGACAGGATCATGAAGATCAGAGTAACTGTAAAGGGAAGAAGCCTGGAGATAGCCCAGGTATATGCCCCTCAAGTTGGATGTACAGCTCAAGAGAAGGAAGACTTTGAGGAGCAGCTACAACAGTAGTTGAATGGTCAGAGCATCATTGTCATGGGAGATTTGAATGCACATGTAGGAAGTGAAAGGCAAGGATATGAAAATGTATTGGGAGCAGAAGGATGGGGTAGCAGGAATGAAGAAGGGAGAAAGTTGCTGGATTTTTGCAAGAGAAACGGTTTAGTGGTAGGCAACTCCTGGTTCCGGAAGAAAGAAAGCCACAAGGTAACGTGGTACAGCTGTGATTTAACAAAGAAATATTTGGTAGATTACATGCTGTACGACTGGGAAATGAAGAGAAGTGTCAGAGATATAAAGGTAATACCATCAGAGGCCTTAGATAGCGACCACAGAATACTTGTAATTAACCTGGGAGTTGTTAAGGATAGCAAGAGGACAGAGTACCAGGAAAGGAGAATCAAAGTATGGAAACTCAAGGAAAATTAAGTCAAGGAAGAATTCCAGAAGATAATAAGGGAAAAGATGCCAACAGACAATCCTAAAACAGGGGAAGAGGAATGGAAGCAATTCAAGAACACAATGGTGGAAGCTGCAGTGGCAGTATGTGGAAGATCAAGCAACAGAAAGCGGTGTAAAGAGACACCATGGTGGAATGAGAGAGTAAAAGAAGCTGTGGGAAGGAAGAACAAGGCTTTCAGAGTGTGGTTCCAGGAAAGAACTGATCTAGCAAGGGAAGATTATAAGATAAAGAAGAAAGAAGCAAACAAGATTGTCGCAGAGGAGAGGAAGAAGTGTTTGGCAAAGTGGACAGAGATGATGGAGGAAGACAGCAGAGGAAATAAGAAAGTACTTTATGGGATGGTCAAAAGTAAGAGAAGAGGTCGGCGAGAGGATGTGGTAATGATGGACAAAAACGGAAATGAGGTACACAACAAAGAGACACTCAAGACAGTGTGGAAAGAGTACTTTGAGGATTTGCTGAATCCAAATGGTCATAGGGAGGAAGACAATGTATTGGAAGATGGAGAAGACAACACAGGAATGGAAAAGGACCTGACTTGGAGAGAACTGGAGATGGCTATAGACAAGATGAATGGAGGAAGGGCACTGGGTGTGGATGAAGTGAGTGTTGAAATGGTGAAGGCAGCAGGGGAGGTTGGGAAACAGTGGCTGTACCGTGTGATGAGGGTGATATGGAAGGAGAAAAAGACCCCAGAAGACTGGAAGAAAGGATTAATTGTCCCAATATTTAAGAAAGGAAGCAGAAAGGAGTGCAGAAATTACAGGGGAGACACACTCATACCTCACTGTGCCAAGATATATGAAAAGATATTAGAAAGTAGAATACGAGCCAAAGTGGAGAGAAAATTGAGAGAGGAGCAGTATGGATTCAGACCTGGGAGATCAACAGTGGATCTCATATTTTCAGTGAGACAGCTCCAGGAACACCACTACGAATTTGGAGAGGATCTGTTGATGGCCTTCCGGGACATCGAAAAGGCCTATGATAGTGTGTGTAGGGAGAAGGTTTGGAAAGCAATGGAAAACATGGGAGTGGAAAAAGGGACTGTAGGCAGAGTGAAGGAGATGTATTGTGGAAGTGTGAGTTGTGTAAAAGTTGGAGGGGAAAGATCAGACTGGTTCAGACAAATGAGTGGCCTGAAACAGGGTAGTGCGCTGTCACCCCTTCTCTTTATTGTGGTTATGGACGAGGTAATGGCACGGATAGCAGGAAAGATAGGAGAAGATAAGATGAAAGCAATGGTGTTTGCAGATGATCTCATGGTCTGGGGAAACAAGGAGGAGGAAATTCAGGAGCAACTGAAGGCTTGGGAAGAAACAGTGGGAGAGTACGGATGGAAGTTCAACATCAGTAAATGTGAGATCCTGTTAACGACCAGGAAAAAGGACAGACCAATGAGTGGGATAACACTTGGAGGTGGACAGCTGAAGAAGGTGGAATGTCTCAAGTACTTGGGAAGTATAGTGGAGGAAAATGGGAGAAATGACAAAGAGATTACGGAACGTGGCAGACAGGCAGAAGCATTTCTGAGAAGCATTAGGAGCTTAGTGTGGAATAAAGATGTCCCACAAAAAAGCAAGGAAGTGTTATACAGAAGCTACTATATCCCGATACTGACCTATGCTTCAGAAACTTGGACAATGAAGAAAAGAGACATAAGCAGAATACAGGCAGGTGAAATGAAGTTCCTGCGAAGTAGGATCGGAGTAACAAGAGGAGACAGGGTGAGGAATGAAAAGGTCAGGGAAATGGTGAAAGAGGAGCCCTTGCAAGGTAGGATTGAGACATCAAGACTGAGGTGGTATGGACACTTAGAGAATGGATGAGAAGAAGATTCCCAAGAGGATACATGAGATGCAGATGCAGAAGAAACAACCAAGGGGAAGACCAAGAGATAGATGGCTGAAAGGAGTGGAGGAATGTGTCAAGAAGAGAGGCGAGGACTGGACTAGAGTGACAGCGGAGAGGTGGTGGGAAGAAAGAACTAAGTGGCGAGGCTCATGTTCCAAACAGACCCAGCCTGGGGCTGGAAACTGTACATGATGATGATGATGATGACTTTAGCACAACGGCTCATACTTGAATTATTACTTCAACAATTAATTTATTCATTACATTATTCTTATTATGTTTAGCATACTACAGCTCATATTTGAATACTATTACTTCAATAATTAGTTTATTCATTACATTATTTTTATTCTTATTTTTAGCACACAAAGATATTTGAATACTATCTCCATTAACTTTTATGTTACATTTTCCTTTTTATACTATCCTGTTTGCCTTTTAAATAACATTATTCCTCTTATATTCACAAGTATTCCACTGAATACGATTTCATTTGATTAGCAAAACATTTTAGCAATTTTCATATTAGATTCCGCACTTATTATTTTCACACAGTTTTATATCCCTGAATTTTCAATACTAGAGAATACTTCTCCATGGTCATCATTTCTACATGAGATTTCCGAATCCAAAACACATAATAAATTTGGGTGTTACTTACATGGTTTATCCGGCCCCATTTTCCGGATTCCAGTGGAACGACATCCGGCCCACATCAAATTTCTTATTTCATCATGATACACACACTTGCAGAAGCCTCCGTGGCTTAGGCGGCAGCACGCTGGCCTCTCACCGCTGGGTCCGTGGTTCAAATCCCGGTCACTCCATGTGAGATCTGTGCTGGACAGAACGGAGGCAGACAGGTTTTTCTCCGGGTACTCCGGTTTTCCCTGTCAAAATTTCATTCCAGCAACACTCTCCACTATCATTTCATTTCATCTGTCATTCATTTAATCATTGCCCCAGAGGAGTGCGTCAGGCCTCGGCAGCCGGCACAGTTCATATCCTCGCCGCTAGATGGGGGCTTCATTCATTCCATTCCTGACCCGGTCGGAGACTGGAAGCAGGCTGTGGATTTTCACACACACTTGCACTTATTAAATTGCCCTCTGAATTACACATTTTTAAATTTATATGAGGGTTTTCAAGCATTTTCACTACACTAAAAAAAGATTATAACTTCACTTAATATTATATTTACACATACAGAATTTCACTTTTTGGGTAACAAACACACGTGAATTCTTTCTTCACCAAATCCCAGGGGTGCAAATTTCGACGTTGCCTTCTACCTTCTACTCTGAAGTTGACGGTCTTGTATGAAAATGAAACCTCCTTGGATAAAAAGTTCCCTCCTAATTCTAGTGTTTAATTTATTGGCATTTCCAATACTGCACGATAATGTAGTCTTTTCCGGTTCGCAATTGTCTATCTGGGAAAACGGTATATTTTCACACTAACCCCTGAAGTCGCTATTCCGCACTTCTACAATTGTTTATCTGATACTATGCGTCGGAACTGAATTCGGACGGCTATTGTCTTTTCTCTGTGGAGTACTTCTATGAAACTCCACGTGGCTACGGATATCTCTTTGTAGATTCCTAATCCTATGGCCACTGTGTTACCCTAATCTCCTCAATCAGGAAAATTAGGTATTAGCTAAATGTTTTACCCGACCGTGGTATACTTAACCCCTCAAGCCGGTTGGCCGTACACTGTACGTCCGCTGGACTCGACTCGTTCAGCCGGTTCGACGTACCACAAACGTCCCGTGCAGGCGGAAGTTAGAATGCCTATTACGCATGAAACCCTGCTGCTTCGCCGGATCTTCTTTCACGTTATAAACCGAGAAGTTATGTACTTTCATGCCATCTCTGTTTCATAATTAGAACTAATACGAAGTTGATCGATATCCGTTGCTTTTGACGACTCATATCGATCAGCGAAGGAACATGAAATGCGCTCTATTGAGTTTCAGGTTAGTAGCTTTAGAAGGTACCACATCCTTTCCTGCCATCTCGAGATTGTTTTGTGAACTATATCTAACTTGACAGTTTTAGTCACTTATGAATGGGAAGCACCGATAGCAATTACTTAGTAGATAACTTTTGCTTCGTAGGTTAGAGGCTACTCAGTCGCAGATGAGTAATTGCCGGACTGTCTCATTGTCTTACGGGTGCAGATATTATTGGTTTGATAGATGACAGTAGTGGAAGTGATGTGTAGGGGGCGATATTTTCGGTAGTGATACGGACTATGCACAGCATGATGTTATTGGAGAAGTGGGAGACAGCCCAGACGAAGAAGGAATAGCTTCAACTGTAATAACAACGACCGCTGTTCAGTGTTTGTGGCGAGAGGTAGACTTCGTCACAAGCACACAAAAGATCCCCTTCACGGGTATGCCGGGTACAAGAAGGCATTTCACGTCTGTTTTTTGCTGCTTTCGACAATGTGATTGAACTAGTTTGAGAAACAAATATGTAGGCCTACGCGTCAGAATGTATGGTGGCGCGCCCTTGAAACCAAGGTCGCGCGCCAGGAAGTGAGAGTCAGTGACAGAGGACAACATTTATGTGTTCTTGTGGCTTGAATTGTTGATAGGGATAAAGCAGAAACCTACCCTAAAGAGCTATTTCTCCCCTATATTCCCTCAAACAATGCCAAGGAACAGGTTTGAAATAATATTGCGATATTTACATTTTGTTGACAATTCGACACGGGATGCATACACGGGGCCTAAAAGGCTTTTCAAAATTCAGCTTTTCCTGGAAATTATACCCGAAAAATATGTATATATGTAGATTGACCATTATCATGTAAATATCTTGCTTTCATTGTAAATATACCTGAAACAAATACCAAAAGTGGAACTTTTCAAATTATAATACTTTTGTAAATATTGCGTGTGATTATGGACAACCCTGAAGAGCAGTCGTCACATATATTACTGAGAAACATTGGACATGATTTCGGTAAGTAATCCTAAAAAATTCATTAGCCTACGTTATATTTCGTAGATTTAACATTATTAATTTTTTACCTTGTTGGTGTCCAAACCCCTGCTGAGCTTCAATTTAAATACCGCCGGAGAAGTGATAACCTCCAGATTAAATAGCCGGCCTGAGGGGTTAATGCACTGGGAAAACGTCTTTAGAGTATCTACTCTTTGCTGATGTCTCGTATACTTTTGAGATACTATGTTCTCACCTCGAATACTAGTGTCAGGGCTTCAATTACCCTCGCCGGCTACCGTATATGTTCGCACACTGTTTATAGCTTTGCCTGCCACCGTAGACTATTATTATACTTTTCGAAGTTCTAAATTGTACTTTTCCTTTGGAAAGAACTTCAACGATTTAGAGCGCGGCGACACTGAAGAAAGCTGGACAGTACTTCGACTTAGAGTACTTCCGCGTCGTGATACAGGTTCGAGTCCTCCTGTGCTGACAAGCAGCACGACCAGTACGAGGTCTGTTGAGTTACTGCATTTACTGTTGGTACTTGTCGAACATTATAACTTCCCCTGAAGTTCGTTGTATGCTGAATTATTGTTGATCCATCGTGCAGCGCCTCTGCGCTCACGAAAACTGAATGCGATGTGATGTAGCGTCACGTCCTCTAGACGGGCTAAACTGCATGTGCTGTGATGCAGCACTCCTGCACTAGGAGTTCACTGTAGTCTGCATGTTGTTGAAACAGCGTGTAGCGCCTCTGCGCTCACTAAGACTGAATGCGATGTGATGTAGCCTGACGCCCCCTGGGCTGTCGGAAACTGCATGTTCTTGCTTGGGCTACAGGCCCTTATATCTGATTCTGGCAAAAATAATTAATTTTCTCTTCTTCCTCACCACCAATTTCCAAAATAATCGTCGTACGATGTTAAAAAAAATATATCTCTGGAAAGCTGAGGTTTTAAACGTCTCAATAGTATCTAAATTTCCAGGTATCGATCGTACCAATCTTTAATATTAATTTAAATCTTATCTTCAGATGTGTGGGTAGTTTATTCTTGTTGTCTCCCACCATCAGCTTCTGGTTCGGGAATTCACCAACTACGTAATGATGAGTTTGCATTTCTTTCCTGCATAACTTCTATGAACTTTATCCACTCTAAAATATCTCATTCCCTGGATAATCATCACTGGTGGAGTCCTTTCTTTACTTTAATGCCTGCAAATGGCTTAATTTCAATTATATCTCTTATTTCCGGGCCCCTCCTCTCATGCGATGCTGCCATTTTATTGACGACTCGGGGCTATTTCCGAAACTTCATCTCACTCATACATGGAAGTTTCCATTGATCTAATTTTACCGCGTGCGTAACCCGCTCTATGGTGACTGTTCAGATGACATCACTGGGCAGCTGTGGCCTGGCCATCTTATGCAGCATTTGCTTCTCAACTCTTTATAATTCCCTTCGAAAGCCATCACTCCTGGGCTCAGGAAGTATCTCCAAACATGCAGTTACGCTAGAAAAACGCTTTAAGATTCATTTTTCAGCCATTCGGTATGCGAACTCTAGTCTTAGTGAGTTCTAAAATGTATGGGAATTTGGTGGATTTCGCACGGGAAATATACGGGAATTTAAAAACAGGTCATCGCTCGACACCCTGTAATACAATGAACATTGTATTGTTATTTCCGTGCTGTCTTTGCTACCCACACATTCAACTTCATTTCTGTCACTTTCCGAGTCTGCAAAATTGCCACTGGCTGATGGCAACACCACGAGATTGGTGACTCCGAGGAATGTCGTAGTCACTTTTGCTTTCCATTTCAGACTACATCCACATCAACATAATTCGACAACTCAGATTTCTCCCCATCTTCATCTGATTCATTATAGCCATCATCGGCACAAACACTATTGATATACTCGGCCAAGTCTTCATTGTTCCAGAATATATCCCATGCAGTTGAAGCCATGTTGCTACATATGTGAGGTACAAAATGTTAGCGCCTTTCAAAATAACAAAACTTCTTAGACAAAGCGATTGGCACAATTATAGTGGTGGATTTAGAAACTACATCGTTTGTTCTGTACTGCCCGGGACGTGCTGCCACGGCTCACGCAAAGAGTGCTATTGAGCCCCTATAGTGCGGGACAAACCATTGGAAGCCTGAAGGTCACGCGTAGTCGTTGCAGTGTTGTCATGTACGTTCTCGCATCCAGCACTCTACTGAAGGTACCGTACAATAGCATGGTAACACCGCCAGGCGCGGAGAGGAGAGCGGAGCGGAGGGCCCCTTGACCTTCAGGCTTCCAATGGTTTGTCGCGCACTATAGTAAATTTCGAGTGTACTGCAAAGAACACTCTTGCGCTCTCTGGTATTCTAAAGGCTAGGCAATGTATTGTGCATTCAAACAGAATGCAAGGCAAGGCAAGCTGTAAATTGCTAAAGAATAGTGATCCCACTCTACGACGTGTGCTTTTGTGTACTTGCCCCATTAAGTTACTCTTCCTCTTTTATTTCCCCCAGTGTAGTTAAAAGGGACGTAAAACCAATAACATTATCTAGTTTTCTTGCCTGTATTCAGCCTTTATATTATATTTTTTGTTTTTACTTGTAACTATAATTTCCATGGCCAATGAAAACTCAAGTTAATTCAAGATGTTTCTTTTCTTCCACTAAAAATATGGCAGTGCAGTGAATATAGCAGCTAGCATTTGTAATACTTTAACCTATTATGCACAAATAGTGCAGATGGAAGATAGAGAACATAGGGATTCGAACCCAAGATCTCCAGCTTTGTAAGCCAATGCTCTGACTGCTGAGCGAATGATGTACATTTGATTCTCACTTGGCAATGATGCATCTTCTTTCATCATCATTGTGATCATGAATATCCAGTTTTGGAAACCATTTGTGATGCACTCACCCAATTATTAGTTTTAAGTGATTTCTAGTTTCTTTGGTTCAACTCCTATTCATAGATGTTAAAAGTTATTTCTTGTAGGTAAAAAGTTTGTTGTTTTTCAGATTTGTATGTTCTTCTGCAACTGGCTTTAGAGTTAACAGATCTCCTACTGGCTCAGCTCGTCTCGACTAGGTAAGTGTACCCTTCAGGATATTACTATAGTTACATACTCTTAAGTAACACAGTTGTTGGTTCCGAAGTCACCTGCCATGAACAGTAAACCTGTGTTTTTCCCAAAAGTATAGTTTTTCCTGGATTAGTAATTTAAATTTGGAAGACCCGAGAACATATGTATTCAATCTGAGTTTATTAAAACCGCTTCTATCGTTCCTTAAAGTGTTGTTTTCCTACATCTTTGACCAGAATTTTTGGTCGCAGCAAACTTAATCCCCATAATGATTAGTTTCAAGAATGAGTATATGAAGAATTCAAGAATTTACGCAATAGCAATTTGTGAGCAATGTGCAATATTTTCGGAGCCCCTTGTACTGGAGCTGACAGGGTTTGCCATTTTGCTTATTCTTGTCAAAATGAGTCCCTTTACGTGGTAAGTGTGTCTAAGCATGATATTTTTATTTACCATAATTAAATTACAGTGAATCCTCATTAGTAGATTGTCTATAGGGGGGACAAGAAAAGAAACGTATCTAAATGACAAGATGTACTATTGAAAATTGAATTTAAAAGAACCAAATAATTGCACTGTTAACATTTTACATTTTTCATGTATTCAGTATAAGCCGCTTTAAGTGAGAGTAGTAATCGGCAATTAAAATTCACACTTTTCTTCATGCAGAAATATTAATAATAATAGTGACCTCAAAATAAGGATTGTGGTTAGTGTAGGGAAAAATGGCTTCCTCGAAAATCGACTGCCTCAGTAAGCTGCCGCAAATTACTTACATGAGAAAACACGGTATATTAAGGCAATGATAGGTCCCAGGTATAGATTATTTTGAAATTCATTTTTATTACCTAATATTACTAAGCATTACTCTCACTGTGGGATTTTACATCACCTATCACAACATAACTCCACAAATTCATTAATTGAAATAGTGACCTCATTCCTAAGAAACTTGACAAAAAAATATATTTCTTGTTATAATTTAAACGTCATACCAAATATAATGAAAATAATGCTGACAATTTGACTCTGCAAAATTGGTGGAAGTAAAGGCATTTACCATTAAATATGTGATTAGCAACTGTTTTGTTATCGACAGCTGCTGCTTCTCACACTCATTAACAAAGCCATGCCTGGTGCAGAACGCTCTTAGCTCCATTAATCAAAAGGCATTGCAATGTGCTTCATAAATGGGATGTAGCAATTGGTTTCTATCCCAGAAGGGTTCAGACAGTGTGTACTGATCGTCTGCTGGCGAGTCCAATTGGTACATCTGGACTAAGCCTCCACATGTACACGGCACAATACGTACAAGAATTTGCAGTAGTTGAAGCCAATGCCTATTCTTAAAATCACCAATACATCTGGTTGTTGTTGCAGTGTCTGCTTTTTGCTACTACTCGTGTTAAAGAACTAAGTTCCTTGACCAGACGGTGTATGTTTGTCTTTGTTCTGTGTGTGTTTGTCTTTTGTTTTCTGTGTGTGTTATCCAGGTAATGGCGCTTCGTCACGTTTGCTAATATGTTCCATTAAGGTATTGAGATAGAATAAGTGTTTTATTAACATCTAGCGACCGTGACAGGACGAAGAAAATGGAAAAATTAAAACGGGAACAAGGTTAAGTGCGACGTTTATACACAAAATCGTTGAATGAGTTCCAACAGTTATTTTACGTAGATCCACGCGTAGCAGACGACGTTACAACTGCATTCAGAATTTTAGAGGACAAAGCAACGCGTCTCTTCATAATAGAAGACAATATACGGGATCTATGGTTCACAGTAGAGGATTTCAACAAACAAATCTATGAAAAGGAGTACGAAGCATATAAAGAAGAATGGATAGCAGCCAAAACCAGGTATGAGAGCGTACTTCTTGATCGAGGGAATGTCTTATCAGAAAGTGGAAGTGAAGCAAATTTCTCATCTTCGCATAAAAGGAACTTACGATTACCTAAATTGGAACTGAAGGCGTCTGATGGTAATGTGAGAAATTGGTTAGGTTTCTGGGGAAAATCGTAAGATTAATGATGACGAAACAATTGCTGATGAGGACAAGTTCCAATACTTAATACAAGCAACAGTGCCAGGATCCA
This sequence comes from Meconema thalassinum, assembly GCA_946902985.2. Classification (NCBI taxonomy): domain Eukaryota; kingdom Metazoa; phylum Arthropoda; class Insecta; order Orthoptera; family Tettigoniidae; genus Meconema; species Meconema thalassinum. Next base: position 180,554,688 of record OX336393.1, read on the forward strand.
ATACTAGGGAACTTGTTGAGAGCTTTCCTCCTTCAGGCCCTAACTATAGTAAAGCCATTGAACAGCTGAAATCAAGATTTGCTCGTGATGAACTACTAATAGAGATATACGTTCGCGAATTACTTGGTTTGGTGATTACACAGGCTGGGAATCATGATGTTATAACTGTATGACAGATTAGAAACTCAACTTAGAGCTTTAGAGACCCTAGGAGTAACAACGGAGAAGTATGCTGCCATGTTGTATCCGTTAGTTGAGTCAGCTTTACCTGATGATGTCCTAAGAGCATGGGAAAGGGCACGTACGGTTAATAAAGCTAAAATTCATGATCCTAATGTCTGTCCAGCTAATCTGCTGGAGTTCTTGAAACTTGAGGTCGAGAGTGAAGAGCCCCTTCAGTTGGCTCGCAGTGGTATTTCTAGTAATAGAGGTGTCGCTAGTGATAGTTTTGACAATGGTAAAACAAGCAGATTACCTACTGCAGCGTGCATATATTCAGGGAGTTCTAAACATCAAAGCTCAGATGTAAAATGTGTGTGGTGTGATAAAACTTCTCCATGTGGCTACAGAGTGCTTTAAAGGAAGAATGATGATAGATGAAAAAAGGAATTTGCTCAAGAATAGGAATTGTTGTTTTGTATGTTTAATAGCTGGTCACGGTTCTAAGAGGTGCCGGAATTTTGTCAAATATCTTGTCTGTTTTAGGCGCCATGTGACGGTTGTGTGTCCAGATTTACCCATCCAGAGTATGAAAACTGAAAATGTTGAAGTAGGCCTAAAGAGTGCTGAGTCACAAGCACTCTTATCACAGAAGTCAGAGTACACTCTTTTGTAAACAGTAATGGTTAATATTGTCCATAATGGTAAGGTTAAACTAGTATGTGCACTTTATAACAGCGGTGCTCAAAGATCTTATATTTCTACAGATGTTGTGAGAGAACTAAATATAAAACCATCTGGGAAGGAAATGTTGTGCCACAGTCTTTTTGGGGGAGTTGAAACCAGTCAAAAGCAACACAACCTCTATGTCATTATTTTGAGAAGTTTAAATGGTGTATATCAAGGATCTATAAGTGTATTAGAACAGGGCAAAATTTGTGGTTATGTACCAAGAGTTGAAAGTCAAAACCTGTACCCTAAACTCAATGAGAAAATAATAATTCTGTCTGACACAAGGAGGAATCCACCTGTTATAGGGTTGCTGATAGGAGCAGACATTTCAGGATCGTTCTTAACTGGTTCATGTGTACATTTGGATGATGCTCTGGTAGCAATTGAAACACGATTAGGTTGGACGATTCAGGGCCCCAGAACGACTGCAAATAATTCTCTAGCTGCCATAACCTACAATTGTAACTTGGATTTGGCAGATTTATGGAAGTTGGAGGTTATAGGTATTATTAATGAATCAGAGGCTGTGAAGAAGACAGAAGATTTGAATACTGATACCCTTCAGTTTTTCAACCAAACTGTGAAAGTTAATGAAGAAAACAGATATGAGGTGTGCTTGCCGTGGAGGGAAGGTCATCTGGAACTCCTGGATAACAAAGCTTTGGCAGAAAAGAGACTTATCGAGTGACAAACCGCCTGCGTGCTTCTGGGAAATGAAAAGAATATCATGGAGTGTTTCAAGACTGGCTCCAATCTGGCATCATAGAGATAGTTCCTGAAAATGAAGCTGGAGAGTACTACTTGCCACATAGGGCTGTCATCAAGGCTGCTAATTGGACCACAAAAATACGCCCGGTTTTTGATGCTTCAGCTAAGGACCACAAAGGAACATCATTGAATGACTGTGTTTGTAAAGGTCCGAATCTAATCGAGTTGGTTCCAAAGCTACTGTTGCAATTCAGGAAATGTGCCATTGTATTACTGCTGACATCAAGAAGGCATTTCTACAAATAAGCCTATCATCGAAGGATAGTGATTTCCTAAAATTCCTGTGGTGGAGCAGTGCTGATGCACAAGAAATGATCACATTCAGACATCGACGTGTAGTATTTGGTGTGTCTTAAGAGTCCTTTCTTGCTAGGAGCTACCATCAATCATCATCTAAATCATGCTCCAGAAGACATGAGACAGGCAGCAAATATTTTGAAGCAATCATTCTATGTAGATAATTGCATTACTAGCCTTGAAACTGAAGAATCAGTTAATAACTGTGTTCAGGAATCCACTCAGTTGATGGCATCTGGACAGTTTGAGCTTTGAGGGTGGGTAGCTGCTCCTTTGTTTGGCAATGTGGTTGAGAAAAGCAAAGAAATTGTTCCAATTTTAGGCGTATCATGGGATATTGTAAATGATCTTTTGTTTTGTGATGTCAGTGACTTCAATTAACTGGAGAATCCATTACGAAGAGAGTTCTGCTGTCTATAACCCAGAGTATATTTGACCCTTTGGGTTATACCAGTCTCACTACCCTCATTCCAAAACTGCTCCTGCAACAGACGTGGAAATTGAGATGTGGTTGGGATGTTGAATTACCCGAAGAAATAACCCAGCAATTTTCTGCATGGTTAATACATTTGCATCATTTGGGTAACTGCCAGATTCCCAGAAGACTGTCTTTAGAATCCTTCATGGACTGTGAAAAGACTCTTCATGTGTTGAGCGATGCCAGTAAAGTGTAATTTGCCGCTTGTGTCTTCCTGCGGGCAGAGTTTGCTGGAAAGGTTTCAGTTCGGCTTGTGGCATGTAAAGCAAGAGTGGCACCCATAAAACAATTGACAATTCCTAGACTGGAGTTGCTAGCAGCAGTCATAGCATCTCGACTTGCCTACCACGTTAAGAAGAGTTTGGATCTTTCAGACTGTGGATCTTTCAGACTGGAAGACCTACTACTGGAGTGATTCAACGGTTGTGCTAGCATGGTTACAAAGGGAAGGAGATTGGAACACGTTCATTGGCAACCGAGTACGAGAGATCAAGCTGCATAGCCATCCTACCGACTGGCGTCATGTTCCCGGAATTTTGAACCCTGCAGACCTTCCCTCAAGAGGCTGTAATGCAAAGATATTGTAAGAATGCCAATGGTGGGAGGGACTGCAATGACTAAGGAAAGAACAAAATGAATGGCCTGGGTCCAAAGAATCTCCACCAGAAGAAGAAGTAAATGCTGAAAGGAAGAAAAGTGTGGTGTCCAGTACATCTTGTGAAAGGACGAAGTTCACTTCATGGCTCGCCTACTTTTCAAAGTACTCGAAGATTGTAAAAATAATAGTGTGGATATTTCGATTTATTGATGGGTGTCGCAAGAACAACACAAGATGTGGAGCACTGAGCTATGAAGAAACTCAGAGAGCAGAGAAGAAATTAATGAAGTGTATACAAAATGATAGTTTTGATAAGAAAGAGGCAAGATTAATCAAAGAAATGCAGACCTTTGTTGACGAAGAGGGACTCTTACGAGTCAGAACGAAACTTCATTTAGGGGATGAACATAACCATAATGTCCAATACTGTTATCAGGCAAGCATGTGTTGGTGCAAAGATTGGTCTTACAAAAGCACTGTCATTTACAACATGCTGGATTGTAAACACTGTTGTCAAATCTACTGGATATCGGGTATAAGGAGACTAGCCAGGAAAGTGATCACCCAATGAGTCACATGCAAGAAGCTTCACGGAAAAGCAGTTAACTCCATTTGCTCCACTCCCCAAGGATCGGATAAAATATGCGGCTGTTTTTTTTTTTTTTTTTTTTTTTTTTTTTTTTCACGTCACTGGCATAGACTTAGCTGGTCCCCTGTATCTGAATGGGGGTGAGAATGTTTGGGTGGTACTCTTCACTTGTGCCATCTACCGAGCAGTACATCTGGCACTTACAAAATCACTCATTACACATTCATTTATCATGGCTCTCAGGAGGTTCATTGCTCGAAGAGGAAGAATCGATACCATCTATACCGACAATGGAACCAATTTCACTGTTACAAACAATGCTTTGAAAAGTCTGGACTGGAATGTGATAATGTCGTTCTCCTCAATACATGGGATAAAATGGGAACTTCAACCCACCTACAGCTGCTTGGTGGGGCGGTTGGTGGGAGCGCCTTGTGAGGAAACTCAAGGAGCTACTAAGAAGAAACTTAGGAAGAGCAACACTCACCTATGAGGAGTTGGGAACTGTGATTTGTGACTGTGAAGCCACAATGAATTCCAGGCCTCTCACTCGCGTAGAAGATGAGTTTGAGAAATTGATGCCTGACGCCAGCTTGTTTTCTACAAGGTATTCCCCAACTGAGGTCCCTGACTTAGACATCATAGATAGCAGGAGTCTTAACAGAAGAACAAGTTACTTACAGACTTTACGAGCAAACTTACGTCAGCGATTTCGTAATGAATACTTAGCTCTGTTGATTCACAGAGGCCAGAGACGACAAGATAATGTCAATGTTGGAGATGTGGTGTGGTCGAGACTGACAAGAAGAGGATCAACTGGTCACTTGGTGTCATCCTGGAGGTCTATCCAGGGTCAGACGGCTACATAAGGTTAGTCAAGATAAAGACTGCTGTAGGGGAGAAGGTAAGACCGGTGCAATGTCTGTATCCCTTAGAGGTGTTTGTAAGCTCAAATATCACACCTCCCCTGGAACAAGTTGTTGGACACCAGCCCAAAACATTTGTCCCAGGACCGATTACTATCAGGTCAGGAAGAACAATTTGAGTGCCCCACAGACTTGATTTGTGATTGTAAGGAGGTTGCAATTTAATTTGCCTGTAAATTGCAAGGTGGGAGTGTGTTAAAGAACTAAGTTTCTTGACCAGACGGTGTGTGTTTGTCTTTTGTTCTGTGTGTGTGTCTTTTGTTTTCAGCGTGTGTTATCCATGTAATGGCACTTCCTCACGTGTGCTAATACTGTATGTTCCATTAAAGTATTGAGATGGAATAAGTGTTTTATTAACAACTCCCATTTGGTTCTTAGGAACTTGCTGAGGGGCAGGTGATGTTGATGTCCCTCCCCTTAAAACAACAATTATCATCTCCATCACCTTTGCCATCATTATTTTTATTTTATTTTTAACAATACTATGCACTATATCGAGCAAGAACGCAGCCAGATAAACGTGTATTAGAAGAGAAGCCTACAGACAGAAAGAACTACATGTGAAACAGCTAGTTGTAGCCGAAATGCAGAAATGTAAGGAAGATCTGGCTACCAAAATAACTCAGGAGGGGAGTAAGAAACTATTGTACAGTGTTATTAAGAACAGAAGAACTGCAAATGAATCCATCCAATCAATAGAACCTCCTGATGGTGAGATGACGAGAGATAGTACTAAAATACTATACGTGTTCAAAAGGCACTTTGAAACTTGACTGAACAGTAATGAAAATGTAAATGTTTCAGATGACAAGCCTTGTGATTTTAACAGCCTGAATGCAGATAGTTTGACATGGTTGGAAGTAGACACAGCAGTATCTTAGATGAGGAACAACAAGTCACCTGGCAATGATGAATTCAGTTTTGAGATGATTAAAACTCGTGGAGGGATCGGTAAACGATGGATGTACAGAGTACTCAAAAGAATATGGAAAGAAAATACAGTACCCAATGATTGGAAGCGGGGAATCATCCCATTATTGAAAAAGGGTTTTAGGAAGAAATGTACAAACTAAAGAGGTGTCTCTTTGTTGTCACATGGCTTAAAAATTATGAGTCCATCCTTGAGGGAAGGATAAGGAAATATGTTGAACCAACACTTGAAGAGGAACAACATGGATTTAGACCACATAGATCAACTGTGGACCTTATTTTTGCAACCCGAATGCTCTACGAAAAGTACTTGGAGAAAAATGAAACACTTACAACAATTTTTCTGGACATTGAGAAAGCATATGACCATGTACCACGCATGCATATATGGGAAAGTTTGAGAAGTAAGTAAGTGACCAAGGACATCATAGCACGAGTACAACGATTATACGATGAAACCAAGAGTTGTGTACAGGTCCAGGATGGGAAGTCAGGTTGGTTCGAAACAAAGAGCGGAGTCCAACAGGGAAGTTGCCTTTCACCGCTTCTCTTCATTATCATGATGGATGAAGTTTTAAAAGCAGTTAAAAGCAAAGATCAAGAAACTAATGCCTTAGTTTTCGCCGATGATGTCTTGGTGTGGGGCGAGTCGGAAGAGGAGGTGCAAGCTAGACTAGAACTTTGGCAGAATGAATTTGCGACCATGGGTCTTAAAATCAGCAAAACCCAAGACAGTTGGTTTTGGTGATTAGTAGAAATCCTTTAACGGTCCATCTAAGACTTGGAGATGAGGAGATAAATGTTGTAGACAAATTCCAGTATTTAGGTAGTATTCTTTCCTCGGACAATACCATACATCAGGAGATTAACAACAGAATACCGAAAGCTTCCAATTCCTATCAGGCAGTGCATCAGCTACTTGGGGATGAAACATTTCCACAAGCTTCCGAGATTAGTTAGTTCATGATATACTTAATACCTATACTAACATATGGACTGTAAGCAGCAACCCTTACTGAACCAACAAACAGTCATCTTCAGGCAGTAGAAATGAATTTCTTCCGGTCTTGCCTTCAAAAGGCGAAAATGGACAAATTAAGGAATAAGGATATCCGACAACTCTGATTGGAAAGGAGCCTGATGGAGACACTCGAACTCAAGAGATTGAGATGGTATGGCCATATGAAGAGGATGGCTCCCCACAGGATACCTCGAGTGTACTTTGGCCAAAGTGTCCCCAGGAAGAGACCAAGAGGAAGACATCGCGATGTGTGGGAGAAGCAAATTTATAAGGACCTTGAAGCTAGAGATAAGAACTGTCATCAAATACAAGAACAACAGTTATGGATGGACAGGACAAACTGGAGACGGCTCATTTATAACTGCACTCGGCTTTCTGGAGCTAAGAAACGTTGATGATGAATGCTATGCCCTACTAAGAAGTGCAAATGAACCTATATAACATATTGAGTCTGTCAGAGGAGGTTATTCGGGTACCATCCGCCGAAAGAAATAGTACGTTGATCGACCCCATCCTTCGAACCCAAGACCTGAGAGGATCGGATGCATTTCTCAAGGGAATGTGTAGCACGAGAGTCTTGGTCCCAGAGATCTGGTCCATTTGCACATAATATGTCATAGACACTCCAAAGAAATGCACCCGCAAAAACACAAACTAAATAAATAAAGAGATCCAGTCTTAAGTAAAATATTGTGAACGTTTTATTCAATAATGTGACCCCTATCCTACTTCGGAGGGTCAAAATCGGCTAGTCTGCAAACCCACTTACATAATTGAATAAAAAGAAACCCTAAAGGTGACGTTAACGACCCTCGCGAAAGTCCTTGTTACAAAGAAAAGAAAGCAACAACAAATCTAGGCTCGTGGCACAAACTAAACTAACGCGATGCAAGTTACAAGCAAATGACTTGGTAAACTTTACATTTAACAGCTGAGCAAACCAATCCCTAAGTTAGGATGGTACCACGTCCACATTTGCAATTACATCTGAGTTCTATCTAAATCCTGACATGAAAGAAAATGTTATGACGAGACGCGTCATAACCAAAACATTACAGCAAGAGCTAATGATAGCAGACGACAGACTATAAATAAAAAATTACATAAGAATACACTCTTACAACTAACAGGGCACAATATAGGAAAATGCACTAGGAAATAAGTCAATAAACACACTGACACAAGCCTATGTCCGCGAATTGAGAAGCTCTTTGCTCCCAATCGTCATCTCAAGTATGTGAGTTATGCTGGTAATAGCGTAGTAATCACTACGACTTACGTTGCTATGAATCTCGCGGGCCATAAGGTACGAAACTACTGGTCCCTCGGATTCATGTCGTTGATTGCAAATAGTGTCAGCTCAGTTTAATTTCACCTTCCACAGGGAAATGACATAGCAGCAATGGTGTCCAAGTTATAAACAAGCAAATGGTTCCAAAGTTATTAAGCTGAAATTAATGATTTATCACGTTGTTTTAGGAAATTGAGACATGTAATTTATAATTCAGGTTTATGTAAAGATTTAGTTGGCTTAGTTAAGACACCAGTCGAAGGCTGCAGGTAATCTCCTCAGAGATACTCTCGAAAAATCTGACTTCAAGAGTCAACAACTACACTCGGAGCTAACAATGGCTCGAGTACAATAACACCATGGCGCGTCTTACACAATTAGCACGCATTTAACATCGGTCGACTTAGCCTGCTGGCTCAATGATGCCGGGATTCACCAATAACAGAAGGGGACATTAATCCGTTCAGCCTTACAAAATCTGTGTTCTGAGACACAACAATAACATGAGTTGGCTAGCCTCACTCATAAAACTGGGTCAATTTACATCGAATAATAAACCTATCTTACAACTCGCTAGATGATCCAAGTCATCAGCTAATAATAAGAAACTCCAATAATGGACATTCCCTCGCATCGGTTAGCGGTACAAAACAGATGTTTACAGCTCACAATAGCTGTCACCAGAGCCTAGTTAAATACTCGTAACATTGACCTTCACATTCCACATGTGTTCGTAACGTCAGAAATCTAATAAAATAATCAATACGGTCGTTTCCCATTGAATTCTGGGTAGAAACCAGTTCATCCGCTAGCTCGATTCCTAGCATATCAACTCACTTGCTACTCATCACTGTGTGTGGCGCGGCTCTCGTCCACATTACATTTTGTAAACTGTGCACTTTTCATCTGACAAATACACATGCTACAAGTCCTATTGTGTTCCGCAGATAGCTTTAATATTATTCATTACTTCCGTAGTAGTGTCCATCACAATGTTTTACCCTGTTCAAATCTATAACTTTATCAAAATCCCAAAGACACATAAATTACAGACTGTACAACTTGCAGCATAACTGTTTTGACATTGAAAGAGATTATTCGAAGAAGAATCCATTTCTTAGTTGAAAGAGATGTCAGTGCCTCCCTTCTATTCTGAACTTGGTGGTTCTGTGCACTTAGCTTGGCACTTCTCAAAAACGAATAACAACACCTAACATCTACAGTGTTGGTGCAAATGATACGATTGTAGCCTTGACTTCTTGTCCAGATCACTTCTACAAGACATGATTTCGTTCCTCCTTGGAACCAGTGTGGTAAAAGAATACCCACAAACGATAAATAAACAGTACAAAAATATAACAGTAGCTCTCGACTGTCAACTGATACTCTAATAAAATGTTTCATACCAAAAATGAGTGGCCTACTTGCACCCCCCCCCCCCCCCCCCTCTCTTTTTGGCTGAGGTGACCCTTAAAGGGATTTGCAAGACAATGCTCGTTGAGTGGCGGGAAGGCCAACTTTCCAGAGCCGTGTCTTGTGGTCGCGCAACAAATAACTTGGTTCAAACTTTGTAAAAAAACATATTGAAAATCAACATAACAATAAATACATCTTATTTTGGCAGTTGAACATACAGTATATACAACAAACACACTCCTGAGAAAAGGTGGGGGAACCCATTAATATTGGAAAATTGCAAGGCCACAAACAAGCAGAAAACTTCACGAAATTAGGTTAAGAAGAAAATTAAAGAAACGAGAATCAAATCAAATGACCCTGAAAATCACAAAATATTTTACATGAGAGGGTATCAACTTACCAATCGTGGGTTCCAACCACTAAAATCCCACTACCACAGATGGCAAGATCCAATTCCCAATAGAAAAATCACCAATACTTCAGATGAAATAAATCCACACATACCCGAAAACGCGCGCACTCATTTGGCAAAAGTTTAGTTAGAATTTTGGCACAAAGAATTAAGATCAGATAACTTGAAAATTAAAATAGCCAAATTTTTCAAGATGGCGCCAGACAGACGCTAATGGCCATGCTGAAACAAGCATCACCAAACCATCAGAATAATAAAGAAATCTGAGTTTCGTATACAAATCACATATCCCCAACGGAGTAACACTTTAAGGAACACGTAGCACCAAAAGATTGATATTTAGGTCCCTACAGACCACAATTTGCCCAACCTTTTATAGAGGGACTTCAAGTATGTCTGAACGCACGGCCATCTTGCCAACAACTCTTTAAAATAATAATGCGAAACAAAAAACTAGCAACGAAACAAAGGACAGTCACCAGTTACATTAAACTAATAATCACCACCCAAAGAAACAGGTTCTTGGTACAATTTAAGAAAACATGTTAAACCTTAAGCTAGAAACCTAATTAAAGTTGACGCCACTACTAAAATTGGTAGCAAGCTTTTTAAATAAAAGAAAATAATTAAAACAAATCGGAACCTTTAAATTGTGCAATTTTAGGCCCTTAAGCATGTAAATTGTATTAGACCATTGAAAATAACACCAAGAAAATTATTAAGAAAAACTCAAGTCTTTGTTCCCTAAGTGGCGCAACTGAATCACCAACGACACAATGATTCCAAAAACTAAATATTAGAAACATAATGAATTTGTTCAAAAGACGTAATGTAAGATCACCATCATCATCATTTCTCCTTATCCAGCTCCTGCCGGGTCGGGGTATAAATGGCACTTCTCCACTTTCCTCTTTCCATCCACCATTCTTCTTCCACGATCTTGTCCCAGTCCAGATTTCTTTTTCTTACGCTGTTCTTAACTGAATCAATCCACCTTGTTCTAGGTCTTCCTCTTGCTCTCTTACCCTTGCACTTTGCCTCCAGCATCTGTCTTGGTATTCTATTTTCCTCCATCCTCTTTACATGTCCAAACCACCTTAGTTTATTCTTCTCAATTCTCTCATTTAGTTTTCCCATCCCAACTTCCTTCCTAACATCTTCATTCCTCACTCTGTCTTTCCTTGTCTTTCCTATCATACTTCTTAGGAATTTCATTTCACTGGCTTGCCTGCTTGTCAGGGTCCAAGTCTCAGCTGCATAAGTTCCTTGCGTTTCCTTGGTATTTCCTTATCCCAAACAAGTTTTCTTACACTTTGATAGAATGCATTGCTCTGCTGTACTCTCCTGCCAATCTCCATGTCCAACCTACCATTAGCATCAATTCACTTCCTAGGTATTTGAACGTGTCCACAATTTCCAAACTCGGACTTCCAATTTTCACAGTGCCCTTTCCTTGTCTTTCCCCTCTTGTCATCACCATGGTCTTGCTTTTCTCTATACTGATTTTCAGGCCGTACTTCTGAATATTTTCGTTCAGTGCATCTAGTTGTTTTTGCACTTCTTCGGTGTTCCTTCCCCAGACCACAATATCATCTGCAAATAACAGTAACTTCATTTCTTTCTGTCCATATGCTTCCTTTGTTTCCTTTACAATTTCATCCATCGCCATTATGAACAAGAGGGGTGACAGCACACTCCCCTGTCTTAGTCCAGTCTTGTTCCTAAACCAATCTGTCTTTCCAACTGGGGTCAGTACCCTGCTAACACAGTTGTTGTACATTGCCTGCACCATTTCCAACATTTCTCTTCCCAGTCTCTTTTTAACCATGGTTTCCCATACCTTCTCTCTGGGGACACTATCATATGCCTTTTCTAGATTTATGAAAGTCATGACCAAATCCTCTCCATATTCCCAGTTCTTTTCCATCACCTGCCTCAAGCTAAAGATTGGGTCCACTGTGGATCTTCCACTCCTGAAGCCATACTGTTCCTCTTGCAACTCTCCTTCCACCTTTCTTCTCATTCTTCTTTCTAATATCCTTTCCAGTAATTTTACTATCTGTGATATGAGGGTGATCCCTCTATAGTCATCACACACCTTCTTGTCCCCCTACTTGAACACTGGTATTATTAGCCCTTTCTCCCAGTCTTCTGGTACACATTTCTGTTTCCACACACACTTTAGCAGTCGATACAGCCATTGCATACCAACAGGTCCAGCAGCCTTTATCATTTCTACACTGATTTCGTCCACCCCTGTTGCTTTTCCCATCTTCATTTTCTGTACTGCTAATTCCACCTCCAGCATTGTTATATCATCTTCTGTTATAGAGTCGTCAGTGTGTCACTTCCATCTCACCAGTACAATTGCTCACATTCAATAGCTTATCGAAATACTCCTTCCATCGTCCCTTTATCTCTTCTGGGTGTGTTAACAACTCTCCATCTTCCTTTTTCACTAGCTTTGTAGTAACTCTTTCTTTCCTCTTACTTCTTAGAAGTCCATACAGCATCCTTTTACTGCCACTTACATCCGTTTCCATTCTTCGTGTAAATTCTTCCCAACTTTTCTTCTTTTCTTCTCCTACCACTTTCTTACACCTCCGTTTGCTGTCGTGATACTTCCTTTTGCTTTCTTCTGTTTGATCTCGGTTCCATTCTTTCCATGCAGACTTCTTTTCTTTCACTGCTTTCCTCACTTCCTCATTCCACCTCGGTGTCTCCTTCTCTTTCACTCTTGTTGACATCCTACCACAAGCACTCTCTGCCTTTTTAAAGTGGGACCATTCCTCTTCTATGTTTTCCACTTCAGTAACTGGGATTTGTTGCTTCAATCTCTCCTGAAAATCTTCCTGTACAGTTTTGTCTTTCAATTTCCATACTTTTATTTTACTTTCTCTGATCTCCTTTAGGTTTTCCAATTTTTCCCATCTAAATTTTGCCACCACAGCTCTGTGGTCCCCATCAAATGCTTCTCCTGGTAAAGCTGTCACATCTATCAGCTTTCTGCGATTAGTCCTTTCCACCAGAAAGTAGTCAATTACTGATTTTGTTCTTCTATCGCCCCAAACATATCTCGTAATTTTCCTGCTGTTTTTCTTTCGAAACCATGAATTACCCACTATCAGTCCATTCCTTTCACAAACGTTTACAAGTTCCTCTCCTTCCCGGTTCTTTTTCCCATATCCATATGGTCCAATGACTTCTTCCTTTCCTTGTCTCTCGTTTCCGACTTGTGCATTCATATCTCCCATGATCACCACTTCTACATCTGAAATTACTCTTTCTACATCCTCCAGGAATACCTCAATATCTTCTTCTCTGTTTCCAGTCTGTGGTGCATACACTTGTATGAAGTCCATCACGTCATTTTTCATCTTCATTCTAATTTTCATTATTCTGTCACTCACACACTCGACCACTTCAACATACTCCTCCAGTTGTTTCGAGGTTATCAGTCCCACGCCATTTTTTGCCTCTTGGTAACCACTCCAGTATAATGTATATCCTTTCCTCAATTTCTTCCTTCCTTTACCTTTCCATTTCACTTCACTCAGCCCCATCAATCCAACATTCTCCCTCTCCATGAAGTCTATCACCTCCTCCACCTTGCCTGTCAGGGTCATGACATTCATGATTCCCACTTTCATTTCGGTTACTGGTCGCCCATTTCTCACAGTTCCCCCAGTACCAAAAGAACTTCGCGTCGCCTGCAGGGTACGCCCTAACCTTCTCCGAATCATTTGAAGTGCCATTTCCATTTTAGGCTATTATTACGATGGGGTCGCCACTCCCAAAGGCATTTTATGAAGCTACTGCCAGCTATTATACAGGCCGCCCTTAACATGGGAAACAGACGCCCTTGCAGCCGCCCCTAACCTGGGAAACAGACGCTGCCGAGTGATGCTGTACTCATACTATTCCCTGAGTACTGGGTTGCCTCTTCCGCAATCTCCACCGTTCCGAAGTCCATCTTTTCCGCTGCAGATTCCGTTGAGGTCTTCGCACGTAACCCTGTGCATCGGGCCTATGTTATACCCCATAGGACTGGGTCCTCACCAGAACTTAGCCGGTACTGTAGTTCCATGGTATATTACAGTACAGTTGCCCACCCCCGCGACGTGGACGCGCCTGGCAAGAATTATCCATGTAGTCAATTATAATTGCCTCATGGACCGGGTTAAGGAGCTGTCTAAATCCAGCCTCCAAGGCCGTAATGTAAGATATCTGAAATTAATAATTTAATGTCTAGAGTTTTTCTCCATACCTCCTCGCTCGGCCGGGGCCGGAGCCCAGCCACAACGTCCACTTATGAATCAAGTCATTTTGAGAATGATAAGCGCGTCACCTGCTCCAACAAGCAGTTAGCCCAAAGAGCGGCCTCGCGCATGCGCACAACTCACGCAGTTGCTGCCGAAGTTAGACAGTGGCAGTTTTGGAACTAATAAACAAGCGAAGACAATGAAATGTTTCTGCAGGTTGACCAACACAATTTCCCATATTAGGCGCCTTTTAAATGTCCGAAAACACTCGAGTTCATAATTTATGTTGGCACTTAAAGAGCGGGAAAATTCCTTGTGCTGATTGGTCACACGGCCACTGCGCAGGTTTGAATTTGAATTAGCGGCGAATTCAGTACATGAATGTTCATAAGTAATTACTTCAGCAGTCAATAATGGCAAATGGAAGTTCTATTGTCGTCAACAGACATTATTGAGACAATGCATTTTTAGGAAGATTTCACATTGGGACATTTTGGGAAAGTTTTATTTCTTCTTGGGGTCCATAATCACTTGAGTGACCACTGGGTCAGAAGCTGGGTTTAGGGTTTAAGTGACCCCTGGGTTTAGAACTGGGTCCAGAGTTTATTTTCCACAAGTAGGGTTGGCGTGTGTTCGGGCAGGGGTAAAGTGTGCAGATGCCTGTGTGGTCGCTATAGTTTCGGCTAAAATAATGCTCATAGCTTAGATCTACCTGGACAAACCTTGTACAAAGAGAAATACAGGACTCACGGTTACATAATCGTGTAGTTCACCTCCCTGTTTCCAGTATGAGAGGGCTAATAAACTTCCAATCCCTTGGAGTGCTCCACAGGCTCCAAAAGCAAGGTCGGAAACCCTGGCCTGTGCTCCTCGCATTCCTGGCTGTCATGGTACGGGTCATCCATGGTAATCCTCCTGGATTTTCCTCTCCTACATGGCAGTTATTTCAGATGCGTTTCCCCTATAATGGTGGTCTACTCCATGCGGAACATCGCTTGTAAAAGTTGAAGAATGTCGAACACGTGGCTCGTCTCACGCACCATCTCGATGAAAATCGTAGTTTTACACAATTTGCAAAGTATAACTGTACAAAATACAACACTGTTTCTAAACTGGTGCACGTGTTTCAAAATTGGCCTTATTCCTGCCACTGAAGTTGAGATATTCGGGTGATACCTATTTCACAGATTCTATTACTGTTTCTAACGAACATAAAGATCGTACATGATCACGGCCATCATAAAGAATTATAATATGTGCATAACCTTGCCAGTGATCAATTATTGAGCACAATTCACTGAAGTAATATAATTCGACGTTGCTCAAATATTTTAACAAGCACGACCCACTCGCTTTACACAGGGTGGTCGAAATTCACCAGTCCTCCATGTGGTGTTTCGTGAAAAATACAGTTTATCACAATAATTTCACCTTTTGTTGAAGAATACAATTACACCCGCTTGAAGTGGCTGTAGGGTGTACAAAACACTCGTAATATTCACGGTATCAGCCTGATGGCCGTTGATGCAATTCATAAGGGCTACTCAGCACAAAGCGTGGTCATCGTCTATTAGACGGACAAAGAGAAAACACGTCCAGTCTGAGTGGACGCTCAGTACGGTGTGTCGAGTACAGGAACTCCTCCCCGGGTTCCAATGAAATTATAAGTCATTGAATGTTCACTTCCATGAAATCCGCATGTCCGCGGTGTAATTACCTTTACCTATTATGTGATTTACTAAATACAAGGCATAGTAAATTGGTAAATAATGCAGAATTACTTGTTTTAAACTCCTGTGACATGTTGTATAGGCCAGGTGACAGGTAGTTCAATATGGAAATAATTGGTGAAAAGCTGGAAATTGCTTTAATCGCTTTATTTGGACCCAGATATTACTCTCCCAAGATTTCCCCCTCGAGCGAAGTCGGCGTTGGCCCTTCTGGCCCTAAGAAAGGGCCATTTTCGTTCTTTTGCAAATATCTCCCAAACCATCAACTTTATCAACAAAATACGTATTATAAAAAATAATTGTAAGTCAATTTCCTACAAAATTGTTCTGTACCATTTGTCTCTAATATGAACCGTTACGATGCTGCGACTATTCAAAGTGGAGCCTTTTTTTATTCTTGCGGAAAAGCTATGAAAATGATATGCCATATTAAAGTTTCTACATGTTATAAATATTTGTCAGCAATCCAGGTGCACAAGCTGTTAACTTGTTACAAGTATAATGGCTTTTCAATGTAAACAGCTGTGGCAAAGTACCTATCATTAGTATTATTATTGCGTAGTACGGTATTGGAATAAATTAACTCTTTTCCGCACCACCTGGCGGTAGAGTAAATGGCGCGTTTTTAAGTGGTGTCCCCAGGTGGCCTAATCCACTCTTCAGATGTCAATGTTAGTCGATTTTAAACGGTTTTGATGAAGGCTGGCAGTCTTGATTGTCTGCCTCAATTTCTCCGTCATCGCTTTCATCATCTGTATCGGCACATTTGTCAGACGTCACAGGGTGCTCAAGATTAACATTGATGATGCGGACTTGAGAAAATTTGTTGGATGGTTATCAACTCATGATCCCTTTCCTCGTGGACAACACATTGTTTCGTTAAGCACAGGAGTTGTCGGGGATGGACAAATCACTTGTCATCTCTATATGGCCTATAAAATTGGAATAGCAGCACATAAAGGCATAACCGGCAACAACTTTCGTGATGTGAAGTTCCTTAGAAAAAATTGTGTGATGCCTCTCCGCGCGGTAAATTCGAAAATAAAAATCCGCAACATGGATATTCCTGTTGATCCTCTTGTGCTTTTCCAACGCATTTGCCTTACAAAGAAATCCGATGCAGAATTGAAACAGTATTTCCAGTTTGAACTAGCTCCATAACCGGTTGCGATCTTGGATGAAGCGGGAATGCTTAAGACGCAAAAGTATGTGTTCTATAAATTAATCCATCCTGTTTCCGATGAGCCCTCATTTGAGGACCTACATCATGTTCTCGACGGCGGATATCTTCTGCACTGTGTAATTTGGCACCAAACCGATACTTTTGTCGACATTAGTGCCAAATATGTGAATTACGTTAAAAGATACTTCAAAAACAGTGTCATTATTTTCGATGGGTATCCTGACGACCCAGCAGCTCGCAGTCAGCTGAACGTCTTCGACGATCGCACAAGCATGATGCTGCCCTTTTTTTTTTTTTTTTTTTTGAAAGTCCATCACGGCACCTATGCCACAAGCAAAATTTTTGTCTAATGACACAAACAAACTAAGATTGATCGACTTGTGGCGCGTCAAATCGAAAGGGAGGGAATCCAAACCAGACAAGCTCCAGAAGATGCCGATGTGCTCATCGTTACCACCGCACTCGAGTTATCTCGGCCCGACAATTCGGTCATTATAGTGGCTGAAGATATAGATATCCTGGTCATCTTGGCGGCTCATGTGCCACCCTCCACGAAAATGTATTTTATGAAACCCTGCAAAGGATCAACCAAACAACAACTATTTTGCACAACAAGTTTCAATCTCCCGCCGTGTGTTCAGGAAAACATCCTCATTTTGCATGCGTTTAGTGGGTGCGATACAACTTCTTTGTTTCACAGGCAGGGAAAAATTAAATTCGTAACACTGCTGAAGAGTAATGAGGAACTGCAGACAGCTGTTAGGGTTTTCGACGTGATCGCAAACCCCAATGAAATTGACAATGCTGGCCAGTTGGTTTTGGCTAGGCTTTTTGACAACAAAACCACGGTTCCAACTGTTTGCAAAATCTCGAAGCAAACATGGATTTAATCTCGCAAGTTTACCTCCCACCGAATCAGTGGCACGTGAGCACTCTTTAAGAACATACCTTCAAATCCAAACATGGTATGGAAATGATACAAATCCACTGGATTGGGGCTGGAAAAATTCTCAATGTGGTTTGGCTCCCATATCTATGACGAGGGAGGAAAACCTGAAGAAGTACTAAAAACAGGAGAGGAGTGGTGGAGAGACAGGAAACGTTGGAGGTCCTTAATTCACAACCCGACCCAGGAAGCTGGAAACGGGAAATGAAGATGATGATGATCTACGACGAGGGATCCGGCGCCACAAACTCTTCTAAACACAGTGTCCTGCAAATGTTCAAAAGGATGTAACGCAGCGTGTGGTTGCTAGAAAACGGGCCTCCGATGCTCCAGAATCTGCATGAATTGTATGGGACGGTCATGTACAAATGCTGCCGAGGAAGATAATATGGTTGATTGTGACGGAGACATCGATGTTAATCTTGAGCGCCCTGTGACGTCGGACAAATGTACCGCTACAGATCATGAAAGCAATGACGTAGAAATTAAGGCAGACGATCAAGACTGCCAGCCTTCATCAAAACGGTTTAAAATCGACTAACTTTGATATTTCAACAGTGAATTGGGCCTCCTGGGGACCCCACTTAAAAAAAAAAAAAAAAAAAACGTGCCATTTACTTTACCGCCAGGTGGTGTGGAAAAGAGTGATTTTATGCCTATACTAAGCAATAATAATACTAATGGTTGGTACTTTGCCTCAGCTGTTTACATTAAACTTGTAACAAGTTAACAGCTTGTGCACCTGGAATGCTGACAAATATTTATAACATGTAGGAACTTTGATATGGCATAGCATTTTCATAGCTTTTCCGCAAGAATCAAAAAGGGCTCCACTTTGAATGGTTGTAGCATCGTAATGGTTCAAATTAGAGACAAATGGTAGAGATCATTTTTGTAGGAAATGTACTCACAATTATTTTTATAATGGGTGTTTTGTTGTTAAAGTTGAAGGTTTGGGAGATATTAGCAAAAACACAAAAAATGGTACCTTCTTAGGGCCAAAAGGGCCAACGCAGACTTCGCTCGAGGTGGGAAACTTGGGCGAGTAATATCTGGGTCCAAATAAAGCGATTAAAGCAATTTCCAGCTTTCCACTAATTATTTCCTTATTGAGGCTTTTTTTTTCCGACCTGTCGCCTGGCCTAGTAGAAGAATTGAGTATAAAATATCTCCTGGAAATAAGTAAGCTGTCCTCGGCGAAGTCAAATTAGCATCAAAAGTATGAGGAAGCTTTAGAATGTGTTCTACACATGTGAACTCAAAGAATAAGCAAGCTCACGAAGAAATATCGAAGACATGAGCGAATATCGGGCTCAATATAAATATGAATTTGCTTTCTTCTCTTCCCTAAATCTCTTTATTCCCTCAGTATGATTTTCATCAGGGGGTTTGCAGCAAAGTGATGTTTGCTCACAAACGTTCTGAAGTAAGGCTTGTCCCATATAAATTAGTCTGTTAGTTGTTTTCTTGAAGGTCATTATCACTTTCGATTATCCAGTTATTCTTGCCTTTAAGTGAGGAGGCATTATTAAATATCTGTTTGGTAAGACTTTCATTGTCCATTTTTGATTATGTCCATAAAATGTAAATCATCTTTTTCTTTTAGTGTCTGATATTTTCTCAGAATGTTGGTATAAATTGTGAGACCCCCTTTTGATCCACACTCCCTCTATGCACACTGGGCCCAAGATATTCCTAAGGATTTTCCTTCCTTGTTTTTCTAAATGTTTTGTTAGTGATCTGCCGCCAATGATAGGGTTTCTGATGCGTATAATGCTTTAGTTTGAATTACTGTGTTATAGTGTTTTAATTTTGCATTCAGAGAGATGGATTTTGTTGTTGTTGTACCTGTTCCAGGTGATTCTATAGGCTTTGTTGTTGTTTTAATTTAGAGATTCTCCCTTTGGTTGCTTCGCAATTTAATTTAGATGGTTGTATGATTTCCCATAAGTATTTATTATTATTATTATTATTATTTATTTACCAAAAATTGTGCCTACAATTTATGGACGGCAGATAGAGAAAGAGCAAGCCCCACATACACATCAGTGTCTCCATCTCCGTTCATTAAATCTAAATAAATCTCAAATGTTACATTATACAATTTACACCTTTACATTTGCTATATACACATAATCTGCTGTACATGACGTCTATATCATACAATTCATAAATAAAAGGGATGACACAGGCATGCACACACACATATACACGCTCACACACGCATACATACATACATACATACATACATATATACACGCACGCGCCCACTCCCAATCACTCACAAAGTTACATTATACAGTATATAATTCAATTTACATGGGGTTTTATTCCCTTTAGAGCCTTCACTTTGCGGCAAAATTGTCGTGGAGGAAGGTCTTTTATTTCACGAGGCAGGTCATTCCAAAGTCGAGCAGAGCGATTGTAGAATCCAGATTGATAATCTGTTGTCCTAGCGAATGGAGGAACAAGTGTGACACCCTGTGCTCTACGGACTGAACGATATGACAGCTGAAGGCGGTGAAATGGGTACAGTATAATGGTGCCAGCTAGAGATTTTCGGAGAAAGGTGAGATCTATTTGGCTACATATGTCATTGATGGATGATAATGGTTTTGTCAAAACTTTGTTACCCTGATTGTAAATGAGTCGCTCTGCTCGACGTTGGACTGCACTTAACTTCCTCATGTTTTCCTCGGTAGTGGGATGCCAGGCAGGAAGTCCGTACAGAAGAATGGGCCGTATCGTGGAGAGATACACCGCTCGGCGTGCACGGCTTCTGAATCCCAGAAGATTACGTCTTGCAAATCCTAGAATTCTAAATGCCTTACACCTAGATTCCTCAACGTGTACATTCCACTTCAAATTGCTGGAAATGTGTATTCCCAGTATTCGCAGTGAATTGCACATGGGAAGAACTTTGCCGCTCAGTGAAAGGCTATGTGCAATAGGCTGTCTGGCCCTACTTAGCCGAATATATTTACACTTGTTTACATTCAAGGTCATCTTATTTACATCACACCACAGTGCAACACTGTCCAGATCTTCCTGTAGTGCTTTGACGTCATCATTATTTTTTATGGCTCTGTAAATTATTGAGTCGTCTGCATACTGCGCCATCGTGGACGTCACACAGTTTGGAAAGTCGAGGGTAAAAACCATGTACAACAAAGGCCCAATCACCGACCCCTGTGATACTCCCGAAGTTACCACTATGTTCAGTGACTTGGCCCCGCCAAACACGACACACTGCGTTCGACCTACCAGGAATGACGTCAACCATGTAATGTTTGCCTCCGATGCCATATTTGCCAAGCTTTAACAAGAGTCTTTGATGAGGCACCTGATCAAAAGCTTTGCTTAAGTCCAGGGCCACACAGTCCACTTGGGAGACATTAGTTTGAAATTATTTACCTAAGGGATTTTTCCAAACTGAGTAATCGGAGGTGGTTTGTCTAAATATCAAGGACATCCTTGTATTGGGTTTTCTCATATGAAATGTGAAGTCCAGTTTCACATGCAAGCTAGTTCATGAAGATTTTTCAGGGAATCAATAGCCTATTTTTCGATTAGAATTACCAGATCATCTGTAAAGGACAAACATTTGAGATGAATTTTATCTTTAACTAGGTTGCCAATATTAATCCCCTTTATTTCATTTTCCCAGGTTCGGATTACTTTCTCTAGCATAAATTATTATTATTGTTCTTTTTGTTTCATTTTGGAGAACTAAGGACCACATCATTCCAACTGTTTCCTCTTAGCTTTAAAAGTAGTCCAGTATTCCTTCATTCATAGACAGTGTTGTTCCTTTCTCTCTTTGTCCACGCCTTTCCAGTTTTCAGTTTTGGTTGGAAACTAATGTTCTAGAAGTTTCTATTTACACATTGGTGACCGTTTGCCTGGACATGTCACATCCCCTATGGACTGGACATTTTTCTGCTGAGGATATTCAAGAGCACTAGATGATAAAAACGTACATAATCGTTGAAATAATCCAGATTTTATCTTTGAAGTTGGAATGTGTATACACCAATACCTCTAGTAGTGCTCAAGAGTGTGATGTATTTGGAAACATGACATAATGTGCTGTGGCGGCTTACAGAAAGAGCAAACGCAGCATGTTTGAGGTTAGATTGGTGAACAATCAAAGTATAACATGCACTGTACCTAAGTTATATTACGGCACCTAGAGGCCTGAATATCACTCTCGGATTCAGTATTCACTAATTCACTATAACTTGGTCCATTTAAACGATATTTCTTCTAAAATATCATCTTATTGTGCACGATCTCCATCTTGTCATTGACTGAACCAGCAGAAAGATAGTCGATGTTTTGAAACTAAATATTCGTGTGTTAGTCCGAAATAGTTCGATACCTGGTCAAGAGATGCTGCAGGTCTACCAAAAATGATGTGAAGATTACTCGGCGCCCATCATCAACGGTTTGCTAGCGTACTACGAGTTTTCTCGGGGCCCGTCACCCATGAGTTAAGCTGGTTATGCTCCTGGATATTTTCACACGAGATCCCACTCGTGCAGATCTTTCTATATCTCACTGAACCAGGCTCCTTATGTCATTTTCTCTTGGAGAAGAGTGAAAATGCGATATGTTACTCGTGTTGATGTCATTCGCATGTCCTGTCCTTAAAAAGTAATCATTCTTTTTCACATCGCACCATTAATTTTCTCCACATATGTATAAATCTACGAAATTATTTCCTCAATCAGCATAGTTTTGGTAGTAACCGTGGTTGATAAGAACAACGAACAGCCATTTTTTAAAATTCAAAAGCAACTAATTGATAACTTTGGTGGACAATTGAAATGTGCCCCCCCCACTCCAACTCCTGATATAATTGACTGTCGTTCATCCTGCCCTAACTTATTACTATTGCTACCTAAGTAAGGAGGAAGGCAACTGAGAATGCTCATTAAGGGAAGATAGAAGATAGACCCAGACGAAGAGGCCCTAAGAACCCTGGCAAATAAAAAAGTCATCATCATCATCATCATTTCCCCTTATCCAGCTCCTGCCGGGTCGGGGTATTTATGGCACTTCTCCACTTTCCTCTTTCCTTCCACAATTCTTCTTCCACGATCTTGTCCCAGTCCAGATTTCTTTTTCTCAAGCTGTTCTTCACTGAATCGATCCACCTTGTTCTAGGTCTTCCCCTTGCTCTCTTGCCCTTGCACTTGGCCTCCAGCATCTCTCTTGGTATTCTATTTTCCTCCATCCTCTTTACATGTCCAAACCACCTTAGTTTATTCTTCTCAATTCTCTCATTTAGTTTTCCCATCCCAACTTCCTTCCTAACATCTTCATTCCTCACTCTGTCTTTCCTTGTCTTACCTACCATACTTCTTAGGAATTTCATTTCACTGGCTTGGATTCTACTCTCTTGCCTGCTCGTCAGGGTCCAAGTCTCAGCTGCATACGTTAATATGGGTACATAGTACATTTTATACATTACCTCCTTGCTTTTCCTTGGTACTTCCTTATCCCAAACGAGTTTTCTTACACTTTGATAGAATGCATTGCTCTGATGTACCCTCCTGCCAATCTCCATGTCCAACCTACCAGTTTGCATCAATTCACTTCCTAGGTATTTGAACGTGTCCACAATTTCCAAACTCTGACTTCCAATTTTCACAGTGCCCTTACCTTGTCTTTCCCCTCTTGTCATCACCATGGTCTTGCTTTTCTCTATACTGATTTTCAGGCCATACTTCTGAATATTTCCGTTCAGTGCATCTAGTTGTTTTTGCACTTCTTCGGTGTTCCTTCCCCAGACCACAATATCGTCTGCAAATAATAGTAACTTCATTTCTTTATGTCCATATGCTTCCTTTGTTTCCTTTACAATTTCATCCATTACCATTATGAATAAAAGAGGTGACAGCACACTCCCCTGTCTTAGTCCAGTCTTGTTCCTAAACCAATCTGTCTTTCCAACTGGGGTCAGTACCCTGCTAACACAGTTGTTGTACATTGCTTGCACCATTTCCAACATTTCTCTTCCCAGTCTCTTCTTAACCATGGTTTCCCACACCTTCTCTCTGGGGACACTATCATATGCCTTTTCTAGATCTATGAAAGTCATGATCAAATCCTCTCCATATTCCCAGTTCTTTTCCATCACCTGCCTCAAGCTAAAGATTGGGTCCACTGTGGATCTTCCACTCCTGAAGCCATACTGTTCCTCTTGCAACTCTCCTTCCACCTTTCTTCTCATTCTTCTTTCTAATATCCTTTCCAGTATTTTCACTATCTGTGATAAGAGGGTGATCCCTCTATAGTTATCACACACCTTCTTGTCCCCCTTCTTAAACACTGGTATTATTAGCCCTTTCTCCCAGTCTTCTGGTACACATTTCCGTTTCCACACACACTTTAGCAGTCGATACAGCCATTGCATACCAACAGGTCCAGCAGCCTTTATCATTTCTACACTGATTTCATCCACCCCTTTTGCTTTTCCCATCTTCATTTTCTGTACTGCTAATTCCACCTCCAGCATTGTTATATCATCTTCTGTTATAGAGTCGTCAGGCTGTGTCAATTCGATCTCACCAGTACAATTGCTCACATTCAATAGCTTATCGAAATACTCCTTCCATCATCCCTTTATCTCCTCTGGGTGTGTTAACAACTCTCCATCTTCCTTTTTCACCAGCTTTGTACTAACTCTTTCTTTCCTCTTACTTCTTAGAAGCCCATACAGCATCCTTTTACTGCCACTTACATCTGTTTCCATTCTTCGTGTAAATTCTTCCCAACTTTTCTTCTTTTCTTCTCCTACCACTTACTTACACCTCCGTTTGCTGTCGTGATACTTCCTTTTGCTTTCTTCTGTTTGATCTCGGTTCCATTCTTTCCATGCAGACTTCTTTTCTTTCACTGCTTTTCTCACTTCCTCATTCCACCACGGTGTCTCCTTCTCTTTCACTCTTGTTGACGTCCTACCACAAGCACTCTCTGCTGCACCAGCAAATGCCTTTTTAAAGTGGGACCATTCCTCTTCTACATTTTCCACTTCAGTAACTGGGATTTGTTGCTTCAATCTCTCCTGAAAATCTTCCTGTACAGCTTTGTCTTTCAATTTCCATACTTTTATTTTACTTTCTCTGATCTCCTTTAGGTTTTCCAATTTTCCCCATCTAAATTTTGCCACCACAGCTCTATGGTCCCCATCAAATGCTTCTCCTGGTAAAGCTGTCACATCCATCAGCTTTCTGCGATTTGTCCTTTCCACCAGGAAGTATTATACCAAAATATTTTACTTTAAGTACCACAAAAATTAACACAAACCATTTTTACACAACCAAACATATCATAATATTATATTTTGTAATTTGCTGGTTAATTTGTAATCGCAGAGTTTGAACACATGTAACAACGTGTCGTTGGGAGTAGTGACCATCTACCTAAGTACATACTTTGACCATCTATATTGGTTACAACAGATATATCACCTGAGCAGGAATTATATTAAAGGACCCGACCAGGAACTACTATTGATTTCAAGGTTTCTATAATCACTCACTATTAAAGAAGTCATGATATTAATATCCCTGAACACACCGATACCCTCTAAAACCAATGCACATTAACATATAATGTAACTTAAAATTCCCTAGTGACTCCAGGCATCTATGCCCCAATTAAACATATGTCAGAATGACATCTTCCACTTGACCTAATTAATGGAAATCGTTTCATATATATTTTGCGAAAGGGGAAAAAACGGACCAAATTAAACCAAACCACATAGAATTCAACTCAATATACTCCATGAAGCAAAATATTAAGACTAGGCTTCACATTCACTTGGAATTCAAATCTTTCAGATTGACAATATGATAACGACCTTTCTCCATTTTTAATTAAGAAAGGAAAAAAAAGAATAATACAGGACCCCCCTATACTTGACATAACAATCTGAAGAAAATAAAATAAGCTTAGTTATTGTTGTTTTAAGGGGTGGAACTACGAGGGCATCTGCCCCTAATCTTAGCTTAGTAGGCACAACGTGCCAAATAGGAAGATTGTCCCCCCCACACAAAACAAATATGTAATTCTTACCTCGGGCTCAAATACCCTTAATTAAATACTATATCTGTTCTTCCCCCAGCTCAATATATGTAAAATGCTCCACAATACGTTCTGGTGGTTTCTAATCCACATTTCATGCTACCCGGTAACTTGGAGATGATCAGATTCATCACACATATATATTATTTCTCGAGTGAGGTTAGCAAAAAACTTGCAATTACCACGTTACGTTTATCTTCATTGGGCTGATGCCCGAGGACAGTACTTATTGAAGTCATCTCTCTTCTCCTTTTAATTTATTTTCTCTGCAGCACGCCGGCCTCTCACCGCTGGGTCCGTGGTTCAAATCCCGGTCACTCCATGTGAGATCTGTGCTGGACAAAACTGAGGCAGACAGGTTTTTCTCCGGGTACTCCGGTTTTCCCTGTCAAAATTTCATTCCAGCAACACTCTCCACTATCATTTCATTTCATCTGTCATTCATTTAATCATTGCCCCAGAGGAGTGCGTCAGGCCTCGGCAGCCGGCACAATTCATATCCTCGCCGCTAGATGGGGGCTTCATTCATTCCATTCCTGACCCGGTCGGAGACTGGAAGCAGGCTGTGGATTTTTTCATAGGCTGACCTGGAACTTCTGTTTTTGGAGTTGCCCCCTTGAGGATAAATCTCTAACTGAAGGTTATAGATTCATCCTCGAACCTCACACAAATACATGAATAAGATACACATCAATCATACACTGACTAGAACAAAAAACACAAAGTGAAACAAATTATAGACCATCTTCTTTAGACGTTATTTTATTCTCTTTGCCAATAGTTGCATCGTCATCTTCCATTTCAATGGCGATGTTAACCTCTTCAGAAAGGATGACAGGATCATCATCTTCGTCATCAACAGACATGGTTACGAATCCTTCACTGCCAGACATATCAACGGCATTGTTGACATAAGGTGTGTTACTAAAAGCTTTGATTCTTCGGAAAGAACGGCAGAATCGTCATCAGACCTGTCTGTACCGTTATTATAATCATCTTCGTCATCCTTCCGATCTCTCTGCGGCCTGTCTCCATTATTTCTTCTAGAGCGCGGAGTATCACCAGAACCATTTTCATCATTATCACATCTTCCCTCCTTCCATTCTTTCGTTTGCTTCTTTTTCTTTTACAGCTTCTTTATTTTATTCTGTCCTTCTCTTAGTCTTCCTCCTCTTTCTCCTGCCTTCCATCTCGTCCTTTTATTCCTCCATCTTGTCCTCCCGCTTGTCCTCCTAGAGGGGGCGTGGTGGCTCAGCGGTCTAGCTGTATGCCTCTCACCAAGGCGGACCGGGTTCGATTCCCGGTCAATGCATGTGAGATTTTCGAAGTGAAATGCCATGTCCTGTGGTTCGGATTCCACGTAAAAAGGAGGTCCCGTGGCTCATGATCTCGCGATTGACGGTCACGTTAAACTACAAGCTTCCTTTTCCTTTTTGTCCTCCTAGACATTTTGATTTATTCATCTTCCTTCTCCACCACTATCTCTACTTCTCTATGCCTTACATCTCGTCTCTTCGTCCATCTTGTCCTCCATCTTTTCTCCACCTCATCTCTCTCGTGTCCATCCTTCACTTCTTCTTCATTACTAACTTCCTTACGCCCCCTAGCATCACATACTTCACACATCTCCTCCTCTTCCTCCTCCTTTACAGACACACTCACAGATTCTACCATCTCAACTTTCCCTTCTACGATGCATATGATCTCCACACTCTGCTCTTCCAACTTGCTATCTGCCCTGTGAAATTTCTGGCTGGACTCCAGTGCATTGCTCGAAATTCCCCTTGTCAACTTCTCTACTTCAGAGTGGCTCTATTACTGAACAGCAATATGACCACCTAGGTTAGTTTCCAGATTAGTGGCTTCTACACTGACTTCACTAACCTGGCTCCTGGCCGTGGTAAGTGATTTTGAAAGGCGGCAAAAATACGACACGCAAGTCATACGATGTTGGCAAGTCAAAGAACCCATTTGAATTCAGTAGGTCGTGTTCATAATGGCAAAATTAATCTCGGGAGTTTCTGCCAACACAAAGTTCCTCATTTCTCTACTAGAAAGCGCTATAGTGTTCAAGGAGCTTAGATATCTAACCTTCTTGACTTTCATAGTGCTTCAAGGAACAACAAAATTCGACATGCAAACTACCCTCCGGGTGTCAAATAACAAAGCTTGCACCCGGCACCCGAGGCCATACGATATTATTACTAACCTGGCTAGTAACATGGCTGTCTAGACTAATCACATCAAGCTTCTCCGACAAATGCTCCGAGACCTCATCAAGCTTCTCCGACAAACGCTCCGTGACCTCATCAAGCTTCTCCGATATATGCTCCGTGATCTCATCAGGTTTCCTTTACATACTAGTCACCTGGCAGTTCATCCTCTCCTCCATCCCTACGGACTTGTTGCTACGAAGCATGAGTTTCTTCATCATGGCCATCATCTCAGCTCCCATATTTCTTATTTCCTTATTCGTGCCGATACGTTGGGCGCCAATGAAACATATCTTAAATAGTTAAATGTCGGGATCGTTATTGGCGTTTCCTTTGTCCAGCCACACGTTGGTGCGTCAATGTAATTAATTTTATATAACTATTGGTCGGTGTCAACCAACAACAACAACATGCCCCACCATTGGGCAATCAATGTAAGTAATC
The DNA here is from genome assembly GCA_946902985.2 of Meconema thalassinum. Lineage (NCBI taxonomy): Eukaryota > Metazoa > Arthropoda > Insecta > Orthoptera > Tettigoniidae > Meconema > Meconema thalassinum. The sequence continues at coordinate 180,583,183 of OX336393.1, forward strand.
TCTTCCTTCTAATATAATAATCTTCAGAGTCTATATAGCATTAAACATGCAAGGAAATAAGAAATACAATAATTTTATTACTTGTTTGTCTACATGTAAGCAAGCTTCCGTTGCCTACATCACTAACACAGTATCCACAACTACCTTCATATGGTAAATACCTCTCACAATTCTCAGTATTCTTCTTCTCCATTCTTTTCTTCTTGCATTTTCATAAAACATCTTTTTTTACATCAGCATTCTTGAAGACATAACATCTACTTATCCTGTAACACCCTGAACGTTTATCACAAGAAAAGGTATTTAACCAGAATAATGAATATGTGTGAAGAGTACCCAATCTCCCCAGGGGATCAAGATTTATAATCAAAGGGGAAAATGATAACATAAGCTGTTATTAAAAATTAATAGAAGAAGAACTCAAATCAAATTTTAATCATATTACAATATATTAATATATCTTTCAAATACATAAACAAGAGGTTTTATTTTTGAAAGGTGAAGGTTGTATTCACAAAAAATAAGTAAACTACGACTATAATTAATTGCTTAAAAAAAAAAAAAAAAAAAAAAAAAAAAAATCGGAGGAAGCAAGAAATAAGATGAGATTAAATTACTAAATAAATAAATAAATAAATTAGATATCGAACCTGACGTTGACTAAACACAGAAGGAAATGAAAAGAAAAGGTAACATACTTATGGGTTTTGTTCGCAAGTTCAACTAAAGTTAATACACATCCTTCACAGTACATTTTTTTTTTTGGAAATACAATTATATTTCTTCAGCAGTAGACTTCGGGTACAGGTCTATGTGATGAATGGTGTCAATAGATGAAATCCCGGCCGAAGATAACATCAACTAACATCAAATCTTCAAGATGATCCTCTTTTCTGACGATATATCTGCAAACAGATACCACTTCCGAGAGCAAAAGTTTCTTGTAGTAATATCTTAACTTCTGATATCATCTAGTTTACGAGAAAATGCTCAGGGAAAACTCAAGAAAACCACAAATGTTGGCCAACAGAAAATTAAGGAAAACAAATTTCAAAATCCGATTCCTTAAATTGTACACCAACCAAATAAATATACAACCTTAATTAAATAACCAACATTCACAGAAAGAACATTTACCCTCTTTTTTTTAAATCAGTTACAGTTTGCAATGATTGAGAGGAAACAAAAATTAAATATCTTTACATTTTTGTACATACGAAGGATCACTACCCTTCCTCATTTGCGACAGGCGTATTACAAGAGTTTCCTTTTGACATCACCGATCAATCAGGTTCGAGTCGTTAAACAATCTATGAAGTCTCAGGATTCATAGAAGTCCGTACTCAATTTTTCGCGGTAAAAGGTCACATTTCCAACCCAAGAAAATATTTTAAAACAGAAGTTAAGAGCATCCATTGTACCAAGATAAGGAACTAGAGCTATTCTCATGTTAATCCAAATGAGAAAGGCACGACAGAAAGTACAAGAAGGACCAAAACAGACCAAAAAAAAAAAGAAGAGACCAACCCGGTAATAAATTATAAGAAAATTATAAGGGGAAAAAAAATCAAGAAGAAAAGGTTACTAGGATAACACATACAATCACTCATTCATAATCCACATATCCTCAAAGTTTCCCACACTATAATGTTATCAGCCGCAATAATAATTACCCCTGACGATGGAAACTGAGTACCCGCAGAAATATCAGCATACACAAATAACACAAAATACTAAGATGATTTACACTTACCCAATCCAATGAACACAAACAAACAATGAACAGAACGCATTCAACGAGAATAATCTGGGAATGTATCAACATTTAATCACCAATCTATGAATATAAGTTTCATGATAATTACTGTAGTCCAACAAGTACATAAAAACGATCTAAAGAACGCATACCATAAGAACCATCATTCTAGTAACAATTATCATAACTTACCTTAATTACTAGTCACCTTCATCATCGCCCCTCGTTGTCCCATACCAATCGAGGTTAGAAATAGAAGGTATAATGACTTATCCAACACTCATCTAATCAAAATTGTCCCCCATACAACAATAAAACTAGAAGGTAGGAAATCACTCTGATGAATTACAAATTACATTATTGGTCACAAGAAGATCAAAGTACAACCAACCGTTAAATAAATAAAAACCCTAACCTTACTGGTATCAGAAGATAAGCCAAAATGTATTCCACCCACAAATTCTATTTTCTATACTAATTTACCACATATATACAGACAACACATATTTACCACACACACTTATCCTAATAAAGAAATATTTGCATAGCATTTCTCAAAGGAAATGACAGACTACGATGAGTTCAGAAGCTGCGGATTTTGGGAAGGATCACTGCCCTTTTTGACATGTGACAAATGCACTCTGAAGATTTTCTTTTTTGTAGAATCACTCACTAGCATAGTAACTGGAGTGAGAAAACTGAGAATTTTGAAAGGACCACGGAATCTTTCTCTCAACCTACCAGACTCCTTAGGACCAACTTCCTTTAAAGTGAAGTTCTTAACATAAACATCGTCTCCAACTTTTAGAGATGTAGGTTTCCGACCTTTGTTATATCTCTTTTCTAACCTCTCCTGTGCAACTTTCATATTGTTCTTTGCCTTTCTCCAAATTGATCTAACATCCTGGAAGGTGTATTGGTCAGGAAGAAATTGATTTAATGACCACAAATTAGCAATATGGGAGTTAGGTGTGAAGGAGAACATAAGAGCGAAAGGAGTCGTATGGTGGGATTCGTGAACAGCCATATTAAAGGAATAGGTCAACCATGGAATACAACTATCCCACAGACTATGATCGTTGTGATGTTATGCGATCAAAGCCGCACGAAGTTTGCGGTTGACCCTCTCGGCGTATGACCCCTTCGGATAATACGGAGAAGAAGACATATGCACAATAGATAACCCGAACAGGAAGTTCCTAAAAACATTGGATTTGAAACATATGGCGTTGTCTGATACTAAGAATTGACATGGACCAAAATAAGCTTAAATTTGTTCTGAACACTTGATTACAGTTTGGGTCGTTGCAGTTCAATTTGGGAAGATCCAATTAAAACTGTTAAATCGGTCTGTACTGTGCCTGTCTCGGGAAATATGTGCAATGATCCGCCCACTAATTACACTACTCAATTTCCCAAAAAGAACAGGGGAGTGAAAAAAAATGTAGCAGGAAAAACAAATGTGCCTGAATTCTAGTTTGAGAATATTTGAAGAAAACGGCTCGGGTGGCACGTGACAGAGTATCTCCGGGTCGTTACGGGATGGGGGAAAAGGTCGCCATCAATCTAAGAGTTCGCAAGGACACAATCCTGGTGAAGACAGTTAGAAGAAGGAAAATAGAAATGACACAGATAAAAGAAATTTAAGAAAGAAAAAAAAAAAAGGAAAATAATCCTTATTTATTCATGAATTCAGCTCGCATTAAAAATGCCACACCCTGCCTATGATCTCGATGGCTAGAGAATCCGTAAGTGTCTTTCTGAATCATGCAAAATCGGATCAATAATAAAATAAAAAAAACATCACAGGACTGAAACGAAAAGTTAACTAAAAGTCTCATCTGTCGCTGCAGGGATTTTTCGGCGCACACGACACGTAAAAAAAAAAAAAAAACTCATCCCTTAGCGACCTAACTTCTATTATATGAGGGGGGGAAATACACCATCGAAAAATCAAGCTAATGTGCCCTGTGATGTTAACTGCTTGCTAATAAATTGTTACCGGCATTGTACTACCGTAATTGCACACAAAACAGTCCATTCAATATCCAAACGTATTTACATTTATGACTGACAATAATATAATGTGAACTTACCCATCTCAATTCCAAAAATCAAAAAATGTTCAAGTCAGTCCACTAATATTAATAATATTGTATGGCCTCGGGTGCCGAGTGCAAGCTTTGTTATTTAACACCCAAAGGGTAGCTTGCATATAGAATTTCGTTGTTCCTTAAAGGCGCTTTCTAGTAGAGAAATTAGGAACTTTGTGTTGGCGGAAACTCCCGAGATTAATTTTGCCATTATGAACACGGCCTACTGAATTCAAATGGGTTCTTTGACATGCCAACATCGTATGACATGGTGTCATCATTTTTGCCGCCTTTCAGAAATCACTTACCACGGCCAGGAGCGAACCTGCAAGCTTGGGGTTAGTAGACAGACATGTTGACCACACACCCACCGTGGCAAGCCAATCAGTCCACTGATTATCAGGATCAGTTCAAAAAAAAATATTTTAATCAATTTGAAATCCTTAATTAATTCAACATCTCATGCTCAATCCAAAATATTTCAGTCTATTCAAAATCTAATAATCTTGTTAAAAATTCAATAATCTTACATTTTATTCAAAAATCTTTTCGGCAATTCAATAATCATCCCTAATGCCATAATTATTATTATTATTATAATCCTTTCATGGTCTCATGGGCTCAAATCCACATCTAGATTTAAAAATAATCCAGAATCAAACTCCATCAAATGATCATTGAAGTATCAGTGCCATCCATACTCGATGATTTTGTTAAATTCCTCTGGCATGTGCTGATCAAAATAATTAATAAAGAGGACAGAGAAAGGAAAAATTAATTTTTGCCTCACAAAAGCAATGAGCTTAACTCAAAATGAGCCATAAATTCTCTAAGAGAGAATAAATAATTAGATCAAAATATTTAAACATCATGATTGGATTATAAATGATTTATAAAAAAAATACACCATATCATTTGCCAATAAATCGTTGCACTAAGGCAATAGACCTCTTAATAACTCTAGCAGCATGTCACAATAGATCATGGCCCATCAAACTAGCATTCAAAACCAGAAAGCAGATCATCATCTAAGCATTTCCGTATATGGCTTCAATTTATTTTATTTATTTAGCTTATTGCTATAGATACAGGAGAATTTATATGCGTATATCCAAATTCTGGATATAGCCAATAGTCTCTGGGGGTCACGAGAGCGAAGTCACTAGCACTGCCACTGTACTTTCTTTTGCTGCACTCGGTGATGATGTGCGGTTCGTCTGTTCTGTAGCACCACAGTCATACTCAGGCGTTGAAATTCTGTTCCACTTCTAGTGGAATGCTGCACAGTTCCCATGGTTGGTTCGTATCCGTTTCAATATGGACCATAGTCTACGAGGGAGGTTGAAACCAGGTGGCGGAGTTTTCTTCACAGGAGGCATTGTTGGACAACATTTGTTGAGTCTATTCTGCCACTCAACGAAAGTTTGGTAGTTGCTGTTCCTCAAAGGAGAACATCTTTACGTCTGAGATCTGGAGGTGGAATATGACTTAACACTGGTAGCCAATATGTGGGAGTAGATTTAAATATGCCAGTGATGAGACTGTTGTGCTGTTCAGTTGGGTATCTACAATATTTGTGTGAGCACTATTGAGCCAGACAGGAACACAGTATTCGGCAGTCGAGCACACCAAACCTAGAGCCGAGCTGAGCAGAGTTGCAGCTGAGGATCCCCAAGTTGTTCCACATAGTTTATGAATTTTGTTGCGGGTTCCTATTTTTGCAGCAACATTCTGGAGATGTTGTTTATAAGACAGCATTCTATCCAATGTGACCCCCAGATATTTAGGGTATCTATTGTGTTTCAATTGCTGGTTGTCCATGTACACCTTCAGCTCCCTATTAGCTATTTTGTTGTTTAGATGAAAGCAACAAACTTCAGTTTTGCTGGTGTTCGGTGTGAGTCCCCACATTTTAAAGTAGTGCGTCAGCTTCTTGAGGTCTTCTGTTAGGATCTCTTCCGATTGTTCAACTGTTTGTTTTCTGCTAGCAATTGCCCAGTCATCTACATATCCAAATTTCCGTGAAAGTGTCTTTGGCATGTCTGCAATGACCAGATTAAACAAGGGAGCAAGAACCGACCCTTGAGGCAGCCCATTGTTCAACAATCTTCGGCTGCTTACATCTTTCCCCTTGTACACATGGTGTTCAGAAGTCCTGCAGTTTTTGTACATGGGATAACTTTAAGGAACTAGTAGAGTACTCCGTCTTTCCAGACTGTGTCATAGGCCGCGGTTAAGTCTATGAATGCCACTGAAGTCTTGAGTTTTCGTTGATAGCCTGCTTCTATGTAGGTTGTAAGAGACATAACTTGATCTGTTGCATTTCTCTGTTCCACTGGAATTATCTTGAGTATATCAGGACCAATCCTGTTCAGCAGAAGTCTTTCTAGGAGTTTATATGCAACACTGAGCAAGGCAATAGGGCGGTAACTTTCTGGTTTTTCACTTGGTTTGCCTTCTTCAGTATGGCAATAATCTTTGTCTGCTTGAAGAGCTTTGGTATCTGGCCTCTTTCAAGGATATTAGTGTAGAATTTGGCTAGCCAGGCACGAGCCTGTTCTCCACAGTGAGCAAATATCTCGGGGTGTAAACCGTCCTCGCCAAATTCAATATCCAAGTGGCAAATTTAATATTTAATATTGGATGTTAGGCCCCTTAAAACAACAATTATCATCATCATCAATATTTAATATTGGCTATCTTCACACTAAAAAATGTGGCAACCAGAATGCGTAAATCGAACAGTCAAATCTTAACAGATCTGCAGGCATAATAATACTAATAATCCAATCGAAATGTGAATGGCCCAAGGCATAACTTCCAAAATCTTCAAATGAAATCCCAAAGATCGATCAGTAGATCGTCCTAGTAAAAGGCCTGGAATACAAAAAAACGTCGCGCAGACTGCAAAGTCATCCTACAACTTCAACATCAAATCCCCAAAGAAAACGTGGACCAAAAATTAACACCTGTGCATCTGATGCACAAAATCTTAAAATCCTTGGATAAACCCATAAATCAAAAAAGAATAAAGCATGAATGAATCGCAGAAGAAAAATATATTTAAATTGAAATAATTGCCATCGCAATTATGCAAGAGAAAATAATAACAATAATAGTTTTAAAAAAAATTATCATTAATCCCAACAACATTCATTAGACTCCAATGTGTACATTATTAGATAATGCTCTTGCCATGCCGGGGAATTATGCAACGTGTAAATATTATCATGTGCTCTGGATTGCAACTCATTATGGGAAGATTCAACACATGTGTGCTGGCGATACATTTTTACCTCTTGGCATCTTCGTTAAGCAGAAACAAACCTCTTCTGAAAGTTAAATCGAGTGTAAAGATCCCTGATAAATGTTCCCTGGTGTCGTGTTGGCGGCTGGCTTGCTAGGATCGTTGCGACGCCTTCCGGATCAAAGTTCCATCACGTCTTCAGCGTGTTTTAATGTGCCATGGTTTAATTAGAAATATTTGAAACTGTATGTCTCTCCTTCCTCACGAAGACATTCACTTCATTAATATGTGGCCCCATTATATTAGGGTAACACGCCACCACTGTTCCAATTCGATCTAGAGTGTTCAGAAGTGAGATTGTGTTCAGTGTAAATTGGCAAAGATTGTTCCAGAAGTCCGGCGTGAAGCAATGTTCAGTGAACTATGTGAACTATTATTGAGTTCCAATGGTGCCTAAAGCCATGTTCACTTGCCATCACGGCTTTGATTAAATGTGCAATGTTCTGTCGTAAAGATATCCCAACTGATTTCCAATGAATAATGTGTAGGCTTGTAGCACAGGATGAGAAAGATCCAGCCCTCAAACTGTGTTTCACTGCTGCTTTATGCTGGTAATGTTTATATGATTTTTCAACTTACGTGGCTCCAACTTTTTGAGTATCTCAGTGCAGGTCTCAATACTTATGAATATGAACCACCACTTTCACACTGCTGTTAAACCGTAACTTTGCTTGGTGATTTGTAAGTGACGAACTTACATCTAATAGCTCGGCCCACGTTATGCTTACGGTCATAGAAATACATCACTCATGACGATACCGGCACGCACTAAAAGCTTGTTCTAGACATGAACGGAACCAAGATAAGAATGAGAAAAACTCATCGAGCGACCACCTGTCAACCGGTCTGGCTGCATTGCCCGTCGTAGGAGGGGTGGGGATTTTTGCTCGCCCATGTTAATTACCTCTTCTTACTTCCGGCAGTGTGACCTTGCCTAATAAGTTTCTCCAGTTCGCGAAGATTTTTTTCTGGCTCTAGATTGAATACTATTTTAAAAATCAGGTCTCTTGTAACAAAGTTCTAGTTGTTTCTTATAGCACATAACTCGGCGGTTATTCAGTATAATACTTCACATGGTTAAGGAAGTCAAATCAGCGACATAATTGCCTCTCCAGCTGTGACATCATCACTCAGATGCACTGACCTCTGCCGGTCATCTTCATAAGACAAAACCACCGTGACGTAATATCTGCGGCTCCAACCGGTTCACGTAGCGCCGTAGCTTAGTAGTCAGACTACAAATCAGGTACAGTACATACTAAGCCATATCGGTTTCCCAACTTCGAGACTGGTAACGGTCCAACGAAATCGCCGAAGATTTTCTCCATAGGTTTTTGAGCTATGTCAGAAGACAATAATCCTGCTCTGGTGTTATTCGAAGGTTTAGCTAACTTGCAAGCTTTACGATGGTTTACCAACCTCCTAACATCTTTATCCATACCTTTCCATATGAAATTTTCCTTAATTCTTTGCCTAGTCTTGAATACTGCCAGGTGAGCACCAACAGACGATTCGTGGAAATACTTGAATATTTCAGGAATCAATGCAGATGGAAGAACTATTTTAGTAAGTTTATCATATCTAGCAGAACAACATAAGATACGATTCTTTAAGGGATAAGGCTTCACAACATCACCCTTTTCAAGCTTACCAATGACATCCATGAGGATAGGATCTTCTCTTTGATATTCAGAAACATCTCTGAATAACCTTGGGCAATCGGAAAGAATGACATTGGCAAAATTATTCGAAGATTTAGAGATTTCATTACTCTCAATGTTATCATCAGTCTCAGAATTATTCCCGTACATGCGACTTAAACATTCAGCTATGACATTATCACTGCCTCTTTTGTGTTTAACGTTAAACTTAAAAGATAGTATGCGGGTAGCCCATCTCGCAATTCTGCCAGTTTTCTTGGGTTTACCAAGTACCCAACTTAAGGCCTGATTATCAGTTTCTAAACTAAATTCTACATGTTCAATATAGAGTTAAAATTTCTCCAGAGCAAACATTACGCCAAGACCTTCTAACTCGTACACTGAGTATTTCCTTTCTGCATCATTCAAAGTTCTTGACGCATAAGCAATAGGTATACGTCCCGTCTCATGCTCCTGTAACAGTACTGCACCAACCGCACTGTTGGAAGCATCACTTTGAACAGTAAAATTCTTAGAAAAGTCTGGGATCGCAAGGATAGGAGCATTGGTCAACGCAAGCTTCAAGTCCTCAAATGCGGCATCTTGCTCAAGGCCCCAAACAAATGAAACGCCCTTTTTTCTTAACTTAGTAATAGGGGCTGCACGATGTGCGAAATTGGGTATGAACTTCCTAAAATAATTTATCATGCCAATATAACGGGCAATTTCTTTACTTGACTTAGGTGGTTTATATTCTCTAATAGACTGGGTTCTAGAATGATCAATTGATCCCCCAGAAGATGAAATTATATGTCCAAGAAAGGAGATTTGTGGTTTAGCGAAGGAAAGCTTGGATAATTTTACAGGTAACCCTGCTTGCTTAAGTCTGGACATGGGTTCTCTCAAATGTAGTACATGTTCTTCGAAACTTTGGCTGAATATCACTACATCGTCGAGATAGTGATAAACGAATTTGAATTTTATTCCATCGAAAACGTTGTCCAATAGTCTACTGAGCACAGCAGCTCCAGTAGATAACCTGAAAGGTAGCCTTTGAAACTCATTTAAATTCCAATCCATTGCGAAAGCATTAACGTGTTTGGACTTTTCAGAAAGATGAACCTGAAAATACACCTGATTCAGGTCGAGGATACTATAATGAGTAGCCCCCCTGAACCAAGCAAAACAGGACTGAAGATCAGGCAAAGGTATGGACTCGAGAATGACCTTTTTATTGAGAGCTCTGTAGTCATTCACAGGCCTGAATTGTCCGTTAAGTTTAGGCACAAGAAATATTGGAGAAGAGTAGCCGATTTGGATTTCCTAATAATCCCTTCTTCGAGCATCATGTCAATTATTTCTTTAAGGATCTTCACTTTGTTACAGTACAATCTCTATGACTTTTGGTTTTGATCATGGCTACTCTTTGCTGGTGAGCTATTGCAGGCCTCAGTGCAAAGCTTAGAGATTCCTGGCAATGGTGAACCAGTAAAGGAGAAGAGGGCCATGCTAAATTGAGTGACATATCTGTATTTTTATTCCTATTTACGTTGTTCTTTTGTTTTTTATATATCTTTGGTTTTTTAGTACTCTATGACTATTCATGTGAGGAGTCCATACTGGAAGATTTTTATGAGAGTATCTGTGCAATTCATCGATTAGATTATTGACATGTTGATATGGAGGGGAAGAAGTGAGTTGATTATTGTGTGTGTGCTTGAGAAATTGAAATTAGAGTGAGAACAATAAATGGAGAAAGGCTTTGAGGAAAGTGTTTTGATGAAGTGCTTGGAATGGTGCTAGTAAGAATTGCATTGGAGGCAAGTAGAGTAAGGTGAAATATATAAATTGCATGAGTATATCAGGTCTGAAGGAGGTGTGTCCAAGCCAGAAAGAGTTGTGTTTTGTATGAGAAAAGTATCCCTCATTGAGTATAATCAACCATGACCCCGGAATGTACGGTTACACTTATGACGCCACAAAGTGAGGTTCGAAAGAGGGATACGGACATGAATAAGGAAAAGAAGAAAGAAAAGCAAACTTTAACAAAGTGATTCAGTGCAGGAAAAAGGAAGTATACGGCCTTATCGTGTGCAGTAACGATAGTCTGTTCCAAATGCTGCTTAGCAAGATCACAGGTATGCAAGAGTCGGTAAGCCAAGAAATAGGGTCAGTGAAAGAGTGTATGAGTAAGGAGATAAGAGAAGTGCGGCAGCAAAGAGAGTCTATGAAAGCGCAAATAGAATCTATAGGTAAGCAGGTATACGTAAACGAAGAAATAAAGAAGCAGGTTGTAGGAACTAATGTTAAGATTGAGGAGATGTGTGAAGTACGTGATGCTGGAGGGCGTGTAGAAGATGGTAATGGAGAGGAAGAAGGAATGAACAAGTAGTTCCGTGAAGAACTATACAGCCTATTTTCATATATCCTACTTATGTTCACTGCCACTAATAACATACAAAATTTCAGTTCGATTGCTGTAATAGATTCGTAGATATTGAGTACCGTCTTAATATTTCGGATGGTCGCTATGTTGGATTTTATATATGCAGGTCCTAGAGTTATGCAATGTTACATGTAGATTATTGTGTACGTGTAGCATTCAAACTTCACTCGCATGATTAGGACACAAGAAGTAACAAGGAGATTTTAAAATTTCGCACAGCTGCCATCTTGTGGTTTTGGAAATAATTGAAATAAATTAGATGCCAGTGGATTAACATTCGTATAAGGATTTACTGTACCAAGTTTCACTGCACTAGGATGGTTAAGTTGCGAGAAACGTCCATGTGAATGTTTATACTTCGCGTCGCCGCCATGTTGGATTTGTGATCACCAGGTTATTGAAAGTCTTATAGGTGAACTTATGTTCATAGCCCCTATGAACATTTAAAAAAAATCAGTTTGATTGCTGTAATAGATTCGTAAATATTGAAAATCGTCTAAATATTTCGGATGGTCGCCATGTTGGGTTCTTATAAGTACAGGCCATAGAGTCATGTACCATTAAAGGAAAATTATTGCGTAGGTTCATTATTCAAACTTTCACTTCGATCGCTTGATTACGACACAAGAAATAAAAACTTAATTTTTAAATTTGCAAAGCCGCCATCTTGAGGTTATGTAAACAATTGAACTAAATTACATACCAGTGCATTACAATATGTATAAACATTTCTTGTACCAGATTTCATTGAGTTTGGAACATTAAATCGCGAAAAAGGTCTATTTAAAATTTTCAAATTCGCTTGGCCGCCATGTTTGTTTTGTAGTTAACCGCTTTTTGAATGTGTTATAAATAAACTTCCAGTAGTGCCCTTTATCTCCGTACAAAATTTCAGGGTGATACAGCTAATAGTTTCAGAGATATAGAATGCCGGTGAAATATTTCGCTCATGCGCCATCTTGTGGTTATGTAAACAATTGAACCAAGTTAGATGTCAGTGCATTACAATGTGTATAAACATATTCTGTACCAAGTTTTATTGCGTTTGGTTGGTTAAATCGCGAGAAACGTCTATTTAAATGTCGCAAATTCGCGTGGCCGCCATGTTGGTTTTGTAGTTACCAGGTTTTCAAAGGTCACATAAGTGAACTTCTAGTAGTTTCGTTTATCACCATACAAAATTCCAGGGTGATATCGGTAATAGTTTCGGAGATATTGAATGCTGGTGAAATATTTCGCACAGCCGCCATGTTGGATTGGTGAGACTTAACAAAATTTGAAGGGCACGATCGAGGTCGCCCGGAATAGTGCTATGAATTTACGGAGTTTCATTGAAATCGCTCCAGCCGTTTAGAATTTATTAGGGGGTGACACACACACACACACACACACACACGGACAAAGGTGATCTCATAAGCCTATTTTTTTTTTTTTTTTTTTCAAAATTGAAAATAGGCTAAAAATGGTCAAGATATTGAGGAGATGTGTGAAGTACGTGATGCTGGAGGGCGTGTAGAAGAGGGTAATGGAATGGAAGAAGGAATGAAAGATGGTCATGATTTCGAGGAGATGTGTGAAGTACGTGATGGTAGGAGGCGTAAAGAAGAAAATGGACAAGAGAGAGAACAAGAGAAAGGAGAAACGGATAACGGAGAAGTTGAAATGGAAGAAACTGAAGACTAGAAAGGAGAAGCAGATGAGATTGGTCATGAGGAGGACAGTAGCAGTCAAGAAAAAGAGGAAAAAGATGAGGATGAAAGTGCAAGAGTGAGCCATGGAGAAGACAACATACTAGAAGAAGATAAGGTGAAGAAGAAACAGTGGAAAACCAAGTGGAAGAAGAAAAAAAAGCTTGTAGTTTAACGTGACCGTTAATCTCGAGATCATGAGCCACGGGAGTGGAAGAAGAGAAAGGAACTGTTGAGTAAGACAAGACAGACGAGGAAGAGGTGGAAAATGTGGAAAAGAAGAAGAGAGAAGTGGTTGCGAATGAAGACAAAGAGGACCAGGAGAATGGATAAAAGAATGAGTTGGAAAGCAAAGAGAAGGAGTAGGAAGAAGATGAGATGTCAGGTATAGGAAGATAAGAGAGTGAAGGATCAGAAGAAGAAAAAGAGGAAGGGAAGGAGAGAGGAACGGTGGAGACGGAAGATGAGGATTACAAGGTATGGAATGACATGGCGGATAAAGAAAAAGACGAGATGGAAGGCAGAGAAGAAAACCGAATCCGAGAAGAAGACGCCAAAAAGGATCTCAAGTGGTAAACGTGGAGAACAGGATGCCGAATCGGAAACGCTGAGTAATGCTGATGAAAATAATGATCAGTCTATGGATGTTGATGGAAACGAATATTTATGCATTCGAGATGGTAATGGCATCGAAGGTAGCGGTTCGAATGATGAAAGGAGTGGAGATGGATGTCTTTATCAAATGAACTCATTTCTTTGGCGCTTCGAGACTTATTTGGAACGTGGATTAGCTTGATGACGATTGTGTAGTTCCTTCGGAGGTGGTTGAGTTATTTTGTGCTGTGTGTGATATTTTGGTGTATGTGTGGAATGTGTTGTTTGTTTGTATAGGAGGGCGTATTGTCACAGTACAATCTCTATGACTTTTGGTTTTGATCATGGCTACTCTTTGCTGGTGAGCTATTGCAGGCCTCAGCGCAAAGCTTAGAGATTCCTGGCAAAGGTGAACCAGTAAAGGAGAAGAGGGCCATGCTAAATTGAGTGACATATCTGTATTTTTTATTCCTATTTATGTTGTTCTTTTGTTTTTTATATATCTTTGGTTTTTATTAGTACTCTATGACTATTCTTGTGAGGAGTCCGTACTGGAAGATTTTTATGAGAGTATCTGTGCAATTCATCGATTAGATTATTGACATGTTGATATGGAGGGGAAGAAGTGAGATGATTATTGTGTGTGTGCTTGAGAAGTTGAAATTAGAGTGAGAACAATAAATGGAGAAGGGCTTTGATGAAGTGCTTGGAATGGTGCTAGTAAGAATTGCATTGGAGGCAAGTAGAGTAAGGTGAAATATATAAATTGCATGAGTATATCAGGTCTGAAGGAGGTGTGTCCAGGCCAGAAAGAGTTGTGTTTTGTAAGAGAAAAGTATCCCTCATTGAGTAGAAAACTCGATATTATACTCGATTAAATTAGTTACTCCCAACTTGTCGGTTAAAACATCCGGAAAATCCCTACAGAGTTTACGTACCTCAGTTGCTTGATCATTTGACAAATAATCGAACTCACGATCATCGATACCCAACGACTTAGCCTAATCTTGAGTTGAATTCACACTTGAGTTAGATGACAGCAATTTGAAATTGATTTTGAGGTTAGGTCTAAAGTTGAACCTAAACGATTTGTTCATCAAATCCATCAACAATCCTACGTGAGAAATAAAATCAGCACTGAGAATTACATTACATGGTAAGTTGTTCACAATCCAAAGTTTAAATTTCCACGAAAAGTTATTGATACTAATTCTTACCACCACGTAACCATATACCTCCAGATTAGAACAATTAGCGGACACAAACTTATTTGGTTCCATGATAATCTTGCCAAACTTGCAAATCATAGTCATATTTTCAAACCATCTCTTACTTAGGAATGAACTCACACTTCCAGAATCAATTAGAGCAAGAACAGGTTCTTTGTTAATTCTAATGTCAATAAAGAGAGAAGTACCATTAGTTACATTCGAGATACGATGGCACACTCTCTTACTCACCTTGAGACCTCGATCATAATTACAATTAATTTTACGTTTAACATTCTTTTTATGAGAAAGAGTATTTGTAATATGACCATCCGAGGAAGTCTCTTTCATTAAACCTCAGAAATTACGATGATTTCTTTGGTTACAGAATCGTGCGATGTGATCAAAGGAACCACAGAGATTACATCTGTTACCTTGGTTGGACCTATATCCATCTGGATGAAATGCCCTTTTCTCATGAAAACCAGGACGTTGAACATCAGGAGAGTATGCCTGATTATATTGGCAAACCTGACCTAGATAATCATTTTTAGGAATTCCAGTAACATCGTAAACAGGTGGTGGAATATTATAAACACGTAGTGAATTAGCTTGTGTTACTTCCTCAGCTTTCATTACAATCTCATTCAATTGAACATAACTCATAGGATTAGAATGCATAGTCAAACACAAATGATATTCCGGATTTATGCCTACAACAATAGAAGAAACAATTTGTTCTTCAGATAACTGCAGGTTAAGTACTCTAGCGTAGGTTCTAATATCTGAGAAATAATCGTTCAAAGTCTCATCAATTCTTTGAACACGAAAAAAATTTGAATTGCAGTACACTTAAGGCACGAACCGGGATAAAATAATTCAAAGCATCTAATGGAAGGAAGCAAAAGAAACATTAGAGCTCATTGCAGTTATTAACTTTTCTCTTAGCAAACCAGCAGTATAAGGGAAAATCAGTTGGTACAATTGTACCTCTGTTAACCTAAACACAACCGCATTATCTTTCAAATTCATCACATTTCTTAAGAATTTTATCTACAATTCAATATCATTACCGTTGCACATCTGAAATTCACCGAGATATGTAGTCAACGGGTGAGGAAGACTAGCTAACTGAATATTATTAGAACAATTGGACGACGGAGGCAAAATATCATTAGTCAAGACGTTATTAGTGAGGTTAGACATGTTTTGATTCCCTTGATTAACACTTGAATACACTACCCTATCTTTACTGCTAGATAATGAGCCAGCAGTAGAGTTATTAGGCAACGTAGGAGCAATCCTAACTTTATTTAGGTTAGGTTCTACTGTCTGTACAACGTTCGAAGACCCTGTTAGTATATTCTCTGACCAAATAGGTCGACTTTCAAGGTTATTTGTGCCTGCATCAAAGTTATTCAGACACAAAGTTTCAAAATGTTCACTTAAACAATTATCGACACTCCCAGATTGAATAATTTCAGAAGGATCACACGTGTTAGGTTCAACACTCGATGAACTATCGACATCCCCATCAGGATTATCTAGTTGAACACTAGGAAACAAGTTTTTAAAACACATTACTAGTTTAGATTGCAAACCTTTTAAGACAGCATGGAATTCTGCATCATGATCAGACCAGATCTTAATTAAATCACCTGAGTCTATGGTACTAATGAACGGCACGAACCTTAAAACGATAGAGTTGAGAAACAGAAGGATTATTACTTATATCAGAAAAAAAAAAATCATATAAATTTAACAAGGTGTTAAGAATAGGTACGATGTCTGCTTTACCTTTTCTCCAATCAAAGGAGTCCCAGTTTGGAATTTCAATAGGCATCGACATCAATGTAATCCAATATCGGTTTCCCGCAGTCCAGTAGGATGCTTTCTCCTAATTAGAATTTCTCCTTAGTGAGATTAGCAATTGAGTACGGCCTTGCTTGTAGAACGTACATGCAACAAAAAATACAAATGTTTAGAGAAAATATGAAATCACATACCCTACAATAAATTTTCACAATGAGAATTCGGTTCAATTACATAACCTAAGTTAGTTGACCCCCTCCAATATAAACTTGATAATGATTCGATCGCGGTCTGCTACCAGAATGTCACACCCTCAACGTGTGCTGCTAATCTGTTTTGAAGCCGCTGGCTGCGAGCGAAGCGAGCAGACCAGCGGCGCTAGGGGACCAGGTACCGTTGCGTCTAAGCGCGACTCTGCCTGGTGTATTTTATTTTAAGGACGTAATATTTGTAATTCATTTATGAATTTGGTAATCTCTTTAATATGAAAAATATGATTTTTACCGCCGCAAGCGATGTGTCGGCCGCCGCTTCGGCAGCAGCGTGTATAATTTGATGATTGTTTAAATTGTTTTTATAAATAAGGTTGAATTAAGATTAAAGATTTGTTATTTTTATTTTTAGTTTACGGGGAATAAGTAGTTGTCATAGCAGTCGAGCTCTTTAGCTACTAGTCTGATGTTCTGGCTCTATATGTATCGTGCGCCATGGCCGGTGTTTCAACAGTTTCGGCTTTGTAATAATAATAACAATTTGTTTGAGGTTGGAAGTTAAATTTTGTTTGATATACTTTAGGAAGGAAGAAATAGCCCTCTAGCGGGTTGATTTGTTTAGGATGGAAGTTGATGGACTTTTAGCAGGTATTTTGTTAAAATAATAGTTTGGTTTAATAAGCCTCGCTAATGATTTGGGATAAAGAAAAGATTAAAATGACGTGTAATGTATTGAAATGAACTGAGAGATGGCTACTGCGCTGCAATGGCTGTATTTTAACGAGCCGCCTGAGCGGGCAATTTGCTGGCCTGTGATTGGTCGTTGGAATTTTTCTCATTTAGGGTATTTCTAAGTGGTAAAAATGAGATTTTTGATTTGGTTTGAGAAATTTGAGAGTGTATCTATGCTCTAGAATAGTTCTTGTTGTGTAAAATATTGTGGTTTGGTCGAAAATGTTAGTCGGACGTTCCAACCTGCCAATGAAGGCCCGGATTGGCTGTTCGAGTTTGTAGCTGTTTCCTTTAGAGAATTTACATATTGTGTTTCTATTGAGTTGGAAAAGTAATTTGGAAAGTTTGTAGATGAACGTTTTAGTTTCTATTTTATGAATCTGTTGATTTGTATGTTTGTGTCCTGTATGATGCCCGCTGACCATAGCGCTCCATCCCAGGCGGCCAGGGCATCGCCTAGCCCCCAGGCAGGCACGCCATGCGAAAGCAAGTCTTGGGTTTGAGTGCGGTTTGCTCAGGCGGTCTTGTGTTCGATAACGAAGGGAGCCATTCCAAGGGGGAAGAAGAAGAAGACCACTTCGGGGAGGGGGGGTCTGTAGATGATGTAGACCTAGGAACCCAGAGTGCCTCTGTAGCTGTTATGAAAATTTTGTAACTGTGTAATCTAGGTACGCAGTGCGTCATCCCGGGCGGGGTCGGCCGTGGCTTTGTCCCCCGGGGAGCCACACCACGTGACCCTGATTCACAGTTTTAAAGGGACTAGGTTCCTTATTAAGCTGTTGGGTGTGTAAAAACGGCCCGTTGGGCAGGTGAATTTGGGTTGTAAGTTTATTTAATGTAGAATTTCTGGTTACCCTGTAGATTGTTGTTCGTAATTTATAAGTCGTTACCTTGTAGTATGTCACTCAACGTGTGTCACAAGAAAAGGTATTTAACTAGAATAATGAAAATGTGTGAAGCATGCCCAATCGCCCCAGGGGATAGAGATTTTTTTTTTTTTTTTTTTTTTTTTTTTTTTTGAATGAATGATATTTATTCAATTAATTCCAAAGAGCCATAGGCTCGTACAGAGGAATTGTACAGTAATATGTGTGTTTACACACCAGGAAGAAAATTCTGAAGGTAACACAAATTGATGAATAAGGGCATAGGCCTATTAGTAAAGTTGATACTATATCTAAGATTGTTTAGACCAAGGTCTCTTAAAATGATAAGCACAGGATTTTTGAGCTTATTTGATGTATTACGATGCATCGAATTTTTCCCACAATACTTTCGTAGTTTTCCTCTTAAATACTGACAAAGTTGGTGCACTTTTTACTTCATCGGGAAGTTTATTATATAACTGTGATGCAGAGAACTTGAAACTATTTCTACCGTATTTAGAAGAGTGAATGATATATAAGGCTACGTCCTTCGCATGCCTAGTTCCATAAGAATGATTGTCCGAGTTCAAGATGTAGGGAGAGCTATAGAGTATTGTGTTGTGTTTAATTTTGTATATTAGCATAGCTGCTCGGAGATCTGCACTTATGCTGAGGGGTAGAATTTTACTTCTGATGTACAGATCTTTTACTGGAGTGCAGTAAGGAAGGTTAAATATGTTTCTAATAGCCCTATTCTGAATAGTCATTAAATCATTCAGTGTGGATTTCCTGCAGTGAGCCCAAATAACATTTAAATATTGGAGCTTGCTATGTACAAGTGAATAGTAGATTTGTTTTACAAGGTTTAGGGGAATAAGATACCGAAGTTTCCTTAGGATCCCTACTATAGGTGAGAGTTTCTTAGCAATTCGTTCAACGTGTTCAATCCAGGTCAGGTGTTTGTCGATGATTAGACCTAAATACTTTGCCTGATTAACCTCTTTTATTTCAATATTATTTATATATATTTTGTCATGTGTGATTTCTTTCATGCTTTGCTTTGAAATTACCATGTAATTGGTCTTCTGTAGGTTCATTGTTAATTTATTGGCCTGGAACCATTGTGAGAGAGTATTTATATCTTGTTGCACATTTTGTATGATTTCAATTATGTCTTTCCCAGTGTAGAAGATATTTGTATCATCTGCATACAATTTGATATGCCCTCTCAAATTACATTCCACAATATCATTTATATAAATTAAGAATAATGTAGGTCCAAGTATAGATCCTTGTGGAACTCCATGAGTTATATATTTTCCTGAACTTATGCATTTATTCAAAGCTACATGCTGCTTTCTTCCAATAAGGTAGCTTTGGAACCATTTTAGTGCTATACCTCGGACACCAGCATTTTCTAATTTTGATAACAGTATTTTATGATCTACTGTATCAAAGGCTTTTGTGAGATCAATAAATAACCCAACTGCCATATTATTTTTGTCAATAGTTTCTTGTAGCATTGTTATTAGGTCAATAGTTGCTGCCTCAGTACTAGAATTTTCCCTGAATCCATATTGCATATTATGAAAGAATGTATTCTTGTTCAGAAATGAAAGCAATCTTGTTTTTACCACTTCTTCCAGAATTTTTGAAACTACCGATAAAATAGAAACAGGTCTATAATTATTTGGATTTCTTTTGTCACAACCCTTAAATATAGGAACTACTTTGGCCACTTTTAAGTCATCTGGTATCATGCCAGTAACTAAGGACTCATTAATCATTTCAACCAAGATTTTAATAAATGATTGTATATTGTTTTTAATGAAATTTGTCTTGATCCTATCTAATCCACAGCTCTTTTTATTCTTTAAATTTGTGATGATGGACTTGACCTCTGCTTCATCTGTCGGATATAAGTAGAGAGAATTTGACTGATTGTGGTCCTTACTGAGGATTTCCTTCTGTTCAGGAATAGCTTTTGCTAGACTTCCAGCAATGTTTGTGAAGAACAAGTTAAATGATTCACATAGTTCTTGATTGTCTGTGATAATTTTGTTGTCTATTTCAAGTGAAGTGCATGTCTCAACTGTTGGTTTTTTGTTGTGTATGATTTCTTTGATAGTCTCCCAAGTTTTATTAGAATTGTTTCCATATGTTCTGAATTTATCTGAGTAGTAATTTGACTTTAGTCTTCTTTTTAAGTTTGTTACATTATTCCGGCATCTACAGTATTCTTGGTTCATATCATTATTATTTCTGTGAAGGGGATTTTTGAGCTTTGCATGCAGAGTGTCTCGTTGTTTTATAAGTGTAAGGAGTTCAGCTGTGACCCATGGTAAGTTAGTAGTCTGTCTGTTATTGTTAGAATTGTTTGTTATTTTTCTTTGGCTATGCCTGTTCCTTAGATTCAATTGTTTGATGAAAGAGTTATATAGAGAGTTAACAGTACTATCTGCATCATTATGGGAATCTGCATTTATAGATATATTAGTTTCAGGAGTGTGTTGCCTATCCCAAGAGTCCTCGTGTGTTGTTGATTTTGTCGGCTTATGTGACAGAGTGTACGTGCTATAATTGGTCTTGGAAATATCAAGAATTAATATACTGTGATCACTAATATCATTGCTGACATTTGATATTTTATAACTTAATTCTGAATTGTTTAGTGACACGTGGTCTATTAAGGTAGCTGCAGTGTCACAAAGTCGTGTAGCATATTTAGTGTTGCATTGTTTAAAACCATAGCATGCTATTAAATTCAGATATTTCCTTCTTAATTGATCATCAGCTAGGATATCAATGTTGGTATCTCCGAGGAAGATGCATAATTTATTGTTTATCTGGCTAAGAAAACTTTCAAATGAATTTAAGAAGGGTATGGCATTGCTTCTATTGGGGTTATATGCTGCAATAATGTCAATGCTTTTGTATGTTGGCCTATTACTTTTAACATCATCTCTGAATACCTCAATCCACATCAAACTATGATTCATTTCACACTTTCTTTTAACGTTCACTTTCCATTTGTGTGATACATAAATACCCAGACCCCCACCAACTTTGTCATCTCTATGAGCAAACACGCTTGTGAAATTGTTGAAGTTATAAAAATCTGCCTCATTACTTTTCACCCAGGTTTCTGTAACTACCAATACATCTATCTGACCTATCATCTGCACGAGAATTTCAATGTCATCAAGCTTATTCCGAATACTTCTGCTATTAATGTACAAACACCTAACCTCTCCACCTAATTCTAATGAGTTTATGCATGCACTTATATTAGAGTCCTGTTGCATGAAATCATCCAAACAGTTGTACTTATGTTCACTGCACTGTACTTCACCTAGGTGTCCACTTGTAGTCAGCGCTTTCTTCTCTCTAAACAATAAAATGTCATCACTCGTTCCAGCAATTAGTTTTCCGAGAGTAAAAACTTGGCAACTCTGTTTAAAAGTTTTCCAAATTTCATTGTTCCTCTTCTATTGAGGTGGAGACCATCATAAGCAAGGTCCCTGTCTTGTAACCAAGAGTTCCCTTCTAAAAACATAATGTTTTTTTCACCACACAACCAATCTCAAAGGGGAAAATGATAACATAACCTATTATTAAAAATTAATAGAAGAAAACTCAAATCAAATTTTAATCATATTACAATATATTATTATATTATTATATCTTTCAATCTTTATTTTTAAAAGGTGAAGGTTGTATTCACAAAAAAGAAGTAAACTACGACTATAATTAATTGCTAAAAAAAAATTAGCAATCAAAGCTGGCAAGAAACCAGATGAGATTAAATTACTAAATAAATAAATAAATAAATTAGATATCGAACCTGACATTGTCTAAACGCTGAAGGAAATGAAAAGATAACATACTTACGGGTTTAGTTTAGATGCAACTCCAAAAACAGAAGTTCCAGATCAACTTATAATAAGGTTAATTGAATATAAATAATTATCTTCTTAGTTAAATGTCTTTCATATATCGAAGGTATTCATAATCTCATGATTATTTGCAATTTATACTTTTAAAAACATTTATCGGAGCGATCTTGGCATACGTCAATCCAGATTAAAGTCGAAAAACAATCTCATCGCAGAAAAAACTGAAGAAGAATATTTTGGATTGTTAGATATAAGATTCATGGAAAACAATCCACCTCGTTCACATGGCAACGAATACGATAAAATAATGTCCACGACATAACACAGCATGGTGTCCACAGGCAGGAAAAGTCAGGAATAGTCAGGAAAAATCAGGAATTTTGTTTTTAGTCAGGAAAAAGTGTGAAAAAATGGCGTGAGTCAGGAAAAAATGGAGAAAAGTATTAGAAAGTCAGGAATTTTATATTAACCATACAGTATTTTGTGTTTTAGAGCCATAATTTGATGTTACTAGTTCAACTAATCTCTGAAGATAAAAAGCAATAACTCACTGGACATTTTGGTAAGTTTCCATTTTTACATTGCATCATAGTAAAAACCTCTTTTACCTATTTTTTGTACGCTTTTTTGGCGTCGGCGTAGGGATGTGGCGACCCCATCACTATAGTTTAGCTTATTAAGTACGGTACTTCGATTTATGTATTATTGCATTATAATTTACTCTATTTTGTATTTTAAATGAATAAAGAGGCGAGCATTGGGGCAGCTATGGGGATGGTGGAGGTTGCAAAGAAAATAAAAAATATTTGTTCAAATAAACCTTTTTTCCGATGTTATGATGACTTCGAGAGTCAGGAATTTTGTTGAAAAATGGTCAGGAAAAGTCAGTAAAAGTCAGGAAAATTGACATTGAAAATTCTGTCGACACCATACACAGGCTTATATGAAGCAAACTACAGTGTGGTCAATGGAAAGAAATAACTTAAGAAAAATTTTATAGGTTAAGAAACTTGAACCACACAAACAAAATGATGTTACCATGAGATGAGAATCTCAGGACAAGTAAAAAACTCAACTTGAAAAGAAACAAAATAACTTCAGAAAAACATGCTACAAGCACGAAATAACCCTAGAAACACAACTTACGAACTTGCGTAACCCAGGTTGTCGCATTTTAAACTCACAAAAAAAAACTTCGGTCCACATGCCAAAAAACATGTATCTATTCCCTGTTGACAAATTGGTTAATTTAAATATAATATCTTTAAAATCTATCTCCTGCGACGGTCGAATTCAAATGTTATACAAATTCCATCGTGATAAAATTATAATTGGGGGTAGAATAGCCCACTTTCCAGAGATATTTCTACATCTTCTCGGCTCGTCTTCTCAACACATAATAATAATTCTTTCCAAAGAGGGAACAACCAATTCAAGATAATCTGAAGATCAACAAGCGTACGCCATGTTTGCGTGAACATCTGGTCATAACAGTTGTAAGGTGCAGAGCGTTACTGTCAGTTGACGCATGCTCCGCTAGGTCGATCGGGAGGTAATACAGTAAAGAAAGTCCAAGAAATTCAAAAAATATTGAGTCGTAAGCAAATAACAGCTCATATCCCAAAACATAACATTGTCATTCTCTCAGAACATAACATGATATTCTGCACATCTCAACTTTTCACTTTCCCACTCTCCACAGGCAGACACTCTATTTTTCTTTTCCAACCACCAGATAACCTCTCCATTATTATTTTTCCATAATGATATCGCCCACTCCCATTGAAACAAGCCATTCCGTTCTTGCAACTCGACAAGCAGCATTCCTCATAGTAACACATAGTAACACTAACACTATCCTCATAGTAACAGAATAAAGAGAAAAGAAATATAACAACACTCAGTCATAAAAAGAACATAAAGAGAAATGAAACTTCATTGGGCTAAGCCCCCTGCTACCTCACTGCTGGATCACCGAGTATCTAGTTGGCACAAGGCACTAAACTCCCTGCAGTGTCCGAACAAGAGGTAGCCATTTTCCTAACCTCAAAACTAAATATAATACCATGGCGCTGATACATACTTACAGAAACCCAAAGGTGAGCTCTGTAACCAAATAAATTCAGTCACAGATTCTCGCTCACTCCAGTGACGGCTCAGGTGCCGGGTGCCGCGCACGCGCATATGTACGGCAGAATACGTTGCTTCAAATCAGTAACATGCATTTTTACTCACCATGTTTACAGTAGATGCTGAAAATGTTCCCCATCCGCTTTCAAACATAATCGGCATCTCCTTATAAAGTTTCTGGTTACTCTGGTTAATTTAGCTTCAGTAAGGAAATAATGACCTTTACTTCTATTTTTATTGTTTACTGAACATGTACGTTTGAATCTCTTAGCCAGTTGTTTTATTGTCCGATTTATAGGAATGGGTCTCCCTTGAAATGTCACTCGAAACTTTTGTCTTGTTCTAGCGCACGATTTCCTGCACTTTATGTACGTATTGTGCAGATATACACTTTCACGTAACGAATATTTCACATAAGGCATTACAGCACTATACACAATCACAATAAAACAACTGGCTAAGAGATTCAAACGTACAAGTTCAGTAAACGATAAAAATAGATGTAAAGGTCGTTACTGAAGCTAAATTAACCGGAGTAACCGTAAACTTCATAAGTAGATGCCGATTATGTTTGGCAGCGGATACTTGGAAACTTGGACTATTGGTGCAGCAGAAAAGAGGAGAATTGAAGCATTTGAAATGTGGTGTTACAGGAGAATGATGATCAGATGGGTAGATAGGGTTACAAACGAAGAGGTATTAAGGCGAGTGGGAGAGGAGAGATGTTTCTAGCGACTGCTAATGAAGAGAAGAGATAGGTTGGTAGGACACATACTAAGACACCCAGGAATAGCAAGCTTAGTTATGGAAGGAAGGGTCGAGGACAAGAACTGTAGGGGTAGACCAAGGTTAGAATATGTTAAACAGATTGCCTCGGATGTAGGGTGTGGTAGCTATGTAGAGATGAAACGATTAGCTCAGGACAGGGAGCCATGGAGAGCTGCATCAAACCAGTCAACAGACTGAAGACTCAAACTCAACGGGGAACATTTTCATCATCTACTATAAACATGGTGAGTAAAAATGCATGATACTGATTTTAAGCACCGTACTCTGCCATACATACGGTATGTGCACGTGGCAGCCTTCAACTAAGCCATCACTGCCGGAGCGCGTGAGCGAGAATGTCCTTGCCAAGCAAATGTGAAGACCCTGTAGTGTATATAGAATCAATATTTTCATCACTAGGAAGGTGTGCATTTGAGCACGCACATTACAAAGTGCAGAACGATAAATTTTGTTTTAAAACACATTTTTAAAGAAATGTTTCGCAAATTTTGAATTACCGATGTTTTACTGTATAACTATAAGTTATTGTCGTGTTTTGATTAATTCATACGGAAATGTAACATCTTCAAAATACAGGGTCATCAATTTAAGTCTCGCATCCGATACCGATCACGGCGCGGCAAGCTCTCGCGCTGACACCCGCTCGCTGGCCGGTAAAAAGTGCGCGACTTCTACCCACTACTTCGCGTCAACATACAGTCATTTAATAGCAATTTCTAGTGAAAATAATTATCTACAAACTTACCTGGTTTTACAAGAAATGTTCAAAGTGTTATCCGTCAGCTCGCAAGCATGCCTGGCACCTCGTAAACAAGTTTCTAGACACACGACGAATTTCTTCCTGGGTGACGTTCGTTATAACTTGGCGAATATTTTCTTTTAACTCCTCACTTGTGTGAGGATTGTTTGCATATACCTTTCCTTTCAGCATTCCCCAGAGGTAATAATCACTTCACAAGCTTGAATACGCCGGAGATACTGACAGCTTATTGCAACATTGCCGATCGCAGCGCACGTGTTCATTGCGGGGAGAACGCCAAGGCCACCTTGACCGGCCTAGCGGCCGCATCTGCCAAGGCCACCTTCACTGGCCTAGTGGCCCCATCTGCCAAGGGCACCTTCACCGGCCTAGCGGCGCGTACATGCGGGAAATAAAATGATGACCCGGTAGTTCATATGTAGCCTAGCTAAATTCTATTTTTGTACTCGGCTCTGAGAGATTTCTGTGATGGTATACCAGTTACACAGTTCCGCAAAAATTCTTTCATTATGTAGGAGGAGCTTTGAGGTTATTAGGTCGAGATTTAATGCGAAAGAACCAATGCTTTTTGGGACAACAGCTTGTCCCATTATCAAGGTTAGAAAGAAAGTAATGGAATGAGTCATCATGGGCGTCTCTTCTCCATTGATAAAATGATATTAGATAGGAGGGTATTTCAAAACATAAATCACTACTCCATGATCTCCCAAGTCAAAGAAGAAGATGGCAACTTAATTATAGAAGGACTACCATGATTTGCTCAAAGGATAGCCATCACTTTAAAGTTCCTAGGAGTTTAGTTATCTCTATAATGAGTCTAAGTGTGAAATCTTTTTCCATACAGTTGACAGATGTTTCATCAATAAGAATTGTATGGCTTATTCAGCCTCAACGGACTTCTCTGTTTGGCAAGGACATAAGTGCTTACAATGTTCCTTGACCCTTGTGAGATTATCCTACATGTCTGGCCAACATATACATTACCACAGGAACATGGAGTTCTAAATATTCCAATTGAATCTTTGACCGATCACAAAAATTTGCGTATGGTGGCATTAGGCTTGAATGTGTCTGAATGTGTATGTGACTTCTGAGAATCAGGTCATGTTGCCATAATTAAAGAAATAATTTATCCTTTATAGAATAAATACGTATATAGGCCTGCAGTCATATTCCATAGTTAAATAAATAAGATAATTGACTGTATGCTGGGTGCTTGGCATAGCCTTTTACCTATGCCCTTGAGAGCAACTGGCACCAACATGGTTCTGGAACTTCCTGGAAGGTTTTGTGTACAATTTGCTAAATTTTAAAGAGATATTTTAACATATAACTTACTTTTAATTTATACATTGTTTCTAATGACTCTTCCTTTGTTTCATCACAGACGAGAGTTGGAACACCAGTGGGTTCATCGTCTACGAAGTCCTGTGGCCTTAGATGCTGATGATATTCGAGCTGCTACTCTTCGTGGAGAACTTCCAACACTCAGCAATAGAACTCGCGATCGAGAGCAGCGGGTTAGAGGAAGGCAGTATTGCGGAGGGATGATGTACCGTAGGTATCATCGCCATAGGGTACATGGTGAAACGGGTACTGAGCGTCCAGATAGAGATCGAGGAACAGGTCGTGGGCGAGGGGAATGTAGTAGAAGACTGAGCTCTCGTATGATGAACTGTCTCGCAAGGCATAACCATAATTTATCTCGTCACTTGGGCAGTAGTGGTAGCAGTAGAGGCAACGGAAATCCTCATGGCACAATACGAATGTTTTCCAGTACTGGCAACACAAGTGGTACAATACCAATATTTCCCGGTACCCGTATCATCGATGCTACCAGTAGTGGCAATACCAGTGGTGGCAACAGAAGTAATAACACAATACCAATGTCTCCTGGTACTCGTGCCATCTATGGTACCGGCAGCAGCAACAGAAGTAACGACACAGTACCAATGTTTCCTGGTACCCATGCCATCTATGGTACTGGTAGTAGTAGCAGCAGCAACAGAAGTAATGATACACTGCCATTGTTCCCTGGTTCCCGTTCCATCTATGGTGCCAGTAGCAGTAACAGAAGTAACGACACATTACCAATGTTTCCCGGTACCCGGACCATCTACGGAGATCCTCTCGACACGGTGGGAATGAATTCTGGACGAGGAACGTCATCTGCGAGAGGGGGTGTTCCAGCTCCTTCCTTAGACCACGCTCGAGGTCGTGGTTCGCCAGCTCGTCGCCCAGGGTCAAACGACTGTAACAATGGTCCTGGTAGTGTAATGGTAAGGGTGCAGCAGTACGAAACACGAACGACGACCACAGCAGCTCAAAACACTCATCCTACCACCAATACCAATACAACTGGTAATGTGCCACCTCAACAGCCGCATGATGCATTCACGGTACCGCTGGTACGAGTAAATGACATCTTGATTCCAGATACAGCAGTGTTGAATCACCAACCATGGACCAGACCACGTTCTCCACCACCTCGTCCTAACTCGCCCTTCCGGAACCCATTTGCTTTGAATGTCCCTCACGAACATCGTATGTTGGGTACTTGGCACGAGCTTTTCCCCTATGGCCCCGGAAGCAACTGGCGTCCACGGTTTTTGCACCCTCGCTACATGGGACATACTCTGTACAGTGAGGAGCAGGAAGATTTGTATCACGGTCACCCAGGAGAGAACTTCAACTTCATCAGAGGTGTGTAAAACATCATGATCCATCTCACATATCTACAAGCATATTTTGTTAAAATAAGGTTTACAACTTCATCTAGTTATGCTTATTTCTTTACAATATAATGCTTCCTTCTCAAGTTTTTGTAGCAATTAGTATCCTTTGTACTGTATGCAAGTAGAGCTAATGTTAAAGCTACTTAGACAACAGAAATTTAGAAGCAAAAATCCCCACGAGGGGGGGGAGAGAATCTGTCCACAAAAGCTCAAATTTCAAATAACCTCAAAAAGGAGAAGGCAGAATAAGTAACTGAACACACAACCCAAGGGAATTATCCTTACAGTATCATTGCAGCAAAAATGCATTGCTTAATCAAGGTCTGATTTGCAATGTTGTATTTGCCAGTTTTCTTGGTCATCTAGCACAACCCATAGGGATGTACAGTTTAAGGAATGCTACAGACATGATTATTTCCTGGCCAGCTGCATATCTCCACTGAATTGAAATAGTCTCAGGCAAATGTATTGTACAATGAAATGCCAGTATAACTAAATTTTGGGGACCTCAGAAATTAATTTGTTATACTAAAATAAGTAAATTCATAATAATTCACCTCTTGTTATACAGTACAGGGTGATTCTCTATGTAGTTTACAACTTCAATAACGTGTAATTATTTATTGGAACCACTTGGTTTATATGTCATTACATAGCAAAACACTTTCAAGTTTTATTGACAAATCCATTACGGCTCAATGTGTGCACCATTTGTCATCCTGGACACATCCCAACGGAAGTTGATTTTCCGCCACGTATGAACCAGCATTTCCTGGGTAACAGAGGCGATGACTGTTGTGATGCGATGTCTCCGTTCATCAAGATTTGCAGGTAGGGGAGGGATGTACACCCTATCTTTCACAAAGCCCCACAGAAAGAAGTCCAGTGGTGTGTAATCTGGGGACCGTGGTGGCCAGGTAATTGTTTCTCTCGAAACAGCGCAGAAAACTTTCACTTTGGGGCTGTCACGTGGTGCCCATGTGGTTTTTCCATGCCCCAAATACCACAATTGTGTTGACTTGGCCAGAAATGTGCAACGTTGATTCATCGCTGAAGACCACATTTTTCAAGAATGACTCATCACAGCTGATGCGATCCATCATTTCAACACAGAATTCATGTCGGGTATGTTTATCCGCTTCACTTAGTGCTTGAACCAAGGGCAATCGGTATGCTTTCATGGCCAAATGTCGACGCAACACCCGCCAAACAGTGGTCTGAGGGATACCAGTTTCGATTTTCCGGACTGCGGGCGAACCTCTCCCTAACTGTTTCCACCACATCGCCAGTCACAGGTGCGCGGCCTGGCGCCTTTGTGTGTAGCACAGAACAACCTGCTTCGGTAAATGTCTGGTGCCATTTGTACATTGTTGGTCTGCTGGGTTGGTCTTTGCCAAATTCTGTGTGAAACCTCCGCTGTACACTCGTTGCTGGCTTGGTTTCTTCAAACCAGAACACGCACTTCGCTGTTTCCGCTCCAGTGAAAGACGCCATATCCAACGAGTGACAGGTGGCGCTCGTGGCGGACAACTGTGCAACTACAAACTACGTGAGTCAAAACTTGAAGTGTTTTGCAATATAATAACATATAAACCAAGTTTGTAAGTGGTTCCAATAAATATTTACACATTATTGAAGTTGTAAACAACATAGAGAATCACCCTGTATTGCAGGATCTATATTACCGGTACTTCAATATACCTTTATGCATGAAAGAGCTCAATATTTATTAGGTGAGAAGATAGTTAGGATATACGAATGTACACTAAGTAATTAATAGTAATTGAAAGAAGTTTTCTTATATTGCATGCAAACCAACTGTATTGCTAGCAAAAATGGAAATTATTGTGGAAAATGTAATATATATGCATCTCCAAAGAAATACTTTACACATACTTAGTGGTTTTAAAAAGAAACACTACACTCGATTACTTCAATGTTGGTACAGTAACAGATTAGTTAGGAAATGTTCTAACACCTGAATTTAGTCTTATATCAATTAAATATTGTTCTTTTACATCGTACTAATGCTGTGATGTTCATATATCATCAAAATACACATTATGAGACTGCCATAACCTAAATTATCCAATATTACTCTTCCCTACCACCCAATGACTTTCACTACTACCCCTTGCTAAGCAAAAATCTTACTATCAATGAAATAGAATGGAATGGGCAAAGATGCAAACTATATTTTTATTTGAACATAGGGAGAGAGAACACATTAATTAGGGAATGAGTGATTATGCTGAATGATCACATCTCACTAACACACCCAAGCACATATTGTTCACATTACAAATAGTTAATATACCAATAACAGGTCACAACTGCCGACGGTTATGCACAAATGAAATGTGTTTAAACTGAAGCAAAATCGGTAGAAGATAGCCACAATTAACACAATGCCACAAATGCCACTTCGAAGCATAATACAAAGAATGCAAAACAAAAGAATACAGTAAAGCAGACTAGACGAGGTACAGGTATGAAACTGTAACTTCCATTGGCGAATTGTAAACTTGGCGCTCCTACTCAGCCAATAGTGCTTATTTTAGAAGATAGGTGAAGCCTATTGGCTACACAAATCGATATCCTACTCGTATCACCTGCTCGCCCAATCCTGTATGGTACATGTATGGAAAATGGTGATCATATCGTATTATTAATAAAATAATGTAATGAAGGTTTTTGTCATAAAACAGGGCGAATTTCAGTTATAATTTGAAAAAGTAAACATACTTTTAGGCAATAAAGCAAATTTTATTCGTTATACTGAATGTTTGAAATTTGTTAAAATGAAATGTTTTAACACACAGTAAATTTGGAAAAGGGAAGGGGCCAAACAATAATTTTGCTATTCTGAAAATTTTGTTATACTGGTGTTCGCTACAGCAGAATTTTACTGTATGTGTAATCAACTGGACACAGTGCTGAGTAAAATTTTCTTTCTCAAATGTCACAATTATGCGTCAAATAGCCAATCTGTTGTATTGGGAAGCTAGAGGACGATTCTCAGTATCTTAGGACTCGTTTAATGATAGGTAACAGATGATCTTTGTAAGGCAACTTTGCCTGTTTTGGAGCCTTTTATTCAAATTTAACATTATGTTCTACTAAATTTCAGTTTGGTATTTGTATTTCTTTTGCATGTTTTGAAGTGAGGGTCACTGACTGACTGAACTCACAGTAGCATTACTGCATCTATTTTTGGTAAAAATGTGGATGGTTGCATTGTAGGTGTATTGATTGCGATGGGAAGGGAGAGGATAAAACCTAGTTCTCAAGTGCACAAGTTGGAGATTGTGCTACTACCTCTCCTGCTCTGTCGGTAAATTCAACCTTAGGGCAGTCTTTTCCCCAGCAATGGGGCATGAACCAGACTGTGGTTCAGAAGTTGCATGCGTCTCAACTAGCTGAGGCATTTCGTATGTCCCAGAATAGGGTAAACATTAGTCAGTACATCCTGCAACATTTTGTCTATATAGATACAGGTGTACTTATGAGCTTGTACAGCAGTGATAAGTCAGTCTATAAAGCCTTAGTTGTTGTGCACAGTAGTATTAGGCTGGGAACCAAATATGTTGTCCCTTAAATTGAGGAAGCCTAAATGCAGGAAAACTTTAAATCGAGGAACATTCAGTAGATGGTTGGTTATCTGCTTGTACTACATTGGGAGGAAAATTATGAGTAAACAAAATAGGATATCATCAGCTTGTACTGTAGAAACAGTCACTAAGTGGAGGAAAACTTTAAAGTGAGAAACACTAAATGCTTGCAGTGTGCAAACACCACAAACATTCACTAAATACAGGAAAGCCTTAAATTGAGAAAGTCTCTATATGCAGGTTTATACAAAAAATAATGCTACCTAGTAATTTTACTCAGCACTAAAACCATGTGATCAGAGGTCATGGGACCTCTTTTTAACGTGAAATCAAAACCACTTAATATAGCTTTTCACTTTGAAAATCTTGCATGATTAACAAGGAATTGAACGCCGTCTTCATTGGTTGCAAACAACTTGCCTGCTTGGTACCCATGGCCCCTAAGTTTGTCTGATGACCTCATGTCACTACTACTAATCATATGTTATTGATTGTATAATAGAGTAAAACCTCTCTAATTGGGACTTATTAGTGCTGAAGTTTGGTTGAATCAGAAAATGTCCTAATTATGGAGTACACCAAATACTGTAGAATAACTATTGAACTCTCGCTGGATGTAACACATATGCGAACGTGTGGGTGTGGGATAGAATACACCCACGGTATGCCCTGCCTGTCGTAGGAGGCGACTAATAGGGGTGACATGGCCGAATAACTTGTCAGTTTTTTGATTGGTTAAGACCCCCTGTGGGTGGGGAGGGCAGAATTCATCCACGGTACCCCCTGCCTGTCGTAAAAAGCGACTAAGAGGGGGGCCTTATAGAGGTCGATTTTGGATTTCTGGTCCCAGTTCTGGTTTGACCCATAGAAAAAAACATGAATGCATGCTGCATGCGGGAAGGGCCACCAACTTGGCATTCTGGCCAGAAAGCCTAGACAGTATGCCCCATCCCGTCAGGTGGGTGCGCCATGTACCCTTTCAGTAGTATCCGCCTTACAACGAAGGTCCCTGCATGGCTGAATACTGAAGAGCTGTACAAATCACTGCATGCCAAGGGGTATGTGCCTGTTCAAGGCACTGGGACCCCGGGCAATACCTGCTATGCCAGGTAGGTATTGCCTTCGCTGTGTGGCGCCCACAGTGATGGCCCCCATTCGGGGTGGATTTTTTCCGGGATGCCAAAGCGCTCGCGAAATACTCTACAGGGTGGCACCCTTAAAAAGACGTCTCTTGAAGTAGGAAATCATCCCAAGGTATATACACCTTGGGATGAAGCATTTTTGAAAAGGTTCCCAGTTGACAGTGCTCCTCGTTATCTGGTAGCTACCAGAACTCATCTATAGTGTTCTCTGAGGAAATCGAAGATAAATTCGATGACCTTGATGGGATACAAAAGCTACACAATGTTCAGCTTTTATTAAAGACCACTGGTGGTGATCAAACCGAAAAGTTGTTGAAATGCAACCATTTCTGTGCGATCCCACGAAGATCGAAAAGCACTCGACGCTGAACGATCTCGTTATGAATTCCGATGATGAACTGTTGCGTAATTTGAAGAAACGTGGGGTCACCAAGATCCGATGTATCACGAGGAAGATCGGCGAAGGCAAGGCAGGCATGGGCGCCTTTATACTCCATTTCGAGGGGCCCGTTCTACCTAAGCAGGTTAAAGTGACGTCCTATCGCTGCGATGTCAGAGCTTACATTCCACCACCAGTGCGATGCTACCAGTGTCAGAAGTTCAGGCACATCAAATGCTGTGTGCAAAGATTGCAGGAAGGCTGTTCACCAAAGTGAAAAGTGCACACCTCCACCTGTGTGCAGTAGCTGCTGGAGCTTCCTCGCTCCAAAATTCATCAAGGAATCCAAGATTCAGGAGCTGAAGACACTGGAAGGACTTTCATATCACGATGCTAGAAATAAGTTTCGTGAAATGAATGCTCTTCAATTTTCAGCCTCATATACCACTGTCTCCAGCGATAAAACCTGCAGTCAACGCAGAGTAACACCAAATGTCAGTTCTGTAACATCAGATAAACCAACCGCGAGACCTGGCCCGAAGAAGGACCCGGAACCTTCTTCGGCCCCCAATTCTAATACGCCTGTTAAACCATCTAACTTCTCCGAAAAGGTCCGCGGAGAAACCTTTTCCGACTCGCATGAAGAAGAAACCTTCGCAGACCAGGGCTGGAGCTTCTACCAGCCCATCTAAAGGGACAAAAAAAACTGCAGAGAGGAGAGACGAGGTTAAACGTCATCTCTCCTGCCCTCCTGCAAACAAGGTGGCACTGTCACATGCTGGCCTTCCCGCTTCCAACACCATCAGTGGAGCAGTGCCAGCAAGTGCTGCATTGTTTTACAAGGTGGAGGCGTCAGGAAGGAAGGGACCACCTACTTCCCCAAACAGACATCAACGTCGTTCCAACAAGAAAAATAGTCCGGACGTGCCGGGGACAGGGAGAAGGACCCTCGTCACCGCTCTCGCTCTTCCCCAAGAGCGAGAATGAAGTCCGACGAGAACCGCACGCCAACCCAGGGAGCGCCCCCTGCATTTTCTTCGTCCTCCGATGGAGATTGAGGTGTGCTCTCCTCCCCTATCACCTCCTCCTAAGGATAGGGATGGTTGGCAAACGGTCAAGCATAAGTAGAAGACTATCCTCTACTTAAGTCCACACTAGGGCACTATTACAGTGGAACTGTAATAGCTATTCTCGTCATCTCGCTGAGTTATGTCAACTAATATCTTCGTTTTCGGCAACCATTGTCTGTCTTCAGGAATCCAGCTTTCGTCCTGGACATGAGACAACAATGCGTCACTTCAAACTCTTCTCTAAAGACTGGGTGGACGGAGCTGTTGCCGCCAGTGGCATCTGCACTCTCGTCCACTCTATCCTCTTTAGTGAAGAGGTGCCGCTGCGTTCTCGGCTAGAAGCAGTTGCTGTTTGTACTTCGTTGCCAGTAATGGCAACAGTAAGTAATGTGTACATCTCGCATGATTCTCAACTGGATTACAACCAGCTGGTTGATCTAGTCTCTCAGCTTCCCCCTCCTTAATGCCCACAACACCATCTGGGGCTCCGCTACCACTAGCGGTAGAGGGAGAGATTTTGAGACTGATCAGGTGGCTGAACCTCTGTTTGTTGAACACAGGGGAACCCCCGGCACTTATTCAAGTGTCGACATCACCTCGTGCAGTCGTGCGCTGGTTCCCCTGCTACAGTGGGGTGTACACAATGACCTTTGTAACAGTGACCATTTCCCGATTATCGTTACTCTTCCGAACCAGAGAGCCATTGAGTTACCAAGTCGATGGCTTCTCTGTCTGGCTGATTGGCCAACTTTCACAGTATGTGCAGGTTTTGCTGAAGATACCTTTGAGTGTCGATGATCATACCATTCACATAACGAATGGTATTTTGGCTGTGGCAGAGGAAACGATACCTTCCTCATCCGGCAACTCCCGCCGGAATATTGTCCCTTGGTGGACAGCCGAGATTGCAGCAGCCCTTCAAGATCATAGACGTGCTTTCAAATGCTATCGGAGGCAAAACACCATGGCCAACCTGATCTCACTAAAGGATGCGTGCTAGAGCCCGATATCTGATTCGGGAGAGTAAGAAAACGAAATATCGACGTGGAAAATGCTGATTAAGCTTCGTCGGATCTCCGGACTCCCAGCATCTCTCACGATACCTGGAGTCTCCATAACGGAAACATGATAACGGACCATCTTGGCATTGCCAACAGTATTGGATCACACTTCTCCGATGTATCCTGTTCTGGTAGTTACGATCCTCAATTTCTGACTCTGAAGCGGGAGGCAGAAGCTCACCCCTTGTCCTTTGCCGCTGCTGCTTCGGAGTCCTACAATATAACATTCTCTGAATGGGAACTGAGCAGTGCCCTTGCACTGTGCAGGGATTCGGCTCCTGGACCGGTTAACATACATAATCAAATGTTAAAACATCTGTGCGAATCCAGTATAACACAACTGTTGGTCCCCTTCAATCGTATATGGATTGAAGGGGAGTTTCCACCTCAATGGCGAGAGGGGATCGTGATACCGATTCCCAAGGCTGGAAAGGATCCTGAGTTTTTCAGCAGCTATAGGCCCATTTGTCTGACAAATGGCCTACGTAATGCTGGAGAATATGGTAAATCGTCGACTGGTGTGGTTCTTGGAGGAGAGAGGGCTCATGTCTGAGTACCAGTGTGGGTTTCACTGTCATAGGTCCACCACTGACCATCCGGTGCGATTTGAGGGTGCCATACAGGAGGCATTTCTCCGAAAGCAGCACCTAGTCACGTTTTTTTTTGTCCTCGAGAAAGCCTGAGACACCACATGGCGCTACAGGATCTTTTCAACCCTTTACGAGTGGGGACTCCGTGGTAATCTACCGATATTTATTGCGAATTTCCTGTACGTCCGACTCGTCATTGTAAGGGTCGGTAGCACATTATCGCAAATATACACCCAGGAAAATGTAGTTCCTCTGGGTTGAGTGCTGAGTGTCACCTTGTTTGCGATTGCCATAAACGGCATTGTTGCCTCCGCCGAACCACGGTAGTTCCATCGCTGTATGTAGACGATTAGCATTACAGCTCTGGAAGTATGGCAGTTGTGGAACGGCAATTGCAGCCAGCTATTAACCGGGTCGACAGGTGGGTTCATGATGGGCGTTTTCGTTTTTCAGCAGTGAAAACCTCCGTATTCCATTTTTGTCAGCTCCGGAGGCTACAATTACACCCTGAACTACATCTCAGGGATGCTGCGTTGCCGTTGGTTGACACTTATCGCTTCCTGGGGCTCCATCTTGATAGCAAATTAACGTGGCAGCACCATATACGGCGACTAAAAACGGCGTGACTCAGAAAACTGAACATGCTCAAGTTTCTTAGTGGCACTACGTGGGGGGGGCTGACCGCGTGAAACTGCTGCGGTTCTACCAAGCCCTCTTTCTGTTCCGGCTAGACTATGGTTCTGCAGCATACGATTCAGCAAGGCCGGCAACCTTGAAAATGCTGGACAGTATCCACCATCTTGGCATTTGGCTGGCTACCGGTGCCTTCCGGACCATCTCGATACCCAGCCTACTCGCTGAATCGCGTGTACCACCTCTAAATTATAGACGCCAACATATGCTTCCAATGTGCGACAAATGCCGCAACATCCGAGCTATCGAGCTCTCTTCAGTCCCCAATGCCACCAGAAGTACGCCAACCGGCCTCGTTGCCACATGGTCGGTTGGTATTAGACTCGATAGCTTGTGTACTGAAATAGGAGTGGCTGTAGGTCCCTGTATGATCCGGACACCTAGCAAGGTTCCTCCGTAGCAAGTCCCGCGTCCGGAAATTCCGTTAGATCTACACCGAGGTCCTAGTTCATTCAACTCGCCATGATATATTTAATAATTATTTCAGTGATAAGCTACAGATTTATTTAGAATCTAGAATAGTTGCTACAGATGTTGAATATAAAATATCTCCTTATTTGTTTGTGATAATAGTAATGGCTTCAAGAAAACGCTGGGTTCGATAACTTACAATAATGTTAGCCTACATTTTTTCTATGGCAATCCACTGCTTCAGGGTTAAAAGAGGATTTTGCTTATTAAGTACCGTATGTTCGAGTAGCAGGTCTCGGCTTTTCATCTGCTCTCACTACCATTATTGCTATGCGCACCAGTCATAACGCTGTCAATAAGCTTGTTAGTTTCCATTGTGGCATCATTAACATTCCTCAAGTCAGCTACTTTGCCTAACGTCTCAAGCTATGCTTTAACTTTGGAGAGAGCAAGTTGTTACTCAAAGCAAAACCATGTTTAAGAAAGCACACAAAAAAATAAATGTGAACTGTTAGTTCAGAGATTAAAGAAAGGAACTTAACCATTTGAAGGATAGCATCAAGGACCTTCACACTGATAGCTAGATGATGGCTGACCCACTAAGACTGATATTACTGGAAGTTCTCATTGCAGGGGTATCCGTAGATATATTTCCAACTAGTCATTTTAAACAAAGGTTCAGGTAGTTAGTTATTGGAGTTTTAAGGGCGGAACAGCCAGGTCATCTGCCCCTGAAGATTAAGGTAAGAGAGGTTCAACAACTTGGCTAAAAGGCACTAAAGGACCGCCGTTATCTCTCTCCTTCTCGAAATATTCCCGTAAAGTACATACCAATTCACGGGACAGACCTCGCAGAATGATTCCTCGCCCTGTGGTTTTCAGTTCACCCTTTCCCTTAGCCACTGTACCTGCCTCAGATATAGCAAAATATAA
The DNA here is from genome assembly GCA_946902985.2 of Meconema thalassinum. Classification (NCBI taxonomy): domain Eukaryota; kingdom Metazoa; phylum Arthropoda; class Insecta; order Orthoptera; family Tettigoniidae; genus Meconema; species Meconema thalassinum. The sequence goes on from OX336393.1 coordinate 180,621,737, forward strand.
TATGAAAATGAGACTGTTAATTTGAATGAAAACTGATTTAAGTCATAAATGTAAGTTACTAATTACTTTTAACTACTGTTATTCTACTCTACAGTACTACAGAGACAATTATTAAAGCACTTGTCGGGGTAAAGTAATTAATTTTTTCGTATTGGTAACATATACAGGGTATTGTTTTTATGTTGTCTTGGTTACGGTGGAAAAATAAAGTATGGAACCTGTATATGACTGCACGGTGTTTATATTAAAAACAAGGTTAGAATTAACAGCACTATTACTATCACTAAAGCACCAATGCACAGTTTGAATTAACAAGCGATCACACTGTACGAGCCAGAGATACAGCTAACCAGGCACTGAAGCACGTGGACTGTGATATTGCAATGCAGAATATTATGGCATCAACTTTGCGAACATGGTTTGGTCAAGAGGCAGAGGCGTGATGACTGACGTGGAATTTCTGGCCAAATGTCAATCCTATTCTGGCAGCGCACAGCATATGTTGCGGCGTCCAGAAGTCTGAATATCATTCTCACAGTGTTTCTGCTATTTCTCCATAACTTAGTCCATTTGAACAATAATTCTTCGAAAATCTTATCATCTTATTTTTTTTTTTTTTTAATTAATGCAGCCAATGGCCATGTACTTTTCTTTTCAGGACGGGTCAGGGAAGGGATATTGGAATGAAATCGGCCATGGACCTATTGAAAGTAACCGTCCCGGCATTTGTCTGGTGGTGAAAATGGGGAAACCACGAAAACCATTTTCAGGACGAGGAGGGATTCGAACCCACGCTCTCCCGATGCCAGCGAGGCACGAGGTAGCACGTTAAAGCTCTCGGCCACCGCGGATTATGCAAGCCCTCCATCTTGTCATTGACAGAACCAGCAAAAAAAAAGTTGATGTTTTGAAACTAAATCAAAGAATGAAGGCCGTGAATAAAGGGAAAGTGGAACAAACGGTATACATCTAAAAATATTCTACTCAATGTGCTAGTCCGAAATAGTTCAATACCTGGTCAAGAGATGCCACAGGATTACCGAAAATGATGTCTCCAATAAACCCAAGACTTCTTGGGGCCCGTCGCCCATGTGTTTAATGAGAGGTGTACAGCAGGCTCCTACATACGGTCAACCATTCCAGTTTTTTCTGTGACTCGTGCAGAATTTCCATGTCTATGCTAAGACGCAGATGAGCAGCCATATCGATCCAGTCCAGAAGCAGACACTATATTGGTATGGCAGAGGACAAGAAGAGAGACTCTCCAGAACCAAGTTTGAGCTCCCAACACACACACACATTGCAGCATACTTCCTGGTAATAGCTGTTGTAATATTCAAATGTGTGTAGGTGACCCACACATTGTTTCGCCAGTAAGCTATATTTTATATGCTTCAAGAATAGCATTCATTTTTCTCATCTTGCCATGTGTGAAAATAAGGTTGTCAAACTACTCAGTTTTGCCATGCAGATAAATGCGATTATTCATTCAACTCGCTATATACCATAATAATTATTTTAAGGGGAAATCTACAGATTTATTTTGAAACCAGAATAGTTGCTGGACCTGTAGAACATACAATATCTTCTCTTGTGATAATATTAAGGGCTTCAAGACAACTTTGAAAAGTTCAAGAATTTAAGATAAAATTACATATTTCCTGTGGCCGTCTACTGGTTCAGGTTAGAGAGATGGGTACTGATATATCGCATACAAAATGTGCCGGTAGGCTTAAACTTTTAATACCCTTCAATTTAGAAAACCAAAGCTTGACTTAGTCATGAGATATGTCGAGTCAAGTACAGCAAGACCTGTACTTGCCCCAATCTACTGGTGCTTCCTTTTGATACCACCCAGGTATTTATCAAAATAGCACACAAAATTTTAAATATTTACAATCATTGCTTTGCACTAATAACCAAGAAAATATAAACTAACATGCTTTCAACTGCAGTTATTAAATACTGTATGTATGTGTCAGGTTCTTGTCATTTCACCAGCTCTCATGACCATTATTACCTATATGAGTCATAATGCTGTCATTAAGCTTGATAGTTCATCGTAGTGACATCGTTCCTCAAGCCGTCCTCTTCGCCTGACATGTATGCTATGCCTCAACTTTGGAGAGAGAGAGTTCCTCAGAGCAGAATCATATCAAGTAAACACTCGAAACGAACTTAATATAAACGATAATTATGTTTCTGAAGTACACCACAGGCATTTTAATTACTCCTCTCCTAAACCTAAACTGCCTAATATCACAAAAGCATTAATGTACATTAACCTTCAAATCAACAAGCAATCGCACGATTCTACCACAGGCACAGCTGAGCAGACATTGAAAACATGTGGCCTGTGAGATTGCAACGCAGGGTATCATGATTTCAACTATACGAATTGCGATTTGATGAGAGATGGAGGTGTGAAGGCTGACATTTTATTACTGGTCAAAAATCAATAACATTCTAAGAAAATACAATAAATATCATTATCCCCTACATCAAGGGCTCACAACATTACTATAATTATTCCTTGGGCTAACAATATTATTATTGATAATTATTTGAACCCCTGAAAAATGATCATAATATTAAAGTTGTAAGCCTTTCTTCGGTGAAGCTCACGGGAAGAAATATGTAATTTTCATCGACTACACCAAAACCCTTTCCACAATCAATAGAAGGAAACTTGTCATAAAATTGGAAAACTTACTAGGGCGTTCTGAAATGACAAGACTAATATCGAACATTCTGGCAGACAATGAAGTTCAGATCTATGATGGAATCACACATTCAGACTGGATTGACCAGACAATCGGAGTACTGCAAGGAGACCCGCTAAGTCCATTACTCTTCAATATCATGACCCACGATGTCTTCAAATTAAAGGAGGGAACACAGAAAGTAAAATATATACAGTAAAACCTGCCTAAAGCGAACCGGATTTATTTTTCAGTTTTCACAGGTTTCCGTTTAACAAATGGCTGAGTGTAAATAAGACAAAATACACTACAAAGAAATACTGTATTATCGCATAGGATTCCAATGAAATAATAATTTAAAATATAGGTCTATCAATAAAAAAAGAAGATAGGTTCACTGTATTACACTATATTACACTGTATTTTCAACTTACGTACAAAAATGTCAGTTTCTCCGCTCGTCGTTTCCACATGTCTTTCAAAGTGCATTGTCGTAACTTCTTTACAAGAGAATGTTGTATGATCTTCTTTGCACCCTGCATTAACTCCAGGAGTTCTGGAACATTCTTGCAAGCTGCAAATTCCTGAAGGTCACTCACAACAGATAGTGCTTCTCCAAGAGTGTGTATTTTTAGCTCCCTTTCGTTGCCTTCATCGTCATAGTCGTCCATTTCTTCCATGACTTTATACCTGCAATATCAGCTGCACTTTGAATGGCTTCAGTGGTTTATGTTTCCTAGAACTTTGTTACAACTAAAGTCGCGCTCAAAATTTAGTACTGTAGATATATTTGCATTATGGATGAGATAATCTGTCTTAGTCAGGTTATTTACACCTACGGAACCGGAAGTTCTTTCCGTCTCCGCGTTAGGCAGTTTTCCGATTTACAGTGTCAATTTACATAAAAAATACCTCCGGTATATATAGGGTCCGGTTTAGGCAGGTTTTACTGTATACATGCAGATGACATGACCCTGGCCTCCGATAGTATAAGAGGATCTACAGAAGTGAATAGATCTTGTTGAGAAATGGGCGGAGGAGAATGAACTAGGGATGAATGCTCGGAAGATTGAATTAATGATATTCAGAAAAGGAAGAAGACTGAGGAAGGATGACTACAGTGTTTCCAGAGAACACATACTAACGCTGAAACAACAATTTAAGTACCTTGGAATTACTATGCAAGTCACAGGTTCATATTAAGGAGAGACTTGCAGCAGCGACACCGGACATTTACAAAGAATGTCAGTAAATTCAGCCATGGAACTTTTCAAAGTCAAAGTACTCTTATCACTCAAATATGGGCTAGAGGTCAATCAGACAATTAAAAGACATTGAAAGTTTGAAATCAAGGTATTTGAAGAGCGTATTGGGGGTATCGAAATTCGCTCTTTCATGATAAGTGTATGCATTAGCCAAAGAAACATTTTTGGTAGAAGACCTTCGACTGCTAATGCACTTACCATCCACACAGGCATGCATAGACCTGTTAAGAGAACTTCAAAGGAAGAGAGACTCCATCCCAGAAGGATTCGTCGTAACAGATGCAATGATATATAAAGAATGGATGCTACCATAGTATGAGCTGAGGCACCTAGTGACCAGATTTGCAATCCATGGCTTCCACCATCTCATCTAGACTGGGAAGTCCTTCCATCAGCCCAGCCAGGGACATGTTTGTCTATTATGCAACAATCGGTGCACGCCATGGAGTGCAATAGGAGACTAGTATCACTGACTGAGTTTTGTTTAGACGAGGAATGATTAAGTTGTATTGATCAAAGTGTAGAGCTCAGCAACTTGAAATGCGACCCTGTGTGAGCGCTAGCTCCGTCAAGCCAATGTGACAGAGAGGACAGCGAGCTTGTAGTTCACATTTTTTCCGGGGGTTTCAGTTGGAGTTGCTGAACTCAAGGATAGTGAATAGTGTGGTATTTACTACCCCAGACTGGAATGGGTGAATGGACTCGATGAACACAAGTCTCTGGTATTACCTAGGGAAATGATTGATTCAAATTTTCACATTGTAATGTTAGTAATTTGTTCTTATCTATGGCCATTGGCGGCAATAAATATTATATATATAATCCGTTGAGGCCATCTAGGACCACGTTAAGTCTTGCTACACTTGGCAATTTGTTTCGCTTTCCTCTGAGCCCAGAATTCCCTCGTTCTCTGTAAGTGGGCCATCTTGCGCTCCGTTGTCCAGGTGGTACCTTGTTTTCTTTTCGGGTTCGGTGTCTTGTCTCGGGTTAGCCCATTAGTCAGTATCTTTTTGCAGAAGAAATCTCTATTGAAGGCGTCGTCGGGTTTTAGATGCAACTTTTGAGGTCGTCTTTGGTATTCATAAACCAGGGCATTGTGGTTTTGGGTTTGGAGTCAAATAAATGAAAAATCTGTTTAGTCAGCCTGTTTCCGTCCATTCGTTTGAGATGACCGTATAACTGTGCCCGCCTTTTACGGATCGTTTCTGAAATTTTCTCTATTTCACTGTAGACTTCATTGTTGGATTTTTTTTATAGTGGATGCCATTCTTGTCAGGAATATCCTGCTATCATATGTGACAGTAGACAGTACGACCTGCGACTGTCTGGCCAAGGGTCAGGCGGCCATTACCAAACATGACAACCAGAGGGGGGACCGACGGCTACAGGCGGAGGAGTCCCCCTTTTGGTGGCCAGATGAAGCCTTTGTGCAGGAAATGGCACATAAATTCATCAGATGTTGGCAGTCAATGGCTACGAAGGCGGAAGAAGGAACCTTGTAAACACCTCAACGGCGGAGTAGGCAGAGGAACTGCTAACCACAAACTGCTGCCTTGCAGGTAGGGACAAATAGATCAATGTTTTCCTATAAAGCAGCACATTTGACCAACAGATTCAAGATAACAATCTCGGACAAAGTATTTCATCAAGTAATCTTCAATGCCTCACAAGAGATGCTACAACAGTAGCATAAGGACATTTTCTGAATACATCGTACGCAACATGTGCTATGAATGCCAAAGTCATCATTCAGCATAACAGGACCGAGCAGTTTGCAATGCTTTGTTTTCTTGATCAGGGAACGTTTTCATAAAATTCTCCAATTTTATTCATTTTATCCAAATGTTACTCAATAATGTACCACAACAGTAACAAGAATGTCAAACGACATTGATACAGGGTAGAAATTTTGTAAAATAAGCAAAGGAGTAACTTTAAATTCTATTATGCATGTTGTTTGTTTTAATTTTTAACAATTTATAAGTGTGTTTAGTGTATTATAATTGTGTTTTTTCATCTTCGATGAGGAATGTGATGTGTATATTTTACTGATGTGGCCTAATATTAAGTTGAGTGGGCTGAGGAAGGAATTGTGGTAAATTCCGAAAGATGTACCCAGAATAACGCTAGTAATAAATTGTTGAATAAGGCGGAAAATTAAAAACTTTAAGTTTTCATACTTTTGTTATGCCAAGAACATGACTTATGCAGCACTAGATGTAAGGGTCTTCCGCAGTGAAGAAATGAGTACAGAACATCGGATTCTGGTTATGAAAACAAGGTTTAAGGCTACACCCACACCCTCTCATCTTCTGTTTGAGAAAATAAGAATTTCTGCATTCAGAAAGGAAGAGGTAAAGCAGAACTACGTTCAGAAGTTGGGGGAAAAACTTCAGCAAAAAGAAAGGGAAGAACCTGAGAGAGGCTGGGAAGAGAAATGGAGGGAATTTAAGAGGAATATTATCAAAGTAGCTGAAGAAGTGTGTGGGAAAACTACAGTAAACCCACGAAGGAAACGAACAAAGTGGTGGACTGAGGAGGTCAAGGAAAGAGGCAGCATGGAAGGAGTACATGAGAACAAGAAGGGTAGAGGACTGGAGGAATTATGTGGAAGCACGTAATGAAGCTTAAGTACAAGAAGCAAAAGCATGGAACTGGCAGGAATTGGGGGAGGGAACGGAATCAGAATACAGAAATAATCAGAAGAAGTTTTGGAAAATATTAAGATCCCTCCAAGGCAAAATTGGAAAGAGAATCAGAAACATTAAAGATAGGAACCAGAAGATCCAAATGAGGCCACGGGACATTCTTGATACGTGGAGCACCTATTATGAGGACATGTTCCGTGCAGACCAGAATTCGAAGACGATTCCGGTAATGGGGCAGAAGAAGAACTAGAAGAAGGGGAGACAATTATGCAGAGTGAAGTAAGAGAGGTTATCGCTGAAATGAAGGTGGGCAAGGCAGCTGGTTGAGATGGATTTTCACTGGAATGGATGAAGTATGGAGGAGAGGCTATGGTGAAATGGATGACAAGGATATGCCAACAAGCATGGAGCATTCAGAAGATTCCAAAGGATTGGGAGAAGAACATTATTGTTCTTATCCATAAGAAGGGCAGCACTCTGGAACGTGTCAACTATCGAGCAATTTGTCTTTCCAGTGTGGCCAGAAAGATATACTCTCGCATATTGGAGAGGAGGCTGAGACAAGAAGTAGAGGAAAAATTGGAAGAAGAACAATGTTATTTCCGGACAAATAGACACACGACCATATATGCAAACTAAGAACCGTTATAGAGAATCGACTTAGTCGTGGGAAGGATGTTCTAGCTGCATTTGTCGACCTAAAGGCCGCATTTGACTCGGTCCCTAGGGAACAGCTTTGGGCAGCACTTGAAGAGGAAAAGGTAACCAAGACTCTCCTGTGCCACATTAGGAGCATGTACAATAGCGTCCAAGGAGTGGTGAGAATAGCTGGTGAATGCTCTAGGGAATTTGAAATGGCGAAGGGAGTAAAGCAGGGTGACAGCTTGAGCCCTCTTCTCTTTGTGATCTTCATGAACCAAGTCATTAAACAGTGTAGAAGAAGAACCAAAAGAATTAAGGTTGGCAACTGGAGCATGAGACCAATATATGTCCAATCCTTGGTCTATGCAGATGACATTCTGATTTTGGCTGGGAAGGAGAAGGATCTCCAACAAACTCTTACTGAATGGGCTTATGCCTTCCAGGACCGTGGGATGGCAGTGAACGCGAGCAAAACCAAGGTAAAGTCGAAACGAGGACATTGAGCAAGTAGAACAAATTGAATACCTGGGCACAGTCATCAGAGAGGATGGAACATTAGAGGCAGAAATAAACAACAGAATTAGAAAAGCTAATCAAGTTTACTATGGTATAAACAACACAATCATAGGGAAGAAAGAAATGACCAGAAACCCAAAAATGCGGGTATATCATGCTGTGTACCTGCCAACCTTCCTGTACGGTGCAGAGAGTTGGACAGTGCATAAAAAACTGGAGAGTCGTTCGGTCGCCGCTGAGATGAGATACTTGCGGAAAATTGCCGGGAAAACTCGAAGAGACCATATTAGAAATACCAGAGTGAGAGATGAGCTTCAGCAGGAGCCAATGATGGATGTCATTGAGAGGAGAGGATTGTAAGATGAAAGGAAAGCGAAGCCGGTGTGGTGACCTAGACCTACAGGAAGAAGAACAAGAGGAAGGCCACGGATTGAATGGGAGGAGTACATCTTGGGACTGATTAGGAAGCGAGGGAAGACCTTGGGTGATATTCAGAGAATGCCGCACGACAGAAGAAACTTTAATAAATGGCTGAAAAGTCCCGACACCTAGCGGTACAAAGTGAAATTCTTGTAATTTGATCCCATTATACCTCCGACGATTTTGCGCTCTTTTTTCTCCAGTCCTTCAAGGAGTCCTTTATTAGCATTTAGGGATAGGGTTTCGGCTGCATGCATAACTAATGGTTTCAGAACAGTTCCATAATGACGTAGTTTAGTATTTTTGGACGGGCATTTTTTGTTGTATATTGAGCGCGATGTTTGATAGGCTATTTCGAGTTCGCGTACTCGTACCTTGAGTGCTTCTTTGTCCAGTCCACTTTTCATGATGATCTCTCCAAGTACTTGAATTTTTCCACTCAGTTGATCTTCCCGTATTTTGTCTGCAGTTTTGCTGGGGCGTCTTAGATGTTAGTCATAACTTCTGTTTTTTCGAATGATGTCTGCAAGCCAGTTTGTTCAGCGAATTCTTTTAAAAGGTCGATTTGCATCCTAGCAGTTTCTACGTCGTTCGACAGAATGGCGATGTCATCAGGGAATACTAGACAGTCGACTATGATCCCCTTGGATTTTGCTCCCATTCTCAGAGGACTATACTCAGTTTCTAATAATTTTGTTCGCCAGGTCCAAATGACTTTTTTGAGAACGCAGTTGAAAAGCATTTGGAGAGAGCCCGTCACCTTTTCTGACTCCCGTGTAATTATATTAAAACTTACCCCTTGTTGGGCTACCATTGAGACTCTATTAAAACTTATCACCTCAGAGTAGTGGGGCAATATACATGCTGAAATGATATCCCACAAGACAGTTACACAGACTTCATAATACATTCTTTTTGCATTTCAACATATAACCTTTTTTTCTTTTTAATCCAGCTTCCATACTATCATATCAACACTAACAGTAATTAATTCCCATTCGCCAACCAACTAGGTTCCATTTAGCAGCGCAGCATCCATCTTGCCTGCCTTACTACCTATCAACAGCTGATTCCCATGGCAACCTTGCCCTAAGATCCATGGAAACCTTCTTGACCTCACTCTCAGATCAAAGCCACCTGCCACCCACTGGCAACCCACCAGCAAAGAATCTCAAGGCACTGGACACCTAAGACTCTCTGTGGCAGCCTACCAATAAGTGGCCATGGCCGGCAACCAGATGAAAATAAAAATAATTACAAACAGAAACTTGAAGTAGTCTCTGTAACCTACAAATATTAGGTTACACCCGTTTTGAGCTCAAAGGAATCCGACAGACATCCCAGGAACTTTACTTTGGATTTTGTTTCAGTTAGGGTGGCTCTAATTAATGCAAGCAGTTTCAGGTCAACCCCGAATTTGTTGAGGATGTTCAACAGAACTTCGCGGTCTATCGAATTGTAAGCCTTCTTCAAGTCCACAAAGACTGATACGTACGATTTGGACCTGAGATTGCAATACAGTATAACCCCTCAAATCCGAACTAATTGGGGCTGTAGCCTGTTCGGATTTCAATTTGTTCGGATTAGCCGAAATATATCCATAACATAATGACCAGCCCTCGTTACAGTATAGGACTGTACATTGAGCGAGACAGACTGGTTTGGCACAAACAGCGAACATGAAATAATGAGTCTGGTCCAAAGTGAACATGACGGCAATGTAGCTAATGACAGTGAGGAAGAAGAAACTTCGGCAGACATGTGACTTATACTGAAGCTGCATCTGCTGTTGACATCGCATTGCGCTTCGTAGAGCAACACGCAGCAACCACGCCAAACGATGTCATCCTAGTGCAACGCTGGCGCGCAATTGCCGCCGCGGGGAGGTTTTCGTCACTTCTACAATATTGAAGATAACTGATTTCAAGTGAAAGATTAAGTGATATTTTGTGTGTTTCTATTGCTATTTCATTGTTTTAGCAAAGTGATTACCTACGGAATAATAATAAACGACGTTTCCATTTCTCAATCCTGAATGGGATAAGTAGTCTATGTAGGCACTTTTGCACTATGCTAACTGTACTTCTTGTTAATTTGTCAACTAATTATGTAAAATGCGGTCATAATGCAGAGTATATGATTGTTTTATGACTAAATAAATAAGTTTCTCTTTTTTGCGTGTATTTTTTCAAACTTCAAATTGTCGAAAGATCCTCGTTCGGATTACCCGGGATTTCGGATTTCCGGGGTTCGGATATGAGGGGTTTCACTGTATCTAATGATCGTTTTGGGGCTGTGGATCTGTTTGGCAGTTGAACGACCCGTTCTGAATCCCCCTTGTTATTCTCCTATTTGATGCTTGACTTCTAATCGCTCCAGGATAGCAAGTGAGAGAATTTTGTATGTTACCGGTTGGAGGGATATTCCTCTGTCGTTGTTGACGTTTTTCATGCTGCCTTTCTTGTGTAACGGATGGATCAAGGCCGTTTTCCAATCTTCTGGTAGAATTTATTTTTTCTATTTGCTTCTGCGAGATTTCAGCTGCTTCTTCAGGAGCATATTTCCAAAGTTCTGCAACTACAGAGTCTTCCCCGGGCGCTTGGTTGGTTTTTTAGTCGAGCAATGTGACGCTTGATTTCGTCTTTGTTGGGTTGTCTCAATTCTGGGCATCTGCGAATGGGTTCCTCAGTCTTGATGGGATTTTTGGGTTGATCGCAATTTAGTAAGTTCTTAAAGTAATCAGCTAGGATGGTACAATTTTCTTCATTTGAGGTCGCCAGTGTACCGTCCTTCGGCTGAAAGTATAACGACGGTGGTATACAACCCGTAAGTTTCCTTTTGAACGTTCCGTAGTACTCTCTGGTGTTATTTCTTTTAAAGTCTTGGTCGATCTTCTCAATAAGTGACTTTTCATATTTACGTTTCTCAGCTCGGATCACTTTAGCTGTCTGGGGCTCATTGGGCTTTGTAGGTTTCCCAATCAGTTTGCGATTTTGTTGAGTAATATTGTTTCCATGCATCGAGCCTTTTCTTGAGAACTGAAACACATGTATCATTCCGCCAGGCATGTTTCTTGCTTCTTTTAATTTCAGCAATTTCCTTGGCAGCCTCGACCAGGCGGTTTTTTGTGTTGTTAGTCACAGTCGATTGGTCGAGTCTTTTCCTGGAACTCGGTTACATTCTGTTTGAGTTTATCAGTGTCAAAGCGAATAATTTGTTTGGGCGTCTTGTTGGTGTTTGCAGGTACCGGTTTGAATTTAATTATGGGCATGTAGTGGTCTGAGGCCACGTTTATGCCTTTTTTAACCTTAACAATCATAACCTGAGGACTGTTTTTTCTCTGAGAAATCGCGACGGGATCTATTTGGAACTCTCCGATGGCGTCAACAGAAGATCACCATGTTGTCTGCTTTCTGGATGGCAAAAGTGTGTCGACATGATATGCAAGTTCTGGTTTTTGCAAATGGTGACCAATCTCTCACCATTTTGATTGGTTCTTTTGTGGGCAGGATAGTTTCCAATGATTGTGTTTTCAACCAAGTTGAGCATTGAAGTCCCCCATAAGAAGTTTAACATGGTGTTGAGGAATTTTGGCGAGCTTTTCATCCAGTAAGTCAAAAATTATCCACTTCGTCCGGGTCAGATCTGTTCTTGTCATTTGTGGGGTCATGTCCGTTAACTAGGCTGTAGGTTTTGTTAGCGCATTTGATTGTTAATGTTGTTGTTTCCTATGGCTAGCCTGGATTCCAATCCATCACCTTTCTTGCGTTCCAATAGAGTTGTGTGAGGTTTCCAGAAGTTCTAGCAGTCACATCAAGTGTGTTGCAATGTAGCAGGTGCCCCTTATCCAGTTTACTTCCAGGTTCGTGACAAAGTGTGCATTCTTCAGATATCAGGATGTTGATTGTTAATATAATCTGTCATTTACTGGCTCAAAATTTGTGACCGACTTAAGGATTCTGGTTCTCACAGCAAACGCTGTTCCAAGCATTACAGATCCATTGAGGACCCTCTTTTGAGCTCTGCTCTTGAAAAAGCAGTAACCTTCAGATTCAGAAGTCTGGGTAACGTGTTTCTTGTAGGGCAATGATACATATCTGATTTTCATGTAGTGCGTCGGTGAGAGTTTTCAGTTTGCCAATTTGTGTAAGGGTGTTAATGTTGAACGTTGCTAGAAAGGTTTTTGATTTGGTTCAGAGTTTCTGACTGGTTGGGATACTCTCGTCTCTCGCATAATGTCGAGTCTCCCCCAGAATCCGAATGAGACTCGTGTGTCGCAGATTTCACGACGAGGGATTTATCCAAAGACTTACCCCTGGGGTAAAAAAAAAGTTGTAATGTTGTGCCATCATGCTTACTTGATTTGAGTTTGTTTTGGACGCGTACGCATCCATGTTGCAACTAAGATTGTTAGCCCTAGAGGTTGCCTCAAGGTGTTCTGTGGCTTCTCTATACTACCAAGGCTTCAAGCCTGGGAGTCACCCAGCACTGATCGGTTCGTCGACCCAGCTTCCCGCTGGGATTGGTTACCCAACCTTCCACTGGGTTGCTCGACTTAACAGGGTTACCTTGTGTGGGTTACGTCCTGGAGCAATAAATATTTTATTTATATTTTTTTTTTAAAATGTGAGTGCTTGAGGAATGATGATAATACAGTATTGAAGTTGCATACCTCTGAGGAATAAGAGTATTTAAGCTTAGAGCTAGGAGGAACAATAATATTAAATTAAAGTCTGTTTGCCGAGTCGAGATAGCGCGCATAAATACTTTTACGTGGTCACTTGACTGCCTGGACCGGGAAACACTCCCAGTTCACGTCATCGGCTCTGCCAGACAGGAGTAGCCAAGAAGCTCCGAGATCATTAGTCATGCCGTAGCCCTAGAAAAGACAAGACTTGCTGCATTTAGTGCTGTGCTGCACTGTATACTGTTGCCTGTCATAAGCAGTTAAGAATTATCGTAATTAATTAAATAAATACTTAAACGAACAATAAATATACCAGCCCACTTCACATATAGGTTATACACAGCATTGAATTTGTAGTATGTTCAACAGGCACAGCTCTATGCACCCCTTGCGGGCAGCCCTGTAGTCACGTGTACAACTGTGTTTACTTCCACTATCTCGACTCAGCGAACAGACTTTAGTGGGCACGTGCAAAGCTTTCGTACTATGTTAGAGCAATGGAACGTGTGCAGAAAGCTAAACATGGCAGATATATCCACCGCTTGCAACAAACATTGTATTTAATGGAGGTTTGCTGCAAAATCTATGTACACTTTGTACTGGATAATCTACGTGAAATGCAAAATGATATATTTCTCGATCTGCAAAAGATGAAAGTGAAGTTATGAAGGAGGGTGATCACCAAGCAACGAAATATGCTTACCTGTTTTTATATTTACTGTATTCTGATGCACTCCAAGGTGGATGGATCTTCCACCCACTGCAAACGCTGAGGTTGGCCAAAACCCAAAAAGCCTTGCCATATTTTGAGACCATATTAACCCTTTTGATGCCAAGTAATCGATGAGTAATTATGCTAAAAAATTGCCAAGCCAAGTTTAGTGAAATTACAAGTGTTTGATAAGAAATAATCTCCTACCTATATTTTTCAACATAGAATGATACCGCACGAGGCTAAATAATTAATGTTGGTTCATTTGTTTAATTAAAGAATACTTAAATATATTTCTGTTTAAGGAAAAATTAATTTGAAATTTTTATATAATTTTGACAGCCTACACAATCTAAATAGTATCTTTTGTTATATACATTTACAGTATTATTATATTGTAACAAACAGAAAAACACTTAAAATAACACACGCACATGTTATTTAATTTATGTCTTTATTTGAACTTCGACCTGACTGGTTGCGTAGCGCAGCGGTAATGTTCTTGCCTGCTGTGCTCAAGGTTGCAGGATCTAATCCTGGCACAGTGAGTTGTCATTTGAGGGTGAGCAAATGCAAGGGACCCATGTCGGTATATTTACTGGTACGTTAAAGATCACCTTGAGGGAAATATTCCGGCACCCCAGCATCTGTAATAGCCCCAGGAAGCACTGTTAAGTTGGCAAGAATACTTAAAAAAATTGCCATATGTAAATGGTATAGAGAGCATTAAAGCTATTTTTCAGTGTTCCCTTATTGGTGATTGATATCACAACTTTTCAGTCGGTCAACACAATGAAATCCCAATTACTGGGAGATGCAAAAAATAACCTGAAAAGAATTACATGTGATTAATATATATTAGAAAGGCGGCTTCGGTGGCGTAGTCGGTAGCATGCTGAGCTTCTATGCCCAAGATCTCGGGTTCAAATCCGGCCGAAGTCGTCGGATTTTTTAAGAGCGTTAAAAATCCCTCAGTATGCCTTCCTTCGGAGGTGAAGTAAAGCCGGCGGTCCCATATCATAGATTTATGGCATGTTAAAGAACCTTCCACTAATTTCACCTGTGTGAAGCTAAATTGTATAGGTTAAGAATGTAAACAACGCTCTTAGCTTCCTACGTTCGTTGCCGACTGCCGTGGCATCTGGTAGCTAAGTTCTGAACTAATAGTCGTTGACGGTGGTGTTTGACGGCAAAAGTAGGAACTATTTGAAAAATTCAAAAGTCTGCCGTCCTTACTTGAATTAAAAAAAAAAAAAACAGATAACACACACTAATACAGTCATCACAATTAACACCGGTTATCAGACAGATTCTACACACACCCAAAGTACACGGGGCTACATGACCGCGTTGTCGCAGCCCCTAAACTTAAGAACCAACCAAACTTAGAAAGTGTGGCAACTATTACTGGTAAAATACTAAAGCATTAAGCATCCAAAAGAAGAACTAATTATCTTGATTAATTAATATATGGTACCCCTCTATGTTGCAAGACTGAGAAATGACTATCTCATCAACAAACATTCTCACTCCGCCAACTAAACTATGAAGGTGTAGCTACTATTGCTGTGATATACTTAAGCAATAAGACCTTAACTACTGTAGAATTGTAAATTACTGCAGAAATAACCTAAAAGTACTCTGCTGAGATGTTGGTAAAAAGCTAGAACTGCAACATACAGAAACAATGTTAGTCTACTAATAATGTGTTGACAGATCTGATATGGAGACTTATCTGAAATTGTGGAGTGTCGAAAGCTGCTCTGACGATGATTTTTCTGATGTAAAGAAAAAAACTATGTAAAGTAGTTTTTGTTTTCCATATTTTTTATTTATTATTATATTCTTTGTTTTATTTTATTTGTTTTTATTAATGTTATTCTTTTTCATATTAAGGATTTCACCTCTACATCATCATCATCATCATCATCTTGTACAGTTTTCAGCCCCAGGCTGGATCTGTTTGGAACTATACTCTGTTCCGAGGGTCAGATGATTTTGCTGTTATGCCTCGAGGGGTTCCGGAATACCGGAAATCTTAAAAATTTTTGAAATTTCATTTTTACATCATATTAAGCTGCGGACCCTTAGGCCTCTTATGGTACATTTATTTTCTTTATGGCTCATTCCAAAGGCTACTTTCCTTACACTTTCCCACAACCATACTGTAAATCCACTAATTTAGATTTTCATCCTCCTCTCTACTTTGCACTTGATTTCTCTCTAGATTCTTATTTTTCTCCCAAAAAAGCAATTTTAGAAAGAAAAAAAACTGCATTGCTGTATTGGAGCATAATCCATCCTCAAACCAAAGATGTTGCAGTTTTCTCAGCTTGTGGAAAACACTTTGATTTCAGTTTCTTGCTAAAATGCATATCTTAATATTTAAAAAATCATATGTTCTAGAACTTTTCAATGTATAAAGGTGAAAGTTTTCGAAGTAATTTCTCCTTACATGTGCTATATTTTAACACAGCTGTTTTTCAAATATTTAGTTCAATTTTGCCAGTTTGAAATGATCATAAAATTGCCATTTTTAAGAATTTCATGAAAAATCAAACTTCACTTTAAGTATTTTCAAAAAGCATGTGTTAGAGTAAGGAGATAGTATAAAGGAACATCCCTGGAAAAATTCAATTAGTTCCTTCAGTAACTTCTGAGAAAATGGTAATAGAAAGTTGTAGATTAACATCGGCAGTATGGAACATTTCCACAGCCCCCTTAAAACAATAACAATCATCACCTGTATCAGAATAGGATTAAATAAATCATCAGGCATAAAACTGAAATTAATATTGGCAAGCTAAAACTACGTCTGTGGCAGTATGCAATCCACCTAAAATTAGGTGCTTATTAAATGGTGAAGTATGTTATCCTCTTAACAACCATCACATGGTACAAATAGTATTATTATTATAAGGCTATCACTCGTGATACAAGTATGATTGTCTTCCAAGGTACAGTAAGGTAAATCTTCGCTGTAAACCAATATTAGGCCTAATCATATTTCATGAGTTATTTGGTGACTGTACAGTTCAATCAGAGTCCACAGACTCTTCCACAATATTGGCACACAAGGTCATGAGCAGCCTGTGGATCTTGGGGGTGATCATTCTGCGATTCATGTGCTCTTTTCTGGCATTTCTTTTTTCAGCCTGAAGCCTTCTTCTCTCTAGTTTGAAGAGAAGTGGCCTTGATGGACGTTGCGGCGCCACTCTGATAGGTTGGATGCGACAGCCTCCCAGTTTGCTGTATTAATTTGACATTTCTTCATGTTGGTCTTCAGAACCTCTTTGTAGCGTTTTTGTTACCCACCCTGCTTTCTCTGACCGACATTCAGCTGGCAATATAAGATTTGTTTTGGGAGGCGGGACTCAGGCATGCGAACTACATATACTGTCCATCGAAGTTGGAGTTTTATTATGAGAGCCTTAATACTAATAGTGTTAGCTTCGTCTAATACACTTGTATTAGTGCGCCAGTCCTGCAATTTAATACCTAGAATTCTCCTAAGGAATCGTTGATGGTATTTTTCTAGAGATAAGAGGTGCCTTCTGTAAGTAATTCAGGTTTCGCAGCCATAAATCAGAGTGGGAATAACAACAGCTTAATAACGTATAATTTTGTTAAAATGCTAATGTCGTGATTGTCAAAACACGCGAACGAGCATACGACCGAAGGCTGCACTGGCACATTGGAGGCGGTGTTGAATCTCAGCGTCAATGTTCACATTTGTTGATAGGTGACTACCCAAATAGGGAAAATTATCAATATTCTTTAGTTTATGTCCATCAATCATGATAGCAGGTGCATTAGACTTGTCATGTGATGTAGGCTGATAAAGAACCTGTGTTTTATTGGTGTTTATGTCCAGACCAATGCTTCTGTATGCCTCATTAAACACATTCAGGGTGGTTTGTAGATCTTCATCTGAATTTGCTAAGATTACATTGTCGTCACCATACTGGAAATCAAGAACGGATGAAGCTAACACTTCAGCTTTGCACGCAATTTGTTGAGATTGAATAAACCTCCATCTGTTCTGGATGTAATTTCCACACCCTTTGGAATCTTTTCTTGGACCAAATTTGGTACAACACTTAACATATATTGAAAAGAGTGTGGGGGCACTCGCACATCCCTGTTTGACACCCGTTGTAATCTTAAATGGTTCTCCTGGGCCATTGCTGTTAAGGACCGTGCCATTCATATCATCATGTAGTAATCGAAGAATCTGAATGAATTTTGGGGGGCAGCCAAGTGTATCTAGAATCCACCATAGCATTTCTCAATTGACCGAATCAAATGCTTTAACAATATCTATGAATGCCCTACATAGAGAACGTCCTTGTTCTCTGGATTTCTCCTGCATTTGCCTAGCACAGAAGATCGTATCAGTTGTGCTTCGATAAGGTCGAAAGCCACACTGAGTTTCAGGCAGTATTTCTTTGGCCAACGACTTCAAACGGTTTGATAAAGCGTTGGCCAGGATTTTACCAGCAACAGAAAGCAACGATATCACTCGATAATTACCACATTGTGCCCTATAATCTTTCTTAAACATGTTTATTATCAAGGCATCCCTTAGGTCTTTAGGTATGGTACTGGTAGTTCGTATTTTAACTATGAGTTGTTGTCTATGATGATCTAGAGCAGTATTCCCTACTTTAAAGAGCTCAGCAGGAATCCCACCCATGCCTGATGCTTGATTGTTTTTGAGCTGATTGAAGGGCAGATTCAATTTCTGATAGAGACGACGATCATCAAGGTGGTCTTTGGGAGGTCTCCGATGAAGTCGGGTGAAATTGTTACCAACCTGTGTGTCCCTGTTGAGTAGTTCTTCGAAATGTTCTTTCCAACGGGAGTTAATGGAGTTTGTGTCTCTAAGAAGTTCAGTACCATGCAAAGGATTCAAACCATGATAATGTGGCCCATATATAGTTCCTGTTGCTTTGAAGAAAGCATGAGTATATTCGTTTCTGCTAGATGCTGCATTTCACGGGATTTGGAGATCCACCATTGATTTTTCAAGACCCGAGTTTTCCTTTGGACTTTAGCCTTTGCATCTTTATACAGTTGTTGTTTGGAGATAGAAGTTGGGTTGGCTTGCCATGCATGGAATGCTTTCCTCTTCTTATCAATAAGATTCTGGATTGCTTCATCTTGACGAAACTGATTGATTCTTCACACGCTGAGAGTTTAGACGACTTGAATGTTTGCCAATGTTCCCCAACCTTTTCAGGGTAATTATCTGGTAACTTCTCATTCAGAAGTTCATTTAACTTCCTTTTAGGGGTAACGTTTTGTAAACGTTCGGTGTTCATCCTACGTCTGATGTGCTTTCTCTCTTTTCTGCCCTTTTAGAGAATTTGTAGAGTTATTACAGATCTTATTAATCGATGATCCGTCCAGCAGTCATCAGCACTTGTCAGAGCCCTTGTAAGTAGTACATCACGCTTGTCTCTTGCTCGTACAATCACGTAATCGAGTAGGTGCCATTGTTTTTATCTAGGATGCTGCCATGACGTCTTGAATTTGTCCTGGCGAAATAGTGTGCGATTATGAGGCTATGTTCAGAACACTTGGCTAAAAGGAGTGCCCCATTAGAATTGCATTTCCCAACACTATCTTTTCCAATAGCATCAGCCCATAATGCTGCGTCTCTACCAACGCGAGCATTGAAGTCTCCTAGGAGAATGATTTTATCAAATTGTGGTATATCCTTCAAGATCAGATCAAGTTGAGAGTAAAATACTTCCTTCTGTTCATCATCAGAGGTGAGAGTTGGAGCATATGCACTAATTAGTCGCTCGTCGGCTATTTTTTAACTTTAGTCGTAGTGTCATAAGCCTTTCATTTATACCATGTGGAAGTTCATCGAGAAGGTTGACAAGCTCATTCTTAATGGCAAAGCCAACTCCATGAATACATTGATCTACATTGCCTTTACCTTTCCGGAAGAGGGTGTAGCCACCTTCATGTTCCTTCAATTTTCCTTCATTGGGTAACCTTGTTTTGCTGAGTGCAGCAATATGAATGTTGAATCTTTTCAGCTCACGGGCAACAATTGCCGTTCGCCTTTGTGGTTTATTATGTGTGTCATTGTTCATTAAAGAATGTACATTCAATGTAGCAAAATTCATTTTCATTGTGGTTCGACCACTTGTGGTGTACCCTCTGGATGCGGTTATCCAGTCGGGTGATAATAGGCTGACTATTTTTAGGGCACCTTTTTCAGCTCCCTCCCCATTCAGAGTAAGCCGAGTGGATCCTAAGCAGGTCTGCTTAGTCACGAATGTAGCATATGAATTGCTCTACAGCCCATCCTCCAACAAAGCAAAGATCACACATTCGTCTCCCATGTGCCGGTTCATCACTATGAGCTCCCAGACAACACAATTCTGCTCCTGTCGCAACTCCCCGATCGCCACAGGACTTTTGATTAATTGGCGAATAGATTTTGTATCCTTCCTTCGTCATTTGGAAGACGCCTGTGCGCGACATCTTTTAATGTGGGCATGTTGTTGCACATCAACAGACATACAGTTCTTGACAGATACAGGACTTCTATCCAGTAGCATAGAAGCTGTGAAGACTGATGGTCCTGGACTCTTGCAGCCTTCATCCGCCTTCCTAACCGTTCGGTCAAATTAGTTGCTCATTCGCTTGGTCCTCCGTTGTCTTCTATGCCGTTGACCATTATTGTTTCATCCGCCTTTAGAGATAAGTTTCCCATCTCAAGGGCAAGAGAGTGACTCAACCTAATTTGCTTATCCGCCTTACATAAGCCATTGGCAAGAGAGAGGGGAACTCCTTATCCCGGGAGTTATTCGGTCGTCAGAGCCTCGTCAGTTGGAGCAGGGTGTACCATGTGCAGGTGAGGATGACGTGTTGATAGAGAGAATCTACCCCTTGCCCCCCAAAGAGTAACATGTAAGCATCATGTCGCCGAACATTTGCCTTTGATAATTTTGTACTAAAGTGTTTGTAATTGCTATGTAAGATCGCCAGCCATTTCCTGGCCAGCGTTCAGTGGCTCCCCTGAAGGAAGTTTGGCAACTAATTTTAATTAATTTTTTTTATTATTATTTGGTCACGAAATGTTGAATTAATAGATATGGGACAGAGCCCATGTGCTGATGCTTGTAATGAATGCTCCTTATGCCATTCCATTATGTTGTTTCATTAATATGTGTTCCAAATTGTTAGATTTGTGAGCCCTTGTGGGATGATAAAAGTAACACTGGCTTATTGGCAAAATAAGGTGATGTGCAGGGTCGTATTCTCATTTGAATCAGTCGGCAGCCATTACCAGGAAGAATGTTGAAGTGCGCCTGCATCAGCAGCTGAAACTTGGTTCTGGAAAGGGCCCACAGCAGGATACCTGATGAATGAATGTGTCAAAGTGAATGGTAAAGAGCAGTGCGACCAAACATTGCATTGAAACGGTAAGCGACTTCCGTACCCCAAGACACTAGCTAGCTTGACACTATACAGGGCCCTGGTGTACAGTATTAGTATACTATGGTTTATGAATGATTGAAATATTTATTGCAGCCAATGGCCATGCCAAAATATGTGTTACAAAACGTTACCGCTAAAAGGAAGTTACATGAACTTCTGAATGAGAAGTTACCAGATATTTGACATAAATTGACAATACAAAAAATAACATTAGTCCAAAATGGTACTACATCATTCTTCTGTGCAGAACTTTGTTAGCAATTCCATTTGAAGCTGAAAGGCTAGCACATGATACCTCTCACAGAACATACCACATTTAGAACATGCACAATGCAGCCCTGGTTGATGAAAACCTTGCCATGCAGAGCCTGAGGGGAATCCATGCACTGCAACTTGATTCATTACTTGATGCATATCATTGTTCCATCTCATCCATTCACGGTGTGAACTCTTTCCACATTCACAGTTCTTAAAATAGAGCATCACCAAACATCCATTTCAGTATATGCGATCATGGATGATAGTAACTGTTCCGTTTTTAACACTTCAATATAGAATTGTTAGCCTCGATGGAGTAAATTTAGAAACGCATCTGTAAGGAATATGGCTTTAACTTTTTCTAGATGTTCAAGGTGTTTGAGCTATTTTTCAGACCATTAGCTACTACGGAAGAGACTTTCAGGTGGAAATGCTTCATGGCCGTCCTCGTGAACAATTTATTAGGATGTTTTATTTTACTCGTAGCTCTCGCTGCGGTGTTCACACGGTTACTTATATTTATAGAAAACGTGTTTCCTGTAGTAGGAAAAGTCACACCTTAGGTATTTAACCTGTCAGCGATGGAGGACTTCACGCCCGAGCTACCCTGTGCTGCGGGAGGAGGAAAACGCAAGGCATGCTAGAAGTGCGGGCGTTCAGTTAATCAGGCATAACAGACAAACATTTTCAAAGGGTTCGGCCAAATTGTTCACAATTTAACAACAAGTAACACACAAATAACATAAGTTACTGGAATAATATGAGGCTCATATTCTGCTGTGAACATTTGTTTATCCCCTTGTAAACACTCTCGTCTTCCTAAAAATCCTCCATCGACGATAACATCACGGCCAATATTTTTCCACACATTAAATCCTTTTACTCTCAGATTCTAAATTCATGTCCTTGTTTTCAACAAGAAAGATCTTTCCATATCATCCTTAAAACAACTCTGGAACTAATTTTTGAATCTGCAATCAAAACACACATTTGGCAGTCATGTCAACAACAAAATCAACTCGCTCTTTCGGACAATATATATCTTGCATAATCGATAAAAACTCGATCCTTATATACATCAAATGAAAGATCGATATTTTGTCCACAAATGTATCTCCCTAGATAGAAGCACAAAGCAAACACTGGTCCGTGTGTGTCACACACGTCACTCCATAGCAGAAGACGGCTGATACATGACAAGCATCACACGCCACTCCACGCTGTCGGGTAAAAACGAGTCACTGACTTCAGTGGTTTACCTGTGATGTAAAATGCTGCTATCTTTTCTCTATGCCTGAAGAACATGGAAACTGTTCTCTTTGTTTAATCTCATCTTATTTCTTGGGCAATACTGTCAAGTGCAGACTATAGTATATGAATATACTTGGGAACAAATCAAGCTCTGATATACTGTATTAGAGCAGATTTTTAAATTTCACTTACTGTCTCACAAATGTGTGCAACCACAAGTGTACTGAACTGATTTTTAGGGTTTGCTCATGCCATTCCTGTTTTTTTAACAGACCTATAGAAATTTGAAATCCTCAATTATTTACCTTCATGTCATGGCATTGGTTTCCTTTAGGTTTATTTGATAGGGGGTGTGGTGGTTAAGTGGTTTGCCACTCACCGAGGCAGACCGGGTTCTATTCCTGGCCAGTGCATATGAGATTTTCGAAGTGACATGCCATGTCCTGTAATTCGTATTCCACGTAATAAAAGGGGGTCCTGTGGGTCATGATCACAAGATTAAGTCACTTAAAACTACAAGCTTCCTTCCTTCCTTTTAGGGTTATTCGAATGATTGTGAATTCCAAATTAGTTAATTTTTAATGTATTACAAATTAACTAATAATTGCACTTTTTGTAATTTGGGTTTGTGTTTTTCAAACAGTGAAACCTCAGTTATACGTTTTTCAAGGGGAATGGTAGAAATGATGTAGGTGAGAAAGCTGTACAGGACAAGCTAATATGAAATATTAATTGAACACTTGCTACATTAGTTGGAAGAAATCCATGATTTCCCTGCTCACACTTATACTGTACTACCATTCACTTCAAGAATCTTGAACTATTGGAAAATTAAAACACTTTCCCGTAATGAAGACATGGATTCAAATTCCAAGAGTGGTCTAATTGTAAATGGCACTCAACAGGTGTGCACCGAGTACAAGAAGAGTGAGATTAAAAGGATGACAAGTTTCAGTTGCCAAGTTAGCGTCAGATCCCTGAAAAGGCTTAAATCTACAAGACACTACCAAAGCCCACAATGTCAACCATGAACGGACGCGGCCCTTCGACACTAACCCTCCAAAGAGTGGCTAAACTCCATCCATGGAGTCTGTGAAGTGTCAGCGTAATAACATGTCTGACAATTTCAATGGGTTGCATCGAATGCATGTCTGTGCATCGAAATGAGTCGACTGACTTCTTCAATGAGGTGTGAAGCCACAGAGAGAGAGAGAGAGAGCTCAACCTTGCTTTGATTCCTGCATTTGTTGAATGCTGTTCATACTGAACAGAGCATTATGAGCTATAGTCGGCATGGCAAACCAAAATACTGTTGCGATCAGGATGGCGCCGTATTGTTCTGACAGTATGTCAGAACCTTTTCACACATGGTGGGGAAAATTGTATCCGGGTGTGTTGCGGAGACCTCTGCTCTTACAGGAGTTGGGAAAACTTCTATATGTAAGATATGGAATGATGTGAAAATAATGCAAAGAGAGGGACAGGCAACAGGTATTAAAGAAGAAGAAAGAGAGAGAAAAGAAACTTCTAAATTGTGACTCTTCATTATCAGATTTGGAAGAATTTAAGTCACCTCTGCCTTCTTTTCTACAAGGAAAGTTTGTAATTCTATAAATCTGTTACTTTTGAATTGCATTTAATGTGACGAAAGAACAGCAGTTATTTCGCTGTTTTATTTTAGCGTGTTCATGTTAGTTGCCAGTACTGAAAACATGGGCGGCGAGTTGTCACACATCTGTGGTTTTGTAAAACTATTATTATTTTAAGTATGTACTGTATTTCTGTCTTATTACCCCTTGTTATTCCCTATGTTCGGGGTCATAAATGAGATGAATTTTGTAAGTGGTGGATGATAACTACACTGGGTACCCTTCCTCATACGCCAATTATAAGGGTCTACTCATTATGAAAATTCTTTTTTGTAGTTGAGTAAATGGCCAGCAAACCATATCAGCCTATTTATCTTCATTACATTATGTACAATGTTAATAAGTTTTTAAAACCAAGAAAAATGAGAAGTGCTATTATTGCCGATGCAGAAATAAATATACATCAGGGCTGAATAAGTACAGTGGGAAACAGCTTAAGAGATTTCTGTGAAACTAAGGGGGTTTTTGAGATAATAATTCTTAAATGTGACGTATGGTTGAAACACGCTTAAAAACGGGCACGTTTTGTGTTCCAACTGCGATAAAAAAATATTAAAATATAAATTAAAAATTCCAAACCTACATGAACTAACGTAAAATAGAACGGCGAAAATGATGTTATTGAATTCTATGTAGGTCTATTGGTTACTTCACAAACAACCTTCAAACTCGAGTGCACATAATATTTTGGTCGACAGTAGTTGGCAATACCGGTGTTATGTTTTTGCACAATGGCTATTCAGATATTAACCCACATTGCGGTAATGCAGTTATCAACATAATATTGTTACGTGCCACCCCCCTAGTGGCACTTTTTGTTAACTGGATTACGGTGGGTTGAAGCACAACACAGATTGTTCCTTTAAATGAAATAATTAACTTTATTTCGGCCAGAAAGATACAGCACTCTTCAGTAAATACAAGCAATTATTACCTTACTCCAGTTTCCTCACGGCGAGAACACTTCCCCTTTCACTTGTCAGTAAGCCGCAGAAGTTAATCCCTCGTAATGATGTGGCCCCGTGCGTTGGCTGGAAATATCTGCACTCAGCCTGTCACCGTACTACACACTGTTTCACAATGCACCACAATCACTTCTGTCGCACTGGAAAAAACACACTCGTTCAAGACACAGTTCCTCTGTAGGCTTCTCACTTCCTCGCTGTCACGAGAATCGGCTTCACTAGGGGTTTCGCAAGTCACCACACTTTTGTCGCTCAGGATAAACGCTCGCACTAGCTCATAAAAACACAACGACAACTGCTTGACGGGTCGCTCTTATATAGCAGGCCGGTGACTCAATAAATTCTAGAATCGTCCAGGACACACGGCTTCTCGACATTTCTTCCACTGGCTGGGTCACGAATATTCTGGACCATCCCTTTCACTTCGCAGTCCGTTGCGTAACGCGCACGAAATACACTGAGGCAGAGCATACACAGCCCGGGAGAGCTGTGACTCATGCGGCGAGCGACAAAACAAACTCACAGCCGTAACACCACCCCCTTCCTAAAAGGCTGATCGTCCCGATCAATCATTGGTCCGTCTGTGTCCCTCCGTAGGCTGCCAGGCGATCTCGATGCACGATCTTCATCTTCGCCCTCGGGCTCCGCTGGATCCTATAGACGACATCGTTGATCCGTTTCACGACTCGGTACGGGCCCTCCCAGGACTTCTGCAGTTTGGGTGACAGGCCTTTCTTCCGTAATGGGTTGAAGAGCAGACCTGGTCGTCCTCGTGGAATCCGCCAGCATCCGTCTGTTGGTCATATCGGGTCTTCATTCAGTCGGTCTCGATCCGCAGTTTCCTCCTCACGAACGCGTGCACGTCCTCCAGTTGGTCGACCAGTTCTTGACAATACTGGCTTCGTACAATCATTCATGGTTCCGTATTGATTAAAAGTCAAATATAAAGGGAACAGAATTCCGCCTGATCAATACAACACTTTTCAGTCAAGGGGCTATATTAAACCCATTAGGATGGTACATGTTTCGAGGCCTCCCTTGGCCCCTTCATCAGCCATACATATAAACATATTGTCAGTACAATTATCAGAATAAAATTGAAAAGGTTAAAACTAACATGAGATAACAGGATGAAAATGAAACATAAAAACCATAAGGACAGTTGTGGTACAAATAAATTAAGTAAAACTTATCCTAAGAAAAACTTACGAATATCACAAACAAATGGAAAAACACATTAAAAAACAGTATATGTTAAAATGTGAACTTAAAATGTAATTTATATGACTCTTGTAAAAATCTTCTAGTTTTGATAAAGTATAATAGCAGAATTCCGTGCCCGAAAATCTGGGGAATTCGACCCATAGAAAAAGTTAAAAGTATGTAAAAAACTGATAGTCATAAAATGACTTTGTTGACTCCATACGAAGGATCGTTGGTGGAAAGAACAATATATCGCCATGCATGAAAGTCAAATCGGTCAAGCTTGATGAAGGCCTCTTGAAATGGAGACGAAAAGAAAGTTGAGCATCTTGCGTTTAGAAAATCCAATTTCTTCAGGTAGACATGTGGGCTTTAGGAGAAACCTAAATGGGAAATAAATCTAGTATAAGAAAAATAAATTAAGTAAACGGCAAATAAAATTGGGACAAACGAAAAACGTAGAACGGAAAGGTGCTATTAAAAGAGAAAGAAAAGTAACAAACTTACGTCATAGTAGAGGAAACGTGACTTCGATGCAGGAAAACTTGGAGAAACTGGCCGGCTGAACAAGTGAAAGTGAACAGCTGAGTGTGAAACACAAAGCAGTGTGTTGGACGGGGGAGGGGAGGCGAAGGAGCTCTGCCGCGGAGTGGAAGAGGTGGGGGAAAAAGGGGGAGGGAAGAAAGGGAGATAAGGGAGGGAAGCCAGCTGCGTAAAGAGAGCTTAGGTGGGGGAAAAAAGGGAGATAAGGGAGGGAAGCCAGCTGCGTAAAGAGAGCTTAGGGCGGTTTATTATAACCTTTGTTTGCTGTTATGATAAAATCTGATAAAGTGTCAAATAAAACATTGGGGTCAAAACATATTTCATTTAAGTTGGGGGGATTGAAAATTCTCTGTGCGGAGTTAATTTCAATGGACTCTAGGATATTCATTAGAGAGCCCTTATTAACATGATGCAGAATTTCGGGGTCATTGCCCATGTTGGTAAATTGATGGTTCATCTCACTCATGTGAGAAGCCATGGCTGAAAATCTCCTGTATTTGGTGGCGTTGACATGCTCAGAAAATCTGGTAGTGAAACTTCTCCCCGTTTGACCTATGTAGTTAGTTTTGCAGTCATTACAACTTAATTTATAAATACCAGAAGCACTGTATTTATCTTTGCTGTTCAAAGTGTGTGAATTGAAAAACAAGTTATTATTAGTATGACAGGTTTTATAGGCTATTTTCATATTGCATTTTTTGAAGATGTTAGTGATACTGTATACGGAATTGTTAGGATAGGTGAAAACTGTAAACAAAGGTTTTTCGGGCTTGTCTGGAATTAGGTGGGTGGCTGGTTTATTTTTAATTTTCTTGATGATGTCATTTACATAATTCCGATTAAAACCATTAATTTCGGCTATTTGATAAATAATTTTAATTTCTGTGTTACGGTCCTGTTTAGAAAGGGGTAACTTGAGGGCTCTGTTAACAAAACTGAAAAAGGTTGCTTTTTTATGGGAACCTGGGTGGGTAGAATCTTGCCTGATGATGGTGTGCGTTTGCGTAGGCTTTCTGAAAATTTTATAATGAAGCCTGTTGTTTACTTTGGCAACAGAGGTGTCGAGAAAATTAATCTTATTGTCGATAGCTGACTCCAAAGTGAATTTAATGTTGGGGTCTATACTATTCAAATCATTGAAAATTCGGTCAATACCCTGGATGTTGTCATTGACAATTAAGAAAACATCATCAACATACCTGCCCCAAAATTCTATTCCCTTAATGTTGTTAATTATTTTAGTGTGCTCCAGATGGTCTAGGTAAATATTGGCGATGATGCCCGAAAGCGGGGAGCCCATGGCTAATCCTTCTTTCTGCTTGTAGATGACATTATTAAAAGTGAAAAAGTTGTTGCTTAAGGTGAGATCAAGGATTGTCATAAATTCTTCAATTTCAACCTTTGATAATTTGTCATTTTCAATTAAATTATTCCTAATGATATTTGAAACAGACTGTACTGGGATGCTGGTGTACATATCTTTTATATCCACACTGTGGAGAGAGTGCTCATTATTTAGGTATAAACATGAAGTCTTGGTGCAAAAATCTAAGGTGTTGGTAAAAAAAAAATTTGGCTTTGAAGGTGTAATGATTTTTTAAGAATCTTTGAATAAACTGTGTAGTTTTGTAAAGCGGACTGTTTCTGAAATTTACTATGAGTCTTATGGGAATATTAATTTTGTGAATTTTGGGTAAAGCTCGCAAGGTTGGAAGTCCTGGATTCATGGCAACAAGGCGGCTAGCTTGTTTTTCGTCTAACAGAAAAACAGTATTTTTGATGATATTTTTTAATTTTCTCTGAATGGCAGCTGTAGGATCTTTTTTAGTTGTTTCGAATTTAGAATTTTTGAAAAATTCCAGGGTTTTGTTAACGTAGTCCTGTTTTTCCATTAAAACTATTGTATTGCCTTTGTCGGCTTTGGTAACAATGATGTCATTATCATTGATCTTCTTTTTCAAGCTAGAATGGTTATGGTCGACAGCGGGAGAAATGTTTTTACTGTTCGCTATGATCTTTTTGATTTGCTTGTTAGCCTCGTGCCTAGCTGCACTTTGTTCATCTATGGGAAGTAGGCGGACTGCTGCTTCGGTTTCAGCTACTAAAGTAGTAAGGGAACTACTGTTGATGTTAGTGTTCCAATTGTGTTTAGGGCCTTTACTGAGAATATTCATTTCAGAATCGTCAAATTGGACGTTAGTTAGATTTTTAACCGGATCTTGAAATTTATGTGGTCCTGTGTCGGAGCG
The DNA here is from genome assembly GCA_946902985.2 of Meconema thalassinum. Lineage (NCBI taxonomy): Eukaryota > Metazoa > Arthropoda > Insecta > Orthoptera > Tettigoniidae > Meconema > Meconema thalassinum. The sequence continues at coordinate 180,650,911 of OX336393.1, forward strand.
CGTTGATCTTGCTGCACGTTTGTTAAACAAAGTTTTGAATTTATTGTCTAAGGTACTTATTTTCCTGGCTAACTTAGCATGGACAATATTGTCCACCCATGGAATGAATTTGTCCCAATCTTCTTTGCAAGATAAATTAGCTGCCTTCAAGTGAGTGAGATATAGTTTGAAGTTAATGTGGTTCTTTTTGATGTAGAGAAATTTAATCTCTCTTTGAAAGATGCGCTTGTTAATAATTTTTTGTGTTCTATTTTCATACTGGTTAAGGGGGCCTCTCTTTTGATAAGTTTTCATGTGCTGCGGGATTAGGTTGTTAGTTCTACATCTTTTCAAAAAATCAATATCCTTGATAATAGTCGACAATTTGACTCTAAGATCTTTATATGAAAATCTAGCTTTCCTAGCATCGTTGGCTTGGCTTACCGGGACCGGATCATTCCCAGGTCGGCCGAAGGCAAGATCGACAGGTAGACGGAGCTCCCTCCCAAACTTGGCCCGGGCTGGTGTGCACCCGGTGGCTTCATGCACGGCGGCGCGGTAGGTCAGGAGAAATAGTGGAAGATGCTTGTCCCAATCCCTCTGGTGCTCGCTGACGACTTTCGGAGATGGTTCTCGATGGTGCGATTGAATCGCTCTACCATCCCGTCGGACTGAGGATGTAGCGGCGTTGTCCTTGTCTTCCGGATTCCCAGCAGCTGGCATAGATTCTGGAACGCCTGTGACTCGAAGTTCCTCCCTTGGTCGGAGTGCAGCTCCAGGGGTACTCCGTACCGGCTGACGAATTCCTTCACCAGGGTCTCTGCGATCGTCGCGGCTTCTTGGTTAGGGAGCGCATACGCCTCCGGCCATTTGGTGAAGTAGTCGCTGACTACCAATATGTAGCGGTACCCTGCCTCGCTTAACGGGAATGGTCCAGCGACATCGATGGCCACTCTCTCCATGGGGACGCCCACGTTGTAGGTCTTCAGTGGACCCCGTCGTCTTCGTCCTGGGCCCTTGCTGGCTGCGCAATCGTGGCACCTCGCGCAGTGGTTCTCCACGTCGGTTCGGCTTCCGATCCAGTAGAACCGCTCTCTCAGCTTCTCCAGGGTCTTCTTTATCTCTAGGTGTCCACCAGATGATCCTCCATGGACTTCCTTCAGGACTTCCTCAGTCATAGCCTTTAGAACGACAACTTGTTCCCGAGATGTCTTCCCATCGGTGCTCTCCCAGGTATGGCATATGAGGCCATCCCTCACAACTAGCGAGTCCCACTGCGCCCAGTAGGACTTAAACTTTGGGCTGCAGTCACTCACAATGTTCCACCCGGGTCTGGGGACACAGGCCCTCTTCCATTCGGCTATCAGTCCCAGGTCATCATCTTCTTCTTGTGCCCGCGTGAACGATTCGCGGCTCCAGCTCCCTTGAAGTTCCACGGTAGTCCTTCGGCACTGTATCCCGGTGTTCTCCTCCCTTCGGGCACAGAAGGTGCAGTCTTCGGGGCACGGTCTTCGTGACAGGGCGTCGGCGTTAGAATGCAGTTGGCCTTTCCTGTGCTGAATCTCAAAGTTGTACTGTTGAAGCCTCTCTAACCACCGCGCGAGTTGGCCCTCAGGCTGCTTGAAGTTCAGGAGCCACCGCAGGGATGCATGGTCTGTCCTGATGAGAAATTCTTGCCCGTACAGGTACTTGTGGAAGTGTTCAATGGTCTTCACGATGGCGAGCAGCTCCTTCCTGGTGACGCAGTAGTTCCTTTCTGGCTTTGACAAGGCCTTGCTGAAGTAGGCAACTACTCTCTCCTCGCCGTCCACTACTTGCGACAGGATCCCCCCTATGCCAAAGTCACTGGCATCGGTATCGACGATGAACCTTGTTCCAGGTCTGGGGTAGGCCAGAATAGGCGCGGTGCACAGAGCCTGCTTGAGTTGTTCGAAGGCACTGTGGCATTCTGCTGTCCACGTGAAGAGTTGGTCCTTCTCAGTCAATCGATGTAAAGGTTTGGCGATGTCGGCGAATCCTCTCACGAAGCGACGGTAATAAGTGCAGAGTCCCAGGAAGCTTCGTAGTTGGGACTTGTCCTTCGGAACTGGCCACTCCCTCACAGCTGCGGTCTTCTCTGGGTCGGTGCGCACCCCTTCCTCGGAGACGATATGCCCAAGGTACTGGACCTGCTTCTGGAAGAGCTGACACTTCTTGGGGCTCAACTTCAACTGGGCAGCCCGTAGCTTCATCAAGATCTCCTTCAGGTTGCTGTAGTGCTCCTCGAAGCTTCTTCCTAGAACGATGACTTCGTCTAGGTAGACCAGGCAGGTCTTCCAGTGTAGTCCCCTCAGAATGGACTCCATTAGCCTTTCGAAGGTCGCAGGGGCTTGGTCTTGTCGGCTTTGGCTGGTTCGTCGACGTCCACCTGACGCACCCGCGCGCGCATTCTAGATACCTGCTTTGCCGTCTCGAACTCAAGTGCGTGGCTCAGCGCATCTGCCAGGGTCTTATTCTGCGTGAGTCGCAGCGCCTGTTGAGTGTCCGAGTCCCGTAGCCCGTCGGTGAAGGTCTGCGTCGCAATCTGTTCCAGAAAGTCGGCCGGCGCTGTTGGATAGGCGAGCCTTACGAGGCGTGCGATGTCCATCTCGAACTCCTGCAGGGTTTCCGCGTTCTTCTGTACCCGGGTCCGGAGCTGCATCTGGTAGGCCTGCTGAAGATGGCTATCTCCATATCGGGACTCCATATGGGCAAACAGTGAAGCGTAATCCTGGGATCCAGTCGGGATGGCCTGAAGGACGTTAAGGGCGTCACCTCTCAGCGCTACAATGAGAGCTGTAGCCTTTTCTGTGTTGTTCCAGTTATTTATGGAACAGGCCGCCTCGAACTGACGTAAGTAGGTCCTCCACGGGACCTTTCCGTCGAAGGTTGGGGGGTCACTCTGCTATGTCCCGTTCCTGATATTCCCGGTGTAACGGTGGGCGGGCGTTGGCGCAGCTCGGCAACTTCCTCTTGTAGAGCGTTGAATTTCTCTTCCACCCCCGTCAATGGGCGTTGGCGCAGCTCGGCAACTTCCTTTTGTAAGGCGTTGAATTTCACCACCACCGCCATCCACGGGCGTTGGCGCAGCTCGGCAACTTCCACTTGTAAGGCGTCGAACTTCTTTTCCACTGCCGTGACTTGCTCACGCAGACCCAGTTCTAATTTCTTCAGGTCCTGTGTCAACTTATTCTGACCGTATTCCATCTTCTTCTGGCCGTCCTCTATCCTCTTCAGGTCCTCCGCTAGCTTATTTTGACCGTCTTCTAGTTTGGCAGTTAGGTCCTCGGCTAACTTCTTCTGGCCGTCTTCCTCTGGCCGTCCTCCATCTTCTTCTGGCCGTCTTCCATCTTGGCTTCCATGCCACTTAACTTTTCTAGCAATGCTGCGAATTGCTCTTCCATTTTAGATGTTTGTCTTGTAAGGGGCATGCACTCACAGGAAAATTTAAAAAATGACCTGCTCGGGTTTTGAAACCAGGACCGTCAGGTGTTGTGCTTGTGCTTGAGTTCGTAATCCGGCTTCTGACACCAGTTGTTACGTGCCACCCCCCTAGTGGCACTTTTTTTAACTGGATTACGGTGGGTTGAAGCACAACACAGATTGTTCCTTTAAATGAAATAATTAACTTTATTTCGGCCAGAAAGATACAGCACTCTTCAGTAAATACAAGCAATTATTACCTTACTCCAGTTTCCTCACTGCGAGAACACTTCCCCTTTCACTTGTCAGTAAGCCGCAGAAGTTAATCCCTCGTAATGAGATGGCCCCGTGCGTTGGCTGGAAATATCTGCACTCAGCCTGTCACCGTACTACACACTGTTTCACAATGCACCACAATCACTTCTGTCGCACTGGAAAAAAACACACTCGTTCAAGACACAGTTCCTCGGTAGGCTTCTTACTTCCTCGCTGTCAAGAGAATCAGCTTCACTAGGGGTTTCGCAAGTCACCACACTTCTGTCGCTCAGGATAAACGCTCGCACTAGCTCATAAAAACACAACGACAACTGCTTGACGGGTCGCTCTTATATAGCGGCCGGTGACTCAATAAATTCTAGAATCGTCCAGGACACATGGACACACGGCTTCTCGACATTTCTTCCACTGGCTGGGTCACGAATATTCTGGACCATCCCTTACACTTCGCACTCCGTTGCGTAACGCGCACGTAATACACTGAGGCAGAGCATACACAGCCCGGGGGAGCTGTGACTCATGCGGCGAGCGGCAAAACAAACTCACAGCCGTAACAATATATATTGATGTGTTTATACGGGAACTGGGCTATCCTTTCATGGACTACTGTACACATTCCCTTTACTGCCAGGTAGGCCTATTCATAACTAATTTAAAACTCAATTCCACGCTGGAACATTATAAAAAAAAAGCAAAAATATTACTTCCATAATATTACCGGTATGTAAAATAAGAAACAGTCTTGTACTCAATATTTCTGAGGCTGTAATAGCCGTGGTGATAGCGTCTTGGTCTGAGAGTCGTAAGGTCTCGGGTTCGAACCCCAGACTCTGCAATTATTTTTGCTACCAGATTATTGATTTAAACAATATTTATCATATCATTATGAGTCATTTCAACAGAATGTACATGAAATTATGGTTTATCTCATTTTTATTACAATATGTTGCAGCAAGCAGGATGTGAGAAATTTGATTATATTGAACATAATTTCTAGTAAATAGATAGGCTAGAGAATATGGTTTCATCCCTCCTCTTAATTTACAGTATAAAGTAATGTGATGTTTATTGAAACAAGTGTGACAGTAGCATATCTCCAATTCAATCTATACGTTCATCATAGTACCAGTATGAAAACAGAGCGTAAATTACAAGGCAAGTCACAATTTTAAGAATGTCCAAGTGTAGTATACGAGATCTTTGACATTTTAATTTTCTATTGCCGTATAATGTATACAAATATCGTCACCTGTGTGCATACCGAAGCTGATAATTCTAGCGCAGCCATCACAGCACTTTTCCATAAACGAAAACAAGCCATGAAATAGATTCATACAATTAGAATACAAATCCATCATCATCATCATCAAATTCCAGCTCCAGTCGCCCGGGTGCTGTTAACAAGCCCTCGCCACCTTTTCCTGTCCATGAATATTTGGTCTTCATGGGTCCTTCTCCAGTCTAGCCCTTTGTCTTCAAGATCATCCTTGATTTGGTCCAACCATTTCTTCTTCGGTCTTCCTACTGGTCTTTTTCCTGGGATAATCTTGTTGAAATAAGCTTTTGGTGTCCTCTCATCTCCCATTCTTTGAAGATGCCCATACCATCCTAATCGTTGCTTCTGCAAATATTTTGTAGCACTGATATCTATGCCAGCCTCTGTCCTGTTTGTTTCGTTCCTTACTTTGTCTCTCCTTGTCCTTTGAAGCATTGTTCTTATAAACTTCATTTCGGATGCCTGAATCCTACTTACTTCTCTTCTGGACAGGGTGCATGTTTCTACTCCGTAAGTTAGAATTGGGATGTAGTATGTCTTAAACAGTATATGTTTACACTTCCTGGGCACTTTATTATCCCACAGTAGTGTTCTAACTTGTGCATAGAAGGAGGCTGCATTACTAGTTCTATTTGTTACTTCACTGTTGTTGTTGTTATCCTTACACACTGTGCTACCAAGATATTTAAATTGATCAACAATTTGTAGAGGCTGATTATTCAGGTAAATGGTTGCATTAGACAGTCCTGTTGTCATCACTACTGTCTTACTTTGGCTTATTTTCAACCCATACTCCTTGAACAGCTTGTCCCATGCATCCAGTTTTTCTTGTACCTCTCTGGCACTTTCTCCCCAAATCATGACGTCATCTGCAAAGACAAGGGCATTTGTTTCATTACCCTGTTCTTCTTTTATTCTCTTCAGGATTATGTCCATCACTGTGATGAATAGTAATGGAGACAGTGAACTTCCTTGTTGGACTCCTTGTTTTGTTGTGAACCATCTGCTTTCTCCATTACCTATTCTTACACATGCCCTTGTGTTCTCATACAGCATTTTGATCTTGTTTATCAAGCCTTTTGGGACATTGTGCCTTTCTAAACATTCCCAAATTTTTGATCTTGCAATGCTATCATAAGCTTTTTCTATATCTAGAAATACCATTACTAATTCGTTCCCCTTTTCAAGATGTTTCTCAATAAGCATTCTTGCAGCAAAGATCAAGTCAATAGTACTCCTTCCTGGTCTAAAGCCATGTTGTTCTTCTTCTAAAGCCTTTTCTAAGTGTCTGCGTAGTCTTTTCGCAATTATTTTTTCCAAGATCTTTAGACCATGGGATAACAAAGTAATTCCACGATAGTTCTCACACTTTTTCCGGTTTCCTTTTTTAAACAATGGCACTATTACACCTTTAGACCAGTCATCAGGGATCTTATTGTCCTTCCATATAGCATGTAATACTCTGTACAACCAATGTATCCCATTAATTCCTGCTGCTTTTATCATGTCTGAACTTACTTCATCAACTCCAGTGGACTTCCCTTTGATCATGGCTTTTAAATCTTCTTCCACTTCAGACCAGGTTGGGGGTGGTTCTTGGTGGTTTTCATCATTGGCCCCTAAATGGATGTTCGTGTCCCCACTGTCATTAGATGCATCATTTAACAGTTGATCAAAATACTGTCCCATTAATTTCCTGATTTCATTTATGCTTCTTATCACTTCTCCATTATTTCCTTCCAAAGCTGTAACTGATTCCTGATGTCTTTTATTGTTTTTCACAGTTTTATATAGTAATTTCTTATTACCTTGTGTATCTTCCTCCAGTTTCTTCGCAAATTCATCCCAAATCTTATCCTTCTCTTCATTAATTATGCGTTTAACTCTTAATTTGTGCTCTCGATATTCTTGAGCAAGTGATCTGATTTTATCCTCATTTCTGTCATTCTTTTGTCTCTCCACTTCTAATTTTCTCTTTACTTTGTTCCTTAATTGAATTATTGTCTTGACTTCCTTATTCCACCAGGCAGTCTCTTTATGTCGAACTTTACTACTTGTTTTGCCACATAATTCTCTAGCTTCTTCAACTAAGACATTTCGAAAATTTTGCCACTCTTCCTCTGCACTTTTGGTATCAGTTTTTGGAACTTTTCCTAAAATTCTTCTCTGAAATTCCTCACGTTTATCAGATTTCTCCAGCTCCCAGACCTTGATCTTTTGTTTCTTTTCCATCTTATAATTAATCAGTTTAACACCAGTTATACTAACTAGAACAAGCCTATGGTCACTGTCGAGACTTTCACTGGGAACAACTTTGACATCCACAACTTGTTTTCCTGCTTCACCCGCTGTTATTACAAGGTCTATCATTGATCTATGTCTTCCATCCCAGCTGTATCTAGTTACTTTATGGCTTTCTCTCTTCTTAAACCAGGTATTTTGAATTTGAAGACTATTTCGAATGCACATATCAAGCAGGTCCCCTTCTAGATTTCTGTTTCCATAACCAAATGAGCCAATCACTCTTTCTACACCCTCCCTTTTGCATCCCACCTGAGCATTTAAGTCACCTATTATCATAATGATACAAATCATAAAGTGCTCACAGCTGGTGGAGAAAGACAACAAGCAACTGCAGAGTGTCACTACTCTGAAGGTTTAATGCTTATCCAGCACAAATAGCACCGAGTAACCGGGTGAGTTAGCCGTGGTCGTTACGGCATGGCTGCTGGCAGTTGCTCACATCCGGGAGGCGAGGTAGTTTGAATCCCCAGCCGGCAACCTTGAAGATGGTCCTCTGTGGTTTCCCATCTTCCTTCCAGGCAAATGCCAGGGTTGGTCCCTAACTATAGGCCACAGCCACTACCTTCCAACTCCTCGTCCTTACATTCACACTTTCCTCCCCAGACAACACTCCACACGCGACTGCACTTGTAGCTCACCCATTGGGTGTCCGCCTAGAAGCAGCTACAAACTGGCGAGCTGAACATGTCCTCGGACACTCCCGGCACTAAAAGCCATACGCTAAAAACAAAACAAACAAAAAAGCACCGAGTAAATATGACCAACTTGCCCACCACATTCATTCCTTTGGCAGTGCTGCCTAGCAATTGAAATATATGGCCTTTAATGCTGGGAGTACGTTACTTCGAACTTTGCCCAGCGATTGTAAAACAGGCCAAACGAAAGTTTGATGCTTTTCAGTCGGTCAACATGATTGTACCCAAATGAGATGGGTACAATCATGTTGACCGACTGAAAAAAATAAAACTTTAGCTGATACAATAAGGGCCAATCATGCAAATCTGGAAGAATTGTCGGCAACTGATGAAACTGGTGTATCTTCAGCAAAGCCTTTTTTGCTACACTGCCTGAAATTTGATGATCCCAAAACAAGGGATGCCCGGAAAGAAATGGATAAAATGACCAATATTACCACCTGCTGGGTTAAAGCAACTGAATTCCATCAATTTTGTCTTCCTCTAGTGGGGTTTTGCCGGGATTTGAACATAAAGGTTCTTCAACTTATTCCAATCAGTAGCAGTTTGAAAAAAAAAAACATATACCGTGGTATATTGGCTTTCACGGCCAGTGAATTAAAACTCTGTAATCTTTCTAGGTTTGTGCAGGACACGGCACAAACCTAGAAAGATTGCCGAGTTACAATATACCGTACTTGCAGGTAAGTTTTCATTTCAATTCATTTAACACAGCGATAGTGGACAAACGCCACTTATTTGTTTTTTGCTGCTTATTTGTGTTCACAGTCGTAGGATATTTCTGTTCTTTTTTTTGTTTTTGTTTTTTTCCACTTATGTGTTTCACAGTAATAACCACAATCATTAACAGAGTGATATGAGGTATCAGAACATATTCAGATAAATAACATATAACAACTTTTCAACACTCTCACAAACGTTTACTTCTTATTAGTGTTTATAGTTGAAGCAGGTTCTCAAAACCACCTTAAATCAATCTTTATCAAACTCTCAGCAGCCTACAACATTGTTTGGAGGCAGGGACTGATCTATAAACTTCAAGTTGTTTTCAGTTGTTAAATTGTGAACTTAGTATCCAGCATGCTCAGTGCAGTTCTATGACTCTGAAGATCACTTATTTCAATCTTTGTTGTTGTTGTTGTTAATAATTCCAGCCCTGTGTATTGGGGTGTGTTGCATTTGTGTGATAACCTGTATTTATGTGATGAATGTAGTAGTGTGTGTAGCTGTATCAATATCCCCAAATGCTGTATTAAGGACAGGGGTAGGTGCCCCAGGACTTGAAATACGGTACCATCCTGGCATTTGCCTGAAGGGGATGTGGAAAAACCACACTCAGGGTAGCCACTGTCAGTGCCAGGATCGAAATTACGGTCTCCAGACTAGCACTTATTTCAATCTGTTGCAGCTTGAAAAAACAACATACTTTCAGATAAGTTTACACTTTCAGTAAGTTTTTAGGCAAGCACTGCTTATTTAGTTTCCACATTTGTAGGATTTTACTGCATTTTTGTGTTAACAGGTGTGGTTTTTTTTTAAGGTTTGTCACCTAAGTGTTTCATAGTAATAACCACGACATTCTTAACAGAGTGACTTGAGTTATCAGAACACACTCAAATGAAATTAATATATATCAACTTTTCACCACACTGTTTGTTTATTGTCCTCTCGGGGACTGTATCCTGCAGTTTGTCTCCATTTCTCAAAATCACCCTGTATAGTGTTAGAAGGGTGAGAGCATCTCTTACCTCTTTATTGGCTGTGCAGAAGGTAAACTGATATTAGAAGACATGTAGAATAGTACATTAAAAAATCTACATAAAGAAAGAAATTAATTCAGTGAGATAACCCTGACCCTGAATTGAAGACTGATGAAATAGGTGTTTGGTGGCAGTATTAATCCAAAGCAGTAAGTGTGGAAAATAGTTCAATCAGTGCATAATTGAAATGCTCGTGGACTCGAATCGAATATTCACATTTCACTCTGTATCTGAGAAGCAAACAGTAGCAAGTTCTACAACATGCTCATCAGATAATGAATGAGTCTAGGCCATTTCTTTATAAGTATGTTCTCAAACTTACTACGGTAGCTCCTAAAAGATGGTATATTGGTTTTCACAGCCAAGGAATTTTACTGCCTCCTGCTTGCCAATTGTAGAACTATTAGGGGCATGGTGGTGCAGCGATCAAGCTGTTAACTCTCGCCAAGGTGGAATAGGTTCGATTCCCAGTCAATGCATGTGAGATTTTCGAAGTTAAATGCCATGTGCTGTGGTTCGGATTCCACATAATAAGGAGGTCCCGTGGTTTATAATCACAAGATTCACGGTCACGTAAAACTACAATCTTCCTTCCTTCTTTTTTTCCTTCTTTTGAGAACTATTAAATTAACATAACTGAAGTTTTCTCATCGTTTAGAGCAGAGGTCTTCAACTTTTCCTACTTAAGAATCCTAGACAGTTTTATGGGTTGCATACAAAAATTCTAAACATTGATTTTATTTTCTACAATATATAAACTAAAATTTACATACACATTAATTTGTGCAGTGGAAGAGTTGTTTTTTCATATACTGTAATGAAAATAGTTCAAATTCCATACTAATTTTCACGGTAATTATGTATCTACTTATTTAATTAATCTGTGTACGATATGTAGTAGGCAACTTATAGAAATTGACAGAATTGATATATTATACAGATCATTGTTGAAACTCCTTACCTCATTGTTAAGGAAGCCATTACAGTCTCTCCAATGTAGACCTGGCTACAGTTACATCGTATTCTGTACATTCCTTCTGTGCCTAGCTCATCATAAAATAATTTTTTAAATAATTTTCTTAATGCAGCCAGTGGCCATGTACTTTTCTTTTGAGGACGGGTCAGGTAAGGGATATTGGAAGTTAATCGATCGTTGACCTATTGAAAGGAACCGTCCCGGCATTTGCCTGGTGGTGAAAATGGGAAGCCACGAAAACCATTCTCAGGACGGCCGAGGTGGGATTCGAACCCACGCTCTCCCAATGCCAGGGAGGCACGAGGTAGTACGTTAGCGCTCTCGGCCACCGCAGCCGGTATAAAATAAATTTCTGGCTGCCGGAATGGTAAAAGATCAATTTTTTTCATTACAATTCATAATGTTTAATAGGCTCCAGATGTTTGAAATGCCGGCCCCGTTGTGTTGGGGTAGCGCACTTGCCTCTCACCCGGTGGCCCTGGGTTCGATTCTCGGCTCCCGTGAGGGGTTTTAGAAACTGACGTGAGGGCTGGAACGGGGTGCACTCAGCCTCGTCAGGACAATTGAGTAGCTGTCTGACATTGTGGCAGCGCCCCGGTCACGAAAACCAAGATTAATGGCCGAGGGGATCCGATGTGCTGACCACGTGTTACCCCAATATCTGCAGGCCAAATGGCTGGGTAGCGGTCGCTTGGTAGGCCTAGGCTCTTCGTGGGCTGTAGTGCAACGGGGTTAGTTAAGTTTTAGATGTTTGAAATAGAATGTATGGCGTTTAGTTGTTGTTTTTTTTTCGCGGTTTGAACTGATGCCGCTATCTGTAGTGTCTCGGGTTCTTTCACCTCGTCCGGATTTGCTTCATTGCTGACGTTTTGCCACCAATACAGAAGACTTAGTCATGGCAGAATGGCTGACAGGCAACCTGTCCCAGGTATTTATTCTGTAGAGCCGGACCATGTTGGGAACCTCTTGTTGTGTGGCTGGAGCTGGAGCTGTGTTTTTGGAAGGTGATTTATTACCAATTTCCTGACATTGGAGAAACGTAATCCTTGGTCACAGATAATTGTTGGGATGCTTGGGTGTCTATGGCCCCTCTGATTTTTCTGTGGTGGAAGTGGCTGTTAGGATCTAGGAGTTGTTTCATCAAAGAGGGTGCAATGTCTGCAATGATGATCAATGTTCTGCTATTGCTGATTTAGAAAGCTGGTTGAGACGTTGTTCTGATAGTCTGGTGGCAATGGTTCACCCTTTCTCTCCAATGCTGACCGGGCCACTGCCACGTGGTATTCTGTCTTCTCCTTCTCTGTGGAGCTGGAGTGTCCTTCACTGGCCGGGTGAGCTCTCTTACTGAATATAGTGAGGATATTCTTCTTTATCAGCAGCTTGGCTACTCTGTAACGTTGTGTATGAGAGATAGGCTTTGTAGGTTCTGTGAGCGGGATTTGTCATCTGTCGGATGTTTTTTTGGCTTGGGCTTGATGGCTCGTACTATTTCATTTATTTTGTAGTTCTGTAGAAATGTTACCTGTTGTTAGCTGTTAATTTACAAATTAAGTCAAATTGGAGTGCTGCAGATAGAAAGGAACCATGTTTAGATCAGCCACCAACACTATACAATGTTCCGCCCTGCCACATACACCAACACCAATGATTTACTGTATTCATACGTATACAAATCCACTCCCTGAGTCTGGTTAATGCACGTTCGACTTCTGGGGTGAAATGTCATGTTCGGTGGTTCCAGTACCACGTAAAAAGGAGGTCCCATGGCTTATGATTGCAAGATTGTCACGTCAAGCCACATCCTCCCTGCCGATGAGTACAGAAATACTGACCCAAATCACACTTACATATTTATACAACAAAATTGCAATGGTTATTTCTTGCTCATTATCATTTGGTCTTGACATGGACTGGGATGTCTTGGAATAGGCTTCTTGGTCAAAAAATTCATTGAGGGTTTTAAAGTTGAAGGGGGAGGAGGAGGGTCAAAAATTGCAGTTCCTAATTTTATTTAATTGTAATGAATTTAAAATGAATTCAAACATTTAATATAATTTTGAAATTTTAATTTTAAAAATTTCAATTATGCCACCGCAACCATCATGAGATGAATTTGGAGTGACTGGCCCTAATGCAGGTTGAGAAGACAATGCCTGCTCAGTTGTCAGCTCCTAGACAAGTATCGGGTTATAGTTCAGGGTTTTTGTTATCATACTCCGTTTAGGGTAACTTATCACCTTTGTAGACCATTAATCATTGTTACTACAATATTTTAATACTGTTTCTTAACACTTGTTTTCAAGCAAATTCAATTGTTCCAGACACAGTCATCATAACAGATGCTCCTATGTCACCTAACCATAGGATCCAGGCCTGGGACTTCTCCACCTGTAATATACCCGACATCAGCAATGGTATGTATAATTTGATTACACTTCCTAGTGTAATAGATTAGCTAACTGAAACCTTAAGATTCTTCTATATCCAAAACTTCCAATTTTCTTATTATGGCTTGGCCAAATTTATAAGAATGCCAGAAGCAACAGACTGACAAACCGGCTTTTAAATGAAAATTATGTTTGTGCAATTGAGTCTGCACTTGATGGGGTCTGTAGATTGATTTAATTCTCAGAGAGGACTGTTTGCTCTTGGCAATTCAATGAGGCTTCTCTGCTTCTTCGTGAACTGCCAATCAGAAGTTAGTACTTCGACTAAAAAAGTGATTTTATGATCAGAAAATTGGCTCTTACACCTTGCTTTTGATGAACTCTTAGGATTATGATTGGAAGGGAACAATCTTCTCTGACGAACGTATGTTCTGTACATCAAACAATGCCCGTGTTTTGATTTATAGGCAGTCTGCAGAGTATGTAGAGTTCAGGGATGATGAATAAAATACATATACCTTATTCCATATAAGTTGAGAGTAATTACAACACGCCAGAGCCGCGAAAAAGAGCTCCTACCTAAACGAGCACACTACCTTCGATTAAAATATTACAGACAACGTATCAATTGTAAACTGGCTTTAACTTCACGTCAGTAAGAGGTAAGAGTTCTTCTCCGTGGCTCTGGTGTGTTGTCATTTGACTCTCAACTTATATGGAATAAGGTATAGTGTTAACACTGACAGAGTTCAAGCGTGCCCCTCTCTTCGCTAGCGCTAGCGGGCGCAGACCACCAATGCTACACAGTCAGCTGTTCAAAAATGGCGCATGGGTCTGACAGTGCCATGGTTCGTTTAAGTTTTAATACCAAGCCAACAGCTCAAGTTATGATCTTATTGTCTTGGGACATCTTACACCATACCTTAATAAGCATTTTCCTGGAGTTGTGAAATGACGGAGCCTAAAAAAAACAACTCCACATGTGTATCTTTTGTCAACTGCTGTGTCATGTGGGATTGATAGCTCTAGCGCGCCCATCTATGTAACATTCTTTCAGTGAGTTGCATATGTGCTGTAATAGCGATTATTTGGTTCAGTACGTTGCTTTAGTGAATATCAGTAAAGAAAGCGAAAACTTAAGGATGTAGATGAAGTGTTGTCGCCTTCTTCTGAAAGATAACGAATCGCTAGTTGATGATAATTTCAAAGAAATTGGTGACTCGGATACTGAAGACAAAGTTGAAACGACATCCGGAGACTCTGATACTGACCATGATATTGATCAGGAGGACTGTAACTGAAGCGAAGAATTGGATGGCAGTTTATTTTATTTTTATTATTTTTATTTTATTGGTAGGCAGGCCATTATTATTATTATTATTATGTCTATCACCGCGGTATCAGTACCACCTCGACCAATAGGGGTACCCGCTAGAGATATTCGCTCTCAGTTAGACCATAAAGTACTGGCATTTTGGGAGCGTCAATGGCTAGCTGACCCAATACCCAGTAAACTGAGAGTGATAAAGGGAACTACTTGAATGTGGCGAAGCTCTTTCCGGTCACGGAGGGAGTCCGTCATTTTGTGTAGATTAAGGATAGATCATACAAGATCCACCCACTCGTACCTAATGAGAAGGGAAGACCCTTCCACTTTGTATCGGTGGAGCCGTTTTCACCGTGGCCTACATTTTAAGAGTCTGTGGATCTCCCTGACTTACGAAGAAACCTTGGTTTGCAGATGACGCTCAAACTTATATTAGCCGATGACGCGGTGACTGCTGATCTCTCCATCCGCTTATAAGTGAGAGTGGGTTAGGGCCAGCAATGTAAATTTTCCAGTGTACATTGACTCAATGACTTGTTCGTTTTTGAATGATGATTTTTTTGTTTTTATGTAATTTTTGTTTTATATTATAACTAGCAGTAGTACCCGGCTTCGCCCGGTGGAATGATGATAATGTTTTAAGGTCTCCTTAGAAATATAATGGACTTAAAATCTAAGTCATTTGCCCCCAAAGACAATGAGGGAGTAATATCTAGGTCATTTGCCCTTTTGATAAGGATGATAATAAAAACTACTGTTGAATTGACACGTCAAACTTACAAACTACCGTAATAGAAATACATATTTCAAAATTCACAGGCGAGAAAGACTTATTGTGTGTGGTGATTAATGGTGTAATGGGCGTAACATCTACTGTAGGTCATTTGCTCTTATGATGAGGATGATAAGGGAAACTACTACCGGTATTGAATTGACACTTCAACGTATAATGTACACAATGTACTGTAATAAAAATAACTATATGGCGGCTTCGGTGGCGTATTTGGTAGCATTCTGAGCTTCTATGCCCAAGATAGCGGGTTCAAACCCGGCCGAAGCCGTCGGATATTTTAAGAGCGTTAAAAATCCGTCAGTATGCCTTTCTTCGGAGGGGAAGTAAAGCCGGCGGTCCCATGTCAGATTTATGGCATGTTATTGAACCTTCCACTAATTACACCTGTGTGAAGCTAAATTGGATAGGTAAACAACGCTCATAGATGTCTACGTCCGTTGCCAAGAGCCGACTGCAGTGGCGTCTAGTAGCTAAGTTCCGAACTTGGCCTAGTAGTCGTTGACGGTGG
The DNA here is from genome assembly GCA_946902985.2 of Meconema thalassinum. Classification (NCBI taxonomy): domain Eukaryota; kingdom Metazoa; phylum Arthropoda; class Insecta; order Orthoptera; family Tettigoniidae; genus Meconema; species Meconema thalassinum. The sequence continues at coordinate 180,666,633 of OX336393.1, forward strand.
CGCTTGGCGGCAAAAGTACGAACTATTTGAAGAATTCTAAGTTGCAGTTTGTACTTAAATTAAAAAACAGATAACACACACTAATACAGTCATCACAATTAACACCGGTTATCAGACAGATTCTACACACACCCAAAGTACACGGGGCTACATGACCGCGCTGTCGCAGCCCCTAAACTTAAGAACCAACCAACCAAAAATAAATATTTTAAAAATCACAGTCGAGAAAGACTTTATGCGGCGGTGATTATTGGTATGATGCGCGTAACATCTAGGTCATTTGCACTTATGATGATAATAATAAGGTAATGAAAAAATGACTACTAAACGAACATGGTGTTATTTTAAAACTAATATAGGTAATTCAGGTGTCTAGCTTCGATGTCTTCCAAAGTCTCAACCTTATTTTCTGGCTTAGGCCTGTACTGGATGCGTCTAGTGAAAGAGCGTACTGCTCGGCAAAGACAAAGAATATAGGTCCAAGCTGCACGAACCTGAGATGACGAAATATGATGACACACGTTCGGGGTTCCCCGTCCTATACAGATTGACCGGGAATCACTCACTGTTTCGCAACGGCCCTGTGCTGGCATCAGCATAGACAGCAGGAGATAACACGGCGGGCTCTGGAAAGTACCTCACGATGAATCAGCAAGCTATTCTCACAACTGACCCCCCCCCAGGGTCTCACAACTTGTGGGACGTGGGTTGGCGACCACGGAACCCCAGCTGAGTCTGGCGTCGCTTCTACTTCCTGGTGCTGGGCTCATTTCAGTTCTCTTTCCTGTCGGCCTCCCTTGGTCAACTCTTGTTCTCTTCCGATCCAGACTGTATTAGGGTATCCGAGGGCTAGGGAGTCTTTCAATTTCCCACCTTAATTGGCTTTGTCTCATCTTTCCTGATACCCTCATTCTTCGGGGGTCTGCCTTCTTTTCCTTTTCATAATATCTCCTGTCTTCTGCTCAAGGCCCTCAAAGAGGCAGGGTGTGTGTAGACCCACCACTTCTGGTACACCCTCAAGGGCTCATGACTGGTGAGTTAGGAAGCTGGCAACCCTGAGGAATTCCTGAGCTACATGCAGGGAATGGAGTGGTATGTCAGAAATTTCAAGTGGACAGTGTTACGCATCGGGTTCCTAAGGGTAAGTATACACACTTTGTTTTCGATCGGTGAACGATGTAGATTTGTACCAAAGGGCCTTAATGCGAGAAATGGAGTGGTCTGTCCGAAATTTCGAGTGGACAGTGTTACTCGTCGAGTTCCAAACGGTAATTATGTAAAATCTGGTTGAGATCGGTGAAACGGTGTAGTTTTGTGCCAAGGACCAAAATGCAGGGAATGGAGTGGCCTGTCCAAATTTTAAAGTGGACAGTGTTACTCATCGGGTTCCAAAGGGTAAGTATACACATTTTGTTTTCGATCGGTGAACGATGTAGATTTGTGCCAAAGGGCCTTAATGCGAGAAATGGAGTGGTCTGTCCGAAATTTCGAGTGGACAGTGTTACTCGTCGAGTTCCAAACGGTAATTATGTAAAATCTGGTTGAGATCGGTGAAACGGTGTAGTTTTGTGCCAAGGGCCAAAAAGCAGGGAATAGTGTGGTCTGTCCAAAATTTAAAGTGAACAGTGTTACTTGTCGGGTTCTACGGGTAAGTATATAAAATTGGGGTCAGATCGGTGAAACGGTGTAGATTTGTGCCAAACAGCCTAAATGCAAGGGATGGAGTGGCCTCGCCGCAATTTCAAGCAGACAGTGTTGGTCGCAGTGTTCCAAAGGGTAAATATACAAATTTTGGTTGAGATCGGTGAAACGGTGTAGATTTGTGCCAAAGTGCCTAAATGCAGGGAATGGGGTGGTCTGTCCGAAATTTTAAGTGGACAGTGTTATTCGCAGGGTTCCAAAGGGTAAGTATACAAAGTTTGGTTCAGATCGGTGAAACGGTGTAGATTTGTGCCAAAGGGCCTAAATGCATGGGATGGAGTAGCCTCTCCGCAATTTCAAGCAGACAGTGTTAGTCGCAGTGTTCCAAAGGGTAAATATACAAATTTTGGTTGAGATCGGTGGAACGGTGTAGATTTGGGCCAAAGGGCCTAAATGCAGGGAATGGAATGGTCTGTCCGCAATTTCAAGCAGACAGTGTTACTCGCAGGGTTCCAAAGGGTAAGTATACACATTTTGGTTCAGATCGGTGAAACGGTGTAGATTTGTGCAAAAAGGGCCTAAATGCAGGGAATGGCGTGGTCTGTCCGAAATTTCAAGCAGACAGTGTTAGTCGCAGTGTTCCATAGGGTAAATATACAAATTTTGGTTGAGATCGGTGAAACGGTATAGATTTGGGCCAAAGGGCCTAAATGCAGGGAATGGAGTGGTCTGTCCGCAATTTCAAGCAGACAGTGTTACTCGCAGGGCACCAAAGGGTAAGAATACGAATTTTGGTTCTGATCGGTGAAACGGTGTAGATTTGGACCAAAGGGCCTAAATGCAGGGAATGGGGTGGTCTGTCCGAAATTTTAAGTGGTCAGTGGTACTCGCAGGGTTCCAAAGGGTAAATATACAAATTTTGGTTGAGATCGGTGAAACAGTGTGGATTTGGACCAAAGGGCCTAAATGCAGGGAATGGGGTGGTCTGTCCGAAATTTCAAGTGGACAGTGTTACTCGCAGGGTGCCAAAGGTTAAATATACAACTTTTGGTTCAGATCGGTGAAACGGTGTAGATTTGTGCAAAAGGGCCTAAATGCAGGGCATGGGGTGGACTGTCCGAAATTTAATGTTCACGGGGTTACCCGCAGGGTTCCAAAGGGTAAGTATACAAATTTTGGTTCAGATCGGTGAAACGGTGTAGATTTGTATACATAACAGACAGACAGACAGACAGACAGACAAACTTTGTGCTTTATATATATAGATTATTATTTTTGTTTAATTTTTTGTTTTATTAATATTCAGTCTTTTAAAATTTAGGTGTCCACCTCTAAATTTTAAATTCCATTCCAAATTTGTATACAGAACTTTAATCTTTGTTAAGAGGGGCAGATGACCTCGGAGTTCCGTCCCTTAAAACAACAAGAACACATAGACCTGGGTTCAATTCCCAGCTCTGCCAAGAAATTTAATTCTGGTCTGAGGGCTGGAACGGTGTTCACTCAGCCTCGTGAGGCAAAACTGAGAAGAGGAGGGTTCAGTTCCCACCTCAGCCATTCTGGAAGTGGTTTTCCGTGGTTTCTCACTTCTACTCCAGGAAATGCCGGGACGATTTGTAACTTAATGACACGGCCACTTCCTTCCCAATCCTTAGTTGAATTGTTTCCTGCTGGGTGCCTTTCGTGATTTTACATCAGTGGATAGGTATTTTGGTAAATTTGGAAATATGTTAGGTACTGATCCTGGTTTCAATTTCGACTTCACACGAGGAAGTTATCACAGTTCACTAAGAAACAGTCCACCTAATTAAATCTTCGGAAAAATGCAAGTTACAAATTCTACTTTTGATCGACAATCCCTTATCTTTCCGGGGAATAACTCGCGCCCATTTCGCAAACAGATTTGTTACTTTTGGTGACGTAAAAAAAGGTCTACCATCAGTTTTTCTTCCGTAACCTGATTTATATCCAAGAACGAAACAGTAAAACATTTTCTCGAAGCAGTACAAAATTTAGTTGTTTGCACACACAAAGCACTGCACAGGTTCCAACAGACATTCGTTAAATATTACAAACAACAAATTCCCTCGCGTATATGACTTCTCGCGCGAAGGATTGTACCGTACTAACCTCGTGGGTTTCACACGTGCTGAGGTGCAGAGCGACTTCCGCGCCACACACTGCCGGGGCTATGAACGACGATGCTAAGAGAGCGGAGTGATGACACTGTTTATTTCTATTAGTCATGGTTCAGGTCACAAGTAGGTAGAGTGAGTGTTCTTTCTGGGCCTGAATATCAAAGGTGTTGGTATCCTTCACCCCCTAGAAGGAAATCTTACTACTAAACAGCCATTACTATGATTCAAAAATTCCTGAGTCAGGTTCAGATATTGGCACACCGGTGGCTCAGTGTGTGAGAGAGCTGATGAAATTTCTATGTATTTCAAGAAGACATCGCAACAACACCTCTGTATCGAAGACTTGAGTGTGTCCTGATTGAGGTGTGGCTGCATTGGTGCTAGAGGCTAAATACACCTGCTCAAACAGCAGGAGATTTGAGTAGCAAGCTCGACTCGGACAAGACAGCCCTTCTCAGGCCACAGAATAATTAACATAAATTTCATAGAAAACAGGAACTAATAAATAACATTGTATATCAGAATGGCTTTGAGAACACCATCAATTAAGTTATTAAAAATGAAGATAAGTGTACAGGAGATCAGCAGTTCTCATAGCATATCTCTGTCTTTATTCATAATGTTGAATTTTGGGCTTATGCCGTGTTTTATTATATTGCAATTCGACGCGTTTCGAAAGAAACCATGTCTTTCATCGTCAGGAATAATCTGGAATACGACAATGTTGCTAAGAGAAAGCAACGAAGAACATATAGAAGGTGCCCAAAGATGGACGCCATTATAGCCCCATGTTAGGGACAACGGAAAGCAGCAGTGAATTACTTTCTCAGGGTTCTGATAATAGGTAGCCAGGATTCACTGAGATTGTAGCCGGTGTCGCGGTTGAAATTATCTGGGTGTTTACGTATTTCAACCGCCTCCCTGATGATTCTGGGAATGGGAATTTTTATGAGCAGACTGATGGTGTGGCCATGGGTAGTCCTCTCTCTCCTGTTGTGGCTAATTTCTTCATGGAGAACTTTGAAGAGAAAGCTTTGTCGTCGGCTCCTTTCAAACCGAAGATCTGGTGGAGTTATGTGGATGACACGTTCGTTGTTTGGACGGAAGGTGAGGAAAATCTTAGCCATTTCCTGGATCACCTTAATCTCCAGCACCCTTCTATTTGTTTCACCATGGAAAAGGAATCTGACGGCAAAATACCTTTTTTAGATGTTCTCGTCACCAAGAAAGAGGATGGATCTTTAGGACACAGCGTTTTTCGTAAGCCAACACACACCAATAGATATCTCCACGCAAGTTCTCACCATCACCCTGCCCAGAAACATGGTATCCTTACAACTCTAACTACCAGGGCTAGGAGGATTTGTGAAGTGTCTTCTTTACAAGAAGAAATTAACACCCTGCGAACCACCTTTGAGAGCAACGGTTATAGCAAGGCTTTGATTTCTACGGTTCTGAAACCAACAAATAATAATAGGACGTCAGTTGAGAAAAGAGATGTAAGAGGAACTGCTTACCTTCCGTACATACATAACACAACGGATCGTATTGCTAAAATCCTACGTCGATACAACATACGGACTGTATTTGGAACTTCTGTTAAGATTAGGCAACTCCTGCGACCAACTAAGGACAGTTTGCCTAAATTGCAACAACCGGGTATCTACAGAGTTCCCTGTACTTGTGGCAAGGTTTACATCGGGCAGACTTCGAGAACAATATGCACTCGCATTAAGGAACATAATAGATGTATCAGGCTCATTCAACCTGATAAATCAGCTGTTGCCGATCATGCTTTAACACCTGGCCATGATGTCATGTTCCAAGGGGTGGATGTTCTTGCCCGTATAAAGCAATATCGTCCCAGAATCATCAGGGAGGCGGTTGAAATACGTAAACACCCAGATAATTTCAACCGCGACACCGGCTACAATCTCAGTGAATCCTGGCTACCTATTATCAGAACCCTGAGAAAGTAATTCACTGCTGCTTTCCGTTGTCCCTAACATGGGGCTATAATGGCGTCCATCTTTGGGCACCTTCTATATGTTCTTCGTTGCTTTCTCTTAGCAACATTGTCGTATTCCAGATTATTCCTGACGATGAAAGACATGGTTTCTTTCGAAACGCGTCGAATTGCAATATAATAAAACACGGCATAAGCCCAAAATTCAACATTATGAATAATAACACGGGCCGTGAAAGTCTAAATGACAATATCTCTGTCTTGCTCACTGCTACTATTGAATGTATGTGGTTCTATGGTGGCACTCAGTGATGTTTCGATATCCACACCTTGCAAGCTTGCATTGTATTTTCTATGCATTGGCAATGATTTATGTTTACTGCCTGTCTTCAGCTTCGCATCGTCCTTTCATGAGCACAGAATTAGCCTTTAAGCAATCTTGATAGGAAGAATTTGTAGCTAGTGCTTCATAAATTTTGCGAATGTATAAGCCTGAAGTTTGACATAAACTGGTGAAGCGGACTTAAATACATAGGTTGTTTTTTTTAGTTTTGGCACCTTAGTTATAACTGGATTAATAACTCGCTTAGATGGGTCCTAGTTTCACAGGCCCTCGATGTAGTCCCCACCGTTGCGTACAATGTGTTCCGAGCGATGCGGAAGTCGTTGGATCCCGTTGGCACTGCCCAATCTATTGATGGTACGAAGAGAGCGCTCGGCAGCCTGTTCCCCGCGCATTGTCATCTTCATCTTCGGGATGAGATCATAGTCACAGGGACTGATGTCGGGAGAATATTGGGGGTGATAGAGGACCTCCCAGCCCCAGCGATCCAACAATGCCGACACAATGCCTGCTGTGTGTGCCCTAGCATTGTCATGCAGAACGATGGGCGGTGTAACCATGTGGTGGCGCCGTTTCCTTCTCAGAGCTCCTCGGAGATGGTCTTGCAGAAACGAACAATAGTACGCCGCATTAACGGTTTGCCCTCGGGGAACAGTATGGCAGCGCTTCCGTACCATTGAAGATGATAAGCAGGCTGCCGAGCGCTCTCTTCGTACCATCAATAGATATGGCAGTGCCAACGGGATTCTACGACTTCCGCATCGCTGGGAACACGTTGTACGCAACGGTGGGGACTACATAGAGGGCCTGTGACACTTGGAACCATCTGAGTTATTAATCCAGTTATAACTAAGGTGCCAAAACTAAAAAACCAACCCATGTATATTCACGTGCACCAACTAATCTGACTTAAGGCTTCTGTCGTCACTGATAGCTCTATGCTAAACGTTCCATTGAGTTTTAATTATTATATTTGAATTGCAGCCAATGGCCATTGCAGGGTATTTTTAATTGAACGCCCTTAGGCTCCCCAAAAAGTTAATTTCAATTAGTTCCAACTTTGGCTACCAGATGCTACCTGACACCTAGCGGCGAATGTTGGAACTTGATAGAGCGTTTCTAGCCAAATAACCTACGAATTTAGCTACACACTACCAATTGTAGTGGTAATTTCTTTTACATGCCATATATCGTGACATGGGCCTGCCGGCTTTACTTCCCCTCCGAACTGGCATCATCATCATCATCATACTGAAGGATTTTAACACTCTTAAAAATCCGACGACTTCGGCAGGGTTTGAACTCGCAATCGTGGGCATAGCACTTCAGCATACTACCAACTATGCTACCAAAGCCTTATTATTATTATTATTATTATTATTATTATTATTATTATTGGCATAGCATAAACCTAAAAGAATACAGTATCTGTTATGCATTTTTGTTTGCTGCCACTATTCCTAATGTTGGTTGGTTGTTTGCAGTTTCATATTTTTAGTGTTTCTTTTTATACTTTCATTGGTTTTATTTATACTTTTAGTGTTTCTTTTTATACTTTTAGTGGAAAAGAACATAATCGTACCAGAATGCAAAATCCATAATGATGCTAGTGTAGATGTGTCTAAAGATGGCCGTCTATTGGTGACTCTTCTGCCTTCTGGACGACTCAGTATCACTACAAAGCTAGGTAAGTGCTGTTGAAGAGTTTCTATCATCAGTGTGTAATGAACAGTAAATTATGATACCAAGAGACCTTAATTGAATGTATTCTGAATGCATAGCACCAATCACTTCTTGACAATGATTCCGCATAGGTGACCAATCCTCTGAGGCAGTGGTATTCAGCCGGTGCGCTGCTGAATTTTTTCGTGCTTAGCAGTACAGAAGTTAGTTGTGGAAAATTTGGTTTTGGTTAGGCTGCATGGCCTCAGAGGAACTCCATTTTAGGCGATGACCAGCCTGTGTAAGAATTTTCAAACAAATAAAACATTAAATAAGCATGAGGGGATTATTGTACTAGAAGCCATTTTTCAGTGTTGCCAATAGAAATTAATGCTTTTCAGTCAGTCAACATGATTGTAGTTCAGTGTAGACAATGGAAGTGGCAACAGTTGCACGAGAACGGATCCCACATCGCTCAAACAATAAGCTTAAGTTCATATTCAATTCCAACCTGACCATTTCAACAATCACAGATATCACACTAAACAAGCAAACTTGAAGGTCAATAAACACTAACAATATCTTAATCGCATGTAACTAGCAAATCTCGACTAGTTGCACTAGTTTATAATAACTGCTCTAACTAAATAAATGTACATATTGTAAATACCATCACCCACATACTTGTAGACATAGATTTAACGGCCTAAGTGTACAGGATTTGATGATGATCGCTTAACGATCAAAACTTGGCCATCCATGTGAATTTATTTATTAATCTCATGTAAATGGTTTTTTTTTTTTTGATGTTTAGGGAAACACCCATTACAATTGGGTACAACCGTGTTGACCGACTGAAAATTAATTTCGAGCATAAGAAATGTTAAATTGAAACTACAGTATATGAAAATGTTGTGGGAAAAGAAGAAAAATAAGAAGCTGAATCTTTAATATTGTTTTTGAGACATGTATGTACTTGTTTTGGTTAAGTGCTCCAATGAGGGCGTAACATATGTAAATAAATAAATAAATATTGTAGTATGTGGTGTTTCCATATTTGAAACTGGTGAAAAGTTCATATATAACTCCCCCCTAATTTTGAGGTATGCTTGTTATTGTTTTAGGTATCTATAGCTTGGAATGGGAGTCACTGGGTCAATGCTTATATACAACTAGTTTTGATCAGAGTGCAGTGTCGGTTAGCCTGTCTCCTGCCAGCCGTCATCTGTTGGTGGGTCTTGCAACTCGCCGTGTGGCTCTCCTTCCCAACGATCGACATACCATGGCCCAGATCTATCGTCTGGAAGGTGCCCGTCTGGCTCAAGGAAAGGACAAAGATGGCCGTGGACGGAACAACGGCACTAGAGGCCGCCTCTGTCACCTGCGGGACATTGATCAATTACGCCAGCAGGGCTACATGAGTCTGAATTGTATTCGTTGGATTCCTAGACCAGGCCAGGGATTTGTGTATGGGACCAACACGGGCAAACTCAAAGTGCTGCGATAGGATAAGCTGACTGTACATTGTATATAATATTGAGGTGCTATATAGCAGCAAGGCTGAGCTTGTGTATTTGTATATATATACATATATATATAGATCTGCATTTGTTTTTTTTGTACAAAGAAAACTAACTGAACAAAATGTCGAATCATTATAATTAGAGTATATTTCTAGTGAAGCTTATTGACGTTCATGTACCATACACAATTATTACTCTATGATTGTGTCGATCACATATTTTATGGCCGGTGAATAATTAATCAACATAATGATAGATATGAGCCCAAAGGAGCCTTCTTTGTAATTGTCGTTGTATTGTTTGTTTTTGACCTAAGTTGTTAGCCAAGTTTCTATATATTTATGTATAGGCATATACTGGAAGATTGATATTCAAATTTGAGAGTATTTATTGCTGGTAATACTTCCGTGATGTGTAAATTTGCTGCAAACCACCCGCTTCTTTACCCTTCACAGTTTTATTACCATGTTCGAATATATTTGGAGGTCTGTGTCAGTTACTGAAATAAAATGGATTTAAATATTAAATATTGTGATGTTCTACAATATTTTCAACCCCTTCCTATTACTATCAACTCTATATTTTATACTTTTCTTCTCTTCTTTTTGATTAAATGTGTTTTTGTCTTGCTCTCTCAATTTAGCCTTCTGCAACTCTTTGTGGCACATCAAAACATTCCCAGCTTCTCTTTTATGATCATTGGTTTTAAATAATTTTAATTTACATTTGATGTTTCTATCATCAGGATTATATTCTGCCACGCACTTTCACGGGAAATAGACATTGTGGACTGCTAGCTTTTTTTTTTTCATTGATTGAAGTATTATTATGGCCTAGTCTGTAGGAGATGAGTGAAAGAGAATCAATGCAATTCTATTATTATTATAATAATTATTATTATTATTGTCTTGAACTTTTGTTTCACTCTTGAGTGCATAGGTTTTACCAGCTGCTCTTCCCAGATGTTCAGGGTTTAATGAACTAGCCATGCAAGGTTATAACACTCTCCCTCACATTTAAGTTATTTCAAATTAAATGAATAGGTGTGTTTATCTTATTTTCAAAGTGCAAATAAAGATTCAATGCTCATTGAGAAAGTAAATTATATCTATATGGATAGGCATATACAGGATGGGCCAGACTCAATTAGGCAGATTTTAATTTTTAACTACCAATCAAATCAACAATACACGGGAGAATGGGAAAGTGTATTTTGTTGTCGATAAATGGCTAAATCATAATTATGGTATGCTGTGAACGAGGTCAATACTCTGCCTACTTCGTGCGCATTGAGGAAACATCTTGGCCGGAAGACGGTTGATTATTGTCTGGACTGATGAGGCCAAATTTCACATATCAGGATTGGACAACAGACACAACTGCATGTTTTGGTGGCCAGAGAACCCCAGTACAGCCATTCAATATGTTTTTCAGTCTTTGGGAGTGATGGTGCGGTGTGGCATGACATACGAAGGATGGATTGTCTGTTTTTCCATGAAGGTGTTAACATTTATCAATAAAAATATCTAAACAAAATTTGCCTAATTCAGTCTGGCCCACCATGTACTCGAATCGCAATGCAAGAGCTTGGCATCATCTCATTGTGTTTGAGTGCTCCTTTGAACAAATAGAGGTAATTGTTAGTTGGTTAGGGGAGATAGAAAGAGTATGGGCTTAGGATAGCTGTCGAGTCATTAAAAGTGAAATTGCTGACAACGGATATCCCAGCCAGCTCAAAGATAACACAGTATAATTCTGCTAGCTTCTATAGTTATCATTGGTCGATATGTCTTACTGTTGATACAGCTACTATTCATCTCTTATATCCTCTTTGTTATATATTATGGCTGTAAATTAATAATATGTAACATTTCACTACTATGGTTTCTGACTATTTGATTCCTATGTCACTGAAACAACAGAAAGAAAATGCACCGATAGGCATACCTTATACAGCTCTCATTTAGTTGAAATATGCTGTTGCCTATGTGTATCTCAAGGTGAAAGCTGTGGCATTAAAAAAAATTGAGAAAGTGTTGCCTAACGGGACAGAACATTGAGGACAGCTGCTCCTGGAGGAAAGATAAGTCTTGGTGTACTCGCCATTGAGTATTTCATAGGTTTGCAGCAAAATAAAATAAAAATGTTATCTTTATATGTAATCTCAATAATATTGTAAATGGGTTGAAACTTCTGAGTTACAGTATGTATCTGTATCCCTTCCAAATTATTCATAAAGAAACCTTCAATAACTTAACTTTCTAGTCAATGGAAGAAAGAATGGACTGTATTTTTAAATGTTGTCAACAATACATTAGCATGCTTTAAAATAATGTAGTGTGTGGTTTTTTTTATGTACATATTTTAAGATATGTTTTGTTAAGTTAAAATATTTGATATATGCTGAAGGGCAGAAAAGTGTCCAAGACTTGTCCAATAAAATTGTAAATAGTATAAAAGACTACCTGTACCCTGTATGCATTGCAATGTCAAACAAAGAAAGAAAGTGTTTGTGTTGTAATTTTGTTTATTGAAATACTTTTGGATACGCAATATTTTTTTGTATTTCCGTCTAGTGAGTACATGAATAAATCAGAAGGCTTTCCAATGCATGAACAGACCACATACAGCTGTCCATGTGAGGAGCATGAATTTTCCAAATTTAGTCCACATGCCTGTACTTTGTTGACGGTCATCGCAAATGCGAGTCGCACCAGAAACACACAAACTGCCGCTAAACTATATGAAAAATAATTTGTTGAATGAGAAACCTGTGCGGGTGTGCACAACATATGACCGAAGTTCATAATGTTGAATTGACTTGTGTGCCATCTATTGTAAAATGGATTTTCTAATTCAGATACTTTCGCAGGCATGCACGCAACAACTCACCGAAGTTCATTTGCTGAACGATTAGTTTGCCAACACTCATATGTTGAAATGACTCGAGAGCCACCTATTGTGAAATGTACTTACTAGTTCAGTAACATTTGGGGAGTGCGCTAACAACACACCAAAGTTTCATCGTAATCTGATGAATGGTATATGAACGCATACGGGTCTTTATTGAAACGATTCGTGTGCCAACACTCATTTGTTGAAACTACTCAAGTGCAACCTATTGTAAAATGGATTTCCTAATTCAGAAACATTCGCGGGAGTGAAGATCCATCGCAGCATTTTCCTGGAGTAGAAGTGGGAAATCACGGTAAACCACTTCCTGGATGGCTGAGGTAGGAATCGAAACTGACTCTTCTCAGTTTTGCCTCACGAGATTTAGTGTACCCCGTTCCAGTCCTCAGACCAGAATTAAATTTCTTGGCAGAGATGCGAATCGAACCTGGACCTCCGCTGTGGCAGCTGAGAATGCTAGCCACTACACAACGGGTGGACTGGTATGGTCCACCTCACCAAGATACTTGGCCAGTGCATACTGTGAAGACCACTGCAAGGCTACTATGATGCCATGAGCAGTGCCGATGTGCTATGTGGGCTATGATCTCATTCAATAATATTAGCCCAGTATTGGAAAAACTGTTTCCCAAAGGATCCAGGATTTTCAATTTATTTTCTTTTTCTTTTTTAGTGGATTTCCCAGCAAGTACTAGAAAAGTGTCTTGGTAAGGTGTACCATGCCAACTGACAAACCCAATGGTATACTAGAGCAAAACGCTGGCAATACTAACCTGAGCTAACCGGATCAATTACAGTATTCTAATTCTTTGATATTTTATGTGTTGCAAGTGTTCCAATTCACTTGATTTAAAAAAAGATAAAAAGGGATTCACAAATTTGTCATCTGAAAGTAAACTTTTAAAAACAAAATAAAGTTGCAGTTTAAAAATTTTGTGTTAATCAAATTCATATACTTTGACAACAACCAAGTGTTACACCTTTTTTGAACCACAGTGTATGAAACTGAAAACTATTTGGGACTTCACAGATTTGAGAATTGGCTTGTAATTCTTCGTTGCGGGACTTTTAACCCTACCCTAGTCTAATCGCGCAAGAATAATTCCGCTTTTAGTCACGTACGGTGAAAAACTCAGGATTTATAAAAAATCTATTTTATTAGTTTTATTTTGGCAAAAATATTTATTGAATCGCATATTATGGCCAGAAAACAAACATGTGTTTTTCTCTGGAATACCGGTATTTTCTAAATAGTTTGTTTAAAGTAATAGGCCTAGTTGCATATGGTAATTAAATTAAATCCATGAGTGTTGTTGCTACCTATAACTAGAGCTCTGCGCAGATAAACAAAACATTATCCGTATCCGCAAGACTGTTATCCACATCCGCATGACATTTTTCCGCATTCCCACGTTCGTTATATGAATCTACTGGCTTACAATTATATTCTTTTAATTAGACAAAGCATATTACTAAAGCAACATATTTAGACATTTGAGGAAAAAGTCATTCCCTCAGGCTATGTATGTCATGTGCTATGTTTAAAACCAATGTTGTTGTTGTTGTTTCCTATGGCTAGCCCGGATTCCAATCCATCAGCTTTCTTGCGTTCCAATAGAGTTGTGTGAGGTTTCCAGAAGTTCTAGCAGTCACATCAAGTTTGTTGCAATGTAGCAGGTGCCCCTTATCCATTTCACTTCCAGGTTCGTGACATAGTGTGCATTCTTCAGATCTCAGGATGTTGATTAGTTTCAGATGAGCTGCAAGGCAGTCATGGCCAGTGTTAAGTCTGAAGAAGGCCATAGCTTCTCTTGGTGTTAATTTATATTGATCCCATTTAGCATCAATGTCCTTCCATAATTTGGTTTCTGCTGTTTTCTTTGCCATTTCTTCATACCTGTTTTTGATAGTATTTTTCAAGATCCTTTTTGCTGACATAAAATCAGTCTGGCTGACAGGTTGTTGTAGTGTGGTACCTTTTTTTGCTATTCTGTCTGCCTCTTCATTTCCTGCTATTCCAACATGAGAAGGAATCCACTGAAATGAGATCTGTTTGTGGAGTCTTTGAAGGGTTTTTATCATACAAAAAATTTATTTCAGTTCTTTATTTTGGGGCTTATAATTTGACGAGATGGCTTGGATGGCTGCTTTTGAATCTGTAATGATGACACATTTTTGATAATCAATGTTTCTGCCTAATAACTGATAGAGTGCATGTGAAATTGCTCTTATCTCAGCATCAAAATTTGTTTTGTTTTGGCCTACTGGGAAGTAGAGAGAGAAGAGAGATGAATGTATTCCTGCTCCAGTTCTATTTTCTTTGTCTTGTGAGCCATCTGTAAATATTTTTAGCCATTGATTAGTTGGATATCTTTCTTCTATTGTACAGAGGGCCAGTTGTTTTAGATCTTGTGGTGAAGAGTCTTTCTTGCAGACCTCTTCTAGCAAAGTAAGATCTGTAGTCACTTGTATATATTCAATGGGGTTGACTGGCATACAGAGTGGTTCAAGTTTTATTTGCAGATTGCTCTTATTGATATATTCTTTGGCGAGACTTAAGGGATCTTTTTGTGTTTTAAGATTGGGTCTAGAAACTGGTTTTTAGATCCATGTCATTTGAGGTAGTCTTTGTATACTGAGATATGCATTGGCTGTTTGATGTTTCATCTCTTCTTCTATTGGTAAGTTGTGGGTATATAATTGCAAGGCGGTTATAGGTGTGGTTTTTATTACGCCTGTTATGATTCGTAGGGCATTATTCTGACACCTCTCGAGGCGATCAATGTTTGACTGGGGTGCTGTAGAGAGTACTTCACTGCCATATTTTATGATAGGTTTGATGTAAGTATTGTAGGTTTTGTTGAGTGTGTCTTGAGTGCTCCCCCAAGTAGCTCCTGCTAGTCTCTTCAGTAATTTCATCTGTTTGCTTACCTTATCCTCCACATGTTGTATGTGTTTGGTCCCGTTTAGCTTCTTGTCCATGATGATACCTAGGTACTTTTGTACTTTCACTTTTTGGAAGGTCTTGATTACTAAATTTGAGACTGAAAGTTGGATTGTGGTGTCTCAGGGAGAAAAACTGGTATACTGTTTTGGTAGTATTGATTTCCATATTATTGTTTTCAGTCCAGTTTTTGAGTTTTATAAGTGCCTGGTTCATTCTGTGTTCAAGAAGCATTTGCTGATTTGGGCTGTTACGTGCTGTGGTCCAAATGATAACATCGTCTGCAAACATGCTGATATTCACATTACCTACTTCTTTTATTGTTTTTGGAAGATCGTTGATGTACACATTGAATAAAGTTGTGCTTGATACAGCTCCTTGTGGGAGGCCTAGTTTTGATTGCTTGCAACCTGAAGTTGTGTTGTTGTAACGAACATTGATCATTCTTTGTGAAAGGAATCTTGAAAACCAGTTTAACATACATCCATTTACTTTGAAGTTGATAAGTTTCTTTAGCAGCATGTTTCGCCATACAGTATCATAGGCTCCTTTAAAATCGATGAAAACTACAAGAACACTTTCCCTTTTGTTAAAGGCTTCTTTAACAGCTTGTGTAAATCTCATTATTTGGTGGGAGGAGGACCTGGTTTGTCTAAACCCTGCTTGTTCTTCTGATAGAAGAACCAATGTTATACAGCCTGAATTGCAACCCTTTCCTGTTCGGAGTGTAAATTATGCTTAATGACATAATTTAAATGAGATTAGCTTAAATGATCATCTTACATTTGTCATGAAAAAAAAAAAAACATAACTGAAAAATATGATACAGTATGTCATCAACATCCGGGTCCTAATAAAGATGTTAAACAAGTTCGGATTATATTCTAAAAACTATCCGCAAATTTTCTCCATACATTATCCGCAGCTTATCCGCTATCTGCACAGCCATGCAAACTGTATCCGCGTGACAAAAAAAATTGAGGTTATCCACATCCGCGCATATCCGCATCACACAAAATATGTCTTAACAAAAACAAAAACGTAAGTTTAGAAAAGTTAAACTGCAAGGTCATAGGATCACAGAAATATAAAGTATCAAAATCATATGCAATAATTTAATGTGTCTGAAAACATTAAGTAGATGTTTATAAAATAAAAAATGCTCAAAACTGTCCGATAGGAATATAAGATTTAATGCAATTAATGTATACCGGTAATACAAACATAAACGTATGGTTTATAGGTTTTTTTTTTTTAGATATCTCGGCATAAACAATCTTAATCGTATATTCTTTCTTGAAAGAAACACAATACAATCACATTCTACCTCAGGATATCTTCAGACACTATTCACACATCACTATTAGTTATTGTTGTAAGGGGGTGTAACTACAAGGTCACCTGCCCCTACACATCACTGTCATCGTCATTTTGACCTTCGGCGGTGCTTGCGCATTCCCGGCAGTATGTTACTCTATGTTCTGTGCACAGCAACTTGTGATAGGATAGGCAAGATACCTTCGATGAGCGGTTTTGTTTCCAAGAGCAAAAAGCACAGCGTCCGCTTCCTTCTGCAGCATTTTGACAGGGTTGTGGTTCCTCTTCAATCCCAGTAAGTCCTCGTATCTTCATCTTCAGCTGACGTGGAATATTCGTTAGTGATTGTCTCCTCTTCAAATAATCTAAACAGAGCTCTCGGGACAAATTTTTCAGGAATGTGCGCCCGTTTGTCTCTTCCTTTGCGTTAACTAAGAAAATAATGTAGGCATTTATTGCTCCAATATTCATGAGAGCAAGAAAGAGTGATAATGGCCATCTCTGAGTCCGCCTCGTTACTGTGTACGTTGCTTTTAACTTGTCCATTGTATCTACTCCTCCTTTTGTGAGATTATAAAAGGTCAACATCTCCGGTTTCATTGCATCACCGGAGTCCGAGTTGTGGAAACTAGACAAGAAAAGTACAAGTCTATTTCTTTTGGGCACGTAGGAAAGAAGAGTACTATTATCTCCAAACCCAAAAAGGCTACTAAATTCTTCACGTCCCTTGCTCTTTGTAAACAAAGCTGGTATTTCTCGTTTGTTTTTTCTTAAAGTGCCAACAACCGTCAAACGATGATCTTTCAACTGCTCATTTGCAAGCGGGATTGAAGAATACCAATTATCTACGGTTACGTTGCGTCCTGAACCAGATATTAGTTGGATTAGTCAGAGAACTACCTGATGTGGAGAATTGCTCACTTGGTAAGGTCCATCTGGTTGGCTTCCTAAATATACTTCCAATTTTTGAGCGTAATACGTCCGAGCATCGGCGAGAGCAAAAATCTTAATTCCATACTTGGCTGGTTTTGATTTTATGTACTGCCGAAAACTAAATTTCCCTCTAAATGGCTCTTAACATTTCATCAATAGTCACATATTCACCTATGCTAGCCTCCGTGGCTTAGGTGGCAGCAAGCCGGCCTCTCACCGCTGGGTCCGTGGTTCAAATCCCGGTCACTCCATGTGAGATCTGTGCTGGATAGAACGGAGGCAGACAGGTTTTTCTCCGGGTACTCCGGTTTTCCCTGTCAAAATTTCATTCCAGCAACACTCTCTACTATCATTTCATCTGTCATTCATTTAATCATTGCCCCAGAGGAGTGCATCAGGCTTCGGCAGCTGGCACAGTTCATATCCTCGCCGCTAGATGGGGGCTTCATTCATTCCATTCCTGACCCGGTCGGAGACTGGAAGCAGGCTGTGGATTTTTTTCACATATTCACCTATGCTATAATGCTTAGTGCAATGATTGTTAAATTTCTCGAAGATAAACCATAACGGAACAAGTTTATCATATTGCCGTCTCTCTTCTTGCGTGTTAACATTGTCGAACCTTATGGCTCTTAACAAAAATCTCAATCTTTGCAATGACATAGTGGTTCTGAAAAAATCGACACCTGTGAAGTCCTTCGCATATAAGTCGTCTAGATTTTAGTGAGACGAGTGCAGCACTCCAGCCATGTAGAGAAGGCCAAACAAAGCTTTCATCTCCGTAAAGTCTGTCTCTCGTGCGTCCCTTTTACGCTGATATTTACCTCTGTTACTCTGAATCCATATATTTGTACAATTTACAATTTCATTTACCATATAGTCGTCAAAAAAGAGATTCCAGGCTTTTAGAGCAGTTTTAGCACTTGTTGCCAGACCTCGAACACAAGGAATATGACTTCTGATTATATTGTGAGCTCTGGTTCTCACATTTTGTAGTGGACAGTGGGTGTACCATATTGTATTGTTGTCCTTGCCAATTAGATAACCCCTCCGACCTCTATTTATGTTATAAATAGGAATAGTTTCAAGTTCGTCTGCAGATTGCTCACTTTCTGAAACGTGATCACTATTTTCTAGGATAACCTCATTTTCATCAGATGAATCTCCAACATCCAGTTCCTATGGAATTTCTTCAAGCAAACGTCTGATACGCTCCTCCTCTCGTAGATCCATTTTTCTGCAGACAATAGATCAAAATCCCATAGAGCTTTTGCGATAGTAAAGAAATCCGCTAAATATAACATGACAAAAAGTAATCCGTAGATGCCACACAGGGAATCTTCATCCAGGTTGAGAAAATATAAACTGGTTTGTAAGGAAATTAATTTAAAAATTGTTATTCTACGTATAAACATAACTTACCAACGATTGGTAAAGGTAGATCACAAATAATACCACTTCACATACAAAAAGAGTTCTCGCACAAAGTAAAAATACGACAGCACTTGTTAGTCGCGCACGGAAGAAACGTCCGGGTGATGGACACTGGCGCTACAGTGACACTTTCCCCGCACAAAGGAGGAGCAACCTTGACGAATTCCAGGCTGGGCGAGTCCAAATGAACTAGGGAGAAGGTATAAGGGTGGAAAGGACAATCCGTGAAAAAAGAAGTACTCTCCCATGCATAACAACATGGACCCGGAGGAAATCTCTGTGCGCGACTAAATGAAGGTTAATGTTCATCATGGCTCCGTATTGACAATTGTATATCATCTTGCACAGTTTCCAGCCACTGGCCGGGTCTGTTTGGAACAGAAGCCTCTATATCGTCTTCTGTCTTCCCACCATCTCTGTCACCACCTTGGTCCAGTCTTCTCATTTCCCTCGCGCGCAGTCCTACACACCTTTCAGCCACTTATCTCTTGGCCTTCATCTCGGTCTTTTTCCCTCTATTTTCACCTCGTGTATCTTCCTGGGTATAGTGGGGCCGATAACCTAGATGTTAGGCCCCTTAAAACAACAATTATCATCATCATCTTCCTGGGTATCCTCCTTCCATCCATTCGCTTATCATGCCCATACCATTTAAGCCTTGATTCCTCTATCCTATCCTATAATGCTCCCTCCTTGAGTAATTCTCTGATCTTCTCATTTCTTAATCTGTCCACCTTTGTCACTCCAATACTGTTTCTCAAGAATTTCATCTCACTAGCCTGTATTCTGCTTCACTCCCTTCCTTTCATAACCCAGGTTTTTGAGACATAAGTCAGGATTGGAACGTAGTAAGTCTTATATATAACCTTTTTGCTGTTTTGAGGGACATCCTTACTCCATACCAGGCTTCTAACCCCTTTCCTGAATAATTCTGCTTGTCTGCCCCGCTCATTTATTTCTCTGTCGTTTCTTCCATTTTCTTGTATCATGCTTCCCAGATACTTGAAACTCTTTAGTTTCATCAATTCTTCCCCACCAATTGCTATTCCCGTTGTGACTCTCCTTCTTCCTGGTTGTGATCATCAACTCGATTTTGCTTATGCTAAACTTCATCCCATATCCATATACTATTTCTTCCCATACATCCAACTGCTCCTGTACTTCCTCCTTGTTTCTCCAGATCATCAAATCATCTGCAAACACCATTACTTTCATCCTTCTTTCACCAATCACTTCCGCCACTCTGGTTATTATATCGTCCATCACTACAGTGAAGAGTAATGGTGAAAGTGCACTTCCTTGCCTCAAGTCATTCTTCTGTTCCAGCCAATCTGATCTCTCTCATCCTACTTTCACACAGCTTATACTTCCATTGTACATTTCCCTTATCCTCCATATAGTCTGCTTTCCTACTCTGTTCTCCAAAGCCTTCCATACCTTACTTCTACGCACACTATCATAAGCTCTTTCATTGTCCAGGAAGGCCATCAGTAGATCTATTCCATATTCATAGGGACCGGAAAAATTAGCATCTATTTCTTTCAACATTAGCATCTATTTTCTTCAAAATTAGCATCTATTTACAAAGTTAAAAATCATCACATTGTAATATTATTTTAACGACTCCAAGTTTATGAAGTGCAATTTTAGTCCTCAAAGGAAAGCATTGTCAGCACTTCAGGATTGCTTTCTTTCAAATTGCACCGTCTATCTGTAAGCACTGTGCTGTAATGGGACAACACACGCTCTATATTGTTCGTTGGGGTCCACAACAATTCAAAGCAGTATTTAGCAAATATGCTGAACTCTGTCTGAACTGCAGTTATCACATTTTTCACTTTCTTTCATCTAGGTTTGAATTGCATTTTTCAGAGAACAGTTTTGTGAGAGCACTCCAAACAATTTCTCAAGCTCAGCTAATTTATCAATGTCATTCAAAATTATATTTTTTGGATACAGAGCTTGAGAAATTGACACAAAATGCTTATGGTTGGGGTCTTTAGCTTTCAATGTGGCTAGCTTGCACTTTGAAGAATGAGCAGCTTTGACAAATGTGTCACTACATGCAGCCTGCTCTAGAGGAGTGAGCTTAATCAAAGCACTTTTAGTTGCTGCAGAAAAATTCCCTGCACAAATTAAGGTAAGACTGGTATCAAGGTTATGCAATTTGGGGTAAAGGAGATGAGAGGTAGGATACAGAGACCCTTCAAGTTCAGTAAGGAGGTCAACCAATCCAGCTGCATGATCTGTGACAAAAACCATGTGGGAGTGAAGTCTATTCACTTCTCGGTCAGTCAGATCGGTCAGGTACTCGATACCACAGTTGTTGATTTCTTTCATGTCAGACATCTTGAAAAATGTAACATCTGTAAAGTGAGCACTTAAATAGAAGACAGCCTGAAAGCAGCTATTCCATCGGGTTATGACAGGTGCAGGAAAAAGCTTTGCTTCCTTTGAAGCCCCATACTTTGATTTTAAGAAATGTAAATAATTATATTTTCGCTTTCTTGTGTTCAAAAATGCAGACTTTACAATCGCAACCACTTGAGTTGAATCTGTCATCACTGCGGCCCAATAATTGCCAACCAAGCTGATCTTATGTGCCCAGCACTGTACATGCATTAAATGATCCCCTATGACCACTCTTAATGTTTCATAACATCGGGTCATGTATGGGGCACTGTCACTAACAAGCACTTTAACCGCATCATATTGTACACTATAACTCCGCAGAGCTTTTAAAACCGCACGGGAGCAGTTTATAGCATTTCCTGCATCAAGGTAGTTCACAGAAACAACGTGTAGCTCTCTTTTCGATCCGGTTGGGACTTGGAATATGATGATAAAAACACAACGGCCCATTCTATCTGTAGTTTCATCACAGAGTGTGTTGATGTTCTTCCCCATCAGAGCCTCTGCTGTTCTTTTCTGGTGGTAAGATGCAACTTTAGAAAGGGAGAAAGACCTCAAATTATAACAAAATAATTAAAAATTACTGGATCAATTGGGTACGGGTAAGATAGTTCGATACGGAAATCACGCTCAAATTCGGTCTCCTTTAATTCTGAGTGCGGTTTCGATGTCATAATATCAAAATCGTACCCGATCAATGAAGTCGAAACTAACCTGGTAAATATAATTCACGTCGAGTTTTCACACATGGCAGCTCTTCATTTGAAAACTCGGTAATCCAGGCTCTTAGCTCTTTGTTTTCGAGCTTATCCAGAGGTATATTTGCTTTGGCAAATACTTCAACTGTACGTTTCGAGAAGTTATCTCTGGAAATTTTTCGTCGTTTACAACTATCCAACTGTGTAAGCACAGAAGTTTGCATTCCTTGAGACATACTAGCAGCAAGGGTTGAACTTTTGTTATCGCGTCGCTTACTCAAGTGTTTTTCCGACTTAACATGTTTCGCAATGCTATCCTTTTTTTTTTTCCCACGCAACTCGGCAATTACAATATTTACAAAACACTGTCACTGAATCTGTGGCATATAAACCATCCTTTGCATACTGCTGAGCCCTTTCACGCGCAGTTATCGTCGTGCGCCCCATAACCTAAACAATCGCTTGATTTTCTTCTCTCCACTATTCGCACGCACCTTATACGAAAACAGTTTCAACTTTGAACGAAGAGTATGAACAACAGGAAAACAACGCTGCGTCTATTTCGTTATTTCCATGGCACTCAATTTACTTTTCGAGAATAATCGATACATCCTATTCCCATTGTAAATATCGATTTAAGTCAGCCAGCAGCGATCTATCGACTACTTTTCTATATATATATCGATCAGAGCGGTCGAAAGATTTATGAGTCATATTTGCAGTATTTCTCATGATTTCGCCGAAATATGTGGTTTTCGCCAGTAAAATAACGCATTTTCGCAGAATTCGCACCAAAATCTCATATTTGTACTAATTTTGCATTTTGAATTTAGGTACCACAGCGCTTCAGAACACCTTAAAACTATTAAAAAAATTGTTTTAACACTTATAACAAAAATTCGCATTTATCGCAAATGTGAATTTTTCCGGTCCCTACATATTCATAATGTTGTTCTTGTAACTGTCTTACAGTAAAAAATTAGATCTACTGTGGACCTTCCTGCTCTGAAGCCATGTTGTTCTTCTCTCATCCTTCCTTCTATTTTTGCCCGATTTCTCCTTTCCAAAACTTTCTCAAAGATCTTTGCACAATGGCTCATCAATGTAATTCCCCGATAATTTTTGCACTCCTTTCTGTTACCTTTCTTGAAGATTGGGACAATTATTCCCTTCTTCCAGTCCTCAGGGGTTCTCCTCTCGTTCCATACAGTTTTCATTACTCGATATAGCCATTGTATCCCCACCTCTCCTGCCGCTCTCAGCAACTGTACACTTATCTCGTCAAGACCTGGTGCCTTCCCTCCTTCCATCTTCCTCACTGCGTCCTCCACTTCCCTCCATGTGAAGTCCTTGTCTATTCCTGGTGTCTCCCCCCCTTTCATCTTCCTCACTGCATCCTCCACTTCCCTCCATGATAAGTCCTCTTCTGTTCCCAGTTCCTCTATTTCTTCATCAGGGTCACCATTCGGGTTCAAGAGTTCTTCAAAGTACTCCCTCCATATGATCTTGAGTTCATCCTTATTCCCTACCTCTCGACCACTTTTGTTCACTATTCGAACGTAGTCCGTCACATCATTCCTCCTCTTATTTTTAACCAGCCCATATAGGACCTTTTTTGTACCTTCACTATCCTCCTCCATCATCCTTGCCAACTCCTCCATCCACTTTCTTCTCTCCTCAGCCACCACTGTTTTCACTTCCTTCTTTCGAATTTGGTACTCCTTTGTTGTCTCTATTGTCCTATTTTGGAACCACATCCTAAAGGCTCTATTCTTCTGCACTATCGGCCCGATTCTGTAAGAAATGGTTAAGCTATAACAAGTCTTTAGGACCTGTAAAGACTGGTTAGCAGTCGAATTGGTATTCTGTAACGCCAAATCGCATCCATGTTGTGACGTAGGTCTTACCGCTGAACCATCCACCGTAAAGGCATGTTCCGAGGACTTGTTAGCCGTTTTCTAGTCCATGGTTAGCTTATTTGCAACGAAAAATCAAAGATGGAAGCGAACAGCTGATATGTATGTTATCACTTAATGGCTTGAATATTAAGTTGTTCATTAAAGATGGTCTAAGGTAAGTACAAAACAATATATTTTTGATTCTTCAAGTTGTGCAAATATCTTTCTTTGACCATTATGGTAAATAGCATACCGGTACTTATTATGAATAATGTCGTCCCGTGTAATGTTAATGACTTACACTTTTATTTTTGTTT
The DNA here is from genome assembly GCA_946902985.2 of Meconema thalassinum. Lineage (NCBI taxonomy): Eukaryota > Metazoa > Arthropoda > Insecta > Orthoptera > Tettigoniidae > Meconema > Meconema thalassinum. Next base: position 180,690,772 of record OX336393.1, read on the forward strand.
TCAGATGCAGTAAGCGATCTAAAACGATTATTTGATGGAGAAGAAACTGAAGCGCTATTTTACTACTTTGGAAATAATTAGCTTTCATTTTAATTGCAGAATTCGAATCATAATTGAGGAAGCTTGTAGTCAGTAGTCCTCCAAGCTTGATTCTAGGTTATGGAAATAATTGCTGTCAGAAGTTTGAAGACACCTACCTAATGTGCGGCAACTGTGCTTTTAATTATTTAAATTAAGGCTGCAAATGTTACATTTCTTCTCGGTATTGGCCTATGCCATTGGTAAATTATAATTAACTTAATTGTGGTGAAGAGACATGACAATATGATTATTATAATGGACTTTCACAAACTGAAATTAACTCATTTACCTAAGAGAATGAGAGGAAATGTTATCTCCATCGTCAGAACTGGTAGTATCAAAGCTTTCAATTCTGATCCAGTAAGTATTTAAACAATAGGCTATAATTTAAAACCTTGGCAAATAGCCTTAGTAGGCAGGCTGGAACACAAAGAGTACCAGTATTGTACTATGCTTTCATATTGAACTAATGAGGGAAGTTAATGTTACATGTAATGCATGCAGTCGATTAACAGTGGAGGGGAGAAATAAGAAATAATATCAGACCCCAAATGTACTAAAGTTTTTGGTCAGTCTGCTTGGCAAGTTGCGAAGGGAGGACTTTCATGTAAAAGATTACATTGCATGCTTCTGCTGGAAACTAAAACCTTAGCACTGGCTACACGTAGTTGCTCTAAATGTGTCACCTGAGCCCAGTATGTGATACTAGGATCTGTATTCCATTTGGCCTGGAGCAGCATCTGCTGAGAATTGCAATACAATGACTGTTTTTTATAGCGTCTCTAAATTGCTCATGTGAATTGTTTCTCCCAGTCTGGCTGCGTGGCTCAGGGGTAACGTTCTCGCTTGCTGAGCCCAAGGTTGCAGGTTCGAAACCTGGCGCAGTCAGCTGGCATTTGAGGGTGCGCAAATGCGAGGGAGCCGTGTCAGTAGATTTACTGGCACGTTAAAGATCCCCTTCGGGGCAAAATTCCGGCACCCCGGCGTCTCTAAAAGCCAGTGTAGTTGTACTTAAAAGGGACGTAAAACCAATAACATTATTATTACATTGAATTGTTTCTGTAGACACTCATATGGTGTATTACCAGTAGGCAATTAAAATGTGTTTAATCTTATTGCTGTTATAGGTGATTCTGGCCACTTTTGTTGAGCCTTAGTTATTTATTCCAAATTTAAATACTGCTAGATTGTTCTTGCGAGGAATAAACATCACAAATGTTCCAAATAGTTCTCACAGTTTTAATATCCTGGTATGACACAGCTCGGTCATCTAAATGGATCAGATGAGAAAGAAAATTCACAACATGGTGCTTTGGGAGTTTATGTCGTAACATCAAGGTACGTTAATTTTCTTTATTTCATTGTGTTATCATTTGAGAACTAACCTACATGCAACAAGGTGTAAAGCTTTCCAAGAGTGGAGTTTACCTGAACCGAAGTAAAAAATTCTTAAACTACTGAAATTAGTCAAAATACCTGCAGTAATGGTATCTGGGGACGATATAGTAATAGATGTTTACTCATTCGCTGTCTGTATCCCACCCAGCCATGCCAAATAGGATCACGACTTATATAGATGAAATTCCATCTGACTTGCCATTTTTAGCACCATGTACAGTATTGCCAACCACACGTATTCGATACTATATCGCATCCGGCAGACCAATGGTTTACGCCTAGATCAATAATTGTTAGGTAGCGTTAGCTAATATAAACACCCCTGGTTTTTGTCACGCGCAGTGGGGGTAGTCACGCATCAGTAATCTTTATCCAGGCCAATGGTTTTGCCAATTATCTTTTTTCACATCATTACAAAAGTGTCATGTGGTTTATTTTTGTATTGGACATGTTGGCAACGTAATATGACATCAATTTGTCGGCCACAAACATCTGCCGTCGTTGACCAAGCTACAAATAAAAACCATCATTTTAACAATATTAGTGAAATTTGACAGTTTTTTTTAAGGGGCGGAACTACGAGGTCATCTGCCCCCTATGATTTATTATTAATGTAGTTATTGTTGTTTTAAGGGGCAGAACTACGAGGCCCCTATTATGAATGTAAGTGGAACGCAGATTATACACTTGCAGCAGACATGAATGTGGCTTTTACGTACCTTGTGTCCTTGTTTCATCTTCTGGGCGATATTACGTATTGAAATTACGAACCCTGGTCACTACTGCATCATATATGTGCTAAGGTTCTTAAATATGTGTTTTTATTTATTGAAAAAAATGAAATGAACGACAGCCATGTTTCGACAGCGCTTGTATCTCGTTCAACTGTCGACAAGGTGCACTTCAGCGGCACACACCGAGGCGCACATATTGTTGCCAACATGTGAGATACAAATTCACCGTTGATAAAAAGAAGTGAGATACAAAATCACTGTTGATCAAAAAAATATATTCATCGGGACGCGTTAGGTTGTAACCATTGTCAACACTCACTGATCTGAGCGTGTTAGGCTGTAACTATTGTCAAAAACCATTGGATTGGACAAAACGAAGGTTAGAAGGTCGGGTGTAGGTGTGGCCTTTGCTGCACGCAGCTAGCGGGGCACGGTTGACACAAAACCATTGATTTGGGCGCGTTAGGCTGTGACCATTGTCAAAAATCAATGGGTTGGACAAAACGAAGGTTAGAAGGTCGGGTGTAGGGGCCACGCGCAGCTAGCAGGGCTGGGTACCGTAAGGACGAGATTGGCAGTATTGTTTTGATCACAGACCAGCGGACCAGTGGGGATAACGAAGAGACCCGAATACTCACAACCGTTACCGATGATAATTGATTTGGGATGGCTGGATGGGTCACAGACAGCGGAGTTATCTATTAAAACATCGCTTCCTGATTTATTTCTCATCGTTTCATAAGGTATTTTGGCTAATTCATGTATTGTAGAGAATTTTATCGCGCGTTCTATCTTCATTCAGTGCTACCCTAGTAACGCTGAACGAGAGCTCATGGTACGATAATATTTTCTAAATTATTGAAATTAGCTAAAATACCTTTTCTAATGATGAAAAATAAATCGGGAAATAATGTGGTGATAAATGTTGATTCCTCCGCTGTCCATAACCCTCCTGCCTTCCCCTTTTTAGATCATCACTTATATAGTAATATTCCAGCTGTGTCCACCATTATACGCGAGAATTATTGTCAAATACTGTATTGCCAACCCCACTAATACAGTACTAGGCTACTGTGTGTATAGGTGGTACTGTAAAAAAAAAGGAGTGCCAAGGTCAATGATAAATTCTGAATGAAAGTAGAACACGGCTTATACACTTGCATCAGACATTTTTTGTATAGCATTTGTCCCACAAATTAGCAGGGTCTGCTTTCTTGGTTCTCTGTCGCCATATTACAGATTATGTGCCATGTCAGGATGAAGTTTGGCAATTTTTAAATAGTCATGTAGAGTGTCAAGCCATCGCTCTCTCGGTCATCCTATTGGTCTCTTCCCATCTATCCGCTATGTCAATTCAGTGTGTGCAACTGTTGTTTCAGCAGCCCGTGAGACATGGCCATGCCAGCGGAGACGGCTTTCCTTCATCTTTTCAGCATTTGGTGCTACTACATATTGCTTGCATCAGACATGAATGTGACTTTTACATACTGGTACTTTATGTCCTTGTTTCATCTTCTGGGCGATAGTACGTATTGAAATTAGGAACCCTGGTCACTACTGCACCTCATATACACACATCAAAAAAAGTTTTGCATCACCTCGGTTCCAAGAGTTCCGGAACCGTTAAATACAAAGGGAATAGAGATCAACACAAACAACATTTCAGCTCGTTTTATTGCTCATGAGACCCACACATTGCATGTTGTACCATCATACAGCTAGACTTTCAGCATTTGTGGTCCAGATTGCAGTACACACCACTACCTCTAATACCCAGTATCACGTCCTCTTGCATTGATGCATGCCTGTATTCGCCGTGGCATACTATCCACAAGTTCATCAAGACACTGTTGGTCCAAATTGTCCCACTCCTCAACGACAATTCGGCGTAAATCTCTCAGAGTGGTTGGTGGGTCAAGACGTCCATAAACAGCCCTTTTCAACATATCCCAGGCATGTTCGATAGGGTTCATGTCTGGCGAACATGCTGGCCACTGTAGTCGAGCAATGTCGTTATCTTGAAGGAACGCATTCACAAGATGTGCACGATGAGGTCGAGAATTGTCGTCCATGAAGACAAATGCCTCTCCAATATTCTGCCGATATGGTTGCACTATGGGTCGGAGGATGTCATTCAGGTATCGTAAAGCCGTTTCGGAGCCTTCCATGACCACCAGTGGCGTACGTCGGCCCCACATAATGCCACCCCAAAACATCAGGGAACCACCACCTTGCTGCACTCGCTGGACAGTGTGTCTAAGACGTTCAGCCTGACCAGGGTGCCTCCAAACACGTCTCCGACGATTGTCTGGTTGAAGGCATATGCGACACTCATCGGTGAAGAGAACGTGATGCCAATTCCGTGGGGTCCATTCAGCATGTTGTTGGGCCCATCTGTACCGCGCTGCATGGTGTCGGGGTTGCAAAGCTGGACCTCGCCATGGACGTCGGGAGTGAAGTTGCGCATCATGCAGCCTATTGCGCACAGTTTGAGTTGAAACACGACGTCCTGTGGCTGAACGAAACGCATTGTTCAACATGGTGGCATTGCTGTCAAGGTTCCTCCGAGCGGCAATCCGTAAGTAGCGGTCATCCACTACAGTAGTAGCCCTTGGGCGGCCTGAGCGAGGCCTGTCATCGACAGTTCCTGTATCTCTGTACCTCCTCCATGTCCGAACAACATCGCTTTGGTTCACTCTGAGACGCCTGGAAACTTCCCTTGTTGAGAGCCCTTCTTGACACAAAGTAACAATGCGGACGCGATCGAACTGCGGTATTGACCTTCTAGGCATGGTAGAACTACAGACAACATGAGCAGCGTACCTTCGTCCTGGTGGAATGACTGGAACTGATCGGCTGTCGTACCCCCTCCGTCTAATAGGCCCTGCTCATGCATGGTTGTTTACATCTTTGAGCAGTTTTAGTGACATCTATGAACAGTCAAAGGGACTGTATCTTGGATACAATATACACAGTCAACGTCTATATGCCGGAGATCTGGGAACCGAGGTGATGCAAAACTTTTTTTGATGTGTGTATGTGCTAAAGTACATAAATATGTGTTTTTAATTATTGCTTTTTTTAAAACGACTGCCATGTTCCTGCATCTTCTTTAACTGTCAACGAAGCGCACTCTAGCGGCACACACCAAGGTGCACAAATTGTTGCCAACCTGTGGGATTCAAAATTAGTTGATAAAAACATTAATCTGGACACGTTATGCTGTAACCATTGTCAAAAACCATTGGATTGGACAAAACAAAGGTTAGAATGGCTGGATGTTGGTGCGGCATAGTACCGCAAGGGCGAGGTTGGCAGAACTGTTTTGATTATGATTGATGTGAACAGTGGCGGCCACAGCTGAAATTTTGCCTGGATAAGTCGTGATCCTATTTGGGTTGGTTGGGTGGGTCACAGACAGCGGAGGAGGAAACATCTATTAATACATCATTCCCCGATTTATTTCTCATCGTTTGATAAGGTACCATACAGAATGTTATCGCTCGTTCTATTTTCATTCAGTGCTACCAAACATTTGCCACGCTGAGCATGTTTTGTGTCTGAAATTAGCTAAAATACCTTTTCTCTCCTACCGCTTAGCTCTCAAGGTGAAGTGTACAGCTAAACGCTGGAATCTGTATGGTGCGTTTTGTAATAGTTTTTTTTTTTTAATGCATACCAATGGCTTCTGCCTGGGCCAATAATTATTAGGTGGAGGGCTGCGAGCCATGTGCACGAATACACCCCTGGTTTTTGTCTCGCAAAGTAATGTTTGTTGTGCACTGCTGTAATTAATGTTTATTGTGAGAGTGAAATTTCTTAAATCCAATCCAATGGGCTTTGCCTATACCAATAATTGCTACATAGCCGTTAGCCATATATACACCTGGCTTCTGTCATGCACAGTGGGGCAATCGTGCATCAATAATCTTTATCCAGACCAGACCTGTGTGGTGTATTTTGTATCCTACATGTTGGCAACTGTGGTGATAGTTTAAAATTTGAAATACACTTAACTTCCGTCTAGTCAATACTTTTTTGTGTGTTTATTTACGCCCTAGGACATTGACTAGATGGAACATGTATTTCAAATTTTAAACTATCATTCGTCAATACGGACCAATCGTGAACAATGTTAACCCCAACCTGTGGTGATGTCAATGTGTGCGTCTTATAAACAGTTGAAGAGACCTCATTGCACTGTCGAACATGGCTGCCATCATTGAATGAGCAATAAATATAATACATATTTCTGGCGCAGTAGTGACCGAGGTTAGTAATATCAGTTGGCGATGTCCCCCAGAAGACGAAACAAGGCATGAAAATCTTCCACTTGTACTTATATCTTAGGAATTTAAAACATCATATTTGTCCCTCCATGGTCTCTGCACAGCTGAAGAAATCAAGCGAACCCACCTCACTTCATTATCTGTGCCGGAATGATACAAACGCATCTGTTTGAACCATATTTTTTTAATCGTTCTAATGACTGGCTCATCCCGCAGCTGCAAAATGTGGGAATCTTAAACCGTGTTAGGTTTCAACACGATGGAGCGCCGGCAGTGGCTGTTCGACAACGTCTTTGGGAATCGCTGTTTCATATCGCATGCAACACCATCATTCTGTGACTAAGCACTTGGTAATGCATTCTTAACGAGAGGTATGGCATGTCAGCTGTTCACTTATTTCAACGAGTTGATTACTCTGACTCTCAAACTCCGGTCTATCATGCGAAATACGAGGTTCATTTGGAGGCTTTTATATGCTGGTCTACCAAATTAATGTACACTTGTATTATTTGCTGGGTAACTTTATTTTATTTTTAGTGGTGATCGAAATGACAGACTACATCAAGGTCATCTGCCTAACCGGGTAATAAATGAGATTATTAATCTGTAAACTGAAGATGGTTCATACTTTGCATGACATGAGGTTAGGCATTCCTTAGTGTGTTGTCCATTTGTGCGATTGAGAGTCTGATAAGTGATTGCATTTATTGGTCTTGCTCAGTGGTATAGGAAGGACAGTTTTCTCATTTCTTGAGAGTATTTCCAGACACTTCCCAGCATGGAAATTTAGCAAAATACTACACAAGACTGCTCCTCAAAAAAAATAAAAGAAAAAAACATTACCGGTATTATTATTTAAAATAATTATTCTTGTTTTCGCATAAGTATGTAGCCGGATTAAATTGTTTTGTTACACTATAATGGCTAACTTGAGTTTAAGAATGTAGTGTATAGGCTACACGAGCACATCTCCAGGTCATGATACAAAAATAAATCTGGAAATTTGTTTATAGTTTTTTGTCACAGTACTGGTAACAATATCAGGGATTGATTTTCAATTTTCCAGGATTCTCTGCCAAAAATTCTGTGAAACACCTTCCAGTGCCCTGGTCTGAATGAGAAGACGAAGAAACAAACTGAATTTGATTATCTCTACAATGGGATTCCAGTTGCATTACCAATGCTCTGTAAACTGCTGTATTTTCAAATGTTTAATTTTATGTTACTGTTCTATTTGAATAATAATTTGTTAAAGAAAACATTGTGTATGATTTGAGCCTTGCTTCCTGAACTGCTGCAATCCTAACATCAACTGTTCCTACCAGAACCTATTTCACGAGGTTTCTGTTTTCCTCCTTTATGTCCTTATGAAGGTTCCGCAATTAGAAAGTAGACTTTTTCTTACTACTGTATGTGATAAGAATGGAAAGAATTCAGGTGAGAGTTATGTTATCCACATAATATTTCAATGTAGTTAGTCTTATCTCATTCCCAGTAGTAGTAGTATTTAGGGACAAGGTGTTGACTGTGGGGACACGCTAGGGGTGGATCAACCCCTGCCCCCTACTCCCCAGAGATTTTTTAATCTGCGTGGTGCTGATACAAACCTCTGTTTTCTCTCTCTCCCCCTTCCTTCATGTAATATAATACATTGAGTGTGGGGATCAAAGGTCATACTCTTCGTTGAGTGCCTCCTCCCTTCTGTGTAGAATCTCGGAGCATTGAGTTACAGTATTGTGATTGCTATGCCCTAGGGCCATATAGACACGAAAGGATTAGGCTAGGTAGAATATATTGAATTTAAAAGAAGGCTAATAAATAACTTTATCTGAAGAAAACTGGAATAAATTCCATTAAGTGGTCTGTGGCTTAGGCGGCAGCACGCCGGCCTCTCACCGCTGGGTCCATGGTTCAAATCCCAGTCACTCCATGTGACATCTGTGCTGGACAGAACGGAGGCAGACAGGTTTTTTTCCAGGTACTCCGGTTTTCCCTGTCAAAATTTCATTCCAGCAACACTCTCCACTATCATTTCATTTCATCTGTCATTCATTTAATCATTGCCCCAGAGGAGTGCGTCAGGCCTCGGCAGCCGGCACAGTTCATATCCTCGCCGCTAGATGGGGGCTTCATTCATTCCATTCCTGACCCGGTCGGAGACTGGAAGCAGGCTGTGGATTTTCATTCATTCATTTCAAGTGGTAAATATTGCTAAAATGTAGAATGTAGTTTTATTCTAGGATAATTAGTCAGAAGCACATCAATGGCCTACGGATACTTTCTTTCTACTAATTTGCAAACTTGTAACATGTAGACCTATCGTACGCAATAGACTTAAAAATTGACGGGCGTAAGGGATTCTGTGGGTAGTTCCAGTGGCATGAGCTTTTCATCATTCCAGGTGCGACAGATCAACATAATGCACCCATACCCCACTCCTTTCTGCTCACAGTTCGTAATGTGAGAAGTACCTTTAAGAAGAATAATACTAAACTGCAGTCTAAATGTTCCTGATCTTGGCTTCCTACAATTTCCATGGACCTCTTGCCACCTCAGCTTTATTATTGAAGGCTGGTATTACGATGGATCATTAAATCTCTTTTGACTTTCTTGGCTGCAGCCAGAGGAGCAATGTGGTGTTCTGACTAGAACAGACTATAACACTACAGTAGGCCTACCGTGAAGAAAAACTGGCATACCATTAACTTCTATTGTGTTATTGCCCAAAGAGTTGATACCTCATTCTTGGAGATTTTTGAGCATTATTCTAAATGTATGAAGCCTCCGTGGCTTAGGCGGTAGCACGCCGGCCTCTCACCGCTGGGTCCGTGGTTCAAATCCCGGTCACTCCATGTGAGATCTGTGCTGGACAAAACGGAGGCAGACAGGTTTTTCTCCGGGTATTCCGGTTTTCCCTGTCAAAATTTCATTCCAGCAACACTCTCCACTATCATTTCATTTCATCTGTCATTCATTTAATCATTGCCCCAGAGGAGTGCGTCAGGCCTCGGCAGCCGGCACAGTCCATATCCTCGCCGCTAGATGGGGGCTTCATTCATTCCATTCCTGACCCGGTCGGAGACTGGAAACAGGCTGTGGATATCCATTTCCATTCTAAATGTATACACCCATTCTTAACAGTATTGTTGTTCATGTGTTAGCTCTCAGTAGTCAATTAGGCCTACAGGTAAGTTGCCCAATAGCTTACTGGCCACATAAAACATTTATCTTAAGTTTCTGATACAGTTCATGTTGTAATCAACCAGAAAACACTATTTGATTCCTACTAAACTAAAATGAATATTTATGTGGACAGGCAATGCAATTTCTCTTCGAAAGGGAGTTGGGTGTATAAGGTTGACATGATCCGCTGGAATACAGTATCCGATGAATACTATAAATAAGATACTCCTAAATAAAATAAGGTATTAATTAAGGCAATAGCTAAAGAAAATCCTAACTGAAATAGATATTCATGTGAACAGACAGCGTAAATGTTTTCGCAAATGGGGTTAGGTGTACCGTATCCTATCAGGCAGGTTGAAGTAATCCGTATGAATGCAAAGAATATAGGGGTCAATGCATACGATAAATAAAACACCATAATAGGCGAAAGTATGGGTTAAGGCAATATGGAACATAGGAAATAGTTAAAAAATAAAATTAACTAATTGCGATATAGAATGGCTTGAAATACGTTGAAATAATGCGCCAATCGATTTAACCGTCATCTAGTGGAAGGCTTTCGTACTATGAAGATGGCTATGAAATCCTGATCCTGAACTCGTAACAAGCGTCATAACAGGGTGCCTTACAGAATACCACTTTGAGCCTCGCTAGCCATTTGTTGTTATGCCTATGGTTACGATTCCGTCGTAACCATTTTGGTGGGTTGTTAAGGAGTGAAGTTACAGAATCGGGCCGTATATCTTTTGTTTCCCGATTCCACCATGGAGTTTCTTTCCATCCTTTCTTGTTGCTTGTCCTTCCACATACTGCTTTCGTGTCCTCTTGAATCTATCCCATTCCCCTTCTACTGTCTTCAGTTCATCATTTGGAATGCTTTCCTTCACTATTCTTAGGTATTCTACCCTGTTTTCTTCAACTTCCATACCCTTCTCCATCCTGATTGTCTGTCCCTTTCTTATCCTTGGTCCCTCTCCGGTTCATTACCAGCAGTCGGTGGTCGCTATCCAAGGCCTCTGATGGAATTACCTTAATGTCTATGATGTTTCTATTCATATCACTATCGTACAGGATATAGTCAACTACCGACTTTCTAGTCGGGTCATTGCTATACCAGGTAATCTTGAACCAGGAGTTCCCAACCAACAAGCCATTCCTTTTACAAAAATCCAAAAATCTTTCAACTTCCTCATTTCGACTGCCCCAACCCTCTGGTCCAAGTACATTTTCCTTCCAACATGCCTGTCACAAGCCAGGACAAAGGGTGAGTGATAGAGGAGTAACACCTCTCTAAAAAACCTTGGTCCAGCTGACCCGGCTGGTAGTTCCTTGTAAGGGTAACTGTGAAGTCCTCAACGGCATAAACAGTGGAGAAGAAGGACTTCGGGGCAGAAAAGGCAAACCAGTACTCAGGGTTAATTTAGTAAAAGGTATCATCCAATGATAGGGTAGATATCAATGGCAGCATCTGTCCCGAAGCGGGTGGCTACCAACAGCGTCTGTTCTCCAGGTTAGGGGCGGCTGAATATAAAAGTTGGCACTCGCTTGTCTGTGTGATAAAAAGCACTAAAGGCAGATGAACTAACATGATTTGGCCAATGGCATGCAGATCAGGAAGGCAAAGGGAAACCACCTGATTATATTCCCTAGTAGTTCATGGTTATGGACCTCTATGTAAAAGATTCCGGAAGCAAAGCTTCCCCTCATTTGGATTTCCGGTAGGTGAATACTGGGGACAAGGTATTGTGAAAAGTAGTAGAATGAGAAGGAAGAAAGAAAGTTAAGAATAGGGACATGGAATGTGTTGACTTTACTACAAGTGGTTAGGATCCATCGATGCTAGACCTCCCCTTTCAGACAGAACTACAGGTGAAGCCTCTAGCTTAATACACAAGTGAACTTTACTGGGTAAAAAAAAAGTGGTCATCAAAAAAGTAGTTAATAGAAACAGTTTGCCAAATAACAGTGATATTTATTTATAAGCTATCTGTCTTGTCTGTTAGGTAGTCAGCCCGAAGGCTGGTTGGATCCTCAAATAGTACCGCCATCAGGTTATGTGGGTAGATACCCACAAAAACCCCAGGCAGCGCTATATTGAGGCGTACTAGGCAAGATGAGGAGTGAGGTAGTTTGCCATTGTTATAAGCTATAACAATAATTAATAATAACAGCAACCTTAGCAACAGGTAATAGACACTATAACACTGTAGGCACCAGCCAACAACAATTGAACAAAACTGAATAAACTTTAAATTCTCATAGAGTATAAATTAACAAAAAACATAAGAACAAGTTAACAATTTTATGATTGAAGGTCGCTAGGTAGCAGATTCCTAGCATAACTTCCAAAATGTAGACTGCTTACAAATGCAGGGCTTAAGTTATAAGAGAATAACTGCATTGCTCAATACGAGCTTAAAAGATTTACTAGAAATATGCACGGTTAGCATGTTTTAGTTTAAATGCAACAATATCGTAAACCACCATTGAGATCGACAAGCCTGTGGGGAGTACATCCCGCAAGTCGTCTAAATAATGCAAAGCAAGAGAACAAGATAATTTGTTTAAATATGACAAACGTGCAAGAAAACAAAAAGTAATTGTTTTAACATAGTTTACACTTAGAAGGCAAAGTACTTGCTTCCACGTTAAACAAATAAGTTAGGTTAAGTTGAACAAGAAAGATACACTTGGCAATTTTGAGGTTAGAAACTTAACTTGCTTGGGCAGTTCTTGAGAAATTTCCATAACGAGAACACTTGATCACTTTTTTTTCTTTCGAAACGTTGGAGACTGTGTTTAGCATTGAATATAAATGTCACCTTGAATAGATCAAGACCGACTACAATATACTAGTACACATACAGATGATGAAGTGGAAGATGATGACAAAATAGAGGAAATAATGACAAGAGAAGGAAGGAATGCTTGTACAATAATGATGGGAGACTGGAATGCTATAATAGGTGAAGGAGAAGATGACAAAACAGTTGGAAATTTCGGTTTGGGAAAAAGGAATGAGAGAGGGCAAAGATTGGTAAGGTAGATTTTTGTAAAGAAAATAGAATGGTAATAGGTAGGGCACGGATGTTGATGCCGTAAAAAAGATTAAAAAATACACTTAAAACATTCAAAAATGACTGTAATAAATGACCTAAAAATTCGAAAATCTCTTAGTATAAAACAAAGTCCCCGATTCTTGGATGATACGGGTAAACTCGAAAACCACTGGATGGAATTTGATGCGATTTTCACCATTCTGTAAAGGATATCTCAAGGATTATTTCTGTAGAAAATAATTTATGATCAAAGGAAGCTAAGCAGTAACGATTCCAGTGGAAAAGTCGGAAAAAAAACTGGCGTCCGAGCGCTTTGTAAGCTGACGCTGGGCAAACCGTTAAACATATCTAAATACGATGAGTGTAAGAATTGTTCAGCTTGAAAAGTTCTACAAAAACGTCCACGAGAGCATATGTCTATCTTCAATACAACGCCCACTATAAGTGTTTTTACGTTTGAATTTTTTCCAACCATGTCCATTCAAATACTGAGGCGACAGGTTACGAGCTAGCTAAGGGCGAGTCTATCATCCCTGTTACAGCCTAGCTAGCGGGCGAACCTATTGCCCCAGATACAGCCAGCAGTAAACCGTTGAGTCGTGTTGAGTTAAGACTTCTGAGAAGGGTGGTTGTGTTTGGAGTTTCCCTGGAAGTGCAACTCGGGTTTTCTTCATTTCGCCTGTGAAACACAGTCAAGTTGAGATTGGACGTAAGGGAGAATATGAGTTTCATTCACCTCGCCATTCCCTGGAAGTGCAACTCTCATTTCGCCTGTAAACTTTTCGTTTCGCAAAATTCACAGTCAATTTAAGATTGGACGAAAGGGGGATTATATTATATTAAATTGAATCAGTCATTTAAGAAAGGGCATATGTCCAGAAATGTAACTTTTCAGGAGGAGCAAAAAACTGATTGAGAAGCCACTCTTGCTACTTACGTTAAATGTATGTGTTTCGACCTTTAGTGTTGATGGTTGTGGATAGGTTACTTGATAAAATATGAAGTAAAGATGAAGGACTTTGTGGGAATTGGCAGATGAATTTAATGGATATGTGCCCTTTCTAAAATGATGGCTGAATGAACATCAGTTTTGGAGCAAAAAAAAAATAGTTGATTCATATAACTTAGACACACTGTGTCGTTGCTCTATAATAATAATCATTTGAATGATGGCAGTCAATCACAATCATCGTCAGCCCCACAAACAGGTGGCCACGCAAGTATTTTGTCGAAAAAGTCTTTGTACTTCCTTGGAATGTACACTTCTAGATGGTTTAGATTATTCATCTCGTTCTTCTCTATAGGACTTGGTTCGACGTATGCTAGTTCGGTAGGAAGCTTGACGCTGCTGTCTAGAAGCAAACAGAAGGTGTGTTCAATAAGACCGTTGATGAAGTGTTTTGTCCCCACGGTTCCTGGATCCTTGGCAGAGTAAAGGAAGTGCATGAATGATGGTGGCTGGAAACGAATTTTCAAGTTGGGAGGCACTCGCCCTTCCTCGAGATTTATCTTACAATCTTCTCCTCTAATAAACTGTTGGCCACCATGCAGCAAAGTTAAGAATATCAATCAACTCCACCAGAATGATGGTGAATTTGTCATGACGTTTAGATGCCCATATGATGATCTCACAATATTGCTTCACATCATGAATTCGATAATTTTTTTACAAATCTTCAACAAAATCTCTATCACAGGTATTGAATGAGTGCCCTCGTATAGAGAAGTAACGGGGAATGGATTCAAATAGCTTCATGTCAACAAGTGCTGCACATAATCGGATCACTGCATGATTTTTGTTCTGTCTTACAGGTCCATCCGAGAACAGTCAAAGTTCCTTCACACTCTTTGTACACATTTTTTAATATAGTCTCACAAAAAGCTGCACACTTCATTGGCATTTTTACGAGCTTTGCCTTCGTGGTAAACATAGTAAAGCATAGTAAATAAATGTGCACTCATCTGTTTGACCAAAGAGTATGCAGATGTTCCTTCCTGTAAGCAAAGAAGTCATTCAAGAAAGGGCAATCATCCAGGGACTTGTGCCCTTTCTTAAATGACTTCCAAACAACACACAAATGAACCTTCAATATCACCATGTTACTGGTTGGATGAGTGCCCTTCCTTTTGTGACAAGATGCACCAGGATGAGAAGCATGTTATTTTGCAAAAAAGAAAAAAAAAGACAATTTGGACATGTGCCCTTTCTTAAATGACTGATTCAATTATACTGATTGGCGTATAATCTTCACTTAGTATAAAACAAAGTCCCCAATTCTTTGATGTCACGGGTAATCTCGAGAACCACTGAATGGATTTTGATGCGGTTTTCACCATTCTGTTAAGGATATCTCGAGGAAGGTTTCTGTAGAAAATAATTTATTTATGACCAAAGGAAGTCAAGCACTAACAATTTCAGTGAAAAGGTCGAAAAAAACTGGCATCCGTGCGCTTTTAAGCTTATGCTGGGCAAACCGTTACAAATATCTATATACTATGAGTGTAAGAATTGTTCAGCATGAAAAGTTCTACAAAAAAAAAAAAAGCCCGGGAGAGCATATATCTATCTTCAATACCTACTATTAGTGTTTTTAAGTTTTCATTTCTTACAGCAATCTCCATTCAGTTACTGAGGCGACAGTTTAAGAGCTAGCTAAGGGCTAGTCTATCACCCCAGTTACAGCTTAGCTAGCGGACGAGGTTATTGCCCCAGATACAGCCAGCAGCAAACTGTCGAGTCGTGTTGAGTTAAAAACTTTAGAGAAGAGTTTCTCAGTTATAGGCGTTACTTTAAAACTGCCTCGCTCATGATCATTACGGATTTTATCTTTGAGGTTAACTCCACCTGCCCAAAACATAACTACGCATTTCTGTGGTATGTAGCTTTTGCTCATGTGCCTTTGAAGTAGCCCATGTTTCACTACCATGTGATAAAGAGTTAGTATTAGAAGAATAATAATCATTAACAGAGGAAGAATTAGGATATAGCATTTTAGAAAGTGAAATAGAGAAGTCTATGAATGAAATTAAGAATGGTAAAGCTCCGGGAAGTGATTATATACAAATTGAATTAATAGAGGCATTTGGAAAGGGAGGAAAATAGAAATAATTAGGTTGTGCAATGAGATATATAAAATAGGTACATTGCTGAATGATTTCAAAGAAATAGTTATTGTGGTGGTTTTTTTTTCATATGGCTTTTAGTGCCGGCAGTGTCCGAGGACATGTTCAGCTCGCCAGAGGTTTGCAGCTGCTTCTATACGGACACCCATTGGGTGAGCTACAAGTACCGTCGCGTGTGGGGTGTTAACTGGGGAGGAAAGTGTTAATACAAGGACGAATGAATTGGAAGGTAGGGGCTGTGGCCTATAGTTAGGGACCAACCCCGGCATTTACCTGGAAGGAAGATGGGAAACCACAGAAAACCATCTTCAAGGTTGCCGACGGGGGGATTCGAACCTCCTCGCCTCCCGGATGTGAGCGACTGCCTGCAGCCACGCCGTAACGACCACGGCTAACTCACCCGGTAAAGAAATAGTGATGATACAAATTTTAAAAAAGAAAAACACAAAAAAAAGTGTGAAGAACACAGAACAATAAGTTTAATATCTCATTCAGCCAAAATTTTATTACGAACTATACAAAGGAGATTATATGGAAAATTGAATGGTTTCATGGCTGAGGAGCAATACAGATTTCGAAAAGGAGTAGGAAAAAGGGATGCTATTGGTTTGTCAAAGATAATCGGTGGAAGATATATGCAGAAGAAAAAAAAAAAAACAGAAAAGTATACGCAATATTCATAAATTTAAAAAAATCTTTCCATCGTGTGAGTGAATTGAAATAAAAGAAACCTTATTAAAGATCATTATTTAAACCAAAAAGTGAGAGTTAAAATTGGCAGAGAAATGATAGAAGAAATAGGACTGGGGAAAGGAGTGAGACAAGGATGTTGTTTACCACCTATTCTATTTAATATATATTTAGACGAAATTATTAAAGAATGTTTTGATGGAAAAAGAGGCGTATGCTTAGGAGATAAAATATTTGAGTGTATTTGTTTCGCAGATGATATGGTGGTTATGGGTGCGAGTGAAAGACAAGCAACACAAATGTTGAAAGACCTAGATAAAATTTGTAAAATATGTGGGATGAAAATAAATGAGAAAAAAAGTATGGTCATACGTGGAAAAGGTGAAAAAATTACAATAAAATTAGAAGATGAAATTGAACAAGGAGATAGTTTTAAATACCTAGGAAGTTGGGTTACACAAGAAATTATATGCACTCAAGAAATAAAAACAGGGATCGCAATATCAAAAGAAGCCTTCAGTAAGAAAAGAAAATTATTTTGTGGAGCAATGAAAGTAATAATAATAATATCGGTTGGCCTCGGGTTCCGGGTGCAAACTTCGTTATTTGACACCCAGAGGGTAACTTGTATGTCCAATTTTGTTGTTCCTTGAAGCATTATGGAAGTCAAGGAGGTTTGATATCTAAGCTCCTTGAACACTATAGCGCTTTGTAGTAGAGAAATGAGGAACTTCGAGTTGGCGGAAACTCCCGAGATTAATTTTGCCATTATGAACACGGCCTACTGAATTCAAATGGGTTCTTTGACATGTGTGTCGTAATTTTTTCCGCCTTTCAAAAATCACTTACCACGGCCAGGAGCAAACCTGCAAGCTTGGGGTTAGTAGACCGACACGTTAACCACTCACCCACCGTGGCAAGCAGCAATGAAAGTGAGCCTAAGGAAGAGATTAGTGAAATGTTTTGTTTGGAGTGTATCAATGTATGGAGTGGAAACTTGGACGCTTAGAAAGAAGACAAGAGAAGAATAGAGGCTTTCGAAATGTGGCTATGGAGAAGAATAGAGAGAATAAGTTGGAAGGACAAAGTTAGAAATGAGGAAGTATTAAAGAAAGTAGGAGAAGAAAGAATGATGCTAAAAAAGATAAGGTAAAGAAAAATGAATTGGATTGGACACTGCATAAGGGGAGATGGTTTGTTGAAAAGTGCATTAGAAGGGACAGTCCAAGGGAAAATCTGAAGAAGAAGAAGAAGGTTTCAGATGCTGAATTCCATCATGATTGATAAATCTCATGAGGTGATGAAACGTGCTGCTGAAGATCGGATAAGGTGGAGAGGCCGACCATGGGGAAACCTGCCATCGGGCAGATAAACTGATGATGATGATTATAATTACATTCTTTCCTCCCACCTGTTTCTGCATTTCTTTTTCAAACTCTTGTTTCTCTTCAGCAGTGCAGCCTACCTACCTGTGGGGCATACACTATTAGTACCTCTACAAACTTTCCTTTCAGTGATATTTTTACCTTCACCATCCTGTCACTTATTCTCAACACTTCTTCTTTTAACCCTTGTTTGGTCGCGTGAAAAATGAAACGTATTTGGTCGCGCACGGTCAAAAAGACCGGGCATCATTAAAAGCAGGATGGAGTTACTGAATCTTACTTTTAGCCATGGTTGACTACATAATAACAAATGAGACAATAAAGTGTAGTTATATTAGACATTTATGTAAAAGAAATCACTTATTTTGACTTAAATAGAAAATGCAATGAAATAATGTCACCATCTAAAACTTCGTGGTCTGAATGAGATTCCAAAAGTAGTTCCCTGATCCACTCTTCTTCTCTCTTGTCCATTTTACCACAAATAATAGTCAAAAGATGCAAACAAATACAAAACTGCACGCAAATTATACAATCTTAATTAGTCGCCCACAGAACATTACACCGTAAAAATGACACTTACACTTGGTCGCGCAACGGAACTTTAGACCGGGTGGCGAAGCTTTTGCTTGTAACAATGGAGCGCAGGGAATGAAACTGATAAGAGATACGTGGTGTTGTAGGGTGAGGGGCAGGGGAAGGTACTAGCAAGTGGAAAGACTTGGCGCCAAACCGAGTACACACAGAACAAAAACAATAGGTCCGGTCTAAATGACCGTGGTGCCACCAATTGAGGGTTAACCCATCTCTCACTACTATCCCCATTCCATTCCTCCTTCCCACTCCAATATAGTCAATAGCCTTTTCTCAATTCTCTCCCTCCTTCTCCCTTCCACCTTGTTTCTGCCAGCCCCAGCAGATCCAACTTCTTTCTTTCCATCATATCCACCATCTCCTCCACCTTCCCAGTCAATGTTTGTACATTCAGCGTTCCGAATTGTCGTCCATGTTCACAGCTAGGTTGCCGTCCATTGTATCCATCCTGTCCGAGGCTCGTTCCCCTCTTGAAAGCAAGTGTTATCCACTACTGGCTTGCTGGGCCTATCGTAACTTCACCAGAGCCCCGTTAGCCGTTGAAAGTAGGGTGTACTATTCCTTACAACCTTGAACATGTGGCAACCCTGGGCTACAAAGGGCATTATAGTGTTAGAATAAAATCCTACGGCTGTCTGCGTGGCTCAGCAGTAACGTTCTCGCCTGCTATTCCCAATAAATGATGGCATGGCCTTCTCAGTATGTGCTAGCCACGCGTATTGGTAGGTGTGTCTGTACCAACTGACGAGCCCAACGGCACACTGGGGCGAAACGCTGGCATTGTTTGAGCTAACCGGACCATTTTTATAATTTATTGATAATTCATCCGCTCAAATGGAAACTACATCATATTCCCTTCGGGAATATTCAAAACCTTATATGCTATTCCCAAGGTTGCAGGATTGATCCTGGCGTAGTCAGCTGGCATTTGACGGTGCGCAAATGTGAGGGAGCCGTGTTAGTATATTTACTGGTACGTTAAGATCCCCTTCGGGCAGAATTCCGGCACCCACGCGTCGCTAAAAGCCACTAAAGTTAAAACGGACCTAAAACCGATAACATTACGAAATAGAATCTTACCTGCACCAAGCAGAGGGCTACGAGAACGAAGATGAACTTGGAGTTCATGATGATATATTGGTCTTCTGATTCACCCACAGGGTTTCTGTAGGACTTTCACAGCTACCATAACGGTCCCGGGGCACACTAAGTCCCCACTGTACTTCCCCCTACAGGCAATCCTCTACTTTATGCCGGTGCCCGTCTCCCACGATGTGGACGAGGGGTTGGACTTATGGGAGACATTGACAGTTATATATAGGATATAATTTTTCAAACATTATATCATATAATGACATGCTTTAAGTACTCGTAGGTTTCTAGCACACTTGTGTGAAAAAAGTGATTTGTGTGTTCTAGAATTGGGGATCTAACACTTTCTTTCTTCTTGAATTTGTGTGATCAGAATTATTATTTAATTGAAACTTTATTGTGATCTTGCTTGTTCTTCCTGAATTTCTCGCATTTATGAGCATATTTGACATGATGCAACACTGATATAAAACTTTTCACTAGCTCTTTTGCATCCTCATCACATGCTTTTGAGGACCATACTTACCAGGTGCCAGCTGTCCTGCCGAACGACAGCATGGAAGGGTTGACATCACAGTATTTAACTCTTGGCGCTGATTCTCGGCAGTGGTGACAACTCCTGCACTTAAATTATTTTTACATTGGGCTGCTTATAATGAGTGGCCAAGAGGAAAACTGGTATAACTTGGTGCTGAATGACGGCCAAGTCTAACCTAAATAGCACGTTGGTAGAGCGCAGGCCCAGTATGTGTGAGGAATTGGAAATGAGTATTGACCATAGAGGTTAGAATTGCTAGTAATACCGGTACTGCATTTATACCCACATTGTTAGATTAAAAAAAGGCGACATACTGAGCTAGCTTGGCCAATACCTCCTAGATATAAGGCCTTTGCATTCAAACAAGATGACGGACACAGAAGGCAGAGCTGCTGGAGCACGCCGCATGCCATGGCCCATATGACAGGTTCCTTCCAACTGATACTGTACATCGTCGGAAGCAGCATTTGTAGGCTATTGTGATGACTTCATCCTTTACCGGTACTTATCTTTACGTGCCTAACAAAGACGGTATACCACAGAATAAGCTTCTTCTCGTCGTTCACCTGAAAATGAAACCTCACGGGAAACTAGTTGCTGTAGGAAGAAATGAAACATACACTATTTTACTGTTCCTGGATCAATTTACTGTATGTCGATAGCCAACGACCATAAAAAACAGCAGTAAAATATATGCAATTGATAGAATTATCTTTAATATATGCATAAGATCAGGTTTTTAGCTAGATATCTGGACTTGCCATCTAAACAACTGTGCCGTTCTTCACAAAATTTTCTGAGTACCCATTTAATCATTTAAACTATAGGTTTACTATATAATGTTGCCATAGGCCACGTGCCCAACCTCACTGGGCTTCGCGAGGTTGGTTGGTTCCTCAGTTTAGGGCCTGCAACAACGCGGTCATGTAGCCCTGTGTACTTTGGGTGTGTATAGAATCTTCTTCATCTTGAGCAGTTTCCAACCGCTGGTCGGGTCTGCTTGGAACATAAGCCTCTCCATCGTTTCCTGTCCATCCACCATCTCTCGTCATTTACTGTGTCCCAACACACTCCTCTTTCCTCCACACTCTTCTTAACTCCTTTTGTCCATCTGTCCCTTGGTCTTCCCCTTGGCCTCCTTCCCGTCATTTCCATTCCAAACATCTTCTTCGGTATCCTCCCCTCTTCCATCCTCCTCACATGTCCATACCATTGTAGCCTAGATCGCTCTATTCTATTTTGCAATGTTCCTCTCTTACCATCTCCCTGACTCTCTCATTCCTTACTCTGTCCATTCTTGTCACTCCTACCCTACTCCTCTGGAACTTCATCTCCACTGCTCGTATTTTATTCTTGTCCCTTTCCTTCATCACCCATGTTTCTGAACCATATGTCAAAATTGGCACAAAGTAGGTCTTGTAGATGATTCCTTTACATTTTTGTGGTACATCTTTATTCCATATCATCCCCCTAACACTCTTGAAAAATCCATCTGCGCACCTTCCCCTCTCATTTATTTCCATCCTATTGCCTCCCTTTTCTTCAATTATGCTTCCCAAGTACTTGAAGCATTCTACTTTCTGCAACTGCTGTCCTCCAAGTGTTATGCCCATATCCAGTCTGTTCTTCTTCCTCGTTGTGATGACCACTTCATTCTTTTGTGCTGAGAACTTCATCCCATATGATAACACTACCTTCTCCCACTCATCTAATTGCTCTTGTACTTCTTCCTCATCCTCTCCCCATACCAGAAGGTCATCAGCAAACAACATTGCCTTCATTTTCCTTTCCCCAATGCTATTTACCACTTTTCGTATGATTTCATCCATCACCACTATAAATAACAGGGGTGAGAGGGCACTTCCCTGTTTCAGACCACTCTCCAGTTGAAACCATTCCGTTCTCTCTCTTCCCACCTTTACACAGCTTTTGCTTCCCTCGTACATTGCTTTCACTCTTGCCACTGTCTCCTTGTTCACTGCTTTTGCTCTCATTGCTTCCCATACCTTGTTTCTATTAATACTATCATATGCTTTCTCAATATCCAAGAAGGTCATCACCAGATCTTTCCCATATTCATAATGGTGTTCTTGTAGCTGTCTTACTGCGAAGATGAGGTCAACTGTTGACCTTCCTGGTCTGAATCCATACTGTTCTTCCCTCAGCCCATCTTCAACTTCTGTCCGAATTCTTCTCTCCAGTACCTTCTCAAATATTTTGACGCAGTGGCACATGAGTGTAATTCCCCTGTAGTTCTTGCATTCCTTCCTACTTCCCTTTTTAAATATGGGTATTATTATCCCTCTTTTCCAGTCCTCTGGTATTTTCTTCTCCCTCCATATCACTTTCATTACTCGAAAGAGCCACTGTGTTCCTATCACCCCTGCTGCTCTCACCATCTCCACACTCACTTCGTCTATTCCCGGTGCCTTTCCCCCTTTCATCTTCTTTAATGCTTCCTCCACTTCTTTCCATGTCAATTCCTTCTCTGAAATGTCTTGGTCACTGTCTGTTTCTTCCTCCACAATGTCGACTACGCTGGTTTTAGTTGGATTTAGGAGTTCCTTGAAGTATTCTCTCCAGATAACCTTTACTTCTTCCATATTTTCGACCTCCTTTCCATTCCTGTCCACCATTCTGACATTTTCCCCTGTATCTCTTCTCTTTGCCTTTATCATTCCATACAACACTTTCTTACTGCCATCACAGTCCTCCTCCATCATTTCTGTCCATTTCTCCAGCCATTTCTTTTTCTCTTCCTTCACTACTTCTCTTGCTTCTTTCTTCCGCTCTTGGTATTCTTCTCTTGTTCTGTCTGTCCTCTGTTGGAACCATTTCCTGAATGCTTCATTTTTCTTTTTCACTGCTTCCTTAGTTCTGGGGTTCCACCATGGTGTTTCCTTCCACCTTTTCTTTCCACTAGTTCTGCCACACACGACTTCCGCTGCTTCCAAACATCTTCTTCGCTTAGTATGTGTATCTGTTTTAATTCAAGTAAGGACTGCAGGCATTGAATTTTTTCAAGTAGTTCCTACTTTTGCCGCCAAACGCCACCATCAACGACCAACTAGTTCAGAACTTAGTTACCAGATGCCACCGTAATCGGCTCTTGACGACGAACGTAAGAACCTAAGAACGTTAGTCATATGTTAAACCTATATATAATTCAGCTTCACACAGGTGTAATTAGTGGAAGGTTCTTTAACATGCCATAAATGGGACCGCCGGCTTTACTTCCCACCTGAAGGCATACTGAGGGATTTTTAACGTTCTTAAAAAATCCGACGACTTCGGCCGGGTTTGAACCCGCGATCTTGGGCATAGAAGCTCAGCAATGCTACCAACTACGCCACCGAAGCCGTTTTGCGAGGTTGCTGACCAACAACAGTGGAGTATCAATGTTTGGTGCGGTATCATTGGCAACCGTATTCTAGGTCCCTATTTTTATCAGGGAACGCTAAACAGACAGCGATATGCATCATTTCTTCAAGACACGTTACCCCTTCTCATGGAGGACGTGGGATTGGTAACTCATGTATCAATGTGGTTCCAGCATGAAGGGTGCCCCGCAAATTTCGCACGTTTTGCCAGAGATGTAATGGATGCGAAGTTTCCAAATCGGTGGATAGGACGTGGTGGTCCTGTGAGATGGCCAGCACGGTCCCCCGACTTGACGCCACCATTAGACTATTTTCTCTGGGGCGCATTGAAAGATAGAGTCCAGGAAGTCCCGACTACAATAGCTAATATGCAAAAGCATATTACTGTGGCGTGTGCGGAAATATCTGCGAAACACTGGGATCAGTACAACGTTCTCTCGTTCACCATCTATAGAAGTGCATTGATGCAAACGGTGGTCACATTGAACATCTGCTGAAGTGACACTGTTTCATCAGTTAAGATGTTACTGCTTAATAGTGAATGCCTTTTCCGTGCTGGATGTAAATTAAAAACATGATGTTTCTTTAAGCTAGAGGCCACACGTTTGTTTAGGAAATCGGTAATTGTACCTTTAGTACTATATGTACAGTAATACCCAGACATACACCATCTCTATATAGACCTATCTATACTTACAATATTAGCATAGATAGGTCTATATAGATTGGTATGAATCTTAAATTTTAAGAAAAATATGCTCTTTAGTTCGTCACGGAACTACTTGTCTTTTATTTTTATTTTCATTAACTGTAGGTTTTGTGGCTTATGATCACAAGATCTGCAGTCACTTTAAACACCAAGTTTGCTTCCTCGCTTTTCTGTAGTAATTTTGAAGCAAAACCACATACTTTATAGTGCCACATATTGTGGAACCAACCATTTCCCTGGATGGTAACTACTCTTACAATATACCGTAAGTGGTGGGTGGATTTATAATTCAGCCAGAAAAAATCTACAAGCTTGTGTCGACATGGAAGTACAAAATCAGGATGCAAGTGAGCCAAAAGTCAGGGATTGTGTTCATATTAGAGTCATTAGGATAGGAAAAAGCTAAACCATAATTTACTTCTGAAAATTTGAGTTTCTTTTTTTTTAAACGTACATCAGCCGTGTACTTTTTATTGTTAATATTTTAGTATTAGTATTATTTAATCTCCAAAGTGCAGTGAACCCTATTTTACCATAAGGTAGACTATGTTAGGGTTGTAGTTTATACAAAATATACAATTTCTCTGATAAAATCCAATACATAAACAACAAAATAGACATGAACAGAAATGAAAAAATAAAAGTATGATACGTACAATCTTTAATACTGCAGTACTAATATTTAAAATACCTGATCATAATATCTACAAGACACGTGTTAAACAGCTAATAAGCAGGCAATATCGAGTTATATGTGATTAAATACATAATCAATAAATTCTGATTTTTTTTTTATAAAATATGACATTTAGTGGTTTTTCGAAATAGCAGCTGCAAGTTAACAAATGCATCATAAGTTCAAAACGTGCTCTCTCAAAAGCAGGACAGTTGAACAGAATGTGTTCTACCGTTTGAATGTCTTCAGTGCAGAAGCACAGTGAGCCATTTTGTGCTGGAATTTTGAAATGCTCGAAGTAAGCATTGAATTTACCATGTCCTGATAGCACTTGAGTTAAATGAAAGTTGCACACTATATATTTACATCCCAGCCTATTATATACCTTTGGAAAAAACAAGTCTTTGGTTACTAAGCCATTTTTGCTTCCTAACCACAATACGCTGCCGAAGTCGACGTCACTTCCGCTCCGTTGCTAAGCAACTGGAGCAATACATCATGGCTCCCTTGTACCTTGCTTCAGTCTTTGAGCCGTCATTATTTCCTATTTGTATCGTATAATACTGTACATGCATGGATGTCCAGGGGCAAGAAAGCATAGAAAAGTATATTTTCCACAGTAATTTAACATAGTTGTCCAATAAAGTTGTAAAATATTGCGTACGAGATGCACATTAAGTCTTAGAGCATAAGTCGTAGAGATGTGGCCTACGATATTTACCTTAAATTAAGTGAAAACATGAAAATATAACATTTCTGGATATTGTGAATCACGTCCCGTATGAATGATCAATACTACGGAAAATAAAGTACCGTAGGCCCTACCAGTAAGTGACGAATAAAATGAACTTAAGGTCTATCAATGCATAAGGGAACAGTTTAAAATATTTGGATGAGAGTTTAGGCCAAATCTCATCAACGGCTATAGAAGAAACAAAGACTGCATTTCAATACAATTTGTGTGTTTACCACAACGCCGCGTTTGTTTGAAAACGAATCAAATTGACAAAGCCTAACCTGTGTGCTCAATAACAGGTTAGAGAAGTCTACAATTAAGGCATATCGTCCTACCTCGTTCTAAATAATGGGACACTTTTCCTATCCTAGCTCTAAATATTAGGCCACTAAAACTGACATGAAAATATCCGAGGCTCTCACCCAATAAGTAGGCCTACACCAAGCTGATGACCACATTATCACACTGATTAATGTTACACATTAGCTGGTGCGCCACAAAAGAGCTAAATAGAATTAGCTGGTATATAGAGATTTAGAACAACAACAAAAAAGCCACCCTGCATCTTCACGAGCAATCCTAGCAAACGTTCGCACAATATGTGCTGGACAGTCAAAGTGGTACAAGTAGCCTACTTGGTATTGAAGTGGGCCAAAGAGTTGATGTAGAGAAATGCTAGTCCCGGTACCATAACGATGATCCATGTGCTATGATACTAGATGGCTCACACAGTTTCCAGTTACCAAATTGAATAGGACTTTCTACTAGCAACTTCAAACCTTTCCACATACCACATATTATGCTCAGTTTGCAAAAAATAAAATACGGTATTTAGGCAGAAATTTTCAGTCTAGAATAGGCCTAATTGTTATTTGGAAACAATTCACTGCTTAAATAAATTAAGTGAAAAATCACTACTCAGAAAAGTTGTGGGAGAAAATTTATTGCTGTTAAATTAGTGAATCAGTTGTAAGGTTATGTAGGTTGTCCTTTATAATACTTATAGTACAAACCATATTTAATTACAACTACACTGCCCACATGAACCAAAAACCCCTCTATGTGACATATATATCCTAAATATCTCTCTATATTAGCTGTACTGTATCCACTAAATGATGTTATAAATAAATATTTGAAATTTGTAGAACCCGCCATGCAATTCTTGCCTCAGGAGTGAGGTCGACTTTATTCATATTATCTCGCAAAATTCTGGTACTTTATCAATAAAATTTCACTTCTATTTTGTAGCTCCAACATTGTGGATGATCTTCACGGGAGGCGTTTGCCTTATTTCACGCATATTACACCTTTTTATCCACAAAATTCAAGACACTGCGCAGCGTTAATGCAGCTTCCTATGTATAAAAAACCTAGCAACCAGTTGTTTGGGTCCAATGTGGCTGCGCCCATACGGTTGCTAGGCGCGTCACTTCGGCAGCGTATTCATTCCAACGAGAGAGCATTTCATCCTTTATGGTTCTTTTGAGAAAAGAAATAGGGCATTTAGTATAACTCTCTAACAAATTAGAATTACAAGCTTCTTTGGCCAATTGGTCAGTTCTTTCGTTCCCTTTTATGGCGGAATGACCTCGCACCCAACTGAAACATATATGGTTATTGTACTTGGATATATTCTCTCTCACATGTATTGCCAAATTGTGTAAATTATATTTATTTTTTATGGAGTTCAGCACCGCTTGTGAGTCACTGAATATATATATATATATACACCGCGGACAGGCCAACAAGGACCACGCAAATATCACTTCTTTTTAGGTCTAGTTTCCTTCTTTCTCTTCCAGAAGTCTTTCATCCTGGTCGACTGCGCAGCTCTTCTTTCAGCAGTCCATTCTCCTCTGTTGAGATTCTTCTTCTCCCCAACAAGAATTTTGAGGCCAATTTTTTTTTCTGTACTCTATTCGATTTAGACAATCTTCTTCAGTAATTTTGAATTTTTGAAGTTCTTCTTTCATTTGTTTTACATACCCTCCTTGCCCTTTATAGTTCCCGATTTTATCAAAAATTTGTTTGTTTAACCTTGAGCAATCCATGCGGACCATATGTCCGTAGAACTGAAGTCGCCGTTTTCTGATCATCACTTCAAGGTTATCGATTTTGCTATAAATTTCTGCATTGGATCTCAGTCTATAACCTTCCTGTGTTTTCCTAGGACCATAAATCCTTCTTAAAATTCTTCTTTCTATCTTGAGCCAATTCTCCATTCCGGTTATATTTGTAGTTTCCATGCCGTACAAGATGACTGGTCTAACAACTGTATTAAAATGTCGTAATTTTGCATTGATAGACAGGTTCTTTTTATTGTATATATTTTTTGAATATACACATATTTTTGATTATGCACCACTCGACTGCTTTCAATATTGCAAGCAGCTCGGCTTGAAACACAGAACAGTATCCCTTTAGTTTTATTTTCTCAGAATGAACTTCGTCTTCACCCTCATAATTATATCACGAAGGCGCAACCCACAAGTGTTTCGCTGCTGGATATGCAAAAACCATCAGTGTATATTGAATGGCTGTGATCCCTGGTACATGGGTAGTAAAATACAGAGCTCATATAATCTGCTGGATAGTGGGGAGGTTAAGACAAAAATCAATGGGGTACCGTTCATTTTTTGATAGAAGCATGAGACTTGGCACACTTATAGTTTGGACCCTGAACTTTCGATCTGAGATGGTAGCCACTTTCGCGCCGAGTGCCTGTTTTGCAAGGTTGCCTACCAACTCGGAGTGAACTAAGAAATCTATGCTTAAGTCGAATACAAATGCCGTTTCTCATTTTCAAAAACTCGCCAATGTATTTCTCATGGGCCCTCGCCTCTGTTGGGGACCGAGAATCAGACGACGTGGCTGATGAAGCGAGATGACGTCACACGCTCTTAGAGTCTATGCAGCTTGACGCGGGTAAGCGACATGACGCTACCGCCGTGTATTGTTGCGGTCAGTAACAGAAGCTTGGTGCTGGTGCTGTGTTGTTTTGCTGTGTTTGGGGAACTGATTTCTTGGTGATAATTGTGCGTCATTCGTCCAGTGCATGCGAATATATTGATAAGTACATACACGGTTAATATTTTCTTTGCTTTTAAAGCTGTTGTCCCTTTTTTTATTTCGACTATTCGTTACATCCCTCTGTTATAGGTTATGTATACTTACAGTAAGAAATTGTTTTTAGGTACTTATAACATCGGAAAGGTTTACATTTATTTACATTTTATGTGTTTTGTGTTGTTTTTTAGGATCTGGTGGCTTGGTGATTGGTCCATGTACTGCACCTTCAAAATGTTTCGAAACGCTAATCCTGACCAAGTACCTGACGATGTCCCATGTCCGCCCATTGATTGGCAAAAAAGAGTTCGTTGGCAAGAAGAATCGTCAATTGAAAAATTGACGAATCCAGCCGAAAATACTCGAGCAGGCAACTACAGTGAAGAAGGTTATGCAACCCTCGCGAAAAATGTACACGGTTTTTACTAAGTAGGGGCTTTGCCGGCTGACTTTAATTATAAAAACTAACGGCAATTTTTCATCCTGAAAGTAATAACATGACTTTTTCTAATTGTGTTGTTTGCACTTTTTCATTGGAATCTGAGAAGCGAACCTGATAGTACACTACTTCACAGTGACAACAGCTCCGAAAAAGCGAGGTTTATAAAGGATTTTAAAAATCTTGTTAGTGTCTTTTTTGAACTAAAAAACCCTTTTTATGAAGAAAGCTAGGATTTGTACAATATTGATAGCAAGCGGGTCGCATCCTCTGAAGTCTTTACTACAATAATGACCATTGAAGCTCTGGGCGAAAAAGAATACAAAGAATTTGTCAAGGAACGCCTTATCAGCGGGCGGAAAAAAACTGTTAGACACCGTGAAGCAAAATAAATACCCTCTTTTTATGTCAGCTTCAAAAGCTTCGCCGACCAGGACAAAAGAAAAAAATCGCCAGCCTCGAAACAACTGCAGTCTTTTCAGTAAATCATATAAGGTGCGTTCAAAAAGTAACGAGCCGGAGGCTGGAATGCGCAAACCCGTAACAACATCGGCTAATCATGGCGTGTGTAACGAGGTGTGGTCCCGAACAGAGCGTGGAAGGTCACAGCCCGTCGCTATAGGGCACGCGTGCACGTCACGTGACGATACAAAGCGAGCAGCAGCATGCATCAATCGTCCAACGCTGCCAGTCGCATTGCAAACAGTGACATGGAGGTGTCAAACGAAGAGGAAAGAGGTGTTGTTCGGTTTCTGACAGCGGAAGGAGTAGGGGGAACCGACATTCATCGCCGAATGTCACAAGTGTACGGCGAACACTGCATGTCCTTTGCAAGGGTCAAGGCGTGGCACAAGCGCTTCAGGGAAGGACGGGTGTCGTTAGCCGATGATGCCCAGTCTGGGGCACCCCCCTGCATTACCGATGACAACGTCCAGCTGGTTGATGCACTCATTACCAAGGACCGCCGAGTGACAGTGAACGCCATAGCCGCCGTGGTCAGATTGAGCGTCGGAAGTGTGCACACCATCATGAAGGAACGACTGCACTTGCGCTAAGTGTGTGCCCAATGGGTGCCCCACAGTCTTCAACCACACCAGGAAACATGTCGAATGGCCCACTGTCTTGGTCATCTGCAGCGCTATGCGAGGGAAGGGAATGGGTTACTGGCACGAGTGGTGGCTGGAGATGAGTCATGGTGTCATCACTTTGAACCAGAATCCAAACGACAAAGCCTCCACTGGAAGCATCCAGGTTCACCACCACCCAAAAAAGGCAAGGCCATCCACACGAGTGAAGGAAAGGTAATGCTGACGTTCTTTTTGACCACGATGGCCCCCTTCTGATACACTTCATGCCGCACGGGACAACAGTGAAGTCCAGCGTTACTCGGAAACCTTGACCACCCTTCGCCAAGCGATCATAACAAAACGACCAGGAAATCTCACCCGTGGGGACATTCTGCTCCACGACAATGCACGACCTCATACGGCCAACACAGTCGCGGCACTCCTGCAGAAATTCAAATGGGAGGTTCTCAGCCACCTTCCATCGAGTCAAGACCTCTCTCCCTGTGATTACTCCATGTTTGGTCCCCTGAAAAGGGCTCTGCGGGGCCAACGATTCACCTTGGGCGACGACGTCCAGCTGTACGTGCGGAACTGGTTCACATAGCAGCCCAGGGAATTTTATGCGACAGCCATTCACCGCCTCGTGTCACAGTGGGACAAGTGCCTCACCAGCCAGGGCCAATACTTCCAACATACAGGTACAGGTTTCTGTAATTATGCCTCCGGCTCGTTACTTTTTGAACGCACCTTATACATAGCTACAAGTGAGCACTGATTGGGAGTCCTAGACAGTTTTTTCGCACATGAAAACCAACCAACACCACCGTCTCTCTCCACAAACGGCGAACTAAGACCGGGCAAAAAATCAGATCTTTTGAAATGTTTGATGGCTGCAAGTCCAGATGGTTTCCACACTAGTGACGTACCCGCCGAACAAGCAAAAAGTATCAATGGACCTGCCCTAGTCCATATGCTACATCCCGGACAGTCAATAACATTTCAGGAATATGCCGACAGCATATTTATGCCATTCCTCAGGAAAGAACTTAATACTGTTCATCGCGTTGAGGTCATTTGGGATAAGTATATACACAATAGTCTGAAAAACCACACAAGGGCAGAACGGGGGGAAGGAATACGCACGAGAATCACAGCTGGAATACACATTCCCAAAGGATGGCCCAACTTTCTGCACAACTCCGAAAACAAATGCGAGTTGTTCGTATACGCAAATACAAAAGATCACACAGGAGGGCAGTGAAATGTACAGTACACAGGATTTGTCTGTGTTAGTATCGCCTCATCGAGAAGATATGGATATGTTGTCTCCATGCAATCACGAAGAGGCAGACACAAGGGTCATGAATCACATCGCGGATTGGGTTAGTCAGGGATACCGGAAAATTCTTGTGCGAACTGTGGACACGGATGTCCTTGTATTGGCCGTGAGTAATGTGCCTAAATTGACGGATATTGAAGAGCTCTGGGTCCACATTGGCACGGGAACGAACCACCAGATTGTAGCAGCACATAAAATTGCCCAAGATTTAGGTAGGGACCAATGTCGGTGACAAAACATATGTTATCATGGAAAGGCAATGGTGACTAAAGAGGCTTTACTTGTTGCAGATCGTAACAAGGCTTTAAGTTTACCCCTATTTCACGCATTTTCTGGATGTGATACCGTCTCCTCGTTTTCCAACAAAGGTAAGAAGAGTGCCTTTGAAGCATGGACGGCTTATTCTGACGTCACCAAAGGATTTTTGGCAGCTGAGGAGCACGATTTGGACAAAGCTTTAACTTATATGGAAAAGTTGGTAATCACTAAGTATGACAGTTAGGAATAAATGATTCATAATTGTTACCGATGCGTTTTTGTTGAAGTTCGACGTTAACCCTTGTGTTTTATTGGATTGTAGGCCGAGTTCATTTGTCAACGTAAATGCCTGCCGAAAGGAACTTTTTACCAAGAAAAACCGATCTCTGGAGAGTATTCCTCCAACGCAGAATGCACTGGAGCAACACATCCTGCGTGCCATATACCAGGGGGTTTATGTGTGAGGACAATCTCTGAGCCCCATCCAGGAACTACCCTCATGGTCAGATTGGGACTGAGAAGAAAGTCCAAAGGCTTGATTAGAACTAATCCGTTGCGGGTGCGAAAGTTGTGCAACTAGGCCTCAGCAATGTGAATGCAGGAGGAGAGACTTGAAGTGCATGGAACTGTGCTCTTGTGACGCAAAGTGCTAAGTAATATTTTCTGCTTATTTTCTACTTCCATCTTTATTTTCTGGTGATGACTGTCCACTTAATAGCTAAGAGATTATTTAAATACATTTTTCCCTTTTTTAGGAAGTTTGTTGAGCCACCAAGATTAGTTTTGGTGAGCCTGATGCATAGGGCCACACGCATTACAAAACATGGACTTCTGCCTTCTTATTCTTTGTTTTCTCATGCCTTGTTATTCTTCCTTTTTTGCTTGTTCGTAAGTTATCAAAATGATGTCATTTTTATTAAATAAATTAAAGCATGAAGAATGTGGTGGCTTGTTTTTGCAGCTTTAGGAAAGATGCGCCTAGTAGGTAGGCAACCACACCACAAATTTAAATCCTTCCACTCCAAATCGTGTTAAAAACGTTTTCCAGGTGATTCTGAGTGCAAATAGTATTCATCGCGAAGCAAAACAGGCATTTGTAATCGACTTAAGTATGGATTTCGTAGTTCATTCCAGGTGGGTAGGCAACCATGCAAAACAGGCACTCGGCGCGACTTCCGGATGTGGCTACCATCACAGATCATAAGTTCAGGGTCAAACTATAAGTGTGCCAAGTTTCATGCTTCTATCAAAAAATGAACAGTGGTTTTACCTAACCTCCCCACTAGGATGTCTGGTGGCAGTATGATGTACAGGAAGTTCAAGTTCCACTCCTTCCAAACCCCGCGGATGTATTTTATTCTTCTTGGAGTTGACAGAAGTTGACATGCTGAGTCCTGTGAGATGCAGAGGTTCTACACCAGAAATAATAAGGGCAGCATCGGTTGATATTGTATGGTAAGCACGCATGATGCATAATACGAAGCCTCTTTGAATTTGAGACAATTCCTGTTGCGCCCATTTTTTATGCAGAACATATTCGATAGCAGTGACACAATAAAGCACCATTGGTTCAACAACTCCACGATATATAATCTTCAAGATTTCTGAGTTTAGTCCCCAGGTGGGTCGTGCTGCCATTGTCAGACTGCTTTGGTTTCCAAACGTTAAAAGTGTGATCTTAATAAAAGTTTGCTGTCTAAAATTATTCCTAGATATGTCATGTTGTCTACAATATCTAATTCTTGGCCATCTAGTTTACATTTACAGGGGCAGGAAAAAACTCAGAGATTGATAGCGGTAAGTTCTTGGATTCCAATCCCAGGGAAGTTTCCTTCTCAATGGCGAGAGGGGGATCGTGATACTGATTCCCAAGGCTGGAAAGGATCCCAAGCTTGTCAGCAGCTATAGGCCCATTTGTCTGACAAATGACCTATGTAAGCTGCTAGAGAAGATGGTGAACCGTCGACTGGTGTAGTTCCTGGAGGAGAGAGGTATCCAGTCTGAGTACCAGTGTGGATTTCGCTCTCATAGGTCCACCACCAACCATCTGGTGCGACTTGAGAGCGCCATACAGGAAGCATCTAGTCACGGTTTCCTTTGACCTCAAGAAAGCCTACGACACCACATGGCGCTACAGGATCCTTTCCACCCTTCACGAGTGGGGACTCCATGGTATTTTACCAATCTTTATTGCGAAATTTATGTCTGACTCTTCCGTGTAAGAGTCAGTAGGACATTATCACAATATTACACTCAGGAAAATGGTGTTCCTCAGGGTTCTGTGCTGAGTGTCACCTTGTTCGCGGTTGCCATAAATGGCATTGTTGCCGCCGCCTGGCCCACGATAGTTCCATCGCTGTATGTAGACGATTTAGCTCTGCATTAGAGCTCTGGAAGTATGGCAATCGTGGAATGGCAATTGCAGCTAGCTATTAACCAAAATTACCAAAATCTCTTTGCCTGAGGCCTGAAGTGTGTTGACTGAGGAGCTCGTTGCCATCTATGAAGCTCTGCAGTTTGCACTACAGGATGCACAAATCCACTTTCTCGTGTGTACCGACTTTTTGAGTTCGTTGCAGTCAATTGTTCCAAGTTTCCCTCAACACCCCCTAGTGCAGGCTGCAGCGAATCCACGACCTACTAGCCGGGTTGTGCCGCGCTGACACCTTTCTGTGGCTTCCAAGCCACATGGGAATTGCGGGAAATGAGTTAGCGGATCAAGCTGCAAAAGAGACGATATCACTACCACCTCAACCAATGGAGGTTCCTGCTAGAGATATTCGCTGTCAGTTACGCCATAAAGTACTGGCATTTTGGGAGAGCCGTTGGCTAGCTGACCCAATGCCCAGTAAACTGAGAGCGATCAAGGGAACTACTCGCATGTGGCGGAGCTCTTTCTGGTCACGGAGGGAGTCCGTCATTTTGTGTAGGCTAAGGATAGGTCATACAAGATCCACCCACTCGTACCTAACGAGAAGGGAAGACCCCTCACTTTGTACCTGTGGAGCCGTTTTCACCGTGGCCCATATTTTAACCGAGTGTGTGGATCTTGCTGACTTACGAAGAAACCTTGGTGTGCAGATGACACTCAAACTTATATTAGTCGATGACGCGGGCGGCTGCTGATCTCGTCATCCACTTTATAAGTGAGAGTGGGTTAGGGCCGTCTCCCACAAATCCAACCCCTCGTCCTCGTCGTGAGAGATGGGCAACGTAATAAAGTAGGGGATTGCCTGTAGGGGTCAAGTACAGTGGGGACTTTGTATGCCTCAAGACCGCTACGGTAGCTATGAAGGCCCTACAGGAACCCTGAAGAAATTACGGCTAACGGGGCTCTGGTGAAACAACTGCTGCCTTGTAGTTTGGAGTTGGTTCTTCCAAGGTTAAGGGCAGAAACCCTGACAGAAAATCAGCCTGGTGCCTCAGGCTTAAGGTGGCAGCCCCTCCAAGGCACTCGGAGGTAGTGGGTTAATCACTCGCTCCTCTTAAATAAACTGATTACAGAAACTGAATACAAAACCGAACGGGTAACCTGATGACGACTTTTGGCATGAAGAGGACTATGAAAATCGGTTTCTGGAATGTGAGGATCTTGATGGAGAAAACCAGACTGAAACAAGTGACATGGGAGATGAACTATGGGCTGGATATCCTAGGATTGAGTGAGGTGTGGTGGACAGGATTCGGTGAAATACAGACAACAGATTGAATTACATTTCTCTATTTTGGGGGCGATGATGAAGAACACAGGGATGGGAGTGGGGTTGCTGCTCAACAGAAATGCAAAGAGAAGCCTTATGGAGTGGAAGCCAATTTCTAGTAGGCTCATGATTGCTCAGCAGAAGATGGCAAAACCAAAAACGTGATTTTAAAATGTGTTAACATTATGTAACATCGAACCTGGCAGACTTTCACAACTCTATAAAATTCACACTTTGCTGCTCATATCAATATACTGTATGTTTCAGAATATTCAGAATTAGAATGGACCCACCTGTAGCCGCGATTGCTCATAGCTTATCAATG
Source organism: Meconema thalassinum (assembly GCA_946902985.2). Taxonomy (NCBI): domain Eukaryota; kingdom Metazoa; phylum Arthropoda; class Insecta; order Orthoptera; family Tettigoniidae; genus Meconema; species Meconema thalassinum. The sequence goes on from OX336393.1 coordinate 180,726,640, forward strand.
TCACATAAGCTAAACATTATTAAAATTAAGTTAATGTGTACTGCCATCCTTTATTCCAGACAAGAATATTAGACTACAATAGTTCCAAGATTACACACTTGCATTGATTTAACTTATAATCAGAAAAATATATGAACTGCTGCAATAATAGATGAGGACTTAATGCCTCCCCCCAAACTAAAATCCTAGCTATGCTGTGGTGTGCTGCTCTTCACTATTTCTTGGAATTTATCTCTGTACTTCTCTTCCTTCAGCTTCCATACTCGTATCCTTTTCTTCCTGTTTCTCTATCCCCTTTCTCTCTCTAACTCCTCTAATAGTCACTACTAAAAGCCGATGATCGCTATCCAAAGCTTCAGATGGTATTACCTCGACATCTGAGATGGTTTTCTTTGTTTCCTGATCACATAGTCCACCACCGACTTTTTCGACAGATCATGACTGCACCGTGTTATCTTGTGGCTTTCCTTCTTCTTAAACCATGTATTTCCAACTGTTAGTCCATTCCTTTTACGAAAATCCAACAGTTTTCTACCTTCCCCGTACCGACTTCCCCATCCCTCTGCTCCCATCACTTCCTGATAGCCTTGTATTTCCTTTCCAACATGTTCATTCAGGTCTCCGCATCATCCTGTTCCATATTCCTTTCGCCTCCTCTTTCATCCCTTCTCTCACAACCACTGCCACTCCATTTCTCCCTTCATCCTCATTTCCACTCCAGTACAGTTTATATCCATTTCTCAATTCCTTCTTCCCTTCACCCCTCCATCTGGTTTCGGACAGTTCTAAAATATCTAGTTTTCTCCTGTCCAAGTCCACTACTTCCTCCACCTTCCCTGTCAACGTCTGTATATTCAACGTTCCAATCGTAGTCCTTGAGTGTATCCAGGTCGTCTTCCAGTTGACCCATCCTTTCCGAGGCTTGTTCCATATTTGTAAGCATATACATCATTCACTACTGGCTTGCTCGGCCTATTGTAGCTTCACCAGAGCCCCATCAGCCGTCACTTTTCAAGGTTCCTGTAGAGCCTTCACAGCTACCGTGGCGGTACCAGGGCCCTTGAAGTCTCCACTGTACTTCACCGCTACAGGCAATCCCTTACTTTGTGACATTGCCAGCCTCCCACCGCGAGGAGGGGTTGGACTTATGGGAGACATATGGATATGATACAGATTCCTTATAAAAAAAAGTATAGGAAATTGTTTAATAGGATGTAATAAAACACCAAGCATAACATAGAAACAAAAACTAATGAGCAAAAAAAGTTGGACCTGGTGGGATTCGATCCGCAAAAATTATGACTCTTCGTCATGAGTCCGGCACGCTAGCCACTGGACCACTACAGCCTAGCGCCATTAGCTTACATACGTAATGAAGCTCACTTGCGATGATAATTTTGTGTAAAAATGTGCATATAATTACTGTGCTGCTATTAAGATTATGCATTCTCATGTACATTTATGAATAAGTAGTTCACTGGAATTCAGCGTTAGCGATGATTTAACTTCGGATGTTATTGCGGTCTCTCCCGTCTGCCATATTTATACTCCGTGAAGATAGCCTACCATTCCATGCCCAGTTGTTTATACCCGGATTATCGCTTATACCAATGTCGTACAACTCAATTCCTCGCTAACTACAGATATAACTTTAGCCAAGGTACTGTATATCCAGCGATCATAAAACTGTCCCTAAACTCAATTAATTTTTGTCTAATTTTGTTCTATCCATAAATATTTCTTGGTTCCAGTAGATTCCAATTTGGACAAGTTTTACTGTACATGGGTTGCACTATTTGTGCATTACAAGACCTAATAACTTGATTGCAGTATTGGAAGCCATTTTTCAGTGTTGCCTAGTTCTATTACAGAAAACTTTTCAGTCAGTTTACACAATTTGTGCCCAATTACATTAGGTGGGAAAACAAGTATTTAAATGTCCTAACCCACTTTTTTTTGTACATAAAAGAGTTTTATTTTGTGATAAATATCTCATGTAATATTTCTTTCAGGTTTTTATTTATTTTTATTTATTTATTTATTTATTTACATAGGTCCCAATGAGCCTGAGCTCGTGTTAGGGACAATCAAGTAACATAGTTACAGCATGGCATATATATAATTTTTGTAACATTATTGTTTAATTTAATAGTAACTTATATTAGATTGCTAGTGACTAACTTTACAGAGATAATTCGGTATGATACATTGCATTGCTTAAGGCTATTGTACATGGGCTATTCATTCCTTAATAGGTTTTTTTTTTTGTTTTCCTCTTAAATGTTTTTATAGAGAAACTTTCCCTTATGCCTAATGGTAGCGAGTTGTATTCTTTTATTATAGAGGACATAATTCCTTTAGTTCCAAATTTAATGGATTGGGAATGGCTGGTGAATATTTGATTTACTCCTCTTGTTGCATAATGATGAATGTCAATTGCATGGGTAAAATGGATGTGTGTGTGTATCAATTTGTTTTCTAATTTGTATACAAATACTGTTGCTGACATAGCTATTTGTTTTTGCAGTGGCATAAATTTAGTTCTTGAGTATAATTCATTTGAGGGTGTGAGCCAAGGAAGTCCAAAGATAGATTTTATAGCACGTTTCTGGAGTATCTCAAGTTCTTTTATCAGCTCCTTCTTACAATATCCCCATATGAAATTCATGTACATTAGATGTGAATGTATCAGAGCAAAGTATATATTTTTCAATTGTTGGCTAGTAAGACAGCTATATCTTAATCTGAAAATAATACCAATTAAAGGGCTGATTTTATGTTTTACATTTTCTACATGATTTTCCCAGGTTAGTGTACTATCTAGTGTGATACCTAAGTATGTTGCCGATTTAACCCTTTCTATTTCTTTGTTGGCTATGTTGACTATGTTTGTGGTCTCAATCTTGTATGATGGTTTATGGAAGAATAAATATTTTGTTTTAGTGATATTGATAACCATTTTGTGTGCTCTCAACCAATCCACCAGCTTATTGAGATCATAATTAATATTTAGCATAATTTCCTGTTCAGATGTTCCCAGATAGAGTATAAAAATATCATCTGCAAATAGTTTAAGCTTGCCTTTCAATTCTAATAATACTATATCATTAATATAGGCCAAGAAAAGAATTGGTCCTAAGACAGAACCTTGAGGTACTCCTGTGTCAATTCTCATTTGAGATCCTTTTACAGTATCGATTGCAACATATTGTTTTCTGTTAGTGAGGTAGTTCTTGAACCAATCATGTGCCACTCCTCTGATGCCTGCAAATTCTAGTTTATTAAGGAGAATCTTATGGTTAACCAGATCGAATGCTTTTTGAAGGTCAATTAGTACATCAGCAGCTAGTTTGTTTTCATCTAATGCCTTTTCTACATCAGTTACTACTTCAAATATAGCACTATCAGCTCCTCTATTTGGAATAAACCCATATTGGCAGTTTGCAAAGTAATCATTTTTCATGAAGAAATTCATAAGTCTTCGTTTAACAACGCTTTCTAGAACCTTGCTGATGGCAGATATAATATTAATGGGTCTGTAATTTGATGGGTGGGTTTTGTCTCCTTTTTTGTAGATCGGGACCACCCTAGAGACTTTACAGGCATCGGGGAATATACCAGTCATCAGTGAAAGATTTATTATTTTGACAAGATATGGTGTAAGGCCCTCAAGACACAATTGTAGCATGACATTAGTAGTGTTGTCCTCACTTATATTGTTTTTGTGTTTTAGGGAGTTTATAATTGATTGTATTTCATTAGCATCAGTAGGTAACATAAAGATTGTCTTAGTGCTAGTAGTATTTTTATAGCTTGCAATGTCCGAGGTAGAACCGTTTCCTTGATTTTCCCATATACTGTTAGCAATATTGACATAATATTTATTAATTTCATCACATATATTTTCCTTTTTTTCGACATTTGTGCCATCGACTATAAGTTTGACAATTTCATTTTTCCCCTTCTTTGGCCTATTTAACATCTCATTAACAACACTCCACACTTCCCTCTGATTATTTGCATTTTGAATTTTTTGGTCAAAGTAGTTTCTTTGTAGGTTTCTCTTAAGTTTTGTAACTTGGTTGCTAATAATTTTATATTCTTCTAAAATTTCTGCAGATGGATTTTTAACTTTGGTTTTTGTATATATCTTATCTTTCCTGTGTATTAGTGCTAAAAGATCTTGTGTGATCCAGGGTTTTATTGGTGGGGCACTTGGCTCCTTATTCGTATATTTCATAGTACAGGCTTCTATTCCTTTATTAATAAAATCACAGAATTTATTGTAGTAGTCATTGATGTTAGTTTCATTGCATACAAATTCTTGAGTTATTAAATATTTATTAAGTTTTTTGTAGTTTATTTTATCCTTTTCTATTGGCCTATCATCACATATTAAGTTCCTGTTTATCTTTTTGTTTCTCATTTCACAGATTAGTAAATGGTGATCACTCAAATCATTATCAATATTATAGACATTACATATTTTGTCACAGTCGTTCACCAATACATGATCAATTAGAGTAGAGCTAGTTTGTGTTACACGAGTTGGATATTTTGTATTACATAAGACTAGACCGTATGATTTGACTAGGTTAATATAACTACTAGTATATCTGTCCCCAAATAATAGATCGATATTCATATCACCTAGTATTATAACAGGATTCGTTGAATAAGAACTAATAATTACTTCGAGATCAGTTAGAAAGTGTGGAATGTTGCTTTTATGAGGGTTATAAGCAGTGATTATATTGTATTCTTGATGGCCTATTCACACAGTAATGTGCAGTATGCTGTGGGTGGAATTTATTTCCTTTACAAGGGTACTGCTACATTTGTTTGAAATATACAAAGATACTCCCCCTCCAGTTTGCTTTCTAACTATGTGATATGCAACATATTTCTTAATATTGAAAAACATTTTTGTTTGTTCTGTTAACCAATTTTCTGAGATTGCTAGGACATCTACACCTTTGATTCTGTCTAACATTATTTGGATATTATCGAACTTGTTTTTTATGCTATGTGCATTTATGTGTACGCATTTTAGTGTACTGGTATTGGTTATTATCTGTTTACTGTCCTTAATTTTATAATAATCGCTAAGTGTATTACAGTTACACTCGGTTAATTCTAGTGTATTATTATTTGCATTACCTAAAAAAATTAATTTCTGTAATTCTAGTTCCATATGGGATAATACTTAGTAGATATCTTACTATTCCATAGATTTTAGTTTGAGAGGGCGAGTGAATCCAGTATTTCAGCACTTGATATAAGCTTTGAGGGTCCATTTTGATTTTTCCGAATGTATATTTTGCAGTCTCTGACCCAAGTTGCAAAGATTTTTCCCTGTTGTCTCAATTCACGGCACTTTTTGGCGATGGTTTCGTTTCTTGGGGTCAAGTGTTCATTGATATATATATTACCACCATCACTGTAACCAATTTCACTCGTCTTCAGGGTCTTCTTTTGTCTTCTGCTACTGAGAATCTCTTCCTTCTTCCACCTATTATTAAATTTCATAATTATCGGTTGAGGCCCAGGCTTTGTTGACGGGAGGCGGTGAGCTGCGTCTATGTTTGCCCTGGTGATTTCAACTCCTAACGTCTTGCCAATGTCCGAGATTTTGTGAAATACATCCTCCTCTCTTTCAGTGGGTATTCCATACACTATCAAGTTGTTCTTGCGCTGGTACTGTTTTAGTTCCTCCAATTCATTGATAGCTCTAGATGCTGCCATTTCTGCGTCCTTGACGGTTTTTCTCTCTTTCTTCAGAGTTTCAATTTCCCGGTGGAGTTCATCATACTTTTCTGATAAGAAAGTTGCTAGTTTTCTTACCTCGTGGTTAGGGCATCTAAATACTTGTTCTCCAATCTAATGTAAATGGGCACAATTGGTGTTGACCAACTGCAAAGTTTTCTATAATAATAACTCCAAATTAAAGGTAGATAAGAGAAAAGTATTCTAAGGAATAAATACTTACGATTCACATTAAAAACATTTGAATGGAAAAACTATACCATAACAGTTTTTTTCCCATTTTTCTTTCTTTCATGTGGCGACCTGAGAGATGGAATTGATGGAGATGAATGAAACTGGGCAAGGATGTGGAAGGAAGCGGTCGTGGCCTGTCAGTAGGTACCGTCCCAGCATTTGCCTGGTGTTGAAAATGGGGAAACCACGGAAAACCATTTCAAGGATGGCCGACGGTGGGGCTCGAACCCACGTGAGTCAGCAGAGAGCTTGGCCCCATGACCTTACGCTGCGCTTTAGCAAGCATAGCCACTGCTGTCGGTCCCATTACAGATAAACAAAGGGCAGCTGGGTCAGACAGGATGAAGAAATTTTGGGTGCAGAAGGAGAAGCTGAAAAGCTATCTCTAAATACCGTTATTAGACTTAATTGTATGTGGATTGATTAAAGTGCTATTTTAAAAAATAAGATAATTTTTTTATTATTGAAATGTTAGAAGCCATTTTTCAGTGTTGCCTGTATAATCTATTAGCAGAATTTACCAATTGAAAAGCAATTGTGTTAAATCCAATTATTCCCACCCCCATTTGTTAGAGAAGTGTGTTAATAGTTTTATAAATAATTTACTTAACATTTCTTTCAGGTTGATAAAATAATTGTTTCTTCCCATCTAATCAAATTGTGTTGACCAATTGAAATGCAATTCTGCTAATAGACTAATAACATTAGGCCTTCATTTCTCATCATTGTGGTCGTGAAAATACAGACGTGGTCATATTATTGGAATTGTATATTAGTTTCCCAGACAGAGAAATGAACTACTCATACCATTGTAAATGCATTTGTTTTCTTTGGCTTATTTAAGGTACATTTAACCACTTATGTTGGAAAATTAGTCAATTAGGAAGTGAAGTGGTCTTGTCACTACGCTCAAAATCATTGATGCTGTTACTGGATTTTAAATGTTTATTATATGATGCCAGTATTGTTTATTTATTAAAATATCTTATACATTTGAATCTTCCTGGACAATTATATTATTTGAGTGTTTTCTTAATAAAAATATTTATAGATTTTAGAGGAAGAAGTGTGATAATTTTTCACAAAACAATGGATTAGAATTGGTGCAAAATAATTTAATAAAATATTAAATAGCTCAAAATAATGAAACTTTCTACTCAACAGTAATTAAAAATAAATGTATTAAAACACAAATTACCATACATTTAAGGTTACAAATAGATAATGAATTGGGAAATTTTAATTCTAATAATTTGGCCACATCTGTACAATTCTTGGAATGTATGAAATAACTTTTTTTTCCAATGCAAAATAAGTAACAATCCATTTTATTTCAACAACAAAATATATTATCCAAAACAACAGATATAAAAAGATTGCATAAAAACTAATACTGTACTTGCAATTCTGCAACTAGTATTCTTGTGCTTGGGCTGACTGCAATTATGAAGCACCAGCCCTTCTAAATCTAATTTAACAACGTCTCTTCTGTCGTAATCACTATACTATCAGTCCCCCAAAGTTATGTCATACCATGTAGTGATTTTCTAGAAAATCAAACCACAGGCTAAAGCAATATTCTTTAAGAGCTTTTTTTAAAAATCCAGTTAATTATTTCAGCAGTTGTCAGTACATTGGTCAAACTCTTTGTCATTTAACGAATTGATAAAGCAAGTAGGCTAGTTAGAGGATTTTCTGCCATATACTGTTTATAGCATGAAACATACAGAGTTTGTACAGTAATGAGTTCTGCTTCGAAGAAACAGCTGTATACCTATTAACTTAAGTAGACCCCTGATCTTTGACAATCGATGCTCCCATGCTATTCATGAGTCTGACCTCCTTTGTATGCTAAAGCGTGAAATATCCTTTATTCTTATTAAAATCAACTAATGGGTTAAATTTGACAAACTTACTGTTGAAACCGGCTGTAGACTAGAAAATGTAGGCAAAGCAACGGCTTCATTTGCAGGGGTGTCTTGCATGTCACCTGCCTGGTCCATATACAAAAGCCCATCATGACCAAAGTGAGTAAACAGTTCAGTGGAGCTTTTCTTGTCGGCGCTGTCAGGGCCTAGCGTGAGGTATTCTGGGCTAAGGGATACATAAGGGGCTGTGTGATCCGAGTCTTTCTCTCCAGATTGGAGTAGAACAGTATCGATCGTCGAAAGAGCATTTTCAGGATCATCTAGACCCGTACACTGCACCACGGGATGGTGGAGGATCGACTCGACCAAGAGGGAGGGATCAGGCTGAGTAATGAATTGCTCGTCGGAGGGAGGGGTAGTATGTTGCTGAGTGACCAACATTGGATTACTGAACTGTTCATTTCGAGCATCTTCTTCTTCATGCTTCTTCCGGTGCAGTTTCAGGTTACAAGTCTGGGAGAAGAGCCGACCACAACGGCTACACTCGTAGGGACGTTCCCCTGTGTGACTTCGATAATGACGGCGAAGCTTGTACACAGTAGCGAACTGTCTGTCACACTGGTCACACTGGTAAGCAGTCAGGTTAGTTGCTGATTCGGTGACAGGCCAATGCAGACTCATGATGTGTGACCGCAGTGAGTCCTTGAATCTGAACGATTGGCCACAGTGCTCACACTTGTGAGGATTAAGCCCCGCATGACTCAGCACATGCAGCTTCAAACTCGACTTCTGACCGAAACCGGTGCCACAAACCTCGCAGAGGAATGGCTTAGCCCCACTGTGGACAATACAATGACGCGACAGATGAGCCTTTGACCTGAATACCTTGGAACAAATCTCGCAAGGATGTAGCTTTCGACCTACTGGTCCTGTATTACTATCCAGTTTATTACTTTCAGGAACTGGCAAAAACCTGCAGGTTTCACACCAGACAGAGCTCTTATCATTACCACCGCGGAGGAACTGGGCAAGTTCTGCTTGGTGCCCACATAGTCGACAACTGCAAATGACCGTACCTATACCGTGTGTGACCATGTGGAGCGTGGTGTGTTCGACAGCCTCCAAGTAGCTTTGACACAGTTTACATTCCACCTTCCCGTCTGGTCCAACACTCACGGTGGCTCGATTCTCCTCCAGAAGGGCACAGCCAACATCAGGTACCTTTAACTGAATCCCACTGAATGTGTTGGTCATGTCAGTTGAAGCTTTATCATCTGCGATCTCCTAAAAAATAACAAAGCATTTCAGTCACACTAGCCATGAAACAGAAGCTCCCATATAAGCCAAGCAGAGGGGAATAGTATGAGACATTACTTTCAGAGTGTGTCCAGTTATATTTTTAATGTAACCACACATAAGCCAGCTATAAGCACGTAACACACTGACACTTCTCAGCAAATTCCTTGGACTGACTGAAATTTTAGGTCTCATTAAATACATAGTAAAAACCTTTCAAGTTTGAGTAAAGGAGGGAAAAACACTTGTTTTTAACAAGGTAGTAATGATAACAATTCATTTTAATTATGCTCAATAATACACTGACTGGCAAAAAAAGTGGAACAGTAATTTAAAAAGTATAAAATTAGCCATGAAAAAGATGTAATCACATTTTAAAAGCTTTTCACGCATTAGGACACACATCTGAAACATCCGTGAATAGAAATTGACATTTCTTAGGGTGGTTTATTACCACCAATTACCCCCAATCTTCGATGAGCCTAACAAGCTGTCATGGACGCTAGGGTGGAAACACTCGTTTTAGTGACCAGTGTTCCCGTGCAGTGCAGTGCAAACATTAACACTGTTTTGTTTGGCAAAAAAAAAACAGCCCAAAAGAACATTAGTAAAAAATAGAAAATTGTTAGATTTGTGAAATGTAACGAAATTTGTGAGTTAAAGCGTGTTGTAAAACATGTTTCAGTATTTTCTGTAGCCAACCATCTAACATTTACATGAATAATGCAAATATTGGAAAACCGATACATTTTAGTGGAATAAATTAAGAAATTACATAAAAAATTGAAGTGTTCCACTTTTTTTTGCCGGTCAGTATAGTTCAGATGGCTACAAGATGTCCTTAGACCTATTGAATATTTTATGCTTGAAAATATTTTAAAGATCTTACAAGTCATGAAAGAACTGCTTAGTGGTAATCTAGAGAGAGATTTTACTCCATAGACTTATAAGTTTATCTTAAACATTTTCATTCATTCAGATCCTGATCTGTTAGGACTCCAATAGTTCCTACCTCAAAATTGTGTTTCTCATCTTCCAGCCTCTTTTGTACATCATAAACCATTTTACAGAAGTCCGCAAAGTCATTCACCACCAGTTCACAGTCGCTACAGACAAATTTTGGAAGATCATCATTTGTTGCAATATTTATGACCTGTAAAAGAAAACTACAATATTAATTTCATACAGGAGGCAGACAATAATGTCTTCCTCTCGAGCACATTTTTTTGATTTGCCCACTTTCAACTGTTTCCAAAAATCAAAATAATATTGAAGAGCAAGTTTTTAAAATGATATGTCAAAACTAAAGTTTCTTTTAGAAACACATGAAATATACAGATCAAAATACCTCAACTATTAGTATATTCAAATTTGGACTAAAGAAACATTTAAAATTTAAAAGTGGGAGTGCTTCATAATTTCTTTCAAAATTTTTAGTTTTTACAATGAAACCAATAAATAGAAATGGCTTGAGCTTCTCTTAAGTGGTCACATTGATAGAGAAAGACTTGAATGTGAGACTGCCATCAGGGCTCAAATCCGAATGTCCTGCATTCCAGGAAGGCATCCTTTTCATCAATACCCAGCAGGTCATTCTGCAAAGACCCAAGCGAGCCGTCTTCGGGCATGTACTGTTGCTGTGTACATGGCAAACATGTCTGTGTGGAATGCAGGAGATTCAAGTTCAATTCCTTATGGTAGCCTCACTTTCAACCACAATGAATTCCTAAATTCTCCCTCAAAATAAAACCTATGGGACAATACTTCTTGGAAAATATTAAAATATTGTGAATCATTTTAGAACATTGTCGATAGACATCAATCAGGATTTGCCGTTCCAAATGTTGGGTGAACTGATGCAGTATCTTCTGTCTAAGCACTGCAGTACTTTTTCCTCTTTGAGCCTGTCTTCTTCTCTTTTCTAAACTTACTCCTTTATTTCATTTTGTCACTTATTTTTTGCTACATGCATCCAATTTGCACATCCTCATGCATTTGTATTACCTCAATTAACTTTTTGTTTTCTTTCTAGTCATCCATCTTCTTATTTCTTTGGGCCGATAACCTAGATGTTAGGCCCCTTAAAACAACAATTATCATCATCATCATCTTATTTCTTTTCATCTTGCTCATAGGCTTGAATCCTGCTTTATCCCTTTTTTTTAGGAGCAGATGACCTCGTAGTTCCACCCCTTAAAACAATAATAACTAACTAACCAACTATCCCTTCTTTTCATTACACAAGATTTAACCTTAAAAGAGATCTATGTTTGGAGTAACAGAAATGGACAAAATGGGTAGATCCTTCATTGCTGATGGTGACAAGGATATACAGGATTGTATGTAATGAATAACTTGATTTTATTCACATATTATGACTGTTCTGTTTGTGCCTGTGCGAGAAAAGTATGTGGCCTCGATTCATAAAGGACTACCATTATTAGTTCTAACAATGTGGTTGGCAGAGCATCATTCTTTCACTGTGGAAAGTTCTTCCAAATGAGTTTCCGATCACAGTACAAAGGTTTTGCCACCATCTCGAGTTAAAATGATGCCACAATAAATTCCCTGATCGTTAGATGGGCACAACAGTTTTATTCCACCGAGTCTTGCCATAAGAAGATGAGACCTGGCCATCCAAGGAAACAATTAACCCCCAAGTGGAAGAGGTGTGTCAAATACTCCTCTGAAGCCCTCTGGATTCCCTCAGTCCACCCTGTCTTAGTGCAACAGATGTCACCTTGCTCCTTGCTATGCTTCATCCATGCTGACCTAAGTTACATTCATGCAAGGTGCAAGGCATGCAACAGCTGACAGAAAGTAATAAAATTCACTGCAAAACCTTTGCTACCCAGTTCCTTAGGCATGTAGCAGCTGACCTGCAGATCCTTAGCAACGTTGTCATGTCGGAGGAAGCCCACTTCCTTCTATCCAGGAGTGTCAATAAGAAGACTTCCATTATTGCTTACCAACTAACCCATATGAGTTGCATGAGAAGCCATTCTTTGGTGAGCATGTGACAATATGGTGTGGCATGTCTTCATTAGGCACCATAGACCCTTATCTCTTTGAGGACCACTGTGGCTTTGTGGTTACAATTAATAGTTATCGTTATGTAAACATGCTGAACAATTTTCCCCTTTCACAGTCCTTGGGCACCGTCCTCTATTCTAGATCCTATTATTACACGATCATTATTATGGTCACCATAAAACAACACGTTATCGGACATATTCAATGCATACCCATGTATACATAGCTGACTCTCCCATAGGAAACTCTTCTGCATCAAGATATGACAGAATTTTAAACAGGAACAACTCAGTATGGTACAGCTAAGAGTGTTGACACTTGTTACTATCAGCAATGGGCATTGCTAATTCCAAAATACACTTATAGGTATTAATATAAGTTAAATAGATTATGGAACATTTAGAAAATTCAAACAGCTCAATACTACAGTAATATTTCAGTGTATTGAAATGAAATGCTGTGTGGTCTGGTTGAGGTCTTCTCAGATGACACATGTGGGCGAACTGCATGTCGGTATGAGAAAGAAATGATGATGAAGACATTACACACACCCTGTCCCCAAGTCAGGGGATTAAAATCCTCATAGCCTAGTTGGAAATCAAACCCAGCATCCTTTGGGCCAAAGCCTAGCACACTAACCACCTAGCCAGAAGACTGTCAAAATTTGAGACTTCCAAATTTGCAAAAATAAAATATACAAAAGGACTGAATACTCAACTTAATTTATACTGAATAGAACGGATACTGTTTGTTGATGAGTTTGTCATTTCTCAGTCTTGCAACATACACTGGGGTGCAAAGAAAGTGGAACACTATGTAAAAGTACATCATTTAATTAATGTCACCCCAACAGAAAGTAATGTTTTTTTTAAGATGGATTTTAAACACACTAGGATCACCATAAAGTGATAAAACTACCTTTAACTTTTCAAGTTCAGTGCTCTCTCGGTAATCCGGCAGATATCGGACCAGAGCACTGCCGGATTAATGGAAAATATCGAGAAAAACGCAGATATCATTTGAAAATCAATTTTACTATACAAAGTAAAAAAGTACGAAAATACATCATATGACTCATGTTATTCTTTGGAAGTAGACGGCTGGAAATATGCATCAATTGTCTTTTGCTTTTTACGGTTGAGAGACACTTTGAGAACTTGTTCCTGTGACCTTAAAACTAAGATATCGTTAGTAGAGACACCATTTTCCTCCGCCCAGGCAATTGACGTGACAAACGAGGTGATGGCCGCATCGTGAGAAATTGATTGTACAGCCGCTGTCACTTTTCCTTCGACATGTTCCTCGTCCTCTTCCTCTCTTGCCACAACACTATTACAGTACAACTGTCCTACACTAAGCACCTGAGGGGGCGTGCGTGAGTCATCGCTCTTGGCGCCAATGCATTGTTTACTCAGACACTAGTTTTGTCGCTGCGTGGGAAACATTGTACAGTATTGGGGATGCATTATCAAATCAAGTGTTGAGCTCGTACTCGAATACACAACGTCGGATTACTGGTAGTGCCGGAGAGCTGAGATGCCGGATTACAGAGGGAGTACTGTATATCTATTTGTGTTTGTAATTAATCAGATTAGTTTCTGTATTTACTTCAGCGTTCCACTCGTTTTGCACCCCAGTCTAGTACGGCAGATACCATATATAAATAGTTGTGTTTTTTTTTTTTAATGCTTGATGCTTTAGTATTTTACCAGGTAATACTTGCCACACTTTCTAACTTTTTGATGGGATTTCTATTTAAAAAAAAAACACATGTTATTTTTCACAAGTCCCAGTAATTGGGATTACATTGTGTTGTGAAAAGTTGTAATATTGATTAAAAGTGTCACCATTCATTTTGTGTACCTATTTGCATTGAAGTAATGCTATTAGAAGAAGTGAGCCACTCTGGTGAAAATATTGAGGTTTAATTGATAAATTAATGGTCGTGATTCATAAAAATGGTCCACCTGTCGTGTCTAGCTCGAAGATTCCAACAAGTTTTGGAACATGGACTTTTCCCTTTAAAAAATATTGTCTTATTTTGACATGCAGGAAACTAGTTGGAAGTATCAAATACTCCTCAAAATTCACCAAGAATCTGAAAGCCACACAGAACATCTTTCTGTAAGACAACATAGCTTGATTCATGATGAATCTGTGTGATGGAATTAGACTCACTCTACATATGTTACGAAGACTTCAACAGCAAAAGAGGGGCATAGTTTTTGCATCCTCTGATCTCTCGTTACCAGTGAATCTAACGGTAGTACAATGGAATCTTATTAATTTACGAGGGTAATTCCAAAAGTAAGGTCCGAATCGCCGTAAATATTTGAAAGCGGCGCCAAGGGCAAATCACGTATGCGCGCCCTTGCGCGGCAAAAGCCGCCAGTAGCGTTGTTACTGTTGCTGTGTTCTGTTGACAGTGTCAGTTCACAATGTTTAAGACAATTAATCAGCCCGCCGATTGTGAAGTAAGGGCAGGGATACGGTTTCTGTCTGCAAGAAACATTTCTGCGGCAGAAATTCATCGGCAGATTACTGAAGTGTACGGTCCTAACATAATGAGTGACAGTAAAGTGCGCAAGTGGGTGCGTGCCTTTAATGAAGGACGGGAAAATGTGCACGATGAACCCGCGCTGGCAGACCATCAGTGATTTCAGAAGAGTTGGTTTATGTGGTTGACGACAAAATTCGTGAAGATCGACGATTCACTATTTCAGGGACAACGATCAATAAAGCCACCTACTGTGCTACCCTGACTAAACTTCGACGTGCAATCCAGAATAAGCGACGTGGTCTTTTGTCGTCTGGAGTGATGTTGTTGCATGACAATGCCAGACCCCATACTGCGAATGACACGCAAACTCTTATCAAGAAATTTGGATGGGAACAGATGAACCACCCACCGTACAGTCCAGACTTGGCGCCAAGTGATTTCCACCTATTTCGCTACCTGAAGGAGTTTCTTGGCGGCAAGCGCTTCGACACAGATGATGAAGTGAAAGAAGCTGTTAAAGACTGGTTAGCTTCGCAGGCGGCCGAGTTCTGCGACTTAGGCATTCAAAAGCTTGTGGAACGATGTGACAAATGGATAAATAAGTACGGAAATTTTGTAGAAAAATAGAGAAAGACGTAAGGAATGTCAATAAAACAATTGTTTTGGAAACAATTTTGATTTTGGATGTTCTTTTTTTAACCGGACCTTAGTTTTGGAATAGCCCTCGTACTTATTGACACATTAAATATTTTCGGTCAAGCAACAGTAGCCATCTGTACATCCTTGGTGTCGGTGCCCAAAATAATCCCCATTGTGAACAGTGTTATTTCTGAACTGGAAAAGCCGCCAGAAAGCAGATCAGGAATTGTGACTGTGCGACAATCATTGCTGGATGAAATGAACATAAGGCATAAATCCATTGAAGACAGTGAAATGCGTTCCATTGCGACGCTGTTGGATCCCCACTTAAAAGGATAACTTTTTCACAATCCCAGTGCTCTCAATTCTGCTCAAGACCGATTGGTGGATCTTGCTAACCAACAGGAATGTTCTGCATCCAAAAATGATTAGGTAAGATTTTTAAACTTTTATTCCAGAGTTTCAAATAAGTAGAAATAGTCATGTAATACGGAATTACTCATAAAAATCTATCATTCACAACTTTTTCTTTATTTTATTTTAGATTGCCAGGAGTGTGGTACATGTACAGTAACATTATGCAAGAAAATGAAAAATCCACAGCCTGCTTCCAGTCTCCGACCGGGTCAGGAATGGAATGAATGAAGGGGGCTTCATGCAAGAAAATAATGGTGTCAAATTCACTGCCAGTTAACAGTTCCAGGAAGAAATCATTGCATATCTCAAAAACTGGACTAGTGGACTGGATTACTGAAAAACAAATTCAAAACTTCCAAAACTAAAAGAATTAGCTGTGAAATATTTGTGTATACCACCAGCAGCAGTTCTCTCTGAAAAGTGCAGGAGCACTCATATGTGACAGAAAAAGAAGTAGACTTGACCCTGAAAGAGAGAATTTTTAAACAAAATCTTGTTAAGGTAGAATGTTTCAAAAACTAATTTTAATTTTATTGTACAGCTTAAAAAATAATAATTAGACTGATGATATTAAGTTAAATTTTGTCTCATTAAATACATACACTGAATTAATTTAATTGATATTACACAGTTCTCTCAAATTTTACTTACTGAAACTTAAAATGTTGACGGTATCAAGTATTGAAGTATCGAGAAAAATATTATCGACCCATCCCTAGAATGAACTTTTCATTTTCCACTCACAAAAAAGAAAATTCCAACAAGAATATTTTCCGCCCAAGGGCAAGACTATCAATACGCATGAAGAAGTACTGGGAAGACTGCAAGGCTCGTACAGTTCCTACAAGTCGATGAACTAATGGTTGGTTAAAGTGATCCTATGTGATCTCAGAAGGAGAAGGAGAAACGAACATACTGTAACTTAATGTCAATGAATGGATTTTAACTTTTACTTAAGACATTTAAATTCTACCCACAAATTTTCTTTCATTTTACCCAAGAATTTTTGTTGGTGGTCCTTCAGAATTTTGACTGTCTCTACTAATAACTTACAATAGGATCTTATTAATTTAATCAGATCTACCAGCTAGAATTTTATTGTCATATATTTGCCTAGCTTGGGATTGTTGTGGTAATGAGCTACAGTATGCTATATTACAGACAATGGTTCATTTTGTTATATAATAATATTATTATTTTGCTAGCAAATTTGATCTTTAACGCCAGTTCTGCAATTTTACAATTTGTTTTAGGCGAGCCTTACAACTGCACCATGCAGCCAATTTGGTTTACAATTTGATCCATTATCTTCATTTTTTTTTTGTGTGTGTGAAAATTCGCCTGCACGATCGTGCTAGTTACAGTTTATTTGAGGGGCAGATAACCTCGTTGTTCCACCCCTTAAAACAACAATTACTAACTAACTAGAATTTCTTTGATCATTGCTGAAGAGCTATTCATGATACTAATTTAGTTTATTTTGTCATCTGATCATATTGTCATGGAGATCTGAGTTGGTTTCGCCAGGAAAAAATCACAACTGAACCCACACAATTGTATGAGCTACAGTAGATCCCTGAGATTGTAGGTTAAGTTTTCTTTTTAAATTCAAGAACAAAGTCCAATATCTATGAATGATTACACTGAGTTTTGATGTCATTGATAATTTCATGTTATATTCTTAACACACCTGCTACTCTCACACTAGTTTGGGATAGCAAAGTGAGAATATTAATGTTTGAAAAATAAAAATTTAAGGAAATTACTCAGAAAAGATCATGATTTTAATGGGTTGACAACAAAAAAGTTTTGCTTCGTAGTAATTTTTTGCTATCAGCCAATGTTTCAGTCTTTTACTTTGCAGGCACTTATAATATAAGAACTGTGCAAGCTAGTGCTATATCCACACACACAGAACATCTCACCTGTACCAAGCTGTTAAAGATTCATTAGCAGACTTCACAAGTTCAACTGTACCAGGCTGTTAAAGATTCATTAGTAAATTTAGGGGCAGATGACCTTGTAGTTCCACCCCTTAAAACAACAATAACTAGACTTCACAATCCACAGTCCTACTAGGCCTATATGCTACTTTTACAAGAATAATAAGCTGTGGTAGTACATGCAATGGGAAGCAGTATATACAATGGTCTCAGTGGTCTGCTCAGACAAGTGGAAGGAGAGTTAAAGCATTCTGAAACAGTAACTTACCGGAATTGAATGAACCCGGTCATTTCTTGTAATAAAAACAGCAGTTCTTGAGTATTGAAACTGCCAGAATATCAAACAGGAAAAGGTATCTATTACAGCAGTATATATCCAGGAATAATTTGGTAATCTCAAATGTTACATGCAAGATGGAAATAGGAGTAGGTTACTCGTTCCTTCAGTGCAAATGGAAAAAAGTATAAACAAGCTAACAAATGCATTTTCAACTTGGGAAAAAGTGGATCAGTATTGAGCATAGTTCTAAGGAAACAAATAGCCTATGTTGGACAGGGGGACTGTAAAACCTGCTACAATTAAAGTCTTTCAGAATAGACTGCTGCAAAGGTTCAAGTAGCCTACCGCGGTATGTACGCGCCTGGGAAAATTTTTAATGTAGTCGATGGCATATGGATGTTGATGTTCATTTGTTTCATGTTTTGACTTGAATTACTGCCATATTACTGAGTTGTATGAGGTTTCAAACAGTGCGTCATTGCATGTGGATGCAGTCAGATGTGTTCAAGTGTGAGGTTTGGTTGTGAGTTATGATGTTCATAAATTATGTTTAGTTGTTCAATTTAATTGAAAAGTTGCACTGACTCTTCTAAAGCCAGGGTAAGACAAAGCATTACTCACTACTAGGTTAGACGACGGTCTGGGTAGAACCGTTGGTCGCTACTACGTCATGGATGCTGCCATTTTGTGTAGTGGAGTTTTGTAGTAGTGACTTCGGTGGCGCTGTCAGAAGCATGCTGAACTGCTATGCCCAATATCGTGGGTTCAAACCTGGCCGAAGTTGTCTAATTTTTAAGACCGTTAAAATCCTTCAGTATGCCTTCCTTCGGAGGGGATGTAAAGCCGGCGGGCCCATGTAATAGATTTATGGCATATAAAATAACCTATCACAACAATTGGTAGTATGTAGCAAAATTTGTAGGTTATATTTGGCTGGTTAGAAATGCTCTATTAAGTTCCAACATTCGCGGCTAGTTGTTAGTGACGGTAGCATCTGGTAGCCAAAGTTGGAACTACTTGAAATTGAACTTGTTGGGAGCCCCCAGGTGTTCAATTAAAATACCCTGCTATGGCCATTCGGCTGAAATTCATATATAATAATTTTGTAGTGTAAGGTATCGTGATCTATAGGCACCGTGCGCAAGCCTTGATATCGTACTAGTGCTACCGCACTGTGCTGGATTGCAAAACATGGAAAAGGAGACAGGAGGAAGTCAAGCCCCGACAGTCAATTAAAAGCCATGTGGATGATTCAATTTAATTGTGGCTTTATACCCGTTAGATAACCAAATTTGACTAATGAGCGAAAAGCAGACTTCAAAGTTATGTGTGTGTCATACTAAACTGTCATAAACTTTAGAATCTATGACTATATTCATATAATTCAGAAATATTTGAGTTTTGAGTGTAAGAACTGTTCGTTGTACATCTCCATCACATAAAAAGCAACAACTTTGTAATTTTATAGAGAATGTCAATGCTATAATGCAGGGGTTTCCAACCTGGGAGGCATAGGGCTTTATCAAGGGGGGCGTGAAGTGATTTCTGAATTAATTTTTTTAAAACTCAAATATTACAATTTTGTACATTAAACATTTTTCGAATCTCTACAAGTGATTGTCGCACCAAGTCAATCATTCAAAAGCACTAGCAATTGTCAACTGTCGCCACAAACCTCTGTGGAGCTGCGAGGTTGGAGATGAAATAAGGAATTTGCCGTGTTGTAAGGAGCACAATCAATGCCAATTTTATCGTCTCATTGGCATGTCTTTGTGATTTCTTTGAAGCTTAGAACAGTTTGAACTTACAGCTCCAAGGCAAAAAATCAAATACAGTATAATATGCTTGCTTATGACGTCATCCGAGCTTTCCAGAAAAAAATAGTTATGGAAACACCGGCTTCAGTTGAACAACTTCTCATCCTTTCACCCCCTTAATGAAATTTTGCCGGAAAATGAATGTGATCGTAATAAACTTAAGGCATAACGAATAGAATAAGAAGTGATATCACTGGCCTAGTACGCCTGGTCCGCCGCAGCGCAGCGCTGGCTCCGATCTGTGATGTAAGTTAGCATTGGCGCTTACGAGACTTTTAAAACCTTGCGACCTGTTTTACATGTTAAAACACCGCAAGATATCCTCATAGGCGCTAATAAGTTCGACATCTCCACTTACTTTACTGTGCTCAATTATAATTTAATAAGTCGTCTCCTGTAATAGTCCAGTTTCGACAATAAGCGAAGACAGAGAGCAAGTTCAAAATGCAATTAGTTTTGCCAGCTATCAGTAAACTTTAAAAAAAGAACGGAAAAATTAACCTCGCTATCAGAAAGGATTTCTTCACATTGTTACACATTTTACATTCCCTTAACAGACTTGCAACACAGCCAAAAAACTTACGAACGCAACTTTCAACTTTACCGTAGATTACTATAAAATTCAATAATAACCATAAATTTCACTCCACAAACACCAAAATCAGTAAACTACCATCATTTCAGAAGAACTTAACATTAAACAGACATAGAAGGCATAGTCATGACCCCTTCATAGAGTAGGCTATTGCCTAAACCCGATCACGGTTCCTTCAACTTTACTCTAGAATATTACAAAAATCAATTATACCCATAAATTTCACTCCACAAACACCAAACTCAATAAACTACCATCATTTCAGAAGCACTTAACATTTAACAGACATAGAAGGCACAGTCATGACCCCTTCTTAGAGTAGGCTATTGCCTAAAACTGATCACGCCTCCTTCAGCATTACGGAAGATATATATTTATAAACTCATTGTCGTTTTCTTCTCATCCCTTTCTTCACAGGAGTACCGGTAGTCTTTAATGGCATCAAGAGCATTCTTATTTACACCATACTGGACAAATAGTTAGGCAAATTACGAAATATATGTGGAACAGAATAGTCTTTCAATCGCCAGTTGGTTCTTGGGAGAAGTACTACTTCCTTTCACAAATTTGTCAAATTTAACAATTAAATCTTCTGAAAAGTGAGCATCACAGATGTAGGACTTTTCAGTAAGTTCCCTATCCTTCCCTGGTATGGCCCCTTTGCACTTGATAAAACGTTCCTTATCTTTGGAGGTTTGAAAAACCGCCTGACCTCTTTACAGTCCCCATAGCCAGATCTGCATCCTGGTACAAAACAACAAGGCATCTTCACTACTCACATTAAGCACTCATGAAAATATAAGGGCTAAACTGCTAGTTACTTACATTAAATAACAATAAAATTAACACACGAAGATGACGTCAACACACGACAAGAAATTAAATTCCATTTCAGTTAATGCTTCCTACAATAGCATTTCAGGTATTAATACTAGGAAGTAATAGTGTAAGCACTTGTATATCAATAAACGTTTGCACAGAACACCACCAAAATACCCCGACCGTTTAAATACTTAATATATCGCACATAAACATATGTGGAAATCAACAATCTCAAATCGACTGTAGTGCTGTGTAGCGGCGAGTGCCAACCAGATCCGTATTCATTACATGCTATTGAGGGAGAAGAGATCACACTTTTTATTCTATTCGTTATGCTTAAGGTGCAAATTCAGTCACATTTGGATTCCCTGGCACAAGAATTCAACTTCTACTTTTCTGATATCTCGTCGGATGAATGGTCATGGATGTTAACAAGAAATCCGTTTGCCACTGACATTAAAACACTGTCAGCGCAACTTCAAGAAGAAGCCATAGATTTGAAGTGTGAATCAAAGCTAAATTATGAATCCAAAATATTAGGACTGGGTGACTCTTGCGTAAACTGTCTTGCAGTGTATGCTGTAATAGCCAAAGTTGCATTGCGTGTCATTGTCCCATTTTCAGTAACATATTTATGCGAATCAGGATTTTCAACCCTGAGTGTCGTAAAAACAAAGCAGCACTGTTGGCTTGATGTTGCAAGCGATCTGCGTTGTGGTCTGTCAAATATCAAACGAAACATACCGAATCTTACCAATAGAAAACAGTGTCAACCCTCTCAGTGATATTTGTTGACTAATTTAAGGATTTATTGTAAAAATGTGTTTATTGTATTGTGCTAAAATGAAGTTAGTGAGTAATAGATATAAGGCACATATTTCATATTATTTTATCAGAAATAATTATTCCATTATGTAGCCTAGTGTTAGATTAGGTTAGTTCTATATCCTCCACGTCAGTTTATCAAAGAGGTTATAGAAGCGATGAGTGGAGGGGAGGGGGTCGCGATGACCACCTGTATCTGAAAACGGGGGCGTCAGCTAGCAAAGGTTGGGAACCACTGCTAGAATGGTTAAAAACATACTTAACTCACTGAGTTAAAAGTAAAAGTCCTGTGGTTCGGATTTCATGTTAAAAGAAGGTCCTGTCGCTCATGATCATGAGATTAACGGTCACGTTAAACTACAAGCTTCCTCAAAAGTAAAATTGAGTAGACTTTGTACAATGTGTTTCATTCTTTTTATTCAAATCTTAGATTTGACCTAATGCGCGAGTAACCGTGTAACTCAGGAAGTTGCAAGTAACCACGGGTTAATCAGCAAAAACTTACTGAAGCATAGCAAATTTCTTTCTCTCAAAATAGATCAGTGAAGAACATGCATTTGATCCGACTGGTTATTTTAGAGGGTTGGACATCTTGGTCATCAGCCCCATGTACTTGGGTGTGTGTTCAATTTGTCTGTTTATCTGTGGTAACTGTAGTAGTGTGTGTAACTGTAAATATTAAGGCTGGGAATGGGGCAGGTTTCCCAGGACTTGAAATAATGTACTATTCCAGCATTTTTCTGGCGGAAGTGTAGGGTGAAAATACCATGAAAAAAATCACTCAGGATAACACTGTCAGCACCTCTGATCTCTGGACTTGTTGCAGCTTACTCTACCGATCTTGGTGAGCAATTCACACGCACGGCTACACCAAGGGATGCATTCAATTCGAGTGCTGGTAGCAATCAATATCTTGTAAACAAGCAACCCGCCCCGGCTTCGCCAGGGAACAGTTATAAATGCATTACGTGAAGAGCGCTTTTTTTTTTTCGATGTCCATGAACTACAACCTATATCCATTTTAAGTCTTGGCATGACGGGTTAAAATCACTGACTGGACTGATAATTATATTATCATGGAGATGAATGTGCAACGAATTCTTGTCAGACGAAATTTAAAAATGGCGAGGTGCATGAAACACAAATCCCCCTTCCGTCCAATCTTAACTTGACTGTGTATTTTGCGGAACAAAAAGTTCACAGTCGAAATGAAGAAAAGCCGAGTTGCACTTCCAAGGAAACTCCAAACACAACCACTCTTCTCTGAAGTCTTAACTCAACACGACTCGACAGTTTGCTGCTGGCTGTATCTGGGGTAATAGGCTTGCCGCTAGCTAGGCTGTAACTGAGGTGAAGGGCTCACCCCTAGCTAGCACGTAAACTGTCACCTCAGTAATTGAATGGAGATTGTTGGAAGAAATGAAAACGTAAACACACTTATAGTGGGCGATGTATTGAAGATAAAGATATGCTCTCGCGAAATCTTTTGTAGAACTTTTCAAGCTGAACAATGCTTACACTCACAGTATATTGATATTTTTAACGGTTTGCCCAGCATAAGCTTACAAAGCGCATGGACGCCAGGTATTTTTTTTCTCGACTTTTTCACTGAAATCGTTACTGCTTGCCTTCCTTTGATCATAAATAAATTATTTTCTACAGAAACCTTCGAGATATCCTTTAAAGAATGGTGAAAACCGCATCAGAATCCATCCAGTGGTTCTCGAGATACCCGTGATAATCTACAGATTGAAGTATCTTTTTGAAGTTTTTTGACAGTATTTAATTAAGTTTTATTTCTCGATAACAATTTTCAAATTGAAACTACGATTTACGTATTCTTTTTACATATCTGCTTTTTACGTAAAGAGAAGTCTATATTAATAGAATATCAAAATAGCATTTTAAGGTATTTTTCCATTTGCATGTCAATTGTTATATTTGAATGTTTCCATTATTTTAAATTTAAAACTGTTTGTAAGGATATCCATTTTCTTGATACTGTTAATTAGGTTTTAAGGTCTACTACTTTTTCACGCTGATGATGGAATCATTGATATTCCGAAACATGTACGTTTAATACTGTGATTGAACCACATTCTTTAGTGTTTGACTAGGCAGTTGTAATAAGATAGTACTATCAGTCAACACTGATATTAATTATTACCATTGTCATAATGGTCAATGTTTACACATTTTACCCACGACATCCAAGAATCAGGGACTTTGTTTTATACTAAGTAGAGATTTACAACATTTGTGATAATCTTATTTCTCTTTCCTAAATAATCTAGGGTAGCAACTAGGTGGGCAGACCCTCATTTTGGATGGGCTCGTGCCCACCCATTAGCAGCATTAGTGAGCAGTAATGACCCAGAGAGATCAATTATCTAAAGAACCTTCACCCAACTCCTTAGAAAAGATGTTAGGATAAAAGTCCACGACTGGGCACCTTTTGACTCTGCACTTAAAACACAACAAGGGCAGACAAACCAAAACACCTCCTGCAGGGTGTGCATAAAATGATCTTGGAAAGTTCCTGTTAGGAGCTCCACACACATTACCGTATGTTTTTCATGACAATTCGCATGCGCTCACTCACTTCGCAGTATATAACTGAGCGTGTGTGGTAGCAAGTCTTACGATATAGTAGGCATTTGCAGTGAGAGAAGTCGGGCACTGCTAGAAATATTCCTGCATGTACCGCAAAACGTGATGCTCCAAGTTGTAATGTGTGTGGTGATCGCTTCCAATTTTAGCTACAACTGCTTAATAAAATGAGCCAGCCCCATGGTGATGGGGTAGCGTGTCTGCCTCTCACCCGAAGGCCCCAGGCTCCGTCAGGGATTTTAGAAACCGACGCGAGGGATGGAACGGAGTGCAATCAGTCTCGTGAGGACAATTGAGTAGCTGTCTGACAGTGAGGTAGCGCCCCGATCACGAAAACCAAGATTAACGGCCGAGGGGACCTGATGCGCAGATCACGGGTCACCTCAATATCTGCAGGCCAAATGGCTGGGCAGCGGTCGCTTGGTAGGCCTAAGCCCTTCATGGGCTGAAGTGCCTGGGGTTATTATTTAATAAAATGAGCAATTTGCATGCGAATCCACATTCACTTTTGTCTGATTTCATTGAAATATAGGCCTATAGGCTAAACACTTGCCTGTAGAAAATTAAGCCAAAAGAGTACTCCGATCAGATCAAGAAAAATGCTGCCTATGATTTGTTGGTAGAAAAAACTCAAGGTTGATCCCTAGGTGAATGAGGATCAAGTCGTAAAAAGAAATTATATTACAATATTAATTTGAATAAATAATACCATTCCTCATAATGTTCTGCATGTTTCTGGATAATTGCTCGTGCAGAGTAATTGCTGCTCTCCTGATTTTGTCAGTCTTTTTAATCTGTGGAGTTGTTCTTAAGAAGAGTTAAATATGTTTCTTCATCCATCCACAAGTAACTATAACAGTCACCTGGTTCTGACTTCAGTTCGTTCAGTAAATTTGTATGCGAGAGTTCGTTCAGTAAATTTGTATGCGAGAAGTCTTTTAGTTTCCATAACTTCCTGCAAACTGTCTTTCCTCCTTTCTTTTTTTCCCTTTCTTTTTACATATGCTGGCAAGAGCAGCATAGGCTACATAAGATCGTTGGACATGCTTCGGCACAAGCTTGTGAACAAAACTGTGCACAAAGACTGTGTGTGCTGGTCTTCGTGTTCCATCCTGCTTGCAACTTAAGTTTGTGCATGCACGTCGTCGTAGTGTGAAACAACATAACAAATGCTGGAAACTGGCAAGAGGGCTCTAAAGATAAATAGGGTCCACCATTCCATCTCATTGTAGGAGAGTGATTAATGATGGTGACACACAATTCCATTACCGGTATTGTAAGAAGTGTGTAATAACATCATCCAATGTAAGTTGTACTCTGAATAGACCTTATGAAGATTAAAGTATCCAACACACACAAGTGGCTACAGAAAAGTGGGCTACCTCAACAGCTTGCATTACACGCTACGTGGTCAATGTTCAGAAATTGAGAGACAACATGAAATAAATCCCCAAACATCAATAACACTAATGAGAGGGTGGTGGTGGATATTCATCTACAAACCCTGTGTTAACACAATTGACACATGGTCAATCAGATAATGGCCTGAATCTTCGAAAAATCCCTTGAATTTTGGACTGAAAGTCAGTTATGATATAGATGGTGCCCCAACCCCCTCCCCAGATACGGTACTATCTAAGGGTCAGACCTTTCCATTGTATAACATAAACCTGGCTTACAATCGAGAATCGCTCGCTTACCAGCCAAAACTGAAGTAGAAGAAAACAGCAGTACCTTCATCACTACCTAGCCTGATGAAGTGAATATGATAAAGGGACCAGGGTGGGCAGGTTGCCAACCAACAAGTCGGGTAGTGAGAGTGGTAACAGTGACGGAGACATGAACCAAGGGGAAAAAAATTATAACTTCTGAAATTTGCATTAAATACCTTTTCTATAGATTCAAATTAGATCTGGGAATGATGTAGTTCACTCCTCGGCTGTTTAACACCCACCCACCGTCCCAAATTATAACACGACTTATATAGTAAAATTAAAGCTGTGTCGGCCATTTTCGGCGTTAGAACAGTATTGCCAACCCCACACATATGGTACTGATATAGGCGTTTTTTTAAACAAATGAACGCCAATCTCAACATGTTCAATCAAATGGTTTTTGGGTCAAGAGTGACCCGCGGCCATAGGCCGCACCTACACCTAGCCATTCTAACCTTTGTTTCGTCTTTGACAATGGTTACAGCCTAACGTGCCCAGATCAATAGTCTTGTCAATGGTTACTACCTAACATGTCCAGATCAATGGTTACAGCCTAACGCGTCCATATCATTGGCTTTTGTCAAGCGTGCCCTGCGGCCAAACGCCGCACCTACACCCGACCATTGTAACCTTCGTTTTGTCCAATCCAATGGTTTTTGACAATGGTTACAAACTAGGCCTAATGTGCCCAGGTCAATGGTTACAGCCTTACGCGTCCAGATCAATGATTTATCAACCGTGGCCCGCTAGCTTCCCGCGGCCCAAGGCAGCACCTACACCCGACCGTTCTAACCTTGATTTTGTTCAATCCAATGGTTACAGCCTAATGCGTCCAGATCAATAGTTTTGACTACGGTTATAGCCTAACGCTTCCAGAATCTACTAGTGGTGGTGTATTTTATATCTTCCATGTTGGGCACACTGCCGCGACATTAATTCCTCGTCATGTCTTGTCCAGCTGGAGTGAGCCAACATGCCCGCCGTAGTTCAAATACAACAACGGCTTCGGTGGCGTAGTTGGTAGCATGCTGAACTGCTGTGCCCAAGATAGCGGGTTCAAAGCCGGCCGAAGTCGTCGGATTTTTTAAGAGCGTTAAAATCCTTCAGTATGCCTTCCTTTGGAGGGGAAGTAAAGCCGGCGGTCCCACGTCATAGATTTATGGCATGCAAAAGATCCTCCCACAGACTAAACTTGCAAGGAGCTAAATTTTTAGGTTAGATTTCTTTGTAACGCTCTATCAAAGTTCCAATGTTCACCACTAGGTACCATTGATATCTGGTGGCGACAGTTAGAACTACTTGAAATTGAATGGAACTTGTAGCTCACCCTAGGGGTGTCCGTTTGAAGCAGCTACAGCCTCTGGCGAGCCGAACATGTCCTCGGACACTCCCGGCGCTAAAATCCATATGATAAATAAATAAATAACAAGAAACACACATAATTATATAATATAGCACATATTTCCAGTATATTGGTCATAATGAACAGGAATTTCAATAGGTATTGTCCCCTTGAACTCCTAAAAAGGTGTGAAAATCATATATTATCATTTACCATCTAAGTGAAACTGTAAGTCAGGTTCCTGTCTCATGCACTGGTAATGTGAGAGCTAGCTTGGAGCTGAAGCAAAAAGTTAAGAGTTGGACTGCTATCGTCCTCTCACTCGAGCAATCATAACCTATACAGTAGGCTACTACCAGATCTACGTTCAAGAAACAAGTTTAATCAACGAAGTCCGCATCAGGAGAGAAATCCATAGCAGTTGACAGTAAAAAGTGAATAGGTCTAAGGAAAAAGAAGAGAGGGTAGAAGCTATTTACACAGTATAGCATACCTCTTTTGACAAGCGCTTGTTAATTCTCAAAAGTATTCCAGTACGTTTTGCCGAGCCGCTACATAAATCAATTCCTTGAGATTTAATAAGACCACACAATCTACACAAAGTGGGAGGAAATTTTTTTCGTATCATTTCGGTGTAAGAATTTGATCCAATATTTCTGAACTCTTTCTATTAATGAAATGTATTTGGTTGCTTGATCGCCTTTACCAAATACCATCAATTACACACACTGTCAACACACAAAACGAATTTCTTCCGATTGCATACAGATTTATTTACTGGCCATACTTTTATAAAAAGGAGCCATGAGGGTCAGGAATATTAACCTGCAAAGATAAAAGTCTAGTTTTGAAAATACATAGCACAGTGGCACAGTCTTTGAGTTCAACTTTCGCGTTGAGCATCTTTGGTCTTTCTTTTTTCTTCAACGTTGTAGACACAGGTACGTTGTAGCGTTGGTGGGCACAGATAACCTCTTCGCCCAATATGTCACTAGCAATAATAAATACTTCTTCTATGGTAGTCCGAGATGCCAACTATACCGAGACTTTTGCCACCTGGCACCTATTGTTTACGAAACAACTTGCTGTTCTATCATCTTCTCCTTATATTTAAGGCAAGGCGTTAATGACACTCAAAGAGTCAGTACAAATTAGGGCCTTAGATATAGTATGTGTATAAATATATTGACATGCTTGGCATATGGCAAAACATTCAGCAGTAAATATCGTCAGAGTAGCGATGAGGGTAACAGTGCCTGTAACCTGGAGGTCAGGGGGGAAAAAAGGCAGCGCCGACACGGTCAGGATTCTCCATTTTGGAACCATCGGTGTAAAAAATAGTATAGTTGGGATAACTGTTCGTGAGGTCACGAAATGACCGTTGAAGTATATAGGGATGGCGTTTGAACATACGAAACAGGAGCGGCAAGGAATTGTGGCAAATATCAGGTTTCTAATGAAGGACCAAATATGGCACGGTATAAGGGAGAGGTTTACGCGTTTGTATAACATCCTGTCTAAATGGCTGTAGCAACTCATATGCCGCGACAAGGGCTCGTTTACACGAGAGATCTAAACGGTTCTGGTCATAATATTCCGTCAACAACTGTAATTTTAAAATAATGGGAGAAGCTGTGATCGACATTTTGTGTAAAAGATATTTACAGGCTAAGAATTTTCGTCTGTGTTTTAAGGGCAGTTCTCCGGCCTCGACCAATAAAGCGCTCGTGGGGCTTGAATATGGTGCGTAATGCTTAGAACTGAAATCGATCGAGCGTTAATAAGCGACTCTGCGCCATCATATCATAAAAGTAACTGCCATAATCTAGCTGTGAGCGTATAATATTCTTATACACCGTTAACATTGAAGCCGGATCTGCGCCCCAGCTTCGACGTGCCAAAGCCTTCAGGACCTGAATACGTTTCTCTATTTGAACATTGAGATGTTGAACTTGCCGCTTCCACAGAAGTTTATCATCAAGATAAATCCCTAAATATTTGATATGGTGTACGACTTCGATTTCACCTTGGCGAAATAAAATAGGGGTATTATAACTGCGTTGGTTGGTGATAATCATGGCAGAATTCTTACCGGGAGACGTTTCAAGGCCATGCGTAAAGAACCAATCATGGGCTTGAGTGAGAAACGGGAACAGTAAATCAAAATATCATCTGCAAATTATATTATGCGCGCATACGAAAGTATGACGAATTCTAATTGTTTGGTATATAGGGAATAGAGAAGGCCACTGAGTATATCACCTTGAGGTAAGCCCTGTGACGTATGTCATTGATCCAGAACACCTCCGGGGGTCGTAGTCGTCTATTCGTTAGAAAATTGTGGATCAAACAAATAAAAGGTGATGGAAATTGCATCTCCCAGAGTTTCCTTTGTAATAGAAAAGGATCAACGGCATCATATGCACTCTTAATATCCAGAAATATGGCAATAGTGTGATGATTGATGTCTGCCTTTAGCAACAAAAAAAAAAAAACATCCATTAGGAAAATCGTGAGAGCGTCAACGGTACTAGTACGTTTTGGGAAGGCAAATTGATATTTGGAGCATTATAATACTCCAAACACCATTTCAGACGCTGTAACAATATATATATATATATATATATATATATATATATATATATATCTCCGTAAGCATGAACCTAGATTAATGCCACGATAACTATTGGGGTCGCACGCATAATTTCAAAGTTATTCCACTCGGCTGGAAAAGTACCAGATGTCAAGACGTCATTATACTGGGAATGTAGAATCGCATATGCCTGAAAGGGAAGGTGTGCTACCATCCAATAGGTAATGGAATCTAACCCAGGACATGTAGATTTTTTTTACGACGGGTGGCAGATTGTATTTCTAAATGTGTAATGGGTTGGAGCAAAAGCTGAAAATGGTCAGAAGGTAGATAAGGCGTCAGGGACATCGGACGTGAAACCGCATCCGGCATAATAGTCCAGTGAAATTAGTTTTAACCTGGACAAAATTAATAACAAGCTGAAAATTGGTGGAAACGTTAAGAACAATGTCCTAAACAAAATCCCAAAAAATCCGAGCTGGGGTAGAGCCGCCATCTTGGATTTTCCGTTTTTTGGCCATATCTTTCAAACAAGTGGTTCTAGCGAGGTCAGACTGGTGTCAAATTGACGCGTTCTTACAGCTGTTTTATTCATTTAAGTACTATTAACATAAATAGAGTGTTTAAAGTTCGATTTTGACCGTTCCTGTCACAATAGCTAAAAACTGCCAATGCAAATAATGTAGGGTATTTAAACCTAAAATTATAAATCATATTCTTGAAATTGTGCGTATCACATCTAAAATGCTTAAATTATTGTCAGTATTAAATACAGAGACACTATGAGTGTTGTAAGCTTTGACTTGTAATGCTTAGCGGCATCCGTCGTTTGGTGGTTCCATGAGATCTGTAAAAAAAGGAACAGTGAGATTTTTTTTCTTTTGTGCAGATAATGTCTATATATATTTCGAAATAACTTGCCCTCGTATTAAAGCACAAGATCGTCAGGGTCGTCAACGTCGATGCTCTCCTCTGGGCGGTTCGCACATCCGTGACCAGCGCAGTATCCGCACATTGTTGTGCAGCGTAGGCCACTCAGTAGGCAAGCGCATTTGCGCTCACATCCGGATCTGCAGTTGTTGTTGGGATTCGTATAATGTATAAATCAGTGATCGTGAAACACGGACGTCTTACTTAGCAGCCATCTTTTATTACACTAACTTATATCAAAGAGCTTCAAACATAAAGAATAAATACAAGAAATAAACCAAAGTAGAAATACATGAAATAAACCAAAGATGTCCATCTTCTCAGTCCTCCACAGTTGTGTCCGATCGGCTAGTTATGGGGCATCCATATAAGGAAAGAAAGAAAGACTCTCCTGCTGCAGCGATTTCTTTGTGCGATGCATCTGGCTTGTTGAAAACATGGACCTTACTGCGCAATTTAGCGTTTTCTTTAAGCTGCTTGAAGGACCTGATTTTTTCCTTTCTAAACGGGGCGGATGTGGTGTCACAATCAGTAGCAACTTGGAAGAAAGGTATAATTGGAAGCAAGCTTCCAAGGCCAGACTTGAGTTTTCCGCTTTTGAAAATCTTGCATTTTCCATTCTTCTTTCCGGCATAAACATGGAAATGTCCTCGTGAACATCAGGAACAGAAACCATCAAGACGAGCAGATCAGTATCGTCTCCCACAATCACAGAACTGACTTCTGTTTTCCTTGAAGTTTCGGCTGCCGTTGATACAATCAGGGTATCAGCGTCGTCTTCAGCTTGAATAACCTCAATGCCTGCTGTTGTAAGGTGTTTTGATAGAAGAGCAATGAAACGCGTCTTGTTGTTCTCGTTTGATATAAACACTCCTTGTGGTACAGTAGTTGGCGTGAAATCTTCCATAACTGCGTCTGGTGCCTCCTTGCCAGTTCTCCTGGCATGTTCTGCATCTTTGGTTGTCGGGGCACCATAGCAAATAGCTTATAAAGATAATAGCGGAAACTCCTCGCCAAAACAGGAGACAGCGCTACCCAGCACTGCCTAGCGGTCCGAGTTGGCAACGTAAGACCAGCTGATTTACAACCGTGAGATCCAACCAAACATTTATAAGAAATTATTGACCTGTGAATGATCTAATTATCCAATTATAATGGTTGGTACGGGGAGTATTTGTGCCATATATGGCTGTAATAATTATAAACAACAAAGTGACCCAAAATCTTTCTTCAGGTTCCCAAGAAATTATTGTAAACAAGTAGCCTACCACTGATAGTTCGGTTTTCTTTTAATACAAAATGCTTTTACAATATAATTTAGCATATTTTAGCCTGTTCTTTATTTATTTATAGATGCACGCTGTGAGTTATTCGAAGCCGAAGAGCTGACTTAGATGACGTACCGGTATTGAAAAGGAATGGCCCAGAACATTTAAACAGAACTCGTGTTGTATGCTCAGACCACTTTGTGGAGAAAGATTTCAGGAACAAAAACTTGTTAAGTCAAGGGTAAGATCTTTGTAGGTTGTTGATAGTAGGCCTAATGTTAATATTGAAATAAGAGCCTTTATAAAACGTGGTGACTCTACGGTACCGTAGGCCTAAAATTTAACAACTTGCTTCAATATTCCCGATTGAAAGTGTACGTAGTTATTTATTGTTGTTATAAGGGGCGGAACAGCGAGGTCATCTGCATCTAAAGTGTACGTATTGCACTATTAAAGCAAAGGAGGTTGGTGTAATCTAACAAGTTCAGAAACACAAATTTTAATTTTATTGACTTTATTAGGAAATACGTTACATAAGAAGGTAACTGTTTTTTTAAATGTAATTAAGCGT
Organism: Meconema thalassinum; assembly: GCA_946902985.2. Lineage (NCBI taxonomy): Eukaryota > Metazoa > Arthropoda > Insecta > Orthoptera > Tettigoniidae > Meconema > Meconema thalassinum. Next base: position 180,759,704 of record OX336393.1, read on the forward strand.
GTTCAACTCGTTTTTAAATACCAGTACGTCAAAAAGGATGGATTAAAACCAATATGCAAATATTTCCTTGTAATTTTCAGTATTTGGCCTGGTGCAGTGCCTTCAGTACTACTGCCTATGGCAAAGCAAACCATATGCAGAAGCAGTCCAGTATTTTTTAGAATTCTATATAAATATTGTACAGAACCAAGAATCTTTTGTTTCTTTTAACACTAATATTTAAATTATTTGCTGCCTAAATATCAAGCCGAGACATATGTTAACTTCACAATGCAATTTCGGTCGGTGCGCACTCAAAAATGCTAGCTGTGGGTGGCAAGAAGAGTAATGCTGTCAACTCGCACCAAGAGATGGCACTGTGATCGCTGTCTCCAGGCGAGCGCATGCTTTTACGGCCGAGTTTCCGTATTATCTTTATAAGCTATTTGACCATAGGCATCAAACACAACGGTTGTCTTTTTGCCAAAATGGATTTCAATATAATTGACGTATTGCTGGCAAATTTGGGAGTAGGTTGCAGGACAGGTCCAAACATCTCGATGCAGAAGGAAACCTCCGTCGACCGTGAACACAGGGTTTGATGGCAAAGCTTCTTCGCAACTTAAAAACTCTTCTAATACAGTGATGAGCTTGGACGTTGTGCCTTTCCACAGAAGTGTGCCATCAAATAAAGCTGGTGGTCTTGCGGCCAACTCGTAAGTCAAGTACGTTGAAAGCTCTTCTTTACTTCGTATTTTGCAAAGGAGGCGATGAAACAGTTGGTTCGGGTCTATTTCCACTGTGGTGTCCTTAATTTTAGTGCTCTTGGCCATACTTCCAAGGGAACGAACTTTGTTCTTCCTCTTCAAGTGGACGTCACTGAGGCATTGACCTACGATTGACTTCATGGCTTGCAAACCAAGGACGTGGGCTTCGTCGCAGTTCACGGTGTCGTCGGCAACCACACGTGTACGCAGAAACAAAAGAAGAGAAAGTTCCACGAAAGGATTGTGAGAACGCAGCCACTCTGTCATCTTGTCAACATCCCCTTTGTCTCTGGCTTGTCGTGTCTCTCGAAGTTCGACGTGTTGATCGCAAGTTTCAGAGAAAACACCACTGAAGCGTTCCATTGCATCGTCAATACCAGACGTTGCAGGCATGACGGTCACCCATCGAGCTATCACCTCTTCAGACATTCCGCGGCCGTGTTTCAGTCCTCCCGCTGACTTCATAGTACGCATCAGCACCTGTTCGATTGCCATATCCGTCCAAACTCCACACCAGAATTTGTCGGATCTTCGGACGGTGAAGAAGCCTTTCGTCACAAATTGTTCGATTTCGGACGCAGTCATGGTTTCATTTATCCTCAACATTTGCTGAAGGTAAATGTGAGCGTACTGGGTTACACTCGCCAGGTACGTGTCTCCAATCTTCTACGCTAGTCAGTGATCTTATTTCCTTGACTCGATTGTTGACGAACACGCCCCAGGGCTCGTTCTTCTTTATCCATTGTAATGCAGTAGAGGAGTCAGTCCAATAGAATTCAGGAACTTGCAAATTTAGACTTTCTCTCACACAGGCAGTCAGACGACTGCCAATGCAACATGCCAGAAGTTCCAGTCTTGGCTTCGAAATATTCTTCAAGGGTGTAACCCTTGCCTTGGCCATCACAAGTTGTATCGAAACAGATCCTGGTGTTCCACTGCTTAAATAAACAGCAGCTGCATAGGCACTTCGACTGGCATCACAAAATGTATGAAGATTCCACAATTTTTCAGACCCGCCGTCAGCGAAATGTCTTGGTATCTTCACCTCTGACAGTCGGGGAACTTCTGATTCCCACTTCTTGAACTTCCGCTGCTCATCATCCGGTAATGGGTCATCCCATGGATGAGAAGTTTTGGCAGTAAGGTAAAAGGACAAGTAAATCCTATAGGGTCAAAAACCCTCTGGGCGGCAGACAAAATTCTTCTACGAGTGATGTCACCAGATCCACTCTCAGATATATCACAAAAGATAACATCATTGTCTTTGTCCCACATCAAACCGAGAACAGAAGAAACTTGTTGACAACCACTCTCTCCATTCAGTGAGGTATGTTCCCATCCACGAAGTTCAAATTTCGCAGTCGACAACAGTTCTGTGGATTCAGTGATGAATTTATCCATTTCTTCTTCTGACCCAAGTGATGTGACACAATTGTCCACATAAAAGGAGCTCTGAAGTAATCTCGCTGTATTATGGAATTCAGGTGGGCTCCTCTCTAGATGAAGATCAAGTACGGCTGCTAGCAGGAAAGGACTGCAGTTGAGGCCAAATACTACCCGTTTATGTCTGAGAACTTGGAGTTCTCTCCTCTCAAAGTCCTCCCACCAAAGGAACCTCACATAATCCCTATCACAGGGAGCAATGGATATCTGGAGAAAAGCCTTCCTTATGTCGGCAATTACACCAATCTTCCCTGTGCGAAACCTATTCAAAATTGGGGGAATCTGTTCAAGCAGATTTGGTCCCTTCTTTAGACAGTCATTCAAGGACAGATTTCCTTTCCCCTTACATGAGGCGTCAAACACTGGTCTAACAGCTGTCGTGGAGTTTTCCTTGAACACACCTCGATGTGGTAAGTAGTGACCTTTGATATCTATTTCTTGAGAAGGCACCTCTTCGATCACGCCTTCCTTCTTCCATTCGTTAAATACATCATTGTAGTCCACATATCTGCCACTACGAATCAGTTTTATCGTTGTAGATGTACATCTCCTTTCAGCAATGTCACGATTCTCTGAAATGTCTTCAAATCTATCATTCCAGGGCATATGAACTTCATAACGTCCCTCCTCATTTATATGCACCGTCTCCTTGAAGTGTTCAAGTGTGGTCGCTTCTAATTCTTCTTTAGATTGTTTCTCAGCTGGGTCTCTTATTCCTAGTGTGTCCAACTTCCAAAGATCAGTCACTGAAGAGTTCAAGGTCAACAATGAGATCGCGAGTGCACTAGAAGAGTTCGAAAACCTATCCATTGATAGTCTCCCCATAATGACCCAACCTAGCCTAGTTTCGACAGCCACAGGTCCACAAGTCAGGTTTCGCACTCTTCCTGTTAGCAGAGGTCCACAGGTGTCGGCACCTAGTAGCAGTTCGATCTCTGGCCTGTCATCACCACAGTCGGAGATAAATATTTTATTTTCTCTAAGTTCTTTCATCCAAGGCCCCTTCTGAACTCGAGGGATTGTACCACAAATGATGGTTTGATCTAGAACTGGTACTTCACACGTGTATTTCCCGTCTACACTTGCTAGTCTTAGTTGATAACTGGAGTGCACTTTCTTTGTTGTCTCAGTCCCTCCAAATAGAGCATGTGCCATTTTCTCAGAACCTGAGGGGTTCAGTCCTAAACCATCTGCGGTCTTCTTCAGCAAGTATGATCGTTGCGATCCAGTGTCGATAAGGGCTCTCACGATGCGCTCCTCTTCATTTCCTGTAATTCTAACCAACAGGGTTTGTAGAAGTACGTCTTTGCTGCATGTTTGGTTACTCAATGTAGTGCTGGGGTCTGCCTTATCTGTCTCTTCCTTTTGTTTCTCTTCGCGAGTCTTCTGCTGGAGCTCAGGACACATTAACACAATATGCTTTTTCCCACAGACATGACACTACATTTACAGGATTTTACCATGTGACCTCGTTTCAGGCATTGAAAGAAACATCCCGCTTTCATCAGAACATTCTTCCTTTAAGTTAAGGTCATCTTTTGTGCTTTAAATCATTCCTTGCTGTCACGAGGTTTGCTGCAGAACACACAATTAAGGCTTAGACTTCTTGAATCCCCGGACAGTAAGCTAGTGGCTGTTGGAATGTTCGTTGCATCTTCCAGTCTCTTCCTTGGTTTGTTCACCGTCCGTTGTGAAGTCTGGAATCCCCCTTGAGCGAGAGTGATTCTCTGTTCTCCCTCTACTTCATTCTTCAAGAATAGAGACAACTGTTCAAGTTTTTCACAGTACACGTTTTCTACTGAATCGCTTAAGGGACGTTGGACAGAAGTTCTCAGCCAGACTCTCAGTAGTTCTTCTGGAAGAGATGACTCTACTAACGGGAACAAAAAAGCGGCATACCTGTCACTAGTCATCCCTAACGACTCAAGAGACCGGAGGTGAGATTCTAAGCGGTCATATAACTGCAATGGAGCAAGTCTCTGCGATGAAGTGACATTCTGAATCACCAATCCTTGTAGTTCGCGCACATACAATTCAACAAGTAATTCTTCCCTACCAAATCTACTTTCAAGACACTGCACTGCTTTCTCATAATTGTCCGCAGTTGGAGGGAAACTGTTCACTACATCCCTAGCTCTACTCCCCTCCGTGGTAGCCTGGAGTAAATACTGGAATTTATCTTCTCGTTCTATATCTGGATCATTATGAATGCGTTGAAACTGACTCCAAAAACCTAACCAGTCCTTAACCTCTCCAGAAAATTTCCGTAGTTCGATTTTCGGTAACTTTAATTTCTTCTTGCCAACACTATCACTCATAACGGTCATAGCTCCATTTTCTTCAGTCGCAAGAAGAGCAGCATTCACATAATCAGTCTTATAACGGGCCTCGTCAAGTTTATCGCGGTATTCTTGTACCTTCTCGTATTCAGTTGCGTATTCCGACTCGTCGTTTTTATCGAGAAGGAATTCCAATATTTTCTCATCCACGTCTTTCATTTCTGTGCCAAGGCGTTCTAATTTCGTAAATAGCAATCTTACCTTGTCAGAATCTGTTTCAGCCATCAGTGTATCGTATGTCTTCGTGAACATGGCCCGTATCGGCTTTCTCGCTTTTACGAGTTTATCCATATTTAATCGTACTTACGGGTATGTTCACGTCAAAATAATCCTGGCAGGGTCGCCAGTAATGTTGAATCGAATATGAAAATCTACCCGACTTACTAATATTCGTCAAGGGTGGCTTTATTCATTACAGACAAGGCAAAAAAAGATCACTGACTAGCGTAGAAGATTGGAGACACGTACCTGGCGAGTGTAACCCAGCTGACCTCCCTTCGCGAGGTTGCTCTGCAGAATCCCTCATAAATTCCAGATGGTGGGAGGGGCCAGCTTGGCTGAGAGCAGAAGAAAAGGACTGGCCTATGTCAGGTGTGGTTGCAGACGAGGAAGAAGTTGATCGAGAAAACAGGAAGGTAACCTCAACACTATCCAGTTTAATCGAAGAGGAAGACCCCTGGTACCTGAGACGCTTTTCGAGGTTTTCACAGATTGTGAGGCTTGTGGCTTGGATACTGCGCTTCTTCAGGAAAGCATCAAAACTTGAAGGTTGCGTGTCTGGTGAGCTTTCTGTTTTGGAAATCGAAGAGGCCGAAAGAAGGTTACTACGCCTGGCTCAACTGGGAGTGACGGAAGAGACTGACAAGAAAGGATTGAAATCATTCTGCACAGTTGTTGGTTCAGATGGTCTTCTGAGGTTGAAGACAAAGATTGTGCAACGAGATGATGTTGAGAACTTCAGATATCCCATTCTGCTACCGTCAAATCATAAATTGGTGGAGATCCTAATTAGAGACTATCATCTTAAGTACTCTCATGCTGGTGTCCAAATGTTACTTGGGAAATTGAGGGAGGACTATTGGATTCCAAAAGGGAGGAGGACAGTGAGGAGAGTGGTTAACAAATGTGTCAGATGTCGAAGATTTGAAGCAAAGAGAGTTGAGACTGGTCCTGTACCTCTACCAGGAGATAGAGTGGGGGAGGCATCGGTTTTTGAAGTGAGTGGGGTTGACCTAGCAGGACCTTTGCACCTTAGAGATGGTGAAAAGGCCTGGATCCTGTTGTTCACCTGTGCAGTTTATCGTGCTGTTCATTTGGAACTGGTGCAAAGTTTGTCGACAGGAGCCTTCCTCCAAGGAATGAGGAGATTCATCGCCAGGCGGGGCAGACCCCGAATATTGTACAGTGACAATGGGACGAATTTCACTGGGGATAATAATTCCTTTGCCTCACTGGACTGGGCTGACATTGAAAGAACGTCTTCCATCAAGAGAATTCAGTGGAAGTTCATTCCACCCACTGCTGCATGGTGGGGTGGATGGTGGGAGAGGATGGTGCAGATGGTCAAGAAGCTGTTGAGGAGAACATTGGGGAAAGCTTGTCTCAAGTATGAGGAGCTTACAACCATTCTTTGCGATGTTGAAGCCGTGATCAACTCCAGATCCTTGACCTATCTCTCGGAGGATCCAGATGACTTGATGCCATTGACACCGGCCATGTTCCTGCAAGACATTCGTTCCACCGGAGTTCCTGATCTTGACCACTTGGATGGAACAGACATCAGAAGGCGAGTCAAGTATCTCCACCGCTTGCGTGAAGATTTGCGGAAAAGATTCCGGGACCTGAGCCTCCTGGTGCAGTCGCATGTTGACATGAAACCCCATAGAACATTGAAGGTCGGTGATATTGTGTTGGTGGGGTCGGATGACAGGAAGAGGTTGGAGTGGCCAGTGGGAAAGGTCACAGAAATGTTCCCTGGCAAGGACAACAATGTCAGGGTGGTTCGTGTTAAGGCAGCGGGGAGAAGTATGACCAGACCAATCCAGCGGATATACTCTCTGGAAATATCGTCGTCACAGGATACTCCCTTGGGTGAAGACGAATCAAGTGATGACGAGTGTGAAGCCCCCAGTGATCAACAATTGATGAGAACAAGAAGGGGACGTGTAGTGAAACTGCCTGCTCGATACAGGTCGTAGCTTGTGATGGTGTAAGCTTAATAATTGTAAATAAGTTATGTTTTGATTTTGTGTTTGAAATCAAAAGGTGGGAGGTATGTGACGTTCACTAACTCGCAGTTACTCCTTTCCTATGTTTTTTCTGTTATGATCTTTCAGGCAAGGAGAAGATGAACTGAGAAAACATAGGAAAGGAGTAACTGCGAGTTAGTGAACGTCACAGACGGTGAAGAAGCCTTTCGTCACAAATTGTTCGATTTCGGACGCAGTCATGGTTTCATTTATCCTCAACATTTGCTGAAGGTAAATGTGAGCGTATTTGGCATAATTAAAATGCCCTGCAGCATGTAAGTATGGAATCATGCTCTGCACACAATACAGGTGAAGATTCCAGTCCCCGGAACGTTCGGCTCTCACCAAAAGACGCATGGTGGTTACCATTTTGAAATACTGAGTCCACAATTTCGCTGTGCGACCCGATTTGGCGATCTCGTCGAACTTGGTGTAAAACCGACTAGAGGCGTCAGCGAGACATGCAGTGTTGCGGATGCTTGCAACTGTTTATTCCCCTAAAAGTACCTTTCGGTGAACTGCTTTAAGTTCTTCTGTTAAAATCGTATCTCGTTTTATGTCGTCGATGAGGACACTGGTGAGAGCAACTTGAGTCAGGAAGTGGGCACGGATTGCTCGAGCATACGCGTGTCCAGACATCATGTGAATTACCGAATTCTTTGCATAAATTCCCACCCACAAGACCTCTAAGCCACTTCCAGCCATTAAAAATCCTACAGCGCCCATAAAGGACATCAAGTGGTGGAAACCTCCAAGCCGCAAAGTAATATTTGATAAGGGAATATTTTCTTCGGCCGAGAGCACGCTATCCAAAGCTTTTGCATAGAGCGGTTGGTCAAACGTTACCACACAGGACTGGTTTCTCGCGTCGCTCTGCTCTGCTGCATAAAGGAGGCAAGTGTGAATCGTCGACGGATTAGAAGGCGATAAGTTTGTATATTCATTTTATCTTTAGAATAACTCTTATTCCACCAATCCAGGTAACTTTACTAAGTTAGTGCGTAAAAACAGGTCAAAATCGAACTTTAAACAAACTATTTATATTATTAACAGTACTAAAATAAATTAAAAAAGCTATAAGAATGCGTCTAGCATATCTTATTAATGTTTCCGAGACTTCGACAGTAAAATCTGTGCAATTTGACACCAGTCTGACCTCGCTAGGACCACTAGTTCGAAATATATGGCCAAGAACCGAAAAATCCAAGATGGCGGCGTTTTTTTTTCAAGATGGCGCCTTTTCCCCAGCTCGGATTTTTTGGGACTTCGTTTAGGACATTGTTCTTAACGTTTCCACCAATGTTCAGCTTGTTAATCTAACCAATAGATGGAATACTAATAGGTCATGCGCTTTTTAATATCTTGTGAACCCGTAAGGCTACGGACTTGTATGAGAGGTCGTTGGATTTGGGATGACGCCCCGTTTTTGAATATAGTTTCGATTTTTGTCAAAAGGGTCTTGGCACTTCTGTTAATATTTTGTGACTGAATAAGGCTACGGACTTGTATGAGGTGTTGTTGGCGTTGGGAAAACGTCCTTTTTGCTATGGACGACTTGTACTATTTTACAAAAATTTTGGTTTTGAAAGTAGGCGATAGTTTGAAAACCAAACTTGATAGAAAGTTGACCCATAGTTTAAACTAATTGTCTCTATGTCTTTTTTATTTTTATAATATTTTATTTTTATTTGATACATTTTTTGAAAAACGTCCGATTTTGAAATTCTTATATTTTGGAAACTAGGAATTCCTACAGCTCCCGATTCACTGGCCGGCAAGGAATGGGATGTCTTTACAAGCTGTTGACAAGCTGTAAATATGCTTGCCTATCATAGCCAAGGGGCTTAATAAGTTTTGGTGCAGGATGTACTATGTTTGTGAATTTACGTTTCCGCTGTGGATGAGCACAGGGCCGACTGGAGGATGCAACAATTGGGGGGGGGGGGGGGAATGTTGTGGGAGCGTTAATGGATTAAAAGGGGCACTGGCATTACGCTTCATGATTTCATGTTAAAAAAAAACACTCATCCATAAATCATTATTCAAAAAGCCCGCCCTCTTACAAAATCCTCAAGTGCGCATGCGTAAAAAACAAAAATGTTAATTCATAGCGGCATCCAGCAGTACGCATGCGCTTTATGTGGAACAACGTTTAATTTCATATTAGCAGCGCACAATTGAAAAGCGACTTTTACTAAAAAAAAATACTATTTTACCCCCTATTAGGGGTAGGTTTTATTTTGGAGATGGAATGAGTTGTTCATTGGAAAGAGGACGTCACCCCGAGTCCAACGATATGACGTATGCCAAAATCGGACCATGGGGTCGCGAGTAATCCACATGAGAGGTCAGCGTAGCCGAGCGGCTAGTGTCACTCGTTTAAAGCACCTCTACTCCCCTACTTGCCTTGATTCCTTCTTCCAACATTCAACGTGTGGGATTAATCAGGGGTGTTGATACCTCTCTCACTCATGCTGAGTTACTCCGGTATATTGAATCTCCGGTGACCATTATCAGAGTTTAAAGATTTTTCCGCACGGAAACTGTAAATGATATGTTTGAAAATATCGCTACGGGGATGTAAAAATCTTTTTTGAAGCACAAAAATTGCCGGCATACGTCAGTATATTCAATGTATTTTTGGAAGTGAGTTTGTATATTTTTTCCCCCATTAGATGCCAAAAGTGTCAGCGTTATGGACATGTCCAACTTATTTTAAAATTAAAAAGTGGTCGTAGACAGAGAAAGACGATACCGCTGTGGTGTGTTACAATGAGGCTATCACCGGCCATGCTGAATACAGCAAATGGCTATTTCGAGGGGGCGACAGAGCGAGGGGTCGCTTTTCGATATGTTTCCTATGAAGAACGAATGAAGGCGAATATTCCAAAATCCCTCATGGCAATCTTTAAACATATTAGTAATTGCTGATCAGTAACATGACAAATGATAATTATTGACAAAGGGGCCCTAACGATGAAACAAAAAAATATTATTTTAAATTATTTTAAATTGTAAATGTAAAGTGGTGGTAGACAGACGGTACAGACCGCTGAGCGTGTGTTTGAACAAGCCTGATGCTGACCACAGTGACAGTGCCCAGAAGAAATGGATCGCTATTTAGGCGGGACGCCGGGGGCGGCTTATGACGGTTGGTTTTCTGATATTTCCTATGACAAATGGAGGCTAATATTCCAAAATTTGTGAAGCGTGCTTAGATTTTTTACCCCTGATCTTTAACATGCTAGTAAATGGTAATAAGCGAGACCGCTGTTTCGCACAGCAAATGGTTGTAGAATATGAAAACCTATAACATTCGGTCGACTAAGCCATGTGCCAAAACGGTAAGGTCATTGCCCTGAGATGTTATAAACTAAATATTGAACTGGGTGAAAGTATGTGGTTAACATGGTCATGTATTGAGGATGGCCGCTTGCTAATAATTATTAATACAGTAAAATGTTTAAGAATAATAATTATAAGACACACGTTTTCAATGCTCACACACACAGTCCTGCTCGCTGGAGACTGAATACTGTACCTAGCCAGAGGCCTTGTCAGAGCTGCTGCTGCTGATAAGACAAGAATGTCTGTGTGGGCAGGAAGTACAGTGTCAGGTTACTTGACTGGTGGCGGCTAGTAGGTCTGGCGTTTAAACAGCAGCCAATGTTGGTTCTTATGCAGTAGTACTATCAATGTATAAGAGGCAGCCATTTTGGTTCTTTATAAAAAATGAACTAGTATAAGGTATATGAATCTTATCGTACTTGAGAAATGTGGGAATGCGTGGGAACATGTGAGAGACAGTCAACAGTTCCAGGTCAAAACGCTGAGAAAATTCAACTCTCTCTGTTGCTAAGCAGACCAATAAGGATTGCGTTAGTGATGCACTTGTCGTTTTAACAAACAGATGTATACAGTAGAGCTCTGAACTGAACATGTTTAAAGATTGCCACGAGGGATTTTAGAATATTCGCCTTCATTCGTTCGTCATAGGAAAAATATCGGCAGCCTGAAAAAGTAATTTCAATTTTTGGTCCGTAAAATCGTAAAATGGCACAGTCTATCCATAAAGCCGTAAATTACCCCACATTCCGTACAATTTACGGGTAACCCGTAAAAGTTGGCAGGTATGTATCTATATAGGTTTCTTTATCTAAAATTACAGTGGTGTTGCCTTTATCAGCTTTTGTCATTATGAGGTTATTGTCCTGGTTGTTTTGTTAATTTCTTTTATTATTGGAATATGACTGATATCTACACTGTTGTGTTTTATGATATTTTTTATTTTGTTTTTGATATAATTTGTATACAATACAATTGCCATCCACACTAATATGCATTAGAATTTACGTCTCAACCCTCGTATTTGATATCTTTATCATATACATTTTCCCATGATATCCAACATTTTTCTGATTTCTCTGAAAAGTGTAAATAAGAGATTTCACTAGATTCCATTCATTAATTATGACAAATGATGTTGAAGAACTCCATCAATCAATAGAATATATTCAATATAAATACCCCTTAGGGTACATGTTTCGAGCTCTGGGAACCCTTCATCAGCCCTTTCATATCAACACTCAGACAAGGATTACTAAACTTATCAACATGCAGTTAAAAAACATATACATCACTAAAAACTATTAAAAACACGTAAAAAAACATTTTAAAATCCATTATACAGGGTCATTATCTATGTGAGCCCCGATAAACACGGCAAGCTAAGCCGGCTTTGATTGGCGCAAATCGCGGGCGCGCGTATACGGTTCAGTCGGTGGTTGGCGAACACTTTTGCACTTTTACCAAACATGTTCAATAATGTGTACTTACACTGCTCATAGTCGATGCTGAAAATGTCCTCCTTCTATTGTAACACACACCTGACATCTTATGAAAGAATGGACAACGATCTCATCTAATTTTTGTTGTCTGTTAACTTTCTTATTATTAAAGAAGCCAGTTTTCTTGAATCGTTTAGCAAGCCTCCTAATTGTACTGGCATTAGGCATAGGTCTTCCTGGAAACATGATTCGAAATTTTCGTCTTGTTTCAGATAACTCACTAAATGATATGAGACAGTGGAGTGGGGTATTGCTAAGTCCTCACCTGGAGAGCCAAATGACACAATAGTTTGCCACGGTCAACTCATTTGACTGGCCAGGTGCGCAGGGAGTGGACCTCGCAATACCCAGCTCCGCTGACTCGTATCGTTAGTAAATCTCTTGCATTTTACTGCATTCAAATGCTCCCCATATCTTGTGACAAAGGTTCTCCCTGTTTGACCTATATAGTCTGCTTTACAATCGTTACACTTCAACTTATAAACACCAGATCTATCAAATTTGCTATCCTGATTGATTTTTGTTGAATTAAAAATAAATTTCTGCTTGGTGTTGTTCGTTTTGTAGATAAGTTGAAGTGTAACGATTGTAAAGCGGACTATATAAGTCAAACAGGGAGAAACTTTGTCACAAGATATGGGGAGCATTTGAATGCAGTAAAACACAAGAAATTTTTGGCTATCGCAAATCATATGCAGGAATCAGGACATACAGGACATTCATGTACAGATGTAGACAACGATCTGCACATTCTTCATTTTGAGACCAAAGGCACAATCTTGAACATTTTAGAGCAGAGGTTAAATCCCGGAGAAAACCTCAACGATATTTACTTTAAAACCAATGTTTTATATGGCATGTTGTCTGACTACATAATCGACACAAACCTAAAAAAAAACACGATAGCAAGTTTTTCCGTAGCATCCGCCCCCTAGTCTTGTATATGTTTACATCTGCTTCCGCATAGGAAGCAGGTATCCAGATTGACGTCACGTGTGACGCAGCCCCCTCCCACCTTCTTCCGCCTTCGCTACCTTGACCTAGGACACAGCTCGCTTCATTAGTCAGAGAGCAACATCCAGTTTGGAATAAGGTAATCCTGCAACATGCCGTTCGACCCGCTCGTGTAGACATTTCAAGTTTCCAAATTGTTCACTGTTCTCTTACTCGCAGAAATGTTTGACTATTCGTAGGACAAAGACATGGAGCATATTCCAGTTCCATAACTTCTGGCCATGGATGTAAGCCCATCTGATTTTATTAATTTAGAAGTTAGAGATACCACGTTTTTTTGCCATTGATTTAGCTTCTTTTCTTTCTTCTTTCTGGACAGACACCTCGTGGGGATGGTTTTACTCAGGCTTTATCAGAATTTGAGTCGAGGAATCTCCGTCAACACCTGACAACCTAGCCCATTTTACTAATCAGAAGGATGGAAACATCATAACACAGTTTCAGACTCATGTGCAGCAAGAAATATTTTCAAGGACATTCTTTTAAGAATACAACTTAGTCTGAGTCGTTAACCACGGTTCTACGTTGGTGGCAGATGTGTGATGGAAGCTTCACTGAGACCCTGTGACTACTCAGGGATATGGTCCTGCATCTGCCCACCCCGAATGGGAAAGGCCCTAGAAAATGTGGGCTAAACATCGGAAGTCACTCTCCAAACCTGTCTGGGAAACCGCACCCAGAGGGTCTCCCCTTTTTGCGGTCGAAAGAAATGCAAAACCAAATCAATAATTATTGGCGCATGGAACGTCACAACACTTCTTTATCTTAACGACAACAACAACAGACCAGAAAGAAGAACTGCTCTCATCACCCATGAACTGGATAGACTCAATATCGATGTTGATGCCCTGAGTGAAACCAGACTTGCGGGGGAAGGTAAAATCAGTGAGACCTCAACAGGGTATACCATCTTCTGGAAGGGAAAAAAGGAAGAGGAACATCACATTCATGGTGTAGGTTTTGCAGTGAAAACTAAGTTGGTGCAAGAATATCGACTCGCTCCCTCAGCAATAAATGAAAGACTCAGACTCTCCGTATACCTCTTTCGAGAGGCAGGTTCATTACACTTTTTTCCTCTTATGCTCCCACTCATATGGATGATGAGGACTCCAAGAACTATTTCTACCACCAGCTAAGCACGGTCATCACCAGGCCTTCTACTGACAAACTCATACTACTAGGAGACTTCAATGCCACAGTGGGGAGAGACAGTCAATTATGGGGAAGAGTCATGGGAAATCATGGTATAGGGAACTGTAATGCTAATGACCTATTACTCCTTGGCCTATATGCTGAGCATGAACTCTACATCACCAACACGCATTTCCGACTCCCGGACCACTTCAAGACTACTTGGATGCATCCACGTTCTAAACATTGGCATCTGATGGATTATGTCATCACCCGACAGCGTGACAAGAATGATGTCCTGATCACGAAGGCAGCACGAAACATCGACGACTGTTGGACAGATCACAGACTCTTGATTAGTCGATTCAGGATTGCTATCAACAAAAGACCACGTTCCCACTTCATGAATCCGTCTAGGAGAAAGTTCAACACCTCCAGGCTGCTTAATGAAACTGTTGCAGAAGGATACCGATACACTATTCAAGAAGAACTGACCAACAATCCATTCAATACAAAGGATTTTGACACTGTGAATGGACCACGCTTCAGAGAATCATTACAGAACCAGCAGAGGAGGCTATCGGCTTTGAGAAGAGGAAGTGCCAAGACTGGTTTGATGACAACGAGGTAATTCTGAATCTCATCAGTGCTAAACGGGACGCTGGTCTATCCCTTTTGCAAACCCCATGCCCCAGAGAGAAACAAAAGAAATTTCAGGAACTAAAGCAGACATGTCAAGCTAACATTCGTGAGATAAAAAACAACTGGTGGCAAACTAAAGCCAAAGAACTTCAGAATTTTTCAGACGCCAGAGACCTACGCAACTTTTATGCGGCACTGAAAGAGCTGTACGGACCTATCCGTTCCTCTTCAGGTACTCTATAAGATGCTGATATCACCACCATACTTACCGACAGCCAGGACATCTTAGAACGATGGAAAGAACACTTCAGTTCACTCTTAAATCGTCCCTCTACCGCGGCTGAAGATTTTCTACGTTTTGTCCCTCAACATCCTCTTCAACCCTGGATGGCAATACCTCCGACTTTCCGTGAATTTAACAAAGCTTGCAGTAGCCTGAAACCAAGGAAGGCTCCAGGTCCAGACAACATCCCTCTGGAACTCATTCAAAATGGAGGCTTACCCCTAAAAACCAGGCTCTTTTACCTGATCCTCTTAATCTGGGAAACCCAAAAAATACCTGCCGACTGGAAGAACGCCACCATTGTTTCTATCTTAAAGAAAGGCGATCGCAGTATCTGTGGAAACTACCGAGGTATTTCCCTCCTTTACATAGTAGGAAAAGTTTTTGCCAGAATCTGACTGAATCAACTCCAAACTATCTCAGAAAGAATACTTCCTGAATCACAGTGTGGATTCCGTACTTCCCGAGGAACAGTTGACATGTTCTTCTGTATAAGACAACTGCAAGAGCAATGCAGAGAACAAATGACACCTCTGTTCTTAGTCTTTTACGACCTTGAAAAAGCCTTCGATACTGTTCCCAGAAAAGCAATGTGGTTGGTTTTGGGGCGTTTTGGATGTCCGGAACATTTTGTTGGATTGATTCGGGCTCTTCAAGATGGTATGGTCAGGCAGGTTCTGTATCAGAATGATGTCTCAGAAGAATTTCTGATCATAAATGGGCTGAAGCAAGGCTGTGTTCTTGCACCTACTCTTTTTGCACTATACCTGACGCCATGCTCTATGAGACAGCATCTACAAACAACACAGGTGTGGAAATTAAATATCGGTATGATGGAGGGCTAGTCAACCAGACCAGACTTCGTTCCAAAATATTAACCAATATTCACCAGGTTACAGAATTGCAATATGCCGATGACAAATGCCTCACCAGCCCATACATCTGAAGAGCTGCAACAGTCTGTCAACTGTTTCAGGAGTGCATAGAAACATTTTGGCCTTACCATAAACATTCAGAAGACCAAAGTATTAGCTCAACCTGTTCCTGGAACCTCTATCCCAGGTTTTGATATTACTATCTCTGGCACATCTTTGGACCAAGTCGATCACTTCTCATACCTTGGGAGTATTCTGTCTACACAATGTACTGTTGAGAAGGACGTTGATAACAGAATCCGTTCTGCGCATGCAGCGTTTGGACGTCTCTCACGTCGTGTATTCCAGAGTAAAGATCTAAAAATACGTACAAAACTAATGGTATACCAAGCTGTTGTAATTTCTACGTTGCTCTATGGATGTAAGACCTGGACCCTATACCGCCAGACCATCAAAAATCTGGAACGCTTTCACCTCCAGAAACTCTGTTCCATTATGCACATCAAATGGGATGACTATATAACGAATGCTGCGGTTCTCGAGAGAGGAGAGATGAAGAGCATAGAGGCTATCATCATTAGTCACCGGCTTAGATGGATCGGTCATGTCAAACGCATGAATGACGACAGACTTCCACGGTAAACCCTGTACAGCGAGCTCAGCATGGGCAAGAGACCTCTAGGAGCACCTCGGAAGCGTTACAAAGATCAGCTTAAACAAACCTTGAGGAGTGTAGCAATTGATCCTGATAATTGGCATACACTTGCGGAAGATCGCGCACGTTGGCATGCAGCCACCTCAGCTGCGGTTTCACTTTTTGAAGAAGAATGCCGAAGGCAGGAAATGGAAACTCGTCAGAGGAGAAAGCTGCGGCAGATATTGCCACGTCCTCCACCTTCGATCATCTGCATTGTGTGCGGCCGTATGTTCTATGCCAGAATTGGTCTGTTGAGTCACCAGCAACATCACCATCGAGTGAATACAAATTAGTAATGCAGGAAAGAAACATACACTCGGATATGAGTATTGGTCGCCGACGCCGACTTAACGCACAAATTACATTATATAATGGATTTTAAACTGATTTTTACGTGCTTTTAACAGATTTTAGTGATGCATATGATCATTAACTTAACGGCTGAGGGGACTCGACGTGCTGATCACGCGTCACCCCAATATCTGCAGGCCAAATGGCTGGGCAGCGGTCGCTTGGCCTAGTGCCAGGTGTTGTTTTTTTGTTTTTTGTTTGTTTTTTATATGATCATTAACTCTAAAGTTGGTTGGATTCTGGAAATGTACATAAAATATATAAGCACGTTGTTAGTATGACATTATAGTGTTTGAAGCCATTTTTCAGTGTTGCCTTAGTAAACAAAAGTTCGGTGCTTTTCAGTCGGTCAACACGATTGTACCCAAATGAGATGGGTCATTCCCTAATCCTGGAAAATATTACAAGAGATTACAAGAGTTCACTCGGTCACTGTTTGCACTCGAAAATGTGTTTGTTGTAAATGGACAATTCAGATTGTATTGTACAGGCTACTTAACTGGTCGAGTATTGCACGGTCCTATTGAGAGCAGTTCACTTGGTCACTGTTTGCACTCGACTGAATGGAAATTCCTGTGTGTGACAGTCCGTTATCTCGCTAGGCTGTTCCCCTCTCGCATTCCTAAGTACTGTGTGTTCCTCGCACAAGTGTACTTGTAGTGAGTTGCCAAGTCTAGTCACTACAGGTACACAGAGTACTTAGGAATGCGAGGGGGGAGGGGAAGAGCCTAGCGAATGGATCCTCCACACATGAATTTCCATTCAGTTGAATGCAAACAGTGACCGAGTGAACTGCTCTCAACAGGACCGCGCAAGACTCAACCAAATAAGTAGCCTGTACAATACAATCCAAATTGACCATTTACAACAACCACATATTCACTCCAAACAGGCAAATTCTGGAGGTCAATCACCACTTCCAGTATCTCAACAAAACATCACATAGACTACAACTAACAAATATTGATGAGTTGCATTATCTCAACTAATACCGCAACTAAATAAGTGTACATATTGTAAATATTTTCACCCATACCTTAAGACAGATTTTATAGCCTAAGTGTAATGGACCTGATGATGATCGCTTGACGATCGAAACTGGTCATCCAAGTGTATTTATTAGCCTCATGTATTTTTTTTTTTTTCAGGATTATGGAATAACCCATCTTATTTGGGTACAATCGTGTTGACCGACTGAAAAGCATCAAACGTTTGCTAGTATGATTATATTAATCAATCTTATATGCTATTAATCGCATAATGCATCATGTACATATCAAAAAATATAGGCTAGTAGCCAATATAGAAATTGCATAAACACTCTTACACAAGACCATCACTGTTCACTGGCGGACATTATTCTAAAACAAAAACAAAATGATAGAATCCAAGTAAAGCAAGTCGTGTTGACCGACTGAAAAGCACCAAACGTTTGCTAGTATGATTATATTAATCAATCTCATGTGCTATTAATCCCATAATGCATCATGTACATATCAAAAAATATAGGCTTGTAGCCAATATACAATTGCATAAACACTCTTACACAAGACCATCACTGTTCAATGGTGAATATTATTCTAAAACAAAAAAAATCATAGAAACCTAGTAAAGCATGATACCTCTCTGTTCTACTTCGTTATACAAGGTCCACGTAAGGCTTTTAGTTTTGAAACTGGCACCTTGTCTTTGCAGTTCTTGAATCCTCTAAACACTATTTTTGACTGATACCACTGCATGTTTCCACCAGCTGCATCAAGAAAACAGACTTCTTTAGATGCTGCATCAACAGAACATTCTCCTCCTTTGGATGCTGTTCTAAAATCACTGTTATCATTATAAATACGAAAACATTGATCATCATTCACTTCACATTCCTGTGTACTTGAATCGTTGTAAATATGAAAACGACCATTATTCGCTCTACTCTCTTTCGAACAGGAAATTCTTGGGGTTACACTATGTGTGAAAGAGAAAACAGCCTGAGAACAACGGGCTGGAATGCTGTACTGGTCCTTAGGAAGAAGCCACTCAGACTTCCTGCCAGCTGGCTTCTTGATGAAAATGTACACATTAGTTGGACATAATGGCCGGCTTATAAGTTCGTGAAATTCTTCGGACATCATCAAGAGCCTGGAACACATCAAACCACAAAGATTTAGATGAAAATACCTGGAAAACTACCGGGAATTCGTTTGATTATATAACTGTACGTGGGACAGATGACCTCGCTGTTTCAACCCTGAAAACAAAACAACAATAACTAACTGCACGTAAAAATTTGCTCAAATACTGGGCCAAGAGAACAGCCCTGGTCTTCTTTTTAGCCCAGCAAGTCACACAATAAAAATAAAGCTACTATACCGGAGGATACAGCCAGTATCCAACATTTGAATGAACATCGAAAATTATTCTATTTTTCAGGGGGGGGGGGAAGAGTTACCAAAATTCACAAGATGGAATTGTAAACTTTTCAGTCTGTAAAGAACCTGGAGAGAGAGAGAGAGAGAGAGAGAGAAAAAAAAAGGGTAAAGTGATACAAACTCTCATATTTTAATTACACTATGAATTTGTAGTGATAGAAGCCATTTTTCCATGTTGCCTAATTCTAATAAAGAAAGAAATGTTTGTTTCCTGCCTAATGCAATTGGCACAATTCATGTTGACCGACTGAAAAGCTTTCTTTATTATTATTATTATTAAAAATTATTAAAAACTATTAAAATCAAAAGGCTCTCGACTTGCATACATACATTTTCAGTTGAGACTGTTTTGTCCTTCAGCGTCCGGTTTAGTCTGTAGGCCTCTGTTTGAAAGCAAGTCGCTTCCATGATGCCTTATTAGTGGTTAGCACTGCAGCTTCCTACTGTCGAGGAAATAAGTATAGATACTCTAGTTTAGAGGTCAACAAAACCTCTACCCTTAGTCTTACATAAGAACAACCTACGCCAAAATTTTCCTTGTCTTATTTGTCGTTTAACGATATAGAGTAAATATTTGCATTGTATCTCATTAAAATTTTATAGCAGATTGAACAAAGAGTACCGTTTTTTCTTACCAAGTTCACGGAGCGCTCAATTAGAAGGATCATAACGATAAAAGTATTGATCTGATCGTAACGAAACTTTAATAGGTCTTAAAGTAACTTATTGGTAACGCGTATATGAAGTTTTAATCTGATCTGATGTTTCTTAAAATAGTTGTTGTGAATTTTGTAAAACAACTTTTTCTCGGGCCTGGGTTGTCATAGCAGTATGAAATGTGGCTTGTTATGAGGCTCATAGCAATGCAAGGCTTAACTTAAAACTACATTTTATCTACTTGTGATTATCGATTTTATATGGATTGATATTTAATTGGACCATTGTGTGCAGCGATAGTACCGTAGCAGCCTGGCAATGTTGCCAGTTGACTACCGTATTTCGAACTCGCTGCGCGCTCGTTTCTGCGCACACCTTTGTTCTTCGTTGAGTCATTAGCAGCTAGCAGCAACTATCACAGTCTGTATTACCTATTGTTTGCACATCGATCAAGATGCCAGCCAAACCGCAGTTATAGGAGGGAGAATTTGCCATGATTATAAGTGCAATGTTTTTTAGAAGCGAGAGAGAAAGTAATAATGATAAGAGGTATCCGGTTTACCAGAAAGTATCCAAGTGTATTGGAAGGTCGACAGCCACGGTGAAGAGATGTGCCGTTGCAATGAAAGAGAATGATGCGGGATGTGGATCGAGAAAGAAGAGGTGTGTGAGGACGGGACGCCCGAAGATAAAGCTAGACGACTTTACACTTGGCGTTATTAGGAGGAGTATACACGACTTCTATCTAAACAAGGTGTTTCCTACGATAAAAAATCTCCATCAGAAGTTTGTTGAAACTCTGACTGATTTTCCAGGAATGTAAAAAAGAACTCTCTCAAGCATCGTCAACAACTTAGGATTTTCTTTCAAAAAACTAAACCAGAAACCTATTTTGATGGAGTCGGTGACAGTAGCTGCTTCACGGCATACATATTTAATGAACTGAGGAATCTGCGCTCTGAAGGATACAGCATATTTGTACCGACGAAACTTGGTGTGGCCAGATACATGCAATGAAATTTGGATGGACAGAAAATATTATAGACGACTTCAACAACAGTTTTGAAAACTATAACCAATACAGAGGATGCATACAGGAAATTTATGGGAGGCGAGGTGGTTTCAAGACACCATCAGGAGCAGAAGACGTGTAATAATACTCCATATTGGAGTATTACCTAAGTCTCCGTGGCATAGGCGGCAGCACGCCGGCCTCTCACCGCTGGATTCGTGGTTCTAATCCCGGTCACTCCATGTGAGATCTGTGCTGGACAAAACCGAGGCAGACAGGGTTTTCTCCGGGTACTCCGGTTTTCCCTGTCAAAATTTCATTCCAGCAACACTCTCCACTATCATTTCATTTCATCCGTCATTCATTTAATCATTGCCCCAGAGGAGTGCGTCAGGCCTCGGCAGCCGGCACAGTTCATATCCTTGCCGCTAGATGGGGGCTTCATTCATTCCATTCCTGACCCGGTCGGAGACTGGAAGCAGGCTGTGGATTTTTTTCATTGGAGTATTACCTGACGCAGAACTTTGTTTCATCGGAAAGAAGAGCACCGGCGACTACCATAATGAAATGAATTCTTCACATTATCAAGAATGGTTTCAGAAAGTGTTGACAATTTTTCCAGAAAAATACGCTATTGTAATCGATCAGGCCCCGTATCATACAATGGTAGATCCTGACACTAAAAACCCAACAATGTCTTGGAGGAAAGGTCAAATTATACCATGGATCATAGCTAGAGGTATTCCTCCCAGAATCCCAAAGTATGAAAGTATGACGAAAGCAGAGCTAATTGTTCACGACAATCCTCACTTCAGGGCACCTAAAAAGAAGCTGGAACATATAATCAAGAATGTTCACCCTGACGTCGAACTCGTCCGGTTGCCAGTTGCTCATTGTGAGCTCAACCCCATAGAGCTGGTTTGGGCCTACGTGAAAAATAAAATAGCTAAAGTGAATATGAGTAACCAGGCGGAGAGAGGAAGATCAATGGAGGTGATGCGAGATCTCTGTAAAGAAGCCTTGAGATCTGTAACACCGGAGTTAAGGAAAAAGTGCATCGAACACACCAAAAAAATAGAGAAACATTACTGGGAAAAGGATGGGCTAACAGAAAACGTCCCCATTGTTGAACCACTTGCTATAAACTTAAATGACAGTTCATCTGATTCATCGGGCAGTGATTTTTCAGACGGTTAATAAGGGAGCAGTTTTAAAATCTTATTATCTCAAAGGGTATATTACTTCAAACATTTAATCTTATAATAACAGCTTTTCAGCTGACACACCATTTTTAAACCTGCCAATGGAGGTCCAAAGCCCTCATTAAAAAAGGTGATGGGAAATGTTTCACTTCTTGCGGAAATGAAATAAGACAAGTTTCTCTAACTTGTAGGTAAAATTAGCAGAGGCTATAAGCGCTGTACATAAGGGAAGCATATTTCAGGATATAAAGAAGAATTAAATAGTTAAATAGACATGTATGATAGTGTATTTTATATTATTTTTTCTTTATTTTTTTCTTAGTCGTATTACCCTCCAGGGTTGGCTATTCCCTAGGACTCTGCGAAACATTTACCGCCTCCAGCTTGAAACTTTGGGATCGGGGATACAACTGGGGTGTGTGACCAGCACCTCGCCCAGGCGCCTCACCTGCAAAGCGAACAGGGACCTTATGAGGTATGAGGTATGTGAAGAGTGGGAGGGTTCGGCAAGGAAGAGGGAAGGAGGCGGCCGTGGCCTTACGTTAGGTATCATCCCGGCATTTGCCCGAAGACGAAGTGGGAAACCACGGAAAACCACTTCTAGGATGGCTGAAGTGGGAATCGAACCCCCTCTACTCATTTGGACCACCCGAGGCTGAGTAGACCCCGTTCCAGTCCTCATACCACTTTTCAAATTTCGTGGCAGAGCCGGGAATCGAACCCAGGAGCTCCGGGGCGGCAGCTAACCATGCTGACCGCTACGGAGGCGACATAGTTATTAATAATTAAATATTAATGTCATTTTTCAAGTCCTCGTACTGCCGCTCCTTCACCAAGATTTTACTCGTATAAAATAATATCTTCCTTGTCAAGTGAGCGACCTATGGTTTAACCCATAGACATTCACTTCATCTTTCCTTTCCTTTAATATACCAGTATTGCCACCGCAGAATTTCAACTACCGTAATACAGTTAAGTGAACAAGGAACTGTCCTTATTTTGCTGAACTATGATAAAATATTTGATGTAGTGTAATGGTGTGATGATTGCTTTGTATAACTGTGATAAAAGTTCAGTTTTATAAAATATTTTATAAAATTTATTTGACAAATTTCTTTGGTAGTGTAATACTGGCCTAACACAAATTGCAAAACAACAACAGAAATTCACAGACCTTACGGCATGGAACACGCGAGCATTATGTTTCACTGGGCAACGTCGCACGAGTTTCCTCGATCGAGCGCATGGTTCGGTGTTCCCGTCGCTTGCTACGATAAATTCAATATCAATATCAATCGATATAAAAACAATAATCACAAGTAGATAAAATGTAGTTTTACGTTTAGCCTTGCATTGCTATGAGCCTCATAACAAGCCACATTTCATACTGCTATGACCACCCAGGCCCGAGAAAAAGTTGTTTTACAAAATTCACAACAACTATTTTTAGAAGCGTCAGATCAGATTAAAACTTCATATACGCGTTAACAATAAGTTCCTTAACGGAGAATTCGAATCATCGCTTTTCAAGAATCAAGGTATACTGATGAGCACCCTTTTGACTCGGAAGGGTACAGAATATATAAGGGAAAGCCTCGTGTAAGAGCTATGCCAAATTGTCCTCAATTCGGTACGGGATTTATAGTAGACAAGACAGTACTTGATTCTATTGTGGACTTTAAATCCTTCTCAGGTCGACTTTCCACCATGACAGTTAAATCAGCTAACAAGATCTACACGCTAGTCAATGGACATGCACCAACCAATATTACCAATAGACAGGACGTTGATAAAGTAGACGAATACTGGAACTTGTTAGACGATGTTCTTCAGAGAATCCCAATAAACCATGTTAAGATCTTAATGGGTGATTTCAATGCCCAGATTGGCAAAGAAAAAAGAGTATAAATACTCGGTTGGTAAATGGTCCGGTCATAAGCAAACTAACAGGAATGGCATGGGGCTAATAGAGATATGCAGGAACCATGATCTATTTTTTAAATCAACATTTTTCAAGAAAAAATCTTCAAAACCTAAGACTTGGATTTCACCAAATCCACTATTGGGTGAATTTCAGTTGAACCATGTACTTATCTCTCATTCCAACATGGCGGAAATCATGAAACTTCAAGTCCTCAAAGGATTAGATCTGGACTCTGACCATTACCCCACAAAATTCTCTTTGGACATTATCCCAGAAAGGACGCTCCAAAATTACCACCCCGTCGATATGATGTCCATCTTATTCAAAATAGTATGGAATTTACGCAAGAGACACAAAAGTTAACCCCACAGAATTGGCAGCAACTTCAAGCTGAACTTCTAAAAACGGCTGAAAAAATTGCACCTCTAACCATGGTACGGAAACATGCATGGTGGACTGATGAATGTGACCACCTCATAAACCTAAGACAACAAGCATGGCAGAACTGGATGTGCAACAAGAATGAAAGGACACTACAATATCTTCAAGACGTTAGAAAAACAGTAACAAAATCGCTAAGAGTGATTCGTAAAAAACATGAAAACACTAAATTAAAAGATATAGAAGAGGACTTCAAGAAACATCATTCTAGAAATTACTATAGAACATTCAAGCAGAAATTAACTAAATATTCACCACCTTCTCTCCAGTTTCAAAACAACCATGGGAACATTGCCCACTCCAACTCTGAAAATTGTGCACTTCTTGCAGATTATTTTGGCAAACTACTCAATTGGGAGAAACCTCAGGAAACATTTCAATTTTGTCATACTCTACGGAATCCTGACTCGGAACCAGGAAATTCGTGAAATAATCCAATCCATGAAAAACAACAAAGCATCGGGGAGGACCAGATCGTTGCAGAACTATGGAAAAATGTAGGTGAAAACCTCATCATCAAACTCAAAGAAATTATTGATGAAATCTGGCAAACTGAAAAAATTTCTCCAGATTGGAAGATGGTGATCATCCATCCAGTATACAAGAAAGGTAGCAATACGAACCCAAGCAATTACCGAGGGATCTCATTACTCTTGGTAACTTACAAAATTTTGTCCAAAACCCTTTTGAACTGTGCCTATTTTCAACTGGATCCGCAGATTGGTGAATACCAAGGTGGGTTCCGGAAAGGCCGATCGTGTACAGAGCAAATTATCAATTTGAAAAACTCAATGTCTTACTTCAGTAAAATGTCAAACAAAAATTATGTCATTACTTTTGTTGACTTTGCAAATGCTTATGACAGTATTGACCGTGAATCCCTTGTTGCTGTACTCTCAGAATTTGGATTAGATCGCAAGACAACATCAATCATCAAAGATACCCTCTTGAATACAAGTTCAAAGGTTAAATTTATGGGAGAACTGAGCGCAGAATTTTCAATTGATACAGGAGTGCTTCAAGGAGATGGATTATCTCCATTGTTTAATTGTGTGCTCAAAAAAGTCGTCCGAGAATGGAGACGAGCTGGTGCACCATCCCATAGACTAGGACCAAAACTCAAAGGGATAACACTAGACTGTTTGGCATTAGCGGATGACATGGCGTTAATTGCTCCAAGCATTTCTGATGCCCAGAAACAACTTGAATTACTCCAAGAACAAGCAGCAAAAATCGGCTTATGGATTTCTTTTGACAAAACAAAATTTATGACGGATATTAAAACTGCTCCAAATACAGTCCGCATCGGTAATTGTCGGGTCTCCCGAGTTAAAGACTTCAAGTATTTAGGTGAATGGATCAATGAAACTGGCAACGAAAGAAAAGCTATAGAAGCAAGACTACAGAAAATGGAAACTGCTTTCCATTTGAAAACACAAGTTTATAACAAAAAAAATGCCTCTCTTGGAATTGTAAAATTCAACATTATAAAACAGTAAGTCTTGCCTGCACCCTTTAAGCAGCCGAGACACTTAATCTACAACGTAAAACACTGAGAAATCAATTGGAGATTAAGGAACGCAAAATCATGCGAAAAATTTTGGGACCAAGAATTAAAGATGGAATTCACCTTCCGAAACCTAATGCTGACATCTATTTAAAAATTACTAAAATCACAGACACAATCCGTATGAGAAGGATCCTATTCATGGGACATTTGGACAGAATGGACCCAACTTGGTTAACAAATAAAATCTATACGTTTTTACAGAAAAAGGCAACAAGGTCCAATTGGTAGAAACAGGCGGAAAAGGACTTGGCTGAATTATGTTTTCCCAATCTGAAGGATGAAGAGGAAATTAGGAAAATTACTCATACACGGGGTTTTGAGGCAGAAGAGAGAAGACCTACCAGACACGTCTGGTCGCAGCAACGAAGACTAGCTCAATCGTTGAGCATGAAGAGTTATTGGGCAAATATCAAGGCCAAGAAGTGTTGATTCCGCATGGTCCTAGGATTTTTTTGAGAGCGATAAAAATCCTTCAGTATGCCTTCCTTCGGAGGGGAAGTAAAGCCGGCGGTCCCATGTCATAGATTTATGGCATGTAAAAGATCCTTTCACAGACTAAACTTGTGTAAAGCAAAATTTGTTAGGTTAGATTTCGTCAGAACGCTCTATCAAAGTACCAATGTTCACCACTAGGTATCATTGATATCTGGTGGCGAAAGTTGGAACTACTTGAAATTGAACGGAACTTGTAGCTCGCCCTTTAGGGTGTCCGCTGGAAGCAGCTACAGACTCAGGCGAGCCGAACATGTCCTCGGACACTCCCGGCACTAAAAGCCATACGATAAATAAATAAATAAATGGTCCTAGGAGACCCATTCGCGCCGAAGAAGAATAAGTTCCTTTAGGACATATTGTAACGTGTTTTTCGAGGGTTTTTTATGCCACTGGCATAAGTCAGTAGGAAGCCATTCTATACTTATTTACGCGGAAAATTGTTCAGCCAAGAGAATTTTTCATGTTAATTTATTATTATTATTAATTTATTATTATTATTATTAAGATATTTTTCGGAGCATTTTATAAAAGATTATAAGCATACAGATAGGTTTTCTATGTCTTAGAAAACGCTATCAAGCAAATTATTACGAACGACAATATCATAGAAAATTATGTGATTACGGAATTTTATGGAGTTTCGTCAGTTAGGATATTATGAGAGACATGACTCACTGGAAATTCAGGTACAGGCTGATTCTTGTCAAGAAGTATTACGCAAGCGGGGTTGCAGCGTCAAGAAAAGGCGGATAGTTGGAACGGAAATCGACTTCATCATCCGCGCGCCGTGTGTAATGAGCCAGAGAAGGGGAACTAGCGCGTAGGGGGCAGCCAATCAGTGGAGACCACGTAAGCAGGAAGTCGGTACCGAGGTGGGGAGCCGACGTGTGCATATATCGTTCGGCGCGACGTGGAGTGGGGGACATTCTGTGAAAGACTTGACTAGTTCGGTTGCAAGTGTGTCGCTGCAATGTTCCGTGGAGTGGAGAACTATCCTTTTAAAACTTAACCAGTTTGGTTGTACGAGGGTATGGCTCCGTTGTTAGGACCATAAAGTCACCAAATCTACAAGTATATCATCAAATATCGACGGAGATGACGACGTCCAGGAGACTGTGGGAAGCACACAGCATCATCCAGTACGAGGGAAATGCTTCGGCAATTTCCAGTGGTAAGCGCGAATGAAGCAGAAATACGCAATCTCTCATTTCTCTTTGTTTTAATTTTCATATTTCAGTAACTTCATAGCTTGGGAATAAGAGTAAAATCAATAATTTATCAGACTCCGTTTTCACGTAATTTTCTATCGGTAATATTAAAATCGCAACGCTCCAATTTAAATTTTATACTTAGTATTATTATTAATTTTGCTATACCTGTTTTATATAATAAATTCAATTCTTTTACAATGCAATCTTTGCTTTCAGTAGGTAGCATTAGATATAGACCAATTCCTTCTCCTGATACAATTGCTTGTTGGGTTAATGATCAAATCATACCACGATCTGAGTGAATAGATTCTTGAAGGTGTTCTACCAGAGCAAGACGTTGTTAAATACAAATTTAGATTTCAGCATTGCGTTGAGGTCTTGGCGCCCATTAAAACAACATAGCTTAGGCAAAGGTAAACAGTTACATTTATCACCCAACAGTTAGGGAAAGCCAAACCGTTACACTTGTCGCTACCAACATAGGACATTAATTAATGTTACACTTGTCGCTCAACGTGTGGGCTAGCGAAACCGTTACAATTGTACGCTCAACGTGGAGCAAAGTGAATAAATGCTACACTTGTCGCCGACAACTTGGGGCTGAAAACCTAATAACATTTGTGGAAGGAGAAGGGTATATATTTCTGTGCCTGTATTTTGGGGGTTATTTGTCTGTATCAGTGTATATCATTATGGGGGATGAGAAAGAAAGACAGATGAGGTTACGTAGTGGTCATCAACGGGAGAGTGATGATACGAGCAGTTTGTCGAGTGATGGTAGTACCGGGGTAGCGGAGGTAAATCCCGATACTGAAACAGGGAGTGTAGGCGGCCAACCAGAATTAAAAACTTTACTTCTCGAGTTTATGTATCAGAACAAAGTTAGAACAGAATAATGCAAGATTAGAACAAAACAGTAGGGAAAATAAAGAAAGTACAGATGCCTTAAATGCTAAATTAGAACAAAACAGTAGGGAAAATAGAGAGAGTAATGAAACCTTAAATGCCAGATTAGAACAAAACAGTAAGGAAAATAGAGAGAGTACTGAAACTTTAAATGCTAAATTAGAACAAAACAGTAGGGAAATGAGTGACAAATTCGAACTGATTAGAGGTGAGATCAGGGGGGTGATGGAAGAAAAGGCTAAAGAGATTATTGCAGATGTAGACAGAAAATTAGGAAAAGTACAGGAGGAGTTGGAAATTAGAATCAGTACACAGGCTGAAAATTTAAAAGAACTAGTGCAACTGGAAACACAGCAGGTCAAAAAGCAATTGGGGGGAGAAATTGAAAAAATTCAGGTAGCTACTAAAGAGGTTAAGGAACAGCTGGGGGGTAGAATTGAGAAAGTCCACTCACAAATAGTTGCAGAAGTAAATGATTTAAGAGAGAGTAATAGAGAGAGCATTAGCAAGATTGAGGAGAAACAAGCAAAGCTATTTAAGATAAAGTAGAAGAATCAGAAGGAAACATTAAATTAACAGTAAACAGTATTGAGAGGAAGGCTGAGGAGAAAATCGCAGAATTAGAGTTAAAATTAAAAGCTAGGATCAGGCAAGAAAATAGTCAGAATAGGCCAGTTTTTGTGAATAGCACACACAGGGAGGTAGAACTGGGGAAGTTCAGCAATCGACAGGGGTGCCCAATGGAGTTCATGAACACTATAGAAAATAAATTCGGGGAGAGGTTGGAAAATGGTAGTATTGAGTGGTGCCAGGTAGTTGAAATTTTAGAACAAGTGTTTGTGGGGGAAACGAGGAATTGGTTTGCTGTCTACAGAGACAAGTTTACTGATATTAATGATTTTAAAATGAAATTCTGTGAAAAGTTCTGGAATGAGGTTATTCAGTCGCAGCATCGTGAGGGAGTAGTGTGTGGTAAATATAACCCTAAAGGAAGCTCCACCATGACCGAATACTTTTTAGGGCAGGTATTAGTGTGTAAATATCTGGATGGCTTGAAGGAGGAAAGTGATGTGGTGAGGTTGCTACTTAGGCACTTTCCCTATAGGATCAAGGAGGCTGCTTGTATCCAAAATGTAAAGACTATATCACAAGTAGAAAATTTGTTAAGCACATTTGATGCACTAGGGAGAGGGGGTTATGAGGACAATTTCAATCGGAACCAGGGTAATAATAATAATAGACCTAATGAAGCCAGGCATCAGGAAGTTCAAGGGAACGGTGGCGAAGGGGCCAACGCTCAAAATAGAAATAATAATAATCAGCTAAATCAGAACAGAGGAAATGGCTATGGTAATCAGTATCAAGGGAGGAACAATGATTTCAGGGGAAATCAAGGGAGGAACAATGATTAAAGGGGAAATCAAGGGAGAAACAATGATTTCAGGGGAAATCAAGGGAGAAATTATAATGACAATAATTACAACCAGAATAGGGGTCAAGGAAGAGGACAGCCTAGTGGTAGTAATATACAGCCAAACAATGACAACACAGCCCAGAACAACCAGACCAGTTCAGTAGTTAGTAGTACTACGGCCAGCTGTAGCGGTTCTTTAAACGCGAACCAGGCTGCGAAGTAAGGTCAGAATCTCAGTCTGTAGCATGCCCTGTCCATACAATTATACAGGAACCCTATGACCTAAATGTCAGAAATGAATTATTACATGAACTAAATGATGAAGGTATTATTCAGGAAGTGGTTAGTAAGAGCCCCATAGTTAAATTTAACGTGTCCGAGGCGTACACAGATGTTTTAATTGATAGTGGTTGTATGAAGAGTTGCATAAGTAGTGCATTTTATGATAAAATGAAAGGAACTGGAGTAAATTTTGAGGAGATGCCAATTAAAAGCACTTTTGTTATCACAGCTGTTGGGAAGAGGTCTAAAGTAATTTCTAAGCAAGTTTTAGTAGACATTAAAATTAATAATCATGTAGAGAAGCAGATTTGCCTTGTAATTCCAAATTTAGTATTCAGTGTTATCTTGGGTTCAGAGTGGCTAAGTAGAGTGTCTGGTAACTTATGTTATGATGTAGGGAGTTTGAAATTTAAATGGGGAGATTCTGAAGTAGAAGTAGCGTTCAATGACCATATTCAGAGGAGTAGTATTGTAGGTGTAATTTGTACTTTAAATGAGATATCGCCAGCCGTAGAGCGGGGTTCTCCATGTTTTATGGGCAGTGTGATTACGAACGGAAGTCTAAAGGACTTGTTACGTGATGCTGCATTTCAGGGAAATATAGAGGATGAACAGTGTGTTCGGCTCTATGATGTGTTATTGTGTAATAGGAGAGTTTTTGAGGATCGCATTGGTATGGCCAATTGCTATACACATTCATTGAACGTTATTGATAGGTCAGTATTCACAGGACATAGATATCCTGTACCTTTCGCTTATCAGAGTGCAGTTGAGGCACAAATTAATCAGATGCTTGAAGATGGGATTATTGAGCACTCTAACAGTCCATTTGTTAATTCTTTGATCACGGTACCCAAGACCGACGGCACGGTTCGTATTTGTTTAGACGCTCGTTTGGTTAACAGTAGAATTAGTTCAGATCAGCTGAAATCTATGTCAATAGAGGAATTAATGAAAACATTTGAGGGGAAGAAGTATTTCACTTGTGTAGATTTGAGTTCCAGTTTTTGGCAAGTGCCACTTATGTACGAAGATAGACCATTTACAGCTTTTAGTCATAAATATAACCTTTATCAATTTTGTAGAACACCTTATGGGTTAAAGAGTAGTTCAGCAGCTTTAATTAGGGCTTTAAACATTGCATTAGGGGATGACACAGGAGAGTTTGTAACCATTTACATAGATGATATGGTAATTAGTTCATGCAGTTTTGAGGAGCATCTACGTTATTTAGATATAGTTTTTCAGAAGTTAGATCAGGCAGGGTTCACTTTGAAGCTGTCTAAGTCGTCATTCTGTCAGTCAGAAGTGACATTTTTAGGTCATAGAGTGTCAAGTAGAGGTGTGACACCAGAGGAAAGTAGGGTTTAGCATGTGTGGACAGTAGCAACAGGGCATCGTTACAGACACTGAGAAATATGCTAGTAGAGCAACGTGATGACGTTCATTTAAAGGGAGCCACTTGCAAGGTTGGAAGCAGGTGACGCAGAAACATTTATAGTTTCCAAACGTATTGGCAAAACAGCATATGTGCTGGAGAATAGTGAGGGAAACAGATTATACGGGACGTATAATATACATAGTCTACGAAAGTATGTGTCATAAAGTGAGGATGTTTAGCTGGCGAGCCAGCCTATCAAATGAGTAAGTGTGGTATTTGGTGCATGGGAGGAGTTGGTCTTCCAGGCAGGCGTATCAGAAGTCACACGGGGGGGGGGTAGTATGTAAGTAAATGAGAGTTTTTAAGGTACAGGGAAATATGACGGGATTGTCGGATGCTCTTGAGCACTAAAATGTCTCGATACACCAAGGCCAGAATTTGGTAGCGCTGGTGAATTCCCATTTGTCCCCAAGAGATGTTTTTTTTTTTTTTTTTTTTTTGTCGTGTGGCCTCCTGAGAGGCCGAGTGCAGGTCTTTCTATGCGACGCCCGTGGGCGACCTGCGCGTCGGGATGAGAGATGGAATGGATGAAGATGAATGAAACTGGGCAAGGATGTGGAAGGAAGCGGCCGTGGCCTGTCAGAAGGTACTGTCCCAGCATTTGCCTGGTGTTGAAAATGGGAAACCACGGAAAACCATTTGAAGGACAGCCGACGGTGGGGCTCGAACCCACGCGTCTACCGAGTCAGCAGAGAGCTTGGCCCCATGGCCTAACGCAGCGCTTTAGCCAGCGTAGCCACTACTGACGGTTCCAAAAGATGGGTGAGCGCTTGGACAGGGTATTTTTGCTTAAGGCGTCCACAGGACAAAAGATGGGCCATCAGAATGCGAGACAGTCCTTCATGAAACTCATACATAACGGCACACGTGATTTCTGTTTACGGCCTCGCAATGTAAGATTTTTAAGTGTATAATTTAAGGTAATTTGTACAATGGTTTCATTTGTGTGAGGAGAAATGGTCTGTGTTGAGAACTAGTATTAAGTAGAATATGGTCTACGGGAACTTAACAAGACAGGGCGATTACGGCACAGAAATATTTGGTGTTATATGTAATGCGCATTTACTGTTTTTTTTTTCAGAAGTCAATATTAATTTCATCTTTTATAAAGAGAGATCAAGTATTATGGTCACGAGGCGCTGCCACAATAGTGTGATCGTGTGCTCAATGATAAGTGAGATTAAATTTCACCATAAGGAAGGGACCTCCAGTGAAATTAGGAAGTTCTACTGGACTTAAAGTGGCCTTCCATAAAACTAATTTTATCACAAATGTCAAAGATGCCTCAAAATTCATCACGATTGGTCTGCAAAAAATCAAAAAAGTCCGAAAATTTAAATACCTAGGCGAATGGATTACCCCTAATAATTCAGAAATAGCTGCTATTGAGAGCAGATGTAACAAATTGGAAGGTGCCTTTCAAACCTGCAAAAACATTTACAAAAGTAAAAGCTTGTCCCGGAATGTCAAACTTTGTCATTATAATACAGTAATTAGGCCGTCAGCACTGTATGCTGCAGAATGCTTACAGATGACAAACAAAGGCCCATTGAGAAAATTAGAACTTAAGGATCGGAAAATTCTAAGGAAAATATTAGGACCTGTTAATGATAATGGTACTTACAGAAGAAGACATAACAATGAATTATTTGAACATATAGAAGATTTGGTGAGTGTGATGAGAAAAAGGAGAATGTCTTTCTTTGGACATTTGGAGCGGATGGAGCATCATCGACTTTCATATCGAATCCACTCATCAATCTCTAAAAAAAATTCCTATTGTAAATGGTCGATGCAAGTTAAAAAGGACCTAACAGAAGCTCGAATCAATCAAACTCTGGTTTGGGATAGGAACCTGTTCAGAAAGGCGGTTAAATCAACCAGTAATCTACACCCTTTAACATCTGTGATGCCTCGCCCTCACTGCAAGTGGACGGAAGAAAGGAGAGCTGAACATTCGTCAAGAATGAAGATCTACTGGCAGACAAGAAAACAAGCTTTACAGTGATCATATGAGTGAAGAACATCGTGGTCCATTGATGGCCGAAACGACTAAAAAAATAAAAAAATAAAAAAAAATATCAGAACACCTTCAATGCGTGTGATATGACATCATAAATACATAGTGCTCACACATTAATTATGTCTATTTCTCCAACATAGAGAAATTTGAGAGGCGGAAATATCCGTGGAACACTATTCTATATGAAAAACATTGGACTGGTTGCAAAGTGCAATCCATAGTGACAACAAACTTTGACGCAAAGTGCGTGAAGAAAAATTATGAGTGTATATATCTGTAATTTAGGGTGATTTCATTTATGTAATATGTATTTTGGATGGGGTTTATTAACGTGTCTGGGATAATCGGATAATGGACCGTCGTCACAGTAAATCATCCGATGATCCGAGGCGAATATGTAACGTGTTTTTCGAGGGTTTTTTATGCCACTGGCATAAGTCAGTAGGAAGCCATTCTATATTTATTTACGCGGCAAATTGTTCAGCCAAGAGAATTTTTCATGTTAATTTATTATTATTATTAATTTATTATTATTATTATTAAGATATTTTTCAGAGCATTTTATAAAAAATTATAAGCATACAGATAGGTTTTCTATGTCTTAGAAAACGCTATCAAGCAAATTATTACGAACGACAATATCATAGAAAATTATGTGATTACGGAATTTTACGGAGTTTCGTCAGTTAGGATATTATGAGAGACATGACTCACTGGAAATTCAGGTACAGGCTGATTCTTGTCAAGAAGTATTACGCAAGCGGGGTTGCAGCGTCAAGAAAAGGCGGATAGTTGGAACGGAAATCGACTTCATCATCCGCGCGCCGTGTGTAATGAGCCAGAGAAGGGGAACTAGCGCGTAGGGGGCAGCCAATCAGTGGAGACCACGTAAGCAGGAAGTCGGTACCGAGGTGGGGAGCCGACGTGTGCATATATCGTTCGGCGCAACGTGGAGTGGGGGACATTCTGTGAAAGACTTGACTAGTTCGGTTGCAAGTGTGTGTCGCTCCAATGTTCCGTGGAGTGGAAAACTATCCATTTAAAACTTAACCAGTTTGGTTGTACGAGGGTATGGCTCCGTTGTTAGAACCATAAAGTCACCAAATCTTCAAGTATATCATCAAATATCGACGGAGATGACGACGTCCAGGAGACTGTGGGAAGCACACAGCATCATCCAGTACGAGGGAAATGCTTTGGCAATTTCCAGTGGTAAGCGCGAATGACGCAGAAATACGCAATCTCTCATTTCTCTTTGTTTTAATTTTCATATTTCAGTAACTTCATAGCTTGGGAATAAGAGTAAAATCAATAATTTATCAGACTCCGTTTCCACGTAATTTTCTATCGGTAATATTAAAATCGCAACGCTCCAATTTAAATTTTATACTTAGTATTATTATTAATTTTGCTATACCTGTTTTATATAATAAATTCAATTCTTTTACAATGCAATCTTTGCTTTCAGTAGGTAGCATTAGATATAGACCAATTCCTTCTCCTGATACAATTGTTTGTTGGGTTAATGATCAAATTATACCACGATCTGAGTGAATAGATTCTTGAAGGTGTTCTACCAGAGCTAGACGTTGTTAAATACAAATTTAGATTTCAGCATTGCGTTGAGGTCTTGGCGCCCATTTAAACAACATAGCTTAGGCAAAGGTAAACAGTTACATTTATCACCCAACAGTTAGGGGCAGCCAAACCGTTACACTTGTCGCTACCAACATGGGACATTAATTAATGTTACACTTGTCGCTCAACGTGTGGGCTAGCGAAACCGTTACAATTGTACGCTCAACGTGGAGCAAAGTGAATAAACGCTACAATATTAAAGTTTCGTTACGATCAGATCAATACTTTTAAAGTAATGATCTTTCAAAGTGAGTGTTCCGTGAACTTGGTAAAAAAAAAATGTATATTTTTTTGTTCAATCTGCTATAAAATTTTAACCAGATACAATGCAAATAACTCTATATTGTTAAACGACAAATAAAACAAGGAAAATTTTGCTGTAGGTTGTTCTTATGTAAGACTACGGGTAAAGGTTTTATTGACCTCTAAACTCGAGTATCTATACTTATTTCAGGGTGTCGAGCGATGACCTTTTTTCAAATTCCCGTATATTTTAGAATCCTCTAAGACTAGAGTTCACATACCGAATGGCTGAAAAACGAATCTTGAAGCTCGAATCAAGATTTTCTGGCATACGTGTAACTACATTTTTGGAGACACTTCCGCAGCCCACGGGTGATGGCGAGATTTAGGCCTAATCCGTAGCGTGAGCAAACGCGCGCGCGAGTGAACTCTCTCGCAAATGGGATGAGATGCTACGAACACAAATAAAATACCGTTTACCTTGGGAGAGCTGATATAAATGACTGTTTTACTGAGGAGGGTTGAGAGAGTAGAGAATAGGAGTGTCACATAATGAATGTTCACGGGAAGTGATTGAACTGTACGGTACCGTAACCGAATAGAGCTTCCACGAGTTAAAATGGCACCGAAGCTTATACATAGCGAACTTCCGGTCCGTGAATCTCCATTTGATTTTCATTGGCAGTGAATCGTTCGAGATTATCTTCTTTATTATTTCGGATTGTGGTTTTGTTTTTAGGCATTCAACTTATGAAATAAGAACTAGAGGGTTGGCCTTTCATGAATATTTCAAAGACAAGAGTCTCCTAAAAGAGTCATTAGTAAAACTTCGCATCAGAGACGACCATGACAAACAGCTTGCTTACAAAGTGTGCGATTTGCACATTTCAAACGGCAGTGGTTAAACATATATTCATTCATGTTCTCAATCCATAGATTGGTCGGCAGCAATCCTCCTCTTCCATTCTTCCCTGTCGCCAGTCAGTCTCTTCATGTCTCTGTATGAATGGACATTAACATCTGTTATGATCTGTTTGATGTATTGCAGTCTCAGTCGCCCTCTTCCCCTCTTACCCCGAATTTTGCCATCTAACACAGTTACCATAAAGTCATTGTGGCGATAGAGATGTCCTATCAGTTGGTCTCGTCGTTTCCGTATTGTTTTGAGAAATGCTCTCTTTTCATTAATGTTTTTGAGCACTTCCTCATTCGTCACTCTTGCGGCCCATATTAGACTACATAATTAAGTTGGTGCAAATTAAATGTGTTATATGTGAGAATATTATTATAATTTACTATCTGGTTGTTATATTAGTATATTATGCATTAACGTAACCCGTATAAATGCTAAATTGTGACGGATGCTACGAGTTATAGGCTATTCACCGTACTGGTAGGCCTAATATTTACTAACAATGCAACGTTTCTTCTTTAATATGTAATTAATCATTATGATTATAATAGCCTATCTATTAACACTTATTTAACCAATAATCATTTTATAATTCTATACATATTCCGGGTATTGCAAGAAAGCGATATTTTATAGCACATGCTGTTCAACCTTAAAATCCAACCGTGCCCAGTTTTCAGTACCTATGAAAAATATTACCATAAGTTAATAAACCAAACAACTGGCGATTTTTTTTTTTTTTTTGAAATGCTCATTTACATCTTGACCCTAGTCTACGTAAAATACCATACGGTAATCACTGAAAGGGTAGGGGGGATACCACCTCAATTTCACAAACGAACGACCCTCATTTTGCATGAATTATGGAATCCGAATCCTAATGTAGGTATAGATTGTCTGAATTTAGAAATATGTTAGTCAATAATTTAAAACAAGATGCCAGAAATCTAAATAAAAAAAGCTGCGTACCTACTACGGTGTAAAGTTGCTCCGTGAAAAAAAAAAATACACCTCGCCAAGATTATACGATGTGCATACAGTTAAATACGATCATCCAATTGGAGAAACACTTTCTTTGTCACGATCTTATAAGCAATTCAAACATAAACTGATGTAATTTACGGGAAAATGTGCAACATTTAGAGACTACGAGTGTTGTATGTGGCACAACATTAGCTGACATTTCGCATCATTAATGCATAAGAAATGAACACACGCAGAGCTTTTTCACTGCACACAGCTGAAGATCATATCATTCTTGGTGTATTTTACGTTCTCTTAACAACAATAATTTGCTTAGTTACATGCAAGGAAAATTGTAGTACACAGTTCCCATTGCTTCCATTACCTGACTACTAAACCAGAATATGGTAATGCATAACCATACACCGGTGGCGCGTCCTATGGCAAATGAAAGATCGAAAGAAAATGTAAGCTCTATAGGAGCCCGGAACAAGGCGATACAATTTTCGACACTACTGAAAAAAGTCAAAATATCCTTTATAATAATGAATAATAATTTAGGGGGTCATGTAGTAATAGATGTTACCCACCCACTATCCCTTTTCAGATCACGACTTTTATAGTAAAATTGGAGGTGTGTCCGCTATTACACGTGTAAATTATGGGACAAATTCAGTATTGCTAACCCCGCGCATTCGGTACTGACAGCCTTCCTGTCACTTTGCCCCGCTTTTCCTCTCCGCAACCCACTGTCGCCACGTAACAAGACCCTACGTCCAACCGCCACACGGCAAGAATTCTGAGCATCCTTCTCACCTACACCCTGTATTTCGAAGGAAACAACGCGAAGGATATGTCGAGAGCTAGGAACAGCTGAGCTGTGTTGCTAAGTTTTAGTGTTGTTGTAAATCAACTGATTCGAATAATACACAATGCTACACTTCAGACATTATTTCTGTACAATTATACGTAATATATTTTTTAAAAAGATCTTGAGTCAACGCCGAGGACATTCAAATAGAGAAATACGATATTTTTAGATGAATAAATAAATAAATTACACACCGAAGCTATGATACCTTTATCATCGGTATTCAATACAATACATACGACAAAGAGGGCAAACACTCTACAGCTAATGAATATAAAAACACTCACCATGCAATGATTATCCTTTAACATGAAACAAGAGTCTGTGTGGAGGTCGTTCACAGCTTACTACAGTAGTTGACAGATAACACCATGCACACTCACTGAGTCGCGACTCTCTACGGTTAATATTAGATTTCGTGATAATACAAAAGTAAAGTTAAGGTAAAGACATATTTAGCACTGAGCACTCAAACAAGCCCATCTGTGGTGATATTATTGCCGTGGTTTTATATTGTCGAGTTGTAGGTTATTGAATGGAGGACGGTATTTTGAACACTATGATGGGAAACAATAGCCTGTGCTCTATTATCGATTGACGCAAGCGAACTGACACCAATAAATAAATCATCCTCAGTCACTTGGCAAGGGTTTCTTTGACACTCTCCATCCCTTCACTGCCCCTATCATCATCACCACCATCATTGTCTTCGTCAGAGCTTGATGAATTGCCGAGGTTAATAATCATTTCATCCAACGCGATATCCAGACCACCTTCAGTATTTCTTTCTGTACATGCTGTACGGGATGTGTCCAGTCCTCGGGTCAAACTTTGGCGAAGTAAAAGTAACGAAACAATTACAATGAAAGGAAATCCGACACAGGCAGTGCTTAAAAAGCGACTGAAACAATGCCTGCCCATACGAGAAGAATTCTGTCACTTGTGTGGTATGTTTTGTAGCCACATGTTGGTGACGATAGTATGTGATAGTAAAATGTCGAGAGCTGTGAGATATTGTTTGTAGTTTTTGAAATTTATGCATGTGTGACGCATTCGCAGTGAGGGTTTCCACGGACTTGAAATCAATTTGGCATGTGTATCTCCCCTGAGAAAGAAGACTATGGAAAGGCTAAAAACAGTAAAATTCCACAAGCAACATGCCGCAAATACTTTTTAATTTAGATTATTTTATCAAAGTAGATAATAGAAAATAAAATAATGAAAAACGAAATTAAATAAGCCACTTTGACAAGTACAAGATTGTTACTAGGAACTTTAGTTATACACAGCATAAAATTAAGTTATTTTGACAGTACTTTTTTTTCCGATTCCTGGAGATCTTTCGTGACTTTTCTTTCGACTGCCACCTTAGCCGTCGCTTCGCACCTGTTTTGCTTCCTTGAACACGGCGTAGGAGTTTCGTGCAGTATGGACTCTTGCTAACGGTTATCTTTTCTTCTCCACCAGCTGCCATCACAGCATCCTGAACAGTATGCATGCCAATCAGACTTGTTTCTTTGTGATTGACGATCATGCACTCCTTGTTCAGGGAGAAACCTCTGTCTAGAGCTGCATTGTTGTGATACAAAATCAGTATCATTGTGAGATCGTTTTATGCAGGAACTGAGGAAGGTGCTGAAGCCACTAATTCAGACAACAGCACGTCAAGCCATGGCTCTTTTCCGTCAAGTGCTTCAAACGCGCAGTGACGGAGGGCAGTCTCAGAAGTGCAGAGTAGCTGCTCTTGATGCGGTCAGCCATTGTGCCAAAAAGCAAATTCTTCTGATTACAAAGAATTTCCAGGGCAATGCCGATCGTATCTTCTTCCAACTTAGGAATCTCAGCGACCTTTATAGGGTCTAGGCAGGAAATAGCACGGGTCTCTTGTGAGCAAGAGTTGACCTCTCTTTGATTTTTTCAGCCATAGGATACGAATGTACAATTTTCGGCAGTTGGTGCGAAATTGCAGCATATCCGCATCTGGAATTTTCTGAGATCTTGAGCTGTTAGCTTCTTTAAGGGCTGTTCTTGTCGAGAAACCTAGGTCTCCTCTGTGAATAACAATGCGGACTGATTCCTGTATGTCAATGTCTGCAACGAGAGCGGAGAGGGTACGGCCGGCGGTCGGCCAGGCAAAGCATGCATTCGACGTTGGCTGGGTTCTCATCCCGCTTAGCGCACTATCGGTGGCGCAAATTGCGGGTGGAAGCGCGGTCTGCAGGCGATATAGAAGACTGAGCAGAAGAAGACTACCGAGCGTTCGGGTGCTAAGAAGTCAGGCATTATGAGTCTTTTCAAGATTTCCCGTATCAAGTGCGAAATTCCCGTATTTTTCCCGGGTCATTAAAATTCCCGTATCGCTCGACACCCTATTATTTCCCCGACAGTATGCTTGTCACTTTCTCACTTTGAAATCAAGCTCTTAACTTGCAGAATTGTAATACTAATGATACATAAAACATAGTTTATTGTGAAAAAGGAAGCTGCAATGTCCTGGTTGCCAACCTGAGTTCTATCCTTCCAGCCATAAGTGTGTCAAGATCAAGCTACTTTGATGAGCCACTTATAATGATATTATTGTTAATGGAAGAAACACCATTGAATTCAGCAAATGGATGTTACATGACATGATTTGATATTTTAAAGGCATTGTTAAACCTGTACCGGTAGTTTCAAATTTCTTCTACATTTATAATTAGAACAAAGAAAACATTTCGACCTCTACTAACTTTTACATTACAAAATTTGTATGAGGATAAAGCATATGAATCAGACAAGATGACTGCATATTCAATTTATTTTTCTAAAAACAAAACTGTCAGCGAATCCCCCAGGTGACCATGGGCCCTACTCAGAACCACTGGAATAGAGGTTCATTTGTAACAAAATATTTTCATGCAAAACTGACTTTTATAAACCTAAAAACCATTTTTATATCTCATTAACTTCCTCAGTTTATAATTAGTTATCATTGTTTTAAACTATGTATATTAGTTGCTCTTCAGTTGCCATACGATAAATAAATAAATAAATAAATAAATAAATTGTTTTAAGAGGGCGGAACAGTTATGGGATCTGCACCTTTTAACACAGATCAATTGATACAGATTTAGAATCATTAAAAATTTGGAGGTGGACGCCTAAATGTGAAATGAGCCTGATACAGTATTAATAAAACAAAAACTTAAATAAAATTAATAAATACAGGGTGTAACAAAAAGGTACAGCACAAGATGCAGGAGCATTCCTCACATGTAGACAAAGAAATTATGTTATATGAACATGGGTCCGGAAACGCTTCGTTTCCATGTTATACCCCATTGTCTCCCATGCATAAATCATGAAAAACACACAAGAACTGAGCATTCGAATCATGGGGATCATGCACTGTTGGTTACATCTGGTTACGTTGTCATTTCCGTAGGTGCACCGCCAGTGTTTTGTTTAACATGGCCTTGATGCCATGCCACTTACGGTAACAGCAACTGTTCTTGTCATCAGTACGACGATGGAGCACCACCCCATTTTAGTGTTAATGTCCGACGGCTTCTAAATAACAGATCCGGTGACAGATGGATAGGTAGAGGTGGACCAATTGCCTGGCCTCCACGCTCTCTGGACCTAAATTCACTGGACTTTTATTTGTGGGGACATTTGAAAGCTCTTGTGTATCGAACCCCTGTACCAGATGTTCAGAGTCTGCATGCCCGTACTATGGAAGGCTGCGGAACCATACGCAAAACTCCAGGGATAAATCAGCGCATCCGAGATTCATTACGATGGCGGGTTGATGCAATTAGCATGCATCAATGCGCACGGAGGGCACATTGAACATCTCCTGGGGCCATGAGCTGCATGCAGTATGTTCTGTTCTTGTGTATTTTTCATGATTTAGGCATTGGAGACATGAGGTATAACATGGAAACTAAGCGTTTCCGGACCCATGTTCATGTAACAAAATTCCTTCGTCTACGTGTGAGGAATGCGTCCTGCATTTTGTGCCTTACCTTTTTGTTACACCCTGTATAAATAAAATTATACGGAATACAAAACATCAGAAATTCGAAGAACAAGCTCTTTGAGTAAATACAAACTTGATAATTTAGAACCCATTCTCACTTATAAAGCAGATGACGAGATCAGCAGCCACCACTTCATCGGCCACATGGATTTGGTCGCACTGTATGATGCTTAACATGAGTTTTGGACAAATTTTGCATCTGCCGTACACCAGCTAGTTGGCATGCTTTTGCTTCGAGGTAAAATGACTAAAAATAATCACATGCTCAAGACTTCGAATACCATAGTATAGGTTTCTTTGTTTCCCTTCTTTCAGTGAGGCAAAGATTTTTCCAGTTTACTACAGTCTATTAGAGAGCTATCTTCTCAGTGTTTGTAGAAGTGTGACAAAGGAAAGAGTTTAGAACTATTCATTCTTAGCCCTGAAAATATTTTACCTATGAAGTATTTACTTTGATGAGCAGCTTTGTTTCAAAAATAAACATTTCATGGTGAAACTAAATCATAATTTAACACATTACACATACCTTCTACATGTTGACTGAGTGAAAAGGACCTGAACATAGCATTTCTAGAAATACAAATGAAAATAAAATAAGAAAGTTATTAGTCGTAATAGTTGATGAAATGTCAAGACCTTATACTAGAGTTGTGTTGTTTATTAATTTAGGGGCTTTGTGACTTCGTGGTCATGCAGCCCCGTGTACTTGGGTGTGTGTGGAATTTGTCTGACAACCTGTGTTACTGCAATGGCTACATTATAGTGTGTATTTGTAATTCAGACAAGGATTGGGGAGGAGACGGCCGTGGTCTTAATTTAGGAACCATCTCGACATTCGCCTGTAGTAGAAGTGGGAAACCACATAAAACTATTTCCAGGATGGCTGAGGTGGGAATCGAACCCACCTCACGAGGCTGAGTGTACCCCGCTCCAGCCCTCAAACCAGAATTAAATTTCTTGGCAGTGCCGGGAATCGAACCTGGGCCTCTGCGGTGACAGCCAAGAGTGCTAGCCACTACGCGACGAGGCAGACCCTTCTACTAGAAACATACAGTGCATAATAAACTGCAGTTGAAAGGATGTGACAAATGTATGTATGTACGAGTGAAAGATTAAATGTGTGTGTTAGTTTGATTAATATCTAGCTTTTATGGTGGTTTTAAAAGGAAGCAGCAGGAGACCGGACAACCAAACTCCCAGTTGTACTTGACTCGAAATTGTGACAGAGTCAAGCTTTTGTTTCCTAATTTGAAGAAAATAAAGCTTGTCTGAATATTTTGTATGTGATTTTACAGGGTGTCTACCACTCTGGAAAACAGGGAATACTCAGGGAATATTTAAATCCTGGAAACTCAGGGAATTATCAGGGTATTTTAATGACACTAAGGGAATTTTAGTTTTACAAGGTACAACCTTGAATAATTGGAAATTAAGCATTTGAATTTTGTTGGGGAAAAAGTATATTCTGGTAATGATTGTCGTAGATGTATGTTCGTACTGACATTAAATCTGTAAACTCTCATTTCTTGAAGACTGTGTATTTGTATATAAATGTGTAATTGTATGATTTTTGAGAGCATTACTATTGACGAGCTACTTTCAATATTTGCATGTTCAATAGTTTTTATGGATCAAAATTTAGAAATTGGTAAAATGTAGAAAATTATATTTTTCTGT
The DNA here is from genome assembly GCA_946902985.2 of Meconema thalassinum. Classification (NCBI taxonomy): domain Eukaryota; kingdom Metazoa; phylum Arthropoda; class Insecta; order Orthoptera; family Tettigoniidae; genus Meconema; species Meconema thalassinum. The sequence continues at coordinate 180,803,648 of OX336393.1, forward strand.
TTTCTTTTCTTCATTTTTTTCATTGTTCAAGCACTTTTTCAAATGCTCTTTAAGTACAAACTCTCTATTATATATTTATTATGGCCAAAACGGTTACTCAGAATTTTCTGATTTATCCTGGAAAAATCAAGGAATTGTAAGGGAAATCTGTTAGTTGGTTTTGGTCGACATCCTGGATATAGGAGTATCCCTCTTTCAAGCCTGAAGCAGTAGATTGCCATAAAAAATGTGTTATATTGTCGTAAGTTACTAATATTTTCAGTACTTTCTTGAAGACTTAAATATATTGCATGCTCTATATCTAAGGGCCTTATTTCTTGGTGAAATACACTGACGAAAATGGAAATTGCAACACCCAGAAGGAGTGGTGCTACATTGCTGCAATTGAACATGCAGGACGAGTGTTCGGTTGTGATTCGATGATCACACTTTCAGGTCTCTCTGACCGCAAATTTGGACAAAAATCAATACAGGATGTGCCCACCACGAGCTGCAATACATTGATGAATTCGGCAAGGCATGGAGTCAATAAGGACCTGGATCGCTTCCTGAGGAATTGTGGCCCATGCTTGCTGCACTGCACGGGTCAGTTGCTCCAGAGTTGTGGGTGGCTGAGGACGGTTGGCCAGTTGTCGACCCATCATGTCCCACACATGCTCAATAGGACTGAGGGATCTGGCGGGCCATTCTAAGGTTGTGATGTCGTGGATAGCTTCTCTGGAGATGCGTGCAGTGTGAGCCCGGGCATTGTCCGGCTTAAACATCCCATTAGCAATGTTCGCCATCATAGGGACAACCACTGGATTGAGTACCCTATCAACATACTGTCGAGCAGTCATAGTGCCCTCAACAAGCACGAATTGTGATTTCACATTAAAGCCAATAGTTCCCCAGACCATAAGGCTTGGTGTTGGCCCTGTGTGCCTCTCGACAATTAGGTCTGGGCGGCCCCTCTCCCCGGTACGTCGGCGCACACGATTCCGGCGATCACTGCGGGCAAGGCAAAAGCGCGATTCATCACTAAAGACGACCCTATGCCATTCGTCGACCCACGTCGATCGTTCTCGACACCAGGCCAGCCTTACACGTTGCTGTTGTGGGGTCAATGGAACACCTTCTGCAGGGACACGGGATCGTAAGCCAACTGCACGCAGGCGATTACCAACTGTTTGTTGTGTAACGTGGGGTGCCACAGCTGCTCGAATTCGCGCTGCTGTTGCATGGGGTTCCATCCGGGCCATCCGAATGATGCGGTGATCCTCCCTCACAGTTGTTGTCTGTTGCGCTGGGCCTGTGCCAGGTCTACGGGTGTGGGTACATTCATTTGACCACTGCTGCCATACACATTGTACCGTGGATGCCTGTCGGCCTACACGTGCAGCGACAGTCCTTAGCAATAATCCAGCCTCACACAGCCCAATTATCCGAGCCCTCTCACGGTGACAGTTGTTGATAGCGTGCTCTTCTCTGTCGTCGAGGTATGTTTGACGGGGAACACTTCACTGCACATACTGCAAGTCAACTACGCTACACGAGAGTCCGTATACTGGAGTTGATTCCTCCGCGACCAATCACGTGGGGAGACCTGTAGCAACAATCCAATGGGTCTGAAACTTTGATCGTTTACATACCTACATGGCATCGTTCCATATCTTGAAAATCAACACAAACGACCAATGCCTTCATGGTGTTGCAATTTCCATTTTCTCAGTGTAAAACTGTTGATTTCAGTGTTAAAACTGACACTATTTCGGTGGGTATTTGGGGAAATAAAATGTCATAATGATCGAAGAAATCCTTATACAGGGCTTCCAGCGAGGTACAGCAGCAAAAAAAGTACAAAAAGTAAATATTCCGTTTTTTATAGTGAATAAAAGTAAATATTTTTTCAAAGAAAAAGTAAAGAAAAGTAAACAAGCAAAACTTTAAATACGAGCTTCCCTCGAGGTAACGACGCAGTGCAAAGACCTTTAGTAGAGAAACGCATGTTCCTGTTACCCGTCAGAAGGCCGTAAGTACTGTCGCGATCTTAAGTAATGGGATACCCTCGCTACTTCAAACGCTTGTATATGTTAAGAGGCACAAAAAAGTTCTCTGAATCCAAGTAACACCTCTTAGCAAGATCTCCAACTTTAGTTCTTAACATTATTTTGTACGTCTTACTGTTTGAGAGTTACATGCGTTTGAAGTTGCGAGGGTGTCGCATTACTTAACGATCGCGATAGTACCATACTGGGCAAATTATAAATTACAAAATTGACCCATTACAGCTTACTGCGGTTATATTAATAGTTGTTTCAAATATTTAAAATACCGGTAGCTGCATATTTTTTTTCCCGTAGCTAGTTGAAACATTTCTTAATTACTGTACAAATATTTGAACGGTGTGGTATGCAAAATACACTCTTTCTATTTAAAAGAAAAAAAATATACCTATATTTATGCACAATTCATGTATAAACAATAAGGCGCCTTGTTAAAAGGTATGAAAGAACGGAGGAAAAAACACACATTCAAACGTTATACATATTTTATTATATAAAATAAAATGGAATTAAATAAAATAACTCAAACTACAATCTTACACCATGAGAGTAGTCTCATACTGACAGAATTAAAGTAAAACGTAACATTGGTTTTGGACTAGAATTAGTAATCAGTTAAGACATTAGTCTGTCTTCGGTTTCTTCGAAAAAAATTATGATATGAGTGAGGCCTTTCTCTTGTCCAATTTTTTCCTGAAGAGCTTTTGTCTTCGTCTCCTTGTCTGTTCCTTCCTTCTTCAGAGCTTGCGCTCCTTCCAAAAGCCCTTGTGCAACTCTCTCTCCTTCCACGTCATTCTTCTGGATAGCTTCTTTTAATCTGTTCGTCGATTCATCAAGAAGAGTGTCGGCCGTTTTTACCTGTTTTGCGTCCTCAGTCTTCGCTTGTTTCACCTTTTCTTCCAGCTTTTTTATTTCCAATCCTCCTTCCTCCATCTTTTTGGTTGCTTCGATTACAAGTCTCTTTTCTTCTTCTTAAGTTTCTTCTGATTCTCTGATTCCTCTTTAGGTTTCCTCTCTTTCTTAAGTTTTTCCTGGTACTTCGAATGAGCAAATTTGGCTGCGGTGATCAAATCAGGAGTTATAGGAACGTTCTGTGGCTTGTTCTCAAACTGTTTCAATCCATGGCAAATGTTAAGTTTGGCTTTGAGTGTTGCACACGACATTGCTGAACGGTCAGGAGACAAAACTCTTCCGAACAGAGAAAAACCTCTTTCCACTTCACTACTGCCATGAGCTAAAGACAATGCGGCTTTGACAAGGCGCTGAATCGTTGGATACGTTGCTTCGTTGGATGCGTTTTTAAGGGAAAATAACCTTTACCAATAATCCTCCCCAGGTAATTGTTCATCGGAATTATCAATTTGCTGTTCTACCTGCAGCAATGTCCATTCATCGTCAAGGCGACTTTCGGCCACCTCAAATGGCATGCAGCGGGCAACTTTAGCCACGCTACGAGAAGTGGATTTGGTTCTCTCGGAAGGTTTCAGAAATGGGAAATGTTTCGTGGCATCGTAAGCTAGTACAGATTTCTCTCGTAAATATTCACCGGCAGCAATGAAGTGCTCCTGAACATCCCTCTTGAATTGCAGGGCATCGACGCCTGGGACGTTTTCTCAGAACTTCTTGTGTTTCCTTCTGCCTTCGTACGTGGTCTTTTCAAGACATTTAAAATACTTCTATAGCGGGTGCTCATTAGAAGCTGCTTGCTGCCGTTTTTTGGGCAAAAACTCAATGAAATAAACCTTGAGGGCAGCCCACTGTTCTATCAACCTTTTTGCTGCCGGTGCCAAAGTGAGCCATCGCTATCCCATGTGCTTGATGAATCTGTGATTTGGCAATTGAAGCTTGGTTTGGATTATCACAAAGTCTTCCCAGCGACTAGGAAAGTCATTAAAAAACAAATACACTTTCACTACAAAATCACTTATGTCCATGCCGAATTTTTCAAGTCCTTACAAAAATGCATTGTGTACGACGTGCAGATTGCGAGTTCCAATATCGACAAGTTTCCCCCCCCCCCCCATTTTTTTACAGGCCCATCACAGCTCAACATTAACAGTCTAGAAATGGGTAGATGTGCATTTTCTAAAGCCTTTACCAAGTGTTCAACAATAATTTCTGCAGTTGTATGGCCAATAAAAAAAAGTCTCTAAATGACGTCCTACGATCCTATCTTCCATTTTCGACCAGAAACAAATCAAAGTCTGCAGTTCTTTCAGTCCTTCATTATTCGTTGTTTCGTCAAAACACAGGGAGTAGTCAGATTGCATGGCATCCTCTAACATCATTTTTCTAAAGGGTGGACCCAGTGCTCCTGTCATCAAATACCCTACTTTGGTTCGACCTAAACTGAAATCCTCGCCTACTCCCGAACCAAACATATGTTTAAATAAGTCCGAAATATAATCACAAGAAGATGCGGAATAATTGGACACCACACATTTCATAACCCACTGGAGCTCTTGCCTGTACGTCTTGTCCTTAAGGGAAACCACACCCACTTGATAATATTTTACAGTCGAGATACCCGTTGAAGCCGGAATTCCAGAGCTTGAAGATGTGGCTGAGCTCTTCATAAATCGTTGCTGGGTTGTATCCCATCTTGCCTCTGCATTTTTTTGGTGTTTTCCGGTCAGCACATGTTGGTTGACGGCGTTTACTTCTTCCTTGGCACAGTCAATTGAGCACTCGCAAATTTCGCAAAAAGCTGTAGTTTTCCCTTTGATCGATAACCACAGACACATCTTGTATCACAGCGAATCAACCAACTCCAACCAGGAGCTCTTTGTGTGGCATGTCATGACCCTAAAAATAACAAGAAATAGCTATGAGAATACCAAAGCTCATAAAGGGGTCAAACAAAACCACATTCAAATTTGTAACATGTTATTCGCAACGCTAGAGAAATCAGTTTAAAAAGTCGCAGTTCGACACAAAGCCCCCCCCACCCCCTTTTTTTCCCCGTAATGTACGCCTACAATGTCACTTTTTGACTCCCAATCCCTTTCCACCCTAGACAACTAGTAAATAAATCGGTAGCCATCGAAGCAAGTAGCTTATTGCAGAATTAGCTGACAATAATTACCGCCCCCCTTGGACGAACAATTTAACATAAGGAAGTTTTTCAAGGAAGAAGTTCTAAAACAATTTTACATTTCCCTAATACGAAAAAGCTTTGACGAAACATAATGAGACAATGCTACACTATCACGTTTATCTTTAAACCAAATCAATTCCTCCCCCTCCCCCTCACCTACACCACAAGTCCAGCGTGGTTGGGGAAATAAAGTTAAAGCAAGACGAAGGGAAGTGATCGTTACTATAATATAATTTAGGATAGAAGCATACTGAACCCTTATTGATTTGCCGATCAATAAGTCTTCATGATTTTTATTATTATTATTACTGATATCCAGGCAGAGCATGTTGGAGATTGACAAAGGGAAGACAGGTAGTGTGTCGCAACGCTTGCAACAGAGGTGGCGTGGTAGTTATTCCTGGGGTTGACCGAGTAAGCCGAGTTCAAGGACAAATTCAGGGTGAACGCGCATCCAAGTCGGCATCATTATGGGCGTGCCAGAAGTGAATTTCCAACCGATACACGATTGAATCAGCAAATCAGGAGAGAGGACGCCTAGACCAAGCGGAGATTTGCGTACCTAAAAAAAAGGCGCTAAAACACGTGTATGAAGAACCGCCGATGCGATAGGATTCCGCATGAGTGCATTGAGACGTTTAAATAATAATAAGAAGTTTGATACTAGTCCCAAGTCTGTGAGTTGAAAATTACAGATTATTTTCACAGATTGCCCCCACTCCACCCCTTTCTGTCAGTTTCTAATAAATTGATTGGTGATGAGTAGTTTGACACACAACTTTATCGGGCTCTGAGGAGCATCATTCACGCCAGATTCAGACACGATTTTTATCAGGCTCTGGTGAGCATACTTCACGTCAGTCTGATCGAACATTTCCTTGGGCTCTTGGGAGCAGAGTTCAGGCCTAGCGGAGGGAGATCTCTAGTCGAGATAAGCGCTACGAGGTAGACGTAATTTGTGAGACTTGTTAAAAGCCAGTTGCGTGGTGGACGAAGGTTGTAATATTCTCTGTAAATTTTGTGTTATATTTTGTGTGATGTATATGTGCGTGTGAAGTAAGCAAATGCTTAGATAGGGCCAGTTCAACGTTGAGTAATCGCCCAGGACATTTTGAGTGAAAGTCAGTAGCTCATAGCGATTCTAGCTAGGTAGAATAATAACTTTGAACATTTCTTTCCAAGAAGCCACGCCAAGATGTCTACAGGAAGGTCGATTGGTGGAATGATGTGCTACGCCTCTACCAGAATGTCGACGATGAAGGAGTAGATTTCCCGTGGGGAAATGCTTTGGGATGGAGGTTGATTTCTACAAGCTGCACGGTGATGTACAAACCATTGATCTATTCAATATGTAGCTAGATTAGACGCTGGAACGTTGTAAATAATTTTATTCATTGTTTTTCTTGTGTATTTAGATTTTGTGCGCCGACACTGTTATATGTTAAATGTACGTTGGCACGTGGCCAAAAGTTTGTTTGATTGTATATTTTTTTCTTATGAGTCATTATTAGTATGCACGGCGTGTGTATTTTGATTTTATTCATGCGAATGCGAAATTCGTCATGGTCGATAAATGGTGCTTTTATTCAAATTCATTTTTTAGTAGGAGAAGGGGGTAAAAGTTGTTAGATGTTGTACGAAGAGGTTTTTATTCACCCTAGGGTTGCCGAGCGCAACAAGTTAAGATGTTACTGTAGAACACCTTAGTTCTATATTTTTTTTGAGTTTTTTGAGATTCCTTTTCAGGTTCTTTAGTCACGGACTAGATTGGGAGCGCAAGTCGGTGGAAAATATTTTATGTCCTTTATTTCAGGTTTCTGTCAAACCCATACGTGTGATTCTGGTGTGTGTATTGTGTCAAGGTGTGTGTATTGATTCTTCGTGATGAGGGGTAGAATGTGCCTACCGCCCTCAAATATTGTGGTTGTATTTTTATGGAAAGGCAGAGCGCTCTTCGAGGCTACTGTACCTTGTCCTGTGCTGATTCTTGGATTTCCTTGGGAAATGCTAAGATATTTTATTTTGACACACACACGTATATTATGTGCTTTTGGGAGCACGCTTCTTCGAAACTCGAGCCATTGCTACGGCAGGTCGAGGTAATTGACTCGTGGGTTGACAGATGTGCAGATTCCACTTTGCGCCCGTCTATGTCTGGTGATTCATTGTTTAGGCAGTCCAGCTGACCGACTGACCCCTGTAAGCTATCTGTAGCAAACCTGTTCTTTTAATGGTCATTGGATCATAATATTAAATTGGGAGTTCGCCATGTCCATTACGAATTACCGCATATCGTATGAAATGGAATATTTTTTTTTATGATGTAAATGTTGCCTTTGAGCCTAGTGATTTCTGTGACTCATTTCATTTGTTTATTGTTAGATTTTGTCTGTTGTGACACCGTTGGGTGTATTGTGTATTTTTCTTGTAAAAATGGCATGCGGCCATATATGTATTTTTCTTGATTGGTCACGTGTTAATTTACTTGTGTTGATTTGAAAAGTCCTAATTTTAGGCGTTAATGTTGTTTGCTACGGCAATTCTTTGATTCCAATTTCATTGCGGAAATTATTTTTGTTTTATTTAGTGTAGGGAGTGTCGGATTTAGTTTAATTAGTGTTTAGTGTGTTCCTAGTGTCTGTCTAGCTCTAAGACAATGCAGACTCATCCCCTGAAGGTTTACTGGATGGTAACGAATCTCGCATTAATTTGTACACATCGTACCGCATGTAGAAGAGCCGCACACGCACATGTCATTGCAGTAATTTGGGACATTTTGTCCAGATGTTTTACGATCTCTCCTGAGATCAGGCCTAGTTTGGCAATTTTATTTAATTCAAGTGGGTGTCATTTGGGAGACCTTGTTTTTTGTTGTTGTAAATAGTGTAAATTTGTTGATCTGTTATTAAATTCATATGTTTTAATCCTGTTATTCACTTTTTCCTGCATGTTATTTTGTTATATGTTACCCTGCATGTTATAAGAAGCGCTTAACACCAACTTCACGAAATGGACTGTTACACCCCCCGAAATTGAGTCTCATATGCTTCTTTGCAAGGGTTCAGTACTTACCTCGTAATAAAATTAAACTACACAAATCATCGCTAGGTATGCCACACCATAATTTCTTTCACCGGAAACTAACCAACGACCCCACCTTTTCCCCCACCTCCAACGTTACAATGCTTAAAAGATAACATGTAAAATTCGACCTAATGTTCTTAACGAGAATATAATAAAATTTAAATAATACTACCCTAGATATAATCAAACTACACAAGGCATCCGCACCAAAACGAACCAACGATCCGTCCCCTCCCCCACAGGTCCTGCCTGATGTTCCTTACCAGAATACTAAAATTTTAGGGAACACTTTCTTTAAGAAATTACACAAAGCATGGATAGTTTCTACCGCATTATTGTCACACTATTTTTTCTCTCACAGATAGCGAAACAACGACACCTCCCCTCCCCACCTCCAACAATACTTAGAAAACAGGTAAGAATTCAATCTTTAGTGTTCGTTACGAGAATAGAATATACTGTAACTTTAGATAGTATAATACTTCTCCTAAGAAATTTCAACTTCACAAAGCATCGCTAGTACGTATTGCCACACCATTATTTTTTCAACAGAAAACGAACCAACCTAAACGCGACAACGCTAAGGAAACTGATTAAAACCCGACCAAGTGTCCTTTACAAGAATAGAATATAATTTTAGATAGAATTTTCCCACATTAATTTAATCAAACCATATTTAGTACATATTACACCGACAGGATTTCTCTCTCAGAAAACGAACCGGTACCTCCTCCCGCCCCCTTCCCCAACTCCAACGCTACAATGCTTAGAAAATAGGATAAAACCTGACCAAGTGTCCCTTCAAGTACACTGTAATTTCTGGTACCGAGTAGTGTTGTACTAAGAAATTCGAAGTGCACAAAGCATCACTACGTATTGTCACAACAATGTTGCTCTTACAGAAAGAGAAATAAGGACCCCTCTTCTCCCCCACCGCAACAGCTACAATAATTAGAAAACAGAACGAACATATACTCAAAAAGCCCTTTGAATTACTGTAAACCACAAAGATGTGTTACAAAATAAATTGTATCTAACGCCACATTTAAACAACTAAAGCGAATTCCCATGCAATGTAGGCCTAATCTTGACCCAAGCTTAGATTGTTCACCGACAGGAAACATATCTTCCTAAACATCCGTCACTAATACGTATCACATAAATTACACTTAAGTAATCAGTCAAATAGGACTTAAGTACTTACCGAGTTGATAATGCACTTGCCGCCCACACGTTCCACCTCACAAAACCACGCTTTTCCGTGTGCAACAACAAACACAGCGCTCGGTGTAAAAACAACACAACAAGTCACGGCACGGTAAATGCAACGCCGTCTGAACGAGGATCGCGAGCTCTATTCTACAGCCGGCCGGTAGATGGCGCGGCATGGTCCGAAGAGGTTCGAAAACCTTAGCCCGACTGGAGATTCTCTTTCTTGATTTATAACTAGAGCGCGCTGCACATAAGGCAGAGAAGACGCAATGGCTAGCGCGGCAAAAGTTATAAATAATAATTGCACAGCATTGATAGACAAAAACAAAAAAAGTAAATGAATACCGAAAAAATTAAATGAATTTCAAAAAAAGTAAATAAAAGTAAGTCTTTTAAACAAAAGTAAATAAAGTAAATAAAAGTAAATCGCTGGAAGCCCTACTTATATTATGGGGTAAATCTAACAATGAATGCTTTCGTTGTGTCTATTACAAATTGTTCTCTATCGCTTTTCAACTTCTTTCCTATGTGTAGAGCAGGGCCATCCACACAGCGCTGGCAGCACTCTAAGCCAGTGCTCCGAGCCCTTTGGTGGAAGGTAGTGGTGGGAGGAGCTTGGCTGGTTGAGCGCGCGGTCTGCCCACCGCGCCGAAGTTAGCAGGGTTTGGCTCAAAGTACATTTGTGAGCGTTTCTTTTCGGTTCTTAAGCTTGCCATAAGTAAACATCGTGCAACGATGAGCATTAGAAACTTGCGCAATTGTTTACGAATAGCTGTATCCAGAAATATTGTACCCAATTTGGAGAAGAATTTTTCCCCCGAAACTAAAACCTCGTAAAAACGACAGAGCAAAAGTCACTCAAGGTCTGTACTATCTGTTCATATTGGTAAAATGTTTTTGAATTTTCCTCTCCAATATGTTCACATTTCAGTTTTGAATAAATCACAATATTCTTTACTTAACACTTGCGTTCGTTTCCTGCACATTCCATATATCGGAGTACCATTGCAGTATATTTTTTATGGCAAAACAGCCCTATCTATATGATGTCAACGAACCCACAAAAGCCATCGGCCGCACGACTATACGTATCTAGTCAGCGTGGTCCGAACATCATCCGCCTGCCTTAGGGTTAGGTCTCCTCGCTGCCACAGTGTAGTGGTGGTAGGGGAAGGAGCGCTAGTCTGACTGCCCAGTGCTCCCCGAGCGCAATGACTGGATGGCCCTGGTGTAGAGTAAAGCCAATTGTTATTTGCTGCTCTGAATTAAGTTCATTTGCATCTTTCTTCTTTTTCTAAACCCCTGCAGTGTTTATCACACGAGTCTTTTCATTCCCACTGATTACAAACATTGTAGTGTAGTATTTACACATTAGAATCTGTTGTGACTCTAGTTTTCAGCATTTTTATACTTAAATGTTGGATGTTTGCTGATAACGTTTTATCAGTCGTGAACTAGCACTGCTGTATCCAGGACTACAACGCCATTTGATGTAATCAATAGCAGATATAGATTTTTATTGATAGCCTTAGAGATCACGGAACTGAATACACATACTTCTGGCTTTGTGGGCATTTGTGTAGAGAATATGCAGGTGAACACTCACTGCTTTGTCATGTGAACTCAATTGAAACATAAACCACATGGCTTTAGTCTTCATATCAGCATTTAAATAATATTATACTTTAATATGAAACATTGTAACTAGTCAGCAATACTGGTATTATGTTTCTGCACAACGGCTATTCAGATATCAACCCACATTGCGGTAATACAGTTATCAACATAATACAGTATATGTCAATGTGTTGATACGGGAACTGAGCTAGCCCTTCATGAACTACTGTAGACATTCCCTTTACTTCCAAGTAGGCCTATTCATAAGGAATTTAAAACCCAATTCTATGCAGGAACTGTGGTGATAAGAATCTTGGTCTGTGGATCTTGGGTTCGAATCCCAGGAGGGGTAATTTTTTTTTACTTTAATATTATCGATATAAACAATATTCATCATATAAATATGACTCATTTTAGTTAGTTGCTGTTTTAAGGGGCGGAAATATGAGGTCATCTGCCCCTAAAGTCTCATATTAATGGAATCCACATGAAATTATGATTTATCTAATTTTTATTACAATATGTTGCAAATCCAGGATTTGAGAATTTTGATTGTATCGGACATCATTTCTAGTAGTTTACAGATAGACTATAGACTATGGTTTCATACCTCCTCTTTACAGTGTAAATTAATCTGTTGTTTGTTTAAACAAGTGTGACAGTGGCATATCTCCATACATTCATCATTCATAATGTACCCTTTCGTCCAAGGTACACGATGACCAATCTGCTATTACATCGCGTACCTGGCATCCCAGGCCAGGAGTAAAGTTAAAAGTACACAAAATAAACAAGGAATGTGTCGGAAATTCAGCTGAAATATCACAAAAGCAGAGGCTAACACGAGATAAAATATCTCCGGGTCGTTAGTTAGTTAGTTATTGTTGTTTTAAGGGGCGGAACTACGAGGTCATCTGCCCCTCTTAACACAGATTAAAGAATACAAATTTTGAATTGAATTTAAAATTTTGAGGTGGACATCTAAATTTAAAAAGACCAAAAATTAATAAAACAAAAACAAACAATTAAATAAATAAAAAAAAAAAAAAAAAAAATTATAAACATAAATAAAAATTACGGAAAAAAACAAAAACATTATCATTCAAAAACGAACAAGTCGTTGAGTCAAAGTTCACTGGAAAATTTAGATTGCTGGCCCTAACCCACTCTCACTTATAAAGCGGATAACGCGATCAGCAGCCACCGCGTCATCGGCTAATATAAGTTTGAGTGTCGTCTGCAAACCAAGGTTTCTTCGTAAGTCAGCAAGATCCACACACTCGGTGAAAATGTGGGCCACGGTGAAAACGGCTCCACAGGTACAAAGTGGGGGGTCTTCCCTTCTCATTAGGTACGAGTGGGTGGATCTTGTATGACCTATCCTTAGCCTACACAAAATGACGGACTCTCTCCGGGCCCGGAAGGAGCTCCGCCAAACGCGAGTAGTTCCCTTGATCGCTCTCAGTTTACTGGGCAGTGGGTCAGCTAGCCACTGACTCTCCCAAAAAGCCAGAACTTGTAGGCGTAACTGAGAGCGAATATCTCTAGCGGGTACCTCCATTGGTCGAGGTGGTAGTGATACCGCCTCTTTTGCAGCTTGATCTGCTAACTCATTTCCCACAATTCCCATGTGGCTTGGAAGCCACAGAAAGGTGATTCGAGTGTCAGCGTGGCACAGCCCGGCTAGTAGGTCGTGGATTCGCTGCACTAGGGGGTGTTGCGGGAAACATGTAGCAATTGACTGCAACGAACTCAAAGAGTCGGTACACACGAGAAAGTGGATTCGAGCATCCTGTAGTGCAAACTGCAGAGCTTCATAGATGGCAACGAGCTCCGCAGTAAACACACTACAGGCCTCAGGCAAAGAGATCTTGGTATTTGCACCATCAATAACGTAAGCACAACCCACCTTCTCGTCCACCTTCGAACCATCCGTGAATAGAATGCCAGCGTCCGGAAATTGGTGAACTATGCTGTGGAACTGCCTCCGGTAAACGGAGGCATCCGTGTTCACCTTAGGACCTCGGTGCAGATCTAACCGAATTTCCGGACGCGGGACTTGCCACGGAGGCACCTCGCTAGATGTCCGGATCATACAGGGACCTACAGCCACTCCTATTTCGGTACACGAGCTATCAAGTCTAATACCAACCGGCCGAGTGGCACGAGGCCGATTGGCGTACCCCTGGTGGTTTTGGGTACCGAAGAGAGCTTGATAGGTCGGGTGTTGCGGCATTTGACGCACATTGGCAGCATATGCTAACAGCATATGTTGGCGTCTATAATTTAAAGGTGGAACACCCGATTCGGCGAGTAGGCTGGGTATCGGGCTGGTCCGGAAGGCACCGGTAGCCAGCCTAACGCCACTATGGTGGATACTGTCCAGCATTTTCAAGGTTGCCGGTCTTGCTGAACCGTATGCCGCAGAACCATAGTCTAGCCGGGACAGGACGAGGGCTTGGTAGAACCGTAGCAGCACCGCACGGTCAGCCCCCCACGTAGTGCCACTAAGAAACCTGAGCATGTTCAGTTTCCTGAGACATGTCATTTTCAATTGCCGTATATGGTGCTGCCACGTTAACTTGCTGTCAAAATGGAGCCCCAGGAAGCGATAAGTGTCAACCACCGGCAACGCAGCATCCCTGAGATGTAGTTCAGGGTGTAAATGTAGCCTCCGTAGCCGACAAAAATGGACGACGGAGGTTTTCGCTGCTGAAAAACGAAAACCCCGGTCGTGAGCCCACCTGTCGACCCGGTTGATGGCTAGCTGCAATTGCCGTTCCACGACTGCCATACTTCCAGAGCTGTAATGCAGAGCTAAATCGTCTACATACAGCGATGGAACAACCGCGGACCCGGCGGCGGCAACAATGCCATTAATGGCAATCGCGAACAAGGTGACACTCAGCACTGAACCCTGAGGAACTCCATTTTCTTGGGTATAGTACTGCGATAATGTCCTACCGACCCTTACACGGAAGAGTCGGACGGACATGAAATTCGCAATGAAAGTCGGTAAGTTACCACGGAGTCCCCACTTGTGAAGGGTGGAAAGGATCCCGTAGCGCCATGTGGTGTCGTAGGCTTTCTCGAGGTCAAAGAAAACCGTGACTAGGTGCTGCTTCCGGAAAAAAGCCTCCTGTATGGCGCTCTCAAGTCGCACCAGATGGTCAGTGGTGGACCTATGAGAGCGAAATCCACATTGGTACTCAGACAGGAGACCTTTATCCTCCAAGAACCACACCAGTCGACGGTTCACCATCTTTTCGAGCAGCTTACATAGGCCATTTGTCAAACAAATGGGCCTATAGCTGCTTACAAACTTGGGATCCTTTCCAGCCTTAGGAATCGGTATCACGATCCCCTCTCGCCATTGAGATGGAAACTCCCCTTCAATCCATATACGATTGAAGAGGATCAACAGTTCTTTCATACTGGATTCGCACAGATGTTTTAACATTTGATTATGTATGTTATCCGGTCCAGGAGCCGTATCCCTGCACAGTGCAAGCGCACTTCGCAGTTCCCATTCAGAGAATGGTACATTATAGGACTCCGAAGCAGCAGTGGCAAAGGACAAGGGGTGAGTCTCTGCCTCCCGCTTCAGAGTCAGAAATGTAGGATCGTAACTCCCGGAGCAGGATACATCGGAGAAGTGCGAGCCAATGCTGTTGGCAATGGCGAGATGGTCCGTGATGATGTCCCCATTGATGGACACTCCGGGTATCGATAGTGATGTCGGGAGTCCGGAGATCCGACGAAGCTTAGTCCACACTTGAGATGAAGGAGTATGCGCCGTCATGGACGACACATACTTTTCCCATGTCGTTTTCTTACTCTCCCGAATCAGATATCGGGCTCTAGCACGCATCCTTCTGAAGGTGATAAGGTTGGCCATAGTGTTTTGCCTCCGATAGCATTTGAAAGCACGTCGACGATCTTTAATGGCTGCTGCAATCTCGGCTGTCCACCAAGGGACAAGCTTCCGGCGTGAGTTTCCGGATGAGGAAGGTATTGTTTCCTCAGCAGCAGCCAAAATACCATTCGTTATGTGAATGGTATGATCGTCGACACTCTCAAAGGTATCTTCGGCAAACACCGCACGTGCCGTGAAAGTTGGCCAATCAGCCCGACGGAGAATCCATCGACTTGGTAACTCGATGGCTCTCTGGTTCGGAAGAGTAACGATAATTGGAAAATGGTCACTATTACAAAGGTCGTCGTGTACACCCCACTGTAGCAGGGGAACCAGCGCACGACTGCACAAGGTAATATCGACACTTGAATAAGTGCCGTGTGCAATAGAGAAGTGCGTAGGTTCTCCTGTGTTCAACAAACACAGGTCCAGCCGCCTGATCAGCCTCTCAAAATCTCTCCCTTTACCGCTAGTGGTAGCGGAGCCCCAGATGGTGTTGTGGGCATTAACATCTCCCAGAAGGAGGAAAGGAGGGGGGAGCTGAGAGACTAGATCCACCAGCTGGTCGTAATCCGGCTGAGAATCAGGCGGGATGTACACGTTACATACTGTTGCCATTACTGGCAACGAAGTACGAACTGCAACTGCCTCTAGCTGAGTACGCAACGGCACCTCTTCACCAAAGAGGCTAGAGTGGACGAGAGTGCAGACGCCACCAGCGGCCACAGCTCCGTCCACCCGGTCTTTAGAGAAGAGTTTGAAGTGACGCATTGTTGTCTCATGTCCAGGACGAAACCTGGATTCCTGAAGGCAGACAATGGTTGCCGAAAACGAAGATATTAATTGTCGTAACTCAGCGAGATGAACAGAATAGCTATTACAGTTCCATTGTAATAGTGCCATGGTGTGGACTTAAGTAGAAATGGGTCTTCTACTTATGCTTGACCGTTTGCCACCCTTCCCCAGCTCTAGTTGGAGATGATGGGGCAGGAGAGCACACCTCAATCTCCACATCTCCGTCCGAAGACGAAGAAAATGGAGCGGGCGCTCTCTTGGGTTGCGCGCGGTCGTCGTCGGACCTCACGAGTCTCGCTCTTGGGGAAGAGCGAGAGCGGTGTCGAGGGACTTTCTCCCGGTCCGAAGACTGGGTGTCTGTCCCCGACACGCCCCGAAGAGATTTCTTCTTGGATCGGCGCCGACGCGTGTTTGGGGAAGTAGATGGTCCCTTCCCCACAGACGCCGGGTCCTTATAAAACAAGGTCGCTCCTGCTGGCACCGCTCCACTGGTAGTGGTGGGAGCGGGATGGTCAGCAGATACGTGAGCAGCCCTGCCTTTAGGAGAGGAAGAGGAACGGCGCTGAACCGTTCCCCTCTCCTCCGCCGATCTATTTTCTTTTCTATAGGGGAGTTCCTCCATGCGTACGGGCTTGGCTTCAGCAGGCTTCGCTCCCTTGGTGGTAATGGGAGCGGAAAGGCCAGCAGAGACAGTAGCCACCCCGTCAGCAGGAGGGCGAGAGAGACGGCGGCGAACCGTCTCCCTCTTCTCCCCTATATTTTTCGTATTAGGTGGGCTGGAAGAAGGACCAGCCCCGGTCGGCAAAGTCTTCTTTCCCCCTTTAGCTGGGGAAGACTTGTTCGCCGACCGTTTCGGAGAAGAAGAGGACTTCTTCTCCGATTGCGCCGGTTTTGATGGTATAACCGGCGCCTTCTTTTGCTGGGCCGAAGAAGGTTGTTGTACCTCCTTCGGGCTGACATTTTTCGCTGGTACAGCGAGGGGTGATTTTAATACAGCTGATAATACGGGCGTCGAGGGGACTACACTCGGTAAGGATGCGGCAGGGGTGAATGAGGGCGTCGTTGCAGCTGCAAACGATACCCGAAATTCGGGGGCATTCATATCACGGTACCTCTTGCGAGCGTCGTGATATGAAAGCCTATCAAGAGTTCTTATTTCTTGAATTTTTGCTTCCTTACAGAACTCAGGGCACTGCTTCGATCGTGGAGAGTGGCTTCCTTGGCAGTTAGGACAAATCGGGGGAGGCGTACACCTCTCACCCTCATGTGTCCCCTTGCCACACTCTCTACACACGGCCTTGGCAGTGCACCTGGCGGAAACATGCCCGAATCTCTGGCATTGATAGCAGCGCATAGGTGGAGGGATGTACGGTCGAACATCGCAGTGGTACGATGTGACCTTCACCTGCTTAGGTACTACATCACCCTCAAAATGGAGAATAAAAGCGCCGGTATCGACGCTGTTCTCCCCAATCTTTCGGGTGATGCGCCTAATCTTGGTGACGCCTCTCTTCCCCAGATCCCGCAACAATTCCGCATCGCTATTTAAAACGAGGTCACGATGGAAAATAACTCCTCGGACCTCATTCAGCGTTTCGTGTTTTGAGACCTTAACGGGAATTTCGCCGAATTGCGTGCATTCCAGCAACGCTTCGGTTTGCTTCCGATCAACGGTGTGCAGCAGCAGCTGACCGTTCCGGAGCTTGGAAATCCCGCTTAGGTCCCCAAATTTCCCCTCGATTTCCTCAGAAAAAATTATTGATTTTACTAGTTTAAAATCACCCCCGTCAGTCCTCGTAGCTACCAGGTAGCGAGGAGACTTATCAGCGGGGAATCTTCTATTAAAGGCTTCATCCCAAGGCGTATACACCTTGGGATTAGCTCGACACTCAAGAGACGGCTTTTTAAGGGTGCCACCCTGTACAGGTGTCCGTGATCGCTTTGATGGCATCCCGGACGAAATCCTCCCCGAATACTGCCCACTCCGAACGGGGGCTATCACTGTGGGCGCCACCCAGCCAAGGCAATACCTACCTGGCATAGCAGATATTGCCCGGGGTCCCAGTGCCTCAAACAGGCACTTCCCCCTCGGCATGCACAGGATTTATTCAGCTCCAGTATTCGGCCATGCAGGGACCTTCGTTGTAAGGCGGATACTACTGTAGGGTACATGGCGCACCCACCTGACGGGATGGGGCATACCGTCTAGGCTTTCTGGCCAGATGGCCAAGCTGGTGGCCCTTCCCCTAACAGCACGCATGTTTATTTCTATTGGTCAAACCAGAGCTGGGACCAGAAAACCAAAATTGACCTTTATAAGGCCCCCTCTAAGTCGCCTTTTACGACAGGCAGGGGATACCGTGGATGAATTCTGCCCTCCCCATCCACAGGGGGTCTGAACAAATCAAAACTGGCAAGTTATTCGGCCATGTCGGCCCTATTAGTCGCCTCCTACGACAGGCAGGGCATACCGTGGGTGTATTCTAACCCGCACCCACACGGGGCTCCGGGTCGTTACGGGCTTAAATTTAATCATAGTTTCAAGTTAAAGGTGGGCGCCATCAACTGAATCCCTAACAAACCACATCCTCCCTGGTTAAGCAGGGCTTAAGTATGACAAAGGAAAGGATAGGGAAAACACATCATCATGAGATCACAACTTAAAATAAAATAAAATTTATTTAAACTTGAGTGGTCAGACAGAAACAAAATAAATTTCTGCCTAGGAGTATGGTAGATTATAATAGTTCTGATGTTAATGTCCTCTCAAATCGTACCATCTCCGCACTGCATCAAAGAAATATTATTATTCACATGCAAAAAATAAAAAGATATAGTTCTCTTGCGCTCTCAGGCTCACCGTAGCACTATGTCTTTCGTCACTGACATTTTGTGATCCCTAAGACCTATCTGTGATTAATCTAACATCAGGCACGTGAATTCAAGTAGATATTAAACTTTCTATCACACAACAAATTTTATATCAACGCTAACATGTAAATAATCATTCATAAATGGCTTGAATGTCACTGTTCCAAATGTTGGAATAGATATAATCACTCTTAAGATTAACAATAAATTTGTACACGTTATTACACCACTTCTAACAACTACTCGGTTGTCCCCAGAAACTCTCTCACCTCCCCGCTGGAGTTGATTTACAATTAAATACCCCCATTACCACAAACCTACAGAATTTACTGCCTTTACATACAGGCCACAAGTGATTTTAACGTAACTTCTCGACTTTGAATGGGCGCCAAGGTTGACCATATGGGTCGTCCTGAATAAAATAGAATAAAATACGGTACATAACTCTTGCCCCGACTATGAAATTCCTTATCCCAGGCGTAGGGCATTTGGCATGCGTTCGCTGATGTTACCAGGTTCATACAAGACAGGAATATAAACACACATGAATTTTAAAGAGATAATCTATTGGCTGTACTATACACATATATACATAATATACAACAAAAAATACCCTTCATACACTCGTGATAAATTTTATACAGTTACCTTGCCACTGAATTTAGGCTCTGAGAGCAGCAAACACTTACGGCCATATCAGACCTAGGCCTACCAGCCTCCTATACATATTTCACTTATACACAAATCTACACTCGTCAGACTTTCACGCATATCATTTGCCTATTCTTTTCACTTTGCACAGTTTGAGCACGAATCTACACTCGCCGGACTTGTTGACTTCAACGCCATGACATCCTCTAATGACTTCCACAACAGATGATGAAGTGAGGTTATGAACGTCTTTTTAGGGTGTGATATGATCAGCTACCCGTGGTCTACGAACTTAACCATGTCGAAAATATATAGTCATTCAATAGCACAACGCTCAGTGAATGTCTAGTTACTGCCTCTGCTGTTCGATTACCGGACCATGCCAGATAAATCGACCCTGGGCGCAAGAAGACATGGACTCTAGCCTAAAAGCAAGAAGATCCGATCTCTAACTGTTCGTTACGGAAACCATGTCACGTAAAACGACCCTGGGCGCTAGTAGATCTGGACTCGGCCAATAAAGCAATAAGACGACATAGGAACATCAGACACGCCATTATATGCACTGGCGGTGGGATACATAACCCCAATGTTTCTGCCGGAACTAACTCGTGCGTGGCCCGCTCCTAGCGGAACATCCGTGTCAACACATGAACATCAGACAGTCGAAATTCACACTGACGTCACACAGTAGTTTTCCACTCGAAGTTCATACGAGTTAACGCTATTAATAGCCTAGGTATTCCCTGAACTTCGAATTACTGCCTGTCTTTTCCGGGTTTGTAACATTACCAGCACTCGAAAATACCAATTCATTGTACCTTTATAGTACAGCCACGAATCTAACATTTAACATTACTAGGTCAAAATAAAGCCATTAACCCCAAACCAAATGAAATAATGCTTCTACTTAAAATAATACAGTCTTATATATCCTTATTCCCAAAACGTAATAAATCGCAAAACCCCGTATTTTATAATATCAAATATCCAAAAACCGATAATTAATAAACAATGATCCTAGTTGGTCCGGACCATCCAAAGATGAATCCGTCCACAAAAACACACAGGCACAATAAAAATCACATCTGCAACCCCACGTTAACCCAATATAATAAGATACGAATAAAATACCCCAAACTAACTGCACAAAGCAAAAACCCGAGGGTGAGCTACTGTAACTGAATAAATTAGGTTACACTATCTTTGCACGTGAATTCAAGTAGATATTAAACATTCTATCACAACAAATTTTATATCAACACTAACATGTAAATAATCATTCAAAAATGGCTTGAATGTCACTGTTCCAAATGTTTGAATAGATATAAAAACTCTTAAGATTAACAATAAATTTGTACACGTTATTTACACCACTTCTAACAACTACTCGGTTGTGAATCAGAATTCATCTGTCATCATCCATCGAAAATTACTAATTGTTCATCACATCAGCTGTCATTCAGTTATCTGTTCTATTCAAATCAAAATTATTAATTTATTATCATCAGATCATTCAAATAATTATTATATTCATCATTTCATTAAATCATCTGCAGATCATCTCATCTATTTTATTTCATCATCTCATTTAAATTTAATTCATCCATTTAAATTATAATTCACCAACTTATGTAATTTTATTGTAAGTCATCGGCTTATTTAAATTCATTTAAATTCCATCAGCTTATTTAAGTTACTTCAACTTATTTAAATTTATTATAAAAATTTATATTTTAATTATCAGCTCTTTTAATTAATTATCATTTTATTCATCTATTCATCAGTTTATTTAATCAAATTTTATGATTTTATTTATCAGGTCAGATTATTATTATGTTTAAACTTCAGATAATAATTCCATAAATTATTATTATTATTATTAGAGAATCTTGGATTATAAAACTTCCAGAAAATGTTGAAGATCGGCTACCGAACGTTGCCTTAAAAATCCACCAGTTCCAGGCTATACCCTTAATATACTCAATTGCCATGCAAAAAATACGTTGCCTACACTAAATCACGTTGGACCTCACCAACCAAAACTTTACCATTTTAATTCACTTCATCAAATTTCACATTTGAACATCATTATTATTTCACATAACACCACAACTATTCAGTGCACAGCATGAACTTCAGAAATATACTAGACTGGGTTCGATGACCTCATGTCTGCATCAAATACTCGCATTGGCAATATTATAAACCTCTTCTGGCAACCTCCCAAACTTGGGCCAAAAAATACCTTAACTCATCATATAGAATAATCCACAAATATTATAACTGGCTTCAGACAGTTGATGAATATGACCTACAAGATCCGTAGTCAGTATTATCATGTCCAGACAACTTCTCAAACAATAAGAAAAATTACCAAAGTAATCGTAATCCAATCCAAGATTTGGTTTAATTCAGAGTACAAAATCTCTGTTAAGATCCTCAAAATTTACTTTAAAAAGAACACCCATGTGTTATATTAACTCATATTCATAATATCTGTTCATCTGCCTGTAATATATTTCTAATAAGAAATAACTCGTCGTAAAAGACTCAATTACTTGAAATCCTTATCAAAGGTATAAACTCACTCACAAAAGAGTATCAAACATTAAATATTAATTGACTGTACTCTCAAAAGAGTAATGCAACAAACTATTGGATTGGCAATACAAGAATTACAAAATGTAACCCTGCTGACATTTATTTCTAAATTACTGAACAAAGATCAATTAATATTTGACTGGTAAAATATTGTCTAATTCTCTTACGATCACAATTGCACTCTGATGATAAAATGGTATTCCTATAGCGACGGGTAAGGCGATCAAACACCACACAGTTACTCAAGGTAACAGGCCCCGTCTACGTAGACTAAGATGATAAATTCCTATAGCGACGGGTAAGGCGATCTAACACCACACAGCTACTCAAGGTAACAGGCCCCGTCTACGTAGACTAATGAGTGAGTGCACATGATTGGAATCAACAATATTCTACTCGTCTCATAAAAGTGATACTGATTCGCTAGAGCGAATTAAATTCCACATCTCAAAAACAATCCAAGAAAGGAAAAATCCCTACTGATTAATCCCACATTCTCGCTAGTATGCAATAAGCTGATAAAGATCTAAACTACCCGACTGCAGATCTCGAGTTTCGAAATACTCGATAAAAATCAACATGATCAAAAATGCAATCGCTTAAGAAAAAATAAAGATCAAACTCCTGCTCAATAAAGTCAATAAACAGCGAAAAAGTCGGATAAATGTGTCTGCCATCTCATATGGTAACACCATATTGGCTCTCCTGTAGTATACGTTTCTCGGTTCGAAAGTGCGTTATTTTACAAAGAGGCGCTCTGAAAATGGTTTGAAATTACTCTGCCACGTTATTAAAGCCATTTCCCATTAACAAACACCGCGTCAACACGTCCAAAATAAGGAAATTGTCAACATAAACTTACCAAAATACTGTGCGCCATGTTGGACTACGCAATGCTGCCAACTTCACTTCATCAAACTCCCCTGTTGCGAGGTTTGGCGAATAGATGAAAATTGCACTATGACTGGGCGATATTCACAATGACGGAAATTCATATTGACGAAAATTGCATTATCACTGTCTGGACGAAATTCACATTGCCGGAAATTCAGATTGACAAAAATTGCACTAGGACTGTCTGGACGAAATTCACATTGACGGAAATTCACATTGACGAAAAGTGCACTATGACTGTCTGGACGAAATTACTGATGACGAAAATTTAGATTGACGAAAATTGCACTATGACTGTCTGGACGAAATTACTGATAACGAAAATTAAGATTGACGAGAATTGCACTATGACTGTCTGGACGAAATTCAGATTGACGAAAATTGCACTATGACTGTCTGGACGAAAATTACTGATTGCAATACAAGCAAGAGGGTCTGGGGTGGACGAAACATCGTAGGTAACGAAACGTTAGGTTAGGGTTTAGGTTAGGTATTCACCACATTATTGAGCGCACTATTTCCAACAGTTTGTTAGGGACACACTCTTCATCACGTTTGCAATGCTGGCGAAACGTGTAATCAGCCAAATAAAAAACGAACTGCGACTTGCTTCTGTGGTATGCAGGGAGTGTGGCTTTTACATGTCGCCAGGTGGATTCAATGGTGTTGGTGTGGGCTTGGGTGTTGGGGTCCACAAAATTGTATGAATGGTTGACAGTCAGGTGTTGGAATCCTTCTTCATCCATTTTCGAGTACGCCTTCCAACAGTCCGAAATGATAGTCGTTCCGGGCAAAATCAACACCTTGATTATAGCAGTCAGTGTTGGTGCTGCTCTATCTTCCACGGCAACAAGGAAGCAGGGACCGGATTCCCGCTCAATTCCACCAAATACCCATTGGCCCTCCACAGGGTGCCCCTTGTTGTACTTGCGCTTCCCAAATTTGCTCTCGTCGATTTCGACGGTTTTCAAAGGCCCTCCCAACTGTTCACTGTTCCTTTCCACATGGTCGCAGAACACCTCAAAAATGAACTGTTTCCAGTCGGCCATGGTATGGCTGGCAAACCCATAATTCTCGGTGATCGTACCGGTTGATGTTTTGTTGGCGATTTCCACCGTCAACAGCAATATTTCATCCAGTGTCAACTTACTTTTACTGAACCACGATCCGTGTCGCATGGATTTGGTTTTACGGCATTCTGACTTATTACTGTTGCAAGTCCATGTAAATCCGTCACGTAAGTCAGCACGGTTCCTGGTGTGAATTTCTGCACCGCACTCACACTGCATGGCAGTTTTGATTATGCCAGATTCCCGCAATAAATCTAGAGAAATGCCCTTGTTAGAAGTAAGGGTTATAAAAAATATACTATTGCCGATACCGTCACGCCCCACAACTCGATCAGCACTGATATTTGGTAATGAAACCTCGTTTTTCAATCTCGCTTGAAGGCGCGACACAACTGACCGCAAGGATTTCATGTTTCGCACTGGCGCAAAATCAGCGCCAAGCGATAATGTTGGCACTACTGAAAAAGTCAATAACACACTCTAGCGACAAAAACTTCCAACTCCTGTATACTAGTGATATTGGCCATTTCCATAGAAAATTTTTCGGATTTTAATGGCGGCGGGCAACGTATACTACACGAGTTCCACCATATTTTAGCAAACTCCTCAAAAAGAAGTAAGAAAATATTCAAGCCATGTCGTAAATAACACTCCTAAAGATATACTATACTCTGTGAGCTACCAGAAAGGGATTGACAGTTCTCGCCTCGCCATGTGGTCTGAGAACGAGGTTGCCAAACTGCTCGCTCCTACCGCGCGCGCGTGGGCAAATGAGTTACTGCAGTACATACAACTCGCTATAATATATTTAATAATATTATTTGAGTGATAAGCTACAGAATTATTTAGAATCTAGAATAGTTGCTACAGATGTAGAAGATACAATATCTCCTTATTTTTTGCGATAATAGTAACGGCTTTAAGAAAACGCTGAGTTCGATAACTTACAATAATGTTAGCCTACATTTTTTTCTGTGACAATCTACTGCTTCAGGCTTAAAAGAGGATGTTGCTCCTATATTGCGAACGAAATAGTTAGGCCAGGTTTGCACTTAAACCCGAGAAATATTTATTCATATGCTTTCAACGTGTTTTTCTTACAGCTTATTAAGTACCGTATGTTCGAGTAGAAGGTCTCGGCATTTCATCAGCTCTCACTACCATTATTGCTATACGCACACACTGTTAGAATAACAAGCGTTCACACTGTACAAGCCAGAGACACAGCTAACCATGCACTGACGCACGTGGGCTGTGATATTGCAACGCAGAGAATTATGACATCAACTATGCGATCATGGATTGGTCAAGAGGCAGAGAGGTGATGACTGAAGTGAAACATCCGGCCAAATGTCAATCCTATTCAGGCAGCTCCCAGAGTATAGTGTGCCCAGTGTCATGCAAGAAAATCATATCAGTAATGTCATAGCTCTTACAATACCTTCATATTCCAGATGTTAAATAATTTATTCCAAGATCGGCAGTAATTCAAGTGTACGCAACAGATTTGTCGAAAGATCGGCGAAATCGTCGTATTTGCCACTGGAAATGCATTTGGCCCCATCCAAATGCACATCATGATGTAGTCGTTCTCCTTAATAGGAATCGAATCCGTCACTCTGCGATGCCATCACGTCTCTTCATACGCCTAGCCCCACATGGTAGAACGAAGGATATCTATCACGGATATTGTCCATTAATCCCCGCAAAAGTTCAATTCGAATGGGTACCCCATTCTATTCTCGGATGTGTTACGCCACTGTTCAATGTAAAATCGTTAATTGACATTCGCTGATAACGTTCTTGTTCACTGCCAATGAATTGCATCGATGAAATAATATAATTTCAGAATGTGTACATGTTCATTAGACACCCTGTATCTGTGTTCGATGTGTTAATTATTTCCATAAATGTTCATGAACTAAAGTCATTTGATGCACATATCGCTGTTACATAAGATGCATGAAATCCAAAGTCCCATTTTGCATAATGCAGCAATGTGTAAGTTGCCCCATGGTCGCTTTTAATATGCTCCGTTGGAAAACATCATTTTGATGCCGTAATATCGGTAAAATAACTTTAAGTTCGTCTGATTATCCATTGAATGTGTATAAATTGTAAAAGCAATGAGTATCTGGACTGCTCAAAGTCTAAGTCCAAATATGGTAAACGTGAAAATGTCAGAATGCAATGTTCCATTAGATGACCACTAAAGTGTCACAAAATGTCGCCCAATGCTTGGGAAGTTCTGCTCCAATATATGAATGTAACACAAGGTTAACCACTAGCCTCATTGTATTGCTGTTCTATGTGACTATTAGTTGTGAATACTGCCGTAATAATGTTCGTTATTCCCAATGAACTGCTGCTTATTTCTGCTGTAAGTTAAGAGCTGGTAAAAGCGTTGCTATCTGAAACATATGTTAACGCAACTCCACTGTTCAAACTAGACTGCTTTCTATCACCGGCCTCCTTCGTCCCGTTCACAGCCATCGCGACACAATCTCCGGTCAGCCTACTCAACTGCGCCGTGCTTTTGAAGTTACAATGCTAACTTACGAAGCGATCCTGCCAGGCAGGTAATAATTACTGCACTGCACTGCATTGGATACTGTCACACTCTTGACTTGCTACTTGAGCAGAATGTAATAGAAGACTGATTTCTTGTCACTGCGTGCTGCGATCACTCACCTCGCCAAACACGTGACTCGCCACCCCTCCGCTGAAGTGAGGGTAGCCCCGACTTTCGTTCTCTCTCTGACGTCAGACATTTAACCTCGGCCTATCTTCTGTTATCAAGCCGTAATACACAATTAAGGAGTTATCCACCTTTTCTAATGTTGTTATTATTAATATTCCATATAATTCCTTTCTCTTCTAAGGTTAAATTCCGATAAATTTTCATAAATATCCAGTACTTCTCCCATGATTCCGTGCGTTTGAGGGGTAGTGACTTCTTCCCTAGTCGCCTACGTCATTTTCCTCGATATCACTGATGCGATCTCAGCGCAACCTTTTCTTCTTAGTAACTAAATCCAACTACAGCTAGCGTAACCGATAGCCTCGATTAGATATCGGGTACATCTCTCCCTTACGTCTCCTTTTTTTTTATTAATCCTGAAGAAACAGATTAGTAAAAAAAATTACACTCAGGCATTCATTATATACAGCATTTCATGTACTCTATAACTATACAACCATCCTCATCTCAAGGGTAATGATATTTCCTAATGCTGGCTGCATTAATAGTTCCAATAACTTCATTCGTGTTGATCTTAGCAATCCTAATGCTGTTATTTCTATACGCTTGGTCAATTCAGAAGGGACCAGCGTACAATGGCGCGAATTTATGGTATATTCTCTGCTGAAGGTTAGATGTAACTGACTTTCTGATCAGCACCTCGTCACCTTCCTGAAATGGTTCATGAAACCTTCTTCCTGCGTGTCTTCTGGCCCTCTTCTCCGCCTGACTTTTAAGTCGTTCTCCTGCTATTTCGACTCTTCTTTCTTAGGTAAGTTCCGGATCCACTGGAGCCTTTACAATGCGGTTCCACGGCATACTGGGTTTCGTTCCATGATGAAGAACGGACGGAATCTGTCCTGTACTTTCATGTATGGTGGAATTCAAACATTGATTAATGATGGGAATGACCTCCATCCATCGGTGGTGCTGTCCTGACACGTATAAACGGCACATCTTGGTAATCTCAGGCATAATTCTTTCTGCCGGGTTTCCCTCTGGATAACGGACAGAATTAAATACATGTCTTATTCCCAAACGTTCCATAGCAGTCGAAAATTCCACACTGGTGAATTGTGGTGCATGGTCGCTTAATAAAACCTCAGGTTTACCCATACTTGGAATTACAGTTTTCTCCAGTCTATTGATAACATATTTAGACGTAGCTTTTTGGATCGGACATAAAGATGCGTATTTAGAGAATACATCTACAGTAACCAAAACAAACAGGTTCCCTCTCGTCGAACGAGGAATTGGACCGAAAATGTCCGTAGCAAACAATTCTCTCGGCTTACTAGGTAATATCGGTCTAGGAACTGCTTTCATTAGTTTAGATGAATATTTGTTTCGCTGACATCTGTCACAGGTCTTAATGACGTCGCGGATCGTTTGTCCCATTTGCCTCCAAACAAACGTCTCTTGGGCAAGAGCTCGAGTCTTGTCTACACCTAAGTGAGCAGCGGTTCGATGTGTCATCCAAATAACTGGTTTGATAAGCTTGGGTGGGATTACAACTCTAAGCTTGGTGTGGTCGTTGTCGGTATATTGACATATCAGACCTCCCATCATGAGATACTTCCTAGCTTCTAGCTCCGTTCGGTTAAAATCTGGATCGGCGTTGTCCATCCTGCGTGTTAAGAAACGGTAGATTCTTCGCAAAAGTGTATATCTCTTCTGAGTCTGTGCTAGCCTTTTCAACATCTCTAGAGTTTCCTGGTCTTCCTGAACAAGATCTATGTGGTTGATAATCACCTCTTCACAAGGGTCTCTACTCAAAACGTCTGCCAACAGATTTAACTTCCCTGGCCTATGCGCAATGGTTGGGTTAAATTGTTGCAGGAACAGAGCCCACCTGGTGATACGGTCGCTCGCCAAGTCCGTCTTCATAATGAATTGGAGTGCTTTATGATCTGTGATCACCGTCACGTCATGTCCGAATAATACCTTTTTCCACGTTTTGAGAGCATGAACAACTGCTAATGCCTCTAACTCTGTTGCATAATAATTTATTTCACAATCCCTGAGCTTGCGACTGGTGAAAGCCAAATATCTGTGTTTATTCGCATCATCCACTTGATATAGGATACCACTGATGCCTATTTTGGATGCGTCTGTCTCCACAAAGAATCTCCTAGCGAAATCTGGGTATTCGAGTTTAACATTCTGGACCAACATGTTCTTAGCTGACAAGAAAGCTTGGTTGTATTTGTCGTCCCACTTCCATCGATTTCCTTTACTTAGCAAATCCTGCAGTGGTGCCATTACTTCGGTATATCCGGGACAATGTGTCGAAAATAACTGACACATTCCTAGAAACTGCCGGACTTCTTTAAGTTTTCTTGGGGTCGGGAATTCCGAAATAGCTACTATCTTCTTTGGATTAGCCTGTATCCTTCTCCATCGATTCTATGACCAAGAAATTCGATCTCCCCATAGAAGAACTGACATTTGTCGAAATTCACCTTGAAATTCGTCCTCCTGAGATCTTCAAGAAGCATTCTAAGGTGCCTGACATGCTCCTCAGCTGTCTCAGATGCTATGATCAGGTCATCTATATAGCTCACGACATGCTCCTTAACTGTATCTGATAAATTACCATCTAGTGCTCGGATCATCACCGGACCACTCTTCTTGACTCCAAAAGGTAAACGATTAAAGACATAGGTTTTATGATCAAATATGAATCCAGTATACTGTTTAGAGTCCTCTGCTAGTTCTATATGATAATATGAACTAGTCAGATCGATAGTAGAAAAGAAACTCTTTCCTCTGAATCTACGCGTCTGTCGTGCTCCGGAAGAATTCTCTCGTTAAGGGCCCTGGCATCCAGACATATCCTCAGCTTGCCTTTAGGTTTCTTGACAACAGGCAAAGGATTCAGGTAAGCAGTTGGCATCTTCTTAATAATTCCATCTTTCTCCATGTCATTTATCATCATACCGACTTCTTCTTTCCACTTGTCTGGTATGGGGTATAAATTCTTATGATAGGGCTTGTCATCCATGAACTTAATGCTGTAAGTAAAAGTTGCTATGAGTCCAGGCTTATCGTTGAATATGTCCCCGTATTCTGAAATTGCTTGATCAAATAGCTTTTGTATTTCTGGATTCAGCTTATTCTTCATGTATGATTTGCTCTCAATAGACTTCTCTATGTTATACACAAGCTCATCCAAAATATTATTTCTGAATAATGTCATTTCAGATTTCTGATTCTCAGTGTCCTCTTCCTGAAAGTACATGCGTCTACTCTGTATATCTATGATCAGGCCACTCTCGCCTAAGAAATCCACTCCTAAGATCATATCAAAATGCAGCTGACCTACCACGAGGAACATTTGCTCAAAATATCTGGTTCCAACTCTGATATCCAAGAGTACTTGACTTTTACACTTAATGCTTTTGTCCGGAATCACCCCTGGAATCTTGCTAACAACTGCTGGCAACATCGTAATGTCTCCTAACAATTATAATTCCTCGAGGCAGCCTATGGATAACACACTCACAATGGCCCCTGTATCCACTAATGTCTTTATTTCTTTTCCCATGATTTCCACGCTAATGACTGGTAATTTGTGCCTATTCCCTCGGTGGACGATATCTTCTTCTTCGATCAAATCTTCATCTTTAACCTGATATGTTTCAACTATGATGATGGGTTCCAGACAATTAGAACGTTGAATCGAGATCTAGAACATTGATTCGAGACGTTTTTTTTCCTACTCCACTTGTGCCGGCCCTATCGAGGTCTCGAACTAACTCCTCGGACGGTGCACTGGGTTGCCTATACTCTCGCCGTGTCCTTACATACTCTTGCCTTTCTCTGCGGCCTTCGTTAGGATTGTCGCGATTACCGTTGCCTTGTCGATTGGTTTGACTGGACTGCTGATTCGGATTCTGATTGTCATTATACCTGCCTCGATATCAGTTATTATACCGGTTTCGATTCTGATATCTGGAATCCTGGTTATAGTTTCGGTATCTACTGTCTCGTGGAACACGATCATATGGTCTCTCATATAGTCCTTGATACCTATCATTCCCA
The DNA here is from genome assembly GCA_946902985.2 of Meconema thalassinum. Taxonomy (NCBI): domain Eukaryota; kingdom Metazoa; phylum Arthropoda; class Insecta; order Orthoptera; family Tettigoniidae; genus Meconema; species Meconema thalassinum. The sequence continues at coordinate 180,834,288 of OX336393.1, forward strand.
CGGACGTCGCGAACATTCCCTCAGTTTTCCTCGTTTCTCCTGTTTTCCCACGAAGCTCTCCGATCTGTTTGTACCGCACTGTCAACAACTACCGCATTCACTTCCTGTGTGTTCCTATTCTCGTTCCTTGAACTCCTAGGTATCATCTGAGCGCTTGTGTAGTCTAATCTGCGTAATATATCGTCGTAATGCTCAAGTGAATTCGCACCAGATGCTATGAGTGATCTTAGGACCTCCACTGGCAACTTTCTTGCTATCGCTTGCAACAATTCGTCTTCCTGTAATGGTGGAGTTAAAAACTGCAGTTTTGCTAACTGTGAAGTAAAGTAGTTAGCGTAATGCGTTGGATGTGATGTAGAATAGCGTTTTGAATACATTTCGGCTCTCACGTTCAATTGATCCTCCGCACTCCAGAATCGTCGTAAAAATGTTATGGCAAATTGTTCTAAGTTCACAAAGTTGTTTCTAAATGCGCGAAACCAAGTCAAAGTTGGCCCATCTAAGGCGCGTTCGACTACCCTTAGCTCTCTTTCTTTGGATACCCGATGTTCCGCCATATAATCTCGGATATCTCTCAAAAATTCGACTGGTGTGACTCCCGTGTTCCCAGAGAATTTTCTTGGTTTATCATCAAGATTTCTGATGATGGTCACCAGACCTGAGTAACGTTCATTAGTATTGGCCGTGTTCAAAGTCGGATTAGGATTAACATAAGGGGTTGAACTAATCCTCCCAGAAGTAACATTTTGTTGGGTTAGATCATTCTCCCCTACATTCACCTCTTGACTATCAACATTATGAGCTATTGGTGTTTGATTCATCGATATATCCCCTGTCGTTACCTCTTGAATTGTTAAGCTATTTATGACTGATTCCAGTTTAGCCATTCTATCTTCAGCCTGTTTCTCCCCTAACTTGAGTTTCATTTCCAGATTGTCTAGTGAAATAACAGTCTGTGTTCTATTACTTTCTTCGAGATCGTTCTTTAGTTTATCTAGCTTTTCTTTGCATGTTGTCTGAATTGATGCAACCTGCTCCCTCAACTGGCCTACATCCGTTCTGAACTGAGCAGAATCCCTTTCCATCATTTCTTTATTCTCGGTGAATATAGTTTCCAAGTTCGCCATGCCTGCGATTATCTTACTTTCAATCCCTACAAGTATTCCTTTTGCTTCGGCATCGACATCATTATACCGCTCTTCCACTATCGCACCGACTCTATTTCTAAATAACGCTAAATTATCGTTAACTTTCTGATCAACGTTCTCCTCAATTTGTTTAATGTCCGTCTGCAATCGGTTCTCTAAGAATTCCAATTTGGAATTGACCTTTCCTAAGACGTCCCTTTTGACTGTTCCGATTACTGAACTTAAACCTTTAATTTCTTTTCCTAAGTTCGTTTCTAAATATTTAATCTTGGATTCGAAAGATACTCCAGAAGACCATTCTTGAAATTTACCTACATCTGTTCATAAACCATCTATGTCGGATCTTAAATTCGATATATCTGAGTTAATATCTTTCTGAATAGACATGACATCTGTCCTCAAATTAATAATATTGTCTTCACCTTCAAATGAAATAGAGAGGAATTTCCTCGTAACCTCAATCTGATGTATTCCCATGAAATGAACAAAATCGAAGCCCCACGATTGGGAAAAGCCAATTCTTACACCTCTCTGTACCCGTTCGTCCAAGGTACGCAATGACCCAACTGCTATTACATCGCGTACCTGGCATCCCAGGCCAGGAGTAAAGTTAAAAGTACACAAAATAAACAAGGAATCTGACAGAAATTCAGCTGAAATATCACATAAGCAGAGGGTAACACGAGATAAAATTTCTCCGGGTCGTTACGGGCTTAAATTTAATCATAGTTTCAAGTTAAAGGTGGGCGCCATCAACTGAATCCCTAACAAACCACATCCTTCCTGGTTAAGCAGGGCTTAAGTATGACAAAGGAAAGGATTGGGAAAACACATCATCATGAGATCACAACTTAAAATAAAATATATTTAAACTTGAGTGGTCAGACAGAAACAAAATAAATTCCTGCCTAGGAGTATGGTAGATTATAATAGTTATGATGTTAATGTCCTCTCAAATCGTACCATCTCCGCACTGCATCAAAGAAATAATATTATTCACGTGCAAAAAATAAAAAGATATAGTTCTCTTGCACTCACAGGGTCACCGTAGCACTATGTCTTTCATCACTGACATTTTGTGAACCCTGAGACCTATCTTTGATTAATCTAACATCAGGCACGTGAATTCAAGTAGATATTAAACTTTCTATCACACAACAAATTTTATATCAATGCTAACATGTAAATAATCATTCATAAATGGCTTGAATGTCACTGTTCCAAATGTTGGAATAGATATAATCCCTCTTAAGATTAACAATAAATTTATACACGTTATTTACACCACTTCTAACAACTACTCGGTTGTGAATCAGAATTCTGTTCTAATCATCTGTCATCATCCATCGACAATTACTAATTGTTCATCACATCAGCTGTCATTCAGTTATCTGTCTATTCAAATCAAAATTATTAATTTCTTATCATCAGATCATTCAAATAATTACTATATTCATCATTTCATTAAATCATCTGCAGATCATCTCATCTAATTTTATTTCATCATCTCATTTAAATTTAATTCATCCATTTAAATTATAATTCACCAAATTATTTAATTTTATTGTAAGCCATCGGCTTATTTAAATTCATTTAAATTCCATCAGCTTATTTAAATTTATTGTAATTATATTTTAATTATCAGCTCTTTTAATTAATTATCATTTTATTCATCTATTCATCAGTTTATTTAATCAATTATTAAGATTTTATTTATCAGGTCAGATTATTAATATGTTCAAACTTCAGATAATAATTCCATAAATTATTATTATTAGAGAATCTTGGATTATAAAACTTCCAGAAAATGTTTAAGATCGGTTACCGAACGTTGCCTTAAAAATCCACCAGTTCCAGGCTATACCCTTAATATACTCAATTGCCATGCCAAAAATACGTTGCCTACACTAAATCACGTTGGACCTCACCATCCAAAACTTTACCATTTTAATTCACTTCATCAAATTTCACATTTGAACATCATTATTATTTCACATAACACCACAATTATTCAGCGCACAGCATGAACTTCAGAAATATACTAGACTGGGTTCGACGACCTCCTGTCTACATCAAAAACTCGCATTGGCAATATTATAAACCTCTTCTGGCAACCTCCCAAACTTGGGCCAAAAAATACCTTAACTCATCATATAGAATAATCCACAAATATTATAACTGGCTTAAGACGGTTGATGAATATGACCTACAAGATCCGTAGTCAGTATTATCATGTCAAGACAACTTCTCAAACATTAAGAAAAATTACCAAAGTAATCGTAATCCAATCCAAGATTTGGTTTAATTCAGAGTACAAAATCTCTGTTAAGATCCTCAAATTTTACTTCAAAAAGAACACCCATGTGTTATATTAACTCATATTCAGAATATCAGTTCATCATCTGCCTGTAATATATTTCTAATAAGAAATAACTCGTCGTAAAAGACTCAATTACTTGAAATCCTTATCAAAGGTATAAACTCGCTCACAAAAGAGTATCAAACATTAAATATTAATTGACTGTACTCTCAAAAGAGTAATGCAACAAACTATTGGATTGGCAATACAAGAATTACAAAATGCAACCCTGCTGACATTTATTTCTAAATTACTGAACAAAGATCAACTAATATTTGACTGGTAAAATATTGTCTAATTCTCTTACGATCACAATTGCTCTCTGATGATAAAATGGTATTCCTATAGCGACGGGTAAGGCGATCAAACACCACACAGCTACTCAAGGTAATCTACGTAGACTAATGAGTGAGTGCACATGATTGGAATCAACAATATTCTACTCGTCTCATAAAAGTGATACTGATTCGCTAGTGCGAATTAAATTCCACATCTCAAAAACAATCCACTAAAGGAAAAATCCCTACTGATAAATTCCACATACTCGCAAGTATGCAATAAGCTGATAAAAATCCAAACTACCAGACTGCAGACCTCGAGTTTCAAAATACTCAATTAAAATCAAACATGATCAAAAATGCTATAACTTAAGAAAAAATAAAGATCAAAATCCTGCTTAATAAAGTCAATAAACAGCGAAAAAGTCGGATAAATGTGTCTGCCATCTCATATGGTTACACCATATTTGAGCAAACTCCTCAAAAAGAAGTAAGAAAATATTTAAGCCATGTCATAAATAACACTCCTAAAGATATACTAGTGAGCCCAGTGTCATGCAAGCAAAATCATATCAGTAATGTCATAGCTCTTACAATACCTTCATATTCCAGATGTTAAATAATTTATTCCAAGATCGGCGATAATTCAAGTGTACGCAACAGATTTGTCGAAAGATCGGCGAAATCGTCGTATTTGCCACTGGAAATGCATTTGGCCCCATCCAAATGCACATCATGATGTAGTCGTTCTCCTTAATAGGAATCGAATCCGTCACTCTGCGATGCCATCACGTCTCTTCATACGCCTAGCCCCACATGGTAGAACGAAGGATATCCATCACGGATATTGTCCATTAATCCCCGCAAAAGTTCAATTCAAATGGGTACCCCATTCTATTCTCGGATGTGTTACGCCACTGTTCGATGTAAAATCGTTAATTGACATTCGCTGATAACGTTCTTGTTCACTGCCAATGAATTGCAGCGATGAAAAAAATATAATTTCAGAATGGGTACATGTTCACTAGACACCCTGTATCTGTGTTCGATGTGTTAATTATTTCCATAAGTGTTCATGAATTAAAGTCATTTGATGCACATATTGTTGTTACATAAAATGCATGAAATCCAAAGTCCCATTTTGCATAATGCAGCAATGTGTAAGTTGCCCCATGGTCGCTTTTAATATGCTCCGTTGGAACACATAATTTTGCATGCCGTAATATCGGTAAAATAACTTTAAGTTCGTCTGATTATCCATTGAATGTGTATAAATTGTAAAAGCAATGAGTATCTGGACTGCTCAAAGTCTAAGTCCAAATATGGTAAACGTGAAAATGTCAGAATGCAATGTTCCATTAGATGACCACTAAAGTGTCACAAAATGTCGCCCAATGCTTGGGAAGTTCTGCTCCAATATATGAATGTAACACAAGGTTAACCACTAGCCTCATTGTATTGCTGTTCTATGTGACTATTAGTTGGGAATACTGCCGTAATAATGTTCGTTATTCCCAGTGAACTACTGCTTATTTCTGCTGTAAGTTATGAGCTGGTAAAAGCGTTGCTATCTGAAACATATGTTAACGCAACTCCACTGTTCAAACTAGACTGCTTTCTATCACCGGCCTCCTTCGTCCCGTTCACAGCCATCGCGACACAATCTCCGGTCAGCCTACTCAACTGCGCCGTGCTCTTGAAGTTACAATGCTAACTTACGAAGCGATCCAGCCATGCAGATAATAATTACTGCACTGCAGTAATTATACTGTCACACTCTTGACTTGCTACTTGAGCAGAATGTAATAGAAGACTGATTTCTTGTCACTGCGTGTTGCGATCACTCACCTCGCTGAAGTGATGGTAGCCCCTACTTTCGTTCTCTCTCTGACGTCAGACATCTAACCTCGGCCTATCTTCTGATATCAAGCCGTAATACACAATTAAGGAGTTATCCACCTTTCCTAATGTTGTTATTATTAATATTCCATATAATTCCTTTCTCGTCTGAGGTTAAATTCCGAGAAATTTTCATAAATATCCAGTACTTCTCCCGTGATTCTGTGCGTTTGAGGGGTAGTGACTTCTTCCCTAGTCGCCTACGTCATTTCCCTCGACGTCACTGATGCGATCTCAGCTCAACCTTTTGTTCTTAGTAACTAAATCCACCTACAGCTAGCGTAGCCGATAGCCTCGATGAGATATCGGGTACGATAATAAGATGAAAAAGGATCGTAAATTCATATTCGTCACAATTTAAAGAATGTCCAAGCTGTGTAGTATATGAGATCTTTGAAATTTTTGTAATGATATTGCCGTATATAGAAATATAGTCACCTGTGTGCATACTGAAGCTGATAATTCTGGCGCAGCCATCACAAAACGTTTCGATAAACGAAAACAAGCTATGAAATAAAGATTCAATGCAATCTGAATACAAATCCATGATACAAATCGTAACATGTTTACAGCTGGTAGGAGAAAAAAAGAAGCAATTTCTGAGTGTCACTACTCCGAATGTTTAATGTTTATCCAGCACAAATAGCACCGAGTAACTATGGCCCAATTGCCCATCACATTTATTCCCTTGGTAGCACCGCCTACAGATTGCAAAACACAATATGGCTTTTTATGCTGGGAGTATGTTCCTCAGAACTTTGCCCAGTGATTGAAAAATAGGCCCTTAGAAAAGAACTTCATCTTATGATTGTTGCAAATAAAACTTAACATTGAAAGAGGGATATTCCTTACAATATGAATGAAATATTGCCTTCCATGACACTTGTGATGGAGATGATGATACTGTACTTCAATTGCGAGTTGACCCACCAATAAATGACTTCAACAAGTTTTACGTATGGGTAACATATCACACAGTACCTCCCAGCCATAAACGCAGGGAGGATTTTGGGACACAGAACAACCCAATAAATGTTGTAATAAAAAAAATCACATTTTCATGACTGCCCAAAAAATCATGCCTCTACCATCGTACCTCATCCCAAATCCTGCAGAAATGGGAATAATATGGAAATAGAAAAACATACATAGAATAATAAGATTTAAAGGGAATAAGTGGTGATGATTCAAGTTACAAGTTAGAAGCATTACACTGATTGCAGTGGTAATTCAAGTATAGTTCGTCTACTGTAAGTTTGCACTTTTTCGACAGCTACGGTTGCCAACCTTCATATGGAAAGACTCAATTTATAACCTGTAGTCCATAACAAATATATACATGTTTTAATCACATGTAAGTTTTTCAGGTTATTTTTTCGCTTGTCCCAGTAATTGAGAATATATTGTAACGTGTTTTTCGAGGTTTTTTTTATGCCAATGGCATAAGTCAGTAGGAAGCCATTCTATATTTATTTACGCGGCAAATTGTTCGGCCAAGAGAATTTTTCATGTTAATTTCTTATTATTATTAATTTATTATAATTATTATTAAGGTATTTTCGGAGCATTTTATAAAAAATAATAAGCATACAGATAGGTTTTCTATGTCTTAGAAAACACTATCAAGCAAATTATTACGAACGACAATATCATAGAAAATTATGTGATTACGGAATTTTACGGAGTTTCGTCAGTTAGGATATTATGAGAGACATGACTCGCTGGAAATTCAGATACAGGCTGATTCTTGTCAAGAAGTATTACGCAAGCTTGGGTCGCAGCGTCAAGAAAAGGCGGATAGTTGGAACGGAAATCGACTTCATCATCCGCGCGCCGTGTGTAATGAGCCAGAGAAGGGGAAGTAGCGCGTGGGGAGCAGCCAATCAGTGGAGACAACGTAAGCTGGAAGTCGGGACTGGAGTGGGAAGCCGTGGAGTGCATATATCGTTCGGCGCACCGTGGAGCGAGGACAATCTGTGAAAGACTTGACTAGTTCGGTTGCAAGTGTGTGTCGCTCCGATGTTCCGTGGAGTGGAGAACTATCTGTTTAAAACTTAACCAGTGTGGTTGTACGAGGGTATGGCTCCGATGTTAGGACCATAAAGTCACCAAATCTACAGGTATATCATCAAATATCGACGGAGATGACGACGTCCAGGAGACTGTGGGAAGCTCACAGCATCATCCAGTACGAGGGAAATGCTTTGGCAATTTCCAGTGGTAAGCGCGAATGACACAGAAGTACGCAATCTCTCGTTTCTCTTTGATTTAAATTCAGTATTTCAGTAACTTCATAGCTTGGGAATAAGAGTAAAATCAATAATTTATCAGACTCAGTTTTCACGTAATTTTCTATCGGTAATATTAAAATCGCAACGCTCCAATTTAAATTTTAAACTTATTATTATTATTAATTTTGCTATACTTGTTTTATATAATAAATTCATTTCTTTAACAATGCAATCTTTGCTTTCAGTAGGTAGCATTAGATATAGACCAATTCCTTCTCCTGATACAATTGTTTGTTGGGTTAATGATCAAATCATACCACGATCTGAGTGAATAGATTCTTGAAGGTGTTCTACCAGAGCTAGACGTTGTTAAATACAAATTTAGATTTCAACATTGCGTTGAGGTCTTGGCGCCCATTAAAACAACATAGCTTAGGCAAAGGTAAACTGTTACATTTATCACCCAACAGTTAGGGGCAGTCAAACCGTTACACTTGTCGCTCAACGTGTGGGCTAGCAAAACCGTTACAATATTGGCAACATAATTCTGTCGGCCAGACAGTTGCATTATCAAACTGAACTACCATGTACTCGTGGCATTGATGTGCGGTTGGTAATGGTCGCTTTACCGTGTTTATCCACCTGCGCAAATAATGTGATAATTGCTCTGATCACGGACACACCAGAAGATGCAAAGATCCAAGTAGAAAACTTAATGGAGCAAGCAGTAAAAATAAGTTTACAAATCTCCTTCCCCTAGACAGAATTTATAACGAATGTTCAAGATTGTCCTGATGTAATAATCATAAACCAAAACAAAATACACAAAATTAACTCATTTAAGTATTTAGGTGAATGGATAACTATCAATAACGATGTAAAACATAGCTTAGGGGTCCGAGCAATGAAAATGAACGTAGCATTTCAGATCACCAGGAATGTATACAAGAAGAAGGCATTATCATGGGACACTAAAATTAAACATTACAATTCTCTGGCGAGACCTGAAGCACTCTTTGGAGCTGAAACATTAAAGTTAATGCGGAAAGGTGACATAACAAAATCATGCTCATGGAAAGAAGATTGGTTCGATGCATCCTTGGCCCAAGGAAAACAGAAATGGACTATAACAGACCACGTCCTAACAAGGAAATATACACCCATGTGGAGAACATAATTCACACCATGCGCAAACGACGGATGTAATTTTTTTGGCATTTAAATAGAATGAATAATGACAGACTAACAAAACAATTTTTTTTATAAAATTTTAAAACTTACAAGTTCAACCAGCGTGGTTTACACAGACATTAAAAGATCTTAAGGAAGCCGACATTGACATTACAGATACATATAATAGGAATTTATTTCGGGACAAAATTCAAAAAGTTATCTTCAGCATGGAACAAGAAAGACAACGAAAGCAGCCACGGAACATTGAACAGCTCCGAAAGGCAGAGTTCAGAGAGGATGAAGCGAATGTGGGCAGAGAGAAAAAAGACATGTGGCAAGATTTGAAGCATTGATTTTACGTGCTCTGTAATAGTGCTATTCGATTAAATAAATAATAATAATAATTATAATTGATAATATTGTGCAAAGTCGTTTGAAAGTATTATTTCCATTTGAACACGTGTTCACTTTTCAGAGAAATTTATAGTGGTTATCTTAAATGTTGAGTAAATATGTATCCTGAGAGGTCACCAGGTCGGACATCTTTGTTTTGACTATCAAGTCGGAAGCAGATACGGAATTTCTTGTTCAAGATATTTCTTATATTTCTCTCTTTTTGAAGGTAAAAGAAAAGGCAGCGGAACTATTGATTTCCCCAAGGACATTGCCCTGGTGAATAATTTTAATATTTATTTGTACAAAAAATTAGGCCTAAAATATGAGTTGTTGTGTAGGCCTAAAAGTTAACTTACATGGTGAAATTTTCCGTATGTTTTAATTTAATATCAATCCAACAGGTCAAGTAATGATCTTATCGTGTTAAGGATATCTTACACCAAACCTTAGTAAGCATTTTCCTTGAGCTGTGAAATGATGAGCCTAAAACTCATTCCACTTGAACATTTAAGTTATCAGCTGCTGTGTCACAGCGTGCCCAATGATGTAACATTCTGTCAGCGAGTCGTCAGTGGGTTTTAGGTGTGCTATTAGAACGATTATTTGATAAATGCCACAAAGAAATACAAGTTTCCTTTTAAAAAGGGCAACGAATTGATATTGCGAGATAAATTAAGGTTTAGGCAACTCCTAATAGCTGTTCACCCCTTGACAGAATACAGCGGCCATTGCTGGCTGCCATGTGGGTGATGGCTCATTGGCTGGAATGCACGTGGCACGGCGCATTGATCTATTCAGTAAGACTAATTGTTTCAGCGAGAACTGTCAAATAAATGGAAACTTACAGTAGACGAACTCTAGCAAGTGGTATACTAGTATCACATACCTTATGAAGCGAAAAGAAAGGTTCTTAGAAGAAGACTGTTTGGTGTTACCAATCGCTGAAGGTAACTGAATCCTATAGATCTCCTTGGCACTGACAGGTGTGGGGCCGAGAAGAATCATCACCTCTTCCACATCACCATTATTGCAATGCTCCAGCTCAGCAGCAAGATGCTACACATATACAATATCACTCTTTAGTGAGAATACAGTTCACTTTCACTAATATTTACAACAGATCCAATTAATCCATTAATATTTAAGTTTTAATATATGCATGGCTGTAGATCTAGTCACCTGGTCATAAAGCCCTGAAAGATAAATAAATGATAATGGTCTGTTCGTTCGTTTCCGAGTCCGGTTAACCATTCCAAAGTTCTGCTGCCGCAATGGCCTTGTCACTTCCTCTATAAACATCTTCCATAGTGCAGTGATTGTCTAGAAGAGGGCAGATGAGCAGGTGTCTTGGATCTTGTTCGGCTCCACATTCACAAGAAGTGAAAAAATACCCCATTTCTTCATATTAGTCTTGCATTGGGGGACGCCCACTCTTAGACCATTAAGAGACATGGTAGGGAAGTTCACACCCAGGAGCTAGTTCTTCCTTGGGTAATTTCATAAAAATGACTTTAAAGAACAATTCCCCCTGTGGTCTCATTTTCAAGTAACAGTAACCATAATTCCATTTGTCAACTATCCCCACCTCTTATGTTGTTGATTGATTTAGGGGCTTTGCAACATCATGGTCATGTAGCCCCGTGTACTTGGATGTGTGTAGGATTTGTCTGATAATCTGTGTTATTGTGTTGGCTGTATTAGTGTGTATGTAACTTAGGTGAGGATTGGGAAGGAGGCAGCCGTGGCCTTAAGTTAGGAACCATCCCGGCATTTGCCTGGAGTAAAGGTGGAAAAACCACAGAAAACAACTTCCAAAATGGGTGAGATGGGAACTGACCCTTTTCTTCTCTGTTTTACCTCACAAGGCTGAGTGTTCCCTGTTCCAGCTCTCAGACCAGGTTTAAAATTTCTATGGGCAGAGCCAGGAATGAAACCCAGACCTCCGGGGCGACAGCCAAGAATGCTAGCCGCTACACCACGAGGTGGTCCCACCTCTTATGGTTAGCAAATATATATAATATGACTGATGACTAAAGAGAGAAAGAGGGAGGGAGAGGCAGAAAAAGAAGTAAGATGAAGAAAACAATTTGCTTGTCAAATGATGATGATGTCAACAATTTTGATTCTAGAGTAATATGTGGCTTTTCACCGATGTCTCAGTCTTATTCATGGCTATGATTATATGGAAGCTACTGAGATATAGGTGGTGCTGAGTAATGGCATTCAGGACACAACTAGTGCTTGTGGATGTTGTGAAATGTTCAGCTCATAGGGTTAGTACTGGTGTACTGACCCAGTGAGAAAAGCAATGGCAAACTACCTCATTCCTCACCTGGCCTAGTACGCCTCATTATAGCATTGCCTCGGTTTTGTGTTTTTTTACCACATAACCTATGGTGGTGCTTTTTGACGATCCAACCATCCTCCAAGCTGACTACCTAACAGACAGACAGGAGGAATGAAAGCGATGTTGAGAAACCACTCACATTGCTAAGCCTACACAATGACTCTTCTTTCCTAGCATTTGTCTCAGTGTACGGGATCTGCTGTTTTGCTACACTCCACCATTTGGTTCTGTTATTGGATTCTTCAGGATAAGGTCCACATATTACATGTTTTCCTTGATGTTTGTCTAGTCACTGCCGTCAACCTTCCACATATCTGTCTTCTCCTTGGGTCGAATTCACAGGACATTTTTGCCACAGAACTGTCTTAAATTTTAACGACATGACTATAAGACCGAAGCCTAGCACCCAAAACCTTCTCCACAATTGAGACTATTGATTCTTTGCCGAACATGTTTTGTCACGTGGTCATAACAAGTCAGTCCGAGAGTACATCTATCTAAGCAGTCCACATTTCCTCGTGTTAGGGCGACATTAGGCCCCACAGAGGGCTAACGGAAGCACTACAGTTATATAATTTTTTGCCTTGAAGTGTTTTTTTATCACAGAGGATACTGGTGACTTATCTCTAGACCCAACCTGCGGTTGGAAACTGCTCTAGTTGATGATGATGAAGCTATGCTGCATTAACTCTCACCCGTGTATCAGAGATGGCATCATGCTTGAAGTGACCAATTATTTCAGATATTTAAAATGTCTGGCGTTCTTCAATTCCTGACTGTGGATGCTGTTGGTGCCATTGGTTGTGGGGCTGTATTCCGGGTACTCAGTAGAGCTTTCCTTTTGGATGTTTTAATGATTCCTCTATATCGTCAATCAAATCTGTTACTGCGTGGAGTGTGCTTCTACCTTTGCGGAAACCGAATTGTTCCTCTGGTATATTGCTGTCCAGTTCTTCAGTTAGTTTTTTAATAATTTGGTGAGTATTTTCAATATATTGCTTTCAAGCACGACACCTCTGTATGAATTTGGATCTTCTGAATGACCTTTGCCTTTGTACAGGATTTTGATCGACCATTTCCTCCAACTATCGGGGATGTTTCCAACTTCCAAGCACTTATTCAATAAGCTCAACCAAAAGTCCAGGAATTGATCTACGGTTTGCTTTATGTGATCATTAAATATGTGGTTATACCCTATAAGCTATATACAGTACTTTCCCAAAAAACACTATCTCGAACATGTGAATTTAATCGTGCAAAGCGAATATGGTGGTAAATCTTCAACTGATGCATTTTTCCAAAGGAGCTCTCATACACACCCAGGTTGCTAACTCCTGCTAATAAACTGAGAATCACAGTAGCCTACTGACAAAAAAGAGAAAACACCTGTTTTTGTCACAGATATAAACAAACCTGAAAAGTCTTCTCCATGGCTTCAAATGCTGCAGACGCTTTGAGATGCAGTCGTGCCTTCTTGGAAAGTAATGATGACCCCTGAAAAAGAGTATGCAAAAGTTGAAAATTTCACTTCCTACTTGCGAATTACTTAAATATAAAAAATAAATGCTGTAAATAAAATTATTTTTTTTAAATCACGGAGTTTTGGTAGTTACACTGAACACTCTTTCAATGATAAACAGTCTTCATCATCATCGGCTTTAACTCGAATCCGAGTATAAATCTTCTTCCTTCAGTCCAGTTTGTGGATGTGTTTACGGTGACTAAAGAATCCAATCCTGGCATGGAACAAGCGACCACACAAGTCACATAGTATTGCTGGAGGAGGACGTGGTTGGGCTGCTCGAAGTTTCCTAGCTTGACGCTTGGCCTCTTCATGTGTGCGTCGATCCCTTTCAAACGTCTTGACAGTATCCGAGATGGTACGGCGCCAAGTTGAGCGGTCTTCAGCCAGCGTGTCCCAGGTTTGTGAATCAAGACCTGTCAATTTCAGGGTCTGCTTAAATTGGTCCTTGTAGCGCCTCTTAGGACCACCATGAGGTCTGGTGCCATAGCATATCTCACCATATAGCATTTGACGAGGTAATCTCACATCATCCATCCGATGGACATGACCAATCCATCTAAATTGGTGACCTATTATGGATGATTCTATGCTGTTGATTTGAGCCTTTTTCAGAACAGCAATATTGGTAATGCGGTCTTCCCATTTAATCCTCAGGATTGATCGAAGTTTTTGTAGGTGGAAACGCTCACGTCGGTAAAGGGTCCACGTTTCACAGCCATACAACAATGTAGAAATGACTACTGCTTTGTACACCATAAGCTTTGTACTCATGGACAGATCTTTATAAACAGAACATAGCAATTAAAGCACACATGTGGTGTTGTCTTTGAAGAAAGTTTTGCCCAGTCGCAGTAGGATTATTGTGACTGATATACCCCATTCGTATGGCCTTATGAAGGAATCTCTTATTAACAGATGTACAAACAGTAAATAAAGAGGTTGAGAAGTTGTGCCAGTCACTTAAGGCTTAGTAACAATCATGCTCTAATATGCACCTGTTACACTAGGTGTGGCATTCACTTATCAGGATTAACTGCATGTAAGTCAGCTCTTACAGAAAATGCTAAGTCTTGGTTTGTACTGTACCTCCGAAGATGGAGATGGATCGCAGCAACTTGTAGTCCCAGGCTAGAAAAACTACGAAGAAACTAGGCTACTGGCAAATAAAACAGGAGGGGTACTGCTAATCATCATTGTGTTCGCAAACTATCAACAATTATCACTCACTTTCAAATCGTGGAATAATGTCAAACTCGCACATTGCCACTTTCGCTTCAAAATGCAAATTAGAAATAACATTCATTTTAGGTTCCGTATTGACAGTATTATGTAGAGATAAGACTTTTAAATTTTTTCGCCTATTCAATACTTTTAATTTTAACAACTTTTAGGGGTACATGTTTCAGGGGCCTATAATGGTCCTTTTCTCAGCCCATACTCCTTATAGGACACATCTGAAATAAACAACATCGAAGCTCTCAACATGATAAAAATACTATGTACATACAAACAATTAAAAACACTAATTGAAAACAACATGCAAAGTTTATCAAACTCTCAGGTACACTTATTGCAGATGTTTGTATCCTGTAGTTGTGAAGAAGACATCATTTAACATTCATAACACCTTGTGATACAAAAAACTTAAAGCGACGTTGAATTGTTCAATGTCTATAAATTCTGTTTTTCTATACTCCTTAAAGGGCATATTTTGTACTGTCTTTGAAGCATATTTAAAAACACTTCTTTCAAAAACGATGTGGCTGTAGGATGTGTTGACAAGCTATTGTTGAAATATTATGATCCTGATCGAGTGCGTCAAGTGGAACATTTGGTGGTCTTATTTTGAAAAAATGAAAAATTCTTCTGTCAACGGTACCTGAAATGAGTAACGTAAGAATGTCCGAGATCGAATCGGCAAGAAAAGGAAATGTGAATGATAAAATCACCCTTAGAGACGTTTGATGAATGTCTTGGATGCCATTCACATAAACACTTCTCAGAGATCAAACTCTTAGAATAATTTAAATGATATCAATTTCGAGACAAACATGTTATTTGATACGATTGCAGATTACATTTTGAATGATAAAAAATATAAACCGCCATAGAAAAAAACCTTAAACAGCGCACCATTTGTTTTTCCACCCCTATATTTTTCATTTGCCCTTTATTTTACCCTTCCCTTAATTCCCCCACGAGTCCAGTAGTGGCTAGCAGCTCACACTCAGCGGAGCAATGAACTCCCTGTGATACCGCAACTGCTGTTTCATTTGACATCGGTAAGTCGTTTTTCTAGTATCACGCACACAGTAAATGTCCTCTTTTATTCAAGTTCCAGCGTAACCACGCAGCATTTTTCAAATTACTGTTTTTCCTCTTCAAGGTCCAGAGTAAATATCCACATTACGACTTGATTCCGTAAGTTTTTCAAACTTGTCTTTAGTTTTGGGTGATTTTATCATTCATATTTCCTTTTCTTACGTTACTCATTTCAGGTACCGTTGACTGAAGAATTTTTCATTTTTTCAAAATAAGACCGCCAAATGTTCCACTTGACGCACTCGATCAGGACCATAATTTTTCAACAATAGCTTGTCAACACATCCAACAGCTCATCATCATCGGCTATAACTCGAATCCGAGTATAAATCTTCTTCCTTCAGTCCAGTTTGTGGATGTGTTTATGGTGACTAAAAAGTCCAAATCCTGGCATGGAACAAGCGTCCACACAAGTCACATAGTATTGCTGGAGGAGGACGTGGTTGGGCTGCTCGAAGTTTCCTAGCTTGAAGCTTGGCCTCTTCATGTGTGCGTCGATCCCTTTCAAACGTCTTTACAGTATCCGAGATGGTACGGCGCCAAGTTGAGCGGTCTTCAGCCTGCATGTCCCAGGTTTGTGAATCAAGACCTGTCAATTTCAGGGTCTGCTTAAATTGGTCCTTGTAGCGCCTCTTAGGACCACCATGAGGTCTGGTGCCATAGCATAACTCACCATATAGCATTTGACGAGGTAATCTCACATCATCCATCCAATGGACATGACCAATCCATCTAAATTGGTGACCTATTATGGATGATTCTATGCTGTTGATTTGAGCCTTTTTCAGAACAGCAATATTGGTAATGCGGTCTTCCCATTTAATCCTCAGGACTGATCTAAGTTTTTGTAGGTGGAAACGCTCAAGCTTCCTAAGATCACGTCGGTAAAGGGTCCACGTTTCACAGCCATATAACAATGTAGAAATGACTACTGCTTTGTACACCATAAGCTTTGTACTCATGGACAGATCTTTATTCATGAAGACCCGGTGCGCTAATCGTCCATATGCTGCATGGGCTGCGCCAATTCTCTTATCCACATCCTGCTCACTGGTACAGCTCACAGAAATGGTACTGCCCAGGTACGAGAAGTGGTCTACCTGTTCTAATGGCAAATTTGAGATGGAGATACTGAACTGAGGATGAGGTGTGCCTGGTGAAGGTTGTGCCAAGACTTTAGTCTAATTGACATTTATGGTAAGACCAAAGCGATCACATGCACTTTTGTAACACAATTAACTGACTCTTGCAGCTCTTCTGGTGTGAGAGTTGGTGACGCAGCATCATCTGCATACAACATGTTAGTAACCTTAGTAACCTGAGTTTTCCTCAAGGAGCGGAGACGAGTTAGGTTGAAAAGCCCTCCATCAAAACGATACTTGACCTCCACACCTGGGATGTTTGTGGGTGAATCATAAAGCATTGCAGCCAAGTACAGCACAAAAAGCGTTGGAGCCAGTACACATCCTTGTTTCAGTCCATGGGTAATGGGAAATTCATCAGACATCTTATTCTGATGGCAAACCTGACCTGTGATGCCATCATGGAGAGCCTTGATTAGATCTACAAAACGCTGAGGGCAACCAAACCGCTTCAGCACCGCCCACATGGCTGGTCTTGGAACCGAATCAAATGCCTTTTCCAAGTCATAAAAGACTAAGAAGAGTAGATTCTGTTGTTCTCTACATTTTTCTTGTAGCTGTCTCACACAGAAAATCAAGTCAATTGTGCTTCTGGAAGCTCTAAATCCGCATTGTGACTCTGGGAGGATCTTCTCAGAGATAACCTAGAGGCGGTTAAGTAGAATGCTTGCAAGAATCTTCCCCACAATTGATAGCAGTGATATACCACGGTAGTTGCCACAAACACTGCGATCACCCTTTTTAAAGATAGTGACGATAGTGGCATTCTTTAGGTCTCCACGTACCTTTCTTGATTCCCATATTCTGAGGATAAGGATGAAAATCCTTGTTTTGAGGGAATGACCTCCGACTTGAATTAGTTCCAGAGGGATGTTATCTGGGCCAGGTGCTTTTCTGGGTTTCAATTGGGCGAGAGCTGCACTGAATTCATGATAAGTAGGAGGTACTGCCAACCACAGTTGTTCAGGTTGTTGCGGCACATCACAGAGGAAGTCTTCAGCAGCTGCTGATGGACGATTTAGGAAATTGGAGAAGTGCTCCTTCCAGCGTTCCAAGATTTCTTGATTATCAGTAAAGGTAGTAGAATTATCAGCGCTTTTCAGTGTACCTGTTGATGAGCGAGATGGTCCATATATTTCCTTGAGTACTGCATAGAGGTTCCTCAAGTCTCGAGCATCCGATAGTCTCTGCAGTTCCTGAGCCTTCTGTTGCCTCCAAGTATTTTTAATCTGAGTTATCTGCGTCTGGCATTTACCCTTGAGTTCCAGTAGTTTATCTCTCTTTGTGTTGGAAGTTGGGTCTTGAAGATGGGCAAGATAGGCATTCCTTTTGGCATTGATGAGAGACAGAATTTCCTCATTGTTGTCATCAAACCGGTCTTGTCTTTTCCGCACTATAAAACCAATGGTTTCCTCAGCTGACTGTGTGATAATCTTCTGTAATGTGGCCCATTCTTGCTGAATGTCATTTGTTAATGGGTTTTCTGATAACTGGGTGATGATCCTGTTTCCAAAATGTTTATACATGGATTCAACCTGAAGTTTGGATGTATTAAATTTCTTTCTTGGCAAATTTTTGATGTTCCTAGGGGGGTTTAGGTCTGATGGATATCCTGAGCTTACATATAAGAAGTTTATGATCTGTCCAACAATCGTCTATATTCCTTGCTATTCTGGTAATAAGAGTGTCCTTCTTATCACAGTGTCGGGTAATGATATAATCAAGAATGTGCCAATGTTTGGAACGAGGATGCATCCACGGGGTTTTGAAGCGGTTAGGTAGCCGGAACTGCGTATTGGTAATGAAAAGTTTGTGTTCTGCACAAAGACCAAGAAGCAACAGTCCATTGGGATTACATTTTCCAAGTCCCTGTTTGCCCATCACATTATTCCATAGCCTGTGATCTTTCCCAACTCGGGCATTGAAGTCACCGAGGAGCAAGAGTTTATCTGCAGATGGTACCTTGGAGATGATTTCACAGCTGATTATAGAACAGAGCCTTTGCTTCATCATCAGAATCTAAGGTAGGAGCATAGGCAGAGATGAGTGTCATAAAGGAACCTCCTGAGAGTGGTATGCGGAGAGTCATGAGCCTTTCGCTGATTGCAATGGGCGTAAGTTGGTGATAATTTACCAGTTTGGTCTTCACAGCGAAGCCCACACCATGAATACGACATTCACCCTCCTCCTTTCCTTTCCAGAAGATGGTATATCCTGTTCCAGATTCAGTAATCTTGCCTTCAGAAGACAGCCTAGTTTCACTGAGAGCAGCAATGTCAACGTTGAGTCTTGATAACTCATGGGTTACGAGAGCTGACCTTCTCTCAGGTCTAACGTTATTGTCCAAATCAAGCAAGGTTCTGATGTTCCATGATCCAATAATCAATTTGTGATTCTTTACGGTTTTTGAGTTTCGACCGCATGAGGGGTGACCTGCTCAGTGCGGTTGCCCAGCCGGACCAAGATTGTGACTTCCGATGTTTAGCCCACCTTTTCTAGGGCCTTCCCCATGTAGGGTGGGCAGCGGTGATCCTAAATAGGCCTGCCCAAACACAGATGCAGGACCGAATTTCTGAGTAGTCACAGAGTCTCCGGAAGACGACCATCACACATCTGCTGCCAACGTGCAGGTCCGAACTAGGGGCTTCCAGTTACACCCATAACCTGCCCCCACCGTCCATATCCCATCGCCGTTGGACTTTGAAAAGTGACGTTCGGAAGAAGTGCCACTGGCGTGAATTTGTTTAGGGTGGATCTCAGCTTGCCAGGACGAGACCCACACACTATGATCTCTGAGCCTTATCCTGCGGCTCACAAAGAATGAGACATGCAGGACCGAACACAGAGACTGCAACAAACTGCCGCATACTCAAGTACTACTGAGGTGCGCCTTTACAGCCAGTCCGTCTGGCGTGACCTCTTCCGCCTCTATGACCGTTGGGAGCCATGAGAGTGATTAGCTCCTCCTCCGCTCATTTTGCCGATGGGCCAAAATCAGCCCATCATAACTATGGACAATAGTTTGCCCTATTAAACCTGAACAATAGGCTGCCCCTTCCGCCAACCACACTGTGCCCGAGTTCACCTCTTTCACTGCAGGTACCATTCTTGCCATGGTGGGTGAGTGGTTATAGTGTCGGACTACCAACCCCAAGATTGCAGGTTCGCCCCTGGCCATGGTAAGTGATTTTTGAAGGCGACAAAAATCACGATACTCATATCATACGTTGTTGGCATGTTAAAGAACCCATTTGAATTCAGTAGGCCGTGTTCAATGGCAAAATTAATCTCGGGATTTTCCGCCAACACAAAGTTCCTCCATTCTCTACTTGAAAGCGCTGTAGTGTCAACGAGTTTAGATATCTAACCTCCTTGACTTTCATAGCGTTCAAAGGAACGACGAAATTCGACATGCAAGCTACCCTCTGGGTGTCAATTAACAAAGCTTGCACCAGGCACCCGAGGCCATACGATATTATTATTATTATTATTACTGCAGGTACCGTTGAGGACTTCACCGTAACCCTGGCAAGGTACTACCAGCCGGGCCAGCTGGACCAGGGTTTTTTAAAGAGGTGTTACTCCTCTATCACTCCCTACTTGATCATACTATATATATATATATATATATATACACTGTAACACTGTAGGTTATACAGGCACACTTGCTAGTGCCTATACTATATAAGATATCACCACTGCTCCATGTACTGTATTAGAGTAGTACTGTATAACATTACACTATGTGCTATTGCACCACACTGTGTCACTCCACTAGGAGTAATACCAACACTGTATAACATTACACTATGTGCTATTGCACCACACTGCCCCACTCCACTAGTAGTAATACCAAAACTGTAAACATTACACTATGTGCTATTGCACCACACTGTGTCACTCCACTAGTAGTAATACCAACACTGTATAACATTACACTATGTGCTATTGCGCCACACTGTGTCACTCCACTAGTAGTAATACCTACACTGTATAACATTACACTATGTGCTATTGCACCACACTGTGTCACTCCACTAGTAGTAATACCAACACTGTATAACATTACACTATGTGCTATTGCACCACACTGTGTCACTCCACTAGTAGTAATACCTACACTGTATAACACTACACTATGTGCTATTGCACCACACTGTGTCACTCCACTAGTAGTAATACCAACACTGTATAACATTACACTATGTGCTATTGCACCACACTGTGTCACTCCACTAGTAGTAATACCTACACAGTATAACATTACACTAGGTGCTATTGCACCACACTGCCCCACTCCACTAGTATAGTTCATCGCTACATCGTTTTTGAAAGAAGTGTTTTTAAATATGCTTCAAAGACAGTACAAAATACGCCCTTTAAGGAGTATAGAAAAACAGAATTTATAGACATTGAACAATTCAAAGTCGTTTTAAGTTTTTTGTATCACAAGGTGTTATGAGTGTTAAATGACGTCTTCTTCACAACCACAGGTTACAAACATATGCAATAAGTGTACCCGAGAGTTTGATAAACTTTGCATGTTTTTTTTATTAGTTTTCAATTAGTGTTTTTAATTGTTTGTATGTACATTGTATTTTTATCATGTTGAGAGCTTCGATGTTGTTTATTTGAGATGTGTCCTATAAGAAGGAGTATGGGCTGGGGAAGGGACCATTATAGGCCCCGAAACAAGTACCCCTAAAAGTTGTTAAAATTAAAAGTATTGAAAAGGCGGAAAAATTAAAAAGTCTTATGTGTACATCATAATGCAAACCTTTGTTACAATAAGCTGGAATAGCCCACCATCCAACAGCTTTAAAATACAAAATGAATTCAACTGTGTTTCAACACTATCAACAAAGTTAACATCTTTACGTAAAATCTCAGCCTTCAATATTTAAATATGCTCACACAGATCTCTACCATGAATATTAAATTAATTACTGATCTCTTAAATCTTCTCCACAATGTAATTCAATAATGGCAAAACAATAATAATAATTTCATTTTGCTGGTTTTAAAATGCGACAAATGCATTCCACAAATCTTACTATTCACACAGCATTTCTCAATAATATTTCCATTTCAGTATTATAAAATGTTTAATTCATAGCAGAAACCTTTCCAAGAAAACTATAAGGTTTTCTACGATATTTATACAAGTATTGCTTATCACCATTTCTTTCAATGAAGTTTCATAACAGAAAATCATATTTCAAAATATCTGTCCTCCGCTTCAAGTCAACTTTCAAAATTCTACAAAATGAAAATGATCATCTATCCTAATAAGTTGAAAAATAACAATCAAATTCGCAAATCACAAAAATCTCAGGTATTAAAAAAATCGTTAATCCCAAATATCCCAAATATTCAAAATAGGGTCAGTGACCTCAAATATAACAATCCTAAATACCGGTATCTTAAATTCCAAATTTGAAAATCCACAACTATCAAACTCAAATACGAAATTAAACTAATATCCTCATCGAAGAAAAATTTGTCACAAATCTCTTTTGTCTATCAGGATATAGTCTATTTGAGTCTTGGAAATCACCACTCTTATAAGTTATAAGGTGTTCATCCTTCTTTTGAAAGAACATGTTCACTACTGCAAGGTTATGGGAGGCTGCAAATTCAAGAATCGTCTCCCCTTCTTTATTTTGTTCTCCAAATCCAAAGCCACCATGGTAACCCTCAAAGCCACCCCTGTGCACTCCTACATGACCATTTAAGTCCCCACTTATAACTTTTCCAATGCCATTTATGGTGGTCTCCTTTCCATTGTAAATGAGCTGAAAATCTTCGGAGGATGACTAAATATTAAAAAATTAAAATAGAAAAATAAATAAATAAAAAAACATAAATAAAATTAATTTAAAAAAAAACATGGAGTTTTTTAGGTACACTGAGCACTCTTTTAACAAGGTTCGCATACAAATCAAGTAATAATAATAATGTTATTGGTGTTACGTTCCTTTTAACTACTGCGGCTTTAGAGACACTGGGGTTAAAAACTTACACCATACTGGAAAATGCTTAATATTAACGTATTAACTTTAATAACTAATAAAAATTGGTTTTTTTTAGACACTGGGGCCCCTTATTTCACCCCAAAGTAGATCTTTAATGGCTCTCTCACATTTTCAAATGCTAACTGACTGTTCGAGGATTCGATCCTGCAAACTTAGACACAGCAGGCAAGAACAATACCGCAGACAAATCAAGAGCTTTTAGATATTAGATATTAGATATTTTATTCAAATAATTCCAAAGAGCCATAGGCTCGTACAGAGGAATTGTACAGTAATATGTGTGTTTACACACCAAGGAAGAAAATTCTGAAGGTAACACAAATTGATGAATAAGGACATAGGCCTATTATAAGGTTGATACCATATCTAAGATTGTTTAGACCAAGGTCCCTTAAAATGATAAGCACTTAGGATATTTAATCTTATACATAACTTAACTTATTTGATGTATTAAGATGCATCGAATTTTTCCCGCAATACTTCCATAGTTTTCCTCTTAAATACCGACAAAGTTGGTGCACTTTTTACTTCATCAGGAAGTTTATTATATGACTGTGATGCAGAGAACTTGAAACTATTTCTACCATATTTAGAAGAGTGAATGATATATAAGGCTACGTCCTTCGCATGCCTAGTTCCATAAGAATGATTGTCTGAGTTCAAGATGTAGGGAGAGCTATAGAGTGTGTTGTGTTTAATCTTGTATATTAGCATAGCTGCTCGGAGTTCTGCACTTATGCTGAGGGGTAGAATTTTACTTTTGATGTACAGATCTTTTACTGGAGTGCAGTAAGGAAGGTTAAATATGTTTCTAATAGCCCTATTCTGAATAGTCATTAAATCATTCAGTGTGGATTTCCTGCAGTGAGCCCAAATAACATTTAAATATTGGAGCTTGCTATGTACAAGTGAATAGTAGATTTGTTTTACAAGGTTTAGGGGAATAAGATACCGAAGTTTCCTTAGGATCCCCACTACAGGTGAGAGTTTCTTAGCAATTCGTTCAACGTGTTCAATCCAGGTCAGGTGTTTGTCGATGATTAGACCTAAATACTTTGCCTGATTAACCTCTTTTATTTCAATATTATTTATATATATTTTGTCATGTGTGATTTCTTTCATGCTTTGTTTTGAAATTACCATGTAATTGGTCTTCTGTAGGTTCATTGTTAATTTATTGGCCTGGAACCATTGTGAGAGAGTATTTATATCTTGTTGCACATTTTGTATGATTTCAATTATGTCTTTCCCAGTGTAGAAGATATTTGTATCATCTGCATACAATTTGATATGCCCTCTCAAATTACATTCCACAATATCATTTATATACATTAAGAATAATGTAGGTCCAAGTATAGATCCTTGTGGAACGCCATGAGTTATATATTTTCCTGAACTTATGCATTTATTCAAAGCTACATGCTGCTTTCTTCCAAGAAGGTAGCTTTGGAACCATTTTAGAGCTATACCTCGGACACCAGCATTTTCTAATTTTGACAACAGTATTTTATGATCTACTGTATCAAAGGCTTTTGTGAGATCAATAAATAACCCCAACTGCCATATTATTTTTGTCAATAGTTTCTTGTAGCATTGTTATTAGGTCAATAGTTGCTGCCTCAGTACTAGAATTTTCCCTGAATCCATATTGCATATTATGAAAGAATGTATTCTTGTTCAGAAATGAAAGCAATCTTGTTTTTACCACTTCTTCCAGAATTTTTGAAACTACCGATAAAATAGAAACAGGTCTATAATTATTTGGATTTCTTTTGTCACCACCCTTAAATATAGGAACTACTTTGGCCACTTTTAAGTCATCTGGTATCATGCCAGTAACTAAGGACTCATTAATCATTTCAACTAAGATTTTAATAAATGATTGCATATTGTTTTTAATGAAATTTGTCTTGATCCTATCTAAGCCACAGCTCTTTTTATTCTTTAAATTTGTGATGATGGACTTGACCTCTGCTTCATCTGTTGGATATAAGTAGAGGGAATTTGACTGCTTGTGGTCCCTATTGAGGATTTCCTTCTGTTCAGGAATAGCTTTTGCTAGACTTCCAGCAATGTTTGTGAAGAACAAGTTGAATGATTCGCATAGTTCTTGATTGTCTGTGATAATTTTGTTGTCTATTTCAAGTGAAGTGCATGTCTCAACTGTTGGTTTTTTGTTGTGTATGATTTCTTTGATAGTCTCCCAAGTTTTTTTGGAATTGTTTCCATATGTTCTGAATTTTTCTGAGTAGTAATTTGACTTTAGTCTTCTTTTTAAGTTTGTTACACTATTCCTGCATCTACAGTATTCTTGGTTCATATCATTATTATTTTTGTGAAGGGGATTTTTGAGCTTTGCATGCAGACTGTCTCGTTGTTTTATAAGTGTAAGGAGTTCAGCTGTGACCCATGGTAAGTTAGTAGTCTGTCTTTTATTGTTAGTTTTGTTTGTTATTTTTCTTTGACTATGCCTGTTCCTTAGATTCAATTGTTTGATGAAAGAGTTATATAGAGAGTTAACAGTACTGTTTGCATCATTATGGGAATCAGCGTTTATAGATATATTAGTTTCAGGAGTGTGTTGCCTATCCCAAGAGTCCTCGTGTGTTGTTGATTTTGTCGAGTTATGTGACTGAGTGTACGTGCTATAATTGGTCTTGGAAATATCAAGAATTAATATACTGTGATCACTAATAAAATCATTGCTGACATTTGATATTTTATAACTTAATTCTGAATTGTTTAGTGACACGTGATCTATTAAGGTAGCTGCAGTGTCACAAAGTCGTGTAGCATATTTAGTGTTGCACTGTTTAAATCCATAGCATGCTATTAGATTTAGATATTTCCTTCTTAATTGATCATCAGCTAGGATATCAATGTTGGTATCTCCGAGGAAGATGCATAATTTATTGTTTATCTGGCTAAGAAAACTTTCAAATGAATTTAAGAAGGGTATGGCATTGCTTCTATTGGGGTTATATGCTGCAATAATATCAATGCTTTTATATGTTGGCCTATTACTATTAACATCATCTCTGAATACCTCAATCCACATCAAACTATGATTCATTTCACACTTTCTTTTAACATTCACTTTCCATTTGTGTGATACATAAATACCCAGACCCCCACCAACTTTGTCATCTCTATGAGCAAACACACTTGTGAAATTGTTGAAGTTATAAAAATCTGCCTCATTACTTTTCACCCAGGTTTCTGTAACTACCAATACATCTATCTGGCCTATCATTTGCAAGAGAATTTCAATGTCATCAAGCTTATTCCGAATACTTCTGCTATTAATGTACAAACACCTAACCTCTCCACCTAATTCTAATGAGTTTATGCATGCACTTATATTACAGTCCTGTTGCATGAACTCATCCAAACAGTTGTACTTATGTTCACTGCACTGTACTTCACCTAGGTGTCCACTTGTAGTCAGCGCTTTCTTCTCTCTAAACAATAAGATATCATCACTCGTTCTAGCAATTAGTTTTCCGAGAGTAAAAACTTGGCAACTCTGTTTAAAAGTTTTCCAAATTTCATTGTTCCTCTTCTATTGAGGTGGAGACCATCATAAGCAAGGTCCCAGTCTTGTAACCAAGAGTTCCCTTCTAAAAAAATCTCAATACACCAGCTGGGTGGCACGTTTTGGCTCAGAGATAAGGTGAGCGAGTAAGAACATAAAACTGAGGGATTAAGAGCTTGAATAATGTTGTTTAATTTTCTATTGATTCGGCAAAGTTTTACTTCAATCTTACAGAGACAAGACCTTGTTAGTGTTTGTACAAATGTGGCAAAGGGAAGAGTTAAGATCTGGAAATGACTGAAGCTAATATTGTTGCATAAATGGAGTTAGTTGTCTAGTGATACTTGTCAGGAATTAGTTACTTGAGTTCAAGGGTAGCGCTGAATGAACGTAGAACGTGCAATAACATTCTCTATAATAGCCTACACGAATTAGAGAACTACCTTATCAAACGATGAGAAATAAGTCAGGGAACAATATTTTAAAAAATGTTTCCTCCTCCGCTGTCTGTGACCCACCCAGCCATCCCAAATAGGATCACGACTTATATAGAGAAAATTACAGCTGTGGGCACCATTGTCCAAATCAATCATCATTGGTTGCGGTCGTGAGTGTTCGGGTCACTTCGTTTTAGTCCTGCTAGTCTGTCGCTAAGCGCTAGTATTATCATCAAAACAGTACGGCCAACCTCGCCTTTATGGTACTATATAAAACAAAGAAGCGACCAGTTCATTCTCTAGTGCGCATCATTCGTGTGCAGCACATATGTACTTGATAGTGCGCCGAATCGAATGATTTATTCTCTATGGATTGTCAAAGTTGCCTGACAACAATCAGTAACTTCAAACGGCGGTTCTATGATCAACTTAAAAAGTTGCTGAAGCTATTGCAACGACAAATTTTAGTACCAAAAACACTACAGTGCGCGAAATGCCATAGTGAAATGGAAGTTAAGTGGATAAAACATAACCTATCTGTACCTGCAACAAGAGGATACCCAGACGTCAAGGCCGCACCCACACCCGACCATTCTGTAATAAATCTCGAAATCCTCCAAGCTTGCCACCTCAGGATAGTGGGGCAATATACTTGCTAACATGAATGCACAAAGAACAGAAGTACACCAACTTCTTAAAAAATACACTATTTATTCATAAAACAAGCTTCCATGACCTGGATCACTCACCCAGTATTCACAACTATCTTTTATTCTTCTCCACCTGGTCAATTACTTCATTTCTGGCCATACTCTGGCAATCATAAAATTTTCTTTCTGTGCATCTTCTTAGTAGATGTAACATCTATTTTCCCAATCCTCACAAACATATCACAGAACATCACATATCATTCAACAACTATCATAATTTTTGTTCATCAAAGCCAGCATCCATTCTGCATGGCATCATAACGATCAAAATCAACACATAACCATGGAAACCTTGCCAAGTCAAAGAAAACCATGTCATTAGCCAAAGCAACCTGGTCCACCTACTGGCCGACCACCACCAAGAATCTCTATGGCACTGAACACACAAGATTCTCCATGGCGCCCCACCAACAGGCGGCCATGGCTGGCAACCTGATAAAACAAAACAAAAAAATACTACCAACAAACTAGAAGCAGTCTCTGTAACCTACAATAAAGTTCGGTTACAATTCTAACCATCGTTTTGTCCAATCCAATGACTTTTGACAATGGTTACAGCCTAATGCGCCCAGATTTTGTATCAACCGTACCCCGCTAGTTGGGCTCGGCTAAAGCCGCACCTACACCCGACCATTATAACCTTTGTTTTGTCCAATCCAATGGTTTTTGACAATGGTTGCAGCCTAACGCGTCCCGATGAATGTTTCATCAACAGTGATTTTGTATCCCACTGCTTTTTATCATCAGTGATTTTGTATCTCACATGTTGACACCAATGTGTGCGCCTCGGTGCATGCCGCTAGAGTGCTCCTTGTTGACAGTTGAATGAGATGCAAGCGCTGTCAGAACATGGCAGCCGTTTTTAAAAGAGCAATAAATAAAAACACATATTTAGGTACTTTAGCAGATAGGCCTACATGAGGTTTAGTAGTGACCATGGTTCCTAATTTCAATACGTAATACCGCCCAGAAGATGAAACAAGGAAACAAGGTATGTAAAAGCCACACTCATGTCTGCTGCAAGTGTATAAGCTATGTTCCACTCTCATTCAGAATTAACAGTTCACGTCCCAAATGGTTCGACTGAAAATGGTTGGTTCTTAAGTTTAGGGGCTGCGACAACGCGGTACTTTGGGTGCGTGTAGAATCTGTCTGATAACCAGTGTTAATTGTGATGATTGTATTAGTGTGTGTTATCTGTTTTTTAATTTAAGTACAGACTGCAACTTAGAATTTTTCAAATAGTTCCTACTTTTGCCGCCAAGCGCCACCGTCAACGACTACTGAAAATGAAATGATGTAAACATTGTTTATCCTTGTTATTATTCTAATTGGTTTTCTACACTGTTTATGATGAGAGCGACTGGACACACTACAGTCAATCAGTTACCTTGTGAGTGAGGGGCACTGTTGCCAGACTCAAAGAGAGTGATTATACTAAATAAAGGTCTTAACTTATGCTTGATTCTCCCAAATTATGCTAGATTTCCTATTATTGTAGTTTTGTTAATATCCTTCCATACTCTCCTTGCTTTTATTATAATTTTTGAAGTTCCTAAAAGCATCTTATCCCACTGTTAAAAATTTCAGAAAATTTTAATTGTAAGATGTATCAAAATGATTAATTGTAAAGTTTACCAGAACCGGAACCAAACCAGAACTTTGTAGATTATTGAACATATATCATTCATATACCTTTCTGGGAGTCATTAGGAATTGATAATACTGTCAAATATCACTGCTGCACATTGAAAATACTGTCAAATATCACTAATATTGCTCAAATGAAGGTTTTTATTTGTAGCTTGTTCAACAATGACAGAGTGAGGGCAGATGTTTGTGGCGGACACATTGACATCATAGTGATGCCATATTGCGTTGCCACATGTCCGATACAAAATACACCACACGACACACGTACCTTTGTAATTATGTGCAAAAAGAAATAATTGGCCAAGGTCTGTTTCTAGAAAGTGAAACACCAAGAACAAGAGTTGTGACCACATTGTACTTTATACCACACATTAGGGACTTGACAATACATTACTGATTAGAAGGACAGTCCGGTACAGGCACGTTGACGGTCGATCTTCAGTACGGCGTCGCGCCACCAAGTGCTGTACTCATAGCCGCTAGACGTCATGGCTTGGAATCATACAGAGCTTGAATAATCTGCTGGTAAATACCGTACCACGCGGTTTGTAGGCGCGCTCACAAAGCATCAACAGTGGCGGCTGTTGGACCTGAAAGAACAAGTTGCCGACCGACAATATCCCAGACAGGTTCGATGGGCGACATATCAGGTGAACGGGCAGGCCAGGGAAGCAGAGGTATCCGTCACTGCGTAGAAGGCTTGCACATTCCTCGCCACATGCCGGCGGGCATTGTCCTGCTGAAATATGGCCTGTGAAACGGCCTGCAGTGCCTGTTATAGGCAATTGCACCCCAAACCATTACACCTGGTGTTTGTCCGCTATGCCGCTCAACAATACAGTCTGCGTGATTGTGTTCTCAACGGCGGTGTAGAACGCATATGCGGCCATCACTGTAGGACAGGTTGAAGCGGGACTCGTCCGAAAACACTACATTTCACCTGCCAGTGTCGGCATGCACGTGCTCATTGTGCCGGAGGCGTCGGTGGTTCCCAGTCAATGGAAGCCGACGCAGTGGCATGCGTGCTACCAGTCCAGCTCTCAAAAGACGGCGCCGAACCATCGACGCAGACATATCCACCCCCGTTGCAGTGCTCCAACGTCGAGCCAACACAGAGGACGACGCTGTTCTGTCCGATACAGCCATGCGGAGAAGATGGCGGTCGTCTCGCGCTGTGGTCACATTGCATCGTCCTGTACCCTGTCGTCGCTGTGTACGGCCCTCCTCTCCCCACTGGATCCACATACGCCTTACTGTTGACGCAGCGTGCTCTGTATGAGCCGCAATGTCCCAGAACGAAAGTCCCGCCTCCCGGAACCCAAGCATTCTGTCCCGTTCAACTGCACTCACAATCTGACAGTCCACCCTGTGATGTCTGCGAGGCATCGTTGCACTTGCTTATACGTTTCCACTTGGTATGACGGCCCCACTCCGACAGAGCTGTGCGGAACACTGACCTGTCCGGTCCCACGACAAGAGGGCACTGGTGAGCCAATGTGCACGCCACTTCTCTGCTATTTCAATCACTTAGTATGGTACCGCAGGCCTACAAGACCCCTGTTCTGGGAGTGTCTCCAACCATTTCTTCTGGGTGTTGTACAAACAGTAGTGTATTAGTGTTTTCGCTATTAAATTGTGTTCTTGTAATAGTTTCAACAACTTGTCACTATCGTTGCATGGTATCCTTGACTGAAATTCGAGATTGTCAAGTGGCAACTCGCACAATCCATGTTGAAGTTCAAACTGAAACTTGGCGCACTTTCGCATCAACTTGACAGCAATCTTTTGTTTTACAATAGCGGATGCGATATAGCACCGAATGAGTTGGGTTGGCAATACTGTACAAGTTGCGAGAAAGGGCGTAATCAGCTGGAATTTCATCTATATAAGTCGTGATCATATTTGGGATGGCTGGGTGGGTTACAGACAGCGGAGGAGTAAACATCTATTACTACATCATCTCCAGATTTTTTCCCTACCACTACTACAGGTATTTTGGCTAATTTCAGTTGTTTAAGAATTTTCTACTTCAGTTCTGGTCAACCTTACTCTTACATCAAAGTGAATGAAAAGTTCAAAATAACTAGTCCCTAAAATCAGCAGATTATGACATTTGATACTGTATCTGGGCTATCTTTCTGTTTCTAAAAGTTCTTGTTGTCTCCTTTAGGGGCTTTGCATTATCATAAGACATGTAGCCCTATGTACTTGGTTGTTTTTGGAATCTGTCTGATAATAATTTAATAAATTTGCAGAAGTGTGCATGAGAAATTCAGAATATACAGGACATTAATCAGGTTCTACACTATACATTGCCGCTGACTTACTTTTTTTGCTTGCAGCATAACACATGGTATTTGGAACATTACAATTTACAGATTTTACAAAAACAATTATTGTAGTCTGGGATATGATAATTTATTTGTCTTGAAACACATTTTATGATGGAACCCATGCACCGCAAATCTTGTCGCAACATGTCTCAGTGTCTGGTTTGGCTTAGTCTAACTCCTGTCAGTCATGGCGCTGGTCCAGTAAAATTCTTCAACGATGTTCTACGGTTTCTCATATCGCTCCCATATAAGGTCCTTATATGCATCCGTTGCTGGTAGAGTAAACTTTAGTTGTAAGTCTTCTACAAGGAAAGGTTCTCTTGCGAGTATATACACAAGTCTGGATGGGGTAAATTTTGAGACTCCCATTGCTCAGTAACAGTGCAGGAGACATGAACCCAGGGGGAAAAAAATAATAACTTCTGAAATTTGCATTAAATACCTTTTCTAAAGATTCAAATTTACAGCTATGTCAGCCATTTTCGGCATTAGAACAGTATTGTCAACCCCACACATACGTTAGCCTACTGATATAGGCGGTTCTGTGAAACAAAAGAACGCGAATCTCAACATGTTCAATCCAATGGGTCAAGAGTGACTCGCTAGCCTCCTATACCAATCATTCTAACCTTCGTTTTGTCCAATCCAATGGTTTTTGACAATGGTTACAGCCTAACGCACTCAGATCAATGGTTTTGTCAATGATTGCAACCTAACGCGTCCAGATCAATGGTTACAGCCTAACGCGTCAAGATCAATGGTTTTTTTTTGGGACAACTATACATTGAATATAACAAGTTGCAAAGTTTCCGCCTAATCAACACACATTTAATTCTAAGTTAGCGTCTCATGGGTACATGTTTCGGAATTTATGCCAATTCCTTCTTCAGTCCTTTACAATAAATATTAGGAAACATCATAGCACAGAACAAAATGACCTGGTCCATGTCGAAACATGTAACACTAATATTAAAACACATTAAAAAATTAAAACATGACAAACTTATTACCAATTAAAACATTCCTGCTGTTTACAGTCACTTAAATATGTAATCACTAATTATGAATGTTCTTGTTTAGTGTGCGATGGACAAATGCACAGTCATAAATCACTTGTGTGTCAAGCAAAACAATGAGCCTTTTGCTAGTGTCCATGACCCAAATAGCTTGCAATACTGGTGGGTAAAATGATGACGAGGTGGAAACTTTGGTTCCGGTACTTTCTTTGAAAGTGTGCTGGCATGTGGCTATAGATGTGAAATCAGGGAAAAACTCATTCAACTAATTGACTGGAATTTGCATTGACCCATTAAATGGATATGCTGTCTTATACTAACAGCTCCACGGATCTGAAATGAAATCATTCGGTGGTTTGAAATTTTGAACTATATTTACCAAAAAAATAATTAATCTTAAGTATAAACCACCGAATGATTTAATTGCAGGTCCGTGGAGCTGTTAGTATAAGACAGCATATCCATTTAATGGGTCAATACAAATTCCAGTCAATTAGTTGAATGAGTTTTTCCCTGATTTCACATCTATAGCCACATGCCAGCGCACTTTCAAAGAAAGTACCAAAACCAAAGTTTCCACCTCGTCATCATTTTACCCATCAGTATTGCAAGCTATTTGGGTCATGGACACTAGCAAAAGGCTCATTGTTTTGCTTGACAACAAGTGATTTATGACTGTGCATTTGTCCATTGCACACTAAACAAGAATGTTCATAATTAGTGATTACATATTTAAGCGACTGTAAACAGCAGGAATGTTTTAATTGGTCATAAGTTTGTCATGTTTCAATTTTTTAATAGTTTTTATAGTGTTTTAATATTAGTGTTACATGTTTCGACATGGGCCAGGTCATTTTGTTCTGTGCTATGATGTTTCCTAATATTTATTGTAAAGGGCCGAAGAAGGAATTGGCATAAATTCCGAAACATGTACCCATGAGATGCTAACTTAGAATTAAATGTGTGTTGATTAGGCGGAAACTTTGCAACTTGTTATATTCAATTCTAAAGAATAAGATTTTTCAATTTTCCGCCTATTCAATACTTTAATTTGTTACAACATTTCAGGGGTACATGTTTCAAGTCCGATTTCTTTTGGACCCTTCTTCAGCCCACAAACTTATATATAGAGCCCATCTAAACACAAAAACCAGCGAAATCTTTACGATGACATAAAATGCACATACATAATAAATGGTTAAAAACACTGCAACAATATCTAAAAATCTAAAAATAGTGTGCATAGTTCACAAGCTTTAGGTACAAGTTTTTGCCAAATTTATAACAAGAATTTGATAAAAGGTTTAGCAATCGCCGTCCAACCTCATCTTCAGCCACACCAATAGAAGTGTTAGGAACAGTACAAGATATGCCGCAAAGTTGTCCTACAGTACACCAATTATAGACATCATCCGTCAACAAATGTGTCTGTCGTTATACAGTGTCAAATGACGTTTTACATAGAATAGAACAAGTGCAAAAACGTGTACCTGAAGCTTGTGAACTATGCACGCTATTTTTAGATATTGTTGCAGTGTTTTTAACCATTTATTATGTATGTGCATTTTATGTCATCGTAAAGATTTCGATGTTTTTTTGTGTAGATGGGCTCTATATATAAGTTTGTGGGCTGAAGAAGGGTCCAAAAGAAACCGGACTTGAAACATGTACCCCTGAAATGTTGTAACAAATTAAAGTATTGAATAGGCAGAAAATTGAAAACTCTTATTCTTCATAATTACTGTCAATACGGAACCTGAAATGAATAATATTTCTAATATATTCAATTCTAAACGTCAACACGGAACCTGGAATGGATTCTTCTTCGAATAACTATACATTGCGATCCGTCCGCGTATGAAATTCCCCTAAAACAAAATGGCGGCTTCCGTGACGTCATCAACACTCCTCTAGCAAGCTTACGGGAAAAGCCTGGGTAGTAGGGGTTTTTGGGTGGGGAAACACAAAAAGCCTCGAAACGACCTATGTATCGAAATCTATAATTTACCTATATAGCTCAATTAAAGATTCAAATGCGGAATAAAATTATGCAATTTAACGTTATACTTTACAATTTCCGCATCGAATTCTGTAATTGGCCTATATAGGTCAATTACATATTCCGATACACATCGTAATTTCAGTTGATATTTTTAATTTTACGCATCGAAATCTATAATTGGCCTATGTAGATCAATTACAGATACGATACACATCGTAATTATTATAATTTCATATTAATAAAACACTGCATCGAAATCTTTAATTGAGCTATATAGGTCAATTACGGCTTTCGATACAATGTCTTATAACTATAAAATTAAATTAATTACGACGCGTAACGTCATCTGTAATTCAACTATATAGGCGAATTACAGATCCCGAAACGGAATTTTAAAAAAATAATCATAAATGTAACCCTAAATTAAAATATTTTCCTATGTACGGGGTGCCAAATTGAGGTAGGCCAATAAATAAATTACATATGATCAACACAATGCGTTTCGAAGGTTTTTTAATGCTCATTTCTGTTATTGAGTTGTCACCACCCAAAATAACCTATAACCAAGGCTTTTTCCTTAATCTTGCCAGAGAAGCATTTCGTCAAGTGGTTGATAACATCCCAAAAGCAGCCAATTTGTTTTTAACTTATAAAATAGTCATGCACAAACGATCGCGGTCTGTAATAATCGCCGGTTGGCATCAATACATTAACCTAGCTACTGGCACATTGTAATATTCTTATAAAACATTGTGGTCAATAATGTTATCGACCCCACCACATAGCAATAAATGGTTTTGTGTAGTTTAGTTTTTTTTTCCAAAGTTGGCTGCAAATACACAAACACAATGCCATTATAAAACATTGTGGTCAATAATGTTGTTTTATGCTGCTGCCCCCCCACCCCTCCGCTAGGTTAGTATTTTTATGTTTTCCAATATTGGCTGCAAATACTTGTATCTCAATTAGAAATCACAATCCTTAACATCATCATCATCTTGCACAGTTTCCAGCCACTGGCCGGGTCTGTTTGGAACACAAGCCTCTCCAACGTCTTCTGTCTTCCCACCATCTCTCAGCCTCCACCCTTGTCCAGTCTTCTCCTCTCTTCTTCACGCTTTCTTCCACCCCCTTCAGCCACCTGTCTCTCGGTCTTCTTCTCAGTCTCTTTTCTTCCCACTTCGTCTCATGTACTCTCCTGGGTATCCTCTTCTCCTCCATTCGTTTTACATGTCCATACCATCTAAGTCTAGATTTCTCTATACCATCCTGTAATGGTTCCTCCTTCATTAATTCTTTGGTCCTCTCATTTCTTATTCTGTCCATCTTTGTAGCTCCAATACTGCTTCTCAAGAACCTCATCTCACTGGCCTGTATTTTGCTCTTCTCCCTTCCTTTCATAACCCAGGTCTCCGAGGCATACGTCAGGATAGGGACATAGTACGTCCGATATATGATCTTTTTGCTGTTCTGAGGGACATCCTTGCTCCATAAGATGCTTCTCACACTCCTCCGAAATGCTTCTGCCTGCCTCCCCCGCTCATTTATTTCTCTATCGTTTCTTCCATTATCTTGTATCAGGCTTCCCAGATACTTGAAACTCTCCACTTTCTTCAGCTGTTCCCCACCAATTGTTATTCCCCTTGTGGTTCTTTCCTTCTTCCTTGTTGTGATCACCATCTCACTCTTATTTATGCTAAATTTCATCCCATAACCTTGTATTATTCCTTCCCACACATCCAACTGTTCCTGTACCTCCTCCTCCTTGTTTCCCCAAATCATCAAATCATCTGCAAACACCATTGCTTTCATCTTTCTTTCCCCAATTACTTGTGCCACTTGGGTCATTATGTCATCCATCACCACAATGAAAAGTAACGGTGACAGTGCACTTCCTTGTTTCAGGCCGTTTCTCTGTTCCAACCAGTCTGATCTCTCTCCTCCCACTTTCACACAGCTCACGCTTCCCTTGTACATCTCCTTTATCCTCTTCATAGTCCATTTCTCTACTCCTCTATCCTCCAGGGACTTCCATACACTGTCATATGCTTTCTCAATGTCCAGGAAGGCCATCAGTAGATCTGTTCCATACTCATAGTGCTGTTCTTGTAACTGCCTTACAGCAAAAATCAAATCCACTGTGGACCTGCTCTGAAGCCATGTTGTTCTTCTCTCATCCCTCCTTCTATCCTTGTCCTAATTCTCTTTTCCAAAACTTTCTCGAAGATCTTTGCACAATGACTCATCAGTGTTATTCCCCGATAGTTTCTGCAATCTGTTCTACTACCTTTCTTGAAGATCGGGACTGATTCCTTTTTTCCAGTCCTCTGGGGTCTTCCTTTCCTTCCATGCTGTCCTCATCACTCGGTACAGCCACTGTATCCCCACCTCTCCTGCTGCTCTCACCATCTCCACACTCAACTCATCCACACCCGGTGCCTTCCCTCCTTTCATCTTGTTCACTGCATCTTCCACTTCTTTCCATGTTAAGTCCTTTTCTGTTTGCAGTTCATCTTCCTCTTCCCCGATTTCTTCCTCCTCACCATCTTTTCCATTTGGGTTCAGAAGTTCTTCAAAATATTCTTTTCACATTTTCTTCAGTTCTTCCCTATTTTCTATCTCTTGTCCCCTTTTGTTCACCATTCTAACAAAATCCGTAGGATCCTTCCGCCTCTTTATTTTTTACCATCCCATACAGGACCTTTTTTGTACCTTCACTATCCTCCTCCATCATCTTTGTCCACTCTTCCATCCACTTTCTTCTCTCCTCAGCCACTACTCGCTTTGCCTCCTTCTTTCTTTCCTGGTACTCTTCCCTTGTCTCTACCGTCCTATTTTGATACCAACTCCCAAAGGCTCTATTCTTTTCCCTTACTATATCGTTTGTCTTCTCATTCCACCATGGCGTTTCCTTCCACCTCTTCTTACTACTTGTCCTCCCACATACTGCTTCTGCTGCACCTACTAGTGTCTTCTTAAATCCTTAACATACTGTTTAATAACGCCTCACAGACATACTATATGAAACTTCAAAAACAAGACCTATAGGCCGATAGGTCTAATACAAAACACTATATCTATTTTGCAAGTGTTCATGTAAATGCCAATTTGTCTAAATTTTCCCCATCCATTACTATTTTAACAGGCGTATTCCCAAACACCGTTCCTGACGTAATATTATCGTGTAGACAAATGGCATTGTCTATGGCTTTAGAAGAGTACAGTGCAACTTTCCTATTAAATGCAACAACCAAAATAAATATATGAACATCGTAAAAAACTCACCGATAGATCCCAAATGCCGTATTATTCCACATGTACAAGAAGAAGCACTAATTTTCAACCACACGTTCCCTCACATCGCAAGTAACGGAATTTATTTGAATGCAACAACTTCAGGAATCACAAATCGCCAACACAATCGGGCTCACGACACTGCTAATATCAAAATAGGTTATTCAGGAATAATAATTGTTCAAATTACGGTTACAAAACTCAAATCGGTGGAAAAAACTGGGCATCCTCATCGGACAAAATCGTGTGCGAAACTGACGTATGAATAAGCTGACTCCCAGCAATCAAAGCGAGTCAATATTGATACGTGCCGTGACATCACGGAGACGTCACTGAGATACCTAAAAATTCCCTAGACGCGGTTGTATCGCAAGGTACAGTTTAACCTTTTTTTTGGTCAACCGTGCCCCTCTAGCTCCCCGCGGCCAAAGGCCTCACCTGACCATTCTAACCTTCGTTTTGTCCATTCCAATGGTTTTTGAGGATGGTTACAGCCTAACACGTCCAGATCAATAGTTTTGACCATGGATACAGTCTAACGCTTCCAGAATCTACTAACGGTGGTGTATTTTAGATCTTACATATTGGGCACACTGCCGCGACATTAATTTCTTGTCATGTGTAGCCCAGCTGGAGCGAGCCAACATGCCCGCCATGGTTCAAATTCAACAAGAAAGAAACACACATAATTACGTAATTTAGCACATATTTCCACTATATTGGTTATTATGAACAGGAATTTCAACAGGTATTGTCCCCTGTAACCCCTGAAAAGGTATGAAAATCATATATTATCATTTACCATCTAAGTGAAACTGTAAAAGTCAGGTTCCTGTCTCATGCACTGGTAATCGTTGCTCTTTTTAAGAAAGAGTCTAATAACCTGCATTATTGTGATGGCTGTATTAGCGTATTTGTTGGCTAAGCAGGATTGGGTAGGAGGCACCCATTTCCTTAAGTTAAGCTACCATCCTGGTATTTGTCTGGGTGGAAAGTGAGAAACCATGAAAAACCTCTTCTAGGAGAGGCCTAGCTGAGATGGGAATCAAGCCCACCCCTTCTAAGTTCTGCCTCACAAGGCCAAGTGTCCATTAATTCTTTACGAGAGGGTTTCACGACATGAAATAAAAGGCAAAACTATTATTAATTCTTTATGAGAGGGTTTCACGACATGAAATAAAAGGCAAAACTATTGGCCTGGGTAAAGATTATTGATGCGCGACTTCCCCCACTGTGCGTGTTATCTAATAGCTAATGCGGCCCTCGCGATCGATCCACCATTGGTCTGGACGAAAATACTGGTCTAGGCAAAACCATTGTGAAACCCTCTTGTGAAGTTTTACCAAACTATTGGCCTGGATAAAGATTATTGATGCGTGACTTCCCCCACAGTGCGTGACAAAAACCAGGGGTGTTATCCACCATTGGTCTGGACGAAAATATTGGTCTAGGCAAAACCATTGTGAAACTCTCTTGTGAAGTTTTACCAAGTGTCCTACCCCGTTCCAGTCCTCAGACCAGAATTAAATTTCTTTGAACAGTCGGGAATCGGACCCAGACCTCAGAGATGACAACTAAGAATGATAGCCACTGTGGCATGAGGTGGTTAAGCTGTAAACAACTGGACAGATTTAACCTATAATACAATACAAAAATCATCTCTTCACTTACCACAAACTGGCTCACATTCTGACCTGCGATGAATTTCAAGTAGTCGTATGGATACGGTATCTGCTTTTGACAGGCGATGTATTTTATAATGTTAATTATAATTTCGCTGTAAGTCCTCGGCATTTCGTCCTCTGACATTTCGTATTTTATAACTACAGGGGCATTTCTCTTTCGTTTCCTTGATTCCATGTTGAGACAATGTAACTAGCAGAAAGGCAGTTTGATAAAATATTTATACAAACGTGCACAATCTTGTATAAAATCAGCATCCAAAAATAAAACTTCAGCTGAAACCATATTTCAAAACTGTTCAACACAAAACAAGGAGTCGAAACCGGAAGGGAACATCTGAGAGTTTAAAATACAGATAGCCACAACCACAAATGGAATCCTTTAAAATATATTTATGCCATTATACAATTCTTTACTGTTAATCTTCTTAAGATTTAATTATGTTATCTGAAAAATTATTTGTCTCTATATATTATATTTTTTTATTTAAAGAGACCACAAATTGTGCATTATATAATTGGTGCAGCCTTGGCAGCCTTGTATTGCGGCCCGCAAGCATTTGGTCGCCATGGTGACCAGATGCCGTTGTGCATGATGTAATGGAGAGAATATGATCTTGTAAACATTAAAAATTTTTTTTGGTAAATAATTGCTGAACGATAGTTTTTAAGTAGATTTATCTCAAAATGCTTTCCGGGAGGCTCTTGACGTGCTTTCTTGAACATTCGAAAAGGTGGTTTTCCCTGAAAAGATTACCATCTGCAGGGTAAGCAAAAATATACAATTAAGTAATTTGTTTATAATCTTTGTGTTGTACTGTATCATCATTATGGTTCCTATTATGAAATGCACACTTGTGTGAACTTATTAAATTAAAATTATGAAATAAAATGAGGAGCTGACCAATAGTTGTATTGGCATTGATGCTATTAACTTGATTGATTGTGTTATACCAGAATTGTATTTTAACACTTTCAGTTTTGTCATAAAACATACCCAGTTCTCATTACATTTAACTAACAATGCCATAGTTGTTGATGAATGTGTAGCAAAACATGCATTTTTAAAATAAACCCTCTGTAAAGATTAGGATTGTAAACTTTAATAATATGAATGGTTGTGCCAAGCTATGGCTAGATTTTATTGACCGTGAGAGTTCCTTTATCCTTAGTGGCTTACATTACCAATCAAAGAAATCAAAATATTTAATGCTGCTTTACTTCAATTAGCAATACTTTTAATTTGACCACGGGTTAATAACGATTAAATTAAGATCTGGTTAGCCTATATATGGCTAGATTTTGTATTTTTATTTGAACTGCATATTTCAAATAACTGTTAGTCTCTTGTTCCAGCAAAAATGCAGAGCAGAGTCTTTGGCTAGCAAATGGGTTGTGGTCATGTCTAGTTAGTTAGTTATTGTTGTTTTAAGGGGCGGAACTACGAGGTCATCTGCTCTTCAGTGGTCATGTCTACAGCACTATGAAATGGAGAGAGAGAAAGGGTCTGGATGCTTGTATAGCATTTCCAATGATGTCTCATTATTGGTCAAGTCAAGTCCCTGAAATTTGAATACAGCTTTTTACTCTTTTAGCATTCAACACATATGGGCAATGAATAGAACTTAAGGGTAAAAATCAATAGGCTAAGCAACTTGTGTATTGCCACTGCCTGTATGAACATAAATCTATTCATCCTTAAAACATGCATCGCCACTACCATCTCACAACAGTGAACTATGCAACTCATCAACATGGAAAGATAATTACCAGAACAATTTTTTGCAACCTTACTCCAGTGTATTTTCTAGCTGATTGTAGTTTCATCATATCACTGAGTAGGTTATAACAAAACTTAACTCTTCTCCAGAGGGCTGACGTTTATCTGCTGCAGTGTCCTTGGCCTAGCTTGTGGCGTGGCCAAGGCCACCGGCGGATAACAAAACCGTCGCTCGCCGTTCTTACTTTATATGAAAGACCCTGTACATGTCATAACTTCTTATTTGCCTGTCTCCATTCCATAGTCATCACTGCTTCTGTTGTTTAGAATTCTTCCCATATTTGTTCGTCTTTTCCCACCTGTTCCATAAAGCAGTCCTTATCACAGGTGTCTTTGGTAACAAATATTTCAAAATAAGATCTTCCAATAATAAAGTTTATTTCGCCATGATCTAGATCAATTCGGACAGTGTGTATTTAGACAAGCCCAATGCTCTTTTCAGGAATCTGGCTTTCCAACTGTTTGACGGTCAAATGTTCCCAGATGATCTCTAATCCACATGTTAGTGTTGGTATTGTCCGTCCAGAGTTAAGAGTGTACTACGGGCTCTTATGGCACAAGCGTTGCCACGCTTAGCGATTGTAGAAGGGCAGCTATTGTACAGCACTCCACACGAGTAGTACAGCCCGCTGCCAGACTGAGTATCAGCGAGCTCCTCATCCCGACAGTATTTCTATCCTTCGCACCATTATAATCTGCAACCTTTTACTATGATTCCCGTAAGAATAACAGAATTTGGATGATCAATTTTTAATAGAGATAAAGACTGAGTTATTCCCCTAAGGAGTGGAGGAGTCGAGGATAGTAATTGATTTAATAACAATGCTTAGAACGGATTATAAATACTGCGACAATTTACTATTTATTTACATTGGAATTTTAGTTACGTACGGTATGGCTATGACAAAACAATTGAAATGACATGAAAGCTAACCTGAGTCACCCGTTAGATACGGATCAAGTTTAATACGTAATATGGCAATATATTCTCCAAGGTCAGCCTTGGTCAGTGACAGGATACAAATCATCTGTCGCAACGACACCTACACGGATCCCAGTGAGTCACTTTTATCTGCTGAGGCGAAGAGAGTACCCAGAAATAACAAGTAATTTTATTCTCATCATATGATACTTCACATATTATTACACGCGTAGATAAGTTGCTTTACGTCGCACCGACACAGATAGGTCTTATGGCGACGTTGGGCCAGGAAAGGGCTAGGGGTGGGAAGGAAGTGCCGTGACTTTAATTACGGTATAGCCCCAGCATTTGCCTGGTGTGAAAATGGGAAACCACGGAAAACCATCTTCGCTTGCCGACAGTGGGGTTCGAACCCACTATCTTCCGAATACTGGATACTGGCGACTGCAGCTATCGAGCTCGGTATAGATAGATGAAAGAAAGTAAACAAAAAATTCAGTGGCACAACGTACATTGGACAATGAATGGCAAATACTACAGACTGATGTGGGAAATTTGTGACAATCTGTCTTTAAAATATTTCTCAAAACTATCATTATCCATTTCATAATGAGCCTTAGCGGTTTATTTTACACAAAACTTCTCATTCGGCACAAATCGTGTAATTTAACTGCATGAAAGTTCTGTTACGCACATTATTGCAGATGAGTAGTTAATAATAAAATAATAATAATAATATTATATCATCACGGGTTTTTCAAAAACGTACAGCTGCACTTTTCTCCTGATTCTTGCTCTTTATATAATTTATATAATTGTAGACGTTACAAACTATCTGTCGTTCTCTGCGCCTTTAAATTTCCCCGGGTTTACGTTTCGCAAACGGAACATCAGCCATATATTTAATGCCACTTATACCTAAATCACAATTATTTTTATATTACACAAAACGATCCTTCCACTCCAACACTGTTTCAAATATCTTGGACAGATACATTACAAAACCATGTTGCATATCAAGAATGTAAGAATTACATATCATTAAATGAATGCTGAGGATCATATACTCTCCACCCATGATAAATACCTATTAAATACCATAGCGAAAATCCAGTTTTAAAGACTTTGAAGTCATCAATTCTGGGGGAGTCCGCTAAATGTAAAAGCCCATAAGATCCCGTAGTACACTCTTAACTCTGGACGGACAATAGTGTCTTCATTTCAAACAGCCTCATGGCAGTTACCAAGGAAGGAGATATACTTATTTTTGTCCATTAATTAATCTCCTGTAGTTGAAGAGTCTTACGGCATCTTGGCACAAGGCCCATTTCATGTTCAGGTTTGCCATCCTACTGAAGCTTGTCAACTTTACCTAAATTGATACTGTTCATCCATTGGTAACTGCTCAACCATAGGTTCAGTCACCCTATCATCCACATATATGTATGTCGATATTATCTGTGGTTCTTTATTAACTCCAGTTATTACATAATGAGTGAGGATATTGATATTGAAGCTATTTCTTCTGTATAGTTTCGTACTTAAGTTGATTTAAAACTGAGGAGTGACACTTCAGATTGCATCTGAAGTCTTTCCAAATCAAATACCGTGAATCTTGTCCCTCACCATTTCAGGAAAGATTAAGCTCAGTCTATCGAATAAGTTATTTGAAATAGTGAAGTATACTAACTTACACTCAGAATGCATATATCACTAAGTTATACAATTATTAGTGCAATAAAATGGTTCATAAATCCTGCAAATCAGCCTCTAGATGCGATTTTAAGAATATCAATCCCTTAGGAACCAAGCCTCAGGCAAGTGCAATTGATAAGCGAGTTGCTTTCCGCGCAACTGACAACTCACGTGTCAGTTTCACATGCCTCAGACTCGCTGACTGTCCCCTGTACGACTGCGGAACCGGGGCTGACCGCCCAAAAACTGTGGCGAAAACTGTACATGCATACTCTTATGATATAAATTAACTTATTTAAATTACATATGAATTAGGTGTTCACAAGCTGAGGAATGAGACTTTGGACAGTGTCCTCAGTCTTCCTCTATCACTTGTAACTCTCCCTCCACACCATTTTAGGGAAGACTAAGCACAATTTATTGAATATACAAAATAGTGATTTTACTG
This sequence comes from Meconema thalassinum, assembly GCA_946902985.2. Lineage (NCBI taxonomy): Eukaryota > Metazoa > Arthropoda > Insecta > Orthoptera > Tettigoniidae > Meconema > Meconema thalassinum. The sequence goes on from OX336393.1 coordinate 180,878,650, forward strand.
AATTAAATGCTTATTACTGTAATTTAATAAAACTGGTTGAAGCTTTCCCCTTATAAGTATTAGGCTATCAGGGTTGGGTAAGTTACTTTTCAATACAGTAGAGCCTTGGTATTTCGAGGTGGACGGGACCGTTTCCAACGGGATCGGGTATGAGATGCAATGAAATCCTATTTGGCGACTGTTTTTACAGCCAGATGCCCTTTCTGATGCCAACCTCATGAGAGGAATTAATGAGAGATGAAATGAATGAAGATGAATGAAACTGGGCAAGGATATGGAAGGAAGCGGCCGTGGCTTGTCAGAAGGTACCGTCCCAGCATTTGCCTGGAGTTGGAAATGGGGAAACCACGGAAAACCATTTCAAGGACGGCCGACAGTGGGGCTCGAACCCACGTCTACCGAGTCCGCAGATAACTTGGCCCCATGGCCTAGCCCAGCACTTTAGCTAGCGTAGCTATTGCTATCGGTAGAATTGTAAATACCTATACAGTATATCATTTCTGTTTACATATTGTTGTATTTGTTACAACGATTTATAATGAAGGAGTGGCTCACCTAGACCAAAACCTACCTGGTGTGCTTATGAATAATTATAGCCCTTAAACATTAATGGTCATCATTTTCTGTCCTAATTATATATTATAATTTCACACATAAATGTACATTTAAAATATTCAAACAATAAACGCCCTAATTTTTAAATTACATTCTTCCATAGTTGTGAAGGGCTGAAAAGCTCAGTATTTTTCCTCTTGAAACAATGAATGGCATATTTGGTAGCATGCTGAACTGCTGTGCCCAAGATAGCGGGTTCAAACCCGGCCGAAGTCGTCGGATTTTTTAAGAGAGTTAAAAATCCTTCAGCATGCCTTCCTTCGGAGGGAAAGTAAAGCCGGCGGTCCCATGTCATAGATTTATGGCATGTAAAAGATCCTTCCACAGACTAAACTTGTATGAAGCTAAATTGTTAGGTTAGATTTCGTTGGAATGCTCTATCAAAAGTTAAATGTTCACCACTAGGTATCATTGATATCTGGTAGCGAAAGTTGGAACTACTTGAAATTGAACGGAATTTGTAGCTCACCCTTAGGGTGTCCGCTGGAAGCACCTACAGACTAAGGCGAGCCGAACATATCCTCGGACACTCCCGGCACTAAAACCCATACCATAACGAATAGAAATAAGAAGTGATATCACTGGCCTAGTACGCCTGGTCCGCCGCAGCGCAGCGCTGGCTCCGATCTGTGATCTAAGTTAGCATTGGCGCTTACGAGACTTAAAACCTTGCGACCTGTTCTACATGTTAAAACACCGCAAGATATCCTCGTAGGCGCTAATAAGTTTGACATCTACACTTACTTTACTGTGCCCAATAATAATTTAATAAGTCGTATCCTGTAATAGTCCAGTTTCGACAATAAGCGAAGACAGAGAGCAAGTTCAAAATGCAATTAGTTTTGCCAGCTATCGGTAAATAAATTTAAAAAAAAAACGGAAAAATGAACCTCGCTATCAGAAAGGATTTCTACACATTTTACATTCCCTTACCAGACTTGCAACACAGCCAAAAATTTAAAAAAAAAATAATAAAAAACCAGTACGAACGCAACTCGTGTAGGGCATTGACATTCAAAAGGAATATTACCTGAAATAAACAGGAAAAATAAGGGAGAATATAATTCTCAGCGGAAAGTGAAACACATAATTCAAATTTTAAATAATAATAATAATAACACAATAATAACTAAACTGAGGAGTCATATTCTTTCTGTTAATTCTTACCTTCAGTTCGATACCTTCGAAAATTTCCTGGTAGATTTTGACATTTTGCCTGATCTCAGTTCCTTCCGGAGTTCCTTCATCTTGAAGTAGAAACGACACTTCATGTAGTGAAAGATCAGTTTTGGTACAGTCTCAATGGCATGTTGCTCATTACACCCCAAGCCTGAAGGTTGAATTGTAATGTTCTCCATGTTCTCCAAGCAATCATAAAACAAGTCACCCCAGAAACCAGAGGGAGATGAGAGGTGGGCACTTATTGTCTCTTCTGCTTGAAGCAAGACATCAAATAATGCCTCTGAAGGGTGGCATAAATAGTTTTGTCCCACTTGAGAGCCATAGTCCCATAAGTTTGTAAAGAGGGCAAAATAATTAGTTGTTACTGCTGATGTCTTGATAACATCAACACAGGAAACACACTTCAGAATTCTGGGGGCCTGATGTACAATATAACCAGCTAAATTGTAAACCAAACATCTTTTAACACTACCAAGGGCACTGATGGGTGGATTATCTCCCTGCACTGAAAGACTTTCACAACCACTTTCAAAAACAATCTTTTCCTCTAAACTGCCCAACACTGATGCTTTTATGTCCCTATTTTCCTTCTCAGTCTTCTTTGCTAGAATTCTGATCTGGTTGACATATGATGTTAAGGAGCATTCTGTCTTTAGTTCATAATTCCCTCCTTTTGATAAAACATATTTTACTGGAACATAAATAGATTGCAACATGTGTAAGTGCAAGAAATCAACTGTTGAAGGATGGTCATCACAGGTCAATGATCGCATGATGCCAAAACGTCTCTCTAGTGGATCCTGATTAAATTTGCCTGTCAATACATAGTTTAAACCTTGACTCCACAAATAAACAGCAATTTCCAGTGTGCTCTGAATAGTAACTCTCAATGATTCTAATGTTCTGTTGGAAGCAAAAGTACTATCTGAACTATCTAGAATTACAGACATGTCTGGTAAAATTTTATGATGTTTAGAATCTTTTCTCAATGCAAATGATGGTGTGGTGGAATTTAAAGCATCGGCCATATCATTCAACACCTGCGTGAATCTTTCATTCGCTTCACTCGCTTCAAAACCTGAAATGCCAGTTTCTCTAAAAAAAATGTAAGGCCTTTGCCATGCTAGTGCTAAATAACTGAAAGGCAAGTCGGGCATTCATCCGCTGGAAGGAGGTTGGATGTATATGTGATAAAGTCAATTTACTGCATGCCTTTACACCAGCGAGTTCTGATGAATTGTCAGTATTATACACAAGTTCATAAAAGCGATAGTCCACTGTGTCTGTATCAAACATGACAGCACGCTTGTCATGGGAGTGGTTGCGTATACATTTTAAAATATGTACTGCGTCTGAAAAAGCCCATAATTTCCTACTTCCATCAACAGGGTTAGAGAAACAACACTTCACATATCCTTTCTTTCCTGATATTTGTAAATGCCTCCAGGCCTGTTTGTTTGATTGGCTGCCATCACATGTTAACCCTACCACTTTACACCCTGCCTGTTCAAGTTGGATTATAATTTGTATTAATATTTTAGCCAAACGCTCTCCAGGAGTAGCATTTTTACTAGCAAAGACAGCAACTGGTTGCACCCAACTGTGTAAGACAGGTACAAACATAAAAACAAGGGCATGGTCAGCCAACACATTACACTGGTCTTCAGGTGTTACATTACCGAAGTCCACAAATCCATCTATGAACAAAGAGGACCCATTAAATTGTACATCTTCTCTTAGTTTCACCTCATCAAAAATGACAATCCCTGTCTTTTTATTCTCATCCCTTTCTTCACTGAAGTAGTCTTTAATGGCATCAAGAGCATTTTTATTTACACCATATGAGCATTTTAAACCCTTTAACAACCTCCTTAAATGCACCTTAGATGGAAGGGGCAGCAAACCATGTTTCAGGCAATGTCTATAACCCTTGGGTGATTTTATGTGTAGCAAAAAACTATCTAAAAGAAACTCACTGTCATACCTCATACCTTTGGGGTTCTTTTTCTGACACTTTTGGAACATAGTGTCCACAATAACTTTTTGTTTCCTAGATAGCCCTTCTTTACACAGACAGGCACCTTGTCCTGAAAGTCTGTGTTTCATCCTACCAAGTTCACTTTGCAGAACAGAAACTTTAGCCCTCTCTAACTTAATCGTTTTGTTTGCCCTAGCCAACTTCCGTTTTGAAAATCCACAGCCTGCTTCCAGTCTCCGACCGGGTCAGGAATGGAATGAATGAAGCCCCCATCTAGCGGCGAGGATATGAACTGTGCCGGCTGCCGAGGCCTGACGCACTCCTCTGGGGCAATGATTAAATGAATGACAGATGAAATGAAATGATAGTGGAGAGTGTTGCTGGAATGAAATTTTGACAGGGAAAACCGGAGTACCCGGAGAAAAACCTGTCTGCCTCCGTTTTGTCCAGCACAGATCTCACATGGAGTGACCGGGATTTGAACCACGGACCCAGCGGTGAGAGGCCGGCGTGCTGCCGCCTAAGCCACGGAGGCTTCCCAACTTCCGTTTTAAGTTCCTTAATTGTTGTTTTGATTCTAACACTTCAGATTGAGAATCATCGGATTTAGGCATGTTGGAAAACTGGATATTGCTGATGTCACAAGCGGATTCAGAATCAAATTTCGAACATTTGGGGGATATCTTTGCCAGAAGATTATCTGACGATTTTCTTTTTTGGGGAGATTTCCTTCGAGTTACAGTACTGGACAAATACTTAGGCAAATTAGGAAATATATGTGGAACAGAATAGTCTTTCAATCGCCAGTTGGTTCTTGGGAGAAGTACTTCCTTCCCTTCTATCACAAATTTGTCAAATTTAACAATTAAATCTTCTGAAAAGTGAGCATCACAGATGTAGGACTTTTCAGTAAGTTCCCTATCCTTCCTTGGTATGGCCCCTTTCCACTTGATAAAACGTTCCTTATCTTTAGGGGGTTTGAAAAACCGTCTTACCTCTTTACAGTCCCCATAGCCAGATCTGCATCCTGGTACAAAACAACAAGGCATCTTCACTACTCACATTAAGCACTCATGAAAATGTAAGGGCTAAACTGCTGTTTACTTGCATTAAATAACAATAAAATGAACACACGAAGATAACCTCAACACACGACAAGAAATTAAATTCCCTTTCAGTTAATGCTTCCTACAATAGCATTTCAGGTATTAATACTATGAGATAATAGTGTAAGCACTTGTATATCAATAAAAGTGTGTACAGAACACCACCAAAACACCCCGACCGATTAAATACTTAATATATCGCACATAAACACATAAACATATGTGGAAATCAACAATCTCAAATCGACTGAAGCACTGCGTAGCGGCGAGTGCCAACCCGATCCGTATTCATTACGTGCTATTGAGGGAGAAGAGATCACACTTCTTATTCTATTCGTTATGCCCATACGATAAATAAATAATAATGAATCATTACCAACTATACTCTAAGTGATTGTTATATTTTTAAGTAGATGAATTTAAGACACTGACATGATACTCATAGACATCCTTGTGTGATGTGTTCCAGGTACAGCACTAGTTTAGTCGGAAGAGACTTTATCAATCCCCAAGACTATACCAGTTCAGAATTGAAAGATCTTCTTTGGACAGCAGCTGACCTAAAACATTCTGTGATGAAGAATGAAATGCAGGCAAGTAATATGCTGCATGCTGCCTCAAGTACATTAGTGCAAAACTAGTTTCATGTTAGAAATGCAAATACACAGTCATAGGGCATACAATTAGCCTGTTAGACATGCTTAAATAATGTGATGTGACGGGAGTCAGAATTCACTTTAATAAATCACAAAACGTTTAGAAGCGTGCATTACTAAACACTAAATTTATCATGGCTAATGTACACAATTATTTGCACACACTGTACAGTCATGCAGTGGGCTGCCAGTCCACAGTTCTCCTTGCTAGGTTGTGCTCCACTGTGAATTTCCCGCTAGAGTCCTACTTCGTTGTCCTCTTGTCTGTTCGAGTGCTGCGTCAAACCCTGGGCCTTCAGCGAAGTCACGCCTCCACCCTCACACAATGATCCGTGGTACGACACCCAGTCACACAAGTGTACTGGCTCGACTCTTTCTCCACTGCACACACTGTTCAGAACCGTAATGGGCTTGTCACCAGCTCTTTAGAGCTGTCAGTCACTGCTGGCATGCCACTCCCACTTGCCAGTCTTAAAATATCCATTAATGGGACCTCTCGTAACTTTTCGGCTACACCATACCTACTGTGTCTCGAACTGTCTGGCAGCTCACTTATGCCCAGCCCTTTCCAGAAGCAGAACAATCCAGCAATACTTGGCATGTTGATGACCTTGCATGACTCACAGAGCTTATGTTAGCAAGGACAGCCCTGGGGCCAACAAGAGGTGTGTAGCCCAGGGAACTCTAGTCAGGTGGATCCATCGCAGAAACTAACCATTTATTCCCTGGTTAACCATGCACCTTTTGTTATATGTTCTTAACATTTTTTGGTGTTTCCTGACCTGGGGAATCATATAATTCGGACAGTCTAGTCATATGGATGGTGACTGCATTAATTCATTCTAAGAGAATGCACATTTAATTTCTGCATCATTTTTTGTCTTACGAGTGATAGTATAATCATAGCGTATAGAAGAGAATGTGACGTGACTTGTGGAGTTTGTATGGTCTAGCCGCTAGGCAGCTCTAGCGTCGGCTAGCGCTGAGTGAGGACAGTATCAATACAAGAAGTTAAATGTTACTTTTCAGTAACTGAATATTATCAGCTTACACTACATTGTATTAGACAAGATGATCCAAATATAAAATTCTCCGCACTGAGTATATAAAACGCTGACGTCCGTTGGGTTAGTTATGAAACATCAGATTACGTCATAGGTTCATATAATAAGGAAATAAAATATTCTGACGGGGGTCAAAATGTAACTGAATTTTTAAATATCGTAAAGCTACAGACCATTCACTACTGCACAAATACAGCAAATATAATATAATTCAGACTTGCCCATATAACTTATAGCTGTCAGTTGTCCGAAACTTTGGACAGCTTACGCGACGATTCTCCAGACTTAGAAGATGACTGCTCTTTCCTAATTTCTTTCGTACGAAAGAAAAAGCGGCAATTCATGAAATGAAAAACGAGTTTTCCAATAAGGTCCAGTTTATGTTCTATCCAACATCCTAAATCACACAGCCCTAAAACAATCTCATCAATTCTGTCCAAACACTCATAAAATATATCACCCCACAAATTTGAAAGGGAAGATAGTTTCTTTTCAACGACTACTTCGACCTGTAAAAGAATGTTGAAGATACTGTCGGACGGATGAGTTAGGTAATTAAGGTCATTTATTGTGCCTAAGTCCTTTATGTTAGTGAAAGTTGCAGCTGTTGTGTCCGACGGCCTTTCACTTTGTAGGGCTGTTGCACACTTCACACAGCTGATTCGTTTCCTTAGTTGCTTGGCAGTATACCCTGCTACATAGTAAACCAAGCATTGTTTCGGAATGTTGTCTTCATAAGGAAGGGGAGGATCATTCTCCCAGTCCATTATCACCACTTTGCTGGCCTAGACCTCACTATCTACACCATAGAAGTACCAGGAACTACCATTGGACAACTAACTGCCGAAATTTTGGTACAAGATTTCGATATGTCTGTTTTTTTTTTTTTTTTCACAGTCCTCTTCGGAGGAGATTTACGTGCTTTCTATTGCGTAGTGAAATATCTCGGCAAGTTTGGAAAAATGTGTGGGACTGCACCAGGCTTCAAACTTCATCTCATTCTCGCCATTTCGACTGTCTTCCCTTCTATAATGAAAGTGTCCGTTTTAATAAGGAAATTATCGGAGAAATGTTTGTCACATCCATATGACTTATTTGACAATTTAATGTCTTTCCTCGGAATGGCCTTAGCCCATTTAAATAAATCACCTTCAGCTTTTGGAGGTCTAAAAAAGTGCCTACCTGTTGCAGATTACTTGTCGTATCCAGATTGGCACCCGGGAACAAAACAACACGGCATATTCACTTACACAATTTCGTTTGACGAATCTTACCAGGTTATAATTCATTCGACAGCACAAAATGTAAAGAAGTAAGTGTTAAGGCTAACAAATACTAAACACACCAGTGTCATAACGTATGTATTATTTCACTATCGCTTCTTGATCACATACACTTTTCAACACCATGAAATAAGGACTAAACACGGCAGCATTTCTGTGTTTTCAAACTCGCGAGCGCTTAGAAAGTGACTCCAGCCAGCAACAATCAACCGCAGCGCAGTCTGTTGGTAGGCGCAGCAACTACCCATACTTAAGATTCGGCAAATTCGGGGGATGGGACACTTTCTCTTCTAAACGCTATGGTATAATTATATTGTTACGCCCTGAGCCCTGTAGGGCATAATCAACTCTTTCAACCCCTCTTCAGGCTACATTCCCCAATCCAAAGCAGCAACAACAACAATGACAACTACACAGGCCTAGCCATCCTACTTCCATACATGTGGTAACAATTGCCACACCTAACACAAATACCTAGCTACCTGGTATGTTCAGCAGGAATCTGCTGATTACATTATAAAACACTGACAATTTGCTTAAATACCAGCCCCTCCAAGGACTAGAGATCTTATGCTTACAGTCTCGCTGCCCGACCTCTGCACGCCGTATCGCTGTTTCAGGTGAGTGAGCTCAAGGTTTTTCCTTAGTCATTCCTGCCAACTCCGAACCTTTACTAATTTGTACTCATCTCTTTTTTAAAATTGATTTCACACTCAACTCATTCACACCACTGGAATCTCCAGTACTGCTACACATTCATCACTTATAGCATTAAAGCCACTTTTACACCTTTAAACCAATCTCTTTTGTTTCTTTAACGCCCTCGCTTACATCCCCGATTTCAGCTTTCCCCGAGCTGTACGTTTAGTTTCCATTACGAGTGGCCAGGCACATTGTATGACCAGAGCGCGCACTCAGCACCTTCCGAGCCAGCTCCCAAGGCAAGGTCGCTAAGCGGCCTCCAAATTCTGTTCACACAGCACTCATTCATTAACACCTACTAACACATTGCGTCCTTCCGATATTTCCACAATCCCATACCAAACCCATAGTTACACCCTTACAATATATACATAAAGATTATTGGAATGCCTTCTGTTCTATGAATGTGCCCCAGTGCCCAAAATGTGAATGTAGAGTTTGGGTAAATTTTAACTGGTGAAACTGATAATTACTGTTCTTTGGAATTCAGCAACAACTGTACCTTGGAACCAGAGTGCACCATTAAAGTGGAACAGCACGAAATTGCTAGAGATCACTACAGGGAGGGTCGGCAGCTGTGTCGACTGTATGCCAACACCATCAAGGATGTAGTTTGTATCTTTTATACTGAAGAGCTGTATAGTGGTGATCTGGCCTCTATGATCAACAAGTGCCTGCCTGTGACTGCATTCAAATGTTATAAGAGGGGATGGACAGACAAATTGATATACATAAGCAGGTAGGGACACTCTGTGGAGGCAGCCCTGCCCAGGGATTGGCCCCCCTGCCTATGTGAGTCCTAGAGCACACTGACCCGGTGTGTAATATCGGGTAAGGGTTCAGCTCAGGGTTACGAGTGAAGACCTCAACGGAATCTGTAGCGGAGAAGATGGACTTCGGAACGGTGGAGATTGTGGAAGAGGCAGCCCAGTACTCAGAGAACAGTATGAGTACAACATCAATCAGCAGCGTCTGTTTCCCATGTTAGGGGCGGCTGCAAGGGCGTCTGTTCTCCACGCCTGAATAATAGCTGGCAGTAGCTTCATAAAATGCCTTTGGGAGTGGCGACGCCATCGTAATAATAGCCTAAAATGGAAATGGCACTTCCAAAGATTCGGAGAAGGTTAGGGCATACCCTGCAGGCGACGCGCAGTTCCTTGGGTACTGGGGGAACTGTGAGAAATGGGCGACCAGTTACTGAAATGAAAGTGGGAATCATGAATGTCATGACCCTGACAGGCAAGGTGGAGGATGTGGTAGACTTCACGGAGAAGGAGAATGTTGGAATGATGGGGCTGGGTGAAGTGAAATGGAAAGATAAAGGAAGGAAGAAATTGAGGAAAGGATATACATTATACTGGAGGGGTGGCCAAGAGGCAAAACATTGCGTGGGACTGATAACCTCGAAACAACTGGAGGAGTATGTTGAAGTGGTAGAATGTGTGAGTGACAGAATAATGAAAATTATAATGAAGATGAACAATGATGTGATGGACTTCATACAAGTGTATGCACTACAGACTGGAAACCGAGAAGAAGATATTGAAGTATTTCTGGAGGATGTAGAAAGAGTAATCTCAGTTGTGGAAGCGGTGCAGTGGCGTGTGGTGGGATTTTTCTTAGGGTAAGCAATGGTATACAATATGAGACATACTGTAGTACTGTCAGTTGAATTGTGTTTGCTCCTCATTTGGGCTTTTCTTAAACTATTAGCATTCAGAATAAATTATTGCAACAATTATACCACTACCATACGACAATCATAATTACTACTAATAATAATAATAATAATAATCATAATAATAATATAGCAGCAATGTGTTACCTGGAATGTAATCTACTTGAAGTGAAGCTCAATCCTTCTGGGTTTCTTCGCAAAATCATTGATGACCTGGTTGTAGAAGTTTGGCAATTTTTGAAGCTCAGAAAGTAAATCTTTCTCAATTGATATCAATGATAAACCTTTAAGTCTATCCTGGCCTTACGTATTGCGAGCATAGTTCTTCATTCATTTAAGTGCAGAAAAACTTCTTTCTACTGAGGCACTTGTTGCGGGAATCGCTAAGATAAGTTCACAGAGTCACACTACCTCTCCATATGCTTCGTGGAGATGATGAGATTTAAGGAAAAGTAGCAGTTCACTAACATTTTTTTCTCGTAAGTCACCAGAAGTGTACGTAGCCATTAGCTGTAATCGAAGAGCAAGAAAGCCAAATACATTGGGATAACTCTCTTTAAGGGACTCGAAAGCAATTTCTGGGAACACTCGTTTATTCTCGTCCGAATTAACAGGATTGATGAGTTCCAAGAATTGTAGGGAATCTAAACTGTCAAATCTATTGTTGAGCTGTGTCTATAATTTCATAAAACAGATGTTTATGAGATGTCTTAGAATCGAGCTCATCCTGCAATCTTGGTCTCTTACTATCTGGGTCACAGATGCCGTCCACCTCTTGTACTGTCTTCTCCCAATATTCTTAGAATTGACCCCTTTTTCTGCAAATTCAATTTTGAGTTCTCCTACTTTACGAATACATTAACCAATATTGTGGGACTTCTTTTGCAAGATGGAAAATAACACGTCAGTCAGAGGGAATATGCTTGAAAATACGCCGAGTATAAAATTAAAGCGAAAATCCTTTAATGACACTGAAAATCCACGTGCAGCGGCTTCATGATCCCATTTTTTCATCGGGATCAGTCATTCTCTCAAATAGTGAAATAAGCTGATCACGATATTCGGAGACGGTTCCAACCAAACGTGAATTATAGTTCCAGCGCGTAGCTGACACTCTTCCTAATTTCCTCATCTAATGCATGACTTCTCTTTGTTGATTTCGAGAAAAATGAATATAATACATTTAAAGTAAGAAAAAACAACCTGCAGTCTCTTATACTTGAGGTTGCCTGAGATAACGCCAGGTTTAATTTGTGGGCGAAACAATGGACAAAAATGGCATTAGGACACAATGTTCTAACTTTTGCCTGAAGTCCATTCAAATGGCCTGCAAAAACGGCCGCACCATCATAGCTTTGTGCAACTAACTTTTTTCCACAACTGTACTCATCAACTACCTGGCAAACAATGTCGAGAAGAGCTGTCGCTGACCGATCCTCGGAAACATTTATAAACCCCATAAATCGTTCTCTAGAGACACCATCGGGTCCTGCGTAACGAATTACACAAGAGAGCTCGGAAAAAAATTGTTTACATCCGTGGCTTCATCCAGTACTATGGAAACAAAACTGGCTGTGCAAATTTCTTGTTTGATGTATGCAAGTTACACATTGGAAACAGATTCTATTAGATCGTTCTGAATTAAATTTGATAAGCCACTGAATACATTAGAATTCTCTAAATGGTTATGCAATAATGCATCATATTTGCTAACTAGATTTAGCAGTTCAACGTAATTTCCCCTATTTGAGGAATCTGCAGTTTCATTATGGCCCCTGAAAGCTTGCTCTTGTTTGCCGAGGAAACAAACAACATCAATGAAACCTTTCATAATATCTCTGTTTTTATGAACTCGTTCGTTATGTTGCTGGTCACTTATTTTCTTTTGCTCGTCTATCAAATGGTCAATCCTGGATTTTCCAAAGGTCTTTTCCATAATTACGGCTTGCAAATGACTTTGAGAAAGACTGCTTTTTTAAAGCTTTGTGTATATTATTCATATCACTGTATCCCCCGTGATTCCAAATGCTCTTTTGTTCGAGAAAAGAAGACAAGGCCAACAATATAAATTGTTAACAGAAGGGCAGCCATGTGTTATTGGTGTATAGATTTAAATTAAAATGCCGAATACAAGCTTTCACTTTTGTGTTAATATTTAATTGAGGAGTTGGACGACCTTCTAATAAAATTATTTTTTGCCACAGATCACAAATTATGCAATCACTGTCGCTGTCATCTCTAGACTCAAGTTCCGACTCCATATTTTTACAGATTTCTCACAGCTACTAGTATAAATAGAAACGTCCACTGCATACCCTACTCCCTTGTATTTTACATCATATCGTTGAACTATATATAGAAAATACGGCCTACCACAGTATAACACACACACGTTTAAACACAATATATAAAAAACTGTTTTTCAAAAACACTAGCACACCTTTTTCATTTATAATGGGCAAGTAAACACACTACCTTCACAAACTGACCGTTTCTTCTTTCAGGCCGTAGGTATGTAACTTCAGAATTGCTTCCCATGCATTCAAGTCGCCCTGCAGTACCAAGAGTACCAAAAGATAGCATGTCGCGCTATCGTGCTGCTAGAAGCGACTGTGAACGGAGCTCGCAGCAGACATCAAAAACCACCAAGTACGGTACCGGTACATTTAAACAATTGCCCAACAAGACTGGAAAATCACGTCAACCAAAGTAATAATTATTATACGTGTCATTCTTTCGCTTGGGTATGTAATGCTTACCTTGCATCCCGGGAATACACGCGCCTGAAGCGGTGATCTTGGGAGATATGAATGCACAAGTCGGAAATGAGAGACAAGGAAAGGAAAAAGAATTGGGGAAGGAGAGGAACTTGTAAACTTTTGTGAAAGGAATGGACTGATAGTGGGTAATTCATGGTTTCGGAAGAAAAACAGCAGGAAAATTATGAGATATGAGTGGGGTGATAGAAGAACAAAATCAGTAATTGACTACTTCCTGGTGGAAAGGACAAATCGCAGAAAGTTGATGGATATGACAGCTTTACCAGGAGAAGCATTTGATGGGGACCATAGAGCTGTGGTGGCAAAATTTAGGTGGGGAAAATTGGAAAACCTACTGTAAAGGAGATCCCTCTCCTAAAGAACCAGAGGAACAGAGAAATGCCTCACGGTCCGTTTCAATGATGGTGAAATCCTGACAATCACCTCCCCGCAGTAGGAAGGAAGGAAGATTGTAGTTTTACGTGACCGTGAATCTTGTGATTATGAGCCACGGGACCTCCTTTTTACGTGGAATCCGAACCACAGGACATGGCATTTCACTTCGAAAATCTCACATGCATTGACCGGGAATCGAACCCGGACCGCCTTTCCCGCAGTAGAGAGGGGGCAACGAATGCATATATGAATAATATTAATTGTATTTTTATATGCAGACGGCTAACGATTGCAGGAACCGAACATCTCCCGGTATAAGGAGATCCCCTATACCAACTGCCAGCAGTCTCTCAAGAGTGGATGAGAGGGTATAGGATAGGGCACTCTATTGTCCTTGGGCAAGAAATTGTACCTAAAGGCGAAGGAACTAAAATTGGTCAACAGCATTAGCATGCAGAAAGCAACGGGAAACCACTGCATTAAAGATCTTGAGAGATATCCCTGGGAAAGACCATCATGGCTGGTTTCTAAGTAAAGTGTTCCAGAGTTTCAATTCCCTCATTCGTATCTCCGGGAGGGAATACGACGAAAAGAGCTATTAGAAATATGAATATAGTTACGTGGAATGTGAAATCATTATATCAGTCAGGAAAGTTGCAGAACGTGATCCAAGAAATGCAGCGACTTAAGATAAACATATTGGGACTAAGTGAAACAAGATGGCCTACCTCAGGTGAAATGCGTAGCAACAAAATGAAGATATATTACTCTCGTAATGATGATAATCATCACTGGAATGGAGTTTTTATTATTGTTGACAAAATCACGAGTCAGTGTGTGAAAAGTTTTTTGCCAGTCTCAGACAGGGTAATCGCTTTACAACTACAAACAAAAAAGAGCAAAAGTTAACATTATACAAGTCTATGCTCCAACTGCTGACAAGAGTGAAGCAGAGTTACAGCAGTTCTATAAAGAAATTGAGCAAGTATTGAGTACCACAAAATCTAGAGACTTCACAATCATCATGGGCGATTTCAACGCAAAAATTGGCAAGGGACGTGAAGGTGACTTAATAGGAGATTTTGGTCTGGGATCACGAAATGATCGGGGAGAAATCCTGGCACAGTATTGTGAGGACAATGAGTTAGTTGTTACAAACACTTTCTATAAGCTACCAGAAAGAAGATCGTACACCTGGAAAGCACCTGGAGATAACGTTAACAACATTATCCGGAATCAAATTGATTTCATCCTAATCAATAAATGCTATAGGAATGCCAACAAGGCAGTGAAAACTTATCCGGGAGCAGGTGTGGCATCAGACCACAATCCACTTGTGGCTAGATTCGAAATAAAGCTTAAGAAAATATTACGAAAACAAAATAAGGATATGCTATGCATCTCACAACTTAAAGATCCTATAATGAGAGAACAAATTACAGAACGAATCAATGAAGAGCTCTGTAAAAAGAGAAAAAAATATTCTGTGATGTTAATGACAAATGGAAATCCTTCAAGGGACTACTCCAGCATAAAGTCAAGAGATGCTGAAAGATTGTAAAACAGTGCATAAAAAGACTTGGATGGCTGATGAAATAATACAATTGATGGAAAAGAGGAGGCTGTGTATAAACCGAGAGGAAGATCTTTACACGAGTACACATGCAGGAATAAGATGGAAGATACAGTTAGCAAAGGTGATATGGTACACAGAAGGATGCACAGAGATTGAAGACTTAATTTCAAAACACGACAATTTCAATATCCATAAGAAAGTCAAAGAACTAACTGGTATCAATAAGATACGGAAAGGGAGTATATTGCTTGACAAAACTGGTGACATCATTATTGGTAATAAAGAAAAACTTGAGAGCTGGAAGGAATACATAGAAGAACTGTTTGAAAATGATAGGAAAGAACCTTATGTTAGTGAAGATATAGATGTCGAAAATGGACCAGATATAACGAAAGAAGAAGTAATACATGCTATAAAGTTGTCAAAAAATAATAAAGCCCCTGGTCCTGATCTCATACCAGCTGACTTACTGAAACTCATTAATGAAGAACATTTAGATGTCGTATACTTGTATAATTCAATCTACAACACAGGAGTCATTCCTCATGAATGGCTACAGTCTATATTTGTTACATTGCCGGTAAAAGGCAAATTTCCGCCAATGCAGCGATCATAGAACAATCAATCTCATGAGTCATACTCTAATAATATTCCAAAAAATTATCCATCAAAGGATCTTCAAAAGATTGGAACAGGATATCAGTGAAACACAATTCGAATTCGGAAATGCCCTAGGAACAAGAGAAGCCCTGTTAACCTTCAATGTGCTGGCAGAGAGATGTTTAGATGTCAATCAATCGATGCATTTCTGCTTTTTGGATTATAATAAAGCTTTCGACAAATTTCGTCATGATTGCCTTATCCAAATGCTCCAGAAGAAGAACTCGGATGTGAAGGACATTAGAATCATCAGCAATATTTATTACAAACAGACTGCAGTCATAAAGAAAGGCTATCTGAAGAGGTGGAAATAAAACGTAGTGTTAGACAAGGTTGTGTCTTGTCTCCTATGCTGTTTAATCAATACTCGGAAGAAATATTACAAGCAGCTTTAGAGGAAGAAACAGCAGGAATTAAAGTTAATGGAAAAATAATAAATAACTTAAGATTTGCAGATGACACGTTGTTATTCGCAGAAAGTCTACAAGATTTACAGCGACTGACTAACAAACTCATGGAGGCAAGTGAACAATGGGGATTAACACTTAATGTCAGTAAGACACATTTTATGGTAGTATCGCGTACACAACATCAAGAGAGCTTGATAATCAATGGGGAGATAGTACGGCAAGTGACAAAGTTCAAGTATTTAGGAACTAATGTGAACTGCTACGTTGACTGTTCTGAGGAGATAAAGTCCAGGATCGATCAGCCAGAAATGCATTCAATAAAATGAGGAGAGTGTTCTGTAGCAGAGACCTTAATTTACATCTAAAAATTAGTCTTCTGAGATGTTATGTCTTCTCCACCTTGTTCTATGGAGTTGAGACATGGACCATAAAGAAAAGAGAAATAGACAGATTGGAGGCATTTGAGGTATGGACGTACAGAAGGATACTGAGGCTGAGTTGGAAAGATAAGGTCACCAACGATGAGGTGATTAGGCGGATGGGAAAGAGAAAGGAAATATTAAATACTGTAAAAATTTGAAAACTGCAGTATTTGGTGTGCCCATGTGGGATCGGCACAAGATCGAACTCCTGACCATTTATAGAAAGATATTCTAAAACTTTATAAAGATTGCAAGAAAATACGAGAGTAAGCCCACTGAAGAGCGACCCCAGAAACATTACAAGAGGGTGCAGCTGGTCAGTTCACGCTCATAAACTTTATTAGGGTGACAGGTTAAAAGGAAAAGGCCATTAGCAGAGCTATTAAAACGTTAGGGGAAGTCGAAGTCAAGAGGCCATAAATACTACTTGAAATTCCGATGTATAAGCAACTTTACCAAAATTATTACTTTCAAGAGGACAGGTAGAAGAGGAACTACTTCTCGAGAGGCTATTAAAAATAAACTAGCGAAACATTTTCATTCCACCAGCCAGCAATCAAAATGTAATTATAAAATACACTTAAAATTAAATTATGAAGGAAATCAGGCCACGGAATCAGAAATTCAGCTCCCAAATTTGAAAGGAACTAATTTCTGGACAGAAATGAATAAATAGGGAGCAGTTGAGGGAAGTATCATTCAGTTTGAGAGAAGTCTCTTCAGTCGACGAAGTCTCATCAGTCTGCGAGAAGCTGTGCAGAGGTGCACGTCGCACTAGATTCAGTCTACCAGATATAAAGTACAGTCACGTTGTAATGACAGTTTATCCGTCGAGAGATAGACTTTGCTAGAGGCAAGTTATACAAGAATCTTCAAAGACCACAGTTCGAGTGCGATACGCAGTTAGCCAGATTGTGAGCAGCCTTTGTATAGGCATGTCACTTAAAAATTAATAAGTACGAACAAGTTAGGTCTAGCCTCGGGAACGAAATGCGCAAGTCAGCGAGAAAATCGTAAGAACTACATTCAGAGACACTTTAGTTCGATTCTCATAAGAGACAAACACAAATCAAGTGCGATATACAGTAACTAAATCAAACGAAGCTAGCAAGTAGCATTGGTGCGAAACCAAGCCGAGCTCAGGCAAAGTAAAGGCAGAAGACGCGATAGCATTTTATGAACAGTTAAGAACGAAGTGCGGAAAATATAAGGACATTATAGGAGATAGGAACTCGTAACATAGAATACAGAGAGAGAAATTTATAACGCGCAGGAAGAGACAGTTAAATTGAAGAACATTTCTTATACAATCTTCAGGGAAGATTACAGTAGGAAGAGAACTATAAATTGCGATAGGCAATGGTAAAGGAAAAGTAAAGCGCAATTGTAGAAGGACAGGTAGAACATTAATAAGTAGAAAAAGCTATCTAGGAAGAGGTTCAAGAAAGAGACAATTATGACCTCGGGAGTAATAGGAAGAGAGACTTACCGAAGGGAGGAAGATAGGAGAATCACACGTTCAAAGCTGTACAGGGAGAAACCATCTAGGCTGTTTTCCACCAGTTGTACGCTGAGAATTGGTCCGTGTTCGATTGTAAATAAGTGAATAAGTGAAATTTTATTTATGTTTAACAAGACGTGTTAAAAGTGAAATTAAGAAAATGTATCAATGTATTGTCGTGTGTCGATATGATGACCAAGTGTTAGAAAAGGTCTATTATAATATGAAGATGATGTGCTGAAGAAATTATGTGGGTGAAATCATCCAGAAATCACGTCATGAGCTGAAATGTGGGTGAGTCAAACATGTTTATAATATTAAAGTGAATGTATCATATGCTACTTCAGTGAATTTATGTATGAAATGTGTGCACAATGAGTAATCAAATGATATTAAGATGTCGTAAGGCAACCGCCAAGACGGTTTGCAAAAATGTTAAAAATAATGATAAAAGTGCAAAAGTGATAATAATAATAATAATAATATTGAAAGCCCGTAAAAATTATTAAATAACGATGAATTAATGATCTAAAAGGAGGAATCGAATGTAATAACGCAAATGGCCAGTAAAATGTATGCCAGATAAATAAAAGTAACGCAAATGAAACAAGCACCGTTGAATAATAATAATAATAATAAATATTGAGTTTTACACTCCTAAATAAGAAATGTTGAGTTTTTTACTTCGAGATGTTAATGTTAAAGTAAAAATTGCATTCCGCAAATTAATAATGAATTAATGAATGTTGATCAAAAATAATGATAATAATAAACTCGACTTGAATGATTAAATAATTGAAGTACGTGAAATAATAAAACATAATTGAAGGATCATTGGGATACCTTAACATAATGATAAAATAACGCCATTCAGCAAGTAATAAAGGTAATATGTTAAAGAAATAATGGGTGATAATTGAACGCCAAAGAAATTATGTATGAAGTTATAAGCTATTGAGCTACGGTAAAGAAAAAATGCGAATGTGAGCCAAGTTGTTAGAGATGCGATGACGATCCAAGGTATATAAAAGTTGTGTTACCGGAATAGGCCTATAATAAATAAAGTAAATGCTAGCAAATGAAGTGAATATATCCTGTGACGTGCATAAGTTGGATATAAAAGGTATAATTGTCGGAGAGTCGTCGAGATTGTTGCGAGAGGGTGTGACCCGCTTGGTCGAACAGGGGTTCGAGCCAAGGGCATTATAGTTGTGAATTGTTGGTATTGTTTACGAGAGGGCTTGACCCGCTTGATCGAACAGAGGTTCGATGCAAGGGCATTGTGTTGCAATCTAAGTCCCGCAGGGCAATTGCTAAGTATGAATATGGAGAGTACTACTGCTTCTACGATATGTGATTTCAACTGGAGGGCCATAGAATGTCCCTGAGCCTAGAATTACATGGCCTGTACTGTGCCAACGACGCTGTGTTAACCGACCAAATAAAGTATGTGAAATGAAAGGTAATGAGTTATGATCTCAAATTATGGCACGTGTCACAAGGAAAGTGAAATGAATATGAGTCAGTAAGGGATACTGTTAATGAAGTAATGTGGTAGCTTTGGATCATTATACGCTTTGTTTTAAAGGGAATGAAACATTTGGAAGTTTAAAGTGAATGAATGGGGCGAGAAGAAGGTAATAAATCACGTTAAACGAGGGTGGTTGAGCTGCCGGCCGACCGTTCCTAAACACGTGGGTAGAATACAATGGAGCTTTGTCAGGGCTGCCAGCCACTCACTTTTCTCACTATTATTCACTATTTTCAAAGCAGCCTCACTTTTCTCACTATTTGCTAAAATTACTCACTTTTCTCGCTTTTTTTTACAAAACTGGTCACATTCTGCTTTAAAAAGGTTTTCATGCACAATCAGATTGCTAGAAATTCCCCAAAATATACCCATGAATGGGTAGTTCGTTTTTCTGCCACCACTGCTAGAGCGCGCTGCCGACAGCGAGCCAGGCGGCCAGAAACATAAAAGGCTTCCATGGTGCAATACCACAGCCGGAGCCGTGCAGCGATCGACGAAAATTTTAACAATGCGTTTTTTAACAAAAGTGTTGTGACGGAAAGGAGCGTGGTGTTGCCGTATATTCTAGTATTTCACAATTTATCAAAGGTAAGTCAATAGGTGGCCTTACACTGACGAATTTTCCGTCGGTTTTAGAATGACATACCACCCCCGCCGATCTGGACTGTCACGGTACAAAACTTTTTCAACTCCTACACCGCCATTCCATATCTGCTGAATAGTTCCAACATTTGATATGTAGGTATATGGTCAAATCTGGCTACTTTTCCGTGGTTATGGTTTGTCCATTGGTCTCTCGACATTTAAGAAATATTTTTCGCAATTACGAACGATTATAAACCACGTGACTTGTTTCGATTTGTGAAAATCTTAACCATTTTTTTTGCATTAACCTTTAATTATTAATTAAATATTAAATAATTGCGTATTATAATTATTATTTATTATTATTTTACGTATTACCTTTTATTCACCACTTTTAAAATGTATAAAAATAAAACGAAAACAAAAATTGCCATTATAGGCGCCTATGGCTATCGTTGCGCAAAAATCTTCAAATCGTAAAGAAAGTTTCATTCCCGGTCCGTAATATACACATACACAAAAATTGCTAGACCACAGATTTAAGCTGGTTTCCCACATGCTTTTTAATGGCAATCAACAATTGCTTTGTTTTGAATGGGTTTATACACACCGTGCGCATGTTAGTAGTTTTGATCGATATTGTTAATAGGTATCGTAGTAAACAATATGTTTGTCAAATCAAGTTCATATTTTCAAAATAATTTATTATACGTATTTGTGTAATGCATAAATAACACACACTTCCAACTGTGTTCAATACAGTGGAATCTCGTTAGCACGTTCTCGGTTACCGGTACCACGTTTTTCCATTTAACTCGATGATTTTCTCAAGCCACAGTCCCATTCCTACCAAATACATGTTGATACATCCCCTTAATACGTCTTCTATTCCCACTTACGACGATCAATTTTTCGTTGTACTATTTCTTAGGTAACCGGATTTTATTCTTATTTCATTATAAAATTCGGCATCTTGATAACATGATGCGATATTGCTTCCTATTCTCTGATATTGACAGTGTAGACGATTATAGTGTGCTTTGAAGGCGTGGAAGTGGCTTGAGGTATGACGCAACACAGAAGATAGCTGACGGTGTAGAAGAGGCTTGAGAGCTATGTCGCAACACAGAAGATAGCCGACGTGTCACTCTCGCGCCAGTAGAACATGCAGGCTGAATACAAAATCGCTACCTATATCACATTCTTTTTTCTTTCTTTCTTTCTTTCTTTCTTTCTTTCTTTCTTTCTTTCTTTGAAATACACCACAGATTGGCGTGCGTATGCCGGCCGAACACTAGCGTCTCGTCTTTACGCGAATGCTGCAGCGTGCCTTTGACGACCGGTCGGCATCTCTCGTATCGTGCGTACGTCAGCCAGTCAGAAAATATTAAAATAATATAACAATATTATTAAAATAGTATTTTAAACTGCAAACAACCACGATGTCTGCACAACTAAAATGTAAAATTCTAGATAGATTGTTTGATTTGAAAATTGATGGGAAATAATGATCGCAAATCATTTGCATCGAACGGTTAATCGACCCGTATGAAACCGAAATAAAATGAGCCATTTTAAACCGCGGCAATTGAAAATCACGTCCGCCAGTTGAACAATCGCGTCGTGTGAAACCACTTTTAGTCCGTGACGGACCAGAACTGTCGGAAAATCCGTCTGTGTATTTATTTTATTTTTTATTTTCCGCCTTTTGTTCGTGGCATTGCGGCTAGGGATTTCTTTTTATTCTTGTTCATTCTTAGATGGCGGCTAAATGCTCGGTGCGGGACGAGTGGTTCAACAAAGAAGACGAACTGGGACACAAGTACGCTGTGTGGGCCGCACGAGCCAGCCGTACTACCATCTCGTGCAGGCTTTGTAACTGCATGTTCAGCATTGAGCAAAAGGGCTTCCAGGCCCTTTAACAGCATGTCAGGACGAAGAAGCATAAGACTGCCGTGGAGGTCCAACTAAACCCGCGGCAACTAGTGCTAGCTGCACGACAAGCGGCAGAGGCTCGGCCAATCTACAGCTGGCGCCGCTAGGCAAACCCCTCCCGCAGTGCTGGACAAACCTTTTCCCCTTCACCTGATGTTACGGCAGCCCGGTGCCATGCGCGCTGAGCTCATATGGGCCATGAAAGGCGTTCAATCTAGTTTTTCCGCCGCTTTGAATGTTGGAATCGTAGAGGTTTTTAGAGAAATGTTTGGGAAGGAGCATGTCCCTAGGAATATGACTTGAGGCAGGACCAAGACGACGTACTTGTGGACTGAGGCCCTGGGCCCTTATTTTCATGGAAGATGCTATTTCAGCAGCTACCTATACTATATGTTTTGATGAAACTACCAATGAGAAGCGCGTAAAGGAACTGCAAGTAGGGATAAGGTTCTATTCCGAGAAAAGAAAAGAAGTGGTGTTTCATCACCTAGAGACATTTTATATTGGAAAAGCTACAGCTGACATTCTGTTTAATCTGTTGGTCAGATCAATAGAACGTGCTGCTTCGGACCCAGGGAAAATGTTGATGATGTCAGCTGATGGCCCAAATGTAAATAAAGCCATTTATAACAGGTTCCGTGACAAAATGAAAACTGAGTGTGACAGGGGTCTATTAAACATAGGTTTTTTTAACTTGCACATTTTGCACAATGCGTTTGAACATGTCTTAAGTGTTATGGGGTCTGATGTATCTGAACTTGCAATTTTGGTGTACAATTTCTTAGACTATCCGAGTAGATTTGAAGTTTATGAGAAATCTCAAGAAGACAATAAGGTGCCATGCCATGCCTTTTTAAAACATGTGTGTTCTAGATGGCTTACACTAGGTCCTGCAGCTGAAAGATTACAAGAGCAGTGGCCAGCACTCTCTACTTACTTTCTGAAAGTTCTGCCACTTAAAAAGGGAAAGGTTGCTGAAAAATTACTGCAAGCAAAATGTTATCAGGCTATTGCTAGTGCTCTAAAAGATGATACATTCCCTGCTCAGATTGCATTTGTAGTACAGTATATAGTGCAAGTCTTTTTGAAAGATTTTCAAAAGTATTTCAATTACAGCAACCTATGATACATGTTCTGTATGAAGAAGTGTCAAATTTATTCATATTGCTCTTGAGTAGGTTCTGCCTGGCAGAAGCATTGAAGAGTACCAGTGAATGTTTGAAAGAATCTTTCTTCTTCTTCTTCTTATTTTGAGACCACAAAGGATCACTTTAGCCAACCATTAGTTCGTCGACTTGTAGGAACTGTACGAGCCTTGCGGTCCTCCCAGTACTTCTTCATGCGTATTGATCGTCTTGCCCGTTCTTCGGCGGAAAATATTCTTGTAGGAATCTTCTTCTTTGTGAGTGGAAAATGAAACGTCATATTTTTAAGTGCTGTAGTTAAACTTTTCTTATTTGCAGCATCCTCCGTTGTTAGGCCAATTTCCATCAAGTCCTCTCTGATTTCATCATGGATGGCAAAAATTTTATGGAATTGAAAAATGTTGACATAGGGAAGAGTTCTGAACATCTCCTGATCGATAAGAGCTGTAGTGAACTGCAAGTATTGAAGTTTCATCAAGAGGCGCGGAAGCATTATCAAGAGGTAGCGAAGTACGTACTTAACAAGTCCATCCTTAGTACTGGAAAGTATGCCAAGCACTTGAAATGCTTGCAGCCTCAGTCCATTAAAGAAAGTAAGTCTCTGATGAGCATTGTCTTTGTTTACAAAATGTTGCAGCTGCCTTTGAAAGATGTGTACGAAGAGGAGCTTCGCGATGAATGGAAGCTGTTGCAGCTAGAAAATCTCCCACATTTTGAGGAAAGTCCAAGGAAAGACCATTTTTGGCATCAAATTTTTGAAATTTTAGACTTTAGTGGGCAGGCAAAATATCCGCTTGTGAGCAAAGTTGTGAAAGCCATCCTACCAGCAGCTCATGGAAGCTCAGATGTGGAACGTGGATTTTCGGAATCAAGAAGTCTACTTCTGGCAGATAGAGCCGCAATGGAAGAGCGCACCCTGAATGCTCGACTGAACTGAGGGAGTTCGGTGGGCGGGCTGAAGCGGTTCCCATCACAAAGGCACTTCTGAAAGCGGCAGCTGGCGCTCGCAGCAAATATGAAAACTATTTAGAGGCTAAGCGCAAGGAGGCAGAGGAAGAGCAAAGGAGAAAGGAAGAGGCGGAGGACATTCGGCGTAAGCAAGAAGAGCAGGAAAAAACTCAAGTTAAAGAAAGAAAGGAGCGGAAAATTACAGGAAGTGTTCAGGAAGGCAAAAGAAGCGGAAGAAGAGGAGAGACAAGCTTCTGATTACCTAATTGATGAGGCCAACCAAAAGCTAAAAGCTGCTTTGGTAAAGGGTGATCTGGAAAGTGCAAAAATTGCCCAAGGTATGCTCGAAGGTGCCCGCAGCATGCGATCCCGGGCCGAAGATCTCCACAATAGGCAGGCAGAGCCACTAAGGAAGAAAGTCGAGAAACGCACCTCCACCCTACTTGAAAAGCTCTTCAAGAATCATGGGAAACGGCGGCGTGATGAAAACAGCGACGATCCAGATGACCCTGACATTTGAATTTATTTTTAAGACTGATGACAACTTGTGAATTTTATCTTAAGACTGATGATATCTACTTTTCTTTTTATGTGGCAGTACGACAGTATTATTTGTTTTAGGTGTGTGTGTTTTTTTTTCTAGTAAGGAGTCTTAAGTCTATTATAACATAAACATTGTTTTATCTTAAGACTAATGATATCTATTTTTATTCTTATGTGTCAGTATGGCAGTATTACAGTGAAACCCCTCATATCCGAACCCCGGAAATCCGAAATCCCGGGTAATCCGAACGGGGATCTTTCGACAATTTGAAGTTTGAAAAAATACACGCCAAAAAAGAAACTTATTTATTTAGTCATAAAACAATCATATACTCTGCATTTTGGCTGCATTTTACATAATTAGAAGTACAGTTAGCATGGTGTAAAAGTGCTTACATAGACTACTTATCCCATCCAGGATTGAGAAACGAAATCGTTGGTTATTATTATTCCGTAGGTAATCACTTTGCTAAAACAATGAAATAGCAATAGAAACACACAAAATATCACTTAATCTTTCACTTGAAATCAGTTATCTTCAATATTGCAGAAGTGATGAAAACCTTCCCGCGGAGGCAATTGCGTGCCAGCGTCGCACTAAGATGACATCGTTTGGCGTGGCTACTGCGTGTTGTTCTACGAAGCGTAATGCGATATCAACATCAGTTGCAGCTTCAGTATAAGTCACATTGTCTGCCGAAGTTTCTTCTTCCTCACTGTTAGCTACATTCCCGTCATGTTGACTTTGGACCAGACTCACGATTTCATGTTCGCTGTTTGCGCCAAACCAGCCCACCCTGCCTCACTCAATATAGGCTACAGTCCTATACCGTAACGAGGGCTGGTCATTATGTTATGGATATGTCCGAACAAATTGAAATCCGAACAGGCTACAGCCCCAATTAGTTCGGATTTGAGGGGTTATACTGTATTTGTTTTAGTTTTTTTTTCTAGTAAAGAGTCTATTATAACATAAACATTGCTTTGTTTTCAACATTTATATTATTGTTTTACGATTTAAATTTCTTGAGTGTTACATTGATTTTCCAATCCATTATTTCCGAGTGTCGTCTCCAACTACATGAAAAATGACAAACAGTACTCTGAGATATTAACATAGGCGCAATTTGGTCGACATTTTTTTTTGGGGGGGGGGGCTAATTTATTTTTCAGATACACATTCTTAAAAATGTTGTCTATTTCAATACAGTTTTGTCACATTTTTGGGGGGCTATGGTTGGTTTTGGGGAGTTTAGCCCCCCCCCCCTAATTGCGCCAACAGATATTAACAAACGTTAAAATTATGAACCAGATATACGGCCATAAATGCGAATAATGCTATGAATTTACTCACTATTTACTCACTTTTTCATACAAAAACTCACCTTTTTTTTCACTTTTTTTGAAAAGAAAAACCTCACTATTTCACTATTTTTGGACGAGTGAGTGGATGGGAGCCCTGAGCTTTGTATAAAAAGGTTAAGGGTTGCTGAATGAATATTAAATGTGCGTAGCGGAACATGCAAATTTTTGAATAAGAAGTGCTATGAAATTGTGAATTAAATAATTGAATTAGTGGGTTAAATTTGTAAAAATCGGATAATATTTGGCCATAGTAGTCAAATATAAGTTGATCATTAAATATTCGATTCCTGCCTTGAAGAAAAGTATGAAATAACAAACGGGTTAACTCAAATTTGAGTTTGTAAGGTGACTGAAATTGTAAAATACATCACTTATAAGCCACCCCACTTCATGGAAATGATTTGTGAAGGGACGTGAATTCAAGGATGGGCATGTATTTGTTTTAAAAGTGTTGATTTGTTATGAAGACTAAGGCTTATTGATAAAAGTAACAGAACTTAAATGAATGATTATAAAGAGATTTAAAGTAAATACAGTATGAATAAAGCCCAGAAGGGATGTTAATAACATAGTTAAATGTCCGCAAAAGCCTTAGATAAAATAGTATAAAATGATAGGCATGCTCTATGTCTAAGTAAATAAAATGTTGCGGAAAGAAAATATAGACGAACATTCAATGATAAAGGATACCGAATCATGGTAACGCGATAAAATAAGATTAT
The DNA here is from genome assembly GCA_946902985.2 of Meconema thalassinum. Classification (NCBI taxonomy): domain Eukaryota; kingdom Metazoa; phylum Arthropoda; class Insecta; order Orthoptera; family Tettigoniidae; genus Meconema; species Meconema thalassinum. Next base: position 180,905,412 of record OX336393.1, read on the forward strand.
ATGAATTTATTATGTATTTGATATTTTGACATTTGGATTTTTCCAAAATATAAATGTTTGTAAATTGTTTGTAATATTTCCTGGGAGTTTTATAAAATAAACTCATGTCTTTTGAAACATGTTTGTTTTCAATTTAGTCTTGTAGATCCTATAAAAAAGTGCTATCATATCAAATGTGAAAATCACGTTGTGGGTTGGACGTAACATGCCCCGAACCGCACAGCTAGACAGCACGTGATTAAGCATTTCCATATGAGATGGGTACAGGGGAAGTATGTATTGTACAGTCCCCCAGGGGTATGCACCCCCTGGAGGCCATCCCCCCATCATCTATTTAAATCACCCCTAACTGGAAAATCTTGTAAGTCCAGACCAACATCTATTAACACCGCAAGGGCAGCTAACCAGTCTGGAAAGCTTACCCAATACTTGCATCACTACCACAAACAGCGACACTCAATTAACTGGGGCATCTATGCAGCGGAATGCTGACAACACAACGCCGGAGACTATAAGAGGGAGCCTTAAAGAGGTCAAGCTCTCTCAATTACCAGTCTTACAGTGCGTCGGCCGGAGGCTATCGCTGTTATCATCAGGTGAGTCAGCAGTGTTCAGAATCCTGTACTTTGTAACCTTTACCCACAAATTGTATACACAAGTTTGTACACTTACATTGTAACATTTGCTACATCCCTTAAAAGGGACTCATAATTCCATATTACTGACCAATAAATTCTTGGTCAGTACACTACACTTGCATTACTGTTTTACACGCTTCTTTACGCCCTAACTCCCTTCCTGAATCCTCCGTCACGATTAGACGTTACGTACAGTAGCCAGACACTTGCTAGCGCAAGTATCATTGTATTCCCGTATAGGCCCGACTGCTAGGAGCAGCACGCGCCATAAAGCTGACGCGTGCACATCGGTTACATAACCAGCCAGCCAGCTGGAAGACCAGCGCGTTGACCTGTACGCTAAGTTCCATCCCCTAAGATACACCTACATCTTTTATAGGATAGCCCCCTAGCATCCTAACACTAAACAACACTCTACACTGGTCAGCTTGCCCGACTACGGGAAGCTACCCCCCTTTAGGCACTTCCTTATAAATTAACACAATAACTCTTCCGTTTTAGATCCAACCACCCCCCAATAAGGGATCTAAAACAGATGGTGGAGGCGCCTCTACTACGCACAGTAAAATAGGACTCAAACAACGAGCCCTCGTAGTAGAAACGATCCCTTCCGTACCGCAAACAGCCAAGCAAAATTGTGAATTATTTTCCCCAGACAGAGAGCATCATTTTTGCTCCGTACTACTTACACAGGGGAAATTCTTAGCAAACAAATCCCCCAGCCCCCAGAAAGAATCAGAGAGATACAGGATTCACTGCCAAACACGCAGTTTTTTTTTAAATATAAAGACGCATACACTTCATTCAGAATGGCACCTCATACAGAAACAACAGAGATTGTAAGCCATAGAGGCAGTAGGGGTACGCCAATATTATTAGCATTATTGTTCAGATGCCAGAGGCACATACAAAGCCGGCAAACACAGATACGGGCACTCCAAACAAATTTGGGGCGAACATAAGGAGCTCCGGGCTCACTAGGCCATTTTCGAGTACATGGCAGGGCCACCAGCCCAGCCGAGAGAGGACATAAGCGTAGATACGCTAACTCGGCAATTTGCGAGGATGTCCCTCTCGCCACGTACTGCCACACATGGGAAGGAGTTCACCGTGGCCACAGTCAAGAAGACGGCCAGATTAGACTCCAACACACTGCGGGGACAAGCTTACACCACTACACATCCCTTAGCGCCGGTTCGGAAGGCAATTTTGCCAAACCGGGCAGCAGAACCTAGGCCAACCCCCTCGAAACGGACGAACGAGAGGGAGTTGAAGCCAGGACTCTCAGAAACACATTATATGACAGGGTGAAAACGGGACGTAACCACGTCATGGGCTGAGGACGTAGAGCCCGCCCTACAGCACACTGAGCCTACACACACCCACACAGATAGGCAAACACAATGGCAGGAGTCTACCGTGGCCACAGGCCAGAAAGCGGTCAGGCTACACGCCACCACATTGCCAGGGCAGAGACAGGCAATTAAGCGGCCTTTACCGCCAGTTCAAAGGGCAAGTTTGCCAGAACGGAGGCGAGCACCGGCATTCGAACCCCAGGTGCGAATGCATAAGAGGGTGTTGCACTCAGGCCCTCAGGATGCACAAAACACGCCCGCACATTTTGACCAGGCACTACCACACGGTACACGGGGTATAGGAAGGGTGTTATTACCTACCCCACATAACCACGCAGTCAAAAATACACACACTCCCCTAAACCCTACTAGGGTAGCGCAGAGCGCAATTAGGCCTTCGAGTACAGGCACACTCAGACCAGCAGACAGGCGTTACGGTGGAAGTAGGCCCAGGCTTACTTTGCTAGAAATTCCGCCGGAAAAAAGCAAAGGAGCACCTCAGTGGATTTCAGGGGCCTATAATCTCGTAACAGGGCGGAAGTCTTCACCTTTCCGAGCAAGGACGCTCGGACGGGAATAACGACTTCCACCAGGGACACAAAAATAAGCTAATATCACTTAACCTATATTAGGGATACACGTAAGCTCGTTTACACGTGAGCAATACGGCAATAGACACACAGAGACTCACAAACATAAACGGCACATTTTTTTTCTTTTCTTTCTTTTCATGTATATGCAGTGCAACATAACTAAACCAGCAGTATAGAATTCAATATTCTTCTTGTTTTTTTTTTTGGGCCCCTAGCATTTTTTTTCCTCAGGCCATCCATGGTTATTGAACATGGTTGGTCCGTATTATAACTTGGATAGCGTAAAGTTCCTAATATCCAAAGCCAAGCGGAAGCCCATCAGGCGAGCCACGCGGCTTAAGGCCGGAAAGAGCTATTCTGAACACAGTTTAAGCATCAAATCACAGCATAGAGCTTAAGCGGGTCTTTCTAGGTGGAAATGACTAAATGTTCTATGATCCGGTCCCACAGTTTGATAGATTCTCTTGTGGCGGGCGAGAGCCCTGATTGTAGCAAGAATTAAGAATCTCAAACTATTTTTCAAAAGTGGTAGATTCCTCTGAGACGCAACTAGAATACTGCCGTACTAACGTCACCTAAAGGGCGGATACTACACTCAGGTCCTACTTCTCATTTTTAAACATTTTTCATATTGTTTACGACACAATTTTTACAGGCTACCGCCGTCGGGCAACCCGCCTTAATAAGCATAACGCAGTGGGCAGGCGAGAAACAATATAGTTTCTCTATTTTTTCCCCCCAAAGTGCTCTCTTAATGCGGAGCGGGGCATAACTCATTTTTTTTTGCCTCACGCATTAATCCGGAGAAAGGACGGTGGCCAGGTTGAACTGTGTGTATTTAATCCATAGGCATACGTGACACGTTACACTGCCTATAACACGACTTTTTCTCACCTCCATAACAACACGCAAGCTAAAACGCAAACACACCATAGGGTGAAAATCCCAGACTTTGGGAAACCCTGCATATTTTTGGAAGGCACACAGTCAATTTACATTACCACATAACGGTAATACACTACCAAACTGTCCCGGAGGCACAGCCTAGAATGGCACCAGAAACAATTACTCTGGGTAAAGACGGTCTCAAAACCCGCAACCTTCTGAATACCAGGAATGTCAGGTCGGGTAGCTATCCAGTTGCAGGATAGAAAAGTAGGAAGCTAAAACAGATTGGAACAGTTCCACTAACAGATGGTCATAAATGAAAAACAACAAAATCACCTCCGGCACATAGTCACCAAACACCCGACTAGCGGCCCGGAGACTCTCGTGTATAACGACATTTTGTACAATGGATAGGGACATATTCGACCCACGTTACAGTTAACACAAAACTTGGGGACACGAACATAGTTAGTGAGAGGTTCTTTTGTATGGCGGAAAACCCCACTCGTAATTACAGAGTTAGCACTCAGGCTAAGAGGCACAAACATACAGACACGGAGCATTGTCAAGCAACTAACAAGATAACGCACACGTGAGTGAAACTAGAGACTATCGCGTCAGCGATAACGCACTCACCGTGGGCGACCTTTGCTGGCACAGACTGACTGGGAGCACTACAGACGAACCTGGGAAATACGCGTTCATTTACGCCGAGTTCAGAACCACACAACTCCCCAAATTACACTACGAGGAGAATTCAAAAACACACAAACTCTTCACAGGCATGCGTATTCCCATCTGCGCATTTCAAATACATGGTACATGTGCCATAATATATACGGCACAGATAGCGTCGTAACAAGTCTTTACAGTAAGCCGGGTCCGAACCCATAACCACACACCACACTCGTACCAAAAACTAACTAACCAACAGTATTTTTGGTACGAGAGACACAAGCAAAAACCACACTGAGGACACCTAAATCCCAGAAACACAACGCAGACATAGAACACAGAGAATGACATGAGATCGCGGGTCTGAATCCCAGCAAAAATTGGACACCATGGAAAACAACTATCCAGGCTTCCAACCACACCGAAATTGGCCCATACAGGTACATGAACAGGGAATACCACATTTCCTCCCGCCAAAAGCCAGGCATAAAATTTCAATTACACCTGACATGGAAAATAGATTTCCCAGACACAGGTATAGAAATTTCTTAAGACAAAGGTCTTATGGAATAGGGGCCACACAACAGTACTAGCTAAATAGGACGAATTGCTACATTGGTCCGCCCGGAATCTAGAACAATGGCAACACTCACATACTGGCGAAAAATTACGTACGCAAACAAATGTAAGCACAACATGACGAAAATACTGACTTGCAGATTTCGTCACATTGCAATACTGCTGGTGACAGACACTATTGTTGTATCGGCATTGACCATGAAATTACAAGCACAAAGCAATCATAATGCCACACATTTTTAACCCTGCAAAAACAATTGTGATATTTAGCAATGGACAGACGTGACAGACCGGAACTTATCTTGGGCCCATAGGAGCACGTTCTCAAAGACGTTGACAGGCCACGGGCACCTCCTGCCCATACACGCGATACCCATTAGGACTTAGCCTATAACAGACCAACCGTCCGCGTGGTGTAGCGGAACATAGTCACACACACACACGCTCACTAATCAGGAGCGAACACAGACAGGGGCTCTGAGGAAACAAGACCTCCCCCCTAATAACTTCCTTTCGCGATTTTATTTCTAAAAGAAATCATTCCAGGCGATTAGGACATGGCCAGTCGCACTACGACCACTGGCCACATTCACACTACAAATGGCAGACCAGATTAAGTCGTGACGTCACAGCGTCACGACGCTTTACTATCCCAAGAAGCGGATAGCGAGCAGACATGGACAAAGGGAGAATGACTGAAGCATAGGTGGATAATCCCAGCGGGATTACCGACATACCACCCAAAGGCTACCATTTTTACCTTACTCCTTTCCAATAACCTTCCCACGTCCAACATGACCAACGCAGACACATGAACACGATGAAAACACCTACACTACATTACAAAGTATACATAGGGGTTGATAGACTTCATGCGTATAAAGAGAGGGCTTACTACGCCTTGGATCTCGATGCTACCACCTGAGTATTAGGGGTGGGTCGGCAAACAACAAATAAGCATAATGCGCATCTCCAAATGAGAGATGAGGCCACAATCACATATTAACCATTTTTTAAATTAAATACTCCCGCATGACAGGAATATATTATTATTACGCCTCACCCTACACCTATCCGTACATGAGTGCAGATGCCTCATATCCAGATACGTGCATGGAATATCCCATCCATTTACCAAGGGTTATTACTATCAAACCTGCATGGAATTCTTATATTTTTGCAATCTCGGGAATTACCTGCCCCAGTCCACTCATTGTAAGAGCAATCCTAGCAGCATTACCGGCTCAAGGCCACCATTTATTGGAGCCCAAAGATGCACAACCTCTTCCTACTATGCTTTCAGCCCACTCTACGAATAACTACCCCCAGATCCTAATAACAGGGTACCAGACCCTACTAACACCTCCATAAAGGTTAACAGAGCATTATCGCTGGACAGCCGACGTAGCAATAGTAGACCTAAAGTAGTCTATGCACTTCGAAGCTCTACAACCCCACAACACTTGAAATATTTTACATTTTACACAAAATAAGTTATTTACACAGGTTACGCCCATATTTTTTTTCATTACATGAAAAGGAATCTGAAACACTCTGATTGGTGATAGCGGCACGAGCAAAAGGCCAAAGGCACCGCACTTTGAGAGAAAAAAAAGGCGATGATGAGCCTTACCCTAGTAACTTGACGACTAGACCAAACAGACGAACCACGTAAGGTTGAGGCACTCGCGGCCTGGCCGGGCAAGCTCTGGAATCCTAGGTGCGCCTAAACTGCCCCTGGGAGGAAGGGATGCTACACCCACTATGTGCCACGGTCATCGACGCCAAGACCTGCAGGGAAGACTTTCTGAGAATGGTGGGAGAAATAGCTCGCTCCACGCCGGACCCAGAAGTTGACCCTAGAGACGACCAAGCTAGGACTAGACTCTTAGGTAAATGTAAGTAAGTACGGCTTCTACAGCGGGAAGCAAGACTCCCACGCGCGGGAGTGAAATATTATTGCGGCCGACAGTGGCGAAGAGATCATGATTACTGCGAAAAGCATACTACGATTGCCGACAAAGGCGAAGAGATCATTATTACTGCGTAAAGCATACTACGGTTGCCAATAAAGGCGAAGAGATTATTACTACTGCGTAAAGCATACTACGGTTGCCAATAAAGGCGAAGAGATTATTATACTGCGTAAAGCATACTACGATTGCCAATAAAGGCGAAGATAATACTATGCCATTGGACAATGTCCAATGCCCACATAAATGGCGACGCAGCGGGCAGCCAAGGGCATTAAATGAGGGGCACAGCGAGCAACTCAAAGGGGTTAAAGTGGGCGACCCAACTACGACAACGTCTGAAAAAACAACGGTAATGAGCAGGAAAGTACAGCAGGCGAAACGGTTTGCTTCGTGGCACCGTAAGCCGCCTGTGACTAGATTAGTAATAGTTAGTAAGACCTAGAATAGACGTCGACAACTAGAATTAAGGGAGCGGAATCCGGCGATTCTAGAGACAACCGGTGTTTCTAGGATTCGTACGGGTGGTGCCCTGAGGAAGTAAATTGCCTCAGGCGATCGCTCTGGTCCAAATTTAGCAAATAAGACAGTTGTACTTTGGTACGCAACTTAGGATTAAGCAAATTCATTAACCGCTGTTGCCGAGTAATGGCACAGCACATTTCGGCAATAGAATAAGGCCACCCATTCGGCTTAATAATAGTAGCCATTTTTTTTATTTTTAATCATAATTAAGATAGATAGTGTTAAGTAACGCCGCTCGGCACCTGATGGCCGACAAATCCGTCATCAGGATAAGTCCGATAACACATTACAATATATTATAATACATTAGAACACACGATAATACATTAACATAAGTATAATTGAGGTGGAATATATCGGCACCCGGTAACCAAAATTCCGCTACCGGGGTAAGACCGACAACACATTAAGAAACGACATTACGGCACCGTATAGGGTAAGCCCGGCCATACATCGATTAACACTAACCATGCCATTTTTTTTCACAGGTCAAAAGAGCTTCAGACTGTGGACACACTACCACAGGAAGCGGCATAGAAAATAGGCAATATTTAAATGTTTTATTAACCTCTCCATTTTTTTCCAGGCATCGTCACCAGGAATATGGCAATGGTGACTATGATTTTGCTGCCATATAGCAGCAGCATGCTATTAATGCCGTCTTATTATTGTATTACACCTGTGCGCACTAATTTATATTTAATATTCATCTTCACTTACAGGCTCACCACATTTTTACAGCTACACTTTAAAAATCTGCACAGCACGGCTGATACCTGTGGGGTATCAGGCTCGCTGGCAGATCAACATACACAAGAAACATAAGGCGTCAAAAATGCGGCGCAAATTACGGCAATGAGGGCGCAACCGATTTGTGGCGGCGACTCTCATTGTCAAGTGTGAAAGCATTCACCCACAGGGAATGCTTCACAGATTAAGAATTAAGGTTACATTTCAAGCGGTACGACCACTAAACCATAACAGGAAGTGGCCGTACAGGATTAGCCGTGAGACGGCAAGCATACGTACAAAGGGGTAGCGTGCACGCGAGGTACCAAAAACTAGAATCATAAGAGATTAGCGCGCTTAAGTTAGATATAAGATCATTGTAATTGATAATTTTAAAGGGTAACTTAATACAAATTCATGCGCCCACGGGCAATTATTCCACTAGAAATCAATATATATATATATATATATATATATATATATATATATAATACTTCGCACCCCCACATTGTCGGCGGCGGTGATCAATAATATTCCTAAATGTCAACATATGAACATCGCAACATAGCACATTAAACGGTATACTTTTTTGTTTGTTTGTTAAAATCACATGTACTCAATGTCTATGATTTGTTTTCTTTCATTTTTCTTTCTTCTAACTTCCCCATTTGTCAGGGTGTTCCGTTTTATCCCAAATCAATAAATGCATTTTAAATATTTCCCTTAAATTATACCCTGGAACACCCATTTTTGTCTATTTCTTCTCTCTTTCTCATTGCAGGGAGCACTTTTTCCCTAAGATAGGGCGGACGACGCAATCATCCGTCCAGCCCTGGGTTTTTTTCCTCCCTGCACAACAATGTACCGAATAACTATCAGCGCCATGTATTTTTTTTTTCTCTTCAAACTTTCAACATGTCAATATCGATTTTTTTCATGCACTATTTTTATAATGTCTATGCCAATGTCAATGTTATATATATATGTATATCCCATAACCCACCCCTCTGAACACGAGCTGATCTCACACCTACACATCAACCCGACATCACCACATCATACGACGCCGAAGAAGAGGACACCAACAGGAGATACGAGGGGGCTTCAAGAACTAACTGCTGCATCAACATCCCAACCTCAAGTTCCGTTCCCGTTCGCGAGGACGCGAACTAAATAGGGGAAGAGGCTTGTACAGTCCCCCAGGGGTATGCACCCCCTGGAGGCCATCCCCCCATCATCTATTTAAATCACCCCTAACTGGCAAATCTTGTAAGTCCAGACCAACATCTATTAACACCGCAAGGACAGCTAACCAGTCTGGAAAGCTTACCCAATACTTGCATCACTACCACAAACAGCGACACACAATTAACTGGGGCATCTATGCAGCGGAATGCTGACAACACAACGCCGGAGACTATAAGAGGGAGCCTTAAAGAGGTCAAGCTCTCTCAATTACCAGTCTTACAGTGCGTCGGCCGGAGGCTATCGCTGTTATCATCAGGTGAGTCAGCAGTGTTCAGAATCCTGTACTTTGTAACCTTTACCCACAAATTGTATACACAAGTTTGTACACTTACATTGTAACATTTGCTACATCCCTTAAAAGGGACTCATAATTCCATATTACTGACCAATAAATACTTGGTCAGTACACTACACTTGCATTACTGTTTTACACGCTTCTTTACGCCCTAACTCCCTTCCTGAATCCTCCGTCACGATTAGACGTGACGTACAGTAGCCAGACACTTGCTAGCGCATGTATCATTGTATTCCCGTATAGGCCCGACTGCTAGGAGCAGCACGCGCCATAAAGCTGACGCGTGCACATCGGTTACATAACCAGCCAGCCAGCTGGAAGACCAGCGCGTTGACCTGTACGCTAAGTTCCATCCCCTAAGATACACCTACATCTTTTATAGGATAGCCCCCTAGCATCCTAACACTAAACAACACTCTACACTGGTCAGCTTGCCCGACTACGGGAAGCTACCCCCCCTTTAGGCACTTCCTTATAAATTAACACAATAACTCTTCCGTTTTAGATCCAACCACCCCCCAATAAGGGATCTAAAACAGTATAATACTATGATATGATCACTGGATCACAAGATAAGTCGGTCAATATTAAGGCTAGAAATTAAAGTCAGATGTAGGTAAAGTGACCGCAGCCCGCGTAAACTCACCAATAAAAAGTTTGAAATAAAACGCTAGACCCCTACTAGCAGGCATTTTATTTCTTGGCGCCCAGTTATGTGAGGCGGGTTTTCCTAAAGTAAAGCCAGGGAAAAAAAAGAGATTTTTCAAAAGTTTTTTTTTTTTTTTTTTTTTTTTTTTTTTTTTTTTTAGTTCGAAAATTTTGATTTTTACGAAACAAAATATCTTGCTTAGAGTTTTGAAGGAGGGAAGTGCAAACGGGTTAAGGTACAAACCTACCCTTTCGCAACTTCAAATGTTAAAGAATTTTAAATCACAACACTTAAATATGCCACTCGAATGTCACGTCGTTTCATGTGCATGACTGATTTCTTGGATGTGAGTAGCCCATCTATTCTCAAATTATATTTTATAACAGAATGGCTATGAGTGTGGAGATGCAGAATCTCCTGGACATTATGAGAGTGGACAAGAAGAAACTTCAGGATAACATGGATCTGAAATTTCAAGAAAACAAAGAGAACATTAATGAAGCCGTGGATATGACGCTTCAAAAGAAGCTTCAGGAAAGTAGCGAGGACAGTAAGAGACAATTAGACTGTGTCCAAGATAACATTAATAAGGGGAATCTGGAATGCAAACAGAACTTTGAAACCCTAAACACCGAAATGAGGAAAATAAACGATGAACTTAGCAGTGTAAATACTAAAATGGACACTAAACTAGAAGAGGTTTAAGCTCAAATCGAGCCCATGAAATTTAAGTATAAGTGTAATTGAAACTAATGTAAACCAAATCTCAGACGCACAAGTGAAAGTAAACACACGTTTAGATGAGATTGAGGGCAAAACTAAACAGATCATTGATGAAAGGTTTGAACAAATGAACGAGTCTCTTACAAAAACCGTAAGCGAACAGATAACCGGTGTAAACGGAAAGATCGAGGAACTAAAGATACACGTTGATTCACAATTAGATGAAAATAGGAAACAATGCGATGAATCCAGGCGAGAATTAGAAGGAAAAGAAGAAGAAAAGAGATCAGAGAAAGTAAAATAAAAACATGGAAATTGAAAGACAAAAATGCACAGGAAGATTTTCAGGAGAGATTGAAGCAACGAATCCCAGTTACTGAAGTGGTAAATGTAGAAAAGGAATGGTCCCACTTTAAAAAGGCATTTGTTAGTGCAGCAGAGAGTGCTTGTGGTAGGACATCAACAAGAGTGAGAGAAAGGAGACCATGAAGTGAGGAAAGCAGTGAAAGAAAAGAAGTCTTCATGGCAAGAATGGAAGCGAGATCAAACAGAAAAAGCAAAAGGAAGTATCACGACAGCAAACGGAGGTCTGAGAATGTGGTAGGAGAAGAAAAGAAGAAAAGTTGGGAAGAATTTACACGAAGAATGGAAACAGATGTAAGTGGCAGTAAAATGATGCTGTATGGACTTCTAAGAAGTAAGAGGAAAGAAAGAGTTAATACAAAGCTGGTGAAAAAGGAAGTAGGAGAGTTGTTAACACACCCACAAAAGATAAAGGGAACATGGAAGGAGTATTTCGAGAAGCTATTGAATGTGAACAATTGTACAGGTGAGATGGAAGTGATATAGCCTGACGACTCTTCAACATATGATGATATAACAATGCTGGAGGTGGAATTAGCAGTATAGAAAATGAAGATGGGAAAAGCAACTGGGGTGTATGAAATCAGTGTGGAAATAAAAAAGGCTGCTGGACCTGTTGGTATGCAATGGTTGTGTCGACTGCTAAAGTGTGTATGGAAACATAAACGTGTACCAGAAGACTGGGAGAAAGGGTTATTAATACCAGTGTTTAAGAATGGGGACAAGAAAGTCTGTGATAACTATACGGTAGAGGGATCACACTCATATCACAGGTAGTAAAAATACTGGAAAGGATATTAGAAAGAAGAATGAGAAGAAAGGTGGAAGGAGAGTTGCTACAGGAACAGTATGGCTTTAGGAGTGGAAGATCCACAGTGGACCCAATCTTTAGCTTGAGGCGGTGATGGAAAAGAACTGGGAATATGGAAAGGATTCGTTCGTGACTTTCATAGATCTAGAAAAGGCATATGATAGTGTTCCCAGAGGGAAGGTATGGGAAACCATGGTTAAGAAGAGACTGGGAAGAGAAATGTTGGAAATGGTGCAAGCATTGTACAACAACTGTGTTAGCAGGGCACTGACCCCAGTTGGAAAGACAGAATGGTTTAGGAACAAGACTGGACTAAGACAGGGGAGTGTGCTGTCACCTTTTTTGTTCATAATGGTAATGGATGAAATTGTAAAGGAAACAAAGGAAGCCTATGGAAATAAAGAAATGAATTTACTGTTATTTGCAGATGATATTGTGGTCTGGGGAAGGAACACCGAAGAAGTGCAAGAACAACTAGATGCACTGAACGAATATATTCAGAAGTACGGCATGAAAATCTGTATAGAGAAAAGCAAGACCATGGTGATGACAAGAGGGGAATGATAAGGAAAGAGCACTGTGAAAATTGGAAGTCAGAGTTTGGAAATTGCGGACATGTTCAAATACAGTAAAATCCCGATTATCCGTGGAATTGACTGGCGCAGATACCGCGGATAAGCCGCAAAATTACTGGTAATGGTTAAACAAAGGTCGAAAGCACTAAAAAACAACTCACAAGTGCTTTAAATAAGTTGATTATACAATAAAAGGACGTTCATGATAACAAAACTCAGTCGATGTTGTGTGTGTTATTAAAAAGTTTTGTTTACGTTTTAACAAAAAAAAAACAGTCATTTGCTTTTGCTTCTTCGTAGTGAAACACTTTTTCTTTTTTTGTGATTTGAATTTTCTCAACACCATCTTGTCACAAAGAGATGCGTCGTCTTGCTCTTCAAGGTATTGAAGAATCCTGTCGATGTGTCCTAATACTGCATCATGAGTAACGGTCCTCTGCACCTGCGTTTCCTCATTGTTTTCCGATTCAACCGATTCAATCCCTCCTACTTGATTTATGATGTTTTTATCTGTGAGGTGCTCAAAGCCCGGTTCACTGGTCAGGTGATTCACTCGCACGCTAAGTAGGCCCAAGCAAAGATCTGCAGTGCCGCTGGTCGCGTCCAAAACTACTCAAGCATACACGACGTACAGTGTATACCGATATACAGTACAGTACTGTACAGTAATACTGAACTACTGTACACGTTTTGAGCTGTACATTATTAAGTGTACTGTACTGTATTTGCGATTTACGATTTGTATTACGTTTAAGTATTTAATAACTTTATTTCAATTTTTGAGAAATAATTTTCGGTTTGAAAACCTTCCTTCTCCTACAGGCACCGCGGATAAATCCGCAAGGCGGATAAACCGTCCGCGGATAATCGAGAGGTTACTGTACCTAGGAAGTGAATTAATGCAAAGTGGTAGGTTGGACATGGAGATTAGCAGAGGGTACAGCAGAGCAATGCATTCTTTTAAAGTGTAAGAAAACTTGTTTGGGATAAGGAAGTACCAAGGAAAAGCAAATAGATAATGTATAAAGTGTACTTTGTACCCATATTGACTTATGCAGCTGAGACTTGGACCATGACAAGCAGGCAAGAGAGTAGAATTCAAGCCAGTGAAATGAAATTCCTAAGAAGTATGATATGAAAGACAAGAAAAAACAGAGTGAGAAATTAAGATGTTAGGAAGGAAGTTGGGATGGTAAACTAAATGAGAGAATTGAGAAGAATAAACTGAGGTGGTTTGGACATGTAAAGAGGATGGAGGAAAATAGAATACCAAGACAGATGCTGGAGGCAAAGTGCAAGGGTAAGAGAGCAAGAGGAAGATCTAGAACAAGGTGGTTTGATTCAGTGAAGAACAGCATAAGAAAAAGTAATCTGGACTGGGACAAGATCGTGGAAGAGGAATGGTGGAAAGAAAGAGGAAGGTGGAGAAGTGCCATAAATACGCTGACCCATCAGGAGCTGGATAAGGGGAAATGATGATGATGATGATGAGTCTAGTCATATCTCACTTACCCTTCATAGCCATACATCATATCAGCATCAATAAAGAAACTGGCGAAATACTGGCTCTGTGACTAGTTGGTGGGCAGAGAGTGTATTAACTGGCTGTTTACTTCTAATCAAGCCATGTTACTTGCTCGGGAATTCCCATAACTTATGGTCAGAAGTCCAAAGTCGCTCGGGGATTCCCACGACATGCGGTTGAAAGTCCAAAGTCGCTCTGGGATTCCCTCAACATGTGACCAGAAGTGCAAAGTTACTTGAGAATTCCCATGGCATGCGGTCGAAAGTCCAAAGTCGCCCGGGGATTCCCACGACATGTGACCAGAAGTGCAATGTTACTTGAGGATTCCCATGGCATGCGACCAGAAGTTCAAAGTCGCTCATGGATCCCCAAGACATGCGACCAGAAGTGCAAAGTTACTTGAGGATTCCCATGGCATGCGACCAGAAGTGCAAAGTTACTTGAGGATTCCCATGGCATGCGACCAGAAGTTCAAAGTCGCTCAGGGATTGCTATGGCAATTGGTCAACGTGCAAAATCACTTGGGGATTCCCTCAATATGCAGCCAGAAGTGCCAAGTCGCTCAGGGTTTCCTATGACAATTGGTCAATGTGCAAAATCACTTGGGGATTCCCTCAACATGCAGCCAGACATGCAAAGTTGCTCGGGGATTCCCCTACATTCAGCCAGAAGTGCAAAGTCGCTGAGAGATTCCTACAGCATTTGGCCAAATGTGTGAAGTCTTATTACACCCTGTACAATAAAAGTAGTACCTCCTCACTATGCATGAATTTAGAGTTTGAATCCCAAGGTTAGTCTAATTTTTGAGTCTTTAAGAGAAGCTATTAAACTTAGAAGCTAAAATTACTAATGGCAATCTTAAATAAGTTTCTAGAGTGTTGTCACCAATGGAGCTCTCAGGTATCTCTTTGATATCTTGTAGATTGCAAGGCAGTATCCACTTCCATTTGGATGGGTAAAAGTCAAAGCGGTTGTGATCAAAGTTGGCCTTAAGTTAGCTACCATTCTGGCACTTCCCTGAGGTGGAGGTGGAAAACCAAGTAAACCAATTTCTAGGGTGACTGAGGTGGGAATTGAACCAATCTCTGCTCAATTATCCTCTTGAGGCTAAGTGTAACCTGTTCCAGCCCTCAGACCAAAATTAAATTATTTGGCAAAATTGGGAATTGAACCCAAGATCTTTGGGTCTGAAATCTCAATATGTTTCCCTAGACCACAGAATGATGGCTTATTATTTTGTATTTTCAATATCTAGTGAGGTGTCACTCAATGTTGTATTCTTTTTTTTTCCTTTCTAGGTATTCAATGTTTTGTATGATGTCATCAAGTGTCATTTGTCTTCTAGGCTCTTGACCTTCTTTGTAACCACAACGCCACCATTCTGCTGTCTTGCTCAAATATGAAGGTTGAGGCCGCAGTAGCAAATGCTGTAAGACTCCTCGGTGGCACAGTCAACGTTATCGTTGACAAACACTGGGAAACAGCAGCCAGACCAAGTGATGGTGGAAGGTTGGTTAGTATGAGTTCAAACATCTTAAAACAATGTGAATTTTCTATTGCATTTGATGAATTAGTAATTTAGCATGCATGTATCTTTTTGTTTGATCTCTGGCCATTGGCGACCTATTTTCCAGTCCGAAGTACCACTCGACTGTCACTCATGAAATGGTGGCTATCCGAGTGTTAACCACAACCAGAATGGCTGGAAGAAGTTAAGTGTGGAGTGTCTATATTTATATGAATGATACGGTTTATAAAGAAGGCTAGTTAATTTGGAAACAACGGAAATTGAATACAATGGACAATAGCTAGGGACCTGAAAATTTAGCATCTATTTTCCTTTAAATTAGCATTTATTTTTTCCCTTTTTAGCATCTATTTTTGTAAAATTAGCATCTATTTTTTCTGGATTCTTACCGACTATATGACTTTATTGGTGACACATTTGTTTTGACTTACATTTTAGGCCTACAGAAAATTGAAAGTATTGTAAATAAGTCTGACTTGCACTCTTTCAAGTTACATCTACTGTCTGCAACGACTGTATGCTAATGCAATAAAACACTCACTGTCTACATTGTTTCTTACATTAAACTAAGTACGGCGCGTTGCGATAGCTGACTGTGGCCTAGATGCTACAAGCAGGCTGAATGCTAGCACTGTGTGGCTGTGAGGAGAGTTACTAGGGCGGACAGAGTACTGTTGCAGAGTCGGAACAATAAAAGCCATGATTCGCTTACTGCTGTGATCTTTCATGAACAGTTACAGCAGTACGTCCCATTTCTAGAAAAAAACTTTGAACCTTGAAGTGCTTGAAGGTTGCAAAAAAATAAGGTTACTATTCAAGCGGCAAGCCGAAAAAATTTCCGTTTAGTGAAGTCCACGTGTTCGACAAACCACCAGTCGCCACGATGCGCCAAGTACACAAACGAGTTTCGTTCGTCAGCTGTCTGAATAAGTTATAGATAGTCGAAAGTTCGTATCTATACAGAAATCGATTGTTATATCCACCAATATGCGTAGCACACTGCGAGTCCGAGATGAGGTATTGCTAGCGAGCGATTAGGCCACCTACTAAACATTTTCTTTTGTTTAATAAACTAATTCGCAAATAAATTAGCAGATTTAAAATAATTTCGCTATAAAATCGCACTTATTCGGTACTTTCGCATTTTGGGTCACAATTCGCATTTTGTCGCACTTTGATTTACGCTTAAATTTTTTTTTTACATTAAAATTAACGCAGGCTTGGATTCTGTACGAAATTTAAAAATTCACATTTATCGCAAATGTGATTTTTTCAGGTCCCTAACAATAGCCAATGTTGATTCATCGTACCCTCCAAATGGGTTATTCGAAAAAAGAAGAAGGCTAGTGAATACGTGCAGTGTGTGTTCCCTTAATCTGCCCTTGTTTGTCTCCTCTCACCAGTATAGACATGCCCACAACAACTACACTGCATTGTAGAGTAATTAATACATGTCAATGAGCTTTCTAAATGTGCCATTGTAGATTGTACAACATTCAATTGACTGCAGAAACTTCATACTCTCAACTAATATCCTCAACCAACCACTTGCACAACAGTAAAATTGGAGAAGAGACTGAACACTGGCATATTCAAACCACTTCAAGTGTGATATTGTAGTTTTTAGATTTTCACTGCTGTTAATGGTACCACATTGAATTTTATTTCTGGCATCTAGTAGCCAAGTCCACAGCGAGGTGTCGTGGATGGTAGCATTTGGTAGCAAAACTAGGAACTACTGGAAATTATCGTCTGCAGTCCTTACTTGAATTGAGAAAACAGATAAAACACACTAATACAGTCATTACAATAACACCGGTTATCAGTCAGATTCTACTCACACCCAAAGTACACGGGGCTACATGACCGCATTGTCGCAGCCCCTAAACTAAGGAACCAACCACTGTCCTGTTCCAGTAGAGCTTTGCAGTGTTGTTCTCATGTTTTACCTATGTGTCATAGTGTAGTTTGACATTTTATCACCAGTAAACCATAAACTGAAGAGTACTTGATGGATGATTTTGGCGACGGTGTCGTGATGCCATACATACTCCCTTGGTAGTCACTAATTATATGATCTACAGTCTCCATGTGACTGTTGCACATCCTGCATTTGTCATTTACAACTTTGCTGTCATTCAAGATGTAATTTCTATAATTTCTGGAAGCAGGTCATACACAGACCGAAGTCGCCGTATCCTTGAATGTCCTACAAAGTGTCATTTCCAGGCTTTGGAGACGATTTCGAGACACAGGAGATGTTAGTCGTAGGCCAGTACCAGGTCGACCAAGAGTAACCACCCCATAGCAGAACCGATATCTGGCCTTAACCGCCCGACGAAATCAGAGTGCACCTGCAAGACAATTGTCGGCGGAGCTTGCAGCCGTCTCAGGGGTGCTGTTTCCCGGCAAACTCAGAACAGTAGGGCTGTTTGCCAGACATCCAGCGGTGTGCGTCCCGCTTACTCCAGTGGAACGGGACCAGTATGGTGGTGGTTGCATCATGTTGAATGGCCGTACGGACCTGCACATCTTCATCGGTGGTCCGAGGAACACTGTGAACACTCAGAGATACAGGGATGAGGTACTGAGACCACATGTTCGACTCTTCAGAGGCGCGGTTGGTCCAGACTTCCTCTTAAAGGACGATAATGCCCGACCGCACCACGCTGCTCTGGTGGATGAATTTCTGGCTGGGGAAGACATTCATCACATGAACTGGCCAGCAAGGTCTGCGGATCTGAATCCTATAGAACAAGCCTGGGATGCATTGGGGAGGCGAATTGCATCCTGTCAGCCAAGGACCCTCCAAGACCTTCGCATTGCCCTTTCGGAGGAATGGGATCGGCTACCACAAGAGCTCTTGGACCATCTGATAGAGAGCATGCCACGTTGCTACAAAGCATGTGTGGCCGTTAGGAGTAACCATACACCCTATTAACAGCATATTTTGTTGTGGAAGACATTGCCGAGTTTTGTTAGTTGTTGTCAAAGGTGTACCTTAGCTGTCAGAACCTTCCTGACACTGGTTTTTTGGACAAGTTGTGTGACGTATGGTTTGTGATTCAGCTTCCGTTTGTTCAGCAATCCGTCTGACATTCCTATCAGGCGGTATGGCCTCGTTTAGTGATTATGCTTAACTTTTGGACACTAGTGTAGTTTATTATAATGCTTTTATTTTTAAAAAATGTGAATCTGATTATATTTGCTTGATGAACGAAACATGCCACCCAATTAATAAAGTGTATCAAAGTGTAAAAGTGTATAATTAATCCATTAATTTTTCCAGGTTAGTATGATAAATAATTGTTATTCCTCACCCAATTTAATTGGGCACATTACTGTGTTGACCAACTGACAAGCTATTCTTTTATTACATTGAGATTTGGAAAACAATTGTAATGACTTTTGGAAATAGTTTCCTTTGGAGCATTAAGTTGCCAATTGGAAATATGTTCTCTCTTCATTACCTCAAGTATACAGTAAAACCCCGTTGTTACACCCCCGCTTATTACGCTCTTTTTGTAAGGACCCTGGACGGTTCGTGTCTAATACTGCATAATTTTACCCCATTGTAACCTGTCAAAATCCAGCTTATGGCACTTTTAACATGTCAAAAAAGAGGGAAAATTCCGTATGAATTGTAAAAAAAAGCACGGTATTTGAATCGTTTTAATAATAATAATAATTGAATTATTAATTAGAATGCCATATCCCCTCCAGGGACGTAGACGGCCTGAATTAGAACCCTTGACTTTGTCAAGGAATCACTTACCAGGCATCCCGAGCCAGAGTTTGCGTGTGGTAGGGTGACCAGTTCCTTTCCACTCCTCCTCCTGCCATAGCATCCGGAAGGTTCCCATTTTGAATCACGAGGCTGGGAGACTCCATACCAGATCAGACTTTTAATTTCTTCGCAGAGCCGGGGATTGAACCCGGTACCTCGGGGGTGACAGCCAACAATGCTAGCCACTGCGCCACGAGGTGGTCAATAACAATAATAATAATAATAACAAAATAAAATACAGTAATAATAAAATACTGTATATTACTGAAATATTGTTTCCAAAGTATTGTCCCAGCACACACACCATTTCCCGTCTATAGCACTGTCCCGCTTATTACACGCTTAAACCACAGTCCCTTGAAGAACGTAATAACGGGGTTTTACTGTACTTCCCAATTCCATGAGCTGGTTCAGTGAGCATTGTTTCTCCAGCAAGGCATGAAGTTAAGACTCAATTCCCTCAAAATCCAATGTAAGAACATTGATTCACTCCACAAATTCTTTTTATAACTGCCTTCTGTGAATTAATGTTAGAAACATTAAAAACAATTGATTGAATTGTAAATGCAGAAGCTCATTCGCATTCTCCCACTTCAATTTCTTGCATGTGGTGTACAAGTGCTTGCTGTCTCTTACAGTCTGCACACATTTTCTGTTTCAGTACATCTTCCCAATCGAGTCCCTCTCCTCCGCCTCCAAATTCACTGTCTCCAACCAGTTCTTCCCTAACCTTCCTCTTCATCTCTTTCCTTGCACATTAGGTCAAAATATTTTCTGTGTGTCTAATAACATAGGTAACAGGAACATTAATACCATCTTCTTTACTATTCACTTCATGTCTGATCTTGTCCATTCTTTGATTCATTATTCTAATGAATCTTTTTTGTTGCCTCAATTCTGTTATGGTCTTTACTTGCTCGGGCACATGTCCTTAAATCATCCGTGAGAATGGTGCAGATTACCTCTCTTGTTCTGCCCCTTAAAACAGCAATTACTATCTGTAAGAATTGAAGCAAAGTAAGTGTAGTACATGATTGCATTTGCTTTTTGAGGGTATTTTACAGTCCCATAGCAGAAACTCATAGAATGCTATCTTTCGAGTGTTCAATGAACTAATTTTATAAATCAAATAATGTTGTGTTCTATTCCCATCATGTGTTCCTTTAGAACAGTGGTTCTCAACCCGTAGAAGTCTGCGGACCACTCAGCCTGAAATTGAATCATGTACGGACCTCCCCCAATTACCCCCCTTCCCTCCCCCCTCCCTCCCCCCAATACACCTTATCAGTTGTAACCCTTCCCCAATAACACTTATTTTAAAGAAGTTTCAATTCAAAACCTGATAGTCATCGCCGCGAGTACATTCGGACGTTTCTCGTTAAACGCACATCGTTTTCGAAATCCCCATTTATTGGCCACTTTTAGGTAGATTTCATTAGAAAGCTAACTATTGCAATGGGTCCCATGTTTCGACTTCCGGAAAATTTCGACATATCTTCGCGTTTCACATCCCCCAGACCCCAAAACCACCGTCAGTTCAAAAGTTTATAAATAATTTATGTATGTATATATATATATATATGTATAGATATCAGTTTCTTGTGGACACGATAACTGCCGTAATTTTGAACCAGTCACTTTGAATTTTTTACATAATAAGTATCCCCTTAAAATCTTGGTCGAGTTCGTTAATGGGCAAAATCGGTCAAAGGGGGTGAAAATGGGAGGCTTTTTTTTTTTCGAAAAAGTGAAATATCGCTATAACTCTCTTAATATTTGAAATATTGAATCCATTCAAAGTTCATACTATGTGTCGGACAAGGCCCTAAAATTTATGTTTCTAAAAGTTTTTTGATAGCACCAACCATTGACCAAAGGGGTGGAAAAAGTGGGTTTTTCGGGAAACATTAATCATATCTCTGTTAATAGGCACAATATCAAAACCGTACAAAATTGACAATATTCCTCCAATAATTACCTAAAACATTTGTCTGAAAGAATTTTTGATATGACCCACCATTACGCCACGGGGTGAGCAAAATGATTTAAATTATAAGAAAATGCCAAGTGCCAAGAGAGGTTGCCATGACAACTTTACTTTTAATTGATAAGGGATGAGCCATCAGCAGTTGCTATGACAACGCCACTGCACGAGATAACATTCAGTTTTCCATCTGTCTGTGGGAAGCGACTTCGGTATCGGAACTGGTAGCATGCTGAAATTCTATGCCCAAGGTCACGGGTTTAAACCCGGCTGAAGTCGTCGGATTTACTAAGAGCGCTAAAAAAACCTGAGTTTGCTTTCCTTCGGAGGGGAAGTTCCAACATTCGTTGCGAGTTGATGGTTCTGGTGGCATCTATTAGCCAAGTTCACAGCTAGGTGTCGTTGATGGTAGTTTTTTTAATTATGAAGCCTATTTTAGGTAGATTTCATCAGAAAGCTAAACTATAGCAATTTAGGTAGATTTCATCAGAAAGCTAACCATTGCAATGGGTGCCATGTTTCGACTTACGGAAAATTTCGACATATCTTCGCGTTTCACATCCCCCAGACCCCAAAACCACCGTCAGTTCAAAAGTTTATATATAATTTATGTATGTATATATATATGTATAGATATCAGTTTCTTGTGGACACGATAACTGCCATAATTTTGCACCAATCACTTTGAATGTTTTGCATAATAATATATCCCCTTAAAATCTCGGTCGAGTTCGTTAATGGGCAAAATCGGTTGAAGGTGGGGGGGGTTTGAAAAAGTGAAATATCGCTATAACTCTCTTAATACGTGAAATATCGAATCCATTCAAAGTTCATAATATGTGTCGGATAAGTGCCAAAAATTTATGTTTGAAAAGTTTTTGATAGCACCAAACATTGACCAAAGGGGTGGAAAAAAGTGGGTTTTTCGGGAAACATTAATCAAATCTCTATTAATAGGCACAATATCAAAACCGTACAAAATGGTAAATATTCCCCTAATAATTACCTAAAACTTTGTCTGAAAGAATTTTTGATCTGACCTACCATTACGCCAAGGGATGAGAAAAATGATTTCGGAATTAAAGAAAATGCCAAGTGCCATCGGAGGTTACCATGACAACGCTTCTTAATTGATGAGGGATGAGCTATCAGAGGTTGCCAAGACAACGCCATCGCACGTGATCACATTCATTTTTCCATCTGACTCTGTGGGAAGCGGCTAACTGGTAGCATGCTGAACTTCTATGCCCAAGGTCGCTGGTTCAAAGCCGGCCAAAGTCATCGGATTTTCTAAGAGCGCTAAAAATCCCTCAGCATGCTTTCCTTTGGAGGGGAAGTTCCAACGTTCGTTGCTGGTTGCGGTGGCATCTAGTAGCCAAATTCACAGCTAGGTGTCGTTGACGTTAGTATATGGTACAAAATTAGGAACTACTACTTAAAATTGACCGTCTGCAGACCTTACCTGAATTACAGACTAATACAGTCATCACAATTAACACCGTTTATCAGATTCTACACACACCCAGTGTACACGGGGTTACATGACCATGTTGTCGCAGCCCCTAACCTGAGGAACCAACAAATATCTCTGCGGGAGATAAAATTTTGCGTGAAGAAGTAACAGACTGTCAGATAGTTATACATCAGTTCCAAACCTTGCATAAGGACAGTGTGATCACAAGTATAAAAATGAACCCCAAATGACAAGAAGGTTACCGTCACCAAAAGACAATAAAATGGTAAAAATATGCATACAAAAACGAAAAAAAAAGTTAATTAACCTCCAAATGTAAAATACTGTCTTGCAATCAATGAGGTCTGATCCTCCTACAACAACCTGCATATTTTGCCTATTATAGCCTATCCCCTAGTTTGCCCGGTAAAATCTACCTCCGCCTTCCGGCGTGCCGAGAGGAATTTTTCTATACGTGCTGGTGGACCATTTTTCTCCCGCGGACCACCGGTTAAGAACCACTGCTTTAGAAGAAGCCCCTAGAGAAAATTATGGTTGTGTTCAGAGCTTGGTGAAGACAAGGATACTTTGTTCTTACAAGAAGAATATGCTATTAAGATACCCAGAAAATGATGGTAACTCACAAATGTGTTATTTTACAGGATTGAGAAACAAAACATCGTTTAAAGTATGAATGACAATCAAGTGAGTACGTTGATTGTATTATTCACATTATCAATACATTATTTCCCATACTATTGTATGGAATAGTAGGTTGGACTCTAAACCAGGCCCTGTGCGAGAAGGTGGAAGCCTTCGAAATGTGGGTGTATCGGCGGATGTTACGTATGTCGTGGACCGAAAGAATGAGGAATACTTATGTGATGGGAAGCTTACACAAGAAGACGGAAGTGCTTCTTTCCATCATAAAGCGGAAACTTGAATATTTCGGACACGTGATGCGGAATGAAAAATACAGGATTCTACAGTTGGTGATTCAGGGAAAGATCTCAGGACACAGAGACCCAGCCGAAGGAAAATCTCATGGCTGAAGAACCTCAGGGACTGGTATAAGATGAACACACCGACCCTGTTCCGTGTGGCAGACTCGAAGAATAGAATAGCCATGATGACCGCCAGCAACAGCAACCATTACGGTATCTGTTTTCAGCAATCCTTGTTCTTCCGAACCAGAGAGCCATTGAGTTACCCAGTCGATGACTACTCCGTTGGGCTAACTGGGTAGAATTCATGACACGGGTGTTTTTTTGTCAACAATACCTTTGAGACTAGTTAGTTAGTTATTGAGGTTTTAAGGGGCGGAACAGTGAGGTCATCTGCCTCTTTGAGACTGTCGATGATCATACCATTCATATAAAGAATGGGATCTTGGCTGCTGTAGAGGATTCGGAAACAATACCTTCCTCTTCCAGCAACTCTCGCCGGAAGCTTGTCCTTTGGTGGACAGCCGAGATTGCAGCGGCCATTAAAGATAGTCAGTGTGCTTTCAAACACTATCGAGGGCCAACTTATCACCTCCAAAAGGATGCCTAAAGCCCGGTATCTGATTTGAGAGAGTAAGAAAACAACATGGGAAAAGTATGTGTCGTCTTTTATGGCACATACTCCTTAAATGACAGGTGAACTCATGACAAAGCTTTCTGTTTTTTAGCAGCTAAAATCTCCATTGTCCATTTTTGTTGGCTCTGCACGCAATATTTACATCCCGAACTACATCTCCAGCTGAATTACTGGTGGGTGACACTTATCACTTCCTGGGACTCCATTTTGACAGCAAATTAACGTGGCAGCACTATAAATGGCAACTAAAAACTGCATGCTTCAGAAAACTGAATATGCTCAAGTTTCTTAGTGGGGCGCTGATCATCCAGTGAGCTATGGTTCAGCAAGGCCAACAACCTTGAAAATGCTGGACAGTATCCACCATATTGGCAGGCAGCCTGCGCTTTCTGAACGAGACCTATTTTTAGCCTACTCGCCGAATGGAGGGTGTTCCACCTCTTTGTGTCAGACATCAACATTTGCTTGTATGCTTCAAATGTCACATCTTCCGAGCTATCAAGCTCTTTTCAGTACCTGATACTACCAGAGGTATGCCAACCAGCCTCATGACACCTGGCTAGTTGGTATCAGACTTGATAGCTTGTGTAATGAATTAATAATGTCTGTAGGGTTTCTGTATGATCCGGACACCTAGCGAGGTGCCTCCATGGCAAATCCCGCATCCGGAAATTCAGTTTGATCTGCACCAAGGTCCAAAGGTGACACGGATGCCTCCATTTGAGGCAATAGTTCACTAATTTCCAGATGCTGGCATTCTCTATGCGGATGGTTAGTAGGTGGACGAGAAAGTGGGTTGTGCTTATGTCATCAATGGTGAAAATACGAAGATCTCTTTGCCACAGACCTGTAGTGTCTTCATTGTAGAACTTGTTGACATCTATGAAGCTCTGCAGTTTGCACTACAGAACACCAACTACCTTTACTTGTGTGTACAGACTCTTTGAGTTCATTACAGTCAATTGCTTCATGTTTCCCCGCAACGTTCATTAGTGTAGCAAATCCATGTCCTTTTAGCTGGGTTATACAACACTACCTCTAGAGTCACCTTCCTGTGGCTAGCAAGCTACATGGGAATTGCAGGAAATCGATTGCAGGAGATCAAGCTGCAAAAGGGGTGGTATCATTACTACCTCGACCAATGGAATTACCAGCTAGAGATATTCACTCTCGAGTTACGCCAGCAAGTACTGGCATTCTGGGAGACTCAGTGCCTATCTGACCCAATACCCAGTAAACTGAAAGTAATAAAGGGAACTACTCGCATGTGGTGGAGCTCTTTACGGTCATGGAGGGAGTCAGTCATTTTGTGCAGACTGAGGATATGTCATGCAAGTTCCATACACTCATACCTAATTAGAAGGGAAGAAGCCCCATCCCCTCTTTGTACCTGTGGAGCCATATTCACCATGGCCCATACTTTAACCAAGTGTGTGGATCTTGCTAATCTACTAAGAAACCTTGGTCTGTAGAATATTATGCTCAATCTTATATTAGCCAATGGCATGGTGTTGTGGATTGCATCTTCCACTTTATAAGTCGGAGTGGGTTAGGGCATCAATCTTGTTTTTTAAGTGTAATTTGACTCAAAAAAGTGTTCTTTTTTTAATTTTAAATTCTGATTTTGTATTCCTATTTAATAAAATATTAGTTATTTGTTATTTTTTTGTTTTATTAACAGGCTGTTTTCATTTTTAGGCATCTGCCTCTAAATTTTAAATAAAATAAAGTTGTGTTTTTAAAATCACTGTTTTGTTCCTTAAAACAACAATCGTCATCATCATCAAAGTTGATGAATACCAAGGAACTATATCTATGGACAGTACAAACTATATCTGCTTGTTCCCCAATTTTTTGTATGATTGTATGTGTACCCAAATTCTTTTGATCTTTATACTGAGTTTCTGGTTGAATGGATGGTGGTGTAGGCCTTAGAAAAACTTATTGATGCTGGTTGTGAGAGTTGTCTTCAGAGATGGAAGTCTAAGAGAGAAAATACAGGTGTTGTGTTTGTATGTTCAATTCAGTTGTTAACAATAGTTCTTGCGTCCTCTGTTATAACAGGTGTCTATCAAGAATGACAGACATTATAATTGCACAATCGGCCCTTCATGAAGGCATGAATGGTTTACGAGACGGAGCATCGATACCTGTCGTCAGTTACGACTCGGGCATGTTCAAACCTCTGCAAGGGCTGGCTGACATGCTCACCATACTGGAAAAGTACGATGGGATAAAAAGGCTCAAACTGGGATGGGTTGGCCCTCCGGAGGCGCTCTTCAACACATATGCAGTCATGTATCCCCGATTTGGGATGGACATTCAGTTTTCCTGTTCCTGCGACCCAGTAAGTGTTTTGAAAAGTATGTGTGTTTTATTTTCAAGAAATGATGTGGATCATTACTATTTTTAGTGAGTGAAGTGATGAAACTCGTTCTTTTGAATGGCAATAGCATGAGTAATCTCACATCATGCTATCCAGCAGCTTCATTCACTGATTATTTATTTTTCTTGAATGTTGCTTCAGCCCCCCTGTCAACAATGGCACACTTCATCATGTCCTTGTGTGTCAGTCCTGGCCTTCCTCTTGGTCTTCTACTGTATAAAGGGTGTTTCAGAGACAAGTACAAATATTTTTTCTGCTGGTTGTTGGTACAGCCCTGAACACATATAGTCATAAAATTATAACCAACTCATGTGGACCCTATACTGTATTTATTATTTATTTATCATATGGCTTTTAGTGCCGGGAGTGTCCGAGGATATGTTCGGCTCGCCTGAGTCTGTAGCTGCTTCCAGCGGACACCCTTATTAGGGTGAGCTACAAGTTCTGTTCAATTTCAAGTAGTTCCAACTTTCGCTACCAGATATCAATGATACCTAGTGGTGAACATTTGAACTTTGATAGAGCGCTCCAACGAAATCTAACCTAACAATTTAGCTTGACACAAGTTTAGTCTGTGAAAGTGTATTTTACATGCCATAAATCTATGACATGGGACCGCCGGCTTTACTTCCCCTCCGAACGCCGGCTTTACTTCCCCTCCGAAAGAAGCCATACTGAAGGATTTTTAACGCTCTTAAGAAATCCGACTACTTCGGCCGAGTTTGAACCCGCTATCTTGGGCACAGCAGTTCAGCATGCTACCAACTACGCCACCGAAGCCGCACACCCTATACTGTTATCAGAGAGCAATGATATTGAATTAAAGCAATCAGTAATTTACCAGTCACATCTAATTGATACAACCAAAATGTGCATTTGTAAATACATATAACATGATACAGTAAAGCTACGCCATACATTGTAATACCACCAAGAACAACTGATCCTCAAGATACAATTTAACGTCAGAACAATACCATTCATTTTCAACTCCGATGCAAGTATAACCTGCTTGTCACAAGAAGCATAGCATTAGTTCAAATGAAACTTGTAATACAGGGAATCATTCGCATATCAGCTTGCCACGGTGGGTGAGTGGTTATCATGTCGGACCACCAATCCCAAGCTTGCAGGTTCGTTCCTTGCTGTGGTAAGTGATTTTTAACAGGCGACAAAAATCACGGCACGCATGTCATACATTGTTGGCATGTTAAAGAACCCATTTGAATTCAGTAGGTCGTGTTCATAATAACAAAATTAATCTCAGGCGGCGACGGCTAAACAAGCTAGCCTATACAACCCGTCTTGCTTCACTTAACGTCGGCACTATGTCTGGGCGGCACAGCGAACTGTCAAAGGCTCTTCAAAGGAGACGGATCGATGTCTGTGCGGTGCAGGAAACGCGGTGGAGTGGACAAAAATCATATGACATCGGATGCGGGTACAAACTGATATACAATGGTACCCGTGGAACAACCAGTGGCGTAGGTATTGTTGTATCAGCAAAGTTCGACAGCTGTATCTCTGATGTGCAGCGTTACGATGACCGTCTGATGAAGATTATCTACATCGCAGATGGACGAAAGGTCCACTTTTGCAGCGCATACGCCCCACAGACATGTTTGCCTGGAACAACTAAGGATGCCTTTTGGGAGATGCTTGAAGAGAAGACGGCAGCAATACCCGTGGAGGACTACCTCATTATCGCCGGTGATCTAAATGGGCACGTCGGTTGCAGAAAGGAGGATCATGCAGCCCGCGGTGGTCATGGTTTTGGGGAAAAGAACGATGATGGCCAACGAATCCTCGATTATGCAGGTCATCACAAACACATGGTTCAAAAAGCGTGATTCACATTTAATAACTTATTACAGCAGTACACAGGCAACACAGATCGATTACATCCTTGTCAGGCGTCGGGACCTTAAAGACGTTTTGGACACAAAGGCTGTACCATATGAAACTGTCGCGACGCAACATCGACCAGTCATCTGCAAGTTGCGTATCAAATCGCCGAACACGCCTTTCGTATGGGACCTGCAAGAATCAAATGGTGGCGCCTCAAGGAACAGGAGGCCGAGGTTGTCACAAGAATATCACTGCCACCAATTACTACAGTCGAAGAGAGCTGGATTAAACTAAAGGAGGCTGCTCATGATACTGCATGTACTGTTATTGGAACAACCAAACCAGGACGGCAGAAAATTGACAAAGAAACATGGCTCTTAAGTTATGAGGTCCGAGATGCAGTAAGAAAGAAGAAGCGGCTTTACCATGAGTTTCTTGCCGACAAGACACCGTTTCGCTGGGCTGCCTACAAGATATCCCGTAGTGATGCGAAGAAGATCATTGCCACAACAAAAAATACGCATAATGCAGATCTTTACGCAAAACTTGACACGCGGGGTTGAGATGGAATTATATCGACTCACCAAAGCGAGGCATCGCAAAACACAGGACATTCAGCGCTTCTATGGTATTAATGATGAAATGGGAAACTTATTGGTCGACTGGACGAAGGGAAGAGAACGCTGGCGGAGCTACTACGAGAAGATCTCAACTGAGGAATTTCCCCATCCACCAATCCCAGTCCGTGCTGTTGTAGAAGGACCTGTCAGAGACATTGATGTCGAAGAAGTCAAGGCTGCTTTGAAAGAAATGGAACCGGGGAAAGCTGCTGGCCCAGACGATCTCCCATCAGAACTCGGGAATTCTCAACAGTGGGTTGCAGCAGGATGGTTAACACGCCTATTTCAGCAGATCATTAAAGAGGGTCGAACACCGAGGGATTGGCAGCGGAGTATCACCGTACCCATTTTCAAGAAGAAGGGGAGTCCAGCTGAATGTGCTGATTACCGGCCGATCCGACTTTTATGCCATGCGATGAAGATATTCGAACGTGTTCTTGATAACAGGATATGTAAGATTGTCGAGCTTTCCTAAAACCAAGCTGGATTTGTGAAGTATTGCAGCACAACCGATGCAATCCACGCTGCACGGCTCTTGATTGAAAAGCATCATGAGAAGAACAAGCTGATTCATCTAGCTTTCCTGGACCTTGAGAAGGCCTTTGATCGTGTACCTCATGACCTCACATGGCTAGCACTGCGAGAGCATGGCATACCGGAATATCTTGTCAACTGGGTTCAGTTGCTTTACGTGGTTCCATGGACCTATGTTCAGGCTGCCGCAGGAGCCTCCCATGACTTTCCCATCACCGTCGGTGTTCACCAGGGTTCAGCGCTGTCACCGCTTTTGTTCATTCTAGTAATGGACACTGTAACAGCAGACCTGCACCATCCTTTGCCATGGACGCTCCTATATGCAGACGATGTCATGTTGGCCTCTGAGACCCAGGTTGATCTGCAACGTCATACCCAGCAATGGAACAATTGGCTGGCGCTATACGGCCTGCGCTTCAATAAGAAGAAAACCGAATATATGACATCTGTCTCACAAGCAATCGGAACCATTCAGGTAGACGGCGAGGATCTACCGCGAGTAACGAGATTTAAGTATCTTGGCTCCACGATCGCTGCTGATGGTCGACTCGTTGAAGAGGTCTATTGAAGGATATCCGCAGCTTGGATGAAATGGCGAACGACAACTGGCATCACTTGCGACAGGAGGATGAAAGATCACCTCAAATCTAAAATCTATCGTACTGTCATCCGACCTGTCGCACTGTATGGTAGCGAATGTTGGCCTACTACGACTGAGATGGAGCGTCGACTGGGAGTCATGGAGACCAGGATGCTGCGGTGGACAGGTGGTGTTACTAAACTGGATCGCATCCCCAATGAAAGCATCAGGGAGAGATTTGGCATTGAACCCATTCCCGAAAAAATGCGCGAGAGTCGTTTAAGATGGTTTGGACATGTGCTGAGGTCAGGGGCTGACACTATAGCAAAAACGGGTTACATGTTGGAAGTCGCCGGTAATAGACCAAAAGGACGACCAAAACAGCGATGGGCCGATACCCTTCACAAAGATCTGAAGAGCGTCAATCTCCACCCTGACATGGCCCAGGACAGAACTAAATGGAGACATCGAATCCATGTAGCGGACCCTGCCACCAGGTGGGACAAACGCTGAAGAAAAAGAAGAAGAATCTCGGGATTTTTTGCCAAGACAAAATTCCTCCTTTCTCTACTAGAAAGTATAGTGTCAAGGAACTTAGATATCTAACCTCCTTGACTTTCATAGCGTTCCAAAGAACAACAAAAATTCGATATGCAAGCTGCTCTCTGGGCGTCAAATAACAAAGCTTGCACTCGAGACCATACGATAATTATTATTATTCAGAGCACACCATGACTACGATGCTCGGTATGCTAAACAACACGTTAGAGAAGTCCACGATAAAAATAAACACAAAGAAAACGAAAATCATGGTTGTTCAAAAGAAGAAGAAGACTGAATTGAAAACAATTATTAAGTTAGGCTATACAAAAATAGATCAGGTTACAGAATTTTGTTATCTGTTGTTTGCTGTGGCAAAGCAAGCATTTCAGTGCACGAAAACTATTGTTAAAATAATAAACACATAAGAATTGAAACCAGGAAGAAATTTGTTAAAACCTTTTGTTTTGGAGTGTGCTAGCTTACGGATGCAAGACATGGACTTTAGAAAAACAAGCAAAATCAAGACTAGAAGCTGCTGAAATGTGGTTCTGGAGAAGACTGATGAGGACGAGTTGGAGGGAAATAAATACTAACTAGTTGAAACCCTTCTAAACATGACGGTCATTGGTAAAATATTTACTGATGGATTATCTTATATGCATTTTTTTAACGATTACTTTTTGACACTGTTGCAACTTTAAGGGCGTCGAAAGATAGACTTCACAACATATAACTGGCCATGACTGAAACCTTGATGAGGCAAATACGTTCTTGAGTTTCCTCATGAGATTTATTGATTGTGATAAAGTATGCCAAGCGAATTGGAAAATGGAAAATGGAAGTGTTTTATCAGATAATGTTAAATCAAGTCCAAGGATTATAGCTGTCTGCCCTATAATATCTGCAGTTATTATTTCCAAATCCAAGCAATTTTTATACATATTTCTTACAAATAATCTGGTTCCATTTAGGAGCCCTTGGGAAACGTTCAAATTTCTAAGGAGCATAACTATGGCTCAAACTTTTAGATTAAGTATATGTAGTGATGTGGGCCGGGTAAATACCCAGTGGGAAGGTAAATATAAATTGGGTATTTACCTGGGAATTTACCCAGTCGTCATTTAAATACCCAAAATGAGGGTATTTTCAGTTTTTTGAGCTTTGTAGAACACTTTTTGTTGTGTTGATGAAGTGTTGGACCAACAAGGACTGAAACACAGGTATTTGATGCCTTAAATTGAAATCGGGAACAATATTGATCCTTCAAACTAAAAGAAAAGGAAAATGGACGACTGGGTATTTTTGGGTATTTATAATTTGGCACTGTAACTTTGTCTTTAAGTGTGTTTTCTCCTTAAACTAAAGTAAAATATTGGATAAAACCTTTTGGTTGTTTTGTGTTAATAAATTTTTAATAAATACCAAGATATTGAGAAGATCGAGTTTTATTACGGTACTGGAAATGAGCAACAAAGATGTGGGAGGGAAAAGCTACTTTTGTAGTAATAAGAGTAGGCTATATGCATATTAATTGAAATATGTGTATGCCAAAACTCAAAAGGTAATAAATTATAATTATACAATTATATTCAATAGAAAGCATATTTGAAGAAAAAAAAAAAAAAAATGTTTAGTAAAAGTGCTTTAAGTTATTTTTCATTCAATTTTAAATATAAAAAAATATTAATTTTTAAAATCATACTCACAATAATATAAATGCATGTCAGGAATTTTTTGTAGTATGTGGGCTCCATAATGCGTGAAGTTGTATGCCGTCAAGCATGTGGGTTGGCAACACTGCTCAGCTCATCCTATCCAGAATTCAAACTGGCACTGTACTTCCCTCCCATTCTCTATTCTTTGTTTGATGTCTACTGCACTTTTTCAGTGTAGTGGAGTTGTTAGTTTATATCTCCCGATCTAATTCCCAATTCTAATTCTGTTTTTAAGTCCCAATTCTAATAATATTTAATTTGATTAACTATCTAATGTTGTTACATTTCTAGAATAGTTTGCATACCGGTACCCTTTTTTAAGGTTCAACTTACCACGACACAAGATTTTTGATGAAAAATCTAAAATACCCGGGTATTTACCCAAATTGGGTATTTACCCCGATTTATAAATACCTGGGTAGTTTACACCACTAAGTATATGTGGAGGTAATCACTTAATTCCAAGGAATTCAAGAATTCTGTAGGAAACTGAAGTAATTGATTTCATCTTCAGTATTAATCTGTTATCGCTGGTGTATATTTTTGAACTACTGGATATCAGTTCAATGACTTTAATTAATTTCATTCCAGTGCACATTTCTTGGTGTAAGAATGCAAACTTCCTTCGCAGAAGTGAATGTTTATCAGTAAATCTTAGTCACGATATCATCATGAGTTGGAATTCTGGCTGGTAATTCAATAACATTTGATTCCTCACCATCCACAGAGGATAGTCGTCGTTAACTTGTACCAAAAAATCAGAATATTCCATTTTATCTGGTTTCTGTCGCGTGTTTTTATGTAAGGGGCGTATTTTGGAGAAGGGCCATGAAGAAGAATATTTACTACAATATTGTGAACACTGTTTGGCGAGAAGGCACAACAGGCAAAACCTACCTGAAGTCTCCTCCAAGAACAATAACTTTCCCACAAAAGGGAATAATGTCGTTTCGTATAATATCTTTTTGAAGTCGATTCACACTGTAACGTGTTTTTCGTGGGGTTTTTATGCAACTGGCATAAGTCAGTAGGAAGCCATTCTATATTTATTTACGCGGCAAATTGTTCAGCCAAGAGAATTTTTCATGTTAATTTATTATTATTATTAATTTATTATAATTATTATTTAGATATTTTCGGAGCATTTTATAAAAATTATTAGCATTCAGATAGGTTTTCTATGTCTTAGAAAACGCTATCATGCAAATTATTACGAACGACGATATCATAGAAAATTATCTGATTACGGAATTTTACGGAGTTTTTGTCAGTTAGGGTATTTGAGAGAGATGACTCACTGGGAATTCAAATACAAGCTGATTCCTGTTGAGAAGAATTACGGAAGCGGGCTCGCATCGTCCAGGAAAGGCGAATTGTTGAAACGGAACCCTCCCGCCGAGTGTAATGACCCAGAGGAGGGGAAGATAGCGCGGCGTGCTCAGCCAATCAATGAGGACTACGTAAGCTAGTAGACGGCTCCGGAGTGGGGAGCCAACGTGTGCATATATCGTTCGACGCTCCGTCGAAGGAGGACAATCTGTGAAATACTTGACGAGTATGTTGTACGCGGGAATCGCTCCGATGTTCCGTGGATTGGAGGACTAACTTTTGTAAAACTTAACCAGTGTGGTTATACGAGTGTTTGGGTCCGATGTACGGACCATAGAATTATCTAATCTACCAGTATATCATCAAACATCGACGAAGATGACGACATCCAGGAGACTGTGGGAAGCTCACAGCATCATCAAGTACGAGGGAAATGCTTTGGCAATTTTCAGTGGTAAGCGCTAATGACGCAGAAATATGCAATCTCTCATTTTCTTTGTTTTACATTTCATATTTCAGTAACTTCATAGCTTGGAAATAAGAGTAAAATCAATTTATCAGACTCCGTTTTCACGTAATTTTCTATCGGTAATATTAAAATCGCAACGCTCCAATTTAAGTTTTATACTTATTATTATTATTAATTTTGCTATACTTGTTTTATATAATAAATTCATTTCTTTTACAATGCAATCTTTGCTTTCAGTAGGTAGCATTAGATATAGACCAATTCCTTCTCCTGATACAATTGTTTGTTGGGTTAATGATCAAATCATACCACGATCTGAGTGAATAGAGTCTTGAATGTGTTCTGCCAGAGCTAGACGTTGTTAAATACAAATTTAGATTTCAACATTGCATTGAGGTCTTGGCGCCCATTAAAACAACATAGCTTAGGCAAAGGTAAACAGTTACATTTCTCACCCAACAGTTAGGAGCAAGCAAAACGTTTCATTTGTACGCTCAACGTGGAGCAAAGTAAATACCGTTTCACTTGTCATCCCAGCCTAAGCAAAGCGTTTCATTTGTCGCTACCAACATGGGGCATTAATAACCGTTTCATTTGTCGCCGACAACTTGGGGCTGAAAACCTAATAACATTTGTGGAAGGAGAAGGGTATATATTTCTGTGCCTGTATTTTGGGGGTTATTTGTCTGTATCAGTGCATGTCATTATGGGGGATGAGAAAGAAAGACAGATGAGGTTACGTAGTGGTCATCAACGGGAGAGTGATGATACGAGCAGTATGTCGAGTGATGGTAGTACCGGGGTAGCGGAGGTAAATCCCGATACTGAAACGGGGAGTGTAGGCGGCCAACCAGAATTAAAAACTTTACTTCTCGAGTTCATGTATCAGAACAAAGTTAGTAGTGATGCCTTAAATGCTAAATTAGAACAAAACAGTAGGGAAAATAAAGAAAGTACAGATGCCTTAAATGCTAAATTAGAACAAAACAGTAAGGAAAATAGAGAGAGTACTGAAACTTTAAATGCAAAATTAGAACAGAATAATGCAAAATTAGAACAAAACAGTAGGGAAAATAAAGAAAGTACAGAAGCTTTAAATAAAAAATTAGAACAGAATAATGCAAAATTAGATAAGAACAACAAGGAAATTAGTGTGAAAATGGAGCAGATTAGAGGAGAAATCAGAGGAGTAATGGAAGAGAAGGTTAAAGAGATCATTGCAGATGTAGACAAGAAATTAGGAAAAGTACAGGAGGAGTTGGAAATTAGAATCAGTACACAGGCTGAAAATTTAAAAGAACTAGTGCAACTGGAAACACAGCAGGTCAAAAAGCAATTGGGGGGAGAAATTGACAAAATTCAGGTAGCTACTAAAGAGGTTAAGGAACAGCTGGGGGATAGAATTGAGAAAGTCCACTCACAAATAGTTGCAGAAGTAAATGATTTAAGAGAGAGTAATAGAGAGAGCATTAGCAAGATTGAGGAGAAACAAGCAAAGCTATATGATAAAGTAGAAGAATCAGAAGGAAACATTAAATTAACAGTAAACAGTATTGAGAGGAAGGCTGAGGAGAAAATCGCAGAATTAGAGTTAAAATTAAAAGCTAGGATCAGGCAAGAAAATAGTCAGAATAGGCCAGTTTTTGTGAATAGCACACACAGGGAGGTAGAACTGGGTAAGTTCAGCAATCGACAGGGGTGCCCAATGGAGTTCATGAACACTATAGAAAATAAATTCGGGGAAAGGTTGGAAAATGGTAGTATTGAGTGGTGCCAGGTAGTTGAAATTTTAGAACAAGTGTTTGTGGGGGAAACGAGGAATTGGTTTGCTGTCTACAGAGTTTACCAATGATTTTAAAATGAAATTCTGTGAAAAGTTCTGGAATGAGGTTATTCAGTCGCAGCATCGTGAGGGAGTAGTGTGTGGTAAATATAACCCTAAAGGAAGCTCCACCATGACCGAATACTTTTTAGGGCAGGTATTAGTGTGTAAATATCTGGATGGCTTGAAGGAGGAAAGTGATGTGGTAAGGTTGCTACTTAGGCACTTTCCCTATAGGATCAAGGAGGCTGCTTGTATCCAGAATGTAAAGACAATATCACAAGTAGAAAATTTGTTAAGCACATTTGATGCACTAGGGAGAGGGGGTTATGAGGACAATTTCAATAGGAACCAGGGTAATAATAATAACAGACCTAATGAAGCCAGGCATCAAGAAGTTCAAGGGAACGGTGGCGAAGGGGCCAACGCTCAAAATAGAAATAATAATAATCAGCTAAATCAGAATAGAGGAAATGGCTATGGTAATCAGTATCAAGGGAGGAACAATGATTTCAGGGGAAATCAAGGGAGGAACAATGATTACAGGGGAAATCAAGGGAGAAACAATGATTTCAGGGGAAATCAAGGGAGAAATTATAATGACAATAATTACAACCAGAATAGGGGTCAAGGAAGAGGACAGCCTAGTGGTAGTAATATACAGCCAAACAATGACAACACAGCCCAGAACAACCAGACCAGTTTAGTAGTTAGTAGTACTACGGCCAGCTGTAGCGGTTCTTTAAACGCGAACCAGGCTGCGAAGTAAGGTCAGAATCTCAGTCTGTAGCATGCCCTGTCCATACAATTATACAGGAACCCTATGACCTAAATGTAAGAAATGAATTATTACATGAACTAAATGATGAAGGTATTATTCAGGAAGTGGTTAGTAAGAGCCCCATAGTTAAATTTAACGTGTCCGAGGCGTACACAGATGTTTTAATTGATAGTGGTTGTATGAAGAGTTGCATAAGTAGTGCATTTTATGATAAAATGAAAGGAACTGGAGTAAATTTTGAGGAGATGCCAATTAAAAGCACTTTTGTTATCACAGCTGTTGGGAAGAGGTCTAAAGTAATTTCTAAGCAAGTTTTAGTAGACATTAAAATTAATAATCATGTAGAGAAGCAGATTTGCCTTGTAATTCCAAATTTAGTATTCAGTGTTATCTTGGGTTCAGAGTGGCTAAGTAGAGTGTCTGGTAACTTATGTTATGATGTAGGGAGTTTGAAATTTAAATGGGGAGATTCTGAAGTAGAAGTAGCATTCAATGACCATATTCAGAGGAGTAGTATTGTAGGTGTGATTTGTACTTTAAATGAGATATCGCCAGCCGTAGAGCGGGGTTCTCCATGTTTTGTGGGCAGTGTGATTACGAACGGAAGTCTAGAGGACTCGTTACGTGAGGCTGCATTTCAGGGTAATATAGAGGTGGAACAATGTGTTCGGCTCTATGATGTGTTATTGTGTAATAGGAGAGTTTTTGAGGATCGCATTGGTATGGCCAATTGCTATACACATTCATTGAACGTTATTGATAGGTCAGTATTCACAGGACATAGATATCCTGTACCTTTCGCTTATCAGAGTGCAGTTGAGGCACAAATTAATCAGATGCTTGAAGATGGGATTATTGAGCACTCTAACAGTCCATATGTTAATTCTTTGATCACGGTACCCAAGACCGACGGCACTGTTCGTATTTGTTTAGACGCTCGTTTGGTTAACAGTAGAATTAGTTCAGATCAGCTGAAATCTATGTCAATAGAGGAATTAATGCAATCATTTGAGGGGAAGAAGTATTTCACTTGTGTAGATTTGAGTTCCAGTTTTTGGCAAGTGCCACTTATGTACGAAGATAGACCATTTACAGCTTTTAGTCATAAATATAACCTTTATCAATTTTGTAGAACACCTTATGGGTTAAAGAGTAGTTCAGCAGCTTTAATTAGGGCTTTAAACATCGCATTAGGGGATGACACAGGAGAGTTTGTAACCATTTACATACATGATATGGTAAATAGTTCACGCAGTTTTGAGGAGCATCTACGTCATTTAGATATAGTTTTTCAGAAGTTAGATCAGGCAGGGTTCACTTTGAAGCTGTCTAAGTCGTCATTCTGTCAGTCAGAAGTGACATTTTTAGGTCATAGAGTGTCGAGTAGAGGTGTAACACCAGAAGAAAGTAGGGTTAATAAGATACTTAACGCAGAGGTGCCACCGAATGTTAAACAGTTAAAAACTTACCTGGGAATTTGCAACTTTTTCAGGAGGTTCGTTCTTAAATACTCTGGGTTGGTAGAACCATTCAGGGAATTGCTTAAAAGTGGGACTCGGTGGAGATGGGAGTCCAAGCATGATCAGGCTTTTAGAGCGCTGAAGGAAGGTTTTGAGAAAGCTGTAGTGCTGAAATATCCGTTAAAAGATAAGGAATATGTGGTTATGACAGATGCTTCACATATAGGCATTGCTGGAGTATTATGTCAGAGAGATGATGAGGGTAATCTGTGCATTGTATCTTTAGCCTCGCGAGGACTGACAGCAGCAGAGAAAAGATACACGATTACTGAGTTAGAGCTTTTAGGTATCGTTTTCAGTTTAGGGAAATTTAGAATGTATTTAGTAGGGGGGAAATTTGAGATCCACACAGATCACCATGCATTACTGTATATGAGAACTTGTAAACTCAGTTCTAACAGAGTTAGTAGGTGGATTCTTGCTCTGCAGGAATACGAATTCACAGTAAAATATATTAAAGGTAAAGATAACATTCTTGCAGACATGCTATCGAGGGACACTAATTTATGTAGGGATTATCCTGTGGTTAAAGCAGAGGATGGTATTTTAATATGTGCATGTGTGGACAGTAGCAACAGGGCATCGTTACAGATACTGAGAAATATGCTAGGTAGAGCAACGTGATGACGTTCATTTAAGGGAGCCACTTGCAAGGTTGGAAGCAGGTGACGCAGAAACATTTATAGTTTCCAAACGTATTGGGAAAACAGCATATGTGCTGGAGAATAGTGAGGGAAACAGATTATACGGGACGTATAATATACATAGTCTACGAAAATATGTGTCATAAAGTGAGTGTGTTTAGCTGGCGAGCCAGCCTATCAAATGAGTAAGTGTGGTATTTGGTGCGTGGAAGATGGTCTTCCAGGCAGGCATATCAGAAGTCACATAGGGGGGTAGTATGTAAGTAAATGAGAGATTTAAGGTACAGGGAAATATGACGGGATTGTCGGATGCTCTTGAGCACTAAAATGTCTCGATACACCAAGGCCAGAATTTGGTAGCGCTGGTGAATTCCCATTTGCCTCCAAGAGATGGGTGAGCGCTTGTACATGGTATTTTTGCTTAAGGCGTCCACGAGGCAAAAGATGGGCCATCAGAATGCGAAACAGTCCTTCATGAAACTCATACATATCAGCACACGTGATTTCTGTTTACGGCCTCGCCATGTAAGATTTGTAAGTGTGTAATTTAAGATAATCTGTACAGTGGTATTATTTGTGTGAGAAGAACTGGTCTGTGTTGAGAACTAGTATTAAGTAGAATATGGTCTACGGGAACTTAACTTACGGCACAGAAATATTTGGTGTTATATGTAATGCACATTTACTGTTTTTTTTTTTTCAGAAGTCAATATTAATTTAATCATCTTTAAAGAGAGATTAAGTATTATGGTCACGAGGCGCTGCCACAATAGTGTGATCGTGTGCTCAGTGATAAGTGAGATTAAATTTCACCATAAGGAAGGGACCTCCAGTGAAATTAGGAAGTTCTATGGTGATATAAATATATCAGAACACCTTCAATGCGTGTGATATGACATCAAAAATACATAGTGCTCACACATTTATTATGTCTATTTCTCCAACATAGAGGAATTTGAGAGGCGGAAATATCCGTGGAACACTATTTTATATGAGAAACATTGGACTGGTTGCAAAGTGCAATCCATAGTGACAACAAACTTTGACGCAAAGTGCGTGAAGAAAAATTATGAGTGTATATATCTGTAATTTAGGGAGATTTCATTTATGTAATATGTATTTTGGATGGGGTTTATTAACGTGTCTGGGATAATCGGATAATGGACCGTCGTCACGGTAAATCATCCGATGATCCGAGGCGAATATGTAACGTGTTTTTCGTGGGGTTTTTATGCAACTGGCATAAGTCAGTAGGAAGCCATTCTATATTTATTTACGCGGCAAATTGTTCAGCCATGAGAATTTTTCATGTTAATTTATTATTATTATTAATTTATTATAATTATTATTTAGATATTTTCGGAGCATTTTATAAAAATTATTAGCATTCAGATAGGTTTTCTATGTCTTAGAAAACGCTATCATGCAAATTATTACGAACGACGATATCATAGAAAATTATCTGATTACGGAATTTTACGGAGTTTTTGTCAGTTAGGGTATTTGAGAGAGATGACTCACTGGGAATTCAAATACAAGCTGATTCCTGTCGAGAAGAATTACGGAAGCGGGCTCGCATCGTCCAGGAAAGGCGAATTGTTGAAACAGAACCCTCCCGCCGAGTGTAATGACCCAGAGGAGGGGAAGATAGCGCGGCGTGCTCAGCCAATCAATGAGGACTACGTAAGCTAGTAGACGGCTCCGGAGTGGGGAGCCAACGTGTGCATATATCGTTCGACGCGCCGTCGAAGGAGGACAATCTGTGAAATACTTGACGAGTATGTTGTACGCGGGAATCGCTCCGATGTTCCGTGGATTGGAGGACTAACTTTTGTAAAACTTAACCAGTGTGGTTATACGAGTGTTTGGGTCCGATGTACGGACCATAGAATTATCTAATCTACCAGTATATCATCAAACATCGACGAAGATGATGACATCCAGGAGACTGTGGGAAGCTCACAGCATCATCAAGTACGAGGGAAATGCTTTGGCAATTTCCAGTGGTAAGCGCTAATGACGCAGAAATACGCAATCTCTCATTTTCTTTGTTTTACATTTCATATTTCAGTAACTTCATAGCTTGGAAATAAGAGTAAAATCAATTTATCAGACTCCGTTTTCACGTAATTTTCTATCGGTAATATTAAAATCGCAACGCTCCAATTTAAGTTTTATACTTATTATTATTATTAATTTTGCTATACTTGTTTTATATAATAAATTCATTTCTTTTACAATGCAATCTTTGCTTTCAGTAGGTAGCATTAGATATAGACCAATTCCTTCTCCTGATACAATTGTTTGTTGGGTTAATGATCAAATCATACCACGATCTGAGTGAATAGAGTCTTGAATGTGTGCTGCCAGA
Source organism: Meconema thalassinum (assembly GCA_946902985.2). Taxonomy (NCBI): domain Eukaryota; kingdom Metazoa; phylum Arthropoda; class Insecta; order Orthoptera; family Tettigoniidae; genus Meconema; species Meconema thalassinum. The sequence goes on from OX336393.1 coordinate 180,947,051, forward strand.
GCTAGACGTTGTTAAATACAAATTTAGATTTCAACATTGCATTGAGGTCTTGGCGCCCATTAAAACAACATAGCTTAGGCGAAGGTAAACAGTTACATTTCTCACCCAACAGTTAGGAGCAAGCAAAACGTTTCATTTGTACGCTCAACGTGGAGCAAAGTAAATACCGTTTCACTTGTCATCCCAGCCTAAGCAAAGTGTTTCAACACACATTACTGAATGAATATTTGCCATTGTGGCTTCACCCCATATTATGAGCCATGATAATCGAATATCGTCCGTTGGATTGCAATTTAATTTTATCTAGACACTGAACTCTCATTTAAGTTGAGAGGTATTTTGAATGCTGAATGCAGGGCTTATGCCCTTTCAAAATATTGTCTAAATTGTGAAGTGTGCCTTCCCTGATGCAAGAATTCACTTGATTTACAGATGTGACTTGATTAGCTTCTGAGGAGTCTAATATATACAACTGGCCGTTAGAACCTTCGCTTATATTTTTGGAATATAAGGAAGAAATGCAATGATGTGACATTCCAGAAATTTTAAATCAATATGGACCGTATTCTTGTGGCACGGTAACATTGGCACCAAAGGAAACAAAGGACATAGCATTGTTGTACTGTAGAGTATTATCTCTGAAATTCCTTGAGATATCATCTCCAGTCGAAAATTGTTTCAGCCTGTCAGGTATTTTATGTTCCGGCAGATCAATTTTACCATCACAACAGGAAAAGCCAAAGTAGCCCTGTGTTGACTTCTCGCAAGAGAATACAATGCAGAACAATGTTTACATTTGTTCAACGAGGACACCCGTGCAAGAACTCTCGCATGTGTATAAACCACCCGCCCGGGTTCATTGTTATGCGGGCTCCACGCGACACATTTCTGGTAAGGACTATATTCGCACTTTCTTTTGGGATTAGGGTACCACCCATTACAATTGGGTACAATCGCGTCAACTGACTGATAAACATTAAATTTCGATTACGAAGGCAACACTGAAAATATGGCTTCAAATAGGCTACCATAATCTTGTATGCTTATTTACGAAGTAAACCGTGAAAGTCGTCCAGTATTTGTAATGTCAGAATTTCAACGTATTGTGCATTATTGTCGCATAACAGGCAAAGGTACGGTTCATTAGTGGAATTTCATGAAACAACATTTTGGACATGCCTTGTATGTTTCATACGGCAACGAATGAACTGAGGAAAACAAAGGAGTACCATAGCGCATGGGCGATTTCAAAGACATCCAGAAGGAAGCCACCCAGGTGGGTGGATTCACTGCATATATTTTTCGTAATGTGTTGGGATTCGTACTACAAAAATTCCCGGCTCTGTCAAGAAATGTAATGCTGATTTGAAGGCTGGAACGGGGTACACTCAGCCTCGTGGGGCAAAACTGAGAAGGGTGGGTTCGATTCCAAACTCAGCCATCCTGGAAGTGGTTTTCCATGGTTTACTACTTCTACTCCAGGAAAGTACCAAGATGGTTCCTAACTGAAAGCCATGGCTGCTTCATTCCCAATCCTATCCCCAATTTACGCTAGTGCAACCATCACAATAACACAGGTTATCACCAAAATTCCACACACACCCATGTACATGGGGCTACATGACCACGATGTCCAAGGCCCTCAAATGAGATAGAAACTGTCTACCTATGAAAACTGCAAAATGGTGAAAGGAAACTGTAGGAATATTTGGCATTATTTTTCTCTGTCAGGATAGCATTTTGCTAATATGCTGATTAACTGTCCATATGATAGCATAAAGAATACTACTGTCAATTACAGCCCCTGATTCACAATCGGCTTAACAGTTTTCCCATGTGCAACAATATGCCAAAACTTCTCTAGCAATAATAACTAATACCGGTATTACAATGTAGGCTACACAGTGAAACCAGCCATCTAAACAAAATACCTTAATTATGTACATACAGTAACAACCATTTTCTTTATACAATAGGGGCCGATTTGACTTGATAATTATGGATACATGCGACATTAGTGCCCGTGTGGAGCAGATAGAAGTTAAAGATATCATGACGTAATTTGGGAACCGATTGCCCCATTACAGTTTCACCCGCCTGGTGAAGAGTCTCTTGTTTGTTGTTCTTTGCTGCTCCAGGAATCCTGAGGAATGACGAAACATTCCGACTGTGCACGAAAACTGCACAGGAGTTTGTGCTTGCGATATCTTAATTAATTAGTCTCTGCTAGCAATTTCCAGCAAAGACTGCTAAGGTTCAAAGTATCCTTGTTTAAGAGTCGTATCGAAAACTGCACAGGAGTTTGTGCTTGCGATATCACACTCGCTTCATTACTGGTCTACAACATGCAAGACATCTAAACTCTCTCCGTGGTCAATATAAGTGACATATCTTCGGCCCTTATATTAGATAGCTTTGCATTGAAGGAATGCACGCGCAGATTTCCTGCCTGCTTTATGCAAGAAATACTGTAATTCCAGTCAACTCCTACATAACTCACTTACAAAATGTAAAACGTTAATAATACTCCTTGATAAAACAATATTTCAGTGGTAAAAAAAAAAAGCTGCCAAGAGGTGGGATAGAAACTGAGCTCCTTCGATCAAGAGTCGATCACCTTAACCTCATAGCTATTTATGCAATCTTGCTTGACCGCTGGCGCAACCATTCACTATCTTCATAACCCGCTGTCTGGAGAAAATAGTCCATTGCATTAACAAAAAAATCAATGTTGCACATTCGTATACGTTCATACTGTTACTATGGCAGTGCACGGATTTAATTTTAAACTACGCAAAACCAAGGCCTACCACCAGCCGACATCTAGTTGCGTGTGCATTCGTTGTAGCCCCACGTGTGGCAGATATCATGCCATTGATGGTCAATTTGTCACATGTGGCTTTGTAAAATGTGACCTTGAAGAAATGAATATTCGGAATTATTTTAATACACGGATGATATAATCAAGGAAGGTGGGGTTCAATCGATAATGTGTGACGGGCATTACATTTTAAGACAACAAACGTAGTCGTAGCGCAAATACTTCCCAAGATATTTCAGTGTTAGTAAAAGGTGAAATTTCTTCCAAATTATTTTAATATACAGGGTCTTTATTTTTGCTTGGCAAGGCGATTTCGCTCGACCTTAGCCGGCTGTTACAGGTTGGCACACGCGGTCCCTAGCCGTATTCCCAGGCTCTTGCTGCAGTTGACTTGTGAGCTCCGAGCTAACTGGGTGTTTTATAAAGCTACTGTGTACTGTATATCGTATTTTGTAATGTGTTATTATGATGGTGTATAGTGCTATAATGCCTTATGTGAAATATTCGTTACGTGAACGAGTATATCTGCACAATACGTACATAAAGTGCAGGAAATCGTACGCTAGAACAAGACAAAAGTTTTGAGTGAAATTTCCAAGAGACCCATTCCTATAAATAGGACAATAAAACAACTGGCTAAGAGATTCAAACGTACAGGTTCAGTAAACAATAAAAATAGACGTCGTTATTTTATTACTGAAGCTAAATTAACCGGAGTAACCGGAAACTCCATAAGGAGATGCCGATTATGTTTGGCAGTGGATGGGAAACATTTTCAGCATCTACTGTAAACATGGTGAGTAAAAATGCATGATACTGATTTTAAGTACTGTACTCTGCCTAGTGATGTAAAATGTCTAGGCATTTATAAGTAGGGGCGTGGTGGCTCAGCGGTCTAGCTATATGCCTCCCACCAAGGCGGTCCGGGTTCGATTCCCGGTCAATGCATGTGAGATTTTTGAAGTGAAATGCCATGTCCTGTGGTTCGGATTCCACGTAAAAAGGAGGTCCCGTGGCTCATGATCTCGAGATTAACGGTCACGTTAAACTACAAGCTTCCTTTTTTGCATTTATAAGTCGGGGCAAATGCCCAGGATAAATGCCCAAAACCCATAAATGCGCAGGCATTTTGGGCATTTACCTCTTTTAAAAACATATTCATAATGCAACGCTTATATATATATTGTTTTAGCCATATATGTATCTACATTGTATATTCTATATATTTATCCATAAAAACAGGAGTTGAGGCCAAAATAGGCTGCGGAAGTTGTTGTAGGAATTCACAGAAAGAATTTGATTTTGGTTCTGAGGCTGAGCTTGTGCTTGGTACTGCAGATTTGTTGTTGAAATCATCCACTTCAATTAGTAAAGGTTCATAAAGGGTTATCTTTCGAAAAGGTTTTTCAACCACTGAAACTGGACCTAACTGAAGCACTATTTTTAGATCCTGAGGGCACTTTAAACACTTTTTAATGTGCTTTTCCACTTTGTTACAATGTGACTGTTAATAGTCCTTATTAAAATATTTACAAGATACTCCTTTCCCTTTCAAATTAAAAAAGTTCCAAATAGGTCTTTTTTCCTAAGCATTTTGTAATGATATAATCTAACACTTAAAAATATAAATAGCCTAAGAAAGAAGTGAGGTTATCTCAGACTCAACCACTCAACAGACAGCTCTACTTCACAACTAACTGGGCTGGGCTGCTGGTAGTACTGCTCGGGTCTAAGCTGCGTGAACCTGAGAGGAATGTGCATCACGGACTATGAGTAGTGGTGTTGACGAGTGATGAGGTTTCTCGGTTCGTGCATAGTACAGAATACATTGGTCGGTGACTCACTCACTCATTCCTAACACCACAGTGGTTTGAGCAACTGCCCAATGTTAGCAGTATTGGAATAGAAAGGAATACCATATATCACGGTGGCTGTTGACAGATCCTTCTCTTCTCGCCCGAACATTCCCTGCTCTTTCCCCTCACCCCGCAAGTTCATAGAGCTTAGACCCGAGCAGTAGAATGCCTCGCCAATCTCAAGGCCACAACCACCCTATCCCCATTCCAAGATCATAGCACAATGGCTGCCCAGGGCCTAGACCATCCCCCTCCCCTCCCAAAGCCACTATTCACACCATAATCAGACTCCTACCTAATTTTCCTAAATATAAATGAGTAGGCCTGCAGGCCTAACTCAGTAATACAATGTTTTATTCAAACCAGATATACATAATTCCTATTTAGATGTTATTGACAACATTGACACAGGATAATTAAATTATTATCAGCAATATTCGGGCATTACTAATTTATCCATGAAATATAACTTTGATTAATGGTCTTTATTATGTTTTAGAAGCTCTAGTAAACAATCACAAGTAGTAAAAAGTTTTAAAAAAACTTTTTTTTAATGCCCAGATTTTGGGCGCATAAGACTGCTTTGGGCAAATGCCCATTTATAGATGTCCTACCCACTGGGCATTTGCCCGGCCCACATCACTAATTCTGCCGTACATATGCGGACGCTGTCGCTGGTAACTGAGCCACCACTGGCGGAGCGCGTGAGCGAGAATGTCCTTGCCAAGCAAATATAAAGACCCTGTATAAGATGAACAAATCTTGGATGAAGTTAAGGAGAAACAGACCTTACTTTGTTCATTAGAGAAGAGAAAAACTAAATTTCTTGGACACATCTTACGGCATGACACACTTCTCCAGATTGCCTTCGAAGGCAAGATCGGTTGGTTCCTCAGTTTAGAGGCTGCGACAACGCGATCATGTAGCCCCGTGTACTTTGGGTGTGTGTAGAATCTGTCTGAAAACCGGTGTTAATTGTGATGACTGTATTAGTGTGTGTTATCTATTTTTTAATTCAAGTAAGGACTGCAGACTTTGAATTTTTCAAATAGTTCCTACTTTTGCCGCCATCGTCAACGACTACTAGTTCAGAACTTAGCTACTAGATGCCACTGCAGTCGGCTCTTGGCAACGAACGTAGGAACCTAAGAGCGTTGTTTACATTCTTAACCTATATAATTTAGCTTCACACAGGTGTAATTTGTGGAAGGTTCTTTAACATGCCATAAATCTATGACATGGGACCGCCGGCTTTACTTCCCCTCCGAAGGAAAGCATACTGAGAGATTTTTAACGCTCTTAAAAAATCCAACGACTTCGGCCGGATTTGAACTCGCGATCTTGGGCATAGAAGCTCGGCCTGCTACCGACTACGCCGCCGAAGGCAAGATCCTAGGGAAGAAATTGAGAGGGAGACCATGTTTCTCATACCTTAGGAACACAATCACTCAGCTGGGTTTTGCTTCCTACATCAGGATGAAGAGAGCTGCTGAGGATCGTGGGCTGTGGCTGCAGCGACAAGGCTTAGCCTATAGATAATGATGATGATTATTCATATATCAGCACGTGGAAGTGTTGGGTCTTTGTGGGGTATATAAATGTTTTTTGAAGCTATTCGAACAATTGCAGTGAGAGTGGACCGGCAAGTGAGGTTGTGATTATAGCGGATGTCGATGGTAGGAGTCTCAATTCCCTGTATCAGTGTTTACAAGTTCACCACAATCCATCGCAACTCAAGTTTAGAAACATTTTCTAATGTTTGAAAAAAATGTGGTTATGTATTTGGAACTTCAATTTTAATCAATTTATTTATAAGGATATCCATTTTAGCCTATTTTCATTTATGAAAAAATAGGCTTATGAGATCACCTTTTGTCCGTGTATGTGTGAGCGCGCTGAAGAGTGCGGCCGATCCATCAGTCGCTAGTCTAGTCCAATGCTCTTTGTTGACAGGGTGTAAGTAAATCAGTTTCGCAATGGTCATGACTGAACAGCATACAAAAACAGGAGTGGTGAAGCAGCTATCTTTAAAGCAGAAAGGGAAATTTCATTTTTCTGTACGGCTTATCAAGAGCATGCCAAATGTTTAGTGTGCAACAGAGATGTAATGTGTTAAAAAGAACACAATTTGTTGTTGAATTTTCCTCTCTAATATGTTCACATATCAGTTTGGAATAAATCACAATATTCTTTACTTAATCCTTGTGTTCGTTTCCTGCACATTCCATACATCGGAGTACCATTCGATTTGTATATGCGGTACAGTATATTTGTTATGGCAAAACAGCCCTATTTATATGTCAACAATCCCACAAGACCCGTCGGCCGCACGACTGTACGTACATAGCTAGTCAGCGTGGTCCGAACATCGTCCGTTTCCTCGCTGCCACAGTGTAGTGGTGGTAGGGGAAGGAGCGCTAGTCTGACTGCCCAGTGCTCCCCGAGCGCAATGACTGGATGGCCCTGGGCTATATAGTTCTTCACGGAACTACTTGTTATTTTATTAATGTTAAACACTATTAATGTGAACGCTGAGAACATATCATTGTGTGTCGAAACATGTTTATTTAAATAATAAATAACTACATATTTTAGTATTGACAAGGCAGATTATATAACATATACCGTACCCTATTTACATCATCATCGATTTTCGTTTTCTAGCCTAAGCTGGGTCGGAGCAAATATGACATCCACTTTACTACGTTTGTCCACCATCCTTTCTCAATCACTGAACTCCACTCCAGGTTTCGTTCTCTCACACTGTCCTTCACCAAATCCATCCACCGTACTCTAGGTCTTCCTTGTCCTCTCTTTCCAGTCATCCATCTCTCCATCACTTGTTTCGGCATTCTTTTATCAGTCATCCTTTTCACATGTCCATACCATCTCAATCTGTTCTGCTCCAGCTTATCATTCAGCTTCTGTACATTCACTTCCTTTCGAATATCTTCATTTCTCACTCTATCTATCCTAGTCTTCTGTACCATACTCCTCAGGAATTTCATTTCAGCTTACTGTATTCTACTTTCATCTCTTTTCGTCATTGGCCATGTTTCTGCTCCATACATCATTATTGGTAAGTAATAGGTCTTGTACATCACTTCTTTATCCTTCAGTGGTAGCCTATGTCTTTATCCCAAATTGTCGACTGAATACAAAAACCGAGCTAAGTGTCAAAACAATCAATTCCATTTTATTGCTAAAACATGGGCTATGTGCCTAAGCCAGTATGGTACAGGGTCTTTCACTCAAAGCGGTGCGTGGAGGGTCGGACGAGCACATGGCAACTCGCTGAGTTTGGGATGGAGAGAGCGCCTGTACGAATCGCATGTAAATAACAAGCACACATAATAACACATAATCAAAGTAAAATCATTACTCAACTTGTCACAAAAGGTTGAAAATCTCCTCCACCTGCATCTACACATTTCTGGCATCGTCGAAGGAAATTTTCATTCACACACATTAGTTCATCTACCGAGATAGCCTCAATTTCTCTCATGACATTTTGTCTGAGTTCATCTAGAGCAGGCTGTTCCAGCCGAGCAGCTCGCTCGTGAGCAGCAGAGTACTCGCCGCCTTTCGTGAGTAAACCTGCAACATGCAATACAGCTCTGCTGTGGGGGGCTGCCGTCACTTCGCGGTGGATACATCAAGACTGGCAGGAACGCATAGACTTGTTCTATGACCTTCGCCCAGTGACGTATTGGCACTCACCCCCAGTCCCTCTCCAACCGTGCTCCGAGCATCACTGCTGAGTACTCGCGTGTATGCATACTCAAACTCATGGATTTGGAACAGCCTGATCTAGAGTGTGAGGGTTTGAGGCATAAACCTTATTTTTCAATTTTCCCCATCAATAAAAATTGAAGCAATAGACTTTAACACTTATTAATAACACGTTATATCATCATCATCATCATCATCATCATCATTTCCCCTTATCCAGCTCCTGCCGGGTCGGGGTATTTATGGCACTTCTCCACTTTCCTCTTTCCTTCCACCATTCTTCTTCCACGATCTTGTCCCAGTCCAGATTTCTTTTTCTTACGCCGTTCTTCACTGAATCCATCCACCTTGTTCTAGGTCTTCCTCTTGGTCTCTTACCCTTGCACTTTGCCTCCAGCATCTGTCTTGGTATTCTATTTTCCTCCATCCTCTTTACATGTCCAAACCACCTTAGTTTATTCTTCTCAATTCTCTCATTTAGTTTTCCCATCCCAACTTCCTTCCTAACATCTTCATTCCTCACTCTGTCTTTCCTTGTCTTTCCTATCATACTTCTTAGGAATTTCATTTCACTGGCTTGGATTCTACTCTCTTGCCTGCTTGTCAGGGTCCAAGTCTCAGCTGCATAAGTTAATATGGGAACATAGTACACTTTATACATAACCTCCTTGCTTTTCCTTGGTACTTCCTTATCCCAAACAAGTTTTCTTACACTTTGATAGAATGCATTGCTCTGCTGTACCCTCCTGCCAATCTCCATGTCCAACCTACCAGTTTGCATCAATTCACTTCCTAGGTATTTGAACGTGTCCACAATTTCCAAACTCTGACTTCCAATTTTCACAGTGCCCTTTCCTTGTCTTTCCCCTCTTGTCATCACCATGGTCTTGCTTTTCTCTATACTGATTTTCAGGCCATACTTCTGAATATTTTCGTTCAGTGCATCTAGTTGTTTTTGCACTTCTTCGGTGTTCCTTCCCCAGACCACAATATCATCTGCAAATAACAGTAACTTCATTTCTTTATGTTCATATGCTTCCTTTGTTTCCTTTACTATTTCATCCATCACCATTATGAACAAGAGAGGTGACAGCACACTCCCCTGTCTTAGTCCAGTCTTGTTCCTAAACCAATCTGTCTTTCCAACTGGGGTCAGTACCCTGCTAACACAGTTGTTGTACATTGCTTGCACCATTTCCAACATTTCTCTTCCCAGTCTCTTCTTAACCATGGTTTCCCATACCTTCTCTCTGGGGACACTATCATATGCCTTTTCTAGATCTATGAAAGTCATGATCAAATCCTCTCCATATTCCCAGTTCTTTTCCATCACCTGCCTCAAGCTAAAGATTGGGTCCACTGTGGATCTTCCACTCCTGAAGCCATACTGTTCCTCTTGCAACTCTCCTTCCACCTTTCTTCTCATTCTTCTTTCTAATATCCTTTCCAGTATTTTTACTATCTGTGATATGAGGGTGATCCCTCTATAGTTATCACACACCTTCTTGTCCCCCTTCTTAAACACTGGTATTATTAGCCCTTTCTTCCAGTCTTCTGGTACACATTTCCATTTCCACACACACTTTAGCAGTCGATACAGCCATTGCATACCAACAGGTCCAGCAGCCTTTATCATTTCTACACTGACTTCATCCACCCCTGTTGCTTTTCCCATCTTCATTTTCTGTACTGCTAATTCCACCTCCAGCATTGTTATATCATCTTCTGTTATAGAGTCGTCAGGTTGTGTCACTTCCATCTCACCAGTACCATTGCTCACATTCAAAAGCTTATCGAAATACTCCTTCCATCGTCCCTTTATCTCTTCTGGGTGTGTTAACAACTCTCCATCTTCCTTTTTCACTATCTTTGTAGTAACTCTTTCTTTCCTCTTACTTCTTAGAAGCCCATACAGCACGTTATAATTTTTTGAAAAACAATAACAATTAAACAATAACAACATACACACGTTATAAACTTATAACACTTCAATCAAAATCACTTTATTTGCAATGAGGTGTCAACCTCGGTGGCAAATGAGGTACATAATTTACAAACACTACACAATATTAAAAGAATAAAGTAACAAACACCCAAAAGAATACAGTAACAAACACTACACAATATTAAAAGAATACAGTAACTTAATGTACTATTCACACATTGATTGAACTCCCCTCTCACAACTGCTGTAGGAATTACATAGCACGTATAATGTTTCTAGGAATACAGCACTAAGTTATACCACTTCTTTCTTTTCCCTGGTTTTGTCTATTCTGCTCTTGAATAACTGGACTGATTTTGGAAAGGGATCAAACACCGCCCTTGGTAAACTGTTCCATTCCTTCACACCCTTCCCAATGAATGAAAATTTACCCCAATCGCTTCTGCTAAAGTGCCGTCCAATTTTGAATTTGTGGTCTGCCCTGCCAATATATTTACTTTCCAATTGGAGCCTCTCACGGATTTCCCCCCATGCTTCCTCTCCTGTATATGCTCTATATAACCCTACAAGTCTGTTTTTCTCCCTTCTCTTACTTAATGTTTCCCACCCAAGCTTCTCTAACATATCTGATACACTGCTTCTTCTCCTAAAATCCCCTATCACAAATCTTGCTGCTTTCCTTTGAACACTCTCAATTTCTTTTATTAGGTATTCCTGGTGCGGATCCCATACACTGCTTGCATATTCCAATATTGGACGAACCAAACTTAGGTAACTTTTCTCTCTTATTTCTTTGTTGCATCCTCTAAGTAGTCGCATAATGACATGCAACGATCTGTATGCTTTCCCAACAATGTCTCCAACATGACCCTTCCAGTGCAATTTACTATCAAATCTCACACCTAAGTATTTGCACTTGTCATCCTTTGGTACGATTACCCCAACCAATGTATACTGAAATTCAGTTTTTAATCTCTTGTTTGTGAATATTGTGACAGTTGATTTACCTCCGTTAACCTTCATGTGGTTCTCTTCAACCCAATGTTGGATACTGTCGAGGTCCCTTTGTAATATTTTACAATCCTCTATATTATTTATTTCCCTATAGATGATAATGTCATCTGCATACAATCTTATTTTTGATGCTATATTGTTCCCTAAATCGTTTGCATATATTAGGAAAAGCAATGGACCAATTTTACTACCCTGTGGAATTCCCTTCTTAACTTTCTCTTCCTGTGATACGTAATTCCCTACTCTGACTCTCTGAACCCTTGAATTTAGAAATGTTCCTATCCAACGTACAACCCTCGAGTCCAATCCCATTCTCTCCACTTTCTTTAATAATACTCCATGTTCCACTCTGTCGAAAGCTTTGGAAAGGTCTATAGCTATGCAGTCCAACTGTCCCCCTAGATCCAACCGATCTGATATGTCCTGCTGAAATCCCACCAGTTGTGCCTCACAAGAAAATTTATTTCTAGATCCATACTGGCTCCTCAGGAACCAATTTTTATCTTCACATACCCCTCTAATATATTTTACTATTAAACTCTCCAAGATTTTACAAACTACACTGGTCAGACTTACTGGTCTGTAGTTCTCAGGTTTACTTCTATCTCCCTTTCCTTTATAAATTGGTATTATTATAGATTCCTTCCATTCCTTTGGTATTCTACTATTGTTCATAACATAGTCGAAAAGAAACTTTAAATAAGGCACTATGTACCACCCCATTGCCTTTATTAATTCCCCAGTAATTTGATCACACCCTGCTGCTTTTCCTTGCTGAAGCAGTTTGATTTCTCTAAAAATATCCTCATTTGTAAAGGTGAAGCTTCTTGTGTCCTTATGTGTTTCACCCTCTCCAGTCTCATTTACGGTTTCCAACTCCTGACAATCTTCCACTGAATCTATGAATTCCCTACTAAATAGGTTTGCTTTCTCATTATCTGCAAATAAATGCTCACCCCCTTCTCCCTCCATTGTGGGAATGTGGATTCCGTTTCCCTTTTGGTTTTTAATATATGAATACAGCTTTTTCCATTTCCCTATGTAGTCTTTACCCTCATGAAGTATGCCATTCATGTAATTTTCCTTTGCTTCCTTTTTCAACCTATTGAGCTCCTTTATTAGCTGCTTTCTGGTTTCCCTGTTTCCCCTGCCCTCTTTGATTTGACTGTTTACCATTCTACATTTCCATTTTAATATTCGTATGTCCTTTGTATAGTAAACAGGGTCTGAGGTTGTTTTTCCCTTCATAATAGGTACAAATATCTTCTCACCCTCCCAAATGATGTCCTTAAAATTTGCCCAGAGTGTATCCACATTACTCCCTTCACTTATCCAAAAATTAAATTTTGATTTCAGGTAAGCTCCAAATTCATCGAATTTAGTTTTTCTGTATAATTTCTTGTCCTGTGTGACCCTCCTATTAAGCCTTTTTGGTACCAGACCAACGTCCATTATTGCAGCCTTATGGTCACCTATTCCTTCAATTACGTGGGTTTTTTCAACAAGTTCCCCTGGTTTTATCAGGAATACATCCAGCAAGTTGCTGAGTCTAGTTGGTGCTTGCACTACTTGTGTAAATCCTCCCTCCCAAACTAATTTATTTGCAAGTTTCTGTTCATGGGCTTCTGTTGCAGCTCCATTCCAATCAACTTCTGGCAAGTTTAAATCCCCCCCAATTATTATCATGTCATTATTGTTTTTATGAGTGTAATCTATTAGTTTCTCAAATATTTCCATGTCTCTTTTCTCTCTCCCAGGCCTATATATTCCTATAATTCCCACCTCCTTCATATTGTCACAAACTAATTTTATCCCTAATATTTCATCCTTTTCGTCGGTAAACCATTCATGTGAGCAGTAAGTTTCCTTCACCAGTATAAACACCCCCCCTCCCTTCTTATTTCCTCGGTCTCTACGATAGACTACATACCCTTCTGGGAATACTTCTCTATTTCCTACCCCTTCTCTCAGCCATGATTCCACTCCTATCGCCACATCAATTTCATATGCTTCCATTGCTGTACTGAGTTTTATTTGCTTGTTTACTACACTTTGACAGTTTACCAAGAAAAATCTTAGACCCCGCTCCCCCTTCAAATTTTGATGTTGTGGGTGTGCAATTAGTAATCCCTTGCTCCCCTGACTCGAGTCCTGTTTTTCGTGGTACTGATTTACTGTATCTTTTCCAGTGCACTCATTTACGCCCCCCATTTTCTGAATTAGTTTCCCGAAAGCATTTTCTTAGATATCCTATTCAGCAGTTTACCGAACTTAGAGGTCCCTTTCCTATTGAGGTGTAACCCATCTGTACTAAAATCATAGTCATTAAGCCATCCATTTGCATCGACAAAAATGACGTCTCCATTGCGACACAGCCAGTCTAGTGTGGAATTTACAGCATCCACATAGTGGTAGTCGACATCATTCCTATATAACACTCCACTGAGACAAAGCTTTGTCTCTGGAAACTTCACTTTTACTGTCGCAATAAGAGTATCAGCCTCGGCCATTATATCACTGGGTGTTGTTGAGTTTAGAATGTCGTTTGTACCAACGTGGATAATTAACGTCTCGGGTGTTTCCTTTATTTTATTATTGTTCACATGTGCTGTCAGTTGTCCCACTTGCATGCCCGGATAGCAATATGTGATTCCTTCTTCAATTTCAGGCCCAACATTCCTCACCATAGAATCACCTATTATTACCGTACGGGCATATTTACGCTTCGATCGCCGACGGGATTTCCTTTGACTTTCCGAGACCATAGGAAGGTTACATTCTGTGTTGACTACGTCATCTTCTGACCCTAAGATCTGAAATCTATTCGCTGTTGCGATGCCTTTATGTGAAGTTCCATTGCCTGTTACATGAGGCCTGGTATGCCTAAGATTTTTTGACTTAACCTCTGTATAATCCCTACTTCGCTGTTGCGATGCCTTTATGTGAAGTTCCATTGCCTGTTACATGAGGCCTGGTATGCCTAAGATTTTTTGACTTAACCTCTGTATAATCCCTACCATGTTCTCCCGGTATCTTAATATTTGCCCTACCTTCCTTTAAGCCCTTATAACTACATAGGCTATAAATGAAATAACGAAGTCAACTTGACTCGGCAAATCATGCGTCGCAACCGTCTCAGCTCCACGTTGCCATGTGCTCCTCTCACCTCCAGCTCGACCTTCTACTGGCAGCATGCGGCCGACCGCACTTTGAGTGCAAGACCCTGTAGAAACCAGGCTATGTGATATTCAGTCTCCAAGTAGTTCAAACTTTAGCCACAGGTTTATGCCTGGGTCGAAGTGCAACCTGCTGTATATCAAAATCTGGGCTATGTGCCAAGCGCCATGTGACTAGTTTTGTAGTTATTTGACATCTTGGAGGTTATATTGTGTGCTGCTATTTGGCACGAGTTCTGTGTTTTAAGTGTGTTGTGGTGTTTTAATAATGGATGTACCTAAAAAAATGCCATAAAAGGGGAGAAGGAAGTGCTTCCTAAAAGAAAAAGAGTTGAGAAATGTGAGGTTCCCTTGATGTTGAAGACTTCTCTGTACTGCTTGCACAAAGAAACAACATTTCTAACAACTTTGATGGATGAAGAAGATTTTTATGACTTCAGCACAGCTAAAAGTTGCCTTAATACTACAACTTTTGAAATTTCTTAGGTTGTTTTGGTCCAAGTCACCAAGAAAAGGCTAAGAACCGTGTTTAAAAAAAAAGTTCAGTGATTTTGAACTTTTGGCAAAAACAAAAGTGTTTAAAGAAGGGGTAACGACTGAAACTATAAAAAACTTCGAACTGCCATTGGGAATGACATCAAGATTGAAGCCTGAAAATAAGGAAGATCTGAAAAAGATGATTCCATACCTAAAGGAAGAAAACAAACCTTTTTACACTGACCTAACACAGTAGCCATAGTTTGAAGAACGCTGTTTACTTATTAAAACATTTATTATTTGTATAATAATTATTTGTATAATAATTATTATAATCTAATGAAAAGTACTGTACACTACATTATTTTCAAATTATTTATTAATTTTTTCAACAACCAAGTTTTCAAGATCACTACTTTTTACTTGGGGCCTAATATGATTAAGACTTGAGTACTTGTTTTTCAGGTTTTATGAATGAAATTCATTAAAAAAAAAGATTTTCTCCTTTCTTTACCGAAATGTTTTCCATAACCTGTTGTTTGCTAACTCTGCTCTTGTAAATTTTGCCTTCGTTATTGTGATACTTCAGGGCACTTACCCCAGTTTTAAGGGAACAGGAGTTGGCACATATCGCATTTCATAAAATGTTCAGACAAAAGTGATAATTACAAGAATAATATTTCATAGGTAACATTAAGTTTTCATGAGTGTTTTATAATGCAAGTGCTTCTGACTTTTTTATACTTTTTGAAAGAAAACATGAACAACTGTAAAAATGTCAATGTTTTTTTCTGTTTATCTCAGAACTTAGATTTTGGCACTTAGCTCTGTTTTTGTATTCAGTCGACTCGTGATAGAACACACTTCCACATTGTTGATCCCATATCCAATCTTGCATTTTCCATCAATTCAATTCTTATATATTTGAAGTGCTCTACTACTTCCAAGGGTACATCTTCAATTTTAACAATCCCTTTTCCTTCTTTCTTTCCTCTTGTCATTAGCATTTGAGACATATTAAATGTATTTCAGAGCAAAATTTTGAAAAATATATTCTAGCAATTTTTTTGTGTTTTTTGCTAAGAGGTTGGAGCCTTCAGTAGATTTGGAACACATGAGCAAAGCTGGGTACAGTTGCTTGTTTTAAATATGACATTATCCAGAAGCTTGTCCAAGCACTTCGGTCATACTCCAAGACGCCAATAGAGATGGTTGGTTCCTCAGTTTAGGTGCTGCGACAACGCGGTCATGTAGCTCCATGTTCTTTGGGTGTGTGTGGAATTTGTATGATAACCGCTGTTAATTGTGATGACTGTAAGTAAGGACTGCAGACTTAGAATTTTTCAAATAGTTCCGACTTTTGCCGCCAAATGCCACCATCAACGACCACTTAGCTACTAGACGCCACCACAGTCGGCTCTTGGCAACGAACGTAGGAACCTAAGAGCGTTGTTTACATTCTTAACCTATATAATTTAGCTTCACACAAGTGTAATTAGTGGAAGGTTCTTTAACTTGCCATAAATCTATGACATGAGACTGCCGGCTTTACTTCCCCTCCGAAGGAAGGCATACTGAGGGATTTTGCCAATAGAGAGCGGCAACGTTCACAGCAGTGGCAATTGTCTTAAGGTTATCTCGAGATGAATGAAATTGATATAGCAACTATTCAGTTGGTCAACACAATATAATCGAGTGAAAAGTTGCAATATCAATATTGTCAACACTGAAGAATGACTTCAAAGCTCTCGGAATGAAATTGATCGAAGAGTTGGAAGAAACTGGCTGTGGCCTATTAGGTGGTATCATCCCGGCAGTTCCTTGGAGTTGAAAATGGACGGTAAACCATTTTGAGGAGAGTCGATGGTCGGATTTAAACCCACTTGCCTCCCAACTGAGGAAATGGCCTGACTCCAAGGCGTGTTATTTCGTCAGGATGATATATAGTTGGAGTTGTCTGACTTTAAATACTAAAAAAGTGCAATTTATTCTTTGAAGAAAATTTGCCCACTGGGATTATGCTGCCAACATAGATATGTATTTACTTTCTTGAAGCGGCTTCGGTGGCGTAGTTGGTAGCATGCTGAGCTTCTATGCCCAAGTCGTCGGATTTTTTAAGAGCGTTAAAAATCCCTCAGTATGCCTTCCTTCGGAGGGGAAGTAGAGCCGGCCATTGACCTGTCCAGCATGGGAGGCCCTACCAGTAGCTACGCTACCGACGGCTTAACCCAATGGATCATTAGACCTTGCCAGCATTCCCACCGCGCCAAGGTCATGCAACCCCTAGGGAGAGATGTGCTACCTTCACTTACTAAAAATTATGTGCCGCGCGATGTGTTTAACGCGGATAAATTCGGCTTATTTTTTAAGTTAATGCCCGACAAGTCATATGTGATTATCAATTAACATGATATGTCATATGTGTTCAAGGGGGAGAAATGTCACGGTGGGAAAAGGTAACTGTGCTTGTTGCTGCAAATGCTGATGGATCTGAAAAATTGCCTCCGCTAATGTTGGAGAAGTCAGCTAGACCCCGTAGTTTAAAAAACATTAAACGTCTTCCGCGTGAATATAAAAATCAAGCACGTGCCTTGATGACTAGTGACTTGTTTGTTAATTGACTCAAAAAAATGTACCAAAAATTGGTAAAAGCCAATCGCAAAATCCTACTTTTTGTCAACAATGGTCTAGCTCATCCGAAAATTGTGAACCTGAAAAATGTAGAACTAGCATTCCTGCCTCCCAACACAACCAGTAAACTCCAACCAATGGACCAGGGGGTGATAAAAGTTCTCAAGCATTTCTATCGAAAGCGTGTTCTACGATATCTGCAGTGCATTGACAGTGGAGCCAAAAACCCCATCACCTTATTGGTCGCAACGAATTTCATCTCCGCTGCAGGGGGAGGGATCGAAGCTTAGACCATCCTCAATTGCTTTAATAAAGCAGGATATTTTAAGGTAAGATCCTCTCCACAATCATTTCATTTGTCAATCGTTAATCATTGTCCCCGAGTGGGACAGGCCTCACCAACCGTAACAATTATTTTCCTCCGTGCTAGTTACGAGCTTCACTCTTCCTATTCCTGATCCGGTCGGTTGACTTGAAATAGCCTGAGGATTTCCAGTTTCTGCATAAATTTTCGTTTCGCCAGAAGATTAATTTGTCTTTTTTATTTTTTTAGGGTCATGGTGTAACACCCAGTGAAACAAATCTCCCTCTAACAACTGATAATGATGGGGACTGGGCCCGCTATACGGGACAAGTTGGGAGATGTTAACTTCGAAGATTTTGTGTCAATTGACAATGGTCTTGTAACTACGGAAATCCGCGATGTCGACGACATGGTTGCAGATCATGCTGTCCAAGATGAAGACAGCAGTACAGAAATTGAATCTGCGGATGGAAATGTCCCCACACGATATGAACCTGTCGGAGCAATAAATCTGCTTCGAAATTACATACAGGATATTCCTAGCGGCGTATCAAGTGATGTGAATAAGTACTTGTGATCATTCACAGCGATAGTACACACAGTCGACAAGCATCAATTAAAGACTTTTTTAATAGGAAGTGAGATATTTAAAATATGCCTACAGTAATGAATAATAACATGCTATACTGTTTTTTGTTTTTTTTGTTTTTCTTGTTTCCGACTTTGGCCAACTATTGACCTCATGGAACCTAAGGCTTTCTGGTCAATTTTTTTCTTCTTTTCTTCCCAGAACCTCTTCATTCTTTCACTTCTAATCTTACTCTGCTCTGTTATTACCAAATTTGGCCTGTGTTGTGGTGGTTTTTCTTTGAACATCTTGGTATTGTCAACTCGGCTTCGAAACGTTTTCCTATCGTGAATGACAAGTTCAGTTAGTCCAACTTCAATGGCGTCTCTTTTGACGTCTTCTGCTCATTTTGTAGTAGCTTTCAACCTTGTGATGTATTTTAAAATTTTCTTTGTCAGCCGGTTCCCGTCCATTTTCATCAAATGCCCGTAAAATTTTAGCCTTCTTTTACGCATTGTGACCACAATGGTTTCGGTCTGCATGTACTGTAATGAAATGAAAATCCACAGCCTGCTTCCAGTCTCCGACCGGGTCAGGAATGGAATGAATGGAGCCCCCATCTAGCGGCGAGGATATGAACTGTGCCGGCTGCCGAGGCCTGACGCACTCCTCTGGGGCAATGATTAAATGAATGACAAATGAAATGATAGTGGAGAGTGTTGCTGGAATGAAATTTTGACAGGGAAATCCGGAGTACCCGGAGAAAAACCTGTCTGCCTCCGTTTTGTCCAGCACAGATCGCACTTGGGAGTGACCGGGATTTGAACCACGGACCCAGCAGTGAGAGGCCAGCGTGCTGCCGCCTAAGCCACGGAGGCTTATGTACTGTAATAATAGTAATAATACAGTAATAATAAAATACAGTACTGTACATTACTGAAATATTGTTTCCAAATTGTTTTCCCACCTCAGAAATCATTACCCGTCTATAGCACTGTCCCACTTATTTGGCATTTAAACCTGGTTCCTTGAAGAGCGTAATAACGGGGTTTTACTGTATTTGTATTGAGCTCCCGAAACACGTACCTGGTATATTGATGAATTATAAATGAATGGTATTGACTAGGCGGAAACTTTTGTTATTTGTATACCCTTAAAATATACGAGCCAATACGGATCAAAAATGAATAATTGCATTCCTAAAAACAAGCTGATGCAAGTGGTACGTAAAGCAGCCAAACCCAGATGCAGGAGTTGGAAAGTGCCTTGTTCCTGTGGACAGGTATACACAGGGAAAATAAAAAGACTCGTTTTCATTAGGATATCACAGCACATTCGAGACACAAAACAAATAAACTACTGATCTGCAATAGCTGAATATGCTGACGTCACGAGACACGCCATACAATTCTATAAGGCTGAAATTGTTGCTTAAATTCCTAGATATCAAAACAGGATTAGAGAGGCAATAGAGATCGTGAAGCATCCCAATAATTTCAATCCCGAAGACGGATTCAGGCTTAGCAACATGTGGAAAATCTCTTAGCACGTGACTGGCTGGGGCTCAGACCAATAAGGGAGCAGCATGATGCCAATACCGATCAAGCAGGCACGTCTGACTGACAACTAACGGTCAGTTTGAGTATGGTCATAAACACGTACCCATGATTAAGGCTGCTGCAATGACAGCCAAAACACCGGGAAACAATCGCCACGACACAACGTGGCTCCATCCTGAAAGCCTAGGTAATGAAATGGTACATTAATGGTGGTTAAGATGAAGTATGAAATTGTTTTTCACTCTTTTCTTGAAGAGAATGTAAGGACATTGATAGAGGCGGGAAAATGGAGATAGAACGATACATGTTGGGGATACTTGGATTGGGTGAAACACGATGGAACGGCTTTAGAGAACACAGGTTGAGACATGCCAAAATGCTGATATACTCGGGCAGAGAAGAAGAAGAAGACGATGAAAATGGAGTTTACATTTTACTGACTAGGGAAGCGAGGAGAAGCCTACTGTATTGGAAACCAGTCTCAGATCGAATCATGACAGTGAGGTTCAAGACCCGAGTGAGAAATATGCAACACAAGAAAATTACTGTAAATTATGTTTGTAGTAATGGGGAAATGAGTTGTAAGGTTTCAACTTGAGTAATTTAAGATGGCATGGACTCTACCTTATTCGGGTCCTGGGCCACCCAAATAAATACAGTTATATACACTTCCATGGTCATCACTAGGGCCCGGATAGTTATGTGCTTAACCTTTTAGAAATATGTATTTATTTATGTGCTTAAAAGTGGGAAAATATGTGATTAAGTTTTCAAAATATGTTCTTAAATTTGTATCATATTTATGCCCCCAGTTACTCGAAAAATAGTTGAAACGTCCACAGTACAAATATTCCCGCTTAACAGACCGGGTCTTGCCTCAATTTCCGAATCCTACAATACTTCCTGCGTGATACGAAATCATATATGTGCTGTTTTCGAATTTCATTCTAAAGAATGGAAGAAAATTTCACTTAAGAAACTTTCTTAGCACTGATTGTACTGTCTTATACTGATACTTGAGTGCGTAAATCTGCTCGCTTGACGTGAAAAGTAAATTAAATGTCGCCCCCGGCACAGCTATACAAACGCCCAGTTAGACAGTTAAACACAGCAACACCATTAACAATAGCCCTCAGATGAACTAAAATTCACTATTTGGTTTCCATCAGCAAGTACAACAGTATTTTAAGGTGCAAGACACTTAAACATATACACACAATAATAAACAGAATTGTATAATTTCCAAGTTGTAACATATACCGGTACGCAAAGAACTTTCCAGTTATTCCACCGGCTGACTGTCAATGTCTAGAACAAAATAATATAGAAGAAAATCACTCGACTCGTGCCACTCGAAGCCATGGGCTACACAAAACTACTTTATTGGAACGTAACATACACATACACACAGAAAGAACAAATTGTTTGCATTTTACGAATTTCTAAGTACAATAGAAGAAAACACTACACGGGTCGAAGCTTCGTTCTAGGCTTTAGCATTGTAATGCACAACAAGCAGCATTTTCAAGTTTTCAAAAAGGAAGCTCTGCCTATTTGTAGCTAATACTCTCTTGTATCGCGAAAAGCTTCTTTCCACATCGCACGAGGTTACTGGTGCATATTTAAAACATGCAATGTCTGACACTGAAAAATCTTCTTCGTTGGGCTCCAGATCTTTGTTGCCACTAAGGACACGACTTATTTGCACAAGTTTATTGTACCCTGGATTCTTTGATAAGACGTTCCTTAATTTGCCCATAACTTGTTTTCTGGGCTTCCGGGGAGAATTCTCAAGCTTTTCACAGACTTGAAGAATGTCCTGCAGAGCTGACGAAAGTGGTACGTCTTTCTTCTCAAGTTTCAAGATTGTGGAACTTATAAAAGCAAAGTTAGATTTAATGTACACCAAGTCACCTTGAACTCCCTTTGCACACATAGCTTCTAAAGACTCACTGATGCATGCAGCATCATCCTTGTTTAGTTTTTCGAGGACTGATTTTGTAACCTCAAAATTGTCGGCATAATAACATGCCGCTTCCAGCCAAGTACCCCATCTGATGCCGTACGCTAAACATGTTAAATGAATCATCTTGCTGTACAGAATTTTCAACCCCTGGGACGCTTTAATCATGTAAGGTGCAGCGTCTGTAATTAATAGAAGCACTTTAGCCATCGGATCCCATCAGGCCACAGAAGCACCATAGCATCATTGAAAGCCTTAGCTATTGTGTAACTGTTGGTTTTCTCAAGATGAACAGCTGTCAGTAAAAATGACTGTGATGGATCGCATTTTAACGCACCAACTAAGATGCTGGCTACGTAACGGCCAGTATCGTCGGTCGTCTCGTCCATTGTAATCCACACAGCGTTGTCACCAATTTCACTACGAATTCTGTGCACTGTTCTTACGCAGTGTTGACTCGTCAGGGAGAGGAATTTTGACGTACTTTTGTAACATGCCACGTAGCACTGGATTCTGCAGTTTGTTCAGTGGTATATCAGCCGCAAGATGTGCATGACAAATTTCTTGTGAGAACTGGCAGTTTGATGGACCAGATCTCACATCCTGCATTTCGGGAAACAAACGTTGTATCGACTTCTTTAAAGATGCACATTTCACGTGTTTCGCTGTCGCAACATGTTGCGTAACTTGTGAACGCATGTCTGCCGCTATGGGTTTCTCACAAATGTTGCAAAATAAAACAGTTCCATCAGTTCTAAAAACGTTGCCGAACTCCCACACTAAACGATTCAAATTAACACATTTCGCACTTTTGGGACGCATCGTATTCGTTGAAACGAGAACGCCACTGTCAGTATACTCACAAGCTTCGCAGACTACTGTGATTTCAACTAAAATTTCCCGTCTAGGTAAGGACTAGTGGAGGCTTAATGAGCCTGTTAACTCCAGCCCCCCTGCTGTACTTAATGACCGGGAAATTCCTGTCTTGAAATACTACTACAGTACGGAGAAAATGGAGCACTGACGAAATAGAGAAGCCAATTACTGGAATTTCAAAGGGTCGAAAATGTGGGCAGCAGACATCCAAGAAGTACAACATACGACCAAATATAGGAAATATGTGCTTATGAATAAATACGCCAGAATATGTATTTATTTATAAAAATCGTAGAAATATGTAAACCAGTTGAATTACCCCTAACTGAAACAACAACAAATGCGGCAAGAGTAGCTCAAGGTTTGTTTAATCATATCATAGTTAATGATCCATGGGCAACAATGAGTGGCCTAATTTTAATATAATTTAACTTTCTCTATAACAATGCCAGATATAGGTAGCAACCAAGTGAAATTATTTGTTTTAACCCTTTGAGCGTCACGTGCTATTATGGTTTTCTTACCGCAGAGCGCCAAGGCCAGTTTCCGCTTTTTGCAAGCTTTTGCTCGATCACTCACAGTTCAGCTGTTATTGTAGGTAGAAACTTGAATTTTTTGTTCCTGTTCTACTAATATGATTCCCTATACTAATAAAGGCCAACGGCTTAGCCATGTAGAAACACCGGATCCCATGAGAACTCTGCAGTTAAGCAGCATTGGGTATGGTCGGAACTTGGATAGTATGCCGGTTCTAGGTCACTGCGCACTGTTTGCCAACATAAGGAGGAGCGGAAAGGCCCTGGCCACCCTACTGCAAGTAAACTCCAGCTGAGGATAGCCTCTTCGGAGGCTCGCACCTGCCTTCGGGCAGAATACTGATTAAAATTAAAATCTAATAAAGCCTTACTTAGTTCATTTATACCATAAGTAAACATTTAGCAGCCAGAACCTAAAAATATTAATTAAAATAAAAGAAAGACAAAAGTTTAGCAATAAAAAGTATGTAGAACAAGAAATATTTTATGTATCATGTGTCATATTTATTGAATAGTTTTACTTACCCGAGGATTTCATTGATTTTTAACCTAAAATAAATTTTTAGTAAAATTAATTTACATACCCAAATGCTTTTTTTTATTTTATTTTATTGAAATTTTACTGTTCCGCCAATCAATACAAAACAATTGCGTCACTAGGCGCTAATCATGGTACATGTTTCGAACCCTTTTAAATACGGTTCTTCATCAGCCGACGTTTGTCTTAACACAGCATACTATTAAAGACATTGATAATACACAAATACATACAACATTCAAAACACATTAAAAACTTTAGCAATACATGATATTAAAACACTATTAAAATGTGGCTTGTCACAATTCCTTTGCCCTTCAAATGATATGAATAGTCGGAGTTTATTTCTGTCTCTAGGAAACCTTCATGCTAGGTTTAACAGTGAGATAGTTCATATCACATTAAAACATTTTTAAAACCACCTGTGTACTGTTGGTTCTATTTAAAAGTCACTGTTCATTAAATAGCACAATGCCTGTTGTTGCCTGTCCCTAAAATTCTTCACACCGAAATAGGTAATGAAGTTCTACTTGTTGTAGAGAAGAAAGTGTCGTCAAATGGGTCTAAAAGATGGAAAGCTTATCCTAAATGAATGGCTCTTGAAGTAGCCTAGTAGTCCATCCAGACAGTAAAGGCAGTCCTATATTGAGCAAATTTAAATAGTGTAAAAATGATGAAATATGAATCAATGAGAATGCAAGTGTGATAGCCAGAAAATTACACTATTTAAATTTGCTCAATATAGGACTGCCTTTACTGTCTGGATGGACTACTAGGCTACTTCAAGAGCCATTCATTTAGGATAAGCTTTCCATCTTTTAGACCCATTTGACGACACTTTCTTCTCTACAACAAGTAGAACTTCATTAACTACTTCGGTATGAAGAATTTTATGGACAGGCAACAACAGGCATTGTGCTATTTAATGAACAGTGACTTTTAAATAGAACCAACAGTACACAGGTGGTTTTAAAAATGTTTTAATGTGATATGAACTATCTCACTGTTAAACCTAGCATGAAGGTTTCCTAGAGACAGAAATAAACTCCGACTATTCATATCATTTGAAGGGCAAAGGAATTGTGACAAGCCACATTTTAATAGTGTTTTAATATCATGTATTGCTAAAGTTTTTAATGTGTTTTGAATGTTGTATGTATTTGTGTATTATCAATGTCTTTAATAGTATGCTGTGTTAAGACAAACGTCGGCTGATGAAGAACCGTATTTAAAAGGGTTCGAAATATGTACCGTGATTAGCGCCTAGTGACGCAATTGTTTTGTATTGATTGGCGTAACAGTAAAATTTCAATAAAATAATTATATTTGTCAATACGGACCTTAAAGAATGGCAAATTCTCCCAATTCATACCCAAATGGCCCAAACATTCAGTGAAAGTCTTATTACATTTGTACGGTTTATATGTCAATACTTACGATATACTAACGGTACAAACTTTTTTTTACTTAACACTTGTATCACAATATTATAGTAATACTACAAATAATAATAATAATCATAAAAATAATACTAACAATAATAATAATAAAAATAACCAAATTCAGTACAAATATATTACAAAGGCCTCAAAGACACGTATATTTTGTCAAGCACAATGGATGGACGGCTTTCTTGCATATGCACAGTAAGACTGCTAGTGTTGATACCGCGCCAATAGGCATGCCAGCTGATTTGAATGATATAATGAAACTATGGCCTTAAAAATAAAAGAGCCTGTTTATTTCATTAATATTAAGTCTTACTCCAACTACAGGGTGGCGCACAAAATGTCATACACTGGAAATTGTTTATGGGATATTTAATGTACATTATATTTAATAAAATATGGTATTAAAACATTCATTGAAATGTGTATGATTAGTCAGTATGCAGGACATGTTCAATATGTCCACCTTCTCGGCGTACAACAGCTTCAAAACGAATCTGCATGCTTGTGACCACTCTACGTTACACGTCCTCACTCAACCCTCGGAAGAAAGTCACAATGGCTGTTTGCAATTGCAATACATTTTCTGGTTTCTGGTGGTAGATTGTCTCCTTCAAATATCCCCACAGGAGGAAGTCACAGGGATTAAGATCGTGGCTATGTGGTGGCCAGATTGAGCCGCTCTGAAAACGTTCGGGATATCGATGGGACATCACACGGGGCCAGAAATGTCCATGCAGGAAGTCCAGAACAACATTTTCTGTGTGTGGACGAGCTCCCATCTTCCATGAACCATTGTGTCTCTATTGGTAGTCGTGATGCAAAGAGTTGTGGAAGGAAACTGTTTTGCAACATGTCCATGTAACGTGCACTGTTGACTGTGTCATTGTAAAAGATAGGCCCAGTAATTCCATGACTGGAAATTGCAGCCCATACACTCACTTTTACACCATGATTTTCAACCTCGTGCACAATAGCAGGCTGCTCTTTCGCCCAAAACCAGACATTCTGTTTGTTCACTGCACCATTAAGATAAACGTATGCCTCATCACTGAATCATGTGTTATGCAGTACGGGATCACCTTCTGCAATAGCCCACGTAGCAAACTGTACTCGCCATTGCTTGTCAAGCACCGTTAGTTTATGACCTGTTGTCATTTTGTATGGGAATAGGTCAAGCTCAGACTGCAGTATTCTCTGAATTGACCGACGAGAGATGCCCAGCTGAACACAGGCAGTTCTGGTGGATTTGGAGGGGCTCCGAGCCACAGCCGCTCTCACAGCAGCAATATTCTCCGGTGAGCGGACTGACTTGAGACGGGTCCGTTTTCTCTCCAGTATAGTGCCTTCTGTTTCAAATTGGCTGGCCAGTCTATACACCGTCTGTCGGCAGGGAGCCCACCGGGTACAGAAATGAACACGAAAACTTTCCTGAGTCCGAATTACACTCTGTTTCCGCATAAAACAACTCTGTTTTCACCTGTTCGCACGTCAATCTCCATTTGTCCGCCATGTTGTATAACTGGAAGCCGGTACGCATGCGCGACATATGCTGCTGTCAGTCGAATCAGGCATGAAATAAGGTTTCTGTTCACGGAAGGACATGGGTTGTGAGCCCAGATTTACACATTTTATAAATCATTTTTGATGTATGACATTTCGTGCGCCACCCTGTATATTGGTAAAATCTGAAAGGAAATGACTGTTATTTTTAATAATTAAATATAAATACTGAACGGGCTTTCAAAAGGATGCTCAGAAGGTTAAACATCTATGTAATGAAAATAATAGGATATTTACTATTTTAGGTAGATTTCATTAGAAAGCTAACTATTGCAATTGGTCCCATGTTTCGACTTCCAGAAAATTTCGACATATCTTCGCGTTTCACATCCCCCAGACCCCAAAACCACCGTCAGTTCAAAAGTTTATATATAATTTATGTATGTATATATGTATAGATATCAGTTTCTTGTGGACACGATAACTGCCGTAATTTTGCACCAATCACTTTGAATTTTTTACATGATATGTATCCCCTTAAAATTTCGGTCGAGTTCGTTAATGGGCAAAATCGGTCAAAGGGGGTGAAAATGGGAGGCTTTTTTCAAAAAATTGAAATGTCGCTATAACTCTCTTAATATCTGAAATATTGAATCCATTCAAAGTTCATACTATGTGTCGGATAAGGCCCTAAAATTTATGTTTGAAAAGTTTTTTGATAGCACCAACCATTGATTAAAGGGGTGGGAAAAAGTGGGTTTTTCAGGAAACATTAATCATATCTCTGTTAATAGGCACAATATCAAAACCGTACAAAATGGACAATATTCCTCCTATAATTACCTAAAACTTTTGTCTGAAAGAATTTTTGATATGACCCACCATTATGCCACGGGATGAGCAAAATTATATAAATTATAAGAAAATGCCAAGTGCCAAGAGAGGTTGCCATGACAACTTTACTTTTAATTGATAAGGGATGAGCCATCAGCAGTTGCTATGACAACGCCACTGCACGAGATCACATTCAGTTTTCCATCTGTCTGTGGGAAGCGACTTCGGTATCGGAACTGGTAGCATGCTGAACTTCTATGCCCAAGGTCGCGGGTTCAAACCCGGCTGAAGTCGTCGGATTTACTAAGAGCGCTAAAAAACCCTGAGTATGCTTTCCTTCGGAGGGGAAGTTCCAACGTTCGTTGCGAGTTGATGGTTCCGGAGGCATCTAGTAGCCAAGTTCACAGCTAGGTGTCGTTGATGGTAGTATTTTTAATTATGTAGCCTATTTTAGGTAGATTTCATCAGAAAGCTAACTATTGCAATGGGTGCCACGTTTCGAATTCCGGAAAATTTCGACATATCTTCGCGTTTCACATCCCCCAGACTCCCAAACCACTGTCAGTTCAAAAGTTTATATATATGTGTGTGTAAATATATGCATATATATCAGTTTCTTGTGGACATGATAACTGCCATAATTTTGCACCAATCACTTTGAATGTTTTACATAATATGTATCCCCTTAAAATATCGGTCGGGTTCGTTAATGGGCAAAATCAGTTGAAGCGGGTGAAAATGGGGGCTTTTTCTTTCGAAAAAGTGAAATATCGCTATAACTCTCTTAATACGTGAAATATCGAATCCATTCAAAGTTCATAATATGTGTCGGATAAGTGCCAAAAATGTATGTTTGAAAAGTTTTTGAAAGCACCAAAGATTGACCAAAGGGGTGGAATAAAGTGGGTTTTTCGGGAAACATTAATCATATCTCTCTTAATAGGCACAATATCAAAACCGTACAAAATGGAAAATATTCCCCTAATAATTACCTTAAACTTTGTCTGAAAGAATTTTTGATCTGACCTACCATTACGCCAAGGGATGAGAAAAATGATTTCGGAATTAAAGAAAATGCCAAGTGCCATCAGAGGTTACCATGACAACGCTTCTAAATTGATGTGGGATGAGCTATCAGAGGTTGCCAAGACAACGCCATTGCACGAGATCACATTCATTTTTCCATCTGACTCTGTGGGAAGCGGCTAACTGGTAGCATGCTGAACTTATATGCCCTAGGTCGCTGGTTCAAAGCCGGCCAAAGTCGTCGGATTTTCTAAGAGCGCTAAAAATCCCTCAGCATGCTTTCCTTTGGAGGGGAAGTTCCAACGTTCGTTGCAAGTTGCTGGTTCGGTGGCATCTAGTAGCCAAGTTCACAGCTAGGTGTCGTTGACGTTAGTATATGGTACAAAATTAGGAACTACTACTTAAAATTGACCTTACCTGAATTACAGACTAATACAGTCATCACAATTAACACCGTTTATCATATTCTACACACACGCAATGTACACGGGGTTACATGACCACGTAGTCACAGCCCATAAACTGAGGAACCAACGAACATCTCTGCGGGCGATAAAATTTTGCGTGAAGAAGTAACAGACTGTCAGATAGTTAGTTACACATCAGTTCCAAACCTTGCATAAGGACAGTGTGATCACAAGTATAAAAATGAACCCCAAATGACAGGAAGGTTACCATCCCTATAAGACAATAAAATGATAAAAATATGCATACAAAAACGAAAAAAACGTTAATTAACCTCCAAATGTAAAATACTTTCTTGCAATAAATGAGGTCTGATCCTCCTACGAAAACCTGCATATTTTGCCTATTATAGCCTATCCCCTAGTTTGCCCGGTGAAATCTACCTCCGCCTTCCGGCGTGCCGAGAGGAAATTTTTTAATTGTGTAGTGAGTCACAGAAATTATGATTTCAATTATCTCAATATGTTATAGGAGGCACCAGTGTCACCAGCCATTTTTGAAACGGCTGCCAGGAACTGTATACAGCATAACGTTGAGATTACTGAATGTACTACGCCAGAAGATGCAGTATACAGAGCAAATGTGATAGCTACAACCTTGCATGACAAAGGAAGCTTGCACATCACCCAGAAGGTAACATATACACTGTGAATGTAAATGAATTTCTTAGTGGACTAGTTTTGCATACTCCTCATTACCTTGCCTCAATGCTTGCAAGACTGGCAAGAGAAATTAGCTATGGCTAGACTGTCTGACTGACCAGCACCCATGCAATTTCATAATTCGCACCCTGTACATTGTTCTGCTTAGAATTAGGTACTGATTAAGAAGAGGAGTTAGGGTGATAACAATAAACATTAAGCATTTGTTTAATGAAATAAACTATCAGTCAGCATGCAAATTCTTATTGTCACCAAAGCCAGTTTGTTTCTGAGGGAAGGAAATAAAAGCAGATTGTGCAATTGTCTTCCTTGGGCAGCTTTTCCTATTTATCTCAGTATGGGGTCACTTCATCATAAATATTATTGACCGAAAGAGCTAAATTTTTTAGACAGACTGTTTTAAAGAAAAGAGTGGAAAACAATTTAAAACTTCTTTAACACCTCAGTATTACACAATGATTTGTAGAGCTCAGCCACTGTAAGTGCGACCCTGTGTGAGCGCTAGCTCCGTCAGCCAGTGTGACAGAGAGGACTGCGAGCTAGTAGTTCGCATTTTTTCCGGGGTTTCAGTTGGCGTTGCTGGGCTCTAGCTTGGTTTTCTTTAGGGAATGTCTGCTACTTAAATACCAATGTTTATATAAAGACATGGTAAATGTGTTGTTGATGTCTGGTTCCGTGCTGACTTGAAACTAAATATAATTATACAAATCTTCTGCCTGTCATCACTATGTATACTGTATATTCAGAGTGAACGGAAACTGTAATAAAATGGTCATATGAACTGCATAATGTCCAAAGTGGATGTTGCATTGTTTGCTCGAACACCGGACATAAACCCCCTCGATTTTTACTTGTGGCGGTATCTGAAAAGTGTTGTGAATGCTGAGCCAGTTCCTGAAGTGTAGGCCCTTGATAAGCATGTCTATGTAGCCTGTGATGCTATAAAGGTGGAGGCTGGAAAATTCTGAAAAGTGAGGTGATCCATGATGTGATGTGTGGACGCTTGGATTGCATCCCATAGAGGTCACTTAGAACATCTTTTGTAACATTCGGAGTGTTTGTGAGGTTAATCAGTGCCATCTCATTTGGACAATAATTATGCAATATGACAATCCTCACATGTTAATCTTTCATCGGACAACCCCCTCCCCCTTCTTTGCTGTGATTTCTATCCTCAGCCAGGACCACGCCATGCCTTGGTATGTCTCCTTGCCTACTTAAACTAGAGAATTCAAAATTTTATTTCATAGATAAAAGAGAGTATCTTTTTGCATTTCCCCACCCTATTCTGAATCGGTATCCTAATGAAATGTGTCAACCTGGACCAGTATCCTCTTGTGATCGAGAATCTTCTATGTTGATTTAACTACTGTACGCCTTGACCTGTGAGCCGCAGCCTGCGAGCTTGAAATTTTTCCTTTAATCTGGAAAATTCTAAAACTATTAATTGTGGCATGTTCCTGGTTCTTCTCGAGTCCTAAACTACTCTGGAAGTACCGTATTTCCCTGATTTTTCCCACGAATTTTAGGTTAAAAAAGTGCGACGATTATGCGAAGAATATTTAAGTTCAAGGAATATACTGTATCATTATTTGCTGCATGGGCCAGTCATTCGCGTAGCGTGAGTCTGGCGTGAGTCATAGCCTGCACTCAGAGACAGGCTTCTTTCTTCTAACTAGGTCACGACTGGTTAAAGCTCGCGGAATGTGCTGACGAAGCTGGCCGTTTGCGTCGCGGTTCATAGCCCGCAGGCATAAAGACGAGATTACTTTCTCCTGATAAGATCACGCCAGATTAGGCCTATAAGCTCGCGGAATATGCTATGTGATGAGGCTGGCCGCTCGCGTCACAGTTCATAGCCCACTGGCATAAAGACGAGATTACTTTCTGCTGACAAGATCACACCAGATTAGGCCTATAAGCTCGCTGAATGTGGGCTGGCCGTTCGCGTCACAGTTCATAGCCCGCAGGCATAAAGACAAGATTAATTTCTGCTGACAAGATCACGCCAGATTAGGCCTATAAGCTCGCGGAATGTGCTAAGTGATGAGGCTGGCCGCTCGCGTCACAGTTCATAGCCCGCTGGCATAAAGACAAGATTACTTTCTGCTGACAAGATCACGCCAGATTAGGCCTATAAGCTCGCGGAATGTGGGCTGGCCGTTCGCGTCACAGTTCATAGCCCGCAGGCATAAAGACGAGATTACTTTCTGCTGACAAGATCACGCCAGATTAGGCCTATAAGCTCGCGGAATTTGCGCTGGCCGCTCGCGTCACAGTTCATAGCCCGCAGGCACAAAGACGAGATTACTTTCTGCTGACAAGATCACGCCAGATTAGGCCTATAAGCTCGCGGAATTTGCGCTGGCCGCTCGCGTCACAGTTCATAGCCCGCAGGCATAAAGACGAGATTACTTTCTCCTTGCAAGATCACGCCAGATTAGGCCTATAAGCTCGCGGAATGTGGGCTGGCCGTTCGCGTCACAGTTCATAGCCCGCTGGCATAAAGACAAGATTACTTTCTGCTGACAAGATCACGCCAGATTAGGCCTATACGCTCGCGGAATGTGGGCTGGCCGTTCGCGTCACAGTTCATAGCCCGCTGGCATAAAGACGAGATTACTTTCTACTGACAAGATCACGCCAGATTAGGCCTATAAGCTCTCGGAATTTGCGCTGGCCGCTCGCGTCACAGTTCATAGCCCGCAGGCATAAAGACGAGATTACTTTCTCCTGACAAGATCACGCCAGATTATACGCTCGCGAAATGTTCTAAGTGACAAAGCTTGCCGCTCGCGTCACACTTCTTAGCCCGCAAGCATAAAGACGATATATTTTTCTTCTGACAAAGTCGCGCCAGGTTATAAAGTCGCGGCAGCCTGTGCAACTGACTGGCGCACAAATACGAATATGCTATGCGACGATTATGCGATGAAATTTTTTAAACCTATTTTAGTGTTTGAAAAGTGGGGTGCGACGATTACGCGGTGGCGACGATTATGCGAGGAAATACGGTAATGTGTTGACCTATTCCATTGGATGTCTGTCATGGTCATGCCAACCTAAATATTGTCATTTAGAATACTCAAACGTTTGCAGTAGTCTGTTCAGAATACCATTAGTTTGCAAATGATCGGGTTGCCTATTCTTCGCTCTCTTGGTAGTTTTTTAAATACAACAGTGTTGCCATTGTATTAGTAATTCTTTTAGTACATAATATTCATCGTTTATTTATAGTGGGTTAATCACCTAAGATGTCCCTCTCAAATATCTTCTAAACTGTTCAAGATGTCAACATTCTGTTTTCCATTTTATTGAATGGTTTTAAGGGGCTCATAAAATAACATTCAAGTATTTTCCCTGTTTTTTTAATCACTGAGGTATCGGTACTAATTTCTCTCATGACATACTTTTAATGAACAAATTCAGCAATGTTTTCAAATCAGACAAGTATTTTTTGAGGCGTAGACATGCCTTCTTTCAGTGAGATGTTGTCAAAGAGGTGGACTGAGTGCTTTGTTGAGGCACCTGCATGTCTCGCTTCAAATTGAGAAACGTAGTCGTTATTCCATAAGTAGGGATCAATGGGAAAAGTAAATTAAATTTTCAAAGAATAGATCATGAAGTTTCATGCAGTGTCTACGGCACTAATTTCTAACGTCGCTTGTTGTTTGCTACAATGAGAACAGGTATCAAATTCATAGGCGCCAGAATCGAGGAAGGGGATCCTGGGAACAAACCACTTTCTTCCTCAGCAAATTATGAATCAAAGACCTCAAAGAGAGGCTGAAACTAGCATTTGTGAGCTGTCGGATGAAGTTGGGTCATGTTTGGAATGGGTTCTCTTGTCTATAGCACTTGACCTCAGTTTACCTGTTGGTGTGCCTTTTCTTGCGCATGATCAATGATGAGTATTTTGTTTGCTTTTGTTGTTAATTACGATATAAATTATTGATATCTGATAGTGACATTTTTACTGTCGAGTTAATAAATAATTTAACGTCCCCAATATGGTACATTTTCTACGAAGCCACACTGGACTTATGTTTCAAGGACGCATGCATTACTATAAAAATACATCTGCTATTGTTGTTGAATCACAAATTGCAAGTTCGATGTGAAAGTGAAGATGAAACAGTGTCAAATATGAGAAATGCACTGCATGAATCTTTAAGCAAGAAATTCTCTTATGTTAAAGGGCATACTTCACTAAAACATTACTTGACCCAAGATTTAAATTGAAATACCTTAGTTCCGACAAAGTGGACTTTGCAATGTCGAAAATATTAGGAGTTTTGAAGGAGCATAACGACTGTGAAGTGGTAGACAGAGACAATGCGCTTACATCTTCTGCAGTACCGATCCTGCCTGCAACCAAAATTCAGCAGGAAAAGAAAGTCTATGGGATACCCACGACCACATCTCTGATCAGATGCAGACAGATACCCACAATAGAATTCCCTTATCAAACCAGTGTTTTAACCACTAGTTCTTAACCGGTGTTCCGCGAGAGCCTCGGGAGTGGTCCGCGGGAGAAAATGGTCCACCATTACGCATAAAGAAAGTGGCCAATTAATGGAGATTTCGAAAACGATGTGCGTTGAACAAGAATCGTCCGAATGTATCCGCGGCGATCACTAACGAGTTTCGAATTGAAATATCTGTAAAATAGGTGTAATTAGAATATGATACAAAATAATTATCATAACTTATGTTTAATCATCGCAAATAAACTTTCACCAACATTAAACAACCAGAAAGTCACAGGGCAAAATTAAAATTATTATGGTTATTATTATTTTGCAATGTCCTTTTCAAACAAAATTGTTTCTTTAACATAAAATTTGCAATTGAGACTTTTCATATTATGTAGGCTATTTACAGTATGTAATTTAGTTGTACTGTACACTAATTAATATAATAATAAATAGTGTGTTCTAAAAATTGTTTTGCTTAATCAGCTTAGAATATTATTATGGCAAAGGCGATGAGGAAGGTTTACAACTGATAAGGTGTACTGGCGGAGGGTGGGAGGGGTGTGAGGGAAGGGGAGAGGAGGAGGAGGGGGGGGTCTGTACGTGATTCAATTTCAGGCTGAGTGATCCGCAGACTTCTACGGGTTCAGAACCACTGGTTTAAATAGACCTTCCATTGTTATCTGACACATACTCATATAGGAACTCTAGTCCATATCCTACTCTAAGAAAAGCAGTGTTGAAGTACCTTTCTGCTCCATCTACTAGCATTCCTAGCGAACAGATGTTCAGTGCCACTGGACAAGTTTACGCAGATCGTTGAAGTAATTTATTTGGTGAAAATGTGGAAAAACTTATTTTCTCAGCTTATAATGTAAGAATTTTTAATTATGATTACTAGAACTACTAAGTCAGCTAAACATTTAAAGTGTTCTTGATGTGACTTTTATTTATAGATAGTTGTTATTTATTTTGTTTTTGTTTATTAATACTTTTGTTTTGTATGTTAATTTAATTTTCTTCCTTTCAATGATATGATTATTATCGTTATTCTGAGGCTGTTCATAGAAATAAATTTGCAATATAATTTTAAGAGAATGCCATACAGTACATAATATAATACATCATAGAGGAACCTCTTACATAATATAATATATCGTAGAAGAACCTGTTAGTTATCGACCTGTTCGAAACAAATACTTCTTGAAAATACTATTTGTTCCCAGTCAATTTGTGAGATCTTCGAAGTGAAATTCCACGTTCCCTGGTTCGGATTTCACGTAAAAAGGAGGTCCCATGGCTAATGATCGCATGAATAAAGGTCACGTAAAGCTAAAAGCTTCCTTCCTTTTCAAAATACTATTTGATTGTGATATGTGGGCGCATGTTTCATGCCAAGATTGGCCTGTTTAGTCATCAGAAACACATCCACAAGCTAGTTTGAAAAGCTCTATGGAGGAAGAAGTATGTGTACTCGGAATCGAGTTACAGCCGACGACGATCTACTAAAGAATTAAAAATTGATATAAGTTGTAGTTTTAAGGGTTTTCTTATTAATTTTGTTGTACCTACATTGTATTCCAAAAGTTCTTTGCTAATAAATTGAAGTAATTTATTTAACTTAATCGAATAATCTGTTACAAAGCTAGGAAAACTATTGGTTTCAGGGTATGATGTAAATTAAACTAATTGTATTTGCCGGTAATTATATAAGTTTCAGCCGGACACTAATTGGTGGATTATTTGAATAAAGCAGCCTGCTGCCATAGCCTGTATTCACTCCACACACAATCCTTACTTTATAAAAATATTGCTATGCTTGAAACTTACTTTGGGAATCACCTATGTAGTACAGTGTCTATTATTGCAAGCATACTTCATGTGTTGAATTTGCTCAGCAACAAGAAGCAAGTGAGTATTCCTTTATAAAATTAAAAATATTTCTAATCCACAGATGCTAACTGAAGCTGCAGTTGACTGGATTCTTTTGCACGATCTTCCTCGATCCAAAATTGAAGTCGCAGATGATGTCTTCTATTCTTGTAACAACAAAGCTTGGGACTCATGTGAGAACTTGATTTGGGTTACTATGGTAATTTTCTATTTTCTTAACTAAACCTGTCAGTAGTCATATTTTGAGGAGCAAAGCAAAAATGGACATCTTGTTGAATAATTTCATATTTAAAGTTTATGCTATTTTTCTAAAATTAAGTATTAATTTTGAAATATCTTATACCATATAAGAGCCTCCATGGCTTAGGCGGCAGCATGCCGGCCTCTCACTGCTGGATTCGTGGTTCAAATCCCGGTCACTCCATGTGAGATTTATGCTGGACAAAGCGGAGGCAGACAGGTTTTTCTCCGGGTCCTCCGGTTTTCCCTGTCACAATTTCATTCCAGCAATACCCTCCACTATCATTTCATTTCATCTGTCATTCATTTAATCATTGCCCCAGGGGACTGCGACAGGCTTCGGCAGCCGGCACAGTTCATGTCCTGGCCGCTAGCAGGGGGCTTCATTCATTCCGTTCCCTGACCCGGTCAGTCGACTGGAAGCAGGCTGTGGATTTTCATTTTCATTTTTTTTTTTCATTGATACCATATACTGAAAAAGAAAATATTTGGCAATAGGTCCCTTTTTGTGTTCCATCTCACATCTATTGCAGTGAAGATGGTATTGTAAACCTTGTACATACACTTGTATGCATACTTATCTGAGGACCCAAGCAAATTCTTACACCTCCTTTGTTAATTTATTTTGGTTATGTTTTTTGTTTATCACATGTTTATTGGTCCTTGAGGCTCAAAGAGTCGCTGTACATTATTTCACAACTATTTGATACTGTAACCGTCCGGCACACCAACTTGGTGCAGCCAGTCTTTATCTACGTGGTGTGTGTACGGTTCAGTAATAGCAATCATTAAATTACACAAAAGTTGGTATAGAAATGCTCTGGGTATTCGATACGTGAATGACACACACTGTGGAAGGGATAAATAACAACTTACTGTTCTAGAACATATTTACATAACGTGGAAATCAAACTGTCAATTCTGTCAAGGAAATCTTCCCTTTAAAATAGCCTGGAATCTATATTGCCATGATATGAAGAAATTAGAACGCTTCCACCAGCAGAAGCTCAGATACATTATGAACATCAAGTGGGATGACTATGTTCCAAAAACAACAGTTCTTGAGAGTACAAAGATGAACAGTAGAAAATCCACCATTGTTGGTCACCAACTCATGTAACGTATTTTTCGTGGGGTTTTATGCAACTGGCATAAGTCAGTAGGAAGCCATTCTATATTTATTTACGCGGCAAATTGTTCAGCCAAGATAATTTTTCATGTTAATTTATTATTATTATTATTAATTTATTATAATTATTATTAAGGTATTTTCGGAGCATTTTATAAAAATTATTAGCATTCAGATAGGTTTTCTATGTCTTAGAAAACGCTATCAAGCAAATTATTACGAACGACGATATCATAGAAAATTATCTGATTACGGAATTTTACGGAGTTTTTGTCAGTTAGGGTATTTGAGAGAGATGACTCACTGGGATTTCAAGTACACGCTGAATCTTGTCGAGGAGCATGACGCAATCTTGGGTCGCAAGGTCTAGAAAAGGCGAATTGTGGAAACGGAAATCGACTTCTCCCTCCCGCGGAGTGTAATGAGGAAGGAGTGGGGATCTAGCGCGTAGGGTGCAGCCAATCAGTGGCGACGACGTAAGCTAGATGTCGGTACCATGGTGGGGGAGCCAACAGGTGCATATATCGTTCGACGCGCCGTGAAACAAGAACAATCTGTGTAGTTCTTGCCGAGTGTGGATATACGCGGGAATCGCTCCGATGTTCCGTGGAAGAGGACTATCTGTGAAATACTTGAGGTGTACGGTCGCAAGTGCGTGTCGCTCCGATGTTCAGTGGAGTTAGCGACGAACTTTTGTAAAACTTGGTTGTACGAGTGTTTGGGTCCGAGGTACGGACCATAGAATTATCTAATCTACCAGAATATCATCAAATTCCGACGGAGATGACGACGTCCAGGAGACTGTGGGAAGCTCACAACATCTTCAAGAACGAGGGAAATGCTTTGGCAATTTCCAGTGGTAAGCGCCAATGACGCAGAAATACGCAATCTCTCATTTTCTTTGTTCTACATTTCATATTTCAGTAACTTCATAGCTTGGAAATAAGAGTAAAATCAATTTATCAGACTCCGTTTTCACGTAATTTTCTATCGGTAATATTCAAATCACAACGCTCCAATTTAAATTTTATACTTATTATTATTAATTTTGCTATTCTTGTTTTATATAATAAATTCATTTCTTTTACAATGCAATCTTTGCTTTCAGTAGGTAGCATTAGATATAGACCAATTCCTTCTCCTGATACAATTGTTTGTTGGGTTAATGA
Organism: Meconema thalassinum; assembly: GCA_946902985.2. Taxonomy (NCBI): domain Eukaryota; kingdom Metazoa; phylum Arthropoda; class Insecta; order Orthoptera; family Tettigoniidae; genus Meconema; species Meconema thalassinum. The sequence goes on from OX336393.1 coordinate 180,985,891, forward strand.
TCAAATCATACCACGATCTGAGTGAATAGAGTCTTGAAGGTGTTCTGCCAGAGCTAGACGTTGTTAAATACAAATTTAGATTTCAACATTGCGTTGAGGTCTTGGCGCCCATTAAAACAACATAGCTTAGGCAAAGGTAAACAGTTACATTTCTCACCCAACAGTTAGGAGCTAGCAAAACGTCTCATTTGTACGCTCAACGTGGAGCAAAGTAAATAACGTTTCACTTGGCGCCCAACGTGGGGCTGAAAACCTAATAACATTTGTGGAAGGAGAAGGGTATATATTTCTGTGCCTGTATTTTGGGGGTTATTTGTCTGTATCAGTGTATATCATTATGGGGGATGAGAAAGAAAGACAGATGAGGTTACGTAGTGGTCATCAACGGGAGAGTGATGATACGAGCAGTATGTCGAGTGATGGTAGTACCGGGGTAGCGGAGGTAAATCCCGATACTGAAACAGGGAGTGTAGGCGGCCAACCAGAATTAAAAACTTTACTTCTCGAGTTTATGTATCAGAACAAAGTTAGTAGTGATGCCTTAAATGCAAAGTTAGAACAGAATAACGCTAAATTAGAACAAAACAGTAGGGAAAATAAAGAAAGTACAGAAGCTTTAAATGCAAAGTTAGAACAGAATAACGCTAAACTAGAACAAAACAGTAGGGAAAATAAAGAAAGTACAGAAGCTTTAAATGCAAAGTTAGAACAGAATAACGCTAAACTAGAACAAAACAGTAGGGAAAATAAAGAAAGTACAGAAGCTTTAAATGCAAAGTTAGAACAGAATAACGCTAAACTAGAACAAAACAGTAGGGAAAATAAAGAAAGTACAGAAGCTTTAAATGCAAAATTAGAACAGAATAACGCTAAACTAGAACAAAACAGTAGGGAAAATAAAGAGAGTAATAGGGAATTGAGCGATAGTTTAAACGCCAGATTAGAACAAAACAGTAGGGAAATGAGTGACAAATTCGAACTGATTAGAGGTGAGATCCGGGGGGTGATGGAAGAAAAGGCTAAAGAGATTATTGCAGATGTAGACAGAAAATTAGGAAAAGTACAGGAGGAGTTGGAAATTAGAATCAGTACACAGGCTGAAAATTTAAAAGAACTAGTGCAACTGGAAACACAGCAGGTCAAAAAGCAATTGGGGGGAGAAATTGACAAAATTCAGGTAGCTACTAAAGAGGTTAAGGAACAGCTGGGGGGTAGAATTGAGAAAGTCCACTCACAAGTAGTTGCAGAAGTAAATGATTTAAGAGAGAGTAATAGGGAAAGCATTAGCAAGATTGAGGAGAAACAAGCAAAGCTATATGATAAAGTAGAAGAATCAGAAGGAAACATTAAATTAACAGTAAACAGTATTGAGAGGAAGGCTGAGGAGAAAATCGCAGAATTAGAATTAAAATTAAAAGCTAGGATCAGGCAAGAAAATAGTCAGAATAGGCCAGTTTTGGTGAATAGCACACACAGGGAGGTAGAACTGGGTAAGTTCAGCAATCGACAGGGGTGCCCAATGGAGTTCATGAACACTATAGAAAATAAATTCGGGGAGAGGTTGGAAAATGGTAGTATTGAGTGGTGCCAGGTAGTTGAAATTTTAGAACAAGTGTTTGTGGGGGAAACGAGGAATTGGTTTGCTGTCTACAGAGACAAGTTTACTGATATGAATGATTTTAAAATAAAATTCTGTGAAAAGTTCTGGAATGAGGTTATTCAGTCGCAGCATCGTGAGGGAGTAGTGTGTGGTAAATATAACCCTAAAGGAAGCTCCACCATGACCGAATACTTTTTAGGGCAGGTATTAGTGTGTAAATATCTGGATGGCTTGAAGGAGGAAAGTGATGTGGTAAGGTTGCTACTTAGGCACTTTCCCTATAGGATCAAGGAGGCTGCTTGTATCCAGAATGTAAAGACTATATCACAAGTAGAAAGTTTGTTAAGCACATTTGATGCACTAGGGAGAGGGGGTTATGAGGACAATTTCAATAGGAACCAGGGTAATAATAATAATAGACCTAATGAAGCCAGGCATCAGGAAGTTCAAGGGAACGGTGGCGAAGGGGCCAATGCTCAAAATAGAAATAATAATAATCAGCTAAATCAGAACAGAGGAAATGGCTATGGTAATCAGTATCAAGGGAGGAACAATGATTACAGGGGAAATCAAGGGAGAAACAATGATTTCAGGGGAAATCAAGGGAGAAATTATAATGACAATAATTACAACCAGAATAGGGATCAAGGAAGAGGACAGCCTAGTGGTAGTAATATACAGCCAAACAATGACAACACAACTCAGAACAACCAGACCAGTGCAGTAGTAACTAGTACTACGGCCAGCTGTAGCGGTTCTTTAAACGCGAACCAGGCTGCGAAGTAAGGTCAGAATCTCAGTCTGTAGCATGCCCTGTCCATACAATTATACAGGAACCCTATGACCTAAATGTAAGAAATGAATTATTACATGAACTAAATGATGAAGGTATTATTCAGGAAGTGGTTAGTAAGAGCCCCATAGTTAAATTTAACGTGTCCGAGGCGTACACAGATGTTTTAATTGATAGTGGTTGTATGAAGAGTTGCATAAGTAGTGCATTTTATGATAAAATGAAAGGAACTGGAGTAAATTTTGAGGAGATGCCAATTAAAAGCACTTTTGTTATCACAGCTGTTGGGAAGAGGTCTAAAGTAATTTCTAAGCAAGTTTTAGTAGACATTAAAATTAATAATCATGTAGAGAAGCAGATTTGCCTTGTAATTCCAAATTTAGTATTCAGTGTTATCTTGGGTTCAGAGTGGCTAAGTAGAGTGTCTGGTAACTTATGTTATGATGTAGGGAGTTTGAAATTTAAATGGGGAGATTCTGAAGTAGAAGTAGCGTTCAATGACCATATTCAGAGGAGTAGTATTGTAGGTGTGATTTGTACTTTAAATGAGATATCGCCAGCCGTAGAGCGGGGTTCTCCATGTTTTGTGGGCAGTGTGATTACGAACGGAAGTCTAGAGGACTCGTTACGTGAGGCTGCATTTCAGGGAAATATAGAGGATGAACAGTGTGTTCGGCTCTATGATGTGTTATTGTGTAATAGGAGAGTTTTTGACGATCGCATTGGTATGGCCAATTGCTATACACATTCATTGAACGTTATTGATAGGTCAGTATTCACAGGACATAGATATCCTGTACCTTTCGCTTATCAGAGTGCAGTTGAGGCACAAATTAATCAGATGCTTGAAGATGGGATTATTGAGCACTCGAACAGTCCATATGTTAATTCTTTGATCACGGTACCCAAGACCGACGGCACTGTTCGTATTTGTTTAGACGCTCGTTTGGTTAACAGTAGAATTAGTTCAGATCAGCTGAAATCTATGTCAATAGAGGAATTAATGCAAACATTTGAGGGGAAGAAGTATTTCACTTGTGTAGATTTGAGTTCCAGTTTTTGGCAAGTGCCACTTATGTACGAAGATAGACCATTTACAGCTTTTAGTCATAAATATAACCTTTATCAATTTTGTAGAACACCTTATGGGTTAAAGAGTAGTTCAGCAGCTTTAATTAGGGCTTTAAACATCGCATTAGGGGATGACACAGGAGAGTTTGTAACCATTTACATTGATGATATGGTAATTAGTTCACGCAGTTTTGAGGAGCATCTATGTCATTTAAATATAGTTTTTCAGAAGTTAGATCAGGCAGGGTTCACTTTGAAGCTGTCTAAGTCGTCATTCTGTCAGTCAGAAGTGACATTTTTAGGTCATAGAGTGTCGAGTAGAGGTGTAACACCAGAGGAAAGTAGGGTTAATAAGATACTTAACGCAGAGGTGCCACAGAATGTTAAACAGTTAAAAACTTACCTGGGAATTTGCAACTTTTTCAGGAGGTTCGTTCTTAAATACTCAGGGTTGGTAGAACCATTCAGGGAATTGCTTAAAAGTGGGACTCGGTGGAGATGGGAGTCTAAGCATGATCAGGCTTTTAGAGCGCTGAAGGAAGGTTTTGAGAAAGCTGTAGTGCTGAAATATCCGTTAAAAGATAAGGAATATGTGGTTATGACAGATGCTTCACATATAGGCATTGCTGGAGTATTATGTCAGAAAGATGATGAGGGTAATCTGTGCATTGTATCTTTAGCCTCGCGAGGACTGACAGCAGCGGAGAAAAGATACACGATTACTGAGTTAGAGCTTTTAGGTATTGTTTTCAGTTTAGGGAAATTTAGAATGTATTTAGTAGGGGGGAAATTTGAGATCCACACAGATCACCATGCATTACTGTATATGAGGACTTGTAAACTCAGTTCTAACAGAGTTAGTAGGTGGATTCTTGCTCTGCAGGAATACGAATTCACAGTAAAATATATTAAAGGTAAAGATAACATTCTTGCAGACATGCTATCGAGGGACAGTAATTTATGTAGGGATTATCCTGTGGTTAAAGCAGAGGATGGTATTTTAATATGTGCATGTGTGGACAGTAGCAACAGGGCATCGTTACAGACACTGAGAAATAGGCTAGTAGAGCAACGTGATGACGTTCATTTAAAGGGAGCCACTTGCAAGGTTGGAAGCAGGTGACGCAGAAACATTTATAGTTTCCAAACGTATTGGAAAAACAGCATATGTGCTGGAGAATAGTGAGGGAAACAGATTATACGGGACGTATAATATACATAGTCTACGAAAATATGTGTCATAAAGTGAGTGTGTTTAGCTGGCGAGCCAGCCTATCAAATGAGTAAGTGTGGTGTCTGGTGCGTGGAAGATCTGGTCTTAAGGCAGGCGTATCAGAAGTCACACAGGGGGGTAGTATGTAAGTAAATGAGAGTTTTTAAGGTACAGGGAAATATGACGGGATTGTTGGATGCTGTTGAGCACTAAATTGTCTCGATGCACCAAGGCCATTTTGGCAGCGCTGATGGGTTCCCATTTATCTCCAAGAGATGGGGGAGCGCTTGAATAGGGCTTGTTAGCTTAAGGCGTCCACGAGATAAAAGATGGGCCATCAGAATGCGAGACAATCCTTCATGAAACTCATACATATCAGCACACGTGATTTCTGTTTACGGCCTCGCCATGTAAGATTTGTAAGTGTGTAATTTAAGATAATTTGTACAATGGTATTATGTGTGTGAGGAGAAATGGTCTGTGTTGAGAACTAGTATTAAGTAGAATATGGTTAACGGGAACTTAACAAGACAGGGCGATTACGGCACAGAAATATTTGGTGTTATATGTAATGCGCATTTACTGGTTTTTTTTTTCAGAAGTCAATATTCATTTAATCTACTTTAAAGAGAGATTAAGTATTATGGTCACGAGGCGCTGCCACAGTAGTGTGATCGTGTGCTCAGTGATAAGTGGAATTAAATGTCACCATAAGGAGGGGACCTCCAGTGAAATTAGGGAGTTCTATGGTGATATAAATATATCAGAACACCTTCAATGCGTGTGATATGACATCATAAATACATAGTGCTCACACATTAATTATGTCTATTTCTCCAACATAGAGAAATTTGAGAGGCGGAAATATCCGTGGAACACTATTCCATATGTAAAACATTGGACTGGTTGCAAAGTGCAATCCATAGTGACAACAAACTTTGACGCAAAGTGCGTGAAGAAAAAATATGAGTGTATATATCTGTAATTTAGGGTGATTTCGTTTATGTAATATGTATTTTGGATGGGGTTTATTAACGTGTCTGGGATAATCGGATAATGGACCGTCGTCACGGTAAATCATCCGATGATCCGAGGCGAATATGTAACGTATTTTTCGTGGGGTTTTATGCAACTGGCATAAGTCAGTAGGAAGCCATTCTATATTTATTTACGCGGCAAATTGTTCAGCCAAGATAATTTTTCATGTTAATTTATTATTATTATTATTAATTTATTATAATTATTATTAAGGTATTTTCGGAGCATTTTATAAAAATTATTAGCATTCAGATAGGTTTTCTATGTCTTAGAAAACGCTATCAAGCAAATTATTACGAACGACGATATCATAGAAAATTATCTGATTACGGAATTTTACGGAGTTTTTGTCAGTTAGGGTATTTGAGAGAGATGACTCACTGGGATTTCAAGTACACGCTGAATCTTGTCGAGGAGCATGACGCAATCTTGGGTCGCAAGGTCTAGAAAAGGCGAATTGTGGAAACGGAAATCGACTTCTCCCTCCCGCGGAGTGTAATGAGGAAGGAGTGGGGATCTAGCGCGTAGGGTGCAGCCAATCAGTGGCGACGACGTAAGCTAGATGTCGGTACCATGGTGGGGGAGCCAACAGGTGCATATATCGTTCGACGTGCCGTGAAACAAGAACAATCTGTGTAGTTCTTGCCGAGTGTGGATATACGCGGGAATCGCTCCGATGTTCCGTGGAAGAGGACTATCTGTGAAATACTTGAGGTGTACGGTCGCAAGTGCGTGTCGCTCCGATGTTCAGTGGAGTTAGCGACGAACTTTTGTAAAACTTGGTTGTACGAGTGTTTGGGTCCGAGGTACGGACCATAGAATTATCTAATCTACCAGAATATCATCAAATTCCGACGGAGATGACGACGTCCAGGAGACTGTGGGAAGCTCACAACATCTTCAAGAACGAGGGAAATGCTTTGGCAATTTCCAGTGGTAAGCGCCAATGACGCAGAAATACGCAATCTCTCATTTTCTTTGTTCTACATTTCATATTTCAGTAACTTCATAGCTTGGAAATAAGAGTAAAATCAATTTATCAGACTCCGTTTTCACGTAATTTTCTATCGGTAATATTCAAATCACAACGCTCCAATTTAAATTTTATACTTATTATTATTAATTTTGCTATTCTTGTTTTATATAATAAATTCATTTCTTTTACAATGCAATCTTTGCTTTCAGTAGGTAGCATTAGATATAGACCAATTCCTTCTCCTGATACAATTGTTTGTTGGGTTAATGATCAAATCATACCACGATCTGAGTGAATAGAGTCTTGAAGGTGTTCTGCCAGAGCTAGACGTTGTTAAATACAAATTTAGATTTCAACATTGCGTTGAGGTCTTGGCGCCCATTAAAACAACATAGCTTAGGCAAAGGTAAACAGTTACATTTCTCACCCAACAGCTAGGAGCTAGCAAAACGTCTCATTTGTACGCTCAACGTGGAGCAAAGTAAATAACGTTTCACTCAGATGGATTCATATTCAGTGTAGTGGTGGTCATTTCTGCTCTTTTAGGAAAACGCCAACGAACTGTTCGTTTGTTAAAAACAACTGTTTTCACAAACAGTTTGAAAACAACAGGTTATAAAATTCGTTCACAAATCAGTACGGCAGAAGCGGATGTACCAACGAAGTAAATGTTTTCGCAAACAGTTTGAAGACAGCAGGCCGTTCGTTCACACTTCATAACGGGACTCTGTGATAGACGAGTGAGTCACACGCACAAAGGAGTTGTGAGATAGGAAAGATATTTCTCCACCTTTCACTGTAATTTGATTCGTTGCGTAATATCTAGAAAGTAGACACTGAGGCTGGCTGCGTGGCTCAGCGGTAACGTTATGGTTGCTACGTCCAAGGTTGCAGGATCGAATCCTGGCGCAGCCAGTTGGCGCTTGAGGGTGCACAAATGCGAGGGAGCCTTGTCAGTAGATTTACTGGCACATTCAAGATCCCCTTTGGCGCAAAATTCCGGCACCCCGGCGTCTCTAAAAGCCAGAGTAGTTAAAAGGGACGTAAAAATAACATTATTATTATTATTATTATTATTAGACACTGACAGGCAACACAAGCTGATGGCTGTCAAAATACTTGTATGAAGTCTACACGGGTAGAACTGGAAGATGAGTGAGACTCCACTCTTAGGCAAAGTGAATGCAATCAAATTAGTTATTGTTGTTTTATGGGGCGGAACTACGAGGTCATCTGCCCCTCTGAATACAGATTAAAGTACTGTATACAAATTTGGAATGGAATTTAAAATTTAGAGGTGGTCATCTAAATTTGAAAAGACTGTTTTTTTTTTTATTAAATAAAACTAATAATTATAAAAATAAACAAAAATTACGGAAAAACAAAAAATGCAGAATTCAAAAAGAACAAGTCTTTGAGTCAATGTATACTGGAAAAATTTAGATTGAAATCAAATTAACATGCAGTATGAACAAGAAACCAGTCAGCACGAACACTGATATAATTTTCTTCTTCTTCTTCTTCTTCTCCTCTTCACCATCTTTTGCTTTCCGTGAAGTAAGTTTGAGTCTTGGCTCAAGGCTAGTGGTTTCATGGAGAACCAAAACAAAGTATATGTACCTTCCATCCATAATTGGATGCCTTCGGGGTAGCATGGTGGCAGAGCATTTGCTTCTGGAGGGGGACGAGTGGAGTCAAATCTGAACTAATTGCGTTTAAAATTTCGTCTTTGTTTTTTCTATCTCTTTTTATTTTCGCTTTTTTCAGGGGGGGGGGGTCATATTTTTTATTTAATTACCTAACTGTCAGTAGGTGATCATGGGACATATCCCCCCCCGCAATTTTCGTTTCATTTATTACTTGCTTCGTGATATTCGTTAATTGTCTGATCTGAAACCGTTGGGTAGGCCTACATTATCTTTATGGCATGAATGGGAGGAATAGTTGTTTTCTTTTAGTTCAGAACTTTTGTCCATAGAAGTTCGCTTTTCTTTGTGAATCATCGTCATAATGTTCATTTCTTTAGTGGTATCACGAGCCTCCGTGGCTTAGGCGGCAGCACGCAGGCCTCTCACCGCTGGGTCCGTGGTTCAAATCCCGGTCACTCCATGTGAGATCTGTGCTGGACAAAACGGAGGCAGACAGGTTTTTCTCTGGGTACTCCGGTTTTCCCTGTCAAAATTTCATTCCAGCAACACTCTCCACTATCATTTCATTTCATCTGTCATTTATTTAATCATTGCCCCAGAGGAGTGCGTCAGGCCTCGGCAGCCGGCACAGTTCATATCCTCGCCGCTAGATGGGGGCTTCATTCATTCCATTCCTGACCCGGTCGGAGACTGGAAGCAGGCAGTGGATTTTCATTTTCACTATGTATCGACAAAAATAAAATTCATGCAGTTCATTAAAATGGTAATGTTAATCCAGTTCGCCGATTTCTAAATAACTGGAGATATTTTCAAATTATTCCAAATTACTCTAAGTTAAATAAAATTGTGGAATTATCAGTTAAAATCAGTTAACTATCAGTAACTTCAATTTATGTAATAAGGGCCTGGTGGCGCAGCGGTCAAGCTGTTGGCCTCTCGCCAAGGTGGACTGGGTTCGGTTCCCGGTCAATGCATGTGAGATTTTCGAAGTGAAATGCCATGTCCTGTGGTTCGGATTCCACGTAAAAAGGAGGTCCCGTGGCTCATAATCACAAGATTCACGGTCACGTTAAACTACAATTTTCCTTCCTTCAATTTTTGTAATAAACTGGAGTGAAAATGAAGAATCTAAATATTCTCGGGAATCCAGGGGGGGGGGGGGGGGGGGTACACCTTGCCCCCACCCCCTACCTCTCCCCAACTCCCGAACCCCTGCGGGCAGGCGCCCATGCTGCTATGCGAGAGCTTTGGGGAGATTTAAGAACACCGATGAATCATCCGCCAACAGCTCGCAAACAGCAATAAGCGAAAACGTTGAAGAAGAACTGTTTGGCTAAGAACTGCTTTTCCCAACAGCTCTTGTATCCTGGCTGCTACGGGACAAACAGTAAGTTGATTTGTCAGAGAGGGGATGGGAGTGGTATACTGTCGAACGATGACGACCTCAGCCGAATAGCTCCGGCGGACCAGAAAGCGAAGTTACTGTAGGTTCCGGTAGGTTTCATTCAAGGTTACAGCAGTGCCAGTGAGTCACTACGTCATTAGCAAACAGTTTAGGACAAACAGTGGATTCGTTCCAACCAATCGTAATAGACTGAAGAAAAACAGTTTGGTGTAACTTAAAAAAACAGTTCGTTCGTTTTTCATCGGACAACTGTTTTCTCCAAACAGTTGGGCGTTTTTCTGTCCATCACTATCATACAGTCACGCGCACGTTCTCCGAGTGTAAACATGAATGCTACGAAACGTTTGCGGTCATTTACTGTGAGTGAGAAATTGAAAGTTGTGAGGGAAGCTGAAGTTATTGGAAATCGTGCCCGGGAGGAAATATGATATTGACGAGTCATGTATTCGTGATTGAGCGGGATGACGTCTATGCTACAACCACTGGATGTCTGCGTGAACCGCCCGTTCAAAGCAGCCTTGAAACAGCTGTATACGGAGCGGATGGCGGCCGATAAGCACACACCGACTCCAACTGGTCGAATTCAGCGCCCGGAAGTTCAGCTGCTGTGTTCGTGGATTTTGACGGCATGGAATCATATCTCTGGAGATCTCATACGGAAGAGCTTCAAGAAATGTAGTATTTCGAATGCTATGGATGGCAGTGATGACGACATTTAGTGGGAAAGTGATGGTGATAAAAGTTCCGAAGTTGGTACTTCTGATGACGATGAATGAAGTGTTTGTGTACTTTTATTTGTATTTTTAATCGTTTGATGTGTGTTATTTTAGGACTTCAAAACTGTTGGAAACTATTTTGGATAAATGCTATTCTGTTTATTTAGTTAAGATAGTAAATAATTTTGAGTAAAAAATTTTTATTTTTAAATTTTGTTCTTCAAAATCAGGGTGCGGGTCTTATTCGGGGGCGGGTCGTATTCGAGTAAATACGGTACATTCAGACAGGCATCATGTATAAAAGAAAGTATGATACCTGGACATGAATGAAGCCCTTATAACATATAAATGAAACTTCACTAATGCCATTATCTTACAAACTTGCATCACAGGGTCACTGTTTCATTATATTGTATCTTATCACAATTGAGTGGCTCAGTGGAAAAACCACCCATCCCAGCCTACAGTCGATTTTTAGTTCTGTGCAGAATAAGCATCCTAGCACCGTCTTCTAGCAAATGTCAGAACCTTATAGTTGTATTTTTACTCAATAATAGTGCCAGCAGGTTTGTATGATATAAAACTTTCCAATGTTGTTGTGTGCGAATGGAAGAACTCAACATCCCAGCTCCAATCACATGACTGTCCTGTACCCATTTGCTCAAGAAAATGCAGCAACAGGTTAGTAGCTGCATTATGACAGATGCGGGTGGATCCTGTAGCAATGTGTGTGTGTGTTGTTCCAAAGCTACAATAAAAAATGTGCATGAGTGGAAGAAAATTAAAATAATACTAAGAGGAAAACTCCTGGTTAGTGGACTGATTTGGTAAGGAAGAGGCATGTGAAGAAACCTTTCAAAGTTGATATGAAGACTGAAGATTTTAAAGGTCTCACAAACTTAAATAAAATGTTTATCAAGCAAAATGTGATTGTGGAAAAGCATAAAGTGGACTTGAGAAAGGCATCTCAATTTTGATTCATGAAGGACAATCATAAGGTGCATGTGACATAGCTGCAGAGGATGTGATATAGCATACAGAGAGGAAAGGGAAAGTGGCGCATCATATGTGATATTATGTTGCCTACAAAGTATCCTAGTGATAGGATAATAAAGAAGGCAAAATATGATATAATGACTCTAATGAAGTTTCTTCTTCCCGTATTTTTCTGTGTTAGAGTAAGTTGGGACCATCAGCGTTGACAGATATCTTCCTTGAGTAGCTAAATTTGAGTATTTTTGCTCCACTATCTCTGACAACAGACGACTTATCTACAAGGTAAACACAAGGACACAAGCAGCTTGGTGGAAGTGGCGAACAACAACAGCATCACTTGCGAACGTTGGATGAAAGACCACCTTAAATCCAAGCTGTCACCTGTCCTGTTGCTCTCTATGGCACCGAGTGTTGGTCAGCTACTAAGGAGGTGGAACGTTGACTAAGCATCATGGGAATGAAGCTGGCATCACTAAACTGGATCACATTTCAAATTATGATGTACGGAAACGATTTGGATTTCCACCGATCATCATCATCTTGCACAGTTTCCAGCCACTGGCCGGGTCTGTTTGGAACACAAGCCTCTCCAACGTCTTCTGTCTTCCCACCATCTCTCAGCCTCCACCCTTGTCCAGTCTTCTCCTCTCTTCTTCACGCTTTCTTCCACCCCCTTCAGCCACCTGTCTCTCGGTCTTCCCCTCGGTCTCTTTCCTTCCCACTTCGTCTCATGTACTCTCCTGGGTATCCTCTTCTCCTCCATTCGTTTTACATGTCCATACCATCTAAGTCTAGATTTCTCTATACCATCCTGTAATGGTTCCTCCTTCATTAATTCTCTGGTCCTCTCATTTCTTATTCTGTCCATCTTTGTAGCTCCAATACTGCTTCTCAAGAACCTCATCTCACTGGCCTGTATTTTGCTCCTCTCCCTTCCTTTCATAACCCAGGTCTCCGAGGCATACGTCAGGATAGGGACATAGTACGTCCGATATATGATCTTTTTGCTGTTCTGAGGGACATCCTTGCTCCATAACATGCTTCTCACACTCCTCCGAAATGCTTCTGCCTGCCTCCCCCGCTCATTTATTTCTCTATCGTTTCTTCCATTATCTTGTATCAGGCTTCCCAGATACTTAAAACTCTCCACTTTCTTCAGCTGTTCCCCACCAATTGTTATTCCCGTTGTGGTTCTTTCCTTCTTCCTTGTTGTGATCACCATCTCACTCTTATTTATGCTAAATTTCATCCCATATCCTTGTATTACTCCTTCCCACACGTCCAACTGTTCCTGTACCTCCTCCTCCTTGTTTCCCCAAATCATCAAATCATCTGCAAACACCATTGCTTTCATCTTTCCGTCCCCAATTACTTGTGCCACTCGGGTCATTATGTCATCCATCACCACAATGAAAAGTAACGGTGACAGTGCACTTCCTTGTTTCAGGCCGTTTCTTTGTTCCAACCAGTCAGATCTCTCTCCTCCCACTTTCACACAGCTCACGCTTCCCTTGTACATCTCCTTTATCCTCTTTATAGTCCATTTCTCTACTCCTCTATCCTCCAGGGACTTCCATACTTTGTTTCTGCATACACTGTCATATGCTTTCTCAATGTCCAGGAAGGCCATCAGTAGGTCTGTTCCATATTCATAGTGCTGTTCTTGTAACTGCCTTACAGCAAAAATCAAATCCACTGTGGACCTTCCTGCTCTGAAGCCATGTTGTTCTTCCCTCATCCCTCCTTCTATCCTTGTCCTAATTCTCTTTTCCAAAACTTTCTCGAAGATCTTTGCACAATGACTCATCAGTGTTATTCCCCGATAGTTTCTGCAATCTGTTCTACTACCTTTCTTGAAGATCGGGACAATGATTCCTTTTTTCCAGTCCTCTGGGGTCTTCCTTTCCTTCCATGCTGTCCTCATCACTCGGTACAGCCACTGTATCCCCACCTCTCCTGCTGCTCTCACCATCTCCACACTCAACTCATCCACACCCGGTGCCTTCCCTCCTTTCATCTTGTTCACTGCATCTTCCACTTCTTTCCATGTTAAGTCCTTTTCTGTTTGCAGTTCATCTTCCTCTTCCCCGATTTCTTCCTCCTCACCATCTTTTCCATTTGGGTTCAGAAGTTCTTCAAAATATTCTTTCCACATTTTCTTCAGTTCTTCCCTATTTTCTATCTCTTGTCCCCTTTTGTTCACCATTCTAACATAATCCGTAGGATCCTTCCGCCTCTTATCTTTCACCATCCCATACAGGACCTTTTTTGTACCTTCACTATCCTCCTCCATCATCTTTGTCCACTCTTCCATCCACTTCCTTCTCTCCTCAGCCACCACTCTCTTCGCCTCCTTCTTTCTTTCCTGGTACTCTTCCCTTGTCTCTACCGTCCTATTTTGATACCACCTCCTAAAGGCTCTATTCTTTTCCCTTACTATATCTTTTGTCTTCTCATTCCACCATGGTGTTTCCTTCCACCTCTTCTTACTACTTGTCCTCCCACATACTGCTTCTGCTGCACCCACTAGTGTCTTCTTAAATCTAGCCCATTCCTCTTCCACCCCTCTTTCTTCATCTGTTGGAATTCCTTCCTTTACCATTTTGAGGTACTCGACCCTTCTATCCCCTTCTTTCAGTTTCCATATCCTTATACGTCTTTCCTGGTTCTCAGTCCCTTTCTTCTCCTTACTCCCTCTCAGGTTCATTACCAGTAATCGATGGTCGCTATCCAGGTTCTCCGATGGTATAACCTTGATGTCCGTGATGTTCTTATTTAGTTCTTTCTCATACAGTATATAGTCGACCACCGACTTCCTGGTCAAGTCATCACTGTACCATGTGATTGTGTGGCTCTCTTCCACCGATCCAGAGGAAAATGCAGGTATGCTGATATTGGCAAGAGCTGCATGCGGACGAAAATACAATGGCTAACTCAGCATACGCCATGGAAGTCACAGGAAGAAGGTCCAAAGGATGACCAGAGCAGCGATGGGCCAATACATTACACGATGACATGAATATTGTAAACCTTGATCCAGACATGTCTCCCAAGACTGAAGTAAATGGTGACAGGGAATCGACATAGCGGACTATGCCATCAGGCAGGACAACGCTAAGAAGAAGACATTGTTTTATTTTTATTCGGATTAATGGAAGATTGTTAATAATAATAAATCATCGTCACAGTTACATGCAGGAAGAAAGACTAGGATACTTAATAATACTAAATAATATACTCTTATAAGTTAGGCCTATATGTTATGCACAGTTTAATAAAATCTTATTTATCTTCAAATGTGTGCCAGTTTGGATGGGTACTTCTTCCACTGAGGCCTCAGTTGTACAACTTGTGGATAAACTCTCAAGCCTGCTTGTTAATTTCTGTTTCTGTTTTCTTTTTCAGGCTGTGGTTTTGCATTTATTGAAAGACTATAGACCTTCTATCGGAATGCCAAATTTTGAAAGACCTGAATAAAAAGTAAATTTTGTTTTAAAAAAGTGTTGTGCTTCTGTGATTTATGGATGGAAAATTTGTTTTTGAGACAAGGAAAGGAAAAAGTAACCTGTCATCAAATTTTGGTTCTCGTATATAGGACTAGCTTTGCATACCTGCTGTTGATGACAGGTTCATGAGAATCAAGGTACAGCTGCACTACATTGTTCTGTAGGGTAATGTAGACAAAGATACATTAATATTCATAATCTCCTTTTGGACTTATGCTGTGTGAAACTGATTAAAATAGTCTAAAGTAGCCTAGACGTTTTGTAAGGATCCGTGCGTGCATTTTTAATAGAACATTGTATTTCAGGCCATGAAAGCCATAATCTCAATAAAAGATACATTAAGTTTTACATCTGACCTCAATGCTTCTTGGAAAATATACAATAATTTGATGTACCTTGTGGTGTGAATATCAAATACTAATATGCTGCTACTCCTTTGGCTGGTGTGACAAGAGCAGTTGCTGTGGAATTATACATAGACTTTTTTGTCAGTGCAAGTTTTTGATACTTCATTCTAACTAAATATCAATATTTAGTCATTTACTGCAGTCAGTGGCACTCTACATTGCACTCCCTCACAGTGGCTACCTGTACTGTGTAATATTATTCCTCCTCACATCAGGAGACAGCAAGCTCTTTCCCGCCTGTGGCGCAGAATTTTGAATAATGAAGTTCTCCCAATCCACCAAAACGTCAATCAACCTTCTACATCCAGGTTGAAATCACGGAAACCAGCCTACAAGACGGCTATGGACCTTACTTCAGCTCCATTCAACCCCCGAAATACATGGAAAGTTGAATGGTCTACCTCTCCACCTCGTGGCCAAACTGAAGTACTTGATCCTACCATCAAACTACCTGGATTCCATCTCCCTCGAGCTGCCTGGTCCTGTTTGAACAGAATTCGATGTGGCACTGCTCGAACTAGAGCAGCCTTACATCAGTGGGGTTGGATAGACTCGCCTCGTTGTGAATTTGGATATGAAGTGCAAACCATCAAGCACATCGTGCAGGAATGCCCTCTATATATGTACTCTGGGACCTTAGTAGAGCTCCATGTAGCCACGCCACAAGCTCTTGAATGGATTCAAGACCTGGCAGCCCATATACAGGGTCATCGAAAAATAATGCCAACATTTCAAAATATTATAGCACCAAAACCCTTTATGTTAAACGTGTAATTCTTTCACTGAACCCCAGCTGGTTAAAGTAAGTTTTTTCGAAGAAGAATCCATTGCAGATTCCGTGTTGACGTTTAGAATTGAATATAACAAGTTACGAAGCTTCCGCCTAATCAACACACATTTAATTTTAAGTTAGCGTCTCATGGGTACATGTTTCGGAAACATGACAAACTTATGAACAATTAAAACATTCCTACTGTTTACAGCAATTTAAATATGTAATCGCTATTATGAACACTCTTGCTTAGTGTGCGATGGACGTCCGTGGAGCTGATAGTACAAGATAGCACATCCACTTAATGGGTCAATGCAAATTTCAAAGTCAATTAGTCGAACGAGTTGTCCCTGATTTCATGGTGCCAACAACACATCTATAGCAACATGCCAGTGCACTTTCAAACAATGTGCTGGAATCAAAGTTTCCACTTCGTCATCATTTTACCCACCAATATTGCAAGCTATTGGGTCATGGACACTAACAAAATGCTCATTGTTTTTCTTGACACACAAGTGATTTATAACTGTGCATTTTAACCATCGCACACTAAGCAAGAGTGTTCATAATAGCGATTACATATTTAAGTTGCTGTAAACAGTAGGAATGTTTTAATTGTTCATAAGTTTGTCATGTTTTAATTTTTAATAGTTTTTTATAGTGTTTTAATATCAGTGTATTATATGTTTCGACATTGACGAGGTCAATTTGGTCTGTGTAATAGTGTTTCCGAATATAAATGTAAAGGGCTGAAGAAGGAATTAACAGAAATTCCGAAACATGTACCCATGAGACGCTAACTTAAAATTAAATGTGTGTTGATTAGGCGGAAACTTCATAACTTGTTATATTCAGAGTAAGTTTTGTTTTGGAGGGGACGTGATCTTGCTATGCGCACACTAGATGCGCCATTGGGAAAGTGTGCGTTCAATGCTGATGTTGGTGGTCGGCCTGGCCTAGATTTTTTCTCTGCAGTCCCTGTTTCCTTAAACTGATTAAACCACCGAATTACAGCTTTGTAATCAAGTGCAGTTTGTCGGGCGGTGCAGTCATTGGCGCGCGCGCCTCCAGCCGACCTTGGCTACTGCGCATCTAGTGTGCGCATAGCAAGGTCACGTCCCCTCCAAAACAAAACTTACTTTAACCAGCTGGCGTTCAGTGAAAGAATTACACGTTTAACATAAAGGGTTTCGGTGCTATAATTTTTTGAAATGTTGGCATTATTTTTCGATGACCCTGTATGAAGGGTCCTAATGCTGTAAATTGTTTATTTGTAAATTTATATATATTAATTACTGTCTTGTATGCATCACCGACAGTAGTGGCTACACTGGCTAACGCACAGCATTTGGTCATGGGGCCAAGCTCTCTGCTGACTCGGTAGACGCGTGGGTTCGAGCCCCACCGTCGGCCGTCCTTGAAATGGTTTTCCGTGGTTTCCCATTTTCAACACCAGGCAAATGCTGGGACGGTACCTTCTGACAGGCCACGGCCGCTTCCTTCCACATCCTTGCCCAGTTTCATTCACCATCATTCATTTTATCTCTCATTAACTCCTCTCATGAGGTTGGCATCAGGAAGGGCATCCGGCCATAAAAACCATTGCCACAAAGACTTCCATTGCATCTCATCCCCGACCCCGTTGGAAAACGGGAATAATAAGGGGTAGATATACTGTCTTGTATGCATCAAACGCTAAATAAATAAGTGGCATAACAAGAAAGAACAATGAAGGAATGTGATTATAGTTTGTCACATATAATGTACTTTCAAAACTACTGACCAAGACAGCTCAGAACCCTATAGTAAAGCCATCGTTACTTCCAACTTGATGTTTCAGTGCTATGCTAGAGCTATCTAGCTATCAGAAGGGAAATCACTTTAACTAGGCAATCACAGGCAGCCATTCAAATCGATATATCACGACAAATCAAGTTTTGTTCGCTAAATCGCGGCATTACCTTGCCTTTTGTTCCTACAGGTATTTGTGCATCACATAAAACACCTGACAGTGAGCGTCATTTGCTCCAGGCTGTGATTATTTTATGTATAATATCTGTGTCTGCTGTAAGTCCAACCCCTCGCTCACATTTTGGGGGATGGGCAATGGCATGAAGCAGGGGATTGCCTGTAGAGGCGAATTACAATGGGGACTGCATGTGCCCTGGGACCACTACAGTAGCTGTGAAGGTCCTACAGGAACCCTGAACAGTGACAGCTAATAGGGCTCTGGTGAAGCTACGATAGACTAAGCAAGATAGTAGTGGATACCCTCCCCCATCGCTTTGAAGAATGGAACGAGCCTCAGATGGCGAGGCCTATGTTCCAAACAGATCCGGTCTGTAAGGCTGGAAACTGTGCCTGTGTCTGCCTTCTCAGTCATCTGAAATAACAGAACCAAGGTACTTAAACTTGTATATATCTATGTCTCCCCCTTATTAATCCCGTTTCCAACAGGATCGCGGATGAGATGCGATGAATTCCATGTGGCTGATAGGTTCTTTGGCCGGATGCCCTTCCTGATGCCAACCTCACAAGAGGAGTTAATGAGAGATGAAATGAATGAAGATGAATGCAAGTTCAATTTCAAGTAGTTCCAACTTTGGCTACCAGATGCCACTGTCAACACCCAGCGGCGATTGTTCGAACTGATAAGAGCGTTTATAAACCAAATAACCTACAAATTTAGCTACCAATTGTAGTGGTGGGTAGGTTCTTTTTCATGCCATAAATCTATGACATGGGCTCGCCAGCTTTACTTCCCCTCCGAAGGAAGGCATACTGAAGGATTTTAACACTGTCATAAATCCGCCGACTTCGGCAACTACCGAAGCCGCTATACTTAAACTTGTATATTACGCCACCGAAGCCGCTTATTTAATAATCATTACTAACATGAATTTCAGAGTAGTTGCTGGAAAAGCTGTCCATTTTCCACACACACATTGCATTAAAGTAGGAAGTTTTGGTACACTCGCTTTAATTCATCCTCACTGATATTTTGTAACAATGCAGTTGTTTCGTTCTCGATAGCCTCCAGAGTACGCAGATTGTTTGAGATTCCCCCACGAGTAAAAATCGCTCGGCGCTGAAACGCATAAACACATTTACTGGAAGACTTCTTCTTGAGAAGATAAGTTTTCACTGGGAAAATTTGATTTTTTGTTCTATACTTAACAATGTTCACGGGATATGAAATAGGCTATGGTACTTCACTACATGTCTTAACTCTCTCAACTAAGGTATCTTGCCAGCTTCATATGTAATAAATGCAATGACAGCATCTGGTGACTCCCGACCCGCTCTTGTGTAATCAGCATATGTTAGTCACCTGGCGCTGACACAATGCTCTTCGCCCATCACCCGGCTCTGGCAAAGTTTTGTTCTATAGAGGATGCTCTCACTGTATATATATCGCTAAAACAGAGCATTTAGAGGGTGCGAAACATGTACGAGTAACAAATATGCAATAATAAAAAAGTATTGACTGGGCAGAAACTCAATGATAAAATTTCTTAATTTTATAATTACTGATAGTAAGTCAATACGGAAAAGATTTCAAAATGGTTCACATTATATTGATGCAGACCTGACTAGTGGTGTCTATTCCACTCTGTTACAGACATAAAGTGTTTCGGGGACACGTGTTTCCTGTGATCACCACATTGAACAAGCATTTGAGCAACACTGCATCCTATAAACTCGTAGTGATCAATTATGGCAAAACATACAGGAATGGGGCAGTGGGGCGCAAGTGCTACGTGCGTTACTGGTAGAAACAGAAAACTGCACTTAGAGCAACCAGCAGGTTTTGCAGTATTTTGAAACCCAAAAAGTGGCAAAAGGAGGATCTGCAGAAATATATGATTTTGTTACTCAACAATAGATAATTATGCTGTTTATCACAAAATGCTGCATTTTAAAGGGCAAGAAATAGCTACAGCAAATGGGATAATTCTTTTGGATTGTAAAGTATGCTAAGACTGGATGATTAAATTTATGAAGAGAAATGGACTTTCTTTGACGAAGAACATTATGCCAAGAATATCAAATGATTACAACCACAAAGTCATTGATTTTCATCATGATTGGGTAGCAGAAAGTGAAGAAATATTTGCTTTCCCCGAAAAGGAAATCAGACACCACTCCGTTTCTACAACGTCAAACGATTGGAAAGGGACATCGAGTGTGATATTACGCACTTCTGGAAGCGGAAAACAATGCTGTACTGAAATGCTTGCTGTAACAGCTGATGGTGGAAAGTCGCATCTTAAGTTGTTCCAAAACAAAAGTAAATTTTCTACATGTTTGTATCCAAGAGAAAGGCACGTCACTTATATAAGATTGGATTCAAATGGTTTGGGAAATCGATGCCCAGCCCTCCTCGTGTGGGACAGTTGTAATGACCACTTGACGGACACTAAGAAATGATTGGAAACAATGAAAACTGATTTGGTAGCGATTCTTGGTGGATTGACCATTGGTACTTCAACTTTGAATGTTTCAACAAATAAACTATTCAAGGAAAATGTAAGAAACCCTCTCAGTGCTCGATGACTTTCATAACAGGGAAGAGGGGCGTGGTGGCGCAATGGTCAAGCTGTTGGTTTTGTAATGGGTATTTCAATACAAGAATAGATTGGAGTACAATGGAATTACGAAATCCGAGGGAACACTTCAAAGCAAGAAAACGTGTACGATTTACGTCTTGCCCGGAAACGGAAAATATAAATACGGGGAAGGAGTCTCATGGCGGGAAGAGCCACGTGAGGTGACCAGCCAATCAAGGAAGAAGAAGCAACGTAGCAGGGGCATGGCGAGATACGTGACGCACGCGGATTGGTCGAAGCAGCGAAGCCGCGGTGTTAAGCTAGACCCTGGTGGGAGAAGATTGAAGCATATAGTGGACGCTGGGTGAGAGAAGACATTCATTAAGAGATTACGCTTGGTACAGTAAGGCGTACTTTGTTCGGTAGTCCCAAAGGGGACAATTTATTCACGCTAACTCCGCTGAACACATCAGATCATGGGTTCCACGCGTCATGCAGTGATAAGGCAAGCGACGTGTTGTTGTTCATGGAATAGACTCCACCACAAGCTGTAACGATTACTTTTGATCAACGAGGAAGGGCCTGACGCCGTCAACACCAATGCAGAACATCCAACGCTACGAGACTTCAAGAACGTGGAGACAATGTTTCTGTGGGTAAGCACAAGTAATCTACGACACACACTCTCTGTTTTTCGATAGGGCCAGTATAAATTCTTTAAGCATTAATTTGGAAATAAGTTAAATTCACGTTATTCTCCCGACCGGCGTATTAAGTAATTTTGTTCGTGGCAATGGTTAAAGTTGTATGCTCCGTTAACAGTGTAAATTTTATTCAAGATGCTGACATATTTTCTAAGTGTATTAAATTCAATTATTACAAAGTAGATTCTTTAATTCCAGTAGGTAGCAATAGTTATAATACCACATCCTTCTCCACAATCAAATGTTGTCTGGGTTGATGATTCAATCATCCCACGGCCTAGTCATTAAGAGTTTCTCATATGTTCTACTCACGCTAGGGGTCGATATTAAATATATAAATTTAGCTTGGAACACAGTGTATCCAGCTTGGCGCCCAACATAGATCAAACTTAGCAGTAGTATTTTCTGGCGAATAGTCCGCCCAGGTAGAAAACATTACATTTGTCGCCGACAACGTTGGGCCGAAAACCCAGGAACATTTGAGGACGGAGAAGGAGACATATTTCTGTGCCGGTATTTTGGGGGTTATTTGTCTTTATCAGTGTATATCATTATGGGGGATGAGAAAGAAAGACAGATGGGGTTACGTAGTGGTCATCAACTGGAGGGTGATGATACGAGCAGTATGTCGAGTGATGGTAGTACCGGGGTAGCGGAGGTAAATCCCGATACTGAAACAGGGAATGTAGGCGGCCAACCAGAATTAAAAACTTTACTTCTCGAGTTCATGTATCAGAACAAAGTTAGTAGTGATGCCTTAAATGCAAAATTAGAACAAAACAGTAGGGAAAATAAAGAAAGTGCAGAAGCTTTGAATAAAAAATTAGAACAGAATAATGCAAAATTAGATAAGAACAACAAGGAAATTAGTGTGAAATTGGAGCAGATTAGAGGAGTAATGGAAGAGAAGGTTAAAGAGATCATTGCAGATGTAGACAGGAAATTAGGAAAAGTACAGGAGGAGTTGGAAAGTAGAATCAGCACACAGGCTGAAAATTTAAAGGAATTAGTTAAATTAGAAACACTGCAAGGAGGTAATGTATAAAATGTACTATGTACCCATATTAACTTATGCAGCTGAGACTTGGACCCTGACGAGCAGGCAAGAGAGTAGAATCCAAGCCAGTGAAATGAAATTCCTACGAAGTATGATAGGAAAGACAAGGAAAGACAGAGTGAGGAATGAAGATGTTAGGAAGGAAGTTGGGATGGGAAAACTAAATGAGAGAATTGAGAAGAATAAACTAAGGTGGTTTGGACATGTAAAGAGGATGGAGGAAAATAGAATACCAAGACAGATGCTGGAGGCGAAGTGCAAGGGTAAGAGAGCAAGGGGAAGACCTAGAACAAGGTGGATCGATTCAGTGAAGAACAGCGTGAGAAAAAGGAATCTGGACTGGGACAAGATCGTGGAAGGAAAGAGGAAAGTGGAGAAGTGCCATAAATACCCCGACCCGGCAGGAGCTGGATAAGGGGAAATGATGATGATGATGATGATGATGATGAGAAACACTGCAGGTTAAAAAGAAATTGGGGGGGGGGAATTGACAAGATTCAGGTATCAACTAAAGAGGTTAAGGAACAGCTGGGGGGTAGAATTGAGAAAGTCCACTCACAAATAGTTGCAGAAGTAAATGATTTAAGAGAGAGTAATAGAGAGAGCATTAGCAAGATTGAGGAGAAACAAGCAAAGCTATACGATAAAGTAGAAGAATCAGAAGGAAACATTAAATTAACAGTAAACAGTATTGAGAGGAAGGCTGAGGAGAAAATCGCAGAATTAAAATTAAAAGCTAGGATCAGGCAAGAAAATAGTCAGAATAGGCCAGTTTTTGTGAATAGCACACACAGGGAGGTAGAACTGGGGAAGTTCAGCAATCGACAAGGGTGCCCAATGGAGTTCATGAATTCTATAGAAAATAAATTTGGGGAGAGGTTGGAAGATGGTAGTATTGAGTGGTGCCAGGTAGTTGAAATTTTAGAACAAGTGTTTGTGGGGGAAACGAGGAATTGGTTTGCTGTCTACAAAGACAAGTTTACTGATATTAATGATTTTAAAATGAAATTCTGTGAAAAGTTCTGGAATGAGGTTATTCAGTCGCAGCATCGTGAGGAAGTAGTGTGTGGTAAATATAACCCTAAAGGAAGCTCCACCATGACCGAATACTTTTTAGGACAGGTATTAGTGTGTAAATATCTGGATGGCTTGAAGGAGGAAAGTGATGTGGTGAGGTTGCTACTTAGGCACTTTCCCTATAGGATCAAGGAGGCTGCTTGTATCCAGAATGTAAAGACAATATCACAAGTAGAAAATTTGTTAAGCACATTTGATGCACTAGGGAGAGGGGGTTATGAGGACAATTTCAATAGGAACCAGGGTAATAATAATAATAGGCCTAATGAAGCCAGGCATCAGGAAGTTCAAGGGAACGGTGGCGAAGCGGGCAACGCTCAAAATAGAAATAATAATAATAATAATCAGCTAAATCAGAATAGAGGAAATGGCTATGGTAATCAGTATCAGGGGAGGAACAATGATTTCAGGGGGAATCAAGGGAGAAACAATGATTTCAGGGGAAATCAAGGGAGAAATAATGATTTCAGGGGAAATCAAGGTAGAAATTATAATGACAATAATTACAACCAGAATAGGGGTCAAGGAAGAGGACAGCCTAGTGGTAGTAATATACAGCCAAACAATGACAACACAGCCCAGAACAACCAGACCAGTGCCGTAGTTAGTAGTACTACAGCCAGCTGTAGCGGTTCTTTAAACGCGAACCAGGCTGCGAAGTAAGGTCAGAATCTCAGTCTGTAGCATGCCCTGTCCATACAATTATACAGGAACACTATGACCTAAATGTAAGAAATGAATTGTTGCATGAATTAAATGATGAATGTATTATCCAGGAGGTGGCTAGTGAAAGCCCCATTATTAAACTTAACGTGTCCGAGGCGCACACCGATGTTTTAATTGATAGTGGTTGTATGAAGAGCTGCATAAGTAGTACATATTACGATAAAATGAAAGGAACTGGTGTAAATTTTGAGGAGATACCAATTAAAAGCACTTTTGTTATCACAGCTGTAGGGAAGAGGTCTAAAGTAATTTCTAAGCAAGTTTTAGTGGACATTAAAATTAATAATCATATCGAAAAGGAGATTTGTCTTGTAATTCCAAACTTAGTTTTCAGTGTTATTTTGGGTTCAGATTGGCTAAGTAGAGTGTCTGGTAACTTATGTTATGAAGTATGTAGTTTGAAATTTAAATGGAATAATTCTGAAGTAGAGGTAGCGTTCAACGTCAATGTTCAGGGGAGTAGTGTTGTAGGAATGATTTGTTCTTTAAGTGAGATATCACCAGCCGAAGAGCGGGATACTCAAATTTTTGTGGGCAGTTTGATTACGAACGGTAGTCTTGAGGACTCGTTACGTGATGTTGCATTTCAGGGGCATATAGAGGGAGACCAGTGTGTTCTGCTCTATGATGTGTTATTGTATAATAGGAGAGTTTTTGAGGATCGCATTGGCATGGCCAATTGCTATACACATTCATTGAACGTTATTGATAGATCAGTATTCACAGGACATAGATATCCTATACCTTTCGCTTATCAGGGAGCAGTAGAGGCACAAATTAACCAGATGCTTGAAGATGGCATTATAGAGTACTCAAACAGTCAATATGTTAATCCTTTAATTACTGTACCGAAGGCCGACGGCACAGTTCGTATTTGCTTAGACGCTCGTTTAGTTAACAGTAGAATCACTTCAGATCAGCTGAAGTCCATGTCCATTGAAGAGTTGATGCAGACATTTGAGGGTAAAAAGTATTTCACATGTGTAGATTTAAGTTCCAGTTTCTGGCAAGTGCCACTTATGTATGAAGATCGGCTATTTACAGCTTTTAGTCATAAATATAACCTTTATCAGTTTTGCAGGGTACCTTATGGGTTAAAAAGTAGCTCAGCAGCTTTAATTAGGGCTTTAAACATCGCATTAGGAGATGACACGGGAGAGTTTGTAACTATTTACATCGATGATATGGTAATCAGTTCACGCAGTTTTGAGGAGCATCTACGTCATTTAGACAGTGTATTTCAAAAGTTAGATCAGGCAGGGTTCACTCTGAAACTGTCCAAGTCGTCATTCTGTCAGACAGAAGTGACATTTTTAGGTTATAAAGTGTCAAGTAGGGGTGTGACACCAGAGGAAAGTAGAGTTAATAAGATACTTAATGCAGAAGTACCACAGAATGTAAAACAGTTGAAAACATACCTTGGTATTTGCATTTTTTTTCGCAGGTTCGTTCTTAAATACTCAGTGTTAGTAGAACCATTTAGAGATTTGCTTAAAAGTGGTAATCGCTGGAGATGGGAGTCCAAGCATGATCTGGCATTTCAAGCGCTGAAGGCAGGCTTTGAGAAAGCTGTGGTGCTGAAGTATCCTTTGAAGGATAAGGAATATGTGGTAATGACTGATGCGTCACATATAGGAATTGCAGGAGTATTGTGTCAGAGAGATGAAGAGGGTAATTTGTGCATCGTGTCTTTAGCATCACGAGGACTTACAGCAGCAGAGAAAATATATACTATCACTGAGTTAGAGCTTTTAGGAATTGTTTTCAGTTTAGGAAAATTTAGGATGTATTTAGTTGGGGGTAAATTTGAGATTCATACAGATCACCATGCTTTATTATACACACATCAAAAAAAGTTTTGCATCACCTCGGTTCCCAGATCTCCGGCATATAGACGTTGACTGTGTATATTGTATCAAAGATACAGTCCCTTTGACTGTTCATAGATGTCACTAAAACTGCTCAAAGATGTAAACAACCATGCATGAGCAGGGCCTATTAGACGGAGGGGGTACGACAGCCGATCAGTTCCAGTCATTCCACCAGGACGAAGGTACGCTGCTCATGTTGTCTGTAGTTCTACCATGCCTAGAAGGTCAATACCGCAGTTCGATCGCGTCCGCATTGTTACTTTGTGTCAAGAAGGGCTCTCAACAAGGGAAGTTTCCAGGCGTCTCAGAGTGAACCAAAGCGATGTTGTTCGGACATGGAGGAGGTACAGAGATACAGGAACTGTCGATGACAGGCCTCGCTCAGGCCGCCCAAGGGCTACTACTGTAGTGGATGACCGCTACTTACGGATTGCCGCTCGGAGGAACCCTGACAGCAATGCCACCATGTTGAATAATGCGTTTCGTTCAGCCACAGGACGTCGTGTTTCAACTCAAACTGTGCGCAATAGGCTGCATGATGCGCAACTTCACTCCCGACGTCCATGGCGAGGTCCAGCTTTGCAACCCCGACACCATGCAGCGCGGTACAGATGGGCCCAACAACATGCTGAATGGACCCCACAGAATTGGCATCACGTTCTCTTCACCGATGAGTGTCGCATATGCCTTCAACCAGACAATCGTCGGAGACGTGTTTGGAGGCACCCTGGTCAGGCTGAACGTCTTAGACACACTGTCCAGCGAGTGCAGCAAGGTGGTGGTTCCCTGATGTTTTGGGGTGGCATTATGTGGGGCCGACGTACGCCACTGGTGGTCATGGAAGGCTCCGAAACGGCTTTACGATACCTGAATGACATCCTCCGACCCATAGTGCACCCATATCGGCAGAATATTGGAGAGGCATTTGTCTTCATGGACGACAATTCTCGACCTCATCGTGCACATCTTGTGAATGCGTTCCTTCAAGATAGCGACATCGCTCGACTACAGTGGCTAGCATGTTCGCCAGACATGAACCCTATCGAACATGCCTGGGATATGTTGAAAAGGGCTGTTTATGGACGTCTTGACCCACCAACCACTCTGAGAGATTTACGCCGAATTGTCGTTGAGGAGTGGGACAATTTGGACCAACAGTGTCTTGATGAACTTGTGGATAGTATGCCACGACGAATACAGGCATGCATCAATGCAAGAGGACGTGCTACTGGGTATTAGAGGTATTGGTGTGTACTGCAATCTGGACCACAAATGCTGAAAGTCTAGCTGTATGATGGTACAACATGCAATGTGTGGGTCTCATGAGCAATAAAACGAGCTGAAATGTTGTTTGTGTTGATCTCTATTCCCTTTGTATTTAAAGGTTCCGGAACTCTTGGAACCGAGGTGATGCAAAACTTTTTTTGATGTGTGTATATGAGGACATGTAAACTCAGTTCTAACAGAGTTAGTAGGTGGATTCTTGCACTTCAGGAATACGAATTCACAGTAAAATATATTAAAGGGAAAGATAACATTCTTGCAGATATGCTTTCTAGGGACACAAATTTATGTAGGGATAATCCTGTTGTTAAGGCAGAGGACGGTATTTTGTTATGTGCATGTGTGGACAGTAGCAACAGGGCATCGTTACAGACACTGAGAAATATGTTAGTGGAGCAACGTGATGACGTAATTTTAAGGGAGCCTCTGGCTATATTAGAAGCAAGCGACGAGGAGTGTGTGAAAGTAGGGCGGTTCACGTACAAGATGCAGGATGGGCTTCTTGCACGAAAATGTAGGAAGAATCGGTGGGCAATATGTGTTCCTGCCAGTTTACGGGAGGAACTTATTTGGTTCATTCATAAGGAACTAGGACACTTTGGTGCTACCAAAGTCTTCTATGAAATTGCACATAACTTTATTTGGAGTAAAATGGGAAGGGATGTTAGAAGGATCTTAGCTAGGTGTGACACCTGTCAGAGAAGCAAGTATCCAGTTAAATATTTAGTTGGGGAAAGATCGGCAGGTCTCACAAGTAGTCCCGGGGAACTACTGTGTGTGGATTTATTTGGCCCGATCGTTAAAGGACAGTGCGGCTACGAATACATTTTTATAGTTATTGACGATTTTAGTAAGTATGTCAAGCTATATCCGCTAAGGAAAGCCACCGGTCTAGCGTGTAGCCGACTGATCATTAATAGGTATATACCTGAGTTTGCGTTCCTCTCAGGATATTATCTGACAGTGGACCACAGTTTGTTGCAAAGAAATGGAGAACCAGTATGCAAGAAGCTGGGGTTACACACGTTCATTCCTCTGTAAGGCACCCTCAGGGTAATTCTGCAGAGCGTCCATTAAGGGAAGTGGGTCGTCTTTTTTGGACTCTAGTGCATGATAAGCATTCGGCCTGGGTTGGACATCTTCCCAAAGTCGAGACTTGGCTGAATTCTGTCCAGCATGAGAGCACGAAACTGACGCCACACGAAGTACACTTCGGAAAAAGACCACAAAATGAACTTGCTAGAGTCTTGGGGTTAAATGAGGGAAAGCAACCGGGGATGGATGTCATTGTCCAGTTGGCGAAACAGAATTTATCTAAGTCAGCTCAAAAGAGAATTCGCCAACAAAAAGAAACTAAATTTGACCTATTCGAGCCGGGAGACAAAATCTTACTTAGAGTGCCGAAACAGTCAAATAAGCTAGATAAAGTTATGTCCAAGTTTTTCTACCTCTATGAGGGCCCATTTGTAGTGTCTAAACGTATTGGCAAAACAGCATATGTGCTGAAGGACGGTCAGGGAAAAAGGTTATACGGAACGTATAATATTCATAGCCTTAAGAAATATGTGTCATAAAATAAGTGTGTTTAGCTGGCGAGCCAGCCTATCAAATGAGTAAGTGTGGTATGTGGTGAGTGGAAGATCTGGTCTTCAAGGCAGGCGTATCAGAAATCACACAAGGGGGTAGTATGTAAGTAAATGAGAGTTTTTAAGGTACAGGGAAAGATGAAGGGAGTGGTGGATGCTGTTGAGCACTAAATTGTCTCGATGCACCAAGGCCATTTTGGCAGCGCTGATGGGTTCCCATTTATCTCCAAGAGATGGGGGGAGCGCTTGTATAGGGCTTGTTAGCTTAAGGCGTCCACGAGATAAAAGATGGGCCATCAGAAGGCGAGACAGTCCTCCATGAAGCTCATACATATCAGCACACGTGATTCCTGCTTACGACCTAGCTATGTGAGATCGGGGTTGGATATAATTAAGGTAGTTTGTGTACAAAGTACTAGACCTCATGAGATGTTGTATATAAGTAACAGATAAAAAGTTGTGGCAACTAGGTCAGGATCGATAGGTGGACTGGTCTGGGTTGTGAACCACTGGCTGAGCGACGAATATGAGAAATTGTGATCTAGAGTAAGGTGGGTTTTTGTGTACATGTACTTAGTAAGATAGGGCACATACGGCACAGGAATATTTAAGTGTTATAAGTAATGGGTACTTACTGTTTTTTTACAGTCATGTCTTTCCTTTTAATTAAAAATTTCACAGAGAAGGTGGGAAGTAGATCACTTTGCTCTACCGCGAGTGTGAGATCGTGTACCATGATATTGGTATCCGGTAGGTGTGGAGCACCTAATATTTCTAGAAGAGTTCCGCAGTGGTTTTCTACTGAACACCATAAATGCGTGTAGAGTGAATTGTGGATATAGAAGGAACACACTTATGTATGTATTTTTTCCCCACATAGAATGATGAGAGAGAGAGAGCGGTAGAATGAACATTCGTGAGAATGACAAACATTTTGAAGTGGACAAAATAAGAACACGTCATAACGAGACGAACATTAGCGCAAAGCGCATGATTGAGGGTTTATATGTGTTTATATGTGTAAAGGGTCATTTCACTTGTATAAGTTGTATTTTGGAGGGCTTTTTCTAACGTGTCTGGAATCATCAAGTGCTGTACCATATGCATATGGTAAAGCACATGATTATTCGAGGCGAATGTAACATGTTTTTCTAGGGGGTTTTATGCCACTAACACAAGTTAGTTGGACTATATCATATTTGTTAAACGCGGCAATAATTCGGCCAAGTTATATTATTTCAGTTTATTCAATTTCATATTATTATTATTATTAATATTTATTACGTCATTTTTCGGAGCTTTTAAATTTGGAAGATTACAGATAGGATTTCTACTAGTAGAAATCCGTATCTATATTGGATGATTCCAATATATAATGTTGCACGGCAAATCATTTCATACGTAAAGTCGGGATTTTATTCATTAGGGGTAAGAGAGAGTGGTGTGTGATTCACTGGGTATTTCAATACAAGAATAGATTGGAGTACAATGGAATTACGAAATCCGAGGGAACACTTCAAAGCAAGAAAACGTGTATGATTTACGTCTTGCACGGAAACGGAAAATATAAATACGGGGAAGGAGTCTCATGGCGGGAAGAGCCACGTGAGGTGACCGGCCAATCAAGGAAGTAGAAGCAACGTAGCAGGGGCATGGCGAGATACGTGACGCACGCGGATTGGTCGAAGCCGCGGTGTTAAGCTAGACCCTGGTGGGAGAAGATTGAAGCATATAGTGGACGCTGGGTGAGAGCAGACATTCATTAAGAGATTACGCTTGGTACAGTAAGGCGTACTTTGTTCGTTAGTCCCAAAGGGGACAATTTATTCACGCTAACTCCGCTGATCACGTCAGATCATGGGTTCCACGCGTCTTGCAGTGATAAGGCAAGCGACGTGTTGTGGTTCATGGAATAGACTCCACCACAAGCTGTAACGATTACTTTTGATCAACGAGGAAGGGCCTGACGCCGTCAACACTAATGCAGAACAGCCAACGCTACGAGACTTCAAGAACGTGGAGACAATGTTTCCGTGGGTAAGCACAAGTAATCTACGACACACACTCTCTGTTTTTCGATAGGGCCAGTATAAATTCTTTAAGCATTAATTTGGAAATAAGTTAAATTCACGTTATTCTCCCGACCGGCGTATTAAGTAATTTTGTTCGTGGCAATGGTTAAAGTTGTATGCTCCGTTAACAGTGTAAATTTTATTCAAGATGCTGACATATTTTCTAAGTGTATTAAATTCAATTATTACAAAGTAGATTCTTTAATTCCAGTAGGTAGCAATAGTTATAATACCACATCCTTCTCCACAATCAAATGTTGTCTGGGTTAATGATTCAATCATCCCACGGCCTAGTCATTAAGAGTTTCTCATATGTTCTACTCACGCTAGGGGTCGATATTAAATATATAAATTTAGCTTGGAACACAGTGTATCCAGCTTGGCGCCCAACATAGATCAAACTTAGCAGTAGTATTTTCTGGCGAATAGTCCGCCCAGGTAGAAAACATTACATTTGTCGCTACCAACGTGGAGCGGTAATAACCATTACCTTTAACGACCAACTTGGGGCAAAATACCCATTACAGTTTCTCACCAAAGTGGACCGGGTTCGATTCCCAGTCAATGAATGTGAGATTTTCTAAGTGAAATGCCATGTCCTGTGGTTCGGATTCCACGTAAAAAGGAGGTCCCGTGGCTCATGATCGCATGATAAACGGTCATGTAAAACTAAAAGCTCCTTTTCTTTTTATAACAGGGAAGATTTGGTAACCACCTGTAGAACTCCATTTTGAGTGGATATTGAGTGCTCAGGACATGATTTCTTGAAAGTTGGTCGACAAGAGTTTTAAGAAAACAGGAATCTCGAATATGGTAGGCGGGAGAGAAGATGACATTTTATGGAGAGATGCGAGCAGTGATAGCAGCTGCAATTCTTCCCTCAGTGCAGGTAGACACATCAAAGACGGTATAAAAAATAAGACGTTTTCCCCCTTTTTACCGGTATGCCATTATTACTTATGTGATTGTACTTTAGTTAGGTCATGTTTATTTTGCTTCAGAACGTATTCCCACTCATAGCAGGGAGAATATTTTCCAGTGTCCATACTTGAAACCTGCATGTCCAACTTGGCTGATGTACTCTATTTGACTCTTCGGAAGATAACTTAAGCCTTAGTTTATGCTAAATGACGAGAACTCCAAAACGGTTTAACCAATTTTGCATATAGCATATTTTATGTATCTTTTGAATGAAAATAAATTGTACAAATGGCATTTTTATATATATCTGAATTTCTTATTTATGCACTTGAATATTTTGTCAAAAAGGTGTATCGATTATGTGAGAAGATTCAGTATTTGGCTAATGATGTAAAGATTGATGACATTAGTTAATCTTGCCAAATTACATTACAAGAGACAGTTTGTGTCTTCAAGCATGGTAACATTGATACATGAGTTGCAACAGTGAAGACAACCCTGATTTATCCAAAAGGAATAAAATGACTATAAGTCACCATGTTTGTAGTCATCATAATCATCGATTTCCGTTTTTCAGCTTGGGCCGGGTCGGAGCAAATATGTCATGCCTCCAAATTACTCTGTCTGTCCACCATCCTTCCTCAACCACTGAACTCCACTCCAGGTTCCGTTCTCTCACACTGTCCTTCACCAAATCCATCCGCCAAACTCTAGGTCTTCCTTGTCCTCTCTTTCCAGTCATCCATTGTAACCATTTGCACAGGCACCTATATCCTGAAGCACATATTGTGCTATATCTAATTTAATAGGTGTCACATCAATTTATCGGTGAGTAATCAGCCATTGTTAAGCCCATCATTCAATATCTGTTTATTATTATTATTATTATTATTATTAATGTATCAAATTTGATTATTATTACCGTACTTTAACATATTGGATTAAGTATCAGGTGATACAATTTTGAATTAAGGAAATTATTATTATTGTTGTCGGTTTCTCTATTGGATATTGTACAGTATTTTCGATTACATTTTAACATTTCATCTGGATCGAGGAATATACTTAAGTTTATACTCTGTATTTCAAAAGAATGAACGTGAAGGAAATGGCGGGAGCTTGGAACAGCTGAGCTGTGTTGCCAATTTTTTTATTGTTGATGTAGAACAGCTGATCCGAATAATTCACAGGGCTACACTTCGGATATTATTTCGGTACTATTATGCGCAATATAATGCAAATGTAGATCCTGAGTCAACGCCGAGGACATTCAAATAGAGAAATACGGTATAAAATGAATAAATAACACACCGAAGCTATGCTACCTTTGTCACCGTTATTCAATAAATACGAGAAAGAGGCCAAACACTCGACAGCTATACAAATATAATATAAAATACAAACACAAACTAATATGATTATGAATATATCAACACTCACCATGCAATGATTATATCCTTCAAGATGAAACAAGAGTTTGGGTGAAGGTCATTCACAGTTTACAGCAGTTAACACAGAACGCAGAAATAACATCATGACAATACCAAGCACACTCACTCACTGTATCGCGACTCTGTACGGTTAATAATAGCCTCCACATACGTAATGTTAAGGTAAAGTATTTAGCACCAAGCATACAAACAAGCTGTGGCGATATTATTGCAGTGATTTTACATTGTCAATTTGTAGGTTATTGAATGACAAGCATTAATTTGAACACTACGGTATGCAATGAAACATTACTGGATACCTAAACATTACGACTAAATGTACATAGCCTATTTTGTACGTCACGCATGTATTCTAAATTAAGTATATCTAAATTTGAATTGAACAAACGAGGCTAACCATGAAAATAGTTTGATGTCGAAATGAACCATAGCCGGCCGTTACAGGCTGGCGCGCGCGGTCTCCAGCTGTATTTCCAGCATTTTCCCACGTTCTTCCTGCGGTACTATTTACAACTTATTGACTCGATGCTTAAAGTAACCGAAACGATGGCAATGAAACAAACTCTGACACAGTTAACAGGCGACTGAATGAATGACAATTTTAAGCTGGCAACGTATGGTTGTTGTTGTTTGTTGTTTGAGTCTTCAGTCTTTTGACTGGTTTGATGCAGCTCTCCATGCCTCCCTGTCCTGAGCTAATCGTTTCATCTCTACATAGCTCCGACACCCTACATCGGAGGCAATCTGTTTAACATATTCTAACCTTGGTCTACCCCTACAGTTTTTGTCCTCGACCCTTCCTTCCATAACTAAGCTTGCTATTCCTGGGTGTCTTAGTATGTGTCCTACCAACCTATCTCTTCTCTTCATTAGCAGTCGCCAGAAACATCTCTCCTCTCCCACTCGTCTTAATACCTCTTTGTTTGTAACCCTATCTACCCATCTGATCTTCATCATTCTCCTGTAACACCACATTTCAAATGCTTCAATTCTCCTCTTTTCTGCTGCACCAATAGTCCAAGTTTCACTTCCATAGAGCGCCACGCTCCAGACAAAGGCTTTCAAAAATGACTTCCTAATACCTAAATCTATATTCGATGTCAGCAGATTCCTTTTTTGTAGAAATGCTTTCTTTGCCTGAGCCAACCTACTTTTAATATCCTCTTTGCTTCGTCCATCACTGGTTATTCTGCTTCCTAAGTAACAGAAGTCTCCTACTTCCTTCAGCTTTTCACCTGCCAATTTGATCTCCATAGAGGTTTCTGATTTATTTCGGCTGCATTCCAGTATTTTTGTTTTACATTTATTTATTTTCATCATGAATTCTTTCCGTAAGACGGAGTCCATACCATTCAAAAACTCATTCAAATCCTCAGGCTTGTCGGCCAAGATGACGATGTCATCAGCAAATCTCAGAGTTGAAATTATTTCTCCTTGAATCTTCACTCCCACTTTAAATTTTTCTCTAATTTCCTTCATTGCTTGTTCAATGTAAAGATTGAAAAGTATGGGTGATAAGTTGCAGCCTTGCCTTACACCTTTCTGAATACCAGCTTCTCTCTCATGTCCTTCAACTCGAATGACTGCTGTCTGGTTTCTGTACAGATTGTATATCACCCTCCTATCCCTGTACTTTATTCCAATTGATTTCAAAATGTCAAACAATTTAGTCCAATCAACGTTATCAAAAGCCTTTTCTAAGTCTACAAAAGCCATGAACGTTCTCTTATCTTTCCTTATTCTACCTTCTAAAATCAGCCTAAGACTTAGTACAGCTTCCCTTGTTCCTACATTTCTCCTGAAACCAAACTGGTCTTCACCCAACTCCGTTTCTATCTGGCTTTCAATCCTCTTGTAAATTATTCTAGACAGGATCTTCGAAGCATGAGTAATCAAGCTGATTGTACGGTAATCTTCACATCTGTCAGCTCCCACTTTCTTTGGTATAGGGATGATTACATTCTTCTTGAAATCATGGGGTACCTCACCTGTCTCATAAATCCTACACACCAAGTGAAATAACCTGATCAGACCTTCATCTCCTATGCAGCGTAGCAACTCAATCGGTATATCATCTATGCCTGGTGCTTTGTTCCTGCTTAAGTCTTCCAAAGCTCTATCAAATTCTGATCTCAATATTAAATCTCCTTTCGCATCCTCATCAATTTCCTCCTCCCTTTCCATTACATGATTCTCAATCTCCTTTCCCTTATACAAACTCTCTATGTAAGCTTTCCATCTGTCAACCTTTTCTTCCCTATCTGTTAGAGGCTTTCCATTTGTGTCCTTAAAATTACAGCACTTAGTCTTCTTTTCCCCAAAAGTATTCTTAATCCTTCGATAAGCTGTGTCTACTTTTCCTAATTTCAGACAATTTTCTATACCTGCACATTTCTCTTTCAACCATTCTTCTTTCGCTTCCTTGCACTTCTTGTTAACCTCATTTCTCAGACGTCTGTATTCTGCTTTCCCCTTTTCATCTCTTAGATTATTGTGTTTCCGCCTTTCATCCATCAATTCTAGTATATCCTGAGTGATCCACGGTTTTCTACCTATTCTTTCTTTCCTACCAATGTTTTCTTCTGCGGATTTTGTTATTTCATTCTTCAAAAGTGCCCATTCGTCTGCAATTGAAGTTTGTTTAGGGCTTTTCATTAGTCCTTCCTTTATACTCTTCTTGAATCTTTCGTTTACATCCTTCTCTTTCAGTCTGTCTATTGCCCACCTTTTTGGCTTTTGACTTTTCTTCAGTTTCTTCAACTTTAATCTGCATTTCATTACAACCAGATTGTGATCAGAGTTTATGTCAGCACCAGGATATGTTTTACAATCCAAAATCTGGTTTCGAAACCTCTGCTTGACCATAATGAAGTCGATTTGGTAACGCCCTGTATCTCCTGGTCTCATCCATGTGTATATTCTTCTATTATGGTTATTGAATAAGGTGTTAGCTATGACCAATTCATGCTCGGTGCAGAATTCTACCAGCCTGCTTCCTCGATCATTCCTATCACCTAATCCGAAATCTCCTACTATCTTCCCTTCTCTCCCTTTTCCTACCACAGCATTCCAATCTCCCATTACTATAACATTTTCATCACCCTTGATATACCTCAGAATTTCGTCTATTTCTTCGTAGACCTTTTCAACATCCTCATCATCAGCTTGACTGGTAGGCATATAGACTTGTACCACTGTAGTGCAGGTAGGTTTTGTATTGATTTTTGCTACAATAATCCGTTCACTATATTGCTCATAATATTCCACCCGCTGTCCAAGTTTCCTACTCAATATGAGGCCAACCCCTGCTTGGCCATTGTTTGATTTAGTGCTAATGACCCTATAGTCTCCTGACCAAAAGTCCTGTTCTTCCTGCCAGCGCATTTCACTAATCCCAACCAAATCCAACCTCAACCTATCCATTTCCCTTTCTAAGTTTTCTATCCTTCCACTTCCTAGCAGACTTCTAACATTCCACGCTCCGATCCGTAGAATGTCAGATTTCCTCTTTGTCACTTCTGTGATGTTAACCCCCTCTCGAGTAGTCCCCACCCGGAGATCCGAACGGGGGACTAGTTTACCTCCGGATTGAAATTTTACAAGGGAGGAGGCCATCATCACATGTAATTATGCATAGAGAGGTGCATATCCTCGGGAATAGCATACGGCTGTAGTTTCCCGTTGCTTTCAGCCGTGCAGCAGGACGCAGTGTAGCCATTATTGGCTTATATTATCAATATCTTAACCGTCTATAAGACTAGTAAAGAATTGATTTATTCTGAAAGGCTGCTACTCCCTTTCAGAATAAGTAAAGAGCAATTCTACTAACAAAAATACTAACCTTCTACCGTACTAACAATTAAATACCAAAACTCTACTAACAAAAAACTTAAGTTCCACCAACAACAAATACTACCACTAAAACAGTCTGTCAACAGGCACACTCACATGCACCCTCACACATCACAGTCTACTGAAACAATGAACTATAACTAATAAACAATGCAACTGCTACCAGACACACTCACACACCACAGTCTAATAGAACAATGACATATATCTAATAGACAAACTAACTACCTACTTACAACTAAAACTAACTACATACTTACTGTACTTTTATTTGAATTGACAATATTTACAAAATGCAATTTAGATAGAAAATACTTACAAAATGTAATTTAGATTCAAAATTGTCACAAAATGCAATTTAAGGGGGACGTATGCAAAATTGCACTAAGTGAGAAATGGTTTCATTTCGGCTGTATTAAGGTAAATAAGGAGGATTGTGTAGTCGGGAATTGGTTTTTGACGTTTGTAACAGTGTTTTATACGAGTGAATTCATAAGAGAATCTGCGTCTGATACTAGATTGTTCAGTCCATAACATTTCGTATACTGGCGAGGCGAGCAGCAAATTTATGTGACGTATGGTATTAGTTGTAAAAATCCAGCCAATAGGAGTCCGCGGCGGTCAGCTGTTCCAAGCTCCCGCCATTTCCTTCACGTTCATTCTTTTGAAATACAGAGTATAGTGAGGTGTTATGTCATAAGTTAAGGGAAGGGATCTTAACGACATGCCACAGCAGGGAGACGCTGAAAATAGCTCCAAGACAACAGAGGTTGCTCCATTTCTTAGAATCGTGTCTGGGTGAACGGCACAGAAATAGGTCAACTGCAACGAGAATACAAAGACCTTGACGTAGGCAGCGTGATGAAGCGGTTTCAAATCATGTGACGTCAGGCCCGGCATGGGAATATTCAAGAGCCCGCGTGGGAAGGGTGAACAAAGAGAGAGAGAGGAAGATGTTGGATGACCGGCAATTTGGGGATGCTGCCCCCTGATTGGTTCTAGGTCGCCACACCGAGTATCCCATGGAGGGATATATGAGGATGTCTATAAAAACTGTAACTGAGGTAACTCAGCCCCCAGTCTTGTATACAGAAATTTTGATTTCGAAGTCTATGGCACGATGTTCATCCATGAGCCCGACTGTAATTTTATATTGGTAAAGGATGATAGACGAATTCACGTCTGATTCCTGAATGGTGCTAGTTTGAGCTGGCTATTCACCATAAAATGTGATTAAAGGAATTAGATTCCTTCACTGCCAATAAAACAGCAGACACATCTCGGTCTCTGTTTATCTAAGTTAAATTTCACCTCATCGCTACAACGAAGGAAGATGTACGTCTACAGAGGAAACCAACGCCACATCAAATCAGAAGATCCAGAGGTCGACTACGGTGAGCCATATGATCTCGAATTGCCCAAGATCTCTATTTTCAATTAATTCATTGGCATGTAAATACAAGCTTTTCAATAATTTAATATTTAGAATCACCTCCACCGTAGTATCTTCGCCGAGCCAGAGTAAATTTATTCTTTATTATTATTATTTGTCGTAATTCTCTTGTTTATTTACTACAATTAAATTCTATCTATCATCTGATGCAGGCCTTTTCATTCTTTGTAGTTAGAGATAGCTTTAAGTCATCCCTATATCCTTGTACAAGTACTATACCGGTGTTATTGGAGTCTTACTACAATTTTTTACTTACTTGTGTTTAAAATTACTTTTTCACTGTGCTGTCCCTGGGTAGATTATTGGCTGAGGAATAACCTAACCACCAAGGGAAGATGATAAAGAAAAGGAGGGGGGTTTCGGACTGGAGAAAAAGGATGGAGAAATAGGAGGAGAGTCCCACAAAAGTTATAAATTTAACTTTAAATGCACTCAGAGGCGGTTGCCACCGCAAATCCGCTCTCTGATACCTAAAGTGGGTAAGGACCTGGTCGAAGCTGACGGGAAACGCAGCTAGGACTTGGGCGGTTTGCAAGAGAGTGGCTTTAGTGTATTCCCTCTCAAGCATGCATATGCCTACTATGTGGAAGGGTGATGGTCTGGCAAGACAGAGAGGAACAGATTTATTGTATGTCTGTTCAAAGAAATTCGTTTTTTCAAAGTAATTCGAAGAATGCCAATAATTTGAATCAGGTTTAGTATTTCCAGTTTTCGAAGTTATAGAGTTCCTGAAAAAGCGACCAAGTGCTTCCAAGAAGGATAGTGATGAAAAAAATTATACCTTGGGGAGTAATTTTGGTAAGTGAACCAATAGTTGCATTTGGAAATGGCTAAGCTTTTACCCAGCAAGGAGCCGACTAAAAGTTTAGGCAAAGAGAAACACTTATCTTTTGGAAAACCAACCATAAGTTTTCGGAGAGGATCTCCAAAAGCAGGTAGCTGGCGTAGCGAGCTGTACTTGCCTTACTGGCCAGTTAGAATTAGCTGTTAAAGCTAAGAGAAACTTTAACGAGATTACCACTAAGAGTTCTTGCTCAAATGCAACGAGTGGTGAAAGCCCTATCAATAGATTTAATGGCATTGAGTAGGAAGAGCCAAGGAAGACAGGATCTTGCCTAACCGTTGTATTAGAGAAATGATGAGTCGAAAAGGAAAGTTTGAATTTATTTAACAATGCAAAAAAGTCTAATAAATTTGACAAGTATATAGTTTCAATTTTAGTAACAATTTGGGGTCGCAGACCTCCTAACATTTAAAGTTTGCTCCAGGCAATTAACAATTCTTTAGGTTTCAAACCTTATATATGTACTAAAATCTTTGTAAGATTTAAAAAAGACAAATGAAGTGATTAAAGTTTAAACATTAAATCGAGTACAATGTGTGTACTTTCAGAAATTCCCAAGTACCTATCTTAGAAAAAGTTACAACTTCGAAAATAACAAAAAAAAAAAAAAAAAAACAGGTAGAATGGAAGATAAGTTCCTATAACTTCTTATATTGAAGCAGCATTACTTTTAGTAGTTACACAAATAGGACAGGTCACTTACTGTGAAACCTGAAGAGAAAGTCAAAAGGAAGGTTCTAGACTTCCTATGGTTAAATAGGAATCACGAGACAAATAGGGCAAGTTTCCCTTTCGTGAGACCTAGAAATAACTCACTAATGAGTTGAAAGAATTGTATTCTCTAATTAGAAGGGAGAAACAATGTAAGTTTAAAACGTGTGCTAGACACGTATTTATGCAGAAGTTAATTAATGTTATATAAGAAAAAGGGGAGGGCACTTCTATAGAGTGACACCTCATTGAAAAAAAGGACTTAAAGTAATAAATTTATTATTATGGTTTGTTAGTAAAGGGTTTAGGAAAGATCAATTGGGATTGAGGATAAATGTTCATGGCCTTATTTATGGTAATCGGACGATCGCGACGCGGTAGAAATGTTGAACAAGCACTAGTTTTCACTATAATCTGTTGAATGGATGAAAAGTTCACTGTAGTAGCGCAAAAGTTTATGGCAAAGAAAGTTATTGCAATTGTGAAAAATGACTGGTTGCACTAGATAGGCGAAATTCTATTACTTGAGAAAGTTGTGGATTACAATTAAATGCGCCAGAAAAAATCCCAACGGTGGAAGAAAATTTAGCTATTGAGCATTAATTTATAAGGTAGATTCCTTAGTTTGAAATGGCATTCCCACAAGTGAGTGAAAGATACATGACGGCTTGACTTGTAGATAAAGTGCAGATTCTGGCAAGTTCCAGAACGATCCTAATGGAAGAATAGGGCCAAAGTTACTCCAGCGGTGGAACAAGCTTAATATTTATAGACAGTGGGTATTCTATAATATCCCCCGTTGTGAGAAGATCTCTCATTTAATAAGCATAAGAAATGCTGCTTTTCACGAAGGTTGGCTTAATTGGATAGAAGCCCAACATGGAAAATCCCACGAAGAATGATTATTGCTACAAATAAATATCTCACACTGCCTATAAATTAATCGTTAAAAGCATGAAGACAGTAAAACCGATGAAGATGAGGGTAAAACCTGAAGTATGTACTTATCTTTGTTGCATGGCGAAGGTGAAGTTCCCTTTGACGTATAAACTTAATGTGCCAACATGGCGTAGAATGTAGAGAATGCCTCTTGGTTTGAGGAGACTGGCTCTAGTTGAGCCTTGACTGACTAAGTCAACTGCCGACGTACAAGTGAGACATGCTCAGCGAAGCGCGGAGGGACCAAGGAAGGAAAATGTGGGGGTAGGAGACAAAAGGAGAACATAACAGAATAGACAACTTTATAAAACGAAAAGTTCTTCTTGATGAATGGTCTTCAAAGAGTTGATAGCAGGCGATACTAGCACAGCATGGTGGGTGAAAAGGTAGACGAAGTTCTATTGATCACAGAGATGATAGCTGGCGATGGCGACGAGATCTGATGGCCAAATTGATAAGTAAGTCCTCTTGTACAGGGAAGAATTGAGGAACTTCTGAGATTCGCTGCTAGATGACGGTAGGTGGGTCATGGAAGATATATATCTAGAACAGACTCACAAAGAACATAAGAGACATGACCACCAAAGAGAAACTAGAAGATCGCTGTTGGTGTTTGATAAAAAGGAAAAAATGAACATGCAAAGAGCATTAAAATTATATTCTCTCATACCGTGTATTCAAAGAATACACCATACTGGGAGGGGACAACACCAACAGAGAGCAGGAAAAACAATTAAACATTTAAAGGTAATGAAGCAATTCAAGACAGTGGTCTTGTGATATGACAATTAGTGGTCAAGATTTTGGCCACCTGACTCTCCCATCCCTTCCAGGATAACACTCGGTCACTCTACCAGAAATCCAGACCAGGGGAGGAGAGACATCCCTAACCAAGACCAAGTCGCCCACTTTAATGTCGGGACTGGAAAGAAACCGCTTCTGTCTCCGTTGCAAGGAAGTTAAATATTCCAAGTTCCACCTCTTCCAAAAAGAATTGCGAAGGGCTTCAAGTTTACGCCAAACGATAGGCAAATTAGAATCCCTGTAAGAATTAGGAAGAGGAGGAGGGGCAGAAAGAGAAGTGCCTATAAGAAAGTGACCTGGTGTGAGTGGAAGCAGGTCATCAGGGTCATTGTAAAGAGGAGTTAAAGGGCGAGATTTAACAA
Organism: Meconema thalassinum; assembly: GCA_946902985.2. Classification (NCBI taxonomy): domain Eukaryota; kingdom Metazoa; phylum Arthropoda; class Insecta; order Orthoptera; family Tettigoniidae; genus Meconema; species Meconema thalassinum. Next base: position 181,028,297 of record OX336393.1, read on the forward strand.
CACCTTCAATCAGAACGGATAGTGAATTGAATTCTTCATAAGTCAAAATGCGATTGCCTAAGACCTTTCTTAAATGACGTTTAGTGAGCTTTACGCAAGATTCCCACCTACCACCGTGATGAGGAGCGTAGGGAGGTATAAAGCGCCATTTGAAACCCTTTGAGTAGGAAAAATTAGAAATTTGTTCCATGGCAGGAGAAGAAGTGTGAGCTTTCTTCCACAGGGAAGCTGCGCCCTGAAAAGTGGAAGCGTTATCAGAGAACATCTCTGAAGGAACACCACGCCTAGCAGTGAAGCGAGAGACAGCTGATAAAAAGTAAGAAGTAGAGGCATTCGTTACTAGTTCCAAATGGATTGTGCCAGTAACCATGCAAACAAAGAGAGAAACATAAAGCTTACCAAACAATTTGCGTTTAGCTTCAGGGGAATTTCTTTGATATTGGAACGTACCCATATAGTCCACACCAGTTAGAGCAAATGGGCGTATAGGAGAGGAGCGAAAGGAGGGCAGATCGCTCATTAATTGAGTATTGATTTTAGGTTTCGCTTTGAAAAAAGGAATGCACTTGTGAATTACAGAAGAAACTTCATGAATACCATTTATAATCCAGTACTTTTCCCTTAAGAGGCAAAGCAGAGTGCGTGTGCAAACATGCAGATTACGATAATGAAAGTCACGTATAATTAAAGAATTTACGTGATGTTTAGAAGGCAAAATAACGGGATGCTTTTTGTCCTCAGAGAGCAAAGATTGCGAGAGCCTTCCACCTACCCTGAGTAACCCATGGTCATCAAGGAACGGGGCTAAAGAACGAAGACGACTGGATTTGGGAAGATCCCTTTTAAAAGAAAGTAAAGACAATTCAGAAGAAAAGGCTTCTTGCTGTGTCAGTTGTAAAACCTTAATGGTAGCGAGATTCAATTCATGATTGGTAAGGTGTGGTTTGGAGAGAAGAGGTTGGTCAACCACAAGATATTTCCATCTAAGAAGATAGGCGACGATTCGAAGTAATTTATGAAAGGAAGAATAGCGGGACAGCAAGGGATGAGAAGCGTTGGGAACAAGACACGAAGCAATAGATAGAGGTACTTTAGCGTCAGGCAAGTTGGAGTTTGTAGCTGGAGGTTTAGAAGGCCATGAAGAAGAGTCTTCGATTAACCACGAGGGCCCATGCCAGTACAACTGGGAAGCTGCCAATTGAGAGGGTAAACAACCACGAGAGATAATATCGGCTGGGTTATCAGCACTGGGCACATGCCTCCATTGACATCCCGAAGAAAGAGTTTGAATTTTGGTAACTCTGTTTGCAACAAAAATTTGCCAGTGAGAGGGGTTTTTGGCGATCCAAGAAAGTGTGATCATGGAATCGCTCCAGAGAAAGATTTGCGAGAATTCGACTTTTAACACTTCACGAAATTTTTTGACAAGTTCTGCGGCCATGAGTGCAGCACACAATTCAAGCCTAGGCAAAGTGATAGTTTTAAGAGGAGCTACCTTCGATTTGGCACAAACAAGGTTGGAGACTGAAGATCCATTTAATGGACCGCGATAAACTAAATATGCGCAGCAACCGTAAGCTTTTTCTGAACTGTCCGCGAACACATGAAGGAAAAAGGATGCATTAGAATGAGAGCTAATTAAATTCCTAGGAATTTCAATAAGGGAAAGATCCAGCAAATTGCTGCGAAACGAGAACCAACGATTAAGAAAAGAAAGGGGAACAGTGTCATCCCATTCATATTTGAGCGACCACAGCTCTTGCATGAAGAGTTTGGCCATAACGATAACTGGGGCAAGGAATTGAAGCGGATCAAAAATTTTTGAAATTTCAGAGAGAATTTGTCTTTTTGTGTTAGGGAGCTCTTCGGCGAGCGAAACTTTATAGACGAGAGTGTCAGTGCTAGTGCACCAATGAACTTCTAGAGTTTTTATGGATTTGGAGTTTCCACAAATTTCGACAGAGGAGGGATCAACGTCTTCAATAGGAACCTGGACGAGAAACTCAGGGGAGTTGGAATTCCACTTATGAAGTGGGAAACCTCCATTCCTTAGCAATGCTTGAAGTTCTAAGGACACGAAAGAAGCTTCCTCCAGAGTGGGAAACGACTGCAAATAATCGTCAACATAGAAGGACGTAGTTAATGCTTCAGAAGCTTTAGAATCAAATAAATGACCATCTTGAGAGGCTAGCAAGTGTAGGGATCGGATAGCAAGGAAAGCAGAGGGTTTTAAGCCATAAGTAACTGTGTTTAAACGAAATACCTTAATAGGCTTACTGATTTCATCACGCCACAACATTCTTTGGATATCTCGTTGTTCCGGTTGAAGTATAACTTGGCGGTACATCTGTTTTGTATCAGCTATAACAGCTATGGGAAATAATCGAAAGTTTAAGAGTATAGCAGATAGATCTGACCAGGGCCGTAGAGAGCGGCGACGGGCCCTGGGGCTGGAATCTCCCGGGCCCCCCTTTATAACCTAATTCTGTAAATTTAAATTATAATCCTCGTAAATTTTCACAAACTGTTTTATGCACAAAATGTTCATCATGAAATCACTTGCAAGAACATAAAAAACCAGCAAGCAATAATAATAATCATCTTCCTTTTCCGTCTCCAGTTTCCCGGGTGCGGTAGGCAAGCGATCGCCACTGTCTTCTGTCTTTGCACAACTTCCGTTCTAAAACTTCTCCCCAGTAGAGCCCTTTTTTCTCCTCTTCTGATTTCACGGTCTCAATCCATCGTTTTCTGGGTCTTCCCCTAGGTCTCTTCCCTTTTAGTTCTGTATTGAAGTAATAATAATAATAATAATAATAATAATAAGTGTAGCATGCTGAGCTGCTATGCCCAAGATCGTGGGTTTAAACCCGGCCGAAGTCGTCGGATTTTTAAAAGCGTTGAAATCCTTCATTATGCCTTTATTTGGAGAGGAAGTAAAGCCGGCGGGCCCATGTAATGCAGATTTATGGTATCGAAAAGAACCTACCACTTCAATTTGTAGTGTGTAGTCAAAATGTATTTGATTAGAAACGCTCTCAAGTTCCAACGTTTGCCGCTGGGTGTTAGTTACAGTGGCGTCTGTTAGCCAAAATTGGAACTACTTGAAATTGAACTTGTTAGATAGCCTATGGGCGTTCAATTGGAATGTCCTGATGTGACCTTTGGCTGCAATAAATAACCTACTGTATAATAATATTTCAATTATATATTCCACTAAATCCATGCTATATGTATTATCACAAGCAGAGCGAGAATTACTATCAATATAAATAAGTTAATGCTGGTATGTTAAATTTACAACAGTGAAACTGGGGGAATGCACGCAAAAGTATTTGCAAATTCAATGTTTATACCTGACAAGCGCGTACCAATGCATTATTTTCAATTAACCGAAAGAAATATCAGAGTAAGGCAATCGAGAACTAGGCAATAATTTTCATTAAATTCACTATACTGTTTAGTTTTGGCGTTTGACAGATCTAAATTTGCCCCGATGAGGTAACACTGTATGCATGCACAGTGTTCAGATTTAAAGTTCTGCAGATCCTCTTTGATATCAATAATTTTAGAACTTCAGTGATACTCGTAAACGCAATATGCTCCTTTGTCGTACACAAATTTGAAAAGAAAATGCATTTGCCGGACCGTAATTTCATCGGTTTTACAATATTTAACTTGGGGAACAAATTCACATTGAAAAGAGCTGTTTTCTATGAACTAGGAAACAGATGTGTCTGAATTCCACCGTCAGAGCTTTTCCATGATACATCGTTTTAACCCTATAGCCAAAGGCTGTAGTTGCACCATCGTAGATTCATTTCCTCCCCAATTCTATCCCAAATTAATTAAGAGTATATTATTTACTTCATATATAGATTGCCGGACAGAGTTCTAAACGCACAGTAAGTAGGAAGGACTGATGACCACGACGTCCTCAGACCCAAAAATTAATCAACAGGAAGTGCAGCGCACTGAACTGCATGTTAAAAGAGATGGAAAGGGTATACTGTACACTGTGCAGTACTACGACGTCTGTGACATATAACGTAATCTCTTTTCATAATGAAAACATGATTTTTACACTAAGTCAAGATTTATTTTAAAATACGTTTTACGTATAGTGTTTTTATGTTGACATTCTTAAAATTTGCTGCTCTTGAAGAGTCACGCCCCCGACACTGGTAAGTGTTTTGGTTGAACGGTGATCACACTTCTTTGTACATTAATCAAAGCAAAATTCATTTTCATAATTAATCACAGGAATACAGTAGGCCTAGGCCCTTCATGCGCTGTAGTGCAAGTTTTTTTTAATACAGTAGTCATACGCACGTCAAGTAATTATGTGCTATCAGTAGATTGCAGCTGATCAGTGATTTGTTTTCATAAAAGAAGAAAATGTGAATTTGAACCATATTTTATAATTTAATATTGCTTTGCAGTAAGAAAAACTAGAGCCAAGTTCTCCTAAAATCCCCAACCCTATCGATGACTGGTGACCATCAGAGGCGGATTTAAGCCAAGATTATGGGGGAGTGGACACACAGGGGATCTGGGAGATGGAATATCACCAAGCTCCGGATGGGGTCCGGGCAGCCTCTTCCTGAAAATTTTGCAGAAATTAGGTCCAAATTATTGAATTTTAGGCCGTTTGGGTGATAAGTTTTGTGATATTTTGGAGTAAAAATTTGGTGACCATTGAAATTTAGTGGCTATAGGAATGACCCTCCGATATTGAAATAAAAGCTCTCGCACCTTCCAGAAAGACCCCGCGGTGTAGCTCACCAACAACCATGATGGGAGTTTACAGCAAGTCTGAAGATCGGATGTTCGAATCCCGGTGATGACAGCGGTTACCCTGAGTGTGGTTCTTCCCTCCAGACAAATGCCGGAAATGTACCTTATTTAACTCCGCAGTCGGGAAGCCGAATCCTGCATTCCTGCCACGGCTTCGTCAGGACCCGGAGCCATTTCTAAGTCGTAGATAAAGAGAGCAACTCATTTTATGTTTAACTGTTCTGAGACGTTGAAGCGTATCACGAAATGGCTTGATACGCAAGGGAAAGTATCTCTTCGCTTCCTGAAAAATAAGTGCTTTGCAGATCGATGCTGCTCTTTGGAATAAATGGCGTAGAAATGATCAATAATAATAACAATAGTCACTGCACCAGCTCAAAACAAAATTGTATTTATATTAACACTAGCAGGTACCCGCGGCTTCGCTCGCGTCATAGTCGTGACATATTTTTATTCAATGAAATGCAGGTTTAACCCCGTTAACACCCCTTTAGAACCTGAATATCCAGAAATCCCTCCTTAGAAGACGTTTTCGATACACAACAAACATATCCCCAAAATGCCATTCTTCTATTTTTAATAGTTTTGGTTGGTCGATGAGTGAGAATACCCAAATATCCTTCCTTATTGGACGTTTTTCTTCCAGAAATTCACACCCCTCCCCATGGGTCCCTTAAATTGGATTTATTAAAATACGGTCGAACAACTATTTATGTATTTATTTATATTTAAGCTGATTGTTTTCCTCTGAGTTTCAAACTCCTCGCCTATGTCGTTCAAGAGATACACGCTGTTTGTAATCTTTCAACCCCCATTTTTCATCCCTTTCACCTCATAATATACACCTCATCGAAAAATCATTAGACATGTGTCAGCTAATTTTTAATTATTAGTTTATATGCCAAGTATCACATCCCCAAATGAAACCACTCGTGACATATTGTTATTCAATGAAATGCACGTTTACCCCCCCCCCCCTTAAAACCCCTTTAGAACCTCAATATCCAAAAATCTTTCCTTAGTGGACGTTTTCGACATACAATGAACATATCCCCAAAATTTCATGTTTCTAACTTCAATAATTTTGGCTGGGCGATGATGACTGAGTGAGTCAGTCAGGACATTTTCTTACGTTTATTTTTCAGAATTTCACCCCTCCCCATGAATCCCTTAAATTGGATTTATGAAAAAAAAAACGGTCGAACACCTATTTACTTATTTTTAAGCTGTTTTTCCCCGTGAGTTTGATGAGTGAGTGAGTAATAATAATAATATCGTATGGCCTCGGGTGACGGGTGCATGATTTGTAAATTAACACCCAGAGGGTAGCTTGCATGTCGAATTTCGCTGTTCCTTGAAGCACTATGAAAGTCAAGGAGGTTAGATATCTAATCTTCTTGAACACTATAGCGCTTTCTAGTAGATAAATGAGGAACTTTGTGTTGGCGGAAACTCCCGTGATTAATTTTGCCATTATGAACACGGCCTACTGAATTCAAATGGGTCCTTTGACATGAAGACATCGTATGACATGCGTGTCGTATTTCTGCTTATTTTGAATGATGAGTTTATATGCCAAGTATCACATCCCCCAATGAAACCAATCGGAAGATTTTGTTATTCAATGAAATGCAGACGTACCCCCTTAATACCCCTTTAGAATCTGAATATCCAAAAGTCCTTCCTTAGTGGGCCTTTTCGACTTACAAGGAACATATCCCCAAAATTTCATGTTTCTAACTGTAATGGTTTTGGCTGGGCGATGATGAGTCAGTCAGTCAGCCAGGACACTTTGTTCTATATAATAGATCTGACAATACTTCATCTTAATTTTCTTCCAAATTAAGCATAGTTCAAATATTGGGTCTTAGGAAAGTCTGCGCGGTTGCCTACATGCAATATATTAATTCCTCCATCGCCATGCATTCCCCTGACGTTACTTATTGTTGTTTTAAGGGGCGGAACAGATATGTCATCTGCCCGTAACACTGACGTTCCTTGAGAGGATGGAAAACAAAGTTCAGTGCCCTAGCTTAATTGCATTTACTCCTGGTTAATTAAACACTCATTCCAGAAAAATACTCGAATATTACCTTAGTTTCAGCCTTTGGATACATTTCGCAACTCTAGTACCAATAGTAATGTAGGTTTTAAATAAATCCCTTAATCATAAATGATTTGAGCACGAACCCAAGTACCTAGGATTGTTGATCGTATTGAATGAACCAGTAATAATAATAATTATATTGCACCTAAACATACAGATTATTCAAATGCTAGCATTGTTTTCTCAATTCAGTATACGAGAAGATGAACAATTTCGCATGCATTTCTTCTATCTACGTTTGACAACAGAATCACCCCACACTTTCGCAAGATATTTAGCCAGCAATGATAATTTTTCTCATAGTGCGAAAGTGAATCACTAGCGAACGATGATATCGCTTTTGCGCCCCTTAAATCAACAATAACTATAAAGTGAATTACTTTGTGGACGCCACTTTAAAATTTATTTTACTTACCTACCTGCACGGCATACGATACGTCCAGCTAGACAATATATTCATTTCAGACACTATCACCTCTAAATATCTAAGCTTGACGTGACGCACCAAACTTCAATCTATTGAGCTACCTGACCTAACACAACAGGGCAGCCCAGGCTCTCGTGGCCTTGGCGAAATAAGTGAAGGGATGAGAAAGTTATTTGAAGGATTGGTGCATAAGCCGAATAAGCTAAATTTAGAATCTGAGAACAATACATAGCGAAGCCGCATCGCCTAAGTTGACCGCTTTGAGACAGTTGCTCTCCCCACAAGTGCTTTGTAAAGGAAAATTGTCCACTTGGCAGAATAAGTTTTTCAATCCTTGTAACTCTGTTCACAGACAGTTTTTTGCATTCACTAAATGATTGCCAGTAGAAAATTCAAGTCACATAAAGGCATAATAAATCAATGCCTGATTGGGCCCATCCTCCTCGGACGCCGGGCCCCCCTGTGAGGGTCGGGCCCCGGGGCACCAGCCCTGCCTGACCCCCCTCTCGTCGGGCCTGGATCTGACTGAATAGCAGGACCAGAGTAAAGAGTGTCGTTAAGGCTGTTGCCATTAACGTCGGGTGATGAACCATTGAAAACAACTCGGATTTTATCTTTTACAAGAGGGTTTTTCCATACGGGATGATGATTTAAATAAACAGTTTCAATTGGGGGGTGGGATTCATCATCAGATTTGTTAACAACTTCCATGTGATCTAAGCTTTCATACTCATCCATGAAATCAGTGTACTGCTGTTTAACTAGAGGTTCTTTCTTGAATTTGCTCTCGATAGCAAAGAGAGCCTTTCGAGCTTTGGGTTGAGAGTTAATAAGTTTAGGAGGATTATGTAATCTTGGCATTTGAACAATGAACCGGCCATCAGAAGAACGAGTGGTGGTGTTCAAAAAAAGTTGCTCACAGAATTCATTTTCTGAAGAGGTTACGTTAGGAGGATCAACGCTTTCTAGCCTCCAGAACTGTTCCAGGTCAGTATTGGCAAAGTAGCATTGCGATGCAGGTTCGGGAGAATAATGGGGAAGTTGACCTGTGACGATCCATCCAAAATTAGTGTCTCTGGCGACCACGTTTGAGGATAACTTGCGAACCTGTTTACGAAGGCAATTCCAGAAAACATTGGCACTAAAGAGTATGTCAATAGGATTTTGTATGTTGAACAAAGGATCGGCTAGCCTTAAATGCGAGGGAATGTTTAACCCTGAAATATCCACAGAGTGACTTGGAGTGTCTTCTCCAATGCTATTGAGAATTAGACAATTCAGTTTAAGAAGGTTGTTTCTGTGACAAATGTCTCTTATGGTTAACTTTGAGAATTGTAAAGCTTGTGATTTTGAGCTGTTAATGCCTGATACGTTAATAGAAGTGGGGTTTACAGGTAGGCCTAGTTTTCTAATCAAAGAATTAGACACAAAATCATGAGTTGCCGCTGAATCAAGAAGACCGCGTGCACGGACCCAGTTGCCAAAGTTATCCTGAACTTCGATTAGGACAGTAGACAATAATACTTGAGCACTGCGAATGGACTTGGCATTTTGAATATATGATGAAGCATTGGAACTGTTAGCATTATCACTTTTTTGAGAAGTAGATGCTGTCGATGACCTTGCCTCATCATGACGATGTAGCAAAGTGTGATGAGCCTTTTCACAATGGAAACAAAGTCTTGTGGACTTGCAATTTGAAGCAGAATGAGTAGGCGCCAGGCAATTGAAGCAATGTTTGTTATGGGAAACTAATTTTCTTCTGTCGTCGACTGACATTTCTTTAAAGGATTTACAGAGGTATAGGGCATGGGGATCTTTACAAAGTATGCACTTTAAAGGTTCGTTTAAACTCTTGCGGGGTTCGCTTTGAGTGTTAAAAACAATAGAGCTAGCAACACGACGTTCACTAGACCTAGTTGGGTAACCAGTAGTGTTTGATTTAAATTTGGATGAGCTGGACCCGGGTTTTTGGGTATTAGACGCTAAGCGTTCGCTTTTAGGTTTGATAGACATTAATTCAAATTTGGAACTCGGGGAAGAGGGTTCACTTTGATTAGCTAGAGCGGTTAAGAGTTGGCATCTAGCGTTTATGAAAGAGAATAAATGCTCGTAAGAGTAATCGTCTTCTCTAGAAAGTTCGATTTCCCAAGCTTTGAGGGTAGCAGTATCAACTTTAGAAACCACTAAATGTATTAGGAAAGTGTCCCAGTGTTCAGTGGGTTGATCTAGTTGGGATAAAGCTTTAACATGAAGCTGCGTAGTATCAATGAGAGTACGCAAACTAGTGACGTCATTGTGCTGTGACGCAGGTAGATTGAATAGAGCCTTCATATGGCGTTGAATACGTAACCGTAAATTTCCATATCTTTCTTTTAATAAGTTAAAGGCAATGGGGTAATTTTCGGCACTTAGAGGAAGTGCTTCAACTAACTGCAAAGCTTGACCTCGGAGGATAGATCTCAAGTAATGAAACTTGTATATGACTTGAATTTCTTCATTGTCATGAACAAGAGAGCAAAATAATTCATAGAAAGAATCCCAAGTAGATTCATCTCCAGAGAAATGGGGTAAATCAATTTTAGGTAAAATTGGTTTGGGTTTGTAAGTACCATCACGGAAAGAAGTTTGTGGTTCGTGAAGGGAACCAAGAACAGAAGCGTCCTTTTTCTGCTCCTCTTCGAGTTGGCGTATTATTTTGAAGGCAGAACCTATGCCTTCGTAATATTGGTTTTCTACTTCGACTCAATCTTCGGTTTGATTGAGCATACAAGTTTCTATTTCAGTTTGGATGTTGCAATAATTTTCATAAGAACGTTCAAAATCCCTTACACGATGTTTCAACAAGTCTAATTGAGCTTCTGAGGGATCTAACTCTTTTATGTACTTTCTGAATCGGGTAATTTGCCCTTTATAGGATGCTCGTTTAGAAGTAAGTTTTTCATCCTTATCCTTTTCAGTAGGAGCCATGTCAAAGAAAATAGATTAAAATGTAACTCACGAAACTGTGGAACCTTGGAAATGCTGTCAAGCTGGCAGCAGCAAATAAGTTGAAAGAAAGGGACACACCACGGGAGACAGGAGCGGCCTCTTTCCCCTTCACAGGCTTTGCATGATGTAGTTATAGCTGAAAGATTCAAAGCAGATATTAATAATTTTCAAGGTATTGCCTAATGATATTTAAAAAAGAATAGGAATAGAAAATGGACTCTCCCGGGTTTTCGGGACCAAATTTTGGGTAGATTATTGGCTGAGGAATAACCTAACCACCAAGGGAAGATGATAAAGAAAAGGAGGTGGGCTTCGGACTGGAGAAAAAGGATTGAGAAATAGGAGGAGAGTTCACAAAAGTTATAAATTTAACTTTAAATGCACTCAGAGGCGGTTGCCACCACAAATCCACTCTCTGATACCTAAAGTGGGCAAGGACCTGGTCGAAGCTGACGGGAAACGCAGCTAGGACTTGGGCGGTTTGCAAGAGAGTGGCTTTAGTGTATTCCCTCTCAAGCATGCATATGCCTACTATGTGGAAGGGTGATGGTCTGGCAAGACAGAGAGGAACAGATTTATTGTATGTCTGTTCAAAGAAATTCGTTTTTTCAAAGTAATTCGAAGAATGCCAATAATTTGAATCAGGTTTAGTATTTCCAGTTTTCGAAATTATAGAATTCCTGAAAAAGCGACCAAGTGCTTCCAAGAAGGATAGTGATAAAAAAAATACAGCTTGGGGAGTAATTTTGGTAAGTGAACCAATAGTTGCATTTGGAAATGGCTAAGCTTTTACCCAGCAAGGAGCCGACTAAAAGTTTAGGCAAAGAGAAACACTTATCTTTTGGAAAACCAACCATAAGTTTTCGGAGAGGATCTCCAAAAGCAGGTAGCTGGCGTAGCGAGCTGTACTTGCCTTACTGGCCAGTTAGAATTAGCTATTAAAGCTAAGAGAAACTTTAACGACATTACCACTAAGAGTTCTTGCTCAAATGCAACGAGTGGTGAAAGCCCTATCAATAGATTTAATGGCATTGAGTAGGAAGAGCCAAGGAAGACAGGATCTTGCCTAACCGTTGTATTAGAGAAATGATGAGTCGAAAAGGAAAGTTTGAATTTATTTAACAATGCAAAAGTCTAATAAATTTGACAAGTATATAGTTTCAATTTTTAGTAACAATTTGGGGTCGCAGACCTCCTAACATTTAAAGTTTGCTCCAGGCAATTAACAATTCTTTAGGTTTCAAACCTTATATATGTACTAAAATCTTTGTAAGATTTAAAAAAGACAAATGAAGTGATTAAAGTTTAAACATTAAATCGAGTACAATGTGTGTACATTCAGAAATTCCCAAGTACCTATCTTAGAAAAAGTTACAACTTCGAAAATAACAAAAAAAACAACAGGTAGAATGGAAGAGAAGTTCCTATAACTTCTTATATTGAAGCAGCATTACTTTTAGTAGTTACACAAATAGGACAGGTCACTTACTGTGAAACCTGAAGAGAAAGTCAAAAGGAAAGTTCTAGACTTCCTATGGTTAAATAGGAATCACGAGACAAATAGGGCAAGTTTCCCTTTCGTGAGACCTAGAAATAACTCACTAATGAGTTGAAAGAATTGTATTCTCTAATTAGAAGGGAGAAACAATGTAAGTTTAAAACGTGTGCTAGACACGTATTTATGCAGAAGTTAATTAATGTTATATAAGAAAAAGGGGAGGGCACTTCTATAGAGTGACACCTCATTGAAAAAAATGACTTAAAGCAATAAATTTATTATTATGGTTTGTTAGTAAAGGGTTTTAGGACGGATCAATTGGGATTGAGGATAAATGTTCATGGCCTTATTTATGGTAATCGGACGATCGCGACGCGGTAGAAATGTTGAACAAGCACTAGTTTTCACTATAGTCTGTTGAATGGATGAAAAGTTCACTGTAGTAGCGCAAAAGTTTATGGCAAAGAAAGTTATTGCAATTGTGAAAAATGACTGGTTGCACTAGATAGGCGAAATTCTATTACTTGAGAAAGTTGTGGATTACAATTAAATGCGCCAGAAAAAATCCCAACGGTGGAAGAAAATTTAGCTATTGAGCATTAATTTATAAGGTAGATTCCTTAGTTTGAAATGGCATTCCCACAAGTGAGTGAAAGATACATGACGGCTTGACTTGTAGATAAAGTGCAGATTCTGGCAAGTTCCAGAACGATCCTAATGGAAGAATAGGGCCAAAGTTACTCCAGCGGTGGAACAAGCTTAATATTTATAGACAGTGGGTATTCTATAATATCCCCCGTTGTGAGAAGATCTCTCATTTAATAAGCATAAGAAATGCTGCTTTTCACGAAGGTTGGCTTAATTGGATAGAAGCCCAACATGGAAAATCCCACGAAGAATGATTATTGCTACAAATAAATATCTCACACTGCCTATAAATTAATCGTTAAAAGCATGAAGACAGTAAAACCGATGAAGATGAGGGTAAAACCTGAAGTATGTACTTATCTTTGTTGCATGGCGAAGGTGAAGTTCCCTTTGACGTATAAACTTAATGTGCCAACATGGCGTAGAATGTAGAGAATGCCTCTTGGTTTGAGGAGACTGGCTCTAGTTGAGCCTTGACTGACTAAGTCAACTGCCGACGTACAAGTGAGACATGCTCAGCGAAGCGCGGAGGGACCAAGGAAGGAAAATGTGGGGGTAGGAGACAAAAGGAGAACATAACAGAATAGACAACTTTATAAAACAAAAAGTTCTTCTTGATGAATGGTCTTCAAAGAGTTGATAGCAGGCGATACTAGCACAGCATGGTGGGTGAAAAGGTAGACGAAGTTCTATTGATCACAGAGATGATAGCTGGCGATGGCGACGAGATCTGATGGCCAAATTGATAAGTAAGTCCTCTTGTACAGGGAAGAATTGAGGAACTTCTGAGATTCGCTGCTAGATGACGGTAGGTGGGTCATGGAAGATATATATCTAGAACAGACTCACAAAGAACATAAGAGACATGACCACCAAAGAGAAACTAGAAGATCGCTGTTGGTGTTTGATAAAAAGGAAAAAATGAACATGCAAAGAGCATTAAAGATTATATTCTCTCATACCGTGTATTCAAAGAATACACCAGTCCCCCATCGTAAGCCAAGCTATGTTTGGCCGAAACCGGATGGCATTTGTGGAGGGAAGAAGTGATATATCTCTATGCAAGTGTTTTTTGGGTGTTTTTGTCTTGTGTGCTCAGGCGCGGATCTAGAGTTTGGTTTTGGGGGGGGGTCAGAGAATCGATCTAGAGTTTGGCTTGGGGGGGGGGGTCGGGGGGGGGGGGGTTGAGAATCGAAATTGTTAAGAAAAATGGTATCACTAAAAACGCAATCACAAAATAACCAAATGTACAAAACCAGACCAATTTTTTTGCAAGCTTCATGGATAGAAATTTGATGCGTTTAGCGCACCAAAAATATTCGTACAAATTGCAAAGGCGTGTTTTTCGACTTTTACATCGAACTTCGAGAAAAGGATCAAGGTACGTAACAGTTTCGGCAAGTCGAGTTGGTACCGACAAAGGGAGAAAGTCACAGCTTAAATTGCCAACCAAGCTTGCAGTTTGGACGTCGGCAAAAATTTTTGGTGCGAAAAAAGCCCCAGTTTCCTATCCGTGCATTACTGCACATTCAACGTGACATCACTATAAACATCGATTCGGTAATCACAAGGTTTGCTAAACAAAATAGACGAGTTGATTTTGTTGAATAACTAATAGTTTTTATACAAGAGGTTAGAAGTTGTAAATATGTACAGTTGTAACAGAACATAATAATTCCATTAAAGATAATTCAGTATTGATTAAATGAAAAAAAACTGTTTTTCAGTTAAAATTCGTTATGTTTTATTTGTCTGGTAATTGTGTTTTCGTTTTTTGAGTTTGCAAAAAAAAAATTGGTCTCCGTTTGGGGGGGGGGGGGTCATGACCCCCGTGACCCCCCCCCCCCCCTTGAATCCGCGCCTGTGTGTGCTATTGTGTCAGCATGGCTGATAAGAACGAAATGCTGTTGAGAAGCGGTCATCAGTTAGGCGGTAGTCTGGCGGAGGGGAATGTAGAACAAGAGCGTAGTCGGTTGGCAGAGGAGCGTGAGAATAGTACAGGGTAAGCCCTGGTACGAGTAAGGAGGAGGATAGTCGGGGAGGTATTCAAAGTACTGTATGCTAGCAGGATTTATGCAGCAAATGAGTGAGAAGTTAAATGAGAAATTTGATGTGAGTAAGAGAGAGATGATTAAGGAGATGAGTGAGAGATTAGATAGAAGTAGCAGGGAGGTGAATGAGAAGTTAGACAGTGTGGAGAAGGTGAATAAGAAATATGAGAGGATTAAGGAGAGCATGTCAGTATTCAAAGAGATGATAAGTGTTACAAACAGAAAAGTCACTTCGTACTTATTTGGGAAAATGAAAGATATTTATTTACAAGAAAATGCACACACATTACAAATAACACTCAAAAGATTCCATCTTGGATGCACTGTTCCTTATCCTTCTTTTCTCACAAAAAACAAAAATAACTGTTGCCAACTGTCTGTCACATCCTCCCACCGTTGAGGAAAGACATCCTCAATTACTCTGCATATCTTGCAGGAACATTGACAGTTCTACCCGAACGTGTGGTCTTTGGGGGTTGAACACCAGTTCCAGTCGGCTCTCCTAAAGCAGTAGCCGTTTTCTTATTCAAGCCAGTCCTCAAAGGTGTGCTGTCTTCATCAGGTACTTCTAGTGGGTAGAGTCGCTGTATCAGTCTCAAGAGTTCTCCTTTAGATGTAACAACCCTTGCAAGTCTTGTATTACCATCAGTTCCAGGGAACAAGTCCACAAATTTTCCAAGGGGCCAATCTATCCTCTTAGTGCCATCTGATCCAACTAGGACAATGTCACCTCTCTTGAACAAAAGAGTTGGTTTACAACTCGGTTTACCGAGTGCCAAAAGTCCCAGATATTCATGCTGGAATCTTTTCTTCAATGCCATTCTTAGGTTCAGAAGATGACGATTTCGTTTATTCAGGGTTATAGCATCCAATGCATCACATTATGGAACTCCAGTTGTCTTAATTTCGTGTAGAAAGCAGGCAGGGGTGAGTGGACTTATATCTTCACATCCATCGGTCAGATATGTTAGCGGTCTTGCATTTATGGTGGCTTCTATACTGCAGAGAAGGGTAAGCATTTCTTGGTAAGTTAGACAGGCTTTCCCCAAAACTCGTTTGAGAAGCTGTTTAATTAGACGTATTAACCTTT
This sequence comes from Meconema thalassinum, assembly GCA_946902985.2. NCBI lineage: Eukaryota > Metazoa > Arthropoda > Insecta > Orthoptera > Tettigoniidae > Meconema > Meconema thalassinum. The sequence goes on from OX336393.1 coordinate 181,043,903, forward strand.
CCCAGAAGCCTCCCCACCAAGGAGCACTAGGGGGATTAAATCTCCAAGTAATATGTTCAACCGAATAGTGTTTGGAAATATTCTCCCAGTCAACACTTTGAAACGCGTTATCTGTACCCGTGAAATTTGTACCATTGTCTGAGTAAATCACAGAGGGGCGTCCTCTTCTTGCTACAAACCGCCGGAACGCTTGCACAAACGCCTCTGTGGAGAGAGAAGTAACCATTTCGAGATGAACAGCGCGATACACCGCACATGTGAAAACTACAATCCAAACTTTACTTTCATCCCTCAGGAACACCGGACCTGCCAAGTCCACTCCTATCACTTCAAATACACAGGCCTCCCGTATGCGGTCCAGGGGCAGAGGGGCCTGAGCGATTTCGGTATGTTGTCCATCATGCCTCTGACACTTGACACATTTTCTTATAAATTTTCTAACTCCTCCTTCCACCGATGATCCAGAAGCGTTGTCTCAGATGATTAAGAAGAAGTTGTACGCCAATGTGATTTTCTTTCACGTGCTCATCCATAATCAAGCGAGAGGTGATGACATGGTTCGCTGGGAGAATCATTGGGAGCCTGAATTGCTTCAAATCTTCTCTCAGTAGTCTCGTTTTAACCCTGAGAACACCATCTTCCAGGAATGGATGTAGTGAAGATAGACGTTTATCAACTAATCCGTGGAAGCTTTCTCGTTGAATTATAGAAATTAGTCTAATTTCAGCCCTTTCAAACTCTTCAACTTGCAGATTTTCTTGCGAGACCCTCTCACGTCTAAGACAATTCTTACAGAAACGAAGAATCCATGCGATTAGATGAACTATTCTGTGATAGCTGGAAAAATACCTGGCATACCAGAGGGGATCTTCATTGGTTACAGTCATAGAATTCACAGGGTTTTTCTTCATTTCCTTTGCGATACTCTCTTCGTCATACACCACTTTTGTTTGAGGCCAACAAATTGGAGATTCGTACAACCAGGCAGGTCCCTCCCACCATCGAGAGGCTACTAATTGCGAAGCAGAACAGCCACGTGACGGTAAATCAGCTGGATTCAATGAACCTGGAACATGTCGCCAGCAGTTTAAATTGGTCAAGTTCCTGATCTCATTCACACGATTGCGGACAAACACCGACCCGTTCTCAGTCCTGTAGATCCATGCTAGAACTGTGGACGAGTCAGACCAGAGAAAAAAAATCATGAACTTCCAGTGAAATAGATTCCAACACACATTTAAGCAACCGTGCACCAACTGTAGCAGCCAGCAATTCAATCTGGGGATTGTCACTTCCTTGAGGGGGGCCACACGAGACCTTGCATCACATAACTGTACACTCACTTGATTGTTGGAATCGCATATTATGAAGACTACTGCTGCGTATGCAAGTTGGCTGGCATCACAGAAGACATGAATTTGCACATGGTCACTTCTTCCAAACCATCGAGGAATCTTGATTTCTACCAGGTGAGGTAGATCCTTTACCCAGGCCAGAAACTCGTCTCTGGACTTCTCATCAACTGCACTATCCCATCTTATATGAGTCTTCCGGGTCCTTTGAATCAACAGTTTAACACAAAGGGTGACAGGACATGTCACACCAACTGGATCAAAAATTCGATGTGCGAGTGACAGAATTGTCCTTTTTGTCACTTCTCCCAACTGAATACTATTCAACCAATGCAAATTTAAAGTAAGAGTATCCTCCTGTCGATCCCATAACAGTCCCAAAACAGATGAAAGGGTAGCAGACTGGTCATCATCCTGAGAGAACTGCCATCCCCTCAAATTAAAACTGCCTTCTGATAATACGCTACTAGCTTGATTGATAAACTCGCCCACCTCCGATTCCCTGTCAAGGCTAGTGACAACGTTGTCCACGTAGAAGCTCTGTAGAAGTCTCTTGATGAATAGGGGATTGAATTGCGGGTTTTCCAAGTACTTCTTCAGGTGATACTCCAAGACAGCCGCCAGGAGAAACGGACTACAAGTTAAGCCGAAAACCAGCCTGGCATGCTTGAAGATCTTGTAATTATGCCACATCAGGAAGCAGATATAGTTTCGATCTTCTTTCCGTATGCTTATCTGAAGGAAGGCCTTCTCAATGTCTGCAATAATTCCTACTTTCCTCTCTCGGAATCTAAGAAGAATAGCAGGGATTAGCTCAATCAGGTTGGGGCCATCATACAAACAATCGTTCAAAGCAGGGGTTCCCACTTCCTTCGCTGAGGCGTCAAATACAGGACGAACAGGTGTCGTTGAACTACTTTTCTTCACAACAGCTCGATGCGGTAGATAGTGTCTGAAGTTTTATCCTCCTGAACCGGTTCAATAACACCACTCCTTTCCCACTCGGTGAAAATATTTTCATACGACTCGCCTAGTCCAAAATTTTCCACTTTCTTCCTTGTGTTGACTAACCTCTTCTCAGCCATGACCCTGTTAGATACAAGAAATGATTTGTTTTCTTTCCAGGGTAAATGGACTTCATACCTAAATTCTCCATTAATAGACACGGTTTTCTGAAAGTGCTCCATTGTTGCAAAGTTTTCTTCAGTTTTAGTTTTCCTTACGGCAGGATCGCTGATACCTAGCACGTCCAGTTCCCACAGATTTTCAACTGAAGCATCTCTGATAAAGAGAGAAGTGACAAGGTTGGTCATGCTTGATTGATCTCCGGAAACTACTTTACCCATCACAGTCCACCCCAGCAGTGTCTCAATACATACAAGACCATTGCTTAGTGTACACGTTTGTCCAGTCAGTAACTTTCCAGCTACATCAGCGCCTATTAATAGTTCAATGGGACCTTCAGTATCATAAATCTGTATCCCTTTTGCTTTTAGTTCTTGCAACCATGGGCCCTTTAACATAGTATTGTACCCTGTAATTACTTGTTGCCCTAAGACTTCAAAATTGCAGGCATAAGGCTTTCCTAAACTCTCTATGTAGATCCTATAGCACATATGCTGGCTCTCTTATGTGACTACCCCACCAAATAGTGAATGGCGTAGCATTTCTGTGCGATGACTAGTGTAACCTAACTTCTGCGCAACTGATTCAAGCATATAAGATCCCTGACTGCCAGTATCCAGTAGAGCCCTTACCTCCATTGCAGAGGATTCTCCAATGACCTTCACCTTAAATGTTTGCAAAATGACACCTTGCATACCACTACGGTCTTCATTTGAAATCAAAGAAATAGACTGAAGTTTCTGATTGGTAGCTTCAGTGGAATGTGTTGGGCCTAGACATATTAGGCTGTTGTGTTTTTTGCTACAGGAATCACATTTTAACTGACTTCTGCACATCTTTGAAACATGTCCTTTCTTCAGACAGAGAAAGCATGCTCTCTTATTCTTTACAATTGAGACTCTCTCCTTTAAAGCCATCTGCTTTGCCACGGAGCAGTTTGAACTAGCATGGGACCTATCACAAAATATACAGTTTAGTTTAAGATTACAATCCACAAGTGCAGCTGCAGTAGGTGGCGATTCACTGTAAATGTCAATTTTCTTCGTACCTTTTGACTTGTCAGGATTCACATTGATGTTACCTTTACTTGGGATGGCCAGTTTGATCCTTTCCTCACTCTCTACTTCATTCTCCAGGGATTTCATCAAACCTTTAAGACGTTCACTAGGTTCACATTCCTTCCAACCGCCACTCCTCTGCCAGGCACGTAACGCATCTATAGACAAGCATGATTCAATCATAGGAAATAACATTGCTGCATATTTCTCGGAAGTTACACCTAGGCTCTCCAAAGCACCAAGTTGAGTTTCGAGTCTGTCATATAATGATGAGATGTCAAGACTACTACAAGAATTCATCATTGTCAATAGTTCTCTAGTGTAGACTTCCACCAACAAAGAATCTTTGCCAAAACGTGATTTAAGTTTCTGTATTGCTTTAGGGTAATTTCCACTTGTGGCTGGAAAACTGTCAACGATGTCGCGAGCTTTGGAGTTTGGCAATGTTGCTTGGATAAGATATTCGTATTTATCGGCATTATCTAACTCTTCATCTTCATCAATCTTTTGAAATTGATTCCAGAAACCTAACCAATCTGGTAGATTTCCACCAAATTTTCGGAATTCGATCTTTGTAAGGCGATATTTACTTTTTAGGTTATGAGTGTTACTGGTGCTTACTGTTGACTGGACTTCGTCTTCACGTTTTCTCTCCATTGCAAGAGCATCGGAAACAGCCGCTGCTAACATATGAAACTTGCGTTTATAGTCATCTACTCCGTCTACTTCTGTGATCAGGTCTTCTTCTGACACCGCATCTTCCATGAGGTGTTGGAAGATCTCCTGGTCCAGATTACTTATGAGGTTAGTCTTCTCTTCCACTAAGGCGTAATCTAATCGGATAGCGACTATGTCCTTTATTTCTTTCTCCAACAAAACTTGAAGTGAAGCTACAATTTTCGTGAACGATGCACGGTATACACCACGTTTTCTGATCAAACTTCGAATATCGCTCATTTTCCTTTCTATATCCTGTCACGGTCGCCAGATGTTACGAACAGAAACGTCACTTCGTACTTATTTGGGAAAATGAAAGATATTTATTTACAAGAAAATGCACACACATTACAAATAACACTCAAAAGACTCCATCTTGGATGCACTGTGTTCTGTGACTGTTCCTTGTCCTTCTTTTCTCACATAAAACAAAAATAACTGTTGCCAACTGTCTGTCACAATAAGGGAGGAGTTGAAAAGTGAGTTAAAGGAAACCATAGCTGAAGTTAGGATAGAAGTAAGGGAAAATTTTGAAGTTATAGGCAAGAAAGTAGAAGAGATTAGTCAAGAGGTAAGGGAGAGAGTGGAAGAAGTGAAGGTAGAGATCATGGAAGGTAGTGAGAAAGAGGAGATGAAGATTAAGGAAAAGATAGGAGTGGAAGTAGGTAGGTAAATAAAGTACTAAGCACTCAGGTAATAAAGATGCAGAATCATAGATGAAGAGAATAGGCAGGTTAGGGAAGAATTTAGATCCTATATAGAGGACGTTAATAAGAAATTAGCAGAGATAGAGAGGTACGCATTAGGTCACAGTCAGAAATACATATTTAATGAACAAGAAAAGCAGAAGACTGAGATTAGGAATCCGAAGAACAGGAAGAAAAATCAGAAGCAGAGCACAATGTTAGAAGAAAGGGTGGATGGAAGTAGTATAGAAGTTGAGCGCAGAACGGAGATAGATAGCCTAACTCAGGCGTGTCGGCCAAGATGACGATGTCATCAGAAAATCTCAGAGTTGAAATTATTTCTCCCCTAATCTTCACTCCCACTTTAAATTTCTCTCTAATTTCCTTCATTGCTTGTTCAATATAAAGATTGAAAAGTATGGGTGATAAGTTGCAGCCTTGCCTCACACCTTTCTGAATACCAGCTTCTCTCATGTATATCAGCTCGAATGACTGATGTATAGATTGTAGATCACCCTCCTATCCCTATACTTTATTCCAATCATTTTCAAAATGTCAAACAATTTAGTCCAATCAACGTTATCAAAAGCCTTTTCTAAGTCTACAAATGCCATGAACGTTCTCTTATATTTTCTTATTCTACCTTCCAAAATCAACCTAAGACTTAGTACAGCTTCCCTTGTTCCTACATTTCTCCTGAAACCAAACTGGTCTTCACCCAATTCCGCTTCTATCTGACTTTCTATCCTCTTGTAAATTATTCTAGACAGAATCTTTGAATCATGAGTAATCAAGCTGATTGTACGGTAATTCTCACATCTGTCAGCTCCTACTTTCTTCGGTATAGGGATGATAACTAAAGCCCTGCGCGGATGCGGATATCCGCAAAATATTTCGCCACGCGGATGTAATTTGCATGGCTGTGTGGATAGCGGATACGCTGCGGATAATGTTTGGAGTAAGTTTGCGGATAGTTTTTAGAATTCAATGTGGAACGTACGATAATAATACATATTATTGATATGCCAATCTACAGCTTCATGCTTAAAACAGGATTACTCCTATATTGCGTACGAAATATTCAGGCACGTTTTGCATTTATACACGAGAAGATTATTTTACCAACATGCTTTCAAGTACATTTTATTATGTACCGTATATTTGTAGTAGATGGTCTTGACATCTCATCAATTCTCACTGCCATTATTACTACACGTACGAGATATGATGCTGTCAATGAGCGTGTTAGGTCATCGTGGTGACATCATTATCATTCCTCAAGTCAGCTATACTTCGCAGTCTAAGCTATCCTGGAAGATCTGTAGATTTATTTCCAACTTGGCACTGAAACACGTGGGCTGTGATATTGCAACGGAGGGAGTTATGACATCAACTATGCGAACATGGATGGCTCAATAGGCAGAAGGATGATGACTGACTTGGAATTTCCGGCCAAATGTCAATCCCTTTCTCCAAGCGTAAAGAGAAGTTCACTTAGGGAAAGTTACCGCGACCGAGAGTTTGAACATCATTTCACCAACTTGGATAAAATATCTACTAAAATAAATTAAGGCGAATGTTCCATAGTGCGTGAATCAATGCTCAAGTCAACGATATGGCAGACATTTGGACGTTATCAATGGAAACGAAAAGGTGAACGATATAGTAGGATATTTAACCTGTAAAAACGTGTATTCATACTCAGGACACAAATCAGGCTCATACAACTTACTGCGGCACACGTGCATTCCTGGAAAGTAATAAACTAGAAGATGCTGCACCAAATCGTGTATAGCCTACAAAACAAAATGTTTTAGTTATTAATGTGCGATATGTAACTTATATTTCTATATTATGTGTAAATAAAAAGTAGTTGTAGAATCCGAAATTGTTGAATATCATTACTAGGAACCGAATATGTATGACATATCAGAATTTTCTGTTATATTTCTTCCATAACAAATGTAAGATGATGGTTTAAGCTAATCTCATTCGAATTAAGTCATTATGCATAATTAACAGTCCGAACTGAAAAGGGTTGCAATTATGGCTGTATAACATTCATTTTAAACATAGCATAGGGGAACGACTTTCTCCTCAAATGTCTAAATGTGTTGGTTTAACACTTTATGCTATATCAAATAAATTGAAAATAATATTGAAAAATCAGCGGATTTGGATAAAAGTCATGCGGATGCGGGGTGGATGCGGATACCGTTTTGTTTATCCGCGCAGGGCTCTATTGTTAACATTCTTCTTGAAATCAGAGGGTACCTCATCTGTCTCATAAATCCTACACACCAAGTGAAATAACCAGATCAGACCTTCATCTCCTATGCAGCGTAGTGTAACCGAATTTATTTGGTTACAGCGTTCTCCCTCACGATTTCGGTTTGTTTAATATTGTATTTAGGTTCGGAAATGGCTACCTCTTGCTGGGCACTGCAAGGAGTCTTATACTTGTGCTTATTGGATTATTTGTGGTGTCCTAGCAATGAGGTAATAGGGGGCTTTACCCAATGAAGATTCATTGCAGGATATATGTTCCTTTTAAGATAGTCGGTTTTCAGACTTCTTCTTGTTGAAAAAAGAGATGACATGGTCAGATAACCATGGTGATGTTGTTGTTTTTGTTTTGTTGGGTTGATGCCAGGCCAGGAAAATGGAGGCCTGCTCAGATGTGTAAAATAATTATTATTGATAAATGTGTATGTTTAATAGAAGTTGGTGTTCTGTGTCTTTGAGTGGATATTTAAGCAAGTATATTGCCCCACTATCCTGATGTGACATTACATTGGCGCTCAACGTTTGCGCAAGAATTTATGAATCACACAAAGACAGGAGCACGAATAACGAAATAAGAAATATGGGGGAAAACAAGTTATGTTTTGAAGCTGAGATGATAGCCATAATGATGAAGATCTTAGAGGTGCAGAATAGGATGATCAACCGGCAGAAGGCTGGGAAGGAGAAAGAGAAGTTGGAGCAGGAGGAGAAGGAGAAAGGCAAGTTGGAAGAACAGAGAGTGGAGATCATATGTGTTGTAGAAGAGAAAGTAGAGATGGTAGAACCTGTGAGTGTAGTTGTGGAGAAGAAGAATGAGAAGAAGGAGCAGGAGGAAGAAAACGGGAAGCTGGAAGAACAGAGAGTGGAGGTCATATGCATTGTGGAAGAAAAATTTGAGATGGTAGAACCTGTGAGTGTAGTTGTGGAGGAGAAGAAGGAGCAGGAGGAAGAAAAAGGGAAGTTGGAAGAACAGAGAGTGGAGGTCATATGCATTGTGGAAGAGAAAGTTGAGATGGTAGAACCTGTGATTGTAGTTGTGGAGGAGAAGAAGGAGCAGGAGGAAGAAAAAGGGAAGTTGGAAGAACAGAGAGTGGAGGTCATATGCATTGTGGAAGAGAAAGTCGAAAGAGTAGAATCTGTGTGTCTGTTGAAGAAGAGGAGAAGATCTATGAAGTACTTGATGATAGGGGGAGTATGAAAAATAATCAAGAAGTGGAAAAGATAAGGCGAGGTTGTAGAGGTATATATAGGAGAGACCATAGCAGGCGAAGAAGGGAGAGCAGTTGTTGGGGTAGACACAGAGGTCGCCGCCAACGTAACAGAAGAGGACGTCAAAAGAAAGATGAGATAGAACATAACGTGAAGAAGCGTAGGAGGAGAAAGATGAGGATACGCAGGAGAACAAGTTGGAGGAAGAAATGGACCAGATGGAAGGCAAAGAGAAGGAGTAAGAAGAGGAAGAGATGTCAGGCAGATCGAGATAAGAGAGTGCAGGATCAGAAGAAGAAAAAGGAGAAGATAAAAGGGACAAGGCAAAGAGAAAAGAAAAGATGAGAAGAAAATAATTGATGAGCAAGATAAGGAAGATGAAGAAAAAGAAGGGAAAGGAGAAGGAGAGAATGAAGGCAAGTGGCTGACGCACATGCAGAAGATAGACCGTGCGCGTGCTCAGGCTTGCATGGCCCATGGCATGGAGCTGCCTGCGGCGGACGACCGCAAGTTTCCTCGACCCGGCACCAGGATACGGCCCAACAAGACCAAGCAGCAGCTAGCTATAGCCGACCAAGGAGAACGAAAGGTGGAGGTGGAGATTGTGGATCAGGTACCCCTGCCGTCAGAGGGCAGCATGGAACACAAGAAGGAGAGGATGAAGCAGAAGAAACTGGAACAGAAGAAAGAGGCAGCCAAGATTGACGCAGGAGAAGCACCTGCAGAAGGAGACGATGCGGAAGGAGACAGACCAAAAGAAGAGGTAGAAGAAGAAGGAAAAAATCGATGATGATGATGAAGACGAAGATGATTATGATGACGGCACAGACAGATATGATGACGATTCTGCTATTTCTTCTAACCATGATATTGTTGTCGGTTCATTCCGATGCTGCAAGACGGTCTGATAGACTCGATCAGATAGCTTCGGCTACTCTATCAGAAGAAAATATTCATGCTGGTGTTTCTGGTGAACCTAGAATAATTGTTTCTGCGATGATGGTGTCAATGGTTTTTCTGGCTATCATGTATATTTGTTCAGTTTGTGATTTTTGTCTTAGTGTTTGCTTCTTTTTTGTATTCCTTTTTAATTTATGTTTGGTGTGCATTTGTTTTAGTGTTAGATAGATAGATAGATTTTTATTAATTCCATTTGATCAAATACATGCATTCAATACATTTTTGATATAGGACACGTCAGAATTTACATCTATAAAATAAAAGAACTAACAGGTATATATTACTAATATTATAACTATTTAACTTATTATAATAGCAAATCTTAAGAGATACAATCTTATTGCACTACTATTTACACCTCACTCTATTATCATAATATGAAAACTTAATTCTATAAATACAACAGCTAGGTATTACAATTAAATTAAAAAAGTAAAATATAATTATAGATTTCATCGCTCCTATACGCTAAGATATTCAACTACTGAGTAAAAACAATGGCACTGCAGATAAGCTTTCAACATTCTATCAAAGGTTTTTATTTTTGGGGCCATTTTTATATACTGGGGTAGTTTATTGTATAATTTAACTCCAGTGTGAAAAGTTCCTTTTTGATATATGCTTGTGTGTGTGTGTGAAATATGAATGTTTTGATTTTGTCTTGTGTTATGCCTATGAACATCATTGTTTGTTTTAAGAAAAACATCTTTATTCATTAAATTCTTTTTAAAAAACATAATACATTCAAAGATATATATGCAGGGCAGTGGGAGAATGTTTAAATCTTTAAACAGAGGTCTACATGATTCTCTAGAGTTTACATTTTCCATAATTCTAATCGCCCTCTTTTGTATCCTACACGTGCTTAGTACATCTGGCGACATACCCCAAAATATGATCCCATATCTTAAGTATGAATGGAAATAAGCAAAATAAGTATTTCTTAATGTGTGCATGCTAGTGCAGGTTTTCAAAATACGTAACGCAAAGCACATCGAGTTCAGTTTAGTATATGTTTATTCCATTTCAAGTCTTGTTGTATCCATAGTCCTAAAAACTTTGTTTCTGATTTATTTTCTATTTGATGACCATTTAATGTTATATTGGGTTTCGCAGGATTCCTATTCTGTATAGTGTGGAAATTTAGACATACTGTCTTTTTATAGTTTATTATGAGGCGATTATCTTGTGACCATTTGGTTAACTCTCCTGTAACGGAGTCAGCAGACTGCTGTATGACCTGTTTAGTTTCACCTTTTATTACGAGTGTTGTATCGTCCGCAAACAAAATGTCCTTATGTGAATGAACGGTCTGTGTTATATCATTGATATATAGAAGAAAGAGTAGTGGGCCCAAAACCGATCCCTGGGGTACTCCAAATTCAATAATTCCCTCATTGGACAATGTTTCATTAAGTAATTTTGTTCCATCATCCTTGTGTCTCAAGCTTACACTTTTGTTTACGCCTTGTTAAGTAAGACTCGATCCATTTATTAGCTAGACCTCTAATACCATATTGATTTAGTTTGGTAAGGAGGATTTTATGGTCAACAACATCAAATGCTTTCGATAAATCCAAGAATAGGCCAGTTACATGTTCCTTATTGTCAATTAATTTCAGTATACAATTACTTCATTCGTAAATTGCTGTCTGTGTAGATTTTTCCGTTCTGAATCCATGTTGTGAGTTTGATAATATTTTTTTTCTATGAAACTTATCAGTCTCTTATACATAATTTTTTCCACAAATTTTACAATACCAGTTGGTAAGGTAATAGGACGATAGTTATCTAATTCATCTTTCGAGCCGTTTTTGTGCACTGGAATTACTTTTGATAACTTCAAAATATCCGGGTAAGTTCCTGAGAGAATTGAACTGTTTATTAAGTGCGTAAGTGGATTTATTATATTTTCTGCACATTTCTTTAAAATTGCATCAGGGATGCCATCAATGCCAGCACAGAATTTATTTTTAGCTCTTTTATAACTATTCTTACCTCTTCACTTGTGACATGGTTTATAAATAAAGAATCACTGCATATATTTATTTTATTATTAGAATTTTGTGTATTTACCTGTGGTTTATTTAATATTTTTTGTGGAATTTCCAGAAAATAGTCATTAAAAGTGTTTGCTATTTCCTCTGGATTATTAATCACTTTAATATTTCTGGTCAGTGTAATGTTCCTTTGTATTTTAGCAGATTTTCCAGTTTCTTTCTTTATCACGGACCACATAGCCCTGTTTTTATCAGATGATTGGGAAATAAAATTGTCATTATGCATTTTCTTTGCTAGTCTTATTACCTTATTTAATATGCTAGTGTATTATTTGTAGTATAAATTGAATTCAGGTGTTGTGTGGTATTGTTTATATAATTTGTGTAGAATTTTCTTTCTTTGACATGAATTTATAATCCCTGTTGTTATCCAATTGCTAGTTTTGTTATTTTGAACAGTTCTTCGTTTAAAGGGGAATGCTATTTCAAAATAGTGTTTTAGGGTACTGTTAAATGCATTAAATTTATCATTTACATTTTCTAGTTCATAAATTTCTGACCATGTTTCCTTATTTAATAAGTCATTGAAATATGTAACATTTGATTCAGTGAATGACCTGCACTTTGATTTTACTCCATTATCATTATTATTGATTGTTTCGGATACTTCAAAACTCAGTATTTGTCCATGGTGGTCACTAAAACGCGGAAAATAGACTTCTATTGAATGGTGATATTTATCTGTATTTATAAAAATTTGATCAGGAGTGGTTTTACTAAATTTTGTTATTCTTGTTGGGGGTATTTACTGTAGGTTTCAGTCCATAGGAAATTAGTAACTGTGTTAATAATTCACAATTTCTATCAAATTTTAAGAAATCCACATTTACACCACCACAAATTATTATATCGAAATTTACTTTGCTTATGTTATTGAGTAACAATTCTAATTTATCTATAAATAAAGGAAACTTTCCTGACGGAGAACGGTATACGCATACAATTATTAACTTAAACTGCTGTATTTTTATGGCAGAGAATTCAAAATCAAGTTCCATAGTTATGTACTTGTATGAGGGTCGAGGATGAATCTATAACCCTGAGTTAGAGATTTATCCTCGAGGGGGCGTTCTGTAACCGAATTTATTTGGTTACAGCGTTCACCCTCACGATTTCGGTTTGTTTAATGTTGTATTTAGGTTCGGAAATGGCTACCTCTTGCTGGGCACTGCAAGGAGTCTTATACTTGTGCTTATTGGATTAGTTGTCGTGTGCTAGCAATGAGGTAATAGGGGGCTTTACCCAATGAAGTTTCATTGCAGGATATATGTTCCTTTTATGATAGTCGGTTGTCAGACTTCTTCTTGTTGAAAAAAAAGATGACATGGTCAGGTAACCATGGCGATGTTGTTGATTTTGTTTTGTTAGGATGATGCCAGGCAAGGAAAATGGAGTCCTGCTCAGATGTGTCAAATAATTATTATTAATAAATGTGTATGTTTAATAGAAGTTGGTGTCCTGTGTCTTTGTGTGGATATTTAAGCTAGTATATTGCCCCACTATCCTGAGGTGGCTAGCTCAGAATTATACACATTACTGTAGCAATTCAATCGGTATATCATCGATACCTGGTGCTTTGTTCCTGCTTAATTTTTCCAATGCTCTGTCAAATTCTGATCTCAATATTAAATCTCCTTTTGCAATTTCCTCCTCCCTTTCCTTTACATGATTCTCAATCTCCTTTCCCTTATACAAACACTCTATGTAAGCTTTCCATCTCTCAACCTTAGCTTTGACCAACTCATGCTTGGTGCAGAATTCCATCAGCCTGCTTCCTCGATCATTCCTTTCACCTAATCCAAAATCTCCTACTATCTTTGTTCCCTTCTCTTCCTTTTCCTACCACAGCACTTAGTCTTCTTTTCCCCAAATGTATTCTTAATCCTTCGATAAGCTGTGTCTACTTTTCCTAATATCAGACAATTTTCTATACATGCACATTTCTCTTTCAACCATTCTTCTTTCGCTACCTTACACTTCTTGTTAACCTCATTTCTCAGACGTCTGTATTGTGCTTTCCCTTTTTTATCTCTTACATTCTTGTGTTTCCGCCTTTCATCCATCAATGCTAGTATATCCTGAGTGATCCACGGGTTTCTGCCTATTCTTTCTTCTGCGGATTTTGTTATTTCATTCTTCAAAAGTGTCCTTTCGTCTGCAATTGAAGTTTGTTTAGGGGTTTTCTTAAGTCCTTCCTTTATACTCTTCTTGAATCTTTCGTTTACATCCTTCTCTTTCAGTCTGTCTATTGCCTTTTTTTTTTTTTTTTTGCGTTTGACTTTTCTTCAGTTTCTTCAACTTTAATCCGCATTTCATAACAACCAGATTGTGGTCAGAGTTTATGTCAGCACAAGGATATGTTTTACAATCCAAAACCTGGTTTCGAAATCTCTGCTTGACCATAATGGAGTCGATTTAGTAACGACCTGTATCTCCTGGTCTCATCCATGTGTATATTCTTCTATTGTGGTTATTGAATAAGGTGTTAGCTTTGATCAACTCATGCTTGGTGCAGAATTCCATCAGCCTGCTTCCTCGATCATTCCTTTCACCTAATCCAAAATCTCCTACTATCTTTGTTCCCTTCTCTTCCTTTTCCTACCACATCATTCCAATCACCCATTACTATAACATTTCCATCACCTTTGACATACCTCAGTATTTCATCTATTTATTCGTAGACCTTTTCAACCTAAATATTAAATATTAACGACGACTTAATAAGCGAATTTGTATCAGAGGAAATAGTTCCGAAAATAGTAGACATAAGCCCTCTTGTGGAGTTACACGTGTCGCGGGTGCGACCCAATGTTTTGCTCGACTCCGGGTGTGTAAAATCGTGCGTCACCTAGCTTTTTATAATCGAATGGAGGAAGCCAGGCTAGAGTTTTTGGAAAAGCCTATTAAAACTACCTATGTAATCACAGCCGTGGGTAAGAAGTTCCAAGTAATTTCAAGGCAGGTTTTGGTGGCTATACGCATTAATAATCACGTGGAAAACCAGGTGTGTCACGTTATCCCAAATTTAGGATACAACGTAATTTTAGGGTCAGATTGGTTGACCAAAGTTTCAGGTAATTTGCGATATGACGTAGGATGTATTAAATTCAGTACCGGTAGGGGTAAGGACGTGTTACAGGCCGGACGTTTGTTTTAGACGAGTGAAAAACCTTAATGGAAGCCTGGAGGCGAGTTACTGCAGTACCTGTGTTGTTATCAGCTGCCCCAAGCGGTCCGATGATTGACAAAGCTGTCTCACACTACTAATGAAGTACAGTCATTGGCAAATATAATGGCGTTCTGTTCTTAACTACGTAACGTGTACTTCCGTGTTACACAATACTTCGACGTGGACTGTACTGTCAGATGGGCGGTGTCATCACGTGCTCAAGTCTGAAATTCCATTACATCAGATCGGTGGTGACAAGTTTGAAGCGATAGGGTGAGAGAGTGACTGTGTGCCGGCTCACGCGCAGGCTTCAAGATAGATAGATAGATAGATAGATATATTTATTATTTCCATTTGATCAAATACATGTATACAATATATTTTTGATATAGGACACGTCAGAATTTACATCTATAAAATAAAAGTACTAATAGGTATATACAGTAATACTATAACTATTTATAACTTATTGTAATAACAGACCTTAAGAGATACAATCTTATTGGACAACTATTTACACATTATTCTATTATCATATAATGAAAACTTAATTCTATAAATACAACTAACAGCTAGTGAGCCCTTAAGTATCGCCGTGTTAATCTGCAAGAATCTGTTCTTCGGGGTCATGCTCAGTTCAGTGGGTGATTTAATGACTGAGATATGCATAAACAAAGAAACTGCTCCCTGACATCTCACTCCTCAATAAAAATCAACATAATAAAATGAGGTGTTACTCCGACCCACTCCTCATAAAGAAACTGTGGATACCAGATCCACCGACTCGTATAAGAAATTGTATGTGTGCGTTCTGACTAATAAAAGGAATGAGTACGTGGATGAGTGTTCGTTTACAGCGGGTAACAGCCATTATGCTCACGAACCTCCATCTCGCAAGTCAACATTTATGGATATAGGACACTACACTAATAAAAACAACTAAATTAATTCTGACACACACACAAAATTTAAATGACAAATATTTACATGAATCTCCCAGATTCTCCCCCTCAGTGCGATGACGCATCTGACAAATGAGCTTGCCTGCAAGGCCGCTCAACACAACAAACAAGGAAAACAGCGTCGCGTGTGACTACACGGGTCACTGACACGAAACATAAACATGAAATATAAACCAACAACAACAAAAGCCTCGCCGGCTGAGATTACTTTACATGAATAAAAGGCACGATAAGCTAACGCTTCGGAGATTATAGTACGACGTAGACAACACCCCATTTACTCATTAATATTATTTACAATTGATCATTTCTTTTCTGAATACAAAATGTTATAAGAAACAGGCCAACAAGCTCTGCATCTGCTAATAACCAACGGCCGTCTTATCTGATCAACCCGCCTCAAGATGTGGTCACTCACTCCCTTCCACATCTCTATCACCTGTCAGTTCTCAAGCATGTCTAAAAATAACGATTTGACCCAGTGGCCTCGTTAAACATCGTAGAATCAACAGCAACAAATCTCACCCATTTTACACAAATGGCAAGAAAACATCATATCCATATATGCGCCTCGCGAGGTCGCAAAATGAATGCATCAGGCTTATTGCGGCATGACGGAAATCAGACACCATGCTGAATTTCCCGCAGACAATACCAGTATAAATCACACATGACACCATATCTTGGACTGACTTAAAAATCACATCAAGGAGGTCGGTTTGATCCAAATTTTCCTACTTTCGCCTTCAAGACGCTCAAAACTTTATTACCAAGATTAAACCCTTGAGTTAACTGATTGCTACTCGCAACAAAACTGCATTGCAACAATGGCAATTAACAACAATGAATCTGATCAATCGTAAACTCTACACAAAGATCAAAATCACCTCCAGTCTATTTTATATTATATTAATTCAGTTCTACTTGTGTCGCATTACAAAACTCCGATCTACGTTACTTAGCGACGTTACGTTAAGATATGCGTACACGGCAGTGCACATAGTTACGTACATTACAACAACCAAAATATACAAATATCTACAAAATTAGCGCTAGCTGTTTCCATGCAACTACTGTGTGTCAGGCAAATACAAACTCTACGTTAATAACACACAAACAATACATTTACACAAATTGGTCCCTCACACCATAAATTGACTTGTCAATAATTATATTATTCAGTACTCATCCTTCAGCAAATCAGCGTCATCGGACATCGGCAGCCATCTCCCTACTTAAATGCTTTTAGCTCATGGCAAACATTTCAACGAAGTGATGTTGATTCCAGACTGCTTCCATTATCGACGCTGCCATCTCTCGTGCTGATACAAAAATGTTTGTCAAATTAATATACACTCGATTTCTGTCAACTAATTTCACCTTTTGAGTACTTTGTTCCCCGAAACAGTCTGTTGGCGAATCGTCGAAGATAATGGCCCTAAAAATAGTACAGTGACTATCTATCAAACACTGAATTTACAACACATTTGGCTCAATAAAATCTGTGTCCTCATGACACAAAGTACAAGTGCCTACGTCCTCAGACGCACAAATTAAAAGTTATCAACCTGTGTCCTCCGACACAAAATATAAAGTCTTACGCCCTCAGACGCACAAATTAAAGTCAGTGTTCATGGCTTCACACGCCACTTATATATGAATAGGTCACTGAGAGCCTATGGAGAGGGAAACAAATCTTTTCCATAATAATTGTCTTACAGACATGTAATAAACATCATTAAACTCGTGGAAATGCGCAGATCAAGGTCATGCTAATTTAATCAAGAATCGATCATAGGGATAATCTGTGTCCAGTTTCCCGCCGTAATCCGAGCTCTTGAGCATGACGCCGGGTCTGCCGCGTTAAAGTAGCATTCTTCTCCTATTGGTTCTCACTCACGTAGACCTCGTGATTTTTCTTACAGCACCCCGCCCTGTAGGATTGTCTAGTTGATCAATCAGCCTCTCATATCATTGCATTTCTTTTGGCTAGGCGCAAAACAGAACAAGGAAAATGCCAAACGCATGTGTCATCTCGCGTCTTCCTATTTCTAAGCCAGCCAGCACCTGCTTTCTGATTAATCGCTAGGCATGGTCCCTTTCACAAATTCCACTAGCGATTAAGCTTTGTCTTTCTGCACCCAGGTACATTCTTACTGTCTCCAACCAATGCCTATAGTTTCACCATTTCTGTCTGGTTTTCATGATACTGGTAGAAATATTACATATTGCAGAAATCAAACATAGAATCATTTATACTATCAGAGTATAAAGGGTTCACGACTACTCTACTTGCAAAAAATTGAACTTAGCATAAAGTCGATTTTTTTATACAACTTCCGTACGCCAATTTGTTCATTTCAGAAACTCAACCCCTTTCTACTGCCTTGTCTAGCCGCTCCTGTCTTGAGTGTCATTCATACTCGTTTAACTTCCTGCTTGTAGTACAACCTTTCAGCCTGCGTACTTGCCGGGCGGATGCCTGAGGCAATTTCTTCGCTCGTGTAAGTATCTTCCTCTCTCTCGCTCGCTGTGTGTCATCACTGCTGCTCTGCTCGTTAAAGCTTGTCAACAACGGCTCGCACTTCCTCCTTCTCCTTACGTATACAAGTGACCCCCGTATACTTGGATGTCGTAGGACGTCCATATACTCAAACTGTATAATTATTTCGGCGCTCCGAAGGTTCGCTTGTTTTATAAATCTTTAAGTTGGCGCTATTGTAGACAGACATTGTTCCTGTACTTAGTTCCTTTACTCTGTAAGCATTATTTCCCAGATTTCTTACTATAGAATAGGGTCCCACAAATTTCTCGCAAAATTTACTGAAGATCTTCTTCTCTTGATCAGATGTTGCCGGGCGACGTACCAAAACAAGCTCATTTAATTCAAGTTCCCGGTGAAACCTCTTGTTGATGATACTTTTCCACGATCTCTCCGGATATTCGTTCTTGTGTAAGACCATAGGAATCTGTCCTGTCGACGCATGCCTTGTAGAATTCATGCATGTTTCTACATCCTTAGTTCTGTCTACCCACTTGTGATGTTCATTGGGAATGAAGATTCTCAAGTAAGATGTTACGCATTTGATTGCACGTTCACTAGGATTACCTTGAGGGTTGCGGATACTACTTAAGATGTGTTTTACACCCGTGTCCTCCATACCTTTCTTGAATTCGGCTCTCGTAAAATAGCTACCATGGTCCGATAAAATAAATTCTGGTTTTCCAAGGGTTGGAATGACTCTATTGCGTAAGCAGCTGAGTACCTGCTTAGACGTTGTTTTCTGGATGGGACACAGTACTACAAATTTGGAGAATACATCCAGACAAACTAATAAATGGCGGCATCCTCGCCTTCCTTTCGGAATCGAGCCGAAACAATCGATCGCCACCAGCTCACACGGCTTCCGAGGTAACAGTGGTTTAGGATACTGCCTCATTAAATAGTTATTTGGCTTTGTCCTCTGACAAGGATCACAAGTCATAATAACGTCAAATATTGTTGTCCTCATACGTGGCCATGTAAATATCTCTCTTATGGTCGCTTCACACTTATCTATTCCCACGTGTCCGTAACTTTCATGAGTATGCCAGGTCAGTCCTCGCTGTAAAGATGCAGGTACTAATATACGTAGTTTGGTGTGGTCATTATCTATCCATTTGTGCAGCAAATTGTTGAGGTAAACATATCTTCCTTGTTTGGCTCTCGCTTCTCGAAAAGCAGGTGTTCCTGTAGGTAGCTGTCTTCTAAAATATTGAATCATTTGCATCATCCATGGCTCTGCTTCTTGCTCTCGTTGGATCTCACGTAACTCCTCCAAGAATTCACGGTCCCTCGGTGTTAATTCTAAGTGTTGTACCATCGCTGTTTCTTCATTGTCAGGCTCTGGGTCCCTGCTGAGTGCCTCTGGGATTACATTCATCTTCCCTGGGCAATGTTCAATTTCAATATTAAACTGCTGAATATAGATAGACCAACGTGTCACACGTTCGCTAGCTATCGATGTCTTAAACAAGAATGTTAATGCCTTATGATCTGTTCTGATAACAATGGGGTATCCGTAAACTATATTTTTCCATTGTTGGAGCGCATGAAGTATTGCCAACAATTCCAATTCCGTTACAGTATAATTGCGCTCGTGCTTACGCAATCTACGGCTTACAAATGCCAAATATGATCTATGTTGCAGGTTTGCTGAATCCTCTTGGCAGAGAATTGCACCTATACCAATCAGTGAAGCATCCGCTTGGATTATAAATTTGTGTTTGAAATCTGGATATCCTAATTTAATGCCGTTTTCCAGCAGTAGTTTGGTTGCTTGGAATGACTTCTCACAGTCAGCATTCCATAACCATTTATTACTCTTTTTGAGCATTTCTTGCATTGGTGCTACAGTCTCTGTATAACCTGGACAGTTCTCTTTAAAGAATCCCGTTACGTCCAAGAAAGCTCGAATGTGCTTGACTCTCGTAGGTGTAGGAAAATCCTTTATCGCCTCGATCTTAGCCGGGTTTGGCTTCACTCCCTCCTTGTCAATGATGTGACCCAAATACAATATCTCGCTCTTGAAGAAATGCGATTTCTTCAGGTTTACTTTGAAATTTGAAGTTCTGAGGTTGCCTAATAATTTATCTAAGTTTTCCATGTGAATTTCAATGTTGTCGGATGCCAGCAGAATGTCATCAATGTAGCGTACCGTCATCTCCTTAACCTCCTCGGTTAGATTTCGATCCAGGGCTCGAATTAATGCGCAGCCCGCTGTTTTGACTCCGAAAGGCATGCGGACGAAGCAATATATCTGATTATCGAATAAGAAGCCAGTGAGAAGCTGTGACTTCTCATCCAATTCGATATGGTGGAAACTCGAGGTCAGATCTACGGATGTATAAATACTCTTGTTTTTAAAGCCTTTTAATACGTCTCTGATGATTGGTGCTCTGTCATACTCAGGAAAAATGAGTCTCATGTTGAGATTTCTGGCATCTAAACAAAGTCTAATAGATCCATTTGGTTTTGTGACTGCCAAAAATCGCATTTGAATAAGGTTTAGGTGTCTTCCTTATCACTCCAGCTTGTAACATCTCATCTATAATCATTTTTACTTGGCCTCGATAGTTTTCGGGAATGGGATACAGTTTACTTCTGAATGGTGACCAATCCTCGACTTGCATTGAATATTTAAAATTTATAATTTTCCCTGGGACTGTATCGAATACTGCTTTGTGCTTCCTTAAAATCTCTTCCAATTCTTTTCTGTGGTCACCCCCAAGTTGAATGTCATTGAGCCGCTCCTGTAGTAGCTCTTCAAATTGTGCATCGCTGTCATCTCCTTCTGTTAATAAAGACCATATCTCCTGAGATTCACTCTCCTCATCATGTTCCACAACATCTCCTTCTATGATGTCATCTTCCGCCTTTCGTACCTCCTCTTCCGTCTCTTCCAGTATCGCTTCCAATGCCCATGAATTCACGTTCCTTCCTGTAGTGATTTCATCCATATGCAATCCCACGTTCTTCAGTTGATCAAACTCCTTGAAACTGACAGTGTTCTTGTGCAAATCTATCACAGCTTGATAATCACAAATAAAATTTGCACCAAGAATAATGTTGAAATTCATCTTTGCCATGATAATAAACGTTTGCCCAAAAGTATGTCCTAATATGTCCAGCTCTAAGTATGCCTGACGTTTACAAGTGACGGTGCGTTCAGGAATAACACCCCTCACTTTGAGTTGTGGCACGGGAATCACAGGAATATTCTGACTCCGTCCCAACTCTATAACCAAAGCCTCCGATACAAGACTGATCTGCGACCCTGTGTCCAATAAACATCTTATTTTAATTCCACCAATTCTTGCGTAAATAATGGATAATTGTTTAATATCATCGTTCCGTGGTTTCACTGTCTCCTCCAGGCAATCTTCTGGCAAAGCAATCCACTCCTGGATGTGAGCTACTACCCATCCCTCTTCAATTTCCGGCTGTTGCGTTCTCAGGCAGACTTCTTTATCAATTTTTTTTAGCTCCATGGCGACTACCATTATCCTTCTGTCGCGCACGCCCCTGATGTTCCTCTTGTCTCAGTAGACTTCCAGCTTCCTCGGTATGTGTATCCGGATTTTTCATGTTGTCAATGGCTCTTTCCCATCGTCCTTGCTCTCCTACTTCGTTAGCGTGAACCTCCTCCTGATAATTTTGCGTTTGAGCATGCCTTTCATTCCAGTCGTTACGGTAATCTTGCGGCTCTCCTTGGTTTTGGTCTCTCCTATCTCTCCATCTTTGATTTCCATTGTAATCACCGTATCTTCTATAAGGCCCCTCATTTCTTCTATTGTTGCGCCATTGTTGGAATCCCCTCTGTTAGTATCTATTGTTGTCTTGACATGGCCTATTGTTGTGATTATTTTCATTTCGCTGGTACGGTCTATTTTCTATTTCTTCCTGATTTCGCCTAGGTGTTGACGTACTCGTATTTGTACCCTGTGATCTAGTATTTGCTTGTGTAGGTTTTATAACTTCGGTTGTGTTGACTAACTCCAGGTGTCTTCCTCATCTTTGATGAATATAAGATGTAGTCTCATATATTTGCCGTAATACTTGTTCTGCATGTAAAGCCGAATTTACATTTGCTGCTCCTAATACCTGATGTACATTTACCGGTAATTGACGTGCTATTGTCATCACCAGGTCCGATTCTTCTAAAGGGTGGTCCAGATCTCGAAATTTAAGCATCTGCATATCAAAGAAATCTGAGTACTTCGTCTTCTGGGTAGTTTGGTACTTTCTAGAGTAGAGTTCCATCCTTAAACTCTGTTGTAATGCTGGGGACCAATATTTGCGAAAGAACGCTTGTTTGAAATCATCCATAGTTCCAAAAGTGTATTTAAAACTCAAAATCCATGTCAAAATATTCCCAGAAAGAAATCTCTCCATCATTCTCAATCTACGTGCTGGAGGTACGCCTGTGTCATTGTAAACATCCTCGACTTCTTTAATAAAGGCTTTTGGTGTCACCCCTGAATTTTCAGTAAACTTTTGCGGTTTATATTCGTTCGAGCGAATTACTTGAATAAGCTGCGTGGGCTGCTGACCTTCATGTGGAGTAGAACTTCTCTCAACATGATTGTGAAATCCGTCCGTGTTTGTAGTTAATGGGCTCTCTGGATGTACCTGACTTCCTGTTGTACTTGCTGCCTCCGGGCTAATTGACTCATTTCCCTTATCTTTCGTGACTCCTGTGTTAAACAATGTGGTTTGCTCCAGCGATCGTAATTCTGCTTTTATGATTCTGTCTGTTTGCTCTTTTAATTTATTCTTGATTTCCTGCTCCGAAGCTTGGATACGAGTGTGGTTATCGCCTACTGTCTTTATGATGGTTAATCTCTCTTCCTTGAAATCACTACTCATTTTTCGCCAATCTTTCCTGATTTCCTCTTTAATTATGCCTATATTTTCCTCAATTTGACGTTTGGTGTCTCCCTGATTATTTTCCATCTGTTTCAGCCGATCTTCCAATCGCAAATTATTTTCCTCAATAGTACTTTTTAACTGATCCTGATCCGTTTCTAGGTTTCTCCACTGCTCCGCTGATTTTATTTCCAAACGATCCATGTCTTTAATTATGCCCGATATATTCTCATCTACCGCTGATAATTGCTTCTGAATAACCTTGCCGCTTTTCTCCATTTCACTGAATCGCCCTTCCATCTTATCCTGAGCTGCTTTGACCTCGCTGTTATTCATAGTACAAGCCAATTCTATTTGCGATAATTTCGCTAAAACCGTTTCATCAAGATTGCTAAGTTTTTGATTAAAAATGTCTTCCATATTCTTAACTTGATCTAATTGTTTCTCGTTGTTATTGGTAACGTCTCGGGCCAGTAATACCATTTGTTTATCAGTGTGTTCTTTCATTTCCACTGTTAATGAAGCTAGTTGTTGTATGTTTCTAACGTTCTGTGCTTCTAATTGGGAATTTTTAGTGCCATTTATTTCACTTTTTAATAGTTTCGCATGCTCCGCGCTGTAGTCATTTTGAAGTGCTAATTGTTTATTAATACTTTCGTTTATCTGTGCTTGGAAATATTTACTCTGTTCTGATAATTTATTGTCTAACGATTCACTTTGTTCTGACAATTTAGTGTCTAATGATTTACTTTGTTCTGGCAATTTAGTGTTTAACTTCTCGCTTTGTTCAGATAATTTACTGTCTAACTTCTCACTTTGTTCTGACATACTATTGTTTAATTGTGTTCGGAACGATTCACTTTGTTCTGACATACTATTGTTTATTTGTGTTCGGAACGATTCACTTTGTTCTGATAGTTTATTGTCTATTAACTCCTGGGTTCTCTTCGTGGCACTCTCAATAATCGCCTGTATCTGCTCTATTGTCGCCATCTTACACAATTTATATGTGAACATTAGGGAAATGGCATGTAGCCATGCCCTCTGACACACACATACATTCTCAATACACATTTAATTCACTTTACCTTACTCAGTTCATTTACTTTTATATTTAATCCCACTAGTCACTTGCATCATTGAGTAGTTCTAATTTCATTCAATTTAATTTAACCCATACACATCTACAGTCATTAAATCGTCAACCTGATCTGATATTAACCACAGACAAGTTAACCAAATATGAATTGTCCTTCAAAGCCACAGGCCTTCCTATTACATTCATGGAGTTTGACTTTTTACAACAAAGCTAGTTTTAACTTTAATCATTGGGCGCCCGGTATCACGTACTTTACTTTAGAGGACTTAGGCAGGAACAAAGCACCAGGCATAGATGATATACCGATTGAGTTGCTACGCTGCATAGGAGATGAAGGTCTGATCAGGTTATTTCACTTGGTGTGTAGGATTTATGAGACAGGTGAGGTACCCCCTGATTTCAAGAAGAATGTTATCATCCCTATACCAAAGAAAGTGGGAGCTGACAGATGTGAAGATTACCGTACAATCAGCTTGATTACTCATGCTTCAAAGATCATGTCTAGAATAATTTACAAGAGGATTGAAAGCCAGATAGAAACGGAGTTGGGTGAAGACCAGTTTGGTTTCAGGAGAAATGTAGGAACAAGGGAAGCTGTACTAAGTCTTAGGCTGATTTTGGAAGGTAGAATAAGGAAAGATAAGAGAACGTTCATGGCTTTTGTAGACTTAGAAAAGGCTTTTGATAACGTTGATTGGACTAAATTGTTTGACATTTTGAAATCTATTGGAATAAAGTACAGGGATAGGAGGGTGATATACAATCTATACAGAAACCAGACAGCAGTCATTCGAGCTGAAGGACATGAGAGAGAAGCTGGTATTCAGAAAGGTGTAAGGCAAGGCTGCAACTTATCACCCATACTTTTCATTTTTTTACATTGAACAAGCAATGAAGGAAATTAGAGAAAAATTTAAAGTGGGAGTGAAGATTCAAGGAGAAATAATTTCAACTCTGAGATTTGCTGATGACATCGTCATCTTGGCCGACAAGCCTGAGGATTTGAATGAGTTTTTGAATGGTATGGATTCCGTCTTACGGAAGGAATTCATGATGAAAATTAATAAATGTAAAACAAAAATACTGGAATGCAGCCGAAATAAATCAGAAACCTCTATGGAGATCAAATTGGCCGGTGAAAAGCTGAAGGAAGTAGGAGACTTCTGTTACTTAGGAAGCAGAATAACCAGTGATGGACGAAGCAAAGAGGATATAAAAAGTAGGTTGGCTCAGGCAAGGAAAGCCTTTCTACAAAAAAGGAATGTGTTGACATCGAATATAGATTTAGGTATTAGGAAGTCATTTTTGAAAACCTTTGTCTGGAGCGTGGCGCTCTATGGAAGTGAAACTTGGACTATTGGTGCAGCAGAAAAGAGGAGAATTGAAGCATTTGAAATGTGGTGTTACAGGAGAATGATGAAGATCAGATGGGTAGATAGGGTTACAAACGAAGAGGTATTAAGGCGAGTGGGAGAGGAGAGATGTTTCTGGCGACTGCTAATGAAGAGAAGAGATAGGTTGGTAGGACACATACTAAGACACCCAGGAATAGCAAGCTTAGTTATGGAAGGAAGGGTCGAGGATAAGAACTGTAGGGGTAGACCAAGGTTAGAATATGTTAAACAGATTGCGTCGGATGTAGGGTGTGGTAGCTATGTAGAAATGAAACGATTAGCTCAGGACAGGGAGGCATGGAGCGCTGCATCAAACCAGTCAAAAGACTGAAGACTCAAACAACAAACTTTAACACTTAATTCAATAGGCAAAAACGTGACCCGTATTTTACATTGCAAACTCCTGATTTTAATTTATAATTCACACAGTTGGCGGTAACCTCTTCGCCTAATTTACTTTACATAAAATATCATTTTCCGGTGATTTAAACACTGTCATATCTGCCTCCACTTGTGGCCTGTCAGTTTTACTTGCTCTAGCAGCGAGTTTTTATTCTATGAGCCCTTCAGTATCACCGTGTATATCTGCAAGACACTGTTCTTCGGGGTCGTGCTCAGTTCAGTGGGTGCTATAATATGTTCGCCAAAACAACATGCTCTACTGGTTGAAGGGTCATATGGTAAAAAACACTAAACTAAGAAAGAATGAATAAGATGTAAAGTAAACAAAATTTAATGACTGAGATATGCATAAACAAAGAAATATAACAAACAAACTCCTCCCTGACATCTCACTCCTCAATAAAAATCAACATAATAAAATGAGGGGTTACTCCGACCCACTCATCATAAAGAAACTGTGGATACCAGATCCACCGACTCGTATAAGAAATTGTATGTGTGCGTTCTGACTACTAAAAGGAATGAGTACTTGGATGAGTGTTCGTATACAGCGGGTAACAGCCACGGTGCTCACGAACCTCCATCTCGCAAGTCAACATTTATGGGTATAGGACACCACTAATAAAAACAACTAAATTAATTCTGACACACACACAAAATTTAAATGACAAATATTTACAAGAATCTCCCAGATTCTCCCCCTCAGTGCGATGACGCATCTGTCAAATGAGCTTGCCTGCAAGGCCAAATGCTCAACAAAACAAACAAGGAAAACAGCGTCGCGCTTGACTACACGGGTCACTGACACGAAACATAAACATTAAATATAAACCAACAACAACAAAAGCCTCGCCGGCTGAGATTACTTTACATGAATAAAATGCACGATAAGCTAACGCTTCGGAGAACAACTATATGGGACGTATAACATTCAGAGCTTACGGACATATGTTTCGTGAGAGAGGCGGGCAATGGACTAGAGATAAAGGGGTGTAAGAGGGAAAACGCTAAGAGTGAAGAAGTCATTTTGTGCCGAAATCTTAGTAAACCTAGCCCTAATGTGGGCAGTTTTGAAGAGTTCAAGAATCCCCAATTAGACCTGGCGCGCTCAATAGCTTGTTATGAAAGCCGGATCTAGATCCTATAGGCTTTCATATAGCCGTGGTAGGATTTTTCGAGATCTCGGATACTAAGCGTCGCCCACGGTTCAAACCTATCCCTATCGAATCAGAGTCGAAAAAAAAATCAAAAAAAGTCTGTCTGTATGTACGTACGTATGTGCGTGCGTGACGTTTTTGCGTTATGCAAAGTACAGGCCGCAATTCTCAAGATATCAAGCTGAAATTTGGTACGGTGAAAGAGTTAGGGCCTGTGAGGAACCCTATTGTTGGGCGTTACAATCGGTGCAGGGCCGGACCTTTTTTGGGGCCCTGAATTTCGTCCCTTTTTTTAATTAATATATCTCGGAAACGGCTGGTCGTATCGAAAAACGTTAAATGTACAGGTGTAAGATCTCCGCGGTATGCAACTTTTTTACTCATAACGATTTTTGATATCTCTCACAGTTTTCTTTTTTTGGGGCCCTGAAGATGTCCATTGTGCATGACATATTTGGGTTTAGCGAAGTACAGGTCGCAATTTTCAAGATATCGAACTGAAATTTTGTGCGGTGAAAGAGTGAGACCCTGTGAGGAAACCTATTGTCGGGCGTTAAAAACGGTGCAAGGCCGGATCTTTTTGGGGGGCCCTGAGTTTCAAACTTTTTGGAATCGATATATCTCGGAAACGGTTGGTCGTATCGAAAAACGTTAAAAGTAGAGGTGTAAGATTTCCGCGGTATGCACCTTTTTTACTCATAACGATTTTTTGATATCTCTCACCGTTTTCTTTCTTGGGGCCCTGAAAATATCCATTGTGCGTGACATTTTTGGGTTTACCGAAGTACAGGTCGCAATTTTCAAGATATCGAGCTGAAATTTGGAGCGGTGAAAGATTTGGGCCCTGTGAGGAAACCTGTTGTCGGACGTTAAAAACGGTGCAGGGCCGGATCTTTTTGGGGGGCCCTGAATATCAAACCTTTTTTTTTAAATCGATATATCTCGGAAACGGTTGGTCGTATCGAAAACGTTAAATGTTCAGGCGTAAGATCTCCGCGGTATGCAACTTTTTTACTCATAACGATTTTTTGATATCCCTCACCGTTTTCTTTTTTGGGGCCCTGAAATTGTACGTTTGGGCGCGACGTTTTTGGGTTTAGCAAAGTACAGGTCGCAATTTTCAAGATATCAGGCTGAAATTTGGTACGGTGAAAGAGTTGGGCTTTAAAATCGGTGGAGGGCCGGACCTTTTTTGGGGGCCCTTAATTTCATCCCTTTTTTGGATTTGATATATCTCGGAAACGGTTGGTCGTATCGAAAAACGTTAAATGTAAATGTGTAAGATCTCCGCGGTATGCAACTTTTTACTCCTAACGATTTTTAGCCTACTTTCGATTTTTGCAAAAAATGAAAGTAGACTTATGAGATCAACACAGGGCGAAAAAAGTGTGTCTGTCTGTGTGTATGTGTGTGAGTCTGTGTGTGTGTGTGTGTGTGAGTGTGTGTACTCTGAATGTCTGTCCCCCCCCCCTATCAATTCGAACACGGTGAATGCGAATTGAACGAAATTTGGTACAAAGGTATCACCAGCAAAGGACACCTCAGTGTCATGTTTTATATCGCCGCCATCTTGACGGAAACGTAATGGCGGCCACACAAATGTTCAAAGCTTAAATAAAATTACGATTAACCTAATCATCCGATCTCTACCAAATTTTGCAACAACATACCTTTATAGAAGAAGCATCCTTTGACCAAATGAATAGGTCATTAGCCTAATAGTTTGCGTATGGCGGCCATCTTTGTGTGAAAATCAATTCCCCTTATTAATTCAAACACGGTACAACCGAATGGAACGAAATTTGGTACAGAGGTAGCACAAGCAAAGAGCATCTCAGTGTCATGTTTTTTATCGCCGCCATATTGACAGAAACGTAATGGCGGCCACACAAATGTTCAAAGCTTAAGTTAAATTAGACTAACATAACCATCCGATCTCTACCAAACTTTGCAACAACATACCTTTATGGAGGGAGCATCCTTTGACCAATCTAATAGGTTATTAGCCTAATGGTTTGCGGATGGCGGCCATCTTTATGTCAAAATTGATTCCCCCTATTAATTCGAACACGGTGGAACCGAATGGAACAAAATTTGGTACAGAGGTAGCACTAGCAAAGGACACCTCAGTGCCATGTTTTATATCGCCGCCATCTTGACTGAAACGTAATGGCGGCCACACGAATGTTCAAAGCTTAAATCAAATTACGATTAACCTAATCATCCGATCTCTACCAAATTTTGCAACTACATACCTTTATGGAGGGAGCATCCTTTGACCAATCTAATAGGTCATTCGCCTAATAGTTTGCGGATGGCGGCCATCTTTATGTCAAAATTGATTCCCCCTATTAATTCGAACACGGTGGAACCGAATGAACGAAATTTGGTACAGAGGTAGCACAAGCAAAGGGCACCTCAGTGTCATGTTTTATATCGCCGCCATCTTGACGGAAACGTAATGGCGGCCACACAAATGTTCAAAGCTTAAATCAAATTACGATTAGCCTAATCATCCGATCTCTAGCAAATTTAGCAACAACATACCTTTATGGAGGGAGCATCCTTTGACCAAACTAATAGGTCATTAGCCTAATATTTTGCGGATGGCGGCCATCTTTGTGTGAAAATCGATTCCCCTTATCAATTCGAACACGGTGGAACCGAATGAACGAAATTTGGTACAGAGGTAGCACTAGCGAAGGGCACCTCAGTGTCATGTTTTATATCGCCGCCATCTTGACGGAAACGTAATCGCGGCCACCCAAATGTTAAAAGCTAAAATGTAATTACGACCAACCTAATAATATAGTCTCTACCAAATTTTGCAACACCATATCTTTATGTGGGAAACATATTCTGACCAAACAGCAAGAACATCAGCCCAATAGTTTGCAGATGGTGGCCAAGTATGTGTGCAAATCGATTCCCCCTGTCAATTCAAACACGGTGAAACCGAATTGAACGAAATTTGGTACAGAGGTAGCACTAGCAAAGGGCACCTCATATTCATGTTTAATATCCATATAGCACGTTGTATTTCAACAAGCTACTACAACCAACATTCAATCATACTCCTTGAAAAGGACAAAGAGTTATAACAATAACCATGCATTTAGGAGAAAGTAGGCTATATGTTCTTTCCTGAACATCTTGTTTAATATCTCTCACCGTTTTCTTTCTTGGGGCCCTGAAAATGCACGCATGTGCGAGACGTTTTTGCGTTTAGCACAGTACAGGCCGCAATCTTCAAGATATCGAGCTGAAATTTGGTACGGCGTAAGGTTTTCGGACTGTGAGGAATCCTATTGTTGCACGTTAAAATCGGTAAGGGCCGGACCTTTTTTTTTTTGGGGCCCTGGATATCACCCTTTTTTTGAATCGATATATCTCGGAATCGGTTGGTCGTATTGAAAAACGTTAAAAATACAGGCGTAAGACTTCCGCGGTATTCAACTTTTATACTCATAACCATTTTTTGATATCCGTCACCATTTTCTATTTTTGGGGCCTTGAAGATGTCCATTGGGCGTGACATTTTCGGGTTTAGAGATGTACAGGTCGCAATTTTCAAGATATCGAACTGAAATTTGGTGTAGTGAAAGAGTTGGACCCTGTGAGGAAACCTATTGTCGGGCATTAGAAACGGTGAAGGGCCGGATCTTTTTTGGGGGCCCTGAATTTCAAACATCTTTTTGGAATCGATATATCTCGGAAACGGTTGGTCGTATCGAAAAACGTTAAATGTACAGGTGTAAGATCTCCTCGGTATGCAACTTTTTCCTCATAATGATTTTTTAATATCTCTCACCGTTTTCTTTTTTGGGGGCCCTGAAGATGTACGTGTGTGTGTGACGTTTTAGCCTCTAGCAATGTAGAGGTCGCAATTTTCAAGATATCGAGCTAAAATTTTGTACGGCGAAAGGGACGCTGCCTGTGAGGAACCCTATTGTTGGGCGTTAAAATCAGTGAAGGGACGAACCTTTTTTAGGGCCCTGAATTTCATCCTTTTTTTGGAATTGATATATCTCGGAAATGAATGGTCGTATCGAAAAATGTTAAAAGTACAGGTGTAAGATCTCCTCGGTATGCAACTCTTTTACTCATAACAATTCTTTGATATCTCTCACCGTTTTCTTTTATTGGGGCCCTGAAGATGTACGTGTGTGTGTGACGTTTTAGCCTCTAGCAATGTACAGGTCGCAATTTGCAAGATATCGAGCTAAAATTTGGTACGGCGAAAGGGTTGCGGCCTGTGAGGAACCCTATTTTTGGGCGTTAGAATCGGTGAAGGGCCAAACCTTTTTTTGGGGCCCTGAATTTCCTACTTTTTTTGGAATCGATATATCTCGGAAACCGTTGGTCGTATCGAAAAGAGTTAAATGCACAGGTGTAATATCTCATCGGTATGCAACTTTTTTACTCGTAACGATTTTTTGATATCTCTCACCGCTTTCTTTTTGGGGCCCTGAAGATGTACGTGTGTGACGTTTTAGCCTTTAGCAATGTACAGGTCGCAATTTTCAAGATATCGAGCTAAAATTTGGTACGGCGAAAGGGACGCGGCCTGTGAGGAATCCTCTTGTTGAGCGTTAGAATCGGTGCAGGGCCAGATCTTTTTTGTGGCCCTGAATTTCATCCTTTTTTTTAATCCATATATTTCAGAAACGGTTGGTCCTATCGAAAAATGTTAAATGTACAGGCGTAAGATCTCCGCGGTATGCAACTTTCCTATCCCTAACGATTTTTTGATATCTCTCACCATTTTCCTTTTTGGGGCCCTGAAAATGTACGTATGTGCCTGATGTTCATGCGTTTAGCAGAGTACAGGTCGCACGTTTCAAGATATCGAGCTGACATTTGGTACGGTGAAAGGATTGGGGTCTGTGAGAAACCCCTTTGTTGGGCGTTAAAATCGGTGCAGGGCCGGACCTTTTTTTTTGGGCCCTCAATTTCATCCTCTTTCTTGTAATCGACATATCTCGGAAACGGTTTGTCCTATCGGAATGGTTAAATGTGCAGGTGTAAGATCTCTGCGGTATGCAACTTTCTTACCCTTAACAATTTTTTGATATCTCTCACAGTTTTCTTTTTTGGGGCCCTGAAGATGTACGTATGTGCGTGACGTTTATGCGCTTAGCAAAGTACAGGTCGCAAGTTTCAAGATATCGAGCTGAAATTTGGCACGGCGAAAGGGTTTTGGCCTTTGAGGAACCCTATTGTTGGGCGTTAAAATCGTTGCAGGGCCGGACCTTTTTAAGGGGCCATGAATTTCATCCTTTTTTTTTTTTAATCAAAAATCTCGGAAACGGTTCGTCATATCGAAAAAGTTACATATACAGGTTTAAGATCTCCGCTGTATGCAACTTTCTTACCCTTAACGATTTTTTATATCTCTCACCGTTTTCTTTTTTTTTGGGGCCCTGAAGGTGTAGGTATATGCGTGACGTTTATGCGATAAGCACTGTACAGGTCGCACATTTCAAGATATTGAGCTGAAATTTGGTACGGCGAAAGGGTTGCGGCCTGTGAGGAACTCTATTGTTGCGCGTTAAAATCGTTGCAGGGCCGGACCTTTTTAAGGGGCCCTGAATTTTATCCTTTTTTTGGAATCAATATATCTCGGAAACGGTTCGTCGTATCGAAACAGGTTAAACGTACAGAAGTAAGATCTCAGTGATTAGCAACTGTTTTAACCCTTATGATTTTTTGATATCTCTCACCATTTTCTTTTTTGGAGCCCTGAATTTCATCGTTTTTTTTTTCGAAACGTTGTATCTCAGAATACATCGGTCCTACCGAAAAAGTTAAATCTACAGGTGTAATATCTCAGTGATTTGCAACTTTTCTACCCCTTATCATATTTTGATATCTCTCACCGTTTTGATGTTATTAAATGTTTTTGGTTTTTGAAAAATAAATGGGGCCCAAATGTATATAATAATTGGTAAAAATTCAACTGATGTTTTAATTGAATTCTACGGAAAATTATCTATAATAACCCGTTTTAACCTTTTCAATAAGTTGAATCATGTATTTACAGCAGTAAGATATTTTCCATTTCCGAGGACGTCCGGCTTTCATAGCCATGCGATGGTGTCAGCATTGCCTAGAATAACATTTTATAATTTTCCTACATTTCCTCGCAATCGGGTCGAAGGTCCGAAATGCAATTCCGCAGGCCTTGCCGCCAACGAAGTTGTTGTTTGAGATTATTACCCCTCTTGCTCGCCCCTATGTTGCGCCACCGTCTGATCCAAAGCAGGTCGTGCTGCGTGGACTCCTACTTGTTAGCTTATGCAAGGCGGGGTGAGATTGGTCTTCAAGAGTTAAGATCGTTCTTCACACTTACCATACATGACGGTGTATACGTATCTTAGATCATTGCCAGCTACGTAATAATCTACGAGGAAAACTAGTACACGGACTGAGACGGGTGAGTGACCTAGAGTGTACGGTGGAGTGAGAAGTATTTAAAGGGATACTTTGTAATCAGGTCATCGTCACGAATGTCTACTGGTCTGGGATACTGCATCTTATGTAATTTAAAGGGGAGAGAGTGAGCGATAAGTCTCACGGAGCTGACTACAGGTGGTGAGAAGAGATAAGCGGAACTGTGTCATGGATCTCGCTAAAGTCTGATATCCAGACAAGATTTAAAGGTATTTAATTGGGGCGACATTGCACAGAAATATTTTGGCTTATTGATATTTCTATGTTTATGTTTTTTTTTTAATAGGGTAAAAATGTAAAAATTACAGAGATTTTGTGTAGCTCAGTCAGGAGGCATTTCTTCTGACGTGTGAACACAGCGTGCGTGTGAGAAGTGTAATATGGTTGAGTGGAGCAATACATACCAATATAATAAATGCATTCTGCTCGGTCTACGAGGTCAATACCTGTAGTGCCTATGTGTGAAGTATGTCATACGGAGACGCAGCGATGCCATGACGGATAAAATTAAGTCACAAGACAAATTAGAGTGGAAAGAAATGATAATATGTAAATACACAGTGTAACACATAAACGTTCCTCTTTCCGAACACATACAGGGTATGAATATGAACTGAGCGGGGGAAAAAACACAGTATAATGAAAAACAATTAACGCGCAAGTGTAAAAACAAAAACAATAATACGTCAGGGAAACAACTAATGTATATATGAAAGGATATATTGTGATATTTTGTGATGTGTATATATATATTGCGCCAGTTGACGACTGTTCGCATTGGTATAATCGATTACAAGACCCTTGGAGAAATTGCTACTAGGCTGAAGTGCAGTCGAACACACCCTACAGGAAGCGGGAAGAATATTGAACAAGATTGATTATAATTAATTTTTTATACACTTTGGATACACCATAAATTGTTTACGATTTATCTAATGTCATTCAGCATATTTAATTTACGGTCCACATCGCAGAAACGCGAAACCGTAAATTTGCGCGGCTATCTCATGCTTAGAGTTGACGCCATGATGAGTAGACATTACTACTAGTCGTAGACTACGTACGAGCAGGACTGACGTGTCAGTGACGCATAAAGATCAAACACGTGTTACTTGTGTTCCGAGTATAGAAAGTCTCTTGTGTAATGGAGAAATCCGTCAATATTACAGACACGAACAACCATCATTGCTATATATGCAGTAAGAGTAATAGTGAAAGATAATTTATATCTAACGAGTGTAATATTTTCACCAGATTTAACAAACAGTGGCAGCATGGCGAGCGCATTATTAGGCCGCATGCTTACATGCACAATTGTATCATAAAAACTGTGAATTTTCTAAAACTGTGTTATTTATAAACTATCTCATGTTTTGTCGAAGTGATGAATTATTATTTTTGATTTACGGTAAATAATTATTTCCGACCACGTGCAAAGTTTGTGAGTGAGCATTGCAAAAGCAATGATAACGCCAGTGGCGGTGTGTATGGGCAATTTTATTTTACCGCACCAACAGAAGCAGTGAGCCCAGTAATATCAGTATATTTAATACGAGTGAAAACCTTACCCCAACCTACAATATGGAACCAATCAACCGTCCACATCTAATGTATCATAACGACCACGCTATGGAGTTGGAGATGGAGCACTAAACCACATGCGTGGGAAACTAGCAACCGACGATGGCTGAAACAAAGGCAAGATGATCTAAGACCATTATGGAGACCGCTATTACATCTCACGGCGGGTCTCGAAGTCTTGACGCTGGACTCTGTAAGCCAGAATATGTTTCAGTAGCTATATTTAATGGGTTGGAACAGTAGATTAGTCATAAATGGTTCACTAAGTGCACAACACAGGCAGTATTAATATAAGTTCACTTGTGGAAAGATTTCGTTTTGTTAAATTTATTTAACGCCAGGAAGGCTAAGTTATAATGTCCATTTCGTATAATTTCCAATACAGTAACAGACTACTTTTATTTGTCGAGCTGATGACATAAGATAGAAGTTCCTAACAGGTGGTAAATGAAGGTCAAGGTCGCTTGTATGCGAGCGCGCTATTCATAGCACGATTCAAAGAATCTCAGGCAGTGCATTAAATAATCGAGAAGGCTGTGACATTCCTAACATATAATCTGAATGCAAGACCCGTTATTTATGTGTTTGACAAATGAGCATCTGGAATCAAGCTTTATTTTGTTACGAGAAGCTAGAAGGACACTGGAAATGAACAGTATTTTGAAACCAGAGATCGTAGGTTCAACATTATTCTGGGAAGATGATACATGATAAATACACAATCTCACACACTATTTTGTATCAGAATCCTTTAAGCTATTGAAGAGCATTCTTAACATGTGTTTTCTAGACACTTTATCTTTGTAATTGACCTTTAAATATGTATAATTCAGGGATCCACACTAATTGTTAACTAATGTTATTATTGGTAATTTTATTGAAGTCTGTCGTAGAAGGTGGATGAATACCTCCGACGTGTTATTGTGATTATTTTATGGTAATTTATGCTGGCGGTAACGAGCTATTTAAGTCGTACCAGACCGATGAAGTAAGGACTGACGAATCCAAGGTTTAAGAGAGACACAGTGTGTCTAATAATAATAAGGGTATGTGGAGACACAGGGTGTCTCTAAATGAAGTTATTCCTGAGTGGAATGTTATGAAGTTATTGAACATTAGTTGGATTTACACATCATTCCTGATTACACTAAACGCAATTAAAGGTCCATAAAACTGAACAAATACATTGTGAGGGATAAATAATTGTGTGTGAACTTTAATAATCAAAGATAGGATTTTGTGAAACTAAACAAATCTTATAATTCCCCCCTTGAACCTAAATCTAAGTAAATGCTAAAAATAAAATATTTGCAGGACCAAAATACGACATTTAGTTGTTGATTTATTTAGGATACATTTCGATACATTTTGACACCATTAGTCAACAACCAATTGATGATGTGAAAACTGAAGCACACACATCAGATTGGCAGCAATGTGAGTCGATGTAATTGTTTAATTACGGTACCATCCCGTTTGCAGGCTTTCCTATTTTTCTTATTTTCATTACACATCATGACACTATGACCATTTGTTACAAACAGTAACATATCGAGTACGCAGGCAGTGCCAATTGCACAACAATAGGAGTGCTGGATTATTGTACATATTTGTGTTGTAGTAGCTTAATTCTTTTCTTTATTCAGCAACGTTGTGCACATATCTAGAATCTTTTCTTTGTAATAAACGCATCTCGTTTATTAAGTAATGTTGGTTAGGACTAGATAAACACGTAAATTTAAAGATAAATGTTGGAGATGGCACCATCCTAGCTTAGAACAAATTTCCCTTTGTTATTAAATGTAAATATTCCTAGTATTTGTAAACAAGTAAAAGTCTTGCTTTGCAGTAAATTCTTTTGATGTTGATCCTCCCGTAGTCACTCCCGTAGTAATTGCCTAGGGTCAATCTTACGTGCCATACTGTTAGCTTGTTTATTTTCATTAAAATTTTGTATTAGGACCATGAGAGTAACTTAGATTTGGATAGGACTTTATTATATATTTTCTTTCAGGGCAGAATAGTATCGGACTAGCCATTTGCAACTCTCATGCTAGGCTAGGGATTTATTCTGAATAAAATGTATCCATGATTTTTAACATAAGACTGACCTCTATTTTCTTGCTTAGTTTTGACATCGATGCATTCCTCTGAGCTGGTTAAGAATCGAACCTCACCAATTCCCGATACCCCAGAATGCAGACTTTTGTGCAAATGTGTCGTCCCCTACACTTGTGTGTTAACTGGAAGAGGGTCTCGGAAGGGTCATTTGAAACCGATGGCTCCCCGAAACCTTCGGCCAGCGGGCACAATATATTTTAGGGTTTTAATGACACATACCTCTGGAAAATCGCGGTGAATGTAGTGAACCCTTGCAAAGAAGCATATGAGACTCAGTTTCGGGGGGTGTAACAGTCCATTTCGTAAAGTTGTTGTCAAGCGCTTCTTATAACATGCAGGGTAACATATAACAAAATAACATGCAGGAAAAAGTGAATACCAGGATTAAAACATATGAATTTAATAACAGATCAACAAATTTACACTATTTACAATAAAAACAAATCAAAACAAGGTCTCCCAAATGACTCCCACTTGAAGTAAATAAAATGCCAAACAGGCTTGATCTCAGGAGAGATCGTAACATCTGGACCAAATGTCCCAAATTACTACAATGACATGTGCGTGTGCGGCTGTTCTACATGCGTTACGATGTGTACAAATTAATGCGAGATTCGTTACCATCCAGTAAACCTTCAGGGGACGAATCTGCATTGTCTTAGAGCTAGACAGACACGAAGAACCAACTAAACACTAATTAAACTAATCCGACACTTCCTACACTAAATAAAACAAAAAAAATAATTTCCGCATGAAATTGGAATCAAAGAACTGCCGAAGCAAACAACATTAACGCCTAAAATTAGGACTTTTCAAATCAACACAAGTAAATTAACACGTGACCAATCAAGAAAAAAAATACACATATGGCCGCTTGCCATTTTTATAAGAGAAATACAAAATACACCCAACGGTGTCACAACAGACAAATCTAACAATGAAATGATTCATAGAAATCACTAGGCTCAAAGCCAACATTTACATTATAATACAAATATTTCATTTCATACGATATGCGGTAATTCGTAACGGACATGGCGAACTCCCAATTAATTATGATCCAATGACCATTAAAAGAACAGGCTTGCTACAGATAGCTTACAGGGGTCAGTCGGTCAGCTGGACTGCCTAAACGATGAATCACTAGACATAGACGGGCGCAAAGTAGAATCTGCACATCTGTCAACCCACGTGTTAATTACCTCGACCTGCCGTGGCACTGGCTCGAGTCTCGAAGAAGTGTGCTCCCAAAAGCACATAATATACGTGTGTGTGTCAAAATAAATATCTTAGCATTTCCCAAGGAAATCCAAGAATCAGCACTGGACAAGGTACAGTGGCCTCTGAGAGCGCTCTGCCTTTCCATAAAATACAACCACAATATTTGAGGGCGGTAGGCACATTCTACCCCTCATCACGAAGAACCAATACACACACCTTGACACAATACACACACTGAATCACACGCATGGGTTTGACAGAAACCTGAAATAAAGGACATAAAATATTTTCCACCAACGTGCGCTCCCAATCTAGTCCGTGACTAAAGAACCTGAAAAGGACTCCAAAAAAAACTCAAAAATATAGAACTAAGGTGTTCTACAGTGACATCTTAACTTGTTGGGTTCGGCAACCCTAGTATGAATAAAAACCTGTTCGTAAAACATCTAACAACTATTACCCCCTTTTCCTACTAAAATGAACTTGAATAAAGCACCACTTGTCGACCATGACGAGTTTCGCATTCGCATGAATAAAAATCACAAAACACACACCGTGTATACTAAATATGACTCATAAGAAAAATAACGATCAAACAAACACTTTGGCCACGTGCCAACGTACATTTAAATATAATAGTGTCGGCACAAAAAAAAACAAGGAAAACAATGAATAAAATATTTACAACGTTCCCGCGTCTAATCTAGCTGCATATTGAATAAATCAATGGTTTGTACATCACCGTGCAGCTTGTAGAACTCAACCTCCTTCCCAAGGCATTTCCCTACGGGAAAACTACTGTCCATTGTCGACGTATTGGTAGAGGCGTAGCACTTCATTCCACCAATCGACCTCCTAGAAGACATCTTGGCGTAGCTTCTTGGAAAGAAATGTTCAAAGTTATTAGTTTGCCTAGCTAGAATCGCTATGAGCTACTGAGTTTCACTCACAATAAATGTCCTAGGCGATTACTCAACGTAGAACTGGCCCTATCTAAGCATTTGCTTACTTCACACGCACATATACATCACTCAAAATATAACACAAAATTTACATAAAATTACACTCTTCGTTCTCTACGCAACTGGCTTTAAACAAGTCTCTCAAATATGTCTACCGCGTAGCGCTTATCTCGACTAGAGATCTCCCTCCGCTAAGCGTGAACTCTGCTCCCTTGAGCACAAAATAAAATGTCTGTCAAACAGACGTGAAGTATGCTCACTAGAGCCTGATAAAATCGTTACGCAATCTGGCGTGGACGATGCTCACCAGAGCTCGATAAAGTTGTGTCTCAAACTGCTCATCACCGATCAATTTATTAGAAACTGACAGAACGGGGTGGAGTGGGGGCAATCTGTGAAAATAATCTGTAGTTTTTACCTCACAGACTTGGGACTAGTATGAATCTTCTTCTTTTCATCCAAACGTCTCAATGGACTTATGCGGAATTATATCGCATCGGCGGTTCTTCAGACATGCGTTTTAGCGCATTTTTTTAAGGTACGCGACCCACCGCGTGGTTTAGGCGTCCTCTCTCCTGATTTGCTGATTCAATCGTATATCGGTTGGAACTTCTCTTCTGGCACGCCCTTAATGACGCCGACTGGGGTGCGCGTTCGCCCTGAATTTGTCCTTGAACTCGGCTAAGCTGGTCATCGTCAGGAATAACTACCACGCTGCTTCTGTTGTAATCGTTGCGACACACTACCTGTCTCCCCTTTGTCAACCTCAACATGTACTGCCTGGGCATCAGTAATAATAATAATAATAATAATAATAATAATAATAAAAATCATGAAGACTTATTGATCGGCAAATCAATAAAGGTTCATTTATCCTCAGCAAGGTTTTGAAATACGAAGCAAGTGATTGATTTGGATTTTAAAAACAATATCCCCAGTAGTATAGATAACACCACTTAAGTACCTCACTCGTCTGCCTGAGTGTGCATTCCACAGTCCTAATTAGTGTGCGCTTCTCGCTGCAATGTGTCCCACTGAGATGTCATTCACACGTCTCGCTAGACCTTCCCCCTCTCACTCACACAATTACAACTTCTGCCAGACCTGTCGTCTTGTTTACAAACAAAGCTCGCTCTCCCAGGTACCACGTAGCCACGTACATTTGAGTGGGCTCTTAAATTAATTTTCGCAATATGATTCAGCATTCCTTGCCCTGATTATTCATCAGTCTGGCTGCGTGGCTCAGGGGTAACGTTCTCTCTTGCTGAGCCCAAGGTTGCAGGTCCGAAACCTGGCGCAGTCAGCTGACATTTGAGGGTGCGCAAATGCGAGGGAGCCGTGTCAGTACATTTACTGGCACGTTAAAGATCCCCTTCGGGGCAAAATTCCGGCACCCTGGCGTCTCTAAAAGCCAGTGTAGTTAAAAGGGACGTAAAACCAATAACATTAACATTATATTATTCATCATATGGTTCCCTTCTGTAATACGGCCTGAGATTAGCACTATTGAAAACAGATTTAGTGCCAGTGCGCAATTCTTCAAG
Source organism: Meconema thalassinum (assembly GCA_946902985.2). Classification (NCBI taxonomy): domain Eukaryota; kingdom Metazoa; phylum Arthropoda; class Insecta; order Orthoptera; family Tettigoniidae; genus Meconema; species Meconema thalassinum. The sequence continues at coordinate 181,084,829 of OX336393.1, forward strand.
TCTATAAGCATTATTACCCAAACTTTTGATAATACGGAACGGGCCGATAAATTTTGGACTGAATTTGGCAAATACTTTGTTCTTAGGATCTGATATCGGTGGTCTCCGAACAAGCACTAGTTCCTGTTCCTGAAGTTCACGATGAAATTTCTTCCCTCTGTATCTCCTCAGTCTTCGGTCCGCTTGGCTCCTCATGTGTTCTCTGGTCCTCTGAATACGCAGCTCGTGTGTTAATAACGGGTCCCTTGGACATCGAATAACCTTATCCCAAGATCTTTCAGGCATCCTGTTGTGGTGTACAACTAGTGGGACTTGACCTGTCGACTCGTGCTTCCTAGTATTCATGCACATCTCAATATCTCCTACTCTGTCGACCCACTTATTATGATCATTTGGAATCATGACGCGGTAATATTTGGCAACATAGCGAATCGTTCTTTCGCTCGGATTTCCGCAAGGGTGGCGAATGCTAGATAGAACATGCTTTATTCCTAAGTTCACTAGACCTTGTCTAAAAACATTGCTTGTAAAATATGTTTCATGTTCCGATAAGATTCCGGCTTCCCAAGCGTCGGAATGACTTTGTTCTGGATTCGGCTGAGGACTTGCTTTGATGTCGTCTTCTGGATTGGACATAATACCACCATCTTGGAAAATACATCGAAACATACAAGGAGGTGTCGGCATCCACGTTTTCCTTTAACTAGAGGACCAAAACAGTCAATTGCGACCAGTTCGCACGGTTTCTGTGGTAATAAAGGTTTTGGAAGCTGTTTTAGTATGAAATTATTGGGCTTAGTACGCTGACACGCGTCACAAGTCCTAATTACTTCAACAATGGTGTATCGCATCTTTGGCCAAGTAAAAGTTTCTCCTATTGTTGCTTCAGTTTTGTCAGTCCCGATATGTGCTAAGCTTTCATGGACATGCCATGTCAGTCCTCTCTGTAACGATGCTGGAACTAGAATTCGAAGTTTGGTGTGATCATCATCCACGAACTTGTGAAGAAGATTATTGAGGTAGTGGAATTTTGCTTCCTTGGCACGGGCTTCTCGATATTCAGGTGAATCTGGCTGTAGTTCCTTCTTGTAAAACTTGATCATCATCATCATCCACGGGTCCTTTTCTTGTTCCTTCTGAATTTCTTTCAATTTGTCCAAAAATTCACGAGCCTTAGGTGTTAATGCTATGTGTTGTACATCTACTGCTGTCTCGTTCTCATTTTCAGGGTTCCTGCTTAAAGCATCTGGATTGATGTTCATCCTTCCAGGGCAGTGTTCTATGGTGATATCGAACTGCTGTATATAAATGGACCAACGCGTAACTCTTTCCCTTGCCATCGTTGTTTTAAATAAGAAGGTCAGTGCATGGTGGTCAGTTCTGACAACAATTGAGTACCCGAAGACCATCTTGCGCCATTGTTGCAACGAGTACAAAATCACTAACAACTCAAGTCCTGTAACAGTGTAGTTTCTCTCGTGCTTCCTAAGTTTACGACTAGTAAATGCCAAATATGATCGCTTCTTGGGTTCATCAGCGTCCTCTTGGTAAAGCATGGCGCCGATCCCAATCAACGAATCGTCTGCTTGGATCACAAATTTCCTCGCGAAGTCTGGGTATCCTAACTTCACACAATTCTCCAGTAGGTCTTTCGTGGCTCTAAAGGACCTGTCGCACTCCTCATTCCATGACCATCAATTGGATTTCTTTAGCATCTCTTGCATCGGTGCTACTGTTTCCGTGTACCCAGGACAATTCTCCTTAACGAAACCTGTCACTCCCAAAAATGCTCTAACATGTTTTACTTTAGTTGGTGTAGGGAATTTCATAATTGCGTCTATTTTCGCCGGATTTGGTCTCACGCCTTCAACATCAATTATGTGACCCAAATACACAATCTCGCTCTGGCAAAAGTGCGATTTCTTCAAATTAATTTTGAAATTCATGGTTCTCAAATTATTCAAAAGTTTGTTTAGGTTTTCCAAATGTTCCTCCATTGTTTCCGATGCTATGAGTATGTCATCAACATATCTTGTAGTGAAGCTTTTGACCTCTTCAGTTAGATTCCTGTCTAGTGCTCTTATCAATGCACATCCTGCTGTTTTACACCAAAGGGCATGCGAGACCAGATATAGCTTTGGTTATCAAATAAAAACCCCGTCAATAACTGGGATTTTTCCTCAAGTTCCAGGTGGTGGAAACTATTCGTTAAATCGACACTAGAATATATCTTCTTTCCACGGAAGCCCTTCAATACATCCTTGATCCTTGGCGCTTGGTCGTGCTCGACTAACAGTTTGCTATTTAAAACCCGTGCGTCTAGGCATAATCTGATTGATCCATTGGGCTTGGCCACAGCCAATATTGCATTTAAATATGGGGTTGCTGCTTTTCTAATCATGCCAGAATCTAATAGGTTAGTAATAATGTCCTTGACCTGAGCAAAATGTTTCTCTGGGATCCGGTACAATTTACTCTTAAATGGGGTCCAATCGGTAATTTGCATGGCATACTGAAAATTTAATACTTTTCCAGGGATCGTGTCGAAAATTCCCTTATGATGTCTCAAAATCTCTTCTAATTTGCTTCTGTTAGGTTCCCCTACTATTGCCTCCTTAAGTCGCTCCTGAAGTAAAATTTCACACTTGGACCCGCTAATTTCTTCCTCCGCCAAATGTATCCACAGTTCCTGCGAAATATCTTGACCGTCAATTTCAACAACAGCTGTCTCGCTTACTCGTTCCTCTGTCGAGTTCTTATCTTCAATCGCCTCATTAGTGCATTCTTCAATGACCCAAGTATTCGCCTCTCTCTCTAGTGGACTTTCTTCCATGTTCAGACCCACGTAACTCAACCCCTCAACTTGTTTAAAACTCACGGTGTTATTATGTAGGTCAATTATAGCGTGGAAATCACAAATGAAGTTGGCTCCCAGAATAACATTATAATTCATCTTCGGTATCACGATGAAAGTTTGAGAAAATGTATGATTTAATATCTCCAGATCTAAATATGCTTGGTGTTTGCAAACTATGGTCTTGTCAGGAATGACCCCTCGGACTTTCATTAATGGTACAGGCATAATTGGAATGGTTTGTTTATTCCCGATTTCTTTCAACAATGCTTCCGTGACTTAACTCACTTGGCTACCCGTGTCGATCAGGCACCTCACTCTAAGACCTCCAATATGAGCATAAATAATTGGTAATTGTCTGATTACATTCTCTCGGTCCTTCACCACTTCCTCCAGGCAATCGTCCGGGAATGCTACCCAATATTCAATATTCGCAACAATCAACTCCTCCCGTTCCCTGGTTTCCTCCGTTTTCAGGCTATCTGGTTTTGATGTAATCGTGGTTTTTTTTTATCCTGCGATCCATTCGTTGAGTTTCGCCGGTTGTCATCGTGTCTCTCCTGCTGACGTAATAAACTTTCCGCCCCCGCATCCTGGTGATTATCTGGACTTTTTCTATTTGCCATCGCACGCCCCCACTTCTCTTTCTCTGTTTCTTCTGCTGCATTTAATTCATCCAAATATTTTTGTGACTCAGCGTAACGCTCGTTCCAGTCATTACGATAATCTCCCTGGTTATCTTGCCGATAATTCCTCTGATTATTCTATCTGCCGTCCCCGTTCCTTTGGTATGGTCCACCCTGCCTTTGGTTTCCCCTCCAGTTAGTATATTCTCGCTGGTACGTCCTCTGATTGTGATTATTGTTCTGATTGTTATAATTATCACGGCGATTTTGGAAGTTCCTATTGTTATTATTATTATGCTGGTTTCGACCGTCGAACTCCTGCCGTCTGGGCGTAAATTGTGTGTTAGTGGACTGTGCCTTCGTCTGATTGTTTTGATTTTGACCGTTTTGATGCTCTTGAACTACTTCTGCAGTGTTCACGCACTCCATATTCCGTCTCCCGGTCTGCGGACTGACCATAATCGTTTCGTCCAAGTGGCGGAGTATCTCCTCGGCCTGAACTGCGGTCTTGATATTTCCTGCCACTAAAATTGCTGTATGTTCATCGGAAGCTGCTTGCCGATAGTTAAAACCATGTTTTCTTCAGAAGGCGGCTCGTCAAAATCGCGGTATTTCACTAGCTGTTGACTAAAGAACTCTGAAAACCTTGTAGGGTGTGTGCTATGGTATTTTCTGGTATATAAATCCATCCTCAACCCCTGCTGCAGTGAAGGACTCCAGAACTTCCTCAAAAATGCTTCTTTAAACTGAGCCATGTAATTAAACGTATACTTGAAGCTTTGAAACCAGATTAAACTTGGGCCCTCTAAAAAAAATTCCACCAGACGAAGCTATTTTGCGGGACTGACGTGTTGGTCATTAAAATAATCATCCAGCTGGCGCAAAAATGCTTTTGGAGTAGATCCAGAATTTTCCCTGAATTTGTCGGGTTTAAAATCATTCCCCCTAATCACTTGTATGACTTGGGCAGGTGCCAGACCAGGTTGTGGAGTTGACGTCTCCCCTCTGTAATTTTGGAATGTGTCACAAGTTTTCTTTGGACTCTGACCTCGGCTCGTATCCTCAGCTAGCTTCAAGCCCTCCGGACTTCCAATACTTCCATGTTTCCCTACTGCATTTTCTGAAGAGAATAAAGTGGCATTCTCTAAAGATCTTATCTCATTCTTAACGATGAGGTCTGCGTGTTCTTGGAACTTGGACTTGATACTTTCCTCCAGAGCCTGCATTCTAGAGTTATTCTCGCCTCTTTAATATAGTCAGCCTATCTCCTTTAGTCTCATTCACCTGCTGTACCCAATCTTTCCGGATCCTACTCTTCAAATTGTTAATTTTTTCTTCGTTGCTTTCCTGATTCTTCTCAAGCTGTTCCCCTATTTGATCTTGTATCAGCTGCTGAGTTTTAATTAATTGTTCTCCTATCTCTTGTATCTGCTTCTGAGTTTTAATTGATTGTTCTCCCATTTCTTACTGATTCTTATTTAACTGTTCTTCCATTTCTTTTTGATTCTTAATTAACTGTTCTTCCATTTCTTCTCGTATTTGCTCTTGATTTTTAGTTAACTGGTCTTCCAGGTTTTCGCGCAAGTGCATCCGTTCTTTCTCCGTTTTTATCTCCAGTTTGTCAAGTTCCTTTATCAATCCTAACACATTGTTGTCGACTGAATTAATTTGCTCCTGTATGTTTACATTTTTCGCCTCTATTCTGTTGAATTGTCCCTGTAATTCATCCTGCGTGCTTTTGATCCCTGCTGTGTTGTTTATGCATGCGGTCTCGATTTGTTTCAATTTGGCGGCTACCATTCCATCTAACTGTACTAGTTTGTCGTCAAATTTGGATTCTAGCTTCTTAATTTCTCCTAACTGCCTCGAATTATTCTCTGCCACCTCTCCTGCCAGTTTCTCTAGTTCTACTTTAGTACTCTGATTTATTTCAAGTGTTATCCTCTCTAATTGAACTGTTTGTAAAGTTGCCTGCTCCGATAATTTGTGGTTTAGTTCAACTAACTGTTTATCATTCTGTTCACGTAATTGAGTCGTTATGTTATTTAATTGTTTATCATTCTGTTCACGCAACTCGTGTAATTGTTTGTCGGTATCCAGTTTCTGAATTTGCAACTGGACCGTAATGTTACTGTTCACGTCTTGTAATTGTTTATCATTGTGTTCACGCAACTCGTGTAATTGTTTATCACTCTGTTCCCGCGACTCCTCCTTCATGCTTTTCAACTGTTCCTCCGTCTTTGCAAACATTTGCACAGACATCTGCTCCAACAACGCTTTAATCTCCTCGATGCTAGCCATCGCAAAACACACAAATATATTCTGAGAAAACAGGGTCATGCAATGGGATTTCAGTCGTACACACACACATGTCTATATTTAAATATTACATTGATTCTACTTTAAATACATTTTCAGTAATCAAAATCTTACTGAAGAATTACTCTTATTTCCAAACAACAAAATAACTCCCTTGTGATCTGCTTTTAAATTCCTAACTAACAGAATTTACGCAAGACAAATTAATTAACCGAAGTTAATTAAATGTAAAGTAAGGCAACACTTTCCTGCTTTTGGCTGAGTTCACTAAATATGCAAATTTTCTAATTTTAAGCCGGGCGCCAGAACAAGTTATCAACAAATACAATATCAACTTCTAACCTTGTTCAACATTTCTAACTTTAAGAACTCAGTGATTTTACTGATACACATGGCGGTACAACTTCGCCTCAATTTACTGGCGGTACAACTTCGCCTCAATTTACTGAATTTACTCTTGTCCTGCTGACCTGGCATCATTTCTAAGCGAAATAAGTATGAGGTCAACAAAGCAACAACAAGAACAATCCCCACTTGGGCAGCCATTTTTGATATATGGACCCTTGCAAAGAAGCATATGAGACTCAGTTTCGGGGGGTGTAACAGTCCATTTCGTAAAGTTGTTGTTAAGCGCTTCTTATAACATGCAGGGTAACATATAACAAAATAACATGCAGGAAAAAGTGAATACCAGGATTAAAACATATGAATTTAATAACAGATCAACAAATTTACACTATTTACAATAAAAACAAAACAAAACAAGGTCTCCCAAATGACTCCCACTTGAATTAAATAAAATGCCAAACAGGCCTGATCTCAGGAGAGATCGTAACATCTGGACCAAATGTCCCAAATTACTACAATGACATGTGCGTGTGCGGCTGTTCTAAAAGCGTTACGATGTGTAAAAATTAATGCGAGATTCGTTACCATCCAGTAAACCTTCAGGGGACGAATCTGCATTGTCTTAGAGCTAGACAGACACGAAGAACCAACTAAACACTAATTAAACTAATCCGACACTTTCTACACTAAATAAAACAAAACAAAATAATTTCCGCATGAAATTGGAATCAAAGAACTGCCGAAGCAAACAACATTGACGCCTAAAATTAGGACTTTTAAAATCAACACAAGTAAATTAACACGTGACCAATCAAGAAAAAAATACACATAAGGCCGCTTGCCATTTTATAAGAGAAATACAAAATACACCCAACGGTGTCACAACAGACAAATCTAACAATGAAATGAGTCATAGAAATCACTAGGCTCAAAGCCAACATTTACATTATAATACAAATATTTCATTTCATACGATATGCGGTAATTCGTAACGGACATGGCGAACTCCCAATTAATTATGATCCAATGACCATTAAAAGAACAGGCTTGCTACAGATAGCTTACAGGGGTCAGTCGGTCAGCTGGACTGCCTAAACGATGAATCACTAGACATAGACGGGCGCAAAGTGGAATCTGCACATCTGTCAACCCACGTGTCAATTACCTCGACCTGCCGTGGCACTGGCTCGAGTCTCGAAGAAGTGTGCTCCCAAAAGCACATAATATACGTGTGTCAAAATAAATATCTTAGCATTTCCCAAGGAAATCCAAGAATCAGCACTGGACAAGGTACAGTAGCCTCTGAGAGCGCTCTGCCTTTCCATAAAATACAACCACAATATTTGAGGGCGGTAGGCACATTCTACCCCTCATCACGAAGAACCAATACACACACCTTGACACAATACACACACAGAATCACACGTATGGGTTTGACAGAAACCTGAAATAAAGGACATAAAATATTTTCCACCAACGTGCGCTCCCAATCTAGTCCGTGACTAAAGAACCTGAAAAGGACTCAAAAAAAAAACTCAAAAATATAGAACTAAGGTGTTCTACAGTGACATCTTAACTTGTTGGGTTCGGCAACCCTAGTATGAATAAAAACCTGTTCGTAAAACATCTAACAACTATTACCCCCTTTTCCTACTAAAATGAACTTGAATAAAGCACCACTTGTCGACCATGACGAGTTTCGCATTCGCATGAATAAAAATCACAAAACACACACCGTGTATACTAAATATGACTCATAAGAAAAATAACGATCAAACAAACACTTTGGCCACGTGCCAACGTACATTTAAATATAATAGTGTCGGCGCAAAAAAAAACAAGGAAAACAATGAATAAAATATTTACAACGTTTCCGCGTCTAATCTAGCTACATATTGAATAAATCAATGGTTTGTACATCACCGTGCAGCTTGTAGAACTCAACCTCCTTCCCAAGGCATTTCCCTACGGGAAAACTACTGTCCATTGTCGACGTATTGGTAGAGGCGTAGCACTTTATTCCACCAATCGACCTCCTAGAAGACATCTTGGCGTAGCTTCTTGGAAAGAAATGTTCAAAGTTATTAGTTTGCCTAGCTAGAATCGCTATGAGCTACTGAGTTTCACTCACAATAAATGTCCTAGGCGATTACTCAACGTAGAACTGGCCCTCTCTAAGCATTTGCTTACTTCACACGCACATATACATCACTCAAAATATAACACAAAATTTACATAAAATTACACTCTTCGTTCTCTACGCAACTGGCTTTAAACAAGTCTCTCAAATATGTCTACCGCGTAGCGCTTATCTCGACTAGAGATCTCCCTCCGCTAAGCGTGAACTCTGCTCCCTTGAGCACAAAATAAAATGTCTGTCAAACAGACGTGAAGTATGCTCACTAGAGCCTGATAAAATCGTTACTCAAACTGGCGTGGACGATGCTCACCAGAGCTCGATGAAGTTGTGTCTCAAACTGCTCATCACCGATCAATTTATTAGAAACTGACAGAACGGGGTGGAGTGGGGGCAATCTGTGAAAATAATCTGTAGTTTTTACCTCACAGACTTGGGACTAGTATGAATCTTCTTCTTTTCATCCAAACATCTCAATGGACTTATGCGGAATTATATCTCATCGGCGGTTCTTCAGACATGCGTTTTAGCGCAATTTTTTAAGGTACGCGACCCACCAGGTGGTTTAGGCGTCCTCTCTCCTGATTTGCTGATTCAATCGTGTATCGGTTGGAACTTCTCTTCTGGCACGCCCATAATGACGCCGACTGGGGTGCGCGTTCGCCCTGAATTTGTCCTTGAACTCAGCTTAGCTTGTCATCGTCAGGAATAACTACCACGCTGCTTCTGTTGTAATCGTTGCGACACACTACCTGTCTCCCCTTTGTCAACCTCAACATGTACTGCCTGGGCATCAGTAATAACAATAATAAAAATCATGAAGACTTATTGATCGGCAAATCAATAAGGGTTCAGTAGAGATTCCATATGTCACACGATCTTCCAGGACAAATGTAACCATGTGTACAGGCACCTATGGCCTGAAGCATGCATTGTGCAATATCTAATTTAATAGGTGTCGTATCAATTTATCGGCGGGTAATCAGCCATGGTTAAGCCCATAATTCAATATTAGTTTATTATTATTAATGTCTCACATTTGATTATTATTATTATTATCCGTTTCTCTATTCGATATTGTACAGCATTTTTGATTATATTTTAACATTTCATTTGGCTCGAGGAATATACGTAAGTTTAGCGAGGTGTTACGTCGTAGGTTAAGGGAAGCGATCTTAACGACTCCGTGTCTGAGTTAACGACGTGTCACAGCAGGGAGCCGCTCGAAATAGCTCCACGACAACAGAGGTTGCTCCATTTCTTAGAATTGTGTCTGGGTGAACGGCAAAGAATTAGGTCAACTACCACACGCTTGCAACGAGAATACAAAGACCGTGACATAGGCCACGTGAGTTTCAAATCATGTGACGTCAGGCCCGGCGCGGGAATATTCAAGAGCCCGCGTGGGAAGGGTGAACCAACTGAGAGTGTTTTGTTAAGGGACTAATTCACCGAATTAGTGTTATCCATTACGTATTTAACTATTTATTTCACTACACAACTATACAACATACATATTCAAACATAGTACAACGAACAACAACTGCCACAGTCTTTTGTCCCAGAGTCCAAACACCACAAGATGGCCCTCCAGCCAGCGGCCGCCATTTAGGGTCCAAAAACGACTTAGTAGACTCTTTTAATCAGTTCCATAACAACCTCCCACCTTTTTATCATACTATGATTAAAACCACTGTACTTCAAATATTATAGATCAAGGAAAATTTACAAATTGAGGCGGGATGGAATTCGTATCTTCCTCCCACACCTTGTCGAACTCAAATGTGGAACACCAGGGGGGCGAGACAGGAACATCAGGGCTCGATACAGGTGCACCAGGGCTCGAAACAGGAACACCAGGGTCTTTATCCAAGACCTCTTCTTCACACTGCCACTCAGTAAACGGAGTTGCTTCTAGAGGATAGATGTTCTGCACAGGCCGTTTCAGCTCTCCAGTTGCAGTCTTCACCTTGACCACTCTGACGACATTGTCCTTTCCGGGATGTACTGAAACCACCTTTCCTAAAGGCCAGTCCATTCTACGTGCACTGTCACTTCCAAGGATCACTACTTCTCCCACCTTCAATTCTCGATGCGAGTTTGCTTTGTCTTTTCCCGGTTTAAGTTGACCTATGTACTCTAGTCTGAATCTTTTTCAAAATTCTGCCCTCAAATACTGCATGTGCCTGAACCTTTTTCCATGGTTTAGCTGATCAATGTGATCAATATCAGGCACTCCCACCCTCGGAATGTCCTGAAGAAACATTGCAGGTGTCAGCGCTACCAAGTCATCACTATCTTCAGACAAATAAGTCAAAGGCCGAGAAATGATGACTGCCTCCACTTCCAACAGAACCGTTAATAGTTCCTCATAGTCTAAGGAGGAACGACCTAGTACTCGTCGCAACAACTTCTTCAGCATTTGAACAATACGCTCCCAAAACCCGCCCACCATGCAGCAGTGGAAGGATTGAATTTCCAAGCAATTCTCATGCACGTAGCCTCAACATTTATTTTGATCCAGTCAACTTCACTGAAAGCATTTTCTGCTCCCACAAAATTTGTCCTATTATCACTGTAAATGATGTTTGGTCTCCCTCTTCGAGCGACGAATCTCCTCAATGCTTGCAGAAACCCTGGAGTAGATAGTGTCCTAACGAGTTCAAAATGCACAGCTCTGAAGACCGCTACACGTGAATAGCACCACCCAGACCTTTTCACCTCCTCGGAGGTATAACGGGCCAGCCAGATCAATTCCTACAATTTCAAAGACAGAAGCGTCTCTAATCCGATCCTCTGACAAAGGTGCAACTTCGATGGTAATTCCCTTTGCTTGGTGTCTTCTGCACCTGACACAGCCAGAAATCACCTTTCTTATTGTCCTTCTACCATTAACAATCCAAAACCGTTCTCGCAAAGTGGAGAGATGAACTTGTACTCCAGCATGAGACATTTCTAGATGTTTCTCCATGATCATCATGTGAACTAGCTGGTGTTTAGCTGGTAGCAGAATTGGCGTGAGTCTTAGCCTGCAGTCAGAGACAGGCTTCTTTCTTCTAACAAGGTCACGACAGGTTAACGCTCGCGGAATGTGCTGACGAAGCTAACCATTCGCGTCGTGGTTCATAGCCCGCAGGCATAAAGACGAGATTACTTTCTCCTGACAAGATCACGCTAGATTAGGCCTATAAACTCGCGGAACGTGCGCTGGCCGTTCGCGTCACAGTTTATAGCCCGCAGGCATAAAGACGAATTACTTTCTGCTGTCAAAATCACGCCAGATTAGGCCTATAAGCTCGCGGAATGTGCGCTGGCCGTGCGTGTCGCGGTTCATAGCCGGCAGGCATAAAGACGACGCGATATTACTTTCTCCTGACAGGATCACGCCAGATTAGGCCTATAAGCTCACGGAATGTGCGCTGGCCGTTCGCGTCACAGTTCATAGCCCGCAGGCATAAAGACGAGAGTACTTTCTCCTGACAAGATCACGCCAGATTAGGCCTATAAGCTCGCGGAATGTGCGCTGACCATTCGCGTCGCGCTTCATAGCCCGCAGGCATAAATACGATATTACTTTCTCCTGACAAGATCACGCCAGATTAGGCATATACGCTCGCGGGATGTGCGCTGTCCGCTCGCGTCACAGTTCATAGACCGCAGGCCTAAAAATGAGATTACTTTTTGCTGACATGATCACGCCAGATTAGGTCTATAGTTCGCGGAATGTGCGCTGGCCGTTCGCGTCATAGTTCATAGCCCGCAGGCATAAAGACGAAATTACTTTCTGCCGACAAGATCACGCCAGATTAGACCTATAAGATCGCGGAATGTGCGCTGGCCGTTCGCGCCGCGGTTCATAGCCGGCAGGCATAAAGACAAGATTACTTTCTCCTGACAAGATCACGCCAGATTATACGCTCGCGCAATGTGCTAAGTGACGAAGCTTGCCGCTCGCGTCACAGTTCATTGCCCGCAAGCATAAAGACGAGATATTTTTCGTCTGACAAAGTCTCGCCAGGTTATAAAGTCGCGGCAGCATGTGCAACTGACCGGCGCACAAATACGAACATGCTATGCGACGATTATGCGATAAAATTTTATAAACCTATTTACGTGTTTGAAAAGTGGGGTGCGACGATTACGCAGTGGCGACGATTATGCGAGGAAATACGGTATTTGCTCGCGTATATCTCGCCCCAGCGTATATCTCGCACCCCATTTTTTAATTTGAAATTTCAGGGGGAAAAAAGTACTCGTATATATCTCGCATTCATTACTGACGCCATCATATAAATGACCGTAATAATCTTGAGGTAGAAACACGTTCCATTTAGCGCGCCACAGCAGTCGTCATTGTCCAGGAACTTACCCGAAGTGTTACTAACAGGAAGAGCGAGCAACAACGAGTTGATCCGAACTTCGATACGAGCCGATTAGGGATCGAGGCACTGCGTGCAAGCATACGGCGCAGCGTGAGTGTTAGCACGCTGTACATTGTTAGTCTTCGGCTGCGGTTAGCTTAATTCGCCGCCTTGAGACATGTTCGAATTAGCGATTAGCGCGCCACATAATTTGCGCAAGTAGGCCTACTGTTACATCGCAGAGAAACGCAGTTCAGTCTTCTCGCATCTCAATGATTTCGTCTTTACGCATTGCGTCGCATCAGAGCTCGGCCGCGTGCAAGCATACGGCGCAGCGTGAGTGTTAGCACGCTGTACATCGTTCGCCGCATCTTCGGCCGCGGCTGGCTAAATTCACAGCCTTGAGACACGTTCGAATTAGCGATTAGCGCGTCACAACAGTTGCGCAAGTAGGCCTACTGTTACATCGCAAATTTTGTGTTTTTTCGGGAATACGGTCATTCCCCGCGAACATCTCGCACCGAAAATTTTCCACATATTTTCGGTCAAAAAAGTGCGAGATATACGCGAGCAAATACGGTATTTAAAACTTCATGAAATAATCACACTCTCCTAATGGTACATGTTTCAACACCTACATGTATTGGCGTCATCATCAGCCTTATACCGTATTAGCAGCACTTTAATATTGACAAAAAACACTCAAAACACATATACACTGAACACATTAAAAGTTTCCTTAAAAAGTTTTATAATTATGGTCGGCACTCGTTGCAAAAACCCTTAAGGTTTAAAAACCCATCTTGAGGTATACACAGTTCAGTTCTTGTTGCTATCTGGAGGCTGTGCTACACTGCTACACTGTTTTATGTCAATATTTTACTTGTAAGATATGTTTTTACCAAGTGTTTTAAAAGTGCTGCTAATACGATATAAGGCTGATGATGACGCCAATATATGTAGGCGTTGAAACATGTACCATTAGGAGAGTGTGACATGTGATTATTTCATGAAGTTTTAAATATATTGTATTGACGAGGCGGAAGTGATAAACTTTTGTTTGGTTTTCTCATTGCGGACAACACGTGCGTATCATCAGGCATGGGTCTCTGTTGCTATGTTTCCACTGAAGTGGCTGATGCTAGACTGGCACAAGGAGTCCCATGCGTAAGATTCCGCCAATAGCAGTCGGGCCTGTTTTAACGTCGGCCAACTGGGGCTATCAGCGCTTCGTACGGTGGCTTATTCTAATCTTGTCATTCTAAAGGCCAACTCACGGAAGTGACAGGTTCACTCGAGTTTCCACTGGAGTGATGCTGAACGCGATCGCTGTTTAGCGTGCCGTGGGCCAGGCATTCGCGCAACGTGAGTCATAGCCTGCATTCAGAGGCTTCTTTCTTTCTTCCAACAAAGTGGACGGCGTGCGTATGCCGGCCGACCACCTGTCGCATAGCATGAGTCATAGGCCGTACGCAAAGAAGGAAAGACAGACTTCTTTCTTCAAACAAGGTCACGCGGCTGGTTAGCAACAGAGCTAGCGTACGATTAAAATACGGCAGCGTGTGTAAGAGACCGGCGCGCAAATACAAATACAAATACGAATGTGCTATGCACTGAGTATGCCATGAAATGTTATGAATCAAATTTTTATTCGAAAGGTAGGGTGCAACAATTATGCGATGAAAATTTATAAACCAAATTCTTATTTGAAAAGTAGGGGTGCGTCGATTATGCGAGGAAATATGGTATTTACTTTAGATTTGGAATTAGAAATCTCTGTAAATGTCTGAATCGAGCGGAAAATGCTCCATTTTGTGATGTCGGTCTATGTGAAGGAAAGTTTGAGGTAGTTGCCGCCAGCTCACAGGTCGTCCTTTAGGTACTGTACTTGCATGCTACAATGGGGTGCATTCGTGTTTGTGGGTGGGGAAGTCTCAAAGAGTAGGAGAGTGAAAATGGAGTAACTATTATGACACACTCATCTTATAAGCCATATTTTTCCTCCCATGTTTTTTTTTACATAAATGCAAAAAGTAGACCAACTATAGTAGTGAATTATTATTTATGAGATCTTTCTTGATTTATTCACTTACAAAAGCTCAACAATATCTTACAATTTAATTTTAGTCAAATGCACAGCTTAACATGAGTACGGTAACCTTCAAAGAACTTGGTACTCCAAAATATACACAAGACAAATATATACAAAACAATTAACACGTTTCAATCCGTTGTTAGAATAAATACTGTACGTTCAGTTCCAACAAGTTCTAAACATTCATTGATTTTTAAAATTATTTTACATTATTCCATCTTTCTTGGCTTTTCCCAATGCAATTTTTGCCATTACTACTTCAGCCTTTGATGTCCTTTTCTTAGCGGTAGCAAGAAGGTATGTTGAGGCAGCCAGCTCCTTAATGGCGGCTGCTACCTCTCTGTTTGTGGCTACAACTTCTTTAAGCACATTTTTTAAACTGTCTGTAGTAGTCCCCTCGTGAGACGGGCCAGGTTTAAGAAGAGAAAGAAGATGATTAGTATGTTGTTGCTTCCTCGGCTGCCTCTGCCTCTGCTGTTGTTGCTGCTGCTGTTGCTGCTCGTGTTGCTGATGTTGTTGTTGCTGCTGTTGCTGTAGCTGCTCTTGTTCTTCCAGCTGAGGGTCACTCACATATGCCAACATCAACTCTCCGGCTCCATCACCGTTTTCTTGAGCTGTAATTAGTGTCAACTACATCAGAGAAGTAAATAAGAAATTAAATGAAAGAAATGGTCGTGGCTTGTTAGATGGTATCATCCTGGCATTTGCCATGGGGGAAACAACAGAACAGAAAACCATTGGCTGAAATTAGTTCATACACAAATTACAGACATGGTCAAATTATTAGTATAATTGTGATATTGACTTACAGGTGTGTCAATACTTCTTTAGTAGTGTACGAATAATATTTTCGTACTTGCAAATACAGTGAGGTCCCTCCCTATAGAATGGAGAAACGGATGCGCCGCATGACGGGTGGACCACTGTGTGTAGCCACCAGTCGAGCAAGCCACTAGCAGTAGCGGAGCGCTCAACTAGTTGAGCACATTTACACTTTTTTTTATACAACCTGTGACAAAGTTCGAAATAGTCCCCTCCTGTAACTATGCAATGCTAAGATTGGTGATACATGTCCTGCAAGAAGGCGTCCTCTATGATGGTGTTCAAAAGGCTCGTCACGTGACCGAAAAGTTCGGTGTATGGGTCTATATTACGAGCGGATTATTGGATTACCTGAAACAGCAGTTACTGTCCTTCGAAGTAATCCCCATGGATGGTTATGCACTTCTGAAAATGTCTGTACAAGTCCTGGAAACTCTTTAGGAATAGCCTTCAGTTGGGTCGTCAGATGTCCGAAATGTTCGAAAAAAGCTGGCCCTTCAGGGCTTTTCGGTGACCCTGGACCCCGCCACTCCATACTTGATGCTCGACTTCGGGATCGTATCTCAGACACCAGGTCTCATCGCCCGTGACGATGGTTTTCAGATAAGTCATTCTATATTTAAACACAAATTGTGCTAAATGTTCCGGCATAACTCAACAAAATGACAGTGTTTCGCCCCGGTGTGCAATTGGGCTCTTCAGTTGGTTAAAGCACACCTCACCAAGTCATTCTATTCCACAGAACATTCACCCTTCTCACTGCCACCCGCCAAACATATGTGCATGATAGTTGCATAAATTCATCCTTCTGAACAGGCACTGCGTCAAACAGGTCTTACACGTTGAGTTGTGTGTCGCCAATGTTGCCAGGTCGACCGTTCTTACTTTATTCACCGAACGCAACGTGACGAGCCTTTTGAACACCATCTTAGAGGACGCCTTCTTGCAGGACATGTATCGCCGATCTCAGCATTGCATAGTTACGGGAGGGGACTATTTCGAAGGACAATAGGGTCACAGTCGTGCATTGTTCATCTATGTTGATAGTATAGGACTATTCACCGAACTTTATCGTCACAGGTTGTATTTAATAATCATATAGGATACGAGACAGGCTTAACTCTCTGAGCTTAAGGTATCTTGCCAGCTGGGAATGTTATAAAACTATGACCGCATGCGGGGGCTTCTCAATGCGCTGTTGTGCAACAGTGGATGCTACTTATCTGGTGCTGACTCAACGCTCTCCGCAGGTCACACTGCCCAAGAATGCATCGGTGCTATAGGGAAGGCTCACACTGTATATTAATGCATTCCCCTATAGTGCCACAGGGAGCTTCTGCTAAAAATGACCCCAGCCAATCTATCAGCATAATTTTAGTGAAATGTTAGTGTTATTTCCAGCCAGACAGTGCTTTTTTCTTTTTGTCGTGTGGCCTCTTGAGAGGCCGAGTGCGGGTCTTTCTAGTCGACGCCTGTGGGCGACCTGCGCTAACACTGTTGTAACCAAGACAATGTGGGAATTATTCTCTCTCAGAATATATTGATGAGTTTAAGCTCTGTGAATAACTGGATTTATAATAAGTATTCTTTGAACAAGCTGCAGTCAGTTGGCTTTACGTGTGTGGTGTGTTATGTTTTGAAGTCATGTATGTTTATGATCTTGCTTGGAGCTAATAAGATAAGTGCTGATAAATATGACCAGCTCTTTAGCGGCCCTTACACGTTCAATAATATTGTCAATACTGAGAAGTATTGACAATAATATTGACCATTTAAGGTTAATAAAAATGGATTGATGGTTTGGATTGAAGCCGTATTGATGAAAATCCGGAAATCTGGATATCAGAGCATCAATACTGGTAAGTGGAGGGGATATTGACAATAATATTGACCGTGTGAGGGTGCTCACTTCAATATCGCATAAATCCACAGTGTGTTCAGTGCTTGCAAGATCGAGGGTTACGCAACTGATGATTCCGTGGGTCACCAGACCAACGTTGCACCACAATCTGATACCGATACATGTCTTTATTCATTCATTCATTCATTGACCTGTATGAAACTTTACCTGAACTGTGGTATCCAGGTGATCCTTCATATATAAATAAACACAAAAGGAATATTGCGCTCGATAAGCTGCTCGATGTGTACAAAGAAATGAAACCGTAGGAGACTCATGCCGACGTGCGAAAGAAAATAGAAACATCTAAAAGATGGTTTTACGTCCCTATTAACTACTGTGGAAACATCTTAAAGAAGTGGAACAGGTGCCGATGAAGTTTATCAGCCTAACTCGTGGGTGTTCCATGCTCTCCAATTTCTCGGGACCTATGAACAACATGATGATGATGATGATAATTGTTGTTTTATGGGGCCTAAAATCTAGGTTATCGGCCCCTGATGGTCTGGGCGATAGCGAAAATGACAATGAAATGGAAATCAGAACGAAAATTGAGACGGAAAATACTTACAAAAAGGAACTCAGATTGAAACTATTCACAAAATGGAGGGCGGTAATAACTTACTTACAAAAGGGAAGTTAGAACGAAAATACTCACAAAAGGAATAGATTGAAAAATACGCACAAAATGTAGGTTAGGTTCAAAATACGTCCAAAATTCAATGTAGAGTCGAAATACTTACATAATGCAACTGATATTCAAAATACTTAAGTTACTAAATGCAAATGAGATTGAAAATACGAACAAAATGCAAATGAGATTGAAAATACGTACAAAATGCAATTGAGGTTAAAAATACTTACAAAATGCAATTGAAATTGAAAATACACAATGCAATTCAGAATGAAAAACTCACATTTCAGATCCAAAATACTCACAAAGTGCAATTGATATTCAAAATGCTTACAAAATGGAATTGAAATTGAAAATGCTTACAAAATGTACCGTAGATTCAAAGTACTCATTTGGATGGACAATTCTTACTAAATGCAGTTTAGATAGAAAATACTTACAAAATGTAATTTAGATTCAAGATACGCACAAAATGCAATTGATAATCAAAATACTTGCAAAATGCTCACCCTACGAAATGCAATTTAGATTGAAAATACTTACAAAATGTAATTTAGATTCCAAATACCCACAATATGCAATTTAGATTGAAAATCGCGCAGTCAGCTGGCATTTGAGGGTGCGCAAATGCGAGGGAGCCGTGTCAGTACATTTAGTGGCACGTTCAAGATCCCCTTCGGGGCAAAATTCCGGCACCCCGGCGTCTCTAAAAGCCAGGGTAGTTAAAAGGGACGTAAAACCAATAACATTTAATAACATTATTATTAGATTGAAAATACTTGCAAAAAGCGGTTTAGGTTGAAAATACTTACAAAATGCAATTGAAATTCAAAATACTCACAAAAGTTCCACCCCCTATATTGAAAGATTTACTAAAAAGCAATTTAGATTGTCAATCCTTACAAAATGCAATTGAGGTTGAAAACACTCGCAAAATGCAATTTAGATGGAAAAGACTTACAAAATGCAACGTAGATGTAAAAAATATCACTGAAGGGAATTTAGATACACGGGAATCCAATTAACACAAACAGTACAGGAATCTTAAAGAGAAAAGGATATATAATGACAAGAAAACAAAGAGGTCTGACCCCTCGAAATAGGAGGGATCAGGAAAGATGAGACAAGGGCCAATTAAGGCGGGAAAGTGAAAGACTCCCTAGGCCTCGGATACCCTAATACCGTCGGGGTCGGAAAGGAACAAGATTCGACCAAGGGAGGTCGACAAGAAAGAAGACGGATCGGGTGGTCGCCAACCCACTTCCCACTAGATGTGAGACCCTGGGGGGTGTAAATGGTCAGCTTTTATTGAAGGCAAGTATTGAAAATAATATTGAGCATGTAATGCTCGACAAGGCATGACGGCGTATTGTGGAATATTGAAGTAGATTGATGTAAGTGATATTGAAGGTCATGATTGACAATATTATTGTACGTTAAGGGCCGCTTTTGAACGAAGGAGAAATAAAAACGTTTTAATGGTGAGTGAGGTGTGTGAATCTTCGACTGATGACAAAGGAAGTAAGGAAGCTTCTAGTTTCAAATGACCGTTAATCAAGCGATCATGAGCCACGGGACCTCCTTTTTATGTGGAATCTGAACCACAGGACATGGCAATTTACTTCGAAAATCTCATATGCATTGACCGGGAATCGAACCTTACTTTGAATCTGTTTACAACAATCCACCTAATGCATATCATGGTAGAAATTGATCGTACTTGAAACCTATTTGATAGAATTACTCTAAACTTGGGATGTTTATACACAATAAGTATTAACATGTATATGACAAAAGATACTACAGGGTCTTTATTTTTGCTTGGCAAGGACATTCTCGCTCATGCGCACCGCCAGTGGCAGCTCATTTCCCGGCGACCGCACGCGCATATGTACGACAGGATACGGCGCTTAAAATCAGTATCATGCATTTTTACTCACCATGCTTACAGTAGATGCTGAAAATGTCCCCCATCCGCTGTCAAACATAATCGGCATCTCCTTATGAAGTTTCCGGTTACTCCGGTTAATTTAGCTTCAGTAAGAAAATAACATTTTCATCTATTTTTATCGTTCACTGAACGTTTGAATCTCTTAGCCAGTTGATTTATTGTCCAATTTATAGGAATGGGTCTACCTGAAAATGTCATTCGAAACTTTTGTCTTGTTCTAGCGCACGTTACGAACGGCACGTATTATGCAGACCTTCGCTCGATCTTGGCCGCCGGCCCCGGCGCGTGGTCTCCAGCCGTATTGCCCAGGTATTCCCTCGCTCTTTTTTAGACGTGTGGGCTCCGAGCTAATTGGGTGTTTCAGTCTTTCAGTGTTTTATAAAGCTACTGTGTACCGGTACTGTAGGCCTACATCGTATTGTGTAGTGTTTTATTGTGATTGTGTATAGTGCTGTAATGCCTTATGTGAAATATTCGTTACATGAACTAGTATATATGCACAATACGTACATAAAGTGCAGGAAATCGTGCGCTTGAACAAGAAAAAAGTTTTGAATGACATTTCCAGGGAGACCCATTCCTATAAATCGGACAATAAATCAACTGGCTAAGAGATTCAAATGTACAGGTTCAGTAAACAATAAAAATAGACGAAAATGTCGTTATTTCCTTAATGAAGCTAAATTAACCGGAGTAACCGGACACTTCATAAGGAGATGCCGGTTATGTTTGGCAGCGGATGGGGAACATTTTCAGCGTCTACTGTAAGCATGGTGAGTAAAAATGCATGATACTGATTTTAAGCGCCGTATCCTGTCGTACAAGGTTATGAGAGTGTTCTAGGTCCAAAGGGTTGGGGCGGAAGAAATGAGGAAGGAAAGAGACTGATGGACTTCTGCCTGAGGAACAGCCTGCTAGTTGGGAACTCCTGGTTTAAGAAAAGAGAGAGCCACACAATCACATGGTACAGTGATGACTTGACCAGGAGGTCGGTGGTCGACTATATACTGTATGAGAAAGAACTAAATAAGAACATCACTGACATCAAGGTTATACCATCGGAGAACCTGGATAGCGACCATCGATTGCTGGTAATGAACCTGAGAGGGAGTAAGGAGAAGAAAGGGACTGAGAACCAGGAAAGACGTATAAGGATATGGAAACTGAAAGAAGGGGATAGAAGGGTCGAGTACCTCAAAATGGTAAAGGAAGGAATTCCAACAGATGAAGAAAGAGGGGTGGAAGAGGAATGGGCTAGATTTAAGAAGACACTAGTAGGTGCAGCAGAAGCAGTATGTGGGAGGACAAGTAGTAAGAAGAGGTGGAAGGAAACACCATGGTGGAATGAGAAGACAAAAGATATAGTAAAGGAAAAGAATAGAGCCTTTAGGAGGTGGTATCAAAATAGGACGGTAGAGACAAGGGAAGAGTACCAGGAAAGAAAGAAGGAGGCGAAGAGAGTAGTGGCTGAGGAGAGAAGAAAGTGGATGGAAGAGTGGACAAAGATGATGAAGGAGGATAGTGAAGGTACAAAAAAGGTCCTGTATGGGATGGTAAAAAATAAGAGGTGGAAGGATCCTACGGATTATGTTAGAATGGTGATCAAAAGGGGACAAGAGATAGAAAATAGGGAAGAACTGAAGAAAATGTGGAAAGAATATTTTGAAGAACTTCTGAACCCAAATGGAAAAGATGGTGAGGAGGAAGAAATCGGGGAAGAGGAAGATGAACTGCAAACAGAAAAGGACTTAACATGGAAAGAAGTGGAAGATGCAGTGATCAAGATGAAAGGAGGGAAGGCACCGGGTGTGGATGAGTTGAGTGTGGAGATGGTGAGAGTAGCAGGAGAGGTGGGGATACAGTGGTTGTACCGAGTGATGAGGTCAGCATGGAAGGAAAGGAAGACCCCCGAGGACTGAAGGAAAGGAAGACCCCCGAGGACTGGAAAAAAGGAATAATTGTCCCGATCTTCAAGAAAGGTAGTAGAACAGATTGCAGAAACTATCGGGGAATAACACTGACGGGTCATTGTGCAAAGATCTTCGAGAAAGTTTTGGAAAAGAGAATTAGGGCTAGGATAGAAGGAGGGATGAGGGAAGAACAACATGGCTTCAGAGCAGGAAGGTCCACAGTGGATTTGATTTTTGCTGTAAGGCAGTTACAAGAACAGCACTATGAGTATGGAAAGGATCTACTGATGGCCTTCCTGGACATTGAGAAAGCATATGACAGTGTATGCAGAAACAAAGTATGGAAGTCCCTGGAGGATAGAGGAGTAGAGAAATGGACTATAAAGAGGATAAAGCAGATGTACAAGGGCAGCGTGAGCTGTGTGAAAGTGGGAGGAGAGAGATCAGACTGGTTGGAACAGAGAAACGGCCTGAAACAAGGAAGTGCACCGTCACTTTTCATTGGGGTGATGGATGACAATGACCCGAGTGGCACAAGTAATTGGGGAAGAAAAGATGAAAGCAATGGTGTTTGCAGATGATTTGATGATTTGGGGAAACAAGGAGGAGGAGGAGGTACAGGAACAGTTGGACGTGTGGGAAGGAATAATACAAGGATATGGGATGAAATTTAGCATGAATAAGAGTGAGATGGTGATCACAACAAGGAAGAAGGAAAGAACCACAACGGGAATAACAATTGGTGGGGAACAGCTGAAGAAAGTGGAAAGTTTCAAGTATCTGGGAAGCCTGATACAAGATAATGGAAGAAACGATAGAGAAATAAATGAGAGGGGGAGGCAGGCAGAAGCATTTCGGAGGAGTGTGAGAAGCATGTTATGGAGCAAGGATGTCCCTCAGAACAGCAACAAGATCATATATCGGACGTACTATGTCCCTATCCTGACGTATGCCTCGGAGACCTGGGTTATGAAAGGAAGGGAGAAGAGCAAAATACAGGCCAGTGAGATGAGGTTCTTGAGAAGCAGTATTGGAGCTACAAAGATGGACAGAATAAGAAATGAGAGGACCAGAGAATTAATGAAGAAGGAACCCTTACAGGATGGTATAGAGAAATCTAGACTTAGATGGTATGGACATGTAAAACGAATGGAGGAGAAGAGGATACCCAGGAGAGTACACGAGACGAAGTGGGAAGGAAAGAGACCGAGAGGAAGACCGAGAGACAGGTGGCTGAAGGGGGTGGAAGAAAGCATGAAGAAGAGAGGAGAAGACTGGACAAGGGTGGAGGCTGAGAGATGGTGGGAAGACAGAAGACGTTGGAGAGGCTTGTGTTCCAAACAGACCCGGCCAGTGGCTGGAAACTGTGCAAGATGATGATGATGATGATGATGATCCTGTCGTACATACGCGGGCGCGGGCAACTGAGCTGTCACTGGCGGAGCGAGAATGTCCTTGCCAAGCAAAAATAAAGACCCTGTAATTAGATTGCGTAGACTGTCAAAATCATATTCAAATTTCAAATTTAATTTTTTAATACAGAAATATATTTTTAAAGTAATTTTTTTAAGTACACAAATGAAGCTAAATATTAATTATTTAGCATCTGGTATGTGAACAATATGTTTACCTGCCACAGAAAAAATATCAACATTCTATCTTCATAAATATAGGTATAGGAGATAACTTTTATCAAACACTTGTGATTTTACTAAACTTGGCTTGACAAACACTCATTAATTGCTTGGCATCAAAAGGGTTAATGTACTTGTTACAGTATATATTCGGGTGCATTTACACCACGAAAGTTGGCAAGAATTCAAAACAACTACATTAAGAAAGTGGGAGTTCCCAGCAAGTAAATAACCCTGTATTTCCATTAATTATAAATATTTATATATAGTCAGTGTTGCACATATTTCTTAATTACAGAAATATTGGGAGTAATATATATTTCGATACCTTACATGACAATATTACGCTGGACACAAAAAGGCAGCATTCATGACGCGCTGGACGACATTTAAGGTTTAAACCACTGGTCTGCGAGTGCCTTGAGAGTGGTCCGTGGTCCACGAGTGCCTCGAGAGTGGTCAGCGGTCCGCGAGTGCCTCGAGAGTGGTCCGCGGGAGTAAAGGGTCCACCAGCACGTATAAAAAAGTTGCCAAAACAAGGGAATTTCAAAAACGATGTCCGTTGAACAAGAATCGTCCAAATGTATCCGCGGTGACAACTATCAGGTTTTGAATTGAAATATCTTTAAAATAAGTGTTATGAGAATATGATACAAAATCATTTTCATAACTTATGTTTAATTATGGCAAATAAACTTTCACCAACATTAAACAATCAGAAAGTCTGGCAACAACCATTAATTAAAATTATTCAGGTTATTGGTTTTGTTCCATGCAAAACAACCCCTACTTGAAGTTGCATACAACTGTCGTGTTGTCTGCGTGTATTAATTACCTTTTTAACGGTTGCGCAGCGCAATTCGCCGCTGTTCTCTACCGCTACCATTTATGCCCTCCTCCCTCCGCCAAGCATTGGAACCTGAGCTCTACCACGTGAACACACTGATCATTCTGCGCGTGCTGCGCAGTCACGTGCACACTGGCACACAGAAGTTGGCAACTAATTTGCTCAGTCTCTAGCTGTGTGCCTTTCAGAGTAGTGCAATTCATTTTGGTAGCTTTTGTTGTGTTTACTGATATTGTGGGATATTATTGTGCATGTTTGTTTGTACTTTTTCTGTCTAAAGTGGCTTCAAAGCGGAAATATGACAGTAATTACTGTATATCAAGTTTGGATTTACAGCAATTGAGATAAATAGGGACCCCAGTGCGTGGTTTGTGCTGCTGTCCTCAGCAATGAAGCTTAAAACCTGCAAAACTACGTCATTTAAAGACAGTTCATTCGAACTCGAGTGAGCAGCCACCTGAATTCTTCGCTGGAAAATTAGAAAACTTAAAGAGGATGAAATTAGGGAAAACTGGTACAGCACATGAATCATCTGAAAAGCCCTCGCAGCTTCATTTGAGGTTTCACAGCTAATTGCCAAAAGAAACAGCATACTATTGGTAAAACCCTATTGAAGCAATGTTTGATTAAAGCAGTTTAACAAGTTTTAGGGGTTGAAGCTTCTAAGAAAATTCAAGCAATTCCCCTATCGAACGATACTGTGAAGGCATGTCTCGATACAATGTCCAATGACATTGAAGATCAGCTGGTTTGTGAAATTAAAATGTCTCCATATTTCAGTTTGCAGTGTGATGAAAGTACAGACGTTGCTCAATGCTGCCAGTTACTAGTTTTTGTTCGGTATTTAGGAGACAACAATGCAATCAAGGAAGAACTGTTATTGACCCAAGAGTTGGAAACAACATCGAAAGGAGATGATGTCATGAAAATCACTTGTGATTACTAGCGCCCGGATTCTTAGGTTTTTACCTATCTTTTTCCTGGCTATGTAATTCACAAATTTCAACATATATGTTCGTTTCACACTTCCTGGAGCAGAATATGTGAAATTCATTTCACCTAAAAAAAAATCTAAATGTGGGGTTGACACCTAAAATGCCCTTTTCAAATAAAGAATGGTATTTCCCCTTTGAAATGTATCGTAAAATTATTTCCGCCGCGATTACAAGCAGTAGGACGGAGATAGTTCAGGTTACTACCGTTAAATGCAGTACGATGATGATGATAATTGTTGTTTTAAGGGTCCTAACATCTAGGTTATCAGCCCCTAATGGTTTGGGTGATAGTGCAAGATGAGATGAGAAAGAAAACTATAACTAATACTAACTACAAACTTACATACTAGAAGAAGAAATGATAAACAAATAAAGGATAAGGCAAATAAAGGACAGGAAGAAAAGAAATGCCTGCAACCCTCAAAGAATGACTGAGGGACTTGGAAGGAAGGAGAGCCATGAAAGGCAGATGGGAAAGGGAAAGAGGAGAGGGCCCAAGTTAGTGGAAAAACGGGAAAAAACTGACCCAGCTCAAGAAACCCTCGGGATCGCCAACTCCGGAACTCACCAACCGTGAGCCCCTGAGAGTGTAGAAATATCCAGGGTGCACCAGAAGTGGTGAGGCTACATTCACTCTGCCTCCTTGAGGAGAAGGCAGGAGATAACATGAAAAAGGAAGAGAAGGCTGACCCCTCGCAGAAGGAGGGAATCAGGAAAGATGAGACAAGGGCCAATTAAGGAGGGAAAGGAAGAGACTCCTTAAGCCTCGGATACCCTAATACCTTTGAAAGAATAATAGATTTTCCGCCTTCAATACTGTTTATTTAAGTAATAGAAATAAACAGTATTGAAGGCGGAAAATCTATTATTCTTTCAAAGTTATAGTTACGTCAATACGGACCTGAATAATCGACATTATGTACCCTAATACCATCGGGGTCGGAAGAGAACAAGAGTTAACCAAGAGAGGCCGACAGGAAAGAAGACGGAGAGGAGCCCGGCACAAGTTAGTGACAATGTAAACTTTTGTGAAATACGTTCATAAATAAATTTCTCAGATATAAGAAAAACAGAAAATTATTGCTGCCTGTATTGATCCAGAAAGAAAAACCTAAAATATCCTATTTTTAGAATACAAGAAACCTAAAGTGAAGGTTTAAGCCATCTAGAGTGGAAGAGGCAGGCTGGATTTTGTACCCTGCTATGCTAGGATCACGTTCAGGCTTAGCAACGTTGGTGAAAGAGAAGAACCCTTCAACAATAACGATGCACTGTCTAATTCATCGCCAAGCATTAGTATCAAAAACGTTGCCGGAATACTTGTCGAATATAGGCCATGAAGATGGTGAATGCTGTTAAAAGTAGTGCATTAAACACTCGTATTTTCAAAAAGTTATGTGCAGCATTAGACTCTGAGCACAAGACACTACTTTTTCATACTGAGGTTCATTGGCTGTCAAAAGGCAATATGTTGGCATGCTTATAGGAGTTGAGAGAAGAGCTAAAAGCATTTTTTATTGAGACAAAAATATAGCATTTCTTGGAACAATCGAGTGAAGCAACTTTTGTGATAGAACTCTCATATCAATTAGATATTTTTGGCCATTTGAACCAGCTGAACTTAAAACTTCAAGGTTCTGGAAACAAAAAGTTTGAATTTGCTGGCAATATATTTATAGACTATGAGGACAAACTTTGTGTAAAATTGATCTCTGGATAGCCAAAGTAGAAGAGAAAAACTTTAATTCTTTTCCGACTTTGAAAACCCTTGCTGACGATGGGTACAACGCCACTGTTACAGACAAGGTACACCACCACGTACTCGGTCACTTAGGCACTCTTAAGGATGAATTTGCTCGTTATTTCCCTGAATATGGTAGCCGTGAGACTCACGCTACCAAAAAACTTATTCGAAATCCTTTCATTGTAAAGCCTAAGGATCCCCCTGATAATATTCAAGACAAGGTTATTGAACTTCAAAATGACAGTTACTTCAAGGACTTGTTTGAATCAGGTGTAAACCTAGAAGAGTTGTGGTGTAAAAAAGCCATATAATACCCAAACATTTGGCAAGCAGCTTTGCGGTATCTCGTTATGTTTTCGACAATATTTTTGTGTGAGCAGGGATTCTCATCTTTATTGTTGATTAAAAACAAACGGATCAGATCGTGGAATGTTAGAAGTCTGCTAGGCAGTGGAAAGTTAGAAAACTTAGAAAGGGAAATGAATAGGCTGAGGTTGGATTTGGTTGGGATTAGTGAAATGCACTGGCAGGAAGAACAGGACTTTTGGTCAGGAGACTACAGGGTCATTAGTACTAAATCAAACAATGGCCAAGCAGGGGTTGGTCTCATATTGAGTAGGAAACTTGGACAGCAGGTGGAATATTATGAGCAATATAGTGAACAGATTATTATAGCAAAAATCAATACAAAACCCACGTGCACCACAGTGGTACAAGTCTATATGCCTACCAGTCAAACTGATGATTAAGATGTTGAAAAGGTCTACGAAGAAATAGATGAAATTCTGAGGTATATCAAGGGTGATGAAAATGTTATAGCAATGGGAGATTGAAATGCTGTGGTAGGAAAAGGAAGAGAAGGGAAGAGAGGAGATTTCGGATTAGGTGAAAGGAATGATCGAGGAAGCAGGCTGATGGAATTCTGCACCGAGCATGAGTTGGTCATAGCTAAAACCTTATTCAATAACCACAATAGAAGAATATACACATGGATGAGACCAGGAGATACAGGGCGTTACCAAATCGACTTCATTATGGTCAAGCAGGGGTTTCGTAACAAGATTTTGGATTGTAAAACCTACCCCAGTGCTGACATAAACACTGACCACAATCTGGTTGTTATGAAATGCAGATTAAAGTTGAAGAAACTGAAGAAAAGTCAAAAGCCAAAAAGGTGGGCAATAAAAGGATGTAAACTAAAGATTCAAGAAGAGTATAAAGGAAGGACTAATGAAAAACCCTAAACAAACTTCAATTGCAGACAAATGGGTACTTTTGAAGAATGAATGAAACAATTATAAATATTACTTCTTTAAAATTGGTAAACTTATCTTCTTTCTCAAGCCTCCGTGGCTTAGGCGGCAGCACGCCGGCCTCTCACCGCTGGGTCCATGGTTCAAATCCCTGTCACTCCATGTGAGATCTGTGCTGGACAAAACGGAGGCAGGCAGGTTTTTCTCCGCGTACTCCGGTTTTCCCTGTCAAAATTTCATTCCAGCAACACTCTCCACTATCATTTCATTTCATCTGTCATTCATTTAATCATTGCCCCAGAGGAGTGCGTCAGGCCTCGGCAGCCGGCACAGTTCATATCCTCGCCGCTAGATGGGGGCTTCATTCATTCCATTCCTGACCCGGTCGGAGACTGGAAGCAGGCTGTGGATTTTCATTCATCATCTTTCTCATAATAATATTCGCTCCACAGTTGGGCACCAATGAAACTAATTTAAATATTAGTTTTATGTCGGGATCGTGATTGGTGTTTCCTTTGTCCAGCCACACGTTGGTGCATCAATGTAATAAATTCCAAATAGTAGTGGTCAGTGTCAACCAACAACAACTAACCCCTTACGTTGGGCAATCAATGTAACTAATCTTTTCATATATTAATCGTTGGTCAACCAACAACAACTAGCCACCTACGTTGGGCAATCAATGTAACTAATTTCTTCTTATAATAATATAATAATCTTCGGGGTCGATATAGCGTTAAACACACAAAGAAATAAGAAATACAATACTTGTATTACTTGTTTGTCTACATGTAAGCAAGCTTCATTTACCTGCATCTCTTGTTCAGTATCCACAACTACCTTCATGATGAAAATAAATACCCCTCAAAAGCTTAATATTCTTCTGCTCCATTCTTTTCTTCTTGTACTTTCTTTAAAAATCTTTTTTTTTTTACATCAGCATACTTATAAAACATTTCATCTTATTCCTCATTTATCTTATCTTTCCTATACATTATTTTCCATACCTAATATAACCCACTCCCAATAACTATCCATTCCACCTTTCTTCAACAAGGAGACTAACTTCTCATAGTAACACAGAATCAGACATAACACTATCCTCATAGTAACAGAATAAAAAGAAGAAAAAAAACCACACAAACATAAAAAGAACATATAGAGAAATGAAACTTCATTGGGCTAAGCCCCCTGCAACCTCACTGCTGGACCACACAGTATCTACTTGGCACAAGGCACTAAACTCCCTGCAGTGTCTCAACAAGAGGAAGCCATTTCCTAACCTCAAAACTAAATATAATATCAACAGAAAAATGTGGGGGTGAACACTGTAACCAAATAAATTCGGTTACAGAAATAACAAAATCCGCAGAAGTAAACATTGGTAGGAAAGAAATAATAGGTAGAAAACCGTGGATCACTCAGGATATACTAGAATTGATGGATGAAAGGCGGAAGAGATGAAAAAAATTACAGTCAGTCTGAAAGACTAGACGTTATATCATTTCAAATGACGCATGCTACAAATGCTACACATGTTAGAAAGGCTCAGGAGGGCTTCTCGCTTTGCTCGAAGCCCCAGGACTCTTTCAACAGACTCCATTACCCATTAACATAGGCTTCCCGTGCGGGCACCTCTTTAAGGGTCACTCTGTATTTTGAGTCTGACATCTTTTACAACTCTTTAAGAGTCACCCATTATTTGAATCTGATATCTCGCAAACCTCTTTAAGGGTACCCCGTATTTGAATTGAATCTAACATACTGTACACCTCGTTAAGTGTCACCCTGTAATTTGCTCTGATATCCTGCACACCTCTGACATCTTGTGTACCTCTTTAGGAGTCACCCTGTATTCATCTCTGCCATCTTGTACACCTCTTTAAGAGTCACCTTGTATTCTTCTCTGCCATTTTGTACACCTCTTTAAGAGTCACCTTGTATTCTTATCTGGCATCTTGTATATCTCTTTAGGAGGCACCCTGTATTCTTATCTGGCATCTTGTACTGTATTTTGCTCCGACATCCTGCACACCTCTTTAGGAGGCACCCTGTATTCTTATCTGGCATCTTGTATATCTCCTTAGAAGTCACCCTGTATTCTTGTGTTCGCTTCGCTCAAAGCCCCAGGTTGCTCGACGCCCCAGGACTCTTTCAACAGACTCCAATAACCATTAGCTTCTGCTTCCCGCGTTGCTGCATGACGTCACTTCCGTCTCCGTAACGCATAACATTGGACCCAAGCATAACGACGAAGTCGACAAGATCATTTGAAATGATAAAAGGGGAATGCAGAATACAGACATCTGAGAAATGAGGTTAACAAGAAGTGCAAGGAAGTGAAAGAAGAATGGTTGAAAGAGAAATGGGCATGTATAGAAAATTGTCGGAAATTAGGAAAAGTAGACAGCTTATCGAAGGATTAAGAATACTTTTGGGGAAAAGAAGACTACTGTAAGTGCTGTAATATTAAGGACACACATGGAAAGCCTCTAACAGATAGGGAAGAAAAGGTTGAGAGATGGAAAACTAACATAGAGTGTTTGTATAAGGGAAAGGAGATTGAGAATCACGTAATGGAAAGAGAAGAGGAAATTGATGAGGATACAAAAGGAGAATAAATATTGAGATCAGAATTTGACAGAGCATTGGAAGACTTCAGCAGGAACAAAGCACCCGGCATAGATGATAATACCAATTGAGTTGCTATGCTTGCATAGTAGATGAAGGTCTGATCAGGTTATTTCAGTTGCTGTGTAGGATTTATGAGACAGGAATCAGCTTGATTACTCATGCTTCAAAGATCCTGTCTAGAATAATTTACAAGAGGATGGAAATCCAGATAGAAACGGAGAAGGGTGAAGACCAGTTTGGTTTCAGGAGAAATGTAGGAACAAGGGAAGCTGTACTATGTCTTAGGCTGATTTTGGAATGTAGAATAAGAAAAGATAAGAGAACGTTCATGGCATTTGTAGACTTAGAAAAGGCTTTTGATTATGTTGATTGGACTAAATTGTTTGACATTTTGAACACGATTGAAATTAAGTACAGGGATAGGAGAGTGATCTACAATCTATACAGAAACCAGACAGCAGTCAATCGAGCTGAAGGACACGAGAGAGAAGCTGGTATTCAGAAAGGTGTAAGGCAAGGCTGCAACTTATCACCCATGCTTTTCAATCTATACATTGAACAAGCAATGAAGGAAATTGGAGAAAAATTTAAAGTGGGAGTGAAGATTCAAGGAGAAATAATTTCAACTCTGAGATTTGCTGATGACATCGTCATCTTGGCCGACACGCCTGAGGATTTGAATGAGTTTATGAATGGTATGGACTCAGTTTTGAGGAAAGAATTCATGATGAAAATTAATAAATGCAAAACAAAAATATTGGAATGCAGCCGAAATAAATCTATGGACATCAAATTGGCAGGTGAAAAGGGAATTGGAGACTTCTGTTACTTAGGAAGCAAAATAACCAGTGATGGACGAAGCAAAGAGGATATAAAAAGTAGGTTGGGTCAGGCAAGGATAGCATTTCTACAAAAAAAGAAAAGGAATTTGTTGACATCGAATATAGATTCAGGTATTAGGAAGACATTTTTGAAGGCCTTGGTCTGGAGCGTGGCATTCTATGGAAGTGAAACTTGGACTATTGGTGCAGCAGAAAAGAGGAGAATTGAAGAGTTTGAAATGTGGTGTTACAGGAGAATGATGAAGATCAGATGGGTAGATGGGTTACAAACGAAGAGGTATTAAGACGAGTTGGAGAGAAGAGATGTTTCTGGCGACTGCTAATGAAGGGAAGAGATAGGTTGGTAGGACACATACTAAGCCACCCGGAAATAGCAAGCTTAGTTATGGAAGGAAGGGTCGAGGACAAGAACTGTAGGGGTAGACCAAGGTTAGAATATGTTAAACAGATTGCCTCGGATGTAGGGTGTGGTAGCTTCATTAGCAGTCGCCAGAAACACCTCTCCTCTCCCACTCGTCTTAATACCTCTTCGTTTGTAACCCTATCTACCCATCTGATCTTCATCATTCTCTTGTAACACCGCATTTCAAATGCTTCAACTCTCTTTTCCGCTGCACCAATAGTCCCAAGTTTCACTTCCATCAAGTGCCACACTCCCTTCATCAGCCTGAATAATTGGGGGTACACTATACTATAAATTTTAACTATGACAATATTACAATTCCAAGATTCATCTTACCTAATGATGGTGAAGGCGCATTCATGAGACAAACATCTGACGAGTATGCCTATAAAAATAGAAAATAAACACTAAAATACAACAGTTTTAATTTAAATGCATAAAATGTAGTCTAAAAGAGTACAGCACTGCTAAAATTAATTGAAACAAGTTGGATATTTTATATTATGTAGTATTTCCAAATCGGATCACTGCAGTGTTACATTTCCCCTTTTTTGTAATTTCAAAATAAATGAGTCTGCTCATTAGCATGTGTTAGGACATATTAATGATATTCAGAGCTACTTTCACTGTTTTATTTCCTCTGTGATAGATTCAAGATCTCATAGGCAAAGCAAAATTTTAACACTGTTCTAGCACGCAAATAGGCCACAGGAAGTGATTGGTTGAGTATAGCACGTCGGTGTAGCAACTGTATTTCAGGCACTCTGAAGCCCAATCACTAAAAAGGTGGATGTAAACGAAGACCATGATAGATGGTAAATGCTAACTGCTATGGAGTTGATACATGCAATGAACGTCAATAATTGGAGATTTATTTTCACTGCACCGTATGTGCATGCACTTAACTTACCAATAGTAAACAAGATCGCATGACATGTAGCATGGTGACTTCTGTAAGAGCCAAGTTAGTCTGTTGCTACAGTAGCTTTAACAGCAATATGCTTCGCCGTTGCCAAACATGGTAGGGTAGTATAATAATGTCACTTCTCAAGCCAGAAGCTTCTACATTTCACTGTGACTCGTTCCCACATGCTACACACAGCGAGCAAAAGGGTAACTTAGAACCTGCCTGTATTGCTTTATACTGAAGGACTCAGAATTCAGTTCCCACGTGAAATGTTTAGATTCTCATAACTCTGTTATAAAATGCCTGTAGAAATCGCAATTTTAGGCAAATGTGTTTGCTTATGATATGCCCTTATCAAAAATGAGTACCACCTTATAAGTATATACCAGGTGGTTATAATAAACTGACGGTGTACAACTTGGTACGTCACAGGTTGTGACGATCAAAGGTCTGAAACCTTGTAGATATGCAAATTAAACACTCCACTTGCAAGTTATATATAAAAAAAAAGAAGGTGCAATCTTCGCCTCCAGACGGACAGAACATGGTATTAGTGAAGGTAAAAGGTAGGAAAGATCAAGCACATGATAATATTGGTTCTGTCATGTTTATTAGGAGCCATGGTTAGAAAGACTGTTCAATATGGCCTCCCAACTCAACAAAATGCTGCATACGTACCAAGGCATGGTCGATTATTCCTTGCAGCATATCTGGTGAAATCAAAGCTACATGATGTTGTATGCTAGCCTTAAGATCAGGCAGAGACCAGATACATCCCTGATAGACACAATCTTTCAAATATCCCCACAACCAGAAGTCACAAGGATTTAGATCGGGGGACTTCGAAGGCCACGCATCTCATATGCGACAGTTCTGTGTATTCACAGGCATCGTCCAGAGTAAAATGCGCCTTGTCTGTCCACAGAATATTACCTGGGCACAGTTGATCCAATTTCATGTATGCCAAAAACTGAAGGTCAAAGACACGGCATTCTGGAATATGTTGGGGTATTTTGTATGGAAACCAGTGTACAATAGAATGCACCTCAAGGATTCGCTAGATGGGTAATATCTACACTCGGGAATCCACTTTATCATGTTCATTTAGTCCCATGTACTTGGGTGTGTATACATAAATATATATAAAGGCCTGTCTACAGTAATCAATATCCGACCTTGATATTTCCCGCACACGTAGTGATGCGAAGACGGTGCCACTCAAAACAGTGGAGGGAGAAACCTTACTGCGCATGCTTGACTTTTTTGACCGCGTTCGTGTATATCAGTCGCTAGCTAATAACTGCCAAGTGAGGCACTGTTACAAGTGTTCATCGGATTGAAGTTTCTCGCAAGATGACCGAACACATTGAGCAAAGATGCTGCATCAAATTTTGTGAAAAGCTAGGTGATTCTCAAATTGAAACAATTCGTAAAATTCAGACGATGCTATGGAGGTAACACAAATTAAAGAGTAGTTCAACCGAATCAAAAATGGCCGCACATCGTTGGAGAGTGATCAGTCCTGGGAGGCCATAAACCGCTCGAAATGCAACTGTTGTTGAGAGAGTGAGAAATTTGATAATGAAAGATCGACGTTTGACCCCACGAGAGATTGCCGAAGAAGTTTGGATCAGAAAGGATTCCGCACATGCAATTTTGTGTGATGATTTGAATATGCGCAGAGTGGCTGCAAAATTGGCAGTTGCATCATGACAATGCCTCAGCACATTCATCACAATTGGTCCAGACTTTCTTGACGACGCATGCAATTCCAGTCGTTCGCCAACCTACTCTCCAGACATGGCTCCTTGCGACTTCTGGTTGTTTCTGAAACTGAAGACGCATTTGAAAAGGTCCCCTTTTGAGACCAGAGAAGAGATAATGAGGAATGCGGCGGCAGAGTTGAACACCATACCAAAAGAAGCCTTCCAGAAATATTTTCCGATGTGGAAGGAGCGGTGGGCTAAGTAGCCCAGGCATATTAAGTTTTAACCTAAAAAAAAATAATGTAAAGCTGAAATTTGGCATAGATGTTCCCTAGTACCCTAGTAACAAATCCTGAAAAGTCCCCATCTCTGCGGCGTCCGCGTCATAGTTTTTGGAGAGTTCAAAAGGGCTTAAATGGGGCCTAAGTGACAAAAACAGCATTTTTGCTTCCTGCGTTCAAAATATTGATCCAAAATCAGTTCTAATGAGCTCTGATAGTAATAAGAGAAGGACTGCGTTAAATATAACGCTCTTATTGGTCGTAATTATTGCCATACATTTAAACAGATGAGTAATTAAACATTTTTAGCTCAACTTTTCTCACGAAAATTTATCTAATTTGTCATTAGCCGGGACTTATCGTGTAAACATCTGCTGATAGCGACTCAAGATCCGAAGTAAAAGTTGTAAATCACACGTGTAGCTTTAAAACGACACATTGCCCATGTTCATCCGACAAACAGCAGCAGAGATACAGTTACAAATATAAAAGTGGAAGTGTGGCAGTCGCTTTCTGAACTAACGCCCATTTACGCTGGTGGGCTCCATCTATTCACCTTTGCTGACACCGTTTTGTATCTTTGCTCAAGAACTTTTAGGATGGTATTCCTTTGTAACCAGGTAAACTAGCAGAAACAGTTTGCATAGAACAAAACGAGTTTAATGCAGTTAGGAGTTAAACGTACATTCATAATATGCATAATGCAAATAATAACAAAATAAAGCTTAAAAAGCTTTCTTTAGACCAGTGTGGTCCAACCCGCGGCCTGCCTGTTCATTTTTGTTGGCCCTTGCCCTTCTTACTGCCCTTCACTCTCCGGCAGTTATAATCCGTGGCATGCCTACTTTAATTTTCACTTTCATTCAGTAATGTTACGAAGGAGCCAGGTGGAAAAGGAAATATCCCGAAAAATATGCCAGTAATCAGAATTGGCTTTCCACGAATACGTACGGCACGAGAAGCGGCCCCGTCTCCAGGCAACAACTGGTTGACTGCCAGTGATTGGCTGCCGATAAGTTCGCGATCGTTCGTGTGCTGCGACGGATTTCCCTATAAAAGGGAGCGCAGGGCTGTTCGAAGAGGTTGTTTTTGACGAGAGAGGTTGTTAGAGAGATATAGTACGACGAGAGTTTGTTGTCATCGTTGTTGCAAGAGCGGTACCTAATATGGCGGGACTTAATAAACGGCGTGTTGAAGACGAGAGACGACAATTTCAGTCAAAGTGGCAGGAAAGTTACTTCTTTGTTGAACATAATGGAAAACCACAGTGTGTTATCTGTTCTCAAGTCTTAGGTATTTCGAATGAGTATAAGGTGAATAGACACTATGCCAGCTTGCATAAATCAAAATACGATCAATACCAGGGAAGTGCCACAAGTTGAAACTAACAAGGCAGAAGAATATATTTCAGCAACCATCAGACACTGCCGGTTTAAAGGCATCTTATGAGGTATGTTTAGAGCTAGCTAACAGTTTAAAGTCTTTTAGGGATGGTGAGCTCATTAAGAGATGTGCTGTAAAAATGGCATCTTCATTTGGAGATAATAGGATGGCTAAACTTTTTGAAACAATTTCCTTGTCTCATCAGACAGTTAGTAGAAGAATTAATGATATGGCTGGTGAAGTTCCAGGTTCTCTCAAGAGCATTTTGGAAAAATGTGAATTTTACTTTCTAGCTCTAGAAGAGAGCACAGCTATAGCTGACATCGGCCAACTCCTTATCTTTGTCAGAAAATTAAACGAAGAATTGTAAATTCATGAAGAACTGTTGGAATTAAGATCATTAGAAACCACCAAAAAAAGGTATTGACATATTCAACGCACTGGATGATGTCGTTTCTAAATATGGAAGTTTTGTGAAGTGCTATGGCATTGCAACAGATGTAGCTAAAACAATGGTTTGTACTAACATTGGTTTAGTAGGACTGTGTAATGAAAAGGGATTGTTTTGTTTTTCCACTGCATTATCCACCAGGAGGCTCTCTGTGGAAAAATTATAAGGCCCAGCGAGACAATGAAAACTGTTGTAAATACTGTTAATTATAAAGGGGAGGCAATAAAGTCTGTAGACATAGAGCATTTATTCCATTTCTGGACAAATTGGAAGCTGAGTATGGCGACATTTCATTGTACTGTGAAGTGCGTTGGCTGATGCTGGAAATTGCTTGCAACAGTTTTTTGGGTTGAGGAATGAAATTCTTGCTTTTCTCAAAAATGAAAATATTGAGCATGAGCAACAAGAAAACCTGGAAGGAATTCAGTTTTTAAATAATCTTTCTTTTCTGACAGCTTTGGTTGGTTGGTTCTTAAGTTTAAGGGCTGCGACAACGCGGTCATGTAGCCCCGTGTACTTTGGGTGTGTGTAGAATCTGTCTGATAACCGGTGTTAATTGTGATGACTGTATTAGTGTGTGTTATCTGTTTGTTAATTTAAGTACTGCAACTAACAATTTTTCAAATAGTTCCTACTTTTGCCGCCAAGCGCCACCGTCAACGACTACTAGGCCAAGTTCAGAACTGAGCTACTAGACGCCGCCGCAGTCGGCTCTTGGCAACGAACATAGAAACCTAAGAGCGTTGTTTACATTCTTAACCTATCCAATTTAGCTTCACACAGGTGCAATTAGTGGAAGGATCTTTAACATGCCATAAATCTATGACATGGGACCGCCGGCTTTACTTCCCCTCCGAAGGAAGGCATACTGAGGGATTTTTAACGCTCTTAAAAAATCCAACGGCTTCGGCCGGGTTTGAACCCGCTATCTTGGGCATAGAAGCTCAGCATGCTACCGACTACGCCACCGAAGCCGCCCTCTGACAGCTTTAACATCCCATCTAAATGCTTTAAACCTGAAGCCGTCGGATTTTTTAAGAGCGTTAAAAATCCCTCAGTATGCCTTCCTTCGGAGGGGAAGTAAAGCCGGCGGTCCCATGTCATAGATTTATGGCATGTTAAAGATCCTTCCACTAATTGCACCTGTGTGAAGCTAAATTGGATAGGTTAAGAATGTAAACAACGCTCTTAGGTTTCTATGTTCGTTGCCAAGAGCCGACTGCGGCGGCGTCTAGTAGCTCAGTTCTGAACTTGGCCTAGTAGTCGTTGACGGTGGCGCTTGGCGGCAAAAGTAGGAACTATTTGAAAAATTCTTAGTTGCAGTACTTAAATTAACAAACAGATAACACACACTAATACAGTCAGCACAATTAACACCGGTTATCAGACAGATTCTACACACACCCAAAGTACACGGGGCTACATGACCGCGTTGTCGCAGCCCCTAAACTTAAGAACCAACCAACCACCTGAAACTACAAGGCAGAAAACAAAATATCTCCCAGCTTTATGGACATATTGAGGGCTTCCGCAAAAAACTTGATGTAATGCAAATTGCATTGATGGCAAATAATATGGCACACTTCCCATCTTGTCAGCAGTTGAAAAAAGAAAAACGTGACATAAATTTTAGTATGTTTCATGAAATAATAATAGATATCAAGAAAGAGTTCCAGAACTGATTCCTGGATTTTGACTCCCTGAAACCAAAACTTGCACTGTTCAACAACCCCATGAATATTGAAGTGAGCGAGGTGCCCTGCGACCTCCAAATGGAAATTTGTGATCTTCCGGCAAACCCATTCTACTAGACTAAAAATTGTAATGTCCCAGAAAATTTCTGGAAACTGATTTCTAAATAACGTTTTCCTAAACTGCTTAAATTCTCTCTGCAAGTGTTATCACTGTTTGGCAGTACGTATATGTGCGAATGTGCTTTTTCTGCTCTCAAACAAATTAAATCAAAAACGAGAAATCGAATTGAAAGTGCTTCACTGGAATCGAGACTGAGACTTTGCCTTACTTAACTTACAGTGGACATTGATACACTTATATCAGGAAAGCGGTGTCAATCATCACATTGATTTCTCGACTGTAAAATGAAGTGGTATATTAAACTAGTAATATTAAACTTCTTTTAATATAAATTTTAATAAATGTTTTTGAGTAAAATATATAATACGTTTTCTTTCTGGAATGTCTCTGGCCCTCACATTCCTATATTAAAGTTTGATTGGCCCTCGGGTAACTAAAGGTTGGAACAAAGAACACTTGCAAAACAAAGCTTACATCGGACTCAATCGTCCTCCTCATCGTCTGAGCCATCAAATGTGATGTTGCCACACGCTGTTCCACTGCAGTGCCCACACATTAAAGAGCATTCTAAACCGGAATGTACACACTCACACCGGCTGCCACAAGAGCTCTTGCAGTTGCAGGACATCAAATTGAGGAGATGATCTGGAGCAGCTGGAAGATGAGTTGTCACTGGTACTAAAGCTGAGTGTTGGATTTTCCATTCTTGAACTTGCAAATATACCTGCAGTGAATGTTGTTTGCATGCCGCCGAAGTCGGCGGAAGTGAAGCCAGCTGAAATGACGCTGTGACCGTTTGTTTGGCAATTTTTGGGCTGTATTTCACTACCCGAAGTTCGTCGAGGCTTTTGCACTCCGATTTGGCACTATTGTAGAGACAAATGGCGAACTTCTCTCCAGCTGATATTATGGCCTTTTCATCTGGAGCCGTAGGGACGAATACCTTCATTTCCTCGCGTAAAGATGCAGAATCCTTCAATATTTTCAAGGCTTGCTGTTTGATGTACTCTACCCACAGCTTTCCTGTGCGAGATTTCTGAATCATTGAAGAAAATGTGTCATGAAGAGACTCTTTGAGACGTTGAAGGCAAGGTTATGATAGCAAGTCGTTGGCGGTGCCTTCTAGGAATGCGGTAAAAAGCGCCTGTATTTCGTCCTTGTCATCCTTCAGCCCGTCGTTCATGTTGAGTAACATTGTCCCGACAGCCGTTTTGTCTGAAAATGCGCTCTGAGGGCCCTAGAACATGCACACTTTCACGTTATTGATAAAATTGAAGGCATAAGGTAATCCTTTTTAAGAGCGAGCTAATTGCAAGCCTACTTAGAATATGCGTGTCCAGACACCATGCGAGTCACTGACGATTTAGCGTATATTTCCGCCCAGAGCTCCTCCAAACTGTTTCCATTCATCACGTAGCCGATTGCCCCAAGAAAAGACATTAAAAGGTGAAATCCGCCTAG
Organism: Meconema thalassinum; assembly: GCA_946902985.2. Classification (NCBI taxonomy): domain Eukaryota; kingdom Metazoa; phylum Arthropoda; class Insecta; order Orthoptera; family Tettigoniidae; genus Meconema; species Meconema thalassinum. Next base: position 181,125,142 of record OX336393.1, read on the forward strand.
ACGAACAACCACGTTTTTGAGTTCCTCTGAAGTGTCCGATTCAACTATCTCTGCAGCTTTTGCGTATAGGGGCTGGTCAAAGGTTACGAAACAAGTGCTTTGTTTCAGTTCCGCGCACTCTCTTGCGGCAAACTTCAACGCGGAATATATAGTTGATGGATTGCTCGGTTCCAAGTTAATGAACGGCAGTGCATCAACTGACGTCGTCTGGGGAGCTGGTTGAGCATGAGCAGACAGTGACGTCTTCATAAAGCCGTTCCACGAAGCGGGTAAATTAATACCTGACCCCCGTCCAGATAACCACAAGGAGTCCATCATCGACGCAAAAGCCACAGAGTTTGGGGCTTCCACAGTTAACTCCTTAATCTTGACTTCCTTTGAACCAGGAGAAGAGGGCTTCCGATACCATGAAATGTTGAACTTTCCCATCGCCGCAATCACACCAGCATTAGGAACTTCTCGTGTACATGGGAGTGGAGATATTTCACTGTCACGCGCTGGACCTGCGCACTTGATGCCTCCCATGCAGTGAAATGTGTTTCGCCCGTCCAATGTCCTTATGTTAAAGTCAGCGTTGTCAAAGCTAAACTGCGTGAACGCTCCAGCATTCGGGATTGGACGTTCTTCACGAAGCGCTGAAACTTCGCACCTGTGGACTTCCGCCACATTTACTGAAAATCCAAGACTGTTTAGAAGCTGAATTAATTGTTTCGAGTATTGTTGGCCTGCTCCGACAGGTCGAGCGCTGTCGCCTAGAAACGCGATCGGATGGCTTTTCAACAGCGGTTATGCTTTTGGACCGTAACTCGGTAACCGTTTCCCGCATAGACATGGGCAATATGGCAATGTAAAGCTAAAAGTATGCTTTATAACTTTCATACTGGGTCTTTAGTCAATATCAGCAGTTGTTTAAAAAATAATGACCTGCTAATGACAAATTAACCAAATTTTCGTGTAAAAATTGTGCTAAAAATGTTAAATTAGTAGTTTTTTTTTCCTTCATCAATAGTAATAATTAGGCCTGATAAGTCCGTTATCCTACTGGTTCATTTTTATTAATTGCTAAAGCTCGCGAGAACTAAATTTGGATCAATATTTTGAACGCAGGAAGAAAAAATGCAGTTTTTCGCACTTAGGCTCCATTTAAGCCCTTTTGAACCCTCCAAAAACTATGACGCGGACAACGCAGAGTGTTCGCATTTGCAAATGATTAACTGGTTAATTTTTGTAGATTTTTGTTATGGCAAAAGTCAGACTAGTATTTGATTTCATAACTTCATTTTTCGTCACCACGTGTTAGTGACAAATATACTTTATTTCACTTTCTTGTTTAATTCAATTATATTTAAAATTATTTTCATACTCACCTGTTGTGTTAAAATATATATCTCGCCTTTAAGACATTTTTCCGAGTGTTAATTAGGTCTCCTTTCCCATACATCGTGGTATCATGGACTGTCCAGCCGACCTCAGTTTGCTACGCGCTCATTGGCCGTCTCCATGACATGGCCACTCTCTGCCAATCAGCACGCTTCTTCCTGCCACATGTTTGGGACACGCCAATGGCCGGACATCGATTGTTCTGGACTCTTGTGCTGCCTGCTATTTAAGCTGCTGGCCGACCCATCTTCTGTGTGATTTCCGAGTTAGCATTACGCTACCACCCGTCTTGAGCACCGGACGATAAACTTCATACTTGTATAAACTTCGCATCGTAATTCTGCATCAAGAAGTGTTAACTTTAACCTTCGTCATGTCGTCAAGACATGTTTCAAATAATCCAACTTGGATTGAACTTCAACGTGTTCCTGCAACACAAACTCAAGTATACATCTTCGTGTACTAAGGAAATCTATTCCGACTTAAGTGAATATTGTCACTTCATCTTTCTAATAGCTAAGGTCAACCTTACTATTCTGCGAGTGTTCTTCAGCTCCGTCAAATACTTTTGTGAAAGAAACCACAACTGGAAATGAACTTTCTCAAGTGATCTTCGCACACGGGTGGGATGTTAACCACACCCTTTCAAGTTAAGTACTTTTGTGCACGCAATCTCGAACTAGACATAACCTATGTCTTCCTTGTGCTACGTAAATGTGGATTGTCGCCCGCACTATATTACAAAGTTAAGTACTAAGATGTATTATATATTTCATACTTTGTCATGTTTATTCTAAAGCAGACCTGCATCCGCCATTGCACTGTTCTTGTGCACTACTTATTTTATGGTTCACTTTCAGGTTATAGGCTACTTGCCCACCTGTTTCTGCCATCTCAACTTCTCAGTAAATCGTGCATGCAGCTCACGCATTCTGTTTCTGCCATCACATGTATTTGAAAGTTATTCTGTTGCATTTTGGCAACTCTCCAAAACATTCTTTTTCAAAGGTAAGGCAGGATTTTTCTCCCTGTCAGCCTTTACAAATCTTTACAAATTACATTTTTATTTCCAATCAGAAGAGTTGTAACTTTAATTTACTTATGTTTAAGGCACTAACCTTGTTTATTGCTAGACGCAATCTTGTAAAGAAAATTGTCAATATATATTTATGTTAAAGCTACTTGCTCTCTTTCTTTATTTTTGTCTTTGCTCTTATCATGTTCCATCCCACATACTTTAAAGCTCAACCTTTACTAATTCTGAACTCACTCAGAATTCTCTCTGAAAATGGAGACTTTTAATTGGTCGATCCAATGGTGTTCCAATTACACCACAGAGATGGGGACTTTTCAGGATTTGTTTCTAGGGTACTAGGGAACATCTATGCCAAATTTCAGCTTTACATTATTTTTTTTTAGGTTGGCCATGTTTTTTGCATATAATGCCTGGGCTAAAGTGTGTGCATGCGCGAGGGGCCTATTTTGAGGGGGATTAGGGTAATAATCTCATCAGGTAAATAATAGATTTTTTATGTCCAAAGGTCGGATATTAATTAGACAGGCCTTGTATATTTTAAAGTCTGATAACGTGTGTATCATGGTGGTTGGATTGTTTGGTTATGTTTTTTTGTTCCTGAGGGGGTAAAGGAAAGAGTTGTAACAGGTCAGCAGAAGAAAGCTATGTAATGCTAAGCCCAGAGCATTCTTAAAAACCAGTTACGAATTAAAATGAATATAGTCTGCTTACCTGTGTACCATCTTCAGAGAGAACACCATACATAAAGAGCTGAAAATATTAAAAAAGAAACAAAATTACTATCCAATTTGGTGAAAACCAGTGAGTGGCAGCTACTCTTAACATGCTATGATGTTGCAACACAAAGACCATTTTCTGTTCCTACTATTTTAAAAATTTCACTTCCAACTTTTCTTGATTGACAAATTCACGAGATTGCATGTGATGTACAGCTATCTGCCATGATATGAGTATCGGCCAACCACAAGGCGTAGAGTTGGTAATGTAACTAGTACTAGTTCCTTTATATTGATGTGTGCCTTAAAGAAAGTCATGCAAACACTTGAATAAATCACCGATTATTGATATGTTATGGCATGTCATTGGGAATATTTTCATACACTACACTGCCTCGCATTGTTACATATTCACGAAATGTCACTGTTACCAACCATACAGACTGTACACAGCTTGGCTAATTTTATAAGCAATCTATAGGTATTTAGATAATTTATTCCTGTAGACTAGATAACTTCCATTAGTCACATCACAAAATGAGCCTCAACCCGTGAAAACTGTGAACCCAAGTAGATACCGTTTGTTCTCTGATACTTTGTTTAAACAGTATGGTCCTGGTCTGGATAATGACCTATTTGGATCAACATAATTTGTCATAGATATGTATTTATACAAACTGTCATGAAACAACAGGACAATACAGTAAAACAACACACTATCACTATATTTCGCCAAGTTAAGAATTCTAAGTGCAATGCAGTAGGAAGTTGTTTCATCCAGTTTGGGAGTATTTGAGTTAATTTTTACAGATTCGAACCCACTATTGTATATTCTACATTCAATAAAATAGCTTGAGCAGATATGTAGATACGGCTTACAGCTAGTAGGGGGGGAATGTGAAAGTCCAGCAACCCTTTCCCATTCATATGACATCACAATGATGATCACAATGGCCACAAACAAGATTATCTCCTACTTTGGGAACAGGATCATACTAATCTAGTTTGAAAGACAGTAATCTACTATAGGCAATTAAATCCTGTTACTTTTACATATTCAAACATATTCTGGATTGGGGCCTTATCGGGATTGCGGACAAGGTATAAGCTTGTAATGTCATGAAAACGTAAATTTAATATCTTTATTAATTTCTTTATATCTGAAATTATTATTAACTTGACTTTGGCAATGTGTAGCCACACATTTATGATATTCAATGTTTATTATTATTATTAACACTTTATCCAGATTTAATTTTACACATATTATTAATATTATTATTGGATATATCTTTTAATTTCTTTTATTATTATTATTATTCGTAATATTTTGGTAAAGGCTAACTGTGCCATGGTAAGGTTCCAATTACTTCATTTCCCTATAATTATTTAACCAGGAGAATCATAGATTCATTATTTCAATACATTATTTCACTGTCTTGGGGATGAGAAAAGCCTGGAATTGATTTCTACTTCATATTCAGACAGATTTCTTCATACTTGGCGACTAGATTTTATTTTTGGTCAGTGCATGCAGGGGGACATTTCCCTGTCCTGGCTCGAGAACAAGGGAGAATCTCGCAACTTATTCAAAGAATGGGAACGGACAAAGAAGTTCCTAAAATTAAGGTCATGGTCGATCAACTCAGGCGATACTTCGCGTCACCATAGCCTCACGCCAGCCGATTTAAATTCAAGAGGAAAGCAATCCTCGATTTCGAAGAAAGACGAATTACGTGGTCGGCCAGAACTAATCAGCGAGCTAGAAGATGGTGAAATTGGAAGAGTGGTAGGTTGCCATGGAAACCATGTTCTGATTGGTGTATCAAGAGGAGGGAGCTTGGAAATGGAAAGATTTGGAAGGGAGCTGGAAAAGTTATAAAGGCCAGCAGAACAAATTTCTACCACCTCATTAATTACTCACTTCGGTGATTCAATTGGTAGTCCGGACGACTTGTATCTTGTCGGTTCATGGGACCTGCGGACCTGCGATATATTTGAATCTCAGAAATCTACAGTTTTCAAACTTGAGTGTATGTTAGGCAAACGTTGTCTAGTGCTTTTGGCCAGGGTCATTAAAGTGATTCCTGAAGTTAGCACTTCATCACTCCCAAGGTAACAGCGGACATACATTTCGTCCCTGTTAACTCAAATACTTTATTTAAATTATCGACTACGAATCTTCACGACAACGATCTGAAGGATGTCTCAGACTAGCAGAAATCATGGTCATCGCTACACGATGAGGAATGAATTTCTCCAAGAATCTATACTGGTGAGCGAACTGACCAAACCTCATAAAATCCCTCTTTTAAATAATTTTGGCGAGTAAATTCACAGCAATGGAAATAAGGTAAACTTAAATTCAAACTCCATACTTTTCATAGGCCACTTTTTAACGCAACTTCAGTAAAAGCATCTACTTATTATTTTGATATTGTGTGTTTCTCATAAGGAAGGAAAGGAAGGAAGCTTGTAGTTTAACGTGACCGTCAATCGCGAGATCATGAGCCACGGGTGTGTTTCTCATATTAAATTCTATATTTTAAATTCACACCTAGTGTTTCCCTTACTGTAGTTAGAAATAGCTATAAGTCAACCCTTTCCCCTGAAATAAATATTATCGTGGTTGGAGACAGAGTCTCGCTGCGGCCTGGGAAGAAGAGTACTCAGTGTGAGCTACCTATGGTATATCATAACATATATTATTTGGTCATTAAAGTGAGTTACAACCATTAACACCAAACTTAAAATCAAATTAATTAACATTTAATCAGTTGTTAATCATTAATAAGCTTCATTTGTTGCCAACAACGACGTAGGGTCAAAAACATACTAGAAGCTGTTAATGAAATCTTTCTTTTATTCAAGTAATCAACGATTATATAAATACCACAGAACATTAACACACTACAACAACAATAGTGCACAGTAAAATTATGAAGAATAAAAAACATGGAATAACAAAACTACTCTATGTGATTAAGTCTTGATTTATGCACCCGACTCCCTTGATGCTACGTTTTTAGTATCCTGCTCAATGGACTTCAATCATAGACACTTACTGAGGTATTAAGCAAGCAATATTGATGGAGTTTGAAATGTTGACATATTGCAGAATACAGTGTTACGGATACCATGGACTGCTAAAATCACAAATGTGGAAGTACTCAGTCATATGAAATTCAGAAATACTCAATATCGTTACAAGAAGAAAATTATAATAATTTGGTAATTTCATGAGCAACAACAATTACCACATATTGCAATTAATAATTCAAGGGAAGATTGATGGCCCAGAAGGATATCCTGGCTAAAAATTGAAGCTTCGTGGTTTGGACTGAATACAGTGCCGCTATTTAAAGAAAGCTTTGGAGCCATTTTTCCGTGTTGCCTTATTAACAATTGATACTGTAACTTTCAGTCGGTCAACACAAACAAATTTGGATAATAATAATGTTATTGGTTTTACGTCCCTTTTAACGATTCTGGATTTTAGAGACACAGGGGTGCTGGAATATTGCCCCAAAGGGGATCTTTAACGTACCAGCCAATCCACTGATATGGCCCCTTCACATTGGCTCACCCTTCAAATGCCAGCTGACTGCACCAGAATTAGATCCGGCAACTTTGGGCACAGCAAGAGAGAATGTTACCGCTGAGCCAAGCAGCCAGTCAAAATAATTTGGATCTGATGATGCTCGCTTGATGAGTGAAACATGTCATCCCTTAGTTTTCTCCTTTTCCAATAGTCCATAACAATATACATATCATCATCATCATTTTCATTTCCCCTTTTCCAGTTAACACTGGGTGGGGGCAAATATGGTTCCTTTCCACTTTGTTCTGACGTTCCACCATTCCTCTTCCGACATAGTGTTCCAATCCAGGTTCCGTTTTCTAATACTATTCTCCACCGAGTTCATCCAACGCATTCTTGGTCTTCCTCGTCCTCTCTTCCCTGTCATCCATCGTTCCAGTGCTAGTCTTGGTAGCCTTACTTCATTCATCCGTTTGACATGTCCAAACCACTTCAATCTGTTTTGCTCCAGTTTGTCATTTAGTTTCTGTACTTCTTTCAGTATATCTTCATTTCTCACTCTGTCCCTCCTCGTTTTCTGGACCATACTTCTCAGGAATCTCATCTCAGCCGCTTGTCCTCTGCTCTCATCCCTCTTAGTCATTATCCAAGTTTCTGCTGCATATGTCATTACAGGAACATAATATGCTTTGTACATAACTTCTTTAGCCTTAATTGGTATATCCTTGTTCCATACTTGTTTACCTGTTGGTAAAAAGCACTCCCGAGTTGTATTCTTCTGCTAATTTCCAAATCTAGTCTTCCATCTTCAGTCAGTTCACTTCCCAAGTATTTGAAGTGTTTCACCACTTCCAATTCCTTATCTCCTACTGTGATTGCTCCTTTTCCTTCTTTCTTATCTCTACTCTTCACCACTGTTTTACTCTTCTCCACATTTATCTTCAATCCATAACAATATATATATATATATATCTTATAAAAATAAATTAACCGCTGACACTCCAGTCCATGAAGGGCCTAGGCCTACCAAGCGACCGCTGCCCAGCCATTTGGCCTGCAGATATTGGGGTGACACGTGGTCGGCGCATCGGGTCCCCTCGGCCGTAATCTTGGTTTTCGTGACAGGGGCGCTGTCTCACTGTCAGACAGTTACTCATTGTCCTCACGAGGCTGAGTGCACCCCGCTCCAGCCCTCACATCAGTTTCTAACATCCATGACGGAGCCGGGAATCGAACCCGGGGCCTCCGGGTGAGAGGCAGGCACGCTACCCCAACACCACGGGGTCGGCTATATATCTTAATCACATGTAATTTATTTCAGGTTACTTTTTCACATATTCCACCAATTGGAATTTTATTATTTTGTGTTGACCGACTGGAAGTTACAATATCAAAAGTGTTGCTATTTAGAAAAGCTATAGGCAAACAGCAGATCATGCTATCGATCACCAATTGTTACAAAATTAATTACTCTAATGCCTAACCAACATGCAGGTGTTTTTTGAACATACAGACTACATTTCTAATCACAAGACCAAGAAGGTATGTATGTACAGCTGTCTACTTCAACCAGAGTTTCGCCGCCTACTGGAATAAACAAAAGAACAACAAAATAGCAAAGAACAGTGACCAAAAGTCCTTCACCTGAAGCAGACAGATACGGAGGTCGAGTCATAAGTCAAGGCAACTATTTTTTAGTCGCGAACAGGAGACAACACGGAAAATCTGCGATATGCATTTGGAAACGTACTGTATGTACTTGCATAGGATGCCACTAGTTGGTGTATGTAAACAACAGTGTGGGTTTGAGCATGCCCCCAAGTTCAGTGTGGGAGTGAGAGCGTCACACAATGGAAGTCAACAAGCAGAAGCAACGAATGTATATTAAAATCGCAGTTCTCCGCGGCAGAAATGCACGCCAATGCCATGCAGAGCTGCGGGAAGCATTAGGTGTGCATGCCATGCCCTATAGAACAGTGGCGAGGTGGGTGGAGACGTTCAAACGGGGTAGAGTATCAACTGCCGATTTGCCTCGCCCAGGCCGTCCGGTGTCCATGGACAAAGATATACGGATAATGGTGATCGTTCAGTGTTTACAGGATGACTATAGCGGAATTGCAAGAACATACAGCAATAACAGCGGCAACAATACGGCACATTTTACACAAGGACCTACAGATGCGTAAAATTTGTGCAAAGTGGGTGCCACATCACTTAACAGAGGTACAGAAGTGGACTCGTTACAAAACATGTCGCATCAATCTGGAGAGGTTTCAGCAGGAAGGAAAAGCCATGTTGAATCGCATTATTGCAGTCGATGAAACATGGGCACGTGCTTATGAACCTGAACTGAAGAGACAGTCAAGTGAATGGCGTCGTCAGGGGTCACCACTGAGACACAAGGTTCGACAAAATCCGTCGCCCAATAAGGTTATGGTCATCCTGGCATATGATGTTCAAGGTGTTCTTGTGTGTCATCCAGTGCGTGAGGGGCACACTTGAGAAAGCGCATGCTAATAGTATAGAATCATCCATCATTGGTCATCAACTTAGATGGATTGGACATGTCCATCGGATGGATGATACGAGACTACCATGCCAGGTTCTGTATGGTGAACTCAGCTCTGGCACCAGACCTCATGGAGACCCTAAGAGACGTTACAAGGACCAATTTAAACAGAATATGAAGTTGACAGGTCTCAATCCACAAACCTGGGACCAGCTTGCTAAAGACCGTTCAACTTGGCGCCAGACCATTCTGGCTGCTGTTAAAATGTTTGAAGAAGAACATCGTAGACCTGTTAAGGCCAAGCGACAAGCACGAAAGCTCCGTGCAGCACAGCCACGCCCTCCACCAACAGTTCTGTGTGATCTGTGTGGACGCTTGTTTCATGCACACATTGGGCTGTTCAGTCACCGCAAACATGCCCACAGACCTCAACCTTAAGATTATATTAGACTGATTTGGAAGAAAATCTATACTCGGAAACGAGTTCAAGCCGCCGATGAAGAATCCTACACGATAACGCGACAGCTCACACAGCAGCCATCGTTCAGCGTCGCTTACAATGGTGGGGATGGGAGGTTCTTCCACAATCGCCTTATTCGCCTGATCTGAGCCCATGTGACTATGACCTAATCCCCAAAATCAAGAAGCCACTACGTGGTCGACGGTTTGCTAACAAAGAAGACATCGTAACAGCATTTCGGAGGGAGGCGTTACATGTTAGCGATACACATGCAGCGAATGGTATTCAGCGTCTCCCCCACCTCTGGCAACGCACAGTAGACACCTTGGGTGATTATTTCGAAGGTCTGTAACCAGTGGAGACCTGTCCTTTGTATGTAGTCTTGTGTATTTGCTGTCTGTACCATAATAAAACAATGTTTACCAATGGCCTGTGTTTTGTCACTTACCTACGATAATCTCCTGATGTCAGAATTTATCTTCAGGCACGATGCATACGTACATGCCCTATATTTCCAAATGCATATCGTAGATTTTCCATGTTGTCTCCTGTTCGCGAGAAAAAAAAATAGTTGCCATGACTTATGACTCGACCCTCGTATATCATAATCATTAAAACACTCCCACCTTGAAACATTAGCCTCAACACTTAATACATTCTGTCATTTCCTTTTAACTTAGTTTTGCAATTTATGGCAGAAAAAGTCTTTGGAAGGAACACATGAAACACAGAAATTATTCTTGGAGCCTCAAAAATTTAAACAGTAAGAAACAACAAAATGTACACACATTTCTTTACAGTTCACTCCAAGACCCTTGATGACACTTGTACTTTTCTTCCACATCTTGTCTTCGCCTACTCATAGGCGTCTCCTCATCTACTGGTTGCAACGGTGGGAGGACTGGTCCTCTAGAGGTACGGGCGACAGGTTACCACTATTGTCATTTGTAGCTCTTGAGTCACCAGTTACCACTACACCAAGCTTCAGCTGAGATCTCTAAAGAACAGAGCCTTTGGACTGGCCGAATCAGGATACCGGATGTCTTCAGCTGTGCTATCTTTTCCACACCATCCTTCCCTAGAATAAGTTCCTGTACAACAGCAACAGGCCAATCAATTTTCTTGATGTTGTCTGACCCCATTAGAACAACTTCCCCAGTCATCAGGTTATGCTTCTGATTCTTGGAAGTAAGTTTAAGTTGGCCAAGATACTCAATTCTGAACCGTTTCCTCAAACTTTCAATGACTTGCTGTTGATATCGTAGTCTATTTCCTATCCTGTGACATAAGCAGTATCACAATCAGGTACTCCAATCACCTTCAACACCCTGGATGAACATAGAGGGAGTATTTGGAACAAAGTAGATTGTCCTCCGAAACGTAGGTGAAGGGTGTGGATTTCAATTTTACTTCACAATCATAATATAATATATATACACTCCTGAAAAAAAAAAAAACGATTAATTATTATTCACTGATAAATAATGGGCAATTTGGGATTATGCGTTTAGACCGTCAAGCATTCATCATTAGATCCTGATCAGCGATCACTAGGGTTCAGGTTGAAATTTATATAAAATATTTAAGAATTGTGATCTTATTGTAACGTGTCACCGCGGGCTGGACAGGTGGCTCTCGGGGGGAGGGGCAGTGCGGCGGATCTATCAACGGGCGAGACAGTTCCCAGGCACGCACCATTCTCGCAAGGCCACCACAAAAACAAAGCCCCTGTGAGTCATCGCGAGCCGGCTAGAGAATACACGAATCGACTGGATGAAGGAACAATCTAGAACATACTCGATGCTGCAAGAAGGAGGCGAACCTAGGATCTTCCAGGCCAGGGGCCAACTGTATATATCAGCAGAGGAGCAACGTGGCAGAGAGTCTGTGTCGAGAGTTGAGTGAAGACAGGTCATATCGCTCATATTGGCCCGTACTGACGCAAATTGAATTCAGTAAAGTTTATTTTATTTCCGCCCTATTCTAATTGTATTGAATAGGGCGGAAATAAAATAAACTTTACTGAATTCAAGACAGTTAGGGGCGAACAGTCTAGTCAGTCAGTGATTGCGGAGCAGTGCAGCGACTTAAAACCGGACATCTACTGTAACAGAGTGGAAGTCTATCTGCCAGCGTGCAACATTGAGTCGGGACTGTGAATACTTGGGGATTTTGCGGTGCTTCGTAAAAGACGCGGTCGAGGATCAGAGTTCAACACGGGACGACCAGGAGCGCACAAGAAGCAACAAGAGGACTCGATAGAAAATGAAGCGGCAGTTGCCAGGCTGAAGAGGATCTGTGTACTGCTCGGTTCCAAGCTCTGTGAACTTGCGGGATGAAGAGCAGAGGCAGGGTAGGAGCAGGCGAGAATTGAGAAGCCTGTAGACAGCCCGCAGTGTTACCTGACATTCTTGTCTATTCCAATACTGCTAACATGGGTCTTTTCTGAAACCAGTGTGGCGTTCGGAATGAGTGACTGAGTCACCGACTAATGTATTTGCTTCTGTTACTACGCAAGGACCGAGAAACCGCATCACTCGTCACCAACACTACTTATAGTCTGCGATGCACATTCCTCTCAGGTCCACGCAGCTTAAGACTCGAGCAGTAGACAGTACGTATAAGTATAAGCTGTGACACAGTGACGACTCACGGACAGAGTGAAGATAAATGTTAAGACAAATATAGAATTCGTGGCAATTGAGTGAGAGCTCCAGTTTGGTCAGAGTAGTGCCACGACACGGAGCGACAGTGCGGATATAAATGTGTAAATAAATGTGAATGTAAATACAGAGTACTGAAGAGACATTTTCTCTCACAGTGTAAATAAGTTCAGTGACTTTTAATTGCATGAAGTGAGACTCAATGTGTGTGTGAGCATGAGTAGGCCCAATTAAGGTAACTGTACCAGTTTTCATCACTGATCCAGTCTTCGTCACTCTCGTATATAAGTACAAAACATAAGCATGTCAACGGGTCTTTCTCAACGCACGAAGTCTTACGAGATGCGTCATACCTTCCTTGCCGATAAGGAGCAACTTTGCGAAATCATGCGTGCGATGTAATAGGTGATTCCCTGCGTCAAACATCTCCTGTGAGCTGAGCGGTCTTGACGTGCCATTTGCTTCTAGCATGTGCTAAGCACGCGCGCGAGTTAATTATGTGCATGCGTGTTATGTTCCGACATTTTAAAATGTTACAAGTGCGTGATATAGTTGGTAATTGTTTCTGTAACATTTGTGATTTGTTATTTCGTGCTCACGTGCCTAGTTTTGTTAGAAATGCCGGTGACGAACACTGGATTTAAAAAAATGCACCTCACCAATGCTAGTCACTTGTGACGAAAACTGGCACATTGTCATTTCTCCTTGCAAGACCTAACTAACAGCGGCAATATACTTATAATGTAGCTAAAGTACCCTGTATTAATTAAATTATCATTTGATCATCGTGTCCAGTAGTCGTCATAGCTGACGAACTTTAGAGCACATTCGTGACGAACACTAGTGCACGATAATGTTAATGTTTGTGTTAACGTTTCGCAACCAATAAACATTTACAGGGTATTATTATTACGTAGGTCTCTCTTCTTGACGGCCGCACCTCATTAGGCCTAGTTTTTTTTGGCTAGGCGTGCTACAGAGGATTTTACTTTATTTTTATTGAGATGATAAATAATATATTATTCTGAGACTAAATCTTTGCTTTCAGGCAATATGTTAGATAGTTATTGTTGTTTTAAGGGACGGAACTACGAGGTTATCTGCCCCAGGCAATATGTCGAAACGCACAGTTCTGAATTATGATATTGAGCAAATGGAAGCTGCTATTAAGGCCGTTGTGGAGGACGGCATGAGTATTAAAAAGGCCGCGGAGAGGAATGGTGTTCAGAGAAACACCCTCTCGGACAAAATTAAAGGAAAATCTCCCAGAGAGAGGAAAATGGGGCTAAGTTCCATTTTAACAAAGGAAGCTGAGGCTATGCTAGTTCAATGGGTAATCTCACTAAGAAAACGGGGTCCCGGTAACAAAGGACGATTTGCAAAAGCGTCCAGTGCCTTACACAAGAATTGAAGAGGACTTTCCTTTCAAAGATGGCCGCCAGGAAGGAAATGGCGTGAATCTTTCATAAAAAGAAATCCAGATCTATCTTTAAGAACCCCTCAAAATTTGACAGTAAGCCGTGCTGCAATTACAGAACATCAAAATAAAACCTGGGTTTCAGAAGTCTACAGCTATTCAGTGGAAAACGACTTCCAGTCTATTTTGTTAGACCCTCGGCGACTGTTCAACGCTGACATGACTGTTTTCTTTCTCAATCCGAAAGGTAACAAAGTGCTGGCGAACAGGGGTTACAAGACAATATATCAGCAAGTGAATTCGGATGAGAAAGAATGCTTGACGGTACTTCTAACAGGCAATGCCCACGGCGATATTTCTCCTTCCCTTGTAGTGTTCAAGTATGAACGTCTTCCGCAAGACATCATTATTGCCTCAATGCCAGCACACTGGGGCATTGGCAAATCGCCAAACGGGTGAATGAGGGGGGGAAGTGTTTTACGAATTTCTCAGTAACATATTTCATCCTGGGTTGGTTGAGAAGGAGATTCCTCTCTCTGACATTATTCACAGACGGGCACTTCTCACAATTGACCATACATACTAGTAAATTTTGTGAGGATCATGGAATTGTTTTGGTCGCTTTACTACCTAATGTCACACACGTACTTCAACCCACGAATGTAGGGGTTTTTAAGCTACTAAAGACTGCCTGGAAGAAAAATGTACATGAGTGGCGAATTCAGAGGGTTTCTATGGCAACAATCGGTGTTAGGCCTCGGCGAATGGTCATTTTCCGGGCTGTTATGCCGTGGTCTCACTTGTTTAGAGCAGAATTACGATATTTTCCTGCTCGTATGTCTTCTACCCACCAATCCCGCTTCCGTCTTTTTTTGTTTCTTTGTTTTGTTTTTTTAATATTCCATTTTTATTAAAAACATAATTACTGGTACTGTTTTATTCGTAAATGTTAGCCTCCAAGTCGATAAATCGGTGTATTAAGCAACAATTGACAGAAATGCATTATAAACAGCAGACAAGGAAAATTAACAATGTGACGGCAATTGGTGCAAACGGGTGACGAATATAGGAAAAATCCAAATACATCGTGCCGAACACTGGCGCAAAAACACACTTTTTAAAAAAATACGTCATTTTTTCCTAAAACGAATATCTTTGATATTGGTCTTTCCTAGTGTTTGAGTTGAGTTTGAGGTTAGGTACAGTGCTTTTGTTGATTAAATTTACCAAAATGTGTACGGTGTATATGATTTCTTGTCTAAATCTCCCTTAACATGATGACCATTGGTGCATTTACCTTAGTACACTATTAAGTTATTTCACAAACCATAAAAACTTAACAACTGGTGTCAGATGTGTAGGGTTAGGCTATAGCAAGTGCTTCTTTACGAAACAGTGCGTTCTTTGAAATAGGCCTACTTTAAGGAAGTGTGTACGGTACTTAATTGTTAGGGACTGTCTTGTGGTATCATCTTGAAGCCTAGTTAATTGTGTGCTAACTGTCCGTGTGTCTCGAATTTTGAACTGTAAAATGGCGATTAGAAAATTAAACTTTCAGCACTCTCGGTTTCGGAATTACGTGAGGAATTGGAAGAGAGGGACGTTGATGCAATGGGAACAAAGTCTATGCTACAAGTGCGATTTATACTGGTGGACGCAGGTGAGGACCCAGATACATTTCTTTTCGAGATTCCTTGTGGGATTGACGGCATGTGGCAGGTGGTGGAAAATTTTGAAAAGAAAATGATGGAACATTTTGATAACTTGGGAAAGAAAATGGTGGAAATGACAGGGGAAGAAAATGGCAGCATGTTCGGAAGATTTGGAAAAGAAAATTGGGGAAAATTCCGAAAATTCTAAAAAGAAAACAGAGCATTGTGAGCATAAAACTAGTCAGGACGAGATTAAATCAGTCCTGAAGTCAAAACAGGACTGTAATAAGCTTAGAGGCAGGATGGAAACTGACCCTGCAGAGGACGCTGGTGACCAAGCCGAACAATCAGAGGGAGTTATGTATTGCAGCTAGAATTACCACTCAGCCACTACATTTCCATCCACATCTTTTGACGCCCCACAAACGTCATTCCATACAATATTGTCTCTTGTTTTTTAAGACTGTCCAACCTCCTAGTTAAGGCTGGTTGGTGCACATCAAGTGATTTGACAACAGCATTAGCCCTAATCTGTAGGCTAACTGGAAGGTTTTGCTAATTGGCACTGACGAACCATTCCCAAACTAAATCATTGATTTCTTTCCTACCATGTTTCTTTTTCTTTTATACATGTATTTTATTTCTATCTTTCTTCATATCTTTTCTCCTTATTTGTCTCTTGTCCATCCACTGCTCATTAATGTCATCCTTATGCTTTAATGTTTATTAGTCCCTCAACCTCTATCCACTGCTGAGTAATGTTGTCCTTATGCTTAAATGTCTCATAAACTTGAGTTTTTCCAATCTAACATGCAACATACAGTAATTTCATGTACAAATAACTTTTCCTTTTCACTTGCTTTAATACACTTAATCTTTAGTTCAATGTTAATGACACGTACATCCTAGCCATCGTCCTGTCTTTACAATTGACACAAATCTTGATAGATACGAAGGTTATTTCGAAACAACTTACATGTCAAAAAGGTGCAAATACTATAAAAGATAATGACCTCAACGAGAGGAGATAAAATCCAGTTGCTTCACAATCAGAGCAGTCTAGCAATTAATGGGAGTGAATCCCTTTCTTCACAGAACATGGGAAAACCAGACCACATTAGAGCAGTGAAATGCCTTCAGTATCCGGTGTGCCAAAATAATTTACACATCAAAAACATAAGTTCCCCATTACAGTAAGTTTTGAACGATTACATCTATAATTTGGTTCCATTTTCGCAATGAACAGATTCCACTTTATACAACAGAGATACACTACTGTTACACAGATGTTAATAAAACCATCTGAACTCATTTCACCGCACCTCACACAACTTACCTGGGCTTCATCCGGATTGCAGGTGACATACTGCACAGGTTCATCCTCAGTCGGACGAGGAGGAGGCTGTTCACCCATTGGGTCACTGTTATTGACAGGCATATCAACGTCATTCCCCAGGCAGTCATTATCTGCCACGGTAACAAACTCAAAGCCATCTGAGGGCTGAGTAAATTCCTCAGATACTGCATCTTCTTCCTGGTTAATTATTGACAAGTACGACTTGCGTCTCCCATTTTTTATTGGACCCTGTCTATTCTGGCAGTCGAAATATCTTGGAACAACACCTCTCTTCAGCAGAAGTTGCCCACTCTTCAGTGCATGCCTGTGCATGACTCTATCCAGATCCTCGTCCAACTAATTACAGAAATAAAATTAAATCAGCACAGTAGTGATCTTGGTATAAGAGAAGTTGTGTGTGCAATGAGATTGAAACCCTGTCTCATGTTATTCTATTTTACATGCTTCCTCGGCTTACAAGTCTGCTAATATACAGAGCTTAACAATCATCATAATAAGGTGAAAGAAGAAAAATTAGGTCAACAAAATACTAAGCTATGAAATGTATCTCATACATATAAATAACAAATAAACTGAAAGGTGGACAAACTGCAACTGTAGCTTCTGCAGTAAAGGATACCTCACAAGCAACAGGCACCATAGGGTACAGAGCAAAATAGTGAGTTGTCTCAAGGAGAAGGGATACCAGGTGTAAGAGAAGTGCAATTCATCTCCATCTGAGCGCTGAGTAAATTCCTCAAATACTGCATCTTCTTCCTTGTGTACTATTGACATGTATGAGTTGCGTTTCCCATCTTCAATTGGACTCCCATAAAAGAGCAGATATAACTGCTATTGAAGGTATGCAGGACAAAGTCTTTACTATCAACCCAACCATGAGGTTCTTCGAGGGGTTCTAGTAAAGCGAAAAAGTTAACGTGGAAAAGCAGCATTATGATCCTTGTTGTAAATAGTCGGGGTGGAAATAGAACACTGACAGCTGGGAGGTTATAGGACTACTATTTGGAGCCTGTGAAACAGTTACAACATTTGCTATGGAAACATTAAAACACATTGGAATCATAACTATTTGCAAGAAATTGGAATAGAAAGACTCCCTCAGCCCATCTCTCATATCCCCAACGAACTTAATAATTAATAATTTCATTACTAAATTCCTAAATTAAATTAATTTAATTCCATTTTTATAATATTTTTCTATTGTGAAATTTCAGCACAATTATTTTTTGATGCGATTACTGATCGGATATTTAACAATGACAGTTAATTAGTTTAACTAATTGAATCTAATTTAGCATGATATTAATTATGAATACTAATGAATTATTTATGCAGAATTAATTAAATAATAATAATTACTTAATAGTTATCATCGATCATAATTGCATTTAGTATGGCAATTTTTGACGAAAACTTGGAATTATAATTGCAAATACAGAGCAGTTAACCAACAGTGAATTTATTGGTTATCAATTTTTAATTGATGGATTTAAAAGGATTCAGATGATTAATAGATTATCGAGTACTATAAAGCAGTTTTCATTTTTTACTGAACCTGTACGTTTTATTGTCCGATTTATAGAAATGGGTCTCCCTGGAAATTTCATTCTAAACTTTTGTCTTGTTCTAGTGCACGATTTCCTGTACTTTATGTACGTATTGTGCAGATATGCACGTTCAGGTAATGAATATTTCACATAAGACATTACAGCACTACACACATTCACAATTAAACAACTGGCTAAGAGATTCAAACGTACAGGTTCAGTAAACAATAAAAATATACGTAAAGGTCGTTATTTCCTTACTGAAGCTAAATTAACCAGAGTAACTGGAAACTTCATAAGGAGATGCTGATTATGTTTGGCAGTGGATGGGGAAGATTTTCAGCATCTACTGTAAACATGGTAAGTAAAAATGCATGATACTGATTTTAAGCACCATACTCTGCCCGACATATGCGCGCACGGAAGCCGGCAAATAAGCCGACACTGGCGGAACAGGAATGTCGTTGCCAAGCAAATATGAAGACCCTGTATATTTTCACTACAACATCCACTGTTTTTTTTAATAAGTAGCCAGAGAGCACTGAATATTGAAAAAAGAAGAGCAATCCAATCCATTTCCGATGCACCAACGTTATGGACAAGCACTGACAAAGCTCGATAGTGGTGTATCTAGTGCATTGTGCTGTGCATGCTTCCTCGCAACGCTTTGCTTGCCCTGGTTGTTCAAGAACTCATATGATATAAACTACAATTCGCATTGAGAAAATTGTGTCGTACTTTCTTTCCATAACTTTCAATGCTCCTAAGTAGCTCATATTTTGGTAGTACGCATTGCTAGTGAATATCTATGGCTCGTAAAATAAGGTGGGGAGCTCATATTTCATCTTGCACCTGTTGAAGGTTTTATTCATCATCCCAGTACTGTATTTGCTTGCAGTGAGGGGATAGGACATCAGGCCCACACTGAAGTATGACATTGTACATGAACCATTTGGATTTCCACTCAAAAATATCAGAGTGGGTTTTATGTCCACCTTGCTGTGCTCTCTAGCCTATACATATTTATAAGCCTTCATTACCCATCGTTGATAGGTTCATATAGTAAAAAGAAAGGCAATTTATGAGAACAACCTTTAAGCCAATATTCCCGTCACCGACGAAAAGTCCTACAACAGTTTATGTGGGACAGGCTTTTGCCCTCAAAACCACCAATAGTGGATTAAATTACACTAAAGGAAAGTAAGATTGTAGTTTTACGTGACCGTTAATCGCGAGATCATAAGCCACGGGACCTCCTTTTTACGTGGAATCCGAACCACAGGACATGGCATTTCACTTTGAAAATCTCACATGCAATGACCAGGAATCAAACCCAGTCTGCCGTGGTGAGAGACCAACAGCTTGACTGCTACGCGCCACCATGCCCCCATTTTAATTACACTAACTCGATGTTCCCTAAAATACTTACTAATACTCGAATTTACAGTAAGAAATCAATATTAGTACATTACTTTGTCAAGAAATACCAGTGATGTTAGCTAGCAATGAACATAAAATAGTTCTAGCGAGGATAACTCATCACTAATCCTCACTGGAATCAGAGTTTCAGTAGCTTACGGACTGAATCACTTCATGACCATGTGAAGTGAATGATAGATATCTTGTGACTTCATATGTGCTCGATTGATTGAGACACATTCATTAGAACTGTGCTGTGACAAGTCATTCGCTCCAGTAGTATTTACGACAACCCATAACAAACAGACAGGAATTAAACTGAGGGTCATCATCAGGGCCGGTCTTAGGGGTTTCAGCGTCCTGTGCGAAATTCGATTTTGCGCCCCTCTGTACGAGGCGGGTTGCCTAACTCTGGCAAACATTATGTGGTATCATAAAAATATAAAGTAGAAATTACAGGCAAAGGCAAGGCACCGAGTTATCGGTTGAAATTAAATGAAATGAACCTAAAGTACATTTACCCATTTACTATATTACTTCAACATACTTTACTTGCGTTGTAGTAAGGGGATAGTCAAGGTAACATACAAAATATCGGCTGTACGCTCGCATGATGCAAAAATACTGGACTTTATTATCTAATATGTGATGCGTAACATATTACAATAACTATTTTTTCGGCTATGATGCAAAATGTCAACATAACAAAATAACTGGAAAAATACACTTACAGGAATCAAGCTTTACAAATTCAACAACTACGACACACAGGAAAAACCACACTAAAACCCAAAACCTTATGAGAAGGGAGCTTTCCGTGCTTTGACTGAAGCAAACTGTTTTACTAACTGGACTAAATTGAGTGAACGCGCAACATTGTTCCCTATTGAAATTAAAGCAAGTTTTGACAGTCTCTCTTGGCCCATTGTAACACATAGGTAGGTTTTAATCAACTTCAATTTTGAAAAGCTACGTTCACCCGAAGCAACAGTTACCGGCAAGGTTAAGAGAATTCGCAAAGCTACATCGACGTTTGGAAAAACGTCAATCATATTCGTGCTGTAGATGAACTGTAACGCAGCGCGAGGTTTTTTTGCGTTTGGTGGTAGGCATGGGCTCAAATGTTGCAGCTCAGAACATAGATCCATCCCACTTATGTCAGACACATTATTTCTACTGGAAAGCTGCTTTTGCAAGTTCAAGCAACGATCCTTGAGTGGACTACTATCCTTAATAGACCCAGGCAGTGCCTTTAGATCGTACAAAAATCTCCAGGTATCGGAATGCTCTTTAAAGAAAAATAATCTCTTCCTTACAGACTTTAAAGCTACTGTTAGGAGTTTGTCAAACAAACTTTTTTTGAAGAGTCGTTGTAGCTTCACTTGTTTGTGCTTAACCTTAGCCTGAGCTTCAGCCTCTGTCAGCTCCAGCTCCGACTCTTGACTCAGAACTGTCACTCTCAGTACCTGACTCGATGACTCAGTCAGAGTCCATGTCATCTTCCTCAATCAACCGTTTAGGGGGTCTAGTCTTCCTTTTCCGTCTACCTTCTTCGACCTCAAGAGACTCAGATGCAATGATTTCTTTAGCCGAGGTTATAGCGCTTTCATAGCCTTCTTGGGAATATTTTTCAAGATACGCGATACAACCTTCCGCGAAAGAAGACGCCTTTTGTGTATCAATTGCTTCTGCTTGCATGGCTTTGCTAACTATGTTTACTTGAAACAAAATGTCGTGCCATAGTACAACAGCAACGGCAAATTCGAATGTCACAATTGTTTCAAGATATCATAAACAATGTAAAAAACAAACTCACAGATAGGTCCCACAGTTCGTATTATTCCACATGTACAAGAAAAAACAGTATTTTTCGACCACACGTTCCCTCACGTAACACGTAACGACATTTTATTTGAATACGACGTCTTCAGGAATTCAACAATTTTATTACAAATCGCCAACACAATCGCGCACATGACACTGCTAATATCACAATCTTGTTCTATAGGTTATTCACAAGAATAATAATTGTTAAAATTATGTTTACCAAACGCTAACAGGTGAATTGAAAAGTTGTACTGTATTCTTCTAAAGCCATAGATAATGCCATTTGTCTAAACGAAAATATTACGTCAGGCAAGGTGGGAGGGAGGGAATACGCCTGGGTAGAATATAGAGAAAAATTGGCATTTACAAGAAAACTTGCAAAGGCATATAACAGTCTTTTGTACCAGACATATAACTTATTGGTCGGTTCTTATGTTTCATACAGTATGTTTGTGTGGCGTTGACAGTCTATAATGGATGGTGATTTCTAATTAAGTATTTTCAGTCAATATTGTAAAACATAAAAATACCGAACTGTTGTTTGGGGGGTATGGGGGGGGGCACAGCCTCCCCCCCCCCCAAATAAAAAAACACATTATTGACCACAATATTTTATACGGAAATTAGAATGCTTCAGTTTTGGTTATTTTTGCGTAAGTTATCGTATTTGAGTTTGCGCATTTGTAGCCAACATTGGAAAAAAGAAATCAAATTATACATAACCATATCTTGCTATACACAATTGGTTTTGTAGTTTTTTATAATGCTTATTTCTGTTATTGAGTTGTCTCCACCCAAAACAATATACAGTTGAACCTGCTTTATACGTAACTCTGTTCTGCGTATTTCGTATTTGTACGTATTTTCTTTTAGGTCCCGGCAAAATGTAATTTAAAAGCGTGTTAATTTAAGCTTAGTTATACGTAATCCATTTATACGTAATTCGCTGTTATACGTACGAAGTGTCAGTGAAATACATCTGAGTTTTGCGTAGCCTGATTGTAATTTAATGAGCACTGCAGTACTGTATTTATGTAGTTTCCTCTTTGTCGGCGTGGACGGAGCGGTCGGGTTTCGGTACTGAAAAAGAACACTAGAGTTTCTGTCTCATGTGGGACATGCTCTAGATTGTTCACACGAAAACAATTCTCATATTCAAACAAATTTATTTTCTTTTGTTCCCGCGATGAAACCGCCGACTCGGCTGATAACTTAATCTTTAGCGGCATTGTGAAGGTCAAAAACGCCGCCGCTGCAGGAGCGAGATAGAGAGCGAAGGGAACTCGCTCGGTTGGCCTTTGTTATGCCGCCAGTAAGTAGGGGTGAACAATGTCACTCTGCAAAACTCGGTGTTTTGATTGATATGAGAATTTCTTTCGTGGAAACAATCGACAAGTAAAATGTGCACGGTGCCGGTATCTTGTGTGTAGTGTTGAACAGTAGTTTTATCATTGAGTTGCTTTCCATTAGCCATGGAGAACACAAAAAGGAAAAGTTATACACTACATGAGAAAGTAAAATTCATACGCTAATCCGCACAAACCAAAAAATGCTTCAGACTTAGGGATTGCTTATACCACGCTATGTACAGTCATCAGTAAAAAAAACGCTATTTTGGACGAGTTTTTAAAACTAGGTTCGAAATCAGCAAAGCGCAGCCGTCAACAAGAAGGGAGGTACGTAGATTTGGAGATAGCACTTTTCACATGGTTCCAGCAAAAGCGGGCTGCAGCTCTACCAATTAGTGGCGACATGCTGAAGGCAAAGGCGATAGATTTAGCCAAAATGATGAGTATCGCGGCTGATTTCAAGGCTTCGTCAGGATGGTTGCAAGGATTTAAAGATCGTTATGGAATCACAGGGAGAACAATTTGCGGGGACTCAAAATCTGTGGACGACGTCACGGTGCAACACTGGAAAGAAGAGGTTCTGCCGGGAATCATAAGCGATCACCAGCCTACAAACGTCTACAATTGTGATGAGACCGGCTTATTCTAGTCTCCTTAATAATAAAACATTGGCTGAAAGAGGTGACTCCTGCCATGGAGGGAAGAAAAGTAAAATTTGCGTAACAGTTCTTCTTGCCGCCAATGCAGATGGATCGGACAAACTTCCTCCACTTGTGATAGGAAAATCGAAGAATTCGAGGTGTTTTAAGGGTGCGAAAACAAAACCTACGGAATATGAATCCAACAGAAATCCTTGGATGACTATGCTTCTAATGGAACAGTGGTTGAAAAAACTGGACATTTAAAAAAAAAAAAAAAAAAAAAAAAAAAAAAAGAAGAAGAATATCATGGATAGATGTGCAGCACTTCCACCTCAAATCGTTTGGAGAATGCCCGAGTGGAACTTTTCCCTCCTAACTGTACCAGTGTTCTACAACCACTTGATTTGGGCATCATTGCAAATTTCAAAGTGCATTATAAAAGAATGCTGGCTCAACATTTAATAACACTGAGTGATGCAGGAAATGAAACTCTCTCCATTAATTTACTACAAGCCATGGACTTAATTTCGGCTGCCTGGAAGCAGGTATCATCCTCCACAATCAGCAACTGTTTGCGCAAAGCTGGTATCTTACTGGAGGAGGCTGCCTCTAATGATGATTATGGGGAAGGAATTATGTCTGACAATGAGCTATCGCTACCGGAGGGTGCAGATTTCGATACTTTTGTGCATTTCGATGATAATCTCGCTGTATGTGGGGTACAACGGGATGAAGAGATTATTGCTGATGTATGCCAACAACGCGGTGGTGACGGACCAGCTACAAGCGATAGTGACAGTGATGGAGATGACGACTTGAATCTTGAAACACCTGAACTAAGTGAAGTATTAAGTGCAGTCGATGTGTGTAGGCGTTACATCAGTGCGAAAAGTTGTAGTGAAAATGCTTTGAATTCATTACTACGTTTGCAAAAGGAGGTTTATACACTAATGCAAGAAAGGTGAAACAAGCCAAACTATCTGATTTCTTTAAGGCTGGACCAAGTTCAAAATAATACAATACTATATTTTCTGTCTTAATGTATGTATTGTTTGCTAGGATTTACACATGTAGGTCTATTCCATTGGTTTTTCAGTAAATATGTAATGTGTTGTGCAAGTCTGATTTCTAAGTAATTCTGAGTTATGAGTAGTCTTTTTTCTACCCCTTGATATACGTATAAGTCAGGTTCAACTGTATAACCAATTGTTTAGTGCTTTTCAGTCGGTCAACACGAATGTACCCAAAAGAGATGGGTTATGCCCTAATCCTGAAATAAATTACATGAGATTAATAAAACACTAGGATTAGGGCATAACCCATCTCTTTTGGGTACATTCGTGTTGACCGACTGAAAAGCACTAAACACTTGTTTACTAAGGCAACACTGAAAATATGGCTTCAAACACCACAATGTATAACCAATGTTTTTCCCGTAAGCTTGCCAGAGAAGCATTTCGTAAAGTCGTTGATAATATCATAGAAGCCGACAATTTTATAATTATCAATTTCAAATATTTACGATATGTATCGTAATATGTAATTGAGCTATATAGGCCAACTTTAGATTTCGATGCGAAAAATTAAAATTCTCAATTTAAATCGTGAAATTTTTCTACGCATCGGAATCTTTAATTGAGCTATGTAGGTCAATTGCAGATTTCGATGCAAGGTTTATAATTATGAAATTACAAGAATTACGATGTGTATCGGAATCTGTAATTGATCTACATAGTCCAATTATAGTTTTCGATGCAGAAAATTATAAATAACAATTGAAATCGCGAAATTTTTCTATGCATCGGAAACTTTAATTGAGCTATGTAGGTCAATTACAGATTTTGATGCGCACCTCGTTTCGAAGGTTTTTGTGTTTCCCCACCCAAAAACCCCTATTACCCAGGCTTTCCCCGCAAGCTTGCCCGAGGAGTGACGTCGTTGATGACGTCATGGTAGACGCCATTTTGTTTTTAGGGGAATTTTATACGCGGCCGCATCGTAATGCAAAATTATCCCCAATCTTCATCAGCATAGAAGTACTTATTAAAATGGTGTTATGTTTTATGTTATGAACGAAAGGAATATTAATTAGGGGAGTGTCATGGACTAGAGCAGTTTTCCCAGTGAGCGATTGTTTGCTGCTGAAAACTGAGTGTACCTCCAGATTGTTTGCTGCTGAAAATTGAGTGTACCTCCAGTGTTTTATTCATGTTAGAACCACAATCACCCCTATATCACAGACAGCAGTGGCTACGCTGGCTAAAGCGCAGTGTTAGGTCATGGGGCAAAGCTCTCTGCTGACTCGGTAGACGCGTGGGTTCGAGCCCCACCATCGGCCGTCTTTGAAATGGTTTTCCGTGGTTTCCCATTTTCAACACCACGCAAATGCTGGGACGATACCTTCTGACAGGCTACGGCCGCTTCCTTCCACATCCTTGCCCCGTTTCATTCATCTTCATCCATTCCATCTCTCATCCCGATGTGCAGGTCGCCCATGGGCGTCGACTAGAAAGACCTGCACTTGGCCTCTCAAAAGGCCACACGACAAAAACCCTTATCTGAAATTTACAAAACTTAACACCACCAAGCTTCACACATGAAGGTATAAATTGACAAGCAACAACAAAAGGCCCCACAGTTGGACGCAGATATGAACGAAAGGCTCGTCCATTTTTCATCATTTTTAATGTCACAATGACTGGCCATTAATTGTACTAGCTGATGAAGGGCGGATTTTCAATAATGCTATGCCTCGAAACATGTCCTAGTGTGTAAATAAACACAAAAAAGTATTGACTAGACGGAACATAGTGTATTTCTAATATTTTTTTAACTTTCTACGTCGGTGCAACGTGTGTTTAAATAGCATTTCCAGCAACTACTCTGAAATTCATTTAAGTAATTATGATAATTAAATACATTAAAAAGTGTAAACGTATGAAACTATTTGGGCACTAAGCTTCTGCTAGCACCAATGCCTTGCTCAATAAGCAGCTAGCCACAGTGCTCTGGCCGCCACACGGCCTCTGCAAGTCTCCATCCTATAGGGAGGGCCCTCACAACTTCAGTGTACAGTCAACAATCCTGGTTACATTTTTAAATAGGCCAAATAATTCTAAGTGGGCTACAGTAACTTTACGTAATCCTAAAATAGACTAAATGCTATCCTATTTGATAGTCCACTTTAATTTTCTCGAATAGGACCTAATATAGCCTACTTCTACTATTGTGACATGAAGCCTCCTCCCTGTATTTTTATCTGGTACCATACTCAGTAACAAATTCCTCTTGGAATTTTCAATTTGGCCTGGCTATTCAACTTTCTATAATAATAATGTTATTGGTTTTACGTCCCTTTTAACTACACTGGCTTTTAGAGACACCGGGGTGCCGGAATTTTGCCCCGAAGGGGATCTTTAACGTGCCAGTAAATCTACTGACACGGCTCCCTCGCATTTGCGCACCCTCAAATGCCAGCTGACTGCGCCAGGTTTCGAACCTGCAACCATGGGCTCAGCAAGCGAGAACGTTACCCCTAAGCCACGCAGCCAGACTATTCAACTTTCAACTTTCTGATAAACATTAGAATCTTAGGCATCCTTCCTTAAGGAACATTGGTTCTCTCTGAATTGGGAAACTCCGAGGTCGTCATCCTCCAGGTACCTGTATTTGTGCAAAGACAAAATACCCAGATCTTATTGTACACAACATGAGAATGATAGGGTAGGCCTACCAACAATCCTATAAAGAATAGGGCGAGGGACTTGCACATCACCTGTTTACTTAGTAGGCTTGTGGCACAAAGTTTTAGAATAAAATACTGTATACCTACAGTTCTATAAACAGTAGGTTTAACACTGGAATGATCTTTAAAAAGAGATCAGACCAAGACAATCCTAGTCTTTGGTCAGAAAGAGAGGTGATCCTTAAACAAATAACTTATATATGCAAAATTGTTTTCCGAGGTTTTAAATAGGTTCTACTACAAAAAGTTAAGACGTTAACAGAGGTGGTCCTTACGATAAGTTTCACTGAACTGACATTTTGTTTACTTTCCTCTTATCAACAGTAGGCTATATTATATGTGAATGATTCTTTCAGTAGACCTACCATAATAGTGTATTTACTCTCCCACCTGAGATTTCCGATTTTCTGTTAAAATTTGTTCTGCAAGTTTTCTCTTTCACTGAATTTCATTGGGTCAATTGTTGGTTTGTTGTGAGTTATGATTCTTTGACATCTTTCCCACCTTGCATCCACTGAGAATATTTCCTGAGGGCAGCCCTGCTGGGGTAGGGAGGTCGACTGGGATTCGAACCCAGACCTCCAAATCGTACAGCTACCCTATCGCCATCATGCAGTGAGCTTAACACATTCACCAAAGGGCAAAGATGAGTACGTGTGAAGAACAAGTAACAGGTAATTAATAACACATCCAAACAAGTTAACCTTTACAGTTGGGTAGGGAAGAAGAGAACATGTTAGTTCCCATAAGTAAATACCGTACTAAATTAATGTCATACTCATAATGGATCTTATTAAGAACTTGCCTCGAAGTGGTCTTCACAGAAATGCAAATTCGCCGATCTTTTCCACTTATTTATTCTAGCCGATTTCATCCAGCAATGCCGCATTCGTATATTTATAGGAACATTGATGAACAGTTTATTTGGTGCAGTTATACTAGTATTTATACACATTGGTACTACACAACTCTTGATCGTCTCCTCAGCTTCCATTTTAGCGAATATCGTAGATAATTTCGTACTAAACCACAAAATGTTAAACAACCCGATTACTGCAGACTGCAACAGCGCTGTTCGTTCAGTCACGTGGGTGACGTCAGCTAGTTTCACTTCATTCTGCGGGCAATTCAAATTTCGTTTGACGGCCATGTCGATTTGGTAAATAAAAGGGAACGCGACGAATTCCCAAGCTAATGATGGAAACATCAAACAACTACCGATTCAATCAATCCGTGTGAGGCACAACTTAGCAATGTGGAACAAACAAATGGGCAAAAAGTAGCACTTTGTTGTTCATTAAAATTCATGTAGTTTATGGGTAAGAACAAGCAACTTTCAAGACTACGGTATATAAGAAAATTGAAGGGCAGCCTACATAAATCAACTAAAGAAACGTCCTTGGTCTCATATGTTGAAATTGATTTTCTCTTTATTTCTATATAGGACAATCGGTAAACATTGACGCCCAATCAGCTTTAGTTTCATAAGGATTATATTGAACCAGGTGTATTTTGTCATGTAAAGGTATAATACGCCTGCCCCGAGTCTGATTCCAAACTCCGCCAAGGATTGATAATAATCTGGTCTGAGGGTAGGAATTAAATTATAAAATGCACCCAGCCTTGCGAACACAACTGACCTTAGCCATCTTATTAGAAGTGTCTTCCCTGATTCTCGACTTCAACTCGATGCAGATCATGCAGATGTCCGAATAGTACGGCGTAGTACTTTGGCATGGATGCCTTCTTCGCCGTGCGCGTTAAATCGCACTCCACGACAGTAATTGGGAGTTGCAGCAAGCCTGGAGATCAGAGGTTGGAATCCCGGCGCTAACAGTCCTCAGATCTTCGGATTGCTGCAGCTTCTCGCCGCGGTCGAGGTGTGCCTCAACTACTAGAACGCCTACCCGATCCCTGTCCCTACGGTCATCACAGAAACACAGGTTATCAGCACACGGGACTGATGACAAAGATGTCCTAAGCCCCTAAAATGAATTGCTTGAATCTCAGTTCCGTGAACTTGGGTGTGTTTCTTTGGTGACTGTAGTTGTGTGTGTAGCTGTAATTATTACGATGTCCCGGGACTTAAAATAAGGTAACTTAGCCTACTTTCCCGGCATTTCTCTTCCGACCCCGGCGCTTTTCTATTTGTTTTTGTTTTGCCCTGACAGCTTAATCACTGCCGCAGAGACGTCTTGATAGGGATTTGACCGGTTCAGCTGCACCTGTGGTCGGGTTAGCTGGATTGCTGACACATTTTATGTGAAATGAAAATCCACAGCCTGCTTCCAGTAGACCGATCCCAATCTAGCGGCGAAGATATGAACTGTGCCGGCTGCCGAAGCCTGTCGCACTTCTCTGAGGCAATGATTAAATGGATAACAGATGAAATGATAGGGGAGAGTGTTGCTGGAATTAAATTGTGACAGGGAAAACCGGAGTACCCGGAGAAAATCCTGTCTGCCTCCGCTTTGTCCAGCACAAATCTCACATGGAGTGGTTTTGAACCACGGATCCAGTGGTGAGTGGCCAGCGTGCTGCCGCCTAAGCTACGGACATGCGACATAATATAATAATATAAACTAGCGGACCCGTGTGTGATATCTCGCATGTTCATAAACCACGCTTTCCCCAATAGGTTTATAATGAGAAACTTAAGGAGAAATGTTGTAATGATTTTATTTCAACCAAATGATTATAGAATATTTACATTTCAGTAAGAATTCCAAGTTCTACGTTCCCTAACTTAAGAAGGCAATCACTGAAAATTGGTTCATCATAACACTCACCGGCTATTCGATATTTATGAAATGATACGATTTGAGTACCGGTACTCATTCCTTTGATTTACTGTTTCTGAAATCTATGCAAAATGATAAAGAAAAGACCTCAGAATGTTAAAATGACATGAAACAGGCGTCACAGCGGCCAAAATGTGAAGTGGACAGCAATAAAGAAGCGTATTTTCATACAGTATCTGCAAATCGCACACTTCGTACATGTTTTTGAAAGTCATTTCTTAAAGAAATTATAGATATTTATGAAATTAGAGTGCAATTCGTCGCTGCTAATGTCTATTCTCTTTCAGTTGAATGCTCATTTGTCACGATCGGTCGCTTGTGAGCGCCGCAAGAAGGATCTATACTACTGAAATAATATATGATGATGATATGTCAGTAGCCTATGGTATGAGGCAGGTTGTAATGTAAAAATAGTTATTAACGAATATAACGTAACATTGCAGAAAGGGGAAGGGTAGAATTATTATGCTGGTTCCTTGTGCTTGGGCTCATGGCGTTACTACTGTTATTGCTGTTGATTCTTTTAGGGGCTTTTGCATTTGTAATTGATGTAGGATTTTGGTAGGGAGCAGAAATGGCAGAAGTTAGGTACTTCGCCTGAGGGTGAAAATGGGAAACCAAGGAAAACCATTTTCAGGACAGCCACCGAGGTGTAGTTCGAACCTACGCTCTCCCAATACCAGCGAGGCACGAGGTAGCGCGTCAGCGCTCTCGACCTCCGCGGTCGGTCTCTTGATAATGTTAATAATTATTATTATCATATTTGAATTGCAGCCAATGGCCATAGTGGGGTATTATTTTAATTGAACGCCCGTTGGCTCCCAATAATGCTAATAATAATACATTCAGCATTCAGACCCTTTTGTAATTTTGACAAATGAAGGCTTTAAGTGCAAGCCATGCCGTTGGAAGGTAGAGAATTTTTTAAAATGTATGACCAATGCGGGATTTTAGTTCGCCACTTTCATCTACAAGGCCTGCACAGTCTTCATTAGTGAACATTTTGTCGTTATCGTTGCGGTCCTGAAAATACAATTCTTTGAATGTTTCGTAATTTCACGAAATTGAACGATAAAGATACGACAAAAAGCTCCTCTCCGGCGGTGAATCGAACCTCGGTCTCCCGCGTGACAGGCGGGGATATAACAAAAAGCTCCTCCCCGGCGGGGAATCGAACCCCGGTCTCCCGCGTGACAGGCGGGGATACTGACCACTATACTACCGAGGACACAATTGAATCATGGTGAACTTTGAAGAAGAAGTAGCATGATGCTGCCATCTAGTAACTATTATACAAAGTATATTGTAGTTTCAGATGAAGTGCTGCTATCTGTCGGATGATCCGTGCGCGCGGCATATAATTGTTCATTTCACTTCCTCCTCATATTGTGCAAACATGAGTAATTACGATGTTCTGTGAAGAACACATAATCTGCTCTCTTTGATTTTCTTTATTTCAAATTCAATTCATTTTCTGTTCTTACCGTGCAGCACGATAGTGTGGCAAATAAACCTCGTGTCATCCAACGACCCTTCACGGTGCAGCGGCTAACTTCTTGGCTGTCTGGGTTCGATTCCCGGTTCTGGTGTGAGGACTGGAACGGGGTCAAAAGTGAGAAGACGAGGGTTATATTCCCACCTCAGCTGCGGTTTCCCCATTTCTACTCCAGGCAAATGCTGGGATTTGCCACGGACCCCACAATCACTAGTACAGCCATCACAATAACACAGGTTATCACTTCCCCGACTTCCTCCAAAAATTCTTTCCCTGACCCTTCCTTAATATTTAGACTCAAGTTAGCGGTCTATATGACCACGATGTCGCAGCCCGTAAAATAAACAAGTAAGGTACCAACATCTAGCCTACCATATTTTGTATCCATCCCAATCTTCCATCCCTTCCCATCCCTCATGAGGCCCCTGTTCGCTTTGCAGGTGAGGCCACCTGGGCGAAGTGCTGATCACAGCTCCCCAGTTGTATCCATCCCGACCAGATGTTCCAAGCTCCAGGACACTGCCCATAGAGGCGGTAGTGGTGAGTTCCCTCGCTGAGTCCGTGGGAACCACCAACCTAGAGGGTAAATTGACTAAAAAAATGAAAATAATGCAGGTCGCCTCCGTAGCGTAGCGGTCAGCAAGGTTAGCTGCCACCTCGGAGGTCCTGGGTTCGATTCCCGGCTCTGCCACGAAATTTGAAAAGTGGTATGAGGACTGGAACGGGGTCTACTCAGCCTCGGGTGTTCCAAATGAGTAGAGGGGGTTCGATTCCCACCTCAGCCATCCTCGAAGTGGTTTTCCGTGGTTTCCCACTTCGTCTTCGGGCAAATGCCGGGATGGTACTGCCCCCGTAATTGAATTATATAGAGACCACGGTGGCTATATTTGAAATTATATGGAAAGTTATGGTTGTCATAGTTATGACGTGGGTAGTCATGACGTAAGCACGGATGACGTAAATGTTATGCCAGCAGGCTACTTGAGCTGAGATTCTCAGTGACGTCAGCATTTAGTCGAGAATGTTCCAAGATTTACGACGCAGTCGCAGGAAACGAGGAATTCTGCTGAGGAAGAAACTATGCTATTGGAGGAGAGGCATGAACCAATGAACGATAGTTTAAAGGAAGACGGAGATTGCTGAAACTATGGTATTTTTATTACTTTTGGAATGCAGAATTGTGGAAATCCATTTGCAGTAGAAGCATTGATTTGGAATTTTGGTGAAATTTATTTTCAGTTTTTGAATTTTGAAAATCCGTCATGTATTAACGAAGTTGGAAGTTTTAGCGATGACGCAGTATCACGCTTTGGAAGGGATGGAAACGCCCCTCGTGAAGTTAATAAAAGGGCTTGCGCAGAAGAGAGGAGTCTCTTTCGTTCTCTGATCATTCTGAGATCTCATTCTCAGATCATCGAAGTATATTTGTGAAAGTTCTTTTCTTATACATTCATTATAGTGAGACGTCGAAGTGAACAGCAGTGAAAAGAATCGTCTTTATAACGCGTGGCGAGGCCACTATATTAACGAGATCCAAGTCAAACTAGGTGAAGTTGAAACGGACCTTAGAAAGCTTCTACAAGTTTAGCTTCGAACAGTTAGCGGTCACCGATAAGCTAATTGTATTGTGCTGTGCTTCATAAAGTAATAGAGAAAAGCTGAACAATTTCGACCGATTAGTTTAAAAGATATTAGCAGTTTTATACGACTGACAAAAGTGATTATCTCGCCACTAGAGAAGCACTTTTGTATAGCCAGAATCAACGCAGGGCTGACGCTGCGAGTGGAATAGAAAGACTTCAGATTGCTTGGTTACAGAACGATACCGTATAATGGAGCAATTGAATACGGCAGTTTGTTCTTCTAATACTACAACCGAAGAGCAGATGGAAGGCTAAAAGGGCTTATTGCAATTGGGACATACTTCAACGGAGTAAGATAGCGACATGGAACTTCGCTAATTGCTATTCCACACAAGCGAACATGCGGTGAATACCATCTACACCCATGTTTCGTAATTAAAGGCTGAATACCATCGAACAGCCATAGAAACAATTTCATACTCTGAATATGAATAATTTCTTCGGAAATTTCTACAAAACTTCATGGCGATTGTCTACTGGAACTTCAGGGAATTTTTCAAGAGAGGTCAGGGATATCCCGACTCACAAAGAAGATTATTGCCGGAAGGATGTCTATTCGTCTTCGAGGAGCAGAGCGATTCACGGAGAAGGAAGCAGTTCGATTCTCCGAGGGTGCTATTTCCTATTTCGAGGATGGAGCTCAACTTTAACGTGGTGAAATGGATCCATCAGCAGTCTTCTTTGGGGAATTTTCCTCTGGAACGTCAATCGGCAGATAAGGTAGTCGTGAACGTTTATTGTATTTGAGTTTACTAATGATGTTTGAGCAACCATTTTTCCCATATTTTTATCCTCATGTTTTTTGCCCTATTTTCTTGTTGAGATTCTTATTCTCAGTACACCTTGATGAGTTATGCATTTTTCGACGATTTATTAAGACATTGTTATGTCATGGGCATAGTAAATGATTTTGAATCAGTTGAGACTGATATTTAGATTTTTCAGTAATTAATATTTTGTAGTCACGATTTGACTGTAAGTTAATGATTTTTATGGCAGATTTAAATTCAGACAGCGTGTCACTTTATTAAAGTAATTCTACCCCAGTTTAATTACTTTGACCAATTTTCTGTCATCATCAAGAATGAAGAACATTTAAATGATTTTAGAGCGTTAAAATCTCTTACGTTGTCGACGATCTTGGAAATACTAGTCGTTATTTGAATTGATTGCAACACAGACATTTATCGTCAGTTATGAATGAACATTGCATTATAGACACTTTTGTGAAAGAGTAACTTTAATAATGAAATATTGAATGCATTAAAGTCAAGTACTTTTGTTAGGAGTTTTTCTCAATTAGAGATTTATAGAACGATGTTTGCATTCCCCAGTCTAATTGGATTCTATTCGACTACTTTGCATTTTAGTCGCACTTTATTTGATGATAGTATTTTTATACTACAATTTTTTTTAAGATGTTAATCTTAAATTTTGATAGACCAGACAGGCGTATATAAGCGTATTCACTATTAAATTTGTTTGTGATTGGCAAGTTTTGACTTCATTTCGGTTCATGAATGAAATCCACGAAGGTTATAGAAAAACAGTTTTGAAACAATTAATGATTATAAAAATTTTTAAGTGGAACTATGAATGTATAATCGCTAGTGCAGCGCGTGTTGAAAGTCGCTGATGTATGAAGCCCTTGAATATGAAGGAAGTTCCCACAGGAATAAATGTTAAAGAATTATTTGTGGAAGTTTTGTAAGTTATGTGGAAGTTTTTAATGCCATATAGATTAATATATGATGATTTTGGGCATATTTTTAATGCAGATTGTGCATTAACTTGTTAGCGAAGGATTTTCCGCTGGAGTAAGATTGTCATAGTTCGTTGAAAATTAATCAAGTGAATTACTGTTATAATTAACACGAGTTTTGAAAGAATTTGAGATAAGATTTTGAATGAAGGTTGCCGTCACAAATCATTATTAAAACCTTTATTAAACCAGATTGTGACATTAACATGTATAACTAACCTTCATTGGTCGATTATATTAAACAGGATTATAAAATTACCAACCGAATGAACATGTGGTTAATGTATTTCTTAAATTAATAATTTAAACAATTTAAATGTTAATATTGTAAATAATTGATGTAAATATTTTTGAAAATAATGTGGAACGAGAGTGATGTTAAAGGCGTGCTTATAATATTTTTATTGCCTTTGACAAATATTATAAACAATTTCTAATTGTTATAAATAATTTTTGTGATTTTGTTATAAACATTTAAGAGCTAATTAAACATTTGGATTGAAGTTAACAAGTTTAAGAAATTAACATAATGATCCAATAGGATGTGAGCAAAGTACTTGAAAGATTTGCGTAAATATAATGTGAGTTGTCTTATAGACATTTAAAAGCTTGAGAGTGCAGGCTGTATTCTTACGTAACTTAGCACGTGAGAAGGGAGTGCATTTGACCAGTATGCAACAGGCTGAGGGTAGCCCGCAGCTGTGCCAACATATGGTTCTCAGGGAGTGAGGTCGTACACACTCTGGCCTTGCGACTATAAATACCATTCTCATGTTTATTAAAAGGAAACCAAATGCTCTATATATATGTCACACCCTGACGTCCTTCTCCAATCCAATAGTGTTATGAATATTACGTTATTTGAAGCTCTTGGGAGCTAAAATGTTTTATATCATGTTGTATGATAATTTTTGCAAGTCCTACTGGAGGACGTAGTCAGATTGACTTGGGCTACTGATAGCCACGTTGATTTTGTTGTGTTATCAAAATCATACCCTTTATTAGAAATAAAGCTTTTGTACAGTTCAAAGTTCTCGTCTTCGTTTTGGTTCATTTTTAAATGTCATGGTGGAGGTTATTGTGTGAACAGACTTTTAGTGATCCTGTTGTCAACTCAAACCCCGAGATAATTAAGAGGTAAGTAACGGTAAGTATGAACCCCCGTCTATTTTGGTGTGTTCCACAATGATTTCCTGTGAACTTCTGTGCTCTTATCTCGATAGTATCTGTCAGTGCCATTTTCATTGATGTAACTGTGCCAGTGCGATTGATAATTGGCAATCCGATTGAGGGGGCGGATATCTGACAGCCTACTATCCAGGTAAACGGGGACAGAAAGATTGGCGCAGTCAACGTGTGGGGCATGTTCAACAACACTGGATCACCAGGTTGAACAATAGAAAGATTCGCACCTAAAACGTTGGGGCTCGATTCAACAAAACTGGATTACCAGGTTGAAAGCCAGAAAGAGTGGCAAACCTAAAACGTAGGGTTCGATTAGACTCAAATAAAGAGGTTGATTCTTTGTTAGATGTCTAGGCCAATTGTAGTATTTAAGAGTGTGATTATATAGGAATTAAATGTTGTATTGTATTAGGAAAATTACACTCAGAAAAGATCAGATCTTATACAACTTGAGAAAGGTTAAATGGGCAGGAAACTTAGAAAAATCGCCTATAATCTGGAATCTTATTTTATTTGACCGGCTTATGACATTTTAGTCATATTAAAGATAAAATTAAATTATTTGGATTGTAAATGTAAATTATTTGTGCTAGGATATTTTAAAATGAGCCAGGGAAATTTGAACATGTGCTTGAGTTTGTTTCAACATGAAGTATGTTCGAAGATTAATTATAAGGTAGTTATAAGTTAGATTTAAGACAGAAAATTGATCAAATTTATATATGGTGAAAAGTGTTGCTCAAATGTTGTTATTTTGCTCTTTTGATGTATGTCCCTACAGCAATCCATTTTTGAATAATATTGTAATGGCAGATGAAAGTTTGAGGGTAATGTTAGAGGAGATGTCTGCTAACATGAAGCAGATGATGGAGGAAAATGCTAATTTGAAAGCAAGCATGACTAGTAGTATGAAGCAAATGCTGAATGAAAGCATGAAGGAGAATAATAGTAATTTGAATGCAAGAATGGAGGAGAATGCTAGTAATTTGAAAGCTAGTATGGGTGAAAGTTTGAAGGGTATCCAAACTAGTACTGCTAATTTGGAGGATAATATGTCGCGTTTACAGATTAATACTCTACGAATTGAAAATACTGTAACTGACATCCGCACAGATGTATCTAATGTGCATAAAAATGTTGATGATGTTAAATTTGATGTGTCTAAGGTACAGAAAGACCTTACAATGTTAAATCTAGATGTAGCTAATGTCCGAGGGGATATTTCTTGTGCTAGAGCCGAAGTAGTTGTTGTCAAAAACGATGTTGCGACTGTCCAAGACAAGGTCGAGGAAGTCCAAAAAGAAATTCAAAAAGCTAGAACTGATGTATCCAATGTTCAGGTAGACATTAATAACATTCATGCGGATATAACTGAGGTGCAAAGTGACATAACTAAGATTCAGGTAGAGGTCAACACAGTTTTCGTAGATATCACTAAAGTCCAAACTGATGTAAATAAAGTCAGGGAAGAAATCGAAAACTCAAAAACTCTTTGTACGCGTAATATAACTGCATTAGCGACTAGACTAGTTGATGAATCAGTTAGAACAACAACGTCTTTAGCAGAGTTGAAGTATGATGTAGAGGTCATGAGAACCCAGGTATTAGACCACAATAGAGTATTAAAAGAGGATATCGAAGTAGACATAGCCGAAATGTTAACAGCAAACGTAGCGGTATGGAAAGACGAGTGGAATAAGTCAAGTGGGGAACATGTAACCCAAATTCAGGAAAGGATTGAAAGAAAACTTGCCAGTACGCAGATAGAAATTAACAATGAAGTAGTACAGATTAGGAAAGATTTAAGCGTCAGGATAAATTCGCTATCCGAAAAACAAGTTGACGATAGAACACAACTAGATCAGGATATGCAAACTTTAAAATCTACATTAGAGGATCAAATTCATAAAGTTGTCTCGGATGTAAATGAAACGACGAGTAAACTGAAAAATTTGAAGTTAGGAGAGGCTAGTTTAATGGAGAACTACAAAGAAGAGATAGTCAAGAAAGTCTTAACAGAAATCACCGACAAGGATACAGAAGGCTTAGCTTGCGAATTGAATAGGAATTATGCTAGAAGACATAACCTAGATCAAGAAGAGAGAGACGTGACTCCTGAAGAACGTGTATCCAGATTCAGAGAGGAGGATGACGAGAGGAATATGGAACCAGAGTGGAACTACCGAGATAGTGGGAAAAACTATCCGGATTCATATCCGAGGAACGTGACGGTCATCAGGAATTTCGAAGACAAACCACAAAAATTCAGTAACACTGATAGTTTGACACCTATAGAGTATGTAAGGAATCTCAAAGATTATTTCATCGAAGCTCACATTCCCAGAGAGAGAGAGATGAAGATAGTAGAGAGATATCTGATTGGAGGACCCCTTGAATGGTTTCGCGCATTTAGATACACATTCAGTAACTTTGACGAGTTTGCAGAGGCATTAATCAAACGATTTTGGTCCATAGAAGCGCAGAATTCGTTAAGAGCGGAGGTGTATTCAAGAAAATACTCAGGTACTCTTCCAACGAGGTACGCTGATTTCTTTACGAGTCAGTTGTCCCGCTTGAGATTTTTGCAACCCCCATTGTCCACGGAGCAACTAATAGATGCGATTTCTCGTATGCTGCCAGTTGAGGTGAGGAGACTTATAATTTCGTCCAACATCAGGGATTTATCCAGCATGGATGAATTACTGAGAAGATTAGACTACACAAGTCCAATGCCTAACGTAGTCCAGAAAGGTCAAAGGCAGGAGTTTAAAGAAATCAATACGGTATACATGGACCAAGTCCAACAAACTGACAAGCCAGAGGAGGAGAAAACTGACAATGTAGGTCCTCACAGGAATAATCAGTTTAGAAATTACAGATCACAAGGTTACCGACCGTATCAACAGAGAAGAGGTTGGAACTACAACCGAGGAAACTACAATGGAAGAGGCAGATATTACAACAATAATGGGTATAACCGTAACTATAATAGGAATAACCAAAACCAAAATAGAAACCAGAATACTCAAGGTCAGGTTATGACACCTGATCAGTATCAGCAAAGAGAGAAGGAAAGCCAGCAATACTTAAAAGAATTAAGGGATAAAGAAGCTGACAATCAAAAGAAAAGGCAGGATGTTGTAATCGATCCTGGACCTTCTACGAGCCAGCAGAACTTAGAAAATAGAAATACTGGTCAGAAGAGAAAGTAGAGAGGAAAGAATACATTAACCACACAACCCAGAGTAGAAGAAATTTATGATTAAGGAACATAGAGGAAACAACTGTTATGAACTCTACGATGATGAGAATAATGTCGTTTACGGCAAGTTCAATGCTGGAAATTTAAAAAGATACTATCCTAGAGTAAGCCAGTAATAATTCAATTTCGTGTTCAAGAGAGTTGAGATACTTGTAACACTGAGTTTAAAAACAATTTGCAACTGTTTTTAAAACGTGGTGAGAGGAGAATGCCCCCGTAATTGAATTATATAGAGACCACGGTGGCTATATTTGAAATTATATGGAAAGTTATGGTTGTCATAGTTATGACGTGGGTAGTCATGACGTAAGCTCGGATGACGTAAATGTTATGCCAGCAGGCTACTTGAGCTGAGATTCTCAGTGACGTCAGCATTTAGTCGAGAATGTTCCAAGATTTACGACGCAGTCGCAGGAAACGAGGAATTCTGCTGAGGAAGAAACTATGCTATTGGAGGAGAGGCATGAACCAATGAACGATAGTTTAAAGGAAGACGGAGATTGCTGAAACTATGGTATTTTTATTACTTTTGGAATGCAGAATTGTGGAAATCCATTTGCAGTAGAAGCATTGATTTGGAATTTTGGTGAAATTTATTTTCAGTTTTTGAATTTTGAAAATCCGTCATGTATTAACGAAGTTGGAAGTTTTAGCGATGACGCAGTATCACGCTTTGGAAGGGATGGAAACGCCCCTCGTGAAGTTAATAAAAGGGCTTGCGCAGAAGAGAGGAGTCTCTTTCGTTCTCTGATCATTCTGAGATCTCATTCTCAGATCATCGAAGTATATTTGTGAAAGTTCTTTTCTTATACATTCATTATAGTGAGACGTCGAAGTGAACAGCAGTGAAAAGAATCGTCTTTATAACGCGTGGCGAGGCCACTATATTAACGAGATCCAAGTCAAACTAGGTGAAGTTGAAACGGACCTTAGAAAGCTTCTACAAGTTTAGCTTTGAACAGTTAGCGGTCACCGATAAGCTAATTGTATTGTGCTGTGCTTCATAAAGTAATAGAGAAAAGCTGAACAATTTCGACCGATTAGTTTAAAAGATATTAGCAGTTTTATACGACTGACAAAAGTGATTATCTCGCCACTAGAGAAGCACTTTTGTATAGCCAGAATCAACGCAGGGCTGACGCTGCGAGTGGAATAGAAAGACTTCAGATTGCTTGGTTACAGAACGATACCGTATAATGGAGCAATTGAATACGGCAGTTTGTTCTTCTAATACTACAACCGAAGAGCAGATGGAAGGCTAAAAGGGCTTATTGCAATTGGGACATACTTCAACGGAGTAAGATAGCGACATGGAACTTCGCTAATTGCTATTCCACACAAGCGAACATGCGGTGAATACCATCTACACCCATGTTTCGTAATTAAAGGCTGAATACCATCGAACAGCCATAGAAACAATTTCATACTCTGAATATGAATAATTTCTTCGGAAATTTCTACAAAACTTCATGGCGATTGTCTACTGGAACTTCAGGGAATTTTTCAAGAGAGGTCAGGGATATCCCGACTCACAAAGAAGATTATTGCCGGAAGGATGTCTATTCGTCTTCGAGGAGCAGAGCGATTCACGGAGAAGGAAGCAGTTCGATTCTCCGAGGGTGCTATTTCCTATTTCGAGGATGGAGCTCAACTTTAACGTGGTGAAATGGATCCATCAGCAGTCTTCTTTGGGGAATTTTCCTCTGGAACGTCAATCGGCAGATAAGGTAGTCGTGAACGTTTATTGTATTCGAGTTTACTAATGATGTTTGAGCAACCATTTTTCCCATATTTTTATCCTCATGTTTTTTGCCCTATTTTCTTGTTGAGATTCTTATTCTCAGTACACCTTGATGAGTTATGCATTTTTCGACGATTTATTAAGACATTGTTATGTCATGGGCATAGTAAATGATTTTGAATCAGTTGAGACTGATATTTAGATTTTTCAGTAATTAATATTTTGTAGTCACGATTTGACTGTAAGTTAATGATTTTTATGGCAGATTTAAATTCAGACAGCGTGTCACTTTATTAAAGTAATTCTACCCCAGTTTAATTACTTTGACCAATTTTCTGTCATCATCAAGAATGAAGAACATTTAAATGATTTTAGAGCGTTAAAATCTCTTACGTTGTCGACGATCTTGGAAATACTAGTCGTTATTTGAATTGATTGCAACACAGACATTTATCGTCAGTTATGAATGAACATTGCATTATAGACACTTTTGTGAAAGAGTAATTTTAATAATGAATTATTGAATGCATTAAAGTCAAGTACTTTTGTTAGGAGTTTTTCTCAATTAGAGATTTATAGAACGATGTTTGCATTCCCCAGTCTAATTGGATTCTATTCGACTACTTTGCATTTTAGTCGCACTTTATTTGATGATAGTATTTTTATACTACAATTTTTTTTAAGATGTTAATCTTAAATTTTGATAGACCAGACAGGCGTATATAAGCGTATTCACTATTAAATTTGTTTGTGATTGGCAAGTTTTGACTTCATTTCGGTTCATGAATGAAATCCACGAAGGTTATAGAAAAACAGTTTTGAAACAATTAATGATTATAAAATTTTTTAAGTGGAACTATGAATGTATAATCGCTAGTGCAGCGCGTGTTGAAAGTCGCTGATGTATGAAGCCCTTGAATATGAAGGAAGTTCCCACAGGAATAAATGTTAAAGAATTATTTGTGGAAGTTTTGTAAGTTATGTGGAAGTTTTTAATGCCATATAGATTAATATATGATGATTTTGGGCATATTTTTAATGCAGATTGTGCATTAACTTGTTAGCGAAGGATTTTCCGCTGGAGTAAGATTGTCATAGTTCGTTGAAAATTAATCAAGTGAATTACTGTTATAATTAACACGAGTTTTGAAAGAATTTGAGATAAGATTTTGAATGAAGGTTGCCGTCACAAATCATTATTAAAACCTTTATTAAACCAGATTGTGACATTAACATGTATAACTAACCTTCATTGGTCGATTATATTAAACAGGATTATAAAATTACCAACCGAATGAACATGTGGTTAATGTATTTCTTAAATTAATAATTTAAACAATTTAAATGTTAATATTGTAAATAATTGATGTAAATATTTTTGAAAATAATGTGGAACGAGAGTGATGTTAAAGGCGTGCTTATAATATTTTTATTGCCTTTGACAAATATTATAAACAATTTCTAATTGTTATAAATAATTTTTGTGATTTTGTTATAAACATTTAAGAGCTAATTAAACATTTGGATTGAAGTTAACAAGTTTAAGAAATTAACATAATGATCCAATAGGATGTGAGCAAAGTACTTGAAAGATTTGCGTAAATATAATGTGAGTTGTCTTATAGACATTTAAAAGCTTGAGAGTGCAGGCTGTATTCTTACGTAACTTAGCACGTGAGAAGGGAGTGCATTTGACCAGTATGCAACAGGCTGAGGGTAGCCCGCAGCTGTGCCAACATATGGTTCTCAGGGAGTGAAGTCGTACACACTCTGGCCTTGCGACTATAAATACCATTCTCATGTTTATTAAAAGGAAACCAAATGCTCTATATATGTCACACCCTGACGTCCTTCTCCAATCCAATAGTGTTATGAATATTACGTTATTTGAAGCTCTTGGGAGCTAAAATGTTTTATATCATGTTGTATGATAATTTTTGCAAGTCCTACTGGAGGACGTAGTCAGATTGACTTGGGCTACTGATAGCCACGTTGATTTTGTTGTGTTATCAAAATCATACCCTTTATTAGAAATAAAGCTTTTGTACAGTTCAAAGTTCTCGTCTTCGTTTTGGTTCATTTTTAAATGTCATGGTGGAGGTTATTGTGTGAACAGACTTTTAGTGATCCTGTTGTCAACTCAAACCCCGAGATAATTAAGAGGTAAGTAACGGTAAGTATGAACCCCCGTCTATTTTGGTGTGTTCCACAATGATTTCCTGTGAACTTCTGTGCTCTTATCTCGATAGTATCTGTCAGTGCCATTTTCATTGATGTAACTGTGCCGGTGCGATTGATAATTGGCAATCCGATTGAGGGGGCGGATATCTGACAGCCTACTATCCAGGTAAACGGGGACAGTACCTTCTTCAAGGCCACGGCCGCCTCCTTCCCTCTTCCTTGCTTTGCAGGTGAGGCCGCCTGTGCGGGGTGCCAATCACACCTCACCAGTTGTATTCACTCCGATTAGATGTTCCCAGCTCTAGGACACTGCCCGTCGAGGCGGTAGTGGTGAGTTCCCTCGCTGAGTCCGTGGGTTCCACCAACCTGGAGGGTAAACGACTAAGAAGAGAGAAAAAATAATGCAACTAGTACTGTGCGAGTCCAAGCTCTATGAACTTGCGGGATGAGGAGAAAGAGCAGGGAAGGGTCAGGCGATAAGAGAAGGGCCTCTCAACTGCTAACATAGGGTCTTTTCTGAAACCAGGGTGGCGAATGAGGGAGTAATCACACAGTTGATCCTCTGACATTCTCGTGTGTAGTGTGTGTAGTTCTCAGGACACAAATTTCGTTTCAAATTTCACCTGAAGCGTGAAGGCAAATTAAATGCTGGAGATATAATTATTACCTCAGTTTATTCAGCAATAAACGGTATGGCTGAAGGAACTTCGGGATTAATTTCTCGGCCCACTAAAAGGAAAAGTTGTGTTGTGCATAGTGAAGCCCGGCAATTAATTCGTACAGTTGTTGAGAAATATGATGATGAATCTAGAGCAAACTCGTTGCATTTTCCATTAAAACAGGCCACTAGAAGAGCAGCAGATTACTGCAATAAATCAGAACATTTTATAAAGAACATTCGCAAAGAATCTCTTGATGCCGAGGAACGCGATTCCGAAGGTAATCTTTCTACTCCGGGAAAGAAAAGAAAAACTAGATTCGGTGACAGAAAGGCGTTTGTTGATGATTTTGACAAATGTGTGATACGGAACATTGTTCAAGAATTTTATAAGGGAGAAAAGGTTATCCCAACAATTCGAAAGTTGTTGCCTATTGTTAAAGAGAGGATACGTTTTCCATGGGGGCAAACATCTTTGCTAAGGACATTGAAAAGCATAGGGTTTAGATGGAAAAAATGCAGAAGCAAGAGAAAAATTTTAATGGAGAAACCTGAAATCATTCAGTGGCGTTACAGGTTCCTAGTTAAAGTGAGAGCTTTGCGAGAATCGGGTAAGAAAATATTTTACTTGGATGAGACGTGGGTGGACAGCGATATTACCGTAAATAAATGTTGGCAGTCAGGAGATGTTTTCGGTGT
Source organism: Meconema thalassinum (assembly GCA_946902985.2). Taxonomy (NCBI): domain Eukaryota; kingdom Metazoa; phylum Arthropoda; class Insecta; order Orthoptera; family Tettigoniidae; genus Meconema; species Meconema thalassinum. The sequence continues at coordinate 181,169,828 of OX336393.1, forward strand.
TCCGCAGAACTATTGGCAACTCCAGCTATCTGATATGACATCTAGCGGTAAAAATGAGAAACTTGCCAAGTAGGGTACATTTGTCACGTGGTGATTGTTTGTATATGGTTTCTTGTATTGATAAGCAGATCGTGGTAAATTTTCTTTTCTCTTTATATATAAGTAATAAGTTTTACTCGTTGATAGAGTGCAAAATGAGTAAAGGCAAAGTATATTGCTCAGTTTACGGCTGTAAGTCGATGTATAAGAGGGCTGCGGATATAAGTTTTCATCACTTTCCAAAAGATGCAAATAGCAATAGCCGAAAGGTGACGATACCAAATAAATACGGGCAACAGGAGCGGGTAGGACCGCTCACCACTACACTCACTGACGACAGGACGGGTTGTTCACTTACGCCGAGCCAAGCCGTACCAAGACAGCCAAGCCTACACCAGCCGAGGACAGCCAAGCTTCATCAGTCAGATATCTTCCCCGCCCCCTAGTTCATTTCCAATAACCCTACCAACCACCGTCACCTCGCTCTGCGATATCCGAGCCATTCCACTACGAGTCATATAGGCCTAATTTTGACTTCGCAGGGAAAATATCTACTCTGCAAAAACCTGCTACCAGTCCGATATTCAACACCAAACCTACCTGCTAACCATCCAACAAATCAAGCAATTCCTGTCGCCCCCGAGCTTTAATACAAGTTAAACTCATCCCTTCGCTCTACCAAGCAACAAATAATTTCTAGAGTCTATAGTACAGTGAGCAAACTCAAATATACGGTAGCTTTTAAACGTAACAGCGCCATGACTCGATCTGCTCTAAAACAAATACCAGCAGACAACCGATGCTTTGATAATATGCAATTGACACATAAAATCCAGTGGAACACACAAATTAGATCACGTATATCGCACAGGTATACATATATACAATCAAAAATAACACTGTCATTATTTTAGGGTCCACATTTACTGATTATAACCGAAAAATAAAAAGTGTTCCATATCAAACGCGTGTTATTGAGTATTTGTACCCTACTTATCCAGACCGACCGCAGCGCCCCAAGTGTTAGTTTGAGTTGCCAATAGTGCAGGCAGCCGTTTAATACTTTTACACGCTGGAAGTGAGGATGGCTTCGTAAATGGTGCAAAACTTCTGTACAAGGGGGGCACTACAAGTGGAGATTATCACGGACAAATGAACCAGCACAACTTCGAGAAGTGGTTGAAGGAGAAGCTTCTACCAAACATTCCACCATCTTCCGTGATTATAATGGATAACGCTCCCTACCACTCTGTGTTAGCTGAAAAAATACCAACTAAATATTCGATCAAGAAAGAAATGATTGACTTTTTGAAGAAGCGGGGCATTGACTGTAACGAAGGAATGAGAAAGGAACAACTTCTTACCCTGGTAAGAGGCACACAGACCGAAAGAAAAACTATTTAAAGTAGATCAGTTCATCTCAACTGTGGGTCACATAGTTGTAAGGCTTCCGCCGTATATGTGCGACCTTAATCATATCGAACTTGCTTGGGCAAAAGTGAAGGGCTTTGTGCGGGAACATAACTTGGATGGGAACCTCAGTTTGAAGAGACTGCAGGAATTAACAGAATCAGCGATTCTGGCTGTGAACGTGGATGACTGGAAAGGCTACTGCAAAAAGGTTAGAGAAGTGGAGGCAGACTACTGGGAAAGTGATGGAATAGTATCGGATGTCATGGACGACATCATTATAAATCTGGGATCCAACGACACACACAGTGAGACTGTGAGTGGTACAGAAAGTGACTGCAATGATACCGACAGTGAACTGGCTTTTCCACTTTAGGTAAGTAAGCAGTTATTTAATTGATGTACGTATTTATTAATTTATTTATTAATTATTATGTATTTATTTAATTTACGCTTGACAGTTTCTTGATTATGGAGCGTGGTGTTTGCATTATATATTTTAACACCGTGATATAACTGACAGCGGTAGCGCAGCGCTAGGCCATAGGCGCCAAGCTATCTACTGACTCTGTAGACGTGGGTTTGAGACCCACCGTCGGCCATCCTTGGAATGGTTTCCCCATTTTCAACTACAGGCAAATGCTAGGACGGTACCGATAGGCCACGATCGCTTCCTTCCACATCCTTGTACATTCTCATTCATCTTCATTCATTTCATATCTCATCGACTCCTCTCATGAGGTTGGCGTCAGGAAGGGCATCCAGCCGTAAAAACCACCCGCTACTTATACATATTTATACACTTTCATCGCATCTTATCCCCGAGCCCATTGGAAACGGGAATATTAAGGGGTAGACATACACACATACCTTACATAATTATAACTGACATCAAAACGTTTGAGTAGTGGTAGCGTCCGAGTGGTCCCGGTTTCATTCCCGGCTTTGCGTTAAATAATTTAGGGCTAAAACGTTTAAGAGACCCAGCGGGCTGCACTGTCTTCATTCACCTTTATGTTTGTCGCATTAAAACAACAATTATCATCATCTTCATTGACAGCAGATGGTCGGTAGGTCAGGCCTGAAGTGCTAAGGAGTTAATATTTTCATATAAAAACTCTATATTTGCCAGCCAAATTTCAAAGTCCCATGTGTTCTAAGAGTACAGTCTCAGTCTATAAATTACATTCAACTTCGATGTATTTATCATTAGTCATTAAATTCCCACCGGGTGAGTTAGCCGTGGTCGTTACGGCATGATTGCTGGCAGTCGCTCACATCCGCGAGGCGAGGAGGTTCGAATCCCCCCGCCGGCAACCTTGAAGATGGTCTTCTGTGGTTTCCCATCTTCCTTCCAGGCAAATGCCGGGGTTGGTCCCTAACTATAGGCCACAGCCGCTACCTTCCAACTCCTTGTCCTTCCATTCCAATTTCCCTCCCCAACGGTACTTGTAGCTCACCCATTGGGTGTCCGTCTCGAAGCAGCTGCAAAACTGGCGAGCCGAACATGTCCTCGGACACTCCCGGCACTAAAAGCCATACGCTAAAAAAAAATCCCAATGGCCTCAGATAATTATCAATTAGTCTGTTAGTTATTTATTGAGCTGACCGACTAATGTATTTGCTTATTATGTTAGTACACGGACCAGACCGATAAGCCGGCTCATCTATCATCATAAACGCCAACGCTGCACATTCATCTCAAGTCCATGGAGCTCAGAACCGAGCAGTACACGTATAACTACTACACTTGAACAGAAAACGCATTTTTTTATTTTTTCCTCCTAGCTCGGCTTCACTAATCTTTGCGAGGCTTTACGACGGTGCTGGGAGCTGAACACACTTTGTCAGCAGACGACCGCTAACTTGAGTCTAAATATTAAGGAAGGGTCAGGGACAGGATTTTTGGAAGAAGTCGGGGAAGTCGGCCGTGGATCTGTTGAAAGGAACCGTCCCGGCATTTCCCTGGTGATGTAAATGGGAAACCACGAAAACCATTTTCAGGACAGGATTCGAATCCACGTTCTCCCGGTGCCAGCGTGGCACGAGGTTGCGTGTCAGCTCCGGTAACTGAATACGGTATCTAAAACGTTGAAAATGTACTAACTGCTTAATATTCTGATGCTGCACGGAACGCTTCAAAAAGGTACCTTCCCGGCATTTGCGATTCTTGAAGTACCGTGTCTTAGTAAATTTCATTTCCGTAACGCAAATGGTCAACTATAGAGCCCTGCGCGGATAAACAAAACGTTATGCGAATCCACCCCGCATCCGCACGACTGTTATCCGCATCCGCCCCGCATCCGCACGACTGTTGTTTGAATCTACTGGCATTAAAATAATATTTCTAGATAAAGCATAAAGTATTAAAGCAACACATTTAGACATTTAAGGAGAAAGTCGCTCTCTAAGGGTATGTATGCTATGTTAAAAATGAATGTTTCACAGCCAGAATTGCAACCCTTTTCAGTTCGGAGAGTTAATTATGCTTGATGACATAATTTGAATGTGATTAGCTAAAACCATCTTACGTTTATCATGAAAAAAAAATACAACGGAAAAATGTGATAGGATTTGCCATAAACATTCGGGTCCTAGTAATGATATTCAACAAGTTCGGATTGGAATCTAAAAACTATCCGCAAATTTCCTCCAAGCATTATCCGCACAGACATGCAAACTATATCCGCATCCCCGCAGACCTTTAACTATAGAGCGGCAAATCGAAATTTGGCCCATAGTTTCTAGAACTGTCGGTGCTACCTCCACGTGAGGTATGGTGAGCACATGGGGGGGGGGGGGGGGGGGGGGGCGAGGGAGCGTTGTAGTAGTTCGCTGTTGTCAAACTGCCGTTTCTCTACGCAAAAAAAAAAAATGGTTTTTATCGTGTGCACTTAATCTACGTATGGCTCTTAGCCCGGGCTGTGGTGGCGCAGTGGTCAAGCTGTTGGCCTCTCACCAAGGTGGACCGGGTTCGATTCCTGGTCAATTCATGTGAGATTTTCGAAGTAAAATTCCATGTCCTGTGGTTCGGATTCCACGCAAAAAGGAGGTCCCGTGCCTCATGATCGCATGATTAACGGTCACATAAAGATACAATCTTCCTTCCTTCCTTCCTTCCTTCCTTCCTTGCTCTTGGCCTGAGCGAGAAATTTCACAATGTGTATAGACCACATACTGTTATTATTTTGGTCTGGACGCAAGACAGTTCAGTTGACTTTTCAATAAATGAAAAAAAAAACAACAACAAGATATTCAGTAAAGAACATATAGCCTACTTTCTCCTAAATGCATGGGTATTGTTATAACTCTTTGTCCTTTGAGTATAATTGAATGTTGGTTGTAGTTGCTTGTTGAAATACAACGTGCTATACGGATATTAAACATGAATATGAGGGCCCTTTACTAGTGCCACCTCTGTAAAAAATTGAATTCAATTCGGTTTCACCGTGTTTGAATTGATATGGGGAATCGATTTGCACTCATACATGGCCGTTATCTGCAAACTATTGGGCTGATGACCTTGTAGTTCAGTCAAAAGATGCTTCCCACAAAAAGGTATGTTGTTGCAAAACTTGGTAGAGATCAAATGATTAGATTGGTCGTAATTTGATTTAAGCTTTTAACATTTGGGTGGCCATCATTCTGTTTCCGTCAATATGGCGGAGATATAAAACATGACACTGAGGTGCCCTTTGCCAGTGCTACCTTTGTACCAAATTTCGTTCAATTCTGTTTTACCGTGTTTGAATTGATAGGGGGAATCGATTTGCACACATACATGGCCGCCATATGCAAACTATTAGACTGATGACCTTGTAGCTTTGTTAAAGAACGCTTCTCACATAAAGGTATGTTGTTTCAAAATTTAGTAGAGATCAGATGATTAGGTTGGTCATAATTTGATTTTAGCCTTTTACATTTGGGTGGCTACCATTACGTTTCCGTCAAGATGGCGACGATATAAAACATGACACTGGAGTGCCCTTTGCTATTGATACCTCTGTACCAAATTTCGTTCAATTCGGTTTCACCGTGTTTGAATAGATAGCATAGAATAGATTTGCACACATACATGGCCGCCATCCGCAAAGTATTGGGCTGATGACTTTGCAGTTTGGTCAAAAGATTTTTCATACATAACGGTATAACGTTGCAAAATTCGGTAGCGATCAGATGATTAGGTTGGTCGTAATTTGATTTAAGCTTTTAACATTTGGGTGGCCGCCATCACGTTTCCGTCAAGATGACGGCTATATAATACATGCCACTGAGGTGCCCTTTGCTAGTTCTACCCCTGTACCATATTTTGTTCAATTCGGTTTCACCGTGTTTGAATAGATAGGGGGAATCGATTTGCACACATACATGGCCGCCATCCGCAAAGTATTGGGCTGATGACTTTGTAGTTTGGTCAAAAGATTTTTCATACATAACGGTATAACATGCAAAATTCGGTAGCGATCAGATGATTAGGTTGGTCGTAATTTGATTTAAGCTTTTAACATTTGGGTGGCCGCCATTACGTTTTCGACAAGATGGCGGTGATATAATACATGACACGGAAGTGTCCTTTGCTAGTGCTACCTCTGTACCAAGTTTCGTACAATTCGATTTCACCGTGTTTGAATTGATAGGGGGAATCGATTTGCACACATACAGTGCATGGCTGCCATGTGCAAACTATTGGGCTGATTACCTTGTAGTATAGTCAAAAGACGCTCGCCATATAAATATATGTTGTTGCAAAATTTGATAGAGATCGGATGATTAGGTTAGTCGTAATTTGTTTTAAGCTTTGAACATTTGGGTGGCCGCCATTACGTTTCCGTCAAGATGGCGGTGCTCTTTGCTAGTTCTATCTCTGTACCAAATTTCGTTCAAATTGGTTTCACCTTGTTCGAATTGATAGGGAGGGGGGTGACATTCAGAGTACACACACTCACACACAGACAGACACACAATTTTTGGCCCTGTGTAGATCTCATAAGTCTACTTTCATTTTTTGCAAAAATGGAAAGTAGGCTAATATCTCGTACTATTGAGAGGATTTGGAAGATTTTGGCACAAACAGCACAAACCTTCTAACTCTGGTTTAAGAGCCTGAGTTTTGTGAATTATATTATATTATATTATTCGCTATCGTTTTACCCTCCAGGGGTGGCTTTTCCCACGGACTAAGCGAGGGATCCCACCTCTACCGCCACTGAGGGCAGTGTCCTGGAGCTTGGGACTCTGAGTCAGGGATTCAACTGGGATGTGTGACCAGCACTACGCCCAGGCGGCCTCACCTGCAAAGCGAACAGGGATCTGATGAAGGGATGGGAAGAGTGGGACGGTTAGGCAAGGAAGTGGGAAGGAGGCGGCCGTGGTCTTACAGTAGGAACCATCCCGGCATTTGCCCGAAGACGAAGTGGGAAACCACGGAAAACCACTTCGAGGATGGCTGAGGTGGGAATCGAACCCCCACTACTCATTTGGGCCACCCGAGGCTGAGTAGACCCCGTTCCAGTCCTCATACCACGTTTCAAATTTCGTGGCAGAGCCGGGAATCGAACCCAGGACCTCCGGGGTGGCAGCTAACCATGCTGACCGCTACGCTACGGAGGCGACATATTATATTGTATTATATTATATTATTGTAATTAAGAGCTTCAATTAGTGTTTTAACACCATTAGTACCTTGTAATAATCACCGACAGTACTGGCTACGCTGGCTAAAGCTCAGCATTAGGCCATGGGCCAAGCTCTCTGCTGACTCGGTAGACGCGTGGGTTCGAGCCCCACCGTCGGCCGTCCTTGAAATGGTTTTCCGTGGTTTCCCATTTTCAACACCAGGCAAATGCTGGGACGGTACCTTCTGACAGGCCACGGCCGCTTCCTTCCACATCCTTGCCCAGTTTCATTCACCATCATTCATTTCATCTCTCATTAACTCCTCTCATGAGGTTGGCGTCAGGAAGGGCATCCGGCCGTAAAAATCATCGCCACAAAGACTTCCATCGCATCTCATCCCCGACCCCGTTGGAAAACGGGAATAATAAGGGGTAGACATACTGTACCTTGTAATAATCGTGTTGCATAATCCTGGTCCCCTCTCTCCCCAATATTTTAACGCCACTGGAATGCAGTGCACTGTTGTACCTAGCTGTGAAGCTTTGGCATCTCTGTTCCCCTAGATAAATACATTTTTTGAGGACGGTACTGTGTATGAGGTGAGTGTTTCAGGACCAGGGATTATGACCGTTGCCTCGGGGCCTTGAATTCAGTGACGGGAAGTAAGCTCGAAGGCGGTCGATCCAGCTGACCACACGAGGATAACATCCATATCCCACTGTTGGGAACTGTTCATGATTGTGTTCTGTCTGGTGGGGAATTTACCGTAGTCTCGTCTTCTCGAGAGTTTACCAGATGGCGTGACCCGACCAACGGTCTGCCAGCACAGTTATGTGAGGTCTTGGAGATGTACAGATCCACGATATCTGACATTAAAAGGTTCTACCACAGTAGCCGTGCGTATTAAATCGCTCACCACGACCGCTGTGGAGAGCTGCAGAAATTCCGGAGATCGGTGGTTTGAATCTTCACACTGCCTCCAGGAAAATGGCGGGGTAGTATCTTATTTCTAGTCCAGAAGCACCTACCCTATCCCCGACCTTAATAATAATTAGAGCAACACACACTGCACAGTAACACAGGTTATCAAACAAATTCAACACACACCCAAGTACACGGTACTATAAGGTGTGTCAATACCATAAAAAATAGTCCAAGAATATATTTTTTATACCTGCATATATTTTTAGAAGCTTAGGACAACTTGATCATCAGTCCCGTGTATTTGGATGTGTGTTGAACTTGCCTGATAGACTGTATTTCTAGGCTGTGGAATATTGTTTCTTCTTCTTATACAGTTTTTTTTTGTCGGTTTACTCTCCAGGGTTGGCTTTTCCCTCTAACTCAGCGAGTGATCCTTTACTACCTCCAGGGTAGTGTCCCGGAGCTTGAAACATCGAGTCGGAGATACAACTGGGGTGGTGGGAAGAGCACCTCGCCCAGGCGGCCTCACATGCAAAGCAAACAGGTGTCTTATAATGGATGGGAAGATTGAGAGGTTAGGCAAGGAAGAGGGAAGGAGGCGGCCATGGCCTTACGTTAGGTACTGTACCCTCATTCTCATGACTGGAATGCATTTATGGGAAGATAATATGTAATTACTTGTGAACATGAAGGGAGAGTCAGGATCATATGTTTCGCGACCCATAAGTTGACTTTGGATAGCGATCAAGACGAGAGAAGCGGGGTGCATGCGTTGCAAGTACTGTTGTCACAGCTGATTGGTTAGGGGTATTGATTATTTTATCGACTAGCAACAAGAGATAAATTATGCCCTTTGGATGGGAATTCAAGTTTTTTATACGTTCTGGCGTATTTTAACATGTCTGTAATTATAGCAGGTGTTGGATTATTAACTACTTTCAAATAATTGAATTCTTAGGAACACGGAAATAAGATATTTGCATCTTATCAGTTCCAGTTTTGAGCACTTGTGGCGCGACGGTAGGTGACCTCGCAGTCGCGACCTGGCTTGAACAACGGAGAGGGTAGATTGGAATATACCACGCACGATTACACATGTATCGAGTTATACCGGTGACTAGCGGGGAAATGTCACGTGAACCGTGAGTGAAAGTTCGTCTTGAGTAGTGTACTACTATTGTACCGCAGGGAGTTTCCTTAGTGCCGAAAAGGACTCCAGTTCCAGTACCGATAAGGCCATTGCGATCAAAATGAAAATGCAGCTTGTCTTGCTAGATAACTGTTCATTATAAGCCAGCCGTATAGTGTTCGTGAAAGGTGGATACTTGCTTTTACAAGCATACAATCATAATGTTCATTCAGTAGACATTCTTCGCATTGGAACTGGCCGTATCGATACACTCACTTCGTGTGTGTTGTCAGAACAATTAGCACCTCCATTTGAGAAGCATTTCTCAATACGAGTGCTTGGATTTTGAATATACTTCATATATACTCTATATAGGGCCTAACTCATGTCTGTGATCTTGCAATTATGTTGAGCAATTTCATGTCGAGAGGAAAGGCTGCTATGTGCTTTAGTAACTTAACCATGGGCGGTTAGGCGATATAGACATGAGTGTCACTGTACGAGCGAAGTCACGTTCATTTTGATGCTATAGGTCTTGCGGCCCGTGCTGGTGAGTGCGAACACAGCTGTTGTATTGCAATACAGTGTGTTTCGAAATGACCCGATTGCGCGAGGCCAGTGAACTTTGGTGTTCGAGCCGTTATAGACATCACTGCGTGCTGCGGTTGGTAGGACGTTATCCGAAGATGAAAGGAACTGTCGTTGGTATTAGAGTGGAACATTCAGTCAGGATGGGTGATGTCTGGAGATCCAGGGTTCGTTTCTCGCTTTCCTGGACAGTGAAGACTTCTATTGCTTACATGGAGGGAACAGTCATAAAGGACATGACTGTGTTCTTTCGAGATCTACAAGAATCATCTAAGGTACAGAATTAACCATCTTCAATCGTAGCTAAGCATGTTTATTCTAACGTTGTCACCCTGCCACATTTTTTTTATGGGATTTTTCGTAGAATGTCTAAGAATGGAGTTTAGGTTTGATCCTAGTGTCAAGACTGATTCTATTCTGGACAGGGTTTTGATTCTACTAAAAGGATGCACCTATTGTAATTAAATGTATTATAGTTTAATTTTCTTTTGATTACTGTAAATGCAAGTTCATTTTATGGGGAATGTATTTAATGTAGAGAAAAGGAACTTTAGGCCACTCAAGATTCATCATTTTTCGTGTTTGATTTATATTGTAAACAAGCTGTACCCGGCATGCGTTGCAATGCCAATCAAAGAAAGTGTTGGCGTTGAAATTCTGTTTCTTGAAGTGCTTTTGGATACACAACATGTTTTTCAATTTCCGTTAACTGCCTCTAAGCTATCGTAAAATGGATTTTCTAATTTAGAACCATTCGTGGGAGCGTGCACAACAACTTTCAAAAGATTCATCACAATCGGATGAATGGCATATGAACGTATATGGGATATTGTTTGAACGATTCGTGCGCTGTCACTCATTTGTTGAATCTACTCGTACGCTACCTATTGAGAAATGGATTTACTAAGTCGAAACCCTACCCTGGCGTGTACACAATAACTCATCAAGGTTTCATCACAATCGAAGAAGGTTATTTGAACGCATAGGGGATTTTGTTAAAACGCTTCGCGCGTCGTCACCCATTTGTTGCATATACTCGTGCACTACCTATTGTGAAATGGATTTACTAAGTCGAAACCCTTCCCTGGCGTGCACACAATAACTCATCAATGATTCACCGCAATCGGATGAATGGTATATGCACGTATACGGGGTTTTGTTTAAACGATTCGTGCGATGTCACTCATTTGTTGAATCTACTCGTGCGCTACCTATTGAGAAATGTATTACTAAGTCGAAGCCCTTCCCTGGCGTGTACACAATAACTCATCAAGGTTTCATCGCAATCGAAGAATGTTATATGAACGCAATAGGGGATTTTGTTGAAACGCTTCGCGCGTCGTCACCCATTTGTTGCATCTACTCTTGCGCTACTTATTGTGAAATGGATTTACTAAGTCCCCTTCCCTGGCGGGTATACAATAACTGATCAATGTTTCATCGCAATCGGATGAATAGTATATGAACGCATACCTGATTTTGTTTAAACGATTCGCGCTCCGTCACTCATTTGTTCAATCTACTCGCGCGCTACCTACTGTAAAATGTATTTACTAAGTTAGAAACTGTCACGTAAGTGCCCACAACATCTCACCCAAGTTTCATCGCTATCGGACTAATGGGATATGAAGACATAGGGGACTGTATTGAAACGCTCCGCGTGTCGTCGTTCATTTGTCGAATCTACTCGTGTGCTACCTACTGTGAAATGTATTTATTAAGCCAGAAACCTTCCTTGGAGTGTCCACCATATTTCACTCAAGTTTCACCGCTAACGGCAGAATTGTATATGACCTTATTCGGGACTTTGTTGAAACGCTTCGCGCGTCGTCCCTCATTTGTTGAATCAACTTGTGCGCTGCATATTGTATAGTGGATTTTATAAGCCAGAAATTTTCCATGACGTGTACACAACATCTCACCCAAGTTTCATAGCTACGGACGAATGGTACATGAATGCATACGGGACTTGGTTGAAACGCTTCGCGTGTCGTCGCTCATTTGTTGATTCTACTCTTGCGCTACATATTGTAATATGGATGTACTAAGCCAGAAACCTTCCCTGGAGTGTACACAACATCTCACCCAAGTTTCATCGCAATCGGATGAATGGTATGTGAACGTATACGGGACGTTGTCGAAACGCTTCGCGCGTAGTCATTCATTTGTTGAATATAAACGTGCGCTTCGTATTGTAAAATGGATTTACTTAGCCAGAAACCTTTCCTGGAGTGCACACAATAATTCACCAAACATTTATCACTATCAGACGAATGGTATATGAAATTATATGGGACTTTGTTGAAACGCTTCGCGCGTCGTCGCTCATTTGTTGATTCTACTCGTGCACTACCTATTTGTAAAGGGATTTACGAAGCTAGAAACCTTCCCTGGAGTGCATACAAAATCTCAGCCTAGTTTCATCGCTATCGGACGAATGGTATATGAAAGCAAACGTGACTTTGTTGAAATGCTTCGCGCGTCGTAGCTCATTTGTTGAATCTACTCGTGCGCTGCCTATTGTAAAGTGGATGTACTAAGCCAGAAAATTTCCCTGCATTGTACACAACATTTTACGCAAGTTTCATAGCTATCGGACGAATGGTAATGAATACATACGGGACTTTGTTGAAACGCTTTGCGTGTCGTCGCCCATTTGTTGAATCTACTCGTGTGCTATCTACTGTGAAATGTATTCACTAATTTTGAAACCTTCACGTAAGTGTACACAACATCTCACCCAAGTTTCATCGCTATCGGACGTATGGTATATGAACACATACGGGACTTTGTTGAAATGCTTCGCGCATCGTCGCTCATTTGTTGAATCTACGCGTGCGCTACCTATTGTAAAATGGATTTACTATGTCAGAAACCTTCCTTGGAGTGTACTCAACATCTCACCCAAGTTTCATCGCAATCGAACGAATGGTATATGAACGCATAGGAGACATACATACCCACAGACAGACAAACTATCACGTAACATTGATTTTTATATATATAGATGAATACTAGTTTTATGCCTTCATATGACATTACTCGAGTTTGGGTAGACTCAATTTGGAGTTTCTACTCCCGTAAGTCTACTTAGAAGACTGTTATACACTCGAAAGTGAAATTTCAGTATTCAGGTTGATTTTCGAATACTGCAGTAAGCTTTATGAAGCAGGTTCAGTGAAGAAAGCGGATTTGTTTTGATTTGCTAGGAATTTATTCCGAATTTTGACTTGATCCAGGTACTTTCTAACGTTTTTTTTTTTTGAGATTCTGCATTACGTTTGCTTTAATAGATTCGATCAAGATCCATTATTGATGCACTTGACAGATGTTTTAAACACAGTTTGAAGACAATTGAATACATTCACCCTATGTTATCAACGCGAATCCCAGACTAGATTTATGTGGAAGCAGATATATCGCCAAAGCTGCAATTGTTATTTAACACTTATTGAAAGCTATGCATATTGATCGTGAATAATAATAACATTAGAGCAAATGAAATAATAATTTAACAGTGATTAATTGAACTGTAAAGAAACTTGTATAATTTTAGCAACAATATTTCATTGTGAATGTGATCTGTCAACTAAGCCGAATTCTTTGTTCACCAAGAAAGATAATTAATTGAAGCGCTAAAGGTATAGTAGTAGTGCCTGATAATATAAATGATATGAATGCTTAGTGTAGCATGATATTTAATGGCAAAGCCATGTAAAGGCTAATGTCCTTGATTATTAAAAGGGTATTCAATGGAATATTCCAAGTTGTAGTATGGAAAGTAATCCACTCAGATAGATGTGAAATTAGGGCAGTTTATTTCAGTATCAGTTCAAGTAAATAATCTGTTGTGGAAATCACGCATTTTAGGCATGTTGAATTAAAGCTACCTGGTAAAATTTTCGACCATTTGTATCAATGCAATGCTTAACAGGCGTTATAACAATCACTAATTCCGGTCTGGTGAGGACAGTTCATTTAAAGGGGTGTAAACATTAAATTAAAGAAGTTAATTTTTGACTTAGCTTTATTGCTCGGTCAGAAGAGATAAATAAAGTCAGAAAAACACAGCAAACACAAATATAATAAACCACATGGAAGATGTCACTTCTGAATCCTATTAAAAAAAACACTAAGAAGGTGTTACAAAATGACTGTACATTTGTATTATAGATTTTTTTTTCAGGGTATAAATTGATGTATGTCTTGTAAATATGAAAATTTCCAGGGTTTATATTTAAATGTTCCAATTGCTGTCAACATTTATGTTGAACTATGTATATGATTTGTGTTCACTCATACTTGGGTAAAATGCAGTCAATAACATTGATGAATGTGGGGGCTGGCATTTTTCCCCCATGTTCATGAAACTTCGGATGGAAGTTGGGCTCTCTGCCTTAAAGTATAATATAGTGACTTACACTATATTTTCCTTTCCTGAATAATTTTTTTGATCAATTTAAAATCCTCGAAGAGTGGTACTTTATAGAAACGATAAGAGAACACGTTAAGAAGGCCAGCGGTGGGTATTTCTGTGGTTTTCCCACACACCAGAGATTGCGTTCATCGTTATTCTTGTGCTTTTGAGCTTTCTTATGTCGTTCACCATGGTTTTTCTTAACGTAGTCTCAGTTAGGAATTCCTGCACCCCATTTCCTCGTCTTATGTTGGGTAGAATCTGGCAAATTTTCTAGCCGGGGTTTCCAGGCTCTACGATCCAGCTGTCTTCGTGGGATTCCAACATGCTGATGGTAGGTATTTCGGGTACAGTACCATGCCAGCATTTGCCTGGAGACGAAGTGGAGAAACCACGGAAAACCACTTCGAGGATGGCTGAGGTGGGAATCGAACCCCCTCTACTCATTTGGACAATCGAGGCTGAGTATACCAAGTACCAGTGCTCATACCACTTTTCAAATTTCGTGGCAGAGACGGGAATCAAACCGCGGACCTCCGGGGTGACAGCTAAGCGTCTCACCACTACACCACGAAGGAGAATTATTATTATTATTAATTATATACGAAATGTATGTAAAAAATACAAAACCATCACCGTCGGACTCCTTGCGAGCCAAAGACACTCATGATAGCACTCGATCTCAAGATGTTCAGAGCAAGTCATTGAAGAGACAAAACCTTGCGCACTATACTACTAAAAAAGAGTAGCAGTACTATTATAAGGAGAGCATTAACTGCATATGGTGTCTCTTCATGCCAATATTCTCTTTTGCATTTTCCCACTCCCAGTTCTTTGTGACTAAACCATTCACAGAGGCAACAACTGGGATGACGAAAACTTCCTTTAACTTCAGCCGTATAAATGTGACCGAGCTCAGCGGCAAGTGGCTGGTATTTGCGCCTTTTCAGAGCCACCGTATTCTGTAGGTTGGCGGTTTCGGTGGCGTAGTTGGTAGCATGCTGAGCTTTTATGCCCATGATCGCGGGGTCAAACCCAGCCGAAGTCGTCTGATTTTTAAGAGCGTTAAAATCCCTCAGTATGCGTTCCTTTGGAGGGGAAGTAAAGCCGGTGGGCCCATGTCGGAGATTTATGGTATGTAAAAGAACCTTCCACAAACTACACTTGTGTGAAGCTAAAATTTGTAGGTTAGATTTGATTAACGCTATATTAGTTCCAACGTTCGCTGCCAGGTGCTGATTGCGATGGCATTTAGTAGCCAAGTTCACAGCTAGGTGTCGTGGACGGTAGCATTTGGTAGCCAAAGTAGGAACTAAACTTGAAATTGATCGCCTGTAGTCCTCACCTGGATCACAGATAATACACACTTTATCATCGAGTGGAACAGCAACATCGACGATAGTAGCCTTGTGTGCTTTAATTATTATTATTATTATTATTACTATTATTTATTTATTTATTTATTTATTTATTTATTTATTTATTTATTTATTGTCTTTTGAATGGCGAAGTTGGGACTCGTAAACGTAACAACATATTAATTTAACATGTAGAAACATTAAAACATTTACAAGTAAATTACACTACATTAGAGTTTGCACAAACAAAAACACAAATGTACATTAATAACTACCGTATTTCAAAATCAAAACACAATTACACACTCGTTTTCACAAGTCAGTCAGCAGTAGTCATCAGGTGGTCGTGGCATACTGTATTGGATTTTTTCAGTTGGGTGACATTCCTGAGATGACTGGTAGGGAATTCCACAGTCTTGAACCCGTGAACACAAATGATTTGTAAAAGCAGGAAGTTTGGTGCAGGGGAATACCAAGGGTGGATCCAGAACGCGTATTATTACTATGGAAAGATGAGGGCACCTGAAATTCATAGGAGATGTACAGTGGTGTATTTTGGGTCAGTAACCTGTATATAAGAATTGGTACATAATAGATCCTGCGTTTTCCCGGTTTTAACCTTTTTGAGTGTCTGATAATAGAGAGTAATATGTGCTCATCATACCTCAAATTATAGATGAATCGTATACAAGAGTTCAGTGCTCGTTGAAGTTTCATTGTTTGCTGATTTGTAGCGTCAAGAAGATTTATCTCTACACAGTATAAAACTAAGTCCCCGATTGTTGGATGTAACGGGTAATCTCGAGAACCACTGGATGGACTTTGATGCGGTGTTCACCATTCTGTAAAGGATTTCTTGAGGAAGGTTTTTGTAGAAAAACATTCATTTATGACCAAAGGAAGCCGAGCAGTAACGATTTCAGTGAATCGAGTCGAAGGAAAGCCTGCCGTCCGTGCGCCTTTTAAGCTTACGCTGGGTAAACTTTTAAAAATAGCTATATACTTACTATGAGTGTAAGAATTGTTCAGCATGAAAAGTTCTACAAAAAAAAAGTCCGTGACAGCTTATCTCTATCTTTAATACATCGCACACTATAAGTGTTTTTACGTTTTCATTTCTTCCAACAATCTCCATTCAGTGGGACGTGAGTATGTCTGGCAGCAGTTGGTAGATGACTATAAGCAGATATGTAAGAAAGTGACTAAACTTAAAATCGACTAAATCATACAAATAATCAATGAAAGATCGTCAAGTTAAAGATTGCTGTGTATAAAGGGTCAGATAAATTTGATATTAATAATTATAGACCCATCTCAATTTATCAAAAACTATTGGAAGAAGTTGCCAAAGATAGATTACTGAGGTATCTCAAGAACAATGGTTATTTCTATCAGCATCAGTATGGGTTTTGCCCAACTCAAGTACCAGTATTGCTGTTGAAGATATAATCATCATGCTACAGAAATATTTAGACTCGAATTTGTTGGCATCAGGTATATTTATTGATTTGAGGAAAGCATTTGATACAGTTGACCAAACCATATTATCACGCAAATTGGAAGCAGCAGGGGTTATAGGCACGCGACTGGTTTGTAGATTATTTAAAAGAGAGAGTTCAATTTGTAAACTGCAAGGGCATAGAAAGTACTTCACGAAGTATTACAATTGATGTGCCTCAAGGATCTGTAATAGGACCGATATTATTTTTAGTATTTATTAATGGCATAGGACAACTACAATTGTATGGCAGACTAGCATTATTCGCGGATGATATTAATATGTTTTACAGTGGAAAATGTATTTATAGCCTTCAACAAGAAATGCAGCACGATATTGTGCCGATTACCCCCTTACACAATTTCGAAGCCGTAACTCCTTGGTTGGAATTCCGACTTACAGGCCTGGAGGAGATCGAAACCACCCTTAGGCGAGGACTATCGGACAGTATGTCCGTTGAGAGAAGCTTGAACCCTTAAACCCAAATCCGCGGCGATATGCCCTAACCATTGAGAGAATAATTAAAAACGTGAACAATAAATATATTTTGAGAAAGAATTTTCACACATACAAGTTGGTTCTTGAATCTTAAAAATACACATTTGAAATATTACCTTACAGAATTAATATTACTTAATAAAACACAACACTCAGGAAATTCCTAAGGAATCCCAATAGTAAATTAATAGAGATGATCGTTCAACCTAATCCGAGAAAATGGAACCCTTGACACCCTACTCCATACCGAGTAACCTCCCACGACAACTATTGACACCACTAGAACAACGTTTACCTTGTGAAAACTTCTCAACTTTATCAATGCAACTCTCTATCATACTTGTCATGACCAACGTAGCACCAAGGATAAAATATAATCCTTTTCATCGTAGGGATCACTCCTACTCCAACATCACACTCCTTCTAATACTTCCCCAACAACCTCGATTCACTTCTCCAGGACTTGTGAATACAAATGACTACTTCTCACTTCCTTTCAACCTTACAAATCCAACCCTGACATCAACTCATACCTCTCATCTCATAACCTTGAGACTTCTCAATACTAACATTACTAAGGAGTTCATTAAAAATTAATCCTTCCAAGAAAATAGAACCAAGAGAGCCCACGAGCAAATGCGGGTCAACCCCTCTTTCGCCTATACTTCAACTGAAACGCAACTTCGACCACTTCACAATCAGAGACTCGAACAAGGTAGCTACTAGGAGCTCCTAATGATAAAACATATCGGAATTTTAAAGAATGGGAAGAAAGACCTTAGACGGTAAGAACGCCTCAAGAAGGCTTCGCCGAACACAAGAAAGGAAACTGTAGGTTACTGTTCGCCGAAAATCCACAGACCTAAGTTTATGCCAAATCAATTTCGTGCATCTAACACGACACTAGAACACTCCGTCAAATGACTCACAAGTCCCCCCAAATTTGTTTTACTTGATGATTCACAACCAACCATACATTGGCACACTTCACCTTTAATTAACAGACAAGATTTTACATTGACAAGATGACCAACCTCACTCTACAATTCTCACATTAGTCAACAACAGCCACTCTGCATGATAAGCACACAACAAGGGTTCCATACAAAATTGTACATATTGTAAATATTTTCACCTGTATTTCAAACATAGATTTTGTAGCCTAAGTGTAATGGATCTGATGATGATCGCTTGACGATCGAAACTGGTCATCCTAGTGTTTTATTAATCTCATGTAATTTATTTCAGGATTAGGGCATAACCCATCTCTTTTGGGTACATTCGTGTCGACCGACTGAAAAGCACTAAACTCTTGGTTCCATCTCGGTATAACAGTATTATTATGAACTTTCAGCTACAGCTGTTTCCTCCGATTCCCTCTCATCTGCACCTTTACAGTAAGACAAGTGCGTCCTGAAGATGCGTTTCCTACCTGTGTCCTCCAATAGCACAGTTACTTCTGTTAGAAATGCCAACACCTTATATCGGCCAGTAAACCGCAGCATTAATTTACCTGACACCTTGTTACCTGGAGTCTTTTTCCAAAAATTCTTGACATAAACCATGTCATCAACTTTAAATTTTCCCTGGATTCTTCCTTTGTTATACCTTATAGCAACTTACCGTGAGAAATCTTTATTGCTTCTTGAGCTTCCTTCCAAACCTCCTTAACTCTCTCCGGGGTAGGTTGATCAGGCAGTAATTCATTCAACGACCATAAATTTGATAACGATGAGTTGGGAGCAAAAGCACACATCAATGAAAACGGAGTCTTCCCATGTGACTCATGTTCTCCGGTATTGAAAGCATATACAAACCAATGCAACGACGAATCCCACTTCGCATGATTCTCCCTGTGATAAGCTATCAGTGCAGTCCTTAGATTTCGGTTAACTCGTTCTGCTAAGTAAAAATTTAGACTTTCACGACCGGCGTTCAAATAGGAATCTCTGTTTCGCGGGCTTATAGGCCGTGTTCCAAGGACATTTTGTCGTCCTGACGTTTCGCTGAATACTGCGTTCAGCATGTTCACAGGTTACATTAAGCGAGGTAACACAAGTAAACAGAAGATATATAAATAGTCAACAACCCACACATAGAGGCTACCATAGTAACGGCGTACCACATAAAAGTAATGCATCAAGGACAGGGCTGCTCGTCTGTTGCATCTTCTCGTCTACAACGGTCAATGAGGGCAGGCTTGAGGGGATTAAGGACTGGAAGCCAAGCTCTGCCATTTCATTGAAAAATTGAAAACTATTCAACTAGAAGCTGGTGACTTACTAGTAAGTTTGGACGTGGTCTCTCTGTTCACGAAAGTACCTATAAAGGCAGCCCTGGAGTACATCGCACGGATTTTTCCTGATGATATCACCGCCTTATTCCGCCACTGCCTCACTGCTAGCTATTTTCTGTGGAAGGATGATTTCTATGAACAAATTGATGGGGTCGTCATGGAAAAATTTGAACAAATAGCACTAGAGACCGCACCTTTGAAACCTAAAGTGTGGCTACGATACGCGGACGATACTTTTATAATATGGGGCCATGGTAAAGATCAATTAAATCTGTTTTTACAACATCTTAACAGCCAGAACTCTTAACATTCAGTTTACCATGGAGTTAGAAAATGAACAAAAAAAATCGCTTTTCTCGACGTTATGGTAACGAAGACCGCTGATCTAACCTTGGGACATACAGTTTACCGTAAGCCGACCCATGAATAATCGCCAGCAACGTGTTGTAACCCAGGATAAAACTTCTCAGTGGATAAGCAGAAAGTCAGGCGCCCCACAGGGTAGTGTATTAGGGCCCTTGCTTTTTGTACTATATATCAATGACATCTCATCTAATTTGAAAAATTGCAAATATCACCTATATGCAGATGATTTGCAAATATACTCCCACTGCAAGACAAATAACATTCCACTGACAATTGAAACTATCAACGCTGACCTTCAACGACTTGGAAAATATTCTCAGGAAAATTCCCTTCTTCTGAATCCATCCAAAACACAAGTTATCATAATTGGCTCTCAAAAACTATTGACGTCACTCCGAGATCAAATTATTCCCCCAATTGTACTGAACAACAATGAAATTCCATACTGTCCTACAGTGAAAAATCTAGGTGTGATAATAAATCAGACTCTTAACTGGTCTGAACATGTACAGAATGTATGCAAGAAGATTTTCGCAACGCTCCACTCCCTCAAAAGAAAAAAAGATATTTTACCATTCAATGTAAGAATCCTACTCATACAGACACTAATACTTCCTATTCTTGACTACTGTGACGTTATTCTTGTAGACGCAAACAAAACATTAACTTTGAAACTTCAACGAGCTCTGAACTCTTGCATACGATTTATCTACGATCTGAGCTATGATAAACATATCACTCCCTATTATTGCGCTCTTTCCTGGCTGAAACCTGAACTACGTCGATCATATCACATTCTTGTCCAGATTTTCCGATTATTGTCTGACGATAGACCACTATGCTTATCTAATAAATTCAAGTACTTGTCTTCTTTCCATGGTAATAATACACGCTCTGGTTCTTCCCTCTCCATTCCTATTCATCGCTCCTCTATATACAATAACTCTTTTCATGTGGTGGGGTCTAGGCTGTGGAATACCCTTCCAGCCAGTGTCAGGGGTACCACCTCACTATCTAAATTCAAGACCACCTGCTGGGGCAGTCTGCTGAACATTGCTGACCGACAGCAAGTATGACTGGATGAGTGAATGAGAGTGTGCAAGTCATGATCAATGTCAATTATTATTGTTTAATTTTGTCGCCATAATATGTTTATTGTATTGTATTAATGTGGTTAAGTGTAAGAGAGGGCCAAGAGCCCTAACTGCGCCACCAATAAAGGCAATAATAATAATAATAATAATTATTATTATTATTATTATGCCCCCGATCATTATCTCCTCTAGGCGGATTATCTTGATTCCTCACATCACGAGGACGATGCTGACCACCTTGAGGCCGTACATTTCCCCCAACGATTGTTATTTCCCTGAGGTCTTCGATTCACCCACGCTTCAGATTTGCCTTGAAATCTGGAATTATTCCAAGGATTTGATCCTCCCTGTGGCCTACTGCGACCCGATTGATACAACTGACTAATATGACATCTCTGAGTATCACCTTGTCTCACGGACTCAGCATGCACAACAACAGCATTCAATTCAGATAAGTTACGTGCTCGATACCCCACTCCTATTACCGACCTGAATTCCGGACCTATTCCATCCAAAATAGGTGAAACTAACTGCTCTTCAGTGATGTTAATAGAAAAAAACTTGGCAAACTTCAGAATATCCTGAACATACGAGCTCAGAGACTCTCCAAAACATTGAACCCGAGAGAAATATTGATGTTCAACTGGACCCCTCAATCGCACTGGCACAAAAGTTGATAAAACTAAATTAATAAACTCCATAATTCGAGTATTTCGCCCCATGGCTTCCACTACCGTACTTCTCATCACACCACCAGTAATAGGAAACATTAGTTGATAAATTTGAATGTCCGTAACATCAAATACTTCAGCATACTCGTAGATGTCGACTAATTCTCTCAAGATCTAAATAACACCATCAGTAGTATCGGTGCAAATATTTTTAAATTTACCAACACAAGCTGTTAACGGATGAGTTAAATGTCCAAAATTGTTGTTCGAATACACAGAACGTCCATTACCTCTGTCTCTTATTTCATTC
Source organism: Meconema thalassinum (assembly GCA_946902985.2). Lineage (NCBI taxonomy): Eukaryota > Metazoa > Arthropoda > Insecta > Orthoptera > Tettigoniidae > Meconema > Meconema thalassinum. The sequence goes on from OX336393.1 coordinate 181,192,042, forward strand.
CGAACAGGCGACCTAAGTTCACGACTCGGCCTACTATTCATTCTTTCACTCGATTCACGTTGGTGTGAAAATTCCAACCTATTTATCAATCTAGCTTCCCTATTTTTAGAAAATGAAGAATGATGCTGTCCAATACCACCCAGAAAATCAGATTGGTCCAGCCTTGTCATAGCGAAATTCCTTCTCCTCGATAAGTCTACCGTTTCATTACTATTCACAACTACACGAGCATGAATTCTATCAGTAGTGGACACCGAGCATACAGGACGAGAATTGACAACAGAATTACTATAAGTTACACCACTACACGAATTACTCATTGTGTACACAGGCAATTCATTGCACACACTTCTTGGCATTCCAGAAGAACCCCAACACTCCCCATCTCTCCTTCGCATGGAACGAGGTTCATCCAAGTAAGATCTCATATCAACAACCGAAAAATTATTATTATTATCAATCCATGAATTAGCGAACGATGAAGTTGGTTCATCAGACACAACCCTTAATCTGAAATCTGACAACACATGTGATTCTTTGACCAAATCCTTTCTAGCCGGAGGCACTCCTCCCATGTCTAATTTAGCAAAACGTGTCATCAACCCCTCACTAACTTATTTCCTTTCATCAACACAAACACCTGACATACCCAACGTAAAATCCTTCCTTCTACCAACAATTCCAACAGCAGAAAATCTTTGCTCAACTTTTAACACAGGTGCAGTTGCCATAGCACCGTCCAACTGAAATTAAGGATTAGTCAAATGAACAGGATGTACTACAGGACTATTTCCATCACCAGTTCCAACTACTAAGCTCCTTTGAGCACTACTCTCTACCGGCAAATTACTATGAGGATTAGAATTTGGAACACTCACTTGAATTCCCTCGTCCGACTGAATTACATTAAGACTTTGCCTACCATCATTAACTACAGGTAATGAATTATGTTCAGTACGATCAGGAGGCATATCAGAACAAGAACTCAGCTGACTATTCAACTGAACAATACCTTGAAAATCACTAACATCGAAAATAGGATCAGATTCCTCAAACACCTTTTCAGCACCCCTTACTAAACTCAATTGCGCTTCAATTATTTCAATTAACTCGTCATCAGATCTATGAACACATGCAGCAAATATATCCTCACATCGAGTAAATAAATACCGTATCCTCGCTCTCAATCTCTCATACTGTGATGCTGTTCCATATTCATCCAAAAAGAAAAGGTTTATGATACTACTGCTGAAATCAACTTTATATTGTATCTGGAACTTACTCAACTGGAAGTCTTGATCACGATCCAAGGTAAGCAATTCGACAGGAACATGCAAGGAATTCCTCAAAACAACAAGAGCCGAGGCCAGATGGTATTACAATGTTTCTAATGGCCAACTCGTAGTTGATTTCATCCTCATACAAATTAAGAGGATCTGGGACGTAGCGCTCCGCCATGGTGAAGATATGAAAAGAGACCAAATAAGGATTAGTCAAATACACAATTTCAGCACCCTACCTAATTAAATTTAGGTAATCAACAACCAACTTGCTCGTTACAGTAAATATCGCAGTAATCTCAACCACGCTCTGCTACCACTTACTGTCCCGATTACCCCCTTACACAATTTCGAAGCCGTAACCCCTTGGATGGAATTCCGACTTCGAAGCCTGGAGGAGATCGAAATCACCCTTAGGTGAGGACTATCGGACAGTATGTCCGTTGAGAGAAGCTTGAACCCTTAAACCCAAATCCGCGGCGATATGCCGTAACCATTGAGAGAATAATTAAAAACGTGAACACTAAATATATTTTGAGAAAGAATTTTCACACACACAAGTAGGTTCTTGAATCTTAAAATTACACATTTGAAATATTGCCTTACAGAATTAATATTATTTAATAAAACACAACACTCAGGGAATCCCTAAGGAACCCCACTAGTAAATTAATAGAGATGATCGTGAACGACCAGAGCCATGGAAGCAAAAGACAAAAATCCCGAACCACGGTTAAGTAAAATGTTAATATACTCACGAATGAACAGATCCAGAAGGGAAAATTAAGGAAATTAAATCCCGACAAATCAAGATAATGAAATCGAGAGAGAACTAGCAGGAGAACACACCGCGATAAACATCACTGATCCAAACACAAACAGTGATCGGAAACAATCCCAAGATTTATGAAGTAAATTTTAAAAAAAATCACACAAATAATAAATCAGGCAAGAAAATCAAGCCGTAAAAGAAGCGTGAACAGAAAAAATACTTGAGTATTACGGAGGTAGGCCAACTTCGGATAGGATATACCGAAATTAGTCAACAAGACATGCTTTCACCAAATTCCAATGGCGACCAAGTCACGCGAAGGATCCTGTTTTAGGATACATCATATTTGAACCATTTAAAGGCGTAGATTACTTTTCTCGAACACGAAATGTTCTCCAAAGGTGTAGCAACACCTAATCAAATCTTACGGTACAAAAATCCGTTCATTAAACAGGTTGCTTTCGCGATTAAGTTAGCGCGAAACACAATCAACGTTTGCTCATCGAGCATGGCCACATTCATCTTGTTACGACTATCAAAATTATTACAATCATCATGGCTCGAAAAACAAAAGAGAATTGCCCGGCAACAAAGGCCATGGCATAGGAGAATAAAACTAACCCAAATATCCAAAATAGAACATAATTTTAAAAAAAGAGTTACACTTTATTCTATATTAATGCTTGCTTAGGAAAGCGTCCTAAAACTTAAAATTGGCATCGTTTTGAAAAGAAATAAGGTACAAAATAAGAGAAGAAAAGGAAGTGACTTTAGGCCTAATATCAGAATTATGGGCCCATACTGATCAAAAAAAACTGCTACATAAAATCAAACTAGAAACTAGACGATGCCACGCAAAAAACTAAAGTTTTTGGAATCGACGCAAATGGAGATCCACGACACGAATCTCCGCAAGCTAAGTTTTCACACAGTTTATTCAATTGATCCTTTTCGGAGATTTTAGTTTATCTTTCTATCGAGATCACTGGCTTTTAAGTTCCAACGTTTTACCTGAAGCTTCATGTTCCCTAAGGAAGAAAGCCTAGGGCCCGAAGCCCTAGACATGTCCACACCGTTTAAAATTACATCTTGGAATGTTTGGCTTCCCAAAGCAGACAACTAACGCCGCGGAATACTTGTTCATGCGCATGCGCGACAATCATTCGCCACTGCTTCTTGTTTGCAGTGACGATTAACAGAACTATTAAACAGTTGAAAGAGGTCCATACTGCCAACATACTACCGCATACAGTTAGTGAAAGTATATGGCACAAATGGTCACTTGCACGGATATAGGATTGGTAGCACCTGCGCTGATTGGCTTTGAGGATAATTTGAATTTAAAATGTTCGAAGAGCGCCAGATTTAAGAAGTAGGTTCATAAAAACTGCCACATCTCCCAATTATGGCTTATATTGCGAAGTCAATTGTTGGCTTCCGGAATAATGGAACCGGTCAACCAAGGCCAGATAGTTCATGGGGAAGGCATTAGTTCAGTTTATAATTTCTTCTTCTAAAACTGGGAAACACAAGGGTGACCATTGGGCTCTGAACTGAGTCTGTTTAAATTCAGTTTATATATTTCTTCTTTGAAACAGGGAAACACAAGGGTGACCAAGGTACGACGAGGGGGAGAAAATGTCGAGCAGATGTCAATCGGCTCAGATATGAAGTTAATACCGACATGGTTCATTATAAGTCGACTAAGAGTTAATCACTACAACTAATTACATTATACTGTATTTCACAAAACCTTCATTCGATCTTCCACATGGCATAACTTTGAAACTTCATGATGGCATGATACCCCGAGTTCAATCAGCAAAATTCCTTGGTCTTACCATAGATGAATCACTATCTTGGAATGACCAAGTTGCAACCATTTGTGGTAAGATAGTTCCAGCCATTGGTATTTTAAGTAGACTGAAATACACATTTTCCCGAGGACTATTGAAGAGTATTTTTCAAGCACTCATTGAAGCCCATCTCACATCCATGATTCATATCTGGGCATGCTGTATTAAAGATTGCTTTGAAAAGGTCAACATATTGCATTAAAGAGCACTAAAGACACTCTTCAATCTACCATTTTTACACCAAGTAAACAGGTGTACCGATATAGTAATGTAAAAGCAAAGCCAATTCCGTACAGGCCATGAAGGCCTTGGGAGTAGTGGAAGGTAGAGGCTTGCACTCTTTGCGACATCAGCACTAGATGGGATGGAGTTGTCAGCTCCATGCCCGGCCGTCTTTGCTCCCAGGAATTACCCCGATACTCATTTCTGGTGTAGGCTGAGTGAACCCCAGGGCTATTTGCGTTTCCGAAAGTGGTAGTTTTGTTTCTAAAATCCACTACCTGGATGGGGATCGAACCCACTCCCTTTAAGTTAGAAGCTCAGCGACTCTACCGACTGCGCCACGCAGCCCCCGATATAGTAATGTACTTTCTCTAAATAATCTGTTTAATAAAGCTTCTGCAATCATGCTGTAAAAAATGAAAAATAAGGTAGCTCATTCCAATACATTGTGTAAGTTGAACTCTGAATTTGCATGCGCATCAAACAAGAGGAGCTAACAAAATTTATTGTAACCCCATTCACTCGTCCAAGCATGGTAACAGCTCTTTGTGGCATTACTCTGTTAATTACTTCAATAGTCTCCCTGAGTAGATACGAGAGGTTTCTTCTCTACCAGAATCTAAAAGAAAACTTGTTAAGTACTTGAAATTATAAACGTTTATACAGTTTTGTATCTTTATACTATGTTACTTCTGTTCATGTACGTTATAACTTGTAAAAGTATGTAATTCTTTTCTCTGTCACCAAATATAATTTCTATGTATTGTACCATCACGAGCCACGGCTCAGGTGCCTATTTTAAATCAATAAATAAATTTAAAAAATGAGAAGATATGGTTTCGATTCCCACATCAGCTGTCCTAGAACGGGGTTGCTGTGGTTTTACACTTCTACTCCAGGCAAATGCCAGATGGTTTCTAACTTAAGGTAACGTCCCCTCGTTCCTAATCCTAGTCTCAATTACGAATGCACACACTACTGCTGCCGTCACAATGACACAGGTTATTGGACAGTTTCTACACACACACCCATGTACACGGGGCCACATGATCACAATGTCGACAAGTCCCTAAATGAATCAACAACATCAACAACAACGGATTACAGGCTGGGGTCAGCCACGTAGTGCAGTAACTAGTATTCTTGGCAGTCACCGCGGAGGTCCGGGTTCGATTCCTGGCTCTGCCAAGAAATTCAGGTCTGTGGATTGGAACGGGATCACAGAGTCTCATGAGGCAGAACTGAGAAGAGATGGGTTCGATTCCCACCTCAACCTCCGTAGAATAGGATTTCCGTGGTTTCCCACCTCTACTCCAGGTGAATACCGGGATAGTATCTAAATTACTGTAAGGCCACGACCGCCTCCTACCCAAATCCGAACCCCGATCACAAATACACACAATACAGCCATCACACTTACACCGGTTATCAGACAAAGTCCGCACACCCAAGTACACAGAGCTACATGACTAGGATGTCCCAAAGCCCCTAAATGAATCAACAACAACAGCATTATACGTCTCTTGGTCTTGCGCCGGTGGCTCATGACGCCAGCAGGCAGAGATATTAATTTAACTTACGGGGTACCTCTTCTCGATGTGCGTACAAAATGAATTTAATTGTGTATCTGACGTCAGCCAAGTCACATGAACTGTAATTTTCATCAGCTGTGGCTATTGCGTGATGGACTGACGAGCTCTTATGACTAATGTTCCTCGCGAAGTCTTACTGGGTCAACCACTTACTTGGATAGCTTAAGACATCCTGAATTCGATTTCCGGTTCTGCCAAGAAATTCTTTCTGGTTTTAGGTCTAGAACGCTGTTCACACAGCCTCAACGAGGTACAATCAGCCTCGTGAAGTAAATCTGACAAGAGGAGGGTTTGATTCCCACCTCGGCCATTCTGGAAGTAGTTTACCGTGGTTTCCCCCTTCTATTCCAAGCAAAGGCTGGGATGGTTCCTAACTTAAGGTCACGGCCGCCTCCTTCCCAATCCTATTCTCAATCTACAAATACACACACAAGTACAGCCATCTTAATAACACAGGTTATCACACAAATACACGGGACCTAATGACCACAATGTCGCCGCCCCTAAAATAAGCAAAAACAACATCACACAGCCTCGCAATGGGCAACTGAGAAGAGATGGGTTTTATTCCCATCTCAAGCTTCTTCAAAGGGGTTTCCCACTTCTACTGTACTTCAGGCAGATGTCAGTTGGCACCTTCTGACCCCAATTACAGAAACACACATACATTAGAATAACACAGGTTAACAGCAGACACACACACATACTTAAGAGCGCGGGCGCGGGACTAATGTCCGGCGGTCCGACTTGGCAAGCGAAGAGCTTCCACGAGTTAAAATGGCACCGAAGCTTAAGCATAGCGAACTTCCGGTCCGTGAATCTCCATTTGATTTTCATTACCAATGAATTGTCCATGATTATTTTCATTATTATTTCGAATTGCGGTTTTGTTTTAGGCATTCAACTTATGAAATAAACACTAGAGGGTTGGCCTTTCTTGAATATTCCAAAGACAAGTGTCTTCTAAAAGAGTAATTAGTAAAAATTCGCAACAGAAACGACCATAACAAACAGCTTGGTTACCAAGTGTGCGATCTGCACATATCAAACGGCAAAGGTGTATCATATCTTAGACTACAATTGTATTAAATTAGTGCCAATTAAATATGTTATATGGAAGAATATTATAACCATTTGCTAACCGGTTGTTATATTGGTATATTATGCATTAACTTGACCCGTTTAAATGTTAAAACGTGACGAAACGAGTTATAGGCTTCGCCATACTGGTAGGCCTAATATTTACTAACAACTCGTTGTTTCTTCATTAACATTTAATTAATCATTATAATTATAATAGCCTATGTATCTATTAACACGTATTTAACCAATAATCATTTTATAATTACATACCGGTACATATTCTACGTAGGTTACTTAGGCTTATTGCAAGAAAGCGATATTTGATAGCACATTCAGTTTCATCTTAAAATCCAACCGTGCCTAGTTTTCAGTATGGAAAATATTACCGTAAGTTAATAGACCAAACAACAAGCGACAAACTTTTTAAAGAAATGTTTACCGGTACGTAAAGTACGGTACGCCACCATACGGAAATCATTGAAAGGGTAAATTTCAAAAACGAACTTCATTTTGCATGGATTATTGAACCCGAAACCTTCTAATGGAGGCATGGATTGTCTGTCTTTACAAATATTTTAGTCAATAATTTAAAACAAGTTGCCTGAAAACCAAATACAAAGAGCTGCGTGCCCAGGGCCGGATTTACCCAAAGTTACGCTATAGGCACCTCTCCATTGAGTGCCCCTCCTCGCTTGACCCCCCCCCCCCCCCATGTTAATGATAAGGCATAGCCACTCGCATGAGATAAGATTCGGACAAAAGGAATAAACAGATATATGGCTGACAGCATAGGTTTATGCTTGAATTTTTACGCAGAGAAAACATAGGCAATTCAATTTTAAAAAAACACCTTGGAGTAAAACTACGTGAAACAGTTTAACTTTTATGCAACCAAAACACTTTATGAATACCCTTTCCGAAAATAATGTCTAACCTTAATTCAAACAACAACAAAAAGTAGAGTAGCTTCAAAATTAAAAACATTATTTACCGCTGTGAGCCTCCGAGGCTTGGGCGGCAGCACGCCAGCCTCTCACCGCTAGGTCCGTGGTTCAAATCCCGGTCACTCCATGTGAGATCTGTGCTGGACAAAACGGAGGCAGACAGGTTTTTCTCCGGGTACTCCGGTTTTCCCTGTCACAATTTAATTCCAGCAACACTCTCCACTATCATTTCATTTCATCTGTCATTCATTTAATCATTGCCCCAGAGGAGTGCGTCTGGCCTCGGCAGCCGGCACAGTTCATATCCTCGCCGCTCGATGGGGGCTTCCTTCATTCCATTCCTGACCCGGTCGGAGACTGGAAGCAGGCTGTGGATTTTCATTTTTTCATTTACTGCTGTAACTGAATGAACTGCGGTAGCACGAAATATAGTAAAAACATAGTAGAATACACACTAATTTAAAAGCGCATGAAGACCAGTGGTACGAACGACATTTTAAATTTAACAAAGCGTCTCTAAAATACAAATAAGGCCAACTGCATATCTTTTAGAGAAATTAAAGTGCAGATTAAAAACATGAATTTAGACATAACGGGGCCTGCCTCAAGCACAACGAGAACTACTTCAAAAGTTTTCTTCTTGCCTTCTTTCCGGCAAATTCATTAATTATGGCATCGCAGTTAAAGTTTTTCGTCATATCTTTTTCAATCGCTAGGAGTGCAATAGAGTTTAACCTTTCTTCTTTAGTGACTGACCGCAAATACATAAAATAAATTGACGCGAACATTTTCTGAGCCCTCTGACGGTACATATTCTCCTTGCTTTGTCTCATCATTCCTAGTCTTTCGTTCCGGTCTTCTCGTTAGGTTGTAGGAATATTGAGCAATACCGTTTAATTCTTTGGCTTCTTTCTCATGTTGTTGTTTGAGTCTTCAGTCTTTTGACTGGTTTGATGCAGCTCTCCATGCCTCCCTGTCCTGAGCTAATCGTTTCATCTCTACATAGCTACCACACCCTACATCCGAGACAATCTGTTTAACATATTCTAACCTTGGTCTACCCCTACAGTTCTTGTCCTCGACCCTTCCTTCCATAACTAAGCTTGCTATTCCTGGGTGTCTTAGTATGTGTCCTACCAACCTATCTCTTCTCTTCATTAGCAGTCGCCAGAAACATCTCTCCTCTCCCACTCGCCTTAATACCTCTTCGTTTGTAACCCTATCTACCCATCTGATCTTCATCATTCTCCTGTAACACCACATTTCAAATGCTTCAATTCTCCTCTTTTCTGCTGCACCAATAGTCCAAGTTTCACTTCCATAGAGCGCCACGCTCCAGACAAAGGCTTTCAAAAATGACTTCCTAATACCTAAATCTATATTCGATGTCAACAGATTCCTTTTTTGTAGGAAGGCTTTCCTTGCCTGAGCCAACCTACTTTTTATATCCTCTTTGCTTCGTCCATCACTGGTTATTCTGCTTCCTAAGTAACAGAAGTCTCCAACTTCCTTCAGCTTTTCACCTGCCAATTTGATCTCCATAGAAGTTTCTGATTTATTTCGGCTGCATTCCAGTATTTTTGTTTTACATTTATTAATTTTCATCATGTATTCATTCTGTAAGACGGAGTCCATACCATTCAAAAACTGATTCAAATCCTCAGGCGTGTCAGCCAAGATGACGATGTCATCAGCAAATCTCAGAGTTGAAATTATTTCTCCTTGAATCTTCACTCCCACTTTAAATTTTCTCCAATTTCCTTCATTGCTTGTTCAATGTAAAGATTGAAAAGTATGGGTGATAAGTTGCAGCCTTTCTGAATACCAGCTTCTCTCTCATGTCCTTCAGCTCGAATGACTGCTGTCTGGTTTCTGTATAGATTGTATATCACCCTCCTATCCCTGTACTTTATTCCAATAGATTTCAAAATGTCAAACAATTTAGTCCAATCAACGTTATCAAAAGCCTTTTCTAAGTCTACAAATGCCATGAACGTTCTCTTATCTTTCCTTATTCTACCTTCCAAAATCAGCCTAAGACTTAGTACAGCTTCCCTTGTTCCTACATTTCTCCTGAAACCAAACTGGTCTTCACCCAACTCCGTTTCTATCTGGCTTTCAATCCTCTTGTAAATTATTCTAGGCAGGATCTTTGAAGCATGAGTAATCAAGCTGATTGTACGGCAATCTTCACATCTGTCAGCTCCCACTTTCTTTGGTATAGGGATGATAACATTCTTCTTGAAATCAGGGGGTACCTCACCTGTCTCATAAATCCTACACACCAAGTGAAATAACCTGATCAGACCTTCATCTCCTATGCAGCGTAGCAACTCAATCGGTATATCATCTATGCCTGGTGCTTTGTTCCTGCCTAAGTCCTCTAATGCTCTGTCAAATTCTGATCTCAATATTAAATCTCCTTTTGCATCCTCATCATCTTTCTCATAGACATAGAAATTATCTCTTAAACCCCACAGGGACTCACATCTAGTGGGACGTGGATTGGCGACCACGGGGCCCCAGCTGAGTCCGGCATTGCTTCCACTTACTTGTGCCTGGCTCCTCTCCGACTTCTATCCTGTCGACCTCACTTGGTCAACTCTTGTTCTCTTCCGACCCCAACGGTATTAGGCCATCCGAGGCCTCGGGAGTCTCTTCTTTTCCCGCCTTAATTGGCCCTTGTCTCATCTTTTCTGATACCCTCCTTCTGCGAGGGATCAGCCTTCTTTTTCTTTTCAACTTATCTCCTGCTTTCTGCTCAAGGCCCTCAAGGAGGCAGGGTGTATGTAGCCCCATCACTTCTGGTGCACCCTAGATATTGCTACACCCTCAGGGGCTCACGGCTGGTGAGTTCGGGAGTTGGCGACCACGAGGGATTCCTGAGCTGGGTCCGGTTTCCCCCTTTTGACCCTTACCTGTGGGGATGACCCTCTCCTCTTTCACTTTCCTATCTGCCTTTCATGGCTCTCCTTCCTTCCAAGTCCCTCAATCCGCCTTCTTCTAGGGTTGAGGGCATTTCTTTTCTTCCTGTCCTTTATTTGCCTTATTTTCCTTTTGTTTTCCATTTCTTCTTCTAGTATATAAGTTAGTAGTTAGTTTTAGTTATAAGTTTACATTTCATTTTCATCTTAACGATCACCCAAACCATTAGGGGCCGATAACCTAGATGTTAGGCCCCTTAAAACAACAATCATCATCACCTCTCACACTTGTCGGGACGAAAGGGCGTCGAGCGGCATAACGAAGAGCGAAGTGGAAGGGCATGGGCGGGCATGCCACAAAGACACGATATTATTTCTAAATGTCTCTGCTCATTTCTCAATATTTATTTTAGCATGTATACTGCTACAATCCTAACTTTGCACATTTAAAGCCCTAGCAAAGAGGGCGCCTGACGTCGGTGCCGCCTCCAGTACAGATCATTGCCGGTTGCCTAACCGAAGGGGCGCCCCATGGACTGCGGCGCCCCTAGGCACGTGCCTATTTTGCCTTACGGTAAATCCGGACCTGTGCGTGCCTACTACGGTGTAAAGTTGCTCTGTGAGAAAAACAACCTTGCCAAGAGTATACGACGTCCATACAGTTAAATACAATCATTCAATTGGAGAAACACTTTCTTCGTCACGATCTTTTAAAAAATTTCAAACATAATCTGTTGTAAATTGACGGGAAAATGTGCAACATTTAGAGACTGCGAGTGTTGTAAGCGGCACAACGTTAGCCGACATTTCGCATCATTAATACATAAGAAATAAACACATGCAGAGCTTTCCCATTGCACACAGCGAAAGATCATTTTGCTCTTGGTGCATTTTACAACGTTTATTTCTCCTAACAACAATAATTTGCTTAGTTACTTGCAAGGAAAATTGTAGTACACAGTTCCCATTGCTTCCATTACCTGTCTACTAAACCGGAAGCTGGTAATGCTTAACCATACGCCGGTGGCGCGTCCTATGGCAAGTGAAAGAACGAAAGAAAGTGTAAGCTCTATAGTACGGAACCTCACCGCGTCCGTGTAACGGACTGAGAGCGTTGAGTCAGCGCCAGATGACTAGCATTTGCCGATTACACAAAAGCAGGCCGGGAAGTACTGGATGCTGCCATACCATTCATTACATACGGAGCTGGAAAGATATCTTAGTTTAGATAATTAAAACACTCAGCCTCGTGAAGCAAAACTGAGAGGAGGTGGGTTCGATTCCTACCTCAGCCATCATGGAAGCGGTGTTCCGTGGTTTCCCACGTCTACTCCAAGGATGGTTCCTAACTTAAGGCCACGGCTGCCTCCTTCTCGAATCTCAATTGAATTACAGATGCACACACTAATACAACCATCACAATAACACAGGATGTCAGATAAATTTCACACATACCCAAGTACACAGGGCTACATGACCACGATGTCGCAAAGCCCTTAAAAGATTCAACAAGTAGTCAGTACCCATAACAAGAGCCCTGTGTGGATAAGCAAAACGTTATCCACATCCGCCCTGCATCCGAACAACTGTTATCCGCATCCGCCCCGCGTCCGCAAGACATTTTTACGCATTCGCACGTTTGTTAATCGAATCTACTGGCATTACAATGATATTTTTAACTACAGTAGATAAAGCATACATTTCTAAAGAAACATATTTAGACATTTGAGGAAAACGTCGTTCTCTTAGGCTTTGTATGAAATGTGCTATGTTTAAAATGAATGTTTTACAGCCAGAATTGCAACCCTTTTCTGCTCGGAGTGTTAATTATACTTAATGAAAATTTGAATGAAATTAGCTTAAATCATCATCTTAGATTTGTCAAGAAAGAAACATAACGAAACAAGTAGTTCCGTGAAGAACTATACAGCCTATTTTCACATATCCTGCTCATGTTAATTGCCTCTATCAACATACAAAATTTCAGTTTAATTGCTGTAACAGATTCGTAGACATTGAGAACCGTCTAAATATTTCAGATGGTCGCCAGGTTGGAGTTTTATTTTTGTACTATTACATTAAGATTATTGTGTACGTGTGGTATTCAAACTTCAATCGCATGATTAGAACACAAGAAGTAATAAAAACGAGATTTTAAAATTACGCACAGCAGCCATCTGGTGATAATGCAAACAATTGAAATAAATTAGATGCCAGTGGATCAACATTTGTATAAGCATTTAACGTGCAACGTTTCACGGCACTCGGATAGTTAATTCGCAAGAAACGTCCATTTAAATATTTATACTTCGCGTCGCCGCCATGTTGGATTTGTGCTCACCAGGTTACTGAAAGTCCTATAGGTGAACATATGTTCATAGTCTCTATGAACATTTAAAAAAAGCCAGTTTGGTTGCTGTAAAAGATTCATAGATATTGAGAACCGTCAAAATATTTCGGAAGCTCGCCATTTAGGATTGTTATATGTATAGGCCATAGAGTTATGTACCATTCAAGGACAATTATTGCCTAGGTTCATTATTCAAACTTTCACTTCGATCGCATGATTACGACACAAGAAATAAAAACTTAATTTTAAAATTTTGCACAGCCGCCATCTTGAGGTTATGTAAACAATTGAATTAAGTTAGATGGCAGTGCATTACAAACTGCAAAATCATTTGCTGTACCACATTTCACGGCGCTCAGAGAGTTAAATCACGAGAAAAGTCTATTAAAATATATCAAATTCGCTTGGTCGCCATGTTCGTTTTGTACTTTACAGGTTTATGAAATATACATCGGTAAACTTGTATCAGTACCCTTTATCACCGTACAAAATTGCAGGGTGATATCTGTAATAGTTTCGGAGATATAGAATGTCAGTGAAATATTTCGCACAGCCGCCATTTTGAGGTTATGTAAACAATTGAACTAAATTAGGCTTCAATGCATTACAATGTGTATAAACAATTGCTGTACCAAGTTTCATTACGTTTGGATAGTGAAATCACGAGAAAAGTCTATTTAAAAGTCTCAAATTCGCTTGGCCGCCATGTTGGTTTTGTAGTCACCAGGTTTCTGAAAGTCCCATAGGTGAACTTCTAGTAGTGCCCTTTATCACAGTACACAATTTCAGGGCGATATCGGTAATAGTTTCGGAGATATTGAATGCTAGTGAAATATTTCGCACAGCCGCCATGTTGGATTGGTGAGACGTAACAAAATTTGAAGGGCACGGTCGAGGTCGCCGGGAATAGCGCTATGAACTTACCGAGTTTAATTGAAATCGCTCCAGCCGTTTAGATTTTATTAGTAGGACACACACACACACACACACACACACACGCACACACACACGGACAAAAGGTGATCTCATAAGCCTATTTTTTTTTTCAAAATTGAAAATAGGCTAAAAATAAACATCCGGTTCCTAATAATGATACTAAACAAGACCAGATTGTATTCTAAAAACTGCTACTTTTCTCCAAACATTATCCGCAGCTTAACCGCACTTGCTTGGAGTTTCTTTATCTTCTCCCTCATGGTGGAGTCAGGGCTATTATGCAAAATATATCCGCATGGCATCCGCGTAGGACTGTACCCATAACTACATTGGCAAGTTGTTGCTGTAGTCGTTTTATTTAGGGGCGTGGACATCGTGGTCATTTCAGTAAAATAATGGTAATAATGGGCCTCCACCCACCAGCTGTTGACTTCAATGAAGCCACCGCCGCCTTTGGTTCACCTGAAGCATTAATCAATGCTCAATACGTCTGTGATACCGCTTACCTCGTTAGAAAGTGTTTTATGGACATTTTATCACCCAAGCTAGCCATTTTACTGAGCTGGCTCATTCTGCTTATGGAACTTCGCATCAAGTCAAACAAAAAATAAGTTATCAAATTAATACACATCCTAGTCAATCCTGGCAGAAACTTTTTAAGGGAATTTTTTTCAACAATATTTTCAGTGTTAACCATTTTGTAAGCATTAATCCTTTGCTATGTAAAGCTATTTTCTTGTTACTTACATAAGAGGGCTTCTGTATTCAGGCCCTGCCTATTTGCTCAAGTACCATATCGCAATAATTGTTTAAAGTAGGCTTATGTACATTTTCCATTTGCTATTCTTAAACTCAATTGAAAGAACCTATGTGAATTGTTACAAACTATATTTAAATAAACTAATCTTTGATTTTCTGGTGGTACACCCACTTCCCGCTTATTATTCAGTTTAAATGTTGCTCTCAACTGTACTTATTTCATCCAAGCACTTGCTTGGAGTTTCTTTATCTTCTCCCTCATGGTGGAGTCAGGGCTATTCTCAACCAGTTCCTAACTTAAGGCCACGGCCGCCTCCTTCCCAATCCCCATCTGAAATACAAATACACACATTAATACAATCATCACAATAATACAGGTGATCAGTAAACTCCACACACACCCAAGCACACGGGGCTACATGACCACGATGTCGGAAAGACCCTAAAAGAAACAACACCATCAGCAATAATACATATTTTATGTTGACACCAGTAGGTGATACCACACGTTGTATGTCGGAAGATATCTGACTTGGTCAGGAAGTCGGAAAGTGATTTGTCGCAGTTCCCCCAATAATCCAGACAAAATTACACCCTTGAGCCCAGTTACTGAAGAATAAATTGTGTCAATCCTTCGAAGAATGAGGGTATCGAGACAGAAAACAAAGGCCTTACGGGGCTGGGAAACAAGGACATCCAGGCGCGGATTCAAGGGGGGGGGGGGGGGTCACGGGGGTCATGACCCCCCCCCCCAAACGAAGACCAAATTTTTTTGCAAACTCAAAAAACGAAAACACAATTACCAGACTAATAAAACTTAACGAATTTTAACTGAAAAACAGTTTTTTTTTTTTCATTTTATTCAATACTGAATTATCTTTATTGGAATTATTATGTTCTGTTACAACTGTACATATTTACAACTTCAAACCTCTTGTATAATAACTATTAGTTATACAACAAAATCAACTCGTCTATTTTGTTGAGCAAACCTTGTGATCACCGAATCGATGTTTATAGTGATGTCATGATGAATGTGCAGCAATGCACGGATAGGAAACTGGGACTTTTTTCGCACCAAAAATTTTTACCGACGTCCAAACCGCAAGCTTGGTTGGCAATTTAAGCTGTGACTTTCTCCCTTTGTCGGTACCAACTTGACTTGCCGAAACTGTAACGTACCTTCATCCTTTTCTCGAAGCTCGATGTAAAAGTCGCAAAACACGCCGTTGCAATTTGTACGAATATTTTTGGTGCGCTAAACGCATCAAATTTCTATCCATGTAGCTTGCAAAAAAATTGGTCTGGTTTTGTACGTTTGGTTATTTTGTGATTGCGTTTTTAGTGATACCATTTTTCTTAACAATTTCGATTCTCTGCCCCCCCCCGCCCCCCCCCCCCGCAAAGCCAAACTCTAGATCGATTCTCTGACCCCCCCAAAAACCAAACTCTAGATCCGCGCTTGAGGACATCCTCTAGTCCTCCAATGCTATGATATATCAAGAATAACCAATGTAGGTCGGGCAGAAAGGATGTGTGAGTGGATTGGTATAAGTGAGAGTAATATGTGACTGAGCTCGTTACGCTTCAGTTGCATGGATGCAGCAGTATTGTGCTGATGACCTTGATGTTAAGCCCCTGAGCCTACTGTGCCGACTGACGAGCCCGCTTTGTCTATGCACAATGCTGAGAACCTTTTTCCGAGCCGGACGTAGACGTCTTAAAAGAAAACGATCAAACTTCACTCCCCTGAGCGATAACGATATTAACACTGGTATGTGAGTTTTACGACTGATTGAAAGTGAATTTATAACACAATAATTATGTACACGTCACGATTTGCTGTTGTTTCACGGACTTGTGTTAACTACCAACAAGGAAATGTCACGTAAATCACTGGCAATTTAAAACCTGCTCGAATTGATAAGTTTAAATACGAAGGGCGTACTAGTTTGTTTTACACTTTATTTTTTCTACCCAAATGAAGTACATTACACATCAGTTGTTACGTCCGCCTTCTCAACATAATCTCCTTGTAACTTGATGCACTTTTGCCATCGATGTGTCAGTTTCTCCAGACAAGATCCAGCCGAATTGGCTAGGCTCCATTACCATGAGCCACTAACGAAACAACAATCGATTCAATGGAAGCATAGGGGCAGTCCACCGCCGAAGATGTCGAACAATGCCATCAGTTGGCAAACGTATGGCGACAGTGTTCTGGGACACAAAGGGCATCACCCTCATTGACTGGCTGGAATTGGGGGCCATGATTAACAGTGCAGCATATGTGACAACCCTTAAGCTCTTACCTCGTGCCATTCGAATTAAGCGGCCAAGAAAATGGGCTAAAGGTGTGCTTCTGCAACATGACAATGCCCGCCCCCTCACTAGCCGGGAGATCACCGCTGCCATTGATCAAATGGGATTCACGGTGCTGCCACACCCACCATACTCTCCAAGTGATTATTATCTGTTCGGGAACATGAAGAAACCTCTGCGTGGTCGCTGTCAAGGCATGGGTATGCAGCACTCCGAAATAATGGTTTCAGGAAGGTCTGGAGAGACTGACAAATCGATAGAGATAAAAGGAGATTATGTTCAGAAGATGGACGTAACAACTGATGTGTAATGTACCTCATTTGGGTAGAAAAAAATAAAGTGTGAAACAATATGCTGAGGGGGCTCCACTCCCCACCCTCAAAAAGTCAAAAATTAAGAAAGTGTTTGTACCCTAATCTTAACTTATTGGCTAAGTTATAGATAATATTAAGATTGAAATTAGACTAACTCGTGGTGTAGTGGCTAGCATTCTTGGCTGCCGCCCCGGAGGTCGGAATTCGATTCCCGGCTCTGCCAAGAAATTTTAATTCTAGTCTGAGGGCTGGAACGGGGTACACTCAGCCTTGTGAGGCAAAACTGTGAATTGCACAGTACGGTACTTTTGAGAAATAAATTATCAACTTGTAAAAAAAAAAAAAAAAAAAAAACTACCTTTCTGCTTAGTAAATTGATAAATATTTAGATATTTGCCATTCATACTCCACAGATCATAATAGAAAATTCATTAAGTATAAATTGTTATTTGTGTGTTGTGTTGTATTTTACAACTTTTTTGTATTACCAGTAATTGTAGGCTATATAAACTTTGAATCTTATCTAAAATAATCACACAAAGTTATATGCTCTAAGATATTGGTTGATATTTCTGGGTATTGTGCGGTGACAATCCCCTGAGAATACTCACAATTTTCCAGGATAGCCAGCCCCCCCCCCCCCCTCCCCCCCCCCCTCCCCTCCCACCCCCGAAAAAAATGTATATACGCCCCTGTCCAGTGTAGTCTGCAAGCCTCTGTTTGCCAACAAGTCGCCTCCATGATGCGCTATTAGGAGTTAGCACTGCGGCCTTCTCTGCTTCTACACCTCTCACTTTGAATTTGAAATCATTAAACACTGAATCTCTGTAGTTAACTACGCTGCTGCTAACGCCAGAGCCTTGCTCGACATGCGGCTAGCCATAGTGGCCCGGCCGTCACACGACCCCTGTGAGGATCTGTTCTATAGAGAAGGCTCTCACTGTATATTTACACTTTTGGTGTATTAGCTAACATTTATAACTGTCACTCCTGAGGTCCGAGTTCGATTCCCTACACTGCCAAGAAATTAAATCTCATCTGAGGGCTCGTGAGGCAGAACTCAGAAGAGGTGGGTTCGATTCCCACCTCAGCTTTCCTGGAAGGGGATTTCCGTGGTTTCCCGCTTCTACTCCAGGCATAATGCTGGGATGCTACCTAAAATTAAGGCCACAGCCGTCTAATTTCCCAATCCTAGTCTCAATTATAAATAAAATAAGGAAAACATATCACTTAGCCCACCAAACGACCGCTGCCCAGCCCTGTAATATTTGGTTTTCTTGACCGGGGGAGCTGCCTCTCTGAGCAGACAGCTACTCAATTGTCCTCATGAGGCTGAGCGCACCCCTGTTACAGCCCTCAGGTCAGTTTCTAAAATATCTGACGGAGTCGGGAATCGAGCCAGAGTCCTTCGCGTGAGAGGCAGGCGCGCTACCTCAACACCATTTACAAATGCGCACATTAACACAGCCATCACAATAAACATTAAAAAATTGTCCCTTGGCTCGGGGCATAGTGGGGGCTTTGGCTGTATACCTGACTTGCACACAGGTAAATCTCAGCAGGTGGGTTGAAGTTCCGGGGCACAGATTACCGGGCAACGTTGCTGTGGCAGCGGCTGAGTCCTGCTGAGGACCGGGTATAGAGCGGTACAACCCTAAAACAGCTGCAGATCCTGATGGAAGGAACAGGATTCGTCTCAGGAAGTAGGGGGCTCGAAGACTATTGCTCCTGAAGAGAGTAGCAACGCATGCACGGAGGCGTTAAGGAGGCAGCCCCTCCTCAGTGCTAAGGTGCGGCGGGCCAATCACCCGCTCACTCGAACCCCACTTGATTAAAAGAACAATACAGAGGAAAACCGGACGGATCTTACCAATGACGACCAGGCGAGGTCAAAGGACTACATCGAGGAGGCAATCATATCCCGCGGCAGTAACCTGCGACAAGCCATGGTGTTATCACAGGATAGGACACGATGGCGTTCCTTTGTGAAAATCTCAACACCGAAAGGTAGAAGAGGAGGCGATTAAGTAAGTATCGAACATATTAACCCAACTACACGACCACGATGTCGCAAAGCCCCTAAATGAATCAGCAACAATTATATTTACTTATTTCATAAAACAAAACTGTACGGCACAAAATGCTGGACACATTCCTCACACGTAGACGAAGAAATTATGTTATATGAACATGGGTCCGGAAACGCTTTGTTTCCATGTTACACCCAATGCTGGATTACCCATTAGGCCCGACTAGGCCCAGGCCTAGGGCCCCCAATTATATGGGGCCCCCAAGCAATTTCTAATTTAGTTCAATTTTATTCCGAAGATTTAGATTTTTTTCATCCGGAACTGAGACAGTTCCAGCATTAAATTACAATGTCCTTTAAAAACTGAGTTCACTCATTCTGAACTTTACGAAATTCTTATTCGAGACAAGCTTGAGTCTGTTTTTCCGAACGTTGAAATTGCTTTTTGTATTTCTCCTGACCCCCATGATAACGAATTGTTCTGCGGAGAGCTCGTTTTCAAAATTGAAACAGATCAAAAGTGCGCTAAGAAGTATCATGTCACAGGAACGATTAGACATGCTAAGTTTAATGTATATCGAGTCAGATGGTCTGCGGGAAATTGATTTTGATGATATTGTAGAAGATTTCATTGACCGAAAAAACAAACAAAAAATTTGATTACATTTTACAGAAGTAAAAAATAGTGTGATTTGTTAAATTGTTCATCAAATCATCTGAAATGTTTTCAAATAACGATGATCGTTTCAATTGAAATGTATGTATATATGTAGGCCTATGTATGATTTAATAAAAAAAGTGTATTATTCATCTTGAGAAAAAGAACTCTTGTATATAGTTTATTAAATGTACAGGTGCTAAAAAACAAAAATTATTTGAAAAAAAATAAAGGGGCCCCAAAAATCTGAGGGACTTGGGCCTCATTTTATCTTAATCCGGCACTGGTTACACCTCATTGTCTCCAACTCATTAAGCATGGGAAACACACAAGAACAGAACGTTAGAATGATGGGGAACATGCACTCTTGGTTACGTTGTCATTATCGTAGGTGCACCGCCAGTTTTGTTTCACACGGCCCCGTTGCCATGCGACTTAGCAGACGTGCCTTTAGCTGTGTGACAAAACATGTACTTTATACACGATGGAGAACCTTCTCGTTTTAGTGTTAATGTCCGTCGGCTTCTAAATAACAGATTTCGTGACAGATGGATAGGTAGAGGTGGACCAATTTGCCTGGCCTCCACGCTCTCTGGACCTAAAATCACTGGGCAGTTGAAAGTTCTTGTGTATTGAACCACAATACAAGATGTTCAGAGTCTCCGTGCCCGTATTATGGAAGGCTGCGAAACCATACGCAATACTCCAGGGATACATCAGCGTATCTGAGATTCACTACGACGGTGGTTTGATGCTTGTATCAATGCGCACGGAGGGCATATTGAACATCTCCTGTGAGCAAGAGTTGCAAGTGGTATGCTGGTACGTTCTGTTCTTGTGTGTTTCCCATGGCTAATGAGTTGGAAACAATGAGGTATAACATGGAAACAAAGCGTTTCCGGACCCATGTTCATATAACATAATTTCTTCGTCTACGTGTGAGGAATGTGTCCTCGATTTTGTGCCGTACATTTTTGTTACATCCTGTATAAAGTTTCTTATTAGAAGCTTTTCAGTCGGCCAACACGAGTGTGCCCAATTCGATTGGCCTCGGAGTGATAAGTTTATTTCCTAGTGCCTGAAATATTGTATATGAATTGCAGCCAATGGCCATAGCAGGGTATTTTAATTGAACGCCCGTGGACTCCCAACAAGTTCAATTTCAAGTTATTCCAACTTTGGCTACCAGATGCCACCATCACTGACACCTAGCGGTGAATGTTGGAACTTGATACAGCGTTTCTAACGAAATATAACCTAGAAATTTGGCATGTGCGTTGTTTTACATGCCATACATCTATGACATGGGCCCGCCGGCCTTACTTCTTCTCCGAAGGAAGGCATACTGAAGGATTTTAACGTTCTTAGCAATCCGACAACTTTGGCCGGGTTTGAACCCGTGATTTTCGGCATAGCAGTTCAGTATGCTACCGACTACGCCACTGTAATCTGGATAAAATACATGAATTATTTATACTCTTGATAAAACACTTCTCACACAAATGGGGGGCTTAATTGGATGACTAATTTCGTTCGTCAAGCGAACATCATCAGATCCAACTCACTTAGGCCTGATGTGCCCAAGGTTTCGGGATCGAATCATGGTGCAGTCAGTTGGCATTTGAAGGTGCGCAAATGCGAGAAAGCCGTGTCGGTAGATTTACTGGCACGTTCAAGATCTCACTCGGGGCAAAATTCCGGCACCTCGTTGTTTCTAAAAGCCACAGTACCGATAGTTATAACGGAACAAGTTAGATCTGAACCTTCCAATGCGCATGTGCGTCCAGTTGCATTACGTCATCCCCCCGCCTGGATTCTTTGTCAACCAGTGAGCACATACTTCATCACGCGCTAGTTAAATGTTGCCAAGTAGTCATTATTCCCAACACCTTGGCAGGGTACAGATGCTGTCGAGGCATGCGAAGCAAGACTGAGTGGCTCTGTACTTTGACAAGCACGGCAACAAGCTTCCTGTCAGAAAGCCCACTTCGGGCGCGCCCTCAGTTCATTACCACCAATACCAATGCTATGTCACTGAGAATGCTCCTATTCGATACTTAATGCTTGCATAATGTAACCACGACGAGCAGCGAGCAGCCCCAAACAGTTGTTGCACCAATGAGGGGAAATCGCATTTGCGTCTAGTGATCCCACTACTTCCCCTCCTAGACGAGACTCCGCCATGACAGGCCAGGTCTAACTTGCCACGCTTTAAAAGGGACGTAAAACTATAACATTATTACTGTTTTATTATTATTATTATTATTATTGGCTGCACAAGTGGGGAAAAACTCAATGCCCATTCTGTGACTGTGCCAATGTACCTCAGGCCATTGAGCATGTTGCCCTCGAGTGTCTATGGAGGAGATTTGAGGGAAATATCCAAGACCTGCACAGTGCCATCGATGATCCTGTCAACTGGCTGAATACCCTGGACATTGTGCTGTAAATGTCTTAATTGTTACGGTACCTACAAGTACAATCTACTTTGTAAGTGTGGTATAGGCTATATTTTAACCTTTTTTATCTGTTTGTTTTTTGAATTCTTTGCCGCAAAGTATCCTCATTTTGCCATACGAAATAAATAATTAACTTCTTCTTTTTGTCGTTTTGACCACTAGGGACCGCGAGATCTCAACTCTTTTTCTTCTTGTTTACATTATTATTACCCCTAATGTGTCCGCTGGAAGCAGCTACAGACTCAGGCAAGCCGAACACGACCTCGGACACTCCCGGTACAAAAAGCCATACGATAAATAAGTACAGTATTATTATTATTATTATTATTATTATTATTCTGTCTTCGTTAAGCCCGTTCATAGAGCGCGTTTGAACTTGTTAGTTGGTTTGATGACTTTTGCCTTCCTCCAAAAACCTCTTCATGAACTCACTGTGTTGCCTCTTGCGTTCTTCTGTCCATCTTGTACCAGTTCTGCTGATATTTGCACCTTAAATGTGTGTTTATTTACTGAGGACCTAAAGATTTCTTAGTTTTTCATTATGTTCTCCCCGATGTTCAACTCATTCAGGTCCCCCCTTATTTCCTCCAGCCAATTTATCCTCGTATTTTATGTATTAACTAGCGGCAGTGCCCGGCTTCGCCCGGTGGATTTATTTGTTTTATGGATGTTAATGAATACTACTACAGAACTGGAGCGCTCAAGGATAAGGATCGGAATAAATGAAAGTACATTTGAAAGCACCGACGCTTATTGCAGCTGATAACATCAGTATACTGCACCAACACCATCGCCCTTATACAGAGGCATACTATTGTCATGATGATAACTGTTTAAGGGGCCTAAGAAATCCTTTTGCACTAATTACTCCCCATGACTGCAATTTATAAGCAGCTCGAAATTCTGCACCAGAACACTGGCAGGGGCGACGTGATGTAGTCCGCATTGCCAGGCAACAATAGACTTAGGTATTATTGAAGCTGTTCGGGAGCGCTTGTTCTACCGACTTACAGAACAAAAATCAATCTTTAAGGTTACCTGAGAGGTGTAGCCTAATGCTACACAGCCTAAACTATTCCTCTTGAATCTGGCTATCATATACAAAAATACTTTTTCGAATCCGACTGGTAGTTCCAGAGATTAGCGCGTTTAAACACACAAACAAACAAAAAACACTCTTCAGCTTTATTATAGATGATATTGAATAATATTTTTGTTAGTCTATTGTTGTCCATTCTAAATATGTGCCCCCAAAAATTCAAACGTCTCCTGCGTGAAACTGTCTGTGAGACTATAGAGTTCTGAGTTTGTCTCTCGATCCAAATTTTCTAGTGTAGGACCGCATATTCTTCTAATAATTTTGCGTTCTTGCTTATCACTTTTCTGCAACTTTTGAATGACGTCCTAAAGTAATGGTTTCTGATGCAGGCAGAGCTTCCGGGAGTATAAAGGTTCTGTAATGTTTCAACTTTGCATTACGGGACATCAGAATTGGGCAAAATACTCACAAAATGTATTTTACATGAAGTCGCCACCGTAGCGTAGTGGTCAGCATGGTTAGCTGCCACCCCGGAGGTCCTGGGTTCGATTCCCGGCTCTGTCACGAAATTTGAAAAGTGGTATGAGGACTGGAACGGGGTCTACTCAGCCTCGGGTGGTGCAGATGAGTATAGGGGGTTTGATTTCCACCTCAGCCATCCTCGAAGTGGTTTTCCGTGGTTTCCCACTTCGTCTTCGGGCAAATGCCGGGATGGTACTGCCCCCGTAATTGAATTATATAGAGACCACGGTGGCTATATTGGAAATTATAAAGAAAGTTATGGCTGTCATAGTTATGACGTGGGTAGTCATGACGTAAGCACGGATGACGCAGATGTTATGCCAGCAGGCTACTTGAGCTGAGATTCTCAGTGACGTCAGCATTTATTCGAGAAAGATCCGAGATCTACGACGCAGTCGCAGGAAACGTGGAATTCTGCTGAGGAAGAAATTATGCTATTGGAGGGGAGGCTTGAACCAATGAACGATAGTCTGAAGGAAGACGGAGATTGCTGAAACTATGGTATTTTTATTACTTTTTGGAATGCAGAATTGTGGAAATCCATTTGCAGTAGAGGCATTGATCTGGAATTTTGGTGAAATTTATTTTCAGTTTTTGAATTTTGAAAATCCGTCATGTATTGACGAAGTTGGAACTCCTAGCGATGACGCAGTAACGCACTATGGAAGGGATAGATACGCCCCTCATGAAGTTCATAAAAGGCCTTGCGCAGAAGAGAGGAGCCTCATTCCTCATTCTCAGATCATCAATCGTCTGATATTCAATCGTCAGATCTCAAATAGTTATTTCAGTGAAACGTCGAGTGAGATTAGTAGTGAAAGAGTCGTCTTTATAACGCGTGGTGAATCCACTGCATTAAACGAGAGTCGAGTATGCAAGCAGTGCAGGTTTACTGTGTGTAAATCTAGGTGAAGTTGAAACGCACATTATAACGCGTCTACGAGATTAGCTGTGAACAGTTAGCGGTCGCCTATAAGCTAATTCTCTGGTGCATCGCTACAGTAAGCAGTGTAGAAAAGTTGAACAATTTCGAGTAATTATTTTTGAAGATATTAGCAGTTTTAGACGACTGACAAAAGTGATTTTCTCGCCACAGGAGAAACACTTTCTATCGCCAGAATCTACGCTACGGCTGACACGGCTAGTGAAATAGGGAGACTTCAGATTGCTTTTGTGACACAACGCTACAGTATTATGGAACAGTTTAATATGGCAGTTTGTTCTATTACCATAACCGAAGAGAAGATGGAAGGCTAAAGGACTTAATGCAATTGGGACATATTTCAACGGAGTAAGATAGCAACATGGAACTTCGCTAATTGCTATTCCACACAAGCGAACATGCGGTGAATAAACACCTACACCCATGTTTCGTGATTAAAGGCTGAATACTATCAAACAGCAATGGAAATGATTTCATACTTACTGAATATGAATATTTCTTCGGAAATTTCTACAAAAACTTCATGGCGATTTTCAACTGGAACTTCAGGGATTTTTCAAGAGAGGTCAGGGTTGTCCCGACTCACAAAGAAGATTATTGCCGGAAGGATGTCGTTCGTCTTCACGAAGCAGTGCAATTTCCGAAGGAGGAAGCAGTTCGATTCTCCGATGGTGCTGTTTCTTGTTTCGAGGATGGAGCTCAGCTTTAACTTGGTGAAATGGATCCATCAACAGTCTTCTTTGGGGAATTTTCCTCTGGAACGTCAATCGGCAGATAAGGTAGTCGTGAACGTTTATTGTATTTGAGTTTCTTAGCAATATTTGAGCAACCATTTTCCCATATTTTTGTCCTCATGTATTTTGCCCGATATTCTTGTTTGAGATTCCTATTCTCAGTTCACCTTGATGAGTTATGCCTTTTTCGACGATTTATTAAGACATTGTTATGTCATGGGCATAGTTAAACGATTTTGGATCAGTTGAGACTGATATTTAGATTTTTCAGTAATTTGCTTATTATTTTTGTAGTCACGATTTGACTGTAAGTTAATGATTTTTATGGCAGATTTAAATTCAGACAGCGTGTCACTTTATTAAAGTAATTCTACCCCAGTTTAATTACTTTGACCAATTTTCTGTCATCATCAAGAAGGAAGAACATTTAAATGATTTTAGAGCGTTAAAATCCAGTACGTTGTCGACGATCTTGGAAATACTAGTCGTTATTTGAATTGATTGCAACACAGACATTTATCGTCAGTTATGAACGATCATTGCATCATAGACATTTTGTGAAAGATGAACTTTAATTATGAATTATTGAATGCATTAAAGTCATAAACTTGTGTTAGGTTTTTTCTCATTTAGAGATTTATATAATGATGTTTGCATTCCCAGTCTAATTGGATTCTATTCGACTATTTTGCAGCTTAATCGCACTTTGTTTGATGATAGTATTTTTATACTACAATTCTTTGAAAATGTTAATCTTAAATTTTGATAGACCAGACAGGCGTATATAAGCGTATTCACTATTAAATTTGTTTGTGATTGGCAAATTTTTACTTCATTACGATTCATGAATAAAATCCACGAAGGTTAAATGACAACAGTTTTGAAACAATTAATGATTATAAGAATTTTTAAGTGGAACTATGAATGTATAATCGCTAGTGCAGCGGACATGTTGAAAGTCGCTGATGTATAATGCCCTTAAATAAATGAAGGAGATTCCCACAGTAATTAATGATGATAAAGATTGTGTTAGTGGAGGTTTTTGTAAAGTCTGTGGAAGATTTTGATGCCGTATATTTTAATATATGATGAATTTTGGGCCTATTTTGTAATGCAGTTTGTGCATTATTTTGTAAGCGAAGTATTTTCCGCTAGAGTGTATTGTCATAGTTCGTTGAAAATTAATCAAGTGAATTTGCTGTTATAATTAACAAGAGTTTTGAAAGAATTTGAGATAAGATTTTGAATGAAGATTACCGTCACAAATAATTATAATTATTACAACCTTTATTAAACCAGATTGTGACATTAAAATGTATAACTAACCTTCATTGGTCGATTATATTAACACGATTATGAAATTACCAACCGGATGAACATGTGGTTCAATGTATTTCTTAAATTAATAATTTAAATAATTTAAATGTTGATATTGTAAATAATGATGTAGATATCTTTGAAGATAATGTGGAACGAAAGTAATGTTAAAGGCGTGTTTAAAATTTTTGTAATTATCTTCGACAATATTATAAACAATTTCTAATTGTTATAAATAATTTATGTGATTTTGTTATAAACATTTAAGAGTGTGTTTTATACTCTAAACTATGATTATTAAACATTTGGATGATAACTTAACAAGTTTAGGGATTGTCAGAATAATCCAGTGGTATGTGAGTTAAGCATTTGAAAGATTTGCGTCAATATATATGAGTTGTCTTGTAGACATTTAAAGCTTAGAGAAGGAGCTGAATTCTTACGCAGTGTGGCGTGACAAGTGAACCCCATTTGACAGGTGTGAGCCAGGTTGAAGAGTAGACCAGCTGGCCAGACATCTGGTTATCAGCGGGCGAGGTCGATACTCTGGCCTTGCGCCTATTAATACAAGTGTGATGTTTATTAAAAGAAACCAGATGCTCTATATATATGTGTCGCTTCCTGACTTCCTCATCCAATCCAAATGTGTTTTGAATGTTACGTTATTTGAGCTCATGGGAGCTAACATGTTTTATGATAACTTTGCAAGTCCTTCAAGTGGACATAGTCAGATTGACATGGGCTACTGATAGCCACATTTATTTTGTTGAGTTGTTAAAATCATACCCTTTATTTGAAATAAAAGCTTTTGTACAGTTCAAAGTTCTCGTCTTCGTTTTGGTTCATTTTTAAATGTCATGGTCAAGATTATTGTGGGAGCATACTTTAGTGATCCTGTTGTCAACCCAATCCCCGAGATAATTTTTAAGAGGTAAGTAAAAGTAAGTATGAAACCCCGTCTATATTGGTGTGTTCCACAATAATTTTCTTGGTAACTTCTGTGTTCAAACCTCGGTAGTATCTGTCAGTGCCATTTTCATTGATGTAGCTGAGCCGGTGCGATTGATTGTTGGCAATCCGATTGAGGGGGCGGATATCTGACAGCCTACTATCCGGGTAAACGGGGACAGAAGGATTGGCGAACCTATAACGTGGGGCTGAGTCAACAATAGGATTGGCAAACCTAAAACGTAGGGCTCGAGTAGACTCAAATAAAGAGGTTGATTCTTTGTTAGATGTCTAGGCCAATTGTAGAATTTAAGAGTGTGATTATATAGGAATTAAATGTTGTATTGTATTAGGAAAATTACACTCAGAAAAGATCAGATCTTATACAACTTGAGAAAGGTTAAATAGGCTGGAAACTTAGGAAAAATCGCCTATGATCTGGAATCTTATTTTATTTGACCGGCTTATGACATTTTAGTCATATTAAAAATAAAATTAAACTATTTGGATTGTAAATGTAAATTATTTGTGTTAGGATATTTTAAAATGGGCCATGGAAATTTGAACATGTGCTTGAGTTTGTTTCAACATGAAGTGTCTTCGAAAGTTAATTATAAGGTAGTTATAAGTTAGATTTAAGACAGAAAATTGATCAAATTCATATATGGTGAAAAGTGTTGCTCAAATGTTGTTATTTTGCTCTTTTGATGTATGTCCCTACAGCAGTCTAATTTTGAATAATATTGTAATGGCAGATGAAAGTTTGAAGATGATGTTAGCGGAGATGTCTGCTAACATGAATAGTAATATGAAGCAGATGATGGAGGAGAATGCTAGTAATTTGTCTGCTAATTTGAAAGCAAGCATGAATAGTAGTATGAAGCAGATGCTGAATGAAAGTATAAAGGAAATGGAAGCTAGGAATACTAGTCGAATGGAGGAGAATGCTAGTAATTTGAAAGCTAGCATGGGTGAAAGTTTGAAGGTTATTCAGACTAGTGCTGCTAACTTAGAGGATAATATGTCGCGTTTACAGATTAATACCCAAGGAATTGAGAATGCTGTAACTGACATCCGCTCAGACGTGTCCAATGTTAAAATAGATGTGTCTAATATGCATAAAAATGTTGCTGATGTTAAAATTGATGTTGCTAATGTGCATAAAGATCTTACAATGTTGAATCTAGATGTAGCTAATGTCCGAAGTGATATTTCTTGTGCTAGGGCTGAGGTAGTTGTTGTTAAAAATGATGTTGCGACTGTCCAAGACAAGGTTGAGGAAGTCCAAAGAGGAATCCAAAATGTTAGAACTGATGTGTCCAATGTTCAGGTTGATATTAATAACATTCATTCGGATGTAAACGAGATGCAAAGTGACATAAATAAAATTCAAGTAGAGGTCAATACAGTTTTTGTAGATGTTGCTAAAGTCCAAACTGATGTAAATAAAGTCAGGGAAGAGATAGAAAATTCGAAAACCCTTTGTACACGTAATATAAGTGCATTAACGACTAGGCTAGTTGATGAGTCAGTTAGAACGACAGCGTCTTTAGAAGGTTTAAAGTTTGATGTAGAGGTCATGAGAACCCAGGTATTAGACCATAATAGATTATTGAAAGAGGATATCGAAATAGACATAGCAGAAATGTTAACGGCAAATGTAGCAATATGGAAAGACGAGTGGAATAGGTCAAGTGGGGAACATGTAACCCAAATTCAGGAACGTATTGAAAGGAAACTTGCCAGTACTCAAATTGATATTAACAATGAAGTAGTACAGATTAGGAAAGATTTAAGCGTCAGGATGGATTCGCTATCCGAAAGACAAGTTGAAGATAGAACACAATTAGATCGGGATGTGCAAACATTAAAATCTGCATTAGAGGAACAGATTCATAAAGTGGTCTCTGATGTGAATGAAACGTCGAGCAAACTGCAAAATTTGAAGCTAGGAGAGGCTAGTTTGATAGAGACCTACAAAGAAGAGTTAATCAAGAAAGTCTTAACGGAAATCACTAACAAGGATACGGAAGGCTTGGCTTGCGAAACCAATAGGAATTATGCCAGAAGATATAACCTAGATCCAGAAGAGAGAGACGTGACTCCTGAAGAACGTATATCCAGATTCAGGGAGGAAGATGACGAGAGGAATATGGAACCTGAGTGGAACTATCGAGATAGTGGGAAAAACTACCCGGATTCATATCCGAGGAACGTGACGGTCATCAGGAATTTTGAAGACAAACCGCAAAAATTCAGTAACACGGATAGTTTGACACCTATAGAATATGTAAGGAACCTCAAAGATTATTTCATCGAAGCTCACATTCCCAGAGAGAGAGAGATGAAGATAGTGGAGAGATATTTAATTGGAGGACCCCTCGAATGGTTTCGCGCATTTAGATACACATTCAGTAACTTTGACGAGTTTGCAGAGGCATTAATCAAACGATTTTGGTCCATAGAAGCGCAGAATTCGTTAAGAGCGGAGGTGTATTCAAGAAAATACTCAGGTACTCTTCCAACACGGTACGCTGATTTCTTTACGAGTCAATTATCCCGCTTGAGATTTTTGCAACCCCCATTGTCAACGGAGCAACTTATTGATGCGATTTCTCGTATGCTACCTGTGGAGGTGAGGAGATTAATTATTTCATCAAACATCAGGGATTTAACCAGCATGGATGAATTACTGAGGAGATTAGACTACACAAGTCCAATGCCTAACGTGGTACAGAAAGGTCAAAGGCATGACTTTAAAGAAATAAATACTGTATATATGGACCAAGTCCAACAAACTGACAAGCCAGATGAGGAGAAAACTGACAATGTAGGTCCTCACAGGAATAATCAGTTTCGAAATAACAGATCGCCAGGTTACCGACCGTATCAACAGAGAAGAGGCTGGAACTATAACCGAGGAAATTACAATGGAAGAGGCAGATATTACAACAATAATGGTTATAACAGGAATTATAATAGGAATAACCAGAACCAAAACAGAAATCAGAATCCTCAAAGTCAGGTTATGACACCCAATCAGTATCAGGAAAGAGAGAAGGAAAGCCAGCAATACCTAAAAGAATTACGGGAAAAAGAAGCCGACAACCAAAAGAAAAGGCAGGATGTTGTAATCGATCCTGGGCCTTCTACGAGCCAACAGAATTTTGAGGTCGGTAACACACAAAAAAAACGCCGATTTCTCAACGTCAGTGAGAACTTGTAAATACATTGCCACACCACACCTGATTACGATTAATGAGATATATGAAGTGACTGATGAAGATTTGCTAGAAGAGAGGGGTATAGTTAAAGAGGAAAGACCATGTGCCTTACCTATTATTTCTGTACGGATAGATGGCCAACAGTACAAAGCCCTGATGGATACTGGTGCAATTATCTCCATCATTTCAGAGGAATGTTATCAAAGTCTGCTACGAGGAGAGAACATGACAGTTCTACCTGTTTCTACCGTCAAAGTGAGAGGGATATTCCAAGATAAGGCAGTGAAGTGCAAGATTCAAGTGTTATTGAACTTTGAGATCAATGGAAGGAATTATGAACAGATCTTCATTGTGGTGAGCAAGATCAATTTTGATATGGTGCTTGGAATCGATTTTATATCGAAGGTCGGAGCTATTATTGACATGAAGAACAGAAGTATTAGCTTTAATGATGGGTACATAATCACAGAAGAGATAGAAAAACAGGACGTGAAAAACAGTCTGGAAATAGACCTTAGGGAAGAAATTTTGAATACCATAATTAATGAAGTGGAAAATTTAGCAGAAATACCCAGTAGAAAAACTGAAGGATTTGAAGAAATTCAGGGGGAATTTGAAGATTTGATAAAGGAATTCCAAGATATTTTTGATGAAAAGCCTGGATTGATTAAGGATTATAAATACAAGATAAGGCTGACAGATGAAACCCCTTACCAGAAGAGAATATACCCCATTCCTGAGAAATACTATCAAGAAGTACGAGGGTTAATCAGAAAAATGGAGGTAGACGGGATTATTAAAAAACAGGCGTCGTCTTATATAAACCCCATCACAGTAGTGAAGAAAAGTAATGGTCAGATACGTCTTTGTCTCGATGCCAGGACCATCAACTTGAAGATTCTTCCAGAAAATGACCGACCACCCAAGATTAGAGATCTGCTTCGAAAATTCAAAGGGAGAGCATGTTTCAGCGTTCTTGACTTGACGTCTTCATTTTATCAAGTTCAGCTAGAAGAAGATAGTATGCAGTACACTGGATTCCTATTTGACCAGACGTCATGGGTCTTTGTCAGAATGCCTTTTGGTATGGTTAACAGTGGACCAGCACTTATTCGAGCACTTGATAGTAAGCTCACTGACGAAGTGAAAGAAAATGTAATCTGCTACATTGACGATTTAATCGTATCTTCACCCAGCGCCGCAGAACATTTAGTGCACTTGAGAAAGTTGTTCGAGAATTTAAGGGAGGCCAATATCAAGGTCAATTTTGGAAAATGTCAATTCTTGAAGCAGGAGATAAATTACTTGGGGCATACTATTGATAAAGATGGATATCATCCAAACTTGAAAAAAGTAGATGCGATCACGAGATTTCCAAAGCCAACTAAGGTGAAACAAGTCAGAGAATTTGTAGGAGCATGCCAATTTATTAGCAGCCACTGTCCAAGATACTCTGAAATTATGGCTCCTCTGTATGACTTACTCAAGAAGAATAACAGATGGAAATGGAGTACCGCTGCAGACGAGGCTTTTGAGAAAGCAAAAGAGATGCTCAGAAATAATGTGAAACTGGAGTACCCAGACTTTGAGAAGGTGTTCTATATTGAGTCTGATGCATCAAGAGTAGGCATTAGTGCAGTCTTATACCAGAAAGACGAGGCAGGCAACAAGCACTACATTGCGTTCACTAGTCGGAAGTTGAAGAAACACGAGGAAAACTACTTCACGACAGAGCTTGAAGCGTTAGCTTTTGTAACAGCATTGCAAGCCTGGAAGAAAATACTGCTGGGACACAAGGTCATCATTATTACTGACCATAAAGCACTACAGTTTATGCTGCAAACTGACATGTCGAGTGATAGATTGACACGTTGGGCTTTGTTCACCCAACAATTTAACGCCACTATCGTCCACCAGCCTGGGAAAGATAACTTACTGGCTGATGCTCTATCACGTAACCCTATTAAAAATGTGCAGATACACCATGTACAATTGGAGCAAGAAGATCAAGAAACCGTTAGGAGGTTAGCCCGAATCGGTGTGTCACAGAAGAGACACGCTCCAATAAGGAAAATGTACAGGTTCCTCAAGGGTTACATGGACAATACTGATGTTGACTATGCAGTTACACGGAGAAATTCACGACACTTTATCTAGAGTGGAGACATCGTATGCAAGTATGCTGACTCTGCGCATACAAAACTCCGAATAGTCGTGCCACCTAAACTTGTTGTCAATTTAGTGTGGGTAGCTCATCACGCAACTGGACATGCCGGTTTAGATAAGACTCTTAATACTCTTAAAGAGAGATTTATCTGGACTAACATGCGTTCCAGCATTGCCAAGGTCATTCGATCATGTGACAAATGTCAAAGAGCAAAGTATGCTTCTGCTTTATTAAAAGGAAAACCGAAGGCTATGATTCCTTCTAAGCCAAACGAACTAATGGCGACGGACATATTTAGCCCCTGTCCGAAGGGATATCAGGGTAACCAGTACCTGTTGGTTACCGTGGATGTTTTCTCAAAATTTGTTACAATGAGTCCCATGCAGAAAGCTAACACGAGGAACGTAGTAAGCAGACTGGAAAATGCTGTATTTCCTAAAGCTGGTAAACCAGAATATCTACTGTCAGATCATGGAACGCAGTTTACATCCGTGGAATTTGCAGCGGATATGGAAAGGCTTGGCATTAAGCACTTATTTTCAAGCGTGCGTTACCCAGAATCGAATTCCTCAGAAAGATATATGGCTGAATTTTCGAAATTCTGTCGAATTTTCTGTCCAAATGATCATTCTGGTTGGGTGAGATTTGTACCCCTTATTGAGGAATGTCTGAACTCTACAGTGCAGGAGAGCACATGAGAAGTGCCAATTCGACTTTATCTAGGAAGAAACCCAGAAAGGCCGTGGGATAATCTTTTCAACCATGTTCCTAGAGATCCCGACCTAGGAAGGCAGCAGAGGATTGACAAGGCGCAGGAACAACTCCAGAAAGCAGCAGAGAAACGATTGAAAAGAGTACCTGGAAAACGTTTTGGTACACCCTTACAAGTTGGAAATCTTGTATTATTACGCAGACCTGTCAAGGCTGATATGAGCAAGAAAATATACCCCAAATTTGGAAATGTGTTCATGGGTCCGTTTAGGATTACGAACGCCTATGGAAACAACTGCTATGAACTCTACGATGATGAGAATAATGTCATTTACGGCAAGTTCAATGCTGGAAATTTGAAAAGATACTATACTAGAGTAAGCCAGTAATAATTCAATTTCGTGTTCAAGAGAGTTGAGGTAATTGTAACGCTGAGTTTAAAAACAATTTGCAACTGTTTTTAAAACGTGGTGAGAGGAGAATGCCCCCGTTATTGAATTATATAGAGACCACGGTGGCTATATTGGAAATTATATAGAAAGTTATGGCTGTCATAGTTATGACGTGGGTAGTCATGACGTAAGCACGGATGACGCAGATGTTATGCCAGCAGGCTACTTGAGCTGAGATTCTCAGTGACGTCAGCATTTATTCGAGAAAGATCCGAGATCTACGACGCAGTCGCAGGAAACGTGGAATTCTGCTGAGGAAGAAATTATGCTATTGGAGGGGAGGCTTGAACCAATGAACGATAGTCTGAAGGAAGACGGAGATTGCTGAAACTATGGTATTTTTATTACTTTTTGGAATGCAGAATTGTGGAAATCCATTTGCAGTAGAGGCATTGATCTGGAATTTTGGTGAAATTTATTTTCAGTTTTTGAATTTTGAAAATCCGTCATGTATTGACGAAGTTGGAACTCCTAGCGATGACGCAGTAACGCACTATGGAAGGGATAGATACGCCCCTCATGAAGTTCATAAAAGGCCTTGCGCAGAAGAGAGGAGCCTCATTCCTCATTCTCAGATCATCAATCGTCTGATATTCAATCGTCAGATCTCAAATAGTTATTTCAGTGAAACGTCGAGTGAGATTAGTAGTGAAAGAGTCGTCTTTATAACGCGTGGTGAATCCACTGCATTAAACGAGAGTCGAGTATGCAAGCAGTGCAGGTTTACTGTTTGTAAATCTAGGTGAAGTTGAAACGCACATTATAACGCGTCTACGAGATTAGCTGTGAACAGTTAGCGGTCGCCTATAAGCTAATTCTCTGGTGCATCGCTACAGTAAGCAGTGTAGAAAAGTTGAACAATTTCGAGTAATTATTTTGGAAGATATTAGCAGTTTTAGACGACTGACAAAAGTGATTTTCTCGCCACAGGAGAAACACTTTCTATCGCCAGAATCTACGCTACGGCTGACACGGCTAGTGAAATAGGGAGACTTCAGATTGCTTTTGTGACACAACGCTACAGTATTATGGAACAGTTTAATATGACAGTTTGTTCTTCTATTACCATAACCGAAGAGAAGATGGAAGGCTAAAGGACTTAATGCAATTGGGACATATTTCAACGGAGTAAGATAGCAACATGGAACTTCGCTAATTGCTATTCCACACAAGCGAACATGCGGTGAATAAACACCTACACCCATGTTTCGTGATTAAAGGCTGAATACTATCAAACAGCAATGGAAATGATTTCATACTTACTGAATATGAATATTTCTTCGGAAATTTCTACAAAAACTTCATGGCGATTTTCAACTGGAACTTCAGGGATTTTTCAAGAGAGGTCAGGGTTGTCCCGACTCACAAAGAAGATTATTGCCGGAAGGATGTCGTTCGTCTTCACGAAGCAGTGCAATTTCCGAAGGAGGAAGCAGTTCGATTCTCCGATGGTGCTGTTTCTTGTTTCGAGGATGGAGCTCAGCTTTAACTTGGTGAAATGGATCCATCAACAGTCTTCTTTGGGGAATTTTCCCCTGGAACGTCAATCGGCAGATAAGGTAGTCGTGAACGTTTATTGTATTTGAGTTTCTTAGCAATATTTGAGCAACCATTTTCCCATATTTTTGTCCTCATGTATTTTGCCCGATATTCTTGTTTGAGATTCCTATTCTCAGTTCACCTTGATGAGTTATGCCTTTTTCGACGATTTATTAAGACATTGTTATGTCATGGGCATAGTTAAACGATTTTGGATCAGTTGAGACTGATATTTAGATTTTTCAGTAATTTGCTTATTATTTTTGTAGTCACGATTTGACTGTAAGTTAATGATTTTTATGGCAGATTTAAATTCAGACAGCGTGTCACTTTATTAAAGTAATTCTACCCCAGTTTAATTACTTTGACCAATTTTCTGTCATCATCAAGAAGGAAGAACATTTAAATGATTTTAGAGCGTTAAAATCCAGTACGTTGTCGACGATCTTGGAAATACTAGTCGTTATTTGAATTGATTGCAACACAGACATTTATCGTCAGTTATGAACGATCATTGCATCATAGACATTTTGTGAAAGATGAACTTTAATTATGAATTATTGAATGCATTAAAGTCATAAACTTGTGTTAGGTTTTTTCTCATTTAGAGATTTATATAATGATGTTTGCATTCCCAGTCTAATTGGATTCTATTCGACTATTTTGCAGCTTAATCGCACTTTGTTTGATGATAGTATTTTTATACTACAATTCTTTGAAAATGTTAATCTTAAATTTTGATAGACCAGACAGGCGTATATAAGCGTATTCACTATTAAATTTGTTTGTGATTGGCAAATTTTTACTTCATTACGATTCATGAATGAAATCCACGAAGGTTAAATGACAACAGTTTTGAAACAATTAATGATTATAAGAATTTTTAAGTGGAACTATGAATGTATAATCGCTAGTGCAGCGGACATGTTGAAAGTCGCTGATGTATAATGCCCTTAAATAAATGAAGGAGATTCCCACAGTAATTAATGATGATAAAGATTGTGTTAGTGGAGGTTTTTGTAAAGTCTGTGGAAGATTTTGATGCCGTATATTTTAATATATGATGAATTTTGGGCCTATTTTGTAATGCAGTTTGTGCATTATTTTGTAAGCGAAGTATTTTCCGCTAGAGTGTATTGTCATAGTTCGTTGAAAATTAATCAAGTGAATTTGCTGTTATAATTAACAAGAGTTTTGAAAGAATTTGAGATAAGATTTTGAATGAAGATTACCGTCACAAATAATTATAATTATTACAACCTTTATTAAACCAGATTGTGACATTAAAATGTATAACTAACCTTCATTGGTCGATTATATTAACACGATTATGAAATTACCAACCGGATGAACATGTGGTTCAATGTATTTCTTAAATTAATAATTTAAATAATTTAAATGTTGATATTGTAAATAATGATGTAGATATCTTTGAAAATAATGTGGAACGAAAGTAATGTTAAAGGCGTGTTTAAAATTTTTGTAATTATCTTCTACAATATTATAAACAATTTCTAATTGTTATAAATAATTTATGTGATTTTGTTATAAACATTTAAGAGTGTGTTTTATACTCTAACCTATGATTATTAAACATTTGGATGATAACTTAACAAGTTTAGGGTTTGTCAGAATAATCCAGTGGTATGTGAGTTAAGCATTTGAAAGATTTGCGTCAATATATATGAGTTGTCTTGTAGACATTTAAAGCTTAGAGAAGGAGCTGAATTCTTACGCAGTGTGGCGTGACAAGTGAACCCCATTTGACAGGTGTGAGCCAGGTTGAAGAGTAGACCAGCTGGCCAGACATCTGGTTATCAGCGGGCGAGGTCGATACTCTGGCCTTGCGCCTATTAATACAAGTGTGATGTTTATTAAAAGAAACCAGATGCTCTATATATATGTGTCGCTTCCTGACTTCCTCATCCAATCCAAATGTGTTTTGAATGTTACGTTATTTGAGCTCATGGGAGCTAACATGTTTTATGATAACTTTGCAAGTCCTTCAAGTGGACATAGTCAGATTGACATGGGCTACTGATAGCCACATTTATTTTGTTGAGTTGTTAAAATCATACCCTTTATTTGAAATAAAAGCTTTTGTACAGTTCAAAGTTCTCGTCTTCGTTTTGGTTCATTTTTAAATGTCATGGTCAAGATTATTGTGGGAGCATACTTTAGTGATCCTGTTGTCAACCCAATCCCCGAGATAATTTTTAAGAGGTAAGTAAAAGTAAGTATGAAACCCCGTCTATATTGGTGTGTTCCACAATAATTTTCTTGGTAACTTCTGTGTTCAAACCTCGGTAGTATCTGTCAGTGCCATTTTCATTGATGTAGCTGAGCCGGTGCGATTGATTGTTGGCAATCCGATTGAGGGGGCGGATATCTGACAGCCTACTATCCGGGTAAACGGGGACAGTACCTACTGTAAGGCAACGGCCACCTCCTTCTCGCTTCCTTGCCTATCCATCCCAAACTTCCCCTCCCTTCCCATCCCTCATAAGGCTCCTGTTCGCTTTGCAGGTGAGTCTGCCTGGGCGAGGTGCTGATCACACCTCCTACACTCCGATCAGTTGTTCCCAGCTCTAGGACACTGCCCGTAGAGGCGGTAGTGGTGAGTTCCCTCGCTGAGTCCGTGGGCTCCAGCAACCTGGAGGGTAAACTCGATTTAAAAGAAAATGTATTTTGCATACAGAATTCAAAATACAATAACTGAATCTTTGAAAATACGAAATTGTGTTTTAAAGTAAAATTGAAAGTACTTTCAGTCAAGTTTGCTTGCAAACCATTGATTTGAAACATTTTAATGGAATGAAAATCGTTTTCGCTGGAAGTATTAGGTATTTACAGAATTTTTTAAAAATACAATAATTGTGTCGATTTTTTTTTCTTCAGCCGGTCAACATGGTTGTCCCCAATTGTAATGGGTGGTTCCCTAATCCTGAAAAAAAACCCACATTCGATTAATAAATACACTTTTATGACCAGTTTCGATCGTCAAGCGATCATCTGATCTATTACACTTAGGCTATCAAATCATGTCTATAAGTATGGATGGTAGTATTTGCAATATGTACACTTGTAGTAGTAGTAGTATTTAAACTAACAGACGCCTCCGTGGGTTAGGCGGCAGCACGCCGGCCTCTCACCGCTGGGTCCGTGGTTCAAATCCCGGTCACTCCATGTGAGATTTGTGCTGGACAAAGCGGAGGCAGACAGGTTTTTCTCCGGGTGCTCCGGTTTTCCCTGTCACAAATTTCATTCCAGCAACACTCTCCACTATCATTTAATTTCATCTGTCATTTATTTAAGCATTGCCCCAGGGGAGTGCGACAGACTTCGGCAGCCGGCACAGTTCATATCCTCGCCGCTGGATTGGGGGCTTCATTCAGTCCATTCCCTGACCCGGTCGGTCGACTGGAGGATTTTCATTTTTCTTTGATACATTTCTCGTACCATGAAATCAATTCCTTTGAGATAGGCCCACGGTCCTCTAATCACCAAGTGTCAGGTCCTTGTGCTTTTGACAGGGTTGGGTACAGTGGCGTAACTACGGGGTGATCAGACCAGTGTCAAATCATAAAAATATAAAATTTGTTGATGAACTTAATTTTGAGTAAATCCAATCTTAAGATTGATGACTAATGATTGGATTATGTAAGTTTTACTTGCCTTACTAATTTGAAAGCGATTATTTTCACTCATGTAATTTTAATGTTGAAAAAAGATACAGTCAGTCTGAGAGACTCGACTTTATATCATTTCAAATGACGCATGCTACAAATGCTACACATGTTAGAAAGGCTCAGGAGGGCTTCCCGCTTCGCTTGAAGCCCCAGGACTCTTTCAACAGACTTCATTACCCATTAAATTAGGCTTCCCGCGCGGAGAACGGAGAGCGGGAGGTGCACTCTGCTGCATGACGTCACGTACTCGCCGTCTCTGTATCGCATAACGCCAGACCCCAGGAGTAAACTCAGACTCAACAGACTCCATTACCCTTTAACTTAGGCTTCCCGCGCGGGGAACGGAGAGCGGAAGGTGCACTCTGCTGCATAACGTCACGCACTCGCCGTCTCCGGATCGCATAACGTCAGACCCCAGGAGTAAACTCAGACTCGGTGCATATGCACTGAACAACATGAAGACGTCATACACGCCGTAACCGTAACGCATAACGGTAGACCAAAGCATAACGATGAAGTCGACAAGATCATTTGTAATGATAAAATCCTTATCATACGAATTTCTTTGCAAAAACGTAAAATTGAGCAATTTTCTCAATTGTGCCAAAAGTTGAAGGGCTAAAGGGCCCGGAAAGGTTTCTAATTGTGAATCTTGGAGATCTCTATCAAACTAAAGAACCAAATTTCGAAAATCACTTCCCTCCTAAATGCAGCTTAAAATCGCTTGTATCTTGACTCGTTTTCTGTTTGATTCAAATCCTAGCCAAATTAACTTATTTACATATTTATTTCTTTAATGTGTTCCTTGATTCAATATACTCAGGCGTTTTTAGATGCTTTTTGAAAATTCTTCACACCGGAAGTAGTTATAAGGGCTCAAGTGAAACTCTGCATTGACTCACACTAGTACTCGTAGTTGTAGTAAAGGCACACTGCAAATCTAATCGACCGGATATGGTTGAGTTTGACTCACACTAGCTCTCGTAGTGATAAGAAAGGTGAACTGCTAATCTAATCGACCGGATAGGGGTAAGTTTCTGATGGACAATCATCAGTTTACAGCAAGGTAACTACAGTGAGTCCGGGAATGTTCTCCGCAGCGCCTACATGCGTCTGCGAGAGCTAGCTACAGCAGTTACGTTGGTAGCACGGCTGCCGCTTGCATCATAACAAATAAACAGTAAACTTTGTACTCACCACAGCCACTCATAACAAATGCTGGAACCATTCACAGTACATCACTCTTTTTCCGTAATCAGTTTGTTTTAATTCATGAACCACGGTAACTTTATAGGGGAACAAACAACTGAAGCTTGTCTCTTACAGCTTTATGTGCTGTCGACTTAGAGATTCCTGTTTGTTGAGCTAATTTTCGTGTTGATTTACTTGGACTATGCAGCATTATATCGGAGATTTCATCAAGTTTTTCGTCTGTTTAAAGCGTAGGCCTGCCTGTTCCCGGTACATCGTTAACTGAGCCAGTCACACGACATTTACTTATCAAATCCCGGACGGTATCACGGCTTGGACACTTTGAATTAGGAAACCGCGCCTGAAATCTTAATTTTACATTTTCTGTAAACCGATCGCTTTCGCGAAAAACGTATTCCACCAAAAACACTCTCTCTTCAGTAGTAAACAATACCGCCTGTATACTGTTGCACTCTTCCAATAATAAATCTATCTGAACGCTCGCTTATCGCAATACACACTGAAGACAGACACGCTCGCTCGCTTATCGCAGTACACACTGACGATTCGACAGTCTACAGCTGTGGCCTGACGGTAGGGACCATCCCATCATTTGCCCGAAGACGAAGTGGGAAACCAAGGAAAACCACTTTGAGGATGGCTGAGGTGGGAATCGAACCCCTCTACTCATTTGGACCACCCGAAAATTTCGTAATAGTTTAGACATTTTTATTTCGTAGTCAGTTTACCCTCCATTTAGGCTTTTCCCACGGACTCAGAGAGGGATCTCACCTTTACCGCCTCTACAGGCAGTGTTCTGGAGCTTGACATCGGGTCATGGGATAAACTGGGGAGATGGGACTAGCGCCTCGCCCAGGCGGCCTCACCTGCACAGCGAACGAGAGACCTCTTGAGGGATGGGACGGGATGGAAAAGTGGAGAAAACGACGATAATTAATTACAAATGCACAAAAAAGGAAGGTTTAGTCTATGACATGAAAGGATAATTTCAACATTGAGTTGCTTGCCTGTAGGGCTAGAACTATGGATTCTTTTTAGCGTTACCCTAACTGAACACTTATTGAATGCATAAAGAGTTTTGAAGCCATTTTTAGCCTATATTCATTTATGAAAAAAAAACTGGACTTATGAGATCATCTTTTTGTAACCTTCCCAGTTTACAAAGGAATCGAACCCTTACTTTCGGGAGGTGCAATTTTATTAATCATGTGCATATTTTTATTTGATGATTTTTTTTATTTTAGAATTATTTATTAGAGTGTATATGATGACGCGATTGATTTCCAATTAATTTGTTTAGATTTTAAGTATTGTAATTTAGCAGGATCTGAATCTAGGGATAGTTGTATATTTTAACATTGAAGTAATGTAAAGTTTGAGAAGCTGGAATTGTGTTCATGACAAGGAAATTGAACTGTTGTTGAGGCGGGATTTCTCCCGAGCGCGGAGTGGCTGGGTGACTCATTAGAGAGACTTGACAACCATGTGCTGTTGATGTGTCCAGGGTATTTTGGAGACCAGGAGGGATGTTCCATACATGGTCATATTTTAATTCTGTTGTTGTGATTGATTGTATCGGAGGAGGAAGCCAGGTAAACCAGTGGTTGTGGAGGGGGATGATGACTGTTACTTAGATCTGTGGAGGCAAGTGAAAGACACTCAATTTAGAACTCCGGGCGGGAGTAGACACTCAATTTTCAGACCGCGTGTGGAGCGGAACTCAATTTTAGGATCCCGGGTGGATCGGTACTCCACGAGGGAGTAGGACTTGTCTTTTGGCATTGTGTGTTTTTGTTGGTCGAGGAGGAAGTATTGCAGAGTAACAATAGTTGTGTTTAGGATACAATTACTGAAGTTGCTGGCTATAAGTTCCCTAGTGAATGATGAGCCTAGTTTCAAGTATATCGCCAAGGTTGCTTGTCTCAAATTGCACAAAGTATTGTGATCTAAAATCTGTATACCAATATTCCGAGACGGTAGCGGCAAATTTATTCTTCGACGAATGCTAGTCAAATATGCTAGGCATTAGTAAATTCATGAGCGGAGTAAATGCGAAGATCCAACACACGGATTCTAAGCATGTAAATTTAATCAGATCCGCGAAGCAGGTTGAATCGTTGGATGCTGACCATTAAAGTAACATACATATTCTTCATAATTACAAAGCCGGCGTGTGAAACAAATTTATGTTGTGCTGCGAGTATATAGGACTAATTCTTTGGGAGAACTTACCCCAGAATTAGTAGAGTAAGGTCGCCATTGCTGAAACCAACATCTGTAAGTACCAGTCAACATTATTCCCGAGGGTCATCTGTATTATGTCGTATGTGTACCTGTGTAAATATAATAGGGAGTGGTAATTTAATCTGTACGAGGAAGATCCTGCGAGTGATTATACTATATCTGGGTTGATAATACACGATCGATTTTACCAGAATTTCAAATGCTTTCATTTATTAGGTCACCAGTGTAGTTAGGTGTGAATGTCTATTGCTGTTGATTATATCGTACAGGTGTTTAAC
Source organism: Meconema thalassinum (assembly GCA_946902985.2). NCBI lineage: Eukaryota > Metazoa > Arthropoda > Insecta > Orthoptera > Tettigoniidae > Meconema > Meconema thalassinum. The sequence continues at coordinate 181,235,561 of OX336393.1, forward strand.
CCCCACGCACCCCGTATATATATAAGTATTGTGCACCCTTCAATAAAGCATGGTTTTCTCAAGAGTCATTTACGGGGTCGTGTTCAGTCCTGACTGCGTTATACAGCAAAGTTCGCTTAAAACAACATGCTCTAATGAATAGAAAGGTCCATGACAGAGGCTATACTAGAAATAAAATGAATAACAAGTAGAATAACAGAAATTTAATGACTGAATAGTATGTGCATAATAATAATAATAAATAAACGAAATTCCTCCCTGACTTTCACCCCCTTATAAATAAATATATTACTGAGCGGTAAGACTCGCTCCACACAACAAAACAATGTGAATACAGCTTCACTCAAAATGATAAATCATAACATAAACCTTGAGCTGTAAGAACTCACTCGTCATAACATATGGATACAAGTCCATTTTTCCTGGTCAAGAAGTTATATAATGCGTGGTGTACTGCTCGTTAATAAGAAACTGAGTACTGATGCGAGTCCGTTTACAACTGAAACAGTCATGTTGCTTACGGAGTTGCATCTTTTAAATCACACTACGGCTATGGGACCCACCCTTAATTAATACACTATAATTACTACTGACACATGCAAGATCTAATAACACAAAAAGATGAAGAATCTCCCTGAGATTCTAGCTGGTGCCAGAGCACATAAATAAACAAAAAGAGCATGCCAGAAATAGGCCAAAACGCTCTCATCACAACTTGGGAACATAGCCTCGCGCACCCTAATGCCACACGGGTCATTGAACGCGTAAAAATAAACACACAAGAATTAAAGCAAAAGCAACAAAATACAAGCCTAACGGCTGAAAAACTATGTTTACATTTATATAAAACGCCGGACAAACAGGAGTTTCGGAAGCTACCTTACAACTATGGACAGCACACATTTAATCAATCAAATACTCATTATAACCGATCAGGTTTTGTGAATTTTAAACAACGTCTTAAATTGAAGTACAGGATCCTGGCCTGTTACTAATGACAAGTCGCGTTGTCTGATTTGAGCGCGCCCCTCTTGTATGAGTCATCGCTGCCTCAATTATCTCTCTCAGTCCCTCAAGCTAGGTGCAGTTTCCCTCTGGAAACGCCAACATATCTCACCCGTCCACCTGGATGGCAAGAAAACACAAATATATACCACAAGTCCACACTCGCGAGGTTATGAACTGGGCTGATGTAGAGCAAGTCAGAATAATCACAATGATATATTCTCGCTAGCACATCATAAAAATCACACAACGCACCAAAAGCTTGGACTGACTCTCATAAACATACCACTGGGTCGGCTCAAAACAGATCAACAACTTTGCGTCCATTGACACATTCAAAAAAAAATACACAACAAAAACTCGGGTGCAAAGTGCCATCCCGTTCAGATCTGCTGGAAAAGCAACTATCAAAATAATCCTGATCCATCATAAAATTCTGCTCACAAATAATCTTTACCCTCCAAATTCTATTTTTAATCTCAAAATTAAGTCTGTTCCATTTTTGTTATAAGGCATACCTCCGAATAATAATGCTTGACCGCGATTTACGCAAGCGAATGCGAGCACGAGCTGCGCGTCGCCACGTATAGTTGAACCAAATACAATCACAATATTTACAAATTACACAACGCTCGGCTTGTCCCATATTTAATGTGTCAGTAAAACAAGAACTAAGAATCTACATTACCAAGCAAGCAAACAAATATCTACAAAAATATGTCCCATAATACCATAGCTGATTTAATAAATAAATAAATAAATAAATTCATTTGTACTCAATCCTTTAAAACAGCGTCAGGAAAACGTCTGCAGCCATCTCCTTTAAGAAGTTTATCTCGTCATCGACATCTTCTGGCAAATGTCCTGCTGGTTCCATGATCCGGTCTCGTTCCTAGACGTCATCTTGTGCTGAATTAAATAAAGTTTTGTCAGATACACACACGATATATTTCCTATTAAATTCACCTATCAAGTACTAAATTCCTTGACAGTCTATTTGGTGAATTATTTCGATGAACTGGTCCTACTGGTAGTGCTGGGACTACAAATAATTCACTGAAGTTACACTTATAACTTGACGAAACTGTTCCATGTTCAAATACATGAAAATATGCAGAGTATGCCTCGTGTCTTCGGACACCTTACGTCCTCAAATGCTGAAACAAAAATCAACGTCACGTCCTCAGACGCACAAAATAAAGAGTGTCTGTTACGTCCTCAGACGCACAAAATAAAGTATGTACGTTACGTCCTCAGACGCACAAAATAAGAGTAAACGTTACGTCCTCAGACGCACAAATAAAAGTGTATTCTCTCGAAGCTTTCTGGATCCTTATAAATGAAACTGACTAGGGTAGGGGTGGAAGGGGATTTATGAAAAAATATTCCATAATAATTATCAGACTAGCATGCGATCGGTATCATTGAGTACGTAGCAGCGTGGAGGTTACGATTATGCTGTGGCTGGCTCGAATCGATCGTGGAATTAATCCGTAGATAACTCCCGCGTTAATTTACCAGGGTGCGTTACCAAGCCGAGTTGCCGCTAAAACAAGGCGTCTTGATATTATTGGTTCAGACTCTTGTATGTCTTTGCGCGCCTTTACATGTATTTCTGCCATAGGGAGTGGTTAACATGAAGATTGACCAATTACATCGTAGCATTCGATTTTCTTCTTGACGCCAACACTCATAGCAACAGGCCATATTGTGCGTACCCAAGCCGTCTCCGCGCTAAAAGGTGCACCTGTCGTATGTGTCAAGAATATTTATGCTACTTCCTAAAATACCACAGGAGCTTAAACCATTGTGTCCTCTCGGCCACTGATTTCTCAATATTTCCCAACACCGGCTGGCTCTCATATCTGCTGTCTGTAGAAATGTATCAAAAGATGATGAATAATTATTAGAATCCTTTATACAGCCTGTGGATAAAGGGTTCAATTGAGAGGCTGGAAAGTTCCAATTGGTCGCTCAAGTGGGGCTGGTTCATTTCTATTGACGGCCAACTGTGGAGCTCGAAGTACGATATAACAAGAACAATAACATCCACGTGTACGCATACTCCAATAAACTTAGCTAAATTTTCATGCAGATTAGATATCATCAGAGGAAAGTTTGGAATTGAGAAATAGAGCTATTAGTAAAATTAACGTTAAGATGGCGGGAAAGGACTTGGGCATGGACGTGGACAAGAGTGGGAAGGGTGAAGGCTTAATAGATACACCATCCGGGAATCTATTAATTCAGAGAAAAACCAGATCACCTAGCAGGGGATAGTAAAATTAACGATAAGGAAGGGGGGGGGGTGAACGATAGGATGCTCCAAATGCTTGCGGCTATGAACGAATCGATAGGAGGGAAAATAGAATCTTTAAGTAAGGAAATGGGTCAGAAAATAGAAGTTGTAAGTAAGGAGATAAGTGAGGTCAGAGAGTCTATGAGTGAGACTATTAAGAAGCAGGAAGAGTCGATGATAGAGTCTATGGGTCAGAAAATAGAAGTTGTAAGTAAGGAAATAGGTGAGGTCAGAGAGTCTATGAGTGTGTCTATTAAGAAGCAGGAAGAGTCGATGATAGAGTCTATGGGTCAGAAAATAGAAGTTGTAAGTAAGGAAATGGGTGAGGTCAGAGAGTCTATGAGTGAGTCTATTAAGAAGCAGGAAGAGTCGATAAAAGGGTCTATGAGTAAGGAAATAGGTGAGGTTAGAGAGTCTATGGGCCAGAAAATAGAGTCTGTAGGTAAACAGGTGGAATCTGTGAAATTATATGTAGATGAGGCAGTGGAAGAAACGGCAGATGCCACTAATACTAAAATAGAAGAATTAAGTAAGGAAATGCAGGAGCATAAATCAGTTATGAGCAGTAGGATGGAAAACTTAGAGAAGGATCTTAGTAGTAAAATAGAGGAGAGAGAATATGTTCTTAGAGAGGAAATAGCGAGAAAGCAGGATAGCGTGGAAAGTAGGATAGCAGGGATGGAAGGCCATCAGGAAAAACAGAAGCGGGAACTGGGGGAAGTCAGGAAACAAATTATTATTAACGGGGAACATAGAAAAACGAGTAAATGGAGCGTGTGCAGAGGTTTGCAATACCGTAAGGGATGATTCTAAGGAAAATTTACGTAGAGTAGGATTCATAGAAGATAAATTGGGGGAGATCGAGAGACTTAAGGGAGAACAGGTGACATTGGCGGAAAATTGTGAAAAACTTAAGGAAGAGTTTATAAAAGTGAGAAGAGAAGTGAGAGACCGACCGATGAGTCACAGAGGAGCAATGTCACTTGGTTGTTCCAATAGGGATCTGGGGCTTCCACAGCTTAATTCACGACAATTTAATCCCATGGATTATTTGAAATCCATAGAAAAGAAATTTAAAAAAGATTTAGACGATGAATTAATAGATTGGGAAACGGTAATGGAAATACTGTCACACTCGTTCAAGGGAGATGTCAAATCTTGGTTCGAGATCTATAGGCCAAACATAAGGAATTTAGAAGATTTTAAAGGGAAATTTAAGGCCAAATTTTGGGGAGAAGCAATTCAAGCCACGGAGAGGGAAACCCTCATGTTTGGAAAATTTAAGGAGCGCGACGGGGTATCCCTCACAGAGTATTTTCTAGCCCACGTATTAGTGTGGAAAAACTTAGATGGGGTCACCTCAGATATAGACATTGTTAGGCTGATGCTTAAACATTTTCCCAGCAGAATACAGCAGGCTAGCTGCATGCAGAAAGTGAAAAGTATTGATGAGTTGGATGAGCTATTAACTAGTTTCGACAATTTAGGCCTTCAGCAAATGAACAGAACGGAAGTGAAGAATGAAAATAGACAGAATGAGCATCAACCTAATCAGAACAGGAATAGGTTTAATCAGGCTGGCAGAGGTGACAATTTCAATAGAAGGAGGGAGGAAAACAATAATTGGAGGGCAGAGAACAATAGACAGGGGGATAATTATCAGAGGAGAGATAATTTCGAAAGGCGGGAAAATTTTCAGAGGGGCCAACAGGAGGGGACTGTTCAGGGAACGAATGAATCTAGGAGGGTACAGGAACCAGCTCAGATACAAGGTACGAGTGATTTAAACTCGCAGCGGGTTGTGTAAAAAGGTCAGGTAGACAGCTCGAAGGTGAATGTGTTAGGCAGTGTGTGATTCAAGAAGAGAAGATGAGTTTCACGCCTATGACGAAGGAGGATTTGTTAGCTGACCAAGAGGAGTTTAAAGTAGAGGGTAAGAGCGAGGTGTTTTCATCGGTCATTGAAGTAGGTATTTTAGGAACAGAGATGAGGGCTCTGGTAGACTCTGGGAGTGAAAGGTCGTGCATAAGCAAGGTGGCTTATGAAGAAATTATTAGGGGTGGTCATGAGTTGGAAGAGATACCTGTTAAGACCTTACATATTATTACTGCTGTAGGAAGTAAAAGCCAGAAGTTCAGTAAGCAGATATTGTTGCCTATTAAGTTAGAAGGTAAAGTGAGCAATCAATGTTGTTTGGTCATTCCCAATTTAATTTATGAGGTGGTGCTTGGTAATGACTGGTTGAATAAGCATAAGGTTGTTCAGGATTTTGTCAACGGAGTTGTATGTCTGGAGAAAAGCATTAGTGGTCAGGGAATTAAAATGAGGTGTGAGTTAGTTGAGGAGATGGATGGTGCGTGTATTACTAAGGGTTTGGAGGGGATGTCAGCAGAGGTGGCTGACGAGGAGGTACAGCTGGAGGCTATGTGTCATATTTCGGTAGAGGAACATCGAGGTGATCCACTTTGGGAAGCCGTGGACAAAAGTAACTTGTGTGATGAGAGTAAGGAAGATTTATTGGAAGTGTTGTTGAGTAACAAGGAGGTATTTAGTGATAAGCCGGGATTAACACACATATACACCCATCAATTCGAGCTAGTTGATAGTTCACAATTTTCAGGACCCAGATATGCCATTCTTTTCAGGTACCGTATGCTGCCGCCGTGGAGATGAGATTAACCGTATGTTAGACCAGGGTATTATAGAGCCTTCCACGAGTATGTATTCTAACCCACTTGTTGTTGTTGGAAAGAGTGATGGTTCAGTTAGACTATGTATTGACGCTCGTCAATTAAATTTGAGATTGGCAGGAGACACCCAGAGGCCTGAATGTATTGAGGACTTAGTTCAGAAGTTTACCGTTAGGAAGTGGTTTTCAACCATGGATTTGAGCGCCAGCTTTGGGCAAGTCCCTTTAAGAATGGAAGATAGGAAGTTAACGGCTTTTAGCTACAAGAGTGGTCTGTTTCAGCATTGTGTTGTGCCATTTGGGTGCAAAACTGGTAGTTCAGCATTGATTAGGGCTTTAAATTTAGTATTAGGAAGGGACACATATGATTCCGTTACAATGCACATTGACGATCTTATTATTGCATCTCACACTAAAGAGGATCACATAAGACACGTGGACATATTTTTGAGAAAGTTAAGGGAGGGGGTTTTACAGTAAAACTTAGTAAGTTTTCGTTTGCAACACAACAAATTACTTTTCTAGGGCCCACAATCACTACTCAAGGGATTTTTCCTGCACAATCGCGTTTAGAGAAGATAAACAACACCGCTACACCACGTAACGCCAAGCAACTTCGAAGCATTTTAGGGGTCTTTAACTATTTTAGGAGATTTGTCGTTAGGTATTCCAATCTGGTTGAACCTTTTAGGGAACTGTTGAAGCAGGGTGCTAGATGGTGTGGAACCATGAGCACGAGGCAGCTTTCGCTGAGTTGAAGGGAGGTTTCGTGGAATCAGTTATACTGAAATACCTTAGAATAGATTGTCCTTATGACTGATGCCAGTATGTTAGGGATTTCAGGGGTGCTGTGCCAGTATGATGACGAAGGCAATTTAGGTATAGTCTCATTAGCTAGTAGGGGTTTGAGTACGGCTGAGAAGCGTTACGCTATCACTGAGATAGAGTTGTTGGCTATTGTGTACTCGCTTGGTAAGTTTCGGAGCTATGTTTTGGGGAGCAAGCTGAAGGTGCTCACAGACCATAATGCTCTGGTATTTATGGGCTCTTGTAAGTTGACCTCGAACAGGATGTCGAGATGGATCTTGGCAATTAGTGAGTACGATCTAGAGTATACACACATCAAAGGTAAGGAAAATATCGTGGCTGACTTCCTAAGCAGGAACATAGGTGATGATGATCACCGGGTTGTGAACATTCAACAGGGTATTGTTTTATGTGTCACAAAGACGACGGATTGTGAGGAGGAGATTGGTAAGCTCCGGAATATGTTGGAAGAGCAGGACAAAGACGAGAGCATGGCTCAGGTCTTGGGGGAGTTGAGAGAGAAGAAGGCTGGAGCTAGACTCCAGGTGGGTAAGTTCACCTATAAGCTAGAGTGCGGCTTATTGGCAAGGTTATGTCACCTAGGTGAGGGTATGTGTACCTAGTTCTTTGCAGGAGGCTATGATCTGGTATCACCATAAAGTTTTGGGGCACTTTGGAGCAGCTAAAGTTCTTTTCGCTGTTCAGCAGCATTTTATTTGGCGTAACATGGGAAGGAATATCAGGAAAGTTCGTGCGAGTTGTGATTCTTGTCAACGTTGTAAAGTCCCGACGAGATATTTGCAGGGACCTCGCCAGGCGGTAATCACTGAAAAATCGCGGGATTTACTATGTTGTGATTTATATGGACTTTGAGTCAAATCTCTGTACAGATATCAGTATATCTTTGTGATTGTTGACTCTTTTAGTAAGTTTGTCGAACTGTATCCTCTGAGGAAAGCGACTGGGAAGGGTTGCGCCCTACAAATGTCGACAAATACATACCTGAGTTCGGGAAGCCCATCAGAGTATTGGCTGACCACGGCAGTCAGTTCACCTCAAAAATCTGGAAGACCAAGTTAGGTGAAGTGGGTGCCAGCATATTTTCTCTTCTATAAGATACCCGCAAGGAAATATGAGTGAAAGAATTATGAAAGATCTTGGGAGAGTATTCCGTACTTATGTGAGCGATCGTCATAATGCATGGTTCTCCAAACTAGGAGATATTGAACAATGGTTCAGTAATACGCTGCATGAGAGCACGAAATGCACCCCTAATTAGCTGCAATTTGGTAGGAAACCTACCAATGTGATCGCAAGAATGCTAGGATTGGAAGCGGGAGAGGAGATAGACAGGGATATCAGCATCCGGCTGGCTAGGTTCAATTTAGAGAAGGCAGGAAATAAACGTAGGCGCCAGCAAAAGAGAGAGAAATTTGATTTTTTTAAATGTAGGTGACCAGGTCTTGCTCAGAGTGCCATGTCCTTCTTCCGCTGTTGACAAGGAGATGTCCAAGTTTTTTCAATTGTATAAGGGACCTTTTATAGTAACTAAGCGTATTGGCGAGTGTGCGTACTGCTTAGCAGACCACCAAGGAACCGATGTAGGGTCATACCATGTACATAATCTTAAGAAATATATTTGTTTGTAATGGTAGGGCGGATCCTCTGAGGCAGATTTAGCGGACATTGTGGTATAATTAAACGGGTATACTGCAGGAAATGACGAAGAGTCTACCATTGGCAAGTGATAAAAGCAGAGCAATCAAGTGAAAATGCATTTAGCATGCATTTCGGCGAGTGCAACATGGCTCTGTGCCAAATTGATCATGTGTGACATGAGCTAGATTGAAAGGACACGTGAGGAATTTCCGTGTGAGCTAGTTTTTAGGACACTTGAGGAATCGGTGTGAGGTAGTTTTTTTTAGGACACTAACAATGACATTTGTAAGAATGATTGTTAAATACGACGTCAAGAAAATGAAAATGTAGTGAAGGTTTTTTAAATATTTGAAGGGTGATTTGTGTATGTTGTTCATAGTGTATTTTATTTTAGGGTCATTTATGTATTTCAGTGTTTGATGATGGATTCCCGATTCACATATTCATAGGAACTCCATGGAGGGTAATTTGTAATCTTCCCAGTTTACAAAGGAGTCGAACCCTTATTTTCGGGAGGTGCAATTTTATTAATCATGTGCATATTTTTATTTGATGATTTTTTTATTTTAGAATTATTTATTAGAGTGTATATGATGACGCGATTGATTTCCAATTAATTTGTTTAGATTTTAAGTATTGTAATTTAGCAGGATCTGAATCTAGGGATAGTTATATATTTTAACATTGAAGTAATGTAAAGTTTAAGAAGCTGGAATTGGGTTCATGACAAGGAAATTGACCTGTTGTTGAGGCGGGGTTTCTCCCGAGCGCCGAGTGGCTGGGTGACTCATTAGAGAGACTTGACAACCATGTGCTGCTGATGTGTCCAGGGTATTTTGTAGACCAGGAGGGATGTTCCATACAGGGTCATATTTTAATTCTGTTGTTGTGATTGGTTGTATCGGAGGAGGAAGCCAGGTAAACCAGTGGTTGTGGAGGGGGATGATGACTGTTACTTAGATCTGTGGAGGCAAGTGAGTGACACTCAATTTAGAACTCCGGGCGGGAGTAGACTCAATTTTCCGACCGCGTGTGGAGCAGAACTCAATTTTAGGATCCCCGGCAGATCGGTACTCCACGAGGGAGTAGGACTTGTCTCTTGGTATTGTGTGTTTTTGTTGGTCGAGGAGGAAGTATTACAGACTAACACTAGTTGTGTTTAGGATACATTTACTGAAGTTGCTGGCTATAAGTTCCCTAGTGAATGATGAGCCTAGTTTCAAGTATATCGCCAAGGTTGCTTGTCTCGAATTGCACAAAGCATTGTGATCTAAAATCTGTATACCAATATTCCGAGACGGTAGCGGCAAATTTATTCTTCGACGAATGCTAGTCAAATATGCTAGGCATTAGTAAATTCATGAGCGGAGTAAATGCAAAAATCCAACACACGAATTCTAAGCATGTAAATTCAATCAGAACCACGAAACAGTTTGAATCGTTGGATGCTGACCATCAAAGTAACATACATATTCTTCATAATTACAAAGCTGGCGTGTGAAACAAATTTAAGTTGTGCTGCGAGTATATAGGACTAATTCTTTGGGAGAACTTACCCCGGAATTAGTAGAGTAAGGTCGCCATTGCTGAAACCAACATCTGTAAGTACCAGTCAACATTATTCCCGAGGGTCATCTGTATTATGTCATATGTGTACCTGTGTAAATATGATAGGGAGAGGTAATTTAATCTGTACGAGGAGGATTCTGCTAGTGTTTATACTATGCCTGGGTTGTTTCATTTATTTGGTCACCAGTGTAGTTAGGTGTGAATGTCTATTGCTGTTGATTATATCGTACAGGTGTTTAACCCCCACGCACCCCGTATATATATATATATATATAAGTATTGAGAGGCTGGAAAGTTACAATTGATCGCCCAACTGGGGCTGGTTCATTACATTTTGTCCGTGTGTATGTGTATGTCCCCTAATAAAATCTAAACGGCTGGAGCAATTTCAATGAAACTCGGTAAGAACATAGTAATATATTGTCCGACTCCGACCGGGCCCTTCAAATTTTAATACGTCTCACCAATCCAAAATGGTGGCTGTGCGAAATATTTCACCGGCATTCTATATCTCCGAAACTATTACTGATATCACCCTGAAAGTTTGTGCGGGTATAGAGAATACTTGGTTAAGTTTAGCTATGTAATGCTTAAAAACATGGTAAGTATGAAACCAACATGGCAGCCAAACGAATTTAAAATACTTAAATGGCGTTTTCTCGAGATTTAATCAACCGGGCGCAGTGAAATTTGGTAGGATAAGTGTTTATACAAGATTCAACAAACTGGTATCTGTTTAAATTAAAATTTCTCATAACAAGATGGCGGCTGTGTAAAATGTATAAATTACTGTGTTTTTTTTTTGTTTCCTAATCATGAGATTGAAGTGAATGTTTGAGTAATAAATCTATGTAATATTCTTCATCTAATGATACATACGTCCATGGCCTACATATAGAATAATCCAACATGGCGACAGTAGCGGCTATTCAGGTGAAGGGAGTGAAGAGCCTCTTCATTAGGCATCCCGTAAGATAAACATTATATTTTGTTATTTAAATGCAAATGTTGCAATTGTCTTGCGCTATTTTATCGTGTAGTGTACTGTTATTTCTACAGTCCGTTGCTAGATGGTACGCAAGCGAGGCTGTAACTATGACGGTTTGTGTCAGTTGAACATCCTGTCGCTAGATTGTTCTGTCGTAACTTGGAGGGAATCTGCAGGAGACGAAGTAACGTGTTTACATCGGCCACTTCGTCTCGTTGCCATGGCAACCTGACATCGGGTGTGACGTAATTACCTGCCGTTAGACAGTCGAGTGAAGAAGTTGCTGTGTCTCCAAGGCAATACGTCAAGTCCAGTTGATGAAAGTTAGCATTGCGCCAGGCTTCTTTTCTTTTATGCTGAAGCTTGTATTTATTTTCCCAATAAATAGTATTTATTTATAACGTTACTTACCCTCTTGTTGATGAAAGTTGATGGCTTTTAGTGTAATAATATTTCCAGTGAAAGACACAGTATTACTTTTATTAGAAATTCTCTTCAGTTGGTGGAAAGACGAAGACAAAGGGGAGTTATTAAATTGTGGACGGCCAAATTAATTAATAGAACTGTGCACTAAAATTATATCAAGAAAACCGTCAAATCTTATAGCCTTCATTGCAAGGGATCTTGGTTGGAACAGTTCACATGCTTGTGCAGTAGTTGTATTCTTAAAAACAACCTGTTCTGTTAGCCTTGCTTACTTTTTAGTAACAAATGTGGTGTGTGGAATCTACAAGTTTCAGTGATTTCCAAAACATTAGGTCTACGCGCGGGATGAAAAAAACACAAAGACAGAGAGGAACATTTGAAGTGCCAGTTACAGATTAGAACACTCAAAAGAAACACTACCACGTTATCTGACGCCTTGAGGGAAAATGCAAGACTACAGTGATTGCAGAAAGTATAGGGACAGGTCTAAATTTTGTTTGATGAACATTTGTCCCTAAAATAACAGCATTTTAGTCATTGTTTTACATGATGTTATTAGACATCTATATGAGGGGTTTTCATTTGAAATTTCACTGCTCCAGGTCTAATACTTTTGGAAACGGAATGTTTTTTGTAAACAAGGCTAAAAAACGGTGTTTCTTACTTAAATGTTTTCTTTCTCAAAAACTGCTAGCCCTACAGCTATGAAAATTGTACTGCTTTTTTACTACTATATAGGAATCATAAACATAACAACATGGGAAAAATACTACTTATTTGGTCGCCTCTCAAACAAACTTTTTCCCCAGTAATTTTGGAGGCAAAATTGGTCAATTTCGTTGCGCGATTACTTCCGATTGGAAACACTTCGAGCTATTCTGACTACGCAGTTGTTTTCTCCGTGTCTTGTTTGTGATGGATCGGCTGTGGGTACTTTCTCAAAATATTGCCAATCGGAATTTGTCATGGAACGAAATTGACCAATTTTGCCGCCAAAATTACCGAGGAAGAAAGTTTGTTTGAGAGGTGATCAAATGAGTAGTAATTTCTTTACCCTGGTTGTATTTTTATGTTTATGATTGCTATATTGTAGTAAAACAGCAGTAAAGATTTCATAGTTGTAGGATTAGCAGTTTTTGAGAACAAAAACATTTTATTAGTAGGAAAAACAGTTTTTTTTAGCCCTGTTTACAAAAAGGTAAAGCATTCCATCTCCAAAAGTATTAGAGCTAGAGCAGCAAAATTTTAAATGAAAACCCCCTCATATAAGTATCTAACAACATCATGTAAAACAAATACCTAAATGCAGTTACTTTAGGGACAAAATGTGCATCAAACGAAATTTAGACCTGTCCCTAAACTTTCTGCAAGCACTGCATGTGGACTTAGATATAATGAGAACGTGACTTTAAATAGGCAGATTTTGAGGCTTGTAATTAGTGTTGTTCTATACCTGAAGTCTCACTCTCGTCATGACCTCTAGAAGAGAGTTCCTATGAACTTTAAACTTTACGGTAACTCGTGGGAACTTTAAGGAATTCTATTAATTCTGTTAATGCAGGCAATGGCCATGCATTTTCTTCGCAGGACGGGTCAGGGAAGGGATTTTGGAAGGAAATCGGCCGTGGACCTGTTGAAAGGAACCATCCCGGCATATGCCTGGTGGTGAAAATGAGAAACCACAAAAATCATTTTCAGGACGACCGAGTGGATATTTTAGCATTAAAATACGAAAAAAATGTCAATATTCACAAAAGCAATCAAGCACTGCTGAAATTAGAGTTTCGCTCTTCACCTGATTTTTCATCTACGAGCCGCCACTGCATGGCGATCATCCAGAATATTTCGACGTTTCTCAATATCTCCAAATCTATTACCGAATCAAACTGACATTTTGTATGTTTATAGAGGCCATTAACATAAGTTCATCTATGGGCTTTTTAATAACCTGGTAATCACAAATCCAACAAGGCGGCGATGCGAAATTTAAATATTTATATAGATGTTTCTCGGAAAATCCTTGTAGGCCTAATAAGCAGGAGAATTTTAACGAAAGACCAGTGGGATATATGACAAGTAGTTCCATGAAGAGCTAAATAGCATATTTTCATTTATATCCTACTTATGTTAATTGCCTCTATCAACATACAAAATTTCAGTTTGATTGCTGTAATAGATTCGTAGATATTGAGACTGTCTAAATATTTCAGATGGTCGCCATGTCGGATTCTTATATATGTAGGCCATACAGGTTTGTCCAAATATAATATTATTGCGTAGATGTATTATTCAAACTTCAATCGCATGATTAGGACAGAGGAAATAAAAACGAGATTATAAAATTTCGCACAGCCGCCCTATTGAGGTTATGAAACCAATTGAAATAAATTAGATGTCAATGGATTAAAATGTGTATACGCATGTACCGTACCAAGTTTCACTTCACTCGGATGGTTAAATCGCGAGAAATGTCCATTTAAATATTTAAATTTCGCGTCACCACCATGTTGGATTTGTGCTAATCAGGTTATTGAAAGTCCCATACGTGAACTTACGTTCATAGTTTTTATCAACACACAAAATTTCAGTTTTATTGCTGTCTTAAATTAGTAGATATTGAGGACCGCATAAATATTTCGAATGGTCGCCATGTTGGATTTTTGTATATGATGGCCATAGAGTTATGTACTATTATATGCCGATTATTGCGTAGGTTCATTATTCAAACGTTTACTTCGATCACATGATTAGGACACACGAAATAAAATCTTAATTTTAAAACTTTGCACAGCCGCCATCATGAGGTTAAGCGGCAGATGACCTCGTAGTTCCACCCCTTAAAACAACAATGACAATATCATGAGGTTATGTAAACAATTGAACTAAATTACATTTTAGTACATTACAATGTTTATTAATATTTGCTGTACCGTACCAAGTTTCACTGCGCTTGGATGGTTATATCGCGAAAAACGTCTACGGTATTTAAATGTTTCAAATTCACTTGGCCACCATGTTCGGTTAGTTATTAACAAGTCTTTGAAAGGCACTTAGGTGAATTTCTAGCAGTGCCCTTTATCACCGTACGGAATTTCAGGGTGACATCGGTCGTAGTTTCGGAGATATAGAATGCCAGTGAAATATATCGCACAGCCGCCATGTTGGATTCGTGAGACGTATTAAAATTTTGAAGGTCGGGGTCGGGCGAAATAGTACTGTATCCTTTCCGAGTTTCATTGAAATCACTCCAGCCGTTTCGATTTTATTTCGTGGGTGGGGACACACACACACGGACAAAAGGTGATCTCATAAGCCCATTTTTAGCCTATTTTCAATTTTGAAAAAATAGGCTTATGAGATCACCTTTTGTCCGTGTGTGTGTGTGTGTGTGTGTGTGTGTGTGAGGTGTGTGTGTGTGTCCCCCAATAACTTTTGAACGGCTGGAGCGATTTCTATGAAACTCGGTAAGTTCATAGTACTATTCCGGATGACCTCGACCGTGCCCTTCAAATTTTGTTACGTCTCACCAATCCAACATGGCGGCTGTGCGAAACATTTCACCAGCATTCAATATCTCCGAAACTATTACCGATATCACCCTGGAATTTAGTACGGTGATAAAGGAAACTACTAGAAGTTCACCTATGTGACTTTTGAAAAACTGGTCACTACAAAACCAACATGGCGGCCACGCGAATTTGCGACTTTTAAATAGACGTTTCTCGCGATTTAACCAACCAAACGCAATAAAACTTGGTATAGTATATGTTTATACACATTGTAATGCACCGACATCTAACATGGTTCAATTGTTTATATAACCACAAGATGGCGGATGAGCGAAATATTTCACCGGCATTCCATATCTCTGAAGCTATTAGCTGTATCACCCTGAAATTTTATACGGAGGTAAAGGGCACTACTGGACGTTCACCTATAAGACTTTCAAAAAGCGGTTAACTACAAAACGAACATGGCGGCCAAGCGAATTTGAAAATTTTAAATAGACCTTTCTCGCGATTTAATGTTCCAAACGCAATGAAATCTGGTACAGGAAATGTTTATACACATTGCAATGCACTGGTATCTAATTTAGTTCAATTGTTTACATAACCTCAAGATGGCGGCTGTGCGAATTTTAAAATTAAGTTTTTATTTCTTGTGTCGTAATCAAGCGATCGAAGTGAAAGTTTGAATAACGAACCTACGCAATAATTTTCCTTCAATGGTACATGACTCTATGGCCTATACATTTAACAATCCAACATGGTGACCATCCAAAATATTCAGACGTCTCTGAATATCTACGAATTTATTATAGCAATCAAACTGATTTTTTTTTTGTTCATAGGGGCTATGAACTTAAGTTCACCTATTGGACTTTAAATAACCTGGTGATCACAAATCCAACATGGCGGCGACGCGAAGTATAAATATTCACATGGACGTTTCTCGCAATTTAACCATCCGAGTGCAGTGAAACTTGGTACAGTAAATCCTTTTACGAATGTTAATCCACTGGCATCTAATTTATTTCAATTGTTTCCATAACCACAAGATGGCAGCTGTGCGAAATTTTAAAATCTCCTTATTACTTCTTGTGTCCTAATTATTCGATTGAAGTTTGAATGCTACACGTACACAATAATCTTCATGTAACAGTACATAACTCTAGGACCTACATATATAAAATCCAACATGGCGACCATCCAAAATATTTAGACGGTACTCAATATCTACGAATCTATTACAGCAATCAAACTGAAATGTTGTATGTTGATAGTGGCAGTTAATATAAGTAGCATATATGAAAATAGGCTGTATAGTTCTTCACGGAACTACTTGTTTTCATAAATGAAACCAGGCTAAAAAATACATGTGATTAAAAAAAGATGGCGGTAGCTTCGCGCAGCGCTAGGCCATAGGGCCAAGATCTCTGCGGACTCTGTAGACGTGTGTTTGAGCCCCACAGTCGGCCGTCCTTGGAATAGTTTTCCGTGGTTTCTTCATTGTCAACCCCAGGCAAATACTGGGACGGCACCTTCTGTTATCAACTCCTGTCATGAGGTTGGCGTCAGGAAGGGCATCCGGCCGTAAAAACAATCCGACACAAAGTCTTTCATACCATCACATCCCCAACCCCGTTGAAAACGAGAAGGGGTAGACATAGGCCTACATACAGTTGGCATTATGTTAGTATCCCAGTGTGAGTGTCATTTCGGAATGTGAATAATATTTTGTGTCGCCTCCGTGGTGTAGTGGTCAGTGTGCTTAGCTGCCACCCCGGAGGTCCGAGGTTCGATTCCCGGCTCTGCCACGAAATTTGAAAAGTGGTATGAGGACTGGAACGGGGTCTACTCAGCCTCGGGTGGTCCAAATGAGTAGAGGGAGTTTGATTCACACCTCAACCATCCTCGAAGTGGTTTCCCACTTCGTCTTCGTGCAAATGCCGGGATGGTACCTACTGTCAGGCCACGGCCGCCTCCTTCCCTCTTCCTTGTATATACCTCCCATTCTTCCCATCCCTCGTGAGGCCCCTAATCGCTTTGCAGGCGAGGCTGCCCCCGACCCGATGTCAAGCTCCAGGACACTGCCCATGGAGGCGGTAAAGGTGGGATCCCTCGCTGAGTCCGTGGGAATAGCCTACCTGGAGGGTAAATTAAATATATATATATATATTGTTAAGTTTTATTGCCATTTTAAGTTAAACGTTAGTTGTAAACTCAAGTTTATTGATATTTATACATTTTTTTAAAGGAGTTAGCCGTGGCCTGACGGTAGGTACCATCCTAGCATTTGCCCGAAGACGAAGTGGGAAACCACGGAAAACCACTTCGAGGATGACTGAGGTGGGAGTCGAACCCCCTCTACTCTTTTGGACCACCCGAGGCTGAGTAGACCCAGTTCCAGTTCTCATACCACTTTTCAAATTTCGTGGCAGAGCCGGGAATCGAACATCGGAACTCAGGGTTGGCGGCTAAGCACGCTGAGCACTACATCACGGAGGCGACGATATTTTTATGTCGGGAAATCTAAAGCGCTAGATGATTTCGCGAAGAAAACTGAACTTTATAATTTAATATTAATAACATTAGCTGCTACAGCACGGCCAAAGGTCTTTTGTTACAATGTGTATTCTCACTTTGTAATGCAGCTTCTCTGTGACACAAAATGACGAAACAAGTTCGAAATGTCTCTCATATAAAAAAAAACGTAGGATACGTGTTCACTATACAGTGGCGACGGCGAGACGGTAATATTGCACGCATGCGCAGTAAAGCGCAACACTTAAGAGCCGAGCAGGTAGATGACTTGTCTCTAAAGGAACGAAGGGTCATTGGCAGAACAGTTCAGAACAGTTAGTTAGCCAGGCGCAGCTCACCTCACGGAATTCTTCTCGTATAAAAGTACCGCTACCTTTGCCACAGCTCGTTCACTCCACCTGCTACGTGTGCTAGCCACACTCCTGCTCTAGACTGTCTTGTGTCGTTCAATCCGCAGCAAGTGTACCGCTTAACAGTGCATCGCTCAATAGATAAACGTATATACTTGCGAATAACCAGAGACTTGAACCATGGGTGATAAAAAACGTGAAGCCTGTTTTATATTGTGCTCAGTTCTTCTGGTCTTAACATTACCTCTGCAAATACATGCCGAAGAGGAAGCAAATCCTTTCGTTGAAGCTGCCAAAGCTTTGCTTCAAGATCAGTTAAAAAACCAAGGGGGTAACAACGCAGCTTCAGGGTTAGGTGCTATAGGAGGGTTGGTGCAGAACTTCATTCAGTCCGATGGTGGGCGGCAGTTAGGAGACATGCTTATGGGAGCGACCAATAAACCAGGGGATCCCACAGCTGATATCTTATCAGGACTGGGGTCACTATTGGCGGGGGCGGCAGGTGGGCAAAGCAGCAACAGTGGGAGTGGCATAGACCCCCAGCTTATCGGAACCATGGTCAGTATGTTCAGTCAGATGACAAACAATGGGGACGAAGACAGCAACAATAATGTTGATATCAATAACAATGAGATTGATGGTGGTAAGACCAAGAAGGTTAGACGTGAAACTACTGGTGGTAATGTGGACTGGGGCAGTATGCTAAGTTTAGCAGGGAGTTTCTTGGCTGCTCAGCAAGGGGGTGGGCAAAGGAGCGGAGAAGGTGGAGGGTTTGAAATGGTCATGAATATGCTTCCCATGCTAATGCAGTCAGGATCTCAAGAACGTGGAGAGACTGAAGTTGATGGTGGTAACCCGAAGCCTTCAGTTTTTGCACCAATATTGGGAATTCTTTACGATTATTGGTTACATTTTACCCACTCGGAACTAGGACAAACCCTGTGGAAAACAAGCGGTCTCGAAGCTACTCTGAAGCTATTCACTGATAAGGATGGTCAGTTGGACATGGATCGAATCTACAAATCTCTGGAGAATCCTAGCTTCAGGAAACGTTGGATACGGAGCTTGGCCACATATGTGGCAGATTGGGTGGCGCACATCTCGGACCCCGCCACGCAAACAAGGTAAGACCTTATTAGATCTGCAATAATCTGGCTTTCGATGTGAGGGTTTCCTGACCCGAATATGTACGGTATTCTCTGTAACATTCCCGGGTAAGGTAAGCCCATAGTCTAAATGAGTACCGGTACTTTCCTAGATGTAAATGGTTGCCGAAATGCGTGGGTGATGTTCTTCCTCGCTTTTAAGATTCCGAGAAACACATCAATTTTAATATTATATGAGAGTGTAATAATTAATTAATTTTATTAATATATTTTGTTTTTTAAAATGAATCCCTAGGGCAGGCGTTCTCAACCTGGTGCTCCCGTCATAGAGCAAAAAAGTGCTCGCGAGCACTATGGCCCTCTTTAAATGAAATCTGGTGCTCCCGTCTTTCGAGCCAAAAAGTGCTCGCGAGCACCACGGTGCTCTTTAAATGAAATCTGGTGCTCCCGTCATACGAGCTAAAAAGTGCACAAGAGGATTAGCTTCACCAAGATCCATTCCTCAATTGAAATTCTTTTGCACGAACCGAAATAATAAGTGTTTTAATACAAGTTTTGACAGTCAGAAATTTGGCATTAATTTTGAACCTGCTATCCCTGAGCAATATGCAGTTCGCACGGCCCGCAAGGCGAAGAGCGGTTAGGCTATATTTCTGGACATTGTTGTTGTTGTTGCTGTTCATTTTAGGGGATCGGGACAAAATATTCCTCCCATTCTTGCCATAAAGTAACCAACGGTTTCAGAGCAGCCACAAATAATTAATTTTACGAAGCAAGTAAGAAATGCTACGAGAATTGGAGGGAGGTACGTCGTAAATGCTCGAAGTTGCTATTAAATTATAAAGTCGATTTTAGTTCGCAAAATTATCTGGCCCTTTCTATTCCCCGACATTGTATAAATATTAATAAACTACAGTTTCCAACTATACCTTGTCTCAAAACAGCAATACAAATAAAGACAATATTATTCACTTTCCAAAATAGCACATTAACTGGGATACTAACAGTATAGCAACTGACAAGGGGTGTATTTTCGGAAAAAGGATGATAAGAGATTGTGCCACGTCCATCTCACTCTGGCTAGCTGAACAGCTGAATATTTTGTTCATTCAGTAAGTGTTAAGTTAGGGTAACATTAAAAATGTTACACGAGTGAAAAGAAATGCTTTCAAACACAATCCACCATTAGTCATCAATCCGAAGATTGGCTTTATTCAACATTAGAAACTTCATCAAATTTCATATATTTATTATTTGGCAGATTGCCACGGCGGGTGAGTGGTTATCGTGTCGGACTACCAACCCCAAGCTTGCAGGTTCACTCCTGGCCATTATAAGTGATTTTTGAAAGGCGACAAAAATCACGACACGCATGTCATACGTTGTTGGCATGTTAAATAACATTTGAATTCAGTAGACCGTGTTCATAATGGCAAAATTAATCTCGGGATTTTCCGCCAACACAAAAGTTCCTCCTTTCTCTACTAGAAAGCGCTATAGTGTCAAGGAGCTTAGATATCTAACCACCTTGACTTTCATAGCGCTCCAAAGAACAACAAAATTCGACATGCAAGCTGCCTTCTGGGCGTCATATAACAAAACTTGCACCCGGCACCCGAGGCCATACGATATTATTATTATTATTATTATTATGTGTCGGGGGGGGGGGGGGGGGATAAATACCCGTGATCCCCTCCCCGCGCAGTTACGCCACTAGTACAACTAGTTTGATACATCATTGAATGTGGTTGAGAACTTTGTGGCGGAAGCTCGTGCACAGAAAATGAAGCAGAAGTAGATAACGAATTTCTTCAGGTCATGAAAAAGTTGACAAACCGTCTGCATTATGTATTGCTAAATTTAACTTTATAGATAACTATTCGCCCGCAATAACATTTGAAATCCCGTTATAACATTAGTTATATAGATAGATAAGCATCGGTCCTAGTGGAAAATAATTCTATCACCTGAAACCAAAAATGCATGGGACGAAAAAAAATCATCAAAATATCATGTTGGTTTCGGACCCTAAAAGACGTGAAAAATATAATAAAAGTATTAAAAAAACTATTTTTTGAAATTTCATTCGAATCAATTTTTATGTCATTCCTGGGACTTAGAAAATTCCGGCCAAAAAGTACAAAATCATTAATAACTCCCTAAGTATTCGTCGTATGATGAAATAGCAAGAGACAAAAAAGATGTAATGTGCTATTGTCTACAACATAGGCCATGTATAATTTTACACTCAGATATATTACGTTTCCCCCCCCCCTTCCCCCATAATTTCACCCCTCCCCATGGGCCCCTTAAATTGGATTTATGAAAAAACGGTCAAACACCTGTTTAGTTATTTTTATGCTGATTTTTTTTCGGTTGAGTTCCAAACTCCTCGCCTATGTCGTTTAAGAGATACACGCTCCGTTAGGAATCCTTCAAACCCCACTTTTCACCCCTTTCACCTCATAATATATACCACATCGAAAAACCCTCAGACATGTGTCTTCTTATTTTTTGTGCTCAGTTTATATGCCGAGTATCACATCCCCCAATGAAACCAATCGGGAAATATTGCTATTCAATGAAATGCAGGACTACCCCCTTAACACCCCTTTAGAACCTGAATATCCAAAAATCCTTTCTTAGTGGGCGTTTGCGGCCCTTGAGGAGGCTGGATACCAAATTTCATTCCAATCCGTTCGGTTGTTTCTGAGATTTCGTGATGAATGAGTGAGTGAGTCAGTCAGTGAGTGGTATTTGAGCTTTATATAGTAGATGTAATAAAGCTGTCATCATTACTAACATCCATTTTATTACATAAATTTACAGAACTATATGTTGTAAGTCTACATGCAATATTTTTCGACCTGTATTATCAGAAATTCAACATTTTTGCTACGTATATCAATAACTCGAATTTTTGATAAGTCGAATTTAGTTTAACCAATATCCCCTAACGATTCGAGATATCAAGGTTCGACTGTAGTTGGAACGCTTCCTGAAATGACTGCAACGATTGTTTGTGAAACTCAACCGTTAAGTTGAATTCTCTAATAAGTGAGGGTGAATAATAATAATGCCGTGACCGCTTACTAGAGGTCCTCTTGTAGTTACCTGACTACGTCATACTCATCAGTCATCACAGTCTTCACTACCACCTGTCACCGGTGAAACGTGTTACCAGACACCCGTTAACTTTCACGAAGAGGTACAGGTCCGGGTCCGTGTATGACTCACTTTTCGGGCACTCCTATTCATCCGTTTCCACGGGCGCACTCGATTTGTTATATTACAAAAAAATTAAAATCGATTCAACCGTCAAAACACGTTTTCCCTAATGAACCATAGTTCATAAAATCAGAGGACACAGTCCACTTCTTATAGCCAGAGGCAGCTATGCTTTTCAGTGTCCAAGATGTAATTTCACAAAAATTGCACTATTTTAGGGTATACTTTTAATAGCAAGTATTGATGATGGAGATTTGTAACATGGCCTTATGGTCTATGATCAATTAATTACATTTGATGTTAAATGTAGTTCACTTTAAATTGTAAGCAGACAATATTATTTTGCATTAATTAATATGCCTTTGCCTTTATTTAAGTAATGCTTGCCACGGTGGGTGAGTGGTCTATGTGTCGGTGTACTAACCCCAAGCTTGCAGGTTCGATCCTGGCCGTGGTAAGTGATTTTTGAAAAGCGGCAAAAATCACGACACCATGCCATACGATGTTGGCATGTCAAAGAACCCATTTGAATTCAGTAGACCATGTTCATAATGGGAAAATTAATCTCGGGAGTTTCCGCCAACACAAAGTTCCTAATTTTTCTTCTAGAAAGCGCTATAGTGTTCAAGGAGCCTAGATATCTAACCACCTTGACTTTCATAGTGCTTCAAGGAACAACGAAATTCGACATGCAAGCTACCCTTTGGGTGTCAAATAACAAAGCTTGCACCCGGCACTCGAGGCCATACGATATTATTATTATAGTTAAATAATGACAAAATACCACAAATCTGTTGCATATTTTAAGAGTTGGAATGAACAACAGTTAGTTGAAAGTTTACGAAACGAGGCTCTCGTCTATTAGGTCGTGTAATGTTGTTGTTGTTGCAGTTTCATTTAGCAGCTTGGACATCGTAGCCATTTCATCCCCGTATATTTGGGTGTATATATATTATTTTATAGCCAGTGTTATTGTGGTATCTGCAGTAGATTGAGCATTTGTAATTGAGACTAAGATTGGGAAGGAGGTGGTCGTGGCCTTAATTTAAGAACCAGCCCGGCATTTTTCTTGGAGTTGAAGTGAGAAACCACGGTAAACCACCTCTAGAACTGCAGAGGGGAGAATCGAACCTATATCTTCTCAGTTCTGCCTCGCGAGGCTGAGTTTATCTCGTTCCAGTCTTCAAACCAGAATTACATTTCTTGGCAGAGCCGGGAATCGAACCCGGGACCTTAGTAGTAGCAGCCAAGATTGCTAGGCACTACACCACAACGTCGTTCAGAGAGTTTGGTTAAGATGATATGATGATTTCAGGAATCGAACCGGGGCCACTCGGTTTTATTAAGGTGCATCAGAAGAGTTATATGAAATTCACTTGGCTACTTACAGTCGAAAAAATATTTTTCTATCTTGAATCCGAAGTGAACAATGTTTTGTGCTGTCCATAAATAGCTATTGAGGGTGGGGAAGATATTGCAAAAACTGATGTACAGTAGGCTACTTCCGGCCTTGTTTGATTAGCCGTACGAGGTGGATGAAGTTCTCAAAATGTTATCAGATACATCTTATAAAGTTTAGAGTTTATATCGTGTGAGTAGATGCAAATATTATGTGCAGAGAAAATTCAAAATTGTTGTAGTTAATTCATTTTAGGGACTTCGGACATCTTGGTCATCAGCATGTGTACTTGGGTGTGTACTGAACATGTCTGATAACCTGTGTTTCTGTGATGCCTGAAATAGTGTGATAAGCTGTTTTAGGGATAGGGTAGGTGCCATGAAACGTGACATTAGGTACTATCTCGGTATTAGCCTGGAAAGAATGCTTAAAAACCTGGGTTTACACCACCGCAATCAGAATAGCCACTGTCAGCACCGGGATTCGACGTATGAAATGTCAATGTGGGGCAGATGATCTCGCTGTTCCACCCCTTAAAGTAACAATAATTAATCAACAATATCAATGTGTCGAACTCTTATTCAAAACTTGTTCGTTGCAATATCAAAGCTTCGCAGCTTCCATATTAGTTTTTTTTTTTTTTTTTTTTTTTTTTTGCGAAGCTACGAATAACATCGTCTAGTTGATACTTGAGTGATTTCTGCTTCCTTATGTACCTTGTTCATTATCGTCAATTCGCCAGCTCAGAGTGTGGGCAGGAAGGAGCAGGTTACATCTTGTATCGCTTCTATGCCTGCGATTTCCAAACGTTTCCACCTGTATTTAAGACCTGCAAATTCCACGTCCCTTACAATTAGGCTATTATATTTCCTTTTCTTTTCAGAAACACTTAGTTGTGAATCATGTCGTGTTTTAGATTCTAGAAAAAATTCAGAACTCAAAATATTGGACCAGTATTTTTTTTAAACTTTTAATCGCTTATCCTCCCAGCTCGGCTTCACCCACGGACTGCGAGGTATCATTCCTCTACCATCGTAAGGACGGCGTCTAGGAGTTTGTCAGCAGACACAACTGGGGATGGTGACAGGCCAATCGCTCAGGCGACCGTTAACATGGACCTAATTAAGGAAGGGTAATTTGGAAAGTAGTCGGCCGTGGGCCTGTTGAAAGGAACAGTCCCGGAATTTGCCTGGTGGTTAAAATGGGAAACCACGAAAACCATTCAAACTCATGCTCTCCCGATGCCAGCGAGGCAAGAGCTAGTGCGTTAGCGCTCTCAGCCACCGTGACCGGTGTTTCCTTATGTACCTTGCTCATTATTGTCAATTCGCCAGCTCACGTTCAAGACAGTGTGGGCAGAAAGGAGCAGGTTACATCTGGCATCGCTATTATGCCTGTGGTTTCCAAACGTTTCCACGTTTTGTAAGCCCTGAAAATTTCACGCTCCTTATATAGTGCATTTGTTTCAAGTGGTGGCCGGCCAGGAAGCTTCTCACAGCGGGGTCACCTAGCGGCGAGCAATACTGCTTCTAACCGGTTCTGTCCGCACAACTGCGCGTACTCCATGTGCTTATTAGACAGTTGAAGGACTTGATACATTGTGTTTGTGTTCGTCTTCGTGTTATAGGGCCGTTATAATGGCGAACAGTGAGCTTACTTGAAATTAAGGTCTGTGAATATTCCACTCAGCCGGCAAGCAGCGCGCTGTAAGTCGGCCCCCGCCACCACTTGAAACAAAGGCACTGTAGTTATTACAAATATTTTTTTCCGAAACACAATTGTGAATGATGTAATGTTTTAGATTCTAGAATAAATGAGAGGGCTTCAAAATTGAAAATATATTGGAGCAGTAATTTTAACAAATAAAATAATAATAAAAAATAATACTGCGAGGAAACTCATGGCAGTTATTATGAAGATAACCAACTTTAATTTGCCGAATGAGTTAATAAAATATTATTTTATAAGTACCAAAAATAGTGTAGACTTAACTACAGACAAGAATGTAAATCTGCAAATAGAAACTTTTCAGTTGGTCAACACGAATGTGCCCAAATAGATTGGGCGGGGAGTTACAAGCACCACGTGGGGGCTCGCTTTTAGGTCTTCAGTGTTGCGCATTTGCACGCATTTCTTCCATTCTCGCTGCTTTCTCTCAGTGGCTACGTTGGAGAGTTGACAACGCTGTGCCTCGAGCTGGGAAAGTCCTGGCACCACACAGACATGGAATATAAACATGGCCGCCCAACTAAGTTTCAAAATGAGCCAGTTGTTAATGGGGAAAGTGAGAGAACTATTATGATGAATGCGGGAGTCGAACTAGCGACCTTCGGCTTTGGCCCCCGCTGCGTTACCAACTGAGCTATACCCCTTAATTATTCTTATGGCGGCTGGCTGCGTGGAACAGCGGTAACGTTCTCGCTTGCTGGGCCCAAAGTTGCAGGATCGAATCCTGGCGCAATCAGTTGGCATTTGAGGGTACGCAAATGCGAGGGAGCCGTGTCAGTAGATTTACTGGCATGTTAAAGATATCCTTCGGGGCAAAATTCCGGCACACCGGCAGTTGTTTAAAGGGACGTAAAACCAATAGCATTATTACATTCTTATGGCAACGGTACATCCATGAATTCAGCCTGTGCTGACGCAATCAATACTTGGCAACATTAAAGCATGTTCTCATTAATCGTTGTTTTCTCTACGTTATTGTGGTGTCTGTAGTACCGTGTGTATCAGTAATTAAGATGAGGATTCGGAAGGAGGCAGCCGTGGTATTTGTCTCGAGTAGAAATCCACTTCCAGGATGTCTGAGGAGGGAATCGTACCCTCCTCTTTTCAGTTTTGCCTCAGGTGGAGTGTACCCCGCTCCAGCCCTCCATCCAGGGGTGGTTCTAGGGGAGGGCGAGGAGGGTGACCGCCCAGGGCCCCGCGGTCCTGGGGGCCCCACGCCGTGTTTTTTTTAAATTTAATTAATTAATTATACCTTTCAAACTTTTCAAACTAATTTAGATTTTTTTAAATTCTTTTTCAGTGCAGCTATGACCTCCATTGACCGTTTAGCAAGTTTAGATTTCAGTGAAATAATAGAAATGGCAAAGTTTTATTTTAATTTTTCATAGTTTACATAATCTTCTTCAAGGGGACTTAAAGGTTTCTTTCATATTATTAAAAAAATACTGTAGTGTATTCAAAATATTGTACGGTAACTATTCTTTGTTTTATTATTATTGATGTGTAACATCTTTCCGCTCGGTTGCTGGATAGTTTTGTGGGAGTGATTTTGAAAATTGGGGACGGAAGTGAATCGGGTGGAAGTGGATCGAACGGAAGTGGAGACGCACTGCCAGAAAAATGGGACGGAAGTGAATCGGGCGGAAGTGGATCGGACGGAAGTGAAGACGCACTGCCAGCTGGATGTACAATTGAAAATGTGTGTATTGGAAACCAGGCAGTGTGTGCTCTGTAGCGCGAGAATGTTATGGCAATACAGTAGGCAGTGTATTTAGCAGGCACTGGTTTGACGAGCACAGTGGCAAATGTTTCACCGACTTTTTGTCATTGAGCAGTTTATGAAGCTTCACGTTCAAGGTTGAATATCACATGGGGTAGGACAAAGACGACAAATGACATTTAAGTAAGCGCCATTATTGTCAAGCTGTGGGTGAGTAGTCAAATATTAAATGCATAACAGACTGTTGTTATACGAGTGAGACTAGGTCATTTCATGATTGTATGAAGCCATGTTTTGATTGTTTACGACGAACTGTATAAGAGCCTTGAGAATAATGAATGTTATAGTTACTGAGGAATGTGCTTACAGTATTTGAGAGTACTGTCGGCGTTGTGTGTCACTTTGTTATTATGAATTATTAATGTAAAAGGAAGGAAGGAAGCTTGTAGTTTTGCGTGTCCGTTAATCTCACGATCATGATCCACGATACCTCCCTTTTACGTGGAATGCGAACCACAGTAGGCCTACATGGCATTTCAATTCGATAATCT
Source organism: Meconema thalassinum (assembly GCA_946902985.2). Taxonomy (NCBI): domain Eukaryota; kingdom Metazoa; phylum Arthropoda; class Insecta; order Orthoptera; family Tettigoniidae; genus Meconema; species Meconema thalassinum. The sequence continues at coordinate 181,263,129 of OX336393.1, forward strand.
CACATGTATTGACCGGGAATCAAACCCGGTCTACCTTGGTGAGAGACTAACAGCTTGACCGCTGCGCCACAAATGTGACAGTAGCATATCTCCAATTCAATCTATACATTCATCGTAGTACCAGTATGAAAATGGAGTGTAAATTAACATTTTAAGAATGTCCAAGCTGTGTAATACACGAGTAGGATAACATGTCAGATGTTACACATCATATGCGACTACTGTAAGGCTCGTATCTTTTTTTTTGCAAAACTACTTTCCATTTGATTTGATATTTTTTAAATTTCCTTTTGCTGTGCCCCCCCACCTTATCATATCGCCCAGGGCCCCACAAGGCCTGGATCCGCCACTGCCTCCGACCATAATTAAATCAAACCCAGACCTCCGGGGTGACAGCCAAATATGGTAGTCGCTACAACATGAGGTAGTTCATTAATTATAGTAAACATAAACCTTCTATGTGTTTTTTCTGGGTGGGAAATGATCCTTTATATCGGTCATAAAGCTCATTGTCAACAACTTAAAGTGCAACCCTGTGTGAGTGCTGGCTCCGTCTGTCAGTGTGACAGAGAGGACCAAAGAGGATAGAATGATATAATAGAGAGGACAGCGAGCTTGTAGTTCGCATGTTTTCCGGGGTTTCAGTTGGCGTTACTGAGCTCTACTCATGTCCTTGTTCTGGACTTGAGTTGTACGGAACCTCCATAAAAAAAAGTGAGTTAGGAATGAAAATACCAATAAATGTGTAAATGAGTCGTAGCACTGTAGCAACAATTCTTTAGGTCCGGAGATATGCAGGCTACCTTACTCTATTTTATGTTATTATATTTTCTCATCTGGTAACCCAATTATCTGCACACGTTCCAAATAAGCGAAAAGTTCGTCATCTACCACGTATTTTGACTACTGCGTTGTGTAGCTGCTGGCATTCTTTGCTGTCGCTCTCGGAGGTGGGGTTCGATTCCCGGCTCCGCTATTTTTTTGATTTTATTTATTTATTTATTTTGATTTGATTCATTTTATTGATTTTATTTAATTCTGGTCTGATGGCTGGAATGGAGTAGCTTCTGTACACTCAGCCTCGTGAGACAAAACTGAGAACAGACTCCCACAGATGGTCTCGCTGTTCCGCCCCTTAAAACTGCAATAACTACAGTAACTAACTTGACTCCTACCTCAGCCATCCTGGAAGTGGTTTTCTGTGGGTTCTCACTTCTACTCCAGGCAAATGTTGAGATGGCCACGGCCGCTTCCATCCCAGTCCTCACCTGAATTCAAAATACACACAATACTATAGACACCACAATTACACAGGTTATCAGACAAAACTCTTGAATACATATTATAACTAGCGACCCGTGCGAGAACTTTCGCATAATGGGTTGTGTGCGCCCCATGTGTACAGACTACCCGCCCGGCCTATTGCTATGCAGGCTGGACGCGAAACAGTTCTGCCAGGGGCTATCGTCTTGTTTATTTGTTAAAAAGTATTTAATAAACAATTAAATGTATTTCCGTTGACTTTTCAAGAAATGCAAGATTTTTCCTGTAGACCCTACTACTATTGAGACAATTTGGAAGAATTTGGTACAAACCAGACCTTCTAACTCCCTCTGGTTTAGGAGCTTGAGTTTTGTGAAACATACACCTTAGCGTATTATATATATATAGATAGTTCACTCATTTTTCTCACAAAGGTGCGGCTTGCTTTTGAAACTTATCTGGGCGGCCATGTTTACAGTCCATGTCTGCGTGGAGCCAGAGCCTTCCCAGTTCGAGGCACAGCGTTGTGAACTCTCTACCGTAGCCACTGAGAGCAAGCAGCGAGACTGGACAGAACTGCGTGTACCTCTAAAACACTGGAGATCTGACAGGCGAGCCGATAGCCAGTTCTGGACTTTGGACTCCACGTGGAGAGAGAGAGAGAGCGGAATTGCTATTGGTCAAGAACTCTCAGCTATTGGTCAGCAGCGAACAATGGTTATTGTCGGCTCGTGCATTTCCTTTTCCTCGGACATCCACCTGTCACTTTAGTGTGTGGCATTCTGTCTGTTAGGTAGTCAGCCCGAAGGCCGTTACGTTATGTGAGTAGATACCCACAAAAATCCAAGGCAGCGCTATTTTGAGGCGTTCTAGGCAAGAAGAGGAGTGAGGTAGTTTGTCATTGCTTTCCTCACTGAGTCAGAACAGTAGTCCTAACCCTATGAGTAGAACCTTTCTAGCCTCTATCTGACACTTGTTCCTATAAAAGTTACTAACGGCCCCGGTAGCCGAGAGCGCTAACGCGTTAGCTCGAGCCTCGACTTGCATCGGGAAAGCGTGGGTTCGAACCTTACCCCACCTTGGCCGTCCTGAAAATGGTTTTCGTGGTTTCCTATTTTCACCACCAGGCAAATGCCGGGACGGTTCCTTTCAACAGTTCCACGGCCGACTTCCTTCTCAAATCCCTTCCCAGACCCTTCCTTAATTAGATGCAAATTAGCGGTCGCCTGGGCGATCGGTCTGTCACCATCCCAAGTTGTGTCTGTTGACAAAGTGTTTTCATCTCCCAGACACTGTCCTTGCGACGGTAGCGGGATGATCTCTCGCAGTCCGTACGGTGGCAGGATATGCGATTTATAAAGTAAAAAATAAAAAATAATTCTTGATTTTAGCAACAAAAGGACACAATTTTGACTGGGGGTAAAAACAAATTACAAAAGTTGGACATTATAGAAATATACGCAGTACTTTATTGTTTAAACAAAATTTAAGGGGTACTTTCAGTTGTAGTCGACAAAACATCATGATCTTGCAATTTTCGGCAATTTGCAGAGTCCAGTTATTACTTTATGGGCTGACATGTTAAATGAAATGTTGAATTGGGTTAACTTATTAACTCATTAATTCATTAACTTTCAGCTCTTTAGATGCCTGGGTGGATGTAACATTGTTCATTACTTTCTTTATCCTTCAAAACTAACCACACGCACAAACGAACAACCTACCCCAGCTCCAAACACCAGTCTGCGTGCTCATAAGAACAGAACTTCCTTTTCACGATTGTTAGAATATGTTACTTATTTTTGCCTAAACAAGTACATTTCTTCGAATAAGGCAACATTTACACAAAGCTTTTGTCGAGCAGAAAATAATATGGCCTATTGTTTCGATTATGCTGCTGAGTGCCGAGTTGCCGACCAAAACAATCTGATTCAATAGATCGATTTAAATCGAGGATTACTCGAAATCCAGCGCGTTGTGCCAGCTGATCGATGAACTTTCAAGTCGGAAGTTAAATTTGCCGGACTAGATACAAATGCACCAACATTTTTTCTTAAACAGTTTTCAAATGTTTAAGGGGTACGCGTACCCCCGCTTTCGCCCTGTAAAAATGCTCTGAACGTAAGAGCAAATAAAACAACATTTTATCAGGATTAACACACAAAGCACTGTGTTTAAATGTTAAACAAATTGCTCGGGATGTAGACTGTGGTAGTTTACGTAGAGATGAAGCGATTAACTCAGGACAGGGAGGCATGGGGTCCTGCATCAAACTTGCTGAAAGACTGAAGATACAAACGCACACACAAATCATGTAGATTATGTCCAGGAAATGTCTGTAATGGTTTGACTGCCCCTAACTGTTGGGTGATAAATGTAACTGTTTACCTTTGCCTAAGCTATGTTGTTTTAATGGGCGCCAAGACCTCAATGCAATGCTGAAATCTAAATTTGTATTTAACAACGTCTAGCTCTGGCAGAACACATTCAAGACTCTATTCACTCAGATCGTGGTATGATTTGATCATTAACCGGGTGAGTTAGCCGAGGTCGTTACGGCCTGACTGCTGGCAGTCGCTCACATCCGGGAGGCGCGGAGGTTCGAATCCCCCCGCCGGCAACCTTGAAGATGGTCTTCTGTGGTTTCCCATCTTCATTCCAGGCAAATGCCGGGGTTGGTCCCCAAGTATAGGCCACAGCCGCTACCTTCCAATTCCTAGCCCTTACATTCCAACTTCCCCATCGCCCCCCCCCCCCAAACGGTACTTGTAGCTCACCCATTGGGTGTCCGTCTCGAAGCAGCTACAAAACTGGCGAGCCGAACATGTCCTCGGACACTCCCGGCATTAAAAGCCATACGCAAAAAAAAAAAAATTAACCCAACAAACAATTGTATCAGGAGAAGGAATTGGTCTATATCTAATGCTACCTACTGAAAGCAAAGATTGCATTGTAAAAGAAATGAATTTATTATATAAAACAAGTATAGCAAAATTAATAATAATAAGTATAGCAAAATTAATAATAAGTATAAAATTTAAATTGGAGCGTTGCGAATTTAATATTACCGATAGAAAATTACGTGAAAACGGAGTTTGATAAATTGATTTTACTCTTATTTCCAAGCTATGAAGTTACTGAAATATGAAATGTAAAACAACGAGAAATGAGAGATTGCGTATTTCTGCGTCATTTGCGCTTACCACTGGAAATTGCCAAAGCATTTCCCTCGTACTTGATGATGCTGTGTGCTTCCCACAGTCTCCTGGACGTCGTCATCTCCGTCGAAATTTGATGATATTCTGGTAGATTAGATAATTCTATGGTCCGTACATCGGACCCAAACACTCGTATAACCACACTGGTTAAGTTTTACCAAAGTTAGTCTTCCACTCCACGGAACATCGGAGCGACACGCACTTGCAACCGTACTCGGCAAGTTCTACATAGATAGTTACTAACTCCACTGAACATCGGAGCGACACGCACGCGCACCCATACTCCTCAAGTATTTCACAGATAGTCCTCGTTCGACGGCGCGCTGAACGATATATGCACACGTCGGCCCCCCCACTCTTCCGCCGGCTTCGGCTTGCGTGGTCCTCTACTGATTGGCTGACCCACCACGCGATCTTCCCCTCCTCTGGGTCATTACACTCGGCGGGAGGATTCCGTTTCAACAATTCGCCTTTCCTGGACGATGCGAGCCCGCTTGCGTAATACTTCCCGACAGGATTAAGCTTGTATTTGAAATCCCAGTGAGTCACGTCTCTCGATATACCCTAACTGACGAAAACTCCGTAAAATTCCGTAATCAGATAATTTTCTATGATATCGTCGTTCGTAATAATTTGCTTGATAGCGTTTTCTAAGACATAGAAAACCTATCTGTATGCTTATAATTTTTATAAAATGCTCCGAAAATATCTTAATAATAATTATAATAAATTAATAATAATAATAAATTAACATGAAAAATTCTCTTGGCTGAACAATTTGCCGCGTAAATAAATATAGAATGGCTTCCTACTGACGTATGCCAGTTGCATAGAAACCCCTCGAAAAACACGTTACATGTCGGAGTACAGTCTGATGATTGTTAACATTTTCACAAATAGGGTTAAAAATATACCACAAGTATCACCTGTTTTGATTAATTTAAGTACTTTTTAAAAACAATTGACGCTGACTTTTTAAAAATATATCCCATATTTAGCACAAATTGTCCCTTATTTCACTTCCCAGAATGTGGCAACCATGGTAGTACGGTTCTCGTACTTCCACCCGATGATTTTAGTAAAAGACAAGAATGCGTTACAGATAAACGTCCGCCTCGTTGCGTAGTGGCTAGCATTCTTGGCTGTCACCGCGGAGTCCCTGGTTCATTTAATTTAATTTAATTCTGGTCTGAGGGCTGGGACGAGGTCAATCAACCTCGTGAGGCAAAACTGTGAAGAGGTGGGTTAGAATTACAAATACACACACTAGTGCAGACATCACAGTGACACAAGTTATCAGGCAAATTCTACACACATCCAAGTACACGGGGGCTACATGATCACGATGTTGCAATACCCTTAAATAAATAAACAATAACATCTAAAGAGATGTCACCAATACATTACTGCAACACACACCCAAGTACACAGGGCTGATTATCAAAGTATCTGCGAGTCTCCGTTCTATAGGAAGAGTCTTCACTATATACGGTTGAGCAGGGGCGTAAAACACGGGGAGGGCAGAGGGGGCGTTGCCCCCCCCCTCAAGTTTTAGGTGCAAGACAAAACTTGTAAGTACGCTTAAAAGAAAGTAAAATAACCCGAAATTCTTCTATCAACCTATATGTTTTATTACTACGTTAGGTGGAATATCGGAATAGCCATCTTGCCTTGCTTAGTCGTAATTTCTTTATTTTGCCGAACCAACCGTCTCTTTTTTCCTCCGTCTTCAGTTTCCCGCCGAGAGCCGAGGAACTTTGAACTTCGTCCCCTTAAAAGGACGATCCGAAAAGGTGCATTTTCAAATAATTATTTCTGAGCCCCGGTTTAAAACTGAACTAAGATACTGTGACACACAACACACAGAATCATTACTCCTGCCGGTGAAAAAAAGTGCGGGGCTTGATTCTTTTTCGACTTTGACATTTGGAGCTACGCTTGTGTCGTGTTTACCCAAATCGGTGGAGCTCCAGCAGTTCATCATTTTATGTTTTGTATTCAAATTCTGATTGTATTTTGTATTTTCATTGGTCCCTGCGGTTGAGCAGTCTTTTTTCGTAGCAATGCAAACCAAGGAGGCGTCGTTCACCAAGGTAGAGGACCTGCGTGAAGTGGAGATAATAACACAGCAAGGTATCGAGAAACGTGTTCCGCTCCAAGACAGAACACCATGGTTTCCAAGAAAAGCCAAAACTAAATACTGACACAACATGGACTGAACCGTGAAAGGAACAGCATAAGAAACGAACGCGGGAATAGCGTACTGGGCGAACATTAAAGCCCAGGTGCAAAGAAAGGACAGTTGGAATAGCGTGGCCGAAACGACAGCAAGAAGAAGAGATTCTGAGTGTTAATTCCTGAAAATTTTGAAATACATTCCAGTTCGTGAGGCAGAATTTACCTTAGTAGTAGGGTAGTAAGGCTCTGGAGTCCAGGCGCGGATCTAGAGTTTGGCTTTGGAGGGGGTCAGAGAATAGAAATTGTTAAGAAAAATGTTATCACTAAAAACGTAATCACAAAATAACCAAACGTACAAGACCAGACCAATTTTTTTTTGCAAGCTACATGGAGAGAAATTTGATGCGTTTAGCGCACCAAAAATATTCGTACAAATTGCAACGGCGTGTTTTGCGACTTTTACATCGAGCTCCGAGAAAAGAGTCAAGGTACGTTACAGTTTCGGCAGGTCGAGTTGGTACCGACAAAGGGAGAAAGTCACAGCTTAAATTGCCAACCAAGCTTGCAGTTTGGACGTCGGCCATTTTTTTTTGGTGCGGAAAAAGCCCATATATATGACATCAAAAAATGTATTTTTTTTATATAAACCAATATATACTCGGCACAACAATGAGCGGGCCAGAAGCTTTTGGATTCTCCCATTTCAACAGTTGTTGCCTAGTACGAATTGTGGGACGCAAAATGGGAGCCCATTGTTGAAACCGGCGGCAAAATCCCCGATTCGATTGTTGTCATTTGTGATGAGTGTGACGAGGATATTTATCCATCCATCAATAAACTGTTACGTATCCTCATCACACTTCCTGTGAGTGTAGCCACTGCAGAAGGAAGTTCTTCAACTCTCCGTCGCCTCAAGACTTGGCTAAGAGCAACCATGTCAGAAGGCAGGCTCACCGGACTTGCATTGCTGCACATTCGTCGTGACATCACTATAAACATCGATTCGGTAATCACAAGATTTACTAAACAAAACAAAAAAAAAAGAGTTGATTTTGTTATATAAATAATCGTTTTTATATAACAGGTATGACGTAAACATGTACAGTTGTAACAGAACATAATAATTGCAATAAAGATATTTTCAGTATTGAATAAAATGAAAAAAAAAACTGTTTTTCAGTTAAAATCCGTTAAGATTTATTTGTCTGGTTATTGTGTTTTTGTTTTTTGAGTTTGCAAAAAAATTTGGTCTCCGTTTGGGGGGGGGAGGGGGGGGGCGGGGTCATGACCCCCGTGACCCTCCCCTTGAATCCGCGCCTGCTGGAGTCACCCTAAACGACGAATGTGAAAAATGTGTGTGAGGGCTCAAAAGAGAGTGGGCCACACCCTCTTCCCCTAGGGCAAGTCATTTTTACCCTAACATGAAACCTACCCCTACCACAGGTGAAAATAGGGTTTTGAGGGGCGCCAAGGAGGGTGAGTAGATTCTTTTCGATGGCAGCTGAGTGAGAGTCTTAAAGGTGGCACCATCAAGAAGGCTGCGGGGCTTCCCCAAGGCCATAGGGAGGCAGACAGATTCCTCAAGAACATGTGACTATACAGACAAGTTGAAACCTGTCTCGTGACTGCGTATAACGTCACTGGATCAGAGAGAGTGTCGGCCCTTTTGGTTCTTGACGAAGAGGGCTTGGCATGGACAAAGGGAATAGGGGATCGTCACCTTTATAACGTAAGATCTATGAAGTATACACAATAGTATTTAATCATACTCCCTGATCAACCGGGATCAAATGACTCGTTTATGAGGTGAGATCAATGTGTATACTCTTTGAAACTGACATTATAAGTCATACTGTTTGCAGCATTCCAGACCATCGGTTTCTTCGTCAGGGCCTCACCACTTATGAGATGGGTGTGTGTTCTCACCACGAGGCACCAAGCTGAGTCTGGTATGGTTTTAGATTACTTGAGCCTTTCCTGTTAACCTCTCTTATTCTCCTCTGTATCCGACACGATATAGTGAAAGTGTTACAGCTTGCTATCCCTCAGGGACTCACAACTTGTGAGACGTGGGTTGGCGACCACGGGGTCTCGAGCGGAGTCTGACGAATGTCATTTACATTAAACCTGGCTCCTATTCTTCCATCTTTCTAATGGACCTCTCCTGGTTAACCCTTTAGATTTTCATGGTTTTTGAAAGTCGTTTATTTAACTATATTTGTTTTACAGTGGATTCTACTCAACACGAGTTTGTATGGACACACCTCACCATGTCTGGGTTTGAAGATGCAACATTAATATCAGAGTTTTTTCTACCTAAGTGCAGTGCTTGCAGAAAGTTTAGGGACATGTCTAAATTTCGTTTGAGGCACATAGGCCTATGTCCCTAAAGTAACAGCATTTCAGTCATTATTTTACATGATGTTATTAGACATCTATATGAGGGGGTTTCATTTAAAATTTCGCTGCTCTAGCTCTAATACTTTGGAGTCGAATGTTTTACCTTTTTAAACAGGGCTAAAAGACCTGTTTTTCTTTTGAAATGTTTCTTTTCTCAAACACTGCTAGTCATACAGCTATGAAATTTTTATTGCAGTTTTACTACAACATATCAATCATAAAAATAAAAATACAACCTGGGAAAAAATTACCACTCATTTGGTCGCCTCTCAAACAAAATTTTTTCCCCGGTAAATTTGGCCTCCAAATTGGTCAATTTCGTTCCGTGATAACTTCCGATTGGCAATACTTCGAGAAACCGCCCACAGCGGATCCATCTTCGAGCATCCATCACAAACAAGACATGGAGAGAATAACTGCGCATTCAGAATAGACAAAATTACCGGGGAAGAAGAAGAAGATTTGTTTAAGAGGAGACCAAATTAGTATATTTCTCATAGGTTGTATTTTTATTTTTATGATTGACAAGTCACCAAAATTTGATTGCAATCGGATGAATGGTGTATGAACGGATACAAGACAAACACACAAATTCAGTATTTGAGCTAAAAGGCCTTAATGAAGGGAATGGAGAGGGCTGTCCGAAATTTCAAGTAGATAGTGTTACTCGTCTTGTTCCAAATGGTATATATCGACTCTTGCGCTACCAACTGTGAAATGCGAGATTTCTTTGAGACGATTCGCGCGCCAGCACTCATTTGTTCACACTACCGGTACTCGCTCGCAATCTATTTTAAATTGGATTTACTAAGCATATAAGCATCTCGGGAGTGGCCACAACAACTCACCAAAGTTTCATTGCAATCGGATGGATGGTATATGAACGCATGCGGGACTTTGTTGAAACGAATCGCGCGCCAACACTCATTTGTTAAAACTACTCACGTGCTATCTATCGTTAATTTGATTTACTATGCCTATAACTATCCCGGGAGTGTGCACAACAATTCACCAAAATTTGATCGCAAACGGATGAATGGTGTATGAATACATAAAAGACGTACAAACATTCATTTTTATAATAATAGATGTGTTGTAGTAAAACAGCAGAAAAAATTTCATAGCTGTAAGACCAGCAGTTTTTTGAGAAAAATAAAACAATTTAGTAGGAAATGAAACCCGCTCATATAGATGTCTAATGACATCATGTAAAGCAATGACAGAAATGCTGTTACTTTTGGGACAAATGTGCATCAAACAACTTTCTGGAAGCACTGTATTGATGTTATCAGTGTTTAAGATCAGTGTGGTTATGAATTGGTCGACATTTCCAGATTTGTTTTCTTTCCTAATCTATTCATGACGACGATGATAATTATGCTTCTTAATTACCAAGATATTTGTAAACTTATTGATCAATCGTTTAATGATTACAATTTAATATTTTATGAATCTGAGATCTTCTTATACTCTGGTGGGTAAATGCTATTGTGGTTCAGAGCACGGACACCTCTTTCCCCGTCCCTATCTGAATGGCAACCACACTCACAACCACAACAACACAGGTTATCACACACACCAGTTAACGAGGTTGGTGACCATGTTGTTTATAGTTCAATCCCACGCCAGACTTCTGGATTGATTGTTTGGTTCAAGAAAAACCTTTCATTAACGTTTTATCTGAATAAAATCCTACAGCGCATTTACTTTCACCGCTGACAATGCTTGCCACGGTTGGTGAGTGGTTATCGTGTCGGGCTACCAACCCCAAGCTTCCAGGTTCGCCCCTGGCCGTGGTAAGTAATTTTTGAAAGGCGACAAAAATCACGGTACGCATGTCATACGTTGTTGGCATGTTAGAGAACCAATTTGAATTCAGCAGGCCGTGTTCGTAATGGCAAAATTAATCTCTGGATTTTCCGCCAACACAAAAGTTCCTCCTATCTCTACTAGAAAGCGCTTTAGTGTCAATGAGCTTAGCTATCTTACCTCCTTGACTTTCATAGCGTTCCGAGGAACAACAAAATTCGACATGCAAGCTGCCCTCTGGGCGCAAATAACAAAGCTTGCACCCAGCAACCGAGGCCATACGATATTATTATTATTATTATTACCACTGACAATATTCAGTACAACTGAGCGCATGCCTTCCTGAAGGCAGACATGACTAGTAATGTACTGCTCGGGTCCAAGCTCTGTGAACTTGCGGCGTGGGGGAAGGGGCAGGCGAGAAGGGTCTGTCAACAGCCCGCCGTGTTATCTAGTATTCCTGTCTATTCCAATACTGCTAACTTTGTGCCGTTGCCCAAACCACTGTTACTACGCACGGACCGGAAACCCAGCACGTCTGTCATCATAAATCATCAACGTCCGCGATCCACATTCCTCTCAGGTTCACGGAGCTTGGACCCGAGCAGTACACGGTCGCTAATTGCCTTCACGGCTGACTGCATATTCAGCACAACTGAGCGCGTGACTTTCCATAGGCCACACATGGGCAAACTTTTTAAGGGCCGGGCCAGATGCAATACAAAATAATCTCTGTGGGCCGAAATAAAAACAACACTTGTTTATAGATAGATTACAAACTTTTTATTTCTGAATGTTAACTCAAACAAAACTTATACCGGTAGGCTACAATGGTAGACAACTTAGGAAACAAGTTGTTCCGTGAAGAACTAAAGCCTATTTTCTTATACCTTACTTATATTAATTGCCTCTATCAACACACCAAATTTCAGTTTGATTGTGATAGATTCGTAGATATTGAGAACCGTCTAATATTTCGGATGGTCGCCATTTTGGATTTATATATATATATATATATATATATATATATATATATATATATATATATATATAGGTCTTAGAGTTATGTACTATTACATGTGTATAGGTGTAGTATTCAAACTTCAATCGCATGATTGATACACAAGAAGTAAAAACGAGATTTTTAAATTTCGCACAGCTGCCATCTTCTGGTTATGAAAACAAAGGAAATAAATTATATGCCAGTGGATTAACATTTCTATAGCCTAAGCATTTACCGTACCGAGTTTCACTGCACTCGGATAGTTAAATAGCGAGAAACGTCCATTTAAATATTTATTCTTCGCGTCGCCTCTATGAACATAAAGAATTTCAGTTTGATTGCTGTCAAAGATTCGTAGATATTGAGAACCGTCTAAATATTTCGGATGGTCGCCATGTTGGAATGTTATATGTATAGGCCATAGAGTTATGTACCATTGATTGCGTAGGTTCATTATTCAAACTTTCATTTCCATCGCATGATTACGACACAAGAAATAAAAACTTAATTTTAAAATTTCGCACAGCCGCCATCTTGAGGTTAAGTAAACAATTGAACTAAATTAGATACCAGTGCATTACAATATGTATAAATATTTAATGTACCATATTTCACTCAGCTCAGATGGTTAAATCGCGAGAAAAGTCTATTAAAATGTTTCAACTTCGCTTGGCCGCCATGTTCGTTTTGTATTCTACAGGTTTTTGAAACTTAATATAAACTTTTAGTAGTGCCCTGTATCACCGTACAAAATTTCAGGGTGATATCTATACTAATATAATAAAGCTGAAGAGTTTGTGTGTTTGTGTGTTTAAACGCGCTAATCTCTGGAACTACCAGTCGGATTCGAAAAATTCTTTTTGTATATGATATCCAGATTCAAGAGGAACAGTTAAGGCTATGTAGCATTATGCTACACCTCTCATGTAACCATAAAGATTGATTTTTGTTCAGTAAGTCGGAAGAACAAGCACTCCTGGACAGCTCCAATAATACCTAAGTCTATTGTTGCTTGGTAATGTGGGTTGCATTACGTCGTCCCTACCAGTGTTCTGGTGCAGAATTGCGAGCTGCTTATAAATTGCAGTCACGGGAGTAATTAGTGCAAAAAGATTTCTTAGGCCCCTTAAAACAGTTATCATCATGATGACAATAGTATGTCTCTGTGTAAGGGCGATGGTGTTGGTGCAATATACTGAGGTTATCAGCTGCAATAAGCGTTGGTGCTTTCCGATCCTTATCCTTGAGCGCTCCAGTTCTGTAGTAGTAGGCATATTCATTATCATCCTTAAAACAAATAAATCCACCGGGCGAAGCCGGGTACTACTGCTAGTCAGAAATAGTTTCGGAGGTATAGAATGCCAGTAAAATATTTCGCACAGCCGCCATCCTGAGGTTATGTAAACAATTGAACTAAATTAGATGTCAGTGCATTACAATGTGTATAAACGTTTGCTGTACCAAGTTTCATTGCGTTTGGATGGCTAAATCGCGAGGAAAGTCTATTTATAAGTCTCGACTTCGCCTGGCCGCCATGTTGGTTTTGTAGTTACCGGGGTTTTGAAAGCCTCATATGTGAACTTGTAGTAGTGCCCTTTATACTGTACAAAATTTCAGCGTGATATCAGTAATAGTTTCGGAGATATTGAATGCTGGTGAAATATTTCGCACAGCCGCCATGCTGGATTGGTGGGACGTAATAAAATTAGAAGAGCACGGTCGGGGTCGGCCAAAGTGGTGCTATGACCTTACTGAGTTTCATTGAAATCGGTCCAGCCGTTTAAAAGTTATTAGGGGACACACGCACGCACACACACACACAGAGACCCACACACATACGTACTCACACACACGGACAAAAGGTGATCTCATAAGCCTATTTTTTTTTTCATAAAATGAAAATAGGCTAAATAGAACACACCTTCATTATTTGTTAGAAAAGGAAGGAGTATGTGACAAGTGAAACTGCGACTGTGTTTCTTAACATTTTTCATAATCTGGTTGAATCAGGGATGAGCTGATTCTTAGGAAGATGCGAACTTGGCAGTTATCTTCTGTGCATGAGATTTCAAGTTTGGGAAGCTTGATTTTGGTAGGGTCTTGTAGAATTCAATTTTTGAAACGCTGAGGAATAGTTGCTTGAATTCATTGTTACATTGTAACTCAATCAGATCGAGCTGCGACTCTGTTACACAAAACGCATAAATACTATGAGATTGAAACAGTTTTTCACTTCTAGGTACACAGAACAGAAAAAATGACCTATGTAGGAAGTATAATTTGAAACCATGTCGGGGGTCGCATTAAACTTGCTCAAGGGCCGCACTTGGCCCGCGGGCCGTACTTTGCCCATGACTGCTATAGGCTGAACAATGACTTGCGATTCTGCTCTCTTCTCTTTCTCCTGTCACGTCTTACGCTCTCCCGATACTAATAAATAAATATCGTATGGCCTCGGTGCCGGGTGCAAGCTTTGTTAATAGACGCCCAGAGGGCAACTTGCATGTCGAATTTCGTCGCTCCTTGAAGCGCTATGAAAGTCAAGGAGGTTAGATATCTAAGATCCTTGACACTATAGCGCTTTCTAGTAGAGAAATTAGGAACTTTGTGTTGGAGGAAAATCCCGAGATAAATTTTGTCATTATGAACACGGCATACTGAATTTCAATGAGTTCTTTAACATACCAACATCGCATGACATGCGTATCGTGGTTTTTGTCGCCTTTCAAAAAAAAAAAATCACCTGCCACGGCCAGGAGCGAACCTGCAAGCTTGGTGGTTGGCAGTCCGACACGATAACCACTCACCCACCGTGGCAAGCTTCCCGATACTAATAATAATCACATACAGTATATACAACGCTAAGGTGTACTCGTATGTTTCACAACACTCAAGCTCCTAACTCTGAGGCAGTGAGAAGGTACGGTTTGTACCAAACTTTCCCAAATCGCCTCAATAGTATAGGAAAATCTTGCATTTCGTGAAAAAGTCAACGGAAGTATAAAGTGTGTTTAAACAAATAAACAAGACGATAGTCCCTGCCAGAACTGTGTTGTGTCCAGCCCGCATAACAGTAAAGTCGGGTGGGTGCTATATACACATGGGGTGCTCACAATATACCTGTTATTGGTTTTACGTCCTACTGTATTTAACTAATGAGACTTTTAGAGACGCCGGAATTTTTCCCCGAACGGGAACTTCAACGTGCAAGTAAATCTACTAAAACGGCTTCCTCGCATTTGCGCACCCTTAAAATCCAACTTAATGCGCCAGGATTCAATCCTGCAAACTTGGACACACGGGGCGAGAACGTTACCGCTGCATCATGCAGCCAGTACCGCAAGTAACCAGTCGTAATTAATGAACATTCAAAAGAAAGAGAATTACCCGCAACAGTGACGAATTGTACTCTGCTAATATTGACTATTTGTTTGAAAAGTCCGATTAAAAAAATAAACAATGATAGTCCCTGCCAGAACTGTGATGCTTCGAGCCCGTATGCCAGCAAAGCTGGGAGGGTGGTTTATACACATGCGAGAATTCTAGTAATAATAATACTAGCTCGAAATTGGGGAGTAAGTGACACCATTCGCACGGCTTTGTGACATCATGGTCAAGTCCCGTGTACTTGGTTGTGTGCGTTTTGATGTCTGTTAAAACCTGTGTTATTGTAATAACTGTTAGTGTGTGTATTTTGTACTTCAAGTGAGGATTGGGAAGGAGCCGGTATTGGTCTTACGTTACGTTTTAGTATTTACAATGTCCAATCACCTCTTCACCCTCCTCGGAGCCCCTCAAATCCCCATTTTCACCTGTGGTAGGGGTAGGTTTCATCTCAGGGTAAAAATGACTTGCCCTACGGGAAGAGGGCGTGACCCACTCTCTTTTGAGCTCTCACACACATTTTTCACATTCGTAGTTTAGAGGTAATTGCTAAGTGACTCCGGAGCCTTACTACACTAGGCCACTACTTACAGTACCGTCGAAGTATAAAGGACTGATGACCAAAATAGCCTGTACCTAGCCACAAATGAGACAACATTGCCACTGTAAGAAGCTTTATATAACTTTGAAGTACATTAGTCCTCACATTATGTTATTATTTTCGCTACCTTTTGTTGATGATTTGACGGAAATGATCGATGTTTAAGTTGTTTCACTTAAGAGCTTGCGACATTATGGTCATGAGACCTTATATAAATTTGTTAATTCATTTTAGGGGTTCGGGACATCTTGGTCATCAACCCCGTGTAGTTTGAATTTGACTGATAACCTGTAGTTATGTGATGGATGACTGTGTGTGTAGCCGTATAAGAGACAGGGATAGGGGTAGGTGCTCCAGGACTTGAAATAAGGTACTATCCTGGCATTTTCCTGGAGGGAATGTGGAAAAACCGGGGAAAAACTACACTCAAGGTAGCCGATGTCAGCACCGGGATTCCAACCTATGATCTCCGGTCTTGCTACAGCAGCACGATTTGTTTATTTAGGGGCTTTGCGACATAGTGCTCACTTAGCCCCGAGTAGAATTTGTCTGATAACCGGTGTTATGTAATAGTGTGCATATTTGTAATGCGGGAAGGAGGCGGCCGTGGCTTTAAGTTAGGGAAACTAAGAAAAATACTTCCAGGATGACTGAGCTAGGAATCGAACCCGCCTATTCTCAGTCTTACCTCACGAGGCTGAGTGTACCCGGTTCCAGCCCTCAGACCAGAATTAAATATCTTGGCAGAGCCGGGAATCAAACCCGTGGTGACAGCCAAGAATGCTAGCCACTATGCAACGAGGCGGGATACACAATTTAACTGCAAACCTGCTTATCATCTTCCCAAACATTAGCTTATTACACCTCTCAGTTAAATGTTCCAAAATCGCTTACAATAGCTAATAAGACAGAGTGGATGAAATTAAAATATGTAGAGAAAAGTATTGTAGTTTTTATTTTCACTGTTAACAGTATACGGATGATTTTTATACTGTATACTGTAAATAATCTAATAGTGGTGAGTGTTACTCAGTTCACGTCTTGCCGTTTTGAAACAATTCATTACTTCAAGGAGGTGGTACAAGTTTAATAATAATTTTATTAATGCAGCCAATGGCCATATATTTTTTCTTTTCAGGACGGGTCAGGGAAGGGATTATGAAAGGAAATCGTCCGTGGACCTATTGAAAGGAACCGTCCCGGCATTTTCCTGGTAGTGAAAATGGAAGACGGCCGAGGTGGGATTCGAACCCACGCTCTCCCGATGCCAGCGAGATGCGAAGTAGCGCGTTAGCGCTTTCGGACACCGCAGCCGGTTTTTGGCCGGTGGCCGTGAGTGCTCACGCATTGAGGCGAGTTTAGTAGGATAGCAGTTGACACCTTGACACGGTGTTCTGTGAGTTGACGGGCGGCTGACAGGCGGTGCTGAGTTCATGATTGTGCTCCTCTGGTACTGTAGTCTGGAGTCCCGCCAGCTGGTTGGAATTGTTTATCTTCAGTGCATTATTTCGATCACTACTAAAAATAAGATAGTCACCATATCCAGCAATCGATACGAGTGTACGGTAATTCAGCTCACCTGCGTAATAAAACGCTCAAAATGAACCTCTTATTTTATTAGGCCGGAGTTTGACAAGCGGAGCAATCAGCCGCTGAGATAAGCGAACTGCTGACATGTCATGCATCTCGTGTATTACCCATTTAACATTTGATTGCCGCTGAGCGTGGCTGCGCCAGTGCTTGTTGATTATTGTAGCAGGAGCCCCGCGCGGTACAGCGGAGGAGACAGTGATGACAGAATGAGGTCTGCACATAAGTCAAGCAGCATTGCGTCAAATAAGCGTCTCAGGTGCTCATACCACCACGGACAGTTGATAGCGATGACCAGGGTACTGGATCTGAGTCATATCCCACTCACGCAACTGTAAAAAAAAAAAACCTGTTAACGAAGCAGGCTGACGTGTGACACAAATAAACAAAGATTAGTTCCCATCTTGACCGCCGGCAATCAATTCGTGAAAGGGTAATATTATTGTAGCTCAATACCAAGGTAACTAGAATACTATCAGGTAGGCCGATATCGCAGTTCCCGCTTCAGTCGCCAGGCGGCTCCCTTTCCGCTGACGTCATCTCGCGGACAAGCCAGTGTCGCCTGAAGTAGGAAACGTGCTTTGTAATGTAGTTGTATGATCCATTTCGATATGAAAATAATGAGCTTTTAAAATGGTTAGCCACAGTAACTGTGCCGTTTCTGAGTACAAAACGATGGCCGCAGAAATTCTGAATTTATTTACCACTCTTTTTCTAACGATAAGGAAGTTCGAAAGCTGTGGATTTTAAGATGCAGGCGAAACGATAGCGTCAATGTTAGAACTACCTGACGTTGTTCTGCACATTTTCTTACCACAGGACTGCGAACTGGAGCTCAAAAATAAATTATTGGGTTTGCCTCTGAAGAAGAAATCACGCTTTGGTGTAGTTCCTTCGAAGAATATACCTAACTGGCATCAGGCCCGACAAGAGGGAGGGGCAAGCGGGGCTGTAGCCCCAGGGCTTAGTTTAGCTGAGGGAGCCGAGGCGGTAAAAGGACTTAGGATGGACAACTTTATTTAATTTAAGGTCAAAACTATTATGAAATTTTCTGATGACACACTTTGATGTAAACACAGGCAGTGAACAGTATACAAGACATTACAATAATTATTAATTAATATACCGGTAATTAATTTTATAAATAACCGTGTTTTTCGATTTCCGGGGAAATGGTTAAGTTGCCAAAGTCATGCATTTTATAACGTGTTAGAGTTCAAGAGTCCTTAACGTTTCTAATTCAATCTCAGAAAAAATGATTCTTTACTTCATACTGTGTATTTCTTTAAGGAGTGTGGGTTATCCTTGTAGAGCCTGAAGACGTTCCGATACATAGAAAACTGATTTTTTAAGGCACAGTGATCAAAATCGTAAAGTAAAAGAACAACCAATGATATAAAATAAAGGCGAGTGGCTGAATAACTAAAACCAAAATAGATTAATAATCATTTGGGCAAGCTAAATTCCACGGATGATAATGTTGATTGAAGTTTAATGGGGCAGAATAGCGAAGAGCTTTTTCTTTGTGTTATCTTAGGGCCCGTGATCGCTCTCTACGGCCCTGGCTGGCATTGGGACATTGTGCTACTGAGCAACAGGTATGTTAAAAAGACTACTGTTTTTTAATATTGAGAAATATATCTGTTACGAATAGACCGACAGCGGTACCTACGCTCGCTAATGCGCAGCACAAGACATGGGGCCAAGCTCTCTGCGGACTCAGTATACGTGCGTTCGAGCCCCACCGTCGGCCGTCCTTGATATGTTTTTGGTGGTTTCCCCATGTTCAACTTCAGGAAGCTTGCCACGGTGGGTGAGTCGTTATCGTGTCGGATTACTAACCCCAAGATTGCAGGTTCGCTCCTGGCCGTGTTAAGTGATTTTTGGAAGGCGGTAAACATTACGACTCGTATGTCATACGATGTTGGCAAGTCAAATAACCCATTTGAATAGTAGGCCGTGTCATAATGGCAAAATTAATCTCGGGAGTTTCCACCAGCACAAAGTTCCTCATTTCTCTACTAGAAAGCGCTATAGTGTCAAGGAGCTTAGATATCTAACCTCCTTGACTTTCATAGTGCTTCAAGGAACAACTAAATTCGACATGCAAGCTACCCTTTGGGTGTCAAATAACAAAGCTTGCACCAGGCACTCGAGGCCATACGATATTATTATTATTATTATTATTATTATTATTATTATTATTATGTACTTCAGAAAAATGCTAGGACGGTACCTTCTGACAGGCCACGGCCGCTTCCTTCAACATTCTTGCCGAGTTTCATTCACCGTAATTAATGTCATCTCTCATTAGCTCCTTTCATGAGGTTGGAGTCAAGAAGGGCATTTGTCCGTAAAAACAATCCGCCGCAAAGACTTTCACCGCATCTCATCACCGTTGTAAAACGGGAATAATAATACGAGGTCCAACAGTCGTCATACCCAGCTAAGCTAGTCATGTCACCAGTCTCCCGAAGGTAATTTTTGTTACCCTTACAACGCAAGTTCGTCAACGACGCGTTAAGAAAAGCTAATGATCAAATAATGATGACAAAATACCTACTTTTAAACCCGGGCATACAGCCTGAAAGTCCGCCTTGCTGCGTAGTGGTTATCACTCTTGGCCGTCACCGCGGAGGCCCGGTTACGATTTCCGGCTCTACCAAGATATACAATTCTGGTCTGAGGGCTGGAACAGGGTACACTCAGCCTCGTGAGGCATAACTGAAAAGAGGCGAGTTCGATTCCCACCTCAGTCATCCTGGAAGTGGATTTCCGTGGTTTCCCACTTCTACTTCAGGCGAATACCGGGATGGCTCCTAAATTAAGGCCACGGCCACCTCCTTCCAAATCCTCATCTGAATTACAAATACACACACTAATACAGCCATCACAATAACACACGCTATCAGACAAATTCTATACACATGCCCAAACACACGGGGCTACACGACCACGATGTCTCAAAGGCCCTAAATAAATCAACAACAACATACAGCCTAAATGATTTAATAAGATGCGCTCGAAAGAGCATTACTTAACCTGCATAATACACGAAAATATCATTCTAAATACAATTTGATCTTACAATGCTATTTAGTTTTCACTGTAGTCTCTGATGGATTTAGTTCTTTTTGCACACTTAGTTAAGTGATAACGGTCACAAGTGAGTACGTTAGTGCAGCACCTCCCAAGTTATCAAGAGTGCAGCCGCTCTTTCCGTTCAGTGTATGGTGTCTCCTTGCCAACGCCTCAACCCTGATTATCGGGGACATGTGGATTTGCATTCCATCGTTTGCCGGACTTGAAGTGGTTTTCCATTTCAACTCCAGGTAAATGCCAATAATGGTACCTACCTCTCAGATCATGACCGCTTTCTTCTGAATTCCTACCACAATCCATTCTTTGAAACCGTAGACCATAACATTATATAATGTCCTTACACGCACAGTATATAAATAAATCGAGATGGGCGTCTCATGCTTCGTTGGTGAAATAAAAATAATAATAATAGTTTTTTTTTCTCGTGTGGCCTCCTGAGAGGCCGAGTGCAGGTCTTTCTAGGCGACGCCCGTGGGCGACCTGCGCGTCGCGTCGGGATGAGAGATGGAATTGATGAAGATGAATGAAATTGGGCAAGGGTGTGGAAGGAAGCAGCCGTGGCCTGTCAGTAGGTACCGTCCCAGCATTTGCCTGGTGTTGAAAATGGGAAACCACGGAAAACCATTTCAAGGACGGCCGACGGTGGGGCTCGAACCCACGCGTCTACCAAGTCAGCAGAGAGCTTGGCCCCATGGCCTAATGCTGCGCTTTAGCCAGCGTAGCCACTACTGTCGGTATAATAGTAATAATACAAGTATAGTGGGCCATTCAATTACAGGTCAATCATAAACGGGAGATGCGCAACCAGAAGAGAACAGTGCTTGAGAGAGCAATGACAACGATTGAAACGTTGTCACCCAAGAAAATACCAAAACTGGATGAAAGTATCTCCAGATGAGTCGACTTCTGCGGAAGTAGTACCTCCAGACATGGAAATTGAGACACACAATTGACCACAGAAATCCTAACCCCAATTACAAATAAACACATCAGTGCAGCCATCATAATGACACGGGTTATCAGACAGATTTAACACATGCACCCAAGTACATGGGGCTACTGGGCCACTATGTTTGAAATGTTGTTTGTTGTTGATTCATTTATGGACTATGTTAACCCACCATAACTGTGATGGATTTGTTTAAATATAGACATTTCCAATATTTTTAGACATATTTTCTGACCCCACAGCATAGCCATGTTCGTTAAGTCATGCACCACTACTGCACGGAAATCAAATGTTAGAATTCTGACACCGTGTGAGGTTTTCCTGAGAGTTCTCCACACTCCCTCCAGGAAAATGTCGGTATGGTGCATATTTCAAGTCTTGAGGCACCAACGTCAATCCTAACTGCTGAAAATTACCATTAAACATACTACTGTATTACAAAAACACAGGTTATCAGGAAAATTCAACACGTCCAAGTACATGAGACTCATGACCAATATGTCCCAATCCTATAAAATGAATAGTTAAGAACAGAAATGTAGGATTCTAAGATGTGTAACATTTCATAGCCGTTAATTAACTCATATTCATTTATGTGTTAAGTCACCGTTAACATTTCCAACATCATTCAGAAATATTCTAACATTAGTAGATCGAAAGGTGTGTGCAATTACGTAGCTATTAACTCTTATATATAAAGAAAACGTGCCTCAAGCAAAATATACGCAGGTGCTGCAGTGCTGTGGGACTCGCCTATGTCCGCGAGGTGACGTCACATACTGCTAGACCAATGGCTACCATTACTCCCACAAAGCTCGTAACGGTACCCCCTACTGCTCGGGTCTAAGCTGCGTGAGCTTGAGAGGAATGTGGATCGCGGACTTCAGTATGAGAAGTGATGTTGACGAGTGATGAGGTTTCTCGGTCCGTGCATAGTACAGAACCAAAGGTGTCGTGCCACTTCGTCCAGGTACTATTTCGTCCAAATTTCACGAACAGAGGCAGGTGGGTTGACTCTCTGCCGGCCCACTAGTGCTATTTCGTCCAAACACCTATGATTGACAGGTCTACAATAACTGTTTCATTTCATTGCGTTTCTTGTTAAAAATAAGTAATTTTTTGATATTTGTAATAATGGACGTTACTCGCTCCGCTCGTTTGCCACCAGTCAACTATAGTTTACAATGAAATGCTTATAATGTAAACAACATAGTGAGAATAGAAAAAAATGTGGATTAAAATCGCTCTCTGAGCTTCGGTGTATCTTAATTATCTAAATATTGTGCCGTCGTTCGCTGCAAGGCATGAGGTACAGTTATATACAACAAACAAATATTTTGGAAATTTCCTGAGATTTTCGTAAAAGCACGCCTGTATACGAGTGATGTTACATCATGTGTCCGGCCTTGCAGAACTTGATATATGCAGTAGATCTGGCATCAGCGCGCTCCATTTAATGCGTACTGTCTTTTAAGGTAGAGACGCACTATAGAGTCTGGGGCGTAAATATTGTCACTAATAAAAATATAAACCTACCTGTGAAATGGATTTATCAGCTTCCTCGCGGGCTGTCTTCTTTCCCTGTGGCATAGCCTTATGGACATCTTGTGCAGCCACATCAGGAACACACGTATTGTGGATCTCTTCTTTAATAATTTCACGGTTTATAGTAAACACTTTTCACTACAAGAACGGTTAACACAACGCCACACAACTTCACCGCAGTTGTTCTCATTCTTAACCGTAAACCGATACCCGTTAAGTAATAAACTAGGTTGGCCCCTTGTAATGGTTGAAAACTCCATAATTAACAAGGATGTTAATTCATAGAGATCATTCGAACGAATTAAGCCTCTGTTCATAAACAGAGGTGGGGAGGGGAGGAATGGAATCCCACAGCAGGGATGGGTGGGAAATCCCACACTGCACTGCCTCAACCCTTGTCAACTTTCGTCTGGACGAGATGGCACTAATTAAATTGTGTAATAATTTGTAAAACCGAGCTGGACGAAATGGCACGTTTTTCAAGGAAATTTGTTGCTGGACGAAATAGCACCTGGACGAAATAGCACTGAACCGAACCAAATTCATTGGTCAGTGACTCGCTCACTCATTCGTAACACCACGGTGGTTTGAGCAACGGCCCTATGTTAGCAGTATTGGAATAGAAAGAAATAACAGATATCACGGTGGGCTGTTGACAGACCCTTCTCTTCTCGCCTAACCCTTCCCTGTTCTTTCCCCTCATCCTGCAAGTTCACAGAGCTTGGACCCGAGCAGTTTCGTCACAGAATAATGATATTGCAAGTGATGCGATACTATTGCAGGCAGTTTCATACATTATAGGGCTGCCCTCCTCCCTATATTTATCTATGCTAGTAAATATGAAACGCGCCAGGATCGAATATCCTTCCTTTCTATAAAAACGGCCTGTTATTCCTCCTCTTTTTTTCATTTTTTTCATTTGAACCCCACATCGTGTAACCTTACGTCGCACAGTCTCTTCATGAATATAAAAATTATTAATAGCTCGCCGATTAACATATTTACCAAAATTATCGAAATCAGTGATGCGATTGGGTACCCGATGGGCCTTACCTCGTTTTGCAGCCCTGTTCCTCACACTTACTTTGGCTACTTCCTTTATTGGCAATCCTAACTGTCCCCCCTTTCACTTTTGTTTCAGCTACCACTATAGCCTGTTCTGCACTTTTTCCAGAGGAATTAAGACCGTACTGTACCCGTCGTTCCTTCACCTTTCATAAACAAATGCACATTTATAACCTCACGACTTTGGCTGTGAAGAGGTTTGCTCACGAAGTTTTGATTGAATAGGTGACATTTCTCTTAGCCCCAGTGGTTACGCCGAGATCAATCCTCATCCCCAAGAGTCAAATAAGAAAAATATGAAATTTGTTGTAGTTTTTAATTTTGAGTTACACTAATCATCGGATTGGTGCCAAATGGTTGGATTATACCAGGTATAAGTTTATACTTACTAATTTGAAAGCATTTAATTTCACTCATATAAAATAATTGAATGAGCAAAATGGTGGCAGTGAGTTGGATGTGGCATTATCTTACCTCATCTCATTCCAAAATGAGGTAAGTTAACACTAAACAAGGAGTTCCGTGAGAAGCTATAGCCTATTTTCATACATCCTGCTTATGTTAATTGCCTCTATCAATATACAACATTTCAGTTTGATTGCTGTAATAGATTCGTAGATATTGAGAACAGTCTAAATACACTGTATAACAAAAAAGGCGCACCGGGAAGGCGTTGTCCGATTGTACGGAAATTACGTATGCGAAGACATTCGGATCGAACATGCAAATGATTAAAGCTTCGTGTCCAATGAATGAATAGCGGGAGCTCCCGCGCATCCGAACTGCGCATGCATCAGGTGTATATAAGGCGCTATTCTGAAGCGTACGTTCGTAATGCTCAGTTACACGCCGACTACAACCTCTCGACCATCAGGCAGAGGATTCGCCGACAGGCAGTCAAGACATACCGTACATCTACACGTAGCACCAATCCTCTCATAAACAGATTGGGAGATTACCGAGCACGGGGGTGCCGCCATAAGCGCCCCCGCATCATTATAGAATAAATATTTTCCTAACCACGCTACTATAGCACTATTACTTTTCCTTTCCATGCTACTATAGCACTCTTAATTTTTCCTTAAAACTGATATCTTCACTTCATTCTTCACCTTCTGATTTTCTCAAGAACTTCTCACTTCTACTATCCTTTTAACTTCAGTATTTTTAAATGTCACAGTACACCAGGTCATATGCTGGCCAGCCTGATTCACGGTAATCACCCAAACCCCCTCATTCAATTGTAGTCGGTCGAAATTATTGGTTAAAGCACTCAAGGCCTTCGGGCCGATAGGCTATAAAACACGCAACGAAACCGGCGTTGCTTGGGCGCTGACGCTGACGTATGCTCAAAGTAGCTGTTGCATTTGACTGCGATATCTGAATGTCGGCAGTAAGAATGCCACGCCGAAGGATTCGAGCTCATTACGAGCAGATGTCAGAGTTTGAAAGAGGTCGTTCGATCGGATTGAAAGAAGCTGGTTGGTCGAATCGAGCTGTCGCTGGACATTTGGGTCGAAGTGATGCGGCGATCAGACGATGCTGGCAAGCGTGGGTCAGCAACGGCAGGCACCAGCGTCAGGACGGCAGTAGTCGACAGAGGGCCACAACAACACGGGAAGACAGAGCGATTGTCAGAACAGCTGTCACAGCACCGGAATCGTCGTTATCAACGATCCAGCGTGTGACCCGCACCATGTGTCCACCATGACCATCAACAGACGCCTGAGCGTCAGGAATTTGCGCTCACTCCGCCCGTTGCGCCGCTTACCACTCACGCCTGTTCACCGTCAAGTCAGATTTCAGTGGTGTCGCGCTCGAGCAACGTGAAACTGCGCTGACTGGGGACGTATAGTCTTTAGTGACGAGTCCCGTTTCCAACGGTGCCCTGACGACAACCGCAGACGTGTTTGGAGACGTCCAGGCCAGCGTGGGGATCCTGCTTTGACTATCGCACTCCACACAGCCCCACAACAGGGGGTGATGGTCTGGGGTGCCATCTCCTTTGATAACCAGACTCCTACGGTAGTCATTCCTGGCACACTGTCAGCACAGCGGTATGTTGATGACATTCTACGGCCGGTTGTGTTACCGTTCCTTCAGCGACATCCAGGCCTTACTTTCCAACAGGATAATGCCCGGCCGCACACGGCACGTGTTGCTATGGACTGGCCTCAAGCTTGTCGTATCATTCCATGGCCAGCTCGGTCGCCTGATCTCTCTCCCATATAGCACATTAGGGACGTCATGGGAAGGCGATTGCGAACATCCCGGAATGTCGCCGATTTAGCCCAACAGTTGAATACCATTTGGCACGAAATTCCGCAGGACACCATCCGGGAACTCTATCAGTCCATGCCACGTCGAGTGACAGCTTGCATCCAGGCCAGGGGTGGGCCAACACCTTATTGACGTCCTCACTTTGTAACGCTCTAACTCTGCAATAAATCATTCGATTGTTCTGCACTTTTGATCGTTAGTTGTTCTATGTCTGTTCCTCACATCCACAGATATGTATCGCCATCGGACAATTCCTTCCTGGTGCTACAGAGTATTTCGGATGGTCGCCATGTTGGATTTTTATATATAGCCTATACCTTAGAATTATGTGCTATTACATGAAGATTATTGTGTAGGTGTTTTATTCAAACTTCAATCGTATGATTAGGAGACAAGAAATAAAAACAAGGTTTTAAGATTTCGCTCAGCCGTCATCTGTTGGTTATGAAAATAATTTAAATGAATTAGATGCCAGTGGATTAAAATTTTTACAAGCATATACCGTACCAAGCTTCACTGCGCTCGGATGGTTACATCGCGAGAAACGTCCATTTGAATATTTAAATTTCGCATCGCCGCCATGTTGGATTTGTGCTCATCAGGTTATCGAACGTCCCATAGGTGAACTTATGGTTATAGCCTCTATACACATACAACATTTCAGTTTGATAGCTGTCATAGAATAATCGATATTGAGAACCGTATAAATATTTCGGATTGTCGCCTTGTTGGATTTTAATACATGTAGGCCATAGAGTTATGTACTATTAGATGAGAATTATTGTCTAAGTTCATTATTCAAACGTTGATTTCGATCGCATAATTAGAATACAAGAAATAAAAAATCGCACAGCCGCCATCTTGAGGTTATGAAAACAATTGAACTAAATTAGATGTCAGTGCATTGCAATTTGTATACTGTAGTCATTTGCTGTACCAAGTTTCACTGCGTTCGGATGGTTAAATCGCGAGTAAAGTCTATTTAAATGTTTCAACTTGGCCACCATGTTTGTTTTGTAGTTAACATTTTTTCGAAAGTCACATGGTGAACGTCTAGTAGTGCCCTTTATCACCGTACAAAATTTTAGGGTGATATGAATAATAGTTTCGGAGATATAGAATGCCGGTGATATATTTCGCACAGCGGCTATCGTGGTTTGGAGAGACGTAATAAAATTTGAAGGGCACGGTCGGAGTCGGCCAAAATAGTACTATGACCATACCGAGTTTCATTGAAATCGCTCCAGCCATTTATAAGTTATTAGGGGAGGGGGACACACACATGGACAAAAGGTGAGCTCATAAGCTTATTTTTTCATAAATGAAAATAAGCTATAAATTTACACTAGTGAAAATAAATGCTTTCCAACTTGTCAGTTGTCATTCTGTTAGTACCGAGTGTATGTGCCATTTTATATAAAATGTAATTGCAGCCGAATGGCCAAAATACAATATTCATGTTGGTTTTTTAGTCTATAGATCTTTGCTATACTCTAAAATTGATTTTGTCCTATTTTTGCATCGGTTGATGTGATAGCGTTCACATCCTTCACCACACAAAGTACACACGCACTCATTTCCAACTTCATGGAAATGTGTCGTCACACACAGTTTGTGGTGATATCCATGAACCGCTAAACTTGTGATGACATGCCTTAATTCTTGATTTGCCTCCGTCCAGTGTCGGTCCCACATGGCGTCTGTAGAATAAAATTCAAGCCAAATATCCTCTCTTTTTTGTCTTCTCTCTTCAAGACCTTGGCACTATTTTGAGTGGATGGTAGTAAGAAACTTGCCTTTATGTCATCCATATAGAAAGTCTCTTTGGCCATTTCATATACCAGTCTCGACTTTGTGTTTATTCCAACACAGAGTGCTCTTTTAAGAAACCTTGCCTTCACTTTTTCTATGGATCGGAGGTCTGTGAGTGTTAGGTGATCCCATACAATCTGTATCCCAAAATTTGCTACTGGGCTCACTACAGCATGAAACAGTTTCATTGCTGATTTTATTGATACATTCTGTACATCTTTTATTGTATATATTGCTCTAATTGCAGCTGAGACTCTTTCCTTTACGTGAAGTCTGTTGTTTGTAAAGTGATCCCGAGATATGTGAATGCCCGAACGATTGGAACATTTTCCCCTCTTATCTTTATGTGGTCGTCTTCTGCAGGCCTTCCTCCTTTTCTAAAAGTCATTTACGTGGTCTTGTCTGTGTTAATTTGAAGACTATTTTCATCTGCCCATACCGTCAGCTTGTTCACTGCTTCCTGCTGAGCTCAGCGCCATGTCATCTACATATAGGGTAAAGGGAGATATGTTCGTGATATTCCAATATTTTCAATAATTTCCCCCATGTTCATACTTGAACGTTTAATTTAACACCACTTATGATGATACTCGAGCAAGGGCTAAACATGAAAGGAACAATTTTTCACTTACGTTAATTAGTTTGTCTTCAAATTTGGAATGTATAAAATTTTGAAAGCGAAGTAATTTCGTTACAGTGGTAGGTAATTTCGTGATTGTGGTAAGGTAATTTCGTGAGAATATAAAAAAACTCTATTAATCATAACTGAGCATTTATTATGGAAGTACAAACTTCAATAATTCACGTTAACACTTCTGCAAGTATGTAAGCATACATGATTGTCATTACCACCATAATCAAATCGAGTCTGAATCATTCTGCTCCCTAGCAGCACAATTATCACACATGAATATTCTTTCTTCACATCCAGTCTTCTGACATTTTGTGTGATACGGGACAAGACAAAAGGAACATTGCACCCATTTGGCTCCATTCTTACGTCTTGCATCCCCGGAATATGTTTTGCCACATATAGGTCTACCACACTTCCAATCACTGTCATCATTCTCTCCGTTGATGCTCTGAGTGTTTGTGTCTTCAGTTCTGCTGGTCTGGGGGATGTTTTCTTGAGCGAGAGTGTGGCATTTTGCTGTTGAATCTCTCTTCCTTTTTGGTTTTGATGGTGGTACTGTTGGTGATGGTGTTGGAATGGATAGAATCTTCTCGATCTGGGATGTGGAAACAGAAACTGGAGGATCAGAATCATTCACAAGAGTTTTGTTGGTAAGTTTTGATGGCGCTAGTGCCTCATTGGGGATTGCTTCTCTTTGTAGTGGAAAAATCCCAGTCTTCTTAAAAGCATTGGTAATGTTCTTGAAACTGAAGCTCTCAATGTAAGCTGGATTAAGGAGACTGTGAAAATTGCTTCGGTTCGGTTTTTCAGTGGGATTTTCCCTCGTGAATTTGTTTAAACTCTGAGACCACCGAACCTTCAGTGATTTGTATATTCCTACATCTAGAGGTTGGAGAAGATGGGTTGTGTGGGCAGGAAATGTCATCAGGTGAATGCCATTTTCCTTGGCCATGGATATGACTTCAGGGTTCACATGGGACGCATGGGAGTCCATTAGAAGGACTACAGGACGTGCAGGAGGAATGGATTTAATGAAAAAGTCAAGCCACTGCAGAAATATCTCCGTACTGATCCAGCCTTTTGGGGACAGTTTCACCATGGCATTAGGTAGATAGTCTTTTTTAAGAATGTCAATCCAGCGAACGCCCTTAAATATAATCAGTGGAGGTATCCATGTACCATTGGCGCAAACGCATCCCAATAGTTTGTGAGTTTCACCTCGGTCGGCGTACGTTCTCTTGTAGACGTAACGTTTACCAATTGCTGTAATGACTTTGTTGGGCTTGACTACGTATGCCAAGCCTGTTTCGTCACAATTCCAGATTCTATCTGGTTTGTCCTTTATTCCGATGTTTTCGACGAGTTCTTCAGATTTTGTATAAAAATCTTGTATTATTTCTCGATTGGACATTGATGCCCTGTATGCTGCAAGGTTTTCTGGAGTTCTCAATGTTAGGTTAAATCTTTTCTTGTAGCTAGCCCACCACCATTTACTGGCTGCCTCACACTCTGGATTCAAGACATGTTCTCTTCCTGCTGATTTCCCCAACTGAAATGCCACCTGACAGATTTGTGAAACGGTAAGCCCGAAACCAAGCTCTTGCATTTCTATAATATAGTTAAATAATTTAACTTCCATGTCAGGTGTAAGTGCAAATGGACGGTCTAGTTTAATTAGATGGCCCGTGCCTTCAGATTTATTTTTGCTTAGATAATCTTTCAAAGTGCTCCACGGAATGCCTGCTGTCTTAGCTGCTTTGTAAACTGATGACTTCTCCACAGTTACCATTTCCAGTGCTCTCTTGAGTTGGGTTTCGTCATACTGTCTATACTTTGCCCGTTGTTTGCCCATATTTATTCTGTAACCAGATACAAAAATAAGTTGGTTAGGAAATTTCGTGATAGTCGTGAAAAGGTTAGGCAATTACGTGATAGTCATAAAATGGTTAAAAATTAGAATATTGTAGTATAACGGTGTAGGGAATTTATGAAAGAGTAATTTTGTTCAAATGGACTTTCGCGAAAAATGCATGTTTTTCCTGATATATGTGTTACCATCAGAGCGCACGTGGACGCCAGGTTTCTTGGCGCGAAAAAAATAACAAACGGGCCGCAGGAAATAAGTAATAGAGCTTTACAGCTACAAGGATTCGCTCTGATGATTATTTAAATGAATACTACACTAAAAGAGGTACAATATGATGTAAAATACTTACTGCTTACCTTAGAAAGTCAGCTGTAATCACTTTATAAAGCCACTGCACAAAGTAATGAGCTCCCAAGTACTAAATTCATCTGTCTCTGGACAAATCTTTAGTTATCAGCTCAGCCGCTCCAAGAGAAGGACAGTCAAGTAGGTAGTGACATCTAGCGATGATGCGAGAAACTATCTGCACAGGCGCTAGCTTTAAATCCAATAACTAAGTTCGTTATAGCGTTCCAAATAATTGTCACAAAATTACCTATATCACGGAGATACATCCCTTTGCCCTACGTGTAATGATGATGTCTCATGCTCAATAATCATAGGTATGTCGGCTGTGGCAATATTAAACAGAATTGGGCTAATCGGATCTCCTTGCATCACCCCATTTGTCTGGTATATTTCTTCGGAAATAGTGATTCCATCACTGATGTTGACTCTATTATATGATAAAATGTTTCTTAGTAATATTGTAATACTATGGTTTTCTCCTATCATTGTTGCCAATTTTTGTAAGAGAATTTCTCTTGTCTAGAAGATCAAAAGCCTTAGTGTAATCTATAAATATTGCACAATATTTTCCTCTTGGAAATCGCAATGTCTGTTCTATTTCACTCACAAGGTTGCTAACTGCTTGTATGGTGCCTCGTTGTTTCCTGAATCCGTATTGCTGATCAGGAAGAAGGTGATCTATTTCCTTAACTAGATGGTCCGTAATCACTCTTGTAAATATTTTGAAATCATTGTTTTCAAGTGCAATACCTCTGTAGGAGTGTGGGTTGGATGTGTCCCCTTTCCCTTTATACATTACTTTTATGACTGATTGTTTCCATGATTCAGGTATTTGGCCTGTGTTCAAACAATGATTAAAGAGATCTGTCCATACATCCAAAAGTAGGGTTGCAGTTCCTTTAATGTGCTCATTGAATATTCCGTTTGGACCCGCTGCCTTCTTATGTGCCATTTTTGGAAAGTGAATAATATATTGCTAGTTTTATTGCTGTTTCAAGTTAAACTTTAGCTGGATACTGTGGTCTCTTAATATTAATACAATGTCGGGGAATATTAAGATCCAGATGATTTCGCGCAGATAACTAGACTTCATACTTTAACTAGTAAACCACCCCGGTTTCGCCCGGGAACAGTTATGAATGAATTACGTGAAAAGCGCTCTTTTATCGATGTCAAGGAATTACGACCTATATCCGTATTACGTCTCGGCATGGTGGGTTAAAATCACTGACTGGACTATGAATTATATTATCACGGAGATGCATGTGCAACGAATTCTTGTCAGACGTAAATTAAGAATGGCGAGGTGCATGAAACACGAATACCCTTCCGTCCAATCTTAACTTTACTGAGTATTTTGCGGAACGAAAAGTACACAGACGAAACGAAGAAAAGCTGAGTTGCACTTCCAGGGAAACTCCAAACACAACCACTCTTCTCTGAAGTCTTAACTCAACACGACTCGAGTTTGCCCCTAGCTAGCTCGTAAACTGTCACCTCAGTAATTGAATGGGGATTGTAAAAACACTTATAGTGGGTGATGTATAGAATATATGCTCTCGCGGACATTTCATGCTGAACAATTCTTACACTCATAGTACAGTGTATGTATGTCTACCCCTTATTATTCCCGTTTTCCAACGGGGTCGGGGATGAGATGCGATGGAAGTATTTGTGGCGGATGATTTTTACGGCCGGATGCCCTTCCTGCCACCAACCTCATGAGAGGAGTTTTTTTTAGCGTATGGCTTTTAGTGCCGGGAGTGTCCGAGGACATGTTCGGCTCGCCAGTTTTGTAGCTGCTTCGAGACGGACACCCAATGGGTGAGCTCCAATTACCGTTGGGGAGGGAAGGAGGGAAGTTGGAATGTAAGGACGAGGAGTTGGAAGGTAGCGGCTATGGCCTATAGTTAGGGACCAACCCCGGCATTTGCCTGGAAGGAAGATGGGAAACTACAGAAGACCATCTTCAAGGTTGCCGGCGGGGGGATTCGAACCTCCTCGCCTCCCGGATGTGAGCGACTGCCATCAGTCATGCCGTAACCACCACGGCTAACTCACCCGGTATGAGAGGAGTTAATGAAGGATGAAATGAATGATGGTGAATGAAACTGGGCAAGGATGTGGAAGGAAGCGGCCGTGGCCTGTCAGAAGGTACTGTCCCAGCATTTTCCTGGAGTTGAAAATGGGAAACCACGGAAAACCATTTCAAGGACAGCCGACGGTGGGGCTCGAACCCACGCGTCTACCGAGTCAGCAGAGAGCTTGGCCCCATGGCCTAACGCAGCGCTTTAGCGAGCGCAGCCACTACTGTCGGTTTACACTCATAGTACAGTAACTTATATTAATATTTTTAACGGTTTGTCCAGCGTAAGCTTAAAAATCGCACGGACGCCAGTTTTTTTCTCGACCTTTTCACTGAAATCGTTACTGCTTTGATCAAAAATAAATTATTTTCTACTGAAACCTTCCTCGAGATATCCTTTACAGAATGGTGAAAACCGCATCAAAATCCATCCAGTGGTCCTCAAGATTACCCGTGACGTCCAAGAATCGGGGACTTTATTTTATACTGAGTAGAGATATCAACAAAATGTCATTTTTGTTGTTAACTAATCTTCAAGTTTCAGTGGAAATAACGAGAGTTTATTAACGAAATAGTAGATAGTATATTTACACGTCCATCACGCTACAAGCAAGACCAACTACTACAAGGCACAAACAACACAAGGAATACTAAAATATAAAATCAATGCTGCCAACTTAAATTGTTAACTACCAACTCCAACACTTCCCCTGGTAGTTAACCTCAAACAATGACAATCCTTTAATTCAACAAAAATACCAAAAAATTCAGTTCCTGTTATAAACTAAACCAAATTGAGGATCTTTATGAAACTCTGGGTCTTTGGCCCATTCAATGACTTCGTAAACAAGTCTGCAACATTATTGTTACTTGGAACATATTCGAAAATAATGTTCCTCTTACTTACATGGTCCCTACAAAACTGATACTTAATATCAAAGTGCTTTGTCAATTCAGAATCACCACTGTTTCTGGTGAGCTTAATGGCACTTTGATTGTCACCTCTGATGACAATTGGTTTAGGCAAAACCGATTCCTGACCCAACTCGTTTATTATTTGTCCTAGCCATAATGCCTCCTTAGCAGCATGGAACATAGAATCATACTCTGACTCGGTTGTAGATGTGGCAACCGTGTCACGTTTCTTTGGTAACCTCGTGTTCCAGCTAATTGGTGCATTTGCTAAGATTGCAACATACCCACTCACAGATTTCCTGTCTTTGGCATTAGCAAAATCTGCATCACAATACATTCGGACATGTACATCAGATTTTTCAAAAAACAATTTTACATTACATGTTTTCTTCAAGTACAACATAATGTGCTTTACATCTTGCCAATCTCTCTTTGTAGGCGAACAATTTTTCTTGCTCACTTTACACACTGCAAAAGTTATGTCTGGCCTAGTCGTTGTAGCCAGATATAGTAACATACCTACTGCTTTTCTGTACTCGTACTCATCATGTTTCTCATCACCTGACAATTTTCCGTCATCTCTATTTATTTCTAAAGGAGCTGACCTGCCCTTCCCATCTTCAAGTTTGAATTCTTTCAATACCCTTTTAATGTAGTCAGTTTGATGAGCAGACATTACTCCTTCCCTGTACTCCACATTCATAGAAAGAAAGTTGGTCATATTTCCTAACTTCTTAATCTCCAATCTAATGTCCAACTCTTCTTTGAACCATTCAACCCGTTCTCTTTTTCCCCAGCATGCCAAGTCATCAACATAAACACCAATGAACAGATCCTTATCTTTGTTAACAAACACACATGGATCCTTCACCAGAGGTTTCAAACCTAATTCTGACAAATTCATATACAAGGTCGAATGCCATTCCATAGCACTTTGTTTCAGCCCATACAAGCTTTTGAGCAATTTACACACTTTATTTTTATCCACCACAAAATATTTAGGTTGTTCCATGAAAACTTCCTCATTCAACTCACTGTGCAAATATGCTGTGAGCACATCAATATGTTCCTGAACCCACCCATTAATGACAGTTATGGCCATCATCAGTCGAATCGTCTTTCTTTTAATTACTGGAGCATAAGTTTCATTAAAGTCTACCCCTGGCACTTGGGAAAAACCTTGTGCTACCAATCTCGCCTTAAATCTATTAACAGTGCCATCTGGATTTCTCTTAAGTTTCAAAACCCACTTACAACCCAACACATTTCTACCAGAAGGCCTGTCAACCAAAATAAATGTCCCTTTACGTTGGATACTGTCTAATTCGCTTTTCATTGCATCTCTCCATTCATCACAGAACTCCCCATTCAATGCCTCACTCACACTCAACGGTTCTTCGATATAATCAGCAACATATACCGACAAATTACAGCAAGAACATTCTTTACGCTTCCTTAACCTTTCACTCCTTCTCAAAACGTTCTCATTATTTTCAGCCTCAATCACATTTTTATCATTCTCTTGGACATTGCTTTCAATCTCAATCTCTGACTCATCACTACAATAATTTCTTATCATAACATCAGTTTGAACATGCTTAATAGTAGGCCTAACCTGTTCTACCATGGGAAATATACTTTCATCAAATTTTACATGATATCCAATCACAAATGATTTAGTCTCAAGATTAAACAATTTATACCCTTTCACATTGTTTTCATAACCTATGAATACACATCTCACTGCTCGGGGCTGAAATTTACCTACTTTCTGAAATAACCAAGCTTTACAACCAAATGCACGTAACCTTGGATATTCTTTTTCAGCACTCTCTCCCTTCCACATTTCATATGGGATCTGATTCCCAATAGCCCTAGATGGACATAGATTCCTAGTAAGGCAAGCAGTGTTGGCCGCTTCAGCCCAAAACGAATCTGACAAACCTGACTGCACTAACAAACACCTTATCTTATCTTCTGCAATCCTATTAAACCTCTCAGCTATACCATTTTGTTCTGGAGTATAAGCTACCGTCTTTCTATGACCTATCCCATTCGCTTTCAAATAGGTCTCGAATTTATTACCACAATATTCGCCACCTCCATCTGTTTGAAAGCATTTAAGTTTCAAGTCATGCATTTTTTTCTACTCCAGCTTGATACTCCAAAAACTTTGAGAAAGCCTCACCTTTACTTTTCAAGAATTTAACAACTGTAAATCTGGAATAATCATCCACAAAACTCATCATGTATTTATGACCACCATTTGATTTAACAGGAGATGTTAACAAATCACTATGTACCAATTCCAGTGGTTTACTGCATTGGCGTTCACTCTTCTGCGGGAAACTACATCTAGTCATCTTCCCCAGAACACACACATCACAACTCTTATTCTCACTCTTTAAACCTGACAAATATGGAATTTTCTGCATAGCAGCTTCATGTGGATGCCCTAACCTTACATGCCACAAATCTGAACTCACTGCTCGCAAGGCTACAGCTTCAATTTCATCACTGATCTCATCTTCACTGACATCAGCATTCGATATACAAGCTACACTGTGATTAGGTTCCAACAAATACAACCCATTTGATTCTAGACTTGTAAACACGCACTCATCATTATACATACCTTTAGCACCTTCTTTGTTAAAGTGAACAAATACATCATTCTTGGCTAAGCGCCCAACTGAAATCAAATTGAATGCTAAATCTGGAACGTGCAAAACATTTCTCATCTCAAGCACATTACCACCACACTTATCAGATAATGCAAGTTTGACAATACCTTTTCCACTAACTGGGAGTTGCCCTTGTCCAATCTTAACATTGCCCTTACACTCTGAATAGGAGGAAAACAACTCTCTTTTAGACGTCATATGTTCTGACGCTGCCGAGTCAAGGTACCAAACATCAGAAC
This sequence comes from Meconema thalassinum, assembly GCA_946902985.2. Lineage (NCBI taxonomy): Eukaryota > Metazoa > Arthropoda > Insecta > Orthoptera > Tettigoniidae > Meconema > Meconema thalassinum. The sequence continues at coordinate 181,300,101 of OX336393.1, forward strand.
TGTTCATTGACACCATTGCGAACACACTGATACAGGCTATAGTCTTCCCCGTTTTATTGGAATTTCCATTGTCGTCCCTTTTTCCATTATTTGATTTCATTTTGGTACAATCTGATGCCCAATGACCATACTCGTGACAGTTAAAACATTTAACTTCTGGACAAAACTTGCTAATATGCCCTAACCTCTGACATTTGTAACATTTAACACTATTACTATCACCACTTTTTCCACTCTGCAAACTATTCTTCTTACTGTTTTTGTACACTAACTTGTCATTCTTGCCTTTCTTGGAGATGAGTGCACTTGATGCGGAAGTCTCCTGCGCGGCTTCTAACTGGGTCCGGCGTCGCTCCTCGTCTAGAAGTCGTCCTTTAACCTTCCGTGTTGTAAGATCCGGCTCCCTCAGTAGATTTTGGACGAAGGTCTCGTACTCCTCCATCGGTAGCCCGACTAGCAGGAAGTTGGCCATCATCTCGTCGTCGAATATTATGCCACCCCTGGCAATTTTTTTGTTCAATCTCTGGATACTGGCCGCATACTCTTGCATCGACATATTTGGGGTCTTCGAAATATTTGTCATTTCTTTCAAGGACTGAAGTGCATTAAACTTGGTAGAAGAGACGTGAATTTCTTCCAGAATTTCCCAAGCATGCTTCGCTCTAATACAATCTTCCACATCTAACAAGAAATCATCCCCAACGGATTTGTATAATACCGACAAAGCTTTCCTATTTAAGCGTGCCTGATCCACATTCAACTCGTTCTCATCGAAGCCTGGTTCAATCGCCACCCAACAGTTCTTATCGATCATATGCGCCTTCACTCTCAGTTTCCAGGCGAAGTAGTTTCCATTTGCTAGCTTTGGAATGGAAACGAGGTCTTTGTCATCTCCGTCAGCCATCTTGGTACTGTTGCTGTAACGTTCGCCGGTTCAGTCACAAACACTCACAATCTGTTTTTAAAATTCAGATTACATCTCAATCTCAACAATCCGTAATTCACGCTCTGATCTACGTACTTCGCACTGCTCTGGGCTCATAACCTGTTGTTAACTAATCTTCAAGTTTCAGTGGAAATAACGAGAGTTTATTAACGAAATAGTAGATAGTATATTTACACGTCCATCACGCTACAAGCAAGACCAACTACTACAAGGCACAAACAACACAAGGAATACTAAAATATAAAATCAATGCTGCCAACTTAAATTGTTAACTACCAACTCCAACAATTTTTCTATCATTTACATATTGATAAGTGGGAATACAACGAACCGGTATCAGATGCCAATGAAATCAAATAGAAACACGATGTTCAGTAAAGATCATATAGCCTACTTTCTCGTAAATGCATAGGTATAGTTAACAACCCTAAGGCCCGGATAGTTTTTCTTAACTTTTAACAAATATGTATTTATGTATGTGCTTAAAAGAGGAAAATATGTGATTAGTTTCCAAAATATATTCCTAAATTTGTATTATATTTATGTCTCCCAGTTACTCGAAATATAGTTAAAACGCCTAGCTGCTTCAATAATCCATAATCCTGACTACAGTATAAAATGTTCCCGCTTAATGGGCCGGGACTTTCCTCAGTTTCCGAATCCTAGAATACTTACTGCAAATGCGCGATACGAAATCATGTATGTGCTGTTTTTGAATTTCATTCTAAAAAGCAGAAGAAAAGTTCACTTCAAAAACTTTCATAGCACTCTGTCAATACTCTCAAGTTGCGCAGTAATATTTCCTGTCAAGGTAAGGACTATTAGAGGCTTTAATGAGACTGTTAGCGGCTTCGGTGGCGTAGTCGGTAGCATGTTGAACTGCTGTGCCCAAGACAGCGGGTTCAAACCCGGCCGAAGTCGTCGGATTTTTTAAGAGCGTTAAAAATCCTTCAGTATGCCTTCCTTCGGAGGGGAAGTAAAGCCGGCGGTCCCATGTCATAGATTTATGGCATGTAAAAGATCCTTTCACAGACTGAACTTGTGTAAAGCAAAATTGTTGGGTTAGATTTCGTCAGAACGCTCTATCCAAGTTCCAACGTTCACCACTAGGTATCATTGATATCTGGTGGCAAAAGTTGGAACTACTTGAAATTGAACGGAACTTGAGGGTGTCCGCTAGAAGCAGCTACAGACTCAGGTGAGCCGAACATGTCCTCGGACACTCCCGGCAATAAAAGCCATACGATTAATAAATGAGACTTGACTCCAGCGCCCCCGCTGTACTTCATGATCGGGGAATTCCTGTCTTGAAATACTACTACAATACAGAGACAAGGGTGCATTCACGAAATAGAGAAGCCAATTACTCGAATTGCAAAGGGTCGAAAATGTGGGCAGCAGTCAAGGAGTACGACATACCGCCAAATATAGGAAATATGTATTTATTTATAAAAACGGCAAAAATATATAAATAAATATAAAATATTTAGTTAAATTAAAATGGTTGGTTCTTAAGTTTAGGGGCTGCGACAACGCGGTCATGTAGTCCCGTGTACTTTGGCTGTGTGTAGAATCTGTCTGATAACCGGTGTTAATTGTGATGACTGTATTAGTGTGTGTTATCTGTTTTTTAATTTAAGTACAGATGCAACTTAGCATTTTTCAAATAGTTCCTACTTTTGCCGCCAAGCGCCACCGTCAACGAATACTAGGCCAAGTTCAGAACTTAGCTACTAGACGCCACTGCAGTCGGCTCTTGGCAACGAACGTAGAAACCTAAGAGCGTTGTTTACATTCTTAACCTATCCAATTTAGCTTCACACAGGTGTAATTAGTGGAAGGTTCTTTAACATGCCATAAATCTATGACATGGGACCGAAGGAAGGCATACTGAGGGATTTTTTTAATCACATAACTCTCCGGGCTTTAGTTATAACTCTTGGTCCTTTTCAAGGAGTATACATAATTGAATGTTGGTTGTAGTGACTTGTTGAAATACAACGTGCTATACCGTACGGATATTATACGTTAATGATTGAATCCTCACCTGAATTATACACACACACACACACACACACACACACTGATATAGTCATCACAATAACACATGTTATCAGACAAAAATTCAACACTCACCGAAGCACAGGGGCTAAATGACCTTGATGCTTATTGGTTATGCATATCAAGTGGAACAACAACATCTTCCTACCCAAATCCTTCCTCGTATAAAAGTAGACCTACACACGCTAGTAAGCCAAGCCTACAGACATCACAGTGACACAGGTTATCAGACATCTACACACACACCCAAGTACACGGGATTACAAGACCACGATGCCGCAGAGGCCCTAAAGAATCAACAACAAAAACAACAGACCCTAACGCGGATCAAGGACAACGAATAACTGCATAACATATTTTGTCTTGGAATGAACGATTTTATTAGCGTTTTCTGCCGTTTTTATAAACCATTTGATACTAAATATGTATTATTTTGTTCAGTACATTCCTAAAAGGATATAAACTTACGAAGTTACAGAAATATTGTCTAGCGAGCAAATAGTAGCATCCAATTTGACCCAACGAGACGGCTCGGCCCAGCACGATATGGCACGGTCACCCTGAACTGTTAGTCACTGCTACGGTTACATATTCTATTATAAAATTATAATATCTTACCGGTTACCTTCTTCACGACAGTTTAAACCTCCCTATGTACGATGAGCGTATTTGGTGAGGCCAGGCCTTGTTGAATCATAAGTTACGGTTAGGCTATAATACTTGCATGATTCATACATCCGCCATCTTGAAACTATTTGGCTGATGACCTTGTAGTTTGGGCAAAGGACGTTTCCCACATTAATATATATTGTTGCAAAATTTTGTAGGGATCGGATGGTTAGGTTAGTCGTAATTTGATTTAAGCTCAGAACATTTGGGTGGGCGCCATTTCTTTTCTTTTATGATGGTGATACACAACATGACACTGAGTTGTCCCTTGCTAGTGCTACCTCTGTGCCAAAAGTGGTTCGATTTGGTTTAGTTGTGTTTGAATTGATAGGGGGGATCGATTTGCACACATAAACAGCCGCCATCTTCAAACTATTTGGCTGATGACCTTGTAGTTTGGTACAAAGACGCTTCCCACATGACGGTATGTTGCTGCGAAATTTGTTAGAAATCAGATGATTAGGTTCTTCGTGATTTGATTTAAGCTTTGAACATTTGGGTGGCCGCCATTACGTTTTTGTCAAGATGGCGGCTATATAAAACATGACTCTGAGGTGTCCTCTGCTAGAGATACTTCTGTACCAAATTTCGTTCAATTCGGTTTCGACGTGTTTGAATTGATAGGGGGGGGGGGGGGGGGGGTGACAGATATGCACACTCACACACAGACAGACTGACAACCTTTGGCCCATGTAGATCTCATGTCTTATTTCATTTTTTGCAAAAATCGAAAGTAGGCTAAAAGTTATAGATAGAAGATTTCTAAACTTCGGGATCGTATACTTGCTTTCATTGATTATTATGTCTCATTATGTCACTCCCCAATGTAATTTTAACTCAGCTCATCCCTGTCTAGAAGCAAACCTTTGGTACGCCATTGCTCAGTACACAACACGAACACAAGGAATTGCAACTAACTACAATCAAAGAATATAGACTACGATAACAGTCTACTATTTAATTTATTCGTCAACAGCAGAGCACGATGACATAACTCACATATCAATAACACATGCGATGTCTAATTTTTTAAGTCTCGTCGACTGTCCTCTGTACGACTGCGCAATCGGGGCAGATCGGCCAAAAACCGTGGGTAAACAGACTGTAAAATTGTTTCATTTCGATAGCAGGGGCTGCCACGTCCAACCCGCCGATAAGATCTCGATAGTGGGTTACATATTCTCACCCCCTGCCCTAGCTTATCGCATAACTGTTCCAAATCAGTTTTTACCCGTACGAAGGACCAGCTCTAAAACTAAGGCGACAGATCATTTTCCTTATGACTGGCTGCGTGGCACAACGGTGGCCTAGGTTGCAGGATGAATCCTGGCGCTGTCAGGTGGCATTTGAGGGTGCACAAATGCAAGAGAGCCGTGTAAGTAGATTTACTGGCACGTTAAAGATTCCCTTCGGGATAACAATTTGGCATCTCATTGTTAAAAGGGACGAAAAACAATAACATTATTACAGTAAACCTGCTTTCAACGACCTGTTATTAAATGGAAATATTTGACAGCCCCGTTAAATTAGGGGTGAAAAACGTATTAAAATCCATTCATGAAACGGAAACTGTTATACGAGGGCGGGCAACGGAATTCAAAATACACATTTTAACGGAAAATTTCTAAGTTCCAGAATGCAGTGGTTAGATCATATTCAGGTACTCTGTGTGCTTTAACAGTTGATTCTGTAGCTAAGAAGGAATGTGAAATAGGTTTTCTTTCTTTTGTTCTCCAACGTACACGTAAGAGTGTACGATTATTTGCCTGTTTCCTGTTGACCAAGCATTTTCTAATGCTCGCTTTAATTGGCTGTCAATCAGCAAATGCCTGGTTTAAGTTTTGCTTGTACAGTGCTGTATTAATTCATAGCAGAAACAGGTAAATGCAACACTGAATAAGGCATGTAGCCTACACCATTTTATTGTTTCTCAGTATGTCCGTCACCTCATGCATGTTCATGGTTTAATTGTTTTAGCATTGGCCTACCCCTGTTAACATATGTTAAACGGGAAAAAAATGAGAGTCCCGTTCGTTACTGTTGAATGCAGGTTATGCTGCATCATAATTTTCCTGGTGTGCAAATTATTCACGTAAAGCATTAATTTAAGTTTTTGGGCAATTGAGAGAAGCGGCCCATGCTCTAATTATGAATTTGTAACAATGAAACATTAATGGGACATGGTAACTATATTTTCCCCCAGGTACCTAGCAACAGCACAGTACATGGGTAACAGCTTCCTAAAGGCCCAAGGATACAGCAAGGCAGCTCTCTTCGATCCAGCTAACCCTGGATCATCTCTCAGTCGGCTCGTCAACGCCGTCTTTAAACGGCATTTTGGAGTGCAAATCAATTCTGCTACTTATATTAAGCCAGCAGTGACTTATCTTCAGGTATGGTATAATATTGTAGTACATCAATGTAATGTCACACATTATACCAAATTCATTCATAGTTGTCGTCCAATATTGTAAAACTACAAACAAAGCATTTTGTTCTTAGATTTTTTTTGAAATGTATGCCAAAACACCAAAGAGGATGAGAAAAGGGCCCAGCAGATGGAGGAATACAACAAAATTATCAATAGGGTGCAAATAGGTTATATTTGATCGGTTAGAAACGCACTATAAAGTTCCAACATTCACCGCTAGGTGTCAGTGGCATCTGGTAGCCAAAGTTGGAACTACTTGAAATTGAACTTGCTGGGAGCCCACGGACGTTCAATTTAAATACCCTGCTGTGACCATTGGCTGCAATTCAAATATAATCTTATATATATATATATATATATAAAAAGAATGTTCGTTTGTTCGTCTTTTATGCGTTCATAAACCATTCATCCGATTGCGTTCAAATTTTGGTGAGTTGTTGTAAACAATTCCGGGATGGTCATAGGCATAGTTATTCCAATTTACAATATATAGCGCGCGAGTAGTTTAAACAAATGAGTGTTGGCGATGCGTTCATATAGCCTACAATTCATCCGATTGCGACCAAATTTTGGTGGGTTGTTTAGCACACTTCCGGGATGGTTATGGGCATAGTTAATCCAATTTACAATAGATAGCGCGCCAGTAGTTTAAACAAATGAGTGTTGGCGATGCGTTCATATACAATTCATTCGATTGCGACCAAATTTTGGTGGGTTGTTGTGCACACTCCCGGGAAAGTTATAGGCTTAGTAAATCCAATTTACAGTAGATAGCGCGCGAGTAGCTTCAATAAAATGGCGTGCTATTCGTTTCAACAAAGACCCACATGCGTTCATATACCATTCATCCCATTGCGATGAAACTTGGGTGAGATGTTGTGTACACTTCAGGGATGGTTATAGACATAGTTAATCCAATTTACAATAGAGAGCGCACGAGTAGTTTAAACAAATGAGTGTTGGCGATGCGTTCATATAGCCTACAATTCATCCGATTGCGACCAAATTATGGTGGGTTGTTTAACACACTTCCGGGATGGTTATAGGTATAGTTAATCCAATTTACAATAGATAGCACGCCAGTAGTTTAAACAAACGAGTGTTGGCGATGCGTTCACATACAATTTTTCCGATTGCGATCAAATTTTGGTGGGTTGTTGTGCACACTCCAGGGAAAGTTATAGGCATAGTAAATCCAATTTACAGTAGATAGCGCGCGAGTAGTTTCAATAAAATGGCGTGCGATTCGTTTCAACAAAGACCCACATGCGTTCATATACCATTCATCCCATTGCGATGAAACTTGCGTGAGATGTTGTGTACACTTCAGGGAAAGTTTTTGGCGTAATAAATCCACTTAAATAGGTAGCGCACGAGTAGATTCAACAAATGAAAGACGACGCGCGAAGCGATGATTCAACAAAGTCCCATAAGCGTTCATATACCATTCGTCCGATAGCGATGAAACTTGGGTGAGAGGTTGTGTACACACCAGGCAAGGATTCTGGCTTAGTAAATCCATGTTACAATAGGTAGCGCACGAGTAGATTCAACTAATGAGCGACTACGCATGAAGCGTTTCAACCAAGTCCCATATGCGTTCATATACTATTCGTTCGAAAGCGATGAAACTTGGGTGAGATGTTGTGTACACTTCAGGTAAGGTTTCTGGCATAGTAAATCCACTTTTCAATAGGTATCGCACAAGTACAGTAGATTACGCCTGGGAAGGTTTTCGACTTAGTAAATCCATTTTACAATAGGTAGGGTACGAGTATATTCAACAAATGGGTGACGGCGCTCTAATCACTTCAACAAAGACCCGTATGCCTTCATATACCATTCATTTCATTGCGATGAAACTTTGGTGAGTTGTTGAGCACGCTCCCATGAATGTTTCTGAGATAGTAAATCAATTTTATAATAGTTTAGAGGTGGTTAACGTAAGAAGAAGAAAATATTGGGAATCCAAAACCAGTTCAACAAACAAAGTCACATCGCCAACACTTTCTTTGATTGGCATTGCAACGCATGCCGGGTACAGCTAGTACTATATAAAATTAATGAATTATTTTTCTTACAGATTTATTTTAGGTTAAAAAACAATGATATTTTAAATATAGCTTCATAATTCTATTTGATAAATTTGTTGGTGATGTATAGAAATTCTTTTGTTCTACTTACATTTTATTGCTAGATATCTAACCTCCTTGACTTTCATAGCGTTCAAAGGAACGACGAAATTCGACATGCAAGCTACCCTCTGGGTGTCAATTAACAACGCTTGCACCAGCCACCCGAGGCCATACGATATTATTATTATTGCTAAACATTGGTTTTGCTTCATTTTTAATTAATATTCTTCTGTTATGGCTGCCAAATGTTTATTAATGGTCATAAATGAGCTAAGTAAGGCTTTATTCATACAGGCGATCATTTAACAACAAAATCTTTCTATGTACAATGACAGCTGACCTCTGAGTGGTCAAACAAAAGCTGGCAAAAAGTGGAAACTGGCTTCGCGCTCAGCGGTAAGGAAACTGTAATAGCATATGGCGCTCAAGGGGTTATACATTGGTTTTTATCATGTCCACTTATGATGGGGACAGTTTCAATGAAATATGTAACAAACAAAGACAAACACATGAGAAGAATTTATTGTTTGGTCACATTTTGAATAAATTGTTAGTTATTGTTGTTTTAAGGAGAGGAACATCGAGGTCATTTGTTCCTATTTTGAATTGTGCTACTCTTATAATAATGGAACAGTGAGCTGCACTCAATAAAACAACGCACTATCTACAGAATGAACAGGGTTTTGTTTTCCAGTGTGAAATTCTCGAGTGCTTGTTGTGGGCATGACATAAGTAAGATAAGACCACCTTATGGTGTAGCAGCTAGCATTCTTGACTGTCGCCCAGGAGGCCCGGGTTCTATTCCCAGCTCTGGCAAGCACTTTAATTTTGGTCTGAGGGTTGGAACGGGGTACACTTAGCCTCGTGTGGCAAAACTTTTGTAAATATGTGCTTCAAGAAAATAATTTGCGTCTTCTTTCAAAAGTAGGTAATGTTGAAAACTACAGCTTCAAGGAAAAGAACTGCAGCAAGGACTGGTCATTAAGTAAGGTATTTCGTTTTGTAAAAAGGAATGTGTAATATATGAATAATTTTGTTATCAATTGAACGTGTCAGCCATTATTCTTAAATGTCCTGCTTTTTGCTGAGCAATGTCCTGCATTTGGAAATTTTCAGTTGGTAACCCTACCTGGAGTAGAAGTGGGAAACTATGGAGAACCACTTCCAGGATGGAAGAGGTAGAAATCGAATCCGCCTCTTCTCAGTTTTGCCATACGAGGCTGAGTGTACCTTGTTCTAGCCCTCAGACCAGAATTAAATTTCTTGGAATCGAACCCGGGGCTCTGCAGTGATAGCTAAAAATGCTAGCCACTAAGAGAATTTTAATTAGAGGGGGTAAGGGTTAATGTGGTAAGCCGGCCAGTTCGTTACATGTACTCATATATGTTGTCGGTACACCAATGGACAGTGGGTCAAAATCAAAATCTAGGAGGACAAAATTATTTATTTTCATAATTTAAAAAAATCGAAATTAATTACTTCTACAGCATTCTCATACAACTGCCGCTCACTATTTTGGGATATAAACACATCTTAGTGTAAATCTGTCACCACTGTTCGAGCAGTCTGAATTGGAGGGTGAATGTAAGTGGCTGTGGTTTGGTTGTCTTTGTGGTTAGTGTGATGCTTTAAGATGGAACATGCAGCTGAAGATATGATTTTTGTGACGTGTTTCAGTTATTAATGGGGGTAATTGTTATGTAATATTAGCTATATTTGCATTATATAATATTTAACTATTTTTTTAAAATTATATTTTGTGTAGACGAAGCTTAAAAATGGTCGTAACTGTTGTTTATTATGAAGTAAACAAATTATATACGTTGCTTTCACTCTAAATTCATGATTAAAACGTAAAAATAATTTTGTCCCCCTAGATTTTGATTTTGACCCACTGTGCAATGGTTTCAGTGCTCACCAGAGCTCGTCTGACCTACTCCCAAAGGAGTCTCGGCAAGTATTTGGGGTTGCAGCATTCATTTCAGGGCTTGAGAAAGTGTCATTTAGCCCCATGTACTTGGATGTGTGATTTTTCTGATAACACATGCCATTGTGGTGACTGTAGTAGTGTGTGTGTATTTGTAAATTAGACTAGGATTCAGAAGGAAACGGCTGTGGCATTAAGTTAGGATCCATTCTGGCATTTGCCTGGGGAAGCTATTGAAAGCCACTTCTAGGATGGCTAAGGTGGGAACTGAACCCATCTCTTCACAGTTCTGTCTTCCTAGGTTGAAAATACATCCATTCCAGCCCTCAGACCAGAATTGTGGTGTAATGTATTACTAAAAATAACCCTTTGGCAATTTGAATTATTTAACATACCGATAATCCTAAAAGTGATCCAAAATTTCATCAAGCTGCATAAAAAGTTAAATTTGTGAATTAGAATAATAAATATAAAAAGTGATAATTACTTGAAATAATGATAAATTTCTTGGCAGAGCTGTGAATTGAACCCCAACCACAGGGGTGGCAGCTATGAATGCAAGCCACTTCACCATGAGATAGTCTTTTTTTTTTAAATTTAACTACCAGTTCTGTGAACTCAGGACTTGTGTGGGGAAAAAAATAAATCAGCTGAACGATACCACCAGTCAATGAATTATGTTGTAGATGATATGAACCTCTTCAGTCACAGTTTTCCCTGTGCAGAATGCTGTTAAGCTATCTCAAGTTCTTCTGAAAGTGCCTGAACATAATTTCTTCTCAAAATAAATAATTTGCTTCTGCCTTCTAATTGTAGGAAGTATTCCAGCTGGGCCAGGCCAAGGGTTTAAGTCTGTCTCACTTAACGCCTAAGGAGATTGAAAGCAAGCTCACGGACACTATCAATGGCGAGATCATCGAGCCCTCCATGAGAGTGTGGAGAGCATACCGATATGGCATCAAACATCCGCAGTGTGATCGCTACGTCATCTGCACCGTCAACCAAAGGGATGATTCTTCCCTCGGCACGGGATTGAAGCCAGGAGTCACAAAGATAGCCAGGTTCGTAAACATTATATATATATATACCGGGAACAGTTATGAATGCATTATGAGATAAGCGCTTTTTTTTTTTTCGATGTCAATGAACTACGACCTATATCCGTTTTACGTCTCAGCATGATGGATTAAAATCACTGACTGGACTATTAATTATATTATCAAAAAGATGCATGTGCAACGAATTCTTGTCAGACTTAATTTAAGAATGGTGAGGTGCATGAAACACAAATCCCTAATCCGTCCAATCCTAACTTCAATGTGTATTTAGCGGAACGAAAAGTTCACAGGCGAAATGAAGAAAAGCCAAGTTGCACTCCAGGGAGACTCCAACCACAACCACTCTTATCTGAAGTCTTAACTCAACACAACTCGACAGTTTACTGCTGGCTGTATCTTGTGTAATAGGCTCGACCCTAGCTAGCTTGTAAACTGTTGCCTCAGTAATTGAATGGAGACTTATGGAAGAAATCAAAACTTAAAAAAAAAATCATAGTGGGTGAAGTATTGAAGATAGAGATATGCACTCCGGGACTATATTGTAGAACTTTATATGCTGAACAATTCTTACACTCATACTATGTAGATATTTTTAACGGTTTACCCAGCGTAAGCTTAAAAAGAGCACGGACGCCAGTTTTTTTTCCGACTTTCTCAATGAAAACGTTACTGCTTGGCTTCCTTTGATCATAAATAATTTTCTACAGAAACCTTCCTCGAGATATTCTTTACAAATTGGTGAAAACTGCATCAAAATCCATCCAGTGGTTCTCGAGATTACTAGTGACATATAAAAATCGGGGACTTTGTTTTATACTAAGTAGAGATGTATTGTTATGGACTATTGAAAAAGGAGAAAAGTAAGGGATTACATGTTTTGCTCAAGCAAGCATCAACAGATTTAAATTTAAAGACAAATGACTCTACAAAACACTGCGAAATCTACAGTGACACACACAGATAGTCTCTGTCCTCCAAAAACAATAAATGATAAGCCTGTCAGAAACTTAGTAAATATGGTAATTATTACTAATAAATATTAAGGCATTAAGCACCGGAAAAAAGAACTATTTATTTAAATGTTGCAAAACTTAGAAATTACGATCCCCTCAACAAAACAGTCTTCCTCCACCAACTAATCTATGAAGGTGTAGATGCTGTACTATTTCTGTGATATACTTAAGCAATAAGCCCTAAACTACTTTAAAATTTGTAAACTAATATGCGGAAACGATGAGCAGAACATCTCGTCCATTAGGTTTCTCCTTTTTTCAATAGTTCATAATAATGTTTATATCTTAATCACATGTAATTTATTACAGGTTATTTTTTCACATCTTCAAAAAATTGGAATTATTTTGTATTGACTGACTAAAAGTTACAATATCAATTGATAATAAGGCAACAGTGAAAAATAGCTTCAAAGCTTTCTCTATTGCAACAGCTGAAATCACAAACTCTGGTTCGGAAGTCTTCATCATTCATTTCAACCACATCATCATGACGTGCAGGTAGCCCACGAGTGTCTACTCCAAATACCGGAGGCTATACAGTTATTATTTTTTGTCAGAGGTTAATATATCCTCTCTATTTTCAGTTTGTTATTGTTTTAAGGGGTAAAACAGCAAGGGCATCAGCCCCTTCTTTCTATTGTTTTATATAATTTTTTAATAATTAGTTACTTCAGAGGTGTGTAAATTATTAGACTGAATGCCAGTTTTCCAACATTTGTTTTACTTTTCTATGAAAATTGTTTGCAATGAGGGGAAATTATTTCAAACGTTTATTTAATAGCCTTAATTACATTTTCTTTTAAGAAACTGACTAAATTGATGTTTTATAATTTCCATTAAAATAGTAGCCTTGCTAATGCAGAATGTCACAAATTTTATTTTGATTACTTTATTCTAGATTTTGTTTAAAATTAGTACAAAGCAATTTGAAGTCTTTTGTTACTGATGCTTCAATCTTGAACTATTCAAAGATGCATGGGCAATGGATTGAAATCACCTACAACCTTAAATTCTAAAGGAAACGAAAAAAGAAAAAAAAAAAAAAAAAAAAAAACGACCCAGCTCAGACTCTACAATTTTGAAAATTCTCAGACGCAATATCTTACGTGAAAAAGTGTTAAGTCTATAGGGAAGAAAGCATCACTAAGTAGGATAAAATAAAATGATTTTGAATACAAATATAGGACTGATTTACATTCTTTATTTAAGTCTAATAATTTGCACCCCTCTGTAAGTCACTTATCAGAGGAAGTTGACAGCTAATCAACACTAATCCACTCGATCTGAGGATATCTAAGATATTGAGTTGATATCCTTGTCAATATTTCAGCTTGGCAGCATCATGGTTCCTATCGAGCAACACTGGGACTCCTTTCTGGCAACTGTACCACGCCGCAACAGACGAGCTCCACTGTCCGGTAAGGATAGCCCTATTATACTAGTTCCTTACATGGAACACAAGGTATATACTACTGTACGTATCATGTAAACTACAGTACTTGCTGATATTTAGTGCTGTGTTATTGTGCCACGGCTTTTAGTCAATGAGTCCCGATTGTGCAGTCGTACAGAGGACAGGTTGCGAACCTTAGACATGTGCAATTGACACACGAGTTGCTTTCTGCGCAACTGAACACTCGCGTATCAGTTGCACATGCCTGAGTCTCGCCGACTGTCAAACGGGGAATGATCAGCCAAAAACAGTGGTGTAAACTGTATTTATAATTCAGATGAGAAAGGAGGTGACTTTGACCTTACGTTAGGAACCATCCCAGCATTTGCCTCGAGTAGAAGTGAGAAAACCACTTTCAGATGACTGAGGTAGGAATCGATCCCACCTCTGTTTTGCCTCACAAGGTTGAGTAAATCCAGTTCCAGCCTCCAGACCAGAATTAAATTTCTTGGCAGTGCCATGAATCGAACCTGGACCTCTGGGGCAACCGCCAAGAGAATTTTAATTAGAGGGGGTAAGGGTTAATGTGGTAAGCTGGCCAGTTCCTTCCTTCTCACAGCACAAGGCAGGTTCCTGCTCTTTTGTTTGCAAGCAATTAATACTAATGATGTTTCTTTTTTTCAGACGCAGTATCCAGTGGACTGTTCAGACTTCCATGCAGAAGATATCAAGGCCACTACAGAATATACTCACAGTGAACTCTGAAGACGTGTGATGAAGATTAGTGATCTCATAGACCGAAGTGAGAGGTGGACATGACAATGTTCAGTGCCTTCTGCACCAAAAGCGTACCACTCCCTGTACAATCTGTCTCAAGCACCATTCCACTACAACTCTTGGAGGAGTTCCTGTGGAAACACCAGGACAAACTCATTTCTTCTTTCTGTCATTTATGTGTGAAAGCCATTATTATCTAATGTTTGGGGACTAGGGTATGAAACAAGTGTACCCTTTGAATCAGGAAGTCTTACAACTCGCTACACTGTTGACAGATAAACTTATTGTGGAGGGAAGTGTCCTAGTAAAAAAAAACTTTACATTGCACTGATCGTAAACTACTTAATCTGAACTACATGGGGTGCGATTCTTTTAATTTGTAAATCTCTTATGCCTGGACTAAAATTCAGTGTCCAAATAACTTTCAGCCAAAGTTAAGGGGGACTGAAGTTATCATAAGTATTTGAAGAGATTTCTATAATCCAACAAAAACAAGCCAAGAAAAGCACTTCTTGGAGGGTGGGGAGTTTGCTACACATTACACACTAACCAAAATAATCGATTCTTCTAGGTGGAATGTATCGAATTATAATTTATATGTGCTTTCAGTGTTTTAGATGCCGGTGTTCTATTATCCATTTCCTCTCTGATTCAGTGGATGACTGAATTTTCTTCTGAGACAGACTGTACTAACTTTGGGAGGATATTCCTCCATGTTGGAGAAACAAGGATGAGTGTGAAGCTAAGCACTTTTGCTGCAGAATGCCTCTGTGTTTTGGAAGATATTTAAGGACACTGTAGAATAAGAATCTGTATGTATGTAAAACTGCTCATTACTAACAAAAATTAAAGATCTAAACAATCTTGGTGATTTTATTTCATTTGTTTAGTTCTCATAATTATATGAGAATCCCCTCTTCTTATCACTTCCCAATGCACTCTTAGGAGCACAGATTGCTGTCCAACCTCCTAGTGAGACCCAGAGCTCAAAACAAGCTTATCATACTGAAGTATTCGAGGCCATTTTTCAGTGGTTGTTGTTGCTTTTTTCAGAGGCTGCATGGTTTGCATGACCATAGGACAGTGTTATTAAGCCTTCCCGAGCTTCTTCTTTTTAATTCAAATTATGTAAATTATATTTTCCATGCATTAAATTTAATTACAGTAGAACTTGCATAGATTTTGCTTACCTGTTGATACTTGTAGTTTAAGTAGCATCTGAAGGTTGTAAAGTTAATTAATAATTAAGTGTGGAACACTTCAAACCATCACTCAAATCCAAAGCAGACACTATATCTTCATCATTCCATAGCCTTTTCCGTGACATTATGCTCACGTCATCAAATAAACACAACAAAAATGCACTCACTTCACCAACTATGCAATGACATGTGCGTTCATCTGAAACAACAGCTGCCTGCGGGCAATCGTGAAGTCAAAGAGGTCTCTAGGAGTGACATAATTAACTAATCAAACATGTGTCTGCATAGTGGTGCCATCTCCAGGGGTTATCATTAACTATTTTGATGGAAAACGGCACCATTTAAATGTAGGAATTTTCCGGATATATCAGTTTCCCGCTCGCAGCTGAAAAGTACGCTCCTGATATATCCGTATTCCGCTCAGGAAGAGTTAAGACAGGGTTTATCTTTGTTTTTAGGTTTACTAAGATGTATCCTATATCTTTCCTTTCTTAGTACACTATTGTTTGAATGATAATATCGTATGGCCTTGGGTGCCGGGTGCAAGCTTTGTTATTTGACACCCAGAGGGTAGCTTGCATATCGAATTTCGTGGTCCCTTGAAGCACTATGAAAGTCAAGGAGGTTAGATGTTAGATATCTAAGTTCCTTGAACACTATAGCGCTTTCTAGTAGAGAAATGAGGAACTTTGCGTTGGCGGAAACTCCAGAGATTAATTTTGCCATTATGAACACGGCCTACTGAATTCAAATGGGTTCTTTGACATGCCAACATCGTATGACATGCGTATCGTATTTTTGCCACCTTTCAAAAATCACTTACCACGGCCAGGGGCGAACCTGCAATCTTGGGGTTAGTAGACCGACACGGTGACCACTCACCCACCGTGTTTGAATGTAACCTTGGATATGGTACAGCATTCTTACATAATCTGAAAAGTATTCAATATCAAACTGCTTTTATCAACGCTCCTCAAATTCTAAGAGTTAATCTTGAGATTGGTGATTTACGATTTACAGATTTTCCTTCCATCAGAAAAGTGTTTATCACAGCAGCTTCTAGACACTCCACATTTCAGATAAGTCTCTATATCAGATCTTTAAACACATTAAGAGTAGACTAACACTGTTTCTGTACGTTGCAGTTATAGTTTTCTTTACCATCTCAGCAGAGTACTCGTAGGTCATTTCTGATATTAGGTTAAAATTCTAGTTTGTGGCTCATTAAGCGTATCACAGCAATAGTAGCTACACCTTCATAGATTAGTATGTGGAGGAGACTGAACACAGACAGGGGCAGACATTTTACTGGTTTGTCACTTTTTTTCATTTTGAACAACAGTTCACTGGACAAAGAAATTTGTATGACTTTGTTCACCAGTAATTTCACCGTACTTCTACTATGATATAAATCGCAGTCCCAGGGCCATGGCCAATAGAAATTCTTATTGTTGGGATTCAAACATTTATATTCCTTTTCTTAAAATTACAACAATTTTTTTAAAGGTTTTGTCTAAAAATGTTTTGTTATCAGACCTATTTAAAACACTGTCAGTTATGTTATAGTATTATCACTAACTGTTACACCACCGCGGATGTGCTACAGCATGCAGTTGGGAGGGGGCTACAATGCCTGTAACTTGAAACATTGCATCGAACAAGTTTTACCGATATTTTAGTGAGGATTAATTTGCCTAGTAACATCATATTCTGCTCAAAAGTAAATAAATATTGACAGAATGTAGGTTTCGGCAGCTATTTTTCCAAGATTACCAAACACGGGACCAACAGAGGGGTTGGGTAGTTTATTGGCTGAGGAATAACCCACCCACCAAGGGAAGATGATTAAGAAAAGGAAGTAGATTTTGGATTGGAGAAAAAGGATAGAAAAATAGGAGGAGAGTCCCACAAAATTAATAAGTTTAACTTTAAACACACTTAGAAGCGGTTGCCACCGCAAATCCGTTCTCGGATACCTAAAGTGGGTACGAGTTTGGTCGAAGCTGACGGGAACCGCAGCTAAGACTTTGGCGGTTTGCCAGAGAAAGGCTTTAGTGTATTTCCTCCCAAGCATGCATGAAAGTACTATAGGGAAGGGTGATAGTCTGGCAATACAAATAATAGCAGATTTGTTCTGTATTAACGATGGCATACACTTGGGAAGAGTCAGGGAAGACAGGATCTTGCTTAACCGTTGTATTTTCGAAATTATGAATCCAAAACCAAATATTTAATTTATTAAACAATGCAAAGAAGTTTGAGGAAATTAACAAGCATGTAATATAATTTTGACAAACATAGTTCATTTAAATTTTTTAAGAAATGGGGTCGCAGACCTCCTCACATTAAACGATTGCTCCAGGCAATTGACAATTTATGAGGTTTAAAACCCTACATGTTTCTAAAATCTTTATAAGAATATAAAAAGACATGTGTAGTAATTAAAGTTTAAACATTTAAATTTAGTACAAAGAGTGTACTTTAAGAAATTCTTGAGAGAATGTTCTAGAGAAAGTGACAACTTCGAAAATAACAATAAGAAAAACATGAAGAATAAGATAGAAGTTTCTACAACTTCTTAGATTTATACAGAATTAACGTTGGTTATTATGCAAATAAGGGCAGGTCACTTACTGTGAAACCTGAAGAAAGTTAAAAGGAAGGTTCTAGACTTCCCAAGTTTGAGTAGGAATCACTAGCCAAATGGGACAGTTTCCATTTCGTGAAACCTGAACATGACTCGCTCAAGAGTTTAAAGAATTGTTTTCCCCGATTATAGGAAAGGAACAATATGAGTTTGAAACGTGTATCACACAAGCAATTATGCAGAAATTAATTAATGTTAAACTAGCAAAGTTGGAAGGGCACTTCGTGAGTGACACCTTATAGAAAAGTTACAATTTTATTAATATGGGTTGTTAGTAGAAGGTTAAGGAAAGATCATTGGGATATAGGATCAATGTTCATGGCCGTATTTAATGTAAACGGACGATCGCGACGCGGTAGAAACGTGGAGCAAGCACTGGTTATCACTGTAGTCTATATAGATGGATGCAAAGTTCACTATAGAAACACTAACGTTTATGAGAAAGAAAATTATTGCAATTATGGAAATAACTGATTGCACTATATAGGTGAGAGTCTATTTCTTGCGGAAGTTGTGAGTTACAATTAAATGTACCATAGAACATTCCAGCGGTGGAAGAAAGTTAGCTATTGAGCTTTTAATTCAGAAATGAGATTCTTCAATTTTAAATAGCATACTCACAAGTGAGTGAAAATTTCATAACGGCAGGACTTGTAGATGAAATACAGAATCTAGAAGGTTCCAGAACGACCTTGGTAGAAAAATGGGGTTGAGAAAATCCAACGGAGGAACTAGCTTGGTGAATTATAGACAGCGGGTATTAGGTAATATCCCACGTAGTGAGAGGATTTCTCATTTGAATAGCTTAAGAAAAGCTCTTTTTTAGTAAGATTAGCTTATAAGAGCAAAAGCTCAACATGGCAAATCCCACGAAGAATGATTTTTGCCCAAAATAAATAATTTCACACTGTCTATAAAAGTATCGTTAAAAGCACGTGGAAGTTAAAACCATGAAGATGAGGTTAAAACTTTTAAGATGGTACTTATCTTGATTTCATGTTGAAGGCGAAGTTTCCTTTGATGACAACTACCTTGCCAACATGGCGTAGAAGAGAGTGTGCCTCTTGGTTAGAGGAGACTAGCTCGAGAGGAGCTTTAACTGACCGAGTCAACTGCCGATTGCGAAGTGAGACCTGCTCAACGGAGCACGGAGGGTCCAAGGAAGGGAAAAAGAGTGGGGGGTAGGAAACAAAAGGAGAACATATAAACATAACCAACTTATCAAAAATAAATGTTCTTCTTGATGAATGGTCTTCAAGGAGTTGATAGTAGGCGATGCTAGCGCAGCATGGTGAGTAAAGAAGTAGACGTAGTCCTCTTGCTCAAGGAGAAAATAGCTGGCGATGGTAACAGGATCTGGTGGCCAAATGGATAAGTAAGTCCTCTAGCACCAGGAAGAATTGAGGAGCTTCAGAGATTCGCTGCGAGATGATGCTAGGTGGGTCACAGAAGGTATATATCTAGAACAAACTTATGAAGACATAAGAGATTTGCCCATCAAGGAGAAAACAGAAGATCACTGTTGGTGTTTGACAAAGAGGAAGGAAGAAATGAACATGCAAGGAGCAATAAAAATTATATCTCAGGTACCGTGTATTCAAAGAATACACCATACTGGGGAGAAAAACACCAACAGAGAGCAAATAAGCAGTTACACATTTAATGGAAGAGGAGCGATCAAAGACAGGGGTCTTGTAATCGAACCGTTAGTGGTCAAGACTCTGACCACCCTGACTCTCCCATCTCTTCCAGGATAACACTCGGTCACTCTACCGGAAGTCCAGACTAGAGGGGGAGAAACATCCCTAACCAAGACCAAGTCCCCCACTTTAATGTCGGGACTGGAAAGAAACCACTTCTGCCTCCGTTGCAAGGAAGTTAAATATTCCAAGTTCCATCTCTTCCAAAAAGAATTACGGAGGGCTTCAAGTTTACGCCAAACGATAGGTAGATTAGAATCCCTGTAAGAATTGGGAAGAGGAGGAGGGGCAGAAAGAGAAGTGCCGATAAGGAAGTGACCAGGGGTGAGTGGAAGCAGGTCATCAGGGTCATTGGAAAGCGGAGTTAAAGGGCGAGAGTTAACAACACCTTCAATCAGAACAGACAGTGAATTGAATTCTTCATAAGTCAGAATTCGATTACCTAAGACTTTTCTTAAATGACGTTTAGTGAGCTTTACGCAAGATTCCCACCTACCACCGTGATGAGGAGCGTAAGGAGGTATAAAGCGCCATTTGAAACCTTTTGAATAGGAAAAATTAGAAATTTGTTCCATGGCAGGGGAGGAAGTGAGAGCTTTCTTCCAAAGGGAAGCTGCGCCCTGAAAAGTGGAAGCGTTATCAGAGAACATCTCTGAAGGAACACCACGCCTAGCGGTGAAGCGAGAGACAGCTGATAAAAAATAAGAAGTAGAAGCATTCGTTACTAGTTCCAAGTGGATTGCGCCGGTAACCATGCAAACAAAGAGAGAGACATAAAGCTTACCAAACAATTTGCGTTTAGCTTCAGGAGAATTTCGTTGTTATTGGAACGGACCCATATAGTCCACACCAGTTAAAGCAAATGGGCGTATAGGAGAAGAGCGAAAAGAAGGCAGATCGCTCATTAATTGAGTTTTGATTTTAGGTTTCGCTTTGAAACAAGGAATGCACTTGTGAATTACAGAAGAAACTTCATGAATTCCATTTATAATCCAGTACTTTTCCCTTAAGAGGCAAAGCAGAGTGCGTGTACCAACATGAAGATTACGGTAATGAAAGTCACGTATAATTAAGGAAGTTACGTGATGTTTGGAAGGCAAAATAACGGGATGCGTTTTGTCCTCAGAGAGCAAAGATTGCGAAAGTCTTCCACCTACCCTGAGTAACCCATGGTCATCAAGGAACGGGGCCAAAGCACGAAGACGACTGGATTTGGGAAGATCCCTTTTAGAAGAAAGTAAAGACAATTCAGAAGAAAAGGCTTCTTGCTGTGTCAGTTGTAAAACCTTAATGGTAGCGAGAATCAGTTCATGATTGGTAAGATGTGGTTTAGGGAGAAGAGGTTGGTCAACCACAAGATATTTCCATCTAAGGAGATAGGCGACAATTCGTAGTAATTTATGAAAGGAAGAGTAGCGGGACAACAAGGGATGAGAAGCGTTGGAAACAAGACACGAAGCAATGGATAGAGGTACTTTAGCGTCAGGCAAGTTGGAGTTTGTAGCTGGGGGTTTAGAAGGCCATGAAGAAGAGTCTTCGATTAGCCACGAAGGCCCATGCCAGTATAATGGGGAAGCTGCCAATTGAGAGGGTAAACAACCACGAGAGATAATATCGGCTGGATTATCAGCACCGGGCACATGCCTCCATTGACATCCAGAAGAAAGAGTTTGAATTTTGGAAACTCTGTTTGCAACAAAAGTTTGCCAATGAGAGGGGCTCTTGGCGATCCACGAAAGGGTAATCATGGAATCGCTCCAGAGATAGATTTGCGAGAATTCGACTTTTAATACTTCCCGTAACTTCTTAACAAGTTCGGCAGCCATGAGTGCAGCGCACAATTCAAGCCTAGGCAAGGTAATAGCTTTAAGAGGAGCGACTTTCGATTTGGCACAAACAAGGTTGGAAACTGAAGATCCATAGAATGAACCGTGATAAACTAAATATGCGCAGCAACCATAAGCTTTTTCGGAACTATCCGCGAACACATGAAGGAAAAAGGGTGTATTAGAATGAGAGCTAATTAAATTCCTGGGAATTTCAATGAGGGAAAGATCCAACAAATTACTGCGAAACGAAAGCCAGCGATTAAGAAAAGAAAGAGGGACAGTATCATCCCATTCACACTTAAGCGACCACAGCTCTTGCATGAAGAGTTTGGCTATAACGATGACTGGGGCAAGGAATTGAAGTGGATCAAAAATTTTTGCAATTTCAGAGAGAATTTGTCTTTTTGTATTAGGAAGCTCTTCTGCGAGCGAAACTTTATAGATAAGAGTGTCAGTGCTAGTGCACCAGTGAACTCCTAGAGTTTTTATAGATTCGGAGTTTCCACAAATTTCGACAGAAGAAGGATCTACGTCTTCAATGGGAAACTGAGCGAGAAACTCAGGGGAGTTGGAGTTCCACTTATGGAGTGGGAAACCTCCATTCCTTAACAATGCCTGAAGTTCTAAAGACACAAAAGAAGCTTCCTCTAAAGAGGGGAAGGACTGCAAGTAATCGTCAACATAAAATGATGTTGTTAGTGCTTCAGAGGCTTTGGGGTTAAATAAATGACCATCTTGTGAGGCTAGCAAGTGTAGGGATCGGATAGCAAGGAAAGCAGAGGGTTTTAAGCCATAAGTAACCGTTTTCAAGCGAAATACCTTAATGGGCTTACTGATTTCATCACGCCACAAGATTCTTTGAAGATCTCGTTGTTCTGGTTGAATTAACACTTGACGGTACATCTGTTTTATGTCGGCTATGACAGCTATGGGAAATAATCGAAAGTTTAAGAGTATAGCAGATAGATCTGATTGAATAGCAGGACCAGAATAAAGAGTGTCATTAAGGCTGTTGCCATTAACGTCGGGTGATGAACCATTGAAAACAACTCGAATTTCATCTTTTACAAGAGGGTTTTTCCACACGGGATGATGATTTAAATAAACCGTTTCAATTGGGGGGTGTAATTCATCATCAGATTTGTTAACAACTTCCATATGATCTAAGCTTTCATACTCATCCATGAAATCAGTGTACTGTTGTTTAACAAGAGGTTCCTTCTTGAATTTGCTCTCGATAGCGAAGAGAGCTTTTCGAGCTTTAGGCTGAGAGTTGATAAGTTTAGGAGGATTATGTAATCTTGGCATTTGAACGACGAACCGGCCATCAGAAGAACGAGTGGTGGTGTTCAAAAAAAGTTGCTCACAGAATTAATTTTCTGAAGAGGTTACATTAGGAGAATCAACATTTTCAAGCCTCCAGAACTGTTCTAGGTCAGTATTGGAGAAGTAACATTGCGATGCGGGTTGAGGAGAATAATGGGGAAGTTGACCGGTGACGATCCATCCAAAATTAGTGTCTCTGGCGACCACGTTTGAGGATAACTTACGAACCTGTTTACGTAGGCAATTCCAGAAAACATTGGCACTAAAGAGTATGTCAATAGGGTTCTGCATATTGAAAAAAAAAAGGATCGGCTAGCCTTAAATGCGAGGGAATGTTTAACCCTGAAATATCCACAGAGTGACTTGGAGTGTCTTCTCCAATGCTATTGAGAATTAGACAATTAAGTTTAAGAAAGTTGTTTCTATGACAAGTATCTCTTATAGTTAGCTTTGAGAATTGCAAAGCTTGCGATTTTGAGCTGTTGATGCCTGACACGTTGATAGAAGTGGGGTTTACAGGTAGACCTAGTTTTCTAATCAAGGAATTAGACACAAAATCATGAGTTGCCGCTGAGTCTAGAAGACCGTGTGCACGGACCCAGTTGCCAAAGTTATCCTGAACTTCGATTTGAACAGTAGACAACAATACTTGGGCACTGCGTATGGACTTGGCATTTTGAATATACGATGAAGCATTAGAACTGTTAGCACTATCATTTTTCGGAGAAGTGGATGCTGTCGATGACCTTGCCTGATCATGACGATGTAGCAAAGTATGATGAGCCTTTTCACAATGGTAGCAAAGTCTTGTGGACTTGCAATTAGAAGCAGAATGCGTAGGCGCTAGGCAGTTGAAACAATGTTTGTTTTGAGAGACTAATTTTCGTCTGTCGTCGACTGACATTTCTTTAAAAGATTTGCAGAGGTATAGGGCATGGGGATCTTTACAAAGTATGCACTTTACAGGTTCGTTTAAACTTCTGCGAGGTTCGCTTTGCGTGTTTAAAACAATAGAGCTAGCAACACGACGTTCACTAGACCTAGTTGGGTAACCAGTGGAGTTTGATTTAAATTTAGATGAGCTGGACCCGGGTTTTTGAGTATTAGATGCTAAGCGTTCGCTTTTAGGTTTGATAGACATTAATTCAAATTTAGAACTGGGAGAAGAGGGTTCACTTTGATTAGCTAGAGCAGTTAAAAGTTGGCATCTGGCATTTATGAAAGTGACTAAATGCTCGTAAGAGTAGTCGTCTTCTTTAGAAAGTTCAATTTCCCAAGCTTTGAGGGTAGCAGCATCAACTTTAGAGACTACTAAATGTATTAGGAAAGTATCCCAATGTTCAGTAGGTTGATCTAATTGGGACAAAGCTTTAACGTGGAGTTGGGTAGTTGGTGTATTCTTTGAATACACGGTACGAGAGAATAAAGTCTATTGCTCTTTGCATGTCCATTTTTTCCTTCCTCTTCGTCAAAACACCAACAGTGATCTTCTGTTTTCTCCTTGATGGGCAAATCTCTTATGTCTTCATAAGTTTGTTTCAGATATATAACTTCTGTGACCCACCTAGCGTCATCTCGCAGCGAATCTCTGAAGCTCCTCAATTCTTCCTGGTGTTAGAGGACTTACTTATTCATTTGGCCACCAGATCCTGTTACCATCGCCAGCTATTTTCTCCTTGAGCAAGAGGACTACGTCTACCTCTTTACTCACCATGCTGCGCTAATATCGCCTACTATCAACTCCTTGAAGACCATTCATCAAGAAGAACATTTATTTTTGACAAGTTGGCAATGTTTATATGTTCTCCTTTTGTTTCCTACCCCCCACTCTTTTTCCCTTCCTTGGACCTTCTGTGCTCCGTTGAGCAGTCTTCACTTCGCAATCGGCAGTTGACTCGGTCAGTCAAAGCTCCTCTCGAGCTAGTCTCCTCAACCCAAGAGGCAAACTCTCTTCTACGCCATGTTGGCAAAGTAGTCATCGTCAAAGGGAACTTCATCTTCTACATGAAATCAAGATAAGTACCATCTTAAAGTTTTAACCTCATCTTCATGGTTTTAACTTTCACGTGCTTTTAAAGATGTTTTATAGACAGTGTGCGATTGCTTATTTTGGGGCAAAAATCATTCTTCGTGGGATTTGCCATGTTGAGCCTTTGGTTGTATAAGCCAACCTTATTAAAAAAGAGCTTTTCTTAGGCTATTCAAATGAGAAATCCTCTCACTACGTGGGATATTATCTAATACCCGCTGTCTATAACTCAACAAGTTAGTTCCTCCGTTGGATTTTCTCAACACCATTTTTTCTACCAAGGTCGTTCTGGAACCTTCTAGATTCTGTATTTCATCTACAAGTCCTGCCGTTTTGAAATTTTCACTCACTTGTAAGAATGCTATTTAAAATTGAAGAATTTCGTTTCTGAATTAAAAGCTTAATAGCTAACTTTCTTCCACCGCTGGAATGTTCTATGGCGCATTTAACTGTAATCCACCATGTTCTCAAGCAATAGACTTTCGTCCATTTAGTGCAACCAGTCATTTTGTTCAAATTGAAATAACTTTCTCTGCCAAAAACTTTCGTGTTTCCATAGTGAACTTTTCATAAGTTTCAACGAACTATAGTGAAAATCAGTGCTTGTTCAACTTTCTACCGCGTCGCGATCGTCCGTTTATATTTAAATAAGGCCATGAACATTTTTCCTCAATCCCCTATTTCTCTTTCCTAAACCTCCTACTAACAATCCGTAATAAATTTTTCAATATAGGTCTGTTTCAATAAGGTGTCACTCTGCGAAGTGCCCTTCCATTTTTCTTGTTTATCATTAAGTAATTGCTGTATAATTACGTGTTTTATACACGGTTTAAGTTTACATTGTTTTTTCTCTATTATCAGGAAAACCAATATTTTCAACTCTTGAGTGAGTTATTTTTAGGTCTCACGAAATGGAAACTACCCCATTTGGCTCGTGATTCCTAATCAAACATAGGAAGTCTAGAACCTTCCTTTTGATTACTTACTTAGGTTTCACAGTAAGTGACCTGCCCTCCTTTGTATAATTCTCATAAAGTAATCCTGTTTAAATATAAGAAGTTGTAGGAACTTCTATTTTTATGCTTTATGTTTTCCTTATAGTTAGCTTGAAAGTTGTTGTTCTCTCTAGAATATTCTTTCAGAAATTTCTTATAGTACACTCCTTGTACTCTTATAAATGTTTAAACTTTAATCATTTCATTTAGTCCTTTTTCAAATCTTAAAAAGATTTTAATACCAGGTTTAAAACCTTAAAAATTGTTATTTGCCTGGAGCAATTTCTGAATGTTGTCGGAGGTCTGCGACCTCAAATTGTTAATAAGATTGGAAAATATTTATTTGTTAAAAATATTAATTTCTCCTGAATTGTTAAATAAATTGAGCGTTCTTTTTCTCTTTTTCTAATACAAAGGTTAAACAAAGTCCTGTCCTCCTTGGCTCTCCCTACTTGATGCCATTAAAACCATTAATAGGGCTTTCACCACTCGTTGCATTTGAGCAAGAACTCTTAGCAGTAACCTCACTAAAGATTCTTTTAGCTGTAATAGCTAATTCTAATTGGCCAGTAAGGCAAGTAAAGCTCGCTACGCCAGCTACCTGCTTGTGGAGATCCTCTCCGAAAACTTATGGTCAGTTTTCAAAAAGATAAGTGTTTCTTTTTGTCTAAACTTTTAGCCGGCTTCTCGCCGAGTAAAAGCTTAGCCATTTCCAAAGGCAACCATTGGTTCACTTACAAAGATTACTTTCCAAGTTATAATTTTTCGTCACTATCCTTCCTGGAAGCACTGGGTCTCTTTTTCTAGAAACTCTATAATTTCGAAAATTGGAAATTCCGAACTTGATTTGAATTATTGGCATTCTTCGAATTACTTTGTAAAACCTAATTTCTTTGAGAAGACATACAGTAAATTTGTTCCTCTCAGTCTTGCCAGACCATCACTCTTCCCCATAGTAGTTTTATATATGCTTGAGAGGGATTATACGAAAGCCACTCTCTTGCAAACCGCCCAAGTTCTATCTGTGTTTCTCGTCAGCTTAGACCAAGTCCTTACTCATTTTAGGTATACGAAAGCGGATTTTCGGTGGCAACCACCTTTAAGTGTGTTTAAAACTAAACTTATTAATTTTGTGGGACTCTCCTCCTATTTTCTATCCTTTTTTTTCAATCCAAAACCTACTTCCCTTTTTTTAATCATCTTCCCTTGGTGGGTGGGTTATTCCTCAGCCAATAAACTACCCAGTAGTGTCAACTAAAGTACGCAAACTAGTGACGTCATTGTGCTGTGATGCAGGTAGGTTAAATAGAGCCTTCATATGGCGTTGAATACGTAAACGTAAATTTCCATATCTTTCCTTTAATAAGTTAAAGGCAATGGGGTAATTTTCGGCACGCAGAGGAAGTGCTTCGACCAACTGCAAAGCTTGACCTCGGAGGATAGATCTCAAGTAATGAAACTTGTAAATGACTTGAATGTCTTCATTGTCATGAACAAGGGAGCAAAATAATTCATAAAAAGAATCCCAAGTGGATTCATCTCCAGAGAAATGGGGTAAATCAATTTTAGGTAAAGTTGGTTTGGGCTTGTGAGTACCCTCACGGAAAGAAGTTTGTGGTTCGTGAAGGGAACCAAGAACAGAAGCGTCCTTTTTCTGCTCCTCTTCGAGTTGGCGTATTATTTTGAAAGCAGAACCTATGCCTTCGTAACATAGGTTTTCTACTTCGACACGATCTTCTGTTTGATTGAGCATGCAAGTTTCTATTTCAGTTTGAATGTTACAGTAGTTTTCATAAGAACGTTCAAAATCCTTTACACGATGTTTCAACAAGTCTAATTGCGCTTCTGAGGGATCTAATTCTTTTATGTACCTTCTGAATCGGGTAATTTGCCCTTTATAGGATGCTCGTTTAGAAGTAAGTTTTTCATCCTTATCCTTAACAGTGGGAGCCATATTAAAGAAGGTAGATGAAAATGTAACTCACGAAACTGTGGAACCTTGTAAATGCTGTCAAGCTGGCAGCAGCGAATGAGTAGAAAGAACGGGACACACCAAAGGAGACAGGAGCGTCCTCTTTCCCCTTTACAGGCTTTGCAAGATGTGGTTATAGCTGAAAGATTCAAAGCAGATATTAATAATTTGCCAAGTATTGTCAAATGACACTTTTTTAAAAAGAAAAAATGGAAAATGGACTCTCCCGGGTTTCGGCACCAAATTTTTGGGTAGTTTATTGGCTGAGGAATAACCCACCCACCAAGGGAAGATGATTAAGAAAAGGAAGTAGATTTTGGATTGGAGAAAAAGGATAGAAAAATAGGAGGAGAGTCCCACAAAATTAATAAGTTTAACTTTAAACACACTTAGAAGCGGTTGCCACCGCAAATCCGTTCTCGGATACCTAAAGTGGGTACGAGTTTGGTCGAAGCTGACGGGAACCGCAGCTAAGACTTTGGCGGTTTGCCAGAGAAAGGCTTTAGTGTATTTCCTCCCAAGCATGCATGAAAGTACTATAGGGAAGGGTGATAGTCTGGCAATACAAATAATAGCAGATTTGTTCTGTATTAACGATGGCATACACTTGGGAAGAGTCAGGGAAGACAGGATCTTGCTTAACCGTTGTATTTTCGAAATTATGAATCCAAAACCAAATATTTAATTTATTAAACAATGCAAAGAAGTTTGAGGAAATTAACAAGCATGTAATATAATTTTGACAAACATAGTTCATTTAAATTTTTTAAGAAATGGGGTCGCAGACCTCCTCACATTAAACGATTGCTCCAGGCAATTGACAATTTATGAGGTTTAAAACCTTACATGTTTCTAAAATCTTTATAAGAATATAAAAAGACATGTGTAGTAATTAAAGTTTAAACATTTAAATTTAGTACAAAGAGTGTACTTTAAGAAATTCTTGAGAGAATGTTCTAGAGAAAGTGACAACTTCGAAAATAACAATAAGAAAAACATGAAGAATAAGATAGAAGTTTCTACAACTTCTTAGATTTATACAGAATTAACGTTGGTTATTATGCAAATAAGGGCAGGTCACTTACTGTGAAACCTGAAGAAAGTTAAAAGGAAGGTTCTAGACTTCCCAAGTTTGAGTAGGAATCACTAGCCAAATGGGACAGTTTCCATTTCGTGAAACCTGAACATGACTCGCTCAAGAGTTTAAAGAATTGTTTTCCCCGATTATAGGAAAGGAACAATATGAGTTTGAAACGTGTATCACACAAGCAATTATGCAGAAATTAATTAATGTTAAACTAGCAAAGTTGGAAGGGCACTTCGTGAGTGACACCTTATAGAAAAGTTACAATTTTATTAATATGGGTTGTTAGTAGAAGGTTAAGGAAAGTTCATTGGGATATAGGATCAATGTTCATGGCCGTATTTAATGTAAACGGACGATCGCGACGCGGTAGAAACGTGGAGCAAGCACTGGTTATCACTGTAGTCTATAAAGATGGATGCAAAGTTCACTATAGAAACACTAACGTTTATGAGAAAGAAAATTATTGCAATTATGGAAATAACTGATTGCACTATATAGGTGAGAGTCTATTTCTTGCGGAAGTTGTGAGTTACAATTAAATGTACCATAGAACATTCCAGCGGTGGAAGAAAGTTAGCTATTGAGCTTTTAATTCAGAAATGAGATTCTTCAATTTTAAATAGCATACTCACAAGTGAGTGAAAATTTCATAACGGCAGGACTTGTAGATGAAATACAGAATCTAGAAGGTTCCAGAACGACCTTGGTAGAAAAATGGGGTTGAGAAAATCCAACGGAGGAACTAGCTTGGTGAATTATAGACAGCGGGTATTAGGTAATATCCCACGTAGTGAGAGGATTTCTCATTTGAATAGCTTAAGAAAAGCTCTTTTTTAGTAAGATTAGCTTATAAGAGCAAAAGCTCAACATGGCAAATCCCACGAAGAATGATTTTTGCCCAAAATAAATAATTTCACACTGTCTATAAAAGTATCGTTAAAAGCACGTGGAAGTTAAAACCATGAAGATGAGGTTAAAACTTTTAAGATGGTACTTATCTTGATTTCATGTTGAAGGCGAAGTTTCCGTTGAAGACAACTACCTTGCCAACATGGCGTAGAAGAGAGTGTGCCTCTTGGTTAGAGGAGACTACCTCGAGAGGAGCTTTAACTGACCGAGTCAACTGCCGATTGCAAAGTGAGACCTGCTCAACGGAGCACGGAGGGTCCAAGGAAGGGAAAAAGAGTGGGGGGTAGGAAACAAAAGGAGAACATATAAACATAACCAACTTATCAAAAATAAATGTTCTTCTTGATGAATGGTCTTCAAGGAGTTGATAGTAGGCGATGCTAGCGCAGCATGGTGAGTAAAGAAGTAGACGTAGTCCTCTTGCTCAAGGAGAAAATAGCTGGCGATGGTAACAGGATCTGGTGGCCAAATGGATAAGTAAGTCCTCTAGCACCAGGAAGAATTGAGGAGCTTCAGAGATTCGCTGCGAGATGACGCTAGGTGGGTCACAGAAGGTATATATCTAGAACAAACTTATGAAGACATAAGAGATTTGCCCATCAAGGAGAAAACAGAAGATCACTGTTGGTGTTTGACAAAGAGGAAGGAAGAAATGAACATGCAAGGAGCAATAAAAATTATATCTCAGGTACCGTGTATTCAAAGAATACACCAGGGGTGTAGAATCAGTATGTTATTCTTTGGCACACGAGATAGTAAAAATTTGTACATCTGTAAAATCACCATACTTCTACTATGATATAAGATGCAGTCCCAGGGCCATGGCCAGTAGAAATTTTTATACACAACTTAATGTTGGCATTCAAACATTTATATCCCATTTTTTAAAATATGTCGAACTTTCAATTTAATGAAAATGAAGTTTGAATGAAAATAGAATAGAGGTAATTGTCATTTGCTGAAAGAAGTTGTCTTTTCTGATATTTGGCACACCAAAATATTGACTTTTCAGGACTGGAACAGAGGCAGATGATTTTGATGTTCTCTACCCCATAATACAACAATGGCTGCCACTAGATCAGAAGAGGGCAAACACAGGCTGTTTGGATATTGTGATATTTTAAAATAAATACCTTTTTATATCAGTACAGTATTAACATCTAGTGGTGCACTGCAACATGTGAATCAACATTTCCATGCTCACATCAATTAACTGTCTACAGACCTGATGATAGAAAACACTCCGACATTGTAAGCCTATTCTCTTATGGCTTATTATTCTGATGGCAATAACCTCCATTTACTTAACATCCAAAGGTCCTACAGTTCATTATCACTTCTGATCGCATTGTTAGTAGCAGATTTGGTTTTAACATATTGTTTGAATATTCAGACTATTAGTCCTGCTTTCAGATTTTCTTAATTTTTCTTATTCGAAGAAGAGTCCATTGCAGGTTCCGTGTTGACGTTTTATAATTCAGTATAACAAATTTCAAAGTTTCCGCCTAATCAACACTCATTTATTATTTTAGTTAGCGTCTTCTGGGTACATGTTTCGGAATTTGTTCCAATTCCTTCTTCAGCCCTTTATAATTCATATTAGGAACATCATTACATAGACCAAAAAGACCTCGTCCATGTAGAAACATTTCACACTAATATTAAAACACTATAAAAACTAATTAAACACTTTAAAACATGACAAGCTTATGGACAGTACAAACAAATAAAACAATAAAACATTCCTGCTGTTAATAGACACTTAATTATATAATCACTATTATGCACATTCTTGTTAGGTGTGCGATGGTCAAATTGCGCAGTCGTTAATCACTTTTTGTGAACAAAAAACAAAGAGCACATTATTTTAGTGTCCATGACTCAAATAACTTGCTGTACTGGTGGGTAAATGTTGACATAAGTGGAAACTTTGGTTCCGGCACTTTCTTGAAAGTGCGCTGACATGTGCTTTATAGATAATAAAACGGGGAAACTCATTCGATTACTTGACTTGGAATTTGCACATTAAATGGATGTGTTATCTTGTGCTGAGAGCTCCACGGACCTGAAATGAAATCATTCGGTGGTTTGAAATATGTTGAAAAAAAATAATTTTTAAAACATATATGCCGCCCTAAAAAATTGGACTTACGTAGCAACGATTTAAAAGCAAAGCGCCAATGTCATGATATGGTGCTGGGTGATCGGCTCCTGCACCTGAAGCGAAAATTGAGACAAAAAAATTAAGGAAATGACTTTGAAATAATGAAACCCTGGAAGTCATAAAAGGCAACTTTCACCAGCCTCATAAATAGAGCCCTGAATCTACCGTTGTCCCTAAAGGATTTGCAACAGGAAATAGAGATTATCCATCAAATAGCAAACATCAACGGCTACAGTTTCGACTACATCAATAACCTTATTCATAAAATAAAAAATAAACCGAAAACTACATTAGTCAAAATTGAACCCGAAAAGAAAAAATTCGCAACCTTCACTTATGTGGACCGAAGCATTTATACTGTCTCTAACATCGTAAAAAAACACAATTTAAACATTGCCTTCAAAACCAACAATTCTAACTTCAAAAAATTCTTCAATTCAAGCAAAATCAATCACACCAACAAATATTCCAAATCGGGTGTATATGAAATCAAATGTGATTCTTGTCCAGCCAATTACGTAGGCCAAACCGGTAGGAGCTTTCGCACTCGTTATGAGCATTTTTCAGCAATGAAACATAAAAAATTTTCGGCTATGGCATCCCATATGGAAGAAAGTAAACACAGTTTCACCAGCTTAGAAAACGATGTTAATATATTGCATTACGTATCTAAAGGCAGTCTGATGAATATTTTAGAAAACATACACATCAACGTGTTCCAAAGGTCCAATGCACACAAAAACTTGAATGAAATCAATTTTGATACCAATGTATTATTCGATACATTAGCAGACCACCTCATCTCCAAAAAATTAAAACCTCCATAGACAACAGCAAGGTCATTGACATCGGTATTCCCCCCCCCCCCCCCAGTGCCGCGCCGGTCATTTCCACCCCTCCACTTCCCCCACTGCTCATGTGCGCTCCTCAACCGCATCAGGCAGCAGCTTGACTCCGCTCACAGCACTGGTGGATTAGTTGCATACACATAGGACTACAAACAGCCAGGCACTTGACCTACCTACATCGCATTGCACCAGCAGTCACGTCGGTAAGTTAATCTAACGTAATTTGCTCCACGCAACTTTTCATTATTTCAAAGTCATTTCCTTAATTTTTTTGTCTCAATTTTCGCTTCAGGTGTAGGAGCCGATCACCCAGCACCATATCATGACATTGGCGCTTTGCTTTTAAATCGTTGCTACGTAAGTCCAATTTTTTAGGGCGGCATATATGTTTTAAAAATTATTTTTTTTCAACATATTTCAAACCACCGAATGATTTCATTTCAGGTCCGTGGAGCTCTCAGCACAAGATAACACATCCATTTAATGTGCAAATTCCAAGTCAAGTAATCGAATGAGTTTCCCCGTTTTATTATCTATAAAGCACATGTCAGCGCACTTTCAAGAAAGTGCCGGAACCAAAGTTTCCACTTATGTCAACATTTACCCACCAGTACAGCAAATTATTTGAGTCATGGACACTAAAATAATGTGCTCTTTGTTTTTTGTTCACAAAAAGTGATTAACGACTGCGCAATTTGACCATCGCACACCTAACAAGAATGTGCATAATAGTGATTATATAATTAAGTGTCTATTAACAGCAGGAATGTTTTATTGTTTTATTTGTTTGTACTGTCCATAAGCTTGTCATGTTTTAAAGTGTTTAATTAGTTTTTATAGTGTTTTAATATTAGTGTGAAATGTTTCTACATGGACGAGGTCTTTTTGGTCTATGTAATGATGTTCCTAATATGAATTATAAAGGGCTGAAGAAGGAATTGGAACAAATTCCGAAACATGTACCCAGAAGACGCTAACTAAAATAATAAATGAGTGTTGATTAGGCGGAAACTTTGAAATTTGTTATACTGAATTAATTTTTCGTTGCACTACTTTTTAATTGTTCACTGATTTACAGAACAATATTTACACTTGACTGCAAAATACAATGCTAATACCAAAATAAGATTTGGTAGGACATACAATAAATTAATATGAAAAAAAAAAAAAAAAAAAGTTGGACCTTGGACTTGACTGTAATTAGTGAAATTTTATTCTGCTATTTCGAAAATGGATTTTTATTATCTGATAACGAGTGCTAATGCACTGAAACATGTAACATTTTAATTAGAATAGTTTAACCATTGTATTGAAAGGGCTGGCTACCCAAACATTCTTTTATTTTTATTTATAATTAAATTCAAAGATTTTACTCATTTTTAGTTTTTCCAGTGAAAGCCAGGTCAAAGCATATATGACACCCATCCACTTATCTGTGTCCACCATCTTTCCTCAACCACTTAACTCCTCTCCAGGTTCTGTTCTCTCACTAAGTCCATCCACCATACTAGAGGTAATCCTAGTCTCTTGTCTCTCTATCACTTGTTTCAGCATTCTTCCATCAGTCATCCTTTCCACATGTCCATACCATCTCAATCTGGTCTGCTCCAGCTTCATCATCCAGCGTTCAATTCCTTTCGAATGTCTTCATTTCTCACTCTCTTTCTCCTGTCTTCTGTAACATATTCCTCAGGAATTTCATTTCGCCTGTATGTATTCTACCTTCAATTCTCCTCATAGGTACAACCCCGCGCGGATGCGGATATCCACAAAATTTTTCGCCATGCAGGTTGGCTGTGCAGATAGCGGATGATGTTTGGAGTAAATTTGCGGATAGTTTTTAGAATACAATCTGAACTTGTTGAATATCGTTACTAGGACCCGGATGTTTATGGCATATCATACTCTTCCGTTTATTCATGACAAATGTAAGATGATTTAATCTAATATTCATATCATGTCATTAAACATAATTAGCACTCCGAACTCGCAGGGTTACAATCCTGGCTGTATAACATTCATTTTAAACATATCACATGACATACATAGCCTAGGAGAACAACTTTCTCCACAAATGTCTAAATGTGTTGCTTGAATACTTTATGCTTTATTTAATTAAAAATATTATTGTAATGCCAGTCGATTTGGATAACAGTCGTGCAGATGCGGATAACATTTTGTTTACCAGCACAGGGCTCTACTCACAGGCCAGGCTTCTGCTTCATATGCCATCATTGGTACGTTGTAGGCCTTATACATCACGTCTTTAGTCTTCAGTGGTATGTCCTTATCCCAAATAAGACTCCAAACCTGATGATAGTAAACACTCCGACATTGTACTCCCTCGATCACTATATCTAATCTTGCATTTCCCATCAATTCACTTCCAAAATATTTGAAATACTCTACTACTTCCAGATCTACATCTTCAATTTTAACATGCGCTTATCCTTCTTTCTTTCCTCTTGTCATTACCACTGTCTTACTTTACACTGATTTTCATTCCCCATTTCTAAATATTTTCCTTCAGTACATCCAGTCGTTCTTGGACCACATTCTCATAAGTTAACAAATTAAAGATTTGTACATTGAAAAATATCAGTTCATGGTTGTTTTACTTGGAGGGGGCCCTTGGGACATGATGGTCATCCACCCTGCATACTTTGAAGAGTGTCGAATATGATAGCCTATTTACATGGTATCTGTATTTGTTATTGGGACTAGGATGAGAGATGATGGGGTTGAAGCCTTATGTTGGGTACCATACCAACATTTCCCTGGAGAAATGAGGAACCACAGAAAATCACTTCAAAGTTGGCTGAAGTGAGAATGAATACACCTCTTCTCAGTTATCCTCATGAGGCTAGGTGTGCCCGATTCCAGCCCTTAGACAAGAATTAAACTTCTCGTAGTAGCACAAACACCAGAGAAAATAAACATATAACGATGTTATTGGTTTTACATCCCTTTTAACGACGCCGAACTTTTCCCCGAAGGGGATCCCTAACGTGCCACTAAATCTACTGACATGGCAACTTCATATTTGCGCACTCTCAAATGTCAGCTGACTGTGCCAGGATTCGATTCTGTAACCTTGGCCACAGCAGGTAAGAACGTTACCACCAAGCCATGCAGCCAGTCCAGAAAATCAACACTTCATATTGCTGTGACCATGACAATTATTCACTAGTTATGATAGTTTGTCCATAGTACCCTACTTAGGGGTTAAGCTGTTCAATCCGTTTCCAAGAAATTCTCTTCAGTAAGAAAGGGTTTTACATTAGTTGTGTATTAACAGGATGTTCTGGACAAGTTCTGCTACCTTGGTAGCATCATAACCGATGGAGGGCCAACAGAGGGGATCATGAGCCGCATCAACAAAGCCAAGGAAGCCCTTGCAACTCTACACCCAATATGGAGGTCCAAATAATTGAGAATGCAGACAAAACTGCAGATTTTTGAGAGTAATGCAAAGTCTGTCTTGCTCTATGGATGTCAAACTTGGAAAGCGACAAAAGACCTAACCCATTTGCTACAGACGTTCATTAACCAATGCTTAACAACCTGGGGATATGGTGTCCATTATGCTCTGAGAAAGAACCAATTAAGTGCTTATTGAATGAGAAATAAGGCAGTGGAAATAGAGATGGGCGGGACACACGCAGAAGGTTACATTGCGGAGGAGGCACTCAATTGAGGCATTCCCAACCAGAAGGGCGAGCTCAACAAATCCCATTACAATGTTCTACCAAGGACGAACTCGAAACTTGCATTTGTTGAGTTCGCCCTTCTGGTTGGGAATACCTCAATTGCACCTGCAAGGAAAACAGAGAAGAGGCACGCCCAGGATGACATGGCGACGGACAGTAGAAGAGTTGGGGAGAGATCAAAGCCCTGGCTACGAGCAGAGCGAGAATGCTCTCCTTAGTTGCAGCCCCATGCTCCACATAAGGAGTTAAAGGACATAAGTCAAGTAAGTCAACAGGATGTTCAGTGAATGGGTGTTATAAAATTCCCTTAGATTTCCAGGCCTTTCCTAACTACAGGTCTCCCAGGTAAAGTCAGACCGTCAGGCAGCGTTTTCACTCTCTGCTACGGCAGCTGACCCATCAGAGCTTATGTCGTGTCCACGGCCGGGCTAACGTAGCGCATTTAGTCTTACTTACGGTTCTTACTGAAACTGAGCAACCGTAGATTATTCAAGCATGCGAAACAATACTGTGTTACCGAATAACAATTTCAACGCCAAAACAAAAGTTGCACTGTTGTCATTGAATGCTACCAGTTTCTCTTCCAGGCTGTGCCAGTCTAAATCGCAAGCCACTAAACTTTCATCAATGAGGGTATGAAGTGTCAGCACACAGATAAGAAGGTAACATAAACAACAGCTTCTTGCAAGATTTAAGTAAAGAAGCACAGATATTTTTTTTATTTCATGGGTGTCTAGATGACCTCACAACACCAGTCAAAGGTTTTAACCATGGCAGAACTTACTCGCGTCAGCCAGAATGTGGTTACCAGATATGCCTGTATATCCCAGGTAGGAAGACACTTCCAGCATCTTCTGTAAGGTAAGATTTCATAAAAGATTTTATACGCGCGACACAAGCTCGGCTGGGGCAGCTGCCGTAGCCGAGAGTAAAAACGCCGCCTGACCTGGAGACCCTGCAAGTCCCATTTTTCCAGAATAAGGACGTCGTTTTTCCTGACACATTAATATATATGCAATAAGTAGGCTTCCAATAAATTCTGCTTCGTTTATGTTGTATTGACTGGATTGTTTGGACGGCACAGATTCTGAAGAAATGTAATGCAAATTTACAATAAGTTTTGTCAATTTAACCTACTATCACACTGTAGCTATTTAGGGAGATTTTCCAAGATTTCCCTCAACATCCACAAAGAAATTCCTAGAGATTTCAGATTTTCCAAATTGTCCAGATAGTTGGACATCGTGATAAATGAGAAGGGTTGGGGTGGGGAGGAGGAAACAACAGTGCTTCCTTTTCTCAATTACTGGTAGATACATTTGTTTTAATATAAATCCCTGTTTAAGGTGGTCAGCATTAAAAAAAAAAGAAGAAAAAAGGAAGCTTGTTGTTTTACGTGGCTCTTAATCTCTCAGTCATAAGCCACGGGGCCTCCTTTTTATGTGGAATCCAAACCACCAGAAGCAACATTTCACCTCGAAAATGCCACATGCATTAACTGGGAATCGAACCCGATCTGCCTTGGTGGGAAGGAAGCATCCTGACCGCTGCAACATCATGCCGCCCCTAATTTCATCTGGCATCAACTCTAACTTGCTATTAAAATAAAAAAAATTAAACAGAACTTTTTATTTTTCCTTTGTTGCAATCATAACATAATGTATAATACCATAAACTTAATGCCGGGCAAATACAGAAATTATCTTAAAACATGGCACTGTTATGGACGGATAAATGACTAGGACACTTGGAAATGCAACATTCTCTTTGGACTAGCATTTTACTACTTCTTGCTGAGGACCCTCACAGAGACACAGTTTTTGAAGATAACCTGGTAAAGCTATCAACATGAAATTGCTGTAACTACCTTATTTACACATGTAACACCCACAGTACTTTCACCATAAATTGGGTTATAATACGGAGGTATGTCACCTTTTATACAGTCCACTAAGTATTTGTATTTGATATTATGGTAGCCTACTGATTTCTCCATAGTATGACAAGTTATTCTGAGGAATCCTCCTTGATCTTTGACATCTCATACTGGATGGCTGCAAATACTATTTCATCCATAATGTACAGTACTTTGAAGTGGTGCATACTCCTATAATTTAACAATTCATTCTTAATCTTACAGCTTCCTTATTGACTGATAATTTTTTCCATACATTTGATTTATCAGATTCAAACCCCATTCATTATCATTTATATCTAAATTCACAAGACATGCAAAAAAGATGCTTGTATGAATAAGGCACTAAAATCTGGAGAAAGAAGATCAGAAGTGAGTGGAATTAACCAGATAAAATGAGCCTTCTTTAAGTATCTTCAAATGCCTCAACTAAGGGAGTGTTTTCATAATACAGCAACTGTAGGGTCTCAAGACGGGATAGATCAAATATCTGAAGAAGTCCAATTAACACACTCTTTATTAATGATAATGAGATGTACCTCCCAGAAAAAGTGCTATGATTCAATATATTGCCGAAAATAACAAGTTCTTTTGGAAAACACTTCGGTTAGTTTACAGAAGGTGTAAACAAAGAATTTCAAATGAAAATTGACTAGCAGGTTGGAAATAAAATAAAATATTGCACTTTTGTTTTATAGCTTAGCAGCATCAATTAGATTATAAGTATAACTTAATTAGTAATAGTATTTCAATGATTCTAGTGAACAATTTGTTTAAATTCGTTTGAGAAGTTTTTACAATTTTTACTAAAGAAAATAAAACTTCAAAAGTGGCCTGCTACAAAGGCGATACTATGAGTAAATACAGTAGATGCATTACATTCTTCTACCTAATCATCAAAATGTCTTATCAGACTACACAACTGCCAAGTAATAACTATAGACTAACATATATGAAGTTTTTCAATAACATATACTAAATATTAGTCACTCCCCTTGTTAAGTACCTACAGTTGTCACTGCAAGTGTACCACTTTCATGATGATAGTTTTTACTATCTAGCCGAGAGAGGTCACCATCAGCAAGAAGAAATAAAGCAAGTGTTTGAGGTATACAATAACTGGTTTCATATTGTGGAGCTAGAGCCACACCTCACTGACAAGCAGAAGATATCACATACCACCCCCATATTTTAATACTAGTCTGGGCAAGGTAAATGAACTTAGTCTAGTTGAACTTTCAGGAATGACTGTAAAACAACCTTCCATCACTATTACTGGTAAATTTGAACAAAAGAACAACATTATGAGGCCAGGTTAAGATACAGAGCTGGCAAGGAAAACACAAAGGTCATGGTTACCAACTTCAACATTCAACTTTTGGGACTCTATAATTATCGCAAAAGTCTAAATTATTTATCGATAAATTTTCCTAGAGAGAATAGTGCTACACTAGAACAGTACACAGACAAGCTGGCTGTACACAGCTCGGAATAGATATTAAAGAGTTACAATAAAAAGGAAAAACAAACATGTGGTCTTTACATGCCTTATAAATAATTTTTCAATCTATTAACATGTAGGCCTAATGATTCCGTAGTAAAAGTAAACCTAGTCTTATGTACGAAGGGCGTTCAATATATAATGCAACACATTTTTTTTCTCTGCCAATTTCTGTTTTTAAAAATTGAAATTTTGTTTGGAACATCTTTGAATATTCCCGCATTGTCCCGTAAAGTTTTATTACTTTCCGATAGGTAGCAGCACCATAAATAGATTTGAAAATGGCGTCTGTAACAGAGGTGCATACCAAACAGAGAGCAGTTATCGAGTTTCTTTTGGTGGAAAACCAGGGCATCACAGACATTCATAGGCGCTTGCAGAATGTCAACGGAGACCTGCCAGTGGACAAAAGCACGATGAGTCGTTGGGCGAGGCGTGTTTTAACATCACAATAAGGTCGAACAAACATGTCTGATCTCCCACGTGCTGGCCGGCCGCACACAGCTGTGACGCCTGCAAAGTTGGAACGTGTGGACACCCTTAATCGAGGGGATAGACGGATCACAGTCAAACACCTCGCTGCTGAACTTGACGTCCCTGTTGGTAGTGCTGACACACTTATCCACCAGTTGGAGTATTCAAAGCTTTGTTCCCGCTGGCTTCCTCAACACCTAACGGAAGACCATAAAGAGGAACGAAGAAACATCTGTGCGGAATTGCTTGCTCGTTATGAGGCTGAAGGTGACAATTTCTAGTCAAACATTGTCACAGGTGATGAAACATGGATTCATTACTTTGAACTGCAAACAAAACGGCAATCCATGGAGTGGCGCCACACCAACTCTCCCACAGAGAAAAAGTTCAAAACCGTACCCTTAGCTGTTAAAGTCATGGCTACGGTTTTCTGGGACTCTGAAGGGGTTATTCTGTTCGATGTTCTCCCTCGTGGTGAAACCATCAACTCTGAAGTGTATTGTGCTACTCTAAGGAAATTGAAGAAGCGACTTCAGAGTGTTCGTAGCCACAAAAATGCAAACAAACTTCTCCTTCTCCACAACGCAAGGTCTCACACAAGTCTGAGCACCCGACAGGAGCTCACAAAACTTCAGTGGACTGTTCTTCCTCATCCACCCTACAGCCCGGATCTCGCGACTTCTGACATCTGTTAGGCCCAATGAAGGATGCACACCACGGCAAGCACTACGTGGATGATGGGGAAGTTATCAATGCAGCACGACGTTGGCTCCGACAGATCAGTCGAGTGGTATCATGAAGGCATACAGGCCTTGGGTAAGGCCATAGCATTGAACGGAGACTATGTTGAAAAAATAGGGTATTGTACCAAAGGATTGGGGAATAACATGGTGTATTTGAATCCTCAATAAATCCAACCTTCATTTAGAAAAAAAATGTGTTGCATTATATATCGAACACCCATCGTACATTTCTGTGAAATATGTAGACACTTTCTCTGAAATCAGTCAGGAAGTGTAGTGCTCAAATGTGTTTTGGAAGGCTGTTGAGGTCATTATTTATATGACCCAAGTCTCATTTACCAATATTGTTCAGACCCAACTTGTCTATTGCTGAACTTGAGATTTAGTGACATTTGCTGAGAACATGTCAGTTTTCAATAAATTTTAATCGACTACACAGCTTTAATCTTACTAGGTCTGGGTAGGATCTGTACATCCTCTCCTTTGTTGAATGGTTCACTTAACCATTAATCCCAGAAATTTGTATTATCAGTTTAGATGGAAGAAATTGCTGTGGTCAAAATATAAATCCAAATCTCAAGTACCTGAAAAATGTAATCCGACAATAAACATAAATAAATTTTCAGTTGCATCACAGATAGGACAATTGATGTCATCTCAGCAAAAGTTCATGAAACAATAAATAATAAAAATAATTATGAACAACCACCTCACACAGGTCTAAATCAACTAGTCATGGATACAAGCACTCACAACAGACCTCAATCACACATTCATGGTCTGTGAAATAAAATGAAAGAAATTGTGAACTATTATGCTTAAAGACATGTAGGAAAAAATATATCACTCTCCTTTAATGTAGCATCAAGCAAACTGGCATTCATTAAGCACCAAGAAACTGTCCACATTCTCAATTGCAAACTGTTTGGACAAATTTGTGCTAGAAAACTGATTTCTCGTGATCACTCTATCAATAACAATAGTGTATACACTTCTTATAAAATACATTCGATAGTCGCTCAAACATTCATCACCAACATTACCTA
Organism: Meconema thalassinum; assembly: GCA_946902985.2. NCBI lineage: Eukaryota > Metazoa > Arthropoda > Insecta > Orthoptera > Tettigoniidae > Meconema > Meconema thalassinum. The sequence continues at coordinate 181,342,608 of OX336393.1, forward strand.
CCCCTCTCTAAATAACATTTATATCTGAGAGCTTCTCAAATTCACTGATCTTAAAAAGAAAGAGATTCTATTAAATATTGTGAATGTTGAGCTGATCAGCACCTCAAACTGGTGTTACTCTAAATATTATCACAAGATCATGAAATTATTTTTACTCAAATCAATTTCAAATTAGTACTAAATATACCACACACATTTAAAGATAAAATGATATAAATATAATTACTTTCCTCTTAAAGAACAGTTTAAAAATGACAGCCTACATATTGTCAATTTCTTCTGTAAAATACTTTGGTATGAACGTATCAAACTCTGTACAAGTCTTAAAAACAATTCTAAGTGTGTCAAAAGACAAGTGGGCAACATAATAGTGTAGATAAGGCCTAATGATATGCAACACGTGTATGTGCGTACGCGTCTCACTCGGCTGGCGAGCTCAAGGCAAGGCAGGAACTAGACTCCACCGCCTCATGGTATCAGGCCACCATCAAGAATTCATTTTCAAGAAACTACTTCTTCTTGACGGTTTTACACACCCACTCCATTCCATCCTGTAGGGAAGAAGACCACAAGACCACATTAGTTACAGATTAGAGAATCAATAAGGTGCAGCTGGCAAGGCATTGAACAAAATACAGCAGAACCCTGATTCTGTTATAGGTCTACAGTAATGAACAATTAATTGGAAAATACAAGAGAGTATTGAATTCACAGCTTTCAGAAGGAAGATTATAAACAGAAACAGATAGCAAATAATCATACAACAATAAGATTTGCTAAATCAGGTAAATTATTTGAACACAGGTTAAAGAACTTTTTCGTCCAGAACTCTCCGATTGGCCAAATTCAAGCTTTTACAACTTCTTGGATTACTCTTTTGATAGTGAATTAAGAAAACCTAAAATTGATCAATCTTGAGTTAATGTAGACTGCATCATATATATTATTATAGTAGTATAGATCCCTATTGGGGCGCTCACAAGTAATCCATCTTAACAAATGAGCATTCAAAAGAAAGAGCAATGACGAATTGCACACTGATTTCATAAGTACCAACAATTTGTTTATAATTATTATGTAAAAGGATTATATTTTTCTATCCGCCTCAAAAACACTTTTTTTTTCTGTAGCACATGTTTTGAAATCGATGCGGTTTTTCTTCCTCCAACAAAAACATTGATCACAAAAATTATATCATTTACTTGAACATATTTTAATATATATATATATGTGGGAATCGGAAGATAATGAAAGTTTTTGGGTTTCCAGCCAGCCTCGACACTGCCCGGTGGCGCCGCGTAGAGGAGTCAAGTGGAAGTCGCGAGAAAGGAAGATGATCAGTTACAGTTTTGTGTCGAGTTATGTCACGTCAAGTTCTGTTCAATCTCATCTTATATAATCTTATGTTTAAATGCAGTTTTTATACTTATAACTACTTCAAGACGTGTTCGGTTTATTCCCTTGCCAAAATCCCTTCCCACATATATATATAAAAACACTAAGAGGTCATGTGATGTTTCAATTATTACAAGTTGCATTAATCAACATTAGGCTAAAATATTTTAAAATGGTCAACACACTTTGTCTTATTGCATATTTAGAATTGGTTCAGTACGTGCAACAATTAAGCAAGGATCTTGGCACTATTGAGCCTTGGACTACTAGTGACCAAGTGAGTAAAACTTGGCTTTGGCTGAAAGACTGTGTAATGCCGAGATACAGCACCCGTTGTTAGTTAGTTATTGTTGTTTTAAGGGGCGGAACTACGAGGTCATCTGCCCCTCTTAACACAGATTAAAGAATATAAATTTGGAACTGAAATTAAAATTTTGAGGTGGACATCTAAATTTAAAGAGACCTAAATTAAAAAACAAAAAATTAAATAAAAATAAAAATTATAAAAATAAACAAAAATTACGGAAAAACAAAAACATCATCATTCAAAAACGAACAAGTCGTTGAGTCAATGTTCACTGGAGAATTTAGATTGCTGGCCCTAACCCACTCTCACTTATAAAGCGTATAACGCGATCAGCAGCCACCGCGTCATCGGCTAATATAAGTTTGAGTGTCATCTGCAAACCAAGGTTTCTTTGTAAGTCAGCAAGATCCACACACAGGTACAAAGTAGGGGGTCTTCACTTCTCATTAGTAACGAGTGGGTGGATCTTGTATGACCTATCCTTAGCCTACACAAAATGACGGACTCTCTCCGTGACCGGAAAGAGCTCCGCCACATGCGAGTAGTTCCCTTGATCGCTCTCAGTTTACTGGGCAGTGGGTCAGCTAGCCACCGACTCTCTCAAAATGACAGAACTTGTAGGCGTAACAGAGCGAATATCTCTAACGGGTACCTCCATTGGTCGAGGTGGTAGTGATACCGCCTCTTTTGCAGCTTGATCCGCTAACTCATTTCCCGCAATTCCCATGTGGCTTGGAAGCCACAGAAAGGTGATTCGAGTGTCAGCGCGGCACAATCCGGCTAGTAGGTCGTGGATTTGCTGCACTAGGGGGTGTTGCGGAAAACATGTAGCAATTGACTGCAACGAACTCAAAGAATCGGTACACACGAGAAAGTGTATTCGTGCATCCTGTAGTGCAAACTGCAGAGCTTCATAGATGGCAACGAGCTCCGCAGTAAACACACTACAGGCCTCAGGCAAAGAGATTTTGGTATTTGCGCCATCAATAACGTAAGCACAGCCCACCTTCGAACCATCTGTGTAGAGAATGCCAGCGTCCGGAAATTGGTGAACTATGCTGTGGAACTGCCTCTGATAAACAGAGGCATCCGTGTTCACCTTAGGTCCTCGGTGTAGATCTAAACAAATTTGCGGACGCGAGACTTGCCACGGAGGCACGTCGCTTGGTGACCGGATCATACAGGGACCTACAGCCACTCCTATTTCAGTACACGTGCTATCAAGTCTAATACCAACCGGTCGAGTGGCACGAGGCTGGTTGGCGTACCTCTGGTGGTATTGGATACTGAAGAGAGCTTGATAGCTCGGATGTTGCGGCATTTGACGCACATTGGCATCATATGCTAAAAGCATATGTTGGCGTCTACAATTTAGAGGTGGAACACCCGATTCGGCGAGTAGGCTGGGTATCGGGCTGTTCCAGAAGGCATCTGTAGCCAGCCCAACGCCACTATGGTAGATACTGTCCAGCATTTTCATAGTCTAGCCGAGACAGGACGAGGGCTTGGTAGAACCGTAGCAGCACTGCACGGTCAGCCCCCCACGTAGTGCCACTAAGAAACTTGAGCATGTTCAGTTTCCTGAGACACATCATTTTCAGTTGCCGTATATGGTGCTGCCACGTTAATTTGCTGTCAAAATGGAGCCAAGCGATAAGTGTCAACCAACGGCAAAGCATCCCTGAGATGCACAGCACCCGTTGGCATGGACCATTGGCAAAAGAGGACTTGCAATATTTTGATCATCCCTGAGAGTAACAAGCTATTGATGACCACCTTAGAATAACCTTTTTTCTGAACTTCACCAGATATGAAGGTTCGTGGGGACTGTGTTAAGGGTGATGAGCTCCCATCTTTGTCGTCAATGTACAGTATGTGGTCATAAGGATCTATGATGTGGAACTGTTTAGCTTCTATGTGTTCAGCAGTGTGTTGCATGAGTAAATAATTGAAGCAGAGTGAGAAGGTAAGGTACTGTACAAACTGTATATATTTTGTAAAGGGTCCATTTACTGTTGTGGCACAGCCAATACATTATTAGTTCGTACTTTCAGTTGTTTAATTTAATTATGACTGAAATTGTTGTGGCACAGCCAATACATTATTAGTTCGTACTTTCAGTTGTTTAATTTCATTATGACTTACTTCCTGTCCAGTGTCCTTACCGTACACATTGCAGGTGGCAAACCTCGTGAGCATTCAGCAAACTACATGCTCAATGTTCATGCCCTGAAATATGTTTCCCTATGCTGGAGGGGGTTTTATGTAATTATTTTATTTGGCAAGGGTCCTCATGACCTGAGCCTGGCACCCAATACTTGTTGGAAGTTTGTTAAAGAGGATTTGTTTCAACTTGTGTTCTGTTGGTGAAGGCTGATACAATCAGTAGAGTTTAGGCTAAATGTGGATCCCAGATGGTGAATGTGAGCACCTTATTTTCACTTTATTTAATAATCACCAAGTTTCAATGAAGGAAAATTATAATTAATGATAGGATTTTAAAATTACAATCACCTCCCGTCAAATGATAGGAAGGTGTTGTACGCCATGAGCATGTCCACTTCTGTTAGTGTCCAGCAATGATCGCCCTATAGAATGGATAACTACTGGTTACTGGTTATTTTATTTCATTAGTCACATGGACTTGTACAATAAAACAATTTATTAGGTTCTGTCCGGCAAGTCAATACAATTTAATTATCCTTATTTTATTTGTTGGACATGTTTCGAGCCTTCTCTAGTTCATCTTCAGCAATATATCATTCAAACATTAACATTCTGAATTCTTTATATAAAAAAAAAAATCACAGTCAGTCTGAAAGACTAGACGTTGTATCATTTCAAATGACGCATGCTACAAATGCTACACATGTTAGAAAGGCTCGGGAGGGCTTCTCGCTTTGCTCGAAGCCCCAGGACTCTTTCAACAGACTGCATTACCCATTAACTTAGGCTTCCCTCGCGGACACCTCTTTAAGGGTCACGGGAAGAAATGTGTTTCTTGTACTTGTATTAGAGATGTGATTGTTTGAATAAAGCGTAAATTGTGTACTTTTTGATAGCAGTTTTGTGGCCCATCATCCCAGGCAAGCCGGCGGAAACCTTTGCCTCCCTGTCAGAAGGATCATTTGGCCGTAAATTTGAATTAGTGTAAGGATGTAGTATGAGTGTCCAGATTTAGACAATAGCCTACTCCATGAAGGGGCCATGACTATGCCTTACCGTATATGTTTGTTTAATGAATAGTGTATCTGAAATAAGGGAAGAATACTGATTTACAGATTTGTGGAGTGAGTTTCTGCTTTTTAAATAGAGTTTATGAAATTTGTGGTAAAGGTGAAGGAGAGGTGAACATGATTAGACAATAGCCTACTCCATCATGAAGGAGTCATGACTATGCCTTCTGTGTCTGCTTAAAGTATAGAGTAACTGAAATGAGGGAAGTTTACTGAATTTGGTGTTTGTAGAATATAATTTTCGATTTTAATTTGGGTTTTCGTGAAGCTTGTAGTTTAACGTGACCGTTAATCTCGCGATCATAAGCCACGGGACCTCCGTTTTACGTGGAATCCGAACCACAGGACATGGCATTTCACATCGAAAATCTCACATGCAGTGACCGGGAATCGAACCCGGTCCGCCTTGGTGAGAGGCATACAGCTTGACCGCTGCGCCACCACGCCCCTATTTGGGTTTTCGTGAAGCTTGTTGCGGAGTTGTTATTTCTCTGAAAAGGAGTGTTTTTGCACCAGGCAGGCTTGTGTTCGATCTGGCTAGACTAGTGTAACGGTAGAGAGTTGGGAGATGAGTTGTAGAACCTGGGAGCGAGCAGTGGCGGGCTGAACAGTAGGAGGGGGCGGGGGCAATTTTTTTGAGTGAGAGTAGGGATGGAATATTGGGACTGGTTCGATGCTTTGCTCTGACATCCTGCACACCTCTTTAGGAGACACCCTGTATTCTTATTTCAGACTGACTGTATTTTTTTTGCTCTGACATCCTGCACACCTCTTTAGGAGGCACCCTGTATTCTTATATGGCATTTTGTATATCTCTTTAGAAGTCACCCTGTATTCTTGTGTTCGCTTCGCTCAAAGCCCCAGGTCGCTCGACGCCAGGCCTCTTTCAACAGACTCCAATAATCATTAGCGTCTGCTTCTCGCTCCCCGCGTGAGCATGACGTCACGTTCCCGCGCAGCTGCATGACGTCACGTCCGTCTCAGTGTCCGTAATGCATAACGATGGACCCCAACCATAACGACGAAGTAGACAAGATCATTTGAAATGATAAAAAATCATCCTAAGGTCTTCCTTATAAATTAAAAGGATTAAGAAAGTCTAAGAGTCACAATCATCTCAACACATTTCTTGAGGTCTTGAATATTTAAAACACCTAACTATTTATTTAGTCTTATGGTTAGCCAGCATGTCTAATTCAATTAAAAGGGAACTTGATTTGTTTATTATATTGCATCATTTTATCGTTAGTCTCTCTGTTAAAATATTTATTTTGCTTAGGGCATTATCGGACAGCCTATTTGAGTTGTATGTATATTTTTATTTTGACAAACAAGCTTATTATTTCTTCTGCAGAGATGTCAGTGCGGAAGCAATTTTGTGGTTAAGGCGTCAATGACAATACCAGAAAACAGATCAGAAAATTTGTGTAAATTTAACGCTTTGGGAATAAAATTATATTTATTTTCTCCTGAATAACATAAAAACTGAGCTTACCCCTAGTGCTATTGATGTGCGTGTGCCTGGCCCTGTGGCTGCTGTTAGACTGGACTGCTTCAGCGAGCTGAAGGCTAACTCCCTCAAATATTAGCGTCGATCAGCTTCCAACATACCTGTGAGCCCTGATAACAGTGTTGTGCATAAAGGCCTAGTGCAACTTCAAATTTTATTCAAGAGTGTTGTGACTGCTTTGCAAACATACTGTTAGGGAACTTCCTCTTTCGCTCTGCACTTCAAGCCACCGTCGCAATACTACCAATTACAAACCGCTTGTCGCCGCTCACTGCATGCCTTGACATTGACCTACTGTAATGTTATTTCAGTGCTAATTTACAACAGTTGCAAAACTAGGACTATGTTGACATCACAATCGATACTTCTTTCTGGTATTTACTCCAACATGAATCAAGACTTAAGCAAAGTTTTTGATTGATTATTGATTTATTAAATCAGATCTGTCTTGTAGAAAAAAAATCGAGCAAGAAAAATTATCTGATTCATAGTGAGATTTAAAAGGAACACATCAAATATATCATGTTTTCCTCAGATATATTGGTTTTTGTTTAAGCCTCCGTGGCTTAGGCGGCAGCACGCCGGCCTCTCACCGCTGGGTCCGTGGTTCAAATCCCGGTCACTCCATGTGAGATCTGTGCTGGACAAAATGGAGGCAGACAGGTTTTTCTCCGGGTACTCCAGTTTTCCCTGTTAACATTTCATTCCAGCAACACTCTCCCTTATCATTTCATTTGTCATTCATTTAATCATTGCCCCAGAGGAGTGCGTCAGGCCTCGGCAGCCGGCACAGTCCATATCCTCGCCGCTAGATGGGGGCTTCATTCATTCCATTCCTGACCCGGTCGGAGACTGGAAGAAGGCTGTGGATTTTCATTTTCATCTACCAGTGTTTGTTTGTTATAATGTTGGGTTAGTTATAAACCTCGTTCTAAATATTGCAATCTAGTTTTTTTAAACCTCCACAATAAAATACGAAATGGCCACAATGTCTGAAATCATCTTTAAAATTTTGCACTTTTTTTCATCTAACAGCCCCAAGTATTATATCGGGACCTTACTTTTTTCACGTGTGAATAAATACAATGCTTACATTTAGGAAACAAGTATGGTCCTTACCTTCACTCCTTCTCCCGATGTTGCTGAGCAGGCCTGTATTTGCCAAGGTCGATCTTTAATTGTGTGCAACCCAAGGCCCTCTGCAATATCCGAGGCAGGCATGGAATGAAGCAAATCCTGTTTATTGGCATAAACTAGTAATGGAACATTTGTCAACTTATCTTCAGTTAATAGTTCTTCCAATTCATGACCGGTCTCCTCCAAGCGCTTACGATCAGCACTGTCGATCACATAAATCTATGAGAAAGAAAACAAAATCACCATGTCAACTATTTGAACAAGTTAACAATATAGAGGTGAGGGAATGTCATCATGCAAACATAAACCAAGTTAATACATTGACCTCAACTGTCATGCTTTGCGCAGCCACCTGCAAGGCAATGGCGCATATGTGTTGAAGATTTTACGAACAGTAATTACTGTGGAATATCAGCTAGGCCTATGTTATTACTATCCATTAGGCCAATCAGACACCTGTCAACTTCTTTACGTACACTGAAGGAATTTATGAAGCTAAATTATGACAACACAATGCCTTTGGAATTCCAGTATCTTCAAACATCTTAATACCTGAATTTAGCAGTGCTTAAATTAGTGAATAAGAGTACTGTAACACACATCAAAAATCTGAAGTTAACTTTCAGTATAAATTGCTCATGTACCTGCATGCAGGCAACTTCTACAGTGAGTCCGGAAATGTTCTCCGCAGCACCTACATGCGTCTGCGAGAGCTAGCTACAGCAGTTACGTTGGTAGCACGGCTGCCGCTTGCATCATCCCTACATAGTATAAAACGAAGTCCCCGATTCTTGGATGTTACGGGTAAACTCGAGAACCACTGGATGGATTTTGATGCGGTTTTCACCATTCTGTAAAGGATATATCGAGGATGATTTCTGTAGAGAATAATTTACTTATGATCAAAGGAAGCCGAGCAGTAACGATTTTAGTGGAAAAGTCGATAAAAACCTGGCGTCCGAGCACTTTGTAACCTTACGCTGGGCAAACCGTTAAAAATATCTAAATACTATGAGTGTAAGAATTGTTCAGCATGAAAAGTTCTACAAAAAGTCTGCGAGAGCATATGTCTATCTTCAATACATCGCCCACTAAAAGTGTTTTCACATTTTAATTTCTTCCAACCATGTCCATTCAACTACTGAGGCGACAGTTTAAAAGCTAGCTAAGGGCGAATCTATGATCCTTGTAACAAATAAACAGTAAACTTTGTACTCACCACAGCCATTCATAACAGATGCTGGAACCATTCACAGTACATCACTCTTTTTCCGTAATCAGTTTGTTTTAATTCATGAACCACGGTAACTTTATAAGGGAACAGCTGAAGCTTGTCTCTTACAGCTTCATGTGCTGTCGACTTAGAGATTCCTGTTTGTTGAGCTAATTTTCGTGTTGATTTACTTGGACTTTATATCGGAGATTTCATCAAGTTTTTCGTCTGTTAAAAGCGTAGGCCTGCCTGTTCCCGGTACATCGTGAACTGAACCAGTCACACGAAATTTACTTACCAAATCCCGAACGGTATTACGGTTTGGACACTTTGAATTAGGAAACCGAGCCTGAAATCTTAATTTTACATTTTCTGTAAACCGATCGCCTTCGCGAAAAACGTATTCCACCAAAAAAAACCTCTCTCTTCAGTAGTAAACATTACCGCCTGTATACTGTTGCACTCTTCCAATAATAATCTATCTGAACGCTCGGTGACTGTAATACACACTGAAGACATTCAGGCTTGCGCGCTTATTGCGATACACACCGACAGCTCACACGGGGAAGTCCCACTTTGAAGGACACAGTGCAGTGCAGCCAACTAAACTCATGACTCAACCACTCACTGCTGCACGTACCCACTGCGGAGAACATTCTCGGGTGCCCTGTACAATCCATAGTGAATAAATGATTCAATGCAGTGCACTATCAAATGGAACTGAGTGATGCACACGAATGATGCGCACTAGAGAATGACTGGGCCACATGACGATTGATTTAGACAATGGAGCCCACAGCTGTATTTTTCGCTATGTAAGTCGTGATCCTATTTGGGATGGCTGGGTGGGTTACATACGGCGGAGGAAGAAACATCTATTAAAAACACCGTTCCCAGATTTATTTCTCATCGTTTCATAAGGTATTTTGGCTAATTCATGTATTATAGAGAATGTTATCTTGCGATCTACGTTCATTCAGTGCTACCGTATTTTGTATCCCATATGTTGGTAACAGAAATATGATGTCAATGTGTGTGCATCGGTAACAGTTGAAGAAACCTGATGCGCCTAACAAACATGCCAATTGCCGTTGAATGAGCAAGAATCAATAACACATATTTAAGTAATTTAGCACGTTTCCAGTGCAATAGTGATAATGGACAGTAATTTCAATGGGTAATGACTCCCAGAATATGAAATGAAATTCCACAGCCTGCTTCCAGTCTCCGACCGGGTCAGGAATGGAATGAATGAAGCCCCTATCTAGCGGCGAGGATATGAACTGTGCCGGCTGCCGAGGCCTGACGCACTCCTCTGGGGCAATGATTAAATGAATGACAGATGAAATGAAATGATAGTGGAGAGTGTTGCTGGAATGAAATTTTGACAGGGAAAACCGGAGTACCCGGAGAAAAACCTGTCTGCCTCCGTTTTGTCCAGCACAGATCTCACATGGAGTGACCGGGATTTGAACCACGGACCCAGCGGTGAGAGGCTGGCGTGCTGCCGCCTAAGCCACGGAGGCTTCCCCAGAATATGAAATAAGGTATGGAAATCATGAAAATGACATATTATCCAAGTGAAACTGTAGAATCTGTTCCAGTCACAATCAAAGTTGGACTGAATAATTTCTGATTTTGTTTCATCTTGCTCTCTGTATCTATGACCTGATCTCTGTTACAGAATAGGTTTCCAGGTATATTTTATAGAATGACATCTGGAAACTTTTGTCCAACAGTAGCTGACAAAGCATTAAAACGAAGAGATAAAGGGTAAGTTAGGAATGAACAAGTCAGATGAAGCTGTTTGTATGAGCGGACTAAGATGGTGGGATTATGTGATGAGAATGGGGGAGGAGAGGCTGCTTAAGAGGTTAATGAACTCTGCTGTAGAGGTTATAGAAGCAGAGGTAGAGCTAGGAAGCGTTCGTTAGTTGTTGAACGATTTCAAGGCAAAGGACATAGGACCAGAGGTGGTCACAGTGCCAGTGGAGGCATCTCGTTCACAAACGGAGATTTGCAGACAGGACTGGACTCTGGAAGGCAAAACCGTCTTGAATGAAAATGGATAAATGTATTAAAATTACAGTATAATTGGGGTTATCCAGTTCTTGACTCAAGAAAATAGTTATCATTAAAATAGGTATTTTGGCTAATTTAAGTAGTTTTGTAGAAGGTTCACCACTCCTGAGCAGAGAAATGGATCACATGGAGATCGCTCAACAGGTTACGGTCAGGGATTACTAAATGCAAGAATAACTTAATGATATGGGGTTCCGTGTGGAGTCGCCGCTGTGTGAATGTGGACTAATGCAGACTTCCTCCCACCTGCTCTAGTGTAGCCATGGCCCAATAACATGTTCACTGGAAGAACTGATACGGGCTACACCAAATGCAATAGAGGTTGCTAACTTCTGGACGACAACCGTGTAAACGATCTGTGAAGTAAATTTTATAATGTATTGTACACATAACATGTAAACATTATGCTTTATTGAACATATTCTTCAAACATTGTTAAGTGCTTTTGACATAAATAAATAAATACCCAATAATCTTTATCCAGGCCAATGGTTTTGCCAATTAATGCTTTTTCACATAATTACAATATTACATGTGATGTGTGGAGTGTTTTGTATCCAACATGTTGGTAACACTAATGTGATGTCAATGTGTGCACCTGAATAACAGCTGAAAAGCCCTAGAGTACCTTCTACACATGGCTGCCATCGTTGAATGAGCAAGAAATAAAAACATATATTTGTGTAATTTATCACATATTCCCGGTGCAGTAGTGATGATTGACAGTAAATTGCTAATAACTCCCAGAAAGGTATGAAAAACATATATTATAAATAATTAGCCAAGTAGAAATGTAAAAGCCAGGATTTGATTTCCTCCAGAAATAATGGCTAGAACTCCAATGGTAACATTTAATGAAGTGTGATCAACAGAAGTTGGTTGGGTTGGTTCCTCAGTTTAGGGGCTGCGACAACGCGGTCATGTAGCCCCGTGTACTTTGGGTGTGTGTAGAATCTGTCTGATAACCGGTGTTAATTGTGATGGCTGTATTAGTGTGTGTATCTGCTTTTTAATTCAAGTAAGGACTGCAACTTTGAATTTTTCAAATAGTTCCTACTTTTGCCGCCAAACGCCACCGTCAACGACTACTAGGCCTAGTTCAGAACTTAGCTACTAGACGCCACCGCAGTCGGCTCTTGGCAACGAACGTAGAAACCTAAGAGCGTTGTTCACATTCCTAACCTATACAATTTAGCTTCACACAGGTGTAATTAGTGAAGGTTCTTTAACATGCCATAAATCTATGACATGTGACCGCCGGCTTTACATCCCCTCCGAAGGAAGGCATACTGAGGGATTTTTAATGCTCTTAAAAGATCCGACGGCTTCGGCCGGGTTTGAACCCGCTATCTTGGGCATAGAAGCTCAACATGCTACCAACTACGCCACCGAAGCTGCCGATCAACAGAAGCTAGAACAAGTAAAATCCACCGACCTGAAAAGAGTCCTCTGCATATCAAAATATTCACCATCAAGAATGGTATATGAGAGAACATTCTGCATAGAAGAATTGACATACCAGATGCTCTTGCCATCTACTCTGCAAAGCAACACACTGCTGCAGGAGTTACAGGAAAAGAAGAAAGGTATGGCCTCAGATTTTTAAGCTACAGAGACTATGACATCCAATGAATGGAAACTCAACTATGAGCTAAGACACACAATTACACATTTTGCAATACATGGCTTTGACTATAAATAACAATACTATTTATTGAAGCCAATGGCCATAGTACATACCAACTATTCATTACTGCTTGCCACGGTGGGTGAGTGGTTATCATGTCGGTTTACTAACCCCAAGCTTGCAGGTTAGCTCCTGGCCGTGGTACGTGAATTTTGAAAGACAGCAAAAATTACATGTATGTCATACGATGTTGGCATGTCAAAGAACCCATTTGAATTCAGTAGGCCGTGTTCAAAATGGCAAAATTAATCTCGGGAGTTTCCGCCAACAAAAAGTTCCTCATTTCTCTACTAGAAAGCGCTATAGTGTTCAAAGAGCTTAGATATCTAACGTCCTCGACTTTCATAGTGCTTCAAGGAACAACGAAATTCGACATGCAAGCTACCCTTTGGGGGTCAAATAACAAAGCAGCACCTGGCACCCGAGGCCATACGATATTATTATTATTACTCATTACTGTTTGCACCACATGACATATCGGTCACATTCCCTTCTACATTGTGTATCCAGCTGGTGGAAGCTCTTCTTCTGGCAGACTTCGTGGTGAAAACCGTGTACTGAGAATCTTGTCACTATGCGTACAATCCCAGTGTCCAGTTACGTGGTGATATAGCGTCTGTGACAGACATCAATCCATGCTACTTCTTTCTTAGCCATGTCGTGTACCAGGTCTTTGTATGCTGGTGTGTAGGGCAGGAGTAACTGCAGCCTCAACTCTTCCACTAACAAGGGAAGTCTCTGAACCGGGTAATCTTGGATCCCGCTGGAACCTTGCAAATACATTTGGTGAGCCCAACTAGACAGAACGATGAATAGAAATCATACATTTGTCAATACAGACCAAAAATGGCGATTAATATTCCCAATTCGAATATAAATATTTTGGAAATTAATTTCCCCTCGTACTAGGAGAAGAAATTAAGATTCATAAGTCGATATTGGTACGCCGGGAGCTTGAGATCGATTGGCTGCGTGAGAGGTTGCTTCCCAGTCTCTGAGGTACAGTCACCGGATGAGAGGCAGTAGTTTCGAACATGTTATTTTCAGCCACCAATCAGGACGAGACACACTCCCGCTTGGACAGTGTGCACTGTTCAAAATTGTGGTTCTTACTGCTGTCTACGATGAATATAAGTTATTTTTCTAAAGAATTTTCTGCACGGTTCTGCCTAGTTGGGCTCACACAACAAATCTGCAAGGTTTCCAGCAAGATCCACAATTCCCCGGTTCTGAAACTTCCCTTGTAAGTAGGGTTCTCTGGACTATTATAGATTGCGATCGCTTTTGTACAAAATTCCCCTAAAAACAAAATGGTGGCTTTCGTGACGTCATTGATATAGCTCAATTACAGATGCGATACATACAAAAATTTCACAATTTAAGGTTATATGTATAAAATTTTGTGTCGTAATCTGTAATTGGCCTATGTAGCTCAATTACAGATCGGGATACAGATCAAAATTTTGTAATTTAATTTTATATTTGAGCGGTGCAGAGGCGCGTACGTGGGCCGAAAACTCTCGTGTCGAGTTAAGAATTAGTTGAATATCGACTACGTTATGACAACATGTTTCATGTAGGTTTTAAAAAAAAGTTAAATTTAATATAAAAGACATAACAAATAGGGACGAGAGGGGTGCATGATATGGAGTATGAAGATGATTAAGGGGCTGGAATAAAATACATATATTATCAAACAGTAAAACATAAATATAAAAACACAATCAAAGAAATATAAATAAAGGAGAAGAGATCTTGACGGAGATGTACTAACAGCAGAGGATTGGAGATCGTTCTGGTATGAAAAGAATTTAGAAAAGGAGGTAAATAAGCAAAAGAACAAATTAACAATAATTGTGATAATATCTTCGTCCCACCACAGGCTAACTACAAGATCGTAGTCAGAAGGAATGGGACTACTATACATTGCGATGCATCAGCGTATAAAATTCTCCTAAAACAAAATGGCGGCATCCGTGGCATCATCAACGACGTCACGAAATACTCCTCTAGCACGCTTACGGGAAAAGCCTGGGTAATAGGGGTTTTTGGGTGGGGAAACACCAAAAAACGAAGCTGCATTCAACAAAAACCTTCGAAACGAAGTGTGCATCGAAATCTGTAATTGACCTACATAGCTCAATTAAAGATTCCGATGGATAAACAAATTTCGCAATTTTAGGTATTTTTAAATTTCGGTATCTAAATCTGTATTGGACTACGTAGGTCAATTACAGATTCCGATACACATCGTAATTATTTTAATTTCATAATAATAAAACATTGCATCGAAATCTTTAATTGAGCTATTTACGTCAATTACAGCTTTCGATACAATGTTTGATAATTATAAAATTAAAATAAATTACGATGTTTATCGTCATCTAAAATTCAGCTATATAGGCAAATTACAAATACAGATACAAAATTTTAAAAATATAACCTTAAATTGCGTAATTTTCGTATGAATCTGAATCTGTAATTGAGCTATATAGGTCAATTACAGATTTTGATACAATGTTTTATAATTATAAAATTAAAATAAATTACGATGTTTATCGTCATCGAAAATTCAGCTATATAGGCAAATTACAAATACAGATACAAAATTTAAAAAATAGAACCTTATATCGGAATATTTTCATAAGTATCGCGCCGACAATAATTTAGTTAAGTAGACCAATTACCCATTCCAATACAAAATCTTATAAATGTAACCCTAAATTAAAACATTTTTGTATGTACAGTGTATCAAATTGAGGTAGGCCAATAAATCAATTACAGATGACGAAACACAATGCGTTTCGAAGGTTTTTTAATGCTCATTTCTGTTATTGAGTCGTCACCACCCGAAATTACCTATAACCAAGGATTTTCCCATAATCTTGCCAGAGAAGCATTTCGTCAAGTGGTTGATAACATCACAAAAGCAGCCAATTTGTTTTTATAAAAAAGTTATGCACAAACGACCGCGGTCTGTAATAATTGCCAATTGGCATCAATACTGTACATTAACACATTTCCCACGCATACACAAACCTAACCTAGCTGCTGGCAGACGCATTAATTTCCATCAAAACCACAAACACAAACTATCGCTAACACATTGTAACATTCTTATAAAACATTGTGGTCAATAATATTATTGACCCCACCACATAGCAAGAAATGGTTTTGTGTAGTTTCGTTTTTTTTTTTCCAAAGTTGTCAATAATGTTGTTTTTGCTGCCCCCCCACTCCCCGCTAGTTCGGTATTTTTATGTTTTCCAATATTGGCTGCAAATACTTGTATCTCAATTAGAACTCACTATCCTGAACATGCTGTTTAATAACGCCTCACAGACATACTGTATGAAACGTCAAAAAATGACCTATATAGGTTCTTGTAAATGCTAATTTCTGCCCACATTTTACCTACCCTTTCCTATTTTACCAGGCGTATTCCTCCACACAGTGCAACTTTTCAATTAACTGCAACAACCAAAAGAAATATATGAACAACTTTACTAACACTCACCAATGGATCCCACAGGCCGTATTATTCCCCATGTAGAAGAGTAAGAAGAAGCAGTAATTATCGTCCACACAATGCCTCACATAACACTTTGTCACTTGAATGCGACAACTTACGGAAATCAACAATTTTCTTACAAGTCGCCAACACAACCCGCGAACACGTCACTGCTAATATCAAAATCTTGTTCAATAGGTTATACAAGGGACAAAAATGGCGAAGCGACTTCAGCGAATTCCCACACCAACTGACCACGGAACTGACGTAGTAATCAGGTGACAAACAACTCCAAGCAACCAATAGCAATACGTCACAGAGGTCCCTAAAAATTCCCTAAACGTCGGTGTATCGCAAGGTATAGATGAACCGAAGGAATATTCTAAGAAGCTTACGAAGTCATATAACCCATGAACTGCATAACCCCCCTTTAAAACAAACAACGTATATCACTCCACAAACACAACGACCCAGGAAACCAAACGACACGCGAACACAACCAACTACAAAAACTGTACGAGCACAACAACATAATAACATGACATGTCGGACATACATAACCCTTAAGAAAATAATACAGTTCGAGTTAACCGCTACAAGAAAGAACATAAGAATAACCTCAAAGAAGAACAAAAAAGTGACTTCATATACTTCCTGAATAAATCATCTTTTCGGAGATGACACTCAAACATATATTAGCCGATGACGCGGTGGCTGCTGATCGCGTTATCCGCTTTATAAGTGAGAGTGGGTTAGGGCCAGCAATATAAATTCTCCAGTGAACATTGACTTAACAACTTGTTCGTTTTTGAATGATGATGTTTTTGTTTTTCCATAATTTTTTTATTTTTATAATTTTAATTTAATTTTTTGTCTTTTAATTTAGGTCTTTTTAAATTTAGGTGTCCACTTCAAAATTTTAATTTCAATTCTAAATTTGTATTCTTTAATTTGTGTTAAGAGGGGCAGATGACCTCATAGTTCCGCCACTTAAAACAACAATAACTACGGTAACTAACATCTTTTCGGACGAAGGTATGAGATTCGTTCAACTTACAGGGGGCAAGATGGGCCCCAAACCCAGTATCCGGATACTCTGATTCGAACACACATATTACCACCTGAAAGGTTGATCGATATACAGTACCTCACTTAATAACTTAGTGAGCTCACACGTTGTTTCTGACTGGATAATACAAAACGCAAGAAAACAATTACAATGATCCCATATCCAGTTCAGAACCCCAATTAACTGATAACATTTTCCCACCCCAAAGATAATAACACAAGTTTATAAGGAAATAACCAGGAGGATGACGAGGCAATAAATCATTTACCCTACAAAACAAAAACACAAACAACAATCCACAACTGCATTAATAAACTTCATCAACATATCATCACCTCAGGGTAATGGCCGAAGCAACTTCGCATCCTCCTAGCGATTTAATTATTCAACTAAACAAAAATCCACGCAGGTAAAATAATACATAATACGAAAACACAAAAAAAGAAAAACAAGGCAACAAGAGTCCCTTAAACGTTAACCCCATTAAAATAACCAATGCGATCCCTCACTATGTTTGTCTACAAAATGGGAATAATAACAAGACAACATAACCTCAAAGGAAGGTTCTCCAAACTAGTTATATATCATGACAGAATAACGGGACACGTTATCACTGAAAGTTGGAGGGCATGTTATATTGAAAGGTCATCTTTCTCACATTCATTTATAAGCCGACACAACAACCATAAATAATAGAATGACTTAGCTTGCTTCCAGTGAAGTCCTTGACAGCAGTTGACATCAGTATTTTCAATAAGTAGATGAATCGATCCAATAAATTAAACATCTTAAGGTTATTCGCCAAGGTACCAATACGAGTGAGAATAACGAGTTCACTTCAGTTTAATCTTACAAATACAATTTAGAAAAAATATCAAATGATTTCAGCTTAATCCAAAAGCACCTTCTCCATCGTAATAACAATCTCCGATCTCCGTATTGTTTTGTTCAAGTTCCTTTCGCCGAAATACATTCTCCTAGCGGGCGCTATTCTTTCACGAGATTTTTGTTTACTACGATCGCTTCAAGACATAACCGCTAGGTGGAATTAGCGTCTAAATAGTGCCTGTTGAGCTGTTAGAAGTAATAACGGCTCGATATTCATACAATTTTGTATTGCAATGTGTAATTGGCCTATATAACTCAATTGCAGATCCCGATCACGTTTCGAAGGTTTCTTATAAATGGTAATTTCTCTTTCAGTTTCCCCGGTATGTACTGACACACTATTTCAAACCACAAACAGGGGACTAAATGGACACAATGGAAGCCACAACATCAAACATCTACATCCGTATGTCATCCACTTCACTAAAAATCCTCCTAGATACGTACACATACAATGGTATTTCATCTCCCTGGAAATAATCATAAAAATAACAGACCTTATGTCATATTCTAGCCCATTTTATATCATACGTATATATATTCACAACTTCCAATATATATGCACCTAAATACAGTATTAGTTAAAAACATGTATCCCTTTCATTACTTCACCTATATAGGTCTGGTAATGAGCCTGACAAACATGCAAATTTTGCATTCTACATTATATTTAAAAAACATGTTTCCCCATGGACCATTATAGGTCTAATACAGAACACTATCATATATCTTTTCCAAGTGTTCTTGTAAATGCCATTTTCTGTCTGTTTTACCCACCCAAAATCCACTATTGCCCAGACATATTAAGGTAACCGTGCCGGTTTTCGTCACTGAGCCAGTCGTCGTCACTCTCGTATATAAGTACAAAAAATAAGCATGTCAACGGGTCTTTCTCAACGCCTGAAGTCTTACGATATTCGTCATACCTTCGTTGCCGATAAGGAGCAACTTTGCGAAATCATGCGAGCGATGTAATAGGTGATTCCCAGCGTCAAACAACCCATGTGAGTTGAGCTGTCTTGACGCGGCGCATTGCTTCTCGCATGTGCTAAGCAGGCACGCAAGTTAATTATGTGCATACGTGTTATGTTCCGACATTTTAAAATGTTACAAGTGTGTGATATAGTTGGTAATTGTTTCTGTAACATATTCGATTTGCTATTTAGTGCTCACGTTCCTAGTTTGGTTAGAAATGCTGGTGACGAACACTGGATTTAAAAACACGCACTTTACCAATGCTCGTCATTTGTGACGAAAACTGGCAAAGTGCCATATCTCCCTGTAAGACCTAACTAACAGCGGCAATATACTTATAATGTAGTTCTGAAGGACCCTGCATTAATTAAATTGTCGTTTGATCATCGTGTCCAATAGTCGTCATAGCTGACGATCTTTAGAGCACATGCGTGACGAACACTAGTGCATGATAATGTTAAAGTTTGCGTTAACGAAGGTTAGAAGTCTGTGGGTAGGTGTGCGGCAGCTAGTGGAGCACGGTTCACACCAAACCATTGGTCTGGGCGGGTTAGGCTGTAACCATTGTAAAAACCATAGGATAGGACACATTGAAGGTTAGAAGTTCGTGGGTAGGTGTGCAGCAGCTAGTGGTGCACGGTTCACGCCAAACCATTGGTCTGGGCGGGTTAGGCTGTAACCATTGTCAAAAACCATTGGATAGGACACAACGAAGGTTAGAAGTCTGTGGGTAGGTGTGCGGCAGCTAGTGGTGCACGGTTCACACCAAACCATTGGTCTGGGCTTGTTAAGCTGTAACCATTGTCAAAAACCATTGGATAAGACACAACGAAGGTTAGAAGTTTGTGGGTAGGTGTGCGGCAGCTAGTGGAGCACGGTTCACAACAAACCATTGGTCTGGGCGGGTTAGGCTGTAACCATTGTCAAAAACCATTGGATAGGACACAATGAAGGTTAGAAGTTTGTGGGTAGGTGCGACCTTTGGCCGTGGCCAGATAGAGGGGCACGGTTCACCAAAAACCATTGATCTAGGCGGGTTAGGCTGTAAGTATTGCCAAAAACCGTGTGTGTGTGAAACATTGAATATGAACGGAAATGCCAAATTTTCGATGGGTATCGCGTTCTTTATTTTCTATACATCGCAATACATTGAGGCTTTGAAAATGACCTGAAATGGCAAATTTGTGATGGGTATCGCGATCTTTACTTTTTCTGTTTATCGCGACTGCTTTGAAATGGCAAATTTTCGATGGGTATCGCGATCTTTACTTTTTTCTGCTTATCGAGATTGCTTGAAAATGAACAGAAATGGAAAATTTGTGATGGGTATCGCGATCTTTACTTTTCTGTTTATCGTGATTGCTTGAAAATGAGCAGAAATGGCAAATTTGTGATGGGTATCGCAATCTGTACTTGGCCAATATAGGTCAAGTAAAGATCGCAATACCTGTTTTTTAAAATGTGCTGAAATGCGGATTTTTTTCTTTGTATCGAGATTGTTTGAAAAAGAGCTGAAATGGCAAATTGCATTTGTTTGAAAAAGAGCTGAAATGGCAAATTGCATTTGTTTGAAAAAGAGCAGAAATGGCAAGTAAAGATCGCGATACCTGTTTTTATAAAAATGCGCTGAAATGTGGATATTTTTCTGTGTATTGCGATTGTTTGAAAATGAGGCGAAATGGAAAATTTTTGATGGGTATCACGATCTTTACTTGAGTGGCTCAAGTAAAGATTGTGATACCCATCCAGTTTTTTACGTTTCTGGGAAATGCAGATTTCTGTTTGTTTACCCCACCCAAAACCCCCTATTCCCCAGGCTTTTCCCGTAAGCTTGCTAGAGGAGTGTTTTGTGAGGTCATGGACGCCGCCATTTTGTTTTAGGGGAATTTGGTGCCGCGGGGACTCGCGGTTTATACTAATCCCCTTCGGTCCACATTAGGTCGAGTTTGCGAGACTCTACTGTTTTTCTTGACTAAATCTGTCTTAACATGACAACCATTGGTGCATTTACCTTACCGTAAACTTACAAAATCAACATTTACTGTATTTTGTAATGTCGTCTATAACATCGACGCCACCATTTAGTTAATAAATGCTTCTCGGGGCAAATGCAATAAAAAACTCAAATGGTCGTATATCTTTAAATCTATAGCATAATCTCACCTTAATTATTATCAATCAACGCATGGTTTCTATCAAAATGGTGGACAGACAAAAATCCTCTTGTCCAAGTGCCTAACGTAATATTTTCGTCCAGACCAATGGCTTCAGAAAAATACAGTGAAACTCTTCAATTGAATTCAACAACTAAAAGAAACTTATGAACAATTCAAACTCACCGCCTCCAAGTCACACAAGAACATCCTCCCAACACGAAATCTAATGCGACACTGAGGAAGTAATCAGCTGACCAGGTCATAAGATGGCGGACACGGCAACAACCGAACATCAATAACTTCACTTCATCCGTGACGTCACCAAGTCCCTAAAAATTCCCCTAAACGAAACCGATCGCAATGTGTAATTGAATCGGGTTCTCTTCCTAGCATGTACACTACGCGCAATGGTGTGATTATTGAGAGACTTAAAGCCTTCTTTAAGACCAAAGATTTAGTTTTCTGTAGCTCTGTTAAGCGTTTGACTGTGACATGTGACCATATGCATTCCAGGTTGTACGTAATGACTGGAATGATTTTCAGCTCAAATAATATTATGGTTGGTTCCTCAGTTTAGGGGCTGCGACAACGCGGTCATGTAGCCCCAAGTACTTTGGGTGTGTGTAGAATCTGTCTGATAACCAGTGTTAATTGTGATGGCTGTATTAATGTTCGTATCTGCTTTTTTAAAATTAAAGTAAGGACTGCAACTTTGAATTTTTCAAATAGTTCCTACTTTCGCCGCCAAACGCCACGGTCAACGACTACTAGGCCTAGTTCAGAACTTAGCTACTAGACGCCACCGCAGTCGGCTCTTGGCAACGAACGTAGAAACCTAAGAGCATTGTTTACATTCCTAACCTATATAATTTAGCTTCACACAGGTGTAATTAGTGGAAGGTTCTTTAACATGCCATAAATCTATGACATGGGACCGCCGGCTTTACTTCCCCTCCGAAGGAAGGCAAACTGAGGGATTTTTAACGCTCTTAAAAAATCTGACGGCTTCAGCCGGGTTTGAACCCGCTATCTTGGGCATAGAAGCTCAGCATGCTACCAACTACGCCACCGAAGCCGCGTCAAATAATATTATAGCTGTCTTTAATGATAGACCACACAACTTTTTATATCATTTATGGCTTTGACTGCATCATTCACTCATACATGTAACGTGAAGACATTACCCGAGTATTGAAATGTTATACTTTAAGTTCGTCGTTGATTTAAGATATACAGTATATATGATTCCACGTTTTCCCCCCTTCTTCTGAATGTTAATGTCACAGTCTTCTTCTAATTCCTTAGGCCCCTTAAAACAACAACATTCTTCTAATTCAGGCGAAGCTCATTTACTTCTGCTCGATCCACAAGTCTGTCAAAAGCTAGCTGAACATCCTCCTGGTTTGCTGAGGCTATCACCATATCATATGCATACATTAGAAGCTTAACGTTGTCTGTAGCTACTGTCTTAACACGATGTCTGCTGTAAGGATGTTAAATAAAATTGGGCCCTATGATACTCCATTAGTTTGTTCTATTGGTTGGTTAGTTATTGTTTTAAGGGGCGGAACTACGAGGTCAATCTGCCCCTATTCTATTGGTTGGGACCTGGAGATACTGTCATTGATTTCTACTTTGTTAGAGGCAAGAATATTAGGCCTACTGAAGATTCTGGCCAAGTAATTTCCTTCACCGACTTGTTTCACACAATTATACAAGAAATTTCACGAGCCGACCATAGACTGCAAATATGAATGGTGCAGGAAAGCATGTGACAAATATCACGCCCTAGCATGTTCAAAGAGGACTATCTCGATAAAGCAACCTGGCATCATATTGTAACATGAATTATTCATAACGGCTGATATGTATTTTCAGCATAATGGCCATTAGCATCAATAAATCAATTAAGTTCATTTGTACTTACTAGTACATCGGTGTTCTCAAAGTAATTTCTCCAATACGGTCTTATCTTTCTTTGGCCTCCAATATCCCAAACATTGAGTTTAAAGCCCTCCGACTGCACAGATTTAATGTTAAAGCCTTGAGTTGGAGTAATATGAGTAATATCTTCTGAAGCTAGTTTCTTCAGCAACGTCGTTTTACCGGCATTATCCAGACCCAGCAATAACAATCTGAGTTCCTTTTCAGGGGATGACTTTAACTTCCTAAGAATTGCCAGCAGCCCCTGAAAAAGAAATTATACAAGTTTAGCTTATATTATCAAATAAAACAGGGAGTGTTATTCCGTAGAAACTTCAGCGATACCGTAAAATAAGTTATGCAATATAGAAACACAAACTACTGTTAAAAACCGCAAATAAAACAAAGAAGTAATATTTCTTGATAAAAAGCTAAGAAATGTCAGAAATAAAATTCCTCACCATTCAGAAAGAGTTGGTTAAATTTCCAATATTTAACACAGAGCAGTTACAGCCAAATCGAATTTCAATTTGACAGAATACAATGCGGGTGATGCAGGTGTATGGTTATTCGACGATCAGTTGTCATAAGACGACGACAGTAATGCCAACCATTGAACTGTAGGTACTACCTAGAGTTCAATGATGCCAACTGAGCTCAATTCAGCTACATCTTTGTATTTCCTTTTTCAGGGTCATTTAAATAGGAATTAAAAGAAAGAGTAAAAATGTAGACTTTCACGACCGGCGTTGAAATAGGAATCTCCGTTTCGCGGGCTTATAGGTCGTGTTCCAAGGACATTTTGTCGTCCTGACGTTTCGCTGAATACTGCGTTCAGCATGTTCACAGGTTACATAAAGCAAGGTAAAACAAGTAAACAGAACTTGTTTTACCTCGCTTTATGTAACCTGTGAACATGCTGAACGCAGTATTCAGCGAAACGTCAAGACGACAAAATGTCCTTGGAACACGACCTATAAGCCCGCGAAACGAAGATTCCTAAAAGAAAGAGCTTTTTATTTTTCAATTTATACCTACTTGTGAACTCTTAATTATTAAACAGCTTAAACAGGAAGTATCTTAATTATACAAAAAAAACAGGGACGCTCTGCGTATTATGAAAAACAAGACAATGCCGAAATCGGATTGGCGGAGAAAACATTTCCCTTCCAGAAAATAAATTAAGGTTAATATGTTATTTCCGGGCGCGCGATTCAAATCGACGAACTGCCGTATTTGCTGAGCATGCCGCTGGCCACCGCTGTGCTTCAGGCAAAAGAAGGGAGTGTTATAGAAGGAGACAGAGATATGCTTGTGGGAATGCGCAAGTTTCCTCGTTCGCCTCGCGCAGAATTGTCCTTGTCCCTTTCAGGCAATATCCAAATTTGTTTACTAATCAGCCATAATCGCACACACGGTAATAAAGACACACTTGTCAGTCATGAAATGTACCCGAAAGATTATCTTCTCGTCTGTTCGTCTCAATAACTTTCCTTATTATTGGACATACGCAAAGTTGCCATTGTACGATCGTGCATTCATTTACTCACAAC
The DNA here is from genome assembly GCA_946902985.2 of Meconema thalassinum. Lineage (NCBI taxonomy): Eukaryota > Metazoa > Arthropoda > Insecta > Orthoptera > Tettigoniidae > Meconema > Meconema thalassinum. The sequence goes on from OX336393.1 coordinate 181,367,250, forward strand.
ATTGTAAATGGAATTAAATACTGAACGAAAGAAACAATTCAACCAATGGTTTGATTACAGTAGCCTAATTTTTCAATATGCCCCCCTCCAACTTCGATGCACAGTTCGCAGCGGTGTATTAGTGACATTTGGACTCTGTTCAGGATGTGTGGTGTGTTACGAATGACCTGGAAAGCTGCCTGGATTCTTGTTATAATTTCATCTTGTCTTTCTACGGCGTTCGCATACATTAAAATCTTCACCGAACCCCACAAGATAAAGTCCATGGGAGTTAAATCATGCGAGCGCGGAGGCCATTTAACTGGCCCACAACGGCCTACCCATCTTCATGGATAATGAGCATTTAAGTGTCGTGTGACATGGCGAGAAAAATGCGGTGGAGCACCATCATGACACAGCCATATTCACTGCCAAATAATCAGGGGAACATCTTTCAATAAATCAGGCAGTGATTCTGCCAAGAAACGGTAGTATTCCTCACCATTCAAACGAGAAGGAAGGTCATACAGCCCAATTAAATAGCCCAAATATTAACACTAAACCAATGCTGGAATGAGCGATCCACTGTCCCATGAGGGTTTTCATCCGCCCAAAAATGCCGATTTCTGGAGTTTGCCACGCCTTCTCTCGTAAATATAGCTTCATCCGTGAAAAGGAACGATGACAAGAAGTGTGGAATATTTCCATAGCCGTTTAAGACCAACCTTGCAAATGTTAGGCGTTGTGGGTAATCCGGAGGTGTTAGTTCTTGCCAGTGGCGTATACTGGTCTGAAGATCTGGGCTACCGCTGAGCTTAATATTACACAAAACATGATTTTGAACTGCCGTGCGAAAAGAGTTCATATTTGAAAACCCTTCCTTTCACGACTAAATAACAAAAACGGCCAGCAATACAATTGAGACAGTTTAGAACTGCCAGATAACCTATTCCGCCTAGCATATAGCCTATGATGTGAAATGACGTGTATACATTGGCACACAATAATTATTGCAGTTCAGGTGTAGGCCTTGTCATATGTATAATATGAACTTTCTCACTGTATAGACGACGGCTGAAAGGAACTTCTAACAAACTCTCTATTATACAGTCACTGGCATTTAAAGCCCCCGCATGTGTTTGTTCCGTAATTTCCTCACAAAATCACAACTGGCACAGTTAAAACAAAACACTACATACATATTCTTCAGCATACACACATTTAAATAAATCACACATCGAAAATACTACAACTTCTAAAACATATTCACATATATGAGCGCGATAATGTATATTTATTGTAGGCTATTTGTTCCATTAAACGCTTTTAACTTCAAAGAAACCGCTGGTACCCAATTAAATTAGCCTCTGGCTGCGCGAGCCAGCGGCGTGTGGGCCAGATATGCGGGGCGACTAAGCGCTCCTTAGCCTGGGGTTTAACTTGAATCGGGGTTAAAAATTGGCGGTTTCTTGCGTGGTTTCAAGTTGTTAAGCGAATAATTTTTTATTTGATGTTGTGTATGCAATCATTTAAATAATTGGTAGTTTGATGTTATTTTGCGTGGTATACATGTGTTAGTACCTATTTCCCTCCGTGTTACTCAGACCATCGCCGCTCCAAGCTGTGTTTATTCTTGTTGGGCGCTGTCCAGTATGGTAAGAAACCGCTGGCCGTAGCGGCAACTCAGTCGCTATGAGCGCTGGGCCTGCACGGAACAAGGGTGGGTGCGGAGAGATGGGGGAGGGCGGCGTGAGGCTGCCGATTTCTCGAACGGTTTCTGCTGCGTTGCCGCGTTGACTACTCACTAACCATTATTTATTTCGATAAAGAAGAATGTGCATGAAAGTCACGATTGTTTGAATGCTTTGTTGAACCTGTAATAAAGTGTTATTTATTTTTAATGTAATTTTCTTGGGCTACCGCCGGTAGCCCCGGTAGCCCTAAGAATACGCCCCTGGTTCTTGCAATGATTGATATTGATAAGGGTACAATTGCTGGTCTTTCCAAATCCTCCACACCGTCATATGAGAAGCTCCAACACTCCTCGCGACAGGCCTCGTACTGGTTGAAGGGTTATCATTTATTTCTTCTAATGCAGCCTCATCAAACTCTGGGGTCTGTACCGACGACGTCCTTCCAGCGTCGTGCATCTGAGGCACGAAGCTCTCACCTTCACTCAGTCGCCTGTAAATTGACATGAAGGTTGAATGATGTTGTTGGCGGCGATTAGGGTGCCGGACGCTATAAACCCGTGCGGCTTCTCTCCCGTTGTCATTTTCTGCGCCATAAGCTAGGTACATATCAGCCATTTCTTCGTTAGAGTACCGAAATGCAGCCATTCTCACCAATTTATGCCCCAAAAGTAGTAGGTAATGTTTGTAGAACAAACTCTACACTGCCCACTGGGGCCGAGTAGCGCGTGCGTTCGTCGCACCAGCATATCTCTGTCTCCGTCTATCATCCCTTCCCTTGCCTGAACCAGAGCAGTTGCGGCTTGCACTCTGGCTCAGCAAATACGGCGAGCTCATCTATTTGAATCGCGCGCCTCGAAGTAACAAAGTAACCTTATTTTCTCGAAGGGAACATTTTTCTCCGCCAATCTGATTGCGGTATTGTCTTTTACATAACACGCAGAGCATCCCTGATTTTTTGTCGGTATAATTAAGATACACCTGTATATTCATGTACTGATATTGATTTTAGAATTAAACGTGATATAATGAATATATTTAGGTGAGAAGTTTGCATACTTAATGATCGATAGACGAGTGAAATGACGGAAAAGAAGAACTAGTATTTGTCAGTAAAAAGGCTCTCTATTTACGGCGGTGGCGCTAATGAAGTTGAGACGTTATTACAGAGAGAGAGAGGAACATGGCTTCGAGTAGCGGAGAAAGCCAAAGTGTTACGGTTGGTTACGAAGTACGTCATGGCTTTTTGAGTCACCACATGGCAGCGGAGAAAGTCGTAGTATTATGCCCTCATTGGCTTTACGATTGGTTACGAAGTGAGAAGGGTATATCCGCATTAGTTCAAAGTTTTGTATCTCGGGCGCAATTTGTATGTGTATTAAGTGAATACTGTGGTACAAGCAGTAATTTTCGGCCAGACAGAAGTCAGTAGTTTCTCACCCTGCTTCGTAAGCTAACATTTTCGTGGGGGCGTGGTGAAATGCAGTAGTGTAGCCAGGATTTTAGTTTGGGAGCGGTGGGGGCATTAGATCATCATCTATTAATGCAGCAGTTCCTTTTTTTTAATTATAAGTACTTTAGGGTTAAATTTTAGCTTAGGACAAAAATCTTCAGTCTGTTCATGACTGTCTGAATTCCGCCCTTCGTTACTTTGTTTTTATGCAGCTAACAGTTGTTTCAGTATTTATATTTGTCTCTAGAATTGATAACGCTCTATTAGTTCCAACGTTCGCCAGGTGCTGACTGCGATGCAATCTGGTAGCCAAGTCCGCAAGCTAGGTGTCGTGGACGGTAGAATTTGGTAGCAAAAGTAGGAACTACTTGAAATTATTGTCTGCAGGCCTTATTTGAATTAAAACAGATAACACACAGTAATACAGCTATCACAATCAACACCGGTTATCACGAATCTACACATAGGGCCTACCCAGAGTACACGGGGCTGCATGACCGCGTTGTTGCAGTCCCTAAACTAAGGAACCAACCAACATGTGTCTCTATCACTCAGATTTTCAATTATCATTCATCAGAATACGGCTTGGTGTATTTCTTGGAATACACGTTTAGTTAGCAGTCGCTGCTCTTTGCTTTTCTCTTTTCATTAGTGTCTTTTATTTCCCTCCGCAGACACCAACAGGGACCCTTTCTGTATTCCCGTTTCTTAGGATATGTTTTTATGTTTTGTGTAAGTTTGTTTCAGTTGTGCGTTCTCTGCTATGTCCAACGGCGTTCCACGCGGTAACCTGTCGAAGCTTTGAACTTCAGCAATTTCAAGAATGTTTCCAAACCACTCAAGCAGATGTCGTCGTTATCGTTATCTGCAATTTCCTTGAAGACTTTATTCCATGAATCAACTTGTATTATGTAGAGTGTTTTATTTTCTAAATGTTATCCATTCTGGTTTTATTCTCTTTGTTTCCCCCTCCCTCCCCGCTTGCTCAAGCTCTCTGTGTGTTCAAATCTTCTCGCCCCACTTCCAGTCTAGTCGGCTACGTGTAGAGTTCAGCCCTCACTCTCTAAATGAGGTAAATTTCAAATCGATGCCATGTTCTAGAGTTGGATTTAACTGCTGCAGCACACATAATGGAAAGCTTAGTACCTACCTTCAAGTGATTTTAACCATGTTTTAAAAGGGTTTTAATCTAAACAGAAAAGCTTGATGGATTGTATAGGCAGTATATTGATTTTCACAATATTGCTAAATAACTGCTCCACATGGGAACTGTCATTCTTAGCCAACTAGGCTCGCTATTTAAGTCATGAAATCTAGCATTTCTTGTACTAAATAAGCCCTCCTGCAACGAGGGATTTATGTCAAATTCATAGCTGTCTAAAACATAACTTATCTGCCTTCGAGGGATCTCTACTTACCCTTTAAACTGTCACTACAGCTCTGGAATTTTCCATTCGAAATAAACTATAAACCGTGAAGAAATATACTCAACACCGTCAAAATTACTGTCAACTTTATGTTAAATGGAACTATTACTTGCAACCTAAAACTCTATAACGCCGGAAACATATCCAAGTTCAACTCAGTGCATCTCCATAAATTGCAATAATTTTTCTCTTGTTCAACAAACTTTAGTGCTACAAAACAGTGTCCGTTCAACGATCTTCCGCGTCGCGATTCGTCGGGAGCAATAAAATTGGCCTGGACTCTAATCCCATATTTCCTATACCCCTAATTCCCTTTACTAACAATATAGGGTATGTTTAAACTAATTTTTAGTTCAATTCATTAAGGCCTCGCCTATAAATAGGCGCCCTCCCACTTTTGCTCAACTTAACATTTATTAAGGTATATTGGCTTTCACGGCCAGTGAATTCAAACTCAGCAATTCTTCTAGGTTTGTGCCGTGTCTTGTGTGGGGTTTCGCCTAGGACACCAAGCTGGCTGGCCGTGAAAGCCTTCATAGGGAGGTTGAGGCTACTTGGGCTTTTAGTTCTCGCAGTCAAGAGGTGCAGTTGCACCTTATATAAAGGGAGGTGGCGCGCAGTTCGCTACTCCAGTGGGGATCCGGGCGGGGACACCAAGAGCCTGCCGATGAGCCAGCTTGGTGTCCTAGGCGAAACCCCACACAAGACACGGCACAAACCTAGAAGAATTGCTGAGTTTTAATTCACTGGCCGTGAAAGCCAATATACCATCTTTTTGGAAGACTTCATAGGGAGGTTGAGGCTGCTTGGGCTTTTAGTTCTCGCAGTCAAGAGGTGCAGTCACACCTTATATAAAGGGAGGGGGCGCGCAGTTCGCTACTTCAGTGGGGGTCCGGGCGGGGACACCAAGAGCCCGCCGATGAGCCAGCTTGGTGTCCTAGGCGAAACCCCACACAAGACACGGCACAAACCTAAAAGAATTGCTGAGTTTTAATTTACTGGCCGTGAAAGCCAATATACCATCTTCTTGGAAGCCTTCATAGGAAGGTTGAGGCTGCTTGGGCTTTTAGTTCTCGCAGTCAAGAGATGCAGTTGCACCTTATATAAAGGGAGGTGGCGCGCAGTTCTCTACTCAAGTGGGGGTCCAGGCGGGGACTCCAAGAGCCCGCCGATGAGCCAGCTTGGTGTCCTAGGCGAAATCCCACACAAGACATGGCACAAACCTAGAAGAATTGCTGAGTTTTAATTCACTGGCCGTGAAAGCCAATATACCATCTTTTTGGAAGCCTTCATAGGGAGGTTGAGGCTGCTTGGGCTTTTAGTTCTCGCAGTCAAGAGGTGCAGTTGCACCTTATATAAAGGGAGGTGGCGCGCACTTCGCTACTCCAGTGGGGGTCCGGGCGGGGACACCAAGAGCCCGCCGATGAGCCAGCTTGGTGTCCTAGGCGAAACCCCTCACAAGACACGGCACAAACCTAGAAGAATTGCTGAGTTTTAACATTTATTCATTCTGCTTAAATATATGTGGTTATACATCCACAAGTTAATGCGTATTTTTTTCCTGCTGTGACCAGGAAGTTAGAAATTTCCAATTGTTAAACATTTATCTAATTTGTGTAATCCTGGCTTCACAAAAGGTGACCTGTCCTATATTATAATGTCTGTATAATTACAAATGGTTATAATCCTCTTATTAATCTCCTTTTTCTTCTCCTGCAGTGCCCAGGAATTTATAGCTGTTTCGCTTACTACAAAGGCATTCTCAAAGTATTGGTATTCTATAACCAATTTAACGAAATATTAAACTAAGTTGTAATTCCTTTATTATTATCATCATTATAGGCTTTAAACTTTTTAAATATTTGAAAACAGTTTGAAAACCCTTGTAAGGTTTTTAGTACTTGCAATAGGTCTGAGACATCCAAATTGCTCAACATTATTTGTTAATTGTAAACCTCTTCATTATTACAGGTCTGAGAACTTTAAATTCTTTAAAAACATAAAAATTTGTTATTCAGCTCAAAATAGATCCGAGATCTAATTTTTTATTGTTCCATAACTTATTTATTTTTGTTAAATAAAATCTCTATCATTTGTTTTTTTCTACTTCCATTGCTAGAAGAGCTGTCAGGCAGATCCTTTCTTTCCTTATCTTTTTCTCGAATTGATTTACTTTCAAAGAAATAATGAAAAGCAGTAAATGCTGAGATTACTACAAACTTAATCACTTGTTGCGTTTAGAGCAAAACTTCTGCTAACATCACTTAAAAAGTTTCTTTTAGCTATCATAGCTAATTCTAGTAAATTCTAGTAAATCAGCCAGCTTCCTACTTGAAGAGACTTTAGCTCTGTCCTATGATTTACTCTTTAGAATTTTGGTTTTTGTTTATCCCGTGACAGAGTTGGCTATCATTTATGAATTGATGATGCTTTTTTGTCCAGGTGTTAGTTTATTATTTCTCCATTTTGCTTTCTATAATAAAGTGCAATTCTTCTTGCGATATATGTTACTTTTTCGTTTTAGCTGAGGAATGGTAGAAAAACAACATAAGAAGCGAAGTGGTTTTTATTGCGCTGCTCTTTGGTGCAGTAAGAAGTGTATTTCGATGCACAGTTTCCTTATAAAATGTGTAGATTGTATGTATTCGTATAGCTTGTTTTATGTAAACAATTAATTGCCATATACTGTATAATTTTTAAATTATATGTACTTACATAAAAATAATTCATGTATTCATATATCTTCATTTTATTTGTTCATTTCCTTCAAAACTTCCTCATTCATCCTATTTTATAAATAAGTAGTTCTATAGAAACTTTGTATATTGGGACTTCGAAAATATTCGCGGGAGAAATAAAATAATTATAACAATGTGACTTACATTTCCACGTGAAGTAGGCAATTATAAAACTAAAACATGGGAAACTGTTATCTCAGATACTTTCAAAAGTAACTAACCTACCTAACCTCAAAATTTAGCATACATTAGTAAGTTTAAATGCCGAGCCATTTTTCGCGGTGTGTTTCCCTGCTCTCACTAGAGCGCAGTAAGGTGTAACAGCTGAATATCGAAATTAGAAAGTGATAACAATTTTCCTTATGGGAGCTTCACATCCTAGTTTTCTTCTTCCATGTAACGATACCATTCTTTGGATTACTTTGGATACCATCATGGATGCGTCTGGAAGATCACATTTTAGCCGTGCCTTAATTATGGTTTGTGTTTGGCTGATTAAGCGAATTCAGTTCAGGAGGAAGAGAAGAAGGGCACTCATGTTAATAAAACATTTAAATTCTGCACCATTTCTGTTTTCCACGAGAAGAGAGTTTTCAGAACCATCCATATAATTCATTAAAAATAAACAGAACAGAACAACAGAGCACGTGGGTTGAAGCAAGACCAACTACAATACTAAGACCTTACTGCAGGTATCGAAAGGGTGAAAATGGCGTTTGCTGAAGTCCGACATATTGTTTGTTTACATTCGTTGCTGGGATACAATATTAGCTTTGATTAGCTTCGTTTGATGAAAGTTGGGATAAACTATCGCTCATCTGTAATTTTTAGTGTCTTCAGTATGTCTGTAAAGTCCAGTTCGCGTTAATGTACTGCAATCGGGTGTAAATATGTGATAGTACGCTTATTATGGACTAGTTCGTTTGTGTGATGATTGTTCAATCGACCGATGGCATTGTGTCATTTACTGCAGGTGTTGAAGTACCTAAGACTAAAGCATTAATAGAAGTGTCTCAAGAATATACAAAATGATTTGCTAGTTAGTGACAATATAATAATAGCTTAGTACAGTTCAAATGTCGAACTTAAGTACGTAAAGGGAAAACGCAATGAGCATCTACGGCTAGACAAAACCGTTGACGTTGAACGCTTAGCAACATGTGTCTCCGTTAGAGATAGGCAGCAGTCGACTGAAAACAGTCGAATTAGTCGATAGTTAAAACAATCGACTTATTCGACTGCTTTAAAAAAAACAGTCGAATGAATTCAACGACTACTCACCGTATCATAAACTAGTCGTTTGCAAACGACTGATCCCAAAGCTATCGTTGGAAATCATTCGAATGAAACAAGTCGATGGCAAACGACTACTTCCAAGCGAATGGAATCATTCGAATAAAAGTAGTCGTTGTAAATCGACTGATCCCAAAGCAATCGTTGGAAATCATTCGAATGAAACAAGTCGTTGGCAAACGACTACTTCCAAGCGAATGGAATCATTCGAATAAAAGTAGTCGTTGTAAACGACTGATCCCAAAGCAATCGTTGGAAATCATTCGAATGAAACAAGTCGTTGGCAAACGACTAATTCCAAGCGAATGAAATCATTCGAATTTAAGTAGTCGTTCTAATCAAACGACTTCTTCAGGATAACTTCATGCTACAATTCATTGTGCTGTATGTTTATTGTAGAGTTTTAATTAATAACATTGTGGTGTTTGAAGCCATATTTTCAGTGTTGCCTTAGTAAACAAGAGTTTAGTGCTTTTCAGTCGGTCAACACGAATGTACCATACATCTCATGTAATTTATTTCAGGATTAGAGCATAACCCACCTCTTTTGGGTACATTCGTGTTGACCGACTGAAAAGAACTAAACTCTTGTTTAATTAATAAGTTAAGTATACCTGTAGGTGCCTATAGTTTTATACAGTTCGTTGATTCTTTCAATGAAATAGCCTAAATCCAATTGTCCAAGTTATTGGACAATTCAATATTGTCATTCAATATTTAGGTTATGTTTGAACTCCAGATACCGGTTTTGTGGCACATCATCCCAGGCAAGCCGGTAAATACCTTTGCCCCCCAGTCAGATGGATCATTTAGCCGTAATTTTGAATTAGAGTAAGGTTGTAGTATGCGTGGTCAGATTTAGACAATAGCCTACCCCATGAAGGGGTCATGGCTACGTCTTCTATGTTTGTTTAATGAATAGAGTAACTGAAATGAGGGATGTATACTGATTTTAAGATTTGTGGAATGAGTTTATGATTTTTTAAATAGAATTTAATGAAGTCTTCAGTAAAGTTGAAGGAGACATGATCGTGTTTAGACAATAGCCTACTCCATGAAGGGGTCATGACTATGCCTTCTATGTCTGTTTAAGGTGTAGTGTGGCTGAAATGAGGGAGGTTTACTGATTTTGGTGTTTGTGGAGTAGTCTTTTCGTTTATAATTTAGGTTTTTGTGAAGCTTGTTGCGGAGTTGTTTTATGGATTTTATTGCTCTGCAAATGAAGTGTATTAGGGGTTTCTGGGTTTGGTTTAGCTGTAGTTTACAGGGTTATGGCTGAGAGTTGTTGTAGCTGGCCTAACAGCTGTGTCAGAGCAGAGACGTGCTGTGTGGGAGGGGGGAAGGGGTTAGTGGCAAAGGCATGAGGGCAGGGATGGAAGAGTTGTAGCGTTGTCTGTGGTTAAACTGCCGTTACCTCATGGCTGATTTTATGTACTGACATCCATCATAAGATAGAGTGGTGATGTGAATCTCTACATCTATTGCAGCGGGTACTGTGAGGACAGCTTGACCGTACGCACAAATTGATTCTGGTCGTCAATTGTTTCGAGATGGGCAGCACCGCAGTAGTCAACTGAAAAATGTTAAATCCATCGACTTGTTTGACTGCTTTTAAAAAACAGTCGAATGAATTTAACGACTACTCACCGTAACATAAACAAGTCGTTTGCAAACGACATATCCCAATTGTGTTTTAACTTTTAACATGTAGAATGCACTCGGATAGTTTTACGGTCTGGTCGTCAATTGTTTCAGCACATGGATAGCGCGCGCATTTCAAAACTTAGTATTTACATTGTTGCCAACATCTCCACTGAAAGTTCGCCCTCGTTGCTGTTCTAAAGTGTTCTATTTTCGTGTGTATTTACTGTAGGCCGTAATTTTCTTGCTCAAGTCGTATTTCAGCTCTACGTTCTTAGAACTTCAGAGAGGATTAAATTAGTGAACACATAGCCTAACTTGTTTATGACTCTATGGACATATTTTACATTTACTATTTTTTGGCATTAAAAATGAAGTGTGATTATTTCAATGTTGGCTATGGAATTGTTCCGGCACTTAAGAACTCCCTCTCAGTAATAGTGATTTAATTTACTCTTAGGTTAATTAAGTATTGGTCTATTACTTCACTTATCCACAATACATACAGGTAATGTGCCCCGTATCAATACCGGTATCGGGGAACATTTACTCACACATTTTGCATTAAATGAAATGTGCAACATTGCAAATAATGGCTGCACTCTACACGACGTAAACCACCATTTCGAAGCACAGTAAAAATAAATAAATAACTTTGACCAATTGCATGTTGCCGAGCGTCGAGTAGTCCAAACTAACGTCTGCAAAAATAGGTGGGTTAAGGAGAAGTTTGATTTTCATCTGTTGGTACGACTCAACTCAGCCGGTAACGGCTGGCAGTGCTTTGTACGCTGCCTAGAAGCGACTACTTTCAGTCGAATACATGAAACAACACGCTTAGGAGCTATGCGAATTCAGGTAACCATTCGACTGAAAGTAGTCGACTATCTAGTCGATAGTTTCTTCCAATGAATGACTAGTCAGTCGATGGTTAAAAGTAGTCGATAGTCCCATCTCTAGTCTCCGTAAATACTTACCAGTCTGGCAGACGATCTACACTGCCTTGTATACACGCCAAATAATACAGTGAACTTTTTTATTGGTTAAGGAAGATGTTTCCTCTATGCAAAACAGTGAATTCACTGTGTTCTGTCATTATTTATACTTTTGTGTTTCTTACAGCTTGCAAGTTATTTTTAATTATGATGTGTGTAATAAAGTGTTGTGAGTAACAGCCAATTATGTACTTATATTGCGAGATGGTGTGCCGCGATAATTCCGTAAGAGGGAGATAGTGCTTTCCTACCTACATTACTTTACTAAATCAACTATATTTCCAGTGTACACCTATTCCAAACGGTAACTGCGACTGTTTAATAGGTTAGTTGGTAACATATCATCGTGTCCCTTGTGTGTGGTAATCTCCATAATTATGTTCAGATATCCCCACGACGACTTCTTTGCATATTTCAATCCACTAATTCGGTTTGATGTTTTACCCGAGATTTTAGACAATTCCACGAGAGAACTTAATTGAATTGTATCTCTATAGCGTTGGTTCGATTATATCAGGCACCTATTCTTATTCCGATTGTGTACACAAATACTCTGCATGTGCTGGAACAGCACTTCAGTAACCGGGTACTTTCTTCTATCCTACTTCAGAATCTGTTTGATTTTATGCTAATAATATTAATTTATAATTACTGAACTTAAATACAAATCGTGATAACTCGCCAAAAAGCTTCTTATTCAACCACAGAAACAGTGAGATTATTGTAGCTGCCCCTTGGGTGAAGACGAAGAAACCTATAATTCGAGGCCAGCTCTATATAGATAAATTAATTCAGGTAAGTCTAAATTACTGATGCATATTTCTTCGGAACCTAGTCTCGTCTTGTGATATCTTTTATGCTCTTAGGCCGGTATTACACTAAGATCAAAGAAATTTGTCAAAGAAATGTTATCAAATGTTTTATAAAACTGAACTTTTATAAAATTTATACCAAGAAATAATCACACCATTACACTACATCAAATATTTTATAATCGTTCAGCAAAATGGATGAAGGACAGTTCCGTGTTCACTTTACTGTGCATTACGCTACCGGTAGTTGAAATTCTGTAATGGCAATAGTCTACCTATATGTAAAAGAAACTGAAAGATAAACTAAACGTCTATGGGTTAAACCATAGTTCGCCCGCGTGACAAGAAAGGTATATAGGCCTATAAGAGTAAAATCTTGGTGAACGTACTGTAGTACGAGGACTTGAAAAATTACATTAATATTTATGTCTCCTCCGTAGCGTAGCGGTCAGCATGGTTAGCTGCCGCCCCGGAGGTCCTGGGTTCGATTCCCGGCTCTGCCACGAAATTCGAAACGTGGTACGAGGACTGGAACGGGGTCTACTCAGCCTCGGGTGGCCCAAATGAGTAAAGGGGGTTCGATTCCCCTCAGCCATCCTCGAAGTGGTTTTCCGTGGTTTCCCACTTCCACGGCCGCCTCCTTCCCTCTTCCTTGCCTATCCATCCTAACCATCACTTACCTTCCCTCATGAGGCCCCTGTTCGCTTTGCAGGTGAGGCCGCCTGGGCGAGGTGCCAATCCCACCTCACCAGTTGTATCCCTTCAGATTCGATGTTCCCAGCTCTAGGACACTGCCCGTAGAGGCGGTAGTGGTGAGTTCCCACGCTGAGTCCGTGGGTTCCACCAACCTGGTGGGTAAACGACTAAAAAAAATCTTTTATCAAATATACCATGGTGCTCATTATTTATTTTATTATTTATTATTAATTCCTGCCGCTCCTTCCGGAGCATAGGGCCTTGGCGAAATTTCTCCACGCAGTACGGTTCCTGGCCATTCTCTTCACTTGACTCCAGTTCTTGTCCACCTCTGCAATTTCATTTTCGATCGTCCTCTTCCAGGTCTTCTTAGGTCGACCTCGCTTCCTGGCGCCTTGAGGATTCCAGTCTAGCGCCGCCCTCTCTATAGCTCCGTCCGGCTTCCTTAGTGTGTGACCAATCCAGCGCCATTTTCTCTCCTTGATCTGGATGCTAATCGGTTGTTGATTGGTGATGATCCAAAGATCTTCATTTGAGATTATGTCCGGCCACCTCACATTCATGATACGACGCAGACATATGTTAATGAACACCTGTAGCTAGTTGTTGATCGGTTTTGTGACTTTCCATGTTTCACAGCCGTAGTGAAGAATCGACTTTACGTTGCTATTGAAAAGGCGGAGCATGGTCTTCCTGGAAATGTTTCTATTTCTCCAGATGGGGTAGAGCTGGACTAAGGCACCATTTGCCTTCCTGATACGGCTTCGAACATCTTCCTCTGCTCCCCCATCATTTGTGACTATACTTCCAAGGTAGAGGAAGGACTCAACTCGCTCAATGTCCTTTCCGTTGACTCTCAAACTGGTCTTGTTGGTGTTGATCATCAGTCCTGCACGTTCTGCTTCTCTCTGCAACCTCCCCAGCTTATCTTCTATGTCTCGGTACCGTTGTGCTATAAGACAAATGTCGTCTGCGTCATCCAGATCTTCAAGCCTGTCATTTACACCCCATTGAATACCCCTCTTTCGTCCTCCCATTACCTTCTTCATCACACTATCCAGGACCAACAGGAACAGAGTGGGGGAAAGGACACACCCCTGTCTCACTCCGGAACTGACCTTTATCTTTTCTGTTAATTTGCCTTCGTGAAGAACCTGGCACTCATATCCTTCGTATATCTCTTCCATGATTCTGATGATCTTTGTTGGAATTTTATATTCCTCGAGGGTCTTCCACATGTTTCTTTGATTTACGGAGTCGAAGGCTTTCTCGAAGTCAACAAATGTGAGGTAAAGGGTATTCCGCCACTCCACACTCTGCTCCAGGATGATTCGGAGGGTGTTGATGAGATCCACACAGCTGCGATGTTGTCGAAATCCAGCCTGTTCCTTCCGAAGCCTTTTTTCTACGCAGTCTTTTATACGATTCAGGATGACTCTCGCCAGCACTTTGCTTGGAATGGACAGCAAGGTGATACCCCTCCAGTTGTTACAGTTTGTGGTGTCCCCTTTCTTCGGCAACTTGACTATCAACCCCTTCTTCCAGTCGGTTGGTATTTTCTCCTCCTTCCAGATCTTCTCCAACAGCGGGTGCAGCAGATCGATCGTAATATCCAGGTCTGCTTTCAGTACTTCCGCTGGGATATTATACAGACCTGGTGCCTTCCCGCATTTCATCTGCTTCAACGCTGTCCGTATTTCGCCCAGAGTTGGGGAGTCGAGGCTGATGCTTGGGTCACTTTCTGCTTCCTCTTCATCTTCTCCTCGCTGCTCTTACTTTCTGGTCCTCTATCTCTATTAAGAACCTCCGCAAAGTGATCTCTCCATCTTGTCAGCTGCTGTTCACACGTCGTGAGGATCTCACCCGTCTTGCTCTTCACAGGCCTACTTTTATTAAAACCTTTATTCGAAAGCATCTTTGTGATGCCATAGAACTCCTTAACGTCCCCCCTTCTTGCCGCTTCTTCTGCTTTCTCCGCCTGCTCATCAATCCACCTCCTATGATCCTTCCGTACACTCCTCTTTACCTCCCTGTTTGCTGTTGAATACTTTGCTTGTGTGAGAGCCTTCTGCTGTCTAGTCTTGCAGGTGTTGAGCTTGGCCTTAATCTCCTTCCTATAATTTATCATGTCCCAGGTCTGATCGGATATCCATTCTTTCCGCAGGTAGTTCTTGTACCCGAGCTGCATCTCACTGGTTTCCACGAATATATTCTTTACCTCGCTCCACACAGTCTCCACGTCCTTCTCTGTCTCGGAGTCCAACACCTGGAATTTATTTCTGAGCTCCAGTTTAAATTGGTCCTATCTCTGCTGGTTCTTAAGCTTGACCACATCAAACTTGTTGTGCCGAGTGTTAAACTTTCGGCGGACTGCGACGATCTTCATGCGGAAGTTGGCAACCACAAGATGATGGTCACTACCAACGTCCGCTCCTCTCTTGTTCCTAACATCTTCCAAGCTTCTTCTGAACCTCCTGCTCACCGCGATGTGATCAATTTGATTTTCTGTGACTTGATCAGGAGACACCCAGGTGACCTTGTGGCACCGCCTATGAGGAAATACCGTGCCTCCCATCACCAAATCCTGACTGGCGCAATATTCCGTAAATTTCTCCCCATTGTCATTCATCTCACCAAGGCCATGTTTACCCATGATCTGCTCCAACCCCTCATTGTTTGAGCCCACCTTCGCGTTAAGTCTCCCATAACAATGAGAATGTCCTTCTTACTTGTTTGTCTTGTGACATCTCGCAGCATTTGGTAGAATTCTTCCTTCTTCTCTGTCTCCGACTGTTCTGTAGGCGCATAGCATTGGATGATGATCACATTCCTGATCTTTGTCTTGAACCTAGCAAACATGAGCCTACTAGAAATTGGCTTCCACTCCATAAGGTTTCTCTTTGCATTTCTGTTGAGCAGCAACCCCACTCCATCCCTGTGTTCTTCATCATCGCCCCCAGAATAGAGAAATGTAATTCCATCTGTTGTCTGTATTTCACCAAATCCTGGCCACCTCACTTCACTCAATCCTAGGATATCCAGCCCATAGTTCTTCATCTCCCGTGTCACTTGTTTCAGACTGGTTTTCTCCATCAAGGTCCTCACATTCCAGAAACCCATTTTCGTAGTCCTCTTCATGCCAAAATTCGTCATCAGGTTATCCGTCCGGTTTTGTAATTTCGCTTCAGTTTCCGTAATCAGTTTATTTACGATGAGCGAGTGATTAACCCACTGCCTCCGAGTGCCTTGGAGGGGCTGCCACCTTAAGCCTGAGGCACCAGGCTGATTTTCTGTCAGGGTTTCTTCCCTTAGCCTTTGAAGAACCAACTCCAAACTACAAAGCAGCAGTTGTTTTACCAGAGCCCCGTTAGCCGTAATTTTTTCAAGGTTCCTGTAGGGCCTTCACAGCTACCGTAGCGGTCTTGAGGCACACAAAGTCCCCACTGTACTTCACCCCTACAGGCAATCCCCTACTTAATTACGTTGCCCATCTCCCACGACGAGGACGAGGGGTTGGATTTGTGGGAGACATGGTGCTCATACATTTTATAAAAGAAATTTTATAAAACCACCTTTTATAAAAGATTTCCCCATTACACTGTCATATCTTTTATCAAAGATCTTTGACAAATTTCTTTGATAGTGTAATACCGGCCTTTAAAGGCGAGTAAAAATAATAATTTACATGAACTGTGACAATCCCGCTGACATGATCTTAGCTAATGGTAGGGCAACCATCACCGCCATGTTTTTTCTACATTAAAGCGCCCCATACACGATCAAAAATTTGCGCAACAGGGACTGTTGTACAATTGTGTATGGAGGAGTTTGACGTATTGTGCAACTAATTGAATGCTGTGGTGTGAATTCAAAATCTTTTGAAATAATTTGTGCAACACAGAGCGTTGTGCAACAGTTGTCAGCGTGTGTGGACGTGTTTCATAAGTGTTGCGCAAACATGAACAGTGAAGGTAGAGCTCTCGTACTGGTAACATCATGGCATTAACTACTTCCAATAGAGAATTCTGGAGGGATTTTATTCATATACTGCTAGAGTTTAAGCTGCGTGAACCTGGGAGGAATGTGCATCGAGTAAAATGAGAAGTGGTGGTGACGAGTGATGAGGTTTCTCGGTCCTTGCGTAGTAAGAGAAGCAAATACATTAGTCGGTGACTGACTCACTCATTCCCAACGCCACACTGGTTTCAGAAAATACCCTTTGTTAGCAGTATTGGAGTAGACGAGAATGTCAGGTAACACGGCGGGCTGTCGACAGGCTTCTCAATTCTCGCCTGCTCCTTCCCTGCCTCTTCCCTTCATCCCGCAAGTTCACAGAGCTTAGACCCGAGCATATCAGTCTCTTCCGCAGTTGTGGCAAGTGAAAAGTGACGACTATAAGAATCGTAACTTGAAAAACGCTTGTTACGATGTGCTAGTGGAGAAATTGAAAGAAATTGACAAGGACGCTAACAGGGAAAGAGTTCGTAAAAAGATCAATGGACTTAGAACAGCTTAACGCCGGGAGTTGAAAATATTAAAGACAGTAAGGAAACCGGCTCTGGAACTGATGGCTATGTACCTTCCCCTAGATATACCGTATGTTACATACTACAATTGGTAGTGCGTAACCAAATTTGTCGGTTACATTTGGATAGAAACGCTCTATCAAGTTCCAAGGTTCACCGCTAGGTGTCAGTGACAGTGGAACAGTACTGTGCCCAACACCAAGAGACCATGTTATGTTGACGCGTGCATGGATATGGCAACATTTTATGCAAACGACCTGCGGTTACGTCATGCAAGCAATGTATGTGTCCACGTTGCGGGTTCATTGACCAGCGGTTACATCACGCAACAGGTGACTGATTGACGCCAGAGCGCGTGCGCGGAATAACCACGTGACTGCCTCAGTGCAGCGGTGAGTTGTCAAGACTCATATGCAGACAGAGAGATTTTTGTGTTCTAAGGGAAGGTATCGCTGCCAGGCGTGAGGTGGATTTATCTAGCGTGTGCGCGACGCATCGCGAGTAACGAAGAGCATGGTACGGCTTTGTGGACAACGGGAGCGCTAGAATACGAATCTTGAAACCTGTGAATATAAAATGCACTGGCATTCTTATTTTTATATTTTGGAGTTATGCAAAAGGGCCCTATGGTCATGTATGACTGGCTATATTAGTTCGTGCTTTTCTACCTGGCAGAATGGGAACTTACTGCTCAAGTCGCTCGGCAGAGGCTTGTTATAAACTGGTGTATTCGAAGGTCGAGGCAAGCTCTTAAGATCACAGCGTTTCGACACTTACAATTTGTGCTAAGTTGGTCAAAATTGTACTAATCCTTGAGGAGTACAGAACATTATCGTCTCGGTGGACTGGCACTACACGGGGTGGAATATCACCATTTCAGTTGAAATAAGAGCCGTGTACCACATAAGGACTTGTGAAATCCGTCATGGAGCCAGAACTTTTCCTAACGTGCGCATATTTGTTGCCCTATTATTTCAATCCGAACTTTTTCTTATTTAACATGGGGAACTAGACCGCCTCTAGGAGGCTCCATAGGATGATTTAACCACCAATGGGATATGCAGATTTTGGGGATGCCGCATTCGGACGGGCATGGAACGGTACGGGGAGTTCCGAGCCCGAATTCGGGGGGGGGGGGGGGGGGGGGGGGGCAAGAAAATCATCTTACTGGAAAATGGAAAATGAAGGAAGAAGATGGGGAGGACGATGGAAAACTTGGTACCCTGATTCAAGATCCAGATTCGTGCCAGGCTTGTTCCACAATTATCTAACCATTTTTCGACCAGTCGGTGACCCACACTTCTCCTTATTTAAGTAAAATGGGTAGACTATCTACTCATTTTAGATAGCCATTATACCAGTCATGTGATTAATTAGTTAATTATTTAATTAAGTTGGTAATGAATAAGTCAACATTTTGAGATTAGAAAGCATGTTTTCTTTTTGGAACTAGAATTTACAATCTGATTATCTTTATCAGATGCTCACAGCTCTTAAGTGAATATTTAGGGAATTAGTTGTCATGATACTCGTATGGGACTTCATCGTATTTCAGCTCAAATCCAATTACAATATTTTTATTTCTTTTGCCTCACAAGCTTTAAGTGGACGATCATTATCGTTTGATGATTATGATGATGATTACTTTTGCTTCACATCGTAATAACATTCAATATTCTCAAATATTTAGGGAAATTTCTTCGAATATTTCTGCTTGATGACAGTTGCATAATCAGTTCGAATTTGAGATCTAATTGATTATGGTAGGCCAGTATGGTTTTCGAGTAATGATATTCATCCATGGTATAGATTTGAGCCATGCTACCCTATTTTCGATTTAGGATCACACGTTTCTAATTATAGGAGGTAACGACTCCAATTTCAGAGATCGTTCTTTATTTTCAGTTTGAATTTGAATTTGACTTTGAATTTTTTTAACACGCTCTGTCCATTTGAATTTGTTGTTCAAACACAAAATAAAATTATTGGTGTGCTTTCTTATGTGCACAGGTGATCTAAGTTAATACAGTCAGATATATCAGTAGTGGTCGATACTATAAAAAGATGAATCATAAGAATTATATTCACATATTCTGTGAAGAATTACTAAGTGCTAGTCTGTAAAAAAAAATGTAATATTGCTATATAAACAAAAAAGGATTTATAAGATAAACTGACTACAGGCATTAATAGTAGAAACGTGGACCTACCATTTTATTTTTTGTGAGAACTATTCAGTGTACAGAGTCGTGCTGTTGTATAAATTTCACTATGCATTGATCGTGATGGCAGAATTGACTTTTTACTAGAAGAATTTTCGTTATCAAACGAGACAACGTATTTTCTTAAATGGATAATGAATGATAGCAGACCGGATACGCATTGTTGGGAGAATTTTTTTTATTGAATCTATACATAATAATTATAGAAAGGTCTGATGGATATTTAAATGGTTGAATTGATGAATTGATGAAACAATAAAATGGTAAATAATTAAATGGATAAAGAAAGGATTTGTAAAATGGAAAGGAAAGAGTTTGTAAATAAGTAAATCATTAATTGTTGGAACACATGCGATTTAAGCATAAATAATTGATCATTCCACAAATTGTAGAAGATCATTGGTGTTTGCAATTAACTCACTAATTAGAAATATTATGCACTGATGAACTGAATTTACCACAAATAAGATTAAATGAAAATGTTGTAAATATTAGGAAAATATAGTTGTAAAATAGATAATTTAATTAAATGTAAATTTGTTGATATTATGAAGTTGATTGAAGGTCTGATGGAGACTTTAATTATTTAGTTATTTAATTATTTTTGATTGCGGTTGGCACTTAGGTTTGTGCAATTTGAGGTCAAATTTTTTCTTTTTTTTAGCTAGAATGGAGATCCACATGACTTATTTCCAGGCGAGTTCATTTTTCCTAAATTAATTTGTCTATCCCAAATATGTTGTAATCTGGTCACGTAATTTCACATTTAATTGAGGCACCATATGATGAACATTCTGGGTGTACGGCAGTTCCACATAGTCAAATTGAACACTATTTAAATTTGTATTTTCAGTCAGAAGTCACTTTATAAAATCTCCTAATTTCGTTATATCCAAGGTTAGGACCGAGGAGATTCATTGACCCTATTCAACTAAATTTTCTTTTTCTCTCGATATGAGTTTTAAATATTTTTTTTTTGCAGTCCACAGCAAGTAATAAGTTAGATTGAATCCCTGAGGTAGGATAGGACTGGATATTTTATTTTGGTTGTTACTTGTTGGTTTGTGGGCTAAAAATACATGAAACCTTTTTGATTTTATGAACGTTTTTGCACTTCTGATTTTTACTAATCTGTATTTTCTTTTCAGTGTTAGGATTGATTTGGATCTAGGGGGTTATTGATTTTCCCAGGTACGCCTCTCCTTTTAACCACACCGAGATCACTCGAGGTCTCATTCCTCCGGCATTTTTTTTGTGTGATCAAATTGCACCTAGATCCCAATCAGGTTTTGTTATGTATGCTTTGATCCCGGTTTTTTCGTCGTGAATCTCGATGTCTTTTGCCGGGCCATCCGATCCACTGTCGATGGACGGGGACAGTACTTTAAATTGAACTTGATGGGGAGCCTACTGGTGTGGAATTGAAATACCCCGCTATGGCCATTGGCTGCAATTTCAATAAAATTCAGGGTGCCAGGGAATGTTCTCCGCAGCGTTTACATGCTGCATGTAGAACATTCCCCGGCGCTGTGTAGTAGGCCTATGCTACATACGCCAATATTGAATCATTCTTCCTTTGTAGGAGCCCATACGTTTAAATAACGAAGACTCTCAAGCAGGACCATCTACCTCTACCTCTACAATGATAGGAACGACGGCAAAGAAAAAGAAAATCGTCTGTGATAAGGAAGAGGACAAGGACAAGAGGAACGAGCTATTCGATATGGCGTGCAATTATCTCCGCAACAACAACAGTGAAGCTGAAATTCTGGCAAATGCCTGGGCTCTCAATTTCATGAAATTGAATCAAGATCAACAATTTTGGCCCAAAAAGCTATAAATGACATACTTATTGAAGGACAATTAGGCAATTTACACAGATATTCAGTTTCAATCAATCAAGAACATTCTCAACCCAGGCATACACCTTCGCCATACTGTACACAATCTAGTCGAGCTGCATCAACCGGAAATTACAGTTACACGTCCATGTCACCCAACGAGCTTAAACATTACTATAGAGAGGCAGGGGCGCCACAAGACTGAAGCTACTTGAAACTGTGTCCGCCATTTTCTCAGGAGTCAAGGGAAAGGGGGAGGAGCTATGCCATATGTTGAAGTATCAGAGCAGGGCCTGTTGGAACATTAATAAGAAACATATTTACGACAAATTATGAAGTCCAATCACTTCTTAAACCTTCAGAAGAATTTCAAGTTACAACAATAGTGCTTTAGGCTATTTACACTGCACAATTGTAATTACTGTCCCTTAAATAGAATCGGCTTTGTTAAAACTTGCCTCACTTGCCGTCGAGAGGACTTTTCTCTGAGTGCATGATATGCTCTGCAAGTGAAATAATACGGTACTTCAATATATGCCTTAAGGGCCGTCCACACGCGCAGGCTTTCCCTCAAGCATACTTGTGCAAACCGGTTTGCAGAGGAAAGCTTGTACGTATGGACGGGAAAACGGTAGCTCGTGCAAGCCAAGAAGCGCGGCTTGTGCAATCGTCGCAGCCCCAAAGATTTTACTTGTGCAAACTAAGTTGCGCAGTGCAGTTTGTGCGTGTAGACACGTTAGCTCAAGCCTCGCCTTAGCTGAAACTTGAATTACTTTCCAGTGCGGTTAAATAATTAGGCATAAACAATAATGTCCGATATAAGAAATTGTTCGAAACAGTGTATTGTGGAATTTATCTATCTCTACAAGTCTCGACCATGGCTTTGGAAAGTAAAATCCAAGGAGTATTGTGACAAGAATAAAAAGAATGCTGCATACGAAAAACTGATAGAAAAATTAAAAGAGTTGTATAAATGGTGTACATGCATATAGGCCTAAATGAACTTTAGTTTTGTTACACATTTTCGGTCGTATAAAATGTGCGTATCACATTGAAGTAAAGTAGTACATTAAATGAAGGAATAGTTTTTATAACGTATGTCCATCCATCCGTGAATTCATTATAAGACGTTTTTCTAATCAGTTCAGTTCTGTGAAATGTTTATAGTACGCTAGTGGTCACTACTAACATATCTTCCCATTTTATCTGTACAGATAGCACCAAGCGCAGACAGAGATTCAGTGACAAAAAAAAAAGTGAATTCTTTGCGTAGTTCCTGCCGCAAAGAAAAGATAAGGTGTAAGTCTCACAGAAGGCAGGTACCAGCGCAGAAGACCTTTATGTACCTACCTTGTGGTACTACAACCTACTGCGGTTTGTAGATGACCAAGAAACCCCTCGAATACCAATCTCCAATTTTGAAGAAACACTTTTTTGAGGTACGGGTTGTAACATAATACGTTTTTATTGAGTTTATTACTGCATTTCACACAGTCCACTCTGTCGGTAAACACTGTCTTCATTATTGAAGATATTTATCCATTATTTACATTACACATTCTGCTCTGTCAGGGACACTGCCTTCATTATTGAAATAAGCTACCGGTAAAAACTCTTCTCTAATCTCCTTGGCATCCCTGGAACTGCTTCTGTGCTGTCCTCATTCTAAATCAGTCAGATTAGAATCACTTGTTCTTAACCCTAACAACAGTGTGCCTAATATAGAGTCTTCAAAGTCCAAGCTGCCGATTGGTGTGTAGGTGGTAGAAAGTTATGAAGCACACAGCACGTACCTTGTGGTACTACAACCTACTGCGGTTTGTAGATGACCAAGAAACCCCTCGAATACCAATCTCCAATTTTGAAGAAACACTTTTTTGAGGTACGGGTTGTAACATAATACGTTTTTATTGAGTTTATTACTGCATTTCACACAGTCCACTCTGTCGGTAAACACTGTCTTCATTATTGAAGATATTTATCCATTATTTACATTACACATTCTGCTCTGTCAGGGACACTGCCTTCATTATTGAAATAAGCTACCGGTAAAAACTCTTCTCTAATCTCCTTGGCATCCCTGGAACTGCTTCTGTGCTGTCCTCATTCTAAATCAGTCAGATTAGAATCACTTGTTCTTAACCCTAACAACAGTGTGCCTAATATAGAGTCTTCAAAGTCCAAGCTGCCGATTGGTGTGTAGGTGGTAGAAAGTTATGAAGCACACAGCACGTCATGACTACAATGTCTATATTTTCAAGTTTCAAATTAATACTGCCATGAAAAAAAAACTAAATCTAGATGCCAATATGCCAAACGCATTGTCTGCAGTGCGCCTTGCTCTTGATAAACGATAATTGAATATTCTACGCTCATTTGTTAACTATCTTTCATTAAAAGGTTTAAAAAAAAATTGTAGTCAAGGAAAATACTTTGTCGCCTACAAACACATAGTTGAGGATTTTATCTGAATTATTCAGCCGTTGCAGGCCAGGAATACATAAAGAATTATTTTTCAGTTTATTATAAAAAACTGTTTCTTCAATAACACCTCCGTCGGAAATTCTTCCATTCACACCAAACTCACATACACTGAATTCATATTTTGCACTGACGGCTGCCATTAGTACCATGCTATGAAATCCTTTACATTACCGTATGTTATTTATTTATTTATTTATTTATTTATCGTATGGCTTTTAGTGCCGGCAGTGACCGAGGACATGTTCGGCTCACCTGAGTCTGTAGCTGCTTCCAGCGGACACCCTAAAGGGTGAGCTACAAGTTCCGTTCAATTTCAAGTAGTTCCAACTTTCACCACCAGATATCAATATATCAATGATACCTAGCGGTGAACGTTGGAACTTTGATAGAGCGTTCTGACGAAATCTAACCTAACAATTTTGCTTTACACAAGTTTAGTCTGTGAAAGGATCTTTTACATGCCATAAATCTATGACATGGGACCACCGGCTTTACTTCCCCTCCGAAGGAAGGCATACTGAAGGATTTTAACGCTCTTAAAAAATCCGACGACTTCGGCCGGGTTTGAACCCGCTATCTTGGGCACAGCAGTTCAGCATGCTACCGACTACGCCACCGAAGCCGCCTTTACATTATGTACAAATACGAAGCACTCTCTGACGGTGGTACAATCTTGACGTGCTTGCCATCAACGGCACCCTAACAATGAGGGAAATTCGATCTATTCTCAAATTCTCGTGCTATTTTTCTTCATTCCTCTTGCGACCTTGGAACCTACAAAAAATATTTCTTTTTCAGGATGAAAGTGACACAGATTCGGTAACGAATAACTCTACCGCAGAGCCTCGCCCACCATCACAATCGTCAGCAAGCAATTCTGCACAGGATCGTCCACATTCTAGCTTAGGCGTGTTATCTCCTACCAAGAGCACACCCTTACCGCCCAGACAACTCAAGAGGAAGAGAGAAAGAGCAGTAGAAGTAGACAGCATACTTACTTGTATTGGAAAACAATTAACAGAAAGAAGAGATGACGATCAACACGACATTTACGGTCGAAATATTGCTCATAAGCTTCGACATTTACCGAATGATCAACGCATTTATGCGGGGAAAAAAATTAATTAGGCTATCTTTGAAGCTGAATTAGGGAACCTAAACAGAAGTTGTTGTGTATATTTACCTACGAGGCAGATGTCTTTAAATGCTCCTGCCTATGACAGTTCTCTGCCATCTATCCCGTCAGTGTCAGTGTACAATCCACAAAATATGCCTCCGTACACCGCGATAAACTATTCAGCAGAAATGCCGTGTTATACTCCGTCATCTAATACAACAACCATGAACAGAAACGATCTGCAAAGCCTGCATTTAGATAGTGCTGCGCGAAACAGCGTTGCTGATTTTGTAAAAAGTTACAAACCTGTTTAACTCATATTTCACATGGTTGTTTTTAACTGCAATTATTGTATAATCATTTTGTCTTTGATAAATAAATATTGACTGTAACGTACCTTCATGAATTCTTTGCTTAAAACCTTGTAAATGGCTCGGCATGTGTGCGGAATTATTATAGACAAAGCTTGATGAGAAATTGCCGTCCTAAACCTCAAGTCCCTATACGATCTTCCTGTAGCTAAGAACCTTAAAGTGCAACTCAGTCTTTCGTGAGGAGATAGATAGGTAGGATATAGATACGCGCATCACAGTATTTTGACGTACAATTAGAGGCGTAACCGAAAAAAGCAATTCTGTATATGCGTTTTCATCCATTCTTAAATAATTACGCCAATCATCTGGATCTTCTCTTAAGTCGTTCAATAAATTTACATGTGAATATATATTTCTTTTCATTAGCCATTTTTTTTATCCATTTTGATCTACAACGTTAACTTATCCTCTTCTTTAGCAGCAAACAGTAAAAAAATAACTGTAACAAAAGTAAATCGTCACTTGCCCACATTGCTGTTAAGCACCTACTCCGAAGACAAACTTTGTCGTACTGGAAAAAGAAAACAAAAACCTGGCACTACAGCCAGTTAAGGGCCTAGGCCTACCAGGCAACCGCTGCCTGCAGATATTGAAGTGATGCTTGATCAGCGCATCGGGTCCCCTCGGCCGTTATCTTGGTTTTCGTGATCGGGGCGCTGCATCACTGTCAGACAGCTACTCAATGGTCCTCACGAGGCTGAGTGCACCCCATTTCAGCCCTCACGTCTGTTTCTAAAATCCCTGACGGAGCCGGGAATCGAACCCGGGGCCTCCGAGTGAGAGGCAAGCGCACTACCCCAACTCCACGGGCTTGTCGTACTGAAGTTTGTGCAAATTTACTCGCGCAGTGTGGACGCTGCACAGTGTTCCGTCCGATTTGCGCAAACTATACAGCGCAAGTAAGTCGCTGACGTGTGGACGGCCCTTTATGAGCTTCACATAATGCGATTCTTCACATGGTTCTACTGCAGTGAATAGTTGTTCAAAGGAAGAGAACAAACAACAGTTTAACCTTGTTAATACCTTGGTCTCTAGTTTGAGCGAGACATATTTGCAGTTTTTTTTTCAACATATGAGCATTACTCCTGAAAACACATTCTGCTATCTTACACAAATATTTCAAGTCATCGGATGGATTATGCAATGAGTTGCCCACATCTTTGCATTTTATGAGACCACACTTTGCGTCATTATTCATTGTCAGTAGAACGCCTAAGCATTCTACACATTTGATTTTCTTCGACACATTTCGTACAACAGTACCTGCTACATATTCTACCACTTGATCACTGAAAATCGAAAGGGTTTCAAAGCACTCTACATAGTCAAGTTCACTTAGGCCTTCATCATACTTAATTACAATAGGCTGCATAATGGGAGGACTTAGGATTAGACTATCATCTGTCTTCACATTAGCTTTAGGGGAAGGATCAATTTGAGCAATTAAGCATTTCCGAAATGCAGCTTTGAATTCTAAGGCATTGGGATGTTTCTGTATTTTTCAACGGGAATCTGGAACAGAAACAATTCCTTCTGTTACGGTACCAGTACGAATATATATCGTATACCGTATAGGCCTGTATCAGATATTACTAGAAAGCAATGGAGACCAGATGTTCTGAAAAATTGATAGTAACATCCTTACTGCATGCGTGCAGTGAAGTGCATTAGTAGCACATTTAGGCTATACTTATGTAAAATAGGATATATCCGTTATTTTATTGCTTCGATTAGTACAGCCGTACGTTGAACATACAGCAGGCATCGCTGCGGAAATTAATATGCAGTAGATTTCAACCTAGTAACACAAACGACAATACAAATCACAATTCACTGAACTCTTCCCTCACAATCAGCTGACTGAATGTTTTGACTCGATGACTCCAGAAAACATGGCGGACGTTCTTACCAATATCTTCCGCTAAGAGCGCTGTGAACGGTCCCTTAGCCTCTCTATAGTATCTTTAAAGCTCGTTGATGTCACCCGTAACCCAGACTGTCATTGAACTTCCCACTAGTGAAGAATGTGTGAGATACACTTCAGTATCAGACCTTCTTAACGAGCTCAGTATTATGAAATATTGTAAAGTCTTATGAACAAAGCTAAATTCTAACATAAACTTTTAAAGCAATATCATTTTGAATAAAAATAATAGATTAATAGACATATTTAGCTGTATGTTTCCTTTGAGAACCTTGATGATCGCTTCGGAATTCTCCATTACAATTTTCCCAAGTGTTTGCGCTGCAATTGCAGTTTCAAACTTCAAGGCCTCAAAGCTAAGCCCAGATGACAGAAAACGTAAGGTAGCAAATAGCCTTTGTTTGGGTGATATAGGGTCTCTCATGGCAGTGGTTTCATTTTCTATTAAAGGAGTGAACAAATCTAATAGTTCACCAAAGTTAGCTGGGCACATATGTAAATAGTTCTGTTAGTCGAGCGGCGCAGCCACTGGTAGTTCTTTTAGGAGATTTTCGTGGCTTAAATCATGTCTCTTTCTCAACCACTGCTTCATCCAGATGCCACGTCCCCTTCTCCGTTTATTGCGTTTACTAATTTTGTTACTTTACTAATTTTGCTACTATTTCCACCGGGTGCACACGCAATTATAATAGCTACACAAGCCACTTCGGACATCTTCACATCACAGTACAATCGAACAACTAATGTTTGCGCAAATCTGTTGCAGGGTGTGTGTGCTGTACGCACAGATTACCTACTACTACAGATAGCCGACAGCCATGCTAATTCTTGGCACCTAAGACTTCAGTGCTGTCTGGTGTTTGGCCGTGGTACTAGTTGACGTGTAGCACGGCCGTGCGGGTAGCCTACCCCACCCCTTCCCCTCGTTCCACTAAATATTCTCGTCCTAAATTCTCTATCCACTTCAATGTTCCGAAAATCACAATCTTCCCAATACTTATAGCACGTTTTTAAGTGAGGAGATAATCATATGATCAACAAGAAATAAATCACAATCAAAATACCAATAACATTTTTTTAAATAATACCTAAGTGGGAAATTGTGAATTCCTGAACTCTGAAATGAACAATCACAGCATTTAGGACATGTTAGTTAGTTATTGTTGTTTAAGGGGCGGAACTACGACGTCATCTGCCCCTATTTTAGGACATGACCTCATCAATAATTTACATGTTCACATTTCTTTCAGTTGCAATTGGAGCATATTGCATTGGTGACAAGAATTAGGCTACTAAAAGGCCTGCAGCATATTACTACTCACCTTAAAAATAGGGTCCCTTCCAATTAACCACATTAGGCCTAATTAGGCCTATAACCAATCAGTTATTAGAATAAACTGCAAAGGAAAAGTACTGGGAAGGGAGAATATTCATATCTTAAAATGCTTGATGCTGTTAACAATAACAGTAAAATGTTAAGAGAGAATGCTAAGTAAACAGGTGGTGTAACCAGATCACACTAAAATTGTTAGTGCACTTAGTGCCAAATTCATTGGGAGACTGAAATTTCAGAAAAATAATTGGATATTACAAAATGTCTATACAGTAGTTCATTTCATATTCCCTTTTAAAATATATCCAGTTCACCAATTTTTACAGGGTGAAATACAGTAAGTACATCAAAAAAAATCATCGCACACTAATACAGTAAATTCTATGACATCCTGTGAAGGGGAAAGGAGAAATAGGACTTTCAATGAAAAACCTCAATACTGCTAGAAATCATCGTTTTATTTAAAAAGTTGTCAACGAAGAAAAATAACAGCGAGAGCCAAGATCACACTTAGCAAAAATACAGAAATCAAATCTGGTCCTCCTAAAAGTACGTGTTGAGGCATGTTCCTTTCTTCTTTCTTGCCAAGGCATAACAGTAGGCTATAGCACAGGATAATGAACCTCTTCCCTCCTTTATGCCATGGCTAACACTGATGAACAGCAAATTCCTACAACACATGCAAGTTTGTATGTTGAAGCAGTAAACTTAATAAAATATGTAATGCTTCAAATGGAGAACTTTGAATTTGCTGATATGTGTATAGTTGCACCTACTATAACTACATCTAAAAAGAATCACTTATTGTAGAATCATTGTGTTGTTGATATTAATTCATTTAGCCCCATGTATTTGGAAGTATGTAGGATTTGTATGATAATCTGTGTTATTGTAGTACCTGTAGTAGTGTGTACTGCTCGGGTCTAAGCTGCGTGAACCTGAGAGAAATGTGCATCGCAGTGGTGTTGACGAGTGATGAGGTTCCTTGGTCCGTGCATAGTACAGAACCAAATACATTGGTCGGTGGCTCACTCACTCATTCGTAACACCACAGTGTTTTGAGCAACAGCCCTAAGTTAGCATTATTGGAATAGAAAGGAATACCAGATATCACGGCGGGCAGTTGACAGGCCCTTCTCTTCTCGCCTGACCCTCCCCTGTTCTTTCTCCTCACCCCGCAAGTTCACAGAACATGGAAAATGAACCCGAGCAGTATAGCCTACTTTTTGTAATTCAGGTGACGAGTGGAAAGGAGGCAGCCATTGCCTTAAGTTAGGATCAATCCCAGTGTTAGCCTGGAGTGGAAGTGGGGAAACCACGGAAAACCACTTCTTGGATGGCCGAGGTGAGAATCGAACCTACCTCTTCTCAGTTCTGGCTCACGAAGCTGATTGTGAGTCGTTCCAACCCTCAGACCAGAATTAAATTACTTGGAAACTAGCCCAGGACCTTAGGAGTGGCAGCTGCCACACCACAAGGTGGTATTATGGTAGCACTGAATGAAAGTAGCACGAGTGATAACATTCTCCATAAGGGGCAGATGACCTCGTAGTTCCGCCCCTTGAAAGAACAATAACTCACTACCTATAGGTGTATTTTCCAGAGTTGGAATCTGACAATTCAGCACCACTGGGCAAAAACAGCTTACGACTAGATCGCCCGCATGGCTTGTTGCCATGGAAACTATACAGCGCTGCCAATTTGAATGATGCTATTTCACCACTTGCTTGTCGCCGATCAGTCGCTTGTTTGGTTGCCTCCAGTGCACACTCACCTTGCTGCGTTTCATAATCTGTTGTTTTAATGAGTTATAATTGTTTGAGTTATACTTATTTATACTTATATTTATACTTGGGATTCATTAGAGACCGTTATTTATGTATGTAGCAGTGTTAGTGTCAGTTCTGAGCATCAGGCGAACCATTAATTCCATTCAGCCGCGCGCAGGAACGTAGGCTACCGCCTCTGCTCTTGTAATTAGTAAGACTACTGTGATTAGCTTCTGTCTTCTAAAGGGTGACTTAATAGTCTACACAATGAGCCTATATTTTGTAATACAATTGTGTGTTACTTGTGACTTGAAACTTATTCTACAGGAAATATAAATAACTAAAAATCACGGAAACAATCACGTGTTGTCGTTTCGCTTTGATCATTTTTGCTTTATGATAGTATTCGTAATATTGTTATTGCTATTCATTACAATAATTTAGGTCTCTCCTCAATTTGACGGGCTAATATTTTGTTTTACAGTTTGCACCGAACAGATTTAAGCATTGGTTTGTTTAAGATTTTGAAAACCATCTGAATAAAAAAGTAATAAATGTAATAACGGTGCTAATGATATTATGAGCATGAGGAAAAGAGCGGGAGGATGGAAGTATGCGCGTGGTGGACAGCAGCATTCGTGGCACCGCTGCCTTTAGTTCAACAGTTCTCCGCCGAACTGTCAGATCCCAACTCTGGATAATACACCTATAACATTCTCTATAGTACATAAATTAGCCAAAATACCTTATGAAACGACGAGAAATAAATCAGGGAATGAAGTTTAAATAGATGTTTCCTCCTCCGCTCTCTGTGACCCACCCAACCATCCCAAAAAGAATCACGACTTATATAGGCAAAATTACAGCTGTGGCTGCCATTGTTCACATCAACTATCATCAAAACACTACTACCAACCTCGCCAACACCTGACCATTCTAACCTTCGTTTCGTCCATTCCAATGGTTTTTGAGAATGGTTACAGCCTAACGCGTCCAGATCAATGATTATTTTATCAACAGTGATTTTGTATCCCACATGTTGGCAACAATTTGTGCGCCTCAGTGTGTGCCGCTAGAGTGGACTTTGTTGACAGTTGAATGAGATGCAAGTGCTGTCGGAACATGGCAGCCGTTTTTAAAAGAGCAAAATATAGAAACACATATTTACATACTGGGCGCCAGGGAATGTTGTCCGCAGTGCCTACAAGCTGCTGCGAGAGATTAAGTCACCAGTTACGTTGGTAGCACGGCTGTCGCTTGTATCATAACAAACAGTAAACTTTATACTCACCCAGCCATTCATAACATACTGTTGCACTCTTCCAATAATCTAACTATACGCACTGACGATTTCGACAGCTCACAGCCCACAAACGTGGCCTTCGCCCTATCAGGGACACCGTGCTGCGAACTAAACTGATGACGCAACCTCTCGCATCTGCAGAGAACATTTCCTGGCGCCCCGTACTTTAGCACATATATGATGTGCAGTAGTGACCAGGGTTCCTAATTTCAATAGGCCTACGTAATATCGCCCAGAAGATGAAACAAGGAGACAAGGTATGTAAAAGTCACATTCATGTCTGATGCAAGTGTATAAGCTGCGTTCTACTTTCATTCAGAATTAATACCTAGGTAAAGTAACATGTGGGAATAAATATACTAGCTAGCCTATATCAACCATTACTTTGGCATACAATAAACCAATTATATTTGTCTTGTATCCATCTCGCTGTTACAGAAAATCATCGACACTAATTACCAAGAATATAATCGGCCCCTTATAGAGAATGTTATCGCTCGTTCTACTTTCATTCAGTGCTACCTTAATTCTGAATGTAAGTGGAATGCGGATTATACTTGCAGCAGACATGAATGTAACTTTTACATACCTTGTGTCCTTGTTTCATCTTCTGGGCGATATTACATATTAAAATTAGGAACCCTGATCACTACCAAACCTCATGATGTGCTAAAGTACGTAAATATGTTTTTCTATTTATTGATATTTTAAAAACGGCTGCCATGTTTCGACAGCGCTTGCATCTCGTTCAACTGTCATCATCGCTCACTCTAGCAGCACGCACCAAGGCGCACACATTGCTGCCAACATGCGAGATACCAAATCACTGTTGATAAAAAGAACTGGGATACAAAATCACTGTTGATCAAAAAAAGAAGTTCATCGGGATGCGTTAGGCTGTAACCATTATCAAAACCAATGTTGTACGAAAAAATTAATACATATTTATTACAGCGGAGCGATATACTGCATAACAATTACAGAGCATATAACAAAAATAACTCATTTCAGCCATGGGGGAAAAAATCATTACAGAGAAGTGAAAATATTGCACACACTAGCCTAATTAAGAGCAGTGAACCGAGTGCTGCGCACTAGAGACTAAACTGGGCACTTCTTTGTTTGGCAGTACTGTTATGGTACTGTTTTGAAGATGATTGATTTGAACAATGGCACCCACAGCTGTAATTTTCGCTAGCCTATAGCCTATATGCTGTGATCCTATTTGGGATGGCTGGGTGGGTCACTGACGGCAGAGGAGGAAACATCTATTAAAACATCGCTCCTTGATTTATTTCTCATCGTTTCATAAGGTATTTTGGCTAATTCATCTATTATAGAGAATGTTATCGCTCGTTCTATGTTCATTTAGCGCTACCTTTATTAAACTTTGTAAAGTAAACATTGTATTGTAATTTGTCGCCAACAAGATAAAACTGTACAATTCCTTTGTATATGAGTCCTTGACTCGTTAAGGGATTAATAAAATGCATTATTATTATTATTATTATTATTTTAGTAAAACACAGAAGCTATTTATTAATGTAATGGACATCTATGATTGATTCAACCCATAGGACTGCCACCCTCACCTTTCAATAAATAACTAAAATTTTAAGCCTATGATTAATGTAACTAATCCACATGGGAGTCCACATGGGTCACTAATACTCAAAATTCCTCCAGCTTGATATTTGGGGAGTGGGTGTAGGTGGGAGGTATACCTCACCCCACACAAAAAACAAAATTGAACTACATGTCTTATGCCTCTTCCGATTTACTCTTTCTCGTTTGGTTTATGAACTCTCAAGTGAGCTTCCCTTTGTTGAAGAACTGAGACTGCAGATGCTTTTGCCAACAACACATGGTTTTGAGACACTAGTTCAGGAAATGAAGTCTAAGAAAGATAGCATCTGGCAAGAATTTTACGCGACTGATGCGATGACATCACGGGACTGGACAGAGAGCTCCTACGAGCTGAGGCACCTGGTAACGAGATTCTCGGTACATGGTTTCCACTTCAAAGTGTGTAATACCGTAACAGAAGATTTCATCAGCCAGACTTAAATTGTGTATGTGCCATATGTGGTAGAAGATGTGATCGATACCACGTGATGTGGTGTGGGCAGAGGAGGTTATCTCTGTCTCAGTTCTGTTCAAACTAGTTGTAATTTCATACTGCATATTTTGTGCTTTAATAAATTTATTATTATAAAAATAACTAGCTTCATTAAGTCAGGTTTTGGATCAAGAGATCTTACTAAAAAAAAAAATACTTAAACATGGCAGTTTTCAGATTGGCCGAGAGAGTAGACCTTATTAGACAGTAATTACAAGTTTCGAACACTTCAAGTCGCTTACAAATTGATTAGGTTATGTTAGTCGCATCGTAGTCATTGTAGGCCTACATGTTACAGCCCACATGCTGTACGATTAATTCAAGTGTACAAAATTAATGAATGAATTAATAAAACAGTGCATTCTACGGGCGGTGAAGGTCACACTTCACCCATCTAGGGCTGAGATGTAGAACTACAGTAGTTACAAGTACTGCCAGTGACAGCGAGACAGAGGTTATCGAGAGGGCGGGCAAGGTAGTCCCAAATGCTATTTTACAAAACAATTAATTTTCTTTTCAAAACAGTTACAGCTGAGAGCTGACTGTAGGATGATCACAGCATTGCTGACTGTTTCTGAACACACAACAGCGGTATAGTGCTCAGAGCGAGGGGCAGAACAAGATGCGTCACATTTTCAAGCTTTAGCACGCTTCCTTTTCAAGATCGTATTGTTTGTGGAGTTTTCATGTGGACACTGCCGTGAGTATAGAAATGTGGGAACTCTAAACCAAGATATAAACTGGGAGCATAGCGCCCCCAATGGGGGGCTGCAGCAACTCTGGAGGTTGGAGATTTGATTCCCCGCACTGACAGAAGCTGTCCTGAGCGTTGTTGTTCCATACTCCCTCCCAGTGGCGATTACTCCATGTAGGACGTGAGGATCATCACTTTAAATTTAATTTAAAAAGTGCCATCAAAGGAATCTGACTAAATAATTACAGAATAGCCTAATTATTGATACATACCTTGAGTCATCGACTGAGAAGCGATGAAAGGAGCGTATCTCCAACCTCTACTTTTGCAGTCAAGAACACAAGATTCTGAGTGATGTTTTCCCATAACCTACATACAAAATATACAGAATGAGGTACAGAAAACATGAAATACAAAATCTAACAAAAAAATAATTAAATTAGGCTAAAGTCATTAAATCTAGCTTTCTACGACTACGGAAGTCCACAAATAATAATGCATGGCTCTCATAAGAATCCTATCGATAATATCAGCACTCTCTTAAGAAATCAATTTAATAATACATAATGCATTATCGGTACTTACAACAGAAATGGAAATACCGGTACTGGTTTACAGGTTACATCCAATTGAAAACGCCAAGATTACGGCACTTCTTTTTCACAGAACATCAAGAAACACATGTATTTAAGGTGATTGATATTGATAATTGTTGCTGTAAGGGGCCTAACATCTACGTTATCGGCCCCTATTTAAGGCGAAATCAATCGAAAACTCTGGGGAAGAAATATTGCTGTAATGTACAGGAAATGTAAATACACCGCCATGTTTGAACAGAACAGAAGTAGTGTGCGGAAAGGCAATGCCGCCAACCGACAAAAATAATGTTTATATAATGATAAGTGCCGTAATTATCGTCTGTGAGCAAGATAATTGCAAGGAAATGTCAATTAGGAATTATGTGTATATTTATTGACTAAATATAGTGATATGTTTGCAATTTAATTACAACGTTGTATCATGCATATGTTGGCAACACGATATACACGATATACAGCGCTCCATACGACTGGCACGTGCTACTACACCGATGGTGCCAAATGATCCCTATCTGGTTGACACCCCCTGGCTGTACGTGCGTATTGTGTTGTACAACACTCGTGTTGTGCAACAGAAGTTTGCGCTAATTGTTTTATCGTGTATGGGGCGCTTAAGGTCTGAGGATTGTAGTTGGTCTTGGTTGAAGCAAGGTTGAAACACGGTTGAAAAATTGGCAAAGAGTATAGGACAAGTCCCAAGCAAAGAGGATAAATAATTAAGTCAAAGATCAAAGACAACCTACAATTTCTATAACTTCCTTGAACAAGTCGACAATCTAGCATGCACTTTCGTTCACTAGCTACTACCAAGACAAACTACAATATCTCAGACCATAACATCAAAACAAAGATGGTGGCAATCTAAGGGTAACAGTAGTTGACACTGGCGTGCATGGCGCCATCGAAATAGCGGCAAATTCGAAGACAAACTTGCGCATAATTGATTAAATTCCACCAGAAATTACAGGATTTTATGTAATAAGGCACAAATTCAATATGAACCCTTACGTACTTCTTTACAAGCAACGCGAACAGACAGTACCGTAGCTAAAATTACAGACACAAATCAAGCAAAGATAAGACAAATATTTTAAAAAGGTAAATACTTCTAAATGTAGCAACAAGAATGAAAATAGAAAACATACAAAATGTTAGCGTACTTTGTCGTCACCAAGTTTTTTTCGGAGCTTCGTTTAACAATAAATTTTGAAAAAAGAAGTATTTTGTTTAATGGTGGGGCTCCTCCCCGCCCTCACCTGTGGCAACCATCCAAAACGTTAGTGTACTTTGTCACCCCCAAGTTTTTTCGGGGTTTCGTTTAACAATAAATTTTGAAAAAAGAAGTATTTTGTTTAATGGTGGGGTTCCTCCCCGCCCTCACCTGTGGCGACCATCCAAAATGTTAGCGTACGTTGTCGCCCCCAGATTTTTTCGGAGCCGCGTTTAACAATAAATTTAGAAGTAAAAAAGTATTTTGATTAATGGAGGGGCTCCTCCCCGCCCTCACCTGTGGCGACCATCCAAAATATTAGCGTATATTGTCGCCCCCAGATTTTTTTCGGAGCCGCATTTAACAATAAATTTAAAAAATTAAAGTATTTTGTTTAATGGAGGGGCTCTTCCCCACTCTCACCTGTGGCGACCATCCAAAACATACGCGTATATTGTCGCCCCCAGATTTTTTCGTAGCCGCGTTTAACAAAAAAAAAAAAAAAAAAAAAAAAAAAACTTAGCAAGCTTAACATGGTAAGGGCTCCTCCCCGTCCATACCCGTGGTGATGAACCTGAGGAAGTGCGCTTTGCCACACCCGAAATCCTATCGGACGCGCACTTACAAGTTGGTTGGTTGGTTCCTCAGTTTAGGGGCTGCGACAACGCGGTCATGTAGCCCCGTGTACTTTGGGTGTGTGTAGAATCTGTCTGATAACCGGTGTTAATTGTGATGGCTGCATTAGTGTGTGTATCTGTTTTTTAATTCAAGTAAGGACTGCAACTTTGAATTTTTCAAATAGTTCCTACTTTTGCCGCCAAACGCCACCGTCAACGACTACTAGGCCTAGTTCAGATCTTAGCTACTAGACGCCACCACAGTCGGCTCTTGGCAACGAACGTAGAAACCTAAGAGCGTTGTTTACATTCCTAACCTATACAATTTAGCTTCACACAGGTGTAATTAGTGGAAGGTTCTTTAACATGCCAAAACTCCATGACATGGGACCGCCGGCTTTACTTCTCCTCCGAAGGAAACTTAAAAGTTGATGCTTGCTTAGTTACCTTGCCAGTATAATAAATGGTGTGAGCCCCTCCCCGCTCACACCCGTGGTGACCATTCTGAAGACCCGTGCGCTTAATCACCCCCGAAATCCATTAGGACGCGCACGTAATATATACTTTATTTCATCACTTTTTACAATAATGAAATATGAGCAAGGTTGTGGAAGCCGTGACTTCCAAAGTGGTGAAGGCTCCTCCCCGCCACACACCCGTGACGACCATCCCTAGCTCTGTCGTCCCCGGAATCCTTTCGGACGCGCACTTGAAGTTTGGTGTTTTAATATTGTTACGTTACAATCACGCCTTTATCCATCTAAAACTGTGTATCTGTCCTCGGATCCTATCTAGCGAATGATATTGTGGAGTATATGTGATCCAGACGAGTGCCTGTTCATCATTTGTAGTGGTCTTGGGGTAATTTGATGTAGTTATGTTCTTCTGTGAATTTTGGGAGGTTCGTTTTTCTTTTTTTTTTAAAGTAAATTCTTCTTATTTCTTATTTTCTTTGATTTGGGGTTGTTTCCTTGTAACGGTTTTAGTTAATTTGATTTAATTTGATTAACGTTAACTTGGGGTTCGTTTTGCAGTTTCTTTTTATGGTACAATTTTGAGCTAATACCAACGTCAATTCTTGTTTTTCCTATAATTCATATGGTAAGATCTGGAAAGCTGATAACTAGTTTGATATTCACATTATATTCTTTGTTGCATAACTTCCATAACTAGAATGGAAGCGACCTTTCTAATATGAAATTGTGAAAATTTGATAAATTCAAAATGTAAAAGCGAGGAATCTTTAATTTGGGTTGATTTTTCTTTTCAATGTAAAGGTATATACTGTTGGCCATTTTGTGTTTGGTTGAACTTAATTGGTTAGGGATATTATGTGTCGAGTTAGTGATGTCATCATTAGTAACTAAGAAGAACGAAAAGGACATTTCTGTCGCAGTACAATCTGATTTCAGATTAAATTTGACGGAGACTCTGACATCGTAGCTAATTGTGGTGACTGTTGCTGATATCCAGGGCCCGGAGGCGAGATTGCAGATTCTAGTTCATTTTTAGCAATAAGAGGAATAAGGGTTCCTAATTGGCTTTCACAAGGTATCGTTGGTTGTGGTTAGTCCGCGTAGTGAACGCCGTGAACCAATCAGATACCATTCCAGTAATGATTACTATTTTTGTATAAGGGGGAGAGCAGTGACGTTATCCGGCCCCCATTCTGGTAAACAGACCAGGGGACTAAAGAGATTTTAAAAATCCATATACATTTTGAAATCAAAAGCCTACTTTACTCGCCAATCATGATAAATAAGTGCGTACAAACGGATTCTGATCATAAGATAGAAGTAGGTTCGAGTGCCACCGTGCGTTGACCCTCTTAGAAAGGGTAGATATTCCGTGGTCTCCCATTTTATATACAGAAAAATGCTGGGATGGCACCTTCCAGAAACCTATGACTGCTTTTATCCAAACCGTAGTCACAGATTATTTATCAGACAGATCTCAAGAACGCAGAAATTTTAATACACTGATGACCACGGTGTCCCAATCCTTTAAACCCTGAGTTATGATTCCAGATACACATACTGTAATTAAGTGTACACTGACAAGCCTCAATTGTGGCCTAATATTTTATTACGATACAGCACTTTCTTCCAACATAAATTACTGGTGGAATATTTTTACTAACAACGTGTTGCGAACATTATGATTAAGTTTAACTACGCAAAAATTCCAAATGCATAATTTATTCTTATACTTTCTCTGAACTGCAGCAGCAAGCAGCCTTGCAACCACCGCGCAACTGATTTTGGCCACCATGTTCCCTCACAACAGTCAATCAGAGAACCATAATCTTCCCTATGTTAAAACTGAACTAGAATTTGCAATCTCGCGGCCCGGATATCGTGATGGAAGTCATATTCTTCTATGAAACCGTTCCTGTTTTCGTCATCCTTAAGAAGACTATTGCATGTATATTATTATACCATGGATTATACTGTGTTAAAAGAATAAAAAAAGGAAAGCCTAAAATTATGAACTGTTCCAAGTAAGACGTTGGATTTTAAGCATGCTTGGTGACTGATTTAATTCATAAAAAAACTGTATACTATGGTCGACTAGTTGGAAGTAACTTCGTGCATGTTATTGAATGAACCTTTGACATTCTGTAATATTCTCCCCCTACTCCTGGAACTTTTGGTGATCAAATAATTTTCCTATTGTCCACATTAAAGGGGGGGGGGGGGAGATTTGTTACGTTACAATCACGCCGTTATCCATCTAAAACTGTGTTTCTGTCCTTGGACGGTATCTAGCGAATGATATTGCGAACTTGTGAGTCTTGAACATCGAAAGAAATACCTGAAGTTGGCTTGTAATGCCGCCTATTGGCTATGTTCCGCATTACGGGAGATTAGTAGTTCTACACACAAATAGGTAGCGTGCGCTGTCCTACCCATATCGAGTAGGCGCTTGTTTACTGGGACAACGGTTGTTGTCGGCGACAATTGGAGAAGGATTTCCTTAGCTTGAGCATGTAAAAGGTAAGAGCTCCGGTAAATTTGGCCAAAGCCCCGTCTAAAGGTTTCCCCCCTAAATTTGGATACTTTAAATGTCAGGCACATAACATCCTCGTCGCCGTAAGCTTATAAAATATTTTAAAAACCTTATTATTTGTAAACGATGGCCTAGGTATGTACTGTGCCCGTCCAGACCCAAGTCCGGACGACCACATATGCATTTCACCCAAAATCAGTCAGCACGAGAATCAAAATATCCCGGGGCGCCAGATGGGTTAAAGTGACTACAATAACTCAAGAAAAAATGCTTGACTGATTTTCGACTCGGTGCAACAATAAGGATAGAAGGAGATTTTCTGAAATGAATGCATCCGATAAAATTATCTCATTTTATTTAAAATGTTAAAATTGACTGAATGTATGCCAAAATGGCATAAAAGATGAATGACGAATCATCTGTTATGTACAAGATACACAATTTCACCAACACATGAACACTTAGCAATTGAGGCGAAAGTCAAATTAATAGTCCTGTTGACTTCGCTCAAAAGAATTATTTACAGTAGTAGGGAAGTGCAAATTTAATTGTCTTTACTGATCCCCATAATATTTGAGTATTCACATATTGAAATAAAAAAAATAACACTCGTTGAAAATATATCACTGTTCACTTTTTCAAAAAAATATCGTAGCAAATTAACTAACACTTCAGGATTCAGTTATTTCAAGATTTGTTCAAATACAAAGTTATTAACAAGAAATACAACACAATATCATTTACATGGACTTTGAGCATTTGGATTCGACGAACTTCGATAAACAGAAAATATTTATTGAAACATCTGGTCTCGATCGAAAGTCTATTCAGAGCTTTTGACTCGATCATAAATATAATTGTCAAAATAAAAATTCATTTCCATATGGATTCAACCATTTAATCAATTAACTATCACTTGGAAATATTATTTAGAAAATTGGAAATATTATTTAGAAAATTTATGAAGCCTCCGTAGCTTAGACAGCAGCACGCCGGCCTCTCACCGCTGGGTCCGTGGTTCAAATCCCGGTCACTCCATGTGAGATCTGTGCTGGACGAAACGGAGGCAGACAGGTTTTTCTCCGGGTACTCCGGTTTTCCCTGTCAAAATTTCATTCCAGCAACATTCTCCACTATCATTTCATTTCATATGTCATTCATTTAATCTTTGCCCCAGAGGAGTGCGTCAGGCCTCGGCAGCCGGCACAGTTCATATCCTCGCCGCTAGATGGGGGCTTCATTCATTCCATTCCTGACCCGGTCGGAGACTGGAAGCAGGCTGTGGATTTTCAATTTCATTTAGAAAATTTATCATGAAACAATTTCATTTATTATTATCAAAATTACAATAATTTGGCAAAATGTCAAATAAGTTAATCATCAAACTTATTTGCAAAATGTTTATATATTTTCACAGGATCACAAAATCCTCTCAGTTTGTAGTGGTTGTTAAGAAGTAACAGTTTTAAATAATTAACAGCATCGGCCCATTCGATTTAAATACGATAAAAATCACATGATCATAATTTGCATCCAGACAACGGTAAATAATTTTCATTATGAAAGGTACAAGTTTAACAATAACAATTCTCGGGTATGCAATTACTAGGAATACTTCTAGAACACGTGGGTAAACTGTGAATTGACAATGATGGCTCGACAAAATAACCTTTGGTTATATCTCGACGAAAGTGTGGCTAAATTCGACTCCTCTACTAAACCAAAGACATCCAACCTACAATATGATTGATGCTTCATTTCACACAACCTCATTCCTGCGACTTAATTGCGCACTCAGAATGGCATATTTAACTCTCTGCACACAACAATTATTTCTTCCCAAATTATACAGAATAATCAAACCTTTGCTTGTTACTACATCTGGAAGATTTATAAATTGATAAACTCCACCAATGAGTTTACAATAATATTTTTCCATCAGTTTAAAACATGAATAACACCATACCGTGTCTATTCTTAGCCAAACGTTTTGAAAGACGTTGCTCAATAATGATTTTATTTTTATACAAACTCTAGCAAAAACCCCGTTTTATACATGCTTTTAGCTTCCCATGTCATTCATTACTTTCCGTGTCTTCTGAAAGATTTAAATATATAATGCAAGTGTGAAATAATTCCACTGAATTAATATGTTATTTATTTGTAATAAGAATTTATTGTAGCCGAAAGGACAAAAGCAGAGAAATTACATTTTACTGTACTCAGTCAATGATAATGTTCTTTTGGAGCACTTTGATAGGTGTTATCTGTCAGATTTCTGGTTACACAGCTCACATACACAGCTTTCGCTTTGGTTGTGGTACGATTTAGTTGCACACCCTCTGTGACGAGAACCGTGGATGGTGTGTCTCGTCATGACATGTCTCAGTTCCTGGTTTTCCTTCATCCAGTTCCTCTCCACCATGGCGCTTGTAGCGTAGAAGTCCGGATTTATATCTTCGCTTTTGGCTTTCCTCCTCTCCAGATGTTTAGAGTAATGTTCTGTGGCTGGTTGAAGCAGTTGGGTCCTTAGGTCTTCTGCGTAGTAGGTCTCCTTTGTTAGTCTATAGACCATTCTTGTTGGTGCTGCTTTTCCCACTCTCAGTGCATTTTTGAGGAAGCGAATTTTGACTCGCTCTATTTTTTCAAAGTCACTGAGTGTTAGACGTTCCCAGATCAGTTCTAATCCGTACGTTACTATAGGGGATATGGCAGCGTTAAAAAGTCTCATTGCTGTAACTAGGGACAGATCAGAAAGGTTCTTTATGGCCGAGATTGCCCTTGTGGCTGCTGCAGTTCTTTCTAGAATATGGCATCTAAATGACTTTGTAGTAGTTTGCAAGGTAATTCCAAATACCTAAATTGATTGACAATTTTCAGATGTTCGCCATTAAGAGTAAGGGAGTCACTACCTGCAGTTTTTCGTCCTTTCCGATATGTCATTTGGACTGTCTTCTCCAAATTAATGGTGAGGTGGTTT
This sequence comes from Meconema thalassinum, assembly GCA_946902985.2. NCBI lineage: Eukaryota > Metazoa > Arthropoda > Insecta > Orthoptera > Tettigoniidae > Meconema > Meconema thalassinum. Next base: position 181,410,096 of record OX336393.1, read on the forward strand.
TCCAGTACCCATTTCTCCAGCTCTATTAGGGCTCGTTGCAGGTCATTTCTATTAGGTGATCCCAACACCATGTCATCCGCGTATACGATAAGTTTCGTATTCGATGTGCGCTGAAGGATGTCTGTAATGTCTGCTGTGGTGATGTTGAACAACAAGGGGCTCATTTGATGTCCTTGCAGAACTCCATTTGCTTGTTCGACGTGTCTGATACGTCGACTGTATCCTCAATCTGTACAAAATTGACTTTTAAAATGTTTTCAATTGCTCTGACAAGAGGATGTGTTGTCCCAATCATGTCTTTCAACTTTGTCATCAGTATTTAGGAGGTCGAACGCCTTCGTATAGTCAATAAAGACAGTGTGGTATTTTCCATTTGGATGTCTCAAAGCTTCTTCTATTTCTTCCAGGTGGTATCTGACTGCTTGTGTGATGTTTCTACCTCGTATGAAACCAAATTGGCATTCTGGAATATTCGCTAATGTTTCCAGCTTTGACACTAGTATTTTTTGTATAGATCTTAAAGATATTATTTTCCAGTGCGATTCCCTTGTATGAGTTGGGTCGTTCGTATCTCCTTTCCCTTTGTAGAGAGTCCTGATGGATGATATTCTCCAACAGTCCGGGATCGTTCCAGACTTTAGGCATTCATTGAATAATTTTGTCCAAATTGGTACCACGGTCTCTCGTGATTGTTTTAGGAGTTCCATGTATATTTGACGTGGGCCTGAGGCCTTTTTGTTTTTCGTTTGATGTTTCGCCTGTGTTACTTCTGCTGGTGTTATTTGCATGGTTTGCTCTGTTTGTTCCTGGATGTCTTGTTTTTCTTGCTCTTTTGAGGATATCGCGTCCACTTTGAAGGTGCATGTTTTGTTCTCCTGGTTCAGAAGTTTTTTGAAGTGTGTCTTCCACCTGTCCATTGGAATTTCTTTCGGTCTGGTTGCGAAGGGGTCTGAATTTGCCTCCTCCGCTAATTTTTGTGCCTCCGTTTCCATATAGTTGGAATTTTTCAGTATCAAGAGTTTTTTATAGTCTTTCCTGTGCTTGGCGTATCCTTGTAGCTCCCTTTTCGTGTTCTTTGACCTTACCTCGTGTAACAACTTATTTGTGGGCATGCGTTAACCACTAACCTTCGGAATCAACAAGTATCCGATCTTAGAATTTTGTTTTAAATGTCAAATGTATTAATCACACTACATGATTATGATTATTAGAAATCACAACTATTATTATTATTATCTCGGAAAATAGAAACATGATTATTATTATTATTAAATCAATATTATTATTATTATTATTATTATTATTTCCTCAACAAATGGACTTAAAGCTGTTAAACTGTTCGGGGAATATCATCCTCGACTTCTAAATAATGGATAAATATCCATTCCTCAACTTAGATTTATTATTAAATCTTCAGTTACGACGGATGATGACCGCGATTAGAAAAATATCAAAATTAAATAAATGCTCGTTCTGCTCGTCCATAAAATTCAAATCATTGACATCTGAGTGTAAAAACTACTCAGATCAAAGCTTCTATTGCAAAAGAAAAATATTTGCAACAGCAAGTAACAAATCGATGCATAGAAAATATGTGTTGGTAAGACAGTAGAAAAATATGTGAAATCCAGCTAACTACGCATAAAAATAATGCAAATTGTAGCTTACATTCTTGTAAATCTTGATGTTTGTAATCTGGTCTGAACCAGATTATTCAGTCTACTTGTCCCCATTATTAGGACACGTATTTACAATCTTGTATCAGCCTCCATTTTATACCCGCAATGGTCTTACACAGACATAGCGGTATTCATACTTGAAGCCTTAATATCTTGAAGAAAAATGTTACCAGCTTCAAAAGCTGAAGTAAAGTTGACGGAGGCTTGATCAAAATGATCCATGATGAAAATTATTAATATGATCCAACTGTGATGTGTTCAGTACTCCTATTACACTTATAACCTTGTTCAGCACTAGTACAAATTCTGTCGAGTTTGCTGGGCAGAGCTTCTCACTCTCCCGATTGCGCAAGGCAAAACTGTATTCCCAATATCGGCTAAAGAATTGTTCTGTGCAAGAATGGTAATAAAAGTACTGATTTATCTTGGCTGGTCCACTAACAAGACAAAAACTTTTCATCTGACTGTTGGATTAAATAATCCAGATTGAATAATTGTGGACAGAAGAAAGAAATGTAGACAAAGTCTACTATATATCCAGTTGTAGCAGTAAATAATTACCATAGCCACAAATTTTTATCACTTCGGTGATAACATTTGAAAAGTTCGAAGATCACTAAAATGTTTAACACTTTCCTAATACCAGTAACCATGTACTGTCGAAACACTAAGTCCCAGCAACTGTGCTGTTATTAACGAAGAATTTGCAACCATGTGCACAGTGTTCGGAGTCGTAGAGTGTTTAGCGGCTCGCGCGCTTACGAAGTACTACACATCCATAGCAACGGAGTGCCTAAGGAGAAGTGAACCTCCATAACAACTGAGTGCCTATGGAGAAGTGAACCTCCATAACAACGGAGTGCCTATTGAGAATTGAACATACTTAGCTCGGGCAGGCGTGCCTTATATACTCCTCAGCGGGCTACACGAGGTCACTGCGGGAAAAAAAATATGGAACTAAAACATCTCATATCTCAGCTTCCGCTCAATCAATTTCCTCGAAATAAAGCTCATTCTTCCTCCCTTGTCCGTGCCAGTAATCTGATGTTAGTCTCAATATTCTACTCCATCGGGAAATGTTTAATGCCATTTAGCCTCGACTATGACGCTCTCGGCCTGCGTCACTTAACCATTTCTTGGCTGTCGAAAGCTTCCAATTCCTTCTAAGAAGGTTTGGCGCGCGCTATTCAAATTTTCAATTCTGGACTTAGCATTGTGGCCTGTACCCTCAAATCTAGGCAACTGGATTTGGGCACAGTACCTCGTTCTTCGCCAACTAGCCTACTTCACGTAATCTGTATTTCGAAAGTGCATATGTGAATGTTTTAATTTGTTAGGTTGATTTTTCTGTCTTGGTGGTTAATTTAGCCTACTGCGTGGTAGTTGAGATGTGTGTCATCCCATGCTGGTTTGTATGGATAATATGTGAGGTTAATGTCGTCTTTCGAAATACAGAAAACGTAAGTAAATGGTGTATCTTTCTTAAGCATTTGTTTATTATCTATATAATGGATTTTCTTTTATTTGTCGTTCCAAGACAAGCTGTTCTTGTGATATGACCTTCAACTTGTAAACCACCAAAGGTGTTTTTCTAAAATACATAACCTTTAATTTTAGTTCTTCCTTTCCCCCACCTTTGGTATACAGTGTGGTCCACCCGCCCCTTATTATTTAGTTTTATGAAACCCAACTAACACTGCATTTCCCCCGATGGTCGATATTGCTCTGCCCTCTGACTGTGTGACAGCAATGTAATTGGGTCATGGGTCTAGCAAAGAAAAACCGACCTTAAACTTTTCCCCGCCAAATAGTATGGCCCATTCTACTAACATACGACTTATTGCTCCTTGAAATAACACGCATACACGTAATACGATCGAATTAATAGCTTACGCCACGTGATCTGTAATAGTAGAAAGTTAAATCAACACCATAAACCGTGATTGAAGACTTCGAGATGGATTTAAACGTTTGAGGTGGACGGCTACAGTAACAACTGCAAGTGCAGCGCGCTCTTTCTACCATGCACTGGTGGCCGATGCGGTTAAAGCACGGCCGTAGACGGCGGGCGAAAATGGCTAGAATAGTGCATCGAATCCAGTGGTAGGCATACTTTTTTTTAATGAAAGCCCACGCTCCATTTTAGTTGGGATGTAACTTCATTGCCACATTCATTCCCTTACATGTATTTTTGTGAAGAGTGGGTTGAATTTTCCTGATTTATAAAGAGAATACGACCGAATTGATAGCTTTTGCCACGTGACCTGTAATGGCAGAAAATTAAAAAAACTGTCATGGATATTAACATAACATATCGACGTGTCGCTCTGGAGGTCCAGGTTCGATTCCCAGTTCTGCCAAGAAATCCAATACTGGTCTGAGGGCTGAAATTGGATACACTCAGCTTCGTGAAGCAAATCGGAGAAGAGGTGGGTTCGATTCCCACCTCAGAACCCTGGAAGTGGTTCTCTGTGGTTTCCCACTTCTGCTCCAGGCTATTGCCGGGACGGTTTCTAACTTAAGGCCCCGGCCGCCTCCTTCCCCATCCTCACCTTAATTGCTAATACATACATTATACAGACACCGCTATAGACAGGTTATCAGAGGAATTCTACACACACACCCAAGTACACGGGGCTAAATGACCGCGATGTTCTAGCCCCTCTAATGAAACAAGATTCTGATCGCCGGTATACGTATTCTTTAAAATTTTCCGTGGTATTATTTTGTTCGTCGCCTCCGTAGCGTAGCGGTCAGCATGGTTAGCTGCCGCCCCGGAGGTCCTGGGTTCGATTCCCGGCTTAGCCACGAAATTTGAAAAAGTGGTATGAGGACTGAAACGGGGTCTACTCAGCCTCGGGTGGTCCAAATGAGTAGAGGGGGTTCGATTCCCCCTCAGCCATCCTCGAAGTGGTTTTGCGTAGTTTCCCACTTCGTCTTCGGGCAAATGCCGGGATGGTACCTTCTTCAAGGCCACGGCCGCTTCCTTCCCTCTTCCTTGCCTATCCATCCTCACCATCCCTTACCTTCCCTCATGAGGCCCCTGTTCGCTTTGCAGGTGAGACCGCCTGGGCGAGGTGCCAATCCCACCTCACCAGTTGTATCCCTTCCGATTCGATGTTCCCAGCTCCAGGACACTGCCCGTAGAGGCGGTAGTGGTGAGTTCCCTCGCTGAGTCCGTGGGTCCACCAACCTGGGGGGGGGTAAACGACTAAAAAGAAAAGAAAACAAAAATATTTTGTTCGGGGTCTACTCAGCCACGGGTTATCCAATTGAGCATAGAGGTTTCGATTTCCCCTTCAGTCATCCTCGAAGTGGTTTTCCGTGGTTTCCCACTTCGTCTCCAGGCAAATGCCTGGATGCTACCTAACGTAAGGCCACCGCCGCCTCCTTCCCTCCTCCTTGTCTATCCCTCCCAATCTCCCCATCCCTCGTAAGGCCCCTGTTCGCTTTGCAGCCTGGTCGAGGTGTTCGTCCCACCTCCCCAGTAGTATTCCCGTCCTACGTTTCAAGCTCCAGGACTCTGCCCAGGAGGCGGTAAAGGTGCGATCCCTCAGTGAGCCCGAGGGAAAAGCTAACCCTGGAGGGTAAACCGACTAAAAAAATATATTTTGTCATTAAATTCTAGCAAGAAGAAGAAAACTCTATTTGACGTGTACATATTAAGATGTTTCGTGTAATACCGAATTCGGAAACAACGTACCGTTCATGGAATCCAACCTGAAAATGCATCTGCTCGCTATATTACTAGTGCCCCATCCTCAATAATTAACTGTGACCTCTTGTATCATTTCTGTCGTAAGACATTGGTAAAGTTGTCGACACAGACGATAAAAGGTACCGAAAACAAATTATAAATCTTCCCCCTCTACCAAGTATCGAACCCCGAATCCTTCAATCCGCAGTCCAACGCGTTACCCTTTCAGCCACGGTTGCTTACACTACATGTGGAGCAGAATACACCAGAAGGATAGAAAGTGAGAAGTGGGATGCCACGGGAAACCACTTCCTAGATGATTTAGGTTGGCCTCGAATAGATGATAAAGATTTGATAGTCAGTTCCACAAGCATGCCAACACACGTTATTTTGTTTGCACGAAAATAATCCTACCCGAGAGTTAATTCAGCAGGAAATTAAATATTCATAAATAACAGTCGAGTTTCGTTTACTGAATATTGCGCATTGGACGCTTGTATTCTTTCATGGCCTCCTCGAATACGCCACTATGACACTTCCCAGGCAGTGAAATTTAAAATAGGAGGCCTTGGAAGTCAGTGCATGTGCGATGCGATCCTTACCTAATTGATCAAACAGCTGTGTCGTAATGAAAATCTTGAGCTCTGATTTTTGGAGAACCTCTATCATAATGAAACTCGAACTATAATGAGCCTCTTTAAGATGCAGTTTTCTAGCATATCATATTTATATTTCGGCATGGTCGAACATAATAGTGCATTATGCAACGAGCCTATAATGGCAATAATTAAGACACGAGTATGTTTATAAAACGAGCGTATGCGAGTTTTATAATTTCCATACGAGTGTCTTAATTACCATTATAGACGAGTTGCAAACGACGGTTTATGTTCGACGATAATTATTATAAGTATTTTATGTTCGAGGTCGCCTCCGTAGCGTAGCGGTCAGCCTGGCTAGCTGCCGCCCCGGAGGTCCTGGGTTCGATTCCCGGCTCTGCCACGAAATTTAAAAGTGGTACGAGGACTGGAACGGGGTCTACTCAGCCTCGGATGGCCCAAATGAGTAGAGGGGGTTCGATTCCCCCTCAGCCATCCTCGAAGTGGTTTTCCGTGGTTTCCCACTTCGTCTTCGGGCAAATGCCGGGATGGTACCTTCTTCAAGGCCACGGCCGCTTCCTTCCCTCTTCCTTGCCTATCCATCCTCACCATCCCTTACCTTCCCTCATGAGGCCCCTGTTCGCTTTGCAGGTGAGGCCGCCTGGGCGAGGTGCCAATCCCACCTCACCAGTTGTATCCCTTCCGATTCGATGTTCCCAGCTTAAGGACACTGCCCATAGAGGCGGTAGTGGTGAGTTCCCTCGCTGAGTCCGTGGGTTCCACCAAACTGGAGGGTAAACGACTAAAAATAAATAAAAAATTTATGTTCGAACATAAATATTCATACATATCTGTCGAGATTTCGCAAGTTTTATGTACTGTGCCACTGCGCGAGCGATTGCGAATGTGGTGGCAACAGGATGGGGCCCCACCTCACGGATCATTAGTCGTCAGGAACGATCTTCATGATACATATCCAAATAAATGGATAGGAAGAGGAGGACCCTTTCACTGGCCTGCCAGATCACCCGATCTTACACTACTTGACTTCTTCCTGTGGGGTCACTCAAAGCAGGTAGTATATGCACATGAGCCTGAAGATCCTGACCACCTTCGGCAACTAATCACCGAGGCATGCCAAGCTGTTACACCTCAGATGTTACAGCGTGCAAGACTGTCTGTAATACGTCGTGCTGAAATCTGCATCAACCAAGGTGGTCAACATTTCGAACACTTGCTACACTGAATATGCAGAGTACCTTGCCTTATTCTTACAGGGGGGTGTGGTGGCGCAGCGGTCAAGCTCTTTGCCTCTCACCAACGCCATGTCCTGTGGTTCGAATTCACGTAAAATGGAGATCCCGTGGCTTATGATCGCGAGATTAACGGTCACGCTAAACTACAAGCTTTCTTCCTACATACCATTATGTCATCGTCTAACCTGCCTACGTAGAATCGAATAAAAACGGACCTTTTCAGGACCAAATAAAAATTCATTCATTGGAACAGGTAGATATGTGTCCGTAGTGCAGCTACTGTAAACGGCATTAAGCAAAAAAAAAAAAAACTTACTTGCCCTGGGATCGAATCTGCTACATTGCAGCATGTCTGACGTTACGGCAGATGAGCACGATTTAACCATCTTAGCTACCGTGAGCCGTGGTGGGATAGTCTCACGTATTGAGTCTATTTGTAGTCCTCATAGACACTTCATGTCCTTCGTAAGGCAGTGTTGTTCGGATCTGTCGATTTACACATTCGTTATAAATGATGGCATTGAGATAACACTGCTGCCAATAATTTCGACTTTATTCGCGAGCATGAACTCAACCGTAAAGCTGTACTAGGCCAAGTACGAATGTTTTTAGGACGACTATGATATACGCGTTAGTTGGGTTGCCTTCCTCCAAAAATAATAAGGGGCTGGTGGACCACACTGTATAGTATTATCTCTTAAAGATATTGTTTTTCGTATCGGGATGCGATACTTACTTCATTTTGTATAACAGACTCGTTGTCATGATAACCTGACTATATTGTTAGCAGTTTGTGATAGTTAAACATAGTTGATTCTCTTTTGTGCATTTGAGCCAGACATCTTGAGATTTGGTGAGATAAAGCCGTATTCAGGTTAGGCTCGTGAGTAATTGGTTTCTCTAACCTTTCGGTTGGATTTCGATTCATATTTGATGTTTCTATTTTTCTGGGGATTCTTTGATTTCCTGAAATAAAGTATACGTACCTTTATTTGATTTTCCTTTTAATTAATTTGCTGATTACTTCCTTCGAAGACTGTGTTTCTACGTCTCTATCGTTCTTTTTCCTTCCTGACTGAGATGTCAGATGACATCTAATAATATTTATTATTTAACTAATTTGATCTACATAGATTGTTACTTATCCTTCTCTTCTTATGATACAGATTCCTCGTTTATTTCATTTCATTTAAATTGTAATGTGTATAATTAATTTGTTACTATTTGTGTCATTGGTTTATGTAATGTTATGAATTTAAGAATATATTTTATGGAAAGGATTTTGGTGTTCTTACCCGATCGTAACTCTAGTTGGGAATCTGTCTTGATTATGTCCTCTGTAATTATGGTTGGCAGTCGTCCAGTTCGCTTCCTTTCAAATATTCTCACGGATGAGATGAGATGCTTGGAAAGATTAATTCAAATGTTAATTAGTGATTCCAATTGTTGAGTCTTATTTCTTGTGGGGTCCCAAATATCAATGTGGACCACATAGTGAATGGCCGAAACAATACTACCATGTTTTTACTGTTGTTGCTTCAATTGGCAGCTAGGGACATCGTTATTCATTAACCCCGTATACTTGTGAGCGCAAAGTATTCGTCTGATAACCTGTGTTATAGTAATGACTGTAATTATTTACCCCCAAAGGTTGAGGTACTGTAGGTATTCTAATGATTGATGTACCGTAATTTTCACGTTACAATACCTGGTGTTTCTACAACTTGCCCCTATACATATACTTAACCTAGAAATACAAATAGCATCAATAAGATTCATCTCTCCATGTTTTTCCCGCAAACCTTTGTAATATTATCAGCTGTGGCCAATGAGATCGAAATCCTGTCGAAAGGTGATTGGCTATTGCTGTGGATCCAATCACAGGCCATTTGCAAGTGCCAACAACTGTTAAGCAATAATATTTGTGACTTTCTGATAGACAAGTTTTGGCCTAGTCTGAGGTTGTGTTGGCAGTTCCGTATCAAAACAGAATTAAGGTCAATAATTCAATTAATAAAGCATCGACACTCCATCTTGGATGAGTCTGCAAGCCAGATGTGAAAATTTTCTAAGGATTTATCGGGGGCGAGCTTTACTCGTATCAGAACCCCGAAGAGTTTGTATTGTACTCATTACTCTAAAGCGAAATTTATTTCTTAATATGAATTATAATCTGCAGCAAAGGTAATGTCTTATATGTTTAAAGATGTACGGCGAGTGGGCTTTGGGTTGGCAGATTAGTCCGAGACCCAATATCTATTACTTGGCTTGTGATCAGCACTAAGTTTTTTCTGTTACTCAACTTGTTTAATTGTAAATGGTACGGCACCTTGTGTTTTATTTCTGTAGTACCTAATTTTGCCTTTTAATTTACTTGAGTATCTTTTGCTTTGGTTTCAGTGTCTGATCATTAATTACTTGTTTTATGTGTTGTATTTCCTTTATGTTTTAATTGTGTTTGCCTTGTGCTACAGCCCGAGAGCCGTTTTGTGTCTTTTGATTGAGATCGGACAAAATCTGCCAAGCCCTTGTAGGCTTTACGAAGTACCTAACCTATGCCAAATCACATAACCAAAAAATTGTGCGTTCCACAGCTCTCATATACATTATTAAGTTATTATCCTTTTATTTCTTGACCTTCTGATGGTCGTAATTCTAGTTCATAAATTTTTGTTCTTCTATTATTGTTCGTTTCCCGGCGACGGTCGCCATTCCTTTTTTTTGGCATATTGTAATAAGATTGAGATGAAAGCAGTCAGTCGAGCTGTTATTTGTTCCGCTTCATTCCGTTTTTGGTTTAATATTTTCAGTGGATAAACTTCTATTTGTCATTCGTGATTTGATTTCGACCTCCTTGCGAGGTTTCCAATTTTTGAAACATATCATCGGTAATTTCTGCTTGAACCTTTCCTTTGAGTAATCTAACATTTGTGGAATCATGGGTACTCATTCGACCTCTGAAGAGGGGTTTGCTTTTGCGAATTTCTACCCCTGTCCTTTCTACTTTTAACTTGATTTATGAATTATGATTATTTTTGGGGTTTGTAATAAGCATAACCTGTTGTAATTGATGTTATTACCTTGTTCTTTCTTTGATGTATTTGGTGTTGTTTGGATGTAATTACTAACGTAATTAACTTCCTTGATCTGTCCTTTATTTGTAATTTGATTTTATTCTTGCATTATATTTTGTTTTGCAAAGACGTTGTTCTTTATTTCCTAGTTAAGATAAAGGTCACAGTAGCCTCTAACACGGTTCTGGGATTAGGGCCCTCTTTCACACTACGGTTTTCTTAGTGCCGGTGCAATATTTTGGTAGCAGAGCGTGGTTATCGTTTTCTCAAATTATCTTTGGTTGTATCAATCGTGTAATTTAACGTTAGTTAGGTTAGGAGTGACTTGTGTATTTTATTCTAATCCTTGTACTGTCCTTCTGATTTCATGTAATGGCTCGTCCTATACCTATTATAAAATTACTGACGAGTGAGGAAATGAAGTATGAATTTTCTATTCGTAACTTGGAGAGACTCGGTGATGAGAATTTGGCCTGGACAAGTATTTCGCAGAATGCCGAGTTGGATGTGGTTCACCAAATGCTTGATGATGATGCATTTCAATCTAGTAAGTTCCAGATTGTATCGGATGTAGATGGAATTGTAAATGTAGTTAATTTTTGCTTTTTGGACGGTATTAGTGTTGCCCAATATGATAGGATGTGCTCTCGGATAAAATATCTTTTTACCCGTATTGATGATGTGCTAATTGTTTCTGGTCATCGTTCGAGTGATGATATTCAGATCTTAATTGATTGCAAAATGATACTCGAGGAGTGAGATTCCTATCTTTTTGATAATGCTCGAGACATTAATATGGAGAACCAAGTAGTAACTTCGACTAGATCTAGCCTTGTTGCTAATGTGAGTACTGAGAATGTGGAATGTTCAAAAGTTTTAGAAAATATTATTCCTAATGTTGATAGTGGCGTTGTTAATGTGGCTAATATGAATAACGTAGCAGGTGGAACATCCGATATTATACCAGTTCGGAATTTTATAACAGCATATCTTAATATACCTAATTCTGTCGTAACATCTTCTAGTTTTTCTGCTGTTTAGAGTTGCCCTAGAATGAGCTGTAGAGTTAGTTCTATTGGGGATGCTATTTTTCAGCATAACGTAGGCTCGCGTGTGAATTGTAGTGAATATGTTAGACGTAATATGCGGTACTGTAAAGAAGACTTTCATCTACATGGGGAATAATCAAGGAACTTATCTGTATCTTCAGAGCATTGTATCGTCTCATGTGTCAGTCATGTTACCAGTCTGAATAATTATCTTGATTTGTCTGCGCCGAGGGTGATTATAACTGTCGGTAGGCCAATTGCCTCCGTCGGTAACTCTATGCCTGTTTTGGCCATGCATAATTCCTAATCGATTGCTAACGGCACTTATGCTCGAGCCGGTTCTCGACCAGTGGAAATTCATGATAATGCTTGTGTATTCGGTGTTTCTGACGCACTAATTTTTCAACTGATTTTCCCACACAACTCTTGGGAGATACGTAACATGGTTGTCGGTGCCATGACCAGTGGCGTGTGTATCGAGGCATTTTGGAAGAGGTCGTTTCTGTTTTCATTCCTGATCGATTAATGGGTCCGATAGTGCACCAATATTTTACAGAGTTAGGGAACTGGGGGAGTCCTTTAATTCGTATGCCCAAGATATTCTCAGGTATGCTAAGGTTTTCGGTTTGAATTTATGTGAAAGTGAGATTGATACAAACATAATTGTGGGTGTTACCCCTGAGTATCGGTCGCTCCTTAGCGTAGGGGAGTGTCCGAAAGCTATTAAGGATCTTTATGCAGTTGATAATGAAGCAGAATGCATTCGTCAAGCTGATGCTCAGAGGGTTTGTCCCATGGTTCCGCCTCCCTACTTTAGACCTCCTGATATTAGGCCTATGCGACCCCATGTAAAATTTAATGATGCTGATGTTAGTAGACCATTTAAGTGTACTGTATGTGGGCGCTCTGGTCAAACTGCAAAATTTTGTAGACTTAAATGTAATTGATTATTCAGGGGAATCTGACCAAGGTGTGATTCATTTAAAATTCGATCTTGTGTAAATTTTATTGTTATTTAGGAACTGGGTTGTTTGTGTAACGTGATGTATGCTCTGTTTTGGAAATCTTCTGTTTGCTAAGAGATCGTTCTGGGATATTGTCGTGTGAAAACTATGAATCGGTGTGTACGAGTGGTAACCTAGATTTGTTGTGAATGATGTTGCGGGTGGTTTCAAGTGAAGTTATGTATTATTGTGTTAAGGTTAGGCTGTATTTTTATTCTATACGATAGATTTAATTGTTTGAGACGAAGCCAAGTGTGCAAGTGTTTTTTTCGCTGTGGTATCTGCTGGTTGGTTCGTGCCGAGGACAGAATGTGGCATCTTACTTGGTTCGAAGTCTGGCCAGGCTTACCCAATTTTGTGAGATGTGACGATGAAAGGTAAGAATATTATTCTGGGGGTTTGGAACAATTCCATTAATGTTCTCCAGACGATAAATTCCTTTTGTTTGGGCAAGGTAAGTACTGGGGATTTTTTGGCTCTGCTACTCCGCGTAGGTCTGGTGTCGTGAAACGTGTAATGTTGCAGAGAGTCCAAAGTGTGTTTGTAATTTGTAATGATATTTTGGCGATTCCTATTTGCATACTTGTGCATTACCGTAATTTTATTTTAGTGGGTGGTAAAATATTAAAATATCTCATGAAAAACTTGCTGAGAGATACAATCTGGGACGTACTCCGTGTAAGTTTCTAATTGGTGATCTTGGTTATATTAAGAATTTTTTGCCTAAAGCTCCGGGTCACCAAATCTCTGGGAAGCTCCAATCACGATATAGAGGTCCGTATGAAATGTTGTCATTTTTAAGTCCTGTAACAGTTTTGTTGAAGAACTCTTTAAAGAAGAGAATTTATCGGACTTATCCATCGTACTGCAAATCTGCAGGAGAAAGGGAGACCAAACCTAATATATATATTTAAAACTTCTTGCAATGTTGTTTTTCCTTATTTTGATGTGTACCTTTTCAATCATTTAATTATGGGGCTTGGATCCTTTTATTTTCAAACGTAATTTGTAATGACACCTTCTCGTTAATTTTGGCTGCTGAAGGTAAATGTAGTGAACTGAGGGGAATATATTTTTATGGTTGAAATAAAATCAGATGTGAGAGTATATACATCGACAACATAGAAATGACAAAAGAACCTTGGAAGTAAAATTTAACAACTCAAATTCAAACTACATGATGGAGTATGGATCTTATCCTTAGCAATTAATTTACGATCAGGTTGTGAAATGGGACGATTGATGACCCGGAGCTCTACTTCTGGGGCCGTTTCCTGGGTTGGTTAATGTGTTGCAGAGTAAGTCTGGTGCCCAAGAGCTGTAAAGTTACTATTGCTGTCAGCGATGTCCGGCCAGGGTCGTCTGAAGGCAGTTCAGGAGCATGTCAACATCATGACGGGAGTCTCGCTGGATTTTCTGCAGGCGGACGTCTGGAGTGCCCCGACTGATAACGAATTGGAGCTGCCGTGATGCCTCGATTGTAACCACATCCTTGCTCGTCGGTCCATGAGTTGGAAATTGGTGTCAACACATCTCCCAGGGCGAACGTTGGAGGGAGGAAGAATTGTACCGTGATTTTCACGTCACAATGCCTGGTGTTTCTACAACTTTCCCCTGTACATCTACGTAACCTAGAAATACAACCGGCATCAATAAGATTCATCTCTTTTACCACAAATCTTTGTAATATTATCAGTTGTGGCCAATGAGATCGAAATCCTGTCGAAAGGTGATTGATTGGCTATTGCTGTGGATCCAATCACAGGCCATTTGCAAGTGCCGACAACTGTTAAGCAATAATATTTGTGACTTTCTGATAGACAAGTTTTGGCCTAGTCTGAGGTTGTGTTGGCAGTTCCGAATCAACACAGAATATAGGTCAACAATTTAAACAATAAAGCATCGTCACTCCATCTTGGAAGAGTTTGCAAGTCAGATGTAAACATTTTCTAAGGATTTATCGGGGGCGAGTTTTACTCGTATCGGTACCCCCCAAGAGTTTGTATTGTACTTATTACTCTAAAGCGAAATTTATTTCTTAATATGAATTATAATCTGCAGCAATGGTAATGTCTTATATGTTTAAAGATGTACGGTGAGTGGGCTTTGGGTTGGCAGATTAGTCCGAGACCCAATATCTATTATTGGCTTGTGATCAGTATTAAGTTTTTTCTGTTACTCAACTTGTTTAATTGTAAATGGTACGGAATCTTGTGTTTTAGTTCTGTGGTACCTAATTTTGCCTTTTAATTTACTTGAGTATATTTTGCTTTGATTTCAGTATCCGATCATTAATTACTTGTTTTATGTAATGTATTTCCTTTATGGATTAATTATGTGTTTACCTTGTGCTACGGCCCGAGAGCCATTTTGTGTCTTTTGGTTGAGATCAGACAAAATCTGCCAAACCTAACCTATGCCAAATCACATAACCTAAAAATTGTGCGATCCACAGCTCTCATATACATCATTAATTTATTTCCCTTTTATTTCTTGGCCTTCTGATGGTCGTAATTCTCGTTTTAAATTTTTGATTTTCTATTATTGTTCGTTTCCTGGCGACGGGCGCCATTACTTTTTTTTGGCATATTGTCATAAGATTTAGATGAAAGCAGTCAGTCGAGCTGTTATTTGATCCGCTTCATTCCGTTTTTGGTCTAATATTTTGAGCGGATAATCTTCTATTTGTCATTCGTGATTTGATTTCGACCTTCCTTGCGAGGTTTCCTATTTTTGAAACATATCATCGGTAATTTCTGCATAAACATTTCCTTTGGGTAATCTAACTTTTGTGGAATCATGGGTACTCATTCGACCTCTTAAGAGGGGTTTGGTTTTGCGAATTTCTTCCCCTGTCCTTTCTCCTTTTAACTTGATTTATGAATTATGATTATTTTTGGGGTTTGTAACAAGCCTCACCTTTTGTAATTGATGTTATTATCTTGTTTTTCCTTTGATGTATTGGGTGTTTTTTGGATGTAATTACTAACGTAATTAACTTCTTAACTCTTCCTTGATCTGTCCTTTATTTGTAATTTGATTTTATTCTTGCATTATATTTTGTTTTGTAAAGACGTTGTTCTTTATTTCCTAGTTAAGATAAAGGCCACAGTAGCCTCTTACACGGTTCTGGGATTAGGGCCCTCTTTCACACAACGGCTTTCTTAGCGCCAGTACAATATTTTGGTAGCAGAGCGTGGTTATAGTTTTCTCAAATTATCTTTGGTTGTATCAATCGTGTAATTTAACGTTAGTTAGGTTAGGAGTGACGTGATTTTATTCTAATCCTTGTATTGTCCTTCTGATTTCATGTAATGGTTCGTCCTATACCTGTTATAAAATTTCTGACGAGTGAGGAAGTGAAGTATGAATTTTCTTTTCTTAACTTGGAGAGACTCGGAGATGGGAATTTTGCCCGGGCAATTATTTCGGAGAATGCCGAGTTGGATGTGGTTCACCAAATGCTTGTTGATGATGCATTTGAATCTAGTAAGTTCCAGATTGTATCTTATGTAGATGGAATTGTAAATGTAGTTAATTTTTGCTTTTTGGACGGTATTAGTGTTGCCCAATATGATAGGATGTGCTCTCGGATAAAATATCTGTTTACCCGTATTGATGATGTGCTAATTGTTTCTGGTCATCGTTCGAGTGATGATATTCAGATTTTAATTGATTGCAAAATGATACTCGAGGAGTGTGATTCCTATATTTTTGATAATGCCCGAGACATTAATATGCAGAACCAAGTAGTAACTTCGACTAGTTCTAGCCTTGTTGCTAATGTGAGTACTGAGAATGTGGAATGTTCAAAAGTTTTAGAAAATATTATTCCTAATGTTGATAGTGGCATTGTTAATGTGGCTAATATGAATAACGTAGCAGGTGGAACATCCGATATTATACCAGTTCGGAATTTTATAACAGCATATCTTAATATACCTAATTCTGTCGTAACATCTTCTAGTTTTTCTGCTGTTTAGAGTTGCCCTAGAATGAGCTGTAGAGTTAGTTCTATTGGGGATGCTATTTTTCAGCATAAAGTAGGCTCGCGTGTGAATTGTAGTGAATATGTTAGACTTAATATGCGGTGCTGTAAAGCAAACTTTCCTCTACATGGGGAATAATCAAGAAACTTACCTGTATCTTCAGAGCATTGTATCGTCTCATGTGTCAGTCATGTTACCAGTCTGAATAATTATCTTGATTTGTCTGCGCCGAGGGTGAATATAACTGTCGGTAGGCCAATTGCCTCCGTCGGTAACTCTATGCCTGTTTTGGCCATGCATAATTCCTACTCGATTGCTAACGGCACTTATGCTCGTGCCAGTTCTCGACCAGTGGAAATTCATGATAATGCTTGTGTATTCGATGTTTCTGACGCACTAATTTTTCAGCTGATTTTTCCACACAACTCTTGGGAGATACGTAACATGGTTGTCGGTGCCATGGCCAGTGGCGTGTGTATCGAGGCATTTTTGGAAGAGGTCCTTTCTGTTTTCATTCCTGATCGACTAATGGGCCCGATAGTGCACCAATATTTTTACAGAGTTAGGGAACTGGGGGAGTCCTTAAATTCGTAAGCCCAAGATATTCTCAAGTATGCTAAGGTTTTCGGTTTGAATTTATGTGAAAGTGAGATTGAAACAAACATAATTGTGGGTGTTACCCCTGAGTATCGGTCGCTCCTTAGCGTAAGGGATCGTCCGAAAACTATTAAAGATCTTTATGCAGATGCTAATGAAGCAGAATGCATTCGTCAAGCTGATTATCAGAGGGTTTGTGCCAAGGTTCCGCCTCCCAACTTTAGACCTCCTGATATTAGGGCTATGCGACCCCATGTAAAATTTAATGATGCTGAAGATGGTAGACCATTTTAAGTGTGCGGTATGTGGGCGCTCAGGTCATACTGAAAAATGTTGTAGACTTAAATGTAATTGATTATTCCGGGGAATCTGACCAAGGTGTGATTCATTTAAAATTCGATCTTGTGTAAATGTTATTGTTATTTTGGAACTGGGTTGTTTGTGTAACGTGATGTATGCTCTGTTTTGGAAATCTTCTGTTTGCTAAGAGATCGTTCTGGGATATTGTCGTGTGAAAACTATGAATCGGTGTGTACGAGTGGTAACCTAGTTTTGTTGTGAATTATGTTGCGGGTGGTGTCAAGTGACGTTATGTATTATTGTGTTAAGGTTAGGCTGTATTTTTATTCTATACGATAGATTTAATCGTTTGAGACGAAGCCAAGTGTACAAGTGTTTTTTTCGCTGTGGTATCTGCTGGTTGGTTCGTGCCGAGGACAGAATGTGGCATCTTACTTGGTTCGAAGTCTGGCCAGGCTTACCCAATTTTGTGAGATGTGACGATGAAAGGTAACATTATTATTCTGGGGGTTTGGTACAATTCCATTAATGTTTTCCAGACGATGAATTCGTTTGGTTTGGGCAAGGTAAGTACTGGGGATTTTATTATGGCTCTGCTACTCTGTGTAGGTCTGGTGTCGTAAAACTAGTAATGCTCCAGCGAGTCCAAAGTGTGTTTGTAATTTGTAATGATATATTGGCGATTCCTATTTGCCTACTTGGGCATTACTGTTATTTTATTTTAGTGGGTGGTAAAATGTTATTGGAGAATTTTGAGTTTGAATGTGCCTGTATGAATGAAGTGTGTCATAGGTTCCAGTTCGTATCCTCACTGTGATATTGTGTTGTCTCTTGCCTTATTCTGCTTTTGAATGATTTTGGTAATTTCGTCATTGTACTTCTGGATCTGGAGTGCGATGTATCTTGTCGTTCCTAATAGTTGTTGGGTGGTCTATCAACGATAACCTTCTCTCCAATATATCTCAGACGGTGTTAAACAAATATGGAAAGAGGCACAACAGGCTATTAAAATATCTCATGAAAAACTTGCTGAGAGATACTATCTGGGACGTACTCCGTGTAAATTTCTAATTGGAGATCTTGGTTATATTAAGAATTTTTTGCCTAAAGCTCCGGGTCACCAAATCTCTGGGAAGCTCCAAGCACGATATAGAGTTCCATATGAAATTTTGTCATTTTTAAGTCCTTTAACGGTGTTGTTGAAAGACTCTTTAAAGAAGAGAATCTTTCGGACTCATCTATCGTACTGCAAATCTGCAGGAGAAAGGGAGACCGAACCTAATGTATATATTTAAAACTTCTTGTAATGCTGATTTTCCTTATTTTGATCTGTACATTTTCAATAATTTAATTATGGGGCTGTGGATCCGTTTATTTTCAAACGTAATTTGTAATGGCACCTTGTCTTTAATTTTGTCTGATGAAGGTAAATGTAATGAACTGAGGGGAAGATATTTTTATGGTTGAAATAAAATCAGATGTGAAAGTATGTACATCGACAACATAGAAATGACAAAAGAACATGGAAGTAAAATTTAACAACTCAAATTCAAACTACATGATGGAGTATTGAACTTATCCTTCGCAATTAATGTACGATCGGGTTGTGAAATGGGATGATTGATGACCCGGAGCTCTACTTCTGGGGCCGTTTCCTGGGTTGGTTTATGTGTTGCAGTTTAAGTCTGGTGCCCAAGAGCTGTAAATGTACTATTGCTGTCAGCGATGTCTGGTCAGGGTCGTCTGATGGCAGTTCAGGAGCATGTCAACATCATGACGGGAGTCTCTCTGGATTTTCTGCTGGCGGATGTTTGGAGTGCCCCGACTAATACCGAATTGGAGCTGCCGTGATGCCTCGATTGTAACCACATCCTTGCTCGTCGGTCCATGAGTTGGAAATTTGTGTCAACACATTTCCCCGGGCGAACGTTGGAGGGGGGAGAATTGTACCGTGATTTTCACGTCACAATGCCTGGTGTTTCTACAACTTGCCCCTGTACATCTACGTAACCTAGAAATACAACCGGCATCAATAAGATTCATCTCTTTTACCACAAATCTTTGTAATATTATCAGTTGTGGCCAACGAGATCGAAATCCTGTCGAAAAGTGATTGATTGGCTATTGCTGTGGATCCAATCACAGGCCATTTGCAAGTGCCGACAACTGTTAAGCAATAATATTTGTGACTTTCTGATAGACAAGTTTTGGCCTAGTCTGAGGTTGTGTTGGCAGTTCCGTATCAACACAGAATTTAGCTCAACAATTTAAACAATAAAGCATCGACACTCCATCATGGAAGGGTTTACAAGTCAGATGTGAAAATTTTCTAAGGATTTATCGCGGGCGAGTTTTACTCGTATCGGTACCCCGAAGAGTTTGTATTGTACTTGCCCCACCATAAATAAAATATTTAGGCGAAACACCCCTAAAGGGGGTTTGCGGGACAATGCTCGTTGAGTGGAGGGAAGACCAACTTTCCAGAGCCGCGCTGGGTGGTCGCTCGAAGAATAACGTAGCCCAAACAAGTTTTTAAAATATGAAAATATATTGACAAACAAAACAATTACAGGTTTTAACAGTTGAACAATTCAAACAAACAACCCTCCTAAGAAAATAGTTGGAGGAACCCCTTACTAATAAAATCTGGCAAGGCCAAGTACGCGCGGGATTTACCACGTAATGAAAAGAACCAAAGAATAGGAAAAAATAAAATTAATTGAACCGAAATAAAACAATGACCAAGTCAACCAACTTACGAGCTAACGTACATAAGTACCCTCTGTGGTTTCAGACCACGAGATCCATTCGCACATTTGCCAAGATCAAAATCTAAATAGATTCTGCCGAACCTAAAATAAAATTTAATTTCACCCAAAAACACACACACGGACACACTTTTGGCAATGGAAAACTTGTACTAAGGCAAGAATTGAATTAGTAAAGCTAATTAGAAATTTGAAAAATGCAAATTTGCCAAGATGGCGTC
This sequence comes from Meconema thalassinum, assembly GCA_946902985.2. Taxonomy (NCBI): domain Eukaryota; kingdom Metazoa; phylum Arthropoda; class Insecta; order Orthoptera; family Tettigoniidae; genus Meconema; species Meconema thalassinum. Next base: position 181,430,329 of record OX336393.1, read on the forward strand.
ACAACTAACGCTATCACCATGCATCAAGCATGAACACAAAATCAAAAATCTAGCGAAAATAGGCTTCCGCAAATAAATTACTTATTCCACAACACGTTAATATATTAATGCACGAGTTCTTCCAAAATTAAATCATTCAGGTCTCAAAAGACCGCAAAATATCAACTTTTAGACGGAGCGATTAACGGATACGTCGAAACGTACGGCCATGATGCCAACAACCTTTTGTAAGGAAGTCAAAATAATGGAAACAAACTAGTGACGAGACAAATGACAGTCACCAGTAATTAAAACATTTTCCCACCAAAATAAACAAGTTTTTCGAGCTAAATTTGGAAACAGAAATAAGTAAAAATCCTTAAACTAAATCTAACTGATGTTGACCAAACTAATAAGTTGGTAGCAAGCTAATAAGAAAATATATTAACAAGTTGGGACCATCATTTGCGCAAATGTTTGGCCCGTTAGAATTAAATTTAAATAATTGAAAATAAGAAATCTTGCTCCTTGAAACATAACTAAAGTCTTTGCTTCCCTATGTGGTTCAACAGATCACCAACGACACGATGATCATGAAATCTAAATATATGAGAAATAATTCAAATTGAATAATTTTCCAAATGTTTGCATCAAGTCTCTAAAATAATCAGTAGTTTGCTTTCTTCTCCTACCTTCTAGTCCGGCCCATGGGCCGGAGCCCAGAGCCCCAACGTCTGCTTTCAACTTAAGTCATCTTGAGAGTGCTGCGTCACCTTGCACTCCATCCGTTAGCCCGCCAGAGCGGCCCCCGCGCATGCGCGCTACATACGTCGTGCTGCCAAGGTTAGGCAGTGGCAGATTTTGAACTATATAAACAATTGAAGTTATCGAATGTTTCGTCAGGATAGACAACATAATTTCCAATGTACCTTGCATATCAGATGCCCGAAAACACTTCATTTCCAATTTTAGGTTGGCATTTAAGGAGCGGGAAGATTCCTAGCGTTCATTGGTCACACGGTCACTTCACAAGTTTGAATTCGTATGACCGCGAATTCTGGACATATATGTTCATAATTTTTGCCACAGACGACAATAATGTCTTTAATGATATTCCCATTGTCGTCAACATAATTTTAAAGACCATACAGTTTATTTGAAAATGTTACTTTTAGAACCATTTAGGAATGTTTGTTACTTCATGAGGTCCATAATCACCTAGGTTACCACTGGGTCAGAAGCTGGGTTCAGATTATTAGTGACCCCTGGGTTCAGAACTGTGCCCAGAGTTATTTTCACGAAATAGGATTGACGAAAGTTCAGGCAGGGAAAGTGTGCAGATCCAATCGGCACAGCCTCCCACCACGAGACGTCTGCCAGGGGTGACGAGGGAGAGGGCAGGCGAGATTGTAGGATCCATGCATTAGTTTAGCTTGAGCTCACCAACTGACAGTCACAACCTGTCACAGCTACTCCATCTCCAGAGCGTGGTACCAGATATCCCCAACATCGACCAGCAAGGCTGCAGAACCAGGCACCAGATGACAGCGGCTCGAACGAAGGCGACAGTAACCCGTGCACTGGCTACTATCACGTTGTTTGAGGAGAATTCCCCTCATCATGGACAGACTGCAACAAAATCAAGAACAGCAGAAGAGGCACAAACACTTAAAGTTCTCTCACAGTATTCTTCTTCTCAGTCGACCTTGTCACCATTTATTTGTCACTACCTTCATTACGAGGCACACGCGTTATTACTTGTTTTACTCTCATGACTTGAATATTCAGGTAAGAGACTTGATAGTTTCAATTTTGGCCACGAAGTTATAAGTTACAATTTATGATAACAAAATTATGTATAATAAAGAAAAGAACATCACAACACGATGTTCGGGAGGCTAACTAGTTCCCCAACCAAAATCCTCACGGTTACATGATAAGGCTTTACTGTTATCATTGACGGGAGCAATCAGACCCATAATGTTACCCCTCAGAACATGGTGACATGGCAGATGAGAACAGAACAGGATAACAGAACCATCCGAGTCAGCTCCAGATTTCAGACAACTCATATCAATTACATAAGTTAAGAATTTAAACTTCAGATGACAGAAATCAGACTGCATACCAAAGTACACCCTCTCATTCATCTTAGTTGCTTAAGGAGAGAACAAGGAAGAAGGAAGATTGTAGTTTTACGTGACCGTGAATCTTGTGATTATGAGCCACGGGACCTCCTTTTTTTACGTGGAATCCGAACCACAGGACATGGCATTTCACATCGAAAATCTCACATGCATTGACCGGGAATCGAACCCGGACCGCCTTGGTGAGAGGCATACAGCTAGACCGCTGAGCCACCACGCCCCCCAAGGAGAGAACACATCCACTCACTGCACGAGAGAAAATTAAAACGGAACATGCTCACATCCCAACGTTAACACTACCACCGAACAAGAGTACCATTTTCAGAAGCCATACTCCACTCCACGTGCAATGTCAACAGACATCATACATTAGCTCACAGATTACGTTAAGTGACACAACTACCGTCTTCAACCAACGCAAGATACCAGTATTCCGCGACGAATCATCTTACCCCCTTTAACCATCACAGAACAAGTGTGCCCACGAGCAAATGCAGTTCATCCCATCCTCAAATGAATTGATCACAACACTATCACTTACACTCAACCAAGGAATGACAGTTACACGACTGCTTTCCAGTTTACACAAGATTTATCAAGAAGAAAGACTTGAGACGGTGAGAACGCCTATAGCAGGCTTCGTCAAACAAGGAAAAGAAAATGTAATTGTCGACGAAACTAACTCAATCATGTCGCACTTAACCACCCACATAATCAGCTTCCGCGAGCAACTCAACTCCATCACTTACAACCCACATCTCCACGGTACCATGGTGCTCAAGTTCCACAAAAATCACAACTCCTGTCTTCACTGGCAACTCCCTCCGACAACACAGTCCAGTACTCTTGCAGTTCCAACAACAATGAGCAACATTCGTCACTATTTACCATATACCAGCTCCCGAAACGAAACCCTACAAGAACTACAGCTTGCTACTTAATGACTCTCAGCAACCTCAAGATCATCAGGCTCACGTTCTCCTGCAGCTTTACAGTACGAAAGGTGAGTTCGAAATATGCGTCTTCTCTCTGCATCTTCTAATAAAACAGTTACTTCTGTCGGAAATGACAAGACTTTATACGGACCTTTATATTTCGGAATTAACTTTCCTGATACCTTATTTCCAGGAGTTTTCTTCCAGAAATTCTTGACAAACACCAAATCATTCACCTTAAACTTCCCTTGAACTCGACCCTTGTTATAACGAACAGCGAGTTTGTCGTGAGAAACCTTAATCACTTCCTGAGCCTCCTTCCATATTTCCTTTACTCATTCAGGCGACGGCTGATCAGGCAACAAATCATTTAACGACCACATATTAGTCAACGAGGAGTTCGGTGCGAAAGCACATATTAAGGAGAACGGTGTCTTTCCATGCGATTCATGATCCGCCGTATTGAATGCATAAGCCAACCTATGCAGCGATGAATCCCACCTTGCATGGTTGTCCCTATGATAAGCAATGAGAGCAGCTCTCAAATTCCTATTTACTCGTTCCGCCAAACTGGGGTTTGGGTAATACGGTGTCGTAGTGACATGCGATATCGAATATTCGAAACAAAAGTTTCTCATTTGAATGGATGTGAAAGTCTTAGCATTGTCCGAAATAAGGTACTGACACGGACCAAAAGATGTGAAAATACTCTGCAAACATTTAATCACAGAAGTAGAATTACTGACTTTAGTAGGGAAAATCCAACATAATCTAGAAAATCCATCGACACAAACCAAAGCACACCTATTTCCAACCCTGGACCTCGGGAAAGGCCCAAACAAATCCACGTACAGCCGCTCCATGGGTCTTGACGCGGGATCAGATGATAAAAACCACACCTTGCTCGAGACTGCGGGTTTACTTACATTACATGAACGACATCCTAGCACAAACTTTCAAATATCACGATCCATTTGTTTCCAAGTGAAATATTTACGGATCTTTGGCTAGACTTAAATATCCCCAGATGACCTCCCACTGGAGATTCGTGAAAATACCGAAGCATACCATCAACCAGCTGAACAGGCAACACGACCTTAGGTCTCCTGTCGTTTCTAGCAACACAACACAACACTCCAGAACGCAGAAAATAAGGATGAACAGTCTCTCCATTTGATAATTTACTGATGATACCTTCTAAATTAGGATCCTCCCTCTGGTGAATAGCAATGTCTTTGAAAAGTAAGGGTGAATTGTTCAACATATGTTGAGCAGAACTAGCTCCCACCACAACATTACTCACAGCTACTGTCTCAACTCCCTTCTTGCCTAACGGAACTTCTTCATACATCCTACTCAGAGAATCTGCCACCACATTTTCAGAACCTTTGATGTGGCGCACCTTAAACTTAAACGATGATATACGTGTTGCCCACCTGGCAATGCGCCTGGTCTTCCTCAGCCTTGCTAACACCCAACTCAGTGCTTGATTATCAACTTCCAACTCAAATTCTACATGTTCGATGTACAACTTAAATTTCTCCAACGCGAACATCACTGCGAGTCCCTCCAGTTCGTAGACAGAATATGAAGATTCAGGTTTGGTTAACGTTCGAGATGCGAAAGCAATCGCCCTCCTACCATCATCTCCTTCTTGAAGTAAAACTGCGGCTACAGCTCCCAGTGAAGCATCGGTCTGAATAATAAACGTTTTGTTGAAATCTGGGACAGCCAGTACTGGTGCGTTACATAAGGCATCCTTAAGATCGTCAAATGCAGCTTGCTGCGACTCGCCCCACTCAAACGGAACATTCTTCTGCCTCAACTGATTCAACGGAATGGCACGACGAGCAAAATCCGGGATGAATTTTCTAAAGAAATTTATCATGCCCACAAACCGAGCTACTCCCTTGACATTGACAGGCACCTTGTAGTCTCTGATACTCTGCGTACGAGATGGATCGACAGAAATTCCCTTGGCTGACACAATGTGTCTCATGAACGAGATCTGTGACTTAGCAAATGAAGTCTTAGAAATTTTCACAGTTAACCCAGCATTTTTGAGTCTCCCAAACACTTCTCTTAAGTGACGGACATGATCCTCGAAATTTTTACTGAACACCACCACGTCGTCTAAATAGTGGTACAAAAACTTAAATTTTATGCCTGAGAAGACACGATCCAATAACCTGCTCAGAACAGCTCCTCCAGTGCTCAGACCAAACGGTAATATATTATACTCAAACAAATTCCAGTCCGTGGCGAACGCAGTCAAATGCTTCGACCCTTCAGCCAACGGTACCTGATTATATGCTTGCGTCAAATCAAGCAGCGAGAAGAAACGAGCGTCTTTAAACCAACAGAAGCAGTTGTGCAAATCCGGCAAAGGTATCGACTCTTTAACCACCTTCTTGTTAAGTCTCCGATAATCGACCACCGGCCGAAAACCACCGTCAGGTTTCGGAACCAAAACATCGGCGAAGAGTATGCAGAAATGGACGGACGAATAACACCATCAGCCAGCATTTTATCAATAATCTTTTTTAATTCTGCCATCTTGGGTGGACTTAATCGATAAGGCGGATGACGAACAGGAATGTCATCTTCGACAATTATTTTATATGACATAAAATGGGTAACACCTAACCTATCAGTAAATACCTCAGGATACTCTGAACACAAATTTCGAACAACACAAGCTTGACCGTCAGAAAGGTTGCCCAAATCGTGGTCATCAAACCCAAAACTAGCCTCATCCTCAACTTTCTCCTCCTCGTCCACATGATCGGTTTTAACATCATATCTTTCGGAAGCCGAGAATTTCAACTTAATCTCAGGACAAATGTTAAACCAAAACGATTCTCTCCCCACATCTAATGTCACTCCAGAATGAGACATAAAATTTGCCCCTAAGATAACAGGACAAGACAACTTTGCAATAATCCAAAATGGAAACATCCACGTAAAATTGTGGATTCGAATTTTCAACTTAACCGAACCAAGAATTTCTAACGATGAATTATTTGCTGACACAAGTTTAACGTCCACCTTGGACAACGCTGGAAACTTACAAATCCCTTTCATGGCCTGATACCAATCTTCACTCATTAACGATGCTGCACTACCCGAGTCAAGTAAGGCACTCACGATAGCATCATTTACAAGAATCCCGATCACAGGAGAAGGTAACAATGAATTTAAAGAAATTTTTGCACAATTTTCCCGACCAACCTTAGATTCACAAACAGTACCTGACATCGATAAAACCTCATCAGCATGGTCACGATGCCAGCTCTCCTTCTGTCAATCTTGCTTGCAATTACACTCTCGATCAGAATGACCACTTCCACCACAACGAGCACAATTTATAACATTAACTCCTTCACGAACTGTGGCACCCTGTCCAACAATCGCACCTCCTCGATCCTGACCATTCTGCACACGAGCATTTCCATCACGACCCTGATTCTGAGGAGTTCCCACTTCACGATTCCTATCCTGCCCTGCCGGAGGACGAGTATTTCCCCAACGATTATTCCTACCTTGAAATCTGTTATTATTATTCCAACGATGTGGCATCTCCTTCGGCCTATTACGATTCAATTGACTCACATGACCTCTCTGCGATTCATTCTGTATTACAGACTCAGCATGGACCACAACCTCATTTAACTCCGACACAGTTCGAAAACGGTATCCTACTCTCAACACAGACCTATACTCAGGAGTAATGCCATCGAATATGTGAGAAACAATTTCCCCTTCAGTGAAATCGACAGAAAATACCTTCGCAAACTTAAGAATATCCTGCAAGTAAGAAGTCAACGACTCTCCAACACACTGGAGACGATAGAAATACTGATGTTCAATCGGACCTATCGCTCTTGAAGGCACAAAATTTTCTAAAACCAACCCTATAAAAACCATAATTCTAGTATTTTTTGACATAGCTTCAACTACGATTTTCCTCATCAGTCCACTAGTAAGTGGGAACATCAATGGATATATTTGGGCATCAGTTACATCGAAAACCTCAGCATATTCTTCAATTTCAACTAACTCTCTCAAAAACATAATAATCCCGTCAGTAGTATCAGTACTCATATTTCTCAACCTTGCCACACAAGCTGTCAACGGATGAGCCAAATTTCCAAATGTTTTCTGAGTGAACACAGAACGACCCGAGTTTCCTTCTCTCGATTCACCAGAACCTGCTAATCCTTCTCCACGTCTCACTCGACTAACTGTTTGATCATCGAAATCACCCCGATCATAGAAGTTAAATCTGTTCTTCGACCTTCGGTTACGCCTTTCTGCTGATAAAGGAACTCTCTGACCATCTGATAAAGCACATCGATCCACTCGACTAACAGTAAACCTATTCGCCCTAGGCAACTCTCCAATATCACCCCGATCAACCAAATTAGCACGTCTACGAACACTGTCACTACTGGATACCGAACACACAGGTCTAGAATTTGCATTCGAATAAGAATACTTAACACCACCATACGAGTTACTCATAGTATAAACAGGAAGTACATTACCTACATTCACAGATCTGGCACTAGAAACACGACATACAGCTTCTGTTCTTAACAACGAACGGCGTTCATACAGGTTAGGCCTAGCATCAAATTCAGCGCTTCTGACATCAACACGACCACCGTACACAATATAGGTAGTTGGCACTCCTAACCTAAAATCTGACAACACAGAAGTTTCCCTAACCAAATTCAACTCAGCTGGATACGCCTCCCCAAGACTCAACTGATTAAACCGTGTCACGTCACCATTTACTACCGACCTCATAGCAGAATCACGAGTACTTTCCTTTCTGAAATTAACTTCACTTCGACCATTGCTAACTCGACCATTATTATTAAAAGAAAAGCGCACAATGTGCAAATGCATAGTTGTACATATGATCAATTATGCTAATGCCAGTCTTATTATTGAGGTTGTCCTCATTTTGCAGTTTTGTGCGTGGTACCTTTCACAATGATCGTTGCACAGGTCACATAGTCTTCATTCGGTTGGTGGAAATTCTTGGTTTTGCAGAATCTATAGTGAAATCCATGGGTGGCGTAACGTGTTATTACGTGTCGTAGTTCGTAATTAGCTTGTTTCCACTCTTCCGTCATTATGGCATCTGTGGAGTAAAAGTCGGACCAAATGGCATTTCGTTTCTCATTTAAGGTTCGGCGTGCATTCTCATAGGCTTTGGTGTTTGTTAGGTAAAACTGTATTTTGATGTCGTCGATGAAGTAGTCCTCCTTAGTTAATACATATGTCAACCTTGAAGGGGCAGACTTTCCTATGCCTAAAATCCTCTTAAGATATCGGGCCTTGACTTTTTCTATTATCATCAGGTCGCTGAGTGCGAGTTTTTCCCAGGTAATGCTAATCCCATAGGTTGCTATTGGTGATATGGCTGTTCTGAACAGTAGCATTGCTGTACCCAATCATATTTGTTGAGGTTGTTCGATGTGGTAGATGGCTTTTATTGCTGCGGCCGCTCTTTCTTTAACATGGATATTGTAGGATGTTAGAGTAGTTTGGAGGGTGACTCCGAGGTACTTGAATTTCGGAACTACTTCTAGTGGTTTGTTGTGAAGAGTCATTGTGTTTTTAAGTGCATGCCGTCCTCCTTTCCTGAAGGTCATTATTTGGTTTTGCTGTGGTTAATTTGTAGGCCATTTCTTTCTGTCCATGATGTGAGCCTGTTGAGGACCTCTTGAAGCTCTTCTATGTTTTCTGAACCTATTGCCATGTCGTCCGCATAAAGTAAAAGTGATGCTGATGTATCTATGATTACTTCTGTGATATCTGCTGTCATGATGTTGAATAATATTGGGCTGATTGGATCTCCTTGTAGGATTCCGTTTGTTTGGGTTATGTTTTTGGATAGGGCTATGCTATCTGATATTTGGACATAGTTATATCTGATGATATTCGAGATTATGATTACTAACGGATGTGTAGCCCCTAGTAGGTGATTGTAACTCGACCATTGCTAACTCGATGTTCAACGCTTCGCACAGGCACATTTATAACGTTAACAGGTTGCTGAAATACAGGATTAGCCACTGTAGTACAATTCATACCATCACCATCTACATCCACTGAATCAACTACAGGATACAAATGTGAACCACCCTCTACGACAATACCACTACGTTGCACTACACTAGGTACATTAACATTTCTAGCTCTGAGAGAGTGAGGTACATCACCATTTCCTTCTCCAACAACCGATCGTACTGAACCCCGATCACCACTATCAATACTAGTGTGCCGTTTCTTGGCAATAATCTCTGATCGAACGTACAATTTATACTTTGGCATGAACATTTGAATCGAGCGGCGGAGTTAGTTGTGGCTGGCCTCGATAGGTAGCATATCTTGCCGGTGCTGCCTAGGACAGGGATTGTAGTTCCTCTCTCTGGCCGATAGGAAGAGCTATGTTCTAGCGACAAGTATTTGAACATCTCGACGTTGACTTTTATGGTTTTGGAAGGCTGGTATTTTTCGAGACATGTATGATTTTCGTACTGATGTTGTTAGGCCAGTCATCATGGATCTACGTGGTTTTATAAATACATAAGAAGTAAACTGAAGTTCTACGGTATGTGAAAATATTGAATGATATTATCCCTCTTCGTCAAGTTATTGGCTGGTTACTAATTGTAATCTTACTGGAGATAAACGTCAGGATATGATTCGTATATTATGGAATTAAGGTAGGCTATTTTGTCATCGTAAGTACTTGTGACTGTATCGACTGGCAAGGTAAATGTATTTATATTGTATTATCCTACGTTGCATGATAAGGGCCTTCAAGGTTATACATTCAAACTTGATGTCATCCTCGTGTATTCACACTGGTAGGCAAACTGACACTCATATTTGTTTTGCGTAATTAATGTTTTGTTTTCTGTTTTCTGTTAATTTGTAAATGCATTTTAATTACAAGTAGTATGCCTTATGGTCTGTGGAAAATTTATTAATGTAGGACTTGTTTTGATGTTCGATAGCGCTAGTACGGTGATCGTTTTTCTTCTGTTTTTCATGATGGCTACTGTCGTATTGTTTTTAACTATGTGTGATTATCTGTTGTTAATATTTGTGAGATTTTTGGTAGCCATTGAGGTGAAACGACGTAAATTGAATTAGCTCCGTATATTTTGTGTTGGAAGACATTAATTCTTCAGTTTTAGGCAACGTATTATATTGGATATTGTAACATGCGTAGGCCTGGCTTGTGACATGTATTGTCTCGGGAATTAATTAATTATTTATTTGTGTGGAAATGTATGAAATACGGTATGATGCATTATGCAGGGGCATAATGAAGCTATTGAATATTTAATTCGTCATCCTCTTGATATTTGGCTTGGATTCTCACTAATGACAACAGATGATTGGTTGAAAGCACCGCTTATTTACTTCATTGTAACAACTTTGGCTGAATTACTAAAATATGTATTACAGTCAACTGGAAGGAACAAATATTTGATGTCAGAATCCACATCTTGATTTGTAAGTGTTTTGTTTATTTTGTATGCATGTTTATTGTGAATATATTATGTTTTTACCCGATCACCTTAGTATTATTTCTGGGTTCCGGGGTTCGAAGATGGTTTCAGACAATTACCCTCTGAGTATGAACTTACTATGGTTCAGTGCCTTCCTTCCCAAATGCCATTACTTTAATTGAGGGTCAAATGTGTTATAGCAGTAGCGTGGTTAGATTTGTACCACATTCAGTAATTGTTTGGGGCTAGTCTTTGGATCTTGGGGATTGGAAGTATGATTGGGCCTAAAGTGTGATATTTTTATGTTTGTTGTTACTGTTATTATCTTTGTATAATATTTTCTTGTTGTTTATGTTTCATGTGATAATTTACTGAATGGACGAGAGCATTTTAAAAGCTGCATCATATTTATCTAAAGAGGAACTGGCTTATGAAATTCAAATAAGGAATGGCAACCCTAATTTTCATCGTGAACTGGATATTATTCTTCTCAAATCGTTAAAGTCAGCTCCTGTTGTTAGTCTGACTGATCAACATTCTTATGGGACGAAAGGTAGGTCTGATGTTGTGATATCTGTTTCAAACCTATTAGTGTCCTGTGATGAGTTAAAGCAAGTTGCCAAACCTTCGGCATATCGTGTGAACAAATTAAAATTTCGTTCTATACACTGGATTAATCGTTTAGTGAGCTTAATTGAATATTGGTCCAAGAGTGATACTGTTTTTTCCACCAAGCTAGTTGGGTTTCGTGACAAGCTGATAGATAGTTTTAATCGGTTGTCCTCGAGTGATATTTCTGAGAATATTAGTGAACCTGTTGTATGTTCTGAAAGCGTTTGTTCATATGTTAGTGATTCTTGTGATGGCGTTGTGAATAATAGTAATTATATTGGTAATTTTGAATCAGTGTCGATGGAGAATAATGAAAATATGTTAGGCGCTTTGCAAACTAATAATACTACTGAAGTAAATAAACAAATAGGCTCTTCAAGAAGTACACCTGAGGTCATGTCGGGCCCTAGTAATTTGAATGCTGTTGGTAATTCACGTTCTGATAAGAGATGTAACGATTTTTCTAGTTCAGTTTCTTGCCATGACGTTGGTAGTGCTGGGAATAGGTTAGGATCTCACCGTACTTGTACTGATAAGGAAGTACAAACTGTTGATAGCTTATTTGGTGAATGTGACGTGATAGAAAGAGTAAATAGGCTTAATCTTTCTGTTAATCGTGCCTCGACTAACTTGTTTCTCTAAATAAACTTATGACTGAGGGTCAAGTTAAATTTGCTTGCCTTCCTAACCCATTAGCTCTAATTTTGAAAGATTTTCATGTGTGCTATGGCACTGATATTAATTTATTTGTGAAATTTTTGAAGAAATTAGTGGAATTAAGAGATAGTGCTGGCATATTTGGTCTGTCAGATTTTCAAATTTTGAAAATCATCTTTCCATGCACTGAAGGAATGTTGCGAGGAAAACTGTTTGAGAGTATGAGTGCTGGCCATTGGATATTTTCCATAGAGAGGTTTTGAAATATTTTATCACTCCACGTACCTTGGCAGATTTGAGTAGAGATTATTTATTTCGCGTTCAGCGTATGAGTGAAACGTTAAATGAGTATTTCATTGATATTAGAACTTATGCAAAGGTTTTCGCAGTTGAGTTGACTGAAGAGCAGGTTGTCAATTCATTAGTCGAAGGTATGAATCCCATTTAACGTTCATTCTTGTCCATGCATGCCAAGCCCAAGAATTTCACTGATTTTAATGAAATTATTTTATCTGCGGAGAAGATTAAGAATGCTAATCTGTTGCGGGTAGATGATTCTCCCTTTCCTAGTAATTATCTTCAAGGTTGTTCAGGTTATGTGCCTTCTATAAATAATTTTCAGCCACGTGGAGAGATGCAGCTTGTGGATAATTATAGTAGTCTTGTTTCTTATAAGAATTTACAGGGAAGGCGTGAGTTCATGCCTACTAATGTTCAAGGCCATGTATTTCAGGGGCGTGCTGACCAGAGGTTTAATGGGAGTAGAGTTAGCAAAGGCAAGAGATGTGATTTTTGTGGCTCGTATGACCACATTAGTCGATGGTGCGATGCAGATTTTGATAATTTAAGTTGATATTCGTTGTGGTGTATGTATTGTCAAAATTGTGTAGATGAATTCTGGTCATCAGGACATGTATGTGTTGTGTGTGTTATTGATGGTTGTATTTGTCTACACGTGTGGCGCACATTCTGCTTGATTGTGCAAATCTATAAAGGTTCTTCTTGTTTGTTATTGTCAAAATTGTGTAGATGAATTTTGGTCATCAGGACATGTATTAGTTGTGTGTTTTATTGATGCTTGTATTTGTCTACACGTGTGGTGCATATTCTGCTTGATTGTGCAAATCTATTAAGGTTCTTCTTGTTTGTTATTGTCTAAATTGTGTTAGGTTTGAAGTGACAAACTTGTGTAAATGTATTTGAGTGCATGAGTGTGGGTGATTGTTATTAGTTTTGTTTTGTAATCGGGTGGGTATCTTGGTTGTTTCTTAAGGTGAATTAAGGTTAGGGTTTGTTTTTGCTTAATTTATAATTGAATTTAATTACATACGCCGTACGTATAAAATGATACTATGTTGGGATATCATAGGTAAGTAATTACAAACCTCTTTTGTTCTCCGAGTGATGACTTAGTCATTTATCTGCTTGTTGATTTATGAAGGTAACTACTTGCCGAAATGTGTTTTGGTGATGGAAAATCATGCTATGCCAGGGTAAAATGCGGCTAGTATGACATGTTGATTTCAGTGTGTTTTATTTAAGGGTTATTATTTATTTTGTGTATGTCGATGTCCTAACGGTGTGTCAATTTATATTCTGGAAAATTATGGGGATTTTGTGGGTAGTAAATGGTTTTATTAATTTTGGGAGTTTGTAAGGTCGTATGATTTCAAAGAATGCTTGGGTACGTTTGTAGCTTGCTGGTCTGCACGAGTGGTCAGTTGATCTTCTTTCATTTAGGGTCTTCTGTTGGTCATTTATTGAGGGTTTTCTGTCGAGTCTGTTCTTGTTTTGGTCTTGTTCGCTATATTGTTTACTTAGTTTGATATACTAGGCTATGTCAAGAGTGAATAATTGTATTGTTTATGTTATTGTCTAAATTGTGCATTTCCAAAGTCGGACATTCAGAAAGTATAAATGTGGTGTGATTTGTTTTGTTTTTGTAATTGGGTTGGTTTTCTTGTTGTTGTTGTTGTTGTTGTTTTGTGGGTGTCCAGATAAGTGTGGATGTATATTAATTTAAGGGGTAAAAGGTCATTGTATGTTACTTAGGATCGTGGATATAAATTAGCATTATGTTGACGCATCTGTCAACTTAAGTCTACCAGATGAATGTTATGGGGATTCATTTGCTTAGATTTGAGTTGAATATGTTGGTAAGTATTTATAAACAATTCTCCTAAGTCTTCAGTTGGTTGAGTGGGCTCAATTTTTTTTTGCTGTTAGACTGAGAAATAAATACTTTAGGTTAAGTAATGTGATGTGATATGATGAATTGATTTGTGGTATTTGGTGAATATACTGGGACTCACTATAGGCCTCATGAAATGCGTGCTTCGTCTCGTTTTCCTAGTTTCTGTTTGGTCTGAGTCTGTATATGATAGGGTATTTATGTATTTGTGTTTTGTGTGGATGTGTTGACAAGTGCTAATTCATATTCTGGTTGTTGTTTATTAATTATTTGAGGGTTGTAATTGTAATATTTTTCTGCGTATTTTAAGGTTATGTGTCATGGTGTAAGGTTGTGGTGTGATTCTGCTTTGGTATGCACGTGTGTCCTGTTTTTGAATGATAATAGGGTCTTTCTATTGTTCTTCTTGGAATTTTCTTGTGTTTTCCTGCTTTGGGTGTTTCTTTTGGCATTTTCTTTTACTGTATTTTGGACAAGTCGGTTGAACAGATATGCAATGTGGGACTTTTGCCTTCGTCTTTTGGGATTTTTTTTTTAAATTGTGAATACGAGAGCTCATGTGCCATTCAGCATTATTATTGCAACTTATTTTTGGAAAATACTGTTATTATTGTAATATTTTCGGGATATTGTAATTTTCTAAAACATGCATGCAATTTTCTGTGTTAATTGAGGGTCATTGTTAAACATTTCACCTGTAAAGATGTGGATTCTTGATAGTACTGGGTTATTGTTGTAAAATCTGATGCCATCATGTAATATTTGATTGTAATTTGTTCTTTGTAAATGAGTGTCAACGTTAGATATTAAGCTTTCCTTTACACATTACTGTCGCAGTCGAAATTTGATTTCAGCTAATTTCTTCGAGGTCTTATTCTGCGTTTGGAGTGTTATGCAGTGCGAGAAGATGTCTCTGGCCAGGATATTGGACCAATTTATGTAACCTTCGGATGAAACTGTTCCTGCCATCGTTTATTCAAGATGCCATTTGTATTAATGTTGTGGAAATTGTACAAGGAAAACCTACTCGATGTATTCTACACTTAAGTATTTGTTTACGTTCTTGGCATGACATGTTTTGGTGGTTATGGTGCTGATGAAAACTGAAAAATAGCTTTTAATTAAGTATTTCACATTCGGAAGCTACTGTGTTTGTGATAATTGGCAAAAACTTTTTTATGCTTAAAGATTTGCTTGATTATGCATGTTGATACACTTGTACCATTTACGTCGTCTCTGTTCTGCGAACCATCGACAAGTTTGGGGCCCGGGAGTCTGTGCCGTTTCTTGGCAATA
This sequence comes from Meconema thalassinum, assembly GCA_946902985.2. Taxonomy (NCBI): domain Eukaryota; kingdom Metazoa; phylum Arthropoda; class Insecta; order Orthoptera; family Tettigoniidae; genus Meconema; species Meconema thalassinum. The sequence goes on from OX336393.1 coordinate 181,445,684, forward strand.
ATCTCTGATCGAACGTACAATTTATACTTTGGCATGGACATTTGAATCGAGCGGCGGAGTTAGTTGTGGCTGGCCTCGATAGGTAGCATATCTTGCCGGTGCTGCCTAGGACAGGGATTGTAGTTCCTCTCTCTGGCCGATAGGAAGAGCTATGTTCTAGCGACAAGTATTTGAACATCTCGACGTTGACTTTTATGGTTTTGGAAGGCTGGTATTTTTCGAGACATGTATGATTTTCGTACTGATGTTGTTAGGCCAGTCATCATGGATCTACGTGGTTTTATAAATACATAAGAAGTAAACTGAAGTTCTACGGTATGTGAAAATATTGAATGATATTATCCCTCTTCGTCAAGTTATTGGCTGGTTACTAATTGTAATCTTACTGGAGATAAACGTCAGGATATGATTCGTATATTATGGAATTAAGGTAGGCTATTTTGTCATCGTAAGTACTTGTGACTGTATCGACTGGCAAGGTAAATGTATTTATATTGTATTATCCTACGTTGCATGATAAGGGCCTTCAAGGTTATACATTCAAACTTAATGTCATCCTCGTGTATTCACACTGGTAGGCAAACTGACACTCATATTTGTTTTGCGTAATTAATGTTTTGTTTTCTGTTTTCTGTTAATTTGTAAATGCATTTTAATTACAAGTAGTATGCCTTATGGTCTGTGGAAAATTTATTAATGTAGGACATGTTTTGATGTTCGATAGCGCTAGTACGGTGATCGTTTTTCTTCTATTTTTCATGATGGCTACTGTCGTATTGTTTTTAACTATGTGTGATTATCTGTTGTTAATATTTGTGAGATTTTTGGTAGCCATTGAGGTGAAAAGACGTAAATTGAATTAGCTCCGTATATTTTGTGTTGGAAGACATTAATTCTTCAGTTTTAGGTAACGTATTATATTGGATATTGTAACATGCGTAGGCCTGGCTTGTGACATGTATTGTCTCGGGAATTAATTAATTATTTATTTGTGTGGAAATGTATGAAATACGGTATGATGCATTATGCAGGGGCATAATGAAGCTATTGAATATTTAATTCGTCATCCTCTTGATATTTGGCTTGGATTCTCACTAATGACAACAGATGATTGGTTGAAAGCACCGCTTATTTACTTCATTGTAACAACTTTGGCTGAATTACTAAAATATGTATTACAGTCAACTGGAAGGAACAAATATTTGATGTCAGAATCCACATCTTGATTTGTAAGTGTTTTGTTTATTTTGTATGCATGTTTATTGTGAATATATTATGTTTTTACCCGATCACCTTAGTATTATTTCTGGGTTCCGGGGTTCGAAGATGGTTTCAGACAATTACCCTCTGAGAATGAACTTACTATGGTCCAGTGCCTTCCCTCCCAAAAGCCATTACTTTAGTAGTGGGTCAAATGTCCTTTCTTTCGTCCTTAAGGTCTGGGCAGACATTGCTTCGTAAGCGTATTTTGTTTTGTCTACTGTTCGGTCGACCAGTGCTCCTTGGAATTTCTCTCTTTCTTTCGTTTCCCATAAGGAGTGGACGGACAGTAGAACTTGTATGTACCGAAAGGCTTCTCATATTATTATCACGTTTCTCGACATATATTTAAGGGTGGGTTAATGTTTGTTTAAGTGGGTAAAGTTGAGGGTAGTTCTTGGGGTTTGTTTTGTAACTTTCAGTTGAGAAGCAACACGTATTCTCTCTTACGTTTTTTAATGAGGTTTATCAGGTTTCCTTACCGTTAGTGACGTGGATGTTTATGGCATGGACCCGGGCCTGTTATTTATGTTCATTTTACTGTTGGTAAGATGTCTGAATCTCATACTTCGTCCGGATAGAATATTTATTCAGGTGGTTTATGAAGTCGGGTTATGTTTGATTAAGGGGTTGTTGTTGTTATTTATTCTAGGGTTACGTTTGTATCTTTATTTTATTATCTTGGAGTTTCTTGTTTCGTTGGTAACGTTCTGTAGTGGTGGATGTTTTGACCGATTTTCCTTTAGGCCTACTGCAGTTTTTTTTGGTGATTCCTTTGTTTTAATTTATTAAGGGGTTTATTTAGCTTGTACGACTTCATATGCTAGTTAGAATATTTCTTCTGGTTACTTTTGTAATCAGCCTTTGGTGGGACGAAAGTATTATTTCGTATTTTATTAGTTTTACATTCTCTTTGATTCCTTTTTGTAATTTTGATGCGATGTCCAATCTAATCAGTGTTAGGCTTTTCTGATATCTTTTATATCTTTATTGTGTTTTTTAAATATTTATTTTATTGTTTCCTTTTGTTAACACTGTATATTTATTTACAGCCCCATCACCTATCATTTACCATTTCATGCGCTTCTCACGTCCCTCGTTTACTTTTGTTTTGATATTAAATTTTGTTTACAACCTTTACTCGGGATGTGTGGTTTTTAGTAGTTGTATCTCCATCTGTCTCAAAATGTGAAAAAGGTACACAACTGGGTTATTAGATCCACGGCCTGTCCTTACCGCGCATGCGAGAAACCTGTTTTGGTTTCTCAGTCTGGCCATCGACTGCGTGCGTGGGGTGCGTTTGTCTCAGGGTCGCAGATTGCGTGCTTGTGTATATTTCTCATCTTGAATATTGGGAGATCGATTATGTGAATACTGCATTTCCCGTGTATTGGTTGTAATTTGATAGTTTATATATATTATAGGGGAATTTCAGAGAAGTCCTAATACCGTTTGTATTAATTCTGGATCTCCCTCGAGCTTCTTTACATTAATAGCCTGCTTCGAACATTATCCACGATATTCTAATAAACTCTATCTTTCTGGCAACCGTTAAAACTTAATGTCATGTCTTTCACCGCTGTGCGCTTTGACGTGATATGTTGATCTGCTGTGATTTATTTCAACCTACTCTCTTTGACAGCTCCCATAATGCTGCTCTGTGTGAGTCAAGGGCCCGACGATCACGTGATGCAGACATATGACGATCTAGATGACAGCTGATCTTTGTGTCAACATTCAAGCTGTAATGCCATCTAAAATAAGTTGGACAGACGCAAGCTATGTCCAAATTTGGCAGCCGGGAGTTCTGATACGTAACTACTTGATAACGGACCGATAATACGCTATGTTTTATATAGGGTGCCATCTGTGGGTTACCTTTTGAAGCGACTTCGCATCAATGTGAATGAAACGCACCCGCCGAGGAGTTTAAGCTATGCATTTATGGAACTCGACCAGTATTATTGTAATGTCGAGAGGATCGCAATAACAATAAGAAGAACGGATGGTCTGTCGACATGACTGGATTCTATAATGGTCCTTCTAAATGTTTCGTTTACCGTGCTAAATTATTCATAAAGCATAAGAAGATGTTGGTGAAGACACGTGGGAATGGCGGATTGTATTCTCTGGCTATAAGAGAAATGTATATGGCTATTATTTCCGAAGGGAGTATCTTCTGTGAACTTCTTGATCGTCTCCAGCAAAGCTAAGTGATACCTTATTTATCTTGGTGTTAGCAAGGCTCGGAGAAATGCATTTCTGAAGAAGAAATAAAGTCATGTCCTCCTCCCTTCTTTCAGTGTTAATGTGTCCCTGATTCTTCGACCTTCTGGTTAGATTGGAAATTGTCCTGTTTTGGTTTATGGGTTATTATTTATTGTTCTCCTATTTTTTATATTACATAACGTAGAGATGAATCGTGTTGTTGTTTGGGTTGTAATTTTATTTAAGGTTATTTGTCGTTGTGGTTTTGTTTCGATTTTCTTTGTGTTATATTTTACGTTTAGTTTTTCTTCTTGTTCGTCAGGAAACGTGATCGATATGCATGGGAGGTATTTCTTGCTAACTTCTACTCCTTGTAATAGTATGGGATGTTACAAGGCTCTTTAGGGGTTAGTAATATTTTGGGTTAATTTTGTTTTGAGCCTAGACGTAGGAGTGTGTGCTGTTCACACATTGGCTGACTTCGTCAGTCTTAATAGTGAGAACACACACAATGTTTGTTGTTGTTTTTGTGTGTTTTACGCTATGTCTGTCATCTGTGCTGCCTTATGGATAACCCTCTGGGTTTTTTCTTTCGTCCTTAAGGTCTGGGCAGACATTGCTTCGTAAGCGTATTTTGTTTTGTCTACTGTTCGGTCGACCAGTGCTCCTTGGAATTTCTCTCTTTCTTTCGTTTCCCATAAGGAGTGGACGGACAGTAGAACTTGTATGTACCGAAAGGCTTCTCATATTATTATCACGTTTCTCGACATATATTTAAGGGTGGGTTAATGTTTGTTTAAGTGGGAGCTTGACTGAAAGTTGAGGGTAGTTCTTGGGGTTTATTTTGTAACTTTCAGTTGAGAAGCAACACGTATTCTCTCTTACGTTTATTAATGAGGTTTATCAGGTTTCCTTACCGTTAGTGACGTGGATGTTTATGGCATGGACCCGGGCCTGTTATCTATGTTCATTTTACTGTTGGTAAGATGTCTGAATCTCATACTTCGTCCGGATAGAATATTTATTCAGGTGGTTTATGAAGTCGGGTTATGTTTGATTAAGGGGTTGTTGTTGTTATTTATTCTAGGGTTACGTTTGTATCTTTATTTTATTATCTTGGAGTTTCTTGTTTTGTTGGTAACGTTCTGTAGTGGTGGATGCTTTTACCGATTTTCCTTTAGGCCTACTGCAGTTTTTTTGGTGATTCCTTTGTTTTAATTTATTAAGGGGTTTATTTAGCTTGTACGACTTCATATGCTAGTTAGAATATTTCTTCTGGTTACTTTTGTAATCAGCCTTTGGTGGGACGAAAGTATTATTTCGTATTTTATTAGTTTTACATTTCCTTTGATTCCTTTTTGTAATTTTGATGCGATCTCCAATCTAACCAGTGTTAGGCTTTTCTGTTATCTTTTATATCTTTATTGTGTTTTTTAAATATTTATTTTATTGTTTCCTTTTGTTAACCTTGTATATTTATTTACAGCCCCATCACCTATCATTTACCATTTCATGCGCTTCTCACGTCCCTCGTTTACTTTTGTTTTGATATTAAATTTTGTTTACAACCTTTACTCGGGATGTGTGGTTTTTAGTAGTTGTATCTCCATCTGTCTCAAAATGTGAAAAAGGTACACAACTGGGTTATTCGATCCACGGCCTGTCCTTACCGCGCATGCGAGAAACCTGTTTTGGTTTCTCAGTCTGGCCATCGACTGCGTGCATGGGGTGCGTTTATCTCAACTAGACTGACTACGATCATACAACAATTGATTAACACTTTGAAAATCTTCTGTCGCAAACACAGGATCTGATTCGTCAAAACCCTTTTCAGCACATTTGACAATATTTATTTCAGCCTCAATGATATCAATTAACTCCTCATCTGACTTATGACTTGACACAACAAAGATGTCCTCGCAACGTGGAAATAGATAACGCAGCCCAGCCCGCAGTCTATCATACTGAGATGAAGTACCATACTCTTCCAGGAAAAATAAATTCACAATACTACTACACAAATCCACTTTATACTGCATCTGGAACTTACTCAGGTTCAGCTCTGCATCCTGCTCGAATGTGGGCAATTCAACAAGAACGACCAGATTCTCGCTCAGCCTCTCACGAGCCGACACCAAGTCTGATGGCACCACCATGCCTCTAATTTGTAGCTTATAAGCCTCTTCATCCTCATACAGATATTTGGGATCAGGAACATATCTCTCCGCCATGATAAAAGAGAAAACAAAACACAAATATTAGAATATAACCCAATCAGAGCCCTACCTAATGAATAATTCAGATCCAGCTTCACTTGTTCAACTGCCAATCTGTTTAAGATTTTAACTGAATAACTTTTGCACCACATAAAATGATGCCTGAAATGCAAAATTTAACCATCACGATACCCTTCTTGCGACCACAAGCACGAAATTAACTACAGAGAATGCTACCATTTCTTCTAACATTAAGATGCATGACAAGATCTGCCGGATTTCAGAAAATCGAAAACCACGCTAATGCTACCAAAACTTCTGCCCCGCCATAAATAAAATATTTAGGCGAAACACCCCTAAAGGGGGCTTGCGAGACAATGCTCGTTGAGTGGAGGGAAGACCAACTTTCCAGAGCCGAGCTGGGTGGTCGCTCGAAGAATAAAGTAGCCCAAACAAGTTTTTAAAATAAGAAAATATATTGACAAACAAAACAATTACAGGTTTTAACAGTTGAACAAATCAAACAAACAACCCTCCTAAGAAAATAGTTGGAGGAACTCCTTACTAATAAAATCTGGCAAGGCCACGTACGCGCGGGATTTACCACGTAATGAAAAGAACCAAAGAATATGAAAAAAAAATTGAACCGAAATAAAACAATGACCAAGTCAACCAACTTACGAGATAACGTACATAAGTACCCTCTGTGGTTTCAGACCACGAGATCCATTCGCATATTTGCCAAGATCAAAATCTAAATAAATTCTGCCGAACCTCAAATGAAATTTAATTTCACCCAAAAACACACACACGGACACACTTTTGGCAATGGAAAACTTGCACTAAGGCAAGAATTTAATTAGTAAAGCTAATTAGAAATTCCAAAAATGCAAGTTTGCCAAGATGGCGTCACAACTAACGCTATCACCATGCATCAAGCATGAACACAAAATCGAAAATCTAGCGAAAATAGGCTTCCGCAAATAAATTACTTATTCCACAACCCGTTAATATATTAATGCACGAGTTCTTCCAAAATTAAATCATTCAGGTCTCAAAAGACCGCAAAATATCAACTTTTAGACGGAGTGATTAACGAATACGTCGAAACGTACGGCCATAATGCTAACAACCTTTTGTAAGGAAGTCAAAATAATGGAAACAAACTAGTGACGAGACAAATGACAGTCACCAGTAATTAAAACATTTTCCCACCAAAATAAACAAGTTTTTCGAGCTAAATTTGGAAACAGAAATAAGTAAAAATCCTTAAACTAAACCTAACTGATGTTGACCAAACTAATAAGTTGGTATCAAGCTAATAAGAAAAATATATTAACAAGTTGGAACCATCATTTGCGCAAATGTTTGTCCCGTTAGAATTAAATTTAAATAATTGAAAATAAGAAAGCTTGCTCATTAAAGCATAACTAAAGTCTTTGCTTCCCTATGTGGTTCAACAGATCACCAACGACACGATGATCATGAAATCTAAATATATGAGAAATAATTCAAATTAAATAATTTTCCAAATGTTTGCATCAAGTCTCTGAAATAATCAGTAGTTTGCTTTCTTCTCCTACCTTCTAGTCCGGCCCATGGGCCGGAGCCCAGAGCCCCAACGTCTGCTTTCAACTTAAGTCATCTTGAGATTGCTGCGTCACCTTGCACTCCATCCGTTAGCCCGCCAGAGCGGCCCCCGCGCATGCGCGCTACATACGTCGTGCTGCCAAGGTTAGGCAGTGGCAGATTTTGAACTATATAAACAATTGAAGTTATCGAATGTTTCGTCAGGATAGACAACATAATTTCCAATGTACTTTGCATATCAAATGCCCGAAAACACTTCAGTTCCAATTTTAGGTTGGCATTTAAGGAGCGGGAAGATTCCTAGCGTTCATTGGTCACACGGTCACTTCAAAAGTTTGAATTCGTATGGCCGCGAATTCTGGACATCAATGTTCATAATTTTTGCCACAGACGACAATAATGTCTTTAATGATATTCCCATTGTCGTCAACATAATTTTAAAGACCATACAGTTTATTTGAAAATGTTACTTTTAGAACCACTTAGGAATGTTTGTTACTTCATGAGGTCCATAATCACCTAGGTTACCACTGGGTCAGAAGCTGGGTTCAGATTATTAGTGACCCCTGGGTTCAGAACTGTGTCCAGAGTTATTTTCACGAAATAGGATTGACGAAAGTTCAGGCAGGGAAAGTGTGCAGATGCAATCGGCACAGTACTCATTACTCTAAAGCGAAATGTATTTCTTAATATGAATTATAATCTGCAGCAAAGGCAATGTCTTATATGTTTAAAGATGTACGGTGAGTAGGCTTTGGGTTGGCAGATTAGTCCGAGACCCAATATCTATTACTTGGCTTGTGATCAGCACTAAGTTTTTTCTGTTACTCAACTTGTTTAATTGTAAATGGTACGGCACCTTGTGTTTTATTTCTGTAGTACCTAATTTTGCCTTTTAATGTACTTGAGTATATTTTGCTTTGGTTTCAGTGTGTGATCATTAATTACCGTACTTGTTTTATGTGTTGTATTTCCTTTATGGAATAATTATGTGTTTGCCTTGTACTACGGCCCGAGAGCCGTTTTGTGTCTTTTGATTGAGATCGGACAAAATCTGCCAAGCCCTTGTAGGCCTTACGAAGTACCTAACCTATGCCAAATCACATAACCTAAAAGTGTGCCATCCACAGCTCTCATATACATTATTAATTTATTTTCCTTTTATTTCTTGGCCTTCTGATGGTCGTAATTCTCGTTCATAAATTTTTGTTTTTCTATTATTGTTCGTTTCCTGGCGACGGTCGCCATTACTTTTTTTTGGGCATATTGTCATAAGATTGAGATGAAAACACTCAGTCGAGCTGTTATTTGATCCGCTTCATTTCGTTTTTGGTTTAATATTTTGAGCGGATAAACTTCTATTTGTCATTCGTGATTTGATTTCGACCTTCCTTGCGAGGTTTCCTATTTTTGAAACATATCATCGGTAATTTCTGCTTAAACCTTTCCTTTGGGTAATCTAACTTTTGTGGAATCATGGGTACTCATTCGACCTCTTAAGAGGGGTTTGCTTTTGCGAATTTCTACCCCTGTCCTTTCTACTTTTAACTTGACTTATGAATTATGATTATTTTTGGGGTTTGAAATAAGCCTTACCTGTTGTAATTGATGTTATTACCTTGTTCTTTCTTTGATGTATTTGTTGTTGTTTGGATGTAATTACTAACGTAATTAACTTATTAACTCTTCCTTGATCTGTCCTTTATTTGTAATTTGATTTTGTTCTTACATTGTATTTTGTTTTGCAAAGACGTTGTTCTTTATTTCCTAGTTAAGATAAAGGTCACAATAGCTTCTAACACGGTTCTGGGATTAGGGCTCTCTTTCACACTACGGTCTTCTTAGTGCCGGTACAATTGAAATATGAAACACTTTCGACCATTGCATGCAGTGGGGATGGAATAACCTGGGGTTAATCCGCACAGGATGGACGCTATCCGTACCAGATTTCAAACCTAGATTAGCGCTCCATTCCATCCGTCCGAGTGATTTACGCGCTCGGCTACACTGGTGGGCATTTACTTCCGTGTTATGTTTTGATTTGTGTTGCTGATCGTGTAACAGTTTCCTGCCTTTGCACTTTTCGAAGTGAGGGAGTACAATCGTGTGAACACAATACATAATATGGTATACCATCAGCAGATTGTTATATGGACATTGAAATGTTAACCTCTTATGACTGAAACTGCTCAGAAATGTTTAACTTAAGTGAACTAATGTTGTTGTTTCATTTTAGCGGCTTATATACAGTGCTTATCTAGTAGCCGCATGTACGTGTGTGTGTATATATAATTTGTATGCTAATCTGTATTATAGTGATGTCGGTGATAGTAGTAGTGTTTGTATTCGTAATTGATATGATGATTGGTAAGGAGGCGGCCTTGGGTTTAATTTAGGAACCATCTTGGCATTTAGCTGGAGTTAAATGGGGAAACCACAGAAAACCACTTCCTGGGTGGCTGAGGTGGGCATCGAACCCTCCTCTTAGTTGCTTCATGAGGCTGAGTGCACTTCGTTCCAGCCCTCACCCCAGAATTAAATTTCTTCGCAATGTGTATGTCAGTCCAATCTACGGCTCAAATGACACAAACCTTCCATTTCTCGAGATCATAAGGAGTTTCATTGATGACTGTCATACGCCATAGACTGTTGCATGGATATTGATTAATTTAAGACCTTTGCGACATCGTGGTCATGTTGCCCATTGTACTTAGGTGTGTGTGCGTGTGTGTGTGGACTCTGTCTGATAACGTGTGTCATTGTAATGGCTGTAGTAGTGTGTAGGCTACATTTTTTGTAGTTGAAGCTAGGATTTTGAAGAAAGTGGCCGTAGTTTTAAGCCAGGAACCATCTCGACATATGTTAGTTATTGTTTTAAGGGGCGAAACAGCGAGGTCATTTAACCTCTCGGCATTTGCCTGTAGTAGAGGAACACGGAAAACCACTTGAAGGACAGCTGAGGTGGGACTTGAACCGTCTCTTCTCAGGTGTGCCTCACGAGGCTAAGCGCGCCCCGTTCTGACCCTCAAACAAGAATTAAATTTTGTTTGCAGAGCCAGTAATCAAACCTAGGACCTTGGGATCCGCAGTCTCAATGCGATCCCCGAGACACATAATGCGGAACATACTGTTACAACCTTATCATAATAGCAGAGCTTACATTTTACCAATAAGAATGATATTGAGAACACCCAATACCACATTCTCTTAGAAACAGATGTTCAGCTTATTTCTTTGCTTTGACTGATAAGCCTCCTGAGAATAGTTCATATTACAAGCTCTAACGAATACTGGATTTGAGTTGCAAGGAAACTTAATTTCCACTATACCAGTGTCACAATCTCAAGACACAAGGCTTCCCTTACCAACATTTGCATCATATCAAAAGTAGATAGCCTATATGTTTTTGTAATTTGAAAGATGACTCACCAAAATGTCCAGCTTGCAGTATCCATTTACATTTCTCCTCACATAGATATTCTTATAGAATGCATTTACATCCAACGAATTAGACGCTTTGGTTCACAATTTTCAGTTGGGGAAAGAACTTCCCTCACCATGAATGTAGGCTCTATGTTCAAAATTTCAAAATGCACACGACTATTGGCGCTTAAACTTCGAAATCATCCCTGTGTATATTTCTTATCCAATTCTCCTTTACTGTTTGGTCTTTATGAAATAATGTAAATGTTGAAATAACCTTCAACAGTATAATTCGATCTTCAGCTTGTTACATAGCATGTGCGACCCGTTTCATGGCATGTCACAACTCTTCTTGCATTATATGGTACCGGTACCGGTATTTATTATTATTCGCAATGTACTACACTACCTACGGTACACTATTAACATGATAAACAGTGCGAGATCACTCGAGATAATATTTATACGAATTCTTGGCAGTAGACGCACTCGCAACAAACGTAAACAGCCGTTACTCGAAACTTCCCCTTGTGATAACCACCATTTTTGGTGAATCGATTGTCGTACTACGGTGTGATATATCAAGAGCAACTACAATACTCAGACCTTAATGTAGAAAAAACATGGCGGCGACGGTTGCCCTACCAATAGCTAAGATCATGTCATCGGGCTTGTCACAGTTCGTGTAAATTATTATTTTCACTCACCTAAGAGCATAAAAAGATATCACAAGATGAGACTAGGTTCAGAAGAAATATGCATCAATAATTTAGACTTACCTGAATTAATTTATCTATATAGTTCTGGCCTCGAATTAGAGGTGTCTTCGTCTTCACCCAAGGGGCAGCTACAATAGTCTCACTGTTTCTGTGGTTGAATAAGAAGCTTTTTGGCGAGTTATCACGATTTATATTTAAGTTCAGTAATTATAGATTAATATTATTAGCATAAAATCAAACAGATTCTGAAGTAGGAGAGAAGAAAGTACCCGGTTACTGAAGTGCTGTCCCAGCACATGCAGAGTATTTGTGTGCACAATCGGAATGAGAATAGTTGCCTGAAATAATCGAACCAAAGCTATAGAGATACAATTCAATTAAGACATATCGTGGAATTGTCTAAAATCTCGAGTAAAACATCACACCGAATTAGTTGATTGAAATATGCAACGAAGTCTTCGTGCGGATATCTGAACATAATTATGGATATTACCACATACATAGGACGCGATATGTTACCATCTAACCTATTAAACACTCGCTGTTATCGTTTGGAATAGTTGTACGCTGGAAATAGTTCATTTAGTAAAGTAATGTAGGTAGGAAAGCACCATCTCCCTCTTACGGAATTATCGCGGAACACCATCTCGTAATATAAGTACATAATTGGCAAGTTACTCACAACAGTTTATTACACACATCATAATAAAAAAATAACTTGCAAGATGTAAGAATCACAAAAGTATGAATAATGACGGAACACATTGAGTTCACTGTTGGGCACAGGGGATACATCTTCCTTAACCAATAAAACAGAAGTTCACTGCAGTATTTGGCGTGTATACAAGGCAGTGTAGAACATCTGACAGACTGGTAAGGATTTACGGAGGCACATGAAGCTGAGCGTTCAAGATAACGTCAACAGTTTAGTCTTGCCGTAGATGATCATTGCGTTTTCCCTTTACGTTCTTAAGTTCGACACTACCGGTACTGAAGTGTACTAAGCTATTATTACATTGTCACTAACTAGCAAATCATTGCGGTGTATATTCTTGAGACACTTCAATTAATGCTTTAGTCTTGGGTACTTCAACATCTGCAGTAAATGACACAATGCCATCGGTCAACTGAATAATCATCACAAAACTAACTAGTCCATAATAAGCGTATTATCACGTCATATTTATACACGATTGCAGTACATAAACGCGAACTGGACTTTACAGACATACTGAAGACACTACAAATTACAGATGAGCAATAGTTTATCCCAACTTTCATCAAACAAAGCTAATCAAAGCTAAAATTGTATCCCAGCAACGAATGTAAACAAACAAAATCTCAGGCTTCCGCATATGCCATTTTCACACTTTCGATACCTGCATTAAGGTCTGAGTATTGTAGTTGGTCTTGGATATATCAAGACCAACTAAAATACTCAGACCTTAATGCAGACCTCGAAAGTGTGAAAATGGCGTATGCTGAAGCCCCGGCATATTGTTTGTTTACATTCGTTGCTGGTAAACACCAGGGGCGGCTCCAGTTCCGAACAAGGGGTAGTACCAAGTAAAAAAATATGAAAATATTGGTATTTTCATAACATTATATCAGAGCAGGGTTCAATTTCTTGTGTATATATAGGGCCTATACTAATCTTGATAGTCAACATTTCACATCGGGACTTACCGAAAATAATATATACGATAAGAAAATATAGGCTATAAAAACGTATAAAATAAACTTTTTCAGCACTCAACCATCCACTCTCGAATAGCCTACAACACAAGCTCAATGCTTGACTTTAACACATTGACACTCACTAAAAATAACCACGAACCGTTAACAAGAACTGAAGATAGACTACATACAGGAATTCGCGCGATTTCATCCAGGCCTGACAGTTGCAGATGGTTATCAACCATACATTTTTAGCTACCGAGAGTAATCCGTGAAGCCTTAACATGTACGGTTGTAATGATCGTACGTTTTTCTCTTTTATTCATTCGCTTAGTTATTCACTTTACCAAATAAGGAATTAATAAATACATATTATTTTCACTATGTATTAGGGCAAGTCTAAATTTCACTGTTGGACGCAGAGCCCCCTTTCAGAGAAATCTAGAATTAATGCTCTTTGTGTGAGAGCGATTGATTGCCAGTTTGTGTCAACCATCTCCCCACCCCACCAATAACCAATGAGTCAAATTACTTCCAGTCAATCAAGCCATTGGCCCACACCCTCTTCCCTTCCTCCCTTTGTGACAGCGTATGACAGGCATGGCGCTGGCCCAGTACCTCAGTGTGACCGATATATAGCATTGCACATCACTTTCAGTATTGCCTTGAGCCAAAAACTATCCGGCAAGGGGCCCAGCGTATTTGCTCATAGCGAGTGACGAGAGAGGCTACGGAAAAGTCCGTAAATTGGACTGCGCATGCGGCAACCGTGCCGTATAGACCGCGGCTCAAGATATCACTGGGGCGAAAATGGAATCAATGATCGTACTCTGCGGACGGAATGTTTAAACTACTAAGTAATTTGAAACTAATTAGATACCGTTATTAAACGTAGGCATTCGAAATTATTCTTTCAGGACTATGAATGATTTATTTTGACTTAGAGGGCAGTGTCATGTGACGGTGGCACTACACCTAGAACCGCCCCTGGTATAGTCCAGGACACCTTAAATAAGTTACTAGAAAACCAACATGGCCGCCACATTTGGTGTTGCCAACTTACATCATTTAACACCAAAAAGTCAGCACACACATCCATGTAACACGTATCGCAAATGATCCAAACTAAGTTAAGGCTCTTTTACGAAAATACGTTTTACATGAAGTTGTGAAGCAGTCCTTGCTCAAGTTAGGGACATCTTGGTCATCAGCCCTCGACAGTAACTCTTAAGCAGTATTATGGTAGTGAAGTTAACTTAAATTATCTCTTCTAGATTGATTTTTAAAGCATCATATAAAATGCATAAGAACAGAAACATTAATACTTACTCAATTATTTTCGCCAGGGAGCTAAAGATGAGCATGTTCATTTCTTCTTATAGGCTATATTTTTATAATTAGTCCAAAAAATGCAGACCATTCTGTTTTAAGATGAGTGTTCAGAGAAGGATTTAGGAGTAGGAGAGAAATATAATAGTAGGGTACATATTAGCTTATTATTTCTTTATTTTTGATAAGTACCGTACTCATTTCTTGCATGTATTGGCAACTCAAACTAACACTTGGGGCGCTGCGGTCGGTCTGGATAAGTAGAGTAAAAATACTCAATAACACGCGTTTCATATGGAACACTTTTTATTTTTCGGTAAATGTGGTCCCTAAAATAATGACAGTGTTATTTTTGATTGTATATATGTATAACTGTACGATACACGTGATCTAATTTGTGTGTTCCACTGGATTTTATGTGTCAATTGCATATTATCAAGCATCGGTTGTCTGTTGGTATCTGTTTTTGAGCAGTTCGAGTCATGGCGCTGTTACTTTAAAAGCTATATTTGAGTTTGCTCACTGTACCATAGACTGTAGAAATTATTTGCTGCTTGGTAGGGCGAAGGGATGAGTTTAACTTGTATTAAAGCTCGGGGGACACAGGAATTGCTTGATTTAGATGGTTAGCTGGTGGGTTTGGTGTAGAATATCGGACTGGTAGCAGGTTCTCGCAGAGTTGATATTTACCCTGCGAAGTCAAATTAGGCCTATATGACTCGTAGTGGAATGGCTCGGATATCGCAGAGCGAGGTGATGGCGATTGGTAGGGTAATTGGAAATGAACTAGGGAGGGGGAAGGATACCTGACTGATGAAGCTTGGCTGTAGTCGGCTGGTGTAGGCCTAGCTGTCTTGGTACGGCTTGGCTCAGCGTAAACAGTGAACAACCCGTCCTGTCGTCAGTGAGTGTAGTGGTGAGTGGTCCAACCCGCTCCTGTTGCCCGTATTTATTTGGTATCGTCACCTTTTGGCTATTGCTATTTACATCTTTTGGAAAGTGATGAAAACTTATATCCGCAGCCCTCTTTTATGCATCGACTTACAGCCGTAAACTGAGCAATATACGTTGCTTTTACTCATTTTACACTCCATCAACGAATAAAACTTATTACTTATGTATAAAGACACGAAGAAATTACCTCGATCTGCTTACGAATACAAGAACCCATATACAAACAGTCACCTCGTGACAAATGTACCCTACTTGGTAAGTTTCTAATTTTTACCGCTGGAGTTGCCAATAGGCCTACATATATGAAGGCAGAATTGAGACAAGCTGTTGAAAGCCTGTTGGCAAATCCCTATTGAGATGCAAAGAGGATGGTTGATCCAATGCTTAGGCCTAAAACCATTCGAACTAGTCGTGGATTTTAGGGGCATTAGACTAATGGCAACTCGAATATTTCGTCTTGGAATGGTAGAAAGCAGCAGTTGGTTGATTTTGGGGCTTTGTGACATCATGGTCATGTAGATCTGTGTACTTGGGCGTGTGGAATTTGTCTGATAACCTGTGTTATTGTGATGGCTGGATTAGTGTGTGCATTTATTATTCAGATGAGGATTGGGAACGAGGTGGCCATGGCCTTAATTTAGGAACCATCCCGGCATTTGCCAGGAGTAGAACCGTGGAAACCACTTCCAAGATGGCTAAGATAGGAATCGAACCCTCCTTTTCTCAGTTTTGCCTCATGAGGCTGAGTGTGCCTTGTTCCATCCCTCAGACCAAAATTATAATTTCTTGGCAGAGCTGGAAATTGAACCTGGACCAACAGCCAAAAAATGCTAGCCGCACAACGCGAGATGGTTGGTAGAATAGTCTCCTGACCTCTCATCAACCGGCACATTAAAAGCCACTTGTAGAAAATTCAATGAATTCACTGAGAAATTGACGAGTTAAGTACAGGCGTAGAAAGGCAAGCTTTATCGACGGAGTAATATATTGAAAATTATAATTATAAGATACCAACACAAAACAATTTTCTTTGGAGAGCTGAGTTATTTAAATTGCGAGAGTGGAATATACGAGAGGGAATTGAACTGAGGCAGCGTTGTCGCGAATGGGTACGTCCTCTACACTTCCACTCATTTCTACATGATCATAATAATAGCATTATCATGACGAATACAATACATAGTGTTATCACTGACCTAGTTCAAGTGCGCCCCGCTGTTGGCCAGCGCTAGTGGTGCAGATCTCCAACGCTACAGTCAGCCGCAGTCAGCTGTTCAAAAATGGGATACGCGCTGGCCTGCGTAAACCTCTTTACGAAGGCTGCGGTTAC
This sequence comes from Meconema thalassinum, assembly GCA_946902985.2. Classification (NCBI taxonomy): domain Eukaryota; kingdom Metazoa; phylum Arthropoda; class Insecta; order Orthoptera; family Tettigoniidae; genus Meconema; species Meconema thalassinum. The sequence goes on from OX336393.1 coordinate 181,462,390, forward strand.
GCTGATTACATCAAATTTTCAGTGCACATTCTAAAATAAAATAATAGCCTGCCTTCAACCAAAAATGTTCAAGGCAAAACGACATACGTAATAGAGGTAACACGTCAGGAGTGAAGAACCAAGTAGAATACTTAACTTAGCCTAAATACCTTGTGTAATGATGAATAATAATTATGGAAGTGATGTCCTAATAGATGCTTTCTCCTTAGCTGTCTGTAACCCACCAGCTATGCCCTTTTATAAAACGACATATACTGTAGTGAAATTTCAGATTAATTCTGTACCATGTATCACTCCTTTTTCTATTTGCTTTCACTTTGATAATATATCATTTTCATACCTTATTTCATCTTCTGGCGGGAGGGGGGGGGGGGACATTATCAATTGTAACTACTAACCTTGATCACTTCTGCACCGGATATGTGTGCTAAATCAGTTAAACATGTGTTTTTATTTATTGTATATTTAACAACCGCAGCCATGTTCGACAGCATATTTGGTATGTGAAACTGCCGCAGTGAGCGATCACATTGACGTCATTAGTTACCAACATATCCGATACTAAATAGGCCTAAATTAGACGACACATGTAATGTTGTAATTATGTGAGAAAAAGAAATAAACGAGCTCTTCTTGGTTAGACGACTGACTGGACGAAACCATTGGTCGCTACTTGTTTAGACAACTGTCTGGACGAAAATTACCGATTGCACTACAAGCAAGGAGGTCTGGGCATAAGCCCCAGGTTAGGTTTGTTTTGTATGTAGAACAGTATTTACCACTGTAATGAACGCTGATCGCAAGAATGTCATGTTTCGAACTAATCGGGAAAAAACCAGCGCCTCACTGCCTAAAAGTTATAGGTCTAGGCACAAACCATGGTTTTGGATGAAAATTATTGATGCGTGTCTACCCCAACTGTGCGTGACAAAATCCAGGGGAGTTTGTATGGCCTAATGAATTAACAATTATTGGTTTAGACAAAAACAGCTTGCACAATCCATTGCGAACTGGTTCAAACTTGGCGCTATTTTGTTTCATGGTACCGTGCTTATACAAAGTAGTCCCATAAGTGTGGGATTGGCAATACTGTACTTGTGCATAATTAACAGCGAAAATGGCAGACTCAGCTGGAATTCCATCTATATAAGTCGTGATCCTATTTGGGACATCCTGAGATCTGAAAAATGCACACTTTGTCACGAACCTGGAAGTAAAATGGATAAGGGGCACCTGCCACATTGCAACAAACTTGATGTGACTGCTAGAACTTCAGGAAACCTCACACAACTCTATTGGAATGCAAGAAAGCTGATGGATTGGAATCTGGGCTAGCCATAAGAAACAACAACAATGCTTTAATATGAAAAATTGAGGTAACGCGGGGCGCGTTAGCTAATATATAACACCCCCGGTTTTTGTCATGCACAGTGGGGGTAGTCAAGCATCAATAATCTTTATCCAGACCAATGGTTTTGCCTTTTATTTCATTATTCACGTCCAATGTCCAAGCTGTGTCGTATAGGCCTACGAGATCTATGAAATTTTTAGTTTTCTATTACCGTATAATGTATAGCCTACAAATATCTTTACCTGTGTGCTACTAAATCTAGCGCAGCCATCACAGCATACAGTCACAATCATGTCCGATGCAGGTGTATAAGCTACTTTCTACTTTCATTCAGAATTAATAATACAAGTAGGCTATAGCTGCGACCAATATTTATAACTTATTGCAACCAGTGGCTTCGCCCAAACCGTGTCATCTAACCAAGTAGCGAACAATGACTTTGTCTCACCCAACATTAGTACATCAGTAATTATCACCCAGACATTCAGTGGCGCAGTAACTTACGGTATGTCGAAAACTAAAAGAGAGCTATGAGATATTGTTGGTATTCTCTGAAAATTTGCTTATGTGACTCTAGCGCAGTACATATACCATGCACATGTGAGTATATGGCTCTTCAGAATGATGACTGATTCATGTTGCACAACCCTTGAAGTTCGTTGAAGGGCATCACACTACTCTGTCGCAACCATGACTGAAACAAATAAAAATAGGCCTAATATAAATATTTTATCTGCCTACTACTAAGTAGGCTATAGGTCAGTAGCCAAGTACATAAGTTATAAGCTTCATAAATAATCACCAATACATTCACTACCACCAACCCAGTGCGAATCATAGACTAGGCCTACTTCCAAGCTTAAAGAGTTACATTTGCAATGTATTATAATATTAAGGCTGACAGCATTTGGAAGTCGAGAATAATATACATTACTATCTTAGAAGGCGAATAGGACCTAATAATACATTCCCGAGAGAGAACTTACATAGGCTATATTTTAGGTTATGTTTGAATTAGGCCTATACGGAAAATGCAGTCGGAAGACTATTTCAAAATTTCCACAGACCATTAAGGTTTTTTATTACGTTATTTGTGCTCTGACTGAATAAAAAAATAAATAAAACAGCGATTAAATAACTCTGTATTTTAAATTGTGTAGGTCTAGGCTAGGCCTACTTACTTAAATTGTAGTGATCTTTGTAGAGTTACTCCAATCCATCTCCAATCTTCTTCTCGTATTTTTAGGCGTCATGATGAAATCTAAATAAGAATTTATCCAAAAATTAATTAAATAAAAGCTTCGAAACATCTCAGACAAGTGGATTTGACACACACATATCAAGAGTCTATAATAACTGTATAAACTGTTTTAATCGATGTATATTACTAGTACTTACCTTGTACAACTTGTTACAACTTCATTAGACTTGAATTTCCAAAGAAAACTGTGAAATTATTTAAATAATAAGTCATTAGTTACAGTCGTAATTATAACGTTGGCTGACTTTGTGAAAAATGCATTCTGGGAGTTATTGCCAGAAACATGTCGGCAACTGTGCGGTACGGAATTTTACTGGTATTATGGTCTTTGGAGATGGCGGGATTTTAAGCAGGGTTGGCGAAAATGTGCTCGCACCTGAAAACAACTTACCTTCAAGAAATGCAACCATAAACCAACATTTACGTAGGCATAGGGGACGGCTGTTAATGTTGCCTACCCTGTCTTGATCAAGTAACTCATTTAAGCTGTCCCAGACTATATACACTATTTAGCTTTGATTAGCTTCGTTTGATAAAGGTTGGGATAAACTGCCGCACATCTGTATTTTTTTGTGTCTTCTGTATGTCTGTAAAGTCCAGTTCGCGTTAATGTACTGCAATCGTATGTAAATATGTGATAATACGCTTAATATGGACTGGTCCGTTTGTGTGATGATTGTCCAGTCAACCAATGGCATTGTGTCATTTACTGCAGATGTTGAAGTACCTAAGACTAAAGCATAATAGAAGTGTCTCAAGAATATACACCGCAATGATTTGCTAGTTAGTGACAATATAATAATAGCTTAGTACATTTCAGTAGTGTCGAACTTAAGTACGTAAAGGGAAAACGCCATGAGCATCTACGGTTAGACCAAACCGTTGACGCTATCTTGAACGCTCAGCAATATGTGCCACCATAAATCCTTATCAGTCTGGCAGATGTTCTACACTGCCTTGTATACACGCCAAATAATACAGTGAACTTCTGTTTTATTGGTTAATGAAGATGTTCCCCCTGTGCCAAACAGTGAACTCATTGTGTTCCGTCCTTACTCATACTTTTGTGATTCTTACAGCTTGCAAGTTATTTTTTTTATTATGATGTGTGTACTAAAGTGTTGTGAGTACCTTGCCAATTATGTACATCTATTGCGAGATGGTGTGCCGCGATAATTCCGTAAGAGGGAGATTGTACTTTCCAACCTATAGTACTTTAAAAAATCAACTACTGGTATTTCCAGCGTACAACTATTCCAAACGGCAACGGCGAATGTTCTATAGGTTAGATTGTAACATATTATCATGTCCCTTGTGTGTAGTATTCTCTATAATTATGTTCTGATATCCACACGACGACTTCTTTGCATATTCCAATCAACTAATTCGGTGTGATGCTTTACCCGAGATTTTAGACAATTCCACGAGAGGTCTTAATTGAATTGTATCTCTATGACGTTGGTTCGATTATTTCAGGCAACTATTCTCATTCCGATTGTGTACACAAATACTCAGCATGTGCTGGGACAACACTTCAGTAACCGGGTATTTTCTTCTCTCCTACTTCAGAATCTGTTTGATTTTTTGCTAATAATATTAATCTATAATTACTGAAATTAAATACAAATCGCGATAACTCGCCAAAAAAGCTTCTCATTCAACCACAGAAACAGTGAGACTATTGTAGTGGCCCCTTGGGTAAAGACGAAGAAACCTATAATTTGAGGCCAGCACTATATACGAGTAGATAAATTAATTCAGGTAAGTTTAAATTATTGATGCATATTTCTTCGGAACCTACTCTTGTCTTGTGATATCTTTTATGCTCTTAAGTGAGTAAAAATAATAATTTACACTAAACTGTGACAAGCCCGAGCTATCTTCACAAGTTTTGAAAGAGCTTAATATATTTCATATCAATTTACAATCTATAAGAAATAAGTTAGGTGAACTAGAAATCTTACTCAATTCCCTTTCAATAGATATCTTGTGTGTAAATGAACATTGGCTTGTGAAGGAAGAGGTTAGTCTTTATATTCCACCTGGGTATAAGGTAATGACTAGCTTTTGTAGAAAAAATAAATCAAACGGGGGTGTTGCTATATTCAAGAAAGTAACTACAAACATGGACAGTATAATAATGGATTTAAATGATTTCTGTATAGAACAGCTCTTTGAAGTAGCTGGGGGGTAAAGTTTACAAGAGCTAAATTTATTATTATTTCCATATATCGTACACCTGATTCGGATGTCCAGGCCTTCATAAACATATGGGAAAGGTTTGCTTGTTACTTAGCAAAATTCCAAAAGTATAAAATATATTGTTTAGGGGATATTAACATAAGTGTATTAATTGAATCACTGGCAAAGAAACAATTCTGTAACATTTTAAAATATTTTGATTTTTATCTGATCAATAACCAACCATCTAGAAAAAAGTCTTGTTTAGTTAACATTATTACTAATGTGCCAACAAATGGTTATAAATTTGGTGTTACAAAACCTCTCTTGTCTGACCATAGTGGCCTCTGGCTTACATTTCAAATTGATACAGGACACTTCCCAGAAAATAGGCAAGTCAAGTATATTAGGATGTTGAGCGACAATAACTTTCTCATTTTAAGGCTCGAGTTGACCAGCAGGAATTTGGAAAACATAATTGTGAGCTATAACAATGTTTCTGAAGCAGCTGATAAGTTTATGAATATAATACATACTTCCTTAAATAAATGCTGCCCAATTAAGAAAAAAAATAAACACTCCAGATCAAAAACAAAGTAAAATAATACCAAATGGTATACGCCTTACCTTGATGTTATTAGGAAGCTAAAGATCATGTATTACACTAAAGCAAAGAAAGGAGACCCACAGGATATAGAAAACTATAATCACATAAAAAAATTATATCGGGGGGGGGGGGGGGGTATTAAAGCAGCAAAAAAAAAGAGCGAATGATGAGTTCATTAATAATGCAAAGAATAAATGTAAAGCTGCTTGGTTCATCATAAACAAGGAACTGGGTAAAAATAAAAGTAAGGACTCTACACCAATAACGCCAAATGTGTTAAATGAATATTTTATCAATTCTGTTGAAAATATGGTCAAAAGTTTGGAATATGAAAATCATCATACAAAGTTTATGGAGAAATTGGAAAACATAAGGTAGATGAAAATCCCACACCATCCTTCAGATGGAGACAAATAACATATGAGAAGGTTCTAAAAATAGTTTCAGAACTAAACAATTCAAAATGTGAGGATTATTATGGTATTTCGAATTTTATTCTAAGACAAATAATATACATCATAGTATTACCTTTAACTTATCTAATAAACTGGATATTTACTACTGGAGTTTTTCCAGAGTGTCTGAAAATCACCATCACAATTCCAGTCCATAAAAAAAGGAGATAGGATGGACCCCAGTAACTATAGGCCAATCTCAATTGTCCCAATTATTTCCAAATTAATAGAACAGTGTATGAAAGAACAATTATCAGCATTCTTTGAGGAGCACAAGTTGTTTAATAGTACCCAATTTGGTTTCAGAACTGGTAAGTCAACGGTTCAAGCTGTTGAAGCTATTTTTGATGAAGTGAATGCTGGATTTGAATCTCAACTTATTACACCTGTCACACTCTTAGACCTAAGAAAAGCTTTCGATTCTGTGGATCATAATATATTAATACAAAAACTTCACTATTATGGAGTCAAAGATTGTGAATTATCATTAATTACCTCCTATCTCCACAAGAGAAGGCAAATAGTTGTAATAGACAACCAAAAATCTGCTCCGCTCATTGTAAATACAGGTGTAGCCCAAGGTTCAGTCATTGGAGCCTTTTTCTTCCTGGTCTATATAAACGACATTGTTAGTAATATAAATGCCAAGTCAATACTGTATGCTGATGACATCGCTGTAATAACAAGTGATAGAGACCTAACTTGCCTTGAAGAGAAAAGAAACAAATTATTATGTGAATCAACTTCTTGGCTAAAGGTAAACAAACTATTTCTAAACAGTAACAAAACAGAAGAAATCTATTTTCACTTAGTCAAATTGGCTTCAAGTAGTCATGAATGCAGCTCTGTTAAGTTGTTGGGAATCCAATTAGACTCTAAATTAAACTGGGACATTCACACACAAAAATTATGTACAAAATGAGCACGAGTCTTATTTTTATTGCGAAGACTCAATCAGTTAGTGCTAATCAGATGATTCTCGCATACTGTGCATTTTTCCATTCACATTTAACTTATGGTATAATATTGTGGGGAAACTAAACAGGGGCACAAGATGTTTTCAGATGGCAGAAGAAGGCAATAAGATGTCTACAAGGCAAGCCTAGTACAGAATGCTGCAGAAATCACTTCCAAGAACTTGGAATTATGACTCTTACATCAATGTACATATTCCATAGCTTAGTGTATATTAAGGAAAATCTAAGTGTATATAAAAATCGAAGGGATGTGCATTCACACACCACAAGAATAAGAAACCAGTTAGATACACCTCATGTCAGGTTAAAGAAAACACAAGACCACTACAAATACTATGGAATTAAAATCTTCAACAAACTACCAACACAACTACAGCAGGAGTCTATAACCATTTTCAAAGCTTCCATTAAGCGATGGCTCATTAACAGCAGTATTTACACATTGGTCGAATTCGAAGAGAAAATTACACTCTGCCCAGATGGACTATAGAAGATCAACTTCTTCTTACTGTATTCGTGTTATTTTATTCTTATTTTATTTTATAGAATTCAGTAAGCTGGTAATAATACTTGTAATATATTTTACATACCTTTGTAATTTTATTGTAAAGTGAAAATGTATTTTTAACAATGTGACGTAGTCTAATACAACGATAAGTTGTTAAATGACAATAAATATTGATTGATAAAAATAAAAAAAATGATCTTAGCTATTGGTAGGACAACCATCGCCGCCATGTTTTTTCTACATTAAGGTCTGAGGATTGTTGGCGCTCATCTCCTACCCTAGATTCCGATGATGAAGTAAAGGCTCAATTCTATGATCAGCTAAGTGAAATCATCTCCAGGTTACCATCTGCAGATAAACTCTTGCTCCTCGGTGATTTCATTGCCAGAGTTGGGAAAGATCACAGGCTATGGAATCATGTGATGGGCAAACAGGGACTTAGAAAATGTAATCCCAATGGACTATTGCTTCTTGGTCTTTGTGCAGAACACAAACTTTTCATTACCAAGACGCAGTTCCGGCTACCTAGCCGCTTCAAAACCACGTGGATGCATCCTCGTTCCAAACATTGGCACATTCTTGATTATATCATTACCCGGCAATGTGATAAGAAGGACACTCTTATTACCAGAACGGCAAGGAATTTAGACGATTGTTGGGCAGATCATAAACTTCTTATATGTAAGCTCAGGATATCCATCAGACCTAAACCTCCTAGGAACATAAAAAAATTTGCCAAGAAGGAAGTTTAATACATCCAAACATCAGGATGAAACCATCTATAAAAATTTGGAAACAGGATCGTCACCCAGTTATCAGAAAACCCAGTAACGAATGCCATTCAGAAAGAATGGGCCACACTACAGAATATTATCACACAGTCAGCTGAGGAAACCATTGGTTTGGTAGTGCGGAAAAGGCAAGACTGGTTTGATGACAACAATGAAGAAATTCTGTCTCGCATCAATGCCAAAAGGAATGCCTATCTTGCCCATCTTCAAGACCCAACTTCCAATACAAAGAGAGATAAACTACTGGAACTCAAGGGTAAATGTCAGACGCAGATAAGGCAGATTAAAATACTTGGTGGCAACAGAAGGCTCAGGAACTGCAGAGACTATCGGATGCTCGAGACTTGAAGAACTTCTATGCAGTGCTCTAGGAAATATATGGACCATCTCACTCATCATCAGGTACACTGAAAAGCGCTGATAATTCTACTACCTTTACTGATAGTCAAGAAATCTTGGAACGCTGGAAAGAGCACTTCTTCAATCTCCAAAATCGTCCATCAGCAGCTGCTGAAGACTTCCTTCGTGATGTGCTGCAACAACCTGAACTACTGTGTTTGGCAGTACCTCCTACTTATCATGAATTCAGTACAGCTCTCACCCAATTGAAACCCAGAAAGGTACCTGGCCCAGATAACATCCCTCTGGGACTAATTCAAGTCGGAGGTTATTCCCTCAAATCAAGGATTTCACCCTTATCCTCAGAATATGGGAATCAAGAAAGGTACCTGGAGACCTAAAGAATGCCACTACCATCACTATCTTTAAAAAGGGTGATCGCAGTGTTTGTGGCAACTACCGTGGCATGTCACTAATATCAATTGTGGGGAAGATTCTTGCAAGAATTCTACTTAAACGCCTCAAGGTTATCTCTGAGAAGATCCTCCCAGAGTCACAATGCGGATTTAGAGCTTCCAGAAGCACAATTGACTTGATTTTCTGTGTGAGACAGCTACAAGAAAAATGTAGAGAACAACAGAATCCACTCTTCTTAGTCTTTTATGACTTGGAAAAGGCATTTGATTCGGTTCCGAGACCAGCCATATGGGAGGTGCTGAAGCGGTTTGGTTGCCCTCAGTGTTTTTAAAATCTAATCAAGGCTCTCCATGATGGCATGACAGGTCAGGTTTGCCATCAGAATAGGATGTCCGATGAATTTCCTATTACCCATGGACTGAAACAAGGATGTGTACAGGCTCCAACGCTTTTCGCGCTCTACTTGGCTGCAAGCTTTATGATTCACCCCCAAACACCCCAGGTGAGGAGGTCAAGTATCGTTTTGATGGAGGGCTTTTCAACCTAACCCGTCTCCACTCCTTGAGGAAAACTCAGGTCACTAATGTTACTAATATATTGTATGCAGATGATGCTGCGTCGCCAACTCTCACACCAGAAGAGCTGCAAGAGTCAGTTAATTGTTACAAAAGTGCATGTGATCGCTTTGGTCTTACCATAAATGTCAATAAGACTAAAGTCTTGGCACCACCTTCACCAGGCACACCTCTTCCTCAGTTCAATATCTCCATCTCAAATTTGCCATTAGAACAGGTAGACCACTTCTCGTACCTGGGCAGTACCATTTCTCTGAGCTATACCTGTGAGCAGGATGTGGATAAGAGAATTAGCGCAGCCCATGCAGCATATGGACGATTAGCACACCGGGTCTTCATGAATAAAGATCTGTCCATGAGTACAAAGCTTATGATGTACAAAGCAGTAGTCATTTCTACATTGTTGTATGCTGTGAAACGTGGACCCTTTACCGACGTGATCTTAGGAAGCTTGAGCGCTTCCACCTACAAAAACTTTGATCAATCCTGAGGATTAAATCGGAAGACCGCATTACCAATATTGCTGTTCTTGAAAAGGCTCAAATCAACAGCATTGAATCATCTATAATAGGCCACCAATTTAGATGGATTGGTCATGTCCATCGGATGGAAGATGTGAGATTACCTCGTCAAATGCTATATGGTGAGCTATGCTATGGCACCAGACATCGTGGTGGTCCTAAGATGCGCTACAAGGACCAATTTAAGCAGACCCTGAAATTGACAGGTCTTTATTCACAAACCTGGGACTTGCTGGCTGAAGACCGCTCAACTTGGCACCGTACCATCTCGGATACTGTAAAAACGTTTGAAAGAGATCGGCGCACAAGCGTCAAGATAGGAAACTTCGAGCAGCCTAACCACGTCCTCCTCCAGCAATACTATGTGACTTGTGTGGACGCTTGTTCCTTGCCAGGATTGGACTCTTTAGTCACCGTAAACACATCCACAAACTGGACTGAAGGAAGAAGATGTATACTCGGATTCGAGTTAAAGCTCATGATGATGATGAGTGTGTGTGCTTGTAATCTAGGTAGGGTTTGGTAGGAAGCTTGTTGTTGTTGTTGATTATTTAGGGGCTTTGCGACATCGTGGTCATGTAGCCCCGTGTACTTGGTTGTGTGTAGAACTTGTCTGATAACCTGTGTCACTATGATGTCTACACTTGTGTATTTGTTATCGGGGTAGGATTTGGGTAGGAAGCGACCGTGGGCCTACATTTAGTACCACCCCATTATTTGCCTGGAGTAGAAGTGAGAAATCACGGAAAACCACTTCCAGGATGGCTGAGGTAGTAATCGAACCCGCATATTCTCAGTTTAGCCTCACGCGGCCGAGTGTACCCCGTTCCAGCCCTCAGACCACAATTAAATGTATCGGCAGAGCCGGGAATCGAATCTGGGCCTCTGTGGTTACAGCCAAGAATGGTAGCCGCATTGCAACGAGACAGACATGCTAAAAGGCGCCCGTCGTCTTAAGTTAGTTACCATCCCGGCATTGTTCTGGAGTAGAAGCGGGAAACCACTGAGATCCACTTCCAGGATGGCTGAGGCCGCTATGGCTAGTAATGTTTGTTCTCCGTGCGGGAAAAGAAGTGAAAAATTGCGAAGAATTCGTTAGCTGTGAAGGGGATTGTGGGCGTAATTTCCACAAGGAATGCATAAGACTTTCGAGGAAAGCCTACGAGTCTATTAAAAGTGATCCGCAAAAGGTGTGGAAATGCAATCGGGAGGATTGTCACCCTCCACTCAAGTTCAGTGAATGTGTCTTGGTGAAGGAAGTGACAGAAAAGATTCAGTTGTCTGTAAATGAACTAAGGAACACTTTCATGAAGGATTTAAGAATAAATAAGCAAGCCACGGGATTCATTAACGAGCAATTTGAAGATTTCAAAAACCTCACAAATGAGATAAAATAAAAGTACACTAGAAATTGAAAAGTCGGTGGCAAGTATCAGCAGTGATACAAAGCAAGCGTTAGATGGGTCAGAAGACCTTAAACAGTACACACGTAGGAATAATTTGCTATTTAGTGGAATGCCAGAAATGCCGACGGAAAATGTGTACGACCTAGTGATCCAAGCTTCCAGGGCATTGGGGGTTGAGTTGGGACTCTGAGACATCGATGTCGCCCATCGTTTGCCGGCGAGAGGCGTGGACGTGGGAGTGAATCGTGGTGAAATTCACTAACAGGTGGAAAAAGGATGAAATAGTGAATGCGAGAATTCAGAAGAGAGTTCTAACAACCCAGGACATTGGACTGAATTGCCCATCACGCAGTATTTTTATAAATGACCACCTATCACCCAGGAACGACTCTATTGCAAGAAGATGCCGGAGCCTGAAGCAGAATGGGAAGATATTTGGAACCTGGACAAGAGACTGCAAGATTTATGTTCGGAAAGCTCGAGATGGCCCAAGCACACTCATCTGCGGTGAAGCGATGATCGCCACCTCGAGAAAAAATACGGACAATAAGTGCTGCAGCCTGCAGGTATCAAACCCCCAAAGTTGCTTATATATTAAATGGACGGAGACGATTATAAACACAACGAAACATTAAGCTCTGTCGAAATTCATTGTGATTCTATAGAAAACTATAATTTACAGACTAAAAATCAGATTTTGAAATCAAAATTTAAATGTATCTACATCAATGCACGAAGTATTCGGAATAAGTTTGAGGATATTATGCTCCTTTATTGACGAGATTTTAGAAATAGATTTAATAGTCATAACAGAAAATTGGTTGTCAGACCAAGAAACACACTATTATAAATTTCCAGCTTTGACTCACACCATGTAACATGAATCGGTACTGGAGGAGGTCTGTCAATTTATGAATCTAGAAAATGGGCGACCAAAGTTATTAACTCCATTAACAGTTATCACAGTATACTTCAAGTCGAAATATTTCAGAAACACAGAAGGTATAATGTGAGTTCTAACTATAATCCAAGGGAGAGTAATGCAATCGAATTTATGCTTGATCTTGAACACATACTTTGCAATACTAACAAATCAAACACGCTACTTATAGGAGACGACAATGTAGATTTTATAAAAGACAGCATTATTTACAGGGCCTATTCGTCTTGACTGAATTGCTTTAGTTTTTATCCATGCAATACAAGACTGCCAACAAGAATAACGCCTACTTCTTCAACTTTAATTGACCATATACATTTTAATTTTGCCAATAATGATAACTTCTATTTGTATAATGTTATGAGTGACCTTAGTGATCATAATATTTTAATTCTAGAAATTACATCACAACCAGAAGTGAGTACTGTGCTCTTATATGGATATGAGCGAGAAAATTATTCATCTCTTCAAAAGTTTTCTAAATTGTCCCATGATAAAATATAGCTATGCTGGAAGTCATCACAGAACTGGTTTATACATCGCACAGTTAATTGAGTTAACCCAGCCAGCCAACGAGAATATTAGCATTCACGAGGGGAACTTGCATTCAAACTGCGTCGTTCAAACAAATACCAGACGAACGTGCACGAGGAGAATCGAGTATTCCCGAAGAGAGCCCACCCCTGCACGCGCGACAAGTGTGTCTCGAGTGTGGAGGGAGGAGACGCGAGTACGGCACGTGGCACGCAGCCAATGAGAAGCGGCCTAACTTAAACGAGACCAAGTAATGTAATGAGCTTCGCTAATTGACAGGGTGAATTTAACACATCGTAATATCATGGAAGATATTAAATAATAATTAAGAACTATTTATTAAAATTGTGACTAATTATTTATTTAATTAATGATTATGATGATCATCGACTATGAGCGACCAATCAGATCCTCGGTTTGAAAAGGACGGGGACTTGGAAATTTGATGAGGGGGAAATGAGAGAAAAATAGAGGCTCTTAATACTTACGACTTCAGGGAAGAAAGACGTCTCAGCAAGTTACTCAACAATTCGACAAAGCAAATAGAAATTTACGAACGAAGGCACTTAGTTTGCGCAAGAAGATGTATAAAGTCGACATTCAACGAAATATAAAAGTTATTAGAACCAATCTACATTATTAATCATGTTGAAATTCCTGAAGTTGAGGGAGGAATTTATTAATGAATCTACAGGAGTCATGATGATCAACTAAGAAGTTATGGGGACAGAACTATAACGGCAGCAAGAATATTCGAAATGACATAACATCAATCTCGTGGGAGAGATTAACATCTCATCTCTCCCATGCAGAGAATTCTACACCTACAAGTCATTTCAACAACTAAAATGACGACTTATATCAGAACTTTGGCGAAAGAAGATAGAAGAATTTCCAGAACGAGGGCGGCCAGGGAGGACCCGGCGCCATTAAGAGAGAAAAGGCTTTCCCATCTCATAAAAGAAGATACACCAGCAGAAGGAACGGCAACACGATTATGATAGAGTTTGAATCCCGGACCCGAGCGCATGGGAACTTCTGTAGGAGACCGGAGCAGACCGAACTACATCATGCAGTCTCGCGCTATTGGAAACAACCCGTTTCTAAAGGATAGCGAAGAAAGCCCACTTCTAGTCATATTTAACGCAACACAAGGTAGTCTTCGGACCAACGATATATATCCCACTTTGTAGAGTATTGTAGAACTGTTAAGAATATCCGACAATTATTTATTGATGCCATTTTTCTACATTTTAATGATATTATTGTAGTTTTCGACGTTATATTTTCATAACTACATCATGCGGATGTTTATTCACGTTTTTCGTCGATCTTGAGTATTTGGAATTTTTATTTAGAATTTTTAGAATATTGCGACTTTCGAAATTTGAGTGGGGAGATTTTACAGTTTAGTTCAGAATATATTTATGGTAAAGTTTAAATGTGTTCAGATCACATTTTGTTAATTTTTGAATTGTAAGATATCGTTTTTTGTCAACGATTGTTATACTTGGAAACTTGTTCCAAGAGTGTTATATTGAGATATATTTGAGAGAATGCGATTCTTTAAGATCTTATGTAAAGATCTACGCAAAGTCACGATCTGATAACTTATTAGACAGATTTGGTGACTAACAATTATAAAGTATTGAAGTTTGTGAGAGAAATATTTTAAAGGAAGTATATGTAAAGGAATACAATGTCAAGTTAACAAATACGAATTACAGCGTATTTTTGAAGTAATAAGAATGTGAAGAAAGATTTAAAGAAATATTGAAGCTAATTGAAAGCTTTTATAGAAATGTGAGTGATGCAAAGAAACAAGATTGTTATTTGAAGACTAGTATTTTATCGTTATTACCTGTTAAATTAATTCATTGATAGAACCAGTATTTTTATTAAGAATGTTGCAACTATGAGAAGAATTTGTTAATGAGAAGTGAGTTAAGAAGTATGTGTTTTTGAAAGGAACTGCGAAGCATCTCTGAGAGTGAGATTTATTATTCCCGTAGCAGACGGAGGTATTTGTTGTTTGACAATGAGCAATTGTGAAGCCATTGATTGGTCAACTATTGAAGGAATGTCTGTAGTGACAGACTTGCGCATATTTTGAGGTTGAAAAAGGATGTTTTATGAAGATGCAGTATTATTGATGTTTATTAGTATTGTAAGTTACTGCAATAGTCTCACAGAGTTGAAACTCCTTGAAATTCACAGGACAGCGGATCCTAGATGAAGTTAAATCTGAAAGTAATTATAGAATTTAATGGATCTTTGTTGAAACTGAGAGTAAACTGAGATCTATTTAAATGTTTTTTTAATTAGATATTGAATTTACGGTAATTATTCAACGCAGTGGAAGTATGTATTTTTATTTAGTATTTTTATTTTTAACAAACAAGTTGTAGGAGGTCTTTGAACTATGTCTCTACTTAATTGTATGGATTATAGAATCCCGGATAGGCATAGTACCCGGTATCACGAATAAGACATGGTATGGTGAATGATTGTTTTCTAAAGTCAGTAGATATGCAGTAAAGAAATAGGAAGACAATTTCAGTCTATAGTGTCAGTAGAGAAAGCAGTTGGACAGTTGTACATATTTTATTTTATATTGTGTAGTTGCTGAACTACAATGTTAATATTTGTGTTGTACAGAAAGTATATTTAGATTTAAAGAAAGATTTATAATTACATTTACGCGCATTATTATTTTTAACTTGTAATTTAAAAATGTAAATAGAGATTTTAATCGCTTCCATGAGAAGAATTTAAGAGATAGGAGGCAGGAGATAATTGTGTAGAGTAATGAATAGTTTTTGTAATGACGGAGATCTACGTCAGTGGTAATTTCATTTATTTTTATGGGGATATTTTTTATTAACCTAATAACATTTTTCTTGTTATTAAACTCCCGCTACCTAGGGCACAACAGTTGTTTGCTGCTATTTAAGTCATGATTTTGTTTAAGCTTATAAAAATCGTTTGGAACAATTGTTTTATGGTTTCTATAGGAAATGAAAATGTATTTTACGCAAGTGAAGCAATGACATTTGGTCATTTGATTTTATTTGACATTATTAAGGCATATAATCAATGCCAGTGTTAGGAAACGTGTAATTGTTTAGAGAATAAATACGACAGGCACGTTGTTACGATTCCCTGATCTTTTATAGGAAATTGGCCTTATCTTTGTAGTTAAATGGTTGAGGAATGTGCTGTAGGGTGGAAGTTCCCGAGGGACCTGATCCGCATACTTACGCCCGAGATTTTCATAGATTCTCATTGTTCCTAAGTAGATAGGGAACCCTACTGTTCTGTAGTTAGTTACTATAGCACATTCCGCTTTGAAAAAATCCTGTTCCATATTCTGAGTGTTTTCGCCAAGTAGCACCATGTTGTTTTAGCCGGGACTACAAGATGCTACAATCCATTATTATTTCCAGCCTGAGATTTTGGTGGATCATCCAGATATAAGGGTGCAGTACGCAATCCAATAATCATTCAAATATACAAACATTTACGAAAATAAGTTATGCCAAACTGAACAATTTCTTTTCAAATAATACATTTCCAAATCTAACTACTGACGTCAACGAAGCATAAAATCAACTTTGCGATGTCATTAGTGATGGACATAGGACAGCTAGTATAACAATTTTAAGCAAAAGCCACAGGTAAAAGGAACACACAAACGATGGGTAACACACGAGTTTCTGGAAGCGGTAAAAAGAAAAAATAATTTGTATGCAAAAACTGAAAACCCTTCAACTGAAACCATTAAAGAGTACACAAGATGCAGTAGGGATGTGACTATAATAAAAAGAGAGCTGAAACGTTATACTACAATAATGTAATTAGAGAATGGAATACGATGAAAGGAATGTGGAAGGCACTAACCAAATACTTGGTAAACCTCATAATACACGAAACGTTGTTGAAATTGAATATGAAAACATACAATACACCTCTAGCCAAGATATACGTAAAGCATTTAACATGTATTTCATAAATGTTGTAGAAAACTTGGTTAATGATATTACTCCAATGAACCCAAATTTGCCATCGAACCAGACGATCTGTAACTCACTATTCATAAAACCAACAAATGTGACGGAAGTTAAACAAATCATTCAAAACGTTGCGAAGAAAAGAATTACACAGATGATGGAATACATATCATACTCCTTAAGTGATGTGCCAATCATCTGGCCCCATTGCTTGCTGATATAATTAACTTGTCATTGCAAACATGAGTAATACCAGATTAATGTAAACTAGCAAAAGTGGTACCAATATTTAAAAAGATGATGTATCTAACCCCAGTAATTACAGACCTCACTTGTAAAAGTACTGGAAATAGTAATTAAAAAACAAGTCCTGAATTTCCTAACAAAAATATTTTTTTCTTCAAATATCAGTACGGCTTCCTTCCCAAACATAGCACTGATTCAGTAGCATTTGACTTTGTGTCACTTATACATAAAGCATTAGATAACAATAAAATAGCAGCAGGACTATTTATATATCTTGCTAAGGCGTTTGACACTGTTAACCATAACTTGTTGCCAAGTAAACTATCAAATGCAGGAATTAGAAGAATAGCCTTTGAGTGGTTTAAAAACTACCTGTCTAACAGGAAGCAGTATGTTAATATTAATAAAACTAAAGGGTCCATTTCTGATGTTAAATGCGGTGTCCCACAAGGGACAGTGCTCGGACCATTGCTGTTCCTGATATTTATTAATGATATATGACACGCGTGGTAACCACCAAACCACGCACACAGTCGATGGCGAGACTGGGGAACCGGAAAGGCTCCCCGCATGCCCGGAATGTGGACCGGCCCATGAATCTTAAAACCTATGTTGTGTACCATTCGCATTTAGAATTAGATGGAGAACCAATTAGGAATGACTACACTCTTCGAGTAGAGGTTGGATAAAATGTAATATCAAAAGAACAAGACATAACAAAGGGGACGTGAGTAGAGCATGAAATGGTAGAATGAGGGGTAATGGGGCTGGAATAAAGGTACACAATATCAAAACAAAGTAAATACAAGTATAAAAATAAATCAGAAGAATAAATCAATGAGAAGAATACCGAGAGATGCCTAACGTGTCGTAGATTGGAGTTCGTTCAAAGGGAAACTCAATTAAATAAACGGGGCAGAAATAAAACAAGTTAACAATAGTGTAAATAGCACTTTTCTTCCCACCACAGGCTAACTACATAACGTAGTCAGGAGAGATATTCTAGGAAGTTTACGAAGTCAAGAACAGAAAAACCCTACCCTTTAAAACAAGTATGTCACTTCCAAGAACACAACCATAGAACAAACGCAAAACTCAACGCATATACAAATGCTAACCAAATCCAACAAAAGGTTATTCCATCGTAAGATTACAGGTACACATGACATACTATTCCCTTAAACAAACACTTTACCAGAGACTAGTTCAACAGAATTACGACACACCAAAAGAAACGTAAATATCAAAAGACTTCTTTCACTTCCCGAATAAATCCCCTTTTCGGAAGAAAGTACGAGACTCGGTTATCTTACGGAAGATAAGATGAGGGTCCACTGCTATCCCGGGTATGCACAATGCACACACATATATCATCTAGAAAGGGTAACCCATTCGTCTAATTTAATAAGCGTAATGAGTTCACGTGTTGTTTCTCGACTGAAGCCACGCAAAAACAAGAACAAACTAACATGACCCTAGGCGTTCAGTCGAGTCCACTTAAGCGAATAACTTTAACCCACCCTTAACATAAGAACAATGCTTATAAGAAAATGACCGGAAGGATGACGAGGCTCTAAATCATTTTCCCGTTACACAAATAAATAACACAACACAACAAACAATAAAAGAGCTCACGGCATTAATTCCTCGTGGCTTCTTCATCGTCAACATAATCATCATACACATACATCATCACCTCCAGGTAACGCCCGAAGTCACTTCTCATGCTCCTAGTCATTTAATTATTCGGCAAAACAACGTAAAACACGCGTGGAGGAAAAAACACAAATATAATACAAATGCGAATATCAACAAGAGACCCTTAAACGATAACCCCAAAACCAACACGATTCCTCAAAACGTACAACTACGCAAAGGAAAGGTCACTAACACAACCAAGCTAACGTAAAATAAGAAACACGATCTCCAACCTAGAGAGGGACATATTAACACTGAAGATTGGTGGACAAAGCATTCCTAACCAAATTTCTTGTTACACCTGTTCCATGCATATTGACACTTTAAATAAACAAGGAACTTAGCTTTCTCCTGAGGCGGTCTCGACGACAGCTGCAAATACATATCCCTTTTAAACCTGTATTCCTTCCAGGATAGCAATGTGTGTGGATACCATCGAAAGGACGAGACGTAAGTACAATATCAGATAGGGATTTAAACACATATTGGATAGGTACGGTATATTTTGCTTCTCATCATCATGGCTCTCGGCTCCATTCTCATGTATAACAAAATCTGACGACGGTATTGTTGATTTATAGTCTCTTTGATTGAGATCACACTCTCCATAGCGGGCGCGTTTTCCTTTTCCATAAGATGTAAGGTCGGTTTAAATTTTAACCAGCAGATGGCAGTCTTTATAATATCTCGTAACTTGTCCACCCGATTATAAAATAGTAACGGGTCAATATATGTTATTTAGAGTTTACTGGTAAAATATTTCTATTTGCAGATGATATATTTCTACTTTACGAGGGCGCCTGTGAACGAACGATTATGCAGAATATGCAAAAGGATCTAAATATACAAACAACATGGCTTTCAGAAAGTAAATTAATCACAAGTAGCTCAAAAACAAAATATATGTTATTTCATAAACCAGCTTACAGTTCAAGCACTTGCAACTCAGTTAAAATCGGCAATGTACCCATCGAACGGGTGAAACAATACACATATTTTGGCCTAACTTTGGACAATAACTTAAGTTGGAATGAACATGTCACAAATACGAAAAATAAAATTGTTAGTGTAATTGGTGTTCTAAAAAGATTAAGGGAGTATGGCATAAGCAATCAACATTTAAGGAGCATGTATGCCTCTCTTATTCATTCTCATCTTATGTACATGGACATACACTAATATGGGGTAAATGTGCACAGGAATCAATAAATGGCTTGAAGTTCTCCAAAAAAAGAGCAATTAAAATCATGTATGGTTACGATTTTAGGAAACCAATTGTACAAGTATTTCAGGAGACAACCATTTGCCATTACGAATCCAGCTCAAATACTCTGAAGCTTTATTTATGTTCAAATATAAACAAGGTCTTATTAGTCTTAATACTGAACTTCAATGCAGGAAAGACATTCATACCCATAACACAAGATCGGCAAACTAGTTACACATGGAGTCAACAAACACAACTAGATATGGTATTAAAAGTATTTCTTATTCAGCCAGCACATCTTATAACAACTTACCTCCTAAACTGACACAAATTGTAAACTTAAACAAATTCAAAAAGGAAGCACGCAGGTACTTCCTGAAGCAATATGTTGAAGAATATAGATGAACCCATAAAGACTGAATAAATGATCCTACCACCTTAGTATATCTTCTACTATATAAAGCTCAAATATCACTCACTGATTCATTCAGCACGAAATCTCAGAAACTACCGAACGGATTGGAATGAAATTTGGTATGCAGCTTCCCCAAGGGCCGCAAACACCCACTAAGAAAGGATTTTTGGATATTCAGGTTCTAAAGGGGTGTTAAGGGGGTAGACCTGCATTTCATTGACTAGCAATATCTCCTGATTGATTTCATTGGGGGGATGTGATACTCGGCATATAAACTCATCATTAAAAATAAGAAGACACTTGTCTGAGGGTTTTTCGATGTGGTGTATATTATGAGGTGAAAGGGGTGAAAAGTGGGGGTTGAAGGATTCCTAACGGAGCGTGTATCTCTTAAACGACATAAACGAGGAGTTTGAAACTCAGCGGAGAAAATTTCAGAATAAAAATAAGTAAATAGGTGTTTGACCGTTTTTTTTTTCATAAATCCAATTTAAGGGGCCCATGGGGAGGGGTGAAATTCTGGGTGGGGAGAGGGGGGGGGGGAGTAATATATAAAATTATACATGGCCTACGTTGTAGTCAATAACACATTACATCTTTTTTGTCTCTTGCTATTTCATCATACGACGAATACTTAGGGAGTAATTAATGATTTTGAATTTTTTTGGCCGGAATTTTCTAAGTCCCAGGAATGACATAAAAATTGATTCGAATGAAATTTCAAAAAATAGCATTTTTTAATACTTTTATTATATTTTTCACGTCTTTTAGGGTCCGAAACCAACATGATATTTTGATGTTTTTTTCGACCCATGCATTTTTGGTTTCAGGTGATAGAATTATTTTCCACTAGGACCAATGCTTATCTACTATATAAAGCTCAAATACTACTCACTCACTGATTCATTCATCACGAAATCTCAGAAACTACCGAACGGATTGGAATAAAATTTGGTATGCAGCTTCCCCAAGGACCGCAAACTCCCACTAAGAAAGGAGTTTTGGATATTCAGGTTCTAAAGGGGTGTTAAGGGGGTAGACCTGCATTTCCCGATTGGTTTCATTGGGGGATGTGATACTCGGCATATAAACTCATCATTAAAAATAAGAAGACTCGTGTCTGAGGGTTTTTCGATGTGGTGTATATTATGAGGTGAAAGAGGTGAAGAGTGGGGGTTGAAGGATTCCTAACGTAGCGTGTATCTCTTAAACGACATAAGCGAGGAGTTTGAAACTCAGCGGAAAAATTCAGCTTAAAAAGAAGTAAATAGGTGTTTGACCGTTTTTTCATAAATCCAATTTAAGGGGCCCATGGGAAGGGGTGAAATTCGGGGGGGGGGGAAGGTAATATAAAAATTATACCTGGCCTTTGTTGTAGACAATAACACATTACATCTTTTTTGTATGTAGCTATTTCATCATACGACGAATACTTAGTGAGTTATTCATGATTTTGTACTTTTTGGCCGGAATTTTCGAAGTCCCAGGAATGACATAAAAATTGATTCGAATGAAATTTCAAAAAATAGCATTTTTTAATACTTTTATTATATTTTCACGTCTTTTTGGGTCCGAAACCAACATGATATTTTGATGTGTTTTTTTCGTCCCATGAATTTTTGGTTTCAGAGAATTATTTTCCACTAGGACCCATGCTTATCTATCTATATAACTAATGTTATAACGGGATTCCAAATGTTATTGTGGGCGAAGCCGCGGGTAACAGCTTGTTCTAGTATAAGTTACTAAGCCATATTTGTAAAGGGCAGCCCCCCCCCCCTTGAGCTACCAGCTCACTGGGACTTTCTGTACCCTATAAATAAATAAATAAACCCAACTCTTTTCAGCTTTGTCTCACGAGGCTAAGTGTATCCCGTTCCAGCCCTCAGAATTAAATTTCTTGACAGAGCCGGGAATCGAACCCGGACCCCGGAACTCCACTGTGACAGCCTAGAATGCTAGCCACTACGCAACGAGGCGGTCCTTTGTTTCAACAGATGGGGGAAAGATTGAGATGTCCTATGCGTATTGGTGTTGTGATAAAGGCATTGGAAGTCCATGTCATGTATTTATGAAATTGCATACAAAAGTGTTTACTTGCTTGTTGTTATAAGGGGAGGAACATCGAGATCATCTGCCAAAAATGCCCACGTTAAATAAATACGGTACATACATAATTGTAATGGCATTGTCTTTATTTCTACAGGATTAGTTGAAGTGAACATTAAACTAACATTTTAATGTTAATAGCTATTATTTGAATACACATAAGGTACTCCAGAGAGTAAAGTATGCTCTTTGATTCCCACACTGCAGTCAGACATACGCACGTTCCCATTCCCCCGCTTCCCGCTTTCATACCCCGAGCTAGGTACCAGTGCAGACTCTGTGATCACGACTGCTAATATATTGAGCCCAAATCTGCTCATGTCTTCAATATTACTCAGAGAGCATGCTTACTCTTTGTGCCCGCATGTGCAGAACACACTCTGAAACTTCCTCATGATTATAACGCTATTTTGATTTCGCCGAGGACAGCTTACTTTATTCCTGAAAATATTTTACATACAATTTTGCTACTGCATATCTGAGGAACTTATAATATGTAATTCTGATTTATTTACCACTTTATTGTGCCTTTGAAAATGGTGAATCATAATTAAGGTAAAGATATTTGCACCGTGGATATGCGGAGTTCATATAATAAGTGAACACTCAACGACGTACACTTTCTTTGGAACCCGGGAAGGAGTTCCTGATCAAGGCACACCGTTTTTAGAGTCCGCTTAGGCTGGACGTGTTTGTATCGAAGTCCTTCACATTTAACGAGGACCACGTTTTGTGTGCTGAACGCACCGTGAAGTTATCTACAGCCATCGTGCTGATAGAACGATTATCATTAGTCTACGATTTGTACATCTTTAAGCCGTGGCAGGCTGGTGAAATTATATTTTTCACGTGAAACTGTTATTCAAGTGAAATCACCATTTTCCCACAATACCACGTGGAGGACATAGAATATTTGACCACGCTGTCAAAGCATACCAATGTGCTCGTGTGCCGAACATAAAGATATTCAGGCTACATTGAACTATTATAGTCCATCAAACGCAACTAAGAAATGATCACCGGCAAGGTTACACACCTTATATATTTCTACGTGATGGCCGTGATCTTAAGTGATTTTTAGTGTTTGAAACAGTTGTAAATTCAGTGAGAGAGATATCACCTGAATGTCTTAGAGTCTGTGGCAGGAAACATTAAGGCCAGTTTTGCTATTACCTGCACATTTTTAGAGACAGTGCTTCACTTTTGTACAGTATAACATTCATTAACGTCTGTGAAATCATCGATTTATTGTCACCATGGCGTGTGATACCAGCCAAGTATTAATCATTCTTCACCTTATACACGTGATGTTCATAATGGAGTAGATCCCCACTATGTGGGAGACGCCTACGGAATAACTACCATGAAGAGGAAAGTCCAGCAGAACTGCCATGGATAAGCCATGTAACGAGGAGGACGAGGAGGACAGGCCAGGGTCTAGGACCTTGCTTTTGGAGCCTAATAATCCCTCAACAGGAATGGAGACGAAATCCCCGTCTCATCATGGAAATAGGGAGGTGAACAACGAAGTTATGTTACCGTGAGTCCTGTATCCTCAATTTTGTACAAGGTTTGTCCAGGTAGAAGTAAATTTAACTATTTGAGCCGAAACTGATAACTATTATAAGATTTAGTCATTTTTCTTTCTGGTACTGGGACAGTCTTTAGTCAGTCACCCTATACCGTATCTCAAACGGGGGTGCACATGTACAGTTTGTGGTTTTCAGTGTTTAAGACCTCAGCCATGTGAGAGCTGAACTTTTCGTGTCAGATAACTGACATCTTTACCATGAAGAAGAAATCTTCAAACTTAAGGGAACACCCTGTTTTAGGACCCCTCAATTTACATTGATTTAATATTTTCGTATCGTTTGGATAGTCGACAACTACTACCAAATTTTTGTATGGTCTATTTAGCATTTTGTGGCTACATTTTACCACAATAGTTCCGAGTGGGAACGGACACATGTCTAGTAAAACTGACTTGACCTGGACATGGAACCAGGAGTGTAAGCGTATCATTTCAATCAACACAGAGGGATTAGGTGTTGTTTATAATTTTTGATGAGTGCTAAGCTATGAGCACGTAACATGAAGTTTGAAACGAGTAGGAAGCCACTGAAACATCTCCCATTTCAAAGCTGTTAGACTGTGTATAGTCTCCGTTTTTAGTGTATTTGCAATTGTTACAAAGATATATTATAAGACAGGGAAGGTTTTTGTTAAAGACACTCTGCAGGAATAAATAACAATGTTTAACCGATCTTCGGAACACTGTAGGACTGCAGAAAGTGTTTTCCGTGAGATTGAAAGTGCACAGATGTGATAAATGTAGTGTGAACGAGCCACGCCACAATAAATGAGTTAGGAAGTGGTGTGTTGCACCTAACAGAGGGCAGGCAACCGAACTGGTTATTTTCTCCCGGCATTCAATGCGAAACTCACTTTATTGATTATTTTTTCCACTTTTGACGTCACAGAACATTTGTGTAATGCGGAGGTCATGTTATAGGAGTATTATGTAAGCTTTGGGGACAGCAGCTGATCGCTGAGAACACCTGTATTGTACCGCAATGTCATGCGAGGATAGCCCATGTATTGGAGCATCTTATTTAACGCTAATGACTTGGATCATTTAGCAAATTGTAATTAAGGTTTATGCTTTACTGTAAATTGACCCAGTAATTGTTTAAGGCTAGTTAACTTGTGTATTTATTGTGTCTTAGAACACAGATTTTTGCGAGGGGAGATGCAATGAATATCCCCTTGTTGTGTATTGTATTCCGGTGATATTGAGCCTGAGAGCCAGATCGACCGATGATCGTTATGCGTGCAAACTGTGTAAGCCGCGCCACACACATGTGTTTTTGTACTTGAGCCATTCTTAGCTCAGAGTGTTATGCTAACTAATCGAACCACATCTTCGAGTACACGTCTCGTCGAAATATTTTATTCATGTCAGGATTTAGATAGATATTAAATGTACCGTAACTGTAAATTTGGACGTGGTCCATCCTAACTAAGGGATTGGTTTGCTTTGATGTTAAAAGTAGTGGTTTTGTAGCGGTTCAGATACCTCCTCCTCCTCACCCTCCTCACAAGATGGCGGCAGCTCGATATCTCTCGAACGCATGGTCGGATTTTGACAAATGAGGTGTCATTGAACTCGGGCTAACACCCCCTTTCCCATGGACAACATATTTCCACCCCAAAAGTAAAACCTACCCCTACTAGGGGGTGAAATTGTAATTTTTTAGAGAATCTCTCTTTCCAATTGCAACATGTGAGAGTTTGAATGCCGATATGGATTTAAACGTTGTTCCACATAAAGTGCATGTGTTCGGTGGACAGCCACTATGAATTAACATGCTTGTTTTTGTTTTTTACGCATGCCCACTCATAGCTTTTGTAAGAGGGTGGGGGAGTGGTTCCCTGTGGACGGGTTATTGTTGACAGGTCATTGTTGACAAGTCATTGTTGACGGGTCCCTGTGGACTGGTCATTGTTGACGAGTCCTTGTGGACGAGTCCTTGTCCCTTTGGACTGATCCCTTTGGACGGGTCCCTTTGGCCTGGTTCCTACGGACTAGTCCATGAATTTATTTAAATTATGTCAAAGGGTCTAACTACATTTGTGTGTGTTGAATTGACGTTGTTCACCACTACTATAATGGAATAACGATATGAAAGGAAAGTGACGAAATACATGTGAACACGTGTGAAATGACCTTATTACCGTCCTCCTTGTGAAACAAGTCACATCCTGTTTTGCTTCATACGTGAGAAAATGTGAGTTCGAACCCGTGGTCGGATTTTGACGAATGAGGTGTCATTGAACTCGGGCTGATACCCCCTTTCCAATGAACAACATATTTCCACCCCAAAATAAAACCTACCCCTACTAGGGGGTGAAATTGTAATTTTTTTAGAGAATCTCTCTTTCCAATTGCAACATGTGAGAGTTTGAATGCCGATATGGAATAAAACGTTGTTCCACACAAGAGACATGTGTTTGATGGATAGCCACTATGAATTAACATGCTTGTTTTCTTGTTTTTTGTTTTTTACGCATGCCCACTCATGGCTTTTGTAAGAGGGCGGGCTTTTTAAAAGATGGCGGCTGTAGTGTAACCTAACCTAACCCAACCCACGAGTGGTGATCAAAAAGTATTTTAAGTGACGCTTGTCGATTGGCAAACCAATAATCAAAGAGGGATATGTCAGGCCTTGAGGTGATAGCCCCTTTTGATTGATCCCTGTTGATTGATCTCTGTTGATTTGTCCCTTTGGACTGGTCTCTGTTGACTAGCCCCTTTTGGACGGGCCCTTTTTGACAGGGGGTCATTTTTGATGGATCCTTTTTGACAGGTCCTTTTTGACGGGTCCCTGTTGACGACTCATTGCTGACGGGTCCTTGTTGATGAGTCCCTGTGGACGGGTCATTGTTGACGGCTCCCTACTGTCAGGTCATTGTTGACTGGTCATTGATGACAGGTCATTGTTGACGGGTCATTGTTGATGGGTCCTTGTTGACAAGTCCCTGTTGATGGGTCCCTGTGGAAGGGTCCCTTTAGACCAACCCCTTTAGACTGGTCCCAATGGACCAGCCCATGAAATTTATCCAAATTATGTCAAAGGGCCTAACTACATTTGTGTGTAAGCAGTGTGTTGAACTGACGTTGTTCACCAGTCCTTACTACTACAATTGGATAACGATATGAAAGGAATTGATTAACCAGACATGAGTTAACTACCAACGAAACACTTTGGCGACTCTGCTTGTTATTGACCAATGAGTAGGGTTTTAGAAAAACTGTTTGCTATTTTGGGTTATATACAAAAAATGCTTAGACCTTTTGAGTGTCTATGTTTGCTAAACAAGACATTATACCAGACACGATTAGGATTCTTATGTAGCTCAGACAAGGAAAGCATTTCTACAGAATCAGTTGACATTGAATATAGATTTAGGTATTAGGAAGTCATTTTGAAGGCCTTTGTCTGGAGCGTGGCACTCTATGAAAGTAAAACTTAGACAATTGGTGTAGCAGAAAAGTGGTGAATTGAAGTGTTTGAAATGTGGTGTTACAGGAGAATGATGAAGATTAGATGGGTAAATAGGGTTACTAACAAAGAGGTATTAAGACGAGTGGGGGAGAAGAAATGTATCTGGCGACTGTTAATGAAGTAAAGAGATAGGTTGGTAGGACACGTACTTAGACACCCAAGAATAGCAAACTTAGTTAAGGAAGAAAGGTTCGAGGACGAGAACTGTAGGGGTAGACCAAGTTTAGAATATGTTAAACAGATAGCCTTAAATGTAGGGTGTGGTAGCTATATAGAGATGAAACGATTAGCTCGGGACAGATAGGCGCTGAGATCTGCATCAAACCAGTCAAAGGACTAAGGACTCAAACAACAACATGTAAGTTCACTAAAATAATGTTGTGTAACGGTATATGTTAGTCAACGAACAGTAATGCATTACTGAAACCCATGACACGATACCTAAGAGCTTTTCTAAAATGATTTTAAAATGTCTTTAACCCTATATTGAACACCCAGTTCACAAGACTCATAACTGCAATGTTATGGTAAAACAAAACAAAATCTATATTTCAAAACAAGCAAGTGGTTTAGTCAATGTATACTGGAAAAAGTTTTGTAAACACTCAAGTCCTCAAGACTAATTAAATTAGTAACTGTCAGGTTGACCGAGTGGTTAAGGTGTTTGACTTAAGATCAAATTTTCTGTATAAGGAAGCAAGGGTTCGAATCCCTTACCTGACATAACTATTGCCTTGACATGGCTTGGCCACACTGCATTATTATGACACTCGGTACACAAACCATAGATATAGTGTATTGTTTCTGAACACAGTCAGAGACTG
Source organism: Meconema thalassinum (assembly GCA_946902985.2). Lineage (NCBI taxonomy): Eukaryota > Metazoa > Arthropoda > Insecta > Orthoptera > Tettigoniidae > Meconema > Meconema thalassinum. Next base: position 181,490,828 of record OX336393.1, read on the forward strand.
TTGATGGTTAACAATAGTATTAATAGTGGGACATGGGGATAGTAATTAAGAAAAACAGACAATACCCATACAATATTTTTATTAAATTCATTTTATAATAGTTACACACTGAATTCAAGTCTATCTCTTTACCATTGTTCTATATAGATTTTTAAACACAACGCTTGCTGTAGATCCTTTTACAACTTTCTCCAGGTACTCTTGCTCTTAAAAACTGGGGAAGTCGCAATGGTTTTATAAACATAAAACCCTCATCCTCTTCTTTTTCATAATTATCATCATCATCATCATCATTATGAATATTATCATCAACATTATTATAGTCATTGTCACCATCATTATCATCATCATCATCATTCTCAACATCACTAGAACTATCCAATTCCTCTTGTTTGTTTTCCACAGGGACCTCTTGTAGAGTCTGCGTTGCTTTTGATAGTGTTAAGGGTTTTTTGAACGATGGTATTTGTCCTAACATGTCTTTTTGAGGTGATGATGAATGCTTTTTAACAAACAATGCACTATCTTGAGCAGCAATATATTTTTCTTGGACTTGCTTTTTATCTGGGTTAGAGTATTTTGCGTATTTAAATGTGTATTAATTTGAGATTCAAAATGATGTTCTTTTGAAGTAAGTACGTTGGAGTCTTTTGTTTTAATCATTCCTCGACACTTTTTGGATCGTTGTTTTGAACATCGCCAAATAACAGTTCCATCTTTATTGGTTGTTTTTACAATATATGTATATCCTTTATAGAAGACACATGGCTTGCCATGACTGGTTGTTGAGACTTCCATATCAACTAATACATATGAATTAAATTTTAGTAAAGTCACATGAACAATCTTTAGATTACAAGTGATTTACACACACACACACACTTTCCTAAATGTCAAGATTTATGGATGTTGTTTTCCGCCAACAGCTGCTTACTGCGTATGACAAGGCTGGAGACTGGTAGGTGAGACGGTCTTTCACGATGTGAACACTGTAACAGGCAGTAGTCAACTGACAATATTCTTATACCCTAGTCAAGGTTAACAGGTATTTACTGCGTATGACAAGACCGTACACTCGTAGGTTAGACCGTATTTTTTGTTTGTTGCTAAGGATCCCATATATACTCTAGACATGTTAGTTCTGAACACTTAGTGGTTAATTGTATATATTGAATTTAAATACACAGCTCATACAAGCACGTTTTGCGGATGGGAGGGGTGAGAGGCTGGCAAAAAAGGAAATGTTTTAGTTTAATGAAACGTTATGTCCTAGTAGGCGTGATTTATAGTAGACGCAATTGATAGTAGACGTAATTGATAGTAGGTGTAATCGATACTAGACGTGATTAATAGTAGACGCAATTGATACTAGGCGTGATTGATAGTAGGCGTGATTTGTAGTAAGCGCGATTTATAGTAGACGCAAATGATAGTAGGCGCGATTGATAGTAGGCGTGATTGATAGTAGACGCGATTGATACTAGGCGTGATTGATAGTAGGCGTGATTTGTAGTAAGCGCGATTTATAGTAGACGCAAATGATAGTAGGCGCGATTGATAGTAGGCGTGATTGATAGTAGACGCGATTGATAGTAGGCGCAATTTGACATGGGCGCGACTCAGATCATTTTTGATATCATAAAGTTACAGTGTCAATGTTTATACAAAGTACAAGGTAGAGGGTATTTTAAGACATAACCTCAGCTCACTTAACATAACCTAACTTTACCTAACCTAACTTTGTCACGTGACATGTTCTACAAGTTTAGATTTGCTTTAAGACTGATTATGACGTCATAGATTGATGAAAGGGGTGAGAGGCTGACAAAAAAGGAAATGTTCTGGTTTAATGAAACGTCATGTCCTAGTAGGCGCGATTTATAGTAGACGCAATTGATAGTAGGCGCGATTAATAGTAGACGCAATTGATAGTAGACGTGATTGATAGTAGGCGTGATTTGACATGAGCGCGATTTATAGTAGACGCGAAAGATAGTAGGCGCGATTGATAGTAGGCGTAATTAGACATGGGCGAGATTTATAGTAGACGCAATTGATAGTAGGCGCGATTGATAGTAGGTGTAATTGGTAGTAGGCGCGATTTGACATGAGCGCGATTTATAGTAGACGCAAATGATACTAGACGTGATTAATAGTAGACGCAATTGATACTAGGCGTGATTGATAGTAGGCGTGATTTGTAGTAAGCGCGATTTATAGTAGACGCAAATGATAGTAGGCGCGATTGATAGTAGGCGTGATTGATAGTAGACGCGATTGATAGTAGGTGCAATTTGACATGGGCGCGACTCAGATCATTTTTGATATAATAAAGTTACAGTGTCAATGTTTATACAAAGTACAAGGTAGAGGGTATTTTAAGACATAACCTCAGCTCACTTAACATAACCTAACTTTACCTAACCTAACTTTGTCACGTGACATGTTCTACAAGTTTAGACTAGCTTTAAGACTGATTATGACGTCATAGATTGATGGGAGGGGTGAGAGGCTGACAAAAAAGGAAATGTTCTGGATTAATGAAACGTCATGTCCTAGCAGGCGCGATTGGTAGTAGACGCAATTGATAGTAGACGCGATTAATGGTAGGCGCAATTGATAGTAGGTGTGATCAGGTACTTACTGCATATCAAAAGGCTGTACACTCGTGTGTTAGACACTCTATCTTGTTAAGGACCCCTATATATTCCCTATACAAGGCTATACATGTTAGTTCTAAACACTTAGTGGTTATTTGTATTTTAAATTTATATACACAGGTTATACAAGCACGTTTTTTCACACAGTAAAACTTTGTCAAATAGCCACATGCGATACGCAAAGTATGTTTCCGCTATCTAGCGGTGACTATGGAATCTACCTGAACATATCCTAATCTAATCCTAGCTAACTTCACCTGACGCGTCCATACCGGTTTGTAAGCAACAACAACAACACACTAAGATTCCATGAATTCCAGAGTACTTTTAGATTAATTATCGACTCTCAACTCTTATAACTATGTCTATCCCACTCTGTCATAAACACGTTTTTTTTTAAATTTTTGCTTGATGTCAATACTAAAGTGATAATGGGTTTTCCGATCCTATCACTATAAATTCATTACCCCCACTCTTATCTCGGTCTCGACAACAACCATGCCTATTTTTATTAAGTCAGATGATGTAATGTTCGAGTGCAAAGTGGGTGTAAAAGTGAGTGCAAAGTGAGTGCAAAAGTGAGTGCAAAAGTGGGGTGTAAAAGTGGTACCCTATTTGTAATGGCTTATTTGACAAGTTATTTTGTGGTACCCTATTCGTAATGGCTTATTTCACAAGTTGTTTTTGTCAATGTATTTAGAGGATATTTCTCTTGTTCATGGAAAGTATCTCAGCCCTTTTTATGATAGCATAATGCTTACCGTCATGTTTGTAAGCAACAACAACACACTAAAATTCCAAGAATCCAAACTACTCTAAGGTTAATGATGGTCTCTCAACTCCATTCCACGCCTAGTCAAAAACATTATACATTTCAAATTTTTCAAAAAAGGTAAATTGAGAAAGTAGGCTATATTTTTAAACTAAAAAATCATATGCTAACTCCAACACCTACGTCTATCCCATTCTCAGTCAAGAAAAAATATATATATTCTTTAAATTTTTCCAAAAAATATTTGGAAAGTAGGCTATAATTTGAAAACTAATCATCCTAAAAAGTCATATATAGACTCAAACCAATGGCTTTTATGTCCTTAATCGTTAGAACAAAACATGGAATTTGACATTTTTCCAAATATTGATCATTTTTAAAAATGGGCTATATTTTGTAAACTATGAATTACACAAAAAATGTGTTTGACATAAAAATGACAGGTATTTACCCCCTCTACCCACAAACCAAGTCCCAGGTCTCTGGGACAAAATCCAAAAAGGTTCAATTTTGAAAGTAGACGATATTTTGAAAACTAATCATTCTAAAAAGTCATATATAGACTCAAACAAATGTCCTTTAAGTCCCTTAACGTTAGAACAAAACTTAACATTTTTTTCATTTTTTCAAAAAAAGTCCAATTTTCAAAATTGCCTGTATTTTGGAAACTAAGAATTAGTTCCAAAATGGCGGTCGTAGCTTAACTCAACCTAACCTAACCCTACGAGGTGTGATCAAAAAGTTCCAAAATGGCTGCCGTAGCTTAACTTAACCTTTGATTGATCCCTGTTGATTGACCCCTTTTGATTGATCTCTGTTGATGTATCCCTTTGGACTGGTCCCTGTTGACTAGCCCCTTTGGACGGGTCTTTTTTAAAGGGGGAGTCATTTTTTTACGGGTCCCAGAGGAAGGGTCCTTGTTGACGAGTCCCTGTGGGCGGGCCCCTTTGATATAATTTGGATATAATGCACGGGCCAGTCCATAAGGATCAGTCCAAAGGAACCGCCCACAGGGACCCGTCAACGGGTCCTTGTTGACGGGTCCCTGTGGGCGGTTCCGTGGGCGGTTCCTTTGGACTGATCCTTATGGACTGGCCCGTGCATTTTATCCAAATTATATCAAAGGGGCCCGCCCACAGGGACCCGTCAACAAGGACCCGTCCTCCGGGACCCGTAAAAAAATGACTCCCCCTTTAAAAAAGACCCGTCCAAAGGGGCTAGTCAACAGGGACCAGTCCAAAGGGATACATCAACAGAGATCAATCAAAAGGGGTCAATCAACAGGGATCAATCAAAGGTTAAGTTAAGCTACGGCAGCCATTTTGGAACTTTTTGATCACACCTCGTAGGGTTAGGTTAGGTTGAGTTAAGCTACGACCGCCATTTTGGAACTAATTCTTAGTTTCCAAAATATAGGCAATTTTGAAAATTGGACTTTTTTTGAAAAAATGAAAAAAATGTTAAGTTTTGTTCTAACGTTAAGGGACTTAAAGGACATTTGTTTGAGTCTATATATGACTTTTTAGAATGATTAGTTTTCAAAATATCGTCTACTTTCAAAATTGAACCTTTTTGGTTTTGTCCCAGAGACCTGGGACTTGGTTTGTGGGTAGAGGGGGTAAATACCTGTCATTTTTATGTCAAACACATTTTATGTGTAATTCATAGTTTACAAAATATAACCCATTTTTAAAAATGATCAATATTTGGAAAAATGTCAAATTCCATGTTTTGTTCTAACGATTAAGGACATAAAAGCCATTGGTTTGAGTCTATATATGACTTTTTGGATGATTAGTTTTCAAATTATAGCCTACTTTCCAAATATTTTTTGGAAAAATCTAAAGAATATATATATTTTTTCTTGACTGAGAATGGGATAGACGTAGGTGTTGGAGTTAGCATATGATTTTTTTATTTTAAATATATAGCCTACTTTCTCAATTTACCTTTTTTGAAAAATTTGAAATGTATAATGTTTTTGACTAGGCGTGGAATGGAGTTGAGAGACCATCATTAACCTTAGAGTAGTTTGGATTCTTGGAAATTTAGTGTGTTGTTGTTGCTTACAAACATGACGGTAAGCATTATGCTATCATAAAAAGGGCTGAGATACTTTCCATGAACAAGAGAAATATCCTCTAAATACATTGACAAAAACAACTTGTGAAATAAGCCATTACGAATAGGGTACCACAAAATAACTTGTCAAATAAGCCATTACAAATAGGGTACCACTTTTACACCCCACTTTTGCACTCACTTTTGCACTCACTTTGCACTCACTTTTACACCCACTTTGCACTCGAACATTACATCATCTGACATAATAAAAATAGGCATGGTTGTTGTCGAGACCGAGATAAGAGTGGGGGTAATGAATTTATAGTGATAGGATCGGAAAACCCATTATCACTTTAGTATTGACATCAAGCAAAAATTTAAAAAAAAATCGTGTTTATGACAGAGTGGGATAGACATAGTTATAAGAGTTGAGAGTCGATAATTAATCTAAAAGTACTCTGGAATTCATGGAATCTTAGTGTGTTGTTGTTGTTGCTTACAAACCGGTATGGTCACGTCAGGTGAAGTTAGCTAGGATTAGATTAGGATATGTTCAGGTAGTTTCCATAGTCACCGCTAGATAGCGGAAACATACTTTGCGTATCGCATGTGGCTATTTGACAAAGTTTTACTGTGTGAAAAAACGTGCTTGTATAACCTGTGTATATAAATTTAAAATACAAATAACCACTAAGTGTTTAGAACTAACATGTATAGCCTTGTATAGGGAATATATAGGGGTCCTTAACAAGATAGAGTGTCTAACACACGAGTGTACAGCCTTTTGATATGCAGTAAGTACCTGATCACACCTACTATCAATTGCGCCTACCATTAATCGCGTCTACTATCAATTGCGTCTACTACCAATCGCGCCTGCTAGGACATGACGTTTCATTAATCCAGAACATTTCCTTTTTTGTCAGCCTCTCACCCCTCCCATCAATCTATGACGTCATAATCAGTCTTAAAGCTAGTCTAAACTTGTAGAACATGTCACGTGACAAAGTTAGGTTAGGTAAAGTTAGGTTATGTTAAGTGAGCTGAGGTTATGTCTTAAAATACCCTCTACCTTGTACTTTGTATAAACATTGACACTGTAACTTTATGATATCAAAAATGATCTGAGTCGCGCCCATGTCAAATTGCACCTACTATCAATCGCGTCTACTATCAATCACGCCTACTATCAATCGCGCCTACTATCATTTGCGTCTACTATAAATCGCGCTTACTACAAATCACGCCTACTATCAATCACACCTAGTATCAATTGCGTCTACTATTAATCACGTCTAGTATCATTTGCGTCTACTATAAATCGCGCTCATGTCAAATCGCGCCTACTACCAATTACACCTACTATCAATCGCGCCTACTATCAATTGCGTCTACTATAAATCTCGCCCATGTCTAATTACGCCTACTATCAATCGCGCCTACTATCTTTCGCGTCTACTATAAATCGCGCTCATGTCAAATCACGCCTACTATCAATCACGTCTACTATCAATTGCGTCTACTATTAATCGCGCCTACTATCAATTGCGTCTACTATAAATCGCGCCTACTAGGACATGACGTTTCATTAAACCAGAACATTTCCTTTTTTGTCAGCCTCTCACCCCTCCCATCAATCTATGACGTCATAATCAGTCTTAAAGCAAGTCTAAACTTGTAGAACATGTCACGTGACAAAGTTAGGTTAGGTAAAGTTAGGTTATGTTAAGTGAGCTGAGGTTATGTCTTAAAATACCCTCTACCTTGTACTTTGTATAAACATTGACACTGTAACTTTATGATATCAAAAATGATCTGAGTCGCGCCCATGTCAAATTGCGCCTACTATCAATCGCGTCTACTATCAATCACGCCTACTATCAATCGCGCCTACTATCATTTGCGTCTACTATAAATCGCGCTTACTACAAATCACGCCTACTATCAATCACGCCTAGTATCAATCGCGTCTACTATCAATCACGCCTACTACCAATCGCGCCTACTATCATTTGCGTCTACTATAAATCGCGCTTACTACAAATCACGCCTACTATCAATCACGCCTAGTATCAATTGCGTCTACTATTAATCACGTCTAGTATCGATTACACCTACTATCAATTACGTCTACTATCAATTGCGTCTACTATAAATCACGCCTACTAGGACATAACGTTTCATTAAACTAAAACATTTCCTTTTTTGCCAGCCTCTCACCCCTCCCATCCGCAAAACGTGCTTGTATGAGCTGTGTATTTAAATTCAATATATACAATTAACCACTAAGTGTTCAGAACTAACATGTCTAGAGTATATATGGGATCCTTAGCAACAAACAAAAAATACGGTCTAACCTATGAGTGTACGGTCTTGTCATACGCAGTAAGTACCTGTTAACCTTGACTAGGGTATAAGAATATTGTCAGTTGACTACTGCCTGTTACAGTGTTCACATCGTGAAAGACCGTCTCACCTACCAGTCTCCAGCCTTGTTATACGCAGTAAGCAGCTGTTGGCGGAAAACAACATCCATAAATCTTGACATTTAGGAAAGTGTGTGTGTGTGTGTAAATCACTTGTAATCTAAAGATTGTTCATGTGACTTTACTAAAATTTAATTCATATGTATTAGTTGATATGGAAGTCTCAACAACCAGTCATGGCAAGCCATGTGTCTTCTATAAAGGATATACATATATTGTAAAAACAACCAATAAAGATGGAACTGTTATTTGGCGATGTTCAAAACAACGATCCAAAAAGTGTCGAGGAATGATTAAAACAAAAGACTCCAACGTACTTACTTCAAAAGAACATCATTGTGAATCTCAAATTAATACACATTTAAATACGCAAAATACTCTAACCCAGATAAAAAAGCAAGCCCAAGAAAAATATATTGCTGCTCAAGATAGTGCATTGTTTGTTAAAAAGCATTCATCATCACCTCAAAAAGACATGTTAGGACAAATACCATCGTTCAAAAAACCCTTAACACTATCAAAAGCAACGCAGACTCTACAAGAGGTCCCTGTGGAAAACAAACAAGAGGAATTGGATAGTTCTAGTGATGTTGAGAATGATGATGATGATGATAATGATGGTGACAATGACTATAATAATTTTGATGATAATATTCATAATGATGATGATGATGATGATGATAATTATGAAAAAGAAGAGGATGAGGGTTTTATGTTTATAAAACCATTGCGACTTCCCCAGTTTTTAAGAGCAAGAGTACCTGGAGAAAGTTGTAAAAGGATCTACAGCAAGCGTTGTGTTTAAAAATCTATATAGAACAATGGTAAAGAGATAGACTTGAATTCAGTGTGTAACTATTATAAAATGAATTTAATAAAAATATTGTATGGGTATTGTCTGTTTTTCTTAATTACTATCCCCATGTCCCACTATTAATACAATTGTTAACCATCAACAGTCTCTGACTATGTTCAGAAAGAGAGTGGCCTTAAACAATACACTATATCTATGGTTTGTGTACCGAGTGTCATAATAATGCAGTGTGGCCAAGCCATGTCAAGGCAATAGTTATGTCAGGTAAGGGATTCGAACCCTTGCTTCCTTATACAGAAAATTTGATCTTAAGTCAAACACCTTAACTACTCGGTCAACCTGACAGTTACTAATTTAATTAGTCTTGAGGACTTGAGTGTTTACAAAACTTTTTCCAGTATACATTGACTAAACCACTTGCTTGTTTTGAAATATAGATTTTGTTTTGTTTTACCATAACATTGCAGTTATGAGTCTTGTGAACTGGGTGTTCAATATAGGGTTAAAGACATTTTAAAATCATTTTAGAAAAGCTCTTAGGTATCGTGTCATGGGTTTCAGTAATGCATTACTGTTCGTTGACTAACATATACCGTTACACAACATTATTTTAGTGAACTTACATGTTGTTGTTTGAGTCTTTAGTCCTTTGACTGGTTTGATGCAGATCTCAGCGCCTATCTGTCCCGAGCTAATCGTTTCATCTCTATATAGCTACCACACCCTACATTTAAGGCTATCTGTTTAACATATTCTAAACTTGGTCTACCCCTACAGTTCTCGTCCTCGAACCTTTCTTCCTTAACTAAGTTTGCTATTCTTGGGTGTCTTAGTACGTGTCCTACCAACCTATCTCTTTACTTCATTAACAGTCGCCAGATACATCTCTTCTCCCCCACTCGTCTTAATACCTCTTTGTTAGTAACCCTATTTACCCATCTAATCTTCATCATTCTCCTGTAACACCACATTTCAAACACTTCAATTCACCACTTTTCGGCTACACCAATTGTCTAAGTTTTAATTTCATAGAGTGCCACGCTCCAGACAAAGGCCTTCAAAATGACTTCCTAATACCTAAATCTATATTCAATGTCAACTGATTCTGTAGAAATGCTTTCCTTGTCTGAGCTACATAAGAATCCTAATCGTGTCTGGTATAATGTCTTGTGTAGCAAACATAGTCACTCAAAAGGTCTAAGCATTTTTTGTATATAACCCAAAATAGCAAACAGTTTTTCTAAAACCCTACTCATTGGTCAATAACAAGCAGAGTCGCCAAAGTGTTTCGTTGGTAGTTAACTCATGTCTGGTTAATCAATTCCTTTCATATCGTTATCCAATTGTAGTAGTAAGGACTGGTGAACAACGTCAGTTCAACACACTGCTTTACACACAAATGTAGTTAGGCCCTTTGACATAATTTGGATAAATTTCATGGGCCGGTCCATAGTGACCAGTCTAAAGTGGTTGGTCTAAAGGGACCCTTCCACAGGGACCCATCAACAGGGACTTGTCAACAAGGACCCATCAACAATGACCCGTCAACAATGACCTGTCATCAATGACCAGTCAACAATGACCTGACAATAGGGACCCGTCAACAATGACCCGTCCACAGGGACTCATCAACAAGGACCCGTCAGCAATGACTCGTCAACAGGGACCCGTCAAAAAGGACCTGTCAAAAAGGATCCATCAAAAATGACCCCCTGTCAAAAAGGGCCCGTCCAAAAGGGGCTAGTCAACAGAGACCAGTCCAAAGGGACAAATCAACAGAGATCAATCAACAGGGATCAATCAAAAGGAGCTATCACCTCAAGGCCTGACATATCCCTCTTTGATTATTGGTTTGCCAATCGACAAGCGTCACTTAAAATGCTTTTTGATCACCACTCGTGGGTTGGGTTAGGTTAGGTTACACTACAGCCGCCATCTTTTAAAAAGCCCGCCCTCTTACAAAAGCCATGAGTGGGCATGCGTAAAAAACAAAAAACAAGAAAACAAGCATGTTAATTCATAGTGGCTATCCATCAAACACATGTCTCTTGTGTGGAACAACGTTTTATTCCATATCGGCATTCAAACTCTCACATGTTGCAATTGGAAAGAGAGATTCTCTAAAAAAATTACAATTTCACCCCCTAGTAGGGGTAGGTTTTATTTTGGGGTGGAAATATGTTGTTCATCGGAAAGGGGGTATCAGCCCGAGTTCAATGACACGTCATTCGTCAAAATCCGACCACGGGTTCGAACTCACATTTTCTCACGTATGAAGCAAAACAGGATGTGACTTGTTTCACAAGGAGGACGGTAATAAGGGCATTTCACACGTGTTCACATGTATTTCGTCACTTTCCTTTCATATCGTTATTCCATTATAGTAGTGGTGAACAACGTCAATTCAACACACACAAATGTAGTTAGACCCTTTGACATAATTTAAATAAATTCATGGACTAGTCCGTAGGAACTAGGCCAAAGGGACCCGTCCAAAGGGATCAGTCCAAAGGGACAAGGACTCGTCCACAAGGACTCGTCAACAATGACCAGTCCACAGGGACCCGTCAACAATGACTTGTCAACAATGACCTGTCAACAATAACCCGTCCACAGGGAACCACTCCCCCACCCTCTTACAAAAGCTATGAGTGGGCATGCGTAAAAACAAAAACAAGCATGTTAATTCATAGTGGCTGTCCACCGAACACATGCACTTTATGTGGAACAACGTTTAAATCCATATCGGCATTCAAACTCTCACATGTTGCAATTGGAAAGAGAGATTCTCTAAAAAATTAAAATTTCACCCCCTAGTAGGGGTAGGTTTTACTTTTGGGGTGGAAATATGTTGTCCATGGGAAAGGGGGTGTTAGCCCGAGTTCAATGACACCACATTTGTCAAAATCCGACCATGCGTTCGAGAGATATCGAGCTGCCGCCATCTTGTGAGGAGGGTGAGGAGGAGGAGGTATCTGAACCGCTACAAAACCACTACTGTTAAATGTAAATTTTTCCGAGTCATTTGCTTGGAAACTTGCTTTCGCGTTGGATATTGTTATGTGCCACGCGCCTAGCTTAGTTGTTGCTTTTGCTTTTCTGTATAACAAGGACTTTCGCGAGGGTTTGTTAACGTCACTTAGGGTTTTTATTGACTCAACAATGTAACTAGATTTGCGGATTAGCCGATTTTTAACCCTCCGAAGTAGGATAGGGGTTTCTTTATTGAATAAAACATTCACGAAAATTTACTTAAGACTGGATCTTTTTATTTATAGCTTTGTGTTTTTGAGGGTGTATTTCTTTGGGTGTCTTTGACAATATCCGTTCAAATGGACCAGATCTCTGGGACCAAGACTCTCGTGCTACACAAGCCCTTAAAGAAATGCATCTTATCCTCTCAGGCTGTGGGTTCGAAGGATGGGGTCATTCGAAATACCATTTTTTTCGGTGGAAGGTACCCGGATAACCTCCTCTAACGGGCTCAATATATACCACGGCGACAGTTCCTTCACCCTTGTTTCCTATGTTTATATTGACACACGGAATTAGTTTCTGAAAGCATTTAATCAAAGAGCAGTGCTACATCTATACATCAGAGATACGTGGTCATGAAGTATTAACATTGTTAGATTTTTCTTCTATTCAATGGAAGTAATAAATATTACCAATACAAACTCAATAATACGTTTCTCTTTCGTAAAATCCTCCAGGGCGTTTACGGATAAGATATTTCCGTGTTTCTTCATACAATAAAAGAAAGGCAGCCCAAGGCACGGCTATAAGCCACCATTCAAGTCTTACCGGATACATCTTTAAAGCCAGATCCATACCAGGTGTGTAAGATAAAAGCGTAGCCATACCTGTTTCAAAAATAAGAGCGAAATTTAGAAACCAGTTGTCCATTCCTTGTTGCACTATCGAATTTCGCCTTGTCTTTTGGCTTATCAAGTCTGCCCACTGAACAACCACGACAGTTATGAAAAAGGCCGTGTGACATGTATATTCTAATGTCTTTCTACTATGATAAGTCCATTCTTGACCGTATGAATCAGACAAATCATTCAGAGCTTCCGAATCCCACTTTTCCCGTAAACCAAATAACTTTGAAGGGAGAAACCCATTTTCTGCCATAATAACAAAATAGACGAAGAAACCTGCTGCAGTTTGAATAATGCCAATTTGCCCGTAAGCCAGAAATAACATCCTTTTGTTTACTAATTTTTCTTTGAGAGGATTACGAGGATGACGTTCCATGATGTCTGATTCTGCCTTTTCATAGCCTAAAGAAATCGCAGGCACCATGTCAGTTCCAAGATCTATGCAAAGAATGGCGACTACTCCCAGAGGAAGTGGCACTCCGAACACCACAAACACCAAAAATGGAGCTATTTCCGGTATATTAGACGCTAAGACATACGTTATTGATTTTTTAAGATTATCAAAAATAAGTCGACCCCCTTCTATGCCAGTTACTATTGACGCAAAATTATCGTCAAGGAGGATCATATCTGCAGCTTCCTTTGAGACATCAGAACCCGTGATTCCCATAGCTACTCCTATATCAGCCTTTTTCAAAGCTGGGGAATCATTTACGCCGTCCCCGGTCACCGCAACTATGGCTCCTTGCCTCTGACAGCCTTCCACGATGCTAAGCTTTTGTGTGGGAGATGTGCGCGCGAATACTATCTCTTTGTAATGAGTTAAAATGTCGTCCAGACCTTCTTCGGTAAGTTCTCGCAGTTCTGAACCATGAACTACCACTGCTTTTGCATCGTTTCTGTTTACTTTATTAATAGGAATGTTTTTACGATACGCTATGTCTTCCACTGTTTCACTGTCGTCTGATATGATACCCACTGACCTAGCAATAGCTTTTGCTGTTATTGGATGGTCTCCAGTTACCATAATAATCCTTACCCCGGCTGAGCGGCATTTGGCCACGGCGTCTGGGACGTTCGGTCGAGGAGGATCCATCATGGATATAAGTCCTACGAAGCGTAAATTTATGAGAGGGAAGTTAGGTTCTTCCGAGTTAAAGTGAAATCCAATTGGGAATTCATCCTTAGGCAGCAGAAGATCACAAAAACCAAGTACGCGTTCACCCATACCACCGAGCTCCTCGTACGCTTCATTGAACTTCATCTTAATGTAAGGGGCTAAATCAGAAACCTTACCATCGAGATACATAGTTTTACAGATATCCAATATTCTTTCTGGGGCTCCTTTCATTACCAGCAAGTTACGCATTTCACCATTCTCCTCTATTACGTGAATTGAAACTTGATATTTGTTCGTTGAATTAAAAGGAATTTCAGCAATTTTTCTGTTACGTTTACGTACCTCCAGTACGTCACCAATGACTTGCTCCATATATTTTAGTAACGCAGCTTCTGACGCATCTCCCTTTACTTCTCTTTTCATTATGGGAATGCGTTGTTGATTCGGCAGGAACTCAGCTCTATTGCATAGGATCGCGCAACGTGCTAGAGAAAGAAACACTGGATTATATATATTTTGTCGTATCCTTCTTTGGTTGGTAACGTCCACCTCAAATATTCTATTGTTGTACCACATGTGTGTTACTGTCATTCTGTTGAGTGTGAGAGTTCCCGTTTTGTCAGAGCAGATGGTTGAAGTTGACCCCAAAGTCTCCACTGCTTCCAGATTCTTTACAAGACAATTTTTTGCCGCCATACGTTTTGCAGTTATAGACAGACATACTGTGACAGTGGCTAAAAGTCCTTCTGGAACATTTGCAACGATAATCCCAATTAGGAAGAGAACAGCATCTAGCCAGTTATAACCCAAAATAAATGCCAGTGTAAAAAATGCCAAGCCAAGAGATATTGCAAAACAGGTGATGAGGTGAATAAAATGATGGATTTCCTTTGCAATTGGAGACATTCCGTGCTCTAAACCCGTCGTGAGTCCTGCTATTCTGCCCATTGCTGTATTATCTCCGCAACGTATAACTATCGCTTTTGCCGTTCCTTCCACAGCGTTTGTTGAATAAAATGCTACGTTCTTGGTTTCGAAAGGGTTATCGTTAGTAAACTCACTGCTACGGCTCTGAGGTTCAGATTCTCCAGTAAGAGTCGAGTTATCAACTTTAAATCCTCTAGACTCAATGATCCTAACGTCCCCTGGCACTCGGTCTCCAAATGTTATCACTACTAAATCTCCAACAACTATGTCTTCCACACGAATGGTTTGACTTTCGCCTTCTCTTATGACAGTAGCGAAATGTGGTACTAATGACTTAAAAGAATCCATTATTTTGGAACTTTTATGCTCTTGATAGAATGAAAACACTCCAGTTATTATGACCACACCGAAAAGCACGATGCCTAGCCACAGATTATCGTTAGGTGGAACCTCCAATGTTTTCAGCTGTATATAGTAAGCGAGGAAACACAGTAGGGCGCCAGCCCATAGAAGCAAAGAGAAGCCTTGGAACATAGTTTTGAGGAATTTCATCCAAGTTGGTTGTTTCTTGATGGGCGTGAGTGTATTGGGACCATCACGCTCCAAGGTTTCTCTGGCATGCACAAGGGAGAGACCGTACTCAGGGTCGGTGTTGTAGCGGCGATATAATTCATCTAATTTAATTTTGTGATCATCAATGTCAAGTTCTTGTTTAAGATTTATTATATTATCAATTTTTTTTCTTTTAATTTTTTTAGGAATCTTTTTACCGCCATATCTGCTACCGATACTTTTCAAAAGAAAGTGCGGTTCCGTACCTTAGAAACAACCCAACAAATGGTGCAGTAGACTATTATTGCTTCTTTTTCAAAATTCATATTGTTGACCAGGTCTGTCTGGAATTACTTAACATCACCCACAGTAGACCACAAAATGGTGGAGGTCATTGTTATTTTAGTTACTTTTGCAATATTGGCGGGGCACATTTGTAATTCTGCATTATCACTGGGAAAGTTGTTTCTACTTACTGTGCCATAGTTATAGACGCTAATTGCATTTAAGAAACACCTTATTTGCACTTTGATAAGGAGATTATCGAAGTTTTAACTTTGGAGCAGTAAACTGATGAAAAGATCAGCACCATGCTGGAAAATGCAATGTTGACTCAGTGCTGCCAGCTTTACTTCCCCGCACTTTCCTGCAGCCACTTTCAATATCGCGTCAAACCCAATCATGTTGCCACTGTATATTCGCAAACTCAAGCGACGGTGCTGCCGTTATCTGGAACTAGCGTAAGGATGATGGAATCATAAAACAAGTAGTTCCGTGAAGAACTATACAGCCTATTTTCATATATCCTTCGTATGTTAACTGCCAATATGAACATACAAAATTTCAGTTTGATTGCTGTAATAGATTCGTAGATATTGAGAACCGACTAAATATTTCGGATGGTCGCCATGTTGGATTTTATATATGTAGGTCCTAGAGTTATGCACTGTTACATGAATATTATTGTGTACGTGTAGCATTCAAATTTCAATCGCATGATTAGGACACAAGAAGTAACAAGGAGATTTTAAAATTTCGCACAGCTGCCATCTTGTGGTTATGGAAACAATTGAAATAAATTAGATGCCATTGGATTAACATTCGTATGAGGATTTACTGTACCAAGTTTCACTGCACTAGGATGGTTAAATTGCGAGAAACATTCATGTGAATATTTATACTTCGCGTTGCCGCCATGTTGGATTTGTGATCACCAGGTTGTTTAAAGTCCTATATGTGCACTTATGTTCATAGCCCCTATGAACATAAAGAAATTCAGTTTGATTGCTATAATAGATTCGTAGATATTCAGAGCCGTCTAAATATTTCGGATGGTCGCCATGTAGGATTGTTAAATGTACAGTCCATAGAGTCATGTACCATTAAAGGAAAATTATTGCGTAGGTTCATTATTCAAACTTTCACTTCGATCGCATGATTACGACACAAGAAATAAAAACTTAATTTTAAAATTCGCACAGCCGCCATTTTGAGGTTATGTAAACAATTGAACTAAATTGGATACCAATGCATTACAATGTGTATAAAGATTTCCTGTGCCAGATTTCATTGCGTTTGGAGCATTAAATCGCGAGAAAGGTCTATTAAATTTTTTATTCGCTTGGCCGCCATGTTCGTTTTGTAGTTAACCAGTTTTTGAAAGTCTTATAGATGAACTTCCAGTAGTGCCCTTTATCTCCGTACAAAATTTCAGGGTGATAACGCTAATAGTTTCAGAGAAATAGAATGCCGGTGAAATATTTCGCACATCCGCCATCTTGTGGTTATGTAAACAATTGAACGAAGTTTGATGTCGGTGCATTACAATGTGTATAAACATATACTGTACCAAGTTTTATTGCGTTTGGTTGGTTAAATCGCGAGAAACGTCTATTTAAAAGTCGCAAATTCGCGTGGCCGCCATGTTGGTTTTGTAGTTACCAGTTTTTCAATAGTCACATAGGTGAACTTCTAGTAGTTCCCTTTATCACCGTAAAAATTCCAGGGTGATATCGGGAATAGTTTCGGAGATATTGAATGCTGGTGAAATATTTCGCACAGCCGCCATGTTGGATTGGTGAGACGTAACAAAATTTGAAGGCTACGGTCGGGGTCTCCCGGAGTAGTGCTATGAACTTACCGAGTTTCATTGAAATCGCTCCAGCCATATAGAAGTTATTAGACACACACACACACACACACACGCACACACAGACACACGGACAAAAGGTGATCTCATAAACCTTTTTTTTCTTCCAAATTGAAAATAGGCTAAACATTTACGAGCCTTACAGTAGTCGCATATGATGTGTAACATCTGACATAGAAGAAACCTCACGTGAAATTGTTGATACACCGGTATTTTACACTATTATTGGCACAAATATTAATCTATTGTAAAAGGGAGTGTTTTACAGATATTGCAGTTTATAATACGGAACTCATTTTATTAGATGATTTGTAACTTCCACGGCACTAGACTAAATAAAGAATACGATATGGATCAACTAGATTAATAGACGCGACACCGATCATAACCTTAAATTCCTTATAAACAGGCCAACTTGCGAGTAAATGCAATGTGCAGAGCAGTAGATCATGAAAGGCTTGCACAGTTCCCGGACCTCTTGATTCACAGACTAACACGTAATTTCATATGGATTCTGTTAAAATGAGTTATATTGATATGAAAAATATCGTTTCAAATGATAATCTGGTAGCTAAAATATCTATCCCGTCCGGGATTCAAACCCGAGATCTCTATTCACAATCAGAGACGCTAACACCACCGCTATTTTGACCACGCAAATATTATGCACAAGATGGTGACTTATTTCCACGTTCCAATAATACTGCATTGCGGAATTAAGTTTCATTATATTTTGCTTGTTTCGATAATATTCCTGCGTGAAATTGAGTTTAAAATGCCTTATGAATAGGCCCTCTTGTGAGTAAAGAGACTGTGTTCAGCAATAGTTCATGAAGGCTCGCCTAGTTCCCGTATAACATGTGCTTCAATCAATTGACACCAGAGTTCGCATGAGCGTTTACCGTCAGATTGTCAGTGAGCAAAGTTACTCGGGAAGTGGATGCCGATCACTTTTAGCCAGAGATTGAAAAATGATGATGACGATGATCATTGTTGTTTTAAGGGGCCTAACATCGAGGTTATCGGCCCCTGAGATTGAAAAACAGACTCTTAATAAATCATAATTGTTTTCAACAAATATGATATAATGAATATTTTTACATCAAAGTACGACAACTTGAAGATGATTTATTGTATGAATATTTGTAAATGCGCCTCAAAACCTTGAAGTAATCCGTATGTCATATACATTCCACATGGCCGAAAGTACGTCATGGTATCAATTTCCGTCACCAAGCGCTCATTGTTTCCTCTTACATACTTCCGTCCGATCCACCACTGCCAGTTGGATCGTCCGATCCACTTCCGACCCATTTTTCAAAATCACTCCCACAAAAATATCCAGCAACCGAGTAGAAGGATGTTACACATCAAAAACAGATGATATAACATGTGATTTGAGTTGATGGGTGTGCTCTTCTCTCGTTTTCTCAGTCACTTTCATAATAATTGAGGCTAAAAGATGACTCATATAATTGCTCAGTTCCGCTCTGCCCTTCAAATTCAACAATTGACATATCGATGCATTACTTTCACAAAAAGAACACTATTACTTTTCCCTCGATGTGAGTGCAGACTAATACGAGGGAAAATTAATATCGCCCAGTATCGTTTGCGGCATATGCTTGCAGTGCATTAGTACCATACGGGATGCAAGCAGAGAAATATCGACCATTCTGATAACAACGCTAGTTGGGCTGCATAAATATTAGCTGATTCACCTGGTATATATAATAAGTTCAATATGCGTAGCAATCGGAGCATATGTGGTTATACGGTTAAGCTTGCAATTATCCCCATAAACTTGAAATTCATACACAAATCCGTTTTTCAAAAATTACTGACAGCGACATAAATGACTCCATGTTTCAAAATCAGCACCAATTCCTGCAATCTAGCGCCAAACGTAAGCAGGATGGCACCTCCGGAATAAACGCATTAACACTTCCTAGCGCCAAAAATCGAATTACTTTATTTCTGTCATATTACCGGTTTATATAGAACATCTTACGATTTTCATGGCGTGAACTGCATGAGTTTCTTATTTTGAGAGGTGGATCATCTGTCCCTAGACTACGTGATCTCACCAATAGATACAAAATAGTGAAACACATGTCATCGAATTTGTGTTCAAACCTTGTCAATACTGCAATATGAACTTGAGAAATTCATCAGTTATGTAAACAAACGATTTGGTGTAACAATCTCATCTGCTCAGCAGATGTCAATAACTCTTGGCGTCGATATAGTTAAACTAACCGGTATCTAGGTTTCACATCCAGCAAAATATGTTCCTGATATTCTTTTATTGATTGCATTATAATGCAAGAATATTAGGTATTTGGCCGATTGAAGTAAGGGGATTTACTTTCCCCGGGCATATTTTGGTTTGGTTGTGACATTTTAATTATCAGCCAATTTTGTTTTGTTTAGTTTATTCCGAACAAGATCCTACCTTACACATAAGGTGACTCTGGAGTTCCCTGCTCCAGGAATATTCAATTGTATCATGCAAACTGTTTTATAAACAAGTTATTTAATATATGAACACAACCTCTCAAAATTCCTATTACATTCCCCCCCCCCCCGTTGTGTTTGTCCGTAATTTCCAGGCGTCGAAAGAAGTCCCGCGTGCACCAAACAGAAAGCGTAGAAGAGAGCGGTTATTACCTGATGTCACAAAACCTATGCTGCGCACACAATGAGTTTCGTTAGTGGGCGAGTCAATGTGCTGCAGCCTGATTGAGAGAAGAGGAATCTTTACTTTGGGTTCCTGCCATCAAGCAATAATCGCCCTCAACCTCCATTTATAATCATAGTGTTATATCTCTCAATTAAAATAAATGATGGAGTCACAATATCAAAATTGTGCCGATATTTGGCACTATTCTCTGGTCGAACGTACGAATTATACTTTGGCATGAAAATTAAATTGAGCGGGGGAGTTAGTTGTGGCTGGCCTCGATAGGTAGCAACTCTTGCCGGTGCTGTCTAGGACAAGAATTGTAGTTCAGGGGAATGAAACTACTATAGATCCATCGCTTCCAAAGCCTCTCGTCCAACTGACAGGTTCACAGCCTGAGCACTCGCTGCGCTGCGGTAGCGCTGCTGTCCAACTCGATTGATATTGATTGAAGCTCATGTGGGGTGGATACGCCGGTTACATTTAAACATGTCGTTGGCAACTGGCTATCCTACTCATGATCGTGTGTGTTTGTGCTTTTGAGGCTTCCAACATGACATGCCTTCGTAGGATATTGCATTAATACGGTATTTATTTATTTATTTATTTATTTATTTATTTATTTATTTATTTCAATAGTTACTTCGCAGTTTTGCTGCCAGGATATGATTTTAATATCTACCCATTATGATAGTGTTTCTGTTTACGAATTGTGGGCTTTATTGTGATTACTTCGTTCAGTGTAGTATTCCCAATTCAAAATGATTTTAGATAGCTAGATGGCATATTAGAATGATTTTGTGAAGTATTGCGAACTATATGAATGGCTTTACATAGCCTAACCCTACGTTATTGAAACAGAGCTAGGCCTACAGTATGTGCAGAATGGTTGTGAACTGGTTGCCTTATTGTGTTTCTTTTCTCTTCTCAGGTAATGAGGCACTTCAAGGAAAGCAGATTATATACTACATTTGTCCAATAGCCTATAGACAGGAGTTGCCTGATTCTGTTGTCCGAACAGTTGTATACTAATCCTATTTCAGCAAAGGTAAGTTACCATATTGATGAAACTTTGATCTATTAATTTTACACCAGTACCGGTATAGGGTAGGCCCAGGTGCTATGTAGGTTTTGATTAGCAATACACTTAGTTCATGCTCCCCTCTGATAAATTAATATAGCCTATTGCACCCTGGCATACTGTTAGATGTGTGAGAAAGTCACTTGAGGAACTGGAATGTGCCCTACTTCTTTTGATAGTGCATGCCACGTGTCCTTATCTGTGAATGGCACACAATAAACCTGACTGGAATCATGACGCTATTGCAGGGAGATAATCAAAATGTACAGATGACGTTATTAGGAATAGTTGCAGTCTTTGCTTCATTTAGGGCTTTTAGACATAGTGAACATCAGCCTCGTATACTGCTTGATTGCGTGTAATCCGCCTGATAATATGTGTAATTATGATGAGATAAAGACTAGGTTGGAAATTAAATGCTATATGAAGCTGTTCGTATGAGCAGACTCGGATGGGTCATGCAAAGAGAATGGGGGAGGAGAGATTACCTAAGAGGTTAATGAGCTCGGGGGTAGAGGATACGAGAAGCAGAGATAGACTTAGGAGGCTATGGTTAGTAAGTTTCAGTGTTTAACGATTTATTAAAGTGAGAGGTGTAGAAGCAGGGGATCATAGAGGTGACTTGTTTGCAAACAGAGGCTTGCAGACTGGACTATAAAAGGCTACATGTACAGTATATAGCCTATATAACATTGCAGTGAATATAATGACTAGGCCTATCGGTTCCCCTTAAGTCGATCACAAAATTGAATTCAATGCATATTGCATCAAGAAATGCTTCAATCGGTTTACTGATGGGTAGGCTATTTGTGTAACAAATGAATTAATCCACAAATTAATATTGTTCATTTGAGATTTTTATTGTTTTTTCTTTCTTCTATGGATGTTTTTTGGATGGGCTATATATCATCACAGTAAGAGGGGTGCATACGCATAGATCTTACTGCTTACTGTGCTTGGGGTAAATTGTGAACTTCCGAGATGGTGGATTTGTTCTGATGTAAGTTACTGGCTAGTGGCATTCTCCACTTCAAATAACATCTAATATTAGTTCCAGTTTATATATTTATTCTAAATGCACTTTTGTGCATTCATTAAAGCAGCATTATCCTAATATCGAGGCTACAGTGGCATTCACCCAGGGGGTGAGGCCTGTTACACACATCCAGGCCAATTAGGAAAGTAATAATATTGTATTATTAGTATTAATAACAATGGAATTAAAGTGATCGGGTAACTTAGTTTATCCACACTACACTTGTCCCCTCCTTCTATGAGCAGCAAAAGTTCTATATGTGCATGCTTAACATTGTAACCTAGAGAGTAACTGTTATCTGTCCTTGTCACAAGTTGTTGCTTCAACATCTTTATTATGAGATGTATGTGTAACGACTATTTAGGTACACAATGCAATTTGTTGTAAGGAATTCACCTTCTCTGGTCTCGGGGTATAGATGTGCTGTGCGAGCCATAGATTAGCAGCGCTGCACAGTCAATTGGCTACACCTGTTCATATTGAAACTTCATATCCCGAGGTCCTGGCTCTGCCAAGACGTTTAATTTTAGTCTGAGGGTTAAAACGGGATACACTCAGCCTCGTGAGGCAGAGCTGAGGAGAGATGTGTTCAAAGTCTCATCTCAACCATCCTAGAAATGGTTTTCTGTGGTTTCCCTCTTATACCCCAGGCAAATGTTAGGATATTTTCTAAATTAAGGTCACAGCTGCCTCCTTCCAAATTCTAGTCTCCATTACAAATACACACACCTACAGCCATCACAATGTCATGGGTAATCAGACATATCCCATATACACTTTCCAAGTACCATAAAGCCACATGGCCACGATGTCACAAAGCCCCTACAACATTATTAGGATTTTAATTGTATTTTTCTCTTACAGATTTGCAATATGCGTGGCTCTACCATGTGATGACAATCATCTACTGGGACAATGACCTGATGAAATTAAATATTACTCTTTTCATGAAAATGTTCTGTGGATTTTATATCTGTAAAAACTAAGAAAGAAGAATATAATATGAACATATAAACATACTTATTTTTGTCCACATTTTTTCCTTCCGAATTCTGTTTCCTTCCAGTATCGTATCTCATTCAACAGCGGTTAATAAGTTCATATTTTATAGGGTGTGCATGGTTTGTATTGGTTTATTACATTCTTCTTAGATTACTGTGCTCCCACAACACTGATGGCAACTAAACCTCTCTTCTACCTGTCTGATATTATAACTTATAGTACTGTGTAGTAGGTGAATGACTTTCTAGTGTTACAAGGCCATGGGTTCAAAGGCCTAACTCAGCTGAGACTTATGGAAGGAAATCCCGAAGACACCAGTTCATCTCGCATGACATCCTCTGCAAAAGTAACCTTTAAGCACTGCCATTAAAAAATTATAAACTATAAAAGAAATGTTAATGATAGAAAAACTATCATGAATAAAACATATAATACTAGAAAAATTAAGAGAGGGGACATGGGGAGAAAAGTGGGGGAGTACTACGCAACTGCCGTGGTACAGGTTTCAAATAATAATAATAATAATAATAAAGGATATCCTGCTTCCTATCCTTCCCCCTGACCCTGTATCCCTCTCTTTGTAACTACATGTAATAATATGATTTATGTCAATAAATTGTATTTATTCACTGTTCCTATTGTTCTGTTTTACGCAAGATCAGATATCAAAACTAAAGATTTCAGGCTGGTATTTTCTACTATATTAATAGTAATAATCCATTATTATGAGCCTTTGTTTTGATATCTGCTCTTAAATAAAATAGAACAAAAGGAACAGGAATAAATAAAATACGCCGACATAAATCATATTACTACGTGTAAATACAAAGGGAGCGGTACAGGGGGTGGGGGACCAATACGCGATTAAATAAAATTCAAATTGTCCGCGCTTAAAATTTTTAGTACGCTGCCTCACCGCCAGGTAGCAGGCTAGGCTGGTGGATGACGTAACCCTGACGGTTGTAATCGGAATCAAATTTTAAGCCTGAGTAAACTTTCTCCCCTATATTCTTTGTTTAGTTTCTCTCTCTGTCCGATAGGAAGAGCTATGTTCTTGCGATGAAGTATTTGACCACCTCGACGTTGACTTTTATGATTTTGGAAGGCTGGTATTTTTCAAGACATGCATGATATTCGTACTGATGTTGTTAGGCCTGTCATCATGGATCGACGTGGTTTTATAAATACATAAGAAAAAAGCTGAAGTTCTACGGTATGTGAAGTAATTGAAAGATATTATCCCTCTTCGTCAAGTTTATTGGCTGGTTACAAATTGTAATCTTACAGGAGATAAACGTCCGGAGATGATTTACATATTATAGAATTAGTGTAGGCTATTTGTCAACGTGAGTGTTTGTGACTGTATCGACTAGCAATGGGTAATGTATTTATATGGTAGTATTCTACGTTGCATGAAATGGGTCTTCTAAGTTATACATTTAAACTTAATGTCATCCTCGTGTATTCACACTGGTAGGCTAACTGACACTCATATTTGTTTGCATAATTAATGTTTTGTTTTCTGTTTTCTGTTAATATGTAAATGCATTTAATTACGGGTAGTATGCCTCATGGTCTGAGTAAAGTTATATTAATGTGGGACTTGTTTTGATGTGCTAACAGCCTTGGTACGGTTATCGTTTGTCTACTGTTTTTCATGATGGCGGAGGTTGTATTGTGTTTTAACTATGAGCGATCATCTGTTGTTATTTATAAAGAGAATTTGGTAGCCATTGAGATGTAAAGACGAAAAAATGGATTAGCTCCATATATTTTTGAGTTGGAGTGCATTAATTCTTCAGTTTTAGGCAACGTATTATCTTGGAAGTAGTTACATAAGTAGGCCTAGCTTCGTGACCCATGTAGTCACTGGAATTAATTAATTATTTGTGGGGAAATATATGATATACGGTATGATTCATTCTGTAGAGGCATAAATGAAGCAATGGAATTTATAATTCGTCGTCGTCTTGATATTTGGCTTGGCTTCTCGCTAACAACAATAGATAATTGGTTGTGAACACCGCTTATTTACTTCGTTGTAACAACGTTTGGTTGACTTGGTAAAATATTTATGACAGTTAACTGGAAGAAGCGAGTACTTGGATGGTCAGAATCCACATCTATTTTGTAAGTGTTTATTTGATGTTTTGTATGCATGTTGTGGTTAATATATTATGAATTTACCCGATTACTTTAGTATTATTTCTGGGTTCCTGGGTTCAGTGGAGGTTTCAAACAATTACCCTCTGAGTATGGACTTACTATGGCCCAGTCACTTCCCTCCCAATTCCATTTACTTCATGTAGTGGGTCAAAATGTGTTATATCAGTAGCTTGGTTAGATTTTGTACCACATTCAGTAGTTGTTTGAGGCTGGTCTTTGAATCTTGGGGCTTAGAAATATACTTAGGCCTAAAGTGTTGTATTTTAATGTTTGTTGTTATTGTTTTATCATTGTATATTTTTGTTGTTATTTATGTTTCATGTGACAATATACTGAATGGACGAGAGCATTATAAAAGCTGCATCATATTTATCCAAAGAGGAACTGGCTTATGAAATACAAATAAGGAATGGCAACCTAATTTTCATCGTGAATTGGATGTGAATCTTCTCAAATCTTTAAAGTCAGCTCCTGTTGGTATTCTTCCTGATCAACATTCTTATGGGACAAAAGGTGGGTCTGATGTAGTGATATCTGTTTCTAACCTGTTAGTGTCCTGTGATGAGTTAAAGCAAGTTGCCAAACTACGGCATATCGTGTGAACAAATTAAAATATCGTTCTCTACACTGGATCAATCGTTTGGTGAGCTTAATTGAATATTGGTCTAAGAGTGATGTTGTTTTTCTGCCAAGATAACTGGGCTTCGTGACAAGCTGATAGAAAGTTTTAATCGGTTGTCCTCGAGTGATATTTCTGATAATATTAGTGAACCTCTTGTACGTTCTGAAAGTGTTTGCTCATATGTTAGTGATTCTTGTGAAGGGGTTGTGAATAATCGTAATTTTATTGGTAATTTTGAATCAGTGTCGATGGAGAATAATGAAAATATGTTAGACGGTTTGCAAACTAATAATACTACTGAGGTTAATAAACAAATAGGCTCATCCAGAAATACACCTGAGGTCATGTCGTGCCCAAGTAATTTTAATGCTGGTGGTAATACACATTTAGATAAAAGATGTAAAAACTTTTCTAGTTCCATTTCTTGTCATGACGATGGTAGTGCTGTGAATAGGTTAGGATCTCATCGTATTAGTACTGATAAGGAAGTGCAAACTGTTGATAGCTTATTTGGTGAATGTGACGTGGTAGAAAGAGTGAATAGGGTTAATCTTTCTGATAATCGAGCCTCGACTAACGTTGTTTCTCTAAATAAACTTATGACTGATGGTCAGGTTAATTTTACTTGCCTTCCTAACCCATTGGCTCTAACTTTGAAAGTTTTTCATGTGTGCTATGGCACTGATATTAATTTATTTGTGAATTTTTTGAAAAAATTAGTGGAATTAAGGGATTGTGCTGGTGTATTTGGTCTATCCGAGTTACAAATTTTGAAAATCATATTTCCATGCACTGAGGGAATGTTGCGAGGAAAACTGATTGAGAGCTTGAGTGCAGGGGCCTGTTCCAGGAATGAACTTTGCAACTTTTCACTTTTCACTTTGCACTTTTCAATTCTTGCAAAGTGCAAAGTCTATCTGTTCCACCATGATCTATGTATTACTTTTCAATTTCTTTGCAAAGTGAAAAGTCTTTGCATCGGAATGATCCGATCATGTTTATTCCATGAACAAATTGTATATTAATTCCATGATTTAATGCTTTATTTTTCATGGTGAACTTGAGGACTTGAGTACTTGAGTAACAGTTCTGCAAATAGTTGATTTTGCTGTCCCATACATTGCTGCTGTACCGTTTCCTAACCAATGGTAGCCTAAGCATATAAGAATTTGTTCCGTTTCAGAAAGCGATCGACTTCTTTTTGTTGCAGGTTTCAATAAATGGCCAATTATTTCAAGAATATAGTCAGTTTGTATTGGGGTAATACGAAAACACTCACGAAATTCCGTCAAAGTGAGGTTATTTTAGAACTTAAAAGGTTCATTCTGGTTCCGTATTGATAAACGAATTAGTATAAACAGGTTAAAAGTTCAGCCTGATCAATACCACACAGTGATCTTAATTTATAAAAGTATTGATCAGGCGGGACTTTTAACCTGTTTATACTCAAGTGAAGTTATGACACTTCATCCTGTCTTTGTACGTCCTCTTGTTGGATTCTTCATCACTATCCTCACTTTATGATAACAAAAGCTCCTGCGTAACATATTTATAACACTAAACCAAATTCTGCGCCGAGAAAATAGTGTACAGACTTGTTCATTAACAGCTGAAGTAAGGGAATCTTCTCTTTGCAAAGATTTCTGAAAACTTTTCAATCATTCCTTTGCACTTTGCAGTTCTGCACCAATGGAGGAACATAACAGGCTTCAAAAGTGAAAAGATTCCTAACTTTTCACTTTTCACTTTGCAAGACAAATCTGAAAAGTGATGGTGGAACAAAATCTGAACTGAAAAGTGCAAAGTGCAAAGTGAAAAGTTGCAAAGTTCATTCGTGGAACAGGGCCCTGGTCATTCTTTGGATATTTTCCATAGAGAGGTTTTGAAATATTTTATCACTCCACGTACCTTGGCAGATTTGGGCAGAGATTATGTATTTCGTGTTCAGCGTATGAGTGAAACCTTAAATGAGTATTTCATTGATATTAGAACTTATGCAAAAGTTTTGGCAGTTGAGTTGACTGAAGAGCAGGTTGTCAATTCATTAGTCGAAGGTATGAATCCAATTTATCGTTCATTCTTGTCCATGCATGCCAAGCCCAAGAATTTCGCTGATTTTAATGAAATTATTTTACCTGCGGAGAAGATTAAGAATGCTAACCTGTTGCGTGTAGATGATTCTTCCTTTTCTGGTAATTATCTTAAGGGTTTTTCAGGTTATGTGCCTCTTATAAATAATTTTCAGCCACGTGGAGAGATGCAGCTTGTGGATAATCGTAGTAGTCTTGTTCCTTATAAGAATTTATTACAGGGTAGGCGTGAGTTCGTGACTACGAATGTTCAAACCCATGTATTTCAGGGGCGTGCTGACCAGGGGTTTAATGGGAGCAGAGACAGCAAAGGTAAGAGATGCGATGTTTTTGGATCATACGATCATCTTCGTCGTTCGTGCATGGTTAGGGTTAATTATATTTCTAAACAGGATGTTGATGGGGTTTCCTTAGATTTTAATTGTGCTAAAGTTAATAATGTCACAAAGAAGAATAAACGTTCACGTGATAATTATTATTATTATCGAGGTCTAACTCATAGTAAGAAGATGTGTAATCAGCTCTCAAGTGCAGACTTTGGCATTTCATCTTTTACTAATGCAGATATTAATAATGAGCCCGTTTCTGCTTTGATTGATTCTGGATGTGTGAATTCGTTTTTGGATCTGAAATGGTTTAATAGAATGAAAACGGTATGTAAATTTGGACAGATAATTGCTGGCGATAATAGTATAGTTTCAGCTAATTCTTCTTGTATGAATATTGAAGGGTATATAGAGGTGAAAATCCGGATTCTTAATTTTAAATGGAAATTTAAACGGTGGGTAACAAGGAATCTATCTTGGAGTCTTATTTTGGATGCAGATTTCATAGCTCATGTTGGTTTGTTAATTGACTTAAGATCTAATTCGTGTTGGTTTAGGTTTAGTCCTCAATTAAAAGTCAAATTTAATAATGCTATCCCATGTGTCGGGGCAATTTCTGCTCAAGATAAAGTCATGTCTACTAGTGTTGATGGATTAGAACTCGAGCATTTAACTGAAGTTCAAGCAAGTAGTATTCGTAAGTTATGTTCTGAATATCCGGATGTTTTAACTAATAAGTAAGGCATGACGAAAATTTTAGAATATGAAATTGAGTTAACTGATGCTATACCCGTTAGATCTTCGCCGTATAGACTAATTCCACCCAAAATGAAGGTTTTAAAAGGAATAATAGATGAAATGATTGAAGAAGGAGTAAACAGAAAATCAACGTCATCTTATTCCTCAGCAATTTTCCTAGTTCCTAAGCCAAATGGAGAATTTAGGCCAGTAGTAGATTATCGTGCCTTGAATAAAAAGGTTATTTTGCAGCAGATACCTCTCCCGGATTTGCAATCGTGTTTCGGTTGGTTTCAGGGAGCTAAATTGTACACTGTCCTTGACTTGAACAAAGCTTATATGCAAATTCCTCTAGCAGAAAAGTCTAAACCAGTCACTGCGTTTACTACAGACTGGAATCTTTATTAATTCCAACGTTTACCTTTTGAAGAAGGAAGATTGTAGTTTTACGTGACCGTGAATCTTGTGATCATGAGCCACGGGGTTTACCTTTTGGGCTTTCAACAGGGGCTGCTGATCTCAGCAGACTGTTGGACAACATATTTGATGGTATAAAGTTCAAGTCGGTGTATCACTATCTCGATGATGTTGTGATTTTAGTAAGTCTTTTGATGAACATTTGTACATGTGAGAGAAGTGTTAGATCGCCTAAAGCAAGCTGGTTTGACAGTAAAGTTGTCAAAAGTTTAATTTGCAAAACATCAAATATCGTTTTTAGGACACATCGTGTCTTCTTCAGGGGTGTCAGTAGTCCAATCCAGGACACAATCCATTCGTAATTTTCCTACACCTAGGAATGTAAAGGAAGTTGCCCGGTACATTGGTATGCTCAATTATTTTCGTAAATTCATTCCGAATGTTGCACAGAGAGCTGCTCCACTTAATTGTTTAAGGAAAAAGGGCACTGATTTCATTTGGGGTTCGTCACAGGAATCAGCATTTGAAGATCTGAAAATGTCATTAATTAATGCTCCTATTTTGGTTATCCCTAATTTCAACAAACCTTTTATTATTCAGACCGATGCATCAAATCGAGCTCTGGGAGCTGACCTTCTACAACAAGATCGGGATGATAGGTTACCGAATGCTTTTGCTTCACGTACTCTATCGGTTGCTGAGATGAAGTATTCGGGCTATGAGTTGGAAGGATTGGCGGTAATGTTCGCTCTAGAGAAATTTAAGCTATATGTAGAACACGTTGAGTTTCAACTCGAGACAGATAATAAAGCTCTCAGTTTGGTTCTAGGAAGACCCAGGAAAACTGGACGTATAGCTCGCTGGGCAACCAGAATCTTGTCTTTTATGTTTTCCGTTAAACATATAAAAGGAAGCGATAATGTGATAGCGGATTGTCTGAGCCGTATGTATGGCGATGATTCAGAAACTTGTAACAAAGAAGAAAGTTCTGTTACTTCTAAGAAGGTGAAAGCACCATGTAATGCCATATTATCTAATTGTTCTTTACTTTTTCGAGATGTATCAGGATACCAAAAGGAAGATCCTATTTTAAGGATCATTATCGATAGAATAAGTAACGGGGAAACTGTGAAACCATATTTAATAAAAGGGAACACTTTGTGTTGTATGGCTAGACAGGAACGTAGGTATAAAATTGTACTTCCTGCAGTATTAATACCGGAAAATTTTCGATATTTTCATGAATCGCCTATTGGTGCTCATCTTGGAGTTTTTAAAACCAGGAAGAGAATTAGAGAAAAATTTATTTGGAAAGGAATGGATTCGGATATAAGGAAACTGGTAAATGATTGTCAAGTATGTAAGTTAGCTAAACCTGCGACTAATACTAAAGTTGGAATGTTGTCTTCTGATCTTGCCAAGAAACTGTTTTAGATCCCTTAGTTGGGGGGTAGTTAGGGATAAAACACTTGTGTCACTGTACTGATTTGGAAGGTTGTTCCTAGATGATAGCAGCTTCCCGTAGCTGGGGGAGCTTACTAGTGTAGTGTGTTGTTTAGTGTTTAGACGCTAGGGGGTGTTCCTGCAAAGATACAAGTGTTTATTAGGGGATGGACCTCTAAATGCAGGCTACTATGCTGGTCTGCCAGCTGGACGGTATGGGTAATACAATAGGCGTGCTGATGTCAGCGGCTCGACGTTATGTAGTCGAGTCGCGTGCTGGGAAATTCAATGCAGTCTGACAAAGCAGTTACTGGCTACTACGGTCACGGACAATCGTGACGAAGGTCAGGAAGGGTATGAGGACGTGAAGAGGAATGTAATTATCAATGCAAGTGTAATTTACTGACCATGTGTTTATTGGTCAGTGAGTGTGAATTTGTAAGTCCCTCTTGGGAAGTCTTAGGCAAATGTAAAATACAACTAGCGTGTACAAGTATGGGGTACAAAATAAAGGAGTCTGAGCACTTTGCTGAATCTCACCTGATGATGTAGCAGGAACAGACGTTGGCTGGGCCGCTGGCGACGCACTGAGTAGAACAGGTAGTGGCTCCTAGTTAGGACTCCACTTCTTATACTTTTAGATGCTGCATGGTCAGCATTACGTCAACGTAGCTGCCCCAGTTAGTTGTTGGTGTGGATGTTTATGTATGTGTTGCAAGTAGTTGGCTAACCTCCCGAGCTGGGTGGCCGCCTCTTGCTGTGCAAAGATAATGTTCTGGTCTTATGAAGTTGCCAGTTGGGGTGGTTTTAGTGAAGGATGGGGGTGGCTTTCAGGGGTACTGCCCCCCGGGGTTGTACAAGTACTCTTCTTCGATTAGTTCGCGTCCCCGCGAACGGGAACGGGATGTAGAGTGGGGGTGTCGATGTGATGGGTCGTTTTTGATTTCTTCTTGTACTTCTTCTTCTTTTCTTCCGTGTTGATGTAGGTGTGTCGATGTCGTGGTGATGTGAGTCCAGCTTGTGCTCAGAGGGGTAGGTTTTGGGATATACATGTTATACATAGTTAATTTTTAGAATGGCTCATTTTTGCAAGTTGACATGGTAATAATAAAGATAGAAACACACAAAAAAATGCATGGACTCGCCGTTGTATATATATATATGTTGTTATTTTTCTGGGAGGGAAAAAAACATGTCCGGACGGATGGTTGTGCCGTCCGGCGTTGTATGGAGAAAAAAATTGCTCCCTTCAGTGTATTGTTTAAAAGATGGAAGAGAATAGCAAAAGTAGGGGCCCCAGGGTATAAGTTAAAGGAAATATCATAATGGTTTATTGTTCTTGGGATGAAACGGGATACCTTCACAAATTTTGGCGTTAGTAGAGTAGAAAGGAAAAAAAACCAGTGTATTCAGTGTGGACATTATGGCGTGTAAAATGGCGTGACAATTTGTGAGTTTATGTGTGTAGGTGTACAGTTGAGCACCACTATGTTTGTGTATGCTTTGGATTTACAGTTTTTGCTTTTACAATGATGATATAACATAACATAACATAATATAACATAAAATGACATAAAATAATAACCTTATTGCTAGACCGTTTCGGTCATGAGCCTGGTACCTCGTCTCATTCTCCGTTCATTTATTACTTGCTGAGCTGTAGGTGCCTCTCACCTATGGCTGTGGGTTAGTGGTCGTGCCGTTGCTTTTCCTTTCGCAAATTTTCCCCGTGGGTGGAAAAATTTACCTTGGCGGCGAGGGTAGGTGCTCACAACCTCTGCACCGCCCCTGGCTAGCGAATATTGCTTTTTTATTGAAGCATATCGAACGTGTGTTTGAGTCAGCGTCGCTCGGTGCCCCACGTCACCTTACGTCGCTGATCGCGGCGCCGTCACCTTATTGGCGCGACTGAAGAACGATGAGGAACAGTGTGTTTGTGTGACAGAGATAAGGGTATGTGTAATTTGGTGTGGAAAACATATTTACAATAGACATGCTCGTGCTCCTTGTCATCTGTGAAACAAAAATGCATTATTGGCCATCTATTTGGAAAAAAAGTATATTCGTTTGCTTCCTCGCTTTCCTGTGTGGGTGAAAGTGGATTAATGATTAATAAGACATTGTAATACATTACATGTATATATATAACACTTCGTTGGTAGCGCTTAATTGGTAAAACTAAGTGTGGCGCCACTGAGGTGTGACTTACTTCTAGGTTAGCCTAGGTATTATCTAGCTTATTCTATGCGTTGTCGGGCTTACCCTGGTAACGGTTTTTGGTAACCAGGTGCCGATACTTGCTATCTTAATCTTACTTATCTTAATATGTTGTCGGGCTTACCCTGGCAACGGTTTTTAGTCGCCAGGCGCCGAAATGTTTTGCCTTAATCTTAAGGTGCTTAGTCTAAATTATGATAGATAAAAAAAATATTTTGTATTTACAAGTCGAATGGTTTTACCTTAATCTAGTGCCGAAATGTGCTGTGCTATTATTTAGCATCAGCGCTTATTAAATTTGCTTAATTCTAAGTTGCGTTCCAAATGCAACTGTCTTACATGCTAAAATTTCGACCGGAGCGATCGCCCGAGGCAGTTTTACCTCCCCAGATCACCACCCGCCTGTATTCTAGAAACACCGGTTGTCTCTAAAACCACCGGATTCCGCTCCCTTAATACTAGTTGTCGACATTTATATTTGTGATTAATAACTAGTAATTACTAAAATTCCGGGCGCATGCGCTGCTGGAGAGCAAACGCATCGCCGTTGTACTTGCCTGTGTTGTCATCATTCTTCCTGTGTCATTCATTGATGTGTTCATCATTGCTGGGTTTGCCCATTGTAACCCCTGTGAGGGCTCGCTGCGTTCCTCATTTAATATCTCTGGCTGCCCTCTGCGTTACCATTTAAGCTCCGGAGACTCGCTGTCAGCCATTTATGTGGGCACGGGACATCGTTCGGGAAAAATCGTCCGATAAAATACTATCATCCGGGAATTTAGCGTCCGGGAATCCTCTTCGCCAATATTGGCATTAATAATAACATCCGGGAATTTAGCGTCCGGGAATCCTCTTCGCCTATATGGGCATTGCTGGGTTTGCCCACTCGAACCCCTCTTGGCAGCCCGCTGCATGCCTATTTAATATCTATGGCCGCCCGGTGCGTGACCATGTAAGCTCTGGTGACTCGCTGTCAGCCATTTATGTGGGCACGGGTCCGAATGACCGCATTCATTCCATATTATTCATATTTCATGTATATTATTCATTATTTGTTTATTCATTATTCATTTGTTTGGTTGTCTTCACCTTGCCACGCGGGGCAAGGCCTTGGCGAATCTAGGATTGGTCCCGCTGAATCCTGAGATTCTTCTTCACTTCTGCGAGTAGAAGACTAGCTTCCCGCCATAGAAGCTCTACTTAACTTACGTACTAAACTAGGAGTCTAGTCCTAATGTGGTCGTCCCTTGGTTCCTCTCCTGAGTCCGGTGCGGAGCTGGCTAATTCTCCCCCCGTTCGTCAAAAGTCTCCCCAGCAGGTCTTGGCTTCGACGACCGTGGCGCATAGTGGGTGTAACTTTCCTCTGCCGAGGGGGTAGGCTAGACGCACCCCCGGTTTTGGCGTTTGCCCGCGTCAAGCCATCGATGCTTCAACCTTACGTAGTTCCGTCCTTTATTTAGTCTGGGTCAGGATCTGTTGGCGTCTTGCCCCGTCCCAGCCTGTCTGTTTACGCTCTCATCACCATTCAGCGTGACATCAGATACCTTTTTTTAATTAAAAAATGAGTGTGATATGTAAATAATTTACTGTGTGATTATGTAAATTTTTAAGTGTCCTGGGGATGTAGAATCTTCTAGATGCATGGACTACTTCAGGCCTGTAGTCGCCATGTCGGATTTCTAGCGGTAATGCCTTGTTAATTTCCTTGAGGCGTTAGTAGGTTTCCATGGCGTTGGGTACCTTGTTATTGGGATCCGGGGGGTGTTATTTGCTTAATAGACTTAAAGCATGGTAGGAGAGGGTTATGCATCTTTGGACTCCATGTTTATGGTGGCCGGGAGCCGGTGATGCTGCTGGGATGTCTTTACAGTGAGTGGACGGGGGTAGGTATTTCCCAGGTATACAAAATTTTTAAAAGTTCCATGCAGGTATGGAAATAATAATATCCCTGGTATGTGGGTAGGATATTCCATGCATGTGGCTGGATATGAGGCGTATCCGCTCTCATTTGTGGATAGGTGTGGGCCGAGGTGTGATAATTTTATGTCCCTTGCATGCGGGATTATTTAAAAAAAAGAGTTGTTATTATGAATTTGGCCTCATCTCTTTGCATAGAGATGTGCATTACGCTTCATTTTGTTTCCGACCACCCCTAATACTCGGGTGTAGGCATTTAGGACCAGGGTGTAGCATACCCAAATTCTTGGTAAACGCATGAAGTCTATCAACCCCGATGTATATCTTGGAATGTAGTCTAGCTGTTTCTATGTGTCTGTTTGTTTGTGTTAAATAGTGTTGTAATTGATGGGTTATATAGGGAGAGGGGTGCTGGGATGTTATTCCGTAGCTAGTATATTGGCCATCCTGGTGGCATTGTCCATCTCTGCTCCTGTCATCCTCATTTGGTCAATGTTGGGTTTCTATCCGCTCCTTGGGATGGTTAGGTGCAGTGACGCTGTGACGTCACGGCCTAATCAGGTCTCTCATTTGTAATGTTAAGGTAGCAAGTGATTGTAGTGTAACTGGTTATGTCCTGATCGCCTATGATGGTCTTTTAAAGCTTAAAGAAAACAAGTAGAGAAGTAGTTATTGGGGGGGGGGTTGTTCCTTCAGGGAATCGGTCAGTATTCGCCCCTGATTAGTGGGCGCGTGTGGGCAGGAGGTGCCCGTGGCTGTGGTTACTGAGGCTTGCGTGTCTGTGGTCGCGTTCCGCTGCATCACGCTGGCGCGCGTGCCGTTATCGGATACGTCTCATCGTGTGTCGTGTGGCTAATTGTCAGGCAGCAGGTGTAACTTGTTATCACCCTTGTAAACATGCTTCTGTGGCCCTAAGATAAATCCGGCCGATCGTGTCTGTATATTGCTAAATGTTATGCCTGTTGTAACAGCGCTGAATCCTGTGCCAATATCCGTGTGTCTGTATGTTGTTATTATTGATGGTTTATGACAGCGTCATCATATTTGCGTGTCACCAGCACGTCTGGGTGCTCTAGGAATATCTACCGGCAACAATGTTGAAATGCGCTCGAATTCGCAACGCATCGTTTTGTTGTGTTTTTGTTTTCATGTTCTTGTATACGGGAAGTCTCTGACGTTACGTATGGCGGCTAACGGAACGTGACTTTTGCCAATGTCCATGTGTTGACATTGTTTGAGATTCCGTGAGGGCCAATGTGTTACTCTGTCCTGTTTTTGCTACCGATGTTGTGTGGACGTTTATTCCGCAAGACCTTTGCCTTGTGTAATTGCTATGACTTGTGTTTAGGAAGTCTATTTCCTATGTTTGGGGTAATCGAAATTTTGCATGGCTTTTTGCCGGAAAAAATGTGGTGTTACCTGTTTTGTGTCTGTGAGAGTGGCGTCTCCCGTATCTAGGTGTTGGGCGCTGCGGTTCAGAGAAAAGTATTTTGTGGTCGCTAATGCCCAAAGTAGGCTGTGGTGGCGAGTATCTTGGAACGAATCTATGTTCCTGTATGTGTGTTAAAGAACCTCCCTGTTATTATAATTGTGTAGCTGACCCGCTTATGTATTTGTATGGGGCCAACTTCCGTCTGATTGGGATTCTGGATTTTTGTTTTCCATGGCGTCCGATTTTACTGGGCATTCGGACCCGCGATCCCGTGTAATACTCCGTGTTTTATGTCTGCGTTGTCTGTTGGGATTTGTGTATCACTAGTGTGGTTTCTGATTGGGTTTTCGCGCCAAAAATACCGTTGGTTAGTTTCTTTTTGGCACGATTGTATGGTGTTATCGTGTGTTCGCACCCGCCTTGTTCTAAGGTCCTGGTGTTACAGTTTCTGTGCTGTATGTACCATGGCGCGCGTACCGTGTGTTTGAGACACGCGGATGAAAGTATGTTTTAGCGTGAATGTTTTGTGCCATACGCGACGACTCTCGTACTCTAATTTTGGGAGTTATGGGGTTTTGAAACTGGCGTGAATGACTGCGTATGTTACAGCCAGGCCTGAAACACTGTTGGGTTGTCCGTAGCTGGTGAAGGTCGCATGATTATGTGTGTGTGTTATCGCTGACCTGGCGATAGTATTGGATTACAGCTGTGCAAGGAAGTGCTTTGCTGGCTTGTTGGCTGGCTCGCTGCCCCATGTGCCAGGCCAATGTGTGTATGTTTTCCGACACGTATTTCTACTGTCTGCCTAAACAGGGTGTCTTGGGTCCCTTGTAATGTAAAAGACCCTACGACTATGTATATTTGTGTCCCCAAATTTTTGTGTTATTGTGGGCCTGGGATGAATATATTCCTATTAGTGGTAGTTAGCTGTGTTTATGTACGTGTGTCTCCGGGCCGCTAGTCGCGTGTTTGGTGACTAGGTGTCGGAGGTGATTTTATCATTTTGTGCATATGAATTCCTGTTTTTGTAACCATCCCTTATTATTCTATCCTCCGATTGGATAGTTACCTGACCTTGCATTCCTGGTATTCAGAAGGTTGCTGGTTTCTAGACCGTCTTTGTCCAGGGTAATTATTCCTGGTGCCTTTTAGGCCTGTGTCTCCGGGACAGTTCTGCCAAGTGTTTTGACTGTTTTGTACGGTATTTGCGTTTAGTGTGTGACCTTCAAAAATAATGTTTTTTTTCCTTGAGCTGTGAGTGTTACCCCATGGTGTTTATGTTTAGTTTGAGCGCTGTTATGGGGGAGAGAAAAAAACTCATGCTATAGGCAGCGTAATAGGTAGGGTACACCTATGGATCAAATATATGCAGTTCACTTGGATAATTCGCACTTCACGGGATTAGTGAAAGAGGAAAAAAATTGAGTTATCCAAAATTTCAAATTAAAAAAGTTCTTTGAAAAGAGTAGAGAAAATGTATTGTATCACATCTACATTAATGCTTTATGTTTACCCCAGCAGGTTGCCAGACGGCGGTACTTTGTAAAGATTGTATCGTAAATAATTTCAAAATTTTCAAAATGAGAGATAGGACCTGAGTGTACTATTCACTTGTTTGACGACGTTAGTAAGACAGTAGTCTAGTTACGTCTCAGGGAAATCTACTATTTTTCCAAAATAGTGTGAGATTCTTAACTGTTTCTTACGATTAAGTTTCTCAGTCATCCCAAAAGAATCTAGCAAATTGTAGGAATGGAAAATATAACAAGATAGTCATTTCTACTTGGAAAGACCCGCCCAAGCTCTGTGCTGTGATTTGTTGCTTAGGCTGCATTCGGAATAGTTTTTTGAGGACCTGAGCCGCGTGGCCCAACTGGTTGGCCTCCGATTGTCTTTGTACATTAAAAACTTTACATTATCCAAGCAGGAGTTTAGTGCTTTTCAGTCGGTCAACACGAATGTACCCAAAAGAGATGGGTTATGCCCTAATCCTGAAATAAATTACATGAGATTAATAAAACACTAGGATGACCAGTTTCGATCGTCAAGCGATCATCATCAGATCCATTACACTTAGGCTACAAAATCTATGTTTGAAATACAGGTGAAAATATTTACAATATGTACAATTATTTAGTTGCAGTATTGGTACTGCAACTGTCAGTGTATGCTAAATGCAGTATATATGTTAGGTGAAATGCTAAATGGTGATAGCTATCCGGAGATTGTACTTTAGAGAGATTATATGGTTGTAAACTATGGTTAAACTATAAAATTTTTGGCTAACTACTTATCTGATTGTCTTCCGTATTACAGCTACTCGCAGTTTTCGTGCTCACTGGAACTCGCTGTGCGGTCGACTGCGGTGGTTACCTTAACGACTGGTTTTTCCCCTGCCTCCTCCCCCCTGTCCCTACGTGCTGTGGGGAGTGATAGCGATGTGTTTATGTGAGGTGTTGCCAACCTAGATAAGATGTATGTTATTGAATGAGGTGGGTCCACAACTATTAAAGACCGTGGATTGGCCCTCGCCACGCGTGGAGCATAACCCATTCGAACTAATCGTTGACGGTCTTATGAGGACGTCCCGGCACCTTTAATACTGCCGCGAATATGGGCCTTGGTTTATTGCAGAAGCAAAGTACATCGTACACCTGATCCAGATAACATATACCTATTAAAAAACCCCTAATTTCCCCCCTTTTTTATCTAGCTTGGCTGTGTCGCTAAATTGTGTTTTGTTTCCGACAGGGTGTGTTTTTTAGTAGCGTGAAGAGGGGTGAGCTCTCCATGAACGTGTGTTCATTTAGATTGTTGGGATTGTTTCGTTTCGCTAGGCGTATCTCGATTGCTTCCTTTATGTCAAGAGCTCTGCCTTTCGATTCGTGATGGATTATTTTAAGGTCCGACTCTATGTTGGTAAAGCTGTGTCCTGCGTCACACATATGTTCGCACACGGCTGAATGTGTTCCGTATCTTATCGCATTCCTATGTTCATTATAACGTGTGTCTACTCGCCTTCCACTCTGCCCGATGTAATTAGCTTGACAATCGGTGTCTTGGCACGTTATAGAATATACCCCTGACCTTGAATACGGGTCACGTTTATTTAGATTACTATTTAGGAGGTGCCTAGCGGTTGTGTTTTCCGTCGTGAAAGCTATATTTATGCCTTGTTTTTTGAATAGGTTAGTGATTTTATATGTATTCGCATTCACATAGTTGAAACGCGCAAATTTTTTCTCATTACTGTCCGGTTTGGGAATCGTTTTATCTTTATTTTTATGTTTGGCTATAATTTGATTTATTTTGCTTGGCGAGAAGTTGTTTTCCTTTGCTATTTGCATAATAGTTCTTATTTCCTTATTATAGTTGTCTTTTGACATGGGTATGTTTAAAGCTCTGTGCACCATTGAATTGAAACCCGCTAGTTTGTGCGTACTGGGGTGATTAGACTGATTGTCGATTGCATGCGAGGTTTGTGTTGATTTCCGGAATATGGAATATGAAAGGTCGTTGTCTTTACGTTCAATAGTTATATCGAGATAATTTATTTTCCGGTCTATTTCGGATTCCTTAGTGAATTTGATAGAGTGGTGAAGGCTATTAATGGATTGGAGAATTGTTTCTTCGCTTGTTAGTTCAGTATCGTAGATGCAAATTACATCATCTACGTATCTTTTCCATATTACTATTCCCTTTGTTGAAGTCTTTTCTAAGAACGAATTT
This sequence comes from Meconema thalassinum, assembly GCA_946902985.2. NCBI lineage: Eukaryota > Metazoa > Arthropoda > Insecta > Orthoptera > Tettigoniidae > Meconema > Meconema thalassinum. The sequence continues at coordinate 181,531,152 of OX336393.1, forward strand.
TCTAGTGCATTGATGAAGATGTCAGCGATTAACCCACTTAGTGGCGATCCCATTGCTAGGCCTTCTCTCTGTGTGTATATTTTATTGTCGAATTGAAACACGTTTTGGGTGAGAACGACCCTCAGTAATCTCACAATCTCTTCAATTTCTTTTACCGAATTGTTGGATTTTAAGTTGTTTTCGATAGTGTTGATTGCTTCAATAATCGGAATATTAGTGTACATGTTAGTTACGTCGAAGGATACTAGCCTGAAGCTAGGTTTCATTTCTAGGGTGTTCAATGCTGTTACTAGTTCTGTTGTGTTCTTTACAGAGTTGTTTTTGTCGTTGGAAAGACGGCATTTTAAGATTTTTAGTAACTCTTTGCTGATTTTGTAATTAGGGGCATTCCTACAATTGACTATTGGTCTCATTGGGCATTCCTTATTGTGTATTTTTGGTTGTCCCCTCAATGACGGTATTTTCGGGTTCATGTTTATTAGTTTTGATTTTTCGGCTTTGGGCAGTATGTATTCTGTTTCTTTTAGCGCACTTTTTATTTGTTTTTGGAATTTGTTGGTGGGGTCTTTTGTTAATTCCTTGATTTCGTTGTTGTTTAGGAATTCGACTGTTTTTTCAATGTATTCTGTTTTGTTCAAAATTACTGTAGTGTTTCCCTTATCTGCTTTTGTGATGATTAAGTCATGTTCTTTTATTTTTTGTTTCAACGACTTTATTTCTTTGAGCTGTTTGTTGTTTGGAATGTTATTGCTATCGCCCTCTCGTTTGAGGATTTTTTTGGCTTCGTTGGTGGCGAGATTTTTGGTTAAGTCCCTGTCTTCTGCTGGGAGCTTGTGACTGGCTATCTCAATATCTGTGATTAACTGTTTTATATTGTGGTTCGTGTGTGCGTCTGTGCAGTTGTATTTCAAACCTTTGTCTAACATATTCATTTCTCCTTGAGAAAAGGTTACGTTCGTTCTGTTGTTTACTCTGCTGTGAAAATTGAATTCATTGTTATTCGTGTGTTGTTCGTTAGATTGATGGTTCTGTGTTTCTCCTAGTTTTCTTAATTTATTTTCTAGCGTTTCATGCTTCCTCGTTGCTCTGATTTTGATGTTGTCATGTAGGTGCTCGGTGAAGCTGTCCCATTGGGCCGCGTGCCAGAAATTACTTAGTTGCAATTGAATGTCGTATAATTGTTGGTTAATTTTTTGCTTTCTTATGTATGCAAATCTTAATTCGTTTTTTATCCAAAGCGCTTTGGCTTGTTTGGTTGAAATGATCGTGGCTGGTGTGTTCGGTACGGTTTTAATTGGTACGTATTTAGGGGTGAGGTTTAGTTCTATACATTTTTTGTTGAACCAAATTGACTTGTCTAAATTCATGAGTTTAAGCCTGAGTGATTTGAATTTCTTGCCTTCACGATTTGCCTGACTAGCCGTGAACATTGTGGTGTTTGAAGCCATATTTTCAGTGTTGCCTTAGTAAACAAGAGTTTAGTGCTTTTCAGTCGGTCAACACGAATGTACCCAAAAGAGATGGGTTATGCCCTAATCCTGAAATAAATTACATGAGATTAATAAAACACTAGGATGACCAGTTTCGATCGTCAAGCGATCATCATCAGATCCATTACACTTAGGCTACAAAATCTATGTTTGAAATACAGGTGAAAATATTTACAATATGTACAATTATTTAGTTGCAGTATTGGTACTGCAACTGTCAGTGTATGCTAAATGCAGTATATATGTTAGGTGAAATGCTAAATGGTGATAGCTATCCGGAGATTGTACTTTAGAGAGATTATATGGTTGTAAACTATGGTTAAACTATAAAATTTTTGGCTAACTACTTATCTGATTGTCTTCCGTATTACAGCTACTCGCAGTTTTCGTGCTCACTGGAACTCGCTGTGCGGTCGACTGCGGTGGTTATCTTAACGACTGGTTTTTCCCCTGCCTCCTCCCCCCTGTCCCTACGTGCTGTGGGGAGTGATAGCGATGTGTTTATGTGAGGTGTTGCCAACCCAGATAAGATGTATGTTATTGAATGAGGTGGGTCCACAACTATTAAAGACCGTGGATTGGCCCTCGCCACGCGTGGAGCATAACCCATTCGAACTAAGCGTTGACGGTCTTATGAGGACGTCCCGGCACCTTTAATACTGCTCGAATATGGGCCTTGGTTTATTGCAGAAGCAAAGTACATCGTACACCTGATCCAGATAACATTTACCTATTAAAAACCCCCTAATTTCCCCCCTTTTTATCTAGCTTGGCTGTGTCGCTAAATTGTGTTTTGTTTCCGACAGGGTGTGTTTTTAGTAGCGTGAAGAGGGGTGAGCTCTCCATGAACGTGTGTTCATTTAGATTGTTGGGATTGTTTCGTTTGGCTAGGTGTATCTCGATTGCTTCCTTTATGTCAAGAGCTCTGCCTTTCGATTCGTGATGGATTATTTTAAGGTCCGACTCTATGTTGGTAAAGCTGTGTCCTGCGTCACACATATGTTCGCACACGGCTGAATGTGTTCCGTATCTTATCGCATTCCTATGTTCATTATAACGTGTGTCTACTCGCCTTCCACTCTGCCCGATGTAATTAGCTTGACAATCGGTGTCTTGGCACGTTATAGAATATACCCCTGACCTTGAATACGGGTCACGTTTATTTAGATTACTATTTAGGAGGTGCCTAGCGGTTGTGTATTTCGTCGTGAAAGCTATATTTATGCCTTGTTTTTTGAATAGGTTAGTGATTTTATATGTATTCGCATTCACATAGTTGAAACGCGCAATTTTTTTTCTCATTACTGTCCGGTTTGGGAATCGTTTTATCTTTATTTTTATGTTTGGCTATAATTTGATTTATTTTTCTTGGCGAGAAGTTGTTTTCCTTTGCTATTTGCATAATAGTTCTTATTTCCTTATTATAGTTGTCTTTTGACATGGGTATGTTTAAAGCTCTGTGCACCATTGAATTGAAACCCGCTAGTTTGTGCGTACTGGGGTGATTAGACTGATTGTCGATTGCATGCGAGGTTTGTGTTGCTTTCCGGAATATGGAATATGAAAGGTCGTTGTCTTTACGTTCAATAGTTATATCGAGATAATTTATTTTCCGGTCTATTTCGGATTCCTTAGTGAATTTGATAGAGTGGTGAAGGCTATTAATGGATTGGAGAATTGTTTCTTCGCTTGTTAGTTCAGTATCGTAGATGCAAATTACATCATCTACGTATCTTTTCCATATTACTATTCCCTTTGTTGAAGTCTTTTCTAAGAACGAATTTTCTAGTGCATTGATGAAGATGTCAGCGATTAACCCACTTAGTGGCGATCCCATTGCTAGGCCTTCTCTCTGTGTGTATATTTTATTGTCGAATTGAAACACGTTTTGGGTGAGAACGACCCTCAGTAATCTCACAATCTCTTCAATTTCTTTTACCGAATTGTTGGATTTTAAGTTGTTTTCGATAGTGTTGATTGCTTCAATAATCGGAATATTAGTGTACATGTTAGTTACGTCGAAGGATACTAGCCTGAAGCTAGGTTTCATTTCTAGGGTGTTCAATGCTGTTACTAGTTCTGTTGTGTTCTTTACAGAGTTGTTTTTGTCGTTGGAAAGACGGCATTTTAAGATTATTAGTAACTCTTTGCTGATTTTGTAATTAGGGGCATTCCTACAATTGACTATTGGTCTCATTGGGCATTCCTTTTTGTGTATTTTTGGTTGTCCCCTCAATGACGGTATTTTCGGGTTCATGTTTATTAGTTTTGATTTTTCGGCTTTGGTCAGTATGTATTCTGTTTCTTTTAGCGCACTTTTTATTTGTTTTTGGAATTTGTTGGTGGGGTCTTTTGTTAATTCCTTGATTTCGTTGTTGTTTAGGAATTCGACTGTTTTTTCAATGTATTCTGTTTTGTTCAAAATTACTGTAGTGTTTCCCTTATCTGCTTTTGTGATGATTAAGTCATGTTCTTTTATTTTTTGTTTCAACGACTTTATTTCTTTGAGCTGTTTGTTGTTTGGAATGTTATTGCTATCGCCCTCTCGTTTGAGGATTTTTTGGCTTCGTTCGTGGCGAGATTTTTGGTTAATTCCCTGTCTTCTGCTGGGAGCTTGTGACTGGCTATCTCAATATCTGTGATTAACTGTTTTATATTGTGGTTCGTGTGTGCGTCTGTGCAGTTGTATTTCAAACCTTTGTCTAACATATTCATTTCTCCTTGAGAAAAGGTTACGTTCGTTCTGTTGTTTACTCTGCTGTGGAAATTGAATTCATTGTTATTCGTGTGTTGTTCGTTAGATTGATGGTTCTGTGTTTCTCCTAGTTTTCTTAATTTATTTTCTAGCGTTTCATGCTTCCTCGTTGCTCTGATTTTGATGTTGTCATGTAGGTGCTCGGTGAAGCTGTCCCATTGGGCCGCGTGCCAGAAATTACTTAGTTGCAATTGAATGTCGTATAATTGTTGGTTAATTTTTTGCTTTCTTATGTATGCAAATCTTAATTCGTTTTTTTATCCAAAGCGCTTTGGCTTGTTTGGTTGAAATGATCGTGGCTGGTGTGTTCGGTACGGTTTTAATTGGTACGTATTTAGGGGTGAGGTTTAATTCTATACAACGTAACCTTTTCTCAAGGAGAAATGAATATGTTAGATAAAGGTTTGAAATACAACTGCACAGACGCACACACGAACCACAATATAAAACAGTTAATCACAGATATTGAGATAGCCAGTCACAAGCTCCCAGCAGAAGACAGGGAGTTAACCAAAAATCTCGCCACCAACGAAGCCAAAAAAATCCTCAAACGAGAGGGCGATAGCAATAACATTCCAAACAACAAACAGCTCAAAGAAATAAAGTCGTTGAAACAAAAAATAAAAGAACTTGACTTAATCATCACAAAAGCAGATAAGGGAAACACTACAGTAATTTTGAACAAAACAGAATACATTGAAAAAACAGTCGAATTCCTAAACAACAACGAAATCAAGGAATTAACAAAAGACCCCACCAACAAATTCCAAAAACAAATAAAAAGTGCGCTAAAAGAAACAGAATACATACTGACCAAAGCCGAAAAATCAAAACTAATAAACATGAACCCGAAAATACCGTCATTGAGGGGACAACCAAAAATACACAAAAAGGAATGCCCAATGAGACCAATAGTCAATTGTAGGAATGCCCCTAATTACAAAATCAGCAAAGAGTTACTAAAAATCTTAAAATGCCGTCTTTCCAACGACAAAAACAACTCTGTAAAGAACACAACAGAACTAGTAACAGCATTGAACACCCTAGAAATGAAACCTAGCTTCAGGCTAGTATCCTTCGACGTAACTAACATGTACACTAATATTCCGATTATTGAAGCAATCAACACTATCGAAAACAACTTAAAATCCAACAATTCGGTAAAAGAAATTGAAGAGATTGTGAGATTACTGAGGGTCGTTCTCACCCAAAACGTGTTTCAATTCGACAATAAAATATACACACAGAGAGAAGGCCTAGCAATGGGATCGCCACTAAGTGGGTTAATCGCTGACATCTTCATCAATGCACTAGAAAATTCGTTCTTAGAAAAGACTTCAACAAAGGGAATAGTAATATGGAAAAGATACGTAGATGATGTAATTTGCATCTACGATACTGAACTAACAAGCGAAGAAACAATTCTCCAATCCATTAATAGCCTTCACCACTCTATCAAATTCACTAAGGAATCCGAAATAGACCGGAAAATAAATTATCTCGATATAACTATTGAACGTAAAGACAACGACCTTTCATATTCCATATTCCGGAAAGCAACACAAACCTCGCATGCAATCGACAATCAGTCTAATCACCCCAGTACGCACAAACTAGCGGGTTTCAATTCAATGGTGCACAGAGCTTTAAACATACCCATGTCAAAAGACAACTATAATAAGGAAATAAGAACTATTATGCAAATAGCAAAGGAAAACAACTTCTCGCCAAGCAAAATAAATCAAATTATAGCCAAACATAAAAATAAAGATAAAACGATTCCCAAACCGGACAGTAATGAGAAAAAATTTGCGCGTTTCAACTATGTGAATGCGAATACATATAAAATCACTAACCTATTCAAAAAACAAGGCATAAATATAGCTTTCACGACGAAATACACAACCGCTAGGCACCTCCTAAATAGTAATCTAAATAAACGTGACCCGTATTCAAGGTCAGGGGTATATTCTATAACGTGCCAAGACACCGATTGTCAAGCTAATTACATCGGGCAGAGTGGAAGGCGAGTAGACACACGTTATAATGAACATAGGAATGCGATAAGATACGGAACACATTCAGCCGTGTGCGAACATATGTGTGACGCAGGACACAGCTTTACCAACATAGAGTCGGACCTTAAAATAATCCATCACGAATCGAATGGCAGAGCTCTTGACATAAAGGAAGCAATCGAGATACACCTAGCCAAACGAAACAATCCCAACAATCTAAATGAACACACGTTCATGGAGAGCTCACCCCTCTTCACGCTACTAAAAACACACCCTGTCGGAAACAAAACACAATTTAGCGACACAGCCAAGCTAGATAAAAAAGGGGGGAAATTAGGGGTTTTTTAATAGGTAAATGTTATCTGGATCAGGTGTACGATGTACTTTGCTTCTGCAATAAACCAAGGCCCATATTCGAGCAGTATTAAAGGTGCCGGGATGTCCTCATAAGACCGTCAACGCTTAGTTCGAATGGGTTATGCTCCACGCGTGGCGAGGGCCAATCCACGGTCTTTAATAGTTGTGGACCCACCTCATTCAATAACATACATCTTATCTAGGTTGGCAACACCTCACATAAACACATCGCTATCACTCCCCACAGCACGTAGGGACAGGGGGGAGGAGGCAGGGGAAAAACCAGTCGTTAAGATAACCACCGCAGTCGACCGCACAGCGAGTTCCAGTGAGCACGAAAACTGCGAGTAGCTGTATTACGGAAGACAATCAGATAAGTAGTTAGCCAAAAATTTTATAGTTTAACCATAGTTTACAACCATATAATCTCTCTAAAGTACAATCTCCGGATAGCTATCACCATTTAGCATTTCACCTAACATATATACTGCATTTAGCATACACTGACAGTTGCAGTACCAATACTGCAACTAAATAATTGTACATATTGTAAATATTTTCACCTGTATTTCAAACATAGATTTTGTAGCCTAAGTGTAATGGATCTGATGATGATCGCTTGACGATCGAAACTGGTCATCCTAGTGTTTTATTAATCTCATGTAATTTATTTCAGGATTAGGGCATAACCCATCTCTTTTGGGTACATTCGTGTTGACCGACTGAAAAGCACTAAACTCTTGTTTACTAAGGCAACACTGAAAATATGGCTTCAAACACCACAAATTATCCAAGCTATAATTTGAACTAACCATGATTATAAATCATAGATGGCCTAAAAAAATGCTAGGGGCCAAGAAAAAATTTAGAAAAATTTCAAATTATATAATTTTGAGCTGGTCACGTTCCCCTGTATGTACATGAAAAATGTGTAGTTTTGTGCATGAGTCTCTGCGTGTCTGCCGTTTACAGGGGTGGAATCTGCCCTTTGTGTATCAATTATCGTGTTTCCTGCGTGTAAAAGAACCTGCCCGTATGTATATTTGTGATTCAAGTGACATTAGTGTATGTTATACTCATGGTGAAAGTCGTTATCCACGTCCGAGCGTCATTGCTCGAAAAAGCGAATACTTTCGCCCTGTCACTAAGGCGTAGGCCCCTGATACCCATTGAGGTGCTTCTTTACTATTTTTTGGAGGAGTTTGTAGCAAAGTAAGCCTGGGCCTACTTTCACCGTAGTGCCTGGATGTTGGCCTGAGTGTGGTTGTGTCTGAGGGCAGATTGCGCTCCGCGCTACCCTACCAGTGTTTATAGGGGTGTGTGTATTCCTGACTGCCCGGCCTCGTGGGGTAGGTAATAAGACCTTTCTTATACCCCGTGTACTGTGTGTTTGTGGCTGGTCAGTGTGCGCAGGCGTGCGTTTTGCACCCTGATGGGCTGAAGGCAACACCCTCTTATGCATTTGCACCTGGGGTACACATGCTAGTGCCCGCTTCCATTGCGGCAAAGTTGCCCTTTGAACTAGCGGAAAAGGCCGTGTAATTGCCTGTGATTGCCCTGGCGATGTATTGGAGTGTAGTCTATTCGATTTCTGTCCTATGGCCACGGTAGACTCCTCCCCTTGTGTTTGCCTATGTGTGTAGGTTTGTGTGGGCTTAATGTGCTGTGGGACGGGCTCTAAGTCCTCAGCCCATGACATGGTTACCTCCCGTTTTCTCCCTGTGTTATTATGTGTGCCCGAGAGTCCTGGCGTCAACTCCCTCTCGTTCGTCCGTTCTGAGGGGGTTGACATAGGTTCTGCTCCTCGGTTTGGCAAAATTGCCTTCCGATCCGGAGCTGAGGGACGTGTGTTGATGTGATCTTGGCCCTGTAGTGTGTTGGAGCCTAACCTGGCCGTCTTCTGGACTGTGGCCACGGCGAACTCCTTCCCCTGAGTTTTGTAAGTGTCTGAGAGGGACATCCTCGCAAATTGCTGCGTTAGCGTGTCTACGCTTATGTCCTCTCCAGGCTGGGCTTGTGGCCCTGCCATGAATTCAAAAATGGCCTTGTTAACCTGGAGCTCGCGGTAGTCATCCCAAATTTGGGCGTACTGCCTATTGAGGCATATGGCCTGTTCGGCAACTATGGTACCTTTTGTCCCTATCCGTTGGTGTTCCCTGATGATTGTTTCCCATTGCTGGAACATGAATTCTTGTCGGCAGTGTAGTTGCCAGTGTGCCTTAATGATTTGTGTACGGAGGGTGGGGATTTTCGCTCGAATCTTGCGATTCTTAGCGCTGCGGAGTGGCCGGAAAAGTGCCCTTATAATTCGCATATACTGGGCGTGCAGGAGCTGTTGAAACCTTGTGAGGTAGTCCTGTCTTGTCTCAAAGACCTTGTGCCAGGCAATTAACTCCTGGTATTCCCCAATGCTCCTCAGCACAGCTAGGCGGTATAGAGGGGCCATGTTGGATCAAGTGTCTGTATAAAAAAGAACTTTGTGCGTTTTGCAATGTATTATGTTCCTGATGCTTTCCAGGGGGAGGGGGTGGGTGGGTTGATAAAAATTTCCCTTGTATTTCTAGAGTGAAGGGATGAGAGAAAAGAAATAGTAATGCTGTCTTCAAAAAAAATTTTACTTAACGCTTGGCTGTGTGCGGTATGAGTCGTTTCTACCACGAGGGCCCGTTGTATGAGTCCTACCCTTATTGTTCGTGGTAGCAGCGCCTCCACCAATATGTTTTAGATCCCTTAGTTGGGGGGTAGTTAGGGATAAAACACTTGTGTCACTGTACTGATTTGGAAGGTTGTTCCTAGATGATAGCAGCTTCCCGTAGCTGGGAGAGCTTACTAGTGTAGTGTGTTGTTTAGTGTTTAAACGCTAGGGGGTGTTCCTGCAAAGATACAAGTGTTTATTAGGGGATGGACCTCTAAATGCAGGCTACTGTGCTGGTCTGCCAGCTGGACGGTATGGGTAATACAATAGGCGTGCTGATGTCAGCGGCTCGACGTTATGTAGTCGAGTCGCGTGCTGGGAAATTCAATGCAGTCTGACAAAGCAGTTACTGGCTACTACTGTCACGGACAATCGTGACGAAGGTCAGGAAGGGTATGAGGACGTGAAGAGGAATGTAATTATCAATGCAAGTGTAATTTACTGACCATGTGTTTATTGGTCAGCGAGTGTGAATTTGTAAGTCCCTCTTGGGAAGTCTTAGGCAAATGTAAAATACAACTAGTGTGTACAAGTATGGGGTACAAAATAAAGGAGTCTGAGCACTTTGCTGAATCTCACCTGATGATGTAGCAGGAACAGACGTTGGCTGGGCCGCTGGCGACGCACTGAGTAGAACAGATAGTGGCTCCTAGTTAGGACTCCACTTCTTATACTTTTAGGTGCTGCATGGTCAGCATTACGTCAACGTAGCTGCCCCAGTTAGTTGTTGGTGTGGATGTTTATGTATGTGTTGCAAGTAGTTGGCTAACCTCCCGAGCTGGGTGGCCGCCTCTTGCTGTGTATAGATAATGTTCTGGTCTTATGATGTTGCCAGTTGGGGTGGTTTTAGTGAAGGATGGAGGGTGGCTTTCAGGGGTATAGCCCCCCCCCCCCCCGGGGCTGTACAAAACCCATGGAGAAGTTATTCGTGGATTATATTAGACCATTTCCGAGGTCGCGAGTGGGAAATAGATTTGCACTTGTATGTACTGATGCTTTTTCGAGATTCAATTGAATATTTCCAACCAAATCTGCTAACACCCAAACCGTAATCAAATGTTTAGAACATGTTTTCGCTTTCTTTGGTCCGTGTCAGTTTCTAGTTTCAGACAATGCACGGTGTTTTACATCCCATATTTTTAAGAACTTCCTTTTCGAGATGGCCATATCTCATGTAACTTCAACTCCTTATTTTCCAAAGGGTTCCTATGCTGAAAGAGTAAACAGGAATCTGTGTGCTGCTCTCATAGCGTATCATTATAAGGATCATAGTCTATGGTATACATGTTTGCCCTGGTTAACTTACTCTTTCAATACGGCTGTACACGAGACACATTAGACTACTCCTTTTGCACTTATGTTCTCTTGCGTCCCAAATTCTCCAATATCTAATTTGTGGAATATAAATCAGCTCCTTCCAGAACAATACAATTTCACTGACATTACAGCTATCTGGAAGAAAGCAAAATGTCAAATGAAGGTTGCTCATGAGCGTCTAGAACAAAGATATAACAAGGGACGTAAACCATGTTCAATTAAGGTGGGTGATAGTGTATTTGTACAAAATTTCTCCTTGAAAGAAGTTGGGCCCCATGAATCAGGTAAATTAAGAGAAAGATTTCGTGGTCCGTTCAAGGTTGTACGATTTCTAACTCCCGTGTCATGTTTGGTAAGTGACACTGTGAAGAAACGTATTTTTCGAGTACATTTGTCACACATTAAAAAGGGTTCCGATAATTTGAAATAGTTGTGGTGTATTGCTTTTGTCCAAATTGTGTTTGACGAATTCTGGTCATCAGCACATGCATATGTTGTGTGTGTTATTGATGTGTGTATTTGTCTACACGTGTGGTGCACCTTCTTCTAGATTGTGCAAATCTGTAAAGGTTCTTCTTGTTTGTATTGTCTAAATTGTGTTAGGTGTGAAGTTACAAACTTGTGTAAATGTATTTGAGTACATGAGTGTGGGCAATTGTTATTAGTTTGTTTTGTAATCGGGTGGGTCTTTTTGTTGTTTCTTAAGGTGAATTAAGGTTAGGGTTTGTTTTAGATTAATTTATAATTGAATTTAATTAAATACGCCGTACGTATAAAATGATAGTATGTTGGGATATCATAGGTAAGTAATTACAAACCTCTTCTGTTCTCCGAGTGATTACTTAGTGATTTATCTGCTTGTTGATTTATGAAGGTAACTACTTGCCGAAATGTTGTTTGGTGACGGTAAATCATGCTATGCCAGGGTAAAATGCGTCTAGTATGACATGTTGATTTCAGTGTGTTTTATTTAAGGATTATTATTTATTTTGTGTATGTCGATGTCCTAACCGTGTGTCAATTTATATTCTGGAAAATTATGGGGATTTTGTGGGTAGTAAATGGTTTTATTAATTTTGGGAATTTGTAAGGTCGTGCGATTTGGAAGAATGCTTAGGTACGTTTGTAGCTTGTTGGTCTGCACGAGTGGTCAGTTGATCCTCTTTCATTTAGGGTCTTCTGTTGGTCATTTATTGAGGGATTTCTGTCGAGTCTGTTCTTGTTTTGGTCTTGTTCGCTGTATTGTTTATTTAGTTTGATATCTTGGGCTATATCAAGAGTGAATGATTGTGTTGTTTATGTTTTGTCTAAATTGTGCATTTCCAAAGTCGGACATTCAGATTGTATAAATATGAGTGCTTGTATTTAGTGTGATTTGTTTTGTTTTTGTAATTGGGTTGGTTTTCTTGTTGTTGTTTTGTGGGTGTCCAGATAAGTGTGAATGCCTATTAATTTAAGGGGTTAAAGGTCATTGTGTTTTACTTAGGATCGTGGATATAAATTAGCATTTTGTTGACCCATCTGTCAACTTAAGTCTACCAGATGAATGTTATGGGGGTTCATTTGCGTAGATTTGAGTTGAATATAATGGTAAGTATTTATAAACAATTCTCCTAAGTCTTCAGTTGATTGAGTGGGTTCAATCTTATTTGATGTGAGACTGAGAAATAAATACTTTAGGTTAAGTAATGTGATGTGATATGATGAGTTGATTTGTGGTATTTGGTCAATATACGGGGACTCACTATGGGCCTCATGAAATGCGTGCTTCGACTCGTTTACCTAGTTTCTGTTTGGTCTGAGTCTGTATATGAAAGGGTATTTATGTATTTGTGTTTTGTGTGGATGTGTTGACAAATGTTAATTCATATTCTGGTTGTTGTTTCTTAATTATTTGAGGGTGGTAATTGTAATATTTTCTGGGGATTTTTTATGGTTACGGTATGTGTCATGATGAAAGTTTTGGGTGTGATTCTGCTTTGGTATGCACGTGTGTCCTGTTATTTGCTTGATAATAGGGACTTTCTATTGTTCTTCTTGGGAGTTTCTTGTGTTTTTCTGCTTCGAGTGTTTCTTTTGGCATTATACTTTTCTGTATTTTGGACAAATAGGTTGAACAGATATGCAATGTGAGGCATTTGCCTTCGCCTATTTAGGGAAAATTTGTTTTTAATTTGTGTATATGAGAGCTCATGTGCCATTCAGCATTATTATTGGAACTTAATCTTGGAAAGTACTGTTATTATTGTAATATTCCTTTGGGATATTGTATTTTTTAAAAACATGCATGCAATTTTCTGTGTTAATGGAGGGTCATTGTTAAACATTTCGCTTGTAAAGATGTGGATTCTTGATAGTACTGGGTTATTGCTGTAAAATCTGATGCCATGTAATATTTTATTGTAATTTGTTTCATTGTAAATGAGTGTCAACGTTAGATATTAAGATTTCCATTACATATTACTGCCGCAGTCGAAATTTGATTTCAGCTACTTTCTTCGAGGTCATATTCTGCGTTTGGAGTGTTATGCAGTGCGAGAAGATGTCAGTGGCCAGGATATTGGACCAATCTATGTAACCTTCGGACGAAACTGTACCTGCCATCGTTTATTCAAGATGCCATTTGTATTAATATTGTTGGAAATTATACAAAGAAAACCTACTCGATGTATTCTACAATTAAGTATTTGTTTATGTTCTCGGCATGACATGTTTAAGTGGTTTATGGTGCTGATGAAGACTGAAAGGAACTTTCACCAAGTATTTCACATTCTGATGCTACTGTGTTTGTGATAATTGGCAAAAACTTTATTTATGCTTAAAGATTAGCATGATTCTGCATGTTGATACACTTGTACAATTTACGTCGTCTTGGTTCTGCGAACCATCGACAAGTTTGGGGCCTGGGAGTCTGTGCCGATATTTGGCACTATTCTCTGGTCGAACGTACAAATTACACTTTGGCATGAAAATTGAATTGAGCGGCGGAGTTGGTTGTGGCAGGCCTCGATAGGTAGCATCTCTTGCCGGTGCTGTCTAGGACAAGAATTGTAGTTTCTCTCTCTGTACGATAGGAAGAGCTATGTTCTAGCGATGAAGTATTTGACCACCTCGACGTTAACTTTTATGATTTTGGAAGGCTGGTATTTTTCGAGACATGCATGATATTCGTACTGATGTTGTTAGGCCAGTCATCATGGATCTACGTGGTTTTATAAATACATAAGAAGAAAGCTGAAGTTCTACGGTATGTGAAGTAATTGAAAAATATTATCCCTCTTCGTCAAGTTTATTGGCTGGTTACAAATTGTAATCTTACAGGAGATAAACGTCCGGAGATGATTTACATATTATAGAATTAGTGTAGGCTATTTGGCAACGTGAATGGGTAATGTATTTATATGGTAGTATTCTACGTTGCATGAAATGGGTCTTCTAAGTTATACATTTAAACTTAATGTCATCCTCGTGTATTCACACTGGTAGGCTAACTGACACTCATATTTGTTTGCATAATTAATGTTTTGTTTTCTGTTTTCTGTTAATATGTAAATGCATTTAATTACGGGTAGTATGCCTCATGGTCTGAGTAAAGTTATATTAATGTGGGACTTGTTTTGATGTGCTAACAGCGCTGGTACGGTTATCGTTTGTCTACTGTTTTTCATGATGGCGGAGGTTGTATTGTGTTTTAACTATGAGCGATCATCTGTTGTTATTTATAAAGAGAATTTGGTAGCCATTGAGATGTAAAGACGAAAAAATGGATTAGCTCCGTATATTTTTGAGTTGGAGTGCATTAATTCTTCAGTTTTAGGCAACGTATTATCTTGGAAGTAGTTACATAAGTAGGCCTAGCTTCGTGACCCATGTAGTCACTGGAATTAATTAATTATTTGTGGGGAAATATATGATATACGGTATGATTCATTCTGTAGAGGCATAAATGAAGCAATGGAATTTATAATTCGTCGTCGTCTTGATATTTGGCTTGGCTTCTCGCTAACAACAATAGATAATTGGTTGTGAACACCGCTTATTTACTTCGTTGTAACAACGTTTGGTTGACTTGGTAAAATATTTATGACAGTTAACTGGAAGAAGCGAGTACTTGGATGGTCAGAATCCACATCTATTTTGTAAGTGTTTATTTGATGTTTTGTATGCATGTTGTGGTTAATATATTATGATTTTACCCGATTACTTTAGTATTATTTCTGGGTTCTTGGGCTCAAGGGAGGTTTCAAACAATTACCCTCTGAGTAAGGACTTGCTATGGCCCAGTCGCTTCCCTCCCAATTCCATTTACTTCATGTAGTGGGTCAAAAGTCATTGATACAGACTAGTGGAGTTCTTCAAGGAGATCCTATGAGTCCTGTATTATTCAATATGTTTGTGTTTTCTAAGCTTCGTATTTTCTAATATTGACAATTCCACGAACAGATGAACCACATGACAATTTATGATGAGGGAAACGAAACACTGTCAGATCAGTGCGCAACAATGACGGCTCGGGTGAGATCGAGTAATCGGTAACTGAGTCTCTGGTGGTATCTATGTGTTACCAACTGTTGAGGGTTAACTTCCTTTGGAACATACATTTCTGTAAGTTCGAATACACAACATTTCCTCCCTCTTTTAAATTGTACTTGTTAAGTCTATGGTGAAAATCTTAATAGTGGGCAGCGTTTGCGTGTAGACCGGAGCGGTATAAGTGGGATAGCTGGTGTTGTTGTTCGGTTTTCACGGATCACTTGTAGCATCCTCTCGGCTAGTGCTGCGGTAGCTGGTGCTTGGAAGAACCAATCACGTCGTGGTCTAGGTGGAATATCGGCAGGTTCATCGCTGGTCGCTTCCTGGTTCTCTGTGTTAGGCCGTATTCCTGGAAATGGCCTAATTTGGTCAATGTGGCGCTTTATTCGTTTCTCCAGTAGTTGATATCATAGTGCAGATCTCCGACGCGGGCTGCGATGGTACCGGGAGCCACTTGACCAGGTTCGGGTTGCCAGACTGGAAGTAAACTGACTGACCTGCTTCGAAGGTGCGGAATGTCGGGTCCATTAATTTCTGCTTTCTGTTTTTCGTAGACGTCTTCAGGTCTCGCCAGGTTGAGACGTGTCTGAAGTTCTCGCCCTAGAAATAGTTGATATGGAGATTGTCCGGTGGTAGAGTGTAGCGCTCTTCTAAATTGGCGGAGGAACTCGTCCAGGTTGGTCTGCAGAGTTCCTTTGGTGGTTTTCATTAAGCGCATCATTCACCGTTTGGACGTACTGTTCTGCTTGGCCATTAGTTGATGGATGGTACGGTGCTGTAAGCATGTGGTACTTCACACCAATGTTCTGCACGAATGCCTTACATTATTCTGCGATGAACTGCCTGCCATTGTCTGAAACGACGGTGACTGGGGTGCCGTGCACTGTGAACAAATCATCCATCAGGGCGATTGTTGCTGCAGCTGTCGTGGAGGTTGTTGTCCCGACCTCGAGCCACTTTCTGTAGGTTTCTACAACAATCAGAAGCATGCTGTCAGCTACTGGGTTGGCGTAGTCGATGTGAATGCGTTCCCACGGTTCCTTCGGGTACTCCCAGTGATGCTCGCGGAACTTAGGTGAAGCGTGCGCATGGTTTGCGCACGTGGTGAAGGACTTTGTGAGCTTCTCGATGTCGGAGTCGATGCCTGGCCTAAACACAAAGGAACGTGCCATTCCCTTCATTTCGACGATCCCCAGGTGAGCTGCGTGCAGGTCGTTGAGGATGGCAACTCGCAGTGCAGGTGGAACCACTACTCTGTGCCCGAACATCAAGCAGTTGGCGGCGAGCGTGTATTTCACCTCGGGTATCCTGAAGTCATGGCGGGTGAGATATTGGCCTCCTTCCAGAAGTTTGACTATTCTGTTGAAATCGGCGTCCTTCCTCGTCTCTCGTGCAATTGTCTTCGGATTTGACGGGTAACTGCTGCGTCTGGTGAATTGTGGAAGAATCAATGTCGTCGTAATCCTCTGTTTTCTCCCTCTGTTGCGAGATTGACTTTTGTATCTTGTTGACGGTCGATGGTAACGGTGCTCTGGAGCAGTAGTCAGCGTTGGCGTTTTGCTTCGACGTTTTACAAACCACGGTGTTGTTAAAGTGTGCGAGGTAGTCGGCATAATTGCCTTGCAACTAATGCACAGGACTGGTAGCGACTTATCTGGATGTAGGATCTGCGTAAGGGGCTTGTGATCCGTGATCAGCCGAGCGTACAGATAATTGAAAAACTTCTGTACTGCGAGCGCCTCCTTGTCTGGGGGTACCTTTGCTCCTTTTATGACATTGTCCGACTAGCATTTGCGACAGGCCGTTCTAGTCCGTTGCTGAGCCGGTGTGACAGCACTGCGCCGAGACCGGTTTTGCTGGTATCCGTTGCCAGCAAAAGTGGTAGTGTTGGATCGTACTGCATAAGGACCTGCGGCGAGATTAGAGCGTACTTGATGTCCTGGTAGGCCCTGTCGCCGTCTGGTATCCATATGAGAGGATCCTTCAACAGCGTGTCCCTGGGTGGTCGATCTCTCGTTGACAGGTTGTGGATGAAGGCACTGTAGTATGTCACTTTACCCAAAAGCAGCTGGAGTTCCTCTGGAGTCATTGGTTTCGGTGCATCTCGTACAGCTTGGATGTGCGCATCAGACTTATGAACGCCGGAAGCATCGATCTTGTGACCAAGAGCTTCCAGGACAGGTTCTGCAAAACTACAATTTGCTTGGTAGGCTGAGTTTGAGACCATGTTGGCGAAAGCGCTTTAGTGCCACGGTGAGGGTCTCCATCAGATTGCCAAAACTATCAGCAAAAGCAATGGTGTAGTCAAAGAAACTCACAACATTTGTTAGTTTCTGTAAAACCGTGACCACCTGTCGTTGCCAGATAGCGGGGATGTTGGCTGATCCGTAGACAGCACGAGTAGGACGGACCAGGCCATGGGTTGGAGTGTTCTGCATGAGGGCTTGGCTAAACTCATCGTCGACCTCGAGATGAGTGTACGCGTCTGTGACGTACATGTGACAGTGGAGGGTGGCGCCACGCAATTAGTTCAACAAGTGTTCCACTTTCGGAATCGGGTGTTCTTCGATGACGATCCGCGGGTTGAGAGAAGGTTTGTAGTTGCCCGTGATTCTCAACTTGCCGCTTTTCTGGACAACGACAGAGTTGTTGAAGCCCACTCTGGGTAGTCTACCCTCTTGTAGATACCAGATGCGATTTTTGCGTCGATTTATTTGGTATAGGAATCTCGCAGGGATACAGGAATGTCACGTGTTCGGGAGAAGATTGGAGTGGCGCCATTCTTCAGGTGCATCTTCACTGGTGGGCCTGACAGCTTACCAGGGGTATCGCTGAAGACATCCTGGTAGCAGTTGAGGGTGGCGTTAAGTTCCTTTTTCTGGTTCAGGGACAGAGACTGTTTGACGGAGAGTTGGTGGATCGGTTCTGGTTTTCCAAAAGGCTGCTCGAAATTGATCTCTCGCACAAACTCAGAGGTCCACTCTCGACAAAGGAGTGTCTCGAATTAATCGTCGACGATGTAGAGATCCCCGGAGATGGTTCCAATGGTGGCGGTGACCGGTGTCTTGCCGATGCAGTTAATACGGTGGCCAGAATAGCTCGCAAAAATACGATCAACCTTCTGTGAAACACAATTTGGTTTGATCATACCTAACCTCAATTTACTCATCATCGAACAGGGGGCGCCGGTGTCGAGTTCCATCTTGACGGTGGTTCCCTCTATGATGACATATATCAGCTGCTTCCCTGGAGACTGTATTGTTCCAATTACCTCAACTTTGTTGAAATGATGTACGACATCAACACTGTCAGCTTGTTGGTCCCCATCGGTCACGTGATTTGTATTCCGATGTTTTGGTTTGTACCTACAAAATTAAGCTATGTGACCTTTCTTGCCACATGTCCACATTAAGCGTTGTGGAACATGCACTGACTGCGTGGATGTTCCCCACCACACCCAGCGCACTACGATTGGTTTTTTGATGTTCCCTGATTTGCTGGATGCGATCCTTGGTCGGATTGCTGTTGACAATTGGTCGATATCCCACGTTGCCATTGGTTACCATCCCTCCACGACAGTGGCTTTTCATAGCCTATCCGATCAGTTGAATCGGATTTTGAGGTTATATTCGAATTCTTAACCTCGTTATACCCCCTTTAGACGTCCCGGTTGCGATCGCGATCAGGCGCCGATTCAGATTAAGTTAGGACGTTTAAACTCAACAGGATAACATTATCGCGATCAACTTTCCCTCCAACAGGATCAGCCCGATCCCGTTCCCACAACGAGATAATCGCGTTTGCGGCCATTGCGATCGTCGGTGTGTTCTATCCTCCTGCTGTGTGAGTGAAGTAGGCAGTGGAAATGATGGCCATTTTGTATTATCTTGTGTTTTGAAAGCGAGAAGTACGTAATGTTGGCCATGATGGTTGTATTTATGTTGGTTGATATCAGATATATGAAGATTGAGAGACACGAAATGATGGATGGAGACAAACATACCAGAGTTTAAACGCTGAAAAAAAAATGTGCGTTGGGGAAAGTCAATGAGGACGATTAACAAAAACATAAATTTATTGTCATAGACATAGAAGGGATTCCAATAGGGCCAAATGACTCTGAACGAACAAAGAAGTATTTATGCAATAAATATCCTAGACCTGTGCATGAATATTTCAAAATATTTTTATTTCCACACCAGGAGTTGGCCTTGCCTACACGACTCCTCAAGATTTGTATATATTTAAGAATATATATTAGCAGGTTGAATTATGTATAAAGAATAACTGAAATACCGGTACTTCAAAACTGTAGGAAACAAACTACCGTAAATTTCTGCTATAACACTTGGAATTCAAAATTTGGCAGACCTTAGCGATGTCATGCTGTTTTACTCGATTATCCCGGATTATCCTGTTTCATGATGGGACGTTTAGACGTACCAATGACAAATGCCGTTGATCGCGATTGGACATTATCCATATTAGAGATATTCGGGATCGCGACCGAGACGTCTAAACGGGGCATTTGCAGTGATCAGGGTGGTTTCGAGTGCGAAGGCTATCTCGTACGCAGCGGGGAAGCTCTCTGGTTTCTTGGCAATAATTTTGTCACACATGTCCCTCGATTCAAAACCTAAAGCAGTTGTTCAATTAGCATTCGGTCTAAAAATTCTCCGGACTCACAGTGTATTGATGTTTGTCTTAATATGAGAGTGAAGTTGGCGATCGACTTTCCTGATCTCTGCATGACGCTCCAGAATTTTATTATCTATGCATATTTGTTGCGGCTGGCTTCGAAATGGTACCACAATCTTAACTGGATTTCGCTGTATGAGAGAGTTTTCGGGTCGACGGGATTTACTAGGGTCTTAAAAACTTCGTTAAGTTCGGTGCCCATGCAGACACGTGCGTACTGCGCGTATTCGTTTTCCGGTACCTTACTCAGACCGAGCGCCCAGATGAACCGCGTTAAATAGTCCCCTATGCTGGTCCCATCGGCTTCGTGGTATGCTGACATTGAGAACTGTGGTGGTCTAGGCCATCCCGGAGACATCGACTCGTTCCCCATGCCGCTTCACGTGGTGGCTTCCCTGAGAGCGCTGGCAATAATCCCAGAAACAGCCTGAAGAAGGTCTGTGGATATTCCTTCTGCCATGATGAAGGGAGATGGTTCACTGATACACTAACCTGCGTGGAGTTGAATTTCGTTCGGCAGCACGTTTCGCACAAGTTTCACGGCTTGGATGTGAACTTCGTTGTTTATCAATCCCACTTTTGTGATTTATAAGCTTCGTATTATATGATTGACAATTCCACGAACCAATGAACCACATTACAATTTATTATGAGGGAAACCAAACAATGTTCAGATTAGTGCGCAACAATGACGGCTCTTGTGAGTAATCGATAACTGAGTCTCTGGTGGTGTCTATGTGTTATCAACTGTTGAGGGCGAAATTTATTTGGAACATACATTTCTGTAAGTTCGAACACAACAAATATTATGACAACAGATATCACCTCCATCATTGTTAACACCTCGACTACTCTGATAATCGATGCCGACGACGATATAGTCCTAGGATCTGCTGATATAATGAAATTGCAAGAAGTGCTACAAAAACTTGAAATATGGTCAGAAACAAATGGGCTACAAATAAATCAACAGAAAACCAAAAACATGACTCTTTCAGGAAAGGAGGGAGTAAAACTCAAAAAGACGTTATCACTAAATGATAAGCCATTAGAATGTGTTTCACAATTAAAATACTTGGGTGTTATCCTTCAAACAACACTGACATCATTCAGAATTCATGTGGAAGAAAGAGCTGCTGTTGCAATAAGAGCAACGTATGATAACAAAAATGCCCAACAAGTGTCAACCAAAACTGGGATGTTCTTTTTTCAAACAGTAACAATGCCAATAGGGTACCTATTGATCACTTTTGTGATACTTTCAATGTTTAGCTTGGCCCATTTGTCGGTCAAATTTTGTTTCTTGTTACCGAGATCCCCGAATGGTAATTATTTCCTTGTAAACGTATTAATTGCTTAAACCTTATGCATAATCTTGTTATCAATCACTTATTCATAGATATTATAGTTCTCACCTTGAGTGTTCCAGTCGCTCGCTACCTCAAGCGTCCTCACTCCCGACATACAGGGCATCTACTGGTTGATCCGCTGTCCGCTGAGTAGTGTCGACTGACGTCACCCTGACTTTCGTTCAAGCAATGGCAGGTTTTTGTCTGGTCGGGCGATCTCCAGCTTCGAGATGGTTCCATGATCCCTATTTAAGACGCCACTTGCTGGCGTTCTTCACCCACTTCTGATCAATCATCACTTCTGATTACTTCAACCTGCTGGTCACCGCTACTGCATCTCATGACACCATCGCTAGTCTCTACGCTACCTAGCAGCTACGTCACAAGATCTGCACCATGACGTATTGCTCAAGATGGCAAGAATAATTGCCAGCTGTTGTACTTTTCACCTTCACCTTAGAGAGGATACTTGGATTCGTATTTCGAAATACTGCTGGATCATCACTTGGAAGCTATAAATGTCATTCCTTCGCAAGAAAAGAAGAGAAAGTTGACATTTTTTTTATCAATGGTGTACATATCTCTAGGCCATGTACGCCTCCTTCTGAAGAAACCGTGAGGACTTTTAAATCAACATTTATGCTAGCTGGAACTTTTAAGGAGCTGGCTCTTCAAAGATAAGTTTAATTTTATGAAGCATTTAAATTATACTAATCATCTTATACTCTTAATCAGTTTCATGGTTCGCTCTTTTTATAAAGTGCATTTTTATGTGTTAAGCTCAACTTCTCTCCAATTAAACAAGCTTGTTTCATTGATATTTCTTTAATCTGGGTTTCTGTCATCAGGCCCGCACACTTTTGCTCTATTTATAATTGTTCATTTCTGTGATAAGCACTTAAGTGCAATTTGTTTATTGATTATAAATTTATTATTAGAAATAAAAATTGTTAATGTATTGCTACCTATATTGGTTTTCTAGTCACGTATTTCATGCCCACTACCCCGCACCGCTTCAGTCTAATTTCCTTGACCACAGTAGTTATTTTGTCCAGGCTTTCGCCTGATGCGTTACCGTTCTCCCGTATGGGGAAGTTTTAGGGCAGAACTTTTTCTCCATAATTTTTGGTGCCTCACCCCCGGGAAACATATTTGTTGCACCCTGGATCCCTATACAAATTTCATATCTTGGATTTTACATTAACAATTTTTGTTCATTGTGTTTCAACACTAATTCACATTGTACGTTTCAGCTTGAGGCGCATGTTTAGCAGAAGAGGAGAGAAACGTAAGCTAAACCGGTTTCTTCCGCATCAGACTAAACCTTACTACCTAGTGAACCCTTCAGAATAGCAGTGTTTTATGCAAGAATCTTGATCAAGGGGTCGCGCTCAGTTCATAGTGTGATGTTTACGTCCGCCAAACAACATGCTTTACTGAGGCAAGGGTCATAGGATAAAAACTGTAATAAATAAAGTAAGGAGACAAGACGTAAGATAATAACAAGATTTAATAACTAATTGTGCATAAAAGAAAATAAACAAACAATAATAAAAACATATGCTCCCTGAATCATTCCCTGAATCATTCCCTGACAGGAATATCTAACACTTTGAGGAGTCAAACGGATCTTCCCTTTATAATAAAATGTGGATCCTAGTTCCACTACCTTGCATTTGAGTTTTATGTGCGCGTGATGACTAACTACGAGAAAATGAGTACTTGGATGACCGTTCGTTCACAACGGGTTAACAGCCACGGTGCTCACGAACAATCATCACGTAAATCAACTTTTATGGATATGGGCATGACATTAATAAAAACCCTTAAAAACTCTAGTGCTGACACACACTACAAATCTATTATTTACAGGAATCTCTCTGAGATCCTCATTAGCGCGAAGACGCACTTAACAACATGAGCTACCAACTGGCCAATTGCTCAATACACACCAGGAAAGACAGCTTTGCACGTGACTCACGGGTCACAGAAATGAAAATAAACCTGGAATAAACCAACAACAACAAAAGCCTGACCGGCTAAGATTACTTTATATGAACGAAACTGCATGTTAAGGTAACGCTTCGGAGATTATCGTGATTCGTAGGCAACTCCCATTTATTTCAACAATTCTTTTACCATTGATCAGTTCTTATCTGTAATTCAAGTAATTAGAGAGCCAGCGAGCACTCCTCACTAATGACCATGCTTTGCACGTTCAGACAGCCTTGTGAAACATCTCCCCCCTTTCCTCAAATACTTGTCGTGTCCCAGTCCAGTGTATATAAATAGCTGACCAGCTGTTCCGTTACCTCACGGAATCAACAGCAACAAAAATCTCATCCAACTCAACATATGGTCAGACATAATCACATATCCACAATTGCCCTCGCAAGGATACAATATGGACCGGGTACCAAGCTGACAGAAATCAGTCTCAGCTGAAATTCCCGCTTGTAATACCACAAAAAAATACACACATACACACATCTGGGACCGACATGACGCTTTTCACACAGGTCTGCTGAATAGGTGCTCACAAACATTAAACACAATATTTAAAACCTACGATAGAGCTGATTACTCTTCGTCACAAATTACATTGCTCCAATCGGCAATAGTCACACTGAATCTGATCAATAATAAATCTTAAACAATTTTAATTACCTCCAATCTACTGTATAATTACATTAATTCAGTCCTACTTCTGAAACACAACAGATCTCCGAGAGACGTTTTTAACCGCATTGCGTAACTTATGCAAACACGGCCGTTCACATAGCTACGTTAGTTAACACAATACAAAAACAAGAACCTTCCACTAACTACATTCGTGTGAGCTGCTTCCATACAAAAGTGTGTCAGACCAAAACTAAATATACTACGTTAATCACACAAGCAATGTATTTACAAAAATATGTCCCATAAACCATAAGTTAATTTATCAAATAATAAAGAATATTATTTTGTACTCATCTCTCTTGTAGTCACCCGTCAAAGAACGTCTGCTGCCATTTCCCAACTGAATGGTTCTATCTCATCTCAGCCATCTGGACGGAGTGTTGAGAATTCCAAACTTCCTCTGTAGTCGTCGGTGTCATCTCTGGCGCTGCTTCAAAAATTAGATTATTATACACTTGATATCTGACTACTAAATTCGCTGTTCAGGTACTACTTTCCCTGTCACAGTTCGTTGGCGAATTATCGACGATACTGCCCCTACAATATAGTACTGTGACTATCTATCACTGAATTTAACACTTTACAATAATTTCTGTGTCCAAGACACACAAAATAATAATCAACCTGTGTCCACGACACACAAAATAGAAGTCGTTCTGTCCGCAGACGAACAGTAATAAAACGACTACGCCCGTAGACGCACAGAATAATAGTCTACGTCCTCAGACGAACAGAATAGAAGTCAACGTCCGTAGACGCACAGAATAGTAGTCTACGTCCTCAGACGAACAGAATAGAAGTCCATGTCTTGGCTCTTCATGCCACTTATAAAAGAACTGGCCCTAGGTCTCGATGGGGGGGGGGGGGAAATTTATGCAAAAATTTCTCGAAATAATTGTGGTACAGGCATGAAATAGATATCACTGAACTCGTAACATTGCACAGGTCAAGAATATGCTCATTAATCCTAGAATCGATCGTAGAGATTTTGTCTAGGCGATTTCCCGCGTGAATGCTAGCCGAGCGTACCCACGCTAGACCTGCCGCGTTAACTAGGCATTCTTCTCTCATTGGTTCTCACATTTTCTGTAATTTGGCGGTTCATAGCAGATCTTGGCGTCGTAGGAGTGTCCAGCCTGCTCATCAGCCACTCACATTACTGCATCATTTCTTCTAGGCGCGAATATCACAATGAACATACCGGCAGCATGTCTCACTGCGCGTCGCTTCTATTTGAGGCGGCCCACCTGTCCTTCTGACACATCGCTATGCTATTTCCTTTCACAGCTAAAATATTTAGCCTATTGTCAACCTGCTTCAGGTATGTCCCCGCTGTCTCCGACCAATGCTTGAAATTTCCTCATCTCCGTCTGGCTACTTTCATGATGCTGGTTGAAATATTTATTAATTGGAGAAATAAAACATAGAATCATTTATCCAACAGAGGATAAAAGGGTTCACAACTCTCCCACTCACAAAATTTCGAACTTAGGAATAAAGTCGACAATTTTTAAAAGACTTCCGTAGGCCAAATTGTTTTATTTCAGAATCACCCCTTTTCTATTACTGGTCTAGTCGCTCCTGTCTTGAATGGCATTTACTCGTTTTCATTTCCTGCTCGTATCTCCCCTCTCAGTCTGCTTGCATGACGCTCTGGTGCCTGAGGCAACACTCTGCTCGTCTCGTTAATGTTTGTCAACAACCACTCTACTTCCTCGTTTACGTGCCGTACTCAACTACTCCTCGTGCACTTTGTTGATAATAGGACGTCCATATATTCAAACTGCATCATTAATTTTGGCGCTCCCATGGCTCACTTCGACGATACTTTTTTAGGTTGGCAGCGTTGTAGACTGACATTGTTCCTGTGCTCAATTCTTTCACTCTGTAAGCATTGTTTCCAAGGTTTCTTACGATAGAATAGGGTCCTATGAACTTTTCGCAGAATTTACTGAAGATTTTCTTTTCTGGGTCCGATGTAGCAGGTCGTTTCACCAAAACGAGCTGGTTGATTTCAAGATCCCTGTGAAACCTCTTATTTCTCACTCGCCGTAATCTGCGGTCTGCTTGTTTTCTCAAGTAGGCTCTCGTCCTCTCAATTCGCAAGTCAGGTGCTATCATTGGATCTTGTGGACAGTTAATGATGCTTTTCCACGTTCTTACTGGATACTCGTTCTTGTGTAGGACCATAGGGATTTGTCCTGTTGACTCGTGCCTGGTAGAATTCATGCATGTCTCTACATCCTTAATCTTATCGACCCATTTATTTCAGGAATTGGGTATAATCTGCTTTTGAAAGGTGACCAGTCCTCGACTTGCATAGAATATTTGAAATTTAATATTTTTCCAGGTACTGTATCAAATACTGTTTTGTGCTTCCTTAATATCTCTTCCAACTGCTTTCTGTGTTCACCCCCAAGTTGAATGTCATTGAGCCGCTCCTGTAGTAACTCTTCAAATTGTGCATCACTGTTATCTCCTTCTGTTAATAAAGACCATATCTCCTGGGATTCACTCTCCTCATCTAGTTCCACAACAGCTCCTTCTATGATGTTATCTTCTGCCTTTCGTACCTCCTCTTCCGTTTCTTCCGATATTGCTTCCAATGCCCAAGAATTTACATCTCTTCCGGTAGTGATTTCATCCATATGCAATCCCACATTTTTCAGTTGATCATACTCTCTAAAACTGACAGTATTCTTGTGCAAATCTATCACTGCTTGATAGTCACAAATGAAATTCGCACCAAGAATTATATTGAAATTCATCTTTGCCATGATAATGAATGTTTGCCCAAAAGTGTATTCCAATATGTTCAGCTCTAAGTATGCCTGACGTTTACAAGTGACGGTGCGTTCAGGAATAACACCCCTCACTTTGAGCTGTGGTACCGGAATTACAGGAATATTCTGACTCCGTCCCAACTCTCGAACCAAGGCCTCCGATACCAGACTGATCTGTGACCCCGTATCCAATAAACATCTTATATTAATTCCACCAATCCTCGCGTAAATAATGGGTAACTGCCTAATTTCATCGTTCCGTGGTTTCACCGTCTCCTCCAGGCAGTCTTCTGGCAAAGCAATCCATTCTTGTATGTTCGCTACTATCCATCCATCTTCAACTTCCGACTGTTGTGTTTGTAGCCTGTCTCCTTCATCCAAATTTAACATTTTTTTAGCTCCATTACGACTCCCATCATCCTTCTGTCGCTCATGTCCTTGATATCCCTGTTGTCTCAGTAGACTTCCAGCTTCCTCAGTATGTGTATCAGGATTCTTCATGTTCCCAATGGCCTTTTCCCATCTTCCTATCTCTCCACCTTGACTAGCGTGTAACTCCTCTAAGTAATTTTGCGATTGAGCGTGCCTATCATCCCAGTCATCTCGATAGTTACGTGGCTCTCCTTGATTTTGATCTCTTCTTCCTTTCCATCGTTGATTGGCATTGTAATCACCGTATCTTCCATAAGGCCTGTCATTCCTTCGATTTTCACGCCATTGCTGATATCCTCTCTGTTGGTATCTATTGTTACCTTGGTATGACCTATTGTTGTACTGATTTTCGTTACGCTGATATGGTCTGTTTTCTCCTTCTTCCTGGTTTCGCCTAGGTGTGGAAGTGCTTGTGTTAGTGCCCTGCGTTTTGGTGTTTGCCTGTTTTGGTTTGATGACCTCTGTAGTATTGACTAACTCCAGCTGTCTTCCTCCTCTATAATGACTATGAGATGTAGTCTCATCTATTTGCCGTAGTATCTGCTCTGCATGTAGGGCCGTACTAACGTTCGCTGCGACTAGTACTTGTTGTACGTTTACTGGCATTTGTCTCGCTATAGTCATCACCAGATCTGCTTCATTTAATGGGTAATCAAGGTCACGAAATTTTAACATTTGCATGTTAAAGAAATCTGAGTATTTTGTTTGCTGGGTGGTTTGGTACTTCCTAGAGTACAGCTCCATCCTTAGACTTTGTTGTGTTGCGGGCGACCAGTATTTGCGCAGAAACGCTAAGTTGAAATCTGACATGTTTCCAAATGTATATTTGAAGCTTAAAAACCATGTGAGGACATTTCCCGATAAAAACCTCTCCATCATCCTTAATCTTCGTGCTTCAGGTACCCCAGTGTCATTGAAATGGTCTTCCATCTCTTTGATAAAGGCTTTAGGTGTCACCCCTGAATTTTCCGTGTATTTCTGCGGTTTGTAGTCATTTGAGCGAATTACTTGAAGAAGTTGTGTGGGCTGATGACCGTCTTGTGGTGTCGAGCTCCTATCAACATTCTTACGAAATCCTTCCGTGTTTGTTGTTAATGGGCTGTCTGCCTGAGTCTGACTTCCTGCTGTGCTGGACTCTGGACTATTTGAGTTATCCGGCTTGTCTTTCACTGTTCCCGTTCTAAATATAGATGATTGTTCTAATGAGCGGAGTTCGGCTTTAATGATCCTATCCGTCTGCTCTTTAAGTTTATTTTTCACCTCTTGCTCCAAAGCTTGAATACGCGTGTGATTTTCGCCTACTGTTTTTAGAATGGTGGATCTTTCCTCTTTAGAATCAATATTCATTTTCTTCCAATCTTTCCTTATTTGTTCTTTAATCGTGCTTACTTGCCCTTCGATCTGGCTTTTTGTGTCATCCTGATTACTTTCTATCTGGCTCAGCCTTTCGTCTAATGTACTCTTAAATTGCTCTTGCTCCGTTTTTAGGCTTTCCCATTGTTCCGCTGATTTTATCTCGAGACGGTCCATATCTTTAATTATGCCGGATATGTTTTCATCTACTGCTGATAATTGTTGTTGAATGACCCTGCCGCTTTTCTCCATCTCCTTAAATCGTCCTTCCAACTTATCCTGAGCTATTTTGACCTCGCTTGTATTCATCGTGCATGCTATTTCAATTTGCTCTAATTTAGCCAACACCGTTTCATCCAGAATGCTAAGTTTTTGATCAAAAATATCTTCCATTTTTTTAATCTGCTCTAATTGTTTCTCATTATTTTTGCTAACATCTAGGGCCAGTAATACCATCTGTTGATTTGTGTGATCTTTCATTTCTGCGGTTAACGAAGCTAATTGGTTCGTGTTTTTAATATATTGCGCCTCTAACTGCGAATTGATAGTGTCATTAATTTCACTCTTTAATAACCTAGCTTGTTCCGCCTGATATTCATTTTGTTCAATTCTACTGTTATTTAATTGTGTCCGCAATGATTCACTTTGTTCAGATAATTTGTTTATAGACTCACTTTGTTCTAGCCTACTATTGTTTAATTGTGTCCGCAATGATTCACTTTGCTCAGATAATTTGTTTATAGACTCACTTTGTTCTAATATACTAGTGTTTAATTGTGTCCGCAATGATTCACTTTGCTCTAACATACTAGTGTTTATAGATTGACTCTGTTCTGATAGTTTAGTGTTTATTTGTTCAGATAACTTCGTGTTTAGCGATACACTTTGTTCCGCCAATTTAGTATCCAACAATTCCTGTGTTCTCCTCGCCGCACTCTCAATGATCTCCTGGATCTGCTCCACCGTTGCCATATTACACAATTTATATGAGACATTAGGGAAATGGCATAAAGCAATGCCCTTTGACACACACATAAAATCCAATGCACATTTACTTTCTTTATCCAACTCAGTTCAGTTATTTTTACATTTATTCCCACTAGTCAATTGCATCTCTGAGTGGTTCTAGTTTTACTCAATTTAATTTTAAACCCAAGCACATATTTAGTCATTAAATTGTCATCCTGATCTGATATTAACACTGACTAATTAACAAAGTATTAATTGTCATTTTAGGCTACAGCCTCCTAATATTTCCATGAGTTTGACTTTCTAAGCAAATCTAGTTTTAATTTTAACATTGGGCGCCCGGTATCACATATTAATTTTACTTTAATTTAAAAGATAAAAACGTGAACCGTATTTTACTTTGCAAACTCCTGACTTTAATTTATTTTTCACACATTTGGCGGTATCCACTTCGCCTCAATTACTTTTAATAAAATATCACTTCCCGGTGATTAAATACTGTCATATCTGCCTGCACTTGCGGCAGGTCAGTTTTACTCAAATACGCCACTATTGACATGTGTAATCTCCGCCGTTACACCACAGTAAATGGCCCCACGCTTGGCCGCGCCAGTTTTATCCCTATGAACCCTTCAGAATAGCAGTGTTTTATGCAAGAATCTTGATCAAGGGGTCGCGCTCAGTTCATAGTGTGATGTTTACGTCCGCCAAACAACATGCTTTACTGAGGCAAGGGTCATAGGATAAAAACTGTAATAAATAAAGTAAGGAGACAAGACGTAAGATAATAACAAGATTTAATAACTAATTGTGCATAAAAGAAAATAAACAAACAATAATAAAAACATATGCTCCCTGAATCATTCCCTGAATCATTCCCTGACAGGAATATCTAACACTTTGAGGAGTCAAACGGATCTTCCCTTTATAATAAAATGTGGATCCTAGTTCCACTACCTTGCATTTGAGTTTTATGTGCGCGTGATGACTAACTACGAGAAAATGAGTACTTGGATGACCGTTCGTTCACAACGGGTTAACAGCCACGGTGCTCACGAACAATCATCACGTAAATCAACTTTTATGGATATGGGCATGACATTAATAAAAACCCTTAAAAACTCTAGTGCTGACACACACTACAAATCTATTATTTACAGGAATCTCTCTGAGATCCTCATTAGCGCGAAGACGCACTTAACAACATGAGCTACCAACTGGCCAATTGCTCAATACACACCAGGAAAGACAGCTTTGCACGTGACTCACGGGTCACAGAAATGAAAATAAACCTGGAATAAACCAACAACAACAAAAGCCTGACCGGCTAAGATTACTTTATATGAACGAAACTGCATGTTAAGGTAACGCTTCGGAGATTATCGTGATTCGTAGGCAACTCCCATTTATTTCAACAATTCTTTTACCATTGATCAGTTCTTATCTGTAATTCAAGTAATTAGAGAGCCAGCGAGCACTCCTCACTAATGACCATGCTTTGCACGTTCAGACAGCCTTGTGAAACATCTCCCCCCTTTCCTCAAATACTTGTCGTGTCCCAGTCCAGTGTATATAAATAGCTGACCAGCTGTTCCGTTACCTCACGGAATCAACAGCAACAAAAATCTCATCCAACTCAACATATGGTCAGACATAATCACATATCCACAATTGCCCTCGCAAGGATACAATATGGACCGGGTACCAAGCTGACAGAAATCAGTCTCAGCTGAAATTCCCGCTTGTAATACCACAAAAAAAATTACACACATACACACATCTGGGACCGACATGACGCTTTTCACACAGGTCTGCTGAATAGGTGCTCACAAACATTAAACACAATATTTAAAACCTACGATAGAGCTGATTACTCTTCGTCACAAATTACATTGCTCCAATCGGCAATAGTCACACTGAATCTGATCAATAATAAATCTTAAACAATTTTAATTACCTCCAATCTACTGTATAATTACATTAATTCAGTCCTACTTCTGAAACACAACAGATCTCCGAGAGACGTTTTTAACCGCATTGCGTAACTTATGCAAACACGGCCGTTCACATAGCTACGTTAGTTAACACAATACAAAAACAAGAACCTTCCACTAACTACATTCGTGCGAGCTGCTTCCATACAAAAGTGTGTCAGACCAAAACTAAATATACTACGTTAATCACACAAGCAATGTATTTACAAAAATATGTCCCATAAACCATAAGTTAATTTATCAAATAATAAAGAATATTATTTTGTACTCATCTCTCTTGTAGTCACCCGTCAAAGAACGTCTGCTGCCATTTCCCAACTGAATGGTTCTATCTCATCTCAGCCATCTGGACGGAGTGTTGAGAATTCCAAACTTCCTCTGTAGTCGTCGGTGTCATCTCTGGCGCTGCTTCAAAAATTAGATTATTATACACTTGATATCTGACTACTAAATTCGCTGTTCAGGTACTACTTTCCCTGTCACAGTTCGTTGGCGAATTATCGACTGTGACTATCTATCACTGAATTTAACACTTTACAATAATTTCTGTGTCCAAGACACACAAAATAATAATCAACCTGTGTCCACGACACACAAAATAGAAGTCGTTCTGTCCGCAGACGAACAGTAATAAAACGACTACGCCCGTAGACGCACAGAATAATAGTCTACGTCCTCAGACGAACAGAATAGAAGTCAACGTCCGTAGACGCACAGAATAGTAGTCTACGTCCTCAGACGAACAGAATAGAAGTCCATGTCTTGGCTCTTCATGCCACTTATAAAAGAACTGGCCCTAGGTCTCGATGGGGGGGGGGAATTTATGCAAAAATTTCTCGAAATAATTGTGGTACAGGCATGAAATAGATATCACTGAACTCGTAACATTGCACAGGTCAAGAATATGCTTATTAATCCTAGAATCGATCGTAGAGATTTTGTCTAGGCGATTTCCCGCGTGAATGCTAGCCGAGCGTACCCACGCTAGACCTGCCGCGTTAACTAGGCATTCTTCTCTCATTGGTTTGCACATTTTCTGTAATTTGGCGGTTCATAGCAGATCTTGGCGTCGTAGGAGTGTCCAGCCTGCTCATCAGCCACTCACATTACTGCATCATTTCTTCTAGGCGCGAATATCACAATGAACATACCGGCAGCATGTCTCACTGCGCGTCGCTTCTATTTGAGGCGGCCCACCTGTCCTTCTGACACATCGCTATGCTATTTCCTTTCACAGCTAAAATATTTAGCCTATTGTCAACCTGCTTCAGGTATGTCCCCGCTGTCTCCGACCAATGCTTGAAATTTCCTCATCTCCGTATGGCTACTTTCATGATGCTGGTTGAAATATTTATTAATTGGAGAAATAAAACATAGAATCATTTATCCAACAGAGGATAAAAGGGTTCACTAGCAAGCTGTCATCTTCTGGCTTCCAGTACTCGAAGTCACAATATTGACGTGAGTAACAAACAACTTTTAATATGCCTAACCTTGATGAAAAACTCAGCAACGCCAGAGCCTCTTGTAAGGGCAAGCTCACACGGTTTCGTACTTTCTTAACGGAGCTTGAACCCCAAGAGCGTAATCTCGACATAATTTCGCAGAGGCTTAAGAATTATGAACAAGCCTTTGAGAAATATGATGAGATACAATGCAGTATAGAAACTCAGCATCCGGACCAGCAAAGTGATAGGTTGGAAGTTGAAAAATTATACTATCAGGGATTTGCTGAAGCTAAACAGCTTATTAGGGCTTTAACTTTAAAAGAAAAACAAGAAGATCAAACTTCTGCAGCATCTTCTACATCTTCTTCACGCATTATATTACCCAAATTAGAAATACCCAAATTCACTGGTAAGGACATAGAATGGGAGCCATTTTTTGAATTATTCAATTCTTTAGTACATGAGAATACTTCTATACCAGTAATACAAAAATTTCACTACTTGCGTCTGGCAGTTCAAGGCAACGCACTTAACCTGATTCAAGCACTTTCTTTGACCAGTGATAATTATGAAGTTGCTCTGAATCTTCTTAAAGATAGATATGGGAACATTCGTTTATCTATTCAACGCCATATACAAAGCTTATTCGAGTTACCTAACGTGCAAGCAGATAACAGTTTATCACTTCGTAAGTTGATTGACACTGCAGAGCTACACGTCAGAGCATTGTCCAATTTAAACCAACCTGTAAATCACTGGGATTTATTTCTAGTTCACCTCATTTCTGCAAGATTGGATGCAAATACATTAAAAGCCTGGGAAACAGAACTTTCCCAGAATTTGCAATGCACTTATGAGGCGATTATTAACTTTTTGAAGGCCAGAAGCCAAGTCTTTTCCGCCATAGCTAATCAAAAAACTAGTAGTTCAGATTCAAAAGCCTTCTCAAAAGATAAGGTTAGCAGTTCTAATCAAAGAATTTTAAGATCACAGGCTCTTCCTGTTGATGCTCGGTCACCTAACCAAATGCAAACGTGCGGTCTGTGTCAGCAATCTCATAATTTATATAATTGTGATGAATTTAAATCTTTATCAGTAGATGAAAGACGAAAGTTCATTACGAACAAAAAACATTGTTTCAACTGTTTGTCAGGAACGCATATGTTAAACAATTGCCGTTCACAACGTTTATGCTTTCATTGTAAGGCTAGACACCATTCCCTTTTGCACAGACATGAAAGATCACGGTTATCAGGACCAAGCAGTTCCAATACCAAGTCTAATTCTGAGACTTCTCAAAATAGTGCGCAGTCGTATGCTCAAAGTTCTACCTCGCTTGGCAAAGTCCAGGTTTTATTATCTACCGTGCAGGTTCTATTGAAAAATTCTCACGGGAAATGGGTATCTGTCAG
Source organism: Meconema thalassinum (assembly GCA_946902985.2). Lineage (NCBI taxonomy): Eukaryota > Metazoa > Arthropoda > Insecta > Orthoptera > Tettigoniidae > Meconema > Meconema thalassinum. Next base: position 181,565,437 of record OX336393.1, read on the forward strand.
GGGATTATTGGACAATGCCGCTACCAACAATTTTATTAATGAATCGTTGGTACAAAAGTTAGCCCTCCCAAAACATCCTACCTCAATAGAGGTTACAGGAATAAACTGCTCTAAATCGCAATCCTTAAGCTTTGCTAAAGTGGATCTGAAGGACTCTAATAATCTTGGTACGCAGTTGCAATTAGATTGTTTGATTATCAAGTCTATAGGCAACAATATTTCTGGCACTTCTTATCCTATTCAAAGTTGGAATATCCCGAATTTTGTCCAGCTATCTGACCCTCATTTCAACAGAGCTTCGCCCGTAGAGCTTCTTTTCAGCTCAAGCGTATTATGGCAATGTCTTCATTCCAATAAAGTAAAAATTGCTCCTAATGTTTTCTTCCGCGAAACTGATTTTGGTTGGATCGCTACTGGCCAAATATATCGTAATCCTATTCAAACTGTATCGAATTGTTATTTTGTTGGTACCGATTTGAGTCAAGAGCTAACCAAGTTCTGGGATCTTGAGAATGTTCAGGCTACTTCTTCTTCTTCTAACGGAATTTGTGAAAAGTTATACAAGGAAACCACTGTCCGTACTGCTGAAGGCAGATTTATAGTAACTCTTCCACGTATTCCTAATCCTCCCGCCATTACGGGCTCGCATTCCAGAGCACTTAGGGCACTATTTGCTATTGAAAATCGGTTCAAACAAGATGCTTCTGTCAAAACTCAGTATGCTTCCTTTATGGAGGAATACGAATCATCTAATCACATGGAGGTAATTTCTAAATCAGAAGAAATTGACCATCCTTTAAATGAAATAGTTTATCTAAATCATCACCCGGTATGGAAAAATTCCTTAACACAAGACAATATAAGAGTAGTTTTCAATGGCTCATCACCAGATTCCAATGGAATCTCTTTAAATGATACCTTGCAATTTGGTCCCGCGATTCAAGCAGATCTCACCTCTGTTTTGCTTAATTTTCGAAGGTTTCCTATTGCTGTAATCTCAGATATTAAGCAGATGTACCGACAGATTCTCGTAAATTCTGAGCAGCAAGATCTGCAAAGAATATTGTGGCGCGATGAGAGTTCCAAACCCATAAAGATTTTTAGATTGAAGACTGTGACATATGGCCTGAAGCCTTCAGCCTTTCTTGCGATTCGGTCTCTCCACATGTTAGCCGAGCAAGATGGTCATCTGTATCATCCTTTGGCCTCTGAGTCATTAAAAACGGCATTTTATGTTGACGATTTCTTGTGCTCTTTCCCTAATATTTCTGAAGCACTCCTTGTGTGCGAAGATTTGAAATCCCTGCTCCTAGGAGGTGGTTTTCCGCTCCATAATTGGACTTCAAATTCTACTGAATTTATATCAAAATTTTCATCAGAGGTCCCAGTTGATGAATTTGTTGCCATTCCTACTGATGAAGCAGCCGTAAAAGCATTGGGTGTTTTTTGGTGTCCTTCTTCTGATACCTTCTCTTATCAGGTGCATCTGTCAGAATCTCCCCCTGTAACTAAGAGACAAGTTCTGTCAGAAATCGCAAAGATCTTTGATCCTTTGCAATATATTGCTCCTATAGTTATTGTTGCAAAAATGTTCTTGCAAAAGCTTTGGTCATTAAAATCAGACTGGGATGAAAATCTCCCCCTACCTCTTGTAGAAGAATGGTTAGAGTATCGCAGCAGTTTGCTGGATCTCTCCAAGGTTTCTATACCCCGCCTTTTAATTTCTAATCCCTTATACCAGCAGTATGACCTGCATGTATTTTCTGATAGTTCAGAACGGACTTATGGCTGTTGTGCATACATAGTAGGACGTTCCTCAGCCACTTTCCCTGGATTTTCTAATTTAGTGTGCGCTAAATCAAAAGTTGCTCCACTTAAAACAGTATCATTGCCGAGATTAGAATTATGCTCTGCTTTAATGGCAACAGAATTAGCTACTAAACTAAATATCAGTTTAAAGTTAAAATTTTCCCACACATTTTTTGGAGCGATTCTTCTATTGTATTAGCTTGGATTTCCAAGCCTTCTTCTCATTGGAATACCTTTGTGGCAAATCGCGTTTCTAAGATTCATGAAGTCTCTCATTCTGAACAATGGAGACATGTTCCTAGCCGTGAAAACCCCGCGGATATAATATCACGTGGTTGCACGCCTAAAAAATTGATTTCTTCAGACCTGTACTGGAATGGTCCTCCTTGGCTAAGTCAGGAATCATCTTGCTGGCCTCGCTTCGCTAATCAATTTGCAGAAGAAATACCTGATGCCCGTAATGACCCTGTCACGTCGCATCTTACTTCTACTTCTACTAGCCTTTTTCATAGATACTCTTCGTTTGATAAATTGATACGTGTAGTGTCTTATATCTTCCGATGGAAATATTTAGTAATTGATCAACCTTTGAAGCCTCAACCCTTTCTCTCCAGAGTAGAGTTAGAATTTGCTACTTGCAAGATTTTGTTACTTGTTCAGCAGGAAGTATTTGCTCCTGAAAAGCAAGTTCTTATAAGTGGTAAAGATTTACCCAAATCTCGCAGGCTTTCACCCCTCACTCCTTTTCTAGACCAGGACGGCATAATACGTGTGGGTGGAAGATTAGCTATGTCTAGTTGTGAAGATGGGAAAAAGCATCCCATCATCCTTCCTTCAAAGCATCCTATTACTACCCTTATAATAAAAAAGTTTCATTATAAACACCTTCATGCTGGCACTCGCACCTTGCTCTGTCTAATTCGTGAACTCTACTGGATCATCAATGGCGTTCATGAGGTTTCTTCTGTTGTTAAAAAGTGTATACCTTGCTTCAAGGTTAAACCACGGCCCGCCACGCAGATTATGGGTGATTTACCTCCATTTCGTTCAGAACCTAGTAAGCCCTTCGCTCTTACTGGGATCGATTACGCAGGTCCTTACGCATATCAGACCAATCCCTCTTCATCTAAGCGCAAAATCTTAGGTAAACTTTACATCTCGTTATTTGTATGTATGGTGCCGGGAGCTATCCACCTTGAGTTGGTTACGAACGCTTCTGTATCTTACTTTTTGGCCGCCTTTTCTAGATTTGCTGCTAGAAGGGGTGTTCCTTATGAAGTTTTTTCAGATAATGCAAAAATTTTTGTAAGCACTTCTGATCTCTGGAAAAAAGTGTTAAGCTCCCCTTCTGCTAAAGAAAAAATTTCCAACTTTTCCTATTCTAAAGGTTTCAAATGGCATTTCACCCCGCCTTATGCTCCCCATCATGGGGGCCGCTGGGAGTCCTGCATCAAACTTACTAAAAGACAGCTTAAGAAAACTCTTGGTCCTACCATACTTTCCTATGAGGAATTCAACTCTTTAATTATTCAAGTCGAAGGTATTGTAAGTTCCAGACCTCTGACCCCTCTTTCAAACGATCCTAAGGATCTTTTACCTTTAACACCCAGTCACTTCCTGATTGGCTGTTCTCTTGCTGCTACTCCGCCTTTGCTGGTTCGACGCTGTGATCCTAACTTACCTATCTTTTGGAGAAAAGTAGAATATTTGCGCTGTTCTTTTTGGCGCCGATGGAAGTTAGAATATCTCAGCTTGCTAAATAGGCGTGAGAAATGGCGGCTTCCTCAACCAGATGTACGAGTGGGGGACATGGTTCTTCTTCGAGACCCATCTCCGCCTCTCGTGTGGAACCTAGGCAGAGTTATTCACTGCCACTTTGGCCGTGATAAACGCGTCAGAGTTGTTGATGTTTTAACTAGTAAAGGTATTTATACTAGACCCATCTCTGCTATCTCTGTTTTGCCTTTCGAGTCTTAGAGTCTCCTCGTCTGTTATCCATGTTTTGCTTTGACTGATTCTTTTGTTTGTTCCATTCGGAGTTCTAGGAGCATGATCACTTTTGTGATACTTTCAATGTTTAGCTTGGCCCATTTGTCGGTCAAATTTTGTTTCTTGTTACCGAGATCCCCGAATGGTAATTATTTCCTTGTAAACGTATTAATTGCTTAAACCTTATGCATAATCTTGTTATCAATCACTTATTCATATATATTATAGTTCTCACCTTGAGTGTTCCAGTCGCTCGCTACCTCAAGCGTCCTCACTCCCGACATACAGGGCATCTACTGGTTGATCCGCTGTCCGCTGAGTAGTGTCGACTGACGTCACCCTGACTTTCGTTCGACCAATGGCAGGTTTTTGTCTGGTCGGGCGATCTCCAGCTTCGAGATGGTTCCATGATCCCTATTTAAGACGCCACTTGCTGGCGTTCTTCACCCACTTCTGATCAATCATCACTTCTGATCACTTCAACCTGCTGGTCACCGCTACTGCATCTCATGAAACCATTGCTAGTCTCTACGCTACCTAGCAGCTACGTCACAAGATCTGCACCATGACGTATTGCTCAAGATGGCAAGAATAATTGCCAGCTGTTGTACTTTTCACCTTCACCTTAGAGAGGATACTTGGATTCGTATTTCGAAATACTGCTGGATCATCACTTGGAAGCTATAAATGTCATTCCTTCGCAAGAAAAGAAGAGAAAGTTGACATTTTTTATCAATGGTGTACATATCTCTAGGCCATGTACGCCTCCTTCTGAAGAAACCGTGAGAACTTTTAAATCAACATTTATGCTAGCTGGAACTTTTAAGGAGCTGGCTCTTCAAAGATAAGTTTAATTTTATGAAGCATTTAAATTATACTAATCATTTTATACTCTTAATCAGTTTCATTGTTCGCTCTTTTTATAAAGTGCATTTTTATGTGTTAAGCTCAACTTCTCTCCAATTAAACAAGCTTGTTTCATTGATATTTCTTTAATCTGGGTTTCTGTCATCAGGCCCGCACACTTTTGCTCTATTTATAATTGTTCATTTCTGTGATAAGCACTTAAGTGCAATTTGTTTATTGATTATAAATTTATTATTAGAAATAAAAATTGTTAATGTATTGCTACCTATATTGGTTTTCTAGTCACGTATTTCATGCCCACTACCCCGCACCGCTTCAGTCTAATTTTCTTGACCACAGTAGTTATTTTGTCCAGGCTTTCGCCTGATGCGTTACCGTTCTCCCGTATGGGGAAGTTTTAGGGCAGAACTTTTTCTCCACCTATGGACTCACTCAGTGGCGGCTCGTGAATTTTACTGAGGTGGACTCAACCGTTTAAGATGTAAACCGTTATTGTGATGTTTTTCCAGTAATTGACAGAGATGATTTCATACATGAATTGTGTTTTTTCTTCTCACATATTTTTGTAGCATGATTTCCTTATTTCGTTTGGACTAGGCACTACTGTTTTTAAAGAAATAACAAAGGTATTAAAAATATTTGCTCCCAGTCACTGGAAAATGAAGAAAACCGGACCCAGCACAGGAATCCATTAGGGTCGCCAATTCCCAAGCTCACTAGCCATGAGCCCTTGAGGGTGTATCCCCACCACAAGGGTTCACAACTAGGCCTAGTGGGACTTGGGTTGGAGACCATTGGACCCCAGCCGAGGCGGTTATTATTTCCACTTGTGCCGGGCTCTTCTCTGTCATCTACCTGTCGACCTCTATTAGTCAACTCTTGTTCTCTTCCAACCCTGATAGCATTAGAGCATCCAAAGTCTAGGGAGGCCTTCATTTTCCTGTCGTAACTGACCCTTATATCATCTATCCTGGTACCCTCATTTTTCGAGGGGTCAGCCCTATTCTTTTAGTTTCATAACTTCTAATGCCTTCTACACAAGGCCCTAAAGGAGGCAGGGTGTGTGAAGCTCCACCACACGTAATGCACCCTGGATAGGGCTACACCTTCAAGAGCTCAGCTTTTGAGCTCGGGAGTTGGCGACCGTGATGTGTTCCAGAGCGAGATCCATTTTCCCCTTTTTGCATTGACTTTGGGGTGGACCCTCACTTCTTTCCCTTTTCTACCTGTCTTTAAAGGCTCTAGTAGTTTCCAAGTACCTCAATACTCATTCTTCGAAAATTGATTCTTGTTTTAAGGGGATGAACAGCAAGGTCATCTGCCCTTCGAAGATAGAGGCTATTTCTTTTCCGTCATTTATTTCCCTTATTAGTTCCTTTCTTTTATTATTGTCGTTTTCTTCTTATAGTACATAAGCTAGTTGTAAGTCAGTAATTAATGAAGCCTAGGTGTAGATTTCATTTCATCATAATTTCTCACCATCACCTAAACCACTAAGAGTAGATGACCTAGATATTTCACCCCTTTAAACAACAATTATCTCCATCATTGAAGGTGTATCGATATCTAAGGTGCACCATGCATGGTGAGACAACACACATCCTACTTCCTTTAGGGCCTCTTATTAGAGAAGGCAGAAAAAGGACGAAATGAGGTCTGATCCTACAAAAATTAGGGCATCAGGAATGAAAAAGACGAGAGCCAATTAAGGCAGTGGAATGAAAGACATCCCAGGCCTCCGATACCCTAATAACGTTGGGGTAAGAGTTGACATGAAAGATATAAGAGAGGAGCTCAGCTAAAAAAAAACTCAGCTGGGATCCATAGTCGCCAACCCATATCCCACTAGTTGTAACCAATTTGAAAATAATTTATGTGATCTGAAGCTCTCAGGAAGAAAATGAAGACTACACGCAACAGAGCGATCAGAAGGTAACCATTTGCTTCCTCTCTTGTCACCTTCTCTGGAAATTCCACGTAACCACTTCTCACGCAATGAATTGTCCGATTATATCTCATGAAATGAGATTCCCCGGTATTCTAACTTGCCCAGTTCTGATTTACAAAAGGGCACGCAGCAGTAAAACATTGTAAAATCATTCAGGATACATTCCAACCTCACCATTAAAATCAATACAAAACTTATGTCTGCCTCAGTGACTTGGTGCTGCTTCCTAGCGCCTTTATTTGAAAACGAGGTTGTACGCATAAATCGTTGAATGGGCAGGCATTTTAAAGCTCCTTGGCTATGAGGGAAGCTATCCTGTGGCTGTATCAGACTCAAGCTGACTGAGTCCACACACTTCGTGACGTAGCGCGTGAGAGGTTGGAGAGGGGATAACTGGAGATATTCGTTGTCATGGCAACGTAAATTACAAAGCGGGCGACTTTTGATGAGTCCTCATGAGTATCCGGTGCGCTCTACCGACGAGGAGAGGAACTACACACACTGTGTCACGATGGCAAAACATTAGGTGCGAGGAGAGAGATCATTGGGGCTGATGAGGAGGGTGGGAGGGCGGCGTCCTTGAGTCCAATATCACCGGCCGCCTCTGGACTCACTATAATATGGGAGACTCTTACTGTCAGAGACCTATTAACTCTAGAAAAAAAATAAAGCCAGATATATGAAAAGAGTACTGGGAATATGAATAGTATGGTAGCACCGTCTCAACTTACATTATGCTTAAAGAAAGCGTATTTACAGAAGAGAATTATGAGGTTACAACTGCAGCTACCGAATACAAAGGCATTTGATGAAACCAGTAAAATTTTGCTTGAGAAAAGGAACGACATCTGGAATGAGTTCTATACAACAGACGCAATACTAACAGAGGACTGGAAATAGGCTAATTATAAATTGAGGCATTTTATCACGCGATTTGCTGTACATGGCTTCCACTACAAGATACGCATCATCAAAAGATTCCATTACCCAAATGAGGACTGTATAGCTTACGCGAACTGTGCAAGGAACATTGTTCCTGATATGCCAATATGTGTAAAAAGAGAAAAATGTCATTAATGAAACTGTGCAGTGAATAGCCTTAATTTATTTCATTGGCTATTAGCTGCCATAAATATGTCATGTGTCACAATTAAGCAAAGCAACAACGTCTGCTATGCTCTAACTGTGAGTTTGCATTCACAAATTCTCATAGTGTATTTCTTTTGTTTCTGTACTTCTCAGTGTTCTTTTGTTTTTGTATACCGTACAAGTCAAATGTACTTTTTTGAATATATCTGTCTTCTTCCGGTTGTGACCAATGGATGTCGGTGTTTGTTTTCTTCTCCCATCAATTTGGAGTTTATGACTGTATAGTAAACACGTTTTACTAATTATTTATGACAGGTTATGAGCCCAGTTAATCGCTTATTGCTGATAATGTGTGGACTTTGTGATGGGAAAATGTCGGTAGTTAAAAGGTGTTGATATGTGCGGCGCACATGTGGACGGTAGTTGATTGTGCATTTAAGATCGTTTTTGGTGAATTTTGTGGACGATTTTCTATTGTGAGGACTATTTGTACGTTTTATTTTAAGTATACATACTAACTAACATGGATAAAGCCACGGGAAGCAGCGAGCGAGTAGTTGCAGTAGTGAGGTTACAGGACGACAATTAGGAAGCGTAGGCATCCGAACAAAGGCATTGCTTCAAACAAGGCGTCTGTGGGACGCGGTTCCAGGTTTTCCATGAAAGACCGATACAGGAGAGGTAGAAGATACACCCGACGAAGAGTACTCAGAGGCCCAACTGGGCAAAGATCATGACGCGAAAAACTTGCTCATAGGTTTGGTCACCGACCCTTTCCTAGGTGATATCAAAGAAGCGGAGACAGCTAAGGAATCATGGCAGAATCTTCTGACTTCATGTTGCGATACCGGAGTCCTTCAAATTGTGACGATGTTAGAAGAATTGTGTCTTTTTAAGAAAACAAGTGGCATTAGCATGCGTACATTTGTTGATAAAGTGCTCGCTTGGTGTGCACGGTTGGACGATGTAGGTATAAAATTTACGGATAAGGCCAAAGCTGCTTTTATTCTCAGAGGACTGGAAAAGCGGGAGTACGAAAATTTGATACGTTCATTGGAAAGCAATGAAGAAAACTTAAGTGTAAAGGTAGTGCGAGCCAAACTATTGTTGGAGGAGAGAAAGAACAAGTTGGACAAACTAAAGATGGAACGAGAACAGGAGACTTAACTGAGGCTGAAGAAGGAAGAATCTGAGGATGAAAGCGTGAAGGCAATGGTGGCAGCCATGCGCTTCAATTCCAAGGGGGTGGTCAACAGCAGCAAGAGTCTCAACAAGCCAACAGGTAGTGGTGGATTCATGTGCAACAAGTGCCAAGAACAGGGACATATTGCGAAGTTTTGTGATTTAGTTCATGAAGCAAGAAAGAAAGGTTCAGTTTTGTGTTTTAATTGTGCCAAGATAGGTCATACTTCCCGGAATTGTAGTAATGGACGCAAGGAAAATCTTAAGTTTAAGAATCGTGAGGATATTGCCACGGTAAAGGACGATGAGGCGGCAAACGAATGTGTTCAGGTTAATGCTAGTAGTGTTGAGGTAAAGGCTTATGTGGCAACTGAAAGCAAGGATGATGCATCTAATTGTGTACGCAGGTGGTATGTAGATTAAGGAGCCACTGAGCACCTGACACCTTATAAGGATATTCTATATGATTACACCCCAAAGGTTTCTGGTAGTGTAGACACAGCTGATGGATCCGTAGTTAGTGTATGAGGTATGGGAAGTGTGCTTATGAAGCTATCTGACAAGTGTGGTGGTTCTCTTCTGAAACTGAAAAGAGTGTTGTATGTCCCAAGTCTTCAAGACAATTTAATATCTATAGGTCAATTTGACAGGAAAGGTGCAGTCGTAACCATTAAAGATAGCAAAGTTGTATTGTCAGATCATGAGGATGTATTCCTTGCGGGTGAGGCCGTTGGAAATATGTATGAGGTAAATTGTGATCATTTTATGGTAGAACAAGGGAAAGAATTTGCTTGTAATGACGAGGTAGAGGTTGTGTATGCTAAGGGCAACAAAGCTGTAATTAGCGGAATATGGCATCAGCGCTTTGACCATGCTCTGAACATTCCAGATCGTGATTTTATACCCAAAGAAAATAATGTTGATTGTGATACTTGTAAACAAGGTAAAATGAAAAGACTTGAATTTAATGAAAGAGATCATGTATCTCAGAAGCCATTAGATGTGTTCTCTGATGTATGCCAGCTAGAGCACCCATCGATTAGAGGTAGCAAATATTTTATTACATTTACTGATGATTGTACCAGATTCTCATATGTAAGGTTTCTTAAGCATAAGAGTGAGGCATTTAATGAGTTTCTCGAGGTTAAGGCCCTAATGGAGACAGCACAAGGGACCAAGTTGAAATCTTTCCATTCAGACAACGGTGGAGAGTATTTAAGTACAGAGTTTTGTAACTATCTTGAAAAGGAAGGTATTGTTCGTAGGTTAACAATGGCTTACTCTCCCCAACAGAATGGCGTTGCTGAACGCCTCAACCAGCAACTTCTCACCACTAGTAGGTGCATGCTCATTCAGTCAGGCATGCCAGTTCAATTTTGGGGGGAAGCCATCAGCACAGCCTGCTATATAAAGAATTGGTGTGTGTCATCAACTGTAAAGAACATCCCATTTGAACTGTGGACAAGTAGAAAGTTGTCAGACCAGAAATTGCTTATGTTAATCATTTGGTTGTAATGTTTGGATCCATAAACGTAATGTGGATAAGTTAGTGCCAAGGGCAAATGTTGGTGCAATGCTAGGGTACCCCGATGAATCGAGGGGCTACCGTGTATGGGACATCGAAAAGAAATGTGTCATTAAATCCAGGAATGTAGAATTTGTCGAAGATGTATTTCCTTTTTCTGTAAACGCCCAAGAAAAACCTGTAACTCGGATATATTGTGAACTTAGAACAGTTGGAGAAGTGTTTGTCGAGCAGAAAGATTGTGGAGGTGACGTGTTTGAACACGGAGTAGCCGAATCAGGAAATGAAAATTCTGTAACAAGTGATAGTGATGCCGCTTTGTCAGATTCTGATGTAGTAATAGACGCTCCATTACAGCCTGAACACACAGTATTACGCAGGTCGAGTGAAGAGAGAAAACTTCCCAGTAAGTGTGTGTGTTGTAATGAAGTCAAGGTCAAAGGACGCACTGTCATGTTGAGGTCAGAATATAACGATCCGGTGTCTTTTCAAGAAGCCACTTCACGAGATGACAAAGATAAATGGTATGAGGCAATGAACCAAGAGATTGCCCTCTTGGATAAACATAATGTGTGGACACTTGCAGAAGATTCAGGTGGCAAGACTGTCATAGGCACCAAATGGGTGTATAAAACTAAACGAAACCAAGAAAGTGAAGTACTTAGGTATAGAGCACGTTTAGTAGCTCAAGGTTTCAGTCAGATAAAGGGTACGGATTTCCTTGAATCCTACAGTCCTATGGTAAAAAGGAAAACTATTAGGACCCTTATAGCCATAGGAGTACAGCGTGAATGGGATAATTGTCATTTGGACATTTTATCGGCATACCTTAATAGCAAAATTAAGGAAACAGTATTTGTAAGTCAACCAGAAGGTTTTCGCAGTGTAGAGTATCCAGACTATGTGCTAAAACTCAACAAGAGTATTTACGGTTTATGTCAAGCTGGTAAAGATTGGCACAATTGTATCACTGCACAACTTGTCAAGCTTGGCTTAAATCAAAGCAAATGTGATCCATCTCTGTATTTTAGCCCAGATCATGACCTGTATGTTGCCCTTTACATTGATGATCTAGGTGTGAGGGGATTACAAGCTAAAATAGATTGGTTTGTAAAAAGATTGAAGTCAAAGTTTGATGTGCGTAATTTGGGAAATATCTCAGATTTGTTGTCGATTAAAGTCACTCAAAGGTCTAAGAAAAATGTATGTTTAAGTCAAAACATGTGCATAAGGACAAATGTCCTTAAATCACTAGAAGAACCCTACCCAAAAGGTCGTGGTACCCCTTTATCTTCAACTGTACCAAACAGTGTCACAAAGGAGTTAAAAAACCCCAAACGTTATAGAAAAATTGTTGGTAAGATCCTATACTTATCCAGTACAACTAGACCAGATTTAAGTTTCCCAGTATGTAAGGTTAGCCAGACTAATGAAAATCCTAAAGTGCAAAATTGTAAGGAAGCTCAACACCTCCTTCATTACCCCAAGGAGACCCAAGATTTGTAATTGTGTTATCAAAAATCAGGAGAAAAACTGGTGTTTGTAGATGCTGCTTATGGAAATTATGTAAGTGGAAGGTCATATGAGGGGTATGTTTTTGTGCTGGCCAAGGGTGCCATTAGTTGGAAAACCACACTACAAAGACGCATTGTACGATCAACTGTGGCAGCTGAATACGTATCAATGGCGGATGTGGTAGATGAGGTGAAATGGATGTGTAATTTGTTTAAAGAGATAGGACAGTCAATTTTTGTTGACAAGCACCGTGTTGTTTTTGCTGACAACCAAGGAGCCATTTCACTATCTAAAAACCCAATAGTGTCAGAGAAAACTAAACAACTTCTGTTAGATTTATACTACTTAAGAAAGTGTGTGCAAGAGGGTGAGATTGAATTTGAATATGTCAACACAGAATCAAACCTTGCTGATATATTTACCAAGGTGTTACCGAGGATAAAATTACGTAAAATCTACCCTCAATTGGGATTGCTACCATACAAGGATTGAAAAAAGATTGTTGTTAGTGTAAGGCTAGTTGTGTTTTTTTTGTTTTTTTTTTGTTTAAGTTCTTTGGTGCAATTTGTGAATGGGGGGAAGTGTGAGTTTGCATTCACAAATTCTCATAGTGTATTTCTTTTGTTTTTGTACTTCTCCTTCGAGAAGCTATGCTTCTACCGGCCAATCGTGGGGCCAAAATAAGATCAGCTGATGTTGGGCAAAACAAAGATGTCTCCCATAAGAATAGCATTATGGAGTGACTTTAAATCCCGATTCAAGCGTATCCTTCTGATTAACCGTCTATTTCTGTTGAAGGTGACGATAACTACAATTCCTTCTGAATATTGCTGTTAATTTTTGTATGAAAAGTGTGAAGTATAATCGTTATATGCGATATTTTGGTGTGTTGACATATCAGTGTTGGAATGCATAAGTGACGTGTTTATATGGTTAGGAAATTATAAAATGGTGAATAAAATATGTTTACGTATAATTTTTATCCGTAATAATTGTGTGACTTGGTTATATTTGTAATATTTTTACATATCTAAAATAATAAACTCTACAAAGCATACTACTACTAGCGTACTTTTTAGTAACATGTAGGTCCGATGCTTCTATTAAGCTGGTTTTGCTTTATAAATCAAGAACGTTGGCCGATAATCACTCGATCGGATCAATTAACCTGATTATAAATACGGTATCATCAATTAAAATTTGAAATTTGCTCAAGTGTTCCGGGAATACAAAACTAGTTGAAACTGATCCTTTCAGAAGAAACGGATGACCAAACCTCTCTTTATCAAAGCAGCTAGGTTCAAAATGCTTTGAACAAAGTTTAATATATTTTGATGGCTGAAATCCCTCTCTCTTCATATTTATGGTCCATAGCTTAAGCAATTCAGGGTCTGAAGGGAAGCTGAAATAAGCGAATAAATTTAATTATGCGTACAAAGTGATGTCCAGCACTGCATCTTTATAAAAGAAAACCAATTATATCCCCACTCCCAATATTTATCACCTACAGAAATAAATCTTACAAATATCCTAATGTTATCCCCTTCCCCTCCATATTTAGTAAATTCATTTTTGGTGGCTAGGGACTTCCGGATCATAAGCCCTGTGTACTTGAGTACCGGTATGTGTTGAACTTGTCTGATAATTTAAATTTCTGTGATGACTGCAGTAGTGTGTGTAGCTGCATTGGTGGTTGTTAATTCATTTAAGGGGCTTGAGACATCTTGGTCATCAGCACCGTGTAGTTGGGTGTGGGTTTAACTTTTCTGATGACCAGTATTAATGTGATGATTGTAGTAGTGTGTAACTTTATTAGGGACAGGGATGAGGTAGGTGCCTCGGGACTTGAACTAAGGTGCTATCCCGGCATTTTCCAGGAGGGAGTGTGAAAAAACCTGGGGGATAAACCACACTTGGGATAGCCGCAGTCAGCGCCGGGATTCGACCTGCGATATCCGAGCGTGCTGCATGATTTAACGAGCACGGCTACGCCGCTGGGTGCCAGCTGTATTGGGGAAATGTATGTAATCAAGTCTGTGTATTTTTCGGTGGCATAGTCGGTAGCATGCTGAATTGCTATGCCGAAGATCGCGGGTTCAAACCTGGCCGAAGTCGTCGGATTTGTTATCTACAGAATTCTGCTGGTAGCACTGCCATTATACGATTTGCTCAAAAAATAACTTAAATATTTTGGCCTGCGGCAAGATGGCGTCACAGTGAGAGTGTAGTGAAATAGCAGCTAGTGTAAATATTTGATAAAAGTGATAAAATATTATAACAAAGGTTTAAAATCTATAAAGTTACTTTCCTTAGGTCAAGTGAAATATGGAATATTGATAGTATTATAAATTCTTATTGATAATTTAATAAACTTAAACTAATTTGTGGGAACGTGTATCCAAAGATTCGGTGACTTCTTCAATCACTGTATGAACCAAGTAGATCAGTGGTGCTTTTATGAGTGTTCACCCGATTGGAAGATATACGTATTTCACATTCTTCCTTATTGGTAGGTAATTGGATTAATTCATGTAGGTAGTAATAACTAACATAAATTTAGTGTAATTTGGTGTAAATATCACGGCTAACTTAGATCTCTAGTATGTCGGCAGTAAATAGTGTTAGTGTCTCGTCAGGTAATGTAACCGTTACGGATTTATGCTTGTCGTGCAAAATAAAAGTAAAAAATGCAAATAAAATCATCACAAGATCTCAGGTAAAATTGAGTGAGGAGAAAAGTGAAACCGACTGTCGTAATGTAGGCCTACCGGTACCGTCATCCGAATGTCATAACCTGAGAAACGAACTGTCCTCAAAAGATGAAATTATAAAGCTGCTAAATGAAGATATTACTAAGTTAATGGAAGAGTTGAATAAATTAAAAGGAAACAGAGAGGAAAGCAAGGAAACTTGGTCCAAAGTGGTTGCTGGTAAGATTGAATATGCCTAGGCCTATAAATGGAGTACCGGTACATGTAACTGAAATTCCCGTCCCAAATTCATTTGGAGCGCTCGTCGAAGAAAATGATGACTTTCTTCAAGAAGAAAAGAAGAAAGTGATAAAGAGAACATCCAGGAAGTTGCGGATATTTTCGGACAGCCATGGGCGAGATGTAGCAGCAAGCGTATTGGAGAGAAGCGGAGAAATGGAGGTCACTTCGACAGTAAAGCCAGGAGCACACATTGCAGCGGTCACGAACGAGATGATAGGAGAGTGTGCAACCCTCACTTCAAAGGACTATGCAGTAATCATCGCTGGAGCGAACGACATCTATAGAAATGAGAGTAAAAAAGTAATCAAAGATTTAAAGGGTACATTGCCATCCATGCTTAACATAAATGTCATTATTGTAAACATTCCGCAGAGATACGATTTAATTCCCAAATCATGTGTAAATGTAGAAATAGAGGCTACAAATGGTAAAATTCGTAAAATTTGTAAGAGTTTTCCAAATGTCCAAATTATAGATGTAAGTAAATTAGACAGGAAGATCCACACTCGACATGGCCTACACTTAAATAGGTTAGGAAAAGAGTATCTTAGTGATGAAATCTGCAAAATTGTAAATTCAAATGGTAAGAATAGTTCAACAGTAATATCTTTAGAGTGGAAGCAGGGAAACTTTTAAAAGAAGCCAAACGTGAGGTTTGGCATTCAGATCTTTCGATGTCAAATTTAACTGAGTGGAACAATGGTATTTCGGATTTGTCTAGCAACAATAATAATAACAATTATGAAAATATTAATAATAATGTAAATAAATCACCAACACAAGCTTGCAAAAGTAACAAATTAAAACTTTACCACCAGAATGTTCAGTCTCTCTATAATAAAATTGATTACATAAATCTAATGCTTAATAATGAACTTAAAGACATCTCAGCACTATGTATTTCAGAACATTGGCTGAAAGAGGAACAACTCGAATTAGTTCAATTCCCAGGGTTTATACAAGCAAGTAAATACTCTAGAAATAATATTAGCATGGTGGTACTTGTATCTACCTAAGAAATAATTTAGATCATGAAAAAGTTAACAGTTTATGATTATCTAATTATGGAACAGGATTTTGAATTCTCTGCCGTAAAAATACAGCAGTTTAAGTTAATAATTGTATGCGTATACCGTTCTTCGTCAGGAAAGTTTACTTTATTTGTAGATAAATTAGAATTGTTACTCAATAACATGAGCAAAGTAAATTTCGATATAATAATTTGTGGGGATGTAAATGTGGATTTCTTAAAAATTGATAGAAATTGTGAATTATTAACACAGTTACTAATTTCCTATGGACTGAAACCTACAGTAAATACCCCAACAAGAATAACAAAATTTAGTAAAACCACTCCTGATCAATTTTTTTAAAATACAGATAAATATCACCATTAAATAGAAGTCTATTGTCCGGGTTTTAGTTACCACCATGGACAAATACCGAGTTTTGAAGTACCCGAAACAGTCAATAATAATGATAATGGAGTAGAATCAAAGTGCAGGTCATTCACTGAAACAAATGTTACATATGTCAATGACTTATTAAATAAGGACATGGTCAGAAATTTATCAACTAGAAAATGTAAATGATAAATTTAATGCATTTAACAGTACCCTTAAACACTATTTTGAAACAGCATTCCCCTTTAGACAAAGAACTGTTCAAAATAAAAAAAACTAACAATTGGATAACAACAGGGATTATAAATTCATGTCAAAGAAAGAAATTTCTACACAAATTATATAAACAATACCACACAACACCTGAATTCAATTTATACTACAAAAATACACTAGCATATTAAATAAGGTAATAAGACTAGCAAATAAAATGCATAATGATAATTTTATTTCCCAATCATCTAATAAAAACAGGGCTATGTGGGCCGTGATAAAGAAAGAAACTGGAAAATCTGCTAAAATACAAAGGAACATTACACTGACCTGAAATAATAAAGTGATAAATAATCCAGAGGAAATAGCAAACACTTTCAATGACCATTTTCTGGAAATTCCACAAAAATTAATAAATAAATCACAGGTAAATACACTAAATTCGAATATTAAAATAAATATATGTAGTGATTCTTTATTTACAAATCATGTCACAAGTGAAGAGGTAAGAATAGTTATAAAAGAGCTAAAAAATAAATTTTGTGCTGGCATTGATGGCATCCCGGATGCAATTTTAAAGAAATGTGCAGAAAATATAATATGTCCACTTACACGCACTTAATAAACAGTTAAATTATCTCAGGAACTTACCCGGATATTTTGAAGTTATCAAAAGTAATTCCAGTGCACAAAATCAGTTCAAAAGATGAATTAGATAACTATCATCCTGTTACCTTACCAACTGTTATCGTAAAAATTGTGGAAAAAATCATGTATAGGAGACGATAAGTTTTATAGAAAAAAATAAAATATTATCAAACTCACAACATGGATTCAGAACGGAAAAATCTACACAGACAGCAATTTATGAATGTATTAATAATATACTGAAATTATTTGACAATAAGGAACATATAACTGGCATATTCCTGGATTTATAGAAAGCATTTGATGTTGTTGACCATAAAATCCTCCTTACAAAACTAAATCAATATGGTATTAGAGGTTTGGCTAATAAATGGATAGAGCCTTACTTAACAAGGCGTAAACAAATAGTAAGCTTGAGACACAAGGATGATGGAACCAAATTACTTAATGAAACATTGTCCAATGAGGGAATTATTAAATTTGGAGTACCCCAGGGATCGGTTTTGGGCCCACTACTCTTCCTTCTATATATCAATGATATAACACAGAACGTTCATTCACATAAGGAAATTTTGTTTGCGGACGATACAACACTCGTAATAAAAGGTGAAACTAAACAGGTCATACAGCAGTCTGCTGACTCCGTTACAGGAGAGTTAACCAAATAGTCACAAGATAATCGCCTCATAATCAAATATAAAAAAAGTATCTCTAAATTTCCACACTATACAGAATAGGAATCCTGCGAAGCCCAATATAACATTAAATGGTCATCAAATAGAAAATAAATCAGAAACAAAGTTTTTAGGACTATGGGTACAACATGACTTGAAATGGAATAAACATATACAATATCTGAATACTAAACTGAACTCGATGTGATTTGCGTTGATGATTGAGTCTTCAGTCTTTTGACTGGTTTGATGCAGCCCTCCATGCCTCCCTGTCCTGAGCTAATCGCTTCATCTCTACATAGCTACATCCGAGACGATCTGTTTAACATATTCTAACCTTGGTCTACCCCTACAGTTCTTGCCCTCGACCCTTCCTTCCATAACTAAGCTTGCTATTCCTGGGTGTCTTAGTATGTGTCCTACTAACCTATCTCTTCTCTTCATTAGCAGTTGCCAGAAACATCTCTCCTCTCCCACTCGTCTTAATACCTCTTCGTTTGTAACCCTATCTACCCATCTGACCTTCATCATTCTCCTGTAACACCACATTTCAAAAGCTTCAATTCTCCTCTTTTCTGCTGCACCAATAGTCCAATTTTCACTTCCATATAGCGCCACGCTCCAGACAAAGGCTTTCAAAAATGACTTCCTAATACCTAAATCTATATTACACCGTAACATAGAATTGTCTCTATACTAGTAAGCTCTTAAGATGTATACAAGTAATGTTACGTTGGGAAGATATACATGTTTTGTCATTGTAAGACGTGAATACAAAATATTTGTTCTTTTCTGTGTGTTTATGTCTAGTAAGAATTCACCCCATCTCGTCCTTTCGCTATTAGGAGCGTAATAACTCGTCTATGTTAATGCAATGTTACAAATATTCCTTTTTTCTCTCTATGTACAGTAGGATAAGACAAAGCTACCTTGTTGTTCTTATATTAAGAAGATGTACTCCCTTCCTTATCTGGAAGAAGATGTACTACAGTATGTGTACAGTAATACGATGTTCGTGAGATCTGACTTCTAAGATCTTCGTTTTAACATTTTTACACTAATAAGATTTTCTATCTAAGATGGCCATCTTATGACTAACCTACTTGAGCCTAACAAAAGTAAGTTTGAGTACTCTCATTTGAGTACTATATACAATTGGACTCGTAGTGTCCACAACAATAAAACATTAATATATTACAATGTGGACAGTATGCATAATAACTATTTAAACATTTTTTTCGAACCAAGACGCTGTGTTGCTTCTTGCAGGCGCTGTATTGAGTCGTCCGTCTTTCCACTTATGAAGACTTTCTCACCTTCCCGCTTTCGTCTGCCTGCTAGGGACGTGTCTGTGAACATAAGGGGGGGGGCAAATAACTACTCTCATATGTATTAGATGGTACTTCTGTAAACAGAATGATGCTCGATCGTTACATAGAAACTACTGAAGCGATAGATGTCGTGGCTTATGAGGGTGCCTACAGCCTTCCAAACGATCGACACTGTGTAATAAAATTCAATCAGTGCAGAATTGATTGTTTGTGCACAGTGATGCAACTCCATCCTACTGACAGACATAAGAATGTATACCCGGTTTGAATAACCTAGGATGTGACCGTACGTACCTGACGTTATGAATGCTACCTGTGAACTGCACTTGAGAATGCGCGCTGCAACCCTCCTAACATGTGTCCAAATGAACTTCGGCAGCTGCAGACTGCGAAAATTCAAAAGGCACTATCTTTATCTGAAACAGACAATTTACAGGTGAGTCTCGTGGGCATCTGGCGGTATTCATCTTACGTAATAAGGCTTAATCCTGCGTACGTGCACCTTGTCACGAGCGGGTTTACCCCTCATCGTGATTTCCACCACGTAAGTAACATCCGACACTTTCCGGATGAGCTTGTACGGCCCCTTCCATTGCGGGCGTAAGAAGTCAGAAATGTGCTTCTTACGGGAAGGCGTCCAAACTAATACGAGCTGATTAGGCTGAAAGTCCTTCTCCGTCCTGGTCCTGTCGTAGTAGGCCTTCTGCTTCACCTGTGCAGTAGTAATGGCCTGCTTCGCCAATTCTCTAGCTTTCTGCATTTTCTGAAGACGTTCGGCATTATCCGCATCCGTGTCTATCGGTAGATACCGGATGTCGGGCGGCAATCGCGCGTCATAGCCGTGGAGAAAGTAATGTGGGGTATAACCTGTTGCGGTCACCTGCGATGGGTTATAGGAGAACACCGCAAAGGGTATATACTCATCCCAGTCCGTACCTGTTTCATTGGTGAACATGGCAATGATTTTGGCGATAATCTTTTTCATCGCCTCTGTCAATCCGTTCGTTTGTGGGGCGAAGCTGGTCGTGTTGATAGGTTGCACCTTTAACAATGTCAACAGCTGCTGGATGACCTTGGACATAAAGACTGTCCCTCGGTCCGAAAGTATCTCACTAAAGATACCAAAACGGCAAATGATTTCTTGTAAAATTGAGCTACTTCCTCAACGTTTGCTTTAGGCACGGGTTTGGCAATGACGTAGAGTGTAAGATACTCAATTGCCACTATGATGTATTTATTCCCGTTTTTGGATTTACAAATTGGCCCTTTGATATCGATGCCGATGCGATTAAATATAGGTCCTGGCGATATGGGTTTTAAAAGCTCATGTCGTTTCGGCTTGCGCTCCTTGTGCCGTTGACATGTGTCACAGGACCTAATATACTTAAATACATCATCTTTTAACCCTGTCCAGAAATATTTGGCCTTTATCTTGTGATAACATTTATAGATCCCTTGATGTGCACCCCCCAATGGGTCATCATGGTGCGCCTGGATAATGGGACCTTTCAGGGCCTCAGGTACCAACAGTGGCATGTCAGTGTCGGCTTTGCCCTGTTGTTTGACACGTAAGATGCCTGATTTATCAATGATATAACGCCTGGCCAAACGCGCGTACGCCACTGGTGCAGTATCGGGTTGCTTGATAGCTTGCATGATCTGCTGTAAGTGAGCGTCCTTGAACTGCTCTTGTAGGATGACGTCATTGTTTACAATAGCATACGTTGGTACCTCCAGACAATCGTTCGCTATTTCATCCGTGGCCTCCAACACTGGCATGCGAGAGAGAGCGTCTGCGTCACCGAGCATGGCGCCTTTCTTGTGAATGACCTCAAAGTCAAAATCAGCCAGTTTCAATATAAATCTATTGAGACGGGAATTCGGGTTTTTGAATTTGTCCCAATATGTGAGACTCGCATGATCGGTAACGACCGTAAAATGCACGCCATGGAGGTAGGTGCGGAAATGATTAATGGCCCAAGCGAATGCCAACATTTCACGCTCAGTGGTCGAATACCTTGATTCAGTCTCAGTTAATTCCTGCTGGCGTAGGCGATCGGTTTCCTTTCCTTGAGCTCATTTTCTTGCAGTAATGCAGCTCCTGCGCCATGCTTACTGGCGTCCACATGCAGGAAAGTGGGCCTCGTCTCATCGAAATGACTAAGGAGGGGTGGTGTTGTCAACTTCTGTTTGAGTGTATTAAAAGCCCGCTCGTGTTCCTCCTTGAAAATAAAACGAGCTTTTCCCTTCGAGAGATCAGTCAAAGGTTTGGCTATGCTCGAGAATTGGGCCAGAAATCTGCGGTAATATCCCGCGAGACCAAGAAAGCTGCGAAGTTGCTTTAAAGTTGTGGGCGTCGGGATGTCCTTCACACACCGGATTTTGTCCTCATCTGGTCTAATACCTTCCTGGGTTACGATGTGGCCCAAGATTTTAATTTCATTGTGCCCGAAATGACATTTGGAAGTCTTCAGCATGATGTTGGCCTGTCTCAATCGCTTGAAGAGCTCATCGAGGTGGCGCAAGTGTTCCTCGAAAGTTTTGGAAAATAGTGTCAAATCATCGATATACGTGAGCACAGAGTTCCACTTAATTCCGGCCAACAACGTGTCCATAAGACGCTGAAAACTTTGAGATGCGTTCATAAGCCCCATCGGAAGTCGGCGGTATTGATATAAACCGTTTTCAGTGACAAACGCGAGCTTATGTCTGTCCTCCTCGTGGACTGGGATACTCCAGAATCCTGAAAACGCATCTAGGGTACTAAACCATTTGGCCTCACTGAGCCTGTCCAAATAGCTATCAGTGCGCGGCAAAGGGTAGCTATCAGGTTCAATGATTTTATTCAGTCTGCGGTAGTCCGTGCAAAAGCGATATGATTCATCTCTCTTTTTGGTTAGGACCACCGGTGCCGCATAGTTGCTAGAACTATTTTCTATAATCCCTGCATCAAGCATTTCTTTCACATGCTCGTCAATTATCTGTCTCTCACGCTTGCTAACCTTATAGGGTGCTTGATGTAACTGGGTATTATGTTTGAGGTGTACGCGATGCTCTATTAAGTTCGTTTCGCGTAACTGTTTTATTGATGTGGCGAAAATGTTGCTGTATTTGTCTAGGAGTTGAGCTAGACCGTGTTTCTGCTCTGGTGTGAGATAGCCATTAATGTTATATGATGTCACTGGTCGTGAAGTGCAATGCTATCCTGCCTTACCGGAACGTGGATTGTTTCCTGTGATACATCATTAATCCATCCGATGGTGGAATTGTTAGGGATGTGAACAATATTGTCACCCCAATTCATTAACGTTACCTTGGTAGCCTGCGAGTGGACTTTTTCCGCCGGTATAATAATTTGCGGATTCTGCTGTATTTGAGATTTATTCACGAAGGTGTATAGCTTCTGAATGGATGGCCTATATTAGAGTGTAATCGCTACCTGAGAAATGGATTTTGGGGGTAGGGAGATATCGTCCCAGGTGGCTACTCGGATATTATGTGAAAAAATAAAATCTGTATTAATGTTTGATAGCCTAGCGATCTCTCTATCCGTTTCCGTATGACCTGTCCGATTCGTTTGTTTGAATTGGCAACTTATCGTCCCCTTCTTTGTGTTGAGATGCAGTGACTCGTCTGCGAAGTTAATGTTGACTTTGTACTTCGCCAAGAAGTCAGTCCCTATGAGACATGCCGCTGCCAGATCATTGATTACATGCATAGAAAAGGAAGTGGTAAAATTCTTAAACTGGATTTTCACATAGGAGGTCCCTGCAATATTCAAGACTTCATTGTTGGCAGCAATGAGTTGAATGCCTCCTGTGATAGGACGGATGTTTTTGTCTTCTACCAGGCTGTGCGAGATACATGAAATCCCAGCGCCAGTATCGATCAACGCTTCAGTCTTTATGCCGTTAATTCTGGTCTGAATCTTGACCGGTAAGCTCCTAGCATGTTGAGCTGGGTTGTTTACTCCGAGCAAGCCATGTCTGACGTCACTGTCTAGAGGTGGGCATTGAAGTGGAGTGGAGGGTATTGAATTGCAAACATCTGTTACGGGTGTTTGACTTGCGCACGTGTCGTGCTGATAAGCAGTGACACTAGTCGTGTGCTGAGCGTCAGCTAACTTGGCCGTATCCGTGCGTGTGGGAGTCGTATGACAAAGTGCTGATTGTTTCGAGGTGTCATCTTCCGCTGTGTAGTCGGCAGGATGCACCGCTTGCACAGGAAGTGTTGCCTGTTCGGAAATGACATTTCCGTTGGGAATGTTCTCCCGAGTTTCGCTAACGTGGAAAGTCAGGTCCGTGCCCATAGCGTACTTTTGCCGCCGAAAGGTTTGGCCTCGTAACTTTGGCCCTTTCTTGTAGCCATTGGAACGAGCATTGTCCCTGCCTGTCGCGGGTTCGTGGCCCGAGTTCCCTGGACTTCCTTTCTGTGGTATGCTGCTAGTACCGCGTGTCGCGATAGGCTTAGGGATCAGTGCCTGGTAGTGCCCCGCATTAGGAGGCCCCTTGAAAAGTATATGTATATTATCACGAAACCCAATACACTGTAATCTAGGTTTATCAGAGTCCAACACGTGTAC
The DNA here is from genome assembly GCA_946902985.2 of Meconema thalassinum. NCBI lineage: Eukaryota > Metazoa > Arthropoda > Insecta > Orthoptera > Tettigoniidae > Meconema > Meconema thalassinum. The sequence goes on from OX336393.1 coordinate 181,589,205, forward strand.
GTGTATATTACTCTCTGTGGCCCTGGATAAAGCTTGTACCTCTGCCGAGGATCCAAAAATGCCATTTTGAAGCATGTAAGCCACATATGTCTCGGGATTTGGAAATAAATTTTCCCGGCTGTCGGCAGCAAAATTGGCAAATTCTATCCAATGGTCGTGTATGTACTGCGCAGCCTTCTTGCGCAGCACATGGTGATCCTGTTCCGGGCCATAAAATAATGCACTAACTGCACGAAACAGACAATTCCCATCTCTTGCGACATCCCTTATATTGTAATTTCGTTGGAGGTCTCCACGGGCCAAAATCGAGTTTATTATGAATGTGTGTGAGACTTCCGTACCTAGTTTTCCGCCCTGTTATTGGAGTTCGAACTTTTCGATATGCGAAAAATCCTTCGTTGGCCACAAGCAGAGCATGCGCGGCAGTTATTGCATCGGCCGTCCCTAGGATCGTTTTGATCTAATCGGGATCCCGATTGGGCCCTACCTTGTGTAGCCGTGGTTTGCGTGGTCCTAGAGGCTCTCTGCGCCTGGTATTCCCTCCGTGGATTCTGATACCTGGGCGTTTGGTATTCATTTCTGCGCCTCTGGTTTTGTACAAGCGCTATGCTAATCTTCTCCATTTGCTGCGTGATCTGATCTACCTGTTGTTTCAGATTTGTCACGTCAGCCTGCTGCAGGCGTGATTCGATATTTTTGCTTATCAGTCTTTGATTTTGCTCAGCCGTGATCACGTTTGCCCGCAGTTGCTCTAGAGTGTGGGGATTCATCTGGAGTATTTTGTCTGCGATGGCAGGCCTCATACCCTTAATTATATATTGGATTTTATCCCCTTCAGTCATGAGAGGGTTAAAGCATTTGCACAACTGCAGTTTATAATTTATATAAACGTTGTGTGGTTCCGTAGGACCTTGTGTCCTGTTTCGCAGCGCGTCGTACAACTCGTCTTTGTCCTGGATCTGCGCGAATTCCGCTGTGAAGTCTTGCTGGAGCTTGTTCCACGTTAATTGTGGTTCGTGTTGCTCATGTACATCGTACCAGACAAGTGCTGCCTCTTTAAGATATGATGGGAACAGTCGTACTCTTTCTGCGTCCGCCCAGTCATTGATTTGCGCTATACGATTGAATTCCCTAAGGTATTCTTCTGGGTCCTCCTTATGAGTGCCCGAGAATTTGTCTGGTTGGAAGAGGGGGTACCGGATGTGGTGCGCCATTTCCACGTGCCTATTGGGAACTATCGCCGGTGGCGTAAGTACTTCGCTAATTGTGGGCTCAAATGTCGCCAGTGTCATGCGAATGATTTCGCCCAGAGTTGCGCTCACTGTTATGATGTCAGCCACCAAATCGTCAGGCTTTTCAGTATTAGTCGCGTCGTGAATATGCGCGTCTAACTGAATGATAAGTTCCTGGAGATTGCTGTAGATCTCCTCTGTCTTGATCACATGTTGTTGGGTGTAACTCGCGTCACATGAAACAGGGGAGCGTGCATCCGCCTCGTCAGCCTCAGCTTGGGCGCGAGCTCGTGTATGGGGTGGGCCAGGGTTAAATCGCGTGTTAGGGTGGTTGATTTTGAGTGTTAATATTTTATCCTCTAATTGAGATATGATGTGCTCGACGTTGATATCAGTGATGTATTCCGGGTTTCTCACGATGATTTTAGGTCTGATAGGCTTGGGATTAGCCGTTATGAATCTTACCCATTCTTTTAAAGAATTCGCCATTCAGATCGGTATGCGGAATATCACACTTAAATATACGCGTCCCTACTCCATCCATAAACACAGTCACGAATACAGTATACAGTTATTAATATCACTAGCCCTAAGGTACCCAAAACCAGTGATAAAAGCTAGGTGAGTAGATCCAAGCATGCACATGCACGTTAGTTATAGGGTGGGCGGTGTGGGTTATAATGACGTGAGTGTGCTGTAAATCGCAGATAAACATCGGAGGATGAATCACGGTAACCGTAGCGTCTCCACCATTGTTTTGATAGCAATGTTGCGTCTCTCCTATAATGGACCTGCATGAGGGCCTGGACTTACGCCATAGGCCACTCAGGGGTTCTTTAACTTTACTGACCTGGATCGTTATAGTTGGGGGTTCTTCCTGCTCAGGTAACGGGATCCTTACCGTGTCCTTACCGATTGCCTTACCCACGACTGACAGCACACCACTTATGCTAAAAGAGGGGGGAATGAGGGAGTTCAGGATTCCGGGGTAACTCCCCAATAAAAAGAGATCTCTCATGTACTGCCGGTTTATTCCTTTCAACAGCTTCCAGGAATCCACCGTGCAGGTACAGGGCTTGCTCAAAAGTCTCCCTCCAACAAAAGAAACAATAATACAAGATCTCACCTGATCACTCAGCCGTCTCTCTTTCTGACGATGCTCAGCACCAGTCCCTTTGGTCAACAGGTGCTTGATTGCAGTACTACGATCCCCCGATCTTCAAACTTACGTCACTCTCGTTTACGCTACCCTCACGGACAGTCCTCCTCTCTCTCTCTCAATTCTAACTCACTCCTCTCCACCACACCAGAGGTCGCAGCTTATAAACCTCTCCAAACGCAACACATGCGTGCTTACGTAGCACCTCCTTACAGATTCTCAAGATCTGGATTGAACCGGGGTTGCACGTCCGGTGTGGTTCAAGGCTAAACCAAAACCGGGACATGACAATATTTTGGTGTGTTGACATATCAGTGTTGGAATGCATAAGTGACGTGTTTATATGGTTAGGAAATTATAAAATGGTGAATAAAATATGTTTACGTATAATTTTTAACCGTAATAATTCTGTGACAGTTATATTTGTAATATTTTTACATATCTAAAATAATACACTTTACAAAGCATACTACTACTAGCGTACTTTTTAGTAACATGTAGGTCCTATGCTTCTATTAAGCTGGTTTTGCTTTATAAATCAAGGAATTTGGCCGATAATCACTCGATCGGATCAATTAACCTGACTATAAATACGGTATCATCAATTAAAATTTGAAATTTGCTCAAGTGTTCCGGGAATACAAAACTAGTTGGAACTGATCCTTTCAGAAGAAATGGATGACCAAACCTCTCTTTATCAAAGCAGCTAGGTTCAAAATGCTTTGAACAAAGTTTAATATATTTTGATTGCTGAAATCCCTCTCTCTTCATATTTATGGTCCATAGCTTAAGCAATTCAGGGTCTGAAGGGAAGCTGAAATAAGCGAATAAATTTAATTATGCGTACAAAGTGATGTCCAGCACTGCATCTTTATAAAAGAAAACCAATTATATCCCCACTCCCAATATTTATCACCTACAGAAATAAATCTTACAAATATCCTAATGTTATCCCCTTCCCCTCCATATTTAGTAAATTCATTTTTGGTGGCTAGGGACTTCCGGATCATAAGCCCTGTGTACTTGAGTACCGGTATGTGTTGAACTTGTCTGATAATTTAAATTTCTGTGATGACTGCAGTAGTGTGTGTAGCTGCATTGGTGGTTGTTAATTCATTTAAGGGGCTTGAGACATCTTGGTCATCAGCACCGTGTAGTTGGGTGTGGGTTTAACTTTTCTGATGACCTGTATTAATGTGATGATTGTAGTAGTGTGTAACTTTATTAGGGACAGGGATGAGGTAGGTGCCTCGTGACTTGAACTAAGGTGCTATACCGGCATTTGCCAGGAGGGAGTGTGGAAAAACCTGGGGGATAAACCACACTCGGGATAGCCGCAGTCAGCGCCGGGATTCGACCTACTATATCCGAGCGTGCTGCATGATTTAACGAGCACGGCTACGCCGCTGGGTGCCAGCTGTATTGGGGAAATGTATGTAATCAAGTCTGTGTATTTTTCGGTGGCATAGTCGGTAGCATGCTGAATTGCTATGCCGAAGATCGCGGGTTCAAACCTGGCCGAAGTCGTCGGATTTGTTATCTACAGAATTCTGCTGGTAGCACTGCCATTATACGATTTGCTCAAAAAATAACTTAAATATTTTGGCCTGCGGCAAGATGGCGTCACAGTGAGAGTGTAGTGAAATAGCAGCTAGTGTAAATATTTGATAAAAGTGGTAAAATATTATAACAGAGGTTTAAAATCTATAAAGTTACTTTCCTTAGGTCAAGTGAAATATGGAATATTGATAGTATTATAAATTCTTATTGATAATTTAATAAACTTAAACTAATTTGTGGGAACGTGTATCCAAAGATTCGGTGACTTCTTCAATCACTGTTTGAACCAAGTAGATCAGTGGTGCTTTTATGAGTTTTCACCCGATTGGAAGATATACTTATTTCACATTCTTCTTTATTGGTAGGTAATTAGATTAATTCATTTAGGTAGTAATAACTAACATAAATTTAGTGTAATTTGGTGTAAATATCACGGCTAACTTAGATCTCTAGTATGTCGGCAGTAAATAGTGTTAGTGTCTCGTCAGGTAATGTAACCGTTACGGATTTATGCTCGTCGTGCAAAATAAAAGTAAAAAATGCAAATAAAATCATCACAAGATCTCAGGTAAAATTGAGTGAGGAGAAAAGTGAAACCGACTGTCGTAATGTAGGCCTACCGGTACCGTCATCCGAATGTCATAACCTGAGAAACGAACTGTCCTCAAAAGATGAAATTATAAAGCTGCTAAAGGAAGATATTACTAAGTTAATGGAAGAGTTGAATAAATTAAAAGGAAACAGAGAGGAAAGCAAGGAAGCTTGGTCCAAAGTGGTTGCTGGTAAGATAGAATATGCCTAGGCCTATAAATGGAGTACCGGTACATGTAACTGAAATTCCCGTCCCAAATTCATTTGGAGCGCTCGTCGAAGAAAATGATGACTTCCTTCAAGAAGAAAAGAAGAAAGTGATAAAGAGAAAATCCAGGAAGTTGCGGATATTTTCGGACAGCCACGGGCGAGATGTAGCAGCAAGCGTATTGGAGAGAAGCGTAGAAATGGAGGTCACTTCGACAGTAAAGCCAGGAGCACACATTGCAGCGGTCACGAACGAGATGATAGGAGAGTGTGCAACCCTCACTTCAAAGGACTATGCAGTAATCATCGCTGGAGCGAACGACATCTATAGAAATGAGAGTAAAAAAGTAATCAAAGATTTAAAGGGTACATTGCCATCCATGCTTAACATAAATGTCATTATTGTAAACATTCCGCAGAGATACGATTTAATTCCCAAATCATGTGTAAATGTAGAAATAGAGGCTACAAATGGTAAAATTCGTAAAATTTGTAAGAGTTTTCCAAATGTCCAAATTATAGATGTAAGTAAATTAGACAGGAAGATCCACACTCGACATGGCCTACACTTAAATAGGTTAGGAAAAGAGTATCTTAGTGATGAAATCTGCAAAATTGTAAATTCAAATGGTAAGAATAGTTCAACAGTAATATCTTTAGAGTGGAAGCAGGGAAACTTTTAAAAGAAGCCAAACGTGAGGTTTGGCATTCAGATCTTTCGATGTCAAATTTAACTGAGTGGAACAATGGTATTTCGGATTTGTCTAGCAACAATAATAATAACAATTATGAAAATATTAATAATAATGTAAATAAATCACCAACACAAGCTTGCAAAAGTAACAAATTAAAACTTTACCACCAGAATGTTCAGTCTCTCTATAATAAAATTGATTACATAAATCTAATGCTTAATAATGAACTTAAAGACATCTCAGCACTATGTATTTCAGAACATTGGCTGAAAGAGGAACAACTCGAATTAGTTCAATTCCCAGGGTTTATACAAGCAAGTAAATACTCTAGAAATAATATTAGCATGGTGGTACTTGTATCTACCTAAGAAATAATTTAGATCATGAAAAAGTTAACAGTTTATGATTATCTAATTATGGAACAGGATTTTGAATTCTCTGCCGTAAAAATACAGCAGTTTAAGTTAATAATTGTATGCGTATACCGTTCTTCGTCAGGAAAGTTTACTTTATTTGTAGATAAATTAGAATTGTTACTCAATAACATGAGCAAAGTAAATTTCGATATAATAATTTGTGGGGATGTAAATGTGGATTTCTTAAAAATTGATAGAAATTGTGAATTATTAACACAGTTACTAATTTCCTATGGACTGAAACCTACAGTAAATACCCCAACAAGAATAACAAAATTTAGTAAAACCACTCCTGATCAATTTTTTAAAAATACAGATATATATCACCATTAAATAGAAGTCTATTGTCCGGGTTATAGTTACCACCATGGACAAATAGCGAGTTTTGAAGTACCCGAAACAGTCAATAATAATGATAATGGAGTAGAATCAAAGTGCAGGTCATTCACTGAAACAAATGTTACATATTTCAATGACTTATTAAATAAGGAAACATGGTCAGAAATTTATCAACTAGAAAATGTAAATGATAAATTTAATGCATTTAACAGTACCCTTAAACACTATTTTGAAACAGCATTCCCCTTTAGACAAAGAACTGTTCAAAATAAAAATAAACTAATAATTGGATAACAACAGGGATTATAAATTCATGTCAAAGAAAGAAATTTCTACACAAATTATATAAACAATACCGCACAACACCTGAATTCAATTTATACTACAAAATATACACTAGCATATTAAATAAGGTAATAAGACTAGCAAATAAAATGCATAATGATAATTTTATTTCCCAATCATCTAATAAAACAGGGCTATGTGGGCCGTAATAAAGAAAGAAACTGGAAAATCTGCTAAAATACAAAGGAACATTACACTGACCAGAAATAATAAAGTGATAAATAATCCAAAGGAAATAGCAAACACTTTCAATGACTATTTTCTGGAAATTCCACAAAAATTAGTAAATAAATCACAGGTAAATACACTAAATTCGAATATTAAAATAAATATATGTAGTGATTCTTTATTTACAAATCATGTCACAAGTGAAGAGGTAAGAATAGTTATAAAAGAGCTAAAAAATAAATTTTGTGCTGGCATTGATGGCATCCCGGATGCAATTTTAAAGAAATGTGCAGAAAATATAATAAATCCACTTACACATTTAATAAACAGTTAAATTCTCTCAGGAACTTACCCGGATATTTTGAAGTTATCAAAAGTAATTCCAGTGCACAAAATCAGTTCAAAAGATGAATTAGATAACTATCGTCCTGTTACCTTACCAACTGTTATCGTAAAAATTGTGGAAAAAATCATGTATAGGAGACGATAAGTTTTATAGAAAAAAATAAAATATTATCAAACTCACAACATGGATTCAGAACGGAAAAATCTACACAGACAGCAATTTATGAATGTATTAATAGTATACTGAAATTAACTGACAATAAGGAACATGTAACTGGCCTATTCCTGGATTTATAGAAAGCATTTGATGTTGTTGACCATAAAATCCTCCTTACAAAACTAAATCAATATGGTATTAGAGGTCTGGCTAATAAATGGATAGAGTCTTACTTAACAAGGCGTAAACAAATAGTAAGCTTGAGACACAAGGATGATGGAACCAAATTACTTAATGAAACATTGTCCAATGAGGGAATTATTAAATTTGGAGTACCCCAGGGATCGGTTTTGGGCCCACTACTCTTCCTTCTATATATCAATGATATAACACAGAACGTTCATTCACATAAGGAAATTTTGTTTGCGGACGATACAACACTCGTAATAAAAGGTGAAACTAAACAGGTCATACAGCAGTCTGCTGACTCCGTTACAGGAGAGTTAACCAAATAGTCACAAGATAATCGCCTCATAATCAAATATAAAAAAAAGTATCTCTAAATTTCCACACTATACAGAATAGGAATCCTGCGAAGCGCAATATAACATTAAATGGTCATCAAATAGAAAATAAATCAGAAACAAAGTTTTTAGGACTATGGATACAACATGACTTGAAATGGAATAAACATATACAATATCTGAATACTAAACTGAACTCGATGTGATTTGCGTTGATGATTGAGTCTTCAGTCTTTTGACTGGTTTGATGCAGCCCTCCATGCCTCCCTGTCCTGAGCTAATCGCTTCATCTCTACATAGCTACCGCACCCTACATCCGAGACATCTGTTTAACATATTCTAACCTTGGTCTACCCCTACAGTTCTTGCCCTCGACCCTTCCTTCCATAACTAAGCTTGCTATTTCTGGGTGTCTTAGTATGTGTCCTACTAACCTATCTCTTCTCTTCATTAGCAGTTGCCAGAAACATCTCTCCTCTCCCACTCGTCTTAATACCTCTTCGTTTGTAACCCTATCTACCCATCTGATCTTCATTATTCTCCTGTAACACCACATTTCAAAAGCTTTAATTCTCCTCTTTTCTGTAGCACCAATAGTCCAAGTTTCACTTCCATATAGTGCCACGCACCAGACAAAGGCTTTCAAAAATGACTTCCTAATACCTAAATCTATATTCGATGTCAACAGATTCCTTTTTTGTAGAAATGCTTTCCTTGCCTGAGCCAACCTAGTTTTTATATCCTCTTTGCTTCGTCCATTACTGGTTATTCTTCTTCCTAAGTAACGGAAGTCTCCTACTTCCTTCAGCTTTTCACCTGACAATTTGATCTCCATAGAGGTTTCTGATTTATTTCGGCTGCATTCCAGTATTTTTGTTTTACATTTATTAATTTTCATAAGAGCCGACTGCGGTGGCGTCTAGTAGCTAGTTCTGAACTAGGCCTAGTAGTCGTTGACGGTGGCGTTTGGCGGCAAAAGTAGGAACTATTTGAAAATTCAAAGTTGCAGTCTCTACTTGAATTAAAAAACAGATACACACACTAATACAGTCATCACAATTAACACCGGTTATCAGACAGATTCTACACACACCCAAAGTACACGGGGCTACATGACCGCGTTGTCGCAGCCCCTAAACTAAGGAACCAACCAACCAACCATTAATTTTCATCATGAATTCTTTCCGTAAGACGGAGTCCATACCAGTCAAAAACTCATTCAAATCCTCAGGCTTGTCGGCCAAGATGACGATGTCATCAGCAAATCTCAGAGTTGAAATTATTTATCCTTGAATCTTCACTCCCACTTAAAATTTTTCTCCAATTTCTTTCATTGCTTGTTCAATGTAAAGATTGAAAAGTATGGGCATAGCGTTTAAAAGAGAAAGTGTGCCGACTCCCGAGTTTGCCGTATCTTTAATATGGGTAGTTGCTGCGCCCGCCGGTAGACTGCGCAGCGGTTGGTTGTGGCTGGCTGGAGACACTTTCTAAGCGCTCGCGAGTTTGAAAACATGGAAATGCTGCCGTATTTAGTCCTTATTTCTTGGTGTTGAAAAGTGTATGCGATCAAGAGGCGATAGTGAAATAATACATACGTTATGACACTGGTGTGTTTAGTATTTGTAAGCCTTTACACTTATTTCTTTACGTTTGTGCTGTCGAGTGAATTATAACTTGGTAAGATTCGTCAAACAAAACTGTGTAAGTGAATATGCCGTGTTGTTTTGTTCCCGGGTGCCGATTTGGATACGACAAGTCATCTGCAACAGGTAGGCACTTTTTTAGACCTCCAAAAGCCGAAGATGATTTATTTAAATGGGCTAAGGCCATTCCGAGGAAAGACATTAAATTGTCAAGTAAGTCATATGTATGTGACAAACATTGCTCCGATAATTTCCTTATAAAAACGGACACTTTCATTATAGAAGGAAAGACAGTCGAAATGGCGAGAATGAGATGGAGTTTGAAGCCTGGTGCAGTCCCACACTATCTAGCCGGGTATATTGTCAAGCAACTAAGGAAAGGGATCAGCTGTGTGAAGTGTGCAACAACCCTTCAAAGTGAAAAGGCCGTCGGACACAACAGCTGCAACTTTCACTAATATAAAGGACTTTGGCACAATAAATGCCCTTAGTTACCTAACTCAACCGTCTGACAGTGTCTTCAACATTCTTTTACAGGTCGAAGTAGTCGTTGAAATGGAATTATCTTCCCTTTCTAATTTGTGGGTTGATATATTTTATGAGTGTTAGGACAGCATTGATGAGATTGTTTTAGGGCCGTGATTTTTTTAATGGTGAATGGAACATAAACTGGACCTTATTGGAAAACTCGTTTTTCATTTCATGAAGTGCGCTTTTTCTTTCGTACGAAAGAAATTAGGAAAGAGCAGTCAACTTCTAAGTCTGGAAAATTATCACGTAAGCTGTCCAAAGCTTCGGACAGCTGAGAGCTATAAGTTATATGGGTGAGTTTGTCATTATACTGTATTATATTATATTTACTTTATTTGTGCAGTAGTGAATGGTCTGTAGCTTTACGATTTTCACAGATTCAGTTACATTTTGACCCCCGTCAGAATGTTTTATTTCCTTATTATATGAACCTATGACGCAATCTGATGTTTCATAATTAACACAACGGACGTTAGCGTTGTATATACTCAGTGCGGAGAATTTTATATTTGGATCATCTTGTCTAATACAACGTAGTGTAAGCTGATAACATTCAGTTACTGAAAAGTAACATTCAACTGCTTGTATTGATACCGTCCTCACTCAGCGCTAGCCGACGCTAGAGCCACCTAGCGGCTGGACCATACAAACTCCACAAGTCGCGTCACTTTCTCTTCTATACGCTATGGTATGGATGATAAGTTGCAGCCTTGCCTTACACCTTTCTGACTACCAGCTTCTCTCTCATGTCCTTCAGCTCGAATGACTGCCGTCGGGTTTCTGTATAGATTGTATACCACCCTCCTTTCCCTGTACTTTATACCAATAGATTTCAAAATGTCAAACAATTTAGTCCAATCAACGTTATCAAAAGCCTTTTCTAAGTCTACAAATGCCATGAACGTTCTCTTATCTTTCCTAATTCTACCTTCCAAAATCAGCCTAAGACTTAGTACAGCTTCCCTTGTTCCTACATTTCTCCTGAAGTCAAACTGGTCTTCACCCAACTCCGATTCTATCTGGCTTTCAAACCTCTTGTAAATTATTCTAGACAGGATCTTTGAAGCATGAGTAACCAAGCCGATTGTACGGTAATCTTCACATCTGTCAGCTCCCACTTTCTTTTGTATAGGGATGATAACATTCTTCTTAAAATCAGGGGGTACCTCACCTGTCTCATAAATCCTACACACCAAGTGAAATAACCTGATCAGACCTTCATCTCCTAAGCAGCGTAGCAACTCAATCGGTATATCATCTATGCCTGGTGCTTTGTTCCTGCTTAAGTCTTCCAATGCTCTGTCAAATTCGGATCTCAATATTAAATCTCCTTTTGCATCCTCATCAATTTCCTCCTCCCTTTCCATTACATGATTCTCAATCTCCTTTCCCTTATACAAACACTCTATGTAAGAATTCCATGTCTCAACCTTTTCTTCCCTACCTGTTACAGGCTTTCCATTTGTGTCCTTAATATTACAGCACTTAGTCTTCTTTTCCCCAAAAGTATTCTTAATTCTTCGATAAGCTGTGTCTACTTTTCCTAATTTCAGACTATTTTCTATACCTGCACATTTCTCTTTCAATCATTCTTCTTTCGCTTCCTTGCACTTCTTGTTGACATCATTTCTTAGACGTCTGTATTCTGCTTTCCCCTTTTCATCCCGTACATTCTTGTATTTCCGCCTTTCATCCATCAATTCTAGTATATCCTGAGTGATCCACGGTTTTCTACCTAGTCTTTCTTTCCTACCAATGTTTTCTTCTGCGGATTTTGTTATTTCATTCTTCTAAAGTGCCCATTCTGCAATTGAAGTTTGTTTAGGTTTTTTCATTAGTCCTTCCTTTATACTCTTCTTGAATCTTTCGTTTACATCCTTTACTTTCAGTCTGTCCATTGCCCACCTTTTTGGCTTTTGACTTTTCTTCATTTCTTCAACTTTAATCTGCATTTCATTACAACCAGATTGTGGTCAGAGTTTATGTCAGCACCAGGATATGTTTTACAATCCAAAATCTGGTTTCGAAACCTCTGCTTGACCGTAATGAAATCTATTTTGTAACGCCCTGTATCTTCTGGTCTCATCCATGTGTATATTCTTCTATTGTGGTTATTGAATAAGGTGTTAGCTATTACCAACTCATGCTCGGTGCAGAATTCCATCAGCCAGCTTCCTCGATCATTCCTTTCACCTAATCCGAAATCTCCTACTATCTTCCCTTCTCTCCCTTTTCCTACCACAGCATTCCAATCTCCCATTACTATAACATTTTCATCACCCTTGATATACCTCAGAATTTCATCTATTTTTTCGTAGACCTTTTCAACATCCTCATCATCAGCTTGACTGGTAGGCATATAGACTTGTACCACTGTGGTGCACGTAGGTTTGGTATTGATTTTTGCTACAATAATCCGTTCACTATATTGCTCATAATATTCCACCCGCTGTCCAAGTTTGCTACTCAATATGAGACCAACCCCTGCTTGGCCGTTGTTTGATTTAGTGCTAATTACCCTATAGTCTACTGACCAAAAGTCCTTTTCTTCCTGCCAGTGCATTTCACAAATCCAAACCAAATCCAACCTCAACCTATCCATTTCCCTTTCTAAGTTTTCTAACCTTCCACTTCCTAGCAGACTTCTAACATTCCACGCTCCGATCCGTAGAATATCAGATTTCCTCTTTGTCACTTCTGTGATGTTAACCCCCTCTCGAGTAGTCCCCACCCGGAGATCCGAACGGGGGACTAGTTTACCTCCGGATTGAAATTTTACAAGGGAGGATGCCATCATCACATGTAATTATGCATAGAGAGATGCATGTCCTCGGGAATAGCATTACGGCTGTAGTTTCCCCTTGCTTTCAGCCGTGCAGCAGAACGCAGTGTAGCCATTAGTTGGCTTATATTATCAATTAAAATTAGGAAAATATGTAATGTCAATGTGATGAGATTCAGATTGTGCAAAGGAGACCGTCATGCATACAATTACTTCTAGTTTTCACTGCATTAACCAACATTTTTAGTACTAACAGACTATTTAATGGCTCATTGTGTTCTCTCTCTGTGTACTGAAGGATTTCTTCCAGGGAGTATAATGAAATTAGTTATTAGCAATAGCTAAATACATTATTTCATTGTTGGGATGGTATCATCTGCACTCCCAGCTGTTTGTGGGATTCATTGGCCCTTAATTACTATATTGTAGAGCCAGTTCTCATTTCATTTACTATTACATTTTACTTGAAGTAGAAAACACAAGGTTAGCCTTTTCTTCATTTGTAATACACTTTTCCATCTTGGCACCATATACCTAAGCATACCGTACATTAATGGTCGACTTTCCTGTAATACATATACCAATTCATGATCTGTTTAAGGATACAGATCTGAATGGCAGTCCCTTTCTTGCTTTGTGTATTTTTCCAATCTAATGATGAAGCTGCCCCATGCTTTGCATTTCACAATATCTTCATGATAGGGTGGATGTAGATTTTATAAAGCTGGATAAGGAAAAATAGAGAGGAGTTACTTACCAGGGCACATTCTGTATACTTTCATATAGATCAGGGCAGCCACCAATATAAATTTCAAATCCTGGCCAAGTAGGCCTACCTGAAATATCCATAAAATCTGAAGAAAGAAAAAAAAAAAAGAATTTACCAAGAAAGAAAGAAAGAAAGAAAGAAAGAAAGAAAGAAAGAAAAAGACACACCAATACAAACATTAATGAGAAGTATCACAAATTTGTGTGTGTTACCAAAATTACAAATTTCTAAACATATTGTTTCTTTAAACTAAACATTAATTTCCTCATTTTAATTGTTCAGAATTTAAAAAATAAAATGATGGTGAAATTCCACAAGAAGAAAAAATGCAAAATCTCTTTTTTATTATTCATTTGAAGTTTCAGAACATTATTTCATTGACCAAAACACTAATTTTCATATGTTTTTATGTAATTTTGGGGAAAATCGTTACTGTACACATGATGATAATACTGTGCGAGAAGTAGTCTTATTACGGTAAAACATAGTGAATTAAAAAATCAAAACTCCAGCAAATCGTTAAGGTTTTAACGATGTCTGTTGTGGGGCCTCAGCTGTATGCACCAAGTGAGCCTCATCAGGGAACACTTTGTATGCCCTGCCCAGACCACTGCTGGGGTAGCGTATCTTGCAATTCATCCCATTCACCTTAATCAATTCCATCTCTCATTCCGACGCGCAGGTCGCCCACGGGCGTCGAATAGAAAGACCTGCACTAGGTCTCTGAGGAGACCACACGGGAAAAAAAAATCAATATCTTAACCGTCTATAAGACTAGTAAAGAATTGATTTATTCTGAAAGGCTGCTACTCCCTTTCAGAATAAGTAAATAGCAATTCTACTAACAAAGATACTAACCTTCTACTACCAATTAAATACCAAAATTCTACTAACGAAAACAATACTAAAGTTCCACCAACAACAAATACTACCACTAAAACATTCCGTCACCAGGCACACTCACATGCACCCTCACCCATCACAGTCTAATGAAACAATGAACTATAACTAATAAACAATGCAACTGCCACCAGACACACTCACATACCACAGTCTAATAGAACAATGACATATATCTAATAAACAAACTAACTACATACTTACTGTACTGTAATTTGAATTGACAATATTTACAAAATGCAATTTAGATAGAAGAAAATACTTACAAAACGTAATTTATATATATATATAAATTACATATAAACTTTCGAACCGACGGTGGTTCTAATAACAAGTGAACTTGTGGGGAAGAAGTCTGGAGGGCAACATTCAATTTGTCAAATACAGGAATAGTCACATGAAGGAAAGTGCAAAAGGCCTTGTTCAAGTTTGAGGACAGGAACATAAACAATTTTTCCTCACGAGTTGTAGCAGAAGTCTTACTTTTTAGGATGGGTTTGTCACATTTGGGAGAATATGCTATTCTTTTAGGGGCATGTGTAGTAGCAGAATCAAGAATTCTCTTCTTCTGATACTCTTTGGATCCACTTTGTTCAACATTAGGTATTCTGAAAGATGTCAAGCTTGTGGAAATGTTTTGGGTACATAATATTACTTCCTCCTTGAAGAAAGAAAGAAAGAAAGAAAGAAAGAAAGAAAGAAAGAAAGAAAGAAAGAAGCGGATCCCACTGGTCCAGTAGTCTATCCAAACATCTGCCTAACGATAACCACCTAGTACATACATGCTTCAGAATTTTCAGAATTTTCAGAATATCAATTACAATACATCCTCCATATTTTTAATATAATTATGGGGAGCAAGATACTCTGTATAGTCGGCTGTAACTCGATTCTGAGTACACATACTTCTTCCTGCATAGAACTTTTCAGACCAGGTTGTGGATGTGTTTCTGATGACTAAACAGGCCAATCCTGGCATAAAACATGCGCCCGCATAAATTGCACTCAATGGTCGGGGGAGGGAGGGGTTGTAATTGACGAAGCTTCCTTGTCTGTCGCTTGGCCTCTTCATGTCTGCGACGTTGTTCCTCAAAGAAGTTGACAGCGGTCGATGTAGTGCTCCGCCACAGCAAACGGTCGCAGCAGATGTTTCCCATGAGTGGATATGTATACCAGACGTCGTTATGATGTGTTTTAGCTGGTCTTTAAAACGCTTCTGAGGCCTAGTGTCAGAGCAAAGTTCACCATAAAGGAATTGACATGGAAGCCTGGTATCACTCATACGGCGAACATGGCCTAACCATCTCAGTTGATGAGCGATGATAGTTGTCTCAATGCTATCGAGAAGCGCTCTCTCGAGAACTGCAGTGTTGGTCACGTAGTCCTCCCACTTGATATTCAGGAAGTATCTCATCTATTGTTGGAGGAAGCGCTCAAGTGTCTTGATATCACGACGATAGAGTGTCCAAGTTTGCGTTACGTATTTTGAAAACCTGCACTAGCATGCACACATTAAGAAATACTTATTTTGCTTATTGCCATTCATACTTAAGATATGGGGTCATATTTTGGGGTATGTCGCCAGATGTACTAAGCACGTTTAGGATACAAAAGAGGGCGATTAGAATTATGGCAAATGTAAACACTAGAGAATCATGTAGACCTCTGTTTAAAGATTTAAACATTCTCCCTCTGCCCTGTATATATATCTTTGAAAGTATTATGTTCTGTAAAAAGAATTTAATGAATAAGGATGTTTTTCTTAAAACAAACAATGATGTTCATAGGCATAACACAAGACAAAATCAAAATATTCATATTTCACACACACACACACAAGCATATATCAAAAAGGAACTTATCACACAGGAGTTAAATTATACAATAAACTACCCCAGTATATAAAACTTGCCCCAAAAATAAAAACCTTTGATAGAATGTTGAAAGCGTATTTGCAGTGCCATTGTTTTTATTCTGTAGTTGAATATCTTAGTGTATAGAAACGATGAAATCTATAATTATATTTTACTTTTCTATTTTAATTGTATACTGAAATTAATTGACAATAAGAAACATGTAACTGGCCTATTCTTGGATTTATCGAAATGATTTGATGTTGTTGACCATAAAATCATCCTTACAAAAGTTGTTGTATTTACATAATTAAGTTTTCATATTATGATAATAGAATAAGGTGTAAATAGTTGTCCAATAAGATTGTATGTCTTAAGATCTGTTATTATAATAAGTTATAAATAGTTATAGTATTAGTATTACTGTATATACTGTACCCAATACCTAGTTTAGGCTATCGGCTACGCCAGCAGACATTAAGCCGTAGTTGAGGTTTTGGGAAGAGTTAGGAAAAGATAGCGCACCGATCGAGTCAAGAAGAATGTCAAGATGACGTAGGAGGTCTAGGATCAAGGAGGCACTGACATCTGTAAGAAGATGGAATTATGGATAGAGATGTGAAGCTTTATTGAAATATGTATGGAATATGGTATTTAAACATCTTAGAAGAGGATATATAACATGCATTATATGTGGAAATAATTGTAAGGAAGTTAGATAACCCTTAAGTTATTTTATAACGGAATAGCCGAGATGATGTGGGTTCGAGACTATAATCGTGACGCGAGAGCACAGTGGTGGGGGACTACACCACGTGTCTGCGCCAGGCAGATAAGAGAGAAGACAGTGCCAGCACATTCAGTGGAGCTCTGTCAGTCGAGCAAGTAGGGTCGAGCTCTATTGACGTCCGAAACGGGGGAGGAGCTTACGGTCAGCTGTTTGCAATATGGCGGCGATATGGTGACGTGAAGTAATTGGGTGTGCGTTTGTTATGGCTTCTAATTTATGATGACAAAATACTACATATTTCCTTTCATTGTTAGAAATATTTTTATAATCAATTTAATTGCAGTGCCTAATTACTACCAGTTAAAAATATTACCCACATGTAGATAGTCAATTTACTGTCTGCTGTTACATATATGAAGCCTGTACTTGGGAGCCTAGCGGTATCGATGTTTTTTTTATTAATTTCACAATATATATATATATATATATATATATATATATATATATATATATATATCTCACATAACACAAAGGATGACTCCCTGATAATAAATTGAATCAAGCAACCCTGAATTTGCATGAATGTTTTGGGTTCAAAGAAGCGTTACTTGGGATGCTCAAATCATACTTCAATATTGCAAATATTGACCTACATACTTGCTGTTCAAAGGCAAGAATGTTAATTTATTAATCTCTTGCCACAGGCAAGTTAAAATGGAGGCATCCTCTTTATCAATATATTTAATTAAATATTTAAAATACAGATATTTAACAAAGCTGGAGTCTTCATTTGAACTGTCATAAGCAAACGGAACAGATCAAAAACTACACTAAAAGCCAAACCAAATTCACTCCTCAGCTCGACATAAACCATAATACCAATTAAAGCCTTTACAAAACATACTCTCCTTACTGTTGTACAACTTTCAAACCAACTATTCGCACTCAAAACTGTAAAACCCTGAAATGAGAACTAATTAAAGTTAGAATAGCCTAGGCCGATCCGGTCTCCCACTACATTACCGCATATGTAGCCTATACTTAACATCACTATAACTTTAAAATTACGACTAAGTGACCTATCTGCCTGAGTAGTATAGGTGTTACCGGCCTGCCTGGGATGATGGGTCACCAAACCGGTACTTAAAACTAAGATTTTACATTTTAATTAACTAAATTCAACAGTAGGGAGATCATAGCGAAAAACACAATTTAAGCCAAATCATACTTCAATGACCTACATACTTGCTGTTCAAAGGCAAGAATATAAATTCTCTGGCAAATTAAGGCTAGGAACAGCATTTTTCTTAAGTTTTCTAACCATTCGGCTATTGTCAATCGGAAGAACCCCTTAAATAAGTTTACGAAGAGCGGATTACATTCTTTGTACGGCACAGAAGTAATAGGCTATAAGTTTATCAGTATTTTTGATGTAGCTAAATCCATGTGAATACAAATTAGAGACAATAACTATCAATAATCAACAATACCGGTGGAAAGAAGTCGTCTTCACAAAAATGCAGGCTGCACACTGTCATGTAACATGTAACACGTTTTCCAATTGACAGCGACGAAACCCATCTTTCTCTCTGAACTTTTTGTACAGGAAAGTAGTGAAGATATTTCGTAGCCGTTTTATACGTTTTGCAACCTTATACAGAGCAGTACCTCCTCGAATTTGACAAATTTCTTTCTGTTTCCATCACGACGTCAATGCTTCACCATCTAAATAAATCTCACCAATCACAATGTTACAGCTTCAACATTCTGCCGCGTGGCTGCGCCATCCAACTTTTCTGACGTCAATAGCGCAAGCCAGACGCACGGTGAAGCTCGCGTAGCATACCGAAACTGTCACGGCAGAGTGTAGGCGACAGTTTCAGCATCGCCGAGCAGCGAACGCCAAGCAGGTCATTGATCCAGGCGGACTTGCCGAGCAAGCAATCACAGACGGCCGGGATATGTTAGAACAGCACTGCAAGTAGTTGGAGACTTTATTACAAGCTACATTTCAACGCAGTTTGAACACAGTTCTTTTATGAATAACTTTATGACTATGCTTTTCCGTAACGCATTCAAAGTTACTTTAACAATTTCAAGCAAACGGAATGTTGTTAGCATAGGCACTGATGAACATTAGATCGTGCATTAATGAAATTTATTTCTTAAGCAGTTTCATGAATTACCAAATACAGACAACTACAGGGTGTTTAATAAACTTGGACACTCTCAAGTAAAATTTTATTTTACGAACGTGAGATTTAGCAGTTGTTGGAAATTGGTCTTTCAATACTCAAACTGAACATTTAACGGAACAGTGGCGTAACTTCGAAGAGGAATAGGGGGTCCGCTGTTTCCATGAACTTTTTCGAGAGGAGTTGGACAATATCCGCTATGGGTAATCCGAAGTTCAACATGTCAGAGTAGACGCAGATAGAGACAAGATGGCACCGCAGAGCGATGGATTCGATTCCTGACGAGAGGAGTCCACCAGCTGATTCACTTGGGATTTCGAATGCAATCGTCATTTCATGGATGGAATGATATTCACGCCGATCTTTCGAGAAATTCATTATGTAGGGAAAATCGACGATCTTGGAAATTTAATAACAGCTGATTATGAAAGGTACTGTAAGAGTTATAACTACCTGATACGATTATTTTCATGAATACTGGGCACACATGTATATTTTTCTAATAGGAGTGATACGATTATTAAGACATGGTTTGACTTTATATACTTCGAATTTGCTAGAATATGGAATGACCATATGATATGGCAGGCATCATTATACGAAATTCTCACCATTGGTTGGCTTTATTAAGCAGATGTTTGGTCTTTTAGACATTTTTCCAGCTAGGATATTTTTCATGAATAGTTTTTTTTGTGTAACGAGTATTTCGAACTCGTGATCTGCAATTGATTATCTAAAATTACTTCGTCAGTTCATTGCATACTAGCGAGTGTGTATTATTCATCAGTAGGGATTTTTTCCATTGGATTGTTTGGAGATATTAAGAAGTTATTCACTTTAGTGAATGAACATCGCTTTTATATGACAACTAGAAACTTGTTGATTCCTATCTGGTACATTCACTCATATAGTCTACGAGATGGGGTCTTTCGTATTTATACGATTGTATGGTGGTACTCATCTTACCCATCGTTCAGGGCACTATCATCCAAGTCGACGGGGCGAGGTCTTTCGTATTTATACGACTGTACGGTGGTTACACATCTTACTCGCCATTGAGGGACTCATATTTATCATCCGAGTGTACACGAGATTGTAAGTGAATCAAACAAGGAACTACTAGTCACATATCAGTCGAAATTTTGTTAAATACAATAACGATAAAAGTCAGCAGGATTACGTTTAGTAATTCTTGTTTGCCAATCCAATATTTTGTTGCTATACTCTTTTGAGAGTAATGTCAGTTTAACAGCTGTTACAGCTGATGCTTTGATGATTTTTATAATTGTGTTTGATACCTTTGAGAAGGATTTAAAGTAATTGAATCTTGTAAGATGAATCATTAATGGTCAGATTTATTTTAAGGCAGATTAGTATTGCAGATTTTGATATGAGATTATAGCACATTGGTGTTTTTCTGTGATGTGAATTATAAAAATTGTAAGAGAATTAATGCTATTTGAAAGCAGATCTTAAATTACTGAGGTAATATATTTTTTCCAATTGTTTAAGAAGTTGTCTAGATGTGATCAGAGTAATTACAGTTATGGGAGATTGTGTGCGTTGATAATTTGAAGCCAGTTATATATTTTTTGTAGATCATGCAACATGGTTAAGTGGAGTTTGTGGTAGGCATTTTGTGGAAGTTGCCAAGTGATAGTAGCAATGTTGCTAATGTATTTTGAAGCAGACGTGAGGTCGTCGTACCCAGTCTAGCGTAATTGTTGAGATTCATGCTGTATGTGCTGAATATTCATGGAGTTTTTGTGGAATAATTATTGTATTCAAATGTGATATTTGAAGTATTGAGGAAATGTAATGTCGTTGTGGATAGTTAGATCCAACGTGATGTCGTGGAGGCAATAATATTTTTGGCATGATAAATTAAATACGAGATATAACTTGGAAGTGATAAAACTGTAAGACAACGTTCTATAAACCATATTAAACAATTTGTTAGGAAATTAAACTAATAACTAAAGGTGATAATACAAAATTTTCTGAAAATAATAATTAATGAAATAATAATCTGAAAATTAAGCATATTAACGATCTGACCTAATGAAATAAAAATCAGAATGACTAGATGAAATAATGAAAATCTAAATAACCAGAAGATTGAAATTTAAATAAGTTGATAAATTAAATTTTGAAATAAATCAATGAATTAAATAGATGGATGAATTAAAGATTGGATAAAATAAACTGATTGAAATAAATTAATAGACGATTGTAATGATGATGAATAACTGAATTAGAAGGTGATAATTAATTAAAGAAGCTGATGATTAATGAATTTACATGGAATTAAATAAATTTAATTGAGAGATAAGTTGAAGGAATTGCAACTTGAGTTGAGAATTTAAATGATGTAATGGTGATGAATTAAGGATTCTGACAGGAATATGTAGAATTTTGAAGTGAGAATTAATGTGAGAAATGTTTAATTTTGATGATGACGATAACGATGACCAATGAGCCATGAATTATCTGTAATTCACAGATAAGTAATTATGAATGACAATGTAAATAGTGTAAATTAATTATTCAATGTTTAGGAGCATTTGACCAACATGTTCAACATTTAAATTATGCCATGCAAACCATAAAATACTTGATATTTAATATATGTGATTATAATATGTGTATGTTTAGACAGATTAATAACTTTTTACAAATCCACATTTATGATGTTAAATTAAAGAGAAATTAGGTCTCAGGTTTCACAAATGTCAGTGACGAAAGACATAGTGCTACAGTGATCCTGAGAACCCAAGAGAACTTTAGAGATTTTTCTTGTTATGTGGATGAAATAATTTTTGGATTAGAAAAGAGATGGTTCGATTTTGGACAATGACAATTTAACGTTGGCATTCGACCATACTCTTAGGTAGGAGTTATATTTAAAATGTATGTCTGACTATCAAAGTAAAATAAATTTGTTTTTATCTTAGTTGTGATCTGATGATGGTGTGATGTTCCTTTTTCTTTCCTTGTCTTGAGTAAGGCTTATCCGGAAAGGAAGTGGTTTGCTAGGAATTCAGTTGATGGCGCCCATTTATATTTGCATTATTTCTATTAAACTTAAGCCCGTAACGACCCTAGAGATACTTTGTCTCGTGATACCCACTGCTTT
Organism: Meconema thalassinum; assembly: GCA_946902985.2. Lineage (NCBI taxonomy): Eukaryota > Metazoa > Arthropoda > Insecta > Orthoptera > Tettigoniidae > Meconema > Meconema thalassinum. Next base: position 181,611,482 of record OX336393.1, read on the forward strand.
TTCGATAACTCAGCTGAATTTCCGACACATTCCTTATTTGACTAGAGGTTCATTTAACTCCGCTCTGTCCCGGAACTCCAGGAATGCGATGTTATAGCAGATGGGTCATCGCATCCCCAGGACGAACGGGTACAGAGAGAGAGGGCGAATTGGCTTTATCCAACTTGTGGGGCTTCGATTTTGTTTATTCTATGGAATCACATCAGATTTAGATTACTGAGAGATTGATCTCAAGTTCATTTAATTGTGTTACAAAATTTATTAAACTTAGTCAGACAATGTACTTGTGTGCCCATTCCAGTGTTCATGTTAATCGTATTAGTAATATCATGTTAGTTATAAGACATTTTTCCTATACCCAAGTGAATGCAGGAATTGAGACATTGTGATGTGTTGTTGTCTAACGTCTCTGTATAAAACGTATATTGAAAATATAATTATGTTGCCGGAAGATTTAGCTAAGGTGTTAGGAGAGTTACAGACGGGTATGTCTGGTATTGCAGAAACTATTTCTAAAATGGAAACGGAAGTTAAAGAACAGATTAATAATTCAGAAGCTAGATTAGAAGCTAGATGTAAAGAAAATGTGCAAGCATTACCAACTAGTACTGAAGAAAATTTAAAATCATTACAGATTAGTAACGAAGCTAATGTAAAATTATTACAGTCAACTAGTGAAGATAATTTAAAGTCATTAGAGACTAGGCTACAGACTAGTAATGAAGAAAATTTAAAATTATTACAGTCAAATAGTGAAGACAATTTTAAGTCATTAGAAGAAAGGCTACAGTCAAATAGTAAAGATGAGTTGAAGTCATTAGAAACTAGATTACAGACTAGTACTGAAAGTCATTTAAAAGCTAGTGAAGCTAACTTGAAGGATAACTTTAAATTATTGGATGAGAAATTACAAGCTCGTAGTGAAGAAACTAACACTGAATTAGAAAACAAGTTAACTAGATTAGAGAATAGCTTAACTTTAAAGAATAATGAAATGCTGAAGACTTTACAATTAGACATAATTGCAGTAAATATGAAAGGAGAGGAAAATGTTCAAATATTAAGAAAAAATATTATTGAATTAGAAAGTAGAGGAGAAGAAAATATTTTTACTTTAAGAACAGACGTTATGCCCATACAGAAAGACATTAAATCAGATGTATCGAAGTTGAGATTCGACATCGATGGTTTAGTGGCAGATGTAGGCAAAATTCAAGAGTGGTCTACCGAAGTATCTTTCGAGACTAAAATTAAAGGTCTAGAAACGAATCTAGGTAATGAGATTAAAGATTTAAAGACAGTAATTGGGACCATTAAAGAGGAAGTCTTAGGAGAGGTTAATTCTAATTTAAAATCATTAGAAAATCAATTGCAGAAAGATATTAGGAAGATAGACGACGATATAGAGCAAAAGGTTAATGAAAACTTAGCTTTGTTCAAAAATAGAGTCGGTGCAATTGTGGAAGAACGGTATAGTGAGGTCGATGCCGAAGCAAAAGAGAAACGTGAAGGGTTAGATGAAAAATTAATCGCAGGTATGGCAAACTTAGAAGCGAGGTTTACGGAGAACAAGGAAGCGATGAAGATAGATTCAACTCTATTTAGAACAGATGTTGATCTGTTAAAGGAACAAGTCGCGTCAGTAAAGAACACGTGCGAAGGCAAAATTGACAAGTTAAAAAACGATCTAGACGAGAGTAACAAAACGCAGGATGTTACATCGTTAGATGAGTTGAAGACTCAGGTCAAGAAATTAGCAGAAGACAGGATAACTAAACTAGAATCCATGTTTAACAGTTTCACCAGTCAGAATATAACATCAGGGGAAACATTGATAAACCAGACAGCGATAGACCGCAGTATGACTAATCAAGAAGCGAGCATGGGAGAAGACCGTCAAATGCAACCGAATGTGACATTCGAAAGGGCCAGTTCAACCCCTCAGGATAATCCAAGTTCGAATAGGAGTACGTTGGGTCCAAGCGAACGATACTCAGGTCCAGTCACCATTATTAGGAATCTGGATGACAAGCCGAGAAAGTTTTCGGGAAATACAGGAGTCACACCAGTCGAATTTCTGCGAGATATTCGAGACTACATGGCGGAACATAGGGTAGCCAAAGAAAGAGAGCTAAGGATAGTCGAACGCGCCTTAGATGGGTCTGCGCTTACTTGGTTTAGAGCGTTCAGAAGCAATTTTGCGAATATGGAGCAATTTGCCATAGCTTTCTTGAGGAGATTTTGGAGTGCCGAGGATCAACTTAACGTAAGAGCGGAAATGTACTCAAAGCGCTATTCTACGTCACATCCGACGCATTATGCCAATTATTTCACGTCACAGCTGGCTAAATTACAGTTTCTGATTCCTCCATTGCCAGAAGAAGAGCTTTTGCAAGCTATAGCGAGACAGTTACCAATTGAGGTACAGCGATCACTAATAGCGTCGGGAGCCAATACACTTGAGCATTATGACGACATTTTGCGGCGATTGGACTATACAAGCGCACAGGTTACGCCTAGAAATACCAGAAACGACAATAGAAACACGCAAGAAGTGAATGCGGTAGTCGTAGACAATGCAGCTCAAACAGACAGAAGAGATTCCTGGGAAAACCGACGGAACGAAGGGAATCGAGGAAACATCCGTAACGCTCGAGGAAATGATCGATATAGAGGACCATATGAGAGGCCATACGATCAAGAAGCAAGAGATAGCCGATATAGAAATTATAACCAGAATTCCAGATATCAAGACAGGAATCGATATAACAATAGATATCGGGGCAGAAATAACTGGAGCCAAGGTCAACAGTATAATGGGAACGACAGGCAGGATGGCCGAAGAAACGATCCTAACGACAGACGAGATAATCGTGGATATGAGAGGTCGAGGCAAGAAGATAGACAGCCTAGTGCACCAGCCGAAGAGACAGTGAGAGATGTCAATCGAGCAAGCACGAGTGGCGAAGGAAGAAACAAACGTCAGAATAACACGGAATCAAGATGCTAATCATTGGAAGTCAATCATCATTATTGAGAGTCAGAAAGAACCATCATGCTGAGTAAGGGAATTGTAGAGCTATCGTGTACATGTATTATATATAGAATGCCTGAGAGTGTATTTTTTTTCTCAATTCTGATAAAAAAAAGTAGATGTACGGGAGAGATGTACCCGATACCTAGTTTAGGCTATCGGCTACGCCAGCAGACATTAAGCCGTAGTTGAGGTTTTGGGAAGAGTTAGGAAAAGATAGCGCACCGATCGAGTCAAGAAGAATGTCAAGATGACGTAGGAGGTCTAGGATCAAGGAGGCACTGACATCTGTAAGAAGATGGAATTATGGATAGAGATGTGAAGCTTTATTGAAATATGTATGGAATATGGTATTTAAACATCTTAGAAGAGGATATATAACATGCATTATATGTGGAAATAATTGTAAGGAAGTTAGATAACCCTTAAGTTATTTTATAACGGAATAGCCGAGATGATGTGGGTTCGAGACTATAATCGTGACGCGAGACCACAGTGGTGGGGGACTACACCACGTGTCTGCGCCAGGCAGATAAGAGAGAAGACAGTGCCAGCACATTCAGTGGAGCTCTGTCAGTCGAGCAAGTAGGGTCGAGCTCTATAGCGCAAGCCAGACGCACGGTGAAGGTCGCGTAGCATACCGAAACTGTCACGGCAGAGTGTAGGCGACAGTTTCAGCATCGCCGAGCAGCGAACGCCAAGCAGGTCATTGATCCAGGCGGACTTGCCGAGCAAGCAATCACAGACGGCCGGGATATGTTAGAACAGCACTGCAAGTAGTTGGAGACTTTATTACAAGCTACATTTCAACGCAGTTTGAACACAGTTCTTTTATGAATAACTCTATGACTATGCTTTTCCGTAACGCATTCAAAGTTACTTTAACAATTTCAAGCAAACGGAATGTTTTTAGCATAGGCACTGATGAACATTAGATCGTGCATTAATGAAATTTATTTCTTATGCAGTTTCATGAATTACCAAATACAGACAACTACAGGGTGTTTAATAAACTTGGACACTCTCAAGTAAAATTTTATTTTACGAAAGTGAGATTTAGCAGTTGTTGGAAATTGGTCTTTCAATACTCAAACTGAACATTTAACGGAACAGTGGCGTAACTTCGAAGAGGAATAGGGGGTCCGCTGTTTCCATGAACTTTTTCGAGAGGAGTTGGACAATATCCGCTATGGGTAATCCGAAGTTCAACATGTCAGAGTAGACGCAGATAGAGACAAGATGGCACCGCAGAGCGATGGATTCGATTCCTGACGAGAGGAGTCCACCAGCTGATTCACTTGGGATTTCGAATGCAATCGTCATTTCATGGATGGAATGATATTCACGCCGATCTTTCGAGAAATTCATTATGTAGGGAAAATCGACGATCTTGGAAATTTAATAACAGCTGATTATGAAAGGTACTGTAAGAGTTATAACTACCTGATACGATTATTTTCATGAATACTGGGCACACATGTATATTTTTCTAATAGGAGTGATACGATTATTAAGACATGGTTTGACTTTATATACTTCGAATTTGCTAGAATATGGAATGACCATATGATATGGCAGGCATCATTATACGAAATTCTCACCATTGGTTGGCTTTATTAAGCAGATGTTTGGTCTTTTAGACATTTTTCCAGCTAGGATATTTTTCATGAATAGTTTTTTTTGTGTAACGAGTATTTCGAACTCGTGATCTGCAATTGATTATCTAAAATTACTTCGTCAGTTCATTGCATACTAGCGAGTGTGTATTATTCATCAGTAGGGATTTTTTCCATTGGATTGTTTGGAGATATTAAGAAGTTATTCACTTTAGTGAATGAACATCGCTTTTATATGACAACTAGAAACTTGTTGATTCCTATCTGGTACATTCACTCATATAGTCTACGAGATGGGGTCTTTCGTATTTATACGATTGTATGGTGGTACTCATCTTACCCATCGTTCAGGGCACTATCATCCAAGTCGACGGGGCGAGGTCTTTCGTATTTATACGACTGTACGGTGGTTACACATCTTACTCGCCATTGAGGGACTCATATTTATCATCCGAGTGTACACGAGATTGTAAGTGAATCAAACAAGGAACTACTAGTCACATATCAGTCGAAATTTTGTTAAATACAATAACGATAAAAGTCAGCAGGATTACGTTTAGTAATTCTTGTTTGCCAATCCAATATTTTGTTGCTATACTCTTTTGAGAGTAATGTCAGTTTAACAGCTGTTACAGCTGATGCTTTGATGATTTTTATAATTGTGTTTGATACCTTTGAGAAGGATTTAAAGTAATTGAATCTTGTAAGATGAATCATTAATGGTCAGATTTATTTTAAGGCAGATTAGTATTGCAGATTTTGATATGAGATTATAGCACATTGGTGTTTTTCTGTGATGTGAATTATAAAAATTGTAAGAGAATTAATGCTATTTGAAAGCAGATCTTAAATTACTGAGGTAATATATTTTTTCCAATTGTTTAAGAAGTTGTCTAGATGTGATCAGAGTAATTACAGTTATTGGAGATTGTGTGCGTTGATAATTTGAAGCCAGTTATATATTTTTTGTAGATCATGCAACATGGTTAAGTGGAGTTTGTGGTAGGCATTTTGTGGAAGTTGCCAAGTGATAGTAGCAATGTTGCTAATGTATTTTGAAGCAGACGTGAGGTCGTCGTACCCAGTCTAGCGTAATTGTTGAGATTCATGCTGTATGTGCTGAATATTCATGGAGTTTTTGTGGAATAATTATTGTATTCAAATGTGATATTTGAAGTATTGAGGAAATGTAATGTCGTTGTGGATAGTTAGATCCAACGTGATGTCGTGGAGGCAATAATATTTTTGGCATGATAAATTAAATACGAGATATAACTTGGAAGTGATAAAACTGTAAGACAACGTTCTATAAACCATATTAAACAATTTGTTAGGAAATTAAACTAATAACTAAAGGTGATAATACAAAATTTTCTGAAAATAATAATTAATGAAATAATAATCTGAAAATTAAGCATATTAACGATCTGACCTAATGAAATAAAAATCAGAATGACTAGATGAAATAATGAAAATCTAAATAACCAGAAGATTGAAATTTAAATAAGTTGATAAATTAAATTTTGAAATAAATCAATGAATTAAATAGATGGATGAATTAAAGATTGGATAAAATAAACTGATTGAAATAAATTAATAGACGATTGTAATGATGATGAATAACTGAATTAGAAGGTGATAATTAATTAAAGAAGCTGATGATTAATGAATTTACATGGAATTAAATAAATTTAATTGAGAGATAAGTTGAAGGAATTGCAACTTGAGTTGAGAATTTAAATGATGTAATGGTGATGAATTAAGGATTCTGACAGGAATATGTAGAATTTTGAAGTGAGAATTAATGTGAGAAATGTTTAATTTTGATGATGACGATAACGATGACCAATGAGCCATGAATTATCTGTAATTCACAGATAAGTAATTATGAATGACAATGTAAATAGTGTAAATTAATTATTCAATGTTTAGGAGCATTTGACCAACATGTTCAACATTTAAATTATGCCATGCAAACCATAAAATACTTGATATTTAATATATGTGATTATAATATGTGTATGTTTAGACAGATTAATAACTTTTTACAAATCCACATTTATGATGTTAAATTAAAGAGAAATTAGGTCTCAGGTTTCACAAATGTCAGTGACGAAAGACATAGTGCTACAGTGATCCTGAGAACCCAAGAGAACTTTAGAGATTTTTCTTGTTATGTGGATGAAATAATTTTTGGATTAGAAAAGAGATGGTTCGATTTTGGACAATGACAATTTAACGTTGGCATTCGACCATACTCTTAGGTAGGAGTTATATTTAAAATGTATGTCTGACTATCAAAGTAAAATAAATTTGTTTTTATCTTAGTTGTGATCTGATGATGGTGTGATGTTCCTTTTTCTTTCCTTGTCTTGAGTAAGGCTTATCCGGAAAGGAAGTGGTTTGCTAGGAATTCAGTTGATGGCGCCCATTTATATTTGCATTATTTCTATTAAACTTAAGCCCGTAACGACCCTAGAGATACTTTGTCTCGTGATACCCACTGCTTTTTCGATAACTCAGCTGAATTTCCGACACATTCCTTATTTGACTAGAGGTTCATTTAACTCCGCTCTGTCCCGGAACTCCAGGAATGCGATGTTATAGCAGATGGGTCATCGCATCCCCAGGACGAACGGGTACAGAGAGAGAGGGCGAATTGGCTTTATCCAACTTGTGGGGCTTCGATTTTGTTTATTCTATGGAATCACATCAGATTTAGATTACTGAGAGATTGATCTCAAGTTCATTTAATTGTGTTACAAAATTTATTAAACTTAGTCAGACAATGTACTTGTGTGCCCATTCCAGTGTTCATGTTAATCGTATTAGTAATATCATGTTAGTTATAAGACATTTTTCCTATACCCAAGTGAATGCAGGAATTGAGACATTGTGATGTGTTGTTGTCTAACGTCTCTGTATAAAACGTATATTGAAAATATAATTATGTTGCCGGAAGATTTAGCTAAGGTGTTAGGAGAGTTACAGACGGGTATGTCTGGTATTGCAGAAACTATTTCTAAAATGGAAACGGAAGTTAAAGAACAGATTAATAATTCAGAAGCTAGATTAGAAGCTAGATGTAAAGAAAATGTGCAAGCATTACCAACTAGTACTGAAGAAAATTTAAAATCATTACAGATTAGTAACGAAGCTAATGTAAAATTATTACAGTCAACTAGTGAAGATAATTTAAAGTCATTAGAGACTAGGCTACAGACTAGTAATGAAGAAAATTTAAAATTATTACAGTCAAATAGTGAAGACAATTTTAAGTCATTAGAAGAAAGGCTACAGTCAAATAGTAAAGATGAGTTGAAGTCATTAGAAACTAGATTACAGACTAGTACTGAAAGTCATTTAAAAGCTAGTGAAGCTAACTTGAAGGATAACTTTAAATTATTGGATGAGAAATTACAAGCTCGTAGTGAAGAAACTAACACTGAATTAGAAAACAAGTTAACTAGATTAGAGAATAGCTTAACTTTAAAGAATAATGAAATGCTGAAGACTTTACAATTAGACATAATTGCAGTAAATATGAAAGGAGAGGAAAATGTTCAAATATTAAGAAAAAATATTATTGAATTAGAAAGTAGAGGAGAAGAAAATATTTTTACTTTAAGAACAGACGTTATGCCCATACAGAAAGACATTAAATCAGATGTATCGAAGTTGAGATTCGACATCGATGGTTTAGTGGCAGATGTAGGCAAAATTCAAGAGTGGTCTACCGAAGTATCTTTCGAGACTAAAATTAAAGGTCTAGAAACGAATCTAGGTAATGAGATTAAAGATTTAAAGACAGTAATTGGGACCATTAAAGAGGAAGTCTTAGGAGAGGTTAATTCTAATTTAAAATCATTAGAAAATCAATTGCAGAAAGATATTAGGAAGATAGACGACGATATAGAGCAAAAGGTTAATGAAAACTTAGCTTTGTTCAAAAATAGAGTCGGTGCAATTGTGGAAGAACGGTATAGTGAGGTCGATGCCGAAGCAAAAGAGAAACGTGAAGGGTTAGATGAAAAATTAATCGCAGGTATGGCAAACTTAGAAGCGAGGTTTACGGAGAACAAGGAAGCGATGAAGATAGATTCAACTCTATTTAGAACAGATGTTGATCTGTTAAAGGAACAAGTCGCGTCAGTAAAGAACACGTGCGAAGGCAAAATTGACAAGTTAAAAAACGATCTAGACGAGAGTAACAAAACGCAGGATGTTACATCGTTAGATGAGTTGAAGACTCAGGTCAAGAAATTAGCAGAAGACAGGATAACTAAACTAGAATCCATGTTTAACAGTTTCACCAGTCAGAATATAACATCAGGGGAAACATTGATAAACCAGACAGCGATAGACCGCAGTATGACTAATCAAGAAGCGAGCATGGGAGAAGACCGTCAAATGCAACCGAATGTGACATTCGAAAGGGCCAGTTCAACCCCTCAGGATAATCCAAGTTCGAATAGGAGTACGTTGGGTCCAAGCGAACGATACTCAGGTCCAGTCACCATTATTAGGAATCTGGATGACAAGCCGAGAAAGTTTTCGGGAAATACAGGAGTCACACCAGTCGAATTTCTGCGAGATATTCGAGACTACATGGCGGAACATAGGGTAGCCAAAGAAAGAGAGCTAAGGATAGTCGAACGCGCCTTAGATGGGTCTGCGCTTACTTGGTTTAGAGCGTTCAGAAGCAATTTTGCGAATATGGAGCAATTTGCCATAGCTTTCTTGAGGAGATTTTGGAGTGCCGAGGATCAACTTAACGTAAGAGCGGAAATGTACTCAAAGCGCTATTCTACGTCACATCCGACGCATTATGCCAATTATTTCACGTCACAGCTGGCTAAATTACAGTTTCTGATTCCTCCATTGCCAGAAGAAGAGCTTTTGCAAGCTATAGCGAGACAGTTACCAATTGAGGTACAGCGATCACTAATAGCGTCGGGAGCCAATACACTTGAGCATTATGACGACATTTTGCGGCGATTGGACTATACAAGCGCACAGGTTACGCCTAGAAATACCAGAAACGACAATAGAAACACGCAAGAAGTGAATGCGGTAGTCGTAGACAATGCAGCTCAAACAGACAGAAGAGATTCCTGGGAAAACCGACGGAACGAAGGGAATCGAGGAAACATCCGTAACGCTCGAGGAAATGATCGATATAGAGGACCATATGAGAGGCCATACGATCAAGAAGCAAGAGATAGCCGATATAGAAATTATAACCAGAATTCCAGATATCAAGACAGGAATCGATATAACAATAGATATCGGGGCAGAAATAACTGGAGCCAAGGTCAACAGTATAATGGGAACGACAGGCAGGATGGCCGAAGAAACGATCCTAACGACAGACGAGATAATCGTGGATATGAGAGGTCGAGGCAAGAAGATAGACAGCCTAGTGCACCAGCCGAAGAGACAGTGAGAGATGTCAATCGAGCAAGCACGAGTGGCGAAGGAAGAAACAAACGTCAGAATAACACGGAATCAAGATGCTAATCATTGGAAGTCAATCATCATTATTGAGAGTCAGAAAGAACCATCATGCTGAGTAAGGGAATTGTAGAGCTATCGTGTACATGTATTATATATAGAATGCCTGAGAGTGTATTTTTTTTCTCAATTCTGATAAAAAAAAGTAGATGTACGGGAGAGATGTACCCGATACCTAGTTTAGGCTATCGGCTACGCCAGCAGACATTAAGCCGTAGTTGAGGTTTTGGGAAGAGTTAGGAAAAGATAGCGCACCGATCGAGTCAAGAAGAATGTCAAGATGACGTAGGAGGTCTAGGATCAAGGAGGCACTGACATCTGTAAGAAGATGGAATTATGGATAGAGATGTGAAGCTTTATTGAAATATGTATGGAATATGGTATTTAAACATCTTAGAAGAGGATATATAACATGCATTATATGTGGAAATAATTGTAAGGAAGTTAGATAACCCTTAAGTTATTTTATAACGGAATAGCCGAGATGATGTGGGTTCGAGACTATAATCGTGACGCGAGACCACAGTGGTGGGGGACTACACCACGTGTCTGCGCCAGGCAGATAAGAGAGAAGACAGTGCCAGCACATTCAGTGGAGCTCTGTCAGTCGAGCAAGTAGGGTCGAGCTCTATAGCGCAAGCCAGACGCACGGTGAAGGTCGCGTAGCATACCGAAACTGTCACGGCAGAGTGTAGGCGACAGTTTCAGCATCGCCGAGCAGCGAACGCCAAGCAGGTCATTGATCCAGGCGGACTTGCCGAGCAAGCAATCACAGACGGCCGGGATATGTTAGAACAGCACTGCAAGTAGTTGGAGACTTTATTACAAGCTACATTTCAACGCAGTTTGAACACAGTTCTTTTATGAATAACTCTATGACTATGCTTTTCCGTAACGCATTCAAAGTTACTTTAACAATTTCAAGCAAACGGAATGTTTTTAGCATAGGCACTGATGAACATTAGATCGTGCATTAATGAAATTTATTTCTTATGCAGTTTCATGAATTACCAAATACAGACAACTACAGGGTGTTTAATAAACTTGGACACTCTCAAGTAAAATTTTATTTTACGAAAGTGAGATTTAGCAGTTGTTGGAAATTGGTCTTTCAATACTCAAACTGAACATTTAACGGAACAGTGGCGTAACTTCGAAGAGGAATAGGGGGTCCGCTGTTTCCATGAACTTTTTCGAGAGGAGTTGGACAATATCCGCTATGGGTAATCCGAAGTTCAACATGTCAGAGTAGACGCAGATAGAGACAAGATGGCACCGCAGAGCGATGGATTCGATTCCTGACGAGAGGAGTCCACCAGCTGATTCACTTGGGATTTCGAATGCAATCGTCATTTCATGGATGGAATGATATTCACGCCGATCTTTCGAGAAATTCATTATGTAGGGAAAATCGACGATCTTGGAAATTTAATAACAGCTGATTATGAAAGGTACTGTAAGAGTTATAACTACCTGATACGATTATTTTCATGAATACTGGGCACACATGTATATTTTTCTAATAGGAGTGATACGATTATTAAGACATGGTTTGACTTTATATACTTCGAATTTGCTAGAATATGGAATGACCATATGATATGGCAGGCATCATTATACGAAATTCTCACCATTGGTTGGCTTTATTAAGCAGATGTTTGGTCTTTTAGACATTTTTCCAGCTAGGATATTTTTCATGAATAGTTTTTTTTGTGTAACGAGTATTTCGAACTCGTGATCTGCAATTGATTATCTAAAATTACTTCGTCAGTTCATTGCATACTAGCGAGTGTGTATTATTCATCAGTAGGGATTTTTTCCATTGGATTGTTTGGAGATATTAAGAAGTTATTCACTTTAGTGAATGAACATCGCTTTTATATGACAACTAGAAACTTGTTGATTCCTATCTGGTACATTCACTCATATAGTCTACGAGATGGGGTCTTTCGTATTTATACGATTGTATGGTGGTACTCATCTTACCCATCGTTCAGGGCACTATCATCCAAGTCGACGGGGCGAGGTCTTTCGTATTTATACGACTGTACGGTGGTTACACATCTTACTCGCCATTGAGGGACTCATTTTTATCATCCGAGTGTACACGAGATTGTAAGTGAATCAAACAAGGAACTACTAGTCACATATCAGTCGAAATTTTGTTAAATACAATAACGATAAAAGTCAGCAGGATTACGTTTAGTAATTCTTGTTTGCCAATCCAATATTTTGTTGCTATACTCTTTTGAGAGTAATGTCAGTTTAACAGCTGTTACAGCTGATGCTTTGATGATTTTTATAATTGTGTTTGATACCTTTGAGAAGGATTTAAAGTAATTGAATCTTGTAAGATGAATCATTAATGGTCAGATTTATTTTAAGGCAGATTAGTATTGCAGATTTTGATATGAGATTATAGCACATTGGTGTTTTTCTGTGATGTGAATTATAAAAATTGTAAGAGAATTAATGCTATTTGAAAGCAGATCTTAAATTACTGAGGTAATATATTTTTTCCAATTGTTTAAGAAGTTGTCTAGATGTGATCAGAGTAATTACAGTTATTGGAGATTGTGTGCGTTGATAATTTGAAGCCAGTTATATATTTTTTGTAGATCATGCAACATGGTTAAGTGGAGTTTGTGGTAGGCATTTTGTGGAAGTTGCCAAGTGATAGTAGCAATGTTGCTAATGTATTTTGAAGCAGACGTGAGGTCGTCGTACCCAGTCTAGCGTAATTGTTGAGATTCATGCTGTATGTGCTGAATATTTATGGAGTTTTTGTGGAATAATTATTGTATTCAAATGTGATATTTGAAGTATTGAGGAAATGTAATGTCGTTGTGGATAGTTAGATCCAACGTGATGTCGTGGAGGCAATAATATTTTGGCATGATAAATTAAATACGAGATATAACTTGGAAGTGATAAAACTGTAAGACAACGTTCTATAAACCATATTAAACAATTTGTTAGGAAATTAAACTAATAACTAAAGGTGATAATACAAGATTTTCTGAAAATAATAATTAATGAAATAATAATCTGAAAATTAAGCATATTAACGATCTGACCTAATGAAATAAAAATCAGAATGACTAGATGAAATAATGAAAATCTAAATAACCAGAAGATTGAAATTTAAATAAGTTGATAAATTAAATTTTGAAATAAATCAATGAATTAAATAGATGGATGAATTAAAGATTGGATAAAATAAACTGATTGAAATAAATTAATAGACGATTGTAATGATGATGAATAACTGAATTAGAAGGTGATAATTAATTAAAGAAGCTGATGATTAATGAATTTACATGGAATTAAATAAATTTAATTGAGAGATAAGTTGAAGGAATTGCAACTTGAGTTGAGAATTTAAATGATGTAATGGTGATGAATTAAGGATTCTGACAGGAATATGTAGAATTTTGAAGTGAGAATTAATGTGAGAAATGTTTAATTTTGATGATGACGATAACGATGACCAATGAGCCATGAATTATCTGTAATTCACAGATAAGTAATTATGAATGACAATGTAAATAGTGTAAATTAATTATTCAATGTTTAGGAGCATTTGACCAACATGTTCAACATTTAAATTATGCCATGCAAACCATAAAATACTTGATATTTAATATATGTGATTATAATATGTGTATGTTTAGACAGATTAATAACTTTTTACAAATCCACATTTATGATGTTAAATTAAAGAGAAATTAGGTCTCAGGTTTCACAAATGTCAGTGACGAAAGACATAGTGCTACAGTGATCCTGAGAACCCAAGAGAACTTTAGAGATTTTTCTTGTTATGTGGATGAAATAATTTTTGGATTAGAAAAGAGATGGTTCGATTTTGGACAATGACAATTTAACGTTGGCATTCGACCATACTCTTAGGTAGGAGTTATATTTAAAATGTCTGTCTGACTATCAAAGTAAAATAAATTTGTTTTTATCTTAGTTGTGATCTGATGATGGTGTGATGTTCCTTTTTCTTTCCTTGTCTTGAGTAAGGCTTATCCGGAAAGGAAGTGGTTTGCTAGGAATTCAGTTGATGGCGCCCATTTATATTTGCATTATTTCTATTAAACTTAAGCCCGTAACGACCCTAGAGATACTTTGTCTCGTGATACCCACTGCTTTTTCGACAACTCAGCTGAATTTCCGACACATTCCTTATTTGACTAGAGGTTCATTTAACTCCGCTCTGTCCCGGAACTCCAGGAATGCGATGTTATAGCAGATGGGTCATCGCATCCCCAGGACGAACGGGTACAATACCTATTAGTACTTTTATTTTATAGATGTAAATTCTGACGTGTCCTATATCAAAATTGTATTGTATACATGTATTTGATCAAATGGAATTAATAAAACTATCTATCTATCTAATTCTTACCCGTGAAAAGATAGCCTGTTTCCTGTTTCAAACCTCTGATTGCAATTGTAAGCAGCGCAAGATATAACCAGTTTCGCTATATAACTTCACATTCAGCCTGTTACATAAAGGAAAATGCGTATTTTATTTATTTGTTATATATTATACTGCAAAAGTGGGCTCGTATATCGATAATTTATTATTAAGTATAATCTTTACGCTCACGCTGACAATCTAGGCATGGGCGCCATTTTATACCAACATCAGCTGATCTTATTCTGGCCCCATGTTCCGCTGGCAGAGGCCTCTCTATCCTATTGTATGCTCGAAGTACTTCTCCGTGCAGCAGTACTGAAATTCTCCACCACTTGCCAAGCAGCGCTAGTAGGTTGATACTCCAGTCGCTCGTATCTATTGTTGTCATCTAAACACGAAGAAACTTCCGACTTGTTGGCTTTGTGTTCAGGTATTTAACATTTTCGAATATCTCTGTCATTTAACACGCGATCTTATCAAGAAATGCTGGTATTGCAATTTTACAAATCAACTTACTTACCCCTTCGTTGTGGCCGCTGTCAGAAAACGATTTGCACTTCATCGAGGGGAACTTACTCAAAGCAGGCGGAACAATTGCAGCCACGTGTTCACATATTCGGGTGGACATAAACTTTACAACACCACACACGAACTGAAAAATTGTTGTCATAATCCACACCAGTTGTTCATTCGGATAATGCAGCTTATCAGAAGTGTCCCTCCTGTAAATTAAATTCGTCAGTGGGGAGCTAAATTTCCTTTCTTCCAACCAGCTGGTTATCACAATTTACACTGAATTTCTTTTTGGACTTGTTGCACTATAAATCCTCTGAAAAACACCATCGATGCTTGTTCCATTGTGACAAAGTTTATGTAATTAATCAATGCGTTCAAATTATGTTTTAATATAGTACAATATTTATATTAAATACTGTAAAGTTTCGACTTACGTGATGGATCAGTGAGGTTGTTTAATATACTTTTGACTGAATAAGGAATAGAAGTCAGTAGTGGTTTTTGGAGAGTACGGTGACCACCTCCACCTCACCCACCTCACAAGATGGTGGCGGCACGATATCTCTCCAACGCATGGTCGGATTTTGACAATTGAGGTGTCTTTGAACTCGGACTGACACCCCCTTTCCATTGAACAACATAAATCCACCCCAAAATAAAACCTACCCCTGCCAGGGGGTGTTTTTTTTAGAAAATCTCGCTTTCCAAGTCCGACATGTGGGATTTTGAATGTTAATATGAAATTAAACGTTGTTTTACACAAGAGACATGTGTACGGTGGAAAGCCAATATGAATTAACAAGCTTATTTTTTGTTTTTTACGCATGTCCACTCTTAGCTTTTGTAAGAGGGTGGCCTTTTTAAAGATGGCGGCTGTAGTGTAACCTAACCTAACCTAACCTAACCCACGAGGGGTGATCAAAAAGTATTTCAAGTGACGCTTGTCGGTAGGCAAACCAATAATCAATGAGGATATGTAAGGGCTTGACGCGATAACCCCTTTTGATTGATCCCTGTTGATTTGTTCCTTTGGACTGGTTCCTGTTGACGGGTCATTGCCGACGAGTGCCTTTGGACGGGTCATTGGTGAAGAGTCCCTGTGGATGGGTCCTTGTTGACGAGTCCCTGTGGACGGGTCCCTGTTGACAGGTAATTGTTGACAGGTCATTTTTGACAGGTCATTGTTGGCGTGTCCTTGTTGACAAGTCCCTGTTGATGGGTTCCTGTTGACAGGTCCTTTTTTACTAATCCCTTTAGACCGGTCCCTTTGGACTGGTCCCTATGGACTGGCCCATGGTCCCTAATGTATTGGCTTTTGTGTATGTTTTTGTGTTGGCTTTTGTATTGGCTTATGTATTGGCTTTTGTGTTTGGTTTATATTGGTTTTGTTGTGTTGGCTTATTTGACAAGTTATTTTGTCAATGTATTTAGTGTTTTTTTTTCTTGGTCTTGGAAATTATTTCAGAAGAAAGGAAATATTTAAAGACTTAACCTCAGCTCACCTAACATAACCTAACTTAGTCTAATTTAACCTTGTCACGTAACATGTTCTACAAGTTTGGACTTGCTTTAGGACTGGCTATGACGTCATACTTAGGTCACCTAACTGGCGGCCGCTGGTTTCTATCACGTGACATGTTCTACAAGTTTAGTAGTAAAGTTAACTCGATAATAAAAATGATAGTTTGTAGTATGTGTAGTTTAAAGTAAGAGCAAAAGTGAGAGTCAAATGGTAGAAAAGTGTTACTAAAGTGGTGAAAGAGTAGTAGCACTTTATAGGAGTCATGAAACATGAACTCACTTGTCTGTTGTATGAGTATCACTTTAGTAGTGGCATCAAGCTGCAAAAGACGTTTACTTACACACAATCCATCATTATGGAAAGCTCTTAGAATAAAATGATATATAGTGGTTCTGGTCACTTATAGCTAAACTGCAATAGACATTTTTTTGTTTCTTTATGGGCTACTACAATAAACATTCTCAATGCTATGGGGCAGAACTGCGGATTGGAGAGAAAAAAGCTCACTGAATTACCAATGCATACTCCATTCAGTATCATCAACATTCAAAAAGTGGACACAAGGTATGATGAACGTGTTGTATGTGTTAGTGAAAATTTTCAGACATTCCTTCCTACACGTTTTAATGATATGTCAGAAAGTGTGCTCGAGGATCTAAATCATGGTGGACATTCTCTATATCTAATTTATGAGGGTATAAAAACAATAGATGTATTGCACGTTTTAACGAATTAAAAAACTCTCATGCTGAATGATAATTAATACAGTTTTTATTTCTTACTACCCACACCCCCACCCCCAAAAATTGATAAAATCATAGCGGCATTCCGTTGTATACATGCACTTTATGTGGAACAACGTTTAATTCAATATTGGCATTCAAACTCTCACATGTTGCACTTGAAAAGCGAAATTTTCTAAAAAATTACAATTTCACCCCTAGTAGGGGTAGGTTGTATTTTTGGGGTGGAAATATGTTATTCATTGGAAAGGGGGTGTCAGCCCGAGTTCAATGACACCTCATTCGTCAAAATCCGACCATGGGTTCAGGAAATATCAACAAAAGTGTAGTTAGGCCCTTAAGTTTAGCTACGGCCGCCATTTTGTTAGGTTAGACTAGGTTAAGTTAACCAACTGCCGCCATCTTGTGTGGAGGAATGTTTTTAATCTCTTATGATTCATTCTTGTGGCTTGAAGACTGCGTGTATGTTACATCTTCATTATCACTTTAACCTCATTACAATAGACAGGTATCCCACAAGCGTCAACTACAAATACCTACACTCCGCCTCTCCAAAAGTGATACAATCGTCATCACCATCATCATCAATCATTAAGAGCCATCAACATAAGCCACCAACATAAACCATCAACATGTCACCAACATATGTCATCAACATAAGCCACCACAATAAGCCACCAACATAAGCCACCAACATAAGCCATCAACATAAGCCACCACCATAAGCCACCACCATAAGCCACCACCATAAGCCACCAACATAAGCCATCAACCTAAGCCACCAACCTAAGACATTAACCTAAGCAATTAACATAAACCATCAACACAGGCCACCAACATAAACCATCAACATAAGCCACCACCATAAGCCAACAACATATATCATCAATATAAGCCACCAACATAAGCTATCAACATAAGTCACCAATATATGTCATCAACATAAACCACCACCATAAGCCACCAACATAAGCCACCAACATAAGCCACCACCATAAGCCACCACCATAAGCCACCAACATAAGCCATCAACCTAAGCCAACAACATATGTCATCAACATAAGCCATCGACATAAGCTATCAACATAAGTCACCAACATATGTCATCAACATAAGCCACCAACATAAGCCACTAACATAAGCCACTAACATAAGCCATCAACATAAGCCACCACCATAAGCCACCAACATAAGCCATCAATCTAAGCCACCAACCTAAGACATTAACCTAAGCCATTAACATAAACCATCAACATAGGCCACCAACATTGGCCGCCAACATAAACCATCAACATAAACCACCAAAATAAGCCAACAACATATGTCATCAACATAAGCCACCCACATAAGCCACCAACATATGCCACCAACATCATCGTGCATAAAACGTCAACACAACATCATTCTTTCACCACAAGTGTTCAGACCTTTGTAGTAGGCGGATCGACTATAAGGTCAGTGGCTACTATGGAATATACTATAACCAATAAAGGTAAACCACGCGCCCTGTATCATGGCTACTCTTATAACTATAAGCGAGAAAATGCGAATGGCATCATATTTTGGCAGTGCTCAAAACAAAGAACAACAAAATGTCTAGGTCATCTAAAAAGTAAACATGATGAGGTCTTAAGTGTGGGTACTCATCAATGTGGTATACCAAATGAAACACCGTTAGTGTTAACAAAACATGATCAAATGAACAAGAAAAAGCAAGCCCAACAAAAACATAGTGTTACTCAACATAGTGACTTCTGTGTGAAAAAATATTTATCTCCTCAATAAGTCATGTTAGGACAGTTGTCAACGTTCAAAAAAACCGTAACACTATCAAAAGCAACACAGACTCTTCAAGAGGTCCCTTTAGAAAAGGAAAAAAAGGAATTGGATAGTTCTAGTGATGTTGAGGATGATAACAATGATGATGATAATGATGGTGACTATTATGTTTTGAATAAAGCACATTATAGCTATTGTGTTTTGAATAAAGGATATTATAGCACTTTAATATGCACACACATCTGAATCTACATCTTAACACAATGAACAAATTACAACTAACATTGTCACAGAGTAAAAGCATATATCCACTCCGACCAAGTTCCATAGAGGACATAAACTAGATACATAATAGTCTCCCCCACTTATATAAAAACAAATAAAAGGAACTATTCATATTCATTTGGGCACATAGTCTTGCAGATACTGAGGAGGTTGCCTGTCTCTGGCTGATCTTCTTAAATAATTATCAGCAGGTGGTGGAAGGCTGTTTCGATCAGGGCGTTCATCTGGTTGCAGGATGGTCTGACTTGTATCATCTGAAGTGTGGGTTGCAGGAGGAATATCCTCATTTTCTAGTCTTGACTGGGTTGGTGTTGGTATGTTTGGAACACCACGCACTGGAGGATTTGTTGGAGCAAAAGTGACATGCTTATCTTTCTTTGGTACGAGAGTCGATAATAACTGGTCAACATGCCGCTTTAAAATTCGTCCCGAATCCAATTTCACATCATAGTGACGCTGGCCGAGTTTAGTTTGTATAACACCAAACTGCCAAATATCACGGTTTTTCTGGTGAATCCGGACTTGCACTCTCTCTCCCACTTTGAACGAGCGAACAGGGGGTGAGAAACTGGATGTAGTCAAGCTCTTTTGGTTTGGAAGTAGAGCATCCAACCGGATAAGTAGCCGACGTTTCAAATATAGTTCAGCTGGAGACTGTCCACATGCCAATGGCGTTGCTCTGTATTGAAACAAGATGTTCTGTAACTTAGTCGATAATGGTGCCGGGTCATTTACAGCAGCACGAAGTCGCCTCTTCAAAGTTTGGATGTTTCTCTCAGCTAGCCCATTGGTTGCTGGGTGCCCTGGTGCAATATATTTCTGAAAAATCCCTCTCTCCTTGCAATAGGATCTGAATACATCACTCGTGAAGATAGTGGCATTATCTGATACAAGGACATTCGGGTACCCATGTACGGTAAAGATATTGTCAAGCAGACTGATAGTAGTTGCAGTGGATGGAGTGTCTTTCACCATTCGTACTTCGACCCACTTGGATTTCGCGTCAACACACATCAAGAAATGGTGGTTATCAAATGGCCCCGCATAGTCAATGTGTATGCGTTCCCAATTTTCTTCTGGTTCATCCCAGGGGTGTATTGGAGCTTTTGGTGGATTTGAACGAGTCTGCGCGCACTCTTCACAAGATTTGATAAGCTTCTCAATGTCTTTGTCTAATTGCGGCCAGTAGACATATCGTCTTGCTAACTGTTTTGTTTTCACAATGCCGAGGTGTGTTATATGTAACTCTTCCAAAAATTTTCTTTGTAGTTTCTTTGGGATAACAATTCGGTCTTGACGGAATAGAATACAATTTTCAACTGTATATGGTTCATCCAAGGATTGAGTTTGAAGACGTTGCAGGGTGGCACTAAGTTCTGGGTCTAACATAGTCTCATCACGGATAGTTTCGTACGTAATGGCTTCACTTGACACTTGAAGAATCGTTTCAGTACAGAGTTGTGAAACTTTTGCATTTATTGATGTTTCAATGTTTGGCGAGGTAGATGCAACAGGGGGTCGGGATAGGCAATCAACATTTTCGTTATCTTTCCCTTTTTTTCACTCTTACCGTGTAGTCAAACCCGGAGAGAAACGATGCATATCTTAGGAGCCTTGCGGATGTCATTTGTGGCAGGCCCTTGTTCTGATGAAAAATACGAGACAGAGGTTCATTGTCTGTCACAAGAATGAAATTTCTTGCAAAAATATAGTTGTAGAAGTGTGTTGTGGCGAAAATTATTGCCAGTGCTTCCCGGTCAAGCTGACTGTAATTACATTCTGCTGGTGTTAGGGCACGAGATGCATAGGCGATGGGTCTTTCTTGGCCATCCATCTCATGACTTAATACTGCTCCAACACCAGTAGGACTGGCATCGGTTGACAAGATGATAGGCAGTGATGGGTTGAATGGGGTAAGGACACGTTCACTACATAACTCGGACTTGAGATTCAAGAAAGCTGCTTCACAGGCTGAAGACCAGAAAAACCGTACACCTTTCCGCAATAACTGCCGTAATGGGTGGGACTTCGTTGAAAAATTAGGAATGAACTTTGCATAATAAGTCACCATACCAAGGAAGCGTCTCACTTCTTCATTGTTTTTAGGGCGTGGCATTTGTGACACAGCTTGAACTTTCTCTGGTGACTTGCGGATCTCATTATATGATACAATATGCCCTAGGTAGTCTATGTTTTCCTTGAAAAATGAGCATTTGCTTTTGTTCAAATGCAGATTATTTTTTGAAAGCCGTTCTAGACAGGCTATTAAGTTCTTGGTGCACTCCTCCTTCGTTGTACCATGTATTATGATGTCGTCAAAATAAGCTTCAGCTTTTGGAAGACCATGAAGGATCTGTGATAATATCCTATTAAATTCTGAGGGGGCAGTTTTGATGCCAAAACTCAGTCGGTGCATCCTGAAGGTTCCTTTGTGAGTGGATATAGTTTGAATCATACTACCTTCTTCATCAACCTTCAGATGTAGATATGCCTTGTATAAGTCTAACTTGCAGAAAATTTTTGAGTTTCTAAGACTATGTAGAACATCATTAACTGGTCTTATGGGATGGTTTGCAGAAATCAACCTTGTATTTACTCCACATTTGTAGTCAACACATAACCTAACTCCCCCATCCGGTTTTGGGATAACAACAAGAGGCGATCCCCAATCACTTAAAGCTGTGGGAGAAATAACTCTTTCTGATTCCAATGAAGCGAGCACTTTAATATGCACACACATCTGAATCTACATCTTAACACAATGAACAAATTACAACTAACATTGTCACAGAGTAAAAGCATATATCCACTCCGACCAAGTTCCATAGAGGACATAAACTAGATACATAATAGTGACAATGACTATAATAATTATGAAGATAATATTTATAATGATGATGATGATGATGATAATGATGAAAATGAAGAGGATGAGGGTTTAATGTCTATAAAACAATTGCAGCTTCTCCAGTTTTTAAGAACAAGAGTACCTGGAGAAAGTTATAAAAGGATCTACAACAAGCGTTCTGTTTAAAATCTATATCAAACAAAGTTAAAAAGTTGTATTCAGTGTGTAACTATTGTAAAAAAACTTAATGAATAAAAATATTGTATGGGTATTGACTGTTTTTCTTAATTGCTATCCACATGTCCCACTATTAATGCAATTGTTAACCATCAACAGTCTCTGACTATGTTTATAAAGAGAGTACCTTAAACAATACACACTGTCTATGGTTTGTGTACCGAGTATCATAATAATACAATGTGACCAAGCCATGTTAAGTCAATAGTTATGTCAGGCAAGGGATTCGAAACCTTGCTTCCTTGTACAGAAAATTCGATCTTAAGTTAAACACCTTAACCTCTCGTCCAACCTGACAGTTACTAATTTAATTAGTCTTGTGGACTTGAGTGTTTACAAAACTTTTCCCAGTATACATTGATTAAACCACTTGCTTGTTTTGAAATATAGATTTTGTTTTGTTTTACCATAACATTGCAGTTATGAGTCTTGCGAACTTGGTGTTTAATATAGGGTTAAAGGCATTTTAATATAATTTTAGAAAAGCTCTTAGGTATCCTGTAAATGGGTTTTAGTAATGCATTACTGTTCGTTGACTATCATTTACCGTTACACAACATTATTTTGGTGAGCTTACATGTTGTTGTTTGAGTCTTTAGTCTTTTGACTGGTTTGCTGCAGATCTCAATGCCCCCTGTCCCGAGCTAATCGTTTCATCTCTATATAGCTACCACACCCTACGTTCAAGACTATCTGTTTAACATATTCTAACCTTGGTCTCCCCCGACAAGCTCTTGGGTTCAATTCCTAGCTTTAACACAACATTTTAAAAGTGGTATTAGGACTAAAACATGTATACTCAGTCTCGGGTGGTCCAAAATAAGTAGAGAGGGTTTAATTCACACCTCAACCATACAGCACTATGTTTTTTTAAATAATGATAGCCATTTGTTCATTTTCACATTTCACACATTGCAATTTGTCAATTTTCCATTTGCATTTCTTTTAAGCGTCAGTTTAAAGTTTTTGAATTTCATGATATGGAAATATGGATTTTCCAATTTGTTGTTTACACATTTTATTTTTATTTTGTTTATGTCAAAAGTTCATATTTGCGAAACATGATTTTTTCATTTTAAGTTTTTGTAAATGGTGTTAAAGTGAGTGCTTGGCCATGGCCATGGTACAGTCTGTCTATGTGTATGCAAAACATAGAGGTCTACTACTACTACTACTACTGCAGGTAAGGCTGTTTTCTACTCTCTCTCTCACTTCTTTCTGTTTAGTCATATATCCACACAACCATGCCTGTCTTTGAGAACAAAAACACAACGACTCTATTTATCCCCAAAAACATCATTGACATGCACACTCATCCCAAAGAACTTTAATTATACATTTAACATCTACCATTACAAAAATAAATGGTTTCCACTATTTACAAAAGATTAACTATTTTCAATTACAAAAATAAATATTTACAAACTACTAAATCAATTAAATCTACTGGTTACAAAAGCCATGTCTCTAAACAATAAAATGTAGAAATCACACCCCCTCCTCGTGGTTATAACCCCATGGTAGGCTAATGCGTAGGTCATCCGTCTGCACACTTTTGTTATCCATCAAGGCAAAAGTGCATTTTCTCTGTTCCACAGGATACGAATTATAGTTGCTGGATTGTATCCTGCACCGTTTATGCGACATAGCTATACCAGTTCATAAAATCACTAGGTAGTTCTCTACATATAGCTCTACATATGGCTTCCTTACAGATTAGTGTGCGATAGGCAGCATTAACTGTATATCACACCCAGTCCACCTTTGTATTTGCAATCCAAGTAATAATTTGAAAAGAGACAAGTGTAATCGGTTTAAAACATTATCTCTGCTTTTTATATATGTTTATGACATGCGTATTAACCTGAAATCAAACCCTAGTCCACTTTGGTGAAAGGGTAACAGCTTAACCACTGCACCACCATGCCCTTCTTTCTTAGTTTGATTCGTTATAAGCCTTAGAGCTGGAAATCGAGTTAAAATCTCTAGTGCAAGATGCACATGTGCTCGCCACTGCAGCACAAAATGATTAGCTGGTAATATTAGACAACCGGAAATGATTGTATTTCTGTTAGACAAGCATTTCTGTCATCTACATACAGTGTGAGCACTGTCAGCAAGACAGTTTAGTTTATAACAAGCGAGTGTGTGTGTATATAGATTATTAGCCTCAAGTATTTAAAGCTTGTTGTGTGTAGCGACCATTTTGTCCAGTAACCACTGAGCAAGTTTTAACAGTCAACCCATAAAAACAGTATAGGTTAGTTGTGTGTGGTTCATGTACTTGTGTGTGTGCATTAGCACCATGCATTAGCTTTACCTTACCCTCTATAGGTAGAGCGTTATCCCTTTCCTTTCTGACATTACCAATGACCACATTCACCCACAAGTTTTACACTTAAACCCTTGGCTTGTTTTTTATTAAGTTTGGTTCGGTTTAGTTCGGTTTAGTTGGGTTTGATTCAGCTTGGATCAGTTTAGTTCGATATAGTCACCATTTTTGATTTTAGCTATCCTCTTTAACCAATCAATTTAAAAATTGTCTACTCTTATTTCTTGAATCGATAAATCAGATTTTATGTACACCATTTGCCATTTATTAACCCATACCTACAACCTATAATCTCTCTGTACTGCAGTTTGATCTGAAAACAAGTTCCAATGGTGAAAGACTTGTCAGTCACCATACATGTAGCCTACAATAATTCTTTCACTACCTAGCTATGTTTCATCCGTCACGGTAAACATTTCACATGTCCATATCCGATTATTAATTAATAAAATCTCAGGTCGATGACCTTGAAGTATTGGGTATTTTGGGTAAATTCATTAACCATGGGAAAGGGTTAACCATTCTAAGTCCTATCACACCTCACATGTTGATATCCGATTATTAGTTTATAAAATCTCAGGTCAATGACCCTGCTGTTTTGGATATTTGGGGTAAATTCATTGGTCATGGGAAAGGGTTAACCATTCTAAGTCATATGACACCTCACTTGACCCTCTCCGATTATTAGTTTTATAAAATCATAGGTCAATGACCTTGCTGTTTTAGATCTTTTGGGTAAATTCGTTGGTCATGGAAAAGGGTTGACCATCCTGAGTCCCATGACACCTCACTTGACACTCCCTGATTATTAGTTAGCGAGATATTAACAAAAGTGCAGTTAGGCCCTTTTGACAAAAATACATAATACATTCAAAAACAGAATGTCACCTCAAGTCCAACGACCTCTCATACAAGTTCCTAGCCTTATTGGTTCATGAGATATTAAAAAGCTAATGACCTATTAGTTTTGGATCTTTTGGTAATTTTTTAAAAAGATAACTCATCTATAAATCATTATTCAAAAAGACCGCCCGCTTACAAAAAACCCAAGTGCGCATGCGTAAAAACAAAAAACAAACATGTTAATTCATAGTAGAAATCGGCTCTTACATGCGTTTCATGTGGAACAACGTTTAACTTCATCATAGCATTAGAGACCATGGGCCAGTCCATAGGGACCAGTCCAAAGGGACCGGTCTAAAGGGATTAGTAAAAAAGGACCTGTCAACAGGAACCAATCAACAGGGACTTGTCAACAAGGACCCGCCAACAATGACCTGTCAAAAATGACCTGTCAACAATTACCTGTCAATAGGGACCCGTCCACAGGGACTCGTCAACAAGGACCCGTCCACAGGGACTCGTCAACAATGACCCGTCCAAAGGAACTCGTCAGCAATGACCCGTCAACAGGAACCAGTCCAAAGGAACAAATCAACAGGGATCAATCAAAAGGGGTTATCGCGTCAAGCCCTTACATATCCTCATTGATTATTGGTTTGCCTACCGAAAAGCGTCACTTGAAATACTTTTTGATCACCCCTCGTGGGTTAGGTTAGGTTAGGTTACACTACAGCCGCCATCTTTAAAAAGGCCACCCTCTTACAAAAGCTAAGAGTGGACATGCGTAAAAAACAAAAAAATAAGCATGTTAATTCATATTGGCTTTCCACCGTACACATGTCTCTTGTGTAAAACAACGTTTAATTTCATATTAACATTCAAAATCCCACATGTCGGACTTGGAAAGTGAGATTTACTAAAAAAATTAAAATTTCACCCACTAGCAGGAGTAGGTTTTATTTTGGGGTGGACATATGTTGTTCAATGGAAAGGGGGTGTCAGCCCGAGTTCAAAGACACCTCATTTGTCAAATCCGACAATGCGTTGGAGAGATATCGTGCCGCCGCCATCTTGTGAGGTGGGTGAGGTGGAGGTGGTCACCGTACTCTCCAAAAACCACTACTGAAGTCTGCTCTATCTCAGGTCTCTGCAGGTCGTTACTGGATATGACCATGTTCGTTAGGCCTTCTTTGTTTCTTAGAGTACGGTATTGGATGAGAGGGAATAATAGCCTGTTTTCAATATACGGTTCAAGCTGAATATAAGGTGCGTTCAAAAAGTAACGAGCCGGAGACTGTAATGCGCAAACCGGTGACGACATCGGCTAATCGTGGCGTGTGCAATGAGTTGTGGTTCCGACCAGAGCGTGGAAGGTCATAAGTCACAGCCCGTCGATAGAGGGGACGCGTGCACGTCAGGTGACGATACAAAGCGAGCAGCAGCATGCATCAATCGTCTGACTGTCTGCACTTCAACATATTTGTTACCATTACCTCGCAAACCAGAAACTTGGTCATCGTAAGGAATATCAACTGATTCAACTCCCTCGGTTAAATAGGCCATGTTGACTATGAGCGTGACGTCATTATTATCGTCAAAATCTCCCACGGTATCGTCATCTCGCTTTCATTTCTTGCCTTGGTTTCCGTCATGTTTCATGAGTTTTCTTCTCTCTAATGTCAATATTCTTTGCTTGGGGTATTATCTACGATTAAGGTGAAGTGTCTTCCTTAGAGATACTGGTAAAATCTTTTGAAGCTCCAATATACAGCAGTGGCTTCTGTATCTAGCTGGCTGTTGTTCCTCTTTGCTGCTGTTAACGATCTAGAAATGAATGCAATCAGTCGTTCTTCTCCTGCAATCGGATGACTGATGACTGCTGATAGTCCATAAGGGCTGGCATCGGTTGCTAACAACAAAGATTTATCAGGGTCGAATGGTATCAGTGTCCGTTCGCTAGCTATCTCTCTTTTAATATAATTGAAGGCCTTTTCGCACTCTGTTGTACAACGAAACCGTACGACCTTCTGCAGCAAGCGAGTTAATGGGTACATCAGTTTGGCTGCGTCAGGTATAAACTTGATGTAGTAGTTCGCTAGTCCCAGAAATGAGCGCAAATTGTCCACATTGCGCGATTGGGTTGCCTTAATGATAGCGTCAATTTTGTCGGTCGATTTCTGAAGACCCTTTTCTGAGATTGTGTGCCCCAGGTAGGTTATCTTCCGAGTGAAGAATTGACATTTCTTTCGATTGAGGTGGATGTTATGCTTTCGCAAACGTTGGTGGCAGACCTCTAGTCTCTGCTGGGTTTCTTGAACTGTCGCCCCTTGAACTACTATGTCATCAAAGTAGGCTACGACGCCATCCAGATCTTGAAGTAACTGATCAAGAATTAAATGGAATTTATTGGGTGCATTCTTTAATCCCAAAAACAGCCATTTTACTGCGTATGTGCCCCGATGAGTTCATATTGCAGCGATTATCTAACTCTTGGTCAACTGGGATATGTAAGTAAGCCTTGTAAAGGTCTAAGGTGTAGAAATAGCTGCCCTTTTTCATTTTATTGAGGATATCTTCAATTTTCGGAATTGGATACCTGGTATCGTGGATGTTAGGGTTGACTGTAACCTTGTAATCAGAGCACAAACGAGTGCCTCCAGCGGGTTGCGGGATGGGAACAAATGGAGTGCCCCACTCGGATGTTTCAATGCGCTCTATAATGCCGTGGCTTTCAAGGCTATCCAGTTCTTCGTTTATTTTCGGAAGTATTGCATAAGGTACTGGTCGAGGTTTGATGTAAACTGGCTTTGTGTTTTCCTTGAGCTTCAGGGAGCATTCGTAATTTGGGATTCTGCCAACTTCTGGGTTAGATACATCCGAGTATATCGAGGTGATTTTGTCAACAAGGGAATCAACAACTGATGAATTAATGTTGTTCATGGCACTCGGTTCCCCTGGGCTTAATTTCGACAGCTGATTTAGGTCATTCTTTAGACTGCGTATCCAAGAACGTCCTAATATAGAGGAATATGGTTCTTTAATGACATAGAGTTTTTCCTCGCTCTTATGCCCCTCATGATAGATAGATAGATAGATAGTTTTATTAATTCCATTTGATCAAATACATGTATACAATACATTTTTGATATAGGTCACGTCAGAATTTACATCTATAAAATAAAAGTACTAATAGGTATATACAGTAATACTAATACTATAACTATGTATAACTTATTATAATAAAAGATCTTAAGAGATACAATCCTATTGGACAACTATTTACACCTTATTCTATTATCATAATATGAAAACTTAATTCAATACATACAACAACTTACAGCTAGGTATTACAATTAAAATAGAAAAGTAAAATATAATTATAGATTTCATCGTTACTATACACTAAGATATTCAACTACAGAGTAAAAAATGGCAATGCAGATAAGCTTTCA
Source organism: Meconema thalassinum (assembly GCA_946902985.2). Classification (NCBI taxonomy): domain Eukaryota; kingdom Metazoa; phylum Arthropoda; class Insecta; order Orthoptera; family Tettigoniidae; genus Meconema; species Meconema thalassinum. The sequence continues at coordinate 181,640,629 of OX336393.1, forward strand.
ACATTCTATCAAAGGTTTTTATTTTAGGGGCAAGTTTTATATACTGGGGTATTTTATTGTATAATTTAACTCCTGTGAGATAAGTTCCTTTTTGATATATGCTTGTGTGTGTGTGAAATATGAATGTTTTGAGTTTGTCTTGTGTCATGTCTATGAACATCATTGTTTGTTTTAAGAGAAACATCCTTATTTATTAAATTCTTTTTACAAAACATAATACATTCAAAGATATATATACAGGGCAGAGGGAGAATATTTAAATATTTAAACAGAGGTCTACATGAATCTCTAGTGTTTACGTTTGCCATCATTCTAATCGAACTCTTTTGTATCCTAAACGTGCTTAGTACACCTGGCGACATACCCCAAAATATGACCCCATATCTTAAGTATGAATGGAAATAAGCAAAATAAGTATTTCTTAATGTGTGCATGCTAGTGCAGGTTTTCAAAATACGCAACGCAAATCACATCGAGTTCAGTTTAGTATTCAGATATTGTATATGTTTATTCCATTTCAAGTCATGTTATATCCATAGTCCTAAAAACTTTGTTTCTGATTTATTTTCTATTTGATGACCATTTAATGTTATATTGGGCTTTGCAGGATTCCTATTCTGTATAGTGTGGAAATTTAGACATACTGTTTTTTTATAGTTGATTATGAGGCGATTATCTTGTGACCATTTGGTTAACTCTCCTGTAACGGAGTCAGCAGACTGCTGTATGACCTGTTTAGTTTCACCTTTTATTACGAGTGTTGTATCGTCCGCAAACAAAATTTCCTTATGTGAATGAACGTTCTGTGTTATATCATTGATATATAGAAGGAAGAGTAGTGGGCCCAAAACCGATCCCTGGGGTACTCCAAATTTAATAATTCCCTCATTGGACAATGTTTCATTAAGTAATTTGGTTCCATAATCCTTGTGTCTCAAGCTTACTATTTGTTTACGCCTTGTTAAGTAAGACTCTATCCATTTATTAGCTAGACCTCTAATACCATATTGATTTAGTTTTGTAAGGAGGGTTTTATAGTCGACAACATCAAATGCGTTCGATAAATCCAAGAATAGGCCAGTTACATGTTCCTTATTGTCAATTAATTTCAGTATACTATTAATGAAAAAATGAAAATCCACAGCCTGCTTCCATTCTCCGACCGGGTCAGGAATGGAATGAATGAAGCCCCCTTCTGGTGGCAAGGATATGGACTGTGCCGGCTGCTGAGGCCTGACGCACTCCTCTGGGGCAATGATTAAATGAATGTCAGATGAAATGAAATGATAGTGGAGAGTGTTGCTGGAATGACATTTTGACAGGGAAAACCGGAGTACCCGGAGAAAAACCTGTCTGCCTCCGTTTTGTCCAGCACAGATCTCACATTGAGTGACCGGGATTTGAACCACGGATCCAGCGGTGAGAGGCCGGCGTGCTGCCGCCTAAGCCACGGAGGCTTCCAGTATGCTATTAATACATTCATAAATTGCTGTCTGTGTAGATTTTTTTGTTCTGAATCCATGTTTTGAGTTTGATAATATTTTATTTTTTTCTATAAAACTTATCAGTCTCCTATACATGATTTTTTCCACAATTTTTGCGATACCAGTTGGTAAGGTAATAGGACGATAGTTACCTAATTCATCTTTTGAACCGTTTTTGTGCACTGGAATTACTTTTGATAACTTCAAAATATCCGGGTAAGTTCCTGAGAGAATTGAACTGTTTATTAAGTGTGTAAGTACCAGAGCCTCCGTGGCATAGGTGGCAGCACGCCGGCCTCTCACCGCTGGGTCCGTGGTTCAAATCCCGGTCACTCCATGTGAGATCTGTGCTGGACAAAACGGAGGCAGACAGGTTTTCCTCCGGGTACTCCGGTTTTCCCTGTCAAAATTTCATTCCAGCAACACTCTCCACTAACATTTCATTTCATCTGTCATTCATATAATCATTGCCCCAGGGGAGTGCGTCAGGCCTCGGCAGCCAGCACAGTCCATATCCTCGCCGCTAGATGGGGGCTTCATTCATTCCATTCCTTACCCGGTCGGAGACTGGAAGCAGGCTGTGGATTTTCATTTTTCATTAAGTGTGTAAGTGGATTTATTATATTTTCTGCACATTTCTTTAAAATTGCATCTGGGATGCCATCAATGCCAGCACAAAATTTATTTTTTAGCTCTTTTATAACTATTCCTTCCTCTTCACTTGTGACATGATTTATAAATAAAGAATCACTACATATATGTATTTTAATATTCGAATTTAGTGTATTTACCTGTGATTTATTTACTAATTTTTGTGGAATTTCCAGAAAATAGTCATTGAAAGTGTTTGCTATTTCCTCTGGATTATATATCACTTTATTATTTCTGGTCAGTGTAATGTTCATTTGTATTTTAGCAGATTTTCCAGTTTCTTTCTTTATCACGGCCCACATAGCCCTGTTTTTATTAGATGATTGGGAAATAAAATTATCATTATGCATTTTCTTTGCTAGTCTTATTACCTTATTTAATATGCTAGTGTATTTTTTGTAGTATAAATTGAATTCAGGTGTTTTGTGGTATTGTTTATATAATTTGTGTAGACATCTCTTTCTTTGACATAAATTTATAATCCCTGTTGTTATCCAATTGTTAGTTTTGTTATTTTGAACAGTTCTTTGTCTAAAGGGGAATGCTGTTTCAAAATAGTGTTTTAGGGTACTGTTAAATGCATTAAATTTATCATTTACATTTTCTAGTTGATAAATTTCTGACCATGTCCTTATTTAATAAGTCATTGAAATATGTAACATTTGTTTCAGTGAATGACCTGCACTTTGATTCTACTCCATTATCATTATTATTGACTTTTTCGGGTACATCAAAACTCAGTATTTGTCCATGGTGGTCACTAAAACCCGGACAATAGACTTCTATTGAATAGTGATATTTATCTCTATTTAAAAAAAATGATCAGGAGTGGTTTTACTAAATTTTGTTATTCTTGTTGGGGTATTAACTGTAGGTTTCAGTCCATCGGAAATTAGTAACTGTGTTAATAATTCACAATTTCTATCAATTTTTAAGAAATCCACATTTACATCCCCACAAATTATTATATCGAAATGTACTTTGCTCATGTTATTGAGTAACAATTCTAATTTATCTATAAATAAAGGAAACATTCCTGACGGAGAACTGTATACGCATACAATTATTAACTTAAACTGCTGTATTTTTACTGCAGAGAAATCATAATCCTGTTCCATAATTAGATAATCATAAGCTGTTAACTGTTCATGATCTAAATTATTTCTTAGGTAGATACAAGTACCACCGTGGCTAATATTATTTCTAGAGCATTTACTAGCTTGTATAAACCCTGGGAATTGAATTAATTCGAGTTGTTCCTCTTTCAGCCAATGTTCTGAAATACATAGTGCTGAGATGTCTTTAAGTTCATTATTAAGCATTAGATTTATGTAATCAATTTTATTATAGAGAGACTGAACATTCTGGTGGTAAAGTTTTAATTTGTTACTTTTGCAAGCTTGTGTTGGTGATTTATTTACATTATTATTATTATTATTATTATTATTATCATAATTGTTATTATTATTGTTGCTAGACAAATCCGAAATACCATTGTTCCACTCAGTTAAATTTTACATCGAAAGATCTGAATGACAAACCTCACGTTTGGCTTCTTTTAAAAGTTTCCCTGCTTCCCCTCTAAAGATATTACTGTTGAACTATTCTTACAATTTGAATTTACAATTTTTCAGATTTCATCACTAAGATACTCTTTTCCTAACCTATTTAAGTGTAGGCCATGTCGAGTGTGGATCTTCCTGTCTAATTTACTTACATCTATAATCTGGACATTTGGAAAAGTCTTACAAATTTTACGAATTTTACCATTTGTAGCCTCTATTTCTACATTTACACATGATTTGGGAATTAAATCGTATCTCTGCGGAATGTTTACAATAATGACATTTGTGTTAAGCATGGATGGCAATGTGCCCTTTAAATCTTTGATTACCTTTTTACTCTCATTTCCATAGATGTCGTTTGCTCCAGCGATGATTACTGCATAGTCATTTGAAGTGAGGGTTGCACACTCTCCTATCATCTCGTTCGTGACCGCTGCAATATGTGCTCCTGGCTTTACTGTCGAAGTGACCTCCATTTCTCCGCTTCTCTCCAATACGCTTGCTGCTACATCTCGCCCGTGACTGTCCGCAAATATCCGCATCTTCCTGGATTTTCTCTTTATCACTTTCTTCTTTTCTTCTAGAAGAAAGTCATCATTTTCTTCGAAGAGCGCTCCAAATGAATTTGAGACGGTCATTTCAGTTACATGTACCGGTACTCCATTTATAGGCCTAGGCATATTCAATCTTACCTTACCAGCAACCACTTTGGACAAAGTTTCCTTGATTTCCTCTCTGTTTCCTTTTAATTTATTCAACTCTTCCATTAACTTAGTAATATCTTCCTTTAGCAGCTTTATAATTTCATCTTTTGAGGACGGTTCGTTTCTCAGGTTATTACATTCGCATGACGGTACCGGTAGGCCTACATTACGACATTCGGTTTCACTTTTCTCCTCACTCAATTTTACCTGAGATCTTGTGATGATTTTATTTGCATTTTTTACTTTTATTTTGCACGACGAGCATAAATCCGTAACGGTTACATTACCTGACGAGACACTAACACTGTTTACTGCCGATATACTAGAGATCTAAGTTAGCCTTGATATTTACACCAAATTACACTAAATTTATGTTAATTATTACTACCTGAATGAATTAATCTAATTACCTACCAATAAAGAAGAATGTGAAATTCATATATCTTCCAATCGGGTGAAAACTCGTAAAAGCTCCACTGCTCTACTTTGTTCAAACAGTGATTGAAGAAGTCACCGAATCGTTGGATACCCGTACACATTCCCACAACTTAGTTTAAGTTTATTAAATTATCAATAAGAATTTCTAAATACTGACAATATTCCATATTTCACTTGACCTAATTAAAGTAACTTTATAGATTTTAAACCTCTGTTATAATATTTTACCACTTTTATCAAATATTTACACCGGCTGCTATTTCACTACACTCTCACTGTGACGCCATCTTGCTCAACAGGAACATGCACTTCTCCCAAAGGTTCGAATATGCCGCCTGTATACGATCAGAATCTGTTGTTGGATTCTTTTAAGGTTGCCTTTCTTTCCAGGTTGAGAAATGCCTTTTCTGACAGCAAGGTTACGGGGCTCCCAGAATCAACTTCAAATTTCTGTGGTGTAGTACCAATTTTTACAGTGACGAAAAACTTCCCCTCAATTGAGTGCGCGTTAAAAGCAGTGTTTTCTGCATTAGAGTTCTGGGAATGTGTTATCATTGCCGTTAACGTGTTCTGAGTGCTTGATGTAATACTTCTAAATGGTTGAAGTCAGAGGCTTCTTCCTCTTCCGACAATGCTTTCCCATGTTTTGTGCGTGTGGACAGACAGACTTTCTCTACATGGGTGGTCTTATTACATTTAGTGCAGTTCAAATACTTTTTTGACCTGCAGTCCTTGGAGATATGGTTGTTTTTACCACAACAAAGGCATAGCCCTTCAAGTCCAAGTTTTCTGAGGGAGTCTCTATACTTGTAATTTGACCGTAAGTCTCCGCCACTTGACTTCGATGGTTTCGGTCTTTTTACTGATGTAATTTCATTGACGTCCTGGTTTTGGAACGGATTACTGCAATAATGATCCCGATTTTGAATTTTGGATGCTTCAATAGCTAAGGCGGTATTCAATGCCTCTTCAAAGCCTGCTTTAGTACACGCGCCATAGTCACAACTTCCATGGAATTCACAGTTTTTTTTTGCAAGTTCTTTGAGAGCAGCTACGTAATATGAAATGTTTTCAGTAGGCATTTGCATTCGGGAGAAAAAAAACGGTGTGGTTCCGCCAAAACATTTCGTCTAGGTAATAACTGCGATTTAAGTAGACCTATGATTTCGTCGTAAGTTCTGGAGTTTGGCAAGTCGGGTGCCGTTAAGCTCGCCAACAAGGCCTAATACCACGTTTAAACGTCCCGGTTGCAATCGCGATCAGGCACCGATCCAGATTCAGTTGGGACGTCTAAACGCAACAGGATAACATTATCGCGATTAACTTTCCCTCCAACAGGATCAGCCCTGTTTACTACCTAGACAGTTAAGCAGTACCATTCTTTTTGCGTCTTTAGCTTCTTGATTGTTTTCATTCAATCCTTTTGATTTAAAAAAAGCGAGCCGTAGGCAGTAAGTGTCAAAAGCTTCGTTTGCTTCACTGAATGTTTCAAATGTTAAAGATCGTTTCTGTAACACGCTTTTGATACTTGCCGGCTGTTGAGGTTGCTGCATCGGTGTTTGCTGTTGAAGTTGTTGTTGTGCCATGTTGGTAACCAGTCCGCTCAGGGCTTGAATTAGCTGCGACAGTTGCTGTTGTTCCTCCATTATTAGTGTTTTCCGTTTTTCTTTATCATCGTCGCCACTTTTTTATGTCTTAAAACTATTTATTATACTCAATACAACATACACATGTTTACATATCGCTTATCTTGACACAGTGTCTATTTTACACAGAGTCTAGATGTCCCTGCAAAGATATTGCAAAGATATAACAGTATCGTGTATATATTCATGTGTCTTCTATATTCCAGTACATTATGAACTGAACTCAGTTGGCAAGTGCCTTTAGGTAGATTCATTAAAAAGCTACCTATTTTTAAATTAAGTGACCAGTGGAGCATTATTGTTAGACTGTCATCATCAAGCTTGGAGGCCTATTGTGACTATGATGAGTGCATGTGTGGACAAAAAGTGAAGAATTTTTATCAAAGGCAGTCTCTAAGTTCGTACGAATAGTCTTAAATATATTTTTTTCTGAGCGCGTCAATGGCGGCAGTGAGCACAGAATAAAATAAATATATGCAGTGATTCTTTATTTATAAATCATGTCACAAGTGAAGAGGTAAGAATAGTTATAAAAGAGCTCAAAAATAAATTATGTGCTGGCATTGATGGCACCCTTGATACAATTTTAAAGAAATGTGCGGAAAATATAATAAATCCACTTACAAACTTAATAAACAGTTCAACTCTCTCCAGTGCACAAAAACGGTTCAAAATGTGAATTAGATAACTATTGTCCTATTACCTTACCAACTGGTATTGCAAAAATTGTGGAAAAAATCTTGTATAAGAGACTGATAAGTTTCATAGAAAAAAATACTATCAAACTCACAACATGGATTCAGAACGGAAAAATCTACACAGACAGCAATTTATGAATGTAGTAATAGTATACTGAAATTAATTGACAATAAGGAATATGTAACTGGCCTATTCTTGGATTTATTCAAAGCATTCGATGTTGTTGACCATAAAATCCTCCTCTCAAAACTAAATCAATACCGTATGGTATTAGAGGTCTAGCTAATAAATGGATAGAGTCTTACTTAACAAGGCGTAAACAAATAGTAAGCTTGAAACACAAGGATGATGGAACCAAATGAGTAGTGGAGTAGTGGCGCTTCCAAGCCACTCTAGAACCCTCCTCTTACCACTACTAAGCCTCAGCCATGTTAAATATATCTCGAACGCGTGGTCCGATTTTGACAAATGAGGTATCGTTGGACTCGGGCTGACGTCCTCTTTGCTATGGACCACTCGTTATATTTTTGAATTTTTTTTGATTTTTTTTGTTTTCGAAAATAGGCGATAGTTTGAAAACCAAACATGGTAGAACGTTGTGCCATGGCCCAAACGAATGGTCTTTATGACATTTATTTTCCATAATGAAACTTTTTTATTTTTTATATTTTTTTGAAAACACTTTAATTTTGAAAATCCTATATTTTGGAAACTAGGAACTCTACAAAAAAAAATTGTTTAACGTAAATCAATGGTCCCTACCCCCTCTACCCCCAAAATAAATTTCAAGTCTCTAGAGAAAAAAATTGTGTGTAGTAGTGGGATGAGGGGAAAGCTGCTTCCAAAAGCAAGTGGTGAGCCCCTGCGACCTTGGAATGGAAGGAGCCATGCTAGGAGGGCGTGCTTGGATTCGTTTTTTTCGTCTCGTTGTGTTCTTTACGGGAATGTCGGTGTCGAAAAGATGAAAATTTGGAAACATGTTTTTTTGGGGTAAAAACGTGATTTTAGACTTTTTGCTATATCTCGCGAACCAAGTATGCTAGAGGCGTGTACGACGGGTCCAAGGACTCGGAGTGACGTCCTCTTTGCTATGGACCACTCGAGATATTTTTTAAAAAAATTTGGAAACTCGATTTTGGGGTAAACACGTTTTTTTTGTGATTTTTGCCGATATCTCACGAACCAATAACGCTAGAGACGTGTACGAGGTGTCCTAGCACTCGGGCTAACGCCCCCTTTCAAATGTGGTAGATTTTTTTTTCCAAAAAAATAATTCACAAAGGGCCTAACGCCATACATGTTGAAATAACGTTTTTTTTTTCTTTACCTGTTTATAATGTCCATGAAGCGTGGTGGTTGAGAGAGACGATACGGCTGGGTGTGTGTGTGTTTCAACGAACCTATCGCTAACCACAAGGACCATGCTTAATAGAATAATTGCTATTTCGGCGGGTCGGTGTATGACAGAGCGAGCGTGTGTTTTTCTGATATTTTACCTTTGACATGTAAACGGTGATGAGAACTTGATTCTATGTTGGTCGAAGCGAGTAGAGAAAACAAACTTGCCGAGGAGGTGAAGGTCATTTGAGCTTATTGGAAGGCATTGATCTGACTTGACAACAAGTGCAATGGAAAAAATGACCAAGACGCTTGAAGGTGAAATAATCTGACCATCGTGGTGGCAGGGGAGTGTGAAAGGCATGCACACACATGTGTGAAACCACATGTAGGCTAAACCAGTGACATCCTGTTTTGCTTCGTACGTGACAAAATGCAAGTCCATGTGAAATTTGATCTATCGCAGGTGTTCGCTTGGGACGTTATCTGTCCACATGCGCGATAACTGTTAACAAGTAACATCCTGTCTTGCTTCGTACGTGACAAAATGCAAGTTCAGGTGAAATTTGATCCGGCACAGGTGTTCGCTTGGGTGTTAGCTGTCCACGTGCACGATAAGAGAATGTTCAAAGCGTGGGAAAAAAAGATTATACATGCAACGTAGCATATATATAGACATGTCGTTATCATTTCCACACTCACTTAGGTGACTACCTTTGAACACACTGCGTTGCAAGAAACCCCTGGTCTTGTTTATCAGTTTTGGTGTTGGTGGAAAATACTTAACCTTGTTGTGGGGTAGGTATATATTTATTTATATATTTATTGATTTTTATATAAATACATGCAATTATTTATTGATTAGGTAATTAATGATTTTTATTTATTTATTTGTTTGCAGATAACGTGTATAGCCTACCTGTCGTGTGTCTGCGGGAAATATATATTAAAGAAAGAGAAAAACAGACCGATAGAAGAGGAAACCATTTCCACACTAGCCCACGAGACGGGAATAGAGCAAAGCATTACACGTTAAGGTGAGATTTGCTTTTTTTTAATATATAACCTGCTTGATTTTGTTTTTGTTTATGAAATGCATAAACTATATGGAATGGTTATACTTATGGTGGTTTATTTTTATTTCTTTTTAGATATTTGGAGAAAAAAAAGGGTTCACTGCTACAGCAAATACAGTTGAAAACCAAGTGGCTTTAGAGTGGAACCATTGTCAAGCAGTCTACACCTGAAAACTCAGGTGAGAGTGTTCTTTCAAAATAATGTCTTTTACTGCTGCGGATACGTTAACTTGGGAACCCCTAAACAGTTGTTTCAAATCACGTGTGTGCTCTGGTCGTGTGGTCAATGTTAGAAAAAGTTTGATTCCCAAAGAATTTTTACAATCTTGTTTTGAAATTTTCAAAATTGAAATTTGCACAGCGCAAAGGTTGCATACAGCTTTAAAGGTGAATACAGAACTGGTGTGCGATTTCATATATAAAAAGAAGGACGTAGAGCATAAAGAGACATTTTATATTTGCAGTAAAATGCAAGAGTTATTCATAGCCCATAATTTGGAACAGTGGTATGAAACCCACGTGGTGAATGCCTTGCTATCAAAATTTGATAAACTGCAACAAGGACCGAGTGGTCTAGCCTTAGACAAAATTCATCATTTGCAAATCAACATGTGTCAATTCAACCCGTTGAATGCTGGGACGAGCTATATTAAAACACCACCAGCAATAGCTTCGAAAAATGCTGTGGTCAATATAAAGAATCGTGACAATGATTGCTTTCTGTGGTCTGTGGCTGCGTTTTTGCAGCCGGTACAACATCATGGTTGTCGACCGGGGAAGTACAAGGCCAAGTTTGAAGAATTGAAACAAACTTTAAATTTAACTCGAGTGTCGTTCCCTATGGACTTAACCGAGATCCATAGGTTTGAACGAGACAACCAGGACTTTTCGTTCATGGTGTATGGCCTTGACGGTGATGAGATTGTGGGTCCTCTTTATGCCACAAAAGAACCGAAACGACATCACATTCATCTTTTATATTTATCTGTAGGAGAGGTGAATCACTATTGCCTCATTAAAAGCCTGAGTAGATTGCTAAGCAGACAAGTGTCTAAGCACACTGGTGTAAAACATATTTGTGATCGATGCTTGCAATATTTTAAAACCCCTACGCTTTTGGAACGTCATAGGGTAGATTGTGTTTCTCAGGAAGCGGTGAGATTGATATTGCCACAAGGGGACAAGGCTGTGTTAAAGTTTAAGGACATTCACAAGCGTGACACTGTTCCCTATGTGGTATATGCAGATTTTGAAGCTCTCACTACACCCATGGCGGGATGTGAACCAGATCCCTCCATGAGCTCAACCACACCCATTCAAAAACATGAACCCTTTGCCATAGGATTTAATGTGGTGTGTGCCCATGACCCCACACAATCCGTTTACAAATACCGTGAGGGGCCAGATTGTGCCAAATGGTTCTTGGATGAACTTGTCAAGTTGGCTCAGGATGTACAGGAATTACTGGACCACCCAGTACCCATGAGCCTATCTTCAGAACAGCAGCAGCAGTATGAGCATGCCACGACATGCCATATTTGCGAAAAGCCATTGATCAGTGCTGAAGACACCGTTCGTGATCACTCGCACTTTACGGGAGAGTTTCGTGGAGCTGCGCATAGTAAATGCAACTTGAACTTTCCAGCTCCTCGCTTCATCAGTGTCTTTTTCCACAATCTGGCAAATTATGACATTCAGTTTTTGATTCGTGAATTGGGCCATGTTAACAAGGGCTCGTTTACCATTATTCCCCAAAACCATGAGCGTTTTACGGCCCTGACATGGTGGTTGGGCGACTTTAGCATTCGATTTTTGGATTCCTTTAAGTTTATGGCATTCTCGCTAGACAGCCTTGTGAATGGCTTGAATGAGGAGGAATTAAAAAATACTAGAATGCATTTTAATGATCCTGAGCAATTTCAGTTGTGTATTCGGAAAGGTATATTCCCGTATGATTTCTGCAACAGCTGGGACGTGTTAAAGCAAAGAAAACTCCCACCACAAGAGAAATTTTACTCGAAACTAACACGCAGTACCGTTTCCGATGAAGACTATGCACATGCATGTCAAGTTTGGCGAGTGTTTGGCATGAACACGCTAAGTGAATATGCTTTGCATTACCTAAAACTGGATGTATTGCTGCTCACTGATGTGTTTGAAAAATTCCGTAACTTGTGTCAACACATTTACGGTCTTGACCCGGCTCACTATTACACGAGTCCTGGACTCTCGTTTGATGCCGCTTTGAAATACACTCAAGTGGAATTGGATTTACTCACTGACGTAGACATGGTTCTATTTTTTGAAAAGGGCATTCGTGGCGGCTTTGTGTCGCTTAACCAACGCCATGCTGAAGCGAACAATGTCTACATGCCTGATTATTCACCGGAAAAACCAGAATCGTACTTAATGTACTATGACGTGAATAATTTGTACGGTTACGCCATGAGTCAGCCTTTGCCCTATGGGAAGTTTGCTTGGCTGACAGACAAACAAGTGTCAGAATTTGATGTGAACATGGCTAGCCAAGAAACAGGCCGTGGATATGTGCTAGAAGTGGATATTGAATATCCCTCATCCTTGTATGATGAAAGTGCCGATTTCCCATTCTGCCTTGAGCAAATGGTTCCCCCTGACAGTAAAGTGAAAATTGAAAAACTCATGGGCACACTTTACAACAAAAATCGGTATGTGCTACATATCCAAATGTTGGTGCAATGCCTCGCCCAAGGCTTGGTGTTGAAGAAAATCCACAGGGGTATTTCTTTTGCTCAAAAAGCATGGCTTGAGCCATACATGCGACTCAACACAGAGCACCGACAAATGGCAACACAGCAGTTTGAAATTAATATTTTTAAATTAATGAACAACTGCATCTATGGCAAGTCTATGGAGAATGTCCGCAAATACCGTGACATTAAATTAGTGAATGTCTGGGAGGGGCGGTGGGGTGCCCGGCGGTACATTGCCAAGCCAAATTTCAAATCGATCAAAATTATCGATGAGGATTTGGCTACTATTGAAATGAGTAAGACCAGCGTGACCATGGATAAGCCCATTTACTTGGGTCAAGTCATTTTAGACTTTTCTAAATCGGTCATGTATCGATTCCACTATGAGTTTGCCAAACGCCATTTTGAGGACGTCTCTCTTTTGTATATGGACACGGACTCATTCATTTACCACATTCGCCACTGCAACCCCTATGACGTCATGAGGCAACATAGTGACTGGTTCGACACCTCTTGCTATAGCGCTGACAATGTGTTTCAGCTGCCCATAAAGAACAAAAAGGAAATGGGCGTTTTAAAAGATGAATGCGGTGATTCCATTATGACGGAATTCATAGGTTTGGCCTCAAAAATGTATGCTTACCGCACACTCAACTGTAAGGAAGCCAAGAGAGCAAAAGGTGTAGGTAGGGCAGTGGTAAAATCGCTACGTGTAGACGATTACCTAGCGGTTTTACGCACTGGCAAAGCTATGTCTCATACACAGTGCAGGATACAATCCAGCAACCATTATTTGTATCTTGTGGAACAGAGAAAACGCACCCTCGCCTCCATGGATAACAAACGTGTGTGGGCTGATGACCTGCTCACCAGCCTGCCCTGGGGTTATAATCGCAACGAGGAGGAGGTGTGATTTCATTGTTTAATCGTTTATGGGACATGGCTTTTTGTAACTTGTAGATTTAGAATTTTGTAAATATTGGTTTCTGCAATTGTAAATAGTAGATTTAGTAAAATAGTGACAACCCACTTGGACCTTTTGCTCTTTAAAAAAAGTTCTATGCAACCTTATTTTTTAAATTTTTTGATTGGTAAATAGTTTGATTCTTTTAACGCTGTACAAAGTTGAGTTTTTTTTTGTAAATATGAAATAAGTAAGATTTTTAGTAACTTTAATAACTAGTATTTAATTATTTTTCGTAATGTAAATGATAAACTAAAAAGTTCTCTTGGGATGAGTGTGCATGTCGAGAATGTGCTTTTGGGAATAAATAAAGTGGTTGTGTTTGTTCCCAAAGACAGGTGTGAATGTATGAGTGAAGAGAGAAAACTGGTGTGTATGATTGACCAGAGCAAACACGATGAGGTAGGGTGGGTGGGTGGGGAGGGGGTAAATGGTCACTTATATACTCATTTTGTTTTAAATAGTTTCGTTTTTTCATTGAAATGTGGCAGTCAATAGACATTATTTTTGTAAAAACAATCTTACCTGCAGTAGTCGTAGACCTCGACGTTTCTCCAAACACGCATCAGCACATTGCAGCATCGCCATGGTCAAGCACTCGCATCAACATCATTGTCAAATCTCAACTTTCGACATACACTAAATGGAAAAAATGTGAAAACAGCAAAATGGAAAATCCATGTTTCCATATCACCAAAACAGCAAAACTTAAAACGGACATTTTTAAACACTGGAAATGGCCATGTGTGAAATTTGAAAATTCAAAAACTTCAAACGGTCATTGTTTAAAATGTGTCATCAGCAAAATGGAAAAATCCATATCATCAAAACGAACGTTTTCAAAAACTGTAAATTGCAAATTAGCAAAATGGCAATGTGTGAAATGTGAAAATGAGAAATCAGTCATCAACATCATGGTTTTTTATAAATAATAAAAACACAAAACATCGTGCTCTGTCAAACCTTTGTTTTTATTTCATAGTCATAGTGAATTGACAAAAGGAAAATAGAATACAAACAAATCCCAATTCCTCACTCCTCAATGTTTATGTCCATGCATCATCAACTTTCCTTTCATGGCACTCATGACAATCAGGGCTGCCATTCTTTCACCCACTGAGGCATCACTGGATGTGAAACGTTGTTTAGCTTTCTTCAATAACAATTTATCGGCCACATGTCTTAAACCAGGATGACTATCGCGATAAGAAAGGTCATGTTCCTTGCATGCTTGATCCAAAAGATTAATGGGTACATCACCACGTTGTAAACGTTTTTCGAGACGAGTTCCAGGGCCGCAAAAACGATAACCTGGAAGATGGATTTCGTAAGGTAAGTATTGAATCACTTTGTCAATGACGCCATTGCCAGTACAGGTCTGGCATATCCTTTTCCATCGATGGTAAAAAGGTTTGGTCTTCCTCCTCCTCTGTGGACGATGTTTGTGTTTGTTGTTGTTGCTTTTTCTCGCCATGACACTCGTGGAATGATTCAACAAAGTCTTTACATGGACTTTTATGACCGTGATACAGTTTCACTAGCTGGCAAGTCGCACACTGACGCATAGACGGTATTTTTGCCATGGCCACTTGCTTATGGTGATCGTAATCCGTACAGGGTTGCAATTCACTCAACACAGGGTCTTGAGTCCATGATTTTGGTACATGTTGCCAGATTTCTTTCACTGCGTTGGCGGCCACATAATAAATGAACGACTTGGGCAGCACCAAGAGTTCCTCTTTGGTAAAACTGTCTAGTTTCTTTTTGCACACAAAGAACTTGCCGATGGCTTTGTCCGTAGCATTGCCTTTCTCCATGGTATCACGTGCTGTAGATGTTTACACGTCGCTAGTAGAAATCTCACTGGCGTCATTCACAGGTAAATCTCGAGTTATAATTTTGTTCAACAACTCCCAGCAGGCATGAGTGGTTAACCAATGAAAGAGATGCCACGCATGCGATAGGGCTGTATGGGTAATGTTGCCACAGGAACAAGTATCCATGAGCGTTTGCAGGGAGGGGCAGCCCAACTCCATGAGGTCGATACATTGGCAGTAAGACGCCAAAAATGGTTGCAACCATTGACGTTTTTCATTACCTTTCACAAATACCACATTGGCCGAGGACAAGTGTGCTTTCATAACCACGTCCAAATATTTATAGGAAATGGTTCCCTGATTCCAGTCTAGTTGCCTATGATTTTCAATCCACTGGGTTTGTTTACGGTCTTTTTCACACAACAAATCAAAAGCATGGGGTGGTTTAAATAGCAAATGCGTAGCTTGCGATATCCAAAACGTGGTACAATCGATCATGGCCACTTGTTTAAATATAAATTTGTTGTCACCAATTTTAAACCCTTGGCAATCCACAATGAGTGTGCGCAACATGTTGACGCTTGCCTGGATCAAGGTCAACTGACGACTGACTGACGATCAGGTGTGATCATGACATAGACTTACCTGCCATGCTAGTTTCAAAATTGAGGTTAGGGTAGGACAGTGGGGGCATGCAAAATAAGAATTTAAGAATTACATCATTTTAGGATAAGGACGATAGCAACTGATACAACAATATAGTCTCTTGTGTTTGTAACGTCCATAACACCGATGATGTCCCAATGTCTCTAAACTAGGCGTTTTTGATGGTGAGCTGCTCACCGAAGCACCATGGACACCATACGGTCCACACGTATCGTAACTTGTTTTCTTTTCATCACCCAGAGTCACAAGTGAGGGATAGCTTGAATGACAGGATATATTTCCCACTTCCACTCTACGCAGGTAGGGGCAGGTGGGTGACCAGCGCTGATGTTCCTGCATGGGTTCATCGCCCTCCTGCCATTGGTCTATGATGATGGGACAAAAGGCACATTTCACTTCATCTCTTGTTTTTAAATAGTAGAATCCAGCGGCCGCCAAGGCTTGAGGGTTTATGAAAGGCACTGGCCATGTGGCAAAAGTCTTGAAACGTTGTTCCTCAGAGTTTAAATTCATGGATGTAACGTCTCTTGAGGCTTTAAAGCAAGACATGACTGAGCGGCTTGACGTGGGATGACCTGTTATTTATACACTCGTCACTTGGTTGGACAGTGGATAATAGTTGACTTGTTTGTGATGAATAATCAGACAGTAGGCCGTCGTATTGGCTGGTACATTGTCATGCGTTTCAAAATCTAGTCGAATGTCGATGTTGGATGGCTTGACAGACTCTTCCAGGTAAGAACAGTCAAAAACAATCAGTGGTGCTCTTGCCTTAAACGCTTGGGGTAGTAGCATGGGGCCGTTCTCTTTTTGATAATACGACCATCGAAATTTAGAAAACAAGTCGTACAGGGGGCCAAACTTATTTTTTGAAAAATCCAAATCCAGTCCTTCATAGGGAAACACAGCTCCGTTGAGGAAAAGACGTGCATTTCTCAATTGCAGATGATCAAATTGCGTGGCATCTTTGGTTTGTTGATACTTGCGATTCGTTTGAAAACCCACAATCAGGTAGAGAGGTCTCTCTGTATAGCGAGCTGTTTTTACAGACCAACTGTGTGTGTTGGTAGTGGGCATATCTCTCTTTACCATTTTGAGTATGTCCAGTTTTTTGCTATCGTTATGGGTCACATGAGGCACTTTCCATAGCAAGCGTTGTAGTTGAACTTTTGAATCGATGGGGGCATTGTCGGCTCCCTTGAGTGCATTATTATCACTCCTGTCTCTCACCAGATAAAGCACTTGCCTTGCGTTGACCACAATGCGTTGGTGATCTTCAGCAAAGCCTAGAATCAGTTTAAGAGGTAAATATCCAGTAAAGGTCCCATCGGTGTGTACCATCCAGTCATAGGTCGAGTCAGGACACCAACCTGCCATGCAAAGTGTTTTACCTTCTTCCTCACTATAAGAGGGGTATAGTTTCATGACACTGGAAATGCCCACATTTCGAGTGCTATCCACCACGATATCGTTAATGACATAACGTACTTCAGAAAACAGAAAGGCTAAACCATGGTTGGCCAACTTGGATGTGGTAGGTGTAGAGCCATCGGCTTTGGTGAGCCGACCTTCAATTTGAATGACACTTTCATGCGGTAGGGTGTAAATATCTTGGTTGTGCGCCGTTAAAGGTCTATGTAATAATAATAATAATGCGCGTCAGAGTAGCAGTGGAAGAATAAAATCAACAAGGTCGCAAATGGATGGGGGAAAAGACGTCTTGCTCGACCCGGTGCTGGGCCCAAGGTTTTCGGAGCGAGCAAAAGATGATTTCCAAAAAACCAAATGCAAACAAATAATTGCTTAATGCAACAATCAAAAGTGCAAAAATGAGATTCCCATAAAATTAATTAAACAAATCCCAGAGCCGTGTTAATCGTGCCTTTGTTACGTCACAAAGACAAGATTGACGAAATCGAGATAAGGATAAGGATAAGGAAGGGGAACTTAAATGTAAGAAATGAAAAGACAAGGGAGCTATATTACTTAAAATATAAAAATGTATTAAGGATAAAAGAAAGAGCGTGTACACGAAATAAACAAATTATTTAAAACAAAGAAAAAAGGCAAGCTAATACAAGCTCAATAATACAAAAGAAACCCAATACCAAGAATAAAGAATTCAAAAACTAAAAAAAAACTGAAAAGCACGACAGAACCTGAGTACCGCTCAACAACATGAATCTAACGAAAAGATACAAACTTGAAAGAAAATAAAACGAAACTTACAAAAGTTAGAGAGAAACGACAAACTTGCAAAAAGTCAAACTTCGAACTGCTAAGACGCGAAGCTTTTCATGATGTTATGTAAACATACCGGAGGGAAGGGGGAGGAGTGAGGGGAGTAAAACAAAGGGGAGAGAGATCTCACGGAGATAGGAGGAAGGAGAAGACAAGGGGAATTATAATTAAGTTATGTAATACGGCGAAAATCGAAAGAGAAAAACAAAACAAAAGGAAAATGAGATATACGGAGATACATTACATTACAATTGACTTGGGACGAAAGAGACCGGTAAAAATCGAAAGCACGCTATAATAAAATAGGCTTATATTCCAACATAATGCCGCACCAACGCGACATATAAAAAAAAGAATAATATGACATCGGAGCTGGAGAAAATCCCAGTTAACCACCGTCACATATATTCTATAAACAAAAGGGACACGTATTAGTGGGACGTTGGACATCAGTCCCGTTACCTCACACATACTGTCCACAAACAAAGGTCCAATTGCTACCAATCAAATGAAACATTTGTGGTACAAAGAGACACCGACGCAAAAGACGAGCACTAAGGCCCGACAGGAAATATATATAAGCCAAGACGCAGAAACGCAATACTTTCGAATCTTACAGGTATTAACCAAAATAATAAAACTGTGAGAAGGGCACATAACAAAAGCAACAAAAAGAACTCCGCCGTATGACATTACGCAAGGTCCCGGAGATCTGGTTCAAGGATTAAAATACTAACAATAACATCTTGAAAAGGAAAGAGAATTAAGCAAAAGAAGGAACGTTTAACAAAAACAATTACATTGCGTTAGATAGAAATACATTGAGCCGTACTCACATTCCGCTGCGCCATGAGGGTGGGCCTCTGCCCGAATACACACGTTCGCCTTACATCTCGGCGCGTCTAAAACTGACCTAGCTTCTGTCCCCCCAGAGGGGAGAGAAGCCTCTCAGAAAAATCAAATGCGTAGTTTGGGAGTGGCCCCAAACTCGCGTCAAATATTGTCAGAGCCAATGGCAGAACGAATTGCACAACAAAATGCAAGGTAGCAACAACACTAGCCAATACGAGAGAACAAGGCAGTATGTAGCCAGGGGTTGCACAACGTTAGACAGAGAGATACATACAGACAAACTGCGCACTTTTAAACTCTCGAGGCGTAATATAGAGATGTCACAACACATGACAATAATAATAATAATAATCATGATGATAATAATAATAATTACAATAAATTCTGAAAAGTGGTTCAAATTCCACCGCTTTCTCCAAAAAAAATTATTTTACATAACAAAGGCATAAAAGAATTTTTTCTTTTTCATAACAAAATTATATAAAATAACATTCTTCGATTAGATACATTTGAACAGGGTGAAGGAAAGAAGATTACATCATGTACACCAGATACACACATGAAAAATTAAGACATAATAAAATGTTCTCACATTTCTCTTATTCATAAGACGCAGCTTAATTAAAAGTTCTTTGAACGTCATAACTTCCATAAAAGGCTTGACGAAACGCAAGTCTCTTTTCTCAAACACACATATATTTTCATACACACGTATTCACGAAGATGTTCACTGGTGAGGAAAATTTTTTCTTTTTTGGTACGAAAGAAAAAAAAGACTTTAAAATGAAATTAAAACAACAAAAATTGAAATTATATAAAGGATCAGTACAGCCGTGAAATAAAGGCGGATCCTACCTCTACTGCACGTCAATACGTCACACATATTAAAAATGGATGTACCAAAAAGAAAATAATGATAATAAAACGGTCAATCTTGAGCTAGACTCTGCCAGATGACGTGGAGAAAGCGAAGTCTTCTTAATGGCGACCTTCTGGAAATCAGCCAATTTTCTAATAATAAAAGAAAGAAAAAGGTTAAATCATGATCACAAAAAAATATAAAGGGGAGCACCCTGTATACAAAATAAGGCTTGCGTCGGGGAAATATTTGGGGTTACATAAGCTCCGTAAGAGGGAAAGTGGATTCATTCTGCCAGCTGGAAAGTAAAAGTATGAATAGGCAGGGTCGTCAGACCAAATGAAAGAAGAGAAAACGAGCCGTGAACGGGGTCTAAAGGATACACCGGCCACTTCTCAGGTACTTGGAGACTAGCTATCGCTACCGGAAACACTCTCCAAATATATGACAGATACAGGAAAATAATACACATTATCTTAGAGAAAACATTAGATTGAAATGATTTATAAAAACATGATATCACAAAAACGTAAAACAGAAGTTACGATAAATAGTAAACAACTATATCAATAAACAAATCACTGTCACTACAAGAAAAGAATGTAAGTCAACAGACCATCTCAGGCACTGCCGAACAATAGCAAGTCGTGTCTGCAGCTCGGACAATGGGTCGGGCCGGCTCCTTACAACAAAAGCAGGCAGGTACTGGAAATTGCCTTAGGTAGAAGTATAGTTCAACACATCTTTCGAAATCCTCCGTGTAACTCAGGCGGCCACGGGTGTCTCCTGCCTAACTAGATACATAGAAGGAGTAAAGGGGCAAAATATACTAATAACCTTCATCAAAAGACATTAGGTACTAACAAATAAAAGGGAATAATAACTCAAAGTAGCTGTCGAAAAAAAAAAAAAAAATGCCATCCCGGACAGAGAACGAAAATCCAAATAATTACGTTACAAAATACCTTCCAAATAAAAGGAACAGACTGGAACCTCGCATAAAACCAATCAAGACCAGACATACAATCAATCAAACTCGAAACCCAATAATAAATATTACCAACCCACAAAAATAAAATGGTTACTGCGTCAATATACGGGCCGTAGACCTCAGAGGTACCGCATAAAAAAAAATTAAAGACAGAGAGGGTATGGCCTATCCCATACAAATATAAGAAAATTGGGTAATGCACGCCAGAGTAGTTCACACGAACATCAATGTCCCATACCAAGGATGCCGTAGACCTAAAATGGTTGGTATCTCTGAGTAATACTTATCGTATATTTGGTTTGCCAATAAAAACGAATAAATAGTTCGTACGTAATATATATATAGTTTAAATTGAATAGGGTATAAAATCAAAATTGAACTAAATTTGAAACCACCCACAAATAACTGTTGATAAAAATTCATTAAACTCATTGACACACACATTCATCTCAAAATACAACCAACAACAACAACACTACATACATACTCCTTCCCATAAACAAATCGAAATTTCCCCATTACATCAGAATGCTAATATGAGTCGTTGGAACACCATGGAAACTCAAATAACGGACTACAGGTCATCGTGACAAACTTCATCCCATACTAAAGATTGACGACTCGTGTAGAATCTATGTACACCCTAAGTGGGCGTCGAAGCCGTGGGACAGGTCCCAAACCCTAATTCCGACGGAGACCTCACCTAGCAGGTTTCCCAACGAAATACACACTGCCATACTGAACATATAGTAACATCAAGCTTACCGTATATAAACAATTTTAAATGAAAACCTACATTGAAATCCCCTGACAAAAATAAAACAATCACCCTCCCTAATTATGAAACAAACTTAACTCCCAATCATAACACACATAATAGCTCAACAGACCATTCATAACTGAGACAACAAACACTTTACTAACATCAAACGTTAGTATAATTACGCGAGGCTCAAGGTGGGTCGGGGTGACCGTAGGATTTAAAGAGACGGTTCCCATAAGTGGGCCTACCTTCATTGGGGAAAATTTCGGAGAAAGAGGGGCGGGGGTTTTTTAGGCTGCACGGTAATGACAAGAAACCTGTCAGCAGCTGTTCCAGACCGAGACATATGAAGGGGTGAGGCGAGTTCTGAGAAATATCACAGTCAACTAAGCGACTATTAACAACAAAGGTAAGGACTCAAACCCTTGAGAGAAATGCGTTTTCTACTTCACAGAAAGTAAAATAAAAACGTCCACAACACTGACGAAATGAAAAAGAAGAGAAAGCAAACAAAATTTCCTGTCGCCTTAAAATCACCGTTAACTAAACAAATGTCTACTAGAGGAAGCAAATACATAAAAGTAGGTTACAATACCGTGACGTGTCGTGTTCCAGCGATGCGATGTACTCACTGATATGTTGCCACTGTTCACCTCGAAGCTGGGTCTTTTGGATGTCTTGTTTACTTGAGGGACTAAACCACCTTTCCTTGGAGATGGGTTTCCTGGATGCCCGTAGTTCACACAGAAAGTAACTTCACCCTTTCTTCAGGGGTGGGGAAAAACAATTCACTGAATTCCTTAAACTCAAAGAAAAACAAATTTTAATACAATGTAAATGAAGAGAAAAATAATAAAAGGTTAATAACTTGAGAGAGGTGAGGAGGGAACGATTTCGCACGCAACCACGCTCTGCTACCATTGCGCCGTTAAAGGTCTATGTAATAATAATAATAATGCGCGTCAGAGTAGCAGTGGAAGAATAAAATCAACAAGGTCGCAAATGGATGGGGGAAAAGACGTCTTGCTCGACCCGGTGCTGGGCCCAAGGTTTTCGGAGCGAGCAAAAGATGATTTCCAAAAAACCAAATGCAAACAAATAATTGCTTAATGCAACAATCAAAAGTGCAAAAATGAGATTCCCATAAAATTAATTAAACAAATCCCAGAGCCGTGTTAATCGTGCCTTTGTTACGTCACAAAGACAAGATTGACGAAATCGAGATAAGGATAAGGATAAGGAAGGGGAACTTAAATGTAAGAAATGAAAAGACAAGGGAGCTATATTACTTAAAATATAAAAATGTATTAAGGATAAAAGAAAGAGCGTGTACACGAAATAAACAAATTATTTAAAACAAAGAAAAAAGGCAAGCTAATACAAGCTCAATAATACAAAAGAAACCCAATACCAAGAATAAAGAATTCAAAAACTAAAAAAAAACTGAAAAGCACGACAGAACCTGAGTACCGCTCAACAACATGAATCTAACGAAAAGATACAAACTTGAAAGAAAATAAAACGAAACTTACAAAAGTTAGAGAGAAACGACAAACTTGCAAAAAGTCAAACTTCGAACTGCTAAGACGCGAAGCTTTTCATGATGTTATGTAAACATACCGGAGGGAAGGGGGAGGAGTGAGGGGAGTAAAACAAAGGGGAGAGAGATCTCACGGAGATAGGAGGAAGGAGAAGACAAGGGGAATTATAATTAAGTTATGTAATACGGCGAAAATCGAAAGAGAAAAACAAAACAAAAGGAAAATGAGATATACGGAGATACATTACATTACAATTGACTTGGGACGAAAGAGACCGGTAAAAATCGAAAGCACGCTATAATAAAATAGGCTTATATTCCAACATAATGCCGCACCAACGCGACATATAAAAAAAAGAATAATATGACATCGGAGCTGGAGAAAATCCCAGTTAACCACCGTCACATATATTCTATAAACAAAAGGGACACGTATTAGTGGGACGTTGGACATCAGTCCCGTTACCTCACACATACTGTCCACAAACAAAGGTCCAATTGCTACCAATCAAATGAAACATTTGTGGTACAAAGAGACACCGACGCAAAAGACGAGCACTAAGGCCCGACAGGAAATATATATAAGCCAAGACGCAGAAACGCAATACTTTCGAATCTTACAGGTATTAACCAAAATAATAAAACTGTGAGAAGGGCACATAACAAAAGCAACAAAAAGAACTCCGCCGTATGACATTACGCAAGGTCCCGGAGATCTGGTTCAAGGATTAAAATACTAACAATAACATCTTGAAAAGGAAAGAGAATTAAGCAAAAGAAGGAACGTTTAACAAAAACAATTACATTGCGTTAGATAGAAATACATTGAGCCGTACTCACATTCCGCTGCGCCATGAGGGTGGGCCTCTGCCCGAATACACACGTTCGCCTTACATCTCGGCGCGTCTAAAACTGACCTAGCTTCTGTCCCCCCAGAGGGGAGAGAAGCCTCTCAGAAAAATCAAATGCGTAGTTTGGGAGTGGCCCCAAACTCGCGTCAAATATTGTCAGAGCCAATGGCAGAACGAATTGCACAACAAAATGCAAGGTAGCAACAACACTAGCCAATACGAGAGAACAAGGCAGTATGTAGCCAGGGGTTGCACAACGTTAGACAGAGAGATACATACAGACAAACTGCGCACTTTTAAACTCTCGAGGCGTAATATAGAGATGTCACAACACATGACAATAATAATAATAATAATCATGATGATAATAATAATAATTACAATAAATTCTGAAAAGTGGTTCAGTTGTTGATAACAAATTGAATTTCATCATTGTTATTGAGTCCAGGTGTTTGAGCTTGATAGGAATGGAGATCAATTCTTACCACTCCTGGTTGCTCCTAGATGCGGTTCGCTATCTCTAGGATAGAATTCATCATGAGGGTTGACGTGGTAACCCAAATGCTGTAAAATCTGCTTGTTCTGAGATGTTAACGTGTATTCACTTGGCAAACAACTAACACCATTCCTAGACGGTGTTGTTGCTTTATACACAAACTTCATAGTGGCTTTAGCACCAACTTGTAAGTCACTGGTGTGGTAGAATCTAGATCAATGAGTTGTTGATCTCTATTGATCAGTCTTAATGTTATATTACTAATACTATCAACAGCCACAGCATGAAAAAGCACCACTGGAGGGTTTTCACGAATAATATAGCCATTGGGCGATGTCACAATAAAGTCATAAAGTGAATGCGATGGTTCTTGATTAGTGTACACTTGGCTAATAATATTACACGTCACCGACACATGATGGTCCTCAATGAATTTCACTTCATGGTCTGATTCATGTTTTTTGTTGGGCTCCAACACACGTGGTTTAAATCCTAGTAATGGACCAATGGAATCGGGGTGTGTTTTAAAGTCAATGTTGAATGAAGAGAAAATACTGCAGCGATGAGTGTTGGTATTGCCTACAAGTTCAAACTTGTGCGTTCCGTCGAGAAATGACTTTAAACCATATTGATTGATCAACACCACATAAATGTGTTCATAAATATCATCGATCGTGTATCCACCAGAGTTCAAGGTGAGCACAGAATCATCATAGTAAAACTTGTTGTTCACATTTTCACGTATGTTGTATATTCGATTGTACGTTTCAAGAGAAACAAGTCCTAAACCATAGGGTTTTTCACTCAATTCGATAGGCGGGTAAAAGTCTAGGCTGACTTCAGGTCCACGTCCATGCACTGTAAACGTTTTACTTTCTGCCGACATACTGGTGGCGTTTTTGCTTATGCTGCGTCTTATATAAAAAAATTAAACACAAACGTCCACACTGTTGGCTGTTAAACGTTTGCTCTCGTTTCACATTATAATATATCTTGATCCTGTTTCCAAAATAGGTCACTAGTTCCATGGGCGGGGGCAAATTCCCAAAACTGTCAAAGTACCATACCGTGGATCCCTCTTTGACATAAGCTACATAATGCGTTCCTGGTCCTCGGTGATCATCCAAATTGACAACAGCACATTCCTGTTTCCAGGGTCGTGGGGGTAATTGGTTTCGCATAAACACACCTCGAAAATGAGAAAGCTTTAGTTGTTTAGCATAGCTTTCCACTTGTTGATGCGTCAGGGCATGTCTCGCTATGGCAGAGGTTAAAATTTTTTTTTTTTTAATATTTCGAAATGGTGAAATCCCAAATCCTTGTTGATAAAAGGCTGGCTTTAAATTGGCATTTCTAGCCCCCATGGCAATCGCTTCCATCGTTTCATTGTGTCGCTGACTTTCTTTGAGTTGTTGCTTGCCCTGCTGCGCGGCTTTAATGGTTTTCGCCACTGCACTGGCACCGCCCAAAAGTGAGCCCAGAGCAGCCAACCCGGCAAATAATGCAGGTAAAAATCCCGCTCGTTTGGGGACTGGAATCACTCGCCCTTGGTTTGAAACCTGTCGCCGACGTTTTGGAATAACCTGTCTCTGTGCTGCTCGAAGGGCTTTCCTTATGGTCAATACATTATTTTTTCTTTTTTTCTTTCGCAAGGGCTTGTCCTCGAATGTTGAAAACCCTGGCTTTGCCAAGGACAATGTCCTTTTTTTAGTCTTTCTCACCACATACCTTTGTTTCACCATGATGATAATGACCCACAACCTTTCACAAGAAAGTTTAAATCACAACTAACGTCAGATGGTTATTTCATGGCTGTATATTCCAATTCCACATAAAGTGGGAAGTCGTTTATGGTTTTTCCCGCTTGCTTTTCATCCCATGTCAACATGAGATAAAAGGATAATTCGTCCCCTGCATTGACCATTTCATGGTTATGGATCAACATCCTATGACCATTTATCTTTATTTGTAAATGATTCTCATCAGGTATGGCATATTTGATGTGAATGGTTCCATCATAGTGTAATCGATAGTGGCTTAAACCCGAAGCAAGCACATAGGTCAAGTGCTGATCATGGACTAGCGGTAAATGGTTTCTGTCATTCACAGGTTTTTCATTTGTCAGATACACTAAAAACACAGATGGGATAAATTTATAAAGCCTTTTCATTTCATGGGTCACGTAACGCTTGGTACAAACATCGTCTTCGTCTTGTGGGTCTTCCACGTGAATAATCCGATGGTGATTAGCGCTATAGCCATTCACCATAAGCTGGGGCACTTTGTCATAAAACTCATACACTTTGTTATCCACATACTTTTTCGTAGTAACGTCTGTAGACACTTGAGGATGTTTTACATGGGTTAACCGCTTTCCCTTAAAGTCATAATCTCCCTGTTTTGTGCGTGGCACTACTGACCTATCCACATAGTGTTTATTAGCAGGATCTGTTTCCTGTTTAGGATCATGTATGAGGACAGGCCTATCTTTGGCCATCAACGCACGTCCAAAGACATCCATCGTCAACCTGTAGTAGCAGTCTACTGTTTCTATGACAAGGTTCGGTGTCCTGTATATAGACAGCCGGCTAGCCTGTCTAAGCCTTAGTTGACATGAAGATTATTAAGCAGCAAGAGTCATTCCCCGTGGGGGACATGGTTTCCCATCTCTGTCCCACATCACGTGAACAACGCCATGGTTCACTGTTTCCATCTTCCATTCGCTGCATCATCGTGGGGCCTTCCGGCTGTGGAAAGACTAATCTTTTGCTAACGCTCATCACAGCGCCCAATGGTCTGCGTTTTCAAAATATTTATATTTTTGCAAAATCTCTCTACCAACCCCTCTACGTGTTTCTGGATCAAGTCATGTCTGGATTACAAAAAGAGAATATGGGTTATTTTACATTTTCCATGCAAGAAAATGTGATTTCACCGGATGAGGTAAAGCCTGATTCACTCATGATTTTCGATGATGTATCCACTGAACGTCAAGGCATCATTCAAAGCTATTTCAGCATGGGTCGTCACAAACATATCGATTGCTTCTATCTTGGACAAACGTATTCAAAAATGTCCAAACAGTTGATTCGTGACAATGCCAATGTCATTGTTTTATTTCGTCAGGACGAGAGGAACAGTCGTCACATTTATAATGAACATGTGAATCCGGATATGACCTTTCAAATGTTTACAGAATTGTGTGCCAAGTGCTGGAACAGTCAACGTCATGCCTGTTTAGTGATTGACAAACAAAGTGAACTCAACCAAGGACGGTATCGCTTAGGGTTTGATCATTTTATTGCTATTTAAGGCCTTGTCTCATTCCCCGGCAAGTCATTTGCCAAGACACCATGGCGTTAGCAGAGAGTCAATTGAAAAAGCATATTATTAGAGCAAAAAATACTATTCGCCAAAAGTTTCGTCAATTGAAACAATCACGTGCAAATCATGCTTTGTTTATTCAGCAACATTTAGCACCTCCACTAAAAGCCATGTTGAAACCCTCTTTCAAGCCATCTGAAACGCTACCCACCATTTCACAAGCCACGCAGACGCTGCACGAGGACCCTGAGGAAGAGGAAGTGGAAGATTTGACTAGTGTTAGTGAAGTTGAGGATGAGGAGGAACACGTGTTTACGCCTCAAAAAAAGGCCGCACCCCTTGCAGAGTTTTTGAGAAAAAAGAAATCCTTGGCCATGGTCGAAACACCTTGCCCTTCCAGGGCGTCTCCGTTTTCACAACTCTTGGTCACCCCTCAACATAAAGCTCAACTGAAAACCATTTTAATAAAATATTATGGATCAACATTGGAACCCTATTTCACCGATCTATTTATTGGAAACACAGATACCACGTATGGTGTTCGCTATGAGGATGATAGTTTTAAAATTGGCGATTCATCCATTAAATTTGCTCGTACTAAAGCTGTCATTAAAAACATCAACTATAAATTAACGCCAGGACTGTTAAAGCTGCTCTTTTCTCGGACCCCCTCTTCCCATGATTATACGTCAGAGGATCTTGACAAATATAAATCCATTTTATTGGATACCCATGCCCACAAAAGACAGTATGATCCCACGCAACAAGTGAATGCCAATATATCTCAAAAATATAAAACCATCATTGCAAAAATGTTTCCCACCAGTCAAAGTACTCGTCGGAAAGTGTCCGCTTCGGGAGTGACATTTAAACCATTAAAACCCCTTGTGGATGTTACCTACTGGCACAATCCCAATAAGCTCGTCCAGCGGCTACAGTTGTTGCATGCCTCACGTCAAGCTGGCCACACCGGTCACGATTGGGAAATTCAAGAAATTGAACAAGAACTTCGAAATGCCAAAATTATTGTTTAAGCCCTCACCCATTAAAATGGGTATTGCTCACGAGTTGCATCGCCCAGCTAGGCGTCATTATCCACGACTCAAGGTGATTTCACGAGGTGTGGATGAACTTTGGCAGGCTGACTTGGTTGAAATGATACCCTATGCTGGCGTTAACGACGGTGTACGCTATATGTTGACCGTCATTGATGTCTATTCCAAAATGGCCTTTGTTGAACCTGTGCGTCGCAAGTCTGGCCCACTAGTTACCAAGGCCTTTCAACATATTATTCAACACTCCAAACGTCAACCTCACCTGCTACAAACTGACCAGGGGAAAGAATTTTTCAACAAGGATTTCTCCAGTTTTCTCAAATCTAAGGATATTCACCATTACACCACGTACAGCAATCTCAAAGCCAGTGTGGTCGAGCGGTTCAACCGAACATTGAAAACCCATATGTGGAAAGCGTTTACCGCTCAGGGCAGTTATCGCTGGTTGGACATGTTACCTGAGCTAGTGTCACGTTACAATGACACCAACCATAGAACGATTGGGACCAAGCCACGTCTCGTAACTAAAAATATTCAGCGATTGGATAAACTGTTTAACCCCATAAAAACAGCCGATCCTAAACGTCACCGACTGAACATTGGGAATTTTGTTCGTGTGAGCAAATTTAAGTCTGCCTTCAATAAGGGCTACACGCCTCAGTGGGGGACTGAACTATTTCGAATTCGTCGAGTCTACTTGGACAGTCCAGTCACCTATTTACTCGAGGACCTCAACCATCAACCCATAAAAGGTAGATTTTATCTCCATGAACTTCAGAAAACATCATTTCCTCAGCATTATCTTGTGGAAAAAGTGTTGAAACAAAAAGGAAATAAAATCTACGTCAAATGGTTAGGGTTTAACTCTGCGTTTAATTCTTGGATCAATAAACTACATGTTGTGTGAACCTGTGTACTTTTTATTTATTCACACATGTTGTACACCACCTATAGCTCTATGTGTACAGTCTTCAGCTCCACATATTTCTTTCTCTTTCCACTTGTGTTCTCTCTTACATTACCCCTCCCCCTCTCCCCCCCTCCACCTCCCACCACTGGTGTTTGCAGCTCTTGCCTATCTATTGGTTGTGACATCATTCCGACAAGTTGCATCATACTTTTTACTGATTCAGCGATTCCCACGCTTTGAAGATTCTCTTATCGTGCACGTGGACAGATAACGTCCCAGGCGAACACCTGTGCCGGATCAAATTTCACGTCAACTTGCATTTTGTCACGTACGAAGCAAGACAGGATGTAACTTGTTAACAGTTATCGCGCATGTGGACAGATAACGTCCCAAGCGAACACCTGCGATAGATCAAATTTCACATGGACTTGCATTTTGTCACGTACGAAGCAAAACAGGATGTCACTGGTTTAGCCTACATGTGGTTTCACACATGTGTGTGCATGCCTTTCACACTCCCCTGCCACCACGATGGTCAGATTATTTCACCTTCAAGCGTCTTGGTCATTTTTTCCATTGCACCTATTGTCAAGTCAGACCGGAGCCTTCCAATAAGCTCAAATGACCTTCACCTCCTGTAAGTTTGTTTTCTGTACTCGCTTCGACCAACATAGAACCAAGTTCTCATCACCGTTTACACGTTAAAGGTAAAATATCAGAAAACGCACCCTCGCTCTGTCATACACCGACCCGCCGAAATAGCGATTGATCTATTGAACACAGCCACCTTGGTCAGCGACAGGTTTGTTGAAACACACACATCCAGCAGTATCGTCTCTCTCAACCGCCACGCTTTATAAACATTATAAACAAGTAAAGAAAAAGAAAACGTTTTTTCAACATGTACGGCGTTAGGCCCTTTGTGAATTATTTTTTGGAAAAAAATATCTACCACACTCGAAAGGGGGCTTTAGCCCAAGTCCTAGGACACCTCGTACACGTCTCTAGCGTTATTGGTCCGTGAAATATCAGCAAAAATCACAAAAAACACGTGTTTACCCCAAAATCGAGTTTCCAAAATTTTTTAAGAAATATAACGAGTAGTCCATAGCAAAGAGAACGTCACTCCGAGTCCTTGGACCCGTCGTACACGCCTCTAGCATACTTGGTTCGCGAGATATAGCAAAAAGTCTAAAATCACGTTTTTACCCCAAAAAGACCGTGTTTCCAGTTTTTCACCTTTTCGACACCTACATTCCCGTAAAGAGCACAACGAGACGAAAAAAACGAATCCAAGCACGCCTTCCTAGCATCACTCCTTCCATTCCAAGGTCGCAGGGGCTCACCACTTGCTTTTGGAAGCAGCTTTCCCCTCATCCCACTACTACACACAAATTTTTTCTCTAGAGACTTGAAATTTATTTTGGGTGTAGAGGGGGTAGGGACCATTGATTTACGTTAAACAATTTTTTTTTAGAGTTCCTAGTTTCCAAAATATAGGATTTTCAAAATTAAAGTGTTTTCAAAAAAATATAAAAAATAAAAAAGTTTCATTATGGAAAATAAATGTCATAAAGACCATTCGTTTGGGCCATGGCACAACGTTCTACCATGTTTGGTTTTCAAACTATCGCCTATTTTCGAAAACAAAAAAAATCAAAAAAATTTCAAAAATATAACGAGTGGTCCATAGCAAAGAGGACGTCAGCCCGAGTCCAACGATACCTCATTTGTCAAAATCGGACCACGCGTTCGAGATATATTTAACATGGCTGAGGCTTAGTAGTGGTAAGAGGAGGGTTCTAGAGTGGCTTGGAAGCGCCACTACTCCACTACTCAAATGACTTAATGAAACATTGTCCAATGAGGGAATAGTAGGAGGGGAATGATCCCTTTGAATATTGCATCATCACGAGCAGATATTGCGTAATCGCGATGACGTCATGGGTCCTTAGAGCGAGCACGTGGTCCAGGAGCGAGCATTTGTACTGCACGTGTTAGCGTGGGAATGGGTTGACCTTTAGGCTTGTTTATGCGATGGTGATAAAAAGTTAATGGGTGTTGGCGCGAGGACATATTGCATCATCATGATGTCATCTGATAACCATGCGGATGTGAGCACGTGCAGCGTGCACGTGCACATGTTAGCGTGGGAAGAGGTCGACCTCTAACCGCTTGAAGCAGATAACCTTTGGGTAACCGCTTGAAGCAGATAACCTTTGACTTATTTATGCGATGGAGATAAAAATTAATGGGTGTTGACGTCATCTGATACCCATGCAAGTTTGCAGCTGTGCGAGCGATCACGTGATATGTCTGCAGTGTTCTTGTGAGACGTGGTTGACCTTTAACAAGTAGTGTTAACTTGGGGGTTCTCTTGCAAGTCGCGTGTGTGCTTGAATACGTATGGCTATGTTGGGAAAAGGTTTGGTGGTGGGCGAGGACCAGGGTTGAGTGAGGGCTCGTTTAAATGCTATTTTTCCCGCTCTATTTGATGGTGAGTTTATTTTTTTAAATAGGTGTTTTGTGAAAATGCCGCTATTTTGGAAACGGTGAAGATGAGAGAAAAGTTTGTTTGACGTCAATGAAAGGTCACTATGCCCTCTAAGCTGACAGCAAGTTTCAAGTGTGTAGGACAAAACAAAATTATAGCCTACTTTCTGGCGAATATTGGCGATGATTCGCGAACGCATGGTCTGATTTGAGCATATAGGGCGTCGTAGGACTTGTGGTGAACCACCCCTTGCTATGGTCGGGGGTATATCCACCCCAAAATAAAAATTACCCTTACCCGGGGGTTAAGTAGTGTTTTTTGTATGCATGCGCACTTGAGGGCTTTTGTAAGAGAGCGGAACTTTTAAATGATAATTTATAGATGAGTTTTTTTTAAATATTTATTAAAAAACAAAAAACTAATAGGTCATTCGCTTTTTAGTATCTCGCTAACCAATAATGCGATTTAAACATATGGGGTGTCGTAGGACACGTAGTGAATTCTCCTTTTGTATGAACGAGGTATGACAAACCCCAAAATAAAAACTAGCCTTACCCGGGGAGAAATAGTAATTTTTTGTATGTATGCACGCCGGTGGCTTTTGTCAAAAGGGCCTACCTACACTTTTGTTAATATATTCTGAACCCCTGATGGGACGCCTCGTTTTTGAATTTGTGATTCATTTTTTTTGTCAAAAGGGCCTAACTACTCTTTTGTTAATATCTCGCGAACCAATCATGCTAGGGACTTGTATGAGGGGTCCTAGCACTTGGGGCGACGTCCCCCCTTTGGGGGTGAAACTACCCCCAAAATTGAAAACTCAATATCTTGGAAACTAAGAATCCTAAAATTTGGCGTGATAGCTCTAAAAATAGGTGATGACATAGGCTTTTAGCAGGATTGGTCATTTCACCCCTAAAACAGTAAATAGTCATGTTATGGGGAAAAACGTGTTAAACACCTAAAAATCATAAATGAAACTAAGATCTTTTGTTTTTGATGAAAAATAGCAGGGGGTGAAAACTACCCCTAAATTGAAAAATCGATACCTTGGAAACTAAGAACCGTAAAATTAGGTGTAATAGCTTAAAAAATTGGTTGTGACATAGGCTTTTATCTGGATAGATGATTTCACCCCTAAAACAGTAAATAGTGATTTTACACTGGGGAAAAAGGTGTTAAAAGGGTAAAAATGATAATTGAACCTATGATCTTTTGTTTTTGATGAAAAATAGCAGGGGGGTGAAAACTACCCCTAAATTGAAAAATCGATACCTTGGAAACTAAGAACCGTAAAATTAGGTGTAATAGCTTAAAAAATTGGTTGTGACATAGGCTTTTATCTGGATAGATGATTTCACCCCTAAAACAGTAAATAGTGATTTTACACTGGGGAAAAAGGTGTTAAAAGGGTAAAAATGATAATTGAACCTATGATCTTTTGTTTTTCATGAAAAATATTAGGGGGGTGAAAACTACCCCCAAATTGAAAAATCGATATCTTGCAAACTAAGAACCCTAAAATTATGTGTTATAGTTGAAAAATAGGTGATGACATACGCTTTTACCTCGATAGATTATTTCACTCTTAAAACAGGGAATAGTAATGTTACTGGAGAAAAATGTATTAAACACTTAAAAGCATAAGAGTTTTGTGAAACCATGCTTTAATGAATGTTTGTATGGAGGATGACAGCTTGCTAATTATTATCATTATTATTATAATTATTAGGTAATTATGGATTAATGTGTTTATAGCTAACGAATAAGGCTACAGAGTTTTATCAGTTGTTGTACAAATCAGGATGGCCAACCCGTTGCCATGCCCCATGAATTTACCCAAAAGAGCCAAAACGTTAAGGTTATCGACCTGAGATTTTATAAAACTAATTATCAGAGAGGGTGTTGTTTTGGACTGACAATGGCTAACCCCTTCCCATGATTTATGAATTGACCCAAAACGTTTTACCTGACAAGGCTGAGTGTACCATGTTGCAGCCTTTAGAAAATTGAACCCGGACCTCCGTGGTGACAGTTGAGTTATATTAATGATGCTTTTTGAGCAAACACACACTTGCATACGATCGTTGGGTTGAATCTGCACAGAGCCACTGACTTTGTTTGTGTAATGAGTCTTGGTGATAAGATCACGGCGCTCTTGTCAGCAAGTTTCATATTACTCGTCTGCTTGATAGTGGACGTGCTTCGCACCGTGTTAATTTACATGACTAGATAGTTGTTAGGTTAGGGTTGACAAGGCTCAATGGACCTTATTGCAACCTTAAATTGAAAATGAATTTTTGGTATAGTCGGGGTTGGAAGCCATGGCCTTAGGGTAGACAACCAAGTATGTTAAACACTACACTGTGAGATGGTCAAATGATAATGTAACAGAACATATAGAAAAGTTTTCTGTATTTTAACGAATTGACTAAGAGCCATACCATGAGACGTATAGGTAATTGAAATTGAATCCTTAGCTGTTGACCCTACTACATGTAAGCTATAGCAATGCCCGCCTATAGGCTATCATGTTAGAAAAAGAAATTTATGGGTTGTTTTAAATGGAGAATGCTTGTGTTTACTGTGAAACACAAATCTGAATTTAAAAATAGTTTATGTCCTACATGATATTTGAAATCATTTTTATTTATACTTTAGACAAACGCTAACATAGTTGTAATCCAGAAGCCATGACTGCCTCCTTTCCAATCCTACACTGTACACTGAAGTTAAAATTAATAATGATCACGTTACAGACAGACAGTTTCAAAGCCATGAGAAATAAGTCAACAAAGTATAAAATTCTTGACCCAGTCGGGAATTCAACATGGTGTTGTTTCAAACAAAAGACAAGCGTTCTATAAACTTAACCGCCAAGCTGTCCTATCGACCCCTAATTGTTCGGCTGATGGTGAAATTAAAATTAAATATAAACTATAACTAAAACTAACTACACACTTATAACTAGAAAAAAGAAATGTAAGACAAAAGGATAACAGGATAAATAAAGGACAGAAGGAATAAAAAATTGTCCCTCAACCCTCAAGAATGTGGATTGATGGACTTGAAAGGAAGGATAGCCGTAAAAGGTAGATATGAAAGTATAAGAGGAGAGGGTCCCGCTCCAGTGGTAATCGATAAAAAGGAGGAAAACTGGACCCAGCTCAGGAATCCCTTGTGGTCGCCAACTTCCAAACTGATCAGCCGTAAGCCCCTGAGGTTGTAGCCATATCCAGGGTGCACCACAAGTGCTGGGGCTACATACACCCTACCTTTAGTGTGGCTTCAGCAAAAGGCAGGAAATAACATAAAAATAAAAAGAAGCCTGCCTCCTCACACAAGGAGGGTATCAGAAAAAAAACAAACAAGGGTCAATTACGTCAGAAAATAAAGAGACTCCCTAAGCCTTGGATAGCCTAATAATGTCGGAGTCGGTAGAGAACAAGTGTTGACCAAGTGTGGTCGACAGGAAAGAAGATAGACCGGAGCCTAGCACAAGTCAGTGGAAGCAATGACGGACTCAGCTGGGGCTCCATGGTCGTCAACCTACATTCCACTAGATGTAAGTAAGACAAAAACAAATTATTTCCATTTCCAAACAGTTGGGGTGAGGTGAGGCGAGTTTTCTAAACGTCAAACTCATGTGGTTTTTCCACTTCTACTGACGACACTCAAAAGACGTTTCGTATTCATTAAGACCGTTATTATCAGGAAACATTTTCTGCCAACAGGCGCTTACTTCATATGGCAAGGCTTTACACTCTTGGGTTAGTCAGTCTTTCTTGCTAAGGATGTTCTATATACCCTATAAAAGGCTATACATGTTAGTTCTGAACACTTAGTGTATATTAAAATTTTATGCACAGCTTATACAAGCACGAGTTGCATGCAGTCATACTTTGTAAGATAGTTACATACAACACGCAAAGTGTGTTTCCGCTACCTAGCGGTGGATATGAACACTCACTGGTGATATCCGAGGTGAGCTGATTTGCTCACATATTTACTCCCATATTGGCCCCCACATTTGCTCCCTTATTTGCTCCCACTTTTGCTCCCATATTGGCTCCCACATTTGCTCCCATATTGGCTCCCACTTTTGCTCCCAATTTTGCTCCCATATTGGCCCCCACATTTGCTCCCATAATTGCTCCCACTTTTTCTCCCATATTGGCTCCCACATTTGCTCCCACTTTTTTGCTCACACTTTTTGCTCCCATATTAATACCAACTCTTATAATTATAAGCAGCAGCAAAATGTAAATAGAATAATATTTCTGATAATGTTCAAAACAAAAGTCCTAAGGTCTTGGGTTTGAATTCCCAACTATGGTTGTCAGCCAATAAGTTACACTACAGGATACTTTTATTTTTGTGCTGTGTTGCGTGATAATTTGCCAATATCGCGGTG
The DNA here is from genome assembly GCA_946902985.2 of Meconema thalassinum. Taxonomy (NCBI): domain Eukaryota; kingdom Metazoa; phylum Arthropoda; class Insecta; order Orthoptera; family Tettigoniidae; genus Meconema; species Meconema thalassinum. Next base: position 181,677,199 of record OX336393.1, read on the forward strand.
TAGTGGTGTTAGCCCTGAGGTCTTGCGTTCCAACTCAACTATGCCCAGAATTTAATTTTGATCTGAGAGTTGAAAGGTTAGGTTAGGTGAAGTTAGGTTAGATAAAGTTAGGTTAGGTGAAGTTATGATAGGTTAGGTTAGGTTAAGCAAAGTTGGGTCAAGTTAGGTTAGGTTAGGTGAAGTTGGGTTCGGTGAAGTTGGGTTACGTTAGATTAGGTTAGGTGAGGTTAGGGTAGGTTAGGTTAGGATAGGTGAAGTTAGGTTAGGTTAGGCGATGTTAGGGTAGGTTAGGTTAGGTTAGGATTGGTGAAGTTAGGTTAGGGTAGGTTAGGTTATGACTAAGTTTGTTATGTTTAGTTGTTTTAGAAAAACATCACTTTTGCTCTCATATTTGCTTCCATATTTTCTTTGCACTTTCAACTATCTTGACTTGTGTATTGACTTTTGCCGGCATATTTGTTGTCATATTTGTTAGCATAATTGCTCCCTCTTTTTATATTTGCTTTGCTCCCACATTTCATCCCATATATGCTCCCGCTTTTTGCTTCCCACTTTTTGCTCACTGTTTTTGCTCCCACATTTGCTCACACTTTTGCTGACACTTTTTACCCCCCACTTTTGCTCCCACTTTTTGCATCTATATATATGCTCCCACATTAATCTATTGTTGTTATTACCAAGTTGTCTTTACAAGAAATTAGTTTATGCTTGACAGTTGATATGGAAGTATCAGTGACTAGGTATGGTAAGCCTTATGCATACTATAAAGGGTATTCATATATTGTGAAACGAAGCAATAAAATGGAACTGTTATTTGGCGCTGTTCAAAGCAACGATCGAAACAGTGTCGAGGAATGCTTAAGACAAAAGAATTGGACATACTTTCTTCAAACAATCATGATTGTAAACTTACTAATCATGCTAGTGTAAATGTAAGGAAAACTCAAACCGAAGCAAAAACCCAAGTCCAAGAAAAAAATAGTGCTGCTCAAGATAATATTAACCTCAGGTCTAATACACTACAACGCACTCATGCTGTTAGCGAGTTGTTTAATGAGAAACCTTTAACACCTCCTTTAAAACCCATGATCAGACACACACCCACATCTCAAAAGCCCTCAACCCTATCAGAGACAACATACCCCATCAAGAAGTTGGTTGGGGAAAAGGATGGTGATGGTGATGATAATAATAACTTAACAATATTAAAGCACACTATCACATCTAAAAAGAAGCTTTCAACACTATCAAAGGCAACTCAAACCATTGAACAGATTGTGGACATAGGTGGAAATTATGATTGTAAAGATGACGACGATGATGATGATCATTATGAAGAAGATTATAATGGTGAGGATGATAATAATGATGATGGTGAAAATGATGAACTGCTTCCCGAGTATTTAAAACCATTCATAAAAAATAGCAAATGGAACGATCCTAATATATTAGTCGAACGTCTACAGCTCTTGCATGCCTGTAAACAGGCTATTCATATTGGTTATGAGGAAGAGCTGTTAAAAATAGAAGATGAACTTCGTAAAGCTGGTATTATATTGTAATTGGTCAATGTAGCAACACCCCCATCCCCTAAAATAATGTTCAGCAAGTGTTATATTTAAAAACTATAACAAGCAAACGTGAACAAAAAAACTGCTGTATTCTGTGTGTGTGTGTGTGTGTGTGTGTGTACCTATTGTAAAAATGTATATATTTGAATTAAATTAATTAACACAGTTTGTATATATTTCTTGTTTTTTTGCATGTTGACTATATATTTGCTCAACCACTTTTCGTTTTTTCAATGCACATTTTTGATTTGTTTTGATTTTTCCGTAGCATTACAGTTATCAGTCTTGTAAACTGGGTGATTAATATAGGTATAAAGGCATCTTAAAAATCACAAGCATTACAGTTGTGACATATCACGTATAATATGTAACATGTTATCCTACATTCCACATAAGGCTCTCCCTTCTTAGCAGTGAACTCTGTTGGTCATTAAAATAACTACTTGTAAAATAATTCCAGTGGCATATCCTGTTAGCAAATATCATATATTAAATATTTTCACGTCATAGAACGACAACTTGAAAATCATTTATTGTAGGAATACCATTAATGGGACCACCAAGTTTGAATAAAACACCTACACAATAATCTTCATGTAATGGTACATAAATCTTAGGCCTATAATATAAAAATCCAACATGGTGACCATCCAGAATATTTAGACGGTTCTCAATATCTACGAATCTATTACAGCAATCAAACTGACAATTTGTATGTAGATAGAGGCAATTCATATTAGTAGGATATATGAAAATAGGGTATTTAGTTCTTCACGGAACTACTTGTTTAGTACTGTATAACTGTTTGTTGACTAGCATTTACTGTTACACAACGTTATGTTTGGTAAACTCTACACAAGTATCCTAATTGTCTCTGGTATAATGTCTTGTTTAACAAACATGGTCACACGGTTCGTCTATAGGTTTGAGCCTCTGTTGTATATGATTGCAAAAAATGATAAACCGCTAAACTCACTGGTCAATAACCAACATAGTGGCCAAAATGTTTCCCTGATAGGTAACTCATGTTTGGTTAGTCAATTCTTATTGCGAAGCCAGTCAAGACCTAAAAAAATAGTATTAACACCATATCCCTAAACAAATCAAACCATCTTAAGGTATTTATTAAATTTAATTGCATTTTAGGAAACTTGCAAGCATCTTGCAGCCTTCAAGAGGAAAGTATAGACAGGAATTGTGAAAAGGAAGCCGCTAAATCATTCAATGTAGTAAGTGTTATGAACCGCAAGGTAAGAAGTTATGAAAGTCTATGTGAGGATGTGGTTTTTACCGTTGGATGTCTTTTCTGGCACCCACCTCAGAGACGAGTTTATGGGAGATGAAACTCAGCTATCATGTTGAATGTGGAGCTCCTAGTCTAGGAGAAAGTCACGTTCAGGTATTTGTCTGCAGGGAGTGTGGGAAACGAAACAACAACTAAAAAGCATACAAGTAAAGGGAATATTATGGAATTTTCGAGTATATGTTGTGAATGTTTTAAAAAATTGGTTAAATTTCATGGTTTGTAGACCTCTTGGCTAAATTTGGTAGAATTTAGTGAATTTTCATCAATATTCGGGTAATTTTATATAAATTTGAGGTAGTTTCAACCATTCTTTAATAATTCAATGGCATTTCAATAAATCTGGTAGTCATTTGTTGGATTTTGCTGAAATTTGGTGGAATTTGCTAAATTTGCGGTAAATTTAGTGGATTTTAAAAAATTCTGGTCAATTTCAAGATAAATCTCAGATATTAAGATATTTTACAAATAACCTCTGTTACTGTGATGGCTGTATTAATGTGTGCTTCGACTATGAAGGGTAGGAATGGTAAGGAGCTGGTTATGGACTTAAGTGCATAGTCAATTATATTTACTATCAGGATGTGTGTTGTGGGAAAATCGAACACTCCTCTTGTTAGTTTTTCAAGTAAGTGTACTCCATGCTTCCCATAGAAGCCGCTAATGAGCTCTAAGCATTGGCAGTTTGCAACCGTCTCACTATTGTTAACATAGAATGCTCATTACTTGTTATTTCAAGTACATGTCATGTAGGTAAGGAATTGATCAAAACACAACATGTTTTGATTTTCTTTGCACTTGTCTGTGGGCAAACATGGCATTTACCTGGAGTACAAGTGGAAAACTACATGAGATTGACGTTTAGAAAACTCACCTCACTTCACCCCAACTGTTTGGAAATGGAAATAATTTGTTTTTGTCTTACTTACATCTAGTGGAATGTAGGTTGACGACCATGGAGCCCCAGCTGAGTCCGTCATTGCTTCCACTGACTTGTGCTAGGCTCCTATCTTCTTTCCTGTCGACCACACTTGGTCAACACTTGTTCTCTACCGACTCCGACATCATTAGGCTATCCAAGGCTTAGGGAGTCTCTTTATTTTCTGACGTAATTGACCCTTGTTTATTTTTTTCTGATACCCTCCTTGTGTGAGGAGGCAGGCTTCTTTTTATTTTTATGTTATTTCCTGCCTTTTGCTGAAGCCACACTAAAGGTAGGGTGTATGTAGCCCCAGCACTTGTGGTGCACCCTGGATATGGCTACAACCTCAGGGGCTTACGGCTGATCAGTTTGGAAGTTGGCGACCACAAGGGATTCCTGAGCTGGGTCCAGTTTTCCTCCTTTTTATCGATTACCACTGGAGCGGGACCCTCTCCCCTTATACTTTCATATCTACCTTTTACGGCTCTCCTTCCTTTCAAGTCCATCAATCCACATTCTTGAGGGTTGAGGGGCAATTTTTTATTCCTTCTGTCCTTTATTTGTCCTGTTATCCTTTTGTCTTACATTTCTTTTTTCTAGCTATAAGTGTGTAGTTAGTTTTAGTTATAGTTTACATTTAATTTTAATTTCACCATCAGCCAAACAATTAGGAGTCGATAGGACAGCTTGGCGGTTAAGTTTATAGGACGCTTGTCTTTTGTTTGAAACAACACCATGTTGAATTCCCGACTGGGTCAAGAATTTTATACTTTGTTGACTTATTTCTCATGGCTTTGAAACTGGCTGTCTGTAACGTGATCATTATTAATTTTAACTTCAGTGTACGGTGTAGGATTGGAAAGGAGGCAGTCATGGCTTCTTGATTACAACTATGTTAGCGTTTGTCTAAAGTATAAATAAAAATGATTTCAAATATCATGTAGGACATAAACTATTTTTAAATTCAGATTTGTGTTTCACAGTAAACACAAGCATTCTCCATTTAAAACAACCCATAAATTTCTTTTTCTAACATGATAGCCTATACATGTAGTAGGGTCAACAGCTAAGGATTCAATTTCAATTACCTATACCTCTCATGGTATGGCTCTTAGTCAATTCGTTAAACTACAGAAAACTTTTCTATATGTTCTGTTACATTATCATTTGACCATCTCACAGTGTAGTGTTTAACATACTTGGTTGTCTACCCTAAGGCCATGGCTTCCAACCCCGACTATACCAAAAAATTCATTTTCAATTTAAGGTTGCAATAAGGTTCATTGAGCCTTGTCAACCCTAACCTAACAACTATCTAGTCATGTAAATTAACACGGTGTGAAGCACGTCCACTATCAAGCAGACGAGTAATATGAAACTTGCTGGCAAGAGCGCCGTGTTCTTATCACCAAGACTCATTACACAAACAAAGCCAGTGGCTCTGTGCAGATTCAACCCAACGATCGTATGCAAGTGTGTGTTTGTTCAAAAAGCATCATTAATATAACTCAACTGTCACCACAGAGGTCCGGGTTCAATTTTCTAAAGGCTGCAACATGGTACACTCAGCCTTGTCAGGTAAAACGTTTTGGGTCAATTCATAAATCATGGGAAGGGGTTAGCCATTGTCAGTCCAAAACAACACCCTCTCTGATAATTAGTTTTATAAAATCTCAGGTCGATAACCTTAACGTTTTGGCTCTTTTGGGTAAATTCATGGGGCATGGCAACGGGTTGGCCATCCTGATTTGTACAACAACTGATAAAACTCTGTAGCCTTATTCGTTAGCTATAAACACATTAATCCATAATTACCTAATAATTATAATAATAATAATAATTAGCAAGCTGTCATCCTCCATACAAACATTCATTAAAGCATGGTTTCACAAAACTCTTATGCTTTTAAGTGTTTAATACATTTTTCTCCTGTAACATTACAATTCCCTGTTTTAAGAGTGAAATAATCTATCGAGGTAAAAGCGTATGTCATCACCTATTTTTCAACTATAACACATAATTTTAGGGTTCTTAGTTTGCAAGATATCGATTTTTCAATTTGGGGGTAGTTTTCACCCCCCTACTATTTTTCATGAAAAACAAAAGATCATAGGTTCAATTATCATTTTTACCCTTTTAACACCTTTTTCCCAAGTGTAAAATCACTATTTACTGTTTTAGGGGTGAAATCATCTATCCAGATAAAAGCCTATGTCACAACCAATTTTTTAAGCTATTACACCTAATTTTACGGTTCTTAGTTTCCAAGGTATCGATTTTTCAATTTAGGGGTAGTTTTCACCCCCTGCTATTTTTCATCAAAAACAAAAGATCATAGGTTCAATTATCATTTTTACCCTTTTAACACATTTTTCCTCAGTGTAAAATCACTATTTTCTGTTTTAGGGGTGAAATCATCTATCCAGATGAAAGCCTATGTCACAACCAATTTTTTAAGCTATTACACCTAATTTTACGGTTCTTAGTTTCCAAGGTATCGATTTTTCAATTTAGGGGTAGTTTTCACCCCCCTGCTATTTTTCATCAAAAACAAAAGATCTTAGTTTCATTTATGATTTTTAGGTGTTTAACACGTTTTTTTCCATAACATGACTATTTACTGTTTTAGGGGTGAAATGACCAATCCTGCTAAAAGCCTATGTCATCACCTATTTTTAGAGCTATAACGCCAAATTTTAGGATTCTTAGTTTCCAAGATATTGAGTTTTCAATTTTGGGGGGTAGTTTCACCCCCAAAGGGGGGACGTTGCCCCAAGTGCTAGGACCCCTCATACAAGTCCCTAGCATGATTGGTTCGCGAGATATTAACAAAAGAGTAGTTAGGCCCTTTTGACAAAAAAATGAATCACACATTCAAAAACGAGGCGTCCCATCAGGGGTTCGGAAAATATTAACAAAAGTGTAGTTAGGCCCTTTTGACAAAAGCCACCGGCGTGCATACATACAAAAAATTACTATTTCTCCCCGGGTAAGGCTAGTTTTTATTTTGGGGTTTGTCATACCTCGTTCATACAAAAGGAGAATTCATTACGAGTCCTACGACACCCCATATGTTTAAATCGCATTATTGGTTAGCGAGATACAAAAAAGCGAATGACCTATTAGTTTTTTGTTTTTTAATAAATATTTAAAAAGAACTCATCTATAAATAATCATTTAAAAGTTCCGCTCTCTTACAAAAGCCCTCAAGTGCGCATGCATACAAAAAACACTACTTAACCCCCGGGTAAGGGTAATTTTTATTTTGGGGTGGATATACCCCCGACCATAGCAAGGGGTGGTTCACCACAAGTCCTACGACGCCCTATATGCTTAAATCCGACCATGCGTTCGCAAATCATCGCCTATATTCGCCAGAAAGTAGGCTATCATTTTGTTTTTCCCTACACTCTTGAAACTTGCTGTCAGCTTGAAGGGCATAGGGACCTTTCATTGACGTCAAACAAACTTTTCTCTCATCTTCACCGTTTCCAAAATAGCGGCATTTTCACAAAACACCTATTTAAAAAAATAAACTCACCATCAAATAGAGCGGGAAAAATAGCATTTAAACGAGCCCTCACTCAACCCTGGTCCTCGCCCACCACCAAACCTTTTCCCAACATAGCCATACGTATTCAAGCACACACGCGACTTGCAAGAGAACCCCCAAGTTAACACTACTTGTTAAAGGTCAACCACGTCTCACAAGAACACTGCAGACATATCACGTGATCGCTCGCACAGCTGCAAACTTGCATGGGTATCAGATGACGTCAACACCCATTAATTTTTATCTCCATCGCATAAATAAGTCAAAGGTTATCTGCTTCAAGCGGTTACCCAAAGGTTATGTGCTTCAAGCGGTTAAAGGTCGACCTCTTCCCACGCTAACATGTGCACGTGCACGCTGCACGTGCTCACATCCGCATGGTTATCAGATGACATCATGATGATGCAATATGTCCTCGCGCCAACACCCATTAACTTTTTATCACCATCGCATAAACAAGCCAAAAGGTCAACCCATTCCCACGCTAACACGTGCAGTGCACATGCTCGCTCCTGGACCACGTGCTCGCTCTAAGGACCCATGACGTCATCGCGATTACGCAATATCTGCTCGTGATGATGCAATATTCAAAGGGATCATTCCCCTCCTACTGGGAATTATTAAATTTGGAGTACCCCAGGGATCGGTTTTGGGCCCACTACTCTTCCTTCTATATATCAACGATATAACACAGAACGTTCATTCACATAAGGAAATTTTGTTTGCGGACGATACAACACTCGTAATAAAAGGTGAAACTAACAGGTCATACAGCAGTCTGCTGACTCCGTTACAGGAGAGTTAACCAAATGGTCACAAGATAATCGCCTCATAATCAACTATAAAAAAACAGTATGTCTAAATTTCCACACTATACAGAATAGGAATCCTGCGAAGCCCAATATAACATTAAATGGTCATCAAATAGAAAATAAATCAGAAACCAAGTTTTTAGGACTATGGATACAAAAATGACTTGAAATGGATTAAACATATACAATATCTGAATACTAAGTTGAACTCGATGTGCTTTTCGTTACGTATTTTGAAAACCTGCCCAAGCATGCACACATTAAGAAAAACTTATTTTACTTATTTCCATTCATACTTAAGATATGGGGTCATACTTTGGGGTATGTCACCAGATGTACTAAGCACGTTTAGGATACAGAAGAGGGTGATTAGGGCAAATGTAAACATTAGAGAATCATGTAGACCTCTGTTTAAAGATTTAATCATTCTCCCACTGCCCTGCATAAATATATTTGGGTTATGTTTTTTTAAAGAATTTAATGAATAAAGATGTTTTTCTTAAAACAAACAATGATGTTCATAGGCATAACACAAGACAAAATCAAAACATTCATATTTTACACACACAAGCATATATCAAAAAGGAACTTTTCACACAGGAGTTAAATTATACAATAAACTACCCCAGTATATAAAACTTGCCCCAAAACTAAAAACCTTTGAAAGAATGTTGAAAGCTTATTTGCAGTGCCATTGTTTTTACTGTGTAGTTGAATATCTTAGCATATAGGAGCGATGAAATCTTACTTTTCTATTTTAATTGTAATACCTAGCTGTAAGTTGTTGTATTTATAGAATTAAATTTTCATACACTGAAAAAATGGAAATTGCAACACCCAGAAAGAGTGGTGCTACATTGCTGCAATTGAACATGCAGGACGAGTGTTCGGTTGTGATTCGATGATTACACTTTCAGTTTCCTCTGTCCGCAAGTTTGCACAACAATCAATACAGGATGTGCCTACCACGAGCTGCAATACATTGATGAATTCGGCGAGGCATGGAGTCAATGCTCAATAGGACTGAGGTCCGGGGATTTGGCGGGCCATTCTAAGGTTGTGAAGTCGTGGAGAGCTTCTCTGGAGATGCGTGCAATGTGAACCCGGGCATTGTCCTGCTGAAACATCACATGAGCAATGCTCGCCATCATAGGGACAACCACTGGATTGTGTATCCCATCAACGTTCTGTCGAGATGTCATAGTGCCCTCAACAAGCATTAATTGTGATTTTACATTAAAGCCAATAGCTCCCCACAATAATGCTAGGGGTTGGCCCTGTGTGCCTCTCGACAATAAGGTCTGGGCGGCCCCTCTTCCCGATACGTCGGCGCACACGATTCCGGCGATCACTGCGGGCAAGATCAAGCGCGATTCATCACTAAAGACGACCCTATGCCATTCGTCGACCCACGTCGATCGTTCTCGACACCAGGCCAGCCTTACACGTCGCTGTTGTGGGGTCAATGGAACACCTTCTGCAGGGACACGGGATCGTAAGCCAGTTGCACGCAGGCGATTACCAACTGTTTGTTGTGTAACGTGGGTGCCACAGCTGCTCGAATTTGCGCTGCTGTTGCATGGGGTTTCATCCGGTCCATCCGAATGATGCGGCGATCCTTTCTCACAGTTGTCTGTCGCCCTGGGCCTGTGACAGGTCTATGAGTGTGGGTACCTTCATTTGACCACTGCTGCCATACACGTTGTACCGTAGATGCCTGTCGGCCAACACGTGCAGCGACAGTCCTTAGCGGTAATCCAGCCTCACACAGCCCAATTATCCGAGCCCTCTCGAACGGCGACTGTTGTTGATAGCGTGGTCTTCTCTGTCGTCGAGGCATGTTTGACGGGGAACACTTCACTGCACAGACTGCAAGTCAACTACGCTACACCAGAGTCCGTATACTGGAGTTGATTCCTCCGCGACCAATCACGTGGGGAGACCTGTAGCACAAATCCAATGCGTCTGAAACTTTGATCGTTGACATACCTACATGGCATCGTTCCATATCTTGAAAATCAACACAAACGACCAATGCCTTCATGGTGTTGCAATTTCCAGTTTCTTCAGTGTATTATGATAATAGAGTAAGGTGTAAATAGTTGTCCATTAAGATTGTATTTTCTTAAGATCTATTAATATAATAAGTTATAAATAGTTATAGTACTAGTAATATATATCTGCTTGTTCTTTTATTTTATAGATGTAATTTCTGACGTGTCCTATATCAAACATGTATTGTATACATGTAATTGATCAAATGGATTTAATAAAAATCTAATCTAATCTAGAAGCAATAAAAGGAAACTTCAGACATTGGGACATTGAGGTACATTACAGCCTTTTATTATTACCTTATCTGGAATCGACAGTACATAACATGATTACATGTATCCTTTATTTGTGATATTTGTGTGTAGATTTAGCGGACGTTATGTTCTGTTGTATTTCCGGAAACATTTGGCGTCAAAATATATGTGTTTACGCAGTGTTAGCAATTACCATGTGGTTGCGCTAGGCTTCCCATATGACAGATGGGTGGTGTTGCCAAACCTTATGACACGGCTTGAGAATTGTAGACGGCGATGCTGGAGCTCAAGAGCGTATATTGGCCGAAAAGTGTCATCATTGTGTAGGCCTATCATACCGGTATTCTTTCACAAGACATACTTGCAAATGAAATTTCACACCTTCTGTAAAGTTTCTGGAGTCCATGATGCAGTTAGCAAACTCGAATATAGCTTTGAAACGTAACCGTGTCATGATTCGAAATGCACAAAAACAAATCTGAGCAGTCAATCAGTGCTCGATAATACGTAATTCACACATAAAATCCAGTGGAACACACGAATTAGATCGCGTGTGTCGCACTATTATACATAATATTAGACTGTCAGTAATTTAGGGATCACATTAACTGATTATAACAGGATAATACGAAAGTGTTCCATAGCAATAATGTGTTCTTGAGTGTTTTTATCCTACCTATCCCCGCCATGTTGGACGGACCGCAGTGCCCCAAGTGATAGTTTGAGTTGCCAATTGTTTTGTAAAGCTTTTAAGCCAAGATTTCAGTGTTGTAGTGTAATCTGTGGTGAAAACCAGAGGAAAACCGCTCGAGTCGAGAGTGTATCACATTACAAGTACGGTACTTATGGCTTACACTACAGAGTACAGACAACTGGCAATGTTTTCACACTGCACATCAAGAATAGACTCAGCGTCGCTACCAAAGCCATAAATGACATAAAACATTTGACTAAGCTATCTATAGAAACAGCTTTAAAACTTTTTCGGTTAAAAGTTACCCCTATTGTGACTTGTGGACTGGAGAGCGTTTGGACACATTTAAATATGCAGCATTTAGAACAATTGGAGAAACTGAAGGCGACTTAAAGAAGGTCTTGGGTGTATCAAATTATACACCTTCAAGAATGGTGTACGAGCTGACTCGCGAGGTTGTTTTTTTTATGTAGAAGAACTCCTACTTCGAATGCTGCTACCTTCTACTCCAGGATAGGTAAAATTCATGGAAGCACTACAGTCAAAGAAGGACATTTGGTGGGATTTTTATGCCACGGACGCTATGATTTTCGACGTTTGGAAGAGCTGACCTGAGCTGAGACATATTCTTACACGCTTTGCCATACATAGTTTCCATTATATAATGTGTCGGACCAAAAAGTTCCATCATCCGTGAGACGAATGTTTGTGTGAGCACTGTGGAGAGCAATGTGAAAGATACCACGCTACGTTCTTCACATTAAGGCATGAACCTTTGATATTCCTAGGGAGTAACAATTTGTTTACTGAATTATTTTTAGATTTTATTCATTATATGTATGGCCATTGATTGCAATAAACCCTTTATTATTGTAATCTGTGGTGTTGTCTATACAAATTCTTAGTTTTAGCTCTTCATTAACATATTGTTAGATGTGCCTCGGCTGGGCCCAGGAATCGACGAGAAGGAGTTTTCATTTTAAAGGCTGGTGCCCATGTTCTTTGACACACGAGTACACGAGGTTATTCGGTTTAGTGCATTATTTTGAGTCAGAGTGTTGGCACATGGTATGGTGGCTTAGTTTAAGCAGATGGGACCTATTTGTGGGAGAAAAGTACATTTGTTGGGAATTGATCTTTAAGAGAATAAACTTTTGCGTGAAAACCATAGTCAGGTGAAAGAGACGGGTTGAAACATGACGTATTTGAAATCCTGGGAAGAGTTTGAGAAGGCAGCTGAGAGGTTATACATGCAAGATCCAATGAAGGTGATTTTAACCTGTAATTTATAAGTAATGTAGAACAAATGTGTTGATCAGTCGCTAAATGGAAATATTCCAGCTAGCAAGTGTAATTGGAGCGTATGCCCCATAGCAAAGCTCCATTGTACTTGGGGCCAATGAAATAAACTAGAATTTTGTTTTGTGGTTCATAGGAAATATTCAATTGTGTAAGCATGATTTTGAAGTTTAAGTTAATAGTACGAAATAATTTTACATTCATTTGATCCAGCTTCTTTGTCCTCATGCCTGAAGGCTTTTCAAGTGTGGTAGGCCTATTATAAACTTGTAGGAGGGATACCTACTGACCATTCTACTCATTACAGGTGCGGTGTTGCATGAAATACACCCACAACAAAGGTGGCCTTTCGTTGAAGATGACAGATGACGTTGTTGTAAGTTAAAATGATTTATATGTGCTCTTGAAGTTTGTGTGATATGTATCGGCTAACACTTGTATGTTCGAATACTAGTTGTACAGGGAGATTCTTTTGCTGGAGAGGGGCCGGCTACCAGGCGCGCGCGCCTTCTGCCAGCCAACCGAGCTTGCACCGCGGATTGCGCCCCGGGAGAAACCGTAACATAGTACATTAATTAATGGTAAATTCACCAGTAAATCATGATTAAAGAGCTTGCCTATCCACATGAGAAGTTGAGAGTGTTCTCCTTCAGCTGACAGACAGGTGGGTTGTACCATGTAAATAATTTAACGTTTACATGTTTTAATTCCCTTCTGTTGTGAGGGATATCTGCTGCCGTATATTGTTCTCCAGCTCCGCTAGGGTACGGGTAATTGATCTGTACACTTTGTATTTTAAATTGGAACTCGTGTAGTATACGTTGCCCGCAGCCATTGAAATCCGAAAAATTTTCTATAGAAATGGCCAATGTTGCTAATATACAGGAGTTGAATATTTTATCGCTAGAGGGTGTTAGTGAATTTTTTCAGAGTGCCAACATTATTGATTCCAGACCAATATTTTCATCCAGACCAATGGTTTTCGCCTAGACCAATAAAGGTTAGGTAGCGCGGCCCTATGGGCCACGTTAGGCTACACCCCTGGTTTTTGTCACGCACAGTGGGGGTAGTCACGCATCAATAATCTTTATCCAGTCCAATGGTTTTGCCTAGTAGTACAATCGGTAAGTTGGCGGCATGCTTTTTGATAAGTTTATTACTTGAAAGTTGACAATTTCCTTATTTTGGAAGTGTTTACACGGTGTTTGTTAATGGCAAATGGCTTTAATAACTTGGCAGAGTAATTATAAACCATTTTCAGAGCGCTAGTAAGTAAAATAACGCACTTTCAAAACGGGCAACGTATACTACACGAGAGCCTTTAAATTAACCCACAATTGAACATCAAACGGGCTTAGGTCCGTGCTTCGATTAATTACAGTAGACACACAGGGGGTGCAGGAGTAGCTACATGATGTAACTTCCAAAGTTTCTGTCTGTCAGCTGAAGGAGAACATTTTTAGTATCTTCTGTGAAAAGATACTGGTGACTTGAGGTCATCCAGATTCCCAAGAAAAGGAAAAAAAACCCATCTGTGCTTCTTTAATTAATTCTTGCAGCTGTTGTTTATGTTACCTTCTTATATGTGCACTGACACTACACACCCTAGTTGATGAAAGTTTAGTGACATAATGACTTCAATGACCCTGGTTAGGTCGCCTCTGCCTCGCGCAACCGTGCAGCTCCAGCTCGATCGGCTGGCGGAAGGCGCGCGCACCCGGCAGTCGGCCTCCAGTCCTTTTCCAGCAAAATAATCTCACTGTACTAGGCTATTCAATATTCTATATACCCCAATCCGGTAATTCTTTGGGAGTGATAAACGTGGATCCTACACCGATCGCAATTGTCATGGCTTGTTGTTTGCACAATTGTTAATGAAAGCAGCGTATTAGATGTCTTAAACTGTTACCGAGACGCACACAGGCCTATACGCTGATGCCATTTCACTGTTGCCAATGTACGGTATACAAACATGGTGGCCACTACTCCTGGAAAACTCCTGGATTTTTATTAGGTCTGGAAAACTCCTGGAAAATGATGAAATTTTTGAAAACTCCTGGAAAATAGCCTCTGTTAATTAATTATCCCGTATGGGATGGTAAAAAAAAAAGAGGTGGAAGGATCCTATGGATTGTTAGAATGGTGAACAAAAGGGGACAAGAGATAGAAAATAGGGAAGAACTGAAGTAAATGTGGAAAGAATATTTTGAAGAACTTCTGAACCCAAATGGAAAAGATGGTGAGGAGGAAGAAATCGGCGAAGAGGAAGATGAATTGCAAACAGAAAAGGGCTTAACATGGAAAGAAGTGGAAGATGCAGTGAACAAGATGAAAGGAGGGAAGGCACCGGGTGTGGATGAGTTGAGTGTGGAGATGGTGAGAGCAGCAGGAGAGGTGGGGATACAGTGGTTGTACCGAGTGATGAGGACAGCAAGGAAGGAAAGGAAGACCCAAGAGGACTGGAAAAAAGGAATAATTGTCCCGATCTTCAAGAAAGGTAGTAGAACAGATTGCAGAAACTATCGGGGAATAACACTGATGAGTCATTGTGCAAAGATCTTCGAGAAAGTTTTGGAAAAGAGAATTCGGACAAGGATAGAAGGAGGGATGAGGGAAGAACAACATGGCTTCAGAGCAGGAAGGTCCACAGTGGATTTGATTTTTGCTGTAAGGCAGTTGCAAGAACAGCACTATGAGTATGGAACAGATCTACTGATGGCCTTCCTGGACATTGAGGAAGCATATGACAGTGTATGCAGAAACAAAGTATGGAAGTCCCTGGAGGATAGAGGAGTAGAGAAATGGACTATAAAGAGGATAAAGGAGATGTACAAGGGAAGCGTGAGCTGTGTGAAAGTGGGTGGAGAGAGATCAGACTGGTTGGAACAGAGAAACGGCCTGAAACAAGGAAGTGCACTGTCACCGTTACTTTTCATTGTGGTGATGGATGACATAATGACCCGAGTGGCACAAGTAATTGGGGAAGGAAAGATGAAAGCAATGGTGTTTGCAGATGATTTGGGGAAACAAGAAGGAGGAGGTACAGGAGCAGTTGGACGTGTGGGAAGGAATAATACAAGGATACGAGATGAAATTTAGCATAAATAAGAGTGAGATGGTGATCACAACAAGGAAGAAGGAAAGAACCACAACGGGAATAGCAATTGGTGGGGATCAGCTGAAGAAAGTGGAGAGTTTCAAGTATCTGGGAAGCCTGATACAGGATAATGGAAGTAACGATAGAGAAATAAATGAGCGGGGGAGGCAGGCAGAAGCATTTCGGAGGAGTGTGAGAAGCATGTTATGGAGCAAGGATGTCCCTCAGAACAGCAAAAAGATCATATATCGGACGTACTATGTCCCTATCCTGACGTATGCCTCGGAGACCTGGGTTATGAAAGGAAGGGAGAAGAGCAAAATACAGGCCAGTGAGATGAGGTTCTTGAGAAGCAGTATTGGAACTACAAAGATGGACAGAATAAGAAATGAGAGGACCAGAGAATTAATGAAGGAGGAACCATTACAGGATGGTATAGAGAAATCTAGACTTAGATAGTATGGACATGTAAAACGAATGGAGGAGAAGAGGATGCCCAGGAGAGTACACGAGACGAAGTGGGAAGGAAAGAGACCGAGAGACAGGTGGGTGGAAGAAAGCGTGAAGAAGAGAGGAGAAGACGACAAGGGTGGAGGCTGAGAGTTGGTGGGAAGACAGAAGACGTTGGAGAGGCTTGTGTTCCAAACAGACCCGGCCAGTGGCTGGAAACTGTGCAAGATGAAGAAGAAGAATTAATTATAAAACTCTTTCCATCCTAAATCATCCTCCCGCTGCGGTTTTGGGTGAGCACTCTATCGTTAACGAAAGAAATTTCCTCAGGCTACCTGTTTCTGTGTGAGAGAGCACGCGATAGTATTTTTGTAAAACATAGCGAGTATAGACAACTTCACCGCAATTAAATTGCAGGCGGCAATCTTTTCTCTTTTTTATGCGGATATTTCAGTCACTAAGGCTTTTTTAAAACAACAATTAAATCATTTGTGTGTAGACTTGCGTATCAATAACGCAATCACCACTAATTTCACCAAACAAAACTGCTTTATTTTGGTCTTGAAGAAGGCAACCGATAAAGACCGCGCTTATTTTTAAGTCTGGAAAAATGAGAATTACTCCTGGGCAACTCCTGGAAAATCGTTGACCGATTTGAGTGGCCACCATGTACAAAATACATGACAGGTCATGTGTTGGGAGCTAAGCGAGAAACTGTTGACTTACGAAGTAGAGAGATACACTATTGGCTAAAGATAGCTTTGAAGCCATTTTTCAGTGTTGCCTTATTCATCATCATCATCTTCTTGCACAGTTTCCAGCCAATGGCCGGGTCTATTTGGACAACTTGCCTCTCCAACGTCTTCTGTCTTCCCACCATCTCTCAGCCTGTCCACCCCCTTCAGCCACCTGCCTCTCGGTCTCTTTCCTTCCCACTTCGTCTCGTGTATCCTCCTGGGTATCCTCTTCTCCTCCATTCGTTTTACATGTCCATACCATCTAAGTCTAGATATCTCTATACCATCCTGTAATGGTTCCTCCTTCATTAATTCTCTGGTTCTCTTATTTCTTATTCTGTCCATCTTTGTAGCTCCAATAATGCTTCTCAAGAACCTCATTTCACTGGCCTGTATTTTGCTCTTCTCCCTTCCTTTCATAACCCAGGTCTCTGAGGCATACAGTACGTCAGGATAGGGACATAGTACGTCCGATATATGATCTTTTTGCTGTTCTGAGGGACATCCTTGCTCCATATCAGCTTCTCACACTCCTCTGGAATGCTTCTGCCCGTCTCCCCCACTCATTTATGTCTATCGTTTCTTCCATTATCTTGTATCAGGCTTCCCAGATACTTGAAACTCTCCACTTTCTTCAGCTGTTCCCCACCAATTGTTATTCCCGTTGTGGTGCTTTCCTTCTTCCTTGTTGTGATCACCATCTCACTCTTATTTATGCTAAATTTCATCTCGTATCCTTGTATTATTCCTTACGACACGTCCAACTGCTCCTGTACCTCCTCCTTCTTGTTTCCCCAAATCATCTGCAAACACCATTGCTTTCATCTTTCCTTCACCAATTACTTGTGCCACTCGGGTCATTGTCATCCATCACCACAATGAAAAGTAACGATGACAGTGCACTTCCTTGTTTCAGGCCGTTTCTCTGTTCCAACCAGTCCGATCTCTCTCCTCCCACTTTCACACAGCTCACGCTACCCTTGTACATCTTCTTTGTCCTCCTTATAGTCCATTTTTCTACTCCTCTGTCCTCCAGGGACTTCCATACATTGTTTCTGCATACACTGTCATATGCTTTCTTAATGTCCAGGAAGGCCATCAGTAGATCTGTTCCATACTCATAGTGCTGTTCTTGTAACTGCCTTACAGCAAAAATCAAATCCACTGTGGACCTTCCTGCTCTGAAGCCATGTTGTTCTTCCCTCATCCCTCCCGCTATCCTTGTCCTAATTCTCCTTTCCGAAACTTTCTCAATCATCTTTGCACAATGACTCATCATCAGTATTATTCCCCGATAGTTTCTGCATTCTGTTCTGCTACCTTTTTGAAGATTGGGACAATTATTCCCTTTTTCCAGTCCTCTGGAGTCTTCTTTTCCTTCCATGCTGTCTTCATCACTCGGTACAAGACAACCATTGTATTCCCACCTCTCCTGTTGCTCTCACCATCTCCACACTCGACTCATCCACACTCGGTGCTTTCCATCCTTTCATCTTCCTCATTGCATGTTCCACTTCTTTTCATGTTAAGTCCTTTTCTGTTTGCAGTCCATCTTCCTCTTCCCCGATTCCTATCTCCTCGCTGTGGTTTCCATTTGGGATCAGAAGTTCTTCAAAATATTCTTTCCATATTTTCTATCGCTTGTCCCCTTTTGTTCACCATTCTAACATAATCCGTCGGATCCTTCTGCCTCTTATTATTTACCATCCCATACAGACCTTTTTTGTACCTTCACTATCCTCCATCATCCTTGTCCACTCTTCCTTCCACTTTCTTCTCTCCTCAGCCACTACTCTCTTTGCCTCCTTCTTTCTTTCCTGGTACTCTTCCCTTGTCTCTACCGTCCTATTTTGATACCACCTCCTAAAGGCTCTATTCTTTTCCCTTACTATATCTTTTGTCTTCTCATTCCACCATGGTGTTTCCTTCCACCTCTTCTTACTACTTGTCCTCCCATATACTGCACCTACTAGTGTCTTCTTAAATCTAGCCTACTCCTCTTCCACTCCTCTTTCTTCATCTGTTGGAATTCTTTTACCATTTTGAGGTACTCAACCCTTCTATCTCCTTCTTTCAGTTTCCATATCCCTACACGTCTTTCCTGGTTCTCAGTCCCTTTCTTCTCCTTAGTCCCTCTCAGGTTCATTACCAGCAATCGATGGTCGCTATCCAAATTCTCCGATGGTATAACCTTGATGTCTGTGATGTTCTTATTTAATTCTCTCTCATACAGGATATAGTCGACCACTGACTTCCTGGTCAAATCATCACTGTACCATGTGATTGTGTGGCTCTCTCTTTTCTTGAACCAGGATTTCCCAACTAGCAGGCTGTTGCTTCGACAGAAGTCCAACAGTCTCTTTCCTCCAACAGTCTCTTTCCTTCCTTATTTACCTCTGGTCCAATCACACTCTCATACCCTTGTCTTTCTTTTCCTACATGGGCATTCAGATCCCCCATAACAATCATATTCCTTCCTTCCAGCTGCTTCTGCATTTCCTCTTCAAACTCCTCCCTCTCTTCAGAGGCACAGCCTACCTGTGGAGCATACACACTATTTCCATGGTCTCTCCCCTCAGTGCTACTTTCACTTTCATCATCCTATCACTTATTCTCTCCACTTCTTCTTTTAAACCATCTCGTACTACTACTACCACTCCATTCCTCTTTCGCTCTTCATTCCCACTCCAGTATAGTCTATAGCCTTTTCCTTCTTTCCATCATATCCACTATCTCCTCCACCTTCCCCGTCAGCGTTCTTATGTTTAAAGTTCCAAGTCTTAGTCCGTGTTTACAGCCGTGTCGTCTATTATATCCGTCATGTCCGAGGCTTGTTATATTTTTGAAAGCATTTGGTTTCAACCACTACTTGCTTGCTGGGCCTATCGTAGCGTCACCAGAGCCCCGTTAGCCGTCACTTTTCAGCGTTCCTGTAGGACCTTCACAGCTACCGTAACGGCCCCGGGGCACACGAAGTCCCCACTGTCCTTCGCTCCTACAGGCAATCCCCTACTTTGTCCGTTGCCCGTCTTCCACGACGTGGACGAGGGGTTGGACTTATGCCTTTTTAACAATTAATATTGTAGCTTTCAGACGGTCAACACACAAATCCTTCCACTTACTGGAATACAGTCGAAGTTCGATATCTCGAAGTGCCTTCGGAGATAAAAATTACTTCGAGATATCGAAAATTCTGGATACTTTTTCAAAAAGAAAGAAAAGAAGAGGGAGGGATACAATTAAGTTACAGTATTATAAACATACGAATAGACAACTGTTGCTACTTCTAATATTATTGTTACTAGAACTTCTCCTATGGGCTTACCAGCTATGGTTTAATACTATCGTATTAATTATTTACAAGTTTCAATCCATTCTACTACATTGCATCTATTTTGTTAAACTACTACACAGTTATACAGTATTACTAGTGCATTTTCATTTTACAGTACATACAAATTCAAATCTTTGAAAAGAAGTCCGTCAGTATCTTTTGCTTCCTTTTCTGCAACACCCGGTTCTCCACGAAGTTTTCTAACCATTACTGTCACTCTTTCCTTGCTTCGTTTCCCACCGTGACACGTTTCCCCTTTAAATGCGAGGGTCTTTTCTGGCAAACATTTAAAAAACAGATCAGTTTCATCGGCATTTAGAACATCACGAGGGTCGTAATCTGCCAGTAGAGTTGGTAGAACGTCTCGTCGATAGACTTCACAGTCAACCTCAGATACACTAGCACTTTCACCTGACCTAACTTTCTAAACAATTCGGTTTCTATGTTTAAATTTATCTAGCCTTCCTGCACTAGCCTGGAACGATTCTATATCGAACTCCTCAGCAAATTTATGTGCTTTTTCACGAAGTATGGAGCCTTGAAGTGAATGTTTTAGTCCCTCATACACTTGACCCACTTAAACATAGCTTCCTCCAACTGAGGGTAACTTGAGCTCTTAAAACGTTTCCTCTCCGATGAAAAACGTGACTCCTGAATAGCACTAGCAATCTTGGTCTTTATTTTTCATAATTGTTGTCAGTGTGCTTGCTATAATGCTGAATTCCACCGCAATATCTTTCTTCCTTCTCACACCCTTTTCCACTTCGTGAATTAACTTGAATTTTTCACTTGCATTTAAACATTTCAGAACACGTTTCTCCTCCTTGGAGTTTGCATTCCTGATTTACACAGTAGGTCAGAAACTACAGGTCAGTGCTCTCTCGCCAGGCTTATCAGCCAAGGACACGAAGGGTGCGGGCATGCCATAAATAGCCGGACTTTCCCTCTTACTGTTATTGTCTGGGGTGTACAACGACCCAAACCCGTCTCCTTGCTCTCAGGCAGGAGCGTATATAAGGGGGGTGCTGAGAGGCTTCAGCCCCCCCCCCAAAAAGCCAATAAAAATTAAGAAAGTGCTGCTTTGGTAAGAGCATAAAATAATTGTAAATTTGGTTGTACCCTAATCTTAACTTATCGGCTAAGTCATAAACAATATTAAAATTGAAATTATACTAACTCGTGGTGTAGTGGGTAGCATTCTTCGCTGCCGCCCCGGAGATCCGAATTCGATTCCCGGCTCTGCCAAGAAATTTTAATTCTAGTCTGAGGGCTGGAACGGGGTGCACTCAGCCTTGTAAGGTAGAGCTGTGAATTCCACAGTATGATTTTTGAGAAATACATGTAAAAAGAACTGTTTACCTTTCTGCTTAGTAAATTGACAAATATGTAGATATATGCCATTCATACTCATAGATCATAATAGAAGTTAATTAAGTATAAAATTTTATTTGTGTGTTGTGTTGTATTTTACAACTTTTTTTGTGTTGCCAGTAATAATTGTAGGCTATATAAACTTTGAATCTTATCTAAAATAATTACACAAAGTTATATGCTCTAAGGTATTGGTTGATATTTCTGGGTATTTTGCGGTGACAATCCCCTGAGAATACTCACAATTTTCCAGGATAGTCAGCCCCCTCCGAATTTTTTTTCTATATACGCCCCTGCCCTCAGTCTGCTCTGGAATGTAGCAGACTACTCAAAACTGACAGAAATAACTTCTCCAAGTACCGTACCGTACCCAAGGTGAACAAAAATCTCATATTCCAAGCCCCAAGTAAGAACTCCAGTCTTCAAGGCAATTGTATTTTCACCCCAACTTCGATATATAGAATTTTTTTTATGCTTGGGGAATGAAATATTCCTCGAGTTATCGAAATATTCGAGTAATAGAACTTCGAATTATAGAACAAATGTAACATGTGAATTAGATACGATACCGCCGGGAAATGAAAATTACTTCGAGTTATTGAAAATTCGAGATATAGAAGTTCGACTTATGGAAGTTCGACTGTATGTGCAAATTTACCTGAAATAAATGGTACCACTTGACGACAGCTACTTAACCCGATGAGTACTACGCCCGCCCATAGATGGGCTGATGCAGTTGGTCCATCAGTGCTACGCCCGTCTATAGACGGTGCACGAGAACTCTTATTTTTTTCAGTATCACGGTTCACTCTCAAGAGAACCGAATCGATGTCTGGCATGTTCTGCCATCAGTTGGGCATTATGTGGAACTAATTGAGCATGGCTAATATCTTCGGGAAGTGACTACCACAGCTTTTTGTAGAAGTCAGTCGTCTCCAGATGTCGTTCATCCGTGATGTTAACAAACATGGCGAAACAACAAACTAATTGCTCTCGACGCGATATTATTTCGGATCCAAGAATCCTTCAGTTAACCACAGCGGAAAGTGATGATGAAGTAACATACTGTATATTAATTGCCTACAGATTTTAGGAAATATTTTATTTTGGGTCCTTTACATTGTATAAAGGTGAAGTACACGTGAGCACGAAAAGTTAAATTTTAATTTCTCTCATTATAATATTGAATATAATCGTAAGATCTTCAATTTGCATATAAATATTTAGAACCAACATTTAAAGCTATTCGCCCCCTTGATAGGTTAAAAATTGTGACTTCTATATATTTTTTTTACATACGAATGAATAAACTCAGCACTGAGGGACCACACAGTCAAATGGAAATGCAGCACTTAAAGGGTTAATGAGAAAAAACTCTTAAAGTACTGAAATTAGCCCAAAATATCTGAATTAATAGTCTGGAAAACATCTGGAGACGATGTAATGGGTGTTTACTTCTCCGCTGTCTGTAAATCACCCAGCCATCCCAAATATGATCACGACTTACATAGGCTAGATGAAATTCCAGCTGACACGACCAATAGCAACATGTACAATATTGCCAACCCCACGCATTCAGTACTATTTCGCATCCGGTATAGTCTAACAAAAGAGTGCCTTCAAGTAAATATGAAAGTGCGCTAAGTATCATTGCAATGGTTAATACTATTCATTAAAATTGCAAAGTAGTGCAATGTCCCTTTTCGTAACTTTTGACAAGGTAGATTATTGAAAATATATCATTTATGATTTACATACCTTTCAGGGAGTCCTTACGAGTTCATTTCAATTTGAATTCCCACTGCCTGCACCGGATATAATTGCTTTTTAGGTAAATAAAGCATTTTTGGTCGTGTTCATTTCACGAGGTCGGCCATTTTACATTGACGTAGGACACTACGTCAAACCCCTTGTGACATGTTGCCAACATGCCGATACAAAATTAACCAGACGACACGTGTATAATGAAATAAAAGACAAAACCATTGGCCTGGATAAAGATTATTGATGCGTGACTACCCCACTGTGCGTAACAAAAACCAGGGGTGTTATCTATTACCCAACCACAATTGGTCTGGACGAAAATATTGGTCTAGGCAAAACCATTGGTCTGCCGGATGCGATATACAGTGAGTCCGGGAATGTTCTCCGCAGCGCCTACATGCATCTGCGAGAGATAGCTAACAGCAGTTAAGCTTGCATCATAACAAACAAACAGTAAACTTTGTACTCACTACAGCCATTCATAACAGGTGCTGGAAGTGTTGTCCTTGTGTTCGAAGACAGACATCAACACGTCTACACATATTGTCGAAGACTTTCACTAAAGTTTCTTGTGGAATGGACTGCATATAATTAATGATATTCACTTGAAGTTCCTCAATCGTTTTTGGATTAGTTTTTATACCTCAGATTTCGCCGCACCCCAAAGGCAATAATCTGGTGGGGTTAAATCGGGAGATCGTGGAGGCCAGAGGCCTTTAGTTATTATTATATCCCAAAAAAATTGATTTAAAAGGTGAAGCGATTGGTGAGACGTATGTGCTGTGGTGGCATTGTCCTCTTGAAAGAAAGAGCATTCAATTTAGTCTTCATTTAACTGAGCAATAAACTTGTAAATTATCTCAGAGCCATAGACACCAGAATTTACCGAACTGTCTTTAAGATGATTGGTCCTATTACGCGTGCTCGTGATATGCCAACCCATACGCCAATTTTCTGTGAATGCAATGGTAATTGTCTTAGTGCATTGGGATTGTCTGAAGACCAAATTCGAGAGTTTTGGGAATTTACATAGCCGGATAAGTGAAACCATGCTTCGTCTGAAAAATACGTTTGTCCATGTCGATTTATGAATCTTTGGAACCAATCACAGTACATCACTCTTTTTCCGTGATCAGTTTGTTTTAATTCATGAACCACCGTAACTTTATAAGGGAACAACTGAAGCTTGTCTCTTACAGCTTTATGTGCTGTCGACTTAAGAGATTCCTGTGTGTTGAGTTAATTTTCGTGTTGATTTACTTGGACTACGCAGCATTATATCGGAGATTTCATCAAGTTTTTCGTCTGTTATAAGCGTAGGCCTGCCCATGGTGTAACTACAATGGTGAGGCGGATCGTTCCCTCTCTCTTGTGCGGATGACGTCACAACGGGAGCATTGCGTTCGGTGACACAGCTCGAAGTACATGTATTTGACACGGCTCTAGTCTTAAGTTGAAGGCATAATTAATAAATAAAATGTATTCTAACACTCAACATACTTTGTATTGTAAACTCTGATAATAATGTTGGTAATTATGAATGCGCCGTACCTCTAAATAATATTAATAGTCCAATAACTGATCAACTATTTTCTTACATTGATGAATTTACACATTTTGCGATTCAATTTTCTCTGCGAATTGCCGAAACGTATTTTTCTGTTTAAGCCAAGCAACCTAATATATGTTCGGGTTCGAGCTAAACAGTGAATAACCTCATATGCAATATTAATATGAGGCAATTTTTACAATGTCCTGCTGGTTACTTCATTGAATATAAACATATCATTTGATAGCGAAATGTCATGAAATTTATGAAACTCAGCGTCCATTGTTGTTTCAACTTCCATATGTTCATTAGAGGGATACAAATGATTTCCCCTTGAAAAAAAAAAAAAAAACTGGATCCAATCTGGGCCTTCATTACTGGGTTAATGTTCTTGAGATACAAAGTACACGGGACTACATGACCGCGTTGTCGCAGCCCCTAAACTGAGGAACCAACCAATGTTCTTGAGATAATGTTCGCAAATGTTTGTACTTATCCCTGAATCTATGTGCTACATATCCTATACTGTATTTTAAATTTTCATGGTTCATTTCATCTTTAAAATCTGAGACATCAAATTCATCCAACAATTTATTCTGATGATCGGTCATTTTAAACAAACTCATATTCATTTCCACAGTTTCGTAATTTGATTCAATAAATAAACTGGAAACTAGTTTTTCTTAGTCAGGAACATCCACGATATCAGGAATATGTTTGGCAACATTCACTAACACAGTCTGCGAGAAACAGGTATCGGTTTCTGTTTCCATTGGTTTAATCAGACACTTTTCGTTAATATCCTCCTCTGTATTTATATTTAAAGTAAACACTGAAGCAGAGGGCTTGTCCAACATGCATCATCTCAATCTACAGTTTATTTAATATCCAGAGGATATTGGTGATCATTGGAGCCTCCCATTCCTCTAATGTATGTGAGAAGGTTCTCCAAAATATGTTGATGTAGACGATGAGTTATTATGTACTCGACTTGGTACATCGGCTTCAAGCATCTAAAAAGGTTAACTAGATACGTGTTGCTGAGTAGAATTCCTTTTCGAAATGGGAGTAAGGCTTTATGTCGGTCAACTTTCATGGACGTTATCAACTCATTGACATTATTTAGCACACTGATTTGCTTGTCTAAATCAGTACCAAATGCATTTCCTTCAGAATGATGATGATGATGATGATGATGATGATAATAATTGTTGTTTTAAGGGGTCTAACATCTAAGTTATCGGCCCCTAATGGTTTGAGTGATAGTGAAAGATGAGATGAGAATGAAAACTATAACTAATACAAACTAGACTTACATACTAAAATAAGAAATGGTAAACAAACAAAGGATAAGGCAAATAAAGGACAGGAAGAAAAAAATGCCCTCAACCCACGAATAATGAGGATTGAGGGACTTGGAAGGAAGGAGAGCCATGAAAGGCAGATAGGAAAGAGGAGAGGGCCCATCCCAAAGTCAGTGGTAAAAGGGGACAAAACGGTCCCAGCTCAGGAATCCCTCGGGATTGCCAACTCCTGAACTCACCAGCCGTAAGCCCCAGAGGGTGTAGCAATATCCAGGATGCACCTGAAGTGGTGGGGCTACACACATCCTGCCTCCTTGAGGGCCTTGAGCAGAAGGCAGGAGATAACATGAGAAGAAAAAGAAGGCTGACCCCTCGCAGAAGGAGGGTATCAGGAAAGATGAGACAAGGGACAATTAAGGCGGAAAAGGAAGAGACTCCCTAGGCCTCGGAAAACCGCCGGGGTCGGAAGAGAACAAGAGTTGACCAAGAGAGGTCGACAGGAAAGAAGACGGAGAGGAGCCCGGCACAAGTAAGTGGAAGCAATGCCGGACTCAGCTGGGGTCCCGTGGTCACCAACCCATGTCCCACAAGTTGTGATCCCCTGGGGGCTTTCAGAATGACTCCCAAATTTGTTTTTAGCATTAAGTAAGCCAAACCAGTCATTTATTAATTTTATACATCTAGCAGCTTCTTCTCAGTCAATGTTTTTCATCAAACCTTTCCCTCCACACCATTCAAAAGCCTTTGATACCTGGTTTGAAAGTACTTGAGCTGCAGGTCGAAATGTTTGTCTCTCTGATCCCTTTAAGTCTAAATGATATCTGCTAATTTTGTGCGCAATAGTGAGTTCAGAAGAAGACATAGAAATTAGTAGTTCCAAAACATTCCTTGCTCACCCTTTTCCCATTGAGCAGTACACATCCCTAATCGAATTACGGACAAATCTAACAAATGATTTCTCACAAGTTTCAATAAATGAGGAATGTTTGCAAACACGAACACCTTTAAGGAACCATTGCTTGGATGATTGAAGACACATTCCTTATTATGCCGTTGACAGAGATTGAAATACAATACTTTCACTTGCAACGTACACACCTGTCAACATTAACATCATTATTTCAATCGACTGCGGATTCACGCGCCTGACTCCCGCCTTTAACCACAAGTCCGGCTGCTCCCGTTGTGACGTCATCCGCACGAGAGAGAGGGAGCGATCCGGCTCACCATTGTAGTTACACCATGGGCCTGCCTGTTCCCGGTACATCGTGAACTGAGCCAGTCACACGAAATTTACTTATCAAATCCCGAACGGTATCACGGTTAGGAACTTTGAATTAGGAAACCGCGCCTGAAATCTTAATTTGTCATTTTCTGTAAACTGATCGCCTTCGCGAAAAACTTATTCCACCAAAAAACCTCTCTTCAGTAGTAAACATTACCGCCTGTATACTGTTGCTCTGTTCCAATAATCTATCTAAACGCTCCCTTACTGTAATACACACTGAAGTCATACACGCTCGCTTATCGCAATACACACTGATGATTTCAACAGCCTACAGCCCACACGCGCGGGAGTTCCCCTTCCAAGGACACAGTGCTGCCAACTAAACTGATGACACAACCACTCGCAGCTGCACGTAACCACTGCGGAGAAGATTCCCGGGCGCCCTGTAGTACCGAATGCATGGGGGTGGCATTACTGACTCCATCACAAAGATGATGTCAGAGCTGCAATTTCAACTATATAAGTCGTGCTCCTATTTGGGAGGGTTGGCAGGTCTATGGCAGCGGAGGAGTGAACATCTAATACTAAATAGTCTCCAGATATTCTTCCGACTAGTAATTCAGGTAATTTCAGTACTTAAAAATGTTTATAGGATCACTAGCAACCCGCCCCGGCTTCGCCCGGTGTAGTAGTTTTCCCTCCAGCAGTGGACACGAAAGCTAGCTCGTAAACTGTCGCCTCGGTGATTGAATGGAGATTGTTGGAAGAAATGAAAATGTAAAAACACCTATAGTGGGCGATGTATTGAAGATAGAGATATGCTCTCGGGGACTTTTTTGTAGAACTTTTCATGCCGAACGATTCTTACACTCATAGTATAAGAGATATTTTTAACGGTTTGGCCAGCGTAAGCTTAAGAAGCACACTGACGCAAGTTTTTTTTTTCTTTCGACATTTTTACTGAAATCGTTACTGCTTGGCTTCCTTTGATCATAAATAAATTATTTTCTGCAGAAACCTTCCTCGAGATATCCTTTACAGAATAGTGAAAACCGCATCAAAATCCATCCAGTGGTTCTTGAGATTACCCGTGACATCCAAGAATCGGGGACTTAGTTTTTTACTAAGTAGAGATTGCCCTATTCTCAATGCCACCGGCTACATACAAACCAAACTTAACCTGGGGCTTAAGCTCCAGACCCCCTTGCTTGTAGTGCAATCAGTAATTTTTGTCCAGACCAATAGTTTCTTCCAGACAGTCATCTCACCAAGTAGCGACCAATGGTTTAGTCCATACACCCGTTTTAGTTCTGGTGTATTTTGTATCGGACATGTTGGCAACAATGATAGGACGTGGCATGACGTCAGTGTATGCGCATCAAACATGGATGCCATTGTTGAATGAGCAAGAAATAAAAACATTTATTTACGTAATAAAACAAATATTTCCGATGCAGCAGTGACAATTGGCAGTAATTTCAATTGCTAATGATTCCCAGAAAGGTATGTGAATCATGAATCACATATTTTCAGTAATCTGCCTTGTAAATCTGTATAAGTCAAAAGTAGGTGTTGTCAAGCTTTAATTAATAAATTACATGTGGTTAAGATTTATATACAGGATGAACAAAAATGCCGCACTTGGATGTCGGCATACGGTTCCTCGTCGAAATTCACTACAAAAGTTATCTTGCAAAACCCATTCCCGCTTATAGGTTTAACAGAAATGCGTGTTAAGAAACGAGGCTCTGGCAGCGCTGTAACTGCATGCAGCGTGGTCAAAAACAGATCGCAGGAACTCAGCGCTCTGCCGGAGCTGTCTCACTAGCTCAGCGAGACAAGGTAATGCCATAAATGCCGATTGTGCGGACGCGCCGATTTTGTTTTTCAGTTATTGTAATGAATTTCATCCAATGTACACCTCCACTATGTTGTGTACTATGTATGTTATGGTTGTGCACTGCGTGGTTAGTCGACTCATGCATGCCATTTAATGGATCAGACTGACATGTGACAAAATGTCATGCTTACAAACGCAGTTAAACAACGGGAACTAGAGAACTGACGTCGCATACACACAAAAAATAGATCTGACATAGATTCGAACCGTAGCTCCATGGTGCATGTCGGTTTGATAACCAAGCAGTCTACTCAGCTGCGACGGCTGGTATGGTTGAGCAGGATGATGCACATTTCTCTGTACATTCAGATGCGCTGCAGGATGTGACAGCGTTGCCAGCTTCTCGTTTTCAAACATCACCCGATCCGATTTTGCGATAGAAACTTTTGTCTTGTAATTTGATGAGGAATCTCATGCCGACCTCCAAGTGCGGCATTTTTTGTTCACCCTGTATATTGTTACGAACTGTTGAAGAAGAAGAATTGGAATGATTTTTGTGTTGACCGACTGAAAGCTACAATATTAATACTATTGGCTTCTGTCTGGCCAAAAATTGCTGCTTATACTACAAGTGAGGGAGGTCTGGGGCATTAGCCCCAGTTCAGGTTTGTTTTTTGTATGTAAAGTCCTCTTAACATACAATGGAGCGAACGAATCAATGTGAGCAAGGGCAGCATAAAACAAAGATCACACGAGCGTGCTCACCGTATGTGTAGGGTTGGCAATATTTTCTTTGTCCCATAAATTACGCCTGCTATGGCCGATACAAGTGAATAAGTCGTGTTATAAAAAGGGGAAAGGGGGTGGGTTATAGACAGCGGAGGAGAAGACTTCTATTACGACATCATTTCTACAATTATTATTCATCATTACACAAGATATTTGGCTAATTTAAGTGGTTTTGTACGTTCATCACTCCTGAAGCGTTACCACCTTTCCTAGGTTATCACTTTTCATTTAGGTCTATTTTTTTTTTTTTTACCCATTTCCACCATATCATCATTCTTGTCCCTTATATCATAGGCCGATAGTGAGGCAGGATCAAATGAAACCCGTACTAGTGGCTTTATTAAGTCGTACAAACAGGACAACCACAGGTATGTCAGGATTAAATTAAGCAAGATTACACCAGGGCTAGTTAAAAGAATAGTCATAGATATTCAGACATGCATCCAGCTGTTAGGAGATCATCCACAGCCCTCCTTCTGTGCTAACACATCCAATATCCAAATTTTAATTCATTCTATGAAAGATTTTTTTTTTTTTTTTTCATAGACAGTGAATTAATTAACTTGAGAATACAGAAACTGTCCACCTGAGTGGTAGTAATTGTTTTAAGGGGTGGAATGTACAAAAAGGGCTACCATAGGTAAGAAATTAAATAAGGCAGTTCTGGAATATAGCAAGTTTATAGTATTGTTAAGAGAATTGTCGAATTGTCGTAGGTGGTAACCCCAATATGTAAACTAGTTTTGCATAGTTCATAATTACTCGCCGGCCGAATGTTCCGAAGACTGACAAGAGGAGGGAAGCCACGACTTGGCTGTTGAATTTTGCAGAAAGTGTTCGGCCAGCTCGTGTGGGGTTTAATGTTTTACCCTGTACTTTACCCAATTACTAGTACACACACCAATATAGAGACCACACAGAGCAAAGGTAATCAAACAAATTTCGGCTGTACTTTCCATTAGGTGACGTGTGACCAAACTATGTCAAAAATTTCGTAGAATACTGGACTGGGCATGCGCACAGGATACGCACTGTGTATGCGTCACAGATACAAAATATCAGAGAATGTCAACAATATCTCACAGCTGTCAATAGACTGCATCACTGACTATCTGGACAAAGATTTCTTATGTACTAAAACTTAGTGATGTACTAAAGTTGGGTGAGACAAAGCCGTTGGTTGCTACTTGGTTAGATGATGGTCTGGACGAAACCATTGGCCGCTACTTGATTAGTAGACTGTCTGGACAAAACCATTGACTGCTACTAGGTTAGAAGACTGTCTGGACGAAAATTACTGCTTGTATTTCAAGCAAGGGAGTCTGGGGCATGAGCTTTAGGTTAGGTTTGAGTTTGTATGTAAAGCCTTATCCCGCATTCACTACTTTTAAACTAAGCGGCAAAACCAGTGCCATAAAAAAAGATAGCAGAAAAAATGCAAAATGTATCTTCTCGTCTCATCTGCTAGAGCAGGCAGTCAACCTTTTTGAGACTATGAGCACTACTTTCATGCCATACCAAGTACCCGAGCACCATTAAATCAAATGTAATAATAAAAAGAAAAATAATAGTAGTAGTAATAATAATAATAATAATAATAATAATGGAACATGCAAGCACCTCTCTTTTCTTATCTCTCTCTCCTTCCCTTAAATAGCTGCTCACCAGGCAACTGCTAGCATTAATGCAGAAAAGGTACATTTAACTGTGGACAGCCGAGTAGAATCAGCATCTTGCTTGTTACTCATAAAACATTATGTGCAATTATTTTTACTGTAGATTAAAAAATTACTACTGTATTTTACAAAATGATAACGTTTCTGACTGTCATGCCTTGTAATGAGAACATTATTATTCAGGTTTGTGCAACAAAATTTGAATTGGAGAATGGATCTCAGGGAAGCTTGTGTTCTCGAGCACTTTTGGGCTCGTAGAATGAGAGCAAAAATTTCATTTAAAGAGCACCAGGTTCAGAATGCTTGTTCTAGAGAGTATAACTTCCTAGTGCATGTGCATTGTCAAAGCTACGGCCTTCGTCTAAATCCTACCGTCAACAAAAGAAAGTTTATTAAAAAATTCTAAAATGAAGTAAATTAATGAAACACATTTCCAGTACCAAATATTGTTAGTGTAACTTATGATTTAGTTGTATGTATTACACTTTGTCTAGTGGGGCAGCCTATTATTATGGGAAGGTCTTTAAATAAATAATATAATTTTATGTGAAATGAAGAAAACATTAACATAGGTATAAGTCACACTTTTTTTTTTCAGCTTTGTTTCAGTTTTTGTGACTCGTATGCGCTTGGTGAATATTGCAAATGTCTTATGTTTGGATGAATTTAGAATTAATTCAATTGCATTTCTTCATCAAGCATTTTTAAACTGCCAAGTGTCACTGTATAGTCATCACAGAATATCCTGCTTTGTAAAAATATGTGGTTGAACTGCATCTAAATTTCAAGGGTCTGTTTAGCCAGATGTGTAAAATCTTCAAGTGTAATGCACAGTCTGTCCAAATCATCTCCTGGGTGTTTTAACTTCAAGTTCTTATAATTGGTTCCAACTCTTCTGCTAAGGCAAGTCCACTAAATTCAATTGACAGAAATGTACTTTTTATCCAGTTATAGATCGAGCGCTAAGTTCTTGGCTGGTACACATTTCAAATGGAAGCCAAAGAGTGGGTTACTTGCCCTAATGGTGTGAGGAGTGCCTCATGAGTCTGGCCTTATGCTGGACCTCGTTGGAACGTTCCTAACGGTCTTCCGCCCCCTACTTGTAAATGCCTATCGCTGCTTGATATCCTGCCCTCAGATTGTAGAGAGTGGGGATAGGTCTGCCGACTAGACTTCCCAACATACGGACCAGCCAAAAACTAGCGCTCAATCTATACTCACATTTGCGTTCAGATCTGGGAAGTAACTTTCGAATTTGTCTGCGAGTAATGTCAAATAGTTAAATGAATTTAATTTTTTATTTTGTTCTTCCAATCATAATCAGATATATTAGAGGACATTTTGTAGTTGCTGTCTTAAACTTTCTGAGACCAAATTGTTAACTTCTCTTGTAAGGCGAAGCCCCGCCCAGTTTAGAAAGCTCTGTTGTGGCCCCATTCAATAAAACTGCTATTCAAGGGGGATATAAGAGGAGCTACTATTGTAAAACGTCTGTTTTATGAAAGAAGAATGCTGACGGCTGTCTTAAGCTGTTAAAGGTGATGGGAAGAAGGAAGCTTGTAGTTTTACATGACCGCCAATCTCGCATTCATGAGCCACGGAACCTCCATAGTTAGATTGAATTCGAACCTCAAGATGTAATATTTAGCTTCGAAATCTCGTATGCATTGACCAGGAATCGAACCCGATCCACCTTGTGAGAGACAAGCAGCTTGACCAGTGCACCATGATGCCCCCAAAAGGTGAGATGTGTAGAAGAAAGGAGTAAGGTAACTGTTTCCATGGGAAACAGATGCATTGTACTCACGCAGTGTTATGTACTGTGACTTGTGACTGTCAGGAGTATTATCCCGTGTACCCATCATTCTTATTCTTTCACAGGCTAGAGTTAACATTCCCAAATTGTATTTGTTGGGAGCATGTGTAATCATCATATATATTATTTCAGTAGTATAGATCCCTCCTGCGGCGCTCACAAGCGAACGATCGTGACAAATGACCATTCAAATGAAAGAGAATAGACATTAGCAGTGATGTACGAAGTGTGAGATTTGCAGATACTGTTGCTGTAGGAAAATGCACTCCATAATTGCTGTCCACTTCACATTTTGGCCGCTGTGACACCTGTTTCATGTTATTTTAACATTCTGAGGTCTTTCCTTTATCGTTTTGCATGGATTTCAGAAACAGTAAATCAAAGGAATGAGTACTCAAATCGTATAATTTCATAAATATCAAATAACCGGTGAGTGTTACAGCTCAGCTGTCAATCAATGCACTCAGCACACAAATGGCATCAGAAGTTCTAATGACATAAATATCAATCTTTTTAAGAAAGATACGGTTTGCAAATACTGTTGCTGTAGGAAAATACGCGACATCATTGCTGTTTAGTTCGCATTTTGGCCGTAGGGACGCCTTTAAGGATGAGGAGAAGGAAAATATTTGCTTAAAACTGTATGAGATGAGAACCTGTCTTTTGATAATACGAGTATATGATTTTCATACATTGTTTCATATTCTGGGGAACATAGCAATTGAAATTACTGTCCATTATCACTATTGCACCGGAAATATATGCTAAATTATGTAAATGTGTGTTTTATTTCTTGCTCATTCAAAGACAGTAGCCAAGTTTGTGAGGCGCATGAGGTCTCTTCAACTGTTGCCAACATGTGGGATACCAAGACGATTGGTCTGGACAAAAATTACTGATGCGTGACAAAAACCAGGGGTGTATAATATTAGCTAACACGCAACATAGTAAATATTGGTGTAGGCAAAAGCCATTGGTCTGGATAAAGATTATTGCAGGGTTGGCAATGCTGTGTTTGTCCATAATGGACTCGGGTGGAATTTTAACTACATTAGTCTTGATTTAAGAAAGGGATGGTGGGTGGGTTATAGGCAGCGGGGGAGTCTTATTACATCATTTCCAATTTTTTTCTTTTTCTTTCATCATTACAAAAGGTATTTTGGCTCATTCGAGTAGTTTCGGATTTTGTTTTTCATAGGGTATGCTGTCCTCCAGTTTTACTCCCTAAATCATTACTGCTCAACTTCTCTTCATCACAGTTCGACATTTAGTACACAAAAATCTCCCTCTAGAGATGCTAAAACTGCATTAAATTGGTTCTTAGGCTACACATACATACAGCAATGGACATAGAGGTAACCTATCACAGTGGCAGCACAGGATTTCCCTACGTGCTGACTTGGGCAGCTGTTGGCGTTCTTCTCTCTTAATACAGACTATATTTTGTAAGTGTAGCAAGATGACTACAGTAGGCCTGTTTAAAAGGAAATTTAAAGCTTTTGGAAAATGAACCATCATATTAACTTGGGTTCTAGAGCAGGCATTTTGCCTCTTGTTTGCTGTCTCTACCTCCTGAGACTTGAAAATTTCTGTATAGTTGAGACCTTGTTTCAAGTTGGCACTTCTGATTGTCACCTTAACTATAGACATACTACTTAACTGTC
The DNA here is from genome assembly GCA_946902985.2 of Meconema thalassinum. Classification (NCBI taxonomy): domain Eukaryota; kingdom Metazoa; phylum Arthropoda; class Insecta; order Orthoptera; family Tettigoniidae; genus Meconema; species Meconema thalassinum. The sequence goes on from OX336393.1 coordinate 181,712,281, forward strand.
TTAATTGTTTTGGGGTTAACACTCAGAATATTTGTGTGTTCATTTCTTGGAGTACTCTTTTTCAGTGTCTCCAGTATAAAACAGAGATTGTACAGGACTTAAAGAAGATCGAGAAGTTTATCAATAACCTGATGCGACATATGGCCTCTAAAGATCAGTAAGTGGTTAGTGTTGAGTGACTTTCTGGTGAAATGCTGTGCAAGACTAGCAAGTTGTTGTGAGACTGTGTTGTTTCCAATAAGAACAAGTTACATAATTGCAGTGGGTCCATGTAAAGGACGATGGTCCTTGTGTTTCTTTATAACTTGGAATAAATACTGCATGTTTCAACCCTGAGTTGTGTACCTTACTAATAAACCTTCAGAAAAATGTAGGCCTATCAGTAACAGCCAGTGATTATTCTATTGGTGGTGACAGCAAATTCAAATTTTATAAAGAAATTGTTAAATATTGTAAGTACAATAGGCTACATATTTTTAACTATCCTATTTTACAAGTCCATACTTTTAATGAAGTTAATGAGTTTTAATACACTACTGATTTTAGAAAGTGAAACACCCAGAAGAAATGGTCGGAGACACTCCCAGAACGGGTCGTGTAGGCCTGCGGTACCATACTAAGTGATTGCAATTGCAGAGAGATGGTGTGCACATTGGCCCACCAGTGCCCTCTTATCGTGGGACCGGACAGGTCAGTGTTCCGCACAGCTCTGTCGGCGTGGGGCTGTCAAACCAAGTGGAAACGTGTAAGTTAGTGCAGCGATGCCTCGCTGACATCATGGCGTGGACTATCAGCATGTGAGTGCGATTGAATGGGGCAGAATGCTTGGGCTCCGGGAGGCGGGACTTTCGTTCCGGGATATGCGGCTCATACAGAGCACGCTGAGTCAACAGTAAGGCGTATGTCGATCCAGTGGAGAGAGGAGGACCGTACACAGCGACGACAGGGTACCACCGACGCCTCCGGCTACAATGAGCACGTGCACGCTGACACTGGCAGGCTGAGTGGCGAAATGTAGTGTTTTCGGACGAGTCCCGCTTCAACCTGTCCTACAGTGATGGCCGCATATGCGTTCGACGCTGCCGTGGAGAACACAATCAGGCAGACTGTATTGTTCAGCGGCATAGTGGACAAACAACAGGTGTAATGGTTTAGGGCGCAATTGCCTATAACAGGCGATGGCGCCTCGTATGTCTTGTGGGCAATCTGGACAGTGACCGCTATATCAGGGAAGTTTTACAGCCCGCGACACTGCCCCTCTTGTAGGCCGTTCCACAGGCCATATTTCAGCAGCACAATGCCTGCCCGCATGTGGCGAGGAATGTGCAAGCTTTCTTCGCAGAACGACGGATACCTCTGCTTCCCTGGCCTGCCCGTTCGCCTGACATGTCACCCATTGAACGTGTCTGGGATATGGTAGGTCGGCAACTTGTTCGTTCAGGTCCACCTGCCGCCACTGTTGATGCTTTGTGGACGCGCCTAAAAACTGTGTGGGACGGTATTCCGCAGCAGCGCATTCAAGCGCTGTACGATTCCATGCCACGACGTTTAGCAGCTCTGAGTGCACCACGTGGTGGCGCGACGCTGTACTGAAGATCGACCGTCATCGTGCATGTACCGGACTGTCCTTTTAATCAGTAATGTTTTATGTCCCTAATCTGTGATATAAAGTGCAATGAGGTCACATCTCTTGTTCTTGGTGTTTCACTTTCTACAAACAGTCCTGTATATCTATTTCTATGTTGCTAAATGGAATTAATTGTTACAATTGGTTTCACCCACTACATTCCCGAAGTGGGGCTGAGGTATGATTCCGAAAAGGGCTTCGTCCTTTTCGTCTCCGCTGTTATCTTTAAACATGAAACAAAACAGATTTTTTCTAAGAGGCTAGCTTACAGATCTCAAATCAAAGAGACATTTTGATTAGCGGTGCTCATGTCATACGCTACACAAGCTTAAATAATATGTGTTTGCCTCAAGTTTATTTCTCGTTTGTAAGGGGTCAAGGATGAGGTGAGATGAGTTTCTGTGTGATGGATGGCTATTACTGCTGGATGACCTTTCTGATGCAGCCTCTTCGGAGGAATTGAGGAAATGAGCGAGAGTGAATTAAAAGAGGAATGGCTGTTGCCCATGCATTTGCTTACCTCATATAGGAATATCACACAGCCATTCTGGCTAAAGCTGTTTGTATATCTGGTTACGAGCATTAAAATGGACTAACCCTCAATTTCCTTAACCCTTTCCTTCTCAAAGCGCCCAAATGCGCCCGGATATGAAAGTCCCAGTGCCCGAGAGCGCCCGTGTATGTTCTGGCATTCTCCTGCCACCTCTTGTATTGGTGTGGAATTAAAACTAATTGTGAACTATAGGTAATATGTCAGGCAGGCATACGACAGCATTTAGAAGGCATAGTGTTAGTTTTAGCAGCAACAATGAATGTTTGTTCCTTGACCTCCCAGCTGTTGTGAGGCAACATGGCTGGTCTCTCATATGTCGATGTCCTAACAGAATTGAATAAAAGCTATGTTAGTGATTCAGAAAGCTCGTGTGGAAGTGATTTTCTGTGTGATTTAGATGTAAATGATAGTGAGAGTGATATTGATGAGGATACAGTAAACTAACGTACTGTAAATGCCGGTGGTGACGGTAGCCTACAACCAAGCATTCAACCTTCCCTGCCTTTTATTCCGCCAGATGGTGCGATGGGAGTAGACATTGGGAACTAAGGACTCGTGGAGCAGGCTACCGAGATGTATATATTAGCATATTTAAATTAGGATTTGACAATTTTTGTAGTATAGGCCAATGTGACTAATCCTGGGAGAAATAAAAAGGTGCTGAAGTGGTTCTGAGCCAGGGACCTCAGGAAATAAAACGGAAAACAATGTAAATAATGTGTACAGTTTGTGCAAATTCCATTACTGACACATTTTTTAAAACTTAGTTTCATAATAATTGTTCATGTGGCCAGATCATATAGTTTTAAAATTGTCACCAGATTATATGAGGGCAGACTTCAAACCAAGGACCCTAGGTGAGTGTGATTTACTGTAGGTCATTGCAAGACTAGGTAATTCACATGTAAAATGTCATTTTATTTAAATGTACTGTATTATATAGTTCCAATGTGCAAGAGTTTATACACATATCCACAGTACTTCATACTCTAAAATGATAGGGTGATTTCCTGGGATATCAAACCTGGAAATGCCGAATTTGTAGATTGGGCCACTATTGTGCTCATAGCCTCATATAATTATATGCTGTACTTGTGATACTGTACAATGTTAGTTATTTTAAGGCGCAGAACAGTGAGGTCATCTGCCCCTAACGTACAATGTCAATCATTGTATGTGTACATGATTCTTCATCAATCATATAAATGATTTAATATGATTAAAGAAATTTAAAAAAAATGAATAAATAAGCATTGCCAACCCATACACTCATACACTTGGTTGCAAGTTGCTGTAAATTTAAAAAAAAAAGTGAAATGGGCTAATTCTTTACTTACAAGACTGCTTTATCCACGTTGAATTGTGCAATACAACCGCAACGGTGAACTGCAGCAAGTTCAGATATTGGAGGTCGAATCCTCGTGCTGACAATGATTATCCTGAGTGTAGTTTCCCCCTGGGTTTTTCCCCTTCCAGGGAAATGCCGGGATAGTGGTTAGCAGACAAGTTCAACAGAGCCCCCCAAGTACACATGGGGCTGATAACCAAACTAATATTTGACTACTAGATAATAGTTTTCTGCCTGCAACATGACACTATTTTACTCGCATCACAAAAATCTTGTTTAAGTCATAAAATCTGTAATCCAATATGCAAAATTTCAAAAAATTGTTGTAAATTCGTTCCTATGAATCTCCTTTTTAGCCATTTAGTATGCTGTCATTGTAGTGTAGTTTATGTTGTCCATTACACACAGTATTATTTTCTATACACCGGTCTCACGCGTCAAATGAACAATTCTTATTTCTCTACTGCCTGAACGGACTAAAAATTGAAAAGCCTACAATACGTACACACAGGAGCTCACTTTTTTGGGGGAGGATGTTGATCACTGGACTTTCAGAAAATTGTTTCATATTAGTACTAGATTCCACTCTTCCTCCTTTCCTTGCACTGCTCTTCTACCCAGCACTATTATAGGTGCCTGAATGCTAGAATGCTTGCCACGGTGGGTGAGTGGTTATAGTGTCGGACTACTAACCCCAAGATTGCAGGTTTGCCCCTGGCCATGGTAAGTGATTTTTGAAGGCGACAAAAATCACGATACTCATGTCATACGTTGTTGGCATGTTAAAGAACCCATTTGAATTCAGTAGGCCGTGTTCAATGGCAAAATTAATCTCGGGATTTTCCGCCAACACAAAGTTCCTCCATTCTCTACTTGAAAGCGCTGTAGTGTCAAGGAGTTTAGATATCTAACCTCCTTGACTTTCATAGCATTCAAAGGAACGACGAAATTGGACATGCAAGCTACCCTCTGGGTGTCAATTAACAAAGCTTGCATCAGGCACCCGAGGCCATACGATATTATTATTATAATGCTAGAATATACATTTTTCATCTTATCGGCCAGATTTTAGTTAATGTTTTAGTGTTATTCCCAGTCTCGCAGCGCTAAAACTTTTGTAACCAAGACTACGCGAGAATCATTCACTCTCAGAGTATATTGATGTGTTTAAGTTCTGTGAATAACTGGATTTATAATAAGTATTCTTTGAATGTGCTGCAATCAGGTGGTTTCCCGTGTGTGTTATCTTTTGAAGTCCTGTATGTTTATAATCTTGCTTGTAGCTAATTAAGATAGGTGGTGATAACTATGACTAGCTCTTTCAACAAGGGGAAATAGATAAGGTTTTAATGTTGAGTGAAGTGTGTGAGAGTGAATTTTCTACTGATGACAATCACTGTTCCCGTTCCCAGTTAATACGTTTATAATTTACTAGCTGTGTACTTCTCAGGCAGGCTGTGAGTAATTTCATATGCTAGGTTGGTAACCTGGACGGATGAGAGTAATGGCGGACGCTTGGTGTCCCTTTGTGTCTTGAGGCAGCAAGGCCTGTGCTTTTTTGTTGTTTAAATACTCTGCAATGTTTATAACATTCTACTAAAATATAATAATAAATCAGTGCTAACTTAATGTGTTTTCATGTTGGTGTGAACTGTGAGTGTGAATGAGTGAGAGCACATGTACAATACGCGCGGCCACATTGACTTCGATTTTGCTGACGATAATCCTCCTAATGCCGCAATACTGTATACGCTTATCTTTGTAGAAATTTATCGTACTCTAAACCTATTTCATAGAATTACTCTAAACTTGGGTTATTTATACACATTTCAATAGGTATTAACATCACAAAAGATACTATTTAGATTGTGTAGGGTGTCAAATTTATATTAAAATTTCCAATTGAAATGTTTTTAACAGAAATATTTTTTCAAGATTTTTTAAATTTCTTGAGTAAAGCAAAATATTAGGCTATATATTTAGCATCTAGTACATTAACACTACAGTATGTTTACCTACTACAGAAAAAAATATCAAAATTCTATCTTGAAAACTATACGTAGAAGATGATTTTTATCGATCACTTATCATCACCTTAAACAGCTCCAGTCACCCGGGTGCTGTGAACGAGTCCTCTCCATTTCATTCTATCCATGAATAGTTGGTCTTCATGAGTGCTGTCCCAATCCAGCCCTTTGTCTGCCAAGTCACCCTTAATCTGGTCTATCCATTTCCTTTTAGGTCTTACAACACATCTTCTTCCTTTGATGTTCAGATTGAAGTATGCCTTTGCCTTTTGTTCATCTTTCATCCATTGGATATGTCCATACCACCACAGACGGAGACCTCTGTAAGGTCTCCATTACAGTGGTGTTAATACCTGCTTCTGCACGATTTATTTAATTTCTTACTTTATCCTTTCTTATCCTCTGAAGCATGGTACGCACAAACTTCGTTTCGGATGCCTGAAGTCGACTGTTATCTCTTTTAGAAAGGGTACAAGTTTCAAGTGCGTAAGTCAGTATGGGTATGTAATTTCACTAATCTTGGCTAAGCATTTTTAGCATACTCACTCCTTAAATGATTGGCATCTAAAGGGTTAATCTTTTCCTTGAGTCAAAAGCTCTTACTTTTCAGGTCTTCCCTGACCTAGATGTTAATGTCCTATAATGCAAATATCAATACAATAAAAAAATAAAAATAATAACAAAATTCTTTAGTTTGAAGTACCCCATAGAAACATAAAATTAGGACTCCCAACGTCTAGGGGCATAACTGACACCTTAATTGCTTGTTTTTCTTCATATTGTTACGTGCCACCCCCCTAGTGGCACTTTTGTTAACTGGATTACGGTGGGTTGAAGCACAACACAGGTTGTTCCTTTAAATGAAGTAATTAACTTTATTGTGGCCAGAACATACACCACTCATCAGCAATTACAGACAATTAGAACCTTACTCCAGTTTCCTCAAGTCTCTTCCTTGAGCGCTCTTGCCCCTTTCACTTGTCAACAAACCACAGAAGTTAAACCGTCTTAATGAGTCCGGTGGCCTTGACAGAAACTACTTGCCCCTCTTCCTCATGTACACCAACTAAAGTTACTTACGGTAATCCGCTACCCGCTGTTTCGCTGTCCACAAGCTGGGGAAACAATGTCACTGAATTTCGTAACTCGCACGGCACTTCGTCACCACACTTCTGTCGCACTCGCTCAAAAACACACACCCACAAAAAAAAAACTCTGTCCCCTCACTGTTGAAGCCGCTTATATAGCAGGCTGGTGACTCAATGAATTCTAGAATCGTCCAGGACACACGGCTTCTCGACATTTCCTTCGCTGGCGGGGTCACGAACATTCTGGACCATCCCTTTGTCCTAGTAGCCCTGTTGCATAAGGCGCACGCAATACTAGAGGCAAGGCACAGCCTAGCCCTGGGGCAGTTGTGACTCATGCGGCGAGCGATGACACAAACTCACAGCCGTAACACCACCCCCTTCCTAAAAGGCTGATCGTCCCGATCAATCATTGGTCCGTCTGTGTCCCTCCGTAGGCTGCCAGGCGATCTCGATGCACGATCTTCATCTTCGCCCTCGGGCTCCGCTGGATCCTGTAGACGACATCGTTGATCCTTTTCACGACTCGGTACGGGCACTCCCAGGACTTCTGCAGGTTGGGTGACAGGCCTTTCTTCCGTAACGGGTTGAAGAGCCAGACTAGGTCGTCCTCGTGGAATCCGCCGGCATCCGTCTGTTGGTCGTATCGGGTCTTCATTCGGTCGGTCTCGATCCGCAGTTTCCTCCTCGCGAACGCGTGCACGTCCTCCAGTTGGTCGACCAGTTCTTGACAATACTGGCTTACCGGGACCGGATCGTTCCCAGGTCGGCCGAAGGCAAGATCGACTGGTAGACGGAGTTCCCTCCCAAACATGGCCCGGGCTGGTGTGCACCCGGTGGCTTCATGCACGCCGGCGCGGTAGGCCAGGAGAAATAGAGGAAGATGTCTGTCCCAATCCCTCTGGTGCTCGCTGACGACTATTCGGAGATGGTTCTCGATGGTGCGATTGAATCGCTCTACCATCCCGTCGGACTGAGGGTGTAGCGGCGTCGTCCTTGTCTTCCGGATTCCCAGCAGCTGGCATAGGTTCTGGAACACCTGCGACTCGAAGTTCCTCCCTTGGTCGGAGTGCAGCTCCAGAGGTACTCCGTACCGGCTGACGAATTCCTTCACCAGGGTCTCTGCGATCGTCGCGGCTTCTTGGTTAGGGAGCGCATACGCCTCCGGCCATTTGGTGAAGTAGTCGCTGACGACCAATTTGTAGCGGTTCCCTGCCTCGCTTAACGGGAATGGCCCAGCAACATCGATGGCCACTCTCTCCATGGGGCCACCCACGTTGTAGGTCTTCAGTGGACCCCGTCGTCTTCGTCCTGGGCCCTTGCTGGCTGCGCAATCGTGGCACCTCGCGCAGTGGTTCTCCACGACAGTTCGGCATCCGATCCAGTAGAACCGCTCTCTCAGCTTCTCCAGGGTCTTCCTTATCCCTAGGTGTCCACCAGATGATCCTCCATGGACTTCCTTCAGGACTTCCTCCGTCATAGCCTTTGGAACGACGACTTGTTCCCGATATGTCTTCCCGTCGGTGCTCTTCCAGGCGCGGCAGATGAGGCCATCCCTTACAATCAGCGAGTCCCACTGCGCCCAGTAGGACTTAAACTTTGGGCTGCAGTCACTCACAATGATCCACCCGGGTCTGGGGACACAGGCCCCCTTCCATTCGGCTATCAGTCCCAGGTCATCATCTTCTGCTTGTGCCCGCGTGAAAGATTCGCTGCTCCAGCTCCCTTGAAGTTCCACGGTAGTCCTTCGGCACTGTATCCCGGCGTTCTCCTCCCTTCGGGAACAGAAGGTGCAGTCTTCGGGGCACGGTCTTCGTGACAGGGCGTCGGCGTTAGAATGCAGTTGGCCTTTCCTGTGCTGGATCTCAAAGTTGTTCTGTTGAAGCCTCTCTAACCAACGCGCGAGTTGACCCTCGGGCTGCTTGAAGTTCAGGAGCCACCGCAGGGATGCATGGTCGGTCCTGATGAGAAATTCTTGCCCGTACAGGTACTTGTGGAAGTGTTCAACGGTCTTCACGATGGCGAGCAGCTCCTTCCTGGTGACGCAGTAGTGCCTTTATGGCTTTGACAAGGCCTTGCTGAAGTAGGCCACTACTCTCTCCTCGCCGTCCACTACTTGCGACAGGATCCCCCCTATGCCAAAGTCGCTGGCATCGGTGTCGACGATGAACCTTGTTCCAGGTCTGGGGTAGGCCAGAATAGGCGCGGTGATCAGAGCCTGCTTAAGTTGTTCGAAGGCACTGTGGCATTCTGCTGTCCACGTGAAGAGTTGGTCCTTCTCAGTCAGTCGATGTAAAGGTTTGGCGATGTCGGCGAATCCTCTCACGAAGCGACGGTAATAAGTGCAGAGTCCCAGGAAGCTTCGTAGTTGGGACTTGTCCTTCGGAACCGGCCACTCCCTCACAGCTGCGGTCTTCTCTGGGTCGGTGCGCACCCCTTCCTCGGAGACGATATGCCCAAGGTACTGGACCTGCTTCTGGAAGAGGCTCAACTTCTTGGGGCTCAACTTCAGCTGGGCAGCCCGTAGCTTCATCAAGATCTCCTTCAGGTTGCTGTAGTGCTCCTCGAAGCCTCTTCCTAGAACGATGACGTCGTCTAGGTAGACCAGGCAGGTCTTCCAGTGTAGTCCCCTCAGAATGGACTCCATTAGCCTTTCGAAGGTCGCAGGGGCGTTGCACAGACCGAATGGCATGACGGTGAACTGCCAGAGCCCGCTGCCCACAGAGAACGCCGTTTTCTCGCGGTCCTTAGGGTGGACCTCCACCTGCCAGTAGCCACTCTTCAAATCCAAGGTGGAGAACCATCTTGATCCTGATATGGTGTCCAGCGTGTCGTCGATCCGGGGTAGAGGGTAGTTGTCCTTCTTCGTGACGTCGTTCACCCGCCTGTAGTCCACGCAGAACCTGGTGGAACCGTAATTCTTCTTCACAAGCACGACCGGGGAACTCCAAGGACTATGTGATGGCTCGATCACCCCTTGATCCTTCATCTCTTCTACCATCCGGTCGACTTCGGCTTGCTTGGCGAGCGGGACACGTCGGAATGGGGCCCTAATCGGTGCGCTGTCCCCAACGTCGATTCTGTGCTGGACCAAGCTTGTCCTGCCGAAGTCTTTGCTCCCCACGGAGAAGACGTCCTGGAATTCGCGTAGCAGGTCCTGAAGTTGGCGTGCTTGTTCCTCGTCTAAATGGTCCTGGGATCCTTGGTACAGATTCTGTAGTTCTTCTGGCAGGGCGCGTCTTCTTCGGTTGTGCGTCTGCAGGTGTCCGTCCGTCGTGTCTGTGATGCGGGCAATCCAGGTAATGGGCTCGCAGACTCCTAGGTTGGTGTCCCGGTGAACCGTAATATCGTAGTCGTTCAGGTTGGACAGGCGGACGTACGGCCGAAACGTCGTGTTGATGAGAGTCTTGGCAACTAGCAATCCTTTTGTCTGGATGTCCTCATATTTTGGCTCGATGACAGCCGCCACTCCCTCAGCTGTTCCGTCGACAATTACGGCGGCACTGACCTCCGTCCTGGCGGGAACGATGACGTCTTCTCTCAGCCTTACTCGTCGTGCGGTGACGGCCTCGTGTGCTGGTTGCAAAGCAAGTTCCTAACCTCCGAAGTGCAGAGTGTTGGTACTCAGGTCCAAGATGATGTTATTCTGGTCCAGGAAGTCCAGTCCGATGATCACTTCATTTGATACGTCAGCCACAAGCACTGGATGCTTTATCGCCCGTCGACCAATGACGAACTCCAGTGATGCTTCGCCATATACCGGTGCAGTCTCTCCGGTCGCGGTTATTAGCTGGAGGTTCCTTTGTTTGGGTTGCACTCTCCACTTCGGGATCACGGTGGGACTGACGATGGTCCTCGATGCTCCCGTGTCGATTAGCATGGGCCAGCTCTCTCCGTTGACGACTGCGTCGACCATCAGGCTGCTATTGTCCCTCCGTAACTTCGTCACACGAACTTGGACTGCCGGGGCTTGACGACTGTCACAAGCCAACCTTTGCCCCCCAAGGCTGGCTGATACTTGCTTTCCTGGGCCGCGCGGTTTCCCTACGACTGACTGTCCCGACGGAAACCCTTGGCGGCGGCGATCACCGCAGTCCTTGCTCAGGTGGCCTCTCTTACAGCAGGTCGGTAGACCTCTTCCGGGCCGCCTCTCCGGATGTCCTTTGGCTACGTTTTTGTTGGTGGTACTGCGACTCTTGAAGAACCGGCCTAGCGCCTCCATCAGTTCATTGGTCTTGTCGGCTTTTACTGGTTCGTCGACGTCCACTTGACGCACCCGCGCGTGCATTCTGGATGCCTGTTTTGCCGTCTCGAACTCAAGTGCGTGGCTCAGCGCATCTGCCAGGGTCTTATTGCTCGCGAGTTGTAGCGCCTGTTGAGTGTCCGAGTCCCGTAGCCCGTCGGTGAAGGTCTGCGTCGCAATCTGTTCCAGAAAGTCGGCCGGCGCTGTTGGATAGGCGAGCCTTACGAGGCGTGCGATGTCCATCTTGAACTCCTGCAGGGTTTCCGCGTTCTTCTGTACCCGGGTCCGGAGCTGCCTCTGGTAGGCCTGCTGAAGATGGCTATCTCCATATCGGGACTCCATATGGGCGATCAGTGAAGCGTAGTCCTGGGATCCAGTCGGGATGGCCTGAAGGACGTTAAGGGCGTCGCCTCTCAGCGCTACAATGAGAGCTGTAGCCTTTTCCGTGCTGTTCCAGTTGTTTATTGAACAGGCTGCCTCGAACTGACGTAAGTAGGTGCTCCACGGGACCTTTCCGTCGAAGGTTGGGGGCGTCACTCTGCTCTGTCCCGTTCCTGATATTCCCGGTGTACCTGTGGGCGGGCGTTGGCGCAGCTCGGCAACTTCCTCTTGAAGAGCGTTGAATCTCGCTTCCATCCCCGTCGACGGGCGTTGGTTCAGCTCAGAAATTTATTTTTGTAAAGCGTTGAATTTTTCTTCCACCCCCGTCAGTGGGCGTTGGCGCAGTTCGGCAACTTCCTCTTGTAAGGCGTCGAACTTCTTTTCTACTGCTGTGACTTCCTCACGTAGGCCCTGGCAGGCGGTGTTGACTTCCTGACGCAGACCCTGTTCCAATTTCTTTTGACTTTCCTGTAATTTCGTCAGCAGACACTCTTCCAGATTTTTCTGGCCATCCAGAAATTTGGCGGTTAGGTCCTCCGCTAGCTTATTCTGACCGTCTTCTAATTTGGAAGTTAGGTCCTCGGCTAAACTTTTCTGGCTGTCTTCCATCTTCTTCAGGTCCTCCGCTAACTTATTTTGACCGTCTTCCATCTTCTTCTGGCCGTCTTCTAGCTTCTTCTGGCCGTCTTCTAATTTGGCAGTTAGGTCCTTGGTTAAATTCTTCTGGCCGTCATCCAATTTGGCAGTTAGGTCCTTGGTTAAATTCTTCTGGCCGTCCTCCATTTTGGTTTCCATGCCATTTAACTTTTCGAGCAATGCTGCCAATTGCGCCTCCATTTTAGTTGTTTGTCTTGTAAAGGGCATGCACTCACAAGAAAATTAGAGAAAATGACCTGCTCGGGTTTTGAAACCAGGACCGTCAGGTGTTGTGCTTGAGTTCGTAATTCGGCTTCTGACACCAGTTGTTACGTGCCACCCCCTAGTGGCACTTTTGTTAACTGGATTATGGTGGGCTGAAGCACAACACAGGTTGTTCCTTTAAATGAAGTAATTAACTTTATTGCGGCCAGAACATACACCACTCATCAGCAATTACAGACAATTAGAACCTTACTCCAGTTTCCTCAAGTCTCTTCCTTGAGCGCTCTTGCCCCTTTCACTTGTCAACAAACCACAGAAGTTAAACCGTCTTAATGAGTCCGGTGGCCTTGACAGAAACTACTTGCCCCTCTTCCTCATGTACACCAACTAAAGTTACTTACGGTAATCCGCTACCCGCTGTTTCGCTGTCCACAAGCTGGGGAAACAATGTCACTGAATTTCGTAACTCGCACGCCACTTCGTCACCACACTTCTGTCGCACTCGCTCAAAAACACACACCCACAAAAAAACTCGGTCCCCTTGGTGTATTCTTGGAATACACGGTACAAGAGAATATAAAGTTTAATGCTCTTTGCTTGTTCATTCCTTCTTCTTTATCAAACACCAACAGTGATCTTCTATTTTCTCTTTGGTGATCATGTCGCTTATATCTTTTGTGAGTTTGTTCCAGATATATATCATCCATGACCCACCTAGCGTCATCTAGCAGCGAATCTCTGAAGCTCCTCAATTCTTCCTGGTGCAAGAAGACTTCATTTTCCATCTGGCCACCAGATCTCGTTACCATCGCCTGCTATCAACTCTTTGAAGACCATTCATCAAGAAGAACATTTATTTTTGATAAGTTGCCTATTCTGATATGTATTCCTTTTGTCTCCTACCTCTACTCTTTCCCTTCCTTGGACGCTTCGCTGAGCAGGTCTCACTTCTAAGTCGGCAGTTGACTCGGTCAGTTAAGGCTCAACCAGAGCCAGTCTCCTCAAACCAAGAGACACTCTCTACGTCTTACGCCATGTTGGCACATTAAGTATCCGTCAAAGGGAACTTCACCTTCGCTATGCAACAAAGATAAGTACCTACTTCAAGTTTTAACTTCATCTTCATCAGTTTTAACTTCTACATGCTTTTAACGACATTTTATAGACAGCGTGAGATTACTTAATTGGGGCAAAAATCATTCTTCGTGGGATTTGCCATGTTGAGCTTTTGTCTGTCTACGCCAACCTTAATAGAAAGTAGCTTTTCTTAAGCTATTTAATTGGGAAATCTTCTCACTACGTGGGATATTATCTAATACCCGCTGTCTATAATTCACCAAGCTAGTTCCTCCGCTGGATTATCTTTGACCCCATTCTTCTATTAAGATCGTTCTGGAACCTTCCAGATCCTGTACTTTATCTACAAGTCCTGCCGTCATGTATTTTTCACTCACTTGTGGGAATACTATTTAAAATGAGGAATCTTCCTTATAAATTACTGCAATAGAGAATTTTCTTCCACCGATGGAATGGTCTATGGCGCATTTAATTGTAATTCACAACCTTCTCAAGAAATTGGCTTTCGCCTACCTAGTGCAACCAGTTATTTTCATTATTGCAATAATTTTCTTTCTCATAAACTTTCGTGTTTCTACAGTGAACTTTTCATCTATTTTACAGACTATAGTGATAACTAGTGCTTGTTCCACTTTCTACCGCGTCGCGATCGTCCGTTTACATTAAATAAGGCCATGAACATTTCTCCTAAATCCCAATTGATCTTCCCTAAACCTTCTACTAACACACCATATTAATAAAATTGTAACTTCTCTATAAGGTGTCACTATAACGAAGTGCCTTTCCATTTTTGCTTGTTTATCATTAATTAATCTCTGTATAACTACGTGTTTTATACACGGTTCATGCTTACATTGTTTCTACCTTATAATCAGGGAAAACAATTATTTCAACTCTTGAGTGAGTTATTTCTAGGTCTCACGAAATGGAAACTGCCCCATTTGGCTTGTGATTCCTACTTAACCATAGGAGGTCGAGAACCTTCCTTTTGATTTTCTCTTCAGGTTTCACAGTAGGTGACCTGCCCTTATTTGTATAATGACCCAAAGTAATTCCGCTTAAATATAAGAAGTTTTAGGAACTTCTATCTTATTCTTCATGTTTTTCTTATTGTTATTTTTGAAGTTGTCACTCTCTCTAGAATATTCTCTCAGAAATTTCTTAAAGTACACTTCTTGTACTCAATTTAATGTTTAAACTTTAATTACTTCATTTATCTTTTTTAAATCTTATAAAGATTTTAGAACATATAAAAGGTTTGAAACCTCATAAATTGTCAATTGCCTGGAGCAAACGTTTAATGTTTTCTGAGGTCTGTGACCCAAAAATTGTTAACCAAATTGAAAATATATATTTGTTTAAGTTATCAACTTCTTTTGAATTGTTAAATAAATTAAGCGTTTCTTTTCGCTTTCTCTTTTTTCTAATACTACAGTTAGGCAAGATCCTGTCTTCCCTGACTCTTCCCAAGTTCATGCCATCGTTAATACAGAACAAATCTGCTACTATTTGTCTTGTCAGACTATCACCCTTCCCCATAGTAGTCTTATGCATGCTTGGGAGGAAATACACTAAAGCCTTTCTCTGGCAAACCGCCCAAGTCTTAGCTGCGGTTCCCGTCAGCTTCGACCAAGCTCGTACCCACTTTAGGTATCAGAGAGCGGATTTGCAGTTGCAACCGCCTCTAAGTGCATTAAAGGTTAAATTTATAACTTTTGTGGAACTCTCATCCTATTTCTCTATCCTTGCTCTCCAGTCCGAAACCCTCCTCCTTTTTTTAATCATCTTCCCTTGGTGGGTAGGTTATCTACCCAAATCTTGGTCCCAGAAACCCGGGAGAGTCCATTTGTCATTTTTCTGTTTAAAAGATCATTTGGCAATACTTTGCAAATTATTAATATCTGCTTTGAATCTTTCAGCTATAACCACATCGTGCAAAGCCTGTGAAGGGGAAAGAGGCCGCTCCTGTCTCCTTTGGTGTGTCCCGTTCTTTCTACTTATTTGCTGCTGTCAGCTTGACAGAATTTCCAAGGTTCTACAGTTTTGTAAGTTGTATTTCAATTTATTTTCTTTGTCATGGCTCCTACTGAAAAGGATGAAACTCTCATTGCTAGACGTTCTTCCTATAAAGGGCAACTCACCAGATTCAGAAATTTCATCAACAAATTAAATCCCGCCGAGGGTGATTTAGACATCCTAACACAACGCCTTAAGTTGTACGAACGGTCCTATGATTATTACGATCAAATTCAAACCGAGATTGAATCCGCTTGCCCAGAACTTCAATCGGATCGGGACGAGGTCGAACCCTTGTACTTTGAAGAGATTGCCAAGGCCTATCAACTGATCCGCAGTATCTCAGAACCGGACACTAGGGTCATCAATCCGGCCCAGTTCGCACCCGCTTCAGTTCATAAGAACAAACCGAAACCGTTACTTCCTAAGATAAGCCTACCTCACTTCTCAGGCCAGGAAGATGAATGGTATTCTTTTTATGAACTTTACTGCTCACTCGTTCATGACAATAAGGAAATTCCCGACATTCATAAATTCTACTTCTTACGTACGTCTTAGGAAAGCGAGGCCTTGGCCTTGGTTCAGTCACTGCCTTTAAGCGCAGATAACTACCACATCGCCTTTAATCTCCTTAAAGAGATATATGGCAATTTACGTTTGAGTGTAGCTCGCCACATCCGCTGTCTCTTCAACCTGCCAGCCGTCAAACCTAATGATGTCACCTCTTTAAGAGACCTGTTGGACTCTATGCAGTTAAATGTTAGAGCATTATATCAACTTAAGCAGCCTGTCCAAACATGGGACACTATTCTTATTCATCTAGCTACATCCAGATTCGATTTTTCGACTTTAAAGGCATGGGAGATCGAACTCGCCCGCAAGGAGGTATTTCCGTTCGAACACTTAATCTCGTTTCTCAACAGCCGATGCCAAGTCCTTACAGCACTCGCATTTCAGTGTGAAAATGTCGAAACGAGTCATCAGTGTCACAGTTTTGAGAAAAAACTTGCTTCTTCAAAGGGTCATCAGCCCCCATCTGTTGAGAACAAGCAAACCCGTTCTGCTTCTTTCAATCATCCAAGAGAACATATCAGGCCGCTCAACAAATCTTTAAAATGCATGCTCTGTAAAAAGCTTCACACATTGTATTTGTGCAAATCCTTTAAAGAATTGGCTGTCGAAGATCGAAGGAAGTTTGTCATCAATAGCAAACATTGCTTCAACTGCTTGTCACCTAAGCATTCTTCTTCAAACTGCACGTCTTCCAACCTCTGTTTTCATTGTAAAAAACCTCATCATTCCTTATTGCACGTTCATGATAAATCGAGGTCATCAGTACCCGCTTCTTCAAACTCCATGCAGAGCAGCTCCGAACAAACTAATGCTTCTTCCTGCATTTCTAACGCCGAAACTTCTCACAGTGCGCAAGCCCTTTTGTCCACTGTACAATTCGAAATTCAAGATAAATTTGGAAATTGGTTTCGAACCCGTGGTCTTCTTGATTCCGCTTCAACTCATAACTTTGTTTCGCAATCATTAATTAAAAAACTAGATCTTTCGTCATCGCCTATTTCCATCAATGACAATTTGAAAACTCAAGTCTTGCAATCTTCAAAATTGAAAATCAGAGACGTTTGCCAAAGAAACAACCAATCTTAACTTAAACTGTCTCATTCTTACCAATATTGGCAAGGACACTCCTAGCAGCTCTATTAATACTTCCGGTTTAAAGATTCCTTCGCACTTAAGGTTAGCTGATCCTCAGTTTAACGCTCAAGGTCCCATTGATGTACTTTTCACTGCCAAT
Organism: Meconema thalassinum; assembly: GCA_946902985.2. Classification (NCBI taxonomy): domain Eukaryota; kingdom Metazoa; phylum Arthropoda; class Insecta; order Orthoptera; family Tettigoniidae; genus Meconema; species Meconema thalassinum. Next base: position 181,729,309 of record OX336393.1, read on the forward strand.
GTTTTTTGGAATTGCCTCCGTAAACAGGTTCGCAAGTTATCTTCAACCGTGGTCGCTAGAGACACCGATTTTGGTTGGGTTATTACTGGTGAAATCCAACATCCCAGTCTTCAAACCAAATCGCAATGTCATTTTGTTACTGCTGATATAAATCCCTTTTCTGAAAAAGAGAACGCTCATGCTTTCGATCTCGATACTTTTGAAAAACACTTGCCGAAACGATGTCTCATCGTAAACAACTATGCCACCTTTGTAAGTTGTTTAAATGGTTTTGCCTTCTTCCCGCACAAGATGGCAATTCAAGTTCGCCTTGCCTTGTGTTACTTCGCTTACCTTCTCATGTCATTTTTTATAGCAGGTAATTGCTTCAACTCTCTATCGAAAACTATCTTCCCCTTGTGTAAAACCATGGCTATCAGTCTCCATCACTTTGCTGTAAGCTATGTTTCACTTCTTTCGCTATTTAGAAGGATGGCCACGGCCGGCTCCTCCCCCTTCCTCACAATTGGATGCCGCTTTTGAAACCGCTTGAAAATCTGAATTCTCTAGCATCTAGAATAACTATTCTTATGCATAAACTCCTTCTCAATGTCCCGGCTTCTCTTCCTTTTTCGGAAGAATTAAGCTTTTTTCTGTTGAAAATTGTCGGATTCCTTGATCCTCCAAATTATTGGAAATTGATTTCCTACTCTATTTCATATGTCTTTAAATTGTTTGTTCACGTCCAAGCTACGGATGACTGCATGTCGTTTTACTCGTTCCGCTTTAAGTTACAGCTGATTCAACTGGTGTTGTTTGTTTATTTCGAACTGCTTGTTTGTCAAACTTGTTTGTATACAAGTTTGGGTAAGGCCAAGTTATCGTTTATTTCCTGTATGCTTGCCAAAGTTCAGAGCAAGTGTCCCTTATCTCAATTCTGGCTGACTGCCAACCATTGTCTTGCGAGTCGCTTCTGTAAGTTCAGAAGCTGCTCAACTAATCACCAAAATAAACTTGTTCCGCTCAAGGACTCTTTCAGATATTTATATTCCTTATCTCTCTGTACTATGTGGGTCAAGGCCGCGCTTGCCTATGTTTCCCACTTACTCACGCTCGTATCCTACAACTGCTTCGATTCTTGTTTCATAACATCGTTGCATATCTTTCACGCGCTGATGTATTGCACTCTGCTTACATATTTTGCAATCTTATTGTTCATTGATGAACAAACTTGTTTTTTCGCGTCGTTACATTCGATGTGTTTTTGTATTTATACTTGTAATGTCAAGTTTCTCGCTGACTTAAGTATTTTTCTGATTAACCCCTTTGATACTTATGACTTAAGTTCATTGTTTATGGCTACTAGGTTGTTACCTATGGCGTTCTTGCTTTCTACTCGCATAGTTCCTTTGTTTATTTGATATATTCTTATCTTTAATAGATGTACTTGTTTCTATACGCTTTGTTTAAACTTGTCAATTCTCTTTTCGCATCTTATCGCAATCTTTACTAGTGCCTTATTTTCCGCAGTTTCAAGCTATTTTGTGATTGAAGGTGTTGTTAATTCTCGTTTTTTAACTCCGCTTTCCAATGACCCTGATGACCTGCTTCCACTCACACCTGGTCACTTCCTTACACGCACTTTTCTCTCTGCCCCTCCTCCCCTTCCGAATTCTTACGGGGATTCTAATTTGCCTATTGTTTGGCGTAAACTTGAAGCCCTCCGTAATTCTTCTTGGAAGAGGTGGAACTTGGAATATTTAATTTCCTTGCAACGGAGACAGAAGTGGTTTCTTTCCAGTCCCGACATTAAAGTGGGGGACTTGGTCTTGGTTAGGGATGTTTCACCCCCCCCTAGTCTGGACCTCTGGTAGAGTGACCGAGTGTTATCCTGGAAGAGATGGGAGAGTCAGGGTGGTCAGAGTCTTGACCACTAATGGTCCGATCACAAAACAACTTTCCATGATCGCTCCATTACCTTTAAATGTTTACTTGTTTTTCTTGTTCTCTGTTGGTGTTTTCCCCTCCCAGTATGGTGTATTCTTGGAATACATGGTACAAGAGAATATAAAGTTTAATGCTCTTTGCTTGTTCATTCCTTCTTCTTTATCAAACACCAACAGTGATCTTCTATTTTCTCTTTGGTGATCATGTCGCTTATATCTTTTGTGAGTTTGTTCTAGATATATATCTTCCATGACCCACCTAGCGTCATCTAGCAGCGAATCTCTGAAGCTCCTCAACTCTTCCTGGTGCAAGAGGACTTCATTTTCCATCTGGCCACCAGATCTCGTTACCATCGCCTGCTATCAACTCTTTGAAGACCATTCATCAAGAAGAACATTTATTTTTGATAAGTTGCCTATTCTGATATGTATTCCTTTTGTCTCCTACCCCTACTCTTTCCCTTCCTTGGACCCTCCGCGCTTCGCTGAGCAGGTCTCACTTCTAAGTCGGCAGTTGACTCGGTCAGTTAAGGCTCAACCAGAGCCAGTCTCCTCAAACCAAGAGACACTCTCTACGTCTTACGCCATGTTGGCACATTAAGTATCCGTCAAAGGGAACTTCACCTTCGCTATGCAACAAAGATAAGTACCTACTTCAAGTTTTAACTTCATCTTCATCAGTTTTAACTTCTACATGCTTTTAACGATATTTTATAGACAGCGTGAGATTACTTAATTGGGGCAAAAATCATTCTTCGTGGGATTTGCCATGTTGAGCTTTTGTCTGTCTAAGCCAACCTTAATAGAAAGTAGCTTTTCTTAAGCTATTTAATTGGGAAATCTTCTCACTACGTGGGATATTATCTAATACCCGCTGTCTATAATTCACCAAGCTAGTTCCTCCGCTGGATTATCTTTGACCCCATTCTTCTATTAAGATCGTTCTGGAACCTTCCAGATCCTGTACTTTATCTACAAGTTCTGCCATCATGTATTTTTCACTCACTTGTGGGAATACTATTTAAAATGAGGAATCTTCCTTATAAATTACTGCAATAGAGAATTTTCTTCCACCGATGGAATGTTCTATGGCGCATTTAATTGTAATTCACAACCTTCTCAAGAAATTGGCTTTCGCCTACCTAGTGCAACCAGTTATTTTCATTATTGCAATAATTTTCTTTCTCATAAACTTTCGTGTTTCTACAGTGAACTTTTCATCTATTTTACAGACTATAGTGATAACTAGTGCTTGTTCCACTTTCTACCGCGTCGCGATCGTCCGTTTACATTAAATAAGGCCATGAACATTTCTCCTAAATCCCAATTGATCTTCCCTAAACCTTCTACTAACACACCATATTAATAAAGTTGTAACTTTGCTATAAGGTGTCACTATAACGAAGTGCCCTTCCATTTTTGCTTGTTTATCATTAATTAATCTCTGTATAACTACGTGTTTTATACACGGTTCATACTTACATTGTTTCTACCTTATAATCAGGGAAAACAATTCTTTCAACTCTTGAGTGAGTTATTTCTAGGTCTCACGAAATGGAAACTGCCCCATTTGGCTTGTGATTCCTACTTAACCATAGGAGGTCGAGAACCTTCCTTTTGATTTTCTCTTCAGGTTTCACAGTAGGTGACCCAAAGTAATTCCGCTTAAATATAAGAAGTTTTAGGAACTTCTATCTTATTCTTCATGTTTTTCTTATTGTTATTTTTGAAGTTGTCACTCTCTCTAGAATATTCTCTCAGAAATTTCTTAAAGTACACTTCTTGTACTCAATTTAATGTTTAAACTTTAATTACTTCATTTATCTTTTTTAAATCTTATAAAGATTTTAGAACATATATAAGGTTTGAAACCTCATAAATTGTCAATTGCCTGGAGCAAACGTTTAATGTTTTCTGAGGTCTGTGACCCAAAAATTGTTAACCAAATTGAAAATATATATTTGTTAAAGTTATCAACTTCTTTTGAATTGTTAAATAAATTAAGCGTTTCTTTTCGCTTTCTCATTTTTCTAATACAACGGTTAGGCAAGATCCTGTCTTCCTTGACTCTTCCTCAGTTCATGCCATCGTTAATACAGAACAAATCTGCTACTATTTGTCTTGCCAGACTATCACCCTTCCCCATAGTAGTCTTATGCATGCTTGGGAGGAAATACACTAAAGCCTTTCTCTGGCAAACCGCCCAAGTCTTAGCTGCGGTTCCCGTCAGCTTCGACCAAGCTCGTACCCACTTTAGGTATCAGAGAGCGGATTTGCAGTTGCAACCGCCTCTAAGTGCATTAAAGGTTAAATTTATAACTTTTGTGGAACTCTCATCCTATTTCTCTATCCTTTCTCTCCAGTCCGAAACCCTCCTCCTTTTTTTAATCATCTTCCCTTGGTGGGTAGGTTATTCCCCAGCCAATAATCTACCCACCCCTCACTGTTGAAGCCGCTTATATAGCAGGCTGGTGACTCAATGAATTCTAGAATCGTCCAGGACACACAGCTTCTTGACATTTCCTTCGCTGGCGGGGTCACGAACATTCTGGACCATCCCTTTGTCCTAGTAGCCTTGTTGCATAAGGCGCACGCAATACTCGAGGCAAGGCACAGCCTAGCCCTGGGGCAGTTGTGACTCATGCGGCGAGCGATGACAAACTCACAGCCGTAACAATATAATGTTGCTAACTAAACTTATAATGCTTAAATACCTTAAGTTTAATGTTACAGTGAAGCGTTGGCATGTAGGAATACAGTTAAACTTCAGTCATGCTCATATTATTTGTTTGTCCCTACAGCTGAAATGTTCTCGTTGATTCATTATTATTAATATAATACATACATACATAGCCTTTCAGCGATCAGTCGAGTCTGTTTGCGAACAAGTCTCCTCCAGGATCCATTATTAGCAGTTAGCACTGTGGCCTCCTTTGCTTCTACACCTTGAAATCATTCATCACTGAATCTAACCATCACGTCCTAATTCTATGTCTCCTTCTCTTACCCTCTACTGCCGAACTCATTAACCTCTTCGGTGATCTCTTCCTCCCCATTCTCTTCACATGACCCCCCCCACCATCTGAGTTTGCTCATATGAACAGCTTCATCTAACGTGTTTATTTCTAACATAGGCTTTATCTCTTCAGTAAGAATAACCCTCCTCTGCCATTGCTCCCATTTATTTGTCCCAACGATCATTCCTGCTATCCTCATGTCAGTTACCTCTAGCTAATACAGGGTGGCGCACAAATAGTTGACACATTTGAAAAGCAAATATAAAATGCATCTTATGTTCTATGTTGTTTCATGGAAATAACTGTAGAGGTGATACTGCTGCTTTGTCTCCGATTGCTTACATTCCAGTGAGCTTTCTGCCATGGCGTAATATGATCTTGGCTTTCGATAGTTATATTAATATTAATTTCTTTTTTTAGAGCAGCTTATTCTTTAAGCCGACTCTCCATTCGTCAGCGCACCAAACAGTTATCTTTTATTGTGAATCAAAGAGTGTTAGGTGACTCAAAGGAAATTGCGAGCTGTATTTCATACTAAGTCGGCACCAGCAAGGAACTCTGTCCGTGGCTTATACAGAAACTTTGAAGAACAAGGCAGTGTGAAGGAAGAAAAGCGACCACGTGCACCAGTAGTACGCTCTCCTGAAAACGTTGCTGCACTGAGGGTAGCCATGCAGCGCAGCCCACGCAAGTCAACACGGCGAGCTTCAAGATAAAGCGGAATATCTCGCCGTTCAATTCAAAGAATCTTATAGGGTGATCTTAAATTGTACCCGTACAAAATGACTACTGCACTAACGGATGTTCACAGGCAGAAAAGATTGGAGTACGCCTTATGGACGTGAGATAAAGATGCGTACTGGTTTCGAAGAGGTTGTCCGCCGTAATGGAGGGCACATTGAACATGTGATATAGTGAAATGTCTTTCCAAGGTCCAAGCTACCTGTGTCAAAAATTTAATTAGTGTTCTGTGAAAAATAAAGTTGTTATTCTAAAATTAAATGTGTCAACTATTCGTGCGCCCTGTAGATCCTGAGAACTCACTGCATTGGCTTTTATGCACCTTGACTCTATTTCTTTCCCCATACTACCCATCCTGAGACAGTACACAGCCTAAGTACTTAAAATGGTCCACCTGCTCCAATTTAGTCCTTCCTACCTGGCAATCTATTTTTGTGTTTCTTCCCTACTGACATAACCACTGTTATTAAAATTCTGATTTCCATACCATATTCTCTACATAAAGTTCTAAAATGATGGCTTGTAAGCTTTCGATGGAGTCTGTCTTTACAACCAGGTCATCAGCATCCACCTAATTGAATCCTACTTAGTTAGTTTATGCCCTTCAGCAAATGATTCATATATAAAATAAACAGCAGTGGTGAAAGAGTACAGCAGTGCTTCACTTCTGTAACAACTTTAAATCAAGAACTCATCCTAACATCAACTCTCACTGCGGCCGAGATGTGAAGACGGCTGCTCATCTGCAGTGTCAAGAGTTCTAGTCTAGGTAGGGAAGAATATTTATTCCTACCCTAGCGTACATTATTATTATTATTAGTAGTAGTAGTAAAATTCGTAATTTTGCTGAGCATTGCATGGGCAACAACTTTTGAAGGATTGGTTGGCATTATTAAGCCATCACGTGTGTGGTTGATGTTTTGTTTGTTATTGTGTTGATATTTACTGTAAACATAACAGATTTTATAATTTACACCAATTTCTTTTAACTTTCTGTTATGCCCATTGGTGAGTAAAGAGATAAACCTTGATGCCCTTTTAGTTTTCCTTGATAGTCTGCTTAAATAATAATCCAACAATACACTAACAAAATGATTACATGTATCAAGAAGTGACGGTTGCAGTCTATTGTTATCCAAGATGGGAATATCTAATCCATATTACACAGCTTATGATTGTGTCTGTTTGCATGTGTGGAAAACTAAGACCATAAATTCAATTTTTATTAAAATTATAGTTATAAGATTTAATTCAATTAATTCCATAGAGCCATGGGCTCGTACAGAGGAATTGTACAGTAGTATGTGGTTACACACCAAGGAAAAATAAAGTCTGGAGGTAATATAAATTGATGAATAAGGGCATAGGCCTATTAGTAAAGTTGATGCCATATCTAAGATTGTTGAGACCAAGATCCCTTAAAATGATTACCACTTAGAAATGTTAAGCTTATACATAACTTATTAAGATGCATAGAATTTTCCCCACAATATTTTCATAGTTTTTCTCTTAAATACTGACAAAGTTGGTGCACTTTTTACTTCATCAGGAAGTTTATTATATGACTGTGATGCAAAAAAAACTTGAAACTATTTCTACCGTATTTAGAAGCGTGAATGATGTAAGGCTACGTCCTTCGCATGCCTAGTTCCATAAGAATGATTGTCGGAGTTCAACTTGTAGGGAGAGCTATATTATGTTGTGTTTAATCTTGTATATTGGCATAGCTGCTCGGAGCCCTGCACTTATGCGGAGGGGTAGAATTTTACTTCTGATGTACAGATCTTTTACTGGAGTGTAGTAAGGAAGGTTAAATATGTTTCTAATAGCCCTATTCTGAATAGTCATTAAATTATTCAGTGTGGATTTTCTGCAGCGAGCCCAAATAACATTTAAATATTGGAGCTTGCTATGTACAAGTGAATAGTAGATTTGTTTTACAAGGTTTAGGGGAATTAGATACCGAAGTTTCTTTAGGATCCCTACTGTAGGTGAGAGTTTCTTCGCAATTCGTTCAACGTGTTCAATCCAGGTCAGGTGTTTGTCGATGATTGGACCTAAATACTTTGCCTGATTAACCTATTTTATTTCAATATTATTTACATATATTTTGCCATGTGTGATTTCTTTCATGCTTTGTTTTGAAATTACCATGTAATTGGTCTTCTCTAGGTTCATTGTTAATTTATTGGCCTGGAACCATTGTGAGAGAGTATTTATATCTTGTTGCACATTTTGTATGATTTTAATTATGTCTTTCCCAGTGTAGAAGATATTTGTATCATCTGCATACAATTTGATATGTCCTCTCAAATTACTTTCCACAATATAATTTATATACCGTATATTAAGAATAATGTAGGTCCAAGTGTAGATCCTTGTGGAACTCCATGAGTTATATACAGGGTGTATCAAAATGAATATCGGGATTTTAAGCCTTTGTAGTATTCATTACAGTTAACATACGATTATAAATAATACATCATCTCAAACAGTTTGTGCTACAAATGTTCGTACCTATGCACATGCACTGGTTCCTCCGTATTCCGTTAGAAGTGCTAGTAGCCAAGATGGCGACTAGGGAGCAGAAAGCTTCTTGTGTATTACAGTTTGCAAGGACTGAATCTGTAGTTCCAGTGCAACATCTGTTCTGTATTAAGTTCCATTGTAATCCTCCAAGTGATGATAACATCCGTAGATGGTATCATCTGTCTGAAGAGACAGGCTGTCTTTGTAAAGGGAAGAGTGCCGGCCGACCATCAAAGATTGAAGAACATGTTGATCGAGTGAGGGAGTCTTTCACGCATAGCCCCAAGAAATCAATTTGGAGGGCTAGTCGTGAATTAGCAGTTCCAGGATCATATGTATGTGCCTCCGCTGCCAGCTGACCTAACCAACTTAAAAAAACAGAGTTGAAGCAGTTGTTACAACAATTACTCGATGTGTGCCGTGTGACGAATGGTGCTCTCATTGAACACTTGTAGGACAAACTATTTGATTTGTTCTTTCATTTGATGTATTATTTATAATTGTAAGTTAACTGTAATAAAAACTACAAAGCCTTAAAACCCCAATATTCATTTTGATACACCCTGTATTTTCCTGAGTTTATGCATTTATTCAAAGCTACATGCTGCTTTCTTCTGATAAGGTAGGTTTCAAACCATTTTAGAGCTATATCTTGGACACAAGCATTTTCTAACTTTAACAACAGTATTTTATGATCTGAGGCGCCTAGAATCAAAACCCGCCAAATCCATATTTTATGAAAATTGAGATAAGCATTGTTTCATATAGCTTTTTCTGCGCTGAATTCATTAAAACTATTATTTTGTTACAAAACCCGCTACATCCTACTATAAAACGAAGTCAAAGTTGAGGCTTAGTTGCAATATCCGCCAAGCCCAACGACAGTTTCGCCATTTTTGGTCACAAAACCCGCCACATCAGCCAATAGGAGCACCCAGTTCCGCCATCTTACCTTCCATGATGCTTTGCGAAATGTTTACTCTTTACCTATGTGCATTAGTGAGAGAATGTACCTCTGCCTGACGTGATTAGAATGGTTTATGTTGTTATACTTTCTGATAATAATAATTTGGTTTGGATAGTTTAGACAAAGGACAAGTAGAACAATAACATTTTGGTCTGGGTGATGCTTTCCACAGAACTAACATTTGCGAACATAAACGTGTAACGAAACCTCAGTTTGATATGACTCACGTAAAGCCAGAAGACATAAACAGAGGGATTGTCCTTTATGCACAAGAAGTGAAAGATGTTTCGAGACTGCTTTCGAAGCATTTTGGAGAAAGCTGGAGGGAAAATGAAGAGCTGCAGTTTTATTGCATTCTGGAACGTCGTGGCGAACACGACGAGAATGATGATGATTGAGAAACTACTATTGAGGATGAGGTAGAAACAGACATTGTGTAGCTATAACTTCCAGTAAAGAATGTGATTTAAGGGCCTGGACCATAGTAATTGAATATGAATTTAATTTGACGCTTTTCCTTAGTATTATTGTTCAGTACTGTAGGCTACAGTATTGCCGGCCCCGTGGTGTTGGAGTAGCGTGCCTGCCTCTCACCCGGAGGCCCCGGGTTCGATTCCCGGCTCCGTCAGGGATTTTGAAAACTGACGTGAGGGCTGGAACGGGGTGCACTCGGCCTCGTGAGGACAATTGAGTAACTGACAGTGAGGCAGCGCCCCGATCACGAAAACCAAGATTAACGGCCGAGGGGTCTCGATGCGCTGGTCATGCGTCACCCCAATATCTGCAGGCCAAAAGGCTGGGGATTGGGCCCTTCACGGGCTGTAGTACCAGGGGTTATTTACTGTACATTATTATTACCCTTTCAGGAATTGATTGCCGGCGGCGGAGATGGGAACTACTCTTTATGTACTTGTGTCACACGTCAGCATGCTTCGTTGACAGGTACAGTTTCGCGTGTAGGATATGACTCTGCTCCAGTACCCCCAGTCATCATGTAACTGTCCATGGTGACATGAGCTCCTGTGACGCTTATCTGACGCAATGCAACGTGACCTATGTGCAGATTGCACTCTGTCATCGCTGAGTCCTCCGCTTTGCCCCGCAGAGCTCATGCTAACATAAACGCTGGCACAGCCATGCTCAGCGGCAATCAAATCTTGAATGGGTAATGAAAATGAAAATCCACAGCCTGCTTCCAGTTCCCGACCGGGTCAGGAATGGAATGAATGAAGCCCCCATCTAGCGGCGAGGATATGAACTGTGCCGGCTGCCGAGGCCTGACGCACTCCTCTGGGGCAATGATTAAATGAATGACAGATGAGAAATGATAGTGGAGAGTGTTGCTGGAATGAAATTTTGACAGGGAAAACCGGAGTACCCGGAGAAAAACCTGTCTGCCTCCGTTTTGTCCAGCACAGATCTCACATGGAGTGACCGGAATTTGAACCACGGACCCAGCGGTGAGAGGCCGGCGTGCTGCCGCCTAAGCCACGGAGGCTTCCTTGAATGGGTAATATTAGTTTTAATTTTTTTCTGTTTATTCTAATAAAACACAAAAACCGCCTCTTAAAACAACCGTCCTTTGATAGTCGCTGACGAGGAAGAGGAAAACATCGACGACCCGTCCATACCATTCGACGAAGACCCTGCCGAAGAGTAAACCCTCCCGACCCTCCTTGCGAAACGTCTCCTGTTACTGTAGCAACCCCCCCACCCCCATCTATTTTAAAGTTTTTATTTCAGTGTGTTCATTATTCCCTAATAATTAATATGTAAATAATTAATAGGCCTATATAAAACGCATTGTATTGTAATCTATATTTTGTAAATACACACTAACTTTCTTAAATGAATGTGTAACGAATTTGTTCTCTCCCATCTACTCATATTAATACAAAAAATGGTTCAAATATTATTTAGATGCACCGCTGTGTTCAGAAAATTGTTGTAATATAATGAAAACGAAAAACTTTTACCAACACGGCGCTCCAGGGCTGAATCACAAAAAAACTCATTTCCTCTAGGATTCTTAAATTTACCCCCACTCCTTCCCATTGCTCCTAATTGATTTTTGATACATGAGTTTCAAAGGAAATTCAATTATCTACAACTTTCATTCAATAAACTTTTTGCTGAGATCAATTCTTCTCCCGGTTTTTGCGATGGAAAGTGGAGCGAAAGTGAAAAATTTGCCGAATCGCCAATTTTCGCCTTCTCGTAGCTCGAATACGCTTGGTCCTACAAAAAAAACTTCCTAATCAAAGTTGTTGCAAATTTAGTATTCTACATTTTTATTATTTCGACATACGTTCAAACAAATGAACTGGGAATGAGCTAGAGGCCAAAAACTGAAAAAGGTGCCGATTTCTGACAGTTTTTTCAAGATGGCGGACGAAGCAAGGGGGGTAGGATGACGGAAACTTGGATTAATAACTACCTAAGGGTCCTAAACAACATCAAAAAATAAAATACGATCCCGCATCTGATGTAGGGTGAAATTCGTTTATTGACTGGACTATACACAAAACTTTCCTAAATTTGGTTGAAAGAGCTAATATACATGGAAGAGTAGATCATGGTTTAGGACAACAACTTTAAGAAGAAATTTCGTACTGGAAAGAAGTTCTTAAAAGAGTTGTTGCTACTGTCAAAACCTTGGCAAGTTGTGGACTGTCATTTAGAGGCACAGGCAGGAATGAGCATTTCGGCGTTCCTAACAATGGAAATTTTCTGATGTTAATAGAATATTTAAGACAATTCGATCCATTTATAGATGAGCATATTCGTAATTATGGAGGTAAAGGCAGTGGCTGTACAAGTTACCTATCCAAAACTATTTATGAAGAAGTCATCGAAATTATGGCTAAAAAACTGACGTACAAAATAGTTGAAAAAATCAAAACTGAGAAGTACTATTCTATCATTGTGGATTCGACCCCCAGACATCTCTCGTTTTGACCAAATTTCATTCATTTTACGATATGTAAAACGAGACGGCACTGTTACTGAACGTTTTTTAACTTTACTAGACAATCCAGGTCACAAAGGTGAAGACTTATATGATGCAGTCACATCTACTTTGAAATCCCATGGCATAGAAATTCTTGATATGAGAGGGCAATCTTACGATAACGCTGCCAACATGAAGGGCATATATTCGGGACTTCAAGCTAGAATAATAAATGACAATCCTCTCGCAGAGTACACACCATGCACTGCACATTCGTTGAATTTGGATGGTACACACGCTGCAGAAAGATGTACAGAAGCGGGTGAGTTTTTTTTTGAATTGGTCCAGGAGTGGTATAACTTTTTTTCAGACTGGACAGAAAGATGGTCTGTTTTGCAGCATTTTGCTAATTCAAAATTTGCGAAACTAAAATCATTGTCTACAACTCGTTGGTCTGCACGTGCTGGTGCGGTTTCTGTTCTGGTTGAATTTTTGAACGAAATAATAAATGCTTTATCAACTTTTGAAGAAAATCCCAACGAAAGAGCAATAGTTCTAAATAAATCTACAGGCGTTCGGAATAATATGGAACGACTAGAAAGTGCATTTTTTGCTAAGTATTTGGTCTGTTTTACTTAATCGATTAGAGGTTTTAAAGCGGCAATGAAATGTAACGCTCGTTAAAATGTAACTCAACTGATTTATTTAACACAAAATACATGAACTGTTTATATGCGTTGTGCCGTGAACAGATCATAAAACGAACTGTTTGAAAGTTAGTTGAGGGCGCTATTTGCGCCTAATCGATCAGGATGGAGGTAGATACTGGCAGGTGCCGATCTCTCCAACACTTCCTCTCGACCAACAGCCGGAGTCATCCTGGTGAATGTGGTCTCAAGCCAAGGCTTTGAGCACATTTCTCGTGCTTGGGCCTTGACAATCCTTTTGTCAATATGTCGGCAGGCATCTCATCCGTTGGAGTGTACTCCACCGAAACCACCTTTTTGGCCACGGCATCTCGGACGAAATGGTGCCTGATGTCGATGTGCTTCGTCCGTGAATGAAACATAGGATTCGACGTCAGCTTCTGCGCACCTACATTGTCGTTCTTCACTGGGATGACATCTATCGGTTTTCCGAAGTCTTTCAGGAGTTTCTTCATGTGTAGAGCTTCCTTGGTTTCTTCTGTCAAGGCCATGTATTCGGCCTCCGTCGACGACAGGGCCACAGTAGGCTGCTTCCTGGACTCCCAACTCACTGCAGCGCCGCCTAGTGTGAACGCGTCTCCGGTGTACGATTTTCGATCCACAAGGCAGCTTCCCCAGTCAGCGTCCACGTACATCACCGCTGGATTTGGAGTACTTGAGGCCGAGATCACGTGTGTTAGCGAGGTATCGCAAGACACGTTTTGCAGCCTTCCAATGCTGCTGTCCGTGACAGTCGTTGAACTGAGAGAGAGAACTGACTGCATGGGATATGTCCGGCCTCGTTCCCACTGACAGGTACATTAGAGCTCCTATAAACTGTCGGTAGGGGACGCTTGTTCGCTAAGGTTCACGTCTTCCTTCTGCAGCTTCGTACCTGGATCAATGGGAGTGCTGACAGGCCTGCACTCTGCCATTCCGAATCTCTCCAGGACCTCGTCTATGTATCCTTTCTGGCTGAGTTTCATCTGGTTGGCGCTTCTCTCGAACTCCAGCCCCAGACAATACCGCACGTCCCCCAAGTCCTTGATCTCGAACTTGGTATTCAGAAAGTCTCTCACCACGTCGATCTTCTTGTCGTCTCGAGCCATGATCATCATGTCGTCGACATAGATGATTATATAAATCCTATCTTCGACCGGTCCGATGTGGTACATGCATGGATCTGCATCCGAGCGAGTCGCCTTGAGATTTTTCATCTCTTCCTCGAGACGGTGATACCAAGCGCGTCCTGCCTGTCGCAGTCCGTACAACGCTTTGTTTAGTGAGCACACCATGTCACGATTGGTCAACTTCTCCAGCATCTCATCTGCGGTCTTTCGCACAGTCTCGTCAACCGACTCGTCTTGAACGGTATGGGCAAGAACGACCTAGAAGTGGTCCGAGGCCTCCATGAAGATTTGCTCCTCGACTTCTCCGTTCAAGTACGCCGTCTTGACGTCTAGCTGTCGGATCTTTAGATTATCATGTACAGCTAACGCCACCGCAGTCCTTATTGTGCTCAGCCTTGCGACTGGAGCGAAGGTTCGTGAAACTCTATTCCTGGTCTCTGCGTGAAACCCCTCGCTACCACGCGCGCCTTCCGCTTGCTGATAGTGCCGTCAGGGTTAAACTTATTCCGGAGAACGAATCTGCTTCCTATCACACGTTGCCCCTTGGGACGGTCGACCAGCTTCCAGGTATTGTTCCGAATCAGTCAAACTGATTCTTCTGACATTGCTTCGATCCACGCAGGTGAGTCATCTCCGGAGATACCCTGGGTCACTGGGATTTCGGTGACGTTTGCCGCTTCCCCTGGTCGATCACCGTAGTCCTTGCGGGGTCGCCCAGATTTTCCAGTTCTAATCAAACGAGGCCGTCCGCCTCTTCTCCTAGATGATGCCGCTTGTTGCTCATCGGATTGGATCTCCGGTTCAACAAAGTAATCCTTGGCAGGAAAGCCTACGAAGCCATCGGGGAATTCCCATTCAGCAACATCAGGTTGGTTTTCTGCCAGAACTTTGTCTCTCGACACCAGCTCGAACTCCAGTTCATGGATCGGATCCTCTGGTTCAATTCGTACTTTGTCCGGAGAGTCACGCGGGAACAGATCATCGACTGATTTCTTAGGCGCGGTCATCTCCTCACGAAAAACGACGTCTCTCGTGATCTCGATCTTCTTCGTTTCAGGAATCCAGGTACGGTAAGCCTTCGACTGCTCCGAATATCCAACAAAAATTCCCTCTTTTGAGCGAAGGCAAAACTTCCCCTTGTTTGGGGTCTTGTCCAGGCAGAACACCTTGCTCCCAAAGTCCTTGAAATAGTGTGCAGTCGTAGTTCTGTCGAACCAGCGCACAAATGGAGTCTTCTCGTTTAGCTTTATGGTTGGACATCGGTTCCTCGGATAATTTGCGGTGTTGATCGCCTCCGCCCAGAATGTCATCGGTAGGCCAGATTGCAGGAGTAAACATCGTGCTGCCTCTTCAAGGGTCCGATTTTTCCTCTCGGCCACACCATTTTGTTCAGGCGTATATGGTGTTGTGAGACGGCGCTCGATCCCCTCAGATTT
Organism: Meconema thalassinum; assembly: GCA_946902985.2. Lineage (NCBI taxonomy): Eukaryota > Metazoa > Arthropoda > Insecta > Orthoptera > Tettigoniidae > Meconema > Meconema thalassinum. Next base: position 181,744,690 of record OX336393.1, read on the forward strand.
CAAGAACTCGTCAAATTCCCTGTTGACATATTCACGTCCATTGTCGGACTGTACGCACTTTATTTTCAGACCGTCCTGCTTCTCGACGAAAGCCTTGTACTCTCGGAACATTTGCAACGCCTCGCACTTCGTCTTCATAAACCGTACCTCTGTCCATCTCGAGTAGTCGTCCGTAAATGTGATCATGTACTTGGATCCACCGTTCGACACAACACCCACAGGGCCGCAAACGTCTGTGTGAATAATATCGAGCTTACCGGTCACACGATTTGACTCTTTCGGGAAAGGTATTCGAGTCATTTTACATTTCGTGCAAATGTCACACGTTAGATCTCCACATCTCCCTTTTAGTTGCACACCTCGAATGGATCCGCTCTTCACTGCCGTATCGAGATCACGAAAGTTGACGTGACCCATCCTTCGATGCCACAGCTGCGCCACATTCTCGTCGCGCTTGTCTTCTGACACTGCGTTTCGACATTTTTCCAGTGTGGTGCCCTGTACGTAGTACAGATTGTCCTTGCGCTTTGCAACTAACCTCGTCAGTCCATTCTGGTCGAAAACTTCCGCCTTCTCTTTGCAAAAAACAACCGACAAACCACGGTCTGTCATCATCGAGACTGATAAGAGATTAGTGCGGATCTCAGGAACGTGCAAAATCTCATTGAGAGTAACGTTGCAAGTTTTACCGTCTACACTTTTTGCAATTTTTGCAGTTCCTCGGGCCTTTATCTCTGCGGTTGCGCTGCTCGCTAACTTCAGCTTGCCAGTCTCGCCCTTGTCCATCTCTGTAAACACAGTCGCATCACCGCACAGATGAGACGTGCATCCACTGTCGAGACACCACAGGTTTTCGACACTGCTCGTCGCGATCAGGTTCCTCAACTGATAAGAGTGACGCGTCCGACAGCTGATTTTTGTTGACCTTAACATTGCAGTCCACTGCCTTATGTCCCTTGATTCCGCACTTCGAGCATTTGAACGGAAACGATTTCTCCTTGTCACTCTTACCACCGGAGTAGCCGTGGTTTTTGTTTTGAGGCTTCGACTGTGGTTTCCTTGAAGGACCTTTCTTCTTCACGTACATGGCGCCTTGATTTTCCATCGGTGTTGACGAGGCAACTCTGGCATCGTGTTCTTCGATTATCTTCGTACGTAGATTCTCAGGCTTCGGTACATCAACCCGGCTCTCGATGGCAATTCTGAAATTTTCAAAACTTGCCGGCAAACTGTACAGCATCATGATGGTAAGTTGATCTGGGTTAATAACTACGTCCATGTCAGCCAACTTGTCGACACAGTCAAAGTAGTTGTTGAGGTGCTCACGGATGTCGCCATCTTCAGTCATCTTTTGCAAGGTTAGACTCTTCAACAACGTGGCCTTGCGAGCCGGCCCCTTTGACTGAAACGTATCCTCAAGTTTCTGCCATATCTCGCTTGATGACCTGTAGTTCTTCACCAACTTGAGCTGGCTTGGTCCGATGGATAGGATTAGGTCTGACATGGCCTTTTCATCCCTAGTCGTCCACTCGGTCACTTGGGCTGCATTGTCCTCACCCGGCTCGGGTTTGACGATCTGGCGGTTGACATAACCCCACGCGTCATTCTTTATCAGAATGGCGCGCATTTGCATTTTCCAGGTGTCGTAATTATCGCGCCCTAAGGCCTCGATTCGCACTACACCGTTTGAATTCATTGTCTCACTTCAATCGTGCCGCGTGTTAATGTCCGGAACACTCACGATTGTTCACAATAAATTTGCTGTGCCGCGTGTTATTGTTTGAAACACTCACAACCGGCCATACACTTTGCGTCGCGTGCTATTGTCCGGAACACTAGCAAATAGGCCTACGGAATTTCGTGTCGTGCGCGTTTGTACACAACTCGCACGTTAAGCACGTTTTCTTGCGTCACGTGTTATAGTCCAAAACACTCGCAATAAGCCAAAATTCGCGTCGCGTGTTATTGTCCAAACACTCGCGATTGGCTTTTTCACTGTTCACTCACGATCAAGCACACAATATTCGAGAAGACGGCGTTTGTTCCTTCTCGCTTTGTCGATGTCCAGAAATTTCTCGAGGGAGCAATATGTCTGCCGATTCGACACGTTCTTCTTTGTGTGTCCGCTTGATCTCGCTGTTTCCAGTTTTCAGTTAGTTTAAATCTGAGCCAATCGTTCTGGGTCCATAACCTATTAGAGGTTTTAAAGCGGCAATGAAATGTAACGCTTGTTTAAATGTAACTCAACTGATTTATTTAACACAAAATGCATGAACTGTTTAAATGCGTTGTGCCGTGAACAGATAATAAAACGAACTGTTTGAAAGTTAGTTGAGGGCGCTAGTTGCGCCTATCGATCAGGATGGAGGTCGATACCGGCAGGTGCCGATCTCTGCAACAGATGCTACAAGTCAGAAATTGCACGCCATGGATACCAGCATTTCTGATATTTTGGATTTGTACAAATCGTTGGTTGGTTTTGTAGAAGATGCTCGGAAAAATTTTGAACTTTGTGAAGAAACAGCACGGAAAATTTCTACCACCCATGAGTTTAAAAAAGACGTTCGTAGGAAGAAACGAAGAAAATGAATGTCTGATGAATTGTATGAATATGGTGTTGAGCTGGATGGAAGAGAGAATTTCAGAGTAAATACTTTCAATATAATTTTGGATAGACTCTATACAGATTTCAAGGACAAAGCGCCGATTATTAAAGAAATTTTCAAAAATTTATTGCGCTTATCGAATTTGGTACGTTGAATGAACCTGAATTAAGGAAACATGCGACAACATTACAATAATATTTTCCAAATGATATAGAACAAATATTTATAAATGAGTTGTGCCACTTTCAAAAATATTGCCAAGTAAAAAAAAGCCGCCTTTAGAAATATTAAAATTTATTCGACAGAATGATCTACAAGGAGTATTTCCAAATGTTGAAATAGCCTACCGCTTGTTGAACTGCACAGCCGTTACCAATTGCAGTGCCGAACGCTCGTTTTCATGTTTAAAGCGCATAAAAGACTATTTGAGCTCAACCACGAGCCAGGACCGTTTGGTTTGTCAAATGATTTTGGAAATTGAAGCAGAATTGATGTCAGATATTGAATTTGACGATATTATCAAAACTTTGGCTAAAAAGGCACGGAGAAAGATCTTTGTTAGCACACCTAGATCTTAAGCTATACCTATTGTACATATAAAAATTTAATTATACGTGTAACATTAACTCGAATTTTTAATAGCTTGCCTTACTACATACCACTCAATTTTCACCCATACCTAAAATATGGGGTGGGGGGCGGCAATTTTTATTTTGCCTAGGGGCGTCAAAACGCTAAATCTGCCCCTGCTTGGCAGCGTCCCTTGTCGGTGGTAGGCAGGCTAATTGTAATTTAGCCTTCGTCACTGATCGTGTGAATAATTTGTACCACAGGTCGTCGAGGTTGTCATTGTCAATGTCGCTTCCATAAACTGCTACCAGGAACTTTTCTCCAGCGTCGCTGATCTGCTGAGGACTAGCGTATGATGTGAGAAACGGAGCCACTGCTGCAAAGAGGAAGTTATTCTTCATGTAGGTGCTGCAAATTTTGTTCTTCCCCAATCCATGCGGTGCTGACGTTGTATCACAACCACTCACTGCGTGGAGGAATTGTATGTTCTTGGGGGGGGGGGGGGGAGGGAGGAATGGAGCAGGAACTTGGCGAGTAGAGGACACTGGGACTACTGCCTCTTCCACTTTTCTGCAGATAGATGTTCCTTGTGAACATACCTAATGCTGTCAACAGAATAAGTATGTCCACATCTTCAGCAGTAATGATGACGCGTCGAATTCGCTGGCCTTGGATATGGCGGTGTTGACGATCATCACGTCGGCGTCCTCATATGCCTGCTTCATATCGATGCTTGCATCCGCCTTTCGAGTCATCAACATCGAAATGAATGCGCTACAGATTATTCACACGATCAGTGACGAAGGCTAAATTGCAATTAGCCCAAGTACCACTCCCTACGCACTTACCAGCAAGTACAGGCGTGGTTAGGCAATGAACTTCTCCCATCAGTTAGAGGCTGGAGCCTAACCCCGCGAAGGGTACTTCCAATCCCCACAACCAGAAATGCTGCGCTGGATAACTTCCTCCAGATTGTTTCCTGCAAGTACAGCAAAGGCTGTAGCACCGGAGCTTGCAGCTGTAAGAAAGCAGGTCTTAGGTGCTCAGCAATGTGCAAGCACTGCATAGGCCACTCCTGCGAAAATGCACCCGCTACTGATTTGAACGATGACTCACCAGACATAGTCGACGAATACGACGATAGCGAGGACGTCATTAATAGCCTGATCACTCAGGAGGTCGCCGAGCACTTAGAAGCAGAGCCAATGGCTAAGAAATCCCGACAGAAACTGTAATGAGGACAAATGAGTACCTACTATGTACATGTATATATGAGTACCTTTCAATAATAATACCTTAATATTATTAATTACATTAATTCTTTCCAATAAAGGACTACGTCTTTTTTTTTACCTGCTCTGGGATAATTATGTAGTGGGAGGGGGGGGGAGAGGTCGATCCAAAAAGTAACTAATATCAATAACAACATGATGTGGATATGGTTGGCTTTCATCAGAGAAGAAAATTAGCTTTTGTGAGTTGGGGTTGAGTGGGAGGAGCGGGAGTGGGGGTTTCCAAAGTTGGTGATTGTAACCAGGAACCATAATTACAACAACATTTCATCATAATTTGGGTTTAACAGAAGAAATAAGTTGGAATTCAGCATTTTTTGGGCATTTTTAAAGCGATTTTTGAAAAATTAATTTTATGCGAAGGTAACGCATTGACATAGAAACATGTTTGAATAGTCAAATTTGTAGGAAAGTTAACGCTCTACAATAATGCATAAGAATGCTTTTGCGGCAGGAAGTAAGGGAAAAAAGTTATTGAGGAAAAACCGGAGGAAGGTCGAAACTTTTGCAGTTTCCTCCCCCCTCCTCTTTTCGCACAGGGTCCTCGAGGTCCGAAACTTGAGAAAATGTTAATTAACCATCCCTGAACAACATCCCAAAGTTTCATTAAATTCCGACCTTTTTCCTCCTAACCCCACTTTTTCCAACCTGTCGACTGGACTATGGCAATGGTGAGCATGAGAAAGTTCAAAAGATGAGGAACGGTAGCTTGTTGCCCAAGACGAGAGCTTCTGAGCAAGTCGACCAACTTCTGCAGTGAGACCACTTAGCCGATATCCCCGTCCACAGGTCTCTCAATCAGGTCCGGGAAGTTATCTTCCATCGGGACCTGATTCTGAACACTAACGAGGAGCTGAATGAGGATAGAGGCACCTTCACGTGACCCACTGTATGTCCGGTGCAGTACGCACAAGGTCAACGGTCAGATCGTGCCTTCCAGCCTTCATCATTTCCTTTGAGCTTCCAGTGCTCTTGGAGAAGGTGAAGATTACAAGCCACCGTTGTGACGCCCGGCCCTACATTTCTTTTGACGATTTGATCATACCTAACCTAGACCGCAACTCTCCTATGGCAACGGGATACTAGTCAAACGGCCGGATGCGGCGCGGATTGCGCAACGTCGCGAATTTCTCCATGTCCGACCGTGAGGATTACGGGATTCTCGTCCAACTACCACCAAGAGCGGTGCCGATTGCCTAAATAGCGATGTTTCTCCTTGTTTTACTGTGAAAACCACGGAAATGTCGTCAAATGGCCGAAAATACTGCCGATCGTGTAACAATTCGATATTTCTCCGTACTTGGCCGCGAAGACTGAAGCGGTGACGATCACGTAACGTGATGATTCTTCTCGTTCACTACCGCGAGGAAATCTCGTCATACGGTCAAGAGCAAAGTAACATCTGGGTAATAATAACTTCTTGTACACAACACGACCTAATGGCTCAAACGACTTGTATTCATAATTTCTTTATATTCTTTACTTGATTTATGTATGATAAAATGCATTTTGCATTTTAAACAAACAAAATCACCAAATTAGATCAGAATTTTTCTGTGAAGCAACAGCATAAGTGAATTCCATTTAACGCTTTAAACTGCTTATTGTTGTTTTTCTCACTACTATTTTCATTTTTATTTACAGAAGATCCAGGTTATAGTATATGCAAAACCATTACCTCTGGAAATGTTAACAAAACAATACTAAAATGTATAGAAAACTCAACTGTCAAGAGGTTTGAACTCAAGGAGAAGTGAACACACTACCACTAAAAATGCTTAGAAAACTTAAAACGTCGTTACAGATTCACTACATGAAAATGAACCTAATGTTGAAAACAACTTTTCATCTAGTGTTCTATTATATCCTTGTATATGTTGTACAAATTAAAACCTTCATATCCGAGGAGCTCAGGAAACAACTACCCATTCAAACTGGAGCACATTTGGAGATAACAGGTTAATAAACTGTACACAGCATGAAAGTACAAGTAGTATATTGTTGACATTAATAAGGATTCTAATATATATCATAGTCTTTTCTTCCTGCAAATGACGGGCCCTGTAACTATGATAATAATAATGGTAATTGCGTACGGGAGAACGCGTAACATCTAAAACAAAAAGGGCATGTACACACTTACAAATATCAGACACTACAACACGATGAGCGAACCAGAAGCTCTGTATGCAAATGAAACTCTGATACTTAACAGAACGGGTGACTTGGAAAACATCCTTATGGAAGAACAATAGATCTTGAGGGAAATTCTTGGCCCATAAAGAACACAAGATGGATACAGGTTGAAATCCTATAAAGCAACTGAGAAATTATCTTATCTTGCGGCAGACATCAAAAAACGAAGATTGACATTTTATGGATATGTTCAAAGACTTCCACCGACTAGGCTGACACACAAGAAAAACACGCAGAAAAAATTAAGAAAATACATTGGATTCAGCAAGTCAACAGGACTTGGAGAAGGCCGAAGTAAGAACAGCGGAAATCTTTGACAGGAACCTATTCCGATGTAGGGCAATTGGATGGAATATAACACCAGAGAATGATGCTCCAAAGAGACCAGGAACCAAGTGGACTGAGGAAAGGAAGATGCCCCACGGAGAGAGAATAAGAGTCATACGGAAGATCAGAAAGGCGAATCATAAAAATATTGCGTGATCGATAATAATGGTAATTGAATCAGAAGAAAGCAGTAAACTAAAGCAAAAGTTGTCGCCGATACAATATTACACACTAATACAGACTCTCACGAAAGTCAACTAGAGACCAGATCTTCACTCTAAGGCAAATTTAGGAGAAGACAATCGAATTTGGGATTGGCACGCATCACCTCTTCATTGAATACAAAGAACGATGGTATAGACAGAGCGAAATTGTATCGTGCTCCGATTGAACTGGGAATTCCTGGAAAATTGGCAAGACTGGTGAGAATGACAGTGAGACATGAAGCAGTATAAGATTGGGAAGAATAATGTCTGATACACAGTAATGAAAAATGAAAATCCACAGCCTGCTTCCAGTCTCCGACCGGGTCAGGAATGGAATGAATGAAGCCCCCATCTAGCGGCGAGGATATGAACTGTGCCGGCTGCCGAGGCCTGACGCACTCCTCTGGGGCAATGATTAAATGAATGACAGATGAAATGAAATGATAGTGGAGAGTGTTGCTGGAATGAAATTATGACAGGGAAAACCGGAGTACCCGGAGAAAAACCTGTCTGCCTCCGTTTTGTCCAGCACAGATCTCACATGGAGTGACCGGGATTTGAACCACGGATCCAGCGGTGAGAGGCCGGCGTGCTGCCGCCTAAGCCACGGAGGCTTCGATACACAGTAATACATATTCAAAATTGGGTATGGTAAGGAGACGTGTTGGCATGCCTCCTTTTTAATGCTGCCTTGGAGAAGGTGGTGAGAGATGCAAACCCTCTGAGCAGGGCCATCTACTACAATTTATTTATTTACATAGGTCCCAATGAGCCTGAGCTCGTGTTAGGGACAATCAAGTAACATAGTTACAGCATGGCATATATAGAATTTTTGTAACATTATATTGTTTAATTTAATAGTAACTTATATTAGATTGCTAGTGACTAACTTTACAGAGGTGATTTGGTATGATACATTGCATTGCTTTGTTGGAATTATGTGACCATGGTTTGTGTTGGTCACACTGTTAATCAGTAAACCTGCTCCATAGAGATATGTTTCTCTTTTAGGTAGATTTCATTAGAAAGCTAACTATTGCAATGGGTACCATGTTTCGACTTCCGGAAAATTTTGACATATCTTCGCGTTTCACATCCCCTACACCCCAAAACCACCGTCAGTTCAAAAGTTTATATATAATGTATGTATATATGTATCTATATATATATATCACTTTCTTGTGGACACGATAAATACCGCAATTTTGCACCAATCACTTTGAAATTTTTATATAATATGTATCCCTATAAAATCTCGGTCGAGTTCGTTAATGGGCACAATCGGTCGAAGGGGGTGAAAATGAGGGGATTTTTTCGAAAAAGTGAAATATCGCTATAACTCTCTTAATATTTGAAATATCGAATCCATTCAAAGTTCATACTATGTGTTGGATAAGGCCCAAAAATTTATGTTTGAAAAGTTTTTTTATAGTACCAACCATTGACCAAAGGGGTGGGAAAAAGTGGGTTTTTCGGGAAACAGTAACCATATCTCTCTTAATAGGCACAATATCAAAACCGTAAACAATGGACAATATTCCCCTAATAATTACGGTACCTAAAACTTTTGTCTGAAATAATTTTTGATATGACCCACCATTACGCCAAGGGATGAGAAAAATGATTTCGGAATTATAAGAAAATGCCAAGAGCCATCCTAGGTTGCCATAACAACACTACTAAATTGATGAGGGATGAGCCATCAGACGTTGCCATGACAACGCACTTGCACGAGGTCACATTCAGTTTTCCATCTGACTAAGTGTGAAGCGGCTTCGGTGACATAACTGGTAGCATGCTGAACTTTTATGCCCAAGGTCGCGGGTTCAAAGCCGGCCGAAGACGTCGGATTTTCTAAGAGCGCTAAAAATCCCTCAGTATGCTTTCCTTTGGAGGGGCAGTTCCAACGTTCGTTGCAAGTTGTGGGTTGTGTGGCATCTAGTAGCCACGTTCACAGCTAGGTGTCGTTGACGGTAGTATTTGGTAGCAACATTAGGAACTACTGCTTGAAATTGACCGTCTGCAGCCCTTACCTCAATTACAGACTAATACAGCCATCACGATTCACACCGTTTATCAGACAGATTCTACACTCACCCAAAGTACACGGGGTTACATGACCGCGTTGTCGCAGCCCCTAAACTGAGGAACCAACCAACATCTCTGCGGGAGATAAAATTTTGCGTGAAGAAGTAACAGACCGTTAGATAGTTACACATCAGTGTCGAAACCTTGCATAAGGACAGTGTGACCACAAGTATAAAAATGGACCCCAAATGACAAGTATGTTACCGTCCTTATAAGACAATAAAATGTTTAATATATGCATAAAATGACGAAAAACAAAGTTAATTAAACCCCGATTATAAAATACTTTCTCGCAATAAATGAGGTCTGATCCTTCTTCGAAAATCTGCATATTCTGCCTATTTTCGCCTGTCCCCAAGTTTGCACGGTGAAATCTACCTCCGCCTTTCGGCGTGCTGAGAGGACTTTTTTTGTTTTTGTTTTGGTGTGTATAAAAGAATGTTGTAACACCTTGTTCGTTCAGTTCTGTTCTAGTAAATGTCAAGTACATTAAACGTGTGTTCATCGTGTGACCTTCCGAGTGTGACGGTTGACGTATACCTGCTCCGTAGCAATACTTGTTGGTGAGAGTATCCAATAGTGTTTGTGTGTCCTTCCATTTTGATTCTTTAGTGTGTGTGTTTCCTTCCTGTGTGGGTAAGTCACATACCAGTCGTCTGCCGACAACATGGGTGATAATAGTGGAGGGGGTGAAGATACACGTCCTCCTGAGGAAGGGATGGCATTTTTTACTACTGAAGTCCTTGATCTCACGGCACCTGTCCTTAATGCAACCCCTTTGATTGCCTCGCCTGATACACGACCTACACAACCACTCTCTATAGCTCCCATCACGACACCTACTGTGAATGAGTCACCCAGAACGTATTATGAGAATCATGGGACCATATTATGTCATGGCGGAATCTTCAGATCCCACCAACAGGATTGGTAATTTACATCCGATGGGTCTCGGTAAACTTTTCTACGAAGTAAGATTGTTGGAATACAAGAAATCCACCGCAAAGGTAGGAATAGAATTCAGGTCACCTTTAGAACCTCCCGGGATGCCAATAATTTTCTTCAGAACCCTCTCCTCATGGAAAAAAGCTTAAAGGCGTTTATTCCCTCGGTTAATATACATAGAGTGGATCTGATCCGCGGGGTTGATACTTCTTTCTCGTCTGATGAAATATTTCAATATTTGAAGTCGCCTTGCCCCATTGTAAAAATTCAACGCATGAACAGAAGAAAAGTCACGGATGGGAAGGTCGACTTATTACCAACAGGTACGGTGAAGATCGTCTTTGAAACTCAAACTTTGCCCGCCTATGTGTCTATATTTCATGTGATGTTAAAAGTGCAGGTTTTCATATTTCGCCCTATTATTTGCAATCGATGCCAAAGATATGGGCACACTGGACAGAACTGTCGAGCTCGAGCACCGAGATGTGGGCGTTGCGCCCAGGGACATGAAACAACTGAATGCACTCAGGTTTTAGTGCGCTGTGCACATTGCGATGACAATCATATGAGTGGCTCACCGCGGTGTGAGTACCACGTCAAACAAATTGAAATTAAAACTAGGATGTGCACTGAAAACAAAACGTATCAAGAAATTCTCAATTCCATGTCAGGACATCCGTTTCAACCCCTTTCAGTCCCGCAGCAATTCCCCCTCTTACACAGCAAGCTTCTCCTATACCGAATTCTGGACAGAGGAAACGTAAGTTTACCACGATCGTCACGAGCCCCTCGAAGGTCATTTCCCCGTTGGGGTATGATCGACATGCATATTTGTCTATTATCCGTGGGGACAAAGCCTTCGCCTCTGTGCCCCCTTCTTCTTCCTTGCCACCGTCCCAGGTGGGACCACCCCCCACTCCCTCACTTCCAGTGCCTCCCGCCCAGGGTGTGCCTCAAGATATTACAGAGGATGTTATGCATTTGATGAAACTATTGGGTTCCAATGTCCAATGGGCCCATTTACTTAAAAATATTTATGATAAGATTTCACTCTTATCCTTTCCTGCCGAAACCCGACCGTCTTCTAGTAAAGAGATATGGGCACATCTCTGTTGCTGCAACATGAAAATTATTCAATGGAATGCTCGTAGCATTCAAAACAAGAGACATGAATTATTACTTATAATCCAAGAGTACACCCCTGATATCATTCTCATTCAGGAAACATGGCTATCCCCAAATTTATCTTTTCATGTTCCACGATATAATATTGAGCGACAAGATGGACCGCAATGTGGTGGTGTCCTAACATTAATCCATGAACGACTTTCGTACCAAGTTCCCCCATTTCTTTTTCCTCTCCCCAGAACCTATGTGCTCACCATAACTGTTGCCTCCCTACATATCACTAATTTGTATATTCCTCCGGCTGTCAAAGGTAATTTCAGACAATGACATTCCTTTTTTCCCCTACTGTAATTCCTTTACCTCCCACGTTATTGGTGGGGATTTCAATGGCCATCATACTGACTGGGGTTGCGTCCGCACGACCCCCAAGGGTAGGAATATCATGACCACTGCTCAGCAGTTTCATCTCCAGATTTTAAATGATGGCACACCCACTCGCATTTCCCCTCCTTCTCAGGCCCCCAGTGCGGTTGACCTAACGTTTGTTTCCCTTTCTCTGGCCCACCGAATTATATGGCACACGACCCCTGATTTACATCAAAGTGACCATTATCCAATCTTGATGACCTTTGATTCTGCCCCTCGTCCTAGTAATACCTTGCATACTCCGGTTTTCACTAGGAGTTTCAAAATTTTTGATTCAGCTCAATATTTCACCTACATCCAACAGCACTATTGTCATACGGCTCCCCCGAATCGTGCCTCCTATAATTTGCTCCTTACCTACATTGTTCGATATTTTGACACCTATCATCCGCTAATTCCCCATGCACGCACATCTGGTTAGAGAAGGTCCTTACTACCCTGGTGGGACGAGGAATGTACGAGAATTGTGAGGAGACGCAAACATTTATTACGACTTTTTCGAACGTACAATACTCCGTATACTTATCACCATTATAAAAAGTTTGTTGCAAAATGCCAACAAGCCTTTAATGATAAAAGACGATCAGCGTGGAGAGAATAAGTTTCTCATATACACCACCAGACCCCCATTACTCAAATATGGACTGTGTTAAAAACCTTATCGCGCCGCCACTTAGGTCCCAGTCTACATCGTTTGAATTATGATCAATCAGTAGAATTTTATCGCACGATGGCTCCTGAATTTGTGGAACAAGAAATTATCTTTCCATCCCTGGAACACAACCCTATGTTTTCTTGTCTTTTGCATCCGGTTACTGTTTCAGAATTTCAATTAGCCTTAACACAAAAAAAAAAAATCTACTACACCTGGACCAGACTATATCTCGTACCACGTCATTAAGAGTCTCCCCAATAATGTACAACAAGTTCTAATAGATGTTTTTAATTCCGTCTTAGCCTCCGGCAATGTTCCAGAAGATTGGAATGAGTTTTTAGTAGTTCCTATTTTAAAACCAGGAAAAAATCCGGATTTAGCAGAAAGTTATCGTGGTATACATCTTGGGTCCTGTATTAGGAAGACATTCCAACGTATTCTGTTGACACGCTTGGTATGGACTTTAGAATATTATGATCTGTTTCCAAAAACTCAATACGCTTTTGCTAAACGGAAATCTACTACTGACGCTTTGAATATTTTTCTTCTTGATGTAATTTTGTCATTTTGCCGTAAACACTCAACATTAGCAGTCTTTTTGGATATTAAAGGGGCTTATGATAATGTGAATACCGTCCTTTTACTGCAAACACTACAACAACAACAATTTCCGATCAGCTTTATTAAAATCATCTCGGCATTTCTCCGAAGAAGGCATATCACACTTTCCAACTTTCCTACTGGGTTAAATTACAGGTATTCGTCTTCTGGTTTGCCGCAGGGTGATATTTTGAGTGGAATCTTATACCTTATTTATACTAGTGAGATTGAGCGGCTTTTACTTCCTCATGTCCGCCTAATACAATATGCTGATGATATACTCCTCTATTGTTCCCATTCTGATATAAATACGTGTCGGCAGATCATGTCACGTGCTCTCACGATATTGTGACAGTTGCTAGCACTTGTCACATTCTGGTTAATAATACCCTGCCCCACATGTCACATTTTGGTACCCAGATGGCTTCTAAAACCCTTTGAACCATGTAAGAATAGACATGTCTCCTACAACACATTTTCAATCCATCAACTTCACTGATAATCAAAACCTATGATTTTAACTGGGGTACCCAGATAGCTTCTAAAACCCTGTTGGACCATGTCAGGATAGACATGTCTCCTACAACACATTTTCTATCCATCAACTTCACTGATAATCATAACCTATGATTTAAACTGCTTCTAAAACCCATTTGGAACGTGTCAGTGTTGGCACGTCTCCTTATTCCTGATTTCCTTGGTGAATGTTATCTGTCGGCGGGCGAGAAGAGAAAATTGGATCTTCAAGTTGGCAGACGGCAGAGGGCGATGTTTGAGGGCATGTTGGTACCACGGCGGAGTTAAGAATATATATCTTCAAGCATAAATACAATAGAGTGCGCATTGCCACACTGCGCCTGTACTGTGACGTGATACCAACATCTGGATCAGCTGACTAAAGGGATAACAGAGGAACTCGTAATGGAAGGTGATAGGAGTTGGTGGGGAAATGAGTTTTAATGAGGGTTTAAACACACATTTTCGTAATTTATACGACATTGGGGAAAGCATCGCCTGTTTCTTTACGTACCGGAAGGTAGCAAAGGTTAAGAATGTAACATATTTGGTGTTAAAAGTGGCTGTCGTGTTCCGTAATACTCATACATCCAGAATCCCCTCTTGTAAATAATGAACAACAAATCCAATTCTGAATTAGGCCTACTGATTTTTGAACAGAATTGTGTTAGTGTAAAAAGTGGCTGTCGTGTTCCGTAATAATCATACATCCAGGATCCCCTCTTATAAATACTTAATAACAAATCCAACTCTGAATTAGGCCTACTGATTTTTGAACAGAATTGTGTTTGTGTAAAAAGTGGCTGCCGTGTTCCATAATATTCATACATCCAGGATCCCCTCTTGTAAATAATTAATAACAAATCCAACTCTGAATTAGAGCTACTGATTTTTGAACAGAATTGAGTTTGTGTAAAAATTGGCTGCCGTGTTCTATAATATTCATACATCCAGGATCCCCTCTTGCAAATCATTAATAACAAATCCAACTCTGAATTAGGCCTACTGATTTTTGAACAGAATTGTGTTTGTGTAAAGAGTGGCTGCCGTGTTCCGTAATACTCATACATCCAGGATCCCCTCTTGTAAATAATTAATAACAAATCCAATTCTGAATTAAGCCTACTGATTTTTGAAAAGAATTGTGTTTGTGTAGCTGGTCATTTTTAATTGTACGCCCGAGAGCTCCAAACAAGTTCAATCTATTACTACATCATTTCCTAATTTATTTGTCATCATTAGAAAATGTATTTTGGCTAATTTCAGTACCGGTGCATTACTTTACAAAATGTTATCGTACGATTAGCTCTTATTCAGCGTTACTTTCCACTTCAGTATTTTATGAAGGCGAACAAAATATAGGCAAATGGAAATAAGGAAGTCTATTGATTTAGTAAGCGTTGCTTTTTAACAACTATGCATTACATTTGCTACAACGGAAAACATTACAAGCAATGAACTGTTTCCTTTTAAATTCCATTTTCCACGAATCATAGAAACCTTCGCAGTAATAATCTAGAACTTTGAAATCCTACGAATTGACTAATTTAGGGCTGCAATGAATCCTAGAAGGATTTAAAAATATCCTCAACCAAACGCACTGTCCATACGTTTAATAAGATGAAAAATATTACCTCAGCGTATTTATTATCGAAGACTACATCGTCACATCAGTAGCATAACCCGCAATTTGACACTGAACTTGATTGAAAAGGAAGGCTATTTGATGTTGTGATGGTCCTAATTTTGCTTCATAGGCCTGTTCAGTGGAGTAAGGGATAGAGTAAATTTTAATAATTTGTAATAAATTTACAGATTAAATTATTTTTCTTTCATATCTCGGAGTTAAGAGGAAACGTAAAGAAATGAAAGTAGTGAAGACAAGAATTTTAGGGTTATTTTACAATGAATTAATTTAGGACTACCTATGGAAAGAAATGCCCGATCTTTTCCTAAACGTCTCCTTACATCCATACGCTGCACAGTAATACACCATTCTGGCTTAGTACGGTAATTAATAGAACAGAATAGCCCAATTCTATCGTCACGTGTAGTATTTCAGTGCTCCAAACTATCCGCAGTTCCCGGCATTTCCCTTTAGTCAGCTGAGTGAGATGTTGGTTTCACAAATGTGACGTCATCAGCCATCTATTGTATTTATGATCTAAGATATATATATATATATAAAAGAAGGGAGAACGTCGGACTGTTGTCAAGAAGGAGAGACTTGATTATTAGAATCTTTGACGGGCGTAATCGTAAAACTACTAACTCAGTGCCGATGAGAAGTTGATTCTGTGAACTTAAATGAATTGTGATTTGCGTCGACTTTAATATTTTATCGCCACCTTACTTCGCATTACCTTAACTGTGAACATATGTAAATTTTTAACAGTGGCGTATGGGTGTACGAGAAACATTCTCGGTGTTTGATTAAAGAAGGGTTGTTTTGTTTCTGTTTTTTAAATCTTTGTAGTGCGTTTTCTTGCCAATGAGGTCGTATGATCTTTTATGCTTTCCTTGTTTTGATTAACTCCGTTGGCATGACGGGTTTCTTTGCAATATGGATGTAGATTGTTAATGAAAAAGAGAGTTGAACGTCGTTATTCTTGGCGATTGGAGTCGCGATATTATGCTGCTGATTTCCTATTTTGCATTGTGGGAAAAGCGAATAAGTTGTGTTATTTAGGTAGTATTTCATGAACGAGAATGTTTCTCTAACGCGATTTCATAGAGACACGGTATCGTTCGGAGGGTTCCAATTCTTTTTAAAACGTTACACATATCTGATTTTGCGCTGACTTGTGGAGTTGTTTGACGGATCTTACTCATGTTATCGTAAAGCTTTGGCCTGTGAATACTAGCAAGGGGTTTGAAGATATTATACGCGCTTTAACCTGAAGTATGTTTTAACCTGCTTGCGTCTTCGAAGTGTATTGAAGGAGAAGATTGATATGTTAATTGCGAGACCTGATAACAGGTTATACTTCGATGCTCCGTGGGGAGACCTCCAAGCACCGGCCAGGTTGCTGAAAATATTTATTCCTTCCTGCTCAAACTGATTCTAGTACCAAATAAATAAATATATGCCACTACCCATGATATGGGGGTAAGTACTGAATCTAAATGTTGTAAAAGGAGAGGATGAACTGAAAACCAGTAAGTACATAGTACATCTGATTTTGAGCATGCATTAGTGTAGTGCATGAAGGAGGAAGGTATTTGTTGTTATTGAAAGGTGTTCTTGCATGTATATTGTAGTGTAATTAATGTGGATCGAGGTTATTTTCTTCTGGTGATATTAAACTATTGTTAATTATACAGTATTGTATGTATTTATTTACCAGGCTAATTAAAGGTTGTTGCCGGCTTTTGGGGCGAGAGGCCCGCTTTCACACAACGGGCTTGGACCCGGTTTCCCTCCTCCTCTTTCTAATGGTAGCAGTAGTAATATATTAGGAAGGGGGGGGGGGGGGGAGTGCAAACAAAGTAACTTATCCTTTAAGGGGTGTTACAGATATTACATTCATGGCTGTTCTCATATGGTCTCGATACTGTTCCGCTCAAAAATGCGGCTTTGCTCTTCACTCATAAACGGGTGTGTGACCGGTCGCCGATCCGCTATAATCAGGGTACCATTCCTATTGTACACCATACAAAATATTTAGAACTCATTATAGATGATAAGTTGACCTGGACGCCTCAAATTACTCACTTAAAAGCTCATGTGTTCCAGAAATTAAATATCTTACGGTCATTAACTCGTCGTAAGTGGGGAGCTGATCCTCAGATATTATTGTTATTTTACAGAAATCTTATTAGATCTGTCCTTGATTACAGTAGTCACTACTATGACGTCATGCCAAAAACACGCCTCAATGAATTGGATCAACTACAATTTTCCGCCCTCAGAATTGTTCTCGGGGCCCTTACTTCCACCCCCCACACAAGCTCTTCTCGTTGAGGCGGCAGAGCAACCGCTTCACCTTCGGAGACGTTATCTTTCTTCCCGATATCTCCTAAGACAAATGGCAGTATTAACAGCACCCATTCTTCCCAAACTACAACTTCTCTCCGAATATCATTAAAAAAGTTTACTCAAACGCTATGCACCTCCCTCTATTCTTTTGTCTTATCTAGAACTTTCGGGTTTTCGCCCTCAAATTCTTCAAACGCGAAAACCCATTTGTTATAATGCACCGCTCTCGGTATTGCTCTTTCAACCTGATGTGCGACATTCCTCACATGTATCTCGTATGTCTTCTATGCTTACCCCTTCCATTGCCCGCAAATATGTCTAATCTTGCTTTGAATCATCAACAATATACAACAATTTATACAGATGGATCAAAATTTCCTTCTCCTGCGAATACGGGTGCTGCGTTTTATATTCCCTCTCTATCATATCTTGCCTCCTTTACATTACCGCCTACCCTATCTATTTTTTCGGCAGAAGCCTTTGCTATTTGACAAGCCCTTCTGTATATTAAAAGGAATAACATCACTAAAGCCTTAATTTTATCTGATTCTCAAAGTGTTCTCCAGGCTTTACATCATGTCCATACTACGAATAATTGGTTTGTATTTAATATTGTAAATTTAACGTATGAATTATATCATTCGGGCTATCGGATAGTTTTTTCATGGATACCCGGACATTACAACCTATCTGGGAATGACTTAGTTGATAAAGCTGCCAAGGACGCGGCCATGGGTCATGCTGTATTGATGAATGTGGCTACCTCCGCCTCAGATTATTTCCCCATTCTCAAATCTCAATTATTTAATGTTTGGTCACACCAATGGCAGGATTATACACGCACGAAAGCTAGGTTATATTATAGAATTCAACCTACTATCCCTAGACACCCTTGGTTTTATAATAGATCCTACACTCGACGTCATATTATTACAATTATTCGTTTACGTTTTCATCATGCCTTGACTCCGGTATATATGGCCCGCTGTAAGCTTCGTCCTGCGGATCTCTGCGACTGTTCTCAGGCAATCGGTACTATCAATCATTTAATTTTTCAATGCGCACTATTTGACGCTCAACGAGCCTCCATTCTACATACTTTACGTTCTTTAGGTTTCCCCCTCCCTCTCAACATTTCTGTGCTACTTCATTCTCCCATTCCTTTTGTTATTCATGCCTTCCTTAGATTTCTGCAAGAATGCTCCCTTACTTTTTAATTTCCATACCCTTACGTGTGACGATGTCATGTTTGTGTTCAAGTAGTAAGTCACTAAGGTAAGTCGCTTGGTGTGAAGATTAGTATCTGTGTCCTTGTATGTATGTTTCACAATTTTCCAGTAGTTTCTAGTTCACATATTGTAGTTTCTAGTTCAAATATTGGATACTCTTCACGTGTACTAGTATATTTTAGGGCTGCGACTGGGTTCAGAGCATAGGTGCTATGCCCATTACCTAACCTACAAAAAAAACGTGTGTTCCATTTCAATTGCCTGTGTGCCTCATAATCCTACAGGTTATGGGCCCAGCCAGGAATCCACCGTGCGAATATAAAGTGCGTATGATTGACTGCTCGTTATATGAACTGTGAATTTCGTTACGTATCGAAATCAACATGTCTGCAACCAGCGCCTCGTTACCGGCTATAGATAAGCTGTGAGGTAGTCTAAATTACGTGGATTGGCGATTCGAGATGGAAAACGTCCTAAGACTCGAAGATCTGTGGAGCTGTATAGTTGGCTACCCGGATGGAGATACTACAACATCTGCGAAGAAAACGAAAGACGAAAGTCGGGCTAGGGTCAGACTTAACCTCATGGTGGATAAATCAATTTTCCCAATCGTCATGCCTTGTAAGACCGCGAAGGAAGTCTGGGAAGCTCTTGAAAAGGCCTACTCAGATAAATTGAAGAAATTGTGCAAAGTTAAATTAAAGCACTACAAGACGATGGAAGAGTATGTTAGTGAGGTTATGGGACTTGCTCAGCAACTTGCGTCTATGAATAAGGCACTGGACGACGAGTTTGTGGCAGCTCTTATGCTGAAAGGTCTACCAGATGAGTTTCAGCCTATGATTATGGCTCTGGAAAGTTCCGGAACAGACCTTACTGCAGACACAGTCCGAACCAAGTTGCTACAAGATACTACTTGGAGTGGGAAAAGTACTTCCAAGCCATCCAAGGATTCTGTTCTGTTTTCACGAGAAGACAAGACGAAGAAGAAGCCCTTCTGCTGGAAATGCAAGAAGCCAGGACACTGGAAGCGGGATTGCAGGAAAGAGGAGATGCAGAGCTCAACTCAACAGAAGTCGAAGAAAGACAAGATGATGCTGGCGACCGATGGACAGGCATTAAGTGCAAGGGCCTCTACAGGGGCCTGGTTCGTTGACTCTGGTGCTACTAAGCATATGACTTCAAGCAAGACTGCGATGGTGAACTTCACTGCTGGTCCTAATCTGGAGATCAGTACAGCAAACAATCAAAAATTGTATGGCCAAGGATCTGGTAATGTAACTGTTCAATTAGAAAATGGTATTTCACAAACCTTGTCCAATGTAGAATATGTTCCTGGTCTCACTGCTAATCTTTTATCTGTGTCTGCTGCTACTCAAAAGGGTTATGCTGTGGTATTCACCGACAATACTTGTGAAGTTTATGATAGTGAAAACTTTGTTGCTACAGGTAATGTAGCACTGACTGCGAGTAATGTGGGGGGTGTTTACTAAGTCAATGCTCTCGGTGCTCAAGCTAATATTTGTACCGAGGACTCAGAATATTTATGGCATAAACGACTAGGCCATCTTAACAACCACAGCATGAAGTTGTTAAGAGATGGTCTCACTCATGGAATTAATTTCTCAGATAATGGTTTTAAAAACTGTTTTTCATGTGCTGAAGGTAAACAAGCTAGGCAACCATTTAAGTCAAGTAAGAGTAAAACTGTATGTAAAAATAAGCTAGATCTTATTCATTCAGACTTATGTGGGCCTATGCCAGTTCCATCTTGGAGCAATGCTCGTTATTTCTTGACCTTCATTGATGATCATTCTAGAAAGGTTTTTGTGTATTTCCTTGCTAAGAAAAGTGATGTTTTGGATTGCTTTATTGATTTCAAGGCACAGGTCGAGAATAAGTGTGAAAGATCTATTAAGGTCCTACGCACTGATAAGGGGGGTGCATTTTGTAGCAAATCTTTTGAGAGGCTACATAAATCAGAAGGTATTCAGCATCAAACTACACACACAGCAGAATGGTGTAGCTGAACGCATGAATAGAACATTACTTGATAAATGTAGAGCCATGATGAGCGAGTCTAAAGTAGATAAACGCATGTGGGCTGAAGCAATAAATACAGCAGCCTATCTTGTAAACAGGTCCCCAACCAGAAAAAAAATCCAGGTAAAGTTCCAGAGGAGATCTGGACTGGTAACAAGGTCAATATGGAGCATCTAAGAATTTTTGGTTGTGTAGCACAAGTTCATGTCCCTGATCAAAGGAGAAACAAGTTGGATCCTAAGAGTGAAAAACACATTTTCTGTGTTTATTGTGAGGACAGTAAAGCCTATAGATTCATGCATCCTGTTACTCATCAACTTGTTAAGTCCAGGGATGCACAGTTCTTTGAAGATGTGTTCCAGGAGGTGTCTGATGTGTCTCCAGGTAATGTTGGCCCATCCTTGCAGATTAATGAACCTGCTATGCTGCTGATCTCAGTTCCCACTGACAGAGAGGCAGAACCCGACAACTCAGAGGATGGGACAGAGTGCATTTTGGAACTTGAAAGCGTATTGCCCATTAGCAGTGCTGGTGTGGCTGAGACTGTTGACTCACCTGATTTAAGCTATGTCCCTAGTGGAACAGATTCAGACTGCAGTGATTCTGTGGGCTCTGCCACCATCGTCAATGAGCCAATGGAGGGGGATGTCGAAGGTAATCAAAGGTATCCTAGGCGCCAACAAAAGCCTGTAGACATGTCAGACTATGTGACATACTTGACTCTCACTGATGACTCTGAACCTAGTTCAGTTAAGGAGGCACTGTCCATGCCTGATAGGGTTAAGTGGGAGCAGGCTATGAAAATAGAAATGGAGATACTTCAGTTAAATGACACCTGGGATCTAGTTGATAAACCCCAGGGCAAGAATGTTGTCAGTAGTAAGTGGGTTTTCAAAGTAAAAAGAGACTCTAACGGTAACATTCAAAGGTATAAAGCCAGACTTGTGGCCAGGGGCTTCACCCAAAGGTACGGAGTAGATTTTACAGAAACTTTCTCTCCTGTTGTTCGACACAGCACGTTAAGGATGCTGCTTGCCTTGGCTGTCCAAACAGATCTGAAGGTGGTACATTGGGATGCTGAATCTGCTTTCCTCAATGGAAAGTTAGATGAAGAGATCTACATGTATCAGCCAGAAAGTTTTGTCAATAAAGGTTCAGAGCATAAAGTTTGCAAGTTAAAAACATATATTTATGGCTTAAAACAATCTTCTCGTTTGTGGAATGAGAGAGCTCACTCTGTTCTTGTCAAATTGGGTTACAAAAATTGTGCTGATGAACCCTGTGTGTACTTGAAGAAACAAGCCCAAGGTATGGTAATTATTGCATTATATGTGGATGATTTCATTGTGGCTTATAATGATGAGTATGAGATCAAGTCATTGAAGACCTGTATTGATAAAGAATTTAAGGTACGAGATCTTGGACCAATTTCTTATATTTTAGGTATTAAAGTAAGGCAAGATAATGGTACAATGTATCTTAGCCAAGAGCAGTACATCAGTAAGATTGCAATGAAATATGATATGCACGATGCACGTCCCATTGGTACTCCTTTGGAAACCAAAACCAAACCTTGGTGTTTCTCATACAGAAACTAGTGATCTTCCTTATAGAGAGCTCATAGGTTTACTCATGTATTTAAGTGTTTGCACGCGTCCAGATATAAGCTATGCGATATCATATCTCAGTCAATTTAATCATTGTTACAATGAATCTTACTGGTCTGCTGCAAAGCGAGTGCTGCGTTATTTAAATTGTACAAAAGACTTGTCACTTAAGTATGTCAGGAATGGAGGTCAATTCATGGGATTTGTTGATGCTGACTGCGCTAATGATAGCACTGACCGAAAATCATACAGTGGTTTTGTGTTCAAAATGGCAGGTGGTGCTATATCATGGGGGGCTCAAAAGCAAAAATGCATTTCCTTATCATCTACTGAAGCCGAATACGTTGCACTGAGTGAGGGTGTAAGAGAAGCTGTTTGGTTGAAACGTATTTTGTCTAACTTTATAGATCTCAAATCACCCATCATATTATTGAGTGATAGTCAATCAGCTCAGAAACTGGCAAAAAAATCCAGTCCACCATAATAGGACCAAACATATTGACACTAAATATCACTATGTTAGAGATGCTTTGGATTCTAAAGTCATATACATGAAATATGAGGAGACTTCAAAAATGACTGCAGACATCCTAACAAAGCCTCTTCCTAAGCCTAAGCATATTTATTTTTATAAAGACTTGGGTCTTGTATCATGTCCTCTACTCCCACAGGTTTAAGGAGGTGTGTTGGAATATGTGACCATGGTCTGTGTTGGTCACACTGTTAATCAGTAAACCTGCTCCATAGAGATATGTTTCTCATTTGTTTTTGTTTTGTTGTGTATAAAAGAATGTTGTATCACCTTGTTCGTTCAGTTCTGTTCTAGTAAATGTCAAGTACATTAAACGTGTGTTCCATTTCAATTTCCTGTGTGCCTCGTAATCCTACATGCTTAAGGCTATTGTATATTGGCTATTCATTCCTTAATAGGAAGTCTTTTGTTTTCCTCTTAAATGTTTTTATAGAGAAACTTTCCCTTATGCCTAATGGTAGCGAGTTGTATTCCTTTATTATAGAGGACATAATTCCTTTAGTTCCAAATTTAATGGATTGGGAATGGCTGGTGAATATTCGATTTACTCCTCTTGTTGCATAATGATGAATGTCATTTGCATGGGTAAAGTGGACGTGTGTGTATATCAATTTGTTTTCTAATTTGTATACAAATACTGTTGCTGACATAGCTATTTGTTTTTGCAGTGGCATAATTTTAGTTCTTGAGTATAATTCATTTGAGGGTGTGAGCCAAGGAAATCCAAAGATAGATTTTATAGCACGTTTCTGGAGTATCTCAAGTTCTTTTATCAGCTCCTTCTTACAATACCCCCATATGAAATTCATGTACATTAGATGTGAATGTATCAGAGCAAAGTATATATTTTTAAATTCTTGGCTAGTAAGACGGCTATATCTTAATCTGAAAATAATACCAATTATAGGGCTGATTTTATGTTTTATATTTTCTACATGATTTTCCCAGGTTAGTGTACTATCTAGTGTGATACCTAAGTATGTTGCCGAATTAACCCTTTCCATTTCTTTGTTGGCTATGTTGACTATGTTTGTGGTCTCAATCTTGTATGATGGTTTATGGAAGAATAAATATTTTGTTTTAGTGATATTGATAACCATGTTGTGTGCTCTCAACCAATCCACCAGCTTATTGAGATCATAATTAATATTTAGCATAATTTTCTGTTCAGATGTTCCCAGATAGAGTATAAAAATATCATCTGCAAATAGTTTAAGCTTGCCTTTCAATTCTAATAATACTATATCATAAATATACATCTAAACAACCTCATTTCCCTGGAGACATACCCATTGAAAGATGGGAAACACATTTTAGAGAAGTACTACAAGCCAAGGATACAAGACCAACATCATCAGGAAATGAAACCTATGAGGCAGACGATCCAATAAAACCCTTTACCTATCATGAAATAGAAGATGAAATTCAACGCACAAGAGACAACAAAGCATGCGGGCCTGACGGTATATTTAATGAATACCTGAAAGCCACAGCCCCTTTCTTGATAGAAAGCTGGACATTATTATTCAATGAATGCTTACGGAAAGGCACTATCCCAGATAAATGGCGACACGCCACCCTAAAGGTACTGTATAAAGGAAAAGGAGATGCTGGAGATCTTAATTCATACAGAGGCATAGCCCTTGAATGTAGTTTTCAAGATTCTAACAAGTCTACTAACAAGACGGTTATATTATATGACTAGCAGGGCTATTCCAGAAGAGCAATTTGGCTTCATGAGGGGACGATCAACAATTGAAGAGCTCGTTTCCAAAACTCACTAAGTCAGTTTTGGACGAAATTGAGAAATCCGTTGGATCTTGTTCGTAAGGTGTAGACCTATGTATGCTACTAATATTTTATTCCAGAACTCACTATGTCATCATAAATTGTAACGTAGGATATTGCATTTTTTTTTCAAAACTGTACTAAGTCAGGCCGTGATGTCTTCCAAACTCTGCTAAGTCTAATGCGCATGCGTACGAGTAAGCTCTTGTTCCCGCCAGGCCGTGATGTCTTCCAAACTCTGCTAAGTCTAACGCGCCTGTTTCCCGCCAGTAACCTCTTGGCTGTTTCATGTGTCGTATGTTGATGAGCTGTGTTTAAGAGAAAGTTTCTACATTTTAATAAAGTGTACAAGATGAGTGACTTTGATTTAGAAGGATTAAAGAGTCCCCTAGAAGATTCCGGTCGAAGCAGGAAGAGAAGAAAAGATGTAAACACCTGGGATAAAACAAAACGCACGCGTGCTCACCCTGCATCTTGTATCGCTTGTAATCATGCTGGAAGACCGAACTATATATGCAAGGTAGGATTGTTGAGTCAAGAAGACATCACTCATTTCCGTGACAAACTGTATGACAACAAATCAAAAGTAGAGCAAGATAACTTCCTTTTAAAATATATTGTAACAAAAGAACCAAAATCACATCGACCAAGAAATGTAGGCAAACCCCGTGCTAGGTTATTAACACAATATTTTATACGGAGGAAAGCCGGCCAGATTATACGAGTTTGTGCTCAATCTTTCTGTTCGGTAACAGGAATGAGTAGATTCAGATTGAATCGTTTATCTAAGAACTTTAATGCTACAGGTGAACAATGTAAAGAGAACAGGGGCGATGGTCGTATTAAAGCCAAAGACATGGAAACTGAGGTTTCAATTGTTAATTTCATTAAGACATTGAAGTGCAGAGAAAGCCATTATGGGAGGGCAAAGAGCGTACGAGTTTACATGGACCCAACACTTTCTGTCAAGAAGATTTGGCGATTGTGGAGAGAGGCCAGGGTAAGTGCTTCAAAATCAGTCGCATCTTATAGCAAATTTCATAGAATATTCCAAACACGATTCAATATCGGGTTTGGGCACCCGAAAACCGACACATGTTCATACTGTGAAGAATTACAAATCAAGATACAAAATAATTCTACATCACCAGCCGAAAGGGCAGACCTGATGGGATGTTACAGATTGCACAAATTACGAGCCAAAACATTTTATGAAATTTTGAAGCGAGAGGAAGATAATGTTCTGAAAGTAGCATTTGACATGCAACAGAACCAGCCCCTTCCCATGATTAGAATTTCCGAGACTTTTTATGCTTGTCAGCTTTGGTTGTACAACCTAACTTTTATAATTCATGAAAACTTCCAAAATGTGGAAAACACATTCATATATTCTTGGACAGAAGATCAGTCTGGAAGAGGATCGAACGAAGTTGCATCAGCCTTGCATAACTTCCTACACTGTCTTGAAGAGAGGGTTCGTCAAGATGCAAAACCAGAAGGCATTAAATCTCAGAAAACATTGAGACTGTTCTCAGACTCTGCCACAAGTCAAAACAAGAACTCGACCATCATGGGCTTCTTGCTAGATTATGTAAACAAAAGTGACATTTTTAATAAAGTGGAACACATATTTACTATCAGAGGACACAGTTTTTTGCCTCCGGACCGAGTGTTTGGAAGAATCGAAAAAGTGTACAGAACTCGTGAAAAACTATTAGAGCCACAAGAGTATCATGCTATTCTGGAAAAACATGGAGCTGTTAAACTTTTAAAGAGAGATTGGCTGCTACTTGATTTTAAAATATAATGAAAACTAAGCTCCCATTCTTGATGAGGGAGCAGCGTGTCCTTCTGTACAAAAAAAGGAAAGAAAGAAGTGTTTGCCAAGAATACCTACAATGGAGACTTCAATGAATACGAAGTGTTAAAGAAGAAATCAGTCCATTCTTGGAGGAACTCATACAGATTGGTCCATGTAGTAGAGGAATGCAATAAAATATCTACAGAGAAGAAGAAAGATGTTGCAGCACTTCTGAAGTTTGTTTCTCTGTCCGAACAAGGTCAGTTGTAATACAATAAAGCTCTGAAGAACTTCGGTGATGATGCAGATCTGGTAGATCACACAGAAGAGGAGCCATTTGTGTAGTACAAAGTTCTGTGCAAGTGCGTTTGTTCTTGGCATTTATTTGTTGTATATTTGTATTTTTATTATTTTTAATGGCAGGTATTGGACAATTTAATAACTTTTTTCTGTTCCTCATTGTTTTTCAAGGGAAGTTTGAGCAATCTAGAATAAATCACTAAAATCCCATTGCTTTACGTGCTTGCTTCCGATCTACCAAATGTGTAACTTAGCATTTGCAAGTAGATGTTTTATTCCAGAACTCACTATGTCTGTAGTTCTTTTCCAGAATTGACCTAAGTCAAGTGACCTAGTTTACTTTTGGAAAAAAATTGGCATTTTAACGTTAATAACTTCAAAATAGGGTTTTGGTTCGTTATCACTGTTCTGCATATTAATTTGAAAAACGTCTCTTTACTTCATAATGAAGTAATATTGCCAAAGTAGGCTCCGGTTCAAAAAATGTCTCTCCTGAAAAATCATCATTTTTGACTTAGTGAGTTTTGGAAACGAGGTCTTCAATTCAGGCGGTAAAATGTCTACAGGATGATATTCAAACTGAACTACAATATACAGGAGGGAAACTACATGCGGTATTTGTTGACTACACAAAGGCATTTGACCTAATGAACAGGAAGAAAATAATGGAAAAAGTAGAAGAGATCACAGGAAGAACATACGAAACAAGACTATTAAAGGACATACTAGCAAGAAACATTGTTGAAATAGACGACACGGTGACAAGATCTAACCCAATTGAGCAAACAAATGGAGTGCTACAGGGGGATCCAATCAGTCCCCTACTCTTCATAATAACCACAGCTGAAATTCCAAACGCTATTGATACCGAAAATGTAAAAATATATATGTACGCTGATGATATGGCCCTAGTATCACCAAGCATACAAAACCTACAGGTAGCTTTTGACAAATTGACTAAATGGACAGAAGGGAATGATTTAAACTTAAACGAAGACAAAACTGTGGTAATGACTTTCAGGAAAGGAGGGAGACGGACAGCGAGCGACAATGTCAGATATAAACAGACAACATTAAGACATGTAACAAATTTTAAATACCTAGGAATTATCTTTCAAAACAAAGGATTTGTATACACTATGCACATCAAAGTGCGAACAGCAGCAGCAACGAAGGCAATTAACGGCATAAGAAATTTAAGACAATTATCATTGACCACAGCGTTGACTCTCTTCCGCTTCAAAATTTTGCCCATACTGACGTATGGTTTAGATATTATATGGGATCACCTTGGCAAAACAAACCTGAAAGACCTAGAGAACGTCAAAGGAAATTTTCTTAAAAAAGTATTATGCTTGTCGAAATATACTCCGAATCGACTGGTCTATATTCTGACAAGTGAACCTTTTCTAATTGAAAAACTTCGACTCGACATGCTTTTACCCTGTACATCAGCATACTCAGATTTACTAAAAGAGCTGGATGGCAAAAGAAAGGACATATGGGAAGATTTTTATGCCACAGATGCCATGATAAACAAGGAATGGATGAGAGCAGAATATGACCTTCGCCATCTAGTGACAAGACTAGCAGTTCATGGCTTCCACCATCGTGTGTGCAAGACAGTGAAGTTCCATAAGGCTGACACAGAATGCCTATGCAGATTATGTGGAAAGCCTTGTGAAAGGTACCATGTGCTGGTGTGTACCGAGAGAAGGACATCCCTAAATTCTTTCTGCAAAGACTAAATTTTATTTATGTATGAGAGTGTGAAATGTGTATATATGTATACTGCATTATGGCTACTTGGCTGCATTAAATATTATTATTATTATTATAAATATAGGCCAAGAAAAGAATTGGTCCTAAGACAGAACCTTGAGGTACTCCTGTGTCAGTTCTCATTTGAGATCCTTATCTATTGTCCGGGTTTTAGTGACCACCATGGACAAATACTGAGTTTCGAAGTATCCGAAGTAATCAATAATAATGATAATGGAGTAAAATCGAAGTGCAGGTCATTCACTGAATCAAATGTTACATATTTCAATGACTTATTAAATAAGGAAACATGGTCAGAAATTTATGAACTAGAAAATGTAAATGATAAATTTAATGCATTTAACAGTACCCTAAAACACTATTTTGAAATAGCATTCCCCTTTAAACGAAGAACTGTTCAAAATAACAAAACTAGCAATTGGATAACAACAGGGATTATAAATTCATGTCAAAGAAAGAAATTTCTACACAAATTATATATACAATACCACACAACACCTGAATTCAATTTATACTACAAAAAATACACTAGCATATTAAATAAATTAATAAGACTAGCAAAGAAAATGCATAATGATAATTTTATTTCCCGTGATAAAGAAAGAAACTGGAAAATCTGCTAAAATACAAAGGAACATTACACTGACCAGAAATAATAAAGTGATTAATAATCCAGAGGAAATAGCAAACACTTTTAATGACTATTTTCTGGAAATTCCACAAAAATTAATAAATAAATCACAGGTAAATACACTAAATTCTAATAATAAAATAAATATATGCAGTGATTCTTTATTTATAAATCATGTCACAAGTGAAGAGGTAAGAATAGTTATAAAAGAGCTAAAAAATTAATTCTGTGCTGGCATTGATGGCATCCCTGATGCATTTTTAAAGAAATGTGCAGAAAATATAATAAATCCACTTACGCACTTAATAAACAGTTCAATTCTCTCAGGAACTTACCCGGATATTTTGAAGTTATCAAAAGTAATTCCAGTGCACAAAAACGGTTCCAAAGATGAATTAGATAACTATCGTCCTATTACCTTACCAACTGGTATTGCAAAAATTGTGGAAAAAATTATGTATAAGAGACTGATAAGTTTCATAGAAAAAAATAAAATATTAGCAAACTCACAACATGGATTTAGAACGGAAAAATCTACACAGACAGCAATTTACGAATGTAGTAATAGTATACTGAAATTAATTGACAATAAGGAACATGTAACTGGCCTATTCTTGGAATTATCGAAAGCATTTGATGTTATTGACCATAAAATCCTCCTTACCAAACTAAATCAATATGGTGTTAGAGGTCTAGCTAATAAATGGATAGAGTCTTACTTAACAAGGCGTAAACAAATAGTAAGCTTGAGACACAAGGATGATGGAACCAAATTACTTAATGAAACATTGTCCAATGAGGGAATTATTGAATTTGGAGTACCCCAGGGATCGGTTTTGGGCCCGCTACTCTTTCTTCTATATATCAATGATATAACACAGAACTTTCATTCACATAAGGAAATTTTGTTTTCGGACGATATAACACTCGTAATAAAAGGTGAAACTAAACAGGTCATACAGCAGTCTGCTGACTCCGTTACAGGAGAGTTAACCAAATGGTCACAAGATAATCGCCTCATAATAAACTATAAAAAGACAGTATGTCTAAATTTCCACACTATACAGAATAGGAATCCTGCGATGCCCAATATAACATTAAATGCTCATCAAATAGAAAATAAATCAGAAACAAAGTTTTTAGGACTATGGATACAACAAGACTTGAAATGGAATAAACATATACAATATCTGAATACTAAACTGAACTCGATGTGCTTTGCGTTACGTATTTTGAAAACCTGCACTAGCATGCACACATTAAGAAATACTTATTTTGCTTATTTCCATTCATACTTAAGATATGGGATCATATTTTGGGGTATGTCGCCAGATGTACTAAGCACGTTTAGGATACAAAAGAGGGCGATTAGAATTATGGCAAATGTAAACTCTAGAGAATCATGTAGACCTCTGTTTAAAGATTTAAACATTCTCCCACTGCCCTGCATATATATCTTTGAAAGTATTATGTTTTTTTAAAAGAATTTAATGAATAAAGATGTTTTTCTTAAAACAAACAATGATGTTCATAGGCATAACACAAGACAAAATCAAAACATTCATATTTCACACACACACACACAAGCATATATCAAAAAGGAACTTTTCACACTGGGGTTAAATTATACAATAAACTACCCCAGTATATAAAACTGGCCCCAAAAATAAAAACCTTTGATGGAATGTTGAAAGCTTATCTGCAGTGCCATTGTTTTTACTCAGTAGTTGAATATTTTAGCGTATAGGAGTGATGGAATCTATAACTATATTTTACTTTTTTAATTTAATTTTAATACCTAGCTGTATGTTGTTGTATTTATAGAATTAAGTTTTCATATTATGATAATAGAGTGAGGTGTAAATAGTTGTGCAATAAGATTGTATCTATTAAGATTTGCTATTATAATAAGTTATAAATAGTTATAATCTTAGTAATATATACCTGTTAGTTCTTTTATTTTATGCATGTAAATTCTGACGTGTCCTATATCAATAATGTATTGAATGCATGTATTTGATCAAATGGAATTAATAAATCTATATATCTATCTATCTATCTAATATATACCTGTTAGTTCTTTTATATTATGCATGTAAATTCTGACGTGTCCTATATCAAAAATGTATTGAATGCATGTATTTGATCAAATGGAATTAATAAAAATCTATACATTATCGATTGCAACATATTGTTTTCTGTTTGTGAGGTAGTTCTTGAACCAATCATGTGCCACTCCTCTGATGCCTGCAAATTCTAGTTTATTAAGGAGAATCTTATGGTTAACCAGATCGAAGGCTTTTTGAAGGTCAATTAGTACACCAGCAGCTAGTTTGTTTTCATCTAATGCCTTTTCTACATCAGTTACTACTTCAAATATAGCACTATCAGCTCCTCTATTTGGAATAAACCCGTATTGGCAGTTTGCAAAGTAATCATTTTTCATAAAGACATGCATAAGTCTTCGTTTAACAACGCTTTCTAGAACCTTGCTGATGGCAGATATAATATTAATGGGTCTGTAATTTGATGGGTGGGTTTTGTCTCCTTTTTTGTAGATCGGGACCACCCTAGAGACTTTACAGGCATCGGGGAATATACCAGTCATCAGTGAAAGATTTATTATTTTGACAAAGATATGGTGTAAGGCCCTCGAAGACACAATTGTAGCATGACATTAGTAGTGTTGTCCTCACTTATATTGTGGTTTTTTAACTTTGGTTTTTGTATACACACATCAAAAAAAGTTTTGCATCACCTCGGTTCCAAGAGTTCCGGAACCTTTAAATACAAAGGGAATAGAGATCAACACAAACAACATTTCAGCTCGTTTTATTGCTCATGAGACCCACACATTGCATGTTGTACCATCATACAGCTAGACTTTCAGCATTTGTGGTCCAGATTGCAGTACACACCACTACCTCTAATACCCAGTAGCACGTCCTCTTGCATTGATGCATGCCTGTATTCGCCGTGGCATACTATCCACAAGTTCATCAAGACACTGTTGGTCCAAATTGTCCCACTCCTCAACGACAATTTGGCGTAAATCTCTCAGAGTGGTTGGTGGGTCAAGACGTCCATAAACAGCCCTTTTCAACATATCCCAGGCATGTTCGATAGGGTTCATGTCTGGCGAACATGCTGGCCACTGTAGTCGAGCGATGTCGTTATCTTGAAGGAACGCATTCACAAGATGTGCACGATGAGGTCGAGAATTGTCGTCCATGAAGACAAATGCCTCTCCAATATTCTGCCGATATGGGTGCACTATGGGTCGGAGGATGTCATTCAGGTATCGTAAAGCCGTTTCGGAGCCTTCCATGACCACCAGTGGCGTACGTCGGCCCCACATAATGCCACCCCAAAACATCAGGGAACCACCACCTTGCTGCACTCGCTGGACAGTGTGTCTAAGACGTTCAGCCTGACCAGGGTGCCTCCAAACACGTCTCCGACGATTGTCTGGTTGAAGGCATATGCGACACTCATCGGTGAAGAGAACGTCATGCCAATTCTGTGGGGTCCATTCAGCATGTTGTTGGGCCCATCTGTACCGCGCTGCATGGTGTCGGGGTTGCAAAGCTGGACCTCGCCATGGACGTCGGGAGTGAAGTTGCGCATCATGCAGCCTATTGCGCACAGTTTGAGTTGAAACACGACGTCCTGTGGCTGAACGAAACGCATTATTCAACATGGTGGCATTGCTGTCAGGGTTCCTCCGAGCGGCAATCCGTAAGTAGCGGTCATCCACTACAGTAGTAGCCCTTGGGCGGCCTGAGCAAGGCCTGTCATCGACAGTTCCTGTATCTCTGTACCTCCTCCATGTCCGAACAACATCGCTTTGGTTCACTCTGAGACGCCTGGAAACTTCCCTTGTTGAGAGCCCTTCTTGACACAAAGTAACAATGCGGACGCGATCGAACTGCGGTATTGACCTTCTAGGCATGGTAGAACTACAGACAACATGAGCAGCGTACCTTCGTCCTGGTGGAATGACTGGAACTGATCGGCTGTCGTACCCCCTCCGTCTAATAGGCCCTGCTCATGCATGGTTGTTTACATCTTTGAGCAGTTTTAGTGACATCTATGAACAGTCAAAGGGACTGTATCTTTGATACAATATACACAGTCAACGTCTATATGCCGGAGATCTGGGAACCGAGGTGATGCAAAACTTTTTTTGATGTGTGTATATCTTATCTTTCCTGTGTATTAGTGCTAAAATATCTTGTGTGATCCAGGGTTTATTGGTGGGGCACTTGGCTCCTTATTCGTATATTTCATAGTACAGGCTTCTATTCCTTTATTAATAATATCACATAATTTATTGTAGTAGTCATTGAAGTTAGTTTCATTGCATACAAATTCTTGAGTTATTAAATATTTATTAAGTTTTTTTGTAGTTTATTTCATTCTTTTCTATTGGCCTATCATCACTGAGGAACCAACCAACCATTAAAGAACCCATTTGAATTCGGTAGGCCGTGTTCATAATGGCAAAATTAATCTCGGGATTTTCCGCCAACACAAAGAGTTCCTCCTTTCTCTATTAGAAAGCGGCTTAGTTAAGGGGCTTTGATACCTAACCTCCTTGACTTTCATAGCTCTCCAAGAAGCGATAAAATTTTACATGCAAGCTGCCCTCTGGGCGTCAAATAAGAAAGCGTGCACCCGGCACCCGAGGCCATACGATATTATTATTATTATTATGCTCAGGATATGACTTTTTTCTTTATAATTGACGTAGTTTCGTTCGGAATGACCAGGTAACGCGCCCGTTCATGTATGAAATATTACAGATTTAATTATTTTTGCCAAAACAAACAACTTATTTTATGGTGCTGGACAAATGCGTGAAAGTTTGTGCATATCATTAGCCTAGCACGTGATACTTCTTGGTAGTCCCTGCAGTTTATGGCTTAATTTATTACACTCCTACCTAAAAGGGGACACCGCATCTAAACATTACCTATTTAATTGCGCCTTGGTGCCCTGAAGACACATTTCTAAGGGCTATGTATCTTAGAGCGCCTATAACCATCCATTCGTGAGACTGTGAAACATATTTGAATTTCCTTCTGTTCAAGGAACTTAACTGAGAAGATCTCGAAGCTTTGCGGCAAATTGCTAACACAGAGATTGTAGACTCGGATTCAAGACTCGTTGTGTGTTCTAAACCGAATGATTTTTTTCAGGTACTAGTTCACGGAACTACTTGTTAATTATAGTATCCATTGCATTTTTACATCTTCACTTTCACACAAACCATTAGGGGCCGATAACCTAGATGTTTGGCTCCTTAGGACAACAATTACCATCGTTACCACCACCATCATTGACTGCTATAGCTTTAGCTATAATTATAATTCTATAATTATAGAACTTGTTTGGCATTCCACATGCTTCTAGAGCATTCAACATCTTCATTCTACCAATGCTATCAAATGCCTGTTGGAAATCAATGAATAACAAATGCTGATCAATACCATATTCATAGCATTTCTCCATAGATTGTCTCATAACAAATATTTGGTCATTTGGTTATTTGACATGACATGATATGGTGTAAGGCCCTCAAGACACAATTGTAGCATGACATTAGTAGTGTTGTCGTCACTTATATTGTTTTTGTGTTTTAGGGAGTTTATAATTGATTGTATTTCATTAGCATACGTCCCCCTTAAATTGCATTTTGTGACAATTTTGAATCTAAATTACATTTTGTAAGTATTTTCTATCTAAATTGCATTTTGTAAATATTGTCAATTCAAATAAAAGTACAGTAAGTATGTAGTTAGTTTTAGTTGTAAGTAGGTAGTTAGTTTGTCTATTAGATATATGTCATTGTTCTATTAGACTGGGGTGTGTGAGTGTGTCTGGTAGCAGTTGCATTGTTTATTAGTTATAGTTCATTGTTTCAGTAGACTGTGATGTGTGAGGGTGCATGTGAGTGTGCCTGTTGACAGACTGTATTAGTGGTAGTATTTGTTGTTGGTGGAACTTAAGTTTTTTGTTTAGTAGAGTTTTGGTATTTAATTGTTAGTACGGTAGAAGGTTAGTATTTTTGTTAGTAGAATTGCTCTTTACTTATTCTGAAAGGGAGTAGCAGCCTTTCAGAATAAATCAATTCTTTACTAGTCTTATAGACGGTTAAGATATTGATAATATAAGCCAATAATGGCTATACTGCGTCCTTCTGCACGGCTGAAAGCAACGGTAAACTACAGCCGTATGCTATTCTCGAGGATATGCACCTCTCTATGCATAATTACATGTGATGATGGCCTCCTCCCTTGTAAAATTTCAATCCGGAGGTAAACTAGTCCCCCGTTCGGATCTCCGGGTGGGGACTACTCGAGAGGGGGTTAACATCACAGAAGTGACAAAGAGGAAATCTGACATTCTACGGATCGGAGCGTGGAATGTTAGAAGTCTGCTAGGAAGTGGAAGGTTAGAAAACTTAGAAAGGGAAATGGATAGGTTGAGGTTGGATTTGGTTGGGATTAGTGAAATGCGCTGGCAGGAAGAACAGGACTTTTGGTCAGGAGACTATAAGGTCATTAGCACTAAATCAAACAATGGCCAAGCAGGGGTTGGCCTCATATTGAGTAGGAAACTTGGACAGCGGGTGGAATATTATGAGCAATATAGTGAACGGATTATTGTAGCAAAAATCAATACAAAACCTACCTGCACTACAGTGGTACAAGTCTATATGCATACCGTAAGGGGCCGATAACCTAGATGTTAGGCCCCTTAAAACAACAATTATCATCATCTATATGCATACCAGTCAAGCTGATGATGAGGATGTTGAAAAGGTCTACGAAGAAATAGACGAAATTCTGAGGTATATCAAGGGTGATGAAAATGTTATAGTAATGGGAGATTGGAATGCTGTGGTAGGAAAAGGGAGATAAGGGAAGATAGTAGGAGATTTCGGATTAGGTGAAAGGAATGATCGAGGAAGCAGGCTGGTAGAATTCTGCACCGAGCATGAATTGGTCATAGCTAACACCTTATTCAATAACCACAATAGAAGAATATACACATGGATGAGACCAGGAGATACAGGGCGTTACCAAATCGACTTCATTATGGTCAAGCAGAGGTTTCGAAACCAGATTTTGGATTGTAAAACATATCCTGGTGCTGACATAAACACTGATCACAATCTGGTTGTAATGAAATGCAGATTAAAGTTGAAGAAACTGAAGAAAAGTCAAAAGCCAAAAAGGTGGGCAATAGACAGACTGAAAGAGAAGGATGTAAACGAAAGATTCAAGAAGAGTATAAAGGAAGGACTAATGAAAAAACCCTAAATAAACTTCAATTGCAGACGAATGGGCACTTTTGAAGAATGAAATAACAAAATCCGCAGAAGAAAACATTGGTAGGAAAGAAAGAATAGGTAGAAAACCGTGGATCACTCAGGATATACTAGAATTGATGGATGAAAGGCGGAAACACAAGAATGTAAGAGATGAAAAGGGGAAAGCAGAATACAGACGTCTGAGAAATGAGGTTAACAAGAAGTGCAAGGAAGCGAAAGAAGAATGGTTGAAAGAGAAATGTGCAGGTATAGAAAATTGTCTGAAATTAGGAAAAGTAGACACAGCTTATCGAAGGATTAAGAATACTTTTGGGGAAAAGAAGACTAAGTGCTGTAATATTAAGGACACAAATGGAAAGCCTCTAACAGATAGGGAAGAAAAGGTTGAGAGATGGAAAGCTTACATAGAGAGTTTGTATAAGGGAAAGGAGATTGAGAATCGTGTAATGGAAAGGGAGGAGGAAATTGATGAGGATGCGAAAGGAGATTTAATATTGAGATCAGAATTTGATAGAGCTTTGGAAGACTTAAGCAGGAACAAAGCACCAGGCATATATGATATACCGATTGAGTTGCTACGCTGCATAGGAGATGAAGGTCTGATCAGGTTATTTCACTTGGTGTGTAGGATTTATGAGACAGGTGAGGTATCCCCTGATTTCAAGAAGAATGTAATCATCCCTATACCAAAGAAAGTGGGAGCTGACAGATGTGAAGATTACCGTACAATCAGCTTGATTACCCATGCTTCAAAGATCATGTCTAGAATAATTTACAAGAGGATTGAAAGCCAGATAGAAACGGAGTTGGGTGAAGACCAGTTTGGTTTCAGGAGAAATGTAGGAACAAGGGAAGCTGTACTAAGTCTTAGGCTGATTTTAGAAGGTAGAATAAGGAAAGATAAGAGAACGTTCATGGCTTTTGTAGACTTAGAAAAGGCTTTTGATAACGTTGATTGGACTAAATTGTTTGACATTTTGAAATCAATTGGAATAAAGTACAGGGATAGGAGGGTGATATACAATCTGTACAGAAACCAGACAGCAGTCATTCGAGTTGATGGACATGAGAGAGAAGCTGGTATTCAGAAAGGTGTAAGGCAAGGCTGCAACTTATCACCCATACTTTTCAATCTTTACATTGAACAAGCAATGAAGGAAATTAGAGAAAAATTTAAAGTGGGAGTGAAGATTCAAGGAGAAATAATTTCAACTCTGAGATTTGCTGATGACATCGTCATCTTGGCCGACAAGCCTGAGGATTTGAATGAGTTTATGAATGGTATGGACTCCGTCTTACGGAAAGAATTCATGATGAAAATAAATAAATGTAAAACAAAAATACTGGAATGCAGCCGAAATAAATCAGAAACCTCTAATGAGATCAAATTGGCAGGTGAAAAGCTGAAGGAAGTAGGAGACTTCTGTTACTTAGGAAGCAGAATAACCAGTGATGGACAAAGCAAAGAGGATATTAAAAGTAGGTTGGCTCAGGCAAAGAAAGCATTTCTACAAAAAAAGGAATCTGCTGACATCGAATATAGATTTAGGTATTATGAAGTCATTTTTGAAAGCCTTTGTCTGGAGCGTGGCGTTCTATGGAAGTGAAACTTGGACTATTGGTGCAGCAGAAAAGAGGAGAATTGAAGCATTTGAAATGTGGTGTTACAGGAGAATGATGAAGATCAGATGGGTAGATAGAGTTACAAACAAAGAAGTATTAAGACGAGTGGGAGAGGAGAGATGTTTCTGGCGACTGCTAATGAAGAGAAGAGATAGGTTGGTAGGACACATACTAAGACACCCAGGAATAGCAAGCTTAGTTATGGAAGGAAGGGTCGAGGACAAAAACTGTAGGGGTAGACCAAGGTTGGAATATGTTAAACAGATTGCCTCCGATGTACTGTAGGTTGTCGGAGCTATGTAGAGATGAAACGATTAGCTCAGGACAGGGAGGCATGGAGAGCTGCATCAAACCGGTCAAAAGACTGAAGACTCAAACAACAACAACATCATCACATATTGAGTTCCTGTTTATCTTTTTGTTTCTCATTTCACAGATTAGTAAATGGTGATCGCTCAAATCATTATCAATATTATAGATATTACATATTTTGTCACAGTCGTTCACCAATACATGATCAATTAGAGTAGAGCTAGTTTGTGTTACACGAGTTTGATATTTTGTATTACATAAGACTAGACCGTATGATTTGACTAGGTTAATATAACTACTAGTGCATATGTCCCCAAATAATAGATCGATATTCATTATCACCTAGTATTATAACAGGATTCGTTGAGTAAGAACTAATAATTACTTCGAGATCAGTTAGAAAGTGTGGAATGTTGCTTTTATGAGGGTTATAAGCAGTGATTATATTGTATTCTTGATGGCCTTTTCTCACAGTAACATGCAGTATGCTGTGGATGGAATTTATTTCCTTTACAAGGGTGCTGCTACATTTGTTTGAAATATACAAAGATACTCCCCCTCCAGTTTGCTTTCTAACTATGTGATATGCAACATATTTCTTAATATTGAAAAACATTTTTGTTTGTTCTGTTAACCAATTTTCTGAGATTTCTAGGACATCTACCCTTTGATTCTGTCTAAAATTATTTGGATATCATCGAACTTGTTTTTATGTGTACGCATTTTAGTGTACTGGTATCGGTTATTATCTGTTTACTGTCCTAAATTTTATAATAATCGCCAAGTGTATTACAGTTACTCTCGGTTAACTCTATAAGTTTAGTGTATTATTATTTGCATTACCTAAAAAATTTAATTTTTGTAATTCTAGTTCCATATGGGATAATTAGTTGATATCTTACTATTACATGGATTTTAGTTAGAGAGGGCGAGTTCATCCAATATTTCAGCACTTTGAGGGACCATTTTGATTTTTCCGAATGTATATTTTGCAGTCTCCGACCCAAGTTGCAAAGATTTTTCCCGGTTGTCAAAATTCGCGGCACTTTTTGGCGATGGTTTCATTTCTTGGGGTCAGGTGTTCATTGATATATATATTACCACCATTAGGCGCGGATTCAAGGGGGGAGGGGGGGGGGGGGGGTCACGGGGGTCAAATTTTTTTGCAAACTCAAAAAACGAAAACACAATAACCAGACAAATAAAACGTAACGAATTTTAACTGAAAAACAGTATTTTTTTTTTTTTTCATTTTATTCAATACCGTACTGAAAATATCTTTATTGCAATTATTATGTTCTGTTACAACTGTACATATTTACAACTTCATACCTGTTATATAAAAACGATTATTTATATAACAAAATCAACTCGTCTCTTTTGTTTAGCAAACCTTGTGATTACCGAATCGATGTTTGTAGTGATGTCACGTTGAATGTGCAGCAATGCACGGATATAAATTTGGGGCTTTTTTCGCTCCAAAAAATTTTGCCGACGCCCAAACTGCAAGCTTGGTTGGCAATTTAAGCTGTGACTTTCTCCCTTTGTCGGTACCAACTCGACTTGCCGAAACTGTAACGTACGGTACCTTGATACTTATCTCGAAGCTCGATGTAAAAGTCGCAAAACACGCCATTGCAATTTGTACGTATATTTTTGGTGCGCTAAACGCATCAAATTTCTATCCAAGTAGCTTGCAAAAAAAATTGGTCTGGTTTTGTACGTGTGTTTTTTTTTTGTGATTGCGTTGTTAGTGATACAATTTTCCTTAACAATTTCGATTTTGTGATCCCCCCCAAAGCCAAACTCTAAATCCGCGCCTGACCACCATCACTGTAACCAATTTCACTCGTCTTCAGGGTCTTCTTTTGTCTTCTGCTACTGAGAATCTCTTCCTTCTTCCACCTATTATTTAATTTCACAATTATCGGTTGAGGCCCAGGCTTTGTTGACGGGAGGCGGTGAGCTGCGTCTATGTTTGCCCTGGTGATTTCAACTCCCAACGCCTTGCCAATGTCAGAGATTTTGTGAAATACATCCTCCTCTCTTTCAGTGGGTATTCCATATACTGTCAAGTTGTTCTTGCGCTGGTACTGTTTTAGTTCCTCCAATTCGTTGATAGCTCTAGATGCTGCCATTTCTGCGTCCTTGACGGTTTTTCTCTCTTTCTTCAGAGTTTCAATTTCCCGGTGGAGTTCATCATACTTTTCTGATAAGAAAGTTGCTAGTTTTTTTACCTCGTGGTTTTCTTCTCTCATCATCGAAAGGGATTCCTCAAGTTTCTGGGGAAAAAAAAAGGCCATAACCTCTTTGAGGTTAGGTTGCGGGAGGCGTCTTCAGGATTGCATGGCCATTTGAAAGTATCATCTTTCCGAAATTGTTGGGACGTGTCTTTGCTCATTTTCATGCATGTTACATGGAACCAGCGTCCACACTCACCATCACATCCTACAGCCTGCTGATTGTTCTTGATCTTTTTGCCGCATGGGGCACAGTTGACCGTCATGATATTAAATGTTATATGTCTTCTCTTTTAACAAGTTATGTATTGTATTTCTCTTACGTATTTTATCTACACTGTTCACACAATATTTAACACTTTAGTCACTCGCATAATCCTCGGTAAACCTGCGTAATTTCTTAATTTTGCTTACATTTAGAATATAAACCATATATCTCTTATGAAATTAAATAGAGATTTACAGCAGCCAGCAGAGCCTATTTTGCTCTAACAGGTCTTCTCTCCTCAAGGCCCTTGGTTCAAATCACCAAATTAACTATTTACAAAACCCTTATCGGACCAGTGCGTACATATGCCTTGGAAACTTGGCCATTAATAGGAGAAGATGCAGGAATGCTTGATGCGTTTGGAAGAAAGATACTTCGAAGAACCACCGGCCTAATTTGTGAAAGAGGAATATGGAGAAGGTACAATCTTGAATCGTATACCATTTATAAAGATCCATCTATTAGAAGAATAGTAAATCAGCCAGATTGAGTGGTTAGTTAATTATTGTTGTTTTAAGGGGTGGAACTACGAGGTCATCTGCCCTCAGATTGTAAGTTGTGATGAGCTCCTCTAATATAGCAGTAACATGTTAGCCATATTTATGTTTCAGTTGATTGCTGCTGCTGTTGTGTCAACCATT
The DNA here is from genome assembly GCA_946902985.2 of Meconema thalassinum. Taxonomy (NCBI): domain Eukaryota; kingdom Metazoa; phylum Arthropoda; class Insecta; order Orthoptera; family Tettigoniidae; genus Meconema; species Meconema thalassinum. Next base: position 181,786,360 of record OX336393.1, read on the forward strand.
CAGAAGAAGTTGGAGAACATAGAACTAGTGAATACAAGCATTTTTGTAAAAAAAAATTTTTTATATTAAATCATTTTAAAATTGATAGATTTTTATATATTTGTCACCAGTCCCATGAAATTGTGAAGGATTTCCTTACTCCTCTCACACTTAGATCATACAGGACCCATAAAAATAACTAGGCAGGAGAATATCCTAGATGGAGGACTGTTACTTTAAATGTTCTGAAGTGTATTTCCAATCTATCTAGTGCTATGGAGTGTGGTTTAGAGGTACTGTAAGTACCATAGCTCTCCGTTCAGACAGCATGAGTTTGTTTTCTGGCTCTATTGTGGAGGACTCGGGTATTAAACTTGGAATGGGATGTAATCATCATCCTATGACAACTACGAAGAGTTGTTGGTTCAGTTCTATTTTTCAGACATCCTAGAAGTAGAAGACTTTCAAATTGAAATTTTGCCCGACACAGAACCCAGTTGGCATGACCCATGGCCTCAAGGTACGGATGGTTCTGGAAGTGATTCTGTTACAGATAATTAACACACTTACAGGTACCGTTACCTTAAACAAGATGCTGGAGTGGGCAGCCTGGTTCAACAAATACAATACCTAAACACTTTCTCGAAAACCTTTAGGAACTCTTCTGGAGAAATGCATTTAACCTTGATGTCAAATGTTGAGGTCCAGTTCTTCTAATGTGTGGCGAGACAGGATACTTGTGTCGATAGCTTGCACTCAGCTCGGTTGGTGGCAGGGGTTTGCTCACTGAGAGTTCTCCACAGCTGACAGCATTTCAGTTTGAAACTCCTGTAATTTTTTGCTTCAACTGCAGAAATATATCGGGATGATACCTAAAACAAGGCCACTGCTGACACCTTCCCATTTACATTTACTAGCTGGCACTTTAATCACCTATTTGTGATTTCAAAGCCACATGGGAATCAAAGGTACCTGCTAGGGATATTTGGTATAAGTCATGCCACCAAGTACTGTACTGGCTTTCTGGGAATCTTAGTGCTTAGTTGGTCCTAAACCCAATAAACTGAAATAGATAAAAGAGATTGGCTCACACTGACGGACCTTTCAACCTGAACTCATAACTTTGAGTTTGCTTTTTTAGGTGGTGTCATATTGGCTGCAAGTGGTTTTGCATGTGCTGAGTAATGTTATGATGTTCCATTGAGCAGTTAATTAACTTCTGAAGGTAAAATATGTGACTAAAACTGATTTGTCGTTGTGGCAGCAATAGATTCCATGGTGGCGGTAAAGTGCGCTTGGCAAGATGTCCTATGATCATAAAATTTACGGCCGTCTGTATCCCATATTGCGAGGACATCCATTATCCATACAGACTCTTTGTTCAATAATACATTTCAAATCCATATCCACACCTCTGCTTATTTGGCTTCTTATGACCATATCTGTCCCAAACCACCCTCCCTTTACCCCAAGATGATTTGGAAGTCAGAAAGGGTATAAGGATATAGAGGACCTGCTCAAGGTGGTTGGGCTTGAGCATGAGTTGTCATTCCAGGTGTTTTGCACAAGAATTAGGTAAGGTAACACAGGTTGAATCAATATAGTACTTAAATAAAGGTTTCCACAAATGCATTGCAATTACCAAACTATTGTTGGCTTTCAACATTTTACAAATTGACAAATCAAAAACAAAGAGAGAATAAATTTCAACAAAAATATTTTAACATATTTGTACCGAAACTTAGTCTAAATCATTTACAACTAAGAACCTACAGCAAAAAGCAGCTAAGCTAGGCCCACAACATACGGATCCTCCCTATCCTAAAATAAATGAAAAATAAAATAAAATAGAAAAACTAACTCCCCGCCTAAAAAAGTGGTTGCAACGAATTTAAACTGAATTACAAAGAAACTTGTGCATGAGGCCCTAAGATCTGATCATGTGCTCACTCCAAGAGATTCAAAATTACCAAATAGTACTGAAAATTCACTTTAAATATGACAGAAAGGAATGTGGTACCAGGTGGAACTGACCACAAAATACGAAGTACAACAGAGTCCTCAACCAAAAAAAATACGGTAGTAATAATAAATTAGGAAACAAAATTATAAAACAGATCGAGTGACAATGACACCCAACAATTTCACTACAATTATAATTTCGGCACATCTTCCCGACCTCCGAAACATAGCAATCTAAATCATAAATTAATAAAAAGAAAATGTTGGTGGAACAAAACTACCGAGACCTGAGCCAGTCGACCTACTTTATTCCAGTCCTCTTCTTGTCCAATTAATCGTCCGAAATATAAAAGGGGTGATAATTAATAAGAGTGCCCTTGTATAGCCTAAAACATATGCACACAAGAGTCATTTGTCCACCAACTTACACATTCCCCAACACGGAACTCTTTCGGTTTTGTCTGTGCCATTTACGCCCCCAAGTGACAAAATGTTTTTGGTAGGTATTGCGAGCCAAGAACTGAGCTGCACACTGTCGGTTCACTTCCCACGCCCCTTTCAGTTTCAGGCTAAAAGGACAGTGCAAGGTGGTGAGTGTTCATATTCGAGAGAAAAGGCATAATTTATGGAAAATTCAATAAACCCGGTGACTCATCCATCTGGTTCTCGGTCGACTACATCCCTTCTGTCCTCCAGGATTTCCATGTAGTACCCTTTTTAGGTACTTTCATATAACTCACCCGTGCTACATGCCGACAAGTTTTCTCTCCTCAAGGCCCTTGGGTCATAACACCAAATTAACTATTGACAAAACCCATATCAGACCAGTGCGTACATATGCCTTGGAAACTTGGCCATTCATTCATAGGAGAAGATGCAGGAATGCTTGATGCGTTTAGAAGAAAAATAGTTCGAAGAACCACCGGCCTATTCTGTGACAGAGGAATATGGAGAAGGTACAATCTTGAATCGTATCCATTTATAAAGATCCACCTATTAGAAGAATAGTAAATCAGCCAGATTGAGTGGTTAGTTAGTTATTGTTTAAGGGGCGGAACTACGAGGTTAGGCCAGGATGCTGGAGAAACTGCCAGCTCGCAGAATTCCATTTTATAACTAGAGCTGAGCTCCAGAACCAGGATTACACGAAGAAGGAAATAGTACCGTATTTCCTCGCGTAATCGTCGCACCCCGCTTTTCAAACAAAAAAAAATTGATTTATGAAATTTCATTGCTTAATCGTCGCTTAGCATATTCGTATCTATGCGCCGGTCGGTTGAACACGCTGCCGAGACTGTCGTCAGAAGAAAGGGGTCTTTTACGGGCTATGACGCACGCTACGCGAGCAGTCGGCATCGTCACATTCGTATTTATGCGCAAGTTGGTTTCACACACAGCCGCGAGCTGATAACCTGCCTGCGGGCTATGACCACGTGATGCGAGCGTCCAGTATAGTCACTTAGCATGTTCGTATTTGCGCGCTAGTCGGTTGCACATGCTGCCGCGAGCTTATAACCTGGCGTGACTTTGTCAAAAGAAAGTAATATCGTCTCTGTGCCTGGGTGCTATGACCATGCGACTTGCATGGCCAGCATAGTCACTTAGGGCATTCGTATTTGAGTGCCAGTCGGTTGCACATGCCGCGAGCTTATAACCTGGCGTGACCTTGTTAGAAGAAAGGAGTCTGTCTCTCTGCTTGCAAGCTGTGACTCACGCTACGCGAGCGGCCGACCCACGGCACGATAAACAGCGATTATGCTCAGTCCAGTCCAGGGGAGTGAAACTTGTATTGATCCATCGCTTCCGCGAGTTGGCCTCGGAATGACGAGATTCAATAACCCGCCGTACGAAGCGCGGCTAGCCCCAGTTCACCGACGTGAAAACAGGCCTGACTGCTATAGGCGGAAACTCATACAAGGGACAACTCGCGACAGTCTAGCATCAGCCACTTCCGTAGAAATATCGCAACGGAGACCCGCGATGTTCACAGTGAGAAAGTACAAGAATTATACGGTGATCTTCATAAATGTGAAATACACGGGGTTACATAATAATCAAATAATAATAGGAAAGCTTGCATCAAATAATGATACAGTACATTAAAAAAGTGTATTTCTTCTTTGAACTTCAATATCCTTCGCATAATCGCCGCAACTTGCTTTTCTTCCACGAATTTAAGGGTGAAAATATGCGTCGATTATGCGAGGAAATACGGTAATGAAAATTTTTCAAGGGGTGGGAGAGGTACAACATGTCACAATATTCACAGGGAAAGTTTTTGAAGTGTTGCATAGTCTTGTCAGTCAAATACAGTAGCTGCAGCAAATTCTAACAGTGTCCACTGTTTCCTGTCAGGCAAAAGGTACACATAAAATTAGGTATTTTGTGATTTAATTTAATTAATACTTAGTATGTTGCAAAATCCTTTTTTATCAGACTTAATGGTTTTGACAATCGATACAGTTAATATTTAGTTTCAACTACAACAACATTATCTTGGCAGACTTTTGAAGTATCATACCATCATATTATGTGTAAAATATTGTTATATGTAACATATAATTATGTGTAGCATTATTATATTTCCCTATGCACTGTAGATGAACTTTAATTTGACAAGGATTTTAGAGCAGTCGTTCTGACACCATATTAATTAGTGTAATGGATCTTATGTCCACTACAAAGGCTCTCATAACAATCACAGCATTTTGTTTATATTCAATTATTATTATCAAGTCAGATCAATTTGTTAAATAACAAATTTTTTATTATTTATCGCACGGGCCATATTACATCCCATTCCATTTATTCTTCATCATCATCAATTTTCGTTTTCCAGCTTGGGCTGGGTCGGAGCAAATATGACACCCCTCCACTTTACTCTGTCTCTACACCATCCTTCCTCAACCACTGAACTCCACTCCAGGTTTGGTTCTCTCTCACTGTCCTTCACCAAATCCATCCACCGTACTCGAGGTCTTCCTAGTCCATTCCATTTATTATCCGGGTTTAATATTAAGTATTTTAGTTACCAAATATGTATAGTTAGACGAGAATTGGCAATTAATTTCATTGAACAGTATAGCATTCAGAACAGATGGTGGAACTTCGACAGCAGGATGTAGCGCTGAAATATTTCCTCACAAGTTATTTTAGAAATGAACCCAAGCTAAGAGGGCCATGAACTCGTGCTTAAATCCACCTTCGTGTGGGCGCATGGAAAATCTTCGTGAATTATGCGGCAAAACGAGTGCTGGTTCGGAAACACTCCCTAGAATTTGGCGCTATTTATTTGAACATCGCTAGTCTTCATATGGCGGCAAGAAAATGATGCTTGCACCAGATTGGATTTAAATTGCGTGCTCAAGTAAACCCCGCAAAGATTGACATGGGCACGCGAACTGAGTCTGACCATATATACAGAGTGGTTCACCAGCCCCTTATTGTTTTTGGAGGAAGGCAACTCAAATAACGCATATATCATGTTGTTGTTTGAGTATTCAGTCTTTTGTCTTGTTTGATGCAGCCTTCCATTCCTCCCCGTCCTGAGCTAAACTTTTCATCTCTACATAGCTACCACACCCTACATCCGAGGCAATCTGTTTAACATATTCTAACCTTGGTCTACCCCTACAGTTCTTGTCCTCTACCCTTCCTTCCATAAATAAGCTTGCTATTCCTGGGTGTCTTTGTATGTGTCCTACCAACCTATCTCCTCTCTTCATTAGCAGTCGTCAGAAACATCTCTCCTCTCCCACAATCTTAATACTTATTCGTTTGTAACCCTATCTACCCATCTGATCTTCATCATTCTCCTGTTACACCACATTTCAAACGCTTCAATTCTCCTCTTTTCTGCTGCACCAATAGTCCAAGTTTCACTTCCATAGAACGCCACACTCTAGACACAGGCCTTCAAACATGACTTCCTAATACCTAAATCTATATTCCATCTCAACAGATTCCTTTTCTGTAGAAATGCTTTCCTTGCCCGAGTTAACCTACTTTTTTATATCCTCTTTGCTTCGTCCATCACTGGTTAATTTGCTTCCTAAGTAACAGAAGTTTCCTACTTCGTTTAGTTTTTCACCTGCCAATTTGATGTCTATAGAGGTTTCTGATTTATTTCGGCTGCATTCCAATATTTTTGTTTTACATTTATTAATTTTCATCATGAATTCTTTCCTCAAGATGGAGTCCATACCATTCAAAAACTCATTCGAATCTCAGGCGTGACAGCCAAGATGACTTTGTCATCGGCAAGTCTCAGAGTTGAAATTATTTCTCCTTGAATCTTCACTCCCACTTTAAATTTTTCTCCAATTTCCTTCATTGCTTGTTCAATGTAAAGATTGAAAAGTATGGGTGATAAGTTGAAGCCTTGCCTCACACCTTTCTGAATACCAGCTTCTCTCTCATGTCCATCAGCTCGAATGACTGCTGTCTGGTTTCTGTATAGGTTGTAGATCACACTCCTATCCCTGTACTTTATTCCAATCGTTTTCAAAATGTCAAACAATTTAGTCCAATCAACGTATATTATGTCATCCCAAAAACATTACTACCTGCTCCTTTACGGCCTTCGTACAACTTAACTGTTGAGTTCATGCTTGCGAATATTGTAATAATCATTAGCGGTAGCATAGCGTATGGAAGAGGAAGTGTAGGCTCTTCACGAGTTATCGCTGATCGCCACACATATGGCACTGGTAACGCCTGTGCCGCAAGCTCGTGTCGCCAAGTCCAGTGATCAACAGAGGCATGTCCAGTGGCTTCAAGATAGCAAGCTGCCTGGTTCGCGCATGCGCACACAAAGAGTTTCCCTCGCCACGAGCACTGTTGGCAGCCAGCTAACGGTACAGTTCGTTTCCGCAGCTAAGTACTAACTCATTCTGTTGAGCCAAGTGGTTTATCGTTGTCTCTGTGTCTTAGTGAACTGGAAAGAAATTAATTTGTTTACGAGAATTATTTGTTGTTGTTGTGTTTTGCTGTTACGATGAGTTGTAGTAAATTACCGCGCAAAGTTATCAAGAGTCAAACTTGTGAGGTTATTCATAATGTGATCGAATTCATGAAAAGGGAGAGTGAAGCAGGTGGATTTGTGAAAAAGGTGCGAGAAAGAGTGTCGGCTGCAGTGGGATGTTCTAAAATGACTTTAACGAGGATAAGTCGTGAGGCCAAGAGGAAAAGAAATAAAGGTGAACCACTGTTCGAAACTCCTAATAAAAAACGAAAAAAAAAAAAAAAGTCGATCACAGGCCTGGATGGTTTTGATAAAGGTGTTGTAAGGAGAGTGATCAATAACTTTTATCTAACGGAGAAATGTGTACCGACAATACCTAAACTGCATGCGAGGCTTGTGAAGGATTTAGGTTTCCAGGCGGCAAAACAAGCCTGAGAACAATTCTCAAAGAGTTAGGCTACAAATGGAAGAAAACTCGGAACAATAGGCACGTGCTCGTTGAAAGGCAACACATCGCTTTTCAACGGTAAAATTATCTGCATAACGTCACAAGATTCAGATCAGAAGGCCAACCTGTGGTGTATATGGATGCAGGGGCGCCGAATCCATGGTCGAGGTCTAGCGACCGCTAGACCTGACGAGGGGGTGGGTCTCCCGGTCCCCTTGGGGGGTGGGTTCCGTTGGGGGTTACGGATAGAGGAAGAAAGGGAAGGAGAAGGAAAAGAGGAAAGGAAAGAAGGGAGAGAGAAGAGAAGAGAAGGGGAGAACTGTGCGAAATAAGCTGTAAAAACATAATTATTGGGGTAGGGGTCCGGTTTAACAAGAGGGGGGGGTCCCACAGAACGAGAGGGGTGGGTGTCTGCTAGACCTGAAAAAAAAAAGATTCGGCGCCACTGTATGGATGAAACATATATTCATTCTACCCACGTCATTTCAAAATCGTGGTCAGATGACTCGACTGAAGGCTTATTTACACCCATTTCTAAAGGAGGAAGACTCATCGTAATACATGCTGGAGGGGAGATGGGGTTTATTGAAAATTGTTTGAAAATGTGGCAATCGTCACAATCAACAGGAGATTACCATAACGAGATAAATTATAATAATTACAGCAGGTGGCTCGAAGATAATTTAATCCCTAATCTCCCTAAAAACAGTGTGCTTGTGATAGATAACGCCCCATATCACAATGTTCAATCTAACAAATGTCCCACAAGTAACTCCAGAAAGACTGTCCTGCAGGAGTGGTTAAGGTGTATTAACATCCCATTTACTGACAACATGGTGAAAGTTCAGTTACTTGAGTTAGTAAGGCTGAATCAACCACTGCATAAAGAATATGTAATAGACTTTCTGCTGAAACAACATGGTCACACGGTTCTACGCCTTCCACCGTATCATCCAGAACTCAACCCCATAGAGCTTGTCTGGGCCGAACTAAAAAATAGGATTGCTGCAAACAACACCACATTCAAAACGGAGGACGTTAGAGCATTGGCAACACAGAAGTTTGATGAAATCTCACAACAGTCTTGGATGAAGAAGTGTGAGAAAGCCAAAACGTATGAAGCAGAGTACCTGAAGCAGCAGCCTTATTTGAAGAAGTTGTGGAAAACTTTATTATTAAGTTAGGTGAAAACAGAAGCGAAGAAGAAGAAGAAGAAGATGAGAGTGGAGATTCAGATGGTGATTTATCGGGAGTGGAGGAGTTGCCTTTGGACGGACTGTAAATAATGGTTTCCGTCGTTTCTTCTCTAAATTGTGTTGTGGTGATAATACTAAAATTGTATGGTTTTGAACCACTGGGGGATAATACTGTGATAATGTGAATAGATAATTATTTGTGTACAGTACATGTGTTGTGAATACATAGTAATATTTGCTCTTATACTTCATTCCCTATTTACAATGCACATTGTTTAATCATAAAAGCTTTGTGGTGTAGCGGGTAGCGTCCTTGGCTTTCGCCCCGGAGGTCTGGGTTCGATTCCCACCTCGGCCATCCTGGAAGTGGTTCTCCGTGGATTCCCACTTCTATCTCAGGAAAATGCTGGGATGGTTCTTAACTTAAGGCCACGGCTGCCTCCTTCCCAATCCTACCGCCAATCTACTAATACACACACTAGTGTAGCTATCACAATAACACAGGTTATCACACAAATCCCCCCCACACACACACCTGAAATACACGGGGCTATATGACAACGATGTTGCAGCCCCTAAAATAAACAACAAAAGCCTTTGCAAATAGCCCACGGCTTAGTCAAAGTATTTTTTTAAAATACCGCTTACTGTTATTAACTTATTACTGGCTCCTTGGCTCCGTTATGATACATAATGCACACAAATACAGTGGAACTTGGATAATTCGAACCTCAAAGGACCAGTAAAGAATTCGAATTATCAAAAAATTCGAATTAAGAAAGTTCTTTGAAAAGGATGGAGAAAATATATTGTATTACGTTTACATAATGATTTACGTTCAACAAAGCAGATTAACAGACAACGGTACTTTAGAAAGACTATCGTGAAGAGCCTCAAAAGTTTCAAATGAAAAATAAAACCAAAATGTACTATTCAGCTATTTAACGACAGTAGTAATCCAGCAATCTAGTTAAGTCTTAGAGAAATCTACTGTTTTTCAAAATAGTTTGAGATTTTTACCTGTTTCCTACAATTTAAGTCTCTCAGCCATCACAAAAGAATCTAACAAATTTAAGGAACGGAAAACAGAACCATTTACGTCATTTCTACTTTAAATAAACCGCGTAAGTTCTGTGATGTGGTTTGTTGGTTGGAGCTGCACTCGGAACAGTTTTTTCGGGAATTGTCCCAACTGTTTGGCTTCCGATCGACTTTTTATACTAAAACTTCGAATTATCCAAAATATAATTCGAATTAACCACGATTTTTTAGCATTGATTGTATATAAAATGCTAGGGACTAAGAGAAAAATTCGAATTAAAGGAGATTTCGAATTATGGAAGTTCGAATTAGCCACGTTCCACTGTACCTTGTTTTCTACGTTGTATAAATGAACTTCACAAATGTGAAATATATGTCACGGCCCCACAGAATAAACAAGCTGGGAGGGATGGTGGTAGGCCAACTTGTCAAATAATGTGACTGTACACGCATAGCTGACCGGGCGTGGGGCCCCCTCCAGCGGCTGTGTTTCCACCCCTAACGCGGCAACTTCCTATCTTGAGGCCACTGTATGTAGCTACGCTCGCTAAAGCCCAGCGCTAGACCATGGGGCCAAGCTCTCTGCGGACTCTGAAGACGTGGGTTCGAGCCCCACCGTCGACCGTCCTTTAAATGGTTTTCCGTGGTTTCCCCATTTTCAACTCCAGGCAAATGCTGGGACGGTACCTTCTGACAGGCCACGGCCGCTTCCTTCCACATCCTTGCCCAGTTTAATTCATCTTCATCTCGCATTAACTCCTCTCACGAGGTTGGCATCAGGAAGGGCATCTGGCCGTAAAAACCATTCACCACATAGACATTCATCGCATCTCATCCCTGACCCCGGGAATAATAAGGGGTGGACATACATACAACATGTCTTATTGTGATGGCTGTATTAGTGTGTAGGCCTATAGATCTAGTGGTAATTCAGATGGGGATTCGAAAGGAGGTGGCCATGACCTTATTTAGGAACTATCCCAGCATTTGCCTGGAGTACAAGTGGGAAACATCGGAAAACCACTTTAAGGATGGCTGAGTTGAGAATCGAACCCGCCTCTTCTTATTTTTGCCTCACGAGGCTGAGTGTACCCCGTCTCAGCCCTCAGATCAGAATTAAATTTCTTGGCAGAGCTGGGAATCGAACCCGGGCCTTCGCGGTTAGATATGTGCCGCTGTTAGTAGAACCGTAATCTTTAAGAAGTGTTAGCGAAGCAGCTACACGATCAGTTGGTTTTCTGTGGAGGAAAGGTGGGCATAATTAACACTCTTCGCACGATGTATCCAACTAAATGATACACTATTGCCTACCTCAAGACGATCGATATCCAGATCTACAGCCGGGTATGAAATACGTAGGTGTATTGCGCGCGGTGAAACACGCTGTCTCAAGGCACAATAGGTATGTAGTAATGTAGACTGTAAGACATAACACAACTGACACTACTCACTCATGAACACTTTGATATAAACTGCTGAACAGAGAGCAATAAAAATTCTGATAACTTGACACAAATGCAACGCGCACTAATGACAAGTATCGTCTGTTGCCGTCTCAATCGATGGTGCTGCTGCTGGTGGGAAGACCAGCACTCTCTTCAGTTGGCTTATGGGAGGAAAGAGAAGCGGACACTTCATCTTCTATACACTATGGCGGTAGTGTTATTGCAATGATCTCAACTATAATGCATGTTTTAAACGATCACAGCTCCGAATACCACCACCTTACGTTTGGACAGGTGTCTATGGGTGCTGCAAATAGATTCAATTACCAGCAATTTACAATGGCTCTCAGAAGCTACGGTGCCTGTTGCGTCAGGCAAGCTTCCTGGTAGCAGGTTCGATACCCGCGCTGGTACATATTTTTTCGCTTAATGCCATTAACAGTGGATGTACTGTGGCCGCATATCTACCTGTTCGAACGAGTGATTTTTTATTTGGTCCTGAAAAGGACAGTTTTTATCCGATGGTAAGTAGCCAGGTTGTACGACGACATAATGAACTGTAGAACGAATGCAAGGTACCCTGTATACTCAGGGTAGCAAGTGTTCAAAATGTGACCAAAAATCAGCTCCACTCAGGCCACCACACGTGTCACGTCAAAGCCCTCTGTAACCTTGGGATGTAAACCATTCCTCATTCTTATGTTCGACAAATATAAAACAGTATTAACTGATCCACTTACGAGAAATACTGCAGTGTATTAAGTTTATTCGATTGTTAACATGACTTTTCTTTCTAAAGGTATGGCAAGAGAGAAACTGAAATTATCAGAAATGAAAGCTACTAACAGAATGAGCACCTGCTGAATGAATGTTTAGGTAGGATTATTTTTATACAAACAAAATAGTGTGTTGGCATGCTTGTGGAATTGATTTTCAAATCTTTATCATGTACCCGAGACCAACCTACTGTAAGTCATCCTGGAAATGGTTTTCCGTGGTATCCTACTTCTACTCTAAATAAAATGCTGGAATGGTTCGAAATTTAAGACCACTGCCACCTCCTAACACTTCTACCTTCAGTTACAAATACATATATTATTACTTACTTGGCACTACCCATAGGTTCAAATCCCAAGTACTTTTTCCTAATTTCTGAGGTTATAATAAATCTTGTGCCACCTTGTCTTGTGCATTGTTCTGATCCACTATAGAACAAGGAGTCATCTTTCTTATCCACTCTACCATTTCCGGTCCATCTTATCTCCTGTAATCTTCAGCTATCTCTGCCATTTTTCCTGCTTGAAGCATGGTTCTAACATTACATGTTGCTAAATTTAATTTCGAAGCCCGTTTATCATTATTCCGTAATTCAATGCTATGCTCATCTTCAGGTTCACTTGTCCGAGGCATGTATTGTGTTGGTTTCGTAACAATACTTTTTTTTTTCCCAGTGTAGGGTTGTTAGCCTTACGCCCAACTCCCAAGCTGGACGACCAGAGAACCTTCTGTCAGGGTTACCATACCTTGGCTGAGATAAGTCTCGTTTTAAGGCGCCAGACACTCGCCCTTATCCGTCCCCATAGGGGTAGGATTTGATGGTTTCATAAGTAGGCTAGCCTACCAACTAGACCATTTCTCAGTACTTAATAGAGGCACCTACTCAGCATTAGTGTTTCCACTGAGACTCATTAACCATTCATTTATTCTCCCCATTTTCCGGGCTTGGGACCAGCATCGAGTTGAACTGGATTGCTCCCCCGATGGCTGGGTTACATACTACTACTGACACCGTAATAACACAGGTTATGAGACAAATTTAAACACATGCAAGAACACAAGAATGTGATAATCACAATGTCCAAGCCCCTAAAGTTTAAAAAGAAACCTCAAATATTGACGCCGCTGAGAACAGCAAAATGAAGTCTCTTGTGCATTGGCTCATGGCTCATGAACTATAAGTTCTACTGATGCAGAATTTGAATTACAGAAAACATTGAACCTTCTTCTCCTCCTCCTTGTAGTTGGTTATTTTTTGAGGCAACTATTTTCCTAAAATTGTCTACGATGGTGAAAATACACTTGCGAAACATTTCACTGTGTAATTTCCAGCCAATGGTAGCTACTTAAAACTCTGATTTTTAGCTTGAAACCAATACCAATTTGTGGATGAGGGTATATTAATCATACCAGTGTAAATATCTCACTGATTAGTCTACAAATGCTTGCCACGGTGGGTGAGTGGATAGCGTGTCGGTCTACTAACCCCAAGATTGCAGGTTCGCCCCTGGCCGTGGTAAGTGTTTTTTGAAAGGCGGCAAAAATACAACACGCATGTCATACGATGTTGGCATGTCAAAGAACCCATTTGAATTCAGTAGACAGAGTTCATAATGTTACGTGCCACCCCCCTAGTGGCACTTTTGTTAACTGGATTACGGTGGGTAGAAAACACAACACCAATCACTGCTTTAAAGAGAAGTTAGCTTTATTGCTTGCAGGAAGATACAGCACTCATCAGTAAATACAAGCAATTATTACCTTACTCCAGTTTCCTCAAGTCTCTTCCTTGAGCGCTCTTGGCCCTTTCACTTGTCAACAAACCACAGAAGTTAAACCGTCTTAATGAGTACGGTGGCCTTGACAGAAACTACCGGCTCCTCTCCGTTGTGTACTCCAACTCCAGTTACTTACGATAATCCGCTACCCGCTGTTTCGCTGTCCACAAGCTGGGGAAACAGCGTCACTGGATTTCGTAACTCGCACGGCACTTCGTCACCACACTTCTGTCGCACTCGCTCATAAACACACACCCACAGAAAAACTCGGTCTCCTCACTGTTGAAGCCGCTTATATAGCAGGCTGGTGACTCAATGAATTCTAGAATCGTCCAGGGCACACAGCTTCTCGACATTTCCTTCACTGGTTCAGTCACGAATATTCTGGATCATCCCTTTGTCCTCGTAGCCCCGTTGCATAAGGCGCACGCAATACATGAGGCAGGGCACAGCCCAGCCCTGGGGCAGTTGTGACTCATGCGGCGAGCGATGACACAAACTCACAGCCGTAACAATAATGGCAAAATTAATCTCGGGAATTTCCGCCAACACAAAGTTCCTCATTTCTCTACTAGAAAGCGCTATAGTGTTCAAGGAGCTTAGATATCTATTATCTAACCTCCTTGACTTTCATAGTGATTCAAGGAACAACGAAATTCGACATGCAAGCTACCCTCTGGGTGTCAAATTACAAAGCTTGCACGGGCACCCGAGGCCATACGATATTATTATCAGTCTACAAATGCCAATGATATGACAGTTTGAGTGTTAAGAGTGCACGGCAGTTGCATTGAGAACATCCCATAACCGCAAGAACATTACAATATTCCTAATTCTCACAGCTCCATAACGTAATGTTTCCGCTACCCACAATGCAGTGGAAACGCACATGGCTAAGTGATGTAATCGAGGTGGTCGTGGGTTAAGCGAACACCTGAAAATTTCGAAGCCAACATGGCAGAAGAAAAGAAAATGAATCTTATCCTTGAACGTGAACATTAATATTTCTAATGCCCGATAACTAAAATCGTATTCGAACTGGTAAGAACATTTTAGATAAAGAAAGTCTAGTGACCCAAGCCTTCGTGGCTTAGGCGGCACCACGCCGGCCTCTCACCGCTGGGTCCGTGGTTCAAATCCCGGTCACTCCATGTGAGATCTGTGCTGGACAAAACGGAGGCAGACAGGTTTTTCTCCGGGTACTCCGGTTTTCCCTGTCAAAATTTCATTCCAGCAACACTCTCCACTATCATTTCATTTCATCTGTCATTCATTTAATCATTACCCCAGAGGAGTGCGTCAGGCCTCGGCAGCCGGCACAGTTCATATCCTCGCCGCTAGATGGGGGCCTCATTCATTCCATTCCTGACCCAGTCGGAGACTGGAAGCAGGCTGTGGATTTTCATTTCAAAGTCTAGTGACCAACTAGTCCTCACTATCTATCTTTGTGAGGTATTCTGCACTGCTTGCAATGTGTAAGTCTCCGTGGCTGAAATGGTAACGCGTTGGACTCCCGATTGAATCGGGGTTCGATACTTGTTCTAGATTTTTTACTTCAGTTTTATCGTCTGTGTCGAACACTTTACCTATGTCTTACTACGGAAATGATACGAGAGATCACAGTTGATTATTGGGGAGGGGACACTAGTAGACCTACTACACTGACCGGCAAAAAAAGTGGAACACTTTAATTTTTTATGTAATTTCTTAATTTATTCCAATAAAATGTATCGGTTTTCCAATATTTGCATTATTCATGTAAATTTTAGATGGTTGGCTACAGAAAATACCGAAACATGTTTTATAACACGCTAAAAACTCACAAATTTCGTTACATATTGCAAATCTTACAATTTTCTATTTTTTAGTAATGTTCTTTTGGGCTGTTTTTTATCAAACATATTGCCAAACAAAACAGTGTTAATTTTTGCACTGCACTGCACGGGAACACTGGTCACTAAAAACGAGTGTTTCCACCCTTAGCGTCTATGACAGCTTGTAAACGCTCAGGCATACTGTTCACAACTCGTCGAATGGCATCTGCCGGGATGCGATCCCATTCCTCCAGCAGCGATGTTCTCAGTTGTGCCAAGGTGGTGTGGTCACGCTCTCTGACGTTCCTTCCAAGCATATCCCATACATGTTCGATGGGGTTCAAGTCAGGACTACGAGCTGGCCAGTCCAGGGTTTGAATCCCCACTTCCTGCAGATATTGTACAACACAGCGAGCAGTATGAGGGCGGGCATTATCCTCCATCAGCATGAAATTCTGACCTATGAAAGGCGCAAAGGGCATCACATGGTTCATCAGGATCTCATCGATGTACCTTTGGGAATTGAGCGTCGCGTGATCGATGCACATCAACTCAGTGCGGGCCATAACGTTGATGCCACCCCACACCATAACCGAGCCACCTCCAAATGGAGTCCTGGAGGAGAAAGCAACAGGGCTGTACCTCTCTCCGCGCCTTCTCCACACTCTTTCTCTTCCATCAGGAGATCTAAGATTAAAACGACTCTCGTCAGTGAAGAGAACAGAGGCCCACTGCTCGTGGGTCCATCCCAGATGCTGCCTTGCGAAGCGACGACGCGCCTCTCTGTGATGTCGTTCGAGTGCGGGTCCACGTGCAGGTCTCCTGGACGAAAGATGAGCTTCTTCAAACCTTCTTCTTACTGTTCGCTCACTCACTCTCACATTTCTGACATTTTCCAGTTGATTTCGTGCCTGGACTGCTGTGGTATGACGATCACGCAGAACTTGCAGGGTGAGAAATCTGTCATCCCTGGCACTTGTGCATCTTCTACGGCCTGACCCTCGTCTCCTGTCGTAAGTTTGGAGTTCTCTGTAACGTTTCACTGCACGGTGAATGCTACCGAGAGATGATCCAATGACCTCAGCAACATTACGGAAGCTGCAGCCATCCTCCACCAATGCAACTGCCTGTGCAGCTCCTTCACGGCTAAAAGGCACGTTTGTGAACTGCACATGGATAACTTGCTAAAATGTATGACAATGGTTCACTCGTGTTCAACAAATACCAGTTGTTATCCCTAGAACAACAATAAGCGAGCGGCAACACTCATAAACCGTAAACGCTTCCCGCCATAAAACCATTAAGATAGGCTCATCGAAGATCGGGGGTAATTGGTGGTAATAAACCACCCTAAGAAACGTCATATTATCAATTTCTATTCACGGATGTTTCAGATGTTTGTTCTAATGCGTGAAAAGCTTTTAAAATGTGATTAAATCTTTTTCATGGCTAATTTTATACTATTTAAATTACTTTTTTTAACTGTTCCACTTTTTTTGCCGGTCAGTATATAATATAGCGAGCACATGCATTTTCAGGCTGGATTCCATGAACTTTACATAACGTTCGAATGTGATATTACAAAAAATCTTAATAAGTACACGTCAAGTACAGTTGTCTTCTTTTTGTTAAAATTTAATAACAATACCGAGGGAAATTCTAAGGAATACGTATACTTCGATGCGAGCACTGGCGATTAGAATCTCCTTTGATATGCTATGTTAAAATCCATGTCAGAGTTTAAAATCATGGTTTAAGGTATTCATTCAACTTTCTGTCATTACAGATCACGTGACATAACCTACTAATTCGATTGTATTCTCTTCATAAATTAGCAAAATTTAACGTACTCTTCACAGGAATACATCGTAAGTGAATAAATGTGGTAATGTGACTTTGTAAGTGTGGCTTTATACCTATTATATCCCCACTAAAATGGAGCATGGGCTGTCATTCAAAAAAGTTTGCCCACGGCTGGATTCCAAGTACTATTCTGCTCAGTCTCGCATACCACGTCAGATTGGACTTTAACCGCCTCAGCCACGAAGACAACATACACATTGCGAGCCACACGGATAGTAGTTAGGGTTACCAGCTGTCCATGTCCTGCTTTTCATTCATTTTGGTTATGTCTGGCCGGCATTTTTAATTTATCGAAAATGTCGGGCATTTTTAGTCACAAGATTGCTCATTTAGGTTTTAGGCTGAAGACAGCTTGTTATTGTATCGTACATCAACTCCTTGTAATCAAGGTGCTACTTCCGAGGGTGGAAATAAGTAATCAGAAAAGAAAGGAATCAGTGAAAGGAATGTTACTTGTGAAGTTTAATTTCGGAGATATGTCGTGTGAAGAATTTTATAAATACTGTATGTGTTTCAGTCTCCCACAAATCCAACCCCTCGTCCTCCTCGTGGGAGATGGGCAACGTAATTAAGTAGGGAATTGCCTGTAGGGGTGAAGTACAGTGGGGACTTTGTGTGCCTCAAGACCGCTACGGTAGCTGTGAAGGCCCTACAGGAACCCTGAAGAAATTACGGCTAACGGGGCTCTGGTGAAACAACTGCTGCCTTGTAGTTTGGAGTTGGTTCTTCAAAGGCTAAGGGAAGAAACCCTGAGAGAAAATCAGCCTGGTGCCTCAGGCTTAAGGTGGCAGCCCCTCCAAGGCACTCGGAGGCAGTGGGTTAATCACTCGTTCCTCTTAAATAAACTGATTACGGAAACTGAAGCGAAATTACAAAACCGGACGGATAACCTGATGACGACTTTTGGCATGAAGAGGACTACGAAAATGGGTTTCTGGAATGTGAGGACCTTGATGGAGAAAACCAGACTGAAACAAGTGACACGGGAGATGAAGAACTATGGGCTGGATATCCTAGGATTGAGTGAAGTGAGGTGGCCAGGATTTGGTGAAATACAGACAACAGATGGAATTACATTTCTCTATTCTGGGGGTGATGATGAAGAACACAGGGATGGAGTGGGGTTGCTGCTCAACAGAAATGCAAAGAGAAGCCTTATGGAGTGGAAGCAAATTTCTAGTAGGCTCATGTTTGCTAGGTTCAAGACAAAGATCAGGAATGTGATCATCATCCAATGCTATGCGCCTACAGAACAGTCGGAGCCAGAGAAGAAGGAAGAATTCTACCAAATGCTGCGAGATGTCACAAGGCAAACAAGTAAGAAGGACATTCTCATTGTTATGGGAGACTTCAACGCGAAGGTGGGCTCAAACAATGAGGGGTTGGAGCAGATCATGGGTAAACATGACCTTGGTGAGATGAATGACAATGGGGAGAAATTTACGGAATATTGCGCCAGTCAGGATTTGGTGATGGGTGGCACGGTATTTCCTCATAGGCGGTGCCACAAGGTCACCTGGGTGTCTCCTGATCAAGTCACAGAAAATCAAATTGATCACATCGCGGTGAGCAGGAGGTTCAGAAGAAGCTTGGAAGATGTTAGGAACAAAAGAGGAGCGGACGTTGGTAGTGACCATCATCTTGTGGTTGCCAACTTCCGCATGAAGATCGTCGCAGTCCGCCGAAAGTTTAACACTCGGCACAACAAGTTTGATGTGGGCAAGCTTAAGAACCAGCAGAGATTGGACCAATTTAAACTGGAGTTCAGAAATAAATTCCAGGTGTTGGACTCCGAGACAGAGGACGTGGCAACTGTGTGGAGCGAGGTAAAGAATATCTTCGTGGAAACCAGTGAGATGCAGCTCGGGTACAAGAACTACCTGTGGAAGGAATGGATATCCGATCAGACCTGGGACAAGATAAATTATAGGAAGGAGATTAAGGCCAAGCTCAACACCTGCAAGACTAGGCAGCAGAAGGCTCTCACACAAGCAAAGTATTCATCAGCAAACAGGGAGGTAAAGAGGAGTGTACGGAAGGATCATAGGAGGTGGATTGATGAGCAGGCGGAGAAAGCAGAAGAAGTGGCAAGAAGGGGGAACGTTAAGGAACTCTATGGCATCACAAAGATGCTTTCGAAGAAAGGTTTTAATAAAACTAGGCCTGTGAAGAGCAAGACGGGCGAGATCCTCACGACGTGTGAACAGCAGCTGACAAGATGGAGAGAACACTTTGCGGAGGTTCTTAATAGAGATAGAGGACCAGAAAGTAAGCAGCGAGGAGAAGATGAAGAGGAAGCAGAAAGTGACCCAAGCATCAGCCTCGACTCCCCAACTCGGGGCGAAATACGGACAGCGTTGAAGCAGATGAAATGCGGGAAGGCACCCGGTCTGGATAATATCCCAGCGGAAGTACTGAAAGCAGACCTGGATATTACGATCGATCTGCTGCACCCGCTGTTGGAGAAGATCTGGAAGGAGGAGAAAATACCAACCGACTGGAAGAAGGGGTTGATAGTCAAGTTGCCGAAAAAAGGGGACACCTCAAACTGTAACAACTGGAGGGGTATCACCTTGCTGTCCATTCCAAGCAAAGTGCTGGCGAGAGTCATCCTGAATCGTATAAAAGACTGCGTAGAAAAAAGGCTTCGGAAGGAACAGGCTGGATTTCGACAACATCGCAGCTGTGTGGATCTCATCAACACCCTCCGAATCATCCTGGAGCAGAGTGTGGAGTGGCGGAATACCCTTTACCTCACATTTGTTGACTTCGAGAAAGCCTTCGACTCCGTAAATCAAAGAATCATGTGGAAGACCCTCGAGGAATATAAAATTCCAACAAAGATCATCAGAATCATGGAAGAGATGTACGAAGGGTATGAGTGCCAGGTTCTTCACGAAGGCAAATTAACAGAAAAGATAAAGGTCAGTTCCGGAGTGAGACAGGGGTGTGTCCTTTCCCCCACTCTGTTCCTGTTGGTCCTGGATAGTGTGATGAAGAAGGTAATGGGAGGACGGAAGAGGGGTATTAAATGGGGTATAAATGACAGGCTTGAAGATCTGGATTTCACAGACGACATTTGTCTTATGGCACAACGGTACCGAGACATAGAAGATAAGCTGGGGAGGTTGCAGAGAGAAGCAGAACGTGCAGGACTGATGATCAACACCAACAAGACCAAAGAGATGAGGATAAATTCTGACATTACGACTAGTTTGACAGTCAACGGAAAGGACATTGAGCGAGTTGAGTCCTTCCTCTACCTTGGAAGTATAGTCACAAATGATGGGGGAGCAGAGGAAGATGTTTGAAGCCGTATCAGGAAGGCAAATGGTGCCTTTGTCCAGCTCTACCCCATCTGGAGAAATAGAAACATTTCCAGGAAGACCAAGCTCCGCTTTTTCAATAGCAACGTAAAGTCGATTCTTCTCCACGGCTGTGAAACATGGAAAGTCACAAAACCGATCAACAACCAGCTACAGGTGTTCATTAACAGATGTCTGCGTCGCATCATGAATGTGAGGTGGCCGGACATAATCTCAAATGAAGATCTTTGGACCATCACCAATCAACAACCGATTAGCATCCAGATCAAGGAGAGGAAATGGCGCTGGATTGGTCACACACTAAGGAAGTCGGACGGAGCTATTGAGAGGGCGGCGCTAGACTGGAATCCTCAAGGCGCCAGGAAGCGAGGTCGACCTAAGAAGACCTGGAAGAGGACGATCGAAAATGAAATTGCAGAGGTGGACAAGAACTGGAGTCAAGTGAAGAGAATGGCCAGGAACCGTACTGCGTGGAGAAATTTCGCCAAGGCCCTATGCTCCGGAAGGAGCGGCAGGAATTAAGTAAGTATGTGTTTCAAGAAAATAATTTGTGTCTTCTTTCAAAGGTAGGTTCTGCTGAAAAGTACAGCTTCAAGGAAAAGAACTGCAGCAAGGACTGATCATTAAGAAAGGTATTCCCTTTTGTAAAAAGAAATGTGTAATATATGAATAATTTTGTTATCGATTGAACTTGTCAGGCATTTTTCTTAAATGTCCTGCTTTTTGATAACCAATGTCCTGCATTTGGAAATTTCCAGTTGGTAACCCTAGTAGTAGTTAACTATGGCTGTTCCACCTCGAATGTTAGTATGCATGTTAAAGTCTTCAATCATGGTTTATAGGGTTCATTTAACTATCTACTATCGCATATCATGTGGCGTGAACCTATTAATTCGATTGTATTACATGTACGTGTGTTCGTGGAGCAATAAAACTCATGTTCGTAGAATGGTCCTTAGTATTTGGCGCGGAAGTTATTACTGTCGTTTTACGGCTCAGTTTACATTGCTGTCACACAGGTGGGGCGCAGAGCAATATCGACCATCAGGAGAATTGTAATGTTAGTTGGGTTTCATAAAGCTAAATAATAATAGGCTGGTGAACACTCAGTATTCGAGGTGAGATGCCATGAATTCCTTCTACTGTGCGACTACTGTTACAATTACTGTCATTAATAAAATGACTATAAGTGTTGTTCTCTCTCACTCCTGTACTTTGCACTATGTGACATTCATTTAGTATGGAGATTACTCTCATTATGACTGTCTCTTCAAAAAACTACTTTGATTATTTCTGCTACTTATAGTCAGTATCTTCGACGTGACCTGTTCAACGGCCGACAATGAGAAGCAAGTAAGCTATTACGAAAAACATCCAACATCTGCCACAGCTTCTGGGCTAATATACGAAATTCATTGCACTACGAGAATTCCGGCCAACTTAAGGGTGGGTGAACCAGGTGTAAACATTGACGTCACACTACTCAGGGAAACTATAGCGGAAAGGGTGGGTTTCTCCCACAAAATGCTCTGTTCTGTGACTAATGATAATAATCATTACTTCATATATACCGGTATTGTCATATCGAACCTAAGCCAATTCTCATCATCATCATCATCTTGCACAGTTTCCAGCCACTGGCCGGGTCTGTTTGGAACACAAGCCTCTCCAACGTCTTCTGTCTTCCCACCATCTCTCAGCCTCCACCCTTGTCCAGTCTTCTCCTCTCTTCCACCCCCTTCAGCCACCTATCTCTCGTCTTCCTCTCGGTCTCTTTCCTTCCCACTTCGTCTCGTGTACTCTCCTGGGTATCCTCTTCTCCTCCATTCGTTTACATGTCCATACCGTCGAAGTCTAGATTTCTCCATACCATCCTGTAATGGTTCCTCCTTCATTAATTCTCTGGTCCTCTCATTTCTTATTCTGTCCATCTTTGTAGCTCCAATACTGCTTCTCAAGAACCTCATCTCACTGGCCTGTATTTTGCTCTTCTCCCTTCCTTTCATAACCCAGGTCTCCGAGGCATACGTCAGGATAGGGACATAGTACGTCCGATATATGATCTTTTGGCTGTTCTGAGGGACATCCTTGCTCCATAACATGCTTCTCACACTTCTCCGAAATGCTTCTGCCTGCCTCCCCCGCTCATTTATTTCTCTATCGTTTCTTCCATTATCTTGTATCAGGCTTCCCAGATACTTGAAACTCTCCACTTTCCTCAGCTGATCCCCACCAATTGTTATTCCCGTTGTGGTTCTTTCCTTCTTCCTTGTTGTGATCACCATCTCACTCTTATTTATGCTAAATTTCATCCCATATCCTTGTATTATTCCTTCCCACACGTCCAACTGCTCCTGTACCTCCTCCTTCTTGTTTCCCCAAATCATCTGCAAACACCATTGCTTTCATCTTTCCTTCCCCAATTACTTGTGCCACCCGGGTCATTATGTCATCCATCACCACAATGAAAAGTAACGGTGACAGTGCACTTCCTTGTTTCAGGCCGTTTCTCTGTTCCAACCAGTCTGATCTCTCTCCTCCCACTTTCACACAGCTCACGCTTCCCTTGTACATCTCCTTTGTCCTCTTTATAGTCCATTTCTCTACTCCTCTATCCTCCAGGGACTTCCATACTTTGTTTCTGCATACACTGTCATATGCTTTCTCTATGTCCAGGAAGGCCATCAGTAGATCTGTTCCATACTCATAGTGCTGTTCTTGTAACTGCCTTACAGCAAAAATCAAATCCACTGTGGACCTTCCTGCTCTGAAGCCATGTTGTTCTTCCCTCATCTCTCCTTCTATCCTTGTCCTAATTCTCTTTTCCAAAACTTTCTCGAAGATCTTTGCACAATGACTCATCAGTGTTATTCCCCGATAGTTTCTGCAATCTGTTCTACTACCTTTCTTGAAGATCGGGACAATTATTCCTTTTTTCCAGTCCTCTGGGGTCTTCCTTTCCTTCCATGCTGTCCTCATCACTCGGTACAACCACTGTATCCCCACCTCTCCTGCTGCTCTCACCATCTCCAGACTCAACTCATCCACACCCGGTGCCTTCCCTCCTTTCATCTTGTTCACTGCATCTTCCACTTCTTTCCATGTTAAGTCCCTTTCTGTTTGCAGTTCATCTTCCTCCTCACCATCATATCCATTTGAGTTCAGAAGTTCTTCAAAATATTCTTTCCACATTTTCTTCAGTTCTTCCCTATTTTCTATCTCTTGTCCCCTTTTGTTCACCATTCTAATATAATCCGTAGGATCCTTCCGCCTCTTATTTTTTACCATCCCATAAAGGACCTTTTTTGTACCTTCACTATCCTCCTTCATCATCTTTGTCCACTCTTCCATCCACTTTCTTCTCTCCTCAGCCACTACTCTCTTTGCCTCCTTTCTTTCCTGGTACTCTTCCCTTGTCTCTACCGTCCTATTTTGATACCACCTCCTAAAGGCTCCATTCTTTTCCCTTACTATATCTTTTGTCTTCTCATTCCACCATGGTGTTTCCTTCCACCTCTTCTTACTACTTGTCCTCCCACATACTGCTTCTGCTGCACCTACTAGTGTCTTCTTAAATCTAGCCCATTCCTCTTCCACCCCTCTTTCTTCATCTGTTGGAATTCCTTCCTTTACCATTTTGAGGTACTCGACCCTTCTATCCCCTTCTTTCAGTTTCCATATCCTTATACGTCTTTCCTGGTTCTCAGTCCCTTTCTTCTCCTTACTCCCTCTCAGGTTCATTACCAGCAATCGATGGTCGCTATCCAGGTTCTCCGATGGTATAACCTTGATGTCCGTGATGTTCTTATTTAGTTCTTTCTCATACAGTATATAGTCGACCACCGACTTCCTGGTCAAGTCATCACTGTACCATGTGATTGTGTGGCTCTCTCTTTTCTTAAACCAGGAGTTCCCAACTAGCAGGCTGTTCCTCTGGCAGAAGTCCAACAGTCTCTTTCCTTCCTCATTTCTTCCGCCCCAACCCTCTGGTCCTAGAACACTCTCATAACCTTGTCTTTCTCTTCCTACATGGGCATTGAGATCCCCCATAACAATCATATTTCTTCCTACCAGCTGCTTCTGCAATTCCTCTTCAAACTACTCCTCCTCTTCAGAGGCGCAGCCTACTTGTGGAGCATACACTTGCACTATTTCTACGGTCTCTCCCCTCAGTGCTACTTTCACTTTCATCATCCTATAACTTATTCTCCTCACTTCTTCTTTTAAACCATCTCGTACTACTATTCCCACTCCATTCCTCTTTCCCTCTTCATTCCCACTCCAGTACAGTCTATAGCCTTTTCTCAGTTCTCTCCTTCCTTCCCCTTTCCACTTTCTTTCTGCCAATCCCAATAAATCCAACTTCCTTCTTTCCATCATATCCACTATCTCCTCCACCTTCCCCGTCAGCGTTCTTAGGTTTAAAGTTCCAAATCTTAGTCCGTGTGTACAGCCGTGTCGTCTATTAAATCCATCATGTCCGAGGCTCGTTCCATTTTTGAAAGCATTTGGTTTCATCCACTACTGGCTTGCTGGGCCTATCGTAGTTTCACCAGAGCCCCGTTCCTGTAGGACCTTCACAGCTACCGTAACGGTCCCGGGGCACACGAAGTCCCCACTGTACTTCGCCCCTACAGGCAATCCCCTACTTTGTGCCTTTGCCCGTCTCCCACGACGTGGACGAGGGGTTTTTGTTCACATTTCATTATATAAATGACGATTTTAAAAAGGCGATATTGTCTAATTTAATTTACAAACAGCAGTTTTGACAAGTAAAATATCACCTTACACCTGTAGTTTAGAATCACATGCTCTCTATCAGTTAAGCTCAGGTAACATGAATAGATAATCTCCTATAGATGTAAATATAGGTGGCACCCATCAAACCATACAATTGGTATCCTCACAGTGGGGTGATCTTAAATATTGTAGTGTAGATAGATTACATGTATCAGCCCAACTGTGGGACATGTGTAAACAATTCATCTCCTGACTGAGGAAGGAACAATGGCCACCAAACACACCTTACATAAATCCCACACAACACTTGTGAGACTGAATAGACAGGCACATCATATGACTGGCTACAGCATTCACCTCAATATCTCCAACATGGCCTATATTATACACACTCTGGTATAATATTGAAAGTTTATTAAATGAAATCAGAATGGAAAATTCCTACATAATTGTCCACCAACAGTACAATAGCAAATACCAAGCTCTGCATAATGGACCAGTGATGCAATACCAATAATCTTTATTTCAATTGGATAACTTTTGTATTTCTTTAATCAGTATTCTAGGCTAAGGGTCTTCAGGTATAGTGCAAAGGAGAGAGCAAAGACAATACTTATAAAAATATTCTAAAATTATATTGACCATAATATATACAGATAAAATATAACAATCCAGTCCTTATTTCTTAAATGCAAAACAAGATAATTTCTGAGACGTGGTTTTCTTCGTCACTTCCTGCTGCTTTTCATCTTCTGATTTCCTTTTCTTGGAGTCCAGTGTTGGAGTGCTTTGATTACTATTGCCCAATTTCTGCAAGAAAAGAAAAAAAACGAAAAAAAAAACCTCCTCTTCAATATATACATGCTTATAAGGTTAAGAGACTAGAAAACAATTAATGTGATCTTAAATTTACCTCTGGATTTTGAGAAGCTTCATCTTCATTCTCAACAGCTGGACTGTGATTCTCTTTGGTAGTTTGGCCCGAGTTCTGAAATGAAAGAATTCAAGGTGTATTGGAAAATACCACAATCGAGCAATACAGTCATTAGGAAATAACAAGCATAACACTCCATTTGGTGTTTGCCAGGGAACCAATCATTTGGTAACATAAACTGAGGAACACACTAAATTAGAGAGAGAGAAATGAATGGTTACCTCGAATAAAGATCTAACCCACAAATAGAAAATTATTGGCAAAGGGGAAAAAAAACCACATTAATTTCTATTTAAATTTCATAAGTAAAACATTTATTTTTCAATCTTCTATGCAATATAAAATGAATGTAGGTCACACTTGAGTGGAAAACTCAATTTTCAATTTCTTGTGGGTTAGATCTTTATTTGGGGTAACCATTCAAATATTGAATCTGTATTGCATGCTATTTGTGCATAAATAAAAATAACAGCCTTAGTCAATACTATAAAATATTTATTTTATAATTCACCTAGCATTCTTTTGGCCATACTTATGACCTTTCTCAAGGTTTTCTCACTTTTCAGCATTAAAACAAATTTATTTTTCATTTGATTTTACATATTTTTAAAACAAAAATTAGTGTTAGAAAAACAATGTAAATTCAAACAAAAAACCAGTATGGAAGCTAAAAACCATTTATATGGTCTCAAGTTGATGTGAAGTGAATCATTATTGCAAAAAAAGTCAGAGCTCCTGTAGTTATGCTCATTCAAAGCCTCTTCAAGCATACGTGTAACTGGGAATCAGACCTATTGCAACTCTTACAGTGTGACGCCGTAACTAAGTCACTAACAATGTAACCTAACCATTTGTTCCCCGTTATTAAAACATGTTGATATCCAGTGTTATTTCTTGCAGGGCCACTGTTGCCACTCGGTTATCAAAATCACCATGTTTGCAGACACTGAAACTAGCATTTTAAAGTAGGCAGCCTGAGCTAATTGATGTCAAATCTCCTGTGATGTAATTCAAGGTCACAAATGCATAATGCAATGTCAATCTAAGTGTATTTTCACTTCGTATAGACAGCATATTCTATCTGTTATGTAGGTACTGTTCAGTCCCGTGTGAATTAAATGACAATAATGTACACATTTTATATTTTTTGTACATTCACCAAATACATACCCTCAATCTTTACTAATAACTAATATGTCCTCTTTTCTATTTATAAGTTGCTTTACACGATTTGGCATTGGTTCCAAAAGTTTTGAGTACAATCTTTTCAAGTTCATCATGAAACCAAACTGTAACTAGAGAATCGTGAAACATTTGAGTTTGGAAAGTTTCCTTTCGCAAATGTTTCGCAAGTTTCCTATGGGATTTTTGTCATGCTATGATACGAATATCATTGGTTGGTTGCTTCCTCAGTTTAGGGGCTGTGACAGCGCACGAATATCAGTCTTAAGGAAGAATTTCTTCACTTTCTGTGAAGTATGTAAGGAGCCAATTTTGCGGAAAAATTCTGCCCTATCTGGAAATCTCTTCTGCAGCTCACGAACAACTCCCCTTTTCAGTATTTGGATGTAAATAATTCCTATAAAAAAACTATTAGAGGTACCGTAATGTAATGGTTTTTGGCTTAAAATGCGTGGAAAAGATGACATTTTTTCATACCTTAGCAAGTTTCAATGTGAACTCCGTTTGTTGCTCTGCAGACGTACGTCGAGTGTTTCGCGTGCCGTGCGAAGGTAGTGAGGTGGAGCCCACCCTTGCATAAAAATCACACGCTGTCCAGTCTGTTGTCCAATATCTTCTATTTGAGCGAACACCAACTGTTCAAGCATGTCGAGGTAAATTAGGCTTGTAATTCTTTTTCAGCGAAAAAGGAAGGTCCAACTGGTAGATATGCTCATGAAGTAACCCGCACCACACATTGACACACATTAGACGTCTGCAGAGCAACAAACGGAGCTCACATTGAAACTTACTAAGATATGAAAAAACCTGTTATCTTTTCCATGCATTTTAAGACCAAAACCCTTACATTACCTGTAATAGTATTTTTATAGCAATTATTTAAAATCTAGGCATTATTTTTCGATGACCCTGTACTGGCCAGATTTCATCATCCTACCGACTGGTTAAGGGTCCTGGTCCTCCATGTGTGAAATACCCCAAACCATCAGTTTTGTGACGTGTTTTATGGTCTGTCGCAAAGGTGCTGAAGTTGTTGCCTCATTCTTTGCTGGCCATACAGACTGGACTCTCTGCACATGCTCTTCAAAGCGACTATTATCAGAGAAAAGAAATTTCTTCCAGTGTTCCGTTGTCTAATCCTGATGACGATGTGCCCACAAGAGATGTTTCTGGCACAATTCTCCTGTTAGGGACTGTTTCTTTACAGGTTTGTGGGCTATCCTTTCAGCTGCCAGAAGTCTACAACGAACATAAAAAATATGCAGATTCACTCCCCTTTCATCCAATTTATGAACCAAGACCATACCAGCAGTGTGCCTAGGGATTTGTTTCTTCTGAAGAGACCATGTTCACCAGTTGGCATAATTTTCTTTTTCTTTTCCCATTTACCGCATACTAGACTCCTAAAACAACGTTTTGATTTCTTTTGGAACAGTAAAACAATAAAACACATGGTTTAAAGAAATACAAAGGGATTTAGATGAATTGAAAATTACTAAGCATCAAATTGAACATAGAGAAGAGAAACAAATTCTGAATAACAAATTCACAAGACAAAAACCCAAACTTTCACAGCGTAAGCAACATATTATATCTGCTGAAGAACAGGCCGCACGATCATCCAGGATGAAGAAGTTTTGGGAAAGAAAGAAATTGTCAAGTGTTAAAAGTTGAATTTATTTGTTTTCTGAAAACTTTGTTGGATACGGTTTGACTTTAGTGCCCCAATGTGGGCGTGAATAAATATCCTGCTTCAGTTTAATTCTATTTATAGTGCCTCCACTGACACCAAATTTAGTAGACAACTCTCTTTGTGTCAGTCATGATAATGCTACAATCACACCACACTTCCATAGAGTCATATTTATTTAAGACATATGTACAGTATTACCAGGTTCCGGGCAGTTCATAGGGAAATTCTATTAGCCTAAAGCAGGCACGTGCAACTTCGAACACAAGGTGGGCCAACCTCAACTACTAAACAATGCATAGTATTTTCACAAGAACGTAGTTGCTACATTCAATGAAGAAACTCGTTCAACACAAACAAGAATACATATGTATTTACTTCTCATTTTAATAGAAAACTTGGCCCTTCGTGTTCTGAACCAGTTTCTCTATGTTCGGTAGTACACTGGATGTTCCAATCCGAAGGCTATTTTCAAGGTGGAGATCAATAAGTTATCCTTCCTCTCTCTTAGGATTTAATCCAATTCATACGTGAGAAGAGTTGCTCACATAGATACGTGCTGCCAAACAATGCCTTGCTCCTTACATTGAAAGTAAATAGGTTAGGGCACTTCTTGCATGGAAAGTATTTCACATAAAAATCTTGTAAGCAGGTATCCTTAATGCTCCTTTCACGATAATACAGGTAATCAGACCAGTTCAACACACACCCAACTACACAACACTGATGACCAAGATGTCCCAAGACCCTCAAATGAATTAACAACAACAGAATTACTGGTCCCCGCACAAACACCAAAAAAGATTTTAAATACTTTTCATCTTGCACTAAAATTTGTGTCAATTCATTGAGGTGCTTACATCGTGGTCAAGTATCTCACATTAGCTAAAGCACTGCGGTAGGTCAAGGGGCCAAGCTCTCTGCTGACTCGGTAGACGCGTGGGTTCGAGCCCCACCGTCGGCTGTCCTTGAAATGGTTTTCCGTGGTTTCCCATTTTCAACACCAGGCAAATGCTGGGACGGTACCTTCTGACAGGCCACGGCCGATTCCTCCCACATCCTTGCCCAGTTTCATTCATCTTCATCCATTCCATCTCTCATCCCGACGCGCAGGTCGCCCACGGGCGTCGACTAGAAAGACCTGCACTCGGCCTCTCAGGAGGCTACACGAAAATAAATAATAAATCTCACATTAAATTTCTTATTACCTTTGTAATCTGAGTGCTTTCTTCCCCATTCTTCATATTTGGAGTATGATTTTCCTTTGTAGTTATGTTCTGAAAGAATAAAAAGTCAGGTTTCAGCAAAATGTAAGTTCACTGGACAGAAAAAGATAGGATGCCTCAATTTGAGTACAACAATTGGCAAACACTAAAGGAACATCGACTGATGGATAGTTACGGTAGTTATTGTAGTTTTAAGGAACAGAACAGTAAGATTATCTGCTCCTCAACACAGATTAAAGTATACAAATTTGGAATTTAATTAATTAAAATTTAGAGTGGATGCCTAAATATGACAAATGTTAGTGTGATGTGATCTTTCAGCATCATCACTCATTCCCTAATTGATGCATTCTCCCTCCCTGTTCAAATAAAAATAAAGTTTGCATTTCCATGTCTGATACTTTGTCATTCTATTTCTTTGATACTACGATTTTTGCTTAGTAGTGAAAGTCATTGGGGGATAGCCGGGAATAGTGGTGGATAAGTGAGGTTATGGCAGTCTCATAATGGGCTGATTAAAAATGTAAACTTTGTTTATTTTGATTAAATATATTGTACTATGTAGCATCAAAAAAATTAGCTTATTTTTACTCTCTCTCTTTCCCCAAATTATGGACTTTTGCGAAGTTCGTGTCTATAGTACCCCCCTCCCCGTCAATTTTGGAACAAAAAATTTAGAAGAAAAGGGGATCCTATAGCCGAGTAAATACGGTATTAGCATATTTAAATTAGGACTTGGCAATTTTTGTAGTATAGGCCAATGTGACTAAATTCCGGGAGAACATTGTGGTGTTTGAAGCCATATTTTCAGTGTTGCCTTAGTAAACAAGAGTTTAGTGCTTTTCAGTCGGTCAACACGAATGTACCCAAAAGAGATGGGTTATGCCCTAATCCTGAAATAAATTACATGAGATTAATAAAACACTAGGATGACCAGTTTCGCAGATCCATTACACTTAGGCTATAAAATCAATGTTTGAAATACAGGTGAAAATATTTACAATATGTACAATTATTTAGTTGCAGTATTGGTACTGCAACTGTCAGTATATCTAAATGCAGTATATATGATGTTAGGTGAAATGCTAAATGGTGATAGCTATCCGGAGTTTGTACTTTGGAGAGACTATATGGTTGTAAAAATCACCTATGGTTAAACTATAAAATTATAGGCTAACTACTTATCTGATTGTCTTCCTTACTACAGCTACTCGCAGTTTTTGTGCTCACTGTAACTCACGGTGCGGTCGACTGCGACTGGTTTTTCCCTGCCTTCTCCCCCCTGCCCATACGTGCTGTGTGGAGTCATAGCGCTGTGTTTATGTGAGGTGTTGCCAACCTAGATAAGATGTATGTTATTGAATGAGGTGGGTCTACAACTATTAAAGACCGTGGATTAGCCCTCGCCACGCGTGGACCATAAGCCATTCGAACTAAGCGTTGACGGTCTTATGAGGACGTCCCGGCACCTTTAATACTGCCGCGAATGCCCAATGAGACCAATAGTCAATTGTAGGAATGCCCCTAATTACAAAATCAGCAAAGAGTTACTAAAAATCCTAAAATGCCGTCTTTCCAACGACAAAAGCAACTCTGTAAAGAACACAACAGAACTAGTAACAGCAATGAACACCCTACAAATGAAACCTAGCTTCAGGCTAGTATCCTTCGATGTAACTAACATGTACACCAATATTCCGATTATTGAAGCAATCAACACTATCGAAAACAACTTAAAATCCAACAATTCGGTAAAAGAAACTGAAGAGATTGTGAGATTACTGAGGGTCGTTCTCACCCAAAACGTGTTTCAATTCAACAATAAAATGTACACACAGAGAGAAGGCCTAGCAATGGGATCGCCACTAAGTGGGTTAATCGCTGACATCTTCATCAATGCACTAGAAAATGCGTTCTTAGAAAAGACTTCAACAAAGGGAATAGTAATATGGAAAAGATACGTAGATGATGTAATTTGCATCCTCCCAGAGTCACAATGCGGATTTAGAACTTCCAGAAGCACAATTGACTTGATTTTCTGTGTGAGACAGCTACAAGAAAAATGTAGAGAACAACAGAATCCACTCTTCTTAGTCTTTTATGACTTGGAAAAGGCATTTGATTCGGTTCCAAGACCAGCCATGTGGGCAGTGCTGAAGCGGTTTGGTTGCCCTCAGCGTTTTGTAGATCTAATCAAAGCTCTCCATGATGGCATGACAGGTCAGGTTTGCCATCAGAATAAGATGTCCGATGAATTTCCCATTACCCATGGACTGAAACAAGGATGTGTACTGGCTCCAATGCTTTTTGCGCTGTACTTGGCTGCAATGCTTTATGATTCACCCACAAACATCCCAGGTGTGGAGATCAAGTATCGTTTTGATGGAGGGCTTTTCAACCTAACTCGTCTCCGCTCCTTGAGGAAAACTCAGGTTACTAAGGTTACTAACATGTTGTATGCAGATGATGCTGCGTCACCAACTCTCACACCAGAAGAGCTGCAAGAGTCAGTTAACTGTTACAAAAGTGCATGTGATCGCTTTGGTCTTACCATAAATTTCAATAAGACTAAAGTCTTGGCACAACCTTCACCAGGCACACCTCTTCCTCAGTTCAATATCTCCATTTCAAATTTGCCATTAGAACAGGTTGACCACTTCTCGTACCTGGGCAGTACCATTTCTGTGAGCTGTACCTGTGAGCAGGATGTGGATAAGAGAATTGGCGCAGCCCATGCAGCATATGGACGATTAGCGCACCGGGTCTTCATGAATAAAGATCTATCCATGAGTACAAAGCTTATGGTGTACAAAGCAGTAGTCATTTCTACATTGTTGTATGGCTGTGAAACGTGGACCCTTTACCGACGTGATCTTAGGAAGCTTGAGTGTTTTCACCTACAAAAACTTCGATCAATCCTGAGGATTAAATGGGAAGACCGCATTACCAATATTGCTGTTCTGGAAAAGGCTCAAATCAACAGCATAGAATCATCCATAATAGGTCACCAATTTAGATGGATTGGTCATGTCCATCGGATGGATGATGTGAGATTACCTCGTCAAATGCTATATGGTGAGCTATGCTATGGCACCAGACCTCATGGTGGTCCTAAGAGGCGCTACAAGGACCAATTTAAGCAGACCCTGAAATTGACAGGTCTTGATCCACAAACCTGGGACATGCTGGCTGAAAACCGCTCAACTTGGCGCCGTACCATCTCGGATTCTGTAAAGACGTTTGAAAGGGATCGACGCATACATGAAGAGGCCAAGCGTCAAGCTAGGAAACTTCGAGCAGCCCAACCACGTCCTCCTCCAGCAATACTATGCGACTTGTGTGGTCGCTTGTTCCATGCCAGGATTGGACTCTTTAGTCACCGTAAACACATCCACAAACTGGACTGAAGGAAGAAGATTTATACTCGGATTCGAGTTAAAGCCGATGAATTTGCATCTACGATACTGAACTAACAAACGAAGAAACAATTCTCCAATCCATTAATAGCCTACACCACTCTATCAAATTCACTAAAGAATCCGAAATAGACCGGAAAATAAATTATCTCGATATAACTATTGAACGTAAAGACAACGACCTTTCATATTCCATATTCCGGAAAGCAACACAAACCTCGCATGCAATCGACAATCAGTCTAATCACCCCAGTACGCACAAACTAGCGGGTTTCAATTCAATGGTGCACAGGGCTTTAAACATACCCATGTCAAAAGACAACTATAATAAGGAAACAAGAACTATTAAGCAAATAGCAAAGGAAAACAACTCCCGCTGTAACGATTCGATCCCATACCTGTTAGATTTAAAGGGTTATTCATTCATTTATTATCATATTTATTATTCTTATTAATTAGTACATCCATGAGATGATTTTTATATCAGATATTTGTAAGCGGTTTTTATTATCATAGTCAGAAAGATTTTTATTAACAATTATTTGTAAAGAGACGAAGTATTGTATATTGCAACAAGATTGCCAATAAGGACCAACCGTATGTGTTACATACAATGACGCAGTATCGTTTCACAACGGCAGGTAGCCATTGTCCCGGGATCTTAAAAACCCCAGAATGACGCAGTAGTTATTTCACCACGGCAAACAGAGTCACTGTCATGGGATGACTAAGAATCATGTGCGCATCATCGAATTCCTTCTGGAAGGAATGGAACATTATATTTCACGCATGGTGCAACTAACACGCCATTTCTACTGTAGGTACGCTGCTAAATATTACAAGTTGTGATGCAATTAGCCCTCGTGAGAGAATGAACACTCAAGAAAGGGAAGCTTACCAGTGGAGAGGGAAGTTTACGACTCACGTGACAAGGAAGTTATTAGTATCAGTACCCTCGACAAGACACTCATTGATCAACAGCTCTCAATGAAAGAAGGAAGTAGTAACCTTGCTTTCTGGGTCCTAATGGACTGAGCATACAGAGTCGACACTGAACGATGTCCTGCCGATATCTATATTAGTACATAATGGGTTATATACCTGATCAAGAGTCTTTCTACAAATGGCAACGTACTTAATGAGGATATTTCATAGTAATTGAGATATCACATAATTTTTTAAACATATGCGACGTAACATCGAGATCATCGCTCATTACTTAAATATGACGAATCTTCGACTGGGTGAGCAAACAATTAAATAAAACTATCGTCTCTATTATAATTTAACTTCAATTAATTTTCAATTCATTTTAAATGTTCATTTTCTTTTAAATAATTAAACCGCAGTTGGTAAATTAAATTCTTTTTTGTAACTATTAATATTTTGTTTTTGCATTTAATAAATTAATTTTCTTTAACGTAATGCCTATTTCTTTCATAGTGGTTAGTAAATACTATAGGCAAATTCAACTACTCCTTATAAATAAATACTGAATGGTTAGTCAACTAAGTTACACTACGGCCCGGGTAAGTGGTCTCGAACTCGACTGCTGATAGCCGAGGATATATTTATAAATTTCGATTCACTGTCTTAAATAGGAATCTGGCGCTCAACAACTTATTATATTATACTATCACAGGTAAGGTCACACCACAGTGTATATATATATTCTTACGATCATGTTTGTTTATTGAACCACAATTGTCATCACAACATCGTTAAGGACTCTTTAAAAATGTTACACCGCCAAGCAAAATAAACCAAATTATAGCCAAACATAAAAATAAAGATAAAACGATTCCCAAACCGGACAGTAATGAGAAAAAATTTGCGCGTTTCAACTATGTGAATGCGAATACATATAAAATCACTAACCTATTCAAAAAGCAAGGCATAAAGATAGCTTTCACAACGAAAAACACAACCACTAGGCACCTCCTAAATAGTAATCTAAATAAACGTGACCCGTATTCAAGGTCAGGGGTATATTCTATAACGTGCCAAGACACCGGGTGTCAAGCTAATTACATCGGGCAGAGTGGAAGACGAGTAGACACACGTTATAATGAACATAGGAATGCGATAAGATACGGAACACATTCAGCCGTGTGCGAACATATGTGTGACGCGGGGCACAGCTTTACCAACATAGAGTCGGACCTTAAAATAATCCATCACGAATCGAAAGGCAGAGCTCTTGACATAAAGGAAGCAATCGAGATACACCTAGCCAAACGAAACAATCCCAACGATCTAAATGAACACACGTTCATGGAGAGCTCACCCCTCTTCACGCTACTAAGAAACACACCCTGTTGGAAACAAGACAGAATTTAGCGACACAGCCAAGATAAAAAAAAAGGGGGGAAATTAGGTGTTTTTTAATAGGTAAATGTTATCTGGATCAGGTGTACGATGTACTTTTCTTCTGCAATAAACCAAGGCCCATATTCGCGGCAGTATTAAAGGTGCCGGGACGTCCTCATAAGACCGTCAACGCTTAGTTCGAATGGCTTATGGTCCACGCGTGGCGAGGGCTAATCCACGGTCTTTAATAGTTGTAGACCCAACTCATTCAATAACATACATCTTATCTAGGTTGGCAACACCTCACATAAACACAGAGCTATGACTCCGCACAGCACGTATGGGCAGGGGGGAGAAGGCAGGGAAAAACCAGTCGTTAAGATAACCACCGCAGTCGACCGCACCGTGAGTTACAGTGAGCACAAAAACTGCGAGTAGCTGTAGTAAGGAAGACAATCAGATAAGTAGTTAGCCTATAATTTTAGAGTTTAACCATAGGTGATTTTTACAACCAATACTGCAACTAAATAATTGTACATAATGTAAATATTTTCACCTGTATTTCAAACATAGATTTTATAGCCTAAGTGTAATGGATCTGATGATGATCGCTTGACGATCGAAACTGGTCATCCTAGTGTTTTATTAATCTCATGTAATTTATTTCAGGATTAGGGCATAACCCATCTCTTTTGGGGACATTCGTGTTGACCGACTGAAAAGCACTAAACTCTTATTCCGGGAGAAGTAAAAAAGATGCTGAAGTGGTTCTGAACCAGGGACCTCAGGAAAAAAACCAATGCTAAACAATGTAAATATGTGAATAGTTTGTGAAAACTGTGCAAATTCCATTACTGACACATTTTTAAAACTTAGTTTCTTAATTGTTTATATGGCCAGATCATATAGTTTTAAAATTGTTTTTGTGACCAGATTATATGAGGGGAGACTTCAAACCAAGGACCCCAGGTGACTGAGATTTCCTGTGCGCCATTGCACGACTTTTGGTAATTCACGTGTAAAATTTTATTTTATTTAACTGTATTATATAGTTTGCAGATGAATTAGCTCTCTTAGCCCTTGACATGGAAGAAGTTAGTGCTCAGATCACCAGTCTCCAGAAAATTGCGTTAAAAATAGGATTGCAAATATCTTCTGAGAAAACTGAGATCATGCCAATGAAACCTCTTGACATAAAGGAAGTCATCATAAATGATCAAAAAATTAACATAGTTCTACAATTTAAATACCTTGGAGAAATCATTATGCATAACATAAGTGAAAAAAAAAACAACATGGATAAATGGAACCAACAAAATGAAAATAGCACAATTTCTAACCTGGTCAACTTATAACAAAAAATGCTTGTCAATAGGCACTAAGATCCAACACTACAAAACTGTAACTTTGCCCGAAGCCACTTATGCTTGCGAAACCTTGTTCCAAATTAAAAATGAAAGAAGAACTGATCAGCTCCTCAAAACTGAAAGAAGAAATATCAGAACCTGCATAAATAAAAGATACCAGGTTGAAGGAGTCTGGAGAATCCTCTCCAATGAAACAGTCTATCGAGAGATTGACCCAGTTACCAGCACGATGAAGAAGAAAAGAATCTCTTATTTCTTTCAGATCCTACGATTACCAGAAAACAGGATTTTACGACAACTAGTGATGAGAAATCTGGGAAAGAAGACTGGAGGGCACTGGATCAAAGAAATTCAAGAGGATCTCAAAACAGTTGGACTCGAAATTACAGATGCAGACAACAAGAATAAAATTACCACCCTTCTTAAGAATCACACATTTTCAGCAGAAATGATGCACAGACGGCCTGTAGAGATTTCAGACGAATTAAGAACACTGTGATCAGAACGAATGAAGAAGTACTGGGCAGATAAGAATCAAACAATACAACCTTCAAAGAAAAAATGTACATGGAAGACTAAAGTGGTCCAATGTGGCCAATAAAGTTAATACTGTAATAATAATAATATAGTTCCCATGTTATGTGCAAAATAATAGGGTGATTTCTGGGGATATCTTGCCTGGAAATGCAACAAGGAAAGGGTTAAACATGGCATATTGGCTTTCATGGCCAAGTAATAAGAACTCAGCAAATCATCTAGGTTTTTGCCATGTCTTTTGTGGGGTTTCTCCTAGGTGCACCAATGTATATCTACGACTTTCGTCATAGTTATTGTATTTGGCCCGTATTGAAGTCTATAATTACTAAATATAACTCCCACTTTTCAAAACAAAATTGTTTCGATTTCTAACTGATATAAAAGATCGAAACAATTTTGTATTGAAAAGTGGGAGTTATATTTAGTAATTTATAATAAGTGCACCAAGTTGTTCATCAGCGGTCTCTTGGTGGCAAGTGCCTGGACCGCCACAGGGGTGAACAATGGACCATGTCCCCTCATATGAGGCTTTCATAGTAAAGAAGTGCAAGTGTGCTTCCTATAAGGGGATGTAGTGCATGGTTAACCACCCCTGCGGCAATCTGGGCACCGTCACCAAGAGCCCGCTGATGAGCCTGACCAGGTGCACCTAGGCGAAACCCCACTAAAGACACAGCAAAAAACCTAAAATATTTGCCGAGTTTTAATCATTCCCCTTCTTTAACTGTGGACGTCAGAGGTAAACTATTCTAAACGACATTTCACTAACTTTACAAGAGAACAGAAAAAGCTGCTGAAGCACACATTATGTTTAAGTTGTGAAGCTCTACGAATACTCACCGGCGAGCAAAGGGAGCAGTCCGTGAATGATTTGTCAGCCCCTTACAAGTGCTTTTCACCCGGCAGGAGGGTTATGTTATGAGGGTAGTGGGCATTAAGCTGAGGTTGTATTTAAAGTATCCACTCCCCGAGACAAATCCTTGCTATAATGTTATTGATTTATTCCTTGCTAACTACAGAACTACTTGTATTAAAAAAATCTCTGTTAAGTTATTGGCATGTCTTTCGTGGTGTTTCGTCTAGGTACACCTTGTCAGGCAACCTCCATTAGCCCAGTGAAGTCGTTGGATTTTTTAACCCTCCAGTACTAACATCCGGTCTCCCAGACCGACCACCAAATTATTCTGCTATAACTTTAGTGCGCACGCTTCGCTCACGCTTCGCTCATTGGTACCTTCAAAACGGACTGTTTACTTATTGTTGCGTGAATGTTAAGTGCCTGGCTCAAGTTCTTAGCAAGAATTCCTTTATTTTGGTCTCTTAGACCAAAGTTAGTACTAGTGTTACTATCTGTTGGAAATCAAATGAAATGAATTACGAACGTGAACAAGAGTACGTGCTGAAATTACTACTGGAATCTGAAGAGAATGACGTGGCTGCAGAAGATTTTGTTGAAGGAGATCACCTTGAATGTCACAAAGAAGATTCGGTGACGGAACAGGACGTGGAGGAGATACAGGATGAGCAAGATGGGACGTCTACACAACCAAAAACGACAACTTATTGTTTCTCACTTCATTGGAAAAGACGGTGTTACGAAATGGAAAATGCATATTCCTCCTCAAAATGAGAGCACTCGCTCAGTGAATCTCGTCACTCATTTGCCTGGGGTGAAACGACCGGCAAGAAATTTGACTTCTATTGTAGATACAGTATATGAAACTGCCTTTTTGATGCTGGAATTCTAAACATTCTGGTCAATTGTACAAATCTTTCTATAATCGGGAAACTTTATGACCAAAAATATCGAACTGCAAGACCTACTGACTTAGTGGAAACGAAGGCTTTGTTAGGTCTCTTGTGCCTTTCTGGTGTAGGCTACGTAAGGCAAACCATTTGAATGGAAATGACTTATGGAAAACTAATGGTACATCAATTGAAATGTTTCGGCTCACTATGTCACTGGAGAGATTTAGGTTTCTGTTGAGGCGTATCAGATTTGACAACAAAGAAACGAGATTGCACCGACAAGAAGCAGATAAATTGGCTGCAATTCGCCATGTATTTGAAGTTTTTGTGGCAAATCGTCAAGGTAATGTTTTAGATCCCTTATTGGGGGGGTAGTTGGATCTAAAACGGAAGTGTTATTGTGTTAATTTATAAGGAAGTGCCTAAAAGGGGGTAGCTTCCCGTAGCTGGGTAAGCTGACCAGTGTAGAGTGTTGTCTCGTGTTAGGATGCTAGGGGGCGCTCCTATAAAAGACGTATGTGTATTTCAGGGGATGGAACTTAGCGTACAGGTCAACGTGCTGGTCTTCCAGCTGGCTGGCTGGTTATATAACCGACGTGCATGCGTCAGCTATATAGCGGCACGCTGCCTCTGGTAGTCGGGCCGCTGCGTGAAGTGCAATGAAGCTTGCACTAGCAACTATTTGCCTACTGTATGTCACGGCTAATCGTGACGGGAATTAGGAAAGGAGTTAGGGCGTAAAGAGGCGTGTAAACAGTAATACAAGTGTAGTGTACTGACCAAGTGTTTATTGGTCAGTAATATGGAATTATGAGTCCCTTTCAGGGGATGTAATAAATGTCACAATGTAAGTGTACAAGTTTGTGTGTACAATTTGTGGGTAAAGGTTACAAAGTATAGGACTTCTGAACACTGCTGACTCACCTGATGATAACAGCTATAGCCTCCGGCCGACGCACTGTAAGACTGGTAATTGAGAGAGGGACTGCCCTTCTTAAG
This sequence comes from Meconema thalassinum, assembly GCA_946902985.2. NCBI lineage: Eukaryota > Metazoa > Arthropoda > Insecta > Orthoptera > Tettigoniidae > Meconema > Meconema thalassinum. The sequence goes on from OX336393.1 coordinate 181,827,102, forward strand.
GCCTCCCTTTATAGTCTTTGGTGCTGCTTCGTCGGCATTCCGATGGCATAGATGTCCCAGTTAATTATGTGTCGCTGTTTGTGGTAGTGATGCAAGTATTGGGCAAGCTTTCCAGACTGGTTAGCTGCCCTTGCGGTGTTAGAGATGTTGTTCTGGACTTACGAGATCTGCCAGTTAGGGGTGGTTTAAATAGATGATGGGGGGGATGGCCTCCAGGGGGTGCAGACCCCTGGGGGGCTGTACAGTAACTACACTCCATTTGAATATACGACCGTAGACGAAAAACTTGAGGCTTTTAAGGGAAGATGTGGCTTCCACCAGTATATCCCAAGTAAACTCAGTAAATATGGGATTAAAATCCATGCGTTAGTATGTGCTAAAATGTATTATACGTCAAACCTTGTGGTATATGTTGGTAAACAGCCCGATGGCCCATATTCTGTTGATAACAGCGCTAAAGCAGTACAGTAGTTGAAAGATTAGTGAAACCTATTGCCAATACTGGTGGGAATGTGACCAGTAATAGTTTTCTGTAGCATAATAAATAATTTACCTGCTTTAAAACATAACAAATATGCATGTTTATAACTTCGGTCTCACAGACTGGAGGGTTAAGAGCATTAAAAATCCCTCAGTATGCCTTCCTTCGGAGTGGAAGTAAAGCCGGCGGTCCCATGTCATAGACTCATGGCATGTAAAAGATCCTTCCACTAACTACAATTGTGTGAAGCCAAAATTTGTAGGTTAGAATTGATAACTCTCTATTAGTTCCAACGTTCGCCGCCAGGTGCTGACTGCGATGCCATCTGGTAGCCAAGTCCGCAAGCTAGGTGTTGTGCATGGTAGCATTTGGTAGCAAAAGTAGGAACTACTTGAAATTACTGTCTGCAATCCTTACTTAAATTAAAAACAGATAACACACACTAATACAGTCATCACAATTAACACCGGTTATCAGACAGATTCTACACACACCCAAAGTATACGGGGCTGCATGACCGCGTTGTCCCTGCCCCTAAACTAAGGAACTAACAAATCCATGTTATTTGTAACCTTCGCGGCATGAACAAAATGTGGCAGTGTCAGCAGTCCCTTTAAAGCACGTGGAAATGATGAAGACATCTGTTGTCCAAGCAAAGGGAGCCAACACTGAACCCTCATAACTAGTTGAGCGAGTCTGAGCGGCAAGTTTCGGAGATTAAAGGCTCTTAAGTGCGTATCGGTTCTCTGCAGTCCCTTTAAAGCACGTGGAAAAGCTGAAGACATCTGTTGTCCAAGCAAAGGGAGCCAACACTGAACTCTCATAAGTAGTTCGGCGGGTCTGAGCGGCAAGTTTCGGAGAATAAAGGCTTTTAAGTGCGTATCGGTTCTCTGCAGTCCCTTTAAAGCACGTGGAAATGCTGAAGACATCTGTTGTCCAAGCAAAGGGAGCAAACACTGAACCCTCATAACTAGTTGGGCGGGTCTGAGCGGCAAGTTTCGGAGATTAAAGGCTCTTAAGTGCGTATCGGTTCTCTGCAGTCCCTTTTAAGTACGTGGAAAAGCTAAAAACATCTGTTGTCAAAGCAAAGGGAGCCAACACTGAACCCTCATAAGTAGTTGGACGGGTCTGAGAGGCAATTTTCGGAGATTAAAGGCTCTTAAGTGTGTATCGGTTCTCTGCAGTCCCTTTAAAGTACGTGGAAAAGCTGAAGACATCTGTTGTCCAAGCAAAGGGAGCCAACACTGAACCCTCATAAGTAGTTGGACGGGTCTGAGATGCAAGTTTCGGAGATTAAAGGCTCTTAAGTGCGTATCGGTTCTCTGCAGTCCCTTTAAAGTACGTGGAAATGCTGGAGACATCCGTTGTCCAAGCAAAGGGAGCCAACACTGAACCCTTATAACTAGTTGGGCGGGTCTGAGCGGCAAGTTTCGGAGATTAAAGGCTCTCAAGTGTGTATCGGTTCTCTGCAGCCTCTTTAAAGCACGTGGAAATGCTGAAGACATCTGTTGTCCAAGCAAAGGGAGCCAACACTGAACCCTTATAACAAGTTGGGCAGGTCTGAGCGGCAAGTTTCGGAGATTAAAGGCTCTCAAGTGGGTATCGGTTGAGCGACTGAACTAGACTTGTAATGCAAGTAACAAATCTTTTGACAGTTCGGAAGAACTTTAGATTTCCGTAGGTTGGCTCCTAACATTACGCCACGGCCACCTCCTTCCCAATCTTCACCTGAATTACAAATACACACACTATGCCACAGTCACCACAATAACACAGGTTATCAGACAAATTCGGTACACATCCAAGTACACAGGGCTAAATGACCACGATGTCGCAAAAACCCTAAATGAATTAACAACACAATAGTAGATCCCTTAGAAGGTACAACCAAAACAAGCCACACAGGACAAAAAGCTCAAAATTATTGTTTGCACTTATGAGTGTTTACCTCTGACGGTGGATCATATCACTAATAAAAATGTTCCCTTGTTTCAATTGGCTGTCAATGTTCAGATAATGATATTTAATTGTACGTAAAAATAGTATTGAAAAGTAACTTTGTTTTGTTAAAGGGATGTTGCAATTATGTGAAAATTAGTTTTTTGGTTGAGGTGAACCAGAAACGCTTACACAGAGCTGCTGGATGACCGTGTGCTATGGTTAGAGCTTCATCTCATTCATGCAGCAGCCTGACTAGCCCCTGCGTATAATAAACGTTCACAGCAGCTTGACTGGCCTGCTATGTCTCCAGATTTAAAATGTTCTGCACTGAATATTAGAACAGGTAAGCACTAGTGATCCCAACCACAAAACCTGGACAACCTGCAAGATCTCTTAATGGATATGAAGGCTGGATTACTGATGTCAGTCCGATGTGGAATCTCGTTGAGTCCATACAAGACCAAATTTTAACTATTGTTCCGTTTTACTTGCTATTATTAGGTACAATTCAGCCAGAAGTGCAATCTTTAGTCTGGGAAATCGCGCCTCATTTTATAACGATGGTAGTCGGACACCCCATTACACTACAGTATATGGCATAAATCACGATAATTTAAGTAAATAACTATCTAAACCATTGAAATCACAAGGATTCTATAATTTGTTTGTCTGGAAGAAAAAATTATCCTTGAAATATCACAAAAATGTAACAAACACATAATATTCTCTAGAGAACACGAATTACTAGAGCTCGGGTCAGCCGGGAAGGCGGCCGGCTCTCTGGGATTTGCGCAGAGAGAGACAGAGATATATGTCCAGTGTTGCAACAGGTTCACCAGGTCAGAGGCGGCGTAAGAGTGAATGGAGAATGATAGACTAATTGTTAGCCATTCTAGGTCCGTTATTGGTTTCTGGCGGCGAGGATTCTTTCCTGGCGAGCGGAAAGACAAGATTTTGCCTCACTTACAATATTCTCTGTATTGTCCAAGTCTCCACACCGTATACTGCTGCTGTGAGTTCCTGCGGTGTGGTAACACTGTCGAGCCCATCTCTTTCACTCTGCTTTAGACTTTTAACCCTTTTGCTTTCAAGCTGTCAGCTGATGGATGTGTCAAAACTGACAGCCATATTTACCACACTATGCACACACTTCTTTTAAAATTACATGGAAGGCACACCAATGAAGATATCAACATGAAAGATGGTAAACGTATAGAGAATATATCACTTATTATTACTGTAAGTAAATCATGTCTCTAAACCAAAAGGGTTTAATGTTACAAAAATAAGAAATGTGAAATCAAAATTACAAGTTTCAGATTTTGAAAGTTTGGAAGTAATTCTAGAAAATGGTATTTACAGCCCAAATTTGTTATTCATGTCAGTAGGAAGGCTATAATATTGTTTACTAGCATAGTAAATATCAAGATTCTATGTGCATTAGATCCAAGGATAAATTAAGATGTTAAAATGATGTAACACTGAAAAATATCAGCCATTTTTGCATAAACCACAGATTTCTTATAAATAATATGTCGCACTCACCTATGAAGATATTACTGGATCTTCATTATCCTCTACACTTTCCGATTCGGACAGAGTAACATCATCATCACTTGAATAATTATCAAGATATTCAGTGATATCATCTTCAGCTAAATGAAGTCTTTCCGCAATGTCACACATGGCAAATAACGAGGCCTAATCTAAATGAACTATATCTAACACTTCACTATCACTATGCACTTAATTACCTAAGAAAACTATTTAAATAATGAACTAACACGTTAAATAAATATATTGCCTGTGATATAACTTAATTTTACTATATAATCACGTACGAAAACACGAGAAATGAACGGAAGTTTGCCGGTGACCATGATGTAAACAAGATTCGGAACTCCAGTGAGCACATGTTTCAGACTCTAAGATTATCGATAAATTCGGATAGCCGGAAGTTCCCGTGGAGTATAACGTGAGATACAACTATAATCGTCTTATTCCGTGCAAAAATGCTGCTATCTGACGCGTAAATAATGAACTAATAATAAAAAAGACGGGTAACGACGGATCGTTACCCTGTCAGTTTTCGCAGGACCCGTGGGTACCGATAGATCGTTACCTTGAAAGCCAAAGGGTTAAAGTTTACGTGCACTTTGTAAACTATTTCTCAGGCTTGCCTGTCTTTTACTTCCCTCTGCTTCCATAACACTCGAAATGTACACAATCGCTTTCACTGGATCTTTAAATGTTACGATATAATCACTTCGCTTTCCTGACAACACACTAGCTCAGATTCTCAAGACAGACTGACTGTGATTGGTGGGATGGAAGTGAGGCATGACGTAATGGTAGCGTTGTGTTCTGCGCACCACCTTCCCGGCTGCCTCGAGCTCTAGATACAAGCGAATTAAACCTAATGGAATGTTGCCAACTACTTAAGAAGCAGCAACTGAGTAGAACATTTTCAAATTTCACTTTCCCAATTTTCATTTAAGTACAGTTTAAAACTCGAACCTGTTTCTCCTTGACGTTGAGCTCCTTGAAGCGCTTCATGCCCAGACGAGTAATTTCAGTTGCATTGTAATTGGGAAACTCTTCTTGAAGAGATGCTTTCTCCAAGGCAAACCACTGTACGAATGTCATACCAGGCTTACTGCTGGCGGGCGCTGCAGTCTTCCCCTTCAAACTTATCTGCCTCTTCTGGAATCAACATTTTTATAAAATTAAAAAATAGCCTTGCAAATCTAATAAGGGCTATGGCCTTCTGCATTGCAAGGACAATGCTCAATTTAACTCATCAGGTGAGCAAATCTGATGTGCATAAATATTAGATATCTCTCTAATATTAGATAGATTCAATTAAGTATTAGAAGACAAAAATAACATTATTTTGGAACTTTGAAACCTTCAGAGTAAGGTAAAAATAATATCCTTAAAAAAAAAATGTTCTTCTGCCTTAGCATAATATTAGCCTTTCGACCATACTAAAGGTCACCAAACCATCTCAGCAACTCCAGTATATGTAGAAAACCCGTTCTTGTGGAGAGGCTAATATTGTACATTCTCCCCTACAAATGATGATGATAGTTGTTGTTTAAAGGGGCCTAACATCTAGGTTATCGGCCCCTAATGGCTTGAGTGGTCGTGAAAATGAAATGGAAACTATAACTAAAACTAACTACACACAACTACAGTGAGCTCCTTCCCTATAGAACGGAGGTTTGCTTGCCCATGGGGCGGGCGGAGAGTGATTAGTCACCACCACTCGACTAGCATTTAGCGATAACACAAGAGCAGGACGGGGAGTCCCGAATGCTGTCATTGCATTTATTATATACGGTGTAACCTAACAATTGTAGGTTACAGAGACTCATTTTGGTATTTTATGTTATTTTTATTTTTATCGGGTTGCCAGCCATGGACACATGTTGGTCGGCCCCCCATGGAGAATCTTGTGTGCCCTACCTTGAGATTCTCTGATGGTGGTTGGCCGGTGTTTGGAGCAGGAGGCCTTGGCAGATGAGGTCAAAGGTTCCTTGGCATGTGGACGTTGCCATGGGGATGGGCTTGTTAGAATATGATTTGAGGCAAGATGGAGGCCAGTTGGTGTATTTATTTTTTTCCAGGCAATGATAATGCAATGCTCACATGTGGATAGATATTATAATTAATTAAATAAATTGTGTGTGAAGATATTGAAGTTGGTGTCCTAGTCTTTGTGTGGTATTATTTAAAGCAAGCATATTGCCCCATTACCTGAGCTGATAAAAATCATAAGTGGTTAATTGTAGCCCAACAAGGGGTAAGTTTTATAATATATTACAATGGAGCTGGTAAGATACCTTAGTTGAGATAATTAAGACTTGTGGTGAGGTACTGTAGGCAGTCTTGTGTCCCACGATTATTAAATACGTTAAAAAGTGTACATGTGTTAAACTAGTTGGCCGCTACACTGCTGCTAGCATCAGAGCTTTGCTTGACACGCGGCCACTGCGATGACCACGACTGTTCGATATGGAAGGGCCTCACAGTAAAACTAACTACAGACTTACATACTAGAAGAGGACATAAAAAACAAAAAGAAAAAACTAAGCTCAAGAATTCCTCGCCTTCAGCAACTCTCGAACTCACCAGCCGGAGCCCTTGAGGGTGTAGCACAATCCAGGTTGCACTAGAAGTGGTGGTGGGGCTACACACTCTGCCTCCTTGAGGGCTTTAAACAAAAGGCAGGAGATACCATGAAGAGGAAAAGAAGAGTTCTGACCCCTTGAAGAATGAAGTTCTCAGGAAAGATGCGACGAAGGCCAGTTAAGGCGGGAAATTGAAAGACTCCGTAGGCCTCGGATACTCTAATATCTTCAGGGTCGGAAGAGAACAAAAGTTGACCTAGGAAGGTCGACAGGAAAGATGACAGAGAGGAGCCCAGCACAAGTAAGTGGAAGCAATGCCGGGCTCAGCTGGGGTCCCGTGGTTGCCAACCCACGTTTCAAGTTGTGAACCCCTGGGGGGTGTTTCATGAACACTCTTCAATACCTTTCCTCCGACTGGTGGAGTTGAAGTATCAGTCTGTGGCTCCTTGCTGTTAGTCTGCACATAGTCAGCTATCAGTTTATCCAGCCCCTTGTGTCCGTCCGAGTTGTCACCACTCTTCTTGAAAGGATTTGTCTTTTTTTGTGACGAACGAGGTTCTGATAAAATGCTCATTTTCTGCTTTGCAGCAAGCAGAACATTTTCTGTGGACGTAATCACAATTAATTACAATTACTACATAGTTCATAATTACAGTCAAAATTCTGGAATACCACTACTAAAAATTCTTGGTTAAATTACTAAGTAAAGGTACCACATTTTATCATCAAGTCAGAGAACTTTTATGGGATGACAAAGTACCCAAGAGAACGAAATTAACATTATATAAACAGTATTTCATACCAATTGTAACATATGGACTGGAAACACTGGTAACGAATAAAAGGCAAAATATTAAGATACAAGCAGTAGGAATTAAATTTTTAAGAACTTCAGTTAAAAATACAAGGGATAGAATTCAAAATAGAGAAGAGTTAAATATGGAACCGTTAAATCAGAAGATACAGAAAGCAAGGTTACGTTGGTTCGGACATGTAAAAAGAATGGGTAAAGAAAGAGTAGCAAGAAGGGAATTAGAAAGAGAAGTCAAGGGAAAGAGACCAGTTGGAAGACCAAGAAGAAGGTGGTTGGACCAAATTTTGAAGGACATTGGAGAAGCTGCATTGGATGTGGCAGAAGTGATGGAACAGGAAAAATGGAAGGACAGAAAGGATTGGAGGAGGCTTGTAAACCACACCCGGGTGACTGGAGTGGGACTTTGATGATGAAGTCTCGAGTATTAGGATAACATTTTATGTGTAGTGTTAATTAGATGAAATAAAGGAGGATGAATGTTCTATTTTAAAATAGAACTTGGAGTTGTTTATTGTTGTTTAAATACCTTTAATTTGGCTGGAAGAGCAGATTTATGCTATGGTTATTTCAGTTCGATGTAAAACCCACCTACCAACAATCCCGGCATGCCTTGTGATTTCAAGATCTTGATCTACCACGATAAATTGAATTATTTCAAACTAAATATCACTGCATAAATGATTTTACAGAAATAGGAAGTGTATTCTGTTGTCAACTATGTGTAATGGTTTTTAGCTGAACCATTATGCATAGTTACATCGTGGTAACGGGTACAGTACTATAATAAAAGATTGTAAAATTGAAGAAAATATGAACATGATGTAAAACAAAGATTGGATTCTCTCTCTATATCTTGATACAAATCATTCTTAAAAACAAGTAATTCCGTGAAGAACTATACAACCTATTTATCATATATCTACTTATGTTAATTGCCTCTATCAACATACAAAATTTCAGTTTGATTGCTGTAATATATTCGTAGATAATAAGAACCGTCTAAATATTTCGGATGGTTACCATGTTGAATTTTTATATATGTAGGTCTTAAGAGTTATGTACTGTTACATGAAGATTATTGTCTAGGTATAGTATTCAAACATCAATCGCATGATTAGGACACAAGAAATGAAAATCAGATTTTAAAATTTCGCAGAGCTGCCATCTTGTGGTTAAGAAAACAAATGAAATGAATTAGATGCGAGTGGATTAAAATTTGTATAAGCATTTACCATACCAAGTTTTACTGCGCTCGGATGATTAAATAGCGAGAAACGTCCATTTAAATATTTAAAATTTGCGTCACCATGTTGGATTTGTGCTCACCAGGTTATTGAAAGTCCTAGAGGTGAACTTATGTTCATAACCTCTATCAACATACAAAATTTCAGTTTGATTGCTATCATAGATTATAGATTTTGAGAACAGTCTAAATATTTTGGTTGGTCGTCATTTTGGATTTTTATATATGTAGGCCATAGAGTTACCCTATGTACTATTAGATGACGATTTTTGCATAGGTTCATTAGTCAAATGCTCACTTTTATCGCATAATTAATACACGAGAAAAAAAAAAAAATCTTAAAATTGCGCACAGCCGCCAACTTAAGGTTATATGAACAATTGAACTAAATTAGATGCCAGTGCATTGCAATGTGTATAAACATTTACTGTACCATATTTCACTGCGCTCAGATGGTTAAATCGGGAGAAAAGTCTATAAAATGTTTCACCTTCACTTGGCCGCCATGTTCGTTTTGTATTTTACAGGTTTTTGAAAGTCTCGTAGCTGAACTTCTAGTAGTACCCTTTATCACCGTACAAAATTTCAGGGCAGTAATAGTTTCAGAGATATAGAATGCCAGTGAAATATTTTGCAAAGCTGCCATCTTGAGGTTATGTAAACAACTGAACTGAATTAGATGCCAGTGCATTACAATGTGTTCAAAGATTTTCTGTACCAAGTTTCATTGCGTTTGGATAGTTAAATCGCGAGAAAAGTCTATTTAAAAGTTTCAACTTCGCTTGGTCGCCATGTTCGTTTTGTAGTTAACAGGTTTTTGAAAGTCCCATAGATGAACTTCTAGTTGTGCCCTTTATCAACGTACAAAATTTCAGGGTAATATCAGTAATAGTTTCGGAGAAATGGAATGCCGGTGAAATATTTTGCACAGCCGCCATGTTGCATTGGTGAGACGTAATAAAATTTGAAGGGCACAGTCGGGGTTGGCCGAAATAGTACTATGACCTTACCTAGTTTTATTGAAATCACTCCAGCCGTTTAGAAGTTATTAGGGGACACACACACACATAAACACACATATACAAAAAGTTGATCTCGTAAGCCTATTTTTTCATAAAATGCAAATAGGCTAACAAGGAAAATACCTGAAGTTAGATCTGCAAACATTATTGAACAGGAAAATGTTGGAAACACAAAACGAAGACAAACACACAAGCAGGGGAGGCAGACAGAGGAAAATACCCACACAAAAGGGACAAGGACAATTCCCAATCAGACAAACCGCCGACTTCAAAGGTGGGCATTCACGTCATCATTTCAAACATGGGTAGCTTCTCAACACCATAGTACCAAAAAAGTTTGCTTCGACCTCCCAGCCTCATCAAAAAGGTGAATAACAACCAGTTCTGTTGCTCTCAAACTCTTTCTGTAATATTCATTCCTAGACAAAAGATCTTGGTGAAAAATGGTGCTAGCACTATAGGAGGTGTATTAGTCTTGCTCTGTAGAAAGTTTGACCAAACCTGAATTAACCTTTCAAGTTATATACGGGAGCCCACAAAATGATATACCGTATTTCCTCGCATAATCGTCGCCACCGCGTAATCGTCGCACCCCACTTTTCAAACACTAAAATAGGTTTATATAATTTCATCGCATAATCGTCGCATAGCATGTTCGTATTTGTGGGCCAGTCTGTTGCACAAGCTGCCACCACTTTATAACCTGGCGCGACTTTGTCAGACGAAAAATATCTCGTCTTTATGCTTGCGGGCAATGAACTGTGACGCGAGCGGCAAACTTCGTCACTTAGCACATTCCGCGAGCGTATAATCTGGAGTGATCTTGTCAGGAGAAAGTAATCTTGTCTTTATGCCTGCCGGCTATGAACCGCGACGCGAACGGCCAGCGCACATTCCGCGAGCTTATAGGCCTAATCTGGCGTGATCTTTTCGGCAGAAAGTAATTTCGTCTTTATGCCTGCGGGCTATGAACTATGACGCGAGCGGCCAGCGCACATTCCACGAGCGTATAGGCCTAATCTGGCGTGATCTTGTCAGGAGAAAGTAATACCATATTTATGCTTGCGGGCTATGAACCGTGAAGCGAATGGACAGCGCACATTCCGCGAGCTTAAAGGCCTAATCTGGCGTGATCTTGTCAGCAGAAAGTACTCTCGTCTTTGTGCCTGCCGGCTATGAACTGTGACGCGAGCGGCCAGCGCACATTCCGCGAGCTTATTGGCAACTCCAGCTATCTGATGTGACATCTAGCGGTAAAAATGAGAAACTTACCAAGTAGGGTACATTTGCCACGTAGTGACTGTTTGTATATGGTTTCTTGTATTGGTAAACAGATCGTGGTAAATTGTTCGTGTCTTTATACATAAGTAATAAGTTTTACTCGTTGATAGAGTGAAAAATTAGTAAAAGCAGAGTGTAATGCTCAGTTTACGGCTGTAAGTCGATGTATAAGAGGGCTGCGGATATACGTTTTCATCACTTTCCAAAAGATGCAAATAGCAATAGCCGAAATGTGATGATACCTAATAATAATACCTTTCCACCCCGGGAAGGATCTAACACTTGTCGAGGTAGACAGACAGAAGACCTGCGACGTAAAGCCAACGAAGGTTATTCAGTTTAAAAACAGCTGTTACGATGGGCGCGCTGGTAAGATAGAAGTTACTTGAATAATTAATTAAATAATTAATTATTGGCTGCTTGGTAGGGAGAAGGGATGAGTTTAACTTGTATTAAAACTCGTGGGGCGACAGGAATTGCTTGATTTGGATGGTTAAAAGGTGGGTTTGGTGTTGAATATTTGAATGGTAGCGGAATCACTCATTCTACAGTGCCCACGGGGAGGCAAATTAGGCCTATATGACTCGTAGTGGAATAGCTCGAATATCGAAGAACATAGCGATTACGAGGTGTAGGCTTGGCGGAAAGGCTGGCGGATCATCAGTTTGACATCAATTCACGATATACGTCGGAGCCTGGAACAGTGGCGTCTGGTTTGCGTGGATGCTAGTCTCGGAATGATAAAAGTAGCACAGCTTCGGTGTGTTATTTATTTGTTTATGTACCGTATTTCTCTATTTGAATGTCCTCGGCGTTGACTCAGGATCGACATTTACATTATATTGCGCATAATAGTACCGAAATAATGTCCTAAGTGTAGCCCTGTGTAAATTTGAATCAGCTGATCTACATCAACCATAAAAACTGATGCTTGATAATATGCAAATGACACCAAAAAATCCAGTGGAACACACAAATTAGATCACGTGTATCGCACAGTTATACATATATACAATTAAAAATAACACTGTCATTACTTTAGAGACCACATTTACTGATTATAACCGAAAAATAAAAAGTGTTCCATATCAAACGCGTGTTATTGAGTATTTTAAACCCTACTTATCCAGACCGACCGCAGCGCCCCAAGTGTTAGTTTGAGTTGCCAATAGGCCTAATCTGGCGGGATCTTGTCAGCAGTAAGTACTCTCGTCTTTATGCCTGCGGGCTATGAACTGTGACGCGAACGGCCAGCGCACATTCCGCGAGCTTATAGGCCTAATCTGGCGTGATCGTGTCAGGAGAAAGTAATCTCGTCTTTATGCCTGCGGGTTATGAACCACGACGCGAATGGCTAGCTTCGTCAGCACATTCCGCGAGCGTTAACCTGTCGTGACCATGTTAGAAGAAAGAAGCCTGTCTCTGACTGCAGGCTATGACTCACGCTACGCGAATGACTGGCCCGTGCAGCAAATAATGATACAGTATATTCTTTGAACTTAAATATTCTTCGCATAATCGTCGCACTCTGCTTTTTTCCACAAATTTTGGCCAAAAAAAAAAGTGCGACGATTTTGCGAGAAAATATGGTAACCTATTAATTCCTGTCGGTAGATCTGAAACCATATTCAAGTGCATAAATGAGGTGCTTGTACCAATGTTCAATACACTTCATTGCGACATTACGATGCGGCTCCGTCTGGGGAAATTTTAGTTACATCAGTGACGTTACCGTGATGTCACTACTGACGTATTCAGTCGCATTGCTTGCCGGGAGCTCGTCAGCTGATTGATACATTAGTTTCGCGCGGTTCTCTCGTGACAGTCGGCCATTTTTTTTCACCTGTTTGCGTATGTTTATTACGAGATTGTGATATTAGTAGTGTCGTCTACGCAATTGTGTTGGTGAATTGTAATGAAAGTTTGAATTCGTGAATGGCGTGTGTTAGAATTCCATTTTGGTGCAGTGGTGTGTGACGTAGTATTTGGATATAACGGGCTGACGTGTGTGGAAGGGGCGTGCTGGATGGTTGTTGGTAAGTACTGAAAGATTGTTAGTTTTGGTCTTGAAGTGTTAATTCTTGTTTTCGGCGTTTATTGTTCTATTTGAGAAGTAGCTATGCGTAGTAGCGTTTAATTGCAATAATGAAGTATATAATTTTTTATTTTTTGAAATGATAGACCAGGTTAATTTAATCTTAATTTTTAAAGTACACTAAATCATTGTACAATTGTTTTCATTGAGAAGTCTGCGTTAATTTGTCTTTCATTTTACATTATGAAGTAATATTGAATTTGTTTTATTGGCCAAGTTGTGCCCTTTTTAATTTATTGTTCGCAAGCTGCGGTTCTTTCTTGTTAACTTTTGAGTGTATGTATGTTATTGTGAAGATGAAATGTAAACTAAATTATTTATTGTTCACTTTAGACCATCCTCCCTTTTCATCACTTTCAACACCTTAGCTTATTGAAAATATATCATTTATGATATGCATACCTTTCGGGGAGTTGTTTCACAATCTCTTCATACTCAATAGCCACTGCTGCACCGCAATAATTGTTATTTCACGGATAGAATGCAATCTTTGACAGTCATGTGACACCCGAAAGACGATCATGTGAATACGTTACCAACTTGAATAAAGAAATTCACCACACGCCTTCGCTACTAAGTTAGGAACTATCTTGTGGAAAATTACTGCTAGTACTACAAGCAAGGGGGTCTGGGGCGTAAGCCCCAGGTTAGGTTTGTTTTTGTATGTAAAACATTAATAAGATAGAATTTATGTCCGCTACTAGGTCAAAAATTAATGTTAGTACCACAAGCAAGGGGGTCTGGGGCGTAAGCCCCAGGTTAGGTTTGTTTTTGTATGTAAAACATTAATAAGATAGAATTTAAGTCCGCTACTAGGTCAAAAATTAATGTTAGTACCACAAGCAAGGGGGTCTGGGGCGTAAGCCCCAGGTTAGGTCTCTTTTTGTATGTAAAACATAAATACATAAATAAACACTGTAATTGAGTTCACTTAGTGATTTCATACATCACGCGTGAAAGCTGCGGTTCTTTCTTGTTAACTTTTGAGTGTGGGGGGTGAGAACTTCGATTTGAACTATTAAGTGGGTCTATGACAGCGGAGCAGTGAACATCTAATACTCCTGATATCCTCCTGACTATTAAATCAGGTAATTTCAGTTTTTAAAGATATTTATACAAAGAATGGTCTAAAGTGAACTGCTATCACTAAATTTTTCATTATCTGGTTTTGATATAATTTCTGAGCCATGGAAAAGAAAGAGTTTTTTTGTGTTGTGTGTTCGGAACAAATACCTGCCCAGCATTGGGAGTCATTCATTGCGAGGTGAGTGGAATTTGATGTCTGTCGTGTTGAAAATCCACAGCCTGCTTCCAGTCTCCGACCGGGTCAGGAATGGAATGAATGAAGCCCCCATCTAGCGGCGAGGATATGAACTGTGCCGGCTGCCGAGGCCTGACGCACTCCTCTGGGGCAATGATTAAATGAATGACAGATGAAATGAAATGGTAGTGGAGAGTGTTGCTGGAATGAAATTTTGACAGGGAAAACCGGAGTACCCGGAGAAAAACCTGTCTGCCTCCGTTTTGTCCAGCACATATCTCACATGGAGTGACCGGGATTTGAACCACGGACCCAGCGGTGAGAGGCCGGCGTGCTGCCGCCTAAGCCACGGAGGCTTCTCTGTCGTGTTATGTTCCTATATTTATTTTTGTTGTTGCATTTCATTGAAAATTTGTCATAGTAAGTTAAGTGATCGGTAACATATTGGTCAAAATTGGAATTTACAAGAACACCTGCAAAAGACATACTATAACAGTCTCTTGTATTAGCGAAATAGGTTTCATACAGTGGAAAACATAAAAAGACGAAACCTTCAATGTTTTATACAGAAATTATAATGCTATAAACATACCTCCGATTCGAATTATGAAATTGTAAGAATTGCGATGTGTATCGGAATCTACAATTGCGGAAAATTGAAAATATCAATTGAAGTCGCGAAATTTTTCTACGCATCGAAATATGCAATTGAGCTATTTAGGTGATTTGTAGATTTCGATGCACGTTTTTTTTTTCAATTATGAAATTGTAAGAAATACGATGTGTATCGGAATCTGCAATTGATCTATATAGTCCAAGTGTAGATTTCGATGCGGGAAATTGAAAATATCAATTCAAATCGCGAAATTTTTCTACGCATCGAAATATGCTATTGAGCTATTTAGGTGAATTGTAGATTTCGATGCACGTTTTTTAAATTATGAAATTGTACGAAATACGAGGTATATCGGAATCTACAATTGATCTATATAGTCCAATTGTAGATTTCGATGCGGAAAATTGAAAATATCAGTTGAAATCGCGAAATTTTTCTACGCATCGAAATATGCTATTGAGCTATTTAGGTGAATTGTAGATTTCGATGCACGTTTTTTTAAATTTTAAAATTGTACGAAATACGAGGTATATCGGAATCTACAATTGATCTATATAGTCCAATTGTAGAATTCGATGCGGGAATTTGAAAATATCAATTGAAATGGCGAAATTTTTCTACGCATCGAAATAAGCAATTGAGCTATTTAGGTGAATTGTAGATTTCGATGCTCGTTTTTTCAATTTTGAAATTGTAAGAAATACGATGTGTATCGGAATCTGCAATTGATCTATATAGTCCAAGTGTAGATTTCGATGCGGAAAATTGAAAATATCAGTTGAAATCGCGAAATTTTTCTACGCATCGAAATATGCTATTGAGCTATTTAGGTGAATTGTAGATTTCGATGCACGTTTTTTTCAATTATGAAATTGTACGAAATACGAGGTATATCGGAATCTACAATTGATCTATATAGTCCAATTGTAGAATTCGATGCGGGAAACTGAAAATATCAATTGAAATCGCGAAATTTTTCTACGCATCGAAATATGCTATTGAGCTATTTAGGTGAATTGTAGATTTCGATGCTCGTTTTTTCAATTTTGAAATTGTAAGAAATACGATGTGTATCGGAATCTGCAATTGACCTATATAGTCCAAGTGTAGATTTCGATGAGGAAAATTGAAAATATCAGTTGAAATCGCGAAATTTTTCTACGCATCGAAATATGCTATTGAGCTATTTAGGTGAATTGTAGATTTCGATGCACGTTTTTTTAAATTATGAAATTGTACGAAATACGAGGTATATCGGAATCTACAATTGATCTATATAGTCCAATTGTAGAATTCGATGCGGGAAATTGAAAATATCAATTGAAATCGCGAAATTTTTCTACGCATCGAAATATGCTATTGAGCTATTCAGGTGAATTGTAGATTTCGATGCACGTTTTTTTTAAATTATGAAATTGTACGAAATACGAGGTATATCGGAATCTACAATTGATCTATATAGTCCAATTGTACAATTCGATGCGGGAAATTGAAAATACCAATTGAAATCGCGAAATTTTTATACGCATCGAAATATGCTATTGAGCTATTTAGGTGAATTGTAGATTTCGATGCACGTTTTTTAAATTATGAAATTGTACGAAATACGAGGTATATCGGAATCTACAATTGATCTATATAGTCCAATTGTACAATTCGATGCGGGAAATTGAAAATATCAATTGAAATCGCGAAATTTTTATACGCATCGAAATATGCTATTGAGCTATTTAGGTGAATTGTAGATTTCGATGCACGTTTTTTTAAATTATGAAATTGTACGAAATACGAGGTATATCGGAATCTACAAATGATCTATATAGTCCAATTGTAGAATTCGATGCGGGAAATTGAAAATATCAATTGAAATCGAGAAATTTTTATACGCATCGAAATATGCAATTGAGCTACATAGCTCAATTGTAGATTTCGATGCGTAAAAAATATCGCGAAATCGAAGGTTTTTGTGTTTCCCCACCCAAAAACCCCTATTACCCAGGCTTTTCCCGTAAGCTTGCCAGAGGAGTGACGTCGTTGATGACGTCATGACAGACGCCATTTTGTTTTTAGGGAATTTTATACGCGGCCGCATCGCAATGTAAAATAATCCCGTTCAACAGACAGTAAAGCTGATATCTCCTTTAATTTTGTCATTGTAATCACTGACCCCATACTAAAATACATAAACCCTGTTTTAGTTCCTGCATACAATGGGTATTGGATTAGCTCTTTATGAGTCAAACAAGTGTGACCCATTACATAAGTCTGGCATCACATGAACATAAAGTGCACAAGTGATATGTTCGTTAAGAAATAGGCTACTTAGTCAACACCTTTTCATTAAAATTTTTGTATTGAAAAGGCAGACAAATTAAACTTTTCATCTAAATTAACTAAGTCAATACGAACCATCATGGAGTCGATCATTCCAGGAGAACACCCTTTCATTCATCAACATTCAAAGCTTTATTTTTCTACAGGAAACTATACATTTTTACACTAAAAATGAGAGGTTAATAATAAGTAGGAAGAATTAATGCTTTGCAGACATCTCAATCTACTGTAGTTGCTAGCGTTTTGCCTCAGTGTACCAGTGAATAATATCCATCAAAATTGGATGAGCTGTTCAGACATTATAATGAGCACACGGACACACACTTGTTACCTCATCACAAAACTAATTTCCCTTCTTTGAGACTAAGTGGGGAGGATGCTAGCCTTTGATCCGAAGGGCTCTGGCTTCAATACCTGGCCAGCTAATGGTATTTCATCTTTCAAAGATCAATTCCCCTGGCTTGGGGACTTGTGTTTGTGACAGTCTTCATCATTCATTTCATCCTCAACACAATGCTCGGGTTGCTTATCGGCGTCAACTTAAAAAGGCTGCATGAGGCACCTATGGAAGTCTCACACTGTTATTATTATTATTAATTTCTGATTCAAGTATATACTGCGATAGATACGTGTCTAGAGGAATTTTTAGTGTGGTCGATGACCTGCGGGCGTTGATGTCCGTTTGATGTTGTAGCTAGAATTGCCGCCATATTACTCGGCTGTAAGAGGTTTCAAACAGTGCGTCATTACATGCAGATGCTGTCGAATGTGTTCACTTGCGAGGTTTGGTCGTGAGTTACGAATGTTCATAAATTACTTTCAGTTGTTCAATTTAATGAAAAGTTGCACTGCACTCTTCTAAAGCCATGGCGAGACAAGGCGAAACCATAGCTTGCTACTAGGTTAGAGGACTGTCTGGACGAAAATTACTGCTTGTAGAACAAGCAAGGGGGTCCGGGGCGTAAGCTCCTGGTTAGCTTTGTGTTTGTATGTAAAGCCTTAGTACCACATAGAATTTAACACATATGCATCGTTTGCACCTTTAGTGTTGTCCATGACGTCATGGATGCCACCATTTTGTTTCCAGGGGAATTTCGTAGTGTAAGTTATCGCGATCTATACTACTCCCTATTTTCATTCAAATCGGAAAGTAGGGGAAAAGGTTAAATAGACAAAGTGGGAATACAAATTACAAGGTGTTTATAACTAGGGTTGATAGCATTTAAAAGTACAAAATTCCACATTTGTAATTTAAAATTTAGCATTTTGTAGCATCTATGATTTTTAGATTAAGTTACAAAAGAGGATTTTATGTTCGAACAAAAAATAGTTATAATTATCGTCGAACATAAACAGTCGTATGCAACTCGCCTATAATGGTACAGTAGAACGTCGTTTATCCGGACTAATTGGGACCAAAAGTGTTCCGGATAACGATTACCTTCCGGATAACCAAACATGCATTTACTTCATGGTAAAAAAAACATGCACAGTACATAATGGTGATAACCACAAAACTTCTCATTTAGCAGCAACGCTTTCTCACATAACAAAGATCCAGAAATGGGATCGCCCTTACTTCTTGTCTGAATAAACCATAAGTACGCCGCTTCTTCCAATTTTTCATCCGTAGCTGTTCTCATGGTTTTTCTCTTTTTAGACCCTTCTTCACTATCTAATTTCGATGCATAATTTCACCTTTTCGGTTCTTCAGATCATAAATTGTGGATTTTACAACACTGTAAGTTTTCATTAGACACTCCACACTTTCACTTTTATCCAGTTAACTAACTAACTAATTTTATCCAGTTTATTAATGATCTACACGTTCTTCTCAATCGATAAAACATTGCGATTTCGTGTTTCCTTTTTCCCCACTCGTAGAAGCCATTTCCACAACGTAATACAGTACAGTACGCACACTCACATACTGTATAATATGTTGAGACATCATAAACAAATGATAGGAGACAACAGAGGCAACAATAATTGAAAACGAGAACCGACTCACTACTATAGGCAGCGCGCACTTCCTCATAACAGTAAGCGCATGCTGCTCCGTCTTATTATTATTATTTTCTTTTTGCTTGTCCGGATAATTGACGTTCCGGTTGTTTGATGTCCGGATAAACGACGTTCTACTGTAATAAAGACACTTGTATGGAAATTATAAAACTCGTGAATACTCGTGTCTTAATTATTGCCATTATAGGCTCATTGCAGAATGTACTATTGTACAATATTATATGTAGCAATTAGGACTAAAATAATATACAGCGCAGCACTAGGCCATGGGGTCAAGCTATCAGCAGACTCGGTCGACATGGGTTCGAGCCCCACCGTCGGCCGACCTTGAAATGGTTTTCCGTGGTTTCCCCATTTTCAACTCCACGCAAATGCTGGGACGGTACCTTCTGACAGGCCACGACCGCTTCCTTCCACATCCTTGCCAAGTTTCATTCATCATCATCATCTCTCATTAACTCCTCTCATGAGGTTGGTGTCAAGAAGGGCATCCGGCCATAAAAAGCACCTGCCACACAGACTTTCATTGCATCTCATCCCCGACCCCACTTGAAATGGGAATAATAAGGGGTAGACATGCAATATATTTCTAGTCATATTACTTAGAAAATATTACAAGAAACCAAGACAGAAGAACCTAACATATGAATGTCTGTTAGGTAGTCAGCCCGAAGGCTGGTTGGATCCTCAAAAAGTACCGCCATTACGTTATGCGAGTCATCATCATCATCGGCTTTAACTCGAATCCGAGTATAAATCTTCTTCCTTCAGTCCAGTTTGTGGATGTGTTTACGGTGACTAAAGAGTCCAATCCTGGCATGGAACAAGCGACCACACAAGTCACATAGTATTGCTGGAGGAGGACGTGGTTGGGCTGCTCGAAGTTTCCTAGCTTGACGCTTGGCCTCTTCATGTATGCGTCGATCCCTTTCAAACGTCTTTCCAGTAACCGAGATGGTACGGCGCCAAGTTGAGCGGTCTTCAGCCAGCATGTCCCAGGTTTGTGAATCAAGACCTGTCAATTTCAGGGTCTGCTTAAATTGGTCCTTGTAGCGCCTCTTAGGACCACCATGAGGTCTGGTGCCATAGCATAACTCACCATATAGCATTTGACGAGGTAATCTCACATCATCCATCCGATGGACATGACCAATCCATCTAAATTGGTGACCTATTATGGATGATTCTATGCTGTTGATTTGAGCCTTTTCCAGAACAGCAATATTGGTAATGCGGTCTTCCCATTTAATCCTCAGGATTGATCGAAGTTTTTGTAGGTGGAAACGCTCAAGCTTCCTAAGATCACGTCGGTAAAGGGTCCACGTTTCACAGCCATACAACAATGTAGAAATGACTACTGCTTTGTACCCCATAAGCTTTGGTACTCATGGATAGATCTTTATTCATGAAGACCCGGTGCGCTAATCGTCCATATGCTGCATGGGCTGCGCCAATTCTCTTATCCACATCCTGCTCACAGGTAAAGCTCACAGAAATGGTACTGCCCAGGTACGAGAAGTGGTCAACCTGTTCTAATGGCAAATTTGAAATGGAGATATTGAACTGAGGAAGAGGTGTGCCTGGTGAAGGTTGTGCCAAGACTTTAGTCTTATTGAAATTTATGGTAAGACCAAAGCGATCACATGCACTTTTGTAACAGTTAACTGACTCTTGCAGCTCTTCTGGTGTGAGAGTTGGTGACGCAGCATCATCTGCATACAACATGTTAGTAACCTTAGTAACCTGAGTTTTCCTCAAGGAGCGGAGACGAGTTAGGTTGAAAAGCCCTCCATCAAAACGATACTTGATCTCCACACCTGGGATGTTTGTGGGTGAATCATAAAGCATTGCAGCCAAGTACAGCGCAAAAAGCGTTGGAGCCAGTACACATCCTTGTTTCAGTCCATGGGTAATGGGAAATTCATCGGACATCTTATTCTGATGGCAAACCTGACCTGTCATGCCATCATGGAGAGCTTTGATTAGATCCACAAAACGCTGAGGGCAACCAAACCGCTTCAGCACTGCCCACATGGCTGGTCTTGGAACCGAATCAAATGCCTTTTCCAAGTCATAAAAGACTAAGAAGAGTGGATTCTGTTGTTCTCTACATTTTTCTTGTAGCTGTCTCACACAGAAAATCAAGTCAATTGTGCTTCTGGAAGTTCTAAATCCGCATTGTGACTCTGGGAGGATCCTCTCAGAGATAACCTTGAGGCGGTTAAGTAGAATTCTAGCAAGAATCTTCCCCACAATTGATAGCAGTGATATACCACGGTAGTTGCCACAAACACTGCGATCACCCTTTTTAAAGATAGTGACGATAGTGGCATTCTTTAGGTCTCCAGGTACCTTTCTTGATTCCCATATTCTGAGGATAAGGATGAAAATTCTTGTTTTGAGGGAATGACCTCCGGCTTGAATTAGTTCCAGAGGGATGTTATCTGGGCCAGGTGCTTTTCTGGGTTTCAATTGGGTGAGAGCTGCACTGAATTCATGATAAGTAGGAGGTACTGCCAACCACAGTTGTTCAGGTTGTTGCGGCACATCACAGAGGAAGTCTTCAGCAGCTTCTGATGGACGATTTAGGAGATCGGAGAAGTGCTCCTTCCAGCGTTCCAAGATTTCTTGACTATCAGTAAAGGTAGTAGAATTATCAGCGCTTTTCAGTGTACCTGATGATGAGTGAGATGGTCCATATATTTCCTTGAGTACGGCATAGAAGTTCCTCAAGTCTCGAGCATCCGATAGTCTCTGCAGTTCCTGAGCCTTCTGTTGCCACCAAGTATTTTTAATCTGCCTTATCTGCGTCTGGCATTTACCCTTGAGTTCCAGTAGTTTATCTCTCTTTGTGTTGGAAGTTGGGTCTTGAAGATGGGCAAGATAGGCATTCCTTTTGGCATTGATGAGAGACAGAATTTCCTCATTGTTGTCATCAAACCAGTCTTGTCTTTTCCGCACTATAAAACCAATGGTTTCCTCAGCTGACTGTGTGATAATCTTCTGTAATGTGGCCCATTCTTGCTGAATATCATTTGTTACTGGGTTTTCTGATAACTGGGTGACGATCCTGTTTCCAAAATGTTTGTACATGGATTCATCCTGAAGTTTGGATGTATTAAACTTCTTTCTTGGCAAATTTTTGATGTTCCTAGGTGGTTTAGGTCTGATGGATATCCTGAGCTTACATATAAGAAGTTTATGATCTGTCCAACAATCGTCTATATTCCTTGCTGTTCTGGTAATAAGAGTGTCCTTCTTATCACATTGCCGGGTAATGATATAATCAAGAATGTGCCAATGTTTGGAACGAGGATGTATCCACGTGGTTTTGAAGCGGTCAGGTAGCCGGAACTGCGTGTTGGTAATGAAAAGTTCGTGTTCTGCACAAAGACCAAGAAGCAACAATCCATTGGAATTACATTTTCCAAGTCCCTGTTTGCCCATCACATTATTCCATAGCCTGTGATCTTTCCCAACTCTGGCATTGAAGTCACCGAGGAGCAAGAGTTTATCTGCAGATGGTACCTTGGAGATGATTTCACTTAGCTGATTATAGAACTGAGCCTTCACTTCATCATCAGAATCTAAGGTAGGAGCATAGGCAGAGATGAGTGTCATAAAGGAACCTCCTGAGAGTGGTATGCGGAGAGTCATGAGCCTTTCGCTGATTGCAATGGGCGTAAGTTGGTGATAATTTACCAGTTTGGTCTTCACAGCGAAGCCCACACCATGAATACGACATTAACCCTCATCCTTTCCTTTCCAGAAGATGGTATATCCTGTTCCAGATTCAGTAATCTTGCCTTCAGCAGACAGCCTAGTTTCACTGAGAGCAGCAATGTCAACGTTGAGTCTTGATAACTCATGGGTTACGAGAGCTGACCTTCTCTCAGGTCTAATGTTATTGTCAAAATCAAGCAAGGTTCTGATGTTCCATGATCCAATAATCAAATTGTGATTCTTTACTGTTTTTGAGTTTCGACCGCATGAGGGGTGACCTGCTGAGTGCGGTTGCCCAGCCGGACCAAGATTGTGACTTCCGATGTTTAGCCCACCTTTTCTAGGGCCTTCCCCATGTGGGGTGGGCAGCGGTGATCCTAAATAGGCCTGCCCAAACACAGATGCAGGACCGAATTCCTGAGTAGTCACAGAGTCTCAGGAAGACGACCATCACACATCTGCTGCCAACGTGCAGGTCCGAACTAGGGGCTTCCAGTTACACCCATAACCTGCCCCCACCGTCCATATCCCATCGCCGTTGGACTTTGAAAAGTGACGTTCGGAAGAAGTGCCACTGGCGTGATTTTGTTTAGGGTAGATCTCAACTTGCCAGGACGAGACCCACACACTATGATCTCTGAGCCTTATCCTGCGGCTCATAAAGAATGAGACATGCAGGACTGAACACAGAGACTGCAACGAACTGCCGCATACTCAAGTACTACTGAGGTGCGCCTTGACAGCCAGTCCGTCTGGCGTGGCCTCTTCCGCCTCTATGACCGTTGGGAGCCATGAGAGTGATTGGCTCCTCATCCTCTCATTTTGCCGTTGGGCCAAAACCTGCCCATCATAACTATGGACAATAGTTTGCCCTATTAAACCTGAGCAATAGGCTGCCCCTTCCGCCAACCACACTGTGCCAGAGTTCACCTCTTCCACTGCAGGTACCGTTGAGGACTTCACCGTAACCCTGGCAAGGGACCCTAACAAGGTACTACCAGCCGGGCCAGCTGGACCAAGGTTTTTTAAAGAGGTGTTACTCCTCTATCACTCCCTACTTGATCATACTATATATATATGTATATATATGTATATATATATATACTGTAACACTGTATCACACCACACTATGTGCTGTTGCACCACACTGCATCACTCACCTGGTAGCAATACCAACACTGTATAATACTACACTAAGTGCTATTGCACCACACTGTCACTCCACTAGTAGTAATACCAACACTGTATAACACTACACTAGGTGCTATTGCACCACACTGTGACACTCCACTAGTAGTAATACCAACACTGTATAACATTACACTAGGTGCTATTGCACCACACTGTGACACTCCACTAGTAGCAATACCAACACTGTATAACACTACACTAGGTGCTATTGCACCACACTGTAACACTCCACTAGTAGTAATACCTACACTGTATAACATTACACTAGGTGCTATTGCACCACACTGTGTCACTCCACTAGTAGTAATACCAACACTGTATAACATTACACTAGGTGCTATTGCACCACACTGTGACACTCCACTAGTAGTAATACCAACACTGTATAACACTACACTAGGTGCTATTGCACCACACTGTAACACTCCACTAGTAGTAATACCAACACTGTATAACATTACACTAGGTGCTATTGCACCACACTGCAACACTCCACTAGTAGTAATACCAACACTGTATAACATTACACTAGGTGCTATTGCACCACACTGTGTCACTCCACTAGTAGCAATACCTACACTGTATAACATTACACTAGGTGCTATTGCACCACACTGTGTCACTCCACTAGTAGTAATACCTACACTGTATAACACTACACTATGTGCTATTGCACCACACTGTAACACTCCACTGGTAGTAATACCAACACTGTATAACACTACACTAGGTGCTATTGCACCACACTGTGTCACTCCACTAGTAGCAATACCTACACTGTATAACATTACACTAGGTGCTATTGCACCACACTGTGTCACTCCACTAGTAGCAATACCAACACTGTATAACATTACACTATGTGCTATTGCACCACACTGTGTCACTCCACTAGTAGCAATACCTACACTGTATAACATTACACTAGGTGCTATTGCACCACACTGTGTCACTCCACTAGTAGCAATACCAACACTGTATAACACTACACTAGGTGCTATTGCACCACACTGTGTCACTCCACTAGTAGCAATACCAACACTGTATAACACTACACTATGTGCTATTGCACCACACTGTGTCACTCCACTAGTAGTAATACCAACACTGTATAACACTACACTAGGTGCTATTGCACCACACTGCCCCACTCCACTAGTAGTAATACCAACACTGTATAACATTACACTATGTGCTATTGCACCACACTGCCCCACTCCACTAGTAGTAATACCAACACTGTATAACACTACACTAGGTGCTATTGCACCACACTGCCCCACTCCACTAGTAGTAATACCAACACTGTATAACACTACACTAGGTGCTATTGCACCACACTGTAACACTCCACTAGTAGCAATACCTACACTGTATAACATTACACTAGGTGATATTGCACCACACTGTGTCACTCCACTAGTAGCAATACCAACACTGTATAACACTACACTAGGTGCTATTGCACCACACTGTGACACTCCACTGGTAGTAATACCAACACTGTATAACACTACACTAGGTGCTATTGCACCACACTGTGTCACTCCACTAGTAGTAATACCAACACTGTATAACACTACACTAGGTGCTATTGCACCACACTGTGACACTCCACTAGTAGTAATACCTACACTGTATAACACTACACTAGGTGCTATTGCACCACACTGTAACACTCCACTAGTAGCAATACCAACACTGTATAACATTACACTATGTGCTATTGCACCACACTGTGTCACTCCACTAGTAGCAATACCTACACTGTATAACATTACACTAGGTGCTATTGCACCACACTGTAACACTCCACTGGTAGTAATACCAACACTGTATAACACTACACTAGGTGCTATTGCACCACACTGTAACACTCCACTGGTAGTAATACCAACACTGTATAACACTACACTAGGTGCTATTGCACCACACTGTAACACTCCACTAGTAGCAATACCAACACTGTATAACATTACACTAGGTGCTATTGCACCACACTGTAACACTCCACTAGTAGCAATACCAACACTGTATAACACCACACTAGGTGCTATTGCACCACACTGTAACACTCCACTAGTAGTAATACCAACACTGTATAACACTACACTATGTGCTATTGCACCACACTGTAACACTCCACTGGTAGTAATACCAACACTGTATAACACTACACTAGGTGCTATTGCACCACACTGTAACACTCCACTAGTAGCAATACCAACACTGTATAACATTACACTAGGTGCTATTGCACCACACTGTAACACTCCACTAGTAGCAATACCAACACTGTATAACACCACACTAGGTGCTATTGCACCACACTGTAACACTCCACTAGTAGTAATACCAACACTGTATAACACTACACTAGGAGCTATTGCACCACACTGTAACACTCCACTAGTAGTAATACCAACACTGTATAACATTACACTAGGTGCTATTGCACCACACTGTGTCACTCCACTAGTAGCAATACCAACACTGTATAACACTACACTAGGTGCTATTGCACCACACTGTAACACTCCACTAGTAGTAATACCAACACTGTATAACATTACACTAGGTGCTATTGCACCACACTGTGTCACTCCACTAGTAGCAATACCTACACTGTATAACACTACACTAGGTGCTATTGCACCACACTGTGTCACTCCACTAGTAGCAATACCTACACTGTATAACACTACACTAGGTGCTATTGCACCACACTGTGTCACTCCACTAGTAGTAATACCTACACTGTATAACACTACACTAGGTGCTATTGCACCACACTGTGACACTCCACTAGTAGTAATACCTACACTGTATAACACTACACTAGATGCTATTGCACCACACTGTGTCACTCCACTAGTAGCAATACCAACACTGTATAACATTACACTAGGTGCTATTGCACCACACTGTGACACTCCACTAGTAGTAATACCAACACTGTATAACACTACACTAGGTGCTATTGCACCACACTGTGACACTCCACTAGTAGTAATACCTACACTGTATAACACTACACTAGGTGCTATTGCACCACACTGTGTCACTCCACTAGTAGCAATACCAACACTGTATAACACTACACTAGGTGCTATTGCACCACACTGTGACACTCCACTAGTAGCAATACCTACACTGTATAACACTACACTAGGTGCTATTGCACCACACTGTAACACTCCACTAGTAGCAATACCTACACTGTATAACACTACACTAGGTGCTATTGCACCACACTGTGACACTCCACTAGTAGCAATACCTACACTGTATAACACTACACTAGGTGCTATTGCACCACACTGTAACACTCCACTAGTAGCAATACCTACACTGTATAACATTACACTAGGTGCTATTGCACCACACTGTGACACTCCACTAGTAGCAATACCTACACTGTATAACACTACACTAGGTGCTATTGCACCACACTGTAACACTCCACTGGTAGTAATACCAACACTGTATAACACTACACTAGGTGCTATTGCACCACACTGTAACACTCCACTAGTAGTAATACCAACACTGTATAACACTACACTAGGTGCTATTGCACCACACTGTAACACTCCACTAGTAGTAATACCAACACTGTATAACATTACACTAGGTGCTATTGCACCACACTGTAACACTCCACTAGTAGTAATACCAACACTGTATAACACTACACTAGGTGCTATTGCACCACACTGTAACACTCCACTAGTAGTAATACCAACACTGTATAACATTACACTAGGTGCTATTGCACCACACTGTGTCACTCCACTAGTAGCAATACCTACACTGTATAACACTACACTAGGTGCTATTGCACCACACTGTGACACTCCACTAGTAGCAATACCTACACTGTATAACACGTTATGCGAGTAAATACCTACAGAAACCCAAGGCAGCGCTATTTTGAGGCGTTCTAGGCAAGAAGAGGAGTGAGGTAGTTTGCCATTGATTTCCTCACTGAGTCAGAACAGTAGTCCTAACCCTATGAGTAGAACCTTTCACAGCATTCACAGGCACTGACTGTGCCCCGAATGCCATTACTAAGCACCACCCATACCTCAGTAGCTTCCATAAAATCACAGCCATGAGTGAGACTGAGACATCGGTGAAAAGCCACCTTTTACTCTAGCCTGTGCCAACTGACAAATGCAAATGTACTGTATTCATCAAGAGATGGCAAACAGGCCAAACATATGAATATACAGTACATATTAAATTATGCCTATTTATACCATATTATACATACAAACATTCAGTTTAGTAAAGGTTTTGCATTTGGTTGATGATCGTAAAAATACCATATTTGCTCGCGTATATCTCGCACTTTTTTGACCGAAAATATGTGTGAAAATTTTAGGTGCGAGATATACGCGGGGAATTACCATATTCCCGAAAAAACACAAAATATGCGATGTAACAGTAGGCCTACTTGCGCAACTGTTGTGGCGCGCTAATCGCTAATTCGAACGTGTCTCAAGGCGGTGAATTTAGCCAACCGCGGCTGAAGACGCGGCGAACGATGTACAGCGTGCTAACACTCACGCTGCGCCGTATGCTTGCACGCGGCCGAGCTCTGATGCGACGCAATGCGTAAAGACGAAATCATTGAGATTCGAGAAGACTGAACTGCGTTTCTCTGCGATGTAACATTAAGCCTACTTGCGCAACTTATGTGGCGCGCTAGTCGCTAATTCGAACGTGTCTCAAGGCGGTGAATTTAGCTAACTGCGGCCGAAGACTAACGATGTACAGCATGCTAACACTCACGCTGCGCCGTATGCTTGCGCGGCGCCTCGATCCCTAATCGGCTCGTATCGAAGTTCGGATCAACTCGTTGCTCGCTCTTCCTGTTACTAACGCTTCGGGTAAGTTCCTGGACAATGACGACTGTTGTGGCGCGCTAAATCGAACGTGTTTCTACCTCAAGGTTATTACGGTCATTTATATGATGGCGTCAGTAATGAATGCGAGATATATGCGAGTAAATTTTTTCCCCCTGAAATTTCAAATTAAAAAATGGGGTGCGAGATATACGCGAGCAAATACGGTAATCCCTTCCATTGAAAATTTCCAAATACAGTCCACCCAAAAGAAAGATTTATTTATCGTATAGCTTTTAGTGCCGGGAGTGTCCGAGGACATGTTCGGCTCGCCTGAGTCTGTAGCTGCTTCCAGAGGACACCCTTAAGGTTAGCTACAAGTTCCGTTCAATTCCAAGTAGTTCCAACTTTCGCTAGCAGATATCAATGATACCTAGTGGTGAATGTTGGAACTTTGATAGAGCGTTCTGATGAAATCTAACCTAACAATTTAGCTCCACACATGTTTAGTCTGTGGGAGGATCTTTTACATGCCATAAATCTATGACATAGGATCGCCGGCATTACTTCCCCTCCAAAGGAAGTCATACCGAGGGATTTTTAACGCTCTTAAAAAATCCAACGACTTCGGCCGGGTTTGAACCCGCTATCTTGGACACAGCAGTTCAGCATGCTACCAACTATGCCACCGAAGCCGCAAAAGAAAGATAATTTTAGCTAACGAATAAATATTTACTGCTCTTATGAAGGTATACAGATGTGGTCATATTATTAGAATAATTATCCAAACAGAAAAATTCATGTGAGTAGCAGACTGGTAACGATTCATTTTCATACTTTTATAGGTTACTAGCAGTGGTACCCGGCTTCGCCCGGTGGAATGATGGATAATATCTCAAAGTCTCCTTAACACTCAACGTGATAAATTGTATTTATTTATGTATTCATTTCTTACATTATCAAACCTACGTTATCAAACCCAGTGACAATGTTTATACTTAAGTCATTCTGGGAAGGCTCTGTAAAATAATAATAATTCTCATGATATTTGTCTTCAGTCTGAGTCGAGATATTTCGTTAGTGGTCCCAGAAATCGTGACATCTCAGTCGTAGAAGACTCTATGTGGTGGTGTTTAGATATATAACGGACTTAAAATCAAGGTAATT
Source organism: Meconema thalassinum (assembly GCA_946902985.2). Taxonomy (NCBI): domain Eukaryota; kingdom Metazoa; phylum Arthropoda; class Insecta; order Orthoptera; family Tettigoniidae; genus Meconema; species Meconema thalassinum. The sequence goes on from OX336393.1 coordinate 181,857,279, forward strand.
TGCCCCAATGACAATGAGGGTGTAACATGTAGATAATTTGCCCTAATGATCAGGATGATATTGAGAATTACTACAGAACTGACATATGAAACTTAGAAAATAATAGAAAAAGTTATTTTTAGGAATCACATTTCTGGTAAAAGTTTCGTCTTGTTATGGTTTCACCTGTACGATAAATGTCCGAAGCAATTCTTCCAAGAGAAGCTTCCAGATTTTACAGTCGATATATCGTTAACTTTCCTGAGCATCCAGTTGTCTCTTCTTCTGACGAAAAACATCTACATAGTGATGATGCAAATAGGAGCGACCACTGGCTCATGTAACTTATCAACGAATTGGAAAAAAATATAAGTTAAAGGAATGAGAGGAATAAAATAGAAAAGAGATGTACGATATACCATAACACTCGCTGTGAATTTTCTACGTGACTGGCTTACATGTTTCAGTACAGGTTCTCAAGAAGAGGAACCAGATCATTGGCATAAATGAATACAGTGACAGTAGATTAAATAGTATCCGAGACAGATGACACGCAAAGTAACACGGCCTAATATACGATGTAATGGTTGAACTTCAGAGAAATATTTAATCTCACTTCACAGTTGTTATTTAATAAATACTAACATGTATGTAGGTAACATGGAAATTATTAGAGTGCATTAGGATAAATGATATTCCTTGTTTTTCCCTCTCGTGTATAAATGAATAAATGTTTAAGTGTGCCCACTCTTGAGCAAGCTACATATAACTGACCATGAGAGAAGCATGGACTTCACAGATTAAGGCCTGGTACCTTGAGTGACTATCCTTGGGCCTTGTTTATGGTCATTGCAAATGCAAGACGTACAGGGAATTGCAGTCACTTGAAATCAAAAGGCATATCAGTAGGGATCATAGGAATCCGGGGAATGAAGATATCTTCTCCTTTGGCATGGCCTGTCAATACTGTCGCTTCTATTACATTTGGCATGAGTTTTTTCACACAGTCTTGTTCCATTACACAATTTTGGTGGATCGATATTACGCAATGGCAGTATTGATGAACCAGCTTTTAGTATTAATTTATGTGGTGGAAATCCAGGTGGTTCCAGAGAATTCAAGATCTCAGTAGGGTAAAATACAGCCTGTTCGGTCTCCAGAACAGTATAGATAGATTCGTACATCGTACTGGGGCCAGGAAGATGATCTTGGATCTGAATATTCATTTTGTGTACACTTTCGTTTTTAGGCTCTAGAATTGCTCGCTCGCTAAGCCACTGATGGTCTTTATAATTTCCAGGAATATTTGGGAATACTTCGTTCATCATTTCCTGAACTGAAGGCATCAGTTCGCAAAAGTCTAACGGGAAAGAAATGAGATTAGTTGTCGCATCAGGCGTGAAATCACCATCACCGAGATGCAGGAGTTGTTGCGCAAAATTCTGTGCAGTCACATTTCCTAGTAAATGGACTCTCATATTGGTCGTCAGTGTCATTTTGTAAACATGTCTCCAAAGATACGATGCTTTGAGGCAAGCATTGAGTTCATCAGTTAATCGTGGTATAACTGGTAATGTTTGGCGAAAGTCACACGCCAAAACTACCGTATTTCCTCGCATAATCGTCGCCACCGCGTAATCGTCGCACCCCACTTTTCAAACTCTAAAATAGATTTATAAAATTTCATCGCATAATCGTCGCATAGCATGTTCGTATTTGTGCGCCAGTCAGTTGCACACGCTGCCGCGACTTTATAACCTGGCGCGACTTTGTCAGACGAAAAATTCTCGTCTTTATGCTTGCGGGCAATGAACGGTGACGCGAGCGGCAAGCTTCGTCACTTAGCACATTCCGCGAGTGTATAATCTGGCGTGATCTTGTCAGGAGAAAGTAATCTTGTTTTTATGCCTGCTGGCTATGAACCGCGACGTGAACGGCCAGCGCACATTCCGCGAGCGTATAGGCCTAATCTGGCGTGGTCTTGTCAGGAGAAAGTAACCTCATCTTTAAGCCTGCCGGCTATGAACCGCGACGCGAACGGCCAACGCACATTCCGCGAGCTTATAGGCCTAATCTGGCTTGATCTCGTCAGGAGAAAGTAATATCGTATTTATGCCTGCGGGCTATGAACCGCGACGCGAATAGTCAGCGCACATTCCGCGAGCTTATAGGCCTAATCTGGCGTGATCTTGTCAGCAGAAAGTACTCTCATCTTTATGCCTGCGGGCTATGAACTGTGACGCGAACGACCAGCGCACATTCAGCGAGCTTATAGGCCTAATTTGGCGTGATCCTGTCAGGAGAAAGTAATATCGTCTTTATGCCTGCCAGCTATGAACCGCGACGCGAACGGCCAGCGCACATTCCGCGAATTTATAGTCCTAATCTGGCGTGATCTTGACAGCAGAATGTAATTCGTCTTTATGCCTGCGGGCTATGAACTGTGACGCGAACGGCCAGCGCACATTCCGCGAGTTTATAGGCCTAATCTGGCGTGATCTTGTCAGGAGAAAGTAATCTCGTCTTTATGCCTGCGGGCTATGAACCACGACGTGAATGGCCAGCTTCGTCAGCACATTCCGCGAGCGTTAACCTGTCGTGACCTTGTTAGAAGAAAGAACCCTGTCTCTGACTGCGGGCTATGACTCACGCTACGCGAATGACTGGCCCGTATTCTTTGAAATTAAATATTCTTCGCATAATCGTCGCACCCTGCTTTTTTCCACGAAATTTTGGCAAAAAAAGTGCGACGATTATGCGAGGAAATACGGCATAACAGCTCCTCCCATTAGTTGACTGTTTCCTCGTATGTCTTTCAGTATTCGATCAAGCGCTTCAATAGCTTTCTTATGGGCCATGGTGCACTCATCCCAAACAATGACTTTGCATGTTTTTAGTATTTCAGCTTTTCCGGAGCCTTTCTTGATGTTACATACTGGAGTTTCTGACTGCGCAAGATTTAATGGCAGATTCAGAGCTGAGTGTGCTGTTCGACCTCCAGTGAGTAGTGTGGATGCAATTCCTGATGATGCCATTGCAAATGCAATTTCGTTCTGTGCCCGAATTTCTGCAAGTAGCAAATTAATGAGAAAAGGTTTTCCTGTTCCTCCTGGTGCATCAAGAAAAACAATTCCACAATTTCCGTTATTGATTAAGTCCATTATGACAATATAAGCAAATCTATGGTCATCAACTAAGAGAGGCTTCTTGTCTTCAACTCATCAGAGTTGAAACTTCTTTCTCTCAATATGTCCCTATCAAGTACGTCAGTATTAGTGCGTATGGGGGCTGGCAAACCAAGCTGTATGAGAGTTTTGCCATTGCATTTATCCTCAATCATTATGAGGGCTTCATTAAGTACTTGAGGAGAAAAATTCAAATCCAAAGTTGGATTATCTCTTCGTTGTTCTCGAAGTACATCCTCACTAAGGCTTTCTTTATATTTGTCCCAAAGAGCCTGAGGGTTTGATGGGGAGCAAGTTGTTATTATAATTGCAAAGAGACTTCTTAGTTGAGATGGAAAGGATGTGAGGGATGCTTCGGACAATGTTATGTCCCAATGTTGGTCATTTCCAAGTAAGCCACGCTGTTGGCATGCTTCTCTGAATGTTTGACATTCTACTCCGTTCACAGTTTTCAGATATTTGAATGATGTTGGCCCTCGAATTGTGTGAAGTAGTAATCGAAGGTAATAGCTTTCGGCGTTGTTGGGATGAACTGTATATACCCGGCCTAAGGCATCACTTGCACGCACATCATGTCCTGGAACTAAAGCACCTTGTTTTCTCTTGTAGAACACTTTGGTAGATATATTCCATGTATAATATCTTGGAACGTCTGCATACATCAATGTTCTAGCAAATGGATCTTGTTGACATAAAAGAAAGAAGGCTGTTAGTGTCGTGTTAGGAGGTTGTACAGCTCTTTCTTGGGCGTTATCGGCTGTGAAATAAACTCGTCCGTTTTCTAGGTGTACACTGAGATGAACAACAGGTGGATAACGTTCATGAATTGGGAAATTAAGGATACGCCAAACTGCTTCGTTGCTGCTGATATATCTTCCCAACTGAAATTGTGTAGGCTCATCGACAGTCCTGGTTTGTCCTTCAAGTTGAAATACTGCCATATCGCTACCCTTGTTGACGTATTTACAGATGTATTTAATGGATTTCACTGAATTGCAGTATTCAACATTGATGTGTGCTTAGAACATTTTAGAAAGTAGAGGAGAATATGGAACAACCCATCTGTTGTCTACCTCAGTTTGTCTGTACTGGTTGTTTATTTTAAGATTAATATTCGTAGTATAGCCTCCATTTCCTGGTTTTCGTCTTCTGTACAGAGGGTAGCCATCATCTCCGGTTTGGGTTTCCTGGGTAAATTCTCAGGGGTACTTTTTGCTACACTTTCCTTCCTTAATGCAGGGTGACTTAGGGTTGATAGCTCCACATGGTCCATGAAACATATTCTTTGTAATTATCTCAAAGAGCATGGGGTCTTGTTCTTTACTGGGAATCACCGCGGATATAACACTGTCCACTTGAGTTGGACGTATCTTGCTTTTGAGCCATAATGATATGTGAGCATGTGGAAGGCCTCTTTTTTGCCACTCAATTGAGTACATCTAACAGCGAGTTTCTCCGTAAATATGGCTCTTGGTTATTATATTCATGAGCTTTGCTAATTTTTGTTTAAAAATTCTCGCTGTCAAATCATGGCGATCAGTAGGTGCCTGGTCACGGAAAAGTTCTTCCTTAATGTCAGTCCAGGCAGGATTGCATGTGAAAATGAAAATCCACAGCCTGCTTCCAGTCTCCGACCGGGTCAGGAATGGAATGAATGAAGCCCCCATCTAGCGGCGAGGATATGGACTGTGCCGGCTGCCGAGGCCTGATGCACTCCTCTGGGGCAATGATTAAATGAATGACAGATGAAATGAAATGATAGTGGAGAGTGTTGCTGGAATGAAATTTTGACAGGGAAAACCGGAGTACCCGGAGAAAAACCTGTCTGCCTCCGTTTTGTCCAGCACAGATCTCACATGGAGTGACCGGGATTTGAACCACTGACCCAGCGGTGAGAGGCCGGCGAGGCAGGATTGGATGTAACTGTAATAAATAAATCTGGACATCCGTATATCCGAACATAGCACATGGCATCCTGGGCATATTCGTGCATATGTCATGGACTTCCCATAAATGTGTCGATAACCATTTTTCCAATGTCCACAATATTGCCATCATTGGCTACAGCATCACGCAAATGAATGTAATCATCAACTCGAAGTTTATTTTGGTTTAATCGGATGTAGAGCAGGTGTTCACTTTCAATCTTGGCGTACGTATCAACAATAAATTGATGGAAGAGTTGTCCGCTTTTCAAAATAAGGTTTGATGATCCTGGTCTAATCATTATTCTGTAGGCATAAAAATCCATAGCTGATATCTTTTTATTCGTGGCTGCACCACTGATTGGATCAGTTTTCCTCAGATTAAAGTGGTACCCATCCTCACCCTCCCAAAATATTAATGGGTACTGAAGGGCATCATACGATCTGTGTGTTTCTGAAATTCGTTGCAAAACATCACTCCGTCTATGAATAATTATGTCACGTTTCTCGAATTCTTGTCCTGTCATTACAATGGCCACTTCATCAATGGTCGGAGCATTAGAACAACGTTCATGTTCGCCTACTGGTCTCTTGTCTGCTGATATGACAACCTTATATTCATCCGTTGGCATTCGATCCAGGGCGGTCTTAAACATATTTACTAAGTTATTATGCTCTTGCAACAACCCCTGTAGAGCTATAACAATCTCCCTTCTGGTGCTGGGGATAATTTTACAACGTTGGTCGTTCGTCTCCCATAAAATAGATTTGTAAGAATTTTGGATTCTCATTAGTGAAGGGAAGAATTGATCCAAGTTTATGATAAATTTGACCTTTCACTTTGAAGGTTGGCATGAGCCCAGTTTCTTTTACTGTTGCCGTTGTACCGAAAGAAGTCATTTGAAAGCATGAATTGTACTTCCTAATGTTTTTCAGGAAGTGTTTAGATTCTTGAGTCATTCCTGATGTGTACGAAAGAAATGGTTTGGGAGGAGGATTTAGAGCGGCTAATTTAATTTTCCCGTTAGAGCAACATATTCCAGGCGACTCCGATCTGAATTTTTTGGCTAGACAGTGATGGCATACAACATCCATTTTTCCAATTCTTACTTTGGGGTGTATTCCATAATCCAGGGTGTCTACTGTAAGGATGAAGTAAAAATTAGTTACTTTTTAGGTACCTTTTAGTTTCCTTTTAGTTAATTTTAGTTACCATTGAATTCAAGTTACGTCTGCAGTCTACAAGCATAGGCGCTCATCACGCGGTGAAGAAAAACAACAATGAACTGTTTTTAAAGAAGTTTTTTATTTATCGTATGGCTTTTGTGCCGGGAGTGTCCGAGGACATGTTCAGCTCGTCTGAGACTGTAGCTGCTTCCAACGGACACCCTTAGGGTGAGCTACAAGTTCCGTTCAATTTCAAGTTGCTACCAGATATCAATGATACCTAGTGGTGAACGTTGGAACTTTGATAGAGCGTTCCGACGAAATATAACCTAACAATTTAGCTTCACACAAGTTTAGTCTGTGGAAGAATCCTTTACATGCGACCGCCGGCTTTACTTCCCCTCCGAAGGAAGGTATACTGAAATACTGAAGGATTTTTAACGCTTTTAAAAAATCCGACGACTTCGGCCGGGTTTGAACCCGCTATCTTGGGCACAGCAGTTCAGCATGCTACCAACTACACCACCGAAGCCGCTTTAAATGAAATTCACATGATGTTATAAAAATTTAAAAAATAATAAATATATACTAGATATTTAATAACCAATGAGCTGTTTCAGCTAATATGTCGTCTTGTCCACAATATGTTGTTATTATTACGGTACCAAGAGGTTGCTCAGCTCTTGACCATTTGGCGAGATTTCCTTCGTCCCCGCGGTAGGTCGCGAAGAAATGCATGCGATGTTACACGATCGTCACCGAATTCTGTCTTCGCAGTCAAATGCGGAGAAATATCGAGATGTTACACGATCGGCGCTGGTCTCAGTTGTTTGGTGAGCTTCCCGTAGTTTTCACGAGAGAACACGGAGAAAAATCGCGATTTAGATAATCAGTCATTCGACGAGATTTCCATTGTCCTTGAGTTCGGGCACAAGAAAATATAGCATTATTACGCAATCGGCGCCACTTGCTGTCCGTTTGACAAGAATACAGTTGTCCTCGTCATTGAATGCGGAGAAATATCGCGATGTATCGCAATCGCTGCCGCTCTCGGCCGTTTTACGTTGTCCTCGAGATATTATGCAATCGTCGCCGCACCCGGCCGTTCAACGATTTTCTGCCTGTCTATCTGTCCTGATAGAATGGCGGAAGCAAGCTCAAGGTTGGGCATGGTTAAAATTCACACGTAGTTATGAACATGTTGTTCGGTCCGCGCCGTGTTTCCCTTTGTCCCTATGCTGTAGTTGGGAGTTCATCAGTTCAGGGTGGATCACGAGGAGGATTTAGTATTTCGATGCTACGTAGGCTGCCATTTTTAAGTGGGTTGATGCACTTCTCGCTCCCCGCACGCTTTTAAGTATACGGTCATGGGAAAAGTGGCAAGTAGGTTTCGTGATGGGTGCCCAATCACCTTTGACAGGATTCCCGCAGTCCTCGTGGTCACAAGTTCACGATAGGGGACGGGTTTTATGATTTTACGCAACCGACGTCGATCTCGGTCCGTTTGACGAGATTCCCGCAGGCAAGTCGTGCGGTCAGCCGGCCGTCTTGAGGATGCGATTTTGGAGGATGAACGTTCGAAGTAGGTACGGTATCGAATATTACGAATTGTTCTGAGAGGATCGCACGAATAATACGACAAGAGGGCAAGTTTTATTTCGATTGGGAACCACGAATTATCAACAAGTTAGCGAAATAATCGGTTAGATTATATATCCGATGGAATGAAAGTTCGAAGGAAAAATCGACTTATAACGGAATTTCGGATTAACCATACTGAATGTCGCAAATTTACTTGACATATTTTTTAAATAAGTTATATGTATTTCGAAGATTTTTCGCATTTTTTCGAAACGGTAACATTTCGCAAGATTGCGACATTAAATTGTTTCGCGTTATTTCTGGACTTCAATTTGACATAGTTTCCAAATAACAGAAATGAGAGATTTCTTTTTAGTTTCGGAAGTATTCGCGAATAAACGTCTCGCGAAAAGTCAGGTTTCCTAATACAGTTACACAGAAAAATATTTCACACGAAACTTAAGACTTCTTGATGCCGAAAATATACGTTGAACCGATGTATACCGCTCAAGGTATCCTCGGTATGTATTTCCTTGAGGTCGGGCACGGAGACATATAGCTTAGTACTATGTAATAGGCACGGCGCCGCTTGCGTGAAACTCGCAATCTCTGAGCCTAGCGGCGCGAGTTTAAATTATTCAACCCGCCTTCAGAAAATTATCGTTACCCGTTTGTAAAATTCGTTACTTTTTCGTTACTTTCGTTACCCATTTGTAAAATTCGTTACTTTTTCGTTACTTTCGTTACCGGTAGACACCCTGTAATCGTAAGTGTGATCGTACTGAAATGCCTCTAATTTCAAATCAGACTGCCTAAATGTTTGCCTGGATTGGAAAAGTCGCGTACATTCGATTTCAAGCCGATCTAGATGCTGCTGAGGTGTTTCAGCAGCCCTGAGCTCAGCGAGCCTTCTTTCGTCCTGTTCAAGCCGGTCTTGATGCTGCTGAGGTGTTTCAGCAGCCCTGAACTCAGCATGCCTTCTTTAATCCTGTTCAAGCCGATATTGACGTTGCTGAGATGGTTCAGCAGCCCTAGTCTGAGACTGCCTTATTTGCTGATCTTCAAGCCGGTCTTGACACTGCTGATGTGTTTCAGCAGCCCTGAGCTCAGCGTGCCTTCTTTCGTCCTGTTGAAGCCGGTCTTGACGCTGCTCAGGTGTTTCAGCAGCCCTTAGTAATCTAACTTTCTTGGTTTGTTGGCTGATTTTCCCAATAGATTGTCACTTTTTGGGAGGCATTTTGTTTGTAAAAAAAAAAGATACCACAATTCGAAGTGGAAAGCTGTTGGTGATTGTTACTATAAAATCGCAGTCAAGGAAGATTTTATGTCGTGTTATTTAAAAGTAGTACGAATGGAGCATATTATGGGTCATTGGCCCCTAATGACTACTATTGCATTGAACACATGAAACTTAGACATTAATAGAAAAAGTAATTTATAAGAATCATAGTTCGTGCAAGAATATATGTTGGTGATTATTGCTATAGTAAAGGGCGTAACATGTGGGTCACTTGCCTTAATGATGAAGATGATAATGAAGACGACTACTGAACGGGTATATCAAACTTACATATTTTTAAATCACAGGCGAGGAAGACTGTGGTGTTGCTCAGTAGCAGAGTGGACGTAAGAACTTGGTCATTTGCCCTTTCAATACGGATGATAATGAGGGTAACTACTACTGAACGGGTAGATCAAACTTACAAACTAATAGAAAAACATATTTTAAAAATCCTACGCGAGGAAGACGTGGTGTTGCTTAGTAGTATAATGGACGAAACATCTAGGTCATTTGCGGTTTTCATCAGGATGATGGTTCCAGGAAAGAACTGATCTGACAAGGGAAGATTATAAGATAAAGAAGAAAGAAGCAAACAAGATTGTCGCAGAGGAGAGGAAGAAGTGGATGGTAAAGTGGACAGAGATGATGGAGGAAGACAGCAGAGGAAATAAGAAAGTACTTTATGGGATGGTCAAAAGTAAGAGAAGAGGTCTGCGAGAGGATGTGGTAATGATGGACAAAAACGGAAATGAGGTACACAACAAAGAGGCACTCAAGACAGTGTGGAAAGAGTACTTTGAGGATTTGCTGAAGCCAAATGGTCATAGGGAGGAAGACAATGTATTGGAAGATGGAGAAGATAACACAGGAATGGAAAAGGACCTGACTTGGAGAGAACTGGAAATGGCTATAGACAAGATGAAAGGAGGAAGGGCACCAGGTGTGGATGAAGTGAGTGTTGAAATGGTGAAGGCAGCAGGGGAGGTTGGGAAACAGTGGCTGTACCGGGTGATGAGGGTGATATGGAAGGAGAAAAAGACCCCAGAAGATTGGAAGAAAGGATTAATTGTCCCAATATTTAAGAAAGGAAGCAGAAAGGAGTGCAGAAATTACAGGGGAGTCACACTCATACCTCACTGTACCAAGATATATGAAAAGATATTAGAAAGTAGAATACGAGCCAAGGTGGAGAGAAAATTGAGAGAGGAGCAGTATGGATTCAGACCTGGGAGATCAACAGTGGATCTCATATTTTCAGTGAGACAGCTCCAGGAACACCACTACGAATTTGGAGAGGATCTGCTGATGGCCTTCCTGGACATCGAAAAGGCCTATGATAGTGTGTGTAGGGAGAAGGTTTGGAAAGCAATGGAAAACATGGGAGTGGAAAAAGAGACTGTAGGCAGAGCGAAGGAGATGTATTGTGGAAGTGTGAGTTGTGTGAAAGTTGGAGGGGAAAGAACAGACTGGTTCAGACAAATGAGTGGCCTGAAACAAGGTAGTGCGCTGTCACCCCTTCTCTTTATTGTGGTTATGGACGAGGTAATGACACGGATAGCAGGAAAGATAGGAGAAGATAAGATGAAAGCAATGGTGTTTGCAGATGATCTCATGGTCTGGGAAAACACGGAGGAGGAAATTCAGGAGCAGCTGAAGGCTTGGGAAGAAACCGTGGGAGAGTACGGATGAAGTTCAACATCAGTAAATGTGAGATCCTGTTAACGACCAGGAAAAAGGACAGACCAATGAGTGAGATAACACTTGGAGGTGGACAGCTGAAGAAGGTGGAAAGTCTCAAGTACTTGGGAAGTATAGTGGAGGAAAATGGGAGAAATGACAAAGAGATTACGGAACATGGCAGACAGGCAGAAGCATTTCTGAGAAGCATTAGGAGCTTAGTGTGGAATAAAGATGTCCCACAATAAAGCAAGGAAGTGTTATACAGAAGCTACTATATCCCGATACTGACCTATGCTTCAGAAACGTGGACAATGAAGAAAAGAGACATAAGCAGAATACAGGCAGGTGATATGAAGTTCCTGCGAAGTAGGATCGGAGTAACAAGAAGAGACAGGTTGAGGAATGAAAAGGTCAGGGAAATGGTGAAAGAGGAGCCCTTGAGACATCAAGACTGAGGTGGTATGGACACTTAAAGAGAATGGATGAGAAGAAGATTCCCAAGAGGATACATGAGATGCAGATGCAGAAGAAACGACCAAGGGGAAGACCAAGAGATAGATGGCTGAAAGGAGTGGAGGAATGTGTCAAGAAGAGAGGCGAGGACTGGACCAGAGTGACAGCGGAGAGGTGGTGGGAAGAAAGAACTAAGTGGCGAGGCTTATGTTCCAAACAGACCCAGCCTGGGGCTGGAAACTGTACAAGATGATGATGATGATCAGGATGATAATGAAGACGACTACTACTGAACGGGTATATCTAACTTAAAAACTAATAAAAAAAACATATTTCAAAAATCACAGGCGAGGAAGACTATGTGGTGTTGCTTAGTAGTATAATGGATGTAACATCTAGGTCATTCGCCCCTTTGATAAGGGTGATAATGAAGACGGCTACTACTGAACGGGTATATCAAACTTACAAACTAATAGAAAAACATATTTCAAAAATCACAGTCGAGGAAGACAATTTGGTGTTGCTTAGTAGTATAATGGACGTAACATCTAGGTCATTCGCCCCTTTGATAATGATGATAATGAAAAGTACTGTTGAATTGACACGTCAAACTTACATACTACCGTGATAGAAAGAAATATTTCAAAATTCACAGGCGAGGAAGACTGTGTTGTTGCTTAGTAGTATAATGGACGTAACATCTAGGTCATTTGCTCTTTTGATAAGGATGATAATGAAAACTATTGTTGAATTCACACGTCAAACTTACAAACTACCGTAATAGAAAGAAATATTTCAAAATTCACAGGCGAGGAAGAGTTATTGTGTGTGGTGATTAGTGGTGTAATGGGCATAACATCTAGGTCATTTGCCCTTATGATAAGGAGAACTACTATTGAATTGACACTTCAAACTTACAATGTACACAATGTACTATAATAAAAATAAAGATTTTAAAAATCACAGTCGAGAAAGACTTAATGCGGTGGTGATTAATGGTATAATGCACATAACATCTAGGTCATTTGTCCTTATGATAGTAATAAGGCAATGCAAAAAAGACTACTAAACAAACATGGTATAATTTTAAAACTGATACAGGTAATTCGGGTTTCTACCATCGATGTCTTCCTCAACCTTATTTTCCGGCTTAGGCCTATACACGATGCTTCTAGTGTAAGAGCATATGGCGTACTGCTCGGGTCCAAGCTGCACAAAGCTGAGAGGATCCCAGATGATGACGAAATATGATGACACACGTTCGGGGTTTCCCGTCCTATTTACATTGGCCGGGGAGTCACTCAGTATTTCGCAACACCAAAGTGGCTAGAGCAACGGCCCTGTGCTAGCGTCAGCATAGACAGCAGATTACACGGCGGGCTCTAACAGTTCTCCCTTGTCACCTCGCGATGAATCAGCCAGCTATTCTCACAACTGGCCCCTCCAGGGACTCACAACTTGTGGCACGTAGGTTGGCGACCACGGGACCCCAGCTGAGTCCGGCATAGCTTCTACTTCCTGGTGCCAGGCTCCTTTCAGTTCTCTTTCCTGTCGGCCTCCCTTGGTCAAATCTTGTTCTCTTCCGACCCCGACGGTATTCGGGTATCCGAGGCCTAGGAAGTCTTTCACTTTCCCGCCTTAATTGGCCCTTGTCTCATCTTTCCTGATACCCTCATTCTTCGAGGGATCAGCCTTCTTTTTCTTTTCATAAAATCTCCTGTCTTCTGCTCAAGGCCCTCAAGGAGACAGGGTGTGTGTAGCTCCACCACTTCTGGTGCACCCTGGATAGTGCTACACCCACAAGGGCTCGTGGCCGGTGAGTTCGGGAGCTGGCAACCCCGAGGGATTCCTGAGCTGGGTCCGGTTTTACCCCTTTTTCCATTGCCTTTGGGGTGGACCCTCTCCTCTTTCCCATTGTTATCTACCTTTCGTGGCTCTCCTTCCTTCCAAGTCCCTCAATTCTCATTTATCCAGGGTTAAGAGCATTTCCTTTCCTCCTGTCTTTTATTTCCCTTATTCCTTTCTTTTGTCCTTATCTTCTTCTAGCCCATAAGTTTTGTAGTTAGTTTTAGTTTCATTAGGGGCCGATAACCCCAATGTTAGGCCCCTTAAAACAACAATTATCATCATCATTATCACAACTGGCATTGTGCAATTGGGTTACTGTGGTATTTAAAACTTCCTGTTAAGTCCCTCACTCTTTTGTATTACATAAATAATTTGTAGCTAGAAACCTTCCCTGGAATCCACGCAACAACTCACCCAAGTTTCATCGCAATAGGATGAATGGTATATGAACGCATAGGGGACAGACATACACTATCACTATTGAATTGACACTTCAAACTTACAAACTAAATCACAGGCGAGGAAGACTTTGTGTTGGTGATTAGTAGTATAATTGACTTAACATCTAGGATAGGGGCAGATGACCTCGTAGCTCCGCCCCTTAAAACAATAATAACTAACTAACATCCAGGTAATTTGCCCTTTTGATACCACTACTACTGAACTGGTACATCAAACTTACGAACTAATAGAAAAACATATTTTAAATAAAAAACACAGGCGGGGAAGAATGTGTTGTTGCTTAACTTCCGACACGATTAGTTCAAGGGCCTTAATGCAGGTAATGGAGTGGTCTGTCCGAAATTTAAAGTGGACGGTGTTACCCTCAGGTTCCAAAAGGTAAGTATGTAAAATTTGGTTGAGATGGGTGAAATGGTGTAGATTTTTGCCAAAGGGCCTAAATGCAGGTAATGGAGTGGTCTGTCCGAAATTTCAAGTAGACAGTTTTACTCGTCGGGTTCCAAAGGGTAAGTATGTAAAAGTTGGTTGAGATGGGTGAAACGGTGTAGATTTGGGCCAAAGGGCCTAAATGTAGGGAATAGAGTGGTCTGTCCCAAATTTAAAGTGAACAGTGTTTCTTGTCAGGTTCCAAAGGGTAAGTATGTAAAATTTGGGACAGATCGGTGAAACGGTGTAGATTTGTGCCAAAGGGCCTAAATGTAGGGAATGGAGCAGTCTGTCCGCAATTTCAAGCAGATAGTGTTAGTCGCAGGATTCCAAAGGGTAAATATACAAATTTTGGTTGAGATCGGTGAAACTGTGTGGATTTGGGCCAAAGGGCCTAAATGCAGGGAATGGAGTGGTCTGTCCGCAATTTCAAGCAGACAGTGTTGCTTGCAGGGTACCAAAGGGTAAGAATACGAATTTTGGTTCTGATCGGTGAAACGATGCAGATTTGGACCAAAGGGCTTAAATGCAGGGAATGGGGTGGTCTGTTCGAAATTTTAAGTGGACAGTGTTACTCGCAAGGTTCCAAAGGGTTAGTATACAAATTTTTGTTCAGATCGGTGAAACGGTGTAGATTTGTGCAAAAGGGCCTAATGCAGGGACAGGGGTGGTCTGTCCGAAATTAAAGTTGACAGGGTTACCCGCAGGGTTCCAAAAGGTAAGTATACAAATTTTGGTTCAGATCGGTGAAACGGTGTAGATTTGTATACATAACATACAAACAGACAGACAAACTTTGTGCTTTATATATATAGATTTTAAATTAATGGATTCTTTGATTTCTTTGTTTATTGTTTGAGGTATGTTAAAATCATGAATTTTGGAAAGATATCACAACAATTAAATTTTAAAAGTCAGGTGGTCCTGCCACATAATCGCTCACAATTATTGATGTTACCGTATTTCCTCGCATAATCGTCACACATTTTTAGCCTAAAATCCGTGGAAAAAAGCAGGGTGCGACGATTATGCGAAGAATATTTAAGTTCAA
Organism: Meconema thalassinum; assembly: GCA_946902985.2. Lineage (NCBI taxonomy): Eukaryota > Metazoa > Arthropoda > Insecta > Orthoptera > Tettigoniidae > Meconema > Meconema thalassinum. Next base: position 181,872,318 of record OX336393.1, read on the forward strand.
AGAAGAAAACCACAAGTTTTAAATATATACTGTATCATTATTTGCTGCATGCTTGTGCGCTCTCTTATTATTATTTACTTATTTTATTATGTAACCACAGGTATTTCACTTTCATCAATATCATCGTAAAATTCTTGTATTTTCTCATTGGACAACAATGCGTTTCATCACGCATGGGTCTCTCTTTTGAGATGTTTTCACGGAAATGGCTGATGCTAGACTCGGCTAGACTGGCACGAGGTATCCCTAGCGTAAGATTCCGCTAATAGCAGTCGGGCCTATTTTAACGTCGGCAAACTGGGACTAGCGGCGCTTCGTACGGCAGCTTATTGAATCTCTTCATTCCGAGGCCAACTCACGGAAGCAATAGGTCCACATAAGTTTCACTCCCTTGGCCCTGGTGTTGCGTTGAGCGAGATAGTTGGTTAGCGTGCCGTGGACCAGTTACGTTGTTCGCATAGCGTGAGTCTGGCTTGAGTCATATAGCGTGCAGTGAGCGAGACAAGGTCACGACAGGTTAAAGCTCGCGGAATGTGCTGACGAAGCTGGCCGTTCGCGTCGCGGTTCATAGCCCGCAGGCATAGACGAGATTACTTTCTCCTGACCAGATCACGCCAGATTATACGCTCGCAGAATGTGCCAAGTGGCTAAGCTTGCCACTCGCGTCACAGTTCATAGCCCGCAAGCATAAAGACGAGATATTTTTCTTCTGACAAAGTCGCGGCAGCATGTGCAACTGCCTGGTGCACAAATACAAATATGCTATGCGACGATTATGCGATGAAATTTAATAAACCTATTTTAGTGTTTGAAAAGTGGGGTGCAATGATTATGCGAGGAAATACGGTATTGGATTATAAGTGATTTTGCAACGTTACATATAATTGCTTAGTTATTGAACTATCTACAGCAATATTTTCTTGATAGTGATGAGTGTGAATGTTTTCTGAATAAAAATATTTTAGATTTCGAAGGAAGAAATGTGATCATTTTACACAAATCAATGGCGTAGAAAAAACTCCTTTGGCTTAAAAAATTCATAGTGACAAAAATAAAATTTATGGGAATAAAGCTTACATTCTTAATTAGAATTACAAATAGTTAATGAATTTAGGATATTTTATTTTAACTCGAATAATTTGGCTATGTCTGCACACCGATATTTTATTTAAAATTTATATATTTTGTACCAAATCAACAATATCACGCATAGTTTGCAAAATAATAATAATTTTGCATTTTGAGTCAATTTCATATTTTATCGTGAATTGACTACTGCTAAAATCCACTTGTAAATCATAAAAGTTTATAAGTTCAACAAAGATAAAAGTTTTATTTACCCTGAGAAACTGGTGTGCCAGGGGTAGTGCCGTCATCTTGAGAAGCAAAAGGGTCTGGATCTTCGTCCCTCACAGCACTTTGAGGCCGCACAACGGGGGTTTCATGCTGCATTACAAAACGAAGCTGTGGTATTGGTGTAGAGGGAAAGGTATGTCTAAAACAATAAAACACAGCTTTCTTTGAAGTAACAAGATCATCTATCACTAACAAATAGCATCATTATGGTTCCAAAGAATTCGTCACATTATAGTTTCTCTACAGGAAATTACCTCGGTAGTATAAAGATGGGATGGTCAAAAGTAAGAGAAGAGGACTGCGAGAGGATGTGATAATGGTGGACAAAAACGGAAATGAGGTACACAACATAGAGAGACTCTCAAGACAGTGTGGAAAGAGTACTTTGAGGATTTGCTGAATCCAAATGGTCATAGGGAGGAAGACCACGTATTGGAAGATGGAGAAGACAACACAGGAATGGAAAAGGACCTGACTTGGAGAGAACTGGAAATGGCTATAGACAAGATGAAAGGAGGAAGGGCACCAGGTGTGGACGAACTGAGTGTTGTAATGGTGAAGGCAGCAGGGGAGGTTGGGAAACAGTGGCTGTACCGTGTGATGAGGGTGGTATGGAAGGAGAAAAAGACCCCAGAAGATTGGAAGAAAGGATTAATTGTCCCAATATTTAAGAAAGGAAGCAGAAAGGAGTGCAGAAATTACAGGGGAGTCACACTCATACCACACTGTGCCAAGATATATGAAAAGATATTAGAAAGTAGAATACGAGCCAAAGTGGAGAGAGAATTGAGAGAGGAGCTGTATGGATGCAGACCTGGAAGATCAACAGTGGATCTCATATTTTCAGTGAGACAGCTCCAGGAACACCACTACAAATTTGGAGAGGATCTGTTGATGGCCTTCCTGGACATTGAAAAGGCCTATGATAGTGTGTGTAGGGAGAAGGTTTGGGAAGCAATGGAAAACATGGGAGTGGAAAAAGGGACTGTAGGCAGAGTGAAGGAGATGTATTGTGGAAGTGTGAGTTGTATGAAAGTTGGAGGGGAAAGGACAGACTGGTTCAGACAAATGAGTGGCCTGAAACAGGGTAGTGCACTGTCACCCCTTCTCTTTATTGTGGTTATGGACGAGGTAATGACACGGATAGCAGGAAAGATAGGAGAAGATAAGATGAAAGCAATGGTGTTTGCAGATGATCTCATGGTCTGGGGAAACAAGGAGGAGGAAATTCAGGAGCAACTGAAGGCTTGAGAAGAAACAGTGGGAGAGTATGGATGGAAGTTCAACATCAGTAAATGTGAGATCCTGTTAACGGCCAGGAAAAGGGACAGACCATTGAGTGGGATAACACTTGGAGGTGGACAGCTGAAGAAGGTGGAAAGTCTCAAGTACTTGGAAGTATAGTGGAGGAAAATGGGAGAAATGACAAAGAGATTACGGAACGTGGCAGACAAGCAGAAGCATTTCTGAGAAGCATTAGGAGCTTAGTGTGGAATAAAGATGTCCCACAAAAAAGCAAGGAAGAGTTATACAGAAGCTACTATGTCCCGATACTGACCTATGCATCAGAAACGTGGATAATGAAGAAAAGAGACATAAGCAGAATAAAGGCAAGTGAAATGAAGTTCCTGCGAAGTAGGATCGGAGTAACAAGAAGAGACAGGGTGAGGAATGAAAAGGTCAGGGAAATAGTGAAAGAGGAGCCCTTGCAAGGTAGGATTGAGACATCAAGACTGAGGTGGTATGGACTCCTAAAGAGAATGGAAGAGAAGAAGATTCCCAAGAGGATACATGAGATGCAGATGCAGAAGAAACGACCAAGGAGAAGACCAAGAGATAGATGGCTGAAAGGAGTGGAGGAATGTGTCAAGAAGAGAGGCGAGGACTGGACTAGAGTGACAGCAGAGAGGTGGTGGGAAGAAAGGACTAAGTGGCGAGGCTTATGTTCCAAACAGACCCAGCCTGGGGCTGGAAACTGTACAAGATGATGATGATGATGATGATGATGATGAGTATAAAGACCAGAGGTTTTCATTTCATTGTTGTTGTTTGTAGAGACATAACCCCCACCTTGATGTAATTTCAGCTATATCTTGTAACCCCAAAGCATTTGGTACTCTATTTATATTCTATACGGGTATCCTGAATTAGGCTGCAGATACTTACGGTAAGCCCTTGATGTGGCCAATTGATGTACTGCAATACAGTAAGCTAAATTATATATGAGGGTCATTCCATAAGTCATGGCAACTGTGATATACACTGAAGAAAATGGACATTGCAACACCATGAAGGCATTGGTCGTTATTGTTGATTTTCAAGATATGGAACGATGCCATGTAGGTATGTAAACGATCAAAGTTTCAGACCCATGGGATTGTTGCTACAGGTCTCCCCACGTGATTGGTCGCGAAGGAATCAACTCCAGTATACGGACTCTGGTGTAGCGTAGTTGACTTGCGGTCTGTGCAGTGAAGTGTTCCCCGTCAAACATGCCTCGACGACAGAGAAGAGCACGATATCAACAACTATTGCCGTTTGAGAGGGCTCGGTTAATTGGGCTGTGTAAGGCTGGATTATCGCTAAGGACTGTCGCTGCACGTGTTCGCCGACAGGCATCTACGTTACAACGTGTATGGCAGCAGTGGTCAAATGAAGGTACCCACACTCGTAGACCTGGCACAGGCCCAGCGTGACAGACAACTGTGAGAGAGGATCGCTGCATCATTCAGATGGCCCGGATGGAACCCCATGCAACAGAAGCGCAAATTCGAGCAGCTGTGGCATCCCACGTTACACAACAAACAGTTGGTAATCGCCTGCGTGCAGCTGGCTTACAATCCCGTGTGCCTGCAGAAGGTGTTCAATTGACCCCACAACAGCAACGTGTAAGGGTGGCCTGGTGTCGAGAATGATCGACGTGGGTCGACGAATGGCATAGGGTCGTCTTTAGTGATGAATCGCGCTTCTGTCTCGCCCGCAGTGATCGCCGGAATGGTGCACTGCACTCATCTCCAGAGAAGCTCTCCATGACATCACAACCTTAGAATGGCCCGCCAGATCCCCGGACCTCAGTCCTATTGAGCATGTGTGGGACATGAAGGGTGGACAACTGGCCAACCGTCCTCAGCCACCCACAACTCTGGAACAACTGACCCGTGCAGTGCAGCAAGCATGGTCCACAATTCCTCAGGAAGCGATCCAGGGCCTTATTGACTCCATGCCATCACCAACAGCTTCACATAGTGCTGCATGACACTGCATAGCATTTCTGCCACCGAGAAAAACAATTTTCACGAATGATCGCTCTTCCAAGCTGCTTACATCCATCTTGTAACACGGCCAAGCTCAGAATGAACATGTATGGCACTGATACCTAGCCACCTACACTTACAGTCGCCTTCTCTCAGGTGAATTGTGTGCTGTTTGCAGCGGGGTTTCGAATGTCTACACTGGAATTACTGTGATGTCATATGTTCGAAAGATATAACATATAAGGTGCATTCAAAAAGTAACGAGCCGGAGGCTGGAATGCGCAAACCGGTGACGACATCGGCTAATCGTGGCGTGTGTAACGAGGTGTGATTGCGACCAGAGCATGGAAGGTCACAGCCCGTCGCTAGAGGGCTGCTGCTCGCTTTGTATCGTCACGTGACGTGCACGCGTGCCCTCTAGCGACGGGCTGTGACCTTCCACGCTCTGGTCGGAACCACACCTCGTTACACATGCCACGATTAGCCGATGTCGTCACCGGTTCACACATTACTGCCTCCGGCTCGTTACTTTTTGAACGCACCTTATAGTTGCCATAAATTATGGAATGATCCTTGTATAAACAATGTACTTTAGCGTTTTGTTCCAATTTTCTTTTTCTTTTCATGGCTCTCTCACAGAGGTGCCAACCTTGTAATCCCACCTCCCATGAACATTTGTGAGTGAAACCCCTCTCGACAATGACACCCCATTTACCCTTCCTGATAACAATCTGTCTGAAATATATCATATTACTAGGTGTCTAAAAATGGCAGTAATTTTTGTTAAATTAAAATGAAAAGGTGGTGTTTGGTGTTTTTATTCATTGGCAAAAACCCATCAGTGTTGGTAATCGGTTTACAATATAATTACAATACAACATACAATAAAATTATATTTCACTATTTACAAACACAACTTGCATTGTAATAAATAAAAGTGCGGTGTGGAAGTACTCATGTGGAGAAAAGGCCACTTTACAAATCAATACCTTGTTGGTAATTTGGAAATTAATGTTGCATATTTAGTGCCTGCAACAACACTTTCCTTTGGTTAGTGAAGCATGTTGATGTTGATTTTCAACTTATACTAAACAGGATGTACTACATTGTTTTACACTTTATATTTTCTACCCAAATGAAATACATTACACATCAGTTGTTACGTCCACCTTCTCAACATAATCTCCTTGTAACTTGATGCACTTTTGCCATCGATGAGTCAGTCTCTCCAGACCTTCTTAAAAACATTCTTTCGAAGTGCTGCGTACTCGTGCTTTGACAGTTGTGTCCAGTTCTGCAAAATCCGCAAATCGGCGACCATGCAATAGAAGAATAGGGGCAGTCCACCGCCAAAGAAATGTCGAACAATGCCATCAGTTGGCAAACGACTGGCGACAGTGTTCTGGGACACAAAGGGCATCATCCTCATTGACTGGCTGGAATTGGGGGCCACGATTAAAAGTGCAGCATATGTGTCAACCCTTAAGTGCTTATGTTGTGTCATTCAAACTAAGCGGCCAGGAAAATGGGCTAAAGGTGTGCTTTTGCAACATGACAATGCCTGCCCCCCTCACTAGCCGAGAAACCACCGCTGCTATTGATCAAATGAGATTCACGGTGCTGCCACACCCACCATACTCTCCCGACTTGGCACCAAGTGATCAACAACTGTTCGGGAACATGAAGAAACCTCTGGACACAGCTGTCAAGGCATGGGTACGCAGCACTCCGAAAGAATGGTTTCAGGAAGGTCTGGAGAGACTGACTCATCGATGGCAAAAGTTCATAAAGTTACAAGGAGATTATGTTGAGAAGGTGGACTTAACAACTGATTTGGGTAGAAAGAAATTAAGTGTAAAACAATATAGTACGCCCCTCGTATGTTGGCAGTATAATCCTGGTATACAAATTTTCTTGAAAGAATAAATTACTTGCTTTTAGATTAGTTTTTTAAGTTAGATGACTTTGTAACCGAATTTATTCAGTTACAGTAGCTCACCCTCGGGTTTTTGCCTTGTGCAGTTAGTTTGGGGTATTTTATTCATATCTTATTATATTGGGTTAAAGTGGGGTTGCAGAGGAGATTTTTATTGTGCCTGTGTGTTTTTGTGGACGGATTCATCTTTGGATGGTCCGGACCAACTAGGATCACTGTTTATTAATTATCGGTTTTTGGATATTTGATATTATAAAACACGGGGTTTTGCGATTTATTACGTTTTGGGAATAAGGATATATAAGACTGTATTATTTTAAGTAGAAGGATTATTTCATTTTGGTTTGGGGGTTAATGGCTTTATTTTGACCTAGTAATGTTAAATGTTAGATTCGTGGCTGCACTATAAAGGTACAATGAATTGGTATTTTCAAGTGCTGGTAATGTAACAAACCTGGAAAAGACAGGCAGTAATTCGAAGTTCAGGGAATACCTAGGCTATTAATAGCGTGAACTCGTATGAACTTCAAGTGGAAAACTACTGTGTGACGCCAGTGTGAATTTCTACTGTCTGATGTTCATGTGTTGACACGGATGTTCCGCTAGGAGCGGGCCACGCACGAGTTAGTTCCGGCAGAAACATTGGGGTTATGTATCCCTTCGCCAGTGCATATAATGGCGTGTCTGGTGTTCAGATGTCGTCTTATTGCTTTATTGGCAGAGTCCAGATCTACTTCCGCCCAGGGTCGTTTTACGTGACATGGTTTCCGTAACGAACAGTTAGAGATCGGTTCTTCCTGCTTTTAGGCTAGAGTCCATGTCTTCTTGCGCCCAGGGTCGATTTATCTGGCATGGTCCGGTAATCAAACAGCAGAGACAGTAACTAGACATTCACTGAGCGTTGTGCTATTGAATGACTACATATTTTCGACATGGTTAAGTTCGTAGACCATGGGTAGCTGATCATATCACACCCTAAAAAGATGTTCATAACCTCACTTCATCATCTGTTGTGGAAGTCATGGGAGAATGTCATGGCGTTGAAGTCAAGTCTGGCGAGTGTAGATTCGTGCTCAAACTGTGCAAAGTGAAAAGAATAGGCAAATGATATGCGTGAAAGTCTGACGAGTGTAGATTTGTGTACAAGTGAAATGTGTATAGGAGGCTGGTAGGCCTAGGTCGAATATGGCCGTAAGTGTTTGCTGCTCTTAGAGCCTAAATTCAGTGGCAAGGTACTGTATAAAATTTATCACGAGTGTATGAAGGGTATTTTGTGTTGTATATTATGTATATATGTGTGTATAGTACAGCCAATAGATTATCTCTTTAAAATTCATGTGTGTTTATATTCCTGTCTTGCATAAACCTGGTAACATCAGCGAACGCATGCCAAATGCCCTACGCCTGGGATAAGGTGTTTCATAGACGGGGCGACAGTTATGTACCGTATTTTATTCTATTTTATTCAGGAAGACCCATATGGTCAACCTTGGCGCCCATTCAAAGTCGGGAAGTTATGTTAAAATCACTTGTGGCCTGTATTTAAAGGCAGTAAATTCTGTAGGTTTGTGGTAATGGGGGTAGTTCAAGTTAAATCAACTCCAGCGGGGAGGTGAGAGTGTTTCAGTGGCAGCCCAACGTGAGGCCTTAGACATGCTGATGTATACCAGGACACAGGAATTAAACTGTAGGCATATTTTCATAATTTCATATATATCAATTAGGAATGGCTACGTTAGAGCCAGGATGCAATTCTGCTTTGTTGGGGGACGGTGCTGGTGAGCGGCAGAATCAGACAGGGTCTGATAGGCAATTTGCTATAGGGATGGGGGAAAACAGTAGAGTCAAGGGAGATTTGCCAGGGCAGGGGGGAAATGAATCAAGTATGATGGCCATGTTGAGGAGGCTCGTGTATCTCAGCGACAAGTCTGTAGGGATGGAGGAGAGGATGACCAGCCACATGAATAGGATGGGGGAGAAAATAACTAGTCAGCTGAATAGTTTGACGGAGCATTTGACAGAGAAGCTTGATGAGGTCAAGGAAAGATTGTCAGAAATTATCTCCGACAGCCATGTTACTAGCCAGATTAGTGAAGTCAGTGTAGAAGCCACTAATCTGGAAACTAAGCTAGGTAATCAGATTGCTGTTCAGGAAGAGAGCGTAGACTCTGATGTAGATAAGTTGGATGCTCAACAAGTGAAGTTGGCAGGGGAGATTTCTAGCCAGGCACTAGAGACTAGCCAGAAATTTCCTAGGGTAGATAGGTTGGGAGAGCAGAAAGAGGAAATTGTAGGCATCGTGGAAGAGAACGTTGTGGTTAGTGATGCGAGTGCTGGGAGAGTGGAGATGGATGAGAGTGCTGAAGTTAGTGGGGAGAGTGCTGGGAGAGTGGAGATGCTTGAGAGTGCTGAAGTTAGTGAGGAGACTGGCGAGGTAGTGGAGATGGATGAGCGAGTCGAGATTAGTTTGCTAGGGAATGGTATGAAGAAGGAAGACGAGAATATTAGCCAAATTAGCGAGAGAGTGACTAGTATGGAGGAAGATACTGTAGGTAGAATTCTACGTGGTCAAAATTTGGAACTAGGAGGGAGTGAAAATCTTGTTACGAAGTTAGTATGTAATCTCTCTGATGACATTAGGACTGCAGTGTGCGTACAGGAGATAGTCGCCATTACAGGCATAGAGAGGTCACTTGGAAGGTTAGGTACCTTGAGAAAGACAGGTAGGCAACGTCAGAGAAATGGGGGTAATCAAAGGGAAGGAAATAATAATCAGGGGAGAGAGAAGAATTGGGATCCAGGTAGAGGGGATAGGTACATTTGGTATGAAGATCATGGGAAAGGAAGAAATAACATTTGAGTGTCAGGGGTATGGGAAAAACAATCAACCGGGGAACAGACCACATGAGGTAGAGCAGGCATATAGGGGGCGTGCCATGGAAAGGCAGGTTGAGAGAAGCAATAGGCCAGGAAGTTTAAACTTTGCCAGGACTCACTATATGGAGCAGGGGGAGAGTCCTTGCATAGTATTCCTGCTCACGCTCTGGAAGAAAAACATAATGTAGAGGATCATATCAATGTAGAATCTGATAGGTTAGGAGATCAGAGCTGTAAATTAGATTACAGTAAGGCGCAAGTGAAGTTTGCGTGGAGTGAGCAACAGGATTGGGTTAGGTTAGGTTATCAGGTTGGTGGTAGAGATTTTGTTAGTGTCATTGGATGCATTCAGGTGATTAAAGAGGTTTCTGAGGAGAAAGAATTAGGTGTCGGCATAGTATCACGTTGTATTTTGGTCATGAGAGATGATCGTGTGTTGAGTGATGTTGATCACTGGTGTTTCTGGGTCATGAGAGATGATCGTGTGTTGAGTGATGTTGATCACTGTTGTTTCTGGGTCATGAGAGATGATTGTAAGTTGAGTGATGTTGATCACTGTGTGGAGGCAGTTGTTAAAGATACCATGTTGGACGAGGGTCAGAAGTCAGAGGTGCTTGACGTTCTGAGGGAACACAGGGAGGTGTTCTCGGAGAAACCTGGATGCACTCACGGCTAAGGGCATAGTTTTGACATCGCAGATAGGTCTAGCTTGAGCGGTCCTAGGTACCCTATAGCTCACTCTTACATGGAGAGTGTTGTTGAGGTGATTGGTCAGATGCTTTATGAGGTTATATTTGAGATTAGTAACAGTCAGTCTGTTAGTCTTCTGGTGGTGGTGACCATGTGGGATGGTACCAGTAAGTTATGTTTGGAGGGCGTGGCAGTTAGTAAGTTGCAGGAAGGTTTTCTTTTTGTGTGTCTCGCAGGACTTCGGGATTTTCAACCGGGAAAGCTGTACCCTAAGAGATTAAATAAATTGAGAATTATTGTAATTGTAGGTAAGATACTTTTGAAACAGCAGGGAAGGGAGGGGGTAAAAATTAGGTTAGGAAGTCTGGTGTTGTTGCGAGCTGAGCGTCTGCTGTCGGTAGAGCAGAGTTGCATTCTTGAGGTTTTTCATTTCGGTGAATTTGCTATAGACCGCAGGGTAGGTGCATGTGCCTACAGCTTGATTACCAACGATGACAAGGTACTAGGTACATATAACGTTGCTTACCTCAAGCTATATGTCACCTAGAGATCTTGCTCACGATGACAAGACAGGAGTACTAGTGTATTTGTGAGAGGGACAAGGATAAATCTATAGCCTTGTAGTTTAGAGATTGATCCTTGTGAGGGCGTCGGATACCGATTTTTCCGGATAATGAAACATGCGTTTATTTCACAGGAAGAAACATGCCCAGTATATTATGGTGATAACCACCAAGCTTCTCATTTAGCTGCAACGCTTTCTCACATAACAAATGTCCAGAAATGGGATCTCTCTTACTTCTTATGGACTTATGGTATTTCTCTTTTTAGACCCTCACTATCTATCTTCGGTTCTTCAAATCATAAATTGCAGATTTTCCAACACTAAGTTTTCATTAGACACAGCACACTTACCTTTATCCAGGTTATTAATGATCTCCACCTTCTTCTCAATTGATAAAACATCGCGATTTCGGTTTTCCTTTTCGCCACTCGTAGAACCCATTTTCACAACGTAGTAAGGTACAGTACACACACTCACATACTGGAACACGTTGAAACATAAACGATCGGTAAGAGACAACAATTGAAAACGAGAACCGACTCACTATTGTAGGCTGCGCGCACTTCCGCATAACAACAGTAAGCGCGCGCTGCTCCGCCTTTTTTCTCTCTCGTCCGGATAATCGACGTTCCGGTTGTTTGACGTCAGGATAAACTACGTTCTACTGTACTACCTTCACAGGTGGGCATACACCTCATCAATCCACTCTATAGCTCCTGAAGAGCTTGTGCATGTGGTTTCCTGTACTCACCTGGAATTCATATATTCCTCTTGGCTGTTCAGTTCAGCCTCTCTTCTCTTACGAGCCACAACTTCTGACAGACGGTTCGCCAGATGCATCTTGCCCAACTTGGAGGCATACTTGACAGCAAGCTCGACGACCTGTTGAGATGGCATCAGCTCGCATAGATCGACAGCCCTATGTTCCATATCACTTCGACATGCCAGCTGCAATGAACATCACATGCTTATAAATAAGGGTTACATCCTGGTACTTAGATAGCAGAAGGAATACAGAAGGAATCTCTACACCATGTGAATAGCTGCAGAGGCAAGATTCAAATAACTTACTCTGTTAACTAAAAAAACAAGACCAGAATGATTGTAAGACTTTAGAGAGTGAAATTTTAAGAAAAAAAACAAAACCATACCCCATGGCGCTACAGCCCATGAAGGGCCTAGGCCTACCAAGCGACCGCTGCCCAGTCAATTGGCCTGCAGATTGGTTGGTTCCTTAGTTTAGGGGCTGCGACAACGCTGTCATGTAGCCCCGTGTACTTTGGGTGTGTGTAGAATCTGTCTGATCATCATCATCCGTGTCCAACTCCAGTCACCCGGGTGTTGTAAACAAGCCTCTTCCACTGCTCTCTATCCTTCCACTTCTCATGCTCCATTACTTCTGCCACATCCAGTCCAATGTTACATAATTATGGCTTGTCGAATTTGATCCATTTATCTTTTGTCTCCGGGACCGGGGCTCTGCCTCACTGTCAAACAGCTACTCAATTGTCCTCACAAGGCTGAGTGCACCCCGATCCAGCCCTCATGTTAGATTCTAAAATCCCTGACAGAGCTGAGAATCGAACCTGGGGCCTCTGAGTACAAGGCAGGAGCACTATCCCAACATCACGGCACCAGCCATAAGGAACCAAACTACATGGTAATTGACTCTAGTGATGAAGAAATGCTCAGACAATGCATCTTGCTTAACTTGGAGGCATACTTGACAGCAAGCTCGACGGCCATAGCTGCTACATCACGAGGTGGTCACAAGGGATCAAAAGGGTTGATCAAGGGTAATCAAACAGGGAAGATAAATGAGAGGAATCCTGGAGCAATGACTCAGCTTGGAGCTCCAAGGTTGCCAACTAAGTCCCACAAATTGTGAATCCCAGGAGAGGGGTTAAAGAGAAATATCTTTCAAATAATTATATTACTTCTTATCCTAAATGATTAGATATAATACAGTATAATTCCGCTGTAACGAACACCAGTATAACAACATTTTCAGAATAAGGAGTTTTTTTTGCTCCCTTCCCATTTCCCTATTTGTTGTGTGTTAAAATATTTCATTTCAACAAATTTCGTAGTTTCAGGTTAACAAATTAAAATTGAGCTTTTTAAAAAAATCAATTTGACCATATTTTCTCAAATTAAAACTAAAATTCATCCTGTTTTATGACTAACATTTTTCTTGTTACATTATTTCGTTATTCAGACGATATGATCGCCATTTTCCATATATGCACTGTATGCGATCGAGAAGGCAATTGCTTTTGTGTAACCAATAAGCTTCGCCCGTGAGTAGGAGTGTAATGTTTGTAATCCACCAATGAACGCGACGGTTTCATAGCTTTACCTTGGTTCGTAGCATCATGCATTGCACGTTTCTGCTTCATATTTAATTTACAAAGCAGCGTGTTTCTGTTAAGGTTATACCATTAAACTTGCAAAGTACGTGTGCATTTCGTTAATTAATTAAGTTTATATAATCGGAAATGGATACGCAGAAGCGACAGCAGTTTTCGTTGAGTGAAAAAAAGTGACAGTCAGTCTGAAAGACTAGACTTTGTATAATTTTAAATGCTACAAATGCTGAAAAATGCTAGAAAGGCTGGAGGCTTCTCGCTTCGCTCGAAGCCAAAGACTCTTGACATGTTAGAAAATTATCTGCATAATACTTATCTTGCTTGTCTTGTTTCAAATTACTCGCGAACGGCAAGTGCAAACCAAGGGCAAAGCAAGGTCAAGCCCGCGGGATGCCATCACGCTCACCAGAGCGTGCGGGGACGTGCCCTTCCATCCAGTCTAAAAACATAGTGGGCGATGTATTGAAGATAGAGATATGCTCTCGCGGACTTTTTTGTAGAACTTTTCATGCTGACCAATTCTTATGCTCATAGTATATTGATATTTTTAACGGTTTGCCCAGCGTAAGCTTAAGAAGCGCACGGACGCCAAGTTTGTTTTCGACTTTTTCACTGAAATCGTTACTGCTTCGCTTCCTTTGATCATACATAAATTATTTTCTACAGAATCATTTCTCGAGATATCCTTTACAGAATGGTGAAAACCGCATCAAAATCCATCCAGTGGTTTTCGAGATTACCCGTGACATCCAAGAATCGGGGATTTTTGTCTTATACTAACGAAGTAGAGATTGTCGGGGAACATATGCACCAAGCGGTACAATTACGTCACACAGCTCAGTGCATCTGGGTACATTTCGTCCCGTCACCGTAACGTAACACCAGACCCCAGCGTAACGACGAAGTCGACAAGATCATTTAAAATGATAAAAGTAAAATACTTGCGGAAGTAGAGAAAGGCGTAAGGAAAGGAGAAGTAGCAAAGAAGTATGGCATTAGCCCGTCAACACTATCTACTTAAAACAGGAAAGTAAGATAGAGGAAAACATTGATGCTGATGCCCTAGATCCACAGCGAAAGAAGATAAGGACAGCTGACTACAAGGAGGTGGACCAAGCCGTCTATACGTGGTTTGTTGAAATGCGGAGTAAAAACATTTCAATAAATAGCCCACTGTTATGTGAGAGTGCGCAATCTTTCGCACGTTCGCTTGGGTCACTTGAGTTTATTGGTAGTGCTGGTTGGCTTCATAGGTTACGTGAGAGATATGGCATATCCCACAAAATTATAAATGGTGAACCTAACGATGGCCCGAAGGTAGTTGCGTCTTCATGCGGCTGGAGACTCTAATGCAGTGGTTCTTAACCGGTGGTCCGCGAGTGCCTCGGGAGGGGTCCGCTGGAGAAAAGGGACAACCAGCACGTTTAAAAAAAGTGGCCAATGAATGGGGATTTAGAAAACGATGTGCGTTGAACGAGAATTGTCCGAATGTATTCGCGGCGATGACTATCAGGTTTTGAATTGAAATATCTTTAAAATAAGTGTATAAGGTGTATTGAGAGGGGGGAAGGGGGAGGAGGAGTGGTCCGTACATGATTCAATTTCATGCCGAGGGGTCCGCAGACTTCTATGGGTTCAGAACCACTGCTCTAATGGATGCCTTGAAGGAATATTCGCTGGCGGACATTTATAACGCAGACGAAACTGCGTTATTTTATAAATTATTGCCGAACAAAACCATTGATTTCAAGGGAAATAAGTGTGCCAGTCGAATGCCAGACAAACATTTTCGCCCCACTCCCCCTCCCCCTTAATAAAAATATGAACTTTTGAAATATTTGAAAATCCCGCTGCCTCTGCACATCCTACTTCCGGCGTGATGGACTCGAGAAACGACACGAAGCTTCCAGTACATATTTTTGAAATAATGCTGAACTGTTCTCAATGAAATGATTCCACCCCTACTAGAGTTCGAGTCAGCCGGGAAGGCGGTGCGCAGAACACAACGCTACTATTACGTCATGCCTCACTTCCATCCCACCAATCACAGTCAGTCTGTCTTGAGAATCTGATCTAGTGAGTTGTTAGGAAAGCGAAGTGATTATATGGTAATATTTAAAGTTCCAGTGGAAACGATTGTGTACATATTGAGTGCTATGGAAACAGAGGGAAGTTAACGACAGATTGTGCATAAGCAAGCCAGATAAATAGTTAACGAAGTGCAGGAATACTTTAAAATTGTAAAGCGGCGTGAAAGAGACGGCTCGATGAGCTAAGCGGCGGTGTTGCCACAGCTCAGGACTCATGGCAGCAGCTTGTGGTGTGGGGACTCGGGCCTGGTGGACCTGTTGCAACAGTGGATATGTACCGTATCTCTGTCTCTCTATGCGCAGTTCCCGGAGAGCCAGCTGCCTTCCCGGCTGATCCGAGCTCTATTCCTCATTCTACGATCTATTACGGCTATTGCTGTGACCGACAAGTGTGCTAGTGTTGGCGTGTGTCCCCTCAATTTCTGTGATACCGGCCTCCCTTGGGCCAGTGTGTTGTTGATTACATCAGCCGAGCTAACGTGACTTGCCGCGCTGCTTAGCAGATTTTCATTACGAGCTGAACTCCCAGTCTGGTGAGATGTAACTGTACGAGCCTACTGGCAGGCCGTTGGAAGCCAGCCACCTCGCGGCGTGCTTTGCCGCCAAGTCGGCATGCAAGGTAGAGCGAACTGAACTAATATTTCCTCGATTGAACAATAATAGTGTGGACATTTCCATTTTATATTTAGGTTAATCTTGTGGCTTGAGTGCGGGCACGAGCAGCGCTTTAGAAAAGACTTTTAGATTTTCTCTTTCGGCAAGGCACGCTTGGAACTTTCATGCTTTCACTTGCGGGGCCATGACCACGTTGTTGGCCTCTTAAATGTAATATATTTCGTGCTTGCCATACTCATTTAAACTGACTAGGATAAGTGCCATCGTAATTTATTTCAGGATTATAACTTGAAATTCATTTAAGGTATATTTTGGAGGGTAGTTGTAACTGGCAACATTCCCTTGCTTATTGTCGCCATGCTCGCATAATTGTTGTGTGTCAGCACACTTGAGTGCAAGTCAGTTGCCTTGACTTTGGTGTAATTATTTTGCTAGCGAGCTTGTTTGGTTTATTTTCCGAGCCTTTTGGTGCTCATTTCTTCAATGGTCATTTGATGGTAATTTAAATTTTAACGTTGCCCTTGAGTTTGGACCACGTGCTCGTGGTATTAATGTAGCATTTTGTTTGAGGAGCATCACTCCTGCTTCGAGTATGAAGCTTGTTCCAAAGTCATTTAATTACCTTGCTTTCTTGCTGGTCATTATTTTAATTCCCACCCATGGGGAAATTTTCCTGGGTTTCTTAACCCTTTTCCTGCATTTTTCATGCCCGGTCCTGCTGTTCCCAAGTACCGGCCACGTGATATATCAATTCCCTCTCCGGGGTTTTTAGGAGTGTTTCTTTCTCTGTTTACTTAATGTTGTTTGTGTCCCACTGTAATTATTTATTTGTCATTACATTTTTTATTCCTTTTTATCATTTCTTTCACAGGGTTGAAGTAACCCTTTGGTACTCCATTTACCGCCCTTTGGGGTTAAGTCCTAGCAGCCCACTCCCCAAGCATCCTGCTTGCTCCCCCGTTTTCCGTCTTAAAGGTAGCATAAACAAATCTAGGCAGGAAAATCACGGGGCGGTTCTCGCCCTTCTAACTAGGACCCGTCCGAGGGCGAAGGGTCGGGACAATAAGTGTTTTGGGGGGCAAACGTTCAAAAGAACGTATCACAACTCTTTTGTGCACCAACTCCACAGGGACGGACAAACTGAAGCCTCTCATAATTGGGAAGTTTGAGAAGCCAAGGTGCTTCAAGAGGGTGCAACATCTGCCCTGAGAATATAGGCACAACTCCAAGGCATGGATGACATCTGTGTTATTAGAAGAGTGAATGAGGAAATTCTGTCTCTCATCAATGCCAAAAGGAATGCCTATCTTGCCCATCTTCAAGACCCAACTTCCCACACAAAGAGAGATAAACTACTGGAACTCAAGGGCAAATGCCAGACGCAGATAAGGCAGATTAAAAATACTTGGTGGCAACAGAAGGCTCAGGAACTGCAGAGACTATCGGATGCTCGAGACTTGAGGAACTTCTATGCAGTACTCAAGGAAATATATGGACCATCTCGCTCATCATCAGGTACTCTGAAAAGCGCTGATAATTCTACTACCTTTACTGATAGTCAAGAAATCTTGGAACGCTGGAAGGAGAATTTCTCCAATCTCCTAAATCGTCCATCAGCAGCTGCTGAAGACTTCCTTTGTGATGTGCCGCAACAACCTGAACAACTGTGGTTGGCAGTACCTCCTACTTATCATGATTTCAGTGCAGCTCTCACCCAATTGAAACCCAGAAAAGCACCTGGCCCAGATAACATCCCTCTGGAACTAATTCAAGCCGGAGGTCGTTCCCTCAAAACAAGGATTTTCACCCTTATCCTCAGAATATGGGAATCAAGAAAGGTACCTGGAGACCTAAAGAATGCCACTATCGTCACTATCTTTAAAAAGGGTGATCGCAGTGTTTGTGGCAACTACCGTGGTATATCACTGCTATCAATTGTGGGGAAGATTCTTGCAAGAATTCTACTTAACTGCCTCAAGGTTATCTCTGAGAAGATCCTCCCAGAGTCACAATGTGGATTTAGAGCTTCCAGAAGCACAATTGACTTGATTTTCTGTGTGAGACAGCTACAAGAAAAATGTAGAGAACATCAGAATCCACTCTTCTTAGTCTTTTATGACTTGGAAAAGGCATTTGATTCGGTTCCAAGACCAGCCATGTGGGCGGTGCTGAAGCGGTTTGGTTGCCCTCAGCGATTTGTAGATCTAATCAAGGCTCTCCATGATGGCATGACAGGTCAGGTTTGCCATCAGAATAAGATGTCTGATGAATTTCCTATTACCCATGGATTGAAAAAGGATGTGTACTGGCTCCAACGCTTTTCGCGCTGTAATTAGCTGCAATGCTTTATGATTCACCCACAAACATTCCAGGTGTGGAGGTCAAGTATCGTTTTGATGGAGGGCTTTTCAAAGTAACTCGTCTCCGCTCCTTGAGGAAAACTCAGGTTACTAAGGTTACTAACATGTTGTATGCAGAAGATGCTGCATCACCAACTCTCACACCAGAAGAGCTGCAAGAGTCAGTTAATTGTTACAAAAGTGCATGTGATCGCTTTGGTCTTACCATAAATGTCAATAAGACTAAAGTCTTGGCACAACCTTCACCAGGCACACCTCTTCCTCAGTTCAATATCTCCATCTCAAATTTGCCATTAGAACAGGTAGACCACTTCTCGTACCTGGGCAGTACCATTTCTGTGAGCTGTACCTGTGAGCAGGATGTGGATAAGAGAATTGGTGCAGCCCATGCAGCATATGGACGATTAGCGCACCGGGTCTTCATGAATAAAGATCTGTCCATGAGTACAAAGCTTATGGTGAACAAAGCAGTAGTCATTTCTACACTGTTGTATGGCTGTGAAACGTGGACCCTTTACCGACGTGATCTCAGGAAGCTTGAGCGTTTCCACCTACAAAAACTTCGATCAATCCTGAGGATTAAATGGGAAGACCGCATTACCAATATTGCTGTTCTGGAAAAGGCTGCAAGAGTCAGTTAATTGTTACAAAAGTGCATGTGATCGCATAGAATCATCCATAATAGGTCACCAATTTAGATGGATTGGTCATGTCCATCGGATGAATGATGTGAGATTACCTCGCCAAATGCTATATGGTGAGCTATGCTATGGTACCAGACCTCATGGTGGTCCTAAGAGGCGCTACAAGGACCAATTTAAGCAAACCCTATAATTGACAGGTCTTGATTCACAAACCGGGGACATACTGGCTGAAGACCGCTCAACTTGGCGCCGTACCATCTCGGATACTGTCAAGACGTTTGAAAGGGATCGACGCACACATGAAGAGGCCAAGCGTCAAGCTAGGAAACTTCGAGCAGCCCAACCACGTCCTCCTCCAGCAATACTATGTGACTTGTGTGGTCACTTGTTCCATGCCAGGATTGGACTCTTTAGTCACCGTAAACACATCCAGAAACTGGACTGAAGGAAGAAGATTTATACTTGGATTCGAGTTAAAGCCGATGATGATGATGATTAGAAGAGTGGTAGCTGGACTTTGAACATCGGATGAAGGCCGAAAAGAGAATTCTTCTGTTATTGGACAATTGCTCTTCTCAAAATTGTGTGCCTTGCCATTTGGAGCATGTAAAAGTTTTATTTTTGCCTCCAAATACTACTTCAATTCTACAGCTGCTGGATCAGGGTATAATTCATGCAGTAAAGCGACATTACCGAGCTCGTGTGGTGCATCGAATGCTGTGCAACGTTGCCACGAATAGAGACATTAACATCAACATATTGGGAACAATGCAGATGTTTAGTGCTGCATGGAAATCCCTGAATGCAGACATTATAACGAATTGCTTTAGAAAAGCTGGAGTGGTTTTTACAGAAGAAGTCCCAGAAAGTGAAGTGTTGGATGATGTGGAAACCGAGGAGAATTGGAAGTGTTTGTGTGCAATATTGGAAGTGCCATCTACGGTAAATCTTACTGACTACGTCCGTGATGTAATAGGCCACAAAGAAATCACCAATGAGGAAATTGTGGAGAACATTATGATGATAGAGATCCATGTGATCAGAAGGAAGAGGAAGACAACCCCCAAAATGATTGTGATCGACAGAGCTTGACTCTTCTGCAGGCAACGAACATGGCAAGCAGCCTTCAAAAATTTCTTGTGTCACGAAGTGATGTGCCAGAATCAGTTTTAAATTCATGTGCATTGGCTGGTGACTATTTGGAACGAGCTTTTGTGTCTGGGTCTGTTCAGAAGAAAATCACAGACTTTTTCAAAAAAAGAGGTTCTGGAACAATGTGTAGACTTGCTGGTACAATGCAAAAATAGATTTTCTGAAAACTTCTGTCAATAACTACTGATACTTTGTGTATAGGGTAGGTATATGTATATTTACTATTTTCCCTATCAAGTAATACATTTTGAGCTTTCTTTTGTGTGCATAATGGCATTTTGATGTTTACAGATCCTGCAATGGATATAACGGGACAGATGACCATGTAGTTCCACTCCTTAAAACAACAATAACTAACGGATATAACACTAGATGAGTTCTTAAGAATTGACTTATTTCAGTATAACAAATTAATTTCAGAGGTCCCCAAAATTTTGTTATACTGGTATTTTACTGTAAACCAATTTAAATGGTAAAACTCACCGCAAATAACTTGACAATAGCCTCCTTCATTAATTTGTCCACCGCCTTCTTGTCGCTCTCGTAGCTCGAGTCTGTTTTGCTCACTTCCTCCAGGGTACTGTATATTGCCTTTGTTCTCCAGAAGGTCTCTTCCAGAACACTCTTCTCTGCGGTGGCATCACACAATGGGAACTGAAACATTATAATGTTCAAAGAATGCTCTAATTTCAGTGTATAAGCTTATATTAACAGTCTATTCATATGATTCAACATGCGATGATCAAGCTGTGTCAAAGTGCATAAGCATAATTAATCCTTATACTAAATTACATTAGCTACAACTTGATAGAATTTGTAATTTTGTTCATAAATTTAGCAACCAGATTTGACATGTAGCCAATGTTAGCACAGACATTTATTTTACTGCTCAACACTGTACAATAGGACTGTCTGATCTCCCTTGTCCACCATCAAAATCAAGATAAGCGAGCCCCAGAAATTAAGTAAACTTGACTCAGAATTTGAAAAACCCTCTTTAGGACAAACTATTATCGACAATGAAAAATTGTTGAAATTAAAAGTTGCAATATGTGGTGTAATAAGACTGTGCATAATTTTAATGGGGCAGCTTGTACAGCAACGTGTCACTGTTTCTCATGCTCTACATGTGAGAATAATGCAATCTTAGCAGCCCATTTTCGGCATAAAATCTACCACGTTTTCCTATTGATAAATGTTTCGCACAATAATATTGCTGACATTAATTCAAAAGTACCAACTGTAAGAACTAAAATCTGGTCTTGTTTTTTCAACAGATTTTTACTTCAGAATCACAAAAGCAAGAGGTTCTGTATGTGCTTCATTTTTTTTTGAGGGGGGGGGACGGGACGTCAGGTTCTTCCTCAATATCAAAGAAATGGAACTGGAGTAAATTGAAAGAATATGGACTGAAGATTAAAAAAAAAAAACTGAATTTTAATAATTTCATGTAAAATTAATAACTAGGGCAATGTAAATTTTGTGTTCGCTCGTTGTTGTAAAAGTTATATTTTGATGTGGTTGTTTTAAGTTTATAAGATTCGCTCTAGTGGTTTTGGCTTTTGATTTGTTTCATCGTAAATTTGTAGTTTGGTGATCATCATCATCATTTCTTTGCTCCAGTAAGCCGGGTGCGGTTATAAATGCGCCGTCTCCATTTTGTCCTGTCCATCCATAACTGTTGTTCTTGTATTTGATGCCAGTTCTTATCTCTAGCGTCAATGTCCTTATAAATTTGCTTCTCCCACACATCGCGAGGTCTTCCTCTTGGTCTCTTCCCGGGGACACTCTGACCAAAGTACACTCGGGGTATCCTGTGGGGAGCCATCCTCTTCACGTGACCATACCATCTCAATCTTTGAATTCAGTAAAGTTTATTATATTTACTGAATTCAATTTGCGTCAATACGGGCCAATATGAGCGAAATGACGAATCTCAATCTCTTGAGTGGGAGTGTCTTCAGCAGGCTCCTTTCCAATCCCAGTTGTTGTCGGATATCCTCATTCCTTATTTTGTCCATTTTCGTCTTTTGGAGGCAAGAACGGAGGAACTTCAGTTCTACTGCCTGGAGACGACTGTTTGTTGGTTCAGTAAGGGTTGCTGCTTCCAGACCATATGTTAGTATAGGTATTAAGTGTATCTTGAACGAACTAATCTTGGAAGCTTGTGGAAATGTTTCGTTCCAAAGTAGCTGATGCACTTGCCTGATAGAAATTGGAAGCTTTCTGTATTCTGTTGTTAATCTCTTGATGTATGGTATTGTCTGAGGAAAGAATACTACCTAAATACTCAAATTTGTCTACAACATTTATCTCCTCATCTCCATGTCTTAGATGGACCGTTGAAGGATTTCTATTCATCACCAAACCAACTGTCTTGGTTTTGCTCATACTGTATTTAAATCATTGTAATTTTTTGAATGTTTTTTAAACTCTTTGACATTTTATCAGTAATCAGCACATCCTTTACAATAAAATGGGAACTTTTGAATGCTGAATGGAACAATATTTTGACTCTGGAGCTACAGCTATGTGAAAACATCAAATTTTTAACCAAAATATTGAATACGGTTGCCGAAAACGGTATGCAATAGTGAATTATGGACTTTAAATTCAAATTTAGGAGACCCGAATTAGTAAAAGTTACATATTTTATTTCTTGGCATAACAAAGAGTTAAAATTATTTGTCCTATCATCATAACACCTGCTACAAAGGCTTGGTCATACTTGAATGCATTGCAGCCAGAACTAAAGCAAGTACTTACTTGGAGGGGGATTTCTGTGACAGCAGGTCTTGGTGTGGTGGCTGGATAGTGAGCACCCTTACACAGTACACACCGGATATTCTGGTAACGCTCGCTCACACCCAGAACAAAATAGTGGTCTGATTTCCCTTTACACTGAAATAATAACCATTAGAACCTAATTATTAGGGAGTCTAGGTGGTAAATAAAGTCTATTCACAGCACTAACTAAAACAGTAATTGATTATATAAATCTATATAGGTTAACCGAACAAGATGGACATACAATCAATTAATGGACACAAAAAGGATAACAAAATGGATAAAGGACAAACACAATGACAAGCAGGTGCAAGTGGAGAGAAAGATAAAAGCTCAATCAACATTCATCATGATCTTTAATAATAACTTTATTGCAGCCAAATGGCCATATACAAGATACATAAGCATCACACTTAACTATAGATTACGTTTTACGTTTGGAGCATTTGTTGAAATGATATCGCTCGCAATGACCTTCACACAGCTTACAAACGCACTGCTCAGACGGTTCATGATAGCCCTGTCGAATACATAGCTTGTGGTGAAAACCATGTATTGCCAACCTAGTTAGAGCGCTCCGCATGTCATTATTTGGTCCAGACCAGCTACGATTGAGCATGGCATCAGTCGAGTAAAACTCCTCTCTTTTCCTCTGTCTAATTTGTAAAAGCTCTTGCTCTTGTTTGGTAGATGGAAGCTGCATTCTGGTTCGTAGATCATCCATTAGGAATGTCTCAGAGGCTAGTATGTACGTCAATCTTGAGGGTGCCATCCTGGAAATCCCCAATGTTCTTTTAAAAATCTAGCTTTTACGCTTTCAATGGCTCGGAGGTCGGATACTGTCAGATCATGATCTTTAATTTCCATTTTCCAGCGTAGGCCGGGCTGGGGCAAATGTGACAACCCTCCACTTTACTCTGTCTGTCTGTCCACCATCCTTCCTCAACCACTGAACTCCACTCCAGGTTTCGTTCTCTCACGCTGTCCTTCACCAAATCCATCCACCGTACTCTAGGTCTTCCTCGTCCTCTCTTTCCAGTCATCCGTCTCTCCATCACTTGTTTCGGCATTCTTTCATCATTCATCCTTTTCACATGTCCATACCATCTCAATCTGTTGTGCTCCAGCTTATCATTCAGCTTCTGTACATTCACTTCCTTTCGAATGTCTTCATTTCTCACTCTATCTCTCCTAGTTTTCAGTACCATACTCCTCAGGAATTTCATTTTTGCTGCCTGTACTCTACTTTCATGTCTCCTCGTCATCAGCCATGTTTCTGCTCCATACATCATTTTTGGTACCTAATAGGTCTTGTACATCACTTGTATGTGTTTATCCCAAATTAAACTCCGAACCTGATGATAGAAAACATTGTATTCTCTTGTTGACCTCCATATCCAAGCTTGCATTTACGATCAATTCACTTCCTAAATATTCTACTACTTCCAGATTTACATCTCCAATTTTAACAATCTCTTGTCATTACCATTGTCTTACTTTTCTCTACACTGATTTTCGTGGCTTCGGTGAAGTAGTTGTTAGCAAGCTGAGCTTCCATGCCCAAGATTGCGGGTTCAAACCCGGCCTAAGACATCAGATTTTTTAAAGTGCGTTAAAAATCCCTCAGTATGCTTTTCTTCGGAGAGGAAGTAAAGCCGGCGGGCCCATGTCATAGATTTATGGCATGTAAAAGAACCTTCCACTAACTACAATGGTGTGATGCTAAATTTAGAGTTAGGTTTGATTAATGCTCTATTAAGTTTCAAGGTTCGCCACCAGGTACCGGTTGTAGTGGCATCTAGTAGCCAAGTTCACAGCTAGGTGTCGTTGACGGTAGCATTTGGTAGCAAAAGTAGGAACTACTTGAAATTGATCGTCTGCAGTCCTTACCTGAATTACAGATAACACACACTAATACAGCCATCACAATTAACACCGGTTATCAGACAGATTCTACACACACCCAAAGTACACGGGGCTACATGACCGCATTGTCACAGCCCCTAAACTGAGGATCCAACACTGATTTTCAATTCCCATTTCTCAATATTTTCCAATCGACATTATCAATTTTAAATGTTTATCTTTTAAAACATACTTAAATTTTTAAATTAATAGTATTGACTAGCCGAACTATATTAAACTTTAATTTAAGGGAAACAAGAATTTACAAGTCAATATGGATCCAAACAAACCAATATGGTTAAATTCACGTCTCATTAAAAGGACAATGGCAAACTCCACACAGCTGTCTTCAAAGCATCTGTTATAGCATTGACTCTATTAATTACATTGATGTGAATGTCCACCTTTGAAGATGGCGGTGTGTCTGGCTGTGGTGTTTGCTCTGGCCCTTCTGTGCAATAGGCCACCAGTTTAAATTTAAAAAAAAAACTAACCCTGTGGCACTACAGCCCATGAAGGGCCTAGGCCTACCAAGCGACCGCTGCCTAGCCATTTGGCCTGCAGACATTGGGGTGACGCGTGGTCAGCGCATCGGATCCTCTTGGCCGTCAATCTTGGTTTTCGTGACCGGGGCACTGCCTTACAGTCAGACAGCTACTCAATTGTCCTCACGAGGCTAAGTGCACCCCGTTCCAGCCCCCACGTCAGTTTCTAAAATCCCTGACGGAGCCGGGAATCGAATCCGGGGCCTCCGGGGGAGAGACAGGCGCGCTACCCCAACACCACGGGGCCGGCACCAGTTTTAATAAGAACGTTTGAAATAGAAACAGAAATAACAAATTAGTGTAGACAACATTCATACCTGAAGTTCGCCACAATAAGAAGTCAATAGTATGTCAGGTTGACATACTTGCACTGTATTAATAATAATTAGAGATACGGGAAAATCGCAATTGCGATAAATGCGAATTTTACTTTTTTCTCCTTTTTTCAACTACCTGGTAACTAATATGACTATGTATACCCAAAATTTGCGAAACTGAATGTGCGACAAAGTGCGATAACTAAGGGTTCTTGCGAATTATTCCCATAAATGCGATAAATGCGAAAAGTGCCGAATTTACCGATTAATATTGAATATTATGTTTTATTACATTTTCGCGCCGCAACTTTGAAATTTGCGAGTTCTCAGCAATGAAAATATCGGCTATATAATCGATATTTACGAGTAATAATCGATATGTACGAACATCGATTATTGTCGTGAAAACAATCGATTACGGTAAAAATTATTTTGAAAATGGTGCTGTTATTATTGCCGCATAATATCCACTGTTTATCGCCAGTAAAATGATGATTTTGGAGAAATTATTTCGTAGTTTAAGTTGGTTGTGCTAATAAAAGGAATATTCCAATCGTTGGTGCCGATTCCTTTTAAAAATTAGAGCAATAAGGTTATGCTTATATAGGTTTATATCGCGCCGGCCCTCATTTGTTGTATTTGAAATGAAAATGAAAACTCTTAAGTACGTATCATGATATGAATAGACAATTTTTGTTAGGCATTCTCTTTGCTTTGGGAAATGTTGTATAATATGATGAAAGTATTCTCTACCATGTGTGAGTTATAGGTTATGTTACATGTCGTCGGATGATTTCTCCGTGAATTCGGATACTGTTTTACAGATTGTCAGTCAAGAGTCGCAGTGTGGTCAGGAAATAATGAGGGAGTAAACATACATTTTATTATTTAGTTAATTATCCATTGTGTGATATTTACACAAAGTTAAGTAAATGTATGATTCACATTATTACTTCCTTTTCAATGAGGGCCATGGATGAGGGGCATTTAATTTCTATTTGCCGGTGGTTTAATGGTCAAATGGCACTTCTTGAATCCTACCTCATAAGATAAGTTATTAAAAGAAATGAATGGAACTTGGCAAGGAGTTAGTAGGAAAACCACACAAAAGGATTTCATAGCCATCCTCAGAATTTGAACCAATTCATCCATCGAGTCCAGGACAGCCTGGTATTGTCATCATTCCACCTGCCACACAGTAAACTTCGTAAGTCAAGCATTGTTGCCTGACCACAGCGCGCTTTATTCTAACAATTGGCACCTTGGTACCAGTGAACTAATACAACTCTCCGCCGGCCCTCAATATTTGAGTTGCTGCACAACACCTGATATTGTTGATTGCATAATGAGAACATGACCTTTGGATCTTTTGAGCATAGCTTAGGTACCCTCGTCTCACGTCATACAACCAACCGACAGCACTTGAACTCAATCTTGCCAATTAGCCAGGCTGATGCCTTTATTTTCAGAGATCTCACATTTCTGAAAAATGTATGATGTCAAGTTTCTACATTTCTGTAATACTGATATTAGGATTTTAATACTTCTAACACTCCCTTAGTAAAAATAAAAACCACACACACAACAGGAGACTTATATTAAATGCTTATGCCGTTCATCAGAAACGCCCATATTTCCAATCCTGCACATGTTTGAATTAGATTCCGTGCATATTATTTTGAACCTGTTTATTGTACCTGGTGACGAACTTTTAAATGCTACAAAATGCTAATTTTTAAATTTCAAAATGCTCCAAAATGCCATTTTTGAAAATGAAAGTACTACAAAATCAATTTCAAAATGCTATTTTCTCGTATCTTTAATAATAATGCAACTACTATAAATGTGCTTCAGACCAACTGAGCAATAATATCTGTAAAGAAGATTGACACATTACAAAAGTTATTATCAGGGCCCAGATTCTGATGACATGTCATCTTTTAAATGGTTCACCACAGACATTGCTAACTTACCTAGGTACAAACCCTGTTCACGGCCCCCACATTACAGAAATGCATATTTATTAAGTCATTTTTTGTCATTTTACTAAGTATCTTATTTTATGGTAATTTTCTCGCTTTTCGGTTCATTATTATGTCATTTTATGGAATTTGTTAGAATATTTTAAACGTTTTGAGTCATTTTCTCACAATTTTAATGGTTTATGATGCATTTTTTTTTGGCGTATGGTACTGGATATTAACGGAACTGCAAGCGAGGATGAATACGAAGACACAACTTGGTTCAACCCTTATTTGTTGGAATATGCATTGCAGGAGACACACTGCCCTTGCAACTAATCCGGAAGCGATGTTGAAACCGAGAAGGTAGGAAGACAGACAACAGTAGGTCCAGTAATGTAATTCTGGTTAAGAACCTCAGTGCAACCGTACATGTGCTAAGTGGATTTGTGTTATCAGCCGCAATTGTTATTTCAAGTGTATTTAAAATGCCGAAGTTAAAGCCATCTAGGGCTGTTCATTTTTTCCACCGGCAATTATCGTTCATTTTCCTGTGAGAATCTAGGAATGGTCATCTACTGTAACGCGGGGTGAGGTAAGCCTGTATAGCCTGTCATGAATAAGGACATATTTTTGCTATTAATGAATTCGAGTACCTAGTTAGTTATTGAGGTTTTAAGGGGCGGAACTAATAGGTAATCTGCCCCTTTCGAGTACATAACGGCAAAAGAAACAGAAACACAGAACTTGGAGTGCCAAACAATGAAAATCCACAGCCTGCTTCCAGTCTCCGACCGGGTCAGGAATGGAATGAATGAAGCCCCTATCTAGTGGCGAGGATATGAACTGTGCCGGCTGCCGAGGCCTGACGCACGGAGTGCCAAACAATAGACTGAAATAATAACCAGTATTTGTGTGCAAATAATTCGTATTTGTCAAATAGTAATAGGTACCTATTAAAATCATTTCAACATACAATGACGTAGTCTGTTTGCATTTTTTGTGTGATGAATTATATCAGTTTCATTCAAATTTTAGGCCATTTTTTCAAAGTTTTACGTTATTTTATGGGATGTTTGCAGTCATTTTTTTAAACATTTTTAGGTCATCAAAATCTGGAGCCTGGTTATTACAAACTCTTGTAATTTAATATATGGACGTACTGCAAGTGTAATACAAAACAAAAGTACGTTATCTAAGCCTGAACAGGATCTGATGACGATCGCATAACAATCGAAACATGTTATCTAATTAAATGCCCCTCTCCCCCAACCCTCTTTTTTTTACATAAAAGTGTGTTACAGTAAAACTTCTTTTATACGATTCACACTTATAAGTTTTCTACACTTATACGATTTTTTTCTTGGTCCCGGCAAAATCCCTATACTTTTCATGTTAATTTATTTCCGATATACGTTTTACATTTATTCGTTTTTCACGCTTATATCTTACGTCCCCGAGAGAAAAATGCGTCGTTTATACGTTTACAACGGTTTCCCTACCTAAAATCTCTAAAAATATTGGAGCCAGAAACTTATGACATGCACTGTACGTTTCTCGGAAACCATCCCTCGCGCGGCGCTATGTTGTGGCGAGAGCGACCTTGAAGCTACGTTCAGCCGGAGTTGCGTGTGTTGCGAAATACAACATCACTTGCTTCAGTTGTTCTGCCTTGTTCGGTGCTTCAGTTGTGGTTAACCTTGATAGCAGTGAACATGGGTGAAAGGAAGAGGAAGTGCATGACGATTGCTGAAAAATTACGTATTTTGAATGTAGTGAAGGAAAGTGGCAACATGAAACGCACTGAAATCGCTAAGAAATTGGGGATTGCTCCGTCCACCTTAAACACAATTGTAGCTAAGGCAGCGGAAATTGAAGAAGGCGCACGTGTTTATAGGTGTTTCTACAAAAAAGCGATCTCGCATTCAGGGCGGAAAATATGAATGTTTGGAAGATTGTTTGTTACAGTGGTTCAGGCAACATAGGGCAGAAGGCATTCCAATCAGCGGACCAATGCTTTGCGAAAAAGCAAGTGAACTGGCAGTGAGACTTGGTGTAGATTTTAGTGCTTCATCAGGCTGGCTACACAAATTTAAGGCTAGGCACGGCATCAGTAGTCACAATGTGTGTGGGGAGAGCAGGAGTGTTGATGCCGAGACTGTACTAGATTGGAAGGAAAACCGTTTGAAAGAACTGACATCCCGATTCGCTCCTCAGGACATTTTCAACGCAGACGAGACAGGCCTCTTTTTTAATTTAATGCCTGATCGAACAATGGCAATGAAAGGGGAAAACTGTCACGGTGGAAAACAAAGCAAACAACGTGTAACAGTACTGTTGTGCGCCAACAGTGACGGATCTGAAAAGCTGCCTCCACTGACAATCGGCAAATTTTCAAAGCCGCGTTGTTTTAAAAACGTTGCTACGCTCCCTACAAAATACACCAATAACAATAAATCTTGGGTCACGACGAAAGTTTTTGAAGCCTGGCTTCGAAGTGCAGATGCCAAAATGGGAGCGAAAGGTCGTAAGATTTTATTATTCGTGGACCGATGCCCTGCTCATCCTCCGATTACATATTATTTGAGGAACGTGACTGTGGAATTTTTACCAGCGAACTGCACGAGCGAGCTGCAGCCGCTCGATCTCGGAGTGATACGCAACTTAAAGTTGCATTATCGTAAGATGCTGGTGCAACACGCGATCAGATGTGTAGACATCGGAAAAAAGGACGAAATGAAAATCAACTTGTTACAGGTAAGATTTCTAGTACTGTATTTATTTCCTCTTTTGTAATTTTTATTCGTGTTCTTTTCGGGGAGTTCTCGTCAAACCATTAAAATTACGCGATTGAATCTGTGTTATAATAATCTTGCGTCTTCAGACAAATTAAAATCGATAAATTAATTAACACTATTTTATTTTCTTCTGGTAGGCAATGCATTACATCGCAGCATCATGGCACCGTGTCTCAGCACTTACAATTCGGAACTGTTTTCGAAAAGCCGGATTTGATGTTAGCGGTAGTTGTACTGGTGATATTATTGATGATGATGTTCCTGATAATGACTGCGAATGGAGGAAACTGGAAGAGGAGGCATCATTCGATGACTACGTAAATGTTGACGCCAACCTCGTCACTGCAGAAGCCATGACTATCTCCGAGATAGTTGAAGACTCACAACGGGATCTGAGCGAGGACCGTATTAATGACGATGACGATGATACTGAGGTTCCGCAGCAAAATACAGTGGATTTTAATGATGCTGTCAATGCTCTATGGACTATCAAACATTTTGTGACGCGCCATAACGTTTCTGAGGAAATAATGGCCGAATTGTATCGGTTTGAAAATACTGTTCATTCCGTGGCCGCAGTCCACAAAAAACAAGCCAAGATAACAGACTACTTCGTAAAGTGACTTCTTTTGTTGTTTCTTTCTTTATCTGGGTGCATTTCTCCTGTATTTGTATTGTTACATATTGCCGATTATAGTTAAACAATCGTATTATTATTTCCTGTTGTTCACTTCTTAACGGGGACCATCACTCGCCGCTTGCCCGCGCTGCGGGCCTGTCTCCCGCCAGGCACTTTGCCGTAATTCGTAGCTCGCGCGGCCTATAGCCTATACTGTAGTTCACAGCTGCTGCTGAAAATGTTCGCCATTCACTTCTACACATCGCTGGCACCTCTTTATGAAATTGTCATTTACGTTCTGAAGTTCCTCACCACTGATTGACTTGTATTTCAACTGTAATATAGTCTTTAAGCTCATTTTCGCGAAAGATTTCCTGTACTTTATGAAGGTATTTACACAAGTTCATGTAATTAAAATCCCATTGGAACATCACACTGAGTACTAAAGTCGTGAACAATTGACTAAACTGAACCCCACACTGCTAAAGTACACTAAGGAGGGAAACTTGTGGCGCCAAGAAGCGCATTACGGCAAAGTGCTTGACGGGGGACCGGCTTGCGGCGGACGCGAGCGAGGGTCCGCGTCGCATATAACAACACGTCCCTGTATAACCCATAATGTCACACACATTTTGCAGTTTTTATTTAGCGACTTTCATTTACGCGTTTTTAACGCTTATACGTTTTTTTCATTTGGTCCCTTGAAAATCGTATAAGTGAAGTTGTACTGTATTTATTTCATGTAATATTTCTTTCTGATAGGGCATTTAAATACTAGTTTTACCGCCTAATGTAATTGAGCACAATTTGTGTTGGCTGACGGGAAAGCTTTCTACTTAGGTATAATAATTTAGGATTTTGTGAGTCTCATATAAGTGATATACAGTACCTCACTTGGCTTAGTGATACATCACAGGATAATAGAACGGAGACATATTGGTGAAGTCGTTGACCATGCCTATCCACCGACCAAGTGGCATAAGGGTAACTCACAATTAAAGGTTGAAACCGCAGAAGCAGGTAATTTGGGGAGGTTAGGATTTCTTAATTTTGCTAAAATAATAATTCCAGGAAAGAGTTGATGGTTGGTTGGTTCCTTAGTTTAGGGGCTGCGACAACGCGGTCATGTAGCCCCGTGTACTTTGGGTGTGTGTAGAATCTGTCTGATAACCGGTGCTAATTGTGATGACTGTATTAGTGTGTGTATCTGTTGTTTTTTTAAAATTCAAGTAAGGACTGCAACTTTGAATTTTTAAAATACCGTATATACCCGAATACCACCCGCATATTTTTATACAAAATCGGACGTGAAAAATTGGGGTGCGGGTATTAATTGAGTCATGCAAATTTTAAAGATTTAAATTGCCCGCCATGTGCGAGTATCCGCTATTATGATGCTTGTTCGGGTGTAGCCTACTTGTTTATTTCCGTCTAATGGCTTGACCGATCGCGCAAGCTTAACACAAGCATGAGTTCTGTTAGTTGCATAATAGCATGGCATCAGTAAAGGCTTGGTCAAACAGGAAGCGGACTGCCTGCGCAAACTCGGCCGCCCGATCGCTGCAAACTCTGTATTTTGTAATATTGCATTATCCCGGTTAAACAGAAGGTGATCTACTGCGGCGGGCAAGTGAGCAGTTGTGATTTTCCACAAAGTCCGCGGGGGCTGGAAGCATGGCCCACGAAATGGAGAAGTTAATTGACCTCAGTTTGACCACCCCAGTCTGCGACGGGCTGCGGTCGTTCCGTTCGCGCGGGCAGCCCGTGTCCTGTTTGACCGAGCCGAACTCGCCGCACGCACTGGAATGTTTAAACTTCGCTGCTGTTTAAACCATACCAGCAGATCTTGTTCTACTTCATCGTATTTCCCTGTTTTAATTTTCTTGCAGTTTGCGGAAGTATTCCCGGCAGAAGCCAGTGTTTTCCATAATGCCCGTTGCTCACGGTAAAATTTTCCTTCAAATTTATTGTACAATAATTTAATTTTATAAAATTTATGTTGCTCACGGTCAAATTCAAGTTTTATAAAACCTTTGATAAAACGTTTCATAAAATAGGACATGTTCTATTCCGTAAAATTAATTTTACGAAACGAACCAATCAGGGAAGCTGACATGAAGATGATGCTGGCGCAACGTGGTGAGAAGATTGTGAAGCTCGCTTGTAAACAAGCTCTTCGAAAATAAAACATGGAGGACGGTTGTCGTTTGGGGGTAAAATTTACAGTCGATTCGCATTATTAACGCAAAGCGGTCATGAAACTTGCTTTAAGTACATTTGAAAATGTGCGTGGTACTGAATGAATTAATTCCAGTCAATATTTAAGATATAATTGTAACAATTGGATATCTAACCATACGCGCTGATAAGGAGTGCAACAAATTGCTGTATCGTCAGTTGGAAGAGTGTGCTAGTGGTATCGCGCTCGCTTGCTGATCAGAAGATCCGGGTTCAAGGCTAACCAGGGGCGGAGATTTTTACTTCCTTTTAATTATTTTATAATTTCCTCCTTACGTCGTACAGCAATATTGCAACTTTGTTTTGCGTTTTCTCCCATTTAAAATTTGTATTTTCCCTAAATACTGTAACCATGGACGGATACCATTCGTGATAACTATTAGAATTTAAATAGTTAAATATTTATAACTTTCAAAGTTATAGTTACGTCAATACGGACCTGAATAATCGACATTATGAATTAAATATTTATCCCAGAATAATAATAATAATAATATGGTACGTTCTGTATTTACTGGATATAGCTAGCGCTTATCACACAGACGCCGTTTAAAGAAAATATAGTTTAATTCTGATGTATTTATTCGTAGGCCTACCCACATAACAAATCTACTTGTTTATGTTGCCCCTAGGATAACTGACTGAACGAGAAAAACAATCCGATTGGTTGTTGTACTCAAACTTCCATGAAAACTGCCAGGAAAAATGGCACCTGTTCAATTTCGTGAGTTGTATGAAAGCTATTATGGAAGGCAGAACCTAGCATGGAAGGTACATATCACACGGTGCTAGACGCGTCTATACCAGCGTGTACACCAGTACTGGTAGAAGCTTTGATACTAACTAGTGTCGTGTGATACGGGCTCCCAAGCTGTTAGTGTTTTACTGGACGAGTACCAGAAATATCCGTGTTTGTATGAGGTTAAAACGCCCATATACCACAATAGAAATGCAAGAAGGGAGGCGGAAATCTCAATCGCCGAATATGTTTCACAAATTCGACCGAACACAAGCCAGGCTGATGTGAAGGCGAAGATAAATGGGTTTCGAACTCACTTGCAGTCTCATTTCAGGAGAAATACCTTGCCTCATGTTAAGTGTCCTGTCGAATAATTTTGGGACTAACGAGATCTAGGAGTTTTTTAAAACTGCTTTCCTCCATTCTTCTTCCTTTTTACCACTGTACGACATATAATTGTAGCTAAAGCAGCAATGTTTGCTTTGCTTGTTGGAGCCATACTCTCAAACCAATGTGTGTTGAACAGCTGATTCTTGGTTCAGAAGTTTATCGGTAGATGGCGATCCTGATACATCCACGGATTTTATAAAATAATTTTACCGTGAACAACACAGCTTGCTTTCGTCAAATTTTTATAAAATTAGTTGTAAAATAAATTTAAGAAACATTTTACCGTGAGCAACGGGCATAAGTTTCAAGGTTAACACTGTCCAATGAGCTGCTGCTGTAATGGCGTGACGTCATGTAGCCTTGACGTAGTTCGCCCGGTTAGATGATTCATTGGAGACCCGCCAACACTCGGAACTGCTGTATTCTTTCACTCAGAACACCGGAAGTATCTTCGCGGAGATTGGCGAGAATTGATTCTATAGAAAAAAGTCAGCTGTCTCCAGTGAACATCTTGTACTTTAAGGGGATACAAAATCTGATCTATTTAACCGGGAAAACCTCTTATGCAGAAACACTTTATGCGGGAAAAATATACATGTATCTTATGGGGCCGATCACGGGGCCGAGAATATCGGACGTCTTAAGTGGAAAAACTATTTATGCGGAAACTTCTTAACCGAGTTTTACTGTATTAGTGTTAATAGTATACATTTTTGTTTAAAATAAAGTGTCAAAAACAACAAAAAATAGTTTTTTTAATTTTAAATTTCCATCCAAAAATGAGGGTGCGGGGATTATTCGGGTATATATGGTAGTTCTTACTTTAGCCGCCAAACGCCACCGTCAACGACTACTAGGCCTAGTTCAGAACTCGGCTACTAGACGCCACCGCAGTCGGCTCTTGGCAACGAACGTAGCAACCTAAGAGCGTTGTTTACATTCCTAACCAATACAATTTAGTTTCGCACATGTGTAATGAGTGGAAAGTTTTTAACATGCCATAAATCTATGACATGGGACCGCCGGCTTTACTTCCCCTCCGAAGGAAGGCATACTGAGGGATTTTTAACACTCTTAAAAAATCCGACGGCTTCGGCTGGGTTTGAACCCGCTGTCTTGGGCATAGAAGCTCAGCATGCTACCAACTATGCCACCGAAGCCGCCAAAAGAGTTGATGGATCAATCACTTGTCAGTAATTGCCAACCAACATTCAAAATATTTGAGGAATAGGCCTTGGGAGTGGAGATATCGCACATCATGATCATCATCTTGAGCAGTTTCCGACCGCTGGTTGGGTCTGCTTGGAACATAAGCCTCTCCATCGTTTCCTGTCCATCCACCATCTCTCATCTTCCACTGTGTCCCAGCACACTCCTCTTTCCTCCACCCTCTTCTTAACTCCTTTTGTCCATCTGTCCCTTGGTCTTCCCCTTGGCCTCCTTCCCTTCATTTCCATTCCAAACATCTTCTTCGGTATCCTCTCCTCTCGCATCCTCCTCACATGTCCATACTATTGAAGCCTAGATCGCTCTATTCTATTTTGCAATGGTTCCTCTCTTACCATCTCCCTGACTCTCTCATTCCTTACTCTGTCCATTCTTGTTACTCCTACCCTACTCCTCTGGAACTTCATCTCCACTGCTCGTATTTTATTCTTGTCCCTTTCCTTCATCACCCTTGTTTCTGAACCATATGTCAAAATTGGCACAAAGTAGGTCTTGTAGATGATTCCTTCACATTTTTGTGGTACATCTTTATTCCATATCATCCCCCTAACACTCTTGAAAAATCCACCTGCACACCTTCCCCTTTCATTTATTTCCATCCTATTGCCTCCCTTTTCTTCAATTATGCTTCCCAAGTACTTGAAGCATTCTACTTTCTGCAACTGCTGTCCTCCAAGTGTTATGCCCATATCCAGTCTGTTCTTCCTCCTCGTTGTGATGACCACTTCACTCTTTGGTGCTGAGAACTTCATCCCATATGATAACACTACCTTCTCCCACTCATCTAATTGCTCTTGTACTTCTTCCTCATCCTCTCCCCATACCAGAAGGTCATCAGCAAACAACATTGCCTTCATTTTCCTTTCCCCGATGCTATTTACCACTTTTCGTATGATTTCATCCATCACCACTATAAATAACAGGGGTGAGAGGGCACTTCCTTGTCTCAGACCACTCTCCAGTTGAAACTGAGGCGTGCAGGTGTTGAGGACGCGGACCATTGAGACCTTAGTCGAGACCTTTAACACATGGTGAACTAGATGGAGCACCGACCATCCAATGACTACACTTTTCGAGTAGAGGTTGTAAAATAAAATAAAATTTAATATAAAAAAAACAAGACATTGCAAAAGGGGACGTGAGGGGTGCATGAAATGGTAAGATGAGGGATGATGGGCCTGTAATAAAATATGTACATGGTATAATAAAACAGTAAAACGATAAAACGTAACACACAATAAAGATCTATAAAAGGAGAATGTTGACGACGAGGAGAATGCCTAAGTCACTGGAGATCGTTTAGTAGGGGAGCAGAAATTAACAATAGTGTTAATAGTGCATTTCGTTCCACCACAGGCTGACTACAAGAAGGTAGTCAGAAGCATCATTCTTAGAAGTATGAAATCGCGTCTCCCACGAACTGTCTATCCGACCACCCTTACATTAAACTGTATGTCACGCCAAGCTACCCAAATAAACAACCAACAACAACAACGACCCTTAAATGACAAGTCAATAAACACAGAATAATTACACAACTTCACAAGGCACTACACTTCACATGACGTGCCGTGACATACAAACTCAGCAAATAAACATAGATCAGTTCAGTAAAATTAAAACAAGCAAATCCCAAATGAAGATAAAACAAAACGATTTCATGAGCTGGTAGAATAAAACTTCTCTCGAACGAAAGCACAAGGTTCAGTTACCTTGCGGGATGCCAAATAAGCGTCAATTGCAGTCCCGGTCACGTACAACGAACACACATTCCATCATCTCGGAAGAGTAACCAATATACCTGATTTAATAACGTAATGGGATCACGCGTTGCTTGCTGACTGAAGGCCTCAACAAAACAGAACAACACTAAACATGACCCTCGACCTTCAGTCAAATTCCCACTTAAACAAACGACATAAACCCACCCTTAAAAATAAGTCTAGAACCGTGATTGTAAATGAAACATATTTCTGAAACATACATAGATAATGCTTGCCCAGTCTCCAAGGATAAAAGAAAACCTAATCGGCCATCCTTGGAGTGCACAAATGACAAGCATGATAAAAACAAACCCTGAAACATAAAGTAAACTGGTGTGTGTTCCAACAAAAAGATATTACATCCAAAGCAATGAACAACACACCCTCCTACGTCTAGGCACAATTAAAATCGCGAACTAACCTAAAGAATACCAGTCCCTAAAGGTCCCTGAAAGATCCCATACTCTTGCAAGGGGTTAGGAACTGGTAAGAAACATCTCTCATAAATACAATCGAGTTTCACAACATAAAACAAACGCAAGTAACACGCACTAAAATAAAACTCGACTAGATACGGAAATGAAACAACAACAACAACAAGCACCCATTTAAATTAATAAACCC
Source organism: Meconema thalassinum (assembly GCA_946902985.2). Lineage (NCBI taxonomy): Eukaryota > Metazoa > Arthropoda > Insecta > Orthoptera > Tettigoniidae > Meconema > Meconema thalassinum. Next base: position 181,910,139 of record OX336393.1, read on the forward strand.
ATAAACAAGCAATTTGATTCTCCACTACGTGCGTATATAAACAAACTGGGGACAAAATTAACACCAAATAACTTCATAGAGACACGAACGGTCTCCAGTTTAACCCTACCTTAGCAGATTAAATTACGGAACTTTTAACACTGAAAGTTGGGGAGTATATATATCGTGATCAGTTTTCTTCAAAACATGACACATTAAAACAGAATAGCTACAAGGATCATTTCCACTTAGCTGATACTCCGAGACGTTCTGGAAGTTCACTGATAATAATTTTATTTTATGTCAAGTCCATATTTACGGAATTCTTCACTATGAGACAAAGCCGGTGGTTCGGCCACTGTCTTGGCAAACCAGTTTTGTGTTTCCCTATTTGTTTCCACTCTGTGTGGTTGTACATATCTTTATTATTTGTCTTCATTGTATTTATTCATTGTCAAGTTTGTTTTGTTTATGTTGGTTAGTCGTGATGATTCATTTGTTTTGATTACATGTTGTATTCCCACTGCCGTGTTTCCAGTAGGATATTTTTGCTTAGAAGGTATTTTGGTATTCTGAGTTGGCCACATTGATTCTTCTTTATTCTCTTTGACTTGTTTTTGAACTCTCTACTGTGATTGGCTGCTTTCAGCCTATCAGAGGCCTCCTTGCTGTTTGTAGCGACCAATCACGTGTTTCTTCTTCGTTCTCTAAGCGTGTAGCCATTACAGAATGTTGTGCCTTGACATTGGTTGTGATCTATCGACGAACATCCAGCTAATCATTCCTATAATTGGTGCTATCTTCATAGTAACCGTGCTTAGCAATCATGTCCTATGCACATGATTCATATTTTGTTAGGGCAGTGACATTATGGTGATTTTCGATCTCATCAGACCATGCTTGATGTTATTGCTACGCGCCATGTCGACGAATTCTTCAATCCGCGGCGTCGGATAGTTTGTTGTAACATGTTTAATTCTGATCTTCACCTATTGCCTAACAATTTGTCATCACGCGTATGAATATGATTTTGTTTCGTGTGATAAGTAATTCATCGTTTGTCTTGAGGCATGTGCTACAAGGCTATGCACTATGGAGGTTGACGCTGGGCTTAACTACTTTACTATTGTGACAATACCGTGCGATTGGCATATCCCGGTATTTGTATGACATCAACTACTTTGACTTCCTGCGTTTCACACATAATTTGTTTAATTAACAATTCATTTTGGGCTTATGGTATCGGCGCATCACTGTAAGTCAGTCCTGGTTCGACGACACATTCTCGTTCCATGCGACCTGTTTTTTTCATTATTTGTTGCAACTCCACTTGTGTTGCATATTTAAACTATATCATTCTTTGGAACACTTTGTATTGCATGCCGCTCCTTGATGTACTGATCTGCAGCTACGTTCAAGACAATATATGTGTTTTAGGCTCAAGCCTTACGTGTGTTAATTCCATGCGAGTGTTTCTTCAATTGTGTAAATTTGTGCCAGTGTTTCTCATATGTTTATGTGCCACCTTTGAATATTTGTTTTATGTGCCATCTATTTGATAATATATCTTATTATTAGTTATTGGTTGTGTTGTGTCCTTTATGCCTTCCTGGACCTCCTTATTTGGTGACAATAATATTGTCTGGTCCTCCACATGTTTGCTAAATTGTTATGCGACCTTTTGTAAAGTCAACCCTTTTTATCATTACATCTTTATCTAATGCTTTGGCCAACAAACCCTTATATATATGTCCACTATTACCAGAATACTCTTGGTGGGTTGTTGACTTCCCGCGTTGGCCATTACATTATTTGGTCCTTTCCGGGCCGGATATTGAGCTGTTTACTACTTTGAATTATTAAGCATTGTTGGCCATGTTGGGCCCTTGTTTCTTGCTATTTCACCAGGAAGGCCATAAATTTAACATTGTATACGTTCCCATTAACTTCCCAAGGACACAATACAGTATTCTATGTTCAGATGTTTGTTTACAACTTGATCGAGACCATTGTCTCAGTGTTTATTTTTGTGTTAGTTAGTTGGTTGTGTTAGTTAGGTGTGCAGCTCTGGTAATTACATCTAGGCGGGCAATCCTAAAGTCATTATGGAGGATGCCCAAAAGCGACTTTTAGTTAGGAAGCGTGCAGTCGCTAAGGGCATGCTTACCTCACAAGAAAAAGTAATTAGCAACTTTCAGGACATTACAGAAGAGCAATATCAAATGTTAGTGTTACGCAAACACAAATGCGAGGAAATTTATAAACAATATAACGAAGCGCAAGTCGCTTTAGAGGATATTACAGACAATATCGACGCAGAAACAGCCGAACGTTGTGACTTCGAAGATAAGTATTTTGAGTTGATGGTTAAAATTAAACTACATTGTGACAATTTCAAAAAATCCAACACTACAGACAGTGATAACCCTTTGAATAATTTGCAGAGTGCACAATTTCCTAATGCTAACGTGGCTGCAGCGCATATAAAGTTGCCTGAAAATCAAATTCCGCAGTTCAGTGGCAACTTCACAGACTGGCTGAATTTCAGAGATAGCTTCAAGGCCATAGTAATTGATAACCATGCTCTTTCTGATATTGTTAAGTTCTACTACCTTAATTCTAGTCTTAGTGGCGAAGCTAAGCTCCTCCTAAAGAACATTACTGTGTCAGATGATAACTTTATGGTCGCATGGAACTTGTTGACAACTCGATACAATAACATTAGGCTCATAGCGCACAACCATGTCACCAAGCTTTTCAAGCCCCCCGCATACCGTAATGATTCAGTGTCCTTGCGTGCCATCATCGACCACTTTGTTTCTCATGTCAATGCGTTAGAAGCTTTGGACTTTAATGGTGTCCCCCTTCAAGACTTGTTATTGTCACATTTTATATTGGAGCTACTAGATAATGATAGCATCCGTGAATGGGAGAATCATGTTGATTCTGGGAGAATTCCCACTCTCCAGGACTTGGTTAGCTTCTTAGAGAAAAAATGCAAGGTATTGGAAATAACTGAAAAGAATGGGTTCAGGCCTGCATTACATACTGCTGTAACCAAACTTAAAGATGAAGGTCATTCGCCTCAGAAACCCATGTTAACTACTACCAAATTTCGTTGTACATATTGTAGGAGCATTGATCACCAATTGTCGAAATGTGGTACCTTTATTAAACTTTCGTCCACAGCCAAATGGGATTTTGTCAGATCTCAAAAATTATGTTACAATTGTTTGCGTAATTTCGAGCCTAATCATCAATGTTCGAAGTACTCTTGTAACACTTGTTCCCGAAAACACCACACTCTTCTTCACTATGAGCCCTCCAGTGGCACTAGTAATGATGCTTCTCAAGCTCATGCTAACGTGGTAAACACGAGTTGCAGTAACGTTGCTCGTGACAATCAATTTTCAAGGACGCTATTACCCACTGCCAAGTTGAATATATTAGCTGGCAATGGCTTACATGTACCTGTCACTGCACTACTTGACTCTGCATCAGATTGTAACTTAATTTCGTCACACTTAACTAAGAAATTAAGACTCCACACCAAACCTATGAAGGTACACATTCGCGGTGTTGGTCAAAATCAAAGCACTGCTACTGTTGTTGCTGATGTGAACGTTTTTGCCTGTGCTACTAATTGGTCTGCTAAGCTTGAATGTCTCGTGGTTCCCAATATTGCACTTGAGCTACCCGCTGCTGGTTTCGACACCTCTGAATGGAACATTCCTTCACATATTGATTTAGCTGATCCTGATTTCAATTGCATTAAATCTATTGACCTTGTTCTTGGTGCAGAATATTTCTTTGACCTGTTATGTCCTGGTAAAATCATACCAGTTGGTGATTTGCCCATCATTCAAAATACCTCTGTGGGTTGGGTGTTTTCTGGGAGGCTGCCCAGTGCAAGCACCTCGCAACCATCGCACGTGGTATCAGCACTTACACTCTCACGCCCTCATGTAGAACAATAGCTGGAAGCGTTTTGGAACGTTGAAGAAGTTGAAACCCCAGTGTTGTCTGTTGACGAATCCATATGTGAAGAACACTTTGTTGCTACTACCACTCGCCAAGACGATGGTAGATTTGTGGTTAGACTCCCTCGCAAGGTAGACTCGGAGCCTCTAGGTGCCTCTCGCTACGCTACACTAAATCGTTTTCACTCCCTCGAAAGACGTTTGGCTCGTAACCCTGAGTTAAGGTTAGAATACACTGAATTCATGCATGAATATCTAGCCTTAAGCCATATGCAAGTCGCTTCCCACCCGATTGATGGTGAAGTTTACTACATTCCCCATCATCCTGTTTTCAAGCCGCACAGTACTTCTACAAAGCTCAGAGTGGTATTTGATGCTTCGATGGCTACTACGTCTGGGTGCTCCCTTAATGATACCTTGTTGGTGGGCCCTGTAATTCAGCAGGATTTGTTCTCTATTTTGCTTCGGTTCAGTACTCACTTGATAGCGTTTGCAGCTGATCTGAGTAAAATGTACAGACAGATTCTTGTAGATCACAAAGATCGTGACTTACAGAAAATATTTTGGAGAGACTCTCCTTCAGACCCAATAGTAGAATATCAATTAAACACTGTTACATATGGTACTGCCCCAGCTTCCTTCTTAGCCACTCGTGTGCTAAAGGAGCTCGCCCTCACTGATGGCACAGCTTTTCCAGCTGCCACTCAGATTGTTTTAAACGACTTCTATGTTGATGATTGTATCTCGGGATGTGATTCCGAGCATGACACACTCATTCTGTATGATGAATTGACCCTTCTTTTGAGATTAGGTGGTTTTGAACTGTGTAAGTGGAGTTCAAACTCCATGACTCTATTAGATAACATTCCTCTTGATCATCAAGAGAAACAACAACTCCGTAGTTTCGGCGATGGTGAAGAAACAGTCGCCAGAACGCTAGGACTTTATTGGCAACCTATCGATGACTTGTTGCGGATTCAGTCAGCTATCGTGAACTGTGACACTTCAATTACCTTTACTAAGCGTTCATTTTTGTCCATTGTTGCCTCTATCTTTGACCCCTTGGGTTTAGTGTCACCTATTCTGGTTGCTTGTAAGATTCTCTTCCAAGATTTGTGGATTCACAAACTCGGTTGGGATGACCCCCTTCCAATGGAAATCGCGCAAGCTTGGCTGAATGTTTATAGCAATTTACCTGCGATTTCTGAGATTTCTACTCCACGTTTGATTAAGCCTGCTTCAGAAATCAAATCTATACAACTTCATGGCTTCTGCGACAGCAGTCAGCAGGCCTATGGAGCTTGTCTCTATTTATTGTCAATTGATACCAACGACATCGTCACTGTTGCTCTTGTGTGCGCTAAGTCGAAGGTTGCTCCTCTTAAACAGTTGTCTTTGCCCAGACTTGAGTTACGTGGTGCAGTTTTGCTTTCCAAATTGCTTGCAAAGGTGCAACCCGCTTTGAACTTGCCTATTGAATCCGTCTATTGTTGGACAGATTCCACTATTGTTTTGTCTTGGTTGGCTTCGCCCCCCTCAAAATGGAAGACCTTTGTAGCCAATAGAGTTGCTGAAATACAAAGGCTTACTGTTCACTGCGCCTGGAAACATGTCTCTTCCCGTGACAATCCAGCCGACATAGTTTCCCGAGGCTGTATGCCCTCAGAATTGAAAAATAATCAGCTATGGTGGTATGGTCCAGCATGGTTGAAGGCCTTTACAAGCTCCAGTACTTTTGATATCTTTGACACTCCTGTGTCCGAATTGCCTGAGTGTAGAATTTTGTGTGCAAATGTATCTAAACCTGTTGACATTGATTTTTTAAACAATTTTTCTTCCTACACGAGATTGTTGAGGGTCATAGCCTACTGTATTAGGTTTTTCTCTAATTGTAGAAATACCACTAGGATCAGTGGTCCACTCACTGCCATTGAAATTGATGTTGCACTACTTCATCATCATCATCTTGAGCAGTTTCCAACCGCTGGTCGGGTCTGCTTGGAACATAAGCCTCTCCATCGTTTCCTGTCCATCCACCATCTCTCGTCATTTACTGTGTCCCAGCACACTCCTCTTTCCTCCACACTCTTCTTAACTCCTTTTGCCCATCTGTCCCTTGGTCTTCCCCTTGGCCTCCTTCCCGTCATTTCCATTCCAAACATCTTCTTCGGTATCCTCTCCTCTTGCATCCTCCTCACATGTCCATACCATTGTAGCCTAGATCGCTCTATTCTATTTTGCAATGGTTCCTCTCTAACCATCTCCCTGACTCTCTCATTCCTTACTCTGTCCATTCTTGTCACTCCTACCCTACTCCTCTGGAACTTCATCTCCACTGCTCGTATTTTATTCTTGTCCCTTTCCTTCATCACCCATGTTTCTGAACCATATGTCAAAATTGGCACAAAGTAGGTCTTGTAGATGATTCCTTTACCTTTTTGTGGTACATCTTTATTCCATATCATCCCCCTAACACTCTTGAAAAATCCATCTGCGCACCTTCCCCTCTCATTTATTTCCATCCTATTGCCTCCCTTTTCTTCAATTATGCTTCCCAAGTACTTGAAGCATTCTACTTTCTGCAACTGCTGTCCTCCAAGTGTTATGCCCATATCCAGTCTGTTCTTCTTCCTCGTTGTGATGACCACTTCACTCTTTTGTGCTGAGAACTTCATCCCATATGATAACACTACCTTCTCCCACTCATCTAATTGCTCTTGTACTTCTTGCTCATCCTCTCCCCATACCAGAAGGTCATCAGCAAACAACATTGCCTTCATTTTCCTTTCCCCAATGCTATTTACCACTTTTCGTATGATTTCATCCATCACCACTATAAATAACAGGGGTGAGAGGGCACTTCCCTGTTTCAGACCACTCTCCAGTTGAAACCATTCCGTTCTCTCTCTTCCCACCTTTACACAGCTTTTGCTTCCCTCGTACATTGCTTTCACTCTTGCCACTGTCTCCTTGTTCACTGCTTTTGCTCTCATTGCTTCCCATACCTTGTTTCTATTAATACTATCATATGCTTTCTCAATATCCAAGAAGGTCATCACCAGATCTTTCCCATATTCATAATGGTGTTCTTGTAGCTGTCTTACTGCAAAGATGAGGTCAACTGTTGATCTTCCTGGCCTGAATCCATACTGTTCTTCCCTCAGCCCATCTTCAACTTCTGTCCGAATTCTTCTCTCCAGTATCTTCTCAAATATTTTGGCGCAGTGGCACATGAGTGTAATTCCCCTGTAGTTCTTGCATTCCTTCCTACTTCCCTTTTTAAATATGGGTATTATTATCCCTCTTTTCCAGTCCTCTGGTATTTTCTTCTCCCTCCATATCACTTTCATTACTCGAAAGAGCCACTGGGTTCCTATCACCCCTGCTGCTCTCACCATCTCCACACTCACTTCGTCTATTCCCGGTGCCTTTCCCCCTTTCATCTTCCTTAATGCTTCCTCCACTTCTTTCCATGTCAATTCCTTCTCTGAAATGTCTTGGTCACTGTCTGTTTCTTCCTCCACAATGTCCACTATGCTGGTTTTAGTTGGATTTAGGAGTTCCTTGAAGTATTCTCTCCAGATAACCTTTACTTCTTCCATATTTTCGACCTCCTTTCCATTCCTGTCCACCATTCTGACATTTTCCCCTGTATCTCTTCTCTTTGCCTTTATCATTCCATACAACACTTTCTTACTGCCATCACAGTCCTCCTCCATCATTTCTGTCCATTTCTCCAGCCATTTCTTTTTCTCTTCCTTCACTACTTCTCCTGCTTCTTTCTTCCGCTCTTGGTATTCTTCTCTTGTTCTGTCTGTCCTCTGTTGGAACCATTTCCTGAATGCTTCATTTTTCTTTTTCACTGCTTCCTTAGTTCTGGGGTTCCACCATGGTGTTTCCTTCCACCTTTTCTTTCCACTAGTTCTGCCACACACGACTTCCGCTGCTTCTACCAACACGTCCTTGAACCTTATCCATTCTTCTTCACCTGTTTTCGGATCATCCTTCGGTAATTTGTTCCTCACTAATATCTGGAACTTCTCCTTATTTCCATCCTCCTTCAGCTTCCATGTCCTTATTCTTCTTTCTTGGTTCTCAGTTCTCCTCTTTTCCTTCAGTCCTCTCACCTTGGCGACCAGCAGACGGTGGTCACTGTCCAGGGCTTCTGAAGGTATTACCCTTATATCCGTGATACTCTTCTTTGTCTCCTTCCCGCATAGAATATAGTCCACCACTGATTTCCTAGTCAAATCCCTGCTGTACCAAGTAATTTTATGGCTCTCTCTCTTCTTGTACCATGTGTTTCCAACCATTAGCCCTTTTATCTTGCACAGTTCCAACAATCTCTCTCCTTCCTTATTCCTGTTTCCCCATCCTTCACCACCAATCACTTCCTCAAAACCTCTTCTATCAGTCCCGACATGGGCATTTAGGTCTCCCATGACTATCAGGTCTCTCCCCGCTAACTGCTTCTGCAACTCCTCTTCAAACTCGTCCTTCTCGCCTTCTGTGCATCCCACCTGTGGTGCATAGACTTGCAGAATGTCCAGGTTTCTACCTTTCACTGTGATTCTGGCTCTAATTATTCTATCACTTACCCTCTTTACTTCCTCCCTCAGCCCTTCTCTCACCACCATTCCCACTCCATTTCTCTTCCCCTCCTCATTTCCTATCCAGTATAGCTGCAAGCCATTTCTCAGTTCTTTTCTTCCTTCCCCTCTCCATCTAGTCTCTGCCAGTCCGAGTACATCCAGTTTTCTCCTCTCCATCATATCCACAATCTCCTCCACTCTTCCCGTTAATGTTTGTTATATTCAAAGTTCCGATTCGTAGTCCATTTCCATAGCCAGGTCTGCTTCCTTTAGATCTGTCCTTTCCGAGGCCCGTTCCCGTTTTAAAAGCTGTTTCATATCCACTACTGGCTTGCTAGGCCTAACGTAGCTTCACCATAACCCTGGCAAGGGGCCTGTTTTTGGTCCGCGAGAGGTATTTTATTTCCCTCAAACCCTCCGGACAAGTCCGGCGAGCCCCCCTATCCGCCACCTGGGACGCGCCCGATAGAGGAAATGATTCAAGCTCAGTGCTACTCTACTGAACTTGCTGCTCTAATGAAGAATGAGCAAGTGCCATCCACTTCCACCATCAGCAATTTGCACCCTTTGCTTCACTCTGATGGCACTATTCGTGTGGGAGGCCGTTTGGAATTGGCCGACCTTCCATTTGATACAAAACACCAGATACTTTTGCCCAATGACCATCATTTCACTAAAGTCCTGGTCAGACATACCCATTTAAAGTTGCTTCATGGCGGGGTCCAGGTTGTGACTGCGACTATCCGACAACGCTTCTGGATACCGTCACTACGAAAACTTGTTCGTAGCCTATCTCGCTCTTGTGTTACTTGCGTGCGCTACGCTGCACGTCCTTCTGAACAGTTAATGGGTCAACTCCCAGCTGTTCGCCTCCATCAAACTTTTCCTTTTAATCACGTTGGTGTTGATTACTGTGGTCCATTCACTATCAGGTACGGTGGCCCCAGGTCAAAGGTCTCGACTAAGGCCTACATCGCAATGTTCGTTTGTATGGTTACGAAGGCTGTGCACATTGAAGTCGTCACTTCCCTCTCCAGTCATGCTTTCGTTGTAGCCTTTACTCGCTTCTGCAGTAGAAGGGGTGTTCCCGCTCAAGTGTATTCCGACAATGGTACCAACTTTCAAGGCGCACAGTCTGACCTTGCTGATCTTGGTTCGTTGCTCTCCTCTGCAGATTTTCAATCTGTTGTTCAAGATTCTACCTCATCGCTACTAATTCAGTGGCACTTCATTCCTCCTAGTTCTCCGCATTTTGGTGGAATATGGAAGGCAAACATCAAATCTTTGAAATCTCATTTAATAAGAATCATGAAGGCTCAAGTACTTACGTATGAAGAATTGACCACTCTCGTGGTGCAAATTGAAGCCATTTTAAATTCTAGACCCATTTCGCCTATGACTGAGGATCCTACTGACTTGTGCTATCTCTCGCCAGGTCACTTTCTGGTTGGACGACCTTTGAATGCCTTGCCCATTCCTGACGCTTCTGAAGTGCCCATCAATAGGTTGTCTAGATGGCAATTACTTCAACAGATTATGACTTCATTGTGGCGTAAATGGTCCACAGATCATTTACTCTCCCTTCAACAACGTCACAAGTGGAACCGTGTGTCTCTTAACCTCAAGGTTGGCACGCTTGTGCTTATCATGGATGACAATGTTTCTCCTACTTACTGGCGACTTGGACGCATTCTTGAGGTTCACTGTGGTAAGGACGGCCTAGCTCGTGTCGTGTCTCTACACACCACCTCTGGACTCTTGAAACGTCCCATCGTCAAGGTGTCTCCCTTGTTGCCGCAGAACTAATCCCTCTTGTATTTCATAAACAACCTGCCTGTTGTTTCTGTGCGGGCAATATGGTTTGGCCACTGTCTTGGCAAACCAGTTTTGTGTTTCCCTATTTGTTTCCACTCTGTGTGGTTGTACATATCTTTATTATTTGTCTTCATTGTATTTATTCATTGTCAAGTTTGTTTTGTTTATGTTGGTTAGTCGTGATGATTCATTTGTTTTGATTACATGTTGTATTCCCACTGCCGTGTTTCCAGTAGGATATTTTTGCTTAGAAGGTATTTTGGTATTCTGAGTTGGCCACATTGATTCTTCTTTATTCTCTTTGACTTGTTTTTGAACTCTCTACTGTGATTGGCTGCTTTCAGCCTATCAGAGGCCTCCTTGCTGTTTGTAGCGACCAATCACGTGTTTCTTCTTCGTTCTCTAAGCGTGTAGCCATTACAGAATGTTGTGCCTTGACATTGGTTGTGATCTATCGACGAACATCCAGCTAATCATTCCTATAATTGGTGCTATCTTCATAGTAACCGTGCTTAGCAATCATGTCCTATGCACATGATTCATATTTTGTTAGGGCAGTGACATTATGGTGATTTTCGATCTCATCAGACCATGCTTGATGTTATTGCTACGCGCCATGTCGACGAATTCTTCAATCCGCGGCGCCGGATAGTTTGTTGTAACATGTTTAATTCTGATCTTCACCTATTGCCTAACAATTTGTCATCACGCGTATGAATATGATTTTGTTTCGTGTGATAAGTAATTCATCGTTTGTCTTGAGGCATGTGCTACAAGGCTATGCACTATGGAGGTTGACGCTGGGCTTAACTACTTTACTATTGTGACAATACCGTGCGATTGGCATATCCCGGTATTTGTATGACATCAACTACTTTGACTTCCTGCGTTTCACACATAATTTGTTTAATTAACAATTCATTTTGGGCTTATGGTATCGGCGCATCACTGTAAGTCAGTCCTGGTTCGACGACACATTCTCGTTCCATGCGACCTGTTTTTTTCATTATTTGTTGCAACTCCACTTGTGTTGCATATTTAAACTATATCATTCTTTGGAACACTTTGTATTGCATGCCGCTCCTTGATGTACTGATCTGCAGCTACGTTCAAGACAATATATGTGTTTTAGGCTCAAGCCATACGTGTGTTAATTCCATGCGAGTGTTTCTTCAATTGTGTAAATTTGTGCCAGTGTTTCTCATATGTTTATGTGCCACCTTTGAATATTTGTTTTATGTGCCACCTATTTGATAATATATCTTATTATTAGTTATTGGTTGTGTTGTGTCCTTTATGCCTTCCTGGACCTCCTTATTTGGTGACAATAATATTGTCTGGTCCTCCACATGTTTGCTAAATTGTTATGCGACCTTTTGTAAAGTCAACCCTTTTTATCATTACATCTTTATCTAATGCTTTAGCCAACAAACCCTTATATATATGTCCACTATTACCAGAATACTCTTGGTGGGTTGTTGACTTCCCGCGTTGGCCATTACAGCCGGAATCGCGTAGTGTCTCCCCAACATTTATATCTTCTTAAAGCATATTATAAAGGGCATCTTGGAACATTAGAATAGATTTGCTGGTAGTGGCAGTTATAACGGCAGACGATCATCAAATTCTCCTCGCGATAACAATTCAGGCGCGATAACAATCGCCGAAGGCGTGTTTCTTAGACAAGGATTAGTTCTCCAACGCGGGCGCATTCCTTTTTCAGACGTGCGGAAATTACGATCTCTTAGATGTATTACTAGAGACAGCTAGATGGAAATAACGTCGAACAGATCTTAAAATTGTACCGGCTCATCTCTCCACGGCCCCAATCTTGGACGCAGTTTACAAGTCCAACGTAGAATGTAAAGGTAATCACTACATGTATTCATGTTGACATTAATCAGCTGGTAACGTGACTGTCATTTGTCTGCATCACGTGATAAGTCGGGCCCTGACGTAACACGGAGCAGAGAGGATTGTGGGTTTTTCAATGTCAAGACGTCAGAACCAGCACAGCTGATTTGCAAATAACTTCCCAAAGAGATAGTAAGTAATGGTTGGGCAGAGTCCATAGAAGTAGATTCCAAGGAAGGCAGAATAGCGCTTTAGTAGTAGTCATACGTATTGTCGAGGCAGAGAATGTTCGTGTCAAACAGTTCTTACGCAGTTTAATAGCTTAGTCTCCCACTACACTTGCCGGTAATGCACGTTTCTATTAACCAAGGTATAGTAATACGTTCCGCACAAGTTAAGAAACAGGAAATACCGGGTGACTTAGGACATCTGCAAATAGAAGTAAATTTTTAAAATAATAAATTTAAGATAAAAATGGTCAACACAACCAATACAAGAAAAATGCAGTCATCACATAATCAATCTCCCAATGTTCGAAATGTGAAAGTGCCAAGAGCAGGCTCTGCTACCATTTATGAGGCGTGCAGGTGTTGAGGGATGCGGACCTGAGACCTAAAATCGAGACCTTTAACATATGGTGAACTAGATGGAGCACCGACCATCCAATGACTACACTTTTCGAGTAGAGGTTGTAAAATAAAATAAAATAAAATATATAAAAAAAAAAGACATTGCAAAAGGGGACGTGAGGGGTGCATGAAATGGTAAGATGAGGGATGATGGGCCTGTAATAAAATATGTACATGGTATAATAAAACAGTAAAACGTAAAACACACAATAAAGATCTATAAAAGGAGAATGTTGACGACGAGGAGAATGCCTAAGTCGCTGGAGATCGTTCAGTAGGGGAGCAGAAATTAACAATAGTGTTAATAGTGCGTTTCGTTCCACCACAGGCTGACTACAAGAAGGTAGTCAGAAGCATCATTCTTAGAAGTACATGAAATCGCGTCTCCCACGAACTGTCTATCCGACCACCCTTACATTAAACTGTATGTCACGCCAAGCTTCCCAAATAAACAACCAACAACAACGACCCTTAAATGACACGTCAATAAACACAGAATAATTACACAACTTCACAAGGCACTACACTTCACATGACGTGCTGTGACATACAAACTCAGCAAATAAACATAGATCAGTTCAGTAAAATTAAAACAAGCAAATCCCAAATGAAGATAAAACAAAACGATTTCATGAGCTGGTAGAATAAAACTTCTCTCGAACGAAAGCACAAGGTTCAGTTACCTTGCGGGATGCCAAATAAGCGTCAATTGCAGTCCCGGTCACGTACAACGAACACACATTCCATCATCTCGGAAGAGTAACCAATATACCTGATTTAATAACGTAATGGGATCACGCGTTGCTTGCTGACTGAAGGCCACAACAAAACAGAACAACACTAAACATGACCCTCGACCTTCAGTCAAATTCCCACTTAAACAAACGACATAAACCCACCCTTAAAAATAAGTCTAGAACTGTGATTGTAAATGAAACATATTTCTGAAACAAACATAGATAATGCTTGCCCAGTCTCCAAGGATAAAAGAAAACCTAATCGGCCATCCTTGGAGTGCACAAATGACAAGTATGATAAAAACAAACCCTGAAACATAAAATAAACTGGTGTGTGTTCCAACAAAAAGATATTACATCCAAAGCAATGAACAACACACCCTCCTACGTCTAGGCACAATTAAAATCGCGAACTAACCTAAAGAATACCAGTCCCTAAAGGTCCCTGAAAGATCCCATACTTTTGCAAGGGGTTAGGAACTGGTAAGAAACATCTCTCATAAATACAATCGCGTTTCACAACATAAAACAAACGCAAGTAACACGCACTAAAATAAAACTCGACTAGATACGGAAATGAAACAACAACAACAAGCACCCATTTAAATTAATAAACCCATAAACAAGCAATTTGATTCTCCACTACGTGCGTATATAAACAAACTGGGGACAAAATAAACACCAAATAACTTCATAGAGAAACACGAACGGTCTCCAGTTTAACCCTACCTTAGCAGATTAAATTACAGAACTTTTAACACTGAAAGTTGGGGAGTATATATATCGTGATCAGTTTTCTTCAAAACATGACACATTAAAACTGAATAGCTACAAGGACCATTTCCACTTAGCTGATACTCCGAGACGTTCTGGAAGTTCACTGATAATAATTTTATTTTATGACAAGTCCATATTTACGGCATTCTTCACTACGAGACAAAGCTGGAATCGCGTAGTGTCTCCCCAACTTTTATATCTTCTTAAAGCATATTATAAAGGGCATCTCGGAACATTAGAATAGATTTGCTGGTAGTGGCAGTTATAACGGCAGACGATCATCAAATTCTCCTCGCGATAACAATTCAGGCGCGATAACAATCGCCGAAGGCGTGTTTCTTAGACAAGGATTACTTCTCCAACGCAGGCGCATTCCTTTTTCAGACGTGCGGAAATTACGATCTCTTAGATGTATTACTAGAGACCGCTAGATGGAAATAACGTCGAACGGATCTTAAAATTGTACCGGCTCAGAAACCATTCCGTTCTCTCCCTTCCCACCTTTACACAGTTTTTGCTTCCCTCGTACATTGCTTTCACTCTTGCCACTGTCTCCTTGTTCACTGCTTTTGCTCTCATTGCTTCCCATACCTTGTTTCTATTAATACTATCATATACTTTCTCAATATCCAAGGTCATCACCAGATCTTTCCCATATTCATAATGGTGTTCTTGTAGCAGTCTTACAGCAAAGATGAGGTCAACTGTTGACCTTCCTGGCCTGAATCTATACTGTTCTTCCCTCAGCCCATCTTCAACTTCTGTCCGAATTCTTCTTTCCAGTACCTTCTCAAATATTTTGGCTCAGTGGCACACGAGTGTAATTCCCCTGTAGCTCTTGCATTCCTTCCTACTTCCCTTTTTAAATATGGGTATTATTATCCCTCTTTTCCAGTCTTCTGGTATTTTCTTCTCCCTCCATATCACTTTCATTACTCGAAAGAGCCACTGTGTTCCCATCACCTTTGCTGCTCCCACCATCTCCACACTCACTTCGTCTATTCCCGGTGCCTTTCCCCCTTTCATCTTCTTTAATGCTTCCTCCACTTCTTTCCATGTCAATTCCTTCTCTGAAATGTCTTGGTCACTGTCAGTTTCTTCCTCCACAATGTCCACTACACTGGTTTTAGTTGGATTTAGGAGTTCCTTGAAGTATTCTCTCCAGATAACCTTTACTTCTTCCATATTTTCAACCTCCTTTCCATTCCTGTCCACCATTCTGACATTTTCCCCTGTATCTCTTCTCTTTGCCTTAATCATTCCATACAACGCTTTCCTACTGCCATCACAGTCCTCCTCCATCATTTCTGTCCATTTCTCCAACCATTTCTTTTACTCTTCCTTCACTACTTCTCCTGCTTCTTTCTTCCGCTCTTGGTATTCTTCTCTTGTTCTGTCTGTCCTCTGTTGGAACCATTTCCTGAATGCTTCATTTTTCTTTTTCACTGCTTCCTTAGTTCTGGGGTTCCACCATGGTGTTTCCTTCCACCTTTTCTTTTCACTAGTTCTGCCGCACACGACTTCCGCTGCTTCTACCAACACGTCCCTGAACCTATTCCATTCTTCTTCACCTGTTCTCGGATCATCCTTCGATAATTTGTTCCTCACTAATATCTGGAACTTCTCCTTATTTCCATTCTCCTTCAGCTTCCATGTCCTTATTCCTCTTTCTTGGTTCTCAGTTCTCCTCTTTTCCTTCAGTCCTCTCACCTTGGCGACCAGCAGACGGTGGTCACTGTCCAGGGCTTCTGAAGGTATTACCCTTATATCCGTGATACTCTTCTTTGTCTCCTTCCCGCATAGAATGTAGTCCACCTCTGATTTCCTAGTCAAATCCCTGCTGTACCAAGTAATTTTACGGCTCTCTCTCTTCTTGTACCATGGGTTTTAGGTTAAATTGCAGGACAGGGATACAGGAAAAGGAGAGGAAATCCAAGGGTAAATTATACATCATGTGACCAACTGTCACACAAATTATCACATTCATTTCACAGGGAATTTTGTATTTTGAGCAGATTTCACATCTTATCACTATTTCAGAATGGCAGAAATCTACTTGTAGAGGTCGTAAAACATGAAGGTTTATCAACTGATGAGTTTTAGACACTAAGCATAGAGTCAAAGAAAACTTTTACTGGAGAAATTGAAATATTTCTTTTAAAGCAAAATCATGAATATGCAAATCTACTGCTTAAGGCCAACAGAAATGTTTCTAGTAACAAAGGCAATCTATTCAAAGAGCATCATTACCTGGTTCTTAGTATTGCACACAGGCAGCCAGTAGCCATTGGAGGAGAGCATGTGAACCATCCCTGCTGAGTCCATAGCGCAGGGAGTGGCCTCGTCTGAGAAACCCAGCCACATCAGGGTCGAGTGGGGAGACACTGGCAGTGGTTGGAAGGGGGTGAGAGCTTGTAGGACATTTGACTTGATGTGCAGCAGAATGAAGCATAAACCTGAAGAGAGAAGAACATGTGGAGAAAACTTGTGCATCTCATTGGCACATTATTCTGATTTAGGAAGAACTGATAACAGCAATATACATAAAACATTATAGACTGACTGCTCTTTTTTTTTGACAAATTGAATTCTTTTACATGTTTCAGAACTATTTGAGGGAAATACATCAGAGAGACATACATTTTCATTACAGTCACACACAAAAAAAGTTCAGGTTTGGAATTCTTAATTTATATTTTAATATTTCTTATCAAAGGGCAAACACAAAAAGTGCCCATTTTCAAATGGGTTTCAACCATGCATTAACTTAATGAAATTGTTTTTAAAAATACAGTTGTCAAATTGAATCCAAATTTAAATGTTTTATACATTGTTTATAAATTACAGAATTGTTTGTTTCAAGAAAAATAAAGCTGTTATAGATTTTGTGAGGCGACTGTTTAAGGATTGGGATGATTGGAAAATTGCAATCAAGATCGCAATGTAGTCCTTATTTTATACTAAATTCACTTGAACATAATGGACGCTTTTTTCAGGCAAATATTTGTCCAGAAAATTAGGGTGTACGTTAGAAGTGATGATGCACTAGATTTGAGCACAAACTTGAAAGCATTCCCGAGCACAGTTCAGTGCCTTGTCTTTTAGAGTATCCTTGTTGTGTCTGTGTCTTTCATTCAGCTCATAAATACTGCTTTACTGAGCAGACATGCTTTTGCGATGAAGTCCGGCCATAAGTTGGTTACGACTCATTTAAACTCGGTAAATCATTACAAATGAACAGAACTTTATCTATATCAAGCCTAAACGACGATTATGAAAGTCACAACTTCCCATAGAAGGTCGTATATTGTAAACACGCCATGGCAAAATGCTTCGGGCAATCTTACTTAATGCCAAGAATGAAGGCAATGCGATAAAATGCCAATTTAACAGTGATAGCGGGTCAGCGCAGTGTACATCAAGTACATGGCCGGAGCTCGCAAATAGTGAAGGACAAATGAGAGAAAAGGGCTATAGGACATTAAAATAAAGACAACGCAACTAGTTTCAGAAGCAATTATAAGAGTGAGCCAAATTCAAGATTGAAGACAGTTCGGCAAAATACAAATCAGAGTGATTATCAAATATATTAAATGCTCAGGTGTATGTTTCACTAAATCCAAGCTCTTAAACCAGAAGGAGTTAGAAGGTGTGGTTTGTGCCAAAATCTCACAAATCGTCTCAATAGTACAGGTAGAATCTTGAATTTCCTTAAAAGTCAACGGAAATATATTTGTTTATAAACTGCGTTTAAACAAATAAACAAGAAGATAGCCCCTGCATGATTTGTGTTGCATACAGCCCGCATAACACTTAAGTCGGGCAGGTGGGCGGTCAATACACATGTGGCACTTACAAGTGACTGATCGTAACAAATGACCATTCAAAATGAAGTGATTTACCTGCAGCAGAGACGAATTGCAATCTGAATTCATAAATATTGACAATTTGTTAAAACAAATCAACAAGACGATAGCCCCCGCCACAACTGTGTCAAGTCAAGCCCGTATACCACATGCAAGATTTTTAGCACAGGCTCTCTAGTTATCACACATCATCCAACAGCGGTCTGTGGAAGCTATTCCTGGCACGAATTAGAAAGAGAAGAACTTGGTACATAAAATCATAAAATATTATAGTTCATTTGTAAAACACACTGCAAGTCTGTAAATTTTACAGTCATCATCATCATCATCTTGTACAGTTTCCAGCCCCAGGCTGGGTCTGTTTGGAACATAAGCCTCGCCACTTAGTTCTTTCTTCCCACCACCTCTCCGCTGTCACTCTGGTCCAGTCCTCGCCTCTCTTCTTGACACATTCCTCCACTCCTTTCAGCCATCTATCTCTTGGTCTTCCCCTTGGTCGTTTCTTCTGCATCTGCATCTCATGTATCCTCTTGGGAATCTTCTTCTCATCCATTCTCTTTAAGTGTCCATACCACCTCAGTCTTGATGTCTCAATCCTACCTTGCAAGGGCTCCTCTTTCACCATTTCCCTGACCTTTTCATTCCTCACCCTGTCTCTTCTTGTTACTCCGATCCTACTTCGCAGGAACTTCATTTCACCTGCCTGTATTCTGCTTATGTCTCTTTTCTTCATTGTCCATAGGTCAGTATCGGGATATAGTAGCTTCTGTATAACACTTCCTTGCTTTTTTGTGGGACATCTTTATTCCACACTAAGCTCCTAATGCTTCTCAGAAATGCTTCTGCCTGTCTGCCACGTTCCGTAATCTCTTTGTCATTTCTCCCATTTTCCTCCACTATACTTCCCAAGTACTTGAGACTTTCCACCTTCTTCAGCTGTCCACCTCCAAGTGTTATCCCACTCATTGGTCTGTCCTTTTTCCTGGTCGTTAACAGGATCTCACATTCACTGATGTTGAACTTTCATCCGTACTCTCCCACTGTTTCTTCCCAAGCCTTCAGTTATTCATGAATTTCCTCCTCCTTGTTTCCCCAGACCATGAGATCATCTGCAAACACCATTGCTTTCATCTTATCTTCTCCTATCTTTCCTGCTACCCGTGTCATTACCTCGTCCATAATCACAATAAAGAGAAGGGGTGACAGCGCACTACCCTGTTTCAGGCCACTCATTTGTCTGAACCAGTCTGTTCTTTCCCCTCCAACTTTCACACAACTCACACTTCCACAATACATCTCCTTCACTCTGCCTACAGTCTCTTTTTCCACTCCCATGTTTTCCATTGCTTTCCAAACCTTCTCCCTACACACACTATCATAGGCCTTTTCGATGTCCAGGAAGGCCATCAGCAGATCCTCGCCAAATTCGTAGTGGTGTTCCTGGAGCTGTCTCACTGAAAATATGAGATCCACTGTTGATCTCCCAGGTCTGAATCCATACTGCTCCTCTCTCAATTTTCTCTCCACTTTGGCTCGTATTCTACTTTCTAATATCTTTTCATATATCTTGGCACAGTGAGGTATGAGTGTAACTGCCCTGTAATTTCTGCACTCCTTTCTGCTTCCTTTCTTAAATATTGGGACAATTAATCCTGTCTTCCAATCTTCTGGGGTCTTTTTCTCCTTCCATATCACCCTCATCACACGGTACAGCCACTGTTTCCCAACCTCCCCTGCTGCCTTCACCATTTCAACACTCACTTCATCCACACCTGGTGCCCTTCCTCCTTTCATCTTGTCTATAGCCATTTCCAGTTCTCTCCAAGTCAGGTCCTTTTCCATTCCTGTGTTGTCTTCTCCATCTTCCAATACATTGTCTTCCTCCCTATGACCATTTGGATTCAGCAAATCCTCAAAGTACTCTTTCCACACTGTCTTGAGTGCCTCTTTGTTGTGTACCTCATTTCCGTTTTTGTCCATCATTACCACATCCTCTCGCAGACCTCTTCTCTTACTTTTGACCATCCCATAAAGTACTTTCTTATTTCCTCTGCTGTCTTCCTCCATCATCTCTGTCCACTTTACCATCCACTTCTTCCTCTCCTCTGCGACAATCTTGTTTGCTTCTTTCTTCTTTATCTTATAATCTTCCCTTGTCAGATCAGTTCTTTCCTGGAACCACACTCTGAAAGCCTTGTTCTTCCTTCCCACAGCTTCTTTTACTCTCTCATTCCACCATGGTGTCTCTTTACACCGCTTTCTGTTGCTTGTTCTTCCACATGCTGCCACTGCAGCTTCCACCATTGTGTTTTTGAATTGCTTCCATTCCTCTTCCCCTGTTTTAGGATTGTCTGTTGGCATCCTTTCCCTTATTATCTTCTGGAATTCTTCCTTGACTTCCTTTTCCTTGAGTTTCCATACTTTGATTCTCCTTTCCTGGTACTCTGTCCTCTTGCTATCCTTAACAACTCCCAGGTTCATTACAAGTATTCTGTGGTCGCTATCTAAGGCCTCTGATGGTATTACCTTTATATCTCCGACACTTCTCTTCATTTCCCAGTCGTACAGCATGTAATCTACCAAAGATTTCTTTGTTAAATCACTGCTGTACCACGTTACCTTGTGGCTTTCTTTCTTCCGGAACCAGGAGTTGCCTACCACTAAACCGTTTCTCTTGCAAAAATCCAGCAACTTTCTCCCTTCTTCATTCCTGCTACCCCATCCTTCTGCTCCCAATACATTTTCATATCCTTGCCTTTCACATCCTACATGTGCATTCAAATCTCCCATGACAATGATCCTCTGCCCATTCAACTGCTGTTGTAGCTCCTCCCCAAAGTCTTCCTTCTCTTGAGCTGTACATCCAACTTGAGGGGCATATACCTGGGCTATCTCCAGGCTTCTTCCCTTTACTGTTACTCTGATCTTCATGATCCTGTCACTTATTCCCTTTACCTCTTCCTTCATTCCATCTCTCACAACTACTCCTACTCCACTGCTCCTTCCTTCACTGTTCCCACTCCAGTACAACCGGTACCCTTTCCTCAGTTCTCTGCGACCTTCTCCTTTCCATCTTGTTTCTGCCAAGCCCAGTACATCCAGTTTTCTTCTCTCCATCACATCTACAATCTCCCCCACTTTTCCTGTCAGTGTCTGTATGTTTAATGTTCCAACTCGTAGTCCATTAGCATATCCGGGTCGTCGTCGTTTGCATCCGTCCTTTCCGAGGCCTGTTCCTGGTTTGAAAGCAAATATGATATCCACTACTGGCTTGCTAGGCCTATCGTAGCTTCACCAGAGCCTCGTCAGCCGTCACTTTTCAGGGTTCCTATAGGGCCTTCACAGCTACCGTAGCGGTCCCGGGGCCCACGAAGTCCCCACTGTACTTCACCCCTACAGGCAATCCCCTACTTCATGCCGTTGCCCGTCTCCCACCACGTGGAGGAGGGGTTGGACTTGTGGGAGATAAAAATTTTACAGTAAAATCTTAAAAGTTGGCAGGTATGAACACTGTATTTATCCATTATCGGCGATCTTTGAACACAGAATTCGTAAAAGACACATGGCCTTACATTCAATTTGTCTTTAATGGAAATAACACAAAATAGTTAAAAACAGACACATTGGTCATAAAATATTGCAATTTTGGGCAATAATCCTGACTGAGAAATGCGTATTTTTCTCTTAGGAATTTACATTGTGGGATGACATCACGAGATCAATTGTTACAAAGTTGCGATATATTGCTATACGGCAATGATACAGCCAGGATCAACTACAATCCTAGAGGAATTAATTTAATTTAAGTTTTTGCATCAAATATAGAACCCTGAAAACATTTACTTCGCAAATCAAAAGTTTTTCCTCTCATAAAATCTTACGCTGTGAGTTGTGTGTCTGTAATTGACCTCTGATTAATACATAGTCATGTCATCATCATCATCTTGCACAGTTTCCAGCCACTGGCCGGGTCTGTTTGGAACACAAGCCTCTCTAACGTCTTCTGTCTTCCCACCATCTCTCAGCTTCCACCCTTGTCCAGTCTTCTCCTCTCTTCTTCATGCTTTCTTCCACCCCCTTCAGCCACCTGTCTCTCGGTCTTCCTCTCGGTCTCTTTCCTTCCCACTTCGTCTCGTGTACTCTCCTGGGTATCCTCTTCTCCTCCATTCGCTTTACATGTCCATACCATCTAAGTCTAGATTTCTCTATACCATCCTGTAATGGTTCCTTCTTCATTAATTCTCTGGTCCTCTCATTTCTTATTCTGTCCATCTTTGTAGCTCCAATACTGCTCCTCAAGAACCTCATCTCACTGGCCTGTATTTTGCTCTTCTCCCTTCCTTTCATAACCCAGGTCTCCGAGGCATACGTCAGGATAGGGACATAGTACGTCCGATATATGATCTTTTTGCTGTTCTGATGGACATCCTTGCTCCATAACATGCTTCTCACACTCCTCCGGAATGCTTCTGCCTGCCTCCCCCGCTCATTTATTTCTCTATCGTTTCTTCCATTATCTTGTATCAGGCTTCCCAGATACTTGAAACTCTCCACTTTCTTCAGCTGTTCCCCACCAATTGTTATTCCCGGTGTCTTTCTTTCCTTCTTCCTTGTTGTGATCACCATCTCACTCTTATTTATGCTAAATTTCATCCCATATCCTTGTATTATTCCTTCCCACACGTCCAACTGTTCCTGTACCTCCTCCTCCTTGTTTCCCCAAATCATCAAATCATCTGCAAACACCATTGCTTTCATCTTTCCTTCCCCAATTACTTGTGCCACCCGGGTCATTATGTCATCCATCACCACAATGAAAAGTAACGGTGACAGTGCACTTCCTTGTTTCAGGCCGTTTCTCTGTTCCAACCAGTCTGATCTCTCTCCTCCCACTTTCACACAGCTCACGCTTCCCTTGTACATCTCCTTTATCCTCTTTATAGTCCATTTCTCTACTCCTCTATCCACCAGGGATTTCCATACTTTGTTTCTGCATACACTGTCATATGCTTTCTCAATGTCCAGGAAGGCCATCAGTAGATCTGTTCCATACTCATAGTGCTGTTCTTGTAACTGCCTTACAGCAAAAATCAAATCCACTGTGGACCTTCCTGCTCTGAAGCCATGTTGTTCTTCCCTCATCCCTCCTTCTATCCTTGTCCTAATTCTCCTTTCCAAAACTTTCTCGAAGATCTTTGCACAATGACTTATCAGTGTTATTCCCCGATAGTTTCTGCAATCTGTTCTACTACCTTTCTTGAAGATCGGGACAATTATTCCTTTTTTCCAGTCCTCTGGGGTCTTCCTTTCCTTCCATGCTGTCCTCATCACTCGGTACAACCACTGTATCCCCACCTCTCCTGCTGCTCTCACCATCTCCACACTCAACTCATCCACATCCGGTGCCTTCCCTCCTTTCATCTTTTTCACTGCATCTTCCACTTCTTTCCATGTTAAGTCCTTTTCTGTTTGAAGTTCATCTTCCTCTTCCCAGATTTCTTCCTCCTCACCATCATTTCCATTTGGGTTCAGCAGTTCTTCAAAATATTCTTTCCACATTTTCTTCAGTTCTTCCCTATTTTCTATCTTTTGTCCCCTTTTGTTCACCGTTCTAACATAATCTGTAGGATTCTTCTGCCTCTTATTTTTTACCATCCCATACAGGACCTTTTTTGTACCTTCACTATCCTCCATCATCTTTGTCCACTCTTCCATCCACTTTCTTCTCTCCTCAGCCACTACTCTCTTCGCCTCCTTCTTTCTTTCCTGGTACTCTTCCCTGGCCTCTACCGTCCTATTTTGATACCACCTCCTAAAGGCTCTATTCTTTTCCCTTACTATATCTTTTGTCTTCTCATTCCACCACGGTGTTTCCTTCCACCTCTTCTTACTACTTGTCCTCCCACATACTGCTTCTGCTGCACCTACTAGTGTCTTCTTAAATCTAGCCCATTCATCTTCCACCCCTCTTTCTTCATCTGTTGGAATTCCTTCCTTTACCGTTTTGAGGTACTCGACCCTTCTATCCCCTTCTTTCAGTTTCCATATCCTTATACGTCTTTCCTGGTTCTCAGTCCCTTTCTTCTCCTTACTCCCTCTCAGGTTCATTACCAGCAATCGATGGTCGCTATCCAGGTTCTCCGATGGTATAACCTTGATGTCCGTGATGTTCTTATTTAGATCTTTCTCATACAGAATATAGTCGACAACCGACTTCCTGGTCAAGTCATCACTGTACCATGTGATTGTGTGGCTCTCTCTTTTCTTAAACCAGGAGTTCCCAACTAGCAGGCTGTTCCTCTGGCAGAAGTCCAACAATCTCTTTCCTTCCTCATTTCTTCCGCCCCAACCCTCTGGTCCTAGAACACTCTCATACCCTTGTCTTTCTCTTCCTACATGGGCATTGAGATCCCCCATAACAATCATATTTCTTCCTACCAGCTGCTTCTGCAATTCCTCTTCAAACTCCTCCTTCTCTTCAGAGGCGCAGCCTACTTGTGGAGCATACACTTGCACTATTTCTATGGTCTCTCCCCTCAGTGCTACTTTCACTTTCATCATCCTATCACTTATTCTCCTCACTTCTTCTTTTAAACCATCTCGTACTACTACTCCCACTCCATTCCTCTCTCCCTCTTCATTCCCACTCCAGTACAGTCTATAGCCTTTTCTCAGTTCTCTCCTTCCTTCCCCTTTCCACTTTGTTTCTGCCAATCCCAATAAATCCAACTTCCTTCTTTCCATCATATCCACTATCTCCTCCACCTTCCCCGTCAGCGTTCTTATGTTTAAAGTTCCAAATCTTAGTCCGTGTGTACAGCCGTGTCGTCTATTAAATCCATCATGTCCGAGGCTCGTTCCATTTTTGAAAGCATTTGGTTTCATCCACTACTGGATTGCTGGGCCTATCGTAGCATCACCAGAGCCCCGTTAGCCTTCACTTTTCAGGGTTCCTGTAGGACCTTCACAGCTACCTTCCCGGGGCACACGAAGTCCCCACTGTACTTCGCCCCTACAAGCGATCCCCTACTTTGTGCCGTTGCCTGTCTCCCACAATGTGGACAAGGGGTTGGACTTATGTGCACACAACTATCTAGCAGTGTAAGCCTCTTTGAGAGAACGAAATAGATGAATCTACTGGGGCATAATTTTTGTTTGTTTACAGTACATTAATAAGCGGTAATCATGTTTACACTTATTTTGTTGAAATGCATTCAATTCACCATAATTTTTTTTTGCATACGTTTCTAAGCCGCAATGAAGTTTACACTCATTTTGTTGAAATTACTTCATGGCAAGAGGACCAAAACCGAGGGTGACAGAGATGTGTCCCTCATTAAGACCGAGGATAATGTGGAATAAACTTGACACATGACTAGGAGCATTCCGATGATGAGAATAGTGCTGAAAATTAGGACTTACTCCTGTCATTAGTGTTGCATTTCAACTGAAATATCAGTCGAAGTATACATATCTATTAATACAATAAGAATGAATCATCGTTCATGATGACTTCGCAACATTAGCATCAGAGGTATTTTTTTGACAATGTGCATTACATTGGCCAACAAGTCTGGTTTTTAATTGAAAGTTAGGGTGCACATTAGATCCAAGATATTACAGTACCTGATGGTTATGCTGAACAACTATGAAATACGCAAATGAATATGATAATCAATTTCTGTTTTTGTACTGGATAGAACGATATGGATCAGTAGCTGGGAGGTACTGGGAAAGCCACAAGTTGATGCCACGATAGGACCTGATGCCATGCCACACATCAGTTGGAGTTGAATCCGCATGTAACATTTTCTGCGCTGTTTGCTTGAAACTTTCCTCTGGTAGACTCTCACGATCACGTGAAGCTCAAATTCAGTAAATGGAGGTCTTGGAGGCAACTTGTAGGAATCTGCATGGTGTATTTCTCGAAATACACGGTCAGGCAGAGTTGACTTTTGCTGCTCTTTATTCTTTTATATTAATTCATTTATTTAGGTTTCCTTCCCGCAGACATCAACAGCAAACTTTTACATTCTGTTTGCCCCGTATACTTGTTCATGGTTGTTATAAGTTTGTTCCAGAAGCGCATATTCTGCGGAACCAGCCTGGCAGCGCTCGCAGCTGCCTTCTGAAGTCCTTCAATTGCCTCAAGTCAAGAAGACTTCCTCATCAATACACCAGGCTTCGTCATCATCGCCAGCTAACTACTCCGTGAAGAAGCTTTACTTGCATAAGAGATTTTGTGTTTGTAATATTTCTCATGTTTGTATAACCTCTTTTGTTTCCTTCTCTCACCCCTTCCCCTCCCCGCCTACTTCTGACGTGTGCGATAACGTTGACCTCTCTCCGTGAGCGCTTCGCTCGCTCTCTTGTTGTTATCCAGCCGGCAAGGCTTCAGGGAGGTCTCGCCCTCCCATCGCTCTCACTTGTGCGTCAGACGTCATACATACAGTTGGGGCTCTCTCAAGAGCTTGTCTCCTGGGCTCGAGAGACATTTTTAAATTTGACGCCATGTCTGCATCTTAGACCAACGGTCTCCAGGAACCATCGCCTGCCCTACTAAATGAGCTAAGTACTAATCTCTAAAGATTTTAAACTGTTTTAATGGATTTTAATACAATTTTATAGACAGTGTAAAAAATTGCTAACTATTTTGGAATAACAGTCTTCGAGGGATTTTTCTAGTCATGCTATAACTTCTAAGCTGACTTTAAAACCTTAAAATTTAGTACTTCTTGTACAAATTAACTGAGAATGCTTTCTCACATCGTGGGATTCTTGTCAAACTAATCACTGTCTATTAAACTTAGCTTTTTTCCTCCGTGGGACCTTACTGCCCCATTCAACAGTCATCAAAATTCCAGAACTTTCTAACGTCAAGTGATCTTTCTACAAGTAAAGTAATCAAATATTTTCTACTCAATTATGGAGATGCCTTTCCTAACTGAGAAATTTACGCTACATAAACTGCTGGTTAACACCTAATTTGCTTACCTCTGTGGGAAAATTACCTCATCATTCAACTGCAATACATCAACTTTCTAATGCAATTCAACTAGTGATCTCCAACAATAACTTTTCTCTTAACAAACTTTCTGTGCCGCAATAGTGAACTTTGCAAACCCATCACTAAACTAGAGTGTAAAACAGTGCCCGTTCAACTACCAATCGCGTCGCATTTGAATGAGAGCAATAAATTTGGCCAAGACTTTTCCCAAAGTTCCCATTTCTTCCTTTCCATATACCTTACTAACACAATCTAATTAAATTATAAATTTACGTCTATTTCAATGAGGCCTCGCTTGCTAGCAAGTGCCCTCCCACAATTGTTCCGTTTCTCATAACTTAATTCTGCATAATTGTGTCTAGCACACATTTTAAAACATTTTCCCTTTTAACTAGGGAATTCTATTCTTTCTACTTACAAGTGAGTGAACTAATTTTTCTCTCCAGGTTTCACGAAAGGGTGACTTGCTGTACTTTTTATTTTTAAAAAATTCTCGTGATTCCTGTTTAAATATATGAAGTTATAGAAACATCTTCTCAATTTTTCCTTTTTTTCTTTTATTTTGTTATTATAATTTTGAATTTAATGTTTGTTCATAGCCTTTAAGATCTCCATAAAGGGGTTCTAAAAACGCCTACATTGTACCTGATTTAATCATCAAAGTTATGATTGCTTCATAATTGGTTCTATAAACGTTAAAGTCCTTAATCTTAAGCACAACTTTTAAAAATCTTATGCGGATTTTAGTGCTTTCAGCAAGTTTCAAACTTGAACCCTATTCAACATAGTTTACCAATTATAAACATGTTATTATTAGGTCTGAGACCTTTGTATGTTAAACCTATTTATTGTTCTTAACTCGAACCCAAATCAAACTTATATGTTTTGTTCAGTTAACCGTTTTCTATTGTAAAATAAACTATTTCTCTTTTTCGCTTTATCTTTCTAAGTAGAATAACGATTAGGAAGGACCTTGTCTTCCCTGAATCTTCCTATAGGCTTAAGCTCTCTCTAAGAAAAAGAATAATTACTGAAAAGTTTTTACTACTTGTTGCATTTGAACAAAAACTTCCAGTAAAAACATTTTCAAAGTTTCTCTTAGCTGTCATAGCTAATTCTAACGAGCCCTTAAGGCAAGCATAGCTAGCTCTGCAAGCTTCCTGCTTGTTGAGATTTTTTCTCTAACTTATGGTTTGTTTCCAAAATCTAAGTTTTTCCTCTGGTCTAAACTTTTAGTCGGCACTCGGCTGGGTAAAAGCTTAGCTTTTCTTAACTGCAACAATTGGTATTCTTACCAAAATTTTCAAAGAAACCAGTAAAATTATTTACAAAAGCATTAAAACTGCTTCATTGCTTCCCTTTCTGGGAGCGCTCGATCATTCGCTGGAGATCCGACAGTTCCCCGAACTAAAAAATATCACGGCGAATTCAAATTGTTTTAGCATTTCAAACCATTTGGTTAAATCTAACTCCCTTGAAGGGAAAACCAGTAAATCTTTATTCCTTATCATTCTTTGTTTTGCCAGACCACCACCCATCCCCATAGTATTCAAATACTGGCTTGGAAGGGAAGGTGCATTTACTGCTTGCTTGCAAATAGCCCAAGCTCCAGCTGCATTTCCCGTTAGCAGTGTTCAGGTCCCTACCCACTTTAGTTGTCTCACAGTCATTGTACTGTGGAAACTGTGGCTGAACACTTACTTCAAGTTTTAGTTTATGTTTTGTATTGAACTCCCGTCCTATCTATCCTTACTTTTTCTTCCTGCTGAAACCTGCTTCCTCTTTTCTTTTTATCAACTTCTCTCGGGTAGAGTTAATCCTAAGCTAAAACCTACCCACCGCACATGTTAATACAAGACTAAACTGAATTGATAAGGAGACGTAAAATGTGTGGTCATTTTGGGTGAAGAACCACAGCATCAGAATTCTATTGACTCGTAGGAGGAAAAGCTGGGCTCAAAATGCAAGAAACAATGTGGTGGGTAGAAGGAGAAAGGTCAAGCATGTAAACACGAGCCAAGCCTTGCTTTTATTTTGATGAAATTACTATCTCCTATTTGTTGTTAATGTTGCATGATGATGACCGTTGTTTTAAGGGACAGAGCAGCAAGGCCACCTGGGGCAAACAGTTAGAAACATGCTCTCAAAGCTCAATTACCTGCTCCATTGTGGCAGACAGCTATCAGTCTGTCCTTGAAGGGTGCTAGACAGACTACGGGGCCAGGCAGTATGATGACCTCTCTCTGAGTTCCACCCAGGGTGAAGAAGCGCAGGTTCCTGGTGTCAGTGGCCACTGCCAGCCACTTGTTCGATGTGGCAATGGCCATAGCCTCCTCATCTTCAGGAAGATCCA
Source organism: Meconema thalassinum (assembly GCA_946902985.2). Taxonomy (NCBI): domain Eukaryota; kingdom Metazoa; phylum Arthropoda; class Insecta; order Orthoptera; family Tettigoniidae; genus Meconema; species Meconema thalassinum. The sequence goes on from OX336393.1 coordinate 181,939,728, forward strand.
CACTCCACTCACGAGTGCCATCCCAGGCATTAAGAAGTACACAAACTACTTTGCTGAAACACCAAAGATATTCATCTCTTGATCACCTTACTAATATCAGGTGACAGGATACAGAATCTCATCATGATTTGCAGTTATTGCGATTGCACTCCAATTGTGATTAGTCAGAATGTTGAAGGCATACACATTACACAATATCTACTAAACCTGGATTGTCACCGATATCCTTTTTTTACTCTGGATGTGAAAGTCAAACATATGATAACTACTGCACCCTGAAATTATATGAATACATATTGATTCCGTGATTATTGAGACATTATAATAACCATTTCAGTACACAGAATATTCCTTGGTGTTTGCCTTCCATCAGTGTACGAGGTTTGGCTGGTATAGATAATGTTGTTCTGAACTTTGTTACATGTTCTTTACTTATAGAGGGACTTTTACTCAAGAAGGTTCTCATATTCGATGGCTCTGCTAGGTGTGTAGCCTTAGTAAGTCACAGTTAAACCATGTGGCACTACAGCCCATGAAGCCCACCAAGCGACTGCTGCCCAGCCATTTCGCCTGCAGATTATGAGGTGACACTAGGTCAGCTCGTTGGGTTACCTCGGCCGATATTCTTAGTCTTGGTGGCCGGGGTGCTGCCTCACTGCCAGACAGCTACTCAATTGTCCTCACGAGGCTAAGTGCACACCGTTCCAGCCCTCACATCAGATTCTAAAATCCCTAACGGAGCTGGGGCCTCCGAGTGTGAGGCAGGCGCTCTACCCAAAACCATGGAGCTGGCAGCAAGTCACAGGTACAATAAATTTAGTATGCAAATACATTAACCATTATAGCTCATGTAAGGTTATGGGATTCGTATTGATGTTTACCAATTGTATTGCGATGAAAATGCTTTAATCAATACTGTAGAATAATAAAGAACAAGTTTAATTAATAGCCATTTTAAGACCGTATATGTTTCGAACACTCATTGGTGTCTTCTTCAGCGGATATTGAATCAAATGATTTATTATTAATCTAAAATTACAATAAATGTCTTATTCAACTAAGATTGTAATGTTTTCTTATATATATATCAATATAAGTTATAGGCAAACCAACGGCAAATAACCCAAAAACCATGGATGCAGAATGTAATAAATATCCCGTCAGGCGCCAGCGAACAAACTGATAGTCTGAAAGCAATTTATAAAATGGTAGAGCAAGAAGACACGTTATCTTCGAGTAGTAGGGTGAAATCTCACCAACTAGGATTCAAAGAATAAAAGGAAAGTGATTATATATTGTGATGTAACCAATACTACCATAATATGTAAAGTGATGGGAAGAGTTTATATTAAATGCTAATAATATTTTTGAACTTGTGGTAAATCATATTCCATGCTTACTAGGCTTACCTTGTATATTCATAGATTAACAAATATAGGTTAACCAAGCCCTCTCTCCGAAACAATAGGTATTTTTATTTGCCTGTTATGTCTATTATTTTTTTGGGCATATTTCAACAACATAACATGTATAATATTCACGTCTCTTCATATATTAGTCTCACTCCAAACCAATCGTATTTTATATATTTATGTATACAGCTTTTTCCAATCCGCTTATTTGCCAATTAACTTTTCAATATCCTCCTCTGTTGAAGCTGCTTTCTGCCACAGAATAAACTATATACCTTCCTCTTTGCTCTCCATCTCATGCCCATGTCCATCCAAATGTAATTCCAATTGTCCTCACCACTCAATCAATAGCAACAGTTGCCATATTGCTAGTCATAGATACCGTACCATGTCTGTAGTGTATCCACATGATACACACTTTTCAGTTCAAAACTCTATGGAATATAAGATGTCGAACAAAATAGGTTACAAGATAAGTTAAAAATGTACAAAAAACTTTGCATAATTCACAGTAAATTATTTGAAATGCAGTTCAAAAATGGAATTCCTTGCAATATTGTTATAAATTAAGTTTTAATAGTACATCAAATGATGTGTTATTTTCTAAAGTAACTCAAAATGGATAAAATTTATTCTTATTTTTTTTAAATATTTCGTTCCTTACATATGAAAAGTGTTCCAACCGGATTATCGTGAAAACAGTAGACTCAAGCTAGGATGGATATAGAATAATTTCCAAAGAACATTTTGAAATGTTTGTTAGGAATGATGTCCCTGTTCAATCATCGAATATGTAAAGTTACGGTGCTACAGTATGTATCAATATACAGCAGCGATTGGATTAGAGTGATGCAGTGATGTTTGTATGTCATTGATAATCTGCATGTCAGAAGGGATAGGAACATTTAACACATTGTATTCATAAAACCAATCTTTGTCCTAATTTGCAGTGTTTTCACTTCGTAACTAATTATTAGCAAGTTAATACTGAGGCACCGTATTCTTGTGGGAGCCAATTTTCCCAACACAAGCCTCAATCCTTTTATTAGGCTGCTTCGGTGGCATAGTTGGTAGCATGCTGAACTTCTATGCCCAAGATTGCTGGTTCAAACCAGGCCGAAGTGGTCGGATTTTTTAAGAGCATTAAAATCCCGCAGTATGCCTTCCTGCGGAGGGGAAGTAAAGCCGGCGGGCCCATGCCATAGATTTAGTGCATGTAAAAGAATCTTCCACTAACTACAATTGTGTGAAGCTAAAATTTGTAGGTAGGATTTGATTAGCGCTCTATGAGTTCCAATGTTCGTCGCCAGGTGTCAGATGCGGTGACATCTAGTAGCCAAGTTCACAGCTAGGTGTCGTTGATGGTAGCATTTGGTAGCTAAAGTAGGAACAACTTGAAATTGATTGTCTGCATTCCTTACCTGAATTACAGATAACACACATTAATACGGCCATCACAATTAACAGCGGTTATCAGACAGATTCTACACACACCCCAAGTACACAGGGCTACATGGCTGCGATGTTGCAGCCCCTAAACTTAGGAACCAACCAATCCTTATACTGATGTCAAAAATTCGTCGAGAAGGTTCAAAAAATAAATGTGCGATTTTTAATATTACTATTATTTTAATAGTCCCTCATTAGCTAGAATAGGCAGACATGACAGAACAGCTAATGCCAAATGGAGAATTGCTGTGAAGAAGGGTAGGCCCACAGCAAGACACACGCTATGAGGTAATGTCACTCGTACCCACCACAGTGATCTTGGATGTGGATTTCCTCTTCTACTCCAGGCAAATGCCGGGAAGATTCCTAACTTAGGGACACAGCTGCCTCCTTCCTAATCCTCACCTGAATTACAAATACACTAATACAGCCATCACAATAACACAGGTTTTGGAGCTTCATAATGGTTTTCTTCAGGCCTTAAGCACGCGACTCACCTGGGAGTGTCCTCAATGGCTTCACAGGCGAGTACCAAAGCCTGCTCACTGAGGCTTGCCATTGTGTGCTTGAGGAAGTTGTTCATATGAAGAGCATGGTGTAGCGCCGAGTCGTGGAACTCTACATCCAGGGAATTCTCCTCTTCTGTGTTGAACGCTCTCACGATACCCACAGAGTTCCATACCTGTTAGGGCCCCAGTACACCACTATAATATTTTTTTATTAATGCAGCCAATGGCCATGTACTTTTCCTTTCAGAACGGGTCAGGGAAGGGATATTGGAAGGACATCGGCCATGGACCTATTGAAAGGAACCGTCTCGGTATTTGCCTGGTGGTGAAAATGGGAAACCACAAAAACCATTTTCAAGACGGCGAGGTGGGATTTGAACCCACGCTCTCCCGATGCCAGCGAAGCAAGAGATATCGCGTTAGCGTTCTCGGCCACTGCGGTTGGTAGTACACTACTATAATGCCAGGCAAAGAAATGCCCAGGGTGAGACAAGAGCTTCAACGTTTGAATGTGAAAACACATTCTACTGTCAATTGATTATAAGTTCAAAATTTCTGACACATTCACAAAAATAAATTTGGAAAAGGGCATATAAATTAGGAACTTACACCATTCAGTGACGATTATTCCAAAAAGAAAACAGTAAAACATTTTCAGAAGGGTTGATCAATTACAAACTAAACACCTTTCACGATTCAATATATCATATATTACGGTAATTTAGTTTATAATGAGACACCTCTTAATACTTTAATGAAACATGTTTTCAATCCTTCATTGGGCTCATCATCAGTATGGGTTGTATTAAGATATACTAAAATGGTTACTTTCTGTGAAAAATAACACAAAATTCAACTCTAAAATATCCAATTTAGAATATACAAGTCTAGGAAAATTTTATGTCCTTACAAAATAATTTCAGAAAATAGTTGAACATGTATTTGAGATCTAATTACTGTATATACTCGAATACCACCTGCACATTTTTAAACAAATTCGCACGAGAAAAATTGGGGTGCGAGCCTTATTTGAGTCATCCTAATTTTAAAGATTTAAATCGCCCCCCCACGCGCAATATAGGGTGTTCCGTGTATCCGCTAGATGGTGCTAGCCTTCTTCCGTCTATCACTTTGTTTTACCGTAAGCATGTGGTGTCATACAGTCTTGCGCACATTCTCCGAGTGTAAACATGAATTCTACAAAGCGTTTGCGGTCGTTTACTGTGAGTGAGAAACTGAAAGTTGTGAGGGAAGCTGAAATTATTGGAAATCGTGCCGCCGGTAGGAAATATAATATTGACGAGTCATGAATTCGCGATTGGAGAAAGAAAAGAAATGTGTTGCTAACAAGTTCAAAGCAGCCTTGAAACAGAGGTATACCGAGTGCATGGCGGCCGATAATGACACACTGACGCCAACTGGTCGCATTCAACGCCCGGAAGTTCGTGGATTTTGACGACATGGAATTGTATCACTGATGATCTCATACGGAAGAGCTTCAAAAATGTAGTATTTCTAATGCTATAGATGACAGCTATGACGACATTTTGTGGGAAAGTGATGGTGATAAAAGTTCCGAATTTGGTATTTCTGATGACGATGATGAATGAAGTGTTTGTGTACTTTTATTTGTATTTTTAATAGTTTGATGTGTGTTATTTTAGGACGACTTCAAAACTGTTGAAGATTAACTGGAGGGTTATCCATTTTTAAGTCCGTATTGACGCTTACAAATCGAAATAGTGAGTAAAAAATGTCCGCCCAATCAATACCTTTCACACTATAAATTTAATGTTTCTTTCTCATACTAGGGACATGTTTCGAACAATATTTGTTCTTCTTCAGCCTTATACATTTATCAACATTGTAACTTATCTTAGACATTTACATAATTAAAACACATGCACAATAGACAATTCATTAAGAGCATACAACTAAAAACGTAATGTTAAAAAAAAAAAAAACTTGGATAACACATTAAAACATTTGGAACTTCTTATTCCCATTTGTACTATATTCAGTTCTGAATGGCCTTGCTATGAAGGCTTAATTTAACGGTGATAAGCAGTAGGTCAGTAAGAAGCTCAGAGTCATCTCCCTCTGGCTTATGCTTGCAGGTGATGTATTGATGGGCTACACATGGCCTTTGGTTAAGTTGCTTTAATAGCTGCGTCATACGGATTGTTGGTGTTAGCTTGGTAAGGCGATCCTGCCGTGGGGTGTTTATTGTGGAGTAAACTGTAAAGATACGAAATTTAATTAAACTGAAAAATGCGTCTGAGAAGAAGAATAGATAAGAGTTGAAGGGGCTAAACGGTAACTTACTGGGTGACGTCTTGAATGTGACTTTCGGGTTTAACTGAGTGAAAACCCACCTGCCTGGTTGCTGTAATGAGCCCAAAGATCTAATATTAGTATGTATGTGTGGGAGAGGGAAACTGTTGCCGAATGATGTTGCATTAAGCGGCTTACCTGTTCTGGCCTGTGAGACGTGTAGCGTGGAGCCGTGTTACACTGAGTGACCTGTTATGCGCTGGGCTGAGGCGAGTGTTTACGGTAGTGTGTGGCGGAGAGGGGAGGGTAAAGAGAGGGGAACCGGTCTTGGCTGAGTGGAAACAGGTGTGTGGGTGTGACGCGTGACGTCATATGTTTTGATTAGTAGCTTCATGGGGGGTGCAGGGTTAGCGCTGATGCGGGAGGGAGATTGGTTTGGGTGTTATTCGGAAACGTTTGTTTATGCCGTTTAGAGTCGGGAAAAAATTTGTTGATGTTCTCATACAGAATGTTTACTTCGAAGTTGATTTCATTGAGATTGTGTGTTGGGTTATTGCGCTGCGCATTATCAATTTCTATTTGTTCAAGTACGTTCATTATTGCTCCCTTTTTGGTATAGTGGATGATCTCCATATCATTCTGGATATTTGTAAATTTATGACGCAGCTATTAAAGCAACTTAACCAAAGGCCATGTGTAGCCCATCAATACATCACCTGCAAGCATAAGCCAGAGGGAGATGACTCTGAGCTTCTTACTGACCTACTGCTTATCACCGTTAAATTAAGCCTTCATAGCAAGGCCATTCAGAACTGAATATAGTACAAATGGGAATAAGAAGTTCCAAATGTTTTAATGTGTTATCCAAGTTTTTTTTTTTTTTTTTAACATTACGTTTTTAGTTGTATGCTCTTAATGAATTGACTATTGTGCATGTGTTTTAATTATGTAAATGTCTAAGATAAGTTACAATGTTGATAAATGTCGAAGTGAAATGCCATGTCCTGTGGTTCGGATTCCACGTAAAAAGGAGGTCCCGTGGCTCATGATCTCGAGATTAACGGTCACGTAAAACTGCAAGCTTCCTTCCTTTTGATAAATGTATAAGGCTGAAGAAGAACAAATATTGTTCGAAACATGTCCCTAGTATGAGAAAGAACCATTAAATTTATAGTGTGAAAGGTATTGATAGGGCGGAAATTTTTTACTCACTATTTCGATTTCAAAACTGTTGGAAACTATTTTGGAGAAATGCTATTCTGTTTATTTAGTGAAATGAAATGAAAATCCATAGCCTGCTTCCAGTCTCCGACCGGGTCAGGAATGGAATGAATGAAGCCCCCAACTAGCGGCGAGGATATGAACTGTGCCGGCTGCCGAGGCCTGACGCACTCCTCTGGGGCAATGATTAAATGAATGACAGATGAAATGAAATGATAGTGGAGAGTGTTGCTGGAATGAAATTTTGACAGGGAAAACCGGAGTACCCGGAGAAAAACCTGTCTGCCTCCGTTTTGTCCAGCACAGATCTCACATGGAGTGCCCGGGATTTGAACCACGGACCCAGCGGTGAGAGGCCGGCGTGCTGCCGCCTAAGCCACGGAGGCCTACTGTTTATTTAGTAAAGATTGTAAATAATTTTGAGTAAACTTTTTTTTAAAATTTGTTGTTCAAAATAAGGGTGCGGATGTTATTCAGGGATATTTGAGTATACAGTAGAACCGCTATTTAACGTTTTTCTAGGGACCGGTATTTTTTAACCTTAAATGGGGGTTTACCTTAAATCGAGGTTTCGATAGGATTCATCACTAACTGCAGCACTCTCTCCACATACAGTGCACTCTCGTTAATTCGCGGTAATTAATGCACGAACTTCCGCGAATTATCGGCAGTTATTTTTGTTAAGCCTAGTAAAAACAAAACTATTGGTTAAAATATTGAAATAGGCTTGAACACGCAAAATAATAATTATAACACTTGATTGTAGTGTCCTATAAGACATGCTAGGCTAGTGGTAGGCCTATGTGGATTATGCCTACATTAATATAAAAAAAAACAATCATCTCGGTTTGTTTCTTAGATCGTTTATTCTAATTTTCGATTGCACATTTCAGAAGAAAACATTATTGGAGAACGAAAATTCATCTCGTTTTTCTATATAAGAGATAAGTGTGACTATAGAGACAATAGCTTGACTGTGGGAAATGTTCGGGATTTCCATTGCATTCTCCCACACTCGATATCGACTGGATCTCCGTTTTCCTAACCATCAGTCAATTCTGTGCTATTTCATCTTTGCTTTCATGTCTTAAATCATAATCGTCTTTATCGACGTCTAACTTGCCCGTTCGAAATATCGTCGTTACAGAAGTCGGCAAGCGCTTGCTTTTGTACGAGCGTAGTAGCGGTATTTTTCTCCCGAGTGAAAGTGCATTCCGCCTGTATTGTTTGGGCTTCGAAGATAAAGGAAATCTGTGCTATACCACTCGTGCCAACAAGCTCGTATGTTTCGAAGAATGCGCAAGTAGGCCTACTGTTACATCGCAGAGAAACGCAGTTCAGTCTTCTCGTATCTCAATGATTTCGTCTTAACGCATTGCGTCGCATCAGAGCTCGGCCGCGTGAGTGTTAGCACGCTGTACATCGTTAGTCTTCAGCCGCGGTCGGCTCGCTCGTGCATTTAGTGAGGAATTGATATGGAAGATGATCGATCGTATCGATCGCGAAGCGTCTGCGCTCTAAATTCCTTTTCTGCCTTGAATCATTCTTAAAGAGCTTATGACGCAGTTCAGTCTTCTTGTATCTCAATGATTTCGTCTCAACGCATTGCGTTGCATCAGAGCTCAGCCGCGTGAGTGTTAGCACGCTGTACATCGTTAGTCTTCAGCCGCGGTCGGCTAAGTTCGAGCTCGCTCGTGCATGTAGCGAGGAATCGATATGGAAGGTGATCGATCGTATCGATCGCTAAGCGTCTGCGCTCTAAATTCCTTTTCTGCCTTGAATCATTCTTAACGAGCTTATGACACAGTTCAGTCTTCTTGTATCTCAATGATTTCGTCTCAACGCATTGCGTTGCATCAGAGCTCGGCCGCGTGAGTGTTAGCACGCTGTACATCGTTAGCCTTCAGCCGCGGTCGGCTAAGTTCGAGCTCGCTCGTGCATGTAGCGAGGAATCGATATGGAAGATGATCCATCGTATCGATCACTAAGCGTCTGCGCTCTTAAATTCCTTTTCTGCCTTGAATCATCCTTAACGAGCTTATGACGTCTTTTTCATAGGTTCTTTATGTCGCTTTACCAAAACGAATAGAAATAAATACTTGAGAATTTTAAAATTTCCTAACGCTAAATGCGGGTTTTGCCGTAATGCAAATTACGTTAAATCGAATATAAAATTGCATTGCACTTATGGAATAATTTTCGGGACTTGAAATTTCTTCCGTTAAATGCGGGTTTACGCTAAATCGAGGTCACACAAAATCGGGGTTATACTGTATACAGTAAGTCTATTAGAAGGAAACTTTTATTAAAATATACTGTGATATAAATGTGTGTTATTTGCTTAATGGATCTTTTTTATTTAAGTGAGGCGACTCTTTCATATAATGCCAACTAGTACTTTTAAGTCGAAAAACATTGTTGGTTTTTTGTCATTCAAATCCATTATTATATGGAGTCTATTATTTCAAATTAGAGGAGTTTATTATAATGTAGTCTTGTAGTTGAACCACCTCCACGTTCACTTAAATAAGATCCATTAAGCAACTAATACACATTTATATTACAGTACATTTTGATAACATTTTCCTCTAATAGCCTTTATTAGATCTCAAATATATGAACTATTTTCTTAAATCATTTTGTAAGGACGCCCATTTTGCCTAGACTTGCATATTCTAAATTGGATATTATAGAGTTGAATTTTATTTTCTTCTTCTTTTACAGCCTCATTGGACCACTTCAGTCAATCATTTCTTGGTCCTCTTCTTCGGTAAGTTTTCTTTCAGAGTTGCCTAGTAGCTATTCATTCGTTCTGATCTTCTTTGGCGTTCGTCATCTGTAAATAGCCTTTTTACTGTATGTTGTTTGTCTATTTTTGGTTGAAATCTTATTTTCATGTTTTTGAGGGTGTCTCATTATTAACTTAATTAATACATACATTAATATGTCTGTTAAACACATTTTCCATCATGGTTAATGTTTTTGCTCCACATAATATAATATAATTTAATATATACAAGAATATTACCTGCTGTAAAATAAATTTCACACACTAATTTTAGGGGTGGGGGGGGGATTCCAAATCAGACATGTTGTCACCCACCATCTGAGTTTTGTTGCATGTTACCAGCTTTGAGATTCCATTTCCAGTCAAGAATTCAATGTTTATTTTACATACATTTGTGAGTTGCGATATTTGAGTGCAGTCATTGTATTCAAGTGTTGTTTTTAATCTTCACATATTGCAGAGCTACTAGTGAAGCCGTGAGGTCTACAAGCCAGAGGGAAAGAAACTCACCATAAATCGATGCTGAAGGTGTACAGGAGTAGAAGTAGGCTGGAATGGAGGCTGTATGCTCACTGCAGGGACACTTCGCACAACTTCGCTGACTTTGCTAGCATTATCATCATCGTCGTCATCACCTTTATGTAAACACATCATTTTATTCTTGAAATGTTAGTATATGACTGATCCATTTCCTTACACCACAAATACAGTATACACTTATAAATACCTTTAATGCTCTTGTCATCCAGGTCCATCCCCAGACTGCCAGGTTGAGTAAGAGACTCCTTGATCTTATTCAAAGAAATAACATTCTCATTATCTTCTTCGTCCTCATCATCCAGCAGGTTGTCATATGACATGTCTTCATCTTCATTCACATGTTCCTAGAAAATAATTGAAAACCTCATATGACTGTTATCAGCCAGGTAGGTTTTTGTTGGCACGGTTCACTTCTAACCTTGGATGAAGGAGCCACTGCAGTGCTACTAAGCAAACGCTGACAAGATACCTGTGATCTTGATAGGTGGTACTAGAGCACTACATACGCCACTGTCGGAAACTGATATTGGACTGTTTATATTCATAGAAATGGATTTCCCTTCGAGCTGCTATGGTCTTGGAAACATCACGGGTGCTGAGATATGACCAGGAAGAGACCTGACACGAGTGTCTTATTATTTTCTTAATCACTTATCCTTCCAGCCCGGCTTGACCCACAGACTCTGCAAAGGATCTTTCCTCTACCGTTGGAAGGGTGGTGTCTGGGAGCCGAACACACTTTGTCAGCAGATACAACTGGGGATGGTGACAGGCCGATCGCCCAGGCAACTGCTAACTTGGGCCTATTAAGGAAGGGTGAGGGAAGGGATTCGGGAAGGAAGTTGGCCGTTTACCTGTTGAAAGGAACCGTCCTGGCATTTGCCTGGTGGTGAAAATGGGAAACCATGCCAGCGAGGCACAAGCTAAGGCGTTAGCACTCTCGGCCACCGTGGCCGGTAAAGGGTTTTGGAGCAAATAGAATGTGGGGTTCCCAAGCGGTCACCCATCCAAGTACTGACCATACCCAAATGTTGTTTAACTGTGAACCAGCGTATTCAACATGGTATGGCCATTGGCATCTCATATTTTATTTTATGACCATTAAATGCCAACTAAGCAGACCCAGCCAGGGGATGGAAACTGTAAAAGATGATGGTGATGATGAAATGCCAACTGAATGAGCTGGGACTTGTTCCTGCAACCTTGAGCGAGAGGGATGGGAGGATATAGAGCCCTACTACCCGAGTTAGATTGAAAACAAAAAACAAAACACCTGGCCATTTGATGTTTGCAAGTGAACTTAAACTTTAAAGAGCATGAAAGAGCTTATTGTGGACAACACAGCTAATCCAAACATCACCTGGCATCTGAGCAGTATAAGACTGTGGAAGATGCTGGGAATTCATCACAGAGAACCTGCAGTTGGTTTACCACCTCCTATCATGAAAACCCTGAATAGGCTTATCAGTAGTGTATCATGATGCAAACTAAATTTGGAGACGTAGGGCTACTCAGTACTATTTATATGCATAATCATCGCATCCCGTGGGGGTTTGCCTGTTCCTCTATCGGGCGCGTCCCAGGTGGCGGATAGGGGGGCTCGCCGGACTTGTCCGGAGGGTTTGAGGGAAATAAAATACCTCTCGCGGACCAAAAACAGGCCCCTTGCCAGGGTTATGGTGAAGCTACGTTAGGCCTAGCAAGCCAGTAGTGGATATGAAACTGCTTTTAAAACGGGAACGGGCCTCGGAAAGGACAGATCTAAAGGAAGCAGACCTGGCTATGGAAATGGACTACGAATCGGAACTTTGAATATAACAACATTGACGGGAAGAGTGGAGGAGATTGTGGATATGATGGAGAGGAGAAAACTGGATGTACTCGGACTGGCAGAGACTAGATGGAGAGGGGAAGGAAGAAAAGAACTGAGAAATGGCTTGCAGCTATACTGGATAGGAAATGAGGAGGGGAAGAGAAATGGAGTGGGAATGGTGGTGAGAGAAGGGCTGAGGGAGGAAGTAAAGAGGGTAAGTGATAGAATAATTAGAGCCAGAATCACAGTGAAAGGTAGAAACCTGGACATTCTGCAAGTCTATGCACCACAGGTGGGATGCACAGAAGGCGAGAAGGACGAGTTTGAAGAGGAGTTGCAGAAGCAGTTAGCGGGGAGAGACCTGATAGTCATGGGAGACCTAAATGCCCATGTCGGAACTGATAGAAGAGGTTTTGAGGAAGTGATTGGTGGTGAAGGATGGGGAAACAGGAATAAGGAAGGAGAGAGATTGTTGGAACTGTGCAAGATAAATGGGCTAATGGTCGGAAACACATGGTACAAGAAGAGAGAGAGCCATAAAATTACTTGGTACAGCAGGGATTTGACTAGGAAATCAGTGGTGGACTATATTCTATGCGGGAAGGAGACAAAGAAGAGTATCACGGATATAAGGGTAATACCTTCAGAAGCCCTGGACAGTGACCACCGTCTGCTGGTCGCCAAGGTGAGAGGACTGAAGGAAAAGAGGAGAACTGAGAACCAAGAAAGAAGAATAAGGACATGGAAGCTGAAGGAGGATGGAAATAAGGAGAAGTTCCAGATATTAGTGAGGAACAAATTACCGAAGGATGATCCGAAAACAGGTGAAGAAGAATGGAATAGGTTCAAGGACGTGTTGGTAGAAGCAGCGGAAGTCGTGTGTGGCAGAACTAGTGGAAAGAAAAGGTGGAAGGAAACACCATGGTGGAACCCCAGAACTAAGGAAGCAGTGAAAAAGAAAAATGAAGCATTCAGGAAATGGTTCCAACAGAGGACAGACAGAACAAGAGAAGAATACCAAGAGCGGAAGAAAGAAGCAGGAGAAGTAGTGAAGGAAGAGAAAAAGAAATGGCTGGAGAAATGGACAGAAATGATGGAGGAGGACTGTGATGGCAGTAAGAAAGTGTTGTATGGAATGATAAAGGCAAAGAGAAGAGATACAGGGGAAAATGTCAGAATGGTGGACAGGAATGGAAAGGAGGTCGAAAATATGGAAGAAGTAAAGGTTATCTGGAGAGAATACTTCAAGGAACTCCTAAATCCAACTAAAACCAGCGTAGTGGACATTGTGGAGGAAGAAACAGACAGTGACCAAGACATTTCAGAGAAGGAATTAACATGGAAAGAAGTGGAGGAAGCATTAAGGAAGATGAAAGGGGGAAAGGCACCGGGAATAGACGAAGTGAGTGTGGAGATGGTGAGAGCAGCAGGGGTGATAGGAACCCAGTGGCTCTTTCGAGTAATGAAAGTGATATGGAGGGAGAAGAAAATACCAGAGGACTGGAAAAGAGGGATAATAATACCCATATTTAAAAAGGGAAGTAGGAAGGAATGCAAGAACTACAGGGGAATTACACTCATGTGCCACTGCGCCAAAATATTTGAGAAGGTACTGGAGAGAAGAATTCTGACAGAAGTTGAAGATGGGCTGAGGGAAGAACAGTATGGATTCAGGCCAGGAAGATCAACAGTTGACCTCATCTTTGCAGTAAGACAGCTACAAGAACACCATTATGAATATGGGAAAGATCTGGTGATGACCTTCTTGGATATTGAGAAAGCATATGATAGTATTAATAGAAACAAGGTATGGGAAGCAATGAGAGCAAAAGCAGTGAACAAGGAGACAGTGGCAAGAGTGAAAGCAATGTACGAGGGAAGCAAAAGCTGTGTAAAGGTGGGAAGAGAGAGAACGGAATGGTTTCAACTGGAGAGTGGTCTGAAACAGGGAAGTGCCCTCTCACCCCTGTTATTTATAGTGGTGATGGATGAAATCATACGAAAAGTGGTAAATAGCATTGGGGAAAGGAAAATGAAGGCAATGTTGTTTGCTGATGACCTTCTGGTATGGGGAGATGATGAGAAAGAAGTACAAGAGCAATTAGATGAGTGGGAGAAGGTAGTGTTATCATATGGGATGAAGTTCTCAGCACAAAAGAGTGAAGTGGTCATCACAACGAGGAAGAAGAACAGACTGGATATGGGCATAACACTTGGAGGACAGCAGTTGCAGAAAGTAGAATGCTTCAAGTACTTGGGAAGCATAATTGAAGAAAAGGGAGGCAATAGGATGGAAATAAATGAGAGGGGAAGGTGCGCAGATGGATTTTTCAAGAGTGTTAGGGGGATGATATGGAATAAAGATGTACCACAAAAATGTAAAGGAATCATCTACAAGACCTACTTTGTGCCAATTTTGACATATGGTTCAGAAACATGGGTGATGAAGGAAAGGGACAAGAATAAAATACGAGCAGTGGAGATGAAGTTCCAGAGGAGTAGGGTAGGAGTGACAAGAATGGACAGAGTAAGGAATGAGAGAGTCAGGGAGATGGTAAGAGAGGAACCATTGCAAAATAGAATAGAGCGATCTAGGCTACAATGGTATGGACATGTGAGGAGGATGCAAGAGGAGAGGATACCGAAGAAGATGTTTGGAATGGAAATGACGGGAAGGAGGCCAAGGGGAAGACCAAGGGACAGATGGGCAAAAGGAGTTAAGAAGAGTGTGGAGGAAAGAGGAGTGTGCTGGGACACAGTAAATGACGAGAGATGGTGGATGGACAGGAAACGATGGAGAGGCTTATGTTCCAAGCAGACCCGACCAGCGGTTGGAAACTGCTCAAGATGATGATGATGATGAATCATCGCATATTTTTAGCCTGGAATTTGTGGAAGAAAAGCAGCGTGCGACAATTATGCAAAGAATATTCAATGCTCGTGGCATCATTTGAGCCTTGCAGTGGCCTTCACAGTATGTGCTAGTCAAGTGTCTTGGTGAGGTGTACCACACCAACTGACGAGCCCAATGGCACACCGGGGCGAAACACTTGTACCGGTACTAAAAAGACCGTAGTGTGAAAGAGGGCCCTAATACCAGAACCGAGTTAATTTCTAAACCAATCATATACTATACTTATCCAAGAAATGAAAGAAACATCTTTTTAACAAATATATTAAACAATAACAAGGATAATTACAAACATAAAGGACAGTAACACTAGGAAAATTAGAATTAAATTAAGCCTGTAACAGACAAAGGCAAAGAAAGAACAAGGGGAAGGAGGCATGCCCAAATCACCAAAGTAAATCAATTACGCCAAAGGAATAATAATAACGCCCAAAATACGTAAAATAAAACGGCAAATGAAAACCACGTACAATGAAATAATCCGAATAATTACATCGGAAAAGAAGCAATGTTGAGGCAGAAAGAAAGAAAGATACACGTTTTAGGAACGGAAAACTCGATACGAAGAAAATCCGTAAGGAATAAACTTATTTGCTTTACAAATTAGATCCTTCATGCAATGACACGGATCAGACACGTCTATCTCAGACATCAATCACAATACTGAATATTATGAAAAAGGTTTACTTTTTTTTAAATATGGTGACCGTCGCCAGGAAACGACAATAATAGGGAAACAAAAACCCTTAATAAATGAAAGTTACGACCATCAGTAGGCCAAGATTAAATGGAAAATCAATAAATTAATAATTTTTATGAGCGCTGTGGATTGCACAATTTAAGGTTATGAAACTTGGAACCAGGAACTCTACCACAGCAAAGCCCCCAATGGTCTTGGCAGAAAATGGACGAGCACCCCCCAAAACACAAGAAAGGTAAGACACCCAAAATAAAACAAGGTAAATGCTCAAACAACACAAAGATAAATAGGAACGACATAAGAAAAACGCGAGGTTCCGAACCCATTACCAAATCAAGTTGAGAAAAATGAGCCAAAACAGAAAGCAGAATAAGTAAAGAAACATGGTTCTCGGACATTTCAGCCAAGCCAAGGATCACCTCACCGTAGGGTTTATAATCATATAGGATATTACCTTACACGACCGCAAAATTATAAAGAAACAATGTTACCAATTTTGATTCAGTATCGCCGAACATAATATAACATTTTTGGGCTCCGACACGAGCCAAAACTAACCCCCGATAAAGAACTCTAAAAATTTTACATCTCTTGCGAGATATTACAAGATGGACTGTCGATGTTTTATTGCGTTTTTTTTGTTGACCTTAATTCAGTGTTGATTTGGAACTGCCACCACTACCTCAGACTAGGACAAAACTTGACTATTAGAAAGTCATAATTATTATTACTTAACAGTTGTCGGCACTTGCAAATGGCCTGTGATTTGGATCCACAGCAATCCACCTTTTGACAGGATCGCGATCTCATTGGACACAGCTGATAATATTCGAGAGATTTGTGGGAAATACATGGAGAAATTAATCTTATTGATGTAGGTTGGATTTCTAGGTTAAGTTCATGTACAGGGGCAAGTTGTAGAAACATCAGGCATTGTAACGTGAAAATCACGGTACAACACTGGCAAATGAATTGAGCTATGCGGATCAATTTTTAGAATTTCTCTAAAATTTGATATGTAATCACGCTCATTCGGAGAAATAAATTTTCTGTATCCTTTGGGAAACAATAATTCCATTATAAGAATAGTCAAGTTCAAAGAAGAAAAAACAATAATTTTATTTTGAATATACTGTATCATTATTTCCTTAATTTATAATCCTGTGTATTCCACTTTAATGAAGACCACTGTATAGTATAATTCTTATATTTTCTCATTGTGAACACCCTGTGTGCAACATCACTCATGGGTCTTAGAGCAATGTTTCCACAGAAGTGACTGATGCTACACTGGAGCGGCAAGCCCAATTTTTGAATTTAACTAGGGTGTCCAATGCGTAAGGTATCGCCAATACCAGTTGGGTCATTTTCACGTCGGTGAACTGGGGTTTTTCTTTTTGACTCTGAGAGTCGCACTGGGGTTAGCAGCCTATTGAAACTAGTCATTCTGAGGCCAACACGCAGAGGCGATGGGTCCATACAACTTTGACTCGACTGGACTGGAGCTGAGCGTGTGCCATAAGCCGGCCGCTAGCATAGTGAGTCAAAGCCTGCAAGCACAGAGACGACACTCCTTTCTTCCGTAAGGCCACGCCAGCATCTGCAACCGACTGGCACACAAATACCAATTATGCCATGAAATTTTATATACCGATTTTTTGTATTTGTAAAGTAGGGTGCAACGATTATGCGAGGAACAATCATTTATACCTTATTCCATTCCATATACCGTATTTACTCGAATACGACCCGCCCCTGAATAAGACCCGCACCCTGATTTTGAAGAACAAAATAAAAAAAATAAAAAAAATACTCAAAACTATTTACAATCTTTACTAAATAAACAGAATAGCATTTCTACAAAATAGTTTCCAACAGTTCTGAAGTCGTCCTAAAATAACACACAGAAACAATTAAAAATACAAATAAAAGACACAAACACTTCATTCATCGTCATCAGAAGTACCAACTTCGGAACTTTTTTCACCATCACTTTCCCACAAAATGTCGTCATCACTGCCATCCATAGCATTGGAAATACTACATTTCTTGAAGCTCTTCCGTATGAGATCTCCCGAGATACGATTCCATGCCGTCAAAATCCACGAACAGAGCAGCTGAACTTCCGGGCGCTGAATACGACCAGTTGGGGTCAGTGTGTGCTTATCGGCCGCCATCCACTCCGTATACAGCTGTTTCAAGGCTGCTTTGAACGGTCGGTTCACGCAGACATCCAGTGGCTGTAGCATAGACGTCATCCCACCCGGGATGATTGCTAGGTCGGTTTTCCCATCCTTGACGAATTTCTTCACAGCGTCTATTGTTTGGCCGCGGTAACTGTCCAGAACAAGCAAGCTCTTTCGTCGTAATAATGCAACACGTTTTTTTTTCTTTCTCCAATCTCGAATACATGACTCGTCAATATCATATTTCCTACCGGCGGCATGATTTCCAATAATTTCAGCTTCCCTCACAACTTTCAGGTTCTCACTCACAGTAAACGACCGCAAAAACTTCGTATAACTCATGTTTACACTCGGAAAACGTGAGCGAGACCCGCGCGAGACTATATGACGCCGCTTGCTTACAGTAAAACAAAGTGATAGCCGGAAGAAGGCTAGCACCATCTAGCGGATACTCGCAACACCCGATATCGCGCGTGGCGGGCAATTTAAATCTTTAAAATCAGGATGACTCAAATAAGACCCGCACCCCAATTTTTCACGTCCGATTTTGTTTAAAAATGTGCGGGTGGTATTCGAGTATATACGGTAAGTTGAGAGTCAAATGACAACACGCCCGAGACGCAGAGAAGAGCTCTTACCTCTTACTGACGTGAAGTTAAAGCCAGTTTACAATATTCATACATCATCATCATCATCATCAAAGTCCTACTCCAGTCACCCGGGTGTGGTTTACAAGCCACCTCCACTCCTTTCGGTCCTTCCATTTTTCCTGTTCCATCACTTCTGCCACATCCAATCCAGCTTCTCCAATGTCCTTCAAAATTTGGTCCAACCACCTTCTTCTCGGTCTTTCCCTTGACTTCTCTTTCTAATTCCCTTCTTGCTACTCTTTCCTTACCCATTCTTTTTACATGTCCGAACCAACGTAACCTTGCTTTCTGTAACTTCTGATATAACGGTTCCATATTTAACTCTTCTCTGATTTTAATATTTTGAATTCTACCCCTTCTTGTCTTTTTAGCTGAAGTTCTTAAAAATTTAATTTCTACTGCTTGTATCTTAAAACAGTATTTTGCCTTTTATTCGTTGCCAGTGTTTCCAGTCCATATGTTACAATTGGTATGAAATACTGTTTATATAATATTAATTTTGTCCTCTTGGGTACTTTGTCATCCCATAAAAGTTCTCTGACTTGGTGATAAAATGTCTGTAATATTTCAATGGAAGGTAGTGTGCTCGTATAGGTAGGAGCTCTTCTTCGCGGCTCTGGCGTGTTGTAATTACTCTGAACTTATATGGAATAAGGTATAGCTACAAAATGTTGGATGTAACAAATAAACATATTTAAAATGATGTTGCATGGTTACAAAACATGGATACTTTTAAAAGGCCATACAAATTTCTAATTGCTGTTGTTGAGGGATTTCTAGTGGTTATGGCTCTTACTAAGTTTGTATTTAAGTTGTAGTTTCTTATGGCTAGCCTGGATTCCAATCCATCAGCTTTGTTGCATTCCAATAGAGTTGTGTGAGGTTTCCTGAAGTTCTAGCAGTCACATCAAGTTGTTGCAATGTAGCAGGTGCCCCTTATCCATTCTACTTCCAGGTTCGTGACAAAGTGTGCATATTTCAGATCTCAGGATGTTGATTCGTTTCAGATGAGCTGCAAGGCAGTCATGGCCAGTGTTATGTCTGAAGAAGGCTATTGACGTCCGAAATGGGGGAGGAGCTTACGGTCAGCTGATTCCAATATGGCGGCGAGATAGTGACGAGTAGTAAGCAAGACAGTGATTGGGTGTGCGTTTTTTATGGCTTCTAATTTATGATGGCAAAATACTACATATTTTCTTTCATTGATAGAAATATTTTTACAATCAATTTAAATGCAGTGCTTAATTACTACCAGTTAAAAATATTACCCACGTGAAGATGGTTATTTACTGTCTGCTGTTACATATATGAAGCCTGTACTTGGGAGCCTAGCGGTATCTATGTGTTTATTAATTTCACAATATATATATCTCACATAACAAAAAGGACGACTCCCTGATAATAAATTGAATCCAGCAACCCTGAATTTGCATGAATGTTTTGGGTTCAAAGAAGTGTTACTTGGAATGCTCAAATCATACTTCAATATTGCTAATATTGACCTACATACTTGCTGTTCAAAGGCAAGAATATAAATTTATTAATCTCTTGCCACAGGCAAGTTAAAATGGAGGCATCCTCTTTATCAATATATTTAATTAAATATTTATAATAATTTTATTAATGCAGCCAATGGCCCCATACTTTTCTTTTCAGGATGGGTCAGGGAAGGGATCTTGGAAGGAAATCGGCCGTGGACCTATTTAAAGGAACCGTCCAGGCATGTGCCTGGTGGTGAAAATGGGAAACCACGAAAACCATTTTCAGGACGGCCGAGGTGGGATTCGAACCCACGCTCTCCCGATGCCAGCAAGGCATGAGGTAGCGCGTTAGCGCTCTCGGCCATCGCGGTCGGCAATTAAATATTTCAAATACAGATATTTAACAAAGCTGGAGTCCCCATTTGAACTTGTCATAAGCAAACGGAACTGATCAAAAACTACACTTTAAGCCACATCAAATTCACTCCTCAGCTTGACATAAACAATAATACTAAATAAAACCTATAGAAAACATACTCTCCTTACTCTTGTACAACTTTCAAACCAACTATTGGCACTCAAAACTGAAAAACCCTGAAATGGGAACTAATTAAAGTTAGAATACCCTAGGCCGATCAGGTCTCCTGCTACATTACCGCATATGTATACTTAACATCACTATAACTTCCAAATTACGGCTAAGTGTCCTATCTGCCTGAGTAGTATAGGTGTTACCGGCCTGCCTGGTATGATGGGTCACCAAACCGGTACTTAAAACTAAGATTTTACACATTAATCAACTAAATTCAACAGTAAGGAGATCATAGCCAAAAACACAATTTAAGCCAAATCATACTTCAATATTGCAAATATTGACCTACGTACTTGCTGTTCAAGAGCAAGAATATAAATTCTCTGGCAAATTAAGGCTAGGAACATAATTTTTCTTAAGTTTTCTAACCATTCGGCTATTGTCAATTGGAAGAACCCCTAAAATAAGTTTACGAAGAGCGGATTACATTCTATGTAGGCCTACGGCACAGAAGTATTAGGCTACAAGTTTATCAGTATTTTTGATGTAGCTAAATCCTTGTGAATACAAATTAGAGACAATAAATATCAATAATCAACAGTACCGGTGCTTATGCTGTGGAAAGAAGTCGTCTTCACAAAATTGCAGACTGCACACTGTCATGTAACGTGTAACACGTTTTCCAATTGACAGCGCCGAAGCCCATCTTTCTCTCTGAACTTTTTGTACAGGCAAGTAGTGAAGAGATTTCGTACCCGCTTTACACGATTTGCAACCGTATGCAGAGCAGTACCTCCTCGAATTTGACAAATTCCTTTCTGTTTCCATCATGACGTCAATGCATCACCATGCTCACCAGTCACTATGTAACAGCTTCAACTTTCTACCACGTGGCTGCGCCATCCAACTTTTCAGACGTCAATAGCTTCCCTTGTTGGTGTTAATTTATATTGATCCTATTTAGCATCAATGTCTTTCCATAATGTGGTTACTGCTGTTTTCTTTCCCATTTCTTCATGCCTGTTTTTGATAGTATTTTTCAAAATCCTTTTTGCTGACATAAAATCAGTCTGACTGACAGGTTGTTGTAATGTGGTACCTTTTTTTTTGCTAATCTGTCTGCCACTTCATTACCTGCTATTCCAACATGAGAAGGGATCCAAAGAAATGAGATCTGTTTGTGGAGTCTTTGAAGGGTTTTTATCATACAAAATATTTCTTTCAGTTCTTTATTTTGAGGCTTATAATTTGACGAGACAGCTTGGAAGGCTGCTTTTGAATCTGTAATGTATTTGTATTTATTTCATTTAAACAAATCCAGGGGTTTTCAATGAAAACAGCAATGTCTGGTAACGTTACCACATAAAGACAGCTTTGAAGCCATTTTTCAGTGTTGCCTTATCAACATTTAACCTGAATTAAATTACAGTACAACCTGTCACATCCGGACCTGTGATATCCTAACCCTCCTGTGCCAATTGAAATTGACACAATATTCAAACCCTGCTGTCGGCCCTCCCCGTGGCCCGTCGGGAGTCCTCGTGTCCTGTCGGCCGTCGTCGTATCTCGTCGAAAACTTCGTTACTTACCTCAAGATATTAATTTTCAAACCCCGTATTAGGCCAAAAGAAGAAATAAAATAATTAGCTTCCCCCTAAGAAAACCAATGCATGCCTCTGCATGCCACATTAAATATAAAGAAGAAAAAATTATTTGGAAATATAATTGTGCATGTCAATACCTGTAGTTGCATGTAATTGAAATCATTGTATCTTTATTGTGAAGTTCTGTACCTTGTATGTTGCATGTCATTGTGAAGTGAGCTGTTCTGTATGTGGGGAGACCTTGGCTATTGTCAAAGGTAGGTTTTAACCAATGGCTTCGAAATCCGTTTTAGGGTTAATTCATCGCCAACTTAAACGTAGTGGGAACTGTTTGTTTTCCGCATTGATATGGCCTTGTCCAGATAAAATGTTTTGGTAACATGCGAAGACGGGCATGTGTCTTCACTTGTTTCATTTCATCTTGTCGCCACTGCAAGCTCATTGGTGGTTTCCGGATGTTGTGCGCATGCGCGCCCAGGAACTCTGTGTTGTGGGTTGGACAAAAGCGATATCATTGTCATTCCATGATGGGGCCCTAGCACGGTCAGAAGTGTTGAGCCTTGGCTCTTAGAGCCCGGCTACCAAGGCCGAAGGTAATGAAGTTTAATACTATATTCTTTTTTTAAATTTTGTCGACGCGTCGTTTTAATAATTATTTTCTTCTACCTTTAATTTATGTTTTTCGGCGATTTCTGAGTGCCGATTGGGAACTTTGTTTTATGTAACTTCGACGTTAGTTATCGGGCTCAAGTCAATGTGAGGAAATCTACATATTTTAATTTGATTACTTTTGATATTCTACTGTGCTTGATTTTATTGTGGCTTGAAATAACTTCTCTTGCGCAAGCTACATGAATTTGGTTTGGCCTGAATTTGCAATGCACAAATGCACGAAGGTCGATCGTACGTTGTTTGTTGGTGATGTTTGTAAACGACAAAGCTCTTAATTATTTATTATGCGTCGTGATTTGACGCGAACTTGATAGAGATACTTCTATATCTAAATACAGTGTTCTCCTAAATTCGGATTTTCGATAGCCTGAGGTACTCCTAATTATGTTTTGTTTTGCGTGCAAGATGCCGCGCCCACTTCCATTGTTCGCCCGCCATGAATGAAATTTTGATCAACTACTATTTCCGCCTATTGGCATCTGTATCTTGAGAATTCTTACGAATATATTATATGTTATTGGTTTTGGAAAACATTATTTCATTTGAATATCGAAGTAGTATATTTCATACACTTGAAGAGGTTGAACCTATCCAACTACCATAGTGGACTAGAAAGTAAGCTTGCTTGGTCAGCACTCAAAAGTGCTGAAATACTTCCCTAAACAAAAACAGGTTATGTTAACTTAAAATTTCGTAGCAGAGCAAACAGGATCTGTCAGGTTGTAGACCACTTTGGCCGATGAGTTCAAAACCCAGCCCTCCACACAACGGGTAATCCGGCGTTTGTCTTTATACGGGACACCTCTCATATCCGGACACATCTCCGAATGAATTTTTAAGTCGTAGTTGAGAGCGAGGATACATTACTGTGCTAGCTAGGGAGGACGAGTGAAAGTTGCAGCGCTGGAAGGCTGTGTGCGTGCTTGACCGCGAAGGGTTGTGGCCTGACTCGGTCAACGACATCTTCCCGGAAACTCATCCCTTTGTGTGAATAAGCGATATTCCATTCACGGCTTCTGCCTGCCTGCCACCAACGTCAACACGAGGCTGCCTCTCTTTCTACCCTTCAGTCTGTGCGTGAGTCTTGAAGCGATAGTTTGTTTTCCGAGTGTGTTTCTGTTGTTACTGTTAGTTTTACTGTTGTTATCGTTATTGTTATCTTTTAACCTTGTTTCTTTTTTGCTAAAATGTCCGAAAAAAGGAAAAAAACTGTTGTTACGATGTACAGTGCGTGAAGCAACCGTTAAAAACATTAAAATTAATCAACAACAAACTCGTGAATTATTTCTGGTCACCTAGCTATTTGTAAAAATAGCCTTGTGATATCCGGATTTTTCCATATCCGGATCGGCCGGTCGCCACATTAGTCCGGATATGACAGGTTATACTGTACATGTGATTAAGATTTATATTTTGTATATTGTTACGGACTATTGAAGAAGAAGAAAATAGTCCGCAATTATATAAATCTTATTCACATGTAATTTATTTCAGGTTATTTTTCACATATTCCAGTAATTGGAATGATTTTTTGTGCTGATCGACTGAAAGCTACAAAATTAACCTTACCACATTCAGTTGTGCAGCTAATACATTAGGGCTGCTAATTTTAAAAATTGTGAAAGTGATAGGAACAAGTAGTTCCGTGACGAACTTAAGAGCCTACTTTTCTTAAAATTTAAGATTCGTGCCTAGAATAATGACCAAATCAAGTTGGTACTGCAGTTTGAAGTACACCTGAAATAGTGTAGCCTAATAGAGTAACTTACTACAGTTGGCAGCCCTGGTGACTCTAAATATATTCTTAGTTCCATCTCTTAAGGTATAGAATGCACATACAACATTTGATTGAAGTATAATGGATAGAATGGACGTTAAATGCTGTTTGATATTGGATTTATCAGTGCGCGTAAAATCATGTTGGGAACAATGTCATGTATGTGATGCTCAGAATTAATCTGAAATATGGTGATCTATTATCGTGTTAATTTTGGATAAAATCCATTTGTTAGTATAGAAGTTACAAGCAATTAAACATTGAAACTACCAGAAAAACTTATAATCATGTTGGCAGCACTGAGGTATATTAGTTACTCCAAATTAATCTAGAATGTCAGGCACTAAACATGTGCAAAGTTTAGTGCAGATGGCTTGCATACTTCCTGATATATTGATATTAGGATTAAACAAATAGAAAGAGCATTTATTAACAGTTGGCAGCCCTGCTGGTTCTTACGAATACACTGCTAGTGCCTTGCATCGGTCTTCCTGATATTGTTATATAAGCTAGTTTATAAATATGAAGCATTTGAAATGTGGTGTTACAGGAGAATGATGAAGATCAGATGGGTAGATAGGGTTACAAACATAGAGGTATTAAGACGAGTGGGAGAGGAGAGATGTTTCTGGCGTCTGCTAATGAAGAGAAGAGATAGGTTGGTAGGACACATACTAAGACACCCAGGAATAGCAAGCTTAGTTATGGAAGGAAGGGTCGAGGACAAGAACTGGAGGGGTAGACCAAGGTTAGAATATGTTAAACAGATTGCCTCAGATGTAGGGTGTGGTAGTTATGTAGAGATGAAACGATTAGCTCAGGACAGGGAGGCATGGAGGGCTGCATCAAACCAGTCAAAAGACTGAAGACTCAAACAACAAAATTACTCTTAAAATAAAGGAAATCCAATGGTTTAAAAAAAAAGAACAAACCTGCACTTGATTTGTGGCTGCTACTTCCTCAGATGTAAAGATATCTTCTATTGTTCCCAGCTGCCCAGACATGTCACAGTAAGCTATCTCACCCTTGCTGCTGGGATTCCAAACTAGAGAGCACACCAGACGTCGCTGGTCATGTTCCGTGTAGCTAATGCAGCTCCTCTGAGCCACATTCCAGACAAAGATGTCTCCATTCGTAGTTGAGGCTGCTAGGAAACGCCCACAGTTCGAGAAAGCTGCAATAGAAAATGGCTGAAAACAAACAGTGAATGTCATCTCAGTACTATCATTACAGCATACAAACGTTCATAGAAGGTTGCTTGAGTGCAAAGCAACAGAAAGCCCAAAACACCAATTGAGTTACAGTATGGAAGGTGGAGTTTTGCAGCATCAGAACAAATTACAGTAAGAAGATTTTTCTTCTGAAATAGAAAGCTCATGTTTTAATGGTAGTTAGTCAAAGCGACGGTTATCATTTTAGGAAGAGATATATTTAGTAATTTGGCAGAACACAGGTTGGTTCTTAAGTTTAGGGGCTGCGACAATGCGGTCATGTAGCCCCGTGTACTTTGGGTGTGTGTAGAATCTGTCTGATAACTGGTGTTAATTGTGATGACTGTATTAATGTGTGTTATCTGTTTTTTTTTTAAATTTATGTACAGACTGCAACTTAGAATTTTTCAAATAGTTCCTACTTTTGCCGCCAAGCGCCACCGTCAACGACTACTAGGCCAAGTTCAGAACTTAGCTACTCGACACCACCACAGTCGACTCTTGGCAAAGAATGTAGAAACCTAAGAGCGTTGTTTACATTCTTAACCTAACCAATTTAGCTTCACACAGGTGTAATTAGTGGAAGGTTCTTTACCATGCCATAAATCTATGACATGGGACCGCCGGCTTTACTTCCCCTCCAAAGGAAGGCATACTGAGGGATTTTTTTAACGCTCTTAAAAAATCCGACGGCTTTGGCCGGGTTTGAACCCGCTATCTTGGGCATAGAAGCTCAGCATGCTACTGACTACGCCACCGAAGCAGCCCAAAGGCAGAACACAGATATATTTTCAAATTAAGAGGAGTTGTTAACAACAGACATTATGATGCCATGCCATTATATAAAAAATAAACTGTCTTATGTGGTCTAGGCATATGTACAGTATTGAGACACTGGCTCAAAGGTTATAGGTTTGATTTCCTGGATTTGCCAAGAAATGTAATTCTGGTCTGTGGTCACTCAGCCTTGAGAGGACAGCTGAAAAGCAGCTTCAATTCCCACATCAGTCATCCTAGAAATGTACTAAATTTAAGCCATGGTTGCCTCCTTTTCCAGTTCAAGTACACACACTAATACAGGCACCCAAGTACAATAGCCTTCTGTCCCGTGGCATAGCCATGCTCATTAAATCATGCATCACGGCAACAAGGGCAGCTGCAGACAAGTCCGGAAATTGGAAGTTTGAATCCCAGTCCTGACAGCAGCTATCCTGAGTGTGATTGTTCCACACTCCCTCTAGGCAAATGCCGGGATAGTACCTTACGAGTCCCGGGGCGCACATCTCATCCTTGTCCATAATACAGTTACACTGCAACAGTCATCACATAAATACAGGTTATCAGGCAAGTTCATCATACACTCAACTACATGGGGCTGATAACCAAAATGTCCCAAGCCCCTAAAATGAATTAACAACAGCAACAACAATAATATCCTAGGCCAGTGCCTCCAACCAAAATTAAATGAAATGTGGTATATCAAGGGCTACCTAGTATCATTCCACAGGCTTGCAGACGATAAAAAGGCCACAGTAGATCCCAGCACCTGCATTACTATGAGGGATGTCCAGAATATAAGTCTCCCTCGCAGTCCATACATTACGAGAGACTAAATGCATGACAGAATAACGATGCGGCAATCGTATATGCCAGGTGGTACATCCTGATTCCTCACAGTCATTCCAGTACAATGGGCGCAGATGGCAGCTCTAATTCCATTTCGTGGCTCAGCGGTAACGTTCTCGCTGGCTGGGCCCAAGGTTGCAGGTTCGTATCCTGGCACAGTCAGCTGGCATTTGAGGGTGCGCAAATGTGAGGGAGCCGTGTCAGGAGATTTACTGGCACGTTAAAGATCCCCTTCGGGGCAAAATTCCGGCACCCCAGCGTCTCTAAAAGCCAGAGTAGTTAAAAGGGACGTGAAACCAATAATATTATTATTATAATTCCATTTCCCCTTGATTACGAGCTTAGGTCTGTTATAAAGTTTTTGAATGCATAGAACATGGTGGCATTGATCGAAATTGACAGTCCACTGTGTCTATATGGGCTGCATATCATGATTACCTACCTTGAGTAAATAGATAGTGCAGGCAATTTGCAGAAGTTCGCAAAATGTGCATGATATGGAGTGTAGTGGGTGGCCGTCCCATGTCGCAAACAATCCTGTGAGCTAGTATGGCAGAGAGAGGCGTAGCTGATAAACTTTTGTTTAGTGCTTTTCAGAGAATTAGCGCTTCACGATGACGGAACTCAGCAGCCATATCCCGCAGATTTCCCACACGTTATTGTCTGCAGCAGTTCTTGGGGGGTTCGACCATACAACCAATAGCTCGGATCTCGCTCCTAGTAATTTCCATATTTTCTTGCGCCTCAAGAAGAGTCAGAGTTATGAACGTGATGCAGAGTTACAGACTGGCTCCTATTCCAGGCCACAGACTTCTAACAGGGATACAAAAGTTAATCCCATTGCATGACAAATGTCCCAATTCTGGTGGTTATGCGGAAAAAGAGTGTAACAGATGCTGTATCTGCAACAATTAAGTGTTTTCCATAGAATTATGTTTTCTATTATTGATGACCTAGAAGAATTGTTTTCTGGGCAGGCATCATACATCCATCAATTTTTGGTCCATTAAAAAATTAATTTCATCATTAACTCTGAAAGTTGAAATGTTTAAATGTAGCAAAATGATCACCTACTACCCTTTCATAATCATGTATGTACTGTAGTTGTGAATTCTTACTTGTTGGAGTGTTCTACCAATAATGACTATACATTCCTTTAATAACGACTAAGCATAAAGGATCCCTAAAGATACTCACCGTTTTTGAGCGTTCTCCAGAAAAAGAGAAAACCTTTTCCCACGAATCTCGAGCATAGAGGTGAACCTCTTGTTTGTCAGGTACGGCAAGATGGTGTTCCAAGTTTGGCTGCCAGGAAGGTCGACCCAGACTTGTAGCCAGAAAGAAGGAGTTAGAAGTTGGTAGACAATTCCACATCTTAACAGTTTTTCTGTCATCAAGAGACCACACACGGACTGTTCCATCACCGCTGGAAGAAGCCTAATGTGAGGAGAAAACATAGTTTATGTTCGACCCTCACTATTATGTGTCAGGAGACTGTATCATAATGATGGTCATTATAACACTGTTTTTCATTATGATACAGTTTCTCCAGCCAATCAGAGCTCGTTCATTGACCAATTAAGTAACGATACCTTCGCGCATGCGCTCAAAATCCAACATGTCGGACATAAACACAACATCGAACTATAATAAATTACCGACATGGAATACGCACCGTCCATATGTTCGCGTAAATAAACTGGCGAATATGAGACAAGAAATAGCACTGTACTTAATATCAGCAACACTAATTTCTACACAGCACATTGTCTTGAAACGACTCCGGTGACAATATTACAGAGGGGCGGCAGATGTAAACATATGGCCTGCATATGGCATTGCAAGCACACAGAGCGCATGCGTCGGTCGTTCAGAGAACTTGAAAGACAGAGATATCATACTTAGAGCTCGCTCTCCAATCACAACATTCAAGTGGCTGACTCTCAACAGATATTTATGAATATTTATGTTAAAACATATAATAAAGTTAATTATCGTCGAACATAAAGAGTCGTATGCATCTCGCCTATAATGGTAACTAAGACACTCGTATGGAAATTATAAAACACGCGGAAATACTCGTGTCTTAATTATAGCCATTACAGGCTCGTTGCATAATGTACTATTTTAGAATGGCATTTTGGGTTGTTTGGCCATGTAAAACGCTTCTCCAGCAAGCGCACTTAGATTTGTTCCGAATGCCGTAATTTGATGTGCCACTTGTCTAAAGCTATTGGAATGTTCAAGAATAACCTTCCAACAGTCTATACAGGGTGTAACAAAAATGTACTGCACAAAATGCTGGACACATTCCTCACACGTAGACGAAGAAATTATGTTATATGAACTTGGGTCCAGAAACGCTTTGTTTCCATGTTATACCTCATTGTCTCCAACTCATTAATCATGGGAAACACACAAGAACAGAACGTACCAGCATACCATATGCAGCTCTTGCTCACAGGAGATGTTCAATATGCCCTCCGTGGGCATTAATACATGCAACATGCCGTCGTAGTGAATCTCGGATGCGCTCCGTATGGTTTTGCAGCCTTCCATAATACGGGCACGCAGACTCTGAATATCTTGTACTGGGGTTCGATACATAAGAGCTTTCAAATGCCCTCACAAATAAAAGTTCAGTGATTTTAGGTCCAGAGAGCTTGGAGGCCAGGCAATTGGTCCACCTCTACCTATCTATCTGTCACCAAATCTGTAATTTAGAAGCCGACGGACATTAACACTAAAATGAGGAGGTGCTCCATCGTGCATGAAGTACATGCTTTGTCGCACAGCTAAAGGCACATCTGCTAAGTCGCATGGCAACAGGGCCTTGTAAAACAAAACACTGGCGGTGGACCTACGATAATGACAACGTAACCAGACGTAACCAAGAGTGCATGTTCCCCATGATTCTAAAGTTCTGTTCTTGTGTGTTTCCCATGCTTAATGAGTTGGAGACAACGAGGTGTAACATGGGAACAAAGCGTTTCCGGACCCATGTTCATATAACATAATTTCTTCGTCTATGTGTGAGGAATGTGTCCAGCATTTTGTGCCGTACAGTCTTGTTACACGCTGTATAAACCTCTGACAAGTGCCACATCAAACTATTCAGAACAAATCTTTGAAAATGCCATCTACGTTTGCTGGAGTATCATCAGAAACGTTTTTCACGGCCTAACAACCCAAAAAGCCATTTTGAGGATTATTCAACTGGCCATGCAAGCCTACACCAGTATATTATAGTTTAATTGATCTGAAATTAAGGCATAACGATCAGATGACAAATTCTACTGTTAATTTAGATTCTGGAGGAGGATCACAGAAGCTACATGGCTGTCACCAGGTGAGATCAAACTTACTGAACAATCCTTTTTATTTTAAACGGCAAAACACTTTTAAAAATCTCCATAATAAATTTTTATCAATAACTGTCAAATTTTGGTGAGAAGTAAGGCATCTTAAAAAAAACCTGTAAGTTATTAGAAATAATTAATTCATTTGGATGTTGATTTGCTAGGTGTGGTTACAGCAAAAACACACTGTTGATCACTCTAATCAGAACAGTAAATAAACTATTCCTTACACATTTACCATTTTCCCTCAGGTTTAGGATCAGCTTTACAGGTTGAAGAACATAATTCTTGTAATCAAATGCTGTATCTAAGTGCAGCTATCTTCATATATGTGACTTGTGTCCTGCCACCATTGCTTCGGCCTACTGTACTAGTGTCTGCCAACAACCAATTAAGTTGTATACACTGCAAGAGATGGTCCTTAGCACTGATCCTAGGACATGATCCTACCACCATAGGTGCTTTTCCTGCCTATTCTCATCTTGGATTTTGTGTTTCACGTTTCATCTCGTATTTTAGGTTGTTAGAATTTTGATATTACTCATGAAATAACAATTCCACCATTTTCAATTCTCTTTTTTTTTTTTCCAAGCTTCTCAGAAAAGTTAACAATACCATCTGAATCTGTAGTTTGTTAGCTTTCCAACGATTTGCAACAGTGCCATGGAACATTGTTCACAATAGGTTGAAAATAAGAATACACTTGGTAGGAAAATATCACACAAATTGCCTCCCGATACAGAATTTCACATTGCCAGTTCTAGGGTTAAAAGTAATTGTCCAAAAGAACATATTTACACAAACAATCCTTATCTTCAAATTTTAGGAAGATAGTTTTATTTCTCTTAACAACTGATCAATGTTTATTGTTGTTACCTTATCCTCACTTCTACACAGAATGATAATCACACACGTACTGGCCAAACAAGGACTATAATAGCCAGGTAGCCCGGCCGCAGCCAGCCTCCTCCCACCAGTTTAGTGAATGTTGAGGTCAATAAAGTCAAGAAAATAAAATTAATGCACACATTTTTTATGGTATTTTTAAAGTTTCTTGCAAGCACATCTGCACATGTGGAAGTCCATTAAGTGTGGTTTACAATCACCTGAAAACAGCTCAACTGTATGGCTAACGTTATCCGATCTTGACAATGAATTGAGAATGTAATGAATTCAAGTCCACATTAGCCCTTTTCACTCTGTTAAATTAAATTAGAGGTTGACCAAAACAGTTACCAACTTTGCTTGAGCGATTGTACAATATGATAAAAGTCAGGATTATCCAATAAAGTAAAAATATGTTTTATGGATATATCATGCAATTTCTTTCAAGTACTGGTATGTGACCAAGATTCTAGTGTTTTTCATATCAGTAGGTAACATGCCGAGCAATCCTTAGTATTACCAGATACTTGTCCTTGGGGTCGAGGGCCAGTCCCAGGATGGGTGCCGTGTGTCCGGACAGGAGATAGGACTTCGAAGTCTCAGGTTCAGCAATGGTGATGTTCATATCACTTCAAAAAGAACACATTCAGTGTTAGCTAAGCAGCACTATTTATTCTCTTCAAATACCATACATGTATCATAAACATACTTACCATGATCCAGATACAAGCACTTTTCCGCTCCTGTTGGTGGCTATGTGAGTAACAGGGGCCGTAGAGCGACTCACGATGCCATCTCGCTCCATCTCAGGGAAAGTGTACGTCTGTACATTGTTACTGTCTGTTGCCACAAACAAGCGTTTACCCTGCAGAGTGAGAACATTTATTGAAACTGCATGAGACGAGAACCTGCCTATGACACAACTTGGTTATTTGAGTTTCATACCTTGTTTCATATTCTGGGGAACATTACCAATTGCAATTACTGTCTATTATCTATTACTACACCATGAAGTGAGAAATCAACAACAAACTACAAGAAGTTCCAAAATGATATCAATCTGTGCGTTCACTACTTGGGGATCCAACATTCCCACTAGCTTCTAAGATTACTGTATAAAAAACCTACTTTGTACCAACTCTAACATACGGACTTGAAGTAGCAACACTGACAGGACCAGCAAACAGTCGTCTACAGGCTGCTGAAATTATGTCCCTCCATTCCTGCTTACAAAAGACAAGGAAGGATATAATAAGGAATGTTAATATCCATGAAGACCAAGATTGGACAAACAAACTGGTTCAATGTAGAAACAGGTCTCCAACAAGGGAGTGTATTGTCCCCCTTACTTTTCCTCACTGTCATGGATGGAATCCATAAACAAGTGAAACTGAAAATGGGAAGTAAAGGAACGAAGGCCTTACTCTTCGCTGATGACATAGTGATATGGGGGGACGATGAATTAGAAGTCCAAGGACAAGTAAATGTTTGGAACCAGGAGATAGAAGAGCATGGAATGAAAATCAGTGTGGAGAAGAGTCAGACGATGGTGATGACGAGAAACGTGCGAGATGGTAGGGGGGATATTGCAGTAGATGGAAAACCATTACAAGTTGTGAAAAGCTTCAAATACTTAGGGAGTGTCATAACTGACGATGGACGGATAAGTGAGGAAGTTAGTAAGAGGATCCAACAAAGCAAATGGGTTTTACCAGAGTGTGAGGGGTCTGGTGTGGAACCAGGAAGTTCCCGAGAAATGTAAAAGAATCTTGTATTCAACATATTACACACCTATATTGACGTATGCAGCAGGCACGTGGACAAGAACTAAACGGGAGGAAAGTAGAATCCAGGCAGCAGAGATTAAGTTCCTAAGAGGTATAATTGGAAAGACCCGCAGAGACAAAATCAGAAACAAGGAAATTAGGGAGAAAACAGGATTCCTCAAGTTACAAGACAAAGTCGAGATCAGTAAGCGAAAATGGTATGGACATATGATGCGAATGGGAGAAGACAGAGTGCCGAAGCGATTACTGAGAAAGTCACGGGAAGGCGCCAAAGGGGAGGTGGATGGATGCAGTGAGGGAGAGAGTTGAGGAAAGAGGAGTGAAAGTGGAGGATGTACTGGAAGAGGGACGAGTGTGGTGGAGAAACAGAAAAGTATGGAGGTCCTTGATTCACACCCCGAACCAGATCACTGGAACCGGGAAATGAAGAAGAAGAAGAATATCCGAGAAGAGCTTGGATTGGAAAGAAGCCTTTTGGAATTAATGGAACTCTACAGACTACGGTGGTATGGCCATATGAAAAGAATGGTTCCAGAAAGAACTCTTAGAGCTTATTTTGAAAGGGTAGTTCCTGGCAAAAGACCCCGAGAACGACCTCGAGACTTATGGGTGAAACAAGTTTCAAAGGATGTAGAGAAGAGAGGTGTAAATTGGCACACTATATCCTAAGAACGACTATGGATGGATAAAACAAATTGGAAGAGGCTTTTGCACTACCGCACCCGGCTTGCTGGAGCGAAGACCTGATGATGATGATCATCTAGTGCACAGGAAATGTGTGCTAAATTACGTAAATAGGCCTATGTGTTTTTGTTTCTTATGCCCGTTGCTCACGGTAAAATTGTCCTTCAAATTTATTGTACACTAATTTAATTTTATAAAATTTCTGTTACTCACGGTCAAATTCAAGTTTTATAAAACCTTTGATAAAACTTTCCATAAAATAGGACATGTTCTATTCGGTAAAATTAATTTTACGAAACGAACCAATCAGGGAAGCTGACATGAAGATGATGCTGGCGCCACGTGGTGAGAAGATTGTGAAGCTCGCTTGTAAACAAACATTTAGAAAATGACAGGCTCCGGCTGGACTAAGGAAGCTGTTAGTGAATTACTGGATGAGTACCAGATATATCAGTGTTTGTATGAGGTTAAAACTCTCATATACCACAATAGAAATGCAAGAAGGAAGGCAGAAATCTCAATCGCCGAGTATGTTTCACAAATTCGACCGAACAAAAGCCAGGCCATCAGCCATCAGGCGAAGATAAACGGGCTTCGAACTCACTTGCAGTCTCATTTCAGGAGAAATGGCTTGCTTCATGTTAGTGTCCTGTCGAATAATTTTGGGACCAACAAGATCTAGGAGTTTTTTGAAACTGCTTTCCTCCATTCTTAGAAAATTCCTATATGAATTCTGATCTTCTAACCTCAACTCATTTTCGACCAAGGACAGCATTCCTCTACTCTTCTCTTCTTTTTATCCATTCCCGAGTCCAGGACTTCCTAGCATTTCTTTTCTTCCTTTTTGCCACTGTACGACATATAATTGTAGCTAAAGCAGCAATTTTTGCTTTGTTAGTTGGAGCCATACTCTCAAACCAATGTGTGTTGAACAGCTGATTCTTGGTTCAGAAGTTTATCGGTAGATGGCGATCCTGATACATCCACAGATTTTATAAAATAATTTTACCGTGAACAACACAGCCTGCTTTCGACAAATTTTTATAAAATTAGTTGTAAAATAAATTTTAAGAAACATTTTACCGTGAGCAAAGGGCATTAGTCATTCAACGACGGCAGCCATGTTTGCCAGGCCTTGCAGAAGGTCTCTACAACTTACCGTCACCTAGGCGCACACAATGACATCCCATTACCGTTGCCAGCATGTAAGATACAAAATACACCACATAAGGTTGGTCATATGCGTGACTATTCCCACTGTGCATGACTAAAAGCCAGGGGATAAAAGCTCGACAACGGCTACTTTAGGCTTTTACACTTTTACATGGCACGTTACTGAAAATGTATGATTCATGATTCACATACCTTTCTGGGAGTCATTGGGAATTGAAATTACTGTTGTCGATTGTCACTGCTGCACCGGAAAAATTTGTTATATTACGAAAAATAAATGTTTATATTCCTTGCTCATTCAACTACGGCAGCCATGTTTGATGCACACACATTGACGTCATATCACGTCCTATCACTGTTGCCAACATGTCCGTTACAAAATACACCAGAACTAAAATGGGCGTCTGGAATAAACCATTGGTCACTACTTGGTTAAACAACTGTCTGGACGAAACCATTGGTCGCTACTTGGTTAGATGACTGTCTGGACGAAACCATTGGTCGCTACTTGGTTAGATGACTGTCTGGACGAAAATTACTGATTGCACTACAAGCAATGGGGTCTGGGGGTAAAAGCCGCAGGTTAGGTTTGTTTTGTATGCAGAACAGTATTCACTACTGTAATGAAACTTGGCGCACTTTCACATTAATTTGACGGTGCTCTTTTGTTTTACGATACCGGATAAGAAATACTGTACAAGTTGCAACAAATGGTGGAGTCAGCTGGAATTTCATCTATATAAGTCGTGATCAAATTTGGAAAGGCGGGTGGGTTACAGACAGTGGAGGAGTAAACATCTATTACTACATCATCTCCAGTTTATTTCCCGACCATTACTTCAGGTGTCAGTAGTTTAAGATTTCTTTTACCATTGAGTTACTGTTGAAGTTCTACCAGCGTACCTAGTAATTATTGGTCTAAGGCACTCCTTTGTTTTACAATACTGCCAATACAATTAGTACGGTACCGTATGCGTGGAGTTGGCGATACTGTATTCAATTTAGTTAACATTTTTCATTTGACCATGAGGGACCCTGAGCCCAACAATATCATTAGAATGGGACTTAACTGTAACACCCGGGCCCCCACAGTTTGAGATGTGGGTTGAAAATACAACAACCCTACCTTATGACAGACAGCAAAGGCCTTTTCTCCAACACAGTGGGATATGGGATCATCGTCCTCCAAGCCAAACCACAGCCGCACATCTCCATCGCCTCCACATGTTAGAATGTACCTGAAAAATAAGAAAGGTAATTAGTCTTTGGAGATAGTGATTTGGCCATGTGAAGAGAACAGAACTTTCCTACTCCCCTTACTGTCTCTTTCCATCATTTTTGTCCACTCTTCCATCCATTTTCTCCTCTGCTACCCCTCTCTTTGCCTCTCCCTTCTTTTCCATATATTCCTTTCTTACTTCCTCTGTTCTTTCTTTGAACCATATGCGGAAAGCTTTGTTCTTTATTGCAACCTTCTCTTTCACCCGCTCGTTCCACCTTTTCTTATAACAAGTTCTTCCACACACTCTTTCTGCTGCTTCCACCATCATGGTTTTTAACCATTTCCACTCCTCCTCGACAGACTTCGTTTTATCTGTTGGTATGCTGCTCTTCACTATTTCTTGGAATTTATCTCTGTACTTCTCTTCCTTCAGCTTCCATTCTCGTATCCTTTTTTTCTGTCTCTCTTACCCCTTTCTCTCTTTAAATCCTCTGATAGTTTGTCATCATCACCATGCACAGTTTCCAGCCACTGGCCGGGTCTGTTTGGAAGATAAGCCTTTCCATCGTCTTCTGTCCTCCCACCATCTCTCCGTCACACCTTGGTCCAGTCTTCTCTTTTCTTTCGCACGCAGTCCTCCACACCCTTCAGCCACTTAACTCTTGGCCTCCTCTTGGTCTTTCTCCCTCTATTTTCATCTCGTATATCTTCCTGGGTATCCTCCTCCCATCCATTCGCTTAACATGCCCATACCATTTAAGCCTTGATTCCTCTATCCTATCCTGTAATGCTTCCTCCTTGACTAATTCTCTGATCTTCTCATATCTTAATCTGTCCACCTTTGTCACTCCAATATTGTTTCTCAAGAATTTCATCACACTAGCCTGTATTCTGCTTCGCTCCCTTCCTTTCATAACCCAGGTCTCTGAGGCATACATCAGGATTGGAACGTAGTATGTCCTATTTATAACCCATTTGCTGATTTGAGGGGTATCCTTACTCCATACCAAGCTCCTAAAACTTTTCCTGAATAATTCTGCTTGCCTCCCACGCTCATTTATTTCTCTGCCGTTTCTTCCATTTTCTTGTAGCCTATCATGCTTCCCAGATACTTGAAACTCTCTACTTTCCTCAATTCTTTCCCACCGATTGTTATTCCCGTTGTGACTCTCTCCTTCTTCCTGGTTGTGATCATCCACTCACTTTTGCTTATGCTAAACCTCATCCCATATCCATGTACTATTTCTTCCCATACATCCAACTGCTCCTGTATTTCCTCCTTCTGTTTCCCAAGATCATCAAATCAGCTGCAAACACCAATACTTTCATCCTTCTTTCACCAACCACTTCCGCCACTCTGGTTATTATATCATCCATCACTACAATGAAGAGTAATGGTGAAAGTGCACTTCGTTGTCTCAAGCCATTATTTTGTTCCAGCCTATCTGATCTCTCTCCTCCTACTTTCACACCGTTTTCAAGAAGGGAACGAGCCTCTAATAGTTTGTATATTTGTCTTAATTTTCTCTTTCTCTACACAGAATTCTGAGCATCTCTGTGAACCAGTGGTTGATGAATGATGTTGATGATGATAGATACGAGGGTCATTCCATAAGTCATGGCAACTATGTTATATCTTTCAATAATGCTACAGCATGGGAAATCGACAATGTGCATTGAACCATTAAGGCCGTGTGATATTTCAATGCCAACAGAAAATAGGGTTCGAGTACAGGAGTTAACGGCAAAGGTACAAATGAAAACCATACAATGGAACTCGATGTAAATTTGTTTTGCACTTGTCTTATAGACGGTTAAGATATTGATAATATAAGCCAAATATTGGCTACACTGCGTTCTGCTGCACGGCTGAAAGCAACGGGAAACTACAGCCGTAATGCTATTCCCGAAGATATGCACCTCTCTATGCATAATTACATGTGATGATGGCCTCCTCCCATGAAAAATTTCAATCTGGAGGTAAACTAGTCCCCCGTTCGGATCTCCGGGTGGGGACTACTCGAGAGGGGGTTAACATCACAGAAGTGACAAAGAGGAAATCTGACATTCTACGGATCGGAGAGTGGAATGTTAGAAGTCTGCTAGGAGATGGAAGGTTAGAAAACTTAGAAAGGGAAATGGATAGGTTGAGGTTGGATTTGGTAGGGATTAGAACAGGACTTTTGGTCAGGTGACTATAGGGTCATTAGCACTAAATCAAACAATGGCCAAACAGGGGTTGGTCTCATATTGAGAAGGAAACTTGGACAGCGGGTGGAATATTATGAGCAATATAGTGAACGGATTATTGTAGCAAAAATCAATACTAAACCTACGTGCACCACAGTGGTACAAGTCTATATGCCTTACAGTCAAGCTGATGATGAAGATGTTGAAATGGTCTACGAAGAAATAAATGAATTTCTGAGGTATATCAAGGGTGATGAAAATGTTATAGTAATGGGAGATTGGAATGCTGTGGTAGGAAAAGGCAGAGATGGGAAGATAGTAGGAGATTTCGGATTAGGTGAAAGGAATGATCGAGGAAGCAGGCTGATGGAATTCTGCACCGAGCATGAGTTGGTCATAGCTAACACCTTATTCAATAACCACAATAGAAGAATATACACATGGATGAGACCAGGATATACAGGGCGTTACCAAATCGACTTCATTTTGGTCAAGCAGAGGTTTCGAAACCAGATTTTGGATTGCAAAATATATCCTGGTGCTGACAAACTCTGACCACAATCTGGTAGTTATGAAATGCAGATTAAAGTTGAAGAAACTTGAGAAAAGTCAAAAGTCAAAAAGGTGGGCAATAGACAGACTGAAAGTGAAGGATGTAAACGAAAGATTCAAGAAGAGTATAAAGGAAGGACTAATGAAAAACCCTAAATCAACTTCAATTGCAGACGAATGGGCACTTTTGAAGAATGAAATAATAAAATCCACAGAAGAAAACATTGGTAGGAAGGAAAGAATAGGTCAACAACCGTGGATCACTCAGGATATACTACAATTGATGGATGAAAGGCGGAAACACAAGAATGTAAGAGATGAAAAGGGGAAAGCAGAATACAGACGTCTGAGAAATGAGATTAACAAGAAGTGCAAGGTAGAGAAAGAAGAATGGTTGAAAGAGAAATGTGCAGGTATAGAAAATTGTCTGAAATTAGGAAAAGTAGACACAGCTTATCGAAGGATTAAGAATACAATTGGAGAAACGCAGACTAAGTGCTGTAATATTAAGGACACAAATGGAAAGCCTCTAACAGATAGGGAAGAAAAGGTTGAGAGATGGAAAGCTTACATAGAGGGTTTGTATAAAGGAAAGGAGATTGAGAATCATGTAATGGAAAGGGAGGAGTAAATTGATGAGGATGCAAAAGGAGATTTAATATTGAGATCAGAATTTGACAGCATTGGAAGACTTAAGCAGGAACAAAGCACCAGGTATAGATGATATACCGATTGAGTTGCTACGCTGCATAGGAGATGACGGTCTGCTCAGGTTATTTCACTTGGTGTGTAGGATTTATGAGACAGGTGAGGTACCTTCTGATTTCAAGAAGAATGTTATCATCCCTATACTGAAGAAAGTAGGAACTGACAGATGTGAGGATTACCGTACAATCAACTTGATTACTCATGCTTCAAAGATCCTGTCTAGAATAATTTACAAGAGAATGGAAAGCCAGATAGAAGCAGAATTGGGTGAAGACCAGTTTGGTTTCAGGAGAAATGTAGGAACAAGAGAAGCTGTACTAAGTCTTGGGCTGATTTTGGAAGGTAGAATAAGAAAATATAAGAGAACGTTCATGGCATTTGTAGACTTAGAAAAGGCTTTTGATAACGTTGATTGGACTAAATTGTTTGACATTTTGAAAATGATTGGAATAAAGTATAGGGATAGGAGGGTGATCTACAATCTATACAGAAACCAGACAGCAGTAATTCGAGCTGATGGACATGAGAGAGAAGTTGGTATTCAGAAAGGTGTGAGGCAAGGCTGCAACTTATCACCCATACTTTTCAATCTTTACATTGAACAAGCAATGAAGGAAATTGGAGAGAAATTTAAAGTGGGAGTGAAGATTCAAGCAGAAATAATTTCAACTCTGAGATTTGCAGATGACATAGTCATCTTGGCCAACACGCCTGAGGATTTGAATGAGTTTTTGAATGGTATGGACTCCGTTTTACGGAATGAATACATGATGAAAATTAATAAAAGTAAAACAAAAATACTGGAATGCAGCCGAAATAAATCAGAAACCTCTATGGACATCAAATTGGCAGATGAAAAGCTGAAGGAAGTAGGAGACTTCTGTTACTTAGGAAGCAAAATAACCAGTGATGGACGAAGCAAAGAGGATATAAAAAGTAAGTTGGCTCAGGCAAGGAAAGCATTTCTACAAAAAAGGAATCTGTTGACATCGAATATAGATTTAGGTATTAGGAAGTCATTTTTGAAAGCCTTTGTCTGGAGCGTGGCGCTCTATGGAAGTGAAACTTGGACTATTGGTGCAGCAGAAAAGAGGAGAATTGAAGCATTTGAAATGTGGTATTACAGGAGAATGATGAAGATCAGATGGGTAGATAGGGTGACAAACGAAGAGGTATTAAGACAAGTGGGAGAGGAGAGATGCTTCTGGCGACTGCTAATGAAGAGAAGAGATAGGTTAGTAGGACACATACTAAGACACCCAGGAATAGCAAGCTTAGTTATGGAAGGTAGGGTTGAGGACAAGAACTGTAGGGGTAGACCAAGGTTAGAATATGTTAAACAGATTGCTTCGGATGTAGGGTGTGGTAGCTATGTAGAGATGAAACGATTAGCTCAAGACAGAGAGGCATGGAGGGCTGCATCAAACCAGTCAAAAGACTGAAGACTCAAACAACAACAGTACAAATGGAACACAAATCAATCAACACCCAGTGCACAGTTTCCAAGCATTGGAACACTGTTCATAAACAGATATGGACATGTCAGTTCGGGCAGACAAGGGGCGTCCAGTTCGCGGCGAGTCTCCTGTTGCTGCGCGTCCATGTTGTAAAGCCTCCACCCAACGTGCAACTGTTCGGTAATTACCGACAGCTTCACAAAGTGCTGCATGACACTACGTAGCATTTCTGCCACCGAGAAAAGCAATTTTCACGACTGATCGCTGTTCCTATCTGCTTACATCCATCTTGTAACACGGCCAAGCTCAGAATGAACGTGTATGGCACTGGTATCTAGCTACCTGCACTTAGTCGCCTTCTGTCGGGTGAATTCTGTGCTGTTTGCCGCGGGGTTTCGAATGTCTACACTGGAATTACCGTGATGCTATATGTTCGAAAGATATAACATAGTTGCCCTGACTTATGGAATGACCGTTGTATAAACTCCAAGAATTGTATTTTCACACCTGCAATGATAAATGAAGGCTTAAAGCTATTAGATTGTACAGGGAGTCCTTTTAAAAACTGCGTAACATAGTACCGAGGATTAGTAGCGAAGGCAAGCAGAGACAGTGAGCACAGTGGCTGCAAGAGCCAGCAAAGGTGAGCCGACGTTATTGAGTAATCGCTTCCGTCCGCAGACACACGACATATAGTCTCACATGGGGAATAAGGCGGACCACAAAAGGGGTTTCCACGGGTCGCGGCCTGTAAAGCAAAGTCTTAAAAAGGACTCCCTTGTTTAATGCACAAATAGTGCAGGCCATTACAGCATTAAAATATCTGACCCACAGAAGGTCAAACCCATAACCTGCAATTTTGTATGTCACTGCTCTGAACACCAAGCTATTGGGGCACACTTTAATTCTTATTTATTTGAAAATTACTCATCTCTGATGCTGGCATGTGCCAGCCTATCATGCTGTGAACTACCCATCGACTCCAAGAATTGGATTTTCATGACAGCAAACAGTGTTTACCGAGAGAATTCGAACAGGAAGAATGAAAGAGAAAACCTAGACACAAGTAGGCCTTAACTGAAAGCAATGGACAAATTCATCTCAGGATCCTGCAATGATGAGCATAGACCTACCTACAAAATAGTTTTTTTTTGGGGGGGGGGGGAGGTATATAATGTAGCGACTGGCTCCCGGGTCACCCATTGTCCAGGCGGGTGGAAACAAATCAGACATTTCAGGGAGGGGGGAGAGAGGATTTTAATCTCCCCCATGGGTACACATCAGCCTGCAATTGCCATGTACAAGCTGAGAATAAACAAGTGTCCTTCCCTTTGTATAGTGTTGAATATCACCTAGGAATGCCATTTCTTTTAATGCCCTGCACTTGTATTTATATCCGGAGAACTTAACCTGCCTAATCTGAGCTCGAACCAACTTCAGTGGCACATAGATTTTCTGTTACATTTAATGATGAATCTTTCCAGGAGAACAAAAAACAAACACACAAATCATTTTTAGAAGCTATACTTACTTCCCATCATCAGAATAGCATACATCCGTGTGTCCTTCACAATGGGCATATCGCATTGGTCTTCTTTTCGCGGGCATTGTTCAATGCTTAAGCTAAAAATCTAAGTAATGTAGTTAATAGGCTATAGAATGATAAAATAAAAAATTGCTTATGTAAAATATCACAGGTCTAACTTTACAAATCGAACATCTGACATCTGTATTAATTTGGCGGGAACATTCACAGCTGGGTACATAGGGTTTTAATAGATGGAGCACTAACATTGATTTTACAGTTTTTGCTTTAAATATATGTTGGCAGAGTACGCTACTATCGCTACATTCTTTAAGTCAAGAGTAAAACCATGGCAAACCTTTTATTTGCAAACTCACGATGAAATATTACACTACCTTGATAATTGCTTGATAATTTACACTTGCAGAACATCACGAGGTCTAATAAATGTGTCTAAACTTGTCCGAGTGATTGGCATAGTTACTGGCTTCATGGCCAGGCCGCATTTACACGTAGGTCATCATCTTACCAAGTTGTCAATTATCAAATTTCTTAGCTTTTATAGGAAATGATTTGAAGGCAAGTTGTTGTTGAGTTGTCATCAGCTGGTGATAAATCATCTAGTCATGTCGAACAGCTGTTAAAAGAAGTCTGAAATGATTATATTCATTATTTTGTAGCTATTTAGTTTTATGTAAGTATAAACATTTATAGATAAGTGAAACCATTTGACCTTTTAGAATTTTCTTTTAGGAATGTTCCGTCAATGAATGTCAGACTGACTATTTCAAAGTCTGCTCAGTTTTGCTTAATTAATTGTCCATGTTGGTTGTAGAGCATGATTTTATGTAAATAAGCCATTGCTCGTGAAGTGTTTGCATATGCCTATTGTATTACTCGTTACGGCTTTACTTCACTCAAACGTCACTGATAAGGGAACACATTTTCTTGAGAACTTGGGGCTAATTTTCTACTTAGATTGATTTTACTTTAATGGCATGCTCGAATGTAGTAGTTACCTTTACGTATTATGTTTGATTGGAGAAACTTTATGGAAAAATACGAACTTGATTGAAATATGACACTGGTTGGCCTATGAAGCAGGGCTGTTCAGGTCATACAGCATTAAGAAAGTTTATTTATTTATTTTGTGTATATTTATATATGAGTTTCGCATCTACTTTATTTTCGTGTCCGACGAATTTTGAATCAGAATTGATAATATAGAAGCATCTCTTGTGAAATTGTCATATATGACAGCTTAAATTATGTCATTGTCAGCCACCAGTGGCTTTGCTGTGCTTCAAATTGTAGATAGCCTACCAATTGTCCACCATAGTTGCTTGTTACATTCCTTGCAGCATTCATACTAACTCTGGTAATAAGGTGCATTGGATACTTGCATTACTGTACTGCTGGATTGAGTGTGCATGTTTAAAGCCCTTGGAATGATAATTAGAATTACTGTATTGTTTTTTCTATTCATTTAACAACCTAAGGT
Organism: Meconema thalassinum; assembly: GCA_946902985.2. Lineage (NCBI taxonomy): Eukaryota > Metazoa > Arthropoda > Insecta > Orthoptera > Tettigoniidae > Meconema > Meconema thalassinum. The sequence continues at coordinate 181,984,127 of OX336393.1, forward strand.
AGTTTCATTGAACAAAGTTGTCCATATCGTTAACACTGTCTACAGCCCGCAACGTGGCCAAATGATGCATTCGGAATAATATATAGCCTACAAACACCCGAGTTTGACCGACTGCGTGGTGTAAGGTTCTCACCTGCCGTGTCTAAGGTTGCAGGATTGAATTCTCAGCACAGTCAGTTGACATTTGAAAGTGCTTAAATGTGGGAAACCACATCAGTAGATTTACCGGCACGTTAAAGATCCCCTTCAGGGCGAATTCCTGCACCCTGGTGTCTCTTAAAACAAAAAGCCACAGTTGTTAAAAGGGATGTAAAACCATAACATTTGTATTACCACACCAGAAAACAATATAGAAAAAACTTTAAAAAATATGCTTCATGAATTGTATTGATAAGCATAAGAGTTTATATATCAATACAGAAAATATCTTACATTACCTAGTACAGTAGAACGTCGTTTATCCGGACGTCAAACAACCGGAACGTCAATTATCCAGACGAGCGAGAAAAAAAAAGACGGAGTAGCGCGCGCTGCCTACAGTAGTGAGTCGGTTCTCGTTTTCAATTGTTGTCTCTTATGTCACCTTCCGTTTGTTTACTCTATAATGTTTCAATGTGTTACAGTATGTGAGTGTGTGTACTATACTGTACAGTACTGTATTACGTTGTGAAAATGGCTTCTACGAGTGACAAAAAAGAAAAACGAAATCGCAATGTTTTATCCATTGAGAAGAAGGTGGAGATCATTAATAAACTGGATAAAGATGAGAGTGTACAGTGTCTAATGAAAACTTAGTGTTATAAAATCCACGATTTATGATTTGAAGAAAGAAAAGTTGAAATTCTGAATTATGCATCGAAGTTAGATAGGGAAGAAGGGTCTAAAAAGAGTAGAACCATGAGATAAGCTAGGGATGAAAATTGGAAGAAGCGGTGTAGCCTACTTATGGTTTATTCCGACAAGAAATAAGGGAGATTCCATTTCTGGACCTTTGTTATGTGAGAAAGCATTGCAGTTAAATGAGAAGCTTGGTGGTTATCACCATAATGTACTGTGCATGTTTTTCCTGTGAAATAAACACACGTTTGTTTATCCGGAAAAATCTTTATCCGGAGCACTTTCGGTCCCAATTAGTCCGGATAAACGACGCTCTACTGTAACTTATGGTAAATGTTATTGTATATTATTTTCACCCGCCTTGCTTTGTGCTTCCCCCCTCCCCAGTTCCTGGATTCGACTATGCCACTGTGCTTGTAGTTCCAAGGAGGGCAACATTCTACATTTTCTGTATTTCATCTGGTCAAGTTTTGCTTGCACTTTCTTAGCCTTTGACGACTAATCCATTCACAGAAACAACTACTGGGACGACAGAAACTCCAAGTAAGCTCAATGGCAAGTTGATGGTATCTGTACTGTTTTTTTTTTCTTTCAGATTTTCATCCAATGGAGCAGCTACATTGTTCATAGTTGCCTTGCATGTTTGTCGAAGTTCGAAAGGTGTCGCCTATTGGCATCTAAAAAGCAGCCATTTATTATACTTGAGTCACATAAGATTTCTCAGCCACCTGTGATCTGTAGCACAGGTGGCATTTCTCAGGTTGTTATTATCATAATCATCATTGTTGTATTGGATGATTCTTAGGGTTTAATTAACATCGAGCTTTATCAGCCCCATTTTAATCTCTGTCCAGCTAATAGATGTCTATTCATTGTAGACTGGCTGTGTGGCTCAGTGGTAATCTTCTCGCTTGCTGAGTCTAAGGTTGCAGGATCGAATCCTGGCGCAGTTAGCTGGCATTTGAGGATGCGCAAATGCAAGCGAGCTGTGTCAGTAGATTTACTGGCACGATAAAGATCCCCTTCGGGTAAATTCCGGCACCTCGACGTCTCTAAAAGCTGCAGTAGTTAAAAGGGACGTAAAACTAATAACATTATTATCTAATCATTGTAAATAAAGCAAGCTTTTTGTCTGAACAGTTTGAATTTTGGGCTAAAGCTTTGTATTTATCCTGGATGGCTTGCGTTGGCATCAAAATTATCTCTAAATGACCTGAAAAACTGTATTTAATTAGAATGCACCCATACATTTCATGCAATATAAAACGGGTGAAAAGGTGGGGGTTTAAGAGAAAACCTTACATCCTGGCAGTTAGGCAATGGTGCAATCTAGAGCCATCTCTTGACATGACTAGAGAAAGGCTTGTTGACTCACTCGCTTCTGCTATTCTGAGAATATTATGAGGTGAGGAGACCTTCCTGATGTGAATTTGCCACATCACATTTCTGATGTGTGTGTCTTAATCAAGCTTATAAGGTTGCAAGATATCCATCATTCACTTCACACGGACCGTGGGGAGAGTCCGTACGTAAACTACTCAAACTTTGTCTCTGGCCAGAAGTAGAGATGATAGATTTTCTTCAGAGCTGTTTTAGGTTTATTGCTGTTTCACCCAAACTTCACAGGTTTGTTCTCGGCAAAAAAGTGTGCTAACAAGGATTTCTTGCTGTAGAATCCAACGTTAGTAATACTTCATTCTTCATAGGACATCCAGTTAATGTAATTTACTCCACTATTAGTGATTTAAAGAGCAAGGCTGTCCCCCATTTTTCTTTTATTTCTTTGGTTACAAAGATATGACATATGTCATCTTTGACTCTGTGACCCTATCAGAGATAGGTAATCAAAGCTACTACAAAATATGCACATAAATTACAGTATTTTGAACATACAAAATTGAGAAGAAATTTTATGATGGTTTTTTATTGGGGGGGGGGTTGTATACTTTGCTGTAGGCTATTTAGTATAGTGAGATAATCTGTTCCTTGCCTCTCTCCCATCAAACTCGCAACATCTAGCTCTAGTGCCTGGGCTAGAGAACTTGTAGTTTGGCTACCGTTTACTGGACAAGCATGTGAAGAATACAGTATATTTTATATCCCACACTATCTTGTATAATCCCTTGGCCTATCACTTTCTTTTTAAGAACATAATGATCTCTTAATGACCGCTAATGTTGATTTGTTTTTAGATGCACATTTGGCACTGGTATTTGGGTCCTTTCATAGGGAGCTGAAAAAACAGAACACATTTACAGCCCCATCATGTCCAAGTAAGTAGTTAATTTTGTATCATTATTTATATTTACATTTATTTATTGGAGTGTATATTGCGTGGGGGTTGGGAATACTGTATTTGTCCATAATTCACGTGTATAATGGCAGACTCGAATGAAGAGAAAACTAAGTATATGCCCGTAACCAAGAAAGAATACCCTAGTGGCTCCACATGCATAGAAATTGATTCTTATAAGTTTGATGTTGTGCGTAGCTTTACCTATCTTGGATCAGAAGTTAATTCCAAGAACAATGTTAGCTCTGAAATCCAGAAGCGTATACTGTCTGCTAACAAGTGTTATCATGGCCTCAGAAAGCATCTGAAGTCCAAGCTGTTGTTCAGGAAAACTAAAGTCCAAATGTATAAAGTTTTAGTAAAGCCTGTATTAACATATGGTGCTGAGACCTGGACACTCCCAAAATCTAATGAAAGACAACTTGGTATTTTTGAAAGAAAGATTTTGAGGCAAATTTTTGGGCCAGTGGAAGAAAACGGTGAATGGAGAAGAAGATATAACCATGAACTCTATGATTTATATAATGAACCAGATATTGTAAAATGTATAAAGATCAGAAGGTTGGAGTGGGCAGGACATGTGATGTGTGCTAATGACAGAATGATAAAGAGGATATTGAATGCAATGCCAGAAGGAACCAGGAAAGTCAGAAGACCAAAGCTAAGGTGGGAAGATGGAGTGAGAGAGGAATCAAGAATTGGAGGAGCTCAGCACTTAACAGGAAAGAATGGGGAAAACTTCTTCAGAAGGCCAAGGCCCACAGAGGGCTGTCGTGCCAGTGATGATGATGAATGGCAGACTCGGCTGGAATTTCATCCATATCAGTTGTGATCTAAAACGGGGATGGTGGGTGGGTGATAGTGGAGGAGTAAACATCTATTACTACATCATTTCTAGATTTGTTTTCATCTATATATAAAGGTATTTATTTTGGCTAAATTCAGTAACATAGTTAAATAATATTTTCCCCCAGGATTTGATCTCCTCCAAATTACTATCCTACTGCTACTGGCATGTAAAGAATATTTTTGTCATGTTATATTGATGGATATCACTATTTTGCTGAAATGTATTGATATTTCTTTTCATATTTCTCTTTGCGAATAAGAACTCAACTTTCAATATTGTTCTCATTAGATCTATAGTTGCGGTAACCATACAATTAACATATTTAATTAATATTTTCATTTCAAAATGAAAAAAAAAAAAGATATTACAAAATCTATTTAGAAAACAAATCTTTCACTTACAAAAGTATCTCCCACAAGTCCAACCCCTCCTCCACGTGGTGGGAGGCGGGCAACGGCATGAAGTAGGGGATTGCCTGTAGGGGTGAAGTACAGTGGGGACTTTGTGTGCCCTGGGACCGCTACGGTAGCTGTGAAGGCTCTATGGGAACCCTGAAAAGTGACGGCTGACGGGGCTCTGGTGAAGCTACGATAGGCCTAGCAAGCCAGTAGTGGATATCATATTTGCTTTCAAACCAGGAACAGGCCTCGGAAAGGACGGATGCAAACGACGACGACCCCGATATGCTAATGGACTACGAGTTGGGACATTAAACATGCAGACACTGACAGGAAAAGTGGAGGAGATTGTAGATGTGATGGAGAGAAGAAAACTGGATGTACTGGACTTGGCAGAAACAAGATGGAAAGGAGAAGGTCGCAGAGAACTGAGGAAAGGGTACCGGTTGTACTGGAGTGGGAACAGTGAAGGAAGGAGCAGCGGAGTAGGAGTAGTTGTGAGAGATGGAATGAAGGAAGAGGTAAAGGGAATAAGTGACAGGATCATGAAGATCAGAGTAACTGTAAAGGGAAGAAGCCTGGAGATAGCCCAGGTATATGCCCCTCAAGTTGGATCTACAGCTCAAGAGAAGGAAGACTTTGAGGAGCAGCTACAACAGCAGTTGAATGGTCAGAGCATCATTGTCATGGGAGATTTGAATGCACATGTAGGAAGTGAAAGGCAAGGATATGAAAATGTATTGGGAGCAGAAGGATGGGGTAGCAGGAATGAAGAAGGGAGAAAGTTGCTGGATTTTGGCAAGAGAAACGGTTTAGTGGTAGGCAACTCCTGGTTCTGGAAGAAAGAAAGCCACGAGGTAACGTGGTACAGCAGTGATTTAACAAAGAAATCTTTGGTAGATTACATGCTGTACGACTGGGAAATGAAGAGAAGTGTCAGAGATATAAAGGTAATACCATCAGAGGCCTTAGATAGCGACCACAGAATACTTGTAATGAACCTGGGAGTTGTTAAGGATAGCAAGAGGACAGAGTACCAGGAAAGGAGAATCAAAGTATGGAAACTCAAGGAAAAGGAAGTCAAGGAAGAATTCCAGAAGATAATAAGGGAAAGGATGCCAACAGACAATCCTAAAACAGGGGAAGAGGAATGGAAGCAATTCAAAAACACAATGGTGGAAGCTGCAGTGGCAGTATGTGGAAGAACAAGCAACAGAAAGCAGTGTAAACAGACACCATGGTGGAATGAGCGAGTAAAAGAAGCTGTGGGAAGGTAGAACAAGGCTTTCAGAGTGTGGTTCCAGGAAAGAACTGATCTGGCAAGGGAAGATTGTAAGATAAAGAAGAAAGAAGCAAACAAGATTGTCGCAGTGGAGAGGAAGAAGTGGACGGTAAAGTGGACAGAGATGATGGAGGAAGACAGCAGAGGAAATAAGAAAGTACTTTATGGGATGGTCAAAAGTAAGAGAAGAGGTCTGCGAGAGAATGTGGTAATGATGGACAAAAACGGAAATAAGGTACACAACAAAGAGACACTCAAGACAGTGTGAAAAGAGTACTTCGAGGATTTGCTGAATCCAAATGGTCATAGGGAGGAAGACAATGTATTGGAAGATGGAGAAGACAACATAGGAATGGAAAAGGACCTGACTTGGAGAGAACTGGAAATTGCTATAGACAAGATGAAAGGAGGAAGGGCACCAGGTGTGGATGAAGTGAGTGTTGAAATGGTGAAGGCAGCAGGGGAGGTTGGGAAACAGTGGCTGTACCGTGTGATGATGGTGATATGGAAGGAGAAAAAGACCCCAGAAGATTGGAAGAAAGGATTAATTGTCCCAATATTTAAGAAAGGAGTGCAGAAATTACAGGGGAGTCACACTCATACCTCACTGTGCCAAGATATATGAAAAGATATTAGAAAGTAGAATACGAGCCAAAGTGGAGAGAAAATTGAGAGAGGAACAGTATGGATTCAGACCTGGGAGATCAACAGTGGATCTCATATTTTCAGTGAGACAGCTCCAGGAACACCACTACGAATTTGGAGAGGATCTGTTGATGGCCTTCCTGGACATCGAAAAGGCCTATGATAGTGTGTGTAGGGAGAAGGTTTGGGAAGCAATGGAAAACATGGGAGTGGGAAAAGAGACTGTAGGCAGAGTGTGGAAGTGTGAGTTGTGTAAAAGTTGGAGGGGAAAGAACAGACTGGTTTAGACAAATGAGTGGCCTGAACCAGGGTAGTGCGCTGTCACCCCTTCTCTTTATTGTGGTTATGGACGAGGTAATGACACGGATAGCAGGGAAGATAGGAGAAGATAAGATGAAAGCAATGGTGTTTGCAGATGATCTCATGGTCTGGGGAAACAAGGAGGAGGAAATTCATGAATAACTGAAGGCTTGGGAAGAAACAGTGGGAGAGTACGGATGAAAGTTCAACATCAGTGAATGTGAGATCCTGTTAACGACCAGGAAAAAGGACAGACCAATGAGTGGGATAACACTTGGAGGTGGACAGCTGAAGAAGGTGGAAAGTCTCAAGTACTTGGGAAGTATAGTGGAGGAAAATGGGAGAAATGACAAAGAGATTACGGAACGTGGCAGACAGGCAGAAGCATTTCTGAGAAGCATTAGGAGCTTAGTGTGGAATAAAGATGTCCCACAAAAAAGCAAGGAAGTGTTATACAGAAGCTACTATATCCCGATACTGACCTATGGACAATGAAGAAAAGAGACATAAGCAGAATACAGGCAGGTGAAATGAAGTTCCTGCGAAGTAGGATCGGAGTAACAAGAAGAGACAGGGTGAGGAATGAAAAGGTCAGGGAAATGGTGAAAGAGGAGCCCTTGCAAGGTAGGATTGAGACATCAAGACTGAGGTGGTATGGACACTTAAAGAGAATGGATGAGAAGAAGATTCCCAAGAGGATACATGAGATGCAGATGCAGAAGAAACGACCAAGGGGAAGACCAAGAGATAGATGGCTGAAAGGAGTGGAGGAATGTGTCAAGAAGAGAGGCGAGGACTGGACCAGAGTGACAGCGGAGAGGTGGTGGGAAGAAAGAACTAAGTGGCGAGGCTTATGTTCCAAACAGACCCAGCCTGGGGCTGGAAACTGTACAAGTTGATGATGATGATGATGATGATGACAAAAGTATCATTTATTGAAAAATGTGGTTATGTGAATAAGACACTTGTCTTTAGTCTGATTGACCCTAGATTCTATCCTGACCAGGGCATTGAACTTCATACTCTTAATCCCCTGGCTCAGGGACTTGGCGTTTGTGATGTCTTCACTATTCATTTCATCCATGTTACAATACGCAGGTTGCCCACAAACATTAACTTGAAAGACCTACACCAGTCCTCTCCAGAGGTCACAAACCATTAATTTTTCTAATGACACCCTCTTTGTAGTAATACAATAAAGGAGTATTTTTACATTTCAGCTTTTCAACAGTGTGGCCTTATAGTGAGCCCGAGTCGCCATACCCTCCGATCCGCACTTGGAGCAGTGGGCATTCACTGGAAAAGTGCACTATATACAATAAGACTAGTAACACAACGATTATCACCCATGCCTACGAGGGTATACCAGAGAACTTGCTGCTTAACTTCATAGGTTGGATGGTAAGATGACTTCTCTTCTTTCTTTAAACATAGTAACTTATTAGCCTATCATGGTCGTTACCGTCAGTTCCCACAAAAACTGTCAGGGTAATAGGCCTTCATTATTAATTACGGTAGTGTTAGTTTTTGGGATATGGAAATGGCTGCTCTAACTTGCATCAAACTGCAGATGTGTTTTATGTAATTTGGATCTCCTCCCCCCACATTGTGTTTTATGTAGCTGATATATGACAAAATATCCCAGTGGCATTGGTAGGGGGAGAGAGCTTTCCCAGCATTCCTTACTGTTTTTGTCATTTCTTACCTGACTTAGAGCCAGGTCCACTGGCCTTGTCTTGGCCACAGTTCAGAGGATATGTATGTCTGCCCATCTTTTTCACAACTTTCACAACTTTCTTCCTCATCTCACCAGTGGATATAGCATTGCAGTCAAGATACACTTTCATATGTGGTGCTATCTCACTTGTTTATATTCTTCGTTTTGCCTGGCTTTGCCAAGCAATTTAATTCTGGTCTGAGGACTGGAATGGGGTCCACTCAGCCTCATAAGGCAAAACTGAGAAGAGTTGGGTTCGATTCCTATCTCAGCCACCCTGGAAGTGGTTTTCCACTTCCACTCCAGGCAAATGCGGGGAGGCTCCTAACTTAAAGCATGGCCCCCTCCTTCCCAATCCTCACCTTTATTACAAATACACACTACTACAGACACCTCAATAACCCAGCTTATCTGACAAATTCCATACATACACACACCCATGTACGCAGAGCTAAATGAACTCTTTATTTCGCAAAGCTCCTAACTGAATTGACATCATCTTCGTTTTGCTAAACTTTTTTTTGGTAGAAAATTGAAATTGCAAAACCATGAATAAGTGATGCTGCACCTGCAGGACAAATGTTAAACTGTGATGCAACGGAAATACTTTCAGGTCCCTCTGACCTCATCTGTGGACACAAATCAATACAAGAATGTGCCAACCTACTGTCGACCAAATTATTATGTGTACTAGAGTTTGAGGGTTGTTTGTGAAGTAACCAATAGACCTACATAAAATCCAATAACATCATCATTTTCGTCGTTCTATTTTACGTTAGTTCATGTAGGTTGGGAATTTTTAATTTATATTTTAATATGTTTATCGCAGTTGGAACACAAAAAGTGCACGTTTTTAAGCGTGTTTCAACCATGCGTCATATTTAAGAATTATTATCTCACAAATCCGTCATCAGATCGAATCCAAATTTTAACACAATATACATTGGAATGTTGTATAACTTTTTTATTAATTTTAAAATTTTGTGTGCTCAAGAAACAAAGTTATCATTTTTGTAAGGTAACTTCTTCTCGGCTCGGGGTGGTTTGAAAATGTAGTTCTTGGTCGCGTTGTAATCCTTATACATCAAAAAGGTATGCTGTATGATTTTGAAATACGTAAATTAATTCACTTATTTTATATCGGTTTATACGGGGAATTAAGACATGGTTCACCAGTTAGCCGCTCCGGTGCAAGCTGTATAAAATAAGTGAATTAATTTACGTATTTCACAGTCATGCAGCATAACTTTTTGATGTATAAAGATTTCAATGCAACCAAGAACTACAGTTTCCAACGACCCCGAGCCGAGAAAAGGTTACCTTACAAAAATGATAAGAACTTTCGTTCTTGAACACATAAAATTTTGAATTAATAAACCAGTTATATAACATTCCCATGTATATTGTGTTAAAATTTGGATTCGATCTGATGACGGGTTTGTGAGATAATAATTCTTAAATGTGACCCATGGTTGAAACACGTTTAAAAACGGGCACTTTTTGTGTTTCAACTGCGATAAAAAGTAATAAAATATAAATTAGACATTCCAAACCTACATGAACTAACGTAAAATTGAACGACGAAAAAGATGATGTTATTGGATTTTATGTAGGTGTATTGGTTACTTCAGAAACAACTTTCAAACTCGAGTGCACATAATATTTTGGTCGACAGTAGTACTGAATAACAGTGCTGAATATTTTAAGGCATGGAGTCAATAAGGCCCTGGAACACTTCTTGAGGAATTGTGGTCCATGGCTTGCTGCACTGCACAGGTCAGTTGGTCTAGAGTTAACCATTTATGGACCCATCGAATCCTACACACGAACAATGGAGCTGAGTTCTCAGGATTTGCTGGGCCATTGTAATGTTGTGGAGAGCTTCTTTGGAGATGCATGCAGTGTGAAACTGCTGAAACATCCCATTTGCAATGTTTGCCATCATAGGCACAACCACTTGATTGAGTACCTGGGCCATTTTCATATTTTTTGTCAGATTTCAAGTCCCAAAATTGACAAGGTTGTCAGAAATGAAATGTTATTGTATTTGCTTGGAAGAGGGCTCAAAAATTTTGTAATACCGGTATCCTTCTGCAACTCAAAACTTTAATGGCCAGACAGGAATATAAATTTTGATTGCTGTAATGCAGTAAAATGTAAAAAATCTCATGAATGACACAAAAGTAATTATTTTTATTTTTCCTCAGTTTCTTCTTAATATGTACTGGAACATTAAACTTGAGTTTTCATGCTGTGCCACCAAAAATATTAGAACCAACCATATATTGTTTCTCATGAGTCGTATAGAATCTGATATCATTTTGTCTTTATTTTTGTAACTTCTTTATTGTGTACAGCCAAAATTATTTTTAATGGAGGATGTTGGCTCATATTTCACTATTTTCCAATATACCACTGGGTGTCAGTTTTGAGATTTAAATTGCATTAAAAAAGTGGCTTTCGTAACAGTGTCACTCGAGAGGTTTTAGATAGGAGACAAATACAATGTATTTTTCAAAACAATTTTTAATTTTTTAATATAGAATGTTACATAAGTTAACATACTTCTTTTTATGATTGCAGTCTCAACAAACAGTATTTTCTTATTAACTTAGGTTGCACAATACAGTCTTTAAATCTTTAAACTTAAGTTTTACTTTTACTTTAGGAAGTAATTTGACCTCAAATGTTGATTCCACTTCTTGCGTTACAAGTTGAACAGCTTTCCTACTGGGAGTCAGAAGTTAGTTTTGATTGGTAGTCTTAGATAATTCACATGTGTCATTGTTAGATTTTTTTGCCTCTGAAATTGCTTTTTTATTTTCCAATTATGTCGTCTTATAACTTGGTTTTCATGCTCAAGTACCTGTATCTTTATTTTGAGTGTGCCAATTTCCTACTTGGTTCTCTTTCTGTTCTGTTGTACTTGCTTCAGTTTGCTCCTTTTTTTGATGAGGAGGGACTCTTGTGGGTGGCATAAACAAGCTGGAAGCATTGGTGTTGCCTGGAATTTGTCTGATCAACCAAAACTGGAACATTGGACTGCTGGTGCTGCCTGAAGATCCATTATTAGTCATTTCCAATATGTCTTATCGTTGCATCCCTGGTAGATTATTGGCCGACATTATGTGTGATTAGCGTCGGTGGAGCTACATTGCAGGGCCGTCTCAAATCCTGAAAAATCGATGGACTAGGGATGGTGCTGGGATACGTTTTGTTCCTCCTATTGTTATCCCACACTCCCAATTTCTCCGCACTTTTCTTTGTTCCATTGCACTCGTCAGAGATTTTTCGCCGTTGGGAATTCCTAAAATTTGAAGATAATAGAAAATAAATAAAAATAAAACAGAAAAAGAATGTATATTGCACACAGGTTTATGAAACTATCAATAGGTGTTTTGGTAGGTATACCACCTTCCGGAAATGCTTTTGTTTGTATTTTCTTTCCGGTTGTAAGTCTTATTTTCTCTCCCCCTGTACCATTTACATCTCTCTGCATTGGAAAAATCCTAAAGCATGAAAAAATGTAAATGTGTAGTCATTTTATTAATTAAGCAAGAAATTATACTCATGAGTAACACAGTAGCTCATGAGTGACAAGTTCGGAATTTTCCTTGGAGTCGCTCAGGAGCCATGTCAGTCATGAGTTATTAAAAGTAAGCCTACATTAGGCCTACTGGATACTGTTTTAAGCCAATTTGAAGTGGGCTATATAAAGATACATAGTAAGGCTACAAAATGTGATATATAAGATTTTTAGAAATAAATTAATACTTATTAAAATATACATACCACTTATGAGAACCTTAGCAAACGCTTGCCATGTTTTGAAGAGTGAGGTCCACACAGCACATGTCCTTCTACAATGGTGGAATTGAAAACACTGAAGAGCAAGCTCCCCCTCCAATGATTCACAATCTGTAACTGTTGTTGTTGTTTGAGTCTTCAGTCTTTTGACTGGTTTGATGCAGCTCTCCATGCGTCCCTGTCCTGAGCTAATCGTTTCATCTCTACATAGCTACCACACCCTACATCCGAGGCAATCTGTTTAACATATTCTAACCTTGGTCTACCCCTACAGTTCTTGTCCTCGACCCTTCCTTCCATAACTAAGCTTGCTATTCCTGGGTGTCTTAGTATGTGTCCTACCAACCTATCTCTTCTCTTCATTAGCAGTCGCCAGAAACATCTCTCCTCTCCCACTCGCCTTAATACCTCTTCGTTTGTAACCCTATCTACCCATCTGATCTTCATCATTCTCCTGTAACACCACATTTCAAATGCCTCAATTCTCCTCTTTTCTGCTGCACCAATAGTCCAGGTTTCACTTCCATACAGCGCCACGCTCCAGACAAAGGCTTTCAAAAATGACTTCCTAATACCTAAATCTATATTCGATGTCAACAGATTCCTATTTTGTAGAAAGGCTTTCCTTCCCTGAGCCAACCTACTTTTTATATCCTCTTTGCTTCGTCCATCACTGGTTATTCTGCTTCCTAAGTAACAGAAGTCTCCTACTTCCTTCAGCTTTTCACCTGCCAATTTGATCTCCATAGAGGTTTCTGATTTATTTCGGCTGCATTCCAGTATTTTTGTTTTACATTTATTAATTTTCATCATGAAGTCCTTCCGTAAGACGGAATCCATACCATTCAAAAACTCATTCAAATCCTCAGGCTTGTCGGCCAAGATGACGATGTCATCAGCAAATCTCAGAGTTGAAATTATTTCTCCTTGAATCTTCACTCCCACTTTAAATTTTTCTCCAATTTCCTTCATTGCTTGTTCAATGTAAAGATTGAAAAGTATGGGTGATAAGTTGCAGCCTTGCCTTACACCTTTCTGAATACCAGCTTCTCTCTCATATCCTTCAGCTCGAATGACTGCTGTCTGGTTTCTGTATAGATTGTATATCACCCTCCTATCCCTGTACTTGATTCCAATAGATTTCAAAATGTCAAACAATTTAGTCCAATCAACGTTATCAAAAGCCTTTTCTAAGTCTACAAATGCCATGAACGTTCTCTTATCTTTCCTTATTCTACCTTCCAAAATCAGCCTAAGACTTAGTACAGCTTCCCTTGTTCCTACATTTCTCCTGAAACCAAACTGGTCTTCACCCAACTCCGTTTCGATCTGGCTTTCAATCCTCTTGTAAATTATTCTAGACAGGATCTTTGAAGCATGAGTAATCAAGCTGAGTGTACGGTAATCTTCACATCTGTCAGCTCCCACTTTCTTTGGTATAGGGATGATAACATTCTTCTTGAAATCAGGGGGTACCTCACCTGTCTCATAAATCCTACACACCAAGTGAAATAACCTGATCAGACCTTCATCTCCTATGCAGCGTAGCAACTCAATCGGTATATCATCTATGCCTGGTGCTTTGTTCCTGCCTAAGTCCTCTAATGCTCTGTCAAATTCTGATCTCAATATTAAATCTCCTTTTGCATCCTCATCAATTTCCTCCTCCCTTTCCATTACATGATTCTCAATCTCATTTCCCTTATACAAGCACTCTATGTAAGCTTTCCATCTCTCAAGCTTTTCTTCCCTATCTGTTAGAGGCTTTCCATTTGTGTCCTTAATATTACAGCACTTAGTCTTCTTTTCCCCAAAAGTATTCTTAATCCTTCGATAAGCTGTGTCTACTTTTCCTAATTTCAGACACTTTTCTATACCTGCACATTTCTCTTTCAACCATTCTTCTTTCGCTTCCTTGCACTTCTTGTTAACCTCATTTCTCAGACGTCTGTATTCTGCTTTCCCCTCTTCATCTCTTAGATTCTTGTGTTTCCGCCTTTCTTCCATCAATTCTAGTATATCCTGAGTGATCCACGGTTTTCTACCTATTCTTTCTTTCCTACCAATGTTTTCTTCTGCGGATTTTGTTATTTCATTCTTCAAAAGTGCCCATTAGTCTGCAATTGAAGTTTGTTTAGGGGTTTTGATTAGTCCTTCCTTTATACTCTTCTTGAATCTTTCGTTTACATCCTTTACTTTCAGTCTGTCTATTGCCCACCTTTTTGGCTTTTGACTTTTCTTCAGTTTCTTCAACTTAAATCTGCATTTCATTACAACCAGATTGTGGTCAGAGTTTATGTCAGCACCAGGATATGTTTTACAATCCAAAATCTGGTTTCGAAACCTCTGCTTGACCATAATGAAGTCGATTTGGTAACGCCCTGTATCTCCTGGTCTTATCCATGTGTATATTCTTCTATTGTGGTTATTGAATAAGGTGTTAGCTATGACCAACTCATGTTCGGTGCAGAATTCCATCAGCCTGCTTCCTCGATCATTCCTTTCACCTAATCCGAAATCTCCTACTATCTTCCCTTCTCTCCCTTTTCCTACCACAGCATTCCAATCTCCCATTACTATAAAATTTTCATCACCTTTGATATACCTCAGAATGTCATCTATTTCTTCGTAGACCTTTTCAACATCCTCATCATCAGCTTGACTGGTAGGCATATAGACTTGTACCACTGTGGTGCACGTAGGTTTAGTATTGATTTTTGCTACAATAATCTGTTCACTGTATTGCTCATAATATTCTACCCGCTGTCCAAGTTTCCTACTCAATATGAGACCAACTCCTGCTTGGCCATTGTTTGATTTAGTGCTAATGACCCTATAGTCTCCTGACCAAAAGTCCTGTTCTTCCTGCCAGCGCATTTCACTAATCCCAACCAAATCCAACCTCAACCTATCCATTTCCCTTTCTAAGTTTTCTAACCTTCCACTTCCTAGCAGACTTCTAACATTCCACGCTCCGATCCGTAGAATGTCAGATTTCCTCTTTGTCACTTCTGTGATGTTAACCCCCTTTCGAGTAGTCCCCACCCGGAGATCCGAACGGGGGACTAGTTTACCTCCGGATTGAAATTTTACAAGGGAGGAGGCCATCATCACATGTAATTATGCATAGAGAGGTGCATATCCTCGGGAATAGCATTACGGCTGTAGTTTCCCGTTGCTTTCAGCCGAAACAAATGACTGCAGTGCTGTTACTCAAACACAATGTCACTCCTGAGGGTGTTCTTTTGTGAAAACTGGACAACAAATTCATTTTGAGCAAAAACCTTCCATAAAAATGTTTAAAAACCTAGCAAAGGCACAGCGTAATCTAGACATTGTGCTGAATCAAAGGCGGGTTTTAGATTACATTAACCTTCGTAATAAATATAGGTGTTCAAATGTTGAACATTCAGGTAGGGATAGTGTCATTCATAAGGTTCTGCCAACTTTGAAAAAATCGTAAAGAATTAAGTTTCTGAACAAAATAAGTTCTGAAGTGTGTAAAATGCTCTTCAACAACCTGGCTTTGCCAAGAAAAATTGATACACAAAAAAATGGATTTCTTCTGGGTGAAATATAGTTTTGAAACCTGAGGACATGGAAAAATGAAAATCCACAGCCTGCTTCCAGTCTCCGACCGGGTCAGGAATGGAATGAATGAAGCCCCTATCTAGCGGCGAGGATATGAACTGTGCCGGCTGCCGAGGCCTGACACACTCCTCTGGGGCAATGATTAAATGAATGACAGATGAAATGAAATGATAGTGGAGAGTGTTGCTGGAATGAAATTTTGACAGGGAAAACCGGAGTACCCGGAGAAAAACCTGTCTGCCTCCGTTTTGTCCAGCACAGATCTCACATGGAGTGACCGGGATTTGAACCACGGACCCAGCGGTGAGAGGCCGGCGTGCTGCCGCCTAAGCCACGGAGGCTTCCTGAGGACATGGAATTGGACAAAAATATAAAAATGGCCCATCCTATCAACATGCTGGTGAACAGTCGTGCCCCTATCAATAACTAATTTCACAGTAAAATAGATAGCTCCGCAGACCATTATGCCAAGTGTTAGCCCCGTGTGCCTGTCGACAATAAGGTCTAGGCAGCCCCTCTCTGCGTACATTATCGCATGCAATTGCGGTGATCACTGTGAGCAAGACAGAAGCGTGAATCATTACTAACGAAGACACTGTGCCATTTGTCGACCCACACCAGCTGTCCATGTCAAATGTTGTGGGGTCATTGGAACACTTTCTGTAGGACCATGGGCATGTAAGCTACCTGCAGACAGTTCTATTGTTGCTTGAATATTAGCTGTTGTTGTGCAGGAGTCCATTTGGTCCATCCAGATAATGCAGCAATCGCAACGAATAGTGACAGAAGCTGTACGAGAACGGATACTATATCACTCAAATAGCCAGCTAAGTTCTTTAATCCATTCCCAAGTTACAAAGACCAACCTGACTATTTACTAACCATTACAGACTATCACACAAAACAAGTAAACTTGAAGGTCAATAGCCACTAACAATATCAGTACAAAAATCATATAAAACTAACTAATCCTGACCAGTTATGCAAGTTTACTATATAGTTCTGTAACTAAATATTGTATACAATGTAAATATCTTCCCCCACACATTCATCGACATAGTTTTAATAGCCTGATTGTAAGGTATCTAATGATCGTTTGCCGATCGAAACTAGTAATCAGAGTGAATTTATTAATATTCTGTTACTTTTATAGGTTTAGGGAATAGCACGCAGTACAGATGGGTGCAATTATGTTGATTGACTGAAAAAACATTTAAATTTAGTTTACTAAGTCAACACTGAAAATGCCGGCCCCGTGGTGTTAGGGTAGCGCGCCTGCCTCTCACCCGGAGGCCCCGGGTTCGATTTCTGGCTCCGTCAGGGATTTTAAAACTGACGTGAGGTTTGGAACAGGGTGCACTCAGCCTTGTGAGGATAATTGAGTAGCGGTCTGACAGTGAGACAGCGCCCCGATCACGAAAACCAAGATTAACGGCCGAAGGGACCCGATGCGCTGATCACGCGTCACCCCAATATCTGCAGACCAAATGGCTGGGCAGCGGTCGCTTGGTCGGCCTAGGCCCTTCATGGGCTGTATAGTGCCAGGGGTTGACGTTTTTTTGTTGATCACTGAAGAATGGCTTCCAACACTGTAATTAGTATTTCCTAGCATGGCTAGTGCTGCGTAGCAGGTTGGGGTGTCTTGCTGTACTAGCAATGTGTTGAAGTGATCTTACATGTGCTGGGAGCATTGACCTGTTGTTAGATCTTTTCTTTTCATGCCCATGTACCATAATGGGGTTGCATATTTGCCCCTGTCATGTGCTGGTATTTTCCTATGTCAAATGGAATGACTATTTCTCCAGTTTTACAAGCATTCATATCTTGTTGCATGTTTTATTTTTGCTAGAGACAAGATTCTCCCTTTGGCCTGATGGCTGATTCTTATCTCAGGGGCCGATAACCTCGATGTTAGGCCCCTTAAAACAACAATTATCATCATCTTCTTATCTTGATTCTAATGTATTTCTGGTCTTCTCTTTCCCAATTTTGCATAATTATGTTTCTAACATTATCTTATAAATATCCCCTGAGGTGCCTGAACCTAAGATCGTTCCCTTTGTGACTCTATGCTGTTTCTTTGTATTTAGATCATGTAGATCATCATCATCATCTTGGGCAGTTTCCAACCGCTGGTCGGGTCTGCTTGGAACATAAGCCTCTCCATCGTTTCCTGTCCATCCACCATGAACAGACTGGATATGGGCATAACACTTGGAGGACAGCAGTTGCAGAAAGTAGAATGCTTCAAGTACTTGGGAAGCATAATTGAAGGAAAGGGAGGCAATAGGATGGAAATAAATGAGAGGGGAAGGTGCGCAGATGGATTTTTCAAGAGTGTTAGGGGGATGATATGGAATAAAGATGTACCACAAAAATGTAAAGGAATCATCTACAAGACCTACTTTGTGCCAATTTTGACATATGGTTCAGAAACATGGGTGATGAAGGAAAGGGACAAGAATAAAATACGAGCAGTGGAGATGAAGTTCCAGAGGAGTAGGGTAGGAGTGACAAGAATGGACAGAGTAAGGAATGAGAGAGTCAGGGAGATGGTAAGAGAGGAACCATTGCAAAATAGAATAGAGCGATCTAGGCTACAATGGTATGGACATGTGAGGAGGATGCAAGAGGAGAGGATACCGAAGAAGATGTTTGGAATGGAAATGACGGGAAGGAGGCCAAGGGGAAGACCAAGGGACAGATGGACAAAAGGAGTTAAGAAGAGTGTGGAGGAAAGAGGAGTGTGCTGGGACACAGTAAATGACGAGATCATGTAGATATTGTCCTTAAAATTTTGAGGTTGATGGCTGATTTATCTCCTTAGTCATGATGTACTGTGTCCTATTTTGTGATTCAGTGTATTTATTATGATTAATTATTTCCAGAATGTACACTTAAATTCTAGACAGCTTTGAGGCTAATTTTATGTGTTTCATTATTGGTTTTCTTTTGTTTGTCTCGTTTCAGCTCTTGCTTATGCTGTTTGCTATGCTCAGAAAACGTGCCTGGAACTATGGAAGAATAGCCCTCGTTCAAAAGACTGAAGAGAAGTAAGTAGAGTCTCTCACCAGTCATACCTCAGCTAGTAATTCATTATCCTACCACCTTTGTTACCTAGGCTATCCCATCAAACTTTCCATGCTAGTAACTAGTAATGCATTGTCTAATGGATAAATAATAATTGATCAGTAATTAAGTTGCTGTGTAGAAATGGGTTGAAAATTGTTTACTCTAGAAATTTGATTTCTTGACAATCTTAAGTTCAGTTTACTTTTACCGAAGCTCCTTTATCTTGAGCAGTTAATATCAAATGATGATGATAATAAGACGAAGAATTGCCATTGTCATACAGATTTAGGTATAGAAAGTCGTATTTGATAGCCTTTGTCTTGAGTACGGCACTCCATGGAACAGAATCTTGGACTGTTGGTGCTGCAGAAAAGAGGACAATAGAAGCATTTGAAATATTGTGTTACAAGGGAATTATAAAGAGGTATTAAGCCTACAAGGGGAGGAGATATGTTCTAGCAAGTGGTAATGAAAAGTAGAGATACGATGTAGCCTTGATGTACAATACAATAGGTGCAGTAGCTATGCAGCGATTAACTCGATACTCGCACAGTAATAATGGATGGAATATACCCGTAGACTTATCATGGCCAAGCAATTAACATCAGCAATATACTGTACATGGCAGAAGCCTTGATGATGATTATCAAAATATTATTATTTCTGTTGTAGTTGCCAAATTTGTCCAAGAGGTCTTTTATGACAGCTTGGAATGACATTCACAAATTTCAGGAGTAGTCCTTCACGCCAAACGGTATCATAGGCAGCTGATAGGTCCAAAAAGACATCCACGGTCACGAACTTCTTCTCATACCCATTTTCAATGGGAGTAGTTAAAGAGAGCACTTGACCATTACAACTTATACTAGATCTGGGATGGGATGAGGTGTGGAGATCAAGTATCGTTTTGATGGAGGGCTTTTCAACCTAACTCGTCTCCGCTCCTTGAGGAAAACTCAGGTTACTAAGGTTACTAACATGTTGTATGCAGATGATGCTGCGTCACCAACTCTCACACCAGAAGAGCTGCAAGAGTCAGTTAACTGTTACAAAAGTGCATGTGATCGCTTTGGTCTTACCATAAATGTCAATAAGACTAAAGTCTTGGCACAACCTTCACCAGGCACACCTCTTCCTCAGTTCAATATCTCCATTTCAAATTTGCCATTAGAACAGGTTGACCACTTCTCGTACCTGGGCAGTACCATTTCTGTGAGCTGTACCTGTGAGCAGGATGTGGATAAGAGAATTGGCGCAGCCCATGCAGCATATGGACGATTAGCGCACCGGGTCTTCATGAATAAAGATCTATCCATGAGTACAAAGCTTATGGTGTACAAAGCGGTAGTCATTTCTACATTGTTGTATGGCTGTGAAACGTGGACCCTTTACCGACGTGATCTTAGGAAGCTTGAGCGTTTCCACCTACAAAAACTTCGATCAATCTTGAGGATTAAATGGGAAGACCGCATTACCAATATTGCTGTTCTGGAAAAGGCTCAAATCAACAGCATAGAATCATCCATAATAGGTCACCAATTTAGATGGATTGGTCATGTCCATCGGATGGATGATGTGAGATTACCTCGTCAAATGCTATATGGTGAGTTATGCTATGGCACCAGACCTCATGGTGGTCCTAAGAGGCGCTACAAGGACCAATTTAAGCAGACCCTGAAATTGACAGGTCTTGATTCACAAACCTGGGACATGCTGGCTGAAAACCGCTCAACTTGGCGCCGTACCATCTCGGATACTGTAAAGACGTTTGAAAGGGATCGACGCATACATGAAGAGGCCAAGCGTCAAGCTAGGAAACTTCGAGCAGCCCAACCACGTCCTCCACCAGCAATACTATGCGAGTTGTGTGGTCGCTTGTTCCATGCCAGGATTGGACTCTTTAGTCACCGTAAACACATCCACAAACTGGACTGAAGGAAGAAGATTTATACTCGGATTCGAGTTAAAGCCGATGATGATGATGATGATACTAGATCTAAATCCTGCTTGATCTATAGGAATGTGGTTGTTTATTATTTCAGAAATTTTACAACCTGTGACAATCAAGTTTGGTGAATAGTCCTGTACTATCAACATAGATGAACAATGCACGATGGTGATCCTACTGTCCTTCGAAATAGTCCCCTCCCATAACTATGCAATGCTGAGATAGGCGATACATGTCCTGGAAACTTTGCAAGAATGGGATGGTGTTCAAAATCCTCGTCATGTTGTGTTGGATGTCAGGAATATTGTCAAATCTCTTTCTTTTCAAAGCGAGTTTGAGTCTTGGGAATAGGAAGAAGTCTGGAGGAATGGTATCTGGCGAGTATGAGGGATGTTCAAGTTGCACGACTCCCTTTTTTGCCATGGACTGTTTGATGATATTGGCTGTGTGTGGACAAGCGTTGTCGTGGAAAAAATTACCATGAACCTTGTTGTGCATACTGGGGTCGTACCCTGTGTAGACGTTTCATGAAACGGGTCAAAATGTCCATGTACCGTGCAGCATTCAACGTCGTTCCCTCAGGTAGAAATTCCTTGTGGATATAATGTTTTGACTATCGAAAAAGGTGATGAGCATCGTTTTGATGTGTGACTTTTTGGCTCTGACCTTTCTCTGACGAGGGGATCCCGGAGATCGCCATTACAAGATTTGCCGTTTCGTTTCAGGGTTGTACCTGAGACACCAGGTTTCATCCTCAGTGACAATACAGTTCAAGAAATTTGGTGTCGCATCCGCCGTTTCGACAAAATCCTGTTAAGCCTCTAAACGTGCCCGCTTCTGATCATCAGTCAAGTGATGTGGTACAAGACGAGAACACGTTTTCCTCTTCCCTAACTTCTGGGTAACGATTTTTCGCACGGATTCACGGTTAATCTGCAGTTCATCCGCTATCATGCGCACAGTTAATCGCCGATCGTTCGTGATTAATGTCCTCACCTTCTCAAGGTTTTCGTCACTGATGGCGGTCACCGGTCTTCTGCTACGGGGGTTGCCAGACACACTTTCCCGGCCTCCTCGGAAACAGGTGAACCACTCTCGTACACACACTTCAAGGACACTGCTTGGTCTTCATAAACACATACCAGCATCGCATGAGTTTCTTTCGGTGTCTTGCCAAGCTTAAAACAAAACTGTACATTGATCTTTTGGTTGTTAATGTTCCTGTTTGCAGTTCAGAACCAACGCGTTAAACACGTACTGTGTCAAACTGGTCTTACACGGCACACACACGTTGCTCAACTGAATAACGTTGGGAGCAGGTGGTCAAAATCTGCAGCTGCACACCGTTGTGTGTCGCCAATGTTGCCAGGTCGACCGTTCTGACTATAGGCTACGTGGCGAGGCTTTTGAACACCATCCCAAAGGACGCCTTCTTGCAAAGTTTCCAGGACATGTATCACCGATTTCAGCATTGCATAGTTACGGGAGGGGACTATTTCAAAGGACAGTTGGGTCACTGGCGTGCATTGTTCATGTTGATAGTACAGGACTATTCACCAAACTTCATTGTCGCAGGTTGTATTATAGATCAATCGTTCAAGTACTGCAGTTTGTATGTGACATTAACACGTGCTCATAGGACGATAGTTTTCCACTTTTGTAGCATCCTTATTTGGTTTAGGTATAGGCATTATTTCAGTTCTCATCAGAGTGGGATGTTTCCAGTCTGCAGGATATTTGAGAAAAAGTTGTTTAGCCATTTAACTGTAGCAGGTCCACAGTGAACCAAAAATTCAGGATATATTCCTTCAAAACCTGCTGCTTTCCTAAGTTTCAAACTTTTGATAGCTTCCATAGTTTCTTCTTCTTGAAATGGAATGGAGAAGTCAGAAGTCGGTGAGGTTGCTCTTTTCTTGGAGTTCAACTGAAATTTGATTTCCCTTTTGATTTTCTTGTCTTTTGTGTCCTTAAAGACTGATATAAGATGTTTTGCAAAATTATTCAGGTCAATGGCAGTTTTTGATCTTTTGGTTTCAGAACTTAATGAATCGAATTTCCTAATTATGGACCAGGCTTTCCTGCTAGAGTGGGTGTGATCAAAGGATTCCACCACTTCATGCCATATCTTCCTTTGTCTCTCTCCAAAGATTGGAGGAGACCAGTTGCATTGTCAGAATTAGGATGTTCTTCATATTCACGCAGTAAATCTTCACTTTCTGCGCTCCAACCAGGGATATACTCTTTACGATATCCTCTAGGAATGCATCGTTTGGCCGCACCTATTATAACCCCAACAAATCTGCTGTGGTTGTTTGTTGGTTTGATCCATCTGATGTTGGAGTCTGTTTGCTTTGCAAATTCAGACTAGTTGGCTTTCTGGAAGTTCCATCTCGGTTTAGGGTATGAACATATAACCTATTTCGAAGATAATGGGTCTATGTTGGCTATGTAGAAAATCATTGAGCAGTTTGACGCACTTGACTATGTGAATTATTAAGTTGAGTTGTAAAGCATAAGTCAGGAGTAAAGCCTCGAGACCAGCGAGCTGAGTGAAAAGTAGGCAGGTCTTTTGCATCATATATTAGCTTTAGGTTTTCAGTTTCCATCCAGTCTTCTAGAACTTCGCCGTTGAGTCATTTTCATTGTACCCCCAGAGATGATGGTGACTGTTGAAGTCGCCAAGGAATATTGCAGGGTGATGCTGAGATGTTAGAGAGGGGTTAGGCCAATTAATGCCCGGGGGTTTGTACACATTAACTATTGTCAGGTTTTCAACTTGAACTGTGCCATTTCCCGAGTTTTCTAGCAGTGATTTATAGTTTATGTGATCCCTGACATAAGTTGCAAGACCATAATTTTGATGGTTGTTAGAGGCTATCAATTTAAAGCCTGGTATTTTCCCTCTGCACTGAAGCTGAAGTTCATCTGCTGTGTGTGTTTCTTGGAGCACAATTATATCGACTGAATATTTTTTTAAAAGTCTGAGAAGATATTCACATTTCACTCGACTAATCCCTTCTATATTCAATTGGCAAATGCCCAGAGATGGTCCAATTCTACGAACTTGAGGGTCCTTGAAAGGACCGCACATTTTTCCTTTTCTTTCTTTGACCAAGAGGTAGTTCCTGACAGTTCAGTCTCATCTTCGCTGTCACTTTAACACCACCCGAGGGACACGTGTAGGGTTATTCAAGGTTATACCTACGGACATGAAACAACGTTGTCTCCCATGATGATGATGATGATGGTTTTCAGCCCAGTAATACTTATTTCAGCTACCTCTCTTGGATGTTTCACCAGAATTTGAGTGTAGTACCTCAATCACTTGCCTTGTTGGTCACATTCAAGAAGAAACACACGTTAATAAATGAACCATGAATCAAAAAACCAGAAAAGACAAGATCAGAAACGAAACAGATAGGATACAGGGAACTGTTGCAAATGTTATAGGGAAGCGTAGACTCCAGTGGTATGGACATACGATGCGAATGAGTAACACTAGAATAGCAAGGGACTACTTCAATAGAGAACTGAAAGGGAAAAGACCGAGCGGAAGAACCAGAAAACGATGGATTGAGACCATGAAATCAGAAGTGGAGAAAAAAGGGCTGAAATGGGAAGAAGTTGTAGAACGAAAGCAGTGGCGAGCGCTTGTCTACCGCACCCGGGAAACTGGAGACGGAAAAGGATGATGATGATGATGATGATGACTTATTCTGTCAAATTCTGTTCCACTGAAGTAATGAAACTAAACTGCAAAGAGCAACAACTTGCAATAGCACTGCTGAAATAAGAGGACACACCATCAACTGGTTTTGCACACATTTGTTAAAAACAATAAGTGCCCTGTGGCTCACCTGATTTTATAAAGACAGGAGAAGGTGGATACTTTAGTATGGGCTATGTTTTTTAATCAGTAAAACTGCCCGTGTGTTATCTGAGTAAAGCCTTTGTTTGATGGTAGGTGGACCCAGCTTTTCTATGGCACCATGGATGAAGTGATGGGGGCCTCAGAAGTGGACTCGTCATCGGTATCTCTGGACTCAGCTGTCATCATAGACAAGGGGTTCTGTTCCTGGCTCACAGCCATCTTCAAGATCAGGTGAATAGAAATGAAATTATGCTTATCTTATTAAAACGCAGTCATTACACATTTGTGGCATGAATAATAAATCAACTAATCTTGATAGAGACTTTCACAGTCCAGATTACTAGAAATGTTGGATCTTTTTGTTTTATTCTGTGTTAATAACTTAAGAAAAAGAGAGGATCTTGAGCTTTCGTGCAGATCTGTGTTCTACCTCATCAGAAAAATTAGAAATGTTGATTCTTTTGGGTTTTTACCATTAAAAAAATGAAAACATGAATCTTGAGCATTTGTGTATGTCTTTGTTGCTCCTTGTCATACACAGGAAAACCTTGATAGTTCGAAAGACTGTGTGGTTTGAAGGAATTTTTAATCCCTTAAACTCAAAGTGCATCTTCTCTTGTCATTTAATCTGTGTAATTCAAAATGCGGATGAGCCATAATTCGAAGGGCAATGCGATCCCGTGTATGAGATACAAAATTTTAATTTTAAATTTGCAAACATTTTCTTTAAAAACAAGTTCAAGATTCCTGTTCTAATTGACTCTGTATAATCCCAAAAGATTCAACATTTCTAATAAATAGACCAACGGGGTTCATATTGAAGCACATTTCTTCAGCATCTCGTCACGTTGCAGATTCTTTTGATGAGGTGTAACACAGATCTGCACAAAAGCTCAAGATTCCCCCTTTTCTAAAGGTATCGACACAAAATACACACAAGATTCATCATATCTAAACTGGTTACCACCGAGGATGATGCCTCTCGTACTGCCAAAATATTTAACTTGCCAGCTAGTTTTGCTGCAGAGCTGTGGTGATGAGCAATAATGGAACATCGCTAGAATTACTGTACATTGTACTGGAGAATATTGAAATATGTTAAAGCCATTTTTCAACGCTACCTAGGTAATCTACTATTACAAGCTTTTCAGTTGGTCAACACTATTGTTCCCAGTTAGATTGGACGGGGAATTACAATTAATTTCCTAGTGCCGAAATAAATTACATTAATTATTTATACATTTACTAAAACATTTCTCACATTAAAAAAAAGAATTATTTATATTTATTTACTATTTATTTCCTTATTTATTTTTATTTATTAATCTTTTCATTTTTTATTTATTTACAATTTCTTCACTTATTTATTTTTAATTTGCTAATATTTAATATTTTTAAATTCATCTGTTCATTTATTTGTTTGGTGGTGTGTTTTATTTGTTTATTTATGGACAAAGCTTACCAAACTTCTTATTGTTCTCCTTATTAATCTTGATTGGTCACATTGGACCACTCGAGTCATTCCACAATCACTTCTTCTTCTTCTTCTTTGAAGGTAGTACTGCTTGGTTCTTGCGCTCTTTCCAGTACTTTTTCATTCTTTCAGATCGGGATTTTCTCAACTCATCTTATAGTTGAAACAATATATAAAAAAAAAAAAATACAGAAATACGGTAATGTTAAACAAAGAAGACAAAAGGAAACAACCAAAATATCAGCCATGTGAATGGTGTCATAAAATGGCAGTCAAACCCCCCAGTGCTAATGTGTTGCAGCAGCCTGGATTCAAGGTTTCTAAGAATAATCACTGGAAGTACTAGTTAAAACAAGAGGCATAATGAAAAGAGTTAATGTTGGTAGTTGGATCCTTAGTGCAAAGCAAGGAAGTAATGATAGAAAAGAGGGGTGACTACTGAAATTCTTCCTGAATTAAGATTAAAAAGCTGGTCATGTGTATTGTATTGCAGTGATGACAGCATTCTTCAGAAGTGTGGAGAAGATGCAGTGCAGTATCTCTCCTTCCAACGGCACATCATTTTCTATACATCCATCATAATGGTGATCTCTTTGGCTGTGATCCTCCCTATCAACTTCCAAGGCACTCTGGACGGCGATGGGAGGACCTTTGGACACACCACTCTGCACAACCTCGATCCTAAGTAAGTTAGTGCATCCTTCTGTATTCACTGACAAACATTACTATAGTTTCAATTGCATGTGTTGTCTATATTTCTTGATCTGACTTTTTAGCTCAAAATCAAGACAATACGTTGAATATTAAATCCTGGGTTGAAGTAATTGGCCTTGGTACCCTACCACATATCACCCATCATGCCATAATATGTTTACTGTGTGATACAGAAGAGGTTAATTACGTGAACCATGTTTTTCAAGGGACTAAAAAATTTGAACGTAAAAAGTGGGAAAACGTGCTAATGAAAAATGATAATTAAACCTTATTAATTTGTTTCAGTAAGGAAAATGTAAAAAACACGTTAATCGGAAGTACGTACTATGGAATATACAATTTTAAACAAGCTACAGAATTATTGAATTACAGAACTAGATTACACAGTACAGAGAAACGAGAGCAAAGAAAACAGAGAAAAGTGTACTATACCAGTACCGTTAAATACTCTTTAATTCAAATACTGCAGTACGAGTTGAAATATTTAGTTTTGTATAATTGATTTCGGCTTAAACACATGTTTTTCTTGATATTCTGTGATGTTTTTCTTGATATTCTGTGAAAAAGAAGTGCCGTATTCTTTGGCGTGAACGATTGGATATAACCGAAGTTTTCTTGAGGTTAGACATGCTCGAGCGTGTACAGAAAACAAAAACAAAAAACTTCCACGCGCTTAAGGTGAGGATTTCTGTCTACTTAAAGAATTTTCATTTTTTCATCACTAGTTAATGATTTAACTACTTTCTTAGGCCTATCCATTATTTCAATACGACGCAACAAAATTATCACTAGGTTTCACAAGTGTTCAGGAACATGTAAATACGTATCGTATTGAAAGCGATTCTGCGCTCTCTTGAGTTACATTTTTAAACTAATTTAGGGCTACTCTCGTCTGTCGCCCGACTCTCAAATCGCTTATTTTACTTTCTGCCCATATCCTTCGTTACTGTTCGTGTTCCTGTCATGGTTGAAAAGCGTGTTTGTTTGCACGTGTTTTTAGTGTTGATGTATTTTTTCTGTTTTACCTTTAATGTTGGGTGTATCTGTACGTAAATTGTGGCACGTTACAGATCTCATTCAGGGCAACATTCCGGCAGCCCGGTGTCTCTAAAAGCATTAAGCTTCAGTAGCTAAAAGGGATATTGAACCAATAACATTTTATCATTATTGAACTGAACATAAACTTGTTAAGAACAAACAATATCAAAATCTTCCATGCATCCATTTTTCACGTTAACAAACAAACCCGTAAAAATACAAGTAGAAAGTCGGATGATAATTACGGGTCCTTTATGCTTTACTGTTTAATACGAGTTAGCCAACATAACTGCAGGTTGGCCACCATAAATTATATACCGTATTGAACTCACGAACTGAAACTGCTCATGTAAATGGGCATCGTACCGAAAACAGGATCGTATTCAAAACGATTTGAGTTCGCCATGTAAACGTAGTAACTAACTGTCATAGCCACTGAGAGCTAGCAGCGAGACTGGACAGAATTATGTGCAACATTGTCGGTGCATGCTACTGCCTTATGTTTAAGAGTCTCCTATACCTGTTATGTCGCAACCCTCGCCCGCTTGTTGGCAAGGAATGTTATCTCAGAGCGGCCGGGCTCAGATTCCACTACGGGTTGACAAAGAATGCTTTCAGGGCTGACGCAAATGCGATCGTACTAAGCGATATGCGGCAAAATTTGCGACGTGATAAATGAGCGTTTTCATCAGATAAGAATTGGGACTTGAAAATTACGATGTGTTATGCGATAAAACGTACTAATGAGGAACATGTTAACGAGGTTCTTCTTCTTCTTCTTCTTCTGCTTTTACGGCCTCATTGGACCACTTCAGTCAATCATTTCTTGGTCCTCTTCTTCAGTAAATTTCCTTTCCGAGTCGCCCAGTAGCTCTTCATTCGCTCTGATCTTCTCAGGCGTTCCTCATCTGTAAATACCCTTTTTACTGTATTACGTTTGTCTATTTTAGCCTGAAATCTTATTTTTATATCTATCAGTTTTTTTAATTTTGTTGTTTTGTTTTGCAAGTCATCCAAGGTTATATCCAATTCTTTCATATCTTCTCTAATTTCCTTAATCCATCCTACTTGTTGTTTCATATTCCAAAGTTTCACTACAATTTTTCTAGATAACGAGGTTCTACTGTAATTTTTTTTCTTTTTTCTTTTTAATATAATTTATTAATGAAAGCACAAACTACAGCTATGCTACCCTTCACGCTTGTACAAATAACAACCAAATAACAATTTAAAATATAAGATAAAATTTAATAAATCACCAAACAAAACTAGTCCAGATCAAGAGCCGGTAGAATATCCTTGCTCGTAGCCGTGTCTTCAATGGCCAAGATCACAGTTCTAAATACAGCTTAACTTCTCCTTCGCCTGCTTCAGGAACGTCCTCTTGTTTGTGGATAAGTCCAACTCGCGTTTACTTGCAATGCGATTGTACAGGGAAGATATGCGGTTTTGGAAGGATCTTTGGATTATGGAATGTTTAGTGTGTGGAATGTGCAGAATATCTTAGAGCCTGGTCGAACGGGAAGGGGCTCTTAGTTTGAAAAGGGACAGCAGGTGGTCCGAACAATAATGGCCATTTAAAATTGAATGTAGGAAGGACAGGTCAGTTACCTGTCTTGTAATATATTGATCGCTATTGCATTCATTCGGTATGAATGGACATTATCAATTGATATGATAAAATTAGTCCGGTTAACTCAAACATAAAATGTCAGCGTTTCGCCCCGGTGTGCCGTTGGGCTCGTCGGTTGATACAGACACACCTCACCAATACGCGTGGCTAGCACATACTGATAAGGCTATCATAAGACACAAAATACAAGTAGTATTGACGTCTCGAGTGATGCCAATGTGCTACGGAAGTCATATTCATAACCTATTTGGATTGCCAAGGTAAGGCTTTTGTTTTATAAAGGGAGCTTGACTTCCATAGCACATTGGCATCACTCGTGACGTCAATACTACTTGTATTTTGTGTCTTGTGATAGCCTTCTCAGTATGTGCTAGCCACGCGTATTGGTGAGGTGTGTCTGTACCAACTGACGAGTCCAACGGCACACCTGGGCGAAACGCTGGCATTTTATGTTTGAGTTAACCGGACCAATGTTATCATATTAATTGATAATTCAGCTGCTCAAACGGAAATAACATCATATTCCCATTCGGGAATATTCATAACCTATAAGAATGGACATTGCAGAAGAACCCCTCTCGTCCGCCCTTGGCTGGTCCACCGCTCCGGTTAATCCGACCGTGCTCGAGCCGAACTTGCTCCGACACGTAGTTTGTCCATTTTAGTGCTCAGTCATCTCTCGTATCATTTCTGTCATTCGTGTTTTGTACGGTACGTACTGCGCTGTGAAGTTTTTAGTGCTTACTGTTGGTTACAGTACTGAACAGTCATTTGTTTACTGTACATTTTGTGTACTGTACAGTTGTTTTTTCAACATGTCTGGAGTGAAACTTAAACACATTACTCTTTCATTGAATGAAAAATTAGCAGTGCTACGAAGACTGAACAAAGAGGAATCGCTCCAAAAAATTGCCAAGGAACTCAGTGTAGGCGTTACGACAATAAAAGATTGGAGAAGAAATCTGAAAGTCATTGAATCATGTACAGTGACAATAAATAGTGAAAACGCTCTTCAGAATCACAAAACATTTGAAAAGCCTAAACTTGAACTGCTTGCCAACACATTAAGGAACCCCAATATCTTCAGTTCAGAGATTGTTTATTTTAATATAAATCCATATTTTTCTGTACTTTCTGATAATACGACCTTTTTTGGATTCCGACCATACCCTCAGTCCCATAGGTGACAGATTACAGGGGTTGTACTGTATTTTCATATGATAATTCATGATTAGAGATACGGAAAAATCACAATTGCGATAAATGCGAATTTTAATTTTTTCTCGTTTTTTCAACTGCCTGGTAACTAATATGACTATGTATACCCAAAATTTGCGAAAATGAATGTGCGACAAAGTGCGATAACGAAGGGTTCTTGCGAATTATTCCCATAAATGCGAAAAGTGCCGAATTTACCGACTAAAGTTGAATATTATGTTTTATTACATTTTCGCGCTGCAACTTTGAAATTTGCGAGTTCTCAGCAATGAAAACATCAGCTAAATAAATCGATATTTACGAGTACTAATCGATATGTACGAACATCGATTATTGTCGTGAAAACAATCGATTACGGTAAAAAATCAATTAGAAAATTGCTGGCTTTATTGCCGCATAATATCCACTGTTTATCGCCAGTAAAACGATGTTTTTGGAGAAATTATTTCGTAGTTTAATTTGGTTGTGCTAATAAAAGGAATATTCCAATCATTTGTGCCGATTCTTTTAAAAAATTAGAGCAATAAGGTTATGCTTATATAGGTTTATATCGTGCCGGCCCTCATTTCTTGTATTTGACCATTGTAATAAAACTGTAAAGTACATATCGTGATATGAATAGACTATGTTTGTTAGGCGTTCTCTTTGCTTTGGGGAATGTTGTATAATATGATGAAAGTATTCTCTACAATGTGTGACTTATAGGTTATGTTACATGTTGTCCGGCGATTTCTCCGTGAATTCGGATACTGTTTCACAGATTGTCAGTCAAGAGTCGCAAAAAGGTATATCAGTAATTGCGTGTATGCATATTCTGTTTAACTTAAGAAAACCTTTGAGATTGATAAGATGTGATCATTTAAACCTTTGGAGTAGATATGAAAGATGCACAATAAAGTTCACAGGACTGTCAGCATTCGTCTATACAAGTTCCATTGGCAGCAGTGTTAAGTCTCCTGTTGTGTGTGTAGTTTTTATTTTTACTAAGGGAGTGTTAGAAGTATTAAAATCCTAATATCAGTATTAAAGAAATGTAGAAACTTGACATCATACATTTGGCAAGATTGAGTTCAAGTGCTGTCGGTTGGTTGTATGACGTGAGACGAGGGTACCTGAGCTATGCTCAAAAGATCCAAAAGTCATGTTCTCATTATGCAATCAACAATATCAGGTGGTTTGCAGCAACTCAAATATAGAGGGCCGGCAGAGAGTTGTATTAGTTCATAGGTACTGTCCCCGGTAATCCGGATAGTAGGCTGTCAGATATCCGCCCCCTCAATCGGATTGCCAATAATCAATCGCACCGGCACAGCTACATCAATGAAAAATGGCACTGACAGATACTACCGAGATTAGAGCACAGTAGTTAACATGAAATTATTGTGGAACACACCAAAATATACGGGGGTTCATACTTACCTTTTACTTACCTATTCAATTTAATCTCGGGTCTGGGTTTTCAACTGGATCACTTAATAGTATGCCCTCACAATAACCTCCACCACGATATTTAAAATGAACCAAGTCGGAAACCAGAAAATTTAAACTGCACAATAATTTATTTCACATAAAGAAAAAAAAATATTTTAACAAAATTTAACAACAAAATAGTTATGGCTGTCTGAAGCCATTGTCAATGCAACCATGTCCTCCTGTAGGATTGTAGACTTCACATACAAAAATTCAGCTTTCTCTAGCTCAAGAGAACGTAATAATAACAACAATGCACATTGGAATGGATAAGGGAGCTGGGACGAGACATATAGCATTTGTTTCCTTGTTCATGAACTTCATAATTTAGTTCATTGACACACATTTATAAATAACCGCAAGGCCGCTAAGTAGTTGACCTTGAGCTCCACCATTCAGTTATCTGGCCACCTGCAATACACCCTACGCAGTGTTGCATGCTTCAGGGTGTCTACCAGTAACGAAAAAGTAACGAATTTTACAAATGAGTAACGAAAAAGTAACGAATTTTACATACGGGTAACGAAAATTTTCCGAAGGCGGATTGAATCGTTTAAACTCGCGCCTCTAGGCTGAGAGATTGCGATGGAGCGGCGCCGATTGCATATTAAGCTATATTTCTCCGTACCCGACCTCGAGGAAATGCATACTGAGGATACCCTGAGTGGTATACATCGTTCAGCGTATATTTTCGGCATCAAGATGACTTTAGTTTTGTGTGAAATATTTATCTGTGTTATTAGCAAATCTGACTTTTCGCGAGAAGTTTATTCGCGAAAACTTCTGAAATTAATCAGAAACCTCGCATTTATTTGGAGACTATGTCAAATTGAAGTCCAGAAATGACGCAAAATAATTTAATGTCGCAATCTTGCGAAATGTTACCGTTTCGAAAAAGGATTTTGAAAAAGCTTCGAAATACGTAGGCTATAACTTATTTTAAACATCTGTCGTAAATTTGCGACATCCAGTATGGTTAATTCGAAATTCCGTTATATGTCGATTTTTCCTTCGAACTTTGGTTCCATCGGATATATTATAATCTAACCGGTTATTTCGAAAACTTGTAGGCTATAACTTGTATAATTCGTGATTCACATTCGAAAGAGAACGTGTCCTCTAGTCGTATTATTCGTGCAATCCTCTCAGAATAATTCTTAATATTTGATACCTACTTCGAACATTCATACTCAAGACGGCCGGCTGACCGCACGACTTGCCTGCGGGAATCTCGTTAAATGGGCCGAGATCGACGTCAGTAGTGCAAAATCATAAAACCCGTCCCCTATCGTGAACTTGTGACGACGAGGATGCGGGAATCCCGTCAAAGGTGATTGGGCACCAATCACGAAACATTCCGAAACCTACTCGCTACTTTTCCCATGACCGTATACTTAAAAGCGTACGGGGAGCGAGAAGTGCATCAACCCACTTAGAAATTACAGCTTACGTAGCGTCGCAATACTAATTTCTCCTCGTGATCCACCCTGAACTGATGGGCTCCCAACCCCAGCATAGGAAGCGGGAATCACGGCGCCGGCCATACAACTTGTCCATAACTACTCGTGAATTTTAACCATGCCCAACCCTGAGCTTACATCCACCATTCTGTCAGGACGAATAGACAATCGTTCAACGGCCGGGTGCGGCGCGGTATGCATAATATCGCGAGGACAACGTGAATCTCGTAAAACGGCCGAGAGCGGCAGCGATTGCGATACATCGCGATATTTCTCCGCATTCAATGACGAGGACAACTGGATTCTTGTCAAACGTACAGCAAGTGGCACCGATTGCGTAATAATGCTATATTTTCTCGTTCCCGACCTCAAGGACAATGGAAATCTCGTCGAACGACTAAAAGTGACACCGATTATCTAAATCGCGATATTTATCCGTGTTCTATCGCGAAAACTACGGGAATCTCGACAAACGGGTGAGACCAGCGCCGATCGTGTAACGTCTCAAAGTTTCTCCGTACTTGACTGCGAAGACAGAATTCGGTTACAATCACGTAACGTCCCATAAATTTCTTCGTGATCTACCGCGGGAACAAAGGAAATCTCGCCAAACGGTCAAGAGTAGAGCAACCTCTTGGCAATTATAAAAACGCATTTTGCACAAGACGACATTTTAGCTGAAACAACTCATTTTATAATAAATATCTAGTATTTATTTATTATTTTTAAAATTTTTATAACTTCCTAAGTGAATTGTATTTACCGCTTTAAACACAGTTCATTGCTGTTTTTCTTCACCGCTTGATGAGCCCCTTTGCTTGCTGACCGCAGACGTATCTCGAATTCAAAGGTAACTAAAATTAACTAAAAGGTAACTAAAAGGTACCTAAAAAGTAACTAATTTTTACTTCATCCTTACAGTAGACACCCTGTGCTTGCTTCGTCAAATGGACGCAGCTGCCTAACCAGTGTCACCATATGCTGGTTACCTCAGAGCCTAGCTCCTTTTCAAAACACTTTAAATGTTCACATCTCAACTCAAATATTATCACGCAAATCTTTTAAATGCTCCGTTCAAATATCAATGGATTACTCTAATAATCCCAAATCTTGTTTAATTGTATATTCCAATTGTTGAACTAGCGTTGTTTAGAGTATAATAACGAAAACGCTTAATGTTTATAACAAAATGTTCATTAATTATTTATAACATTTTAAATTGTTTATAACATTGTCAAACGACAATTGAAAAATTTATACACGCCTCTATTAATCCCGTTCGTTTCAAATTATTATTATTAAAGATATTTACATAGTTATTTACATTATTTATATTATTTATATTAGAAATACATTAACCACACGTTTATCCGGTTGATATTTTCTTAAATCGTGGTAATATAATCGACCGATGAAGGTTACTTATATTAAAATTTTAGATTCAGGTTTAATAAGATTTAATAATTATTATTTGTGACGGTAACCTCCATTCAAAATCTTTATCTCAAATTATTTAAACACTCTTGTTAATTTTAACAGTAACTTCACATGAATAATTTTCAATGGATCTGAACAATACACTCAGCGGAAAAATACCTCGCTCAAAACGCACAAAATTGCACAAATTGGCCCATAATTCATCATATATCTCATTATATATGGCATCAAAATCTTCCACAATACACACAAAAACCTCCACTTAGAAATTCATCATCATCATCAATATTACTGTGGGAACCTCCTTCACTTATTAAAGGGCATTATTCATCAGCGACTTTTACACGTCCACTGAACTAACGATTATACATCCATAGTTCCTCTTTAAAAATTCTTATATTCATCAATTGTATCGAAAACTGTTATTATATTTAACCTTCGTGGGTTTCATTCATGAAGCGATATGAAGTAAAAATTTTCCAGTCACAAGTAAATTTGATATCAAATACGACAAGACTCGCCTCCCTGGTCTATCAAAATTGAGATTAATATCATCAAAGTATCGCAGTATAAAAATACTATCTTCAATCAAAATTCATCTAAACTGCATAAATAGTCGAATAGAATACAATTAGACTGTGGATTGCAAACATTATTGTTCCAATCTAGAATTGAGAAAAACTCCTATCAAATGTTCATTACTATAGTGTACTCAATAAATCGTACTCAAAGTTCATATTTCATAAAATTGTCTATAATGCAATGGTATTTCAGAATTGACGATAAATGTCTATGTTGCAATCATGTTCATAAAACGACTAGTATTTCCAAGATCGTCGATATATTCGTGAAGATTTTAACGCTCTAAAATCTTTTAATCATTCTTCTTTCTTGCGGACGACAGAAAATTGGTCAAAGTAATTTACTGAATAGAATTACTTTAATAAAATGACACGCTGTCTGAATTCAAATTTGCCATAGAAAATCGTTAACTTTACAGTCAAATCGTGACTACAAAAATATGCAAATTACTGAAAGAATATATATATCAGTCTCAACTGATCCAAAATTATTTAAATATGCCAATGACATAATAATGTCTCAATAAATCGTAGAAAAAGGCATAAATCAGCAAAGTGTACAGAGTACAGAAATATCAAGCAAGAATATGGGGGCAAAATATATGGGACAGAAAATATGGGAAAAATGGTTGCTCAGATATCGCTAAATGGCTCAAATAAATCAAGAAACGTTCACGACTACCTTATCTGTTGATTGAAGTTCAAGAGGAAAATTTCCAAAGAAGACTGCTGTTGGTTCCATTTCACCACCGTAAAGATGTGCTCCGACCTCGAACCTGGAACCTGCGCCCTCGGAGAATAGAACAGCTTCCTCCTCCGAAAATCGCACTGCTCCGTGTAGACGATAGACATCCTTCTTGCAAAACTCTTCTGTGTGAGCCGGGTCCACCCTGGCCTCTCTTGAAAGTTCCCTGAAGTTCTGGTAGAAATTCGCCCTGAAGTTCATTGCAATTATTTCCGCAGAAATGTTCATAATTGTGGAGTATGAAGATATTTCCACTGCCATTTGATGTAATTCAGCGATGGATTACGATGCATGAGTGTAGTTGGATGTTCACTACATGCTCGCTTTTGTAGAATGACGATTAAGGAAGCTCCATGTTGCTATTTCACTCCATTGATGTATGTCCCAATTGCATTAAAGTTTTAGTCTTCCATCTCCACTTCCATTATAATGTTAGTCGAAAGTACTGCCAGATTGTATAGTTCCATTGTAGAATGTAGCGTTGTATCACCAAATGTAATCTTCAGTATCACGGTTGCAATACACGTGTCTGCCGTAGCGTAGAATGTGGTATTAAAAGTGCTTCTCAGGATTCGAGAAAAACACTTTTCTCTGCAGTCTTTAAATGCGAATATCTTCTGAAGTATTATAATAAAAATGTTCAACTTTCGCACACGCCTCAATATTGTAATGCACTATTGAATTAGTATAAATGCAGTAGCTAATTCTTGATAGAAAAACTTGTAGAATCGTTTATGTGTGCGCTCCAACTTCACCTAGTTTTAGTAACAGTAAAATTGCACTGCTGGATACCCAATACTGTTCGATGCGGTGGGCTCTGCCACGCTTGCTTATGACGATATGCTTGTTCTATCAGAACACGAAGTCAGACTATCAAGTCAGAATAAAACCACGAAGTGAGAAGATCCTCTCTGCTGTGCAAGGCCTTTTATCAACTTTGAAGGGGCGTATCCATCCCTACCATAGCTTCTTCTTCCATCATTACTCGAAGTTCCAACTTTGGCTATTCTTGACGGATTTTCAGATTTCAAAAACATATAAATAATTTCTTCAAAATTCCAAATCAATGCCATAACTGAAAATAGTTTTCCACAATTCTGCATGCCAAAAGTTATTAAATATGGTCGTTTCAGTAATCTCAGTCTTCCTTCAAGCTATCATTCATTGGTTCGAGCCTCTCCTCCAATAGCGTAACTTCTTCCTCAGCACGATTACTTGCTCCCCTGCGACTGCGTCGTAAATCTTAGATCCTTCTCGAACAAAATCGTGACGTCAGCAAGAATCTAAGCTCAGCCAGCCTACTTGCTCGAGCGTTGCGTCATCCACGCCTACGTCATGAATATACACGTCACAACTATGACGGCCATAACTTTATTCACATATGCCAATACAGCCACCGTGGTCTCAGTATAATTCAATTTACGGGGGCAGTACCAAGGTGCCAATTGTTAGAATAAAGCGAGCTGTGGTCAGGCGACAATGCTTGTCTTATGAAGTTTACTGTGTAGCAGGTGGAATGACGACAATACCGGGCTCTCCTGGACTCTGTGGAAGAATTGGTTCAAATTCTGTGGATGTCTATGAAATCCTTTTGTGTGGTTTTCCTACTAACTCCTTGCCAAGTTCCATTCATTTCTTTTAATAACTTACCTTATGAGGTTAGATTCAAGAAGTGCCATTTGACCATTAAACCACCGGCAAATAGAAATTCAATGCCGCTTATCCATGGCCCTCATTGAAAAGGAAATAATGAGGGAGTAAACATTTTATTATTTAGTTAATTATCCATTGTATGGTATTTACCTAAAGTTAAGTAAATGTATGATTCACATTACTATATTAAATGCTTATGCCGTTTATCATAAACACCCATATTTCCAATCCTGCACATGTTTGAATTAGTTACC
This sequence comes from Meconema thalassinum, assembly GCA_946902985.2. Lineage (NCBI taxonomy): Eukaryota > Metazoa > Arthropoda > Insecta > Orthoptera > Tettigoniidae > Meconema > Meconema thalassinum. Next base: position 182,022,415 of record OX336393.1, read on the forward strand.
GTGCATATTATTTTGAACCTGTTAACTTCAAGTTTTATTGTACCTGGTGCCGAACTTTTAAATGCTACAAAATGCTAATTTTAAAATTTCAAAATGCTCCAAAATGCTATTTTTCAAAATGAAAGGGCTACAAAATCAATTTCAAAATGCTATTTTCTCGTATCTTTATTCATGATGTTATAAAAACAACTTAACATAATATCAATGTGTCTGTAACCTTAGAATACTAACATTATTCAATTGATGCTTAATAATAATAATACGTTAAATTTACGTACATTACGAACTTTGTGCTAAGGCACCAATTAGTTAAATAGTTGAAATTAATATATATTTCGTATTTAACACTATTAATATACACTGAATCCTCTGTGGTCTTTGAAATTTAATACTCTAAGTTGCATCTTAAATACAACAAATACAGAAGTTGTTTACTGTGACGTAAATAGCAGAACATAATCTCTCCAGCCTCTTATACTTTCTCGTTTTTTGGTTGTTTTGTTTCTTTTAGGTTGTTTTTATAATCCCTCTAAAGTGATGTGTTTTATCTACATCAAATTCCCCACCTCTTTGTTATTGCCATGGAGAAACCAATATGTTGTTAAGGACAGATGGTAGGTTATCGCTATTAATTTGCAGCCTATTTTGGGCAAAATTGAAACTAATACTGCTGGGCACCTATTTATTAAGGGTTGCTGACTGTGATAGTACATTTTAAAAGTCCTAATGCAATTAGTTCACCTACAATATATATTTTTCGAAGGGCCAAATCGATAATTTTGTTCCATGCATGCTCATCTTTAGGTACACTTTTCTCATGAAGTTACGAATCTACATGAACTAAACTTGTAGAGAGGATATAACATAAGAAATGTGATCTACTGAATTCAATATTATTTTTAAAATCACCTAATATTTAGCAAAATAATTTTTCGAAATAAATATTTTATTTTGCAATAAAATGTTATTAATACTAATTTATATAACTGAAATATGTTCACTTTGATTGATATAAAATTTAATTCACCATTCTGAGGGTGGTCCCAAGAGATAACACAGAAAATCTCAGAATTCTATCTCAAACAGTTCCCGAGAAAAGTGTACCTAGGCCTAAAGATATGTTTTTGTTGTTTTTTTTCAAAAAATTTATATTGTAGGTGAAATAATTTAATTAGGATTTTTAAAATGTACTGTCACAGTCGGCAACAGTCGAGAAGTATATGGCGAAAATTTCATCAACCTCTTGTGGATAGGTGCCCAGCTGTATTAGTTTGAATTTTGCCCAAAATAGGCTGCAAACTAATAGCGATAACCTACCTTCTGTCAAATTCAAGGATAGTTTCCAGGCAATTCTTTGCCCCATAATTATGTCTCTAGAACTGATTTGCATTAATAACAAATGCATTGACATCACCACCATAGGCCAGTAGAACCACTGATGGAAGATGGTAGGGTGGGGACGGATATAGAGGGAATTCTAAGCAGTTGAATTATTAATACACGTAAATTTTACGTATGTTAGTATCTATAATAGGGCAAGATTTATCCACTCTTCAACACAATTTACTTTCTTATACTTTCTCTGTTTTTTTTTTAGGTTGTTTTTATAATCCTTCTAAAGTGATGTGACATATCTACATCAAAGAGGGGATAAATCTTGCCCTACATAGATTGCTATATCAACACGGAATATGTTCGTAAAAGACATTCGTATGTTAATATTGTAGGGTTAATGGAAATTATTTGAATAATATTAATTTTACAAAATAAGAGGAAGACTTTTCGCCATGAAATAATGTGCACTATTTACAACAGTATTAGTCTGCAAAGAGGTGCTTTTATAAAACTTGGTGATTTGAAGGATGTGGTTAAAGCATTGGTCTGAAGGATGACCAATAACATACTGCTAATCTCATCATTTTGTATGTGAAGCCATTTTTTGTTTTGAAACACACATGAAGAGAAATGTGGTCTTGAGACCTTGACTTGGTAAGTACATGAGGTATGATGATCCCAAAACTGTTGCACCAGTTCGGGATGAGTTAAGCCTGGACGAGGAACTGCTATATTCAATAGGTACTTTTGCATTAAAGGGTAGATTTTTACCTGGAAAAAAAAAAGGTTCAAGTAAAATAAAATCGATCTTTAAACCATTATTCATATTGTGCAAACATACCAGGCATGAACACCGTAGTTACCAGTTGTCCAAATTTTTCTAAACATCCTTCATTATAGAAAAGAGAAGACAAGGATGTATACCTAGTGTAGAGAGGGGAGAATTATCTGATGTTTGGGTCCAGAACTTTCCTGGATTTCAGTATTTATTGAGGACTCTCCTTTGAGTCCTCTGGGCTAGACTTCCTTGTTTACCATCTGACCATGTGGTACAAATTCCTGATGGACAACTCCTTTGCAGTCAAAGTTCAAATAACTAATGTTTTTTAATTCTGTGATTTGTAGTGTGAATATTTGCTTTAGGTACACATTAAATGTGACTCTGCAAAGACGGCTTAATATCTTCAGGAGTATAATTTTCTCAATGTTTAAGGAGAGCACAGGTACAGTACAGGGTGTTTCACAAATATGGGACTTCATTGTCTTCAGGGTGAAAAGTCACATTCATCCCCGTTAACAGAAAGTTTGGTTTTCCCTATGATGTATCCAGGGCCAGGAGACACACCAGGTCATGGCATGTTCCAGGGTCATAGGTTTGATGCTTGGGAAGGGAAGGTAGGATGTGATGACCATCACAAGAATGACTTGATAATAAAAGGAATTTGGATTTTTGGGTTTACATGAATATCTAAGGTCTCAGTTCTACAACAGGTGTTACTAAACTTAAGATTTTTGCTCATGTAGACTGTAATGAATTGCTGTTTTATACCATACGACTGCTTGTTGTTAGTTCTCCGTTGCTGTGGACCCATGTAACGCTTGCCATCCTTTACCTACCCTTGGCAATCGTAATCATGAGGCACTTCTCTGTGTCCATGAAGTTCGATGAGGAAGAGTCATGTGTGTCCAGGACACTCATGATCACCAGCATCCCCAAGAAGAACTGTGATTCTGCTGACCTGCACAGGCATTTCCGGTGAGTGAGATCCCTCTCTTACTATTTATCAGAATATAGAAGAATTGGCTGAAATCAATATGCCCTTTTAACATTTATAATGTTTTAAGACAAAAATATTAGGTTTGTGTGTTTGGTTCGGCCACTGTCTTGGCAAACCAGTTTTGTGTTTCCCTATTTGTTTCCACTCTGTGTGGTTGTACATCTTTATTATTTGTCTTCATTGTATTTATTCATTGTCAAGTTTGTTTTGTTTATGTTGGTTAGTTGTCATGATTCATTTGTTTTGATTACATGTTGTATTCCCACTGCCGGTGTTTCCAGTGGGATATTTTTGCTTAGAAGATATTTTGGTATTCTAAGTTGGCCACTTTGATTCTTCTTCTTTCTCTTTGTATTCTCTTTGACTTGTCTTTGAACTCTCTGCTGTGATTGGCTGCTTTCAGCCTATCAGAGGCCTCCTTGCTGTTTGTAGCGACCAATCAAGTTTTTCTTCTTCGTCTTTAAGCTTGTAGCCATGGCAGAATGTTGTGCTTTGATACTGGTTGTGATCTATCGACGAATATCCAGTTAATCACTTCTGTAATTGGTGCTATCTTCATAGTAACTGTGCTTAGTGATCATATCCTGCACATGATTCATATTTTTGTTAGGGCAGTGACATTTTGGTGATTTTCGGTCTCATCAGACCATGCTTGTTGTTATCGCTACGCGCCATGTCGACGAATCCTTCAATCCGTGGCGTCGGATAGTTTGTTGTAACATGTTTAATTCTGATCTTCACCTATTGCCTAACAATTTGTCATCACGCGTATGAATATGATTTTGTTTCGTGTGATAAGTAATTCATCGTTTGTCTTGAAGCATGTGCTACAAGGCCATGCACTATCTTCCTGCACCATCACTGAAATGGAGATTGACACTGGGCTCAACTACTTTACTATTGTGACAATACCGTGCGATTGGCATATCCCGGTATTTGTATGACAGCAACTACTTTGACTTCCTGCGTTTCACACATAATTTGTTTTATTAAGAATTCATTTTTTGGGCTTACGGTATCGGCGCATCACTGTAAGTTAGTCCTGGTTCGACGACACATTCTCGTTCCATGCGACCTGTTTTCATTATTTGTTGCAACTCCACTTGCGTTGCATGTTTAAACTATACCATTCTTTGGAACAGCCTTGTATAGCATGCCGTTCCTTGATGTATTGATCTGCAGCTACGTTCAAGACAATTTATGTGTTTTAGGCTCAAGCCTTACGTGTGTTAATTCCATGCGAGTGTTTCTTCAATTGTGTAAATTTGTGCCAGTGTTTCTCATATATTTGTGTGCCACCTTTGAATATTTATTTTATGTGCCACCTATTTGATAATATATCTTATTATTAGTAATTGTTTGTGTTGTGCCCTTTATGCCTTCCTGGACCTCCTTACTTGGTGACAATGATATTGTCTGGTCCTCCACATGTTTGCTAAATTGTTATGCGACCTTTTATAAAGTCAACCCTTTTTATCATTACATCTTTATCTAATGCTTTGGCCAACAAACCCTTATACATGTCCGCTATTACCAGAATACTCTTGGTGGGTTGTTGACTTCCCGCGTTGGCCATTACATTATTTGATACATTACTTCAATACTCAACTATATTTGCTGACACCAAGATAATAGGTTGCAATATTTTAGTTGTGTGCTATCATGATTGGTTTATGTAAATCATAAAATACTACTGTGAATGGATATGACGTGTGATTGGAGTTTGCATGATGTGCAATCAGCACTGCTCTCCTGCCAGTTGCTGATAACTTCATTGCCCTCCACCTCAAATTTGCAGGTGTGTATTCACACTCCATTCGACCGTACTTTGTTCTTTTATAAAGTACCATTACCGCATTGCGTGAGCAGCGCATGGCCGAAGTGGCGCTCTTTGGCCGGTGTCTTATGTGATAAGAAGATTCCAGACCGGCTAAAGTCTAAAGTTTATCGTTCTGTGGTCCGTCCCATTGCTCTGCGTGGGACAGAATGCTCGCCTTCAACTAAGGAGTTGGAACAGCAACTAGATGAAGGAGACGAAGATGCTCAGATGGGCGTCTGTCTTGACACTCCTTGATCATGTCAGCAATAATGACATTCACAAGCAATATAGAGTAGCACCAATTACTGAAAAGATGAGGGAAAGCAGTCTCCGCTGGTATGGACATGTCTTACGAGCTGCTGAAACAACAGTTGCACACACTGGATTGGCATTGCGGGCAGATGGGATACTTGACTGGGTAAAGACGAGAAGGGTGGTTGGGCCTACTTACCTTTTATTCAGAGGACCGCTCGCACTGCAGCTCACTGTCAGTTGACATACCCCAACAGAAGAATACCTACAGATTAAGGAAGGTGGAGAGGAGGAATACCACAGACTCGTCTACAGATGCCCCCCGGCAAACCTACAGGACTACCACCGGTGAAATGATGCCACACTAGTTAGTTCGATATAAATAAATTTAATCTTAAAGGAACAGCTCAACAAGAGTAAAATAAAATGCATCAGCACACCTAAAATACTAAAACTTAAACAAAACCTACCTACAACTCTCACAGGAGATAAAAACAAGGCTTAAGGTCGGTACCAGTTAAAAATTACCTAAGGGTAACTATAGAAAATTTTAATTAAGTGACCAAAACCATTTTACAACAATTATAATTTTGGTAGGAAGTTTGATTAGCAAGGGTAACATCAAAAATACCATGAGGTATTAGATGAAGGAAGAGTAGGCAATGCCTTGAAATAAATTAAAGAACCATTAAAATACTTAACATGAACCTGACATTCCTTGAACTGAACCACGAGGTCGACGAAGAAGCGAATAAAGGAAATAAATAATGCAAGATTTACAAGAAACAAAGGGAATGATCGGTACACGCAGGAGTACAAAGACTGAAAACCCAAAAAAGGAAAAACGCGAAAGATTTGAAAAAAATAAAATAATTAAACAACACAACTAGACTCGACCACAACCACACTCCAAAAAACAAATAGCATCCGAACACAATGCACTACGGTAAACAAACTACCATGGCAACAAAACAGTCAAAAGTATATCCAGTTTTAATTTAGAGCAAACGCAGAATTTAAATAAAAATTTTACTCCTCCAGTGAGAAAACAGGAAGATAAAATAATATCTTGACACTAAGAGAACAAAGGGTATTTTAAAATACTTCGGATCAAAACAAAACAACTAACGACTAAAATAAGGCCTATTACTCAATTTAACGAGTATGGTCAGTACCCGAATATAACAACGAAGAAAACGTCTTATTCAGACACTAAATAATAAAAATCGAAAGCAAACATAGGAGTGTCCCCCGGACAAACAATATTTAACAAAAATTTACATATCTGTTGGTAACATTTTTAGGCCTAGCCAATGCCTTCAGACGAAATAAAATTAAACACAAGTACACAACTTCCTATGGAGCTCCAAAAATTTAAATTATATAAAAACATAAAACATACCTTAAGAAATCCTTTTTGGGAGACAGTAATATTAAAAACACAAATGAGTTATCTTTAATGAATTTAGACCACAAAAAAAATGAACGAAGATGGCCGGGCGCACGCTGAGATCCAACCATATATCATATCTTCATATTTAGGCAGAAAATCTCGCTCACGATTATCTCAGATGATTTAACAAATTCACAAAGAAATTTGATAAAATGGTCCGGCTAGCTCAAAACAGTTGCCAGCGTTTCGCCCCAGTGTACCAATGGGCTCTTCAGTTGGTTATGGTACACCTCACCAAGACGCGTGGCTAGTACATACTGAGAAGGCCGCTGCAAGGCACTAAATGTCGACACGAGCAGCGCCAATGTACTATGGAAGCCAAAACTTCCTTTCAAAAATAATGTTAGCTTACCTTGCTAATCCATATTGGAAATATCTGTTCCCGAAGGAAACAAGGATGTAAAATTGTCCGATTGAGCTATGTACATTAACAAATTCACAAAGAAATTTGATAAAATGGTCCGGCTAGCTCAAAACAGTTGCCAGCGTTTAGCCCCAGTGTACCAATGGGCTCTTCAGTTTGTTATGGTACACCTCACCAAGACGCGTGGTTAGTACATACTGAGAAGACCGCTGCAAGGCACTAAATGTCGCCACGAGCAGCGCCAATATACTACGGAAGCCAAAACTTCCTTTCAAAAATAATGTTAGCTTACCTTGCTAATCCATATTGGAAATATCTGTTCCCGAAGGAAACAGGATGTAAAATTGTCCGATTGAGCTATGTACATTAACAAATTCACAAAGAAATTTGATAAAATGGTCTGGCTAGCTCAAAACAGTTGCCAGCGTTTCGCCCCAGTGTACCAATGGGCTCTTCAGTTGGTTATGGTACACCTCACCAAGACGCGTGGCTAGTACATACTGAGAAGGCCGCTGCAAGGCACTAAATGTCGCCACGAGCAACGCCAATGTACTACGGAAGCCAAAACTTCCTTTCAAAAATAATGTTAGCTTACCTTGCTAATCCATATTGGAAATATCTGTTCCCGAAGGAAACAGGATGTAAAATTGTCCGATTGAGCTATGTACATTAACAAATTCACAAAGAAATTTGATAAAATGGTCCGGCTAGCTCAAAACAGTTGCCAGCGTTTCGCCCCAGTGTACCAATGGGCTCTTCAGTTGGGTTATAGTACACATCACCAAGACGCGTGGCTCGTGGCGACATTTAGTGCCTTGCAGCGGCCTTCTCAGTATGTACTAGCCACGCGTCTTGGTGAGGTGTACCATAACCAACTGAAGAGCCCATTGGTACACTGGGGCGAAACGCTGGCAACTGTTTTGAGCTAGCCGGATCATTTTATCAAATTTCTTTGTGAATTTGTTAATGTACATAGCTCATTCGTACAATCATTCATGGTTCCGTATTGATTAAAAGTCAAATATAAAGGGAACAGAATTCCCCCTGATCAATACAACATTTTCAATTAAGGGGCTATATTAAACCCATTTGGATGGTACATGTTTCGAGGCTCCTCTTGGCCCCTTCATCAGCCATACATACAAACATATTGTCAATACAATTATCAGAATACAATTAAAAAGGTTAAAACTAACATGAGATAACATGATGAAATAAAACATAAAAACCATAAGGACAATGTGGAACAAATGACTTAAGTAAAACTTAACCTAAGAAAGACTTGCGAATGTCACAAACAAATGGAAAAAACACTTTAAAAAACAGTATATGTTAAAATGTGAACTTAAAATATAATTTGTATGACTCTTGTAAAATCTTCAAGTTTTGATAAAGTGAAATGGCAGAATTCCGTGCCCGAAAATCTAGGGAATTCGATCCATGAAATAAGTTAAAAATATGTATAAACTGATGGTCATGAAATGACTTTGTAGACTTCATATGAAGGATCGTTGACGAAAAGAACAATACACCTCCTTGACGAAAGTCAAATCGGTCAAGCTTGAAGGCCTCTTGAAAATGAAACGAAACGAAAGTTGAGCATCTTGCAATTAGAAAGTCCAATTTCTTCAGGTAGACATGAGGGCTTTAGGAGAAACCTAAAGGGGCAATAAATTTAGTATAAGAAAATAAATAGGTAAACAGCAAATAAAATTGGGACAAACGAAAACGTGGAGCTGAAAAGACCTAATAGAACATGAAAAGTAACAAACTTACGTCATAGTAGAGGCAACATGACTTCGACGCAGGAAAACGTGGAGAGACTGGCCGGCTGAACAAGTGAAAGTGAACCGCTGAGTGTGAAACATAGAGCAGAGAATGGACGGGGAAGGGGAGGCGAAGGGGCGATGCCGCGGAGTAGTAGAGGTGGGGGAAAAAAGGGGGAGGAAGAGAGGGAGATAAGGGGGGGGGGGGGGAAGCCAGCTGCGTGAAGAGAGATAAGGTGGGGGAAAGAGTGGGAAGAAAGGGAAATAAGGGAGGGAATGATGAATGATTGTACGAATACTATCAAGGCAAGCCAAGCCAACGATGCTAGGAAAGCTAGATTTTCATATAAAGATCTTAGAGTCAAATTGTCAACTATTATCAAGGATATTGATTTTTTGAAAAGATGTAGAACTAACAACCTAATCCTGCAACACATGAAAACTTATCAAAAGAGAGGCCCCCTTAACCAGTTTGAAAATAGAACACAAAAAATTATTAACAAGCGCATCTTTCAAAGAGAGATCAAATTTCTTTACATCAAAAAGAACCACGTTAACTTCAAATTATATCTCGCTCACTTGAAGGCAGCTAATTTATCAAGCAAAGAAGATTGGGACAAATTCATTCCATGGGTGGACAATATTGTCCATGTTAAGTTAGCCAGGAAAATAAGTACCTTAGACAATAAATTCAAAACTTTGTTTAACAAGCGTGCAGCACGATCAACGCGCTCCGACGCAGGACCACATAAATTTCAAGATCCGGTTAAAAATCTAACTAACGTCCAGTTTGATGATTCTGAAATGAATATTCTCAGTAAAGGCCCTAAACACAATTGGAACACTAACATCAACAGTAGTTCCCTTACTACTTTAGTAGCTGAAATCGAAGCAGCAGTCCGCCTACTTCCCATAGATGAACAAAGTGCAGCTAGGCACGAGGCCAACAAGCAAGTCAAAAAGATCATAGCGAATAGTAAAAACATTTATCCCGCTGTAGACCATAACCATTCTAGCTTGAAAAAGAAGATCAATGATAATGACATCATTGTTACCAAAGCCGACAAAGGCAATACAATAGTTTTAATGGAAAAACAGGACTACGTTAACAAAACCCTGGAATTTTTCAAAAACTCTAAATTCGAAATAATTAAAAAAGATCCTACGGCTGCCATTCAGAGAAAATTAAAAAATATCATCAAAAATACTGTTTTTTTATTAGACGAAAAACAAGCTAGCCGCCTTGTTGCCATGAATCCAGGACTTCCAACTTTGCGAGCTTTACCCAAAATTCACAAAATTAATATTCCCATAAGACCCATAGTAAATTTCAGAAACAGTCCGCTTTACAAAACTACACAGTTTATTCAGAGATTCCTAAAAAATCACTACACCTTCAAAGCCAAAAATTTTTTTACCAACACCTTAGATTTTTGCACTAAGACTTCATGTTTATACCTAAATAATGAGCACTCTCTCCACAGTGTGGATATAATAGATATGTACACCAGCATCCCAGTACAGTCGGTTTCAAATATCATTAGGAATAATTTAATCGAAAATGACAAATTATCAAAGGTTGAAATTGAAGAATTTATGACAATCCTTGATCTCACCTTAAACAATAACTTTTTCACTTTTAATAATGTCATCTACAAGCAGAAAGAAGGATTAGCCATGGGCTCCCCGCTTTCGGGCATCATCGCCAATATTTACCTAGACCACCTGGAGCACACTAAAATAATTAACAACATTAAGGGAATAGAATTTTGGGGCAGGTACGTTGATGATGTTTTCTTAATTGTCAATGACAACATCCAGGGTATTGACCGAATTTTCAATGATTTGAATAGTATAGACCCCAACATTAAATTCACTTTGGAGTCAGCTATCGACAATAAGATTAATTTTCTAGACACCTCTGTTGCCAAAGTAAACAACAGGCTTCATTATAAGATTTTCAGAAAGCCCACGCAAACGCACACCATCATCAGGCAAGATTCTACCCACCCAGGTTCCCATAAAAAAGCAACCTTTTTCAGTTACCTCAGTTACCCCTTTCTAAACAGGACCTTAACACAGAAATTAAAATTATTTATCAAATAGCCAAAATTAATGGTTTTAAGGAACTATGTAAATGACATCATCAAGAAAATCAAAAATAAACCAGCCACCCACCTAATTCCAGACAAGCCCGAAAAGCCTTTGTTTACAGTTTTCACCTATCCTAACAATTCCGTATACAGTATCACTAACATCTTCAAAAAATGCAATATGAAAATAGCCTATCAAACCTGTCATACTAATAGCAACTTGTTTTTCAATTCACACACTTTGAACAGCAAAGATAAATACAGTGCTTCTGGTATCTATAAATTAAGTTGTAATGACTGCAAAACTAACTACATAGGTCAAACGGGGAGAAGTTTCGCCACCAGATTTTCTGAGCATGTCAACGCTACCAAATACAGGAGATTTTCAGCCATGGCTTCTCACATGAGTGAGATGAACCATCAATTTACCAACATAGACAATGACCTCGAAATTCTGCATCATGTTAATAAGGGCTCTCTAATGAATATCTTAGAGTCCATTGAAATTAACTCCGCACAGAGAATTTTCAATCCCCCCAGCTTAAATGAAATATGTATTGACCCCAATGTTTTATTTGACACTTTATCAGATTTTATCATAACAGCAAACAAAGGTTATAATAAACCGCCCTAAGCTCTCTTTACGCAGCTGGCTTCCCTCCCTTATTTCCCTTTCTTCCCACTCTTTCCCCCACCTTAGCTCTCTTCACGCAGCTGGCTTCCCCCCCCCCCCCCTTATCTCCCTCTCTTCCTCCCCCTTTTTTCCCCCACCTCTACTAATCCGCGGCATCGCTCCTTCGCCTCCCCTTCCCCGTCCATTCTCTGCTCTATGTTTCACACTCAGCGGTTCACTTTCACTTGTTCAGCCGGCCAGTCTCTCCACGTTTTCCTGCGTCGAAGTCATGTTGCCTCTACTATGACGTAAGTTTGTTACTTTTCATGTTCTATTAGGTCTTTTCAGCTCCACGTTTTCGTTTGTCCCAATTTTATTTGCTGTTTACCTATTTATTTTCTTATACTAAATTTATTGCCCCTTTAGGTTTCTCCTAAAGCCCTCATGTCTACCTGAAGAAATTGGACTTTCTAATTGCAAGATGCTCAACTTTCGTTTCGTTTAATTTTCAAGAGGCCTTCAAGCTTGACCGATTTGACTTTCGTCAAGGAGATGTATTGTTCTTTTCGTCAACGATCCTTCATATGAAGTCTACAAAGTCATTTCACGACCATCAGTTTATACATATTTTTAACTTATTTCATGGATCGAATTCCCTAGATTTTCGGGCACGGAATTCTGCCATTTCACTTTATCAAAACTTGAAGATTTTACAAGAGTCATACAAATTATATTTTAAGTTCACATTTTAACATATACTGTTTTTTAAAGTGTTTTTTCCATTTGTTTGTGACATTCGCAAGTCTTTCTTAGGTTAAGTTTTACTTAAGTCATTTGTTCCACATTGTCCTTATGGTTTTTATGTTTTATTTCATCATGTTATCTCATGTTAGTTTTAACCTTTTTAATTGTATTCTGATAATTGTATTGACAATATGTTTGTATGTATGGCTGATGAAGGGGCCAAGAGGAGCCTCGAAACATGTACCATCCAAATGGGTTTAATATAGCCCCTTAATTGAAAATGTTGTATTGATCAGGCGGAATTCTGTTCCCTTTATATTTGTACATAGCTCAATCGGACAATTTCACATCCTGTTTCCTTCGGGAACAGATATTTCCAATATGGATTAGCAAGGTAAGCTAACATTATTTTTGAAAGGAAGTTTTGGCTTCCATCGTACATTGGCGTTGCTCGTGGCGACATTTAGTGCCTTGCAGCGGCCTTCTCAGTATGTACTAGCCACGCGTCTTGGTGAGGTGTACCATAACCATCTGAAGAGCCCATTGGTACACTGGGGCGAAACGCTGGCAACTGTTTTGAGCTAGCCGGACCATTTTATCAAATTTCTTTGTGAATTTGTTAATGTACATAGCTCAATCGGACAATTTTACATCCTGTTTCCTTCGGGAACAGATATTTCCAATATCTCAGATGATAACAGGGTGTCGAGCGATACGGGAATTATACGGGAATTTTAGTGACCCGGGAAAAGTACGGGAATTATACGGGAAATTCGCACTTGATACGGGAAATCTTCAAAAGTCTCATAATGCCTGACTTCTTAGCCCCCGAACGCTCGGTAGAGTCCTCCCGCTCAGTCTTCTATTTCGCCTGCAGACCGCGCTGCCACCCGCAATTTGCGTCACCGATAGAGCACTAAGCGGGATGAGAACCCAGCCAACGTCGAATGCATGCTTTGCCGGGCCGACCGCCGGCCGTACCCTCTCCACGCGCCGCGCTGGTTGCTGACAATGACATGCAGGAATTAGTCCGCATTGTTATTCAGAGGAGACCTGGGTTTCTCGACAAGAGCAGCCCTTAAAGAAGTTAACAGCTTAAGATCTCAGAAAATTCCAAACGCGTATGTGCTGCAATTTCGCACCAACTGCCGAAAATTGTACATTCGTATCCTACGGCTGAAAAAATCAGAGAGGTCAACTCTTGCTCACACCCGTACTATTTCCTGCCTGGACCGTATAGGGGTCGCTGAGACTCTTAAGTTGGAAGAAGTTAGGATCGTCATTGCCCTGGAAATTCTTTGTAATCAGAAGAAGTTGCTTTCTGGCGCAATTGCTGACCGCTTCAAGAGCAGCTACTCCGCACTTCTGAGACTGCCCTCCGTCACTGCGCGTTTGAAGCAGTTCGACGGAAAAGAGCCACGGCTCGACGTGCTGTGGTCTGAAATAGTGGCTTCAGCAGTTCCTGCCCAAAAAAACGATCTCTCAAGCTTCGTTAAAATGATACTGATTTTGTATCACAACAATGCAGCTCTAGACAGAGGTTTCTCCCTGAACAAGGAGTGCATGATCGTCAATCACAAAGAAGCAAGTCTGATTGGCATGCGTGTACTGTTCAGGGCGCTGTGATGGCAGCTGGTGGAGTAGAAAAGATACCGTGAGCAAAAGTCCATACTGCCCGAAACTCCTACGCCGTGTTCAAGGAAGCAAAACAGGTGCAAATCGACGGCTAAGGTGGCAGTCGAAAGAAAAGCCACGAAAGATCTCCAGGAATTGGAGAGAAAAAAAATAGTGCTGTCAAAAGAACTTAATTTTGTGCTGTGTATAACTGAAGTTCCTAGTAACAATCTTGTATTTGTCAAAGTGACTTATTTAATTTCGTTTTGCATTATTTTATTTTCTATTATCATCATCATCATCATCATTTCCCCTTATCCAGCTCCTGCCGGGTCGGGGTATTTATGGCACTTCTCCACTTTCTTCTTTCCTTCCACAATTCTTCTTCCACGATCTTGTCCCAGTCCAGATTCCTTTTTCTCACGCTGTTCTTCACTGAATCGATCCACCTTGTTCTAGGTCTTCCCCTTGCTCTCTTACCCTTGCACTTGGCCTCCAGCACCTGTCTTGGTATTCTATTTTCCTCCATCCTCTTTACATGTCCAAACCACCTTAGTTTATTCTTCTCAATTCTCTCATTTAGTTTTCCCATCCCAACTTCCTTCCTAACATCTTCATTCCTCACTCTGTCTTTCCTTGTCTTACCTATCATACTTCTTAGGAATTTCATTTCACTGGCTTGGATTTTACTTTCATGCCTGCTTGTCCGGGTCCAAGTCTCAGCTGCGTAAGTTAATATGGGTACATAGTACATTTTATACATTACCTCCTTGCTTTTCCTTGGTACTTCCTTATCCCAAACAAGTTTTCTTACACTTTGATAGAATGCATTGCTCTGCTGTACCCTCCTGCCAATCTCCATGTCCAACCTACCAGTTTGCATCAATTCACTTCCTAGGTATTTGAACGTGTCCACAATTTCCAAACTCTGACTTCCAATTTTCACAGTGCCCTTTCCTTGTCTTTCCCCTCTTGTCATCACCATGGTCTTGCTTTTCTCTATACTGATTTTCAGGCCATACTTCTGAATATTTTCGTTCAGTGCATCTAGTTGTTTTTGCACTTCTTCGGTGTTCCTTCCCCAGACCACAATATCGTCTGCAAATAATAGTAACTTCATTTCTTTATGTCCATATGCTTCCTTTGTTTCCTTTACAATTTCATCCATTACCATTATGAATAAAAGAGGTGACAGCACACTCCCCTGTCTTAGTCCAGTCTTGTTCCTAAACCAATCTGTCTTTCCAACTGGGGTCAGTACCCTGCTAACACAGTTGCTGTACATTGCTTGCACCATTTCCAACATTTCTCTTCCCAGTCTCTTCTTAACCATGGTTTCCCATACCTTCTCTCTGGGGACACTATCATATGCCTTTTCTAGATCTATGAAAGTCATGATCAAATCCTCTCCATATTCCCAGTTCTTTTCCATCACCTGCCTCAAGCTAAAGATTGGGTCCACTGTGGATCTTCCACTCCTGAAGCCATACTGTTCCTCTTGCAACTCTCCTTCCACCTTTCTTCTCATTCTTCTTTCTAATATCCTTTCCAGTATTTTTACTATCTGTGATAAGAGGGTGATCCCTCTATAGTTATCACATACCTTCTTGTCCCCCTTCTTAAACACTGGTATTATTAGCCCTTTCTCCCAGTCTTCTGGTACACATTTCCGTTTCCACACACACTTTAGCAGTCGATACAGCCATTGCATACCAACAGGTCCAGCAGCCTTTATCATTTCTACACTGATTTCATCCACCCCTGTTGCTTTTCCCATCTTCATTTTCTGTACTGCTAATTCCACCTCCAGCATTGTTATATCATCTTCTGTTATAGAGTCTTCAGGCTGTGTCACTTCGATCTCACCAGTACAATTGCTCACATTCAATAGCTTATCGAAATACTCCTTCCATCGTCCCTTTATCTCTTCTGGGTGTGCTAACAACTCTCCATCTTCCTTTTTCACCAGCTTTGTAGTAACTCTTTCTTTCCTCTTACTTCTTAGAAGCCCATACAGCATCCTTTTACTGCCACTTACATCTGTATCCATTCTTCGTGTAAATTCTTCCCAACTTTTCTTCTTTTCTTCTCCTACCACTTTCTTACAGCTCCGTTTGCTGTCGTGGTACTTCCTTTTGCTTTCTTCTGTTTGATCTCGGTTCCATTCTTTCCATGCAGACTTCTTTTCTTTTACTGCTTTCCTCACTTCCTCATTCCACCACGGTGTCTCCTTCTCTTTCACTCTTGTTGACGTCCTACCACAAGCACTCTCTGCTGAACCAGCAAATGCCTTTTTAAAGTGGGACCATTCCTCTTCTATGTTTTCCACTTCAGTAACTGGGATTTGTTGCTTCAATCTCTCCTGAAAATCTTCCTGTACAGCTTTGTCTTTCAATTTCCATACTTTTATTTTACTTTCTCTGATCTCCTTTAGGTTTTCCAATTTTTCCCATCTAAATTTTGCCACCACAGCTCTATGGTCCCCATCAAATGCTTCACCTGGTAAAGCTGTCACATCCATCAACTTTCTGCGATTTGTCCTTTCCACCAGGAAGTAGTCAATTACTGATTTTGTTCTTCTATCACCCCACCCATATCTCGTAATTTTCCTGCTGTTTTTCTTCCGAAACCATGAATTACCCACTATCAGTCCATTCCTTTCTACTTTGATAAAATAAATCTGAATTAAAAAGTATTCGCGGCGTGTCTCGTGTTACTGTTTTTAGCCTTTCCATGATCTTCTTTCGCAGGGGAGATGCACATAGCCTACCAAATTGTTTTCAAGTCCGTGCAAACACTCAATCCAAATGCGTCACACATGCATAAATTTCAAAAACTACAAACAATATCTCACAGCTCTCGACATTTTACTATCAAACACCCGTCACCAACATGTGGCTACAAAATACACAAAACACGTGACAGAATTCTTCTCGTATGGGCAGGCATTGTTTCAGTCGCTTATTAACCACTGCCTGTTTCCTTACTTTTACTTCGCCGAAGTTCGACCCAAGGACTGGATACATCCCGTACAGCATGTGCAGAAAGAAATACTGAAGGCGATCTGGATATCGCGGTGGATGAAATGATTATTAACATTGGCAATTCATCAAGCTCTGACGAAGTCAATGATGGTGGTGATGATGATAGGGACAGTGAAGGGATGGAGGGTGTCAAAGAAATCCTTGCCAAGTGACTGAGGATAAGTTATTTATTGGCGTCAGTTCGCTTGCGTCAATCGATAATAGACCACAGGCTATTGTTTCCCATCATAGTGTTCAAAATACCATCTGCCATTCAATAGCCTACAACTCGACAATATAAAACCACGGCATTAATATCGCCACTGAGCGGCTTGTTTGAGTGCTCAGTGCTAAATATGTATTTACCTTAACTTTACTTTTGTATTATCACGAAAGCTAATATTAACCGTAGAGAGTCGCGATTCAGAGAGTGTGCATCTGTCAACTACTGTAGTAAGCTGTGAACGACCTCCGCTCAGACTCTTGTTTCATGTTAAAGGATAATCATTGCATGGTGAGTGTTTTTATATTCATTAGCTCCCACAAGTCCAACCCCTCCTCCACGTGGTGGGAGACGGGCAACGGCATGAAGTAGGGGATTGCCTGTAGGGGTGAAATACAGTGGGGACTTTGTGTGCCCCGGGACCGCTACGGTAGCTGTGAAGGCTCTATGGGAACCCTGAAAAGTGACGGCTGACGGGGCTCTGGTGAAGCTACGATAGGCCTAGCAAGCCAGTAGTGGATATCATATTTGCTTTCAAACCAGGAACAGGCCTCGGAAAGGACGGATGCAAACGACGACGACCCGGATATGCTAATGGACTACGAGTTGGGACATTAAACATACAGACACTGACAGGAAAAGTGGAGGAGATTGTAGATGTGATGGAGAGAAGAAAACTGGATGTACTGGGCTTGGCAGAAACAAGATGGAAAGGAGAAGGTCGCAGAGAACTGAGGAAAGGGTACCGGTTGTACTGGAGTGGGAACAGTGAAGGAAGGAGCAGCGGAGTAGGAGTAGTTGTGAGAGATGGAATGAAGGAAGAGGTAAAGGGAATAAGTGACAGGATCATGAAGATCAGAATAACTGTAAAGGGAAGAAGCCTGGAGATAGCCCAGGTATATGCCCCACAAGTTGGATGTACAGCTCAAGAGAAGGAAGACTTTGAGGAGGAGCTACAACAGCAGTTGAATGGCCAGAGCATCATTGTCATGGGAGATTTGAATGCACATGTAGGAAGTGAAAGGCAAGGATATGAAAATGTATTGGGAGCAGAAGGATGGGGTAGCAGGAATGAAGAAGGGAGAAAGTTGCTGGATTTTTGCAAGAGAAACGGTTTAGTGGTAGGCAACTCCTGGTTCCGGAAGAAAGAAAGCCACAAGGTAACGTGGTACAGCAGTGATTTAACAAAGAAATCTTTGGTAGATTACATGCTGTACGACTGGGAAATGAAGAGAAGTGTCAGAGATATAAAGGTAATACCTTCAGAGGCCTTAGATAGCAACCACAGAATACTTGTAATGAACCTGGGAGTTGTTAACGATAGCAAGAGGACAGAGTACCAGGAAAGGAGAATCAAAGTATGGAAACTCAAGGAAAAGGAAGTCAAGGAAGAATTCCAGAAGATAATAAGGGAAAGGATGCCAACAGACAATCCTAAAACAGGGGAAGAGGAATGGAAACAATTCAAAAACACAATGCTGGAAGCTGCAGTGGCAGTATGTGGAAGAACAAGCAACAGAAAGCGGTGCAAAGAGACACCATGGTGGAATGAGAAAGTAAAAGAAGCTGTGGGAAGGAAGAACAAGGCTTTCAGAGTGTAGTTCCAGGAAAGAACTGATCTGGCAAGGGAAGATTATAAGATAAAGAAGAAAGAAGCAAACAAGATTGTCGCAGAGGAGAGGAAGAAGTGGATGGTAAAGTGGACGGAGATGATGGAGGAAGACAGCAGAGGAAATAAGAAAGTACTTTATGGGATGGTCAAAAGTAAGAGAAGAGGTCTGCGAGAGGATGTGGTAATGATGGACAAAAACGGAAATGAGGTACACAACAGAGAGACACTCAAGACAGTGTGGAAAGAGTACTTTGAGGATTTGCTGAATCCAAATGGTAATAGGGAGGAAGACAATGTATTGGAAGATGGAGAAGACAACACAGGAATGGAAAAGGACCTGACTTGGAGAGGACTGGAAATTACTATAGACAAGATGAAAGGAGGAAGGGCACCAGGTGTGGATGAAGTGAGCATTGAAATGGTGAAGGCAGCAGGGGAGGTTGGGAAACAGTGGCTGTACCGTGTGATGAGGATGATATGGAAGGAGAAAAAGACCCCAGAAGATTGGAAGAAAGGATTAATTGTCCCAATATTTAAGAAAGGAAGCAGAAAGGAGTGCAGAAATTACAGGGGTGTCACACTCATACCTCACTGTGCCAAGATATATGAAAAGATATTAGAAAGTAGAATACGAGCCAAAGTGGAGAGAAAATTGAGAGAGGAACAGTATGGATTCAGACCTGGGAGATCAACAGTGGATCTCATATTTTCAGTGAGACAGCTCCAGGAACACCACTACGAATTTGGAGAGGATCTGTTGATGGCCTTTCTGGACATCGAAAAGGCCTATGATAGTGTGTGTAGGGAGAAGGTTTGGAAAGCAATGGAAAACATGGGAGTGGAAAAAGAGACTGTAGGCAGAGTGAAGGAGATGTATTGTGGAAGTGTGAGTTGTGTGAAAGTTGGAGGGGAAAGAACAGACTGGTTCAGACAAATGAGTGGCCTGAAACAGGGTAGTGCGCTGTCACCCCTTCTCTTTATTGTGGTTATGGACGAGGTAATGACACGGATAGCAGGAAAGATAGGAGAAGATAAGATGAAAGCAATGGTGTTTGCAGATGATCTCATGGTCTGGGGAAACAAGGAGGAGGAAATTCAAGAGCAACTGAAGGCTTGGGAGGAAACAGTGGGAGAGTACGGATGGAAGTTCAACATCAGTAAATGTGAGATCCTGTTAACGACCAGGAAAAAGGACAGACCAATGAGTGGGATAACACTTGGAGGTGGACAGCTGAAGAAGGTGGAAAGTCTCAAGTACTTGGGAAGTATAGTGGAGGAAAATGGGAGAAATGACAAAGAGATTACGGAACGTGGTAGGCAGCCAGAAGCATTTCTGAGAAGCATTAGGAGCTTAGTGTGGAATAAAGATGTCCCACAAAAAAGCAAGGAAGTGTTATACAGAAGCTACTATATCCCGATACTGACCTATGCTTCAGAAACGTGGACAATGAAGAAAAGAGATATAAGCAGAATACAGGCAGGTGAAATGAAGTTCCTGCGAAGTAGGATCGGAATAACAAGAAGAGACAGGGTGAGGAATGAAAAGGTCAGGGAAATGGTGAAAGAGGAGCCCTTGCAAGGTAGGATTGAGACATCAAGACTGAGGTGGTATGGACACTTAAAGAGAATGGATGAGAAGAAGATTCCCAAGAGGATACATGAGATGCAGATGCAGAAGAAACGACCAAGGGGAAGACCAAGAGATAGATGGCTGAAAGGAGTGGAGGAATGTGTCAAGAAGAGAGGCGAGGACTGGACCAGAGTGACAGCGGAGAGGTGGTGGGAAGAAAGAACTAAGTGGCGAGGCTTATGTTCCAAACAGACCCAGCCTGGGGCTGGAAACTGTACAAGATGATGATGATGAGCTGTAGAGTGTTTGCCCTATTTGTCGTATTTATTGAATTGGTACCGATACCGATGATAAAGGTATCATAGCTTCGGTGTGTAATTTATTTATTCATCTAAAAGTATCGTATTTCTCTGTATGAATGTCCTCAGCGTTGACTCAGGATCGTCTTTTAAAATATATTACATATACCGGCTTATCCTTCGCGTTGTTTCCTTCGAAATACAGGGTGTAGGTGAGAAGCATGCTCAGTGTCATGGACGATTACTCTTTACTCCATGACTTATGTGTTTCTTGTTGTTGAGAGCTTTGATACACAAGGCCGTGAAATGTTGTAATGGCGGTTACTAGAATATAAAGTTTTCTTATGAGAAGTCTTGAGCGTTTCATTCAATTTGTTTTATTGGTTATACCTACACCGGGTAGGCGTAGGTCCCTAATAAAATATTGGCGACCTTGCCAGGATGGCGTATTAATTCAAACAACTTGAAGATTGTGTTGATTTAAAGACCGCGTGTTCCTGTTCTGTGTTCGTATTGGAAATTGAGAAGTTAATGAAAGCGCGGAAGCCGGTAAGAGCGACTTTTACAAAGACGTACAATGCGCTTTTGCAAAACTTAAATCAAGAAATTCAAGACTGCGTGGACGACGACACCTTACAGTCCTTGCTAACCAAATTGGAGAGGTTAGGAACGGAGCTGGCACCGTTGGACGAGAAAGTTTTAAGTATGTTACTGGAAAAGGAAGGGGACGAGTATGACCGTGAGTACGAATATGTAGACAGTTTTCGAGACAGATTGGATGATGCAAGACAGAAGTATGCTCTACGGTTGCAGGCTAATTCCAATGTATTGGCAGTGGTGTCAGCAAGATCGGTCTTATCAGATGGGAATAAAACCAAAAGGCAGTTGAAACTACCTAAAATAGAACTCATGAAATTCGATGGGGAGATTAAAAATTGGTTGGAATTTTGGGGACAATTTCGGCGCATTCATGAGGACTCTGAAATTAAGGACGAAGACAAATTCCAATACTTGATCCAATCCACGAAAGTTGATAGTCGCGCTAGAGAATTAGTGGCCAGTTTCCCCCCTACTGCTGAAAATTACCCTAAAGCAGTGGAATCGCTTCAGGGTAGATTTGGAAGGGAGGATTTATTGACTGAGTTCTATGTAAGGGAACTCATAAGTCTTGTAGTGAAAAATGTTTCTCAAACAAGGAAGAAGACTCAACTTGCTAGTCTATATGACAAGTTGGAAGCACAACTGAGAGCTCTGGAGTCTATAGGTGTTACCCGAGATAAGTACGGGTCAATGCTTTTCCCTCTAGTAGAATCCTGCTTGCCTGAGGAAGTGTTACGTGTCTGGATGAGGAGTTCGTCAACGGCTATGAGGGATCAAGACAATGGACATGCCGACAAATTGACTGCATTACTTGGTTTTCTGAAGGGTGAAGTAGAAAGTGAAGAGAGGATTACATTTGCTCAAGCTGGTTTTGGAGTTTCTAGTGAATCAAGGAGTGCTAAAGTTAAAGAATGGAAAGAGAGTAGTTTAGCAACTGCTAGTGTTCTCTTTGCTGGTAAAGGCGAAGGAAACAGTTTAACATGTGTCTTCTGTAAAAAAACACATAACAGTAAGGGGTGTTATCTTGCTCAAGAAATGAACTTAGGGGACAAACGTAAAAGGCTGTCTGAAAACAAGGCTTGTTTTTTGTGTCTGAAGGTTGGACATAGGGCTGCAAATTGTATTACGAAACTGAAGTGTCTTGTGTGCAGTAGTAAACATGAAGCTATTAAAAAAAAACAACAACCACCCCTGGCACTATCCAGCCCATGACGGGCTAAGGCCGACCAAGCGACCGCTGCCCAGCCATTTGGCCTGCAGATATTGGGGTGACGCGTGATCAGCGCGTCGGGTCCCCTCGGCCGTTAATCTTGGTATTCGTGATCGGGGCGCTGTCTCACTGTCAGACAGCTACTCAATTGTCCTCACGAGGCTGAGTGCACCCCGTTCCAACCCTCACGTCAGTTTTAAAATTCCTGACGGAGCCGGGGATCGAACCCGGGGCCTCCGGGTGAGAGGCAGGCGCGCTACCCCAACACCACGGGGCCAGCATGAAGCTATTATGTGCCCAAAATTAGATGTAAATAGGGGGGATTATAAAGGTGAGGAGAAGCACCAGGAAAGGGGCTCAAAATTGCCTGGTGTCCCAACTACAACCCTTAATACACAAACTAGTGATGTTTCGGAAGTACTGCTGCAAACTCTTGTAGTTAGGTTGGTTCATCAAGGGAGAGAAAAAACTGTACGGGCGTTGTTAGATACAGGCTCGCAGAGATCCTATTTGTTAGAGAAGATTGCTGTGGAAATGGGGTATATTCCATCAAAGACTGAAAAAATTGAACACCGGCTTTTTGGGGGTGCTTCAATCAGTGCCAATGATCATAACCTATATGAGATAGATATAGACGACCTACGTCATTCAATTTCTCAAAAAATAAAGGTGTTGGGACAAAAGGAAATTTGTGGTGTAATCCCACGGTTAAACCGGGGCCCTTGGATGGATGAGATCAGAGAAAAGAAAATCTGGCTCTCTGATTTTGGCCCAGAGCCATCGGAGATTGGAATACTAATCGGCGCAGACACTGTGGGTAGTTTATTGACTGGGGACACAATCAAGTTGAAATCTGGATTGGTTGCTGTTAGGACTACATTTGGTTGGACAGTGATGGGTCAGCTTTGGAAGACAACTGAAAACGATAGCACAGTGTCCATGGTGAACTCTCTGTTTGTGAGAACTGCTTCTTTGGGTGAACTGTGGAACCTGGAAACCATTGGAATTGGTGATCCTGCTGAAACACTATCGAAGAAGGAAATTGAAATTGCAACATTGAAACATTTCCAAGAAAACGTTATCAATGAGGAGGGAAGATATGAAGTCGCACTTCCGTGGAAAGAAGATCAGCAGTTATTGTCAGGCAACAAGGAAGTTGCGTTAAAAAGACTGGTTTCTGTAACACACCGTTTGATCAAGGAAGACAAATTTGAGAAGTACCAGCAGGTGCTTCAGGACTGGGAACAGGAAGGGATAATCGAAGAAGTTGGTCAGGAGGGCTCTCAGGATGTTGGGTATTATTTACCACACCGAGGAGTTTTCAAGGAAGGATCGAGTACAGCGGTGAGGCCGGTGTTTGATGCTTCATGTAAATCGAAAGGAGGACTTTCACTCAATGACTGTCTGGAAAAGGGTCCTAATTTGTTGGAAGTAATTCCTTCTATTTTGAACTGGTTCCGTTTAAACAGGATAGGTGTGATCGCAGACATTAAGAAGGCGTTTCTTCAAATTTCAGTCTCTGAGAATGATCGAAACTTTCTGAAATTCCTATGGTGGGAGAACTTCACTGAGGGGACTCTTAAAATATACCGCCACAAACGGGTCGTTTTCAGAGTGAACTGTAGTCCATTTCTACTTGGAGCCGGATTGGACAGTCATCTGAAAAACAGCACATGCTTCACTGAGACAGCAGATAAACTAACAACATCACTATATGTAGACAATTGCGTCACTTCTTTGAACACAGAGGAAGAACTCAAACAATTTGTGGACGAGTCTAGAGAGTTGCTGTCGCAAGGAAAATTTGACCTCCGAGGATGGGAGCACACCAGATTGAGTCTGGAGGATGAGGTTCCCGAAGTGACACCCGTTTTGGGTTTGTGGTGGGACCCAGTAGCTGATACTTTGGCTTGTAAAGTAGCAAAATTAAATGAATCTGATGTTCTCACAAGAAGGACAGTTTTGTCGGTAGCTCAAAGTATCTTTGATCCAATTGGATTTACTTGTCCGGTTTCCATTGTGCCAAAGGTTTTGCTTCAGGAAAGTTGGAGAGAGAAAATAAGTTGGGATAGTCCACTGAGTGAAGACGCCCACAGCAAATTCAATAAATGGTTACATGAACTGTCCTCTATTGCTGAGATTAAAGTGCCTAGAAGATTTTCTAATTGTGAGGACAGATCCTCTTGGGGTTTGCATGTATTTTGTGATGCTAGTCAAGTGGCTTATGCGGTTGTTATTTTCTTGAGATCATTCAATGGGAAAGAATTTGAAGTGCAACTGGTCGCAGCAAAATCCAGGGTAAGCACCACTCAAGGAGGTGACCATACCGAGACTGGAGCTATTAGCTTGCACTATAGGCTCACGTCTTGCCTTTACAGTAAAGGAAAGCTTGAATCTAACAAACGTCCCGGAGTACTACTGGAGTGACTCGTCTTCTGTTTTATGTTGGATATGAAGAGAGGAAGCTTGGGGAGTGTTCGTCACTAACCGAGTTAAAGAAATTAGAACATTAACTAACCCAAAGCGTTGGTTTCATCTACCAGGGACGGACAACCCAGCCGATCTACCTTCGAGAGGTTGCTCTACGTTGCAGCTGATTTCTTTTCGTTGGTCGGAGGGACCCGCTTGGTTAAAGTTGGAAGAAAACAGCTGGCCAACGCGCATTGTAAAAGTTAATGAAGAGGAGGTCGATGAAGAAAGAAGAAAAGGCCATGTTACCAATACTATGCTTGTCTCCCAGGAAAAACACTGGTATTTGAGGTATTTTTCCAAGTACTCAAGAATCGTCAGAATGGTGGCCTGGATGTTACGGTTCGTCAACAATGCAAGGAAGGACGTAGTGACAAATGTTCCTTCCGAATTAGATTGTCTTGAAATTTCAATGGCAGAGAAACGGCTGCTGAAATTAGTTCAGGAAGAGAAGTTTACCGAAAGGGACAACCAGAAAACGTTCTGCTTTTTTAAAGACCAGATGGGTCTCTTCAGGATTAAGACAAAAATTTCCAACAGAAAGGATGAATATGATTTCCGTGCGCCGGTGTTGCCATCAAAGCACCCTTTGACTGAGATGATAATCAGAGATCATCATTTGAGAGCCTCTCATGCTGGTGTTCAGATTTTACTTGCTATACTCAGGGAGCACTACTGGATACCAAAGGGAAGAAGAATCATTCGCAAAGTCATCAGGAATGGTACCCAGTGCAGGAGATTCGAAATGGAAAAGACAATTCCGGAAACGCCAGCCCTTCCAGAAGATCGTGTGAGAGATGCAGGTGTATTTGAGGTAGTGGGAGTGGACCTTGCTGGACCGCTATACTTAAAATGCAAGAACAAGGCTTGGATTGTGTTTTTTACATGTGCCGTAGTGAGAGTGGTCCATTTTGAATTAGTCATGACTTTGTCCACTGCAGGGTTTCTGTTAGCTCTTAGGCATTTCATAGCCCGACGAGGAAGGCCTCGTGTGATTTATAGTGACAACGGGACAAACTTTGTTGGCACCAACAATTTGTTTGGCTTCATTGACTGGAAAAAATTGTGTGCGGAAGTATCAGTTGATAGAATCAAGTGGAAATTTAGTCCTCCTTCAGCCCCTTGGTGGGGTGGATTCTGGGAACGTATTGTGCAAATGGTCAAGAAATTATTAAGGCGTGTTTTAGGCAAAGCTATCTTGACATATGAAGAACTATTGACTGTGATTGCTGATAGTGAATCGGTAATCAACTCGAGGCCCCTTACCTACATTTCAGAAGACTGTGATTAATTGGTACCTCTGATTCCATCAATGTTTCTTCAGGACATTTCCGTGGTTGGCACTCCTGATTTAGACATGCTAGATCAAGTTAATCTCACCAGAAGGTTTCAATATCTTCAACAGCTAAGGGGTGAGCTGAGGAGGAGATTCCGACTGGAGTATCTAGGTAGCCTTCTATGCAGTTCATCGGGCAAGGAGTCTGACCATCATTGGAAGGTAGGAGATGTAGTCATCATTGGTAGTGATGACAAGGGAAGGATAGACTGGCCCCTGGGGAGAGTGACAGCTACACTTCCAGGTAAAGACAAAGTGACCCGAGTAGTTAGGGTAAAGACATCCTCAGGAGAACTCCTCCGACCTACGAGACACCTATATCCTTTGGAGGCTGGAGGTGGGAGTGAGGCGGTGCCCTTACTTAGTGGTGCAGTTCCGGAGGCAGTAAGTCTCAGAAGTCGCAATTTCACCAGGAGTGGAAGAAGAGTTAAAATGCCTTCCCGTCTCTGTTTATGAACATTGTGTTTGATTTGCATCAAAGGTGGGAGGATGTCACGGACGATTACTCTTTACTCCATGACTTTTGTGTTTCTTGTTGTTGAGAGCTTTGATACACAAGGCCATGAAATGTTGTAATGGCGGTTACTAGAATATAAAGTTTTCTTATGAGAAGTCTTGAGCGTTTCATTCAATTTGTTTTATTGGTTATACCTACACCGGGTAGGCGTAGGTCCCTAACACTCAGAATTATTGCCGTGTGGCGGTTGGACGTAGGGTCTTGTTATGTGGCGACCGTGGCTTGCGGAGAGGAAAAGCGGGGCATAGTGACAGGAAGGCTGTCAGTACCGAATTCATGGGGTTAGCAATACTGTATTTGTCCCATAATTTACGCGTGTAATAGCGGACACACTTTTACTATAAAAGTCGTGATCTAAAAAGGGATAGTGGGT
Source organism: Meconema thalassinum (assembly GCA_946902985.2). Classification (NCBI taxonomy): domain Eukaryota; kingdom Metazoa; phylum Arthropoda; class Insecta; order Orthoptera; family Tettigoniidae; genus Meconema; species Meconema thalassinum. The sequence continues at coordinate 182,049,478 of OX336393.1, forward strand.
GGGTTACATCTTATTACTACATGACCCGTCCGGCTCTGTGGCTAAATGGTTAGCGCGCTAGGCTTTGGCCCAAAGTGCCTCGGGTTCGATTCCCGGCCGAGCCATCAGGGATTTTAATCTCCTGGGGTTAATGACCGTGTCTCGGGGACTGGGTGTACGTGCCGTCTTCATCATCACTTCATCCTCATTACGACGCGCAGGTCGCCGACGGGCGTCAACTAGAAAGATCTGCACTAGGTCTCTCCGGAGGCCACACGATCATTATTATTACTACATAACCCCCAGGATTATTAGTCATTATTACAAAGGGAATTTTGACTATTTTCAGTAGTGTAGAAAATCGTATCGTCTTGTTCCGTACTCCTATAGAGCTTACATTTTCTTTCGATCTTTCATTTGCCATAGGACGCGCCACTGGCGTATGTTTATGCATTACCATTTTCTGGTTTAGTAGTCGGGTAATGGAAGCAATGGGAACTGTGTACTACAATTTTCGTTGCATGTAACTAAGCAAATTATTGTTATTAAGAGAACGTAAAATGCACCAAGAATATGATCTTCAGCTGTGTGCAGTGAGAAAGCTCTGCATGTGTTTATTCCTTATGTATTAATGACGCGAAATGTTAGCTAACGTTGTGCCACATACAACACTCGTAGTCTCTAAATGTTGCACATTTTCCCGTAAATTACAGCAGTTTATGTTTGAATTGCTTATAAGATCGTGACAGAGAAAGTGTTTCTCCAATTGGATGATAGTATTTAACTGTATGCACGTCGTGTAATCTTGGCGAGGTGTATTTTTTTTTTTCACGGAGCAACTTTACACCGTAGTAGGCACGCAGATTTTTGTATTTAGTTTTCTGGCATCTTGTTTTAAATTATTGACTAACATATTTCTAAATGCAGACAATCCATACCTCCATTAGGATTCGGGTTCCATAATTCATGAAAAATGAGGTTCGTTCGTTTGTGAAATTGAGGTCATAACCCCCCTACCCTTTCAGTGATTACCGTATGGTACTTTACGTAGACTAGGGTGAAGATGTAAATGAGCATTTAAAAAAAATTGTTGTCAGTTGTTTGGTTTATTAACTTACGGTAATATTTTCCATAGATACTGAAAACTGGGCACGGTTGGATTTTAAGGTGGAACCGCATGTGCTATCAAATATCGCTTTCTTGCAATACCCGGAATATGTATAGAATTATAAACTGATTTTTGGTTAAATGAGTGTTGAAGATAGGCTATTAATTATAATGATTAAATAAATATTAAAGAAGAAACGATGCGTTAGTAAATATTAGGCCTACCGGTACGGCGAATAGCCTATAACTCGTAGCTTCCGTCACAATTTAGCATTTAAACGGGTCACGTTAATGCATAATATACTAATATAACAACCGGATAGCAAATTATAATAATATTCTCACATATAACATATTTAATTTGCACCAACTTAAATATTGTAGTCCAAGAAATGCAGTTTGAAATGTGCAAATCGCACACTTTGTAGGCAAGCTGTTTGTTATGGTCGTCTCTGATGCAAAGTTTTACTAATTACTCTTTTAGGAGACACTTGTCTTTGGAATATTCATGAAAGGCCAATCCTCCAGTTCTTATTTCATAAGTTGAACTCCTAAAAACAAAACCACTATCCGAAATAATAAAGATAATCGCGAACGAACGATTCACTGCCAATGAAAATCAAATGGAGATTCGCGGACCGGAAGTTCCCTATGCATAAGCTTCGGTGTCATTTGAACTCTTGGAAGCTCTTTACGGTTACGGTAACATACAATTCAGTCACTTCCCGTAAACATTTATTATGTGACACTTCTATTCTCTACTCTGTCAACCCTCCTCAGTAAAACATTCATTTATATCAGCTCTCCTCAGATAAACGGTATCTGCGAGAGAATTCACTCGCGTGCGCACGCTTGGCTCACGATACGGATTAGACCTAAATCTCGCCATAACCCGTGGGCTGCGGAAGTATCTTCAAAAATGCAGTTACACTTACGCCAGAAAATCTTGATTCGCGCTTTAAGATTCATTTTTCAGCCATTTGGTATGCGAACTCGAAGTCTTAGAGAGTTATAAAATATACTGGAATTTGGTGGATTTTCGTACGGGAATTATACGGGAATTTGAAAAAAGGTCATCGCTCGACACCCTGTGATAGTTACACACCACATTCTTCAGATTCAGCAATATCTCATAATATTATCCCCATCTTAGCTGAGACGAGGGCCGGAGCCCTCGCCTCAGACGGCGAACCAAAATTTACTTCTTCCTTCGTCCGACAATCGGTTACAAGTTGCAAATCACAAGATGGAGGCCAAGTCGTGAAGACCTTTCCCACAAGACACCAAAGTTTTTACTTTATTTTGACCAATCCGAGAGAGCCACATACTGTGACAATGTGCATATCAAAATAATTTTCATAAGACACCAATACAAGAATTTGGCGGTATGAAGACATACGTCTTTTGTTTACTGACATAGTTGAATAACAACTGGAACACTTCCTTTTTTCAAGAAGAAGAAATAGCGAGCTCTTAGCAGGAAGTTACAATGATGCGCTCTGTTAAGGAACTCTTCAACCCTACATAGTAGCAGTAGCCGAAAGGTGCTGCAATCTCGAATTCATATGTAAAACTAAGTCATCTTAGCGTGTTTTCAAATGGTAGAGGGTATGCAGAAACTATCGGGGAATAACACTGATGAGTCATTGTGCAAAGATGTTTGAGAAAGTTTTGGAAAGGAGAATTAGGACAAGGATAGAAGGAAGGATGAGGGAAGAACAACATGGCTTCAGAGCAGGAAGGTCCACAGTGGATTTGATTTTTGCTGTAAGGCAGTTACAAGAACAGCACTATGAGTATGGAACAGATCTACTGATGGCCTTCCTGGACATTGAGAAAGCATATGACAGTGTATGCAGAAACAAAGTATGGAAGTCTCTGGAGGATAGAGGAGTAGAAAAATGGACTATAAGGAGGATAAAGGAGATGTACAAGGGAAGCGTGAGCTGTGTGAAAGTGGGAGGAGAGAGATCGGACTGGTTGGAACAGAGAAACGGCCTGAAACAAGGAAGTGCACTGTCACCGTAACTTTTCATTGTGGTGATGGATGACATAATGGCCCGGGTGGCACAAGTAATTGGGGAAGGAAAGATGAAAGCAATGGTGTTTGCAGATGATTTGAGGCAAACAAGGAGGAGGAGGCACAGGAACAGTTGGACGTGTGGGAAGGAATAATACAAGGGTATGGGATGAAATTTAGCATAAATAAGAGTGAGATGGTGATCACAACAGGAATAACAATTGGTGGGGAACAGCTGAAGAAAGTGGAGAGTTTCAAGTATCTGGGAAGCCTGATACAAGATAATTGAAGAAACGATAGAGAAATAAATGAGCGGGGGAGACAGGCAGAAGCATTCCGGAGAGTGTGAGAATCATGTTATGGAGCAAGGATGTCCCTCAGAACAGCAAAAAGATCATATATCGGACGTACTATGTCTCTATCCTGACGTATGCCTCGGAGACCTGGGTTATGAAAGGCAGGGAGAAGAGCAAAATACAGGCCAGTGAGATGAGGTTCTTGAGAAGCAGTATTGGAGCTACAAAGAGGGACAGAATAAGAAATGAGAGGACCAAAGAATTAATGAAGGAGGAACCATTACAGGATGGTATAGAGAAATCTAGACTTAGATGGTATGAACACGTAAAACGAATGGAGGAGAAGAGGATACCCAGGAGGATACACGAGATGAAGTGGGAAGGAAAGAGACCAAGAGACAGGTGCCTGAAGGGGGTGGAAGAAAGCGTGAAGAAGAGAGGAGAAGACTGGACAAGGGTGGGGGCTGAGGGATGGTGGGAAGACAGAAGACGTTGGAGAGGCTTGTGTTCCAAACAGACCCGGCCAGTGGCTGGAAACTGTGCAAGATGATGGTGATGATGATGAGAGGGTATGTTTCAGATATTGAAATCTATGCAGAATAATATTTAGAGGCAGGTTTACATGTCTCAATACTAATAGGACGACCGAGACAGCGTTGGCTTGACACCCTACATGAAGATCTAAAAATTGCCCAACTTCATCCTGACATGGCACACAATCGTGTAATATGGCGACAGAGAACTAAAAAAGCAGACCCTGCTAATTTGTGTACAAGTGCTAAAGAAAAAGAACAAGAACACAGGTTGGGGGAGTGCAGAGAAATTGTGGGAGCAGTTGTGATTCAATATTTCTCGAGTTATTACTATCTATACTAATATAATAAAACTGAAGTGTTTGTGTGTTTATACTCGCTAATCTCTGGAACTACCAGTCGGATTCGAAAAATTCTTTTTGTATATGATAGCCAGATTCAAGAGGAATAGTTTAGGCTATGTAGCATTATGCTACACCTCTCAGGTAACCTTAAAGATTGATTTTTGTTCATTAAGTCGGAATAACAAGCACTCCTGAACAGCTTCAATAATACCTACTGTGAGTCTATTGTTGCCAAGCAATGCGGGCTGCATCACGTCGCCCCTATCAGTGTTCTGGTGCAGACTTGCGAGCTGCTTATGAATTGCAATCACAGGGAGTAATTAGTGCGAAAAGATTTCTTAGGCCCCTTAAAACAGTTATCATGACAATAGTATGCCTCTGTATAAGGGAGATGGTGTTGGTGCAGTGTACTGAGGTTATCAGCTGCAGTAAGCGTTGGTGGTTTTCGATCCTTATCCTTGAGCGCTCCAGTTCTGTAGTAGTATTCATTATGTTAACCCCTGGCACCAGCCCGTGAAGGGTCTAGGCCTACCAAGCGACCGCTGCCCAGCCATTTGGCCTGCAGATATTGGGATGACTCGTGATCAGCGCATCGGGTCCCCTCGGCCGTTAATCTTGGTTTTCGTGATCGGGGCACTGCCTCACTGTTGGACAGCTACTCAGTTGTCCTCACAAGGCTGAGTGCACCCTGTTCCAGCCCTCACGTCAGTTTCTAAAATCCCTGACAGAGCCGGGAATCGAACCCGGGACCTCCAGGTGAGAGGTAGGCGTGCTACCCCAACACCATGGGGTGAGTAGTATTCATTATCATCCATGAAACAAATAAATCCACCGGGCCGGGCACTACTGTTAGTAGAAAATATTTGTTTAAATGGTATTTTTCGAATCTAGATATGCGGACATCGAAGAAGTGTTAATTTTTGGTAGCATCTGTACTTCATTTTTCTCAATTGAAAAGATTAATTTTCTTATCTCCTTTAAAATCTAATAAAATTCTACTCATGAATTTCTAGAATCGCTACTTATGATTCTTGTTATTATGGAGGATTTGGAAAAGGCAATGTTATTTTTTAGCTAATAGTTGTTTTTTTAATTGAAAAGTTATTTAAAAAATATTTAATTCATTTTTAGAGTGTAAGGGTTTGTTTGGAGAGACGCAGATAACCATGAACTTCGGAGAATAGTGCGTAACACTGTGTAGCCCTCAAAGCAATAACTGCCATTACAGCAAGATTTTCCTCCTTCAGATTTATTTTTCCTTAGTAATATTCCTGTATAAAGGTACATATTTTCTGAAGTGTATGCTAGCCTTGTGTAAACATATCAGTTATAAACACATTACAATTTTGCCCTCTTTGGATATTTTAATATGGCAATAGATCTCTCGCATCTACAAAGCCAATGAGAAGTACTTGGTAGGGGCAGATATTCTCGTATGTTTTGTTCCTTGAACAACCATAGCAATCATGAAATGTTTGGCAAAGGATTTACTTTGTTTAAGTAGACCGCTTTGGGAAACAACCTTGTAAGTTTCATGATCAGGATTTAATGAAGTTAAATTATGGTAACTTCTTAACTGAAGGAAGCTCTGTCTGTTAAGTCCATCTATTAGATTCCCCCGAGTGAGTTGCGGGTTAGAATATACCCATGGCCATCACTGTGGGCGCCACCCAGCCGGGTGCTTTGAATAGGCATACACAGTGATATGTTTGGAATTGTAGATAATCAGAAAATTGCATTCACATCCAATTGCCCAGTTACAAATATGACTTAAGGAACAGTTTAATATGATTTATAAAAAAAAAAAAATGTAACAAAATATAGAGTAAGAGAGTAAGTGGAATCATTCAATCCCTACAGATTATTATTAAAAATTAAAAAAAAAAATACTATGGGCATCTTGATGTCAATTTCCTCTCTTTTCACTTTTTTTTAAAATCTTATATCTTTTGTTACAAAATTTATAGTTGGACTTAGCCTTTATCTCTGTTTTCCTCATTACTGTATTTGTGTTTGTTCTGCTTGCAGGGAAGCATATCCAGAGATAGAGGTTCAAGATGTACAGCTTGCCTTTGATATCAAGAAAGTCAGCATTTTGGATAAAGAAAGGTGAGATTTTCTTAGGTTCAAAATTCAAAATCTTGCATATCATTAGGGATACCTAAATTTTGTGAACCTTTTGTATTTTTACCCACAAAGTTAATACATTGACAGATTAAGTTTTTGAGATATTTTGAGCTTGCAACATTTTGCATATTTTGAACATTTCCCTGTTTTTATTTTATTTTTTTATTAGCCTATTTATTAGCGTCTGTTTCCCAGGTTAGGGGCGGCTGCAAGGGCGTCTGTTTCCCTAGTTAGGGGCGGCCTGTATAATAGCTGGCAGTAGCTTCATAAAATGCCTTTGGGAGTGGCGACCCCATCGTAATAATAGCCTAAAATGGATATGGCACTTCAAATGATTCGGTTAGGGCGTACCCTGCAGGCGACGCGCAGTTCTTTTGGTACTGGGGGAACTGTGAGAAATGGGCGACCAGTAACCGAAATGAAAGTGGGAATCATGAATGTCATGACCCTGACAGGCAAGGTGGAGGAGGTGGTAGACTTCATGGAGAGGGAGAATGTTGGATTGATGGGGCTGAGTGAAGTGAAATGGAAAGGTAAAGGAAGGAAGAAATTGAGGAAAGGATATACATTATACTGGAGTGGTGGCCAAGAGACAAAAAATGGCGTGGGACTGATAACCTCGAAACAACTGAAGTGGTCGAGTGTGTGAGTGACAGAATAATGAAAATTAGAATGAAGATGAAAAATGACGTGATGGACTTCATACAAGTGTATGCACCACAGACTGGAAACAGAGAAGAAGATATTGAAGTATTCCTGGAGGATGTAGAAAGAGTAATTTCAGATGTAGAAGTGGTGATCATGGGAGATATGAATGCACAAGTCGGAAACGAGAGACCAAGAAAGGAAGAAGTCATTGGACCCTATGGATATGGGAAAAAGAACCGGGAAGGAGAGGAACTTGTAAACTTTTGTGAAAGGAATGGACTGATAGTGGGTAATTCATGGTTTCGGAAGAAAAACAGCAGGAAAATTACGAGATATGGTTGGGGCGATAGAAGAACAAAATCAGTAATTGACTACTTTCTGGTGGAAAGGACTAATCACAGAAAGCTGATAGATGTGACAGCTTTACCAGGAGAAGCATTTGATGGGGACCATAGAGCTGTGGTGGTAAAAATTAGATGGGCAAAATTGGAAAACCTAAAGGAGATCAGAGAAAGTAAAATAAAAGTATGGAAATTGAAAGACAAAACTGTACAGGAAGATTTTCAGGAGAGATTGAATCAACAAATCCCAGTTACTGAAGTGGAAAACATAGAAGAGGAATGGTCCGACTTTAAAAAGGCATTTGTTGGTACAGCAGAGAGTGCTTGTGGTAGGACGTCAACAAGAGTGAAAGAGAAGGAGACACCGTGGTGGAATGAGGAAGTGAGGAAAGCAGTGAAAGAAAAGAAGTCTGCATGGAAAGAATGGAACCGAGATCAAACAGAAGAAAGCAATAGGAAGTATCACGACAGCAAACGGAGGTGTAAGAAAGTGGTAGGAGAAGAAAAGAAGAAAAGTTGGGAAGAATTTACACGAAGAATGGATACAGATGTAAGTGGCAGTAAAAGGATGCTGTATGGGCTTCTAAGAAGTAAGAGGAAAGAAAGAGTTACTACAAAGCTGGTGAAAAAGGAAGATGGAGAGTTGTTAACACACCCAGAAGAGATAAAGGGACGATGGAAGGAGTATTTCGATAAACTATTGAATGTGAGCAATTGTACTGGTGAGATGGAAGTGACACAATCTGACGACTCTATAACAGAAGATGATATAACAATGCTGGAGGTGGAATTAGCAGTAAAGAAAATGAAGATGGGAAAAGCAACAGGGGTGGATGAAATCAGTGTAGAAATGATAAAGGCTGCTGGACCTGTTGGTATGCAATGTTTGTATCGACTGCTAAAGTGTGTGTGGAAACGGAAATGTGTACCAGAATACTGGGAGAAAGGGCAAATAATACCAGTGTTTAAGAAGGGGGACAAGAAGGTGTGTGATAACTATAGAGGGATCACCCTCATATCACAGATAGTAAAAATACTGGAAAGAATATTAGAAAGAAGAATGAGAAGAAAGGTCGAAGGAGAGTTGCAAGAGGAACAGTATGGTTTCAGGAGTGGAAGATCCACAGTGGACCCAATCTTTAGCTTGAGGCAGGTGATGGAAAAGAACTGGGAATATGGAGAGGATTTGATCATGACTTTCATAGATCTAGAAAAGGCATATGATAGTGTCCCCAGAGAGAAGGTATGGGAAACCATGGTTAAGAAGAGACTGGGAAGAGAAATGTTGGAAATGGTGCAAGCAATGTACAACAACTGTGTTAGCAGGGTACTGACCCCAGTTGGAAAGACAGATTGGTTTAGGAACAAGACTGGACTAAGACAGGGGAGTGTGCTGTCACCTCTCTTGTTCATAATGGTGATGGATGAAATTGTAAAGGAAACAAAGGAAGCATATGGACATAAAGAAATGAAGTTACTGTTATTTGCAGATGATATTGTGGTCTGGGGAAGGAACACCGAAGAAGTGCAAAAACAACTAGATGCACTGAACGAAAATATTCAGAAGAATGGCCTGAAAATCAGTGTAGAGAAAAGCAAGACCATGGTGATGACAAGAGGGGAAAGACAAGGAAAGGGCACTGTGAAAATTGGAAGTCAGAGTTTGGAAATTGTGGACATGTTCAAATACCTAGGAAGTGAATTGATGCAAACTGGTAGGTTGGACATGGAGATTGGCAGGAGGGTACAGCAGAGCAATGCATTCTATCAAAGTGTAAGAAGACTTGTTAGGGATAAGGAAGTACCAAGGAAAAGCAAGGAGGTAATGTATAAAGTGTACTATGTTCCCATATTAACTTATGCAGCTGAGACTTGGACCCTGACAAGCAGGCAAGAGAGTAGAATCCATGCCAGTGAAATGAAATTCCTAAGAAGTATGATAGGAAAGACAAGGAAAGACAGAGTGAGGAATGAAGATGTTAGGAAGGAAGTTGGGATGGGAAAACTAAATTAGAGAAGAATAAACTAAGATGGTTTGGACATGTAAAGAGGATGGAGGAAAATAGAATACCAAGACAGATGCTGGAGGCGAAGTGCAAGGGTAAGAGAGCAAGAGGAAGACCTAGAACAAGGTGGATTGATTCAGTGAAAGACAGCGTAAGAAAAAGAAATCTGGACTGGGACAAGATCGTGGAAGAAGAATGGTGGAAGGAAAGAGGAAAGTGGAGAAGTGCCATAAATACCCCGACCCGGCAGGAGCTGGATAAGAGGAAATGATGATGATGATGATGATGATGATGATAAGCCTATTTTCATTTTATGAAAAAATAGGCTTATGAGATCACCTTTTGTCCGTGTGTGTGTGTGATGGAGCGTGTGTGTCCCCTAATAAATTCTAAACGGCTGGAGCGATTTCAATGAAACTTGGTAAGATCATAGCACCATTCTGGTCGACCCCGACCGTGCCCTTCAAATTTTATTGTCTCATCAATCCAACATGGCGACTGTGCGAAATATTTCACCAGCATTCAGTATCTCCGAAACTATTACCTATATCACCCTGAAATATTGTGCGGTGATAAAGGGAACTGCTAGAAGTTCACCTATGAGACTTTCAAAAACCTGGTAACTACAAAACCAACATGGCTGCCAAGCGAAGTTGAGACTTTTAAATAGACTTTTCTCGCGATTTAACCATCCAAACTTAATGAAACATGGTACAGCAAATTTTTATACACATTGTAATGCACTGGCGTCTTATTTAGTTCAATTGTTTACATAACCTCAAAATGGCGACTGTGCGAAATATTTCACTGGCATTCAATATCTCTGAAACTATTTATGATATCACCCTGAAATTGTGTATGGTGATAAAGGGCACTGCTACAAGTTTATCTATGTAACTTTCAAAAACCCGTATAGTACAAAACTAACATGGCGGGCATGCGAAGTTGAAACATTTTAATAGACTTTTCTCGTGATTTAGCCATCTGAGCGCAGTGAAATGTGGTACAGTAAATGCTTCTACATATTGTAATGCACTGGCATCTAATTTAGTTCAATTGTTTTCATAACCTCACGATGCCGGCTGTGTGAAATTTTAAAATTAAGTTTTTATATCTTGTGTCGTAATCATGCGATCGAAGTGAAAGTTTGAATAATGAAGCTACGCAACAATTTTCCTTTAATTGTACATAAGTCTATGGCCTATACATATAACAGTCCAAAAAGGCGAGCACCCGAAATACTTTGCCAGTTCTCAATATCTACGAATTTTTAACAGCAATCAAACTGAAATTTTTTGTGTTCATAGAGGCTATGAACATAGGTTCACCTATATGACTTTCAGTAACCTGGTGAGCACAAATCCAACATGGTGGCGACGCGATGTATAATTATTAAAATAGATGTTTATTGCGATTCAACCATCCGAGTGCAGTGAAACTTTGCACGTTAAATGCTTTTACAAATGTTAATCCACTGGCATCTAATTTATTTAAGTTGTTTTCATAACCACAAGATGGCAGCTGTGCGAAATTTTAAAATCTCGTTTGTTACTTCTTGTGTTCATTACGAGTTGCAACCTGGTGCATTCTGTGGTCTTTGTAGTGAAAAAATAAACTTTTTTTTTAAACAACTAAAATTACACACAAATACATGTCCTTTTATTCTTTCTTGTTCTATGTACCCTGTTGGGTTTAAAGGTCCACTTTTATTAAAATTTGGTTGAGCTTGCTGTGAGACGTGGACAAATGTGTCCAATTTGAATTTGCTGAGCGATGTTAATTTCAATTTGTTCTAGAATGTTCATGAAATTGCCTTTCTTTTCTTGGAGTATTTTTAAATCGTTGTCAATGTTTGTAAATTTATGTTCCATTTCTACCATACGGTTTGCCATCGCCGAAAATGTATTGTAATTAGTTGCCGTGACGTGTTCCAAAAATCTGGTATTAAAGCTCCTTCCTGTTTGTCCTATATAATCCACATCACACACGTTACATTTAATAATTTTGGAATTGAAAAATTTGTTGTGATTATAGAGTTGTTGGTTTATAGGCTATTTTAAATTTGTATTTTTTGGGTGAACTAGTAATGTTGTAAGTGGATTTGTTTACGTATGTGAAAACTGCGTGAGTGGAGGATTCTTTATCTTCTTTGGACAAATTTGATTTTGGTTTCCTCTTAATTTTCTTTATTATATTAACATATTTCCTACTAAATCCATTGGCTTCAGCTATCTGATGTTTTACTGAAATTTCTTTGTGGTAATCTACTTCGGTTAATGGGATATTTATGGCTCAATTGACAAAACTGGTGAACGCTGCTCTTTTGTGGAAATCTGGATGATTGGAATTGTCTGTTAACGGTGCTCGTTTGTGTGGGCTTTCTATAAATTTGATAGGTGAGGTGCTCATTGTCATTTGTAACTAGGAGATCTAGGTAACTTATCGAGTTATTGGTTTCAATGAAATTTACATCAGAAAATGAAACCAATTTAATTCGTTTAAATGTTGAATAAGTTGTTCGATACTTATTTTGGTGGGTTCATATTCACTAGTTTGCTTTTTTGTTTTTCATCAAGAATGAAGATGGTATTTTTCAAGAGTTGTTTGAGTTTTCTTTGCGAGGCTTGGGATGAATCTTTGACTTATTTTAAAATTAGGGTTGTTGAGGAATTCTTCTGTTTTACTTAAGTAATCGTTCTTACTGATGATGACTGTGGTTTTACCTTTATCGGCCTTGGTTATAATTAAGTCGTTCTGTTCTATTTTGGCTTTTAAATTTTTGCAGTCTTGTTGGAATTGGATATTATCTTTTGTTTTCTTGTTCGATTATTTTTCTGACTTTCTTATTAGTTTCGTGTCTTGCACCATATTGCTGTTTTCAGAGAGCGACTCCACCAGGCGAAGCTCTACTCCGAGAACTACCTCAAAAGAACTGGCACGAGGTTAGAAATGCGGCCGTATGCCTGTGGAAATGCATGTGGGTGCTGTGATATGTTTGGCTGTCCAACTGTAAGTACTGCTTCACCTATCAACATGGTATTTAGACACTTCCCAAAATTTCATTCTCAAGGTACTCCATAAATAGAATAGTATGTCTGTGCTTAGGTCATGTCGCACTTAAATTCCTACTCAATTTTACATTTTTCCAGTGGTGAGTTTACTGTGTTTTAAATGTAAGAGTTAAAATGTGAATTCGCCATAGAAGCTTACGCACGCCCTGAATCTCCTGCATTCCGGGCTGGTGCGATAACCAACGGCACTACAGCAGTCCACGCCCAAAGATAGCCAATTGTCAACTCTCGATGTAAAGTCTGAAGTTGTAGTGCAATGCGAGAAACTGTCAAAGACTAAGGGATTTCATTGGCAATGCAAGCACAGCTGAGCCATTTGTATGACTACTGTATATGTAAAGGTGATGGACGTACTGTGCTGTGTCATGGGCATACATTTGGTATTGAAATCGTGAACCTTTCTTTATCCAAACATGACCCACAATAATAAAATCCATAACCCACCTTTGTACACTTAATGGCATTGGTTTCTCTCCTTCACTTTTCACTCCTGAGAATTATTTTCCATTAAAGTAATGGACATATGCCATCTTTGGTGAGCTCTGGAGTTTGCAAATCTGATGGATTCAAGAGCTGGGTCTGTTTTGCCCTTTTATCCATTGACTTTGAGGTGGACTCTCTCTTCTTTCCCTTTCCTGTCGCCTTTTATGACTACATTTAGAGTCAGTCGGCCCACATTCTTCGAAGGTAAGGGTATGTCTTTTCTCTTGTCTTATATTCCCCTTACTCCTTGTTCTTTTCTTCTATTAGTTCGTAAGTTAGTTGTAAGTTGGCAGTTAGGTTTAGTTTTAGTTTTTCAGTTCAACATCATTGTCACCATTAGGGGCCGATAACATAGATGGTAGACTCCTAATGACAACAATATTATCATCTATCATCATTGAGTATGCTTCTTAAGTTAAATGAAAAACAAGAAGGAAGCAATCGAGATACACTTGGTTAAAATAAAATTAACAACCGTAATAATTATACGAACACACATTCATGGAGAATTCACCTCTTTTTACACTGCTAGAAAACACCTGCCATTGTAAACTAGAAAAAAAAAGAGACGAGCCTTACAGTAGTCGCATATGATGTGTAACATCTGACATGTTATCCTACTATGAAATTGAGATGAAATATATGTGAAGTCAATTTTTTTCGGCTGTACTCCTCCTGTTTTTAATTTTTTCTCACGTTTCTTTTGTCGATAATTTTGCATATATTCTGCTCTGGATTTACCCATCTCTGCAAATCACAAAATCATGAAAAAAAGGGGCGTCACCCCGATCCTACAACACCTCATACAAGTGCCTAGCATTATTGGTTCGCGAACTATTAGAAAGGGCGGTTCAAAATAAATTTAGACTTTGCTGAACTATTAAAAATCCGATGACCTATTAGTTTTGGGTCCTTTGGTTAAATTAAAAGGGGATAGAAAAACGGGAGGAGTCACCCCGACTCGTAGGACACCTCATACAAGTCCCTACCATTATTGGTTCACGAGATATTAAAAAGGCAATGACCTATTAGTAGAGATTGGAATTTTTCGGTGATTTCAGAGTGAAGAAAGCGGTATTTTAAAGTGGCAAATTCGGTGGTTTCAAGTGCACTTTTCGGTACTTTCAAAATCATAAATTTTAGGCGGAATTTTTTAAATATCATGGATAACATGCATAACATAACACATTTCAGTCATCCTTCAAAGTATACTTCAGTGAAGAGATCCAAATTCTCTTGTGACAAACTGTGACGCATTGTAACATTTTGGCTGCCCACACGTTGAGCGTACAAATGTAACAGTTTTGCTGCCCCAAACTGTTGGGAGATAAATGTAACTGTTTACCTTTGCCTAAGCTATGTTGTTTTAATGGGCGCCAAGACCTCAATGCAATGTTGAAATCTAAATTTGTATTTAACAACGTCTAGCTCAGGCAGAAAAACCTTCAAGACTCTATACACTCAGATCGTGGTATGATTTGATCATTAACCCAACAAACAATTGTATCAGGAGAAGGAGTTGGTCTATATCTAATGCTACCTACTGAAAGCAAAGATTGCATTGTAAAAGAAAAGAATTTATTATATAAAACAAGTATAGCAAAATTAATAATAATAATAAGTATAAAATTTAAATTGGAGCGTTACGATTTTAATATTACCGATAGAAAATTACGTGAAAACGGAGTCTGATAAGTTGATTTTACTCTTATTTCCAAGCTATGAAGTTACTGAAATATGAAATGTAAAACAAAGAGAAATGAGAGATTGCGTATTTCTGCGTCATTTGCGCTTACCACTGGAAATTGCTAAAGCATTTCCCTCGTACTGGATGATGCTGTGTGCTTCCCACAGTCTCCTGGACGTCGCCATCTTCTTCGTAATTTGATGATATTCTGGTAGATTAGATAATTCTATGGTCCGTACATTGGACCCAAACACTTGTACAACCACACTGGTTAAGTTTCACAAAGATAGTCGCTAACTCCACTGAACATCGGAGCGACTCCCGCGTGAACCACACTCGGCAAGAACTATAGGCTACAGATAGTCACTAACTCCCCTGAACATCGGAGCGACACGCACTTGCAACCACACTCCGCAAGTTCTACACAGATAGTCCTCGTTTCACGGCGCGTCGAACGATATATGCACCTGTCGGCTCCCCCACTCTTCAGCCGACATCTAGCTTACGTCGTCTTCACTGATTGGCTGACCCACCACGCGATCTTCCCCTCCTCCGGGTCATTACACTCGGCGGGAGGGTTCCGTTCCAACAATTCGCCTTTCCTCGACGATGCGAGCCCGCTTGCGTAATACTTCCCGACAGGATTAAGCTTGTATTTGAATTCCCAGTGAGTCACGTCTCTCGATATACCCTAACTGACGAAACTCCGTAAATTTCCGTAATCAGATAATTTTCTATGATATCGTCGTTCGTAATAATTTGCATGATAGCGTTTTCTAAGACATAGAAAACCTATCTGTATGCTTATAATTTTTATAAAATGCTTCGAAAATATCTAAATAATAATTATAATAAATTAATAATAATAATAAATTAACATGAAAAATTCTCTTGGCTGAACAATTTGCCGCGTAAATAAATATAGAATGGCTTCCTACTGACTTATGCCAGTGGCATAAAAACCCCTCGAAAAACACGTTACAGCATATCACTTAACGTGCTAGTGTAAACTGAAAAACAAAAGTTCACAGTGTTTGAACAGGGGATCCAAATGGTTTTCAACAAAGATTATGAGAACTTTGGAAATACAAATGTCATTCCTTGCAAAACTCCAACAGTGTCTGTCTTGGTCCTGTCATGCATCTGCTTCTTGATTAAAGTTTGCAGTTCTTTGTTTCCTCTTAACACCTCACTTTCTTCCAGTGTTCCACAGAACGGCAACTTCTTAATTTTCTTTGCAGTGTCCTCATTCATGTTCATTGGCACTATTTCTGCTGGATCAAACACACACATTTGTAAATCCTGTTCCCAGGGTCAACGGATCTCAAGCTGATTAATTTTCCAAGAGCATGGGACCCAGCATTTACTAAAACTGAATGTATTTTCCCTCTTTTTAACACATTTCCACAACCCTCCAACTGCTCCTTAATGTTGGTACCGTACTTTCCAGAAACAGCAAGTTTAAGGGCTTGCTGAATTCTCCGTAGATGTCCATCAAGAAGGTGAACAGTTGGATGTGGCCTTCTAATAAGGGGATGAGTTCAGTGATGTCTGTGCCAAATTCTTTGAATCTCAAGTATTTCGTCGGGTGAAACATTGTTGAGAAAATCAACACCAGAGTTATCAGTCCCTACTACTTCACTCATAAATTGCACACTACAGAATGAAACCAAGAAGACCACCTGGTTAATACTGGTTCAGGAAACAGTGGCACATTTTGATCTGGATACTTGCCATCTAGATATTCATGTCTGAAAGGCGGACTATATGACGCCATGCGTCGCGTAGGTACTAGGATGAAGGGGCAGATGACCTTGCTGTTCCGGTCCTTAAAACCTCAATAACTAAGTACTGTTAACTAACTAGGATGACTTTCCAGATTGTTAGAGATAGCTGTATGCAGAAAGTGAGGCCCGCTATCTACCGTTAAGTTTCCAATCTTTCCGTGTTTGTTGGATGCTCTCCATGCAGTCATGTCATGGGAGAAAATTACCGCTACTACACTCGCACAAAAACAAGAGTTTGTCAGCTTCTGTGACGACGATATTTTAAACGGGCAAGGTGGTCTCACTACGATAACATTAGGGCAAAACCTGGATGAATGTCAAGATGCAGAAGAAAGTGACATCCAGTAGTTAAGACTTCAATAAAGACAATCATGGTTTCAGACATGAGGATATTGTATGGAATTTGACTGTCGGTGAGGTAAACTGGGATCCAGTACATATAGAATGCAGGAGTGATGCAAAGGAAATCCCTCAAGTTCCCACAGTCAAGCTAGTGTGTCTATAGTCACACTTATCTCTTATATAGAAATTCATGATGAATTTTCGTTCTCATATATTGTTTTCTTCAGAATTGTACAATCTAAAATTAGAAAAAATAAACCATCTAAAAAATCAAAAAGTGGTGAGTCATTTTTCTTAGTTTTTAATATTGGTAAAATACACATAGTGTGTCTTACAATACTATGTTATAAAGTTTTTTTGTTTTTTTTGCGTGTTTATAAAATACATTTCAATATTTTTAACCAATAGTTTTCTCTTTGCTAGGCTTCAAAACATTACTGTAGATAATTCGCAGTTTTCAATATTTCGCGGAAATTCGTGCATTAATTGCCGCGAGTTATCGGAAGTGCACTGTAAAAAAGCTAAAATTCGCGGTTTCATGCGAAATTCATGCATAATTCGCGAAATTTCGCGACTTCAAAAACCATTTTGTTTGCCATTTTTACGGTTATAAAAACACATTACCATCTGTGTATTACTTCATTTAATAATTCGCGAAATTCGCGATCGCGAATTTTTCCTATCCCTACGGCCATTAGTTTTGGGTCTGCCGGGAGCGCAAATCCCTTTTAACAGTGAACTCTGTTGGTCATTCAAATAACTACTAGTAAAAATTCAGTGCCAAATCCTGACAGGTGCGCATGCGCGAGGTACGTCGTGGTACCAATGATTTATTGTAGGAATATCTTTAATGGGGCCTCCAAACCTTGAAGTAAACCGTATGCGATATACATTCCACATATTTTCCTCTTACACATTTCCGTCCCTTTTTCAAAATCACTCCCACAAAAAATATCCAGCCACCGAGTGGAAAGATGTTACACATAAACAACATAACGTTGCAACCAAGCTAGATAAGGGAGCACCGTAGGGAAACATGTTGCTGGATCAGGATGTACTTCGGACCATATCTTCAATAAACCAAGGCCGGCATTAACGACAGTATTAAAGGTTCCGGGACATTCTCATTAGACTGCGTAGCACTTGCAGGACTTTTTAGCTTACGCATGGCGAGAATGAAAACTAGTCTTCAATAGTTGAAGAAGTCCAGAATACAGTAACATACACCATATTAGGATGTTCTAGATTTGACAACAAACATATGTTACATTGCTCGACAAACACAGGCAGTTAGGAATGTGGGGAGAAAGGCCAAGGAGGTTAGGAGATAACTTAACAAGACAGGAAATTTCTTCAAGTTCAGTGCAGGCAGCGGAGGTGGCAGCTGTGCGGAAACGGACCACACATCGCTCTAACAGCTAAGTTCATAATCCACAATAACCTAACCATTTAATAACAAATACATAATCACACCAAGCAAGCAAACATGAAGGCCAATCACCACTATCAGTAAAATAACCCCTGGCACTACAGCCCATGAAGGGCCTAGGCCTACCAAGCGACCGCTGCCCAGCCATTTGGCCTGCAGATATTGGGGTGACGCTTGATCAGCGCTTCGGGTCCCCTCGGCCGTTAATCTTGGTTTTCGTGATCGGGGCGCTGCCTCACTGTCAGACAGCTACTCAATTGTCCTCACGGGGCTGACTGCACCCTGTTCCAACTCTCATGTCAGCTTCTAAAATCCCTGACAGAGCCGGGAATCGAACCCGGGGCCTCCGGGCGAGAGGCAGGCGCGCTACCCCAACACCACAGGACCGGCCACCACTATCAGTATCTCAACAAAAAATCATATAGCATGACTAGTTGTGCTAGTTTTACTACTGCAATGAAAGAAGTGTGTGTATTGTAAATATCATAACCCATACTTGTAGACATAGATTTAATAGATTTAGATTTAATCCCGTGACGATCAAAACTGAACATCCAAGTGTATTGATTAATCTCATGTACATTTTTTTTCAGGATTAGGTAATCGTGTTGACAGACTGAAAAACATCAAATTTCAAAATAATACAACATACAGTAAAACTTCACTTATACGAATTTCAAGGGACCAAATGAAAAAAAAACCAACGTATAAGCGTGAAAAACGCGTAAATGAAAGTCGGTATATAAAAACTGCAAAATGTATGTGACATTATGGGTTATACAGGGACTTGGTGTTATATGCGACGCGGTCTCCTGTCAAGCACTTTGCCATAATGCGCTTCTTGGCGCCACAAGTTTCCCTCCTTCGCAGTGTGCTTTAGCAGTGTGGGGTTCAGTTTAGTCAATTGTTCACGTCTTTAGTGCTCAGTGTGATGTTCCAATGCAATTTTCATTACGTGAACGTTTGTAAATACCTTCATAAAGTACAGGAAATCTTTCGCGAAAATGAGCTTAAAGACTATATTACAGTTGAAATACAGTCAATCGGTGGTGAGGAACTTCAGAACGTAAATGACAATTTCATAAAGAGGTGCCAGCGATATGTAGCAGTGAATGGCGAACATTTTCAGCACCAGCTGTGAACTATAGGCTATAGGCCGCGCGAGCTACGCATTACGGCAAAGTGCCTGGCGGGAGACAAGCCTGCAGCGCGGGCGAGTGGCGAGCGATGGTCCCCGTTAAGAAGTGAACAACAGGAAATAATAATACGATTGTTTAACTATAATCGGCAATATGTAACAATACAAATACAAGAGAAATGCACCCAGATAAAGAAAGAAACAACTAAAAGTCACTTTACGAAGTAGTCTGTTATCTTGGCTTGTTTTTTGTGGGCTGCGGCCACGGAATGAACAGTATTTTCAAACCGATACAATTCGGCCATTATTTCCTCAGAAACGTTATGGCGCATCACAAAATGTTTGATAGTCCATAGAGCATTGACAGCATCATTAAAATCCACTGTATTATGCTGCCGATCCTCAGTATCATCGTCGTCATCGTCATAAATATGGTCCTCGCTCAGATCCCGTTGTGAGTCTTCAACTATCTCGGAGATAGTCATGGCTTCTGCAGTGACAAGGTTGGCGTCAACATTTACGTAGTCATCGAATGATGCCTCCTCTTCAAGTTTCCTCCATTCCCAATCATTATCAGGAACATCATCATCAATAATATCACCAGTACAACTACCGGTAACATCAAATCCAGCTTTTCGAAAACAGTTCTGAATTGTAAGTGCTGAGACACGGTGCCATGATGCTGCGATGTAATGCATTGCCTACCAGAAGAAAATAAAATAGTGTTAATTAATTTATTGATTTTAATTTGTCTGAAGACGCAAGATTATTATAACACAGATTCAATCGCGTAATTTTAATGGTTTTACGAGAAATCCCCAAAAAGAACACGAATCAAAATTACAAAAGAGGAAATAAATACAGTACTAGAAATCTTACCAGTAACAAGTTGATTTTCATTTCGTCCTTTTTTCCGATGTCTACACATCTGATCGCGTGTTGCACCAGCATCTTACGATAATGCAACTTTAAGTTGCGTAACAAACAATCTTCCAAACATTCGTATTTTCCGCCCTGAATGCGAGATCGCTTTTTTGTAGAAACACCTAAAACACGTGCGCCTTCTTCAATTTCCGCTGCCTTAGCTACAATTGTGTTTCAGGTGGACGGAGCAATCCCCAATTTCTTAGCGATTTCAGTGCGTTTCATGTTGCCACTTTCCTTCACTACATTCAAAATACGTAATTTTTCAGCAATCGTAATGCACTTCCTCTTCCTTTCACCCATGTTCACTGCTATCAAGGTTAACCACAACTGAAGCACCTAACAAGGCAGAACAATGACTGAAGCAAGTGGTGTTGTATTTCGCAACACACGCAACTCCATCTGAACATAGCTTCAAGGTCGCTCTCGCCACAACATAGCGCCGCGCGAGGGATGGTTTCCGAGAAACGTACAGTGCGTGTCATAAGTTTCTCGCTCCAATATTTTTAGAGATTTTAGGTAGGGAAACCGTTGTAAACGTATAAACGACGCATTTTTCCCTCGGGGACGTAAGATATGATCGTATAAGCGTGAAAAACGAATAAATGTAAAACGTATATCGGAAATAAATTAACATGGAAAGTATAGGGATTTTGCCGGGACCAAGAAAAAAAATCGTATAAGTGTAGAAAAAGTATAAGTGTGAATCGTATAAAAGAAGTTTTACTGTAATAAGGTTAAGTATAAGTTAACTTGTGTAACCCATTAGCCTGGTGAAGTCTTTAAAATTGACACTACCTGGCTGACATTCATGTTAACGATACTGTTCTAGTACTTCAAATCAGAATTATATTTCTTGGTAGAGCGGGAATGAAACCCGTGACTCCGGGGTGGCTGCTAACCACTGCATCTCAAAGTGTACATGATAGTGTTGCCACAGATGATGTCTTTTTGAAATTGCCTACATTATTACATATGGTGTGCAAGTTTGGAGCTAAGTTCTGTTGGAAGTGGAATCTAATAATGAGTGATTGAATAATAGTACATTATGCAACGAGCCTATAATGGCAATAATTAAGACACAAGTATGTTTATAAAATGAGCGTATGAGAGTTTTATAATTTCCATAAGAGTGTCTTAATTACCATTATAGGCGAGTTGCATACGACTGTTTATGTTCGACGATAATTATTATAACTATTTTATGTTCGAACATCATATTCATAAATATCTGTCGAGATTTCGCCAGTTTTACGTACTGAACAGAGCGCATGAGACGCAGAGAATGCCTTGTATTTGACCATGGCCTCCTCGATTACCCTACTATGACACTAGGCCACGCAGTGAAATTTAAATTCGAACGCCGTGGAACTCAGCGCAGGTGCGATGCTATCCTTATCTAATTGGTCAAACAACTGTTTCTTGAGCTCTGATTGGTGGGAGAAACTGTTTCATAATGAAAAATAGTATTATAATGAGCCTCATTATAGTACAGTTTTCTGACATATAATAGTCAGGGTCGAACATAACACTCATTATTTAATTATGGCCTCAATTCATCATTCATTTCCGTGTCTGGTCAACATTTCCAAAAATCTGCAGCTGCGATGGCCTAGTTACTTCCTCTAAAAACATCTTCTATTGCACATGGGTTGTCCAGGAGGGGGCAGATAAGTAGGTGGCTTGGGTGTTGTACAGCTCCACATTTATAAGAGGGGTCTGTGTCTGCTGGAAGGATCCCCCATTTTTGCAGGTTGGTCTTGCATTGAGGGACACCCACTCTCAAGCGGTTGAGGGAACTCCACACAGGATAAGGAAGGTAGGCGCCAGGAGCCAGTTCTTCCTTTGATGACATGTCTGTGGGGAGTAAGCTCCTCCATCTGTTAAGACGAGTTGTTAATGCGGACACTAACATTGCCAGTACTCTGGACCCTAAATGAAACAAAATAATTTTTCAGCTGCTATTATGTTTGCTTTATATATTAGGTGGATGCCTTAGAGTACTATACGGAGGAGGAATCTCGAATCAACAGCGATGTGGATAGTGAGAGGGCTAAAGCCCTGAAGAGACCTCTGGGAATTGCATTTGTCACTCTGGTGTCTGTGAGTGCTGCCCAAAAAGTTTACTCGGACCATCAGCCTACCTGCAAGTGCTCGCATAACCCTCCTAGCTCAAGTCTCAGTCGGCAACTAGAACCCCACCAGTGGCGCGTGAAGTTCGCACCTTCTCCTCGAGACATCTATTGGTTAGTATTCTACTGTATCGCTTGTTATGCTAATTATGCTAATTTTATCTCACCAGTACTGTTCTTGTTTTAACCCATTGAGTTACAATTTTTGTGGAAACTATTGTCCACAGATTGTGATTTAATTTTGCTTAAAATGTTACATTTTTGTTACAACTTAAATTAACATTCACATGATAACCTTCCAACAATACTGTCCCGACCTTTGTGTCAGAACGAATTCCGGCCCAAAAGTCGAGACTGCCCCCTTTATCTCCTGCCTAGATTTTTAGCTACCTGGAAGACAGGCGTGAGGGACTTGCGAGCAGGATGCTCCGGGAGTGGGCGGCTGGAAGTTTTCCCTGGAGGGATGGCTATAAGGAAAAACAGATATTAAGTCAAGTCTATGAAAATAGGAGAAAACTGTATTATCAAAAATTAAAACAAGTACATACTGGGAAAAAGCGAAAACAAAACACATTAAGAAACACTACCTGCGTGAAAACCCCGGGACGGGAAATGAATACCGTAAACATTTCTAGGACTTGAGCCCAACGCTACGTAAATAAAATAAATGACCAAAAGGTAGGAAAACTATTAAATAAATAAGCACCAGAATAAAGAAGTACGCTCGGTCATATGTATGCATTTAGAAGGGTTAACACGATGTAATAGTCTCACTGATTAACATCAAACTGCACGAACCCAAATTAAGGCAATAACCTTGCCTAGCGCGGAGTGCTCACGAGACACGACCGGTCCCGACCTTGTGGTCTGGAAATTCTTGCATTCTCTGTATGAGAAATTAGTAGAGAAAATATGAAACTTGAGCTCCACACTGCTCGAAAAGAATATAATTACTCATTACATTTTCAATAATCACAAAATAAAACTTGAAACCCAAATTAAGGCAATAACCTTGCCTAGCGCGGAGTGCTCACGAGACACGACCGGTCCCGACCTTGTGGTCTGGAAATTCTTGCATTCTCTGTATGAGAAATTAGTAGAGAAAATATGAAACTTGAGCTCCACACTGCTCGAAAAGAATATAATTACTCATTACATTTTCAATAATCACAAAATAAAACTTGAAACCCAAATTAAGGCAATAACCTTGCCTAGCGCGGAGTGTTCACGAGACACGACCGGTCCCGACCTCAACAGGTAGTCGACTCCCTTCTACCCGGCTACAATCGCCGAGCGTCAGGCAACAAAGAAAGAAGAGTGTACGACAATGGTAAATGGTATGCCGCTCATAGTTAAGACGGTTACCCACCAAAATGTACAATAGAGCAATCGACCCTTCATTAGTCATTTTCAAGAAAATTTTCGACATTTTTATTACCGTCTCATTCGAAAGTATGTCCTCTCTAGTTTCCAGAAATTTATAGTTTATACTACGGAATTTTTATTGTAGTTTAACTCATTTATATTCACTTTAATGATTCGTGTGCACGCTTTTCAGCTGCTGTTACTTTGACTTTTCTTGTTTCATATTTCCATACTTGTTCATCCAAAGTGTGGGACATTTTATGAACTTATTTCTCGTTCTCGGAAGTTAGTTTTCTTTCTGGATAGCACATGACAACACTATTTGTATTATTTGAAAAAAAGGATTCAAGTCTCGTATGCAGAAATATCAGAATTACATGCTTCAAGGGCAGGGGCATCCGGTCATTGCGCGCTCAGGGAGCACTGGGCAGTCAGACTAGTGCTCCTTCCCCTACCACCACTACACTGTGGCAGCGAGGAGACCTGAGACAAACGGAAGATGTTCGGACCGCGCTGACTAGATACATACGTACAGTCGTGCGGCCGATGCCTTTTGTGGGATTGTTGGCATATTGGTAGGGCTTGTTTTGCCATAAGAAATATACCGCATATACAAATAGAATGGTACTCCGATGTATGGAATGTGCAGGAAATGAACGCAAGTGTTAAGTAAAGAATATTGTGATTTATTCCAAACTGAAATGTGAACATATTAGAGAGGAAAATTCAACAACATTTTACCAATATGAACAGATAGTACAGACCTTCAGTGACTTTTGCTCCGTCGTTTTTACGGGCTTTTATTTTTGGAGAAAACAATCTTCTCCAAATTGGTTACAAATTTTTGGACACAGCTATTCGTAGACAATTGCGCAAGTTTCTATCGCTCTTCGCTGCATGATGTTTACTTTTGGTAAGCCTAAGAACCAAAAAGAAACGCTCACAAATGTACGTTGAGCCGAACATTGACAGAACTTTACATGCATGTTTATACAAAAGGTGGTATTCTTCTTGTGGAAAGTCACTGTAAAATTCTTCTAAACTTCATGACATTAGAAATCTGTTTTTAAGACGAACATTGCTGTTCAAACAGCTCTAATTGTAATAGCTGTTGAACACTGTCTGCACTAAGAGTAAATGGTCGAACAAATCCATCTAACACCGGTAAGGGTTCTGATAATTCTGAAAATGGCTCGTCAAACTCTTCTTGTAATAGGCGAATTACCTGCAAGTACTCATCAAAGTCGACACCTTCTATCACTGTTTCAAGCGATGGAAAAAGTTCTGTGTTCCTTGCACCCAATTGGTTTTCCCACAAAATCAATTTTCTTCTGAACGCTTTAATTTTTTCCATCAAATCGCAGATTTTGTGCTTTTCGCCCTGAAGCGGTGTTCAAAGTATTCAGATGGGCAGTAATGTTACTTAAAAATGTAAAGCCTGCCTCCCACCTATAAGGCATCCAACGTTTAGAATGAAGCATTGGTCTTATGGCGCGTTACGTCAGGGTTGCCACTCCATGAGAGGAGGCAGTACAAAGCGCTTCGCGTACACCTTCCGCACATTCAGCGATTGTGCAGTGACGAAGACTTGAATTAAGTACTATATAATAATACTAATAGTAGGCTAAAATAACACATACAACGAATTTAAATTAAATTAACTATAACGTATGCTGAATGTGACATAAAGAAAACAATCAAAATAAAATAAAGTACAAGCACAAGGAAATGTGTGAAGTTTCGACTGCAATTAAAGTTGAAGTAAGTTATTAAAGAAAATACTCCTCATTGGCTTACCTTTGATGATTTATACTTTCGTTGGGTTTAAGATTCTTAAAATAACTGAACACATTAATTACGACCTGTTTTTCCCTCCTTCTGAGCACTTGACCACGCTTTCCTTTCACAAAACTATCCATTGTTTTACGTGAAATACGTAAAATACAACACGTTAAATCTAACAGAACTGCTGCACACACACTCAAGATAGAGACAGCCGAACTACTGAAATACAAGCTCGATGGGCACAGTAATAAAGCTGTGAGTAGCAAGCTGCACCCCGCTGTCCTTCGAACCTTCATTTTTATAATCCGCGGTCAATGAACAGCCCGGCCTGTGTAAACAATTAAAACTACACTCTGGGTAAGCAGGTAGAAAACTTCTTCCTACATTCCTCTACAACTCTCAAACTGACATGACATGGTTATCTTTAAAAATAGAAAAGTTGGCAGCATACGAACTTTTTCAATGCTGCTATGCGGTTATGAGAGAATATTCAGAAGTTTTACCTACATGAAAATTGTAATATTGCCAGTATAAAATATTTCAATAATCCATCATCTAGACGGCACATTTAGCTACACGTGTGTGAAAAATAGGCATCACAAAGTCAATGCAACATGATACAAGATCGATTTTACTAAAAAGGGGACTCAGTTTATAGATTTTTTTTAGAAATATGGATATCTAATTTTTCTAGCATTTCTATCAAGTTTACGTAGTTCTAATATAGGACAAAAAAGATCGCCAAATCAGAGTTCTACCCGAATATGCTGTTTTTTTCGACAAAGAAAAATTTTCTACTGATATGGCAACAGTGGAGTGCTAGAAAATGACAGCGTCATACATATCTCGCGTGCAACAGAAAGAGAGAAGAATATCCCTATCTAACCAGTGCTTCATTCTAAACGTTGGATGCCTTAGGATCACGCAAAAGTACTTCGGGCTGCCCTTTCATGTCACAGAAGGTATCTAGTGAGTTCTGCAAGCAAAACATACGATACAGCACCTTCGCCTTGCTCAGCCATCTTACTTCTGCATGGTACGGGATATCCGGTTACTCCACTTCGATGTCATCCAAGAACTCTTCGAATTCACGGTGTGTGAGTCTATGGGAGCGAAGATAATTTACCATTCGCACAACTGTTCCCATACTTCTTTAAGCTTGGCGACTTTTGCACAGATTGCCTCATGGTGTATGAAGCAATGGATCGCCGCCATTAGGGTACTACCGCTCTGAGCCATTTTTAACTTTACTTAGGTGAGGAACCCCGTGCGCAGAGCCCGTAAAGCAGGAGCGACATCCGTACACCCGTCAACCGCTCCAATTTTATTCCCATTGACTAAAAAACACCCTCCACCGCTTGGAAAATATCGAAACTGGTAGCGGTGTCCTTGAGAGCTACTAAGTCTAGGAAACCTAGGTGACCCGAAGATCGTCATCCACCCCTCGAATGAAAATAACAAGCTGTGTTGTGTCCGCAATGTGGGTTGATTCGTCGAAGGCGATGGAAAATGATACAAAATTTGCTGCCTTCTCCATTAATTGATGTTCCATATTAACGGCCATATTGTCTATTCTGCGAGCCACAATTTGAGGAGAAAGAGAGATTTTTTAAAATTTCTCGACTAGCTCCGTACGACAAATACATGCCGCCGCGTCCATTAGGCACTCCTTGATTAAATTCCCTTCCGCGAAGGGTTTCGCATCGAACATTTGTAGCTTGCTCGTAAAATGGGGTCCACCAACCTCTCTCCTCTATCTCCTGTCAGAAAAAAATACGGCAAGTCACAATTTTAGTGTTCTTCAGATAATTAAATCATTTGTTCATTCCCGTTTGTAAACAAGCATTTTAAAATTAAAACAATAACACTTACAAAAATGTGCTGTTTTAAATTTTCTTTCAATTCTTCCAACTTCTATTGGCGTCTGGCGTCTGTCAAACTACCGTAATTGTCCCTGTGGTTGGCACTGTAGTGCCGTACCAAATTGTGTTTTTTTAAACAAATTAAATATCGGTGGCACACTAAACATTACGCATGCCCTTTATAAGCTGTACAGTAAAATGAAATTTTCCATTCTGCTTTAATGGCTGCTGCTTCACCATTCCTTTTTTTTAGGTAGATTTCATTAGAAAGCTAACTATTGCAATGGGTACCATGTTTCGACTTCCAGAAAATTTTGACATATCTTCGCGTTTCACATCCCCCAGACCCCAAAACTACAGTCAGTTCAAAAGTTTATATATAATTTATGTATATATGTATCTATCTATCTATCTCATCATCATCTTCATTTCCCGTTTCCAGCTTCCTGGGTCGGGTTGTGAATTAAGGACCTCCAACGTTTCCTGTCTCTCCACCACTCCTCTCCTGTTTTTAGTACTTCTTCAGGTTTTCCTCCTCTCTTCTCTACACACTCCCACACTGTATCTGCCCATCTCTTTCGGGGCCTTCCTCGTGGTCTCTTCCCTGTCATCTTTTCACAGAAAGTTTTCTTTGGTACTCTCTCCTCTCCCATTCTCATCATATGTCCATACCACTTTAACTTTGTTGTTTCTATCCTGTCCTGCAGCTTCAAGATTCCTGTCCTTTTTCTAATCTCTTCATTTCTAACTCTATCTCTTCTGGTCTTGCCCTCTATACCTCTTAGGAATTTCATCTCCGCGGCTTGTATTCTACTCTCCTCTCTTTTTGTAGTAGTCCACGCTCCAGCTGCATATGTTAGTATGGGTCTGTAGTAGGTTGAATATAATACATTTTTACATTTCTTTGGGACATCTCGGTTCCACAGAATACCCCTTATGCTCTGGTAAAAACTGTTCGCTTGTTGTATTCTCTTTCCAATTTCCTCAGTTATCCTTCCATCTTCTGTGATCACACTTCCCAAGTACTTGAAACTTTTAACCACTTCTAGAATTTTCCCATTCAATTCTATCTTTCCTCTTCCTTCCTTCCTCTTGACATTACCATTGTCTTGCTCTTCTCTGTGCTTACTTTCATCCCAAATTTCTCTATTTCTTGATTCCATACATCTAGTTGTTTTTGTACTTTCTTTTCATCCTCGCCCCATATCACTATATCATCTGCAAACAGCATGATCTATCTATATATATATATCAGTTTCTTGTGGACACGATAACTGCCGTAATTTTGCACCAATCACTTTGAATTTTTTTCATAATATATCATCTTCATTTCCCGTTTCCAGCTTCCTGTATGTATCCCTATAAAATCTCGGACGAGTTCGTTAATGGGCAAAATCGGTCGAAGGGGGTAAAAATGGGGGGCTTTTTTCGAAAAAGTGAAATATCACTATAACTCTCTTAATATGTGAAATATCGAATCCCTTCAAAGTTCATATTATGTGTCGGATAAGTGCCAAAAATTTATGTTCAACAAGTTTTTTGATAGCACCAACCATTGGCCAATGGGGTGGAAAAAAGTGAGTTTTTCGGGAAACATTAATCATATCTCTCTTAATAGGCACAATATCAAAACCGTTCAAAATTGATGATATTCCCCTAATAATTACCTAAAACTTTTGTCGGAAAGAATTTTTGATACAACCCACCATTACGCCAAGGGATGAGAAAAATGATTTCGGAATTAGAAGAAAATGCCAAGAGCCATCAGTGGTTACCATGACAACGCTTCTAAATTGATGAGGGATGAGCTATCAGAAGTTGCCATGACAACGAGATCACATTCAGTTTTCCATCTGACTATGTGGGAAGCGGCTTCGGTGACGTAGCCTAGCTGGTAGCATGCTGAACTTCTATGTCCAAGGTCGCGGGTTCAAAGCCGGCCAAAGTCGTCGGATTTTCAAAGAGCGCTGAAAATCCCTCAGTATGCTTTCCTTCAGAGGGGAAGTCCAACGTTCGTTGCAAGTTACTGGTTGCAGTGGCATCTAGTGGCCAAGTTCACAGCTAGGTGTCGTTAAGTAACAGACTGTTAGATAGTTACACATCAGTTCCAAACCTTGCATAAGGACGGTGTGACCACAAGTATAAAAATGGACCCCAAATGACAAGAAGGTTACCGTCCCCCTAACACAATAAAATGTTAAAAATATACATAGTAAGACGAAAGAAAAGTTAAATGAGCTCCAATTACATTGTAAAATACTTTCTCGCAATAAATGAGGTCTGATCCTTCTACGAAAACCTGCATATTTTGCCTATTATAGCCTATCCCCTCGTTTGCCCGGTGAAATCTACCCCCGCCTTCCGGCGTGCCGAGAGGAATTTTGTTTTGTATGATGTTCCGTCATGATCACTGCAAAACTGATTTACTTACACGCTGTCAACAAAGCGCATTGGACAAGACTAGCAACTAATGGATCGGTTGCCCACATCGGCGCAGCGGGTAGACGGCGCAGCGGGTAGACCGCGCTCTCAGCCAACGAAGCTCCTCCCACCACTACCTTCCACCAAAGTGCTCGGAGCACTGGCTAAAAGCGCGGCCAGTGCGCTGTGTGGATGGCCCTGTTCTAGGGAATCAACACGTCAATACTCCTATGCAAACTGAAAAAGAACATGTTACTTCAATAGATATGCATATCAACAATAATTGTGTTCAAATAATTAATGTGTATAGTTTAGGTTCAGACAATGTAAATAATGACGAACTCATTGCTTTCAACTTTTCTAAGAATGATGTTCTCTTAGATTTAGATTGTATACAGATTATGATTTCATCAGTAGTATGTCCAGATTGTTTAACATGTACTGTAGTAAGTTAGTTTAGTTATAAATGAAGTACGTAACAAACTATTTAGCTGGGCCATTTCAATATTATTAGCTTGTGCGTGAGTCACAAGACCCTGCAGCTTGTAGTAAAATAGAGTATATTTGCCACTTAAATGATGGCAGTACGTCAGAGCTGGACATCCTAAAGAAGGCTGGCATCAATCCTGGCAAAAACACAGTGTCTGGCATAGGTGCAGCAGATTAATCTGGGTTTGAAACAGTCTATTCCAGAACTAAAACAATGTAGGAGATACTCACGCGTCAGGGAATACACAAGATTGACATTAAATCCAAAAAAAGGCATTTTTTTAGGAGTAGAAAAATAAGACTCTTTACTCTACATGTGCACCTCAACTTTAAGTTAAGTTTTCTCACACTTTTTTTTTTTTCTTCAATATTTGTCTTGACTTGGGCAGTTAAAATCTCTACTTAGAATGCAGATATTAGTTTCATTTCAAAACTGAAATATAGAAAAATAATGCAGCTATGATGTAAAGCAGATTGATGCTGTTAAATTGAAATTAGAGGTCGTGCCCCTCACAATTTATTTTTTCAATCAAAATAACGTAAATTGTAAAACAAAGCTAATATATATCTGCCTCAATCAAAGATACATAAACAATTCTGCTATACAACATTCTGAACATACAGCAGAGCAATTTGCAACAACGACTCGATTAAGTTGAAAAAGAGCGAAGATATAGTCTTAAAAATTGTACATTATTTTTGTAATTAATCTTTGAAAAAGACCCCCCATTTTTTTTTTTTTTTTTTTTTTTTATTTCCATTTTTGGCAAAAATCCACTAGTTTATATCTTTCGAATCAGTGATATAAATTTCAAGAAAATAAGATAACTTGTAATGAAATGTCTTCAGTAGTGTCGATGAGTACCTTAAGAGTTTTAATTTCAAACAGGAAGAATTTAATAATAGGGTAATAATTATTATTATTCCTGATTTAGGATGACGCCGTCCCTACTGGTTTAGTAATTATGTGGCCAACCCCATGTAAGGTTAAAACATAAAAGATTAGTTAAGAAACCAGGCTAGCGACACGGCCATGAGCCCGTATTAGAATCAAACTTAGGGAACAAAGCATGAAGCTGCCCACATGGTATGACTGTTAAAGTCCCAGGCACAATCTCTTATATATGCGCACTGAGGCCATTAAGCTAAATATATAAAAATGTTGAAGCCAAATCCAGGAGAAAATATACACAATTACTGTCGACCAAAATATTATGTGCACTAGAGTTTGAAGGTGGTTTGTGACGTAACTAATAGACCTACATAAAATCCAATAACATCATCATTTTCGTCGTTCTATTTTACGTTAGTTCATGTAGGTTTGGAATTTTTATTTTATATTTGCATTGGAGGCTGGATTTAGACAGCTCCTTAACCCGGTCCATGAGGCAATTATAATTGGCTACATGGATAATTCTTGCCAGGCGCGTCCACGTCGCGGGGGTGGGCAACGGTACTGTAATATACCATGGAACTACAGTACCGGCTAAGTTCTGGTGAGGACCCAGTCCTATGGGGTATAACATAGGCCCCGTGCACAGGGTTACGTGCGAAGACCTCAACGGAATCTGCAGCGGAGAAGATGGACTTCGGAACGGTGGAGATTGCGGAAGAGGCAACCGAGTACTCAGGGAATAGTATGAGTACAGCATCAATCGGCAGCGTCTGTTTCCCGGGTTAGGGGCGGCTGCAAGGGCGTCTGTTTCCCATGTTAGGGGCGGCCTGTATAATAGCTGGCAGTAGCTTCATAAAATGCCTTTGGGAGTGGCGACCCCATCGTAATAATAGCCTAAAATGGATATGGCACTTCAAATTATTCGGTTAGGGCGTACCCTGCAGGCGACGCGCAGTTCTTTTGGTACTGGGGGAACTGTGAGAAATGGGCGACCAGTAACCGAAATTAAAGTAGGAATCATGAATATCATGACCCTGACAGGCAAGGTGGAGGAGGTGGTAGACTTCATGGAGAGGGAGAATGTTGGATTGATGGGGCTGAGTGAAGTGAAATGGAAAGGTAAAGGAAGGAAGAAATTGAGGAAAGGATATACATTATACTGGAGTGGTGGCCAAGAGGCAAAAAATGGCGTGGGACTGATAACCTCGAAACAACTGAAGTGGTCGAGTGTGTGAGTGACAGAATAATGAAAATTAGAATGAAGATGAAGAATGACGTGATGGACTTCATACAAGTGTATGCACCACAGACTGGAAACAGAGAAGAAGATATTGAAGTATTCGTGGAGGATGTAGAAAGAGTAATTTCAGATGTAGAAGTGGTGATCATGGGAGATATGAATGCACAAGTCGGAAACGAGAGACAAGGAAAGGAAGAAGTCATTGGACCATATGGATATGGGAAAAAGAACCGGGAAGGAGAGGAACTTGTAAACTTTTGTGAAAGGAATGGACTGATAGTGGGTAATTCATGGTTTCGGAAGAAAAACAGCAGGTAAATTACGAGATATGGTTGGGGCGATAGAAGAACAAAATCAGTAATTGACTACTTTCTGGTGGAAAGGACTAATCGCAGAAAGCTGATAGATGTGACAGCTTTACCAGGAGAAGCATTTGATGGGGACCATAGAGCTGTGGTGGCAAAATTTAGATGGGAAAAATTGGAAAACCTAAAGGAGATCAGAGAAAGTAAAATAAAAGTATGGAAATTGAAAGACAAAACTGTACAGGAAGATTTTCAGGAGAGATTGAAGCAACAAATCCCAGTTACTGAAGTGGAAAACATAGAAGAGGAATGGTCCCACTTTAAAAAGGCATTTGTTGGTGCAGCAGAGAGTGCTTGTGGTAGGATGTCAACAAGAGTGAAAGAGAAGGAGACACCGTGGTGGAATGAGGAAGTGAGAAAAGCAGTGAAAGAAAAGAAGTCTGCATGGAAAGAATGGAACCGAGATCAAACAGAAGAAAGCAAAAGGAAGTATCACGACAGCAAACGGAGGTGTAAGAAAGTGGTAGGAGAAGAAAAGAAGAAAAGTTGGGAAGAATTTACACGAAGAATGGAAAGAGACGTAAGTGGCAGTAAAAGGATGCTGTATGGGCTTCTAAGAAGTAAGAGGAAAGAAAGAGTTACCACAAAGCTGGTGAAAAAGGAAGATGGAGAGTTGTTAACACACCCAGAAGAGATAAAGGGACGATGGAAGGAGTATTTCGATAAGCTATTTAATGTGAGCAATTGTACTGGTGAGATGGCAGTGACACAACCTGACGACTCTATAACAGAAGATGATATAACAATGCTGGAGGTGGAATTAGCAGTACAGAAAATGAAGATGGGAAAAGCAACAGGGTTGGATGAAATCAGTGTAGAAATGATAAAGGCTGCAGGACCTGTTGGTATGCAATGGTTGTATCGACTGCTAAAGTGTGTGTGGAAACGGAAATGTGTACCAGAAGACTGGGAGAAAGGGCTAATAATACCAGTGTTTAAGAAGGGGGACAAGAAGGTGTGTGATAACTATAGAGGGATCATCCTCTTATCACAGATAGTAAAAATACTGGAAAGGATATTAGAAACAAGAATGAGAAGAAAGGTGGAAGGAGAGTTGCAAGAGGAACAGTATGGCTTCAGGAGTGGAAGATCCACAGTGGACCCAATCTTTAGCTTGAGGCAGGTGATGGAAAAGAACTGGGAATATGGAGAGGATTTGATCATGACTTTCATAGATCTAGAAAAGGCATATGATAGTGTCCCCAGAGAGAAGGTATGGGAAACCATGGTTAAGAAGAGACTGGGAAGAGAAATGTTGGAAATGGTGCAAGCAATGTACAACTGTGTTAGCAGGGTACTGACCCCAGTTGGAAAGACAGATTGGTTTAGGAACAAGACTGGACTAAGACAGGGGAGTGTGCTGTCACCTCTCTTGTTCATAATGGTGATGGATGAAATTGTAAAGGAAACGAAGGAAGCATATGGACATAAAGAAATGAAGTTACTGTTATTTGCAGATGATATTGTGGTCTGGGGAAGGAACACCGAAGAAGTGCAAAAACAACTAGATGCACTGAACGAAAATATTCAGAAGAACGGCCTGAAAATCAGTGTAGAGAAAAGCAAGACCATGGTGATGACAAGAGGGGAAAGACAAGGAAA
Organism: Meconema thalassinum; assembly: GCA_946902985.2. NCBI lineage: Eukaryota > Metazoa > Arthropoda > Insecta > Orthoptera > Tettigoniidae > Meconema > Meconema thalassinum. The sequence continues at coordinate 182,083,896 of OX336393.1, forward strand.
GGGCACTGTGAAAATTGGAAGTCAGAGTTTGGAAATTGTGGACATGTTCAAATACCTAGGAAGTGAATTGATGCAAACTGGTAGGTTGGACATGGAGATTGGCAGGAGGGTACAGCAGAGCAATGCATTCTATCAAAGTGTAAGAAAACTTGTTTGGGATAAGGAAGTACCAAGGAAAAGCAAGGAGGTAATGTATAAAGTGTACTATGTTCCCATATTAACTTATGCAGCTGAGACTTGGACCCTGACAAGCAGGCAAGAGAGTAGAATCCATGCCAGTGAAATGAAATTCCTAAGAAGTATGATAGGAAAGACAAGGAAAGACAGAGTGAGGAATGAAGATGTTACGAAGGAAGTTGGGATGGGAAAACTAAATGAGAGAAGAATAAACTAAGATGGTTTGGACATGTAAAGAGGATGGAGGAAAATAGAATACCAAGACAGATGCTGGAGGCGAAGTGCAAGGGTAAGAGAGCAAGGGGAAGACCTAGAACAAGGTGGATTGATTCAGTGAAGAATAGCGTAAGAAAAAGAAATCTAGACTGGGACAAGATCGTGGAAGAAGAATGGTGGAAGGAAACAGGAAAGTGGAGAAGTGCCATAAATACCCTGACCCGGCAGGAGCTGGATAAGAGGAAATGATGATGATGATGATGATGATTTTAATATTTTTTATCGCAGTTGGTACACTAAAGGTGCCCGTTTATAAGTGTGTTTCAACCATGCGTCACATTTAAGAATTATCTCACAACCCCCGTCATCAGATCGAATCCAAATTTTAATATAATAAACATTGGAATGTTTTATAACTGGTTTATTAATTTCAAAATTTTGTGTGTCCAAGAAATAAAGTTATTTTTTTTGTAAGGTAACTTTTTCTCGGCTCGGGGTCGTTGGAAAATGTAGTTCTTGGTCGTGTTGTAATCCTTATACATCAAAATGTTATGCTGTAGGACTGTGAAATGGGTAAATTAATTCAGTTATTTTATATCGGTTTGTATTTGTTCGGGGAAATAAGACATGGGTCACCAGCTAGCCAATATGGAGCCCATCACGCCACATGGCGCGCCTCGCTCGGAAGTGATGGGCTCCATCTGTACAGCATTTCCCGGAGCGGCTAGCTGGCAGAAGGCAGGAAGCAGACAGACTATGCTGCTCACAGCACTGTACCTTTCAAAACACAAAGGAACCACTTTGCGCACCACCCTTACCAACTGTGACGGTTCACTGGGCGTTAAGTCGCCCGCATTTAGGCCAGGGAATTTGGCCGGGAAGAGGTGGCATTACCCGCGATGCAGCAGTGGTTCATGTGTAATAGGCATTCTAATTTCCGCCTGCACCGGCCGTTTGTGGTACGTCGAACCGGCTGGACGAGTACAGTGACGTACAGTGCACGGCCAACCGGCTTGAGGGGTTAAAGATAAAATACTCATGAAAATAAAACTTGTCTAATACAAAATCTTGAATAATTGGAATATCTTTTTGGTACCTTCAACATCAAATAAACCAAGTTTGATGGTATTCCAAAAGAAAAAAAATCCTCTCGGCACGCCGGAAGGCGGAGGTAGATTTCACCAGGCAAACTAGGGAATAGGCTATAATAGGCAAAATATGCAGGATTTCGTAGGAGGATCAGATCTCATTTATTGCGAGAAAGTATTTTACAATTGGAGGTTAGCTAACATTTTTTCGTCTTTCTATGCTTATTTTTAACATTTTACTGTCTTATGGGGATGGTAACCTTCTTGTCATTTGGGGTTCATTTTTATACTTGTGATCACACTGTCCTTAGGCAAGGTTTGGAACTAATGTGTAACTATCTAACAGTCTGTTACTTCTTCACGCAAAATTTTATCTCCCGCAGAGATGTTGGTTGGTCCCTCAGTTTAGGGGCTGCGACAAGGTGTTCATGTAACCCCATGTACATTGGGTGTGTGTAGAATCTGTCTGATGAACGGTGTTATTTGTGATGACTGTATTAGTCTGTAATTCAGGTAAGGTCTGCAGACGGTCAATTTTAAGTAGTAGTACCTAACTTTGTACCAAATACGTCAACGACACCTAGTTGTGAACTTGGCTGCTAGATGTCACCGCAACCAGCAACTTGCAACGAACTTTGTAACTTCCCCTCCGAAGGAAAGCATGCTGACGGATTTTTAGCGCTCTTAGAAAATTCGGCGATTTTGGCCGGCTTTGAACCAGCGACCTTGGGCATAGAAGTTCAGCATGCTACCAGTTAGCCGCTTCCCTCATAGTCAGATGGAACAAGAAGTTCTGTGACGAACTAAAGAGCCTACTTTTCTTAAAATTAAGATTCATGCCAAAGATTAATCTACAGTATATGAACCTATCTAGAATAATGACGAAATTAAGTGGGTAATATCGAAATGTCTTAATTAGTTCGAAATAAGGTATACTAGGCATAATGTAGCCTAATAGAGCAATACAGTTGGCAGCTCTGGTGACTGAATATATTCTTACTTCCATCTCCTAAGGTACAGAATACAAAATGTGGTTGAAGTCCATAGGACGTTACATGGAGTTAGACATTGGTTCTATTAGTACACGTAAAAGCATGTTGGCAACAATGTCATGCGAGTGCTGGTCAGAAATAATCTGAAATATTATATCTTTTTGTGCCAATTTTGGATGAAATCTATTTGTTGGTATAGAAGTTACATATATTTAAAAATTGGTCCTATCAGCAGGCTTAGAATCATGTTGGTAGAACTGACGTATATAAGTTACTCCAAATTAATGTAAAATGTCAGGTAATATACGTGTGAATAGTTTAAAGCTGTCGGCTTGCATACTTTCTGATATATTGGTATTTTGATACAAAATAGAGAGCAATTATTAACAGTTGGCAGCCCTGGTGGCTCTTAAGAATACTCAGTCATATCTGTTTATGTACACATATTACATACAAAATGTGGTTGAAATCCAATTGGTAGTGTAGAAGTTATATGCATTTAAAACTTGGACTTATCAGAAGGCTTAAAATTATTTTGGCAACACTGTCATGTATGGCCACCTGGAAATTGAACTGAAATAGTATTATCTACATGTGTGCCAATTTTAGAATAGCTTCCATGTATACCTTCCAAGATATCCAACATGGAGCTCAAATTTCTAGTGCGTTTTTTTAGCAGTTGGTAGCACTGACATCTTTTTCAAATATGGGCCTGAGATATTCCGGTATACATCTTTACTCATACTAAATTTGGTTTCGATTGCTGCAGCCGTTTAGGAGTTGATAGGGGACACACACACACACACACACAGCCAGCCAGACAGACAGACAGAAGGACATACATACATACACACAGACAGACAGATAGACAGACAGAAGGACAGACACATTTTCCCTGATATATCTCATAAGTCTACTTTTTCCTCATTTTTGAAAAGTGTGAAAAGTAGGCTAAAAATGAATGTGATCTCGTCAATGGCGTTGTCTTGGCAACCTCGGATAGATCATCCCTCATCAATTTAAAAGCGTTGTTATGGTAACCTCTGATGGCACTTGGCATTTTTTTAAATTCCGAAATCATTTTTCTCATCTCTTGGCGTAATGGTGAGTCATATCAAAAATTCTTTCAGACAAAAGTTTTAGGTAATTATTAGGGGAATATTTTCCATTTTGTACGGTTTTGATATTGTGCCTATTAAGAGAGATATGATTAATGTTTCCCGAAAAAAACACTTTTTACCACCCCTTTGGTCAATGGTTGGTGCTATCAAAAAACTTATTTGACATAAATTTTTGGCACTTATCCGACACATATTATGATCTTTGAATGGATTCGATATTTCACGTATTAAGAGAGTTATAGCGAAATTTCACTTTTTCGAAAAAAGCCCCCATTTTCACCCCCTTCGACCGCTTTGCCCATTAACGAACTCGACCGAGATTTTATAGGGATACATATTAGGTAAAAAATTCAAAGTGATTGGTGCAAAATTACGGCAGTTACCGTGTCCACAAGAAACTGATATATATATACTAGCAGTAGTACCCGGCTTCGCCCGGTGGAATGATGATAATGTATCAAAGTCTCCTTAGAAATATAATGGACATAAAATCTAGGTCATTTGGCCCCCCCCCAAGGACAATGAGGGCGTAATATCTAGGTCATTTTCCCTTTTGATAAGGATGATATTGAAAACTACTGTTGAATTGACACGTCAAACTTACAAACTATCGTAATAGAAATACATATTTCAATATTCACAGGCGAGGAAGACTTATTGTGTGTGGTGATTAAAGGTGTAATGGGCGTAACATCTAGGTCATTTGCCCTTATGATGAGGGAAACTACTACCTGTATTGAATTGACACTTCAACTAATTATGTACACAATGTACTGTAATAAAAATAAATATTTTGAAAATCGCAGTCGAGAAAGACTTCATGCGGCGGTGATTAGTGGTATGATGCGCGTAACATCTAGGTCATTTGCACTTATGATGATGATAATAATAAGGTAATGAAAAAATGACTACTAAACGAACATGGTGTAATTTACAACTGATATAGGTAATTCAGATGTCTAGCTTCGATGTCTTCCAAAGTCTCAACCTTATTTTCTGGCTTAGGCCTGTACTCGATGCATCTAGTGAAATAACTTATGGCGTACTGCTCGGCAAAGAAAATGGGTCCAAGCTGCACGAACCTGAGATGATCGTAGATGATGACGAAATATGATGACACACGTTCGGGGTTCCCCGTCGTATTTAGATTGGCCGGGGTATCACTCACTCTTTCGCAACACCACAGTGGCTTGAGCAACGGCCCTGTGCTGGCATCAGTATAGACAGCTCTGGAAAGTCATCTCATGTCACCTCGCGATGAATCAGCAAGCTATTCTCACCCCGCAGAGTCTCACAACTTGTGGGACGTGGGTTGGCGACCACCGGACCCCAGCTGAGACTTATATCTCTTCTACTTCCTGGTGCCAGGCTCCTTTCAGTTCTCTTTCCTGTCGGCCTCCCTTGGTCAACTCTTGTTCTCTTCCGACCCCGACTGTATTAGGGCATCCGAGGGCTAGGGAGTCTTTCAATTTCCCGCTTAATTGGCCGTTGTCTCACCTTTCCTGATGCCCTCATTCTTCGAGGGGTCTGCCTTCTATTCCGTTTCATTATATCTCCTGTCTTCTGCTCAAGGCCCTCAAAGAGGCAGGGTGTGTGTAGCCCCACCATTTCTGGTACACCCTCAAGGGCTCATGGCGGGTGAGTTAGGAAGCTGGCAACCCCGAGTGATTCCTGAGCTAAATGCAGGGAATGGAGAGGTATGTCAGAAATTTAAAGTGGACAGTGATACTCGTTGGGTTCCAAAGAGTAAGTATAAAAATGTTGATCCAGATTGGTGAAACGATGTAGATATGTGCAAAAGGGCCTAAATGCAGGGAATGGAGTGGTCTGTCCGAAATTCCAAGTGGACAGTGTTACTCATCGGGTTCCAAAGGGTAAGTATACACGTTTTGTTTTCGATCGGTGAACGATGTAGATTTGTGCCAAAGGGCCTAAATGCGAGGAATGGAGTGGTCTGTCAGAAATTTCGAGTGGAAGGTGTTACTCGTCGAGTTGCAAAGGGTAATTATTTGAGATTGGTGAAACGGTGTAGTTTTGTGCCAAAGGGCCAAAAAGCAGGGAATAGTGTGGTCTGTCCGAAATTTAAAGTGAACAGTGTTACTTGTCGGGTTCCAAAGGGTAAGTATGTAAAATTTGGGTCAGATCGGTGAAACGGTGTAGATTTGTGCCAAACGGCCTAAATGCAGGGGTTGGAGTGGCCTCTCCGCAATTTCAAGCAGACTGTGTTAGTCGCAGTGTTCCAAAGGGTAAATATACAAATTTTGGTTGAGATCGGTGAAATGGTGTAGATTTGGGCCAAAGGGCCTAAATGCAGGGAATGGAGTGGTCTGTCCGCAATTTCAAGCAGACAGTGTTACACGCAGGGTTTCAAAGGGTAAGTATACAGATTTTGGTTCTGATCGGTGAAACGGTGTAGATTTGTGCCAAAGGGCCAAAATGCAGGGAATGGAGTGGTTTGTCCGCAATTTCAAGCAGACAGTATTACTCGCAGGGTACCAAAGGTTAAATATCCGAATGTTGGTTCTGATCGGTGAAACGGTGTAGATTTGTGCCAAAGGACCTAAATGCAGGGAATGGGGTGGTCTGTCCGGAATTTTAAGTGGACAGTGTTACTCGCAAGGTTCCAAAGGGTAAGTATACAAATTTTGGTTCAGATCGGTGAAACGGTGTAGATTTGTTCCAAAGGGCCTAAATGCAGGGAATGGAGTAGTCTGTCCGCAATTCCAAGCAGACAGTGTTTCTCGCAGGGTACCAAAGGGTAAGAATACGAATTTTGGTTCTGATCGGTGAAACGGTGTAGATTTGGACCAAAGGGCCTGAATGCAGGAAATGGGGTGGGCTGTCCGAAATTTTAAGTGGACAGTGTTACTCGCAGGGTTCCAAAGGGCAAGTATACAAATTTTGGTTCAGATCGATGAAACGGTGTAGATTTGTGCCAAAGGGCCTAAATGCAGGTGATGGAGTAGCCTCTCCGCAATTTACAGCGGACAGTGTTAGTCGCAGTGTTCCAAAGGGTAAATATACAAATTTTTGTTGAGATCGGTGAAACGGTTTAGATTTGGGACAAAGGGCCTAAATGCAGGGTATGGAATGGTCTGTCCGCAATTTCAAGCAGACAGTGTTACTCGCAGGGTTCCAAAGGGTAAGTATACACATTTTGGTTCAAATCGGTGTAACGGTGTAGATTTGGACCAAAGGGCCTAAATGCACGGAATGGGGTGGTCTGTCCGAAATTTTAAGAGGACAGTGTTACTCGCAGTGTTCCAAAGGGTAGGTATACAAATTTTGGTGCAGATCGGTGAAACGGTGTAGATTTGTGCAAAAGGGCCTAAATGCAGGGAATGGGGTGGTCTGTCCGAAATTTAAAGTTGACAGGGTTACCCGCAGGGTTCCAAAGGGTAAGTATACAAATTTTGGTTCAGATCGGTGAAACGGTGTAGATTTGTATACATAACAGACAGACAGACAGACAGACAGACAAACTTTGTGCTTTATATATAGAGATAGATAGATAGATACATATATACATAAATTATATATAAACTTTTGAACTGACGGTGGTTTTGGGGTCTGGGGGATGTGAAACGCGAAGATATGTCGAAATTTTCCGGAAGTCGAAACATGGTACCCATTGCAATAGTTAGCTTTCTAATGAAATCTACCTAAAAGGAGAGAAGAAAAGAGACACTAAAGATTTGCCATAAACTGCATTATTGAAATGCTAATTTTGCACGTTTCTATCCATGATATCTGTACACATTAAATTTTATAGTTTTAAATGTGCTCCAGTTTTGTTCTGCCCCAGTAATTTATAGTTTTTATGTGTGTCGCTCAAAGAATTGAAGCTGTAGAACATTGTGTTGCAGGGAGAACCTGGCACTTCCATCCAAGTTCTGGTACCTTCGAGCTGTGTCGGTCAACTTGTTTCTGTTCATCATCTTGTTTTTTCTCACCACTCCGGCCATTGTTGTCAACATGCTGCAGAGCCTGCAGCTGCACCATCAACTTGATAACATGGTATGTAATACTCACATGTAATACTCTTCATGCAAGGAGCATATTAGGTTTGTGTAATATCATCATCATCATCATCATCATCATCATGCACAGTTTCCAGCCAATGTCTTCTGTCTTCCCACCATCTCTCAGCCTACACCCTTGTCCAGTCTTCTCCTCTCTTCTTCACGCTTTCTTCCACCCCCTTCAGCCACCTGCCTCTCGGTCTTCCTATCGGTCTTCCTATCGGTCTCTTTCCTTTCCACTTCGTCTCGTGTATCCTCCTGGGTATCCTCTTCTCCTCCATTCGTTTTACATGTCCATACCATCTAAGTCTTGATTTCTCTATACCATCCTGTAATGCTTTCTCCTTCATTAATTCTCTGGTCCTCTCATTTCTTTTTCTGTCCATCTTTGTAGCTCCAATACTGCTTCTCAAGATCCTCATCTCACTGGCCTGTATTTTGCTCTTCTCCCTTCTTTTCATAACCCAGGTCTCCGAGGCATACGTCAGGATAGGGACATAGTACGTCCGATATATGACCTTTTTGCTGTTCTGAGGGACATCCTTGCTCCATATCATGCTTCTCACACTCCTCCGGAATGCTTCTGCTTGTCTCCCCGGCTCATTTATTTCTCTATAGTTTCTTCCATTATCTTGTATCAGGCTTCCCAGATTCTTGAAACTCACCACTTTTTTCAGTTGTTCCCCACCAATTGTTATTCCCATTGTGGTTCTTTTCTTCTTCCATGTTGTGATCACCATCTCACTCTTATTAATGCTAAATTTCATCCCATAACCTTGTATTATTCCTTCCCACACGTCCAACTGCTCCTGTACTTCCTCCTCCTTGTTTCCCCAAATCATCAAATCATCTGCAAACACCATTGCTTTCAGCTTTCCTTCCCCACTCGGGTCATTATGTCATCCATCACCACAATGAAAAGTAACGGTGACGGTGCACTTCTTTGTTTCAGGCCGTTCCTCTGTTCCAACGAGTCTGATCTCTCTCCTCCAGCTTTCACACAGCTCACGCTTCCCTTGTACATCTCCTTTATCCTCCGTATAGTCCATTTTTCTACTCCTCTGTCCTCCAGGGGCTTTCATACTTAGTTTCTGCATACACTGTCATATGCTTTCTCGATGTCCGGGAAGGCCATCAGTAGATCTGTTCCATACTCATAGTGCTGTTCTTGTAACTGCCTTACAGCAAAAATCAAATCCACTGTGGACCTTCCTGCTCTGAAGCCATGTTGTTCTTCCCTCATCCCTCCTTCTATCCATGTCCTAATTCTCCTTTCCAAAACTTTCTCAAACATCTTTGCACAATGACTCATCAGTGTTATTCCCCGATAGTTTCTGCATTCTGTTCTACTACCTTTCTTGAAGATCGGGACAATTATTCCCTTTTTCCAGTCCTCGGGGTCTTCCTTTCCTTCCATGCCGTCTTCATCACTCGGTACAACCATTGTATCCCCACCTCTCCTGCTACTCTCACAATCTCCACACTGAACTCATCCACACCCGGTGCCTTCCCTCCTTTCATCTTCCTCACTGCATCTTCCACTTCTTTCCATGTTAAGTCCTTTTCTGTTTGCAGTTCATCTTCCTCTTCCTGATTTCTTCCTCCTCGCCGTGATTTCCATTTGGGTTCAGAAGTTCTTCAAAATATTCTTTCCACATTTTCTTCAGTTCTTCCCTATTTTCTATCTCTTGTCCCCTTCACCATTCTAACATAATCCGTCTGATCCTTCCGCCTCTTATTTTTTACCATCCCATACAGGACCTTTTATTGTACCTTCACTAGCCTCCTCCGTAATCTTTGTCCACTCGTCCATCCACTTTATTTTCTCCTCAGCCACTACTCGCTTTGCCTCCTTTCTTTCCTGGTACTCTTCCCTTGTCTCTACCGTCCTATTTTGATACCACTTCTTAAAGGCTCTATTCTTTTCCCTTACTATGTCTTTTGTCTTCTCATTCCACCATGGTGTTTCCTTCCACCTCTTTCTTCTTACTACTTGTCCTCCCACATACTGCTTCTGCTGCACCTATTAGTGTCTTCTTAAATCTAGCCCATTCCCCTTCCACCCCTCTTTCTTCATCTGTTGGAATTCCTTTACCATTTTTAGGTACTCGACCCTTCTATCTCCTTTTTTCAGTTTCCATATCCTTATATGTCTTTCCAGGTTCTTCTCCTTAGTCCCTCTCAGGTTCATTACCAGCAATCGATGGTCGCTATGTAAGTCCTCCGATGATATTACGTTGATATCTGTGATGTTCTTATTCAATTTGTGTAATATACCGTATTTGCTCGCGTATATCTCGCACCCCATTTTATAGTTGAAATTTCAGGGGAAAAAAGGGACTCGCATTCATTTTTGACGCCATCATATAAATGACAGTAATAACCTAGAGGTATAAACACGTTCGATTTAGCGCGCCACAAGTCGTCATTGAAAAAGACGTTATAAGCTCGTTAAGGATGATTCGAGGCAGAAAAAGAACTCCAGCATTTATATTGGATACGATCGATCATCTTCCATATCGATTCCTCACTACATGTACGAGCGAGCTCGATCTTACCCTACCGCGGCTGAAGACACAATGTGGGCCTAAAGCGTGCTAACAGTCACGCCGGCGCCGCATTGCATGCTTGCGCGAGGTCTGTCCGAGTTCGTACGTTCGTAGCGGCACTACAGTATAGAGTCAGTTTACGCAAGTTTGCATCAGTTCGTGTGTTACGGTTATGCAACATTAAGAACCTATGAAAAAGCCGTCATGAGCTCGTTAAGGATGATTCAAGGCAGAATTTAGAGCGCAGACGCGTAGTGATCGATATCTTCCATATTGATTCCTCGCTACATGCCCGAGCGAGCTCGAACTTAGCAGAGCGCGGCTGAAGCGTGCTAACACCCACGCAGCGCCGCTTTACATGCTTGCACACGGCCGAGCTTTGAAGCAACACAATACGTAAAGACGAAATCATTGAGATTCGAGAAGACTGAACTGCGTTTCTCTGCGATGTAACAGTAGGCCTACTTGCGCAATCTTCGAAACATACGAGCATGTTGGCGCGAGTGGTATAGCACAGATTTCCTTATCTTCAAAGCCCAAACAATACAAGAGGAATTCGGAAATTCCCCGTGTATATCTCGCACCGACAAATTTCACTCGTATTTTCGGCTCGCGTATATCTCGCACCCCATTTTTTTTAGTTGAAATTTCAGGGAAAAAAGTGCGAGATATACGCGAGCAAATACGGTAATTAAAGCAAAACAACTCATATCTGGCAATTCTAAAACAACAGTATGTTTGCTTGCTAGAAGGAAAAAGTAGTCACTTTGGAAGTCTGAGATGCCCCAACCTCAAGCTTGCTGTTTAATTCTTGTATTTTCTCATTGTGAACATCACTCATGCATAACACCATGCACTGGTCTCTGTAGTTATGTTCCCATGGAAGTGCCAGATGCTAAACCAAAGAATATGGGGCTTTAAGAGCTGATGGCCAAAGATGTATACACACAATTGAATTCCAAGTATTAATCAGAGTGGTCCCATGTTGCAGTAGCCAAGTCTGGGGTCCATTTTGGGACATAGTGTTGGAGCACTTATGGCAACTCGAAGTTTGTCATTTACATGCTAGCTTGCAGAAGCAACGGTTCCATAAGAGTTAGGGAGTTTTTAGGAAGTTCGAAAAATGAAATCTCAAACAAATGTTGATCTTTTGCAGTTTTGTCATTCAATAAATAACAAGGAAGTGATAAAACGTTATGGGAGGGGGTAAGTACCTACAAATTATATGCTAGATCTGGATGTGCAATTCGGGAGTGTTAATGCCAAAATATTGTTAAATTAATTATTCTAAATATGCCTTTATATTCGCAATATTTTCAGTTGTGCTGTTATTTACTATAAAAGCCATGGAGATTCTGTTCTTTGCTCACACAAGAAGCTAGGTCAAATACTGCATTGAGCATTGCATATGACATAATAATCCCATCAACTATGGGTACTTTGAGTTAGTTTGAACAAGAACATCCATGCCCACATTTGGAACTAAGCGTTGTTTTCAGCTCGAATTGATGCTACTGTTCTCCATTTTCCCACAGTAGCCTACAAGCTGTAGAATAAACAAACCACAGTGAAGCATCGCTCAGCATCAATCATATCTTAAATGAGTAATGGTAGTGTTGTAATAATCATCTTCCTCATCGCTCAGAGGTTGATGACCTAGATGTTTGGCCCTTGAGACCATCACTATGTAACTGTTGGAATGATTGCCCGTAGAACCCCGTCCTGTCGGAGTTTCTGCCCACGCTGTTCCTGTGGTTGATGGCTGCCCTCCTCCCGGGGCTGGTGACCTTCTCCGATCGGAGGCTGTCTTATTGGACTCGTTCAGAGCAGAACTACTCCATTATGAGAAAGAGCTTCATCTTCCTTTTGTTCATGGTTCTCATCTTGCCAACTCTTGGTCTCACAAGGTCAGTGACTGCAATATCACTTATTTGTAGCTAACTAATGTTGTTGTTTGAAGTTTGCCAATTATTTAATGGATGTCAAAATTACCACCTTGTGGTATAGTGACCAGCATTCTTGGCTGTCACCCCTGAAGTTCGGGTTCAGGTCTGAGGGTTGGAACGGAATACATTGTTTGCTGTAGATGCATTTAGGGCCAGAGATTCGGAATCGGCTTGTAACCCAATGTCGTCAAAAATAAGACACTTCCCAAATCAAGCTCCAAAAGATAACCTTCTTTACTTGAATACAAATCATATAGAATTGCACTAATACCGTGTCGGCTCTCTCACTTCATTTGTATGCAGCCATTTTGCGCCTTCCAACTGTAAACACAGCGCTCTATATATATTCCTTGGATTGCCTGCCCAAAGCATCCTAAGAATTATGATCAGAAAGCCATGGATTCTCTAAAGTTAATGTAGATATTGTCCAATAATCACTAGCTGCCGTTAAAACGCGTTAATCTTGAAGCAACCCTAATGTCGCCATGCATACAAGCACATCAAATTGTGATGTCGGAACATTCCCGACATACGAGCTAAAAAGGTTAAACCTTTCACATTTGTGTAAGTAGATATGTTAGGGAGTTGATATTAACTGCCGAGGGGACACACATTACGCTGACCACACATCACCCTGCAATCTACATCCATATGACTGAGCAGTGGTCGCTTGATAAGCAAGACCCTTCGTGGGCTGCAGGACGTTATTTTTTAGATATATTTAGTGCACCATTTATTTTGTAATTATACTAGTCTTTTACTTATATGCATGCTGAATCTAAACATTTCATTTGTAATAATGCCAACATAGCATTTTCCTCTTCTGCAATGAGTTACTTAGATATTTCCGGCACATGATAAATGTTGCGTCTCTCGATATATTTCAGTGGTGAACAGATACACCTACATTTTGTAGTCAATTCACTCTGGCATTAGAGCCTTCAAAAACAATCAACGGTTTGTCAGAAACATTTTTATCTCTCCTCTTTTTATGGTTGCCACTGCCCAAGCTGAAGAAAGTAGGAGACTTCTGTTACTTAGCAAGCAAAATAACCAGTGATGGACGAAGCAAAGAGGATATAAAAAGTAGGTTGGCTCAGGCAAGGAAAGCATTTCTACAAAAAAGGAATCTGTTGACATCGAATATGGATTTTGGTATTAGGAAGTCATTTTTGAAAGCCTTTGTCTGGAGCATGGCACTCTATGGAAGTGAAACTTGGACTATTGGTGCAGCAGAAAAGAGGAGAATTTAAGCATTTGAAATGTGGTGTTACAGGAGAATGATGATCAGATGGGTAGATAGGGTTACGAACGAAGAGGTATTAAGACGAGTGGGAGAGGAGAGATGTTTCTGGCGACTGCTAATGAAGAGAAGAGATAGGTTAGTAGGACACATACTGAGACACTCTGGAATAGCAAGTTTAGTTATGGAAGGAAGGGTCGAGGACAAGAACTGCAGGGGTAGACCAAGGTTAGAATATGTTAAACAGATTGCTTCGGATGTAGGGTGTGGTAGCTATGTAGAGATGATACGATTAGCTCAGGACAGGGAGGTATAGAGAGCTGCATCAAACCAGTCAAAAGACTGAAGACTCAAACAACAACAACAACACTGCCTAAGCACTTTCCATTGACACTAAGAATCCATCCTCTGTGATATTAATTTGCACAAAATTTTAAGTTAACATAACGAGTGGTTCCGAAGATAATAAAGGATTGTGGCAGCTTGACAGACAACTGAGTCTCTTAGCAAGAGACTATAGACTCAAAAATTTCAAAATAGGCTGTTCAACTTCAGAATATTTTCTTAAATCCACCACTGTACGTAGGTTGCTTAAAGTTAAAGTAGTTTTCTTTTGTAGCAAGGATTATATTTTGGTTACCCATGTTTGTTTTTCTTGTTTCTAGTGCTCATGCATTTTTAGAATGGACCATCCATGCACAGAACCAGACTTTTCGTTGGGAATGTATTTTCATGCCAGACAAGGGGGCTTTCTTCGTCAACTATGTGTCAACATCTGCATTCATTGGAACTGCATTAGAGTTGATCCGCTTCCCCGAGTTGTTAATGTATGCTTGGTACCTGTGTCTTGCAAGGTTTGTACTGTTTCCTTATTCTATTGCTTGGTATGCTTAAAGTATAAACAGCAGGAAAAAGAATGGTTTTATTTGAGATTTGTGGTTTGTGTTGAACTTATTTTATCAAGAAAATTATGTACCATATATATGCGAGTTACTCGCACTTTTTTTTTTCTTTTCTTCAATAAATGGAAGTTCAAAATTAGGGTGGGGGCATTATTTGAGTCGAGGTTGGTACCAAACTTCTCCTATCACAATTTCTATGATGTCTTGAGCTGCCACGCGCGATATGCGGTGCAAAACCACTTGCTACATCTCCTAGAATGTTTCACTTGAAAGGGGTTGGAGAAGTTAAAATGTCAACTAACCTGCGAGCACCACCATATTCATTGTGATACTTGCTCTCCCAAAACTAAAAAGTATGATATTTCTTAGGATTTCCTTCCTAATGTTAGTGTGAGGGGATTATTCGATCTTCATACTAAAGTCTTTCCGATGCTGAATTTGGACTATAATGGCAGTCTAGCTGCGTCTTCTAAGATTAATGGTGGTGAGTCTCGCCATATGCTTCTAACACAATTAGGCCTATTAACTCCGTAATATAGACTCCCGCAGTTACTGAAGCAGTGTCCTAACGATTGGCGTTGGAGCATATAACTTACCGCAAACTCACTTGGTTTTGCGGTGCTCAGATTAGCCTTAGGTTCGTGAGTGACACCAATGTTATTTCCAGGCCTGTGCACTAGTGTCTTCTTAAATCTAGCCCACTCCTCTTCCACCCCTCTTTCTTCATCTGTTGGAATTCCTTTACCATTTTGAGGTACTTGACCCTTCTATCTCCTTCTTTCAGTTTCCATATCCTTATACGTCTTTCCTGGTTTTCTGTCCCTTTCTTCTCCTTAGTCCCTCTCAGGTTCATTACCAGCAATCGATGGTCGCTATCCAAGTCCTCTAATGGTATTTCGTTGATGTCTGTGATGTTCTTATTCAATTTGTGTAACATAATTAAAGCAAACCAACTCATATCTAGCAATTCTAAAACAACGGTATGTTTGCTTGCTAGAAGGAAAAAGTAGTCACACTGGAAGTCTGAGATGCCCATTGTTGTTAAGCACACTGAAAAAGTTCAAATATATCTTATTAGCATAATTCGTAATCCTGCGTGTTTCACTTTCAACCTCAAGCTTGCTGTTTAATTCTTGTATTTTCTCATTGTGAACATCACTCATGCATAACACCACGCACTGGTCTCTCTAGTGATGTTCCCATGGAAGTGTCAGATGCTAAACCCAAGAATATGGGGCTTTAAGAGCTGATGCTTTCTTCTTCTTAGTCCCTCTCAGGTTCATTACCAGCAATCGATGGTCGCTATCCAAGTCCTCCCGTGGCCACCGAAGCAGTGTTCTAACTATTAGTGCTGGAGCATATATCTTGCTGTAAACTCACTAGACTTGTAACGTGTTTTTCGAGGGGTTTTTATGCAACTGGCATAAGTCAGTAGGAAGCCATTCTATATTTATTTACGCGGCAAATTGTTCAGCCAAGAGAATTTTTCATGTTAATTTATTATTATTATTAATTTATTATAATTATTATTAAGGTATTTTCGGAGCATTTTATAAAAATTATCAGCATTCAGATAGGTTTTCTATGTCTTAGAAATCGCTATCAAGCAAATTATTACGAACGACAATATCATAGAAAATTATGTGATTGCGGAATTTTACGGAGTTTTCGTCAGTTAGGATATTTTGAGAGACATGAGTCACTGGAAATTCATATACAGGATTAATCTTGTCGGGAAGTATTACGCAAGCTTGGGTCGCAGCGCCAAGAAAAGGCGAATATATGGAACGGAAAACGACTTCTCCCTCTCGCGCCCCGTGTGTAATGAGCCAGAGGAGGGGAAGTAGCGGGGTGCTCAGCCAATCAGTGGAGACCACGTAAGCTGGAAGTCGGTACCATGGTGGGGGAGCCAACGTGTAGATATATCGTTCGACGCGCCGTGGAACGAGGTCTATCTGTGTAGAACTTAACGAGTACGGTTGCACGCGGATGTCGCTCCGATGTTCCGTGGAGTGGAGGACTAACTTTTGTAAAACTTAACCAGTGTGGTTGTACGAGTGTTTGGGTCCGATGTATGGACCATAGAATTATCTAATCTACCAGAATATCATCAACTAATGAAGAAGATGGCGACGTCCAGGAGACTGTGGGAAGCACACAGCATCATCCAGTACGAGGGAAATGCTTTAGCAATTTCCAGTGGTAAGCGCAAATGACGCAGAAATACGCAATCTCTCATTTTTCTTTGTTTCATATTTCTGTAACTTCATAGCTTGGGAATAAGAGTAAAATCAATAATTTATCAGACTCCGTTTTCACGTAATTTTCTATCGGTAATATTAAAATCGCAACGCTCCAATTTAAATTTTAAACTTATTATTATTATTAATTTTGCTATTCTTGTTTTATATAATAAATTCATTTCTTTTACAATGCAATCTTTGCTTTCAGTAGGTAGCATTAGATATAGACCAATTCCTTCTCCTGATACAATTGTTTGTTGGGTTAATGATCAAATCATACCACGATCTGAGTGAATAGATTCTTGAAGGTGTTCTACCAGAGCTAGACGTTGTTAAATACAAATTTAGATTTCAGCATTGCATTGAGGTCTTGGCGCCCATTAAAACAACATAGCTTAGGCAAAGGTAAACAGTTACATTTATCACCCAACAGTTAGGGGCAGCCAAACTGCTACATTTGTCGCTACCAACATGGGGCACTAATTAACGTTACATTTGTCGCTCAACGTGAGGGCTATAGAAACCATTACAATTGTCGCTCAACGTGTGGGCTAGCAAAACTGCTACAGACTTTGCGGTGTTCATATCAGTCCTATGCTCGTGAGTGACACTGATGCTATTTTCATGCATGTGCGCTCCGTAATATCGACTCGCATGGCTGCCGAAGCAGTGTCCTAACTATTGGCGCTGGAGCATATATCTTGCCGCATGCTCGCTAGGTTTTGCGGTGCTCAGATTAGCCTTTTGCTTGTGATGCCAATATTATTTCTGAGTGTACGCACACCACGCTAGTGATACCAACTCCTGCAAGTACCAAAACAGTGCTTCAATGATTGCCGATGAAGCACATTACTTGCCACAAATACTCGCTAGATTTGTCTCAGGCATGTGAGAGTGCCACAGGTATTATTTACGGGTGTGTGCACATATCATCATGAAACCGACTCCCGCAGCTACCAAAACAGTGTCCTAATGAAGGCCAGTGGAATGTGTATCTTGATGCAAACTCACTAGTTTAGCTCCAGTGATGAATCACTATCAGCTTGCAAGTGACACCAATGTAACATCGATGCCAATTCCCGCGGATGCCGAAACTGTTGATGACGTCCTGCGGAATGAAAGTTTTACAATGGACACGTAACTTTGATGGGAGAGTGGCTTGGAGAAGTTAATAATGTCAACTAACCTGAGTGTGGCGCCATATTCATCATGATACCTGCCCTCACAGAACTAAAAACTAAATATTTTTTTTCAATTTCGTTCCTAAAATTGTAGTGCAGGGAGTATTCAATGCTGGGTAGTGTTCGTGTATACACAGTACTAAGTATTATTTACTTGCACTGTATATACCTGAATAATCCCCACACTCTCATTATTGTATGGAAATTTAAATAATAAAAATATATATATATATATATATATATATATATATTTGTCACTTTATTTTAAACAAATGTATTTACTCGGCTATAGTACCCCCCCCCCCCCCCCCTTAATAATCGAGAGCCATAATAAAAAATTCAGGGCGAATAAAATAATAATTGGTGGAACTTCGATATGACTCAATGTTTAAGATGAAGCAGTTATACATTTTAACACCACGCGCCGCGCCGAGCATATGGTCTCAGCAGATGACGGCAGTCAAGCAGTGATGCATTACTGCGCGCAAATTGTACTTACAATACAAGTACGTTTTAACTGCAAAATTAAATCAAGATCCTTCTGAGAGGCATTTTGGACTTAAACGAGGTTTAAGCAGTGACGATCATCCTAACTCTACAGACTTCTTTCCCCTCCATTTGCTTCAGTCTATATACTGTACATAGGCCTACCAGTGAAAGTGGTCCTTTCTTCACAAGCTTATTATGAGGACGTTATTGACAATAAGCTTTCTTCCTTTAATGAATACGGTCAATGGTGAGAAATGAAATGCATACGAGCAGACAGGTGAAGGATAACAATTGTCAGCAAATTAAAAAAAACGATTACACTGACAGACATTGAACCCGAACTGGATCCTATAATCCTGTCAGTTAATGATGACAGTTCTGAGTGAGCAGGCGATAACGTTGTCTATTATATGTGTGGTTACCTGATTCACACAGCAGCAAAGAAGATTGTGAAATTTACTTCCTGCATTAGGTCATTGGAAAGTGATTCCGAAACATTTACTGCCGTTGGTGATGTATGTATCCTCAACATGCTGAGAGACTTTGGCGGAAGTGAATCTAAATTTCTCAAACACCCGTCTTTATCTTTATTTCACGTGATTAAACGTGTAGATGCAGTAGTGGAGGCAAAGTTGGCGCATTGTGGAGCGATATCTTTTCAGATCGAAACTGGTCATCCTAGTGTATTTATTAATCTCAGTTCATGGATGTGGGGATTAGAATCGAATAAACAGTGTGGCGGGTCTTGGCCGGCACAGTTCTCCCCTCCTCAAAGCAGAAGTGGGGGCCGTAAAGGGAAGTCTTTCGAAGACTTTAAACAGGGTACCACCCCCACCGAGTACATTGACGTCGCCATTCCTTCAGGTAGAATAGTTTCTCCAACATGCTTGGACTCGGGTAACCAGCATACAGATGCTGAAACTCCCCAGGTGCCGTGATGTTGGGATGCCGTGAAGAAGAAACATCCATATGTCGAGATGTTGGGATTACCAGATGCTGAGATGACAAGATGTTCAGCTTGGCCAGATGACCAGATTGGGTGAGACTATCGAAACCACCAGCAGCCATCAGGTTCACCCACCAGAAGTTGGTGCTCGTCGATGGTGACAGCAACCCGAGCTCTGATCACTGCCTCCATATCGTGAGCGAAGCACCACTCACGTTGGACCACAACTGAAACATCAAAAACCAAAACAGCGGCTGCTCGCACGCAGCCGAGGCCTCAACACGACTGTGCCGAGCCGGAATATTCACTTCTGATAACCGATGCTTCACACCAGGGATGGTAGGGGTGAACAGCAGTCACATGTGACTAAGCGAAGAACACACTAGGATACTTCTCTTTCCATTAGGGGTAGACATGGCACACTTCGGGCTCTCTCTAGATGAGGGCACACTCTCTCGACCCCCTATAGAGAGGCCTGACAGGAACTGCACATTCATGCACACATGCATTCAGCTCGAACATCGTGCAAATTAAGTTAATTTAGAATAAGTTAAGTTACACCAATTAAATTCAGGATGACCACCAAGAAGTTAGGACAATATGAGTTATAATTCCAAATCAGACAATACAAAACCTACCCCAAGTTTAAACACCAAATTTCTGAAGGACCAAAATTCTTTGCCCACACCAAAAATTTAAATTCACACAATTCAAAAGTGAATTATAAAATGAGCGGACACACCACATATCGATGGTAGGCAATGAAAACCTCGTAACTCCATTTTGTTAAATTTTGCAGGAGAGGCAAAAATATGTTTAAAAAGAATGTATGAAATGATACAGATATGGTTGCTACATGTATTACTACACAGTACAAGCCTAGTTATTGGTAGATTAGAGATATCCATGCACTTTCAAATCTCTCCGTGATAAAGGAGTTACGAGGTTTTCACTGTGAAATTCTGGATTAAAACTGGAGATACGAGGTTTATACGGTGACACAAAAAGTGAAATTAATTTAATTTAAATTATATTTTGTTCAATAATATGATAACTGAACACTTTTTGATTGGCTAGTGAAGACAAAATAACAAATTTTGGTATGGATTGAGATAAAATGAAATTTATTCCTACAGTTACATTAGAAAACACTGTTACACAAGTTCTATGTTTATACACCGGGCAGCAAGACATTTAACTTCAACTGTTGCAAACTGGCAAATTATCATAAAAAGAATGATAATCCTTTGGAATAACTTCTTTCAGCTGCTGCAAATGAGCAAACTTTTCTGCTTTGATCTTCGGTGGAGAACTGTACAGAGCAGGAACTTCAAACGAGTTGTCAATATTGGACATTCTTCTTGGAAGTGCCTGCCATTCGTCACTATATTTCAATTTGCACTGAATTCCGCCTGAGGGATCATGCTTCAAACATCGGATATCAGTCACAGTAGGGTCCCCAGCTCGTGACCCAGGCCGAATATATTGTCATTTTGTGAAAAGCCTTGAAAAATGTATGGTCCAAGTATTTCACAACATAGGGTTTGGGATTTTGCCTTGCAGTAGCACAAACTGCCGGCCCCGTGGTGTTGGGGTAGCGCGCCTGCCTCTCACCCGGAGGCCCCGGGTTCGATCCCCGGCTCCGTCAGGGATTTTAAAACTGACGTGAGGACAATTGAGTAGCTGTCTGACAGTGAGACAGTGCCCCGATCACGAATACCAAGATTAACGGCCGAGGGGCTTGCCACGGTGGTTGAGTGGTTATAGTGTCGGACTACCAACCCCAAGATTGCAGGTTCGCCCCTGGCCATGGTAAGTGATTTTTGAAGGCGACAAAAATCACGATACTCATGTCATACGTTGTTGGCATGTTAAAGAACCCATTTGAATTCAGTTGGCCGTGTTCAATGGCAAAATTAATCTCGGGATTTTGCGCCAACACAAAGTTCCTCCATTCTCTACTTGAAAGCGCTGTAGTGTCAAGGAGTTTAGATATCTAACCTCCTTGACTTTCATAGCGTTCAAAGGAACGACTAAATTCGACGTGCAAGCTACCCTCTGGGTGTCAATTAACAAAGCTTGCACCAGGCACCCGAGGCCATACGATATTATTATTATTAACGGCCGAGGGGAACCGACGCGCTGATCACGCGTCACCCCAATATCTGCAGGCCAAATGGCTGGGCAGCGGTCGCTTGGTCGGCCTTAGCTCGTCATGGGCTGGATAGTGCCAGGGGTTTGACTTTTTTTTTTGTTGAGTAGCACAAACTTCAACATATCCAGCAGGAGTGTATATCTGTCTGTTTTTTTAATCGCCTTTCTATTACTGCATGCATGGAGTCATACTCCATTTGAGTGTGACCTTTTTCTAAGAACTTCTGAGTAATAGCCATGTCCTTCTGTTTTGCCAAATGGGCCAGTGCATTACTCATGATTGAATTGCGATTTTGATAAGTGCATCCATCGCTATAGAAAACAATTTCTGATTCATCTTGGATGTAGGTTTGAATAAAATACACGACTACGCTGGCAAACTCTGAAGCATTCATACCTCCTTCACACTCGTGCCACAGGAAGCAATAGCCATCATTTCTTTGCAGATCGTAGATTGTAAAATTGTGGACCTTTAATTTACTTTTGTAGTATAATGCCGTTGCCTGTAGTCTGCGAGATAGCAAAACGGCTTGGAGGTCCATGGCAAATACCCTAGCTGACCCTGATTTATCAAGGCTTTTGGAATCTCTTGCCTCATTTTTTCGGTCCAAGTGCAACAAATATTCACTCTTTGGAAGATTGCCTGCCTCTTATGAACAACAGATATCACACTGATCTTTTTTTGGTGAAAACAAACTGAAATTCCTTTCAGAAAATTCTTCACAAAACTGTTTATAAGCAGCGGGAGTGAGATCTTCGGAGTTGCAAAATTTCTTATATTCCCTATGTAACTTAGTTCTGCTTTGCTTTGCCAATTTGGTTCCAGATATAATTTCTGAAAAGAATTGTGACCATAATGCGATTCAAGTTTCGGTAACTTGGTTAGAAACAGAGATACTGATTTCCTCCCTCCTGAAACCTTCTTTGAGGAGTCATCATCTTTCAGCTTCTTTCTGTTAGGTCCCTTTTGAACCCAGTTTCTGACACTCCATTCTCCTAAGCACAATGTATTAAGAAACATGGTCTTACAGATAGATAATCGTTTTCCTTCAATGACAAAATAGTAACACAATGTGTTTGAGCGATGTGAATTGTCTATCTGATTTCTTCGGCGTTTAACAGGAAGACTTTCTACATGACATCTAATGAACGTTTTTCTGTTGCTCTATGACATTTCATTCTAGTTTCGCATGCCTGAATAATCTTTCCCCCTCATACGTTTCTCTTTATTTACGTACTGTTGTGACTGACCCCTTCCTTTTTTATGTTTTATGGGACTGTCTTCTTTACTTGATATAGCACTAACCTGAAATGATAAATAATTGACTTAATTAATAATACTGAAATTTGTGAGATATTTAAATGATCTTAAACATAAAAGGACCATTCATTTATTAGGTGTACTAAAATTTTGAATCGCCCTGGACGCCTATTTTACCTTTGCTTGAGTAGATTTCCTTCCTTCATCATCGTCATCACTCATACTGCTGCTACATTCATCTTTATCCAACTCTGGGGTATAATTATCACTGCTGCCGCTAGACAAATCTTCGTTTTCACTATCTACTTCAACAGAACTCTTTGAAACTCGATTTTCTATTGTTATTGATGAATTATTTCCCACATCATCTATAACAATAAAGTTATTGTCAATAAATAACAAAATTTGAAAAATTAATTTTATTTATGCAGCCAATGGCCATGTATTTTCTGGACAGGTCAGGGAAGGGATTTTGGAAGGAAATCGGCCATGGACCTATTGAAAGGAACCGTGCCGGCATTTGCCTGGTGGTGAAAATGGGAAACTACGAAAACTATTTTCAGGACGGTCGAGGTGGGATTCGAACCCACGCTCTCCAGATGCCAGTGAGGTACAAGGTAGCGGGTTAGTGCTCTCGGCTACCGTGGACGGTATTTTTCAAAAATTGTAAATAGCAAAATACAACTTAGTGACATTATTTTACCTTCATTTGGTATTCCAACAATCGGTGTATCACGGATAAGCACCTCACTTGAACACGTTTCTGGTGGTTTTATCGTGTAAGTGCTGTGCACCCCTCCTTGTTTTACAAGTTTAAGGATAAGTTTTGTTCTCTCACTCATCTGAAAGCAGATATAGTTATGTTAAACCTAAATATTTCATTAAATTCAGACATTGTAAACCTCGTAAGTACACTCGTGCACACTGCCATGTGCAGTGAAAAACACGCAACTCCACATGCATTTAAACAGTATCATTTTTAAGCATGAATAGTTGTATTATAATAAATTATTATTATTAGCAATGCACACGTACCTTTAGTTACGAATTAGTGTTGCATTTATAACACAAGGAGGTCACAGTCGTAGAGAAAACAATAAAATATCACACCACGTTTCTTCTCACTGCACACTCAATGGAGCTAACTGGAGTTACGAGGTCTTCAGCACAAACGAAAGGGCGCGAAAGATACGAGGTTTTCATTTTCCCTCCTAGATGGCCATACTGTGCAGCGCGAAGTTCTAGCTCTCAACAAGTTACGTGTCATGTTGTACTGCGCTGGTTACTGGAGTTAAGTGGTTTTCACAGACTGGTGGAGTTACGAGCTTTTCATTGCCTACCATCGATATGAAACAGAGAAAACCCCCCAAGGGACATGGTGACTCGGCTTTCAATTAACAGGGAAACCCAAAAAGGTCACAAGTTACCACAATACCTCCCGGACACATCCCAGATAGTACAGTACATTTACATTGAGAGCATTTAACAGTCTCAAACACACGGACAACAAGTATGGCTCTTCCCTTAACGCAGTCATGCCCACCAGGATGCCAAGAAAACTAACCCAGAATTACAATAGACCCAGCAGAGAAATAAAATTTCGAAACAACCAGGGAAGAAACATACTAGGACCTCATCACCACCTCACATCCACAACATTCAACAGACTGCTGCTCCAGCAACAACACTCAGTATCACCATAGGGACCAAATAAAATCTTCACGCACATAATACCGTACGTATTTCCTCGCATAATCGACGCCACCGCATAATCGTCGCACCCCACTTTTCAAACAATAAAATAGGTTCATAAAATTTCCTCACATAATCGTCGCATAGCATATTTCTATTTGTGCGCCAGTTAGTTGCACATGCTGCCGCGACTTTATAACCTGGCGCGACTTTGTCAGAAGAAAATATCTCCTCTTTATGCTTGCGGGTTATGAACTGTGATGCGAGCGGCAAGCTTCGTCACTTGGCACATTCCGCGAGCGTATAATCTGGCATGATCTTGTCAGGAGAAAGCAATCTCGCCTTTATGCCTGTGGGCTATGAACCGCGACGCGAACGGCCAGCGCACATTCCGCGAGCGTATAGGCCTAATCTGGCGTGATCTTGTCAGCAGAAAGTAGGCCTAATCTCGTCTTTATGCCTGCGGGCTATGAACTGTGACGCGAACGGCCAGCGCACATTCCGCGAGCTTATAGGCCTAATCTGGCGTGATCTTGTCAGCAGAAAGTAGGCCTAATCTTGTCTTTATGCCTGCGGGCTATGAACTGTGACGCGAACGGCCTGCGCACATTCCGCGAGCTTATAGGCCTAATCTGACGTGATCTTGTCAGCAGAAAGTAGGCCTAATCTCGTCTTTATGCCTGCAGGGTATGAAATGTGACTCGAACGGCCAGGGCACATTCCGCGAGCTTATAGGCCTAAACTGGCGTGATCTTTTCAGGAGAAAGTAATTTCGTCTCTATACCTGCGGGCTATGAACGGCCAGCGCACATTCCGCGGACTTATCGGCCTAATCTGGCGTGATCTTGTCAGCAGAAAGTAATCTCGTCTTTATGCCTGCGGGCTATGGACTGTGACGCGAGAGGCTAGCGCACATTCCGCGATCTTATAGGCCTAATCTGGCATGATCTTGTTTGGAGAAAGTAATTCTCGTCTTTATGCCTGCGGGCTATGAACCGCGACGCGAACGGCCAGCTTCGTCAGCACATTCCGCGAGCTTTAACCTGTCGTGACCTTGTTAGAAGAAAGAAGCCTGTCTCTGACTGCAGGCTATGACTCACACTACGCGAATGACTGGCCCGTGCAGCAAATAATGATACAGTATATTCTTTGAACTTAAATATTCTTCGCATAATCGTCGCACCCTGCTTTTTTCCACGAATTTTAGGCTCAAAAAGTGCGACGATTATGCGAGGAAATACTGTAGTTGCCACCAATCACGAGCAAGAACGAAAAGTGCCCCAAGCAGCACGCCCAAGACATCAAAACCTTACAACAATACCAAATAGTGCAACCATCACCAGGTAGCACACCAAACTCAAAACCACTCACACGGAGCCCAATAGTGCAACCAAACAGCACCAAATATCACACCCAAAATATTCACTTCAACAACCAAACGCCAAAGGTACCAACCAATAACTAATCTTCAACCTTCACTTAAATATGTTACCTTGTCAAATATATTGCCAAAATTTCTGTACCCTACATTCCTCATTTCATGGTGTTTTTTATTTTTTATCATTTCAAATGATCTTGTCGACTTCGTCGTTATGGTTGGGGTCCATCGTTATGCGTTACGGACACGGAGACAGACGTGACGTCATGCAGCCGCGCGGGAAGTGACGTCATGCAGCTGCGCGGGAACGTGACGTCATGCTCATGCGGAGAGCGAGAACCAGATGCTAATGATTATTGGAGTCTGTTGAAAGAGGCCTGGCGTTGAGCGACCTTTTAAAAATCAGAAACTCACTCCACAAATCTGTAAATCAGTATTCTTCCCTTATTTCAGATACACTATTCATTAAACAAACATATATGGCATAGTCATGACCCCTTCATGGAGTAGGCTATTGTCTAAATCTGGACACTCATACTACATCCTTACACTAATTCAAATTTACGGCCAAATGATCCTTCTGACAGGGAGGCAAAGGTTTCCGCCGGCTTGCCTGGGATGATGGGCCACAAACCCGCTATCAAAAAGTACACAATTTACGCTTTATTCAACCAAACACATCTCTAATACAAGTACAAGAAACACATTTCTTCCCGTGACCCTTAAAGAGGTGCCCGCGCGGGAAGCCTAAGTTAATGGGTAATGCAGTCTGTTGTAAGAGTCCTGGGGCTTCGAGCAAAGCGAGAAGCCCTCCTGAACCTTTCTAACATGTGTAGCATTTGTAGCATGCATCATTTGAAATGATACGTCTAGTCTTTCAGACTGACTGTGATTTTTTTAAAAATAAAATCAAGAGGTAGCTGCTTTGTGATCTTTAGTTTACGGAAATAGTTGAGAGTAGCCATATGGCATCTGCTGTCGAGAAATCAGCATCATAACAAGCCCACCATGGGTTACAGGCTGTGTCACCGTAGTGTAGTTGCTATCGTATGATGTCAGCCCAGAGGTCTGATTTCTTTTTTCTTCAAGTGGCACACTCGAGCCAGTTTTGAACCACAGAGAGTTGGCAACATGGCCCCCGCAAAGCCCATTTGTATTAACCCACAAAGCAATCTCATTGGCTAACTTCAGCAGCTGATAAAATGACACCGGCAAGAGATATCGACTTACCTTTTTAAAATTATTTATCAGTGCGACTATGTTCACGTTAGTTTCCGACCACCCTGTATAAATTTCCATTAATATTGTCGTACTTTGCTTCCTATGTTGAATATAGTAGAAGCGAAGAATCAGCTTTGTTTTCGTAGCAAATGAGAGAATGTTATTTGGGGGAATATTACTTAAGTCTGATCTTTTTAGAAAGAGATCTGTTTGAAATCCAGTTTGTGGGACTGTTTAAAATTGCTTGTCCATTTAATGTAATTTAATGTTAATGAATATTTGTTTCCTTTGAAGGTCGAAAGCAGAAACGGCGAGTGTGCGTAAAGCCATTTTGTGGGAGTTTCCCTTTGGAGTGCAGTATGCCTGGATGCTCGTGATTTTTGCCATGACTGTAATCTACAGTTTGTCCTGCCCTCTGATTACTCCATTTGGTAAGTATCTCAAGTTTTTAAGGGAGGCTTAAGAGAGAATGGAATGTTTACCACATGGAAAGTAATGTAGATTTGACCGTAGGCTCAACAGCTCTGAGATATTTAAGAATTGCATGCTGATCAACATAATTTACAGATTGAGTGGTGCTACACTTCCAAAGTTCTTAAAACTCTTGACAGAATGTAACCCCTCACAAAGTGTGAACTATTGCACCAGCTGGCCACAAAGGCACACCAGTAACTAATTATTATTCTCATTATCAGGGGCCAGATAATTATGTGCTTAACTTTTCAGAAATATGCATTTATGTGATTAAGTTTCCAAAATATGTTCTTAAACTTCTATCATATTTATGCCCCCCAGTTACTCGAAAAATAGTTGAAATAGCTGCTTGAATAATCCATAATCCTGTCTACAGTACAAATGTTCCCGCTTTTAGACCGGGGCTTGCCTCAGTTTCCGAATCCTACAATACTTACTGCAGATGCGCGATATGAAATGATGTATGTGCTGTTTTCGAATGTTATTCTTATAAGCAGAAGAAAAGATCACTTCAGATACTTTGATAGCACTCTGTCAATATTCACAAGTTTCGTAGATCACTGTAATTTCAAGTAAAATGTCCTGTTAATGTAAAGACTATTGGAGGCTTGTTGAGAATGTTAACTCCAGCGCTCCAGCGCTACTTAATGACTGGGGAATTTCTGTCTTGAAATACTACTATTAAGTTATCCAGAGACAAGGGTGCATTCACGAAATAGAGAAGCAAATTGCTGGAATGACTGGAAAATGTGGGCAGCAGTGATCTATGAGTACTGTACAACATACCACCAAATATAGGAAATATGTAGTTATGAATAAATATGCCAGAATATGTATTTATTTATAGGCAAAAATATGTAAATAGAAAATATTTAGTTAAATAAAACATATTTAAACACTTAATTATCCGGGCCTTACTCATTATATTATCTTCTTCTCCCTGCACCCAACTTTTTCTTACTTTGTGCTACAGAAAAAATGAAAATCCACAGCCTGCTTCCGGTCTCCGACCGGGTCAGGAATGGAATGAATGAAGCCCCCATCCAGCGGTGAGGATATGAACTGTGCCGGCTGCCGAGGCCTGACGCACTCCTCTGGGGCAATGATTAAATGAATGACAGGTGAAATGAAATGATAGTGGAGAGTGTTGCTGGAATGAAATTGTGACAGGGAAAACCGGAGTACCCGGAGAAAAACCTGTCTGCCTCCGTTTTGTCCAGCACAGATCTCACATGGAGTGACCGGGATTTGAACCACGGACCCAGCGGTGAGAGGCCGGCGTGCTGCCGCCTAAGCCACGGAGGCTTCTACTTTGTGCTACAGACCCTATTTCTATTTGTGCTCAGTGTGATGAAGAGACAGATGGCTGGTTCCAGCTTTTAACAATGACCACCACCATGAGTGCGGTACATGGTACAGTGATGACTTGACCAGGAAGTCGGTGGTCGACTATATTCTGTATGATAAAGATCTAAATAAGAACATCACGGACATCAAGGTTATACCATCGGAGAACCTGGATAGCGACCATCGATTGCTGGTAATGAACCTGAGAGGGAGTAAGGAGAAGAAAGGGACTGAGAACCAGGAAAGACGTATATGGATATGAAAACTGAAAGAAAGGGATAGAAGGATCGAGTACCTCAAAATGGTAAAGGAAGGAATTCCAACAGATGAAGAAAGAGGGGTGGAAGAGGAATGGGCTAGATTTAAGAAGACACTAGTAGGTGCAGCAGAAGCAGTAAGTGGGAGGACAAGTAGTAAGAAGAGGTGGAAGGAAACACCATGGTGGAATGAGAAGACAAAAGATATAGTAAGGGAAAAGAATAGAGCCTTTAGGAGATGGTATCAAAATAGGACGGTAGAGACAAGGGAAGATTACGAGGAAAGGAGGAGGCGAAGAGAGTAGTGACTGAGGAGAGAAGAAAGTGGATGGAAGAGTGGACAAAGATGATGAAGGAGGATAGGGAAGGTACAAAAAAGGTCCTGTATGGGATGGTAAAAAATAAGAGGCGGAAGGATCCTACGGATTATGTTAGAATGGTGAACGAAAGGGGACAAGAGATAGAAAATAGGGAAGAACTGAAGAAAATGTGGAAAGAATATTTTGAAGAACTTCTGAACCCAAATGGAAAAGATGGTGAGGAGGAAGAAATCGGGGAAGAGGAAGATGAACTGCAAACAGAAAAGGACTTAACATGGAAAGAAGTGGAAGATGCAGTGAACAAGATGAAAGGAGGGAAGGCACCGGGTGTGGATGAGTTGAGTGTGGAGATGGTGAGAGCAGCAGGAGAGGTGGGGATACAGTGGTTGTACCGAGTGATGAGGACAGCATGGAAGGAAAGGAAGACCCCAGAGGACTGGAAAAAAGGAATAATTAATTGTCCCGATCTTCAAGAAAGGTAGTAGAACAGATTGCAGAAACTATCGGGGAATAAAACTGATGAGTCATTGTGCAAAGATCTTCGAGAAAGTTTTGGAAAAGAGAATTAGGACAAGGATAAAAGGAGGGATGAGGGAAGAACAACATGGCTTCAGAGCAGGAAGGTCCACAGTGAATTTGATTTTTGCTGTAAGGCAGTTACAAGAACAGCACTATGAGTATGGAACAGATCTACTGATGGCCTT
The DNA here is from genome assembly GCA_946902985.2 of Meconema thalassinum. Classification (NCBI taxonomy): domain Eukaryota; kingdom Metazoa; phylum Arthropoda; class Insecta; order Orthoptera; family Tettigoniidae; genus Meconema; species Meconema thalassinum. Next base: position 182,113,819 of record OX336393.1, read on the forward strand.
CCTGGACATTGAGAAAGCATATGACAGTGTATGCAGAAACAAAGTATGGAAGTCCCTGGAGGAGAGGAGCAGAGAGATGGACTTAAATAGGATAAAGGAGATGTACAAGGGAAGCGTGAGCTGTGTGAAAGTGGGAGGAGAGAGATCAGACTGGTTGGAACATAGAAACGGCCTGAAACAAGGAAGTGCACTGTCACCATTACTTTTCATTGTGGTGATGGATGACATAATGACCCGAGTGGCACAAGTAATTGGAGAAGGAAAGATGAAAGCAATGGTGTTTGCAGATGATTTGATGATTTGGGGAAACAAAGAGGAGGAGGTACAGGAACAGTTGGACGTGTGGGAAGTAATAATACAAGGATATGGGATGAAATTTAGCATAAATAAGAGTGAGATGGTGATCACAACAAGGAAGAAGGAAAGAACCACTATGGGATTAACAATTGGTGGGGAACAGCTGAAGAAAGTGGAGAGTTTCAAGTATCTGGGAAGCCTGATACAAGAGAATGGAAGAAACGATAGAGAAATAAATGAGCGGGGGATGCAGGCAGAAGCATTTCGGAGGAGAGTGAGAAGCATGTTATGGAGCAAGGATGTCCCTCAGAACAGCAAAATATCATATATCGGACATACTATGTCCCTATCCTGACGTATGCCTCAGAGACCTGGGTTATGAAAGGAAGGGAGAAGAGCAAAATAGAGGCCAGTGAGTTGAGGTTCTTGAGAAGCAGTATTGGAGCTACAAAGATGGACAGAATAAGAAATGAGAGGACCAGAGAGTTAATGAAGGAGGAACCATTACAGGATGGTATAGAGAAATCTAGACTTAGATGGTATGGACTTGTAAAACGAATGGAGGAGAAGAGGATACCCAGGAGAGTACACGAGACGAAGTGGGAAGGAAAGAGACCGAGAGGAAGACCGAGAGACAGGTGGCTGAAGGGGGTGGAAGAAAGCGTGAGGAAGAGAGGAGAGGACTGGACAAGGGTGGGGGCTGAAAGATGGTGGGAAGACAGAAGACATTGGAGAGGCTTGTGTTCCAAACAGACCCGGCCAGTGGCTGGAAACTGTGAAAGATGATTAAGATGATGAGTGCGGTCCACAGTTTGAATTATTTTTGTGTGTGCATGTATGTGGGAGAGAGATTTTGATTTTGCACATTATTTACTTCATGGGCTTGTCTCGTGTGACATCCAAGTGGCAGAGCAGATAGACCAACTTGAGCTTATGTTTATCTCCTGCTTCTCTTGTCTAATTCACTGCCATACACCAAGTTGCCTAAATTGTTCTAATATTTTAAAGTTTTATAAAAATTGTTTTCACCCCATCTCATCTACCCCTCCCACCCGAGTTTCAACACCTTCTGAGTGTAGTGCCTCGATCACTTCCTGTGTTGTTTTAAAATACTGAAATTCAAATAAAATATGCCTGCAGCAACAACAACATTAATGCACAGCCAGCCAGTTACTATAAACAAATTGTTTTTTTTATTTTTATTGACAAGGCCAGCCAGTTAATCTATTAAGTCAAGGTATATGTGGAACTGTTAGGACATCCTATATGATGATAATATTGCTTTTTTTCTTCTTTAGGTGTGCTCTACATGGTATTCAAACATTTGGTTGATCGATACAACCTCTACTTCGCTTATGGACCATCCAAGATTAGCTCCCGCATACATGTGTCTGCCATTAACATCGTCCTCTTATCCGTGTCTCTTCTTCAGCTGAGTTTCACCATGTTGTCATACCTACGACAAGGGTTCAATGACATCACAATCTTCTCTCTCATCGGCTTCTGCATTACTGTTCTGTTTCTATCGGCACAGACGTTTTTGCATTGGTGCAAAGGCTTCAGTCCAATCACTTACCAGGTGAGTCCTTTAGTCAACTAGGTATTTTTATCGGCTGGTATTCATAATTAATTAATAGATGTGTGTTAGGCTCGGACACAGTGCTGGTTTTAATACTTTGGTATTGTATATTTGCAGTCATTGATTATGTCTCACCACTGGCCAAGCCATGTCCGGAACAGACTTTCAAGTCTTCAATGGAGAGGGCACTGAGAGGCGACCTTTCCCAGGTCATTCCATTGGATCATATCTATGATTCTAAGACTAAAATAATTCGAGAAATAGACAAATTCTCACCTTAAGGGCTTGAAGCTAGTATGGATGCAAAACTTGCTCCTTTAACTTTAAAGAATTATGGCAATAGGGAAATGCATACAATAACAGGAATATGTAATATGAATGAATATTCTAGGACATAACCAGACAGCTGTGTGCACATGGCCACTCCAACATGCTGCTCTCCTCAGTTTGCTGGCAGGCAGTGTGTGTTTTAGCTGAACATAGTGAGAATGACTTGAGTAATTTGTGTTCTAACCTATGTGTTGACTTATTTGAGCTACAAGTACAATTAAAGGCGAAAGAAAGTTAAGTTGGGCCTACATTACTAAATATGAGACTGCCAGAGTTGTAAGAACGTGCCATTTGGAGCAATTGGAATTCAATTCCCAAAAACTACCATAAGAGAAGATGAGGATTAAGGAAGAACGTTAGGAGCAAAAGAAAAGATTAGGAGCAAGGGACTGACCCCATAAATAAAATACTTATTAATAAACAACAAATCATGAGGAGGGGGAAGAATTATCTAACGGTTTACAAGAAATAAAGTTTGAACGGGTCTGGTAAAAAAGTTCCAGAGGAAAGGGGAGCCCGTGGCTCATTTATAAGGTGCGTTCAAAAAGGAACGAGCCGGAGGCCGGAATGCGCAAACCGGTGACGACATCGGCTAATCGTGGCGTGTGTAACGAGGTGTGGTTCCGACCAGAGCGTGGAAGGTCACAGCCCGTCGTTAAGAGGACACGCGTGCACGTCACATGACGATACAAAGCGAGCAGCAGCATGCATCAATCGTCCAACGCTCCCAGTCGCATTGCAAACAGTGACATGGAGGCGTCAAACGAAGAGCAAAGAGTTGTTGTTCGGTTTCTGACGGTGGAAGGAGTAGGGGGAACGGACCTTCATCGCCGAATGTCACCAGTGTGCGGCGAACACTGCAAGTCCCTTGCAAGGGTCAAGGCGTGGCACAAGCGCTTCAGGGAAGGATGGGTGTCATTAGCCGATGATGTCCGGTCTGGGGCACCCCCCTGCATTACCGATGACAACGTCCAGCTGGTTGATGCACTCATTACCCAGGACCACCGAGTAACAGTGAACGCCATAGCCGCCATGCTCAGATTAAGCATCGGAAGTGTGCACAACATCATGAAGGAATGACTGCACTTGTGCAAAGTGTATGCCCAAGGGTGCCCCACAGTCTTAACCCACACCAGGAAGCATGTCGAATGGCCCACTGTCTTGGTCATCTGCAGCGCTATGCGAGGAAAGGGAATGGGTACCTGGCACGAGTGGTGGCTGGAGACGAGTCATGGTGTCATCACTTCGAACCAGAATCCAAACGACAAAGCCTCCATGGAAGCATCCAGGGTCACCACCACCCAAAAAAGGCAAGGCCATCCACACGAGTGCAGGAAAGGTAATGCTGACGTTCTTCTTTGACCAAGATGGCCCCCTTCTGATAAACTTCATGCCGCATGGGACAACAGTGAATGCGCAGCATTACTCGCAAACCTTGACCACGGTTTGCCAAGCGATCAAAACAAAACTACCAGGCAATCTCACCCATCGGGTCTTTCTGCTCCACGACAATGCACGGCCTCATACGGCCAACACAGTTGCGGCACTCCTGCAGAAATTCAAATGGGAGGTTCTCGGCCACCCTCCATTTAGTCCAGACCTCTCTCCCTGTGATTACGCCATGTTTGGCCCCCTGAAAAGGGCTCTGCGGGGCCAACGATTCACCTCGGACGCCGACGTCCAGCTGTACGTGCAGGTTCACATCGCAGCCCAGGGAATTTTATGAGACAGCCATTCACCGCCTCGTGTCACAGTGGGACAAGTGCCTCAACAGCCAGGGCCAATACTTCTAACATACAGGTACTGGTTTCTGTAATTATGCCTCCGGCTCGTTACTTTTTGAACGCACCTTATACAAAAGTATAGTTTGTTGTTTTTATTGGTAGTGATCACAAATGATCAGCTTATAGTTTGATCAGCGAATGAAAATATCTTACTCGAAAAGCATGCTATGGTCAAGTAAACATGGAATGTAACAAAGTACAAGAAGCCAAAAGGGTTAAACACCCAATTCCATGTGGTACATCAAGAAATTGCAGCCAAGAGGAAAATGCCAATAGAGAAAATATCTATAATTCCAATAGCTATTGAAATAAGTTTTAAAAAACTCGACCAAGAATCCAAAAACATGGAGGAAGAAGCAGGATACGCCTGTGGCCTCTGGAGAAAAGTTATAATTAAGCATAAATACAAAAGGAGAACAATTGTTGTGCTCAAACTATACTAAACTTTTACCCAGCAGAGTGCTGATTAGAAGTTTAGTGAAGGAGTGAACAATCAAACCTTGACTAAGCAAAACCGCAATCCATAAGCATAAATTGACATGACCAGGTAATAATTACCTTGGGTTGGAAGTTGGCGGAGCGAACTGTACCCGCATTTAACAATTTAAAAACTTTATGAAAAACATCAAAAGAAGTTTCGCCTTGAACACAACAAATGGAAATAATTTTTTGTGCAATGAACTTGAAGTATTTGCGATTGCTTCAGTGAGTAAAGAAAGTAGCATGAAAAGGTGGGGAAGGCAATACTAAACATAGAATACTCTTCGAGTAATAATGAGCAAGCAACAAAGAATGCCTGCAGGAGGTGGCCGTGGCCCGAAGCTTAGAATTTGAGTTTAGCTCAAAGTGAGAGCAATTTTAATTGCTTTTAAAATGACAATGTTTGAGAACAATATTACTAGTGATTAAAGGTCTAAGTCCTATTAAATATAAAATAGCTAGGATAATGTCTACAAAACTTCTGTCTCTGGTAGATTCTTACGCTAGTAGATTAAATGACTTGAATTTTACTGACTAGAATGATTTCATACATAGTAGAGCATGAAAGAGACTTAGAGTAACATTACAACAAGGATTATGCAATCTTGGGATCAGCAGGCGCTTAAGCATAAAATGAGTACATAGATGATAATATGACATTTTAGCTGGAAGTTCAAAATGTTCTGGCGAGAAGCTTACTTTATTTATAGAGATTACCATATTGTTCCCTCTTTGGGTATGAACTGAAAGTTGGAATGGAAAATGTTGGTTTATCAGAGGCCGTCATTATGTCCATTAGCACAGAAGAGGAGTTGGAAAAGTTCTGCAGTCCTGGTAACAGCAGTTAAAAAACTAGCAGTGGTACCAGACATCAAAATGAAGAACCTTGTGCACCCTATGATCTACACCAAATTATAAGTGTAGAGGGAGGGGGACACTCTAATCAAATTAATTGAAGCGTATGCACGAACAAACGTCTGTTACATTTTGTGTAATATGAGACATTCACGGAACAAACATCTATGATTTGCATATTAAGGCTTTCACGGCCCGGATTATTATATAAACAATTCATGCTTTTGGGCTAATGCCGTGTGTATTTTTAATTTAAACCATACGTTTCGGAGAAACCTTGCCTCCTTTTTCAATGGAAATAAACAATGTGGCCATTGAAAAAGGAGGCAAGGTTTCTCCGAAACGTATACTTTCTTTGGCCACATTGTTTATTTCCATTGAAAAAGGAGGCAAGGTTTCTCCGAAACGTAAAAACAATGTGGCCAAAGAAAGTATACTTTCTTTGGCCACATTGTTTATTTCCATTGAAAAAGGAGGCAAGGTTTCTCCGAAACGTATGGTTTAAATTAAAAATACACACGGCATTAGCCCAAAAGCATGAATTGTTTATATAAACATCTATGATGTTTTCTGAATACGTTTTTGCAAGTTGTTCAAGGATATCTCAACAAATGGCTTTAGTATTCCAGAAATTGTGAAGCGAAAAGCACTTTAAAAATCACGGATCAAAAGTCTTGTTCGATTGCTACCCACTCGAACGCGACAATAATGTTAAGAAGTGAAGGTTGTTTGTGAAGTAACCAATAGACCTACATAAAATACAATATCATTTTCGCCGTTCTATTATACGTTAGTTCATGTAGGTTTGGAATGTTAAATTTATATTTTAATATTTTTTATCGCAGTTGGAACACAAAAGTGCCCGTTTTTGAGCGTGTTTCAACCATGCTTCACATTTAAGAATTATTATCTCAAAAACAGTGTTGCCGAGATGGAGCCCATCAAGCGTCATGGTGCGCCTCGCTCGGAAGTGATGGGCTCCATCTGTTTAGCATACCCCGGAGCGGCTAACTGGTGAACCATGTCTTATTTCCCCGTACAAATACAAACCGAAATAAAATAAGTGAATTAATTTACGTATTTCACAGTCATACCGCATAACTTTTTACGTATAAGGATTACAACATGACCAAGAACTACATTTTCCAACCACCCCGAGCCGAGAAAAAGTTACCTTACAAAAATGATAACAACTTTGTTTCTTGGACACACAAAATTTTTGAATTTTAAACCTGTTATACAACACTACAATGTATATTGTGTTAAAATTTGGATTTGATCCGATGACTAGTTTTTCAGATAATAATTCTTAAATGTGACGCATGGTTGAAACACGCTTAAAAATGGGCTTTTTTTGTGTTCCAACTGCGATTAGAAATATTACAATATAAACTACAAATTCCAAACCTACATGAACTAACCTAAAATAGAACGACGGAGATGATGATGTTATTGTATTTTATGTAGGTCTATTGGTTACTTCACAAACAACCTTCAAACTAGAGTATCTGAATCTGAATCTTGGTCGACGGTAGACAAGAGGTTATTCTGGTGTTACCAGCTGTGAATTACTAAGCTTATTTATGCAAATTATTGTGTTGAAACACCAAAAGGAAAAGCACCATAGTTGTATTGTATTTTGAAACTTAATAAAAATACCTTGACCATGGCAAAGAAATTAGTTCATTCACATTTTCCATTTAAAGGAACATTATTTTTACAGACTATTATAAGTAGGTTCAAAAAATAACATTAAACTTAAAATAATGATGTTCTATTGCCCATTATGTGCGAGTGAGTGAGTGAGCGCGCGCACTGTAGTGTACAGAACAGAAGTCTACGTTACGTCTTACCCTGTAGCCGTGTCCCGCGGACAACAGTCACCTTTGTTGCTGTTTTTCTCAATAAGTAAGAAATGTAACATAGACGCTTGACCCCCGCATTAGCTTCAATTGTTCTGTGCCAAAAGGGAAAAAAACAGGTGCCCACACTTGCTTTATATGTAACCATCCTGTTCATGTTGTTGTGGTAAGCCTGATACAATCAAAACTGAAGAATATGCATACTTGCCAACTTTTACGTTTTTTCCGTAAAATTTACGGAAAGGCAGTGTGTTTTAGGGTTTTATGGATGAACTATAATATTTTACTGATTTACGTACCAAGATTTTCTTTTAAAAATTCTCGCCAGAACAAGCTTCCGCATGCCGCCGATTCATTGCTGTGTGACCAGCGCGCATTCGATAAATCGCTCTAAACTGCATTCATCCGATCGTTACAGTCTTTGACTGGGAATACGAGATGCGTCGTGATTTGCCTGAATCTTTGTCGATTGATATCGATGTGTTCGTGATGAAGGAAAGCTCTGGGATAACCGTTTGCTTGTTCTTAAATGCATTGATTAGTTCGATACCCTTTACCATTCTGTACAAAAAATAGTTCTTTTCTTCTTCGCCACGAACTGCAAAGCATAGGTCGTGTTGTAGTTATGGAATAACATGTGAATTATCAGGGTGTCTACCGGTAAAGAAAAGTAACTAAGGTACTTTTTTGTCTGGATATTTCGTGGTAACGAAAATTCGGTGAGGTCGGTTTAAATCATTTTAAACTCGCACCGGTAGGCTCACAGATTGCGATGGAGCAAGTTTAACGCAAACGGAGCCAATTGCATAAGCTATATCTCCCCGTACCTGCCCCCAATAAAATGCATACTGAGGATACCTTGAATGGTATACATCGGTTTAACGTATATTTTCGGCATCAAGAAGAGTTTTTAGTTTTGTGTGAAATATTTTTCTTTGTTATTAAGAAACCTGACTTTTCGCGACATTTTTATTCGTGAAAACTTTCGAAACAAATTGACCTCTAAATTTCAAGACTATCTCAAATATAAGTCCATAAATATCGCGCAATAATTTAATGTCGCAGTCTTGCGAAATGATCATCATCATCATCATCATCATCATCTTGTACAGTTTCCAGCCCCAGGCTGGGTCTGTTTGGAACATAAGCCTCGCCACTTAGTCCTTTCTTCCCACCACCTCTCCGCTGTCACTCTGGTCCAGTCCTCGCCTCTCTTCTTGACACATTCCTCCACTCCTTTCAGCCATCTATCTCTTGGTCTTCCCCTTGGTCGTTTCTTCTGCATCTGCATCTCATGTATCCTCTTGGGAATCCTCTTCTCATCCATTCTCTTTAAGTGTCCATACCACCTCAGTCTTGACGTCTCCATCCTACCTTGCAAGGGCTCCTCTTTCACCATTTCCCTGACCTTTTCATTCCTCAACCTGTCTCTTCTTGTTACTCCGATCCTACTTCGCAGGAACTTCATTTCACCTGCCTGTATTCTGCTTATGTCTCTTTTCTTCATTGTCCACGTTTCTGAAGCATAGGTCAGAATCGGGATATAGTAGCTTCTGTATAACACTTCCTTGCTTTTTTGTGGGACATCTTTATTCCACACTAAGCTCCTAATGCTTCTCAGAAATGCTTCTGCCTGTCTGCCACGTTCCGTAATCTCTTTGTCATTTCTCCCATTTTCCTCCACTAGACTTCCCAAGTACTTGAGACTTTCCACCTTCTTCAGCTGTCCACCTCCAAGTGTTATCCCGTGTTTTTCCGTGTTCTATCATGAAAACTACGGGAATCTCGTCCAACAGCTGAGACCAGCGCCGATCATGTAACATCTCCATATTTCTCCGTACTTGACTGCGAAGACAGAATGTGAACGAAATGATACCGTTTCGAAAAAATCAGGAAAGGCTTCGAAATGCATTTATTTTAAAAATCTATCGGTCTCGTAAATTTGTGACATCCAGTATGGTTAATTCAAAATTCCGTTATATGTCGATTTTTCCTTCGAACGTTGATTCCATCGGATATATAATCTAACCGGTTATCTCGAAAACTTGTATAATTCGTGATTGGAATTTGAAAGAAAATGTGCCCTCTTGTATTATTCGTGCAATCCTCTCAGAATAATTCGTAAAATTTGATACGTACTTTGAACGTTCATCCTCAAGACGGCCGTCTGACCACACTACTTGCTTGCGGGAATCTCGTCAAACGGGCCGAGATCGACACCAGTTGCGTAAAATCATAAAACCCGTGCTCGATTGCGAACTTGTCATCACGATGATGGCTAGGTGCGGTGCCGATTGCATATTATCGCGTTATCAGTGTCCAACTGCTAGGACAACGTGAATCTCGTAAAACGGTCGAGAGCGGCAGTGATTGTGATACATAGTGATATTTCGCCGCATTCGAAGACTAGTTCAACTGGATTCTTGTCAAACGGACACCATTATTATTGCCTAATAATGCAATATTTTACCATGCCCGATATCAAGGACAAGGGAAATTTTGTCGAATGACTGAAAGTGACACCAATTATGTTAATCCCGATTTGCGATATTTTTTCCGTGTTCTATCATGAAAACTACGGGAATCTCGTCCAACAGCTGAGACCAGCGCCGATCATGTAACATCTCCATATTTCTCCGTACTTGACTGCGAAGACAGAATGTGAACGAATTTTTAGCCTGATTAAGAAGAACAGGACACAGTTCTGGTCATCGATGTCCAATGGAACTCTGGAAGCCATTTCCATTTTGAAGACCAGAAGTTCTGAAGCAATACAAACACATACTGTATTCTATTGACTTTCTGAAGAAAGCAAAGCACGCCACAACTTCAGCTATTAAATCAGACCCTTATGTCATCGGTTACTGTAGTGTTTTATATTAATTCTGTTGAACCCGTAATTTTTTGAAGTGAAGAAAATACGTGAATGTTGTCCTGAATGAATCTCTGGAGTCTATTTCTATTTTGAAGACCAGGAGTTCTGGTCCCTGTTATGCCAGCACCTTTTCTCCAGACTTGTTGCAGGAAGCTAAAAATAGCCACAGCTATGAATGTAAAAGTGCAAGTAATTTCCAGTGAGTGATGAGTGTATTACCTAGGTATATTATTTTAAGGATGTCCTGTTATATCTATGCTCCAAACCAAAATTCACCACACCTGCTTCTTGAGGGTCATGCTCGTCTACAAATAATTGGTGTATGATGTAAGTAGATACGATTTCATTGAAATATCCTGTCCAAAGCATGAATTACTGTATTTTGTAGCCCAGGAGGATTATTGTTTCAAGTTGGGGTATGTCGAAATTTGTTCGATTTTTTGGCGCACGCATCATCATCATCATCATCATCGTCAAGTTTCCACTCCAGTTTCCCGGGTGTGGTTTATGAGCGCTCTGCATTTTAGTCAATTCATGTACGACTGCTCCTTCAAGACTACATCCCAGTTGATTCCCTTGTATGTGATATCTTCCTTCACTTGGTCCAGCCATCTCCTCCTAGGTCTTCCAACAGGTCTCTTTCGAGTAATCTCAGTATGTAACCATTGTTTTGCAAATCTTCCTTCTGTCATACGTTTGACGTGACCAAGCCATCGCAAACGTGCCCTAGTTATGGTCTCCTTCAGGGACTGATTTATTCCAGCTTGTTCTCTTATCTTCTCATTTCTTACTTTGTCCTTCCTAGTTTTTTGAAGCATGCTTCTTAGAAACTTAATTTCTGAAGCCTGAAGTCTGCTGTCATATTTTTTGGTAGTTGTGCATGTTTCCAATCCATAAGTCAATATAGGGACAAAGTATGTTCGAAACAGAGTTTTTGATCTAAGTGGCACTTGCTTATTCCAAGAGTAGATATCGAACTTGCTGATAGAATTGACTTGATTTCTGAATGTGGTTATTTAATTCAAGCTGTATTCTTTTGTCACTCGATATTAAGCATCCAAGGTACTGATACTGGTTTACTGTTTCCAATTGTACGCCCTCCAGCATTATATTATCTTTACTTCTCTGTATGTTAACAGACATTGCAGCAGTTTTTGTAGCTTTTACTTTCAGTCCATATTTTTTCAAATGATCATTCCAGACGTTCAGCCTTTCCTGGACTTCCATCTCACTCTCTCTGCGAAAGCAAATGCTTTAAGATCCGTATTGGTGTTCTGCTTCACTTCCTTTATGATTTCATCCATGATGGTGATGAATAGTAATTGTGAAAGGGCACTGCCTTGTTGCACTCCTCTAGATGTCTGGAACCAATCTGTATATCCATTTCCTACTTGAACACAGCTGTAGCAGTCATCATAAAGCATTTTTACTCTCTGAATGAGTTCCATAGACACATTCTTCTTTTTAAGACACTCCCATGTAGTTGTTCTAGGGACACTATCGAATGCTTTTTTGATGTCTAGAAACACAATTGTCAAGTTACGATCTTTCTCCCAGTGCTTTTCTAATATCATTTTCAGTGTGAATATGAGGTCTATAGTTGATCTATCTTTCCTAAATACATATTGTTCTTCTTGCAGTTGGGGTTCAATAATTTTCCTTAATCTTTTCTCAAGAATCTTCTCAAATATTTTTAAACCATGGGACAGTAAAGTAATCCCTCTATAGTTGTTGCACTCTTTTCGACTTCCTTTCTTAAACAGGGGAACCATAACTCCCTTCCTCCAGTCATCTGGTATTATTTTATCTTTACATTTTTACTTTCATTTTTACAGATGAAACATTTCTTTTGAAAGGTCTCAGGCTTTTACGGCCAAAAACCAGGCAACAAGAAAAATGATTGATGCAACTAATCATGAACTGTAGCTGTTAGTGTAGCAACTAGGGATTGACAGTTATAGCTGTCACCTAGTTATGGGAGGGAAATGAAAATAACGTGCTGACAGAATGAATTTTAACCCTAAGGAAATAATTGAATACCCTGGACAAGAAGAGGAGTAAGTGAAAGCAAGAACACTGTTATGGGTCAAAACAATAATTTATTAAAGTAGGAACAAGAAAGGCCTACTTAAAAATGTAAAAGAAACATAAGTTAGGCATGAGGATGAAATGAGGATGTGATGGGATGATATTAAATAAAATAGAAGGTTACATTTACTTGACTGTCCTTTGAGAAACAACATAAAAGGGCACCAATAAGCATAATGTTCCAGCCCTCGTGTCGGATATTAAATTTATGGCAGAGCCGGGAAACGAATCCTGGGCCTCCTAGGTGAGAAACCAAGTCCCTGTTTTCAGGTTTTCCAGAAAGTGGTATCTTCACATGGGCACATTTCTGTTGCTTCCCTTACATTGTATGCATTTAATGTGTTATAACTGTTGCCCCACAGCCCAAATGGAGAACGCCAGCGTTGTCTGCACAGGACAGTCCACAACGTGAATCTGTTGTCCGGTTTGTGCCGGATGTCCTGCAGCCCGCGCCCTCTCGACACTCGGACGTGGTGACAGTGCAGAACCCAGTTGAGGGTCTATCGGTCCTGCAGAGGACATACGGCACTCGCAGCGGTACCGCTGACCCACTCGTCTCTCCTGATGTTGTGCTCGCCTTCGAGCCGGGGGCAATCAATGATCACGACCAAGTTCTACTCTATCAGGATTATGATGGCTCCAACACTGAGGTATAAACAGGACAGTCGGTTCTATTACTATACACTGCAGCAACTGTTCTGAGGAATACTCAAAAGTATTTGGAGAGGTCAGGTGTGCTAGATTCAAAAGGAGGAGCCAATGATTTCCAGATGCTTTGTTTTTGGTTTAAATTTATGTATCATGAGGTGCTAGTCAGTTTCCAGTGGTGTATATCTTCAGGAATGATATTCATTTTAATCTAATCTTCAGACATTTCTTTCCTAGTTATGTTTTTTTTTTTTTTTTTCTCAAATTCTTGATTACGAATACTAATAAGGAGGGAATTTACACTATATGTAGATGGAAAGCAGCTACTTACCACCTATGAGTACAGTTGCCACATAATCCACCACCATAAGGGTATATGCCTGGATGCTGCTAGGGGTGGCAAGTTTTCTGATATTCAGGCTGGCAGCTTTCCCAAACTCAAGTATTAATTGATGTCCAAACTCAGAAGCCCTTGTGGTCAGAGGATGACATGGTTTGTCATCAAAAGTGGTTTGTTGGATGTGGATAGGACAGGGTTTTACAAGTGCTACAGAAGCAATACAGTACTAAAGCTGGGTAGAGTTTACACCAGTGTGATCTTCCAGTCTCACCAAATCAGTCTCATTACCAAGATTACAAACTATCCCCCTCCTCCAGGTTAAACATCCCATTTAGCCTCCACCCACCCTCTAGCAGCACCCAGTCTTTCTGATGTACAGTCTTCTTGGCCATTTTCAAAGTATCATCCAGACATTTTTAGTTATGCTGTATGTATTCTGCACTGTGCTCTGATGTGGCAAATATCAACTTTCCTTTGTTCTACACTCCCTTTTATTTGTAAGGCAGAAAGTTGAAAGGGACCTCTTACGGAGAAAAGTAAATTTAGTTTTTGATACCAGATTTGTCAGAAGTTAATATTGAATTTGAAAACTCCATAAAATATTCATTTTTTAACAAGAGGTCCCTTTTTGCATTGTGCCTTACACTTGTATAGGTTGTATTATTGAATTATTAAAATTACTTGCTAATTTATTATGGTCTATTTAAAGCATTACATGTAGAAGGAACTTAGCACAAATCTAGAATCACTAGTCAGTTGAAATGATATGATCTTGGTGTGTTTACCTCAGTATAATGCAAATTGAGAATGTTTACTTTAAGCACAGTTGTTGTTGATGATTCCATTCAGTTGTTCAAGGAAGATTAAACTGACAGATGTGTTACACTTGTGTGCCTTCAGCATATTGTGTGTTTGATGTTGGAGAGCTGAGAGGATGGTTGTGGCTGTGTTCATGCTGACGATAGTGGCTAGACCATGCACCGTAGAAGTTGTATTGTGGTTTGCTTACGACATTAACACAGTCACACACTAATAATAATAATAAAAGAAAGACTAATTTGAAGAGTTTTAAGAATTCAAAACACTTCATTTAAAATAACATTTCATCCCTTTGTCACTTTTTGACTTAATTAGGACCAAGATTGGTAAGCATGGCGATAATAAAAAATAAAATTAATTGAAAGACTTTTTAAGCGTTGTCAACATGTTTTTTAAAATGTCAAACCTCCTGATCTGAATCTTGTGCTACGCATTGGCGATTTCTCATAAAGCTGTCTGTGTAGCTTATGAATCAGGTTTACATTTGTTTATCATAATGTTTTCCAGTTTTTTATTGTGTGCTATTTTGAAATGTCATTTTTGGGATTGAAAACTTGGGAATAGTGTGTGTTTTATATTAGTGATATACCGTAAGTAAATTTCTTAACATAGACTTAAATTCAGTCGACAAAGAATATGAATTTTAAATATAGCAAAGGTGGTTTGTTTTAATATAGTATTTATCTGCTGCAGTTTTCTCAGTATTTGTTGAAGTCTATAAGAGGTTCTTGTTTCAATAACCATATACAGTCTGCCCTCATTTTCAAAGGTTCCTTTTAGCTTAATATAATGGAACAGAGATATCCATTTTGTTTGTCTACTTAAAAATATTGCAGCGAATTTTCGTATACTGGAGCTGATAAGATGACGGCCATTTTTCCTAGAACTGAGCCTTATCTTGTCACTAACGGAAGGGGATGGGTAGAGACCATCTTGTTTTGATGGTCTCTCGGATATCAGATAACCTTAGTGTTAAAGTGGTATCGAATATTACAGTTACCAAAATAAGTCTATTCCATTCTCCAGAAAAAGTCCCCAAATGTTCTTAAAGTATTTGCAAGGCTTATGCAGTGTATCTGTGTTGAACGATAGAGTTGGGAGAGAACTTTATCCATTCACCTGTTGTCTATCCCAGTGTTATTCCATAATTCAGGATGTAGGATGGAGAGATATCTTAATCTAAGGACAGGTTGTGTAATAAGCCCCTTGAAATTATTATTAGTTTCATTATTATTAGTATTATTATAATAGTTGTTTTGGAGATTTAAACCTTGTCAATTTTATGCAATGTTACCAATAAAATTAGTTTTAATAAGAATGAAGTCAGAAGTGCATGACAGCAACATATTTTTAATTTGTGTCACCTTAGAATGGGAAGTGAAATGGAAGAAAACGAGTTTATAGTGACCAGACTGTGATGCTGAAAGTCAGTTTTTATTGTGTGCTTGGGAATGTCATATTCTACTCTTTATAATGCTGGGTATACGATTTAATGCGACATTGTACAGTTTGCTGGTTATTTCAATAAGAGGTCATATCTGAAATGTGTATATATAGCCTGAATTAAATTGGACTTATCCTAGGTCATTATATGACACCATCTCCTTTGAAGTGATCGCTCTCAGAACATACTATAAGGTCCTTATTTTCGACCCTATGATGGTTATGGTTGAATTCTTGGTGCCTACCTAATAATTTGAAGAATTCAGAACATCAGTATGGAGACCATGATTTTTTAGGGCAATTAGAACTGTTCTAGTGATTTTCTGGTTATAAACTGGCATTATGTGTAGGATCACAGCTACTCATAACTCTCGGGTTGTGCTTTAACGGTTATTTCTCATTCTCTCCTTGATGAACCAGGAGGGAGCATTGTCAGGTACAGTATTGTGAGGTCAAGTCTTCAAGGAGCCTGGACTAAGATTGCTGGGTATTCTTTAGACCTCTTCCAAGCTCTGTTTGGGGAAGGCCCCATTCAAGTAATAACATGCTTACAACACGAAATGTGCAGGCACTCTATCCTGGTGCAGTCCAGCAGCGTCTTTGATACCCATGTGTTGCAGTTGTGGCTTTTAACTATTCTTGAAACATGCCCTGGTTAGCCAGTCCATTGGTGAGGCCTGAGGAAAAGGAGCCAGAAATTTGGTTTTCACTCATTCCAGCCCATATCATGGCATGTGATGGATTTCTCTTCAATCCGCCTCATCAAATGTGTAATTTTCCAAAAGACTGTGTTTCGAAAATGTATACTTTGGCAGAAAATATACTCATCCATGAAGAGAACTGGATCATAAGCCACATTGAATAAAAAATGTTACAGGAAGTGCTCTTTATGCTGCTTTACATGCATCCACACCGACATCATTCGGTTCATTGATGTGTTTACTCCTAGGCTGGCAACCCCGTATTTTGTACTGATCTGGGTTCATAAGCCATTAGTTAAGTATTTCTTGATCCGTAGCCATCATATTGTTGTAAATGAAGTTGGGTACTCCCACTTAGTGCATTCCATTAATTTAGTTTTATGTTAATTGATTTTGAAAACTGTTCCTATTCCAGTAAGAAACCCACTCATGTCCTCTGGTGACAGTGTCGATTAATATATTTTCTTGATTTTCATTAATGGGAACTGAAAGTAATCTGAGGGGCATAGGGGTTGAACTCAGGTTTAAAACTACCATTTCTATTGAAGTTACAATGCTGTTCATGTATTTCAGTTGCTTCTCTCACAATTCTCGAGGGATATGTTTTATATAGGCTGGCATTTTGTTGAACATAACTTAGTCCAATGGTACAATATTCTGGTATGTATGAAATGTATCTTGTTTACATTCTCAATTAGAATCTGCCTATCTCTGACCACTGGCTGACTGCGTGGCTCAGCGGTAACGTTCTCGCTCGCTGTGCCCAAGGTTGCAGGATCAAATCCTGGCGCCGCAGTCATCTGTCATTTGAGGGTGTGCAAATGTGAGGGAGCCATGTAGTAGATTTACTGGCATGTTAAAGATCCTTGGGGGCAAAATTCCGGCACCCCGGCATCTCTAAAAGATGCAGATGTTTAAAGGAACATAAAACAAATAACATTATTATTATTATCTCTGACCACTGGGAATTCCATTTACTATCTTACTATTTATTATTTTTTATTAAAACTACAGTTCGTGATCCACTATTGAAGAGGTCTGCATTATCAAAGCTATCAACTTGTGTGTTACCTTGAAAATGTTAATTAACCAACTGAAATACATATGGCAAGAATGCCCGAAAATAAGCATTAACAAACATCCTTGCAGTAGTATTTACCCTGTGCTGGTCAGAGATTCTTTTAACATTTTTTGCATTGGGGTGATCAAAGTAAACAAGACGCCTCATATTTTCTTAGTACAAATACCGTACAAAAAGTTCTCAACAATTATTGCAGTATGACCATACCATACCATACTTCCAGCAAGAAACCTTGGTCTTTTAAGGAACACTTCCTAGATGGAAAATCTATATTACATCATGTTGTATATCCTTGTGATCGACATCGCTACACAAACTAAAATAGGCTAGCAAAACGAGCTAATGTCTCATTTGGCTGTTAGTTGATTGCCTAGAAGAGATGATTGACTTTACACATACTGGTTGGAAATAGTGTCAGAAATCAGTTGTCCATTGCTGTGCTCACCTCATTCTATGACAAACATCATTTTCACTTCTTTCATTTCATGTGGATGATGTTCACAATGTTTGTGTGTGTTGTGATCATGGTGATCACTTCTTCATTGCAAATCACTGTTTTTCAACGTAACGACCTTAATGCACTGTATATACTGTACATGCCATATTTCACCATTCCCATCACCGAAAACTCACTCCAGTGGACGCATTGGCCCATTCCGCATGCATATTTCTATTCATCTTGGGTGTCCATCATGATGGCACATGACATGATAACGTCAGTTTTGAACCTGTGAATCGCCCCCTTCTAGTCCATCTACCAAGAGCCGGTGGAGGCGTGTTCATATATATTCTGGTTACCCTTGTAATGCCTATCACGAGGCTATTTGATGTAATGCATCATCAATTTTCCATTTAGGAAGTGTTACTTGTTAGTTTGTGGCAGTTATGTACACTTTGTGTCGCCATTGGTGAATACTTAATTAGGAGAGCCCTCTTGATACATACCTCTGGTATATTTTCCCTACAATTGTTTGAGGTTAAAATCTATGTGTGTTTGATCGCTAAAATATATAAGTTGGCCTGATACGGTTTGCGACTTCAAAGTTACAAGATAATAAGTTAGGCAAGTGTAATTCAATATCCATAACCAATTTAAGAGGTTTTGGTAATTGATGTTTGTTTCCGACATTTATAAATAATTTTCGGTGTCAGGGAGATGTGGAAAAGTTATAATCATTGCTGTGTTTTGTCACGTTCTGAGATTTGTTTGAGTTCGCGTGATGGCGGAAGTTGTTTTTTACACACGTGAGCATGTCTAACCCCAAAAAGAACTTAAGATAGGTACTCGGTGGGAACTATTAGGTCTGAAAATATTTCAACACGTACTACAGTATTTGAATTCAGTGTATAGTACATTTTCCCTTGTTTTCATTGCTCTCGTTTCTCCATGCTGTGTGAACTAGTTCTGTAATAGTTATTCTGTAGGTTGTTTAAAATTATATATTAGATAGTATATACTTCCGAACGCATTTTATGCTTTTCCCTTACTGACACAAGTTAATGAGGTTTAATTTATCATTTTTCAGTAGTACGATTTCCCGCTTCTTACGTTCAAATTTTTTAGTCCCTTGAAAAACGTACTAACGAAGTTCTGCTGTATATTTAATACTCTTAACTTTATCAAGCAGTAAAATTTGTGGAATTATTGTGACTCGGTAAAATATAAACCTGCTTAGCCCATTGGCCTGGTGCAAGTCTTCAAAATTGACACCACTTAGGTTATACTGGCATATCAATGATTCCATTCAAGTACCTCAAACCAGAATTTTCTACGTAGAGCAGGGAATCTTACCTGCACCAGCATACTAATCACTATGCCATGAGGTGTACAGTTCTTGGTTATATATTGCTCCGAGGCAAATAATACACTCATGGTCTGTATTTTGTTCAGTGTTAATGTAAAAGTTATGGGTTTATATTCCCTTTTTACTTCTTTGGGTCTAGGAATGCCAGGCTGCCAGATATATGCCCTGGCAAGAGATCTTTAATGAACCTGGTTGTCTCTTTTAAAATCTAACAATTGCCATTGGACTGAGCTGAACCCACAAGCTTAAAAATCATAGTATGCAAGCTCATAATAATATGAACCTGTATCTTGAGCAGTGTTAGTTTCATGCATGTGTATAGGCTTCCTAAATTTTGAAATTGCAAATTTATTAACTGGTATGGTAGGTTATGAATTTTAATATTTTATATATTAAAGATCAACTGTCTAAAATAATTGGGCTACTGTCTGTGTGTTGACTGACTGGAAAAAACAATCTCTGTAGAATCCAACAAGGCAACAGTGAAAAGAATGGCTTATGATTGTTTTAGAAACAGCTCTTAATGCATCCTTCTTTACCAAGGAAGAAGTACATTGGTTATATTTAATGTGTTTCATACTTTAGCGAATACAACCACTTCCTAGCAGTCGCAAACACAAGGACAAGTGAGCATGCATGCAAGTCGAGCACAAGCATTGTGGAATCTTCTGAAGGGCTGGAAGAGAAACTACACTTGAGGTTGAAAGAACATGTTTGTGTCTGAGCTCTTCCTCTTCTATCAAACTCTGTCATAAGACTTTTAAGACAGCTTCCTTGCTGTATCAATATGTATACTGTGGTTTGCTTTGATAGTATTGGGTGCATGTTACTGTCATCCTCAAGAACTTCCTTTCTTGTGAAGTGAAGTTAAGTAATTATAACCCATCGGTAAGCTCCTTCTGAACCACTTTCATTCGTAGCTTGTGTATAATTTACAAATAAATTATAACAGTCTAGTCAATTATGTTGCTGAACAATGCATATCTTGCATTTTGTTAATGTGCTTGTTAAGTTATACTGAAGTGTATTCTTGGTTGTATTCGTTCTGGGAATTTTTGCACTTGTAGTGACACAGATTCACTTGTGATGAGATGAGACTGATCTAGTTCCAAAAGGTTGCATCTTGTTGCTATAGTCTATACCAGGGGTGGCAAATGCAAGACATGCATGTCACTGGGAGGCACACAAGAACATTTAATTAATATTTCCTGCCATGGTAAACATTTTTATTAATATATTTTCCTGCAGTTTATCCTGCCAATTTTTAAAAATTTTCAATAGCTAACACACATTATAAAATCTGACTGATAACAGATAACCCCTAAAACACAGTTCTTAAAATTGATTACATTTGGTTCAGATATGCCTACATATGTTTTGTAATATATATTTGCTTTTCATTTTTAAATTTCCAGTTATAGGTTTTGTAATATTCAAAAAATTCTGATGTTTATAAACTGATACTTAAATAAATTAAATGGTGAATTATAAATATTTATTTGGTTCCATTAAATTTATGTGTTTTTTTTTTAAGTTCATACTTATTAATGAAATTCCATTTTAGTAGTACAGTACTTGCAAAAATTCTTTCAAATCTATTTGAATTATGGCACAAGCCAATAACATGTCAATAATATGGAGATCGTAGGGTCTCGAGGTGAATACTAATATCAAAGACACAAATAGAAAGTGCCACATTAGTCAGAAACGGGTGGCCATCCCTGGTCTCTATAATGAATGTGTGACTCATGCTTGCACATCTAATTGAAATGGTTTGCTTGAATAAGGTGGAGATGATTATGATGTACAGTTCAGAGTACGTAAATGATAAATTTTTTACTACTAAAATAATGTATGTTGCAACTTACCGTAACTGCTAGAGATGTAATAAGACTACTTAATATATTTATTGTGCTTGTTTGATTTTTTTACAGAGTTGTCATATTTCAGTGTTTCATTATACAAAACATAATAAAGAGATTTTAAAAAGAATGATTGTGATTCCAATGATTGATATTGTCCTGTTTCAGAAAAATCGTAGGTGATGTTCAGATGCTTACCTGAGATTAAAATCAAACAGCTTCATTGTTACCATCTTTTTTATTTTAAAATTTGTGCAATAATACTCTATCTCAGATTATACTGTAATATATTCAGAAAATTATTATTGCCTTAAGTCAATAAGTTGTACTTTTAATTATAGTATCGGTTTCGGCCACATTGTGACCTTGCTCAGCGGCAAAATGTAAGTCTAGATGCAAGTCTTACATTTTTTTATTTTTTTATGAAAGGTTATCAAAAATATTTCTAAAAATACTATTTGTCTAAAGGCTAAATACACATTAAAATTCTTAAAAATCAGATCTGTTACAAGTATATCATAAAGACTAAAGATACAGGGTCTTTATTTTTGCTTGCCAAGGCGATTCCGTTCAACCTTCGCCGGCTGTTACAGGTTGGCACGAGCGGTCTCCGGCCGTATTCCCACGCTTTTGCTGCGGTAGACGTGCGAGCTCCAAGCTGATTGGGTGTTTTATAAAGCTACTGTGTACTGTATCGTATTGTATAGTGTTTTATTGTGATTGTGTACAGTGCTGTAATGCCTTATGTGAAAGTGTATACCTGCACAATACACATATAAAGTGCAGGAAATCGTGCACTAGAACAAGACAAAAGTTTCGGGTGAAATTTCCAGGGAGACCCATTCCCGTAAATCGGACAATAAAACAACTGGCTAAGAGATTCATACGTACAGATTCAGTAAACAATAAAAATAGAAGTTATTTTCCATACTGAAGCTAAATTAACCGGGGTAACCAGAAACTTCATAAGGAGATGCCGATTATGCTTGGCAGCGGATGGGGAACATTTTCAGCATCTACTGTAAACATGGTGAGTAAAAATGCATGATACTGATTTTAAGCACCGTATTCTGCCATACATATGCGCGCGTGGTCGCTGGCAACTGAGCCGTCACTGGTGGAGCGCGTGAGCGAGAATGTCCTTGCCAAGCAAATATAAAGACCCTGTATAATTCTTGATAAAAAAAACAGCTTGAAGTTGAATCAAAAATGTGGAAATTATATATGCATATAAATTTAAAGGTTAGGATTGATGTGATCATGTATTAAAGTAAGAATATACAGTATATCATTGTGATGATGTTACTGTGAAAGTATAATCGATGAAAATTGTGTATTCCAAGGTATAGTTAAGGCAAGGAATTCCTTGGAATACTCAATTTTCATAGATTATACTTTCACAGTAACATCATCACAATGATTATATTCTTACTTTAATTCAATGATCGCATCAACAATCCTAACCTTTAAATTTCTACACATGATATCCACATTTCTGATAAAACTTCAAGCTATTTTAAAAAAATCAAGAATCATATCTTTCATCTTTAATATATACTTGAAACAGATCTGATTTTTTAGAATTGTAATGTGTTTTTAGACTTTAGACAAATAGTATTATTAGAAATAATTATGATAACCATTGATATAAAAAAAATTGAATGTAAGACTTACGTCTAGACTTATATTTCGCCGCTGAGGAAGGTCACAACGGGTGATGTTTTGTTTATGACTGCCATTGTGATCTAGAGGTGCAACCTGACACTCTTGTCCGGAGTTTGATTCCCAGCTCTTCCATACGGGACAAAGTTCTGGTGTGAGGACTGGAAGGGGGCAGACTTAGTTTCGTGAGGACAACTACAGTTAAACAGTGGCTTTGAATTCTACCTGGGCTATCCTAAAAGTGTTTTCCATGGTTTCTCACTTCTGGTTCTAATTAATAACTTATTGCTAATTGTTTCAACTAGAAGAGCACAGTATACCAGGTGCATGACTGGGAGGTTCAACTACCATATGTATGTTATCCATTGTTTACGAGATATATCAATAGGATTGGGAACAGTCTAAATTTTAAAAAAATATCTCTTTGTTCAGTGAATTCAACACTTATAGTTTAAAGAAATTCGTAGTATACTTTAGTTTCCGATTATAAATCTTCTTCCAGTCGGTACACTTCTTACTCAAGTCTGTGGAATATGCTTTTGTTAAAGAAAGCTAAGAAAAGAATTGTGGAGCCTAAAAGCAAAAGCCGCAATCTCCACTTTTTTGGGAAATTGAGATATTGGTAACACTGTATGCTCTGTAGTGTATAGTTTTCGAACATAAGACTCTTGGTTGCAAAAGCAGCACACAAATGTATTATTTTAATACAGTCGAACTTAGATAACTCGAAGCTCAAGGGACCAAAAAGAAACTTCGAGTTATTCACGAATTAGAGTTGTCCAAAACAGTCGTTTGGGAGGGGGTAGGGTGTACAATAATGGAAAACTACCTTTAAAACACCGAATTCTTTTATTTGATGCTTTTTAATGACATTTTAAATGTAATTACAGTACCTTTTTTAAAGAAAATAATACTGTACTTGATGACTTCCTCGATGACTTTAATCTTCTCAGCTAGCGTCAGTGTCTTCAACTTTGACCCCGATGCTGAGCGACTTTGTTTTGAAAGAGACCTACAAAGAAATTTGCACTTAAATCTGGCTCACTTGCTGTGATTGAAACCAAACGCTCACTTGCCTGTTAAGACACGATGCTACCGTCTCGAAGACTCGCCGCACACTGACGAAGCAGGGGAGGGGGGAAAAAACGCTATCCGAACTTTGCTTATCGTCCACGAACACCGAAATTGACCTACGAAGTCTGCTTCCCTTCCGAGGCGTTGTCGAAGCAAGAGGGGGGGAAAGCGATAAAGCAAGAGAGAAAGTGAAATGCGCTTACTGACCTTGAGCGGAACCAAAAATCAAACTGGGACTGGGCTCGAAACTGTCAAAACCTGTTTCAGCCAAACAAATCTTTATGACTTCCAGAACCAAAACTTCGAGTTATCCACAATTTTTTTGCATTGTCAGTATAGGAAATTCAAGGGACCGGAGAAAAACTTTGAGTTGTCCACGAATTCGAGTTATCCAAGTTTGACGGTAGTTAAAAAGTAGCCTTAGAATCAAAGTCTGCAAACTCCAAGTTTATTTTGTGAGATCTGAGAAGCAAAAGCAGCAAAATCCAAGTTCACCAATCACAGCTTTCTATTCAGTCACGTGACCTGTCGTGGCTGGCCACTATCTCTGAACTTAGTGTTTGTTGTTGTTGTTACAATAGTTTGGTGTTGTGTTTTGCACTGTGTTGTCTATTTCTTAATTTTTATCGAGTTTTCATTTTAATGAATTTTAAATTATGGAACCTGGTAAAAAGAGTAAAAATCTCAAATGTGAAAAGGCTGCTTGAGATACACTTTGGCTCAGTCTTAGGCTGTTCTAAAGAACTTTTTGCAAAGTGTGATGGCCAAGATGACCTTCGAGAGGAACTAGAACCCAAATGTGGGCCAACAGAAGAATCGCCAGAAACAATAGTGTAGGACAGAACTGTTTCAAAAAAGAGAACAACTTCGTAGTTTTAAAGTTTAAGTATTCGTAAATTTGGTTTAATAACCTTTGTTTCAGAGGACTATGTATAGAAATTTTCCTCAAAGTTTTGAGTATATTTTTATGATGTAACATTAAATTTAATGCTTAAAAACATGCAATGTGTAGCTTCACATTTTCATAATTAATACCTTATTTTATATGGCAACGCTAACATACAATCTAGCCTAAAATGTTTCTAATTTTTTAAAGGTAAACAGGGTTGTCGTCTTAAAAATAAAAACAATTTTAGTAGCAAAATCCAACTTTTGGTGGCAAAACCAGCAATCTCCAAACACCTATAACCTGTAACTACTTAAAAAATAAATATATGGCCATAATTCCTTGTATATTTTCTCATATTATCCTTAGGTACAACAGGAAAATTTTCTTTTGGCTCTCCTGTAAAATTTGCTAGAGTGGAGATTGCAGCTTTTGCTTTTAGGCTTCACAATTATTGGTTTATTGTATTGTAACTTACAGCTGTGATATTCCTGTATGTTTTCTCACGAAAAGAGAAATTCCTCCAGTTACATTGTTGCACTGGTTACTAATCTTAAGCATAGAAATTTGCTAATCCATTGTTAAAACAGTTTGAAGAAAATGGCCCTATTAGGTAGGTGTTTGCACACCTTAAAGTTGAAAATGACCTTTTGGCTGTGCATGCTGTCACTGGTATAACACACATGTCTAAATAATTCTTATTAGGATAGTAGTTGCTTTTGGCATAGACAAGCAGTTCAGTAATCATTCCCCCATCAAAGGTATGTAGTAATGCTTGGTGAGCCTGGGCCTTAAATAACAAAAACTATTATGTGATCATAGGGAGGCCCAGAATGCTACTGTTGTACCGCGCAGCCAGTCTGTATTATTTGATCCACTAGTAGAGAATACCACATTAAGTTTATAAAGACACATCCGTTAATACTTCAATGTTTAATGAAACATGTTTTCAATCCTTCATTGGGGGTCATCGTCAGCATGGGTTGTGTTAAGATTATACTGAAATGGTTCTTTTCTATGAAAAATAAAATTCATCTCTAAATTGTCCAATATAGAATATGTAAGTCTAGGAAAATTGACGTCCATACAAAATCATTTAAGAAATTAGTTGAACTTTTATTTGAGATCTATAAGGTGCGTTCAAAAAGTAACGAGCTGGAGGCTGTAATGCGCAAACCGGTGACATCGGCTAATCGTGGCGTGTGTAACGAGGTGTGGTTCCGACCAGAGCGTGGAGGGTCACAGCCCATCGCTAGAGGGCACGCGTGCACGTCATGTGACGATACAAAGAGAGCAGCAGCATGCATCAATTGTCCAACGCTGCCAGTCACATTGCAAACGGTGACATGGAGGCGTCAAACGAAGAGCAAAGAGGTGGTGTTCGGTTTCTGACAGTGAAAGAAGTAGGGGCAACGGACATTCATCGCCGAATGTCACAAGTGTACGGCGAACACTGCATGTTCCTTGTAAGGGTCAAGGCGTGGCACAAGCGCTTCAGGGAAGGACAGGTGTCATTAGCCGATGATGCCCGATTTAGGGCACCCCCCTGCATTACCGATGACGTCAGCTGGTTGATGCACTCATTACCCAGGACTGCCGAGTGACAGTGAACGCCATAGCCGCCGTGGTCGGATTGAGCGTCGCAAGTGTGCACACCATCATGAAGGAACGACTGCACTTGCCCAATGGGTACCACACAGTCTTCAACCACACTAGGAAGCATGTCGAATGGCCCACTGTCTTGGTTGAACGATTGATGCATGCTGCTGCTCGCTTTGTATCGTCACGTGACGTGCACGCGTGCCCTCTAGCGACGGGCTGTGACCTTCCACGCTCTGGTCGGAACCACACCTCTTTGCACACTCCACGATTAGTCAATGTCGTCACCGGTTTGCGCATTCCAGCCTCCGGCTCGTTACTTTTTGAACGTACCTTATAATATGCGCTATTAGAAGGAGAATTTAATCAAAATATACTGTGTTTCTTTTTTTTTGTCATTCCAATCCATTATTCTATGAAGTCTGTGGATGAATTATCGAAGTTTAATATTGCTTTACTAGGTTAACTTCTATTCTATTATGGATAAATGTTGAGTCATACATAGGTATTATTTCAAATTAGAGGAACTGATAGCTTAGTCAACAAGACTATGTTATAATCAGGGAATGGATTTATATGTAAATACATATCTCTTTGTGAAGCTTAACTTAATTATATTTTGTATTATCTTTATAAATCATGGTGTGTGGAGTTGAAAAATGGAGTATTTATTTTCCATTTTTTGGAGTTTAGCACATAATGTTCCATATTCTTAGTCATTAAGGTCAATACACTCCATATTTTGGCAAAAAAGTATTGAATTCTATTGAATTAGCAGTCTTGTCAATAATGGAGAAACATTTAATATTTTAACTGGGGTGCAACTCATCATCACGCCTGTCCACGCCTGAGTTAATAAGGTAAGGTGATAAACGGCGTGTTGAAAGAGAGATAAGTGAACCCGGAAGAGGCGAGATCAGTTGATTATCAGAATCACACATAACATAGACTATGTCTGTCCCATAATTTCATTACTCAGGAAATCCCATTCATCGACTATATGCCAGTAGTTTCCGGATTATTTCGTAATTCGGGCATTCCCCTTGATGGCGCAATACCTCCATCTACTGTAGTTCCTACCAGTGATTCACAGTTTGAATTAGCTGTGATACGGATCGTAGTGTTCTTGTACGTACTGCTATGTCTACAAGTGCAGTGTTTTCAGTTACCTATTGACATTCATTGAAGACATTAACATTGTTACAAGATGCCTAAAGTAGCATAGTCAACCAGTTTAAAATTAAAAAGTTACGTAACAGAATTTAAAGAAGATGTTTTATCAACTGACAGTAAGGTATTATTTTGTAATTTGTGTCAATGTTCAGTGGCATCTACTCAAAGGTTCCTGGTGCAACAACACATTTCAACCAGTAAACATCAGACTAACAAACTACGAAATTCCAAGCTGAGACAGTGGTTTCTGACACAACCATCAACTTCGAGTGTAACGTCCGAGTTCAACACCGATCTCTGTCGTGCTCTCATCTCTGCTGCCATCCCTCTCTTCAAACTGAATAATCAGTACTTCAGGGAATTCCTCGAGAAATATACTAACCGAACTATCCCGGATGAGTCAACATTCAGAAAAACCTATGTTTCAGTCATATACGATGAAACTGTTCAGAAGATAAGACAAGAAATTGGGTTTCCATTGACGAGACGTCAGGCAAAGAAGGTAGGATAATTGGCAACGTAATCATTGGTTTGTTAAGTGAATATTATTGTAAACGGATTCTTTTACACTGTGATTATTCTTATATTTAGATTCTCAGTGTTTCGATATGATGTTATCCATTTGTACTAATAATGTGGCTGAGGAAGGACTGTAAATAAAGGTCCGAAACATGTACCACAAATAAGCATTTAATAACGCACTTATAAAGTATTGAAACGTGTCACCGGTAGCCGGACAGGCAGTTCTCGGGGGAGGGACCGTGCAACGAATCTACCAACGAGAGAGATAGTTTGCAGGCATGCACCCCTCTTAGCCCCTTCCAAGGCCATCACAATGACAATGGCCTACGAGTTAGGTAGACCATTAGCGTGCGGGCTACTAGACTGTTCTGTTTCTCAAGGCCACTAGATGCAACGGTAAGATCGGGAACAGCCAACTAGAAAGGACTGGGCGGTGCTAGGAGAGAATCCACGAGAACGGACTCGATGCTACTGTAGGTAGCGACACCTAGAATTTTCGAGGCCAGGAGCCGGATGGATATATACGAGCGAGCTGAGGCGAGCAGGCAGTTTGGAGTAAGTCTTGAGCGAGTCTGCACTGAAGGTGTGTGCCGTGCCAAACGACCGGTGAAAATAAATATGAAGTACTGTAATATTGAAGACAGTGCTGTGAAAATAAATAACGTAGACAGTAAGTGTGGAAGATAAATAGTGGCGGTAGGAGATATTTCCTTTCAGTGAACATTGTAAATAAATTGTGACTTGTAGCTGTATAAAGTGAGATTCTGTGTGTGTATGCGAGTAGGCATAATTTGTTTTAGTGTGAATTTGTGTAAATAATACTAGTGTAAATAAAGATTTAGTGCATTATATAGCCTGACCAGTTATTAACGAACCCTTTGGCAGAAAGTTGTGCATTACATTACAGACTATAACTGTGATGTTCTAGCAAAGTGCAATAACAAAACTACAGCAAAACTGTTCAATGAAGCTATGGGTATCCTCTGGCCACAGGGCATTCAGTATGATAAAGTGTTACTTTTTATTAGCGATGCCGCACCTTATATGATGAAAGCTGGAGAAGCTTGAGGAATGACTTGATTTACATTCAGCATATTTTTCATGCATCACAAAAACACTCAAAAGTCTCAAAAACTCGCATCTCTCACATTCTGAAAGTTTCGAAATTGTGAATAGAACTGTGTAACAGCTAAATCATGGTACAGGTAAAGTTGCAGATGTAGCAAAAATGAAGATGAGACACTGTACTTTCAAAGAACCCTGGATATGAAAGAATGGGAAAGGTTGCTGCAATTATGTGTGGAGATTTAAGTGTCAAGTTAACATTGGATTTAACCCCAGCAGATGTTGTAAAGTTGAAATATGCCCCCATTACCTCTTCTGATGTTGAATGAAGCTTTGTCAATATAAATCGGCACTTGAGAGACATGAAGATATACGGAAAGAACTGGGAGTACTGGAGCAAAACAGATTGAGATGGTTTGGACATGTCAAACGGATGAATGAAGTAAGGCTACCAAGACGAGCACTGGAACGACGGGTGACAGGGAAGAGAGGACGAGGAAGACCAAGAATGCGTTGGATGGACTCGGTGAAGAATAGCATTAGAAAACGGAACCTGGATTGGAACAACATGTCGGAAGAGGAATGGTGAAACGATAGAACAAAGTGGAGAGGAACCATATTTGCCCCCACCCAGTGTTAGCAGGAAAAGGGGAAATGAAGATGATGATGACTTAGAGACAATAGGAGAAGATGCACTTTCCAGCACTTAAAATAACATTTTGTGATCCATTGTTTGGTAACAGAGATTAAAATATTGTGTGTTCTTCAAAGATCATATTAAAATAAAAGTACAGCATTATGGGTCATGTAGATCTACTTTCCATAGCTTCTTTGAACTTTGATATCAAATAGAAATTATCGTTTATTGTAATTTTAAGTCCATATATAATTCCATATTTCAATAAAAATAACTAAATATATATGTACATATTTCATGAATTATTAGTACATATGAATCCGTTCCCTGGTTATAATCAACTCCTCTAATTTGAAAAAACAGACTGATGCGTCAGTGGAGACCGATCAGAACGTAACGGATTCGTGAATAAGTGCAAGATACACAACTTGCGCATTCGACTGTGCTTCACATCCTGAAGGACCACCTAAAAATGCAGACAATTGCATCAAAATGTGTTCTGCACGAGTTAACAGACATGTAGAAATGACTGTGATATGACTCTTATCATACACACTTGCAGCGCGAAGGAAAGGACTTCTTATGGCGTATCATTACCATTGATGAGACTTGGGCCAAATCTCGTGAACCACAACTGAAATGCCAATCGAATGAATGGCATCATCATGGGTCACTACAAAAACAAACAGTTCGACAGTCTCACTGACTCTTCTCCCTTCCAGGTTTCAGGATTTAGTATAACTTATTTTTATTACTTTAATAAATGGGATAGTGATAGAACCTAAAGATAAAAGAGAAAGATAAACAAATTCATTTAATTTCCTAAAATACTCTTTTCTGTACAATATAAAATACACATGCTAGAAAAAAGGCAAACGCAAACAGCACAAGCAGTTTGTCTGTAAATTCTCTTCTTCCATATTTAGCTAGCAGTTTACCAGAAAGAGCAATAGCACTACCCATTGTTTGCAGCTCATCTTGTGCACCCTGGACATTGGTGGAAGATGTCACTGCAATAGAAAGAAAATGAAATTCATTCATGAAATAACAGTGAAAAATGCTTCATAATCAAAGAAAAGCAACCTTTTTATATATATTTTTTCTTCATAAAGGATTACTGTTCTAAATTAGAACATGGTAGTTTAAAATCGTATAATCAACCCATTGATATCTTGCCACATGTAATATTGCAACCCAGACAACAACAAAATCTCCCACTCAGGACCGAACCTAATGTGGACAACACCTGGATTTGGTGAGCAAGTGATTGCACGAGGTGTTAAGAAGTGAATCACCTCATTCATCAGGAGATACCTTTATTCTAGCAAAGAATATGGATACTGATGTCTGTGTTTAACCCAGTGCTTTAAACAGACCCAAACATATTAGATGGGGATTCATATTGGAGGGAGCTTTGTGGGACAGGGTGCCTAATATTTCTTGACCCATGGATACACACAATAAATCCTGTGAAGACATCAGTTGTCATCTTAGAAGACGGGCTTGTCCATATCAGTATGAAGGTGTTGGATCACTCCAGACTCATGATGAAACAAGACATTAACTGAAGTGCTATATTTTGTTTAAAATCGTACATTTCATATATCCTCATGTAAGTAATGGTATATGTCTACTCTTGCAAGAAAGAGCGACTTTCATGTCAATAAATCTGCTATTTCATTCAGGGGCTTATGATTTCCTGGTAATCAGTCCTATGTACTGTACTTTGAATTGAAATAACTTGTGTTCCGCAGGGCCCAGGAAATTTTGCACTCTGACTGAGCATAAAAACTTGGCACCAAATTTCAAAGAAAGCTGAAAAAACAGATTCGAACATCTCAATCTGTTTGTCAGCATTACACTCTGGTAAACCACTAGACCCGTCAGCTGGCTTGATATATGTCCCAAGAGGCTGGCTAGTACATGCTGAACAGAGACCTCTTAGCCATTATGGAGGTCACTCAGGAGTCACCTCCATGCTCCCAGTAAACTATGATAAGTGTTACAGGTAGCTCCATACATGCTGAGAAGGTAACTGCAAACATTCAGCTCAACAATGGAGCTCTTATGCCAAACTAAAAGTATTTGTGAATTTATTGAAATTATAATGTAAATATGCTATGTAAATGAATAACAATGGATCTGCACCACACCAGCCAATGAGCTTGGCACACAGGAGTGAAATGGCAGTAAAACCAGACCGTTACAACGGCCATCTATTCAGAAAGGAAATTAGTAAATTGATACACAAACAGTATAAATAAGTGACAAGAGCAGTAAGTTTGAGAGCCTTTGATAGTTTGTTGTTTTTAGTTAGTAGTATGGTGGCGTAGTTGGTAGCATTCTGAGCTTCTATGCCCAAGATCGTGGGTTCAAACCCGGCCGAAGTCGTTGGATTTTTTAAGAGCGTTAGAAATCCCTCATTATGCCTTCCTTCGGAGGTGAAGTAGAGCCAGCGGGCCCATGTCATAGATTTATGGCATGTAAAAGAACCTTCCACTAACTATTGAATAATGCTCTATTAAGTTCCAACGTTAGGTGCCGGTTGACGTGGCATCTAGCAGCCAAGTTCATGGCTAGGTGTCGTTGATGGTAGCATTTGGTAGCAAAATTAGGAACTACTTGAAATTGATCATTTGAAGTCCTTACCTGAATTACAGATAACATACACTAATACAGCCATCACAATTTTATTAACACCAGTTATAAGACAGATTCTACACACATCCAAAGCATGACAGTGTCGTCGCTGGTCCTAAATTGAGGAACCAACCACTTAGTGTTGCTTTAAGGGGAAGAACAGCGAGGTCATCTGCCCCTTTTGTTATTTTTTTTTTGCTTGCATGTGAAAGAATATAACGAATAGTTCACTGATTGTGAGTAGGCCTGGTTATTACGTATGCTAGAGCCGACAGCTGTTGTGTGAACATTATACGAGAGATGTGTTGCGAGGTCAAGGGCATTCAAGCAAGCGCACTGAACTTGTGTTTCGCTCTCACTGAGAAGGTCACCACAAATTACTAATCGATCATGAGCAGTGCCAGAGAGCTGTGATCCCTTATTGCAAAAATTGCCTGCTTGGCAGACCAAATTGAAATAAGCAGTTTTTGTAAGGATCCAGGAAATTTTGTACTCCAATTGATCATAATGACATTGCATCTAATTTCAAATTATGGTAAAACAGATTATTTCAATTCGATCTGCCAGACAGGTAATTTTTGCAACAAGGGAACACAGCTCCGAAAGTATGCTGGCACATCTTGCAGTGGCCTTCTCAGCGTTTACTAGCTGGCATCTTGGTGACTTTTACCATGCCAGCTGACTGGCTCAGAGGTAGAATGGGGTGAAATGCTAGCAAACAGTTTGAGATGAACAGTCAATTTTTCAATTTTCTTTGAAATTTTATGCAAATTGATGCATGTTGAATTTGTCTAACAATCTGCTTTATAGTGAAGACTGTAGTGGTGTGTATAAGTAATTATTAACACATGGGATTGGAATACGTGCACTGGGACATGCATCGGGAACATTAGATTTCAAACTAGCAACTATCCAGTTCAGTTGACACACTTGGATACGTTGACGGATAAGAAAGCTGTTGACAGGGCTTATCTAACTCTAACCGTATTGGCTTGCTATGTAGTTTGTTTGTTAAGGCTCTCACCTACAGTGCCCTAGGTTCCTCAATCGAATCCCAGTACAGTGGGTTGGCATTTGAAGGTACCTTTAAAAATACAGAGTCCTGTGCTAATAAGCTTACTTGGCAAGTAAAAGATCCTCTCCAAGGCATAATTCTGGCACTCTGGCATCTTTAAAGCCACTGCAGTGAAAGAGGATGTTAACCCAAGCCATTAGTAACATTCTTGTCCCATCATTGAATGGTGATGAGTAGGGGGTGGATGTTGATGACATTAAAATGAATAATAAAATGCTGTTAAATTCATGTAAACAATGACTTAAGTAATTGAACATGCTGAGCTTGGATGAATGTATTACAGTGGTTTTATGAAGAAGAAAAAAGTTTACGCTCTAATCAGAACACAATTACTTTTTATTTTTAAAGAACTTGATTATATACATTGAAAGTTTTGTTAAAATATTACTCTAAAATCTTAAATTTTCATTCAAAGCCATTTTATTCAAACTAGTAACATTTCTGCTAGAAAAGATTGAATGGTAACCATCTAAATTCACCTAACATTCTTTATTTGACTTTTAAATTACTCTTTTGCCTATTTAGTGTTACAGTATTAGTTGATTACTCTTGTTGAAGAATCCTCAACCCAGTCGGGGCTGATAACCTAGATGTTAGGCCCCTTAAAACAACATCATCATAAATCATAATCACAAATTGTAACATCTTTAATTGTCTGTATATAAGGCAAATTTAAGCCACTAAAATGATCTGGAAAGTAAATAATACTTTAAATGTCGGAAATAACATTGCGATCAGCCTAAAATAACAAAAAAAAATGTATTATTTCCTTCCGACATAATGTAGAATACATTTCTACACTTCTGTGCGTTGTTTTACTGTGAAAATAAAAAAAGATAGATTGAAAAGGTAATAACCATGATGTAAGGTTGTTTTCCAAGTTGACTTGTTATATGGGTCGGAGAAAGCTGCAACCGGCAAGCGCTTTGCCCCTAAGTGCAGATACTACCCGCAGCTCATCGGTTTCTGTGGCAGGTGAGACTTTTTAATTCCATAATCAGCCACTTGCTTTTCTTGCAATGTGCATGCAAACTTTTTGCCATAATGTCGTAAGTGTTTACTGTGAGTACCGCGTCTCATCACATGTATTCTATATCCATGGGATATTTTTTAAAATCTGCAAACCAAGTCCATACATTCAAAATCCATCACAATGGCAGCCATGCATTAGTACACTATCTAATCCAGAGTGAATCTTCTATAGGGAGTGGATGATGATATCCTGAACTCACAAGAAACAGCTAATAGTAGTTAACTGCAAGGAGAGGAAATAATGGTATGCACTAAAAATCAGTAATAGAGCAATTATGTGCTGTTGTTAATGACAGAAAAACATGAATGCTCACCTTTGAAGTTGGTGAGTGTCTGTTTGTGACGATTATCCTTGTCCTCATTTTCCTTTTTATCTCTCCCCTCTGTCTACTCCTTCCAGGTCATAATTTTTTTCATTCCTTTTTTTTTTTTTTTTTTTTTTTCATTTCTATTCTTCTTTTCCTCTCCAGTGATTCTTTATATGTATAACTTGTTGTATTTTCTAAAGCCTCAAAGCCCCATAAGGGATTAAGACCACCAACTAGAGGATAGCTCTTATTTCTCTAATGCAGTGAGCTATTTGCATTAGGTTTGTACTCTGTGTTTACATACAATATACTTAACAATATGAAATTAATCAAAGAGAATTTCAATAGTCGTCACAAGAAATAATTTAAAATATTTGTAAAGAAATTAAAATTACTAATATTTTTACAAGAATTTTAGTTTTTATATCTCATTTTTTTCTTATTCAAGACTAGTTTATTCCAGTCAGCTTTCCACATTTTTCAAACTAAATCCTACATTGTTACAGATCTGATTTTTAGTAATTTTATAAAATATTTTCCTAGGTTATACAGTATTATTCAGCACATATTCAAATTAAGTTATAGTGTAATAATTCCACTTCAATTTTTATAACACAGCAACACATTTTTTAAATCAATATTTCATATATTATTACACTTGACCATTAACTAGAATTAAGGTTAAACTTGTTATTTTCTTTACTTACTAATTTGCCAGTAATTATTTTAATTTTTCATATTTTAATGCTGAGTAAGAAACATGTACTTTTTGATCGATTCATTTTCATTAATTGAGAAAGAAGATTTTATTAACTTAGGTGGAATAAATAGATTATGTACCAATCAGTGACTATTTTGCAAAAAACATATTTTTGCATCTCATCCCAGTCCATCAACGTTGCTGTTTCCTCAAAGTCCTCAATCCAACGTCGCACCGGATAATTCTCGCTGCTGTCATAGGTTCAGACAGAGCCCTCTACATCTCAGAAAGCTAACGCAAACTTGTGTGCGACTCCCCGGTTAGCAGTGTGCCGCGAGTCCACCACGTCCTGGTCGATTTCGATTTGCGGCAAAATGCTCGTATATTTCCAAGTTTGTAGCATTCTAGTAGCAGTGTGCAAGTAGGGCTATTGTTACACAGAAACGAATTCCAGTCTTTTGAAGTCTCAATGCTTTCGTCTCCACACATCGTATTCAAATTCTTTTAAATGGCACAGAGGTTGTTTTACTTGGCACGATGATTGGTTGCTTTACAAATTACTACTTTAGAAGTACTCTTGAGACCCGTAAATTAATCGCAAAGCAAATTATCGGGAGTACACTGTATTTAAGTTTATTTCCAATAAGGTATTCATATTGATGGTTTAACACATTTTCTTTCATTTTATGCTTCATGCATTTTCACAAGCTTACCTGATGGTCAGTATGGATCATCTGCTCATGAATATAGTGGTATAGGTCAAGTGGTGTTTTGTTTTTGTTTTGTAGGGTGGGGGCCAAGGCACAAATGGTGTAGTATTTTTCTCAAAATTGCCCAAAACTGACTTATACCATTATATTTCTCCAATAGCCCAGTCAAGTTTGACATGCAAGGTTACCAAAATTCGCATAGAGCTGAAAATTTGTACTAATGGTCAAAACACCATTATAAATGAAATGTGAAAAATCCCCGTCGGTCCGACAACGGCAAAAAAAATTATCAAGGTCAAAGTTCGCAAATATGGGTTTTTTGCGTTTTTCAGCCAAGTGGTAAGTTTTATCATAAAAATAGATCAGACTAAAATTGTATATCGTGCAATTATCTATAGAAATTGTCTAACACTTTTTCTCCTAAGAGTCACCTTTTTTGAGATATAACGATTCAAAAAGTTGAAAAAGTTGTATTCTTCATAATATGCACTCGTTTCCACGCCACCTGTGAGGTAGTGTACTTGGCGCGTTTTTTTTTTTTACGTGGTTTCCCCGGTAGGCCTATTCCACTATCTATTGTGATCCTGTTTAATTCAATAATATTTAATAATAAAAGATAGTACCGGTACTATTGGAAATTATGAAAGGGGTGTGAATTTTAAGAACTTGGGGGAAATTATTCGGAATCATCTAATATTTCTGCTTCCTCATGTTCTTGTTCTTATTTTTCTTCTTGTTCCTCTTCTTCTTCTTGTTCCTCCTCTTCTTGCTCTTCTTCTTCCTGCTGGGTGCAGGTAAATTGTCCTAACAGCGATGAATCAGATGTCTCCTCGCTGATATTGTATGAACATTCTTCTGATGGCAAATCAACATAGGAGCATGACTGGCCTTGACAACTGGTACATGCTAATGAACAAAATAATCCAACTTTTTTGCAGCCACATTTAGCATAACATCCCTTTTTACAATTGCAAAAAACTTTGTTGAGGAGTTTTTCCGTTGAAGGTGGGAGTAAAGTCTGGATTGGTTCCAATGTATTGTCGATTAACTTCCAACCCCACCCTTCTGGGTCTAGTTGATTACCAAGCCACACTTGAACTTGATAATATACCCGAAATAGATGTTGATGAGCAGAAGCAGAGGTTGGAGGAAGACAAGCTAATTGCACTTGTTTTTTGTTCCGACTGATGATGAGCTTTCCCAGGTTTTAAAAAATAAATAATTTCTTCGGTTGTGGAGTTCGAGCAGTAAGTAATATCAGTAAGTCAACGTCTTCACCGACAACAATAGTTGTACTGTATTTGTTAAGTTGAACTGTTCTATTGCTCTTTCAATTATCAGGACATCAGCAATATTGTAAAAAGGGATGTAATGCTAAATGCGGCTGCAAAAAAGTTGGATTATTTTGTTCATTAGAGTGTACAAGTTGTCAAGGCCAGTCATGCTCCAATGTTGATTTGCCATCAGAAGAGTGTTCATAGGATATCAGCGGGGAGACATCTGATTCATCGCTGTTAGGACAATTTACTGCACCCAGCAGGAAGAAGAAGAGCAAGAAGAGAAGGAACAACAAGAAGAAGAAGAGCAATAAGAAGAGGAACAAGAAGAAAATAAGAACAAGAACATGAGGAAGCAGAAATATTAGATGATTCCGAATAATTTCCCCCAATTTCTTAAAATTTACACTGCTTTCATCATTTTCAATAGTACAGGTACCATCTTTTATTATTAAATATTATTGAATTAAACAGGATCACAAAAGATAGTAGAATAAGCCTACCGGGGAAACCACGTTAAAAAAAACGTGCCAAGTATACTACCCCACAGGTGGCGTGGAAACGTGTGCATATTATGAAGAATACAACTTTTTCAACTTTTTGAATCGTTATATCTCAAAAAAACGGTGACTCTTAGGAGGAAAAGTGTTAAGATATTTTTTATAGATAATTGCATGATATAGAATTTTAGTCTGATCTATTTTTATGATAACGCTTACCGTTTAGCTGACAAACGCAACAAATCCATATTTGCAAACTTTGACCTTGAATAATTTTTTTTGCCGTTGTCAGACTGATGGGGACTTTTCACATTTCATTTATAATGGTGTTTCGACCATTAGCACAAATTTTCAGCTCTATGCGAATTTTGGTAACCTTACCCCTATTTTTTGGGGATAACTTGACCGGGCTACAATGCCACTGAGTTACAGTACATCATACCTAGTGTATCCAGGGCATCTGAGCTGCGCTGTGTGGTCGCAGCTAACTGCCGGCTGATTGACAGAAGCTGCTCTGTTACATCACCAGACATCTTCACCAGTCCTTCCTTGTCTTTTCTCTTTCTAAGAGACACAGACAGCAAATTTATATTTTATATCCTGAAGTAACAGATTGTTCTTCAACTTTACATATTATAGTTTACTTCACAAGGAAATAAAATTTGTATAAGGCACTCTTTCTTGTGGCTACTTGCTTTATGTATGCAGGAAGAAAGTAAAATGTACCCCATAATAGACTAACACAGGTGAAGTTGAGATGGCTAGAGAAAATCAGCAGAGAAAGAAATTCTGAAATATTATTATTGATGGAAATGTAAGGTTGCTGTTGAAAAAACACACAAAAGGTCCAACATTCTGTACAAACTACAAGGACACATGCTCAGTTGACTGTCAGGGGCTGGCATTGATCTACAGAAATTGATTTACAAGAAAGTTGGTTTGACATAAATTCATGGTCTTTACCCTCTCTACCCCCCATACCAAATTTTAAGTCTCTAAAATACCACGTGTTACAAAAGAAAGACAAATTGCCCTATATCATTTAATAAGAATTAATTGTAATTTA
This sequence comes from Meconema thalassinum, assembly GCA_946902985.2. Taxonomy (NCBI): domain Eukaryota; kingdom Metazoa; phylum Arthropoda; class Insecta; order Orthoptera; family Tettigoniidae; genus Meconema; species Meconema thalassinum. The sequence continues at coordinate 182,152,594 of OX336393.1, forward strand.
TGCAAGCTGTGATGAGTATATGTTGTTCAAGAGGGTACAGTAACCCAAAACATGTACAACCCTCAAATGCAATGATCATATGAATTTTTATACTGACTGGGCAGTGCATTAAAAATATGGCATAACAGAGATGATACTATGTGAACAATTTTAAAGGTTATAATGGTTCCTTATTGACATAGCATTGGCAAGACGACCATTTCAAATCATGATTTGTCAAAAATTTATCATTACATCGATAGGAGTACAAATTGGAGCTATAAAGTTTTTTTTTTGTATGAACCACACATAATTCTTCCTTCATGTATTCATGGCGTTGAAAATAATATTGTTTTATTCTGAAGACATAAAAACATGTCACCCTTTTTGCATTTGTGACCTACATTTATGGATATTTGTAAAATGTCACCGACTAATTGTGCTGAGTAAACAAAAATAGTGCCAAAGGCATCTGCCTGTGCAATGTGCACTGTATGTTTAAGCATGGTGTTGGCTACATGTACGAGTTGTGAAGAATTGTGATTGTGCCAAGAATAAGAAGCAAACTGTAAAGTATATCTATGAACAAAAATGAATTGTTGAACGATTGTTGAGTGATGGATTTGTACCAGTTGTCGGCAATATCACAACGTTTTTTTGTTTGAAACAATGAGTTGGATCAAGTACACTAACTTGTTGCTCAACTCGGAACTTTGGTATAACGGCGATGCGAGAGGACAAATTGGAACTAAAAAGTATCATTTTTGCTAAAGCAGTTCACTGCACTACCAACATGTACAACAGCACTCAACATATTTGTATTGAAGCCAAGCCGATTGTGCCATCAAATGGCTGTATTGGCCAACGCGGGTAGTCAACAACCCACCAAGAGTATTCTGGTAATAGTGGACAATGTATAAAAATTTGTTGGCCAAAGCATTAGATAATGATGTGATAATACAAAGAGTTGACTTTACAAAGGTCGCTTGACAATTTAACAAACATGTGGAGGACCAGACAATATTATTGTCACTAAATAAGGAAGTCCAGGAAGGCATAAAGGACACGACACCACCACTAACTAATAATAAGATATATTATCAAATAGTGGCACATAAACATATGAGAAACACTAGCACAAATTTACACGATTGAAGAAACACTCAAAGAATTAACACACGTTACGTCTTGAGCCTAAAACACACATATTGTCTTGAACGTAGCTGCAGATCAGTACATCATAGAACGGCATGCAATACACGGCGGTTCCAAAGAATGATATAATTTAAATATGCAACACAAGTGGAGTTGCAACAAATAATGAAAAAACAGGTCGCATGGAACGAGAATGTGTCGTCGAACCAGGACTGACTTACAGTGATGCGCCGATACTGTAAGCCCAAAATGAATTGTTAATAAAATAAATTATGTGTGAAACGCAGGAAGTCAAAGTAGTTGCTGTTATACAAATACCGGGATATGCCAATCGCGCGGTATTGTCACAGTAGTAAAGCAATTAAACCCAGCGTCAACTTCCATTCCAGTGATGTTGCAGGAAGTCAAAGTAGTTGCTATCATACAAGTACCGGGACATGCCAATCGCGCGGTATTGTCACAATAGTAAAGCAGCTTAGCCTAGCGTCAACCTCCAATCCAGTGATGTTGCAGGAAGTCAAAGTAGTTGCTATCATACAAATACCGGGATATGCCAATCGCACGGTATTGTCACAATAGTAAAGCAATTTAGCCTAGCGTCAACCTCCATTAGTGATGATGCCTAGCCTTGTAACATGCTTCCAGACACGATGAATTACTTATCACACGAAGCATCATGATTATTCATACGCGTGAAGACAAATTGTTAGGCAGTAAATGAAGATAGAAGTAAACACATTATAACAAACTATCCGACGCCGCGGATTGAAGAATTCGTCGACATGACGCGTATCACCATCAAGCATGGTGATGATGAGATCAAAAATCACTGTAATGTCACTGCCCAAACAAAATATGAATCATGTGCATAGGACATGATTGCTAAGCACGGTTACTATGAAGATAGCACCAATTATAGAAATGATTAGCTGGATACTTGTTGATATATCACAACCAGCTTTGAAGCACACCATTGTGTCATGGCTACACTTAAGAGAACAACGAAGAAGAAACACGTGATTGGTCGCTACAAGCAGCAAGAAGGCCTCTGATAGGCTGGAAGCAGCCAATCACAGTAGAGAGTTTAAAAAACAAGAAAGAGGCCTCTGATAGGCCGAAAGCAGCCAATCACAGTAAAGAGTTCAAACAAGTTGAAGAAGAATCAATGTGGCCAACTTAGAAATACCAAATTACCTTCTAAGCCAAAATATCCTACTGGAAACACGGCAGTGGGAATACTACATGCAATCAAAACAAATAAATCATGACAACTAATCAACAGAAACAAAACTAACTTGACAATGAATAAATACAATGAAGACAAATAATACAGATATGTACAACCACACAGAGTGGAAACAAATGGGGAAACACAAAAACTGGTTTGCCAAGACAGTGGCCGAACCATGGCTTTGTCCTTGAACACAACAGATGGCGCCAAAGGTGAAAGCTGAGCATTGGCATGCATGTGTTAATGATGGATGCACATTGTCGACTTGGAAAACATATAGTCGGGAAATAACACTTGCACTTTTAAAAGCAAGTGGGGGTTTGGGGAAAGCAGGATTATTTTAGCCTATACATGTTCTTGACATCATCATCATCTTGCACAGTTTCCAGCCACTGGCCGGGTCTGTTTGGAACACAAGCCTCTCCAACGTCTTCTGTCTTCCCACCATCTCTCAGCCTCCACCCTTGTCCAGTCTTCTCCTCTCTTCTTCATGCTTTCTTCCACCCCCTTCAGCCACCTGACTCTCGGTCTCCCACTTGGTCTCTTTCCTTCCCACTTCGTCTCGTGTATCCTCCTGGGTATCCTCTTCTCCTCCATTCGTTTTACATGTCCATACCATCTAAGTCTAGATTGCTCTATACCATCTTGTAATGGTTCCTCCTTCATTAATTCTCTGGTCCTCTCACTTCTTATTCTGTCCCTCTTTGTAGCTCCAATACTGCTTCTCAAGAACCTCATCTCACTGGCCTGTATTTTGCTCTTCTCCCTTCCTTTCATAACCCAGGTCTCCGAGGCATACGTCAGGATAGGGACATAGTACGTCCGATATATTATCGTTTTGCTGTTCTGAGGGACATCCTTGCTCCATAACATGCTTCTCACACTCTCCGGAATGCTTCTGCCTGTCTCCCCCGCTCATTTATTTCTCTATCGTTTCTTCCATTATCTTGTATCAGGCTTCCCAGATACTTGAAACTCTCCACTTTCTTCAGCTGTTCCCCACCAATTGTTAGTCCTGTTGTGGTTCTTTCCTTCTTCCTTGTTGTGATCACCATCTCACTCTTATTTATGCTAAATTTCATCCCATACCCTTGTATTATTCCTTCCCACACGTCCAACTGTTCCTGTACCACCTCCTCCTCCTTGTTTCCCCGAATCATCAAATCATCTGCAAACACCATTGCTTTCATCTTTCCTTCCCCAATTACTTGTGCCACTCGGGTCATTATGTCATCCATCACCACAATGAAAAGTAACAGTGTCAGTGCACTTCCTTGTTTCAGGCCGTTTCTCTGTTCCAACCAGTCCGATCTCTCTCCTCCCACTTTAACACAGCTCACGCTTCCCTTGTACATCTCCTTTATCCTCCTTATAGTCCATTTTTCTACTCTATCCTCCAGGGACTTCCATACTTTGTTTCTGCATACACTGTCATATGCTTTTTCGATGTCCAGGAAGGCCATCAGTAGATCTGTTCCATACTCATAGTGCTGTTCTTGTAACTGCCTTACAGCAAAAATCAAATCCACTGTGGACCTTCCTGCTCTGAAGCCATGTTGTTCTTCCCTCATCCCTCCTTCTATCCTTGTCCTAATTCTCCTTTCCAAAACTTTCTCAAACATCTTTGCACAATGACTCATCAGTGTTATTCCCCGATAGTTTCTGCATTCTGTTCTAATACCTTTCTTGAAGATCGGGACAATTATTCCCTTTTTCCAGTCCTCTGGGGTCTTCCTTTCCTTCCATGCTGTCTTCATCACTCAGTACAACCATTGTATCCCCACCTCTCCTACTGCTCTCACCATCTCCACACTCAACTCATCCACACCCGGTGCCTTCCCTCCTTTCATCTTCCTCACTGCATCTTCCACTTCTTTCCATGTTAAGTCCTTTTCTTTTTGCAGTTCATCTTCCTCTTACCCGATTTCTTCCTCCTCCCCGTGGTTTACATTTGGGTTCAGGAGTTCTTCAAAATATTCTTTCCACATTTTCTTCAGTTCTTCCCTATTTTCTATCTCTTGTCCCCTTTTGTTCACCATTCTAACATAATCCGTAGGATCCTTCCGCCTCTTATTCTTTACCATCCCATACAGGACCTTTTTTGTACCTTCACTATCCTCCTTCATCATCTTTGTCCACTCTTCCTTCCACTTTCTTCTCTCCTCAGCCACTACTCTCTTTGCCTCCTTCTTTCTTTCCTGGTACTCTTCCCTTGTCTCTACCGTCCTATTTTGATACCACCTCCTAAAGGCTCTATTCTTTTCCCTTACTATTTCTTTTGTCTTCTTATTCCACCATGGTGTTTCCTTCCACCTCTTCTTACTACTTGTCCTCCCACATACTGCTTCTGCTGCACCTACCAGTGTCTTCTTAAATCTAGCCCATTCCTCTTCCACCCCTCTTTCTTCATCTGTTGGAATTCCTTCCTTTACCATTTTGAGGTACTCGACCCTTCTATATCCTTCTTTCAGTTTCCATATCCTTATACATCTTTCCTGGTTCTCAGTCCCTTTCTTCTCCTTAGTCCCCCTCAGGTTCATTACCAGCAATCGATGGTCGCTATCCAGGTTCTCCGATGGTATAACCTTGATGTCCGTGATCATCATCATCATCTTGTACAGTTTCCAGCCCCAGGCTGGGTCTGTTTGGAACATAAGCCTCGCCACTTAGTTCTTTCTTCCCACCACCTCTCCGCTGTCACTCTGGTCCAGTCCTCGCCTCTCTTCTTGACACATTCCTCCACTCCTTTCAGCCATCTATCTCTTGGTCGTTTCTTCTGCATCTGCATCTCATGTATCCTCTTGGGAATCTTCTTCTCATCCATTCTCTTTAAGTGTCCATACCACCTCAGTCTTGATGTCTCAATCCTACCTTGCAAGGGCTCCTCTTCCACCATTTCCCTGACCTTTTCATTCCTCACCCTGTCTCTTCTTGTTACTCCGATCCTACTTCGCAGGAACTTCATTTCACCTGCCTGTATTCTGCTTATGTCTCTTCTCTTCATTGTCCACGTTTCTGAAGCATAGGTCAGTATCGGGATATAGTAGCTTCTGTATAACACTTCCTTGCTTTTTTGTGGGACATCTTTATTCCACACTAAGCTCCTAATGCTTCTCAGAAATGCTTCTGCCCGTCTGCCACATTCCGTAATCTCTTTGTCATTTCTCCCATCTTCCTCCACTATACTTCCCAAGTACTTGAGACTTTCCACCTTCTTCAGCTGTCCACCTCCAAGTGTTATCCCACTCATTGGTCTGTCCCTTTTCCTGGTCGTCAACAGGATCTCACATTTACTGATGTTGAACTTCCATCCGTACTCTCCCACTGTTTCCTCCCAAGCCTTCAGTTGCTCCTGAATTTCCTCCTCCTTGTTTCCCCAGACCATGAGATCATCTGCAAACACCATTGCTTTCATCTTATCTTCTCCTATCTTTCCTGCTATCCGTGTCATTACCTCCACAATGTCCGTGATGTTCTTATTTAATTCTTTCTCATACAGTATATAGTCGACCAACGACTTCCTGGTCAAGTCATCACTGTACCATGTGATTGTGTGGCTCTCTCTTTTCTTGAACCAGGAGTTCCCAACTAGCAGGCTGTTCCTTTGGCAGAAGTCCAACAGTCTCTTTCCTTCCTCATTTCTTCCACCCCAACCCTCTGGTCCAAGGACAATCTCATACCCTTGTCTTTCTCTTCCTACATGGGCATTCAGATCCCCCATAACAATCATATTTCTTCCTACCAGCTGCTTCTGCAATTCCTCTTCAAACTCCTCCTTCTCTTCAGAGGCGCAGCCTACTTGTGGAGCATACACTTGCACTATTTCTATGGTCTCTCCCCTCAGTGCTACTTTGACCATCATCCTATCACTTATTCTCTTCACTTCATCTTTTAAACCATCTCGTACTATTACTCCCACTCCATTCCTCTTTCCCTCTTCATTCCCACTCCAGTACAGTCTATAGCCTTTTCTCAGTTCTCTCCTTCCTTCCCCTTTCCACTTTGTTTCTGCCAATCCCAATAAATCCAACTTCCTTCTTTCCATCATATCCACTATCTCCTCCACCTTCCCCGTCAGCATTCTTATGTTTAAAGTTCCAAATCTTAGTCCATGTTTACAGCCGTGTCGTCTATTATATCCATCATGTCCGAGGCTCGTTCCATTCTTGAAAGCATTTGGTTTCATCCACTACTGGCTTGCTGGGCCTATCATAGCTTCACCAGAGCCCCGTTAGCCGTCACTTTTCAGGGTTCCTGTAGGACCTTCACAGCTACCGTACCGGTCCTGGGGCACACGAAGTCCCCACTGTACTTCGCCCCTACAGGCAATCCCCTACTTTGTTCTTGTGATGGACGTAAATTACGGTACCATCGTATATGTAATGATTCTGCATCCAGTCTGTATAAGCCTCTGTTTGCGAACAATATGCTGTAAGGCAAAATAGTCTAAAATGAATTTAACACAGGGTGTCCACTGTATTCTGTTCATTGACAGGTTACTCATCTGGAGATATAACAAGAAGAAACGCAATGGGCAATTAGCCCTTAGGAATTATTGCTGTTATTTTCTTAGCAGCGAATTTACGGCTTCCTCAATTCCTAAAACACTTTTCTTGATAGCATTTCCCAAGAGCTTTCGCCTACAAGGTTGAGTAAATAATAATGTTGAAAAGCGAGGAAACATGTTTCTCAAGTTTTAATGAAAGATTGTTGAAGTGTAAACCAAAATTAACAATACGATGACAACTGTGATTAATAATGTTCTCTTGCCCTGCTTTCAATTTTGAAAAGGGGAATGAAACAAGTTTAGTAAATTTATTTCAAATGCATAAAAATCTCATAAAAATACAGAAATTAATGATGTTACAAGTTTTGTGGAGTCAAATAATTGCTATAGTGGCGGGGTCAGCTAACCAACTTGGTGTGACTTACTTCGGCTGGCTGCAAGCTCCTTCTAGACCTCTATTTGATGGGCACTATAGTTGGTTTAAAAACAGTGAAGGAATCTCTTAATGTGACATACAGACATAAAAACATCGATCCCCAAGTAAAATTGTCACTAAGTGGTTTACCTGTGTTGTAACTTTGTTTCATCTGCTCCATCGTCAAACAACTCCTCCTTATTGGACTTCTCGATGCTCAATATGCAGAGCAGATTGGCTTTTCGAAATGCTCCCAGAGTACTGCCAAAACAGAACAACAAATACAGCAATCATATAAACTGGAATTTAATAAAAGGTCGAGTCATAGTCACCTTGGGCAACTATACACTCTTACCACTGTTGGTGAAGCTCTTGGAAGCAGTCTTCAATGCCAACTTTTATAACCTCCCATATATTAATTACAATCTGGAATCATGCAATGTATTGCCTTTGCTAAATTTGATTTTCATCAAATCAATGTAATAAATAGGTTAGCAGTTGCTTAATATGTTGTAGGTAAATTCTATACTACAGTTAACACCATAGTTTTTGGCCAGTCAGCCCCGGTTGCGCAGTCATACCGAAGACAGTCAACAAGTTGCAAGGACCAACATGCGTATCAATTGCACATGCCTGAGGCTCACCGACTGTACAACCGGAGCTGACCGGCCAAAAACTGTGGTGTATACTGTATAGTTGATGCCCGTAAAAATGGAAAATATGCACCAAAAACAACAAATAACTACAAAATAAAATTGAATTTAAACTCTCAATTTGTTGTAAATGTCATTTCTAATAATTCCACTATATATAAATTACTTCTAGATCTCTGTGTATTTGATGGCATGGATGAAATGGCGCGAAGTTACTGGAGTCCTATGCGATAAGAAAATTCCATTACATCTAAAATCTAAAGTACATCGCACAGAGAATAGACCAGTGGTCCTTTATGGATCTGAATGCTGGCCTACAACAGCGAAGCACGAACAGGCGCTTCATGCAATGGAAATGAAGATGTTGCGGTGGTCCAATGGCTTGACTCGACTGGACGATATTAGGAATGATGCAGTGCGGAAGGATTTCAAGGTTTCCCCAATCACAGAGAAAATGCGTGAAACACGTCTGCGGTGGTATGGACATGTGCTACGTAGCAGTGAAAACTCAGTTGCAAAGACTGCCCTTCAAATGAACGTGGAGGGTCTTCGACCTCGAGGACGACCTAAAACACACTGGCTGGATAGGGTGAGAGATGACATGCAGCTCACTAAACTCCATCCTCGGGACGCTATGGATCGATTGAAGTGGAGGAATCATTGCAGGAAGGCAGACCCCACATAAAAGGGAAAATGCAAAGAAGATGATGATAAATTCCTTGGATGTAAGGTGTGGTAGCTATGTAGAGATGAAGCAATTAGCTCAGGACAGGGAGACATGAAGAACTGCACCAAACCAGTCAAAACACTGAAAACTCACACAACAACATACATTTTCCCATACATCATAATTAATTGATTATAGGCTGCAGTATGTATGTGGAAATAATATTTTCTGCAGGATAGTTGAGTAGCTGCTCCGTAGCAGTGAAAACTCAGTTGCAAAGACTGCCCTTCAACTGTTCGTGGAGGGTCGTCTACCTCGAGGACGACCTCAAACACGCTGGCTGGATAGGGTGAGAGATGACATGCGGCTCACTAAACTCCGCCCTCGGGGCGCTATGGATCGATTGAAGATGATGTGCTTCCGTAGAGCTGCTATCTTGGCTCTCCCCTCACTGGAACGACGGATGACAGGGAAGAGAGGACGAGGAAGACCAAGAATGCGTTGAATGGACTAGGTGAAGTATAGCACTAGAAAACGGAACCTGGATTGGAACACCGTGTCGGAAGAGGAATGGTGAAATGACAGAACAAAGAGGAGAGGAACCATATTTGCCCCCACCCAGTGTCAGCTGGAAAAGGGGAAATGAAGATGATGATGATGATTATGATGATGAGTTGAGTGTGTGTGTGAGAATGATATATGATTATTTTCCCCACCTCAAGACGGTATTTAAAGATGCAGCCATCTTATTCCCAATCCTAGCCCCGATTACAAGTAGCCAACAAGGCAGGTTATCAGACAGATTCCAGATGCAGTGGATAAAACCACTGGAGTCGCCACACCCAGATTCTTGTTCAGAGATATTTGTACCAATGAAACCAATGGACATTTCTGTAACGTATGGCAGGCAAAAGCCTCCAAAGCAATAATATAAATTTTACAAACCTTGTTAACTGTTGCCTATAGCTATCCACCTCCTTGAGCAACTCCATTTTCTTTGCTTCCTTCTCTTGTTCCTTTGCCAAGTGCTCCAGCTGTTCTATGTGCTTCCGTAGAGCTGCTATCTTGGCTCTCCCCTCACTGTTTAGCTCATTGAGCACCTCTCTCGGCCCAGGACATAACTGGATATCCTGGGGACACAAGCTTAAGCTGGCGATTTCTTCATGCACACTAAAATTTTCTGTACACCATCAAGTTTATTAATTGTGAAGGAGACAGGAACCTGACTTTTACACTTCCACTTGGATGGTATATGATTAGATATGATTTGCATACCCTTTCAGGGGTTCCAGGGGACAATAACAATTGAAATTGCTGTTCATTATGACTAGAGTACTGAAAATATGTGCTAAATTACGTAAATATGTATGTTTCATTCTGTTTCATTTTGAACGGCGGCAGCCATGTTGCTCACTCAGAAGGCATGGCCTATGTCAATTATTATCTGGGCGAGACATGACATCACATTGATGTAACGGCAGTGTTGCCAACATTTAAGATATAAATTACACCACCACTATTTAAAACCCATTCGTCTACATAGCTAGGCTGTGTCCAGAAAATATTGAGCTAGGTAAAAACCATTGGTTTGGATGAAAATTATTGATGTGCATCTACCGCCACTGTGAGAGACAAATATAGTTGGTCTTTGGTGTCTTTTAATACAAAAATATATGTTTTTCTTTCTTTTTCATTTTGAATGACGGCAGCCATGTTGCGCACTTAGAAGGCTATGTCAATTGTTATCTGGGCGAGACATAATATCACATTGATGTAATGGCAGTGTTGCCAACATTTAAGATATAAATTACACCACCACTAGGCAAAACCCATTCGTCTACACGGCTAGGCTGTAACCGGAAAATATTGAGCTAGGTAAAAACCATTGGTTTGGATGAAAATTATTGATATGCGTCTACCGCCACTGTGCGAGACAAATATAGTTGGTCTTTGGTGTCTTTTAATACAAAAAAAAAAGAAGAATAACTACATTAGTAGGGCAATAATATTAGTGAATATTTAAACCTCAACACAGTGATCAGGATCTGGAGATGGCCACTTTTGGGTCGCAACGAGTAATCCTAAATTGCCCCATTTAAGTTAATAGTGATAATTATCTAATACATGTAATTTTTTCCAGGAGTATATTTACATATTTATGTTTTGTACCCCACCCATTCATTGGGCACAATCGTGTTGACCGACTGAAGAACTACAAATTACAGTTTTAATAGGCAACTCTGAATGAATGGCTTCAAATCTTTACATCCGTTCCCCTTAGCCACCATACCTGGCTTTGAAATAGCAAAATATAATATGTAAACATAACTTACTACAAATTTGAACGAAAATTTTGGGGACGAATGTAGGTAGTTAGGAGTAACTGTGTGTGGGGGGGGGGGAATTTGCCTTGGGGTAAGCATATAGGAGAAATAGTGAAGAAAGCTTACAAGTCGCTACATATGGTTATGTGAGTGTTTAAAGGGGCTGGCAGAGAGATTAGGGAAAGGGCAGGGAAGGAGTTCAAAGGAAGGCTGCCAGGTATGTAATGGAGGACCACAGGTTGACAAGTAGTGTGAGTGGAATGATTCAGGATTTGGATTTGGGTTGGGGAAGTCTGGCTGGTAGACGTTCAAGAGCAAGACTAGGGGGTATGTTCTTAGCTTACAAAGGGGAAATTGCATGGGAAGACATTCATGGGAGATTGGGAAAGAAAGGGGCAGATATAGTCATTCTTGTAAATTAAAATTAAGTCAGTGGAATAGTAACTGGGGCAAATATTCGTTCATTGGGAGGGGGAGAAGTAGAATAGAACAGTTTGCTAGGGGGCATTTTCAGCCCTTTGCCTTCTGATGTTGGTAAATTCAAGGAGTTGATGAGAAGGCACCAGATCAGGAGACAGTGATGTACGGTGCATAAGTTGAAGCAAGAAAGAAAGTGTAAATTATTCGTATGTTTATTTCTATTATTAGAATAATTATTATTATGATTACCGGTATCACTTTTACCAACTAATACTTATTTTCTAATTAATCCTAATTTTCTAAAAATGTTTGAGGTTGTATTAATTAATTGTTTTGTGTACCGTAGTTATTGTAATTTGCAACCATGGACACTGTCCACATTTGAAAATAAATTATGTATGTATATAGACCATTACTAAAGCACCAATGCACAGTTACGGTAACGTTAGAATCAACAAGCAGTCACACGGTGCAAGCCACTGACACTGAAAACACGTGGGCTGTTAGATTGCAACGCAGGGTATTATGACGTCAACTATGCGAACTTAGATTGATCGAGAGGCAGAAAAGTGATGAGTGATATGGAATTTCCGGCCAACTGTCAATCCCATTATCTAAATGGACAGACTGTAGCAGTCGCCAGAAACACTCTCCTTAATACCTCTTCATTTGTTACTCTATCTACCCATCTGATCATCATTCTCCTGTAACACCACATCTCAAACACTTTTATTCTCCTCTTTTCTGCTGTGCTAACAGTCCAAGTTTCACTTCCATAGAGTGCCACGCTCCAGATGAAGACTTTCAAAGATGACTTCCTACTACCTAAATCTATATTTGATGTCAACAGATTTCTTTTCTGTAGAAATACTTTTCTTGCCTGAGCCAACCTACTTTGTATATCCTCTTTGCTTCGTTAATCACTGGTAATTATGTGAAAAAGCATTAATTGGCAAAACCATTGGCCTGGTGCGCGAGTACTCCCACTGTGCACTGTACATGACAAAAACCAGGGGTGTATATTAGCTAATGCGGGCCACGCTACCTAGTAATTATTGGTCTAGTCTGGGGTCTCCGAAAGGTTTTAGCCTAAGGGCCACACTGACTCCTCTACAAAGTCCCAAAGACCAAGACCTAGCTATCTCATCATACCCGCATACTGTAGTTTTGAATAAGGTGCATATTTTCTTTTAGGGTCTAGCTGGTGAGATAGATATTTAAGGCGCAGGCCATGGGGGTGGGGGGTGGGGGTGGACTCCGCTCCGTTTATTTGTGGTTTTTTTTTCCGCTTATCTGTGTGAAAAACTTTTTCCAAAATGAAATATACAAAAAAAATTTACAGATCCAAATTAACCGATGAGCATTTGAAGTCACTACTGATAATTTCCACTAGTAAACTTGATCCACAACTGCAAACAATTGTCAGAGGAAAATAGCTACATAAGTTAATTATAAGTATAATGCTAAATTTCATTATGTGAATTACCTATGTATGCCACTTACTGTAAGTTTTAAGGATGAATCTCATATCATTAATCACAGTTAAGTTAAAATGTTCAATTTCATTATGTAAGTCAGTTATTGTGGTTTTTAATCGGTCGCTATATAAAAACACCTGTTTATTATTTCGTATGATTTACTTACATTGTCAAGACTAGAAGCTGCTGAAATGTAGTCCTGGAGAAGACCGACAAGGATGAGTTGGAGGGAAAGGAAGACTACTGAACATATCTTGGACGACGTTAAGGAGAAACAGAAATTACTTTATTCATTAGGGCAGAGGAAAACTACATTTCATGGACACGTCTTACGACATGACACCTTCCTCCAGATTGTCCTCGAAGGTAAGGTCCTAGGGAAGAAATCCAGAGGTCTCTCAGACCTTATAAACAAAATCACTCAGCTGGGTTTTGAAGAGAACTACTGAAGATCGTGGGCTGTGGCTGCAGCGACAGATGATGATGACTTACATTGTAAATGTTACTATGTTATCAAAATAAATTATGGGCTGGATACCAGGCATGTCCGGCACAGTCCTGCAGGGATGGCGGGCGGGTTATAGACAGCGGAGGAGTAAACATCTATTACTACATCATTTCCAGATTTTTTATTCCTGGGGAAAATAATTCTTAAAACTACTGATATTAGCCAAAATAGCCTACCGTACCTTTTGTAAAGATGAAAGAAATTCTGGAAATGATGTAGTAACGTAATAGATGTTTACTCCTCCGCTGTCTATAACCCACCCACCACCTCCTTAATAGATCATGACTTATATAGATAAAATTCCATCAGAGTCCACCATTATACTCTTGAATTATGAACAAATACAACATTGCCAACCCCTCAATAATCTTTATCCTGACCAATGATTTTTGCCTAGATCAATAACTTAATTGCTAGGTAGCTAATATATAGGCTACACCCCTGGTTTTTGGCATGCACAGTGGAGCTACTCACACATCAATAATCTTTATCCAGGCCTATGGTTTTTCACATAATTGCAATATTACATACTTCTCTATTATGTTTGTCGCATGGTGTATTAGCTTATCAAGATATGATTGCCGCTGAACTTGGTTGTACCAGCGTTTGTTGATAATAAGAAACTGGGGCCTTGCAGGGCGAGCAGGGGGACACAGCAGTGCCGGACTGCAGTCTGCAAATAAGTCAAGCAGCATTGCGTGCGCTACTTGTGTTAGAAGTTGGGCTCAAATATAGACTGCAATCACCTACTTTTAGTGGAATTTTAGTTACATCGGTGGCGTCACCACGTAGAGGTGAACGATGACAGGCTATTAGAACCGAGTAATATCCTATCCGTGCAACTGTACTTGTCAACTAAGCAAGCTGACAGCATGACCCGAATAAGCAAATAACCGCCGGCAATAGTATCTTTAAAGGCTAATATTTTGTATCCCATATGTGTAATATGATTAGATGTGTCTGACATGAGCTAGCCTGTAAAGAATACTGTAAACAGGAATAATAAACCTTCACTTACCGGAAACCTCTGCACATTTTATCAGGTATCACCAGACTTACCCCACGCTCATTTCTCAACAATATAAAACAAACAGCATACATAATAGAAAACCGTGGCGTGTAAATTTGTAGGTTATGTATGAACTCAACACAATTCCTACCTGAATTAAAGCTTTGACAAGTAAATTGTGATTTACAATCTCCTGCCTAACTGTCCCAATTAGATAGTTCTCATCTATTAACTTCGGTGATTTACCCAACACATTCATATTGCTGCTTCTGGATCTGAAGTAAACATGCAAAAGTTCATACAACAAACTTCAAACCCAGCTGATCATGAAGGTTATCGATGTTAATACCACAACTATCGATAGAATCTCGATGTTAAAGAGCATCTTAAAATCGACAATCGAAAGAACCTAGCTGAGTTGGCTGAGTCAAGACCGACTCCAAAGACCGACTCCAATAAGTATTGGAGTCGGTCCTTATTGGAGTCGGTCTTGGCTGAGTTGGCTGAGTAGCAGCTTCTTTTGTTTTGGGATTAACTGGAGATGCCAAGCGATTCGCGGGTTCAAACCCAGCCGAGGTCGTCGGTTTTTTTAAGAGCGTTTAAAATCCCTTAGTATGCCTTCCTTCGGAGGGGAAGTACTGATATCGCACCAGGAGATGGCAGTCGGGTTTGAACTGCAGTTGTCTTCCCGCTCACTGCGTATCGCGCATTCCAAAAATTGGTCACTGTTTCCATTACTGTACCTGATGCTGCCACACTGTTAAAAGTAAACACAAAGGCTTGTAAGAATATCGACGGTCGGAAGGAAGGTAACAATACACACACACATGAAGCCCGATAACAAATTATCATGCAGGAAGTAGCAGCAACTGACTGCCTGCCGATATATATATTTAGGTTTGCGTGCTGCGCATGCATACTGCAAGATCCCCTCTTACCCCGTCACAGCGTGTTGAACTGCCATCTCCTGGCGCGATGACATTAATGTCATAGATTTATGGCATGTAAAAAACTACAATTGTGTGAAGCTAAAAATTTGTTGTTCAGATGTGACTAACGCTCTATTATTTCCAACGTTCGCCTCCAGGTGCCAGTCCCGGTGGCATCTAGTAGCCAAGTTCACAGCTAGGTGTCGTTGACAGTAGCATTTGGTAGCAAAAGTAGGAACTACTTGAAATCGATCGGCTGCAGTCCGTACCTGAATTACAGATAACACACACTGGTAACAGTACAGAACACCAGAACCGTAGTAAAAAGTTCTTAAACTACTGAAATTAGCCAAAATACCTGTACTTATTTATTTATCGTATGGCTTTTAGTGCCAGGAGTGTCCGAGGACATGTTCGGCTCGCCTGAGTCTGTAGCTGCTTCCAGCGGACACCCTAAAGGGTGTAAGAAACTACAAGTTCCGTTCAATTTCAAGTAGTTCCAACTTTCGCCACCAGATATCAATGATACTTAGTGGTGAACGTTGGAACTTTGATAGAGCGTTCTGACGAAATCTAATCTAACAATTTTGCTTTACACAAATTTAGTCTGTGAAAGGATCTTTTACATGCCATAAATCTATGACATGGGACCGACGGCTTTACTTCCCCTCGGAAGGAAGGCATACTGAAGGATTTTTAACGCTCTTAAAAACATACAACGACTTCGGCTGGGTTTGAACCAGCTATCTTGGGCACAGCAGTTCAGCATGCTACCGACTACGCCACCGAAGCCTGTCCTAATGGTAGGGAAGAAATCTGGAGATGATATAGTAATAGATGTTTACTCCTCCACTATCTGTAACCCACCCAACCATCCCAAATAGGATCACGACTTATATAGATGAAATTCCAGCTGACTCCGCCATTTTTAGAATCATGTACAGTATTGCCAACCCCACGCATTTGGTACTATATCGCATCCGGCAGACCAATGGTTTTCACTTAGACCAATAATGTTAGGTAGCGCGGCCCGCACACACCTGGTTTTTGTCACGCACAGTGGGGTTAGTCACACATCAATAATCTTTAACCCGGCGAATTTTGCTTTTTATTTCTTTTTCACATAATTACAAAGTTACGTGTGTCGTGTGGTGTATTTTGTATCGGACATGTTGGCAACGAAAGATTACGTCACTGTGTCAGCCACAAACATCTGCCGTCATTGAACAAGCTACAAATAAAACACCTTCATTTAAGCAATATTAGTGATATTTGACAGTATTTTCAATATGCAGCAGTGATATTTGACAGTATTTTCAATTCCTAATGACTCCCAGAAAGGTATGTGAATGATATACTGTATATTCAATAATCTATCACGATCTGGTTTGGTTCCGGTTCTGGAATTCTAGACAATTAATTACACACTAATACAGCCATCACAATTAACCCCGGTTATCAGACAGATTCTACATACACCCAAAGTACACTGGGCCACATGACCGCGTTGTCGCAGCCTCTAAACTGAGGAACCAACCAGATTTGTTAAATGCCGTACTTGGTATTTCACAGGAACCACTGGGTGTACACTCTTCATAGGAATGATGGAGACCATTATGGTTTGTTTGGGTAAAATGTGGAATGCATGAGAATATGGAAAGCGTTTATTACGGTAATACCCCGTTTAGACGTCTCCACATCCCGATCGTGATCCCGATTAGGCCCAATCCAGATTAACACGTTCGGTGTGCCAGCGATTCCAACTTGACTCGGTTAGACGCACCGGCACTCAGGGCAGGCGGCCCAGCCAAGAGAGGCAGAAACCAGCCTGCTGGCGTGCGGCGTAGCATAGCTGGCACGCCAAGCATGCAATGGTCTAGCAGCCTGGTTTACAATGAGGTCAAAACTACTGACTAACAGTTGAGCACCAGCAAGTGTAACATTCTGATTAAATTTAAACTGGTGGAAAAAGCGTTAAATAACATAATGCAATTCTCCATGTCAAATTACATGCCATGGCAAAGTCTAATGTGAAGAGAACTGGGAGCTAGCATTCATTGTGAAATAATACATTGTCAGAGCTTCCACGATTGAAAATGGCACCAAAGCTTATGCATAGCGAACTTCCGGTCCGCAAGTATCCATTTGGTTTTCATTTGCAATGAATCGTACGTTATTACTTTGTGCTTATTTTTGTGATTTTTCTGAAGTTGGGAACTGTTCATATTTAATACATGAACTACACAAATGCAAATGAACCGATATGGTGTAGTCTAGTGGTTTCCAATTTTTTTTTCACTTGCAATCCACTGATGTTCTAACAAGTTTTCATTACCCAACCAAGTATCATTTGAAACAAATTAAATTAGGTAAACTACAGTACAGTAGAACCTCGGTAATGCGAGGTAATTGGGACCAAGAGGTGCTTGAATTTGGGAAATCTCGGATTACACAAAGTTACGAAATATTAAAAGACCTTTAATTTAAAATTAGATGCACAAGAACCTTGTGTTAAAATATTCTTACAGTAATCGGCATTATTTCATTAGTTATTGTATAATGTGTTGCAGTTGGGCTTTGTTTCAGAAATACAAAACAATATTCTACAAAAGAAATGCAAATATGTACATATTTACTTAAAAGTCCAGTCCAGTACACTGGCTAGTTGGCGGGAGGGCGATAGCGGGCAGAATTGTAAACAACGCATGTGCACATCTCCACCAAAGGCCTTGGGTAAGTTATGCGTCTCACTGTCATCCACCTCGGATTAAACGGAGGTTCGGACTACCGGGGCTCGGATTACCGGGGTTCTTCTGTATATAGGCTTGCCACCAATCCTGTAGAGAGTGTGAATAAATAAGAAAGTCTGCTGATGTCAAGTTTACAGGGTAAGAGCATCCTCTTTTATGGTTCGTTCTCTTGCCGTGTGTTGCGCCATGAACGCCTTTTTATGCATAACCAGCTTCCGGTTTAGTAGACAGGTAATGGAAGCAATACAGTATGGTAACTCTGTACTACATTTTTCCTTGCAGTTCCTCTACGGTCACATTTTACTACTTCAACTTAATGCTTAATATACCAATGTAATAACTGGATAGCAACTGCATATAATATTCTCACATATATGGTATTTAATCAACACCATCTTAATACCATTATAGTCCAAGAGATGTTAAAAGATTGACATTTGGAATGTGCAAATCGCACACTAGAGAAGCCAGCTGTTTGTTAGGGTCTTTTTTAATGTTGCAAAGTTTTACTAACCGTTCTTTTAGGAGGCACTTATCTTTCGAATATTCAAATAAGGCCAACCCCCTAATTTTTGTTTCATAAGTTGAACACCTAAAAACAAAACCACAATCCGAAATAACGAAGAAATTAATAACAAGTGATTCATTACCAATGAAAATCAAATGGAGACTCGCGGACCGGAAATTTGCTATGCATAAGCTTCAGTGCCATTTTGAATCGTGGAAGCTCTGTGTGACGGCCGGGGCACTGGCACTAGCAGCAGTGTAGCGCCCACTAGTTCAACACATTTACACTTTTTAATAATCATCATTACTTACATGAATTTCAGTGCAGTTGCTGGCAATGCTGTTTTTCATTTTCTAAACGCACATGGCACCAACAAAGGAAGTTTTGGTGCAATCGCTGTCCTCACTGATATTTCGTATCGGTGCAGTTATTTTGTTCCCGAGAACCTCCAGAGTACGTGGCTTGTTTCTGTATACCATACCTTTTGTTTGAGATTCCCCCACAAATAAAAATCGCACGGCGCTGAAAGGCCGTGGTGGCCGAGAGTGCTAATGTGCTACCTCGTGCCTTGATAGCATCGGGAGAGCCTGGGTTTGAATCCCACTTCGGTTTTCGTTGTTTCCCATTTTCACCACCAGGCAAATGCCAGGACGGTTTCTTTCAATAGGTCCACAGCCGATTTCCTCCCAATATCCCTTCCCTGACCCATCTTGAAAAGAAAAGTACATGCATGGCCATTGGCTGCTTTGACTTCTTCTTCAGAAGATAAGTTTTCACTAGGAAAATTCGATTTTTTCTTCTATACCTAACAATGTTCACGGGATACAGTACTTCATAAGTCTTAACTCTCTCAACTACGGTATCTTGCCAGCTGGGAATGTAATCAAGCTATGACCGGATGCGGGACTTCCAGACACGCTGTTTTGTAATGGTAGAAGCTACTCAACTGTTGCTTCGCCCGTCACATGACGCAAGTGAAGTTCGGTTTTATAGAAGGCTCTCACTGTATTATTTCGCAATAAATGCTATAGCTCCCAGGTTTCTTCACATTAGACTTTACCATGCCATGTAATTTGACGTGGAGAATTGCCCCATGTTATTTAACTCTTCTTTTGCATCAAAAGTAGATTTGTCTGGATTTTTACACTCTCTGCAAATAATGAGATGCCTCTGCCCAAGCCTCGCACGTTGCTTATGTTTATGTTATGTATGAAGGAATGAAAATATGATTGTAAATGAACTGAATATTGAAAGAATAAAATTAATATGGGAATAGAAGAGCATACTTATTTCCAAAGTATCTTATATCCACGAAATAGCGAACTCCAGAAATTGCTTAATACCGTAATTCCAAAATGATGTTACAGGTTGAATAAAATGGAGGAACCCAGAAAACCTTGTCTAGGTTCCGTTATATATTTATAGGTGGGGCTAGGATTTAGGTAGTAGACGACAGTGTCCTTAATTTATGAACCGTCCCTGCATTTGGAGTAGGAGTGGAGAAACCATGGAAAACCACTTCTAGGATAGCTGAGGTAGGAATCGAACCCACCTCTTCTGAGTATTGCCACACGAGGCTGAGTGCACCCCGTTCCAGCTCTCAGACATAAATTAAATTTATTGGTAGGGCCGAGTATCAAACCCAGACCCCAGGGGGAACAGCCAAGAATGGTAGTCGCTGAACCGCAGGACAGACAATACAAAAAATAAATGGAGACGTAAAGGAGGATTGAAACGCTGATAAAGGGCAAACAACAGATGGCAGGTGTGGGCAGAGATAAAAGGGACAAGGGCAATCTTCACAGACAGTTACACTGCAGTCTTCAAAAGTAGGTATTCATGTCATTCACCCCATCCACTTCAAGACAGAAGATCTCACTGAGGAAGCCCTTTCCCCATGCATTGTTTTGAACAGAAGAACTGGTTGCTGCCAAACCTCCTGATAAGACAGGGAAGTTGAAACAAGCTCTTTGATGGCTCTAACATCGAAGAGCTATTGACTGGTTTCATAGTGCGAATGCCATCTGATGATCGGTTAAGTGATTGACTGACTAATTAAGACATGATTACAATTTTTCCCAGATCTTATTTTTACAGTTGAGCTTTTGTCCCATATTTTCATCTTGAACACCTGGCAACTCTGAAGTACACTGTGCTGATGACCCTGGTTGCTAAATAAAACAATAATAACAACAGTAAATATTATCATTCTGTACCCTCATTGACACTATTCTTATCAGTGTGAGTGATATGGTTCTAGTAAAATGAGTGGAATGTCTTTGACCTGTGTGAATGATATGGATGACAAAGGTCATGTGCTATCTTCATTCAGTGATGGCGTTGGCTCTAGGATGGACGGTGTTGGTTTTATGGGGGGTCCTGGTGGGAGGACAAGAACTTAACTCCACAGTATGGCCCTGCAGTACCATTATCCCGCAGGATGGGGTATCTGTGGACATGGTGAGTTTAGATTCATTCATCCATTTGTTATACTGATTCTATGTTTATCTGTGGTCAGAAGTGTCAGCTTATTGGATCATGGTTGCACAACAAATAACATACAAACTCTCTGTACAGTGCTGACCACAATAGTTTAGTGCACTGAAATACTGGCCAAGTATTCTAAATTCGAAAGGCAGTAGATTTGAATTCCATTGTCAATCATCCTTTAAATGATTTCCTTTGTTTCACATTTGAGCAACAGCCTTGCCCAAAGCCCATGTTTATGTCCTTCCTAATTCTAGCATCACACTCTTTATAAAACTGCTTCTACACTCACAAAAATAACTCAGGACTAATAACATGATATCAATTTTCCCTCAATTGATTAAAGGCTACCGTACTTTTTTCTTTCTATAATTTTTCAAAATCAACCAACCATAAAAACTATAATCATGAAAAACTTCAGCTCAATTGGTTGTTTTTGTGTGAAAGAAACACAGAGACACATACAAAAAAGGTGGCTTCGGTGGCGTAGTTGGTAGTATGCTGAGCTTCTATGCCCAAGATTGCCGGTTGAAACCCGGCCGAAGTCGTGGAATTTTTAAAGTGCGATAAAAATCCCTCAATATGCCTTCCTTCGGCGGGGAAGTAAAGCCGGTGGGCCCATGTCATACATTTATGGCATGTAAAAGAACCTTCCACTAACTACAATATTGTGTGAAGCTAAATTTGTAGGTTAGATTTGATTAACGCTTTACTATAAAAGTTCCAACGTTCTCCGCCAGGTGCCGGTTGAGGTGGCATCTAATAGCCAAGTTCACGGCTAGGTGTTGACTGTAGCATTGGTAGCTAAAGTAGGAACTACTTGAAATTGATCGTCTGCAGTCCTTACCTGAATCACAGATAACACGCACTAATACAGCCATCACAATTAATTAACACCGGTTATCAGACAGATTCTACACACACCCAAAGTACAGGGCTACATAACCACGTTGTCGCAGCCCCTAAACTAAGGAACCAACCATACAAACAGTTCAATTTTCAGATTTATATATTAACATGAAGTGTGATGATTAACATCGAAAGTTCACAACATGATATAGCTGCTGCGACGAAACATGAAAATTAGCTTGGCTCCTGAATGATACATATCATGTACAAATAAACATTTATTAGACTTAATACATGGTGAATGTGTCTACTTTAGAAGTAGGCTACATAACACTGGCCAACTGTCTGAAATTTCAAGTAGACAGTGTTTTTGAAGTAATTTTTCAGTGTTGCCTTAGTAATCGACCTATGTTTTTATTAAACTATTGAAACAAAGGTATGCCGGCCCTGTGGTGTTGGGGTAGCGCGCCTGCCTCTCACCTGGAGGCCCCGGATTCGATTCCCAGCTCCGTCAGGGATTTTAGAAACTGACATGGGGGATGGAACGGGGTACACTCAGCCTCGTGAGGACAATTGAGTAGCTGTCTGACAGTGAGGCAGCGCCCCGGTCACGAAAACCAAGATTAACGGCCGAGGGGACCCCACGCGCTGACCACGCGCCACCCCAATATCTGCAGCAGTCGCTTGGTAGGCCTAGGCCCTTAATGGGCTGTAGTGCCAGGGGTTATTATTATTATTATTGCTGTCGTTTCGGCCATCTACGGACCACACTATTTCAACTGCCCTTGTCCATGTCTTTGCGCCTGGGCCTTAACGTTCGCCCAGTATTCCCGCATTCGTTCCCTATGTTGTACCTTCCTCGCTTCAGTCCATGTCTTGCCAGTTTGTAGTTTTGGCTTTTCATGGAATCCATGAAGTTCTTGGAGTTTCGACTTTAGTGAAACACGTTTCTGGATAGCCTCCTGGGTTATTCCCACTTCACGTAGGTCTTTTCCGACCTCGGTGAACCACCTTGGTTTTCTTGTTAAGAAGAAAACTGAAGAACCTATTGCTAAATCTTGTAGAACTCATACGAGCAATGTGGCCATAGAAAACTATCCTTCTCTAAGGAATGGTGTCCATGATCTTTTCTACATGAGAGTAGAGTTCATGATTGTGTCGTCTTCTGAACTCACCATTTTCTTTGATTGGAGCTACGATTTTTCTCAAGATCTGCCTTTCTCTTATTTCTAGCTTCTCGATCATACCCTTTCTACTCATAGCAAGGCATTCGGCACCATATAAAGCCTCCGGTCGTATTATTATTTAAAAAATATTATTTCCTATCAGTTTGCGTCAGTTCAGTAATAGAAATCATTATTACTGGGGGTGGTGAATTTTAGCATTTTGATTTTAACATTTGCCAGTAGCATTTTGTAGCTTTTATACATTTGCAACTTAGCATTTTTATAGCATTAATAAAAACACATATAATTGGAGTTGAATCTCACAAATGTCTTTTGAAATGACATTAATGTGAAATTATAATCAGATTTGCAAAAGGCTAATAGTGAGATAAAAATGAATGAAGTAATTTGCGCATTTATTTTAAATCGATTTGGCTAAAATAACACACAAGAAAATTGATACAGGCTAAAGCATTACCGGTACACAGAAAATAATATCAATGTAAAGACCTACTGATGCAAAACCAGAATAATACAGAGAAAACACACAAATCCAACTCGTCTTGCTTCAATATCCACCACAGTGGGCGAGGTCATAAATCGTTGTTGAATGAAATCTTAGAGTTGTATTATAGACATTTTTGTTCTCACCATCTTAGCACTTGTTGTCTTGACCTGCGTGAAGGGAATGAAAGCGACGGGCGGGCAATGAGGCGAAGGAGACATTACTATCCACATTCCAGACTGGTGATCAAGCTGTCATAAACATTTCAACGGTGTACAAACTCCTGACTTGAAGTTTCCATAAGTAAAGAAAGAATAGAAACCATTATATTTGAAAACAAAATCATGTATTTCACAATTATGTAGCATTTTGGTATTATTTTCGCATTTTGAGTCAATTTCGCTTTTTGTCGCTTTCTCAAAACACATTACAAGTAATTAAAAGTGACAATACAAGAACACAAGCCATTATGAGCATTTCACGCTTTATCGCATTTGCGAAAAAACAGCACCCCTATCATCCATAAGAATTGGCAAACACATGGGTTCAAGCCCCACCATCGGCCGTCCTTGAAATAGTTTTCCAGGGTTTCCCATTTTCAACACCTGGCAAATGCTGGGACGGTACCTTCTGATAGGCCATGGTTGCTTCCTTCCACATCTTGCCCAGTTTCATTCATCTACATCCATTCCATCTCTCATCCTGGCGGACAGGTCGCCCACGGACGTTGACTAGAAAGACCTGCACTTGGCCTCTCAGGAGGCCACACGACCAAAAAAAATAATTACGAGCCTTACAGTAGTTGCATATAATGTGTAACTTGTGACATGTTATCCTACTATGTGTCTGCCGGGAGTGCAAATCCCTTGTTAACAGTGAACTCTGTTGGTCATTGAAATAACTACTTATAAAACTCCTGTGCCAAATCCTTTCAGCAAATATGATATAATGAATATTTTCACACCAATGAACGACAACTTGAAGATGATTTATTGTAGGAATATCTTTAATGGGGCCTCCAAACCTTCAAGTAAACCATATGCGATATACATTCCACATAGTGCTGTATTTTGACCGACAGTACCTCGAATGCTTACATTAAATAAGAATACAGCAAAAGTATGAAGATTTAATAAATCATAATTGTTTTCAGCAAATATGATATAATGAATATTTTCACACCAGAGAATGACAATTTGAAGATTATTTATTGTAGGAATATCTTTAATGGGGCGGTGTGTTTGTGTGTCTATATGCAATATTCAATTGGAGCAAGAACATAAATCCATAGTGCAACATATGTTCCATTTCACAGAGAGCTTTTATTCACATAGAAAACACACTTCACACCCTGTTGATCATCTTAAGATAGCTTCCCACGGTGGGTGAGTGGTCAACATTGGTCTACTAACACCAAGCTTGCAGGTTCGCTCCTGATCGTAGTAAGTGATTTTAGAAAGGTGGTAGAAATTACGACACCATGTCATATGATGTTGGCATGCCAAAGAACCCATTTGAATTCAGTAGGCCGTGTTCATAATGGCAACATTAATCCCGGGAGTTTCTGCCAACACAAAGTTCCTCATTTCTCTACTGCAGGGTCTTTCACTCAAGGTGCGGCCAGCCCAGCGCTCTAGGTAGAACGTGCAGCTATAAAGGTCAGACGAGCATATCACAGCGCGCTGCTGTCAGAGCATCTAAGATAAGGAAGGAAGTGCTGTGGATTGATGCTTCGGACTCTCGACCCTAAGCTCAGCGATCTGCCGGCGGCGCGTAGAGGCAGCTCGCCGAGCTTAGGGTCGAGAGAGCACCCATACAAATCACATGTAAATAACGAGTACACATAATCAAAGTAAAATAATTACCCACTTTATCACAGAAGATGTCCTCCACCTGCATCTACACATTTCTGGTATCGTCTAAGAAAATTTTCATTTACACGCTTCAGTTCGTCTACCGAGATAGCCTCAATTTCTTTGGTTATATTCTGTTTGAGTTCATCTAGAGTGTGAGAGTTTGTTGCATACACCTTAATTTTCAGTTTTCCCCATAAATAAAAATCGCAAACCGTAAGATCTGGGGATCTTGCGGGCCATAATGGTTTACTAATTACCCTGTTGTCGAAAATTTCCTCAATTAAATCTAATGACTCGTTAGCCGTATACGCAGTTGCAGAGTCCTGCTGGAAATATCCAGATTGGCATTCAGTGTCCGTCAATTGTTCAAAAAATGGCACGAGAATGTCATCCCTATATCTCTGCCCAGTGATTGTGGTTTCAAAAAACATAGGCCCTATTATCCTGTCTGCAGTTACTGCCGCCCACACTCCCATTTTCACATCATGTAGGGATGTTTGATGTATGAAATAAACAGGTTTTTCTGAAGACCAGTACCTGTTATTCTGACTTGAAACATGTCCACTTAAATGGAACCATGCTTCATCAGAGAATATTATTAATTTCGGATCAAGTACCCCATCATCAACACCCCTTAAAACCCAGTTACAAAAATTTACCCTGCTCTCATTATCACGTGGAAGCAACTCTTGAACAACAGTAATCCTGTATGGTTTCAATTTTAACATTTTTGTAGCCCGCCACGCTGAGGTAATCGAAATTTGTGTTTGCTGCGAAAGTTTTTTGAGCGATTTTGTAGGAGTACGTTGTAACATTTCCCCTACCTTGCCTAATTTCTCCTCAGTAAGCACTCGCTTTTTTACTCTTCGTTTTCCAACCAGAATCGAACCTGTACTTCTAAATTTGTTGACAAGTCTTCTAACAATTTCTCTATTTGGAATGGTCGCACCTGGGAATTTTCCTATATACCGCCTTCTAACTACAGGAATTCGTCAATACATAAGTGTCGTACATGAAAATCTTTTGTTCTAATGTGTACGCAGGTTGAGGCATTATTGAACCAATAGGCTTTAACACTTAGCAATAACACGTTATAAAATTTTGGAACACAATAACAATTAATCAATAACCACTAACATGTACACACGTAATAAACTTATAACACTTATAACATTAAATAGGCTATAAACAAAATAACAAAGTCAACTTTACTCGGTAAACACTGCGTTGCAACGGTTCCAGCCTTGCGAAGTCCCACGCTGCTCCGAAACATCAATCCAACAGCACTTCTTCCTTATCTTAATTATGACATATGCTGTGACAGCAGCGCGCCACGATATGCTTGTCTGACCTTTATAGCCCCACGTTCTACCTGGAGCGCTGGGCTGGCCGCACCTTGAGTGAAAGACCCTGTAGAAAGCGCTATATATTCAAGGAGCTTAGATATCTAACCTCCTTGACTTTCATAGTGCTTCAAGGAACAACAAAATTCGACATGCAAGCTCCTTTGGGTGTCAAATAACAAAGCTTGCACCCTGCACCCGAGGCCGTACGATATTATTATTATTATTATCTAAAGATAGTATTGCATATGGACATAAATAAATGTTTTCGACATGATGAATTCCAAAGTATTTTTAAAGGCATATTTAGACTCATTTATTGGAATATACAATACGGTACCAACTATTCATACATAATGTCAGTTTTGCAAAATTATTCTTATTAATGTCAAATTAGAGCTCGCATTGGTTACAGATCTATTTTTAACTATTTTATTATAAGATAATTCATAAAAAACTAAAGTGAAATGTTGACAACAATGCTTTGCTTGCAATTACTTTAGTGTCTTTATAACAACACCACTGAAGAAGGCTGAAACTGATACATTTTATGTATTAATTTACGTAATTATTATTGATTAAGATGTAATAACTTTATTAAATACCAATTGGCATTTATTTAGATGTACAGTATGTACTAGAAATATTTGAAAAATACCCACCCACAAATATAACTACAGTATAGTACAGTAAAAACTGCCTAAACCGGTCCCTTTGCATACCAGAAACCGGGACAAACTTAAAACAAAATTCGGAATGGAGGTACTTCCTATGTAAAATGACACTGTAAACCGGAAAACTGCCTAACGCGGAAACGGAAAGAAATTCCGGAATTGTAGGCGTAAATAACCTGACTAAGACGGATTATCTTATCCATGATACAAAGCTATGTGAGTGTAACTGTACTTGCACCAAGGTTCTAGGAAACATTAACTCTAATTTTTCCTCAAGGATCTGTAAGTGAATGGAATGTACTGTTTCATTCTCCAACCCTCTTGTAATACGCACAGTTTCCTTCTGACAAATGAGAGTAGAAGAAAACAGTGGACTTGAGTGATCTTTAACCCTTAACTATGGAAAAATAAACACGTGCCACACCTCGCTTATCGCCCTCCCAGTATATTTGCTTGCAGTACCTTTCTATGTATAGAAGACCTCTCCACTGCACTTATCTTATCCGTCATTAATAACCATGCAGCTGCAATAAGAAGCTGATGAGTTTCGTAGCAGCCTGGGTGACTGCACATCCACGGTTAAAGCAGTGGAGGAGAGTATCAACATTGCTGAGGAGAAGCTTGAAAAGCTTGAAAAACGGATAACGTGTTGTTTGTGCCCACCAGCAAAGAAGAGGAAAACATATTACAAGTGCTACAGATGTGAAAAACCAGTATGCTTGGAGTGTACAAGAAAGATCTGCTACGAATGTGTTGAGTGAGAGTAACATTGAGGGTCAAGTTCAGTGCTTGAAATTACCACCCCAACAAGAGATCAGTGTGGTTAATTTTCAATGCAGTGGTTATCAAACAGCTTTAATACCCAAGCTAGGGTCCATTTTTTGTTGATAGTGTAAAGGATATATGTGTTTAAATGGAACAGTGCATTCTGAGTAACGAAACTTGATGCGACTGTAATCTGAAGGTATGTGGATTCTGCAAATTAACAAATGAAAAATGTTGTTGTGGTTTTGGGTTGAATAAAGTGTAATTATTCGAATGAAAAAAGCTAGCAATTTCTCTCATTAACTGTCCCTTCCATAGCCACATTAATTTTGATGCGGTCTCTGTGACCTCACATCCATGTTGATGTCACTGAAAATGTACATCCATAGTTAAGGGTTAAAGGTGTTCTTTTTACTGTGTACTGCATTTATTTACGTACTGTAATTCAGACAATGACTTTTAAACATAAGCCACTTACACTGGAGAGAGTTATTGAAGAACACGAGAAAAACAAAGCAAACGTCCGGTTAAAGAATTAATTGTGTTGTTCATAGTGGGAGGAACTCAAATTATTTCATAGTAATCCTATGCGATAATACAGTATTTCCTTGTAGTGTATTTTGTCTTATTAAAACTCAATCCTTTGTAAAACGGAAACCTGTGAAAACGGTTTAGGCAGATTTTACTGTATTTCTAAACACAACAGCAATTCGACAAGAGCTGTTACTCTTTAGAAATAATTCCTTGAAACACACTATTTTTTTTATATGAAAGAAATGGAAGTTAATAATGTTCAGAATATTAAAAATAGCTGCAGAAGCAGCTAATGATATGGCGATTTCTTAGCTGGTGGGGACATGGTTCCTGGTGGAGACCATACAGCTGCTGCCCAACCCTAATCCTCACCGCTGTTCTGGGATCATCTTGTCGGGCAATGGGACTCACAATCTAGCCAAGAGTGGCTTCTCCTTTCCCAGACCAAATGAAGATGAAGAGTTTGAGAACTTCACCCTCGCTGCCATCTCCCCAGCTGTCTGGGATGAACCAGGTACAGCCCAATCTTTATTGCATTCTACCATAGTGAGCCTTCTCTGGATGGGATATGAAGATATTCTTATCTTGTAACCGAACTTTAGTAGGTTACAGAGCTTGCTTTTAGTTTCTGTTGGTAGTAATTATTCTTGTTTTCAGGTTGCCAGCCATGGCCACCTATTGGTGGGGCACCACGGGAAATCTTGTGTGTTGTGGCATAGAGATTCTTTGTGTTGGTCCAGCAGTGGGTGGCAGTTGGACAAGGTAACCATGGGGATGTGTTATTTGGTGATAGTTTATGCTATGAGAATGGTGAGGTCATCTGGTATGGCAATTGGTTTTGGAGAAGATTTTTTTTTTACATCTAGTAAGAAGGACAGAAGTAGAAGTTTAATAAACCAGAAAATAAGAAAAGAAAAGAAAAGAAAAGAGCAGAAGAATATTAAGTCTTGTGAGGAGTATTTATTTTTACTATGAAGATAATTGAGGAGGTAACACGCAAAGACGAACATGTCCACAATAGAAAAAAATGAGATACAATATGGAACGGGATGTACAAGATGAACGGAATGTAAATAGATCGTGCCATTTAAGCAAACTTGAATGTGTCCCATGATACAAGCCTGTGAAAATGCATGGTTCAGCGCAAACACGAACTTGTCCACATCTACATTTCCTGCAAAGACGAACTAGTCCATACGGCCAGTAGGAAGCGCTGATTCATGTCACGTGATTTCCATTCCGGGCGAGACCAGACGTTCCCGCGCAGAGCAGCTGATATTAGCATTAGTTCCGTGCTTCTGTGCTCCGGCTTAATAATATTACATATTGCTATTAAAATTATTATGTCAGTGTTGTAGCAGAATGGATGAAGAATGTGTTCGTGTGAAGACTGCAAACAAGGGTAGCAGAAAGAGGAAAAGGATGATGATGATAATTGTTGTTTTAAGGGCTCTAACATCTTGGTTATCGGCCCCTAATGGTTTGGGTGATGGTGAAGGATGAGATGAGAATGAAAAACTATAACTAATACTAACCTAACCTAACTTACATACTAGAAGAAGAAATTGTAAACAAATAAAGGATAAGGCAAATAAAGGACAGGAAGAAAAGAAATGCCTTCAACTCTCGAAGAATGAGGATTGAGGGACTTGGAAGGAAGGAGAGCCATGAAAGGCAGATAGGAAAGGGGGAAAGAGGAGAGGGCCCGCCCCAAGGTCAGAGGAAAAAGCAGGCAAAACGGACCCAGCTCAGGAATACCTCGGGGTCGCCAACTCCCCAACTCACCAGCCGTGAGCCCTTGAGGGTGTAGCAATATCCAGGGTGCACCAGAAGTGGTGGGCTACATACACCCTGCCTCCTTGAAGGCCTTGTGCAGAAGGCAGGAGATAACATAAAAGAAAAAGAAGGCTGACCCCTTGAAGAATGAGGGTATCAGGAAAGATGAGACAAGGGCCAATTAAGGCGGGAAAGTGAAAGACTCCCTAGGCCTCGGATACCCTAATGCCGTCGGGGTCAGAAAAGAAAAAGAGTTGATCAAGGGAGGTCAACAGGAGAGAAGGCGAAGAGTAGCCCAGCACAAGTGGAAGCAATGCCGGACTCAGCTGGGGTCCCGTGGTCGCCAACCCACGTCCCACTAGACATGAGCCCCTGGGGGAGAAAGAGGAAGAAGTATGATTCACGACGTGAAAAGGATAAAAGGAAACGGTAAGTTGCAGAGTTCAAGAAAAAGCAGTTCAAGAGAGGAGGGTAGCACAAATGATGTCATTGAAGAATGTTCAACGAAAACTACCTCGAAATATAGAAGGTGAAAATAAACCACGTAAATTTTATGTCAATTACTTTATTTTGGTATCTTATGGCAACCATTAATGAATAAAATGTAAGCGATTATGAAAAAATTAAACACCTTCCTTTTGAAAATCATTCAAAGCCAAACTTGTCCAAATGGTTCCTGCAAAAGAAAACATGTCCATAATTAAATGTGCTTTTTAAACAAATATATTCATTGTAGATTTATTTGCAGTCTTGAATTGCCCTTTTTGCATGAAAATGAAATTGTTTGCATTTCAATATGTTATTTTCATTATCATGTATGGCTGAAATACGTTTTTTGTTGATTGTGAAAAACTGTATTAGGTGGACATGTTCGTCTTTGCGTGTCACCTCCTCGATTGTGGATACTGAACCAGAGATCCAGGTAATGGAAGATTGCTTACATGTTGACAAACAGGTATTGAAAGTTTTGATTGCCAAAAATTCTAACAACTATAATGACATACTCATCCTCCATAAACTATACAATAAGTGTGCACCTTACAGGTACTGGTAATATACTAGTTATTAGGAAAACGAAGCAAAATAGTAATGATAGGCATTTATTTATTTATTTATTATTTATTTATTTATTTATTTATTGCCTCCAACAGAATAAAATTCCAATTACTGGAGAACGACCAATTTTTCATAGCATTATCACAATCACATGTTAAATAAAACACAAACAATAATAATACAGTTCACATTGTACAATACTCAAGTTTAACTATTCTTAACACAAATACATGCTGATTGCTAACCTGTTAAAGTGAAAAATTAAGAATACAGAATTCAATACATTGTGATTAGTCTATTATAGTAATGGGAGAAAACAACAAATTATTAAATGTATTAATACCTGGTGATTATCACTTGATACTGTTGTGCAAGTGGTCTATATTTGACAAACAACAGGGTTCATTCTACAATTGCATGAAGTATGATGCATAGATTTTGACATTTTATCAGACATTTTCCAAGATGTATTTGTGTTATTCATTTATGTAGGTACTGACTGAGTATGTTAGTTTCATAATAATAATAATAATAATAATAATAATAATAATAATAATAATAATAATAATAATAATAATAATAATAACAACAATCCAACATATCACAGGAGGCTGTCAAGCAATCTCCTGTACTGATTACATGAAAAGGCAAAATAATGCACCTACACCTTGCTCAAAAGGACTTATTATCTGAAAATACCGGGTGAGTTAGCCGTGGTGGTTACGGCATGACTGATGGCAGTCGCTCACATCCGGGAGGCGAGGAGGTTTGAATCCCCCCGCCGGCAACCTTGAAGATGGTCTTCTGTGGTTTCCCATCTTCCTTCCAGGCAAATGCCGGGGTTGGTCCCTAACTATAGGCCACAGCCGCTACCTTCCAACTCCTCCTCCTTACATTCCAACTTCCCTCCCCAACGGTACTTGTAGCTCACCCATTGGGTGTCCGTCTCGAAGCAGCTACAAAACTGGCGAGCCGAACATGTCCTCGGACACTCCCGGCACTAAAAAAGCCATACGCTAAAAAAAAAAAAAAAAAAAAAAAATCTGAAAATACTTTGCCTTACTATCAGTATGTTCCTGATGCCATTTTGAAAAATCTTACTCACAAGTTGTTATAAGACATCAGTTATTACTGATAAAACCATACCAGATAATCGGCTAGATATTATTCTTGTGGACAAAGTACAGAAGAGAACCTTTCTCATTGATATCGCAGTGCCCAATTACCTTTGCAAGAAACCTCCCGTGAAAAAATCACTATCTGCCCTTGGCCGAGGAAATACGGCAAATGTGGATACAGGAAAGTGTAGTGGTGCTGCCCATAGTTATCTTTTCTACTGGCATCATCCCTAAATCATTGGCTTGCATCCTAAAAGAAATTGGAATGCATCTTGGTCTCCATATCATTATGCAGAAGGCCATCATCTTGGAGGCCTGTTCCATAGTTCATTTGTATCTCAACGTGCCACCCTAAAATAAGTTGCCGTACCATCTTGCAAATAAGCCAACAATGTATTGATTTGTAACTATTGTAACCATCGAGCTAGCTGAACCAATTTTTTTGAATTTCTTTGAAATTTTATTAAAAAAGCATTGATGTGGTGAAATGAATGATAATGACTATCAACAGGAATGGCTCATGTTCCAACATCTTTCTGGAGGGAACTCCTCTGCATTCTGTTTCTAACTTCAAGTACCTTGGAAGTGTTGTTTCAAAGGACAACTCTATAAAGCAAGAGATCTTTAACAGGGGAAATCTACTATGGGATGACAAAATACCCCAGAAAGCAAAATTAAGCATGTTTCATACCTACTTTATTCCAATTCTCACCTATGGACTTGAAACATGTACCCCATTCAATAAGGCAACAGAAATGTAATTCATTTGAGCAATGAACCAGAGGACCAGGAAAGGTAAGATTAGGAATTAAATTAACAGGCAGAAAATTGGTATCAAAGTACCTGTCACTGAACTCCTAGGAAGATGCAGATTACAGTGGTTTGGACACATCATGAGAATGGACGGAAATAGAACACCAAGAAAATATTTCGACAGAGAAGTGAGGGGGAGGAGACCAGTAGGAAGGCCAAGAAATCGCTGGATGGACACAGTGAAGTCTGAGGTCAACAAATGGAATGTGAAATGGGAAGGCGTAGAAGAACAGCAACTCTACTCCGACCGAAAGAAATGGCGAGCGCTTGTATACCATACCCGGGAAACTGGAGCTGGGAAATGATGATGATGATGATGATGATGAATAATAATAATATACACTCAGTCAGACTACAAATATCATTTGAAAAAACTAAGTTCATGACAAACATCACCGATGCCCCAAAAAGTATCACAATTCATGACAGTTTAGTATGTAAAACAAATTCCTTTAAATACCTAGGAGAGTGGATAATGAGCGACTCACAAGAAAAGACAGCAATAAAAACGCATATGCATAAATTACAAAGGTGTTTTCATATGACAAAAGATATATATAATTTAAAAAAACTTATCCTGGAACACTAAATTAAGGCACTATCAAACAGTGGTCAGATCTGAAACTCTGTATGTGGCAGAAACACTTAAATTAACAAGATTTGGTGATTTAGACAAATTAGAGAAGACTAAAAGACGAATTCTGAGAAAAATACTGGGAGATAATAACGCAGAATATAGGTTACGATCAAATTGAGAGTTATATTTGAAATGTGAAAAATTTACTGATATAATGAGAAAGAGAAGATTACAGTTTTTTTGGGCATATTTATAAAATGGAAAATAGTAGACTAACTAAACAGATCTTCAACTTACTGACTAGTTACAAATCCAAACCCACATGGTTCATTGAAATTGACAAAGATTTGACAAATGCCAGAATTCAGACAGACACAATAGGCAACAGATCGCTCTTCAGAGAAGCTATTCAAAAGGCAAAATTTCAAGAAAGGAAGAAACAAACAACTCGCATAAAGTGGACTCAAGAGGAGGAAGATCGTCACTCTAGAAGGATGAAAAAGATCTGAAAACAAAGGAAATTGAATTCAATGGACAATAGCCAACGTTGAGTCATCGTACCCTCCAAATGGGTTATTTGAAAGTAGAAGAAGAAGACACACTGAGTGGCCAAAGGTCATGGGAAGGCACGGAATATGATGTTAATAACGAGTTGCTCCTCTGCGAGCCCTCAAAACGGCAGCAATACGGCGAGGCATCGACTCGACAAGAAATGGGTTTCTTACTCCCAACATTCAACTGGGCGGTGATCTGACTCTCAGTAGCCCTTTGATTGCCCCATATGGTTCTGCTGAGACCGTCCGTTCGTTTAACACCTGTAGTCGTCCCGTGCAGTGGTTTACGTGGATGGTAACATTAACTCTGCGATATTGAAGATCCACCCTCGACACTATTGACCTCGGAAATTCGAATTCGCGTGTAATCTCCGAAATGCTATTACCCAAGCACCGTGCGCCGATGATCATCCCGCGTTCAAAGTCGGTAAACTCGCGTCGTGTTGCCATCTTCACTAGACTTGTGTCTGTGACAGACTGCTCTACCGTAGCTAGCCGCAACGCTCAGGAGTCACACACGGCACATTTTCTCATGGCGCTACCCTTCCCATGACGTTTGGCCACTCAGTGTAAACAACAACAACAAAAATAATTGCTTGCAATGCTTTCTTCATCTAAGGCTTGAGTAATTTTTATTTTGTGGCGAGTCCATTTTGGTGCAGGTGGCTTTAAGGTCCTGCCCAGAATGCAGAAGATTCAGGTTAGAATTCTGACTGTGATCTCATTTTCAAGCCCTACTCAACAGGTATACAATGTAGTTTTCATTCTACAGAGATAAGAAGTTGTGTACATCATTTGTGGACACTTGGAATTTTGACATTGTGGAGAACTGATCAATATTTTTATGCATATAAACTGACCACTGTTTTTGTTTCAAGATGTTGGTCTGACAACCATAGTGGTCGACTTGACCAACTCGAGCCTGGTCTTATCGTCCTGTTTCCGATCATTTGAGTACCAGTGGACGGGTGTGTTTGCACGTCAACGGGAGATCGACTCGGATAAGCTGGACAGTATACATCAAAGACTGAATGCTGTGGAAATAGCTCATGTGTCTTCAGCTGTTCGTGAAGAGTCTATGCACTGCAGAAGTTTACATTGATAAGCCCTCTTGGTAAGTTAGACAGAATAACATGGCTATCTGTACGGGAGAGTTATTTCCCCAGTCCTATATGATAAGAACGGCTGATTTTGATGAAATTGCATCTTTCTTCTAGTAAGCTACTTTGATATTTACAAACTTACATACATATACAGGTGTCTTTTATGTACCTTTGGGCAATGATAGGTCGTGTAGGGGACGGGTATAGGAGTAATTTGAGATAGGGAACTTGGAGTCAGAGCGGCCTCCTTAACCCCTAAAATAAGGGTTGATTCAGGCCCTCCACCCTGTAAGTTAGGCAACCGACCCAAGCCTCTATTACCTTTCTCAATCCTTTAACTCTTGGCAAGATTCATCTCACCATGTGGCGCTGGCAGGTATTACCGGCCTTTCGCACCGCAACGCTATCCAATACGCCAGCGCCACACGGTGAGATGAATCTTGCCAAGAGTTAAAGGATTGAGAAGGTAATAGAGGCTTGGGTCGGTTGCCTAACTTACAGGGTGGTGAGCCTGAATCAACCCTTATTTTAGGGGTAAAGGAGGCCGCTCCGACCCCAAGTTCTCTATCTCAAATTACTTCTATACCCGTCCCGTACACGACCTATCATTCTCCAAAGGTACATAAAAGACACCCTGTATACATACATACATACATACATACATACATACTTACATACATACAACTGCATGCTTAATTAATATCTACAAACACAAGTGATTAAGTGTAAGAGAGGGCTGAAAGTCCTAAGTTCACTACTCAAAAGACAATTATTAATAATAATAAGACTGTAATAATATAATTTATTTGCAAATGTGGACGATGTCCATGGTGGCAAAATACAATAAATATGCAAATACAGTGAGTTCCTCTCATAACTCGTCTGGCCAGCGCATCAAGCTTATCTGCCTGGTGTTGACTGATCACTTCCTGTTACACAGCGCACACTTCCCAGTTCTGGTCCGTGCTTATAACGTGTATTAAGTTAGTGTTGATCTGTCGCTCCAACTGTTCTCGAGTTGTGAAGTGTTACTTGGGGTAAAATTCTCATAATGCCTCCACGTATGTACACGGTAGAGGAAAGGGTATTTATGTACGATAATTATGTGAAAACAGAGTCTTGCTGGGAAGTCGTTAGACGTTTCATAACACATTTTCCAGGTGTACGCTCTCTACATAAGGATACCGTGCGGAATCTCGTAAACAAATTGAGAGGAACTGGTTCTTTACTCGATAAGAAGCGAAGTGTTAAAAAACGTGTACTTAATGAGGAAAAAGTAAATGAAATCTCAGAAAGATTAGAACATACGCCTACAAAATCCCTAAGACGACTTGGACAAGAAGCCGGGGTTTCGAAGACCTCAGCATGGCGGGCTACGAAAATGTTGAAACTGAAGCCATACAAGATTACTGTAGTACACGAACTGCATCCACGTGATCATGATAAGCGGGTACGATTTTGTAATTGGATGTTACGAAACGTTCATCATGAAACTATTGACCCACGCTTAATACTTTTCTCAGACGAAGCTTGGTTCCATTTACACGGTTATATTTCGACACAGAATAACAGATATTGGAGTACAGAAAACCCCCATCGCATATACGAAATTCCTCTTCATGACGAACAGGTCGGAGTATGGTGTGCAGTGAATGGATACAGAATTATAGGACCTATATTTTTTCAGGACACAATTAATGCACAAAGATACAGCGATAATATACTAAAACCATATTTTGACGAACTGACTGACACTGACTGTCGAAGTGGATATTTTCAGCAAGACTCTGCCACCGCGCATACAGCTCATGACACATTAAACCTAATTGAGGAAATTTTTGAAGACCGTGTTATTAGTACTGACTTATGGCCGTCACGGTCCCCAGATTTAACAGTTTGTGACTTTTACTTATGGGGGAACTTAAAGAATAAAGTGTATGCTAGAAACCCTCACACGTTGGACGAACTGAAAGAACATATCCGGAGAGAAATAGCCTCAATTACCGAAGACGAACTTATGCGTGTGAATGGGAGTTTCCTAAGACGATGCCGGAAATGTGTGGATGTAGGAGGAGAGCATTTCCAACATCTCCTGTCATAAGGTGCGACCTTAGTTTATTAATTATTCCTTTCTTCATTTTAATTGTTATCTCATGTCATGCACGGATAAAGTGAGCCAAGTGCTGTTCTGTTCTTATTGCTATGCATGCCGAGCGGGGAGTGCTGAGTCAACGGGAGATAAGCTCGGTGCGCTGGCCGGACGAGTCACGAGAGGAACTTACTGTACATTCTAATAAAGTTGAGATAAATATCCTGACAATAGCCTAAATCATAAACTACAGTACCAGTATCCAAACATTGGAATTCATATATACAGGGTCATTATGTGTGTGTGCGTGCCAGTAAACACGGCAAGCTAAGCCGGCTGTGACTAGCGCAGATCGCGGCCGTGCGCACCCGGTCCAGCCGGAGGTCGGCGCGCACCATCACACTTTTACTAAACATGTTCAATAATGTGTACTTACAGTGCTCATAGGCGATGCTGAAAATGCTCTCCCTCTCTTGTACAGTAAGTTAACACACACCTGACATCTTTTGATGAAAGAATGTCTGTCAACTCTTTTATTATTTACGGAGCCTGTTTCCTTGAACCGTTTAGTGAGCCTCCTAATTGTACTGGCATTAGGCACAGGTCTTCCTGGAAACTAGATTCAAAATTTTCATCTTGTTTCAGAACAAGATTTTCTGCTTTTCATACACGAATTATGGATATACACACGTTCGCGCAATGTGAATTGGTGTCTAGGCATGACCAACAATCACAGTAATCATAATGCTCACTAAACGTGCAACACTAACGTCTAAGCTCTGCAAATACACGCCCATATGAATGACAAAACACGTGTAAACTAACGATATGAGTCAGCGGAACACGCCACCGCCAGCTGGACCAGGTGCGTGCGACCGCGATCTGTGCTAGTCACAGCCGGCTTAGCTTGCCGTGTTTACTGGTGCGCACACACATAATGACCCTGTACAATTACAAGAATACATTTCAGAATACAGTATAAGGATCAATCACTAGAAGTAAATATTAATAATATCTCTACTTAGTATAAAACAAAGTCCCGATTCTTGGATGTTATGGGTAAACTCGAGAACCACTGGATGGATTTTGATGCGGTTTTCACCATTCTGTAAAGGATATCTCGAGGATGATTTCTGTACAAAATAATTTATTTATGATCAAAGGAAGCCGAACAGTAACGATTTTAATGGGATAGTAAAAAAAAAAAAGCTGGCGTGTGAGCGCTTTGTAAGCTTACGCTGGGCAAACCGTTAAAAATATCTATAAACTATGAATGTAAGAATTGTTCAGCATGAAAAGTTCTACAAAAAAGTCTGCGAGAGCATATGTCTATCTTCAATACATCGCCCGGTATAAGTGTTTTTACGTTTTAATTTCTTCCAACCGTGTCCATTCAACTTCTGAGGCGACAGCTTACGACCTAGCTAAGGGCCAGTCTATCATCCCTGTTACAGCCTAGCTAGCGAGCGAACTTATTGCCCCAGATACAACCAGCAGCAAACCGTTGAGTCATGTTGAGTTAAGACCTCTGAGAAGGGTGGTTGTGTTTGGAGTTTCCCTCAACGTGCAACTCGGGTTTTCTTCATTTCGCCTGTGAAACACAGTCAAGTTAAGATTGGATGGAAGGGGGATTTGAGTTTGATTCACCTCGCCATTACCTGGAAGTGCAACTCTCATTTCGCCTGTGAACTTTTGGTTCCGCAAAATTCTCAGTCAAGTTAAGATTAGACGGAAGGGCGATTTTGTATTTAATGCACCTCGCCATTCTTCAATTACGTCTGACAAGAATTTGTTGCACATGATCCCCATGACAATATAATTAATAGCCCAGTCAGTGATTTTAACTAATCATGCCGAGACGTAAAACGGATATTGGTCGTTGTTCATTGACATTGGAAAAAAAAAGCGCTTATCACGTAATGCATTCATAACTGTTCCCGGGCGAAGCTGGGTCGGGTTGCTAGTTAATAATAAAATAAACAAAATAATAAAAATAACAATCACAAACCAGACTCCTCACACCACACTTTGCTTCACACATCAACTCATGTACTGTACCATATAACACTGTCTCCTGATCTGGTACTTTCTTACCAACTCCTTGAATCTCTTAACATCAGAAGGCAAAGGACTGAAAATTTCCCCTGACAAACTGTTCCATTTACTTATCCCCTCCCAATGAAAGAATATTTGCCCCAGTAACTATTCCACTTACTTACGGTAATTTTAATTTTTTTAAATGACTCTATATGAAATTCCTTTCCCAATCTCTCATGAATGTCTTCCCATGCAAATTCCCATTTCTAAGCTAAGAATTTACACCCTAGTCTTGCTCTTGAACGTCTACCAGCCAAACTTTCCCATCCCAAATTTTGATTCATTCCACTCACACTACTTGTCAACCTGTGGTCCAATTACATACCTGGTCGCCCTCCATTGTACTCCTTCCAATTCCTTTGCAGATCTAAGAAGACATGGGTTCGATTCCTACCTCAGCCATCTTGGAAGTGGTTTTCTGTGGTTTCCCCCACTTTTACTCCAGGCAAATGCCAGGATGGTTACTAACTTAAGGCCATGGCCATCTCCTTTCCAATCCTCACTTGACATACAGCCATCACAATAAGACTGGTTATTAAACAAATTCCACACACACCCAAATACATGGGACTACACAACTACGATGTCACAAAGCCCCTAAAGAAATTCAACAAACAATGAGTCTGTAAAATATGTATAGACTGAAAGCATAGTAGTGGCTATTTTGTACTTCTGGATTATGAGTGAATAATATCTATGTAGTCTTTTAAAGAAAATAGAACTATGCCAGTTTTATTCACTGTAAAAGCTTCTACCTTGTTCTGTTTCAGATGCAAGTCCCAACCAGCTCAAGATCACACACTTACACCATTCCAGAGATGCAGTTCTGGAGAACCTAAGACATCCTCATAATTATTTGTTGTGTTTGAGTCTTCAGTCCTTAGACTGGTTTGATGCAGGTCTTCATGCTCCCCTGTTCTGAGCTAATTGTTTCATCTTCACACCCTACATCTGAGGCAATTTGTTTAAAACACTAATCTTAGTCTGCCCCTAAAGTTCTTGTCTTTGACCTTTCCTTCCTTAATTTAAGTTGTTATTCCTGGATGTCTTAGCATGTGCCCTACCATCACCATGCCATCACAGTGTTCATTACTATTGTACCGTAATAAAAATGTAGTTTAAGCTCACAATTCCTCCGCAGGCTATACCACATTCAGAGGTAAGAGTCAACAATGAGAGTTGATCAAAATTAATTCAAGAAAAAATGTTTACTTAAATAATAATAATAATAATAATAATTAAAAAAAAAAAAAAAAGTCAGTCATGCAAAAGTTTGGTTTTATTTTGCTGGTTTAGGAAGAGAGGAATTCTGTGAAACTATCCTTTCAGTGATGATTTATTATGTTATACTAAGAAAGTAATTCGGACTTGATAGGACAAGCAGTTTACAAATTACTGTACGAAATCAATGTTATTTGTATATTAAGGCTTTCACGGCCTGGATTATATAAATAATTCATGTATTTTGAGCTAATGCCGTGTGTATTTAGATTAGAACCATACGTTTCGGAGAAACCTTGCCTCCTTTTTCAATGGAAATCAAACAATGTGGCCAAAGAAAGTATATCAATGGGATTACAAAAATTACAAAAAAATATAGATAAATTCCTCGGTTCGTCACCAGAGAGCAGCTGCCAGAAATTACTGTATGGACCATGGTAGAAGGCGGACAGAGTAGTAAGTAAGGAGAAGGTAAAGGGGGCGGGGTGAAAATATAGAGACTCTTCGAAGAATGAGGATGTCTAAAAGAAGAGGGGGGGGGGGGGGCGGAGGTGGGAGGGTTAGATGGATATAAGGAAACATAAACAAAAGGTGAAGTGTATCTGAACGATACCTAACGTCATACAGGCAACGGCGAAAAAACAGATGGAAACTCCTCCAGTGACGAACAAAGGAGAACAAATCCAAGCTCTGTAGCCATAGAGAAAAAAAGTACAATTTGAAATAGGTGAAGAACAGAGAGACTGAGAGGAACTATCTTCCTAGATCCTTAATAACTGGTAGCCAAGTGTCACTTAGCTGATATCCAGTGTCTCTGTTAAAATTATTGGGCTTTTTACGAATTTCAACTGCCTCCCTTATAATTCTAGACCAGTTGTGCTTAACAAGGGCAAGCGCATGAGCATCCTTGAAAGATACATCGTGCCCTGAAGACAGGGCATGTTCAGCTATAGCTGATTTGTCAGGTTGGTTTAGACGGATGTTCCTTTGATGCTCTTTGATGCGAGTTGCAATGGACCGTTTTGTTTGTCCAATGTTGACTTTTCCGCAAGTATAAGGGACTTCTTACACCCCAGGTTGTAGTATTGGGGACAATTTATCTTTGTTTAATACTAAACGTTGACCAATTTTCGTCATAGTGCCGAAAACTGTTTTTATCTTGTGCTTGCGGAGAATCTTAGCAACGTGGTCAGTGGTGTTGTGAATATAAGGGAGGTAAGCAGTTCCCCTCACGTCGGAGCTCTGAGAAGGTTGTCTATCCCTCCTTCTGGGATGTAGGGACCTATATATAGTGTATTCATTATAGCCATTACCCTTAAACATGGTTTATAACGCATGTAACTCTTCCTGAAGTGTTGATGCCTCACAAATACGTTTCGCTCTTTTGGCTAGAGTTGTTATAATTCCATGTTTTTGTGTTGGGTGGTGGTGGGAGTCTGCATGTAAATAACGGTTAGTGTGAGTTGGCTTACGGTAGACGCTGTGCCCCATGGAGCCATCCGCCTTCCTCCTCACAAGAACATCCAAAAAAGGTCCATTGTGAAGTGGATTGAAGGATGCAGCTGATTTAGGTGGATCAGAAAGTGGTTCAGTTTCTCCTCCCACACCACGAACCACATACCTCCACCAAATCACAGGTTTGAAAGACGCCGAAGATATAGCCTCCCCCTCAAAATGTTCCATGCGAAAATTTGCCACGACAGGTGAGAGTGGACTTCCCATGGCTACACCATCAGTCTGCTCGTAAAATTTACCATCCTACAATAAATAACTGGAACACAAGCAGTGGTGGAATAATCGGGCAATGTCCTCAGGAAACAAATCCTTGATGAGGGACATGACCCAGTCCACCGGCACTCTGGTGAACAAGGACTCTACATCAAAACTCACCAAATTAGCATTTGGTTGAATGGCGATGGTTGACAATTTTTCGACGAAATGGGTTGAATCCCTAATGTAAGACAGTGTGCGCCTCAAGTGCAGCTGAAGCAACTTGCTGAGATATTGGGCAAGAGAGTAAGTTGGAGAACCTATTTTGCCAACAATTGGTCGAAGAGGGACGTCTTGCTTATGGATTTTTGGAAGACCATACAATCTCGGAGGAACAGCATCTCTCGGAATAAGACATCTTCCCTCTTCTTTTGGAAGTTTAACAGTTTAACAAGCTTAGCAGTGGCATTGGATACACGAGGGGTTGGATTAATGAAGAAGAAGAAGAAGAAGAGGAAGAAAACTAAGGGATGACATGTTTCGCTCGTCAGGCGAGCATCATCCGATCTAAATATGCAAGACAAATAGCTCTACAAAACACTACCAAACCTACAGTGACACCCACAGACAGCCTCTGTCCTACAAAAACAAAATACAAGAAAACTTAGTAAGTGTGGTAATTATTACTGATAAATATTAAGGCATTAAGCACCAAAAAAGAACTATTTATTTTAATGTTGCAAAAACTTAGAAATGACGATCCCATCAGCAAAAACAGTCTTCCTCACCCAAACTAATCTATGAAGGTGTAGCTACTATTGCTGAGATACACTTAAGCAGTAAACCCTAAAACTACAATAGAATTGTAAACTAATATGCAGAAATGAACTACAAGTACAGGGTCTTTCATATAAAGTAAGAACGCCAAGCGGCGGTTTTGTTATCCGTGGTGACGTTGGCCGAGCTTTTGGCGCCATGGCCCCCTGCTTTAAGCGTGTGTGTAATCCCATATGAAATATTACCTTATAAAATATGCTGGAAGTGTCGTTCTTCCTGGGTTATATAGGCATTGTATCTGGTAATCATATTCTGGCTGATGCGAGTCAGTTCTGCCACTGTAATGTTTCTGATCTTTAATTTTATGTCTTTATTGAGCACTGAGTCAGTAGTGTCAAACTTATTTTCAATTACGTGAATCTGTGCTAGTGAAGGTGGCACTTCATCGGGAAATCCTGAACAAATGCATCACGTACCCGCCGAACCGACTCGTACGTAAAATAAGTTTTATATACAAAAATACGATGTATAATGATAACTGTCTTACCATGTTAGCATCTGAGGTTCAGACTGGCAACTGAACACCTGCACGCTTATTTCAAGGTCAAGTATATACTATGCGCTTTCAATACTACAACAGGGGCCCGTGGCGTGCCATAAGCTCGGCCAAAGCCACTGGAGCAGTGGATAGCAAATCCGCCGCTCGTCGTTCTTACTTTATATTAAAGACCCTGTACTCTGCTGTGATTATTAAAAGCTATAACTACAAATAAATTATTGTTTGTTTACTACTATTGTAGTACACCTTAACTTAGTAGCAGACAAACATTTCAGGTTATTTTTCACATATTCCAGTAAATGGAATGATTTTTGTGCTTATCGACTGAAAACTACAATATTAATTGATAGGGGAGAAAC
This sequence comes from Meconema thalassinum, assembly GCA_946902985.2. Taxonomy (NCBI): domain Eukaryota; kingdom Metazoa; phylum Arthropoda; class Insecta; order Orthoptera; family Tettigoniidae; genus Meconema; species Meconema thalassinum. The sequence goes on from OX336393.1 coordinate 182,197,115, forward strand.
GTGCACTTTGCTCCTTGGTACGGAAGTGTTCGCGCCTGCTCATGGTATCTGTAATTGTATCGATAGCTGGATCTCAAGTGATGAAATGTCCCTCTCTAAACTTGGTGTGGCGACAGCTAGTGACAAGAGGTTTTGTTTCGCTCCCAGTAGTACAGCAGCAGTGACCCCCTCCAGTTCCTTCCCCTCCAAGCCCTTGTGTTCGTGCAGGTGTGCGCCATCAGGTATTAATTGCTATTCCCGAAGGATCCACCCCATTTAAACTGGGGCGAAATGCTGACAATACTGGTTTGAGTTAACTGAATCAATTGTTCAAAATATTTGAAATTTGATACTGTGTCATTAAGCTCATTCGAAGTAAAAAATATCCTGGATCCTTTGGGAAACAATTTATTTCAATACGAGTTGCTCACATCCGTAGGTTTAACCAAAGTACCCTACTCGTGGCCCCTGGGTGGTGCTAAGGAAGCAACAGTATTCTGGCAGCCAGACTTTCCTCTTAGAAGATCTCCTGGCTATAATACACATGGAATCAAATTTTTGTTATTATTATTGTGTTTCATTGTGTGATGCCATACACTAAATAGATTAATAATGAACTATAATAATATCGTATGGCCTCGGGTGCCGGGCAGCTTGCATGTCGAATTTAGTCATTCCTTTGAACGCTATGAAAGTCAAGGAGGTTAGATATCTAAGCTCCTTGACACTATACCGCTTTCTAGTAGAGAATGGAGGAAATTTGTGTTGGCGGAAAATCCCGAGATTAATTTTGCCATTGAACACGGCCTACTGAATTCAAATGGGTTCTTTAACATGCCAACAACGTATGACATCCATGTCCTGATTTTTGTCGCCTTTCAAAAATCACTTACCACGGCTGAACCTGCAAGCTGGAGCAAAACATCCTTAATAGAAAGTGCAATGACATATGAATTTTGACTTAAAATATGTATTGCTGATCACCGTACATGCGATTTCATAAAATTCTTTTTAAATGAGCTATTTTATTATTAAAAATATTTACTGTACTTGGACATATCCTTTTGGCAACTTCAAATATGGTACAGATAAGAGAACTTTGAACAAAACAATTTCTTTTCATTAAAATTCCCACTTTTGAGGAAGAATATCTTGGACTCCAGCAAAAATACCATGATTAAAATGTTCAGAACACCTTTCTAAAAAAAACATGAAAAACTCTTATTACTTAAAATCTGCTTTTCAAAAAGTATTAATTCGGGCGTTCATGGGTTAATATGGTGTTTTTCTTCAAAATTGTTTACACAATTCATTACTTACTCTTATATTATTCTCATAAATAGACATGAGTCTTCAGAGATGTAAAAATAACAAGAATAAAAGCATTCCTTAGATTTGATGATAAAATGTATGACAGTATTCAACAGTTTGCTATTCCCGAGGATATGCACCTCTCTATGCATAAATACATGTGATGATGGCCTCCTCCCTTGTAAAATTTCAATCCGGAGGTAAACTAGTCCCCCGTTCGGATCTCCGGGTGGGGACTACTCGAGAGGGGGTTAACATCACAGAAGTGACAAAGAGGAACTCTGACATTCTACGGATCGGAGCGTGGAATGTTAGAAGTCTGCTAGGAAATGGAAGGTTAGAAAACTTAGAAAGGGAAATGGATAGGTTGAGGTTGGATTTGGTTGGGATTAGTGAAATGCGCTGGCAGGAAGAACAGGACTTTTGGTCAGGAGACTATAGGGTCATTAGCACTAAATCAAACAATGGCCAAGCAGGGGTTGGCCTCATATTGAGTAGGAAACTTGGACAGCGGGTGGAATATTATGAGCAATATAGTGAACGGATTATTGTAGCAAAAATAAATACTAAACCTACCTGCACCACAGTGGTACAAGTCTATATGCCTACCAGTCAAGCTGATGATGAGGATGTTGAAAAGGTCTACGAAGAAATAGACGAAATTCTGAGGTATATCAAGGGTGATGAAAATGTTATAGTAATGGGAGATTGGAATGCTGTGGTAGGAAAAGGGAGAGAAGGGAAAATAGTAGGTGATTTCGGATTAGGTGAAAGGAATGATCGAGGAAGCAGGCTGGTAGAATTCTGCACTGAGCATGAGTTGGTCATAGCTAACACCTTATTCAATAACCACAATAGAAGAATATACACATGGATGAGACCAGGAGATACAGGGCGTTACCAAATCGACTTCATTATGGTCAAGCAGAGGTTTCGAAACCAGATTTTGGATTGCAAAACATATCCTGGTGCTGACATAAACTCTGACCACAATCTGGTTGTAATGAAATGCAGATTAAAGTTGAAGAAACTGAAGAAAAGTCAAAAGCCAAAAAGGTGGGCAATAGACAGACTGAAAGAGAAGGATGTAAACGAAAGATTCAAGAAGAGTATAAAGGAAGGACTAATGAAAAACCCTAAACAAACTTCAATTGCAGACGAATGGGCACTTTTGAGGAATGAAATAACAAAATCCGCAGAAGAAAACATTGGTAGGAAAGAGAGAATAGGTAGAAAACCGTGGATCACTCAGGATATACTCGAATTGATGGATGAAAGGCGGAAGCACAAGAATGTAAGAGATGAAAAGGGGAAAGCAGAATACAGACGTCTGAGAAATGAGGTTAACAAGAAGTGCAAGGAAGCGAAAGAAGAATGGTTGAAAGAGAAATGTGCTGGTATAGAAAATTGTCTGAAATTAGGAAAAGTAGACGCAGCTTATCGAAGGATTAAGAATACTTTTGGGGAAAAGAAGACTAAGTGCTGTAATATTAAGGACACAAATGGAAAGCCTCTAACAGATAGGGAAGAAAAGGTTGAGAGATGGAAAGCTTACATAGAGAGTTTGTATAAGGGAAAGGAGATTGAGAATCATGTAATGGAAAGGGAGGAGGAAATTGATGAGGATGCGAAAGGAGATTTAATATTGAGATCAGAATTTGATAGAGCTTTGGAAGACTTAAGCAGGAACAAAGCACCAGGCATAGATGATATACCGATTGAGTTGCTACGCTGCATAGGAGAGGAAGGTCTGATCAGGTTATTTCACTTGGTGTGTAGGATTTATGAGACAGGTGAGGTACCCCCTGATTTCAAGAAGAATGTAATCATCCCTATACCAAAGAAAGTGGGAGCTGACAGATGTGAAGATTACCGTACAATCAGCTTGATTACTCATGCTTCAAAGATCCTGTCTAGAATAATTTACAAGAGGATTGAGAGCCAGATAGAAACGGAGTTGGGTGAAGACCAGTTTGGTTTCAGGAGAAATGTAGGAACAAGGGAAGCTGTACTAAGTCTTAGGCTGATTTTGGAAGGTAGAATAAGGAAAGATAAGAGAACGTTCATGGCTTTTGTAGACTTAGAAAAGGCTTTTGATAACGTTGATTGGACTAAATTGTTTGACATTTTGAAATCGATTGGAATAAAGTACAGGGATAGGAGGGTGATATACAATCTATACAGAAACCAGACAGCAGTCATTCGAGTTGAAGGACATGAGAGAGAAGCTGGTATTTAGAAAGGTGTAAGGCAAGGCTGCAACTTATCACCCATACTTTTCAATCTTTACATTGAACAAGCAATGAAGGAAATTAGAGAAAAATTTAAAGTGGGAGTGAAGATTCAAGGAGAAATAATTTCAACTCTGAGATTTTCTGATGACATCGTCATCTTGGCCAACAAGCCTGAGGATTTGAATGAGTTTTTGAATGGTATGGACTCCGTCTTACGGAAAGAATTCATGATGAAAATTAATAAATGTAAAACAAAAATACTGGAATGCAGCCGAAATAAATCAGAAACCTCTATGGAGATCAAATTGGCAGGTGAAATGCTGAAGGAAGTAGGAGATTTCTGTTACTTAGGAAGCAGAATCACCAGTGATGGACGAAGCAAAGAGGATATAAAAAGTAGGTTGGCTCAGGCAAGAAAAGCATTTCTACAAAAAAGGAATCTGCTGACATCGAATATAGATTTAGGTATTAGGAAGTCATTTTTGAAAGCCTTTGTCTGGAGCGTGGCGCTCTATGGAAGTGAAACTTGGACTATTGGTGCAGCAGAAAAGAGGAGAATTGAAGCATTTGAAATGTGGTGCTACAGGAGAATGATGAAGATCAGATGGGTAGATAGGGTTACAAACAAAGAGGTATTAAGACGAGTGGGAGAGGAGAGATGTTTCTGGCGATTGCTAATGAAGAGAAGAGATAGGTTGGTAGGACACATACTAAGACACCCAGGAATAGCAAGCTTAGTTATGGAAGGAAGGGTCGAGGACAAGAACTGTAGGGGTAGACCAAGTTTAGAATATGTTAAACAGATTGCCTCGGATGTAGGGTGTGGTAGCTATGTAGAGATGAAACGATTAGCTCAGGACAGGGAGGCATGGAGAGCTGCATCAAACCAGTCAAAAGACTGAAGACTCAAACAACAACATTTTCTGTAACACTGCCTGCTGCCAGATATCTCGGCAAAGGTATGGTCCTGAATACGGTACTGGCATAAAAAATATGCTACGGTGACATAAAACATATTATATGAAGGCATGCATTGTTAAAAAAAGCTGTATATGGAAAATCGTTTTGTGTATATATGCATGAAATGTATTCTAACTCATTTCATATGAATGTGTTACAGAAAATGTCTTGCCTTACCACTGACCCTGTATCCGCCTAGCGTTACCATATGGTAACGCTGGGAAAATTAGTCCCGGGCATGAGCAGATATAAAGATACACGTAAGATATGTTACTGAATTATAAACTAGATATGTTTACTGCCATAATCCTGAAGACAAAGTAAACTATCTCCATTTTACGCAATAATTTGGCATGCCGTACCTTTTGCGGCATGCCATCACGACGTGAGAAACAAACCAAGAATTGCACCCAATTGTTGGGACATCACCCAAGACATTCCCTAGAGACTAGTGTACGGGAAATGAATCAATAGACCTTCCTTGATCATATAAGCGCGAAGTTCGAATATCTTTAATTGGCAAAGGTCCTGTAGAGCCAGTGGCGGCCGGTAATAAGGTTGCAGTGTTGCACAACGACCAGATTAATTCATGAAGAATAAACATACGAAATCCGGCATTTATGAGCTCAGTTGCAACCAGTGCAAGGCTACATACATAGGCCAAACCGGAAGAAGCTTCCGTATTCGTTATAATGAGCATATTTCTGCCATTAAACACAGAAAATTTTCAGCAATGGCGTCACACATGGAGGAATCCGGTCATAAGTTTACGACCATAGACAATGACATGAACATCTTACATTACGTCAATAAGGGCAGTTTGATGAATATCTTGGAAGCAATTCACATAAATACATCCCAGAGATCAAATTGTTCTAATAATTTGAACGACATTATTTTTGAGACAAATATATTATTCGATATGATAGCAGATCATTTAAATGTCAAAACACGTAAACTGCCATAGATCATAAATCCCACCTTTTCCATAAGCCCCATCTCCCCCCCCCCCCCCCTTTCTTCCCGCACTCACTCATCTAAACCCGCTTTGCCCCACTCTCGACTGCCCCCCCACCTCCTCACGCCGAGCAGGTTGTTAACTTTATCATACATGTCAGACACACGCGCTCAGTAGCCAGTAGCAGCATGTTGCTCACGCTAAGCGGAGCTTGACCCCTTCACTTGATATCGCAGGGCTGTTATCGTCTGACTTCGGTAAGTTTTTACGTTTTATTAAAATCATACGACCAATACTTCTTTATTTTTTCAAGTAAGCTGTTTTTATAAGTAATACACATTGTTACTAATTCGCACCGTTTGTCTTCTTCAGGGTCATATGCAACAACACGCCAAATTTTCTCTGTCGTTTTCCGTAAGTTGTTTTTTTGTTTTTTTTTCTCAATCCGTTTTTCGAGCTGTCTTCCGTAGTTGTTTTCTCAGTACTAATTATGGTCACTCATTTCAGATACCGTGTGACAGAAGATTATTTTAATCCGCCAAAGACAGGTTGCCAAATGAAAAAAAAATTATAACAAAAATTTGTTAAAAGATGTAGCCGTTGCCGTCCAACCCATCTTCAGCCACACCAACAGAAATGTTAAAACAGTATAAGATATGCAGCAAGTTTCTACAGTACGCCAGTTATAGACGTCAACATATGAGCCCGGCGTTTCACAGTGTCAAATGACATTTTATATAGATATAGAACAAGTGCAAAAATAACATGTACCTGAAGCCCGTAAACTATGCATGCCATTTTTAGATTTTTAGACTCTCAGATATTGTCACAGTGTTTTTAACTTTTTATTATATATGTGCATTTGTGTTATCGATGTTTTTGTGCTCTGATGAACTCCATATTATAAGTTTGTGGGCTGAAGAAGGGTCTAGAAGAAATAGGACCCGAAACATGTACCCATGAAATGTTTTAACAAATTATAGTATTGACTAGGCGGAAAATTGTAAGTTTTATTCTTCATGATTACTGTCAATACGGAACCTGAAATGAATAATATTTCTAATAACAGATTAATTCATGAAACACAATTAATTCCGTAATAATATTTTTAGTACTAGAAGTTGAAAGTTTCCTTCTATATGTATAGGAATTCATAGTTCTGTTCTTTAATAATTCAGGAATTATTATAGTAAGTTACTGTGAACTGACTGAGAATGCAAGGCGCGCCAGCCGTCTAGGAGCGCTCGTCGGTTTGGTCGTTGCCAAGCCCATGCACCGACCAGATCTCAATAGTGAAGGGTATGGCAGAGATGCTAGACCGGGTAAGCCCTATCCCAACAGTTAACTCGGCTGGGCGTTGCCCGCTGACTGCAACAAGGAGCAGAGGCGCAGGCGCGGACAGAGACATCCGAGATGCTTACTCAACCGAAACCGTGTCTTGCAATGTTGCGCGTGCACTTGTGACACTCGCAGTTCTCACCCTCTTACATAACGAATAGAATAAGAAGTGATATCACTGGCCTAGTATGCCTGGTCCGCCGCAGCGCAGCGCTGGCTCCGATCTGTGATGTAAGTTAGCATTGGCGCTTACGAGACTTTTAAAACCTTGCGACCTGTTTTACATGTTAAAACACCACAAGATATCCTCATAGACGCTAATAAGTTCGACATCTCCACTTACTTTACTGTGCCCAATTATAATTTAATAAGTCGTCTCCTGTAATAGTCCAGTTTCGACAATAAGCGAAGACAGAGAGCAAGTTCAAAATGGAATTAGTTTAGCCAGCTATCGGTAAATTTGAAAAAAGAACGGAAAAATTAACCTCGCTATCAGAAAGGATTTCTTCACATTGTTACACATTTTACATTCCCTTAACAGACATGCAACACAGAAAGAAAAAAAATAGCCGTACGAACGCAACTTTACCGTAGATTACTATACAATTCAATAATAACCATAAATTTCACTCCACAAACACCAAAATCAGTAAACTACCATCATTTCAGAAGAACTTAACATTAAACAGACATAGAAGGCATAGTTATGACCCCTTCATAGAGTAGGCTATTGCCTAAAACTGATCACGCCTCCTTCAGCATTACGGTACATATATGTTTTTTAACTCATTGTCTTTTTATTCTCATCCCTTTGTTCACAGAAGTAGTCTTTAATGGCATCAAGAGCATTTTTATTTACACCATACTGGACAAATACTTAGGCACATTAGGAAATATATGTGGAACAGAATAGTCTTTCAATCGCCAGTTGGTTCTTAGGAGAAGTACTACTTTCTTCCCTTCTATCACAAATTTGTCAAATTTAACAATTAAATCTCCTGAAAAGTGAGCATCACAGATGTAGGACTTTTCAGTTCCCTATCCTTCCCTGGTATGGCCCCTTTGCACTTGATAAAACGTTCCTTATCTTTAGGAGGTTTGAAAAACCGTCTGACCTCTTTACAGTCCCCATAGCTAGATCTGCATCCTGGTACAATAGAGCAAGGCATCTTCACTACTCACATTAAGCACTCATGAAAATGTAAGAGCTAAACTGCTGTTTACTTACATTAAATAACAATAAAATTAACATACGAAGATAACATGCTATTGAGGGAGAAGAGATCACACTTCATATTCTATTCGTTATGCCTCTTATATAACTTACGTTGTTTTGTTCTCGTGAAGGTTTTCATGTATACTAACTTATATTCCAATTTTAATCCGATGAAATTGTGATGTCTCTGAACTGCGGCATTCGTTATGAATGAGGTACATCCTGTTACGGCTGTGAGTTTGTGTCATCACTCGCCGCATGAGTCACAACTGCCCCAGGGCTGGGCTGTGGCCTGCCTCCTGTATTGCGTGTGCCTTATGCAACAGGGCTACTAGGACAAAGGGGTAGTCCAGAATATTCGTGACTGGACCAGCGATGGAAACCTCGAGAAGCCGTGAACCCTGGATGGATCTAGAAGCATTTATTGAGTCACCGGCCTGCTATATAAGTGCGACCTGTCTAGCAGTTGTGGTTGTTGTGTTTTACGAGCTAGTGCGAGCGATTATCTTGTGCGACAGAAGTGTGGTGACGAAGTGCTGTGCGAGTTACGAAATCCAGTGACATTGTTTCTCCAGCTTGTGGACAGCGAAATAGCCTGCAGCAAGTGATCGTAAGTAATTGTGGTCGGTGAACATAAAGGAGAGGAGCAAGTAGTTTCTGTCAAGGCCACCGTACTCATTAGGACGGATTAACTTCTGTGATGTGTTGACAAGTGGAAGGGCCAAGAGCGCTCAAGGAAGAGACTTGAGGAAACTGGAGTAAGGCTCCTAATTGCTTGTATTTGCTGATTAGTGTAATTTTCTGGCCACAATAAAGTTAATTATTTCTTTAAGCAGTAATTGGTGTTGTGCTTTGTACCCCCACCGTAATCCAGTTAACAAAAGTGCCACTAGGGGGTGGCACGTAACAACTGGTGTCAGAAGCCGGATTACGAACTCAAGCACAACACCTGACGGTCCTGGTTTCAAAACCCGAGCAGGTCATTTTCTCTAATTTTCCTGTGAGTGCATGCCCTTTACAAGGCAAACAACTAAAATGGAGGCGCAATTGGCAGCATTGCTAGAAAAGTTAAATGGCATAGAAGACGGCCAGAAGAATTTAACCAAGGACCTAACTGCCAAATTAGAAGACGGCCAGAAGAAGATGGAAGACAGCCAGAAAAGTTTAGCCGAGGACCTAACTTCCAAATTAGAAGAAGGTCAGAATAAGCTAGCAGAGGACCTGAAGGACGGCCAGAATAAGTTAGCAGAGGACCTAACCGCCAAATTTCTGGATGGCCAGAAAAATCTGGAAGAGTGGCTGCTGACGAAATTAGAGGAGAGCCAAAGGAAATTAGAACAGGGCCTACGTGAGGAAGTCGCAGCAGTGGAAAAGAAGTTCGACGCCTTACAAGTGGAAGTTGCCGAGCTGCGTCAACGCCCGCTGATGGGGGTGGAGGAGAAGTTCAACGCCTTGCAAGTGGAAGTTGCCGAGCTGTGCCAACGACCGCTGATGGGGGTGGAAGAGAAATTCAACGCTCTACGAGAGGAAGTTGCCGAGCTGCGCCAACGCCCGCCCACCTGTTCTGCTTTTGTGTAGAGTGTGTTGTTGGTTTGACTAACCCGCGTCTTAACCATTTGTTCTGCTTTTGTGTAGAGTTCTTACTGTGAATGGGCTGGACGGCGATACCGGTGTCTACTGAGTTTAACCCGGCACCTGTCCACCATTTGTTCTACTTTTGTGTTAAGGGTGTTTGATTGTTTCTTACCCACACCTCCCAGTATTTGTTAAGGATGCTTTATGAAGAACTGCGGACACGTTTAGAGAGCAATTTACATACAGGGGAACTGGCGATAGGAATGAATACTCACCTAGCTCACCTCTAGGTCGCACACTTGCTGTGCAGCGCCTCCTGCATGTCAGCGGTCAATGGAGATCTTAAAACTAGGTACTAAGCTAAAGGGAAGGGCTTCTTAACCTAAACGAAATAAAAAGGTAGTCGATAGACTGTTCAAAAAGGGGGTTTATTAAGAAATAGTGGCAATTGCAATAGGGGAGGATGGAAATAATAATCTAAGGGGGAAAAAGGAATTAAGCAGGCACGATGTCACTCACCCCACCGTTGATACCGGTCTTCCATGATGATGGTGGCGTTGGGACTCGATATGGGGCCATCCCCCATATCGGTCCGGCGTAGCACAACTCCGATAGAGTGTAATACTGTCACTGCAGGTTCAGAAGAGTCCACGTTCCTAAGAGAGACCGCGCCGCGTGTTCGTACCTCTATTTATAAGTAAAAGGTGCTTGGTCAGTCCAGTCAGCGGTATGTTGGGAGTGTAATGTCCGCTGTGTCCTGTCCAAGTGCTTGCTGTTGGAGCCTAGGTCTATGACCTACGGCTTACTCCGTAGTCGTGTTGCCATGTCGTCTTTTACGTAGTTCCCTCTGATTATATTTTATGTATTTATAGGCTCAGTCCTTTTATAAAGGGCTGGGGCCAGGACAAGTCGCTTTCCTGTTTTAATAATCGTCCTCGATTATTGGACTGGACTTGGGGGCGGAAACTTTTATTCTCTTCTTTCTCCTTCTTCTTCTTCTTCTTCTTCTTCTTCTTCTTCTTTTCTTTCCTTTCGTCGATGTGAATTTGTTTTCGATTCGTCGTATCGTCCTTCGTCGCTTCTGGTCTTCTTCGTAGGTGGGAGGATGAGCGAAATTGCACCGTGCTAAGGGTTGGAAGGCGTGGCAAGAGTGTTGGGGTGGTTTGTTTTACAGTCATTTCATAGCAGATAGTTCTCTGTATCTGTCTATATCCCATATTGTATGTTTGACATAATCTGTATTGCCCATTTGGCAGAGTTGAAATTTGCATAAAAGTATTGACATTGTTTTGTTAAAATTGAAGAAAAAACTAATAAATGGAATTTCAGCGGAAATATAAATTGAAAGAAATGAAGCTGAAAGATATATCTTTAATGAAATCGCATAGGAAATTTACATTATTAGCACCGTACTCGGACTAGTGCGTGACTTGCGTACGATGCCGTCAAGTCGAGCCCTGCCGCGAGGATGCATACATAACTGTAAATTTCCTACGATGGAAAATGATGCTGTAAGGAGCTTAAATAATGGCGATCCCTTATGAACTAGCACGCGCCCTTTGTAGCGTGTGTAAAAAAGGGAAAGAAAAAATGTAGTGTATTTTACTCTAGGCCAAGTGTAGCTATGAGGGTGCGCTACTATGATTAACCTCCTTACAACGTGGGGATGATGAAATAAAATCGTAAAAATATCCTAGAAAACGTGAAATTCCGTCAAAGTTACTTGATGATGTTCGTAAAAAACATGTAGTTAAGTTATTAAGAGAAAAAAAATTAGCATTGAAGCATTGTTAATAAATAGCTGAAGGCTCCTGCCTAAATCGGCTGACATTCTAGTATGGTTTGTAGGTTTTGACTGCTGTTGCTGCCATGCGTGTTGTAACTTTGGTCTTGCGTCACGTTCATCCGGGGGGCATCCTGCATGAATGTCCTACTGGGGGATTACAGGATTGTACAGCGTATAATTAGTCTGAAATAAGAAATCTCTCTTAACGTTTTGTACAGAGGGATTGGTTTACCCTGGTACCGTTATTTTGTTTCACTGAAGTTCGTTACGTCGTACGAGTTAATCTCGTTACTTAATGTCTGCATTATGACATATATACTAATATCCTTATAAACTAACGTGCAATATGTATTCATTGACCTATTGGTTATTGTGGTCATACACTATATCACGTCCTATATGCGTCGTTGTAAAACTGCAACATGCTTCCTTAAGCATTTAGCTGCGTATATACTCTTATACTTCGTAGAACTTGAATCCTTTATATTTGTAAAAAACTTTCTTATACATCGACGTAGACCTTTGCTATAGCTGAGAATTAATCCTTACTTTCTCAGCGTGATTTAAGCGACGTATTCGCTTCTTAATCTATAGATATGCAGACATTATGTAAGGATACTCGCACTACGTGTACACTCGATCGTTAAGTTTAAATATATTATCGTTAAAATGGCGACTGTTTCGTCGGGAAGTTATTGAAATTGGAAATTATTTATTGCCTCTACGGGCTAACTTGGGAATTCTGTGCACTGTATAGAACTTCAGGAAATATAAATTAACAAGATAATACTATCTGAAAATATATTATCTGAAAAAAATGACATTTATTATTGACATGTGATAATTGCCTGTAAAAAATAACACTGTTAATGACATGGTATTGTGCCCTTTTAGCAAGAAATATGCCAATCACAGTATACCAGCGTAGCTCAATTCGGAATTTTCGGGGCAGCGGTAAGTTCCCCCACTCTGTGACTCACATATTTTGGATTAATTACAGGATACACTTGCAAAAATAACAACAAAATCAACTCCTATTTTAACACATTTAATTAATAAAATTAATGGCGCTACAAACACTTTAACAATTTAGTTACTGACCCATAATCATCTACTTGTTCCAAATGAACAAGGAATCACAAATATAATAAACAAATATTGTATTCAAACATATGGTTTCCACATAAACCAACAATTCCTACTTAGTCTTACTTCCATAAAGCATCAACTGTAAGTCTTATATAACTCCGAGCTCTTTTGGCTCCCTGCTTTACATAATAATGGTGTCATTCTTGTACACCTCAAATACTACTTTCATATTTTCTTAATTCTCAAAAAAACAAATGTATAATTACATTTAAAATTTTATGTTAATTATCTAACTCAATATTTTGGGCATGTTCACACATTCAGCTATTATCATCTCTCTTTATTTTCACAAATATATTAAGGTAATCAGGAAATCACTTGTGTACTCCAGAGCGTGAAGATACTTGACACAGTCAAAAAACTATAGTTACTCCCGAAACTTAGTTGCCTTCAATTAACTCGTGGAATCCTACTTCCATACATCATTACAATAGGGATTATTATTTATCTCTTATGTCTTATAAGACCATTATCACATAAGAAACTACGATCTGAACAGGCAAACGAAAATATCAATCTACAAGGACCTCGGTTCGATGCCCGGGTCGTTAACCACTTTAAACACTCACGGTGTCTTTACTACATCTTACGAGACGGTTTCGGCCCACCCTTACTCTAAGAGAGCCAGGCCATTACACTCGGGCGCGATTTATGACACGGAGGGTGACGGGCGACTCTCTGTCTAACCCACGTTAGCAGCTCCTTTCCACGGCTTTCAAAACAAACCTTCACATTATACTCAGTTCTGGGGAGAGACCGGGCTTTTACTGTACTGTATCCATTCAAACAAATATTCTTTGGTTCATAGACCACTTTCGTAACCTTGGCATTTATTAATTATGAGAGGGTCCTCATTGATTGGGAAGATTAATACACATTCGACGACGGAGAATTAAGGGGCTTTTATCATAAGAGGATTCTGAGTTCGAATCTCTTCACATGCCTCGGGAACCATTCCCTTATAGAGGACTTATACAAGACGCGATTTAAAGTCGGCCGTGGCCTACATGACATACGCTCAATAATACCATACATTAGCTCCCTTTCAATACCTACACAATGCCTCGTGATACTACGTCACAAATAGAGGACTTATACAATTATCAATTCACTACAATCAACTACCCTCCATAAGTAATTTACCAAGTATTTTAACTTCTACGCTTTCCTAGCGTGACATTTTAATATTATTTGCGCTCCTTTGCGCTATGCATAATTTTAAGCCGAAATGTCTTCCCAAGAACTGATAAATCTCATTAGTAACAATTCATATTATTATATTAATCTTTTCCGTTGCCGATAAATCGCTCCCTTTTAAAACATTCCCTTGAACATCATATCTTACACATACATTAAGGCTTTAACGCTCTTATGTTCACATCAATTTATTTGATCTTTATTTAATATTTCCATACTTAGTTATTAGTATTATCTTTATTCTTTACACAAGCTCAAAAGCTATTTCTTTCATATCTCAACTTTACTTTATTTAAATATCTTTCATGATAATTACTGATATTTCGCTTGCTCTTATGACATTCGTTAAATACATTAACATTTTATTCACATATTTCCTCTACGGGACTTATTCTTTACATAATTATTTATAATTTCTCAAATTTCTATTATTGTTCAGACCGCGTTCTTGTTTATTCAGTATTTATTTCTTAAAACACATCCCTTTTACTCAAAACTCCGGTGGATTTGTACACAACCATTTCCTGACACCAAAATAGAATGAAATTCAGTACTCACATGTTTTTAAGATCGTCCCATGATCTTTATTCTTGTGCGGTGTTTCATTTTGGGCCCACTTTGAACTTTTACTCCATATTAAAGGAATTCATCTTATGTACAAACACTTCTTGACATATATTTAAGACACTTAACATTGACGACATTTTTATACACTGATGTGTCCCTTTAGAACACATAATAAACACTCAAAAAATATTAATTTAACACACAATCTTGATAAATTTACACTTCACAATTCTTGATCACTAGGCCGTATTTCTGAGCCTATCACACGTGACCTCTTAATTTCCCGTCTCCAAGGGTGAAATTTATTCAATGTCGGCTTCCTATCCTGCAGAATACGAAAGTCTCGAAACATCTACTGTTCCCTGGAATCCAAATTCTTCTACTCCTATCCTGGATGACCGGCTATTTATCTAGCTTGAACGGCTTCTTTGTAGATCTGGCTTATCGATCCTAGCGAAAGTCTATTCGGATCGAGGTCTCCTCAATAACCTCTCGATGACCTATGGATTTAGTTTATAGCAGCTAGTACTTCTCGAGTCTAGTACTTTTAGAATAGTTCGCCTGCTTTCTGGAGATAATGTTTATAGTCTCCGTGCTTCTTTATTTGATCGGTTCTAGCACTCCTACGTTTCTGAAATACGTTCCGAACCTTATTCTGTTCTTCCCTTTTTGGGTTCTTTAATTTAGATAACAGTTTATCTTTCTGGTACGGTACTTCCGTACGTTATGATATATTCGTTCGTCTATTTAACGACCTATCGCCTTAAGTCCGACGTTCGCAGCCTGCTCCGACTTTATCTTACGAACTTTCACTATAACTTGTATACAGTCGGGCCTAAATCCTGTAACTAGGATTTTCCTACTCTTTCAACACGGCGATACTTTAAATTTCTTCTTTACCACTCCTTATGGAGGCAAGCAAGTTGTTAATACTGCGACGCCTATGGCTATCGGATATTACTTCTGCGGTGTAACACAGCGTTTCTCCCCTCAAGGAGTACTAGTAACTTTCTTCGATGTGACGCAGAGTGACGCCCCACACGGCTGTCTGGATACTGATGTGCTGTGATGTAGTCTTACGCCCCTCACGGACTGTCGGAATGACTGCATTTACTGTTGATGCTCCAGCGTCACGTCCCCCTGGACGGACTTGTACTGCGTGATGCGTGATTACGCCCCTCACGGACTGTCGGAATGACTGCATGATTGGCTTGGTGAGGCCAGGAGTTTTATACCTTTTCGCTACAAAAAGATAAGACTCTAGTCCTTTCTGTGGCCAATTTCTAAAATAATGGTGGCACAATTATAACAATTATACCTTCCGAAAGCTCGTCTTCTCAATGTCAAATAATCTCATTGCACCTAAGAATCGATCGTGCAATTCGGAGATATTAATTAATTTCTCGTCCTCAATTGTGTGGGTGTTGCATTTCTTTTGCTTTCTCCCCTCCACACAGGCCTTGGTAATTCCCCGATGACGTCGTCTTGCGTTTGCAGTTTTCTCCTGCGCAATTATTAAATGGTTTCTCTTTACTAAAAAATCTCTCATTCGAAATGATTCACTGTACTGTACTTGTTTACTCATTATTATACTCGTAAACGGGTTAAATTTAATTATTCCTCTTCTGGCGCATAAGCGGTGTTGTCAATTTCCAGCAACGTAAGGTCGATTTCCGAGTCAGGCTTCCTTGTTTAATCTTGGGAAATTTCCACTCGGTTATTAATACTCATGACTCGCTCCCTTCTGAATGTCAAGAGGGGTGATCTCATCTCACGAACACCTGGCCCTCGCCTCTTGCACCATATTAGGCTAGCATCTTAGCTGGATCTTTCTTTAAGTTACATTAGAAACTATACGTTTCTTTCATTTTTTCCCCCAAATACATGGATTCGCCCTCATTGGACCCTATGGCACATGGGTTCATCTCTCCCCTCCTTAGGTAAATAAATTTTCGAAAAATTTTGAGGAAATTTATTTCAATTAATCATATCTGTCTTTATTCTTCGAAGCCATCATAACGATGTCCGTACCTTCCGTTGTTTTTACTTCTTTAAAGTCGTATCCGGTAATTGTGTAGGTCGGGTATGCTCTGTCCCTACCCTTTCTTTCTTTCTTTCTTTACTTGTCTGGACTTTAAGTCCCCAGAACCTCATTCTTCTTTACGGGTTTGGTCTATCCCTACCCGTTTCCTTATTTCATCATTTTCCTTTCTTAAATTGGAATTTTCTTCTTCAATAAATTCAATTATTTCTTTAAATTCCCAATACAATTTCTCCAATTCGCATTCGCACTCGAATGCTTGAGCTCTATTTTCTATTTCTTCCTTATTCTTGTTTATGTCAAAGGCGGATTCATCTCTACATGTTTCCATAACCAGGGCTTGTTCATTTACTTCATCGAAATCTTCGGGAGGGTAATATAATTTCAAATTTGCTGAATTCATGGTCACTTCGTGATCCGTTTCACAATGCCGAATTCTATATGCGTTATTCCTCATATCTCTGATTATTTGATATGGTCCGTGGTACATTTTCTGGAACTTCTTGTACACACGGTTCCCTGGATCCGAAATGGCTGGTCTTTTTACTAACACCATTTCTCCTGCTAATAATGGTCGATGATACCTCTTATGCCTATTTCTTCTCTGCCTCCTGTCGGCTTGAGCTTTTAGATGCTCAAAGGCTCTTCTAATGCGTACATCTCTTCCAGGCTGAGCGTCTGCTGGCCTAGGAATTACCAGACTCCAAGGTCTTTCTGGTTGCTCATTCCGATGTAACGTTATGGGTATCTCTCCTGTGGATTCATGGATTGTATTATTTATACAAAATTCGATAATATCCAAGATATCTATCCACTTCCAATTTTCTTCGGCACAGTATATTCTACAGTACTTGGCCGTCTCTCTCATCACTCTTTCTACAGGATTTGCCTCAGGATGGCGAATACTTGACAAAATCTGACGTATTCCAAGTCTTTCTAATTCTCGTCTGAACTCTACACTGGTGAAACAACTGCCGTGATCCGACAACAAATTCTCAGGTTTCCCCAGAATCGGTATCACTTTTTCTTTAAGTCGTTTTAACACCTGTTTGGTACTAGTCTTCTGTATGGGAGCAAGGACAACCATTTTAGTGAAGACATCCATAGCCACCATTATGTGTCGATTTCCCCTTCTTGCCTTTGGCAAAGGTCGAAAATTATCAATAGATATGATTTGGCCGGGCCTTTCAG
Source organism: Meconema thalassinum (assembly GCA_946902985.2). Lineage (NCBI taxonomy): Eukaryota > Metazoa > Arthropoda > Insecta > Orthoptera > Tettigoniidae > Meconema > Meconema thalassinum. The sequence goes on from OX336393.1 coordinate 182,214,617, forward strand.
GCAACAATGGTATAGGCCTCTGCCTCATCAGGAATGCATTAGGTTTGATCCTTTGACATAGATCACATGTCTTTAACGTGTCCCTTACAGTTTCTCTCAGTCTCGGCCATACAAATGCTTCTTTCAGCATCGAGACTGTTTTGTCGACTCCCATATGTCCGAACGATCTATGGGCTAACCATACTATTTTCCTCTGCAAAATTGCAGGTACAACAATCCTTAATTTTGTATGGTCAGGGTCTACAAACTTATATAACAATCCATTATAAAACGTGTAGTCTTGAGCTATTTTATTAGCTTCCGTGTACGCTGGTGTTCCTCTTATCAAGCTTCCCTCAAGGAAAGATATAAGCATGTTCATCCATGGATCCTCCCGTTGTCTTTGACTAATGCTTCTTAACTCATTAAGAGTACGCTGATCCCTGTCTTCCAAATCTATAGCCATTACTTCCTCTTCTATGGACTCTGGCTGTCTACTTAAGTAGTCTGGAACTATATTTTCTTTTCCTGGGCAGTACTCTATCTTGACATCAAATTGTTGAATGTATAAAGCCCAACGCATCAACCTTTGACTGGATAAATCAGTCTTCATCAAAAAGGTTAAGGCTTTATGATCCGTTCTTAGAATGACCTGAAACCCATATACGATCTTCCGCCAATATTGCAACGCGTGCAATATCGCTAACAGCTCGATTTCGCTGATCGTATAATTTTTCTCGTGTGGTTTCAGTCTCCTACTTGTGAAAGCTAGATAGTTTTTCTTATCAGGGTTTTCCGGGTTTTCCTGATATAGCATTGCCCCTATTCCAATCTGGGATGCGTCTGTTTGAATGATAAATCTCTGATTAAAATCAGGATATCCTAGCTTCACGTAATTTAAGAGCATTTCCTTGGCCTCCACGAATGCTTTTTCTGCTTCCTCCGTCCATTTCCACTTGCCCCCCTTCTTCAGAAGGTCCTGTAGTGGTGCAACAGTTTTGGTGTATGATGGACAATGTCCTGAGAAGAACCCAATCAATCCCAAAAACTGGCGAACGTTCTTTACCTTCAAAGGCCTTGGAAAATCCCTTATCGATTCCAATTTGCATGGATTTGGTTTAACACCATCCTTGTCAATCACATGCCCTAAAAATGTCACTTGCCTTTGACAAAAATTCGACTTCTTTAAATTTATTTTAAAATTTGCCCTTCTTAAGTCTTCCAATAATTTCTTCAAATTTTCTAAATGTTCCTCAATGTTCTCCGAGGTAAGCAAAATGTCATCCACGTATCGGATAGTGCAATCTTTCACTTCCTCTGACAGGTTTCGATCAAGCGCTCTTATTAATGCAGATCCCGCGGTCTTCAATCCAAACGGATATCTTCTAAAACAATATGTTTGTTGGTCGAACTGAAATCCAGTCAACAAGCTGGTTTTCTCTTCCAGTTCGAGATGATGATACGAAGAAGTCATGTCAATATTTGTAAAAATCTTCTTGCCTTTGAACTTCCTCAGTATTTCTTTTATGGGTGGTGCCGAATCATTTTCTGGTATGATTTTTGCATTTAAATTTCTGGCATCTAAACACACCCTTACTGAGCCATCCGGTTTACTCACAATCACTAATGGACTAACATATGGTGTCGCCATCTTTTCTATAACACCTGCATTCATCATCTCCTGCAGTGTTTTCTTGGTTTGTGGGTAATGTTTTTCCGCAACCGGGTATGGTTTTTGTTTGAACGGTGCCCAATCATTGACTTGGAACGCGTATTTAAAATTTTCAATCTTCCCTGGCTTGGAATCAAATACGTCCCTATAATTCAATAATAATTTCTTTAACTGTTCCTTATTTTCGGGGTTGACTTTAGCTTCCTCCACTTTTCCTGACAGGTTGGTCTCGAACTCATTTTCCAAATTATCTTCGAGTTCTATGTTGAGGACTTCAAATATCTTTTCTATGTCCTTATAATCTTCCTCAATCACTTCTTCCATATGCCATACCTGTTCTCCTATTTTCGCATCCTGTTCCTGTAGGTTAATGTTTTGCTCATCCACATCCTCTCTTTGAACTCTAATGCAGTTTTGCGCTAGGTCTATGATGACCTTGTTCTCACGGATAAATCAATACCTAATATGACATTATACGGTAATTGATTTACCAGCAAAAAGCACTGCGAAATTTCAGCGTTACCCATGATCAGATCAATGTATACCTGAAATTTACATGTTAAAGATTTTTCAGGGATAATCCCCTTAATCTTTACACTTGATGTGGGAATCTTTAATACTCGGCCCCTTGTTTCCAGTTCATTTAGAAGGGTTTGTGTAATTAGACTTATTGTGGATCCGGTATCAATCAATGCTCTGACCAGTAATCCTTCTATCCTAAGCATAATTATAGGTAGTTCTCTTTTAACAGGTGGGATTCCTTCCACATCCTCGTTAATTAGCTCATCTGGTCTGGCTATCCCATTCACAATTTCTACCTCCTCCCAGCTCCTGGTATGTTTCCACTTTTGACAATTTAAATTTGGAGTTTTTTTTATCCTGAGGGCTCCCTTTTCCCTCATTCTTTAACTGAGCTTGTAATTCCAAGCTTTGAGCTCCGTCTAGTCGGTCGGGTGATTTCCGGTTCTTAATTGCCTCACTCCAACGGACTTTTTGCCTATCAGGTTCATCTGGTCGTTCGTTCATATAACGAAGACTTTCCTGATATCTTTTTTCTATTTCGGCCCGATATTCATCATCCCTATCCTCTGGCCTTACATTCCTTCTGGGATAATTCTCCCATTTCTTTCTGTTTTCTTGCCTTTGATGGTTATTGTTATAGGGTCGGCTCTCTTGTTGCCTATAACCTGAATTCCTAGGATTTCTTCCTCGATATCCTCCTCTGTAGTATGGCTGTATCCTTCTAGGCTCCTGGTGCCCATACTCTCGACCTAGTCCTTGGGTATCCGTGCTGGTGGACTGATTTCTGGTCGCTGGTTTTTCTCCAGTTTCCTGACTGCTGGCCATGTGTACTTGCTCAGTCTGTCTTTGATGCCGAGGAGTTACGTGCGAAGTCGTCATATCTAACTGACGTAATACACTCTCCACTTCCACAGCACTTCTGGCTTTGGATGAGATTAACAGCCTCTGAATCTCATACGGAAGTTGTCTTGCAATGGCGGCACACAGGTCGTTTTCTGCCGGAGCAATATCCAGTTCGCGGAATTTACACAGCTGAGCGGTGAAAAATTCCGAGTATTTAGTAGGTGCATTGGTGCTGTACTTCCTAGAGTACAGATCTAGCCTTAAATTCTCTTGGACGTCTGCTGCCCATTATCGTTTTAAAAATGCTTCCCTAAAGCCTTCCACCGTATCAAAGGTGTATCTGAAGCTTCTGAACCAGGTGAGACAATCACCTGCTAACAGCTTTTCAATAGCTCTCAGTCTCCGATCCTGAGGAACTTTCATTTCGTTTAAATACTCTGCAACTTCCTTTAGCCAGTATTTTGGAGTAACAGACATGTTATTACCCGTAAACTTTACTGGTCTGTCCTCATTGGATTTAATAATGTTTATTATCTGGCCATTTGTCTGATTCATGTACGGGGTCGACATCGCCATCGGATATCCTGGGTTCTTATAAGGGCTCTCCCCTCCTAAGTCCCTCTCCGTATCTGTGCCTTGTTCACGGGAATCTACCCATCCTGTCTTTGGAAACTCCTCCTGATTCTCGAATTCTAACTTCCTTTCCCTTCGGGCACTTTCTTCATTAGCCATGAGTTGGATTTCCATTTGACTATTCTTATGTTCAGTCCTCTCCAATCGGGATCTTAATTCATTCTGAATTCTTTCTTGATTCCTTTTACTCTCTTCCTCTGCCTTTTTGGATTGGAATTTCTCATCCCTGTAAGTATCCCTGAACTCATTTAGTTAGTCTTCTACCTCTTTCTTAAAGATCATGACCCTTTGGTCTATAATTTCTGGCTTAACGTCACCTATGGTCTCCAGGCCCTCTCGTATCTCCTTTATTTGCTTCTCCACTTCTTTTCGTCCTTTGACCATATCTAATTCAATTCCTTTCAACTTTCCTTCCGTCTTCTTAGACACTTCCGTTAATTCATCTTTGATCAGTTTTACTTCATTATTAGTTTTTCCTACTCGCCCTTCTAACTTTCCGATAGTTTCCTGGACCTCATTAATACCCTTGCTTATTTCATCTATCTTATGGGTGTTATCCTTATTTTCTTTCTCTCGTTGTTTTCTTTCATTCTGGAGATGCTCCTCATATAGACCTAAACTTTTATCTATTTTCGTTTCGTACGTCTTCCAGTTATCATCTACCTGCCTAACAAAATGATCAATCTGATCTTTCATACCCTTAACATCCTGTTTATTTTGATTTTTCATCTCAGTTACTTCGGTTTGAACTTCATCGACTTTTCCCTCAAGTTCTCCCATTTTTTCTCAACCCCTTCAAATCTATCTCCTAGCTCATTCACGCTTTGTTTTATTTCATCCCGGGATGTTTTACAGATATCGCTATTAAATTTTATCTGAGCTTCTAATTTTGTCTGCACACCTTGGATCTGGGTTACAAGTTTCTTTTCACATTTGTCTACATTCTCTTTACAAGATTTTTCCATCTTATTTAACTTAGTTTTTATAGCCCCAAAATTACCTTCTACATTTTCAAAATTTTCTTTGCATTGAGTTTGGGAATTTACCATACTGTCCTTCAATACCTTTATTTGGCCTTGCAGTTCAGACTTAAGTGCCCCATTTTCATTTTCAATTTTACTTGTGATTTCCCCTTTTAACTCAGTTAACTTGTCCCCAAACTTAGTGTCAAACCCTTCATCAAGAATTTTAAATTTAGTATCCATCGTCTTTTCTATTTCAGCCTTCAGTACTCCATGGTTTTCTTTACTGTTGGCTTTCAGAGACTCTAACGTCTCCGTTTTTATCACTTCCAACTGTTTTTTAATGGTTTCCCCACTTTCTGTTTTCATCCTTTCTATCTCGGCCTTCAGTTCCTTATTCATTTTTATACCGTCGGCCTCGATAGCTTCTAATTTATTTCCCATGTTAGCACTATCAGTTTTTAGTGACTCTAAACTTTGATTCACGGTTCCTAACTTTTGGTTATTTTCCTCCTGTTGGCCGTCCAACTTATTCAAACTCTCATTTATGGATTCGAACTCTTTTTTATTTTCATCCTTTTGGAGGCTCAATGTATTGTTTATAGCCTCCAACTTCTCATTGCTATCGGTTTTTATAGCGTTCAAAAGTTCCTGCCTCTCTTCCCTATTCTCTTTTTTTGCATCTTCCGTACTTTTCGTACTTATTTTTACCATCTCGTCCCTATTCTTTTGGAAATGTTCATCCAAACACTCTTTTAACTCCATCATCGTCACCATCTTTTCTAATATAAGAATACAGTGGGCCACTAATGCCACCACACTAGTACATGCTTGAGAGATGATACTCTGAATCAGTGTGTCCCAATTTCTTTAAAAAAATACTTTGGTACGGGTGTTTACTACAACGTACCCTTTTAATACTTTTATTCAATTTCATAAACCTTTATGGAAGTAATTAAAATTCAAAATTTCAAAAAACCATTTTTTTTTACAAAAAATGATAATTTTGATTTTTCGAGAAAAACTCGGGTTTTCCCTAGGAAAACTCATCCCTGCGTACTGGGCGCCAAAAAGATAGGTTTTGCTAGGGGGGTTGATAATATAATACAGGGCTGCTCGGTATGAGTTTCCAGGGACCCATGCGGTCAGTTAATATTTTATGTTGTAGCTACTCCTATCATTACTTTACTTTACATGATATGACCGTCTTAAGTGTTCCTCTAGTTATTAATCCAGCACATTACTTATATGCCCCCATGTGCCCTTTTAGCAAGAAATATGCCAATCACAGTATACCAGCGTAGCTCAATTCGGAATTTTCGGGGCAGCGGTAAGTTCCCCCACTCTGTGACTCACATATTTTGGATTAATTACAGGATACACTTGCAAAAATAACAACAAAATCAACTCCTATTTTAACACATTTAATTAATAAAATTAATGGCGCTACAAACACTTTAACAATTTAGTTACTGACCCATAATCATCTACTTGTTCCAAATGAACAAGGAATCACAAATATAATAAACAAATATTGTATTCAAACATATGGTTTCCACATAAACCAACAATTCCTACTTAGTCTTACTTCCATAAAGCATCAACTGTAAGTCTTATATAACTCCGAGCTCTTTTGGCTCCCTGCTTTACATAATAATGGTGTCATTCTTGTACACCTCAAATACTACTTTCATATTTTCTTAATTCTCAAAAAAACAAATGTATAATTACATTTAAAATTTTATGTTAATTATCTAACTCAATATTTTGGGCATGTTCACACATTCAGCTATTATCATCTCTCTTTATTTTCACAAATATATTAAGGTAATCAGGAAATCACTTGTGTACTCCAGAGCGTGAAGATACTTGACACAGTCAAAAAACTATAGTTACTCCCGAAACTTAGTTGCCTTCAATTAACTCGTGGAATCCTACTTCCATACATCATTACAATAGGGATTATTATTTATCTCTTATGTCTTATAAGACCATTATCACATAAGAAACTACGATCTGAACAGGCAAACGAAAATATCAATCTACAAGGACCTCGGTTCGATGCCCGGGTCGTTAACAACTTTAAACACTCACGGTGTCTTTACTACATCTTACGAGACGGTTTCGGCCCACCCTTACTCTAAGAGAGCCAGGCCATTACACTCGGGCGCAATTTATGACACGGAGGGTGACGGGCGACTCTCTGTCTAACCCACGTTAGCAGCTCCTTTCCACGGCTTTCAAAACAAACCTTCACATTATACTCAGTTCTGGGGAGAGACCGGGCTTTTACTGTACTGTATCCATTCAAACAAATATTCTTTGGTTCATAGACCACTTTCGTTACCTTGGCATTTATTAATTATGAGAGGGTCCTCATTGATTGGGAAGATTAATACACATTCGACGACGGAGAATTAAGGGGCTTTTATCATAAGAGGATTCTGAGTTCGAATCTCTTCACATGCCTCGGGAACCATTCCCTTATAGAGGACTTATACAAGACGCGATTTAAAGTCGGCCGTGGCCTACATGACATACGCTCAATAATACCATACATTAGCTCCCTTTCAATACCTACACAATGCCTCGTGATACTACGTCACAAATAGAGGACTTATACAATTATCAATTCACTACAATCAACTACCCTCCATAAGTAATTTACCAAGTATTTTAACTTCTACGCTTTCCTAGCGTGACATTTTAATATTATTTGCGCTCCTTTGCGCTATGCATAATTTTAAGCCGAAATGTCTTCCCAAGAACTGATAAATCTCATTAGTAACAATTCATATTATTATATTAATCTTTTCCGTTGCCGATAAATCGCTCCCTTTTAAAACATTCCCTTGAACATCATATCTTACACATACATTAAGGCTTTAACGCTCTTATGTTCACATCAATTTATTTGATCTTTATTTAATATTTCCATACTTAGTTATTAGTATTATCTTTATTCTTTACACAAGCTCAAAAGCTATTTCTTTCATATCTCAACTTTACTTTATTTAAATATCTTTCATGATAATTACTGATATTTCGCTTGCTCTTATGACATTCGTTAAATACATTAACATTTTATTCACATATTTCCTCTACGGGACTTATTCTTTACATAATTATTTATAATTTCTCAAATTTCTATTATTGTTCAGACCGCGTTCTTGTTTATTCAGTATTTATTTCTTAAAACACATCCCTTTTACTCAAAACTCCGGTGGATTTGTACACAACCATTTCCTGACACTAAAATAGAATGAAATTCAGTACTCACATGTTTTTAAGATCGTCCCATGATCTTTATTCTTGTGCGGTGTTTCATTTTGGGCCCACTTTGAACTTTTACTCCATATTAAAGGAATTCATCTTATGTACAAACACTTCTTGACATATATTTAAGACACTTAACATTGACGACATTTTTATACACTGATGTGTCCCTTTAGAACACATAATAAACACTCAAAAAATATTAATTTAACACACAATCTTGATAAATTTACACTTCACAATTCTTGATCACTAGGCCGTATTTCTGAGCCTATCACACGTGACCTCTTAATTTCCCGTTTCCAAGGGTGAAATTTATTCAATGTCGGCTTCCTATCCTGAAGAATACGAAAGTCTCGAAACATCTACTGTTCCCTGGAATCCAAATTCTTCTACTCCTATCCTGGATGACCGGCTATTTATCTAGCTTGAACGGCTTCTTTGTAGATCTGGCTTATCGATCCTAGCGAAAGTCTATTCGGATCGAGGTCTCCTCAATAACCTCTCGATGACCTATGGATTTAGTTTATAGCAGCTAGTACTTCTCGAGTCTAGTACTTTTAGAATAGTTCGCCTGCTTTCTGGAGATAATGTTTATAGTCTCCGTGCTTCTTTATTTGATCGGTTCTAGCACTCCTACGTTTCTGAAATACGTTCCGAACCTTATTCTGTTCTTCCCTTTTTGGGTTCTTTAATTTAGATAACAGTTTATCTTTCTGGTACGGTACTTCCGTACGTTATGATATATTCGTTCGTCTATTTAACGACCTATCGCCTTAAGTCCGACGTTCGCAGCCTGCTCCGACTTTATCTTACGAACTTTCACTATAACTTGTATACAGTCGGGCCTAAATCCTGTAACTAGGATTTTCCTACTCTTTCAGCACGGCGATACTTTAAATTTCTTCTTTACCACTCCTTATGGAGGCAAGCAAGTTGTTAATACTGCGACGCCTATGGCTATCGGATATTACTTCTGCGGTGTAACACAGCGTTTCTCCCCTCAAGGAGTACTAGTAACTTTCTTCGATGTGACGCAGAGTGACGCCCCACACGGCTGTCTGGATACTGATGTGCTGTGATGTAGTCTTACGCCCCTCACGGACTGTCGGAATGACTGCATTTACTGTTGATGCTCCAGCGTCACGTCCCCCTGGACGGACTTGTACTGCGTGATGCGTGATTACGCCCCTCACGGACTGTCGGAATGACTGCATGATTGGCTTGGTGAGGCCAGGAGTTTTATACCTTTTCGCTACAAAAAGATAAGACTCTAGTCCTTTCTGTGGCCAATTTATAAAATAATGGTGGCACAATTATAACAATTATACCTTCCGAAAGCTCGTCTTCTCAATGTCAAATAATCTCATTGCACCTAAGAATCGATCGTGCAATTCGGAGATATTAATTAATTTCTCGTCCTCAATTGTGTGGGTGTTGCATTTCTTTTGCTTTCTCCCCTCCACACAGGCCTTGGTAATTCCCCGATGACGTCGTCTTGCGTTTGCAGTTTTCTCCTGCGCAATTATTAAATGGTTTCTCTTTACTAAAAAATCTCTCATTCGAAATGATTCACTGTACTGTACTTGTTTACTCATTATTATACTCGTAAACGGGTTAAATTTAATTATTCCTCTTCTGGCGCATAAGCGGTGTTGTCAATTTCCAGCAACGTAAGGTCGATTTCCGAGTCAGGCTTCCTTGTTTAATCTTGGGAAATTTCCACTCGGTTATTAATACTCATGACTCGCTCCCTTCTGAATGTCAAGAGGGGTGATCTCATCTCACGAACACCTGGCCCTCGCCTCTTGCACCATATTAGGCTAGCATCTTAGCTGGATCTTTCTTTAAGTTACATTAGAAACATTGTGGTGTTTGAAGCCATATTTTCAGTGTTGCCTTAGTAAACAAGTGTTTAGTGCTTTTCAGTCGGTCAACACGAATGTACCCAAAAGAGATGGGTTATGCCCTAATCCTGAAATAAATTACATGAGATTAATAAAACACTAGGATGACCAGATTCGATCGTCAAGCGATCATCATCAGATCCATTACACTTAGGCTATAAAATCTATGTTTGAAATACAGGTGAAAATATTTACAATATGTACAATTATTTAGTTGCAGTATTGGTACTGCAACTGTCAGTGTATGCTAAATGCAGTATATATGTTAGGTGAAATGCTAAATGGTGATAGCTATCCGGAGATTGTACTTTAGAGAGATTATATGGTTGTAAACTATGGTTAAACTATAAAATTTTAGGCTAACTACTTATCTGATTGTCTTCCGTACTACAGCTACTCGCAGTTTTCGTGTTTACTAGAACTCACTGTGCGGTCGACTAAGAATTAAGTTAGATAGTAAATCACCCCCCCCCCTATATAACGTGGCAAATTTTACAAAAGGGTCTTACATACTGAACCCATGTGCCATAGGGTCCAATGAGGGCGAATCCATGTATTTGGGGAAAAAAAATGAAAGAAACGTATAGTTTCTAATGTAACAAGTGTTTAGTGCTTTTCAGTCGGTCAACACGAATGTACCCAAAAGAGATGGGTTATGCCCTAATCCTGAAATAAATTACATGAGATTAATAAAACACTAGGATGACCAGTTTCGATCGTCAAGCGATCATCATCAGATCCATTACACTTAGGCTATAAAATCTATGTTTGAAATACAGGTGAAAATATTAGGGAAAAAATTAGGGGGTTTTTAATAGGTAAATGTTATCTGGATCAGGTGTACGATGTACTTTTCTTCTGCAATAAACCAAGGCCCATATTCGCGGCAGTATTAATGGTGCCGGGACGTCCTCATAAGACCGTCAACGCTTAGTTCGAATGGGTTATGCTCCACGCGTGGCGAGGGCTAATCCACGGTCTTTAATAGTTGCAGACCCACCTCATTCAATAACATACATCTTATCTAGGTTGGCAACACCTCACATAAACACATCGCGATCACTCCCCACAGCACGTAGGGGTAGGGGGAGAAGGGAGGGAAAAACCAGTCGTTAAGATAACCACCGCAGTCGACCGCACAGTGAGTTCTAGTAAACACGAAAACTGCGAGTAGCTGTAGTACGGAAGACAATCAGATAAGTAGTTAGCCTAAAATTTTATAGTTTAACCATAGTTTACAACCATATAATCTCTCTAAAGTACAATCTCCGGATAGCTATCACCATTTAGCATTTCACCTAACATATATACTGCATTTAGCATACACTGACAGTTGCAGTACCAATACTGCAACTAAATAATTGTACATATTGTAAATATTTTCACCTGTATTTCAAACATAGATTTTATAGCCTAAGTGTAATGGATCTGATGATGATCGCTTGACGATCGAAACTGGTCATCCTAGTGTTTTATTAATCTCATGTAATTTATTTCAGGATTAGGGCATAACCCATCTCTTTTGGGTACATTCGTGTTGACCGACTGAAAAGCACTAAACACTTGTTTACTAAGGCAACACTGAAAATATGGCTTCAAACACCACAATGTCTTTAAAATCATTAGTGCGTTTTTCTACTATCGCCCGCTTGGCATTGAAAACAAAAATAATAAAGGCAAACTTATGCAAAGTCATCTGGCGTGTGAGTGAATAGTGCCAGGAATTGAACTCAAGGTGTCTGGCTTCCGCTCGAGTGCGTCTGCACGCTGAGCTAGCGAGATAGTGTCGGGTTTAATGTCCTTGCGGCGGACGGTGTGCTCAGCACGTGTCAGTCATATGGCATATTGGATTGTGTTACAATGGACAAATAAGCATTTCCTCTGTGGTCGGCTTTCATAACAAAAGAGAAACTGTAGTACGTCTTGACTGAAGGCGTTTACAAACTAATTAATGCAGCACCTTGCAGAAATGTGATTGCAAGGTCTCCTAACTCTATGTAAGCATGTAGCCAATACCACCTTCCGCTAAGTTATACTAAAATGGGTTCAGAAGAAAATATTTTAGCCTACCATCATATACAATGTATAGTTGCACTGCTGTAAAAAATACAAAGTTATCTATTCATTCCAATGTATCCTATGGGATATCACAATCTTATTCCTAATAGAGCTTCATTGTGGGGGGTTTAATCTGAAATAAGGAGCAATTTTCTGAATATGGTAGGGTAGTTATCAATATCTCTTCCTACTAGGCTTCCGTTAATATTCCTAGTGACTTATTAGATAGGGGTTGTTAATATTCAAATCGCTTGGCGTAAGAGGTGTCTATCGCGAAATCTTAACAGGGGTGGGGGTGGGGGGAGTATAGTTATTGTGTAAAAAAAATATACTCTAACTTAATCTACTAAAAAAAAATCTGCTCGGGGGGGATTTAAATTGTCTCACTCGCTTGGCTACTGTAATGAGTATAGGGGGCGTTTAAATATGTATTAGTTACTGGGGCGGGTGTGGGTGGGTACCAAAAATAATATTTGACCCGTACTTCAAACAATTTTCCTTAATTTTGGGTAAATTTTACTTGGCTGCATAAGAGGGTTTTTAGGGACCAGTATCGTAGAAATTCGTTGTCTGAACTCCTGTAGGCGTTGTCTGACGACAACGTCACGATACCCCAGCGCTTCCACCATTTGTTCTGCTTTTGTGTAGAGTGTGTTGTTGGTTTGGCTAACCCGCGTCTTAACCATTTGTTCTGCTTTTGTGTAGAGTTCTTACTGTGAATGGGCTGGACGGCGATACCGGTGTCTACTGAGTTTAACCCGGCACCTGTCCACCATTTGTTCTACTTTTGTGTTAAGGGTGTTTGATTGTTTCTTACCCGCACCTCCCAGTATTTGTTAAGGATGCTTTATGAAGAACTGCGGACACGTTTAGAGAGCAATTTACATACAGGGGAACTGGCGATAGGAATGAATACTCACCTAGCTCACCTCTAGGTCGCACACTTGCTGTGCAGCGCCTCCTGCATGTCAGCGTTCAATGGATATCTTAAAACTAGGTACTAAGCTAAAGGGAAGGGCTTCTTAACCTAAACGAAATAAAAAGGTAGTCGATAGACTGTTCAAAAAGGGGGTTTATTAAGAAATAGTGGCAATTGCAATAGGGGAGGATGGAAATAATAATCTAAGGGGGAAAAAGGAATTAAGCAGGCACGATGTCACTCACCCCACCGTTGATACCGGTCTTCCATGATGATGGTGGCGTTGGGACTCGATATGGGGCCATCCCCCATATCGGTCCGGCGTAGCACAACTCCGATAGAGTGTAATACAGTCACTGCAGGTTCAGAAGAGTCCACGTTCCTAAGAGAGACCGCGCCGCGTGTTCGTACCTCTATTTATAAGTAAAAGGTGCTTGGTCAGTCCAGTCAGCGGTATGTTGGGAGTGTAATGTCCGCTGTGTCCTGTCCAAGTGCTTGCTGTTGGAGCCTAGGTCTATGACCTACGGCTTACTCCGTAGTCGTGTTGCCATGTCGTCTTTTACGTAGTTCCCTCTGATTATATTTTATGTATTTATAGGCTCAGTCCTTTTATAAAGGGCTGGGGCCAGGACACACCGTTACACCGGGTATATCAGGAACGGGACATAGCAGAGTGACGCCTCCAACCTTCGAAGGAAAGGTCCCGTGGAGCACCTACTTACGTCAGTTCGAGGCGGCCTGTTCCATAAATAACTGGAACAACACTGAAAAGGCTACAGCTCTCATTGTAGCGCTGCGAGGTGACGCCCTTAACGTCCTTCAGGCCATCCCGACTGGATCCCAGGACTACGCTTCACTGATCGCCCATATGGAGTTCCGATATGGAGATAGCCATCTTCAGCAGGCCTACCAGATGCAGCTCCGGACCCGGGTACAAAAGAACGCGGAAACCCTGCAGGAGTTCGAGATGGACATCGCACGCCTCGTAAGGCTCGCCTACCCAACAGCGCCGGCCGACTTTCTGGAGCAGATAGCGACGCAGACTATCACCGACGGGCTACGGGACTCGGACACTCAACAGGCGCTGCGTCTCGCGCGCAATAAGACCCTGGCAGATGCGCTGAGCCACGCACTTGAGTTCGGGACGGCAAAACAGGCATCTAGAATGAACGCGCGGGTGCGTCAAGTGGACGTCGACGAACCAGCAAAAACCAACAAGACCAAGCCCCTGGCCGATGAACTGATGGAGGCGCTAGGCCGGTTCTTCAAGAGTCGCAGTACCACCAACAAAAACGTAGCCGAAGAACATCCGGAGAGGCGGCCCGGAAGAGGACTACCGACCTGCTGGACCTGCCGTAAGAGAGGCCACCTGAGCAAGGACTGCGGTGATCGCCGCCGCCAAGGGTTTCCGTCGGGACAGTCAGTCGTAGGGAAACCGCGCGGCCCAGGAAAGCAAGTATCAGCCAGCCTTGGGGGGCAAAGGTTGGCTTGTGACAGTCGTCAAGCCCCAGCAGTCCAAGTGCGTGTGACGAAGTTACGGAGGGACAATAGCAGCCTGATGGTCGACGGAGTCGTCAACGGAGTGAGCTGGCCCATGCTGATCGACACGGGAGCGTCGAGGACCATCGTCAATCCCACCGTGATCCCGAAGTGGAGAGTGCAACCCACACAAAGGAACCTCCAGCTAATAACCGCGACCGGAGAGACCGCACCGGTACATGGCGAAGCATCACTGGAGCTCGTCATTGGTCGACGGGCGATAAAGCATCCAGTGCTTGTGGCTGACGTATCAAACGAAGTGATCTTCGGACTGGACTTCCTGGACCAGAACAACATCATCTTGGACTTGAGTACCAACACTCTGCACTTCGGAGGTGAGGAACTTGCTTTGCAACCAGCACACGAGGCCGTCATAGCACGACGAGTAAGGCTGAGAGAGGACGTCATCGTTCCTGCCAGGACGGAGGTCAGCGCCGCCGTAATTGTCGACGGAACTGCTGAGGGAGTGGCGGCTGTCATCGAGCCAAAATATGAGGACATCCAGACAAAAGGATTGCTAGTTGCCAAGATCCTCATCAACACGACGCCTCGGCCGTATGTCCGCCTGCCCAACCTGAACAACTACGATATTACGGTTCACCGGGACACCAACCTAGGAGTCTGCGAGCCCGTTACCTGGATTGCCCGCATCACAGAAACGACGGACGGACACCTGCAGACGGACAACCGAAGAAGACGCGCCCTGCCAGAAGAACTACAGAAGCTGTACCAAGGATCCCAGGACCCTTTAGACGAAGAGCAATCACGCCAACTTCAGTACCTGCTACGCGAATTCCAGGATGTCTTCTCCGTGTGGAGTAAAGACTTCGGCAGGACAAGCTTGGTCGAGAACAGAATCGACGTTGGGGACAGCGCACCGATTAGGGCCCCATTCCGACGTGTCCCGCTCGCCAAGCAAGCCGAAGTCGACCGGATGGTAGAAGAGATGAAGGAGCAAGGGGTGATCGAGCCATCACATAGTCCTTGGAGTTCTCCGGTCGTGCTTGTGAAGAAGAAGGACGGTTCCACCAGGTTCTGCGTGGACTACAGGCGGGTGAACGACGTCACGAAGAAGGACAGCTACCCTCTACCCCGGATCGACGACACGCTGGACACCATATCAGGGTCAAGATGGTTCTCCACCTTGGATTTGAAGAGTGGCTACTGGCAGGTGGAGGTCCACCCTAAGGACCGCGAGAAAACTGCGTTCTCTGTGGGCGGCGGGCTCTGGCAGTTCACCGTCATGCCATTCGGTCTGTGCAACGCCCCTGCGACCTTCGAAAGGCTAATGGAGTCCATTCTGAGGGGACTACACTGGAAGACCTGCCTGGTATACCTAGACGACGTCATCGTTCTGGGGAGGAGCTTCGAGGAGCACTACAGCAACCTGAAGGAGATCTTGTTGAAGCTACGGGCTGCCCAGCTGAAGTTGAGCCCCAAGAAGTGTCAGCTCTTCCAGAAGCGGGTCCAGTACCTAGGACATATCGTCTCCGAGAAAGGGGTGCGCACCGACCCAGAGAAGACCGCAGCTGTGAGGGAGTGGCCAGTTCCGAAGGACAAGTCCCAACTACGAAGCTTCCTGGGACTCTGCACTTATTACCGTCGCTTCGTGAGAGGATTCGCCGACATCGCCAAACCTTTACATCGACTGACTGAGAAGGACCAACTCTTCACGTGGACAGCAGAATGCCACAGTGCCTTCGAACAACTCAAGCAGGCTCTGTGCACCGCACCTATTCTGGCCTACCCCAGACCTGGAACAAGGTTCATCGTCGATACCGATGCCAGCGACTTTGGCATAGGGGGAATCCTGTCGCAAGTAGTGGACGGCGAGGAGAGAGTAGTGGCTTACTTCAGCAAAGCCTTGTCAAAGCCAGAAAGGAACTACTGCGTCACCAGGAAGGAGCTGTTCGCCATCGTGAAGACCATTGAACACTTCCACAATTACCTGTACGGGCAAGAATTTCTCATCAGGACCGACCATGCATCCCTGCGGTGGCTCCTGAACTTCAAGCAGCCCGAGGGTCAACTCGCGCGGTGGTTAGAGAGGCTTCAACAGTACAACTTTGAGATTCAGCACTGGAAAGGCCAACTGCATTCTAACGCCGACGCCCTGTCACGAAGACCGTGCCCCGAAGACTGCACCTTCTGTGCCCGAAGGGAGGAGAACACCGGGATACAGTGCCGAAGGACTACCGTGGAACTTCAAGGGAGCTGGAGCCGCGAATCTTTCACGCGGGCACAAGCAGAAGATGATGACCTGGGACTGATAGCCGAATGGAAGGGGGCCTGTGTCCCCAGACCCGGGTGGAACATTGTGAGTGACTGCAGCCCAAAGTTTAAGTCCTACTGGGCGCAGTGGGACTCGCTGATTGTAAGGGATGGCCTCATCTGCCGCGCCTGGGAGAGCACCGACGGGAAGACATATCGGGAACAAGTCGTCGTTCCAAAGGCTATGACGGAGGAAGTCCTGAAGGAAGTTCATGGAGGATCATCTGGTGGACACCTAGGGATAAAGAAGACCCTGGAGAAGATGAGAGAGCGGTTCTACTGGATCGGATGCCGAACAGACGTGGAGAACCACTGCGCGAGGTGCCACGATTGCGCAGCCAGCAAGGGCCCAGGACGAAGACGACGGGGTCCACTGAAGACCTACAACGTTGGCGGCCCCATGGAGAGAGTGGCCATCGATGTTGCTGGGCCATTCCCGTTAAGCGAGGCAGGGAACCGCTACATATTAGTCGTCAGCGACTACTTTACCAAATGGCCGGAGGCGTATGCGCTCCCTAACCAAGAAGTCGCGACGATCGCAGAGACCCTGGTGAAGGAATTCGTCAGCCGGTACGGAGTACCCCTGGAGCTGCACTCCGACCAAGGGAGGAACTTCGAGTCGCAGGTGTTCCAGAACCTATGCCAGCTGCTGGGAATCCGGAAGACAAGGACAACGCCACTACACCCTCAGTCCGACGGGATGGTAGAGCGATTCAATCGCACCATCGAGAACCATCTCCGAATAGTCGTCAGCGAGCACCAGAGGGATTGGGACAAACATCTTCCACTATTTCTCCTGGCCTACCGCGCCGCCGTGCACGAAGCCACCGGGTGCACACCAGCCCGGGCCATGTTTGGGAGGGAGCTCCGCCTACCTGTCGATCTTGCCTTCGGCCGACCTGGGAATGATCCGATCCCGGTAAGCCAGTATTGTCAAGAATTGGTCGACCAACTGGAGGACGTGCACGCGTTCGCGAGGAGGAAACTGCGGATCGAGACCGACCGAATGAAGACCCAATACGACCAGCAGACGGATGCCGGCGGATTCCACGGGGACGACCTGGTCTGGCTCTTCAATCCATTACGGAAGAAAGGCCTGTCACCCAAACTGCAGAAGTCCTGGGAGGGCCCGTACCGAGTCGTGAAACGGATCAACGATGTCGTCTACAGGATCCAGCGGAGCCCGAGGGCAAAGATGAAGATCGTGCACCGAGATCGCCTGGCAGCCTACGGAGGGACACAGACGGACCAATCGGGACGATCAGCCTTTTTAGGAAGGGGGTGGTGTTACGGCTGTGAGTTTGTGTCATCACTCGCTGCATGAGTCACAACTGCCCCAGGGCTGGGCTGTGGCCTGCCTCCTGTATTGCGTGTGCCTTATGCAACAGGGCTACTAGGACAAAGGGGTAGTCCAGAATATTCGTGACTGGACCAGCGATGGAAACCTCGAGAAGCCGTGAACCCTGGATGGATCTAGAAGCATTTATTGAGTCACCGGCCTGCTATATAAGTGCGACCTGTCTAGCAGTTGTGGTTGTTGTGTTTTACGAGCTAGTGCGAGCGATTATCTTGTGCGACAGAAGTGTGGTGACGAAGTGCTGTGCGAGTTACGAAATCCAGTGACATTGTTTCTCCAGCTTGTGGACAGCGAAATAGCCTGCAGAGAGTGATCGTAAGTAATTGTGGTCGGTGAACATAAAGGAGAGGAGCAGGTAGTTTCTGTCAAGGCCACCGTACTCATTAGGACGGATTAATTTCTGTGATGTGTTGACAAGTGGAAGGGCCAAGAGCGCTCAAGGAAGAGACTTGAGGAAACTGGAGTAAGGCTCCTAATTGCTTGTATTTGCTGATTAGTGTAATTTTCTGGCCACAATAAAGTTAATTATTTCTTTAAGCAGTAATTGGTGTTGTGCTTTGTACCCCCACCGTAATCCAGTTAACAAAAGTGCCACTAGGGGTTGGCACGTAACAATCCGTTTTACCGCGCAATTGAAAAAAGTTTTCTCCGATATCAAGCAGTATTTTACCCTATCACCTCATGGGTGCCCGCTGGACGTAGAGGGGGGATGGGGGGAATGGGGAGGGGGGCAAGAAGTGGCCGTGTCCCCACCCTCTGAAATCCCGAGAATATTTCGATTGTTCATTGTCACACCAGTTTATTTCATAAAGTGAAGTTACTGATGGATAACTGATTTAGACGTAAGGATAATTCCACAGTTTTATTTAACTTAGTAATTTGGGATTATTAGAGAATATCTTCAGTTATTTAAAAAATCGGCGAACTGGATTAACATTACTATTTTAATGAACTGCCTGATTTTTATTTTTGTCGATACATTGTGATACAACTACTTTTTGCCTATTTTTAAAGAATGAACATTTTGACGATGATTCACAAAGAAAAGCAAACTCCTATGGACAAAAACTCTGAACTAAAAAATAAGAAATCCTCCCATTTATACCATAAAGACTATGAACCCAACGGTTTAAGAGCAGCCAAATAATGAATGTCACGAAGCAAGTAAGAAATGAAACGAAAATTGCGGGGTGGTGGTGTAAGTCTCAATATCACCTAGTGACATGTAGGTAACAAAATAAAAAATAATACATGCCCCCCCCCCCCCCTCCCTAGAAAAATCCTGCGGGTGCCCATGAACCACCTTAATGACAATAGTGCAACACCCAGAAAAATTATCCGCCAGCCGCTACTGTGTAGAGCAATAAGTGCAATGACCAGTACTGCGTTACCATATGGTAACGCTAGGCGTTTATGGGTTAAGAGTATAAACACTTAGTGTTTAATTGGTAACATGTTGCAGTATGGAAAGTCGACAGTTTTAATTTTATGATATCTTTACTGGTACTTATTTTTATAATTACCTACTTTGCATTGCTGTTCACTTGTGACCTATAGTTGGAATTTCTCTCTTTAGTAACTAGCAGTAATCTTCCAGTATACTGGTATGTTCTTGTTCTATTTCCCATGGTATTTGCATTTAATTTCCCTAAGCTCCAGGTGGAATCTTTCTCCTTACTCTTCGCTCAGCATTCCTAGGTTCCCAGAGAAAAAAATCCAAATTTTTATAATAATGTGTCTAAGCTCATACTGCAGTTTAAATATTGGAAACGAACTAAGCATTCTGCCCACCATTTGTTTGTAGTATGAATCCTTTGTGTTGACAAGATAATGATGACTACCGGTACATCCCGGAAGGCTTTTCATGCCGATCATTCTGCTCCACAAATAACCATAAATATTAGCAGAATTAGTATCAGAGAGACGTTTTCTGATACCAGGATCTGTAAGGATGGTAGTGGCGAAGTTAGAGGGGAATCTTTGAGCCTTAGAATACCTATTTCATTCCCAAGGAATATGCACATTTAAATTTTCCTATTTTTCATTGGCATAGGCCAATTAAATCTTTAGTTTACAGTATTATTCTCTGTAAACAGGGTGGGAATGACGCCAGTGTCTCAGCGTGGGTCTGAGCAGCCTGTGAGTCTCCTTTGAAGCAGGCTCAAGTCTCTGTGGGTAGAGAAGGCAGTTGTGCATGCCCCAAGTGGAAGATCGAAAGCTGAATGCGTCAGCAGAGAGCCTAGGCTCCAAGCATTGCATTCGTGAGGTGGGTGGTACCTCAGCGCGTGCATGTTCGTTTGTGAGTTTTAAAACATGGATCAGTGTAGTGATTTAATAGTGTATTTAAAACCAAGACCAAGTGTCCGAGCATATGTTCGGCTCGCCTGAGTCTGTAGCTGCTTCCAGCGGACACCCTTAGGGTGCGCTAAAAGTTCCGTTCAATTTCAAGTAGTTCCAACTTTCGCTACCAGATATCAATGATACCTAGTGGTGAACGTTGGAACATTGAGAGAGCGTTCCGACGAAATCTAACCTAACAATTTAGCTTCACACAAGTTTAGTCTGTGGAAAGATCTTTTACATGCCATAAATCTATGACATGGGACCGCTGGCCTTACTTCCCCTCCGAAGGAAGGCATACTGAAGGATTTTTAACGCTCTTAAAAATCCGACGACTTCGGCCGGGTTTGAACCCGCTATCATGGGGACAGCAGTTCAGCATGCTACCAACTACACCACCGAAAAGAAACCGTGCGCCTCATAAGCCTGATTCTTACCTATCCTGTTTCTACTACTTCGAGTGAACGAAGTATGAGTGCATTGAAGAGAATTAAGACATGTTTAAGGAACTCCATGTCAGATTCTAGACCAGGGCCATCCAGACAGCGCTCCGGCCGTGCGCTAAGCCTGTGCTCCGAGCGCTTTGGTGGAAGGTAGTTTCAGAAGTGGTAGGAGGAGCTTGGCTAGCTGATCACGCTGAAGTTAGCAGCCGATCCATCAGTCGCTAGTCTAGTCCAATGAGATTGGTTGACAGCGTGTAAGTAAATCAGTTTCGCAATGGTCATGACTGAACAGCATACAAAAAAAGGAGTGGTGAAGCAGCAGTTTTTAAAGCAGAATGGGACATTTTATTTTTCTGTACAGCTTATAAAGAGCATGCCAAATGTTTAGTGTGCTACAGAGATTTAATGTGTTAAAAAGAACACAATTTGTTGTTGAATTTTCCTCTCTAATATGTTCACATTTCAGTTTGGAATAAATCACAATATTCTTTACTTAACACTCGTGTTCGTTTCCTGCACATTCCATACATCGGAGTACCATTCGATTTGTATATGCGGCATATTTGTTATGGCAAAACAGCCCTATTAATATGTCAACAATCCCACAACAGCCGTCGGCCGTACGACTGTACGTAGCCTACGTATCTAGTCAGCGTGGTCGAACATCGTCCGTCTCCTCGCTGCAACACTGTAGTGGTGGTAGGGGAAGGAGCGCTAGTCTGACCGCCCAGTGCTCCCCGAGCGCAATAACTGGATGGCCCTGTTCTAGACTGAGCAATTTGAGTACGGTACTCTGGCTATTGAGAAGAGTTTGTTGAACATCTTTACAGGGATGACATCTTCAAAGAACGCATCATTGGTATCTTTGCTGAGTGAAAAACACGACGACTTGTAGCAGTTTTGCTAGCCCACAAGTTGAACGACAAGTGTAACGGTTTGACTGCCCCTAACTGTTGGGTGATAAATGTAACTGTTTACCTTTGCCTAAGCTATGTTGTTTTAATGGGCGCCAAGACCTCAACGCAATGTTGAAATCTAAATTTGTATTTAACAACGTCTAGCTCTGGTAGAACACCTTCAAGAATCTATTCACTCAGATCGTGGTATGATTTGATCATTAACCCAACAAACAATTGTATCAGGAGAAGGAATTGGTCTATATCTAATGCTACCTACTGAAAGCAAAGATTGCATTGTAAAAGAAATGAATTTATTATATAAAACAAGTATTGCAAAATTAATAATAATAATAAGTTTAAAATTTAAATTGGAGCGTTGCGATTTTAATATTACCGATAGAAAATTACGTGAAAACGGAGTCTGATAAATTATTGATTTTACTCTTATTCCCAAGCTATGAAGTTACTGAAATATTGAATATAAAACAAAGAGAAACGAGAGATTGCGTCTTTCTGCGTCATTTGCGCTTACCACTGGAAATTGCCAAAGCATTTCCCTCGTACTGGATGATGCTGTGAGCTTCCCACAGTCTCCTGGACGTCGTCATCTCCGTCGATATTTGATGATATACTTGTAGATTTGGTGACTTTATGGTCCTAACATCGGAGCCATACCCTCGTACAACCACACTGGTTAAGTTTTAAACAGATAGTTCTCCACTCCACGGAACATCGGAGCGACACCCACTTGCAACCGAACTAGTCAAGTCTTTCACAGATTGTCCCCGCTCCACGGCGCGCCGAACGATATATGCAAACGTCGGCTCCCCACTCCAGTCCCGACTTCCAGCTTACGTGGTCTCCACTGATTGGCTGCTCCCCACCCGCTACTTCCCCTTCTCTGGCTCATTACACACGGCGCGCGGATGATGAAGCCGATTTCCGTTCCAACTGTCCGCCTTTTCTTGACGTTGCGACCCAGCCTTGCGTAATACTTCTTGACAAGAATCAGCCTGTATCTGAATTTCCAGTGAGTCATGTCTCTCATAATATCCTAACTGACGAAACTCCGTAAAATTCCGTAATCACATAATTTTCTATGATATTGTCGTTCGTAATAATTTGCTTGATAGTGTTTTCTAAGACATAGAAAACCTATCTGTATGCTTATAATTTTTATAAAATGCTCCGAAAAATATCTTAATAATAATTATAATAAATTAATAATAATAAATTAACATGAAAAATTCTCTTGGCTGAACAATTTGCCGCGTAAATAAATATAGAATGGCTTCCTACTGACTTATGCCCTCGAAAACACGTTACAGACTGGAGCTTATCTACAAAAAATTTAAGGTATGAACTTCAGAACACCTAGTTGCATGAATGTAGCTTCACCACTGATATGTACCCTTTTGGATTTTGGCATTATTGTTGCATCGAATCAGAAAATCTATGGTATGGTACCCGACTAACTGAAATTCGTTTTAAATTGGCTTTTATTTCTATCTACTGTAGACAAGGTTCACTTAACAGGACAATAGACTACATGTTACGATGAACTGAAAACAGTATTTAATTCTATGTAACATGTAGTGTCCTGTTTATGTGAACCTTGTCTATATAGAAATAAAGCCAATTTAAGACGAATTTCAGTTAGTCGGGTAGATTCTCTGATTCGATGCAACATTATTTGTGGCGACCTTGTTAGGATTGATTACGACAAGACGTGAAGCCGTAAGTACAGCAACGTGAACAGGCAAGTTAAAGCAAGAAAACCTATACCGGTACGAGCGACGTTCACAAAGACCTACAATTTAGTGATAGCCGAAACAGGTCTAGACAAAGTCATCATCATCATCAAGTTTCCACTCCAGTTTCCCGGGTGTGGTTTACGAGCTCTCTCCATTTTGGTCGATTCATGTACCACTGCTCTTTCAAGACTTCATCCCAGTTGATTCCCTTGGATGTGATATCTTCCTTCACTTGGTCCAGCCATCTCCTCCTAGGTCCTCCAACAGGTCTCTTTCCAGTAATCTCAGTATGTAACCATTGTTTTGCAAATCTTCCTTCTGTCATACGTTTGACGTGACCAAACCATCGCAAACGTGCCCTAGTTATGGTCTCCTTCAGGGACTGATTTCTTACAGCTTGTTCTCTTATCTTCTCATTTCTTACTTTGTCTTTCCTAGTTTTTTGAGCATGCTTCTTAGAAACTTCATTTCTGAAGCCTGAAATCTGTTGTCATCTTTTTTGGTAGTTGTGCATGTTTCCAACCCATAAGTCAATATAGGGACAATCAAAGTATGTTCGAAACAGAGGTTTGTTTTGATCTTAGTGGGACTTGCTTATTCCAGAGTAGATATCGAACTTGCTGATAGAATTGACTTGATTTCTGAATACGGTTATTTAATTCAAGCTGTATTCTGTTGCCACTTGTTATTAAGAATCCAAGATACTGATACTGGTTTACTGTTTCCAATTGTACACCCTTCAGCTTTATATTATCTTTACTTCTCTGTCTGTTAACAGACATTGCAGCAGTTTTTGTAGCACTTACTCTCAGTCCATATTTTTTTCAAATGATCATTCCAGACGTTCAGCCTTTCCTGGACTTCCAGCTCACTATTTCCCCAGATAACTATATCATCTGCAAAAGCAAAGTAAAGTTGCAATTTTAAATAATAAAAAAGAATGGCTATAGAATTAAGGAACTTACGACGTCAAAATATTAGAAATGCGTCTCGACCACAGTATTTATTTATTTATTTAATTATTTATTTACTTATCGTATGGCTTTTAGTGCCGGGAGTGTCCGGGGGACATGTTCGGCTCGCCAGAGGCTGTATCTGCTTCGAGCGGACACAACTAGGGTGAGCTACAAGTTCCGTTTAATTTCAAGTAGTTCCAACTTTCGCTACCAGATATCAATAATACCTAGTAGTGAACGTTGAAACTTTGATAGAGCGTTACATCGAAACCTAACCTAGAAATTTAGCTCCACACAAGTTTAGTCTGTGGAAGGATCTTTTACATGCCATAAATCTATGACATGGGATCGCCGGCTTTACTTCTCCTCCGAAGGAAGGCATACTGAAGGATTTTAACGCTCTTAAAAAATCCGACGACTTCGGCCGGGTTTGAACCCGCTATCTTGGACACAGCAGTTCAGCATGCTACCAACTATGCCACCGAAGCCACAGTAATGACGTGGAATACAAAAATTAATATGATACAGTGCAAGAATATCGCGATTAACTGGACGAAGCTCGTCAGAGAGTAGACGTTGTTTGCGCAGTGTTGGCCTTTGTCATGAATGAGGAAACTCCAGCTTCAAATGTTAGCTTCTTAAAGAATAAGCTTTAACTGTCTGAAATTGAACTAAGAAAATTTACTGGAGAGGTTAGGGAATGTCTAGGATTTTGGGGTCATTTCTGCAGGATTCGTGATAATCCTAATTATAGAGAAGTAAGACAAATTCCAGCACCTTATTCAGATCACCGTTGAAAGCAGCAGAGCTAGGGATGTTGTAAACAGTTTCCCCCTTGACTGCCGACAATATGATAGGCAGTGCAGTGTCTACAAAGTAGATTTGGTAGAGAACAATTGTTCAATTCCTCAGCCAATCTTCATGAAGAGATGATTCAACCAATGGGAATAAAAGGTCATGCCTAGAGACTCGAGTGACCTAAGGTGATTCTATCACACAGTTGTAAAGGATTGAGTCTTTGTGGTGAAGTAACATTCTGAATCACCAGTCCATGTATGGTAGCTCACGTACATGCTGTAGACATAGACGGGTAGTGTTTGGTCTCAATTGCAGTCCGTTCCTGCTGAACACTGTGCTTGATCTTAACCTCTTAACTGGGTACTTTTGAGCGCTTGGTGTAACCTGCCCTGTGTATTATTTCCAGCCAATTGTTACGACAGTATAGGAGGAAAGGTTAGCGGGAATATTAGCAATAATAATGTTGTGTTATAGTATGGTATAATAAAGAAATTTCAATGTATTAAGTATAATTCAAGAGACATTTTGACCATTTTTACAGAAACTACAAGGTCATTTATCTGATTAGAACTTAAGAGTTTTGTCCGTATGACCTAAACTGTTCATTTCCGCACGTGCAAATAAAACGTATCAAATGCTATCGAGATCAAACGTGTAGGTTTGCTTTCATTGATTGTCTTGTATTGCTCCCCGCACAAAGCGAAAACAAACACATGACCAAAACAGAAAGAAAAAAAAGCAGAATTCAAAAGCAAAAGCGAAAAACAAACACAAACCAAAAAAAAACAAACCAAAAAAGCAAAGCAAAATTCAAAAGAAAAGAAAAAGCAGAAAACGAACACAAAAATCAAAAACAAAAAAGCAAAAAACAAAAGCAAATACAGAAAACAAACACAAAAACCGCAAAGCAAAAACATAAATCCAAAAACAAAAGAAAAAGAAGAAACTTACCGTAACACAAATTCAAAAACAAAAAATAAAAAAGCAAATACAGAAAACAAACACAAAATTTCGAAGAAAAAAGAAAAAGCAGAAGAAGAACATAAAATCAAAAACAAAAGAAGAAAAATTCTAAAACAAAAGCAAATACAGAAAACAAACACAAGAACAAAAAACACAAAGCAAAAACAAAAGAAAAAGAACGCAAAACAAAATCAAATACAGAAAACAAACACAAAAATAAAAATAAGACAAAGCAAGGACAAACATTAAAAAAAAGAAAAAGCAGAAAACGAACACAAAATCAAATACAAAAACAAAAAAACAACCAAGATACAGGAGGCGGGAAATGTCGTAACTGCTGCTAACCTCCTGCCAAAACATCAATTTTCTCGAAGACATTCGCCATGCCGTGTAAACTTGACACGCCCAGGCAAGACCTTAATGCAGGTATCGAAAGTGTGAAAATGGCGTATGCGGATGCCCGAGATATTGTTTGTTTACATTCATTGCTGGGATACAATATTAGCTTTGATTAGCTTCGTTTGATGAAAATTGGGATAAACTATTGATCATCTGTAATTTTTAGTGTATTCAGTGTGTCTGTTAAGTCCAGTTCGCGTTAATGTACTGCAATCGTGTGTAAATATGTGATAATACGCTTAGTATGGACTCGTTCGATTGTGTGATGATTGTTCAGTCGACCAATGGCATTGTGTCATTTACTGCAGATGTTGAAGTACCTAAGACTAAAGCATTAATAGAAGTGTCTCAAGAATATACACCGCAATGATTTCCTAGTTAGTGACAATATAATAATAGCTTAGTACACTTCAGTACCGGTAGTGTCGAACTTAAGTAACTTACGTAAAGGGAAAAACGCAATGAGCATCTACGGCAAGATCAAACCGTTGACGTAATCTTGAACGCTCAGCTTCATGTGCCTTCGTAAATCCTTACCAGACTAGCAGATGTTCTACACTGCCTTGTATACACGCCAAAAATTACAGTGAACTTCTGTTTTATTGGTTAAGGAATATGTTCCCCCTGTACTAAACAGTGAACTCATTATGTTCCGTCATTATTCATACTTTTGTGATTCTTACAGCTTGCAAGTTTTTTTTATTATGATGTGTGTAATAAAGTGTTGTGGGTAACTTGCCAATTATGTACTTATATTTCGAGACGGTGTGCCGCGATAATTCCGTAAGAGGGAGATGGTGGTTTCCTACCTACATTACTTTACCAAATCTACTATTTCCAGCGTACAACTATTCCAAACGGTAACAGGGAATGCTTAATAGGTTAGATGGTAACATATTATCCTGTCCTTTGTGTGTGGTAATCTCCATAATTATGTTCAGATATCCACACGACGACTTCTTTGCATATTTCAATCAACTAATTCGGTGTGATGTTTTAGCCGAGATTTTAGGCAATTCTACGAGAGGTCTTAATTGAATTGTATCTCTATAGCGTTGGTTCGATTATTTCAGGCAAATTCTCATTCCGATTGTGTACACAAATACTCTGCATGTGCTGGGACAGCACTTTAGAACCGGGTACTTTCTTCTCTCCTACTTCAGAATCTGTTTGATTTTATGCTAATAATATTAATCTATAATTATTGAACTTAAATACAAATCGTGATAACTCGCCAAAAAGCTTCTTATTCAACCACAGAAACAGTGAGACTATAGAAGCTGCCCCTTGGGTGAAGACGAAGAAACCTATCATTCGAGGCCAGCACTATATAGATAAATTAATTCAGGTAAGTCTAAATTATTGACGCATATTTCTTCGGAACCTAGTCTCGTCTTGTGATATCTTTTATGCTCTTAGGTGAGCAAAAATAATAATTTACACGAACTGTGACAATCCCGATGACATGATCTTAGCTATTCGTAGGGCAACCATCGCCGCCATGTTTTTTCCACATTAAGGTCTGAGTATTGTAGTTGGTCTTGCGCCAAGGAGGCGTTAGCGGTAAAAGATGGAGTACGTATATATTCGTCATGCCCATTAAATTATAACATTTAACATACGAATATATACGTCATACTCAGTTAAGAGGTTAATATGGAGAAGAGCCCACCTGAGCTACAAGAGACAGCGGTATTGTTGAAACAGTCTTTCTATTTGGATAACTGTGTTACATCTTTTGATATGGAGTTCATTGACAAGTCCAAAAAACTGCTTTCGAATGCCAATAATTTGAACTCCGCGTTGGGAAAACACCACACTGGCGAAAGGGAGTGAATCACTTAAGATTTCTCCAGTTCTCGGCCTGTTATGGTCAAAGAAGAGGGTGTCATATTCTGTGATGTAAAGCCAGTGAATGAATCTCAAGGAGAATCTTGTCATCAACTCAGAGGTTTTTCGAATCCATAGGATTCTCATGCCCTTTGACCTCACTGCCAAAAGTTATCATCGAGGACAGCTGGAATCTGAAGATGGGCTGGCATGATAAATAACTATTCTCAGTTTATTTTCATGCCACCGTGTCACTAACACTAAAGCGGCCACTGTTCCAGACAATTAAACATCCCCAAGAACGGTCTTAGTGACGAAAACATGGATGCTGATTTGAAGAAAAGAAAATTCGTGTTATATTTTTCCACACCCCAATCCCCAAGAATATACACTACCATAACATCACATAACCATCTTCTCTTATTAAAATTTATTTAAGTTAATTACAAGTCCCTTTAGCTACGATAACTACTGTGAACGTTTCATTTAAAAATCTTCTTATCGCACCTCCTAAAACATCAGATCATCTTAAAAATCTAATTTCCATATACCAGATCCCCAACTTAAATATCACAAATCTGACACCTACCGCTACCAACAAAACAAACCACTTCCAAAGACGTTTGACATAAAGATTTCGACAACGAGACTAAACTTGCAGATGACTTTAAACTCCAGTTTCTCGATATAGGGGTGACAACAACTCAGGTTATTTCAAACGTGATTCTACCAGAGTCTCGCAGCACCAGCAGCAGTGTAAAGCTTCAAGTAAAGGGAAGTTCAATCTTCCGAAGTTAGAACTCAGAAAATTTGATGGTGATGTGAAACAGTGGTCTCAATTTTGGAGTAAATTTGATGATATAGAGATCCAGACATTGCAATATATGTTTCAGCACTTGTTGTAGGCTATTGTAAGAGGCCCTAGAGCCGAGGCAGAGGGAATTCTTAACATTGGTTTTAAAACGCTTCCACTATCAGTAGGCCTAATTCAAGTTCTATTTAGACTATCAAAGAATGTTACTTGAAACATTAGGTGTTACCAAAGATAGACGCGCAGCTCTGTTGTATCCGCTGGTAGAGTTTTTCTCACCAGAAGAATTTCTCAGGGCTTGGCAAATAACTCCAATGTTTATACATACAGATCACCATCAAGTTTACGCCATATGTAAGCTTCAAGACCATCAGTGATGGTCGGTAATAAGGTTGCAGTGTTGCACAATGACCAGATGTTTTCAATAAAAGAGTACCAATAATAATCTTCTAGGAATAAAAAGCTTATGCGTTTCCTCTTACATGAGTAGGAATTCATAAGTTGTTTTTTAATAATTCAGGAAAACTTGTACTCTGACTGTTTGAGAAAGCGAAGTGCGCCGACATTACGAGAGCGCTCGGTGTGTGGTAGTCACCTGGCCTGAGCACCGACCAGATCTCAATAGTGGAGGTATGGCAGAGAAACTAGACCGAGTAAGACCTATCCCAACAATTAACTCAGCTGGTCGTTGCTTGCTGATTGCAACAAGGGACGGACGAACACAACCTAGATGCTCCGTCTACTGATGATTGTTTTGCAGTGTAATTTGCGCGTGATTTCTCGCCCTCGTGCATGGCTTACTGTTTTTTTTTCTCGTGAAGATATTGAAATATAATCCATTTCACTCCGAGGTGAATGTGATGAACTCTGGACTGCGGCATTCGTGGCGAATAAGCTACATACGTTTTACCACGCACGAGTAGACTGTCTTCTCTGATATCCAACTGTCTGTCTGTCTGTCACATAACCATCTACTCTTATTAAAATTTATTTATGTTAACTAAAAGTCCCTTTAGCTACAATAACTACTGTGAACGTTTAATTTCCTCCTTAGGGAAATGATTTCAACACCCTGAACAAAACTCAGCCAGCCGCCGCTGAAATCCACTAATTTGGTTGTCCACATAATTGCACGATTATCAACAAAGATAGCATTAAATATATTTCCTTCTCTTCCCAGAATAAGGTCAGATGGTTCTATTTGCAATGCATTTTTCATTGCACATTTTTTCATGTAATTCGATAATAATAATAATAATAATAATAATAATAATAATAATAATAATAATGGTGGCATAATGGGAGTGATATGCGCAATACATTGGATTCACCAAGTGAATCCAACTAGCCTCTGTCACTCCAACTCCAACATGTAACCTACCCGAGGTGCCACTGTTAAGCCGAGCAACCTAGTCGAAGGTTGGGTAACCAATCCCAGCGGGAAACTAGGTCGGCGAGCCGATCAGTGTTGGGGGAAATGCAAAGATGATCAACAGCTACAACGGCGGAAGAGGAAAATAATTCCCAACGGCGAAGAAGGTGGAAGAACTATCTTTGATGCAACTTAAATCCATTAGTGTCTGTACTGGTATCCAGCGGCTAATGGTCAGCGTCTGTTAGCTCAGTGAGCTCGGCTGGAAACACGATGTTCCAAAGGCCTCAACAACCTCTGGTCCTATATGGTCCTGGCACTCACCAGGCCAAACAAATCAAGTACAAGCAAACATGAACTGTGCAAGCAATCACAACTCTACCCCAGGTGGTACCCAATCCACCCGTCCACAATCGGCAACTGGACTTTCGGATTCTGGGGAGTCCAGGCAAGCGCAGCAGAGAGAGTCGGAGATCTCTGGTCACCTTCCCTACGAACAGAAAACATTCATTGGAACACTAAACATTAATACCCTAATTCAAATTGGAAAATTATACAATCTCACACAAGAAATCGACAGACAAAAAATTCTCATTCTTGCTCTTCAAGAAACTAGAATGACTGACAACGAAACTATGGACTATGGAAATTACCGCATTTTCAAGAGCAAAACATTACAGAGAGTCGCGAAAGGTGCACCAATCTTCGGAATGGCTTTTCTTGTCCACAAATCCATCATTAACTCTGTCAAAGAAGTCACACCCGTTAATGATCGAATTATGACCATGCGCATCCAGAGCGCCAACAAGAAATACACTCTTGTCAATGCTCATGCCCCTACTAACATCGACAACAAGAAAAATCCTGAAAATGTTGAAAATTTTTGGGAAAAAACTGGAAAAAATTATGAGTAACATTCATCAAGACGACGTGAACATCCTGATGGGAGATTTCAATGCCCAACTTGGCAAAGAAAAAATCTATCGAAAAATCATTGGCAAAAATTCTGCACACCAAATACAAACAGCAATGGCACACGATTGGTAGACATTTGTCATCAATTCAATCTCAAAGTTATGTCTACGCATTTCAGGAAACCTGCACACAAACAGAAAACTTGGCGATCTCCCATTCAACATCTCGGTGAATACCAAATTGATCATGTTGCCATCTCCCATGCACACTATAGAACCATCCATGATGTTCAAGTCCGACGAGGGGCAAACATTGATTCAGACCATTATCTCACAAGAATAAAAATGAAATTTTCACCTAAGAGGATTCATAAAAAAATATATTACATCCCAAAATTTGACATATCCAAAATTCAAGAAACAAAAATCGCAAAAGAATGGGATAAAGAACCAGTGAACAATAGGACGGACTTCTGCAGCAAAATTATCAGAAAAGCCAAAGAACTGATTCCACTAAAAAAGAAAGCAAAACACCCCTGGTGGGTTTCCAAATGTGATCAAGTCATTATTGATCGCCGAATCGCATTCCAAAAATACAATAGCCACAAATCTCCAGAAACTTTACAACACTTTCTCGGCGTCCGCAAACAGGCAACCAAAATTATCAGGACAACTAAACGTAATTTTATAACTAGGCAACTTCAGTCAATCGAGGATGACTTCAGGAATCACAACAGTCGAGATTTTTATAAAACCTTCGGGAACAGAATTAAAGGTTACACACCGCAAAATTTGACTTTCAAGAAACAAGACGGAAGTCTCGCACTCACTAACCAATAAAACTGTGAAGAACTAGCACGTTATTTTTCTGACCTCCTCAATTGTCCTGAACCACCTGAGCGATTTATACACACAGTCCCAGAACACATACGGCCCGAAGCCAAACCACCAACGCAAGAAGAAATCCATCACCACATCAAAAAACTCAAGAACGGAAAGACATCAGGAGAAGACGGAATCATCGCAGAACTATTGAAAAATCTAGGACCTCGATCACTACAGGAAATCACACAGATCATTCAGGACATTTGGCGAAGTGAAAAACTACCGGACGAATGGAAATGCGCTCTCATCCACCCACTCCACAAGAAAGGAGATACATCTGATGTAAATAACTACAGAGGAATTTCCCTGTTACACATCGAGTAGAGGAGCAGGGAGGGTTCTGCTTCAAATACCGTTATTTATGCAAATGAGGGGGGCGTGTCAAGGTCAATGACCTTGAGGTTGGTCATGGTCAATGACCTTGAGGTAGGTCATTGACCCCAAGGTCGCCGGGACCCCGGAAGGTAAACAAACCTTGGAGGGTCCAGGAACCGGTTTGAGGGGGTGTGGGTGGAGGGGGAGGAGTGGGGGTGGGGAGGGGGGGGAGGGGGGAGGGTGAGGGGAGGGGGGGGCTAGGGTGGAGGATGAGGGGGAAGGATGGAAGAGGCTCTGCACGAGACCCTCCTCGACCCAGTCTCTCTGTTGGACTGAGCGCCTTCTCTGTTATTATCCTGGGCTATATAGCTTTGCTTTGAGCCCGATGAGATCCGAGTGTTGTCGAAGGTTTCCGAATCCTTGGTTGTGAATGAATGTCAGAGAATTGAACGGTCAACTGGTGTGTGTGTGTGACGTCACAGCAGATTACGGGATGTGGGGTAGGTCATGAACGGGAGTGTTTTGAATGGAAAACATTAGTGTAACTGGTGTGTGTGTGTGTGACGTCACAGCAGAATACGGGATGTGAGGTAGGTCATGAACGGGAGTGTTTTGAATGGAAAACATTAGTGTAACTGGTGTGTGTGTGACGTCACAGCAGATTACGGGATGTGGGGTAGGTCATGAACGGGAGTGTTTTGAATGGAAAACATGAATGGCGGTGGATGGCGGTGGTTGTTGAACCCTGACGTGGTAGGTTGGTTAAGCTTTGTGTTGTAGCCGATTGGTTCCGAATGCAGCCGAGGGATTCCGATTCTTCATTTGTGCTGACCCGGGAGATTTGAATGGCTTACATTCACGTGTCAGAATAATCAGATTTGAATGGTCAACCGGTGTGTGACGTCACAGCGGAGTTGACCCCTGAGCTAATTTTCAAATTTGCCTTTATTATTATCATCACCATGTTGTTTGTGGGAGAGGGGTTGAATGACCTCAAAGGTAAACAAACATGACTGATGCTGGACTGGGTTTTATTGAATCTAATGAACAGGGATGTGGAACTATGTGGTAATTGAACTAATAAGCCGGAGCCGGCACAGGGGCTAATGGGCAAGATGGCCGCTATACATGGTCTCTTATGGAACTAACTCTTGGGAGCTGGCACATGGGCTAGTGGGCAAGATGGCCACTGCGCGCAACTCTAGAGGACTTGAGATGACTGGTACAGAGGCTATTGAGCAAGATGGCTGCCAGGTGAAACTCCCTTATGTTGGAGAACTTGACGAGGCTGGCTGGATGCCCTTCACTACCTATGTTCTTTCCAATCGCCTACTTTCATGAAACTGGGGCAGTGTTTTATAGACAACTCCCTTATGTTAGAGGACTTGAGCAGGCTGGCCGGATGCCCATAACCTCCTATGCTCTCCCCAATTTCCTACTGTAATAGGCAAATCCTCCTACCATTATGCTAGCGGTTATGTTGGTTAACACTATACGTGAGAGTACATACTTCAAGCCGACCAGGACATTAGAAGGTAGTAACCGCCATTAACATCACAGCAAGGGTTGGAGCCTTGTCTTATGGAGATGTAGCCAGTACTCTACTACCCTCTGTGAGGGCTCTAACATCAAACCAGTCAAAGCTTGGGGTATGCCCTTGAAGTCAAACTCCTGTAAGTTAACTAAAAATGCTATACGTAAACTCTCATCATTGACATATCAACGAGGTTTGCAAGCTCGAATGATGAATATGTCTCAGAGGTCTACTCTCCCTTCGTGAAGGGCACCGCGCATTATAGTTCAGCTTAAGGAGCAAGTTCTGGATGTAGATGTCTCTCCTCTTTTCTCCGGGCTTGAGACCGGCTCTAGGGGACACACTTCCTCCTCCCCTAGAGGCAGAGTTAACACTTATCAACCCTATATTTACTTAACATAAGATAATTTTTTTGCCATTGTATTCCATTAGCCTTAAGCACCAAAGCCCTTCAGCACACACACACCTGTAGGCTTATGAAGAAATTAATCTCACGCTGTTAATCGGAGGATAAGGTAAATCTAGCACGCGTTCATGGCTGACAATCTGGAGATCTGGGTTCGATCTCTAACTGCTAAGAAAATAAATTAGAGTTTGAACGGGTTACACACAGCCTTGTAAGATGAAAAACTGATGATGATGATGATGATGATAATTGTTGTTTTAAGGGGCCTAACATCCAGGTTATCGGTCCCTAATGGTTTGGGTGATTGTGAAGATGATAATGAAATGTAATCTATAATTAAAACTAACTACTAGCTTATATACGAGAAGAAGAAATAGAAGACAAAAGGAGAATAATGCAAATAAAGGACAGGAGGAAAAGAAATGCCCTCATCCCTCGAAGAAGGCGGATTGAGGAACTAGGAAGGAAGGAGAGCCATAAAAGGCAGATAGGAATGGGAAAGAGGAGAGGGTCCGTCCCCAGCTCAGGAATCTTTTGGGGTCGTCAAGTCCCGGACTCACCAGCTGTGAGCCCCTGAGGGTGTAGCAATATATAGGGTGCTCCCTGCCTCCTTAAGGGCCTTGAACACAAAGCAGAATGTAAAAGGAAATGAAAAAGAAGGCTGACCCCTCGCAGAAGGAGGGTATCAGAAAAGGTGAGACAAGGGCTAATTAAGGCGGAAAAAGAAGAGACACCCTATGCCTCGGATACCCTAATACTAGAGAACAAGAGTTGACCAAATGAGGTCGACAGGAAAGAAGACGGAGAGGAGCCCGGCACAAGTAAGTGGAACCAATGCCGGACTCAGCTGGGGCACCGTGGTCGCCAACCCACGTCCCACTAGATGTGAGCCCCTGGGGGGGAGATGAAAAACTGAGCAACAAATAAGCAACAACAACAACAAGTCCTTAAAACCTGAGTGTTAGGTATTAGCCATTTGTTTTTGTGGATGTTGAGAAATGTATATAATTTTATTATTTAATTATGGGCCAATCTCAAATTTTTGGTTGGAACATTAAGCTGTTTTGACTGTGGTTGATAGGAAAATATAAGGTGCAAGGAGTTAGGTAGGTTGAAGCGTTCTTTAAGAAATCCTTTACAAGAAGGAATAACTTGAGCTGTCTTTTGACAGTGGCGGGTATTGGGAGAACAGAAGCTTGTAGCAAGCAAACCAGCGAGCGAGCCTTCCAAGTAGGTCATTGGCCATGAGAAAAAGAGAGTGCTTTTGAACACTCACGTGTGGCCAGGGAGCTGTATAACATTGACGCACATGGCTGCGCCGCTTTGTAATACACGGACAGTGTCTTAGAATGTTGTTGTATTAGTAACATTTGAGAGAGAAGGGTTTTGATATTGAGTTTATTCAGCCCTGTGCACTTGGGTGTGTTACAGTTTTGATTGATAACCTGTGTTATTGTGATGGTATTATTAGTGTGTGTGTGTTGCTCACAAGGTCAAGTACACCCCGTTCTAACCCTCAGACTAGAATTACATTTCTTGGCAGATTCTGAAATCAAACCTTGACTTCCAGGATAGATCCTATGTTAAATAGTCTGTTTATAACCACCTTGAGGTTTAGCGGCTAGTATAATTGGCACTCGCCTCTTAGATACGGGTTTGATAATTATTGGGATCATTCATCCTTGTGTTCTTGGGTGTGTTACAGTTTTGTTTGATAACCTGTGTTATTGTGTTGGTTGTATTAGTGTGTGTGGTTTACAAGTTTGTGTGTACCCTGTTCTAATCCTCAGACTGAAATTACATTTCTTGACAAACAGTACATTCAGCCTTGCGAGGAAAACTGAGAAGAGGTGGGTTCATTCCACTCCTCATCTATTCTGGAACTGATTTTCCATGGTTTCACATTTCTACGCCAAGCGAATGCTAGGATGGTTTCCAACTTTAGGTTATCACTGTTTCTTTTTTCTCTAATCCCAAGTTACAAATACACACACTACTACAGACACCAGAGTAACACATGCTACCAATAATATAGGACATACAGTACATCATTTAGACCTAAATGCTAATGAGATAAGATAATTAAGTGCAATAACTTGTAAATGTTAGTCATTAGTCCAATAACGTGTGTTATCATGCAAATAAATTACAAACACCCAAGTACACAAGGGTGAATGAACATGATATGGCACTGGGGTACACTCAGCCTCGTAAGGCAAAAACTGTGTAGATGTGGGTTTGATTACCATTTAGGCTGGCTGTATGGCTCAGCGGTAATGTTCTTGCTTGCTGGGCCCAAGGTTGCAGGTTCGTATTCTGGTGCAGCCAGCTGGCATTTGAGGGTGCGCAAATGCGAGGGAACCGTGTCTATAGATTTACAAGCACGTTAAAGATCCCCTGTGGGGTGAAATTCCGGCACCCCGGCGTCGCTCAAAGCCCAATAACATTATTATTAGATATATTTTAATACTGTATAGCCTTGGGTGTCGGGTCCAAACTTTTTTATTTGACGCCCAAAGGGCAGCTTGCATGTCGAAGTTTGTTGTTCCTTGGAGCGCTCTGAAAGTTATAGAGATTAGATATATAAGCTCCTAGACACTATAACGCTTTCTAGTAGAGAAAGGAGGAATTTTTTGTGTTGGCGGAAAATCCCAAGATTAGTTAGTTAGTTATTGTTGTTTTAAGGGGCGGAAAAACGAGGTCATCTGCCCCTAAAATCCCGAGATTAATGTTGCCATTATGAACATGGCCTACTGAATTCAAATGGGTTTTTTAACATGCCAACAACGTATAAGGAGAGAAACTGCAAGCTTGGGGTTGGTAGCCAGATACGGTAACCACTCACCCACCGTGGCAATTATTAGATTATCTTTATCCTAAAATGCGTTCTTAAGTATTTGCCAACCTCCTAGTGTAGCGGTTAGCATTATTGGCTGTCGCCCGCAGAGGTCTGGGTTCAATTACCGGCTGTGCCAAGAAATTAATTCTGTTTTGAGGGCTGGAACGGGACAGCCTCGTGAAGCAAAACTGAGAAGAGGTTGGTTCGATTCCCACCGCAGCAATCCTCGAAATGGTTTTCTGTGGCCTCCCCACTCCTACTCGAGGCAAATGCTGGATTGGTTCCTAACTTAAGGCCACGGCCGTCTCCTTCCCAATCCTCTCTCAAATTACAAATACACACAATAACATAGGTTATCAGACAAACACGCACACTCGCACGTCTAAAATACACAGGGCTAAATAACCACTGTGTCCAAGCCACTAAAATGAATTAACAACTGAAGTATTTTGGCTGAAACATAGTCATGTATAAATGTATTGTCTGTTCTGAATCGTTTTTAATGTAGGAGGAGGAAGTTGTTGTTGTTGTTTCACTGAGGGGCTAGGATATTGTGGTCATTTCAGACTTGTGTGTACTTTGTGTGTGTGTAGATTTTGTCTCATAACCTGTGTTATAGTGGTTTCTGTAGTAGTGAGTGTCCACGTTGTGTAGCGGCTAGCATTCCTGGTTGTCGCCCCGTAGGTCCAGATTCTATTCCTGACTCTGCCAAAAAATTTAATTCTGATCTGAGGGCTGGAACGGGGTGCACTCAGCCTCATGAGGAAAAATAAGAAGAGGTGGGTTTGATTTCCCTTCATCCATCCTGGAAGTGGTTTTCTTTTGTTTCCCACTTCTACTTCAGGCAAATGCCGGGGTAGTTTCAAACTTGAGTGCATGGCCGTCTCCTTCCTAATCGTCCCTGAAATTACAAATACACACACTACTACTACTGCAGATTCCATAATAACACGGGTTACCAGACAAATTAAAATACAGGAAAAAAGTCTCCTTGTTGCGTAGTGGCTAGTATTCTTGGCTGTCATTGTGGAGGTGAGGGTTCAATTGGCTCTGCCAAGAGATTTTAATTCTGATCTGACAGCTGGAATGGGGTTTGATTCCTACCTCTGCCATCCTGGAAGTGGTTTTCTGTGATTTACCACTTCAACTCCAGGCAAATTCTGGGCTGACACCTAACGTAAGGCCACGGACGATTCTTACCCAAATGCTACCTGAATTACAAATACACAAACTAGTACATACATCACAGTACACACAGGGCTACATGACCACGATACCCAAGGCCCTCAAATGAAACAACAACATAAAACAAATAGCTGAAATTCTTCATTTGTATAATTTGTATTCGTGAAAAGCCATTTCTTGGATTACAGAATAATTGTGTAAATTAAGTGGATGCCTTATTTCAGCAGCTTTGGTGGCGTAGTTGGTCGCGGATTCAAACCCGACCGAAGTCGTCAGATTTTTTAAGAGCGTTAAAAATCTCTTGGTGTGCCTTCCTTCGGAGGAGAAGTAAATGTCAGAGATGTATGGCATAATAAAGAACCTTCCACTAATTACACTTGTGTGAAAATAAATTATAGGTTATATTTGACTAACGTTCATAGGTTCCAACATTTGTCGCCAGAAGCCGTTTGCGGTGGCATCTAGTAACGACGTTCAGAACTAGTTGGTTGTTGACGGTGGAGTTTGGTAACAAAAGTTAGAACTACTTGAAAATCTAATGTCTGCAGTCCTTGCATGAATTAAAAACAGATACACACACTAATACAGGCATCACAATTAACACCGGTTATCAGACAGATTCCACACACACCCAAAGTACACGGAGCTATATAACCGCGTTGTCGCAGCCCCTAAACTGAGGAACCAACCAACCAACCATGACTTCCTTCAGGTCATTACTATATTTATGGCATGATAAAAACCTTCCACTAATTACACTTGTGTGAAGTTATATTATAGGTTATATTTGACTAACGCTCTTAGGTTTCAAAGTTTGTCGCCAGAAGCCGTTTGCGGTGGCATCTAGTAACGATGTTCAGAACTAGTTGGTTGTTGACGGTGGAGTTTGGTAGCAAAAGTTAGAACTACTTGAAAATCTAATGTCTGCAGTCCTTACATGAATTAAAAACTAATAACACACACTAATACAGCCATCACAATTAACGCCGGTTATCAGACAG
This sequence comes from Meconema thalassinum, assembly GCA_946902985.2. NCBI lineage: Eukaryota > Metazoa > Arthropoda > Insecta > Orthoptera > Tettigoniidae > Meconema > Meconema thalassinum. The sequence continues at coordinate 182,254,199 of OX336393.1, forward strand.
ATTCCACACACACCCAAAGTACACGGGGCTACATGACCGCGTTGTCGCAGCCCCTAAACTGAGGAACCAACCAACCATGACTTTTTTCAGGTCATTACAGAAATGAGATTAATCAAAGCAATCACAGGAGAAGCATCTGAAGCTGACAACTAAAGAAATCTGAAAGCAATCACAGGAGAAGCATTTGAAGCTGAAAACTAAAGAAATCTGAAAGAAAATAGGCAGTTGTAGTTGAAGAGACAAACAAATCAACTTATTTGCCAACAAACCAGATTCAAACATCGTAAAATACGTGCACAATAGAACTACAGTATTTTTTTTTCAGCAGATAAATAAATCACTTGAAATTTGCAATAAATTGTGGATGTGAAAGTCATCTCCTATATATTATTATTTCTAGGGGCTTGGACGTCAGGGATATGAGTTACACGTACTTGGATATTTATATGAGTTATGTGTTAACAAGTAGGCCTATTATTGTTGTTTTTAGTATTAGTAACAATGTTATGTGGAGCTCAACTTTGGAATAACGCGACCATGGCATTAAGTTAGAAGCCATTCTGGAAATTTGCCTGTAGTACAGGGGAGAAAGAATGGAAGAACACTTCTAGGTTTGAATGTGTTTTGAATCGAACCCACCTCTTCTCAGTTCTGACATACAAGGTTGAGTGAACCCCGTCATATTCCTCAGACTAGAATTACATTTCTTGAAAGAGACGGAAATCTAGCACAGACCTTTGCAGTAATAGCCAAGAATGCTAATCACTACACCATGAGGCGGTCAACATATTTCTTTTAGTGTGATCAAATGTGCATATGTTGACGGTTGATGAGTTGGCGAATGATGGTTAGCGGTAGACAATCTTTTATACATTGACATACCCTTGAGAAAATGAAAGTTGTTTACCCTTCACTAGCTAAATGACCGCAAGTACGTTGGTTAGATTTTGTTTGAATGTTCTATTAAAAGTTCCAACGTTCAGCACTAGGTATCACTGGGTTTTGTTGGTGAAAGTTGGAACTACATAAAATTGAACTGAACATGTAACTCACCGTTTGCGTGTCCGGCTGGAAGCAGCTACAGACTCCGGCGAGCCAAACATGTCCTTGGACACTCCAGGCAGCAAGCCATACAATACATAATAAACTGCATCACTTGATGGCCCACACGAACACCATCCTTGGCTACTGGTTTAGAGGTCGAGGCAAGCAATTACCCACTTACTCGCTGTAGAATGCACATTCCGCAGCCTGAAGGCATCACGCGCAGACCTTGGCAAGAAATTATAACACCCCTAATTTAATTTCTTAGCAGTTGGGGATTGATACCATGCCTCCAGGGTGATAGCTATGAACACTAGCCACTACACCACAATTGAGGGCACCGTGGCACAATGAACAAGCTGTTTGCCTCTGACCAAGGTAGACTGGGTTTGATTCCCGGCTAGTACATGTGAGATTTTTGAAGTGATTTGTCTTGTCCTGTTGTTTGGATTCCACACAAAAATCAGGTCTTGTGGCTCAAGATTGCAGCAACGTACTTGCGGTCATTTAGCTCTGTGTACTTTGTTGAGTGTTTTTTTTCAGAGATCCTGGGGCATTGCGATGGCTGTATTAGTGTGTGTGTATTTGTAATTCATGTGAGGATAGGGAAGAAGGTGGTTGTAAGGACTTAAGTGAAGAACTATCCTGTCATTTGCCTAGAGTAGAAGTGGGAAACCACAGAAAACCACTTCCAGAACTATTGAGGTGGGAATTGAAACCGCCTCTTCTCAGGTTTACTTCACAAAGTTAAGTGTACCCCGGTCTAACCCTCAGACCAGAATTAAATTTCTTGACAGAGCTGGGAATCGCAGTCAAAACGCTTGCCGCTACACCACATGGTGGACAGCATTACAAAAATATGTAAGGCCCATTTTTTAATCTCTACATAGTATAAAGCAAAGTCCCAAATCCTTGGATGCAAGGGGCAATCCCGAGAACCATTAGATGAATATTTGTGTGTTTTTCATCATTCTGTAAAAGATTTCTCGAGGAAGGTTTCTGTAGAAAAACGCTCATTTATGACTGAGCAGTAGCCTAACAATTTCAGTGAATCAAGTTGAAGAAAAACCTGCTGTCTGTGCGTTTTTTTAAGCTTACGCTGGGTAAACCGTTAAAAATATGGAAAAATAACTTACTGTATGTACTATTTATTGGCTGAATAGGTTTTATGAAATAAAATGTACACTTTTCACCGCAAGCATTGTAACCCTTAGTTTCTGATCACACCTTGCAAAAACAGGGAAACATTCATACACGTTTAGTTTCTATCTATGATTTGAAACTGGAAACTTTTAAACAATTTGATTCATTTTGCTATTATACATTACATCTTACTTACTCTCAACTGATGAGTACAACCATCTCTGATGCGTTCGAACTGGTCCATACAACTGATTCTATGCAACAAGGATGTTGCTATTTATACTACTTTTAAAGCGGGTAACGCCCAGCTAACGTCTAGTGAAGGGTAAACAACTTTCATTTTCTCAAGGGTATGTCAATGTATAAAAGATTGTCTACCGCTAACCATCATTCGCCAACTCATCAACCGTCAACATATGCACATTTGATCACACTAAAAGAAATATGTTGACCGCCTCATGGTGTAGTGATTAGCATTCTTGGCTATTACTGCAAAGGTCTGTGCTAGATTTCCGTCTCTTTCAAGAAATGTAATTCTAGTCTGAGGAATATGACGGGGTTCACTCAACCTTGTATGTCAGAACTGAGAAGAGGTGGGTTCGATTCAAAACACATTCAAACCTAGAAGTGTTCTTCCATTCTTTCTCCCCTGTACTACAGGCAAATTTCCAGAATGGCTTCTAACTTAATGCCATGGTTGCGTTATTCCAAAGTTGAGCTCCACATAACATTGTTACTAATACTAAAAACAACAATAATAGACCTACTTGTTAACACATAACTCATATAAATATCCAAGTACGTGTAACTCATATCCCTGACGTCCAAGCCCCTAGAAATAATAATATACAGGAGATGACTTTCACATCCACAATTTATTGCAAATTTCAAGTGATTTATTTATCTGCTGAAAAAAAAATACTGTAGTTCTATTGTGCACGTATTTTACGATGTTTGAATCTGGTTTGTTGGCAAATAAGTTGATTTGTTTGTCTCTTCAACTACAACTGCCTATTTTCTTTCAGATTTCTTTAGTTTTCAGCTTCAAATGCTTCTCCTGTGATTGCTTTCAGATTTCTTTAGTTGTCAGCTTCAGATGCTTCTCCTGTGATTGCTTTGATTAATCTCATTTCTGTAATGACCTGAAAAAAGTCATGGTTGGTTGGTTCCTCAGTTTAGGGGCTGCGACAACGCGGTCATGTAGCCCCGTGTACTTTGGGTGTGTGTGGAATCTGTCTGATAACCGGCGTTAATTGTGATGGCTGTATTAGTGTGTGTTATTAGTTTTTAATTCATGTAAGGACTGCAGACATTAGATTTTCAAGTAGTTCTAACTTTTGCTACCAAACTCCACCGTCAACAACCAACTAGTTCTGAACATCGTTACTAGATGCCACCGCAAACGGCTTCTGGCGACAAACTTTGAAACCTAAGAGCGTTAGTCAAATATAACCTATAATTTAACTTCACACAAGTGTAATTAGTGGAAGGTTTTTATCATGCCATAAATATAGTAATGACCTGAAGGAAGTCATGGTTGGTTGGTTGGTTCCTCAGTTTAGGGGCTGCGACAACGCGGTCATATAGCTCCGTGTACTTTGGGTGTGTGTGGAATCTGTCTGATAACCGGTGTTAATTGTGATGCCTGTATTAGTGTGTGTATCTGTTTTTAATTCATGCAAGGACTGCAGACATTAGATTTTCAAGTAGTTCTAACTTTTGCTACCAAACTCCACCGTCAACAACCAACTAGTTCTGAACGTCGTTACTAGATGCCACCGCAAACGGCTTCTGGCGACAAATGTTGGAACCTATGAACGTTAGTCAAATATAACCTATAATTTATTTTCACACAAGTGTAATTAGTGGAAGGTTCTTTATTATGCCATACATCTCTGACATTTACTTCTCCTCCGAAGGAAGGCACACCAAGAGATTTTTAACGCTCTTAAAAAATCTGACGACTTCGGTCGGGTTTGAATCCGCGACCAACTACGCCACCAAAGCTGCTGAAATAAGGCATCCACTTAATTTACACAATTATTCTGTAATCCAAGAAATGGCTTTTCACGAATACAAATTATACAAATGAAGAATTTCAGCTATTTGTTTTATGTTGTTGTTTCATTTGAGGGCCTTGGGTATCGTGGTCATGTAGCCCTGTGTGTACTGTGATGTATGTACTAGTTTGTGTATTTGTAATTCAGGTAGCATTTGGGTAAGAATCGTCCGTGGCCTTACGTTAGGTGTCAGCCCAGAATTTGCCTGGAGTTGAAGTGGTAAATCACAGAAAACCACTTCCAGGATGGCAGAGGTAGGAATCAAACCCCATTCCAGCTGTCAGATCAGAATTAAAATCTCGTGGCAGAGCCAATTGAACCCTCACCTCCACAATGACAGCCAAGAATACTAGCCACTACGCAACAAGGAGACTTTTTTCCTGTATTTTAATTTGTCTGGTAACCCGTGTTGTTATGGAATCTGCAGTAGTAGTAGTGTGTGTATTTGTAATTTCAGGGACGATTAGGAAGGAGACGGCCATGCATTCAAGTTTGAAACTACCCCGGCACTTGCCTGAAGTAGAAGTGGGAAACAAAAGAAAACCACTTCCAGGATGGATGAAGGGAAATCAAACCCACCTCTTCTTATTTTTCCTCATGAGGCTGAGTGCACCCCGTTCCAGCCCTCAGATCAGAATTAAATTTTTTGGCAGAGTCAGGAATAGAATCTGGACCTACGGGGCGACAACCAGGAATGCTAGCCGCTACACAACGTGGACACTCACTACTACAGAAACCACTATAACACAGGTTATGAGACAAAATCTACACACACACAAAGTACACACAAGTCTGAAATGACCACAATATCCTAGCCCCTCAGTGAAACAACAACAACAACTTCCTCCTCCTACATTAAAAACGATTCAGAACAGACAATACATTTATACATGACTATGTTTCAGCCAAAATACTTCAGTTGTTAATTCATTTTAGTGGCTTGGACACAGTGGTTATTTAGCCCTGTGTATTTTAGACGTGCGAGTGTGCGTGTTTGTCTGATAACCTATGTTATTGTGTGTATTTGTAATTTGAGAGAGGATTGGGAAGGAGACGGCCGTGGCCTTAAGTTAGGAACCAATCCAGCATTTGCCTCGAGTAGGAGTGGGGAGGCCACAGAAAACCATTTCGAGGATTGCTGCGGTGGGAATCGAACCAACCTCTTCTCAGTTTTGCTTCACGAGGCTGTCCCGTTCCAGCCCTCAAAACAGAATTAATTTCTTGGCACAGCCGGTAATTGAACCCAGACCTCTGCGGGCGACAGCCAATAATGCTAACCGCTACACTAGGAGGTTGGCAAATACTTAAGAACGCATTTTAGGATAAAGATAATCTAATAATTGCCACGGTGGGTGAGTGGTTACCGTATCTGGCTACCAACCCCAAGCTTGCAGTTTCTCTCCTTATACGTTGTTGGCATGTTAAAAAACCCATTTGAATTCAGTAGGCCATGTTCATAATGGCAACATTAATCTCGGGATTTTGGGGGCAGATGACCTCGTTTTTCCGCCCCTTAAAACAACAATAACTAACTAACTAATCTTGGGATTTTCCGCCAACACAAAAAATTCCTCCTTTCTCTACTAGAAAGCGTTATAGTGTCTAGGAGCTTATATATCTAATCTCTATAACTTTCAGAGCGCTCCAAGGAACAACAAACTTCGACATGCAAGCTGCCCTTTGGGCGTCAAATAAAAAAGTTTGGACCCGACACCCAAGGCTATACAGTATTAAAATATATCTAATAATAATGTTATTGGGCTTTGAGCGACGCCGGGGTGCCGGAATTTCACCCCACAGGGGATCTTTAACGTGCTTGTAAATCTATAGACACGGTTCCCTCGCATTTGCGCACCCTCAAATGCCAGCTGGCTGCACCAGAATACGAACCTGCAACCTTGGGCCCAGCAAGCAAGAACATTACCGCTGAGCCATACAGCCAGCCTAAATGGTAATCAAACCCACATCTACACAGTTTTTGCCTTACGAGGCTGAGTGTACCCCAGTGCCATATCATGTTCATTCACCCTTGTGTACTTGGGTGTTTGTAATTTATTTGCATGATAACACACGTTATTGGACTAATGACTAACATTTACAAGTTATTGCACTTAATTATCTTATCTCATTAGCATTTAGGTCTAAATGATGTACTGTATGTCCTATATTATTGGTAGCATGTGTTACTCTGGTGTCTGTAGTAGTGTGTGTATTTGTAACTTGGGATTAGAGAAAAAAGAAACAGTGATAACCTAAAGTTGGAAACCATCCTAGCATTCGCTTGGCGTAGAAATGTGAAACCATGGAAAATCAGTTCCAGAATAGATGAGGAGTGGAATGAACCCACCTCTTCTCAGTTTTCCTCGCAAGGCTGAATGTACTGTTTGTCAAGAAATGTAATTTCAGTCTGAGGATTAGAACAGGGTACACACAAACTTGTAAACCACACACACTAATACAACCAACACAATAACACAGGTTATCAAACAAAACTGTAACACACCCAAGAACACAAGGATGAATGATCCCAATAATTATCAAACCCGTATCTAAGAGGCGAGTGCCAATTATACTAGCCGCTAAACCTCAAGGTGGTTATAAACAGACTATTTAACATAGGATCTATCCTGGAAGTCAAGGTTTGATTTCAGAATCTGCCAAGAAATGTAATTCTAGTCTGAGGGTTAGAACGGGGTGTACTTGACCTTGTGAGCAACACACACACACTAATAATACCATCACAATAACACAGGTTATCAATCAAAACTGTAACACACCCAAGTGCACAGGGCTGAATAAACTCAATATCAAAACCCTTCTCTCTCAAATGTTACTAATACAACAACATTCTAAGACACTGTCCGTGTATTACAAAGCGGCGCAGCCATGTGCGTCAATGTTATACAGCTCCCTGGCCACACGTGAGTGTTCAAAAGCACTCTCTTTTTCTCATGGCCAATGACCTACTTGGAAGGCTCGCTCGCTGGTTTGCTTGCTACAAGCTTCTGTTCTCCCAATACCCGCCACTGTCAAAAGACAGCTCAAGTTATTCCTTCTTGTAAAGGATTTCTTAAAGAACGCTTCAACCTACCTAACTCCTTGCACCTTATATTTTCCTATCAACCACAGTCAAAACAGCTTAATGTTCCAACCAAAAATTTGAGATTGGCCCATAATTAAATAATAAAATTATATACATTTCTCAACATCCACAAAAACAAATGGCTAATACCTAACACTCAGGTTTTAAGGACTTGTTGTTGTTGTTGCTTATTTGTTGCTCAGTTTTTCATCTCCCCCCCAGGGGCTCACATCTAGTGGGACGTGGGCTGGCGACCACGGTGCCCCAGCTGAGTCCGGCATTGGTTCCACTTACTTGTGCCGGGCTCCTCTCCGTCTTCTTTCCTGTCGACCTCATTTGGTCAACTCTTGTTCTCTAGTATTAGGGTATCCGAGGCATAGGGTGTCTCTTCTTTTTCCGCCTTAATTAGCCCTTGTCTCACCTTTTCTGATACCCTCCTTCTGCGAGGGGTCAGCCTTCTTTTTCATTTCCTTTTACATTCTGCTTTGTGTTCAAGGCCCTTAAGGAGGCAGGGAGCACCCTATATATTGCTACACCCTCAGGGGCTCACAGCTGGTGAGTCCGGGACTTGACGACCCCAAAAGATTCCTGAGCTGGGGACGGACCCTCTCCTCTTTCCCATTCCTATCTGCCTTTTATGGCTCTCCTTCCTTCCTAGTTCCTCAATCCGCCTTCTTCGAGGGATGAGGGCATTTCTTTTCCTCCTGTCCTTTATTTGCATTATTCTCCTTTTGTCTTCTATTTCTTCTTCTCGTATATAAGCTAGTAGTTAGTTTTAATTATAGATTACATTTCATTATCATCTTCACAATCACCCAAACCATTAGGGACCGATAACCTGGATGTTAGGCCCCTTAAAACAACAATTATCATCATCATCATCATCATCAAGTTTTTCATCTTACAAGGCTGTGTGTAACCCGTTCAAACTCTAATTTATTTTCTTAGCAGTTAGAGATCGAACCCAGATCTCCAGATTGTCAGCCATGAACGCGTGCTAGATTTACCTTATCCTCCGATTAACAGCGTGAGATTAATTTCTTCATAAGCCTACAGGTGTGTGTGTGCTGAAGGGCTTTGGTGCTTAAGGCTAATGGAATACAATGGCAAAAAAATTATCTTATGTTAAGTAAATATAGGGTTGATAAGTGTTAACTCTGCCTCTAGGGGAGGAGGAAGTGTGTCCCCTAGAGCCGGTCTCAAGCCCGGAGAAAAGAGGAGAGACATCTACATCCAGAACTTGCTCCTTAAGCTGAACTATAATGCGCGGTGCCCTTCACGAAGGGAGAGTAGACCTCTGAGACATATTCATCATTCGAGCTTGCAAACCTCGTTGATATGTCAATGATGAGAGTTTACGTATAGCATTTTTAGTTAACTTACAGGAGTTTGACTTCAAGGGCATACCCCAAGCTTTGACTGGTTTGATGTTAGAGCCCTCACAGAGGGTAGTAGAGTACTGGCTACATCTCCATAAGACAAGGCTCCAACCCTTGCTGTGATGTTAATGGCGGTTACTACCTTCTAATGTCCTGGTCGGCTTGAAGTATGTACTCTCACGTATAGTGTTAACCAACATAACCGCTAGCATAATGGTAGGAGGATTTGCCTATTACAGTAGGAAATTGGGGAGAGCATAGGAGGTTATGGGCATCCGGCCAGCCTGCTCAAGTCCTCTAACATAAGGGAGTTGTCTATAAAACACTGCCCCAGTTTCATGAAAGTAGGCGATTGGAAAGAACATAGGTAGTGAAGGGCATCCAGCCAGCCTCGTCAAGTTCTCCAACATAAGGGAGTTTCACCTGGCAGCCATCTTGCTCAATAGCCTCTGTACCAGTCATCTCAAGTCCTCTAGAGTTGCGCGCAGTGGCCATCTTGCCCACTAGCCCATGTGCCAGCTCCCAAGAGTTAGTTCCATAAGAGACCATGTATAGCGGCCATCTTGCCCATTAGCCCCTGTGCCGGCTCCGGCTTATTAGTTCAATTACCACATAGTTCCACATCCCTGTTCATTAGATTCAATAAAACCCAGTCCAGCATCAGTCATGTTTGTTTACCTTTGAGGTCATTCAACCCCTCTCCCACAAACAACATGGTGATGATAATAATAAAGGCAAATTTGAAAATTAGCTCAGGGGTCAACTCCGCTGTGACGTCACACACCGGTTGACCATTCAAATCTGATTATTCTGACACGTGAATGTAAGCCATTCAAATCTCCCGGGTCAGCACAAATGAAGAATCGGAATCCCTCGGCTGCATTCGGAACCAATCGGCTACAACACAAAGCTTAACCAACCTACCACGTCAGGGTTCAACAACCACCGCCATCCACCGCCATTCATGTTTTCCATTCAAAACACTCCCGTTCATGACCTACCCCACATCCCGTAATCTGCTGTGACGTCACACACACACCAGTTACACTAATGTTTTCCATTCAAAACACTCCCGTTCATGACCTACCTCACATCCCGTATTCTGCTGTGACGTCACACACACACACACCAGTTACACTAATGTTTTCCATTCAAAACACTCCCGTTCATGACCTACCCCACATCCCGTAATCTGCTGTGACGTCACACACACACACCAGTTGACCGTTCAATTCTCTGACATTCATTCACAACCAAGGATTCGGAAACCTTCGACAACACTCGGATCTCATCGGGCTCAAAGCAAAGCTATATAGCCCAGGATAATAACAGAGAAGGCGCTCAGTCCAACAGAGAGACTGGGTCGAGGAGGGTCTCGTGCAGAGCCTCTTCCATCCTTCCCCCTCATCCTCCACCCTAGCCCCCCCCCCTCCCCTCACCCTCCCCCCTCCCCCCCCTCCCCACCCCCACTCCTCCCCCTCCACCCACACCCCCTCAAACCGGTTCCTGGACCCTCCAAGGTTTGTTTACCTTCCGGGGTCCCGGCGACCTTGGGGTCAATGACCTACCTCAAGGTCATTGACCATGACCAACCTCAAGGTCATTGACCTTGACACGCCCCCCTCATTTGCATAAATAACGGTATTTGAAGCAGAACCCTCCCTGCTCCTCTACTACATCGCTTATAAAATCCTCTCCGCCTGTCTTTTACAACGCACGCAAGAACAACTCGAGCCACTCATCGGTGAATATCAGGCTGGCTTCAGACCAAGAAGATCAGCCGTCGAACAAATCTTCAATCTGAAATCCACCTTGAAACTTCGAGCCACACGAAATCTCCCAACCATCTGTACATTTGTCGACTTTCAGAAGGCTTATGACTCCATTGATCGAAAATCTCTTTTTAATGTACTCGAAGAAAACCATCTCGATCCGAAGACAAGACGACTCATCCAACAAACCTTAACCGACACAATTTCCAAGGTCAAATTCATTGGAGAGATCTCCCAACCTTTTCCCATTAAAACTGGTGTTCGGCAGGGTGATGGACTTTCTCCATTGCTGTTCAACATCGTTCTCGATAAGGTCATCAAAGAATGGGAAAAAGAATTAAAAAGTCGCAACATATGGAAACCTGTCGTGTTAGGAAGACAGAAGGATAATATCAATGTTACATGCTTAGCTTTTGCTGATGATTTGGCAATCCTCTCCGGAGATGAACGAACGGCAATTCAACAGATTGAAGTCCTCAAAGAATGTGCTGGGAAAGTAGGGTTGCAAATCTCCTTCACAAAAACTGAATTCATGGCTACAAAACACATTGAAACCCAAACTTTGGTAACAAAATACGGTTCAATCAACAAGGTTAATCATTTCAAATACTTAGGTGAAATTATTGAACCTACAGGCACAGAAAGAATAGCACAAAGAACACGTGAACTCAAAATGCGGAAAGCATATGGGAAAACCGCAAACATCTACAACAAAAAATGCATGAGCATTAACACTAAAATTCGACATTACGCGACGGTCATCAAACCCGAAACACTCTACGCCAGTGAGACCTTAAATCTCAATTATAAAGGGGATCTTGAAAACATCAAGAAAGCTGAAAGGAAAATCATCCGAAAAATTCTTGGCCCAAGACTTACAGATGAAGGATATCGTTTACAATCGCACAAGATCACAGAAAAATATTCAAATATTGAAACCGATTTCCGTAAACGACGCTTGAAATTTTATGGACACATTATGAGGGTAGATGACAACCGATTAACAAAGAAAATATTGATGTACTCACAAAAATTAAAGACGACAACAGGGGCGGATCCAGACACTGGTCTTGGGGGGGTGTCATGATATCTGTCCTCAAAATGGAGTGGGGGGGGGGGGGGTAGGGGAGGGGGAGGGGTAATATACCATAATTAGATATGCAAATTTAAAAGTTAGCAATAAACATCGAATTATTTGAGCATACTTTTCCCAAAATGTGATTTTTTTTCGAAATGTGAAATTTTTCATTACTTTCCTACTTTCTGTGTGGTCACTAAACAATATTTTGTTTGCTTATACTTACCTATACTTGGACTGGCCCGAAGAGGCCTCGACCGGAGCGGGAGAGTAGGGGCCTTCCCCTCCCCCTTCCCCCAGTGACTTGCTCCAATTTTTACGCGGAAAAATAATTTTATGCGGAGTTTACTTACACGGGGATTGCGCGCATTGAAATACTGCGATCGTAATGAGCCCCCTTCGGAACTTACCCCCCCCCCCTTCCCCATTTTTAGATACAATATGATAAGCTGATGTTAGAGGCCTACTCGCACAAGGGTCAAGGTAATTAATTTTAAGGCCCCTTGAGGCCTTGAATGGTTCGAGCGGGGTCAAAAGTCCCCCGGGCCTCCTCATAGGTAATTATTGACTTTGTCCCTTTTGCGAGTAGCCCTCCCCTCTCTTAGGTTGTAAACAAAGACGCGGAATATATTAGCTAGCTAATAACTGGGGTCACAGGCCTATTTGCGCAAGGGCCTAAGATTGGGGGGGGGGGGGGGGGTCGGCACTCAGTCTCCTAGAGGCCTCGATGGGAACTCCCGTTCTTCCCGATTGGCCAGTCCAACACTGCACTCTATTTTATCATTTGCCACGCCAATAATGTCGCTAGAGCGCTTTCGTAAAGATAGACTTTTAATTTTATCCAAAACGCTATCTTACCGGGTTCATAGTTCATAGATGCTGTATTAATGTAATTCAAGTGTAGGAGAGTAAAATCATAATAATAATAATAATGTTATTGGTTTTACGTCCTTTTTAACTACCCTGGCTTTTAGAGACGCCGGGGTGCCGGAATTTTGCCCCGAAGGGGATCTTTAACGTGCCAGTAAATGTACTGACACGGCTCCCTCGCATTTGCGCACCCTCAAATGCCAGCTGACTGCGCCAGGTTTCGAACCTGCAACCTTGGGCTCAGCAAGCGAGAACGTTACCCCTGAGCCACGCAGCCAGACGAGAGTAAAATCAGAGTTATATAGTTTGCTGACTGACAACCGTAAAAAATAACTATACTGTATAGCTCAGACAATAGCTTCAAGATTAAATAAAAACCTGGCTCGAGGCCCGAGGAATTTTAATCGATCGACGAGAAAAAGATCGTTAAAGACACAATTTAATCAGATTTACGGGAGTTTAAAACCATATTTAACATTTATTTCAGGGGTATAGGTTGAGTGAAATAAGAACAAGGCTACCCGAAATTTTGACAGGTACATGTGTATTGCATATTGTACGTAAATATTACAAATACGGCAATTTTGTTCATAAAACAATTTTAAGCCAAACAACAAACTCTAAGTCACCGGTTTGTTTTTTTCGCGTACCGATCAATCACGCAAGATGGGTCAACATAAACACCGTAGTGGACGTGCAAAAAAAGCAGTCCGTTTAATCGTTCATCGGACATAGTTGACCGCAACCACGTCTTCAGCCTTCTCAAAGAAGAATATGACCTTTCCGATGAAGCGGCGCTGAAGCATTAATCTTGAGACATCGATGAATATTGGGGTACAACTCTTTATCGCAGGCAATTAAAGCTTCCATAGCTTTCTTTGGGATGGTTGACCCCGATTCAAGCTCCCGGGACCACTTTTGCCTTGCACATACGAAGTTCAGACTGTAGAAGCCTTGCCGCAGACTCGGCAAAATGATGATGGAGAAGTTTGAAGTACTTTGCAGCGATTGTGTCCACATCCGCTGACATCCATGATGATACTGGCATCATTGCTGATAGGCAGTGTAACTCCTGCGTTGCTTAAGGGAAGCGAGTGTTTAGGTCTTCTAGGACGTAGTCTAAAATGGGTATGAAAATGGCCCGACGATAGTACTCTTCTACGGTTGACGCTGGATGATTTTCGCGGTGCTTTTGCCGTTGTGCGATGCGTGGGAGCAGAAGTTCGGTTCCAAGTTGTTTTGCCAGAGCTTCTGCTTCTTGGAAGAGCTCAGCAAATTGTGTTTCACACTCTTCGCGCCTCTTGCTCAACACAGTAATAGTGTCATCTAGCGCATCCTGGGTTCCTTCAAGTCTATTTGCCCTTTTTGAAACAAAATGCTGAGTGTTTTAATGTCTCCAAGGATTTCTGACAAGCAAATGACGGTAACTATAAAATCACTCTCACAAATAGCAGCTATGAGCGTTTTTGCCTTAGAAGCACTTTCTGAGTCCTTCCATAAAGTAATCGAGTCTAAACTCTCGACTATGTTCGGGAGTAAAGAGCGAAATTGTACAAAACCGTCGTACCGTTCAATCCACCGCGTCTCACAAAGTCAACATAAAAGTTCACCTCGAGTTGCTTTAAATACATAGGAGCGTTTTGAGGACGAATCAATGAATGTAATAGTGGCCTTCATTTAACTCCTATTGCATTTCTGACGGCGACGACTTTCGAGGACTTCGAAATAGACTAATTCAGAGCGTGGTTATAACAAGGGCACCTAACGGCATGCTCTGCTTCGGTTTGCACCTCGGCGACAGCACCACAAGCTTCTGACGCCATCATAGCGCACCCGTCAGTACCAACGCCAACACACCGACATAGGACAAGACTGTGATGCTTGAGAATACTCAACACATTTTTACCCACGTCTCTGCCGGTTACGGTAGGCTCTGGGACTCTTTGGTTTCTTGTTTCTTGCTGGTTCTCTCTTTGGTTTGCGTTTTCTTCTTCTCCTCTATAGTTCTTGCATCTGCATCTTCATTTCTTGTTTGTTGGTCGTATTCATCTTCATCCTCTGGTTCTGCTACATTCTTTCTTCTTTTTCTTGATAGTAGGCTCTGCAATTTCTTTGGTTTCTTGTTTCTTGGTTTTATTTTTGGCTTGAAATTTTATCTTTGAATCCTCCTTAGTTTCTTCTCCATCTTGCTTGTATTTCCGTTTCTGCTGTTCTCTTAATTTTTTCACACATTTGGATATACATCGTCCTCTTCTGTTTCCGGTTCCTGAGGTCTCTTCTTTCCAGCGGCATCTATGATTTCTTCTTCGGTTTCTGCTTTCTTTGGTTCTTTTCCCTCCTGTAGATCTCGCTCGGTTTCTGTTTCCGTCACGCTGTTTGCCTTTTCAGTATTGTCATCATTTAGCTGCTCTTCTCCAGTTTTCGGATTTGGCGATTCTTACGCTAGCCCTTCAGTATTAATTTTATTTCTCTTTCCATAGACATTCCCTTCGTTTCGGGCGATATCTTCCTGTTCGGATACTGGGAGTTCGTCTTATTTTCTTCCTTTTACTTTCCCTTTAAACGGTTGTGCACTGTTTCTCGGAGATTTATAAAGCTTATGAAGTCTTCATACAATTTACTTCGAGAGACATCTCAGGTGCGGGTGGAGCGGACCGAAGAGGATTGTTCGTTTGTACTCTGCACCGTTCGGACAGGCGCGGGCGCGGCGGCTGCTCGGCGGCTCGGCTCGTCACAACAATAGCAACAGTGCGAGTGGGGTAGCGAGAAGAGAGCGACGCGGCTAGATAATTTAATGTATATTGCACGATTATTAACTGAATACTGGTTAGGTTAAAATCGTTGTTTATAGTTCGTTTTGTGCGTCTCCTCCTTCGCTTCTCTCCTCTCCTTCGCTTCCCCCCTTTTCCTTTCACTTTTTCCCTCTTTTCTTTTCTCTTGGGGAGGGGGGGGGCGATCGCCCCCATCGCCCCCCCCCCTGGATCCACCCCTGGACGACAACGGTTTGGATTAAACAAGTCCAAACTGATCTCAATAACGCCAACATCACACCCACAGTTATCGAAGACCGCAAAACTTTCAGACATAAGATCTACACTTGGGAAGCTGCATCAGAAGATAAGCCCAGCAGACCTAGGGAAAAATGGACTGACGAACGTCGAGCTAAACATAGCGACGTGATGAAAGAATTCTGGAAGAACAAGAAAAATAACAGCAACAGAACATAACTTGCTTTATGTGATCCTGTATGAGTCGAAACATACTAAATAAATAATAATAATAATAATAATAATAATAATATGGTATGGCCTCGGATGCCGGGTGCAAACTTTGTTATTTGACACCCAGAGGGTAGCTTTCATGTCGAATTTCGTTGTTCCTTGAAGCACTATGAAAGTCAAGAAGGTTAGATATCTAAGTTCCTTGAACACTATAGCGCTTTCTAGTAGAGAAATGAGGAACTTTGTGTTGGCGGAAACTCCCGAGATTAATTTTGCCATTATGAACACGGCCTACTGATTTCAAATGGGTTCTTTGACATGCCAACATCGTATGACATGCGTGTCGCAATTTTTGCCGCCTTTCAAAAATCACTTACCACGGCCAGGAGCGAACCTGCAGCTTGGGGTTAGTATACCGACACGTTAACCACTCACCCATCGTGGCAAGCATGTAGCCTAATTCGATTATCACCATTTAAGGAACAATGTGATAGTTTGGATTTGTCTATTTACATGTGTCATTTATAGGGAAGTTCATTCAGAGCTATCGCCTTCACTTTCTTTGAAAAATTTCCTTCAGGGACGTAAGACGGTTTATTGCTCGTCGTGGCACACCCGCTAGCATTTATTCGTAGAAAAGATCCAACATTGTTAGTGCTTCAAATGATCTTGGAATCAATCGACAGGAGTAAGATCATCCAGTACAGTAGCATTAGGAGAATACAATGAAAATCCATTCCTCCTACCGCTCTATGGTGGGATAGGTTATGGGAAAGACAAAGCCAGTGTTGTGCTATGAAGCAAATTCTTTGGAAAGTTATAGGCAAAGCTATTCTAAATTACAAAGAAATGACCACTGTCCTCTGTGATGCAATATTTCTCACGATTTCCCGACCATTGATGCACATTTCCGAAACGGATGGAAAATTGCTTCCCCTGTTGTTGTTGTTGATTGATTTAGTGGTTTTGCGACATGTAGCCCCTGATCATTAGCTCTATTTTTATATACGGTATGTCTGAAAGTGGGTTTCGATCAGAATATTTAGGGCTTCTTGTTCAGAGACTACAGAAGGGCGGCTTCGGTGGCGTAGTCGGTAGCATGCTGAGCTTCTATGCCCAAGATAGCGGGTTCAAACCCGGCCGAAGCCGTCGGAATTTTTAAGAGCGTTAAAAATCCCTCAGTATGCCTTCCTTCGGAGGGGAAGTAAAGCCGGCGGTCCCATGTCATAGATTTATGGCATGTTAAAGAACCTTCCACTAATTGCACCTGTGTGAAGCTAAATTTGATAGGTTATTGTAAACAACGCTCTTAGGTTTCTATAAGTTCGTTGCCAAGAGCCGACTGCGGTGGCGTCTAGCAGCTGAGTTGTGAACTTAGCCTAGTAGTCGTTGACGGTGGCGCTTGGCGGCAAAAGTAGGAACTATTTGAAAAATTCTAAGTTGCAGTACTTAAATTAAAATGACAGATAACACACACTAATACAGTCATCACAATTAACACCGGTTATCAGACAGATTCTACACACACCCAAAGTACACGGGGCTACATGACCGCGTTGTCGCAGCCCCTAAACTTAAGAACCAACCAACCAACCAACCAGACTACAGAAGGAAGCTGAAAGTAATCGATCGTGATTATATAAAACGCATAGATTGTCCCTTGGGTTGTGTGATAGATATCTTACTAAGGAAGGATAATATCACACGACTTGTGTATTTAAATTTATTTAAAGACTTCCCACGACTATGCAAAGCATTTTTCATTGCACATTTTGTTCGTGTAATTCGATTATCACTATTTAAGGAACAATGTGATAATCTGGATTTGTCTATTTAAATGTACCGACCATAGGGCAGTTCATCCAGAGCTAGCGCCTTCACTGTCTCGACAAAGTGCAATACCGGTACATACCGTACAACTAAGTCATCGGTTACAGTACACACTCAACATTTGGTACATTCAACATAACTGCCATACTTATTGCCGGCAATACAATGTCCTGTGTCATTCGATATGATATAGGCTCACAAGGGAAGTTATTGTTGGCGCAGGTGATTTCGAAGAATTGCTATAGATCTTTTAAGGGGCAACAAGGGCTACATCCATCATGATACTGTTTGGTATACATTATGCAACCTCTGAATGGTGTTTTTGAAGTGAGGTGTTATAGTACCACTTGCACCAACAATTAGACCAATAACTTCAATCATCTTGAGCTAAGGTATTTTTCAAGCGGTTACAGACTGCCACCTCAACTCTGCTACATCCAGTCCAAATCGTTAATCTCTTGAAGTATCTTCAGAATGAGCAGACAATGTAAAATACAAAAATACAATACAGGACCCATGCTAAACTACCTGTTCCATCAGGGGCAGACGAGCTCGCTGTTATGCCCCTTAAAACTACAATAACTAACTACCTCTTCCATCTTTGACAGAAGGAATGCCAAGAGATCACTCGAAGTGGCAGAAAGGTTAAAATACCTGAACAATTAATTTGTAATTAATTTCTTGACATCCAAGTGTGTTTAATTATCTGTTATGTATGTGTGTTTGTAAATGCTTGAATTGTTTTCCACGCGCTCTAGGTGGGAGGATGTCATATTTTATCTAGATGTGCCATGTTCGCAACGGTTGACTGTCATGTATCAGTGTAGCTGGTTACTATGTTACTCATGATAATGCCGTTTTTGTTGTCTCACATTGTGAAGAAAGATGAATATACAGTAGGCTAACTGCTTTGATTCATGTATCACGGGTTAACATCATGAGAAGTAACCATATTAATTTCCCATAATTTTCCGACTTAACATGTAATTTAATTTCAAAAATATGCACTCCAGTGATAAGCAGCAATGTAACAATTAGGGGCAGATGCCCCCACTGTTCCACCCCTTAAAACCAACAATAACTAAGTAATGTAACAATTGACCTGTTGCCAAGTTAAGTTCAATGGTGTACAATATGCGGTAGTTCTAACCCAAATTAAAAATTAATATCAAAATTGCAGAGTGGTGCGACTTCAGACACACATTTGTGAGGTGAAGGTAAGTTTTGCTTCCATGTGGAAAGTTAATTCCCATACTCAGTGTATCATCTCTTCGTTGGGGCAGATGACCTCGTTGTTCCGCTCCTTCAAACAACAATAACTAACATCCCTCTGCTAGATTTGAGGATATGTCAGTCTCTGCCGCGACGCAGTAACTCATTTTAGTTCCTTCACGTCTTCTCTGAAACACTGATACATCGTTCATTCACTGCTTGGTGGTGTTGGCTTGGACTTGAACACGGGAACATAATGCAAACGCAATGGAGGGAAGAGTTTCGCTCACCGCCTCGTCGTTGTACAATGACTTAACAACGTTGCATTGCCTCGTGCACTCAGCAACATGATTGTATGAACGGAAATTACAGTACATACGAACGGCTGCATATAATTTCATGAAGGTTGTTAGTTATCTCAAAGGTCATTTGAGCAACAATGTAGGCTAAAATTAATATTTGTCGGACAAAAGCGAAGGGGGTTTGGGGGAGGCTCATTTTGGTCTTTAAGTTTTAACTTCGTTACGATTGGTTTTATGAAGAAACTGAATATGATTGTTGGAAATAACGTTTTATAAAATGCAATTTTCTTTTGATAATAACACTTTATGCATGCCTACATGTCTTTTTATTGGAGACTGTTTTGCCTTTCATCGTCCAGTCATATCAGTAAGACTGTTTGCGAACATGTCGCCTCCGTGATCCCCTATTAGCAGATAGCACTGTAGCCTCCTCTGTTCCTACACCTCTCACTTTGAAATCGTTCAACACTGAATCTAACCATCGCCTCCTAGGTCTATCTCTGCTTCTCTTACCTTCTACAGCCGAACTCATTAACCTCTTAAGTAATCTCTCCTCCCCTATTCTCTTCACATGGCCCCACCATCTGAGACGGCTCATATGAACAGTTTCATCCAGCGTGTTCATTTCTAACAGCCTTTCTCTTCATTATGAGCACCTTCCTGGCATTGCTGCTATCGATTTGTTCCACCAATCATTCGTGCTACCCTCATATCAGTTATTCTGAATCCACCCAGATCTGACTTCCTTACAACAAGGTCGGTCTAAATAAATACTGAGCGATCTAGGGAGAGTTTCGTCGCTACACTAACTTATTTCTTTCAGAATACTGTTGATTGCAACTCAGAACTTACTGTACTGGCTTTTCTCTCCTCAACTCTATTTATTTCCCCATACTGCCATCCTGAGACAATACACAGCCTAAGTACTTAAGATAGATCACCTGCTACAAGTTAGTTCCTATCATCATCATCATCATCATCATCATCATCATCATCATCATCATCATCATCATCATCATCATCGAAGTCCCACTCCAGTCACCCGGGTGTGGTTTACAAGCCTCCACTCCTTTCTGTCCTTCCATTTTTCCTGTCCAATCACTTCTGCCACATCCAATCAAGCTTCTCCAATCTCCTTCAAAATTTGGTCCAACCACCTTCTTCTCGGTCTTCCAACTAGTCTCTTTCCCTTGATTTCTCTTTCTAATTCCCTTGATACTCTTTCCTTACCCATTCTTTTTACATGTCCAAACCAAAGTAATCTTGATTTCTATATCTTCTGATTTAAACGGTTCCATATTTAACTCTTCTCTGATTTTAATATTTTGAATTCTATCCCTTCTTGTCTTTTTAACTGAAGTTCTTAAAAAATTCATTTCTACTGCTTGTATCTTACTATTTTGCCTTTTATTCGTTACCAGTGTTTCCAGTCCATATGTTACAATTGGTATGAAATAACTTACTATTTATATACGGTAATGTTAATTTCGTTCTCTTGGGTACTTTGTCATCCCATAAAAGTTCTCTGACTTGATGATAAAATGTGGTATTATTACCTAGTCTGTTATTAATTTCAATGTTGATGTCAATACTTCCATTTATAGTGCTACCTAGATATGTAAACTGTTCTACATTATCTAACCGTACCCATCTATGTTCACTTGACTTTTCTTTTTCTCTTTTCCACAGTACATGACTACAGTTTTCTTTTTACTAATTACCATTCCAAACTATTTCTTGTGTCTTTTCCATACCGAGACGACTTTGTTCACGAAATGGTGATTTTCGTACCATATTCCCTACAATTCTATTCAAGTTCTAACATGTTAGCTTGTAAGCTTTCTACGGAGTCTGTTATCATAACCAGCTCATCAGCATAAACCAGTCTGGTTACCTGAATTGAATCCCACCCAGTGGCGGATCCAGAGGGGGGCACCAGGGGCAAGTGCCCCCTCCGAAAAACCAGTTGTCTGCTACATTGATATTGCCAATAAAAATGATTGTCTCTCCAAACTGCACTGAAAGTAAAATCTTTGCTCTATTGCCTGCATTCATGAATGTGATCAATGTTTGCTATCATATAGTATGTAATGGCAACACTGTTAATATTATCGCTACATCGACAGTGTTGCAAATGCAGAGAGATCTTTTAGCAGCCTGCAACTTGGTAAATCATGGCTACGAATGCGAACGACATAGGAAAGTTTGAATGGCTCGTGTCTGTTATTTGTTCGCCGTGATATAAATGTTGAATAGAAAAAGTTCTAGAACGTTTCTCTAAAGGGGGTAAACGAATGATCGCCTGGATTTTATTTTGTAATAGGCATGTGTTTTGCCTAGGATAGTCACCAAATAGAATACCAATCAGTATTCAATAAATTGTTTTTTGTATTTATATTTATGTGACTAGTAGTGATTCAGTGACTGACAATGTTGGTACTATGTACTTATCTTGTAACATTTGTGTAGTAGACTTGTATATTGTCTTCAGATAGTCACTATGATTGCAAATGTTTTAATACATATTTGACTGTGTGATGTGCATTAAAATGTGGCAATATACATATTATGTAGAATTAAAAAGTTTTCTTTTTTACATAATGACAATGACTTGAAACTGAAACCAATAAACCATTTTAATATAATGAATTTCTTGAAGAATTATAAAATCTGGTGGTTGGATGTTATGTGTAGTGTGTGTAGATTAAATACAAATTTAGTAATTTTATTACATATTTTCTGTTGCTACTCTGAAATTCTAGAGTGCCCCCTCCGAGGTGAACCTCTGGATCCGCCACTGATTCCCACCTCACCAGTTTCGGCCCTATAATAAAATAAACAGTAGTGGTGAAAGAGTACACCCTTGCCTCTCTCCTGTAACAACTTTAAACCAAGAACTCATCCTACCATCAACTCTCACTGCAGCCTGATTATCAACATAAATACTTTTGATTGCATGTAACAATCTTCCCTCGATAACAGAATCCCTGAGGATGCTCGGCATCTTTTTCCTTGGTACTCGATCTGACTGAATTTCATTTACCCCTGCTACTTGGTGACGTAGTTTATTCACCACTCTTTTCACTTCAAACTTGATCCTGTACCCGTCCTCATTCTCCGACTGTGGGGCCGTGGTAATGACGTGGTCAGGCTGCTTGCCTCTCACCAAGGCGAAACAGGTTCGATTTCCGGTCGATACAAGTGAGCTTTTGGAAGTGAGGTATCACGTCCTGTGGTTCGGATTCCACGTAAAAATGGAGGTCCCATGGCTCATGATCGCGAGATTAATAGTCACGTAAAACTACAAGCTTCCTTCCTTCCTCCTCCATAATTTCAAAATCTGCCCAAGAAGTCTTAATTTACTTTTAGCAAGTTTTGGAAGTATTATTGTCATCTTCCCAATCTACAAAACACAAACACAAATGTCTATTCCTCTCGTAGCATTTCTCAATAACTTGGTGCATACTAAAAATTTGATCCTGACATCCTCGTTGTGGTTTAAAGCCACACTGGTTTCCCTCCATCCTACTCGCGGTCAATGATCGAACTTTCCTTTCTACAATATCTGAGTATACTTAGCCCGGGACACTTATCAAATAAATGCCTCTATAATTGTTGCAATCTTCCCTATTACCTTGCGTTTACTGCTTTTGTCCAGTCAGAGGGTACCTTTCCTAAATCCTATGCCAATTCGATTATTCTCGGCAACAGTTTCATCCCTGATTTTCCTACAGTACTTCACCATTTCTGGCTGAATTTCATTTACCCCTGCCACTTTGTGACACGGTAGTTTATTTACCACCCTCTCTACTTCCTCAACCGTTACCTTGTTCCCATTCTTATTCTCCTCATGCATAATCTCAAAATCTGCCACATTGCCAGATAAGTCTCCATTAACATTTAGCGAGTTTTGGGAGTATTCTTGCCATCTTTCCAGTGCTTCCTCGGATGTACAATGAGTTTCCCTGAATTATCTAAATCACTACTCATTTCTCTTTTCCCTCTATTTCTAGGATTCTTTATAATACTCCAAAAAGGGCTTTTCTACCGCTTTACCTAACGTTTCTAATTTATCTCCAAATTCCTCCCATGATTCCCTTTAGGACTCTACTACTGTATTATTTGATTGGTTCTGCTCCTTTCCACTACATAAAGCTCTCTGTCTGCCAGATTCCTTGTTCGCAACCACTTTTCGTAAGCCTTCTTTTACTTTTACAAGCAGACTTCACTATGCCATTCCACCAGGATGTGCGCTTTTTCAGTCTTTACACACCATTGTCCCAAGACATACTGTCCCGTAATTCCCCGAAAGAAAGACAGGACAGCCCCCCAAGTGACCCAAGGTCTAAATGTTTAGGCTACCTGGAAGACCAAGGGAAAGAGGGGGCTTGATCGGAATGATCATGGAGCGGAAGGCTGGGTTGGTTAACCTAGAGGGTGGTTTTCAGTACTGGCCAAAGGAAATAGTCATGTAATCAAATTAGAAACAAATAAAACAAGGTATATTCAAAATAAAAGGGATACAACAGAAGGCGGGGGCACACATAAATAGAAGCATTGGTACTAAGAAAAGGTTTGGAGGTCCCCGTTAAATGAGCTGGTCTTACCCGGGCAACACGAGGGCTAAGGGTTAAATTAACAAAAAAGGAATATTATAGGCTCAGGAGAGCGGACCAAAATGTTAAATCAAATGCCCAAACAGAGGGGCTAGGGAGCGGGCCAGAACGAGTTGTCTGATGCCATAGAAGTTAGTCAGTTATCACGAGCACGTGATACAATCAAGGAGTGCACTTAAATTAAATAGCCTAGGAAGGTTTCTCAGCGTCAAACGGCTCATAATAAAACAGCATTACGAACAAACGCAGAGAGGGGAGGAAAACTAAGGTTAGCAAGGCCCGCGTGCATAAACACGCCAACAATGGACCGACCATAACGGGCGACAATTCAAAGGGCATGCCGCCGTGACAATTAACTAAATCCCACCAAAATTACATGAGTGATAGTATTCCGAATTTGTCCTTTTTAAGTTTAAACCAAAAAATAGTTTAACGCAAACAGTTAGGTTGGCGTCCCATTTACGTCTTATGGATTGTGGCTACCATGTGCTGAAGAAAATGCGTAGCATCTTGCCAACATGCGAAACAGTCCAGAGTTTCGGAAATAAGACGGAGAAAATCCTTCATTATATGCTGGCTATTCAAATTTGAATTACATAAATTTCAGTATCTGATAGATTTGATTTGTGGCACCACATATGAAAGTTCCAAGTCTATGGACGCTTGGTTTCCACCCGCACTGAAACGAAAATATTTAATAAAAGAAAAATCTCCATCGGGAGTGAAATAGCTCAAAATGGATGGCTCAATATGCACTAAAAGGAACAGTCCACAGTACCTTGTAATTGGCCCATTTGCCAATAAATTCCTGGTGATCGGCTACCGAGTGCCGACCACATACACCTTCACACTACATGGTTCCAAACTCAACTCTTGGCGTCAGACGCCAAGCATGCTCCACTATCATCCCACTGTGTAACAGAGTGAGCACTGGCAGAGCCAATAGGAAGCCAATAGGATGTGTCACAGCGTACACACGGCCACAGCAGCCATTTTCTAGCCGAAAGAGAGTCCGGTAAGGAGAGGGGGAAGCGGGAATTTCAAAGTTCAGAAATGTTCCAATGTATAAGGCTCTCTCCCCGGGGACGACAGAACCGGGGGAGAGAGGGTGGGGACAAATCATTGTGTCAGTCGAAACGACTGGCACACATACCTTTACTACTTCTAGTAGGCTACTGCATTCCCAGTAACCTGACAACCCAGAATCAATGCCATGGATTTCTTAAACGATCTACTCTTTGGAATTCCCATCAAACTAACTTTCACTGTACTGTTTCTCCGTCTTTTCAATACAATTTAATAAATTTGGAATGTAATCCACCTCTTCTCAGTTTTGGCTCACGTGACTGAGTGTATCACGTTCCAGCCCTCAGACCAGAGTTAAATTTCTTTCGCGAAGAATGCCCAGAAATTGGACTTCATTAGATGAAGTTTTAATATATTTTAATATCTTACCAGCTTGTATACGGTATGTTAGTTATTGTTGCTTTAAGGGGTGGAGCAGCGAGGTCATCTGCCAATTACGGTATATTAATAATAATATTTAATGCAGACAAATAGGCATAATGCAGTATACATTTATATATACACATTTCACACTCACATACATAAATAAAATTTAGTCTTTGCAGAAATAATTTAGGGATGTCCTTCTCTCGGTACACACCAGCAAATGGTACCTTTCACACTGCTTTCCACATAATCTGCATAGGCATTCTGTGTCAGCCGTATGGAACTTCTCTGTCTTGCACACACGATGGTGGAAGCCATGAACTGCTAGTCTTGTCACTAGATGGCGAAGGTCATATTCTGCTCTCATCCATTCCTTGTTTATCATGGCATCTGCGGCATAAAAATCTTGCCATATGTATATTAAGTTTGCTTTTATGTAGTCAGTAATCTAATAATCGATGGCAGAAAGTCGGAGGTTTACAGGATAGGAAAGGAACTTTCTGACGTTAACAATATACCCCATAATCATAATATATAAAACGCCAAGTTGTATGTTTCACAAAACTCAAGCTCTTAAATCAGAGAAAGGTAGAATGTGCGGTTTGTACCAACATCTTCCAAATCGTCTCTATAGTACAGGAAGCATCTTGCATATCTTGAAAAGTCAACGAAAATATATTTATTTGTTTATAAAGCGCGTTTAAACAAATAAAACAAAACGATAGCCCCTGTCAGAACTGTGTCACATTGATCCCGCATAACAGTACAGCTCAGTGGTTGATATATAAACATGGGGCGCACACAAGTAACAGATCGTAACAAATGAGCATTGCACTCTGATTTCATTAATATCGACAGTTTGTTTCTAAAGTGCGTTTATACAAATAAACAAAACGATAGCTCCTGTCAGAACTGTGCCGCGTAGAGCCCGTATACTAGTCAAGTCGGGAGGGTAGTTTATACAATCCGGCCATTCCCCTCCAGAAACAAATTTTAATTACGCCACTGCTCTAACCGATAACTCGCTGTCTCCCTCAAACTCGCTGGAACATCCCTATTCCCACTCGCGTCGATTAGGCTACTCGTCACGGTCGCCGAAACGTTCTCGTCGATTACTCGCGCTTGCCGAAACGTCATCACGGCTACTCGCAATCGGCGAAGTCGATCTACTCTCGCTGATCAGGGGCAGATAACCTTGCTGTTCCTCCCCTCAAAACAACAATAACAACATATAACTAACAACAGCTCTCGCTGATTACTCGCAGTCACCAAAACATCCCGATATCTACTCTCACTATTCGCGTTCATAAAAAAAAATCCTGGTTCCAAATCCCGTGGTCACCGAAAAATCGCGATACCTAATCTTGCTATTTACTCACGGTCGCCGAAGTATCGCGATACCTATTCTCGCTGAGAATTCGCAGTCGCTAAAACATCTTGACACGTGCTCTCGCTGATAATCCGCACTTGCCAAATCATCACGGTTCCTACTCTTACTACACCCGCGGTCAGTGAAACATCATGACCTATTATCGCTGAGAATTCGCAGTCGCTAAAACATCTTGACATCTGCCCTCGCTGATAACGCGAGCTTGCCAAAACACCATGATTCCTACTCTTACTATATACGCAGTCGGCGAAACATCGCAATACCTATTCTCGCTGAGAATTCGCAGTTGCGAAAACATCTTGACATCTGCTCGAGCTGATAACCTGCGCTTGCCAAAACATCACGGTTCCTACTCTTGCTACTTAACCACGATCGGTGAAACATCACGATACCTATTATCCATGAGAATTCGCAGTCGCTAAATCATATTGACACGTACTGTCGCTGATAACTCGCGCTTGGCATCATCACGGTTCATACTCTTACTACATACGCGGTCGGCGAAACATCACGGTTCTCTCTAATTAGGCCTACCCACGTTCGTCGGAACATTTCTACTGGTGTTTCTTTTTTACCCATTTTTACGTTACATCTTGCCTCTTTTAAATATCACCTTATCCGAGGACTAAATACAGGAATACAATTGTCTATTGTTTAGGTTGGGTTTTAGTTACTTCTTCAACTGCTTTAATAACAAAAAATAAGAATTTTAAATCAATCATATGGTATTTTAACAGCCTGGAGTGTTCGCTCTGCTGGTTGACCACCTCGTGGTGTAGCGGCTAGTATTCTTGGCTGTCGCCCTGGAGTCCCGACTTTAATTCACGGCTCTGCCAAGAAATTTTAACTCTGGTCTGAGGCTGGAACGGGGTACACTCAGTCTCGTGAGACAAAAATGAGAAGAGGAGGTTTCGATCTCCAAGTCAACCATTCTGGAAGTGATTTTCCGTGGTTACCCATTTCCAACCTATGAAAATGCTGGGATGGTTCCTTACTTAAGGCCACAGCGGCCTCCCTCCTAATCATATTACAAATTTACAATAACACACTAGTACAGCCCTTACAATAACACAGTTTTTCACACACATTCCATGAACACCGAAGTACACGGGGCTACATGATCACGATGTCGCAAAGCCCCCAAAAATAGGTATTAGGTTATGTATTGTTACTGGTAAACTGTTTTTGCATGTAGCCTAAATTTATATTGTAATTATGTTATGAAACTTGTTATTGTTATGGCTGTGAGTTTGTTTCATCGCTCGCCGCATGAGTCACAACTGCCCCCGGGCTGGGCTGTGCTCTGCCTCAGTGTATTACGTGCGCCTTATGCAACAGGACTACTAGGACAAAGGGATGGTCCAGAATATTCGTGACTCAGCCAGTGAAGGAAACCTCGAGAAGCCGTGAACCCTGGATGGGTCTAGAAGCATTTATTGAGTCACCGGCCTGCTATATAAGAGCGACCTGTCAAGCAGTGTGTGTTGTGTTTTTTTCGAGCTAGTGCGAGCGTTTATCCTGAACGACAGAAGTGTGGTGACTTGTGAAACCCCTAGTGAAGCCGATTCTCTTGACAGCGAGGGAGTGAGAAGCATACAGGGGACTGCCTGTGTTTTGAGCGAGTGTGAGTGCCGTGCGAGTTACGAAATCCAGTGACATTGTTTCCCCAGCTTGTGGACAGCGAAGCAGCGTGTAGCAGGTTATCGTAAGTAACTGTAGTTTGTGTACATAAGGAAGAGGTGCAGGTATTCAACGGGTCTCATTAGTGGAGAATTAGCTGCATGACTAAGTGAAAGGGGCAAGAGCGCTCAAGGAAGAGACTTGACGAAACTGGAGTAAGGTTCTAATTGCTTGTATTTTCTGCTGAGTGGTGTATCTTTCTGGCCGCAATAAAGTTAATTATTTCTTTAAAGGAACAATCTGTGTTGTGCTTCAACCCACCGTAATCCAGTTAACAAAAGTGCCACTAGGGGGGTGGCACGTAACAACTGGTGTCAGAAGTGGGATTACGAACTCAAATACAAGCATAACACCTGACGGTCCTGGTTTCAAAACCCGAGCAGGTCATTTTAAAAAAATCCTGTGAGTGCATGCCCTTTACAAGACAAACAACCAAAATGGAAGCGCAATTGGCAGCAATGCTAGAAAAGTTAAGTTGCATGGAAGCCAAATTAGAAGACGGCCAGAAGAACTTAGCCAAGGACCTGAAGGATGGCCAGAAGAAGATGGAAGACGGCCAGACTAAGCTAGCACAAGACCTGAAGAAATTAGAACAGGGCCTACGTGAGGAAGTCACGGCAGTGGAAAAGAAGTTCGACGTCTTACAAGTGGAAGTTGCCGAGCTGCGCCGACGCCCACTGATGGGGGTGGAGGAGAAATTCGACGCCTTACAAGTGGAAGTTGCCGAGCTGCGCCGACGCCTGCTGATGGGAGTGGAGGAGAAATTCAACGCCTTACAAGAGGAAGTTGCCGAACTACGCCAACGCCCACTGACGGGGTTGGAAGAGAAATTCCACGCTTTACAAAAGGAAATTGCTGAGCTGAACCAACGCCCACCGACGGGGATTGATGCGAGATTCAACGCTCTTCAAGAGGAAGTTGCCGAGCTGCGCCGACGCCCGCCCACAGGTACACCGGGAACGTCAGGAACGGGGCAGAGCAGAGTGACGCCCCCAACCGTCGACGGAAAGGTCCCGTGGAGCACATACTTACGACAGTTCAAGGCGGCCTGTTCCATAAATAACTGGAACAACACAGAAAAGGCTACAGCTCTCATTGTAGCGCTGAGAGGTGACGCCCTTAACGTCCTTCAGGCCATCCCGACTGGATCCCAGGACTACGCTTCACTAATCGCCCATATGGAGTCCCGATATGGAGATAGCCATCTTCAGCAGGCCTACCAGATGCAGCTCCGGACCAGGGTACAAAAGAACGCGGAAACCCTGCAGGAGTTCGAGATGGACATCGCACGCCTCGTAAGGCTCGCCTATCCAACAGCGCCGGCCGACTTTCTGGAACAGATTGCGACGCAGACCTTCACCGACGGGCTACGGGACCCAGACACTCAACAGGCGCTGCGACTCGCGCGCAATAAGACCCTGGCAGATGCGCTGAGCCACGCACTTGAGTTCCAGACGGCAAAGCAGGTATCTAGAATGCGCGCGCGGGTGCGTCAGGTGGACATCGACGAACCAGCCAAAGCCGACAAGACCAAGCCCCTGGCCGATGAACTGATGGAGGCGCTAGGCCGGTTCTTCAAGAGTCGCAGTACCACCAACAAAAACGTAGCCGAAGGACATCCGGAGAGTTGGCCCGGAAGAGGACTACCGACTTGCTGGATCTGCCGTAAGAGAGGCCACCTGAGCAAGGACTGCGGTGATCGCCGCCGCCAAGGGTTTCCGTCGGGACAGTCAGTCGTAGGGAAACCGCGCGGCCCAGGAAAGCAAGTTTCAGCCAGCCTTGGGGGGCAAAGGTTGGCTTGTGACAGTCGTCAAGCCCCGGCAGTCCAAGTTCGTGTGACGCAGTTACGGAGGGATAATAGCAGCCTGATGGTCGACGGAGTCGTCAACGGAGAGAGCTGGCCCATGCTAATCGACACGGGAGCATCGAGGACCATCGTCAGTCCCACCGTGATCCCGAAGTGGAGAGTGCAACCCACACAAAGGAACCTCCAGCTAATAACCGCGACCGGAGAGACCGCACCGGTACATGGCGAAGCATCACTGGAGTTCGTCATTGGTCGACGGGCGATAAAGCATCCAGTGCTTGTGGCTGACGTATCAAATGAAGTGATCATCGGACTGGACTTCCTGGACCAGAACAACATCATCTTGGATCTGAGTACCAACACTCTGCATTTCGGAAGTGAGGAATTTGCTTTGCAACCAGCACACGAGGCCGGCGCCGCACGACGAGTAAGGCTGAGAGAGGACGTCATCGTTCCCGCCAGGACG
Organism: Meconema thalassinum; assembly: GCA_946902985.2. Taxonomy (NCBI): domain Eukaryota; kingdom Metazoa; phylum Arthropoda; class Insecta; order Orthoptera; family Tettigoniidae; genus Meconema; species Meconema thalassinum. The sequence goes on from OX336393.1 coordinate 182,284,603, forward strand.
GAAGTCAGCGCTGCCGTAATTGTCGCCGGAACAGTTGAGGAAGTGGCGGCTGTCATCGAGCCAAAATATGAGGACATCCAGACAAAAGGATTGCTAGTTGCCAAGACCCTCATCAACAAGACATCTCGGCCGTACGTCCGCCTGTCCAACCTGAACGACTACGACATTACGGTTCACCGGGACACCAACCTAGGAGTCTGCGAGCCCGTTACCTGGATTGCCCGCATCACAGATACGACGGACAGATACCTGCAGACGGACAACCGAAGAAGACGCGCACTGCCAGAAGAACTACAGAAGCTGTTCCAAGGATCCCAGGACCATTTAGACGAGGAACAATCACGCCAACTTCAGGACCTGCTACGCGAATTCCAGGACGTCTTCTCCGTGGGGAGCAAAGACTTCGGCAGGACAAGCTTGGCCCAGCACAGAATCGACGTTGGGGACAGCGCACCGATTAGGGCCCCATTCCGACGAGTCCCGCTCGCCAAGCAAGCCGAAGTCGACCGGATGGTAGAAGAGATGAAGGAGCAAGGGGTGATCGAGCCATCACATAGTCCTTGGAGTTCTCCGGTCGTGCTTGTGAAGAAGAAAGACGTTTCCACCAGGTTCTGCGTGGACTACAGGCGGGTGAACGACGTCACGAAGAAGGACTGCTACCCTCTACCCCGGATCGACGACACGCTGGACACCATATCAGGATCAAGATGGTTCTCCACCTTGGATTTGAAGAGTGGCTACTGGCAGGTGGAGGTCCACCCTAAGGACCGCGAGAAAACGGCGTTCTCTGTGGGCAGCGGGTTCTGGCAGTTTACCGTCATGCCATTCGGTCTGTGCAACGACCCTGCGACCTTCGAAAGGTTAATGGAGTCCATTCTGAGGGGACTACACTGGAAGACCTGCATGGTCTACCTAGACGACGTCATCGTTCTGGGAAGAAGCTTCGAGGAGCACTACAGCAACCTGAAGGAGATCTTGATGAAGCTACGGGCTGCCCAGCTGAAGTTGAGCCCCAAGAAGTGTCAGCTCTTCCAGAAGCAGGTCCAGTACCTTGGGCATATCGTCTCCGAGGAAGGGGTGTGCACCGACCCAGAGAAGACCGTAGCTGTGAGGGAGTGGGCAGTTCCGAAGGACAAGTCCCAACTACGAAGCTTCCTGGGACTCTGCACTTATTACCGTCGCTTCGTGAGAGGATTCGCCGACATCGCCAAACCTTTATATCGACTGACTGAGAAGGACCAACTCTTCACGTGGACAGCAGAATGCCACAGTGCCTTCGAACAACTCAAGCAGGCCCTGTGCACCGCGCCTATTCTGGCCTACCCCAGACCTGGAACAAGGTTCATCGTCGATACCGATGCCAGCGACTTTGGCATAGGGGGAATCCTGTCGCAAGTAGTGGACGGCGAGGAGAGAGTAGTGGCCTACTTCGGCAAGGCCTTGTCAAAGCCAGAAAGGAACTACTGCGTCACCAGGAAGGAGCTGCTCGCCATCGTGAAGACCAATGAACACTTCCACAAGTACCTGTACGGGCAAGAATTTCTCATCAGGACCGACCATGCATCCCTGCGGTGGCTCCTGAACTTCAAGCAGCCCGAGGGTCAACTCGCGCGGTGGTTAGAGAGGCTTCAACAGTACAACTTTGAGATTCAGCACAGGAAAGGCCAACTGCATTCTAACGCCGACGCCCTGTCACGAAGACCGTGCCCCGAAGACTGCACCTTCTGTTTCCGAAGGGAGGGGAACACCGGGATACAGTGCCGAAGGACTACCGTGGAACTTCAAGGGAGCTGGAGCCGCGAATCTTTCACGCGGGCACAAGCAGAAGATGATGACCTGGGACTGATAGCCGAATGGAAGAGGGCCTGTGTCCCCAGACCCGGGTGGAACATTGTGAGTGACTGCAGCCCAAAGTTTAAGTCCTACTGGGCGCAGTGGGACTCGCTGGTTGTGAGGGATGGCCTCATATGCCGTACCTGGGAGAGCACCGACGGGAAGACATCTCGGGAACAAGTCGTCGTTCCAAAGGCTATGACGGAGGAAGTCCTGAAGGAAGTCCATAGAGGATCATCTGGTGGACACCTAGGGATAAAGAAGACCCTGGAGAAGCTGAGAGAGCGGTTCTACTGGATCGGATGCCGAACTGACGTGGAGAACCACTGCGCGAGGTGCCACGATTGCGCAGCCAGCAGGGGCCCAGGACGAAGACGACGGGGTCCACTGAAGACCTACAACGTTGGCGGCCCCATGGAGAGAGTGGCCATCGATGTTGCTGGGCCATTCCCGTTAAGCGAGGCAGGGAACCGCTACATATTGGTCGTCAGCGACTACATCACCAAATGGCATGAGGCGTATGCGCTCCCTAACCAAGAGGCCGCGACGATCGCAGAGACCCTGGTGAAGGAATTCGTCAGCCGGTACGGAGTACCCCTGGAGCTGCACTCCGACCAAGGGAGGAACTTCGAGTCGCAGGTGTTCCAGAACCTATGCCAGCTGCTGGGAATCCGGAAGACAAGGACAACGCCGCTACGCCCTCAGTCCGACGGGATGGTAGAGTGATTCAATCGCACCATCGAGAACCATCTCCGAATAGTCGTCAGCGAGCACCAGAGGGATTGGGACGAACATCTTCCTCTATTTCTCCTGGTCTTCCGTGCCGCCGTGCATGAAGCCACCGGGTGCACACCAGCCCGGGCTATGTTTGGGAGGGAGCCCCGTCTACCTATCGATCTTGCCTTCGGCCGACCTGGGAATGATCCGGTCCCGGTAAGCCAGTATTGTCAAGGACTGGTCGACCAACTGGAGGACGTGCACGCGTTCGCGAGGAGGAAACTGCGGATCGAGACCGACCGAATGAAGACCCGATACGACCAACAGACGGATGCCGGCGGATTCCACGAGGACGACCTGGTCTGGCTCTTCAACCCATTACCGAAGAAAGGCCTGTCACCCAAACTGCAGAAGTCCTGGGAGGGCCCGTACCGAGTCGTGAAACGGATCAACTATGTCGTCTACAGGATCCAGTGGAGCCCGAGGGCGAAGATGAAGATCGTGAATCGAGATCGCCTGGCAGCCTACGGAGGGACACAGACGGACCAATGATTGATCGGGACGATGAGGCTTTTTAGGAAGGGGGTGGTGTTACGGCTGTGAGTTTGTTTCATCGCTCACCGCATGAGTCACAACTGCCCCCGGGCTGGGCTGGGCTCTGCCTCAGTGTATTGCGTGCGCCTTATGCAACATGACTACTAGGACAAAGGGATGGTCCAGAATATTTGTGACTCAGCCAGTGAAGGAAACCTCGAGAAACCGTGAACCCTGGATGGGTCTAGAAGCATTTATTGAGTCACCGGCCTGCTATATAAGAGCGACCTGTCAAGCAGTGTGTGTTGTGTTTTTTTTTCGAGCTAGTGCGAGCGTTTATCCTGAGCGACAGGAGTGTGGTGACTTGTGAAACCCCTAGTGCAGCCGATTCTCTTGACAGCGAGGGAGTGAGAAGCATACATGGGACTGCCTTTGTTTTGAGCGAGTGTGATTGCCGTGCGAGTTACGAAATCCAGTGACATTGTTTCCCCAGCTTGTGGACAGCGAAGCAGCGTGTAGCAAGTTATCGTAAGTAACTGTAGTTTGTGTACATAAGGAAGAGGTGCAGGTATTCCACGGGTCTCATTAGTGGAGAATTATCTGCATGACTAAGTGAAAGGGGCAAGAGCGCTCAAGGAAGAGACTTGAGGAAACTGGAGTAAGGTTCTTATTGCTTGTATTTGCTGTTGAGTGGTGTATCTTTCTGGCCGCAATAAAGTTAATTATTTCTTTAAAGGAACAATCTGTGTTGTGCTTCAACCCACCGCAATCCAGTTAACAAAAGTGCCACTAGGGGGGGGGGTGGCACGTAACATTATGTACTGCATATTATATGGGTTTTCACCAAGGAATAAAAACTCAAAAGTCCACATTTTAAATTTTAATTCAACTTATCATCAGGAAGAACAATCTCATTTTCAACACCTCTAACTTCCGCTCCACAACTACAATGGAGTTCTGCAGTTCCCGGAGCGGCCATTCCGAGAAAGGTTCCCTCCCAAGTTTATCCACAATCACTGCAGGGTGGTACCTTATTACTATCTTATTATACAGGGTGTAATTGATATAATGGAAGTCCGTTACACTGGTGATAGAAGAGACTATTGTAGGCTTCCTAGGTAATAAATATGTCACCTGTCTTTAAATTGAAAATGTATCATTAAAAAGTCAATGTTTTTAGGATTTTCCGAAATTCTTCAAACAGAAGGTGAGGCAGCAGGCTGGGGGAAACCAGGCGGGGCGAGGTGGGACGATGCGAGAAGGAGAAGTTGTTACGTAATCGGAGCGTTGACCTTACTAGTTGAGGGGAGGTATCAGCTGTTACGAGGAAAGCGAGCGATACCCGTCTCGTAAGAAAATTTGTATTGCTGTAGTAGTTGTTGTTGTTGTTGTTGTTGTTGTTGTTGTTGTTGTTGTTGTTGTTGTTGTTGTTGAAATTGCACGCTATGTCTTGGGACGTTATGACCGGTAGTATTGTGTAGCCTACTTTGTAAGTGTCATTGCCGTCCGGCACTATAATGAAATACAGTGTGACAAAATTCCGACATCCCGTAATCTGTTCAGAACTAGCATTTAAGACGGAAGGAAAATACTTGATGTTTTGTTTGAGAGGCTTGGCAATTTTGGTCATTTAGCCCCACGTGGTTGGGTGTGGGAAGAATTTGCCTGATAACCTGTTTTTTTGTGGTTTCTTTAGTAATGTGGGTATTTGTAATTCAGGTGAGGATTGGGAAGGAGGCGAACGTGGACTTATGTTAGGAACCATCCCAGTATTTGCCTGAGGGTAGAAGTGGGAAACCATGGAAAACTACTTCCAAGATTTAATACTAGTATGGTACCACATGCACATAGTAATAATAATAATGATAATAATAATAGCCGGCCTTGTGGTGTTGGGGTAGCACGCCTGCCTCTCACCCGAAGGCCCCGGGTTCGATTCCCGGCTCCATCAGGGATTTTAGAAAGTGACGTGAGTGCTGTAATGGGGTGCACTCAGCCTCGTGAGGACAATTGAGTAGCTGTCTGACAGTGAGGCAGCGCCCCGATCACGAAAACCAAGATTAACGGCCGAAGGGACCCGATGCGCTGATCACGCGTCACCCCAATATCTGCAGGCCAAATGGCTGGGCAGCGGTCGCTTGGTAGGCCTAGGCCCTTCACGGGGTGTAGTGCCAGTGGTTATTTATTATTTTTAATAATAATAATAATAATAATAATAACATTAAAGCAAATATAGCGAGTTGGTTGGCCCTATCAAAAGGCAATGGCATGTAGAACGGGTAAAGACCATACCTATCATTATCTCAAATACGGGCGTCATCCCAAATACCTTGCTCCAAGACCTTAAAGAACTGGTTCTGGATACTCAAATGGACGAACTAATGCAGAAGGCAGTAGTTCTCTCAACAACCCGAATCGTCTGGAAATATGGGTAGCGATTTCGACTTTCCAGCTTAGAAATGGCTGTTTCAGTAGCAATACTTTGGTTCCCTGAAGCCCGTATAGTTATGTTGTGATGTACCAGCAATGTGTTATATGTACTGTATAAAGCAATAATAATAATTAAATAATAGTGAGGCTGTGAGCTCAGGTATTAGAGTGCTATCCTTCCCGAGGGTTCGATCTAGTCTGAGTCATGTAATACATGAAGGTGAACAAATACGACAGCCTTATGCCGATGGATGTAAAGGCACGTACATGAAATTCTGTGAACACAACATTCCGGAATCTCGACATACCCGCCAAAAATTAAAATAGTGTGTCCAATATATTATTATTATTATTATTATTATTATTATTATTATTATTATTATTATTATTATTATACACATTATAAGAGATTATATCTTTACTGAATGTTATTTATTTTTAAGTAGGGTTCCAATTGTTTAGGACGTTCAGTAAATAAATATTTTTGGTAACAATGATGATGGAAGAGACTTGAAAGCTTGTTGTGATGGTTGTTGTTAATTCATTTTAGGAGCTTGGGACATTTGTTTATCAGCCCCGTGTAGTTGGGTGAGTGTTGGATTTGTCTGATAAACTGTGTTTCTGTGGTGACTGTAGTAGTATGTGTAGCTGTAGTTATTAGGGTCGTGAATGAGGTTGGTGCTCCGGGACTCCATGTACCATACTATCCCGGCATGTGCTTGGAAAGCGCGTGGAAGAATCCAGGGAAATCCAAACTCAGGATAGCCACTGTCGGTGCTGAGTTTGGACCTCCAATCACCGGACTTGCTGTGATAGTGGTGTACGATTAAGTGCGCATGCCTACACCGCGGGGGTAGGAAAGAAAGCAGCCATGGTCTTATGAAGGGACATTCCTACTTTGGGCTCGTGGGATGCCACGGGAAATCATCTCGTGGCTGCAGATGGTGGGAAGTAAGGAGGCTTGTGGCTTTACATGACCGTAAATTTCGTGATCATGAGCAACTGGACCTTCTTTTTATGTGGAATCCGAACCACAGGACATGGCATTTCACTTTGAAAATCTCACATGCATTGACCAGGAAAACCCGGTCCGCTGTGGTGAGAGGCCAACAGCTGGACCGATGCGCCATCACGCCCAGACTTGCATATCGGCCGGTGATGGTAAGCTGCCTCAATACTAGCACCCCATGTAGATGATGATGATCATAATAATAATAATAATAATAATAATAATAATAATAATAATAATAATAATAATAATAAGAGTCAGCATTTGTAGCTCTAGAAGCTCTTACATAGGAATTGTACAATGCAAATTTATTGGCGTCAACAACAATTATATATATATATTTATTTATTTATTTTTACCTTACATACACATTTTCTGCGTGATTAAGTTAATTTTCAACAATGATACACTGTAATTAGCTTACCAAAAGAAAATTTACAATGCAAATGACATAAAAGTAAAATAATAATAAAATAATAAATAAAATAATAATTTTATCAATGCACAGTGAAAGCCTCCGTGGCTTAGGCGGCAGCACGCCGGCCTCTCACCGCTGGGTCCGTGGTTCAAATCCCGGTCACTCCATGTGAGATCTGTGCTGGACAAAACGGAGGCAGACAGGTTTTTCTCCGGGTACTCCGGTTTTCCCTGTCACAATTTCATTCCAGCAACACTCTCCACTATCATTTCATTTCATCTGTCATTCATTTAATCATTGCCCCAGAGGAGTGCGTCAGGCCTCGGCAGCCGGCACAGTTCATATCCTCGCCGCTAGATAGGGGCTTCATTCATTCCATTCCTGACCCGGTCGGAGACTGGAAGCAGGCTGTGGATTTTCATTTCATGTGTAGCTCTGTTGGTAGAGTACCGTACTAAAAATAAAAGTCCTGCAACTCGACATAAAAAAAGGAACTTAGGTTCGTTCCATAGTTTAGGGGCTGCGACAGCGTGGTCAGGTAGCCCCATATTAAAGAAGTTAGTGTGTCTAAAATTCTATTATTACTATTATTAGTACAGTAGTAGTAGCCTAGTATAATAATAATAATAGTATTATTAATATTTTTGTTACAGTTGTTGCACTGTCTTCACACAATGATAGACCAACAGTTTCTTAAATTAATTTACCAAATCTTTAGGATTTCCATTTTCTATGCATAGGCCATGAGGATGGCAAAATCCTAAACAGATCCACCATCACTAGTCATGTAGCCACTCCCCATGAATGTGTGAAACAGCTGTTCATAGGCTCGGTTTGTGTATTTCAATGTCATTGGCAGACAAGACGAGGAGGTCACTCAACTTCAGACTCTTGTCAACATTCCTTAGCGTTGGAGGGGAGGGTGATGGGGAGAAGTCAGCTGTACTGCTGAGGGGAACGAAGTGTAAGCCCGTTTCCAAGACATTGACCGACGATTTTTGTGATTTAATTCCACCTACACTAATTAAGATCCGGCTGAATTTCATGAAGATATTTGCTTAGAATACCATCTTCTATCACCAGTGTAACGGACTTCCATCATATCAAATACATCCTGTATAATATACTAAGGTGTATGTTTAACAAAACTCAAGCTTCTAAACCAGAGGGAGTTGGAAGGTATGTTTTGTACCAAAATCTTCCAAATCGTCTCAATAGTACAGGAAAGAATCTTGCATTTCTTGAAAAGTCAACGGAAATATAAATGTATTTGTTTATAAAGTACTTAAATAAATAAAGCCCCTGGCATCGCGTACAGCCCGCATAGCAATAGTGCCGGGCAGGTAGTCTGTACACATGGGGCGCACACAACCCATTATGCGACAGTTCTCGCACGAGTCCGCTAGTTAGTATATATTTCGGGACACCAACTCCAATCAAACATTTAATAAATTACAATTGCAGTCATTACAATAACACAGGTTATCAGGTAAACAACATGCTCACACAATTACACGGGGTCCTTAATGACAACAATAACTAGATGTAGTGTAAGTAATAGTTAGTAATCCTCACCTTCCCCCCCCCCCCCCCCCCCCCCTCTTGTTGCTCTTTGATTTTCTTCTTTAGAATATTGCTAGACTGCAGAATGGTTAAGACAGTTCTTGGCCTTCATCCGAGAAACAGTTCCACCTGAGAGATCTTGGTTATTGTATGAGGAGTATTTCCTTACGAGAAACAGAATGCATCAATTTTATCCTGCAGAGAACGCAGCTTCGTTTTTTCGTCCAATAATAATTAATAGCAAGGCTCTCTTCACACCATCTTCGTTTTCGCTAATTCCCTAACTATCAAATTGTTGGCGATTAATTATTGCACTTTTATTTTAAACACTGGTTAATTATGAGGAACAACTTCCCATCACTTAACTAGAGCTCTTTCTCACTCTCATCACTCATGACAATGATGACTCAGCATACGCCCCCTCAAAACATAAATGGGTATGTGGGATTTTACTTTGTATATCTGGACCAAAGAAAATATCATTTCGATGGTATAGGTTAGTTAGTTAGTTATTGAGGTTTCAAGGGGCGGAACTACGAGGTCATCTGCCCCTGCCTGATGGTATAGCATTGGAGGCTTCAATAATACGTGTAATAGCAATGAAAGGATTTTAGAAATAAAAAAATAGGCCTCCTCTGATATATATGAATGGGACCACCAGAACGTTGCAAGCGCAAAATTTGTCGAAAAAGAGTTTCAGTCTCAAAACGTTTCTTATTCTCTTCTCCGTCAATTTAGTGGCATGTCCCGGGAAAATACTGTATTAACTTTCCAGGGAATTATGAGGTGTTGAAATTGGAAGTCATTTCCAGAACGTTGCAGGTGAGCAAAAATGGACACGCCAACGCACGTGTTACCAGTGGGTTCCATGTTGAACCATGCGAATAAAGACAACAAACGTATTAACAGCGAAAACTGGACATGGATTACAAGAAAACGATTGAGGAACGCTGGGAGTGCTTATTAGTCTCCAAATATGGTAAGCATTAAAACATTGCACATCCCTTTTGTTTGTCTGTTGAATTTTCAGTGGCGAGTTTCTATACGTCAAAATTAACTCGCATGCATTAATTTACGACTTTAAAATGTACCAACGTCAACGGTTTATTATTGAAAACGAAAAGTTACTTACATTTACTCTTAAGTAGTGGCAACTATTTACTATCACGAGGTACAAAAGTGGTACATGTTAGCAACCTTTACAGTCCTTCAAAGTAGTCACCAGCGGCAGCGTGGTGTAGAATCCGTTGCCAGCGATGTGGAAGACGTAGTATACCGTTCTGTCGCTGGTGTGCATGGAGCGGTCTACAGCCTGTCGAATCCCTGTAACAGTCCGGAAGCGAGTGCCACGATGTGGTTCCTTCATCTTAGGGATTAAATCGAAGTTACAAGGACTTAAGTCAGGGGAGTACAGTACTTCCCAGCCCCCATCGACCGAAGAAATCTGCCACAGCTCACGCTGTATGCGCCCGAGTATTGTCGTGCAACATGATGGGTGGTTGCCGCAGAAAGTGTGGCCGCTTCTTTCGCAATGCTGGGCCCAGGTGGTGCTCCAAAAACGAACAGTAATACTGTGCATTGACGGTCCGCCGTGGAGGAACGTAATGCGTTAGGATCACGCCATCACAGTCGTACACGAGGATCACTATCACCTGGGGTCTGACGGACTTTCGACTTTTGGGATGGCCCATGATGCCGCCATTCGTTCGATTGGCGTTTCAGTTTGGGCTCGTAGGATCTGCCCCATGTCTCATCCAGGGTGACGATAGGGCATAGGAACGTCCCTCCTTCGCGCACAAAGCGCTCCAAGTGAGTCTTGGCAGCATGGTAGCGCAACTGTTCATTTCAGTCTACTCATGCGGCACCCATCGTGATGCAATTTTCCTCACGCCCAGGCATTCCTTCAGGATGTGCAGCACAGTCGTATGCGTCCATCCGGTTTCATGGGCGAGCTCACGAATCGTCTGGTTTCGACCACTGTCCAGTAACGCGGCAAGAGCATGCACGTCTTCTCGCTGACGCTCGTAGGACGACCTGCCCGATGCATGTCTACCACAGTTTGCCGACCATCGTTGAAGGTCTTGACCCAACGTGCCACTGTTCTGTACGGCAATGCAGCCTCCCCGCACGCTTCTTGCAGACCCTGATGATACTGGCGTGCTGTACGACCTCGGGCACATTCAATCTTGATCCAACTCTGTTGGTCCTGTTTGGAAAACATGGCGACCATGTTCTGATAGACCGCTAGCTCACAAGTGACGGTATTCCTCTCGAGTGTGCGCACGCAGGTGTTGTGGGAAGGGAGAGTCCACTTGCTCAGAGGTAAGGTAGGTATGTCACCAGCGCGTACTCTCCGGGACAATAGGCAATTCCGGTGCATAGCGTCTCCACCGCCGTGTTGCCACTACTTAAGTTCCAACCTTCGTATATTACTGGTGATCCTCTTAATTGCATGTAACTGGTGAACCGAAGTCAGGCGATTACGATAAATAAAAGAAAAGGAAGCCGAAACAACGAATACATTTCAAGATATCTAGCAGATGAGCTGCATGCCTATGATGGTACTGTCGACCAAAATATTATGTGCACTCGACTTTGAAGGTTGTTTGTGAAGTAACCAATAGACCTACATAAAATCCAATAACATCATAATTTTCGTCGTTCTATTTTACGTTAGTTCATGTAGTGTGTGAGGAAAGCAATGGCAAACTACCTCACTCCTCTTCTTGCCTAGAACGCCTCAAAATAGTGCTGCCTTGGGTTTTTGTGGGTAACTACTCACATAACGTAACGGCGGTACTTTTTGAAGATCCAACCAGCCTTCGGGCTGACTACCTAACAGACAGACATGTAATGTAACCTATTTAACGGAAGGTATTTAAGCCACTGACAAAAGTCAGATAGTATCTAATTAATGTGTAATTGAACGCGGCAAATTATTAAGTCAAGTGAATATAATTTAAGATTATTATTATTATTATTGTCAAATTTAATATTTCGAGCTTTATATTTTAAACAACGGATAGGGTTTCTATTCCATAGAAAACACTATCAAAAGGATTATTCCAATGATCACGCCACATGTATTTTATGAGAAACGGAGGTAAGATTTTGTATTCAGTTAGGGTTTGGTTGGTTGGTTCTTAAGTTTAGGGGCTGCGACAACGCGGTCATGTAGCCCCGTGTACTTTGGGTGTGTGTAGAATCTGTCTGATAACCGAGAGAGCTTGCATCATCAGGGATCTCAGCAGTCCAGGAATAGCCATGAAGGTAATAACAAATTTCGCAACCAGAGGAGCTTTTTTTTAACTAGGAAAACGTGGAAACGTTGAACGGAAAATACGATAGCGTGGGGTATCTCAGAGTTCAGTGACCCAAGATTGAAGACGGCGGGAAACGAGCGCGTGGAGTCTTGTCCAATCAGAAGAAGGAACGCCGATATCAGCTGGACAGAGAAGCAAGAAGACGCACGGTGATTGGTCATCAGGCAAGGCAAAAGGCTGTCTTGGTGTGACCGCGGTGGTGAGCGTGCCCCAGTCGTATATAGTGCTAACGCGAGGTGAAGTGGACATTCGATTCATTGATTCAATTCATTAGTGTGGATTCATTCTTTCGTTTCACTCGTATTCGGAAGTCACTCTGAGTAAATCTACGAACTCAATTCGTCTTCGGACAATGTATTTGTTCCACGGTGAACCCTAGCCTATTACTGGGATATTCCACTGACATATTCGTCATGGGTATCATATGTTCTGTTGTGCATAAGCAGATCATATAAGCGTGGTTATAGGATTCGATCCACCACAAACAGTCAATAAAGTTTCGATTATATCTTCGCAACGCCGGTACGAGAACTGAAGAAGATGTCTGGAAACGTGAAGCAGCAGCGATCTCTCTTGAAGGGAGATGAACGAACGACGCAGATTCCACGGTGGTAAGCCGAGTGACGCATACTACGCAAGCTCTCTCTTTTCTTATTTTCAATCAGTAAATTCAGTAAAACCTTAGCTTTGTTATTTAATTTAAATTCATTCGTCCTCCAATTTCAAGTTACTTCATGTGGTAACGGTAAATTCTTTTAGAGCTCTTTTCATATCAATCAAATTTACCACATTGCCCGTTTGAATATTAAATTCCTTTTATTGAAGATGCAATATTTCTTTCAGTAGTTAGCTTTACATATAAGCCAAAACCTTCTCCCAAAGCAAATGTTACTAGGGTTAATGACGGAGTCATACCACGTGCTGATTTTAAAGAGTATCACAGGTGTTCTATCCAAGCTAGTAATTAATATAAATTTTAGGTTTCAACTTCATGTTGTTTCCTTGGCGCCCAACAACCAAATCAATCTCATACGTAGAAGTTAAAGTGGAGCTTTCAAGGAACACGTAACACTTGTGTCGCACAAAGTGGGAGCGATAAAAGCCGTTACAGTAGGTTTGGAATTTTAATTTATATTTTAAATAATACAGTGAACACAACACCGGTTATCAGACAGATACTACACACACCCAAAGTACACGGGGCTACATGACCGCGTTTCACAGCCTCTAAACTTAAGAACCAACCAACCTTATATTTTAATATTTTTTTTTATCGCAGTTGGAACACAAAAAGTGCCCGTTTTTAGGCTTGTTTCAACCATGCGTCACATTTAATAATTTTTATCTCACAAACCCGTCATCATGAAAATCCACAGCCTGCTTCCAGTCGACCGACCGGGTCGGGGAATGGAATGAATGAGGCCCCCATCTAGCGGCGAGGATTTGAACTGTGCCGGCTGCCGAAGCCTGTTGCACTCCTCTGGGGCAATGATTAAATGAATGACAGATGAAATGAAATGATAGTGGAGAGTGTTGCTGGAATGAAATTTTGACAGGGAAAACCGGAGTACCCGGAGAAAAACCTGTCTTCCTCCGTTTTGTCCAGCACAGATCTCACATGGAGTGACTGGAACCACGGACCCAGCGGTGGGAGGCCGGCGTGCTGCCGCCTAAGCCACGGAGGCTAAACCCGTCGTCATATCGAATCCAAATTTTAACACAATATACATTGGAATGTTGTATAACTGGTTTATTAATTTCAAAATTTTGTGTGTCCAAGAAACAAAGTTGTTATCATTTTTGTAAGGTAACTTTTTCTTGGCTTGGTGTCGTTGGAAAATGTAGTTCTTGGTCGCGTTGTAATCCTTATACATCAAAACGTTATATTGTATGACTGTGAAATACGTAAATTAATTCAATTATTTTATATCGGTTTGTATCTGTACGGGGAAATAAGACATGGTTCACCAGCTGGCCCCTCCGGGGAAAGCTGTACAGCGTTGCCAAATGGAGTCCATCACGTGTCATGGCGCGCCTCGCTCGGAAGTGATGGGCTCCATCTGTACAGCATTCCCCGGAGCGGCTAGCCGGCGAACCATGTCTTATTTCCCCGTACAAATACAAACCGATATAAAATAAGCGAATTAATTTACGTATTTCACAGTCATACAGCATACCTTTTTGATATATAAGGATTACAACGCGACCAAGAACTACATTTTCCAACGACCCCGAGACGAGAAAAAGTTACCTTACTAAAATGATAACAACTTTGTTTCTTGGACACACAAAATTTTGAAATCAATAAACCTGTTATACAACATTCTAATGCATATTGTGTTAAAATTTGGATTTGATCTGATGACGGGTTTGTGAGATAATAATTATTAAATGTGATGCATGGTTGAAACACGCTTAAAACGGGCACTTTTGTGTTCCAACTGTGATAAAAATATTAAAATATAAATTAAACATTCCAAACATACATGATCGTACGTAAAATAGAACAACGAAAATAATGACGTTATTGGGTTTTATGTAGGTCTATTGGTTACTTCACAAACAACCTTCAAACTTAAGTGTACATAATATTTTGGTCGACAGTAGTGGGGTTTGTGAACCCTTAGTTGAACGAAGATTCAATCCAGGCTTAGTCACACGGTATTTAAATGTGCTCAAATAAGACAGTCCCGTGCCAGCTAGATTTGCTGTCATGCAAAAGAACTCCTGTGGAACAAAACCTCGTTGCAATTAATAATGAGAAAACAAGTCCCGTTTGGTAAATCGTCTAGTAACAGTGGAGTAACAGGAACAGTATGGAGTATATTATAAGAACGTTGCCTTGTACTACACATGCAACGTTCTTACTCTGAAAGAAAAACATGTTTTGCTCATTACTTCATAGATAATGAGTTTCTAATTTTTAAATTGAAAGGGGAGTGATTATAAACCCCAATTCAAGTTACATTACCAAAATAATTAATATTATTCAATAAGTTTGAGAAATAAATGTTTTTTCAGTTTATGTAAAATTTGGTTTATTCCGCTTTCAACGTTCTGGTGGGGACCCATTCATTTGACACGTTGATCATATATATTCAACCTCCATTTGTTACTTCTATTACTGGAGGCATTTATTTCTCGTATTGAGAGTATTTTATTGACAGGATGTTTACTGGTTACTTTTTTTTTTTTTTTTTTTTTAGCGTATGGCTTTTAGTGCCGGGAGTGTCCGAGGACATGTTCGGCTCGCCAGTTTTGTGTAGCTGCTTCGAGACGGACACCCAATGGGTGAGCTACAAGTACCGTTGGGGAGGGAAGGAGGGAAGTTGGAATGTAAGGACGAGGAGTTGGAAGGTAGTGGCTGTGGCCTATAGTTAGGGACCAACCCCGGCATTTGCCTGGAAGGAAGATGGGAAACCACAGAAGACCATCTTCAAGGTTGCCGGCGGGGGGATTCGAACCTTCTCGCCTCCCGGATGTGAGCGACTGCCATCAGTCATGCCGTAACCACCACGGCTAACTCACCCGGTTACTGGTTACTGATAACATTCTATCAGAATGTATTTTTTATAAAATTGTCATACAGCTCGTTATCGCATATTCCACAGTTGCATGCATCTGATTGGCCCCGAGAAGCTCCTATAACGGCGAAAATAAAACTTAACCATGTTTTTTGTTGGTTTTCTCGGGCGACTTTTGACCTTTGGTTATGAACCGACCCGGAAGGTGACGTGGCATTTCAACTTCCTTCCCGTTCTCGTTCCCTCTAGCGGAGTGTTCTGGAATCGTCATCGAAATAACCACAGCCGACTGGATGCGAGCTGCGCTCTCTATACCGGCCTTGGTAGAACCCATGCATAACGTGTAATTGGAAAATTTTCTCTAGTTGCCGATAGAGCGCACCCCCAACCCATGTATCGGCACGATTAGTAAATAACTGTGCAGTAGGTTTATTAAATGTATTTCTCCCAGTGATACGTTTAGACCAACGAAGCCTTGTTTCAGTTTCAATTATTGTGAGTAGTCGGTGTTAATATACTGAATCCTACGTTGTTTTGAGTGTTTGCTGATGAAATTGTTAAATGCTAGGGTAAATTATAAACTATGGTTTGAACGCCGCTGCTCAAATCCAGTATGTCATACTGTTTTGTGCCATTTTGCACTTCGAATAGGACGAAAATAGGAGGTGTGCTTTAATTTCACGAGTTTCCGTGTGACAGAGATAGGTGTGATGATTGGCTTAACGTGATTTCCCGCGATAACTTTGTTCCGGACACAAACTCTCCATCGTCTGTTGTGTGTAGTCGTCATTTTAAGAGTCCCGCGCCGTAGTTGTGATCGTAGTTAGTTATTTATTGAGATTTTAAGACGTGGAACTACGAGGCCATCTGCCCCTGTAGTTGTGATCGCTTAATCGTGCACCACGGTTGCGAGGGCAGCTGTAGCAAGTCCCAAGATCGTAGGTTCAAAATCCAGCCCCGACAGAAAATATCGTGAGTGTGGTTTTTCTACACTCCATCCAGGCAAATGCCGGGATAGTACTTTACCTTTGCTAGCGACGCACATGTTAAGGACTTCCTCGCCTCTGAGACCTACAAAGATATCCACTTAACTACTGAATCAACCGTCCAGTGCATACCCATAAGGTATCTTCTGAAAAATGGGAATCATAATATTTTCTTGCGATTCTGTTGAATCATTCTTCAATACATGCCCCAGGGGCTCACGACTAGTGGGACGTGGGTTTGGTGACCACGGGACCCCAGCCGAGTCCGGTATTGCTTCCACTTATGCCGGGCTCCTTTCTGCCATCTTTCATGTCAACCACCCTTGGTCACCTCTCGTTCACTTACGACATTACGACACTCCCCCTCCCTCAGGAGCTTACAACTTGCGTCCAGGGAGCCCCAGCCGAGTTCGCGATTGCTTCCACTTAATTGTGCCGGGGCGTATTTCCTGTCGGCCTCCCTTGATCAACTCTTGTTCTCTTCCAACCCTGACGGTATTAAGATATCCGAGGTCAACGGAGTCTTTCAAATTCCCGCCTTAATTGGACCTTGTCTCATCTTTCCTGACACCCTCATTCTTGTTTTTCTTTTCATCATATCTCCTGCCTTCTGCACAAGTTCATAAAGAAGGCAGAGTGTGTGTAGACCCACCACTGAAGGTGCGCCCTGGATAGTGCTACCGTACACCCTCAAGGGTTCACGGCTGTTGAGTTCAGGAGGATACCTGAGCTGGATCTGTTTTGTTCCCCTTTTCCCAGTGACTCTGGAGCGGACTCTCTTCTATTTCCCTTCCTATCTGCCTTTCCAAATCCGTCAATTCTCATTTTCGAGGGTTGAGGGCATTTCTTTTACTTATGTTTTATTTCTCTTATTCCTTCCTTTTTGTCATTTTCTTCTCCTAATCCGTAAGTTACTTGTAAGTTGTACGGTAGTTAGTTTTAGTTCTAGTGTTTATTTCATCATCATATTTCATTTTCACCCCAAAACATTAGAGGCAGATCACCTCGATGTTAGGCCCTTTAACATCAACTATCATCAAATTACAATTTCAGCAATACCTTTGCCGACAATGAAAACTGCAAGTCCGGGTTACGTTGTATGCACGCACAGTGGAAATAATTTCTTGTATGAAATGTTTGGATTGCATTTCTCAGAACTCTAATCCTCTTCATTCATTAACCTAGCCGCAGCAACGGACTTGCGAGCGTCATTGCAGAGAATTTTGTATCACCGATTACGGATATTATTGCACAAGCCGAAATACCGGTTGCTTCCAAATGACTTCTGTACTAACCACTCAACAGGAAAGTTCGTGACGTTATATAAGAACCGAGTGAACCTAATTGAATTCTATTTTAATAAGGTGCAAGGTATGTCCAGTTTCTCTTAGATTTAATATCACGCTATTTTATTTTGTGATATAATTTGTATTTTGATATTGAGGAAATTATAATGACAAATAGTGTCATAAGTCCATGTCATGCTATGCTGGGTTGACAGCGCTGTGTGAGCAGTTGAGTAACTAACGGGATTTCATGTAAAAAGCCTCATTGTCTAGGCCGGTCACGAGTGGCTAGGTGTAGAGCTGATCTACTCCGTGATTGTCTGCACGTTGCCCATATTGCATTGGCTATTATTAGAAGTGTCTAATGGTATAAAGACCAAAGAGGATGTAATTTGATATAGACTCTTTGCTGCAAGGTTTGTGATGAGTGCGGCCCGTTATTTTAATTATCGAGTGATGCATTAGTAGGATAAATATAGCAGTTCTGGGACAGGGGCTAATGCGCAAGATGGAGGCCGCGTGAGTCCAACCCCATGCTGGTCTTATAGAGGGACAGTCATAGCTGGGCCAGGGGCTAATGCGCAAGATGGCCGCCACGAGCAACCACACTCTGTAATGGCGGGCTTTTCAAATCATTATTTATTTGTTATTAACTATAAATTATCTATTATTTATTATTTATTATAAATTTCATTTTTTAATTTATTTTTATTGTGTCAAAGCACTGAACTACAAGGTCACATACCTTACCTAACATAACTTCACCTAACCTAACCTAACTTAACTTACCTTAACCTAACCTAACCTAACTTAAAAGTCATAGCAAATAGTGAGAGCAATAAAAAAAAAGTGAGAGCAAATGTGCGAGCACAAATACAGTAATAAACTTAGTTATAACCTAACCTAACTTCACCTAACCTAACCTAACTTTACCTAACCTACAGAAACCTCGTTTAAACATTAAAATTAATGAATGTAAGATTTTTTTATTTTTACATTTTAGATTTTACATTTTTTAAATTTTAGATTTTAGTTTTTTTAGATTTTACATTTTAAATTTAAGATTTTTTGATTTTAGATATTACATTTTAGATTTTCCGAAAAGAGTTAACTACAAGGTCAAATACCTAACCTAACCTAACCTAAATTTACCTAACCTACAGAACCTCGTTTAAAAATTAAAATTAATGCATGTAAGATTTTTAATTTTTATATTTTAGATTTTACTTTTTTTAAATTTTAGATTTTACTTTTTTTTAGGTTTTACATTATAAATTTAAGATTTTTTAATTTTAGATTTTCCGAAAAGAGTAAACTACAAGGTCACATACCTAACCTAACTTTACCTAACCTAACCTAACCTAACCTAACCTAACCTACAGAAACCTTGTTTAAAGATTTAAATTACCAGTAATGCATGTAAGATTTTTTATTTTTACCTTTTATATTTTAGATTTTTAATTCTTAAATTTTAGATTTTTATATTTTATATTTTAGTTTTTATTTTATTTTAGATTTTACATTTTAGATTTTCCGAAAAGCGTGAACTACAAGGTCACATACCTAACCTAACCTAACCTAAGCTACAAAAACCTTGTTTAAACATTTTAAATTAATGCATGTACGATTTTTTAATTTTTACATTTTACTTTTTTAATTTTTTTATTTTCAGATTTTAAATTTTGATATTTTAGATTTTACGTTTTAGTTTTTAATTTATTTTAGATTTTACATTTTAGATTTTCCAAAAAGAGTAAACTACAAGGTCACATACCTAACCTCACCTAACCTAACCTAACTTTACCAAACCTAACTTAAGCTAATCCAAAGGAACATACACAAAGCATATAAGGGCACACGCAACTATCCTTATGCCAGTCTTATAGGCTAATGTACAACATGTTCACTACCCCAACCGGCTTATTTATTTTTTCATTTTGTTGTTAACACATTTATCAATTTCACAATTTCCCATTTCCAGCTTAAAAAAAGGTCAGTTTAAGGTTTTTCAATTTTTTCAATATGGAAACATGGATTTTCCATTTTTGCTGTTTACACATTTGTCAATTTTACAATTACATATTTACAGTTTTAAAAATTTCAGTTTAATGTTTTTCTATTTTGTCAATATGGAAACGTGGATTTTCCAATTGGTTGTTTACATGTTTCTGATTTAGTCCATGTTCAAAGTTCATTTTGCATTAGGAGTGGGGAGAGGTGGGTAGTAATAAAAATGTCCAAGAAGTGTTCATACAATATTTGTATTCATTTTAAATATATTTACACTATTTACACATAATACATTGTTTTTTGTTATAAATTGTAGAGTTGGTTTTATTTTGTTTTATATTTATTTATTGTTAAATATGAATAACATTTTCTTTCTTTTCTTTGTTTTTTTTATTTTTGTAGTGCTATTGTTTTTATTTTTTTAAATTGTTTGGTTTATGTATTTGCTAGATGCAGGTAAAGCATTTTCATATTCATAACTTAGCTCTTTAAGCATGGTCAATGATTGAATAATGACCATGGGCATGTGTAGCTATTCCATTCGAATCAATCACTCTTTTATCATCACCAGGACACACAAAAAAAATTGTTTAGTCTTATAGATGATATGTCATGTTGTTTAGAAGCGATAATGTTCATTGGTATTCTTTTTACATTGTTTTTCATGACACAATCCTTATAATCTTGAAAGCTTATACAATTTGTGACAACACTTTTGCTAATATCTTTAAATCTTTTTGATTTCTTTACCATTTATGTCTAAAGCATACATTTTAGCTCTAAGTCCAACAAATGCTTTAATAATTTGTGCACAAGCCTCGTCTTTAAATTTCCCCAACGTTTTCTTATTTGATGTAGAGTAACATATGTGATTAGTAGGATAATCAGATGTGTCCAGGTGTTCTAGGAAATCCAACTTGTCTTGATATACATCTTGGGTGTTAACCAAATAAATGAACGAGTCGGTATCCATATACATCAGTTTAAGGTTGTCCATGCCATAATAGGGTAGCAGGACATCATAGTGGTGGAAATACATGAGAGTTTTTGAAATATTCAGTATACACATTCCAATATATATAGGCTTATTGAATACAATGTTACCTTTAGCCATGTGGAAAGCAGCTAGGTTAGGACCATAAATTGTTCTGTCAATAAATGTCGGCCTTGCTATTAGCTTTTCAGCTTTTCTGCTGTCAGTCACAAGACGTATGTCTATTCTTTTACGAATATTTTCCATTGTTTTCCCAAAAATGGCATTGTTGAATAATTTGTGTAGATTTTTCTCAAAATCATTTTTGGCTTGATTTCGAAGGTTGTTATTAAAATCAACGTATGCCTTTAGCCAAGGTCTTTGTTTAAACTTTAACACACGATGAATTTTTAACAATTTTAGTCCAAGATCTAGAGCCTGTTTAAGTGCCATGTTGTGAACAACGTATCGCATTCGATTTCCAAGATGAGGAATTAGTTTTCTCAGTGACGAATCCTTAGGTTGTGTACACTCTGGTAGGAAAGGTAAATCCTTGTGTAGATCATGAAGGTCAGATGGGTAATCAACATCAACGAATCCCACAGGATCGTCTTTCTTTAGTTTTTCTAGATCAACAGTATCTGGAGAAATCCACTGAAATCCACCATAAGGAAGAGAGTGACACATAGCCCACCCATATTGGTTGTTGGCATCATCATAGGTAATAAACTGTAATGGTTTCTCGGAATCATAGGTTTCAAGTATTTATTATTAGCTTCAGCATACCGATGAGACACCTGGCATATTCCTCCATGTATTCCAGACTCTATTAAACGAATATGATCGTAATCCTGTAGCAATTCCAGTTCAATGCCACTGTAAAGTAGCATTGCCTTGAAACTTTAACCAGGCGAAGTAAAGAAGTGCGCAGCATCCACTCGGTGTGTTTCTAATGTTTTGTTTCGAAAAGTTTCAAAGCTGCATGTAAGAAGCAGTACATCTGAACTTAGGTACAGGTCACTATATTCCCCTAGAGTTTTAATGTTAAACTGATTCCAAACATTTTGGCATGTTCATAGTCTTCTTTGTTAACATCTTCTTGACTTAATTGGTTAAAGAATGCCTCTTTTGGAGATAAACACGTTTCACTTAACTTTTCCTATGAATCTATGTACTCATAACAAAATACTCCTTTACGAGTCATGAGCGCTGTATTTCTTTCCCAAAGTACTTGTCTGTTTCAGGGTATAATGTTAAGTTGGAAACTAAGTTTTCCAAACTACTCGGCATTAACCGATACGTGTCCACAAATAGAAGCTTAACATTTCCTACATATTTGGTAAAGGAAATGTATTTTTCTTTGTAGTTAGCGATAACATCCACTCTCTCAGTAGTACATCCCAATTGCTTTACAATGAAATTTGCGTCGTAGCCACTCATATTATGAGATATACAGGAACGGAGTTAGGTGTTTTACACCTCAAATTATAGATATTATGAGCACTTCCACGGTATTCCCCTGTAATATGGCAATGGTCTCGAACTTTCCAATCCTGTTGGGTAAATGGTTTTTGACACAAATAACAGGTTTCAGAAGATTGAAACTCTGCTTCTTGATTCTGAGTTAAGGCCTTTAGAACATTTAAGCTGTAAAGGCGATCGATTTCATTAGCTATTGAGATCAAACTGTCCATAAACTTTTCTGCAGCGTCAGGTCTACGATAAATAACAGGTTGGCTTGGAAGGTTTGTCTTTATGTGTTCCACAGCTGGTGAGGGTTTAACGTATATGTCAAAGCTCATAGGAACATGACTCTGGTATGGGTCTGTATAACTTGCTTCAGGATTGGGTAGACATGTTTGATATGGTAAGAGTATACTTTCGAAATCTGCATAGATAACGTAAGGTATTCTCAGCATTTTTTCCACATTTCAGAATTTGACAATGGGGTTTTAATAGGCATTTCAACCCTAGCAATGTCATGCTGGACCCACAAAGCTCTATGTTCTTTTAATTTTTCCATTCCTTGTTGCCCATAGTGATTATCAAAGTGAATAAAACACCGTTTACACGTATATATCTTATGTTCATAGCGGGTAATCTGATGTCTTACTACTGTAGTTTATCAAAATCTTTGATAAAGACGTAGTGGTTCTGTCCGGATAATGAACTTAGCAGAAGGAGGTCGCGAAGGTCTTGTAGCTCTTGATCCACAACCGTTAGAGGAAACAATTTGTTGTCTTGTTCCAGTCCAAATACATTTATGGATATGTCGTTGGCTTTCTCAAATTTGGGAATGTCAGCTAGTGAAGTAGGAAACGATATTACTGAAAAATCATACTTGTTTTCCAGGTCCTTGTATTTACTAACGCGTTCAGCTTTCGTTTTAACCAGTTTTGCTAAAATGTCATACATAAAACACTTTTCATCCTTTAAGTTTTGAGGATTAATGCAGGCTTTTCTTGCTTTTATAGCTGCTGGTTATGGAATATATGTGCTACCATGCCAGGGATTGTATTTATTTATTTTCAATCGTACTCCTTCCACTGCTAACAAAGCCCAATTACTGTCTTTTAGCTCAGATTCTTCCATTTCAGTAGTTAACTATGTAAATTGTGTTTCCAAGAAATTACTTAAGTCTGTTTCCAAAAATAGGGCTTGATTTCGCGTTTTAAAAGCCCGATCTGTAATTTCATTGGTGGACGTATGAATAAATCTACATTCAGCCACAAGATTAACTTTTATTGTCTTGTGTGCATTGCTAGTTCTTCGTGCATAGCTTGTATTATTTGCTGTTTGGACTCTTTAAGGTATGAATTTAAATCCTTACACGTATCACAACGTATGAAATAGGATTTAAGTCGACCTTCAAAAGATATCTCATATTCAATAAGTCCATTTTTGTCAGGGACCAATTATTTATTTATCGTATGGCTTTTAGTGCCGGGAGTGTCCGAGGACATGTTCGGCTCGCCTGAGTCTGTAGCTGCTTCCAGCGGATACCCTATATAAAGGATGAGCTACAAGTTCCGTTCAATTTCAAGTAGTTCCAACTTTCGCCACCAGATATCAATGATACCTAGTGGTGAACGTTGGAACTTTGATAGAGCGTTCTGACGAAATCTAACCTAACAAATTTTGCTTTACACAAGTTTAGTCTGTGAAAGGATCTTTTACATGCCATAAATCTATGACATGGGACCGCCGGCTTTACTTCCCCTCCGAAGGAAGACATACTGAAGGATTTTTAACGCTCTTAAAAAATCCGACGACTTCGGCCGGGTTTGAACCCACTATCTTGGGCATAGCAGTTCAGCATGCTACCGACTACGCCACCGAAGTCAGGGACCAATGACAGTAGGTAATGTTTTGTAGGCTCTGCTTTTTGTCTTTTAGCTGCCGACACAACATTACAACATTCTTCATGACGACGTCCATTGTAGGCATTGTTGAATTTACTGCCACACGTTTTACACTCATGAAATTCTCCACACGAAACTTCATGACGCTTTCTATCGTAGTCCCGAAGAAAAGTTTTTCCACACTGTTTGCACAAATAGCTAGGAATGGGTTCTTCCATCATGAATGTTGATTTCTGCAAACAGCTGCTTACTGCGTATCACAGGGCTAGAGGTTGGTCGGTGAGACGGTCTTTCACGATGTGAACACCGTGAGAGATAGTAGTCAACTGGTGATATTCTTGTTAAGGGTCCTCTAATATACCCTAGTCTAGACCAACAGCTCTTTACTGCGTATGACAAGGCTGTAGACTGGACAGTGAAACGGTCTTTCACGATGTGAACACTGTAACAAGTAGTAGTAAACTGATTGCATTCTTGCTAAGGGTTCTCTAATATACCAAAGTCGAGACCAACAGCTACTTACTGTGTTGTACAAGGCTGTACAATGGTTGTTTGGCAGTCTATAACGATGTGAACACCGTGAGAGGTAATAGTCAACTGGTGATATTCTTGCTAAGGGTCCTCTAATATACCCCTAGTATAGGGTAACAGCTGCTTTCTGCGTATGACAAGGCTAACGACTGGTTGTTTCAACGGACTTTCACAATGTAAACACTGTGACAGGTAGTAGCCAACTGTAAATATTCTTATACCCTACTCAAGGTTACCAGGTACTTACTGCATATCAAAAGGCTGTACACTCATGTGTTAGGCACTCTTTTTTGCCAAGGACCCCAATATTCCCTACACAAGGCTATACATGTTAGTTCTGAAAACTTAGTAGTTAATTGTATATTCAATTTATATACA
Source organism: Meconema thalassinum (assembly GCA_946902985.2). Classification (NCBI taxonomy): domain Eukaryota; kingdom Metazoa; phylum Arthropoda; class Insecta; order Orthoptera; family Tettigoniidae; genus Meconema; species Meconema thalassinum. Next base: position 182,309,480 of record OX336393.1, read on the forward strand.
AAGCTTATACAAGCACGTTTTTCACGCAGTAAAACTTTGTTAAATAGCCGCATACGACACGCAAAGTATGTTTCCGCTATCTAACGGTGACTATGAGAACTACCTGATCGACCAGCATTCTACCTAGCGCTCTATATCAAGACTCACTCACTCACTGAACGACCAGCATGCTATCTAGCGGTCGATATCAATACTCACTCAACTACCAGCATGCTACCTAACGGTCAATATGACAACTCACTCAACTACCAGCATGCTACATGGCTTTTCTGTCGGCTTTTTGTTGGCATTTTGTTGGCTTTAGTTGGCTTTTGTTGGCTTTAGTTGGCTTTTGTTGGCTTTTTGTTGGCTTTTGTTGACATTTTGTTGGCTTATTTGATAAGTTAATGTATTTAGTGGATTTTTTCTTTTGGTTTGAAAAGTATTTCAACCCTTTTTATGACAGCATAATGTTTACCACTATATTTGTAAGCAACAACAACAACACACTACATTTCCAAAAATCCAGAGTACTCTGAGGTTATGATTGACTCTTTAACTCTTACTCTTACCTCCATTCCACACCTTGTCAAAAACAATATTTGATTTTCCTTAAAAGTTCAATTTGAAAAATAGGCTATATGTTTAAACTAAATATCCTAAAATGTCATATTTAACTCATACACTTACTCTCAGTCCAAAAATAGTGTATTTTTCAAATTTTTCTACAAACATATTGGGAAAGTAGCCTATATGTTTAAAACTTAAAGTCCTAAAAAGTCATATGTTAACTCTTACACATATCTCTATCTCACTCTCAGTCTAAAAGTAGCGTATTTTTCAAATTTTTCCAAAAAAATATTTTCAAAATGGGTTATATTTTGCAAAATTATGCATGCTACAAAAAGTTTGTTTGCCATAAATCAATGGCCTCTACCCCCTCTACCAGTAAACCAAGTCTCAGGTCTCTAGGACAACAAAAATAAAATTTCGAAAATGGTTTATATTAAAAAAATTAGGAATTTAAAAAAATAAATGTTTGTCTGACGTAAATCAATGGTCTTTACTCCCCTCTAACCCCACACTAAGTCTCAGGTCTCTAGGACAACAACAATAAAATTTTGAAAATGGGCTATATTTCCAAAATTAGGAATTTTACAAAAAAGGTTTGTCTGACGTAAATCAATGGTCTTTACCCCCCCCGCTACCCCCACACTGAGTTTCAGGTCCCTAGGACAAAACAAAATTAATTTTGAAAATAGGCTATATTTCCAAAATCAGGAATTCTACATAAATGTTTGTTTGACATAAATGAAAGGTCCCTACCCCCTCTACCTGTAAACCAAGTCTCAGGTCTTGAGGACAACAATAATAAAATTTTGAAAATGGGCTATATTTCCGAAATAGGAATTCTACAAAAAGGTTTGTTTGCCATAAATCATTGGTCTTTACCCCCTCTATCCCCATACCAAATTTCGAGTCTCTAGGACAAAACAAAATTAATTTTGAAAAATGAGTTATATTTCCAAAATTAGGAATGTTACAAAAAAGTTTGTTTGACATAAATCAATGGCATTTACCCCCTCTACCCGTAAACCAAGCCTCAGGTCTCTAGGACAAAAGAAAATGAATTTTGAAAAATGATCACTATTTTGGAAACTAGGAATTCTACGAAAAAGTTTGTTTTACATAAATGAAAGGTCTCTATCCCCTCTACCTGTAAACCAAGTCCCAGGTCTGTAGGACAAAAATTTAATAAGTTCAATTTCAAAAGTATGCTATATTTTTGGAATCAAACATTTTAAGAACTGTTATATGGGCTTAAAAGAATGGTCTCTATGATCTAAATTTTTTATAAAAAAACATTTTTTTTTTGGAAACGGTCCAATTTTCAAATTGTTATATTTTGGAAACTAGAAATTCTACAATAAAGTTTGTTTGACGTAAATGAATGGTCCCTACCCCCTCTACGCTCAAAATAAATTTCAAATCTCTAAGACAAAAACTGTGGAGTAGGGGTAAGGAGACTTCTAACCCACCCATTTTATTTGTACCCGACTGTACATGGTCAGCCAAGAAAGATTCGAGATAAATCGCGAACCAATAAGGCTAGAGGTTTGTACGAGGTGTCATATGGCTCAGAGTGACGCCCCCTCGATAATGGATTCGCGAGATATCTCGAATCTTACTCGGCTGAGGGTATAGTCGCGAGCAAATAAAGTGGGCTAGAAGTCTTCTTACCCCCCTACTGCACAGTTTTTGTCTTAGAGATTGGAAATTTATTTTGGGCGTAGGGGGGATAGGGACCATTCATTTACGTCAAACAAACTTTTTGTAGAATTCCTAGTTTCCAAAATACAAAAATTTGAAAATTGTACAGTTTTCAACAACACAAAGAAATAAAAAGTTTTATTATCAAAAATATAGATTATAGAGACCATTCTTTTAGTCCATATAACAGTTTTTAAAATGTTTGATTTTAAATTTAGCATACTTTTAAAGTAGAACTTTTTAATTGTTGTCCTAGAGACCTGAGACTTGGTTTACAGGTAGAGAGGGTAAAGGCCATTGATTAATGTCAAACAAACGTTTTATAACATTCCTAATTTTGGAAATATAACCAATTTTCAAAATTAATTTTATTTTGTCCTAGAGACTTGAAATTTGGTATGGGGATAGAGGGGGTAAAGACAATTGATTTATGGCAAACAAACCTTTTTGTAGAATTCCTAATTTTGGAAATATAGCCTATTTTCCAAATTAATTTTGTTTTGTCCTAGAGACCTGAAACGTAGTGTGGGGGTAGAGGAGGGGGGGTAATGACCATTGATTTACGTCAGACAAACTTTTTTGTAAAATTCCTAATTTTGGAAATATAAACCATTTTTAAAATTTTATTTTTGTTGTCCTCGAGACCTGAGACTTGGTTTACTGGTAGAGGGGGTAGAGACCATTGATTTATGCCAAACAAACTTTTTTTTAGCATGCATAATTTTGCAAAATATAACCCATTTTGAAAATATTTTTTTGGAAAAATTTGAAAAATACACTTTTTAGACAGAGAGTGGGATAGAGATATGTGTACGAGTTAGCGTATGACTTTTTAGGATTTTTAGTTTTAAACATATAGGCTACCTTCCCAATATGTTTTTTGAAAAATTTGAAACATACACTATTTTAGGACTGAGAGTGGTATAGAGGTAAGTGTAAGAGTTATGATATGGCATTTTAGGATATTTAGATTAAACGTATAGCCTATTTTTCCAATTGAACTTTTTAGGAAAAACAAATATTGTTTTTGACTAGGTGTGGAATAGAGGTAAGAGTAAGAGTTAAGAGTCAATCATAACCTTAGAGTACTTTGGAAATTTAGTGTGTTGTTGTTGTTGCTTACAAATATAGTGGTAAACATTATGCTGTCATAAAAAGGGTTGAAATACTTTTCAAAACCAAAAGAAAAAATCCACTACATTCATTAACTTATCAAATAACCCAACAAAAAGCCAATAAAAGCCAACAAAAAGCCAACAAAAAGCAAACAAAGACCAACAAATGCCAACAAAATGCCAACAAGAAAAGCCGACAAAAAAGCCATGTAGCATGCTGGTAGTTGAGTGAGTTGTCATATTGACCGTTAGGTAGCATGCTGGTTGTTCAGTGAGTGAGTGTTGATATAGAGCGCTAGGAAGAATGCTGGTCGTTCAGGTAGTTCTCATAATCACCGTTAGATAGCGGAAACATACTTTGCGTGTCGTATGCGGCTATTTAACAAAGTTTCACCGCGTGAAAAACGTGCTTGTATAAGCTTTGTATATAAATTGAATATACAATTACTACTAGGTGTTACGAACTAACATGTATAGCCTTGTGTAGGGAATATTGGGGTCCTTAGCAAGAAATATTGCCTAACACATGAGTGTACAGCCTTTTGATATACAGTAAGTACCTGGTAAATTTGAGTAGGTTATAAGGATATTTTCAGAGTGTTAACATTGTGAAAGACCGTTGAAACAACCAGTCATATGCAGAAAGCAGCTGTTACCCTTAACTAGGGGTATATTAGAGGATCTTTAGCAAGAATATCATCAGTTGGCTATTACATCTCACGGTGTTCACATCGTGAAAGACTGTCAAAACAACCATTGTTGAAAATAAATAAGTACAATCCCTGGCGTGGTAGCACATATATTCCATTACCAGCAGCTATAAAAGCAAGAAAATCGTGCATTAATCCTCAAAACTTAAAGGATGAAAAGTATATTATGTATGCCATTTTAGCAAAACTGGTTAAAACGAAAGCTGAACGCGTTAGTAAATACAAGGACCTGGAAACAAGTATGATTTTTCAGTAATATCGTTTCCTACATCACTCGCTGACATTCCCAAATTTGAGAAAGCCAACGAAATATCCATAGATGTATTTGGACTGGAACAAGACAGCAAATTGTTCCCTCTAAAGGTTGTGGATCAAGAGCTACAAGACCATCGCGACCTCCTTCTGCCAAGTTCATCATCCGGACAGAACCTCTACGTCTTTATCAAAGATTTTGATAAACTACAGTAGTAAGACATCAGATTACCCGCTATGAACATAAGATATATACGTGTAAACGGTGTTTTATTCACTTTGATAATCACCATGGCCAACAAGGAATGGAAAAATTAAAATAACATAGAGCTTTGTGGGTCCAGCATGACATTGCTAGGGTTGAAATGCCTATTAAAACCCCATTGTCAAATACTGAATTGTGGAAAAAATGCTGAGAATACCTTACGTTATCTATGCAGATTTCGAAAGTATACTCTTACCATATCAAACATGTCTACCCAATCCTGAAGCAAGTTATACAGTCCCATACCAGAGTCATGTTCCTATGAGCTTTGACATATACGTTAAACCCTCACCAGCTGTGGAACACATAAAGACAAACCTTCCAAGCCAACCTGTTATTTATCGTAGACCTGACGCTGCAGAAAAGTTTATGGACAGTTTGATCTCAATAGCTAATGAAATCGATCGCATATACAGCTTAAATGTTCAAAAGGCCTTAACTCAGGATCAAGAAGCAGAGTTCCAATCTTCTGAAACCTGTTATTTGTGTCAAAAACCATTTACCCAACAGGACTGGAAAGTTCGAGACCATTGCCATATTACAGGGGAATACCGTGGAAGTGCTCATAATAACTGTAATTTGCGGTGTAAAACACCTAACTCCGTTCCTGTATTTCTACATAATATGAGTGGCTTCCACGCAAATTTCATTGTAAATCAATTGGGATGTACTACTGAGAGAGTGGATGTTATCGCTAACTACAATGAAAAGTACATTTCCTTTACCAAATATGTAGGAAATGTTAAGCTTCTGTTTCTGGACACGTTTCGGTTAATGCCGAGTAGTTTGGAAAACTTAGTTTCCAACTTAACATTTTACCCTGAAACAGACAAGTACTTTGGGAAAGAAAATGCAACGCTCATGACTCGTAATGGGGTATTTTGTTATGACTACATTGATTCATAGGAAAAGTTAAGTGAAACGTGTTTATCTCCAAAAGAGGCATTCTTTAACAAATTAAGTCAAGAAGATGTTAACAAAGCAGACTATTAACATGCCAAAAATGTTTGGAATCAGTTTAACATTAAATCTCTAGGGGAATATAGTGACCCGTACCTAAGTTCAGATGTACTGCTTCTTACAGGCAGCTTTGAAACTTTTCGAAACAAAACATTAGAAACACACCGAGTGGATGCTGCGCACTTCATTACTTCGCCTGGTATAAGTTTCGAGGCAATGCTACTTTACACTGGCATTGAACTGGAATTGCTACAGAATTACGATCAGATTCTTTTAATAGAGTCTGGAATACGTGGAGGAATATGCCAGGTGTCTCATCGGTAGGCTGATGCTAACAATAAATACTTGAAACCTATGATTCCAGGAAACCATTACAGTTTATTACCTATGATGATGCCAACAACCAATATGGGTGGGCTATGTGTCACTCTCTTCCTTATGGTGGATTTCAGTGGGTTTCTCCAGATACTGTTGATCTAGAAAAACTAAAGTAAGACGATCCTGTGGGATACGTTGATGTTGATTACCCATCTGACCTTCATGATCTACACAAGGATTTACCTTTCCTACCAGAGTGTACACAACCTAAGGATTCGTCACTGAGAAAACTAATTCCTCATCTTGGAAATCGAAGGCGATACGTTGTTCACTACATCTCACTTCAAGAGGCTCTAGATCATGGACTAAAATTGGTAAAAATTCATCGTGTGTTAAAGTTTAAACAAAGACCTTGGCTAACGGCATACCGTCAACTGGAGTTACTTTACACAGACCGGGTAACTTTACACACTTTTCGCTGAAATCTTTTGAGCACTGTACGTGGTTGGTTTTGGAAGTTTTGAGTAAAATGCCTGTTTATACAAGACGCTGTGGGCTGTACTAGTAAGAAAACCGTGTTTGTATTATTTGTACTTCACTCCTTTGGATAATAATTGCAATTTAGTGCACGTGAGTATCTGTACATATGGTAAGTTGTATAGAAACTTTCATTTCTAAGACAATCTTATTTTTTATAGATGTTCTAATTTGTGACAAATCAATTTCCTTAAAGACTTGAGAGGCGGAAATTAGATGTGGAACATGTTTACTTGTTGAGTCACTTTACTAGGAAGCCTAAAATAACCGAAGGTGCACGACTCGCCCTTGGAGGGGGTAAATTTACACATGCTATTTGACACAAAAGCCAGTGTTTACTATTTCATATTTGAATCCCAGAGTATTTGAGTGCTGTGGATTAGTAAGAGCCTAGTAATGTGACTCAACAAGGAAACATGTTCCACATCCACCTCCCGCCTCTCTAGTCTTTAGAGAAATTTATTTGTCACAAATTAGAACATCTAGAGCTCGCGTCAGCTCGGAAGGCGGCCGGCTCTGTGGGATTTGCGCAGAGAGAGAAAGAGATACATTTCCCCTGTTGCAACAGGTCCACCATGTCCGAGTTCCCACACCGCAGGCTGCTGTCATGAGTTCCTGCGGTATGACAACACCGTTGCTTACCTCAACGAGCCTGTCCCTTTCACGCTGCTTTACACTTAGCTTTCCTGACAACACACTAGTTCAGATTCTCAAGACAGACTGACTGTGATTGGTGGGATGGAAGTGAGGCATGACGTAATGGTAGCGTTGTGTTCTGCGCACCGCCTTCCCGGCTGGCTCGAGCTCTAGTCAAATATGACCATGTCATAGAAATGAAAGTTTCTATACAACTTAACAATGTACAGTGAATTTATAGCTGCAGTTAATATCCAAAGGAGTGAAATAGAAAAAACAGAAATACGGGCTTTTTACTCGTACAGCTCGCAGCGTCTTGTATTATCAGGCATTTTACTCAAAATTTCCAAAACCAGCCACCTGCAGTCACTGATATAAATACAGAGTCTATTAACGTGACATTTCTGTTAATGATGCCTTAGACTCCTGTAAAAACAAAGTTTGGTACCTTTCTATGACTAACACTTCAGCTGCATTGTTTTTATTTTTATTTTCTACAAACATAAAATTAAACGTTTGACACACGTTTAATTTATTTTATAATGTATTCAGACAATTCAATTAAGCTATGAAAGTATCCTCTTTACTTCAAATGAATGTTATCTTTCCAATGAAAAGTTCCAGGCATGTGTCAAGTTACCCCTTGTGAGGCTGTATAGCCAAACGCCATGATAAGTGCATGTCTGTGTAAAGTAACCCCAAGGGTGGGGTAACTTTGCACACGTGTTCATTTATTTTTAAAAATGTCTGAGAGATAGTTCGCACTCACGGTGACGTTATGTTCTTTTGTAAGTACCCTTAAGGAATACATAAACATGTCGAAATCAATTTAACAACCTATCACGACAAATAAAATTTAAAAAACACATGAAAAGTGTGTAAAGTAACAGTTGACGGTACGTTCATTTTAATAACAACCTTCGAAAACAAGCCAAAAATGATTTTGAGAAAAATCTATACAAATTATTCAACAATGCCATTTTTGGGAAAACAATGGAAAATATTCGTAAAAGAATAGACATTCGTCTTGTGACTGACAGCAAAAAAGCTGAAAAGCTAATAGCAAAGCCAACCTTTATTGACAGAACAATTTATGGTCCTAACCTAGCTGCTTTCCACATGGCTAAAGGTAACATTGTATTCAATAAGCCTATATATATTGGAATGTGTATACTGGATATTTCAAAAACTCTCATGTATTCCCACCACTATGATGTCCTGCTACCCTATTATGGCATGGACAACCTTAAACTGATGTATATGGATACCGACTCGTTCATTTATTTGGTTAACACCCAAGATGTATATCAAGACAAGTTGGATTTCCTAGAACACCTGGACACATCTGATTATCCTACTAATCACATATGTTACTCTACATCAAACAAGAAAACGTTGGGGGAAATTTAAAGACGAGGCTTGTGCACAAATTATTAAAGCATTTGTTGGACTTAGCGCTAAAATGTATGCTTTAGACATAAATGGTAAAGAAATCAAAAAGGTTAAAGGTATTAGAAAATGTGTTGTCACAAATTGTAAGCTTTCAAGATTATAAGGATTGTGTCATGAAAAACAATGTAAAAATAATACCAATGAACATTATCGCTTCTAAACAACATGGCATATCTATAAGACTAAACAAAATTGTTTTGTGTCCTGGTGATGATAAAAGAGTGATTGATTCGAATGGTATAGCTACACATGCCTATGGTCACTACTCAATCATTGACCATGCCTGAAGAGCTATGTTATGAATATGAAAATGCTTTACCTGCATCTATCAAATACATAAACCAAACAATTTAAAAAAGAAACAATAGCACTACAAAAAAAAAGAATAGAAAGAAAATTATATTCATATTTAACAATAAAAATATAAAACAAAATAAAACCAACTCTACAATTTATAACAAAAAATGCATTATGTGTAAATAGTGTAAATATATTTAAAATGAGTAAAAATATTGTATGAACACTGCTTGGACATTTTTAATTACTACCCACCTCCCCACTCCTAATGCAAAATGAACTTTGTACATGGACTAAATCAGAAACATGTAAACAACACAATTGGAAAATCGATGTTTCCATATTGACAAAATAGAAAAACATTAAACTGAAATTTTAAAAACTGTAAATGTGAAATTGTAAAATTGACAAATGTGTAAACAGCAAAAATGGAAAATCCATGTTTCCATATTGACAAAACTGGAAAACCTTAAACTGACTTTTTTTAAAGCTGGAAATGGGAAATTGTGAAATTGATAAATGTGTAAACAACAAAATGAAAAAATTAAGTCGGTTGGGGGTAGTGAGCATGTTGTACACTAGCATATAAGACTGGCATAACGATAGTTGCATGTGCCCTTATATACTTTGTGTATGTGCCTTTGGATTAGCTTAAATTAGGTTTGGTAAAGTTAGGTTAGGTAAGGTGAGGTTAGGTATGTGACCTTGTAGTTTACTCTTTTCGGAAAATCTAAAATGTAAAATCTGAAATAAAATAAAAACTAAAACGTAAAATCTAAAATATTAAAATTTAAAACGTAGAATCTAAAATACCGTATACAAATTTAAAATCTAAAAAATCAAAAAATCTAAATTTTAAAATGTAAAAATTAAAAAATCTTACATGCATTAATTTTAAAAGTTTAAACAAGGTTTTTGTAGGTTAGGTTAGGTAAAGTTAGGTTAGGTTAGGTATGTGACCTTGTAGTTTACTCTTTTCGGAAAATCTAAAATGTAAAAACTAAAATAAAATTAAAACTTAAATGTAAAATCTAAAATATAAAAATATAAAATTTAAAAATCTAAATCTAAAATCTAACATGTAAAAAATAAAAAAATCTTACATGCATTAATTTAAATCTTTAAACAAGGTTTCTATAGGTTAGGTTAGGTAAAGTAAGGTTAGGTTAGGTAAGTGACCTTGTAGTTTACTCTTTTCGGAAAATCTAAAATGTAAAATCTAATATAAAATAAAATCTTAAATTTAAAATGTAAAATCTAATAAACTAAAATCTAAAATTAAAAAAAGTAAAATCTAAAATGTAAAAATAAACAATCTTACATGCATTAATTTTAATGTGTAAACGAGGTTTTTGTAGGTTAGGTAAGAATAGGTTAGGTAAAGTTAGGTGAGGTATGTGACATTGTATTTAACTCTGTTCGGAAAATCTAAAATGTAAAATCTAAAATTTTAAAAATCTTAAATTTAAAATGTAAAATCTAAAAATCTAAAATTATAAATAAAAAATGTAAAATCTAAAAATATAAATTCTTACATGCATTAATTTTAATTTTTAAACGAGGTTTCTGTAGGTTAGGTAAAGTTAGGTTAGGTTAGGTGAAGTAAGGTTAGGTTAGGTTAGGTTATAACTAAGTTTATTATTTGTGCTCGCACATTTGCTCTCACTTTTTGCTCTATCTTTTGTATTGCTCTCACTTTTTTCTGTGACTTTTAAGTTAGGTTAGGGTAGGTTAGGTGAAGTTAGGTTAGGTTATGTTAAGTTAGGTTAGGTTGGGTTAGGTTAGGTAAGGTATGTGACCTTGTAGTTTAGTGCTTTGACACAATAAAAAAATATTAAAAAATTTAAAAAAGGAAATTTATAGTAAATAAATAATTAATTAATAAATAATTTATAGTTAATAACAAATAAATAATGATTTGAAAAGCCCGCCATTACAGAGTGTGGTTGCGCATGGCGGCCATCTTGCGCAATAGCCCCTGGTCCAGCTATGACTGTCCCTCTATAAGACCAGCATGGGGTTGGACTCACGCAGCCGCCATCTTGCGCATTAGCCCCTGTCCCAGAACCGCTATATTTATCCTACTTCCATTTATATTCGTTAAAATGGCATAAGGCACTTAGTTACAGTCTGCAACTGTGCACGTGAGATACAACACATTTGAGATATTGCATAAAACAAATCCTAATTTACACAGCTATATGCAAGTACACAACACAGAATACTCACAAAACTCAAATTCAAGATCGTTTTTTGGAACAATGCATTTCGAGCCTTTGACAATACAAAGAAAAATTTAAATTTTAACTTACTTCCGCACAGAAAGATTAAAAAAAACATGTTTTCGTTACTGCCTCATTGTTCCAACTAGAACGTGTATTTCAAGGAATGTTAAGCAAGCAGCTTAAAATCCTAGGAATGGAATAAAATATTCCACCAACGGGCAGCCTCTAGCCAATCAAACAGTGGATTAGCTCTGTACCTAGCCACTCGTGAAATAACACAGTGTTCAAACATGACTAAACTTTATAACATTTATAACTTTATAACGTTGCCTATATATTTTGCTTGCAGCGCAATTTCAAGATGAACACAGAACAGTTTCGCAAGGCGGGGAAGGAGATGGTAGATTACCTTTGTAAATACCGTGAAAGTGTGACAAAGATACCAGTTTCACCGGATGTCGCCCCAGGCTACTTGAAGTCACTGCTGCCAAAAGAAGCGCCAGAAAAGGGAGAAGACTGGTGCACAATCATGAAAGATGTAGACAGATTCATTATGCCAGGAGTAAGTGAGAATTGTTGCTAATTGCAAGTATTAACTTAATAACTGGTGAATAAGACTTGGATTAAGATCCCAGTCGGGATTGAAACCTGATTCTCCTGCATTCCGGGTATGCACTTAACCAACTACACTACCGCGCCTTCCGCCCGATCTCGATTCATTTCGAAGTCTTATGAAAAGACAGCTTAGTTTCGTCACCTTTTGACTGATGAAATATGGGAGATTTATCTAAATATAAAGGACATTTCAAAAAATAATGGACAAAAGTAAAGGTAAAATTCATCGTTATTAATAGGACTTCTAACTCAGTATTATTTTAGAGCAGGAATCGCCAAACTACGGCCCGCGAGTACCACCAATCCGGCCCTCAGTAGCTTATTTTGATTACATGTAGGCCTAAATCAAATAAAAATTATAATAAGATGATTTTATTTAACGACCAATTAAGAAACACAATCACTGACATACTTAATGAAATTGAACATTTTAACTGTAATTAACCCTTTCGATGACAAGTTATTATGACTGCTTGCCAATTTTTCTTTTGCTGCTTTTCAGTCGGTCAACACGATTGTTCCCAATGAATTGGGCGTGGTACAAGTAATAAATAATTATGTAAACACACTAGTAGTGGAGTGAGGCCGATTCTATTACCCCCCACCACCTCTCCCTCTGACGTCACATACTAACCCGCAATACATTCAGGGGCAAAGTCGATATCTCTCAAAGCCATGGTCCGATTTTGACAAATGAGGTGTCGTTGGACTCGGGCTAACGCCCTCTTTCCAACGGACCACTCATTTCAACCCCTAAATAAAACCTATCCCTACTAGGGGGTGAAATTGTAATTTTTTTTAGTGAAAGTCTCTTTTCAAATGCGACATGTATAAGGTGCGCTTGCTAAAATGAACTTAAACGTTGTTGCTCATATAGCGCATGCGTTTTTCTGGCTGCCGCTGTGGATTAACATATTTGTTTATGTTTTTTACGCATGCGCACTTGGGATTTTTGTAAGAGGGCGAGCTCTTTGAAAAAAATGATTGATAAGAAGGGGTTTTGGTGGTGAGGAGAGAACTAGATAGTCGCCTACTTTCCTACGAAGTTTGCCAATATCTCTCGAACGCAAGGTCGGACTTGGACGTGTGTCGTGTCAAATCGCTTGTCTCAAAGCCCTATATATGTTATTAATAGGTTAAAGTTTGGGAATGAGGGAAACAGGCTTTTTGGGGGTAAAACCATGATTTTAGACTTTTTCCGATATCTCACGAATGCATGATCGGATTTGGTCCTATGACATGTCAAATGGCTTGCCTCGAAACCCTTTTTATTTTGGTAACAGGTTAAAGTTTTTGAGAATGAGGGAAACAGATGTTTTTGGTGTAAAACTGTGATTTTAGACTTTTTGCTATATCTCGCGAAACAATTATGCTAAAGGCATGTACGACGGGTCCAAGGAATCGGGGTGACGTCCTCATTGCTATGGACCCACTCGTTATATTTTTTTAAAAAAATGGAAACTCGATTTTGGGGTAAACACGAGTTTTTTGGGATTTTTGCTGATAACGCACGAACCAATAACGCTAGAGACGAGTGCAAGGTGTCATTTTTTTCGTCACGTTGCCCTCTTGCCGAGGATGTTGCGTGTTGAGCAGGAATGAAAAACCATGTTGAGGTAAAACCATGATTTTAGACTTTTTGCTTTATCTCGCAAACCCATAACGCTAGAGACGTGTACGAAATGTCCTTGGACTCGGGCTAACGCCCCCTTTTTGAATCTATGTTTGACATTTTGACAAAGGGCCTAACGCCATACATGTTGAAATAACTCTTTTTTTCTTTACCTGTTTATAGTGTTCATGAAGCGTGGTGGTTGAGAGAGACGATACCACTGGGCACGTGTTTCAACGAGGCTATAACTGTCCACGGTGGTGATATACCAATACAGTATTCGCTATTTCGATGAGACGGCGGGTCGAGGGTTCGTTTTCCGATTTTTCCTATGATGGAATTCCTAATTCCTAAACCCCCTGAAGGGGGTATTTAACATGTAAACGATTATGAGTGACATGACAAATGATAATTCCTTGATCAGATGAAGTTAGCTTTAGATAGAACTTGGTTATATGTTGCTTGAAGTGAGTATAGAAAACAAACTTGCTGGGGCAGACTGACAGGATGTGGATGTTATTTGAGCTTATTGGAATGCATTGACTTGACATGACAACAGGGCAATGAAAAAAGTACAGAGATGCTGAGGACACTTGAAGGTCAAACGATATGGCAACTATGGTGGGAGGGGGAAGCGAGGATGATGTCGCCGATTATGTTCAATGTTCAATAGATGAATTTATATTTTGCGAAGCATTGTTCGGAGAGGGTCATGTGACGACTTGTTTTAAGGGTATTTATTTTTCCGATCTTTCCTATGGTGGACTCATTGATTGAAATAATCCAAAACTGCTAGGGCATGGCCTTGAGATTTTATAAACTGATAATGGGATTTTGACATACAAGGTCCACTCAGAACTTGACATGATGTCATTCTTTTTATGGCTTATGAATTCCCCCCCCCCCCAAAAAAAAGACCCAAAACAACAAGATCATAGACTTTTGCTTTTCTTAATATATTGCAAACCCATAATGTTAGATGTTTACTGTGAGTGACGAAACCTAGCTAGGTAAAGAAAGAATTATTGTGGGCTACATGTATGGTGACTGACACGTCTTTGACCATTGGAACTTGTTTTCAGATCTGACTGTAGTACATAGGGGGTATAGGTTGTAGGCATGGCTTGACAAACGGTGTACACAAAATTCAATTTATCGATTCAAGAATTAAGAGTAGACTATCATTAATTAATTGGTTAAAGAGTGAAGCTAAGAATAAAAAATGGTGACTACATTAAACTAAACTGAACCAAGTCGAATCAAACCCAACTGAACCAAACCAAGCCTAAAGCAAACCAAACCTAATCAAGAACAAGCCAAGGGCTTTAGTGTAAAACTTGTGGGGGAATGCAGTCATTGGCAATGTCCAAAGAAAGGGATAACGCTCTACCTTTAGAGGGTAAGGTAAAGCTAGCGCATGGTGCTAATGCATATTCCCAAGTACATGACCCACAAACACACACACAACTATCCTATGCTGTTTTTATGAGTTGACTGTTAAAACTTACTCAGTGGTTACTGAGCAAAATGGTACACACAACAAGCTTTAAATACTTGAGGCTAATAATCTATACACACACACACACACGCTTGTTCTAAACTAAACTGTCTTGCTGGCAGTGCTCATACAGTAGGCAAATGACAGAAATGCTTGGCTATCAGAAATACAATCATTTTCGGTTGTCTAATGTTACCAGCTAACCATTACATGCTATAGTGGTGAGCACATGTGCCTCTTGCACTGTAGATCGTAACTCGATTTCTAGCTCTAAGGCCTAGAACGAATCAAACTAAGAAAGAATGGTATGGTGACGCAGTGGTTAAACTGTTAGCCTTTCACTAAGGCAGACTAGGGTTTGATTTTAGGTTAATATACATGTCATAAACAAACAAACAAAAAAAGCGGAGATAATGTTTAAAACTGATTACACTTGTCTCTTTTCAAATTATTACTTAGATTACAAATACAAAGGTGGACTGGGTTTGATATACGGTTAATGCTGCCTATCGCATACTAGCCTGTAAGAAAGCCAAACAAGCAAAAGGCGTAGGTAGAGCAGTGGTAAAATCGCTATGTGTAGAGAACTATCTAACGGTTTTATGAACTGGCAATGGTATGTCGCATAAACAGTGCAGGATACAATCCAGCAACCATAATTTTTATCTTGTGGAACAGAGAAAACATATAGAGAGAGATATAGAAAGCTTGTGTATGTATGGGTAGCATTGATTGTTTGACCAGAGAAAATACTGTGAGGTAGGGTGGGGAGAGGGAGAATTAACACTTATATATGAATGGTAAATAGTTTTTTTTTCAATAGTTTTGTTTTTCAAATGCAGTGGTAGATAGCCGTTATTTTGTAAAACATTCTTACTTGCAGTAGTAATAAGCCTCTACGGTTCCGCTAACACACATAGACAGACTGTACTAGTGCCATGGTCAAGCACTCACATTAAGATCATTTACAAAAACATAAAATGAAAAATAGAATATCTTGTTTTGGAAATATCGTTTTTCAACAGACACGAAATAAATAAAAAATGTGTAAACAGCAAAATGGAAAATCCATGTTTCCATATAGACAAAATTTAAAAAACCTTAAACGAACATTTAAAAAATATATATAAATGGGAAATTGACAAATGCGTAAATATGAAAATGGAAAATCCATGTTTCCATATCATGAAATTGAAAAAACATCAAACTGTCATTTAAAAAAATGCAAATGGAAAATTGACAAATTGCAATGTGTGAAATGTGAAATTGAACAAATGGCTATCATTATTTTAAAAAAAATTAAAAAAAACACAGTGCCTTATGGTTGAGGTGTGAATCAAACCCTCTCTACTTATTTTGAACCACCCGAGACTGAGTATACTTATTTTAATCCTCATACCACTTTTAAAATTTTGTGTTAAAGCTAGGAACTGAACCCAAGAGCTTGTAGGGGGAGACCAAGGTTAGAATATGTTAAACAGATAGTCTTAATTGTAGGGTGTGGTAGCTATATAGAGATGAAACGATTAGCTCGGGACAGGGGCATTGAGATCTGCAGCAAACAAGTCAAACGACTAAAGACTCAAACAACAACATGTAAGCTCACCAAAATAATGTTGTGTAACGGTAAATGTTAGTCAACGAACAGTAATGCATTACTAAAACCCATGACACGATACCTAAGAGCTTTTCTAAAGTTATTTTAAAATGCCTTTAACCCTATATTAAACACCCAGTTCACAATACTCATAACTGCAATGTTATGGTAAAACAAAACAAAATCTATATTTCAAAACAAGCAAGTGGTTTAGTCAATGTATACTGGGAAAAGTTTTGTAAACACTCAAGTCCACAAGACTAAATAAATTAGTAACTGTCAGGTTGGCCGAGTGCTTAAGGTGTTTGACTTAAGATCAGATTTCCTGTACAAGGAAGCAAGGGTTCGAATCCCTTACCTGACATAACTATTGCCTTGACATGGCTTGTCCACACTGAATTATTATGATACTTGCTACACAAACCATAGACAGAGTGTATTGTTTAAGGCACTCTCTTTATGAACATAGTCAGAGACTGTTGATGGTTAACAATTGCATTAATAGAGGGACATGGGGATAGCAATTAAGAAAAACAGCCAATACCCATACAATATTTTTATTCATTTAGTTTTTTTTACAATAGTTACACACTGAATACAACTTTTTATCTTTTTATCATTGTTTGATACAGATTTTAAACACAACGCTTGTTGTAGATCCTTTTATAACATTCTCCAGGTACTCTTGATCTTAAAAACTGGGGAAGCCGCAATGGTTTTGTAGACATTAAACCCTCATCCTCTTCTTTTTCATTATTATTATTATAAATATTATCATTATAATTATTATAGTCATTGTCACCATCATCATCAACATCATCATCATCATCATCCTCAACATTACTAGAACTATCCAATTCCTTTTTTTCCTTTTCAAAAGGGACCTCTTGAAGAGTCTGTGTTGCTTTTGATAGTCTTAAGGTTTTTTTGAACGGTGACAACTGTCCTAACATGACTTTTTGAGGAGATGATAATTGCTTATCAACAAACAATGCACTATCTTGAGCAGCAATATCATTTTCTTGAACTTGCTTTTTAGCATTTTCATGATATTTTGTTGACAGCAACAGTGTTTTATCTGGTACACAACATTGATGATTACCCACACTGCTTCGCAAAGCAGGCGCACACGCCAAAGGCCAAAGGCGTGCGGGGGAACATACGATTACATGAACTCACTTGTCTGTTGTATGAGTATCACTTTAGTAGTGGCATCAGGCAGCAAAAGACGTTTACTTACACAATCCATCATTATGGTAAGCTTTTTTCTTATCATTATGGAAAGCTCTTAGAATAAAATGTTATATATAGTGGTTCTGGTCACTTATAGCTAAACTGTATTAAACATGTTTTTTTTGGTTCCTTTATAGGCAACAACAATAAATATTCTCAATGCTATGGGGCAGACCTGCGGATTAGAAAGAAAAAAGCTCACTTGATCATTGGTACTTGATAGTTTCACACATGATCAAAAAATCCAACATGTCGGACAAGTTTGGACTTGCTTTAAGACTGGCTATGACGTCATAAATGAATGGAACAAATACATTATATAACAAAAAATGACATCAAAATAAGCTACCAACATAAGGCATTAACATAAGCCACCAACATAAGCCACCAACATAAGCCATCAACATAAGCCACCAACATAAGCCACCAATATAAGCCATCAACATAAGCCACCAATATAAGCCACCAATGTAAGCCATCAACATAAGCCATCAACATAAGCCACCAACATAAGCCACCAACATAATTACCAACATAAGCCATCAACATAAGCCACCAACATAAGCCATCAATATGAGCCACCAATATAATCACCAGCATAAGCCATCAACATTAGCCATCAATATAAGCCACCAACATAAGCCACCAATATAAGCCACCAACATAAGCCACCAATATAAGCCACCAACATAAGCCACCAATATAAGCCACCAACATAAG
The DNA here is from genome assembly GCA_946902985.2 of Meconema thalassinum. Lineage (NCBI taxonomy): Eukaryota > Metazoa > Arthropoda > Insecta > Orthoptera > Tettigoniidae > Meconema > Meconema thalassinum. The sequence goes on from OX336393.1 coordinate 182,327,772, forward strand.
CCATCAATATAAGCCACCAATATAAGCCACCAACATAAGCCATCAACATAAGCCACCAATATAAGCCACCAATATAATCACCAACATAAGCCATCAACATAAGCCACCAATATAATCACCAACATAAGCCATCAACATAAGCCACTAATATAAGCCACCAACATAATCCACCAACATAAGCCACCAATATAAGCCACCAACATAAGCCACCAACATAAGCCACCAATATAAGCCACCAACATAAGCCACCAATCTAAGCCGCCAACATAAGCCACCAACATAATCCACCAACATAAGCCACCAACATAAGCCATCAACATAAGCCACCAATATAAGCCACCAACATAAGCCACCAACATAAGCCATCAACATAGGCCACCAATATAATCACCAACATAAACCATCAACATAAGCCACTAATATAAGCCACCAACATAAGCCACCAATATAAGCCACCAACATAAGCCACCAGTATAAGCCACCAACATAAGCCACCAATATAAGCCACCGACATAAGCCATCAACATAAGCCACCAATATAAGCCACCAACATAAGCCACCAACATCATCCTATATAAAACGTCAACACAAAATCACACTTTCACCGGAATTGTTCTGACCTCTGTAGTAGGTAGATCAACTTTACAAGTCAGTTACTACTATGGAATATACTATAACCAATAAAGGCAAACCACGTGCACTGTATCATGGCTATACCTATAACTATAAACGGCAAAATGTGAATGGAATCATATTTTGGCAGTGATCAAAACAAAGGACAACAAAATGTTTAGGTCATCGAAAAAGTAAGAATGGTAAGGTCTTAAGTGTGGGTAATCATCAATGTTGTGTACCAGATAAAACACTGTTGCTGTCAACAAAATATCATGAAAATGCTAAAAAGCAAGTTCAAGAAAATGATATTGCTGCTCAAGATAGTGCATTGTTTGTTGATAAGCAATTATCATCTCCTCAAAAAGTCATGTTAGGACAGTTGTCACCGTTCAAAAAACCCTTAAGACTATCAAAAGCAACACAGACTCTTCAAGAGGTCCCTTTTGAAAAGGAAAAAAAGGAATTGGATAGTTCTAGTAATGTTGAGGATGATGATGATGATGATGATGTTGATGATGATGGTGACAATGACTATAATAATTATAATGATAATATTTATAATAATAATAATAATGAAAAAGAAGAGGATGAGGGTTTAATGTCAACAAAACCATTGCGGCTTCCCCAGTTTTTAAGATCAAGAGTACCTGGAGAATGTTATAAAAGGATCTACAACAAGCGTTGTGTTTAAAATCTGTATCAAACAATGATAAAAAGATAAAAAGTTGTATTCAGTGTGTAACTATTGTAAAAAAAACTAAATGAATAAAAATATTGTATGGGTATTGGCTGTTTTTCTTAATTGCTATCCCCATGTCCCTCTATTAATGCAATTGTTAACCATCAACAGTCTCTGACTATGTTCATAAAGAGAGTGCCTTAAACAATACACTCTGTCTATGGTTTGTGTAGCAAGTATCATAATAATTCAGTGTGGACAAGCCATGTCAAGGCAATAGTTATGTCAGGTAAGGGATTCGAACCCTTGCTTCCTTGTACAGGAAATCTGATCTTAAGTCAAACACCTTAAGCACTCGGCCAACCTGACAGTTACTAATTTATTTAGTCTTGTGGACTTGAGTGTTTACAAAACTTTTCCCAGTATACATTGACTAAACCACTTGCTTGTTTTGAAATATAGATTTTGTTTTGTTTTACCATAACATTGCAGTTATGAGTATTGTGAACTGGGTGTTTAATATAGGGTTAAAGGCATTTTAAAATAACTTTAGAAAAGCTCTTAGGTATCGTGTCATGGGTTTTAGTAATGCATTACTGTTCGTTGACTAACATTTACCGTTACACAACATTATTTTGGTGAGCTTACATGTTGTTGTTTGAGTCTTTAGTCGTTTGACTTGTTTGCTGCAGATCTCAATGCCCCTGTCCCGAGCTAATCGTTTCATCTCTATATAGCTACCACACCCTACAATTAAGATTATCTGTTTAACATATTCTAACCTTGGTCTCCCCCTACAAGCTCTTGGGTTCAGTTCCTAGCTTTAACACAAAATTTTAAAAGTGGTATGAGGATTAAAACAAGTATACTCAGTCTCGGGTGGTTCAAAATAAGTAGAGAGGGTTTGATTCACACCTCAACCATAAGGCACTGTGTTTTTTTTAATTTTTTTAAAATAATGATAGCCATTTGTTCAATTTCACATTTCACACATTGCAATTTGTCAATTTTCCATTTGCATTTTTTTTAAAATGACAGTTTGATGTTTTTTCAATTTCATGATATGGAAACATGGATTTTCCATTTTCATATTTACGCATTTGTCAATTTCCCATTTATATATATTTTTTAAATGTTCGTTTAAGGTTTTTTAAATTTTGTCTATATGGAAACATGGATTTTCCATTTTGCTGTTTACACATTTTTTATTTATTTCGTGTCTGTTGAAAAACGATATTTCCAAAACAAGATATTTTATTTTTCATTTTATGTTTTTGTAAATGATCTTAATGTGAGTGCTTGACCATGGCACTAGTACAGTCTGTCTATGTGTGTTAGCGGGACCGTAGAGGCTTATTACTACTGCAAGTAAGAATGTTTAAAAAATAACGGCTATCTACCACTGCATTTGAAAAACAAAACTATTGAAAAAAAAACTATTTACCATTCATATATAAGTGTTAATTCTCCCTCTCCCCACCCTACCTCACAGTATTTTCTCTGGTCAAACAATCAATGCTACCCATACATACACAAGCTTTCTATATCTCTCTCTATATGTTTTCTCTGTTCCACAAGATAAAAATTATGGTTGCTGGATTGTATCCTGCACCGTTTATGCGACATACCATTGCCAGTTCATAAAACCGTTAGATAGTTCTCTACACATAGCGATTTTACCACTGCTCTACCTTCGCCTTTTGCTTGTTTGGCTTTCTTACAGGCTAGTATGCGATAGGCAGCATTAACTGTATATCAAACCCAGTCCACCTTTGTATTTGTAATCTAAGTAATAATTTGAAAAGAGACAAGTGTAATCAGTTTTAAACATTATCTCCGCTTTTTTTGTTTGTTTGTTTATGACATGTATATTAACCTAAAATCAAACCCTAGTCTGCCTTAGTGAAAGGCTAACAGTTTAACCACTGCGTCACCATACCATTCTTTCTTAGTATGATTCGTTCTAGGCCTTAGAGCTAGAAATCGAGTTACGATCTACAGTGCAAGAGGCACATGTGCTCACCACTATAGCATGTAATGGTTAGCTGGTAACATTAGACAACCGAAAATGATTGTATTTCTGTTAGCCAAGCATTTCTGTCATTTGCCTACTGTGTGAGCACTGCCAGCAAGACAGTTTAGTTTAGAACAAGCGTGTGTGTGTGTGTGTGTGTGTGTGTGTGTGTGTATAGATTATTAGCCTCAAGTATTTAAAGGTTGTTGTGTGTAGCGACCATCTTGCTCAGTAACCACTGAGTAAGTTTTAACAGTCAACTCATAAAAACAGCATAGGATAGTTGTGTGTGTGTTTGTGGTTCATGTACTTGGGAATATGCATTAGCACCATGCGCTAGCTTTACCTTACCCTCTAAAGGTAGAGCGTTATCCCTTTCTTTGGACATTGCCAATGACTGCATTCCCCCACAAGTTTTACACTTAAGCCCTTGGCTTGTTCTTGATTAGGTTTGGTTTGCTTTAGGCTTGGTTTGGTTCAGTTGGGTTTGATTCGACTTGGTTCAGTTTAGTTTAATGTAGTCACCATTTTTTATTTTTAGCTACACTCTTTAACCAATTAATTAATGATAGTCTACTTTTAATTCTTGAATCGATAAATTGAATTTTGTGTACACCGTTTGTCAAGCCATGCCTACAACCTATACTCCCTATGTACTACAGTCAGATCTGAAAACAAGTTCCAATGGTCAAAGACGTGTCAGTCACCATACATGTAACCCACAATAATTCTTTCTTTACCTAGCTAGGTTTCGTCACTCACAGTAAACATCTAACATTATGGGTTTGCAATATATTAAGAAAAGCAAAAGTCTATGATCTTGTTGTTTTGGGTCTTTTTTTGGGGGGGGGGAATTCATAAGCCATAAAAAGAATGACATCATGTCAAGTTCTGAGTGGACCTTGTATGTCAAAATCCCATTATCAGTTTATAAAATCTCAAGGCCATGCCCTAGCAGTTTTGGATTATTTCAATCAATGAGTCCACCATAGGAAAGATCGAAAAATAAATACCCTTAAAACAAGTCGTCACATGACCCTCTCCGAACAATGCTTCGCAAAATATAAATTCATCTATTGAACATTGAACATAATCGGCGACATCATCCTCGCTTCCCCCTCCCACCATAGTTGCCATATCGTTTGACCTTCAAGTGTCCTCAGCATCTCTGTGCTTTTTTCATTGCCCTGTTGTCATGTCAAGTCAATGCATTCCAATAAGCTCAAATAACATCCACATCCTGTCAGTCTGCCCCAGCAAGTTTGTTTTCTATACTCACTTCAAGCAACATATAACCAAGTTCTATCTAAAGCTAACTTCATCTGATCAAGGAATTATCATTTGCCATGTCACTCATAATCGTTTACATGTTAAATACCACCTTCAGGGGGTTTAGGAATTAGGAATTCCATCATAGGAAAAATCGGAAAACGAACCCTCGACCCGCCGTCTCATCGAAATAGCGAATACTGTATTGGTATATCACCACCGAGGCCAGTAATAGCCTCGTTGAAACACGTGCCCAGTGGTATCGTCACTCTCAACCACCACGCTTCATGAACATTATAAACAGGTAAAGAAAAAAAAAGAGTTATTTCAACATGTATGGCGTTGGGCCCTTTGTCAAAATGTCAAACATAGATTCTAAAAGGGGGCGTTAGCCCGAGTCCTAGGACACTTCGTACACGTCTCTAGCGTTATGGGTTTGCGAGATAAAGCAAAAAGTCTAAAATCATGGTTTTACCTCAACATGGTTTTTCATTCCTGCTCAAAACGAACATCCTCGGCAAGAGGGCAACGCGACAAAAAAAATGACACCTCGCACTCGTTCTTGCGTTATTGGTTCGTGAGTTATCAGCAAAAATCACAAAAAACACGTGTCTACCCCAAACTCGAGTTTCCAAATTTTTTAAAAAATATAACGAGTGGTCCATAGCAAAGAGGACGTCACCCCGAGTCCTTGGACCCGTCGTACACGCCTCTAGCATAATTGTTTCGCGAGATATAGCAAAAAGTCTAACATCACAGTTTTTCACCAAAAAATTCTGTTTCCCTCATTCTCAAAAACTTTAATCTGTTACCAAAATAAAATGGGTTTCGAGACAAGCCATTTGACACGTCATAGGACCAAATCCGATCATGCATTCGTGAGATATCGGAAAAAGTCTAAAATCATGGTTTTACCCCCAAAAAGCCTGTTTCCCTCATTCTCAAAACTTTAACCTATTAATAACATATATAGGGCTTTGAGACAAGCGATTTGACACGTCACACGTCCAAATCCGACCTTGCGTTCGAGAGATATCGGCAAACTTCGTAGGAAAGTAGGCGACTATCTAGTTCTCTCCTCACCACCAAAACCCCTTCTTATCAATCATTTTTTTCAAAGAGCTCGCCCTCTTACAACAATCCCAAGTGCGCATGCGTAAAAAACAAAAATAAAAATGTTAATCCATAGCGGCAGCCAGAAAAACGCATGCGCTATATGAGCAACAACGTTTAAGTTCATTTTAGCAGCGCACCTTATACATGTCGCATTTGAAAAGAGACTTTCACTAAAAAATAACAATTTCACCCCCTAGTACGGGTAGGTTTTATTTAGGGGTTGAAATGTGTGGTCCATTGGAAAGAGGGCGTTAGCCCGAGTCCAACGACACCTCATTTGTCAAAATCGGACTATGGCTTTGAGAGTTATCGACTTTGCCCCTGAATGTATTGCCGGTTAGTATGTGACGTCAGAGGGAGAGGTGGTGGGGGGTAATAGAATCGGCCTCACTACACTACTCACACTCCTGGAAAAAATACATGTATTAGTTATCACACTTAAATGGGCAATTTAGAGTTACGCGTTTCGACCATCAAGTGGCCATCATCAGATCGGATCAATGTGTTAAGGTTAATTTTCACTGTTGTAAATTCACTACTGTGGTTCAATAGCACGTTGTGAGATTATTATAATATGATGTTTTGATTATTGGTTTGAATCTCGTTATACGTTAGGTTTCTTTTGTGTAGTAAGGTGTTTGTGAATTACGTGTAACAGAGTATATGCGCGTGTATACAATTAGGAATGTCACACTGTAATAATTAGGGCTCGGATTTTTAGGTGCTAAATATGGGGAAAATATTTATTTTTTATGTATTAAAAATACCTGAAATATGTGACAAAAAAGTAAAAATATTTAATTATAATTAAGTTTATTAATGTGAATATAAACAATATGCAGTACTCACGAATGCAATCAATTCTATGTCTCACTGACTGCTGAAGCTTTACAATACACAACGAGATACATCTTCAGGTTGTCCATCACAATTGACCGACGATTATCGCTAAACACTTCTTCTGAAGGCGCGAAACTGCGGCAATATTATTCTTGCCATTGAGTTGTTGTGTAACTTGAGATCGCTGTTCTATCTTGATTACTTTCCATATGGTTGGCAGAAGAGAGCGCCCCCATCAGAAGTAAAATTATCTTTAAATTCAGCAACAGACGATAACTTTTAGTTGTTTTTACTTTAGGCATCGTAGAACTGCCTTACACTTCACAGTGCCTGAAATGAACTGCATGTGAGTGACACTGGTTCCAGGTAGATGGGGGTAGGGGGAGGTCTAGCTATAGCAATATGGCTATGGACAAGGAAATCCCCGGCTTCCACAGTGAGTGGCACGGGGCGACAAGTTAACAATAACACAGTTGCAAGTGACATACACTCTGCATGAAGATTAGATAGCTCACAGGTCCTTCCCCGTTGAAGTAACACATAACCAAAATGCAATAAACTGAAAGATCTAGCATAGTGATTTTTAAAAATGTAAATATTATGTCTTTTTATGTGCTAATAAGTGAAAAGCAGGAATTTATGTATTTATAGAAAAAGTGCTTAAAATATGTATTTGCATAAAAAAATAATTATTTACCAAAAATCCGAGCCCTAGTAATAATAATAAATCAAATAAATGTTAGCATGCACTAGAAAAAACTAATTATTATGTACACTTAACTTGATATTGTTCTCCTCACAGCGATGCTCACTTATAGACTTCCACCCCGCCCAATTCATTGGGCACAATCATATTGACAGGCTGAAAATCAGCAAAAGACAATTTGTATAGGCAACACAGAAAAAAGAATGGCTTCAAATTTCCACATAGAAATGACAAGCCAAGTTTAGTGAAATTACTAGCTCTATTTATATTTTAAAAAAATCTTACCTATATTTCAAAAGATGATTTTCCGTATGAGTTAAAAATGTTTTACTGGCTACATGGCCGCGTCGTCACAGCCCCTAAACTTAAGAACCAACCAATATGTTTTACACTTATGAGATGCTCATTTATACATTGATTCATTAAAAATACCGGTACTTTATTTTTTTAACCACAGCAGAATTTAAGTCGTTATCGTTCAAAAATACACTCTCACGCACTTCACTCAACATTAAACCTGTAATAATACAGGGTGATTCTTTTGCTGGAACGCGGCCGGCTGCCAGCTGTGAAAGGATACATTCTAACCTTTAACTGGTGACGTGAGGTTATCTAGATTCCCAAGAAAATAAAAGTATCTGTGCTTTTTTAATTAAATCTTGGAGCTGTTGTTTATGCTACCTTCTTATCTGTGCGCTGACCCTACACACCCTCGTTGATGAATGTTTAATGACTTAATGACTTTATTGACCCTGGTTAGCTCGTCTGCACCTCGCGCAACCCTGCGGACCAAGCTCGGTTGGCTGGCGGAAGCCGCGCGCGCCCGGCAGTCGACCGCCGGGCCCACTCCAGCAAAAGAATCTCACTGTATAAATATATCCAAGCTTGCAACCTGAGGGTAGCAGGGCGATGTACTCGCTAAATAAATCACACAAAAGTACAGTACAGTACCTTCACTAAATTATACTTATTTATTAATACCTTATACGAGATACATTACTCAATGACAGTCCAAATCCAAATTTCTTTAAGAAAGTTTGAAGTCACGATCTACACAATAATAATGGTTCTTCTCCACTTTCAGATCCTTTCTTTCTGATTATTACGTCACAATGAACATCATTTTTTTCTCGATCCTAATCGCTTCCGTGTTTAGGATGACTCTTTTCATCTTGTTCCTTCCATAATTTCTGGCAACTCAATTCCCATCTTTCCATACACATCAATTTCCTCCGACTGTGGTGACAGTCAAATTTTAAATTCCTTCTCGGATAATCTTCCCCAATATTCAATGATCCACTCTGGCAATTGCAAACACAACTCGAAGCCTTCCTCCTGACTTGTTGACACTTCCACAAGAAAAGTCGCTTTCCTTATTCTTATTACTCTACCTTTTCTGGGAAAAACAACCCTCAATACTTGTCTGTTTGCACGGACAAACCAAATCACGATACTTGATACTCTTCTGCTCTCGTTATTGCATATCCCCAAACTTCCTACAGGTTACTACGGTACCGTACTAGGCATATCTTCCTCAAGCTTTCTAATCTTTTTTCAATAAGCCTATTCATACTTAACCATTCATATATTAACATCACATAACCATAGTTAACACTGTTAAATGGGCAAAGCTCCCTGCCACCTATTGCTGGGCCACCACAAAGAATCTAGTTGGCTCAAAACACTAGACTCTCTGTAGTGCCCCATCAATAGGTGGCCATGTTTGGTAACCTCATTTACTCACATCACACACAACAGCACTAATACATACTTACAGAATTACAAAATAAATAAAGTTGATACCCATATCCAAAATAAAATAGTGACTTTATCAGGTAATATTCCTGTCCTCAATATAATAATATTAACCGCACAAGGTGAACAATCGAGAGTGAGCTATGTAACTGAATAATGTCGGTTACAGTCGCCCCCTTGAGGATAAATCTCTAACTACAGGGTTATAGATTTAGTCCTCGACCCTCACACAAATACACAAGGTATGCCTACACCTATCTTATTCGTGATCAAGATTAGCAAAACTATATGTACCTAGGACCTCGTCATCGTTGGTCTTCAACCTGTAGGTACAAGCACCTATCCTACGGTCTACCAAATAATGACCGGAATACATTGAAAAAACTTATGCATGCACTTTTGTTCTGCTGATGACAGATGCGGAACTCGCAGCAGCACCAGATCTCCTATGTTTAATTCATCCCCCACCCTTCCCTGCTGTTTCAAACGTTTCTTACCTGCAGCTATAAGTTTTTCCCTAACTAATTTAATTGTTATGTCTCTGGGTACAGCTTCCCCTATCGATAAACCCAAAATCCCACCAACGCACGAGGAAAACACACACCACATCACCATGACATTGCATAGCCACCATATAGAAAATTTCTCACAATAACCAGAAAATATGTAAATTCAAAAACACAATGGAAATATTGGACCTATGATGCGACATTCCTCAACTATATTTTTCATGCGTACCCAAAATTAATCAGTTACAAACCCATATTGATATATTCTACATTCAAAGAGGTAGCTATATTTAGTAGTAGGTATCTCAATAATCTCCGGTAATAGTACATTATGCAACAAGCCTATAATGGCAATAATTAAGACACGAGTATGTTTATAAAACGAGCGTTTTATAATTTTCATAGGAGTGTCTTAATTACCATGATATGCGAGTTGCTTACGACTGTTTATGTTTGTCAATAATTATAACCTTTTTATGTTCGAATATATGAAGAGGTATTAAGACGAGTGGGAGAGGAGAGATGTTTCTGGCAACCGCTAATGAAGAGAAGAGATAGGTTGATAGGACACATAATAAGACACCCAGGAATAGCAAACTTTGTTATAGAAGGAAGGATGGAGGATGAGAACAGTAGGGGTAGTTTTATGTACTGAACGGAGTGCATAGGACGCAGATAATACCTTGTATTCAACCATGGCCTCCTCGAATACCCCACTATGACACTAGCCACGCAGAGAAATTTAAAATAGGAGGCCGAGGAAGTCAGCGCAGGTGCGATGCTATCCTTAACTAATTGGTCACACAACTGTTTCTCGAGCTCTGAATGGTGGGAGAAAATGTATCATAATGAAAACTTGTACTATAATGAGCCTCATTATAGTACAGTTTTCTGACATATAATATCTACATTTCGCCATGGTCGAGCATAAAGAACGTAAACAAACACGTCTTCAAAAGATAACATGTGCGGGCAGTCAGCTGACTGCAGCATGTTCAATAAAAAAAGAAGAAGCTTATTATGAATCCAGTTGTTCAGAAACGTAATAAATAGTATATGAAATACATAGGTAATTCACATAATTAAATGTTGTTGTTTGAGTCTTCAGTCTTTCGACTGGTTTGATGCAGGTATCCATGCTTCCCTGTCCTGAGCTAATCGTTTCAACTCTACATAGCTACCACACCCAACATCCGAGGCAATCTGTTTAACATACCGTATTCTAACCTTGGTCTACACCTACTGTTCTCATCCTGAAACCTTCCTTCTATAACTAAGTTTGCTATTCCTGGGTGTCTTATTATGTGTCCTACCAACCTATCTCTTCTCTTCATTAGCAATTGCCAGAAACATCTCTCCTCTCCCACTCGTCTTAATACCTCTTCATTCGTAACCCTATCTACCCATCTGATCATAATTTCATCATTCTCCTGTGACACCACATTTCAAACGCTTCAATTCTCCTCTTTTCTGCTGCACCAATAGTCCAAGTTTCACTTCCATAGAGCGCCAGCTCCAGACAAATACTTTCAAAAATGACTTCCTAATACTGTGCCCATTCAGCAATGAAATATGCAAATCACAGTTTGCCAGCAACGCTCAATCGGGAGTATCGGGGTTCATGGTATGTTCTCCCACTCTATGACTTACATACTTTGGATCAAATAGAGGATACACCTCCAAAAAATAAACAAAAATCAACTCCTACTATAAAAACTTTTAATTATTCAAATATATGGCGCTACAAAAATTAAACAAATAAAATACTGACCCTTCAATTCATACTTGTTCCAAGTGAACAAGGAATTCATATTAAACAAATATATATATATACACCGCGGACAGGCCAACAAGGACCACGCAAATATCACTTCTTTATAGGTCTAGTTTCCTTCTTTCTCTTCCAGAAGTCTTTCATCCTGGTCGACTGTGCAGCTCTTCTTTCAGCAGTCCATTCTCCTCTGTTGAGATTTTTCTTCTCCCCGACAAGAATTTTGAGACCAAAAATTTTTTTTCTGTACTCTATTCGATTTAGACAATCTTCTTCAGTAATTTTGAATTTTTGAAGTTCTTCTTTCATTTGTTTTACATAGCCTCCTTGTCCTTTATAGTTCCAGATTTTATCAAAAATTTGTTTGTTTAACCTTGAGCAATCCATGCGGACCATATGTCCGTAGAACTGAAGTCGCCGTTTTCTGATCATCACTTCAAGGTTGTCAATTTTACTATAAATTTCTGCATTCGATCTCAGTCTATAACCTTCCTGTGTTTTCCTAGGACCATAAATCCTTCTTAAAATTCTTCTTTCTATCTTGAGCAAATTCTCCATTCCGGTTATATTTGTAGTTTCCATGCCGTACAAGATGACTGGTCTAACAACAGTATTAAAATGTCGTAATTTTGCATTGATAGACAGGTTCTTTTTATTGTATATATTTTTTGTACAAAAATTTAATCTTTCCAATTTCCCTTTTTTGTTCTCGATTGCCAATTTATCCGTCCCATTGCTACTAATTATTTCTCCAAGATATTTAAATCGGTCAGTGACCCTGGTGCTCCCATAATTTGTTTTTATCATTTTCTTAGTGTATTTCTGATCACTTGTCATCATCTCTGTTTTTACCAACGAAATCTGTAAGCCCGCTTTTTCCGCCGTTTCTTTTAACTGATCAATTTGGTTAATAGCTTCTTGTTCTGATTCAGCAAACAACGCTACGTCGTCAGCAAATGCTAAACCTTTGACTCTGAGGTTCTTATTCTTTGTACCAATTTTAGCACTTGAATCGTTCTTCTCCCAAAACGTCCTCATGACTTTATCCAAGACCAAATTGAAAAGCAGTGGTGATAGACTGTCCCCTTGTCTTAGCCCAGTTTTTACCTCGAAGGGCTCGCTAACTTCATTTAAAAATTTGACTCTGGAAATCGTATTAGTTAATGTAAGTTTTATTAAATTTATGGTTTTTTGATCAATTTGGTATTCCTTCAATGTGTCAAAAACAGTATCCCTATCCACTGAATCATACGCTTTCTGAAAATCAACGAATGAGATAAAGATATTCTTTGGCCTGTTGTTGTAATATTTTAATATCAATTTTAAACTAAGAATTTGTTCTGCACACGATCTATTCCTTCTGAAACCTCCTTGGAACTCGCCAAGCTGTGGTTCGATCTGTGGTTCAAGTCTGTTTAAAAGTAATTTGGCAAATATTTTATATGTGACAGACAACAATGAGATCCCCCTATAACTATTGACATCAATTTTTGAGCCTTTTTTATGTAGTGGATGAATTAAGGCGATTAACCAGTCTTCTGGAATTGCTTCCTCAATCCAAATTTTCTGGAATAGATTTGTCGTCGCTATTAAAAATTCATCATCTACAAGCTTCCACATTTCTGCAATTATTCCATCCTTGCCTGAGGCTTTATTGTTTTTAAGTGAGTTGATAATACATTTAACTTCATTTACATCTGGGGGCGTAGAGTCAAAATTTTGTGTTGTAAATTTGAAACTCAACTTGTCTGTCGGTTTTGGACAATTTAACAACTTCTCAAAATACGCAGCCAAGATATCACAATTTTCCTTGTTGTTTAATGCTAGCGTACCATCTTCCCTTTTGAAATTTAAACTCGGCGCTGAATATCCAGTGATTTCATTCTTAAATGCTCTATAAAACAATCGGGTGTCATTTTTCTTAAAATTGTCGTCCATTTCCATTATTTGGTCCTTCATATATTTTCTTCGAATCGTTCTTAAAGTCTGGTGGGCCATTTTCCTTAATCTTTGTACTTCCTCTAAATTTTCTGGAGTCTTGTTCCCGTTCCACTTGTGCCAAGCACAATGTCTTTCTTTGATCACTCTTTCACATTGTTCATTCCACCAAGCATGTTTCCTATAAAAGTTCAACGGTGCAATTTCCTGAGCTGGTTCAAGAAGGTTATTAGTAACATCATTCCAATTGGTTGGTATTTTAAGTTTTCCTTGAAATTCTATCCTTTTTTCATTTGTAAGAACCTCTCTATTAATTTTCGGAATTTTAATTCTAGTTGTATTTTGTTTGCGTGTAAAAGGTATGAAATTCATCTTGATTTGAGAAAGGTAATGATCTGAAGTTACATTAATGGATTTTCTGACCTTGACATTTTGAATTTCTTTGAAACAATTTCGAGAGATAGCTACATGATCTAGTTGAAACTCACCCAGCAACGCATTTGGGGAGACCCATGTTTTCTTTTTACTTGGTTTTGCTTTAAAATGTGTGGACATAATCTTTAAGTTTAGATGTTCACAGAGTTTAACCAATCTCTCACCATTCCTGTTGGTTCTATTGTGAGCGGGATATTTACCTATTATATCAGAAAATTTTCTCTCAGATCCAAGCTGAGCATTGAAATCTCCAAGTAAAATTTTTACATGATTAGAAGGAATTTTGAGAATTTCGGCTTCTAACTCGTCCCAAAATTCATCAACTTTCTCTGGATTCGTTTTATTATCCTTATTTATAGGAGCATGGGCGTTGATTAGCGTGTATCTCTTATTGAGAGATTTTATAGTTAGAAAAGATAGTCTGGCATTCACACTTCTAAAAGCGATAACTGCGTCCAAAAATTTCTTGTTGACCATAAAAGCTGTTCCAAGATGTGGCATGTTCTTCATCACTCTCTTCCCAACTTTTCCTTTGAAAATTCGGAAGTTGTCAGATTCAAAGGTGTCCTCATCCAAGAACCTGGTCTCTTGAAGGGCTAATATTGTAATGTGATGTCTATGAAGTTCTGTTGTTAGTTGTTTTAATTTTCCAACCTGAATTAAGGAATTCACATTGTATGTTCCAAAAAAATATTTTCTCATTTTCTTGAATCTTGAACTGTTCTTGTGGTGCTCCGATTCACCATAATGTAACCCTAAACTGCTAGGCACCCTGGAATCCGATTTACGCCTAGCATTGTCTTCAGGGTAATCATGACCAATAGAAGCTAAATCCATGATATTAAAGTAAATGTGGGTTGGACAAAGTCCAACGTTATACAACTAAGATTGTGAGTCCTAGAGGTTGCCTCAAGATGTGTTCTGGCTCTTATTTTACAAATATTAAATCATCATAAATGATTTTCCATCAATCAACAAACTTCCATTAAGTTTCACTTCCATATAGTGTCCTTTTAAAATTCAATAAAATCAAGAGCTCCAAATGGCTCGATAATGTTTATATACATTGTGTTATCCATTTACAACACATCACTTCCTATTACATGAGTATATCTTGTAATCAAAAAATATAAAAATTTACCAAAGTACTGTTAATCATTACTTAATTTTGGGCTTTCACATCGCTCATATGTTACCATCCTCCTCTCTCACTAGTCAACAATCCACCATTGTGACTGGGAAAAACTTGCGTACTCCCGAGCTACAGAAGACTACTTGAACAAGTCAAAAATTAAGATCACTCCCGGAATCTAATTGTCTTCACTAAAACTCGTGAATCACTGAATCATATAATCATAAAATTAGGGATTTATCATTATTTGTCTTAAAAGACCATTATATCATAAGAAAGCAACGATCTGAACTCTGCAAGTGGTAATATTCATCCAAAAGAACCTCAGTTCGGAGACCGGGTCGTTACAACAAACTCTAAACACTTTTGTGTACTATAACTCAACAGACAGCTCCCAGAACTACCACACTCCGTCAATGGTATGGGTCTGGCCTTGGCTACTTAGCGTGATTTATTGCAGGGAGGCAAAGACTTCACTGTCTCGCTTCACAAGAGACGAGCTACCCTCAGCTTTTCTACAGCTGTTCTCTATGCAGTTCCCCAAATGACAAGGCTTTCATACTAATTTTTATTACAACATATTTAGGTTCAACAAACCTATTCTCTTAACTTCGGCACATAGTACTTATGAAGTGTCCTCATTGGCGGGTAAGAATAAATCAATATTACAACAAATATTTAGGGGCTTAAACATGGACGACACTGAGTTCGATCCTTTCAAATGCCTCGGGAGCAATATCCCACACTGGAGGACTTATAACATTCGCGACTTAGGGCAGGGCTCACCTTATACCAGCGCTCATAATACTCATAATTAGCACCCTTTTTTTTTACCATACAACACACATGCGGCCTCGTGATTACATCACTACTTTGGAGGACTTACCATAGTTCAATTACCACGACCAACTGTCCCTCATAATTAGTTTTACCGAGTATTTCAACGCATTCCTAGCGTGACAAATTACTTCAATGCGCTACATGGCGCTTATACATTAATTAGCCAAGTTGCCTTCAGAGAACTGATAAATTCAAAATCAACATTTGATCTACATCTCAATTCTATATTACTCTTCTCCCTTGACATTAATCATTTTACCATAAGAACATGTGTTCATAACATGTATTAATTCATTTAAAGGATCTCGGAAGCTACTTCTTTTCATATAATTCATCATAATAATCATTCATTTGTATAATTATTATTATTATTATTACGCTTGCTTTCTCATATTTATATCATTTATCAATTACACTGATATTTTACTTAATACATTCCCCAAGGGATTCATTCACATTTCTCACAATTATTGTATACTTTCTCAAATTAATCGTTCAGATCGCGCTATTATTCTTTTATTTGTTATTCAATCATCCCTATTCTTTCTTTCTCATGTGGATTATACGCAAATCTTCCCCAACACACAACATAATGAAATGGTTACTCACATGATTGTACGGTCAGCGACCGAATCCTCCAGCGATGTTTCATTTTTGCCCACTCACTGCTTTTTAAGCCATCTTCATTGATACACTTTCACACAATGACACTTCTTTATCAACACATAAATTATTTACCTTAATCACTCGTAACATAATGAATACCATTTGTATTCGTTTACCTTAACACAATATAAATTCACTAAAATTATTATACTCAAAAATTTTCACTATATTTACATTACATAGATTTTTAATCACTTAGGCGTTAATTTTCGCCTTACACACGTGATTTCTTTCTTCCCGTTTCCAAGGGTGACACTTTTTAGAACGTCGGCTCCCTAATCTGGCAAGATGATGGAAAGTCTCGATCGATCTACACCTCACGGGAACGGCTAATCTTCAAATCCGGGTTTTGACTATCGGCTTCTATACTTTACTAGCACGATGTCGTTTCTTCCTAGACACTAGTTAGTTCGTCTAGATAAAGTCTGTCCTGGTTACGGCCTCTCGAATAGTTTATCGGTGACCTAATACTTTCCTAGCATTAACTGCTATTTCTTTAGTTCGTAGCTTATTGCCTTTACTGTTCGTTTGTCTCCTTAGACAAAGCCTTGAATTACATTTCCTAATTCTTATTGTTCTGCGCTCTAGTCCCTATCTTTCCGGCACACTAGGCGTTATATATATTTCTTTCGACCCTGATCGGGTTCCTTAACGATGATAGAACTGTTTGTTTAACTTCCTTTGGTACTTCGAAATTTCACGATGCTTTATGTCTTTAACTGAACTATAATTCGAATACCTATCGCCTGTTATTTCTTCAAGTTCGCAGCCTAATTTTGACTGTAATAATGAACTTTAACGACAGAGTCTGAAGCTTGCTGAGATTAATCCCATACTAGGATTTTACTATGTCTTCACATGGCGATACTAATGACGATACTGCTCGGCCACTCCCATACGGGGTGCTCGTTGGTGATACAGCGTATCACGACCTCTCAAGGTCTGGAAAATACTGCATGATCATCCTGGCTCTGCCAGGGTTTTTTATACAAATCGGCGACAAAAAGATAAAATCATCGTCTTCTTCAGCACTAACTTTTGAAGTAATAGTCGCATAATTTTGAAAAATATATCTCTGGAAAGCTCGTGTTCTAAACGTAAACTGACTTCTTTGAACATGAAAATCGATCGTACAATTCCAAGATATTAAATAAATTTTGCTCTTCAGATACGTGGGTGTTGCGGTTTATTTTCTCTCCCTACCAACTCTGGTCTCGGGGAATTAATAACGACGTCATGCTGTGTCGGCACTTCTTTCCTGTGCAAATATTATAAACTTTTTCCCCACACAAAAATCTCTATTCCAAAATGATTCACAATGATGTATTTCTTCTATTAATTATATGCTCGCAAATGGCTTAATCCTAATTATTCCTCTTCTTGAGCAACTGCTAGGTGCCATTTTATTGCTGCGTAAGGTCAATTTCCGAAACCTCCTCTCTCTTACACACAGCGGAAAGTTTTTATCGTTCTATTAATAGTCATGATCGGCTCCCTATCAGTGCGTCATGCATGATATCATTTCCTCGTGACTCGTGGTATCTTATTATTACGCCACGTTGTAACAGTCCTCTACATAAAATCTTTCTAAGTCATTCTAAAGACTGTATTTATCCTCTCTTCTTTTACCAATAAAATATGGATTCGACCCTTGAACCAATGGCACATGGGTTCAATACCTAAATCTATATTCGATGTCAACAGATTCATTTTCTGTATAAATGCTTTCCTTGCCTGTGCTAAGTTACTTTTTACATCCTCTCTGCTTCGTCCATCACTGGTTATTTTGCTTCCCAAGTAACAGAAGTCATCTACTTCCTTTAGCTTTTCACCTGCCAATTCAACATCCATAGGGGTTTCTGATTTATTTCGGCTGCGTTCCAATATTTTTGTTTTACATTTATTAATTTTCATCATGAATTCTTTCCTCAAGACAGAATCCATACCATTTAAAAACTCATTTACCTCCTCTGGTGTGTTGGCTAAGATGACGATGTCGTCAGCAAATCTCAGAGTTGAAATTATTTCTCCTTGAATCTTTACTCCTACTTTGAATTTTTCTCCAATTTCTTTCATTGCTTGTTCAATGTATAGATTGAAAAGTATTGGTGATAAGTTGCAGCCTTACCTTACACCTTTCTGAATACGAGCTTCTCTCTCATGTCCTTCGGCTCGAATAACTGATGTCTGGTTTCTGTATAGATTGTAAAGATAATTTATTATTATTATTATGAATGATTAATGAGATGTATGTAGCTGTAACTTTTCACTGACAATTGTTTACCTTTGTGGATCAAGTTTACTGGTGGAAATTATCAACAACGACTTCAAATGTTCACAGTTAATTTGGATCTGTAAATATGTTTGTATATTTCATTTTGGAGCATGTGGAAAGCAAATTTATGTCAAACTGTGTAAGGGTACTGATACAAATTCCAGCAATGATTGATTGCCTTTAAATGCACAGTCGACTTTCTATAAGCCGAACTTCTATATCTCAAATTGTTGATATCTCGAAGTAATTTTAATTTCCCGCCGAAGTTCTACACAATGTATATGTCGTGTTTTTCTTTATAATTCTAAGATCTATTATTCGAATATTTTGATAACTCGAATGATATTTTATTTCCCCAGACATAAAATATGCGTCCTTATTCGGAATTTAGGTGCGACATGGAAATTATAATATGGATTCAGTTGTGTGGGGTGGGTCCTACCTGGACTGTATTTCTGTCAATTTCTGCCAGTAACTATTTAAGACTGGAAGATGAGGTCAATGTGCACCTCAGACAGTGAGAGTAAGTGCAATGCCAGTATCAGCAGTTGAATATTTATGTACAGTATTTATGATAATACGAGTAGAACCCTTTGTTTAAATGCATTTCTATATCTCGAAATTACTATAACTCAAAGTAACTTCTATCTCCAAAAGCACTTCGAGAT
This sequence comes from Meconema thalassinum, assembly GCA_946902985.2. NCBI lineage: Eukaryota > Metazoa > Arthropoda > Insecta > Orthoptera > Tettigoniidae > Meconema > Meconema thalassinum. The sequence goes on from OX336393.1 coordinate 182,347,000, forward strand.
ATCGAAGTTCGACTGTATTTTAAATTACGTTTATTAAATTATCGCCACATTGCAAATCTCCTCCGCGCACTGCTTCATGGATATCTCACTCATCTGCTAGTCTTGAAACGAAACTTTGCGCGTACCTAATTCAAAACTACAGTATGTTAGTATAGGGATATTCTTTTGCTGGAGCTACCAGCGGCCAGCTACCACGTGCGCTCACCTTCCGCCAGCCAACCGAACTCATACCGCAGATTGCGCGCAGGTAAAAACCGTAACATAGTAAATTAATTAATGGTAATTTCACCAGTAAGTCATGATTAAATAACTTACCTTTTCACAAAAGATGCTGAAAATGTTCTCCTTCAGCTGACAGACAGTCGTTGTAAATAAATTAGCGTTTACACGTTGTAATTCCCTTCTATTATGAGGGATATCTGCTGCCGTATATTGATCTCCAGCTCCACTAGAGTACGGGTAATTGATTTGTGCACTTTGTATTTAAAATTACCCCACAATTAAACAGCAAACGGGCTTAGGTCCGTGTCTCGATAATTACAGTAAACACGCAAGGTGGTACAGGAGTAGCTACATAATGTAACGATGTTACTTTAATTAAAAAACAGATAACACACACTTATACAGTCATCACAATTAACACTGGTTGTCAGACAGATTCTACACACACCCAAAGTACACGGGGCTACATGACCGCGTTGTCACAGCCCCTAAACTTAAGAACCAACCAACCAACCTAACTTCCAAAGATTTAAAATTCAAGTTTGAGGAATGTTGGCTATTGTCATTTGTCAGCTGAGAATCTAGGCCTTATTTTTAGCCTATTTTCAATTTTGAAAAAATAGGCTTATGAGATCACCTTTTGTCCGTGTGCGTGTGTGTGTGTGTGTGGGTGAGGTGTGTGTGTGTGTGTCCCTAATAAAATCTAAACGGCTGGAGCGATTTCAGTGAAACTCGGTAAGCTCATAGCACTATTCCCAGCGACCTCGACCGTGCCCTTCAAATTTTGTTACGTCTCACTAATCCAACATGGCGGCTGTGCGAAATATTTCATTAGCATTCAATATCTCCGAAACTATTACCGATATCGCCCTGAAATTGTGTACGGTGATAAAGTGCACTACTAGAGGTTCACATATGAGACTTTCAAAAATCTGGTGACTACAAAACCAACATGGCGGCCAAGCGAAGTTGAGACTTTTAAATAGACTTTTCTCGCGATTTGACTATCCAAACGTAATGAAACTTGGTACAGCAAATGTTTATACCCATTGCAATGCACTGGAGTCTAATTTCGTTCAATTGTTTACATAACCTCAAAATGGCGGCTGTGCGAAATATTTCACTGACATTCTATATCTCCGAAACTATTGTCATTTGTCAGCTGAGAATCTAGGCCTTATTTTTAGCCTATTTTCAATCTTGAAAAAAAATAGGCTTATGAGATCACCTTTTGTCCGTGTGTGTGTGTGCGTGTGTGTGTGTGTGTGAGGTGTGTGTGTGTGTCCCTAATAAAATCTAAACGGCTGGAGCGATTTCAGTGAAACTCGGTAAGCTCATAGCACTATTCCCGGCGACCTCGACAGTGCCCTTCAAATTTTGTTACGTCTCACCAATCCAACATGGCGTCTGTGCGAAATATTTCACTAGCATTCAATATCTCCGAAACTATTACCGATATCGCCCTGAAATTGTGTACGGTGATAAAGGGCACTACTAGAGGTTCACATATGAGACTTTCAAAAATCTGGTGACTACAAAACCAACATGGCGGCCAAGCGAAGTTGAGACTTTTAAATAGACTTTTCTCGCGATTTAACTATCCAAACGTAATGAAACTTGGTACAGCAAATGTTTATACACATTGTAATGCACTGGAGTCTAATTTAGTTCAATTGTTTACATAACCTCAAAATGGCGGCTGTGCGAAATATTTCACTGACATTCTATATCTCCGAAACTATTACAGATATCACCCTGCAATTTTGTTCGGTGATAAAGGGTACTGATACAAATTTACCTGTGTATAATTCATGAATCTGTAAAGTACAAAACGAACATGGCGACCAAGCGAATTTGAAATATTTTAATAGACTTTTCTAGTGAGTTAACTCTCTGAGCGCAGTAAAATGTGGTACAGTAAATGATATTGCAGATTGTAATGTACTGCCATCTAATTTAATTCAATTGTTTACATAACCTCAAGATGGCGGCTGTGCGAGATTTTAAAATTAAGTTTTTATTTCTTGTGTCGTAATCATGCGATCGAAGTGAAAGTTTGAATAATGAACCTAGGCAATAAGTGTCCTTGAATGGTACATAACTCTATGGCCTATACATATAACAATCCTAAATGGCGAGCTTCCGAAATATTTTGACGGTTTTCAATATCTATGAATGTTTTACAGCAACCAAAGTGAAATTTTTATGTTCATAGAGACTATGAACATATGTTCACCTATAGGACTTTCAGTAACCTGGTGAGCACGAATCCAACATGGTGGCGACGCGAAGTATAAATATTTAAATGGACGTTTCTCGCGAATTAACTATCCGAGTGCCGTGAAACGTTGCACGTTAAATGCTTACACCAATGTTGATCCACTGGCATCTAATTTATTTCAATTGTTTGCATAATCACAAGATGGCTGCTGTGCGTAATTTTAAAATCTCGTTTTTACTTCTTGTGTTCTAATCATGCGATTGCAGTTTGAATACCACACGTACACAATAATCTTAATGTAATAGTACAAAAATAAAAATCCAACATAGCGACCATCTGAAATATTTAGACGGTTCTCAATATCTACGAATCTGTTACAGCAATTAAACTGCAATTTTGTATGTTGATAGAGGCAATTAACATGAGCAGGATATATGAAAATAGGCTGTATAGTTCTTCACGGAACTACTTGTTATTTTCTGCATTTCGTTTCAGCCCATCCAATTACACCGGCTGCCTGGAGTGGCAAGACAATCTTTTAAGTACAGGTGACGACAGATACAGACCAGTAGGTATGCTTGCTGCAACAGCTACGAACAGTTTTTATCTAGCCACACAAGTATGGCTGCGAGCTTCACCGCACAACAAAGAATAATTTAATTTGCTGTACTTTTATTGAGAACGAGACTGTTAGTGTTACTCGCAAAGCATTTCAACAGGAATTTCCTGGTGTTAAGGTGCCTTCGGAGACCGCAGTTTGGAAGGTTGTGACGAAGTTCAAGTCTACGGGGTTAGTTTTAAATTTAAAAATAAATAAACGGAGACGTCTTGTTTTGACAGAAGGGAAATTAGAGGACATTGCTGCTCGATTATTACGGTCACCGAGAAAATCTTTGCGAATACTTTCTCAACAAGCCGGCGTGTCATATTCAACGGCTCAGAAGGCCACAAAACTAATTAAGTATCAACCGTACAAAACTACTCAGGTTCAAACCTTAAGTCCAAGAGACCCAATGGCAAAAACAACTACTGTAATTGGTTTTTCCAGTCCGTGCATGACGGAATTTTAAATCCACAATTAGTGTTTTTCAGTGACGAGGCGTGGTTTCATTTACATGTACGTGTGAATTCACAAAACAATCGATACTGGTCCCTGTGAACCCAAGACTGATCCGCCGAAACCTTCTACATGATCCAAAACTCGGTGTGTGGTACGTAGTAACTACAAAAAATTATAGGCCATTTTTTTTCGCGAAACTTTTAATTCTGCTCAATACGTTCAGGTTATTTTGAATAATTTCTTCGTCCAGTTAACAGACAGGGACAGATTGTATTTGTGGGGTAGCTTAAAGAACGAAGTGTATCGGTCTAATCTCCGTACCCTAGAGGAGCTGGAGAACAATATACGGCGGCAGATATCCCTCATTACGGAAGGAGAATGACAACGTGTAAACGCTAATTTATTTATACGATACAGCGCCTGTCTGGCAGCTGAAGGAGAACATTTTGAGCATCTTCTTTGAAAAGGTAAGTTCTTTAATCATGATTTTCTGGTACATTTACCATTAATTAATGTACTATGTTACGGTTTTTACCTGCGCGCAATCTGCGGACCGAGTTTGGTTGGCTGGTGGAAGGCGAGTCGCTTGGTAGCTGGCCGCTGGCCCCGCTCCAGAAAAATAATTTCACTGTATAATGAGCTAGCTAGGTCTTGGCCCTTGGGACTTAGTGGAGGAGTCAGTATGGCCCTCAGGATAAACAGTTTGGAGACCCCTGATCTAAAGCAAAACTCTAATGTGCAAGATGGCGACGGGGGATTTCCAAGCAAGGATGCCAACTTGTGTGTGTATATTATATTATATTTCCGTGTCCGAGAGACACACTAAATTCTTCCTTTCCAGGACTCGGCAGCTCTTATCCCTCGATCTGTGGCCAACATAAGGTCTTCCGGGCTGCAGGTGGCATTCAGATCTTGGCACGTGAGCAGGTATTGTGGAGTCTGGATTTCTCCATAGTCACATCTTGGATCTTCTGCATAACCCCACTTCACAAGGTTGCTACGACACTTAGGCACTCCTGTTCTCATTCGGTTTAAGGACCTCCAGGTGGTATACGGCAAATGACTACCACTGCTCAGTTCTTCTTTAGGGGTAAACCCCTCTGGTACTATTTGTCTGCTTTGGTAGGGAGGGGTACTGTTCTCTTAATAAAACTGTTCCTGGATCTTAGGCTAGGAGTGGTCACCTTGTGGTTGAACATAGAATGTCTGGAATATGTCTCAAGTTTTTGTCTCTCTTTCTCTGCTGTTGCCTCGCATCGAATGGCTGGAGGTGCAATGCCAGCGATAGGGTAGATCTTCTGCACTGGAGTAGGTCTCAGACATCCAGTGACAATACGGGTGGACTCGTTTAGAGCTACTGCATGTCCATTTGCTTGGTATGGGCATTGGGCAGATGCTCCCCACACTGATGATCCGTACTCTCCTGCTGCGAAGCAGAGCCCCAAAGCTGTTGAACGTAGAACCTGAGGGTTCACTCCCCATGTTGAACCCATCAACTTCCAAATTATGCTATTCCTTGAGATGATCTTGCACTTCAATTCTCCACAATGTTTCTTGAAGCTCAGGGTACGACCTAGCTTGATTCCCAAATATCTAGGCGTTTCACAGCTTTCGAATGTCACTCCTTTCCAGACAACATTCAACTTTCTCTGGGCCTCTCTGTTGCGAATATTAAATGCGCATACTTGTGTCTTTCCTTGGTTAGGTTTCAGGTGATTCTGGGTGTAACAATTGTCCTATCTCTCAAGAGCATTGGACAGTTTTCCCTCCACCTCTTCAAAGCTCCTACCCTGTACAGCAGAGATTCCCAAACTGGGCGAATTCGCCCAGTAGTGGGCGATTTTAGCACGCCAGTGGGCGAAACTGACAGAATGTGGATTCGATGGGCGATTTGAAAAAAATTGGTGGGCAAATAATCCAGTTTTTTATATATACAATATGACCGAGATTGCCTATAAAAATAAGGAATAAAATATAAATGCAAACAAGTAATTTAATTATATCAAATAATGTTTCCTTTTTAATCTATTCACAACTACAGTAGTTTATCAAATTACATTAAATAGACATTGGTATTCATGATGTTTAATTAATTAGATATAAAAATGCATGTAGTTTTAATTTTCTTTTTTTTCTTTAATTCATTTCATTGATTGTTATTCCTTTTTTTTAGACCTACTATTTGCAAATTTTTAATGTACATAATTTTTCCTGAATAAACACATGATGTACCTCATTTCTCGCATGAATAAATCGCCTGGCCTCTAAATATTCTGGCTGGTCATTTGTATGTTGAATAGTAATGGGGATAACACACTGTCACGAGGTAACCCGTTTTTCTGGTTCCTCCATCGACTTTTGTTCCCTTGAAGTGTAACATGAACCTTCTGTTCTGGAGCATCCCATGTATGACATTTGTTAGTTTCATGTCCTTAGTGATGTTGTACAGCTTGGTTATGAGCTTCTTATGGTTCACTGTATCATAATTATGCAGCACTGAGATCTATAGAGCCGACACCAGTGACAAGTATTCTCATAACCAGGGCCACCGAGAGGATTTATGGGCCCCTATACAATGTTTTGCTCGAGGCCCCTATGAAATACGTTTAATTATCACGACCTATCCACTACTAGCTGGTCTGGAAAAACAATGCCATTCTGAGGAAGGCATCTGATGCTGTCATAATTTTAAAAACAAAATTCCACACATACCCAAGTACTCGGGGCTGAATGACCACGATGTCCAAGCCTCTCAAATGAAACAACATCAATATAGCATAGTTTGTGACTGGCACTCATTTCGTGAACTGACAGCTTAGGCCAAGGACGATCGTTTTGCCAGCCTTCGTCAATAACTAAAACTGGAACTTAGGGTTGTGACCAAGTAATCTGCAAGTAAAAGAATATATTGATTGATTTGTATCACTACATACTAACCAGTCTCTACGAACACATTCTCCATTCTGTAGTTTTGAAAATCAAACTGTTCTCAGGAAGTTTCTTGTTCCGTCACTTGGAAGGTTATTATGCATTTCAGGGGGACCTCTTCGAACAATAACTTCAATAACACTTACACGTCTTGTCCTTCAAGGTGTTTAATGAAAATAAATTTAAAATAAATAAAACAATATTTGCAAGAAAATATAAAGAATCACTAACAAGCCATCATTGCTTACGGGCCCTCAACGCTTACGGGCTCCTATGCAGTTGCCCCCTTCCCCCCCCCCCCCCCCTTCTCGGCGGCCCTGCTCATAACCATCCTCGATATGCTGCTGTGTAAGGTTCTGAATTTGGCTGCAACATGATTTCCCTGGTCTAAATCCAGCTTGATCTTGAATTAGCCGGTCATCAATGAATGTTGCAATTCTTTCAAGGATCAACCTTTCAAATGCCTTGTATAAGTAACAAAGAAGAGAGACAGGACGCAAGTTCTTTGCATCCATTGGTTCCTTGGCTGGTTTTAGCAGTGCGACCACGTTAGCTTTCCTCCACAGCTTTGGTAAGTGCAGGGTCTCGATGCATCTATTCATCATATTCACCAGCCACTTGATTGTTCCCGGTCCAAAGTTCTTGATTTGTTCTGTCCTGATGTCATCCGGGCCTGCAGCTTTGTTGACTTTCATCAGCTTGATGGCATGTTCTAATTCTGCTGATGTGAAAGGACGACCGAGAAAATTATTCTCATCTTCACTAGGCTTCAGCTTCACAGGCTGAGTCTTCATGGTTGTTTTCCCGTTATGGAGCAGCTGATGAGCTATTTGATTTGGTGTAACCTTGGTGAGATCATCTGGTGGACTCTTAGGGTCGTTGTTCAAGTTTTTGACCAGCTTCCATGCTCTTCTACTCCTCTGGGCCATGTCATGGTTTAAGTTCATCCATCTTTCCTTTCGTCCGTCAGCGATGCTGCTCATGAGTTCTTCACCCGTCTGAATGGTGTCGTCGGCAAATGAATACGTCCCATACTTCTCCTGGTAATCTTTTAACAGATCCTTGGAATCGGCATTAAGGTCAGCAATGAACTGGGTACGGCAGCCTCGGGGAATATGTCTACGAGAGAGCTTCACAATGTCAACAAAGTCGTCATAATGACTTGGCTCTGGTTGTAAATTGGACAGTTCATCATCCAGCTCAATGGAAAACCCCTCCCAGCTTGCCTTTTAAATATTGAAACGTCGTTTAAAAGGGACTTTCTCAGGGCTGACCACTCCCAGAACTGAACATGTGATTGGGCTATGTTGTGTCCTAGGGATGGGTTCCTCCACCGCTTTAACTACGGTACATGTTTTGTTACTTGCTCGCTTATGAAGATGTCAGGGTTGTAACCTCTATGCCATCTACCGCTGTTGAAAGATGGTCTCAGTTTGGGGTTGTGAATCAATCTCAATTCATCCCTCTCTGCCCATTGCTGGAGTTCCTCCCCATTCTTGTCTGTGATATTAGATCCCCAACTGATGCTCTTACAATTGAAATCCCCCAAGACAATTTTGATATTCTGCTTTGCAAAGTTACTTGGCCTTTCAAAGAAAACGTTTTCACTGGGTGGTTTGTAAATGGATGTTACAGAGCAGGATTCCAATTCTACAGTCAAGATTTCTATATTGTTCTTGAACGTCATTTGAGATGACTTGACATTAATCTCTGGTCTGACAAAAACAGCACTGCCGTATTGTTCATGGGGTCGTTCGACAACCAGTCGCATTCCTTCTATTTTGGGTCTGTTGTTGTTGATCCCTCTGTGAGTTGCTTGCATCACTAGGATGTCGATCTTTAATAGGATGTACATGTCAGCGAGTAACAGTGCTTTATCTCTGGATAAGCCTTCGATGTTTATTGAAGTTATTGAAAGTCTTGAAAAGAATTGGTCTAAAACGTAATATCTCCCGGTGTGAAATATCCAGATTTAAATTTTGGTGCTATGAGTGAATTCACCAGGCAGAGTTGCCAACCAGTGGGTATGAATTCCCCCAAAATACCCCCTAGATTTAAACGATGACGCCAGCGGCTCACTTGGTTAACAAAACGGGTTGCTATGGTGACCAAGTGCCATCCTGTGATTGTTGAAATTTGGGAGCGATCACACCTATCAAGTTCCTCCGGGATTTAAAGGAGTATATTGACGAACACAAGATTCCCAAGGCGAGAGAGACGAGAGTTATAGAGAGAGCGCTGGAGGGGCAGGCATTAAATTGGACGCGAGCGTTTAGGAGCCTATTTGACGGTTACGATGGCTTTGCACGGTCATTCTTAAGGGAGTTTTGGATTCTGGAAGACCAACAAAGCATCAGGGCAGAATTTCATTCTAGAAAATACGCAACTACTAGACCAGCACCGTACGCAGCCTATTTTACGACCCAAATAACCAAGCTACAGTTCCTAGATCCTCCGATGGAGGAAGAAAACTTAGTGCAGGCCATAATCCGTCAATACATCTAGACTGCTCACCTACTGATCTCAGGCTGAAATCCCGGAATCCTTCTTGGAGACAAGGAAGGAAGTTTGTCCAAGAGCAGTTTCAAGTGAATGAAGCTTGGCGCAATTAGTGGCTGACTTCAAATCCAGACAGATTAGGTCTTATCTCGGATCCAGTCAAGCAGCCCCCTGGTTTCGACCTTCCCAGGAAAATCTGGACGTCGCTGAACCGTATAAGAACTCAACACGGTAGATGTCAGTTCTGGAAGCACAAATGGAAAATTGCCGAGAATCCTTTCTGCAACTGTGCAGATGTGCCTCAGACCATCAGTCACATCGCTATGTAGGGGCCGATAACCTAGATGTTAGGCCCCTTAAAACAATAATTATCATCATCATCACATCGCTATGGGTTGACCACTCCGAAGGTTCAGTGGTCCAATGAAGGAGATTCATCAAGCTACTGATGAAGCTTTAGAATGGTTAGAGAAATTAGATATCCAGCTCTAACAAAACTGAAGCTACTTGCAGATCAAGGTCTCAATCTGTATATAATTGTAAATACTGTATAATGTAAATAATTGTATATTGCATCTTCATGCCATACGAAATAAATATATATATATATATCCGTCAGTACCCAGTGGAACTACAGCGGGTATTAATTTCATCTGGGGCAAAAAGACTGGATGTATGTGACGAAATCTTGAGGAAGCTCGATCACACAAGCGCTATGGCAGAACCTCGTATCATAAGGGCAGAACAGGGGGAAGCAAACATGATAGTAATGAATCGCATGGCGCAGACAGAACCACCGCGAAAGTATGGAGAAAATGACAGGAATAGAAGAGGTCGGGAATATGGAGGCGTGCGAATGGAATATGGTTTGAACAGATACCGCAACCAGGTTAAACCATATGATCGCAGACCATACTACCATGAACGAAGAGAGCAATTTCATCCGAGGGAAGACAGAAGGGTCGGATATGATAAAAGAGAATATTGGACCAGAGGAAGGAGACCACAAGAGAACTATTCGAGATATAGAAGGGATAACAGGCAGACTTATATGGCATTGCTAGATGAGTGCCATCAAGAAAGCCAGCAGTACTTGAGGCAACTCCGTCATAAAGAGAGAGGGGGAGAATAATCAGGCGAGGCAAGGTGATGAACAAAGGGCGAGTACCAGTGGTCTCAACGAAAAATAATACACCGATAATGAACCAAAATCAATAATTAATAACAATTCATGTCATATGTCTGTCTCTAGTCAAGCTGTTCACCATATTACTGACGAAGATATTCTTTCTGAGCAAGAAGTAGAGAAGAAGGCAGTAAGCTGTGTGGATCTGCCCATAATTAAAGTGAAAGTGGGAGAACGTATCATTAAAACGCTGCTTGATACAGGAGCTAGCGTGGGCATATTATCTGAGGAATGCTTGGAAGAAATAAAGGATGAGGTGGAGATTTCCGTCATGCCGGTATCCAGCGTAAAAATACAAGGAGTAGTCGCCAATAGGACAGTGAAATGCAGAAAGCAGATCTTATTTGAGTTTCAAATTGCCGAAAGAGCATTCGAGCATGTCTTCATAGTGCTCAAACACATGAAATATAATATGATTTTAGGTGCAGAATATATTTCTGAACCTGATATAGTTATAGACTTGCGTGGGAAGGCAGTTCATTTTAAAGGAAATATGGATGACCAAATTGAAAAGGAGGGGAAGATACTTCAATAATTGACTGTAGGGATAAGTTAGAGAAAATTCTAGGAGGGACCCAAGAAGACGTGGAAAGAATCAACTATACAGTAGGAGCGCGATGGGAACCTCTACTACAAAAGAAGTTTGAAGAATTAATAGAAAAATTTAAACATGTTTCGACAGTAAACCATGGTTAATCAAAAAATTCCGACATGAGATAAAGCTAACGGACGACACTCCTTAAAAGGGCAAGATTTTACCCAGTTCCAGAATACCTTCATGGAAAGGTTAGCGATTTGTTAAAGACCATGGAAGAAGACGAAATATAGAAAGAAGAACCAACTCGTACTTTAATCCACTAGCAATAGTCAAGCAATCTGATGGGTCAGTGAGGATATGCCCGGACGTACGGAAAATTAACAGTATGAGCCTGCCGGAGTACGACCGACCACCTAAGATTAGGGAGATTCAGAGGAAAAACATCTTTAGCACGCTTGATTTAACGGCATCCTATTATCATGTTGAATTAGCGGAAGACTGTCATCGGTACACTGTGTTCCTATTTGACGGGAAGACGTACGTATTGAAAAGGCTACCGTTTGGGGACCCGTTATGGTGTGGGCACGTGATCTGCTATGTTGACGACCTGATCGTAGCATCCGAGACACCAGAAGAACACATAGAACATCTACGCATGGTTTTCAAGAATGTAGAAGAAGCCAATTTCAGTGTGAACTACAAGAAATGCTATTTTGGTCAGGGGAGATCATTTTTCTCGGACCGAACCCACAGAAGATAGAAGCAATAAAGAATTTTCCCAGACACCATAAAATCAGACAAGTTAGAGAATTTCTGGGCATGTGCCAGTTTTTTTGCCCTGCACTGTCCTAACTACTCCGAAGTAATGGCGCCTTTCATGAGTTACTTTAAGAAAAATAATAAATGGAAGCTGGGAGAAGAATGTGAGGAGGCATTTAACAAGGTTAAGAACATGCTTGTAGAGAACATCAAGCTGGAGTACCCAGACTTTCAGCGAACGTTCTATTTGGAAACAGATGCGTTTTATTTTGGGATAAGCGCGGTGTTATATCAGGAGGATTATGACCAGCAAAGGCATTACCTAGCGTTTGCTAGTCGAAAACTGAAAGCACATGAGAAGAACTACACAGTCACTGAAGTCGAGGCATTAGCGACGGTTTTCGCACTTCAGAACTGAATAAAGATCTTACGGGACATCGAATAATCATTATTACCGATCATAAGGCCCTGCAGTTCATGTTAAAAACCAACCTGGCAAATGAAGGGGTAGTGCGGTGGACACTCTTTCTGCAAAGATTTAATGTACGGTACGGTATCTATTGTTTATAGACCTGGCAAAAATAACTCGCTGGCTGACGAGTTAAGTAGGAATCCGTGCGAGGAAGCAAATGTAAATGCAATTCAGATCCAGCAGGAAGACCGTGAAACACTTGAGAAGTTAAAAAGGATTTCGCAGTAACAGAAGACGTACGCACCGCAGAGGAGAATTCATCGATGTTTGGAGGGTAATATGGACCGAGATGACCCTGATTACGAAGCCACTTCGAAGCGGGCCGCAACACATGTTCTCATGGGTGACATATTTCATAAATTCATGGACCGAGATCGCACCATGCTAAGAATCATTTTACCTCAGAATTTAGTCCAGCCGGTGACGTGGTTAGCACACCATGCCATAGGTCACGGACGCACGGACAAAACTGTTGCGATGCTTCGGGAAAGATTCACGCGGGAAGGCATGAGGACCTATGTAAAGGATATCTTAAGGACATGCGACATTTGCTAGATGAGCAAGTATTCATCACACCTGTTAAAGGAGAAGCTAAGGGCAATATTCCCATCAAAACCACGCGAATTATATTCGACTGACCTCTAAGGTCCTCTCCCGAAATCAACCAGGGGAAACCAATACATTCTGGTAACCATGGATGTCTTCTAAAAATATGTGACGCTGCACCCTATCCAGAAAGCTGAGGCTAGACACGTCATCAACAGGATAGGGAAAGGAGTGATTCCAAAAGCGGGAAAGTCCGAATATTTAATCTCGGATCATGGAACACAGTTCACTGCAGCAGAATCCCAACTTGCCGTGACGAGACTTAGTATAAAACACATTTTAAATTCCGTCCGGAACCCGGAATCGAACCCGGCAGAACATATTATGGCTGAACTTGGGAAATTTACAGGATTTACACTCATGAGAGACATGACAAATGAGTGGAGATTGTACTATTGATAGAAGAATGTATTAACACTACGCTGCATGAAAGCACCCAGCAAATTTCCCAGACTTTGCACTCAATACAGTACCCAGTAGACCATGGAATCATTTTGTCAATATACCTCCTGAAGCCATACCGAGTCACGAATTAAGGATTAGGAGGGCGCATGAGCCACTCCAGCTGCAAGCTGAGAATAGGGCCAAGTGAGTAAGCTACAAACTATATAATCATCCTCTGAACGTGGGACAGCTTGTGCTTCTCAGGAAACCTACATCTTCAAATTTACCCGCTAAAATATACAGCAAATTTGCTAGAATTTCTATTGGTCCGTACAAAATCGGGCGAAGTTACGGCAATAACAGTTTCCAAGTCGTAGACATTGATACTGAAAGGGAAATAGGCCGATACAATGCTGCCAGTCTAAAGATATTACAGGAGAACGTGAAGAACGTGCCACATAAGGAGCGTGACTGTAGGGTTCCGCATGTAAATAATAATAATAATCGGAATGACTCGCAATAATTATTATTTCCTGGAAGGGAGGAATATGTCACCGATATTGCCAGCCGTCAGGTAACATGGCAACACAGCAAAGCCCTATGTAAGGATAGCTGGATGATTTACAGCTATTGAGTGATGGAAATGTGAAGGGATTATGAACAATACTATGTATAACATCCTTGAGGCACATTTCCAGCTATTTGTTTATTAACGTGAATTATGAAGAGAGCGAAGAAGTGAGAGGAAATTATATATATAAAGTTTGGCTTGATTAAACATGAGAATAATCGCTCTATTGACTAAGGAAATATTTCGGCTATGTCTGAAATGATAGAGGGCACTGTCAGTATCAGACGAGGCCAACCTGTGAATATTCAAGAACAGACTACTAGTAGTTCAAGACAGTCCACGGGACACGTAAGGTCAAGGCCGACTGCGGAGCAGTTTGTCCGGTGCGATATTAGTGACGGGACAGCTCGGCTGTGAGACAGTTCTGGCAAATTCGCAGAGTGATTTAGTGCAATATGATACGTAGAACGTGACTGTATACTACATACAGTACATGAGGGACTTCAGTACGGTTTGGTACGCGAGAATGATATGGAACTCAGTACACCGGGGAAGTTGTATTAAACTCGGAACGCCGCGAGTGATCTTAAAAAATTTACGCAGTACAAACTAGTAGCCATGATGTCTAATGTGAATTAAGATTGAGGCATTATGCAAGTTACGATGTATATTTGTAATGAACACGCACCGGTATAAAAATAAAAGGTGAAAAGGATTTGAAACATCGCACGCTGTACGACCGTAATATTGTCTACGCGTCAGCTATTTCACGAGAAACAGATGAGCGATGTGCTTTTGTTCCGAGACTGACAAGTGAAGGCTAGCAGGTGAACGACCTCACCAGAATATATGTTGAGACAGCAGTTATAGGATTGCATGTGTGTCAAGGCCAGCCGATCGTACGTAAAATATTGCAATAAATTTCACGTCAGGGTGCGGAACGGTAATACGGTCATGAGAAGTTCTAGTACAATCCTGCATATGCATTATTAATTCAAAATGGAAAGCACATAAGATGGACTGTATTAAAATGTTCTTTGCGGACACTACGGTCATGAGTGACAAGACGTGTGATTTTTATGACATGAACAATCGAGGCGATGTGATGTCTGGCTAAATTGTATGAGATGGGAGCTGTAACAGCTGCGTGACGAGGAGTGCGACGCCGGATGACGTCATGAGACGGGAAAGGCGACCGCGGGGACCGGAGATGAGTAGGAGACTGAAGAGGAAATGTCCACTTGGAGACCTGGGACCATTCTTGGAGGAGACTACAATTTCGAAGGTTTGCTCATCAGTCAAAGTAAGATCAAGAATGAATTACGATATGTTTCAGTAATTATAGTGGGTTACGGTGATGCGGATTGTTTGGCAAGTAGAAAGTAATATTATGATTTATTGCTGATTTAATAGTTACAATTGTATGGATGTTCAGTTCACCGATGTACATACGAATTTGATTGAAACATGAGAAATGATATGATGTCGAGCATTTGATAAGTGAATAGACCATAATTTTATGTGTAACTTTGATAGAAATTTAGTACACGATAAGGTTGATTGACAGGATTTATTTTTATTTTTATTTCTTTTAGCGTATGGCTTTTAGGGCCGGGAGTGTCCGAGGACATGGTGGGCTCGGCAGTTTTGTAGCTGCTTCTAGGCGGACCCAATGGGTGAGCTACATGTACCGTCGCGTGTGGAGTGTTGTCTGGGGAGGAAAGTTTGAATTTAAGGACAAGGAGTTGGAAGGTAGCGGCTGTGGCCTATAGTTAGGGACCAACCCCGGAATTTGTCTGGAAGGAAGATGGGACACCACAGAAGACCATCTTCAAGGCTGCCAGCGGGGGATTCGAACCTCCTCGCCTCCCGGATGTGAGCGACTGCCAGCAGTCATGCCGTAACGACCACGGCTAACTCACCCGGTATTGACAGGATTGAAATCAGTTACAATTTCACAGAATACAAATTACACTACTATAAATTTTTGCTCACTACACAACACTTGATTTAGAGAGTAAGACATGGTATAATTAACTTACAGTATCATTGATGGAAATAGTATGGATAATTTAATTAAAAAAATAATTGTAAAGAAATGGAATAATTGTTGTATAAAAAATTCTGATGTTAGCAACGTTGAAATTAATCATTCACCATATGCTGGGGTTTGAAACATGTTGTAACCTAACATTTGTGGGTTACAGAGGCTCCTCCCTGTTTCTTTCAATTAGTTTATTTGGTTGTTTTGTTTTTGTCAGGTTGCCAACCGTGGCCACAATGGTGGACCACCGCCGAGTGTCTTATGTGTTTTGGTCATAGAGATTCTCGGTGGTGGTCTGGCTATTGCTGGTAGATGGCTTTGAGATGGCCAGGTGGCCTTGGCAGTTGAGGTCAAAGGTTCCTTGATCTTGGAGTGAGGTCATGATGGTTGCTATGGGAATGAGTTGTTGTGAAGTAGGTTTCAGGCAAGATGGAGGCAAATCATTTTATGTAATGTAATGTTGTTGTAAATAGAATATAATTGATGCTGAATGGAGAGCCAGTTGAGGAATTATTAGTTTGATGTGCCTGAAATGCAGGTCAAGGAAGCTTCTTGCCCTTTATAAATAGGCTAAATTGTGAATTTTCTAAGTTGGTGTCCTGGTCTTTGTGGATTTTATTGAAAGCTAGTTTTATAGCCCCTATACCCTTTACATTACAATGTAAATGAGAATACGTAAAATGAATGTCGCAAGTATTGCAAGTCGATGTCAATATGAATTAAAGTGAGGTAGAACTTACCCGTGAGGTTATTCACAAAAACTTGGTGAAACACTAAGGAAACATTAGTTGAATTAACAAGGTGATTAACGTCGTAAAATAAGTTGTGATATTTCAGTGGAGTGAGGCTGATAGTAGAGTAATGGACAGATAATGGAGTAACTTACTTTCAGGCCTTGATTAATAACTGAATGGAGGCACGCAAGTAATATCCAGATAAAATGCTTGTTTTGTGAGCAACAGTTTTCTGCATTCTTGTCCAGTTAGAATGTGGAAGTGACAGACAAAATGATTTGAAGGAGTCGAGTGTAAATTGTAAAATTATGTTGTACAGATTGGTAAAGGAAGAAACGAACATCGATAACAACCATTTTATTGGAGTTCAATTAAATTAGAAGGAGATCGTAAAACTTAGTTTTTTTTAAATTTATTTTGGAGATTTTTGTTACCTGACCCCCCCCCCCCTCACAAATGAACATTCCTTTTCGCAGGGATGTGATTAAATATGTGTAATGGTTTAACGACAAGTTTAAAGATTGTTTGAGGATAACCGTCAGTTGATTTATATCTAAGAATAAGGTTCGAGGAGATTTTTGACCCAATTAAGTTAGATTTTGATTGAACAATTTTAAATTAGGTTTATTTGGCAACTCAAGCAGTAAGGTCGATGAATCTCCAAGCTTAGGTTGCCATTTATTTCTTTTATTGTGTGTTTTTGTGTGTGTTTTTAGTAATGTTTTGCTAGCTACACAACACTTGATTTAGAGAGTAAGACGTGGTATAATTGACTTAGAGCTTGCCACGGTGGGTGAGTGGTTAACGAGTCGGTCTACTAACCCAATGCTTGCAGGTTCGCTCCTGGCCGTGGTAAGTGATTTTTGAAAGGCGGAAAAAATTACGACACGCATGTCATACGTTGTTGGCATGTCAAAGAACCCATTTGAATTCAGTAGGCCGTGTTCATAATGGCACAATTAATCTCGGGAGTTTCCGCCAACACAAAGTTCCTCATTTCTCTACTAGAAAGCGCTATAGTGTTCAAAGAGCTTAGATATCTAACTTCCTTGAGTTTCATAGTGGTTCAAGGAACAACGAAATTCGACATGCAAGCTACCCTCTGGGTATCAAATAACAAAGCTTGCACCCGGGACCCGAGGCCATACCATATTATTATTATTATTATTATTATTATTATATTGACTTACAGTATCATTGATGAAAATGGTGTGAATAATTAAGTATCAAAAATAATTGTTTAATTAATTAATTAATTAATTAATTAACAATGTTTGCAAACATTGGATGTGTTTTATCTTAGCCCACCTGAGTTCTATATTTTTTGTCCTCTCTTGACCTGATCAATTATCGAAATGGTTTCAGAATATACCCAGTTCAACCGAACTCCTGTTAACGCCCTGGGATTATTATCATCTCGTCCTACCGGTTTTTTTAAATCTTTTTCTAAATTATTTCGATCGTTCAGGGTTTTTCTATTTCGTGGTGTACCGATGTCATGCCAAGGAATGCAGTGTTGAGCCGGGCTACCCTATCTGAGGTCTGATTATCGGGTACAGTAGCCTACTATACCGTTATTTCCTAGGAGATGATCCACCAATATCCACAGATGGCAGCATCTTGTAGTTCCCGGCTAGAAAAACTGCTACGAGCTACTGGCGAATACACTCCGTAGAGGGTCAGAGGAAATTTATAAATTTGCTCTAGAATCTACCTACTTAGGTATGGGTTCTAAAAACTGCTCGGGAGAACGAGAATCAAAAAAATCTCGGGCGGTGGTATTAGGATCAGGTTAATGACAACGCCTCTTCCTCTATAGCACATTGAACTACCAATATATTACAAAAGATCAAATTTCTAAGAAAACGAATCAGGAATTCGTAAAGCACGTGCCTGCCTATTTACTTCAAACGACACATGTTACAAATAAGAAAAACAAAAAAGAAAAAGAAATCGCATAAACCCTGTAGTAAAACATAAAATGTCTTCGCTATCCAAGCTCCATTAAAATAAAAATAAAGCAAATCAAATCATTTATTGAACAATTAATTCCAACGAGCCAGAGGCTCTTACATAGGAATTGTACAATACAAATTTATTGGCGTCAACAACAATTATATATATATTTATTTATTTATTTATTTATTTTTACCTTACATACACATTTGCTGCGTGATTAAGTTAATTTTCAACAATGATACACTGTAATTAGCTTACCAAAAGAAAATTTACAATGCAAATGACATAAAAGTAAAAAGTAAAATAATAATAAAATAATAAATAAAATAATAATTTTATCAATGCACAGTGAAAGCCTCCGTGGCTTAGGCGGCAGCACGCCGGCCTCTCACCGCTGGGTCCGTGGTTCAAATCCCGGTCACTCCATGAGAGATCTGTGCTGGACAAACCGGAGGCAGACAGGGTTTTCTCCGGGTACTCCGGTTTTCCCTGTCATAATTTCATTCCAGCAACACTCTCCACTATCATTTCATTTCATCTGTCATTCATTTAATCATTGCCCCAGAGGAGTGCGTCAGGCCTCGGCAGCCGGCACAGTTCGTATCCTCGCCGCTAGATGGGGGCTCCATTCATTCCATTCCTGACCCGGTCGGAGACTGGAAGCAGGCTGTGGATTTTCATTTTCATCAATGCACAGTGAAATGAGACATGCTGATTCACTAAATTTGGCTACCTACTTTATTAGGTGCCGATTCCAAAGTAGTCTCTTTAATTTAAACTTGAAGGTCGACAGATTGGAAATTGATTTTAAATCGCTTGGCGATGGTTGTAAGATTGAATGGCTGAGAACTTAAAGCTACAGTTACCAAATTTATACGAGCGGATTTGAAAGAGAGCGAAGTCACCTGCTTGTCGCGTGTTATAAGTATGAACGTCTGAATTTAGGGTGTAGTCACTGTTATGCAGCACATTGTTTTGTTTAATTCTGTGTATTAGTATAGCTGACCTAAATTCTGCACACATTGACATTGGCATTATTTTACTCTTGGCATATAAATCTCGACTGTGTGTGTAAAAGGGTAGGTTATATATATTTTTATCGCTCTGTTTTGTATTACCATAAGTTCATGCAGGACTGTCTTTTTACACTGAGTCCAAATTACATTGAGATACTGCAAGTGGCTGTGTACCAGTGAGTAATATAGGGGGAAGTCCTGTAGCACCGGACGGCATGTAGTACCGGACACACTATAGTTCACGAAAATCTCGCTAGATGTCAGCATCATGTAGAGTACATTTCAAAGGTTTCTTCCAGTGTACGTCAGCGCAAGAAGAGTGAGTTTGTCACTCAAGCAGTAACCTCGCTACGTGGTATTTTCTGATTTCCTGTGTTCATTCATGTGTCTCAAGTAAGTTTTGGAAGAGCATTGTACTGAACTAGGTAAGTGAATTGTTACTGTACTGAGAGTAGTTGCTTAATGTGGTCTTAATAACAATGTTCACAAAGTATAAATTGAAAATGAAACGTATTTAGTTAATGGCAGGTGTTTCTTTAGATGCATGCTTGTCCTGTAAGACCGGACAGTACTATGTCCTGTACCATCGGACACGTAGTTAGCTGTCATATTATTATTTGCAGGTTGAATCGCAAATAAAAACATTCCAAAAGGCGACAAAAATGGGAAAAGGAGGGGAACGTGGTCCGAAGACGGTATGAAACTGGCAGTGAACAGCGTGCTTGCTAATAATTTGAGTGTTAGGGAAGCTGCAAATAGTTTTAGTGTTCCAAAGAGCACTTTGCAGGACAGACTAATAAAAATAAAGAGTGGAGGAGAAATTCAAATTACGCCGCAATTAGGGCGCTTCGAGAGAACATTTGCAGACAATTTTGAATAACAATTAGTCGCCCATATCAAGCTGTTAGATGGCATGCTCATGCCCCTTACCAGAAAAGAGTTCCTGAAACTTGCTTATGATTTAGCTGCAACTTTAAAGCTGCTTCATAGGTTCAATAAGGACAACAAAATTGCAGGGAAACATTTCTATTACAGCTTCATGAAGATACATCGTGAACTAGCACTGAGATCTCCAGTTCTTACCATGTTTTAAAAATAAAAAGATTTTTTTTTTTAATTTCAAAGGTCTCTTTATTTTAGGGCCATAATATGTCCATAGATCTCAAGTATGAAGTTCCTATAAGTCACTATCATGTCAACTACCACATCCTTTGATAAGATCATAGATATGCATAGAATTTACAGTATTCAAATAAAAATCCGAAAAAGTTCTGAAGTGTCCGGTATTACAGGCCAGTCTTAATAAAAGGGAAAAAGGCCACAAGTACGTTTATTTAAATTCCCAATAATCCTGCCACTGTTGAAAATGATGCTATCAGGAATATTGTCTTATGTTACATGAAGGATGTCACACATGTTTTACTTTATTTTTAAATTCCAAAATTTCAGCAGTATTGGCAAAAAAAGTAATGTGTCCGGGGCTAGAGGACTCTCCCCTACTGTGATTAGAAGTTTTCTAGGGATTAGCCTAAGTATCTCAATTTTCTCAACAGCCCAGAGGCTGGAGCTATCTTCTTCGCAATATAATGAACTTGTGCTACCCAGCTTAGATGTTTATCAATGATTAGCCCCAAATATTTAAAATGTTCGACCTCGTTTATTATTGTGTTGTTGCTATATACATGATTATGTTCAATATTTTTCATACTGGGTTTTGTCATTATCATAAAACTAAAAAATGAATACGCATTGGCGACAAACTGCTGTTCCCTAGGTAACAGGAGTTAACAATAAAAATAATATTATTACATTACCTGAAATCAATTAAATGAATTTACTCATGACGTAGGCCTCCGCCATTACAATTACTATTTGTTACTCTATACAATAATAAACTCCTGTCTCCCACACTATCTCTAGTTCAAATATCGTTCGAGTAAAATCATCTTCCTTAAAATTTATCAATAATATTACAAAATACTATAGCAAACTTATCCACACTTTCTCGGTATCTGTCTATACAATACATCTATTTACAACCCTTAACGAACGAGTTCTATTTACAACAAACCTTCCTTAAATACAGTATAACACTTCTCCCTGACATTCTACAAATTCTTAAAATCTCCACTATGCTTGGTTTTCCAATGTAGTATTATATGTCAATCCTGGATTCCATAATCCGTACAATAAAGGAGAGATCTAGTTAAATGACGTCTCTGATCGTTCTACATTAATAAAATCATAACAATAGCTTTCAATAAAATAATAATTACCAGAACAATAATACTCTCTCTCTCTGTAACACAGAACCATTTAAACGGAATACGATTTCAGTTTAACATAACGATTAGCCGTTACTACTATTTCAGGGTAATCGCATTGTCCATAAATATATAATAATAATAATAATAATAATAATAATAATAATAATAATAATAATAATAATAATTTTCTTCACATTGGCATTGATGCAACACAACAATACTTCTCTAACAATTAATTCCAACAATGTTCCTTTTCTATCCACAACTTAATATCTTCGCGAAACTGTCAACACAGATATCAAAATTTCAATCTCAACGAAACAATGTCATCCAGCACATTGCTATAACAATAACTATCTTCCGTCTACCGGGAATACCATATCAACCTTCCTCAAAATATTATATCATCGTAGCTTCATTCTTCACAATACATTCCCGTCTGTATCTTAATAAACTTATGAAATGTGAACTTCAAATAACCTTCCTCACTGGTTGCAAACAAATCCATAAAAATTTTACAATAAAATTATTGGTTCTCTAGTTGTCCTGATATTACTGGTAATCATCATCATCATCATTTCCCCTTATCCAGCTCCTGCCGGGTCGGGGTATTTATGGCACTTCTCCACTTTCCTCTTTCCTTCCACAATTCTTCTTCCACGATCTTGTCCCAGTCCAGATTTCTTTTTCTCACGCTGTTCTTCACTGAATCGATCCACCTTTCTCTAGGTCTTCCCCTTGCTCTCTTACCCTTGCACTTGGCCTCCAGCATCTGTCTTGGTATTCTATTTTCCTCCATCCTCTTTACATGTCCAAACCACCTTAGTTTATTCTTCTCAATTCTCTCATTTAGTTTTCCCATCCCAACTTCCTAACATCTCCATTCCTCACTCTGTCTTTCCTTGTCTTACCTATCATACTTCTTAGGAATTTCATTTCACTGGCTTGGATTCTACTCTCTTGCCTGCTCGTCAGGGTCCAAGTCTCAGCTGCATAAGTTAATATGGGTACATAGTACATTTTATACATTACCTCCTTGCTTTTCCTTGGTACTTCCTTATCCCAAACAAGTTTTCTTACACTTTGATAGAATGCATTGCTCTGCTGTACCCTCCTGCCAATCTCCATGTCCAACCTACCAGTTTGCATCAATTCACTTCCTAGGTATTTGAACGTGTCCACAATTTCCAAACTCTGACTTCCAATTTTCACAGTGCCCTTTCCTTGTCTTTCCCCTCTTGTCATCACCATGGTCTTGCTTTTCTCTATACTGATTTTCAGGCCATACTTCTGAATATTTTCGTTCAGTGCATCTAGTTGTTTTTGCACTTCTTCGGTGTTCTTTCCCCAGACCACAATATCGTCTGCAAATAATAGTAGCTTCATTTCTTTATGTCCATATGCTTCCTTTGTTTCCTTTACAATTTCATCCATCACCATTATGAACAAGAGAGGTGACAGCACACTCCCCTGTCTTAGTCCAGTCTTCTTCCTAAACCAATCTGTCTTTCCAACTGGGGTCAGTACCCTGCTAACACAGTTGTTGTACATTGCTTGCACCATTTCCAACAGTTCTCTTCCCAGTCTCTTCTTAACCATGGTTTCCCATACCTTCTCTCTGGAGACACTATCATATGCCTTTTCTAGATCTATGAAAGTCATGATCAAATCCTCTCCATATTCCCAGTTCTTTTCCATCACCTGCCTCAAGCTAAAGATTGGGTCCACTGTGGATCTTCCACTCCTGAAGCCATACTGTTCCTCTTGCAACTCTCCTTCCACCTTTCTTCTCATTCTTCTTTCTAATATCCTTTCCAGTATTTTTACTATCTGTGATATGAGGGTGATCCCTCTATAGTTATCACACACTTTCTTGTCCCCTTTCTTAAACACTGGTATTATTAGCCCTTTCTCCCAGTCTTCTGGTACACATTTCCGTTTCCACACACACTTTAGCAGTCGATACAGCCATTGCATACCAACAGGTCCAGCAGCCTTTATCATTTCTACACTGATTTCATCCACCCCTGTTGCTTTTCCCATCTTCATTTTCTGTACTGCTAATTCCACCTCCAGCATTGTTATATCATCTTCTGTTATAGAGTCGTCAGGCTGTGTCACTTCGATCTCACCAGTACAATTGCTCACATTCAATAGCTTATCGAAATACTCCTTCCATCGTCCCTTTATCTCCTCTGGGTGTGTTAACAACTCTCCATCTTCTTTTTCACCAGCTTTGTATTAACTCTTTCTTTCCTCTTACTTCTTAGAAGCCCATACAGCATCCTTTTACTGTCACTTACATCTGTTTCCATTCTTCGTGTAAATTCTTCCCAACTTTTCTTCTTTTCTTCTCCTACCACTTTCTTACACCTCCGATTGCTGTCGTGATACTTCCTTTTGCTTTCTTTTGTTAGATCTCGGTTCCATTCTTTCCATGCAGACTTCTTTTCTTTCACTGCTTTCCTCACTTCCTCATTCCACCACAGTGTCTCCTTCTCTTTCACTCTTGTTGACGTCCTACCACAAGCACTCTCTGCTGCACCAGCAAATGCCTTTTTAAAGTGGGACCATTCCTCTTCTACATTTTCCACTTCAGTAACTGGGATTTGTTGCTTCAATCTCTCCTGAAAATCTTCCTGTACAGCTTTGTCTTTCAATTTCCATACTTTTATTTTACTTTCTCTGATCTCTTTTAGGTTTTCCAATTTTCCCCATCTAAATTTTGCCACCACAGCTCTATGGTCCCCATCAAATGCTTCTCCTGGTAAAGCTGTCACATCCATCAGCTTTCTGCGATTTGTCCTTTCCACCAGGAAGTAGTCAATTACTGATTTTGTTCTTCTATCACCCCACCCATATCTCGTAATTTTTCTGCTTTTTTTCTTTCGAAACCATGAATTACCCACTATCAGTCCATTCCTTTCACAAAAGTTCCTCTCCTTCCCGGTTCTTTTTCCCATATCCATATGGTCCAACGACTTCTTCCCTTCCTTGTCTCTCATTTCCGACTTGTGCATTCATTTCTCCCATGATCACCACTTCTACATCTGAGATTACTCTTTCTACATCCTTCAGGAATACTTCAATATCTTCTTCTCTGTTTCCAGTCTGCGGTGCATACACTTGTATGAAGTCCACACGTCATTCTTCATCTTCATTCTAATTTTCATTATTCTGTCACTCACACTACCACTTCAACATACTCCTCCAGTTGTTTCGAGGTTATCAGTCCCACGCCATTTTTTGCCTCTTGGCCACCACTCCAGTATAATGTATATCCTTTCCTCAATTTCTTCCTTCCTTTACCTTTCCATTTCGCTTCAATCAGCCCCATCATTCCAACCTTCTCCCTCTCCATGAAGTCTACCACCTCCTCCACCTTGCCTGTCAGGGTCATGACATTCATGATTCCCACTTTCATTTCGGTTACTGGTCGCCCATTTCTCACAGTTCCCCCAGTACCAAAGGAACTGCGCGTCGCCTGCAGGGTACGCTCTAACCTTTTCCGAATCATTGGAAGTGCCATTTCCATTTCAGGCTATTATTACGATGGGGTCGCCACTCCCAAAGGCATTTTATGAAGCTACTGCCAGCTATTATTCAGGCCGCCCCTAACATGGAGAACAGACGCCCTTGCAGCCGCCCCTAACATGGGAAACAGACGCTGCCGATTGATGCTGTACTCATACTATTCCCTGAGTACTGGGTTGCCTCTTCCGCAATCTCCACCGTTCCGAAGTCCATCTTCTCCGCTGCAGATTCCTTTGAGGTCTTCGCACGTAACCCTGTGCACGGGGCCTATGTTATACCCCATAGGACTGGGTCCTCACCAGAACTTAGCCGGTACTGTAGTTCCATGGTATATTACAGTACCGTTGCCCACCCCCGCGACGTGGACGCGCCTGGCAAGAATTATCCATGTAGCCAATTAGGATTGACTCATGGACCGGGTTAAGGAGCTGTCTAAGTCTGGTAATATAACTATATAATAAGTTCCATAGCTCTGATACATCTTTTACTATCGTAATTCAATGAAAATTTCAAATGTCATCAAAGTATACTCCTTATGAGTATTTATCAAGACTTCAATTATCACAAAATATGACAATAATACGTTTCGTTCAGTATGGTTAATAACATTATATTGTTCATCAATCTTAACTGGCTTTCTATAGGTTTAATACTGGTACATCATTCACCAATTTTGTTAGAAATATTCATCTGATCTGACAATAAGTCGTTAATGACTTAACTTCGCTCTGATCTAAAATAAAGATCGTCAATCTATCGTTGTTTCAAAATAAAATCTTATACTGGAATAAATTCGAAAGTCGAATTATCAACAATCTAAATCAAAACGTAATACGATAAAATCTCCACCATAAATTAAATAAGTCCAAAAACATTACGAAAACTCGATTCAAAAATATCGAACATAAATACTCCTTCCTCCCTTCTCATAAAAATAATTAAATCCGTCGAATACTAACTTTAAAGATCCAAAACGAAAAACGATTAAAAATACTAATCCAAAATTGAAAATACTAAGAAAAATGGCTAAAATGACAAACATAGATTAATGGTCGGATATTCTTGTACATCTCCAAACTACATAAATTCTAACAATACTGATAATGATAAAAGTTCTTGATTCTACCTTTAGGTGCGTGAAGATGTCTAGAAATGATTTTTCCATCGTCGAATGTCATAAACAAGGTTTTCCTCGAGTACCTCTGTCTATTGGTGCCATCGTGGATATTCCTTGTACTCCTCTATGTAGCCATCATCTCCCCGTTCGGGTAGGTGCGCCAAACACTCTCGTAGTGACCGATATACGTCTCCTCCTCGGACAGCGTCTCTGGTATCTTCTAGAACTGGGTCCACCCTTGTTCTCTCATTCAGGAATCGAACTGAGTCCACCTTTGTTCGCTCGTACTGGAATGTCTTCTGTTCTTCTCAACATCCGCGTAGAATTTGTATTTGATATAGTGGTATCCATATTTATGGCCATATTTGTTGAAGTATAATTTTGATGATACATCAGGAGTAGGTGGTGATCTCCTGTGTATAACAGTTCGCTACGTCACTCCAGAAATCATCATTGTCTCCATAGGCTATGTTCCCAATAATATGTTTAGTAGCTCATCATCTCTCCTTCGAGGTTACTCAGAATTTTCCCTCTCAATTTCATTTCGACAACCATGATGGTAATAATGTTCGTAAATAAATGATCCCAAAGGGATGACGTCTTCAATATATATAAGTCGCTCGTTGCACTTGCAATGTATTTCAAAAACACGCAGAATATCGTTCTCGATGAATAACTTGATCACAACAATACAACTTACTATATTACCCTTGTCGAATAGTTAATGTTCAATGCCTTAAAAATTTCCTTCCCTTTAATAATTTCGCTAACAGTCTCTTCATAATCTTTATGAGCGCACTCGCTGGCTGCGTAATACAATTTCCAAGTTCGACTTTTTATGATTTCACACTTACGCACTTGTTCAATAATGCCGAAGTAATATTTATTGTTAGTTCACTTTAGAACTCGAAAACTTTCAACTGTGATGTGTCCTACACCGTGTAATTCACTTCATTATTTAAGAAAATCATGCACTCCCGCACTACAATACATACCCGTCCGTCCTATATGACGTTTTCGATTGAAGAAGCCATGAGTATCCTTCAATATCCCCCACTACTACTTCAAGTTTAGCATCATCATAAAAAATCTCGCGCGATAAGTTGGCGGGTATTACAATTATCCGTATTACTCCGTAATTAGACTTCCGTCTTTACCCAGGAATGTCCTAAAAATTCCAAATTAATTTTAGAACTCTTTTCAATAAGTCAAAGTACTTCTAACTCGCATTGGGTAATGAGAATCTTGCTAATTGCGCCTATTGTAATTTTCCTATTGGCTTCGGTGAGTCACGTGGTATCTTCTTGACACGTTTCTGGCTTGCGTTGCCGACATGCGACTTGCTTTGTGGGTTACATAGCTGACTCCTCGCACGGGTTTCCTTGGCGGCTCCCTGTCTTCAAAGATAAACTGGTTTCTCGCCGCCTCTCAACTTGTATTTCCACAGCGAATTTTCCGATTGGCCGGTTCTGGCGACTGGCATAACCCTAGTATACTCGTTTTCTGCACGATTCCAGGCTCGATACATTTTAACATGGGCTTTGTTTAATCACGGGCAAACACACAATCTTATGCATCGCAAATTCGAGTACAGTACGTTTCAGTGCCATGCGATGTTTACTTGTGGGAGAACCCCAACCAATAGGCATAAAGAAACAATCCGCGTAATCTGGAGGCTCTCGAGAAAGGAATAACTGCACTGATACAAGGACGAATTACAGCGAGTGTACCAAAAAATTCTACGTTGGTGCAATGTATGTTTAGAAAATAAACGACAATATTTCCAGCAACTATTGTGAAATTGATCGCGTTATCCGCTTTATAAGTGAGAGTGGGTTAGGGCCAGCAATCTAAATTTTCCAGTGAACATTGACTCAACGACTTGTACGTTTTTGAATGATAATTTTTTGTTTTTCCGTAATTTTTGTTTATTGTTATAATTATTATTTTTATTTAATTTTTTGTTGTATTAATTTTAGGTCTTTTCAAATTTAGGTGTCCACCTCTAAATTTCAAAATCATTTCCAAATTTGTATTCTTTAACCTGTATTAAGAGGAGCTGATGACCTCGTAGTTCCGCCCCTTAAAACAACAATAACTAACTAACTATTGTGAAATTCATGTAAGTAATAGTGATTATTAAATACAATACGTTAGAAAGTGTTGAAATAGTTGGGCGTTACGCTGCTACTAACACCAGTGCCTTGCTCGACAGGCCACAGTGCCCCCCGGCCGTCGCACGGTGCCTGCCAGTTTCCTTTCTGTAGAGAAGGCCCTCACTGTATTACATTAAATTCTTGCATAAATAAAACTAGATATTAGGGTTTTATTAAATAGAATATCGAAACCATGCCTCCATCTGATAAATAATAATGAATTATGACAAATTTGTAAGAATCGAGATAATTGACAAAAACTGTTTCTCTCACTTAATTGTAAAGCATAGTTGCTGTCACGTGTATGTATCATTGCCCGCATTGATACTGTTCTAGAGAGGTCTATTAGAATGGATTTATCAAAAAAAAAAAAAAGGTGAAAATAGAAAAAGAAATGTATGACTTAGTTCCCTTTAACAATGAATCATATCTTTAAAAAGTAGTTAGTTCACTTTTATGACAAATATACAGATTTATAGATACCAGTATAGCATATTACTTTAGTTTCAAGTCTATCAATACAGTAGTGGGAAAATAGAAGCAAAAAAGTTCTCTCGGCACGCCGGAAGGCGGAGGTAGATTTCACCGGACAAACTTGGGGATAGGCGAAAATAGGCAGAATAAGCAGGTTTTCGTAGAAGGATCAGACCTCATTTATTGCGAGAAAGTATTTTATAATTGGAGCTTAATTAACTTTGTTTTTCGTCATTTTATGCATATTTTAAACATTTTATTGTCTTATGGGAGCGGTAGCCTTCTTGTCATTTGGGGTCCATTTTTATACTTGTGGTCACACTGTCCTTATGTAAGGTTTCGACACTGATGTGTAACTATGTAACGGTCTGTTACTTCATCACTCAAAATTTTATCTCCCGCAGAGATTTTGGTTAGTTCCTCAGTTTAGGGGCTGCGACAACGCGGTCATTTAACCCCGTGTACTTTGGGTGAGTGTAGAATCTGTCTGATAAACGGTGGAATTGTGATGGCTGTATTAGTCTGTAATTCAGGTAAGGACTGCAGACGGTCAATTTCAAGCAGTAGTTCCTAATGTTGCTACCAGATACTACCATCAACGACACCTAGCTCTGAACTTGGCTACTAGATGCTACCGCAACCAGCAACTCGCAACAAACGTTGGAACTTCCCCTCCAAAGGAAACCATACTGAAAATCCGACGACTTCGGCCGGCTTTGAACCCGCGACCTTGGACATAGAAGTTCAGCATGCTACCAGTTACGTCACCGAAGCCGCTTCACACTTAGTCAGATAGAAATCTGAATCTGATCTCGTGCAAGTGCGTTGTCATGGCAACGTCTGATGGCTCATCCCTCATCAATTTAGTAGTGTTGACATGGCAACCTCTGATAGCTCTTGGCATTTTCTTATAATTCCGAAATCATTTTTCTCATCCCTTGGAGTAATGGTGGGTCATATCAAATATTCTTTCAGACAAACGTTTTAGGTAATTATTAGGGGAATATTGTCCATTGAGTACGGTTTTGATATTGTGCCTATTAAGAGAGATATGATTAATGTTTCCCGAAAAACCCACTTTTTCCCACCCCTTTGGTCAATGGTTGGTGCTATGAAAAAACTCTTCTAACATAAATTTTTGGGCTTTATTCGACACATAGTATTAACTTTGAACGGATTCGATATTTCACATATTAAGAGAGTTATAGCAATATTTCACTTTTTCGAAAAAAAAAGCCCCCCATTTTTACCCCCTTCGACCGATTTAGCCCAGTAACGAACTCGACCGAGATTTTATAGGTATACATATTCGATAAAAAATTCAAAGTGATTGGTGCAAAATTACGGCAGTTATCGTGTCCACAAGAAACTGATATACATATATACATACATAAATTATATATAAACTTTTGAACTGACGGTGGTTTTGGGGTCAGAGGGATGTAAAACGCGAAGATATGTCGAAATTTTCCGGAAGTCGAAACATGGTACCCATTGCAATAGTGAACTTTCTAATGAAATCTACCTAAAAGTCTGGAAATTCTCTTTAACACTGAACGTTAAATTCAGCTAGTAGTGATACCGCATACTGAACGGGCAGACTTAGTTCTTTTTTACATAGCTAGATGCGTCGTCATTCTTACTATACGTATCCATGGAAATCGCAATTTCGACAAGAATTGACTTAGTGCCTTCTAACAATGACAGATTCAATTAGAGAATCATCTTGTAACGTGGACATAGTTCTGTTCCCAATAACATTATTGTTATTATTCAAATGAGGTACCGTATATAATTGCATTTGTGTGTGTAGCTAGTTGAGGGTTTATAGGGTATTTGATTGTATTGATCATATTAATCAGAATGTTATGCTGATGAATCCAATGCTATGTATTAAATTGATGGTCTGATGACCTCTTCATGGTTCATTGTACCTCAGAAAGCAACTTAACTGCCTTGCAATATGATATTGTTCCCAAATGTACGCAATGCAAGACAAAAATCAATCCCTACTGATTATCTTGGCAAGAAGGTTGGTGGGGGAGTGATGTAAAATTTGGAGGTTATGGTATCATAATGTTATGAATAGCTGCTGGTACAGGGGGCGTGTGGTGTGCAGACAACACACCTGCGCATCAGTGCTCCACTATCCCATGACATTTGCTCAGTCAGTGTATTATGTTCACTGAACGAGTAGTAGTAGCTACCATCCTCTGTCATAACTTAAAGTACTGTAGTTCCTATAGCCACCTGGATGACATTATGCTCACTGAATGAGTAGTAGTAGCTGCCATCTTCAGCCATAGCTAAAGGTAGTTCCTATAGCTACCTGGATAACATTATACTCACTGAACGAGTATTAGTAGCAGTCTTCTTCAGCTATAGCTAATAGTAGTTCCTTTAGCTACCTGGATAACGAGTATTAGTATTAGTACAGTAGTAGTAATAGTAGTTCTTAGTTCTACCCATAGCTAATAATAATTCAACTAGCCACATGGCTAACATATGCACTTAACGGGCAGTAAGAGTAGATCATTGACCCAGAATTTCCAATAGTGTTCTCCTGTCCTGTTGTTAATTTTAACAACTAGTTTGTT
This sequence comes from Meconema thalassinum, assembly GCA_946902985.2. Taxonomy (NCBI): domain Eukaryota; kingdom Metazoa; phylum Arthropoda; class Insecta; order Orthoptera; family Tettigoniidae; genus Meconema; species Meconema thalassinum. Next base: position 182,378,344 of record OX336393.1, read on the forward strand.
TTTTATGGTGTGAACGGTAGCAGAGGTTTCCCGTCTTAATGTTAATTATTTCCATCTGTTCCAGAAGAAAGACAGTGAACTTTTCATATAGGCCTACCGGTATTTGTACGGTACTTATTTCGCTGAGTCTGAACAAAATTCTGAAACAACCTAGATTCCTGTTTGTTCAGGATCTGATATGAGCTGGTTTCACTGTTGTTTAATGTTTCAGGTCTTGCATTGGCAACACCCCTATTTCAACGCCTACTTTCCACATGGCGCTGCCTACCCAACAATCCTAGGAGATATGATCTCTACTGGTGTTGGTGGCGTTGGATTCACCTGGGTCAGTTCACGTTTCAGAATACCAATCATTTTCTTTAAGTATATAGAGTGAAAATAATAAGCCGACTGTGTCCTTTTCACAGGCTTCATGCCCAGCCTACTCGGAACTGGAGCCCATTGTCATGGATTGGTATGGTAAGTCAGTGCCTTACACTAGTGACTCCACATTAACCCTATATGGGACATATGTCTGCATATCAAACACCGTGAGTCAGTGCTAAACACTCTTGACTCCACATTAACCCCTCATGGGACATATGTATCAAACACCGTGAGTCAGTGCTAAACGCTCTTGACTCCACATTAACCATTTATGGGACATATGTCTGTATATCAAACACCGTGAGTCAGTGCTAAGTACTCTTGACTCCACATTAACCATTTATGGGACATACTGTATGTCTGTATATAAAACGCCGGGAGTCAGTGCTAAACACCCTTGACTCCACATTAACCATTGATGGGACATATGACTGTATATCAAACACCACCAGTGAGTGCTAAACATCCTTGACTCCACATTAACCAGTTATGAGACATATGTCTGTATATCAAACACCGTGAGTCAGTGCTAAGTACTCTTGACTCCACATTAACCATTTATGGGACATACTGTATGTCTGTATATAAAACGCCGGGAGTCAGTGCTAAACACCCTTGACTCCACATTAACCATTGATGGGACATATGACTGTATATCAAACACCACCAGTGAGTGCTAAACACCCTTGACTCCACATTAACCAGTTATGGGACATATGCCTGTATATCAAACGCCTTGAGTCAGTGCTAAACACTCTTGACTCCACATTAACCATTTATGGGACATTTGCCTGTATATCAAACACCACCAGTGAGCAGCGGCGGCTCGTGGGGTGTAAGTTCGGTGCAGCCCAACACATGCTCGTATGCAGTAAACGTATATATTTTGTTGAGTCATCTAGCTAGGATGAAATCTGGTATGTCAAAAGTGGTTGGGGTTGATTGCTTGATACAATTTTTTTTTAACCTCCTCCTTCCATTTAGAGAACGAAGTTGCTCCGAAAATACAAACTAAATCTACGGACGGTTCCATGTTAAAACACGCCTTGGGGGAACACTATTATTTCACACTATAAGATAATATTTAAATACTATATACCTAAAGAACGATCTCTCACTCTACATACTCGTACTTATACTTATAACATAACTGAATTTCAAACGCACTTCCTCTCCAAACATACACCTATAATTATGTTATGATTAAACACAGTAAATATTAAAACGCCAAGAGCTCACTCTTTTAGCTGTGCTACTGTATGCTCTTCAAAAGCGCTTAGCCCATTCTATCTACACTTCACTCACAATTAATGCGCCACACGGCCACGAATCACAATTTAACAGCACAATTTTTACTATAAAAGAATACTTCGTACACCACACGTTCAAATGTAAGTAGGGGGATGAGGCGGTTTCCAACGAGTGTCATGGCCGCCGCGTTAGTCCAAGCCAATATCTCGTGAACCCATGGTCAGATTTTAACAAATGACATGTCATTGGACTCGGGCTGATGTCCTCTGAGCTGTGGACTACTCGTTATATTTTAGATTTTTTTTTGAAAATTTTTGTTTTCAAAAGTTGGTGATAGTTTGAAAACCAAAGATGATAGAACGTTATGCCATGGCCCAAACGAATGGTCTTTATGACCTTTATTTTCTATAATGACACTTTTTTACTTTTTATGTTTTTTTGAAAACACTCGAATTTTGAAAATCCTATATTTTGGAAACTAGGAACTCTACAAAAAAAATTGTTTGACATAAATGAAAGGTCCCTATGCCCTCTACCCCCCAAATAAATGTCAAGTCTCTAGGATTAAAACCTGTAGTAGTGGGATGAGGACAGAGCTGCGCCACTTCTTATTGAGCCACCCTCGTATTTGCCCCGAACCTGATATCTCGCTAACCAATGGTCGGATTTGAACATACAGGGTGTCCTAGTACTCGTAGTGATGCCCCCTACTTTTCTATAGGCTCTTTATTTAATTAAACGACCAAAACTAAAAGGTCATGTGCTTTTAATATCTCGCGAACCAATCATGCTAGAGGTGTGTTCGACAGGTCCAAAGACTCGGGCTGACGTCCTCTTTGCTATAGACCACTCGTTATAATTTTTAATAAAATTGGAAACTCGATTTTGGGGTAAACACGTGTTTTTTGTGATTTTGCCGATATCTCACGAACTACTAACGCTAGAGGCATGTACGACGGGTCCAAGGACTTGGGATGACGTCCTCTTTGCTATTGACGACTCGTTGTAATTTTAAAAAATTTGGGAAACGCGATTTTGGGGGTAAACATGTGTTTTTTGTGATTTTTGTCGATATCTCACGAACCTATAACGCTAGAGACGTTTACGAGGTGTCCTAGGACTCGGGCTAACGCCCCCTTTCGAGCGTGGTAGATATTTTTTCCAAAAAATAATTCACAAAGGGCCTACGCCATACACGTTGAAAAAAAATTCATTACCGTTACCTGTTTATAATGTTTATAAAGCGTGGTGGTTGAGAGAGACGATACGGCTGGGTGTGTGTGTGTTTCAACGAACCTGTCGCTGAACACGGTGGCTGTGTTCAATAGATCAATCGATATTTCGACGGGTCTGTGTATGACAGAGCGAGGGTGCGTTTTTTCACACATTTTACCTTTAACATGTAAACGGTAATGAGAACTTGGTTCTATGTTGATCGAAGCGAGTACAGAAAACCAACTTGCAGAGGAGCAGGAGGTGAATGTCATTTGAGCTTATTGGAAGGCGCCGATCTGACTTGACAACAGGTGCAATGGAAAAATGACAATGACGCTTCAAGGTGAAATAATCTGACCATTGTGGTGGCAGGGAAGAGCGAAAGGCATGTGAACACGTGTGAAACCACATGCACGCTAAACCAGTGACATCCTGTCTTGCTTCGTACGTGACAAAATGCAAGTTCAGGTGAAATTTGATCTACCACAGGTGTTCGCTTGGGACGTTAGCTGTCCACGTGCGCGATAACTGTTAACAAGTTACATCCTGTCTTGCTTCGTACGTGACAAAATGCAAGTTCAGGTGAAATTTGATCCGGCACAGGTGTTCACGTTGGACGTTAGCTGTCCACGTGCACGATAAGAGAATGTTCAAAGCGTGGGAATCGCTGAATCAGTAAAAAGTATGATGCAACTTGTGGGAATGATGTCACAACCAATAGATAGGCAAGAGCTGCAAACAGCAGTGGTGGGAGGTGAAGGGAGGGAGAGGGGAGGGGGTAATGTATGAGAGAACACAGGAGGAAAGGGAAAGACAAACATGTATGAACATGCATGAAGCGCGGAGCGCTGTACACATAGAGCTATAGGTGGTGTACAACATGTGTGAATAAATAAAAAGTACACAGGTTCACACAACATGTAGTTTATTGATCCAAGAATTAAACGTAGAGTTAAACCCTAACCATTTGACGTAGAGTTTATTTCCTTTTTGTTTCAACACTTTTTCCACAAGATAATGCTGAGGAAATGCTGTTTTCTGAAGTTCATGGAGATAAAATCTACCTTTTATGGGTTGATGGTTGAGGTCCTCGAGTAAATAGGTGACTGGACTGTCCAAGTAGACTCGACGAATTCGAAATAGTTCAGTCCCCCATTGAGGCGTGTAGCCCTTATTGAAGGCAGACTTAAATTTGCTCACACGAACAAAATCCCCAATGTTCAGTCGGTGACGTTTAGGATCGGCTGTTTTTATGGGGTTAAACAGTTTATCCAATCGCTGAATATTTTTAGTTACGAGTCGTGGCTTGGTCCCAATCGTTCTATGTTTGGTGTCATTGTAACGTGATACTAGCTCAGGTAACATGTCCAACCAGCGATACGTGCCCTGAGCTGTAAACGCTTTCCACATATGGGTTTTCAATGTTCGGTTGAACCGCTCGACCACACTGGCTTTGAGATTGCTGTACGTGGTGTAATAGTGAATATCCCTAGATTTGAGAAAACTGGAGAAATCCTTGTTGAAAAATTCTTTCCCCTGGTCGGTTTGTAGCAACTGAGGTTGACGTTTGGAGTGTTGAATAATATGTTGAAAGGCCTTGGTAACTAGTGGACCAGACCTGCGACGCACAGGTTCAACAAAGGCCATTTTGGAATAGACATTTATTTTACAATAGGTAGCGCACGAGTAGTTTCTACAAATGAGTTACGGCGCACGAGTCGATTCAACAAAGTTCCGTTTGCGTTCATATACCATTCATCCGATTGCGATTGAACTTCAATTGTTTGGTTTTCAAATGCAGTGGTAGATAGTCGTTATTTTGTAAAACATTCTTACTTGCAGTAGTAATAAGACTCTATGGTTCCGCTAACACATACATAGACTGTATTATTGCCATGGCCAAGCACTCACATTAAAATCATTTACAAAATCATAAAATGAAAAATAAAAAATCTTGTTTTGGAAATATCGTTTTTCAACATACACAAAATAAATATATAAAAAATTTGTAAACAGCAAAATGGAAAATCCATGGTCAAGCACTCACATTAAGATCATTTACAAAATCATAAAATGAAAAATAAAAAATCTTGTTTTGGAAATATCGATTTTTTTCATCATACACAAAATAAATATATAAAAAATTTGTAAACAGCAAAATGGAAAATCCATGTTTCCATATAGACAAAATTTAAAAACCTTAAACGGACATTTAAGAAAATATATGCAAATGGGAAATTGACAAATGTGTAAATATGAAAATGGAAAAATCCATGTTTCCATATCATGAAATTGAAAAACATCAAACTGTCATTTAAAAAAATGCAAATGGAAAATTGACAAATTCAATGTGTGAAATGTGAAATTGAACAAATGGCTATCATTATTAAAAATAAAAAAGAACATGGTGCTCTATGGTTGAGGTGTGAATCAAACCCTCTCTACTTATTTGGACCACCCGAGACTGAGTAGACTAGTTTTAGTTGTCATACCACTTTTAAAAGTTTGTGTTAAATCTAGGAATTGAACCCAAGAGCTTGTAGGGGAGATCCAAGGTTATAATATGTTAAACAGATAGCCTTGAATGTAGGGTGTGGTAGCTACATAGAGATGAGGCATTTCGCTCGGGGCAGGGAGGCATGGAGATCTGCATCAAACCAGTCAAAAGACTGACGACTCAAACAACAACATGTAGAGCTCACCAAAATAATGTTGTGTAACGGTAAATGTTAGTCAACGAACAGTAATGCATTACTTAAACCCATGACACGATACCTAAGAGCTTTTCTAAAATTATTTTAAAATGCCTTTAACCCTATATTAAACACCCAGTTCACAAGACTCATAACTGCAATGTTATGGTCAAACAAAACAAAATCTATATTTCAAAACAAACAACTGGTTTAGTCAATGTATACTGGAAAAAGTTTTATAAACACTCAAGTCCACAAAAATAATTAAATTAGTAACAGTCAGGTTGACCGAGTGGTTATGGTGTTTGACTTAAGTTCAAATTTTCTGTACAAGAAAGCAAGGGTTCGAATCCCTTACCTGATATAACTATTGCCTCAACATGGCTTGACCACACTGTATTATTGTGTACTCGGTACACAAACCATAAATAGAGTGTATTGTTTAAGGTCACTCTCTTTGCGAACATAGTCAGAGACTGTTGATGGTTAACAATTGCATTAATAGTGGGACATAGGGATAGCAATTAAGAAAAACAGACAATACCCATACACTATTTTTATTTATTTAATGTAAGTACTTGTACAATAGTTATATACAAACCACAACTCTCTTTTGTCTATTACTATCTAGTCCTTTTCGATCCACTTGCATATCAAGGGCAGATGACTTTGTAGTTCAGCCCCTTCAAACAACAACAACACTACTTCTTGCATAGTCTGTGATGTTGATGACTCTTGAGGCGTGGAAGATGGATACAACATAACTTTTACAACAGGGGTTAAACGTTGCTCAACAAACAATGCACTATTTTGAGTAGCAACATCTTTCTCTTGTACTAACTTTTTTAGCAATCTGATGATTTTTGTCAACACCATCAGTGTTTTGTCTGGAGCACTACATTAATGATCACTCACACTTAAAACCACACCATTTCTACTATTCATATTGCCTCGACATTTTGTTGACCTCTGTTTTGAGCATCGCCAGAATATTATTCCTTTTACATTTTGTCGTCTATAGTTATAAGAGTAGCCTTTATAGAGTACACGTTGTTTACCTCGGTTAGTTGTAGTAAGTTCCATAGTGGTAACTAACCTGTTAGTATGATTTGCACACTACAAAGGTTATCTCTGTTCTGGTAATAGAATTATTTAGCGTTGGCTTTTATATTTAATACGTACAGTTTAAAGTGATAGAAAAGTGGTAGAAACGTGGTAGCAAAGTGGTAGACAATTGGTAACATAGTGGTAGCAAAGTGGTAGAAAAGTGGTAGAAAAGTGGCAGAAAAGTAGTAGAAAAGTGGTAGCAAAGTGGTAGAAAAGTGGTAGAAAAGTGGCAGAAAAGTAGTAGAAAAGTGGTAGCAAAGTGGTAAAAAAAGTGGTAGCAAACTAGAAAAGTGGTAGAAAAGTGGCAGAAAAGTAGTAGAAAAGTGGTAGCAAAGTGGTAGAAAGGTGGTAGCAAACTAGAAAAGTGGTAGCAAAGTGGTAGCAAAGTGGTAGAAAATATTACACGTATTGTTAAGAAATAGTTTAAGCGGTTACATGGATTCATTACACTATAATTTTAGCATCACGAAGCTCATTTTCTAAATCCAAAAGTTCTTCCTCATATTTAGTATGACCAGCCTGTTTACAGGTATGCAAGTACTGAAGCCGCTGGATTAGCTTACTGGGATTGTTCCAGTAAACAAATTTAACAAATGATTTTTTTGGGTGTAAACCATTATCATCATCATCATCATTATCATTATCATCATCATCATCATTATCATCATAATCATCATCATCATGGTTATCTTCATCAATATAATTATCATCAATATAATCATCATCACTATTACTATCTAATCCTTTTTGTTCATCTTGTAATGCAACAACCTTTGGCATAGTTTGTGTTGTCTTTGATAGTGTTAGAGGTTTCTTAGACGTTAACGACTGTCCTAACATGTCTTTTTCAGGAGATAATAAATGCTCTTTAACAAACAAAGCACTATCTTGAGCCACACTATTTTTTTCTTGGTCTTGCTTTTTACCTTGGTTAGAGTATTTTGTCCATTTAAATGAGTATTATTTTGAGATTTACAATGATGATCGATTGAAATAAGTATGTTGGAGCCTTTTGTCTTAATCATTCCTCGACACTTTTTAGATCGTTGTTTCGAACAGCACCAAATAACAGTTCCATTCTTATTAGTTCTTTTTACAATATATGCATATCCTTTATAGTAAGCACATGGCTTACCATAGCTAGTCGTTGATACTTCCATGTCAACTGTTAAGCATAAACTAATCTCTAGTAAAGTTAACTCGATAATAAAAATGACTGTTTGTAGTATGTACAGTTTAAAGTAAGAGCAAAAGTGAGAGTCAAATGGTATAAAAGTGTTATCAAAGTGGTGGAAGGGTGGTAGCAGTTTATAGTAGTCATGATCTTTTTTACCAGAATGTGATTTGAGTAAATGTAATTTCTAATCCTTAGCAGTGAGTAGTCAGTTAGTCTTGGTTCAGACAAGCGTAAACAGTTCTCCAATGAATCAGAGATCAAGATTTTCATTATGAAACAGTTGTGCAACCAATTAGGTATCGGTACGTGATAGCTTCACACATGAACAAAAATTCCAACATATCTGACTTGAATTACATGATTTGAAAGTTGACAAAGAATATCCAATCAACCATTGTAGTTACAATGTCAAACACACAAAGACAAAATCAGCATGAACTTTTAAGTTACAGGAAAATTCTATGAAATAGACTATGCAGGAAATTTGGAAATACACATCAGAAGTTTGCAACACCATCCTTCTAGCCTATATAAATTATCAACATGGAAAGTGTGCACTGCCCCTAACATTAAACCAATTTATCAATAACACAAGTCAACAATCAAAACATTTTGTGTTGAGTCTATCATTTAATGCATATATTCTGTCTACATTGAACAGTAACAAAAAACGCCATTCATAATTAATTAAGTTTGCTTTAATTCTTTATGTAATGCTATATATACATATTTAAGTTTTGGCTGACTGTTCAGGGTGAATCGGCTTTGAACACATAAGAGAGGGAATATTTTAAGACTTAACCTCAGCTCACCTAACATAACCTAAATTTACCTAACCTAACCTTGTCATATAGGTAAGAAACGGGTCAAGCTATGCTTTCGACTACCGAGTTTCAGCTACTTTTCAAGGTTACTCTCCCGAACATTGCTGGAGACTGCTGATAAACACTTATATTCCCATGGCGGCGGCGCGCAACGACTTACATGACGCGCATCCCCTTTTTCAATGATCCCTGTTGAATTGTCCCTTTGGACTGTTCCCTGTTGACTAGCCCCTTTTGGACGGGCCCTTTTTGAATGGAGTCATTTTTGACGGATCCCTGTAGACAGGTCCTTTTGGCTGATCCCTTTGGACTGGACCCTTTGACATAATTTGGATAATTGGATAATTGCATGGGCCAGTCCATAGGTTATCCAATTATCCAATTATCCAAATTATGTCAAAGGGTCCAGTCCAAAGGGATCAGCCAAAAGGACCTGTCCACAGGGATTCGTCAAAAATGACTCCATTCAAAAAGGGCCCGTCCAAAAGGGGCTAGTCAACAGGGACCAGTCCAAAGGGACAATTCAACAGGGATCAATGAAAAGGGGGATGCGCGTCATGTAAGTCGTTGCGCGCCGCCGCCGTGGGAATATAAGTGTTTATCAGCAGTCTCCGGCAATGTTCGGGAGAGTAACCTTGAAAAGTAGCTGAAACTCGGTAGTCGAAAGCATAGCTTGACCCGTTTCTTACCTATATGACAAGGTTAGGTTAGGTAAATTTAGGTTATGTTAGGTGAGCTGAGGTTAAGTCTTAAAATATTCCCTCTCTTATGTGTTCAAAGCCGATTCACCCTGAACAGTCAGCCAAAACTTTAAATATGTATATATCATTACATAAAGAATTAAAGCAAACTTAATTAATTATGAATGGCGTTTTTTGTTACTGTTCAATGTAGACAGAATATATGCATTAAATGATAGACTCAACACAAAATGTTTTGATTGTTGACTTGTGTTATTGATAAATTGGTTTAATGTTAGGGGCAGTGCACACTTTCCATGTTGATAATTTATATAGGCTAGAAGGATGGTGTTGCAAACTTCTGATGTGTATTTCCAAATTTCCTGCATAGTCTATTTCATAGAATTTTCCTGTAACTTAAAAGTTCATGCTGATTTTGTCTTTGTGTGTTTGACATTGTAACTACAATGGTTGATTGGATATTCTTTGTCAACTTTCAAATCATGTAATTCAAGTCAGATATGTTGGAATTTTTGTTCATGTGTGAAGCTATCACTACCGATACCTAATTGGTTGCACAACTGTTTCATAATGAAAATCTTGATCTCTGATTCATTGGAGAACTGTTTACGCTTGTCTGAACCAAGACTAACTGACTACTCACTGCTAAGGATTAGAAATTACATTTACTCAAATCACATTCTGGTAAAAAAGATCATGACTACTATAAACTGCTACCACCCTTCCACCACTTTGATAACACTTTTATACCATTTGACTCTCACTTTTGCTCTTACTTTAAACTGTACATACTACAAACAATCATTTTTATTATCGAGTTAACTTTACTAGAGATTAGTTTATGCTTAACAGTTGACATGGAAGTATCAACGACTAGCTATGGTAAGCCATGTGCTTACTATAAAGGATATGCATATATTGTAAAAAGAACTAATAAAAATGGAACTGTTATTTGGTGCTGTTCGAAACAACGATCTAAAAAGTGTCGAGGAATGATTAAGACAAAAGGCTCCAACATACTTATTTCAATCGATCATCATTGTAAATCTCAAAATAATACTCATTTAAATGGACAAAATACTCTAACCAAGGTAAAAAAGCAAGACCAAGAAAAAAATAGTGTGGCTCAAGATAGTGCTTTGTTTGTTAAAGAGCATTTATTATCTCCTGAAAAAGACATGTTAGGACAGTCGTTAACGTCTAAGAAACCTCTAACACTATCAAAGACAACACAAACTATGCCAAAGGTTGTTGCATTACAAGATGAACAAAAAGGATTAGATAGTAATAGTGATGATGATTATATTGATGATAATTATATTGATGAAGATAACCATGATGATGATGATGATGATAATGATGATGATGATAATGATAATGATGATGATGATGATGATAATGGTTTACACCCAAAAAAATCATTTGTTAAATTTGTTTACTGGAACAATCCCAGTAAGCTAATCCAGCGGCTTCAGTACTTGCATACCTGTAAACAGGCTGGTCATACTAAATATGAGGAAGAACTTTTGGATATAGAAAATGAGCTTCGTGATGCTAAAATTATAGTGTAATGAATCCATGTAACCGCTTAAACTATTTCTTAACAATACGTGTAATATTTTCTACCACTTTGCTACCACTTTGCTACCACTTTTCTAGTTTGCTACCACCTTTCTACCACTTTGCTACCACTTTTCTACTACTTTCCTGCCACTTTTCTACCACTTTTCTAGTTTGCTACCACTTTTCTACCACTTTGCTACCACTTTTCTACTACTTTTCTGCCACTTTTCTACCACTTTTCTACCACTTTGCTACCACTTTTCTACTACTTTTCTACCACTTTTCTACCACTTTTCTACCACTTTGCTACCACTTTTCTACTACTTTTCTGCCACTTTTCTACCACTTTTCTACCACTTTGCTACCACTTTTCTACCTCTATGTTACCAATTGTCTACCACTTTGCTACCACGTTTCTACCACTTTTCTATCACTTTAAACTGTACGTATTAAATATAAAAGCCAACGCTAAATAATTCTATTACCAGAACAGAGATAACCTTTGTAGTGTGCAAATCATACTAACAGGTTAGTTACCACTATGGAACTTACTACAACTAACCGAGGTAAACAACGTGTACTCTATAAAGGCTACTCTTATAACTATAGACGACAAAATGTAAAAGGAATAATATTCTGGCGATGCTCAAAACAGAGGTCAACAAAATGTCGAGGCAATATGAATAGTAGAAATGGTGTGGTTTTAAGTGTGAGTGATCATTAATGTAGTGCTCCAGACAAAACACTGATGGTGTTGACAAAAATCATCAGATTGCTAAAAAAAAGTTAGTACAAGAGAAAGATGTTGCTACTCAAAATAGTGCATTGTTTGTTGAGCAACGTTTAACCCCTGTTGTAAAAGTTGTGTTGTATCCATATTCCACGCCTCAAGAGTCATCAACATCACAGACTATGCAAGAAGTAGTGTTGTTGTTGTTTGAAGGGGCTGAACTACAAAGTCATCTGCCCTTGATATGCAAGTGGATCGAAAAGGACTAGATAGTAATAGACAAAAGAGAGTTGTGGTTTGTATATAACTATTGTACAAGTACTTACATTAAATAAATAAAAATAGTGTATGGGTATTGTCTGTTTTTCTTAATTGCTATCCCTATGTCCCACTATTAATGCAATTGTTAACCATCAACAGTCTCTGACTATGTTCGCAAAGAGAGTGACCTTAAACAATACACTCTATTTATGGTTTGTGTACCGAGTACACAATAATACAGTGTGGTCAAGCCATGTTGAGGCAATAGTTATATCAGGTAAGGGATTCGAACCCTTGCTTTCTTGTACAGAAAATTTGAACTTAAGTCAAACACCATAACCACTCGGTCAACCTGACTGTTACTAATTTAATTATTTTTGTGGACTTGAGTGTTTATAAAACTTTTTCCAGTATACATTGACTAAACCAGTTGTTTGTTTTGAAATATAGATTTTGTTTTGTTTGACCATAACATTGCAGTTATGAGTCTTGTGAACTGGGTGTTTAATATAGGGTTAAAGGCATTTTAAAATAATTTTAGAAAAGCTCTTAGGTATCGTGTCATGGGTTTAAGTAATGCATTACTGTTCGTTGACTAACATTTACCGTTACACAACATTATTTTGGTGAGCTCTACATGTTGTTGTTTGAGTCGTCAGTCTTTTGACTGGTTTGATGCAGATCTTCATGCCTCCCTGCCCCGAGCGAAATGTCTCATCTCTATGTAGCTACCACACCCTACATTCAAGGCTATCTGTTTAACATATTATAACCTTGGATCTCCCCTACAAGCTCTTGGGTTCAATTCCTAGATTTAACACAAACTTTTAAAAGTGGTATGACAACTAAAACTAGTCTACTCAGTCTCGGGTGGTCCAAATAAGTAGAGAGGGTGTGATTCACACCTCAACCATAGAGCACCATGTTCTTTTTTATTTTTAATAATGATAGCCATTTGTTCAATTTCACATTTCACACATTGAATTTGTCAATTTTCCATTTGCATTTTTTTAAATGACAGTTTGATGTTTTTCAATTTCATGATATGGAAACATGGATTTTTCCATTTTCATATTTACACATTTGTCAATTTCCCATTTGCATATATTTTCTTAAATGTCCGATTAAGGTTTTTAAATTTTGTCTATATGGAAACATGGATTTTCCATTTTGCTGTTTACAAATTTTTTATATATTTATTTTGTGTATGATGAAAAAAATCGATATTTCCAAAACAAGATTTTTTATTTTTCATTTTATGATTTTGTAAATGATCTTAATGTGAGTGCTTGACCATGGATTTTCCATTTTGCTGTTTACAAATTTTTTATATATTTATTTTGTGTATGTTGAAAAACGATATTTCCAAAACAAGATTTTTTATTTTTCATTTTATGATTTTGTAAATGATTTTAATGTGAGTGCTTGGCCATGGCAATAATACAGTCTATGTATGTGTTAGCGGAACCATAGAGTCTTATTACTACTGCAAGTAAGAATGTTTTACAAAATAACGACTATCTACCACTGCATTTGAAAACCAAACAATTGAAGTTCAATCGCAATCGGATGAATGGTATATGAACGCAAACGGAACTTTGTTGAATCGACTCGTGCGCCGTAACTCATTTGTAGAAACTACTCGTGCGCTACCTATTGTAAAATAAATGTCTATTCCAAAATGGCCTTTGTTGAACCTGTGCGTCGCAAGTCTGGTCCACTAGTTACCAAGGCCTTTCAACATATTATTCAACACTCCAAACGTCAACCTCAGTTGCTACAAACCGACCAGGGGAAAGAATTTTTCAACAAGGATTTCTCCAGTTTTCTCAAATCTAAGGATATTCACTATTACACCACGTACAGCAATCTCAAAGCCAGTGTGGTCGAGCGGTTCAACCGAACATTGAAAACCCATATGTGGAAAGCGTTTACAGCTCAGGGCACGTATCGCTGGTTGGACATGTTACCTGAGCTAGTATCACGTTACAATGACACCAAACATAGAACGATTGGGACCAAGCCACGTCTCGTAACAAAAAATATTCAGCGATTGGATAAACTGTTTAACCCCATAAAAACAGCCGATCCTAAACGTCACCGACTGAACATTGGGGATTTTGTTCGTGTGAGCAAATTTAAGTCTGCCTTCAATAAGGGCTACACGCCTCAGTGGGGGACTGAACTATTTCGAATTCGTCGAGTCTACTTGGACAGTCCAGTCACCTATTTACTCGAGGACCTCAACCATCAACCCATAAAAGGTAGATTTTATCTCCATGAACTTCAGAAAACAGCATTTCCTCAGCATTATCTTGTGGAAAAAGTGTTGAAACAAAAAGGAAATAAACTCTACGTCAAATGGTTAGGGTTTAACTCTACGTTTAATTCTTGGATCAATAAACTACATGTTGTGTGAACCTGTGTACTTTTTATTTATTCACACATGTTGTACACCACCTATAGCTCTATGTGTACAGCGCTCCGCGCTTCATGCATGTTCATACATGTTTGTCTTTCCCTTTCCTCCTGTGTTCTCTCATACATTACCCCCTCCCCTCTCCCTCCCTTCACCTCCCACCACTGCTGTTTGCAGCTCTTGCCTATCTATTGGTTGTGACATCATTCCCACAAGTTGCATCATACTTTTTACTGATTCAGCGATTCCCACGCTTTGAACATTCTCTTATCGTGCACGTGGACAGCTAACGTCCAACGTGAACACCTGTGCCGGATCAAATTTCACCTGAACTTGCATTTTGTCACGTACGAAGCAAGACGGGATGTAACTTGTTAACAGTTATCGCGCACGTGGACAGCTAACGTCCCAAGCGAACACCTGTGGTAGATCAAATTTCACCTGAACTTGCATTTTGTCACGTACGAAGCAAGACAGGATGTCACTTGTTTAGCGTGCATGTGGTTTCACACGTGTTCACATGCTCTTCCCTGCCACCACAATGGTCAGATTATTTCACCTTGAAGCGTCATTGTCATTTTTCCATTGCACCTGTTGTCAAGTCAGATCGGCGCCTTCCAATAAGCTCAAATGACATTCACCTCCTGCTCCTCTGCAAGTTGGTTTTCTGTACTCGCTTCGATCAACATAGAACCAAGTTCTCATTACCGTTTACATGTTAAAGGTAAAATGTGTGAAAAAACGCACCCTCGCTCTGTCATACACCGACCCGTCGAAATATCGATTGATCTATTGAACACAGCCACCGTGTTCAGCGACAGGTTCGTTGAAACACACACACACCCAGCCGTATCGTCTCTCTCAACCACCACGCTTTATAAACATTATAAACAGGTAACGGTAATGAATTTTTTTCAACATGTATGGCGTTAGGCCCTTTGTGAATTATTTTTTGGAAAAAATATCTACCACGCTCGAAAGGGGGCGTTAGCCCGAGTCCTAGGACACCTCGTAAACGTCTCTAGCGTTATAGGTTCGTGAGATATCGACAAAAATCACAAAAAACACATGTTTATCCCCAAAATCGCGTTTCCCAAATTTTTTAAAATTACAACGAGTCGTCAATAGCAAAGAGGACGTGACCCCAAGTCCTTGGACCCGTCGTACATGCCTCTAGCGTTATTGGTTCGTGAGATATCGGCAAAATCACAAAAAACACGTGTTTACCCCAAAATCGAGTTTCCAATTTTATTAAAAATTATAACGAGTGGTCTATAGCAAAGAGGACGTCAGCCCGAGTCTTTGGACCTGTCGAACACACCTCTAGCATGATTAGTTCGCGAGATATTAAAAGCACATGACCTTTTAGTTTTGGTCGTTTAATTAAATAAAGAGCCTATAGAAAAGTAGGGGGCATCACTACGAGTGCTAGGACACCCTGTATGTTCAAATCCGACCATTGGTTAGCGAGATATCAGGTTCGGGGCAAATACGAGGGTGGCTCAATAAGAAGTGGCGCAGCTCTGTCCTCATCCCACTACTACAGGTTTTAATCCTAGAGACTTGACATTTATTTGGTGGGTAGAGGGCATAGGGACCTTTCATTTATGTCAAACAATTTTTTTTGTAGAGTTCCTAGTTTCCAAAATATAGGATTTTCAAAATTCGAGTGTTTTCAAAAAAACATAAAAAGTAAAAAAGTGTCATTATAGAAAATAAAGGTCATAAAGACCATTCGTTTGGGCCATGGCATAACGTTCTATCATCTTTGGTTTTCAAACTATCACCAACTTTTGAAAACAAAAATTTTCAAAAAAAATTTCAAAAATATAACGAGTAGTCCACAGCAAAGAGGACGTCAGCCCGAGTCCAATGACATGTCATTTGTTAAAATCCGACCATGGGTTCACGAGATATTGGCTTGGACTAACGCGGCGGCCATGACACTCGTTGGAAACCGCCTCACCCCCCTACTAATGTATAACAAGCACTTGATACCGCTGTTGGAACAGTAGCCACAACTCTCGCGACAAAATATACTAGCAAATATGTCTTTGCGTGATCGTGTTTTAGCGTGATTGAGATACTAACATTTGTTTTTTAATTATTAAGGTTCGTATTCGTGAATATCAAAATGTGAACGAACAATGAGTGAAAGTGGCTGTGCTCGAAATTAGGCCTAAAAACTGATGAATACCTCAACACCGAAAAGAACTTAAAAATCAATTTGGTGTATGTACCGTGATTATTTCGGCATCATTATGATAGTTCCCGAGATGTTCCTTCTTTGGCATAACGCGCACCTTCAGACACCTGTAATCAATTTAATCAGTATGTCAGCGTATTATTACGTTTTACCGCGTCTTTCTTACAAAACTAGCCTTGCATAGGTGCTCTCATATTTCTATTTAAATTCGCTTTTAAAACGATAACGCAGCTTATTTGTGCCAAGTACCGTGATGTATAGAGTGTATTCTGCCTATCCAAGAAAAAATCTTGACTTGTCATTGAAGTTTTATGTCACTAAAATCCAAGACTTGTTGGAGTGGTTTACGGCTTCAAAAGCATAGGAAGAGCCATTTTCTTGCTACCCAAATTGGGCGCGCCGTTTGGCTTCAGCAGGTTGCACTAGGCAGCGCAGCGAAGGCATCTCCTTCCGTTCTTTCCTCCATGTCGAGGAGCGAAGAGCCCGGGTTTTATATTCGGGTGCATTCGGATAATATCGTCACAGCTCGTGCGAGGCAGCCAAGCATTCATGTTGCTCCAAGGGCTGCACCAAGCGGAATATTTGTGTATACATACTGCAGGCGGTTTGGCGCGTTGTCATGGCAACCGTTCAGTTATACGTCACAAGTCAGCCCGTATTGCTGTGAGCATTGGGAGGGCTGCACTCACGGTCAGAATTCAAGGCGCAATCGTGAAGGAAACAGACTGCGGGGCTTGCTTAATTACTAAGTATGAGCGCTACGCCGGTTGTGTAATCACAACATATAAAGCGCACTCTTCTTTCTTTTTAACGAATACGGTAGGGTTTAAAGAGAAAATATAGGGATTCAGAAAATGATATACAATTGTTTTGAGAAATGTTAGTTCAGCCGGGCTGTACCTGATGCACCTGAAAAGCCGCTACTGCCAGTGAGTGCTAAACACTCTTGACTCCACATTAACCAGTTATGGGACATATGTCTGTATATCAAACACCGTGAGTCAGTGCTAAACACTCTTGACTCCACATTAACCATTTATGGAACATTATGCCTGTATATCAAACACCCCCAGTGAGTGATAAACACCCATGACTCCACATTAACCATTTATGGGACATACGTCTGTATATCAAACTCCACGAGTCAGTGCTTAACACTCTTGACTTCACAGTAACCATTTATGGGACATCATATCTGCATATCAAACACCATGAGTCAGTGCTAAGCACTTTTGACTCCACATTAACCATTTATGGGACATACTGTATGTCAGTGGCGACTCCTGATTTTTATAATGTGTAGGACGTAATAGGATGAAGTCCAAAGATAAATTAATGAGAAAGGTTGAAAATTACAGTTTTCGGTAGGCTATAGCCTACTGAATGAAAATCCACAGCATGCTTCCAGTCTCCGACCGGGTCAGGAATGGAATGAATGAAGCCCCTATCTAGCGGCGAGGATATGAACTGTGCCGGCTGCCGAGGCCTGACGCACTCCTCTGGGGAAATGATTAAATGAATGACAGATGAAGTGAAATGATAGTAGAGAGTGTTGCTGGAATGAAATTTTGACAGGGAAAACCGGAGTACCCGGAGAAAAACCTGTCTGCCTCCGTTTTGTCCAGCACAGATCTCACATGGAGTGACCGGGATTTGAACCACGGACCCAGCGGTGAGAGGCCGGCGTGCTGCCGCCTAAGCCACGGAGGCTTCCCAGGCTATAGCCTACTGTAGTTCGATTTCTAAAGGGAAGAGCATGATGATAATAATAATAATAGTAATAATAATAATAATAATAATAATATCAGTCTGTAAAGTATATAGTGAACAACATAAAACACACCTGGTTAGTGGATTATTTGAATTTCAGATCGATTCTCCTGTCCTTATTTTCCGCGAAGATATCGATGATTGTGTCATGGAATTAATGTTTTTTTTTTCAAGCCCCGGAAGAAAACTTTCTCGATAGAAAGTGATGCTAGACCATTGAGACGTTTTTGTGCTGTAGAATTTCTGCAGTATGTTTTAATGCGCTTCAACAAAGAGAAGCTCCTTTCTGTTGAAGCACTAGTAGCGGGAATAGTCAGAATTAAGTTGATGAGTTTTGACACTTCCGGTTTTTTTTTTTTTTTTTAGCGTATGGCTTTTAGTGCCGGGAGTGTCCGAGGACATGTTCGGCTCGCCAGTTTTGTAGCTGCTTCGAGACGGACACCCAATGGGTGAGCTACAAGTACCGTTGGGGAGGGAAGGAGGGAAGTTGGAATGTAAGGACGAGGAGTTGGAAGGTAGCGGCTGTGGCCTATAGTTAGGGACCAACCCCGGCATTTGCCTGGAAGGAAGATGGGAAACCACAGAAGACCATCTTCAAGGTTGCCGGCGGGGGGATTCGAACCTCCTCGCCTCCCGGATGTGAGCGACTGCCATCAGTCATGCCGTAACCACCACGGCTAACTCACACGGTGACGGTGAACTGAAGACGTAAGACAATTCAGAATTTAGTCCCGGACTGTCGAAAAAGCTGCCATATGGCGATTTCATTAGAGAATGAAGATGATTAATGGGAAAACAGTGAGAATATTCCTCAAATTTGTCGACATTTAAAAGGGCGAAAAATGTCAAAGAATGAAGGTTTCTAAATCTCTCTTCAATACGTGCTGAGAAGTGATCAACTATTTCAAAGTATAGGCGGCGAAATGAGGTTTTCATGTCATCTTTATTGTCAGTTCGTTACTTCTTTGTAACAGGAGCGTCTTTGTTATGTAGTTTAGTCCACAATTCATCAAACTCCTCTCGACATGACTTCAGAAACTCTTTAAATTCTTGGATTTTACTCTCACAAAATATAACGTCACATATCTTCTTATGCAAAATTTTGAAAAGTATTTCCAACAGAAAATTGAACTCAAAATCAAGAAGGTTCTTAAGAAATCCTTTTGCACAAAATCGTGTTTCAGGATCGAAAGACATTGTGTCATTCTCAATTATTTGACTGAACAACTGAATCAGTTCTGTTTTGTGGTTGTAAATCATTTCCACTAGTCTATTGTTGTATAACCATCTGGTTGGAGCAACAGAAGGAAAACGGGCATTTACTATCTCGTCAAGAGCATGAGTTCTTTTGCTTGAATAGGAGAAAAACGACACGAAACCGGAAATGGTCGAGAAAAATATTTTACAATTTCTGATCACTTTTACACAGTCCTGCAATACTAAATTTAATTTGT
The DNA here is from genome assembly GCA_946902985.2 of Meconema thalassinum. Lineage (NCBI taxonomy): Eukaryota > Metazoa > Arthropoda > Insecta > Orthoptera > Tettigoniidae > Meconema > Meconema thalassinum. The sequence goes on from OX336393.1 coordinate 182,398,081, forward strand.
GTGCATATCAGATAGTGAGCAATGCTCGTGGACACTTTGACTTTACTCTCGCGGCTAGTCCGTATATTGGCCAGTATTGACAAATGCGCCGTCATAGGTTTGAGCAATTAACTTACTACTGCATTGAAACTCATCTAAATGATTAAAGACATGTGTTGCTATTCTTTCGGCACTTCTGTTATTGCTCAAATCAAGGAATCTTATGAACCTTTCTTGAATTTCACCCTTAGGATCAGCATATCTGAACACTATACTTCATTGTTCCTTCCTTGATATGTCCATTGTCTCTTCTACAATAATTGCAACAAACTGCGCAGCAGAGATTTCGGCTTTTATGTTCTGCATTAAGTGTTGAACACAAGCGTCGATTAAGTCATTTTGTATCATTGAACCTTGGCCTAAGAACACAGTACAATTTTGTAGGTGATTATGCAAATTCACGTCGCGTTCTGCCATGTATTGAAACAACTCCCTGTTCAGTAATTGCCTTTATTAGCAGAATCTTCCGATTCATTATGGCCTCGAAAAGGTAGCTCCTAAAGCGCCAGGAAGCAAGTAGCGTCTATTAAACACTTCATAACGTACCTATTACCTTTCACTTTTTCATTGTGTTTGTCTATTGACTCTTTAAAGGCTTTGCTAAGACAGCATTCAATTCTAGTATCTGAGTTTTGAAATTGTTTCAGTGAGATTGCCGCTGCAATGTGTTCCTTACTTTATTGATGCCGCTTTCGTAATACATTTCCTAAATTATTCAAATCAGCTACGCCACTGCTGTTCCAAACATTTTTCTGAACAGAAAATAGTAAACAAGGCCAACAGTAAAGCTTATTTAATGCCTTGCACCCACATAACCAAGGTATTTCTGCATATTTGGAAACGAAAAAATTTAATTTTACTATTTTCCCACCATTTTTTTTGAATTGACATAAGTTAGGTAGGGGAGGAGTAGGTCGTCCCTTCGAGATAAGTTCTTTCTTCTCCGCATGGCTAAATGAACTGAATCGATGCAGAAAAAGCCGCTCGATAACACATTTACGGTCACATGGCTCCTCTATTGCACCTGTTAGGCTACTGCTATTTGGTTCTGGTCCCGAAGTACCTGGCGTATTCACGCTGGCCATCGTTTAAAAATACTACACACGAGATAAATCAACGCACTTTAATAGGCTACTTATTCATTTAAAATAATTATTATAGCGGGGCTAAATTGAAGATATTAGACTCAATTATTCAGTCGCACAGCACTATTACGAACACATTACACAGCACAACACAATACAATACAATCGAACTACAAAACCACTCAAATGATGTGCACACGGTGAAGACAGACTGCCGTATCCATTCTGACCGCGCGAAATCGTAACCAATAAGCCTGTAGTGCTGGTTTGAATGTAACCAATAGCGAGACTTGAGGATCTCAGTAGACGTCCTCAGAGCGCCATTTAACAGACCATACCTGCCCCTTCCCCCTCAAGGTCCACCATGCATTTCTTAAGCTATAAATACGTGCTTTGAGGATGCAAGGCTCTCTTCCTCAGTTTCTACTCCGGGTGGTGAAGGTCACACTTCACCCATCTAGGGGTGAAATGTAGAACTAGTTACAAGTCCTGACAGTGACAGTGACACAGAGCTTATCGAGAGGGCGCGCAAGTTAGCCCCAAACACTATTTTACAAAACTCTTTTTTTTAAATAGGTACAGCTGAGAGCTGACTGTAGGATGATCCTCACATCCTACATGGAGGAATCGCCACTGCTGTATGTCTGTATATCCAGCACCGCGAGTCAGTGCTAAACACCCTTGACTCCACATTAACCATTGAAACGGTCTCACCTTTCTTGTTGTTGTAGCAGCAGTGGAAACGTGCGCCTTAGTCCTGCGCTGGGCCATGTAACAGGACTAGGAGATGATGAAATATGACCAGAATAATGGTAGATCAAGAGGGAGATAAATGTACCAGAGGTGTGGACTGAACGTACATTCACATGGCAGTGAATGCAAGTTCAATATGATGCCGTACTTATAATGAACCATGGGCCTAGCCTAGAACCAAAGGAAATAGCATAGAATAACGATCCAAACATCAGACGAAAGAAAGTACTCAGACACCGCGCATATATAATAGAGAGGTAGTGTATTGATCAATAAGAATAACAGATACTGACGAGGAAGCGATACATACTAGAAGTTAGGTTAAGGTAATGAAAAACACATGAAGTTACGGTAAGATAAAGGATGAATGATCGTGACGTTTATGTGATGGTCATAAGAGGAAGAGGGGGATTCGTTAAGGGAAAAGTATGCACGTACAGTGCAAGGTTAAATTGGGAAAATAAAAGATTAAGGGGCTAGACGAGGGAGTCAGGAAAATGGGCGTACCGACAAAGAAGTGAACTGTATCCCGTATAGCCCATAAGATACAGAGAAAGTGGGGGATTTTCGGAGGGACAAAGGTTAAAAGAGTAAGTACATGTAGGACTGACGTAAGTGAACTAAACATGAGGCAACAAAGCAACCGACTATTAAATTAATACCAGAAGGTAACGTACAGCAATAAATAAGTAAAATCCATCGAGATAAGGTACGGTAAGGAAATAGGAATCAAGCTGAGTGCAGTGGAGGGAAATACGTACGATAAAGGGGGAATTAGGTATACACAACGACTTGCGTGAGAAAAGACGCAATCATAAATACGTACGATAAAGGGGGAATTAGGTAGACACAAAGACTTGCGTGAGAAAAGACGCAGTCATATGTAATAAAGGAACAAAGGTAAAGGAAAGTATATGTGGTGTACGGCATAGGCCTTACTTGGGGCAAGGAAACCACGAAGATGGAAGTTGTGACCACCAGATCTAGATATCATAAGTGGACCAGGGTACAATAGAGAGGTCGCAACCGAACCCTATGTCCACAAGCCCACCGTCAGACAGATAGCGATCGGTGAAATCACGGGTCATAATTGCGTCCCTAAGCGAACAAGCTTGGGAACAGGCCCGTCGCACGAACGCGGGACCAAACGACTCCGGGAAGATAAAAACCGCACAGTAAGCCAATAACCGTAACACACACAAAATACAAGAGGGACAAAAGGGGAAGGTAAAGGTAACGAAAAAGCACTCAAAGAAAACAAACATAAACACGGTGGACATACTATACTAGGTGAAACACCATAGTATTCCACAAAGGATTCACACACACATGCAAAAGGAAGGAAGTCGAGAACTTACCTTGATGGTATCGGAGTGAAGCAAACATCACAGAATTACGATAAAAGAAACGAAAATTCTACATGAAAAAAAAAACAACACAGAAGACTGCCCAGAGACAAACAAGGAGTTGTCCCTGGTAACAGAGCAGAGAAGCATGGATACAGAAAAGAGAGGGACCACTAATCACGATTCGGTATAGTAACGAGTTACTATAACGAACCTGATCAGCAATTATAGAAATGTCCACTGATCTGCTCAGTTATTCTGGCCAGTAATAACCGAGAAGAAGAGAGAACAATCCCCATAATTGGCACGAGAGAAGGAAAAGTAAAGGGGTGTAAATTAAAATACGTGAAAATGGTTCACCATTTATGGAACATATGTCAGTTTATCAAATACCGTGAGTCAGTGCTATACACTCTTAACCCCACAGTAACCATTTATGGGACATATGTCTGTATATCAAACACCGTGAGTCAGTGCTAAACACTCTTTACTCCACATTAACCATTTATGGGACATATGTCTAAATATCAAACACCGTGAGTCAGTTCTAAACACTCTTTACTCCACATTAACCATTTATGGGACATATGTCTGTATATCAAACACCGTGAGTCAGTGCTAAACACTCTTGGCTCCACATTATCCATTCATGGGACATATGCCTGTATATCAAACACTGCGAGTCAGTGCTAAACACTCTTGACTCCACATTAACCATTTATGGAACATATGTCTGTATATCAAACACCGTGAGTCAGTGCTTAACACTCTTGGCTCTATATTAACCCTTCATGGGACTTATGTCTGTATATCAAACACCGTGAGTCAGTGCTTAACACTCTTGGCTCCACATTAGCCCTTCATGGGACATATGTCTGTATATCAAACACCGTGAGTCAGTGCTCAACACTCTTGACTCCACATTAACCCTTCATGGGACTTATGTCTGTATATCAAACACCGTGAGTCAGTGATAAACACTCTGACTCCACATTAACCATTTATGGGACATACTGTAGGCTATGTCTGTATATCAAACACTGTGAGCCAGTGCGAAACACTCTTGACTCCTCATTAGCCCTTCATGGGATATATGTCTGTATATCAAACACCGCGAGTCAATGCTAAACACTCTCGACTTCACATTAACCCAACGAGCTTTAAAGATACTATAGAGAGGCTAAGGCACCGTTCACAGCGCTCTTAGCGGAAGATATTGGTAAGAACGTCCGCCATGTTTTCCGGAGTCATCGAGTCAAAGCATTCAGTCAGCTTATTGCGAGGGATGCAACGAGCTCGTTGGAGGGAAGAGTTCAGTAAAGGGACAAAGGGACAAAATCACCTATCAGGAGATCAAATAAAGCTGTGACATGTCAGAATATAGATAAATGTATAGACTATTTAAAAGATTTGAAACTTACTGATGGCACATCTTTACACAACTCTTCTAAAAGAATTGCTGTTAGTGGATGGATCATGGACCTTTTGCAGGCGCGGATCTAGAGTTTGGCTTTGGAGGGAGGGGGGGGGGGGGGGGCGTGTCAGAGAATCGAAATTGTTCAGAAAAATAGTATAACTAAAAACGCAATCACAAAATAAACAAACGTACAAAACCAGACAAATTTTTTGCAAGCTACATGGATAGAAATTTGATGCGTTTAGCGCACCAAAAATATTCGTACAAATTGCAACGGCGTGTTTTGCGACTTTTACATCGAGCTTCGAGAAAAGTATCAAGGTACGTTACAGTTTCGGCAAGTCGAGTTGGTACCGACAAAGCTTAAATTGCCAACCAAGCTTGCAGTTTGGACGTCGGCAATTTTTTTTGGTACGAAAAAAGCCCCAAATTCCTATCCGTGCGTTTCTGCACATTCATCGTGACATCACTATAAACATGGTTTCGGTGATCACAAGGTTTGCCAAACAAAATAGACGAGTTGATTTTGTTATATAAATAATCGTTTTTATATAATAGGTATGAAGTTGTAAATATGTACAGTTGTAACAGAACATAATATAATAATTGCAATAAAGATATTTTCAGTATTGAATAAAATGAAAAAAAAAAACCACCTGTTTTTCAGTTAAAATTCGTTAAGTTTTATTTGTCTGGTTATAGTGTTTCCGTTTTTTGAGTTTGAAAAAAAATTTGGTCTCCGTTTGGGGGGGGGGGGTGTCATATGACCCCTGTGACCCCCCCCCCCCCCCCCCCTTTGAATCCGCGCCTGAACTTTTGAGCGTTAAGGGCCTTGCAGAAACTTATGTTTGGGAATCAGGTTTAATTCTAAAATGTATTCTTACTCGTAAGTTAAGTCAAGACCATTCAGAATTGTTATTTTCTTGTTTGAGAAGTAGGGGTGGAAACAGAAACAATCCTTAGAACAAGCCTTAGAATTCAAAGCTGCATAGGAAATGCTTTGCTCAAATTGATCCTTCCCCTAAAGCTAATGTGAAGACAGATGACAGTCTAATCCTAAGTCCTCCCATTATGCAGCCTATTGTAATTAATGTTGATGTAGGCCTAAGTGAACTTGACTATGTAGAGTGTTTTAAAACCCTTTCCATTTTCAGTGATCAAGTGGTAGAATATGTTGCAGGTGGTGTTGTAAGAAATGTCGAAGAAAATCAAATGTGTGGAATGCTTAGATGTTCTATTGACAATGAGTAGGCCTAATGACCCAAAGTGTGGTCTCATAAAATGCAAAGATGTGGGCAACTCATTGTATAATCCATCCGATGACTTTAAATATTTGTGTAAGACAGCAGAGTGTGTTTTCAGGAGTAATGTTCATATCTTGGACAAAAACTGCAAATATATCTTGCTCAAACTAGAGACAAAGGTATTTACAATGTTAAACTGCTGTTTGTTCTCTTCTTTTGAACACCTATTCACTGCAGTAGAACCATGTGAAGAATGGCATTATGTGAAGCTGATACGGCATATAGGCCCTACTGAAGTATTACTTCACTTGCAGAGTATATCATGCACTCAGAGAATAGTCCTCTCGAATCAGAGGCAAGTGAGACAAGTTTTAACAAAGCTGGTTCTATTTAAGGGACAGTAATTACAATTGCGCAGTGTAAATAGCCTACAGCACTATTGTTATAACCTGAAACCATTCTCAATGTTTAAGAAGTGATTGGACTTCATAATTTGTCGTAAATATGTTTCTTATTAATGTTCCAGCATGCCTTGCCCTGATACTTCAACATATGGCATAGCTCCTCCCCCTTTCCTTTGACTCCAGAGAAAATGGCGGACACCGTTTCAAGTAGCTTCAGTCAGGCGGCTCTCCTGCCTCTCTATAGTAATGTTTAAGCTCGTTGCATTAACCGTTTATGGGACAGATGTCTGTATAGCCTATACAACATCCTAAGTCGGTGTTTTACACAATAACACTATCGTCAGATAAAGCTATCAACACTGTCGCCAAAAGGCTCTGCAATCTGTTCATAACGATGGTCTCGCTATAGGCAACGGTACTTTGTGCATTCTCTTTCCTCCTGTTTATTATTTCCCTTACTCTTTTTTGTGTGTGTTCCATTTCCTCTTTTAGTCATAGGTTTCTCTTTCATTTTCACGATCACCATAACCATTAAGGACCGAAAACCCAGATGTTAAGCTCCTTAAAACAACAATATTATCATCATCTCTGGACGCTACCCGTGTTTGTCAGCAGATGGAAAAATCAAGTCTTATGATAGTCGGTCAGAGCCTGTGGTGCCTGTAGCTTTGTGTATACGGGCTGGGGCTAGGATTTTTATGTAAATGCAGTACATATTCTTTCTCTTTGCTTATACATAACTGAAAATTATAAATGTACATGAATTAGAGCTTACCTATCATAAGATCTAGTTACATTTTACTCTTACATATTTTACATATTTGATCATAATGATTTTTTTACATACCGTACATATTCTGTCTCTTACTGTAAAAAAAAGTATATTTCGCAAGTGAATTATGCGGTAATTCTAAACAGTCTGTATGACAACATTTGTTCACTAGAAACTCAGGTACCGGTACATGAAATGGATTTTCCAAGCAATTCATAAGCTGCTGAGAAAGATCCAGGGAATAATTCCAAGAAATAAAGAAATATATTAGTGGAGATAAGGGCATGGGAATTCACGTCACACCCTGCCGGAGACTCAGTGGCTAGTCTTCAGTTTATTTCAATTGTTCAGTGAATGCCTGAGACTCTACTTTATAACCTGTTGTTCAGAAAGGCTGCTATATTTCCTCCCACCCCGCAAACAAAAAGTGCCCCTCACATTCTTGAATTCGTACCCATTTTCTCATACATAAGAATGGAATTTATTTAAATTTGCTATAATGTGGGCATCTTTAATTAATTATTGTACAACACTTTATTCTGCAAAAATATAATGAATAAAATCAGGAACCTTCAAGTAATATTATGTGTACTACGGTATATCATTTATATAAGAATTAAATTGAAGTAATATTACATATTTTTTTAAAATGTAATATTACATATTTCACCTAATACCATTATATACTGTAAATATGTACCGTACATATTTTGCATGTTGATATTACATACAATTCCTAGTCCTAGTCTTCACGTATCCACTGCTCATCCACACCTCCATCTATTTCTCTCACTATCGTAGAAGCAGCAGTAGTTAGGGACGGCTGTCACACGGAGGGTGAGGATACTACCCCCCCCCCCCTCCCAGAAGAAAAAAAAACGGTCCCGGGTCCAATCATACAACACCTGTAATTTATTATTAACATAATCTATACCTGAATGCCCCGTTTTGTAGCGACGTTACGTTACTTGAAGTGTGTGCAGAGCCGTAGAGAGCGATCACGGGCCCTAGGTCGAGGATTCCTGGCCCCTCCATTTGTTTTAAACCTGTTACATAATTTTGTAAGTATTAAGCTTGAATTTCTTTCACCCATAAATAACTCCGTGGAACTCAGCATGTTCATATTGAATATCAGTTTACTTGGTTTTCAATTCTTCAACCACTCTTTTTTTTTTGTCTGTCATTGCTTGTTGCTTTACTTCAGGATTTTGATAACTGTGCATTTAAATTATCATTTTCGTTATATCAGGCCGTGTTCGGTCTCCATAAGAATAAGCCGTCCTTATTTCAGAGATGTATGAAGTGTACAGTCCCGTGAGAATTAATCAGAACAATGGATTTTTTTCATTATTTTCCGAATAGTTGGCAATAGTGTGATACACGCGACTTATTTTGGTTCCCGCGCTTTCTGCACGTTATTTGCGCTGTTGTGGGTAAAAGCGGTATTTATTTCGAAGTGAGTCACTTTGGAGGATTTTTGAGGCGGTAGTAATACCTATTTCTTCAATGGATACGATTCCAAGAAAGCGTAGTGCGATTATAGCATTCTCGCAAAATACGAGGTACGTTTTAGACACAAAGAGCTACTAAATTTAGTGTTGGAGTAGGCATCAGCTTTGGAGTAGGCACTATAAATAGAATTAATCAGCAGTACAATCAAACTGGATGAATTTCACCGAAGAAAACGGGGAGTTGTGGCATGAAAAAGACGCCTACTGATATTGTCAATGCCAAATCGTGTGAAAGAATTTAAAAACACAAAGCAGAACATATCAGCTATTAGAAAAAAATCAAGGTATGTATTATGTGAATAAATGAATAATGTGTACTTTATTGCCACGTTCCGATTAATTCACACGGGACTGTATAGTGACATTTTTGAGAGTTTGAATTTGAAACTTACCGCCTTATATAGGTATCTTCATCTTCCGTATGTTAGCCTATACATTATGGTTGCGTTCACGGTAGCAAACAGTTGATCAACAGCTCCAAAGCTGATGCATCGGGAGTGGGATCAGGTTTTACGTGTACCTGTGAACGGTTTGCTCCATCTGATTTGTAGCAGCACGCGTTGTTCGAAAGTGGACAAGGGCGATGTAGGCCTACTATCCTCGAGCCTGCGATGTTGAAATGATCAGATAATCTTGTGGGAGTGAATGCTGATATCAGATCAGTATCTAATATACCTTTAGTTTTGCAAACTCGGAACGAAATTGCTCTGAAACTATGTACCGAAGGCTGTGAACATGTATCAAACCATACCTTGCTCCCGATAATATTAGACCTACGTAGGCTACGTAAATTTCTTGTCTTTCTGATACGGCATTTATTGTATTATGCTAGTTCGGCTACGGTAAAGAATACTTAACAGTTTAACGTATGGCACGTTATTTTAAGGAGGTATATCCCAAGACTTATGACAATTGAAGTCATTTTAATCCCTTCAAATTGAACAAGGTAGGTTAGGCCTACGTCTCAATAGACGAATATTTATTCAAGAATATCAATATAGCTTTGATTTTATTAATGTAGGGTTATATCCTATGAGAAGGGTCAAGAGTCTGTAAGTCTAGCAGTAAACCTCTTACCAGTCATCCACACATGATGTCTTCATGATTTGTTAGCACTGCTCCATCTATCTAATTTGTTCCTAGGTATCCTTCATGCTGATACTTTCCTGCTTCTTATATCTTTTCTTTTTCACTCTAGTTTTCTTCTAAAGGATTTAAAGCTTTTGGATTTATTCATCAGATTAACTGTGCTGTACAGTTTTTAGTTACTGTACTATACACATTAATTGTATTTACAAAAAATCAGGTTAGATTGCAAAATTAATTTGAAACACTACAAGAATATAAATCACATTGTCCCTACTTGTCAATTAGAGGTATTTATCTGGATCATTACCCTTCCCCTATCTAATAAGGTCAGATGACCTCAAGGTTCCACCCTTTAAAATTATAACCAACATCTAGAAATAAAATTTCTAGGTCCCTCATCTAAAGCAAAGGAAATCATGGTACGAGCCTGTATTATCCTTGTTATACCGGCACCTTACTTGTTTACACCCCAATATTAGTACTTAAAGAGAAAGGCACAACATGAACTGTTGATGGATTAACTTAGTCTCTTACTTGGCAGTCCATTCTCCTCCTATCAATACACAACTGGTTTCCATACCATATTCCCTATAAGCTACTGTTCATCTAATGAAAATGAAAAATGTTAGGCTACAGATTTTTGGTTGAAAACAGTTGTCTAAAAGATGCTTTCACAATTGATTTTTCAATAGATCATGTCATCAAATGGTCCAGTAACATGGTAAGAATTAAGGAAAATAGGGCATTTTAAAATTATTGCTACCCAAGTCTGGACAGTACAGAATAAGGTAGAGGAAACTAGACTGCAAAAATATAAACTGAAAAAAAAAATAGATGTAAAAAGCAGGTAAGTACCAGGATGAATGACTCCTAGGAACAAAGATAAATGAAGCACTACTAAAGAATACATCTTTTCTGTGATAATTTGAAGCCATTCATTTTATTTTATTTTTCAGTGTTGCCTATACAAATTGTATTTGCTGCTTCTCAGTCGGGCAACGTGGGGTACAAAATTATAAATATGTAAACACACTCCTGGAAACAATTACATGTATTAGTTGCCCATTGCCCATTTAAGTGTGATAACTAACTAATACATGTAATTTTTTCCAGGAGTGTGTTTATATATTTATAATTTTGTACCCGAAAAGCAGCAATGACTACATTTTATCTTTAATTTCAGTACATAATCATTACCAGCTGCTTGATGTACGATACTGGTACTTCAATGGGGCTTGGCTAGTGGACTCGCACAATTACATTCCATTACCGAAGGTAACATTCATGACTCATCACTCTCTTAAAGGTATTGATACTTGGTTACTAACAATTCCCCTTGTTGCTCAATATGTGCCTGGTAGAGTGATGGTTGGTACGAATCAGCAAACTAAATGTTAAAAGAAGTAATAATTTCCACCTAGGCTCATTACAAGATTGAATACAAATGAAACTACAATACAGCAGACCTATAGGTGTAGTTTTGTAACAAACATAGTTCATTTAGTCACCGTACAAGAACATCAGGTCTTCTGTGGTCAGCAGCAAATACTGCTGTGTGATAGAATATGCAGATTATAAAGTGAAGCATCACTGTAATGAGGTGTTAAAACTCAGGCAAGCTGCGATAAGGTAAGAAAATTATGGGCAAACTGGGTAAGTGCTGTGTCGAACATTGCTCAATCTTCTCTGCTTGTGTAAGAAGAGCAATATATTATATTTCTTGAGTTTCAATACATAGGCCTAACTATTACCAGCTTCTTGGTAGCCTACTGCAGTGAACCTAGGCTAGTGAGCTTGCCTAATTGTAGCCTATACTGTACAGTACTAGTAGGTAATATTCATGACTCCTCACTCTCTTTAAGTTATCATTTTACTAACAATTTCCTTTACAGGTTACTAAGCTTGTAACTTAAAGCCTCCTTCCCAATCCTAGCCTCAGTTAAAAATACATGCACTACTACTGACACCACAGCATTTTGAAATGTATCCTGTAGCCTAGGCTACTGTTAAAATATAGATCAATATGTAGCATACACACAAGAGAGTGAGTAAAATAAGTTAGTCTTATGTCACAATTTCTAAATCCATTCTCATAATACATTTTACTTAATAGTCAGTTCCTATTTGAGTACAGAGACCTAACCTGTCCCCTGAGAGAAAATCATCGCTCGTTTGATAAAAGGAAGTAAAGGATGGAAATTTTGGTATTGGATTAGTTGAAGCATGGACAAAATACAGTATGTGCATACAATAATTGTCACAAAATGTTAATACTCAGGCATGTTGAGATACTGTAAGTGAAGGAAATAAAGGACAAACTGGGTAAGTGCTATGTTGAAGAGTGTTTAATTTTCTCTCCTTGTGTAAGAAAAGAAATATATACAGTATATATATATATATATATATATATATATATATATATATATATATATTGATAAAAGGAAGTAAAGGATGGAAATGTTGGTATTGGATTAGTTGAAGCATGGACAAAATACAGTATGTGCATACAATAATTGTTACAAAATGTTAATACTCAGGCATGTTGAGATACCGTAAGTGAAGGAAATAAAGGACAACCTGGGTAAGTGCTATGTTGAAGAGTGCTTAATTTTCTCTCCTTGTGTAAGAAAAGAAATTTATATACAGTATATATATATATATTATATCTTACATTACATCACCAAAACAATTCATAAGATCATCACAGACATTTGGATCACAGAGAAAATGCCAGAGGAATGGAAATGTGCATTGTTCCACCCATTACATAAAAAGGGTGATAAGTCAGATCCAAAAAATTACAGAGGGATTTCTCTAGTGCCAGTCGCTTACAAAATATTCTCTAAAGTGTTATTGAACAGACTAGAACCTCAAGCAGATCCACAAATAGGAGAATACCAGGCAGGCTTCAGAAAAGGGAGATCATGCATCGAACAGATCTGGAACTTGAGAACACTACTGAAAGTCAGACAGACAAAAAACACTGTAGTTACCTTTGTGGACTTTAAAAAAGCATACGACAGCATTGATAGACAAACGCTCTTTGCAGTACTGGAAGAATATGGCATTGACAAAAAACACAGGGCACTTATACAACTAACGCTCACGGACACCACCTCTAAAGTTAAGTTCATGGGTGAAATTTCAGAACCCTTTCATATACGCACAGGTGTCAAACAAGGAGACGGCCTCTCACCAATCTTGTTCAACATGGTCTTGGACAAAATTGTTAAGCAGTGGGAGGAACAAGTTAAAGGAATACAGCTAGGAAGAACCCGCGAAACAAAAACAATCATAAAATGTCTGGCATTTGCAGATGACGTAGCCTTACTCAGCAATAACACACAGGAGGCAAAGGAAGCACTGGAACGATTACATGAAATAGCTGCTAAAACAGGTTTACAGATATCTTATGAGAAGACCCAATACATGGAACGACACACCAACAATGTACAAACCATGCATACCATATATGAATCCATACAAAGAGTTGAAAAATTTAAGTACTTAGGAGAATATATACAAATAGGAGGATCAAACAAGGTGTCTAACATAGAACGAATGGAAAAACTCCAGAAAGCATACAAACTTACATGGTCACATTATAATAAGAAAAGCATATCAAGACAGGCCAAACTTAGACACTACAAAACAGTTGTATCACCAGAATCATTGTATGCGTCAGAAACGACCACAATTGGAGCATCTGGCATCATAGAAACAGAAAAAAATGAACGTAAAATTCTGAGAAAAATATTTGGAGCAGTACACAGAGATGGGATTAGGATGAAAAGACCTACCAAAGAGCTATATGAACACACAGACAGACTCACAGATATCATTAGAAAACGCAGACTAACTTTCTACGGGCACATACAGAGAATGAACAATAAACGACATACAAAGAGAATCTTTGATGTAGTAAACAGTTCAAAAAGGAAAACAAATTGGTATCTTGAAATAGAAGAGGACTTAAAGCAATTAGGGATCAACAAGCAAATGATAGAAAACAGAGACAAATCCAGAAACAAAATTAAGAACGCCAAATTTTTAGTAAGTGAAAGGAAGAAGATAGGAACATTGTGGACGGAACAAAGGAATCAGGAACACAGTCAAAGAATGAAGAGATTTTGGGAAGAGAAGAAGGGAAAGAAGTGAAAATTGTGACATCATGAGATATTTAAGTTCATACACTGTCCATAAGGGCAAAAATGATGTAATAATAATAATAATAATAATATCTTGAGTTTCAGTGCATAATCATCCCAGCTTCTTGATGTACGGTACTGGTTGCCTACTGCAGTGAACATTGGCTATTGAGCTTGCCTAATTATAGCCAATGGTACCAGTACGGTAGGTAATATTCATTACATTGAAAGGAATGTGGATGTTTAATCTAGACCTGAACAGCAACCGAGAAGCAAGATAACTCTTAAGATAAGACTGCTAATGTCATGAAAAGAAAAGTAATGGTTACCGGTACTTGAAATGCTTACCAAGGGAAGCTGGTTTCTTTCAAACATAGAAACATATTTATAGGCTAGGGCCTATACAAGACCAAATTAACATCATTCAGTCCAAGCTGAAAGCCAGGGGGGGGGGGGGAGGAGGAGGTCTTGCGGTCTGATAATGAGCTGTGTGAATTTAAAATACCGTACAATTTAATGAAACATTTACGATTGTTTCAAGAAATAATATTGGCCAAGTGAATAGGTTTTTCAGCATTCTTGAAAGGAATGTGGATGTGTAGGCTAATCTAGACCTAATCAGCATCCAAGAAGCAAGAGAACTGTTAAGATAAGTCTGATAATACCATGAAAAGAAAAATACTGATAGGCTACTAGTATTTCCCAGTCATTACATTCTGATCAGCCAAACACTCAGTTTTCTATTGGAAGAATAGCCTAATAATGCAGGCACAGACAGACCTACGGTACCGTAATTCTTATATCATATTCCATACAAATCCTTAACCCCACAAGTACCGGTACCGGTAGCCTACGGTATTGAAATAATTTATTTTTGAGTCAAGACTGGGGTAGGCCCAGTACAATGCAGGTATTTTTTATACAGTACCGGTAGACTATGCTTGCTCCAAATGAAAGGTACCGTATTTTTTATACAGTACCGGTAGCCTAGAAGTTTGATTCTCTCTATGCTGCCTACACAACAATATATTCGTCGAGGTACAGTATTTAGCCCAAAGCATAGGTTAAAATCGTATTTTCAGACCAAATTACCCCAGACAAGTGATGAAAAAATGCTGAAACATCGATTTTTTTAAGGCACATTGCCACTAAAAAGGAAACCACACACCTGAATTCATATAATTTTTAATACTTGGAACAAAAGAAAGGATGAAACATCCGATATATCAGGTTATGTTGTTTCACACATAGGTTAAAATTTGTCGCAACTAAGGTCCGTAAATCGGAATAAAGATATATCACGAATTTAACACAATGCAGGTCATTTTATAGGCTATAGAGGGACCGTGATGTTGTGTTCTTCATTATTATTTCAGTATTCATCAGTTTAGGAACTATTTTGAGCGATTTCCACAATGCTTACATTTGTTTTTAAATCTACTTCATGCTACGCCATGTTGGATTTAAACATGTACCGTGGATGGAGCAAAGTTTTTCTACGCTCCATAAAATGGCGTCCGCTCCATGGAACATGTTTAGGGAGCGCTCCATCACACCGCGTCCACAGCGTACTTTCTTCAACAGTTAATCAACTGTTTGCTACCGTGAACGCAACCATTGAAATGACTACACTGACAACTTGGCTATTTCCCTGACTGAGAAGCTTAGTGCTTTTCAGTCGGTCAACACGAATGTACCCAAAATAGCTGGGTTATGCCCTAATCCTGAAATAAATTACATGTGATTACTAAATTTATTAATAAATTAATAATTCTATTAGGCATAACCCAGCTCTTTTGGGTACATTCGTGTTGACCGACTGAAAAGCACTAAACTCATGTTTTGGTAAGTTACTATTCATTGGTTGAATTTACTTTGAACATGGACTTATGGAAGAAAAAAAATGGTTTACGAATGAATTTGTATAAAGTTGTCAACTGTAAGCCATCCCGGGCCCCTTTAGCTAACAAACTTCGTGTTTGCATAGTTACTTGTCGAGATATTTCAGTTCTGATAAAAGATGAAATTTCTTCCCAATTATTTTGACATAACTTATAATATTATTTCTTCTTCGCGAATGGGGGGTTCTTAGTGTAATGGTTTTGCTTCACGTTGAGCGCACAAATGTAATGGTTTCACTGGGGTGATTGATGCTAAACCACAACAAGTCCCACGTTAGAACGGTACATGTAATGTTTATTCTAAGATACGTTGAATTAATGGGCGCCAAGACCTCAACACCAAGTTGAAATCTAAATTTATATTTATCAAGGCCTAGCTCGGGCAGAACATCTTTAAGAATCTTCACACTCAGACCGTGGCATGATTTGATCATTAACCCAACTAACAATTGTATCAGGAGAAGGAATTAGGTCTATATCTAATGCTACCTACTGAAAGCAAAGATTTCATAGTATAAGAAATGAATTTATTATATATAAAAAAAGCAAGTAGTGGCAATTTTAATAATAATAATAATTTAAAATGTAGCATTGCGATTTGAATTTTACCACTAGAAAATTACGTGAAAACGGAGTCGGATGCATTACTGAATTTACTATTACGACCAAGCTAAGAAGTTAATGAAATTCTGATTATGAAACAATGAAGAGAGAGAGAGAGAGATTACGTAGTTCTGAGCCATTCGCGCTTACCATTGGAAATAGCAGTAGCATTTCCCTCGTACGTGATGAATCGCGAGAACTTCCATCAGCCTTTAGGACGTCGCCATCTTCTTCGTTACTGTACTTGCGGAGATCGTCGTTAATATGTTGAAGTTAAATGCTAGATACTGGTGGATCATAATCCGTTAGCCACTTACGCTGACTCCCTGTTCACAAGAGCTCGCGTATTTCTCATGACTAATGTGTCAGTTGAGAATAGCAGTACTGAAAAGTTCGCCATCGAACACAAGTACGAAGTCCGTAGACTGTGCGAATACAATGTTCAAGTTACGGGCCGATCACAACGGAACCAACCTAAAGAGCGTCCACTTTGGACAAGTTTTACAATGTTAATAGCCCTCTCTTCACGGCGCGCGAACACTATAATGACTTGCCGGTACCCCCACCAAAGTTCCACTCCTCAGCTACTCGCCTCGCCTGTAGACCAATCACCGTGCGTCACGTCTCCCCTCCTTGGCTTGAGACCGGCACGCGACACAACTACATCGCACTCGGTAAATTTACCGTTCCAGTCCAATTCGCCTTTTCTTGAAACAGCCAGTTGTAAATGTTCCTCGATGTCGTCATCGCTTCACGACAACATTATTCCTGTAGCGGAAATTTCCGATGACTCAACTCTCTCGCAATAAACCATTAACTGAATAAAAATCCGTAAATCTCCGCAATCATATAATTTACCGTGATAATGTTGTTTGTAATAAATCGCTTGATAGTGTTTTCTATAAAATCGAAAACCTATCTGTATAGTTATAATCTTTAAAGGAAAAGCTCCAAAAAAGCACATTAATAATAAGTTAAATGAAAATATTCTTGGCTGAACAAGTTGCCGCGTAAACAAACATTGAATGGCTTCCATCTGAATTATTTCAGTGGCATAAAATACCCTCGAAAAACACGTTACATTAGTACCATGCGGAACCAACTCTTCTTCGTCTTCCTTTTAGTCCAGTATTCTTTCATATGCAACGAGTGGGTGTGTTTTCGATGCTCGGACCATGTGTGTTTTGTCTTTCGCTCTGCTTCCTCAAAACCCCTGTTTGTGTGATTTTTGTGATTGCTATTCGGTCTTGTGAATTTGTTGTCCCCAATCTTTTGAAATCATTCTCCGTTTGTTTGTACCAATTAGGTCTGGTCATCTTATTTTTTAAGAATGTATGAATTCTTTGTGTTAGCCTGTTGGAATCCATTCTATGTGCCCCATGAATTGGATTCTTCGCATGTGCATTAAATCTGTGAGTTTGGGAATCTGTAGATTTCTGCATTAGGTTTTGGATATCGTACGGTATTCAATTCTTGATTCGTGGCCCTAGAATTTTCCTCATTATTGATATTTTAGAGTATTATGCTGGAGATTAAGTGTTTCGGATGCGTAAAGGGCTTCTGGTTTGATCACTGTTGTATAGTGTCTTATTTTACAGTTCCAAGAGGTACATTTTTGTTGTAAATATTCTTTGTCAGTTGAAATGCAGTTTCCATTTTCTGAAACCTTGATTGAATGGATTTCTTCTCACTGCAATTTTCAGTGATCCATTTCCCTAGATATTTAATTTCTGTAGTACAGGAGATTGCATTGTTGCCAATTTTCAGTATTATTATTATTTTACATCGTTATGCCCCACTCAGGAGCACGACTGAACCTGCCTAGCCGATGTGTTGGCCTTCTTTTCCTCCCAAAATCTCTTCATCCTCTCGCTGAGCTACTTCCTTCGTTCTTCTGTCCAAGTTATAGTGGCTCTGGTGTTGGGTTTGTCTCCAAATTGGTGATTGTCGATTTTGGTTCTGAATTTACATCTGTCCCGTACAATGTCTTCTAAGATGTTGATTTCCTGGAGATCTGTTTCAATTTCACGAAGCCAGCTGTTCTTGGTTTTTAATAAAAGGGCCAGGTTGAGAATTCTTTTAGTTAGTTTGTTATTGTTCAGTCTGATAATGTGTCCATAAAATTTCAATCGACTTTTTCAAAATGTGTGAGAGATTCTTTTCAGAATGATATATTTCCTGGAATATTTTTCCCTCCATATTCCCTCTATACAAACTGGGCCAAATGTATTTCTTAAAATTTTCCTTTCTTGTTTGCCTATGTCTTTGGTTAAAGATCCGCCACCAATGATTAAGGTTTCTGATGCGTACAACGTTTCAGGTTTGATTACTGTAAGTAAGTTTTGCTTTCCTAGATATTGATTTTTTATTATACATTATACATTATTATTATATTTATTATTTGCCACGGTGGGTGAGTGGTTATAGTGTCGGACTACCAACCCCAAGATTGCAGGTTCGCCCCTGGCCATGGTAAGTGATTTTTGAAGGCGACAAAAATCACGATACTCATGTCATACGTTGTTGGCATGTTAAAGAACCCATTTGAATTCAGTAGGCCGTGTTCAATGGCAAAATTAATCTCGGGATTTTCCGCCAACACAAAGTTCCTCCATTCTCTACTTGAAAGCGCTGTAGTGTCAAGGAGTTTAGATATCTAACCTCCTTGACTTTCATAGCGTTCAAAGGAACGACGAAATTCGACATGCAAGCTACCCTCTGGGTGTCAATTAACAAAGCTTGCACCAGGCACCCGAGGCCATACGATATTATTATTATTATTATAAATGTTTCAAGTAGCCTAATCCTGTAAGCTTTCTGTGATTTGGAAAGTCTTTCTTTATTTGCTTCGCGGTTGAAAACCGAGGGCTGAATAATTTCTCCCAAATACATTGGTTATTATTATTATTATTATTATTATTATTATTATTATTGTCAAGGACTGTATAATCAATGAGTAATATGTCCAATGATATTACTTCCTTCTTCAAGTTCCAGTTTTCACAAACAGCAGTGTCCTGGTAGGCTACTTACTGAGAACATATCTCTCTTCCAGGCAAGGCAATGGGAATCCCAAAAGAATTCCTATATTCAGAAACTGGCAACAAAGGAGGTGGCGTTATTCAGGTAAGACACTACGATGCAGTTTTTCAGGCGTACAAATAACATACGGTGCTGCGTTTAGCCCAGGGTGAATTAAGGACGCTGTTATGGGGTGGGATACATAGGGCATACTCATTCGCGTTATTATTATTATTATTATTATTATTATTATTATTATTAAAGTCTCAAAAAACATTGTTAAATGCATGGCCTGGTCTAATGTCACTTGACCTAAAAACTAGTCTCTTGTAGTAAATATCATTCAGTACCAATACATTAAATTCTGCAGATGCTATAGGTGTAAATTTATCATGCAGACGGCTGGTGACGGACATAGATGGTGTAATCGCCACATTCAACGGATTCTCAACCAGTGTCAAACGAATTCGCATGCGATTGATCCTCGGCCCCCTTACAAATGTTTTTCGTCCAGTAGAGGTGTGGTATTATGAGGGTAATGGACTTTAACTGGGAGTGGCGTTTAAGTTTCTACTCTCCTAAAAACACAGTTACAGCAATCTTACAATGCACCATGTTCGCTGTTTGAAAATCTTGTAATGTACTGCATTAATAAGGTAAGGTGCCCACATACCGTCCTCCTAAGCAAATTCTTTAATTCTGATTTATTTTTTGAAGTTAGAAATAATTAAAAATCTCATTTAATTTATGAGGGTTCAGCGTGTGTTGCAAGGCCAAAAATGATACAGCATTCCAACAGCGTCTATAATTTCTTACTTTGGTGAATGTTTCAGGCCTCAGCGAGTGACGCCATCTTGGTGTGTATGATAGCTGCACGTTATAAAGCGATACAGCATCTTAAAAATAAATTGAATCAACCGGACGAGCATGACAGCGTCTTCTTATCGAAACTGGTAGCATACTGCTCGGAAATGACACACTCTTGTACGGAGAAAGCAGCATTGCTATGTCTCGTCAAGATCCGTATTTTGGAGCCCGACGAACATAACAGCCTTCGAGGTGCTACGTTACAACAGGTAAACTAATAAATGTCACTCCCTAGAGTCGAAAGTTATTTTGAAATATTTATCTGCAATAGGTTACAGTAAGATCCACAATACAAACCTTATACCTCAGATAAAAAGAAAAAGTTTTTTCAAATGAACTTCCGGACTATTTTTAACCATGCGAAATAGATCATATTAAAGTATTTTTAACATATAACTTATAACGCCTATCAATATAGATTTATTGGGGGCATGGTGGCGCAGCGGTCAAGCTCTTTGCCTCTTACTAAGGTGGACCGGGTTGGATTCCCGGTCAATGCATGTGAGATTTTCGAAGTGAAATGCCATGTCCTGTGGTTCGAATTCTACGTAAAAAGGAGGTCCCGTGGCTCATGATCGCGAGATTAACAGCCAGGTTAAACTACAAGCTTCCACTAAAATTAAGAACCTCGATTCAAATTATTGAATATATATTCAATCGTCCGAACATGTTTCATGGAGTTCTTAATCAGCCAAATTCATTTAAATGAAAATTATAAGGTTATCCATTTTGTTTCATGAATGATTGTTACACTACAGTAGTTTTATTATGCATGAATTGCTGCCAAGGCCATAGCAGGGTATTTTAAACACCCGCAGGCTCCCAGAAAATTAAATTTCAACTGGTTCGAACTTTTGCTACCAGATGGCACTGACACTGACACCTAGCGGCGAACGTTGTAACTTGATATATCGTTTATAACCAAATATAACCTACAAATTTGGCTACACACTACCAATTGTAGTGGAAGGTTCTTTTACATGCCATAAATCTATGACATAGGACCATCGGTTTACTTCCCCTCCGAAGAAAGACATACTGAAGGATTTTAACGTTCTTAAAAATCCGACGACTTAGGCTGGGTTTGAACCCGCGTTCTTGGGCATAGCAGTTCAGCATGCTACCAACTACGCCAATGAAGCCTCCCAGTAGGTTTAAGAACAAAATATAAGCCATTTGGCTGATGAAGACCTCAATGAAAGGTTGAAACATGTACCAACAATTGAATAGATATTCAAAAATTGGAATACCGTAGATGTTTTTATTTTGTATTGTTAGGCATTATATTTAACAATTTATCTATTATTAAGTTAGGCAATACAGCAAACATCAAACATTTCCTAACATTGGTAAATGCTATCGTATTTTTAACAGTAACTAGCTGAAGTACCCGTGCTTCGCTACGCGTCATAAATAAATTAAAATGTGAAGGTGACAGTTAAAACAGGGGATAGGCGAGGTGCTGCGCAGAGGGAGATTAAGGATGGAACATTTTGTCCAACTACACCGCTCGGCGTTGACCGTGTTTTATAGCACAAATTTAGGTTTTACTCGCTAACAGTTGCAGATACCTTTCGGATGGAAAATGTAATTTTAAACCTCGCATATGCCATCAAAAGTTTGCTATTTCTTAGCGTTCTCTTTTTATTTGAAATGGAAATATGAAAGTTTGAAACCAAAGGGTGTAGTGACGTCACTAAAATGGTCGCCATTTTAAATAGTGCAAAGCATTGAAATCAAAAGTAACCTATATGTTAACCAGGTAAATCAGCTACTTCCATGTAAAATTCACGTAAATCGGACCAGTGGTACTTGCGAGATTGAGTAATACACAGACACACACCATCTCAATTTTAGCCTCGCTTCGCTCGCGTCATAGTCGTATCATATTGTTTTTTAATGAAATGCAGGTTTAACCCCGTTAACACCCCTTTAGAACCTGAATACCCAAAAATCCCTCCTTAGTAGACGTTTTCGACACACAACAAACAAACATGTCCACAACATATCATTCTTCTAACTTTAATAGTTTTGGTTGGTCGATGAGAGCAAACATACAAAAATCCTTCCTTAGTGGACGTTTTTCTTCCAGAAGTTCACCCCTCCCCATATGCCCCTTAAATTGCATTTATGAAAACACGGTCGAACACCTATTTATTTTATTTATTTATTCATTTGTTTATTTATCTTTAAGCTGATAGATTTCCTCCGAGTTTCAGACTCCTCCCTATGTCGTTTAAGAGATACACGCTCAGTTAGGAATCTTTCAACCCCCATTTTTCATCCCTTTCACCTCATAATATGCACTACATCGAAAAACCATTAGACATGTGTCAGCTTATTTTTAATGATTAGTATATGTGCCAAGTATCACATCCCCAAATGAAACCACTCGTGAGATATTGTTATTCAATGGAAAGCACGTTTATCCCCTTAACACCTCTTTAGAACCTGCATATCCAAAACCCTTTCCTTAGTGGACGTTTTCGACATACAACGAACATATCCCCAAAATTTTCTAACTTCAATAATTTTGGCTGGGCGATGATGAGTGAATGAGTCAGTCAGGACATTTTCTTTCATTTATTTTTGATAATTTCACCCCTCCCCATGAACCCCTTAAATTGGATTTGTGAAACAAACGGTCAAACACCTATTTACTTATTTAAAGCTGTTTTCCCCCTGAGTTTGATGAGTGAGTAAGTGAGTCAATCAGTTAGGACACTTTCTTTCCTGGTTTTTCCCCCCCAGAATTTCACCCCTCTCCAAGGGCCCCTTAAATTGGATTTATGAAAAAACGTTCGAACACCTATTTACCTGTAATTTAAGCTGTTTTTTCCCACCGAATTTCAAACTTCACTCCTATGTCGTTTCAGAGATACACGCTCCGTCAAGAATCCCTCAACCCCCAATTTTCACCCCTTTCACCTCATAATATACACCACATCGATAAACCCTTAGACATATGTCTGATTATTTTTAATGATTAGTTTATATACCGAATATCACATCCCCAAACAAACAACTCATGAGATATCGTTATTCAATGAAATGCACGTTTACCCCCTTGACACGTCTCTAAAACCCGAATAAACAAAAATCATTCCTTAGTTAACGTTTTCGACATACAGCGAACATCTTCCCAAAATTTCATGTTTCCAACTTTAATAGTTTTCGCTGGGCGTGATGAGTGAGTGAGTCAGACAGGACATTTTCTTTCATTTATTTTACCAGAATTTCACCCCTCCCCATGGGCCCCTTAAATTGGATTGATTAAAAAACGCTTGAACACCTATTAACTTATTTCTTAAGCTGTCTTTTTCCCATGAGTCAGTCGGTTAGGACACTTTCTCTCCTTTTTCCCCCCAGAATTTCACCCCACCCCATTGGCCCCTTAAATTAATTTATGAAAAAACAGTCGAAAACCGATGTACTTACTTTTTAAGCGGATTTTTTTTCGCTGAGTTTCAAATTTCTCGCCTATGTCGTTTAAGAGATAGGCATACACGCTCCATTAGGAATCCTTCAACACCCACTTTTCAGCCCTTTCACCTCATAATAATACAACACATCGAAAAACGCTTAGACACATGTCTGCGTATTTTTAATGATTAGTTTATATGCCGAGTATCACATCCACAAATGAAACCACTCGTGAGATATTGATATTCAATGAAATGCAGGTTTAACCCCCTTAAGACCCCTTTAGAACCCGAATATCCAAAAAACCTCCCTTAGTGTACGGTTTTGACATACAACGAACATATCCCCGAAATGTCATGTTTCCAACTTCAATATTTTTTGGCTGGGCGATGATGAGTGAGTGAATGAGTCAGGACATTTCCTTTCAATTTTTTTTTTCTTCAGAATTTCACCCCTCCCGATGAACCCCTTCAATTTGATTGAAAAACAAACTGTCGAAAAGCTATTTGCTTACTTTAAAGCAGTTTTTTCCCGTGAGTTTGATGAGTGAGTCAGTCAGTCAATCAGTTAGGACACTTTCTTTCCTGTCCCTCCCCCCGAATTTCACCCCTCCCCATGGGCCCCTTAAATTGGATTTATGGAAAAGCGGTCAAACACATATTTACTTATTTTTATGCTGATTTTTTTTCCGCTGAGTTTTCAAACTCCTCGCCTATGTCGTTTAAGAGATACACGCTCCGTTAGGAATCTTTCAATCCCCACTTTTCACCCCTTTAGCCTCATAAACACATCGAAAAACCCTCAGACACGTGTCTTGTTACTTTTTAATGATAAGTTTATATGCCGTGTATCACATCCCCCAATGAAACCAAAAGGGAGATATAGTTATTCAATGAAATGCAGGTTTAACCCCCTTAAGACCCCTTTAGAACCTGAATATCCGAAAATCCTCCCTTAGTAGACGGTTTTGACATACAATGAACATATCCCCAAACTGTCATGTTTCTAACTTCAATAATTTAGGCTAGGCGATGATGAGTGAGTCAGTAAGTGAGTGAGTCTGGACATTTTCTTTCAATTTTCTTTTTTCAAAATTTCACCCCTCCCCATGAACCCCTTAAATTTGATTTATGAAAAAAATACTGTCGAACAGCTATTTACTTACATTAAAGCAGTTTTTCCCCCTGAGTTTGATGAGTGAGCCAGTCAGTCAATCAGTTAGGACACTTTCTTTCCTGTCCCCCCCCCAGAATTTCATCTCTCCCCATGGGCCCCTTAAATTGGATTTATGAAAAAACTGTCAAACACATATTTACTTCTTTTTTATGTTGATTTTTTTTCGCTGTGTTTCAAACTCCTCGCCTATGTCGTTTAAGAGACACACGCTCCGTTAAGAATCTTTTAATCCCCACTTTTCACCCCTTTCACCTCATAATATACACCACATCGAAAAACCCTCAGACACACGTCTTCTTATTTTTAATGATGATTTTATATGCCGAGTATCACATCCCCCCATGAAACCAATCGGGAGATATTGCTATTCAATTAAATGCAGGTCTACCCCCTTAACACCCCTTTAGAACCTGAATAGCCAAAATTTCTCTCTTAGTGGGCATTTGCGGCCCTTGAGGAAGCTGCATACCAGATTTCATTCCAATCCGTTCGGTGGTTTCTGAGATTTCGTGATGAATAAATGAATGAGTGAGTGAGTGAGTGAGTGAGTGGTATTTGAAAAATATATAGTAGAAAGAAGATAGTGTCAAGTCTTTGTTATGCTAAACTCGGTTGACAGTGCTGTGTGAGCAGTTGAGTAACTAACGGGATTTCAAGTAAAGATCCTCATTTTCTATTGGCAACTCAAACTAACACTTGGGGCGCTGCGGTCGGTCTGGATAAGTAGGGTTTAAAATACTCAATAACACGCATTTGATATGGAACACTTTTTATTTTTCGGTTATAATCAGTAAATATGGTCTCTAATGTAATGACAGTGTTATTTTTAATTGTATATATGTATAACTGTGCGATACACGTGATCTAATTTGTGTGTTCCACTGGATTTTTTGATGTCATTTGCATATTATCAAGCATCAGTTTTTATGGGTGATGTAGATCAGCTGATTCAAATTTACACAGGGCTACACTTCGGACATTATTTCGGTACTATTATGCGCAATATAATGTAAATGTCGATCCTGAGTCTACGCCGAGGACATTCAAATAGAGAAATATGGTACATAAACTAATAAATAACACACCGAAGCTGTGCTACTTTTATCATTCCGAGACTAGCATCCACGCAAACCAGACGCCACTGTTCCAAGCTCCGACTTATATCGTGAATTGATGTCAAACTGATGATCCGCCAGCCTTTACGCCAAGCCTACACCTCGTAATCGCTAAGTTCTTCGATATTCGAGCTATTCCACTACGAGTCATATAGGCCTGATTTGCCTGCCCGTGGGCACTGTAGAATGAGTGATTCCGCTACCATTCAAATATTCAACACCAAACCCACCTTTTAACCATCCAAATCAAGCAATTCCTGTCGCCCCCCGAGTTTTAATACAAGTGAAACTCATCCCTTCTCCCTACCAAGCAGCCAATAATTAATTATTTAATTAATCATTCAAGTAACTTCAATCTTACCAGCGCGCCCATCGTAACAGCTGTTTTTAAACTGAATAACCTTCGCTGGCTTGACGTCGCAGGTCATCTGTCTGTCTACCTCGACAAGTGTTAGATCCTTCCCGGGGTGGAAAGGTATTATTATTAGGTATTAGGTATTATTAGGTATCATCACATTTCGGCTATTGCTATTTGCATCTTTTGGAAAGTGATGAAAACGTATATCCGCAGCCCTCTTATACATCGACTTACAGCCGTAAACTGAGCAATACACTTTGCTTTTACTCATTTTTCACTCTATCAACGAGTAAACCTTATTACTTATGTATAAAGACACGAACAATTTACCACGATCAGTTTACCAATACAAGAAACCATATACAAACAGTCACCACGTGACAAATGTACCCTACTTGGTAAGTTTCTCATTTTTACCGCTAGATGTCATATCAGATAGCTGGAGTTGCCAATACCGGTAGTGCTGAGCGCAATTGGCATCAAGTCGGCCGTGTCTCGACTTGAGCTATGTTGCCATGGAAACTATCTGCCTTGCCATTCCTTCATGAGTATATTTTATGATTTGATTAGCCTGTTTTTGAGTGAAAAAGGGCCAAAATCAGAAGAATGAGAAAGACTATCGAAAATTCATGTAGCCAGCAGTTCTTTCTGGGTCCTAAACTATGTGTATGCAAAATATGGTTGAGATTGGTGGAACGGTGTAGATTTGTATACGGAACCAACATACATACATACATACATACATACATACATACAGACTTTCACTTTTATATATTAGATAAATACTCCATAACAATGTATTTCTCAAAGAGCTTTGAAAATCAGCAACTTATTCAGAGACCTAAATGCTTTAGAAGACAAAAAAAAAAAAAGACTGCAGCCCATCAGAAATGACTAAATGTTACGTTATATGATGAGGAGGTAACTGGTAACTATTGGTTACCTCTAGCCACAAGAGTCACTAATTGCACGTAAACATTCACTTATATGAATCCGGAAATACAAATATGTTTGGACTATCGTAAACAAAATTAAGTACTACATGCCCTAAGGATAGGCCATGTGAAGATTTCCAGCGAGGGCTTGACTGGCTGTAACTGAGTAGGGTATATTCATGTCAGAGTTTCTCTATATTGAAGCCATGA
This sequence comes from Meconema thalassinum, assembly GCA_946902985.2. Lineage (NCBI taxonomy): Eukaryota > Metazoa > Arthropoda > Insecta > Orthoptera > Tettigoniidae > Meconema > Meconema thalassinum. Next base: position 182,425,498 of record OX336393.1, read on the forward strand.
TTCCACACGTTAAAATTGAAAAGAATTGTTTAATGATTAAAGTATTTTATGATTTGTTACTCGAGTAATTAGATTTTTGCTCCAAGAAACAATCTCATAAATGACGGGGGACGTGTTGTTTGCCTTTCACCAAGGCGGACCGGGTTCTATTCCCGGTCAAGGCATGTGAGATTTACGAAGTGAAAAATCACGTCCTGAGGTTAAGATTCCACGTTAAAATGGAGGTCCCATGGCTCATGATCGCGAGATTAACTGACTAGTAGACCTGCGTATTAGCTCCTCGTTTTTGAATCGTCCGGTGACAAACATGGCTGCTGTCGTTGAATAAGCAAGAAATAAAACGTAACTTAGCACATATGTCAAGAGCACTAGTGATAATGGATAGTAATTTCAACTGGTGATGTCTAGCGCCCCGGATTTTTGGGTTTTAACGATACCCACGAAATATTTCAGCAAACATTATATAATGTTATCATAGGTATTTACCCCCAAATATGCCATTTTCTTCGAGATTGAAGCCGCGAAATATCGCGAAATGAATTTATTTTGCGAAATGTGTTATTTTCACTCTAAAATGCTAAATACTAAGAAAATGCTGGTAAGAAGATTAAATAAAACATATTTATTTTAAAATTAATTGAAATAGTTCCACGATCTGTCCTTTTTTTGACAGAAAATAAGAAATCTTAAATATAAATGTTTCGTAAGATTCGAGATAACAAAGTCCTCTCTCGAGCTTGATTGGTTGAAGTCCTGAAATGATGGAAACAATGCTCCGCTTATACCTTGGGGACAACAAATTTTACGAGTTATTAGTGAGAAAAGGACTATCGTAGTCATGGAGACTATGTGTTGAGGTAAATGTTAGGTTAGGTCCTAAACACAGAAAATATAATTCATTTGAGTCTTAATTCTTAAAAAAATAAATAGAATTAATTGTTTCTTATTCCTCCAAATGTTTCTATAGTGTTCATTATTTAACCAAATTCGCACACTGTACACATAGCCTAGTTAATAAGCCACTCACACCTCACTTTTTTTTTTCATTTCACCGCTAAGGATATTTTATTTCACCACTTTGAAGCCTTTTATACTCGTATTACCATAAATCAGGGTAACTAGTGATTTCTCCCAGAATATGAAAAAAGGTATGATTATAATCTATTATCCGTATTAACCAAGTTGTGAGTGTAATAGGCAGGTCCTCGTCTCATGCGGTTTTAATGATTAATACACTCATTAACTCAAATACTGCTAAGTTTGCCGCAAAAGTAGATGAATTTCATCATCCGTAGAGAAACAATTGAAGCAATATCTTCACTCTTTAAACAACGGAGCATGTAAGTTATAATATTTTTGTCGTAAATGAAGTCACTAAATCTAACGACAAAATTGCCGAACTTTCAACAATGTTACACAGAAAATTTGTATATTTTTAACACTCGTGTATCATGATTGAAACACCTTGATTCTTCTTAACCTTTTTTTTATTTTTATGTGTTTTTACATTTTAATTTATTTTAATTATTATTATTATTATTATTATTATTATTAATGTTATATTTTGTTTCTCTCATTTTAATGTTTATATATTTATTTTTAATTTTTAATTTATGTTCTTATACATTTAATTTTTATATTTATTGTTTAATTTCATTAATTAATTAATTAATTAATTTCGATTTGATTTTACAATTATTTTCATATTTCTTGTTTAATATTTTAATTTTTATATTTCTTCTATAATTGTATTTTTTAATTACTTTTCTTCTATATTTATATTTTATTTTAACACATTAATTGTTAATGTTTTTAGTATTTAAAAAAATATCCAGCACATGACGTCAAGTAGTTCATTTTTAGAAATCTAGCACTTCAGCATGAAAACCCTCCGAAATTTGGCTGAAAGGTTCAACCATCAGCATCTTTGAAAGCATAAACTGTCCTTATTGACAGGTGGTTAAGATAGAGACCACTATCCCATAAAGGGTTAAGGAGGCGGAGGACTGCTTGGGGCATTCCGGTAGTTATCCAGACATAACAAAGACAGAAACCAGATCTTTTTAATCAATTACAATGACTCACTTGACAATACATATCAAGACTGTGTTTTGGTAGGAGTGTAAAATATGTTAAATAAATTAATAATTGCTCCGAAATACAGTATTAAAAGATGTATATTATTCTGGACTGCGAAAGTCTCCGTGATCTGAAATGGACTAAACTTTCAGTGAATTGTGATGAATTTATATCATATTCCCAAATAATCCAGGTGGGGAGGACGACTGGGTGGGCAAAGCCTCAATCTAGGGGGGACTTGTGCCCATCCAAGCAACACCCTTGTTTCCAATTTGATCCCCTTACTAAATTTAACAAGTTAGAATTTTCAGGGGTATCAACTTCACTGGTAGTTTCTGGCGGGTACCTGGAAGTGCCTCATTCAGTAATTCATGTCAATTTTCATTAGTTATTATATATTTAAACGTACTGTACATACTCTTTATATGCCCACTGTGCTATGGATTTCAGGCTGTCGATAAAGATGTGGCCGCAGGACTTACGCCATTCTTTGTGACCGCCACCCTGGGCTCGACTTCTTGCTGCTCGTTCGACAACCTTCGCGAAATAGGAGCTGTCGCTAAGAAGCAAGAAACACTCTGGATGCACATCGATGCAGCGTACGCAGGTAGCGCCTTCGTCTGTCCTGAACTCAGGTACCTGCAGGAAGGAATTGAAAATGCTGACTCATACAACGCAAATCCCAGTAAATGGTTCCTGGTAGGCACTGACAGTTCCTCAATGTTTATGAAGGATCTACACCTCCTCAAGAATGCTCTGAACGTGAACCCGCTGTATCTGCGGCACCAGCACGATGAGGACGTCATCGACTTCCGTCACTTAGGAATACCTCTCAGCCGACGCTTCCGTTCGATCAAAATATGGTTTGTTATGCGTAGTTACGGACTGGAGGGTCTGCGTAATTACATTAGGAATCACATCCGCCTGGCCAAGGTGTTCGAGGAGCTAGTGAAGAGCGACGAAAGATTTGAAGTCATGAATGATGTTACGGTAAGAGGAAGTCCTAACTCGTACGTTAGCGTTTCCAAATCTTAGAGCTACTCGTAGAACTGGCATTAATTATACTGATAATATCTATATCTACAGTTTTTTAGCCTACTTTCGAATTATGTAAAAAAAAACCTATGAGATCTACACGGGCCAAATGCCTGTGTGTCTGTCTCTGTGTGTATGTCTGCCCCCCCCCCCCCCCCCTATCAATTCAAACACGACGAAACCGAATTGAACCACATTTGGTACCGCTTCAGAGGTAGTACTGGAGTTAAGTTACTCGAATCCCTAGACAGGATTCCAGCAGAGTATAGCTTAACAATTGTTCGTGGCTAGCGTGCTAAGTTAGGTCCTCACAGGTTCTCCGCGAGTCTGAATGATATCTATTTCAAATGAAGCGAAAGTCCAACTTTGTTATTTATTGTTTCGACTAGTCACGAATACATTTGAAGTTATTTACAAGTATTGCAAGTGCCGAGGCATGAAGCCCGACTGCCAACCAGTTCAGTTGGTTAGTCTTAAGATTACTGAGTTACAAGAGACTGGAGCTCTGTGAGTCCAAGGTTTTATAGGAATTAAAGAAGTCACATGTCAATCCCTCTGGGTGGGATACAGTACAATCTTACTGGCTAGTTACCAGGGTAGAGGGGGACATATGTGGGAGGGACTTCTGATGGTCGGGAGTAGGGAACAAACGTCACGGAAATATCTGGTTGGACTCTGCCAGGCACGGGGCTATGCCTGATCTGAACCCTGAGTTGTTATTGTAATTATACTGAGGAATTATTCATAGCTTGCCAGGCACGAGGTTATGTGTCATTTGGACTTCGAATTGTTATTGAATTATACACAGCTCGACTCACTAGTATTGAGCAACTAACATACATACTGTCTGTTGTAACGTGGTTGACACTCATTCAGTAATAATAATAATTAATGATGATAATAATAATGTAGCTTTTAGAAGCTGAATCCATTAATATTGGTAGTAGAGAGTTCTATTTCCGACGAGGAATATAACTCCTCTCCCCTTTCTTTCCCTCAGTAACATTTACATTTACATTTTTCTTATTTCTAATTTTTACAGATTTACACAATTTATACAGTCTTTTCCTGAACATGATTATAACAATACCTGTTATTAATATCACAAGAATGACATAGGTAGATACGAATATTTTTGTACCAATAGAAGTTATAGGAATTGGTTTTAAGTCCAGTTTTAATTTCTTTGCATTTAAATGGGAAATATGAAACTTAATTTTATTCTTGATTGTAGGTTCATTCTGAATATTTAGGGATGGGAGAGTATGAAAGTAATTGGTAGGTTTTTGTTGTTAAGTTATTCACATACTGGAAATAGGACAAGATTCGTTAGAATAAATTACCTGTGGTCCTGAAATCAGGATTAATTTCTGGGATTCTAGACACGTTTGTAGAATTACCTCTGGATCTTTAGTAAGGAACAGAATGTGTTCCTTGTTTAGGGGTCTAAATATTTTTACATTATTCTTTCAAGAAGCAAATTCACATCCTGCAGTATTTGTTAAATTACAATTTGTGATTCTGGTGTTATAATATAAACACACATAAGTTTGAGTGTTCTTAATACATGGTACAGTGGACCATTTCAAAATTGGACTTTGTAGGTAATATTTTTCAGATGGGACAAGTATAATATTATTAATGGTGGGTATAGGGGTTACATGGTATAATTTATATTGGTTTCCATCCGTGATTGGCATGGAGAGAATTATAATTATTTCTTCGTCCAGCATAAGGACTTGAGTCTTTGACAATTTCAGGTTTTCATACTGATGATATTGATCAGTATGGATCATACTCTGTGTAGGGTAGATTGATAACAAATATTTGACTATGTTAGTTAAGTCTTTTCTTGAGAACAATTTTACATTTGTCATTTCGTGAAATGAGAGACTAATAGTCTCTTGAAACCCTCGCATGATTTCTTGGAATTTGTTGATGCACAGTAACACGTATTGGATGTTTTCTAGTAGATTTATCTTGAAGTCTTCTGTTTGAAGTATACCTTGAATTACCATCATATTGTCATTAACATGGTTCATTTCATCATAAAATTTTTGAGCAATTGAATTTGTGAATGATACTAGTTTATTTATATGTTTAATTTCATTAGTGCGACTTTGTTTTAGAGTGACGAATTGACTTTGTAAAATATCTAAATCATCCTGGTCTAGATTGCCAGAGATGAACTTAATTACTTTCCCTAATCCATTTATTAGACCTCGTTTAGTTCTATTAGAAGTATTTTTTGTATTTTTAGTTATCACAGTTAGTTCATATATTAAGTGCGGAAGAGTATTATTACTTTTTAATAAAAGCTAGAGACAGTATAATCAATATTTATGTACGAATATTTTAAAGTTGTAAGATTGAAATGAAACCTGAATTTATGGTAATTATTGATTACTAATACGGATCCCATGGGGTCGGCATAAAATCCTGACGTTGTTATGGGTTCGATGTAGATGATGGCGTATCCTGGTAGGAATCTGGAAAGGGGAAGACATTTCCTGTTAGGTTTAATGTCATGGAAATTTCTGACATGGGTCTTGCCATTTTTCATTTTGCAGTATATTCGGTTTTCTTCAAGTTTGGTTATTGTGCCTTCATTATATACGGTAGGTTTCTGGATTTCCTTTTTCTGGGTAGAGGGTCTAGGATATATACAGTTTGACCTATTTGATAGGAGTTCTCGAAATTGGAATCTTTTGGGTCGGGTTTACTTTAATTTAAGATTTTCAACTGGTTTCCTTGTCTCATTGAGAAGTATCAATATGAATTTGAGCAAATGGGTAGTCGGCTGTTATAGGACCTTCGTTTGATACCTTTAGTGTGTCTTTCATATTTATTCCTCTGACATAAGTTACACTGATTTATTAGATTTGTAATTTGTTCTTTTAGGTGTGGTCAGTAGTACTTGGTTCTAAAGTGTTCCATCGTTTATATAATACCATTGTGATTTATCGAATGATATTCTAGAATTACTGTTTCTGTGTTTCTGGGCATTCAGTGTCCTCTGGGTATGTAATTTGATTTCGGTTTTGGTTCAAATTATGCTCTGATGTTTTTAGTGTGGAGATAGGATATTTCTGATTTGAGTGTAAGGTTTCATTGACAATTTCGTCTTGAAATGCGGCATCTCCGGGGATGGCTACATTAGAGACTGTTTCGTCGTTCACATTTACTTGTATTCTAGAAAGTGTATCTGCAACGTGATTGGTCTTTCTTTGTCAAAATCAGATTCTCCTAGTTATGTGCGGGGATATTCTTGAATGTCACCGTATGTAATGGAGCTTATTTCCAGCGGCTCAACTAAAATCGGTTCCTTAAACTCTTGTCTTAGTTGTGTCTCTGTGGGGTATATGACCTGGCGGTTTTTGGCATTTAAGAGATACATTTCACCATATTTAACATTTAGAACATACTCATCTCCTTTCTTGATGTTGACAGGAATCGCAGTGTTATGTGTATCTATTGCGGGTTGAAAATGATTCACTTGCTTATTACTCGTGTGAAAATGGAATGGTATGGTTTTATTGGCTAGCGTAACTAGGTTCGATTCATAATCTATCTTCGCACCTAGTTTGACAAAATCAGCTGTGCCAATTAGCGCATCGAAATAATCATGCCATTGCATGACTCGAAAGTTTACGGGAGTGATATAACACAGAACGTTGATTCTCATAAGGAAATATTGTTTGCTGATGAAACTAAGCAGGTCTTAACGCAGTCTGTCGACTCTGTTACAGAATATTTAACGAAATGATCACAAGAAAATCGCATCATAATAAACTATATAAAAAAACAGTATCTCTAAATGTCCACACTATACGGAATAGGGATCCTGCGATGCCCAATATAACATTAAATGGTCATCAAATAGAAAATAAATCAGAAACAAGGTTTTTAGGACTATGGATACAACATGATGTAATGTTTTCCTAAGTAAGCTATCTCTGTAACCATACCTGAAGAGTCCCCCCAGCAAGCAGAATATAAAATAGAGAAATCCCGTTGGGCGCCAACTCAAATACAAATGTATTAGAGTACGGTAATATACACTTGTTCTAAACAACATAAACACGAGTTCTCAATGATATCAGGGTGTAGGGTAAAATTATATACCAACCCGGATACTATCAGTTTGGGAAGTAGTTCTGATATTCACTGAAATATACAAACATGCAGTCTAGACACCTTCATACAATTTATAATCACTTCCAGTTTTTAATACAAGATATCATTACTTCGTTTATGATCCAATCCTTTTTCCCTAACTTCATATAAACAACTATCTTCCTACTTCCTTTTTTTCTTATATCTTTCTCTCTGCATTCTAAAGATATGCCACACCACCTAGTGTTGGATCCTCTTCTATGGACTACACAGATATGCACTCACAAACATAGTTCATTATCTCAACACCTGAGCGCTCTTATTACATACCACATAAGCTTACAAATTGCAAACATCTTCTATGGCTTCATAAAAATGTCACATTCGCCCCCAGAAATCTTTACAACAATTTTATTTTGGAGGGATTTCTAACACACATTTTACCCAAATATCCATCAGTACATTAGATACTAAGTCCAAGACCATATACATCTTCATACACTGTTTCACCAAACACTCCACGGTAAAATACTTGGCAGCATTCAATCTCCAGGAAGAAATAGCAGTTACTTTGCAAACCAAATGATATACAAGGTTAGTTCGTGCAAAGCCAGAAAATTGTCAGAACCACAATCATAATCTCCGTCACCGAAGAACATATTTTCCATGGCAAGCAGCAACTCATCAAGGCCTACTCTTCCAGATATCTCCACATCTTCTTTGTAAGACCAAAATGTACGATGTCCCAACCAACTTCCTTGAGGGCAGGCTGCACATCCAGATTACCATAAACAAGAACAATCTCTTCTTATTTTGATCCTTTCCAAGAACTCCTAGTAATTCAAGTGGATGATCAAGCTCCAATTACGGTCAAGAGATGAATCAAAATCAATGTATTGACACAAAATAAGGAAGAAAATTAAATAACATTCTCATCAAAAGCTATGTACAATGACTCTAAATGGAATAAACATAATACAATATCTGAATATTAACCTGAACTTGATGTGCTCTACGTTACGTATTCTGAAAACTTGCACAAGCATGCACAACTTAAGAAATACATATTTTGCTTATTTCCATTCATACTAAGATATGAGTCGTCCAGTTGCAAAACTCGTTTAATCCACTTGTGAATAAGAATCATTTCCATGAGAAACGTTTCTCTGGACTTTGCCTCACGTATCTTTCGTGTTTGTTGTTTTCTACTTTTTGCTTTGTGTTTTTGGTTTTGTATTTGCTTTGTGCTTTTGCTTTTTACTTTTTGCTTTTCTTTCTTGGTTTATGTTTTGAGTTTGTTTCCTGCTTTTGCTTTATTTTTGAATTTTGCTTTTTGCTGTTTGTTTCTTGATTTTTGTTGTCTGCTTTTGCTTTTGAATTTTGCTTTCTTGCTTCATATTTTTTGTTTTTGTGTTTGTTTTCTGGAAAATCAAAATAATACATAACAAAATAAAATAAAATAAAACAAAATAAACAAAACCAAATCAAAATAAAACAAAATTAAATTAAAATTATAAGAAATAAAAATAACATTAAAAAAACAAAATAAAATAAATTAAATTAAAATAAAATAATAAAATAAATAATTTTACGACATGATCCTTATTCACAAGTGGATAAACGAGTTTTGCAACTGGACGACTCATATTTTGGGGTATGTCACCATATGTACTAAGCACGTTTAGGACACAAAAGAGGGCGATTAGAATTATGCCAAATAATAATAAATTTATTGCAGCCGAATGGCCAGGAAAGGTTTTGCAATATTAGGTTACATATTTACATTAGATCACAATAAAATTGTACCGTTCATTTGTTTGCATATATGAGGTCATTAAGAGACCCTGTCCAGCTTTTACATTTCTTGAAGTAATAAAGTTCACACCTTTCGCCACATATTGTACACATGCATTGGTCATCTGCTTGGTGATATTTAGGATTTCCACACATTTTATGGTGGAAACCATGAATCGGGAGCCCTACGATTGAGTACCTTTGCGTTTGATTGGCGTTGGTCCATTGTCTATTCAACATGGCATCTATTCAAAAATTCCATTATCTATCTCTTTCTTCTTCTGTTTCCTTCTTTCTGTTACTTCTGTATAAGCATGTGTACTTGGTAGGAATTCCTTGAGCCTTATGGCTGGTTCCAACTGACGGTATAGTTCGGTGTTTGCTTTAAGTCGATAAGAGCCATCTGGGAGCAATCTTGGTCCATAATTTTTCAAAGGATACGTCTCTCGACTTTCTCCAAATCATGCATGTTGCTTTTCTTGTTCATCAAGAGGGTCTCTGCTGCATATACAAACTGTGGTCTAATAACGGTTTTATAATGACAGATCTTTGCATTTTTTGAAGTACACCTCTTGTTGTAGCGGTTACGTGATAGGTAGTAGGATGCATTGAGCATTGGCGGCTCGTGAATTTTACCGAGGGGGCTCAACCGTTTAAGATGTAAACCGCTTTTTGTGATGCATTTCCAGTAATTGACAGAGATGATTTCATACATGAATTGTGTTTTTTCTTCTCACATATTTTAGAAACTTGATTTCCTTATTTCGTTTGGACTAGGCACAATTGTTTTGAAAGAAATAACAAAGGTATTAGAAATATTTCCAGCTCAGGAATCCATCAGGGTCGCCAATTCCCAACCTCACTAGCCATGAGCCCTTGAGGGTATATCCCCACCACAAGGGTTCAAATCTAGGCCTTGTGGGACTTGGGTTGGAGACCATTGGACCCCAGCAGAGACGGTTGTTATTTCCACTTGTGCTGGGCTCTTCTATGTCATCTACCAGTCGACCTCCATTAGTCGACTCTTGTTCTCTTCCAACCCGGATAGCATTAGAGCATCCAAAGTCTAGGGAGTCATTCATTTTCCGGCCGTAACTGACCCTTATATCATCTATCCTGATACCTTCATTCTTCGAGGGGTCAGCCCTCTTCTTTTAGTTTCATAACATCTGATGCCTTCTACACAAGGCCTTAAAGGAGACAGGGTGTGTGAAGCTCTACCACACGTAATGCACCCTGGATAGGGCTACACCTCCAAGAGCTCAGCTTTTGAGCTCGGGAGTTGGCGACCGCACTAGCGCTTAGAGAGAGCCCAGCGGGGCTAACGAAGCGACCCGAATACTCACGACCGCAACCGATCATACATCCCCCTTCACGATGTTTTGACGGTTTTGACACGCACCGAAACAGACCAGCGCAGCGGGGCAAACCGAACGTACCGGTACCCGAAACTTCACAACCTAGACCGATCATTAGGGCTAGGATTTTTATATAAATACATATTCCATCCTTTGCTTATACATAACTAAAAATGATAAATGTCCATGAATTAGAACCTTAGCTATCATTTAATTACATTTTATTGCTAAATATTTTACATATTTGATCATAATGACATTATTTGTTTTAGATATTTTTACTTTAAAATTAATATTCTGTGTTTTTATTTTACATATTTGATCAAAATGGCATTTTTTAAACATAACTTTACTTGATTTATTTAAAATTACATATTCTGTCTCTTATTGTAAAAGGAAATATTTTTTCGCAAGGGAAATATATTTGTTCACTAGAAACTCAGGTACATGAAACGTATTTTCCAAGCAATTCATAAGCTGTTGAGAAAGGGCCAGGGACGATATTAGTGGAGATAATATCCCTGCCGGAGACTCAGCGGCTGGACTTGAGATTATTTCAGTTGTCCAGTGAGTGCCCGAGACTCGAAGAATTAACGCACAGAACAACAAATCAAGCGATTATTCACAAAACAAATAGCCCGTCGATAAACGAAAGAAAAATGGCAGCCCAAAGATCATGCCCCGCTTGGTCTGTCTTATGGTTGGCCGATCTGTTATATTCGTGAGCATTCGGGTCACTTCGTTAACCCCGCTGGGCTGTCTCTAAGCGCTAGTCTCCAGAGCGAGATCCATTTTCCCCTTTTTGCATTGACTTTGGAGTGAACCCTCTCCTCTTTCCCTTTTCTACCTGCCTTTAATGGCTCTAGTAGTTTCCAAGTACCTCAATACTCATTCTTCGAAGATTGATTCTTGTTTTAAGAGGATGAACAGCAAGGTCATCTGCCCGTCGAAGATAGAGGGCATTTCTTTTCCGTCATTTATTTCCCTCATTCGTTTCTTTCTTTTATTATTGCCGTTTTCTTCTTCTAGTAGCTTACATAAGTTAGTTGTAAGTCAGTAATTAGTTAAGCATAGCTGTAGATTTCATTTCTTCATAATTTCTCATCATCACCTAAACCACTAAGGGTAGATGATCTAGATATTTCACCCCTTTAAACAACAATTAATTATCTCCATCATTGAGGGTGTATCGATATCTAAAGTGCACTGTGCCTGGTGGGACAACACACACCCTACCACCTTTAGGGCCTCTTAGAGAAGGCAGAAAAAAGGACAAAATGAGGTCTGATCCTACAAAATTAGAGCATCAGGAAAGAAAAAAACAAGAGCCAATTAAGGCAGGGAAATGAAGGACATCCGAGGCCTCCGATACCCTAATAACGTTGGGGGTAAGAGTTGACATGAAAGATATAAGAGAGGAGCTCAGTTCAAGGAAACTCAGCTGGGATCCCATAGTCGCCAACCCACATCCCACTAGTTGTAACCAATTTGATAATAATTTAAGTGATCTGAAGCTCTCAGGAAGAAAATGAAGATTGCAACCAACAGAGCGATCAGAAGGTGACCATTTGCTTCCTCTCTCGTCACCTTCTCTGGAAATTCCACGTAACCACTTCTCACGCAATGAATTGTCCGATTGTATCTCATGAAATTCCCCGGTATTCTAACTTGCCCAGTTCTGATTTACAAAAGGGCACGCAGCAGTACTACATTATAAAATCATTCAGATTACATTCCAACTTCGCCATTAACATAAATACAAAACTTATATCTGCCACAGTGACTTGGTGCTGCTTCCTAGCGCCTATATTTGGAAACGAGGTTGTACGCATAAACCTATGCCGTAATCTTTGAATGGGCAGGCAGTGGCTGCATCAGACTCAAGCCTACTGAGTCCACACACTTCGTGACGTAGCACGTGAGAGGATGGAGAGGGGATAACTGAAGGTATTCGTTGCCATGGCAACGTAAATAACAATGCGGGCGATTTTTGATGAGTCCTCACGAGCATCTGATGCACTCTACCGACAAGGAGAGGAACTACACCCATTTTCTCACGATGGCAAAACATTAGTTGCGAGGAGAGAGAACATCATGGCTGATGAGGAGGGAGAGGGGTGGGAGGGCGGCGTCCTTGAGTCCAGTATCACCGGCCGCCTCTGGCATTGAGTTTAGTGCACCCCTCCGAGATTGAAGTGTCATCTCTGCCATTCGGGTGAACCCATTCGCCGAGATAACGGAAGTGATCAACTTTCCTAATTGTTCCACAAACTCTTGTTAAAGGGGCTTTCCTGTAATGAGGACTCTCAAAATACTTAGTTTTGCCATACGATATTTTTTTAAACCTGCCTTCATCGCTACCTCGTGTAGTGCTTGGACAGAAATAACAGCAACCATAGAGTTGTTGGTTAGGATTACTATGTCATCGTTCTGCAAGAGCCAATCATCGGATCTCGATTTTACGAGTTCCAGCTCCAATGGCCACCGGTATTAATTACATAAAAATAATAGATGGGCGATGTTAAACTAATAGAACATAATCTCAACCTGCAACAAAAATTGCATGGATGAAACTTGCAACGGTTCAGCTTCAATTGATATGGTAACTTTCAAGTATGGTTTTTATGCTTCCTAGCATGTTCTGTTTCGTCGATTCTTGCTACCATATGCACTACACGCCATTATTCGAAACAGACTCCGAAATAACCATGTACAATACTCTGCCGCATTCAAGTCACAGAACAACAAATAGCGTACAAGTTACGCCAGGTTACGCTCCTTTGGGCTCGGCGCTTGGCTTCTCTGAAACGGGCTCTGGAGAACTCCTCTCTTTCTTTCCTCCATGGCCCCCACGTGCTTACTAGGCGCCTTTCAATTGTTTTGCTGATGGCAATTGGCTGTCGCTTTGTAAACAGCATCCTTGGCTTTGTACCCAAACCACTGCCAGCTGGATCGCATCCCTCCTGGCTGCTTTAGACTGCCTGCCCATTCAACGATTACAGCATTGGTTTATGCGTACAACCTTGTCACAGTGACTTGGTGCTGCTTCTAGCGACTTTATTTGAAAACGAGGTTGTACGCATTAACCAATGCTGTAATTGTCGAATGGGGAGGCAGTTTAAAGCAGCCAGGAGTGATGCGATCCAGCGGGCTGTGTCTATATTTAGGCTATCACTCGTGATACGAGTATGATTGTCTTCCAAGGTACATTTATATAAATCTTCGCTGTAAACCAACATTAGGCCTAATCATATTGCGTGAGTTCTTTGGTGACTGTACAGTCCGATCCGAGAACCACAGACTCTTCCACAATATTGGCACACAAGGTCTTGAGCAGCCAATGGATCTTGGGGGTTGATCATTCTGCGAATCATGCGCTCTTTTCTGGCATTTCTTTTTTCAGCCTGAAGCCTTCTTCTCTCTTGTTCGAAGAACAAGTGGCCTTGGTGGACGTTGCGGTGCCACTCTGATCGGTCGGATGCGACAGCCTCCTAGTTACCTGTATCATTTTGACATTTCTTCAAGTTGGTCTTCAGAACATCTTTGTAGCGTTTTTGTTGCCCTCCCTGTTTTCTCTGACCGACATTCAGCTGGCAATATAAGATTTGTTTTGGGAGGCGGGACTCAGGCATGCGAATTACATGTCCTGTCCATCGAAGTTGGTGTTTTATAATGAGAGCCTCTATACTAATAGTGCTAGCTTCCTCTAAAACACTTGTGTTAGTGCGCCGGTCTGGCCATTTAATACCTAGAATTCTCCTAAGGCATCGTTGATGGTATTTTTCTAGAGATAAGAGGTGCCTTCTGTAAGTAACCCAGGTTTCGCAGCCATAAAGCAGAGTGGGAACTACAACAGCTTGATAAACGTATAATTTTGTTAAAATGCTAATGTCGTGGTTGTCAATCACGTGAACGAGCAAACGACCAAAGGCTGCACTGGCACATTGGAGGAGGTGCTGAATCTCAGCATCAATGTTCGCATTTGTTGATAGGTGACTACCCAAATAGGGAAAATGATCTATATTCTTTAGTTTATGTCCATCAATCATGATAGCAGGAGCAGTAGCCCTGTCATGTGATGTTGGCTGATGAAGAACCTGTGTTTTATTGGTGTTTATGTCCAGACCAATGCTTCTGTATGCCTCATTGAACACATTCAGGGTGGTTTGAAGATCTTCATCTGAATTTGCTATGATGCCATTGTCATCAGCATACTGGAGATCAAGAACGGATGTAGCTGACACTTTAGTTTATGCACGTAATCTGTTGAGATTGAATAAACCTCCATCTGTCCTGGATATAATTTCTACACCCTTTGGAATCTTTTCTTGGACCAAATTTAGTACAACTCTAACATATATTGAAAAGAGTGTGGGGGCAATCACACATCCCTGTTTGACACCCGTTGTAATCTTAAATGGCTCTCCAGGGCCATTGCTGTTAAGGACTGTGCCATTCATATCATCATGTAGTAATCGAAGAATCTGAATGAATTTTGGGGGGCAGCCAAGTGTGGCAAGAATCCTCCATAGCATTTCTCGATTGACCGAATCAAATGCTTTAACAATATCTATGAAAGCCATATATAGAGGGCGTCCTTGCTCTCTGGATTTCTCCTGCATCTGACTAGCACACAAGATCATATCAGTTGTGCTTCGATTAGGTCGAAAGCCACACTGAGTTTCAGGCAGTATTTCTTCGGCCAACGGCTTCAAACGGTTGGATAAGACGTTGGCCAGGATTTTACCAGCAACAGAAAGCAACAATATACCTCGATAATTACCACATTGTGCCCTATCACCTTTCTTAAAGATGGTTATTATCAAGGCATCCCTTAGGTCTTTAGGTATGGTAATGGTAGTCCATATTTTAACTATGAGTTGGTGTATGTGATGAACTAGAGTAGTATTTCCTACTTTAAAGAGCACAGCAGGAATCCCATCCATGCCTGATGCTTTATTGTTTTTGAGCTGATTGATGGCAGATTCAATTTCTGATATAGGCGGAGGATCATCAAGGTGGTCTTTAGGAGGTCTCTGATGAAGTCGGGTGAAAATGTTACTATCAACACTACTGGGTGCGATCCAGACGGCTGTGATTAATATATATCTTGTACGCCTCCAAGTGTTGAATGGGCAGGCAGTTGAAAGCAGTCAGGAGGGACGCGATGAAGCTGGCAGTGAAAAAACCGCGGTGATCTCAGTGGGTTGGTGCTGCAATCTATCTTGTACGCCTCTGTGTGTTGAATGAGCAGGCAGTCGACCCAAACACAAATTAACGGTTGCCTTGTGCTCGTTTGACAGTATTACGGCTGGTTGGTGGTTAGCAGCGGTAGTGGAGTGCCAGGCAGGTAGAACATGGGTCAGTATTGGTCTCACAAGTGTTAGATAAGTAGTCCGTATAGCAAGTTCAAGGTGTAACTACTATAATATGAACATAATGTTGTATGTATTCATGTTGTGGGCCTGTAATAAAGTACAAATGTGTGAATTGTTGACAGTTGGGTCTGGTGTGTTTCCGACTGAAGGGGACGGACAAATTAAACGAGAGTCTGCTCGCTGAGATAAACGGCTCCAGGAAGCTGCACATGGTGCCTGCGTTAGTCCAGAAAAAATACGTCATACGCTACGTTATTTGTTACCAACAAGCTACTGAAGAACATGTTCGTAAGTATCTAGTCACATTAGCAACCATCTTTTACCGGATGTTTTTGTAGACAGTCATTCGAACGCACAATGCTAATAGACTGGTGTTTACGAACTCCCTTTCTAACGACATATGTTAAGTGTTCGTTATACAAATCCATACCGTTCAAGTAATCTGAATCAAATTTTGTATACTTACTTTTAAGGATCCTGCGGGCGCGGGTAACACTGTCTACTTGAAATTTGGACAGCTCCTTAGATTTAGGCCTTTTAACACATTAGCATTGGATAATACACAGTGGATGAAATATCGAATTTCTCGTAGAAGGACGAGACAAAGTATACTTGAAGCCTCACGACGCGATAAACAAAGGGACCCCGATAATCACGTTTTAAGGGCCTAGAACTAACTGTTTGCGAAATATTTGCAATATATCATTCCCGCCCAGGGAAATCTCAAGAAACAGCCAGCTATTACCATGGCAACGCCATCGCTCATTCAACCTTCAAATCGTAGGAATGCCTATTTGTTTATTATCTAAAATACGAGTATGATAAAGAATTCATAATTAGCTAGATTCAGTCGTGAGCTATGATTTTTGGTCAATTATTAGCGAAGTGAATATACAATAAGTGATTTATTTATTTATTTATTTATCGTATGATGGTAGAAGGAATAGATAAAACAATTATTTACAAATACATATACAATGGTATACACTAAGATTCACTTGATCTCAAGTTTGTCCAAAATTGAACAGTTGAAGCCAGTCAATGGCTTCTTGGGACAGCTTGTGTAAGTCTTGCAATGTTCGTTTGAATGCTCTGAGGGGACATGCGAAGACTACGTGATCCGTAGTCTGCTGTTCTTCGCCGCAGTCACATGCAGGAGAGGACTTCCAACCCCATTGGTACAGGATCGCTGCGCACCTTCCCTGGCCCGTTCTTGTCCGATTCAGTGTGCACCATTGGCGCCGAGGTAGATGAAATCCTGCAGGCCGAACCCAAGGAGTTTCGATTAACTGATGGTGTGTCAAGGACGTTTGTTCCTGCCATTTGGATGATTTGGTATTCCAGGCATCTAGGATGTTGAAGCTGTCGTCCTGCTGGCTGGTTGCTGTTCTCCATGATGGTTGCCTGGACTTCAGTCGCTGTGCTGAAGTTACTGGTAGCACGGAGTGTAATAGCAGCGATGGATTGTTTTGCATTTTCTTCCATATGTTCCTCAACGACTGGAGTCTTCTAAGGGGAGGAGGTGGAATATTACTTTGTACTGGTAGCCATACCACTCCGCCCCCTTCCCCATTTGTATGAGAAGTGTTTTATTACATGTATAAAAGGAAGGAACGCGCATGCTCCACCTGGAACCACCTGTCATCACTGCGGCAAATGGTGCTCCCGCATTGGTTGGGCAGCAATATGCAAAACTTGTTTATGTGTGTATTTCTTTATTTATTTAATCTTCCTTTTTATCCTTATTTATCCCTTTATGCTGTATTTTCTCTTTGTTTCTATGTTTATTGCCGGCCCCGTGGTGTTGGGGTAGCGCGCCTGCCTCTCACCCGGAGGCCCCGGGTTCGATCCCTGGCTCCGTCAGGGATTTTAAAACTGACGTTGAAACGGGGTGAACTCAGCCTCGTGAGGACAATTGAGTAGCTGTCTGACAGTGAGACGAATACCAAGATTAACGGCCGAGGGGACCCGACGCGCTGATCACGCGGTCGCTTGGTCGGCCTTAGCCCGTCATGGGATGATGCGCATTGCTTGCTTCAGTTGTGTGTCAACAATTTTGGTATGGGCACTATTAAGCCATGTAGAGCAGCAGTATTCTGCGACTGAGTACGTGAGAGCCCCAGAGCTGTGGATCGAAGAACTGTTGCGTTGGCGCCCCAGGAGGTCCCTGTCAGTTTCTGGAGTATGTTTTTCGGGTTTTGATTTTAGCTGCTGTGCTCTTCAAATGTGTTGTAAATGGCATTGACCTATCTAAGATCATCCCTAGGTATTTTAGATTGCTGCAATATTGGAGAATCTGTCCTCTGAATGTAACTATAGGTTGGTGATTTGCATCTTTATTTCGTAGGTGAAAAGTTGATACAACAGTCTTTTGGGCATTTGGTCGTTAGCAGTTTTGTCTGAAATAATCATAAATCTTCAAGTCTGATGTCAATGACGCTTCTGCTCCTTGGAAGTTTTGATTCTGTGTGATCAAAGCAATGTCATCAGCATAAATACATTTTCTGGACTTGGTTTCTGGATGATCGTGTATGTATAGGCTAGATTAAAAAGAAGTTGGGCCAGCACTGATCCTTGAGGAAGTCCGTCGTTTATTTTGTGCACTTTGCATGTCGAGTCCTCTGAAAATACCTGAAAGTATCTGTTGTTGAGCATGTTTCCTATCAGGGTGGTTAATTTCCGACATGGAATGATATCAATGAATTTGAGCATCAATCTGTCCGCCAAACGGTGTCGTACGCGGCAGTTAGGTCTAAGAAGACACCCATACTTATCAACTTCTTCTCAACCCCATTTTCGATGTGAGTTGCTCACAACCTCTTTCCGGTCTAAAAGCAGCTTGTTCTATAGGGACAACCTTGTTGATAGTAGAAGAAATTCTGTTATGGATTAGCCTCTCCCGAAGCTTCAGTGTTACACTCAGCAGGGCAATGGGGCGGTAGTTTTCAACTTTTGAAGGATCTTTGTGTGGCTTGAGGATAGCAATGATCTTAGTTTTCTTGATGAGTGATGGAAGATTACCTGTTTCTAGGATGTTAGTAAAGAAATTGTTCAGCCATCTAATAGTAGCAGGACCGCAGCGTAAAAGAAATTCTGGGTAGATACCATCAACACTGGCAGCCTTTCCTGGTTTTATGCTTTTCATGGCTTCCATAATTTCTTGTACTTCAAATGGGGCAGAGAACTTGGATGTGTTCATTTAATGAGTGTAGAAGATCGGAAGCAGTTGTAGGATCGCTATTGTCTTCAAATTCTTTGAGAAGCCTCTCACTTCAATAAGGGATAAAAACTAAACACGTGTCTTTGTCTTACATGATAAAACGTCGTCCATGCATCGCCGGGCAAAACAGCTAGTGAGAAATAAAACAAAAGTGGCCGAGGTACTGTCCCAGCATTTACTTGATGTTGAAAATGGGGAACCACGCAAAATCATTAAAAGGACGGTCAATCGTGGAGGTCGAATCCTAAATCAACAGGCAGCCTGGCCTCATGGCTACCCGGTGGGTGGATACAAGTAATCGATACTACTATGTTATAGCCTATGTTAAGAACACAGAGCTCTCTTTTGGCTTGCAGGAAACTTGACTTCATGTCCCGATGGATGTCTCATTTTTAGGACTCCACATGTGTGACCGCTAAAGAGGCTGGGATCACTACTATTGCCCGTCTAGTTGGAGTAGACTACGGGTCTTATGTACAAGTGTTGCCGCGTGAAGCGGCGCAGCTATGTTACAGCACGCAGCATGAGGAACTACGACACTGATAACAGTAATAATTAAAAACTTGTCAGCTACAACACAGCAAACATCGTCAACTTGCATAGAAAACGCAAACGGAACTTCTGACGTGTTTATAAATAATTCGTACTGAGTCCGTTTGTTCCGAGATACCATGGGGACTGAATGCCGAAACCATGAGACCCCATCACAAACGAACCGTACAGAAGTACCGGACATGCATTTGAACTAGTCCCAGCACAAGAGTGTTATCTTGGGGGTATCGGGTATGGATAGGAGATGTTAAGGCTAAGTGTCCCGACACTTACGGTGATTTTTTTTTAAATCGAAGGGGAGCTCCGATCTGCGATCTGAAATATGCTATGTACTCTATCTAGTAGCAGAATCGAGATTAATTCATTGCTCACTTTTTAATTTCAAAAACAGAAAATTTGCTGTTTGTTTTTCAAATATCTGATTAAAATTCGAATAAAAACGGGCAATACGAAAGTTGAGTTTTACCCACTGAATCCAAAGCCGTATCAAAAACCTACATCGGTTGAATAGAATCGTCGAGATCACTTTGGGAAGTTTGTGAATAAAAGTGTTACTGTACTTGCAACAAAAGGCGTGGCTGTAGAACAAGGTCATGGAGAGCGAGGTCGGGGAGGGGAGGGGAGCGGAGCTCGAGTGATTTGAGAGAGCGATGACCTTACCTGACGGTATGGAATTCTCGAGCATCTAGTCCAATGTTGCGATTGACTGTGCTGGTTAGTTCAGAATTTTTGTCAAGATCTGGTTATTTCTGAGTGATCCTTTGATATTTTACCAGTTCCTAGTTACGACTTCTGGTTTTAGTTCATCGATCTCTTTAATTACTTTTTTGTTAATTTATTTTATCTGCAACAGTATTATTTTTTAATGCCCGTGAGGTGTTCTATTTTCGGCACTTTATTTTTGGACAGTATTTCTAGTAGAATGGATACATGTACATATAGGTACGACTGGTGGAGAGCATTACGGTCATCACGTAGAGTTATATTTAGCCTACTTTTCTTATTTAGCAAAACTGAGGAAAAAGTAGTTTTATGAGATCGATCCGGAAAAATGTGTGTCTGTCAGTCTGACTGTCTGTGTGTCCCCCCTCTCCCCTATCAACTCCTGAACGCTGCAGCTATCGAAACCAAATTTGGTAAGAGTAACGATCTATACCTGAATATCTCACGGCCATATTTGAAATTGACGTCAGTGCTACCAACTGCTGAACATTCGCAATTGCAATTTGAACTCTATGTTGGATATCTCAGAAGTTATGCATGCGAACTATTCCAAAATTGGCACACATGTAGATAATAACATTCCAGATTATTTTTAAGAAGTCCATACATGCCAGTATTGCCAACATGAATCTAAGAATGCCAATAGGTCCAATTTCTAAATGCATGTAACTTCTATAATATCGATTGGATTTCAGCCAAATTTCGAATGTATTATATGTACTACAACACATCTAGTGGGACGTGCTTTGGCGACCACGGGACCCCAGCTGAGTCCGGCATTGCTTCCACTTACTTGTGCCGAGCTCCTCTCCGTCTTCTTTCCTGTCGACCTCCCTTGGTCAACTCCTGTTCTTTTCCGACCCCGACAGTATTAGGGTATCCGAGGCCTAGGGAGTATTTCACTTTACCGCCTTAATTGGTCCTTGTCTCATCTTTCCTGATCCCTCCTTCTTCGAGGGGTCAGACCTCTTGTTTTCTTTTCATTATATATCCTAAGGCCCAACGGCAACACGGGCGGATGAGGAGCCTATTAAATTTTGAGGTCCCTAACGGTCGTCTAGGCGGAAGAGGCCATGGCAGATGGACTGGCTGTAAAGGCGCAACTCACCTTTTCCCGAGTTAGCGGCAGTTTTGCAGTTCTGGTGCTGGAAGCTGCATGTCTCATTCTTTATGTGCCGCAGATAATGGTTCCATAATCATAGTGTGTGGGTCACTACCTGGCAAGTAGCTAGGGATCCACCTTAAACAAAGTCACGCCTGTGGCACTCTTTCCTGCCATTCCTCTTAGTCCAACGGCGATGGGACAAGGGACGGAAGCAGGTTTGGGTAAACTGGAAGCTTCTAGTCTAGATCTGCACGTTGGCGGCAGATGTGTGATGGTCGCTTCTCTGAGACCCTGTGACTACTCAGGGATACAGTCCTGCATCTGTGACTGTGCATGCCTATTTAGGAGCACCGCTGCCCACCCCGAATGGGGAAGGCCCTAGAAAATGTGGGCTAAACATCAGAAGTCACTCTCCAAACCTGTCTGGGAAACCGTGTAGGTTTTGTAGTGAAAGCTAAGTTGGTGCAAGCACATCCACTCGCTCCCTCAGCAATAAATGAAAGACTCATGACTCTCCGTATACCTCTTTTGAGAGGCAGGTTCATTACACTTATTTACTCATATGCCCCCACTCGTATGGACGATGAGAACTCCCAAGAACTATTTCTACTACCAGCTAAGCACGGTCATCACCAGAGTGCCCTCTACTGACAAACTCATACTACTAGGAGATTTCAATGCCAGGGTGGGGAAAGACAGTCAATTATGTGGAAGAGTCATGGGAAATCATGGTATAGGGAACTGTAATGCTAATGGCTTATTATTCCTTGGCCTATGTGCTGAGCATGAACTCTACATCACCAACACACATTTCCGACTTCCGGACTGTTTCAAGACTACTTGGATGCATCCGCGTTCTAAACATTGACATCTGATAGATTATGTCATCACCCGACAGCGTGACAAGAATGATGTCCTGATCACGAAGGCAGCACGAAACATCGATGACTATTGGACAGATCACAGACTCTTGATTAGTCGATTCAGGATTGCTATCAACAGAAGACAATTCCCACTTCATGAATCCGTCCTGGAGAAAGTTCAACACCTCGAGGCTCCTTAATGAAACTGTTGTTGAAGGATACCATATACACTATCCAAGAAGAACTGACCAACAATCCATTCAATACAAAGGATGTTGCCTGTGAATGGACCACGCTTCAGAGAATCACTACAGAATCAGCAGAGGAGGCTATCGGCTTTGGGAATAGGAAGTGCCAAGACTGGTTTGATAACAACGGGGCAATTCTGAATCTCATCAGTGCTAAACGGGACGCTGGTCTATCTCTTTCGCAAACCCCATGCTACAGAGAGAAACAAAAAGAAATTTCAGGAACTAAAGCAGACATGTCAAGCTAAAATTCGTGAGATAAAAAACAACTGGTGGCAAACTAAAGTCAAAGAACTTAAGAATTTTTCAGACGCTAGAGACCTACGCAACTTTTATGCGGGACTGAAAGAACTGTATGGACCTATCCGCTCCTCTTCAGGTACTCTAAAAGATGCTGATAACACCATCGTACTTACCGACAGACAGGACTTCTTGGAACGATGGAAAGAGCATTTCAGTTCACTCTCAAATCGTCCCTCTACCGTGGCTGACGATTTTCTACGTTTTGTCTCTCAACATCCTCTTCAACCCTGGATGGCAATACCTCCGACTTTCCGTGAATTTGACAAAGCTTGTAGTAGCCTGAAACCAAGGAAGGCTCCAGGTCCAGACAACATCCCTCTGGAACTTATTCAAAACGGAGGCTTACCCCTAAAAACCAGGCTCTTTTACCTGATCCTCTTAATCTGGGAAACCCAAAAAATACCTGCCGACTGGAAGAACGCCACCATTATTACTATCTTCAAGAAAGGAGATCGCAGTATCTGTGGAAACTATCGAGGTATTTCCCTTCTTTCCATAGTAGGAAAAGTTTTTGCCAGAATCTTACTGAATCGACTCCAAACTATCTCAGAGGGAATACTTCCTGAATCACAGTGTGGATTTCGTACTTCCCGAGGAACAGTTGAAATGACCTTTTGTATAAGACAACTGCAAGAGAAATGCAGAGAACCAATGACACCTCTGTTCTTAGTCTTTTACGATCTTGAAAAAGCCTTTGATACTGTTCCCAAAAATGCAATGTGGTTGGTTTTGGGGCGTTTGGATGTCTGGAACATTTCGTTGGATTGATTCGGGCTCTTCATGATGGTATGGTCGGGCAGATGCTGTATCAGAATGATGTCTCAGAAGAATTCCGATCACAAATGGGCTGAAGCAAGGCTGTGATCTTGCACTTACTCTTTTTGCCCTATACCTGACGGCGATGCTCTATGAGACAGCATCTGCAAACAATACAGGTGTGGAAATTAAATATCGGTATGATGGAGGGCTATTCAAGCAGACCAGACTTCGTTCCAAAAGATCAACCAATATTCACCAGGTTACAGAATTGCAATATGCCGATGGCAATGCCTCACCAGCCCATACATCTGAAGAGCTGCAACAGCCTGTCAACTGTTTCAGGAGTGCATATGAACGTTTTGGCCCTACCATAAACATTCAGAAGACCAAAGTACCGTATTAGCTCAACCTGTTCCTGGAACCTCTATCCCAGGTTTTGATATTACTATCTCTGGCACATCTTTAGACCAAGTCGATCACTTCTCATACCTTGGGAGTATTCTGTCTACGCAATGTACTGTTGAGAAGGACGTGGATAACAGAATCCGTGCTGCGCATGCAGCGTTTGGACGTCTCTCACGTCGTGTATTCCAGAGTAAAGATCTAACAATATGTACAAAACTAATGGTATACCAAGCTGTTGTCATTTCTACTTTGTTCTATGGATGTGAGACCTGGATCCTATACCGCCAGACCATCAAAAAACTGGAACGCTTTCACCTGCAGAAACTCCGGTCCATTATGCACATCAAATGGGATGACTATATAACGAATTCTGCGGTTCTCAAGAGAGCAGAGATGAAGAACATAGAGGCCTCATCATTAGTCACCGGCTTAGATGGATCGATCATGTCCAACGCATGAATGACGACAGATTCCCACGGAAAATCCTGTACAGTGGGCTCAGCACGGGCAAGAGACCTCTAGGAGCACCTCGGAAGCGTTACAAAGATCAGCTTAAACAAACCTTGAGGGGTGTAGCCATTGATCCTGATAATTGACATACACTTGCGGAAGATCACGCACGTTGGCATGCAGCCACCTCAGCCGCGGTTTCAAATTTTGAAGAAGAACGCCGAAGGCAGGAAATGGAAACTTGTCAGAGGAGAAAGCTGCGCCAGATATTGCCACGTCCTCCACCTTCCACCATCTGCATTGTGTGCGGCCGTATGTTCTATGCCAGAATCGGTCTGTTGAGTCACCAGCGACATCACCATCGAGTGAATGCAAATTAGTAATGCAGGAAAGAAACATACACTCGGATATGAGTATGACTGTGCGTATTCCAACGAGCCACCAGGGCTGCAAACGGTTAATACATGCTCTCACTATGTTTTAACCCTAATATCAATATATCAGAAAGTATGCAAGCCAACAGCTCTAAACTTCGCACACGTATAGTACCTGACATTCTACCTTGGTTAGGTGGAACTTATATACATCAGTGCTGCCAACACGATTCCAAGCCTGCTGATAGGTTCAGTTTTTAATTACATATCCAAACTTCTATACTAACAAGTGGACTTCAACCAAATTTCGTATGTGCTTTGTGTACTATAAGAGGTAAAACTGTGCGTATTCGTAAGAACCAACAGGGCTGCTAACTGTTAATAAGTGCTCCCTCTTTGTTTAATATCAATATATCAGAAAGTATGCAAACCATCAGCTCTAAACTATGCACACGTAGATTAATTTGGAGTAACTAATATACCGTACCTCAGTGCTGCCAACATGATTCTAAGCTTTCTGGTACGGCAGTTTCAATGTTTAATTACATGTAGCCTAACTTCCATACTAACAAATGGATTTTATCCAAAATTGGCACATTAATAGATCGTAATAAATATGTCAGATTTATTCTGAGCATCACATACATGACATTGTTCCCAACATGATTCTATGCGCACTGATAAATCCAATATCAAACAGCATGTAACTTCCATACTATCCATTAGACTTCAACCAAATTTTGTATGTTCATTCTATACCTTAAGAGATGGAACTAAGAATATATTCAGAGTCACCAGAGCTGCCAACTGTAGTAAGTTACTCCATTAGGCTACACTACTTCAGGTGTATTTCAAACTGCAGTACTTAGAAATGTTAGCATTGCCAACTTGATTTCGTCATTATTCTAGAGAGGTCTATATAGAATGGCATGAATCTTAAATTTTAAGAGAAGTAGGCTCGTTAGTTCATCACGGAACTACTTGTTTCATTTTTGTTGAAAAATGGAGCCACCACCAAACCCGATTGAAGGGCGTTCCACTAAATCGCAGGGGGAGATTGCGACCAAGTACCAACAAAAGGAAGCCAGGCCCTAAAAAAAACAAAAAAACAAACAAAAAAAAAACAAAAAAAAAACAAACCAAACAAACACCTCTACACTCCCGTAAGTTTTTTCCTAGTTTATATTTGAAATTATATATTTCTTTACGCTTGCATTAGAGAATCCGTAATGCACTGAGCAGTTATGATTTCACTTATAATTTACCTGTACAAGTTGGATGACTAAACATCACCCCGCAATCTGCAGGCTACATGGCTGAACAGCGGTTGCTTGGTAGGCCTAGGCCCTTCATGGCTGTCACGCCTCAGGTGTAGTTTGATTTTTACTTCTAAATACATAAGTGTAGGAGTGCAAGATCACGAACTATTCAGTGTCAACTTTTTTCAGAGAAGCAAGTTCGACTTCAAATGAAAACAATGCGTTGTGTGGAATGGTAGGTGCAGCGATTGTGGAATTGGTTTCCGGAAATACTGGATTGGATTGGGATTCATAAAGACTGCAAACAGTACTTTTGCACTACCAGCGGGCAAGGTGAAGACAAACAGCTAACTGCAGACAAAACCAATGTTTGTGACAAGGTGCGTACTTGCTTGCAGCCCCAATTGCAAAAAAATCGCAGATAGTTTCAAACACCACCAGCAATGCTGCCGAAAATTATATGTCCCTTGTTGCCAAATTCACGGAAGGTAAGCAGATCAATCGAGGGAAACGAGGTTCCTTCACTCATAGAACCAAAGCTGCCGGGCTGGCCATCATGTCACTATAAAACAATGAAATCAGCTTTGAAAAAAAGAAAAAAAAAGACTGCCACAATAGTGAAGAAGACTACACTCAACAGGGAGAGAAGAAGAGCAGCTTGTCGAAAAAGTTTATTTGGGTCGCGAGAAGGGAAAAGAATGTCCCGACTACAGCCTAATGAAATGAAACGTACTGTCTCACGTGATTATGGAAACCGATCAATGCAGTTGGATTTCGATGACGTAATGTTGAGAGAGTTTAGTGATCAAGCAAGATCAAGCAACTAACGCTTAGTGAAGGTGATATACAACAACTGGAAAACGAAACAAGGGCCAAGGGGCCAAAGGGAAAATGAAACGTGGCACACAGCCAAAAAGGACAGACTTACGACATCCAATTTTGGATATGTATGCAAGAGGAAACCTACTTCGAAAAGGGCTCCAATAGCAAACTACATTCTGTAGGGCGAATTTTAGTCAAAAGTAATGCAATATGGCTGTGATAATGAGCGAATTGTAAACGAAATTTAGAGGATAAATCAGGTAGAAAAGTCGAAGAATGTGGTAATTTCGTGCATAAAACTTATGGGTTCTTAGGTGCCTTCCCAGACGGATTAATAGGAGACGACGCTAGAGTCGAAGTCAAGCGCCCTTATTTTGTACGGAATATGACCGTACTGGAAGCCTGCAAAAAGCTGAAGGGATTTTGTTTGGCAGAAAGTAAGCGAAAAAGAAAGCCTAGAGAATGTCAAGAACAGTGCCATTCCGAAGAGAACAGATTGATAACTCTCAAACACTCGCATGATTTTTATTTCCAGATCCAGGGCCAGTTGGAAATAACACACCAGGAAATATGTTATTTTGTAGTGTGGACGTCTAAGGACATTCACATAGAAACAATAAAGAGAGACGAAAAGTTCTGGAGACAAACAAAATGCTTATGTAACTGAAATTCTGCTACGAGAAAGTCTTGTTGCCTGAGATCATTGATCCCAGGATGAACAGATCAATGGATATAAGATAACCTGAAGTGAAGTAAAATACTGAGTGTGTGTAAATCATGAAACGTTATCTTTGATATGGAAAAACATTGAAGCATTGATTTCATGAACAGGAAATAATTAGGTATAATATTTGTTTGTATCTAGTAGCCTACGCAGTACTAGTGCCTGTGCTAACAATGGGCAGATGAGAATGTCTTAGGAACATTAATTCTATATAAGTAGCCTACATAATAATTTTGCTCTTGGTATGCGTTTTCATTATTTGTTTATTGTCATAAAATGTCCTACATAAATGAACTTTTATTATTACTTCCATGAAAAAAGAAGTAAGTTATAGTGATTGGCCTCACGGAGCCGTTTCAGATCTCACAGAAAAAGGGAGTTAGAGTCAAAAGAACCAAAGACCCATACGAATCACCAAAATGTATGTATGTATGTACTGTAGGTCTATGTGCGTGCGCATTTGGCCTCTTATAAATCGAATTTTTCACGGTTTGTGGTCTTGTTTGTTATGTCTAGAATACGATAACTAGAGTTGAACGTCCGCATCGGATGGTTTTCAGCTATTCCCAACAAACCTGAACACGAACACATCTTGTCCAACTTTTTTTTTTCTAAAATATCAAGAATGGGCTAACTAATCTACAAACCAGTCACATCTTTCTATACAGTATTCAATTTTGCATCGAGTGAAACCAATCGCTGCTCTGTACAGTAAGAATTATGCCCTACCAAGTATTACTATATTGTTATGTGGTGGCCGAGTAGATGTTTGTAATGAAACCAGTTTGTGGAGGTTATAAAAGGATTTCAATGTCAAGGTTATGAAAACACCTGGAAATATTACAGTAACTATTTCGATATTTTTTGACGACTAAAACGACAGAATGATAGCTGAATAAACATGACAATGCAATGATTAAATGAGTACACCCTTAGTCCCTAATGTTCCCGTAGCAATGGTATTATAACGATGCTATCAGTCAGATACTAAGATGCAGGTTTTCAATGTGAATGAAGTAGGATTTACGTGTACGACAAGCCTTTGAATAGAGAATTTGTTGTTTGATGTAATGATTTATTATGTGGAATACACGCAGTGAGGCGTGTTGTTATGTAAGACGGCTGACTGCACCACGTTGGTTTGAATTGAAGGGAAGTAATGAAGCCTTTGGGGTGAGTGCAAATTGACAATAATTAGAGTAGCGTAGGCCTACATGGCACAATGTTTATAAGCTGATGCTATTATACTGTCTACACAGTTAGGGATTCTAATAATAACAAACATAAAATAATGGTTACTTGTGGAATTAAGAACATAAACCGACATTTAAATAAGAATGAATTGTAGGGTTTATTGTAAATCAAAGATAAGAACCAACATCTGACTAATAATAAAGTGAAAATGACATAACCTTAAAAACATTAAAATGGTTAACCTAAACAAGCCCCTAATAATAAATGATTGTATGACTACCCCTTATTATTCCCGTTTTCCAACGGGGTCGGGGATGAGATGCGATGGAAGTCTTTGTGGCGATGATTTTTACGGCCGGATGCCCTTCCTGAAGCCAACCTCAGGAGAGGAGTTAATGAGAGATGAAATGAATGATGGTGAATGAAACTGGGCAAGGATGTGGAAGGAAGCGGCCGTGGCCTGTCAGAAGATACCGTCCCAGCATTTGCCTGGTGTTGAAAATGGGAAACCACGGAAAACCATTTCAGGGACGGCCGACGGTGGGGCTCGAACCCACGCGTCTACCGAGTCAGCAGAGAGCTTGGCCCCATGACCTAATGCTGCGCGTTAGCCAGCGTAGCCACTACTGTCGGTCCCCTAATAATAAATGATAATTAGCTATTATTTAATGTGAGACTGAATTATTATGAGACGACTTAGAAGTGACGGTGAATCACTTAAGGTGATTCGACACTCGACGATAGACATGACAGATGATACGGGCGTAAATACAGTACAACAGTCGAGTAGGTAGGGCTTCAGAAAGTGTGCACGTGTATAGAATATTGTTTTGAATGTATTTATGTGTTGATATTTATTATATTATAGTATGGGGCCTACTGAGCTCTAGAACAGACTATATTTTTCACCGTTTGTAAATATTAACTTATGATAGAACTTAACTAGGATGTCAGAGATAAATGTAAATGTTGGAAGTGGTACCAACATAGCTTATTATGTTGCTTCTTTTCTTCGAATCTTTTCGTACTTGTTTTTTAAATAATAATGCATTTTATTAATCCCTTAACGAGTCAAGGACTCATATACAAAGGAATCGTACAATTTTATCTTGTTGGCGACAAATTACAATTGAATGTTTAGTTTACAAAGTTTTCAGTATGAAAAAATATATAACATTTCGTATTTTTCATAAGTTTTGTACACAATGTGGTCTTCTTCTGTCTTCTCACATTTTGGAATTTCTTCAAACTGACATTTTATAATCATTCAACATAAACGGTTTTAGCCTCCTTTTAAAGATTGGTAGGCTAGGTGCAATTTTTATATTTTCTGGTAGTCTATTGTACTTTACAAAGGCACTATACTTAATGCTATTACTGCCATATTGTTTGGAATTGATTTGGAAAAGTGATGTCATCTGCATGTCTAGTTTTGTAAGCATGTAAATCAGATCGTTTAGTGAAGTTTAAATTTGTGTGGATACTTTTGTGTAGGATTTGGTACATCAGGACATTTGAGTTGATTTCTGCATTTAAGGCTACAGGTTGAATTTTACCCGTAATATAAAGGTGTTTGGTTGGTGTTAATAAAGGGTAGTTATAAATATTTCTTATGGCTCTATTCTGAATTACCTCAATTTCCTGTTATAGGTAACTTGAGCATTTTATCCAAATTGTATTCAAATATTGCAAGTGGCTATGGATTAAGGAAAAATACACTTTCCTGAGTACTGTAGATATTTTGGGATATAGTAGCTCAATTTTTTTTCATCCCAGTGGCAGGAGATATTTTTTTTACTAATGCATCAATGTGCTTTAGCCATGAGAGATTTTCATCTATTATTAAGCCTAGGTATTTGACAGATGAGACCCTTTTAACTGCCTTTCCATTCAGCATTATATTCTGAGTGATGTACAACTTTGTTCTACGCTTAGATATTATTAAATAATTTGTTTTATCTTCATTTATTGTTAATTTATTAGACTGGGTCCATCCAAGTATTGTATTCATGTCATCCTGCATGTGTGTAATCAGCGTGTTCGTGGTGTACGCATTGTAAAAGATGCTTAAGTCGTCTGCAAACAACGTTATATTACCATGAAAACGGAGTGTTGCTATGTCATTAACTAAGAAGAGGGAAGGACCCAATATTGATCCTTGGGGCACACCGTGGGCAATATTTACTTCCTCACTTCTGTAGCCATTTATTTCAATATACTGCTTACGATTGGACAGGTAATTTTTAAACCATGTCCAAGCTACTCCTCGGATACCTGCTTTATCAAGTTTCCCTAGAAGGATTTCATGGTCAACAGTAACAAACGCCTTTCTCAGGTCTATGAAAAGGCCACTCGCTGTCATCTTTTTGTCTATCACATCCTGCAAGTTAGAGATAATATCAATTGTGGCTATTTCTGTGCTTGAGTTTTCTCTGAATCCATACTTCCCTTTGTAGAAATAATCATTTTTATTTAAGAAATTAACAATTCTGTTTTTTACTACTGTTTCGAGTACCTTTGATATGGGTGGGAGGATGGAAATGGGTCTGTAATTGTCTGGATTGATTTTGTCACCCCCTTTATAGACTGGTATGACTCGTGCTATTTTTAGATCATCAGGCACCAGGCCAGTCTCTAACGATAAATTTATTAAAGTAGTTAGTGGGCAAATTAGTATGTCAAAGGAGTTTTTTTAAACAATTTTACTGACATACCATCTTTGTCTTGGCTACTTTTCATTTTAAGGCTTAATATAATATTGCGAATTTCCATCTCATTAGTCGGGGTCATAACTATGGAATCTGTGTTGACATTAATTTCATTAACTTTATTCCCTGCGAGGATGTTTTTGGCTAACTTGTGTGCTATGTTTATAAAGTGAGTGTTTGGAGCATTGCAAATATTTTCTTTTCCAGTGAAAGATTTACCATCAATTATTATCTCACTGAGACCATCTTTGTTTTCAGTTGTGCAGTTGTAAATAATTTCATTGATTACTTTCCAAGTATCTTTTATGCTATTGGCGTTCAAATTTAATTTATATTCATAGTATGAGGATTTCAGTTTCCGTTTCAAAGCTGTCACTTTGTTCCTACATATTATGTGCTCTTCCTTTAAGAGGTTGTTGTTTCTGTGAATGCTAGCTTTAAGTTTAGCATGTAGTAGGTCCCTTTGATTTATTAGCTGAATTAATTCTGTTGTTATCCATGGGGTTTTGTGGTTTTGGTGTATTTCCTGCAAAGGTGTGTCAATGTGTTCTTTGTTGGGTGTCAGTATTAAGATTTTGTGTTTCAAGGCGGTGTAAGTTTCGTTTATATCATCTAAGCAGTCTATTTGATTGAGATCATTATAGAATTTGTTTTTGTTCACGTACCGGTAATTTTTAGCCTACTTTTCACATTTTGCAAAAATGAGGAAAAAGTAGTCTTATGAGATCGATCCGGGAAAATGTGTGTCTGTCTGTCTGTCCGTCTGTCTGGCTGTGTGTGTGTGTCCCCCCCTATCAACTCCTAAACGGCTGGAGCAATCGAAATAAAATTTGGTAGGAGTAAAGATCTATACCTGAATATCTCACGGCCATATTTGAAAATGATGTCAGTGCTACCAACTGATGAAAAATCGCAATTGAAATTTGAGCTCCATGTTGGATATCTTGGAAGGTATGAATGGGAGCTATTTCAAAATCGGCACACATATAGATAATAATATTGCAGTTTAATTTCCAGAAGGCCATACATGGCAGTGTTGCCAAAATGTTTATAAGCCTACTGATAGGTCCAATATTTAAATGCATATAACTTCTACACTATCAATTGGAATTCAGCCAAATTTCGTATGTTGTATGTGTACATAACCAGATATGACTGAACGTATTCTTATGAACCACCAGTGATGCCAACTGTTAAAAAATGCTCTTAATTTCTTGTATCCAAATACCAATATATATGAGAAAGTATGCAAGTCGACAGCTTTAAACTATGCACACGTATAGTACATGGCATTCTATATTAATTTGGAGTAACTTATATACGTCAGTGCTACCAACATGATTCTAAGCCTGCTGAGAGGTCCAACTTTAAATAAGTTACATGTAACTTCCATACTATCATTTGGATTTCAACCAAATTTCGTATGTGCTATGTGTACCATAACAGCTATGACTATGCGTATTCTTGAGCAACCAGGGCTGCCAACTGTTAAATAAATGCTGTATCTATTTTTGTTACCCTAATATCAATATATCAGAAAGAATGCAGGCCAATAGCTCTAAACTTTGCAAATTTTGGCATTCTAGATTACTTTGGAGTAACTAATATACGTCAGTGCTGCCAACATGATTCTAAGCCTGCTGATAGGTCCAATTTTAAAATGCATGTAACTTCTATACTAACTAATGGATTTCATTCAAAATTGGCACAACAATAGATCATATTATTTCAGATTATTTCTGACCAATACATGCATGACAAGAGCCTCCGTGGCTTAGGCGGCAGCTCGCCGGCCTCTCACCGCTGGGTCCGTGGTTCAAGTCCTGGCCACTCCATGTGAGATCTGTGCTGGACAAAACGGTGGCAGACAGGTTTTTCTCCGGGTACTCCGGTTTTCCCTGTCAAAATTTCATTCCAGCAACACTCTCCACTATCATTTCATTTCATCTGTCATTCATTTAATCATTGCCCCAGAGGAGTGCGTCAGGCCTCGGCAGCCGGCACAGTCCATATCCTCGCCGCTAGATAGGGGCTTCATTCATTCCATTCCTGACCCGGACGGAGACTGGAAGCAGGCTGTGGATTTTCATTTTCACATGCATGACACTGTTGCCAACATGATTTTACGCGCGCTGTTAGATCCAATGTTTAACTGCATGTATCGTCCATGCTATTCATTGGACTCCAACCAAATTTTGTATTCTGTACCTTAAGAGATGGAACTAAGAATATATTCAGTCACCAGGGCTGCCAACTGTAGTGCTCTATTAGGCTACATTATGCCAGGTATACAGTATTTCGAACTAATTAGAAATTTCGATATTACCAACTTAATTTCGTCATTATTCTAGATAGATCCATATCGATTAATCATTGGTATGAATCTTAAATTTTAAGAAAAGTAGGCTCTTTAGTTCGTCACGGAACTTCTTGTTATTTACGTTTTTTGATCTGGACCTTTGCTTGTCGGGGGGTATTTAAATGCCATGTCCGAAATTGGGCTTTTGCCTGGATAGTAATTTGAACAAAAAATCTCAGTTACGAGAATATTATGATCACTTATATCACTATTTATATTGCTTATTCTATAGGCACATTTAGAGTTATTAGTGGCTACCTGATCAAGGAGTGAACTTGTTGATTCACATATTCTAGTTGGATAGCGAGTATTGCCTTGTGTGAAACCATCAGCTTGATAGTAGGTTGGGGTATGATTTGGTTACAATATTTTTGTTCAGTAAGTTAATATTAGTATCACAAATGCATAAGCAAAGATTGGCATTGTTTTTCGAGAGAATGTGCTCTAGAGATTGCATGAAATTTGTTGTGTTATTTTGTTAGGATTATATACTGCAATTATATTAATAGTATGCAGGTTATTGAAACGAACAGTATCACTTCTTTTAAGCTCTAACTGGATCAAGCTATGGTTACTCTCAACTAGGTTAAGCTCTTTTATATTCAATTTTTTTGGACATAAACTCCCACGCCTCCACCATCCTGATTGTCTCTGTGTACAAATGCAACAGAATAATTGTTTAGGTTGAAGTATTTAGCTTCATTACTTTTCACCCAAGTCTCGGTTACCACTTTGACATCTAGATTTTCCACAATATGTATTAGTAGTATCTCGATATCTTCTAGTTTATTTTTCATACTTCTGCTATTTAGGTAAAGACACTTGATTTGGCTAACATCATTTTAGTGTCCGCTATGTTGTCGTGGATACAGTCATATTTACGCTCATCAATTGATGTGTGCAAATCAACATCAACTAGTAGGTCCAAGTCTTGATTCATTATTTCTGAGAATGGTATGGCTGAGCCTTGTTGATGGAAGTGTCTTTTACTAGCGTTTCAATGTCTTCTGGCGAGCTGATCCTGACAGCCTTGTCACTATCTGATTTACGCACGAATATTTTACAGTCCCGGGTTCAGACGTATTTAAAACCTAATTTACGGAGGTCTCTTGCCTGTTTGTGGAGTACCTTATTAGATGGCGTCAAATGCTCGTTAATGTAAATAGGCCTAGCATTTGCATTGATTACAGCATCACTTGAGTTCAGGTTGGGTTTGGGCCTTTTGCCTTTTAAAATTGACTCCTTTTTTTAGCCGGCTGCAGAATTTGACTATTAAAGGAGGTGGAAGACCTTCTCTGCTTAGTGGTAGCCGATGGCAGGCGTCAATATCGGACTCAACAACTGTGACACCCAATTGGTCAGCGCACAATCTGAACGGGGTTTTCTATTGAAGTGTGCGGCACGCCATGAAGCTCGAGGTTGTTTCGCCGAACGTACTGTTGAAGCTCGAGATTCTCTTGCTTTAACATTTTGACTTCACTGCAAGCGATATTCCTATCCTTCTCTAATTCACAAACTCTTTGACTGAGCATTGTTATTTCTGACAAGGCTTGCTTCAGAGTTTGTGCGGCAGTTGAAATGTCCCTTTTCATACCACCAAAACAATCAGAAAAGTATGTCACGGAGTTGAGCATGTCATTCTGAGTCTTTTCAATATTTTCAAGTTTTATCAGTTGGAGGTTGATTTTACAAACAAGATCTTGTAAATCTGGTTTACTTACATTCTCGTCTGGCGAGGCGATTTTAGAAACCTCATCCGTAGTTGACTTACTCATTGCACTGCACTCGACACAATACCATTGCTCGGCTTTGTCGGACAAAAGCCGGTTAAAAACTTTCTTCTTTATGTTTACACAGGTTCTGTGGTATGATTTACCACATTCCCCATCACAAATTATGTAGTCTTCGATTTCAGTTACACATTTTTCACACTGACCGCACTTGGTTGATTTGTTACTTGTCGCCATCTTGCCAAACTGTAACTTAAACGCCAAGATGACAGCCATCAGCTACCGAATTAGAAGCGATGTCACTATAATTGTATTTTTAAGTAACATAAGTATAGGGATTCTTTACATTCCGTATCGCATTCATAGTTATCGTCAGTGGCGGCCGGTAATAAGGTTGCAGTGTTGCGCAACGACCAGATTAATTCATGAAAAACAATATCGTAATAATATTTTTAGTAATAAAAGCTGTATGTTTCCTTTTATATGTATAGGAATTCATAATTCTGTTCTTTAATAATTCTGGAAATCTTACAGTGTGGTAACTGACTGAGAAAGCGAAGCGCGCCTACTGTTTGGGAGCGCTCGTCCGTTTGGTCGTTGCCAGGCCCAAGCACCGACCAGATCTCAATAGTGAAGGGTATAGCAGAGATGCTAGACCGAGTAAGCCCTATCCCAACAGTTAACGCGACTAGTCGTTGCCCGCTGACTGCAACAAGGAAGCCGAGGCGCGGACGGAGACATCCGACATGCTCCGAACTGCCAAAACCATGTCTTGCAATGTTG
Organism: Meconema thalassinum; assembly: GCA_946902985.2. NCBI lineage: Eukaryota > Metazoa > Arthropoda > Insecta > Orthoptera > Tettigoniidae > Meconema > Meconema thalassinum. Next base: position 182,461,839 of record OX336393.1, read on the forward strand.
CGCGTACTTGTGAGACTCGCAGTTCTCGCCCTCGTATATAACTTACGTTGTTTCGTTCTCGTGAGGGTTTTCATGTAGACTAATTTATATTCCATTCAATCCGATGACAATGTGATGTTCTCTGAACTGCGGCATTCGATATGAATGAGGTGCATCCGTTTTACCGCGCAATTGAATACAGTTTTCTCCTACATCAAGCAGTTTTTTACCCTATTACATGGGCAGGATGGTGGGGAGTGGAGTGGGTGGGGAAGGGACCGTGCCCGCCCCTCTGAAATCCCAAGAATATTTCGATTGTTCATTGTCTCACCAGTTAATTTTATAAATTGAAGTTACTGATGGTTAACTGATTTACATGTAGGGATAATTCGACAGTTGTATTTAACTTAGTAATTTGAGAATATTTGAGAATATCTTCAGTTATTTAAAAAATCGGCGAACTGGATTAAAATTACCATTTTAATGAACAGCTTGATTTGTATTTTGTCGATACATGGTGATACAACTACTTTTTGCCTGTTTAAAAAATGAGCATTATGACGATGATTCACAAAGAAAAGCGAACTCCCATGGAAAAAACTCTGAACTAAAAAAAATCCTCCCATTCATGCCATAAAGATTATGCATCCAACGGTTTAAGAGCAGCCAGGCCCGACGAGAGGGGGGGGGGGGGGTCAGGCAGGGCTGGTGCCCCGGGGCCCGACCCTCCCAGGGGGGCCCGGCGTCCTAGGAGGATGGACCCGATCGGACATTGCTTTATTATTGCCTTTATGTGACTTGAATTTGCTGCTGGCAGTCATTTAGGGAATGCAATGAACAAGGTTACAAGGATTGGGAAACTTATTCTGTCAAGTGGGCAATATTTTCCTTTACAAAGCGTTTGTGGGAAGAACAACTGTCTCAAAGTGGTCAACTTAGGCGATGGGGCTTCGCTATGTATTGTTCTCAGAATATACTTGAAGACAGAGATAGCTTTCCATTAGTCTAAATTTGGCTTGTTCGGCTTATGCACCAATCCTTGAAATAACTTTCTCATCCCTTCACTTATTTTGCCAAGGCCACGAGAGCCTGGGCTGCCCTGATGTGTTTGGTCACTAGCTCAAGAGTTTCAGGTTTGGTGCGTCACATAGAGCTTAGATATTTAGAGATGTTAGTGTCTGAAATGAATATATTGTGTAGCTAGACGTATCGTATGCCGTGCAGACAGGTTAGTAAAATAAATTTTAAAGTAGCGTCCACATAGTAATTCACTTTATAGTTATTCGTGATTTAAGGGGAGAAACAGCGAGATCATCGTCCCCTAGTAATTCACTTTCGCATTATGTGAAAAATTATCATTGCTGGCTAAATATCTTGCGAAAGGGTGGGATGATTCCGTTGTCAAACGTAAATAGAAGAAATGCATGCGAAATTGTCCATCTTCTCGTATACTGAATTGAGAAAACAATGCTAATATTTGAATAATCTGCATGTTTAGGTGCAGTATAATTATAATTATAATTATAATTGGTTCATTCAATACGATCAACAATCCCAGAAACTTGGGTTCGTGCGCAAATTATTTATGATTAAGGGATTTATTGAAAACCTATATTACTATTGGTACTAGAGTTGGGAAATGTATCCAACGAATGAAACTAAGATATCATTCAAGTTTTTTTTCTGGACTTAGTGTTAACCAGGAGAAAAATGACGATTAAGCTAGGGCACTGGACCACTCAACTTTGTTTTCCAATTCCTCTCATGGAATGCTAGGGACAGATGACCTACCGTTGCTGTTCCGCCCCGTAAAACCACAATAAGTAACGAAAAGCAGGGTATTCACAGTGCTGTGCTATGGCCTCTGTGACATGATCAATCGCATGCCGTGTTCTTAGTTGCCGACCGGGAAAAGTGGGAATGCGTTGCCCGTCGCGACTATTACAGTAATTGTTAAGGTTAAGGGTAGGGTAGGTGTCCCTGGACTTGAAATAAGGTACTATACCGGCATTTCTCTGGAGGGAGTGTGAAAAACAATACTCAGGATAGTCGCTGTCAGTATCGGGATTTGAACCTCTGATCTGCAGACTCTCTGTAGACCCCCATCACGATCATTGGTGAGCTACACCGCAGAGTATTGTGCCCAACTCTAGGAATGGGTATTCCAAGATTCAGACACCTAGATATCAAGGGAAAGGCTACAGCCGCTTTTGAAAGTTGAGAATTTTGAATATCGCGCGCCATTACTTCTAGAATGGAATGGAAACTTTGTGCAGCCAAGAGCATGTTAAGTGACGTAGCGAGTAGTAGCAGAGGTCGAGACTATTTGTTGATTAAATAGTTAGCCATGGAGTAGAGACTTGAGACTTGGATCAGATTACTGGCACGGCCAAATGAAAGAGAATGCACTTAGTCTCAAGTGAATCGGACCAGAGACACCGGAGATATGAGGATTTCCAGATTTCAGCGTGATCCAGCGTGGACCCGACCGTTTTGAATAAAAGCCGACCGGCCCAAGCATCATTAGCTCACTTCGAACCAAGCTCTTGCATGACAAGGTGCTGCTGCTACGTTGAGCCAAGGCACATGGTTGCCGGATCTACGCAGAAGATATCTTTAAATTGTGATAGTCACAAAAGTGCTGCGATACATGTGGAACATAGTAAGTTTCCGGCAGAGGGAATCACTAAGGTGATTGTTATTTTTCTACGGACACTGGTGAAATACTTTATTTCTATATGGACACATGCTAGACTTTGTCTAGAAAGTACTTTGTCACAGTCCAGTAATAATAATTCAATACTTGGATATTTTAATCCAATTAGTCAGTTTCATAAATTGTAACTTGATAACCACTCCGATCTTTCAGTATATTGAAGGCCAGTCTATCACGGTGTTGTTCATTAGCCGACAAAGGGAAACTATAAGTTGCTTCGCGCATGATAGATGGTGATAAACCATGCCCAGGGAACGGTCTTCAGAACAGCCGTTGATTGATTTGGACTGTCAGTGTTTTCCTGTACTGAAAAGATTACCGTGAGTTATGTTACAACTGACGTTTTTGAGAATAGATCATTTGGATCTGACCCCATTTAAGCAAACTGCTATGGATTTAATTGAAGCCAATATTAAAATGGATCAGCAGTTACTTCAAACTTCAATAAATATTTCCACTATGTCGTGTTAGACAGATTGTGGGTATATAATGGCGGCCGATACAAGGATTAGACATGCGTGTCCAATGGGGCATGTATCTGGATAAATCTGGTACAGACCAGGTTCACTACGCTTCAAGACCAACGAGAAATGTAAGCCACATTTGACTTTTATATTATGCCTAGCTAATTGGAACAAACTCATTTTCTGCAGATGACCAACACATTTGTTTTTCTTCGTATTTAAATCTTGCAATGATTTACGCAAGACATATTAGAGTTATTCTGAGTATTTTCAGCACTCAGAACAGTTTAGGATCGATGACCGAGCATAACGAGCATTTATTTGAATGTTTCATTTTTTTTGATAATCACGGTAATCAGCCGATGTAACTGTAAAAGTTAATAATTATTTTTGTTGAGAAATGGATATTTGATCCATATTCGAAGAGTCGAACATGTGGATTCTCACATAATGAAATAATAATTAAACACATTTACAATAATATAACTAATAATAATAATAATTCACTAATAATAATAATAATGATTTTCATAACTTTTCTAAATAATTCTTGGATCTTATATTTTCTAATAATCACATTCATTGAAAGAGAGCTTATAAAGTAGTTTAATCATTTCTAGTTTGGAACAGGTGATTTTCCGAAGGATAGTGGTTAGCGCAAGCCCGCATTCAACCAACATTACAGTTCTGGTTGAACAGTTAATATTTGCAATGAGCAAAGTATATTTTTCAGATAACACGGAGAGGCATGAAACGGGAAGCAAATGATATTTGTATCAATTAGGATATTTTTGTATTTATATAAAATCATGACGTAGATACACATTCGAAAGTGAAATAGAGAGTATCATAAGTGTGGTAACTTCACGATTTGAACTGAATGGTAAAATAAAATAAACTTGTAAGTTTATAAATCTTCCAGTGTTGATAATAAGCAGAGGCTTGATTTATTGTATAAATTTTGGGAAGAAAATTTATGTGTGTGGAGTAGTTGAAATGCCATTCCCAGGTGCGCATGTTTAAGTCGCAGGAATGAGGAGGTTTTTATTTGAGCATCAATCAAATAGCAGGTTCGATGACTCAGTGTTAAAGAAGGAGTATTGGAACTACACATTGCGTCGTATGAATGACCCAAAGGTTATTTCTTAAAAAACCATCAGTTCTTATTTCAACCTTGTTTACGGATTCCATTAAGACTTTGATTTTGCTAGAACCCGGATTTGTCATGATAGTATTTTATTCTTCTTCAGAGGAAGACCTTTGCCGTTGTTGTTGGAATATTGTGTTCTTATAAAAATAATAGAATGGGCCACTGCCAATTAAAAATAATTCTATAACCACGAATAATTTGAAGGATGTTTTCAATCCTAGTGTCATGAACTAAATGAATTTATTATGAAGCTACAATTCTTATTTCCGCATTCTGTTCAAGAATTGCAAGTTTTGAAAGTTACTAAAATGGCCACAAATATAAATATTTTTCTTAATAATGATTCCAAGTGGAAAATCGAATAGTTGAATGGTCCAACAATTTATTGATCAAGTTGATGATTCAGAAATCATATATTTTGTTAGGAACTTGAAGTTCATAATCGAGTCACTTCTCGAAACGTTTAATGTCAGAAGAACAATTAATTTTGTTGTGCTTCGCACAGTTCTTCGAGGCTATGCTCACGGGTCAAATACTTTTCAGATGTTGTTATTAATATGTGTACATAATTTGTGTTGATTCAGAAATAATAATATTTTTTTTTTCAATATTTTTTGAAACTGGAAAAATAAGTGAAAGTTAAAAATTCTATGAACAATTATTCTACGAGTGTTAATATTATGTAAAAATTCAACCAGTGAACTACAGTATTTCCAGTAAAGACAATTAAATTTGAACTGGATTTAATCATAAATAATGGATATAATTTTGGAACACAGTCTACAGGACTGATAATCAGACTTGTGTCTCCAAAGATAATTGTCCAATGTGTTGGAAAATTTCTGTACATTGTGTAAATAGTAATGTGGGTCGCCACACATGAATGATGCTGCTTTGAGCATTTTATTTTGCAGTCAATTTTAAATTCAGAATAAAATGAGATAATTTTACATGATGTGTTATGCCCAGTTGAATCTCCTTCTATCCTTATTGTTGCATTGAGCCAAAAAAAATCAGTAAAGCATTTTTTTCATTTGATGTCGTTTTTGCGATTAGCTTTAACCCATCTGGCGCCCCGGGATATTTTGACTCTCGTGCTGACTGATTTTTGGTAAAATGCATATGTGGTCGTGCGGACTCCGGTCTAAACGGGCACAGTATTACTTGAAGGTGCGAGAGATTTTACTTCAATATCGGAGAGCCTTTTTATAGCCACTAATGTCAATGGTCACCAAATTTTTACTCCAAAATATCACAAAAATAATCACCCAAATGGCCTATAAGTCAATGATTTGGACCTGATTTTCGCAACATTTTCCGGAGGAGGACTCCCGGACCCCACTCTGAGCTTGATCATATTCCATACCCCCATATCCCCGGTGTGTCCACTCTCCCATAATCTTGGCTTAAAACTGCCCACGATGGTCACCAGTCATATATAGGATTTGGGATTTTTAGGAGAACCTAGCTCTAGGTTTGCTTACTGCAAAGCAATATTAAATTATAAGAAGTCCACTGACTACAAATTACAAAATATAGTTGAAATTCACATTTTCTTCTTTTGTGAAACCAATCACTGATCAGCTGCAATCTACTGATAGCACATAATAAATAACTTGACTTACGTATGGGTATACCTGTGGGTGATTATGAAAACATATTTTGCTTTGTTTAATGTACAATTATGAGTGATCGCCGTTCAACCAAAACAGTGTTTAGGCTTAGACCCGAGGGCGTGACTCTTGAAGGGCAGCAAGTTTTGAGAATTTCAACATAAAAACCCTATATGTAAAACGTATTTTAAAATACGTCTTGACTTAGTGTAAAAGTCATCTTTTCATTATGAAAAGAGATTACGTCATATGTCACCGAGGCCGTAGTACCACACCTCTTTTAACATGCAGTTCAGTGAACAGAACTTCCTGTTGATTAATTTTTGTGTCTTAGGACGTCGAGGTCATCAGTCCTTTCTACTTACTGTGCGTGTAGAACTCTGTCCGACAATCTATATCTGAAGTTAATCATACTGTATATTTCGAATTAATTGGGGATTTAATTGAGGAGGAAATGAGTGTACGATGGTGCAGCTACAGCCTTTGGCTATAGACTAGGGTTAAAACAATGAATCATGGGAAATAAGCTTAGAATCACCGACGGTGGAATTCGATCCCACCTGTTTCCGAGTTCATGGACAACAGCTTTCTTCAATGTGAATTTTCTTCCCAAGTTAAATACGGTACTGTAAAAGCGATGAAATTACGGTCCGATAAATGTTTTTTTTTTCTTTTCAAATTTGTGTATGAGTAACGAGCTTATTGCTTTTACGAGTATCACTGAAGTTCTAAAATTATTGATATCAAAGAGGATCTGAAGAACTTGAAATCTAAACACTGTGCATGCTTACAGTTTTACCTCATCGGGACAAATTTAGATCTGTCAAACGCCGAAACTAAACAGTATAGTGAATTTAATGAAAATTATTACCTAGTTTTGGATGGCTTTACTCGTGATATTTATATTTGTTAATAGAAAATAATGCATTGGTACGCGCTTGCCAGGTATAAATATTGAATTTGCAAATAATTCTGCATGCATTCCTCCAGTTTCACTGTTGTAAATTTTACATACCATCATTAACTTATTTATATTTTTATTAATTCACGCTCTGCTTATGATAATAAATATAGCCTGGATCTACTGGAATATATAATTGAAATATTATTAATACAGTAGGCCTATATTAAACCGTATTTATTGCAGCCTGCTTGCCACGGTGGGTGAGTGGTTAACGTGTCGGACTACTAACCCCAAGGTTGCAGGTTCGCTCCCGGCCGTGGTAAGTGATTTTTGAAAGGGGCAATAATTTACGACACGCATGTCATACGATATTGGCATGTCAAAGAACCCATTTGAATTCAGTAGGCCGTGTTCATAATGGCAAAATTAATCTCGGGAGTTTCCGCCAACACAAAGTTCCTCATTTCTCTACTAGAAAGCACTATAGTGTTCAAGGAGCTTAGATATCTAACCTCCTTGACTTTCATTGTGCTTCAAGGGACAACGAAATTCGACATGCAAGCTTCAAATAGCAAGCTTGCACCCGGCACCGAGGCCATACGATATTATTATTATTATTATTATTATTATTATTATTATTATTATTGCAGCCATTGGTCATATCAGAACATATCAATTGAACGCCCAAGGGCTCCTCAACAAGTTCAAATTCAAGTAGTTCCAACTTTGGCTACTAGACGCCACAGTCAATGACACCCAGTGGCGAACGTTGAAACTTGATAAGAGTGTTTCTAACGAAATAACCTACACATTTTTGCTACACACTACCAATTGTAGTGGAAATGAATGTACGATGGTGCAACTACAGCCTTTGGATGAGACAAAAATGTGTCTGGACTATCGCAACAGCTGGCGTGATTTTTGTCGCGGGACTGTCGGTCTCCTGTGTTATTGCACTCAAGTGCGCACACTGAGAACAAAAGTGTCACTCACCACTCATATCGACGGCCTTCCAAACCACAGGCCCGCCGGCTTTACTTCCCCTACGAATAAAGGCATACTGAAGGATTTTAACGCTCTTAACAATCCGACGGCTTCGGCCGGACTTAAACCCGCGAACTTGGGCATAACAGTTCTGCATGCTACAATTATTATTATTATTATTATTATTATTATTATTATTATTATTATTATTCCTGTTTTCTTATGTTCTTGTAATTTATTTCGTGATGAACAATTTGTGCAAATTTACGTGGATTATAAATTAATTTTACATAGTTTGGTTATAGAGGGGAGCCCGGGAGATTCCTGCCCCAGGGCCCGTCGCCGCTCTCCACGGCCCTGAGAGCAGCCAAATATTATCACGAAGCAAGTAAGAAGTGAAACGAAATTTGCGGGGGGAGGGAGGGGTGTGTGTGTACGTCTCAGTAACACCTAGTGACATGTAGGTAATAAAATGAAAAATATTACTTGCATCCCACCTAGAAAAAATCCTGCGGGTGCCCATGTACCACCTCCCCCCTCCCTTAATGAAAATAGTGCACACCCATAACAATTATCCGCCAGCCGCCACTGGTTATCATCACGTTTTTGTTAGATAGGACTCATTAGTGTATGCGAGGCGGAGAAGAGATTGGTCGTTAATAGCTGAGATCATCCTTAACAATTGGCATACTTCATCACAGGTTAGGTCATTGCCGGTTCATTCCCTTTGTTATATGGGTACTAATTAAACAAAGTAATGTTTTAAGTAGCAACAACAGATGGCACGGACAGCACTTAGACGCAGCGTTTAGTAACATAGTACACAAAACAACAAGTAGATAGCACCACTGGTGTTAGGCTTTGAAGCTAACGGATCTCGTAGCATTTAGTCGAGGAGAGCATTCAATCATACCGTTTTTCAATGTTCACTTTATGATATCCCGCGTCAGACTCTCCTCAGTTCCTTACATACACTTGGTTTTCGATGTCCTTTGAATCTTTCAAGCGTCCTTCATACTTCTACATTCCCTGTTATCCCTCCTTGTTAATATCTTTCCATGAGTGTCATCTCAACTTTTAACATCCTCATATCCTTATGTGTGTCTCGGTCTGTGTGTTTGTCTCAGTACCGTAGTCAGTCGCTAAGATGAATCGCTTTAGCGTGAAGAATAGTTCCTTATTGTGTCACTGTTTGTTCTTATGTTTGTTGTCCGCTTCTGTATAATTGTGGTGCATTCCCTTTGTTATATGGGTGCTCCCACACATGGTAGTTTATATGAACTAGTGACTGGGTCGAGAGCTCGGTTATGCACAACGTGAAGTAGAAGAGAAGGAGAAGAGGAGGAGGAGGCGAACATTGAACGAGAACGGACGCTACATAGACTGAAGTTTCTAATACCAGATAAGTTGACGTAACCCTATTCCATTCCAGTGCAGTGTATCATTTGTGTATTCGCTACATTTAGATATAACCGTACAATTAGGTCACTAGTTTAAATAGGAATGTTGATTTAGAACATAAATAACGAAATAGTGTAGACAACATCATTCCTGAAGTTAGTTACGGTACTATAATAATTCAATAGATCACAGGTTAACATACTTAAACTACATTAATAATAACGCAACAACCACAGAGGTGAGCAATAGTATCTGTAAATAATTTTGACGCGTTACACAAGTTTTTACAAACTTATGTAGTCTAAACATTGTATATATATATATATATTTGTGCATACGTGTAATTCATAAATATCGTACACTAACTAAGCCTAAGTGAGCAGGATATAATAATAATAATAATAATAATAATAATAATAATAATAATAATGATAATAATAATAATAATATCGTATGGCCTCGGGTGCCGGGTGCAAGCTTTGTTATTTGACACCCAAAGGGTAGCTTGCATGTCGAATTTTGTTGTTCCTTGAAGCACTATGAAAGTCAAGGAGGTTAGATATCTAAGCTCCTTGAACACTATAGAGCTTTCTAGTAGATAAATGAGGAACTTTGTGTTGGCGGAATCTCCCGAGATAAGTTTTGCCATTATGAACACGGCCTACTGAATTCAAATGGGTTCTTTGACATGCCAACATCGTATGACATGGTGTCGTAATTCTTGCCGCCTTTCAAAAATCGCTTACCACGGCCAGGAATGAACCTGCAAGCTTGGGGTTAGTAGAAGCAGGATCTGATGATGATCATTTGACGATCGAAACCTGTCATTCAATTAAGTTCCCCCATTTTTGTTCATAAAAACGTGTTATTTTGTAGTAATATCTAATTTCTTTCAGGTTTTCCCACCTAATGTAATTGGGAACAATTTGTTTTGACCGACTGGAAATTTTCTTTAATAGAACTAGGCAACACTGAAAAATGCTTCTACAATTTCAACTTTCAAGTACATTCGTCTTCTTCACAGGTACTGAATAAGTTATATCACCCCATAAAAAATATTGCACATGACTTAGAAATTTGTCATTGTCACGAGATTTCGTGAATATTATACTGTATACATAATTTTTATATGTTTTTATAATTGTTCTGAAAGGTTTTCATCTTCTTGACACTTAAAATATTCCACGTCCTCCTGGTTCCTTCATGATCGTTCAGTTACAGTTACGAGTAATTGTATCCAGATGTCATACTCTGACTCCTTCGTGCATTTCTGATGATATTGGCAACTCAAACTAACACTTGGGGCGCTGCGGTCGGTCTGGATAGGTAGGGTAAAAATACTCAATAACTCGCGTTTGATATGGAACACTTTTTATTTTTCGGTTATAATCAGTAAATGTGGACCCTAAAATAATGGCAGTGTTATTTTTAATTGTATATATGTATAACTGTGCAATATACGTATTCTAATTTGTGTGTTCCACTGGATTTTATGTGTCAATTGCATATTATCAAGCATCGGTTGTCTGCTGGTATTTGTTTTTGAGCAGTTCGAGTCATGACGCTGTTACGTTTAAAAGCTACCGTATATTTGAGTTTGCTCACTGTACCATAGACTCTAGAAATTATTTGCTGCTTGGTAGGGCGAAGGGATGATTTTAACTTGTATTAAAACTCGGGGGAGACAGGAATTGCTTGATTTGTTGGATGGTTAGCAGGTAGGTTTGGTAGCAGGTTCTTGCAGAGTAGATATTTACCCTGCGAAGTCAAATTAGGCCTATATATATGGTGGTTGGTAGGGTTATTGGAAATGAACTAGGGAGCGGGGAAGGATACCTGACTGATGAAGCTTGGCTGTCCTCGGCTGGTGTAGGCTTGGCTGTCTTGGTACGGCTTGGCTCGGCGAAAACTTGGCTGCCTAGGTGCGGCTTGGCTCGGCGTAACAGTGAACAACCCGTCATGTCGTCAGTGTGTGTAGTGGTGAGTGGTCCAACCCGCTCCTGTTGACCGTATTTATTTGGTATCGTCACCTTTCGGCTATTGCTATTTGCATATTTTGGTAAGTGATGAAACCTTATATCCGCAGCCCTCTTATACATCGACTTACAGCCGTGAACTGAGGAATATACTTTGCTTTTACTAATTTTGCACTCTATCGAGTAAAACTTATTACTTATGTATAAAGACACGAAGAATTTACCACGATCTGCTTACCAATACAAGTAACCATATACAAACAGACACCACGTGACAAATGTACCCTACTTGGTAAGTTTCTCATTTGTACCGCTAGATGTCATATCAGATAGCTGGAGTTGCCAATTGGATGTTTTTGCTTATCAGTCGATATTTTACTGACATGATAAACATATTAACGGATTCAGTAGCCTCAATGACATTTTTATATTTCGCAAAACACTCACTACTCTCAAACTTCTACGCACCTTGTTTGAAATATTTTGGAGAGATGTTCGTGTGTTGGGTGGAACTCACAACCAAGTACATTAGTATGACGGCTGTTCCATCCAGCGTGCGGAGCTACTGTCTGATGAATTACAAAATCACGTTGTATATTGAAAATGTATCAATTTCATATCGCAAATCAAGAACCTATTTTCAAACGTTTTCTCCATAGCTGAATATTAAAGTTATTGGAAAAGGGCCCAAAACAAAATTGGCCCAATTTCACCAATTCATTTAATCTAGAACAAATTATAACAGAAATTGAAATAGCAATTTGCAAATTTCCAAAGGATCACGGTTCATGTTAGAGGTTTTTGAGCCGATTACATCTGCTCAAAAGTTTTTCCGTCCTTCGTCGCCCCTTGGTCATCATCACAGACTCAGTTCGGAGCCCAATGGTCCCCCCTGTGTTTCCCAGTTTCAAAAGAAGAAATATACAAACTGAATTAAATAGACTCAGTTCAGAGCCCAATGGTCACCCCTGTGTTTCCAAGTTTCAAAAGAAGAAATATATAAACTGAATTAAAACCTTCCCCATGAAACTCAGCAATTCTTCTAGGTTTGTGCCGTGTCTTGTGTGGGGTTTCGCCTAGGACACCAAGCTGGCTCATCGGCGGGCTCTTGGTGTCCCCGCCCGGATCCCCACAGGAGTAACGAACTGCGCGTTACCTCCCTTTATATAGAGTGCAACTGCACTCCTTGACTGCGAGAACTAAAAGCTCAAGCAGCCATAACCTCCCTATGAAGGCTTCCAAAAAGATGGTGTATTGGCTTTCACGGCCGGTGAATTAAAACTCAGCAATTCTTCTAGGTTTGTGCCGTGACTTGTGTGGGGTTTCGCCTAGGACACCAAGCTGGCTCATCGGCGGGCTCTTGGTGTCCCCACCCGGACCCCCACAGGAGTAACGAACTGCGCGTTACCTCCCTTTATATAGAGTGCAACTGCACTCCTTGACTGCGAGAACTAAAAGCTCAAGCAGCCATAACCTCCCTATGAAGGCTTCCAAAAAGATGGTGTATTGGCTTTCACGGCCGGTGAATTAAAACTCAGCAATTCTTCTAGGTTTGTGCCGTGTCTTGTGTGGGGTTTCGCCTAGGACACCAAGCTGGCTCATCGGCGGGCTCTTGGTGTCCCCGCCCGGACCCCCACAGGAGTAACGAACTGCGCGTTACCTCCCTTTATATAGAGTGCAACTGCACTCCTTGACTGCGAGAACTAAAAGCTCAAGCAGCCATAACCTCCCTATGAAGGCTTCCAAAAAGATGGTGTATTGGCTTTCACGGCCGGTGAATTAAAACTCAGCAATTCTTCTAGGTTTGTGCCGTGTCTTGTGTGGGGTTTCACCTAGGACACCAAGCTGGCTCATCGGCGGGCTCTTGGTGTCCCCGCCCGGACCCCCACAGTAGTAACGAACTGCGCGTTACCTCCCTTTATATAGAGTGCAACTGCACTCCTTGACTGCGAGAACTAAAAGCTCAAGCAGCTTTGGATCATGTTTGGATTAACGATGCTAATGTTGATGCATTATTGGAATCGGGCAGTGCTGCATCTTTAATGAGCGAAAAGTGGTATTTGGGAATGAAAGATATTTGCAAATTTTCTCCCTTGTCTAAAGTTGACGTGAAATTGGTCTCGGCTAATAATTCGCAATTAGCGATCTTAGGCTCTGTCAAACTCAAGGTTCACATTTATAATTTTTCATGGAAATTTTCATTTTGGGTCGTGTCTGAATTGTCGTGTCCTGTAATTCTGGGAGCGAATTTTATGTCATATTCTGGTTTGTCGTTGAATATAGAAAGAGAAACTTTCTGGTTTAATTTTTGCCCTAATGTTAAATTACAATTCTTAAATTCTGTGAAATATGAGATTGGAGTTGATTATGTGGAAGTTAACGAGGAAGAGTCACCTGAAGCTTCTTTCGGTGTTAATGATTTAGATTTTGGGGATCTGTCTGATGGCCAAGCTATCATTATAAGAGATTTATGCTCACGTTTTCCAGAAGTTTTCACTGACAGGTTAGGGGTTACCAACCTGATGTCTTATATGATTGTCACTCTTGACAACATTCCTGTGCGTCATCCGCCGTATAGGTTGAGTCCACCGAAAATGGATGAGCTGAAAAAGATAATCGATAAAATGTTGGCAGATGGTGTAATTAGACCCTCTACTTCTGCATATTCCTCACCAATCTTCTTGGTGCCAAAGGCAGGGGGTGGTTTTAGGCCCGTCGTGGACTATCGTAGGTTGAATAAAAAGGTTGTTCAAGAATCAATACCTCTTCCTGACCTCCATAACTGTTTTAGTTGGTTCAAAAATGCTCGCTATTTCACCCTGCTGGATTTAACGCAGGCGTATAACCAGAAACAGTTGGCCGAGGAATCCAAGCCGTTGACTGCATTTTCCACTGATTGGAATTTATTTGAATTTAATCGCGTGCCCTTTGGTTTATCGACTGGAGGAGCAGTCCTGAGTAGATTATTGGATAAAGTTTTCTCCGGCATCAAGTTCAAGTTTTTGTACCACCATTTAGACGATGTCGTCGTCTTTAGTGAAAATTTCAATGATCATGTTCATCATTTAGAGGATGTCTTGGAAAGGCTTAAGACTGCTGGTTTAACTGTAAAAATTTCCAAAACATCGTTTGCTAAGAAGCAAATTTCCTTTTTGGGCCACATTGTTTTTAGTAATGGGGTGTCTATTGATCCTGCACGTACTGAAAGCATTCGCAATTATAAGATCCCGGTGAATGTTAAGGGAGTTGCTCGATTCGTTGGGATGATCAATTTCTTTCGGAAGTTTATTCCTGATTTCGCTAGGCGAGCTCTGCCTTTAAATCGTCTTAGGCAGAAGAAGGTTGCGTTCGAGGGGGGCGAATCCCAACAGTCTGCGTTTGAGGACCTTAAGAGTGCGTTGTGTAAGGCACCAATGCTAGCTGTACCTGATTTCAATTTAAAAAATGTAATTCAAACGGATGCATCGTTAGGAGCTGTTGCAGCTGTCCTATTACAGGATGGAGATGAAGATCGGAGGCTGATAGCGTTCGCCTCCAGGACTTTAACTGGACCTGAATCTAACTATTCTGTTTACGAGATACAAGGGCTCGCTGTGATGTTTGCTCTGGAAAAGTTTAAAATGTGTGTTGAACACTTGGAATTTGATCTAGAGACTGATAATGAAGCCCTTAGTTGGGTAATGGCTAGACCTCGAAAAACGGGCAGGATGTAAGGTGGGCGACCCGTATTTCGTCATTTAAGATTAACGTTCGACACATAAAGGGATCTGAGAACGTAGTAGCAGACTGTCTGAGCAGAATGTATGAGGAATCTCCTCTGAACAGCAAGTAAGTTGGTCCTGTTCCGGCTGGTAATGTGGCTGTCGGGGTAAATTCTGCCCAGTATATGTTAAATAATTCTCCCTTGTTATTCAAAGACATTGCCATCCATCAGAAACAGGATCCAAACTTGTTAACTATCATCGATAAACTTAATTCTGGTGAAAGTGTTCATCCTTATTTCCTACGTTCCGGTGTTCTTTGTTGTGTCGCTCGACATGATAAAAAAACCTAAGGTGGTTTTACCTGTTCAGCTAGTTGACGATATGCTCAGTTACTTTCACGAGTCACCCGTAGGGGGTCATTTGGGCATTTTCAGGACTCGCCAAAAGATAAGGAGGTCGTTTACTTGGAAGCACATGGACAAGGACATCAGAAAGTTCGTGCAAGGATGTCGGTCTTGTAACCTTAGTAAACCAGCTGTCTCTAGTAAGATTGGGTTTTTGTCGTCCGAACCGGCGTCTAGGCCCATGGAAAGGTTGTTCGTGGATTTCGTCGGGCCATTTCCGAGATCCAAACTTGGCAATAGATTTGCTTTCGTGAGTGTAGACGGATTTTCCAGATTTTGCTGGATCTTTCCAACCAGGATGAGTAATACCAGTTCTGTTATTAAATGTCTTCAAAGCATTTTGAGTTCGTTTGGGCCATGTCAGTATCTTATTTCGGATAATGCTAAGACGTTCACCTCTGGCCAAATGAGGAACTTCTGTTTTGACGATTCTATATCACATGTAACTACCACCCCATATTACCCTAACCCTAGTTTAGCAGAACGAGTAAATCGAAATCTAAGGGCTGCTCTGGTAGCTTATCATAGGGAGAATCATGCGAAGTCGGATTCGTCGTTGCATTGGCTTGTATATGCTTTTAATACCGGAGAACATGAGTCACATGGGAAGACTCCGTTTTCATTGATGTGTGCTTTTGCTCCCAACTCATCGTTATCGAATTTATGGTCGTTGAATGAATTATTGCCCGAACAACCTATCCCGGAGAGAGTTAAGGAAATTTGGAAGGAAGCTCAAGAAGCAATAAAGATTTCTCACGATAAGTTGGCTATAAGGTACAACAAAGGAAGAGTCCAGGGAAAATTTAAGGTTGATGACATGGTTTATGTCAATAATTTTTGGAAAAAGACTCCAGGTAACAAGGTGTCAGGGAAATTGATGCCGCGATTTACTGGCCCGTATAAGGTGTTGGCATTTCCAACAGAAGTAACGGTGCTATTGGAGGATGCAGGTAGGAAACGCATCTTCAGGACGCACTTGTCTTACTGTAAAGGTGCAGGTGAGAGGGAATCGGAGGAAACAGCTGTAGCTGAAGGTTCATTATTATTCTTGACAGGCCGATGGAACCCTTGTTGTGTGCTTATAATGCTGAGTGGCCGTTGTTGACTAAGGCGAGAATTATAGAGTGAGGTTGGTCATCTTGTCAATGTAAAATCTTGTCTGTGAATTGAAGGTGAAGTGTACCAATGAGTGGTTGGTTGTGAATCATCAAGTAAAGAAATTTTAGGGGGACTTGTGAGTCATTTGACGGAGTGTCTGGTGTCGTGTTAGATGTACGAAATTGATTTGGCATAAACTTGGTCTGTGGATTTTCGGCGAAATGTAACCTACAGTTTCTTTTCTTGTGTTCGGCGAAGTCTTCTTGTGGCGTTCTTACCGTCTAAGGTCTTTCTTCCCATTCTTTAAATTCCGGTATGTTTAATCATTAGGAGCTCCTAGTTAGGTACCTTGTCGAGTCTATGGTTGTGGAGTGGTTGAAGTTGCGTTTCAGTGAAGTTTGGCGAAAGAAGAGCTGACCAGCATTTGCTCGTGGGCACTCTTTGGTTCGATTTTCATGGAAGGATTCATTATTAAGGAACTCCTTAGTATGTTAGTATTGTGAAGTCTCAAGGTTATGAGATGAGAGGTGCGAGTTTATGTCAAAGTTGGATTTGTTAGGTTGAAAAGGCGTGAGAGGAAGTCAAAGATATTCACAAGTACTGGAGTGGGAATGATCCCTACCATGAAAAAGGGTTATGTTTTATCCTTGGTTGATTTGTCGACTGGTGCTACGTTGGTCATGACAAGTATGATAGAGAGTCGCATTGATAAGGTTGAGAAGTTTTCACAAGGTAAACGTTGTTCTTGTGGTGTCAACAGTAGTCGTGGATGGTTAATCGGTATGGAGTAGGGTGTCGAGGGTTCCATTTTCTCGGATTGAGTTGAGTGTTTGTCTGGAGGGGATTCTTTCTCGCTGCGTCTTTGTTTCTTGGTATTGTGAACCATCTGTGATGTGTGTGTGTTCCTGTTTTGTGTAACTTATTTAATGTAATTTAAAATTATCTGGAACTGCCTCAAGGAAGCTCTTGTTGTTCAGTTCACGTCAGCCGAGTCACCACGATCTTGGGGAGTTATACTATGTTCCGTAGCGCCCCGTATCATGAATTTTGTGATTTTTCTGATTAGTATGTCAATGGTTAGGATTTAGTTGGTGAACTTGCTCGGGTTTAATCGGACCATCGTTTGTGATGTTCCGTCTTATTGTTAATTATTTAAATTGTCAATATTATAAAAATGTAATTTAAACTTAAAGATCTTGAATTAATAACCTTGAAAGATCAGTTGATTTGTTCAAGAATAGTATCTGTGAAGTAAGAGTAAGGTAATACGGAGAGAGGACTTGCAGTGGGATTCTATGATCAATAAAGAATCGTGAGTGGGAGAGGCCTTAAGAAATATTTAAGAGATTAGGACACGAAGAAGTGAATGGTGACAAGGTCGACATGAAAGAAGATCTTTAAGAGTCGTATCTTGATTGCCTGTTGCCCCCTTTCTGCTGTTTTGATTCTGTTTCAGCTTACCCAGTATGAGTGAGGTTCTTCCTCGCTATCGTGACATAGCCTAAGAGCTCGGGCTGTTGTCACCACGTATGAGCACCTGTCATTTGGTGGTTGGTGTCCACAAAACTGCTGGTCGGAGGAGTGGAGGCTGGCTGCCACGCTGTTATGCTGGAGTTGCTGTGACAGTTTTGATTACTGTCGTTCGGTGAGCCAAAACCAGTTTTGCATGGAGGTTTCAAGATCAACTGCAGGCCCCCTGGTAGGCCTTTGGTGGCGCGAGGCTGAGCCGATTACATCTGCTCAAAAGTTTTTCCGTCCTTCGTCGCCCCTTGGTCATCATCACAGACTCAGTTCGGAGCCCAATGGTCCCCCTGTGTTTCCCAGTTTCAAAAGAAGAAATATATAAACTGAATTAAATGGACTCAGTTCAGAGCCCAATGGTCACCCCTGTGTTTCCAAGTTTCAAAAGAAGAAATATATAAACTGAATTAAAACCTTCCCCATGAACTTTATGGCTCAGGTCGACTGGTTACATCATTCCGGAAGCCAACAATTGACTTTGCAATATATGTCATTATTGGGAGATGTGGCAAATTTTATGAACCTAACTACTTAAATCTGGCGCTCTTCGAACATTTTAAATTCAAACTACTCTCAAAGCCAATCAGCGCCTGTGTTTGCGACGGCCAGTTCTACCAATCCTATTTCGTGCTGGTGAACATTAGTGCCATATACTTTCACTAACTCTATCCGATATTATGTTGGCAGTATGTACTCCTTCAACTGTTTACTAGTTCCGAGCAGTGGCAAATGATTAATGCGCATGCGCATGGACTGACTTCCGTGGCGTTCCTTCTCAGCGTTGGGAAGCCGAGTGATTCCAAGATGTGATTTTAAAAGGTGTGGACGTATTGGGGCTCGGCTCCGGCCCCAATTCCTTAAGGAATATGGGGTCGCCTAAACTTCAGGTAAACCAATTGAACCTCAACCAACAAATCATGTAATGTGAACTGATCTTCTAAAAGACGGAAAGAAATGCTTAAATTAACTTATTGTGAAAACTTAGCCTGAAGAGCAATTCGTGTCGTGTATCTCCATTGCGTCTATAACACCAAGACTTTAGATTTTTTGCGTGGCATCGCACTAGTCTCAGGCTAGTTTTAATATTATGTAGTTAGTAAGTTTATGTATTCTGAATATGGGGCCATAATTTTGATATTAGGCCAAAAGTTTTTCCTTAATTCTTTTCTTATTAATTAATTTTCTTTGTTTTACGATGGCAATTTAAATTGTGAGTGACGTCTTCCTAAGCTAGGATTATTTTAAGTAAAATGAAAATACTTGTGATTTGTATCTTAGTTTCTGATCTTTTGGATCTTGGGTTAGTTTTTTTTCCTTCCTTGCCATGGCCTTTGTTGTCGGGCAATTTTCTTTTGTTTTCCAGCCATGATGATAATTGTAATTTCGATTGTCGCAAGAAGTTGAATGTAGCTTTGCTATAAAAATAAAAATAAAAAAAACGTCGTGAGCTTCGCTCTAACTTAATCACCAATGTTATCTGTTTTAATGAACTAAGTTTGGTTCTGAGTATTTGATTGGGTGTCGCTACACCTTTTGAGTGCATTTCGTGATCGAAATAAGTATCCGTGCCATTTTATGGTTCATGATGTATCCTAAATACAGGATCCTTGGCGTGGATTTGACGAAATTGGTATTTGGTGAAAGCATGTCTTGCTAATTAATGTCGGATTTACCTATCCGAAATTGGCCTAGCTCCGTAATATTCAAGCGAGTTAAATCGTTCATGCTTTCTTACGGCTTGATTTTCTTGCTGGTTTGGTGTTATTAATTCACTTCATGAAATATTTTGGGATTAACCCTGATCACAATTTGTGTTTGGATGAGAGATGGTTATCACGGTGAGTTTCCTGCATGTTCTCTCTCTATTTACTTTAACTAGATTTTGTTCGGGATGTATTTTCCTCTCCTGGATCTGATCATTCGTGAGAATATTAAAATTTTCTTACTTACCCTGTTCGGAATTTTCTTGCTTCCATGGCTGCAATCGTTTAATATTCTGTCGGGGTTTCTTAGGGATTTCCTGAGTGTTGTGTTTTATCTTATATATATTAATTCTGTAAGCCAAGTTTCCAATGCTTATTTTTAGGATTCAAGAACCAACTTGCATGTATGTAAATGGTTTTCAAAATATATTTATTTGTTCATGTTTTAAATTTTCTTTCAATAGTTACGGCATATCCCCGCGGTTTTGGGTTTAAGGGTTCAGGCATCTATCAACGGACATCCTGTCCGATTATCCTCGTCAAGGGGTGTTTCTATCTGCTTCAGGCTTCGAGGTCGGAATCCCAACCAGGGGTTACGCCTTCGAAGTTATACTGAGGGGAAGTATAAGTGGGGCAGTTTTAAAGCGGCAATGAAACGTAACGGTCGATTAAATGTTGTTCAACTGATTTATCACAAGATACAATAACTGTTTAAATGCGTCGTTGCCGTGAACAGATCATAAACGAACTGAAGAAAAGTTAGTTGAGGGCACTAGAGCGCCTCTCGATCAGGATGGCGGTCGATACCGACGGATGTCGATTCCACCAACACTTCCCATCGACCAACAGCCGGAGTCATCCTGGTGCATATGGTCTCAAGCCAAGGCTTTGAGCACATTTCTCGTGCTTGGGCCTTGACAATCCTTTCGTCAATATGTCGGCAGGCACTCATCCGTTGGAATGTACTCCACCGATACCATCTTTTTGGCTACGGCATCTCGGACGAAAAGGTGCCTGATGTCGATGTGCTTCGTCCGTGAATGAAACATAGGATTCGACGTCAATTTCTGCGCACCTACATTGTCGTTCTTCACTGGAACAACATATATTGATTTTCCGAAGTCCTTCGGGAGTTTCCTCATGTGTAGAGCTTCCTTGGTTGCTTCTGTCAAGGCCATGTATTCGACCTCCGTCGATGACAGGGCCACAGTAGGCTGCTTCCTGGACTCCCAACTCACTACAGCGCCGCCTAGGGTGGACGCGTAACCGGTGTACGATTTTCGATCCACTAGGCAGTTTCCCCAGTCGGCGTCTACGTACATCACTGCAGGATTGGTGGATTTGGAGTACCCGAGACCGAGATCACGTGTGTTAGCGAGGTATCGCAAGACATGTTCTGCAGCTTTCCAGTGCTGCTGTCCGTGACAGTCGTTGAACTGAGAGAGAGAACTGACTGTGTGGGATATGTCCGGCCTCGTTCCCACTGACAGGTACATTGAGCTCCTATCAACTGTCGGTAGGGGACGCTCTCGGCTTGTTCACCAGGGTTCACGTCTTGCTTCTGCAGCTTCGTACCTGGATCAATGGGAGTACTGACAGGCCAGCACTCAGCCATTCCGAATCTTTCCAGGACCTCGTCTGTGTATCATTTCTGGCTCAGTTTCATCTGGTTGGCGCTCCTCTCGAACTCCAGCCCAAGACAATATCACACATCCCCAAGTCCTTGATCTCGAACTTGGTATTCAGGAAGTCTCTCACCTGATCGAACTTCTTGTCGTCTCGAGCATGTCGTCGACTTAGGTGATTATATAAATCCTATCTTCGATCGGCCCAATGTGGTATGTACATGGATCTGCACCCGAGCGAGACGCCTTTAGATTTGTCATCTCTTCCTCGAGACGGTGATAACAAGCGCTTCCTGCCTGTCGCAGTCCGTACAACGCTTTGTTTAGTGAGCACACCACGTCACGATTGGTCAACTTCTCCAGCATCTCATCTGCGGTCTTTCGCACAGTCTCGTCAACCGACTCGTCTTGAACGGTATGGGCAAGAACGTCCTCGATGTGGTCCGGGGACTCCATGAAGATTTTCTCCTCGACTTCTCCGTTCAAGTACGCCGTCTTGACGTCTAGCTGTCTAGCTAACGCCACAGTAGTCCTTATCGTGCTCAGACTTGCGACTGGAGCGAACGTGTCGTGAAACTCTGTTCCTGGTCTCTGCGTGAAACCCCTCGCTACCACGCGCGCCTTCCGCTTGCTGATAGTGCCATGAGGGTTAAAATTATTCCGGAGAAGGAATCTGTTGCCTATCACACGTTGTCCCTTGGGACGGTCGACCAGCTTCCAAGTATTGTTCCGAATCAGCGAAACTGCCTCTTCTGACATTGCTTCGATCCACGCAGGTGAGTCATCTCCGGAGAAAGCCTGGGTCACTGGGATTTCAGTGACGTTAGCCGCTACCCCTTGTTGATCACCGTAGTCCTTGCGGGGTCGCCCTGGTTTTCCAATTCTAATCAAACGAGGCCTTCCGCCTCTTCTCCTAGGCGGTTCTGCTTGTTGCTCATCGGGTTGGATCTCCGGATCAACAAACTAATCGTCGGCAGGAAATCCTCTGAAGCCATCGTGGAATTCCCAATCACCAATATCAGGTCGGTTTTCTGCCAGCACTTCGTCTTTCGACACCAGCTCGAACTCCAGTTCTTGGATCGGATCCTCTGGCTCAACGCGATCTTTGTCCGGAGAGTCACGCGGGAACAGATCATCGACGGATTTCTTAGGCGCGGTCATCTCCTCGCGAAAAAAAAAACCTCTCTCGTGATCTCGATATTCTTCGTTTCAGGAATCCAGATACGGTAAGCCTTCGACTGCTCCGAATATCCAATAAAAATCCCTCTTTTGAGCGAGGGCTAAACTTCCCCTTGATTGGGGTTTTGTCCAGGCAGAACACCTTGCTTCCAAAGTCCTTGTAATAGTGTGCAGTCGGAGTTCTGTCGAACCAGCGCTCAACTTTTTGGTTGGACATCGGTTCCTCAGATAATTTGCAGTGTTGATCGCCTCAGCCCAGAATGTCATCGGTAGGCCAGATTGCAGATTGCATCGTGCTGCCTCTTCAAGGGTCCGATTTTTTTTTCTCTCGGTCACACCATTTTGTTCTGGCGTATGTGGTGTTGTGAGTCAGCGCTTGATCCCCTCAGATTTTAAGAACTCGTCAAATTCTCTGTTGACATATTCACGTCTATTGTCGGACTAGACGCACTTTATTTTCAGACCGTGCTGCTTCTCGGCGAAAGCCTTGTACTCTCGGAACATTTGCAACGCCTCGCACTTGGTCTTCATAAACCGGACCTCTGTCCATCTCGAGTAGTCGTCCGTAAATGTGATCATGTACTTGGATCCACCGTTCGACAAAACACCCACAAGGCCGCAAACATCGGTGTGAATAACATCGAGTTTACCAGTCACACGATTTGACTCTTTCGGGAAGGTTATTCGAGTCATTTTGCATTTCGTGCAAATGTCACAAGTTAGATCTCCAAATCTCCCTTTCAGTTACACACCTCGAATGGATCCGCTCTTCACTGCCGAAATCGAGGTCACGAAAGTTGACGTGACCCATCCTTCGATGCCACAGCTGCGCCATATTCTCGTCGCGCTTGTCTTCTGACATTGCGTTTTGACATTTTTCCAGAGGGGTGCCCTGTACGTAGTACAGATTGTTCTTGCGCTTCGCAACTAACCTCGTCAGTCCATTCTGGTCGAAAACTTCAGCCTTCTCTTTGCCAAAAATGACCTAGAAACCACGGTCTGTCATCGTCGAGACCGTTAAGAGATTAGTTCGGATCTCAGGAACGTGCAAAATCTCATTGAGAGTTACCGTCTACACTTGTTGCAATTTTTGCTGTTCCTCGGGCCTTTTTCTCTGCGGTTGCGCTGCTTGCTAACTTCAGTTTGCCATTCTCGCCCTTGTCCATCTCTGTAAACACAGTCGCTTCGCCGCACATATGAGACGTGCACCTACTGTCAAGACACCGCAGGTTTTTGACACTGATCGTCGCGATCTGACACGTATCATGTTCCTCGACTGATAAGAGTGACGCGTCCGACAGCTGGTTTTTGTTGACCTTGACATTGCAGTCCGCTGCCTTGTCCTTTGATTCCGCACTTCAAGCATTTGAACGGAAACGATTTCTCCTTGTCACTCTTATCAGCGGAATAGCCGTTGTTTTTGTTTTGAGGCTTCGACTGTGGTTTCCTAGAAGGACCTTTCTTCTTTTCGTACATGGACCCTTGATTTTCCATCAGAGTCGACGAGGCAACTCGGGCATCATGTTCTTCGATTATCTCCGTACGTAGATTCTCAGGGTTCGGTAGATCGTTCCCGCTCTCGATGGCAATTCTGAAGTTTTCAGAACTTGCCGGCAAACTGTACAACATCATGATGGTAAGTTGGTCCGGGTTGATAACTACTTCCATGTCAGCTAACTTGTCGACACAGTCGAAGTAGTTGTTGAGGTGCTCACGGATGTTGCTACCATCAGTCATCTTTTGCAAGGTTAGACTCTTCAACAACGTGGCCTTGCGAGCCGGCCCCTTCGTCTGAAACGTGTCCTCAAGTTTTTGCCATATCTCGTTTGATGACCTACAGTTCTTCACCAACTTCAGCTGGCTTGGTCCGATGGACAGGATTAGGTCTGACATGGCCTTTTCATCCTTAGTCGTCCACTCGGTCACGTGGGCTGCATTGTCCTCACCCGGCTCGGGTTTGACGATCTGGCAGCTGACATAATCCCACGCGTCATTCTTTATCAGTATGGCACGCATTTGCATCTTCCATGTGTCGTAATCATCGCGCCCTAAGACCTCAATGCGCACTACACCGTTTGAATTCATTGTCTCACTTCAATCGTGCTGCGTGTCAATGTCCGAAACACTCACGATTGTTCACAATAAATTTGTTGTTTCGCGTGTTATTGTCCGAAACACTCACTACCGGCCATACACTTTGCGTCACGTGCTATTCTCCGAAACACTCGCGATTGGCTTTTTCACTGTTCACTCACGATCAAGCACACAATATTCGAGAAGACGGTGTTTGTTCCTTCTCGCTTCGTCGATGTCCAGAAGCTTCCCGAGAGAACAAGATGTCTACCGACCCGACGCGTCCTTCTCTTTGTGTGTCGGTTTGATCCCACTAAGTTACCTGTTTCCATTTTATTGAAATCCGCGCCTGTTGTCAGGGCCCATAACCAGTTTGAGGTTTTAAAGCGGCAATGAAACATAACGCTCGATTAAATGTTATTCAACTGATTTATTTATCACAAAATACAAGAACTGTTTAAATGCGTCGTTGCCGTGAACAAATCATAAACGAACTGAAGAAAAGTTAGTTGAGGGCATTAGAGCGCCTCTCGATCAGGATGGTGGTCGATACCGACGGAAGTGGATTCCACCAACAATGCATTACGACATGAATCCAAAAAACAACTTGATAAAATATTAAAACAAGAAAAGGTCGATTTGGACCACGTCCCCATCATAATAAATATCAACGAAAAAAAATAAAAATTATAATCTAATTGTCACAAAATCTGATAAAGGAAAAACAACTGTAATTCTAGAACAATCTTACATAGATAAATCTGAAGAATTTTTACAATGGGATTCATTCAAGATTATCAAAACAGATCCAACCACTATGATGTAAAGAAATTTAAAACAATTAATAAATTAATTTTAAAAAAAGGAGACAAGAAGAACGTTGACAATTACAGAGGTATATCGATAGTTCCTGTTCCTTAAAAGATTCTTTCTAAAGTACTCCTTAACAGAATCAAAACTCATCTTGATCAACAGATTGGCGAACACCAGGCTGGTTTCCGTAAGGGCCGATCCGGCCCAGAACAAATTTTCA
The DNA here is from genome assembly GCA_946902985.2 of Meconema thalassinum. Taxonomy (NCBI): domain Eukaryota; kingdom Metazoa; phylum Arthropoda; class Insecta; order Orthoptera; family Tettigoniidae; genus Meconema; species Meconema thalassinum. The sequence goes on from OX336393.1 coordinate 182,487,366, forward strand.
ATCTGAAGAACATCATCAGATACAAGAAAACTGGGGGATTTAAATATGTGGTCGTATTCGTGGATTTCAAGAAAGCATACGATTCGATTGATCGAGAGTCATTATTGAATGTTCTGGAAGAGTTTGGTGTGGATGATTCATCCAGAAATTTGATTAAACAGACTCTCACCAACACAATATCTAAGGTAAAATTCAAGAATGAAATCTCAGAGCCCTTCGAGATAAAAACCGGGGTCAGACAAGGAGATGGACTTTCTCTACTTCTTTTCAATTGTATCTTAGAAAAGGTAATTCGAGAATGCAGAACATCACTGAACAAAGAAGAAGGAAATGAAGATCAGTTTCGATTAGGCCCCAAACACAAAGGAGTGTATTTGACTGTCTGGCGTTCGCAGACGACGTAACCATATTTGCAAACAACACCAGTTCAGCAATCAGGAAGATAAACCATCTGAAAGAAACAGCAGAGAAAGTAGGACTACAAATTTCATTTGAGAAAACGAAATATATGACTAACATCCGTGAAGGTCCAGAATGGTTGTTCACATACCATGGAAAGATTCGAAGAGTCAAGAAGTTTAGATACTTTGGTGATGTAAGCCAAGAGAATGGGCTAGAACAAGAAGCGACCAATATCCGCATCGTGAAACTAGAGCGAGCGTTCCAACTGACTACACACATTTACAATAAGGTGCCAAGTATAGGAGCCAAACTAAGGCACTACAGCACTGTTGTCAAACCAGAAGGTTTATATGCTTCGGAGACCCTGTGTATAATCGGACGGGACAAATCAATCAGCTACTTAAAAGAGAACGCAGATTACTACGGAAGATCTTGGGCAACAGATGAGTTGACGGACAGGTTCGACTGATATCAAGTAAAGAAGTATAGAGAAAGATGGAACCGATAACAACAGCAATTATAAAACGAAGATTGCTATTTTATGGACACATCTGCCGTATGAATAATGACCGGCTCACAAAGAAAATCTGGAATTTTCTTAAACCGAAGATCTCTAAGTTGAAATGGTTCCAAGAGTGTGAGAAAGATATGAGACAGGTGGGCATTACGGAAGATAAAATCAAAGACAGGAATAGTTTCAGAAGGATGGTGAAAAGCTATCAGGGTTTTATGGTGGAGGCGGAACCCAGAAGACGAAGAGGCTCTTTGACAGAGGAGATATACTGGCAAAATGTCAAAGCCGGAAAACGAACAAGACGCAGACACTGAAATGAGAGTGGTTGTTAACACGCAGTCCATAGAGGCTCAAGTCGACAGTAAAAAAAAACACAATTTTCCTCTTTGACGACAAAGATAAACAACTTTTATATCAAATGAATCCTAAATTACCCACATTGAGAGCTTTGCCAAAAATGCGTAAAACAGATATAGGCCTACCCATTCGTCCAATAGTAAACAATATCAAACAAGTAGTTCCGTGAAGAACTAAATAGCCTATTTTCATATATCATACTAATATTAATTGCCTCTATCAACATACAAATTGTCAGTTTGATTGCTGTGATAGATTCGTAGATAATGAGAACGGTCTAAATATTTTGGATGGTCACCATGTTGGATGTTTATATTATAGGCCTTAGATTTATGTACTATTACATGACGATTATTGTGTAGGCGTTATATTCAAACTTCAATCGCATGATTAGAACACAAGAAATAAAAGCGCAATCTTGTGGTTATGAAAATAATTTCAATGAATTAGATGCCAGTCGATTAAAATGCGTATAAGCATATACCGTATCAAGTTTCACTGCGCTTGGATGGTTATAACGCAAGAAACGTCAATTTGAATATTTAAATTTTGCGTCGCCGCCATGCTGGATTTGTGCTCGGCAGGTTATTGAACGTCCCATAGGTGAACTTATGCTTATAGCCCCTATACACTTACAAAATTTAAGTTTGATTGCTTAAGTAGATTAATAGATAGTGAGAACCATCTAAATATTTCGGATGGTCGCCATGTTGGATTTTAATATATGTAGGCCATAGAGTTATGTACTATTAGATGATTATTGTGTACGTTCATTATGGAAATGTTGATTTCGATCGCATGATTAGAAGACAAGAAATAAAAACTTAATTTTCGAAATTCGCACAGCCGCCATCTTGAGATTACGTAAACAATTGAAATAAATTAGATACCAGTGCATTACAATGTGTATAAACATTTGCTGTACGAAGTTTCATTGCGTTTGGATCATTAAATAGCGAGAAAAGTCTATTTAATACTTTTAACTTTGCCTTGCCGCCATGTTCGTTTTGTAGTTAACCGGTTTTTGAAAGTCTCATAGATGAACTTCCAGTAGTACCCTTTATCTCCGTACAAACTTTCATGGTGATACCGGTAATAGTTTCAGAGATATAGAATGCCAGTGAAATATTTCGCACAGCCGCCATCTTGAGGTTATGTAAACAATTGAACGAAGTTAGATGTTGGTGCATTACCATGTTTATAAGCATATACTGTACCAAGTTTCATTGCGTTTGGTTGGATAAATCGCGAGAAACGTCTATTGAGAAGTCGCAACTTCGCTTGGCCGCCATGTTGGTTTTGTAGATGCCAGGTTTTCAAAAGTTACATAGATGAACTTCTAATAGTTCCCTTTATCACCGTACAAAATTCCAGGGTGATATTGGTAATTGTTTCGGAGATATTGAATGCTGGTGAAATATTTTGCACAGCCGCCATGTTGGATTTGTGAGACGTAACAAAATTTGAAGGGCACGGTCGGGATCGCCCGGAATAGTGCAATGAACTTACCGAGTTTCATTGAAATTGCTCCAGCCGTTTAGAATTTATTAGGGGGCGACACACAAAAATCCTCTCACACACGCACACACAGACAGACACACGGACAAAAGGTGATCTCATAAGCCTGTTTTTTTTTCATCAATGAAAATAGGCTAAAATCCACAGCCTGCTTCCAGTCGACCGACCGACAATATACATATTCCAATTTATAAAGTAGCAAAACACATACAACCATTCCTTAAATGCCATTACCAGTTCCAAACAAACACGGCTTACACTAATTCCCAAGTTTTCATCCTTAAAACAGAAAACTTCGAACTTAAAAGTAGCAATACTGTGCACTCCCTTGATATAACATTAAGTATCATGCTAAAGTTGAAGAGCTCTTTGTGAAGCAAATAGTTTCTAATTCAATATCAGGAAAAAATATTCTTTTTGAAAGGAGTAGGCTATGCCTGAACATGTTCAGATACCACGAAAATGGATTTTAATGCGCAATTATCAAAATCTTGAAGTAAAAGAACAACCAATGAGGCACAATAAGAAGAAGAGTGGCTTAGTAACTAAAGTATAAACAATGTATTTTAATATTCAGTTGGGCAAGCTTAATTCCTCGAAGCTTTCTTTGGGAGAATTAAGAATTTGAAAGCTTAATACTGTACCTCAATTCCAAAATTAGAGAGGTAGCAAATTATTAGACTCGATGCCGATTTTCAGGCATTTCATTCTTTTACTTTTCATGATTTAATCCAGTAAAAATGTTTGCAATACATGTAAATTATGTCAAATGTTTGACCAATAGTTTTAATTAAATTTTATTTTAAGAAACTGTTTGAAAAAATATTTTTCAGAATGTCCACTAAAAGAAGAGTCTTGTAATGTTGCATGTTTTGTGCTGATTACTTTATTCTAGTTTTCGCTTGAATTTAGAGCAGAGGGATCCAAAGTCTATTTTACTGATGGTCCTCTCATGAACTATTCAAAGATATGTGGACCATGGATTGAAATCACCTGATTTAGGGAACACATTTCAAAGTTAATGAAAAGAGAGATAACGGACTCAGCACAAGGAATCCCTGGAAAACTCCAATTCCGAAATTTTCCACACGCAATGTCTTATGGGATAAGTTATAAGTACACAGGAGGAAAAATATTACTAACGCGTAAGTATGATAATAAAAGATGTCAGTAGTTGGTCAATAAAATGATTTTGAATAACATTTTTTTCTGATTTAAATTCTTTATCTGAGTCTAATAATTTGCACACCTCTGTACGTCACTGGTCGATTAAAATGGAGAGGCCCGGAAGATCTGGTCCTAGGGCCCGTGATAGCTCTCTACGGCCCTGGGCTCCGGGGAGGGATTGGTTCCCCTCATCACCGCCCGTAGTTACGCCACTGTGTCAGTAGATACCAAGACCATTGTTCTACATAGTTTAGATCCACAAGTGACAGATTGCATTTTCGTTAATTTTCATTAGAGAAAGAGCTTGCAGTTCCCCAAAATAGTATCTTAATTTCGCCTTATATAGGTCTATAGTTTTTCGGAGTATAATAAATACGATTAAAATGTTGGCATGCTTGTGTTGAGGTACGAGACACACTCTCATCAACAGATAACAGGCGTTTAGTTAGTCTATATGGAAGAACATGACTTAATCATCACAAAAGCAGATAAGGGAAACACTACAGTAATTTTGAACAAAACAGAATACATTAAAAAAAACAGTCGAATTCCTAAACAACAATGAAATTAAGGAATTAACAAAAGACCCCACCAACAAATTCCAAAAACAAATAAAAAGTGCGCTAAGAGAAACAGAATACATACTGACCAAAGCCGAAAAATCGAAACTAATAAACATGAACCCGAAAATACCGTCATTGAGGGAACAACCAAAAATACACAAAAAGGAGTGCCCAATGAAACCAATGGTCAATTGTAGGAATGCCCCTAATTACAAAATCAGCAAAGAGTTACTAAAAATCTTAAAATGCAGTCTTTCCAACGACAAAAGCAACTCTGTAAAGAAGACAACAGAACTAGTAACAACATTGAACGCCCTACAAATGAAACCTAGCTTCAGGCTAGTATCCTTCGATGTAACTAACATGTACACCAATATTCCGATTATTGAAGCAATCAACACTATCGAAAACAACTTAAAATCCAACAATTCAGCAAAAGAAACTGAAGAGATTGAGAAATTACTGAGGGTCGTTCTCAGTCAAAACGTGTTTCAATTCGACAATAAAATGTACACATAGAGAGAAGGCCTAGCGATGGGATCGCCAGTAAGCGGGTTAATCGCTGACATCTTCATTAATGCACTAGAAAATGCGTTCTTAGAAAAGACTTCAACAAAGGGAATAGTAATATGGAAAAGATACGTAGATGATGTAATTTGCATCTTCGATACTGAACTAACAAGCGAAGAAACAATTCTCCAATCCATTAATAGCCTACATCACTCAATCAAATTCACTAAGGCATCCGAAACAGGCCGAAAAATAAATTATCTCGACATAACTATTGAACGTAAAGACAACGAGCTCTCATATTCCATATTCCGGAAAGCCACACAAACCTCGCATGCAATCGACAATCAGTCTAATCACCCCAGTACGCACAAATTAGCGAGATTCAATTCAATGGTGCTCAGGGCTTTAAACATACCCATGTCAAAAGACAACTATAATAAGGAAATAAGAACCATTAAGCAAATAGCAAAGGAAAACAATTTCCCGCCAAGCAAAATAAACCAAATTATAGCCAAACATAAAAATAAATATAAAACGATTCCCAAACCGGACAGTAATGAGAAAAAATGCGCGTTTCAACTATGTGAATGCGAATACATATAAAATCACTATTCTATTCAAAAAGCAAGGCATAAAAATAGCTTTCACAACGAAAAACACAACCGGTAGGCACCTACAAAATAGTCATCTAAATAAACATGACCCGTATTCAAAGTCAGGGGTATATTCTATAACATGCCAAGACGCCGGTTGTCAAGCTAATTACATCGGACAGAGTGGAAGACGAGTAGACACACTTTATAATGAACATAGGAATGCGATAAGATACGGAACACATTCAGCCGTATGAGAACATATGTCTGATGCGGGGCACAGCTTTACTAACATTGAGACGGACCCAAAAGTAATTCATCACGAATCGAAAGGCAGAGCTCTTGACATAAAGGAAGCAATCGAGATACACCTAGCTAAACGAAACAATCCTCACAACCTAAATGAACACACGTTCATGGAGAGCTCACCCCTCTTCACGCTACTAAAAACAAGCACAAGACACAACTTAGTGATACAGCCAAGGTAGATAAAAAAGGGGGGGGGGATTAGGGGGTTTAATAGGTAAATGTTATCTGGATCAGGTGTACGGTGTACTTTTCTTCTGCAATAAACCAAGGCCCGTATTCGCGGCAGTATTAAAGGTGCCGGGACGTCCTCATAAGACCGGGCAGCGCTTAGTTTGAATGGCTTATGGTCCACGCTTGGCTGGGAATGTTCCACGGTTTTTGATAGTTGTAGACCCACCTCATTCAATAACATACATCTTATCTAGGTTGGCAATACCCCACATAAACACATCGCACTGACTCCGCACAGCACATATGAACAGGGGGAGCAAAAGGGAAAACCCCGTGTCGTTGAGATAACAGCCCCTCTCAGTCGACCACACCTGGAATTACAGTGAACACGAAAACAGCGCGCAGCTCCAGCAAGGAAGACTACCAGATAAGTAGTAGCCTGTAATATTACATTTTAACCATAGTTGGTTTTTTACAACCATATAATCACGCCAAATTACAAACTCCGGATATCTATCACCATTTAGCATTTCACCTAACATCATATATACTGCATTTAGCATACACCGACAGTTGCAGGATAATTGTACATATTGTGAATATTTTTCACCTGTATCTTCAAACATAGATTTTATAGCCTAAGTGTAATGGATCTGATGATGATCGCTTGACGATCGAAACGGGTCATCCTAATGTGTGTATCAATCGCATGTACTTTATTTCAGGATTAGAGCATAACCCAGCTCTTTTGGGTACACTCGTGTTGACCGACGGCAAAGCACTAAACTCATGTTAACTAAGGCAACACTGAAAAAATGGCTTCAAACCCCATAACTACAATATGGATTAAGATCTATGATAGTAAGCATGACCCTGCGTCCATATATGTGCACGAATGGTAACGTGCTGACTTCGTAATTTTATGTCCCGGGTTCAATACTGTCATAGGGCAGATATTTTTTCCTTTTGAATTATTTCATTATATCCTCCATACCTCTTACTGCATGCTCTGTATTGTTTTATTGAAATTACCTATGGGGGTGATTTATTTATTTATTTATAGGGTACAGAAAGTCCGAGTGAGCTGGTAGCTCAAGGTGGGGACTGCCCTTTACAAATATGGCTTAGTAACTTATACTAGAATATACTAAGGTGGTAGGATCATTTATTCAGTGTTTATGGGTTCATCTATATTCTTCAACATATTGTTTCAGGAAGTACCTGCGCGCTTACTTTTTGAATTTGTTTAAGTTTACAATTTGTCTCAGTTTAGGAGGTAGGTTTTTATAAGATGTGCTGGCTGAATAAGAAATACGGTACTTTTAATACCATATCTAGTTTTGTTTGTTGACTCCATGTATAACTGGTTTGCTGATCTTGTGTTATGGGTATGAATGTCTTTCTTGCATTAAAGTTCAGTATTAATACTAATAAGACCTTGTTTATATTTGAAAATAAATAAAGCTTCAGAGTATTTGAGCTGGCTTCGTAATGGCAATATGTTTGTCTCCTGAAATACTTGTAGAGTTGGTTTCCTAAACTCGTAAGCATACATGATTTTAATTGCTCTTTTTTGGAGTACTTCGAGCTCATTTATTGATTCCTGTGTGCATTTACCCCATATTATTTTCATGTACATAAGGTGAGAATGAATAACAGAGGCATATATGCTGCTTAAATGTTGATTGCTTATTCCATACTCCCTTAATCTTTTTAGAACCCCAATTACACTAACAATTTTCTTTTTCACATTTGTGACATGTTCATTCCAACTTCAGTTATTGTCCAAAGTTAGGCCTAAATATGTGTATTGTTTCACCCGCTCAATGGGTAAATTGCCAATTTTAACTATGTTGCTAGTGTTTGAACTGTACGCTGGTTTAGGAAATAACATGTATTTTGTTTTTGAGCTACTTATGATTAATTTACTTTTTGAAAGCCATGTTGTTAGTATATTTAGATCCTTTTGCATATTCTCCATAATCGCTTGTTCACAGGCGCTCTCGTAAAGTAGAAATATGTCATTTGCAAATAGAAATATTTTACCAGTAAACTTTAAATAACCTATATCATTAATAAATATCAGGAACAGCAATGGTCCGAGCACTGTCCCTTGTGGGACACCGCATTTAACACCAGAAATGGACCCTTTACTTTTATTAATGTTAACATACTGCTTCCTGTTAAACAGGTAGTTTTTAAACCACTCAAAGGCTATTCCTCTCATTCCTGTATCTGATAGTTTACTTAGCAACAAGGTATGGTTAACAGTGTCAAACGCCTTAGCAGGATCTATATGACACTACGTCAAATGCTACTGAATCAGTGCTATGTTTGGGAAGGAAGCCGTATTGATATTTGAAGAAAAAATTGTTTTTTGTTAGGAAATTCAGGACTTGTTTTTTGATTAGTATTTCCAGTACTTTTACAAGTGAGGATAATATACACAACGGTCTGTAATTACAGGGGTTAGATACATCACCTTTTTTAAATATTGGTACCACTCTTGCTAGTTTACATTTATCTGGTATTACTCCTGTTTGCAGTGACAAGTTAATTATATCAGCAAGCAATGGAGCCTGATGATTGGCACATCTCTTAAGGAGTATTTTATTTATTCCGTCGTCTGTGTAATTCTTTTTGTTCGCAAGGTTTTGAATGATTTGTTTAACTTCCGTCACTTGGTTGGTTTTATGAATAGCGAGTTACAGATCGTCTGGTTCGATGGCAAATTTGGGTTCATTGGAATAAGATCTTTAACCAAGTTTTCTACAACATTTATGAAATACATTTTAAATGCTTTACATATATCTTGGCCAGAGGTGTATTGTATGTTTTCATATTCAATTTCACTAATGTTTCGTGTATTATGAGGTTTACCAAGTATTTGATTTACTGCCTTCCACATTCCTTTCATCTTATTCCCTTCTCTAATTACATTATTGTAGTATAACATTTTCAGCTCTCTTTTTATTCTAGTCACATCCGAATGCATCTTGTGTAGGCTACTCTTTAATGGTTTCAGTTGAGGGTTTTTTAGTTTTAGCTTTTGCATACAAATTATGTTTTCTTTTTACCGCTTCCAGAAACTCATGAGTTACCCATGGTTTGTGTGTACCTTTTACCTGTGGGTTTTGCTTAATATTTATACTAGCTTTCTTAAGTCCATCACTAATGAAACCGCAAAGCTGATTATATGCTTCGTTGACGTCAGTAGTTAGATTTGGAAATTTATTTTTTGAAAAGAGATTGTTCAGTTTGGCATACCGTAACTTATTTTCGTAAATGTTTGAATATTTGAACGATTACCGGTATTGGATTGCGTACTCACTTCTGGTTGTGATGCAATTTCTAGAATTAAAATATTATGATCACTAAGGTCACTCATACCATTATACAATTAGAAGTTATCATTATTGGCACATTTAGCCTTAAAACAATCATGGCATCAACCGCGCTAGGTTATGACGTCATTACAGACCAGCCAGCGACGAAGAATGACCAACACACATACATAAAACACGCAAACACAGAGCTCCTAGTAATTAAGTTGGCTAGTTTGTATGCAAGTAAATGTCACCAAAAGCGAGGTGTAGCTAACTCCGCCAAGAGCGATGATTAGTAAGTGAGTGAATTCCGCCAAGAGCGATGATTAATAAGTAAGTGAATTCCTCCAATAGCGAAGATTAATAAGTAAGTGAATTCCTTCAAAAGAGCAGGACAACGTCTGCCGGGTCAGCTAGTATGTATATAAGATAAGATACGATATAGGCCCGTGGCCATAGTGTCCACAGGCAGGAAAAGTCAGGAATTTTATTTTTGGTCAGGAAAAGTCAGGAAGAAGTGTGAAAGATGGCGTGAGTCAGGAAAAAATGACGAAAAGTATTAGAAAGTCAGGAATTTTATATTAACTATACAGTACTTTGTGTTTTACAGCCATATTTTGATGTTACTAGTTCAACTAATCTCTGAAGATAAAAAGCAATAACACGCTGGACATTATGGTAAGTTTCCATTTTTACAGTACATCATAGTAAAAACCTCTTTTTACCTATTTTTTTACACTTTTTTGGCGTTGGCGTAGGGATGTGGCGACCCTATCCCTATAGTTGAGGTTATTAAGTTGGTTGGTTGGTTCTTAAGTTTAGGGGCTGCGACAGCGCGGTCATGTAGCCCCGTGTACTTTGGGTGTGTGTAGACTGTCAATTCAAATTACAGTACAGTAAGTATGTAGTTAGTTTTAGTTGTAAATATGAAGTTAATTTGTTTATTAGATATATGTCATTGTTCTATTAGACTGTGGTGTGTGAGTGTGTCTGGTGAGGGTGCATGTGAGTGGGCCTGTTGACAGACTGTTTTAGTGGTAGTATTTGTTGTTGGTGAAACTTTAGTATTTCTTTCGTTAGTAGAATTTTGGTATTTAATTGTTAGTAGAAGGTTATTATTTTGTAGTAGAATTGCTCTTTACTTATTCTGAAAGGGAGTAGCAGCCTTTCAGAATAAATCAATTCTTTACTAGTCTAATAGACGGTTAAGATATTGATAATATAAGCCAACTAATGGCTAGACTGCGTTCTGCTGCACGGCTGAAAACAACGGGAAACTACAGCCGTAATGCTATTCCCGAGGATATGCACCTCTCTATGCATAATTACATGTGATGATGGCCTCCTCCCTTGTAAAATTTCAATCCGGAGGTAAACTAGTTCCCCGTTCGGATCTCCGGGTGGGGACTACTCGAGAGGGGGTTAACATCACAGAAGTGACAAAGAGGAAATCTGACATTCTACGGATCGGAGCGTGGAATGTTAGAAGTCTGCTGGGAAGTGGAAAGTTAGAAAACTTAGAACGGGAAATGGATAGGTTGAAGTTGGATTTGGTTGGGATTAGTGAAATTCGCTGGCAGGAAGAACAGGACTTTTGGTCAGGATACTATAGGGTCATTAGCACTAAATCAAACAATGGCCAAGCAGGGGTTGGTCTCATATTGAGTAGGAAACTTGGACAGCGGGTGGAATATTATGAGCAATACAGTGAACGGATTACTGTAGCAAAAATCAATACTAAACCTACGTGCACCACAGTGGTACAAGTCTATATGCCTACCAGTCAAGCTGATGATGAGGATGTTGAAAAGGTCTACGAAGAAATAGATGACATTCTGAGGTATATCAAAGGTGATGAAAATGTTATAGTAATGGGAGATTGCAATGCTGTGGTAGGAAAAGGGAGAGAAGGGAAGATAGTAGGAGATTTCGGATTAGGTGAAAGGAATGATCGAGGAAGCAGGCTGATGGAATTCTGCACCGAACATGAGTTGGTCATAGCTAACACCTTATTCAATAACCACAATAGAAGAATATACACATGGATGAGACCAGGAGATACAGGGCGTTACCAAATCGACTTCATTATGGTCAAGCAGAGGTTTCGAAACCAGATTTTGGATTGTAAAACATATCCTGGTGCTGACATAAACTCTGACCACAATCTGGTTGTAATGAAATGCAGGTTAAAGTTGAAGAAACTGAAGAAAAGTCAAAAGCCAAAAAGGTGGGCAATAGACAGACTGAAAGTAAAGGCTGTAAACGAAAGATTCAAGAAGAGTATAAAGGAAGGACTAATCAAAACCCCTAAACAAACTTCAATTGCAGACGAATGGGCACTTTTGAAGAATGAATTAACAAAATCCGCAGAAGAAAACATTGGTAGGAAAGAAAGAATAGGTAGAAAACCGTGGATCACTCAGGATATACTAGAATTGATGGATGAAAGGCGGCAACACAAGAATCTAAGAGATGAAAAGGGGAAAGCAGAATACAGACGTCTGAGAAATGAGGTTAACAAGAAGTGCAAGGAAGCGAAAGAAGAATGGTTGAAAGAGAAATGTGCAGGTATAGAAAATTGTCTGAAATTAGGAAAAGTAGACACAGCTTATCGAAGGATTAAGAATACTTTTGGGGAAAAGAAGATTAAGTGCTGTAATATTAAGGATACAAATGGAAAGCCTCTAACAGATAGGGAAGAAAAGGTTGAGAGATGGAAAGCTTACATAGAGTGCTTGTATAAGGGAAAGGGGATTGAGAATCATGTAATGGAAAGGGAGGAGGAAATTGATGAGGATGCAAAAGGAGATTTAATATTGAGATCAGAATTTGACAGAGCATTAGAGGACTTAGGCAGGAAAAAGACACCAGGCATAGATTATATACCGATTGAGTTGCTACGCTGCATAGGAGATGAAGGTCTGATCAGGTTATTTCACTTGGTGTGTAGGATTTATGAGACAGGTGAGGTACCCCCTGATTTCAAAAAGAATGTTATCATCCCTATACCAAATAAAGTGGGAGCTGACAGATGTGAAGATTACCGTACAATCAGCTTGATTACTCATGCTTCAAAGATCCTGTCTAGAATAATTTACAAGAGGATTGAAAGCCAGATAGAAACGGAGTTGGGTGAAGACCAGTTTGGTTTCAGGAGAAATGTAGGAACAAGGGAAGCTGTACTAAGTCTTAGGCTGATTTTGGAAGGTCGAATAAGAAAAGATAAGAACACGTTCATGGCATTTGTAGACTTAGAAAAGGCTTTTGTTAACGTTGATTGGACTAAATTGTTTGACATTTTGAAATCTATTGGAATAAAGTACAGGGATAGGAGGGTGATATACAATCTATACAGAAACCAGACAGCAGTCATTTGAGCTGAAGGACATGAGAGAGAAGCTGGTATTCAGAAAGGTGTAAGGCAAGGCTGCAACTTATCACCCATACTTTTCAATCTTTACATTGAACAAACAATGAAGTAAATTGGAGAAAAATTTAAAGTGGGAGTGAAGATTCAAGGAGAAATAATTTCAACTCTGAGATTTGCTGATGACATCGTCATTTTGGCCGACAAGCCTGAGGATTTGAATGAGTTTTTGAATGGTATGGATTCCGTCTTACGGAAGGAATTCATGATGAAAATTAATAAATGTAAAACAAAAATACTGGAATGCAGCCGAAATAAATCAGAAACCTCTATGGAGATGAAATTGGCAGGTGAAAAGCTGAAGGAAGTAGGAGACTTCTGTTACTTAGGAAGCAGAATAACCAGTGATGGACGAAGCAAAGAGGAAATAAAAAGTAGGTTGGCTCAGGCAAGGAAAGCCTTTCTACAAAAAAGGAATCTGTTGACATCGAATATAGATTTAGGTATTAGTAAGTCATTTTTGAAAGCCTTTGTCTGGAGCGTGGCGCTCTATGGAAGTGAAACTTGGACCATTGGTGCAGCAGAAAAGAGGAGAATTGAAGCATTTGAAATGTGTTGTTACAGGAGAATGATGAAGATCAGATGGGTAGATAGGGTTACAAACGAAGAGGTATTAAGGCGGGTGGGAGAGGAGAGATGTTTCTAGCGACTGCTAATGAAGAGAAGAGATAGGTTGGTAGGACACATACTAAGACACCCAGGAATAGCAAGCTTAGTTATGGAAGGAAGGGTCGAGGACAAGAACTGTAGGGGTAGACCAAGGTTAGAATACGGTATGTTAAACAGATTGCCTCGGATGTAGGGTGTGGTAGCTATGTAGAGATGAAACGATTAGCTCAGGACAGGGAGGCATGGATATCTGCATCAAACCAGTCAAAAGACTGAAGACTCAAACAACAACGGTCAATTAAAGTTGAAGAAGTACCGTAGGCGTTATTCTTGTTGGCAGTCTTGTATTGCATGGATAAAAATTAAAGCAATTCAGTAAAGACGAATAGGCCCTGTAAATAATGCTGTCTTTTAGAAAATCTACATTACGGTATCGTCTCCGAGAAGTACCGTACCGTAGTGTGTTTGATTTGTTAGTATTGCAGTGTATGTGTTCAAGGTCAAGCATAAATTCATTTGCATTACTCTCCCTCGGATTATAGTAAGAAATTACATTATATCTTCTGTGTTTCTGAAATATTTCGATTTGAAGTATAGCCTACTGTGATAACTGTTAATGGTGATAATTACATTGGTTGCCCATTTTCTAGATAGGGTACATAAATTGACGGACCTCCTCCAGTACCGCTTCGTGTTACATGGTGTGAGTCATAGCTGGGAATGTTATAATAGTGTGTTTCTTGGTCTGACAACCAATTTTCTGTTATGACTCTTAAATATATTTCTGAAATCTCGTCAATAAGGAGCATAATATCCTCGAACTTATTCCGAACACTTCGTGCATTGATGTAGATACATTTAGGCCTAGAGTTTGAATTCAAAATCTGATTTTTAGTCTGTAAATTATAGTATTCTATAGAATCACAATGAATTTCGACAGAGCTTAATGTTTCGTTGTGTTTATAATCGCCTCCGTCCATTTAATATAAATGCAACTTTGGGCGTGTGATACCTGCAGCACTTATTGTCCGTATTTTTTCTCGAGGTGGGCGATCTTCGCTTCACCGCAGATGTGTGTGCTTGGGCGATCTCTAGCTTCCCGAACATAAATCTTGCAGTCTCTTGTCCAGGTTCCAAATATCTTCCCATTCTGCTTCAGGATCCGGCATCTTCTTGCAATATAGTCGTTCCTGGGTGATGGGTGGTCGTTTATAAAAATATTTAACCAGTTCCATAACATCCTCCCACCTTTTTATCATACTATGATTAAAACCACTGTACTTCAAGTATTACAGATCAAGGAAAATTTACAAATTGATGCGGGATGGAATTAGTATCTTCCTCCCACACCTTGTCAAACTCAAATGTGGAACACCAGGGGGCGAGACAGGAACATCAGGGCTCGATACAGGTGCACTAGGGCTCGATACAGGTGCACTAGGGCTCGATACAGGAACACCAGAGCTCGAAACAGGAACACCAGGGTCTTTATCCAAGACCTCTTCTTCACACTGCCACTCAATAAACGGAGTTGCTTCTAGAGGATAGATGTTCTGCACAGGCCGCTTCAGTTCTCCACTTGTAGTCTTCACCTTGACCACTCTGACGACATTGTCCTTTCCGGGATGTACTGAAACCACCCTGCCTAAAGGCCAGTCCATTCTACGTGCACTGTCACTTCCAAGGATCACTACTTCTCCCACCTTCAATTCTCGATGTGAGTTTGCTTTGCCTTTTCCCGGTTTAAGTTGCCCTAGGTACTGTATTCTGAATCCTTTTCGCAATTCTGCCCTCAAATGCTGCATGTGCCTGAACCTTTTTCCATGGTTTATCTGATCAATGTGATCAATATCGGGTACTCCCACCCTCGGAATGTCCTGAAGAAACATTGCAGGTGTCAACGCTACCAAATCATCACTCTCTTCAGACAAATAAGTCAAAGACCGAGAATTGATGACTGCCTCTGCGTTCAACAGAACCGTTAATAGTTCCTCATAGTCTAAGCAGGAACGACCTAGTACTCGTCGCAACAACTTCTTCAGCATTTGAACAATACGCTCCCAAAACCCACCCCACCATGCAGCAGTGGGAGGATTGAATTTCCAAACAATTCTCATGCACGTAGCCTCAACATTTATTTTGGTCCAGTCAACTTCACTGAAAGCATTTTCTGCTCCCACAAAATTTGTCCCATTATCACTGTAAATGATGTTTGGTCTCCCTCTTCGAGCGACGAATCGCCTCAATGCTTGCAGAAACCCTGGAGTAGATAGTGTCCTAACGAGTTCAAAATGCACAGCTCTGAAGACCGCACACGTGAATAGCACCACCCAGACCTTTTCACCTCCTCGGAGGTATAACGGGCCAACCAGATCAATTCCTACAATTTCAAAGACAGAAGCGTCTCTAATCCGATCTTCTGGTAAAGGTGCAACTTCGATGGTAATTCCCTTTGCTTGGTGTCTTCTGTACCTGACACAGCTCGAAATCACCTTTCTTATTGTCCTTCTACCATTAACAATCCAAAACCGTTCTCGCAAAGTGGAGAGAAGAACTTGTACTCCAGCATGAGACATTTCTAGATGTGTCTCCATGATCATCATGTGAACTAGCTGATGTTTAGCTGGTAGCAGAATTGGAGTGAGGAATAATTCATCGTCCGGTCTCCTTATTAACCTCGTTTTTACTCGAAGTAATCCTCTTTCATCTTCAAACACGTTCAGATTTTTGCAGGACTGCTCCTTTTCGGCGAGCATCTCTTGCGAAACAATCTTCAACAGTCTTCTTCCAGCTACTTGCAATTCTTCGACTTGGAGTTCCTTTGAAAAACGTACTTCACCCCCTTTTGCTGTGTTGTGGATGAATCGTAGAATCCAGGCTGTCATCCTGACAACTTTTGAGTACTTGGAAAAGTATTTCAGATACCACTTTTCTTCTGGTTCCACAGAAACTAGTACGGTTGAAATTCCTTTCCTTTTCTCTTCATTTGTCCTTTCTTCATCATGCAAGGCATTGTCGAGAGGCCATTCTGAACCAGGAGATCTCAACCAATGAGGGCCCTCCCACCATTTCGACGTCAAGAGTTTAGAAGCAGAACAACCCCTAGAAGGTAGGTCAGCCGGGTTATTCACTGCACGTACATGATTCCAGCTATCAGGGTTAGACAACTGTTTAATTTCCTTCACCCGATTTGCTACAAAAGTTCCCCAGACTTCCTTCCTCTTGATCCAGCACAGAGCTGTTGTGGAGTCGGTCCAATAATATGTTGAAAGCTCTGCTAATCCTAAACTTGCCTTTATGGAAAATGCAAGGCGAGCTCCAATTGAACAAGCTAGGAGTTCCAACCGCGAAATAGTCATTTTTCAGCGGGGCTGCACGAGACTTTGCCTGAAGAAGAGTTATATTTGTATCCTTTCCATCTTCTGAACGAAGAAACACAACCGCAGCATATGCTACTCCACTTGCGTCGCAGAACGTATGAAGGCTCCAAGATTCCCGTGTCTTGCAGCGTGCCATTTGTCTGGGAATTTTAATATCAGGCAATACCTCAAGTTCTTGATGCCAAATTTCAAACTTCTTCCTCATGTCATTTCTTCATCCCAGCTCATTTTCTTCCGCCAACTTTCCTGCAACAGCAACTTCGGTACTAGAGAGACAGGACATGTGAATACTATAGGATCAAAGATTCTCTGAGCAGCCGCCAATACGTTTCTTCTAGTGATCTTGTCGTCAATCTTCGACATGTCAATTTTCTCACAAGAAAGAACATCTTCTGTCTTGTTCCAGCGAAGTCCTAATACCGAGGTTACCTCAGGAACTGACGAGTCGCTCTCGGGAGAATTTAGACTTGTGTACTCCCAGTTACGAAGATCAAAACGTGCTCTGGCCAGCAATGCGGTAGATTCTTCTATAAACGTACTCAATTCTTCCTCATTATCCAAAGAGGTGATACAATTGTCTACATAGAAGGAATTTCTCAGTCTTTTTGCTGTCTCTTGGTAGTCTACGCTCTCTTTCAATTGAAGGTCAAGAACTGCTTCCAGCAGAAATGGGCTGCAATTCAGACCAAATACGACTCGGCAATGTCGAAAAACTCTCAATTCACTATCCTTTGAATCCTTCCACCACAAGAAGCGCAATAAATCACGATCAGTTTCCTGAACAGATATCTGCAAGAAAGCCTTCTTAATATAGGAAATCACTCCTATCCTATTTTTTCGAAACATCAATAGAAGCGTGGGGATTTGTTGTAGCAAATTAGGACCCTTTTCGAGACACTCATTTAAAGAAGGAGTATCCTTCGATTTGCTGGATCCATCAAACACGGGTCTCACATTGGTGGTAGAGTTTTCTTTGAAGATTCCCCGGTGTGGTAAATAATAGCACAGGTCTTCCTTTTCTCCTTCCGGAACCTCTTCAATTATGCCCTCATTTATCCATTCCTGAAACACATTTCCATATTCCTCAAACTTTCCTTCTTTGGTCAGTCTATTCGAAACTGAAATCAATCTCTTCTTCGCTATCTCCTTGTTTTTCCGTAAGTACTGTCGGCTCTCCAACCAAGGTAACGCAACTTCATATCGGCTATCCGCATTAACCTTTACAGTCTCTTGGAAGTAATGATGTGCAGCTTCTTCCATCTCTTCTCTCGACTTGTTTTCCATGGGGTCAGATATGCCTATAGTCTCCAAGTTCCAAAGGTCGGTTATAGAGGCAGATTGAAAGAACAGGGTAGTTGAATACAAAGCCAGGGAACTACCCTCTCCGTCTTTCAATTTACCAGTCACGGTCCAGCCAAGCGTTGTCCTCACAGCAACCAATCCTGATTCAAGCTTATGGGTTTCATTCAGCAAAAGACTCCTCGCAACATCAGCTCCTAGCAGGACTTCCACGTCGGATGGATTTGTTCCCACATCAGACAGCCATATCTTTTTTGCTTTCATTTCTTTTATCCACGGTCCAAACTTCAACCTTGGAATCTTCCCACATATTACCTTCTGGTCAATCAATTGCAACGTGGTATTAAAGGAACCATCACAGCTGCTTACATTCACATCATACAGGTGATGGTCTTCTTCACGAGTCTCAGCGCCCCAAAACAACTTGTGGATCATCATCTCGGTCTTCAAAGGTTTATATCCCATTTCCTCAGCAGTCTTCCGTAAAATGTAGGATCTTTGTGATCCACTGTCTATTAGTGCTCGGACCATCTTCTCCTATCCTTTATGTGTCAGTTTGATGCACAGCGTCTGTAGAAACACCTCCTTTGTGGCACTCTGAATGTTCATGGAGATATTGCTTTGCCTTTCCCTGTCTTCCTGTATTTTTGATTCAGATTTGTCCTCGACCTTCTTTGTATTCAGTTTATGACACATGATCACAACGTGAGGACTAGTGCACAGTGGGCAACGAAGATGTGCCTTGCAATTTTTCATTCTGTGTCCTACCTTCAGACAAGCAAAACAACAGTTTTCTTTGGCCAGCTTGTTGCGTCTTTCCTCCAAACTCATTTGTTGAGCAAGGTGGCATTCCTTGCTCTCATGGAATTTGCTACAAAACACACACTTTCTCTTCTTGCGTTCAAACTTGGCCGAAAACAAAGAATTCGCCGTTGGTAAATGTGTGTCGACATTTTGTCCTCTCACTCTCTCTTGTCTTTTCATATCGGACAGACCAAAATCTGCCCGAGCAAAGGTTATCCTCTCTTCTCCCTCCACTTCACGTTTGAGGAAATTTAGAAGAGCCTCTAGCCTATCTTTCTGTTCACCAATCAACTCATCATTCACTGATTGATTTCTGAGCCATGTCCTTAAAACGTCTTCAGGTAAGCATGATTCCACGAGAGGGAACAACATGGACCCATACTTATCCCTTGTCACACCTATAGATTCTAGAGCTCTTAACTTGCTCTCTAATGTGTCATAGAGTAGGCCTACAGCTATTCCTGATTTGCCATTGTTGTGCGACACATTCTGAATGACTAACCCCATCAGCTCTGTAACGTAGTACTCCGTCAGGAGATCTTCACGACCGAACCGATTCTTCATGCACTCTATAACCTTTGGATAGTTTTAAGCGGTGGCTGGGAAACTGTTCAGAAGTTCTCTGGCACGACTGTCAGGTTTGGTGCACTGAATCAGATATTGAAATTTATCTTCTGATTCTATGTCACTATCTTCATGGATTCTCTTAAGCATGCTCCAGAATCCTAACCAATCTTTAACGTCCCCTCCAAACTTGGCTAGTTCCAACCTAGGAAGTTTCAAGTTTCTTTTAGCTGCAGATGAAGCTTCAGAAATGTGTTGTCTAACCACACCAACATTCTCATTAGAGAAAATATTAGTCATCTTTAACCTTACTTCATCTAAATTATCTCTATAAGTCTCAACTGCCCCGTACTCACGGCTGTAGACATCATCCTCTTCTTCTAATGCTAGTTCCAGTATTTTTTCATCCAATGGAGCAAGTTCAGCACTTAACCTCTCCAATTTCATCAGCATCTTCTGTGCCGATTCCAGGTCAACTATTTCGCTGGTTAAATGACGCATTACCTCATTATACGTCTTTGTGTAGGACGCTCGAATTGGCTTACGTTGTTTCACAAGCTTTTCCATTGTCGTGTAGGCTAGGCTATACCAAGATTTTCACACGCAAAGAAATCTTACGTAACTTGCCGTAACTTCTCGTAATTTACGTATTAAATCACGTCGGGGTCACCATATGTTTTGTTAAGGGACTAATTCACCGAATTAGTGTTAACCATTACTTATTTAACTATTTATTTCACTACACAACTATACAACAGACATATTCAAACATAGAACAACGAACAACAACTGCCACAGTCTTTTGTCACAGAGTCCAAACACCACAAGATGGCCCTCCAGCCAGCGGCCGCCATTTAGGGTCCAAAATCGACATAGTAGACTCTTTTAACCAGTTCCATAACAACATCGATGTCGCGGAGTCCCAACTCAACCCACAATGCCCTGGAAGCTTGGATCACTAGGTCGTACACATTTTCCCTCGGCATTTTTGGCATTCCACTAAATAGCAAATTATTCCTACGTGTGTACTGTTTAAGACCTTCTGGCCCATCTAACGCTTGCTTTGTATCACTGCTGATACTTGCCACCGACTTTTCCATTTCTAGTGTTCTTTTTTAAAAATCTCATTTGTGAGATTTTTTGAAATCTTTAAATTGCTCGTTAATGAATTCCGTGGCTTGCTTAATTATTTTTGATTATTTTATAATTGAAATAATAAACATTGTTAGGCGGAATTGTTCCCTTTTCTCACTTGAATTTATATTTCTCTACTTACTGTTCAACGCGGCTAGCGTTCTTGGCTGTCTCCCCAGCGGTCCGGGTTCGATTCCCAGCTCTGCTGAGAAATTGCAATTCTGGTGTGAGGGCTGCAACGGGGTACACTCAGTCCCGTGAGCCAAAAACTGAGTAGAGGTGGATTCGATTCCCAACTCAGCCATCTTGGAAGTGCTTTTCCATAGTTTTCCACTTCTACTCCAGGCAAATGCCGAAATTGTTCATAACAAAGCCACGACCGCCTCAATGTGCTTCCACATTTATTCATCAAAAGATGTGAAACGATTTGCCATTATGACTCATTAAAGGCTGGTCCATCTTGGGGAGAGGCAAGCAGCTTGACCACTGCAGAAGTTGACGCTGATGTTGCTCTTGCTCATTTGAATAAATTGGACATCGTGTTCATTGAGCCCCGCCTACTTGGGTATATAAATAAATAAATACATAATTTCTCAGATAACCTGTGTTATTGTGGTGTCTGAAGTATTGTGAGTATTGGGTGGGGAATCACAAGTAGGTGGTTGTGGCTTTGTTATGAACAATTTCGTCATTTGCCTGGAGTAGAAGAGGAAAACTATGGAAAAGCACTTCCAAGATGGCTGAGTTGGGAATCGAACCCACCTCTACTCAGTTTTTGGCTCACGAGGCTGAGTGTACCCCGTTGCAGCCTTTCACCAGAATTGCAATTTCTCAGCAGAGCTGGGAATCGAACCCGGACCTCTGGGGAGACAGCCAAGAACACTAGCCGCGTTGAACAGTAAGTAGAGAAAAATAAATTCAAGTGAGAAAAGGGAACAATTCCGCCTAACAATGTTTATTTTTTCAATCACCCCCAGAGGTAATTTCAATAAAACAATACAGAGGACATGCAGTAAGAGGTATGGAGGATATAATGAAATAATTCAAAAGGAATACAAAATTTTACCCTTGAACAGTATTGAACCCGGGACATGAAATTACAATGCCAGCACATCACCATTCGTGCACATGTGTACTCGCAAGTCATGCTACTATCATAAATCTTAATCCATGTGGTTCAATGTCGAATGATTTCAGTTAGACCTTAAATATTGATTAGAACGCATTCATTTGCTGTGTGGAATGTTTTAAAACTTGACATAAAGCAAGTTTCATGCCTCTTTTACATTAATAATGCATCAACATCGAAAATTATCCACACCTCACTCGTTAACATTCCTCCATCTACCCTGCCACCATCTACCGTCTCAATTAGGAACCAGGAGAATGGCACGACAGAAGAGCCAATAAGAAGCCTCCAGCGTTGAGAAAGGACTGTGGCGCCTTATGGCGACAGTGTTGCTAACTCTAGGCAGAGGTAGCGCTGACGTCATACGCGCTTCGAGTACTGCACTTTCATAAGTTAGCGACGCAACACAACCCCTGAAATAGAACACGCCTTGGAGGAGCAGTTTTGCTGGTGTTAACGTATTGGACAAGCGAACAGAACCAATAACGACATTCAGTTTGCATTACTGATTGATATAAGTCGAGAGCACAATTCTTTCTTCCTTCTCGGATGTATGCCGATGATGTTAATTTTTACGTCAGCAATACTGTTGATCATCACCTCTCTTGTTATTAGTTAGGCTTAATTTAGTTTCTTTCAATTTTATCATTGTTGTTTTGATTAATATTTGTAATATTGTAGGGAGTTAGTGGTGCGGGTATACCCCACGTCAGGTCAAGACCTGAGGAAAATATTCCTCCGCGTATCTTCTCTCTCTCTGTCCCTCCGCGCGTCTTCTCTCTCTGTCATGTCTTGTGTTTCCAGCATGGCGCGCATGTGATCGAGTATTTGAAACTACGTTAACCACAAACGACTTTATTGCGTTCGGACCTTTAATTCCCTTCAATTACGAATTTATCTAAGGTATATTCACTGAACCAAATAATTATGTTTTTTATCGTGTTGGATCACCCAGTCGAAACCCGAGGCTCTGTGATAATTTTAAAAAAAGGATGCTTGTAGTTTTACGTTAGCGTGCGATTATTAAAAACATAACATTATTTGTGTTAGGCGAGGTGTGACATTTAAACGAACATGAAATGGCGTGTGTCCTTCAACCCTATGAACCAACTAATTGCTTATGTGTCATCCATAAGCATCTTATCTTGGGAACGATCGAAAGTAGACGGGGAGAAACAGGCTGCTTCCTTGAAGGGTTACGAAACGTGCTCTTGACAATCAGAAGGCAGAATGATCTACTGTCAGTACAAAGACTTAACTGTAACGTGAAGTGGAGGGTAATTATAAAACAAAATAATAATTATACCGCGCATAGGAAAATAATACTATCAGGTGTATAGGCGTATTAGCCATCATCAAAATGTCATTACAAAACATTGCGAGTAGGCAATATATTTTCGGTTGACATAGGCTACTGAGAACTAAACACTCTCCTATAAATAAGATTAATTGTTAGGATACAACATGTGTAGATACAACTTACAGATATTGTCGCTAATCTTCCTCCATTGCTTCTATTCCACTGAGACCGCCGTCAGATGATTCACTACTGTCACTATCACCATTAACGTTAATCACAAATGTTGTCTTCCAT
Organism: Meconema thalassinum; assembly: GCA_946902985.2. NCBI lineage: Eukaryota > Metazoa > Arthropoda > Insecta > Orthoptera > Tettigoniidae > Meconema > Meconema thalassinum. The sequence continues at coordinate 182,510,739 of OX336393.1, forward strand.
TTTGTCCACAATAAAGTCCAGATCCCAAAGTTTCTTTTCTTCTCCCTTGACGTGGCGGACACAGTTTTCCCACTTCTCCGGTGTAACTTGAGCGATTCCCTCCTGCAGTAGTTTTTCGACAGTTTCAAGTTTAAAAGTGTTGTTGTTACGAGCAACGTAGCCCTTTACTTGGCTCCATGCTAATTCTATTGGATTCAATTCGCAGTGATATGGTGGTAAGCGAAGCACAGTATGTCCAGCTAGCTGAGCAATGCTGTCAATACGATATCCTGCATACTTATGTTTGATACTTCGAATGACACCCATCAGCTCTGCCTTTATCCAACTGACCTCGAAGTGAACACCCTTTTCTTTCAGAAATTTTTGCATGTCACTTTTCTTTGATGATGATGTGGGAATTTTTTCAAGTTTCACAGAGTGATAACTGGCATTGTCCATAACAATCACACTATTTGGTTCAAGTTTTGGCAATAGTTCCCGAAACCAGGCTTCGAACCTGGGACCGTCCATTTCCTGGTGGTAATCACCACTCGATTTCTTGGCTCGAAATACAAGTCCCGCACTGTCAACGAAACCTTTTTCAATTCCACAATGAACTACAATAGCACGACCCCCTTTTCCAGTAGGATTTTTGGGGCCAGTACTGACACCGCTAATGAAAGCTTGACGTTTACTCTCAACTGTAGTATCTTGCCATACCTTTGATACTGTATGTCCGGCGTTACACCAGGTTTCATCTAGATAATAAATAGTGCGTCCTTGTTCACGGTACTCTCGTATGGACGTTAGGTACTTGTGACGCCACTGAATTAAATCATCGCGTTCCAGCAAGGCTGAAGCTCTTTTCCGTCGCTTGAAAAGAAACCCTAAGTCCTTCATTAACCTACGAACAGTACTCTCACTGAAACTAGGGAAATCCTCATCACTATTCTCTGCGCATGTCACTTTCTTCACAGTTGTAATTTCATTCTTGAGAAAAAAAGAATGCACTTTCCTACGAATTCCACACAAAACAAATTCCGAATACTGCGACACACGAACCCTCTTTCCTTGTGACGCCGGTCGACTTCTCGCTGGAGACTTGCATTCGCCATGAACTTTGAATTCGGCGCGTGACGAGTAAACACTGTATGTTGAAACGCCAGTCAAGTATGCAGTCTTCTGCACCAACTCTTCTACTGTCCACTCAGGATTGTCATCCCTCAACCTACTATATACCATGACGAATAGAAATAAATAGTGTTATCACTCACCGAGTTCAACCGCACCCCGCTCGGCTAGCGCTAGCGGTGCTGGTCCCCAACGCTACACAGTCAGCTGTTCAATAGTGGGATACGCGCTGGGCTACGTAAACCTCTTTACGAAGGCTGCGGTCACGCTGATTACAACAAATTGTGTGTTTAGACTTATGAATAATACTGTCAAAAAGTTAGTATTAATATTCTCTGTCCCCATGTAGAATTATGGTTTAAAACCCTCCGTTAGTCTGACAGCTCCATGGTTCGTTATATTAGTTTTAATATGAAGCCAACAGTTCGTTATGATCTTATCGTCTCGTGACATCTTACACCAAACCTTAGTAAGCATTTTTCTGGAGTTGTGAAATAGCGTGCCTAAAAATAACTTTAACACGTGTAACATTTTGTCAGCGTGGGATTGATAGTGCCAGCACACCCAATGATGTTACATTCTGTCAGTGAGTTGCAGGTGTGCTGTTATACCGATTATTTGGCTTAGTATGTTGCCTTAGTTAATATCAGTAAGGAGATTGCGCCTTACGGAAACCTAAGGGTGCAGATGAAGCGTGTCACCTTCTGCTGAAAGATAACGAATAGCTAGTTCATGATTCAGTAATTTCAAAGGAATTTGTGACTCTGATACTGAAACAAAGTTGAAACAAGATCCGAAGATCAGGAGGACGGTAACGGAAGCGAAGAATTGAATGACTGTTTATTTTAGTGGCAGGTTGGCCATTATTATATGTCCGACTCATTCTTGGCCACTTGGCTATCACCACGGAAGTCCGGGTTCGATTCCCAGCTCTGCCAATAAATTTAATACTGGTCTGAGGGCTCGTGAGGCAAAAATGTTAAGAGGCGCGTTCGATTCCTACCTCAGCTATCCTGGAAGTGGATTTCCGTGGTTTCCCACTTCTCCTCCAGACAAATGCCGGGATGGTACTGCCCCCGGAAATTGAATTATATTGAGACCACGATGGCTGTATTGGCAAATATGAGTAAAGTTATGGATGTCATAGTTGTGACGTGGATATTCATGACGTAGGCACGGATGACGCAGATTTCATGCCAGTAGGCTGATTGAGCTGAGATTCTTGGTGACGTCATGATTTTGTTCGAGAAAGATCTTAGATTTACGACGCAGTCGCAGGAAACAAGGTATTGTGCTAAGGAAGAAGCTACGCTATTGGAGGAGAGACTCGAACCAATGAACGATAGTTTGGAAGGAAGACGGAGATTGCTGAAACTACGATATTTGATTACTTTTGGCATGCAGATTTGTGGAAATATATTTTCAGTTATGGCATTGATTTGGAATTTTGAAGAAATTAATTTTGAGTTTTTGAAATTTGAAAATCCGTCAAGTATAGCCAAAGTTAAAACTTCCAGCAATGACGCAGCAACAGGCTATGGAAGGGATGGATACGCCCCTTAAGAAGTTGATAAAAGGTCGTGCACAGAAGAGAGGAGCTCTCATATCTCAGAATTCAGAACTAAGATCTCATGTGTCAGATCGCATATATATTTCTGGCGATATATAGTTATTTTCAAGTGATTCAGTGAAGTAAGTTGTCTTTAGCGTGGTTAAAGCCCGGCGCATCGAACGAACACGGAGCAGTTCCATTTTACGCTGCTCGAAACTAGGTGAAGTTGAAACGCTCACATTAACGTTCCACCAGTCAAGATATCAAGCGCTAACTTCAGCCTGCATTATAATTCTATTGGGCAGTATAACATTGAGGTGTGTAGAAGATTTGAACAATTTCACAGTTATACTTCGAAAGATATTGAAACTTTAAGGCTGCCAACAAAAGTGATTTTCTCGCCACATGAGAAACACTTTTAAAATTCCACATTATACACTACGGCTGACACGTGGAGTGCAACAGTGATATTGGAGAATACGTTTGGTATTACAACGATACATTCGACTATGGAACATTATAATCTTGCAGTGCTTTCGATGATTATAACAGTAGTTGAGATGGAAGGCTAAGGCTTTAATGCAATTGGGACATATATCGTTGGAGTAAAATAACAGCATGGAACTTCGTTAATCGTCTTTCTACAAAAGCGAGCATGTAGTGAACATCCAACTACACTCATGCATCGTGAATCCATCGCTGAATTATACCAGATAACAGTGGAAATATTTTCATACTCCACAACTATGAATATTTCTGCGGAAATAACTACAATAAACTTCATGGCGAATTCCTGCAAGAACTTCAGGGAACTTTCAAGAGAGGCCAGGGTTGTCCCGGCGCACAAAGAAGAGTTTTGCCAGAAGGATGTTTTTCGTATCCACGGAGCAGTGCAATTTCGGAGGAGGAAGCAGTTCGATTCTCCGAGGACGCTGATTCCAGGTTCGAGGACGGAGCACATCTTTACGCTGGTGAAATGGAACCAACAGCAGTTTTCTTTGAAAACTTTCCTCTGGAACTTCAATCAACAGATAAGGTAGTCGTGAACGTTTCTTGTATTATTTGAGTCTTGTAGCGATATCTGAGCAACCATTCTTCCCATATTTTCTGTCCTATCTTTTGCCCCATTTTCTTGATTGATATTTCTGTACTCAGTACACTTCGATGATTTATGCCTTTTTCTTCGATTTGTTGAGACATTGTTATGTCATTGGCATTCTTAAATAATTTTGGATCAGTTGAGACTGATGATTTAGATTCTTTCAGTAATTTGCATATTTTTGTAGTCACGATTTGACTGTAAAGTTAATGATTTGCTATGGCAGATTTGAATTCAGACAGCGTGTCATTTTATTAAAGTAATTCTATTCAGTAAATTACTTTGACCAATTTTCTGTCATCCTCAAGAAAGAAGAATGATTAAATGATTTTAGAGCGTTAAAATCTATTACGATATCGACGATCTTTGAAATACTAGTCGTCTTATGAACATGATTGCAACATAGACATTTATCATTGCATTATAGACAATTTTATGAAATATGAACGTTCATTACAATTTATTGAATACACTATAGTAATGAACATTTGATAGGAGTTTTTCTCAATTATAGATTGGAACAATAATGTTTGCATTCCACAATCTAATTGTATTCTATTCGACTATTCATGCAGTTTAGTTGAACTTTGTTTGAAGATAGTGTTTTTATACTGCGTTACTTTGAAGATGTTAATCTCAATTTTGATAGACCAGGCAGGAGTGTCTAATCGTATTCGCTATTAAATTTATTTGTGATTGGCAAATTTTTACTTCATATCGATTTATGAATGAAACCCACGAAGGTTAAATAATAACAGTCCTTATTACAATTGATGAATATAAGAATTTTTAAAGAGGAACAATGGATGTATAATCGTTAGTTCAGTGGACGTGTAAAAGTCGCTGTTGAATAATGCCCTTGAATTATGAAGGAGGTTCCCACAATAATTAATGAAGTTGATGTAGTGTGTAGTTTGGAAGATTTTTATGCCATATATATGAAGATATATGATGAATTTTGGGCCAATTGTTGTGCAATTTTGTGCGTTATAAGCGAAGTATTTTCCCGCTGAATGTATTATTCTTGTTCTTTGAAAGTTATTCATATGAAGATACTGTTAAAATTAACAAGAGTGTTAAATAATTTGAGAGGAAGATTTTGAATGGAGGTTACCGTCACAAATATTAATAATTATTATTAAACCTTATTAAACCTGAATTTGACAGTTAAATATAACTAACCTTCATTGGTCGATTATATCATCACGATTTGAGTAATTATCAACCGGATAAACGTGTGGTTTAATGTATTTCTTGTATAAATAATATAAACAATATAATATTGTAAAATAATTTTGTAAATATCTTTGTTAAATAATTTGAAATGATAGTGATTAATAGAGGCGTGTATAAAATTTTCAATTGTCATTCGACATTGTTATAAACAATTTATTATTGTTATAAATAATTAATGAACTTTTGTTATTAACATTTAGAGTTTTTTTATACTCTAAACAACGCAAGTTAAGCAAGTGGTTTGAACAAATAATCATGATTTGGGATTATTGGAGGAATCCACTGGTGTTTGAATGAAGCATGTAAGACATTTGCGTGATAATATTTCAGTTGAGATGTGAACATTTACGTGTTTGAAAAGGAGAGCCAAGCTCTGAGGTAACACGCTTATGCTAGGGTTGAACGAACGGGAGTCCGCTTTGACAATACAGGTGCATTGCAGCTGGCCCGGACAACTGTGTTACAGAGGCCAAGGACGTTCCATAATAGCCTTGTGGCTATAAATAAAATGTGAAGTGTATAAACACGCAAAACAATTGATATATGTGTCTCATCCCAAATCCCGTTTCCATCCCCAGTGCATTATTATTTTACGTTGCTATGAGCTTGAGAAAGCTGAAACATTATATGTAGAGAATACAGGTCCTACAGGAGGACATGGTTATGTGGTCGATGGCTTCTGATTGCCACGTTGATTTTGTTGTTTATTTTTGTTAAAATCATTCTTTTTGTGAAATAAATTATTGTGCAGTTTAAAGTTTCTCGTCTTCGTTCTGGTTCATTTTAAAATATCATGAGTAGGGGAGTGAGGCGGTTTCTAATCCCCCCCACCACCTCTCCCTCTGACGTCACATACTAACCCGCAATACATTCAGGGGCAAAGTCGATATCTCCCGAAGCCATGGTCCGATTTTGACAAATGAGGTGTCGTTGGACTCGGGTTGACGCCCTCTTTCCAATGGACCATTCATTTCAACCCCTAAACATTGTGGTGTTTGAAGCCATATTTTCAGTGTTGCCTTAGTAAACAAGAGTTTAGTGCTTTTCAGTCGGTCAACACGAATGTACCCAAAAGAGATGGGTTATGCCCTAATCTCATTAATCTCATGTAATTTATTTCAGGATTAGGGCATAACCCATCTCTTTTGGGTACATTCGTGTTGACCGACTGAAAAGCACTAAACTCTTGTCAACCCCTAAATAAAACCTACCCCTACTAGGGGGTGATATTGTAATATTTTAGAGAAAGTTTCTTTTCAAATGCGACATGTATAAGATGCGCTGCTAAAATGAACTTAAACGTTGTTGCCCATATCGCGCATGCGTTTTACGAGATGCCGCTATGGATGAACATTTTTGTTTTTGTTTTATACGCATGCGCACTTGGGATTTTTGTAAGAGGGCAAGCTCTGTGAAAAAATTATTGATAAGAAGGGGTTTTGGTGGTGAGGAGAGAACCAGATAGTCGCCTACTTTCCTACGAAGTTTGCCGATATTTCTCAAACGCAAGTTCGGATATGGACGCGTGACGTGTCAAATCGATTGTCTCGAAGCCCTATACATGTTATTAATAGGTTAAAGTTTTGAGAATTAGGGAAACAGGCTTTTTGGGGGTAAAACCGTGATTTTAGACTTTTTCCGATATCTCACGAATGCATGGTCGGATTTGGTCCTATGACGTGTCAAATGGCTTGTCTCGAAACCCTGTGTATTTTGGTAATAGGTTAAAGTTTTTGAGAATGAGGGAAACAGAATATTTTGGGGTAAAACCGTGATTTTAAACTTTTTGCTATATCTCGCGAACCAATCATGCTAGAGGCATGAACGAGGGGTCCAAGGACTCGGGCTGACGTCCTCTTTGCTATGGACCACTCATTGTAATTTTAAAAAATTTGGGAAACTCGATTTTGGGGTAAACACGTGTTTTTGTGATTTTGCCGATGTCTCACGAAGCAATAACGTTAGAGGCATGTACGACGGGTCCAAGAACTCGGGGTGACGTCCTCTTTGCTGTGGACCACTCGTTATATTTTAAAAAAAATTTGGAAACGCGATTTTGGGGTAAACACGTGTTTTTTGTGATTTTTGCCGATATCTCACGAACCAATAACGCTAGAGACGTGTACGAGGTGTCCTAGGACTCGGGCTAACACCCCCCTTTCAAATGTGGTAGATATGTTTTTTCCAAAAAGATAATTCACAAAGGGCCTAACGCCATACATGTTGAAAAAACGGTTTCTTTTTCTTTACCTGTTTATAATTTTCATGGAGCGTGGTGGTTGAGAGAGACGATACTGCTGGATGTGTGTGTTTCAACAAACTTGTCGCTGACCAAGGTGGCTGTGTTCAATAGATCAATTGATATTTCGACGAGTCGGTGTATGACAGAGCGAGGGTGCGTTTTCTGATATTTTACCTTTAACGTGTAAACGGTGATGAGAACTAGGTTCTATGTTGGTCGAAGCGAGTAGAGAAAATAAACTTGCCGACGAGCAGGAGGTGAATGTCATTTGAGCTTATTGGAAGGCGTTGATCTGATTTGACAACAGGTGCAATGGAAAAATGATCATCGTGGTGGCAGGGAAGTGCGAAAGGCGTGCACACACATGTGTGAAACCACAGGCACGCTAAACCAGTCACATCCTGTTTTGCTTCGTACGTGACAAAATGCAAGTTCATGTGAAATTTGATCTACCGCAGGTGTTCGCCTGGGACGTTATCTATCCACGTGCGCGATAACTGTTAACAAGTCACATTCTGTTTTGCTTCGTACGTGACAAAATGCAAGTTGACGTGAAATTTGATCCGGCACAGGTGTTCGCTTGGGTGTTATCTGTCCACGTGCACGATAAGAGAATGTTCAAAGCGTGGGAATCGCTGAATCAGTAAAAAGTATGATGCAACTTGTCGGAATGATGTCACAACCAATAGATAGGCAAGAGCTGCAAACAGCAGTGGTGGGAGGTGAAGGGAGGGAGAGGGGAGGGGGTAATGTATGAGAGAACACAGGAGGAAAGGGAAAGACAAACATGTATGAACATGCATGAAGCGCGGAGCGCTGTACACATAGAGCTATAGGTGGTGTACAACATGGGTGAATAAATAAAAAGTACACAGGTTCACACAACATGTAATTTATTGATCCAGGAATTAAACGTAGAGTTAAACCCTAACCATTTGACGTAGAGTTTATTTCCTTTTTGTTTCAACACTTTTTCCACAAGATAATGCTGAGGAAATGCTGTTTTCTGAAGTTCATGGAGATAAAATCTACCTTTTATGGGTTGATGATTGAGGTCCTCGAGTAAATAGGTGACTGGACTGTCCAAGTTGACTCGACGAATTCGAAATAGTTCAGTCCCCCACTGAGGCGTGTAGCCCTTATTGAAGGCAGACTTAAATTTGCTCACACGAACAAAATCCCCAATGTTCAGTCGGTGACGTTTAGGATCGGCTTTTTTTATGGGTTTAAACAGTTTATCCAATCGCTGAATATTTTTAGTTACGAGACGTGGCTTGGTCCCAATCGTTCTATGTTTGGTGTCATTGTAACGTGACACTAGCTCAGGTAACATGTCCAACCAGCGATAACTGCCCTGAGCGGTAAACGCTTTCCACATATGGGTTTTCAATGTTCGGTTGAACCGCTCGACCACACTGGCTTTGAGATTGCTGTACGTGGTGTAATGGTGAATATCCTTAGATTTGAGAAAACTGGAGAAGTCCTTGTTGAAAAATTCTTTCCCCTGGTCGGTTTGTAGCAGCTGAGGTTGACGTTGGGAGTGTTGAATAATATGTTGAAAGGCCTTGGTAACAAGTGGACCAGACTTGCGACGCACAGGTTCAACAAAGGCCATTTTGGAATAGACATCAATGACGGTCAACATATAGCGTACACCGTCGTTAACGCCAGCATAGGGTATCATTTCAACCAAGTCAGCCTGCCAAAGTTCATCCACACCTCGTGAAATCACCTTGAGTCGTGGATAATGACGTCTAGCTGGGCGATGCAACTCGTGAGCAATACCCATTTTAATGGGTGAGGGCTTAAAGAATAATTTTGGCATTTCGAAGTTCTTGTTCAATTTCTTGAATTTCCCAATCGTGACCGGTGTGGCCAGCTTGACGTGAGGCATGCAACAACTGTAGCCGCTGGACGAGCTTATTGGGATTGTGCCAGTAGGTAACATCCACAAGGGGTTTTAATGGTTTAAATGTCACTCCCGAAGCGGATGCTTTACGACGAGTACTTTGACTGGTGGGAAACATTTTTGCAATGATGGTTTTATATTTTTGAGATATATTGGCATTCACTTGTTGCGTGGGATCATACTGTCTTTTGTGGGCATGGGTATTCAATAAAATGGATTTATATTTGTCAAGATCCTCTGACGTATAATCATGGAAAGAGGGGGTCCGAGAAAAGAGCAGCTTTAACAGTCCTGGCGTTAATTTATAGTTGATGTTTTTAATGACAGCTTTAGTACGAGCAAATTTAATGGATGAATCGCCAATTTTAAAACTATCATCCTCATAGCGAACATCATACGTGGTATCTGTGTTTCCAATAAATAGATCGGTGAAATAGGGTTCCAATGTTGATCCATAATATTTTATTAAAATGGTTTTCAGTTGTGCTTTATGTTGAGGGGTGGCCAAGAGTTGTGAAAACGGAGACGCTCTGGAAGGGCAAGGTGTATCGACCATGGCCAAGGATTTCTTTTTTCTCAAAAACTCTGCAAGGGGTGCAGCCTTTTTTTGAGGCGTAAACACTTGTTCCTCTTCATCCTCAACTTCACTAATACTAGTCAAATCTTCCTGTTCCTCTTCCTCTTCCTCAGGGTCCTCGTGCAGCGTCTGCGTGGCTTGTGAAGCGGTGGGTAGCGTTTCAGATGGCTTGAAAGAGGGTTTCAACATGGCTTTTAGTGGAGGTGCTAAATGTTGCTGAATAAACAAAGCATGATTGGCACGTGATTGTTTCAATTGACGAAACTTTTGGCGAATAGTATTTTTTGCTTTAATAATATGCTTTTTCAATTGACTCTCTGCTAACGCCATGGTGTCTTGACAAATGACTTGATGGGGAATGAGACAGGGCCTTAAATAGCAATAAAATGATCAAACCCTAAGCGATACCGTCCTTGGTTGAGTTCACTTTGTTTGTCAATCACTAAACAGGCATGACGTTGAGTGTTCCAGCACTTGGCACACAATTCTGTAAACATTTGAAAGGTCATATCCGGATTCACATGTTCATTATAAATGTGACGACTGTTCCTCTCGTCCTGGCGAAATAAAACAATGACATTGGCATTGTCACGAATCAACTGTTTGGACATTTTTGAATACGTTTGTCCAAGATAGAAGCAATCGATATGTTTGTGACGACCCATGCTGAAATAGCTTTGAATAATGCCTTGACGTTCAGTGGATACATCATCGAAAATCATGAGTGAATCAGGCTTTACCTCATCCGGTGAAATCACATTTTCTTGCATGGAAAATGTAAAATAACCCATATTCTCTTTTTGTAATCCAGACATGACTTGATCCAGAAACACGTAGAGGGGTTGGTAGAGAGATTTTGCAAAAATATAAATATTTTGAAAACGCAGACCATTGGGCGCTGTGATGAGCGTTAGCAAAAGATTTGTCTTTCCACAGCCGGAAGGCCCCACAATGATGCAGCGAATGGAAGATGGAAACAGTGAACCATGGCGTTGTTCACGTGATGTGGGACAGAGATGGGAAACCATGTCCCCCACGGGGAATGACTCTTGCTGCTTAATAATCTTCATGTAAACTAAGGCTTAGACAGGCTAGCCGGCTGTCTATATACAGGACACCGAGCCTTGTCATAAAAACAGTAGACTGCTACTACAGGTTGACGATGGATGTCTTTGGACGTGCGTTGATGGCCAAAGATAGGTCTGTCCCCATACATGATCCTAAACAGGAAACAGATCCTGCTAATAAACACTATGTGGATACGTCAGTAGTGCCACGCACAAAACAGGGAGATTATGACTTTAAGGGAAAGCGGTTAACCCATGTAAAACATCCTCAAGTGTCTACAGACGTTACTACGAAAAAGTATGTGGATAACAAAGTGTATGAGTTTTATGACAAAGTGCCCCAGCTTACGGTGAATGGCTATAGCGCTAATCACCATCGGATTATTCACGTGGAAGACCCACAAGACGAAGACGATGTTTGTACCAAGCGTTACGTGACCCATGAAATGAAAAGGCTTTATAAATTTATCCCATGTGTATTTTTAGTGTATCTGACAAATGAAAAACCTTTGAATGAGAGAAACCATTTACCGCTAGTCCATGATCAGCACTCGACCTATGTGCTTGCTTCGGGTTTAAGCCACTATCGATTACACTATAATGGAACCATTCACATCAAATATGCCATACCTGATGAGAACCATTTACAAATAAAGATAAATGGTCATAGGATGTTGATCCATAACCATGAAATGGTCAATGCAGGGGACGAATTATCTTTTCATCCCATGTTGACATGGGATGAAAAGCAAGCGGGAAAAACCATAAACGATTTCCCACTTTATGTGGAATTGGAATATACAGCCATGAAATAACCATCTGACGTTAGTTGTGATTTAAACTTTCTTGTGAAAGGTTGTTGGTCATTATCATCATGGTGAAACAAAGGTATGCAGTGAGAAAGACTAAAAAAAGGACTTTGTCCTTGGCAAAGCCTGGGCTTACAACATTCGAGGACAAGCCCTTGCGAAAGAAAAAAAGAAAAAATAATGTATTGACCATAAGGAAAGCCCTTCGAGCAGCACAGAGACATGTTATTCCAAAACGTCGGCGACAGGTTTCAAACCAAGGGCGAGTGATTCCCGTCCCAAAACGAGCTGGATTTTTACCTGCATTATTTGCCGGTTTGGCTGCTCTGGGTTCACTTTTGGGCGGTGCCAGTGCAGTGGCGAAAACCATTAAAGCCGCGCAGCAGGGCAAGCAACAACTCAAAGAAAGTCAGCGACACAATGAAACGATGGAAGCGATTGCCATGGGGGCTAGAAATGCCAATTTAAAGCCAGCCTTTTATCAACAAGGATTTGGGATTTCACCATTTCGAAATATTAAAAAAAAAAAAATTTAACCTCTGCCATAGCGAGACATGCCCTGACGCATCAACAAGTGGAAAGCTATGCTAAACAACTAAAGCTTTCTCATTTTCGAGGTGTGTTTATGCGAAACCAATTACCCCCACGACCCTGGAAAAAGGAATGTGCTGTTGTCAATTTGGATGATCACCGAGGACCAGGAACGCATTATGTAGCTTATGTCAAAGAGGGATCCATGGTATGGTACTTTGACAGTTTTGGGAATTTGCCCCCGCCCATGGAACTAGTGACCTATTTTGGAAACAGGATCAAGCTATATTATAATGTGAAACGAGAGCAAACGTTTAACAGCCAACAGTGTGGACGTTTGTGTTTAATTTTTTATATAAGACGCAGCATAAGCAAAAACGCCACCAGTATGTCGGCAGAAAGTAAAACGTTTACAGTGCATGGACGTGGACCTGAAGTCAGCCTAGACTTTTACCCGCCTATCGAATTGAGTGAAAAACCCTATGGTTTAGGACTTGTTTCTCTTGAAACGTACAATCGAATATACAACATACGTGAAAATGTGAACAACAAGTTTTACTATGATGATTCTGTGCTCACCTTGAACTCTGGTGGATACACGATCGATGATATTTATGAACACATTTATGTGGTGTTGATCAATCAATATGGTTTAAAGTCATTTCTCGACGGAACGCACAAGTTTGAACTTGTAGGCAATACCAACACTCATCGCTGCAGTATTTTCTCTTCATTCAACATTGACTTTAAAACACACCCCGATTCCATTGGTCCATTACTAGGATTTAAACCACGTGTGTTGGAGCCCAACAAAAAACATGAATCAGACCATGAAGTGAAATTCATTGAGGACCATCATGTGTCGGCGACGTGTAATATTATTAGCCAAGTGTACACCAATCAAGAACCATCGCATTCACTTTATGACTTTATTGTGACATCGCCCAATGGCTATATTATTCGTGAAAACCCTCCAGTGGTGCTTTTTCATGCTGTGGCTGTTGATAGTATTAGTAATATAACATTAAGACTGATCAATAGAGATCAACAACTCATTGATCTAGATTCTACCACACCAGTGACTTACAAGTTGGTGCTAAAGCCACTATGAAGTTTGTGTATAAAGCAACAACACCGTCTAGGAATGGTGTTAGTTGTTTGCCACGTGAATACACGTTAACATCTCAGAACAAGCAGATTTTACAGCATTTGGGTTACCACGTCAACCCTCATGACGAATTCTATCCTAGAGATAGCGAACCGCATCGAGGAGCAACCAGGAGTGGTAAGAATTGATCTCCATTCCTATCAAGCTCAAACACCTGGACTCAATAACAATGATGAAATTCAATTTGTTATCAACAACCAAGATATTTACACCCTACCGCATGAAAGTGTCATTCAAATTGAAGGTCGGCTCACCAAAGCCGATGGCTCTACACCTACCACATCCAAGTTGGCCAACCATGGTTTAGCCTTTCTGTTTTCTGAAGTGCGGTATGTCATTAACGATATCGTGGTGGATAGCACTCGAAATGTGGGCATTTCCAGTGTCATGAAACTATACCCCTCTTATAGTGAGGAAGAAGGTAAAACACTTTGCATGGCAGGTTGGTGTCCTGACTCGACCAATGACTGGATGGTACACACCGATGGGACCTTTACTGGATATTTACCTCTTAAACTGATTCTAGGCTTTGCTGAAGATCACCAACGCATTGTGGTCAACGCAAGGCAAGTGCTTTATCTGGTGAGAGACAGGAGTGATAATAATGCACTCAAGGGAGCTGACAATGCCCCCATCGATTCAAAAGTTCAACTACAACGCTTGCTATGGAAAGTGCCTCATGTGACCCTTAACGATAGCAAAAAACTGGACATACTCAAGATGGTAAAGAGAGATATGCCTCTACCCATGGAATTTAGAAGCTGGGCACTCCATGAGTATCCGCTATTGCCCACCACCAACACACACAGTTGGTCTGTAAAAACAGCTCGCTATACAGAGAGACCTCTCTACCTGATTGTGGGATTTCAAACGAATCGCAAGTATCAACAAACCAAAGATGCCACGCAATTTGATCACCTGCAATTGAGAAATGCACGTCTTTTCCTCAACGGAGCTATGTTTCCCTATGAAGGACTGGATTTGGATTTTTCAAAAAATAAGTTTGGCCCCCTGTACGACTTGTTTTCTAAATTTCGATGGTCGTATTATCAAAAAGAGAATTGTCCAATGTTGTCACCCCAAGCGTTTAAGGCAAGAGCACCACTGATTGTTTTTGACTGTTCTTACCTGGAAGAGTCTGTCAAGCCATCCAATATCGACATTCGACTAGATTTTGAAACGCATGACAATGTACCAGCCAATACGACGGCCTACTGTTTGATTATTCATCACAAACAAGTCAACTATTATCCACTGTCCAACCAAGTGACGAGTGTATAAATAACAGCTCAACCCACGTTAAGTCGCTCAGTCATGTCTTGCTTTAAAGCCTCAAGAGACGTTACATCCATGAATTTAAACTCTGAGGAACAACGTTTCAAGACGTTTGCCACATGGCCAGTGCCTTTCATAAACCCTCAAGCCTTGGCGGCTGCTGGATTCTACTATTTAAAAACAAGAGATGAAGTGAAATGTGCCTTTTGTCCCATCATCATAGACCAATGGCAGGAGGGCGATGAACCCATGCAAGAACATCAGCGCTGGTCACCCACCTGCCCCTACCTGTGCAGAATGAAAGTGGGAAATATACCCTGTCATTCAAGCTATCCCTCACTTGTGTCTCTGGGTGATGAAAAAAAAAACAAGTTACGATACGTGTGGACCGTATGGTATCCATGGTGCTTCGGTGAGCAGCTCACCATCAAAAACGCCTAGTTTAGAGACATTGGGACATCATCGGTGTTATGGACGTTACAAACACAAGAGACTATATTGTTGTATCAGTTGCTATCGTCCTTATCCTAAAATGACAAAAGCCTGTAAGACGTGTTATGATAATAAAATGATGTAATTCTTAAATTCTTATTTTGCATGCCCCCACTGTCCTACCCTAACCTCAATTTTGAAACTAGCATGGCAGGTAAGTCTATGTCATGATCACACCTGATCGTCCGTCAGTCGTCAGTTGACCTTGGTCCAGGCAAGCGTCAACATGTTGCGCACACTCATTGTGGATTGCCAAGGGTTTAAAATTGGTGACAACAAATTTATATTTAAACAAGTGGCCATGATCGATTGTACGACGTTTTGGATATCGCAAGCTACGCATTTGCTATTTAAACCACCCCATGCTTTTGATTTGTTGTGTGAAAAAGACCGTAAACAAACCCAGTGGATTGAAAATCATAGGCAACTAGACTGGAATCAGGGAACCATTTCCTATAAATATTTGGATGTGGTTATGAAAGCACACTTGTCCTCGGCCAATGTGGTATTTGTGAAAGGTAATGAAAAACGTCAATGGTTGCAACCATTTTTGGCGTCTTACTGTCAATGTATCGACCTTATGGAGTTGGGCTGCCCCTCCCTGCAAACGCTCATGGATACTTGTTCCTGTGGCAACATTACCCATACAGCCCTATCACATGCGTGGCATCTCTTTCATTGGTTAACCACTCATGCCTGCTGGGAGTTGTTGAACAAAATTATAACTCAAGATTTACCTGTGAATGACGTCAGTGAGATTTCTACAAGCGAGGTGTAAACATCTACAGCACGTGATACCATGGAGAAAGGCAATGCTACGGACAAAGCCATCGGCAAGTTCTTTGTGTGCAAAAAGAAACTAGACAGTTTTACCAAAGAGGAACTCTTGGCGCTGCCCAAGTCGTTCATTTATTATGTGGCCGCCAACGCGGTCAAAGAAATCTGGCAACATGTACCAAAATCATGGACTCAAGACCCTGTGTTGAGTGAATTGCAACCCTGTACGGATTACGATCACCATAAGCAAGTGGCCATGGCAAAAATACCGTCTATGCGTCAGTGTGCGACTTGCCAGCTAGTGAAACTGTATCACGGTCATAAAAGTCCATGTAAAGACTTTGTTGAATCATTCCACGAGTGTCATGGCGAGAAAAAGCAACAACAACAACAACAAACACAAACATCGTCCACAGAGGAGGAGGAAGACCAAACCTTTTTACCATCGATGGAAAAGGATATGCCAGACCTGTACTGGCAATGGCGTCATTGACAAAGTGATTCAATACCTACCTTTCGAAATCCATTTTCCAGGTTATCGTTTTTGCGGCCCTGGAACTCGTCTCGAAAAACGTTTACAACGTGGTGATGTACCCATTAATCTTTTGGATCAAGCATGCAAGGAACATGACCTTTCTTATCGCCATAGTCATCCTGGTTTAATACATGTGGCAGATAAATTGTTATTAAAGAAAGCTAAACAACGTTTCACATTCAGTGATGCCTCAGTGGGTGAAAGGATGGCAGCCCTAATTGTCATGAGTGCTATGAAAGGAAAGTTGATGATGCATGGACATAAACATTGAGGAGTGAGGAATTGGGATTTGTTTGTATTCTATTTTTCTTTTGTCAATTCACTATGACTATGAAATAAAAAACAAAGGTATACCAGAGCACGATGTTTTGTGTTTTTATTATTTATAAAAAACCATGATGTTGATGGCTGATTTCTCATTTTCACATTTCACACATTGCCATTTTGCTAATTTGCAATTTACAGTTTTTGAAAACGTTCGTTTTGATGATATGGATTTTTCCATTTTGCTGATGACACTTTTTAAACAATGACCGTTTGAAGTTTTTGAATTTTCAAATTTCACACATGGCCATTTCCAGTTTTTAAAAATGTCCGTTTTGAGTTTTGCGTTTTTGGTGATATGGAAACATGGAATTTCCATTTTGCTGTTTTCACATTTTTCCATTTGGTGTATGTCGAAAGTTGAGATTTGACAATCATGTTGATGCGAGTGCTTGACCATGGCGATGCTGCAATGTGCTGATGCGTGTTTGAAGAAACGTCGAGGCCTACGACTACTGCAGGTAAGACTGTTTTTACAAAAATAATGTCTTTTGACTGCCACATTTCAATGAAAAAACGAAACTATTGAAAACAAAATGAGTATATAAGTGACCATTTACCCCTCCCCACTCACCCACTCTACCTCACCGTGTTTGCTCTGGTCAATCATACACATCAGCTTTCTCTTTCCACTCATACATTCACACCTGTCTTTGGGAACAAACACAACCACTTTATTTATTCCCAAAATCACATTCTCGACATGCTCACTCATCCCAAAAGAACTTTTTAGTTTATCATTTACATTTCAAAAAATAATTAAATACTAGTTATTAAAGTTACTAAAAATCTTACTTATTTCATATTTACAAAAAAACAACTTTGTACAGCGTTAAAAGAATCATACTATTTACCAATCAAAAAAATTAAAAAAAAATAAGGTTGCATACAACTTTTTTTAAAGAGCAAAAGGTCCAAGTGGATTGCCACTATTTACAAAATCTACTATTTACAATGACAAAAAACAATATTTACAAAATACTAAATCTACAAGTTACAAAAAGCCATGTCCCATAAACGATTAAACAGTGAAATCACACCTCCTCCTCCTTGCGATCATAACCCCAGGGCAGGCTGGTGAGCAGGTCATCAGCCCACACACGTTTGTTATCCATGGAGGCGAGGGTGCGTTTTCTCTGTTCCACAAGATACAAATGATGGTTGCTGGATTGTATCCTGCACTGTGTATGAGACATAGCTTTGCCAGTACGTAAAACCGCTAGATAGTCATCAACACGTAGCGATTTTACCACTGCCCTACCTACACCTTTTGCTCTTTTGGCTTCCTTACAATCGAGTGTGCGATAAGCATACATTTTCGAAGCCAAACCTACGAATTCCGTCATAATGGAATCACCGCATTCATCTTTTAAAACGCCCATTTCCTTCTTGTTTTTTAGGGGCAGCTGAAACACGTTGTCAGCGCTATAGCAAGAGGTGTCGAACCAGTCACTATGTTGCCTCATGACGTCATAGGGGTTGCAGTGGCGAATGTGGTAAATGAATGAGTCCGTGTCCATATACAAAAGAAAGACGTCCTCAAAATGGCGTTTCGCAAACTCATAGTGGAATCGATACATGACCGATTTAGAAAAGTCTAAAATGACTTGACCCAAGTAAATGGGCTTATCCATGGTCACGCTGGTCTTACTCATTTCAATAGTAGCCAAATCCTCATCGATAATTTTGATCGATTTGAAATTTGGCTTGGCAATGTACCGCCGGGCACCCCACTGCCCCTCCCAGACATTCACCAATTTAATGTCACGGTATTTGCGGACATTCTCCATGGACTTTCCATAGATGCAGTTGTTCATTAATTTAAAAAAATTAATTTCAAACTGCTGTGTTGCCATTTGTCGGTGCTCTGTGTTGAGTCGCATGTATGGCTCAAGCCATGCTTTTTGAGCAAAAGAAATACCCCTGTGGATTTTCTTCAACACCAAGCCTTGGGCGAGGCATTGCACCAACATTTGGATATGTAGCACATACCGATTTTTGTTGTAAAGTGTGCCCATGAGTTTTTCAATTTTCACTTTACTGTCAGGGGGAACCATTTTCTCAAGGCAGAATGGGAAATCGGCATGTTCATCATACAAGGATGAGGGATATTCAATATCCACTTCTAGCACATATCCACGGCCTGTTTCTTGGCTAGCCATGTTCACATCAAATTCTGACACTTGTTTGTCTGTCAGCCAAGCAAACTTCCCATAGGGCAAAGGCTGACTCATGGCGTAACCGTACAAATTATTCACGTCATAGTACATTAAGTACGATTCTGGTTTGTCTGGTGAATAATCAGGCATGTAGACATTGTTCGCTTCAGCATGGCGCTGGTTAAGTGACACAAAGCCGCCACGAATGCCCTTTTCAAAAAATAGAACCATGTCTACATCAGTGAGTAAATCCAATTCCACTTGAGTGTATTTCAAAGCGGCATCAAACGAGAGCCCAGGACTCGTATAATAGTGAGCCGGGTCAAGACCGTAAATGTGTTGACACAAGTTACGGAATTTTTCAAACACATAAGTGAGCAGCAATACATCCAGTTTTAGGTAATGCAAAGCATATTCACTTAGCGTGTTCATGCCAAACACTCGCCAAACTTGACATGCATGTGCATAGTCTTCATCGGAAACGGTACTGCGTGTTAGTTTCGAGTAAAATTTCTCTTGTGGTGGGAGTTTTCTTTGCTTTAACACGTCCCAGCTATTGCAGAAATCATACGGGAATATACCTTTCCGAATGCACAATTGAAATTGCTCAGGATCATTAAAATGCATTCTAGTATTTTTTAATTCCTCCTCATTCAAGCCATTCACAAGGCTGTCTAGCGAGGATGCCATAAACTTAAAGGAATCCAAAAATCGAATGCTAAAGTCGCCCAACCTCCATGTCAGGGCTGTAAAACGCTCATGGTTTTGGGGGATAATGGTAAACGAGCCCTTGTTGACATGTCCCAATTCACGAATCAAAAATTGAATGTCATAATTCGCCAGATTGTGGAAAAAGACACTGATGAAGCGAGGAGCTGGAAAGTTCAAGTTGCATTTACTATGCGCAGCTCCACGAAACTGCCCCGTAAAGTGTGAGTGATCACGAACGGTGTCTTCAGCACTGATCAGTGGCTTTTCGCAAATATGGCATGTCATGGCATGCTCATACTGCTGCTGTTGTTCTGGAGATAGGCTCATGGGTACTGGGTGGTTTAGTAATTCCTGTACATCATGAGCCAACTTGACAAGTTCATCCAAGAACCATTTGGCACAATCTGGCCCCTCACGGTATTTGTAAACGGATTGTGTGGGGTCATAGGCACACACCACATTAAATCCTATGGCAAAGGGTTCATGTTTTTGAATGGCTGTGGTTGAGCTCATGGAGGGATCTGGTTCACATCCCGCCATGGGTGTAGTGAGAGCTTCGAAATCTGCATATACCACATAGGGGACAGTGTCACGCTTATGAATGTCCTTATACTTTAACACAGCCTTGTCCCCTTGTGGCAATATCAGTCTCACCGCTTCCTGAGTAACACAATCTACCCTATGACGTTCCAAAAGCGTAGGGGTTTTAAAATATTGCAAGCAACGGTCACAAATATGTTTTGGACGCTTGTCCTTTGACATTTGGCTGCTTAGCAATCTACTCAGGCTTTTAATGAGGCAATAGTGATTCACCTCTCCATAAGACAGATATAAAAGATGAATGTGGTGTCGTTTCGGTTCTTTTGTGGCATAAAGAGGACCCACAATCTCATCACCGTCAAGGCCATACACCATGAACGAAAAGTCCTGGTTATCTTGTTCAAACCTATGGATCTCGGTTAAGTCCATAGGGAACGATACTCGAGTTAAATTTAACGTTTGTTTCAATTCATCAAACTTGGTCTTGTACATTCCTGGTCGACAACCATGATGTTGTGCTGGCTGCAAGTACGCAGCCACAGCCCACAGAAAACATTCACCATCAAAATTTTCAATATTCACCACAGCCTTTTTCGAAGCTATGGCTGGTGGTGTTTTAATATAGCTAGACCCAGCATTCAACGGGTTGAAATGACAAATGTTGATTTGTAGATGATGAATTTTGTCTAAGGCTAGACCACTCGGTCCTTGTTGCAGTTTATCAAATTTTGACAGCAAGGCATTCACCACGTGGGTTTCATACCACTGTTCCAAATTATGGGCTATGAATAGCTCTTGCATTTTACTGCAAATATAAAATGTCTCTTTATGCTCTACGTTCTTCTTTTTATATATGAAATCGCACACTAGTTCTGTATTCACCTTTAAAGCCGTATGCAACCTTTGCGCTGTACAAATTTCAATTTTAAAAATTTCAAAACAAGATTCTAAAAATTCTTTGGGAATCAAACTTTTTCTAACATTGACCACACGACCAGAGCACACTCGCGATTTGAAACAACTGTTTAGGGGTTCCCAAGTTAACGTATCCGCAGCAGTGGCAAAAGACATTATTTTAGAAAGAACACTCTCACCTGAGTTTTCAGCTGTAGACTGCTTGACAATGGTCCCAAACACACACGTTCCTGGTTATTCACAGAGGTCAAGCGTTTTCCAACACTCTAAAAAGAAATAAAATAAACCACCATAAGTATATCCATTCCATATAGTTTATGCATTTCATAAACAAAACAAAATCAAACAGGTTATATATTTAAAAAAAACAAATCTCACCTTGACGTGTAATGCTTTTCTATATTCCCGTCTCGTGGGCTAGTATGGAAATGGTTTTCTTTTCTGTCTTTCTCTCTTTCTTTAATATCGTTCACACACACGACAAGTAGGCTATACCGGTTATCTGCAAACAAATAAATAAATAAAATCATTAATTACCTAATCAATAAATAATTGCATGTATTTATATATAAATCAATAAATGTATAAATGAATAAATATATACCTACCTCACAACAAGAATAAGTATTTTCCACCAACACCAAAACTGTTAAACAAGGCCAAGTGTTTCACACAACGCTGTAGCGTGTTCAAAGGTAGTCACATAAGTGCGAGTGGAAATGTCAGCGACGTGTCTTTATATATCACATTGCATGTATAATCTTTTTTTTTTCCACGCTTTGAACATTCTCTTATCGTGCACGTGGACAGATAACACCCAAGCGAACACCTGTGCCGGATCAAATTTCACGTCAACTTGCATTTTGTCACGTACGAAGCAAAACAGAATGTGACTTGTTAACAGTTATCGCGCACGTGGATAGATAACGTCCCAGGCGAACACCTGCGGTAGATCAAATTTCACATGAACTTGCATTTTGTCACGTACGAAGCAAAACAGGATGTGACTGGTTTAGCGTGCCTGTGGTTTCACACATGTGTGTGCACGCCTTTCGCACTTCCCTGCCACCACGATGATCATTTTTCCATTGCACCTGTTGTCAAATCAGATCAACGCCTTCCAATAAGCTCAAATGACATTCACCTCCTGCTCGTCGGCAAGTTTATTTTCTCTACTCGCTTCGACCAACATAGAACCTAGTTCTCATCACCGTTTACACGTTAAAGGTAAAATATCAGAAAACGCACCCTCGCTCTGTCATACACCGACTCGTCGAAATATCAATTGATCTATTGAACACAGCCACCTTGGTCAGCGACAAGTTTGTTGAAACACACACATCCAGCAGTATCGTCTCTCTCAACCACCACGCTCCATGAAAATTATAAACAGGTAAAGAAAAAGAAACCGTTTTTTCAACATGTATGGCGTTAGGCCCTTTGTGAATTATCTTTTTGGAAAAAACATATCTACCACATTTGAAAGGGGGGTGTTAGCCCGAGTCCTAGGACACCTCGTACACGTCTCTAGCGTTATTGGTTCGTGAGATATCGGCAAAAATCACAAAAAACACGTGTTTACCCCAAAATCGCGTTTCCAAATTTTTTTAAAAATATAACGAGTGGTCCACAGCAAAGAGGACGTCACCCCGAGTTCTTGGACCCGTCGTACATGCCTCTAACGTTATTGCTTCGTGAGACATCGGCAAAATCACAAAAACACGTGTTTACCCCAAAATCGAGTTTCCCAAATTTTTTAAAATTACAATGAGTGGTCCATAGCAAAGAGGACGTCAGCCCGAGTCCTTGGACCCCTCGTTCATGCCTCTAGCATGATTGGTTCGCGAGATATAGCAAAAAGTTTAAAATCACGGTTTTACCCCAAAATATTCTGTTTCCCTCATTCTCAAAAACTTTAACCTATTACCAAAATACACAGGGTTTCGAGACAAGCCATTTGACACGTCATAGGACCAAATCCGACCATGCATTCGTGAGATATCGGAAAAAGTCTAAAATCACGGTTTTACCCCCAAAAAGCCTGTTTCCCTAATTCTCAAAACTTTAACCTATTAATAACATGTATAGGGCTTCGAGACAATCGATTTGACACGTCACGCGTCCATATCCGAACTTGCGTTTGAGAAATATCGGCAAACTTCGTAGGAAAGTAGGCGACTATCTGGTTCTCTCCTCACCACCAAAACCCCTTCTTATCAATAATTTTTTCACAGAGCTTGCCCTCTTACAAAAATCCCAAGTGCGCATGCGTATAAAACAAAAACAAAAATGTTCATCCATAGCGGCATCTCGTAAAACGCATGCGCGATATGGGCAACAACGTTTAAGTTCATTTTAGCAGCGCATCTTATACATGTCGCATTTGAAAAGAAACTTTCACTAAAACATTACAATATCACCCCCTAGTAGGGGTAGGTTTTATTTAGGGGTTGAAATGAATGGTCCATTGGAAAGAGGGCGTCAACCCGAGTCCAACGACACCTCATTTGTCAAAATCGGACCATGGCTTCGGGAGATATCGACTTTGCCCCTGAATGTATTGCGGGTTAGTATGTGACGTCAGAGGGAGAGGTGGTGGGGGGGATTAGAAACCGCCTCACTCCCCTACTATCATGGTGGAGGTTATTGTGTGGGCATACTTTTAAGTGATCCAGTTGACAACCCAGTCCCCGAGATAAATTTAAGAGGTAAGTAAAGGTAAGTATGAACCCCCGTATATTTTGGTGTGTTCCACAATAATTTCTTGTTAACTATTGTGCTCTAATCTCGATAGTATCTGTCAGTGCCATTTTCATTGATGTAGCTGTGCCGGTGCGTTTGATTATTGGCAATCCGATTGAGGGGGCGGATATCTGACAGCCTACTATCCGGATATCGGGTACAGTACCTAACTGAAAGACACGGCCGCTTCCTACCCAAATCCGACCTCAATTCCAAATACACACACTACTACAGACATCATAATGGCACAGGTTATCAGACGAATTCTAAACAAACCCAAACACACGGGGCTACGTGACCACGATGTCGTTAAGTCCCTAAAGAATCAACAACTATTATTATTTTAGGCCTATTATTATTAAGACGGATTTTTTTTCGTTTTAGGTAAGGATGGCACGAAATAGAACAAGTAACCATAGAAGGCTGCCTTCATTCCGTATCCCACTGGGCGGCTTTCGTGATTTTACATCAGTGGATATATATTTCGGTAAATTTTGAAAAATGTGAGGTACTGATCCTGGTTTTAATTTCCACTTCACGCGAGGAATTTCCACGTTCTCATAGTTCACTACGAAACAGTCCGCCTTGATAATAATTAAATCTTCCGAAAAACGCTCGTCACAGATTCTATTTTTGATCGACAATTGCTTATCTTTCCACGGAATAACTCTTGCCCATTTCGCAAACAGATTTGTTTCTTTTGGCGGTGTGAAAAAATGTCTACCATCAGATTTTCTTCGTAACCCGATTTACTTCCAGGAACAAAACATTACATTTTCCCGAAACAACAGAAACTTAGTTGTTTGCACACACAAAGCACTGCACAGACATTCGTAAATTATTACAAATTCCCTCGAATAATATGACTTCTCGCGCACAGGATATTACAGTACTAACCTCGTGGGTTAATGTCACACGTGCTTAACGTTCGGCGCGACTTCCGCGCCACACACTGGCTGGACCATGAACTACAATGCTTAAGTAGCGGAGTGATGACACTGTTTATTTCTATTCGTCATGTATATACATTTAAAATAATTTGTTTGCACCTTTTACTCAACTTCTCTCCACTTTTGTTACCTTTGAAGTATCTTATTGGTGATTCAAGCTTTACAGCTGCAGTTTGAACACGTTGTGTACTTGAAGATGCCATGTTGAACTCGTAACAGTATTGCCATCATTTGAACCTGATTCACCACACAATCGAATGACTTGGGTAATCTTATGCCGCTCAAACAAGGTTTATACAGCACGAAATACAATATAATATCAAATTCGTACTGAATTACTCTGCCTATCGTTTCAAATACCACTAAAAACTATATTCACACACACAATTAATCATATGAAAAGCAAAGTTGGTGCAGCATCCAATTAAAGAGAAAATGATTAACTTATCCACAGATTTATACCAAGGAATTTCTTAAAAGTAATCTAGCCAGTTCATCGAAACATAGTAACATACGCTGAAAAATCGTGTACTGCAAAAACAAGCAGAAAGAGTGGGAACTATTTCCTTGCGCGTCAGTCTTTTCACAGACCAGAACATCAAAGGGACCGCTTAGGTCTTGACCTGCCGTTTGGTTATAGGGGCGCGCAGCTGTGAGCTGGCATTCGGCAGTCACAAGTTCCATAAGATGTTTCTTGAGCATGCAGTCTTCATAATGGACACCTTTGGACGTAAGCCATTCTCGCATGCTTTGCCGTTTCCATGACATTGTCGGAATTCGCTCTTTCTTCCTACTGTGATACGATGCATTGTCAAGCACAATTACTGACCGAGGCGGGAGATTGGGGAGTAACTGGTGTTTAAAATAATGTTCGTAACACTCGCCATCCATTTCGTCGTGCGCATCGGCGGTATTCTTTTTACACAGGAATACTAACTTTGCGTCGTTCACAAATCCGCTTTCGTTACCTGTATGGACAATAGCGAAGCGGGGCCCACGCGCAGTTGGTGCCTTTAAGCCAGGGGGAAGTCCAGCCAGAAAAGCATGCCTTGATTTAACTGTACTGTCTTGCCAGTGTCTTTCAGTGCAATGTCCCGTGTTTACCCAGGTTTCGTCTGTGTACACGATATTCCTCTTCTCAGCTCGAAATGTCTTTATTTGATATAAATACTTATGGCACCAAGCAACTAGATCATCTCTTTCCAACATAAGAGCTTTGTTACCACGCTTTTCGTAAACGAAACCAAGATCTTTTAGAAGGGAATGAAACGTGATTCTTTTAAAATTCGGAAGTTCGGGGTCTGTATTCACGGCCGTTAACACAGATGATAATGTCGGTGGTTGATTTCTTAAAAAAGAAACCCTGCACCTTGCGCCTTATAGCACTTTTAACAAAATCACTATATTTCGTAAGTCAATTGTCTTTTCTTTTGACTCTTTTCTCTCCTGCTTGTTATTAGGTGTCACCAGGAGGCCACGAGCCGATTCACTGCGCAGTTTGAACACTAATGCTCTGGATGTACCTGTAGCAACAGCAGTTTCTTCGGCGATCCAACTCACACTTTGGCCGGGATTTCTGCTCTTTAAATAATTGAAAACGTTTACAACTATTGTCCTCTCCTTACTTCTCAGCGTCTCACCTCGTTTTCGTTTCACCAAAACACCAGCCATTTCGATTCGATCGAACAGAAAAAAAAAAAAAACAGACACACAATAGTAACGCGAATGACAGATAGTGCTTCAAAACTTATGTTGCCGGCTGAACTGAGCACGTGCTCCACTCCGGGCGAGCATGCAGCGAGGGACGTGGCTCTTCTTTCCAGCGTGCAAACCTCGAGAATTTTTAAATAACTAAGACGTAATATAAACGTTACTTGTATGCAATAACAATGGTAATCAATTGGCAGATAATTGTAGGAAGCTATTATGACGAAAAATATATGTGATCAGAGTTCCTTTATCATAGAAGGTGAGGTATCAAAGCCCGTGTAGGGGGGGGGGGGGGCGTTAAAAGTAAAAGCCCATAAGACCCGCAGTCTTTTCTAAACGCTGGATGCTCTATAGGCTGGGGCTGAAATTAAAAAAATATGCTTCCCGGATGCTCGCGTCCGTGTCAACGCCACCTGAAGTGGTGCCAGATGACTGGCGTCTTGTATGATCGTCGTATGCCCTTAATCAACAAGTCCAAGGTATACAGAACGGTTGTACGCCCAATAGGGGTCGGAATGCTGTCTAGCAACAACAAAGCAAGTAATGGAAATTCGATTGCCTGTTGGTGTCTTGGACTAACGCAATTCGACCATGCCATGCATAACGCCGTTTGACAACAGCCTGCTGAAAGTCGCACCAATCACGGTAAAAGTGCGTGAGGGAAAGGTGAAATGGGCCCGTCGCGTGGGGTAAAGAAGACTCGGTGGCGAAGACAGCCATGTGTCTGGACCCGGATGGCCTGCGATCCCGTGGTAGACCAAAGAAATAGTGGATGAGCCGCATCAGGGAGGACATGGAGTATGTTAACTCCAGCCGTGAATATATCTTCGATCGTCTAAAAAGGCGACGGATGTGGCGACAAGTGGACCCTGCCATAGTACGGGATCACGTTAGGAAGAAGAAGAAGACGACGAAGAAGAAGAAAGCCAATATACCTCTATATTAGAAGATCATTTTAAGGGAGCTCTTAGTTCCCCCAGTATGGGATGTGCTGTTAGGTAGATTTCATTAGAAAGCTAACTATTGCAATGGGTAGTCTACCATGTTTCGACTTCCGGAAAATTTTGACATATCTTCGCGTTTCACATCCCCCAGACCCCAAAACCACCGTCAGTTCAAAATTTTATACATAATTTATGTATATATATATCAGTTTCTTGTGGACACGATAACTGCCGTAATTTTGCACCAATCACTTTGAATTTTTTACATAATATGTATCCCTATAAAATCTCGGTCGAGTTCGTTAATGGGCAAAATCGGTCGAAGGGGGTAAAAATGGGGGGGGGGCTTTTTTTTTTCGAAAAAGTGAAATATCACTATAACTCTCTTAATATGTGAAATATCGAATCCCTTCAAAGTTCATATTATGTGTCGGATAAGTGCCAAAAATTTATGTTGAAAAAGTTTTTTGATAGCACCAACCATTGGCCAATGGGGTTGTCGCAGCCCTAAAACTGAGGAATCAACCAACATCTCTGCGGGAGATAAAATTTGACGTGAAGAAGTAACAGACTGTTAGATAGTTATACATCAGTTCCAAACCTTGCATAAGGACGGTGTGACCAGAAGTATAACAATTGACCCCAAATGGCAAGAAGGTTACCGTCCCCCTAACACAATAAAATGTTAAAAATATGCATAGTAAGACGAAAGATATGTTAATTGAGCTCCAATTACATTGTAAAATACTTTCTCGCAATAAATGACGTCTGATCCTTCTACCAAAACCTGCATATTTTGCCTATTATAACCTATCCCCTAGATTGCCCGGTGAAATCTACCTCCGCCGTCCGGCGTGCCGAGAGGATTTTTTTTTTCAACTTACGATCATGCAACTAAGTAAACAAGAGATAGTCGGGAGGTATATGCGTCGTGCAATTGCGCAACGTACCCTCAACAACCTCTGCCATTTCTTTGCTCCAATGCGCCAGTCGTAGCCGAGTTACGGCTAAATGAATAAGGCCGCTACGATCGATTCTCCCGCCAAGTTTTACACGTTTTCTGCAAGCAAAAGGATGTAGCGCTGCTGAAATTCATCGCAGAATGAGCGTAGAGTGTGGTGAAAACTTAATCAGTTTTTTTTTAGTGATTGGCCTTTAGTGCCGGGAGTGTCCGAGGTCATGTTCGGCTCGCCAGAGTTTGTAGCTGCTTCTATTCGGACACCCATGGGGTGAGCTACTAGTACCGTCACGTGTGGAATGTTGTCGGGGGAGGAAAGTGTGAATGTAAGGGCGAGGAATTGGAAGATAGCGGCTGTGGCCTATAGTTAGAGACCAACCCCGGCATATGCCTGGAAGGAAGATGGGAAACCACAGAAGACCATCTTCAAGGTTGCCGGCGGAGGGATTCGAACCTCCTCGCCTCCCGGATGTGAGTGACTGCCTGCAGCCAAGCCGTAACGGTCATGGCTAACTCACCCGGTTCTTTATCAGTGATGGTAGTGAACGGGAATGGTGTCGGAAATTTGCAGAAGGGCGAACGGACTTCCATGACGAAGGTGGGAAAGGACGCAAGTCTGTTGCTGCTGTACCCATGGTTGAGTGTGTGATGTGCTTGTCCGGGGGCAAACGGGAGGTTTACGCGAACTTTCTACAGCAATCACAGGCATTTGAAGGTCATCTCTGTACAAAATTGTGACTACACGCCTAGGATACCGGTACCGGTACCTTACCGGAAACTTTGTGCACGCTGGTCCCAAGAATGTTGACTGACGATCACAAAATTCAGCAAATGCCGTCAACCGTAATGTTTCTCTCGCGTTACCATATTGAGGGGGATGAATATTTAATGTCTACTGTTACTGTATATGCGCCTTGGATCCTGTTTGACAATCCTGAAAGGAAAGAACAGTTTAAGCAGTGGATGCACAGTTCTTTTCCAAACAAGCCAAAACAGTTTAATCAGACACTGAGCACAGGGCAACAATGGCAACTCTTTTGGGTCCATAAAGGTGCCTTGTTGGTGGACCTTATGGGGCAGGAAACAACAATAACAAAGGAAGTCTATCGTGAAACTTTACGTCGTCTCCGCAGAGATTCAAAACAAACGAAGAGGCATGTTCTCATCCAGCGTGATTTTGATCAGTGATAATGCACGACCGCACTGTGCCAACGTAACGAAAGACATTCTTAAAAAATTCAAGTGGGAAGTTTTCGACCAACCACCCTATAGTCAGACTCTGCAGTTTAATTGCTTGTCCGCAGAAGCCAACATCCATCCTACATTGTGTTGTTCTTATTCACAACTTTTCATTCAACCTGTGTAGGCCTATTCTTCTTGCCTAATGTTTGAGTGCCCTATTTAAACATGTGTTTACTGCCAACAGGTTTCGCGTGGAATACAGTCAAGGAGTGCGCTGCTAAAGTAATTCTGGAAGCGGAGACGAAAACAGACTCCGCTGTCCTAGAAAGTAAGCGCAGGAAATCGCAACGTTTGAGCCACATTCGCATCGTGTCCCGATCATCCCTATCAAGCCCACGTCGTGCCAGCTTGTCGGATGACTCCACTCCCATTTTATTTCCTGATGACTCGGACAACATCGATATTGGCTACAATGATGCCGACTGCGATATGTACCCAATCGAAGAGACACGTGTGGCGGATAAATAAAATACATTTTCTGTTTCGAAATTCTGCGTGCGCATGATCTGTAAATTAGTATAATCTCTGTTACTGTATACAGTATGTAAAAAGTTAAAAATTGAGGAAATACAAAGCAATGTTTTACCTGTGTTAAATATATAGATCAATAGCCTATACAGTGTGTTCTTGTTTCATTGATGGACTTGCAATAATCAGACGCCTGTACACGGGTCTGTTGAATAAAGTATGTCTGAAAAAGCAAGTGTAATTAGTTATGGTGTCTGTGCTGTTGGGGGCTCGCCTGTTAGCGAATACGGGATGACATGTTTCGCTCGTCAAGAGAGCATCATCAGACAATGCCTCCTGTGACGTTTGCGTCACTTAATCTTTTGTCCTACGCTTATTTTCCCGTGACCACTTCCCATTTGCTACTTTACCCAAAACTTTCCCGTCCCGGCTATTCATATTCGGGGTTAATCTCCATTTATACCTTTCTCTCCGACAATATTATAAAAATACGGCAAGGAATGCAACCATGTGGTGTTTCGTCAGTTGGTCACTTTCGATGGAGTATATACCGGATGGTCCGTCAGCCCTTTGCGATCCAGTTTTATGCATCTCATCACATGTACTACAATTCTGAAAGAAATCGGTCCCTCTCTATAAAACTAGAGTAATATACCGAGATATGTGTTTACGGGCTAGATAAGAGCAGGAATCGTGAGCGCCAGTAATAATTCAGTATGGGTACCTCGAATTAACCCGTAAAACGAGCACAGATACGCAGAACACGTACTTGAAAACAGGAGGTGCGCGCACAGACCGAGAGCAGGTATTGTACAGACTGGGAAGTCCGCGCTGCAAGCCAAGTGTCGCAGTAGCTCACATGGCAAGCGCGCGGTAGGATATTATGCGATAGTAGTAGGGGAGGAAGGCGGGTTCTAAATAGTTACACTAGCCGCTCGGCTACGCTGACCTTTTATGTATATTTCGCGAAACCATGGGCATGCGACATATCGTTGGACTCGGGCTGACGTGCTCTTTCTTATGGACCATTCTTTATATTTTTAATTTTCTTTTGAAAAAATTTGTTTTTGATAATAGGTGATAGTTTGAAAACCAAACATGATAGAACGTTGTGCCATGATGCAAACGAATGGTCTCTATGTCCTTTATTTTTTATAATAAAACGTTTTTATTTTTTACATTTTTTTGAAAAAAGTTCAATTTTGAAATTTTATATTTTGGAAACTAGGAATTTTACAAAAAAGTTTGTTTAACGTACATGAATGGTCCCTACCCCCTCTACCACCAAAATAAATTTCAAGCCTCTAGGACTAAAACTGTGCAGTAGTGTGAATTGGAGAGTTCTACTCCCCCCCATACTTTCATATAAACTTTGGGCGATATCTCCCGAACGCGTGGTCGGATTTTAACGAACGAGGTATTGTTGGCGTTGGGATGACGTTCTCTTGGCTGAGCATGTGTGTTGGTATTTTAAAAAAAATTGAAAACTCTTGTTTTTTGATTGGCACTATTTTAAAAACCGTGAATTTTGGGGAAAAGTTTGTTTGACGTTAATTAAAGGTGGGTATGCCCTCTAGGCGGACAGCAAGTTTCAAGGGTGTAGGAGGAAAAACAAAATGATAGCCTACTTTCTCGCGAACATTGGTGATCATTGGCGAACGGATGGTCGGTTATTAACAAATGAGGTGTCGTTGGACTCGAGCTGACGTCCTCTTTCCTATAGACTACTCGTTATTTCTTTATTTTTTTTTGAAAAATTTTGTTTTTGAAAGTAGGCGATAGTTTGAAAACCAAACATGATAGAATGTTGTGCCATAGTTCAAACCAATGGCCTCCATGACCTTTATTTTTTATAATAAAACTTTTTATATTTTGAGATTTTTTGAAAACCCTTAAATTTTGAATTTTTACTATTTTGGAAACTAACTCGTTGACAAAAAATTTTGTTTCACATAAATGAAAGATCCCTATCCCCTCTATCATGAAAATAAATGTCAAGTCTCTAGGACAAAAAACTATGCATTGTTTTTTTTTAATAAAAGCGTGTTTGTAGACAGAGAGCCGGTAGCGCTTGACGTATGTTACAACGAGGCTGTGATTGGCCATGGTGGATATGGGAAATGGCTATTTTGACGGGGGCGATGCATGGCAAAACGAGGGGTCGCTTTTCGCTATTTTTTTCCTATGACAGATGAATGAAGGCGAATATTTTCGAAAATCCCTCATGACGATCTTTAAACAGGTTGGTAAACACTGACCAGTAACCAGACAAAATTCATAATGCTATGAGACGAATAAAAAGCAAGGCTTTTTTATAGTTGTTAACAACAGAACTTGTTTTTTCTATGTATGTCTAACTGGCAGCCAGAATTGGAAAACAGAATATCTGCTCGAGAGACCCGCTTGGTGCCTGGCTAGCCAGCTAAGAGAATGGGATGTGGGTGAGAGCTGTCAACATTGCTGTAAGATGATAACAGGTTGCAACCATTTGATAACTCTGTAAAAAGGTGATAACGGCTAGCCAGGCGAGCTGAGCAGAAGCAGCAGGCAGGGGCCTCGCAGAGAGGAAAGGGGGAGAGAGAGAGGGGAAAGGGGGAACACAAAGAGAGAAAACAGGAAATCACGTGAACACTGCAGAGCCTGCCAAGATCAGTGAGGGAGGAGGCCAGAGGACCGCGGGGTGGTGAGGGGTTGGGTAAGAGAGTATTGAGCATGTCACTGCACATCGCGCGTCATTCCTATGGTAAACGTTACTGTGTTAACATAGGCTGTGTCTTATGTGTATAAAATTAATTGCATTCGTGTGCTCAACCCCAGTTGGCTACTATATTGGATACATTATATATTTGAGGTATGTGTTGGAATAACACTGTTTATTTTATGCTAATCAATGATTAAATGATTATTGGTTTACCATTTGATTGATGTATTGTTATTTTGTTTTGTTTTAGATAATTGGCATACCTGGTGTTGGGAGAGAGAACCCCCATTCCACTGAAGCCTAGGAGAATGGAAAAGCAGGGCTTTTTACAAAGCAAGGTAAGATTTTTTGAAAATAAATATATAAAACCTGTTTTTTTATATTTTATTTTATTTATTTTTTGTTTATGAAAGATGCTATTGCGAATGGATGTACTCATGGTGGTTTATTTTATTTCTTTTTTAGAGTCTGAGCCTGACAACTGCTGTTGAGAACGTGTGTGTTTGGGGCCATTGCTGAAAAGTCTACGGCTGAAAACTTGGGTGTTTTTTTTTTATAAAAATCATGTCTTTTGCCACTGCTACCGATAGCTTAACTTGGGAACCCATTGAATCCTGTTTTAAAAAGCGTGTTTGCTCTGGCCGCGTAGTGAATGTTAGTGAGAGTTTGATCCCAAAAGATTTTATGAAATCATGTTTTGAAATTTTTAATGAACAAATTTGTACAGCGCAAAGGTTGCATACGGCTTTAAAGGTTAATACACAACTCCTGTGCGATTTCATTTATAAAAACAAGGACGGTGAGCATAAAAATCCATTTTATATTGGCAGTAAAATGCAAGAGCTTTTGATAGACGATAATCTGAACGAGTGGTATCAATGCCATGTGGTCAATGCCTTGCTATCAACATTTGATAAACTACAAGGACCAAATGGTTTAGCGTTAGACAAAATCCGTTACCTGCAAATCAACATTTGTCATTTCAACCCGTTGAATGCTGGGTCTAGCTATATTAAAACACCACCAGCAATAACTTCGAAAAAGGCTGTGGTGAATATAAAGAATCATGACAATGATTGCTTTCTATGGGCTGTGGCTGCGTATTTGCAGCCGGTACAACAGAATAGTTGTTGGCCAGGAATGTATAGAGCCAAGTTTGATGAATTAAAACATACTTTAAATTTAACTCGAGTATCGTTCCCTATGGACTTAACCGAGATCCATAGGTTTGAACAAGATAACCAGGACTTTTCGTTCATGGTATATGGCCTTGATGGTGATGAGATTGTTGGTCCTCTTTATGCCACAAAATAACCGAAACGACACCACATTCATCTTTTATATTTATCTGTGGGAGAGGTGAATCACTATTGCCTGATTAAAAGCTTAAGTAGATTGCTAAGCAGTCAAATGTCTAAGGACAAGGGTTCAAAACATATTTGTGATCGTTGCTTGCAATATTTTAAAACCCCCTCGCTTTTAGAACGTCATAGGGTAGATTGTGTTTCTCAGGAAGCGGTGAGATTGATATTGCCACAAGGGGACAAGGCTATGTTAAAGTTTAAGGACATTCATAAGCACGACACTGTTCCCTATGTGGTGTACGCAGATTTTGAAGCTCTCACCTCACCCATGGCGGGATGTGAACCAGATCCCACCATGAGCTCAACCACACCCATTCAAAAACATGAACCTTTTGCCATAGGATTTAATGTGTTGTGTGCATATGACCCCACACAATCCGTTTACAAATACAGTGAAGGGCCAGATTGTGCCAGATCGTTTTTGGATGAACTTGTTAAGTTGGCCGACCATGTACAGGGATTACTGGACCACCCAGTACCCATGTGCCTAACGCCACAACAGCAACAGCAGTATGAGCATGCCACGACATGCCATATATGCGAAAAGCCACTGATCAGTGCTGAAGACACCGTTCGTGATCACTCACACTTTACGGGAGAGTTTCGTGGAGCTGCACATAGTAAATGCAATTTGAACTTTTCAGCTCCTCGTTTCATCAGTGTCTTTTTCAACAATCTGGCAAATTATGACATTCAGTTTTTGATTCGTGAATTGGGTCATGTAAACAAGGGCTCGTTTACCATTATCCCCCAAAACCATGAGCGTTTTACAGCCCTGACATGGCGGTTGAGCAACTTTAGCATTCGATTTTTGGATTCCTTCAAGTTTATGGCATCCTCGCTAGATAGTCTTGTGAATGGCTTGAATGAAGAGGAATTAAAAATACTAGAATGCATTTTAATGATCCCAAGCAATTTCAATTGTGAATTCGGAAAGGTATATTCCCGTATGATTTCTGCAACAGCTGGGACGTGTTAAAGCAAACAAAACTCCCACCACAAGACACATTTTACTCAAAACTAACACGCAGTACCGTTTACGATGAAGACTATGCACATGCATGTCAAGTTTGGCGAGTGTTTGCCATTAAGGCGCTAAGCGAATATGCCATGCATTACCTAAAACTGGATGTATTGCTGCTCACTGATGTGTTTGAAAAATTTCGTGAGTTGTGTCAGCACATTTATGGTCTTGACCCGGCTCACTATTATACGAGTCCTGGGCTCTCGTTTGATGCCGCTTTAAAATACACTCAAGTGGAGTTGGATTTACTCACTGATGTAGACATGGTTCTATTTTTTGAAAAGGGCATTCGCGGTGGCTTTGTGTCGCTTAACCAGCGCCATGCCGAAGCGAACAATGTCTACATGCCTTATTATTCACCAGACAAACCAGAATCGTACTTAATGTACTATGACGTGAGTAATTTGTACGGTTACGCCATGAGTCAGCCTTTGCCCTATGGGAAGTTTGCTTGGCTGACAGACAAACAAGTGTTAGAATTTGATGTGATCAAGGCTATCCAAGAAACAGGCCGTGGATATGTCTTAGAAGTAGATATTGAATATCCCTCATCCTTGTATGATCAACATGCCGATTTCCCATTCTGCCTTGAGCAAATGGTTCCCCCTGACAGTAAAGTGAAAATTGAAAAACTTATGGGTACACTTTACAACAAAAATCGGTATGCGCTACATATCTAAATGTTGGTGCAATGTCTAGTCCAAGGCTTGGTGTTGAAGAAAATCCATAGGGGGTATTTCCTTTGCCCAAAAACCATGGCTCAAGCCATACATGCAACTCAACACAGAGCACCGACAAATGGCAACACAGCAGTTTGAAATAATTTTTCTCAAATTAATGAACAACTGCATCTATGGAAAGTCCATGGAGAATGTCCGCAAATACCGTGACATTAAATTGGTGAATGTCTGGGAAGGACATTAGGGTGCCCGGCGGTACATTGCCAAGCCAAATTTTAAATCGATCAATATTATTGATGAGGATTTGGCCACCATTGAATTGAGTAGGACCAGCGTGACCATGGATAAGCCCATTTACTTGGCCCAAGTCATTTTAGACTTTTCTAAATCGGTCATGTATCGATTCCACTATGAGTTTGCCAAACACCATTTTGAGGACGTCTCTCTTTTGTATATGGATACGGACTCATTCATTTACCACATTCGCCACTGCAACCCCTATGACGTCATGAGGCAGCATAGTGACTGGTTCGACACCTCTTCGTATAGTGCTGACAACATGTTTCAGCTGCCCATAAAAAACAAGAAGGAAATGGGTGTTTTAAAAGATGAATGCGATGATTCCATTATGACGGAATTCGTATGTTTGGCTTCGAAAATGTATGCTTATCGCACACTAGACTGTAAGGAAGCCAAAAGAGCAAAAGGTGTAGGTAGGGCAGTGGTAAAATCGCTACGTGTAGACGATTACTTAGCAGTTTTACGCACTGGCAAAGCTATGTCCCATACACAGTGCAGGATACAATCCAGCAACCATTATTGGTATCTTGTAGAACAGAGAAAACGCACCCTCGCCTCCATGGATAACAAACGTGTGTGGGCTAGTAACTTGCTCACGAGCCTGCCCTCGGGTTATGACCGCAAGGAGGAGGAGGTGTGATTTTTCTGTTTGTTCGTTTAGGGGCATGGCTTCTTGTAACTCGTTGATTTAGTATTTTGTATTTTGTAAATATTGGTTTTTGCCATTGTAAATAGTAGATTTTGTAAATAGTGGCAACGCACTTGAACCTTTTGCTCTTTAAAAAAAGTTCTATGCAACCTTATTTTTATATTTATTTTAAATTTAACCGAGTTGGGAATTGGAAAATGGTATATAGTGTGATTCTTTTAAAGCTGTACAAAGTTGTAGTGTTTGTAAATATGAAATGAGTAACAGTATTTTTTTAGTAACTTTAATGACTAGTATTTATATTGTTTTTTGTAATGTAAATCGTAAATGGAAAACTAAAAAGAGTTCGTTTGGGATGAGTGTGCATGTGGAGAACGTGCTTTTGGGAATAAATAAAGTGGTTGTGTTTGTTCGCAAAAAGACAGGTAGGGTTGTGTGAGTAGAGAGAAAGCTGGTGTGTCTGTATGACCAGAGCAAACACGGTGAGGTAGGGTGGGAGGGGAGGGGAAAATTTTCACTTATATACTCATTTCTTTTGTCGATAGTTTTTTTTCTTTGAAATGTAGCGGTGAATAGACATTATTTTTGTAAAAACAGTCTTACCTGCAGTACTCGTAGACCTCAATGTTTCTCAAAACACACGTAAACTCACTGCATCATCGTCATCATGGTCAAGCACTCGCATTGACATCATTGACAAATCTCAACTTTCGACATACACCAAATGGAAAAATGAAAAACAACAAAATGGAAAATCCATGCTTCGATATCACCAAAAACGCAAAACTTAAAACACACATTTTTTAAACTGGAAATGCTCATGTGTGAAATATAAATATTCAAAAACATAAAACAGACATTTTTAAAAAGTGTCATCAACAAAATGGTAAATCCATAACATCAAATACGCAAAACTTGAAACGAACATTTTTATAAACTGAAAATTGCAAATTGGCAAATGGCAATGTGTGAAAATGATCTTTTTAAATTAAAAAGAAACATCGTGTTCTGGTAAACCTATGTTTGTATTTCATAACCATAGGAATTGACAAAAGAAAAATAGAATACAAACAAATCCCAATTCCTCACACCTCAATTCCTTAATGTTTATGTACATGCATCATCAACTTTCCTTTCATAGCACTCATCACAATCAGCGCTGCCATCCTTTCACCCACTGAGGCATCACAGGATATGAAACGTTGTTTAGCTTTTTTCAATAACAATTTATCTGCCACATGTCTTAAACAAGGATGACTATGGCGATAAGATAGGTCATGTTCCTTGCATGCTTGACCCAAAAGATTAATGGGTACATCACCACGCTGCAAACGTTTATCAAGATGAGTTCCAGGACCACAAAAACGATAACCTGGAAAATGTATTTCGAAAGGTAAGTATTCAATCACTTTGTCAATGACGCCATTGCCAGTACAGGTCTGGCATATCCTTTTCCATCGATGGTGAAAAGGTTTGGTCTTCCTCCTCCTCTGTGGACGATGTTTGTGTTTGTTGTTGTTGTTGCTTTTTCTCGCCATGACACCCTTGGAATGATTCAACAAAGTCTTTACACGGACTTTTATGACCGTGATACAGTTTCACTAGCTGACAAGTCGCGCACTGACGCATAGAGGGTATTTTTGCCATGGCCACTTGCTTATGGTGATCGTAATCCGTACAGGGTTGCAATTCACTCAACACAGGGTCTTGAGTCCATGATTTTGGTACATGTTGCCAGATTTCTTTTACCGCGTTGGCGGCCACATAATATATGAACGACTTGGGCAGCGCCAAGAGCTTTTCTTTAGTAAAACTCTCTAGTTTCTTTTTGCATATAAAGAACTTTCCGATGGCTCTGTCCGTAGGATTGCCTTTCTCCATGGTATCACGTGTTGTAGATGTTTACACGTCGCTTGTAGAAATCTCACTGGCGTCATTCACAGGTAAATCTTGAGTTATAATTTTGTTCAACAACTCCCAGCAGGCATGGGTGGTCAACCAATGAAAGAGATGCCACGCAAGCGCTAGGGCTGTATGGGTAATGTTGCCACGGGAACAAGTATCCATGAGCGTTTGCAGGGAGGGGAACCCAGGTCCATGAGGTCGATACATTGACAGTAAGACGCCAAAAATGGTTGCAACCATTCACGTTTTTCATTACCTTTCACAAATACCACTTTGGCGGACAAGTGTGCTTTCATGACCACGTCCAAATATTTATAGGAAATGGTTCCTTGATTCCAGTCTAGTTGCTTATGATTTTCAATCCACTGGGTTTGTTTACGATCTTTTTCACACAACAAATCAAAAGCATGGGGCGTTTCAAATAGCAAATGCGTAGCTTGCGATATCTAAAACGTTGTACAATCGATAATGGCCACTTGTTTAAATATAAATTTGTTGTCACCAATTTTAAACCCTTGGCAATCCACAATGAGTGTGCGCAACATGTTGCCGCTTGCCTGGACCAAGTTCAACTGACGACTGACTGACAATCAATGACTAAGGTGTGGTCATGACATGGACTTACCTGCCATGCTAGTTTGTAAAAAAATAAGGTTAGGGTAGGACAGGAGGACATGAAAAAAATCAGAATTTAAGAATTACATAATTTTATTATCATAACACGTCTTACAGGCTTTTGTCATTTTGGGATAAGGACGATACCAACTGATACAACAATATAGTCTCTTGTGTTTGTAACGTCCATAACACCGATGATGTCCCAATGTCTCTAAACTAGGCGTTTTTGACGGTGAGCTGCTCGCCGAAGCACCATGGACACCATACGGTCCACACGTATCGTAAATTGTTTTTTTTTTTTTCATTACTCAGAGGCACGAGTGAGGGATAGCTTGAATGACAGGGTATATTTCCCACCTCCATTCTGCACAGGTAGGGGCAGGCAGGTGACCAGCGCTGATGTTCCTGCATGGGTTCATCGCTCTCTTGCCATTGGTCTATGATGATGGGACAAAAGGCACTTTTCACTTCATCTCTTGTTTTTAAATAGTAGAATCCAGCGGCCGCCAAGGCTTGAGGGTTTATGAAAGGCACTGGCCATGTTGCAAAAGTCTTGAAACGTTGTTCCTCAGAGTTTAAATTCATGGATGTGACTTCTCTTGATGCTTTAAAGCATGACTGAGCGGCTTGACGTGGGTTGACCTGTTATTTATACACTCGTCACTTGGTTGGACAGTGGATAATAGTTGACTTGTTTGTGATGAATAATCAAACAGTAGGCTGTCGTATTGACTGGTACATTGTCATGCGTTTCAAAATCTAGTCGAATGTCAATATTGGATGGCTTGACAGACTCTTCCAGGTAAGAACAGTCAAAAACAAACAGTGGCGCCCTGGCCTTAAACGCTTAGGGTAGCAACATGGGGCCGTTCTCTTTTTGATAATACGACCATCGAAATTTAGAAAATAAGTCGTACAAGAGGCCAAACTTATTTTTTGAAAAATCCAAATCCAGTCCTTCATAGGGAAACACAGCTCCGTTGAGGATGAGACGTGCATTTCTCAATTGCAGGTGATCAAATTGCGTGGCATCTTTGGTTTGTTGATACTTGCGATTCGTTTGAAAACCCACGATCATGTAGAGAGGTCTCTCTGTATAGCGAGCTGTTTTTACAGACCAACTGTGTGTGTTGGAGGTGGGCAATAGCGGGTACTCATGGAGTGCCCAGCTTCTAAATTCCATGGGTAGAGGCATATCTCTCTTTACCATCTTGAGTATGTCCAGTTTTTTGCTATCGTCAAGGGTCACATGGGGCACTTTCCATAGCAAGCGTTGTAGTTGAATTTTTGAATCTATGGGGGCATTGTCAGCTCCCTTGAGTGCATTATTATCACTCCTGTCGCTCACCAGATAAAGCACTTGTCTTGCGTTGACCACAATGCGCTGGTGGTCTTCGGCAAAGCCTAAAATCAGTTTAAGAGGTAAATATCCAGTAAAGGTCCCATCGATGTGTACCATCCAGTCATTGGTCGAGTCAGGGCACCAACCTGCCATGCAAAGTGTTTTACCTTCTTCCTCACTAAGAGGGATATAGTTTCATGACACTGGAAATACCCATATTTCGAGTGCTATCCACCACGATATCGTTAATGACATAACGTACTTCAGAAAACAGAAAGGCCAAACCATGGTTGGCCAACTTGGATGTGGTGAGTGTAGAGCCATCGGCTTTGGTGAGCCGACCTTCGATCTGAATGACACTTTCATGCGGTAGGGTGTAAATATCTTGGTTGTTGATAACAAATTGAATTTCATCATTGTTATTGAGACCAGGTGTTTGAGCTTGATAGGAATGGAGATCAATTCTTACCACCCCTGGTTGCTCCTCGATGTAGTTCGCTATCTCTAGGATAGAATTCATTATGGGGGTTGACGTGGTAACCTAAATGCTGTAAAATCTGCTTGTTCTTAGATGTTAACGTGTATTCACGTGGCAAACAACTAACACCATTCCTAGACGGTGTTGTTGCTTTATATACAAACTTCATAGTGGCTTTAGCACCAACTTGTAAGTCACTGGTGTGGTAGAATCTAGATCAATGAGTTGCTGCTCTCTATTGATCAGTCTTAATGCTATATTACTAATACCATCGACAGCCACATAATGAAAAAGCACCACTGGAGGGTTTTCACGAATAATATAGCCATTGGGCGATGTCACAATAAAGTCATAAAGCGAATGCGATGGTTCTTGATTGGTGTACATTTGGTTAATAATATTACACGTTACCGAAACATGATGGTCCTCAATGAATTTCACTTCATGGTCTGATTCATGTTTTTTGTTGGGCTCCAACACGCGTGGTTTAAATCCTAGTAATGGGCCAATGGAATCGGGGCGTGTTTTAAAGTCAATTTTGAATGTGGAGAAAATACTGCAGCGATGAGTGTTGGTATTTCCAACAAGTTCAAACTTGCGCGATCCATCGAGAAATGACTTTAAACCATATTCATTGATCAACACCACATAAATGTGTTCATAAATATCATCGATCGTGTATCCACCAGAGTTCAGGGTGAGCACAGAATCATCATAGTAAAACTTGTTGTTCACATTTTCACGTATGTTGTATATTCGATTGTACGTTTCAAGAGAAACAAGTCCCAAACCATAGGGGTTTTCACTCAATTCGATAGGCGGGTAAAAGTCTAGGCTGACTTCAGGTCCACGTCCATGCAGTGTAAACGAGTTATTTTCTGCCGACATACTGTTGGCGTTTTTGCTTATGCTGCGTCTTATATGAAAAAATTAAACACAAACGTCCACACTGTTGGCTGTTAATCGTTTGCTCACGTTTTACATTATAATATATCTTGATCCTGTTTCCAAAATAGGTCACTAGTTCCATGGGCGGGGGCAAATTCCCAAAACTGTCGAAGTACCATACGGTAGATCCCTTTTTGACATAAGCTACATAATGCGTTGCTGGTCCTCGGTGATCATCCAAATTGACAACAGCATATTCCTGTTTCCAGGGTTTTGTTTTTGATAATAGGTGATAGTTTGAAATACCAAACATGATAGAACGTTGTGCCATGATGCAAACGAATGGTCTCTATGTCCTTTATTTTTTTTATAATAAAACGTTTTTATTTTTTACATTTGTTGAAAAAGTTTAATTTTGAAATTTTTATATTTCGGAAACTAGGAATTTTACAAAAAAAAGTTTGTTTGACGTAAATGAATGGTCCCAACCCCCTCTACCCCCAACATAAATTTCAAGCCTCTAGGACTAAGACTGTGCAGTAGTGTGAATTGGAGTGTTCTACTCCCCCCCCCTAATTTCATATAAACTTTGGGCGATATCTCCCGAAAGCATGGTCGGATTTTAACGAACGAGGTATTGTTGGCGTTGGGATGACGTTCTCTTGGCTAAGCATGTGTGTTGGTATTTAAAAGAAAAAATTTGAAAATTCTTGTTTTTTGGATTGGCACTATTCTGGAAACGATGAATTTTGGGGAAAAGTTTGTTTGACGTTAATGAAAGGTGGGTATGCCCTCTAGGCGGACAGCAAGTTTCAAGGGTGTAGGAGGAAAAACAAAATGATAGCCTACTTTCTCGCAAACATTGGTGATCATTGGCGAACGGATGGTCGGTTATTAACAAATGAGGTGTCGTTGGACTCGAGCTGACGTCCTCTTTCCTATAGACTATTCGTTATTTCTTTATTTAAAAAAAAATTGTTTTTGAAAGTAGGCGATAGTTTGAAAACCAAACATTATAGAATGTTGTGCCATAGTTCAAACCAATGGTCTCCATGACCTTTATTTTTTATAATAAAACTTTTTATATTTTGAGATTTTTTGAAAACCCTTAAATTTTGAATTTTTACTATTTTGGAAACTAACACGTTGACAAAATTTATTTTTGACATAAATGAAAGATCCCTATTCCCTCTACCAGGAAAATAAATGTCAAGTCTCTAGAACCAAAAAACTACGCATTCTCTTATTTTTTTTTAATAAAAGCGGGTTTGTAGACAGAGAGCCGGTAGCGCTTGACGTATGTTACAACGAGGCTATGATTGGCCATGGTGGATACTGAAAATGGTTATTTCGACTGGGCGATGTATGGCAAAACGAGGGGTTGCTTTTCGATATTTTTCCCTATGACGAATGAGTGAAGGCGAATATTTTGAAATGTGACGAGCATGCTAAGATTTTTTACCCCTGAAGGGGATCTTTAACTTTTTAGTTAACGGTGATGAGCGAGATCGCTGTCTGACACAACAGACCGTTGTAGGATATGACCAAGTGATTCTTAGACGTTGGCGATCTCGGTGACCGTGTCCGGAAGAAATGAATAGCTATTTTGGTGGGATGGCGGGGGCAGCT
This sequence comes from Meconema thalassinum, assembly GCA_946902985.2. Lineage (NCBI taxonomy): Eukaryota > Metazoa > Arthropoda > Insecta > Orthoptera > Tettigoniidae > Meconema > Meconema thalassinum. The sequence continues at coordinate 182,554,359 of OX336393.1, forward strand.
TATGACGGTTGGTTATGTGACATTTCCTATGACGGATAGAGGCGAATATTTGAAAAGGTGTTAAGTGTGCTAGGAATTTTTTAACCCTGAAGGGGATCTTTAACATGCTAGTAAACGGTGATAAGCGAGACTGTTGTCTGGCACAGTAAATGGTTTTAGAATATGGAAACCTATAACATTTGCTCGACCAAGTCATGTGCATGTACGCAAAGAGCCAAAACGGTAAGGTCATTGGCCTGAAATGTTATAAACTAAATATTGAACTGGGTAAAGTCATGTGTTTTAGGATGAAAGTATGTGGTTAACATAATCATGTATTGAGGATGGCCGCTTGCTAGTAATTATTATTACAGTAAAATGTTTAATAATAATAATAGTAATAATAATAAGACACACACATGTTTTGAATGATAACACGCACACAGTCCAGCTCACTGGTGACTGAATATTGTACCTAGCCAGAGGACTCGTGAGAGCTGTTGCTGGTGCTGACGAGGCAGGAATGTCTACGTCAGCGGGAAGTGTGATATCAGCCAACTTGCCTCGTGGTGGCTAGCAGGTGTGCTGTTTAAGTAGAGACCGCCATTTTGGTTCTGAGACAGTAAGACTACCGATGTATAAGAGGTAGCCATTTTGGTTCCTTATTAAGAACATGAAACTAGTATAAGGTACACGAATCTTATTCAGATTGAGGAATGTGAAGAGGTGTGGGAACACGTGCGACAGAGAGACAGAGAAAAATTCAAGGTCAAAACGCTGAGAAAATACAACTTTTTCTGTTGCTAGGCTAACTGATAACGATTGCGTTAGTCATGCACTTGCCATTTTAGCACACGGACGTATACAGTAGAGCTGTGGAAGAAAAATCCTTTTATTTTTTGGTAAGTACCTATGAATGATTATTTTAATAATGTCATGCTAATGAACCTTAAATTTGTAGTAATTGATTAGGTAATTATTGATTTTTTAATTTATTTGCTTGCAGATAACCAGTATACCTTACATGTCTGAGATACAAGAAACCAGTTTACTTTTGAGCCCACTAGGAGGAAACAGCATCAAGCCACTGCAAGTGAAGGTGGGATTATTTTTTAAAACTAACTAATTTAATTTTTTGTTTCATATTTTATTTTATAAAATGCATGTATTAACCTGTATTTAGGTATTTATAACGGTTTATTTTATTTATTTTTCGAAACTAGGAAAGAAAAGCCTTACCGCCGTAGCAGTCCCTGAAAACCCGAGTCGCAGTAAAGTGCAACCATTATTTCCAGGCAGTGAACTATTTAAAACTCAGGTAAGCCTAACATAAAATGCTATTCCATTTTACCACTACTGAAAACTCGTAGACAAAAAATTCATTTCCTGTACATGACTAGGACGATGATTGCTTTCTTGATTAATGACTATGTATTGGCAACCGGTACAAGACCATATTGGTTGTTTACCGGGAAAGTACAATACCATATTGGATTTTGTAAAAAAAACAAAAATTTTAATTTAACTGACGTGTCGTTCCCTATAATAATAATAATAATATACTATTAATAATAATATTAATATCGTATGGCCTCGGGTGTCGAGTGCAAGCTTTGTTATTTGACACACAGAGGGTAGCTTGCATGTCGAATTTAGTTGTTCCTTGACTATGAAAGTCAAGGAGGTTAGATGTTAGATATCTAATCTCCTTAAACTCTATAGCGCTTTTTAGTAGAAAAATGAGGAAATTTGTACCCTATGAACTCTACGAATATTCACAGGTTTGAACATGATAATCTGAACAAAATGACATGACATTATTATTTTTTGTTTATGTATTGGTTAAAGGGGAATGTAAATGACTGCAGCTTTATAAAAAGAAAATAAGTACATGGGTTACTGTTAGTGCCGACATACAGTTTATTATAATTTTTATGGCGTTTTGATATATTAATGCCAATTAACGTTAAAGTTTTATTTACAAGTATTGAATGATTGATTGATTGATTGATTGAGTGATTGGTTATTTTGTTTGCTTTTAGGTGTCGTCATGCGCCATTAACGTAATGAACAGACAGTGAACAAGCATGCATTGTGCTTTAAAGTACTCTGTGCAACGTTAATAACTTACAATAAGAAAAAGTTTTATTATAACACATGGCGTTAGTACCAAATACAACAAGTGAGCAAGTTGGTTTACCACGTGGGTTAAATTTAAAATCAGAACATGACCTTGGTTAACATTTGAATCCTGGCCTGTAGGCTCTTTGTCGACACATGAACTTGCAAAAGCCGTTTTTTCTAACTTGAACCGAGAAGATGTGGTGCGCTGTGTGTTTTGTCGTATTGAATTTTCACACTGGGAAGAAGGGGATGATCCCTTTAGAGACCATTTGCGATGGTGTCCTTGTTGTCCTTACATGCTTGGAAAACAAGTGGGTAACATACCCGTGTATCCATTTTACCGAACCACAAGACCATTGGCCGCTACTTACGTTGCTGAATCACAAATAAATAGTAATAATAATGATGTATTACCAGTCAACAACGGTAGTGTCGATATATGTGGTCCATATGCCATAGACGGTGTTGAATTTGCACGTGCTTTTGAAAATTTGGGAGTTTGCAAGACTAAAGCACTAGCACACCCAGAGTACAGCTCTGTTGAAAGACGTTTAGAATCTTATAAAAATGTTTGGCCATTAATATTAAAACACCTTACCAAACAGTTAAGTGAAGCTGGAATTTTTATACTGGTGAAGGGGATAAAACAATATGTTTTTATTGTGGATTTGCTTTAAAGGATTGGCAAATGACTGATGACCCTTTTGTGCAACACGCTCGTTGGTTACCTAACTGTAAATACATAGTGTTGCTTAAAGGTCAGGAATTTGTGAACACTATTCGTAAAGAAAACGTGATTGCAGCACAAGACATAAAGGTGCCTTTAGAGTTAGAACATGCGGAGCAAATACATGAGGCTGAAAAAAGACTTGTCTCACGAACAGATACAAAAGTGTGACCAACAATTATGTAAAATTTGTTATCAAGATGAACTAGGTGTTTTATTTTTGCTTTGTGGACACATGATAGCCTGTGTCAAGTGTGCATTAGAACTCAACACTTGTGCTATATGCAGAAAAGCAGTATCTGCTATAGTTAGGGCATTTCTTGCATAAATAGTAAAATTTATTAGCCATGCATAGTGCAAAATCCCTAATTGCACAATATTATCAAAGCTGTTTTAGAGTGTAAAAGATATGCTTTTCTTTTGTTTATAGACTACTACAATGAATGTTTTGAATGCTGTGGGTCAAGCATGTGGCTTAGAGACAAAGAAGCTCAGCGAATTGCAAACGCATATTCCATTCCGCATTATCAAGATTCGGAAATTGAAAATGGTGATCGTGTACTTTGTGTATGTGAAAACTTTGAGACATTTCTGCCTACACGGTTTAATGATATGTCGGAGAGTGTTTTTGATGAAATCAATAATGCTGTACAAGCTGTACGCTTAATTTATGAAGGTTTTAAAAACAATAGGTGCATGGTTCGTTTTAATTAAATAAAAATAAAAAAGTGTCAAATAATAATAATGGAAGATATAAGTCATAACAATGGACTGAAAGAAAAATATGTGTATAGAATAATAATGTTTTAGTGTTTAGTATTGTCTTAAAAAATATTATCATGAAACCAAAAAAAATGTAAATAAAGTTTGTAAATAAATGAAAATAATGATACAATGTTGTTTTATTTTCTATAGAAGTCAGAATATTTAACATTGCAGAGTATTCATGATTATGACAATAAAAAGCACACTTAATACAAGTCTTTGTCTTTACGATAGTGTGTTATAGTTTTAAAAACACATTTTGTTGTTGATCTTTTATCTTCCACGGTGAACAATAGGCATGAAAACGTTATTGTCTTGTTTTGGATCGTTATCACTATCATAATCATAAGCAGCATGATCTATATCACTATTATTATAATCACTATAATTATCCTCAACATTATCCTCAACATTACTAAAACCAGTTAAATATTCCTGTAACTCTTCATGTTCCTGTTCCTCTTCCTGTTCCTCTTCATCTTCCTCTACAGTGTCCTCATGTAGAGTCTGCGTGGCTTTTGATAATGTTAAGGGTTTTTTGAACATTGAATTATTTTCAATTGTAGTATTGTTTTGTAGCACTTGCTTTTCAACATTTTCATGATTTTCTGTTGACAGCAACAGTGTTTCATGCAGTACACTACATTGATGATCACTGACACTTAAAACCTCACTATTTTTACTTTTTTAGCTCACTACGACATTGTTTTGAACGTTGTTTTGAACAACGCCAAATAACAGTTCCATTTTTATTGGTTCGTTTCACAATATATGAATATCCTTTATAGAATGCATGAGGCTTACCATACCTAGTCACAGATACTTCCATATCAACTGTCAAGCATAGACTAAGCTCTAGCAAAGACAACTTGGTAATAAGAACAATAGTTTAATGTGCGAGCATATATGGGTGCAAATGTGGAAGCAAAAAAAGGGGGGGGGGGGGGCAAAAAGTGGGAGCAAAAATTGGGAGCGAAAACTGGGAGCAAAAAGTGGGAGCAAAAATTGAGAGCAAAAAGTGGGAGCAAAAAAAGTAGGAGCAAGTATGGGAGCAAATGTGAAAGCAAAAGTGGGAGCAAGTATGGGAGCATATGTGAAAGCAAAAGTGGGAGCAAAAAATGAGAGAAAAAAATGGGAGCAAAAAGTGAAAGCAAAAGTGGGAGCAAATATGAGAGCAAAAAAAGAGTGCGATCAAATATGGGAGCAAAAAGTGGGAGCAAAAAGTGGTATCAAAAAAGTAGGAGCAAGTATGAGAGCAAATGAAAAAGAAAAAGTGGGAGCAAGTATGGGAGCATACGTGAAAGCAAAAGTGGGAGCAAAAAGTGAGAGAAAAAAAAGTGTAAGCAAAAGTGGGAGCAAATATGAGAGCAAAAAAGTAGGAGCAAGTATGGGAGCAAATGTGAAAGCAAAAGAGGGAGCAAAAAGTGAGAGAAAAAAAAGTGGGAGAAAAAAGTGTAAGCAAAAGTGGGAGCAAATATGAGAGCAAAAAAAAGTGAGAGCAAATATGGGAGCAAAAGGTGGTAGCAAAAAGTGTAAGCAAAAGTGGGAGCAAACAAGTGTGAGCAAATATGGGAGCAGAAAGTGGGAGCAAATATGAAAGCAAAAGAGGGAGCAAAAAGTGAGAGCAAAAAGAGCGAGCAAAAGTGAGTGCACTAAGTGGGAGCAAAATGTGTGAGTAAAAAGTGGGGGCAAATGTGGTGTTTTACTAAAACAATCTCCCCTAACCTAACGTATCTTCACATAACCTAACTTCACCTAGCCTAACCTTCCAACTCTCAGATCAAAAATTAAATTCTGGCCATAGTTGAGTTGGAACCCAAAACCTCTGGGATAACACCCAAGTATACTAGCCACTACACCGCGAGATGGGCAAATTATCATGCAACACAACACAAAAATAAAAGTTTCCTGTAGTGTAACTCATTGGCTGACAACCATAGTTGAGAATTCAAACCCAAGACCTCAGGACTTTTGTTTTGAACATTATCAGAAATATTATTCCATTTACATTTTGCTGTTGCTTATAGTTATAAGAGTTGGCATTAATATGAGAGCAAAAATGAAAGCAAAAAGTGGGTGCAAGCATGGCTGGTTGTTGTGACTTTCATATCAACTAATACACATAAATTAAATTTGAGTAAAGTGACTTGGCTAATAATAATAATAATAATAATAATAATAATAATAATAACAGTTTAAAAAAATTCAAGGGGATTGATATTTTTCAGGGTGTTATTTCCAAAGTACTGTCAAGAATATTTATTACATGAACAGATTCCAAGAACTCTAGAGTGCTTTTAAGGTTAATGATTGGCTAGGAGTGAGATAGAGCTAGCTAACCTAAGTTAACCTCAGCTCACTAAACCTAACCTTGTCACATGACATGTTCTCTCAAGTATAGTCTTGCTTTGAGACTGGCTATGACGTCACAGATGAATGGGAGGCTGGGCATGACTTTTTATTACACAAAAACATTTTCCTTCTTGCCAGCCTCCCACCGCCATTCATCTGTGACGTCATAGCCAGTCTCAAAGCAAGTCTATACTTGTAGAACATGTCATGTGACAAGATTAGGTTTAGTGAGCTGAGGTTAACTAGCTCTATCTCACTCCTAGCCATTCATTAACCTTAAAAGCACTCTAGAGTTCTTGGAATCTGTTAATGTAATTATTATTCTTGACAGTACTTTGGATATTACACCCTGAAAAATATCAATCCCCTTGAATTTTTTAAAACTGTTATTATTATTATTAATATTATTATTATTATTATTATTAGCCAAGTCACTTTACTAAAATTTAATTTATGTGTATTAGTTGATATGAAAGTCTCAACAACCAGACATGCTTGCACCCACTTTTTGCTTTCACTTTTGCTCTCATATTAATGCCAACTCTTATAACTAGGGCTCGGATTCGAGCATATTTGCATATTTTTTTCCTGAATAGTACACATTTAAAGAAGCCTTTCGCTGGTATTTTCACCTGTCTGGGACCAACAGAATTGAAATTTATCGAGCATATAAATGCATAAAACTGCGGTTTTCAGAATAGAAGCATATACCTGCATATTCTTGTGGGTTTCGTCTAAATAGTTTGTTTTTCTTCGAATTCTCCCCCGAATTCGGGCCCTGGCAATCCTTAATGTTCGAAAACAAAAATAATTATTGAAAAGTCTATCTGGTGCGAATAATAGAACCGCAGGTTTTTAACCTTTAGTGAGGTCGTTCCCGTCATTGAAAATTTTATTGACTGATTGAAGAAAATCATTCAAAACTGAAAACATAGAAGATTTCTTGTTTTACAGACCAATGCAGATCTACTTCATTGACTCGCCTAATTCTGAAGATTTTGTAAATGAACTTTTAAACTGTAACTTTAATAAGAACACTTCTCTTATTGATTATATACTTGAAAAACTTGAATGCGAGTATGTTATTGGTTTTTTCGTTTCACTTTCCTTTCTATAGTTTTTAACGGTGTTTTTCGAGCATATTCTGCATATTTAACCGCATATAATGGGGGTTTCGAGCATATCTATCGAGCATATAATGGTTTTTTCGAGCATATAATGGGTTTCTCAAGCATATCTATCGAGCATAAAACACATGGTTTTCGAGCATATCTGGAGATTTTATCGAGCATATCGATCCGAGCCCTACTTATAACTATAAGCAACAGCAAAACGTAAATGGAATAATATTTATGATAATGTTCTAAACAAAAGTCCTGAGGTCTTGGGTTTGAATTCTCAACTATGGTTGTCAGCCAATGAGTTATACTACAGGAAACTTTTATTTTTGTGTCGTGTTGCATGATAATTTGCCCATCTCGCGGTGTAGTGGCTAGTATACTTGGGTGTTATCCCAGAGGTTTTGGGTTCCAACTCGACTATGGCCAGAATTTAATTTTTGATCTGAGAGTTGGAAGGTTAGGTTAGGTGAAGTTAGGTTAGGTTAGGTTAGGGGTGATTGTTTTAGTAAAACACTACATTTGCCCCCACTTCTTACTAACACATTTTGCTCCCACTTTGTGCACTCACTTTTGCTTGCTCTTTTTGCTCTCACGTTTTGCTCCCACTTTTGCTTTCACATTTGTTCCCACTTACTGCTCCCATATTTGCTCACACTTGTTTACTCCCACTTTTGCTTACACTTTTTGCTCCCACTTTTTGCTCCCATATATGCTCTCACTTTTTTTTGCTCTCATATTTCCTCGCACTTTTGCTTACACTTTTTTTTTCTCTCACTTTTTGCTCCCACTTTTGCTTTTACATTTGCTCCCATACTTGCTCCTACTTTTTTTGCTCTCATATTTGCTCCCACATTTGCTTACACTTTTTGCTCTCACTTTTTTTCTCTCACTTTTTGCTCCCACTTTTGCTTTCACGTATGCTCCCATACTTGCTCCCACTTTTGCTTTTTCATTTGCTCTCATACTTGCTCCTACTTTTTTTGCTCCCACTTTTTGCTCCCATATTTGAACACACTTTTTTTTTGCTCTCATATTTGCTCCCACTTTTGCTTTCACTTTTTGCTCCCATTTTTTTTATCTCACTTTTTGCTCCCACTTTTGCCTTCACATTTGCTCCCATACTTGCTCCTACTTTTGTGCTCTCATATTTGCTCCCACTTTTGCTTACACTTTTTGCTCCCACTTTCTTCTCTCACTTTTTGCTCCCACTTTTGCTTACACATATGCTCCCATACTTGCTCCCACTTTTGCTTTCACATTTGCTCCCATACTTGCTCCTACTTTTTTTGCTCCCACTTTTTGCTCCCAGTTTACGCTCCCAATTTTTGCTCCCACTTTTTGCTCCCACTTTTTTGCTCCCACATTTGCACCCATATATGCTCGCACATTAAACTATTGTTCTTATTACCAAGTTGTCTTTACTAGAGCTCAGTCTATGCTTGACAGTTGATATGGAAGTATCTGTGACTAGGTATGGTAAGCCTCATGCATTCTATAAAGGATATTCATATATTGTGAAACGAACCAATAAAAATGGAACGGTTATTTGGCGTTGTTCAAAACAACGTTCAAAACAATGTCGCAGTGAGCTAAAAAAAAGTAAAAATAGTGAGGTTTTAAGTGTCAGTGATCATCAATGTAGTGTACTGCATGAAACACTGTTGCTGTCAACAGAAAATCATGAAAATGTTAAAAAGCAAGTGCTACAAAACAATACTATTCTTGAAGATAATTCAATGTTCAAAAAACCTTTAACATTAGCAAAAGCCACGCAGACTCTACATGAGGACACTGTAGAGGAAGATGAAGAGGAACAGGAACATGAAGAGGAACAGGAATATTTAACTGATTTTAGTAATGTTGAGGATAATGATGAGGATAATTATAGTGATTATAATAATCGTGATATAGATCACGCTGCTTATGATTATGATAGTGATAATGATCCAAAACAAGACAATAACGTTTTCATGCCTATTGTTCACCGTGGAAGAAAAAAGATCTACAACAAGCTTTGTTTTTAAAACTATAACACACTATCGTAAAGGCAAAGACTTGTATTAAGTGTGCTTTTTATTGTCATAATCATGTATACTCTGCACTGTTAAATATTCTGACTTCTATAGAAAATAAAACAACATTGTACCATTATTTTCATTTATTTACAAACTTTATTTACAATTTTTTTGTTTCATGATAATATTTTTAAGACAATACTAAACACTAAAGCATTATTATTCTATACACATATTTTTCTTTCAGTCCATTGTCATGACTTATATCTTCCATTATTATTATTATTTGACACTTTTTTATTTTTATTTAATTAAAACGAACCATGCACCTATTGTTTTTAAAACCTTCATAAATTAAGCGTACAGCTTGTACAGCATTATTGATTTCATCAAAAACACTCTCCGACATATCATTAAACCGTGTAGGCAGAAATGTCTCAAAGTTTTCACATACACAAAGTACACGATCACCATTTTCAATTTCCGAATCTTGATAATGCGGAATGGAATATGCGTTTGGAATTCGCTGAGCTTCTTTGTCTCTAAGCCACATGCTTGACCCACAGCATCCAAAACATTCATTGTAGTAGTCTATAAACAAAAGAAAAGCATATCTTTTACACTCTAAAACAGCTTTGATAATATTGTGCAATTAGGGATTTTGCACTATGCATGGCTAATAAATTCTACTATTTATGCAAGAAATGCCCTAACTATAGCAGATACTGCTTTTCTGCATATAGCACAAGTGTTGAGTTCTAATGCACACTTGACACAGGCTATCATGTGTCCACAAGGCAAAAATACAACACCTAGTTCATCTTGATAACAAATTTTACGTAATTGTTGGTCACACTTTTGTGTCTGTTCGTGAGACAAGTCTTTTTTTCAGCCTCATGTATTTGCTCCTCATGTTCTAACTAAAAAGGCATTTTTATGTCTTGTGCTGCAATCACGTTTTCTTTACGAATAGTGTTCACAAATTCCTGACCTTTAAGCAACACTATGTATTTACAGTTAGGTAACCAACGAGCGTGTTGCACAAAAGGGTCATCAGTCATTTGCCAATCCTTCAAAGCAAATCCACAATAAAAACATATTGTTTTATCCCCTTCACCAGTATAAAAAAATCCAGCTTCACTTAACTGTTTGGTAAGGTGTTTTAATATTAACGGTCAAACATTTTTATAAGATTCTAAACGTCTTTCAACAGAGCTGTACTCTGGGTGTGCTAATGCTTTAGTCTTGCAAACTCCCAATTTTTCAAAAGCACATGCCAATTCAACACTGTCTATGGCATATGGACCACATATATCGACACTACCGTTCTTGACTGGTAATACATCATTATTATTACTATTTATTTGTGATTCAGCAACGTAAGTAGCGGCCAATGGTCTTGTGGTTCGGGTAAATGGATACACGGGTATGTTACCCACTTGTTTTCCAAGCATATAAGGACAGCAAGGACACCATCGCAAATATTCTCTAAAGGGATCATCCCCTTCTTCCCAGTGTGAAAGTTCAATACGACAAAACACACAGCGCACCACTTCTTCTCGGTTGAAGTAAAAAAACCGCTTTTGCAAGTTCATGTGTCGACAAAAAGCCTACAGGCCAGGATTCAAATGTTAACCAACGGTCATGTTCTGATTTTAAATTTAACCCACGTGGTAACCCAACTTGCTCACTTGTTGCATTTGGTACTAACGCCATGTGTTATAATAAAACTTTTTCTTATTGTAAGTTATTAACGTTGCACAGAGTACTTTAAAGCCCAATGTATGCTTGTTCACTGTCTGTTCATTACGTTAATGGCGCATGACGACACCTAAAAGCAAACAAAATAACCAATCACTCAATCAATCAATCAATCAATCAATCAATACTTTTAAATAAAACTTTAACGTTAATTGGCATTAATATATCAAAACACCATAAAAATTATAATAAACTGTATGTCGGCACTAACAGTAACCCATGTACTTATTTTCTTTTTTATAAAGCTGCAGTCATTTACATTCCCCTTTAACCAATACATAAACAAAAAATAATAATGTCATGTCATTTTGTTCAGATACCGGGTGAGTTAGCCGTGGTCGTTACGGCATGACTGCTGGCAGTCGCTCACATCCGGGAGGCGAGGAGGTTCGAATCCCCCCGCCGGCAACCTTGAAGATGGTCTTCTGCGGTTTCCCATCTTCCTTCCAGGCAAATGCCGGGGTTGGTCCCTAACTATAGGCCACAGCCGCTGCCTTCCAACTCCTCGTCCTTACATTTCTACTTCCCTCCCCAACGGTACTTGTAGCTCACCCATTGGGTGCGCGTCTCGAAGCAGCAACAAACCTGGCGAGCCGAACATGTCCTCGGACACTCCCGGCACTAAAAGACATACGCTAAAAAAAAACAATGTTCAGATAATCATATTCAAACCTCTGAATATTCGTTGAGTTCATAGGGTACAAAGTTCCTCATTTTTCTACTAGAAAGCGCTATAGTGTTTAAGGAGATTAGATATCTAACATCTAACCTCCTTGACTTTCATAGTCAAGGAACAACTAAATTCGACATGCAAGCTACCCTCTGTGTGTCAAATAACAAAGCTTGCACTCGACACCCGAAGCCATACGATATTAATATTATTATTAATAGTATATTATTATTATTATTATTATTATAGGGAACGACACGTCAGTTAAATTAAAATTTTTGTTTTTTTACAAAATCCAATATGGTCTTGTACTTTTCCGGTAAACAACCAATATGGTCTTGTACCGGTTGCCAATACATAGTCATTAATCAAGAAAGCAATCATCGTCCTAGTCATGTACAGGTAATGAATTTTTTGTCTACGAGTTTTCAGTAGTGGTAAAATGGAATAGCATTTTATGTTAGGCTTACCTGAGTTTTAAATAGTTCACTGCCTGGAAATAATGGTTGCACTTTACTGCGTCTCGGGTTTTCAGCGACTGCTACAGCGGTAAGGCTTTTCTTTCCTAGTTTCGAAAAATAAATAAAATAAACCGTTATAAATACCTAAATACAGGTTAATACATGCATTTTATAAAATAAAATATGAAACAAAAATTAAATTAGTTAGTTTTAAAAAATAATCCCACCTTCACTTGCAGTGGCTTGATGCTGTTTCCTCCTAGTGGGCTCAAAAGTAAACTGGTTTCTTGTATCTCAGACATGTGAGGTATACCGGTTATCTGCAAGCAAATAAATTAAAAATCAATAATTACCTAATCAATTACTACAAATTTAAGGTTCATTAGCATGACATTATTAAAATAATCATTCATAGGTACTTACCAAAAAATAAAAGAATTTTTCTTCCACAGCTCTACTGTGTACGTCCGTGTGCTAAAATGGCAAGTGCATGACTAACGTAATCGTTGTCAGTTAGCCTAGCAACAGAAAAAGTTGTATTTTCTCAGCGTTTTGACCTTGAATGGTTCTCTGTCTCTCTGTCGCACGTGTTCCCACGCCTCTTCACGTTCCTCAATCTGAATAAGATTCGTGTACCTTATACTAGTTTCATGTTTTTAATAAGGAACCAAAATGGCTACCTCTTATACATCGGTAGTCCTACGGTCTCAGAATCAAAATGGCGGTCTCTGCTTAAACAGCATACCTGCTAGCCACCACGAGGCAAGGAAGCTGATATCACACTTCCTGCTGACGTAGACATTCCTGCCTCGTCAGCACCAGCAACAGCTCTCACGAGTCTTCTGGCTAGGTACAGTATTCAGTCACCAGTGAGCTGGACTGTGTGCGTGTTATCATTCAAAACATGTGTGTGTCTTATTATTATTATTATTATTATTATTATTATTATTATTAAACATTTTACTGTAATAATAATTACTAGCAAGCGGCCATCCTCAATACATATTCATGTTAACCACATACTTTCATCCTAAAACACATGACTTTACCCAGTTCAATACTTAGTTTATAACATTTCAGGCCACTGAAATGTACGCAAAGAGCCAAAATGGTAACATTTTGGCTCTTTGCGTACATGCACATGATTTGGTCGAGCAAATGTTATAGGTTTCCATATTCTAAAACCATTTACTGTGCCAGACAGCAGTCACGCTTAACACTGTTTACTAGCATGTTAAAGATCCCCTTCAGGGGTAAAAAAAATCCTAGCACACTTAACACATTTTCGAATATTCGCCTCTATCCGTCATAGGAAATGTCACAAAACCAACCGTCATTAGCTGCCCCCGCCATCCCACCAAAATAGCTATTCATTTCTTCCGGGCACGATCACCGAGATCGCCAACGTCTAAGAATCACTTGGTCATATCCTACAACCGTCTGTTGTGTCAGAGAGTGATCTCACTCATCACCTTTAACTAAAACGTTAAAGATCCCCTTAGGGGTAAAAATCTTAGCATGCTTGTCACATTTCAAAATATTCGCCTTCATTCATTCTTCATAGGAAAAAATATCGAAAAGCAACCCCTCGTTTTGCCATACATCGCCCCGTCGAAATAGCCATTTTCAGTATCCACCATGGCCAATCATAGCCTCGTTGTAACATACGTCAAGCGCTACCGGCTCTCTGTCTACAAACACGCTTTTATTTAAAAAAATAAAAATAAAAAATTAAAATGCATAGTTTTTTTTGTCCTAGAGACTTGAAATTTATTTTCTTAGTAGAGGGGATAGGGATCTTTCATTTATGTCAAATAATTTTTTTTGTCAACGTGTTAGTTTCCAAAATGGTAAAAATTCAAAATTTAAGGGTTTTCGAAAAATCTCAAAATATAAAAAGTTTTATTATAAAAAATAAAGGTCATAGAGACCATTGGTTTGAACTATGGCACAACATTCTATCATGATTGGTTTTCAAACTATCGCTTACTTTCAAAAACAAAATTTTTCAAAAAAAAATAATAACGAGTGGTCTATAGGAAAGAGGACGTCACCTCGAGTCCAGCGACACCTCATTTGTTAAAATCCGACCATCCGTCCGCCAATGATCACCAATGTTCGCGAGAAAGTAGGATATCATTTTGTTTTCCTCCTACACCCTTGAAACTTGCTGTCCACCTAGAGGGCATACCCACCTTTCATTAACGTCAAACAAACTTTTTCCCAAAATTCACCGTTTCCAAAATAGTGCCAATTCAAAAAACAAGAGTTTTCATTTTTTTTTAAATACCAACCCACATGCTTAGCCAAGAGAACGTCATCCCAACGCCAACAATACCTCGTTCGTTAAAATCCGACCACGCGTTCGGGAAATATCACCCAAAGTTTATATGAAAGTAGGGGGGGAGTAGAACTCTCCAATTCACACTACTGCACAGTTTTAGTCCTAGAGGCTTGAAATTTATTTTGGGGGTAGAGGGGGTAGGGACCATTCATTTACGTCAAACAAACTTTTTTGTAAAATTCCTAGTCTCCAAAATAAAATAAAAATTAAATTGAACTTTTTCAAAAAAATGTAAAAAATAAAAACGTTTTATTATAAAAAAATAAAGGACATAGAGACCATTCGTTTGCATCATGGCACAACGTTCTATCATATTTGGTTTTCAAACTATCACCTATTATCAAAAACAAAATTTTTCAAAAAAATTGAAAAATATAATGAATGGTCCATAGGAAAGAGCACGTCAGCCCGAGTCCAAGGATATGTCGCATGCCCATGGTTTCGCGAAATATACATAAAAGATCAGCGTAGCCGGGCGGCTAGCGTCACTATTTAGAACCCGCCTTGCTCCCTTACTGGTATGCAATATCTGCATAATAGACGCTCGGCTGATGTTCGTCTCCTGTGCAATGGCCCGTGTGCTAGCATAAGGGTTACGCCGGATAGCGTCAAAAACAACCTCTTCATTGCGAGCAGACGTCACGCGATGATCTCGAACTGGCCGTGTCCTTCTCAGGGATCCAGTATCCCGCAGGCGTTTTTCCCCACTCCCAAATACCATGCCTGTCGGTTGTCGTCTATCCGGATAGCGTTCTTGGTACACGCAGGCCCGATGAGAGAGGGGGTCAGGCAGGGCTGGTGCCCCGGGGCCCGACCCTCCCAGGGGGGCCCGGCGTCCTAGGAGGATGGGCCCAATCAGGCATTGGTTTATTATTGCCTTTATGTGACTTGAATTTTCTACTGGCTATCATTTAGTGAATGCAATGAACTGTCTGTGAACAGAGTTACAAGGATTGAACAACTTATTCTGTCAAGTAGACAATTTTCCTCTGCAAAGCGCTTGTGGGAAGAACAACTGTCTCAAAGCGGTCAACTTAGGCGATGAGACTTCGCTATGTATTGTTCTCAGATTCTCAATTTAGCTTATTCGGCTTATGCACCAATCCTTCAAATAACTTTCTCATCCCTTCCCTTATTTCGCCAATGCCACGAGAGCCTGGGCTGCCCTGGTGTGTTAGGTGAGGTTGCTCAATAGACTGAAGTTTGGTGCGTCACGTCAAGCTTAGATATTTAAAGGTGATAGTGTCTGAAATGAATACATATATTGTCTAGCTGGACGTATCGTATGCCATGTAGGCAGGTAAGTATAATACATTTTAAAGTAGCGTCCACAGAGTAATTCACTTTATAGTTATTGTTGATTTAAGGGGCGGAACAGCGACGTCATCGTTCCCTAGTAATTCACTTTCGCACTATGTGAAAAATTATCATTGCTGGCCAAATATCTTGCGAAAGGGTGGGATGATTCTGTTGTCAAACGTTGATAGAAGAATTGTTCATCTTCTCGTATACTAAATTGAGAAAACAATGCTAACATTTGAATAATCTGTATGTTTAGGTGTAGTATGATTATTATTATTACTGGTTCATTCAATATGATAAACAATCCTAGGGCTGAAACTAAGGTAACATTCGAGTATTTATCTGGACTGTGTGTTTAATTATCCAGGAGAAAAATGACAATTAAGCTAGGGCACTGAACTTTGTTTTCCAATTCCTCTCATGGAACATCAGTGGTATGGGCAGATGATGTATCTGTTCCGCCCCTTAAAACAACAATAAGTAACGTCAGTGCTGTGCATGGCGATGGAGAAATTAATATATTGCATGTAGGCAACCACGCAGATTTTCATAAGACCAAATATTTGAACTATGCTTAATTTAGAAGAAAATTAAGATGAAGTATTGTCAAATATTAATATAAATACAATTTTGTTTCGAGCTGGTGCAGTGGCTATTATTATTATTGGACATTTTACTCCGTTTATTCCAAAGCGCAGCATCGATATGCAAAGCACTTATTTTTCAGGACGCGAAGAGATACTTTCCCTTGCGAATCAAGCCATTTCGTGATACGCTTTAACGTCTCAGTACAGTTAAACATAAATTGAGTTGCTCTCTTTATCTACGACTTGGAAATGACTCCGGGTCCTGAGGAAGCCGCGGCAGGAATGCAGGATTCGGCTTCCCGACTGCGGTGTTAAATAAGGTACTATCCCGGCATTTGTCTGGAGGGGAAAACCACACTCAGGATAGCCGCTGTCAGCACCGGGATTCGAACATCCGATCTGCAGACTTGCTGTAGACTCCCATCACGGTCATCGGTGAGCTACACCTCGGGGTCTTTCTTGGAGTTGCGCGAGCTTTTACTTCAATATCGGAGAGTCATTCCTATAGCCGTTAAATTTCAATGGTCACCAAATTCTTATTCCAAATTATCACAAAAATAATCGCCCAAACGGCCTAAAACTCAATAATTTGGACCTAATTTGTGCAAAATTTTCCGGAGGAGGATGCCCGGACCCCTCCCGGAGCTTGGTGATATTCCATCTCCCAGATCCTCTGTGTGTCCCCTCCCCCATAATCTTGGCTTAAATTCGCCTCCGATGGTCACCAGTCATAGATAGGGTTGGGGATTTTAGGAGAACTTGGCTCTAGTTTTGCTTACTGCAAAGCAATATTAAATTACCGTATAAGAAATCCACTGACTGCAAATTACAAAAAAATAATTCAAATTCACATTTTCTTCTTTTGTGAAAACAAATCACTGATCAGCTGGAATCTACTGATAGCACACAATTACTTGACTTACGTATGAGTACTGTATTAAAAAAAACTGCACTACAGTCCATGAAGGGCCTAGGCCTACTGTATACCTGTGGTTAATTATGAAAATGTATTTTGCTTTGTTTAATGTACAAAGATGTGTGCTCGCCGTTCAACCAAAAGACTTACCAGTGTTTAGACTTAGACCCAGGGGCGTGACCCTTCAAGGGCAGCAAATTTTAAGAATGTCAACATAAAAACACTATATGTAAAACGTATTTTAAAATAAGTCTTGACTTTGTGTAAAAATCGCGTTTTCATGAAAAGAGATTACGTCATGTGTCACAGAGGTCGTAGTATTGCACGGTGTGCAGTATACCCTTTCCACCTCTTTTAACATGCAGTTCAGTGAGCTGAACTTCCTATTGATTAATTTTTGGGTCCGAGGACGTCGTGGTCATCAGTCCTTTCTACTTAATGTGCGTTTAGAACTCTGTCCGGCAATCTATATCTGAAGTTAATAATATATTTTTAATTAATTTGGGATAGAATTGGGGAGGAAATGAATCTACGATGGTGCAACTACAGCCTTTGGCTATAGAGTTAAAACGATGAATCGTGGAAAAATAAGCTTAGAATCACTGACGATGGAATTCGAACCCACCTGTTTCCGAGTTCATGGACAACGGCTTTTTTCAATGTGAATTTGTTACCCAAGTTAAATACTGTAAAACCGATGAAATTACGGTCCGGCAAATGCATTTTCTTTTCAAATTTGTGTACGACAAACGAGCATATTGCGTTTACGAGTATCACTGAAGTTCTAAAATTATTGATATCAAAGAGGATCTGCAGAACTTTAAATCTGAACACTGTGCATGCTTACAGTGTTGCCTCATCGGGGCAAATTTAGATCTGTCAAACGCCGAAACTAAACAGTTTAGTGAATTTAATGAAAATTATTACCTAGTTCTCGATGCTCTGATACTTATTTTTGTTAATTGAAAATAATGCATTGGTACGCGCTTGTCAGATATAAACATTGAATTTGCAAATACTTTTGCGTGCATTCCCCCAGTTTCACTGTTGTAAATTTAACATACCAGCATTAACTTATTTTTATTGATAGTAATTCACGCTCTGCTTGTGATAATAAATATAGCATGGATTTAGTGGAATATATAATTGAAATATTATTATACCGTAGGCTATTTATTGCAGCCAATGGTCATACCAGGACATTTCAATTGAACGCCCGTAGGCTCCCTAACAAGTTCAATTTCAAGTAGTTCCAACTATGGCTACCAGACGCCACTGTAACTAAAACCCAGCGGCGAACGTTGGAACGTGAGAGCGTTTCTAATCAAATAGCCTACACATTTTGGTTACACACTACAAATTGAAGTGGTAGGTTCTTTTACATACCATAAATCTGCATGACATGGGCCCGCCGGCTTTACTTCCTCTCCAAATAAAGGCATAATGAAGGATTTCAACGCTTTTAAAAATCCGACGACTTCGGCCAAGTTTAAACCCGCGATCTTGGACATAGCAGCTCAGCATGCTACAATTATTATTATTATTATTATTATTACTTCAATAGAGATGATGATGATGATAATTGTTGTTTTAAGGGGCCTAACATCTAGGTTATCGGCCCCCTTCAATAGAGAACTAAAAGGGAAGAGACCGAGGGGAAGACCCAGAAAACGATGGATTGAGACCGTGAAATCAGAAGTGGAGGAAAAAGGGCTGAAATGGGAAGAAATTGTAGAACGGAAGTTGTACAATGACAGAAAGCAGTGGCGAGCGCTTGTCTACCGCACCCGGGAAACTGGAGACGGAAAAGGAAGATGATGATTATTATTATTGTTTGCTGTTTTTTTTTTATGTTCTTGTAATTGATTTCATGATGAACATTTTGTGCTAAAAACAGTTTGTGAAAATTTACGAGGATTATAATTTAAATTCACAGAATTTGATTATAAAGGGGGGCCCGGGAGATTCCAGCCCCAGGGCCCGTCGCCGCTCTCCACGGCCCTGGGTACACGCGTTGTGCCTGGTATGCAATCTGTCGAGCTTCTCCATAGATAAGTAACATATCCACATACTCGTCGCTGGAATACATCTCGAGGCAGTGAATAAGCTTTGTTTTGCGAATTGCTTCGAAAGAGGGGAGTTCGCGCAGCTACATACTGACTTGCCATCGCATGTTGTTATTGTTCCAATGCGTCACACTTTGCCCTATCTATGGTCTACGAAGCTTGGAACATGTACGACGTAGCTAACTGGTTGCCTGTGCCCTAGCCACAATCACCACCTCATCCTCGTCCAACCCAGCACCATAGCTTATGCAACGATACATACGGTCTTTTTTCCTTTTCTTTTTATTTGATCGCTTACCCTCCAAGCTCGGCTTCACCCTCGGGTTCGGCGATGGATCAGACCTCTACCGTCGAATTCTAGGACGGTGTTTCGGAGCTGATCACACCTTGTCAGCAGATACAACTGAGGATGGTGACAAGCCAATCGCCCAGGCGACCACGAACTTGGGTCTAATAAGGAAAGGGAAGCAAAGGGAGTGAGAAGAAAGACGGCCGTGGCCCTGTCGAAAAGAACCATCCCAGCAATCGCCTGGAGGAGAAGTGGGAAACCACGGAACACCACTTCCAGGTTGGCTGAGGCAGGAAGCGAACCTGTCTCTACTAAGTTTGTGTGCCCCACGAGGCTGAGTGAACCTCGTTCCAGCCCTCAGACCAGAATTAAATTTCGTGGCAGAGCCGGGAATAGAAACACTGGGCCTCCGCGGTGACATGGTCTTTTACAGAGCCACATAAACAAATCGTGTCGCCTCCGTGGTGTAGTATAATAATAATAATAATAATAATGATATCGTATGGCCTCGGGTGCCTGGTGCAAGCTTTGTTAATTGACACCCAGAGGGTAGCTTGCATGTCGAATTTCGTCGTTCCTTTGAACGCTATGAAAGTCGAGGAGGTTAGATATCTAAACTCCTTGACACTACAGCGCTTTGAAATAGAGAATGGAGGAACTTTGTGTTGGCGGAAAATCCCGAGATTAATTTTGCCATTGAACACGGCCTACTGAATTCAAATGGGTTCTTTAACATGCCAACAACGTATGACATGAGTGTCCTGATTTTTGTCGCCTTTCAAAAATCACTTACCATGGCCAGGGGCGAACCTGCAATCTTGGGGTTAGTAGTCCGACACTATAACCACTCACCCACCGTGGCAAGCTCCGTAGTGGTCAGCGTGCTTGGCTGCCACCCCGGAGGTCAGAGGTTCGATTCCCGGCTCTGCCAAGAAATTTGACAAGTGATATGAGGACTAGAACGGGGTCTACTCAGTCTCGGGGAGAAGAGTAGAGGGAGTTCGATTCCCACCTCAGCCATCCTCGAAGTGGTTTTCCTTGGTTTCCCACTTCGTCTCCCGGCAAATGCCAGGATAGTACTGTGACCGTATTTTGTAACCAGGATTTATGTATTTTGATAACTCAGCCAATAGCGCAACGGAGACTGTATTTATTCATGAGCGTGTTCTGTTATGAAACAGCTGTCAGCCAAGTCATGCGGCGAACGACCTCCCAAGCTGCACCAAGCAACTCGTAGCTTTTCGGTCAAGGCCGTCAAGGCCGAGTGACGTCAGGTGTCGTCGTGGGGAGGCTGGCGCAGGGATGTTTGTAATGGGTACATTCACTTTGATTTCTTAATCCGTGCGGGTGGCTCTAGTTTTTACGAGTGGAATCGTGTCGCACGGTGGTCTTACTGTGTCTTTCGTAAGTTCCATTGAGTGGACTTTATATTTCCGTCTACAATCGCGTATTTAAGTAGAATTATAAAATTGCAGTGTATTAAGTTTCTCCACAAAACGTGAAGAGAACTCTGATTATTTCAAGGATTAATACACTAGTAGCTTGTTCAATGTGCTTGCTACAGTTCTCGAAGCATTGTTACGCAGTACAACTAATCTACGTGGACATATTTCATGCAACCTGTCCTGAACTCAGAACTGAAGTGAACTTTGATATTTAAATGTTTCTCGAATATTCTTCAGACTACAATATGCATAGCAAATTGCTATTGGAAGGAATAACCTTATGGTTTACTGACTATAATATCATGCACGCTTAAGCATGAATTCAAGGACATAGTATGCAGAAGCGTATTGATTACGTAAAGTAACCGTGATATGCAACTTCACAGGAAATGTTTCTAGAACGATTTCTGATCACATTCGCCATAAAATATAATTCTTTCGAATTCATGGATGAGACTGGAGTGAACCTCGGAAATAATTCAAAATTATGCTGCTGCTACCATATAACGATCGTCTTTGAAGAGAGCAGGGGTTTACAATCGTTTTGTACGAGCTCCCAGAATATAACGGATTTGGTGTATAGACCCCAGCCAGGAAGAAAGCGTGAGGAGACTTGTTCCAGGTTCGAGACCAGGATGATGGATTCGTACAGTGGCGCCCACGCCGTATATCAGGTCAGGCGAATGCCCGACCTGATTTGGGGTAGGTCTAGAAAACGGGGGGGGGTCCAAAAAATGGAAGACGAAAAAAAGGGAGAAGGAAAAAAAGAGGAGGGAAAAGAGAAAAAAAGAGAAGAGGAAAAGAAAGAGGAAGAGAAACTCAATAAAACTACTTACTATGTTGGGTCGTGAGGTGTACCTAAGTTGTACACGTCCGAAAAGTTAGCGAAAACACGAAAGTTGTAAGCAAGTTCCTAAACGGAAAGGGAGGAAAATTAGAAAATTAGAGAAGAAAACTACTTTGCTTTGACCAGTGGCGAGTACCTTATGCTTAGGCCGGTGCCTTTAAAGGGGGTGTGTTCTCTATGAGAATTAAAAAGCGGTACTAGAAATAACTCATCTTGATACCGGTATAGACAAAGAAGCTTGCCTGTTGGAAAAAGAATCGAGTTCTCTACTGACTTTTGACGACAGAGATCCTGCTAGCCTGGCAAAAATAAAGCGTTTTACTCCCGATATGCTCGATAAAGTTCTAAACTTAGGTGCTTGTCAACCAACAGAAAAAGAAATGTGCGGCGGAGAGTTTCCTAAGGATTTAAAAGGGCACAAGTTCCATTCAGCACGGTATTCCAGAAAAATGCATGACGGGTCCTATGTTAACAGAGACTGGTTGTCTTATTCGGTCACTGAAAATAAGATGTACCGTTTAGATTGTATGCTTTTTGGGAAGAATCCTCAAAAGGCTTGGGCATGTAGTGGTTTTAACACGTGGAAATCAGGCTGTTTGACCATCATCGCACACGAAATATCGAGTACTCATGTCGATGCAGCTATTGCGCGAAGGTTTCGCGAGTCTTCTGTACCAGTACTTCCGGCACTAAAAGAAAACAAGAAGTTTCGTGAAGAACTAAAAGCCTACTTTTCTTAAAATTTAAGATTCATGCCAATCTATATAGAACTATCTAGAATAATGACGAAATTAAGTTGGTAATATAGACATTTCTAATTAGTTTGAAATATAACTGGTATAATGGAGCCTAACAGAGCACTACAGTTGGCAGCCCTGGTGACTAAATATATGGTTAGTTCTATCTCTTAAGGTACAGAATACAAAATTTGGTTGAAGTCCAATGGATAGCATGGACGTTACATGCAGTTAGACATTGGATCTATCAGCGCGCGTAAAATCATGTTGGCAACAATGTCTTGCATGTGTTGGTCAGAAATATTCTGAAAAATTATGATCTCTTGTTGTGCCAATTTTGGATGAAATCCATTCGTTAGTTGCATGTAGCCTATTTTAAAATTGGACCTATCAGCAGGCTTAGAGCCATGATGGCAGCTCTGACGTATATTAGTTTCTCCAAATTAATCTAGAATGTCAGGTACTATACGTGTGCAAAGTTTAAAGCTGTTGGCTTACATACTTTCTGATATATTAATATTAGGTTAAAATAGACACAGCAATTATTAACAGTTGGTAGCCCTGGTTGCTCATAAGAATAAGCATAGCCATATCTGTTATGGTACACATAGCACATACGAAATTTGGTTGAAATCCAATAGATAGTATAGAAGTTACATGTAATAAAAATGGTCTTATCAGCAGGCTTAGAATCATGCTGGTAGCACTGACGTTCATAAGTTACTCCAAATTGATCTAGAATGTCAGGTACTATACCTCTGCATAGTTTAAAGCTGTCGGCTTGCATATTTCCTGATATATTGGTATTTGGATAAGAAAATAGAGAGAGAGCATTTATTAACAATTGGCAGCCCTGGTGGCTTTTAAGAATACGCTCGGCCATATCTGTCTATGCACACATAGTAGAAACGAAATTTGGTTGAAATCCAATTGATAGTGTAGAAGTTATATGCATTTAAAATTGGTCCTATCAGCAGGCTTAGAATCATTTTGTCAACACTGTCATGCATGGCCTCCTGGAAATTAAACTGAAATATTATTATCTATATGTGTGCCAATTTTGGAATAGCTTCCATGCATACCTTCCAATGGTATCCAACATGGAGCTCAAATTTCAATTGCGGTTTTTCAGCAGTTGGTAGCACTGACATCATTTTCAGATATTGTAACATTTATTATAAGTGCCTTACGTTGTGGTGACAACTGTAATGGTTCAATAACAGACAAGATAATAATAAATAAATACACTGTGGTGTGAGCTTACCTTTGTAGTGTAATAGGATATAATGTTGAGCGCCAGATCCATATTTAAGACAGTGAATCGAAATTTATTAAATATATCCTCGGCAGTCAGCAGTAGAGTCGAGACCACTTACCCGGGCCGTAGTGTAACAGAGTTGACTAACCATTCAGTATTTATTTATAAGGAGTAGTTGAATTTGATTATAGTATGTGCTAACTACAAGAAAAGTTATAGTCATGAAGTTAAAGAAATAATTTATTGAATCAAAAGCAAAATATTAATAGTGACACAAAGAATTTAAATTACCAAATGCGGTTTAATGATTTAAAAGAAAATGAACATTGAAAATGAATTGAAAATTAATTAAAGTTAAATGATAATAGAGACGATATTTTTATTTAATTGCTTGCTCACCCAGTCGAAGATTCGTCATATTAAGTCTTGGACGATGATCTAGATGTTACGTCGCGTATGTTAAAAAATGTTGTGATATCTCATTAGATATGAAATACCCTCATTAAGTACGTAGCCATCTGTAGAAAGACTCTTGAGCAGGGATATAACCCATTATGTACTAATATAGACATCGGCAGGACATCGTTCAGTGTCGATTCTGTATGCTCAGTCCATTAGGACCCAGAAAGCAAGGTTACTACTTCTTCGTTTCATTGAAAGCTGTTGATCAATGAATGTCATGTCGAGCGCGCAGGTACTAATACCTTCCTGATCACGTGGTCTTCGGCTGTCCCCTACCCCAGTAAGCTTCCCTCTCTTCAGTTTTCATTCTCTTACGAGGGCTAATTGCATCATTACTTGCAATATTTAGCATCGTACTTTGGCTGCAGTAGTGACGTATCTTGTTGCACCAGACATATTATGTTCTATTCCTTCCAGAAGGAACTAGATGGTCCACACGTGATTCTTACTCATTGTGGGTTTTTAAAATCTTGTGACAATGGCTACCTGCCGTTGTGAAATAACTACTGCGTCATTCTGGGGTTTATACTATTGCACCAAGTTGCAATTTATGTGACATACAATCCTTCGTCTCTTTACAAGTAAATGTTAATAAAAATCTGTCTGACTATAATAATAAAAACCGCTTACAAGTATCTGATATAAAATCATCTCATCGATGTACTAATTAATAAGAATAATAAATATGATAATAAATGAATAACCCTTTATACCTAACAGGTATGGGATCGAATCGTTAAAATCGCCCCTAAGATAAATAATTTAAATGACATTTAACATTATTTCTCTTACCACATCCAACATAAAAACTATGAATATAAATATTATAACCCCCAAAAAGACAACATACAAATACCCTTCAACAATACACAAAAATATACAAGAAATATACTCTTTTCACTTTACATATTTGTACTATCATTTCTTAAAATGTTCATAGTACTTTCCGTTTGAATACATACATTCTTCTTTATGTTCAAAATGTTCCATATTTTCTTCTTTATATAATGTATTAACGAGCTGTAAAAAATATACATAAATGCCCTTCACTTCTAATTTTGACATATATGTCAGCGCTGCACTCGTTTACAATTGTGGTGATTGCATGCATGACATACAATTTGGCTTCATATCTAGTGAACGTAGTTTTCGTCAGTCTGGTGTAGAATTACATTGTTGTCGCACCAGCTGAATAACACATTATAACTGTCACAACACACGATATGCAAACAACACAATATTCCTTTCGTCTCTATAAAGGGATTACTCAAATGCAGTAAAATTTCAATAATTGAAGAAAAAAATAACTTAGCAAGATACCTAAGGCAATTCAAATTTCAGTGCTTATGTCATGTAAATACTTCCCCAAATACATAAAATGACATCGAAATACCTCAAAGCAGCTATTAAACAGTTCACTTAAATACCCCAGTTACTACTAACTTGCCTACGTGGCTTCTTACTTTCTTAGGCCACAGCCGCCTCATTTCAAATTAATACCTCCTAAGTCTCCACGACTTCTTAACTTCTCATAAAACTATGATTCCTCTTTACTACTTCTCGAAAACAATAACTTGAATTTTCAAAATCACAAATAAACATAAAATCTGACTTCTTGTTCACATTATTAAATTTAACTTTAGCATTAAGATATAACTTTACTGTATCGTCATTCTTACCTACCATAACAAAATGATTAAGACTTGGACAAAATACTACTCAATACCTGAATTACGTATATCACTAAACTATTTCACAAAAACACATGACAAACTCCTCGGAATAAATATTTCGTTCCACAAAATATTAATGCTCTTATACTTTAAACTTAGTCTATACATGATTTGACTTCTCGCTGAATACCTAAAAACCCCCCATAGTTTTCTCTCAGAACTCTTAATTAAGTACCGTGTCCTACAGACACCACTTCCTACTTGCATCGATCGCCTGGACTATAGCTCATTTCTATTAAACCAGAATCTCTCAAAACTCATCGTGACATTACTCGTCACCATTTCTTTACTTCTTTCACCTTCCAATACGTGAAAATACACACATACACACACACACACACACACACACACACACATATCTATCACAAAGTACTAGATGTCCGAATTAGTTACCACTTCCTCATTTCAACCCGATGTTGGTTAATTCATACAACGCATTACCATTAACTATTCTAAACCACTTCTAAATTTCTCAAAATATATCCTCTGATAACCTCGCTGTCCTCAAAATGAAACTTCTTTATTATATCAATACTTATAGATTTAGGTATTAGGAAGTCATTTTTGAAAGCCTTTGTCTGGAGCGTGGCGCTCTATGGAAGTGAAACTTGGACTATTGGTGCAGCAGAAAAGAGGAGAATTGAAGCATTTGAAATGTGGTGTTACAGGAGAATGATGAAGATCAGATGGGTAGATAGGGTTACAAACAAAGAGGTATTAAGACGAGTGGGAGAGGAGAGATGTTTCTGGCGACTGCTAATGAAGAGAAGAGATAGGTTGGTAGGACACATACTAAGACACCCAGGAATAGCAAGCTTAGTTATGGAAGGAAGGGTCGAGGACAAGAACTGTAGGGGTAGACCAAGGTTAGAATATGTTAAACAGATTGCCTCGGATGTAGGGTGTGGTAGCTATGTAGAAATGAAACGATTAGCTCAGGACAGGGAGGCATGGAGAGCTGCATCAAACCAGTCAAAAGACTGAAGACTCAAACAACAACAATTCTTCAACTCATTAATTTTATTACCACTGTATCATCTTATCTTCACTCACTTTAGAATTAAATCTTTATTCTTATTTTATTTCTTCTCAGTATTATTATTACTAATAATTTCATAACTACGGTTGCCATAATAATTATTACTTTTCATTAGATTCTTACCTTTGTAATAATCTTCCTAACGTTTTAAAATTTAATCCTTACTTCCTCCAACTTACCTGCACTTTAAAGACCCACATTCAATTTACCTGAAATGCTAAATAGCACGACAACCTCTATCTTCCAAATTAAATGACTTTAGACAACCTAAATCAATAAGCGTAGGCACTACGCGCCCCTTACCATCCTAACTTCACGACTGAATTAAAATTACACACAGCAGGTTTCTTAGAGACCTCTGTTAAATCATACTAAACTTCTCTACTTACTATTTAAGTCATACGGAACAGTAACTATCGGTAATACAAATTTACATCACTACCTTCTCGGGCATTTCACAGTTCTTACCATATTCATCTTCAATTCTATCTTTCTCTAGAATTCCACTTTCCTCCTTCCTTATAGCATTAGTTTCTACTTCCTCTGTACTACATTCATCCATAGTAACACAGTGCTTCGGCTTTCCCCCTCTCACTTCCCCAAGTCTGGCTAATTCAGTACGCCACTGCCCATCATATGCTTTCTTTCTCTCCTTCATCCTTCTTTATTTTTCCTCTAACAACTAAATTCTCTTTTCTTTCATTTTACTTCTAAAATATCTACCTACTTGTCTTCTCTTCACTTATCTACTACTATCACTTAATTTTCTTTTAAGCTGTTGTCTATTGCTTCTGCTCTTATTTATCTCCCTCTTCCTCTTCACTTGTTTAATACGTTCTATAGTCTCTCCTTCAGCTATCCTGCTTTCATCTATCATCTCCGCTGATTGCTGTTCCTTACCTAAGCTACTTTCATCTAAAATCTCCTCTACCTCCAATCTGCTTGTAACGATTCGATCCCATACCTGTTAGATATAAAGGGCTATTCATTCATTTATTATCATATTTATTATTCTTATTAATTAGTACATCGATGAGATGATTTTTATATCAGATACTTGTAAGCGGTTTTTATTATTATAGTCAGAAAGATTTTTATTAATATTTGTTTGTAAAGAGACGAAGTATTGTATATTGCAACAAGATTGCCAATAAGGACCAACCCTATGTGTCACATTAGCGAACGACGTAGTAGTTATTTCACAACGGCAGGTAGCCATTGTCCCGGGATCTTAAAAACCCCAGAATGACGCAGTATCGTTTCACCACGGCTAAGAGTCATTGTCTCGGGATGCTAAAACCCCATGTGTAATCATCACGGGTTTGACCATCTAGTTCCTTCTGGAAGGAATAGAAGCTTGATATTTCACCTTATTGTGAAAGAATCACGCCATTTCTACTGTAGGTACGCTGCTAAATATTGCAAGTTGTGATGCAATTAGCCCTCGTGAGTGAATGAACACTGAAGAGAGGGAAGCTTACTAGGGTGGGAGACAGTCGAAGACCACGTGATCAGGGAGCTATTAGTACCTGCGCCCTCGACAAGACATTCATTCATCAACAGCTCTCAATGAAGAGAGGAAGTAATAACCTGGCTTCCTGGTATAGCATCGAACTGAGTATACAGATTCGACACTGAACGATGTCTTGCCAATATCCATATCAGCCGATAGTGGATTATATCCCTACTCAACGGTCTTAACACAGATGGCAACGTAATTGATTATGGTATACCATATCTACTGAGATATCACAACATTTTCAACTTGAAACGTAACATCGAGATCATCTTGAACACTTTTTATGATGATACTTCAAATGGGTGAGCAAACAATTAAATATCCGACGTCTCTGTAAAATATAACTTCTAGATTAATATTCAATTCAAATGTTTTTTTTTCTTTTAAATTAATTGCCGCATTGAGTAATTTTAAATTCAATTGTGTGACTATAACTATTCTGTTTTATTAATATTTTGTTTTTGCATTTAATAAATCATTTTCTTTAACGTAATGCCTATTTCTTTCATAGTGGTTAGTAAATACTATAGGAAAATCAGTCATACTCCTTAAATAAGTACTGAATGGTTAGTCAACTAAGTTACACTACGGCCCGGGTAAGTGGTCTCGAACTCTACTGCTGACTGCCGAGGATTAATTAATAAATTTCGATTCACTGTCTTAAATAGGAATCTGGCGCTCAACAACTTATTATATCCTATTACACTATCAAAGGTAAGTGCACACCACAGTGTATATTTATTCTTATCATATTTGTTCAAATTGAACCATTATAGTTGTCACCACAGCATTAAGGACTATTTAATAAATGTTACATTTGGCGCCACAAAGTAGGACACGAAAACCGTTCGGTATTTAGGAGAGGAGTGTATAATTTCAGTGCAAATTGTCAGTGCTTTTGGGGGACAGTGAAGTGTAGTGAAATTTTGGAAGGGCAAATTTTTATACGGTTTACTTCGAGATGGCGGATGAGAAAGAGAAGTCTTTAGAGGTCCCTGAAATCTCATTAGATGCGCTCATAAGGCAGATGAGTAAAGATGTGAATTTGATGAATAAAAATAGTGAAGAGAATAAGAGAGATAATTTGGAATGTAGGAAGGAATTCAATGATAAATTTGAGAAATTAGATAAAGATATGGGTAGGATAAATCAAAATATGAATGAGAAGTTTAATGAAAATAAGCGAAGTACGGAGGCCTTTCTTAATGAAAAATTGGAAGAGAAGAGTAGTAATATAAATCAAAAATTGGAAGAGAATAATATAAAACTAGATATTGTGGAAACGATGAATAGAGAATTAAGTATGAAGTATGATATGCTGCAGGAGAGTATTCAGGGGGTGAAACAGGAAATCAGAGGTGAAATTAAGGAGGTGGTAGAGATGAAGGCTAAAGATATTATTAAGACAGTAGATAAGAAATTAAAAGCAGCAGAAAGTAGGATTCAGGAAAGAATAGTAACTGTGATTGAAGATAAAATAGCAACTCAAGGTGAAAGTTTTAGCAAATTGGTAGAAGCGGAAACTAGGCAGGTGAGAGTAGATTTAGGGGATACTGCAGTAGAATCAGTAAAGACAGCCTGTAAGGAGACTGTAATTGAAAGTAGATTGGAGTCAGAGGAGGTAGTAGAAGAAAGCATAGTAGAGTTGGAGGAGATTGTAGGTGAAAGCAGATTGGAGTCAGAGGAGATAGTAGAAGAAAGCATAATAGAGTTGGAGGAGATTGTAGGTGAAAGTAGATTGGAGTCAGAGGAGATAGTAGAAGAAAGCATAATAGAGTTGGAGGAGATTGTAGGTGAAAGTTGATTAGAGTCAAAGGAGATAGTAGAAGAAAGCATAATAGAGTTGGAGGAGATTGTAGGTGAAAGCAGATTAGAGTCAGAGGAGATTTTAGATGAAAGCAGGACAACTGTGGAAGAAATTATAGGTGATGAACAGCAGTTAGCGGATATAATAGGAGAAAACATAGTAGAGTTGGTAGAGATGCTAGACATAGATGAAAGTAGCTTAGGTAAGCAACAGCAATCAACGGAGATGATAGATGAAAGCAGGATAGCTGAAGGAGAGACTATAGAACGTAGTAAACAGGTGAAGAGGAAGAGGGAGATAAATAAGAGCAGAAGCAATAGACAACAGCTTAAAAGAAAATTAAGTGATGGTAGTAGAGAAGTGAAGAGAAGACATGTAGGTAGATATTTTAGAAGTAAAATGAAAGAAAAGAGAATTGAGTTGTTAGAGGAAAAAGAAAGAAGGATGAAGGAGAGAAAGAAAGCATATGATGTGCAGTGGCGTACTGAAATAGCCAGACTTGGGGAAGTAAGAGGGGGAAAGACAAAGCACAGTGTTACTATGGATAAATATAGTACAGAGGAAGTAGAAGCTAATGCTAGAAGGAAAGAAGAAAAAGGGATTATAGAAAGAGATAGAATTGAAGATGAATGTGGTAAGAACTGTGAAATGCCAGAGAACGTAGTGATGTAAATTTGTATTACCGATAGTTACTGATCCGTATGACTTAAATATTAAGTAATGAAGTTTTATATGATTTAACAGAGGTAGATAAGAAACCTGCTGTGAGTAATTTTAATTCAGTCGTGAAGTTAGGATGGTAAGAGGCGCGTAGTGCCTACGCTTATTGATTTAGATTGACTAAAATCATTTAATTTGGAAGACAGAGGTTGTCGTGCTAGTGAGCAATTCAGGTAAGTTGAATGTGGGTCCTTAAACTGCAGGTAAGTTGGATGAAGTGAGAATTAAATTTAAAAAGTTGGGAAGATTATTACAAAAGTAAGTAATCGAAAGAAAGTAATAATTATTATGGCAACCATAATTATGAATATAATGGTAATAAAGATTTAATTCAAAAGTGAGTGAAGATGATGTGGTACAGTGGTAATAAAATTAATTAGTTGAAGAAGTATTGATTTAATAAAGAAGTTTCATTTTGAGGACAGCGAGGTTATCAGTGGATAAATTTGAGAAATTTAGAAGTGGTTTAGAATAGTTGATGGTAATGCGTTGTATGAATTAACCAACATCGGGTTGAAATAAGGAAGTAGTAACTAATTAGGACATCTGGTAACTTACTTGTGTGTGTGTATGTGTGTATTGTCACGTAAATGGACGTGAGTTTGAAGTAGTAGGCCAACGAAGGTAATGCCGTTGAGCAATGTGGTTTTAAGTTTTGGTAAGATGCCAAATGAAGTTGGTTTTTTAGGAAGTTTTTGGTAAGATGCCAAATGAAGTTTTTTTTAGGAAGTTTTTGGTAAGATGCCAAATGAAGTTTTTTTAGGAAGTTTTTGGTAAGATGCCAAATGGAGTTATAATGGAGGAAGTTTTGGTAAGATGCCAAATGACGTTTTAAGAAGTTTTTGGAGGATGAAGTAGGTCAGCGAGGTATATTCCGTTGAGCAATGAGTTTTTTATGGTGTCTACGGGACTACGTGAAGTTAATGTTGGGAGGTTTTTAAAGTATATATGGTTGTATGCACACAAGGTAATAAGAGATTACAAAGGTAAGATGGTCCAAGTTTTAGTTACAGTTACGCACGTTTTAAAGATATTACAAAGGCTTGATATTGAGCTAAACCACTTTGTAGTAAAACGTTACTGATGAATAATAACGAATTAATGATGTGGTAGATTGTTGTCCTACACACAGGTAAAAGAAAAGGTAATAATAATAATTATTAGATGGTTGGCATAATATTTACTAGTATTGAAAGGAATTTATTATAATTCGAAGTTTTGAGGATTTTAAAGGTAAATCATTTTTTTAGAAGAGGAAAAATTAAAGTTTTATTTATGTCGTACGGAGTTAGTAAAGAGAAAGTAGTAGGAGAAGGAACACTTTGGATATTGCATCATCACGACCAGATATTGCGTAATCGCTATGACGTCATGGGTCCTTAGAGCGAGCACATGGTTCAGGAGCGAGCATGTGCACTGCACGTGTTAGCGTGGGAAGGGGTTGACCTTTTGGCTTGTTTGTGCGATGGTGATATAAAGTTAATGGGTGTTGACGTCATGGGGGTTGTTTATTAGGATGCTAACTGTCATCTGACACCCGTGCGAGTGTGAGCATGTGTGCCAGCCAGGAGCGACCATGTGCACTGCATGTGTAAGCGTGGGAAGGGGTGACCTTTTGGCTTGTTTGTGCGATGGTGATAAAAAGTTAATGGGTGTTGACGTCATGGGGGTTGATTATTAGGATGCTAACTGTCATCTGACACCCATGCGAGTGTGAGCATGTGTGCCAGTGCCAGCGATCCGCACATGTGGTGTGCAGCTGTTATGTTTTTTTTGTCCTCGCCGGGTGGGCTGAGCGGAGAGGCGGTTCCTATCCACACATGTGGTGTGCAGCTGTTATTGTTGTTTTTTTTTGCTTAGGATGCTAACCGTCATTTGACACCCGTGCAAGTTTGAGCATGTGCAGCAGTGTGATTGATCTCGTCTGCAGTGTTCGCGTGAGACAGAGTTGACCTTTAACGTCATTGGCTAAGAATGTAATCTTTGACTTCTTTAAGCAATAGTGGAAAAAAGAATTGTTTGCGTTAGAAGCTAGTTTGCAGCGTATGGTTTCTTGAGTGTGGGTGGGGGTGAAGGATATATAAATGGACGAGTGCATGGAAGAGTTTAACTTTTACTTTTGCGCGAAGAGAGAGTGTGTGTGTGTGTGTGTGTGTGTGTGAAAGAAATAAAGAAAGTCAACCACGAGGAACAAATTGTGAGATGGATGCTCTAAAAAAGTTCAATAACTTATCCAATTGTATTGAGTATTCTAATAAGAAACTAGCAGAACTAGTCATTGATTTACCGTATGTGGTCCAAATTATTCGCTCCGTGGAGACGAGGTATGGAAGAAAATAGTGGTGGACATTAACATTGAAGATGAAGTAACAAGTGTATTTCTACCGGCAGTATTTTCAAAATTAAGCGCATCAGAGATCGATGAACTAAACTCAATGGGAGGCACACTGATGCTGGTGTATTTGGGGTTGAAGAACCGCTCACATCAAGTCATTTTGAAACAGTACTCGAAGGCAAACTGATGACGGTGTATTTTGGGTTGAAGAACCGCTCACACATCAACATGTTATTAAAACAGTAATTTTTTTGGTGAGTATTGGATTATATATATATATATATATATATTATGTATTAATTGATATAACGATTGATATATTCAGTTGCTAATTATTTCTTAATTTGTTTAATTTTTCAGATTATCTAAAAACTAATAAAACGAACAGTATAACGAAGTGGAAAACTTTTAATTACCTGAGTGGGACTGAACATCGATCGCACCCGCTAATAGAGTATCATCGTGTATGCTTTCAACAGCCGGAAGAAGAGGAAGAAGATGATAATGAGGTGAGTCGTAATGAGAAAGAAGCTTGTTTTAACAAATGGACATCTTCGAGTGGAATTTCGACATTTTCAGTCTACGTTACCAATGTTAGCAAATCAGATGATAGTCAGCGAGAGGTGACAGAAACAGTTCTAAGATATCTATTGAAAGAATTATGTGAAGATGAACATTTTATTTGTTTCTTCGGATACAATACATTTGATGAGGTTTTCAAAATCGAATTTTCCATGACTTGTTACGATGTAACAAAATTGAATGAGTATAGAAACAAATTGCTTGGTAAACTTCAGGATGAATTTCCTTTTGAGGCTGTTCATTGTTCATTGGAGATTACAGGCAGTAATTTATCACAATGGCTTGAATATACTTTAAAAGATTATAGGTTTATGGTAAACCGATGTTACAGCAACTGCTGGTGGTGTATTAACAATAGTGCAAATTGGACGTATGCTTAGACATCAGTGATGGTACACCAACTGTTGGTGGTGTATTAACATTAGTGCAAATTGGACAATTGCTTAGACAACAACAACTACAACAATGACCTCACCTCCTAGCAAACGTAGAAAGGTTGATATTGTAATACATAATAACAGTGAAAATATAAGAAACCAATTGGACAATGCATTTGAAAGTGTTTCAAATTTTAGAAGTGAACTAAACGGTGCTATTTCAGTATCATACCAAATCGGGGAAAACACTCAAACCGACTTGATTGAGAACAGTGATGAGTTGATTGAATGTTGGAGAGTTATTAGTGAACACATTTTGCAACAAGCTGTGAATTTCGAAGAAATTACAATTCAAATAAAGGATGAATCTTTCTTGAGCTGTGAGTTAATTGAAACGGCATTCAATTCTAGAGTGTACACACTTGCAGTATCAAATGTTAAGAATGAGTTTTTGGATCCTCGCGAATTTTTAGCGAATGCTAATATTTGGTTTACAAAGAATGTTAAGAAAGCGTTAACTGTACAAGCTTTAAAGGTGAATTCAGTTTTGTGTGCACAATATGTGCTTCGCGACATATCAGAAACAAAATATTTTGCTATCAAAAATGAGGTAGTTTTCGAGTATACTGATTTAAATGAATTTTATAATAAGAATATCATTGAAGGTACATTGACAAAAATGAGCGAATTTGAAGCAAATGGTTCCGGGTGGGCTTTAGAGAAAATTCATAGTTTGAGAATTAATACAAATAAATATGTTGGATTTCAAGTAGGAATGTCCAATACTAGTCGATGCCTGACGTAATAGTCAATAAACATGCAGTGCTAAATTTGTATGATACAAAGGAAGCTTGTTTTGCGTGGAGTGTGGTTGCTGGTTTGTATCCAAAAACTTGAAACGTGAATCATCTTTCTTCCTATCCTAATTACAGAGATGTTTTAAATTTAGATGGTATTCCAATTCCGATGGAAATGAAATATTTAAACAAGTTTGAAAACCAAAACAATATTTCTGTAAATGTGTATGGAGCACAATATGATGAAAACAATTGGGTATGTATGGGAACAAACGAAGTAAAAGGAAAAAAACTTTTACTATTGTACCTTTGTATGTATCAGATAAAGTATATGAAAGGAGTGTAGACTTATTGATGTTACAGATTGGAAACAGTTAAAGTGATCACTTTTGTTTAATTAGAAATCTTGCTCGCCTTGTGCGTTCAAGCGTCACTAGCACTCACAGAAGGATTTATATATGTAGACGTTGTTTGTCATATTATTTTCTTGAGGATGAGTTAAATGTTCACTTTGCAGACTGTAAACAGTTTCCTGTTGCAAAAAGCATAATGCCGACTGATGAACAAAGATTTGTTAATTTTACAGAATTCCGAGTTAAAGATACAGTTTCATTTATAATATATGCAGACACTGAATGCGTCTTGTCTCCAATTTCCTCCTGTTTTCCAAATAGTGACATTCATAACTCTACTTTAACACAAAAACATATTCCTTACAGCATTTCTTTATACCTTCATTGTAATTTTGATAGTGAATTGTGCAGTTTCAAACTCTTTAGGGGAAATAATTGCATTGAATTGTTTGTAAAGGAACTTTATAGTATTGTGGATAAACTTCAAACATATTACTTATCGGTTAAGCCAATGTTAAAGATGACCGAAAATGAAGAAAGATTATTTTTGTCAAGTAAAATGTGTCACATTTGCGAGAAACCGATTGCAGATAATGAACTCAAAGTACGCGATCATTGTCACTTAACTGGAAAATATTGAGGAAGCGCACACAATTGTTGTAATTTAAATTACAAAGTAACAAAGGTTTTGCCTATAGCATTTCATAATCTAACGGCCTATGATGGACATTTTATAATTAAAGAAATTTGTGAGAAACGTGATGGAGAGGTGTTACATAATCCTGGTGATATAAGTTTGTTGGCGGTGAATATGGAACGTTATAAAGGGTTTACAAAGTATGTACGGGTTAAGAATGGATTCATTCAGTTAAGATTTATCGATACATATAATTTCTTGTCCTGTTCACTAGATCAATGTTCATCTTCGTTAAGTGAAGATTCAAAGCAAATAACTCGACGTTATTTTAATGATGATGCACAGTTTCGACTTACTGCGAGAAAAGGCGTGTTTCCCTATGAATACGTCACGAGTATGGATGTACTTAACGAAACTAAATTACCTGAAATATCCAAGTTTTATAGCAGTCTTAATGATCAAACAATATCGAATGAAGAGTATGAGTTTGCTCAATCGGTGTGGGAAACGTTTTCCTGTCAAACATTAGGAGAATACGCCGATTTGTATTTAAAAGTTGACACACTTCTTTTGGCGGATGTCTTTGAAAATTTTAGATCGAATGGCATGGAAACTTATGGCATTGATGCAGCTCATTTTTACACTGCTCCATCTATGTCTTGGTGTGCTATGAAAAAGATAACCAACGTTCAACATGAATTGCTTCAAGATATTGATATATTACACTTTTTTGAACGATCTATTCGAGGAGGAAGTGTTCAGTGTATAACACGACATGCGATTGCTAATAATAAGTATATGAAAACTAATGATGAGAAAAAGCAAGAGTCCTACATAATGTACTTTGACGTTAATAATTTATATGGATATGCGATGATGGAATATCTTCCAACGGGTGGCTTTAAATGGGTTGCAAATGTTGAAGGCTTTGATGTTTTAACTATTGATGATACTTCAGAAATTGGATATATTTTGGAAGTAGATTTGACTTATCCTCAAGAGTTACATGACAAACATTCAGATTACCCTCTATGTCCCGAAAAGTTGACAAAGCTAATGGCTACCCTAGATAATAAAGAACGTTATGTTTTGCATTATAGAATGTTAAAGCAATGTATTCAACTAGGAATGAAATTAGATCGTATTCACAGAATAATTGAATTCAATCAGAGCCAATGGCTAAAACCATATATTGATGTGAACACAGAGAAACGAAAACATGCCAAAAATGATTTTTTTTATTTTTATAAATTGATGAATAATGCAATTTTTGGTCGTTCACTGATGAATGTGAGGAAGTTAAGGGACATCAAATGGGTCACCAAATGGCATGGAGCTCGTGGTGATAGGCCTTTAATAGCTAAGGCTAATTTTAAACATAGAATTATATTCGATGAACAATGTATGGTCATCGAGATGAGTAGACTAAAGATTTTTCACAATCAACCAGTATATGTTGGTGCATCTATATTAGATTTGTCTAAATGTAAAATGAATGACTTGTCATTACAATGTTATTTTAGCAAATCCTGAATCAAATGTGAGGTTGTTATACACAGACACCGATAGTTTTATAGTGGGAAGACTTTTAAATCTGTTGCAATTCATGTAAGTAAAGCACATCCAGAGGTTTATCGTAGAGGTTTAACGTCAAAATATAAGACCTCAGATCAAAGTTTGCATAAATCCGATGGAGGTGGTAGTCACTTGCTGAATGAAGAAATTGATTATGTGCCAACTAGCGCTAATAGCGAAGGTGCGGCTGCATTAGATTCCAAATTAGATGCTATAAAGGAATTTGAACGAAAATTCACGGACGTCAAAACTAAAGGTGATATTCAAGCTTTCGAGACAGTTAGTGTTGAACTAACGGAATTCTTGGCTGACGCAATCAGTTCGCTCTCAGGACCCAAACATCCAGCTATTCGCTATTATAATGCGCGGAGAAAACGACAGGGGGTTCATACAACTAAATATTCTAAGACGAAAAATCCATCAAGGTTAACAAAGCGAAGCAGAGACAAAACTAGGACAAAATATCAATATGAAGTAGCGCAATATCAGTATTTCAATCAAAGGCGCAAAGTCGTACGCATGATTATGAATAATAAAAATGGCACAGAATGTAGAATTCCCGTATCCACAGTTTTCGAACACTTTCAAGATTTATTTGGAAAAGAGAATGAATTAACACACTTGCAACCAACAGAAGCCGTTTGTACAGAGGAAGACATTGAAATTGAAGATTCTGAAATTAATTCAGCTCTTGCCAGAGTACGAGCAGATACAGCAGCTGGTCCTGACCGAGTAATTATCAGAGCTGTGATGGAACTTAAAACATCAAAAGTGTTGAGTCTCCTTGCAAACGATATGCTCAAATTTAAGAAATGCCCCGATATATTCAAAACAGGAAGAACAGTACTTCTCCACAAAGGAGGATGTGCTGAAGAAATAAGTAACTGGAGACCTATCACCATATATTCAGTAATCAGACGTATTATAGAAAAAGTGATTGACATGCGACTACGTTCATTTGTAGAGTTCTCCGTACATCAAAGGGGATTCATTAATCTCCCTGGTACACATGTTAATACCTCAATTATTAATGGTTGCTTCAGGAATGCTAAAACAAAGAAAACTAGCTGCTGTGTGGTGTTCCTGGATGTTTCAAAGGCATATGATAATATTGGCCATGAACATCTTAAGCGGTGCATTAATCGAGTAAATATGCCAAACAACTTGCGAGATTTAGTAATCGACCTTATTTTAGGAAATAGTATCAAAGTTGAATGTGGTATTAATAAAACAGTGAGCATAGAGCTTAGGAAAGGCGTCGCTCAGGGCTCTCCAATCTCACCTGCTTTATTCAACCTGGCAATAGATGATACTATCAAAGAACTCACAGACCAGGAGATCATTCAGGAATATGGGTATCAGCTGTCACCTGGCGTTGAAAATGTTTCAGCCTTAGCGTTTACGGATGATATTGTAGTATTAGCAAAAGATGAAGCTTCGGCGCAGGAACTCTTAAATACCGCCGTTAATAGTTTATCTGCTATAGGTCTTTCCATGAATCCTTCAAAATGCAGAATGATCAATATTAAAGAAGGTAACCTTTGTCAGAGAAGTGCTGTGACACTAGGAAATACTGATTTGACAAGTGTAAAATCTGGGGAAACCATAAAATATCTGGGAATAACTTTTGAAGATGAAATTGTGTTTGACAAGAGCAAATTGATAAATAGTTTAGAAAAAGACTTGAATTCTCTCACAGTTTCTTGTTTACTAAAACCAGACCAAAGGTTAAACATAATTAATCAATACATTTGGCCAAGTCTGATTTATACAATACAGAGTACACCGTTAAATAAAATTCCATCAAGTTTTCTGGTCGATGTTGATAAACTTTTGCGATCAACTATCAAAGAAATCATTGGTTTACCACATGACTGTCCCAATGATATGTTGTATGCATCCAGGAATGTTCGGGGTCTGGGTTTAGTTAAGGTTGAATGGGAAGCATATATACAGCATTTTAATATAGTTCAAAAGTTACTCGGAGTGGAAGATGTTCATTTAGATATTTGTCGAAATCTTGACGAGGAAAAGAAAGAAATTCTTCAATATTTTAATTTTCCAACTAGTGATTGCACAGAATCAAAATCAGGACGTTGGGTACGAAATGAGCTTCGGAAACAGTCATTTGAAGCTTGGTGCAAACTTCCTCATAAAGGTAAAGGAGTGGAAGTTTATGAACAACATCCTAAGAACAACTCGTGGATAAATAACAGAAAAGGCTTATCGTGCTCTGAATGGACGAATGCCATCAAAATGTCCTGCAACATCTCAGCGGTGAGAGCTGTTCCGGGGAGAAGTCAGCACACAACCCTATGCCGACAACCAGGATGTGACCAACCAGAGACGCTAGGACATGTCCTGGGCCAATGTTCTAAAGGAGAACTGTTGCGAAATTCCCGCCATCACAGAGTTCGATCATCAATTGCCACTTCCCTGAGGAAATTGAAATGGAAAGTTTATGAGGAAGTACACTGCATTTCGGAAAATGGTAGTCACCGTAGAGCAGATATCGTTGCAATTGACAGGAAGAACGGAAGGGGTTTGGTCCTGGACCCCACGGTACGAATGGAAGTGGACATTCCGCAAGCCGTACGAGTCAACGAGGAGAAAGAGGCTATTTACCGACCATGCATACCTCACTTGAGTGAGAGATATAACTTAACTAAAAATGCATGGAAAGTGAATGGCCTTCTATTCGGAGCTCGTGGAACATCTTACAAGTTCGTCGTGGATATCCTCAAGAAGCTTGGCATCATCGAGGATGATCTTGAGAAGATCTGCTTGGGCATTTTGAGAGCTTCAATCAACATGCTACATAACCATTTATATGGTATATCGTAATGAATTATGTACTGTAGAACCAACAATGTACCTACACTGTAGATTATTCTGGACCTTTATGGTCTCCCGGAATGCCGGGCGGATGTCCTTCAGGAAATATATATAATATATTCTATTATGATATTTAAGAGTTCATGAAACAGCATTCAAATTTGTTTGATACTGGAAACTATGAAACAAACAATCCTTTTGGCATTGTGAGACAAAATAAAGGTGAAATTGGTTTAATGAAAGATGAAAATGCTGGAAGGATTGTTGAAGAATTTGTGGGGTTAAGACCCAAAATGTATGCAATAAAATTGTGTGATGAAATGAATAGCTTGTGTAAGGCTAAAGGCATTAAGAAGAGTGTGAGTAAAAGTATGAGTATTGATGAGTATCGAAAGTGTCTTTATAACAGAGATCAAGTCAACAAAGTTCAAGTTTGTATAATTTCAAAATCTCATTCTGTATTTACTGTTCGGCAAAATAAGTTGGCAATTTCATCAAACGAAGATAAAAGACACATAACTGAAAACGGAATTGATACTTTACCGTTTGGTCATTTTTCTCTGAAAAAGTGATTAGAAACAAATTTGAGATTTAAGCACTTCATCTCACTTACTTTATTTCTTTCACACACACACACACTTTTATTCTGTTAATAATACTAATTTTTTGTGTGTTCCTTTGCTTATGAAAAAAAAAGAATAAATAATAACCCAAATTTTGTGTGTATTATTAAAAAAAACACCTCCCCCCACCATTCCCATTTTCCAGAAATATATATATGTATAATTACTTTATATTACATATCATTTAGTAATGGTGCGTTGTAAGAGGAGCAACTCTACCACTCAATATAAACGAACAGGAAGTGGATCATTAATTAGTCGTGTACTTAATAAAACTATTGATAATTTACCCGTGGAATTACACATCCCGGGATATGAATATTGTGGACCAGGAACAAAATTAGAAAAGCGATTGAGCCGTGGTGATACAGGAATAAATATATTAGATAAAGCGTGCAAAGAGTACGACATTGCTTACGCAAAGCATAAAGATTCAAACAAAAGAAGAGAGGCTGATGAAATTTTAGCTTCAAAAGCTTGGTCTCGTGTAAAATCCCGTGACGCATCATTTGGAGAGAGAGCGGCTGCACTAACAGTGGGTGGCATAATGAAAGCTAAGTCTAAGATTGGAGGAGGTAAGCGAAACTTAAATAATAAAAAAAAACAAGAAAAGATTAAAAAAAGAAGAACATCGAAAAAGCAAGGTGGTATTTTACCCCTACTTCCGATATTTGCAGCCTTGTCGGGCTTGGGGGGGTCTAGCAGGCCGAGCAGCCGGGGTGGCGTCTGCTATAAACAAGGCGAAAGCTGCTCAAGAAGAACTAAAAGAAATGAAAAGACACAATCGAATGATAGAAGCAATGCGAGGAAAAGGAGGTCAAGGCATTTATTTAAATCCTCCTGCATACAAAAGATAATTAACCAAATACCAAATAAAGCATTAAGTAATTTCGATTTAGCTAAATACGCACATCAATTAAAGATTCCAAATTTTAGAGGAGTCTTTATGCGAGATACGTTACCAAGATATCCTCGAAAAAATGAAAACTGTATTGTTAACCTTGAATCGATGGATAAATCCGGTTCACATTGGGTGGCTTTCAGTAAACGAGGTAAATATGTGCATTATTTTGATAGTATTGGTAATTTAAGACCGCCATTAGAAATTTTAACATATCTTAAAAATTGCTATCTACAATATAATTTTCATTCATATCAATCGATTACTTCTTCGATTTGTGGACATTTATGTTTAGTCTTCTTGTATTGTATAAATAAGGGAAACACAGACCGTCTTTAAACATTTCAAAGATGGCTTTCGAAAGACGGATAACTCTTGAAGGTAAAGGCTCGAAGATTGATGTTACATTGGAGAACCCGATTCATCTTGTAGGAGCAGAGTTTTTTGAAATAGGACTTGCCGGATTGTATACATCTAATTCTATTCGAAATGTTACCAACAGAAATAATAAATTTCGCATTCATTTTACTAATTTTTTATCAATTGATTTAGTGGTACCACCGGGTATTTATGAATTTGAAGATCTAGCCTCAACATTTGATGATTTACTTAGTTATCACTCATTGTTGAAACTTATACCAGAACATTTAGAAAAAACAAAAATGTATGTGGAAGAGGAAATAGATGGAAAAAGAGACAACCGTCTCGATTTGTCTTCTCCGTTTAATATTGATTTCACTGTAGCCAACAGTGTAGCAGGGCCTTTAGGTATTGAAAAGAAAGTTTACCCTAAGGAGAATAAAAGAGAAATTGAAATTGATCGAAATAGAATCGATAATGAAGTAACAATTAGCGAGAATAATAACGTTTTGGCTATAAAGTTGAACGAAGCGGATAGAGCGATTTTAATAATACCCAATGCTAGCTATACGTTAAAACAATTAAGTGAAAAGATTAATGAATTATTAGTCGAACATTTATTAGGTGACAAAGACAAATTCCCATCATTTTATATTAATTATGATAAAGTCTTTTATCATTGTAAACTACATTCGAAAGTGTTTGCTATAGATTTTGGTGTTGCAGATTCTATTGCAGATTTGTTAGGATTTTCTCGTAGAAAGTTCGAGGCAAACACAACTCATCATTCTGAATATACGATTAAAATTAACACTGTTAATAGTATTCGAGTATGT
Source organism: Meconema thalassinum (assembly GCA_946902985.2). Classification (NCBI taxonomy): domain Eukaryota; kingdom Metazoa; phylum Arthropoda; class Insecta; order Orthoptera; family Tettigoniidae; genus Meconema; species Meconema thalassinum. The sequence continues at coordinate 182,597,616 of OX336393.1, forward strand.
TGCAACCTTGTGCTTGGTACGAGTTCTTATTTGAACCATAAACCAACACACTCTTTATATAATTCTAAAGCTCATGTTCCTGCTGGTTACCCGATTGTTGTACAACCAACAACAATTAATTTTTTGCCTATAAACACCAAGGTTATTCAACATGTATCTGTGCAACTTGAAGATCATCTTCAACAGCTCATTGATTTGCAAGATGAAGATTTAACTGTAGAATTAATTATTCGTCCAGCACGATATCTTGCTATATAAAGTAATGAAATACTGTTATGTCTTCATTCTACTTGAGTAAGCTTACTAGAAAACATTCACAAATATGGTTATACTATATAATACTCAAAGTTTGAAAAAAAAGAAGTCGACTCTGATTCGAAAAAATAATATAAATCAATCAGCTAAAATTTCTAAAAAAAAAAAAAACAACGACATCGCACCTTGAAATCTAAGAAACAGTTATCGAGTAACAACAAACATTTCTTACAGTCTTTAGGCTATCGCGTACTTTAATTTACTAGCAGTCTCAACAAAACGCCAAGAAAAACGTCTATACACATGTAAATACTTGATACCTTCGAGCATAAATACAGGCCTGTTCAGTGGAGTAAGGGATAGGGTAAATTATAATAATTTATAATAAATTCCAGCATTTCCATGTTTAATTATTTTTCTTTCATGTTTCGGAGTTGAGAGGAAACGTAGGCTAAAGAAATGCAAGTAATTAAGTCAAGAATTTTAGGGTTATTTAGCAATGAATTAACATACGTATGGAAATAAATGGCCGATCCTTTTTTAAACGTCTCCTTACATCCATACGCGACACAGTAATACACCATTCTGACTTAATAATGAATAGAAATCACTTTAAATAACGCAATTCTATCATCACGTGTAGTATTTGAGTGCTCCAAACTACCGCAGTTCCCTTTAGTCAGCTGATCAGCAGATTAAAGGGTAAACAGAGGACCTTGTAATGGAAGGTGATAGGGGAATGTGGGGAAATGATTTTTAATGAGGGTTTAAACACACATTTTCGTAATTTATATGGCATTGGGAAAAGCATCGCACGTTTCTTTACGTGCTGGAAGGTAGCAAAGCTTAAGAATGTAACATATTTGGTGTTAAAAGTGGCTGTCGTGTTCCGTAATACTCATACATCCAGGATCCCATCTTGTAAATAATTAATAACAAATCCAACTCTGAATTAGGCCTACTGATTTTTGAACAGAATTGTGTTTGTATAAAAAGTGGCTGTCGTGTTCCGTAAAATATGCAAGCCGACAGCTTTAAACTATGCAGAGGTATAGTACATGACATTCTAGATCAATTTGGAGTAACTTATGAACGTCAGTGCTACCAGCATGATTCTAAGCCTGCTGATAAATGCAACTCCGAACATAAAAATGCTTTATGTCCCTGCTGATAAGACCATTTTTTATTACATGTAACTTCTATACTATCTATTGGATTTCAACCAAATTTCGTATGTGCTATGTGTACCATAACAGATATGGCTATGCTTATTCTTATGAGCAACCAGGGCTACCAACTGTTAATAATTGCTGTGTCTATTTTAACCTAATATTAATATATCAGAAAGTATGTAAGCCAACAGCTTTAAACTTTGCACACGTATAGTACCTGACATTCTAGATTAATTTGGAGAAACTAATATACGTCAGAGCTGCCATCATGGCTCTAAGCTGGATTAAATGTAGTGTGGACTACACAATGCAGTCGTCAATGTTCAGTGTCAAATTGCAGGTTATGCTACAGATGTGACGGTGTAGTCGTCGATAATAAATATTAAACGTAAGTTATGGACAGTGCGTTTGGTTGAGGGAATTTTGAGATTCTTCTAGGATAGGCTACATTGCATCCCTAAATTAGTCAATTCTTCGTAGAATTTCAGAATTCTGGGTTATTTTTTCGAAGGTTTCCATGATTCATGGAAAATGGAATTTAAAAGGGAACAGTTCATTGATTAAAATATTTTCCTATGTAGGAAATGTAATGCATAGTTGTTAAATACATTTTCTAATGATGAAAAATAATTTGGGAAATGATGTAGCAAGTTAATAGATTGAACTAATTTTTGAAGCTTTCGGGCGTACAATCAAAAATGACCAGCTAGACAAACACAATTCTGTTCGAAAATCAATAGGCCTAATTCAGAGTTCGATTTGTTATTAAGTATTTACAAGAGGGGATCCTGGATGTATGAGTATTACGGAACACGACAGCCACTTTTTATACAAACACAATTCTGTTCAAAAATCAGTAGGCCTAATTCAGAGTTGGATTTGTTATTAATTATTTACAAGATGGGATCCTGGATGTATGAGTATGAGTATTACGGAACACGACAGCCACTTTTAACACCAAATATGTTACATTCTTAAGCTTTGCTACCTTCCAGCACGTAAAGAAACGTGCGATGCTTTTCCCAATGCCATATAAATTACGAAAATGTGTGTTTAAACCCTCATTAAAAATCATTTCCCCACATTCCCCTATCACCTTCCATTACAAGGTCCTCTGTTTACCCTTTAATCTGCTGATCGAGATGTTGGTTTCACGTCACAGTACAGGCGCAGTGTGGCAATGCGCACTCTATTGTATTTATGATCGAAGTTTACAACATAATATTATTTATTCTTTGGATGTCGCAAACTATCGTACTGTTTCATCTATGTAATATTTAGAACATGATTTTATTTCTTATTTGGATGTCACAAACTATTGCACTGTTTTATCTATGGAATATTTTCATTGTATGTATTTGATAAGTGCGTAATATTTATTTATGTCTTAATGTATATTTGGGCTGAGGAAGCACTAACGTTTGTGCGAAACATGTACCCAATTGTATAAATAGACTATTAATCACAGAACACCTATATAATTAATATTGTATTGAAAAGACGGAGAATATTGATAGTTTTATTAGTAAACATATTCAATACGGACCTGAAATGGATAATATTATTCCAATCGCATGACGGCGCCGCAAACATGCGTGCTGAAATCAATGGTGTACAAGGTTTGATTCGAGAAGTTATCGTATGGCTGTATGCCTGTATATATCTAGTGCTGGGTACATAGGCTAAATCTGGTTGTTATTAAGGCTATAGGATTTTCGTTGGATGCAGTAGACCTTCTTGGAAATTGAGAAAAATTGTTTGCATTTATAAGTAGCTCCAAGCTACGCGTTGAAGTGTACAGTAAAATGCAAACTAAACACTATGAGAAAAGAAAAACTCTTTTGAGATTGAAAAGGATTACTACCATTAGGTGGATGTCCCATTCGAGGGCTTTAGATACAGTGCTTTTGACTCATGATGCCGTGATTGAAACTCTCGAAGAAATAAGGCGTATTGAAGGACCAGGAAATTATGAAGCAGCAGCCCAAGCCGCTGGGCTGATCACTTATTTCACCAAAGAAAAATTTGTCTACACAGCAATAGCTTTTGTAAAAATATTTGCAATTGTTGATCCGTTCGCAAAAATTTTGCAAAGCCATCTTTTATCAGCTATGACGGTGCTTGAATCAAATTTAGCAAGGCTTGAAAAACTGCGAAAAAAATTAATTGTATCAAGTCGGAAGCTGAGGATTTCATGCAGAAATCTAACACTGAGTTTGTGCATTTACACCAAACTAGTCGTCTGAGAAAGAAGAAGAAAATACCAGGTGAGTTAGCAATCGACGAGCCTATTGCTGACCCTCTAGAAATATTTAGGGTTCACACTTTCCTTGAATCTGTGGACGTTGTCGTGAGTCAAATGAAAGAACGTTTCATGGGTGAGACCAATAATGACAAAATTGTTCTTTGACTCCTGAAAGACATGGCTTTGTTGTCTAAAGCCCGCTTAACTCATATTCGAGAAAATAGTGAAAGTTTACCTGTGGATGCCTTTGCTTGTTTCAAATCAGTTCATGGCAAATTCTTTGATGATCAAGAGGCGAGGAATGAATACATAGCATTTTCCCGTTGATTTGAGGGTATTCAAAAATCAATCCCTCTACCCGAGAGACTTTACGATGAGCCTGTGCCATCCGAACCTATGCAATCGGAATCAGATTTGGACGGAAATAGCGAGGATGAAGATCTAGGTGGTTTAGGGGATGAACTGAGACCGATAGTTGCTTTTGATGATATGCAACAGACGGCGACATCATAACGGTACCGGAGATAGATCTTCATGAAGATGTAGGCGATTCTGTGTGTAACAGTGAGGAAGAGGAGGAAGTGGAAAACGGAGCGCAAGCGAATGGGGAAGATGAAAATATATAGGAAAAAGATGAACCGCGTAATGTTGGCAGCCTTCTTGAGATTTTCAGAGCGTTTTGCTTAGCTAAACTTAAAGGTGTCTTCCCAAATTTGAATTTTATCTTGAAGATTGCTGTCACTCTCCCAGTAGCGAGCGTTTCGAATGAAGTCTCCTTTTCCAAGCTTAAACGCGTAAAAACAGACTTGCGCACCACCATGGGTGGTTATCGTCTGTAGGCTTTACTTATCATTTCAAGTGAATGGGATATTGATATTGATTTTGAAAAAGTCATTTACATATTCGCAACCAAGAGCTCTCTGCTTGCAAAAAGCCTTTTGTTATAGCAGCTGATTGTGTAGCTTGATTTTTGTCTCAACTTGATTTCGATGCTCATTTATGAATGTGTTTTATTGATTGTTTTTCTAGTATTGTAACTTGATTTTTTTATTCGAAGCTTATTCGTTAAGGTTTTGTATTGCAGCTTGAGCTTTATTTATTTATTTATTTATTTAGTGTATTTAATAATTACAACCATGATAGGTCATTTTACACTAATATTTTAACAATTTCAAATAATATTAACAAAAATAACAACGATAACAACAACAACAATAACAGGTAACAATTGGCAGTGATGGCAGCAAGGGACAAATCTCGGGAAAGATGCAGGGAGTGATTGGGGTAGTGGGTGATTAGGAGGGTGAGGGGGTAGGAATCGAGGATGAAAGGGATCTTCTAATGTTATGTTAGAATGTTCTATAGGGAGAGAATATGTCAATCTTTGGAAGGGAGTTACTAAGGGTAGGTAGACGGTGGAAGATAGAGCGCTTCTGTACTTCAAGTCGTGGGCGAGGTATATGGTGTAAATGGTTCTGACGTGTTGAACTGGAGGGAACATGAAGTGGGAAGTAGCTTAAGAGCATGTTACATTTTGTGTAACCATTCATAACTTTATGTAGGAAACACAGGTCAGTAAATTGTAAGCGGCTTCTCAGGTCGAGTACATTGAGCTGATTTAGAATGTCGGATTTGGCAAACTGCCTTAGTGAAGGATTGCGAGCTTTGACTATTGATATGAAGAAATTAAAGACACTGTTCAATTTAGAAATATTGGTTATAGCCGAAGTAGACCAAATTGGGGAAGAGAAACCTAGGATAGGGAGAACATATGTGGTGAAGTATAATTTAAGTGCAGTAAGGTCTTTAATTTTTATGAATCTGTATACACACATCAAAAAAAGTTTTGCATCACCTCGGTTCCAAGAGTTCCGGAACCTTTAAATACAAAGGGAATAGAGATCAACACAAACAACATTTCAGCTCGTTTTATTGCTCATGAGACCCACACATTGCATGTTGTACCATCATACAGCTAGACTTTCAGCATTTGTGGTCCAGATTGCAGTACACACCACTACCTCTAATACCCAGTAGCACGTCCTCTTGCATTGATGCATGCCTGTATTCGTCGTGGCATACTATCCACAAGTTCATCAAGACAATGTTGGCCCAAATTGTCCCACTCCTCAACGACAATTCGGCGTAAATCTCTCAGAGTGGTTGGTGGGTCAAGACGTCCATAAACAGCCCTTTTCAACATATCCCAGGCATGTTCGAAAGGGTTCATGTCTGGCGAACATGCTGGCCACTGTAGTCGAGCGATGTCGTTATCTTGAAGGAACGCATTCACAAGATGTGCACGATGAGGTCGAGAATTGTCGTCAATGAAGACAAATGCCTCTCCAATATTCTGTCGATATGGGTGCACTATGGGTCGGAGGATGTCATTCAGGTATCGTAAAGCCGTTTCGGAGCCTTCCATGACCACCAGTGGCGTACGTCGGCCCCACATAATGCCACCCCAAAACATCAGGGAACCACCACCTTGCTGCACTCGATGGACAGTGTGTCTAAGACGTTCAGCCTGACCAGGGTGCCTCCAAACACGCCTCCGACGATTGTCTGGTTGAAGGCATATGCGACACTCATCGGTGAAGAGAACGTGATGCCAATTCTGTGGGGTCCATTCAGCATGTTGTTGGGCCCATCTGTACCGCGCTGCATGGTGTCGGGGTTGCAAAGCTGGACCTCGCCATGGACGTCGGGAGTGAAGTTGCGCATCATGCAGCCTATTGCGCACAGTTTGAGTTGAAACACGACGTCCTGTGGCTGAACGAAACGCACTATTCAACATGGTGGCATTGCTGTCAGGGTTCCTCCGAGCGGCAATCCGTAAGTAGCGGTCATCCACTACAGTAGTAGCCCTTGGGCGGCCTGAGCGAGGCCTGTCATCGACAGTTCCTGTATCTCTGTACCTCCTCCATGTCCGAACAACATCGCTTTGGTTCACTCTGAGACGCCTGGAAACTTCCCTTGTTGAGAGCCCTTCTTGACACAAAGTAACAATGCGGACGCGATCGAACTGCGGTATTGACCTTCTAGGCATGGTAGAACTACAGACAACATGAGCAGCGTACCTTCGTCCTGGTGGAATGACTGGAACTGATCGGCTGTCGTACCCCCTCCGTCTAATAGGCCCTGCTCATGCATGGTTGTTTACATCTTTGAGCAGTTTTAGTGACATCTATGAACAGTCAAAGGGACTGTATCTTTGATACAATATACACAGTCAACGTCTATATGCCGGAGATCTGGGAACCGAGGTGATGCAAAACTTTTTTTGATGTGTGTAGAATGCCGAGACTGTGCATTGCCCGAGATTTGATATGATCAATGTGGGGAGAGAATGTCAGTTTATCATCGTGAATAATACCTAAATTTCTTACCTGAGAAACCGTATCCAATTTATTTCCACACATTTTATAGTCCGCTTGATTTCCAGATTTCAGTAGTGAGAAAGAAACTTTGAAGCACTTTTTGGGATTTGGAGATAACCTCCATTTGTTGAACCAATCAGTACATGTATTCACTTCTTCCTGGAGCTCAGCGTGGTCGTCAGAACTGGAAATTTCTCTGAATATCTTGAGGTCATCAGCGTACAGAAGAAGGGAACATGGAGAATTTTGCACGCATGTGTTTATATCGTCTATATACAGCACAAAGAGAAGGGGTCCCAGGATACTGGGAGCCAGGACGATACAGACCCTGGAAGCACTACCCGTTGTTGCCTATTGGACAGGAAGCTTTGTATTAGGGATAGGAAGGATCCATGTACGTTGTATCATGAAGCAAGCTTGTTGAGGAGAAGGAAATGATTCACGGAATCAAATGCTTTGGCCAGGTCAACGTAGATTACATCTAGCTGAGATTTTTGATCTAATGTAGAAATTATGTGATGGTTCCGAACAGTCAGATTTGTTAAACATGATTTTCCAGGGACGATGCCATGTTGTTCTTCTGAGAGGTATGGTTTGGTGAAAGTGAGGAGACGGCAATGTATTATTTTTTCGAAGACTGAAGAGAGTATAGGGACGATAGATATAGGTCTGTAAGAGGAAATTTCGTGCTTGCTGCCTGATTTAAAGACAGGTGTGGCATCAGCTCTTTTCCATGAGTCAGGAAAAGTGGCGGAAGTCATGCACCACTTGAGTATTATGGAAAAGGGGATGCTGAGAGATGCAGAGGTGTTTTTCAGGAATATAGGGCTTATGTCTGATGGTCCAGTAGATCGATTTGTGGGCAGACTTTTTAAAATATTTTGGATTTCATCGGGAGTCGTTGAAATTTGAGACAGTGAATCAGAACAGACGCTAGTAAGTTGAGGGGAACTGGGGATTGGTACGGGAACTGAAAAGGTTGAGTGAAACTATTCATTGAAATGTGTGGACCTCGATTCAAATGGGATTTCTTCATTATGGAGGTTTAGGTTAAGTGGAATTCTAGGAGTCTTTCTACGGGATGATATAAGTGTCCAGAACTTCTTCGGGTTATTCTTGAGATTTCCTGTTATGGAAGAAATGTAGCTTGATTTTTGCCTGGAATAAAACACCTCGATTTCAAAACTCATGGTTTAATTTTTATGTCGAAATCCTACTCAATGTTTACTTCTCAAAAGTGTTACGGTATGTTTTCATGTCGATCGCACAACTGTCTATAGTGCGTCTCTACCTTAAAAGAGACAGTATGGAATTAAAAGTAGTATTTGCCTCTCACTCGCACTCCTATGTCCTGCAATTACCTACGTCCTCTTCTACGCCGGCGATGTTGCCATTTCCCAATAATTGAAAGTGATAAATCTAAGGAAATGTTTGCGTGGTCTTATGGCGAATTTTCCGCTCTTTATGATAATGTAAAAATAAAAGCCATAAATAATTAACACATGGCCCAATTTTCACAATTACTATATTTTAGCGCGAATCTATATTTTTGCAGGTATAAAACTTATCACGCCTTAGATAATGAACTAATGATCGCAACAGATCAAGAATTTATTTTTAGATTGCCTGATGTTGGTAGAAGATACCCTATTTCTCAGGGCAGTAATTATTTTCATAATAAGAAAGTTATGATTTTTTTCTTAAATGTTACTTGAAAAATCTGGGATGGTGTCACACAAAAGTTACGAAGCGAGAAACATTTTTGCTTTTGACTTTACGTTGGTGACTAAGCGAGAAGAAATGTTCATTAATGTCTGAAATAGTTTTTAAAATAAACCAGTGCTCAATATCAGATAGCATTCATAAGTTATAGCACTTTGCGTACTCCTCCCGCCCAGCGCTGACGCACCGAAAGTTTGTTTACTAATGTGGCCCGTAGGGTATCTCCCCGACTGCGTTTGAAGGAGGGTAGGTGATGGTGGGAAGTTAAACTGTGAAATGAAGTGGAGCTTGCGTTCTTTATAAATTGTCCGCCTCGTTGCGTAGTGGCTAGCATTCTTGGATGTCACTGTGCTGTCAACGTGGAGGCCCGGGTTTGAATCCCGGCTCTGCCAAGAAATGTAATTCTGGTCTGAGGGCTGGAACGGGGTGTACTCAACTTCATGAGACAAAACTGAGAAGAGGCGGGTTCGATTCCTACCTCAGCCATCCTCGAAGTGGTTTCCATAGTTTGCCTTTGTTCGTCCCGGGAATGAACAAGGGTTCGTTAATGGTGCAGAGTTAACTTTTCTGTGCCAAAAGAACACGGAAGACACCCACGACGAAATTACAGGTGAAGTGTATGAAAAGTGGTTCGCCGAGTAATTGTTGCCCAATGTTCCCGAAGGATCTAGCCTAGTAATAGACAATGTAGGCTATCACAGCAGAGAAATATGTTCGTTGCTTGCCACCATACCACAGTGAACTCAATTCCATCGAAATGGTATGGGCGCAAGTAAAGAACTAGCCTATATAAAATTGAACAACGTCTCATTCAGGAAACTATAAATGAATAATTTAATTTCGGCTGCATACCACCACTTGACCTCCCAAAATTGGGTAAATTACGTGGACCACAATATATATTATTATTATTATTATTATTATTATTATTATTATTATTATTATTATTATTATTATTATTATATAATTATTGTGAGACACCGGAGGAAGTAGACGTGTACCTGAGTGCTCCGCAAAAAAGTTAAGTATAGCAAGGAAATGGTTTGCGACCGTTGTCAAGAAGGACTCCCAAGTGATGGTGACTATGTATTCTGCACGGGATGCAAAAGGAAATATCACTATGAATGTACAACCGTAACTGCACGTACATGGAAGGGTATGGCGAAACAAGCGAAGGAATCATGGCGGTGTCCACTGCCGTAGTTTCAAGAAGACGACGTCAGCACCTGCTGTCGCAAGCGTTGGAACAATGACCCAACCAGCTGCTAATACTGATGACACAGAGACTCCACCTTCAACACCGGGCACGGAGACAATACACGCATCGGATATCAAAGGTATGTTCTTAGAATTAAAGAAAAGGATTAGTGAACTGAAAAACCAAGTGAGTGAAAGTGTAAAAAGTGCCGACTTTATTGCGAAGAAATATGATGAGTTGATTAAGGAAACTAAGTCAAATGCAACTCTTCTGAAATCACTTACAGCAGAAATAAAAACCCTAAAAGACGAAAAGAATCTACAAGACAAAATAATATCAGATCTAAACGAGAAAGTGCACACAATGGAACAGAACGGTAGGCAACAATACATTGAAATATGTGAAGTGCCACGCGCGAAAGATGAATGCCTGGATGAAATCGTCCACAAAATTGCTGAGACTCTAGAAGTAGATCTAAACATGTTTGATGTAGAGGAAGTTTACAGGCCCCCACTGCAAAGAAAGAACAAAATCCCCCCAATAGAGGTAAAATTCAACTCTATATCCAAAAAGAATGATTTTTTTACAGAAAAGAAAAGGACAAAATTTCCTCACTCATGGGAACACTAAATCTAGGTTTTTCATTAACGAAAGTCTAACGTCATTTTACAGAGAGCTACTATGGAAAACTAAAAATCAGGCAAGAGAAAATAACTGGAAATACATTTGGGTTAAAAACGGCAAAATTCTAGCGCGAAAAAACGACGAATCTGGTATATTGAGAATCTCCCGTGAGGAAGACATTAACAAAATTAGGTAAGCACCCCCCCCCCCCCCCGCCAAAAAGAAAGAATTATTATTTAATTATTATATTAATTGATATTATGAACAGTTGGGATAGCAATATAAATGTTTCTGGAATACAAAAGGAACTCACATTTCTCAATATACCCGATTTCATCGAAAATGGTAATAAGACTAGAAATAATGCTGAAATCAATATCCTTTCTCTAAATATTCAATCTATATAAAAAACTGGGATTATTTAACCATAACCTTAGGCAAGAAAATTAATGATCTGGATATTATTTGCTTAACAGAAATTAACATACTTGAATCTAATAATTACCTATTTACTTTGGATAATTTTAATGTTGTATTTTGTAATAGAACAAGTCGTAAAGGAGGAGGCATAGCCATATATGTAAAGAACAACATGGTTATTAGAACACACAATTCATACATTTCCAATACTCATGAATCAATGGTAATAGAAATACTTCACATGAACAATAAGATTGGATTAACATGCATTTACAGACCACCTAGCACTAACATAAATGACTTTCTTGATGAACTGGAGACACATATAACACAACACACTAGTAAGTACAGCGAATACGCAATTTTAGGAGATATCAACATTGATACTTTATCTAATGACAGCAGTCTATCAGCTATCAAATATACAAATATTATGGCAACTCATGGTTTCCTACCACTTATCACTCAATGTACTCGTTATGATCCAAATTTAGACTCGAGAACATGTATTGATCACATATACTATCGTAGCAGACTAGATCAATATACTTCTGCAGTCATACAAGCAGACATCTCTGACCACTACATAACATATGCAGGTATTTGGCCAAAAAATGATAAGACACAATCACAAGATAATGAATCGACAATTACGCTAATGAACGATACTATAATACACACAAGCCTTAACAACACAGACTGGACAGATTGCCTTGAATTAAAAAATCCTAATGACATATATAACAATATAACAACCAAATTTAAGGAAATCTACCAAAAAGCATCTTACATAACCACACGTCAACACAGAAAAAAGCAAACAAAGGTTCACTTATGACCTAAAAATACAATGTAAGGAAAGAGACAAACTTTACAAAACAATGCTCAGAAACTAGGATAATATTACAATAAAAATGAATACAAAGCTTTCAGAAACAAATTTAATAAACAAAACAAAACAAAACATCAATATTATAAAAATAAGATAAATAGTTCCAAAAACGATAATAAAGGAATGTGGAAAGTCATTAATGATATAACAGGTCGGAAAACACAAACTGTCAATGAAGTCATAAACAAACACTTAAGATTACATTATACTAACGAAGTGATGGTCAATAAATTCAACAATACCTTTAGTGAAGAAATAAACAGCCTAGCTCATAACTGTAGTATCAACATATGGCAATCAAATAGAAACACATTAATGAATTCCTTTACATTACTTGAAACTGATGAACATGAAATAGAAAACATAATTAAGGATTTAAAACAGACAAATCGCCTGGGGAGGACAATATACGCTTGAAAGACATAAAGGCAACATCCAAAAAAACTATACCAATCATAACACATCTCATAAACAAGATATTCGAATCAGGCATAATACCAAAATATCTGAAATACACAATTATTAAACCAATATATATAAGAATGGCGATCACTTAGAATTTGGCAACTACAGACCAATATGCATTTTATCAATCCTACACAAAATAATGGAAAATGCTTGGATAAGAGATTGAAGAATTTCCTAAATAAATATGATATTTTAAAGGGACACCTATACGGTTTTAGGAAGGGAAAAAGTAATAAACTACTCCTGGCTGAATTTGCCAATGTAATAAATAATGCCTTAAATAAGAACAATCACATAATAGTACTTTTTCTTGACTTTTCTAAAGCATTTGGCACAATAAACCACAGTAAACTACTTGCTAAATTACACGATATTGGAATAAGAGGCACGACTTACAAACTATTTGAAAGCTATCTGAAAAACAGGGAAATGGCAGTTATGGTCAATAACACTATCAGTGACGCAGTAGAAGGAACACGGGGTATCCCTCAAGGCAGTATTATTTCACCTACACTATATAACCTGTTCGTAAACGACATGAATGAAACCATTAAACACAGTAAAATATTTATTTATGCTGATGACACCACTATATATACCATACATAAAGACTCTAAAACAGCTTTTGATAGACTTCAAGAAGACTTCAATAACATCACAAGATGGTGTCATGACAATAATCTGTATATAAATACAACCAAATCTAAAATAATGCACATCAGAGTTGATCACTTCACACAAGAAAAATACAAACTAACGCACCACAGCATATCATGCATACACCAAAACATCCTGGCAGGTTGCAAATGTAACACCTTCATAAATAGTACTTCGACACAAAAATACCTAGGAATTACCCTTGATGAACACTTTAAAATGAACACACACGCAGTAAACATAATTTAAAAAAAACTAAGAGCAAATCTCTACACCTTCTACAATCTACGATTTTATGTAGATAGGAAAACTTACAAAACAATTTATAGTGCTCTGATTGAAAGCAAGTTAAGATATGCTATAGCAGCTTGGGGAAATCAAAACACAACTTTAATTAATAATCTTCAAGATAGTCAAAACAGGTTCTTTAAATATGTCACTGATATCCCTTATTTTCATATTAAAGAGTTGCTCCAAATTACTGTACTGAATCTCTACTACCATGATCCAAGATTCAGGCATAAGGTCCCTCATAACATACAAACAAGAGCCATAACAAGTACCGAACCCATATGCTATAGGGTCCAAGGAGTGCGAATCCATGCATTTGAGGAAGAAATCAAAGAAGCGTATAGTTTCTAATGTAACTTATACTAGGAGGCCAGTATAAGGTTGTGCAACTAACGAGGACCAGGTGTTCGAGAGGATGATATCATCCCTCTTGACATTCTGAAGGGAGCGAGTCACGAGTATTAATAACCGAGTGGAAATTTCCCAGGATTAGACAAGGAAGCCTGAATCGGAATTCGAGCTGACGTTGCTGGAAAATGACAACACCGCTTATGCGCCAGAAGAGGAATAATTAAATTTAACCCGTTTACAAGTATAATAATGAGTAAACAAGTACAGTACAGTGAATCATTTTGAATGAGAGATTTTTCAGTAAAGAGAAACCATTTAATAATTGCGCAGGAAAAAACTGCTAACGCAAGACGACGTCATTGGGGAATTACCGAAGCCTGTGTGGAGGGGAGAAAGCAAAAGAAATGCAACACCCACACATCTGAGGACGAGAAATTAATTAATATCTCCGAATTGCACGATCGATTCTTAGGTGCAATGAGATTATTTGACATTGAGAAGACGAGCTTTCGGAAGGTATAATTTTTATATTTGTGGTACCATTATTTTAGAAGTTGGCCACAGAAAAGGCTAGAGTCTTATTTTTTTGTAGTGAAATAGTATAAAGCTTTGGGCTTCACCAAGCCAAACATGCAGTCTCGAACAGCCCGAGGGGTGTAATCACGCATCACGAAGTAAAAATCCGTCCAGGGGGACGTGACGCTGGATCATCAGCACATGCAGTCTCGAACAGCCTGAGGGCACGTCACTAAGCTACATCAAATACCGAATGCAGTTCGACAGTCCGTGAGGGGCATAACTCTGCGTCACATCGAAGACAGTTACCAGTACTCCTTGAGGGGAGAAACGCTGTGTTACACCGCAGAAGTAATATCCGATAGCCATAGGCGTAGCAGTATTAACGACTTGCTTGCCTCCATAAGGAGTGGTCAAGAAGAAATTTAAAGTATCGCCGTATTGAAATATTAGGAAAATCCTAGTTACAGGATTTAGGCCCGACTGTATACAAGTTATAGTGAAAGTTCGTAAGATATAGTCAGAGCAGGCCGCGAACGTCGGAGTTAAAGGCGATAGGTCGTTAAATAGACGAACGAATAGATCATAACGTACGGAAGTACCGTACCAGAAAGATAAACTGTTATTTAAATTAAAGAACCCAAAAAGGGAAGAACAGAATAAGGTTCGGAACGTATGTCAGAAACGTAGGAGTGCTAAAACAGTTCCAATAAAGAAGATAGGAGACTATAAACATTATCTCCAGAAAGCAGGCGAACTATTCTAAAAGTACTAGAATCGAGAAGTACTAGCTGCTATAAACTAAATCTATAGGAGACCTCGATCCGAATAGACTTTCGCTAGGATCGATAGACAGATCTACAAAGGAGCCGTTCAAGCTAGATAAATAGCCGGTCATCCAGGATAGGAGTAGCAGAATTGGGACTCCAGGGAACAGTAGATGTTTCGAGACTTTCGTATTCTGCAGGATAGGAAGCCGACATCGAATAAATTTCACCCTTGGAAACGGGAAATTAAGAAGGTCACGTGTGATAGGCTCAGAAATACGGCCTAGTGATCAAGAATTGTGAAGTGTAAAAATTATCAAGATTGTGTGTTAAATTAATATTTTTAGTGTTTATTATGTGTTCAAAAGGGACACATCAGTGTATAAAAATGTCGTCAATGTTAAGTGTCTTAAATGTATGTCAAAAAGTGTTTATATATAAGATGAATTCCTTTAATATGGAGTAAAAAGTTCAAAGTGGGCCCAAAATGAAGCACCGCACAAGAATAAAGATCATGGGACGATCTTAAAAACATGTGGTACTGAATTTCATTCTATTTTGGTGTCAGAAATTGGTTGTGTACAAATCCACCGGAGTTTTTGAGTAAAAGGGATGTGTTTTAATAAATAAATACTGAATAAGCAAGAACGCGGTCTGAACAATAATAAAAAAAATTGAGAAATTATAAATGATTATGTAAAGAATAAATCCCGTAGAGGAAATAAGTGAATAAAAATGTTAATGTATTTAACGAAGGTCATAAGAGCAAGCGAAATATCACTAATTATCATGAAAGATATTGAAATAAAGTAAAGTTGAAATATGAAAGAAATAGCTTTTGAGCTTGTGTAAAGAATAAAGATAATAATAATTAAATATGGAAATATTAAATAAAGATCAAATAAATTGATGTGAACATAAGAGCGTTAAAGCCTTAATGTATGTGTAAGATATAATGTTCAATGGAATATTTTAAAAGGGAGCGATTTATCGGCAACGGAAAAGATTAATATGAGAATTAAATAATATGAATTGTTACTAATGAGATTTATCAGTTCTTGGGAAGACATTTCGGCTTAAAATAATGCATAGCGCAAAAGAGCGCAAAGAATATTAAAGTGTCACGCTAGGAACGCGTAAAGGTTAAAATACTTGGTTAATTACTTATGGAGGGTAGTTGATTGCAGTGAATGGATAATTGTATAAGTCCTCTATTTGTGACATAGTATCACGAGGCATTGTGTATGTATAAAAAAGGGAGCTAATATATGGTATTATTGAGCGTATGTCATATGGGCCACGGCCGACTTTAAATCGCATTTTGTATAAGTCCTCTGTAAGGGAATGGTTCCCGAGGCACGTGAAGAGATTCGAACGCAGAATCTTCTTATGATAAAAGCCCCTTAATTCTTCGTCGTCGAATGTGTATTAATCTTCCCAATCAATGAGGACCCTCTCATAATTAATAAATGCCAAGGTTACGAAAGTGGTCTGTGAACCAAAGAATATTTGTTTGAATGGATACAGTACAGTAAAAGCCCGGTCTCTCCCCAGAACTGAATATAATGTGAAGGTTTGTTTTGAAAGCCTTGGAAATAAGCTACTAACGTGGGTTAGACAGGGAGTCGCCGTCACCCTCCGTGTCATAAATCGCGCCCGAGTCGAAGGGTCTAGCTCTCTTAAAGCGAGAGGGGCCAGAAACCGTCTCGTAAGATGTTGTAAAGAGAAATGAATACACCAGGAGTGTTTAAAGTTGTTAACGACCCGGGCGTTGAACCGAGGTCCTTGTAGATTGATATTTTCGTTTGCCTGTTCAGATCGTAGTTTCTTATATGATAATGGTCTTATAAGACATAAGAGATAAATAACAATCCCTATTGTAGTGTTGGATGGACGTAGGATTCCATGAGTTAATTGAAGACAACTAAGTTTCGGGAGTAACTATAGTTTTTTTGACTGTGTCAAGTATCTTCACGCTCTGGAGTACACAATTGATTTCCTGATTACCTTAATATATTTGTGAAATAAAGAGAGATGATAACAACTGAATGTGTGGACATGCCCAAAATATTGAGTTAGATAATTAACATAGATTTTAAATATAATTATATATTTGTTTTTGAGAAATAAAAAAAATATACAGGATAGTATTTGAGGTGTACTAGAATGACACCGTAATTATGTAAAGCATGGAGCCAAAAGAGCTCGGATTTATATAAAACTTACTGTTAATGCTTTATGGAAGTAAGACTAAGTAGGAATTGTTGATTTATGTGGAAACCACATGTTTTAAATACAATATTTGTTTTATCATATTTGTGATTCCTTGTTCATTTGGAACAAGTAGATGATTATGGGTCAGTAATTAAATTGTTAAAGTGTTTGTAGCGCCATTAATTTTATGAAATAAATGTGTTAAAATAGGAGTTGATTTTGTTGTTATTTTTGCAAGTGTATCCTCTAATTAATCCAAAATATGTGGGTCACAGAGTGGGGGAACTTACCGCTGCCCCGAAAATTCCGAATTGAGCTACGCTGGTATACTGTGATTGGCATATTTCTTGCTAAAAGGGCACATGGGGGTCGTATAAGTAATGTGCTGGATTAATAACTAGAGGAACACTTAAGACGGTCATTTCATGTAAATTAAAGTAATGATAGGAGTAGCTACAACATAAAATTAACTGACCGCATGGGTCCCTAGAAACTCATACCGAGCAGCCCTGAATTATATTATTATCAACCCCCTAGCAAATCTTAGATTTTGGCGCCCAGTACGCAGGGCTGTGTTTTCCTAGGGAAAACCCGAGTTTTCTCGAAAAATCAAAATTTTCATTTTTGAAAAAAAAAATGGTTTTCCGAAATTTTGAATTTTAAATACTTCCATAAAGGTTTATGAAATTGAATAAAAGTATCAAACGGGTACGTTGTAAGTGAATACCCGTACCAAAGTAAATTTTTAAAGAAATTGGGACACACTGATTCGGAGTATCATCTCTCAAACAAGTACTAGTGTGGTGGCATTAGTGGCCTACTGTATTTTAATATGATGTTGTTAAGTGAAGAGAGGCGGAGGCTCTCTGAAAATGTAAGGGCCGAGAGCCCAGATAAAGGTAAAACTACAGGTGAGAAAGAGTACCCAAGTAAAGAAATTATAAATGTTTCTGTAGAAAGCATGCGTGCACCTGGAGACATAGTTACACGAAGAGAAGGTAACATGTCTGCAGACAAAAGGGTAAATGTTGAGCTTTTAGAGCTCCAAATGGAAAAAGAAAATTGTACACCGATTCCAAGGGAAAATGTAATTAATACCGAGGATGATAATGATGAAGGTAATTCAAAGTCTCACATAGTAATGCCGGTTCAGGTAGGCTCAGAAAACGAAGGGGAAAAGAGCGATAGTACTGACGTTCAGGATCAGGAAAAGGTAGAAATGGCGAAATGGGATGAAATAAAAGAATTCTTGGATATAATAAGAGAAATGCGGAATGAGCATGAGAAGATGAAGGGTGAACTTTGGGTATTAAAAGATTACAATTCAAGAAAGGAGGAAGGAATTGAGGAACAAAGAGATAGGATCTCTGAAGAAATGAAGGAGATAGACAAACTTCGTGAAAGGGCAAGTAAAAATTGGTATAAAATATCCAAACAGGAATTAGAAGACTTGTACAAAGAAATCCCTAAGGTGAAGGAGTCTTTAAGAGAAACGAAGAAGGAATTTGTCGAACGTATGGTGAAAGAAGGAAAAATCGAATTAGTTTCATGGGAACAGATAAAAAGTTTCAGGAATGAAATAAGTGAGATAATGATGATGATAATTGTTGTTTTAAGGGGCCTAACATCTAGGTTATCGGCCCGATAAGTGAGATAATGGAGCAGGTATGGGATATGAGAAGAGAATGGGATAAGATTTGGTGGAAGATCGATTATAAAGAGCACGACCGGGTGAAATATATTCAGGGACAAAGGGATTATTTACAGGAAAAAAACATGATCAGATGCATTGCTTCAGAATGAGCATATATGCTGAATCTGGAATAATAAGCATTCAGGAGTTAGCTGAATTGAGGAAAGTCAAGATTCCAGAATATACAGAAATAGTAGAGGCTGCTCAGAAGAAATATGAGGAATATATATTAGCAGAGGACCTCAAAGCAAAAGAAATGGCTATCCCAGTCATAAATGAAACAGTTGTCCAGACCCAAGAGGAAAAAACAAGTTGAAATTAAAGAAGAAAAAGAAGTCACGGTGCCAGAGGAGCCCAAAATTGAGATTGGAGAAGAAAAACAAAAAGTAGAAATTATAATGATCCCAGTGGAAACTGAGGAAAACCTTGAGATCCTTCCTGAAGAAGACATGGAGACTCAGGAAGAAATAGTAAGTCCAGACCAGGAGGACAGCCAAAATGAAAATGAGCTGCAAACTGAGGAGAATCATTTTGATGAAAAGGTCGAGCTGGAAGATCAAGATGTAATCTCGGAACAGGAGATAATAAAAGAAGTAGAAGATGAAGAAACGGAAATAATACTTCCTGAAGAAACAGGGAAAGTGAATGAAACCATAATAGAAACTATCGTCGAAACACCGATAGAAACTGGGGTTCAAAATCTCACAGAAATTGAAAGAGAAAACCCAGAAGACATTCAGGAGGACCAGGAAGATGAAAGGGCATTAGAAGAAGAAGAAGGAAAATTGAAAGCTCAGATCCTTGAGTTAATGATCAAATGTCAGAATTGTCAAAGAAAGAAAAGAGAAAGGAAAACAGATGCAAACAAGAGCCAAGAAAACCTAAAAGAAAAAGATGAGATTGTTGGGAGCAATGAAAAAATGAGAGGAGACGTCTCTGAAGAAAATCAAGACAGAGGAAAACCGCCATTGGTAGTTGGTGTACCAGGAAATGGATACCCCATGGAAACAATGAAAGGAGGAGGAATAACATACGAAGCCTTAGAGAAAGAGGATGCCCAGGCATACTTCAGCTGGAAGCTCCGTAAAAAGAAAGGGAGCGATAAAAAGAAGAGAAAAGAAGGAGATCTGAAAGACCTAAAGTACTGGAAGAGTCGAAAAAAGAAATACTCTTTGGAAATGCTATCTCGATACGAGGTGAAGGAAAAGGATTATTCCATCATGAACAAACGGGTAAAGCTATTTGCAACCGTCAAAGAATAAGAGAAATAAGTATAATATTTGTTGAAATACCATCTCAAAGAGAGATGAGGAAGGGGGAAGAAAACCAGAAAGAGTCAGGTGAGGTCAGACTGAGCTCTTAAAAATCAAATGAAGTGTAACAGACTTGAAGTCTGAGAACTGTAATGAATTAAGTTACGGGTAAAGCTAATTGCACCCGCAAAGTAATTAACATAAAGTCATTAAGTTGAAAATATATAATGAATAGAGAACAGACCGACTTGAAGTCTGTCTTGAGAAAAGAAGAAAGGAAACCAACTGTTGACTCGAGTTTGGAGAAGTGCACGCCAGACGAGGGGAGAGTTGTAAACACCGAACGTGACAAGAAATTTATGGCTCTGAGTGGAGACGTCCGTGAGGGGAATAAATGAATGAATGGGAACTTTTGAAGACCCAACCTAAACATAGACCAGAGAGGAAAGGAACTTTAAAGAAGTAATTGATTTTTTTGAAAAGGAAAATTTTAATGTAATAAAGGAGAAAGAAAGGGTAAAGATAGAGTATACCCAACCTACACAATTAGTGGAAGGAACTTTAAGGAAATAAAACAACAGTAAATACGGATGACGTTATGATGGATTCGATGAATAAAGAATACAAAATTAATTAAAATAAATTTCCTCAAAAAAATTTTCGAAAATTTATTTATCCTAAGGAAGGGTGAGATGAACCCATATGCTATAGGGTCCAAGGATTGCGAATCCATGCATTTGAGGAAGAAATCAAAGAAGCGTATAGTTTCTAATGTAACTTTAAGAAAGATCCAGCTAGGAGGCCAGTATAAGGTTGTGCAACTAACGAGGACCAGGTGTTCGAGAGGATGATATCATCCCTCTTGACATTCTGAAGGGAACGAGTCACGAGTATTAATAACCGAGTGGAAATTTCCCAGGATTAGACAAGGAAGCCTGAATCGGAATTCGAGCTGACGTTGCTGGAAAATGACAACACCGCTTATGCGCCAGAAGAGGAATAATTAAATTTAACCCGTTTACAAGTATAATAATGAGTAAACAAGTACAGTACAGTGAATCATTTTGAATGAGAGATTTTTCAGTAAAGAGAAACCATTTAATAATTGCGCAGGAAAAAACTGCTAACGCAAGACGACGTCATTGGGGAATTACCGAAGCCTGTGTGGAGGGGAGAAAGCAAAAGAAATGCAACACCCACACATCTGAGGACGAGAAATTAATTAATATCTCCGAATTGCACGATCGATTCTTAGGTGCAATGAGATTATTTGACATTGAGAAGACGAGCTTTCGGAAGGTATAATTTTTATATTTGTGGTACCATTATTTTAGAAGTTGGCCACAGAAAAGGCTAGAGTCTTATTTTTTTTGTAGTGAAATAGTATAAAGCATTGGGCTTCACCAAGCCAAACATGCAGTCTCGAACAGCCCGAGGGGTGTAATCACGCATCACGAAGTAAAAATCCGTCCAGGGGGACGTGACGCTGGATCATCAGCACATGCAGTCTCGAACAGCCTGAGGGCACGTCACTAAGCTACATCAAATACCGAATGCAGTTCGACAGTCCGTGAGGGGCATAACTCTGCGTCACATCGAAGACAGTTACCAGTACTCCTTGAGGGGAGAAACGCTGTGTTACACCGCAGAAGTAATATCCGATAGCCATAGGCGTCGCAGTATTAACGACTTGCTTGCCTCCATAAGGAGTGGTCAAGAAGAAATTTAAAGTATCGCCGTATTGAAATATTAGGAAAATCCTAGTTACAGGATTTAGGCCCGACTGTATACAAGTTATAGTGAAAGTTCGTAAGATATAGTCAGAGCAGGCCGCGAACGTCGGAGTTAAAGGCGATAGGTCGTTAAATAGACGAACGAATAGATCATAACGTACGGAAGTACCGTACCAGAAAGATAAACTGTTATTTAAATTAAAGAACCCAAAAAGGGAAGAACAGAATAAGGTTCGGAACGTATGTCAGAAACGTAGGAGTGCTAAAACAGTTCCAATAAAGAAGATAGGAGACTATAAACATTATCTCCAGAAAGCAGGCGAACTATTCTAAAAGTACTAGAATCGAGAAGTACTAGCTGCTATAAACTAAATCTATAGGAGACCTCGATCCGAATAGACTTTCGCTAGGATCGATAGACAGATCTACAAAGGAGCCGTTCAAGCTAGATAAATAGCCGGTCATCCAGGATAGGAGTAGCAGAATTGGGACTCCAGGGAACAGTAGATGTTTCGAGACTTTCGTATTCTGCAGGATAGGAAGCCGACATCGAATAAATTTCACCCTTGGAAACGGGAAATTAAGAAGGTCACGTGTGATAGGCTCAGAAATACGGCCTAGTGATCAAGAATTGTGAAGTGTAAAAATTATCAAGATTGTGTGTTAAATTAATATTTTTAGTGTTTATTATGTGTTCAAAAGGGACACATCAGTGTATAAAAATGTCGTCAATGTTAAGTGTCTTAAATGTATGTCAAAAAGTGTTTATATATAAGATGAATTCCTTTAATATGGAGTAAAAAGTTCAAAGTGGGCCCAAAATGAAGCACCGCACAAGAATAAAGATCATGGGACGATCTTAAAAACATGTGGTACTGAATTTCATTCTATTTTGGTGTCAGAAATTGGTTGTGTACAAATCCACCGGAGTTTTTGAGTAAAAGGGATGTGTTTTAATAAATAAATACTGAATAAGCAAGAACGCGGTCTGAGCAATAATAAAAAAATTGAGAAATTATAAATGATTATGTAAAGAATAAATCCCGTAGAGGAAATAAGTGAATAAAAATGTTAATGTATTTAACGAAGGTCATAAGAGCAAGCGAAATATCACTAATTATCATGAAAGATATTGAAATAAAGTAAAGTTGAAATATGAAAGAAATAGCTTTTGAGCTTGTGTAAAGAATAAAGATAATAATAATTAAATATGGTAATATTAAATAAAGATCAAATAAATTGATGTGAACATAAGAGCGTTAAAGCCTTAATGTATGTGTAAGATATGATGTTCAATGGAATATTTTAAAAGGGAGCGATTTATCGGCAACGGAAAAGATTAATATGAGAATTAAATAATATGAATTGTTACTAATGAGATTTATCAGTTCTTGGGAAGACATTTCGGCTTAAAATAATGCATAGCGCAAAAGAGCGCAAAGAATATTAAAGTGTCACGCTAGGAACGCGTAAAGGTTAAAATACTTGGTTAATTACTTATGGAGGGTAGTTGATTGCAGTGAATGGATAATTGTATAAGTCCTCTATTTGTGACATAGTATCACGAGGCATTGTGTATGTATAAAAAAGGGAGCTAATATATGGTATTATTGAGCGTATGTCATATGGGCCACGGCCGACTTTAAATCGCATTTTGTATAAGTCCTCTGTAAGGGAATGGTTCCCGAGGCACGTGAAGAGATTCGAACGCAGAATCTTCTTATGATAAAAGCCCCTTAATTCTTCGTCGTCGAATGTGTATTAATCTTCCCAATCAATGAGGACCCTCTCATAATTAATAAATGCCAAGGTTACGAAAGTGGTCTGTGAACCAAAGAATATTTGTTTGAATGGATACAGTACAGTAAAAGCCCGGTCTCTCCCCAGAACTGAATATAATGTGAAGGTTTGTTTTGAAAGCCTTGGAAATAAGCTACTAACGTGGGTTAGACAGGGAGTCGCCGTCACCCTCCGTGTCATAAATCGCGCCCGAGTAGAAGGGTCTAGCTCTCTTAACGCGAGAGGGGCCAGAAACCGTCTCGTAAGATGTTGTAAAGAGAAATGAATACACCAGGAGTGTTTAAAGTTGTTAACGACCCGGGCGTTGAACCGAGGTCCTTGTAGATTGATATTTTCGTTTGCCTGTTCAGATCGTAGTTTCTTATATGATAATGGTCTTATAAGACATAAGAGATAAATAACAATCCCTATTGTAGTGTTGGATGGACGTAGGATTCCATGAGTTAATTGAAGACAACTAAGTTTCGGGAGTAACTATAGTTTTTTTGACTGTGTCAAGTATCTTCACGCTCTGGAGTACACAATTGATTTCCTGATTACCTTAATATATTTGTGAAATAAAGAGAGATGATAACAACTGAATGTGTGGACATGCCCAAAATATTGAGTTAGATAATTAACATAGATTTTAAATTTAATTATATATTTGTTTTTGAGAAATAAAAAAAATATAAAGGATAGTATTTGAGGTGTACTAGAATGACACCATAATTATGTAAAGCATGGAGCCAAAAGAGCTCGGATTTATATAAAACTTACTGTTAATGCTTTATGGAAGTAAGACTAAGTAGGAATTGTTGGTTTATGTGGAAACCACATGTTTTAAATACAATATTTGTTTTATCATATTTGTGATTCCTTGTTCATTTGGAACAAGTAGATGATTATGGGTCAGTAATTAAATTGTTAAAGTGTTTGTAGCGCCATTAATTTTATGAATTAAATGTGTTAAAATAGGAGTTGATTTTGTTGTTATTTTTGCAAGTGTATCCTCTAATTAATCCAAAATATGTGGGTCACAGAGTGGGGGAACTTACCGCTGCCCCGAAAATTCCGAATTGAGCTACGCTGGTATACTGTGATTGGCATATTTCTTGCTAAAAGGGCACAGTACTAAATATGTAAAACCCTTATGTATAAATAGCTATGGTTTCAAGAGACTAAATTATATTATACCATCACTACTTAATGAACTACCACCTGGATTGACGAACATTAACAGCAAACAACTAGCTACAAGTCGCATTAAAAAATATTACTTAACCAAACATTAACTCATAACATAAATTTATTAATATAACTACCATAGTGTAACTTTTTGTGTCTTTAATTATTTACATTAATACTTTATCATTATCATAACCAAAAAATGCATGCACTCTTGTATTGAAATATAATCTATATATATGTTGTAAATAATAATTAATATGTCTCACAGATAATCTGTACTGTCATCAGATTCGTGAGACATATCACAATAATGTAACATAAATAGTATTTAATAAATAAATTAAATTAAATTAAATTAAATTAAATTAAATTAAATTAAATTAAATTAAATTAAATTAAATTAAATTAAATTAAATTAAATTAAATTATTATTATTAAATGTCATATTATAATTTATTTATATAACCTATGATATTCGAGAAAATGTAATATTATATCATGTTATAATATTATCAAATTCACTAATAATTGAAAATTATAAATTACTAGCGGGTACCCGCGGCTTTGCTCATAGTCGTGTCATATTGTTATTCAATGAAATGCAGGTACCGCGTTAACACCCCTTTAGAACCTGAATATCCAAAAATCCCTCCTTAGTAGACGTTTTCCACACACAACAAACATATCCCCAAAATATCATTCTTCTACTTTAATAGTTTTGGTTGGTCGATGAGAGTGAATATACAAAAATCCTTCCTTAGTGGACGTATTTCTTCCAGAATTTCACCCCTCCCCATGGGCTCCTTAAATTGGATATATGAAAAGACGATTGAACACCTATTTATTTTATTTATTTATTTATTTGTTTATTTATTTATTTATTTATTTATTTATTTATTTATTTATTTATTTATTTATTTATTTTTAAGCTGATTGTTTTCCTCCGAGTTTCAAACTCCTCGCCTATGACGTTTAAGAGATACACGCTCCGTTAGGAATCTTTCAACCCCCACTTTTCATCCCTTTCGCCTCATAATATACACCACATCGAAAACCCATTAGACATGTGTCAGCTTATTTTTAATGATTAGTATCAATGCTAAGTATCACATCCCGAAATGAAACCACTCGTTAGATATTGTTATTCAATGAAATGCACGTTTACCCCCTTAACACCCCTTTAGAATCTGAATATCCAAAACTCTTTCCTTAGTGGACGTTTTTGACATACAACGAATTATCCCCAAAATTTCATATTTCTAACTTCAATAATTTTGGCTGGGCGATGATGAGTGAGTGAGTCAGTCAGGACATTTTCCTTCTTTTATTTTTGAGAATTTCACCCCTCCCCATGAACTCCTTAAATTGGATTTATGAAAAAAAAACGGTCGAACACCTATTTACTTATTTTTAAGCTGTTATTTTCCCCTGATTTTGAAGAGTGAGTAAGCGAGTCTATCAGTTAGGACACTCTCTTTCCTGTGTTTTTTCCCCCAGAATTTCACCCCTTCCCATGTGCTCCTTAAATTGGATTTACGAAGAAACGGTCGAACACCTATATTCTTATTTTTAAGCAGCTTTTTCCGCTGAATTGCAAACTTATCGCCTATGTCAAATAAGAGATACACGCACCGTTAAGAATCCTTCAACCGCCAATTTTCACCCCTTTCACCTCATTATATACACCATATCGATAAACCCTTAGACATATGTCTGCTTATTTTTAACGATTAGTTTATATGCCGAATATCACATCCCCAATAATGAAACAAATCGTGAGATATTGTTATTCAATGAAATGCAGGTTTAACCCCCTTAACACCCCTTCAGAACATGAATATCCAAAAATCCATCCTTAATGGACGTTTTCGACATACAACGAACATTTCCCCAAAATTTCAAGTTTCTAACTGCAATGGGTTTGCTAGGGGATGATGAATGAATATCCAAAAATCCTTCCTTCGTGGACTTCTTTCCCCAGAATTTCACCCCTTCCCATGGGCCCCTTAAATTGGATTTATGAAAAAACGGTCGAACAACTCTTTACTACTTTTTCAAGCTGATTTTTCCCACTGAGTTTCATACTTTTTGCCTCTGTCTTTTAAGAGATACTTGCTCCGTTAGGAATCCTTCAACCCCACTTTTACTTTTCACACATACACCTCATAATATACACCACATCGAAAAACCCTCAGATATGTGTCTTCTTATTCTTAATGATGAGTTTATATGCCGAGTATCACATCCCCAAGGCTACCAATCTGGAGATATTGTTATTCAATTAAATGCAGGTCTACACCCTTAACATCCCTTTAGAACCTGAATATCCAAAAATCCTCCCTTAGTGTACGGTTTTGACATACAACGAACATATCCCCAAAATGCCATGGTTCCAACTTCAATAATTTTGGCTGAGTGATGATGAGTGAGTGAGTGAGTCAGGACATTTTCTTACAATTTTTTTTCTTCAGAATTTTACCCCCTCCCTATGAACCCCTTAAATTTGATTTATGAAAAAAACAAACTGTTGAACTCATATTTACTTATTTTAAGCAGTTTTCCCCCCTGAGTTTGCAGAGTGGATGAGTCAATCGGTTAGGACACTTTCTTTCCTGTTTTTCCCCCAGTTTTTCACCCCTCCCCATGGGCCCCTTAAATTGGATTTATGAAAAAAAAAAGGTCGAACACCTATTTACTTATTTTTTAAACTGATTTTTCCCCGCTGCGTTTCAAACTCCTCGCCTATGTCGTTAAATAGATACACGCTCCGTTAGGAATCTTTCAACCCCCACCTTTCACCCCCTTTCACCTCATAATATACACCACAACGAAAAACCCTCAGACACGTGTCTTCTTATTTTTAGCCTACTTTTCACATTTTGCAAAAATGAGGAAAAAGTAGACTTATGAGATCGGGCAAATGTGTGTCTGTCTGTCTGTCTGTCTGTCTGTCTGTCCTTCTGTCTGTCTGGCTGTGTGTGTGTCCCCTCCTATCAACTCCTAAACGAAACAAAATTTGGTAGGACTAAAGATCTATACCTGAATATCTCACGGTCATATTTGAAAGTGATGTCAGTCCTACCAACTGCTAAAAAATCGCAATTGAAATTTGAGCTCCATGTTGGATATCTTGGAAGGCATGAATGGGAGCTATTTCAAAATTGGCACACGTATAGATAATAATATTGCAGTTTTATTTCCAGGAGGCCATACATGGCAGTGTTGCCAAAATGATTATAAGTTGCTGATAAGTCCAATTTTAAATGCATATAACTTCTACACTATCAATTGGAATTCAACCAAATTTCGTATGTTGTATGTGTACATAACCAGATATGATTGAGCGTATTCTTAAGAACCACCAGGGCTGCCAACTGTTAATAAATGTTCTTAATGTCTTTTATCCAAATACCAATATATCAGAAAGTATGCAAACCGACAGCTTTAAACTATGCCCACGTATAGTAACTTATATTCTATATTAATTTGGAGTAACTTATATACGTCAGTGCTACCAACATGATTCTAAGTCTGCGGAAAGGTCCAACTTTAAATACATGTAAATTCCGTACTATCATTTGGATTTCAACCAAATTTCGTATGTGCTATGTGTACCATAACAGATATAACTATGCGTATTCTCAAGAGCAACCAGGGCTGCCAACTGTTAAAATGTGCTGGTTCTATTTTTGTTACCCTAATATCAATATATCAGAAAGTATGCAAGCCAATAGCTCTAAACTTTGCACACTTATAGTACCTGGAATTCTAGATGAATTTGGAGTAACTAATATACGTCAGTGCTGCCAACATGATTCTAAGCCTGCTGATAGGTCCAATTTTAAAATGCATTTAACTTCTATAAAAGCTAATGGATTTCATTCAAAATTGGCACAACAATAGATCATATTATTTCAGATTATTTCTGACCAATACATGCGTGACATTGTTGCCAACATGATTTTACGCTCGCTGTTAGATCCATTGTTTAACTGCATGTATCGTCCATGCTATTCATTGGGCTTTAACCAAATTTTGTACTGTATTCTGTACCTTAAGAGATGGAACTAAGAATATATTCAGCCACCAGGGCTGCCTACTTTAGTGCTCTATTAGGCTACATTATGCCAGGTATACAGTATTTCGAACTAATTAGAAATTTCGATATTAGCAACTTAATTTCGTCATTATTCTAGATAGATCCATATAGATTAATCATTGGCATGAATCTTAAATTTTAAGAAAAGTAGGCTCTTTAGTTCGTCGCGGAACTTCTTGTTTAATGATGAGTTAATATGTCGTGTATCACATCCCCCAATGAAACCAATCGGGAGATATTGTTATTCAATGAAATGCAGGTTTAACCCCCTTAAGATCCCTTTAGAACCTGAATATCCGAAAATCCTCCTTTACTGGACGATTTTGATATACAATGAACATATCCCCAAACTGTCATGTTCCTAACTTCAATAATTTTGGCTGGGCGAAGATGAGTGAGTGAGTGAGTGAGTCAGGACATTTTCTTTCAATTTTCTTTTTTCAGAATTTCACCCCTCCCCATGAACCCCTTAAATTTGATTTATGAAAAACTGTCGAACAGCTATTTACTTATTTTTAAGCAGGTCCCCCCCCCCCCGAATTTGATGAGTGTGTCAGTCAGTCAATCAGTTAGGACACTTTCTTTCCTGTTTTTTCCCCCCAGAATTTCACCCCTCCCCATGGGCCCCTTAAATTGGATTTATGAAAAAACGGTCAAACACCTATTTACTTATTTTTATGCTGATTTTTTTCCCGCTGCGTTTCAAACTCCTCGCCTATGTCGTTTAAGTGATACACGCTCCGTTAAGAATCCTTCAACCCCCTCTTATCACCCCTTTCACCTCATATTATACACCACATCGAAAAACCCTCAGACACACGTCTTCTTATTTTTAATGATGAGTTTATATGCCGAGTATCACATCCCTCAATGAAACCAATCCGGAGACATTGTTATTCAATGAAATGCGGGTGTACCCCCTTAACACTCCTTTAAAACCTGAATATCCAAAAATCCTTCCTTAGTGAGCGTTTCTGACTTACAACGAGCATATCCCCAAAATATCATGTTTCTAACTTTAATAGTTTTGGCTGGGCGATGATGAGTCAGTGAGTCAGTCAGTCAGGGCACTTTGTTTTATATAATTGACTAGCAGAAGTACCCGTTCTTCGAACGGCTTTTCTTACTTGCTGGCCCTAATCATTAATATATATATATAATCACACATTCCTAATGTAGTTATGTTATTTCCATGTTACCAACTACATGTGTAGACTACATGCATTTTCACTCACCAAATTATTAATCAGAGGTAGGAAAGTGAAAATCCTAAGCCTGCTTTCAGTCGACCGACCGGGTCAAGGAATGGAATGAATGAAATCCCCATCTAACAGCGAGGATATGAACTGTGCCGGCTGCTGAAGCCTGTCGCACTACCCTGGGGCAATGATTAAATGAATGACTGATTAAATGAAATTATAGTGGAGATTGTTGCTGGAATGAAATTGTGACAGGGAAAACCGGAGTACCCGGAGAAAAGCCTGTCTGCCTCCGCTTTGTAGGTGAGAAAGTGCGTTTATATATTGGAAATAAATATCAGCTTCTATGTAGTAAAAGTTAAATAACCTGTCTTAAATATTGAACACCTATCGTTTAACGTTTTCATACTACAGTATATTTTTAAACATATAAACATTATGCTAAAAATACATCAAACTTGATAGCAATTATCATATCCGCAATAAGTAATATTGCGGAAAGTAAGTACCATGTGATGATAAAGAGTAACAGTAACGGAACAAACTTCAATCATCCCAAGTAAAAATAACCAAAACAAATTAATCACAGAAAATTTTTCTAAGTTTATAACGTGTATTGTGAGAGATTACGCCTAGTAACTGCGAGATGGTTCATCAGCGGGCTCTTGTGGTCTATTTGCGGACTACCAAAGGGGTAGCAAACTGTGCGATATCTCAATTCTTATTTAGAACACCTCCGCTACTTTACTGCGAGTGCTAGAGGCTAAAACAGTCTTTCACCTCCCTATGAAGGCTTCCAAAATGATTGTGTATTGAATTTCAGGGCCAAGCAATTAAAACTCATCAACATTTCTAGGTTTACGCCGTGTTTTGTGTGTGTGATTTTTTAATTGGCCGTGAAAGTCAAAATACCTACTTCATTGAAATAAATTTGCCCAGTTCTGCAGTAAGATTAATATGAACAATAATTAAACTAATGTGACAGTCGTTAGTCTTCGACACATTCGTCTGTGAATTTGGGTTTCTGATCATGGTATAAAACGACAAAAAGCAGATAAATATTGGCCAACTGAAATATTCATTTAACGAAAAACAAATCGATAAAAAGGATGAAAGCATACCGTATAAAGTAGAAAGCACTATAACATTGTGAAACAGCGTAAAGATCCAAATACTCACATACAATAACCGGCACAAAGAGTATAAAATTAGACTCAAAATCACGTCTAGTTTTCGACCCCACAAACTACCTCTGTAATAAAACAGTTCATGTAGAGACTAACATAGACTAACATTGCTCGGCGTTCACCTTGTTTTATAAGACATATTTAGGTTTTACTCGCTAACCGTTGGAGATACACGAAAAGTGATAAGACCTTTCGGATAGAAAAGTAAATCTTAAAGCCCGTACTGCCATCAAAAGTTTGCTATTTCTTAGCGTTCTCTTTTTATTTGAAATGGAAATATGAAAATAGTCGCCATTTTTAAATAGTACAAAATATCGAAATCAAAAGTAGCCTATATGTAAGCCTGGTAAATCAGCTACATCCATGCAGAATTTCATTTAAATCGGACCAGTGGTTCTTGCGTGATTGAGTAACAGACAGACACACGCCATCTCATTTTTAGCCTACTTTTCACATTCTGCAAAAATGAGGAAAAAGTAGACTTATGAGATCGATCCGGGAAAATGTGTGTCTGTCTGTCTGGCTGTGTGTGTGTCCCCCCTAACAACTCCTAAACGGCTGCAGCAATCAAAACCAAATTTAGTATGAGTAAAGATGTGCACCGGAATATCTCACGCCCATATTTGAAAATGATGTCAGTGCTACCAACTGCTGAAAAAACGCACTAGAAATTTGAGCTCCATGTTGGATATCTTGCAAGGTATGCATGGGAGCTATTTCAAAATTGGCACACATGTAGATAAGACTATTTCAGTTTAATTTCCAGGAGGCCAACCATGACAGTGTTGCCAAAATAATTTTAAGCCTTCTGATAGGTCCAATGTTTAAATGCATATAACTTCTACACTATCAATTGGATTTCAACCAAATTTTGTATGTTATATCTGTACATAAACAGATATGACTGAGCGTATTATTAAGAGCCACCAGGGCTGCCAACTGTTAATAGTAGGGGAGTAGTGGCGCTTCTGCCTCCCCCCACCACTACTCCCAATGTGAGCCGATAACTCCCGAACCCCTGGTCGGAGATTCACGAATGAGGTGTCGTTGGACTTGGGATGACGGGGGCTTTGCTATGGACCACTCGTAATATTTCTGATTTTTTTTTTTGATTTTTTTTTTCGAAAATAGGTGATAGTTTGAAAACCAAACATGATAGAACGTTGTGCTAAGACTCAAACGAATGGTCTTTATGACATTTATTTTCTATAGTAAAACTTTTTTATTTTTTATGTTTTTTTGAAAACACTCGAATTTTGAAAATCCTATATTTTGGAAACTAGGAAATCTACAAAAAAATGTTTGACGTAAATCAATGGCCCCTACCCCCTCTGCCCCCAAAATAAAATTCAAGTCTAGAATGAAAACCTGTAGTAGTGTGATGGGGAGAGAGCTGCTACACTTAGGAAGTTGTGAGCCCCTGCGACCTAGGAATGGAAGGAGTCATGCTAGGAGGGCGTGCTTGGATTCGTTTTTTTCGTCTCGTTGTGCTTTTTACGGAAATGTATGTTGTGAAAAGGTGAAATGCTGGAAACATGGTTTTTTTGGGGGGGGGGGGGGAAACGTGATTTTAAACTTTTTGCTATATTTCGCGAACCAATCATGCTAGAGGCATGTACGACGGGTCCAAGGACTCGGGGTGACGTCCTCTCTGCTATGGACCACTCGTTATAATTTTTTTTAAAATTGGAAACTCGATTTTGGGGTAAACACGTGTTTTTTGTGATTTTGCCGATATCTCACGGACCAATAACGCTAGAGACGTGTACGAGGTGTCCTAGGACTCGGGCTAACGCCCCCCTTTCGAGTGTGGTAGATATTTTTTCCAAAAAAAAATAATCACAAAGGGCCTAACGCCATACATGTTGAAAAAACTTTTTCTTTTTCTTTATCTGTTTATAATGTTTAGGAAGCATGGTGGTTGAGAGAGACGATACGGCTGGGTGTGTGTGTTTCAACGAACCTGTCGCTGACCACGGTGGCTGTGTTCAATAGAACAATCGCTATTTCGACGGGTCGGTTTATGACAGAGCGAGGGTGCATTTTTTTCACACTTTTTACCCTCGAAGGGGATTTTTGACGTGTAAACGGTGATGAAAACTTGGTTCTATGTTGGTCGTAGTGAGTAGAGAAAACAAACTTGCAGAGGAGCAGGAGGTGAATGTCATTTGAGCTTATTGGAAGGCGTTGATCTGACTTGACAACAGGTGCAATGGAAAAATGACCATGACGCTTGAAGGTGAAATAATCTGACCATCGTGGTGGCAGGGAAGAGCGAAATGCATGTGAACACATGTGAAACCACATGAGGGCTAAACCAGTTACATCCTGTTTGCTTCGTACGTGACAAAATGCAAGTTCATGTGAAATTTGATCTACCGCAGGTGTTCACCTTGGGTGTTAGCTGTCCACGTGCACGATAACTGTTAAAAAGTTACATCCTGTTTTGCTTCGTACGTGACAAAATGCAAGTTGACGTGAAATTTGATCTGTCACAGGTGTTCACCTTGGATGTTAGCTGTCCACGTGCCTGATAACAGAATGTTCGAAGCGTGGGAATCGCTGAATCAGTAAAAAGTATGTTGCAACTTGTCGGAATGATGTCACAACCAATAGATAGGCAAGAGCTGCGAACAGCAGTGGTGGGAGGTGAAGGGAGGGAGAGGGGGAGGGGGTAATGTAAGAGAGAACACAGGTGGAAAGAAAAAGAGATATGTGGAGCTGAGGACTGTACACATAGAGCTATAGGTAGTGTACAACATGTGTGAATAAATAAATTAAAAATTGCACAGGTTCACACAACATGTAATTTATTGATCCAAGAATTAAACGTAGAGTTAAACCCTAACCATCTGACATAGAGTTTATTTCCTTTTTGTTTCAACACTTTTTCCACAAGATAATGCTGAGGAAATGCTGTTTTCTGAAGTTCATGGAGATAAAATCTACCTTTTATGGGTTGGTGGTTGAGGTCCTCGAGTAAATAGGTGACTGGAGTGTCCAAGTTGACTTGACGAATTCGAAATAGTTCAGTCCCCCACTGAGGCGTGTAGCCCTTATTGAAGGCAGACTTAAATTTGTTCACACGAACAAAATCCCCAATGTTCAGTCGGTGACGTTTAGGATCGGCTGTTTTTATGGGGTTAAACAGTTTATCCAATCGCTGAATATTTTTGGTCACGAGGCGTGGCTTGGTCCCAATCGTTCTATGTTTGGTGTCATTGTAACGTGACACTAGCTCAGGTAACATGTCCAACCAGCGATACGTGCCCTGAGCGGTAAACGCTTTCCACATATGGGTTTTCAATGTTCGGTTGAACCGCTCGACCACACTGGCTTTGAGGTTGCTGTATGTGGTGTAATGGTGAATATCCTTAGATTTGAGAAAACTGGAGAAATCGTTGTTGAAAGATTCTTTCCCCTGGTCAGATTGTAGCAGCTGAGGTTGACGTTTGGAGTGTTGAATAATATGTTGAAAGGCCTTGGTAACTAGTGGGCCAGACTTGCGACGCACAGGTTCAACAAAGGCCATTTTGGAATAGACATCAATGACGGTCAACATATATCGTACACCGTCGTTAACGCCAGCATAGGGTATCATTTCAACCAAGTCAGCCTGCCAAAGTTCATCCACACCTCGTGAAATCACATTGAGTCGCGGATAGTGACGCCTAGCTGGGCGATGCAACTCGTGAGCAATACCCATTTTAATGGGTGAGGGCTTAAACAATAATTTTGGCATTTCGAAGTTCTTGTTCAATTTCTTGAATTTCCCAATCGTGACCGGTATGGCCAGCTTGACGTGAGGCATGCAACAACTGTAGCCGCTGGACGAGCTTATTTGGACTGTGCCAGTAGGTAACATCCACAAGGGGTTTTAATGGTTTAAATGTCACTCCCGAAGCGGACACTTTACGACGAGTACTTTGACTAGTGGGAAACATTTTTGCAATGATGGTTTTATATTTTTGAGATATAATGGCATTCACTTGTTGCGTGGGATCATACTGTCTTTTGTGAGCATGGGTATCCAATAAAATGGATTTATATTTGTCAAGGTCCTCTGACGTATAATCATGGGAAGAGGGGGTCCGAGAAAAGAGCAGCTTTAACAGTCCTGGCGTTAATTTATAGTTGATATTTTTAATGACAGCTTTAGTACGAGCAAATTTAACGGATGAATCGCCAATTTTAAAACTATCATCCTCATAGCGAACATCATACGTGGTATCTGTGTTTCCAATAAATAAATCGGTGAAATAGGGTTCCAATGTTGATCCATAATATTTTATTAAAATGGTTTTCAGTTGTGCTTTATGTTGAGGGGTGGCCAAGAGTTGTGAAAACGGAGACGCCCTGGAAGGGCAAGGTGTATCGACCATGGCCAAGGATTTCTTTTTTCTCAAAAACTCTGCAAGGGGTGCGGTCTTTTTTGTTGTTGTTGTTGAGGCGTAAACACTTGTTCCTCCTCATCCTCAACTTCACTAACACTAGTCAAATCTTCCTGATCCTCTTCCTCTTCCTCGGGGTCCTCGTGCAGCGTCTGCGTGGCTTGTGAAACAGTGGGTAGCGTTTCAGATGGCTTGAAAGAGGGTTTCAACATGGCTTTTAGTGGAGGTGCTAAATGTTGCTGAATAAACAAAGCATGATTTGCTCGTGATTGTTTCAATTGATGAAACTTTTGGCGAATAGTATTTTTTGCTCTAATAATATGCTTTTTCAATTGACTCTCTGCTAACACCATGGTGTCTTGACAAATGACTTGCCGGGGAATGAAACAGGGCCTTAAATAGCAATAAAATGATCAAACCCTAAGCGATACCGTCCTTGGTTGAGTTCACTTTGTTTGTCAATCACTAAACAGGCATGACGTTGAGTGTTCCAGCACTTGGCACACAATTCAGTAAACATTTGAAAGGTCATATCAGGATTCACATGTTCATTATAAATGTGACGACTGTTCCTCTCGTCCTGACGAAATACAACAATGACATTGGCATTGTCACGAATCAACTGTTTGGACATTTTAGAATACGTTTGCCCAAGACAGAAGCAATCGATATGTTTGTGTCGACCCATGCTGAAATAGCTTTGAATGATGCATTGACGTTCAGTGGATACATCATCGAAAATCATGAGTGAATCAGGCTTTACCTCATCCGGTGAAATCACATTTTCTTGCATGGAAAATGTAAAATAACCCATATTCTCTTTGTGTAATCCAGACATGATTTGATCCAGAAACACGTAGAGGGGTTGGTAGAGAGATTTTGCAAAAATATAAATATTTTGAAAACGCAGACCATTGGGCGCTGTGATGAGCGTTAGCAAAAGATTAGTCTTTCCACAGCCGGAAGGCCCCACAATGATGCAGCGAATGGAAGATGGAAACAGTGAACCATGGCGTTGTTCACTTGATGTGGGACAGAGATGGGAAACCATGTCCCCCACAGGGAATGACTCTTGCTGCTTAATAATCTTCATTTCAACTAAGGCTTAGACAGGCTAGCAGGCTGTCTATATACAGGACGCCGAACCTTGTCATAGAAACAGTAGACTGGTACTACAGGTTGACGATGGATGTCTTTGGACGTGCGTTGATGGCCTAAGCTAGGCCTGTCCCCATACATGATCCTAAACAAGAAACAGATCCTGCTAATAAACACTATGTGGATAGGTCAGTAGTGCCACGCACAAAGCAGGGAGATTATGACTTTAAGGGAAAGCGGTTAACCCATGTAAAACATCCTCAAGTGTCTACAGACGTTACTACGAAAACGTATGTGGATAACAAAGTGTATGAGTTTTATGACAAAGTGCCCCAGCTTACAGTGAATGGCTATAGCGCTAATCACCACCGGATTATTCACGTGGAAGACCCACAAGACGAAGACGATGTTTGTACCAAGCGTTACATGACCTATGAAATGAAAAGGCTTTATAAATTTATCCCATCTGTATTTTTAGTGTATCTGACAAATGAAAAACCTGTGAATGACAGAAACCATTTACCGCTAGTCCATGATCAGCACTTGACCTATGTGCTTGCTTCGGGTTTAAGCCACTATCGATTACACTATGATGGAACCATTCACATCAAATATGCCATACCTGATGAGAACCATTTACAAATAAAGATAAATGGTCATAGGATGTTGATCCATAACCATGAAATGGTCAATGCAGGTGACGAATTTTCCTTTCATCTCATGTTGACATGGGATGAAAAGCAAGCGGGAAAAACCATAAACGATTTCCCACTTTATGTGGAATTGGAATATACAGCCATGAAATAACCATCTGACGTTAGTTGTGATTTAAACTTTCTTGTGAAGCGTTGTTGGTCATTATCATCATGGTGAAACAAAGGTATGCAGTGAGGAAGACTAAAAAAGGACTTTGTCCTTGGCAAAGCCTGGGCTTAAGACATTCGTAGCCAACCGCTTGCGAAAGAAAAAAAGAAAAAATAATGTATTGACCATAAGGAAAGCCTTTCGAGCAGCACAGAGACATGTTATTCCAAAACGTCGGCGACAGGTTTCAAACCAAGGGCGAGTGATTCCCGTCCCCAAACGAGCGGGATTTTTACCTGCATTATTTGCCGGTTTGGCTGCTCTGGGTTCACTTTTGGGCGGTGCCAGTGCAGTGGCGAAAACCATTAAAGCCGCGCAGCAGGACAAGCAACAAC
Source organism: Meconema thalassinum (assembly GCA_946902985.2). NCBI lineage: Eukaryota > Metazoa > Arthropoda > Insecta > Orthoptera > Tettigoniidae > Meconema > Meconema thalassinum. The sequence continues at coordinate 182,635,610 of OX336393.1, forward strand.
TCAAAGAAAGTCAGCGACACAATGAAACGGTGGAAGCGATGGCCATGGGGGCTAGAAATGCCAATTTAAAGCCAGCCTTTTATCAACAAGGATTTGGGATTTCACCATTTCGAAATATTAAAAAAAAAAAATAACCTCAACCATAGCAAGACATGCCCTGACGCATCAACAAGTGGAAAGCTATGCTAAACAACTAAAGCTTTCTCATTTTCGAGGTGTGTTTATGCGAAACCAATTACCACCACGACCCTGGAAACAGGAATGTGCTGTTGTCAATTTGGGTGATCACCGAGGACCAGGAACGCATTATGTAGCTTATGTCAAAGAGGGATCCATGGTATGGTACTTTGACAGTTTTGGGAATTTGCCTCCGCCCATGGAACTAGTGACCTATTTTGGAAATAGGATCAAGATATATTATAATGTGAAACGAGAGCAAACGTTTAACAGTCAACAGTGTGGACGCTTGTGTTTAATTTTTTTATATAAGACGCAGCATAAGCAAAAACGCCACCAGTATGTCGGCAGAAAGTAAAACTTTACACTGCATGGACGTGGACCTGAAGTCAGCCTAGACTTTTACCCGCCTATCGAATTGAGTGAAAAACCCTATGGTTTAGGACTTGTTTCTCTTGATACGTACAATCGAATATACAACATACGTGAAAATGTGAACAACAAGTTTTACTATGATGATTCTGTGCTCACCTTGAACTCTGGCGGATACACGATCGATGACATTTATGAACACATTTATGTGGTGTTGATCAATCAATATGGTTTAAAGTCATTTCTCGACGGAACGCACAAGTTTGAACTTGTAGGAAATACCAACACTCATCGCTGCAGTATTTTCTCTACCTTCAACATTGACTTTAAAACACACCCCGATTCCATTGGTCCATTACTAGGATTTAAACCACGTGTGTTGGAGCCCAACAAAAACATGAATCGGACCATGAAGTGAAATTCATTGAGGACCATCATGTGTCGGTGACGTGTAATATTATTAGCCAAGTGTACACCAATCAAGAGCCATCGCATTCGCTTTATGACTTTATTGTGACATCGCCCAATGGGTATATTATTCGTGAAAACCCTCCAGTGGTGCTTTTACATTTTGTGGCTGTCGATAGTATTAGTAATTTAACATTAACACTGATCGATAGAGATCAACAACTCATTGATTTAGATTCTATCACACCAGTGACTTACAAGTTGGTGCTGAAGCCACTATGAAGTTTGTGTATAAAGCAACAACACCGTCTAGGTATGGTGTCAGTTGTTTGCCACGTGAATACACGTTAACATCTCAAGGCAAGCAGATTTTACAGCATTTGGGTTACCACGTCAACCCTCATGATGAATTCTATCCTAGAGATAGCGAACCGCATCGAGGAGCACCCAGGAGTGGTAAGAATTGATCTCCATTCCTATCAAGCTCAAACACCTGGACTCAATAACAATGATGAAATTCAATTTGTTATCAACAACCAAGATATTTACACCCTACCGCATGAAAGTGTCATTCAGATTGAAGGTCGGCTCACGAAAGCCGATGGCTCTACACCCACCACATCCAAGTTGGCCAACCATGGTTTGGCCTTTCTGTTTTCTGAAGTGCGGTATGTCATTAACGATATCGTGGTGGATAGTACTCGAAATGTGGGCATTTCCAGTGTCATGAAACTATACCCCTCTTATAGTGAGGAAGAAGGTAAAACACTTTGCATGGCAGGTTGGTGTCCTGACTCGACCAATGACTGGATGGTACACACTGATGGGACCTTTACTGGATATTTACCTCTTAAACTGATTTTAGGCTTTGCCGAAGATCACCAACGCATTGTGGTCAACGCAAGGCAGTGCTTTATCTAGTGAGAGACAGGAGTGATAATAATGCACTCAAGGGAGCCGTCAATGCCCCCATCGATTCAAAAATTCAACTACAACGCTTGCTATGGAAAGTGCCTCATGTGACCCTTGAAGATAGCAAAAAAAACTTGACATACTCAAGATGGTAAAGAGAGATATGCCTCTACCCATGGAATTTAGAAGCTGGGCACTCCATGAGTATCCGCTATTGCCCACCACCAACACACACAGTTGGTCTGTAAAAACAGCTCGCTATACAGAGAGACCTCTCTACTTGATCGTGGATTTTCAAACGAATCGCAAGTATCAACAAACCAAAGATGCCACGCAATTTGATCACCTGCAATTGAGAAATGCACGTCTTTTCCTCAACGGAGCCGTGTTTCCCTATGAAGGACTGGATTTGGATTTTTCAAAAAATAAGTTTGGCCCTCTGTACGACTTGTTTTCTAAATTTCGATGGTCGTATTATCAAAAAGAGAACGGCCCCATGCTACTACCCCAAGCGTTTAAGGCAAGAGCGCCACTGATTGTCTTTGATTGTTCTTACCTGGAAGAGTCTGTCAAGCCATCCAATATCGACATTCGACTAGATTTTGAAACGCATGACAATGTACCAGCCAATACCACGGCCTACTGTTTGATTATTCATCACAAACAAGCCAACTAGTATCCACTATCCAACCAAGTGACGAGTGTATAAATAACAGGTCATCCCACGTCAAGCCGCTCAGTCATGTCTTGCTTTAAAGCCTCAAGAGACGTTACATCCATGAATTTAAACTCTGAGGAACAACGTTTCAAGACGTTTGCCACGTGGCCGGTGCCTTTCATAAACCCTCAAGCCTTGGCGGCCGCTGGATTCTACTATTTAAAAACAAGAGATGAAGTGAAATGTGCCTTTTGTCCCATCATCATAGACCAATGGCAGGAGGGCGATGAACCCATGCAGGAACATCAGCGCTGGTCACCCACCTGCCCCTACCTGTGCAGAATGGAAGTGGGAAATTTACCCTGTCATTCAAGCTATCCCTCACTTGTGTCTCTGGGTGATGAAAAAAAAAAGTTACGATACATGTGGACCGTATGGTATCCATGGTGCTTCGGTAAGCAGCTCACCATCAAAAACGCCTAGTTTAGAGACATTGGAACATCATCGGTGTTATGGACGTTACAAACACAAGAGACTATATTGTTGTATCAGTTGCTATCGTCCTTATCCAAAAATGACAAAAGCCCGTAAGAGGTGTTATGATAATGAAATGATGTAATTCTTAAATTCTTATTTTTGCATGTCCCTCTGTCCTACCCTAACCTTTTTTATTTGGAACTAGCATGGCAGGTAAGCCCATGTCATGATCACCCCTGAATGTCAGTCAGACGTCAGTTGAACTTGGTCCAGGCAAGCGTCAACATGTTGCGCACACTCATTGTGGATTGCCAAGGGTTTGAAATTGGTGACAACAAATTTATATTTAAACAAGTGGCCATGATCGATTGTACCACGTTTTGAATATCGCAAGCTACGCATTTGCTATTTAAACCACCCCATGCTTTTGATTTATTGTGTGAAAAAGACCGTAAACAAACTCAGTGGATTGAAAATCATAGGCAACTAGACTGGAATCAGGGGACCATTTCCTATAAATATTAGGACGTGGTCATGAAAGCACACTTGTCCTCGGCCAATGTGGTATTTGTGAAAGGTAATGAAAAACGTCAATGGTTGCAACCATTTTTGGCGTCTTACTGCCAATGTATCGACCTCATGGAGTTGGGCTGCCCCTCCCTGCAAACGCTCATGGATACTTGTTCCTGTGGCAACATTACCCACACATCCCTATCGCATGCGTGGCATCTCTTTCATTGGTTAACCACCCATGCCTGCTGGGAGTTGTTGAACAAAATTATAACTCAAGATTTACCTGTGAATGACGCCAGTGAGATTTCTACAAGCGACGTGTTAACATCTACAGCACGTGATACCATGGAGAAAGGCAATGCTACGGACAAAGCCATCGGCAAGTTCTTTGTGTGCAAAAAGAAACTAGACAGTTTTACCAAAGAGGAACTCTTGGCGCTGCGCAAGTCGTTCATTTATTATGTGGCCGCCAACGCGGTCAAAGAAATCTGGCAACATGTACCAAAATCATGGACTCAAGACCCTGTGTTGAGTGAATTGCAACCCTGTACAGATTACGATCACCATAAGCAAGTGGCCATGGCAAAAATACCGTCTATGCGTCAGTGTGCGACTTGCCAGCTAGTGAAACTGTATCACGGTCATAAAAGTCCATGTAAAGACTTTGTTGAATCATTCCACGGGTGTCATGGCGAGAAAAATCAACAACAACAACAACAACAAACACAAACATCGTCCACAGAGGAGGAGGAAGACCAAACCTTTTTACCATCGATGGAAAAGGATATACCAGATCTGTACTGGCAATGGCGTCATTGACAAAGTGATTCAATACCTACCTTTCGAAATCCATCTTCCAGGTTATCGTTTTTTGCGGCCCTGGAACTCGTCTCGAAAAACGTTTACAACGTGGTGATGTACCCATTAATCTTTTGGATCAAGCATGCAAGGAACATGACCTTTCTTATCGCCATAGTCATTCTGGTTTAAGACATGTGGCAGATAAATTGTTATTGAAGAAAGCTAAACAACGTTTCACAACCAGTGATGCCTCAGTGGGTGAAAGGATGGCAGCCCTGATTGACATGAGTGCTATGAAAGGAAAGTTGATGATGCATGGACATAAACATTGAGGAGTGAGGAATTGGGATTTGTTTGTATTCTATTTTACTTTTGTCAATTCACTATGACTATGAAATAAAAACAAAGGTTTACCAGAGCACGATGTTTTGTTATTTTTAATTTTAAGAAATCGTGATGTTGATGGCTTATGTTTCATTTTACACATTTCACACATGTTGAATTCACACACTGCCATTTGTTATTTTGCAATTTACAGATTTTAAAAAAGTTCGTTTCATGTTTTGCGTTTTTGATGATATGGATTTTTCCATTTTGCTGATGACACATTTTAAACGATGTCCGTTTGAAGTTTTTGAATTTTCAAATTTCACACATGGCCATTTCCAGTTTTTTTTAAATGTCCGTTTTAAGTTTTGCGTTTTTATTTTTGGTGATATGGAAACATAGATTTTCCATTTTGCTGTTTTCACATTTTTCCATTTGGTGTATGTCGAAAGTTCAGATTTGACAATGATGTTGATGCAAGTGCTTGACCATGGCAATGCTGCAGTGAGTTTATGGGTGTTTGGAGAAACGTCGAGGTCTACGACTACTGTAGGTAAGACTGTTTTTACAAAAATAATGTCTTTTGACTGCCACATTTCAAAGAAAACAAAACTATTGAAAACAAAATGAGTATATAAGTGACCATTTACCCCCTCCCACCCACCCACCCTATCTCACCGTGTTTGCTCTGGTCAACCATACACACCAGCTTTCTCTCTCCACTCATACATTCACACCTGTCTTTGGGAACAAACACAACGACTTTATTTATTCCCAAAAGCACATTCTCGCCATGCACACTCATCCCAAAAAACTTCTTTAGTTTATCATTTACATTACGAAAAATAATTAAATACTAGTTATTAAAGTTACTAAAAATCTTAGTTATTTCATATTTACAATAAAAAAACTTTGTACAGCTTAAAAGAATCAAACTATTCACCAATCAAAAATAAAAATTAAAAAAGGTTGCATAGAACTTTTTTTAAGAGCAAAAGGTCCAAGTGGGTTGCCACTATTTACAAAATCTAATATTTACAATGGCAGAAACCAATATTTACAAAATACTAAATCTACAAGTTACATAAAGCTATGTCCCATAAACGATTAAACAGTGAAATCACACCTCCTCCTCCTTGCGATCATAACCCCAGGGCAGGCTGGTGAGCAGGTCATCAGTCCACACACGCTTGTTATCCATGGAGGCGAGGGTGCGTTTTCTCTGTTCCACAAGATACAAATGATTGTTGCTGGATTGTATCCTGCACTGTGTATGAGACATAGCTTTGTCAGTGCGTAAAACCGCTAAGTAATCGTCTACACGTAGCGATTTTACCACTGCTCTACCTACACCTTTTGCTCTTTTGGCTTCCTTACAGTCGAGTTTGCGATAAGCATACATTTTTGAGGCCAAACCAACGAATTCCGTCATAATGGAATCACCGCATTCATCTTTTAAAACGCCCATTTCCTTCTTGTTTTTTAGGGGCAGCTGAAACACGTTGTCAGCGCTATAGCAAGAGGTGTCGAACCAGTCACTATGTTGCCTCATGACGTCATAGGGGTTGCAGTGGCGAATGTGGTAAATGAATGAGTCCGTGTCCATATACAAAAGAAAGACGTCCTCAAAATGGCGTTTCGCAAACTCATAGTGGAATCGATACATGACCGATTTAGAAAAGTCTAAAATGACTTGACCCAAGTAAATGGGCTTATCCATGGTCACGCTGGTCTTACTCATTTCAATAGTAGCCAAATCCTCATCGATAATTTTGATCGATTTGAAATTTGGCTTGGCAATGTACCGCCGGGCACCCCACTGCCCCTCCCAGACATTCACCAATTTAATGTCACGGTATTTGCGAACATTCTCCAAGGACTTGCCATAGATGCAGTTGTTCATTAATTTTAAAAAAATAATTTCAAACTGCTGTGTTGCCATTTGTCGGTGCTCTGTGTTGAGTCGCATGTATGGCTCAAGCCATGCTTTTTGAGCAAAAGAAATACGCCTGTGGATTTTCTTTAACACCAAGCCTTGGGCGAGGCATTGCACCAACATTTGGATATGTAGCACATACCGATTTTTGTTGTAAAGTGTGCCCATGAGTTTTTCAATTTTCACTTTACTGTCAGGGGAACCATTTGCTCAAGGCAGAATGGGAAATCGGCATGTTCATCATACAAGGATGAGAGATATTCAATATCCACTTCTAGCACATATCCACGGCCTGTTTCTTGGCTAGCCTTGATCACATCAAATTCTGACACTTGTTTGTCTGTCAGCCAAGCAAACTTCCCATAGGGCAAAGGCTGACTCATGGCGTAACCGTACAAATTATTCACGTCATAGTACATTAAGTATGATTCTGGTTTGTCTGGTGAATAATCAGGCATGTAGACATTGTTCGCTTCGGCATGGCACTGGTTAAGTGACACAAAGCCGCCACGAATGCCCTTTTCAAAAAATAGAACCATGTCTACATCAGTGAGTAAATCCAATTCCACTTGAGTGTATTTCAAAGCGGCATCAAACGAGAGCCCAGGACTCGTATAATAGTGAGCCGGGTCAAGACCGTAAATGTGTTGACACAAGTTACGACATTTTTCAAACACATCAGTGAGCAGCAATACATCCAGTTTTAGGTAATGCAAAGCATATTCACTTAGCGAGTTCATGCCAAACACTCGCCAAACTTGACATGCATGTGCATAGTCTTCATCGGAAACGGTACTGCGTGTTAGTTTCGAGTAAAATTTCTCTTGTGGTGGGAGTTTTCTTTACTTTAACACGTCCCAGCTGTTGCAAAAATCATACGGGAATATACCTTTCCGAATGCACAATTGAAATTGCTCAGGATCATTAAAATGCATTCTAGTATTTTAATTCCTCCTCATTCAAGCCATTCAAAAGGCTGTCTAGCGAGAATGCCATAAACTTAAAGGAATCCAAAAATCGAATGCTAAAGTCGCTCAACCTCCATGTCAAGGCTGTAAAACGCTCATGGTTTTGGGGAATAATGGTAAACGAGCCCTTGTTAACATGACCCAATTCACGTATCAAAAACTGAATGTCATAATTTGCCAGATTGTGGAAAAAGACACTGATGAAGCGAGGAGCTGGAAAGTTCAAGTTACATTTACTATGCGCAGCTCCACGAAACTCTCCCGTAAAGTGCGAGTGATCACGAACGGTGTCTTCAGCCCTGATCAGTGGCTTTTCGCAAATATGGCATGTCGTGGCATGCTCATACTGCTGCTGCTGTTCTGGAGATAGGCTCATGGGTACTGGGTGGTCCAGTAATTCCTGTACATGGTCGGCGAACTTGACAAGTTCATCCAAGAACCATCTGGCACAATCTGGCCCCTCGCGGTATTTGTAAACTGATTGTGTGGGGTCATAGGCACACACCACATTAAATCCTACGGCAAAAGGTTCATGTTTTTGAATGGGTGTGGTTGAGCTGATGGTGGGATCTGGTTCACATCCCGCCATGGGTGTAGTGAGAGCTTCGAAATCTGCATATATCACATAGGGAACAGTGTCACGCTTGTGAATGTCCTTAAACTTTAACACAGCCTTGTCCCCTTGTGGCAATATCAATCTCACCGCTTCCTGAGAAACGCAATCTACCCTATGACGTTCCAAAAGCGTAGGGGTTTTAAAATATTGCAAGCATCGATCACAAATATGTTTTACACCAGTGTGCTTAGACACTTGTCTGCTTAGCAATCTACTCAGGCTTTTAATTAGGCAATAGTGATTCACCTCCCCCTCAGATAGATATAAAAGATGAATGTGGTGTCGTTTCGGTTCTTTTGTGGCATAAAGAGGACCCACAATCTCATCACCATCAAGACCATACACCATGAACGAAAAGTCCTGGTTATCTTGTTCAAACCTATAGATTTCGGTTAAGTCCATAGGGAACGACACTCGAGTTAAATTTAAAGTTTGTTTCAATTCATCAAACTTGGCCTTGTACTTTGCTGGTCTGTTAACATTACGATCTTGAGCTGGCTGCAAATACGCAGCCAGAGCCCACAGAAAACATTCATCATCAAAATTTTCAATATTCACCACAGCCTTTTTCGAAGCTATGGCTGGCGGTGTTTTAATATAGCTAGACCCAGCATTCAACGGATTGAAATGACAAATGTTGATTTGTAAATGATGAATTTTGTCTAAGGCAAGGCCACTCGGTCCTTGTTGCAGTTTATCAAATTTTGATAGCAAGGCATTCATCACATGGCTTTGATACCACTCGTTCAGATTATCGGCTATCAAAAGCTCTTGCATTTTACTGCGAATATAAAATGTCTCTTTATGGTCTACGTCCTTCTTTTTATATATGAAATCGCACACCAGTTCTGTATTCACCTTTAAAGCCGTATGCAACCTTTGCACTGTACAAATTTCAATTTAAAAAATTTCAAAACAAGATTCTAAAAATTCTTTGGGAATCAAATTTTTTCTAACATTCACTACGCGGCCAGAGCACACACGCGATTTGAAACAACTGTTTAGGGGTTCCCAAGTTAACGTATCCGCAGCAGTAAAAGACATTATTTTGAAAGAACACTCTCACCTGAGTTTTCAGCTGTAGACTACTGAACAATAGCCTCAAACACACACGTTCCTGGTTATCAACAGAGGTCAAGCGTTTTCCAACACTCTAAAAAGAAATAAAATAAACCACCATAAGTATATCCATTCCATATAGTTTATGCATTTCATAAACAAAACAAAATCAAACAGGTTATATATATATAAAAAAGACAAATCTCACCTTGACGTGTAATGCTTTGCTATATTCCCGTCTCGTGGGCTAGTGTGGAAATGGTTTCCTTTTCTAGCTGTCTGTCTTTCTCTTTCTTTAATATATTTCCCACAGACACACGACAGGTAGGCTATACACGTTATCTGCAAACAAATAAATAGATATATAAATGAATAAATATATACCTACCCCACAACAAGGTTAAGTATTTTCCACTAACACCAAAACTGTTAAACAAGACCAGGGGTTTCATGCAACGCAGTGTGTTCAAAGGTAGTCACCTAAGTGAGAGTGGAAATGATAACGACATGTCTTTATATATGTTACGTTGCATGTATAATCTTTTTTCCCCACGCTTTGAGCATTCTGTTATCAGGCACGTGGAGAGCTAACGTCCAAGGTGAACACCTGTTACAGATCAAATTTCACGTCAACTTGCATTTTGTCACGTACGAAGCAAAACAGGATGTAACTTGTTAACAGTTATCGTGCACGTGGACAGCTAACACCCAAGGTGAACACCTGCGGTAGATCAAATTTCACATGAACTTGCATTTTGTCACGTACGAAGCAAACAGGATGTAACTGGTTTAGCCCTCATGTGGTTTCACATGTGTTCACATGCATTTCGCTCTTCCCTGCCACCACGATGGTCAGATTATTTCACCTTCAAGCGTCATGGTCATTTTTCCATTGCACCTGTTGTCAAGTCAGATCAACGCCTTCCAATAAGCTCAAATGACATTCACCTCCTGCTCCTCTGCAAGTTTGTTTTATCTACTCGCTTCGACCAACATAGAACCAAGTTTTCATCACCGTTTACACGTCAAAAATCCCCTTCGAGGGTAAAAAGTGTGGGAAAAAACGCACCCTCGCTCTGTCATAAACCGACCCGTCGAAATAGCGATTGTTCTATTGAACACAGCCACCGTGGTCAGCGACAGGTTCGTTGAAACACACACCCCCAGCCGTATCGTCTCTCTCAACCACCATGCTTCATAAACATTATAAACAGATAAAGAAAAAGAAAAAGTTTTTTCAACATGTATGGCGTAAGGCCCTTTGTGAATTTTTTTGGAAAAAGTATCCACCACACTCGAAAGGGGGCGTTAGCCCGAGTCCTAGGACACCTCGTACACGTCTCTAGCGTTATTGGTCCGTGAGATATCGGCAAAATCACAAAAAACACGTGTTTACCCCAAAATCGAGTTTCCAATTTAAAAAAAAATTATAACGAGTGGTCCATAGCAGAGAGGACGTCACCCCGAGTCCTTGGACACGTCGTACATGCCTCTAGCATGATTGGTTCGCGAAATATAGCAAAAGGTTTAAAATCACGTTTCCCCCCCCCCCCCAAGAAACCGTGTTTCCAGCATTTCACCTTTTCACAACATACATTTCCGTAAAGAGCACAACAAGACGAAATAAACGAATCCAAACACGCCCTCCTAGCATGACTCCTTCCATTCCAAGGTCGCAGGGGCTCACAACTTCCTAAGTGTAGCAGCTCTCTCCCCATCACACTACTACAGGTTTTCATTCTAGAGACTTGAAATTTATTTTGGGGGTAGAAGTGGTAGGGACCATTGATTTACGTCAAACAATTTTTTTTTGTAGAGTTCCTAGTTTCCAAAATATAGGATTTTCAAAATTCGAGTGTTTTCAAAAAAACATAAAAAATAAAAAAGTTTTACTATAGAAAATAAATGTCATAAAGACCATTCGTTTGAGTCATAGCACAACGTTCTATCATGTTTGGTTTTCAAACTATCCCCTATTTTCGGAAACAAAAATTTTCAAATTTTTTTTCAGAAATATTACGAGTGGTCCATAGCAAAGCCCCCGTCATCCCAAGTCCAACGACACCTCATTCGTGAATCTCCGACCACGGGTTCGGGAGTTATGGGCTCGCATTGGGAGTAGTGGTGGGGGGAGGCAGAAGCGCCACTACTCCCCTACTGTTAATAATTGCTCTCTCTCTATTTTTTTAAATCCAAATACCAATATATCAGAAAGTATGGAAGCCAACAGCTTTAAACTATGCACACGTATATTCTGACATTTTAGATTAATTTGGAGTAACTTATATACGTCAGTTCTACCAACATGATTATAAGCCTGCTGATAGTACCAATTTTTAAATACATGTAACTTCTATACTATCAGTTGGATTTCAACCAAATTTCGGATGTGCTATGTGTACCATAACAAATATGACTATAAGTATTGTTAAGAGCAATCAGGGCTGCCAAATGTTAATAAATGCTGTCTATATTTTTTACCCTAATATCAATATATCAGAAAGTATGCAAGCCAACAGCTCTATACTTTGCACACGTATAGCACCTGACATTCTAGATTAATTTGGAGTAATTAATACAAGGCAGTGCTGCCAACATGATTCTATGCCTGCTGATATGTCCAATTTTAAAATACATGTAACTTCTATACTAACAAATGGATTTCATCCAAAATTGGCACAACAAGATATCATAATATTTCAGATTATTTCTGACCAGCACACGCATGACATTGTTGGCAACATGCTTTTACGCGTGCTGATAGATCCAGTGTCTAACTGCATGTAACGTCCTTTGGACTTCAACCAAATTTTGTATTCTGTACCTTAAGAGATGGATCTAAGAATATATTCAGTCACCAGGGCTGCCAACTGTAGTGCTCTATTAGGCTACATTATACCAGGTATATTTTGAACTAATTAGATATTTCGATATTACCAACTTAATTTCGTCATTATTCTAGATAGGTTCATATTCTGTAGAATAATCATTGGCATGAAAAGTAGGCTGTATATTTCTTCACGGAACTTCTTGTTATATATTAGTATGATTATAATGTGTGCATTAAAATCGCGCTCTGAACTTCGGTGTATCATATCTAAATATTGTACCGTCGCTCGCTTCAAGGCATGAGGTACAGTTATATACAACAAACAAATATTTTGGAAATTTCCCGAGTTTTGCATTAAAACACGCCTGTATACGCATTATGTTACATCATGTGCCCGGCCTTGCAGAACTTGGTATATGCAGCAGCTCTGGCATCAGCGCGCTCCTTTTAACGCGTACTGTCTTTTAAGGTAGAGACGCTCTATAGAAGGAAGATTGTAGTTTTACGTGACCGTGAATCTTGTGATTATGAGCCACGGGACCTCCTTTTTACGTGGAATCCGAACCACAGGACATGGCATTTCACTTCGAAAATCTCACATGCATTGACCGGGAATCGAACCCGGACCGCCTTGGTGAGAGGCATACAGCTAGACCGCTGAGCCACCACGCCCCTGACGCTCTATAGAAGAAACGTATAATGCGCAAGTCACGATTAATTTTGCGCAGGAGTTGAGGGTTAAAATCATCTTTTCTCCCTTTTCTTGCGTTGAAAATTTACAAACTTGTTTGGTGGCGATTTACATGATTAAAAAAACTTTAAAAAACTTAAAAATACAACGTTTCTGAAGTTGATTTAAACAATTACACTTAAAAATGTGTTTTTAAATAGAATCATAAAAACTATAGTGCGGTGGAGGGGTCCAAACAGGGGTGGGTCCTTCATGATGGGGGTGGGTCCCAGAGCGACAGAGGCTTGCCTGACCTGTTTCAAAAGACGTGGGCGCCAGTGGATTCGTATACTGATGGCCAGTATATTTTTGGAAACCCGACTCGGCCATTGTTCCGAATGACGCCTCTTCAACGTTCATCTCAAGGTAGACGTCTGATATCTTTTGGTAGAAGTTGAGCATTGATATTTTGTAGATTCCAGTTGCCAATTTTTGTATATTATAATTTTTGATGACGGGATTTTAAGTCTGATAATTTCTTGTCATTCTTTATCTCAGATTCTATTTCTTTTCGTTCGTTTGACGGACATATACTTTTCATTACGATTTAGGATATTCTACTTCCTTCTATGTATATGCGTTCAATTCAGTTTTAACGTAACATTCTGAAATATTCAATCGTTGTGAAGATCAACAACAGCTAAGGGAAGACTTGCGTTTAGTAGAAGTGATTTAAGCATTCTTGCATCGTCATGTTTTTGATATTTCGACTCCCAGTAAGTTGTTTTCTAACGTGTTTAGCTTTGTTTGGCGTGAAGATTAACTATGAGTTAGGGTTTTTGCAGATTGGAATAATTCTGATTTACATTTATTTTAAAGATATAATATTATCATAAATTCAAGGTTGAAAATGTAGATTTATGAAGCTATGAAAAGGTTAGATTCTTGGATAATACTGTAATTATGATTTCTCACGTTAATTAGTCATAGTGTTGAATTATAATTGAAGCCTAATTTATAATGAAAATGAGTTTGTGGATTATTGTAACCACGAGATACAAGGTCAAAGTTATAGAAAGTTTTTCGATCACTATGAGAGTGACGATTATTAAGAAATTATAATGTGAATCTGAATGAAGTACAGTGTGATGTACAAGTGTTGAGTGGAATATAGTTCAAGTTTGTAGGTTTTACCATGGTGTTGTAAAATACTTAGGTAGACCTAAAGTATTTTGAAGATATGTGGATGTACACGGAGTACATAATTACGTGTTTTCAGACTATGTCATCGTTCGACGTACGATTTTTCAATCAATTAGAGGTAGTATCTTTTAAGATATTTGCTGTAGTAATACTTGATCTGCTTAGGCTTTCACGGCAGCGTTCATAATTAAGTACAAGTTTTTCGGGCTTAATTATAATACTTATAATACTTAATTATAATACTTTATCTACACTTCATACTTCATATTAATAAAATATAATGAGACGTTTGTCTATTTCTGAGAATTTCGTGAGAACAGTTATATTCATGTAATTTATTCCGAATAATTTGTATTTTCGTATGCCACAATATGGACTTATCAATTTAACTGAGCTTTGTCACTTGGTTAAATCACATCGGAAGTGACTATCATATCGAATTTAACCCAATAAGGAGTTGTATGGGTGTTGAAAATGTTAATTGGATTATGTTTCAGAAAGAAACAACATAAAATGTATATATGTATATCGTAGTATATACTGTAATATAGGGTAATGTATTGTGTTATTTGGTGAATTCATTCACTATTTATGATTTTTAAAGATCGTTATTTACCGTATCGCCAGCATGCAGGACAGAGTCTTGCAAGGGTGCGCCAAACATCAGATTTGGAGTTTCATTTGACACTTCGGTGTAATTTAGAATTAACGTAATTTTGAACGATCGGAAGGTGAGGTGATGCCTTCTGAAATCTACTTTTCCTTGAATCTTTTTTTTTATCTTACAGTAATTATATTTGAGAGTCATAACTCATAATCATACTAATATACAGGGTGTTTCAAAAATAGGGGGCATAATTTCAGGTATGTATTTGTTATATGTAGACAATGAAAATAGTTCATTACAACATGTGTCCGGAAATGCTTCATTTCCGAGTTATGGCCTTCTCAACACTGAACTTCCCCGGAACGTTTTTCTTTCGCAGGTCATTGTCATTACAGAAGATGCTCAAAATATCCACCTCCTGCTTGAATACAATCCTCATATTGATGTCACATTGCTCCTCCTGGAACAAACAACGAGCCAACGCAGCATTGCCATCCACTTTACCGCACATGAAGTGCATCTCTGCCAGATGCTGATTTGAGTACATGACGCACAGACGAAAGCCAAACACAACACTGAATTTAACCTTCGCTTCAGAATGAACCATCAGAGTGTCCTCTTAATGTCTCCTATCACGGCAACGACCTGCGATAAGAAAAACGTTCCCGGGAAGTTCAGTGTTGTGAAGGCCATAATTCGGAAATGAAGCATTTCCGGACACATGTTGTAATGAACTATTTTGATTGTTTACATTTATAACAAATACATACCTGAAATTACGCCCCCTATTTTTGAAACACCCTGTATAAAAAGGATATGGTGTGTGTCTGTCTTTCTGTCTGTCTGTGTGTTACTCAATAACGCAAGAACCACTGGTCTCATTTAAATGAAATTTTGCATGGATGTGGCTGATTTACCAGGTTTACATATAGGATACTTTTGATTTCGATATTTTGCACTATTAAAAATGGCGACCATTTTAGTGACGTCACTACGCCCTTTGGTTTCAAAATTTCATATTTCCATATCAAATAAAAAGAGAACACTAAGAAATAGCAAACTTTTGATGGCACATACGGGCTTGAAAATTTAATTTCCTATCCGAAAGGTTCTTATCTATTTTCGTGTATCTCCAACTGTTAGCGAGTAAAACCCACATTTGTGTCGCCACTACACCCTTTGGTTTCAAAATTTCATATTTCCATTTCAAATAAAAAGAGAACGCTAAGAAATAGCAAACTTTTGATGGCATACACGAGCTTTAACATTTAATTTTCTATCCAAATGGTCCTTATCACTTTTCGTGTATCTCCAACGGTTAGCGAGCAAAACCTTAATTCGTGCAATAAAACACGGTCAACACCGAGCGGTGCAGTATATCTCTACATATATAAAAATGAATGTTTGTCTGTTTTTTTTCTGAATTTGTACGGAAATTTGAGTTATTTACGCGTTTTAGACGGTTTTATGATGGATGCGCGCGAAAATAATTTTTTGGTCTGCCTGTCTTTTTGTTTGTTTGTCTGTGGACAAATTTGTTCCCTTATAACTCGAGAACGGCTGGGTGTATCAACGTAAAATTTGGTACAGATCATCAGAGGCACGACACTAATCATTGATGTAACTCTTCTCCGTACCTCTCATAAAAGGGGGCCTACCCCCTTAAAATACATGCAGAAATAGGCGTAGAAGGACGAGACAAAGCTCATTTTCATCCCCTCATTGTGAGAGACAAAACTCGGGGACCCTTTAACCACATTTTAAGGCCCTAAAACCAACCGTTTTTGAGATTTTCGCAGAAAACTAATTCAATTTAATAAACTAATGAACGAATGCAAGCCGGTAACCATGGCAACAGATTCTCAGAGGTCCATCTATTGCTGTAAGACGCAATGCAATTTCATTATTTACATTAGTGTGAAAGTTTGCAAACGGCTAGAAGGTTGTTACGGAACCAAATTAAGCTGTAAAATTCATCAATACGTATAATGCGCTTAAGGGGGACAAGGGGTACTCTAGATTTTTTTCACGTGATTTACACCTGCGGGTGTGATACGGCAGGCATTATATTCCTATCCCTATATTATATTATTATTATTACTATTATATTATGGCGTACAACGACGAGACAAAGCCCCTCGGTGCCAGAAACAAAACTCGGGGGCCCTAAAGGTTCCTCGAAAACTACATTATAAGGCTCTAAAACCAACAGTTTCTGAAATACTCCCAGAAAACTAATTTAATTTACGTTAACAAACTAATGAAGGAATGCAAATCGGTAACCATGCCAACATTATCTCAAGGGGTGGCATCCAACTTTCCATCTATTACTGTTAGAAGCAATGTCGCTACATTTATTACATTTCTGTGAAAGTTTGCAAAAGACTATAAGGTTATCACGGAACCAACGTAGATTGTATAGTTCATTAATGCAATTAAGGGGGTCAAGGGGTTACCTAGAATTTTTTCATGCAATTTTCACGTGCGACATATAGTACAGAAGGTCTATTATATCTCAAAACAACAACATTATTTTCAAAAATTCTTGAATTGAATCAGCATTTTTTGCGGCTTTTAGGAATTTGGGCCGATTGAGGCTAAAGAACCTGAATTTCCATGCACTACAAGCCTTTATAATTTATGAAATAGGTCTTCCTGTGTATGGGGACTTTACACAACGTAGAGGGTCAGTTTTTATGTGACGTGTATTGCGTTTCGTCTACAAGGCTTTCAATTCTATTTCACGTCAGGAAGTACACGTTAGATGAATTCAGTTTGAGAGCACATTTTAACTGATTTTTTTCTTATTTTTTTGTCGTCATACGGGTTCATCGTAATGATGATTTTGTTTGATACTGTGTGGTAGATATACCCAGTGGCGAACGCAGGATTTCCTTCTGGGGGGGGGGGTCATTCATAGTAATGTCCTATAATAAAATTATAATTCTAATATAATTCATAAAAAGCAACAACTAAATAAACACTGCCGGACCCAAGAGAGAAATTTTGCATGCTCTGAAACCACCCTTCCCCGATAGGTTTATAACGAGAGAATTAATTGCAGCATGTTAGAGCACCAGTATTTGCAAATCGCACACTTCTAACAATTGGTGGGGAACAGCTGAAGAAAGTGGAGAGTTTCAAGTATCTGGGAAGCCTGATACAAGATAATGGAAGAAACGATAGAGAAATAAATGAGCGGGGGAGACAGGCAGAAGCATTCCGGAGGAGTGTGAGAAGTATGTTATGGAGCAAGGCTGTCCCTTAGAACAGCAAGAAGATCATATATCGGATGTACTATGTCCCTATCCTGACGTATGCCTCGGCGACCTGGGTTATGAAAGGAAGGGAGAAGAGCAAAATACAGGCCAGTGAGATGAGGTTCTTGAGAAGCAGTATTGGAGCTACAAAGATGGACAGAATAAGAAATGAGAGGACCAGAGAATTAATGAAGGAGGAACCATTACAGGAGGGTATAGAGAAATCCAGACTTAGATGGTATGGACATGTAAAACGAATGGGGGAGAAGAGGATACCCAGGAGGATACACGAGTCGAAGTGGGAAGGAAAGAGACCGAGAGGAAGACCGAGAGACAGGTGGCTGAAGGGGGTGGAAGAAAGCGTGAAGAAGAGAGGAGAAGACTGGACAAGGGTGGAGGCTGAGAGATGGTGGGAAGACAGAAGACGTTGGAGAGGCTTGTGTTCCAAACAGACCCAGCCAGTGCCTGGAAACTGTGCAAGATGATGATGAATTGTGAATATTAACTAATGGATGTGGTTTTTTCCAGGAGTGTATTTGTATATTGGTGTGTTGTACCCTGCCCATTCATTGGGCACAGTTGTGACGACCGGCTGGGATGCTACAAAAAGTTAATTTGTATAGGCAACACTGAAAAAAGAATGGCTTCAAATCGCTACATAAAATATTCCTTCCATTTATCCTGAATCTCTCCTTTATCTCCTACTATATGGCCATCCTTATTCTTACATAAATTAAAGGTCATCAGCCGTACCATTTCGAGATGGTGGCCGTGAGAATTATTAAAGCATTATAACCCATAACTTGGAACCCACCAATTCCGATTATCGAACCGAGGACGGTTTAAGCTATCCTAAGTGACCTACCTAGAGATCTCGGGTTCGAATCCCGGACGGGGTATATATTTTTGCTACCAGATTATCATTTTAAATTTTGTAAATATTGTCAATTACAGTACAGTAAGTATGTAGTTAGTTTTAGTTGTAAGTATGAAGTTAATTTCTTTATTAGATATATGTCATTGTTCTATTAGACTGTGGTGTGTGAGTGTGTCTGGTGAGGGTGCATGAGAGTGGGCCTGGTGACAGACTGTTTTAGTGGTAGTATTTGTTGTTGGCGAAACTTTAGTATTTTTTTCGTTAGTAGAATTTTGGTATTTAATTGTTAGTAGAAGGTTAGAATTTTGTAGTAGAATTGCTCTTTACTTATTCTGAAAGGGAGTAGCAGCCTTTCAGAATAAATCAATTCTTTACTAGTCTAATAGACGGTTAAGATATTGATAATATAAGCCAACTAATGGCTACACTGCGTTCTGCTGCACGGCTGAAAGCAACGGGAAACTACAGCCGTAATGCTATTCCCGAGGATATGCACCTCTCTATGCATAATTACATGTGATGATGGCCTCCTCCCTTGTAAAATTTCAATCCGGAGGTAAACTAGTCCCCCGTTCGGATCTCCGGGTGGGGACTACTCGAGAGGGGGTTAACATCGCAGAAGTGACAAAGAGGAAATCTGACATTCTACGGATCGGAGCGTGGAATGTTAGAAGTCTGCTAGGAAGTGGAAAGTTAGAAAACTTAGAACGGGAAATGGATAGGTTGAGGTTGGATTTGGTTGGGATTAGTGAAATGCGCTGGCAGGAAGAACAGGACGTTTGGTCAGGAGACTATAGGGTCATTAGCACTACATCAAACAATGGCCAAGCAGGAGTTGGTCTCATATTGAGTAGGAAACTTGGACAGCGGGTGGAATATTATGAGCAATACAGTGAACGGATTATTGTAGCAAAAATCAATACTAAACCTACGTGCACCACAGTGGTACAAGTCTATATGCCTACCAGTCAAGCTGATGATGAGGATGTTGAAAAGGTCTACGAAGAAATAGATGACATTCTGAGGTATATCAAAGGTGATGAAAATGTTATAGTAATGGGAGATTGGAATGCTGTGGTAGGAAAAGGGAGAGAAGGGAAGATAGTAGGAGATTTTGGATTAGGTGAAAGGAATGATCGAGGAAGCAGGCTGATGGAATTCTGCACCGAACATGAGTTGGTCATAGCTAACACCTTATTCAATAACCACAATAGAAGAATATACACATGGATGAGACCAGGAGATACAGGGCGTTACCAAATCGACTTCATTATGGTCAAGCAGAGGTTTCGAAACCAGATTTTGGATTGTAAAACATATCCTGGTGCTGACATAAACTCTGACCACAATCTGGTTGTAATGAAATGCAGATTAAAGTTGAAGAAACTGAAGAAAAGTCAAAAGCCAAAAAGGTGGGCAATAGACGGACTGAAAGTAAAGGATGTAAACGAAAGATTCAAGAAGAGTATAACGGAAGGACTAATGAAAAATCCTAAAGGGACTTCAATTGCAGACGAATGGGCACTTTTGAAGAATGAAATAACAAAATCCGCAGAAGAAAACATTGGTAGGAAAGAAAGAATAGGTAGAAAACCGTGGATCACTCAGGATATACTAGAATTGATGGATGAAAGGCGGAAACACAAGAATCTAAGAGATGAAAAGGGGAAAGCAGAATACAGACGTCTGAGAAATGAGGTTAACAAGAAGTGCAAGGAAGCGAAAGAAGAATGGTTGAAAGAGAAATGTGCAGGTATAGAAAATTGTCTGAAATTAGGAAAAGTAGACACAGCTTATCGAAGGATTAAGAATACTTTTGGGGAAAAGAAGACCAAGTGCTGTAATATTAAGGGCACAAATGGAAAGCCTCTAACAGATAGGGAAGAAAAGGTTGAGAGATGGAAAGCTTACATAGAGTGCTTGTATAAGGGAAAGGAGATTGAGAATCATGTAATGGAAAGGGAGGAGGAAATTGATGAGGATGCAAAAGGAGATTTAATATTGAGATCAGAATTTGACAGAGCATTAGAGGACTTAGGCAGGAACAAAGCACCAGACATAGATGATATACCGATTGAGTTGCTACGCTGCATAGGAGATGAAGGTCTGATCAGGTTATTTCACTTGGTGTGTAGGATTTATGAGACAGGTGAGGTACCCCCTGATTTCAAGAAGAATGTTATCATCCCTATACCAAAGAAAGTGGGAGCTGACAGATGTGAAGATTACCGTACAATCAGCTTGATTACTCATGCTTCAAAGATCCTGTCTAGAATAATTTACAAGAGGATTGAAAGCCAGATAGAAACGGAGTTGGGTGAAGGCCAGTTTGGTTTCAGGAGAAATGTAGGAACAAGGGAAGCTGTACTAAGTCTTAGGCTGATTTTGGAAGGTAGAATAAGGAAAGGTAAGAGAACGTTCATGGCATTTGTAGACTTAGAAAAGGCTTTTGATAACGTTGATTGGACTAAATTGTTTGACATTTTGAAATCTATTGGAATAAAGTACAGGGATAGGAGGGTGATATACAATCTATACAGAAACCAGACAGCAGTCATTCGAGCTGAAGGACATGAGAGAGAAGCTGGTATTCAGAAAGGTGTAAGGCAAGGCTGCAACTTATCACCCATACTTTTCAATCTTTACATTGAACAAGCAATGAAGGAAATTGGAGAAAAATTTAAAGTGGGAGTGAAGATTCAAGGAGAAATAATTTCAACTCTGAGATTTGCTGATGACATCGTCATCTTGGCCGACACGCCTGAGGATTTGAATCAGTTTTTGAATGGTATGGACTCCGTCTTACAGAATGAATACATGATGAAAATTAATAAATGTAAAACAAAAATACTGGAATGCAGCCGAAATAAATCAGAAACTTCTATGGAGATCAAATTGGCAGGTGAAAAGCTGAAGGAAGTTGGAGACTTCTGTTATTTAGGAAGCAGAATAACCAGTGATGGACGAAGCAAAGAGGATATAAAAAGTAGGTTGGCTCAGGCAAGGAAAGCCTTCCTACAAAAAAGGAATCTGTTGACATCGAATATAGATTTAGGTATTAGGAAGTCATTTTTGAAAGCCTTTGTCTGGAGCGTGGCGCTCTATGGAAGTGAAACTTGGACTATTGGTGCAGCAGAAAAGAGGAGAATTGAAGCATTTGAAATGTGGTGTTACAGGAGAATTATGAAGATCAGATGGGTAGATAGGGTTACAAACGAAGAGGTATTAAGGCGAGTGGGAGAGGAGAGATGTTTCTGGCGACTGCTAATGAAGAGAAGAGATAGGTTGGTAGGACACATACTAAGACACCCAGGAATAGCAAGCTTAGTTATGGAAGGAAGGGTCGAGGACAAGAACTGTAGGGGTAGACCAAGGTTAGAATATGTTAAACAGATTGCCTCGGATGTAGGATGTGGTAGCTATGTAGAGATGAAACGATTAGCTCAGGACAGGGAGGCATGGAGATCTGCATCAAACCAGTCAAAAGACTGAAGACTCAAACAACAACAACTAACAAAAATTGATATTTATGAAATTAGAATGCAATTCGTCACTGCTAATGTCATTTGTGTGCCGAGTCCATTGATTTATCATAGCTGTAACACTCACCGGTTATTCGATATTTTTGAAATTATACGATTTGGGTACTCATTCCTTTGACTTATTGTTTCTGAAATCCATGCAAAATGATAAAGGAAATGCCTCATAATGTTAATACGACACGAAACAGGCGTCACAGCGGCCAAAATGTGAAGTGGACAGCAATTATGGAGCATGTTTTCCTACAGCAACAGTATCTACGAATCGTACACTTCGTATATTTTTTTAAAGTAATTTTCAAAACAAATTATAGATATTTATGAAATTAGAGTGCAATTATTCGTCACTGCTAATGTATATTCTCTTTCGTTTGAATGATCATCTGGCACGATCGGACGCTTGTGAGCGCCACAGGAGGGATCTATAATACGGAAATAATATATTGTGACCTTTATGCATTTGTAATAGCATACATTTCACATATTATTTCGATAAAATCATGTTCTTGTTTAAAACTAATGGAAGGAAGGCATTGCTTGCAAACCAGAGTGGTAACAAAGAAGCGACTTGTACGTGCTTATTCGCAACTTTCACCGAGCGATGACAAAGGGAATGGAACGCAGAAGCTAACATCTGGAGGCTAGATGGGGATAGACAAGGGAAGACGGTCATTCAACTTGGCGGGTAGACGCCAGAGTTTCAACGAAAATCTACAGGTAAGCTCCGCCTACTTGAAAGAAATTAGAGCAGCAATTAAAAGTCAGAAACGCAAGTTATAGCATCATGAAGGGGACGATCTCAGCCTCTTGAAAGTCATTTTGAAATTTAAATTAAGTCATCGTGTGATTTTATCTAGACGCAAAACCAAAATGAGTGGTGAGTTTGAAACTACCAATCACAGCCGGGGACGCGATACGCCGCCAAATCCCACGAAAATTGAGGGACAATGAATGAATTCACGGAGCTAATTATCTGAGGACACACCGATCCGATTTTGAAATAAGAGGGAGCACTGAGACATTGAAAATGAGCGCATTCGAATGTGCTACTTTGCATATCCATGCGAGTGATAATATAGAATTAAATTTGGAAAAAACCCTCTCCTGCGAATTTCTTCGCAAATCATATAAATAGTAGCCGGACTTGCTGTGAAATCAGTTGACTTTGTATACTCCGGGAGGCGTGAGCCTTTTCCCGAGACGATGAGGAACGAACGCGAAATTTATAAGTACAGCCAGTGATCACGCAGTTATTAATCATAGTTATTCGCAAGCGCCAAGCTGAGCAGTGTATTACGCGAAGTGTGCGTACAGTTGTCAGTAAAACGGGATATAAATTATAGATAGCCACCCGAGCTATTAGCATAATGTCAGTGAAGCAGGAAGCTATAAACTGTCGGCCGAATTTAGTAGGTTGATGCTTAGCTTAGGAAATTAGGAGCTCCTCACACGAACCGTGCATTGTTTTAAAAAATAAAGTCACAGTGGGCCTTTGTTTTGGTGAATTTGAACCGTGTGTAAAGCCATCCTCCTACTTCAAGATGGAACAGAAGAGTCAGCAGATTGAACTTATGAAACTGAACGACATCATGGGCCGTATGAGATAAGTAAAATCAGTATGGGGCGTGCACGCTTGACGCTACCCATCCTGGGAATTCGATAAGTTTCTTTCCATTATAAGCAATTATAATCAATATGTATTTTCGGGCGCAGCAGGCAAAATTTGTGCAAGTTTGTGTATATATTTTAATGATAGATATTTGTGTTTTGTAAGATAGATATTACATGGTCATCATTTTTGTGTTATATTTTTGTGAGGGTTTCAGTAACGTTCTGTTTGAATGCGCATTAAAGGGATAATGGGGTGTGAGTGCTTGAACATGACCCGTAAAGTAAAAGGCAAATTAGGGGGGGGGGGTAAATAGTAAGATATTGTGACGGACCAGTATTAATACAGCCATATTGAGCACGACTCCAGGTAAGGTGCTGATGACCAGATCCAAGGTAAAAGGTAAGACGAAATGGCTAGGTGGCAGTCAAAATTCTGGTGAGATTGAGATGGGACCCTTAGTTGAGTTGAAGAGTAAGCGGATGGTCAATGCCCGCAGTTCTTTGATGATATAAAATGGTAAGGTTGGTAATTATGCGGAGGGTCCATGCCCGCAGTTCTACGATGATATAAAATGGTAATAAATTGGTAAGTAATGATTGAATTCATTGTCTGGTGAGAGCATGTGGTAGCTCCGTCAGAAAAGGGAAAGGTGTGTGCAACTCAAGTCCAAGGCGGTAAAACAAGTAGGAGTCCACGCAGCACGACCTGCTTTTAATGAGACGGTGGCGCAGCAGCAAGGGGCCAGCAAGAGGGGTTATAATCTCAAACAACAACTTCGTTGGCGGCAAGGCCTGCGGAATTGCATTTCGGACCTTCGACCCTATTGCCAGGAAATGTAGGAAAATTATAAAATGTTATTCTAGGCAATGCTGACATCATCACATGGTTATGAAAGCCGGACGTCCTCGGAAATGGAAAATATCTTACTGCTGTAAATACATGATTCAACTTATTGAAAAGGTTAAAACGAGTTATTATAGATAATTTTCCGTAGAATTGAATTAGACCATCATTTAAATTTTTACCAATTATTATACACATTTGGGCCCCCTTTATTTTTCAAAAACCAAAAATATTTAATAACATCTTCAGGGCCCCAAAATAAGAAAACGGTGAGAGATATCAAAAAACCGTTATGAGTAAAAAAGTTGCATACCGCGGAGATCTTACACCTGTACATTTAACGTTTTTCGATGCGACCAACCGTTTCCGAGATATATCGATTCCAAAAAAAAAGTTTGAAATTCTGGGCCCCCCAAAAAGATCCGGCCCTGCACCGTTTTTAACGCCCGACAACTGGTTTCCTCACAGGGTCCAACTCTTTCACACCTCCAAATTTCAGCTCGATATCTTGAAAATTGCGACCTGTACTTAGCTAAACCCAAAAATGTCACGCACAATGGACATTTTCAGGACCCGAAAAATAGAAAACGGTGAGAGGTATCAAAAAATCGTTTTGAGTAAAAAAGTTGCATACCTCGGGGATCTTACACCTGTACAGTTAACGTTTTTCTATACGACCAACCGTTTCCGAGATATATCGATTCCAAAAAAAAGTTTGAAATTCAGGGCCCCCCAAAAAGATCCGGCCCTGCACCGTTTTTAACGCCCGGCAATAGGTTTCCTCACAGGGTCTAGCTCTTTCACCGCACCAAATTTCAGTTCGATATCTTGAAAATTGCGACCTGTTCTTCCCTAAACCCAAAAATGTCACGCACAATGGACATTTTCAGGGTCCAAAAAATAGAAAACGGTGAGAGATATCAAAATATCGTTTTGAGTCAGAAAGTTGCGTACTGCGGAGGTCTTACACTTGTACATTGAACGTTTTTCAATACGACCAACCATTTCCGAGATATATCGATTCCAAAAATAAGTTTGAAATTCAGGGCCCCCAAAAAAGATCCGGCCCTACACCGATTTTAACGCCCAACAATACGATTCGTCACAGTCACTAACTCCTTCACCATACGAAATTTCAGCTCGATATCTAGATTATTGCGACCTGTACTTCGCTAAACCCAAAAATGTGACGCACAATGGACATTTTCAGGGCCCCAAAAAAAGAAAACGGTGAGAGCTATCAAAAAATCGTTTTGAGTAAAAATGTTGCATACTGCGGAGGTCTTATACCTGTATATTTAACATTTTTCGATACGATCAACCGTTTCCGAGATATATCGATTCCAAAAAAAGTTTGAAATTCAGGGCCCCCCAAAAAGATCCGGCCCTTCACCGATTTTAACGCCCAACAATAGGATTCGTCACAGTCACTAACTCCTTCACCATTCCAAATTTCAGCTCGATATCTAGATTATTGCGACCTGTACTTCGCTAAACCCAAAAATGTGACGCACAATGGACATTTTCAGGGCCCCAAAAAAAGAAAACGGTGAGAGATATCAAAAAATCGTTATGAGTAAAAAAGTTGCATACTGTGGAGGTCTTATACCTGTACATTTAACATTTTTCGATACGATCAACCGTTTCCGAGATATATCGATTCCAAAAAAAAGTTTGAAATTCAGGGCCCCCAAAAAAGATCCGGCTCTGCACCGATCTTAACGCCCAACAATAGGATTCGTCACAGTCACTAACTCTTTCACCGTACCAAATTTCAGCTTAATATCTTGAAAATTGCGACCTGTACTTCCCTAAACCCAAATATGTCACGCACAATGGACATCTTCAGGGCCCCAGAAAAAGAAAACGGTGAGAGATATCAAAAAATCGTTTAGAGTAAAAAAGTTGCATACCGCGGATATCTTACACTTGTACATTTATCGTTTTTCAATACGACCAACCTTTTCCGAGATATATCGATTCCAAAAATAAGTTTGAAATTCAGGGCCCCCAAAAAAGATCCGGCCCTGCACCGATTTTAACGCCCAACAATAGGATTCGTCCCAGTCACTAACTCCTTCACCGTACCAAATTTGAGCTCGATATCTTGATTATTGCGACCTGTACTTCGCTAAACCCAAAAATGTGACGCACAATGGACATTTTCAGGGCCCCAAAAAATGAAAACGGTGAGAGATATCAAAAAATCGTTTTGAGTAAAAAAGTTGCATACCGCGGAGATCTAACACCTGTACATTTAACATTTTTCGATGCGACCAACCGTTTCCGAGATATATCGATTCCAAAAAAAAGTTTGAAATTCAGGGTCCCCAAAAAAGATCCGGCCCTGCACCGATTTTAACGCCCAACAATAGGATTCGTTACAGTCACTAACTCTTTCACCGCACCAAATTTCAGCTTAATATCTTGAAAATTGCGATCAGTACTTAGTTAAACGCAAAAATGTCACGCTCAATGGACATTTTCAGGGCCCCAAAAAACGAAAACGGTGAGAGATATCAAAAAATCGTTTTGAGTAAAAAAGTTGCATACCACGGAGATCTTACACCTGTATATTTAACATTTTTCGATACGACCAACCGTTTCCGATATATATTGATTCCAAGAAACAGTTAGAAATTCAGGGCCCCCAAAAAAGATCCGGCCCTGCACCGATTTTAACGCCCAACAACAGGATTCGTCACAGTCACCAACTCTTGCACCGTACCAAATTTCAGCTTAATATCTTGAAAATTGCGACCAGTACATAGCTAAACGCAAAAATGTCACACACAATGTACATATTCAGGGCCCCAAAAAACGATAACGGTGAGAGATATCAAAAAATCGTTTTGAGTAAAAAAGTTGCATACCGCGGAGATCTTACACCTAAACATTTAACATTTTTCGATACGACCAACCGTTTCCGAGATATATCGATTCAAAAAAATAGGATGAAATTCAGGGCCCCAAAAGAAGGTCCGGCCCTGCACCGATCTTAACGCCCAACAATAGGGTTCGTCACAGGCCCCAACTCTTTCACCGTACCAAATTTCAGCTCGATATCTTGAAAATTGCGACCTGTACTTTGCTAAACGCAAAAACGTCACACACATACGTACGTATGGTGTATTCTTTGAATACACGTTACCTGAGATATAATTTTTATTGCTCTTTGCATGTTCATTTCTTCCTTCCTCTTTGTCAAACACCAACAGTGATCATCTGTTTTCTCCTTGTTGGGCATATCTCTTATGTCTTCATAAGTATGTTTCAGATATATAACTTCTGTGACCCACCTAGCGTCACCTCGCAGCGAATCTCTGAAGCTCCTCAATTCTTCCTGGTGCTAGAGGACTTACTTATCCATTTGGCTACCAGATCCTGTTATCATCGCCAGCTATTTTCTCCTTGAGCAAGAGGACTACGTCCACTTCTTTACTCACCATGCTGCGCTGGTATCATCTGTTGTCAACTCTTTGAAGACCAGCTCAGCAAGAGATCATTTTTTTGTTACAATATTGGCAATACTTATATGTTCTCCTTTTGTCTCCTACCCCCCACTCTTTCCCCCCTTCTTGGTCCCTCCGTGCTCCGTTGAGCAGCTCTCACTTCTTAGTCTGCAGTTGACTCGTTCAGTCAAAGCTCCGCTCGAGCTTGCCTCCTCAAACCAAGAGGCTCACCCTCTTCTACGCCATGTTGGCTAAGTAATCTTCAACAGAAACTTCGACTTCAACATGAAATCAAGATAAGTACCATTTTAAAAGTTTTAACCTCATCTTCATGGTTTTAACTTCCACGTGCTTTTAATTATAATTTATAGACAGTGTGAAATCATTTACTTTGGGGCAATAATCATTCTTCGTGGGATTTGCCATGTTGAGCTTTTGCTTGTATAAGCCAACCTTACTAAAAAAGAGCTTTTCTTAAGCTATTTAAACGAGAAACCCTCTCGCTACGTGGGATATTATCTAATACCCGCTGTCTATAATTATAAAGCTAGTTCCTCCGTTGGATTTTCTCAACCCCATTTTCTGCTAAGGTCGTTCTGGAACCTTCGAGATCTTGTTCTCTCTCTGCGAGTCTTGCCGTCAAGTATTGTTCACGCACTTGTGAAAATGCTAGTTAAAATGAGGAATCTTCCTTACAAATTTTTGCAATAGCTAACTTTCCTCCACCGCTGGAACCTCTGGAACATTCTATGGCGCATTTAATTGTAAATCACAACTTTTTCAAGAAATAGACTCTCACCTATATAGTGCAATCAGTTATTTCCATAATTGCAATAACTTTCTTTTTCATGAACTTTAGTGTTTCTATAGTGAACTTTGCATCCATCTTCATAGACTATAGTGATAAACAGTGCTTGCTCCACGTTTCTACCGCGTCGCGATCGTCCGGTTATATTAAATACGGCCATGAACATTGATCCTATATCCCAATGATCTTTCCTCAACCTTCTACTAACCATCATTATTAATAAAATTGTAACTTTCTATAAGGTGTCACTCACAAGGTGCCCTTCCCTCTTTGCTAGTTTAACATTAATTAAATTCTGCATAATTGCTTGTGTGATACAAGTTTTAAATTTACGTTGTTCCTTTCCCATAATCAGGGAAAACAATTCTCTAAACTCTTGAGCGAGTCATGTTCAGGTTTCACGAAATGGAAACTGTCCCATTTGGCGAGTGATTCCTGCTCAAACTTGGGAAGTCTAGAACTTTCCCTTTCACTTTCTTCAGGTTTCACAGTAAGTGACCTGCCCTCTTTGAATAATTCTCATATATTAATTCTGTATAAATATAAGAAGTTGTAGGAACTTCTATCTTATTTTTCATGTTGTTATTATTGTTATTTTCAAAGTTGTCACTTTCTCTAGAACATTCTCTCCAGAATTTCTTAAGGTGCACTTTTTGTACTCCAATTCACGTTCAAGCTTTAATTATTTCATTGCTCATTTGTTTAAATCTTATAAAGATTTTAGAAACATGTAAGGTTTGAAACCTTGTAAATTGTCAATTGCCTGGAGCAACCGTTTAATGTTGAGAGGTCTGCGACCCCAAATTGTTAACAAGATTGCAAAATATTTAATTGTCAAAAATATTAACTTCTTTAAATTGTTAAATAAATTAAATATTTGTTTTTGGATTCATCATTTCTCTGATACTACAGTTAGGCAAGATCCTGGCTTTCCTAGCTCCTCCTAGGTTCATGCTCTCGTTAACACAAAATAAAGCTTTTACTATCTGTCTTGCTAGAACATCACCCTTCCCTATAGTACTTTTATTCGTGCTCGGGAGGAAATACACTAAAGCCTTTCTCTGGCAAACTGCCCAAGTCTTAGCTGCGGTTCCCGTTAGCTTCGACCAAGCTCGTATCCACTTTAGGTATCCGAGCAAGGATTTGCGGTGGCAACCGCTTCTAAATGTATTGAAAGTCAAATTCATAACTTTTGTGGGACTCTCCTCCTATTTTTCTATCCTTTTTCTCCAATCCAAAATCTACTTCCTTCTCTTAATCATCTTCCCTTGGTGGGTGGGTTATTCCTTAGCCAATAAACTACCCAACGTACGTACATACAGACAGACTTTTTCCAATATACCACGGCTATATGAAAGCCTATAGGATCTTTAGATCCGGCTTTCATAAAAAAAAGTTGCATACCGCGGAGGTCTTACACCTATACATTTAACATTTTTCGATACGATCAACTGTTTCCGAGATATATCGGTTCAAAAAAAGTTTGCAATTCAGGGCCGCCAAAAAAGATCCGGCTCAGCACCGATTTTAACGCCCAACAACAGGTTTCTTTACTGGGTCTAACTCGTTCACCGGTCCAAATTTCAGCTCTATATCATGAAAATTAAGACATATACTTCGCCCAATCCAAAAATGTCACGCACAATTGACTTTTTCAGGGCCCCAAAAACTCAAAACAGTGAGAGATATCAAAAAATCGTTTTGAGTAAAAAAGTTGCATACCGCGGAGATCTTACACATGTACATTTAACATTTTTCGATACGACCAACCATTTCCGAGATATATCGATTCCAAAAAACAGTTAGAAATTCAGGGCCCCCAAAAAAGATCCGGCCCTACACCTATTTTAACGCCCAACAATAGGATTCGTCACTGTCACTAACTCTTTCACCGTACCAAATTTCAGCTTAATATCTTGAAAATTGCGACCAGTACTTAGCTAAACGCAAAAATGTCACACACAATGGACATTTTCAGGACCCCAAAAATGAAAACGGTGAGAGATATCAAAAAATCGTTTTGAGTAAAAAAGTTGCATACCGCGGAGATCTTACACCTATACATTTAACATTTTTCGATACGATCAACCGTTTCCGAGATATATCGATTCAAAAAAAAAGTTTGAAATTCAGGGCCCCAAAAAAAGATCCGGCCCTGCACCGATCTTAACGCCCAAAAAAAGGATTCGTCACAGTCACTAACTCTTTCACCGTAGCAAATTTCAGCTTAATATCTTGAACATTGCGACCAGTACTTAGCTAAACGCAAAAATGTCACGCACAATGGACATTTTCAGGGCCCCAAAAAAAGAAAACGGTGAGAGATATCAAAAAATCGTTTTGAGTAAAAAAGTTGCATACCGCGCGGAGATCTTACACCTGTACATTTAACATTTTTCGATACGACCAACCGTTTCCGAGATATATCGATTCAAAAAAAAAGTTTGAAATTCAGGGCCCCAAAAAAAGATCCGGCCCTGCACCGATCTTAACGCCCAAAAATAGGATTCGTCACAGTCACTAACTCTTTCACCGTAGCAAATTTCAGCTTAATATCTTGAACATTGCGACCAGTACTTAGCTAAACGCAAAAATGTCACGCACAATGGACATTTTCAGGGCCCCAAAAAAAGAAAACGGTGAGAGATATCAAAAAATCGTTTTGAGTAAAAAAGTTGCATACCGCGCGGAGATCTTACACCTGTACATTTAACATTTTTCGATACGACCAACTGTTTCCGAGATATATCGATTCCAAAAAAACAGCTAGAAATTCAGGGCCCCCAAAAAAGATCCGGCCCTGCACCGATTTTAACGCCCAACAACAGGATTCGTCACAGTCACTAACTCTTTCGCCGTACCAAATTTCAGCTGAACATCTTGAAAATTGCGACCAGTACTAAGCTAAACGCAAAAATGTCACACACAATGGACATTTTCAGGGCCCCCAAAAAAGAAAACGATGAGAGATATCAAAAAATCGTTTGGAGTAAAAAAGTTGCATACAGCGGAGATCTTACACCTATACCTTTAACATTTTTCGATACGATCAACCGTTTCCGAGATATATCGATTCCAAAAAAAAGTTTGAAATTCAGGGCCCCCAAAAAAGATCCGGCCCTGCACCGATTTTAACACCCAACAACAGGATTTGTCACAGTCACTAACTCTTTTATCGTACCAAATTTCAGCTTAATATCTTGAAAATTGCGACCTGTACTTAGCTAAACGCAAAAATGACACGCACAATGGACATATTCAGGGCCCCAAAAAAAGAAAACGGTGTGAGATATCAAAAAATCGGTTTGAGTAAAAAAGTTGCATACCGCGGTGATCTTGCACCTGTACATTTAAGATTTTTCGATACGACCAACCGTTTCCAAGATATATCGATTCAAAAAAATAGGATGAAATTCAGGGCCCCAAAAAAAAGGTCCGGCCCTGCACCGATTTTAACGCCCAACAATAGGGTTTGTCACAGGACCTAACTCTTTCACCGTACCAAATTTCAGCTCGATATCTTGAAAATTGCGACCTGTACTTTGCTAAACGCAAAAACGTCACGCACATACGTACATACATACATACATACAGACAGACTTTTTCCAATATACCACGGCTATATGAAAGCCTATAGGATCTTTAGATCCGGCTTTCATAACAAGAGAGCAGGTATAGAGTCCTTAGCAGAGTGTCATAATCTTGGGGCGC
The DNA here is from genome assembly GCA_946902985.2 of Meconema thalassinum. Taxonomy (NCBI): domain Eukaryota; kingdom Metazoa; phylum Arthropoda; class Insecta; order Orthoptera; family Tettigoniidae; genus Meconema; species Meconema thalassinum. The sequence continues at coordinate 182,668,246 of OX336393.1, forward strand.
AGCGAAGGTCATTGCCCACGTGGCTGGTTTGTTTTGGAGTGAGAGACGGCTGTCACAATATCAGGTGCAACACATTTTTGGTAATGTGTATTTTTTGTAGTGGTAGGCGGAGACGCACTTCCCGGGCTTTTGTTTTCTTTGCCGCTTCAGGAAGCGAGGTCAAGTAATGTTAGTGTGATTTTAGTGCATTCATTGTAATTATGGTATTTTAATTCACGGGGCATCGGCCGCCGTGGTGTGTTATTTTTGATGGCTCATGTGTGTTGACTTGATTTTGATTGATTATTTCGTCTGGCTGCGTGGCTCAGGGGTAACGTTCTCGCTTGCTGAGCCCAAGGTTGCAGGTTCGAAACCTGGCGCAGTCAGCTGGCATTTGAGGGTGCGCAAATGCGAGGGAGCCGTGTCAGTAGATTTACTGGCACGTTAAAGATCCCCTTCGGGGCAAAATTCCGGCACCCCGGCGTCTCTAAAAGCCAGTGTTGTTAAAAGGGACGTAAAACCAATAACATTATTATTATTATTATTATTATTATTATTATTATTATTATTATTATTATTATTATTATTATTATTATTATTATTATTATTGATTGATTATTTTTTAGCTTGGCAGAGCTATGGCTGTGATTTGAGTTAACTGTTATGTAAATGTAAATAAGTGATGCACGCATTGCCTGTGACCGGAAATAAACCTATGCCTTCATTCCCCGGACTCTTGAGAGGACGGAAATGATTGTAGGAGAGAACTTGTCCAAAACCCTAGAAATAACTATAATTATAAATAATGAGTGCGCGTTTATAGAATGGCTGGACATTTTAGGCCATAGTTATTTGAATTAAGTCTGTTGACATTTGGAACTTGAAACAGTCGATTGCATTTTGATTGTATTCTCTTTCCTGGTTTCAGCCAGTGTAATTTGCATTTATTTTGATCAGCTCTTTTGAAACCTTAGTTTGTGTTTGGATTAAATATTAAAGGAGTTATTTTTGTTGTCTGTGGACGGGAGTAAGAGGGAAGATGTGTTTTTCTTGAATACATTATTTTGCATTTTAAGATTCCTCTGGCATATTGATTTAGTTTAAGCTTCCTGTGATCCTTCATAAAATCCCCAGGATGCGGACAGACCATTACCCCGAGCCAGAGTCTGTATCCTAGGAGACCTGAAAGGGTACAATATATATATGATGGTTCTCTTTGCATGAAATCTATTTTAATTATATTTTTCAGCACAATAAACAATATTACAAACACAATTGAAAACATGAAAGATTAATAAAAAATACGGAAAAGAGTTTAGCCTAATAATGATATTGCGAGGAAACGTTTTACCCTCATCATTTTACTGGCATTAATATTTACTCTTAAAATATGACTATCTTGATGGCTTTATCTGCATACAATATTTACAATAAACTAAATAAAAAATGTACATGGCAATCGAAGTGGGCTCCTTCTGTGGAAAAGTAAACTCACGGTTTAGCTTAGTTCAGTCAGTTTGCTGTATGCAAATTGCAGAGAAATTCAAATTTATTCACGCTGCTTGAAATGAAAATTACTGGAAAGCACGAAAGTCCTTAATCCACACTGGATACAAACGGACAAAAAGAAATGTCTAAATTGTCAATCGGACTAAACCAAAGAATCTGCTTAAGTAGATATTTGCCCTGGAATTTGTTGAAGGACTTAGACATGTCTACTTCAATCGTATATCAAGCCTGCTAGGTATGACAGATTAGTCATTCAGAACTTCCTCAATTGAAACATCAACAGTATCATGAATGAACATCAAAGCTAATCCATTAAGGCGTTCTTCGCTAGTGGAATTCCTTAAATAGTTCTTCAAGAATGTTAAGGATGAAACCGATCGTTCACACGAGCAGGTTGTGACAGGTAAGGTAGCCATGATGACAAGCAGGTTACCCACAACCGGAAACATGTTCTTATTGCATATTGACAAAGCATCTATAGCACTCTTGGGCTTCTTTTCAATAGATTTCAGAGTTTGTTTCCAGAGAAGTAGCTCGCCTCTAATATTAAGGGGAAGTCCATAAAATTCAGCTACATTTTCTACCTCAGCTATGCTTTGGTTGGATAGTTCCTCTACAGTTGTGGTAACTAGCGTTTGCAATGGCTGAAGAGTTTCTTTATGGGAGACAAATTTATCATCAAGTGATGAAAGAGTTTCTTCAAGAAATGGGATGAAAATAACCCGCCTGTAATATTCTTCCGGATCGTTAGATGAAACGTTGTTCCTCATCGTTTGTCGAACAACAGTTCGAGGCTGAACTACAGGCACTCCAAATTCTTTGCAGAACTCTAAAACCGAATTATATGCACACAAAAACCTTGCGTCTGCATCTGCCCTCATTTCTTCAAGAGACCTCTTAACATTCAAGGAGGCGTTGTTTGCTTGACTGAGATCCAAATTTTCAGTTTGAAGGTATTTGCTGAGATGAGGTGTGATTTGAAATGCTTCATGAATGACAAATACACTTATCAAGAACTGAAATTTTCTGATAGCGCACAGAAGAAGTTGCTGCCTTCTTATCAACCCATGCTGCTATTTTTTCTAAAGCCAACAATAACGGTTTCAGAAGTTCAATGAATGTACGAACAGACTCGTGCTTCTCAATCCATCTCGTTGCACATAACTTCTTGAGTTAACTCACTCGGGGTTTCTCTTCCGTACTTTCTACTTCATTTGTCAACACAGCCTGTCTCTTTGGTGAAGTACTAAAAAAAGGCATAAGCTCTTTCAATTGTACCCATACAGTTCCTAGTCTCTGCAACACTACACCCTTCAGAAATGGCCAGGTTTAAACAGTGAGCACTACAGTGAACATACTGGGCTTTGGGAAACTGTTTTCTTACAATGGCCTGAGCACCTCTGTAGGATCCACTCATGGCACTAGCTCCATCATAACCTTGGCCTACGAGATATTCTGCATCCAGTCCCACACTTTCCAACCCAGAAAAATGCTATTCGCAAGGCCTAACCCAGAAGCATCATTGACAGCAATAAATTGCAGAAACTCCTCATGTACGGAATTATCTTGAACGAAACGGACACATAGTGACACTTGCTGTACACCGCTGATGTCTGTAGTCTCGTCGGTAAGAACAGAAAAGTATTTAGCTTTTTTCACCTGATCGACTAACCTTTTCAATATAATGTAATTCAAAGATGAAATAATTTCATTCTGAATCCGTGGGCTTACGTATGTAGCATTTAAGGATGCTGTTATCAAATGTTCCTTTAGTATTGTATCACCAGCTTCTGCTCGAAACTTGCGAGTCCCTGTGACCACGGAAAGCAATGCCCATTCGAGCAAGGAAAATCACAGATTTAATTATTCGTATGAGTTTCTCCCTGTTGCATAATATGTTGGATTGAACACCCCTATCCAAGCTTACGTCAACAGCAGGTTATGTACCTTTGTATATCAATCTAAAGGAAAAAATTAATCACAACATTGAAATAATCAACATGTACCGACACATACGTAGGCCAAGGCCATACACATACCGGTATAACTAGTGCCGGATTAAGACTCACAGTGGCCCTAGGCAATTGTTAATTTGAGGCCCATTTTCCTCTCTTTTTTCAACCCCCCTCCCCCTTCCCCCTTCATAAAAAAGTCAATCATAACTTTGAAAGAGATTTTATATACAAATTTACAATGAATGATGAATACAATACATATTGAACCCATATGCTATTGGTTGATAGGTCGAATCCATAATTTTATTTGCAAAAGAAGAGAGGAAATAATACAGTCTTTAGAATGACTTAGAAAGATGTAAGGAGTGGGCTGTTATAATGTGGCGCAAGAATAGGTGACCACTAGTCATGCAGACATGATATCATGCTTGACGCATCGATAAGGAGCTGGCTCATGAACGATAAAAACTTTCCACTGCGTGTAAGAGAGAAGAGGTTTCGGAAATAAACCTTACTTAGCTATAAAATGACAACCTCGCAATTGCGCAAGAAGAGAAATAATTAGAATTAAGCCATTTGCGAGCATTTAATTAATAAAAGAAACATATCATTGTGGATCATTTTGGAATAGAGATTTTTGTGTGGGGAAAAGGTTTATAATATTAGCACAGGAAAGAAGTGCCGACGCAGCATGACGTAATTAAAAATTCCCCGAGACCAGAGTTGGTAGGGAGAGAAAAATAAACCGCAACACCCACGTATCTGAAGAGCAAACTCATTTAATATCTTGGAATTGTGCGATCGATTTTCATGATCAAAGAAACCAGTTGACGTTTAGAACAAGAGCGTTCCAGAGATATATTTTTCAAAATTATACGACTATTACTTCAAAAGTTTGTGCTGGAGAAGATGCGGATTTTATCTTTTTGTCGCCGATTTGTATAAAAACCCTGGCTGAGCCAGGAAGATCATGCAGTATCAGTCAGCCCAGGGGGGCGTGACGTTGGAGCATCACCATATGCAGTTTACAACTGACCTCATACGGAGGTGCTGCATCACAGCAAATTCATTCAGTCTACCAAGGGCGCGGGAGCGCATGGTACAGTTTCGACAACAATTCAGTCTTGAACGACCGCTGAGGCGGGTCGTACTGTTTCACCAACAATCCAGTTCCGTGAGCGCCGAGACTCTGCACAATGAAGCATCAAATACAAGATAAGCTACAAGTAAATTCCTAGTACAGGGGAGCTGCATCAAAGTATATTCATTATAAAAGACGTCCGAGAGCGAAATACTGTGTAGCAAAGTATAACAAGTATATTTTAGTGAGCGCGTAGACGCTACACGCGGAAACAATTATCGATAAAATTCATTAGTACAGTCAAAGTTAGGCTGTGGACTCGAAGAAATAACAAGCGATAGGTACTCGAATAATAGTTCAGTTAAAGAAACAACGCATCATAAAGTTTCGAAGTACCCAAGGAAGTGAAATAGACAGTTCTATCGACGTTAAGGAACCCGATCAGGGTCGAACAAAATAAGTAACGCCTAGTGTTCCGGAAAGGTAGGGACTAGAGCGCAGGACGATAAGAATTAGGAATCGTAGTTCCAGGCTTTGTCTAAGTAGACAAATGAACAGTAAACATTGGGGAGGACTCCAATAAGCTACGAATCAAAGTAAAAGCAATTAATGCAAGGAAATTACTAGGTCACCGATAAACTATTCGAGCGGCCGTCATAGTAATATATTCAGGACAGACTTTATCTAGACGAACTAGCTAGCGTCTAGCAAGAAACGACATCGTGCAAGTAAAGTATAGAAGCCGATAGTCAAACCTCGGATTTGAAGATCAGCCGTTCCAGTCAGGTGTAGTTCGATCGAGACTTTCCATCATCTCGTCAGATTAGGGAGCCGACGTTCTAAAAGTGTCACCCTTGGAAACGGGGAAGAAAAGAAATCACGTGTGTAAGGCAAAAAATTAACGCCCAAGTGATAAAAAAATCTATGTAACGTAAATATAGTGAAAATTTTGGAGTGTAATATTTTTAGTGAATTTATATTGTGTTAAGGGAAACGAATACAAAATGGTATTCATTATATCACAAGTGATTAAGGTAAATATTTTATGTGTTGTTAAAGAAGTGTCATTGAGTGTAAGTGTATCCATGGAAATGGCTTAAAAAAGCAGTGAGTGGGTAAAAATGTTCCATCGCTGGTGGATTCGGTCGCTGACCGGACAATCATGTGAGTAGCTATATCATTATGTTATGTGTTTGGGAAGATTTGCGTATAATCCTCATGAAAGAGAGAGAATAGGGGTGTTGAATAACAAGTAAAAGAATAATAGCGCGATCTGAACGATTAATTTGAGAAAATATATAATAAATATGTGAAATGAAAATGAATCCCTTGGGGAATGTATTAAGTAAAATATCAGTGAAATTGATAAATGATATAAATATGATAAAGCAAGCGTAATAATAATAATAATAATAATAATAATAATAATTATATAAATGAATGAATATTATGATGAATCATATATGAAAATTAGTAGCTTCCGAGCTCCTTTAAATGAATTAATACATGTTATGAATGCATGTTTTTATGGTAAAAATTATTATTGTCAAGGGAGAAGAGTAAAATATATTTTGAGATGTAGATCAAACGTTGATTTTGAATTTAATAGTTCTCTGAAGGCAATTTGCCTAATTAATGTATAAGCGCCATGTAGCGCATTGAAGTAATTTGTCACGCTAGGAATGCGTTGAAATGCTCGGTAAAACTAATTATGAGGGACAGTTGGTCGGAGTAATTGAACTATGGTAAGTCCTCAAAAGTTGCGATGTGATCACGAGGCAGTGTGTGTTGTATGGTAAAAAAAGGTGCCAATTATGTTGTATTATGAGCGCTGGTAATAGGCGAGGCTTGCCCTAAGTCGCAAATGTTATAAGTCCTCCAATTTGGGAAATTGCTCCCGTGGCATGTGAAAGGATCGAACTCAGAGTCGTCCGTGTTGAAGCCCCTAAATATTGGTTGCATTATTGAATTATTCTTACCCGCCAATGAGGACACTTCATAATTATTATATACCGAAGCCAAGAGAATAGGTCTGTTTGAGCCTAAATATGTTGTTTTAAGAATCAGTATGAGAAGCCTGGTTATTCAGAGAATTACATTTTAAACAGCTGTATGAAAGCTGATGGTAGCTAGTCTCTTATAGAAGCGAGACTGAGAAATATCTGTCTCCCTGCAATAAATCACGCTAAGTAGTGAAGGCTAGACCCTTACCCTCGACGTATCGCGGTAGGTCGGGGAACGGTCTGTTTGAGTTATAATACACAGAAGTGTTTAGAGTTTGTTTAAACAACCCGGTCTTTGAACCGAGGTTCCTTTATAAATATTATCGCTTGCAGAGTTCAGATCGTTGCTTTCTTATAATATAATGGTATTTTAAGACAAATAATGATAAATCCCTAACTTTATGATTATATGATTCAGTGATTCACGAGTTCTATTGAAGACATTAGATTCCGGGAGTGATCTTAATTTTTGACTTGTTCAAGTAGTCTTCTGTAGCTCGGGAGTACGCAAGTTTTTCCCAATCACAGTAGTGAGTTGTTAACTTGAGAGAGAGAGATGGTGGGTAGATTATTGGCTGAGGAATAACCTAACCACCAAGGGAAGATGATTAAGAAAAGGAGATAGGTTTCGGACTGGAGAAAAAGGATAGCAAAATAGGAGGAGTCACACAAAAGTTATAAATTTAACCTTTAATACACTTAGAGGCGGTTGCCACCGCAAATCCGCTCTCTGATACCTAAAGTGGGTAAGGACTTGGTCGAAGCTGACGGGAACCGCAGCTAAGACTTGGGCGGTTTGCCAGAGAAAGGCTTTAGTGTATTTCCTCCCAAGCATGCATAAGACTACTATGGGGAAGGGTGATAGTCTGGCAAAACAAATAGTAACAGATTTATTCTGTGTTAACGAGAGCCTGAACTGAGGAAGAGTTAGGAAAGATCAATTGGGATTGAGGATAAATGTTCATGGCCTTATTTAATGTAAACGGACGATCGCGACGCGGAAGAAATACTGAAAGCACTGTTTCTCACTATAGTTTGTTGAATGGATGAAAAGTTCACGTTAGTAACACGAAAGTTTATGGGAAAGAAAGTTATTGCAATGATGAAAATAACTGGTTGCATTAGGTAGGCGAGAGTCTATTTCTGGAGAAGTTTGTGAATTACAATTAAATGCGCCATAGAACATTCCAGCGGTGGAAGAAAATTCGCTATTGAGCTTTAATTTAGAAGTAAGATTCTTCAATTTTAAATAGTATTCTCACAAGTAAGTGAAAATACATGACGGCAGGACTTGTAGATAAAGTACAGGATCTGGAAGGTTCCAGAACGATCTTAATAGAAGAATGGAGCCAAAGTTAATCCCGCGGAGGAACTAGCTTGGTGATTTATAGACAGCGGGTATTAGATAATATCCCACGTGGTGAGAAGATTTCTCATTAATTAGCTTAAGAAAAGCTACTTTCTATTAAGGTTGGCTAGACGGACAAAAGCTCAACATGGAAAATCCCGCGAAGAATGATTTTTGCCCCAAATAAGTAATCTCACGCTGTCTATAAAATATCGTTAAAAGCATGTAGAGAATAAGACTGATGAAGATGAGGTTAAAACCTTAAAGCTGTACTTATCTTGGTTGCATGTCGAAGGTGAAGTTCCCTTTGACGGATACCTAATGTGCCAACATGGCGTAGAGAGTAGAGAGTGCCTCTTGGTTTGAGGAGACTGGCTCTGGTTGAGCCTTAACTGACCGAGTCAACTGCCGACTTTCAAGTGAGACCTGCTCAGCAAAGCGCGGAGGGTCCAAGGAAGGGAAAGAGTGGGGGCAGGAGACAAAAGGTATACTTATCAGTATAACCAACATAAGAAATGAAATTCTCTTGAGGAGATGGTCTTCAAAGAGTTGATAACAGGCGATACTAGCACAGCATGGTGAGTGAAAAAGTAAACGAAGTCCTCTTGCTCATGGAGAAGATAGCTGGCGATGGTAGCAAAATCTGGTGGCCAGATGGATAAGTAAATACTCTTGCACCAGAAAGAATTGAGGAGCTTCAGAGATTCGCTGCTAGATGACGCTAGGTGGGTCATGGAAGATATATATCTAGAACAGACTCACAAAAGATATAAACGACATGATCACCAAAGAGAAAATAGAAGATCACTGTTGGTGTTTCATAAAGAGGAAGGAATGAACAAGCAAAGAGCATTAAAACATTATATTCTCACGTACCGTGTATTCCAAGAATACACCATACTGGGAGGGACAAACACCAACAGTGAAGAAAATAAACAGTTAAACATTTAAAGGTAATGGAGCGATCAAAGACAGTGGTCTTGTGATCGGACCATTAGTGGCCAAGATTTTGGCCACCCTGACTCTCCCATCTCTTCCAGGATAACACTCGGTCACTCTACCAGAAGTCCAAACTAGGGGGGGGGGTGAAACATCCAAGACCAAGTCCCCCACTTTAATGTCGGGACTGGAAAGAAACCACTTCTGTCTCCGTTGCAAGGAAGTTAAATATTCCAAGTTCCACCTCTTCCAAAAAGAATTACGGAGGGCTTCAAGTTTACGCCAAACGATAGGTAGATTAGAATCCCTGTAAGAATTGGGAAGAGGAGGAGGGGCAGAAAGAGAAGTGCCGATAAGGAAATGACCAGGTGTGAGTGGAAGCAGGTCATGAGGGTCATTGGAAAGCGGAGTTAAAAAAGAGAATTAACAACACCTTCAATACAAAATAGCTAGAAACTGCGGGAAATAAGGCACTAGTAAAGATTGCGATAAGACGCAAAAGGAGAATTAACAAGTTTAAACAAAGCGTATAGAAACAAGTACATCTATTAAGGATAAGAATATACTAAATAAACAAAGGAACTATGCGAGTAGGAGGCAAGAACACCATAGGTAACAATCTAATAGCCATAAACAATGACCTTAAGTTATAATAAGTATCAAAGGGGTTGATCAGAAAAATAGTAATGTCAGCGAGAGACGTGACGTGGCAAGCATGAATACAAAAACACATCGAATGTAACGACGCGAAAAAACAAGTTCGTTCATCAATGAACAATAAAAGTGCAAAATATGTAAGCAGAGTGCAATACATAAGCGCGTAAAGGATATGCAACGATGTTATGAAACAAGAATCGAAGCAGTTGTAGGATACGAGTCTGAACAAGTGGGAGACACAGGCAAGCGCGGCCTTGACCCACATAGTACAGCGAGATAAGGAATATAAATATCTGAAAGAGTCCTTGAGCGGAACAAGTTTATTTTGGTGATGAGTTGAGCAGCTTCTGAACTTACAGAAGCGACCCGCAAGACAATGGTTGGCAGTCAGCCAGAGTTGAGATAAGAAAAACTTGCTCTGACCTTTGGCAAACATACAGGAAATAAACAGCAACTTGGCCTTACTCAAGCTTGTATACAAACAAGATTGAAAAACAAGCAGTTCAAAGTAAACAAACAACACTAGTTCAATCAGCTGTAACTTAAAGCGGAACGAATAACACGACATGCAGTCATCCGTAGCTTGGACGTGAACAAACAATTTCAAGACATATGAAATAGAGTAGGAAATCAATTTCGCATAATTTTGAGGATCACGGAATCCGACAATTTTCAACAGAACAAAGCTTGATTCTTCCGAAATAGGAAGAGAAGCTGGGACATTGAGAAGGAGTTTATGCGTAAGAATAGTTATTCTAGATGCTAGAGAATTCAGATTTTCAAGCGGTTTCAAAAGCGGCTTCCAATTGTGAGGAAGGTGGAGGGAGCCGGCCGTGGCCATCCTTCTAAATAGCGAAAGAAGTGAAACATAGCTTACAGCGAAGTTATGGTGACTGATAGCCATGGTTTTACACAAGGGGAAGATAGTTTTCAATAGAGAGTTTAAGCAATTACCTGCTATAAAAAATGACATGAGAAGATAAACGAAGTAACACAAGGCAAGGCGAACTTGAATTGCCATCTTGTGCCGGAAGAAGGCAAAACCATTTAAACAACTTACAAAAGTGGCGTAGTTGTTCACGATGAGACATCGTTTCGGCAAGTGTTTTTCAAAAGTATCGAGATCGAAAACATAAGCGTTCTCTTTTTCAGAGATGGGATTTATATCAGCTGTAACAAAATGACATTGCGATTTGGTTTGAAGACTGGGTTGTTGGATTTCACCAGTAATAACCCAACCAAAATCGGTGTCTCTAGCGACCACGGTTGAAGATAACTTGCGTGTTTGTTTGCGAAGGCAATTCCAGAAAACATTGGCACTGAAAAGTACATCAATGGGACCTTGAGCATTAAACTGAGGATCAGCTAACTTTAAGTGCGAAGGAATCTTTAAACCGGAAGTATTAATAGAGCTGCTAGGAGTGTCCTTGCCAATACTGGTAAGAATGAGACAGTTTAAGTTAAGATTGGTGTTTCTTTGACAAACGTCTCTGATTTTCAATTTTGAAGACTGCAAGACTTGAGTTTTCAAATTGTCAATGCCAGATACATTGATGGAAGTATGTGATGACGAAAGACCTAGTTTTTTAATTAACGATCGCGAAACAAAATTGTGAGTAGAAGCGGAATCGAGAAGACCGCGGGTTCGAACCCAATTTCCAAATTTATCTTGGATTTCGAATTGTACAGTGGACAAAAGGACTTGCGCACTGTGAGAAGTTTCGGCGTTAGAAATGCAGGAAGAAGCATTAGTTTGGTCGGAGCTGCTCTGCATGGAGTTTGAAGAGGCAGGTACTGATGACCTCGATTTATCATGAACGTGCAATAAAGAATGGTGCGTTTTTTTTACAATGGAAGCAGAGATTGGATGACGTACAGTTTGAAGAAGAATGCTTAGGTGACAAGCAGTTGAAGCAATGTTTGCTATTGAAGACAAACTTCCTTCGATCTTCGACCGACAATTCTTTAAAAGATTTGCAGGAGTACAAAGTGTGAAGCTTTTTACAGAGCGTGCATTTTAAAGATTTGTTGAGCGGCCTGATATGTTCTCTTGGATTGTTGAAAGAAGCAGAACGGGTTTGCTTGTTCTCGACAGAAGGGGCTGATGACCCTTTGAAAAAGCAAGTTTTTTCTCAAAACTGTGACACTGATGACTCGTTTCGACATTTTCGCACTGAAATGAGAGTGCTGTAAGGACTTGGCATCGGCTGTTGAGAAACGAGATGAGGTGTTCGAACGAGTATTCCTCCTTGCGAGCGAGTTCGATCTCCCAAGCCTTTAAAGTCGAAAAATCGAATCTTGATGTAGCAAGATGAATAAGTATGGTGTCCCATGTTTGGACGGGCTGCTTAAGTTGATATAATGCTCTAACGTTTAGTTGCATAGAGTCTAACAGGTCTCTTAAAGAGGTGACGTCATTAGGTTTGACGGCTGGCAGGTTGAAAATGAAGCGGATATGACGAGCTACACACAAACGTAAATTGCCATATCTCTCTTTAAGGAGATTAAAGGCGATGTGGTAGTTATCTGCGCATAAAGGCAGTGACTGAACCAAGGCCAAGGCCTCGCCTTCCAAGGACGTACGTAAGAAGTAGAATTTATGAATGTCGGCAATTTCCTTATTGTCATGAACGAGTGAGCAGTAAAGTTCATAAAAAGAATACCATTCACCTTCCTGGCCTGAGAAGTGAGGTAGGCTTATCTTTGGAAGTAACGGTTTCGGTTTGTTCTTGTTATCTGAAGCGAGTGCAAACTGGGCCGGATTGATGACCCTAGTGTCCGGTTCTGAAATACGGCGGATCAGTTGGTGGGCCTTGGAAATCCCTTCAAAGTACAAGGGTTCGACCTCGTCCCGATCCGATTGAAGTTCTGGGCAAGCGGATTCAATCTCGGTTTGAATTTGATCGTAATAATCAAAGGACCGTTCGTACAACTTAAGGCGTTGTGTTAGGATGTCTAAATCAAACTCGGCGGGATTTAATTTGTTGATGAAATTTCTGAATCTGGTGAGTTGCTCTTTATAGGAAGAACGTCTAGCAATGAGAGTTTCATCTTTTTCAGTAGGAGCCATGACAAAGAAAATAAATTGAAATACAACTTACAAAACTGTAGAACCTTGGAAATGCTGTCAAGCTGGCAGCAGCAAATAAGTAGAAAGAACGGGACACACCAAAGGAGACAGGAGCGGCCCCTTTCCCCTTCACAGGCTTTGCACGATGTGGTTATAGCTGAAAGATTCAAAGCAGATATTAATAATTCGCAAGGTATTGTCAAATGACACTTTTAAAAAGAATAAGAATAGAAAATGGACTCTCCCGGGTTTCGGCACCAAATTTTGGGTAGATTATTGGCTGAGGAATAACCTAACCACCAAGGGAAGATGATTAAGAAAAGGAGATAGGTTTCGGACTGGAGAAAAAGGATAGAAAAATAGGAGGAGAGTCACACGAAAGTTATAAATTTAACCTTTAATACACTTAGAGGCGGTTGCCACCGCAAATCCGCTCTCTGATACCTAAAGTGGGTAAGGACTTGGTCGAAGCTGACGGGAACCGCAGCTAAGACTTGGGCGGTTTGCCAGAGAAAGGCTTTAGTGTATTTCCTCCCAAGCATGCATAAGACTACTATGGGGAAGGGTGATAGTCTGGCAAAACAAATAGTAACAGATTTATTCTGTGTTAACGAGAGCATGAACTGAGGAAGAGTTAGGAAAGATCAATTGGGATTGAGGATAAATGTTCATGGCCTTATTTAATGTAAACGGACGATCGCGACGTGGAAGAAATACTGAAAGCACTGTTTCTCACTATAGTTTGTTGAATAGATGAAAAGTTCACTTTAGTAACACGAAAGTTTATGGGAAAGAAAGTTATTGCAATGATGAAAATAACTGGTTGCACTAGGTAGGCGAGAGTCTATTTCTGGAGAAGTTTGTGAATTACAATTAAATGCGCCATAGAACATTCCAGCGGTGGAAGAAAATTCGCTATTGAGCTTTAATTTAGAAGTAAGATGCTTCAATTTTAAATAGTATTCTCACAAGTGAGTGAAAATACATGACGGTAGGACTTGTAGATAAAGTACAGGATCTGGAAGGTTCCAGAACGATCTTAATAGAAGAATGGAGCCAAAGTTAATCCCGCGGAGGAACTAGCTTGGTGATTTATAGACAGCGGGTATTAGATAATATCCCACGTGGTGAGAAGATTTCTCATTAATTAGCTTAAGAAAAGCTACTTTCTATTAAGGTTGGCTAGACAGACAAAAGTTCAACGTGGCAAATCCCGCGAAGAATGATTTTTGCCCCAAATAAGTAATCTCACGCTGTCTATAAAATATCGTTAAAAGCATGTAGAGAATAAGACTGATGAAGATGAGGTTAAAACCTTAAAGCTGTACTTATCTTGGTTGCATGTCGAAGGTGAAGTTCCCTTTGACGGATACCTAATGTGCCAACATGGCGTAGAGAGTAGAGAGTGCCTCTTGGTTTGAGGAGACTGGCTCTGGTTGAGCCTTAACTGACCGAGTCAACTGCCGACTTTCAAGTGAGACCTGCTCAGCAAAGCGCGGAGGGTCCAAGGAAGGGAAAGAGTGGGGGCAGGAGACAAAAGGTATACATATCAGTATAACCAACATAAGAAATGAAATTCTCTTGAGAAGATGGTCTTCAAAGAGTTGATAACAGGCGATACTAGCACAGCATGGTGAGTGAAAAAGTAAACGAAGTCCTCTTGCTCATGGAGAAGATAGCTGGCGATGGTAGCAAAATCTGGTGGCCAGATGGATAAGTAAATACTCTTGCACCAGAAAGAATTGAGGAGCTTCAGAGATTCGCTGCTAGATGACGCTAGGTGGGTCATGGAAGATATATATCTAGAACAGACTCACAAAAGATATATACGACATGATCACCAAAGAGAAAATAGAAGATCACTGTTCGTGTTTGATAAAGAGGAAGGAATGAACAAGCAAAGAGCATTAAAAATTATATTCTCACGTACCGTGTATTCCAAGAATACACCAGATGGTAACAGATGAGCATTGTGAAAGCCAAAAATTAAGTGATGATTAACAATACTTTGGTAAATTTTGATATTTATGATTAAAAGATATACTCATGTAAATAGTAATGGATGTGTATTAGATTTATAACATAGTGTAGATAAACATTACCGAGCCTTTTGGAGCTCTTGATTTTAATGAATTTAAAAGGACACTATATGGAAGTGAAACTTAGTAGAAGTTTGTTGGTTTATGATAAACCAATTACTATGATTTTATAATTGTTTAATATGAATTCCTTGTTCAACTTTGAACAAGTATGAAGTGAAGGGTCAGTATTTTATTTGTTTAATTTTTGTAGCGCCATATATTTGAATAATTAAATGTTTTTATAGTAGGAGTTTATTTTTGTTTATTTTTGGAAGTGTATCCTCTATTTAATCCAAAGTGTGTAAGTCACAGAGTGGGAGAACAAACCGTGAACCCCGATACTCCCGATTGAGCATTGCTGGCAAACTGTGATTTGCATATTTCATTGTTGAATGGGCACAATATACATATACATATGTGCATTTTCCGAAAAACTCTTTTCTGCATTTTGTTTCGCAGGAAATTTCAATAACATCATCGAAGTTCATTTTCCTTCGAATGTCTGATTCTGAGTCTGATTCTGATAGAAGTCAAAATTAACATGAACCCGAATTCGAATTTCTGCAATCTGTTTGCGATGCATCCCGCTTCATTTCGAGTGTCATTATTTTCCGACTCGTCATCTTCAACGCTTTCTAAAGCCTCTACAATATTATGAAACGAATCATAAACCGCGTTCGTTGCATTAGCATGTGCTTCCCAGCGCATATCTGACAATGATTTCAAAGTTTTAGCGTTCTTTATATAATTTTTCAACACGCCTGGTGTATTCTTAGGAATACACGGTAAGACAGAGTAAGCTTTTGCTTCTCTTTGCTTTATTTCATTCCTCCCTTTTTCACAAACACCAACAGTGATCTCCTGGTTTCTCCTAGTTGGTGTACTTTGCTCATGCTATCTGTGAGTCTGTTCTAGATATATATCTTCCATGACCCACCTAGCGTCATCTAGCAGCGAATCTCTAAAGTTCCTCAATTTTTCCCTGTACAAGAGGACTTCCTTACCAATCTGGCCACCAGATCTCGTCGCTATCGCCAGCTATCATCTCCGTGATCAAGAGGACTTCGTCTACTTTTTCACCCACCCGGCTTCGCTAGTGACGCCTGTTATCAACTCTTTGAAGACCATTTCATCAAGAGAATTTATTGCTGTAATGTTGGTTATTCTTATGTGTATTCCTTTTGTCCCCTACCCCCACTCTTTTCCCTTCCCTGGTCCCTCCGCGCTTCGTTGAGCTGGCCTCACTTGTGCTACAGTCGTCTAGACTCTCAGTCGGAGCTTAACTAGAGCTCGTCTCCTCACCTCGAGAGACAAACTTTCAAATCTTCGCAATGATGTGAATTCCTGACTAACGGTCACCAAGGAATCGCCGTTCATCAGAAATGAGCTAAGTACTACTTCAACGTTCTTCAACTAATTTTAATTGATTTTAAATAGCTACATGCTTTTTATCCATCATTTACAGACAGTGTGATATATCTAAATGTGGGCAATAGCGATCTTCGCGGGATTTTCGAGGTTGGGCTTTGTCTATCCAAGTTAATCTTAATATGAAGCAGCATTTCTTATGCTTATTAACTGAGATAATTTCTCACAACGTGGGACATCGTTAAATTACCCACTGTCTGTAGAAAGCTTAGCTCGTTCCACCGCTGGACTTTTTCTTTCAATTTCAATCGTCATGATTGTTTTGGAACTTTCCATGCTAAACAATTCATCTATAAGTCAAACCTTCTAGTATTTTCCACTTCACATATAGGAATACTTTTTCAAATTAAGGAATCTTCCTTATGAACTGCTAATCAACACCTAATTTTTTCTTCCTCCGTTGGAACTTTTCTGCTGCATTCAACTATAACCTACAAGTTTTTCAACTCAATAGACTCTCGCAAACCTCGTGCAACTAGTTATTTTTCACCATCGCAATAACTTTCCTTGCTATAAACTTTTTGTTCTACAATAGTGAACTTTTCAGCCACTTCAATAGACTATAGTGAAACAGTGCTCGTTCGATTTCTCATCCGCGTCGCGCTCGTCCGAAATAAATAAAATAGGCCAAAAACTTTCTCTACAAAGTTCCTATTTCCTCTTCCTCAACCCCTCCTTACTAACAAATTAGGTCAATCTTTAAATATATGTATTTTGCAACGAGGCCTCGCCAAACCATAGGCGCCCTCCAAATTTTCTCCACGTATCATGTATTCAATCTGTATCAATATCAGCAGTTACAAACTGCTTATTAATCTATTTTTCTTGCTAGCTCAAGAATTGGTTATTGTCTACAAAAACTTTCAATAATCTCTTTAATCCAGGTTTCACGAAAGGGTAACTTGCCCCATTTTTCCCTCGTGATCCTGTTTAAATATAGAAGTTCTAGAAACTTCCTTTCAATTTTTCTCTTCAGGTTTCACAATAAGTGACCTGCCCTATTTTGTATAACCTCTAAACGTAATTCTGTATAAAAACAAGAAGTTATAGAAACTTCTATTTCTTTCCTGTTTGATTTTCTTTGTTGTTACTTTCGAAGCTGTTATTTGTTCATATTTCTAAAACACCGTTCTAGAAATCCTTAAAGTACTCTTCTTGTACTTGCTTTATTATTCAACTTTAATTACGTTAATTATCTTTAAATTTCCAATTTGTTAATCTTAACACCATTTCAAAATCGTACGAAAATTTTAGCTCATATAAAAGGTTTAAAACCAAAAAATTGTCAATTGCCTGGTGCAAACTTTAAATGATTTCGGAGGTCTGCGACCCCAATTGTTCATAAAATTAAATTGTATATTTGTTATATTAATTACTTCATTTTTCATTGTTAAATAAATCAAGATTTATTCCTTTGATTTATCATTTCTCAAAAACAACGATTAGGCAAGATCCTGTCTTCCCCTACTCTTCCTATGGGCTTAACTTTAAACACTTCACAAATAAAATCAATAACGGGTCCACTTTTTGTTGCATTTGAGCAAGAACTCTTAGTTATTAACTTATTAAAGCCTCTCTTAGCTTTGATAGCTAATTCTAACTGGCCAGTAAGGCAAGCATAGCTCGCTACGCCAGCTTCCTGCTTGTTGAGATTCTCTCTACAACTTATGGTAGGTTTTCAAAATTGAAGTTTTTTCTCATTGTCTAAACTTTTAGTCGGCTCTTTGCTGGGTAAAAGCTTAGCCATTCCTAAATGCAACTATTGGTGCTCTTACCAAAATTATTCTCAAGGGTATAATTGCTTCATCCCTATCCTTCTTGGAAACATTCGGTTGCTTTTTAGAAATTCTACAATTTCAAGAATTAAAACATCACGGCCAATTCAAACTATTTGTATTCTTCAAAATATTTGTTTAAAACAAACTCCTTTGAAAAGATACAAAGGAAACTCATTATTTCTTTCTTTGCCAGACTACCACCCTTCCCCATAGTAGCTGAATCTTGGCTTGGAAGGGAAGGTACCTCCTCTTCTCGCCTGCAAATAGCCCAAGCTCTAGCTGCGTTTCCCGTTAGCTGTGTTCGGGTCCCCACTCACTTTAGTGATCTCACGGGCTTTGCGGTGACACTCTTCTTTAAAATTGTTTGTATTTAGTGTTGGACTTTCTTCCTATCATCCACACTTGTTCCTCTGTCCGAAACCCACTTCCCTTTACTTCTTTATTCATCATCCCTTGTGGGTAAGGTTAATTCTTAGCAAAAACCTACCCAACGCCCCAAATGTGAGGGTTTGCAGAAAAGAAGTTATACAATGATTGCATTATCGAAAAAAAACCAACTGCGTAAAAACAGCTTTTAACAGAAGATTGTCAAACTAAATCGAGGGAATATGTACCTCAAGGAACATAAATCGCATATTTATTCAGTTCTAATATTTCGGCCTGCAGACCCTGATACTTTCCAGACATGTTTGGTGCGATGTCATAGGACTGTCCTCTTGTATTTCCAAACCGCAATCTTCAGTGACGAAGTTCACAGTTTGAGTTTTCAAACTTTCGCCAGTATGACCTTCTGTTTCAAGAATTTATTTGACTCCCCCCCCCAAAAAATAAAGTTTTTTATTTTTATTTTTAGGTGCATATTTTCATTTTTGGGGGGCCCTTTTGAGCCAGGGGCCCCAGGCAATTGCCTATTGTGCCTTATGGTTAATCCAGCACTGGGTATAACATAATAGGGAAAGCATCGAAATGCAAATCAGTTACTGAAATAGCGATCATCATGAATCATATTGTAAACACGCCTGTTGGCCAGCATAACCTCCTAAGCCTGTTCGATGTATTTGGTCGGTAGCCGGCGTGGTAGTAGCCGACAATTCTTCAAGTCCATTTTCAATTCTTAAAGATGAACTACTTGCAATGGCAGTGTTGCATGTAACACCCACTCTTGGTTTTTTAATAATAAATCGATCCATAACGCATTACAAATAAACTCGGAAAAACGTGCGACTCACGATCTGGCAGTTCACAGATATGCACGTTTAAAGCAGCGCGAAGCGGCGTGACGATAATTACCAATCGCACACTTTAACAGTAAAACGACAATTTTGATATTACGCCTAGTGTAGTTAGTTAGTATTGCTTTAAGGGGAAGAACAGCGAGGTCATCTGCCCCTCTTGCCCCGTTTAACATGTAGTTTAAAGGTGTTTATCCCAGGCCATAACCAGTGGCTAGCGCCAAAGCTGGAGATGTCTCGTTGCGAGTTGAGTGGAGGGCATTTACCAAGCGAAGAACGTGATCACATTAAAATATATTACAAAGGAGTAGCCTAAAGACGCCTCACTGGCAGCAATTCAAAACATTTCCCAGATGATAGATGGGACAATATAAGGAGTCATGTAACCTAATGTCACCGGGGGGGGGGGGGGGGGGGGGTTAAACCCTAACCCCCCCCCGTCGGTAAGCCACTGGATATACCCATATTTGGACATCTGGGTGATATGTTGTAGACAATAGACTTGTCTGTCTGTTTCTGTGTATCTTTATGTACGCCTATAACTCGTGTTCGTATGCTTGGTGCATCGTAAAATTAGGTATGGTAAACATGAGTCAATACTCCAATCATTTATAAAACTCTTCACCGTACTTTTCATACAGTAGAAGGGTGGATATAGGAGAAAGTCTTCTCAAAATACGTGCTAAAATAGGCGAAATATAAAAATTACCCTAGAAGGACGACCAAAGAATATGTTGCGCTTCTCAATGTGAGACACAAAATTCGCGAGTCTATAAAGGGTCTCCGAAAACCACATTTTAAGGCCCTTAAATTAACAGTGTGTGTGATATTCCCAGAAAACTAATTTCGTTCTGATAAACTTATGAAGGAATGCCAAACCGCTAACCCTTGCAACAGTACCGGTAGCTCAATTGATAATGTCTGGTGTTAACACCGAACACCGTTTGAAGAACGGGAACTACTGCTAGTAATCATATAAGGTTGTGTCGTTAAGACCAATGTGTTTTTCCTTATTTCTTCTCTGAGATAAGTTTTGTCTTATTTGAGTTTTGTGTTACGACTTTTGACCTGAGATAGTTTTCTTTGTGTGCACTTTGGTCTGTCTTTGGTTATTACTTGATATGCACCCTTTATACTTCCTTCACCTGTTGGTAGGATCTGGGGGTTTTAGCCGGGCTTTTTCAGATTCTACGATCCAGTGTTCTTCGAGGGATTCAATAGGTATAATAATAATATCGTATGGCCTCGGGTGCCTGGTGCAAGCTTTGCTATTTGACACCCAGAGGGTAGCTTGCATGTCGAATTTCGTAGTTCATTGACTATAAAAGTCAAGGAGGTTAGATTTTAGATATCTAATCTCCTTGAACACAATAGCGCTTTCTAGTAGAGAAATGAGGAACTTTGTGCTGGCGGAAACTCCCGAGATTAATTTTGCCATTACGAACTCGGCCTACTGAATTCAAATGGGTTCTTTGACATTCCAACATCGTATGACATGCGTATCGTATTTTTGCCGCCTTTCAAAAATCACTTACCACGGTCAGGGGCAAACCTGCAATCTTGGGGTTAGTAGACCGACACGCTATTCAACAGGTATTGGTAAGTGATAAACGGGCACAGTACCTAACGTAAGGCCACGACCGCCTCCTTCCCTCTTCCTTGTCTATCTCTCCCAATCTTCCAATCCCCTCATCAGGCCCATGTTCGCTTTGCAGGTGAGGCCGCCTGGGCGAAGCGCTAGTCACACTTCCCAGTGGTACCCCCGACTTAGAGTCTCAAGCTCCAGGACACTGCCAATCAGTGGCGATAGATGTGGGATCCTTCGCTTAGTCCGTAGGAAAAGCTAACCCCGGAAGGTAAAACGATAACGAAAGAAAAATTAACAAATCAGTTTGTAAAAACTATTAAGTAAACTACCTTGCCACATCCCAGGCAGCTGCATGTAAAAGAAAAAGAAAGAAAAAAATGCATGGGAGTTGAACGGTTGAACCTTCGAACCCTCGAGCACTGTCAACTGTCACACATCCTACCGTGCGCTTGCCATGCGAACTACTGCGACACTTGACCTGCAGCACACAATTCCCAGTCCATACAATACCTGCTCTCGGTCTGTGCGTGCACCTCCTGGTTTCAAGTACGTGTTGTGCGTATCTGAGCTCGTTTTTCGGGGTCATTCGAGGTACCTATACTGAATTAATAGTGGTGCTCACGATTCCTGCTGTCGTCTATCCCGTAAACCCACATCTCGTTATATTACCCCAGTTTAGGGAGAAGGACCGATGCCTTTCAGAATTGTAGTACATGTGGCGGGATGCATAAAACTGGATCGCAAGGGGCTGGTGGACCACCCGGTATATAGCGAACTCACCTGGAAATTGTAATCCATTCAGGATTTCTCATATGTAATGTCGTTTTTAAAGTTGGGTGATTTATAACATAGAATTGGTTTTCTTTGGTTCGCCAATGCTATTTACAGGAGGCATGACTAGAATTGCGTATATTGCAAGAATCAATCGTCAGTTGATACACAATCAGAAATGGAACATACAAAGTTTGAGGCTAGGGTCCCTCTAAAGTATTACTAGAAATAAGATTACAAGATTACAAGCTGCTGCCGGTGGCATCGGTGGCGTAGTTGGTAGCATGCTGAGCCTCTATGCCCAAGTTCGCGTGTTCAAACCTGAAGTCGTAAGATTTTTTAAGAGCGTTAAAAATCCCTCAGTATGCCTTCCTTCGGAGGGGGAAGTAAGGTCAGCGGTCACATGTCATAGATTTATGGCATGAAAAATAACCTTCCACTAACTACATTTGTGTAATGCCAAAATTTGTAGGTTAGAATTGATAACGCTCTATTAGTTCCAACTTCCACCGCCAGGTGCTGACTGCGATGTCATCTAGTAGCCAAGTCCACAAGCTAGGTGTCGTGGACGGTAGCATTTGGTAAAAATTGATCGTCTGCAGTCCGTACATGCATTACAGATAACACACACTAATACAGCCATCACAATTAACACCGGTTATCAGACAAATTCTACACCCACCCAAAGTACACGGGGCTACATGACCACGTTGTCGCAGCCCCTAAACTAAGGAACCAACCAACCAAGCTGCTGCCGCGGCTCGAAGAATATGTGAAGTGGAAGGAGGTGTCGTTAGTGAGCTTGTGGCACAACGATGGTTCCAACGTTTCAACACTGGAGAAGAAAACACTACACATTACCGCGTTCTGGGATATTGGGAATATACGCAGAGTTTTGTAAGAAAATCCGGAAAGAAGTAGGTCTACTCGTAGGCTGCCAGGCCAGAAGAACTTGGTGCATCAAAAGATACCATACATCGCCAGATTATGTAACTTAGAAAAAAAAAGTAGCTGTAGATCTGTACCTCAATTGACCCCTGAACAAGCTCAACGTAGAGTGGATATCTGTCGTCAGCTTATCGGTAACACCAACGGATGATAGATTTATCAGGAGAATTGTCACATGCGATGAAAAATGGGTCTATTACCGCAGCGCTGACGCCTCGAAACAGTGGATCAGTCACCGTCAACCTGCCAAAGTGATCGTTAAAAAGGATCGTTTCGGCCCCAAAGTGATGCTGTGAGTCTGGTGGAATTTTGTTCCAAATGTGCGTGCAGCCAATGCATATGTTTATTCTCAACAACTGGAACGAGTTCACGAAATTTTTGAGACGGAGATACCCAGCATTAGTTAACCGAAATAATCTTGCAGCAGGACAATGCGAGACCTCATACTGCACGAACAGCCATGGCAAGAAATCAGGAATTGGGAGGAGTCGAACTGCTACCATATCCAGCATACAGCCCTGATCGTGCGCCTTCAGATTACCATTTTTTTTAAATCCATGGCCCATTTCTTGTGTGGAAGAAATTTCGAAAACATTGAAGCTGTGGAAGTAGGTCTCGCCGAATTCTTCGCATCAAAACCCAGAGACTGGTACCGTCACGGGATAAGAAACCTCGCCGGAAGATGGCTCAAGACCAAAGATTTTGATGGTCTCTACTTATAAGAATTTTTTAATTCCTTGTCAGAAATTTTTACAAATAAAGTTTTCTTTAATAAACGACATTACTTGTGAGACATCCACTGTACATTTGTTTGAAATTGACTTGAACCAATTGCTCCGTGCACTGCACCTCATAATTTATTTGAAACAAACTTTAACCTCCAAAAAGATCGTCACGCGTAGAAGAGTTAACCTCCAAATTTTTGTTGGCGTAAGTGTGGCAATCATAATCAATCACTGAGAATGTGTGGAATTTTTTTAATAAAAGCGAGCGCTTGGGAAAGCTCGTCCCTCTTTAGCCTTGGCCGTCAAACTGCTAACATCAACCGAGACTTCTCGAAAGACAAATACAGACAAATAAAAATCACCATGAGACAACTTCTGAGTTACCAACCGAAGCAATAGTGAACGGAACAGTGTCATGTTTGAACTTTATTATTTTGTTGTATGCTTTGTAATGTAAGGTTTGTTGAGGGATCTGCTCGGGTTTTGAGGGGAATTGTGATAAATAGTGTTTTTTTTTCTCTTGTATTTGTTTCTTTGGTTTTAGTCCTTGAATTTTGAGTGCTTGCATTCGGGACCATGTGTGGAATACAGAGGAATGCGGAAGGAGCCTTCGAGTGGGTGTTTATTAGCATGCGTTATTAACTTTCGCCCCTTGTGGCTAGACCACACAGTTGAACGACGGTTTTATGAAATTCCCCGAGCAGTTTCTATACGGTAACGTTGTGGTGTTCGACGTGGTACTGGTTGCTTGCATTGCCGATGTACATGTGCATTCTTATGCTTCCTTGAGGGCTTTCTGTGTGTGGGTTTGGCGCGAGTTCTCTCTTTTCCCAAGCATGGTTAATTTAATGTTGGGGTCTTCTTATTTTAGTTCTTTCGGGTTGTAGAGTTCTTTTTATTAAAAGGGTGGGGGTTTGTTTTGGTGAGTTGCAATGGGGACTCATCCCCATCCATTTTGGTGTGTTGGGAACCAGTAGTTTTGTTCCCGGCTCATCACGGAGCGATCGTGTTTTACGACGCTCCTCTGGTTTTTATTTAATTAATTTGGTTCCATGTAGGAAGTGTTTTAATTATGTCAGTAGGTTATCTTGGCAATGTTTGACATTATTTTCTTTCGTCCTTTTACCTTTTATCGATTTTGTGAAGACCGCTATAGTTCGCCTTTTATGTTTCGAGATTGCACGTAGTGGTGCACCTTAAGGCTAAGGGCGTTTGATTTTAATTAGTTTTAATTGATTTGCTTGACGAGGGACCACGTCTATTTTGATTATTAATGTGAATTGTTTGTATGGTGAAGTGAATTGTGTCGACAAAAGGGCAACCTTGTTGTTGGAAACTTTCGGTTCTGACGTCGTTTTTCAAACCCGTTTGTTTGGTCTTTCATTTGATCATTTTAGTTAGGAATGATCCTCTTAATTTGTAATGTTTGTAATTTGTAATATTTATTTTTATCTTGTGAGATATTTAATCGGGAACTTTTCTGTGTATGTGTACCTTTATACACAAGCCCCTATGATCCATATTCTTTTCCTCGTTGTGTCACTTGTAAAATTTGTATTGACTAAAAATACCCCTTTTGTTGAAACCTAGCCCCATTTTACTTACAACCCCCTATTCTATTCATCTTTGTGGCCGGACCTGGGCCGACCCTCGTAAATTGAAGCCTTCCCGCACAACGCCTAGGGGGATATCCTATCACCCTTCCATCCAACACCACCTGGATGGGTTCTGTGGTGACGGCGAACTATCCTCCCGAGACTTATCTAGGGGTCACAAGTCTCTGAGGTCCGTAAAAGACTACTCGATGAGGGGTGGTGATAATACGCCACCCACAAACTTTCACTGCCCACTAACAGCAACCCGCTAAAAGCACGGCAAAAACATAATCATTGTGACAATTAATGCTATACTAAAGCAAAACAAAAACAGCGCAAATTATTACACACACAACTGTTGCATCACAGTAATAACACTGTGGCTGCAAGCTTTCAACACTACCGCAAACAACAAAAACATAACAAGTGGAAATACTGCTGACGGGCTGACCCAATTGGTAAAAGCTTAAAGGAGATCACAGCACAACACAAAAACACATATTTCGTTATTTATTATTAAATATGTAACATGGAAATTTAACAACAATGCCGGTAATCCGGTGGTGTATTCTTTGGAATACACGGTCAGTCAGAGTTAGCTTTTGCTGCTCTTCGATTTATCTATTTTATTTAATTCCTTCTTCGCAGACACCAACAGTGATCTTTTTCAATTTCTCTTTGTGCACAGGTTTATTTTCTCCTTGAGTCTGTTCTAGATATGTAACATCCATGGACAACTTAGCGGCATCTAGCAGCTAACAGCCGACGTTCTTCAATATCTCTAAGCTCAAAAGGACTTCCTCACCAATCCACGAGGCGTCGTCGTTGTCACCAGCTAACATCTCCATGAAGACTGCTTCATGAAGAAAATTTATATTCACGAAGAATTTCATTTTGTTATGTTGTACATTATGATATATATACTATCCTGTCTCCTACCCCTCCCCCTTGCTTCCCCTTCCCCACGCCTACCTACCTCTGTCGTGTGAGGAATCGCTCGTTCTCACTTCTTGTTCGGCCGTCGAGTATACAGTGCAGAGCCCTCTCAGGGCCAGTCTCCTGTCCTTATGAGACATTTTTAAACCAGACGCCATGTATGCATTTTAAGCCAACCGTCACCAGGAACCATCGCCTGCTCTACATGAAAAGAAAGCTAAGTACATAACTTCAAGGGTTTTAACCACATTTTAATGGTTTTTAAAAGGGCAAAATGCTTTTAATATAATTTTATAGACAGTGTGTGGAATTGCTAACTATTGTGCAATAACCGTCTTCGGGGGATTTTTCTGGTCATGCTTTAGCTATCTAAGCTGGCTTAAAAACATGTAATTCAGTACTTCATGTACAAATTAAATGGGAATACTTTCCCACACCGAGGGATTCATGTTAAATTAACCACTGTCTATAAAACATAGCTTTCCACCGCGGGATCTCTCTTACCCCATTTAACTGTCATCATAGCTCCAGAACTTTCTATGTCAACCAATCTTTCTACTATTCAAGCAATCTAGTATTTTCCATGCCAAAATGTGGGAATACTTTTCCTCACCGACGAATTCATGTTGCATTAACTGCTGGTCAACACCTGATTTGCTTTCCACCGTGGGGAATTTACCTCATCATTCAACTGCAACCCATAAACTTTCCAACGCAATAAACTGATTCAAGCTCAAATTACACTAAGTGTTCTCCATAACTGCAATAACTTTCTCTTGTTCTACGAACCTACATACACTACGATATTGCAGTTTTTCAACTTATCAAAAACTATCAGTGCTTCGAATTCCGCTCCGCGTTCGGTTGAGAGAAAATAAATCTGGCCAGGACTTTTTCCTAAAGTTCCTATTTCGCTTTCCCAAATACCTTTTACTAACCAAAATTAAATTTAACTATTGGGTTCTTTCTTTTTCTACGAGGCTTTGCCCATAGAGGCTCCCTCCCATTTTGATGGATTTACCATATATTCACTCTGCGTCAACTGTGGCTAGTCCACATTTTAATATGTATATTTCCCTTCTAAAATTAGGGAATCATACTTTTTCTAATTAAAAAGGAGTTAACTAATTGTAATCCAGGCTTCGTTAATACGACCAGTGCAATTATATATATATATATATTACCTCTAGTAATTTCTGTTTAAAAATAGCGGTAATCTCCGCTTGTGATTTGTTCTTCATTTTCTGTTACAATCAGGAATCTAATACATTTGTTTATAGCCTTTTCGATTGCCATAAAGGCATTCTAAAAGTGCTTGCATTATACCCATTAAACTTTCAATGTAAGAATTGCTTTACAATTATCGTTACAAACTTCAAATTTCTTAATCGTAAGCACACTTTTTAAAATCTTTGTAAGATTTTAGTGCTTTATCAGGTTCGAAACTTGTACTCCATTTAATATTGTTTATAAATTGTAAACCTCTTATTATTGGGTCTGAGACTCTCAAAATATTTGTAGAACTAAACAAAGAAAAAGTTCTTTCAATTCAAAAATAAGATTCTAAATCTAACCATTGTTAATTTTCTAACTTTTATATTTATTGTTAAATAAATTATTTCTATTTTTTGCTTCATCATTCTCGCTAGAATCACGATTAGGCAGGACCTTCTCTTCCCTGATTCTTCCTCTAAGCTTAAGCTCTTTTTACTAAGACGGATAGTTCCTAAAGCAATAAAGTCTTTACTACTTGTTGCATTTAAACTAAAACTTCAAGTAACAACATTTTCAAAGTTTCCCTTGGTTTTCATAGGCAATTCTAGCAAGCCATTGAGGCAAGTATAGGTAGCTCCGCAATCTTCCTACTTGTAGAGATTTTCTCTCTGACTTATGGTTTGTTTTCAAAATGTAAGTTTTGTTTGAGTTAGGTTTGAGGTCTTCCTCTGTTCTAAACTTTTAATCGGCATCTTGCTGGGTAAAAGCTTAGTTTTCCTTAAGTGCAACAATTGGTATTCGTCTAAGATTTTCGCAAAAAACAATAACAACATCGCTAAAATCATTAAAACCACTTTGTCTCTTCACTCTCTGGGAGCATTCGATTGGTTTGCCAGAAATCCAACAGTGCCCAGAAATAAAATTATCACTCCAAATTCAAATCTTTCCAGCATTTTTAAATGCATAATAAAATCTAGCCCTTCTGAAGGGAAATTTATTACATCCTTTCCTTTTGGCTTACTTTGTCTTGCCAGACTACCACCCGTCGCCATAGTACTGTAATATCGGCTCGGGAGGGAAAAGCACTTCCCAAGCGCTTGCAGGCAACCTCTATTCAAGCTGCGCTCTCCGCTTGCCTTGTGCGAGTCCCCACTAAAGTTAGACATTTCATACGGTTTGCACGGCTAAATTCCTTTTTATATATAAATTTACTTAAAGTTTTGTGTTGGATTCTCATCCTATCTACCAATACTCGTCTCTATGCCGAAACCTATCTCATTTTCTCTCTTATCATCTTCCCTTAGGTAGTGTTAATCCTCAGCAAAAACCTACCAAAAGTTGGTCCCAGAAACCCGGGAGAATCCATTTGTCAATAACTTGCAAAATACTAAGATCTATTTTGAATTTTTCAGCTATAACTTTACTGTGCAAAGCTGGTGAAAGGGAAAGAAGTTGCTCCTGTCTTCTTCAGTGTCTCTCCCTTTCAACTTCTTCGCTGCAGCCAGTCTGACAGCTTTTCCAAAACTCTACAGTTTCGTAAGTTATACTTTAATTTACCCAATTCATCATGCCTTCCACAGGAAAAGATAAGGAAAGTAAGGATGAGAAGCTTACTTCCAAACAAGCGTCTTATAAGGGGCAAATTACCCGATTTAAAAAATACATCAAAGAGCTTGATCCTTCAGAAACTCAATTAGATTTATTAAAACATCGTGTAAAAGATTATGAACGATCTTTCGAAAACTATTGCACTATCCAAACAGAAATCTAAACTTGTATGCTCAATCAAACAGACGATCGAGTATAAGTAGAAAACCAATACTATGAAGTCATAGGCTCTGCCTTCAAAATAATTTGCCAACTTGAGGAGGCCCAGAAAAGGATGTTTCTGTTGTTAGCCCACTCCACGAACAACAAACCTCGTCTCGTGAGGGCACTCATAAACCGAAACCAATGCTTCCCACAATAAATTTGCCTCACTTCTCAGGAGACGAATCTACTTGGGATTCCTTTTACGAACTTTTTTGCTCCCTTGTCCATGACAATGAAGATATTCAAGTCATTCATAAATTTCATTATTTGAGATCTATTCTCCGCGATCAGGCCCTGCAGTTAGTTGAAGCACTCCCATTAAGTGCCGAAAACTACCCCATTGCCTTTAACTTATTGAAGGAAAGATACGGTAATTTACGTTTACGTATTCAACGCCATATGAATGCTCTATTTAACTTGCCTTCGTCACAGCATAATGACGTCACTAACCTGCGTACCCTCATCGATACGACACAACTTCATGTAAAAGCATTATCCCAATTAGATCAACCCATTGACCATTGGGATACCTTCCTAATACATTTAGTGGTTTCTAAAGTTGATACTGCTACTCTCAAAGCTTGGGAAATTGAACTTTCTAACAATGATTGTTGGACTTGGACTCAAAATGTCAACAGGACAGTGAAGTGAATTCAAATATCCTAAGTATTTATTCTTTGTAAATAGACAGGGCATTTTGCCAAATCCCTGTGGGCATCAGTTATGAAAATGGCTAGAGTAAAAGCATGGTGTACTGTATTATAAGTGAAAGAATAAATTATGTTTTGTAAGTAGAAAGAATAAGACGGGTAGGCCTATTTCAGTTCCTAAAATAGTGGTGACCCCGACGTGATTAATAACGCAGATATTGGTAAGTCTCGATCTAGTTATATTCATAAATTTTAACAATAGAAGTGCTTGTAAAGAGGCGAAAACCAGTGAGAACGAGGTTCACTAAGAATTATGATGACCTGTTGCAAGTATTAAATGATGAAGAAAATTGTAAAGAAGAAATTGTAAGAAGCAAATTAACAACTCTGGAACGGTTAACTACCGACTTACATAACCTCAATGAACAGGTGGCAGCATTAATGTTTGAAGACAGTGATCAATCTGAACGTGAATTTGAACGAGAATACGAGAGTGTAGAGAAGTTCAATGAGGACATGGATTGTGCACGTGTGAAAGTAGAACAATTTATTGTGAGGCAACATACCGGTGTCCAAATCACAAACAATGGGCAGTCGGTCATTTCTTTCCCAAACTCCAGCAGACGAAAACTTAGGTTACCCAAAATTGAATTAAAGAAGTTCAGTGGGGATATAAAAGACTATCTTGGCTTTTGGAGCCAATTTAGGTGAATTCACGAGGACGGGGATTTGGAAAATGAGGACAAAGTCCAGTACCTGATTCAGGCTACCACAGAAGGCTCAAGAGCTCGGGAGATTGTTGATAGCTTCCATTCCACTACGGAGAACTATAATAAGGCTATAGAGAGCCTGAAGAATAGATTTGGAAAAGAAGAGTTGCTTATCGAATATTATGTAATAGAACTCCTTTCACTAGTGATAAAGAATGCCACTGAAGACAGAGGAAAGCGTGACACAGCTCGCCTCTATGATAACCTAGAATCTCACCTGCGTGCTTTAGAGTCAATTGGTATGACTTCAGACAAATATGCTGCCATGCTCTTTCCGCTCGTGGAGTCCTGCATCCCTGAAGATATTCTTAGGGTGTGGCTGAGAAGTCCAATGACAATTGATAATGAAGAGGGCGGAAGCAAAATCTATGGAGACCGGTTGAAGAACTTAATGCTATTCCTCAGGAAGGAAATTGAAGGCGAAGAAAGAATTTCTTTGGCGAAAGCGGGCTTCAGACTGAGTGAGGTTAGTCCACAAAGATATAAGAAGAAGCAGCAACCTGATAAAATTGTACCTACTGCAACAGACTTGTTCTCCGGTGAGCAGAAGAAGTATAAATTGACGTGTGTGTTCTGCGGAAAACCACACGAGAGTAAGGAGTGTTTTCAAGCACAGAGGTTGTCTCTAAGTGAGAAGCAGGATATGTTAAAGAGAAACAAGGGATGTTTCGTCTGTCTGAAGCCAGGACATCGTGCTAAAGATTGTAAAGTTAAAGTGAGCTGCATTGTCTGTTCTAAGAAGCATTGCACCATCATGTGTCCACAGCTGGAAGTCAACAAAAGGACCAAAAATGTGAGGAAAAGACAGAAGAAAACCAGAACACCTCGCTTTCACGTCAGTGCTCCTCGGATGTAGTTCTTCAGACCCTGCTAGTGAATCTTGAGGCCTATGGGAGGAGACGGACCGTAAGAGCACTCATCAATACCGGTTCACAGCGGTCATACATATTGAAAAGTACTGCGCGGGAAATGGGTTATCAACCAGTCAAATCAGAAGTCGTGATACATGCCTTATTTGGAGGGGGTTCATCCAAGAAAATGGAGCACCAAAGTTATGATGTTCTCTTGAAGAGTTTGGTAGATAACTATTCGTGCATGATTCAAGTTTTAGACCAACCAATAATATGTGGGTCAATCTCACGGCCATATTTAAGTACTTGCATGGGAGAATTGAGGAGGAAGGGGATTCACCTCACAGATGTCGGAGCTGGACAGCCACCAATTGAAATCCTGATATGATCGGATGCACTAGGGAAGCTGTACACTGGAACTGGAAAAGAATTAGAGTGTGGACTCACTGCTGTGCAAACGAAATTAGGCTGGGTCGTAATGGGTAAAGTGATGGACAAGTCTGGCACAAATACCCATGCTGCCATGATAACTACCCTTTTGACTCACACTAGTCATCTGCCGGACCTATGGAAGTTGGATGCCCTGGGAATTTTGGATCCCTGTGAAAGCCAAACAAATGAGGAAATCGAAACAGCTGTGCGAGATCACTTCAAGAGAACTGTGAAGAGGGATGCTGAGGGAAGGTATGAGGTTAGTTTTCCCTGGTTGGATGGTCGGGAAGAGCTACCTGATAACAGAGTGGTAGCTGAGAAGAGGTTAATAGTTACAACCACGAAACTTGAAGTGGCAGAGAAGTTTGATGACTATGATGCAGTATTGAAAAACTGGTTGAATGAGGGCGTGGTAGAAGTGGTTCAAGATGACGAGCAACAGAAACGTGGGCACTACCTTCCGCATCGGGGAGTCTTCAGCGACAATTCAACGACTAGTGTGAGGCCAGTCTTTGATGCATCCTGCAAGCAGAAAGGAAGCTGCTCTTTAAATGACTGTTTGGCAAAAGGACCGAACTTGCTGGAGTTGATCCCCAGGATTTTGCTTAAGTTTCGACAAGGTAAAATTGGTGTCATTTTCGATATCAAGCAGGCCTTCCTACAAATCTCTGTGGACGAACAAGACCGTGACTGTCTGCGATTTCTCTGGTGGGAAAATGTCAAAGAGAATAAGGTAAAAATATTGAGACATCGTAGAGTTGTTTTTGGAGTAAACTGCAGCCCATTCCTCCTGGGAGCAGTTATCCAGCATCACTTGAGTCAGTATGAACCGCCTTTAAAAGGAGTGGCTGAAACACTGAAGGACTCGTTTTATGTTGACAATTGTGTCACGTCTGTCAATTCAGAAGAGGAGCTGCATACATTTGTTGGACAAGCTACTGAAATAATGGCTGAAGGGAAGTTTGACCTGAGAGGTTGGGAGCATACAGCCTTATGCACCGAACGTACTGCCAAACCGTCACCAGTCCTTGGACTACTGTGGTATAAGGTAGAAGATAAGTTGTACTGCGATGTCAGTGGGATAAGCTACCCTCAAAGAGCAATTACGAGAAGAAATATCTTATCCAAAGCGCAGAGAGTCTTCGATCCAATAGGCTTCACCTCTCCTGTTACTCTTTGCCCTAAAATAATTCTCCAAGAAAGCTGGAAAAGCTAATTAGGCTGGGACGCTGAACTTCCAGAAGAGATGTCCCACAAATTTATGAGATGGGTTGAGGACCTTCCAATTTTATCGGATGTAAGAATCCCAAGATGGACTTCAATGAAGGAGACGGACTCGTGTGCTCTACATGTCTTTTGCGACGCATCAAAGTCATCCTATGCAGCCGTGGTGTTCTTGAGATCTGAAGACAGCAGTAGAGTGTCGGTTCAGTTATTGCAAGCTAAATCTAGGATTGCACCTTTGAAAAAGATCACAATTCCAAGGTTAGAACTGCTCGCTTGTTGTATTGGGACTCGTTTAGCTACACATGTGAGGAAAGGTCTTGACGCGAAGGACTTAAAGGAATATTACTGGACTGACTCTGCCACCGGTTTACACTGGATTACCCAAGATGGACAGTGGGGTACATTTGTTAGAAATAGGGTGAAGGAAATTTGTAGTTGTTGAAGACTGGAGGCACATTCCTGGCCATGAAAACCCTGCTGATCTACCATCAAGAGGCTGTAGTGCGAAAAAACTGTTAGAATCCCGATGGTGGGAGGGACCGAGCTGGCTTAAGCTCTCCGAAGAGAACTGGCCAAAGTCTGAATCAATGGCAAAGGAGGCCGACATAGATCAGGAAAGGAAGAGAGATGCGATATCGTTAACTGTTGCCATACAAGGGGAGGCATGGTATTTGAATTATTTCTCGTCTTATACGAAGATTGTACGAATGATGGCCTGGATGCTACGGTTCATTCATAATGTTCGAGTTAAAAAGGATAAGCATCTCGATTCTAAACTGTCCACCCACGAAGTAAAGCATGCAGAAAGACGCCTTTTGAAGTTTGTACAAAATGACATGATTATGAAGAAAGAGAAGATGGACTTCAAATCCTTGTGTACTCTAGAAGATGAGGACGGACTGCTGAGAATCAAGACAAAGATTGTGAGAAGAAAAGATGATGCAGATTTCAGATTCCCCAATCTGTTGCCATCAGATCACAAAGTAACACATCTGTTGGTTATGGAAGAACATATGAAAGCCTCTCATGCAGGAGTGCAAACTCTGCTATCTATCATAAGAGAACGATTCTGGATTGTCAAAGGGCGGAAGACTCTGCGCAGCATTCTTTCCAAACGTGTGAGATGTAAACGGTTTGAAGCAAAACGTATTGAATCAGTACCTGTGGAACTTCCTGAAAATCGGGTGAGAGAAGCCAGTGCATTTGAAGTAGTAGGAATCGATCTAGCGGGTCCATTGCACTTGAAGTATAGTACCAAGTCTTGGATAGTGATCTTCACCTGTGCAGTCTTCAGAGCGGTTCATTTTGAACTGGTTACTTCTCTTTCGGTATCCAGCTTCATTTTGGCACTGAGAAGATTTATTTCCACACGGGGTAGACCACATATCATCTATAGTGACAACGGGACAAATTTTCATGGAACGGAGAACTTACTCAAAGCACTTGACTGGGATAAGATAGTAAAGGAAACTGCCATTTCAAGAATTGAATGGAGATTCAATCCACCCACAGCAGCTTGGTGGGGTGGGTGGTGGGAGCGATTGATTCAAACACTTAAGAAGTTGGTGCGACGTGTACTTGGGCGTGCATGTGTGGAATAGGATGAAATGTTGACCATTTTGATTGATTGTGAAGCTGTTGTTAATTCACAACCACTAACTTATCTGTCTGAAGATCAGAATGATCAGGCCTTTGACGCCTGCAATGTTGATACAAGACATTCCAAGGGTGGGAGTACCTGATCTTGATCTCATCGATAGTGTTAATCTGTCAAAGAGGTATAAGTACCAACAACGACTAAAGGAAGACCTAAGAAAGAGGTTCAGAGTGGAATATCTTGGTCAGCTCATCCAAAGAAGGAACGAGCTGAAGAAGATGACGCGTGACCTTCAAGTAGGTGAAGTCGTGCTTATTGGTGGTGAGGACAGGAAGAAGATGGACTGGCCGATGGGGAGAGTCGCAGCTGTATACCCAGGGAAGGACAACAAAATACGAGTGGTGAAGGTGAAAACTGCTACTGGTATGTTGATCCGACCAGTTCAACGCATCTATCCTTTGGAGATTTGTTCCAAGACAACTAGTGTACCGATGGATGAGCCTGAGCCTGCCGTTACCTTGAGAGATGAGAAAGTGTACGTTACAAGGTCCGGTAGAAGAGTAAATATTCCATCACGCTTTCTTCAGTGATTTAATTGTGTATAGTGTCTTTCCTTTTTCTTATCACTCTTTATTGTGAAATTGTTTAGTATTTTAGTGGTTTTGATTCGACATGGTTAATCAAAAGGTGGGAGTATGTTGTACTTGGACTCAAAATGTCAACAGGACAATGAAGTGAATTCAAATATCCTAAGTATTTATTCTTTGTAAATAGACAGGGCATTTTGCCAAATCCCTGTGGTCATCAGTAATGAAAATGGCTAGAGCAAAAGCATGGTGTACTGTATTATAAGTGAAATAATAAATTATGTTTTGTAAGCGGAAAGAATAAGACGGGTAGTCCTATTTCAGTTCCTAAAAATGATGATTATTCTTACGAACATTTAGTCACCCTTTTAAGCTAGATGTCAAATTTAACCGCTTTAGCTAGCCAAAGTGAACCCGCTCCTCTTAATTCTAAATTTGAATCTATGTCTCTTAAATCTAAAAGAGAATATGCAGCGTCTAGTACCCAAAAACCTGGGTCTAGCTCTTCTAAATCCAAGACATACGCCACTGGTTATCAAACTAGGTCTAGTGAACGCCGTATTGCAAGTTATCTTGCTTTAAATACTCAAAGTGAACCCCGTAAAAGTCTTAACGAACAATTAAAGTGCATACTTTGCAAAGATTCTCACGCTTTGTACTTATGTACTTTAAAGAACTGTCAATTGACGACAGAAGGAAATTAGTTTCTCACAATAAATATTGTTTCAACTGCCTTTCACCTAAGCATTCTGCTTCTAATTGCAAGTCCTCCAGACGCTGTTTCCATTGCGAAAATCCGCATCACAACTTGTTGCATCGTCATGATCAATCGAGGACATCAGCAGCATCCACTTCTCAAATAAGTGATAATACTAGCAGTCCCAATGCTTCAACTTTTATTCAAAACGCTAAGTCCTTGAGCAGTGCTCAAGTATTATTATCTACTGTTCAAATTGAAGTTCAGGATAAATCTGGCAACCGAGTTCGTGCACGAGGTCTCCTCGATTCAGCGGCGACCCATGATTTCGTTTCCAATTCTTTAATAAAAAAAACTGGGTCTTCCAGTAACTCCCACTTCTGTCAATGTATCAGGCATTAACAGCTTAAAATCACAAGCTTTGCAATTCTCAAAACTAACCATAAAGGATACTTGTTATAGAAATAATTTTCTCAAACTGAATTGCTTCATTCTTAACAGCATTGGAGAAGATACTCCAAGCCACTCTGTTGATACTTCATGTTTAAATATTCCTTCTTACTTAAGGCTAGCCGATCCTCTGTTGAATAAACTAGGTCCCATTGGCATACTATTTAGTGCCAATGTTTTTGGAATTGCCTTCGCAAACAAATTCGTAAATTATCTTCAAATGTGGTTGCCAGAGATACTAATTTTGGATGGATTGTTACTGGTCAACTTCCTCATTATTCACCCCAACCCGTGCCTCAATGTTATTTCGCAAGTACTGATTTGGAACAATTCTGGAAACTTGAAAACATCGATTCCCCTAGCTTAACCTCCTCAGAAAATGAATTCTGTGAGCAACTTTTCGTTTCTACCACAACTCGCACACCCGAAGACCGATTCATTGTTCAAATGCCGAGATTACTCAATCCTCCCAAACTTACTAATTCTCAACCCAAGGCTAGAAAAGCTCTCTTTGCTATCGAGAGTAAATTTAAGAAAGAACCCCTCGTTAAACAACAGTATACAGAGTTTATGGACGAATACGAAAGTTTGGATCACATGGAAGTTGTCAGCAAAGCTTATGACGAATTACACCCCCCCATTAGAAACTGTATTCTTAAATCATCATCCCGTGTGGAAAAACCCTGTTGTTAAGGATAAAATCCGAGTCGTGTTTAATGCTATTCAATCCGATCTGTCTGCTCTCCTCTTAAATTTTCGTTTATTTCCCATAGCTGTTATAGCAGACATTAAACAAATGTTCCGTCAAGTTCTAATTCAATCCAAACAGCAAGATCTCCAAAGAATATTATGGCGTGACGAAACTAGTAAACCCATTAAAATATTTCGCTTGAAAACAGTTACGTATGGCCTTAAACCTTCCCGTATCCTAGCCATCCGATCCCTACATATGCTAGCCTCTCAAGATGGTAATTTATTCAATGCTAAAGCTTCAGGAGCATTAACTACATTTCTTTACGTTGATGATTACCTCCAGTCCTTTCAAACTCTTGAAGAAGCTTCTCTCATATCGCTAGAACTGAAGGCACTGTTAAAGAATGGATGATTCCCACTTCATAAGTGGAATTCTAATTCCCCTGAGTTCCTTGCTCAATTTCCCATCGAAGTTGTAGACCCCTCTTCTGTCGAAATCGGCGGAGATTCTGAATCTATAAAAACGCTAGGAGTACACTGGTGCAATCGCACTGATACCCTCATTTATAAGGTCTCGCTTTCCGAAGAATTCCCCAACACAAAAAAGCAAATTCTATCTGAAATTGAAAAAATCTTCGATCCGCTTCAATTCCTTGCTCCAGTTATTGTTATCGCCAAGCTTTTCATGCAAGAGCTATGGTCTCTTAAATGTGAATGGGACGATGCTGTTCCCTCTTTTTTCCTCAATAGATGGCTGTCTTTTCGACTTAGTTTACTTGATCTTTCTTTTATTGAAATTCCTATAAATTTTATTAACGCTCCTTCTAATACATCTTTCTTTCTTCATGTTTTTGCCGACAGCTCCGAGAAAGCTTACGGTTGCTGTGCATATTTGGTTTATCGTAATTCCCTAAACGAATCTTCGCTTTCAAATCTTATTTGCGCTAAATCTAAAGTTGCTCCTCTTAAAACTATCACTTTGCCCAGGCTCGAATTGTGTGCTGCACTCATGGCCGCAGAACTTGCTAAAAAACTTCAGAAAGTCTTAAAAGTGTAATTCTCGCAAACCTATCTATGGAGCGACTCCATGATTACTCTTTCTTGGATTGCCAAAAACCCCACCCACTAGCAAACCTTCGTTGCAAATAGAGTTTCTAAAATTCAAACCCTTTCTTCGGGATGTCAGTGGAGACATGTGCCTAGCGCTGATAACCCCACTGACATCATCTCCCGTGGTTGCTTACCCTCTCAATTGGCAGCATCTCAGTTGTATTGATATGGGCCCTCGTGGTTAATCGAAGACTCTTCTGGCTGGCCTTCTAAACCTCCGGTTACAAACTCTAACTTGCCTGACTCTAAAGTATCTAAATCTACCGCTTCCTGTCTTATTTCCAGTTTCATTTCCCTTATTGTCTCGCTACTCGCTTCCTGTCTTATTTCCAGTTTCATTTCCCTTATTGTCTCGCTACTCTTCCTTTCATAAATTGATTCGAATTTTTGCCTATCTTCTCAGATGGAAACATCTTGTTGTTGACCAACCCATTCTTCCTAAACCGCATCTAACTAATCATGAATTAAATCTCCCTACTATTAAAGTTTTGCAACTCACACAGCAAGAAGCTTTTCCTACTGAATTGTCCTTGCTTTCAGCTAAAAAATATCTATCAAAATCTAGTCGTCTTCGCGCCTTAGCCCCTGTCCTTGATAACAATGGGTTACTCAGAGTAGGTGGTAGGCTTTCGCACTCTTCACTTTCTGAAGACAAAAAGCATCCTGTTATTTTGACTTCTAAACATCACGTAACTTCTTTAATTATACGTGACTTTCATTATCGAAATCTGCATGTCGGCACTCGCACACTGCTTTGTTTATTAAGGGAAAAGTACTGGATAATAAATGGAGTTCATGATGTTTCTTCTGTAATTCACAAATGCATCCCTTGCTTCAAGGTGAAACCCAAGGTTAGTACCTAATTGATGGGCGATCTACCTTCTTTCCGCTCTTCCCCTATTCGTCCTTTTGCTTTAACTGGCGTATATGGGTCTATATGGGTCCCTTTCAATATCAACGTAATTCTCCTGAATCCGAACGCAAATTGTTTGGAAAGCTCTATGTTTCTCTTTTCGTTTGCATGGTTAGAGGTGCGATCCATTTAGAACTAGTAACAAATGCCTCTACTTCTTACTTTCTGTCAGCCGTTTCTCGCTTCACTGCCAGGCGTGGCGTTCCCTCTGAAATGTTCTCCGATAACGCCTCCACCTTTCAAGGCGCAGCTTCATTGTGGACGAAAGCTCTCACATCTCCTTCTGCCATGGAACAAATTTCTAATTTCTCCTACTCTAAAGGTTTCAAATGGCGGTTTATACCTCCTTACGCCCCTCATCACGGCGGTAGGTGGGAATCGTGTGTCAAGCTTACTAAACGTCATCTAAAAAGGTTTTAGGTAGTCGCATTCTAACCTATGAAGAATTTAAGTAGTGGTTTAGTAGGGGTTCTATATCCTCCACCTCCACACCCTCCACACAAGATGGCGGCGGCGCGATATCTCTCGAACGCATGGTCAGATTATGAGGAATGAGGTGTCATTGAACTCGGGCTAACACCCCCTTTCCAATGGACAACATATTTCCACCCCAAAATAAAACCTACCCCTACTAGGGGGTGAAATTGTTTTTTTTTTTTTAGAATCTCTCTTTCCAATTGCAACATGTGAGAGTTTGAATGCCGATATGGAATGAAACGTTGTTCTACATAAAGTGCGTATGTGCGGTGGATAGCCACTATGAATTAACATGCTTGTTTTCTGTTTGTACGCATGCCCACTCATGGCTTTTGTAAGAGGGTGGGGGAGCGGATCCCTATGGATGGGTTATTGTTGACGAGTCATTGTTGGCGGGGGTCATTGTTGTCGGGTCATTGTGGACGAGTCCTTGTGGACAAGTCCTTGTTGACAGGTCCTTGTGGACAGGTCATTGTTGACAGGTCCTTGTGGACAAGTCCTTGTGGACGAGTCCTTGTGGACAAGTCCTTGTGGACGAGTCCTTGCCCCTTTGGACTGATCCCTTTGGACGGGTCCCTTTGGCCTGGTTCCTACGGACTAGCCCATGAATTTATTTAAATTATGTCAAAGGGCCTAACTACATTTGTGTGTGTGTGTTGAATTGACGTTGTTCACTAATCCCCCACTACTATAATGGGATAACGATATGAAAGGAAAGTGACGAAATACATGTGAACATACAAGGGATCTAACTTGGTGGATGGATGTGTTCTAACGAGTCATTTGTAGTTGAAAGAGATTAATACATGTTCTTAAGATGTTAAAACTGAGGAGATGGCACGTGCAGTAAGACGTCTTGTTACTTCCTGTGTCATATTACAGACATGACAGAGAGCGCGCAGATCTGTTGCTATGATTAACACTGCAGTAATTTGAAACCACAAGTGTTCATTAAGACAATGGATGATGATCATGCAAAGTTAGCAGTTATTGGATATTACACAGGTGTTCCTTCCGGTGTCATGTTGCTGACATACCAGAGAGCGCACACTGCTGTTGCTATGACTGACGCTGCAGTAATTTGAAACCCCATATGTTGATTAAGACAATGGGTGATGATCATGCAAAGTCAGCAGTCATTGAATACCACACAGGTGTTCCTAGTGTACTTTGGACTCTCAACTGTATTGGGAAAGGAATTGCAATGATCTGCAAAAAACTGCTGACACTAGCGATGAGAGTTTATATACGAGGGGTGTCATATATCTCCCTACTGTCAGTCTTTATTACTCGCTTTGAGTGAACAGTGCTCTATTACTGCTCAAGAGTTGTAAAAAAAAGCCGTTTTGGTAGAAAATCATTAAATTATTTTGCAAGGTAAGTACTTATTATTAATGGATTGTAGTCTTTTATTACTAATTGATGTTGAAGTTATTGATTGGAATGTATTGATTGATTGATTGATTGATTGATTGATTGATTGATTGATTGATTGATTGATTGATTGATTTGTTTGCAGATAATTGGGTACCTGTAGGTTACCAGATTCCTACAATCTGTTCATTCAGTGACAACAGTTGATAAATTATAAAAAGGTAAGTGCCCCTTCTAATAACTTTTAAACAGTTAGAGTGATATTTTCCAATGTTTACCACTACATGTCAGTGAAAATGGTATATTTGGCAGTCAAAAGTAGGAACTACTTGACCATGGTGTGTAAAGCTAATTTTGTAGGTTAGATTTTGATTACCGGTCTATTAAGTCTGAATGTTCATTGCTAGGTGTCAGTGTCAGAGGGAATATTTAAAGACTTAACCTCAGTTCACCTAACATAACCTAACTTTACCTAACTTAACCTTATCGTGTGACATGTTTTACAAGTTTAAACTTGTTTTAAGACTGGCTATGACGTCACACTTAGCTCACTTAACTGGCGATTGCTGGTTTCTATCACGTGACATGTTCTACAAGTTTAGACTTGTTTTAAGACTGGCTATGACGTCACACTTAGCTCACTTAACTGGCGACCGCTAGTTTCTACCACTCTATCAAGTTCTAATGTTCACTGCTAGGTGTCAGTGACAGTGGTATATAGTAACCCCCAGTTAGAACTACATAAAGTTAGACTTGCTAGGAGTTCACAGATGATTGATTTAAATACCCTGCTATAACCATTGACTGGAATATAATTAAACTATTTATATTGTACTTTTTGTTTTATCTTTTATTAACATTGATGATTTCTTTCTTTTATAGGTAATTTCGAAAGTGATCATAATGTTCAAGTGTGGTGACTGTAAGAAACAGTTCTCAAGACCTGACAACCTTCAACGTCATGCAAGTACAAAACATAATCAGAAAATGTTTGTGTGCAGTCATTGTGCTACAACATTTAACAGACAAGATAGTCTTACACGACATGTAAATTTAATGCATGTCAGTTCAGCACCATTTTCGTGTTCAGTTTGCGAACTCGGTTTTTCTGCTGTAAAGCGATATCAATTCCACATGATTGAAGTGCATGGAGAACAACAGGAATTGAAATCTGTAAAACCATCAACTAGCACGGAACCTTTAAATGAATGTGATACTCAAAAGCGTAAACGTTCTCAAGATTGTGAAAATAGTTGTGCAACAAAAAGAAAAAAGAATGGTGAACCTTCAATAACACATTGTAATGTATGTAATATTGATATACATTCTTCAATCATTCATGGACATTTACGCAGTATTCAACATAAAAATAACACTTGCCATGAAAGAAATTCTGGAAATATTCAACAAATTGGTAGTGCATTTAAAAGTCGAATTGCTAGTTATAGACTTTATAGTAAAGAAAAAACTCAAAGTATTGAATCATTTTAAAAAAATGTTCAACCTACTGTGTTTGGCTTAGTAGAAAATGTTTTAGTAGAGCATAAAACAATTAAAATGAATTTTGAACTTTTTGGCCTCTATGTAAAAACTGGAAGCGAAGGTGAAATTACGGATATCAAATCCTTTAATACAAAAATCATAATTGTTAGCGAATCAACTAATATTAGTGATATATACCAAAATATTTCAAGTGCTATCATTGTGAAGAGTGAAGAGTTCCAGGAAAGGGAGTCAGGCTGGGCGTTGGTTGAAGTACTTTATTTAGAAACCAACCTGAATAAATACAACCCCCTTCGAGCATCATCATATATTGATTTGCCAGGATGGATCAAACGGAAGAAAGCTGTTGTGAACGTTTGGAATAGTGATCAAGCATGTTTTGCGTGGGCTGTAACCTCAGCTCTCCATTCAGCAGTGGGGCATATGGATAGAACATCATCATATCCTCACTATTCTTCAGTGTTAGATTTAAAAGAAATAGAATTTCCTATGGCGATAAAAGACATTCAACGTTTTGAAGAGCTGAACAATGTAAGTATTAATGTTTATGGAATTGAAAATAAGAGTATAGTTGGTCCTCTATATTATACTCAGGAAAAAAAAGGATGCTCATGTAAATTTACTATACATAACCGAAGGTGAAAACGCCCACTATTGTTGGATAAAACATTTAAGTAGACTTGTTGGTAGTCAGATAACAAAACGCGATGGTAAAAAGTGGTTGTGTGATGGCTGTTTGTTGCATTTCAGAAAAGAGGACCAACTAACTCAACACCAAAAATGGGGATGTAATCATGTGTGTACGGTATTACCGACTCCTAAAAATAACATTCTAAAATTTAAGGATTATGAGAAACAGCTTCGAGTACCATTTGTTATATATGCTGACTTCGAGGCTTTGCTAAAACCATTTAATACATGTTCATCAAATCCAGCCCAACCTTTCACCAACACTACTCACATTCATGAACCTTTTAGCTTTGCATATTATATTAAATGTAGTTATGATGACTCTTTAAATACGTTTGAGCTCTATAGAGGACCTGAATCACCTAAAGTTTTTATGGAAAGGC
The DNA here is from genome assembly GCA_946902985.2 of Meconema thalassinum. NCBI lineage: Eukaryota > Metazoa > Arthropoda > Insecta > Orthoptera > Tettigoniidae > Meconema > Meconema thalassinum. The sequence goes on from OX336393.1 coordinate 182,711,300, forward strand.
TTGAGAAAGATGCCATCCGTATATCCTCTATTTTAAATACGATCATTCCAATGGAACCACTAACTTTATTAGAGCAAATTAATTTTGAAACTGAAACTAATTGTTTTATATGTGGTGAATGTTTATATACAGACAGGGTTCGCGATCATGACCATTTAACAGGAAAATATCGTGGTGCTGCTCACCAAGAATGTAATTTAAATTATAGAGTAAGTAAATTCATTCCGGTCATTCTATATAACGGTAGCAAATACGATAACCACTTTATCGTTAAAGAATTTGGAGCTTCAGATGTGAAAATTGATGTGATTGCAAATAATAAGGAACAATACATATCGTTCACAAAATACATCAAAACTAACAATAAAAAAAACATTAAACTGCGATTTTTAGATTCATTCCGCTTTATGCCGAGTAGTCTTGATAAGCTGGCTAGTAATTTAAAATCAGATTAGTTTCATGAAATTCAACGTGTCTTTCCTAAGGAAGATGATTTTAATTTGATTTGTCAAAAGGGTATATTCCCTTACGAATATATTAACTGTGTGGAACGTCTTGAGGAGTGTTCTTTACCACTGAAAGATGCATTTTACAGTTCCTTAAACACAAGTCATATCAGTGATCAGGAATATTTACATGCACAACGTGTATGGGCACAGTTCCACATTCAAACTTTAGGAGAATTTTCAGACATATATTTGAAGACAGATGTGTTGTTATTAGCAGATGTTTTTGAAAATTTTCGGAATGTTTGTATAAAAACTTATGACCTTGATCCTTGTCAGTATTTCACAGCTCCTGGGTTAAGTTTCAGTTCAATGTTGAAAAAAACGAAAGTAAATTTAGAATTAATGACTGATATAGACATGATCAATTTTATAAAATCATCAATTCGAGGTGGATTAAGTCAATGTAGTGGACGGTACTCTAAAGCGAATAATAAATACATGCCTAGCTACAACCCTTGTGAAGAGTCAAAGTATATTGTCTACCTCGATGCAAATAACCAATATGGTTGGGCTATGAGTCAATATCTACCACTGAAAGATTTTCGCTGGCTGACACAACCTGAAATTGATGTCTTACATGTTGACACTCTTAATGATAACGATGATAAAGGACATATTTTAGAGGTAAATCTTGAGTACCCTAAAGAGTTACATGATGATCATAATGATTTACCATTTTGTCCTGAGAATATGAAATCTCCATACATCACATCACGAACAAAAATGTTAATTGCTAATGTAAATAATAAATGTAAATATGTAATACATTATCGAAACTTGAAACAGTGTCTACAGCATGGATTGAAATTAACTAAAATTCATCGCGTATTGCAATTTCATCAGTCAGCATGGCTCAAACCGTATATTGATCTAAACAATAATTTAAGAACACAGTCAACAAACGCGTTTGAAAAAGATTTTTATAAACTCATGAATAATAGTGTTTTTGGAAAGACTATGGAGAATGTTGATAAACGAGTTGATGTAAAGCTGATAACAAAGTGGGAGAATGATGGTAAAAGGTATGGTGCGAGCAACTTAATAAGCAAGCCTAACTTTCATAGCTGTTCAATTATTCATGAGGATTTAGTTGTAATACAAATGAATCGTCTTAAAGTAACTTACAACAAACCCATATATGTGGGTTACACCATTCTGGAATTATCAAAAACACTTATGTATGAATTTCACTATGATTATGTAAAGAAAAACTATCTTGATAATGCTAAATTACTCTACACAGACACAGATTCTTTTATTTATGAGTTTAAAACTGATGATTTTTATGAGGATATCAAAACTGAGCTAAATAGGTTTGATACAAGTGACTATCCCGAGGATAATATTTACCATTTACCTCTAGTAAACAAAAAGGTTCTTGGGAAATTTAAGGATGAATGTGCTGGTGTTATTATAGACACCTTTGTAGGCACAAAATCTAAATCATACAGCTATATGCCAATTGATGATGTAGTAGTAAAAAAATTAAAAGGAGTGAAAAAGAATGTTGTTAGTAAAGAGTTAGATATAAGTGATTATAAAAACTGTATAGTTAGTAACCCACCTGTATTATATAAGAAAATGAGTGTATTTAGAAGTAAAAATCATCAGCTACATACCAATTTGCTGAACAAAGTTGCTTTAAGTAATGAAGACAACAAACGATTCATTATACCCAACACATTTGATACTTTTGCTTGGGGAAACAGTCGCATTGACGACTATTACTTTACTTAAGTCTAATGATCACTATATTGTAATATTTGTAGTGTGTTTTATATTGTAATATTTTTTTGTAAAAAACTGTAAGTAGAATGAATAATGTTAGGCTACTGTAGTTTAGTAAAAATAAGATAAGTAATACATTTTAGTGTAAAATGTTTGCTTTTGTATATTACGAAAAAGATTTTTAAAAAATGTACAGAATGTGTGAACTAAACAAGGGAAATGTAAAAATGTAAAGTGGAAAATTGTAAATATCCATGTGTGAAAAAGTGAAATAGTTATCACCATTTTAAAATTAAAAGACATTGTGATCTGGTAAACCTTGTTTTTATTTCACAACAACAAAAATGTACAGAATGTGTAAACTAAACAAGAAGAATGTAAAAAAATGAAAAGTGGAAATTGTAAATATTCATGTGTGAAAAAATGAAAATAAAGAAATGGCTATCACCATTTTAAAATTAAAAGACATTGTGATCTTGTAAACCTTGTTTTTATTTCACAACATATATGGCTTTACAAAATAGAATACAAAGAAATACCATTTCCTCAATCCTTTTCAATGTTCATGTCCACTCATCATTAACTTCCCTTTTATAGCAGTAATCACAATGAGGGCTGCCAACCTCTCCCCCTCTGAGCCATTATAGGATGTCAAACGTTGCTTAGCTTTTCAACGATACTTTATCCACCACACGTATTAAAGCATAATGACTATGACGATAAGAAAGGTCGTGTTCTTTACATGCTTAATCCAAAGAAATAATAGGTCTTTACTTAACACAGGGTCTTGAGTCCATGAGTTTGGTACGTGTTGCAAGATTTCTTTCACGGCATTGACTGTCACAAAATAAATGAAAACTTGGAGAGCACCAATAATTCATCTTTGGTAAGACTATCCAGGATCTTGAGTCCATGATTTTGGTATAAGTTGCCAGATTTCTTTCACGGCATTGACTGTCACATAATAAATGAACAACTTGGAGAGCACCAATAATTCTTCTTTGGTAAAACTATCTGCATATCAATGACAGATAAACTTTTAGTTCCACCCTTAAAACAACAACACTACCTCTTGCATAATCTGCGATGTTGATGGCTCTTGAGACGTGAAAGATGGATTAAACATAACTTTTACATCAACAGGAGTTAGACTTTGCTCAGTAAACAATGCACTGTCATGAGCCACAGTATTTTTTTTTCTTGGACTTGCTTTTTACTTTTCTTTATAAGTGTTTGAAACGGTGTATTAAAAGAGAATGATAAACATCCAAAGGGTAAATAGAGTAACAAATAAAGAGAAATGAAAATGATACTTCCATATCAATTGTCAAGCATGAACTAATCTCTAGCAAAGTTCACTTAATACTATAAATAATAGTTTAAAGTGGGTGCAAAAGTGGATGCAAAACTCTAAATGCATGGACAAGTCCATAGGGATCAGTCCAAAGGACCCGCCCACAGGGACCCATCAACAAGGACCCGTCCTCCGGGACCCGTAAAAAAATGGGCCAGTCCATAGGGATCAGTCCAAAGGACCCGCCCACAGGGAGTTCGCGAGATATTAACAAAAGTGCACTTAGACCCTTTGTCAAAATTTCAAAAAATAGATTAAAAAGGGGGCGTTAGCGAGATTCAAAAAGGGGGCATTTTTTCACCCACTTTTGTACCTACCTTTGCACCCACTATTGCATTCACTTATGCACCCCCTTTTTCACCCACTTATGCACCCACATTTGCACCCACTTATGCACCCACTTTTTCACCCACTTATGCACCCACATTTGCACCCACTTATGCACCCACTTTTGCACCCACTTATGCACCCACATTTGCACCCACTTATGCACCCACTTTTTCACCCACTTATGAACCCACATTTGCACCCACTTATGCACCCACTTTTGTACCCACTTTTGCATCCACTTTTGCACCCACTTTAAACTATTATTTATAGTATTGAGTGAACTTTGCTAGAGATTAGTTCATGCTTGACAATTGATATGGAAGTATCATTTTCATTTCTCTTTATTTGTTACTCTATTTACCCTTTGGATGTTTATCATTCTCTTTTAATACACCGTTTCAAACACTTATAAAGAAAAGAAAAAAGCAAGTCCAAGAAAAAAAATACTGTGGCTCATGACAGTGCATTGTTTACCGAGCAAAGTCTAACTCATGTTGATGTAAAAGTTATGTTTAATCCATCTTTCACGTCTCAAGAGCCATCAACATCGCAGATTATGCAAGAGGTAGTGTTGTTGTTTTAAGGGTGGAACTAAAAGGTTATCTGTCATTGATATGCAGATAGTTTTACCAAAGAAGAATTATTGGTGCTCTCCAAGTTGTTCATTTATTATGTGACAGTCAATGCCGTGAAAGAAATCTGGCAACTTATACCAAAATCATGGACTCAAGATCCTGGATAGTCTTACCAAAGATGAATTATTGGTGCTCTCCAAGTTTTCATTTATTTTGTGACAGTCAATGCCGTGAAAGAAATCTTGCAACATGTACCAAACTCATGGACTCAAGACCCTGTGTTAAGTAAAGACCTATTATTTCTTTGGATTAAGCATGTAAAGAACACGACCTTTCTTATCGTCATAGTCATTATGCTTTAATACGTGTGGTGGATAAAGTATCGTTGAAAAGCTAAGCAACGTTTGACATCCTATAATGGCTCAGTGGGGGAGAGGTTGGCAGCCCTCATTGTGATTACTGCTATAAAAGGGAAGTTAATGATGAGTGGACATGAACATTGAAAAGGATTGAGGAAATGGTATTTCTTTGTATTCTATTTTGTAAAGCCATATATGTTGTGAAATAAAAACAAGGTTTACAAGATCACAATGTCTTTTAATTTTAAAATGGTGATAGCCATTTCTTTATTTTCATTTTTTCACACATGAATATTTACAATTTCCACTTTTCATTTTTTTTACATTCTTCTTGTTTAGTTTACACATTCTGTACATTTTTGTTGTTGTGAAATAAAAACAAGGTTTACCAGATCACAATGTCTTTTAATTTTAAAATGGTGATAACTATTTCACTCTTTCACACATGGATATTTACAATTTTCCACTTTACATTTTTACATTTCCCTTGTTTAGTTCACACATTCTGTACATTTTTTAAAAATCTTTTTCGTAATATACAAAAGCAAACATTTTACACTAAAATGTATTACTTATCTTATTTTTACTAAACTACAGTAGCCGAACATTATACATTCTACTTACAGTTTTTTACAAAAAAATATTACAATATAAAACACACTACAAATATTACAATATAGTGATCATTAGACTTAAGTAAAGTAATAGTCGTCAATGCGACTGTTTCCCCAAGCAAAAGTATCAAATGTGTTGGGTATAATGAATCGTTTGTTGTCTTCATTACTTAAAGCAACTTTGTTCAGCAAATTGGTATGTAGCTGATGATTTTTACTTCTAAATACACTCATTTTCTTATATAATACAGGTGGGTTACTAACTATACAGTTTTTATAATCACTTATATCTAACTCTTTACTAACAACATTCTTTTTCACTCCTTTTAATTTTTTTACTACTACATCATCAATTGGCATATAGCTGTATGATTTAGATTTTGTGCCTACAAAGGTGTCTATAATAACACCAGCACATTCATCCTTAAATTTCCCAAGAACCTTTTTGTTTACTAGAGGTAAATGGTAAATATTATCCTCGGGATAGTCACTTGTATCAAACCTATTTAGCTCAGTTTTGATATCCTCATAAAAATCATCAGTTTTAAACTCATAAATAAAAGAATCTGTGTCTGTGTAGAGTAATTTAGCATTATCAAGATAGTTTTTCTTTACATAATCATAGTGAAATTCATACATAAGTGTTTTTGATAATTCCAGAATGGTGTAACCCACATATATGGGTTTGTTGTAAGTTACTTTAAGACGATTCATTTGTATTACAACTAAATCCTCATGAATAATTGAACAGCTATGAAAGTTAGGCTTGCTTATTAAGTTGCTCGCACCATACCTTTTACCATCATTCTCCCACTTTGTTATCAGCTTTACATCAACTCGTTTATCAACATTCTCCATAGTCTTTCCAAAAACACTATTATTCATGAGTTTATAAAAATCTTTTTCAAACGCGTTTGTTGACTGTGTTCTTAAATTATTGTTTAGATCAATATACGGTTTGAGCCATGCTGACTGATGAAATTGCAATACGCGATGAATTTTAGTTAATTTCAATCCATGCTGTAGACACTGTTTAAAGTTTCGATAATATATTACATATTTACATTTATTATTTACATTAGCAATTAACATTTTTGTTCGTGATGTGATGTATGGAGATTTCATATTCTCAGGACAAAATGGTAAATCATTATGATCATCATGTAACTCTTTAGGGTACTCAAGATTTACCTCTAAAATATGTCCTTTATCATCGTTATCATTAAGAGTGTCAACATGTAAGACATCAATTTCAGGTTGTGTCAGCCAGCGAAAATCTTTCAGTGGTAGATATTGACTCATAGCCCAACCATATTGGTTATTTGCATCGAGGTAGACAATATACTTTGACTCTTCACAAGGGTTGTAGCTAGGCATGTATTTATTATTCGCTTTAGAGTACCGTCCACTACATTGACTTAATCCACCTCGAATTGATGATTTTATAAAATTGATCATGTCTATATCAGTCATTAATTCTAAATTTACTTTCGTTTTTTTCAACATTGAACTGAAACTAAACCCAGGAGCTGTGAAATACTGACAAGGATCAAGGTCATAAGTTTTTATACAAACATTCCGAAAATTTTCAAAAACATCTGCTAATAACAACACATCTGTCTTCAAATATATGTCTGAAAATTCTCCTAAAGTTTGAATGTGGAACTGTGCCCATACACGTTGTGCATGTAAATATTCCTGATCACTGATATGACTTGTGTTTAAGGAACTGTAAAATGCATCTTTCAGTGGTAAAGAACACTCCTCAAGACGTTCCACACAGTTAATATATTCGTAAGGGAATATACCCTTTTGACAAATCAAATTAAAATCATCTTCCTTAGGAAAGACACGTTGAATTTCATGAAACTAATCTGATTTTAAATTACTAGCCAGCTTATCAAGACTACTCGGCATAAAGCGGAATGAATCTAAAAATCGCAGTTTAATGTTTTTTTTATTGTTAGTTTTGATGTATTTTGTGAACGATATGTATTGTTCCTTATTATTTGCAATCACATCAATTTTCACATCTGAAGCTCCAAATTCTTTAACGATAAAGTGGTTATCGTATTTGCTACCGTTATATAGAATGACCGGAATGAATTTACTTACTCTATAATTTAAATTACATTCTTGGTGAGCAGCACCACGATATTTTCCTGTTAAATGGTCATGATCGCGAACCCTGTCTGTATATAAACATTCACCACATATAAAACAATTAGTTTCAGTTTCAAAATTAATTTGCTCTAATAAAGTTAGTGGTTCCATTGGAATGATCGTATTTAAAATAGAGGATATACGGATGGCATCTTTCTCAAGCCTTTCCATAAAAACTTTAGGTGATTCAGGTCCTCTATAGAGCTCAAACGTATTTAAAGAGTCATCATAACTACATTTAATATAATATGCAAAGCTAAAAGGTTCATGAATGTGAGTAGTGTTGGTGAAAGGTTGGGCTGGATTTGATGAACATGTATTAAATGGTTTTAGCAAAGCCTCGAAGTCAGCATATATAACAAATGGTACTCGAAGCTGTTTCTCATAATCCTTAAATTTTAGAATGTTATTTTTAGGAGTCGGTAATACCGTACACACATGATTACATCCCCATTTTTGGTGTTGAGTTAGTTGGTCCTCTTTTCTGAAATGCAACAAACAGCCATCACACAACCACTTTTTACCATCGCGTTTTGTTATCTGACTACCAACAAGTCTACTTAATTGTTTTATCCAACAATAGTGGGCGTTTTCGCCTTCGGTTATGTATAGTAAATTTACATGAGCATCCTTTTTTTCCTGAGTATAATATAGAGGACCAACTATACTCTTATTTTCAATTCCATAAACATTAATACTTACATTGTTCAGCTCTTCAAAACGTTGAATGTCTTTTATCGCCATAGGAAATTCTATTTCTTTTAAATCTAACACTGAAGAATAGTGAGGATATGATGATGTTCTATCCATATGCCCCACTGCTGAATGGAGAGCTGAGGTTACAGCCCACGCAAAACATGCTTGATCACTATTCCAAACGTTCACAACAGCTTTCTTCCGTTGATCCATCCTGACAAATCAATATATGATGATGCTCGAAGGGGGTTGTATTTATTCAGGTTGGTTTCTAAATAAAGTACTTCAACCAACGCCCAGCCTGACTCCCTTTCCTGGAACTCTTCACTCTTCACAATGATAGCACTTGAAATATTTTGGTATACATCACTAATATTAGTTGATTCGCTAACAATTATGATTTTTGTATTAAAGGATTTGATATCCGTAATTTCACCTTCGCTTCCAGTTTTTACGTAGAGGCCAAAAAGTTCAAAATTCATTTTAATTGTTTTATGCTCTACTAAAACATTTTCTACTAAGCCAAACACAGTAGGTTGAACATTTTTTTAAAATGATTCAATACTTTGAGTTTTTTCTTTACTATAAAGTCTATAACTAGCAATTCGACTTTTAAATGCACTACCAATTTGTTGAATATTTCCAGAATTTCTTTCATGGCAAGTGTTATTTTTATGTTGAATACTGCTTAAATGTCCATGAATGATTGAAGAAGGTATATCAATATTACATACATTACAATGTGTTATTGAAGGTTCACCATTCTTTTTTCTTTTTGTTGCACAACTATTTTCAGAATCTTGAGTTTTTACATAGAGGCCAAAAAGTTCAAAATTCATTTTAATTGTTTTATGCTCTACTAAAACATTTTCTACTAAGCCAAACACAGTAGGTTGAACATTTTTTTAAAATGATTCAATACTTTGAGTTTTTTCTTTACTATAAAGTCTATAACTAGCAATTCGACTTTTAAATGCACTACCAATTTGTTGAATATTTCCAGAATTTCTTTCATGGCAAGTGTTATTTTTATGTTGAATACTGCGTAAATGTCCATGAATGATTGAAGAAGGTATATCAATATTACATACATTACAATGTGTTATTGAAGGTTCACCATTCTTTTTTCTTTTTGTTGCACAACTATTTTCACAATCTTGAGAACGTTTACGCTTTTGAGTATCACATTCATTTAAAGGTTCCGTGCTAGTTGATGGTTTTACAGATTTCAATTCCTGTTGTTCTCCATGCACTTCAATCATGTGGAATTGATATCGCTTTACAGCAGAAAAACCAAGTTCGCAAACTGAACACGAAAATGGTACTGAACTGACATGCATTAAATTTACATGTCGTGTAAGACTATCTTGTCTGTTAAATGTTGTAGCACAATGACTGCACACAAACATTTTCTGATTATGTTTTGTACTTGCATGACGTTGAAGGTTGTCAGGTCTTGAGAACTGTTTCTTACAGTCACCACACTTGAACATTATGATCACTTTCAAAATTACCTATAAAAGAAAGAAATCATCAATGTTAATAAAAGATAAAACCAAAAGTACAATATAAATAGTTTAATTATATTCCAGTCAATGGTTATAGCAGGGTATTTAAATCAATCATCTGTGAACTCCTAGCAAGACTAACTTTATGTAGTTCTAACTGGGGGTTACTATATACCACTGTCACTGACACCTAGCAATGAACATTAGAACTTGATAGAGTGGTAGAAACCAGCGGTCGCCAGTTAAGTGAGCTAAGTGTGGCGTCATAGCCAGTCTTAAAACAAGTCTAAACTTGTAGAACATGTCACGTGATAGAAAACAGCGATCGCTAGTTAAGTGAGCTAAGTGTGACGTCATAGCCAGTCTTAAAACAAGTCTAAACTTGTAGAACATGTCACGTGATAGAAACCAGCAATCGCCAGTTAAGTGAGCTAAGTGTGACGTCATAGCCAGTCTTAAAACAAGTTTAAACTTGTAAAACATGTCACATGATAAGGTTAAGTTAGGTAAAGTTAGGTTATGTTAGGTGAACTGAGGTTAAGGCTTTAAATATTCCCTCTGACACTGACACCTAGCAATGAACATTCAGACTTAATAGAGAGGTAATCAAAATCTAACCTACAAAATTAGCTTTACACACCATGGTCAAGTAGTTCCAACTTTTGACTGCCAAATATACCATTTTCACTGACATGTAGTGGTGAACATTGGAAAATATCACTCTAACTGTTTAAAAGTTATTAGAAGGGGCACTTACCTTTTTATAATTTATCAACTGCTGTCACTGAATGAACAGATTGTAGGAATCTGGTAACCTACAGGTACCCAATTATTTGCAAACAAATCAATCAATCAATCAATCAATAAATACATTCCAATCAATAACTTCAACATCAATTAGTAATAAAAGACTACAATCCATTAATAATAAGTACTTACCTTGCAAAATAATTTAATGATTTTCTACCAAAACGGCTTTTTTTACAACTCTTGAGCAGTAATAGAGCACTGTTCACTCAAAGCGAGTAATAAAGACTGACAGTAGGGAGATATATGACACCCCTCTTATATAAACTCTCATCGCTCGTGTCAGCAGTTTTTTGCAGATCATTGCAATTCCTTTCCCAATACAGTTGAGAGTGAATACCACACTAGGAACACCTGTGTGGTATTCAATGACTGCTGACTTTGCATGATCATCACCCATTGTCTTAATCAACATATGGGGATTCAAATTACTGCAGCGTCAGTCATAGCAACAGCAGTGTGCGCTCTCTGGTATGTCAGCAACATGACACCGGAAGGAACACCTGTGTAATATCCAATAACAGCTAACATTGCATGATCATCATCCATTGTCTTAATGAACACTTGCGGTTTCAAATTACTTCAGTGTTAGTCATAGCAACAGATCTGCGCGCTCTCTGTCATGTCTGTAATATGACACAGGAAGTAACAAGACGTCTTACTGCACGTGCCATCTCCTCAGTTTTAACATCTTAAGAACATGTATTATTCTCTTTCAACTACAAATGACTCGTTAGAACACATCCATCAACCAAGTTAGATCCCTTGTATGTTCACATGTATTTCGTCACTTTCCTTTCATATCGTTATCCCATTATAGTTGTGGGGGATTAGTGAACAACGTCAATTCAACACACACAAATGTAGTTAGGCCCTTTGACATAATTTAAATAAATTCATGGGCTAGTCCGTAGGAACCAGGCCAAAGGGACCCGTCCAAAGGGATCAGTCCAAAGGGACAAGGACTCGTCCACAAGGACTTGTCCACAAGGACTCGTCCACAAGGACTTGTCCACAAGGACCTGTCAACAATGACCTGTCCACAAGGACTTGTCCACAAGGACATGTCAACAAGGACTTGTCCACGAGGACTCGTCCACAATGACCCGACAACAATGACCCCCGCTAACAATGACTCGTCAACAATAACCCATCCATAGGGATCCGCTCCCCCACCCTCTTACAAAAGCCATGAGTGGGCATGCGTAAAAACAGAAAACAAGCATGTTAATTCATATTGGCTATCCACCGCACATATGCACTTTATGTAGAACAACGTTTCATTCCATATCGGCATTCAAACTCTCACATGTTACAATTGGAAAGAGAGATTCTCAAAAAAAATCACCCCCTAGTAGGGGTAGGTTTTATTTTGGGGTGGAAATATGTTGTCCATTGGAATGGGGGTGTTAGCCCGAGTTCAATGACACCTCATTCGTCAAAATCTGACGATGCGTTCGAGAGATATCGCGCCGCCGTCATCTTGTGTGGAGGTGGAGGATATAGAACCCCTACAAAACCACTACTAATTTAACTCACTGTCTATTCTGATTGAGGGTGTTGTTAATTCTCGCCCTTTGACCCCGCTTTCTAATGACCCTGATGGTTTGCTTCCTTTAACACCTGGTCATTTCCTTATAGGCACTTCTCTTTCTCCTCCCCCCCCCCCCCACATACCCTTCCTAACTCTTATAGAGATTCAAATTTACCGATTGTTTGGCGTAAACTTGAAGCTCTTCGTAATGTTTCTGGAAGAGGTGGAAATTGGAATACTTAACTCCTTTGCAACGGAGACAGAAGTGGCTTCTTTTCAATCCTGACATCAAAGTGGGGGACCTGGTTCTTGTTAGGGATGCTTCTCCCCCTTTAGTGTGGATCTCTAGAAGAGTGGTCGAGTGTTACCCTGAAGGGACGGAAGAATCAGGGTAGTTAGGATCTTGACAACCAATGGGCATGTCGCAAGACCTATTTACATGCTAGCATCTCTTCCTCTCAATCTTTAACATTGTATTTTTTGCTCCCTGCCGGTGTCTGCCCCCACTCTCAGTATGGTGTATTCTTTGGAATACACGGTCAGTCAGAGTTAGCTTTTGCTGCTTTTCCATTTATCTATTTTATTTAATTCCTTCTTCGCAGACACCAACAGTGATCTTTTTCAATTTCTCTTTGTGCACAGGTTTATTTTCTCCTTGAGTCTGTTCTAGATATGTAACTTCCATGGACAACCTAGCGGCATCTAGCAGCTAACTGCCGAAGTTCTTCAATATCTCTAAGCTCAAAAGGACTTCCTCACCAATCCACGAGGCGTCGTCGTTGTCACCAGCTAACATCTCCATGAAGACTGCTTCATGAAGAAAATTTATATTCCCGAAGAAATTCATTTTGTTATGTTGTACATTATGATATATATTATCTTGTCTCCTACCCCCTCTCCCTTGCTTCCCCTTCCCCTCGGCTACCTACCTGTCGTGTGAGGAATCACTCGTTCTCACTTCTTGTTCGGCCGTCGAGTATACAGTGCAAAGCCCTCTCAGGGCCAGTCTCCTGTCCTCATGAGACTTTTTTAAACCAGACGCCATGTCTGCATTTTAAGCCAACCGTCACCAGAAACCATCGCCTACTCTACATGAAAAGAAAGCTAAGTACTAAACTTCAATGGTTTTAACCACATTTTAATGGTTTTTTAAAAGGCCTAAATGCTTTAAATACAATTTTATAGACAGTGTGTGGAATTGCTAACTATTGTGCAATAACCGTCTTCGAGGGATTTTTCTGGTCATGCTTTAGCTATCTAAGCTGGCTTTAAAACATGTAATTCAGTACTTCTTGTACAAATTAAATGGGAATACTTTCCCACACCGAGGTATTCATGTTAAATTAACCACTGTCTATAAAACATAGCTTTACACCGCGGGATCTCTCTTACCCCATATAACTGTCATCATAGCTCCAGAACTTTCTATGTCAATCAATATTTCTACTATTCAAGCAATCTAGTATTTTCCATGCCAAAATATGGGAATACTTTTCCTCACCGACGAATTCATGTTACATTAACTGCTGGTCAACACCTGATTTGCTTTCCACCGTGGGGACTTTACCTCATCATTCAACTGCAACCCATTAACTTTCCAACGCAATAAACTGATTCAATCTCAAATTACACTAAGTGTTCTCCATAACTGCAATAACTTTCTCTTGTTCTACGAACCTACATACACTACGATAGTGAAGTTTTTCAACTTATCAAAACTATCAGAGCTTCGAATTCCGCGCCCCGTTCGGTTGAGAGAAAATAAATCTGGCCAGGACTTTTTCCTAAAGTTCCTATTTCCCTTTCCCAAATACCTTTTACTAACCAAAATTAAATTTAACTATTGGGTTCTTTCTTTTCCTACGAGGCTTAGCCCATAGAGGCTCTCTCCCATTTTGTTGGATTTACCATATATTCACTCTGCGTCAACTGTGGCTAGTCCACATTTTAATATGTATCTTTCCCTTCCAAAATTAGGGAATCATACTTTTTCTAATTATAAAGGAGTTAACTAATTGTAATCCAGGCTTCGTTAATACGACCTGTGCAATTTTATATATATATATATATATATATATATATATATATATATATATATATATATTACCTCTAGTAATTTCTGTTTAAAAATAGCGGTAATCTCCGCTTGTGATTTGTTCTTCATTTTCTGTTACAATCAGGAATCTAATACATTTGTTTATAGCCTTTTCGATTGCCATAAAGGCATTCTAAAAGTGCTTGCATTATACCCATTAAACTTTCAATGTTAGAATTGCTTTACAATTATCGTTACAAACTTCAAATTTCTTAATCGTAAGCACACTTTTTAAAATCTTTGTAAGATTTTAGTGCTTTATCAGGTTCGAAACTTGTACTCCATTTAATATTGTTTATAAATTGTAAACCTCTTATTATTGGGTCTGAGACTCTCAAAATGTTTGTAGAACTAAACAAAGGAAAAGTTCTTTCAATTCAAAAAATAAGATTCTAAATCTAACCATTGTTAATTTTCTAACTTTTATATTTATTGTTAAATAAATTATTTCTATTTTTTGCTTTATCATTCTCGCTAGAATCACGATTAGGCAGGACCTTCTCTTCCCTGATTTTCCCCCTAAGCTTAAGCTCTCTTTACTAAGACGGATAATTCCTAAAACAATAAAGTCTTTACTACTTGTTGCATTTAAACTAAAACTTCAAGTAACAACATTTTCAAAGTTTCTCTTGGTTTTCATAGACAATTCTAGCAAGCCATTGAGGCAAGTATAGGTAGCTCCGCAATCTTCCTACTTGTAGAGATTTTCTCTCTGACTTATGGTTTGTTTTCAAAATGTAAGTTTTGTTTGAGTTAGGTTTGAGGTCTTCCCCTGTTCTAAACTTTTAATCGGCATCTTGCTGGGTAAAAGCTTAGTTTTCCTTAAGTGCAACAATTGGTATTCGTGTAAGATTTTCGCAAAAAACAATAACAACATCCCTAAAATCATTAAAACCACTTTGTCTCTTCACTCTCTGGGAGCATTCGATTGGTTTGCCAGAAATCCAACAGTGCCCAGAAATAAAATTATCACTCCAAATTCAAATCTTTCTAGGATTTTTAAATGCATAACAAAATCTAACCCTTCTGAAGGGAAAGTTATTACATCCTTTCCTTTTGGCTTACTTTGTCTTGCCAGACTACCACCCGTCGCCATAGTACTGTAATATCGGCTCGGGAGAGAAAAAACACTTCCCAAGCGCTTGCAGGCAACCTCTATTCATGCTGCGCTCTCCGCTTGCCTTGTGCGAGTCCCCACTAAAGTTAGACATTTCATACGGTTTGCACGGCTAAATTCATTTTTATATATAAATTTACTTAAAGTTTTGTGTTGGATTCTCATCCTATCTACCAATACTCGTCTCTATGCCGAAACCTATCTCCTTTTCTCTCTTATCATCTTCCCTTAGGTAGTGATAATCCTCAGCAAAATCCTACCATCCGGTGCCTCTACGTCCAACCGTTCTCAAGTTATGTGCGAAAGTAGTAACTGCTCGTGACGTCACTGCGCGATCGAGTCTACATTGCAGCCTTGTTGCTGTGCATAAGCTCGGGCAGTCTTTTCCCGCACTCCATCTGCTGCTGCCGTGTTCTTCTGTTGTCATTGTTAGTGTTAGTCCAAAGAATTATAATGGATGTAAATAACATTCGTCCGTATAAGTTTGAGCCAAACGAACGACATTTGCTGATGTGCATTCAGATAGCGATCATGGATATAGTAAACACTACAGGCCGAGCCGCCATGCGAAATTGGTGTAAGTGTAATGAGTGTACCATAATGGATACGAATGAAGAAAGCGTATGCTGTTGTGAATTAGACAATGTAAAAGCAGTGAAATCGGAAAAATGTATGTGTATAAGAAGAAATCCCTCGTTTACAAGGTTTATTTTAGACAGGGAAGTGCTGACAATGGCAAGGCATAACATGAGCTTAAAAACAATGAACATGGCAAAGAAACGTTTACTGACAGCTTTAAATCCAACAAATAGAACTTGGCGATTTATTTGTTACAATCAGTTCACTTCCTGGGTTAAATTCATGGACTGCGATTGGTAAAAATGACAGAACTGTCGTACCATCATGTGTTGTCAGCATCATAAGAAACACATTTCCGGAAACCAGTGGCACCTATGTGGGCTTCATGCTGTAAATTCAAACAAAGGAAGGTAGATTGTAATTCTACGTGACCGTGATTCGTGTGATTATGAGCCACGGGACCTCCTTTTTACGTGGATTCCGAACCACAGGACATGGCATTTCACTTCGAAAATCTCACATGCATTGACCGGGGATGAAATCCAGGAGCGGTTCGACCTTGTACATCTAGGGGTAAGGGGTGGGAGTGAGAATTTAAAAATGCCGACTGGCTGTTTAACATTGCCGACTATACGCTGAAAAAAATGAGCAACGGGAGGGGAAAGGGCGAGGGGCAGGGGGAGGTGGGCGGCGGCGGCAAACGATACACAAGACAAATATACTTAATTAACGGCTTTCATTTAAAATGTATTTTATTAGTTCCAGAATTTTGAATCGCAGAAAAATTTGATAAATGAACAAAATATGTGTTTAAATATTACAAGAAAAAAATATCTAGTTATTCTTTCTAAATCCCTACTCTACGATGTTTTAACAAGGACCGCTTCGCCACTATCTCCGTAATTTCAATGTCGTCGACCTTATCTTTCGTTGAAAACCACATCTTGAGGGAGTCTAAGCGGTCGTCACCCATCGATGTCCGCAAATAATTGAAAATGAGCTTCAACTCGCTGATGGACCGTTCGGAAGAAGCAGAAGACACTGGGAATGTGAAAATCAGTCGAACTACTCGATAACCACACGGGATAATCCTCTTTAATTTAACAGCAACTTTTGCGATTTCTTTAAAAGATGAGCACTGTTTACTGGCATTAAACAGGATTTCAAGCTCAGCCAGCACAAGCACTTCATCTTGAAGGATGAATTTCGGGTGCGATTGCTTTATAGATCGGACGCACTCGATGGTGCAGTTTTATCTATCAGATTGGCTTGCACGCTTGTAGTAAATACATCCACAAGTATTCGGAACTCCTTTCTGTAGAATGTGAAGAAAGAAATTTCTGCTGTCGTTTCAGCGTGCGCGTCATATATCTTTGCAAGTCGCCGGGTCCTGTGGTGCTTTAAGAAGTCTTCCTCCGCATTTACTTGCATACTTTTCGCAAATGACGATGTAAAGCGTTCATCTGCCATTGCTGCTTAATGAGCTTCTGAAGTGAAGTGTTCATGTAATTTGCCCTTTTTCTTCTTCCCGCCACTTTTCAATTTGTGCCACTGACGTACTCCAGCGTGCGACCATTCTTCACTTGTGGACGCCCTTTCTTCCTCGTCCGTTTGGGAATAAGCCACAGCCAAAACAAAACACCGCGTCTTTTTCAATGCTGTACTCCAACATGGAAAAATCCGTACACCAGGCCGGATTAAATCAATGCTGCTTATTTTCTGGTATGTCTGGATTTGCTGGAAATACACTAAGTTTTGGCAGGAAGGCCCCAAGTGAGTCAGGTTCAGTCGTTCGTTTGCCGTGTTAATTATTTTCCGCTTTGCAGGATCGCGATTAACAGTTAAATCACCCGCTTGAATGTGTACTGCGTCCGCACGCATGTTATTACTCTCCGCTGTATCGTGTAGATTAGCCTACTGATGCCTACTATTTGTTTTCAACTACGCTGTAATACAAACACACCACACAGTAGGACACAAATAGATTAATAGAAACACACTTCACTGCACTTACATTCCACACTGGCAATACACAGTTTCGTATCATTCACCGTGTCACGGTCGACTCTAGACAGGTCGGAAGGCTGAGACTTGGCAACATGTTCATCAGTCATACCCTTGTCAGGCGGGAACACGAGGGAATGTTGTCTGGCAGGTTTTCTTGTTTATCTCATAGGGATATTTCCTTATATATTTTGTTTCTTACGCTTTGTAATTTTATACGATTTATAGTAGCGTTTATACTACCCTTCCAGATGAGTTTTTTTTACTGTAATCCCTAATCGAGAACACACTGACGAGTATGCTTTGTATCTGGCAAATATGGTGTTTTTTAAATGCCTACGGTACGGTTCATGGAATTATCACATACCGTATCGTACTTCATGTTTTAAACTTTGATTTTCCTGGAATGTTTCGGCACCGTAACAATGCCAGATACATGTTGTATCCCCAACTGTAATGCAGATTAACCAAGTAAGGTTCCCAAGTGACAGAAATCTGCGCCAGACCTGGATTAGGGAACCTTCGAAACGGTTCGTAGATTGCATAAATTAGTCAATTAAGTGAAATAAAAATCAGTCATTGCCACTGTATTGATAAACAATTATTCACAGGCAAGGAATGATGCTGTTGATGTCAGCAAACTTGGTTATGGGAAGAGAAAGTTGAAGCACCTTAGGAAGGAAACAGAAGTAATCTGATACAGTTATGGAATACCAGCAGCAACATACTATTTCTATAATGGTAGTAAATTATCTACATACATGTGCGGCGGAATCGAGGATTTATAGGCCTACAGTGTGAAGATGTTATGGGAGATAGCCTACATTTTTGCATCACATAACCCTCAATTGCATGTACTTACTCCATATTATTATTATAACACCGCCAATTGTTTTATTACCATACTTCAGAGTAGTGAAATACGAAAAGAAACCAAAATGAAAATGAAAATCCACAGCCTGCTTCCAGTCTCCGACCGGGTCAGGAATGGAATGAATGAAGCCCCCATCTAGCGGCGAGGATATGAAATGTGCCGGCTGCCGAAGCCTGTCGCACTCCCCTGGGGCAATGATTAAATGAATGTCAGATGAAATGAAATGATAGTGGAGAGTGTTGCTGGAATGAAATTGTGACAGGGAAAACCGGAGTACCCGGAGAAAAACCTGTCTACCTCCGCTTTGTCCAGCACAGATCTCACATGGAGTGACCGGGATTTGAACCACGGACCCAGCGGTGAGAGGCCGGCGCGCTGCCGCCTAAGCCACGGAGGCTGAAAAGAAACCAAAATAATTTTCTTTATTTTGCTAAACACTTTTATGTTGATAAATTATGTCCGTGTCACTCATGCCTATATAAGCTGCTTGGCTCTTATAACAACTTTTTACGATATGCACGTTATTCGTTTATTTCCGATTGTAACACTGGTCATGTGTAAATAAAAATCAACAGATGTTCTGCTAAGCATGTACATTATGTTTGTCCAATGTTAATTCCGTAGTTTTTGTCGCCTTCCTTGCTAGCAAACAGCTGTTTCAGTTCAGGCGCTCGTTACGAAGTATGACTGACAATAGCCGTAGCTACAGTGCTGTCAGGTTGAACCTTCCGACCTTTCTAGAGTCGACCGTGACCGTGTAGCCAGGACTGCCAACATGTCGAAAGAGCACATTTAATAAAATTATCATTCTGCAAGTTAAGTTATGTATTTTAAAGTAACACATAATGAGATTTATCTTAAATTCATTTTTTTTTTTTTGCGTATGTCTGGGTCCTGTTCAGATTTATGTCCATGTTCAATAATTTTACATGTCAGAAAATGATGCTAAAGCTCAGCAACTTGAAGTGTGACCCTGCGTGAGCGCTGGCTCCGACAGGCAGAGTGACAGAGAGTACAGCGGGCTTGTAGTTAGCAGTTTTTCCGGGGTTTCAGTTGGAGTTGCTGCGCTCTATCTTGCATTTAATATCGATGACAACCCTGTAACCCGTATCATTCATTTTACTGTGCTGTCTTAGTTCTGACAAACACCCCTAGACTGCAGCGGTTACTTACAACCAGCGTTGTGGGCAAGCCTTAACCACGGTCGACTCTAGAAAGGTCGGAAGGTTCAACCTGACAACACTGTAGCTACGGCTATTGTCAGTCATACTTCGTCACGAGCGCCTGAACTGAAACAGCTGTTTGCTAGCAAGGAAGGCGACAAAAACTACGGAATTAACATTGGACAAACATAATGTACATGCTTAGCAGAACATCTGTTGATTTTTATTTACACATGACCAGTGTTACAATCGGAAATAAACGAATAACGTGCATATCGTAAAAAGTTGTTATAAGAGCCAAGCAGCTGATATTAGGCATGAGTGACACGGACTTAATTTATCAACATAAAAGTGTTTAGCAAAATAAAGAAAATTATTTTGGTTTCTTTTCGTATTTCACTACTCTGAAGTATGGTAATAAAACAATTGGCGGTGTTATAATAATAATATGGAGTAAGTACATGCAATTGAGGGTTATGTGATGCAAAAATGTAGGCTATCTCCCATAACATCTTCACACTGTAGGCCTATAAATCCTCGATTCCGCCGCACATGTATGTAGATAATTTACTACCATTATAGAAATAGTATGTTGCTGCTGGTATTCCATAACTGTATCAGATTACTTCTGTTTCCTTCCTAAGGTGCTTCAACTTTCTCTTCCCATAACCAAGTTTGCTGACATCAACAGCATCATTCCTTGCCTGTGAATAATTGTTTATCAATACAGTGGCAATGACTGATTTTTTTTTCACTTAATTGACTAATTTATGCAATCTACGAACCGTTTCGAAGGTTCCCTAATCCAGGTCTGGCGCAGATTTCTGTCACTTGGGAACCTTACTTGGTTAATCTGCATTACAGTTGGGGATACAACATGTATCTGGCATTGTTACGGTGCCGAAACATTCCAGGAAAATCAAAGTTTAAAACATGAAGTACGATACGGTATGTGATAATTCCATGAACCGTACCGTAGGCATTTAAAAAACACCATATTTGCCAGATACAAAGCATACTCGTCAGTGTGTTCTCGATTAGGGATTACAGTAAAAAAAACTCATCTGGAAGGGTAGTATAAACGCTACTATAAAGCGTATAAAATTACAAAGCGTAAGAAACAAAATATAGAAGGAAATATCCCTATGAGATAAACAAGAACACCTGCCAGACAACGTTCCCTCGTGTTCCCGCCTGACAAGGGTATGACTGATGAACATGTTGCCAAGTCTCAGCCTTCCGACCTGTCTAGAGTCGACCGTGCCTTAACACACAAGTTTACAAGATACACCTCCCCCCCTCTTCACCCCGCCCACCAAGTAGTTGCTACTGCGTCTGCGCGCGTCAGGCTGAGTTGAGGTGAATAGCTATTGGCTGATTTGGTTGTGAGCAGATACAGCGCTAGGCAGCGCGAGTTCAAATATATAATACTAGAGGACCCATGCGAGAAATCTCGCATGTTCAAAAATCACACTTTCCCCAATAGGTTTATAATGACATCCTTAAAGAGAAAGGTTGGTGTAACACTCACCGGTTATTCGATATTTATGAAATTATACGATTTGAGTACTCTTTCCTTTGATTTACTGATCTGAAATCCACGCAAAATGATAGGCTAAAGGAAAGACCTCAGTATGTTGACATGAAACATGCGTCACAGGGGCCAAAATGTGAAGTGGACAGCAATTATGGAGCGCAGTTCCATACAGCAACAGTATTTGCAAATCGCACACTTCGTACATTTTTTTAAATTCATTTTTTAAAGAAATTATAGATATTTATGAAATTAGAGTGCAATTCGTCATGCTAATGTCTATTCTCTTTCATTTGAATGCTCATTGTTACGATCGGTCGCTTGTGATAGCCGCAGGAGGGATCTATACTACTGAAATAATATATATGATTTGAAATATCATTTGAAAGACACCAATAATAGCGGAAGAAAACGAATTTAAGTTTTTTACGGATAGGCTGAGCTTGGAACCATAAATCTGTCAATTTTGTCACAATAGCGCGGCTATCTGAGTACGCGCCGAGACAAGCAGTAGCAGGTCATAACATTCCCCCGACAACTAGTCAATGAGTTGGTTTGACCTGAAGTTATCAATGCACTCACAAACACCTTTTGTCTAGCCACATAGCACAGATGCTGGGCTCGCTTCGCTGTGAAGCTGAGTCGCTTTGCATAATGAACGCAGGATATTACACCCACCCAGAAACGTGCCGATCAGTTCATCCCCTGTCCTTGGTCCCATATTGCTCATCTGCGATTCTGTCTTCAGTTTCCATACAAAGAAATGAAATGGCAAGTGGCAGCCGGTGCACCGAGGACTGGAAGTGAAACTATTAAAATGGTTATTATGCCGACTCTTCTTCTAATCGCACTGGGCTATTGCCCGGCTGTACGAAATTATTGCAGCGTCCGTTTATGCCGACTGTCGGTAAAAATGCCGACTGTCAGTATTGTACCCGATACCTAGTTGAGGCTATCGGCTACGCCAGCTGACATTGAGCCGTAGTTGAAATTTATGGGAAAAGTAGTAAAGATAGCGCTCAGATCGAGTCGAGAAGAATGTTAGGAAATGACGTAGAAGGCCAAGGATGAAGGCGGCACTACCAGTCAAGCAGATGGAATTATGGGAGGAATATTGAAGTATTATCAAGATCTATATGGAACATAGTATTATATCATCTCAGAAGAGAAGAAATGTCAAGCAATATATATGGTGATAACTTGAAGAAAGACAGATAACTCCTTAAGTTATTGTATAACTTAATAGCCGAGATGATGGTGGTCGAGATCATACTTGTGACGCATGACCGCAGAAGGTAGGGGAACATCACGTGACAGGGCCAAGTAGGAGCTCATCAAGGCAGTCTAGAGACAGCAGTATCAGTTCAGCCAGCAGGGCCGAGTACAACACATGTTCCGCAGAGAGAACGGCAAGTCGAGCAGTGTACAGCACTTGTTGCGTGGAGTGAAAGCGACAGTATTACTTCAACAAGCGGAGCTGATAGCAGCATAAGCTGGGAGAACGGAAAGTAGGTCAGGGAGTCAAGGCAAGCGAAGCACGTTAGGCAGTGCAAGGACTGGTTGGCGAGGCAAGCTGTACAGGCCGTGTAAGCGAGAGAAGAGCCGGTGTTAGAACAGTAGTATTTCCAACATCGCAGTTACAGCTATGCGAGGCAGCAATGCTTTTTCAAATGTTAAGGAATAAGCAGCATTATAACAAGATTGAGAACTTTATTTCGAGCTGCATTTTGTAACACAGGACAGCACAGCGAAGCGGTATGGCGAGGCCAGCTTTAAGCGTCGATCATTCTAGAACAGTGCAATAGAGCAGAGCGTGCTGGTTCCGACTTTTATACGCAGGCAAAGTGCGAGAAGCTGAACTTCATTTCGACATTTTGTTACAACTTTATGAGGTTGGACTTGTATTCAGTAGTCGAATTGTGCAGGCAGATAGTTATTATATACTGCTATTGTGAACTTCAAATGAACTTAGATATATTCCAATGACATTACGGCTTATTAAATTATACATTTCATAACGGAATATTTAAAGCGACCATGGGGTCAAGCCAACATTAACGCTTTTAGGCAAACGAAATGTTACGAGTATATGCACTTATGAACATTGGCACGTGCATTAATATAATTCTTTTTCATGAACTATTATGAGATAGCAATTACGAACACAGCTACAGGGTGTTTCAGAAACTTATACACTTTTATAAATAAATTTATTTTCTGCAAGTGAGATTTAGCCGCTGTGGAGATTGACGTTTATCACAAGCAAACCGAACATTGTATGGGACAGTGGCGTAACATAGAAGAAGAATATGGGGTACGCTACGTTATTGAACTTTTACGGAAGAATTTGGACAGTATCCGTTATGGATAACATGCAGTTCATCATGTCGGAGTAAGCGAAGACGGAGACGTGATGGCACCACAGAGCGATGGATTCGGTTCCTGAAGAAGAGGAGGTCCAACAGCTGATTCACTTGGGATATGAAGGCAATCGTTATTCTGGTGGGTGATACGATATTTCCGTCGATCTTTCGAGAAATTTATTGCACACACGAGGATAATCGACGATCTTTGAAATATATTAAGAGCTGATATGAGAAGGTACTGTAAGAGTTATGACTTTCTGATATGATTTTTTCATGAACACTGGGCATACTTGTATATTTTTCTAGTAGGAGTTCTACGATTATTTTGACATGGCTTAGACATTATTTGCTCCAATTTTGCTAGAATATGGCGTTACCATATGATATGGCAGGCACCATTATACGAAGTTCTCACCACTGGTTGGCTTTATTAAGCAGATGTTTGGTCTTTCAGACATTTTTCAGTAAGGATAGTTTTTCTTGGATAGTTATTTTTTTGTGGCGAGTATTTCGAACTCGTGATCTGCAATTGGATTATTTAAATTACTTCGTCAGTTCATTGCATACTAGCGAGTGTGTATTATTCATCAGTAGGGATTTTTTCCATTGGATTGTTTGGAGATATTAAGATTTTATTCACTCAAGTGAATGAATATCGCTTTTATGTGACAACTAGAGACTTGTTGATTCCAATCTGGTACATTCACTCATTAGACGACGAGATGGGGCCTTTCGCTTTAGGCGATTGCGTGGTGGTACACACTTGACCCATCGCTCAGGGCATTATCATGATAGTCTACGGGGCAAGGCCTTTCGTATTATACGATTGCGTGGTGGTACTCACCTAACTTGCCATTGAGGAACTCATTTTTATCATCCGAGTGTACTTGAGATTGTAAGAGGATCAAACAAGAAACTACTAGTCACATATCAGTCGAATTTTGTTAAATAAATTAAAA
Source organism: Meconema thalassinum (assembly GCA_946902985.2). Lineage (NCBI taxonomy): Eukaryota > Metazoa > Arthropoda > Insecta > Orthoptera > Tettigoniidae > Meconema > Meconema thalassinum. The sequence continues at coordinate 182,736,168 of OX336393.1, forward strand.
ATAAATGCCAGCAGGGTTACATTTTGTAATTCTTGTTTGCAAATCCAATATTTTGTTGCTATACTCTTTTGAGAGTACTTTCATTTAACAGCTGATACAGTTGATGCTTTTGATAATTTTTTATGATTGAGTTTGATACCTTTGAGACGGATTTAAAGTAATTGAATCTTGTAAGATGAATCATTAATGGTCAGATTTATTTTGAGGCAGATCAGTATTACATATTTTGATGTGAGAGATTATAACACATTAGTGTTTTTCTGTGAAGTGAATTATGAGAATTTTAAGAGAATTTATGCTATTTGAAAGCAGATCTTGAATTGGATTTCGATTACTAAGGCAATATTTTTCCTAATTGTTTAAGAAGTTGTCTAGATGTGATCAGATTAATTACAGTTATTGGAGATTGTGTGCGTTGATAATTTGAAGCCAGTTATATATTTTTTGTAGATCATGCAACGTGATTAAGTGAAGTTTGTGATAGGCATTTTGTGGTAGTTGCCAAGTGGAAGTTGCAATATTGCTAATGTATTTTAAGGCAGACCTGAGGTTGTCGAACCCAGTCTAGCATAATTTTGAGATTCATGCTGTGCGCTGAATATTTATGATGTTAAGTGGAATAATTATGATATTCAAATACGGTATTTGATAAAGTGAGAGTAGATGATGAAGTTTTGGATAGTGAGATCCAACGTGTTTTTGTGAAGGCAATAATATTTTTTTGGCATGATAATTGAATACGAGATATAACTTGGAAGTGATAAAACTGTAAGACAACGTTCTATAACCCATATTAAACAATTTGTTAGGAAATTAAACAAATAAATAATGTTGATAATACAAGATTTTCTGATAATAATAATTAATGAAATAATAATCTGAAGTTTAAGCATATTAATGATCTGACCTAATAAATTAAAAATCAGAATGACTAGATGAAATAATAAAAATCTAAATAACAAGATGAAATAAGAATTAAATAAATTGATAAATTAAATTTTGGAATAAATCAATGAATTAAATAACTGGATGAATTAAAGATTGAATAAATAAGCTGATTTAAATAAATTAATAGATGATTAAATAGATGATGAATAACTGAATTAGAAGGTGATAATTAATTAAAGAAGCTGATGATTAATAAATTTAAATGGATTTAAATAAATTTAATTGAGAGATATGATTTGAATGATTTGAAGAATTGCAACTTGAATTAATGAATTAAACAATTTATATGGATGATTTAAGATGATTTAATCTGAAGGAGATGATGAAATGAGAGTGTGTGAATAATTAGAGAGCATAAAGAATTGATGATTATAATATTCATTTAAATGATTTAATGATAATGAGTTAATTATTCTGACATGGATATATTGAATTTTGAGATGAGAACTAATGTGAGAAATATTTAATTTTGATGATGATGATGATGATTATAACCAATGAGTAGTGGATTTTCTGTGATTCACAAACAAGCAATTATTAATGACAGTGTAAATAGTGTAAATTAATGATTCGATTTCTAGGAGCAATTTACTAATATATTCAGCATTTGAATAATGCCATGCAAGCCATAAATTATTTGATGTTTAAAATATGTGATTAGAATATGTGTGTTTAGACAGATTCATTAATTTTTTACATCCACATTCATGATGTTAACTTAAAGAGAAGTTAGGTCTCAGGTATCACGAATGTCAGTGACGCATAGACATAGTGCTACGGTGATCCTGAGAACCCAAGTGAACTTTAGAAATTTTTCCTATTTTATGTGGATAAAATACACTTTGAGTAGAATAGAGATCGTTCGATTTTCTGGACAATGACAATTTAACGTTGGCATTCGACCATGCTCTTAGGTAGGATGAGTGTTTAATATGTCTGTCTGACTATCAAAGTTTGAATAAATTTGTTCTTATCTTATTTGTGATCTGATGATGATGTGGCTTTCCTATTTCTTTCCTTGTCTTAATTAAGGCTTAACCAGGAAGGATGTGGTTTGCTAGGGATTCAGTTGGTGGCGCCCATTTCTATTTGTATTTTTTTTATTAAATTTAAACCCGTAACGACCCTGGAGATACTTTATCTCGTGTTACCCTCTGCTTTTGTGATATTTCAACTGAATTTCCGACACATTCCTTATTTGACTTGATGTTCATTTAACTCCGCTCTGTCCTGGAAATCCAGGAATGCGATGTAATAGCAGATGGGTTATCGCATCCCCAGGACGAACGGGTACAGAGAGAGAGGGAGAATTGGCTTTACCCATCCGTGGGGCTTCTATTTTGTTTATTCTATGGAATCACATCAGATTTAGATTACGAAGAGATTGATCTCAATTTCATTTAATGGTGTTATAAAATTTATTAAACTTGGTCAGACAATATACTTGTATGCCCATTCCAGTGATCATGTTAATCATATTAGTGTTATATCATGTTTAGTTATAAGTCATTTTTCTTATACCCAAGTGAAATCAGGAATTGATACATTGTGATGTGTTGTTATCTAACGTCTCTGAATAAAACGTTTATTGAAAGATATAATTATGTTACCGGAAGATTTAGCTAAGGTGTTAGGAGAGTTACAGAGTGGCATGTCTAGTATTGCAGTAACTATTTCTAAAATGGAAACAGAAGTTAAAGAGCAGATAAATGATTCGGAAGCTAGATGTAGGGAAAATTTCAAGTCATTACAGACTAGTAATAGGGAAGATTTGAAATGATTACAGACTAGTAATGAAGTTAATTTAAAGTCATTACAGACTAGGTTACAGTCAAATAGTAAAGATGAGTTGAAGTCATTGCAGACTAGTAACGAAAATAATTTGAGATTATTGGAAGAAAGATTACAGTCAAATAGTAGGGATGAATTGAAATTATTACAGACTAGTAATGAAGAGAATTTGAGATCATTACAGGCTAGCAATGAAAATAATTTAAAAGCTAGTGAAGCTAATTTAAAGGATAGTTTTAAATTATTAGAAACTAGATTACAAGCTCATAGTGAAGAAACTAACACAGAGTTGAAAAACAATTTAACTAGTTTGGAGAATAGATTAACGTTAAAGAATGATGAAATATTCAAGGCTTTACAATTAGATATAAAAGCAGTAGAAATGAAAGGAGAGAAAATGTGCAAATGTTAAGAAAAAATATTATTGAATTAGAAAATAGAGAAGAAGAAAATATTCTTAATTTGAGAACAGATGTTATGTCTATACAGAAAGATATTAAATCAGATGTATCGAAATTAAGATTCGACATTGATGGTTTAGTGGCAGATGTAGGCAAAATACAAGAGTGGTCTACCGAAGTATCTTTCGAATCTAAAATCAAAGGTCTAGAAATGCATCTAGGTAATGAAATCAAAAGTTTAAAGTCAGTAATTGGGACCGTTAAAGAGGAAGTCTTAGGAGAGGTTAATTCTAACTTGAAATCCTTAGAAAACCAATTGCAGATAGACATTAGGAAAATTGATGATGACATAGAGCAGAAGGTTAATGAAAACTTAGCTTTATTCAAAAATAGAGTCGGTGCAATAGTGGAAGAACGGTTTAGTGAGGTCGATGCCGAAGCAAATGAAAAACGTGTAGGGTTGGATGAGAAATTAATCGCAGGTATGGCGAACTTAGAAGCGAGATTTACTGAGAATAAGGAAGTGATGAAGATAGATTCAACTCAGTTTAGGACAGATGTTGATCAGTTAAAGGAACAAGTCGCGTCAGTAAAGACAACATGCGAAGATAAGATAGACAAATTGAAGAACGATTTAGAAGAGAGTAACAGAACGCAGAATGTTATGTCGTTAGATAATTTGGAGACTAAGGTCAAGACAGTAGAAAAACGAACAGAAGATAGGATGACTAAACTAGAGTCTATAATAGATAGTTTCACAAGTCAAGGTGTTACAACGGGGGAAGTATCGATAAATCAGACACCGATAGATCGCAGTATGAACAATCAAGAGGTTAGCGTGGGAGAAGACAGTCAAACGCAACAGAATGTTACATTCGAAAGGACTAGTTCAACCCCTCATGATAATTAGAATCCGAATAGAAGTACGTTTAGTACGAGTGAACGATACTCAGGTCCGGTGACCATAATCAGAAATTTGGATGATAAACCAAGGAAGTTTTCAGGGAACACAGGAGTCACACCAGTCGAATTTCTGAGAGATATTCGCGATTACATGGCGGAACATAGAGTAGCCAAGGAGAGAGAACTAAGGGTAGTCGAACGCGCCTTAGACGGGCCAGCGTTAACTTGGTTTCGCGCATTCAGGAGCAACTTTGCGAACATGGAACAATTTGCCATAGCATTCTTAAGAAGATTTTGGAGTGCAGAGGATCAGCTGAACGTAAGAGCAGAAATGTACTCGAAACGTTACTCTACGTCACATCCGACACACTATGCAAATTACTTTACTTCGCAATTGGCTAAATTACAATTTTTGATTCCTCCATTGCCAGAAGAAGAACTTTTGCAAGCTATAGCAAGACAGTTGCCAATTGAGGTACAACGATCACTCATAGCATCGGGAGCGAACACACTTGAGCACTATGACGATATCTTACGCCGATTAGATTATACAAGCGCTCAGATTACACCCAGAACTGCAAGGAACGATAATCGAAACACGCAAGAAGTGAATGCGGTAGTTGTCGATAACGCAGCACAGACAGATAGAAGAGATTCCTGGGGAAACAGAAGGAACGAAGGGAATAGAGGAAATATTCACAACGTTCGTGGGAATGATCGATATCGAGGACCATATGAGAGGCCATATGATCAAGATACCAGAAACAGTAGATACAGGAACTATGATCAGAATTCCAGATACCAAAATAGGAACAGATACAACAATCGATACCGAGGTAGATACAACTGGAACCAAAATCATCAGTCTAATCAGAACAATAGGCAGGATAGTAGAAGAAATGATCAAATTGAAAGACAGGATAATCGAGAATATGGGAGATCAAGGCAAGATAGTAGACAGCCTAGTGCACCTCCCGAGGAGGTAATTAGAGATGTCAATCGAGCAAGCACGAGTGCAGAAGGAAGAAATAAACGACAAATTAACGCAGAATCAGGATACTAATCATTGGGAATCAATCATCATTGTTGAGAGATATCAAGTCAAAGACGAGGATCTAATTTAAGAAGATATAGTACATCGAGGGAATGGATACTAATGAAGTTGTGGGGACTTTTAACGCAGCTAGCATTAGAAAGTATCATTATGCTGAATAAGAGGATTGTAGAGCTATCGTGTACATATGTAGTGTATAGAATGCCTGAGAGTATATTTTTTTTCTCAAGCCTGATAAAAAAGGAGATGTACGGGAGAGATGTACCCGATACCTAGTTGAGGCTATCGGCTACGCCAGCTGACATTGAGCCGTTGTTGAAATTTATGGGAAAAGTAGTAAAGATAGCGCTCAGATCGAGTCGAGAAGAATGTTAGGAAATGACGTAGAAGGCCAAGGATGAAGGCGGCACTACCAGTCAAGCAGATGGAATTATGGGAGGAATTTTGAAGTATTATCAAGATCTATATGGAACATAGTATTATATCATCTCAGAAGAGAAGAAATGTCAAGCAATATACATGGTGATAACTTGAAGAAAGACAGATAACTCCTTAAGTTATTGTATAACTTAATAGCCGAGATGATGGTGGTCGAGATTATACTTGTGACGCATGACCGCAGAAGGTAGGGGAACATCACGTGACAGCGCCGAGTAGGAGCTCATCAAGGTAGTCTAGAGACAGCAGTATCAGTTCAGCCAGCAAGGCCGAGTACAACACATGTTCCGCAGAGAGAACGGCAAGTCGAGCAGTGTACAGCACTTGTTGCGTGGAGTGAAAGCGACAGTATTACTTCAACATGCGGAGCTGATAGCAGCATAAGCTGGGAGAACGGAAAGTAGGTCAGGGAGTCAAGGCAAGCGAAGCACGTTAGGCAGTGCGAGGACCGGTTGGCGAGGCAAGCTGTACAGGCCGTGTAAGCGAGAGAAGAGCCGGTGTTAGAACAGTAGTATTTCCAACATCGCAGTTACAGCTATGCGAGGCAGCAATGCTTTTTCAAATGTTAAGGAATAAGCAGCAATATAACAAGATTGAGAACTTTATTTCGAGCTGCATTTTGTAACACAGGACAGCACAGTGAAGCGGTATGGCGAGGCCAGCTTTAAGCGTCGATCATTCTAAAACAGTGCAATAGAGCAGAACGTGCTGGTTCCGAATTTATACGCAGGCAACGTGCGAGAAGCTGAACTTCATTTCGACATTTTGTTACAACTTTATGAGGTTGGACTTGTATTCAGTAGTCGAATTGTGCAGGCAGATAGTTATTATATACTGCTATTGTGAACTTCAAATGAACTTAGATATATTCCAATGACATTACGGCTTATTAAATTATGCATTTCATAACGGAATATTTAAAGCGACCATGGGGTCAAGCCAATATTAACGCTTTTAGGCAAACGAAATGTTACGAGTATATGCACTTATGAACATTGGCACGTGCATTAATATAATTCTTTTTCATGAAATATTATGAGATAGCAATTACGAACACAGCTACAGGGTGTTTCAGAAACTTATACACTTTTATAAATAAATTTATTTTCTGCAAGTGAGATTTAGCCGCTGTGGAGAATGACTTTTATCACAAGCAAACCGAACATTGTATGGGACAGTGGCGTAACATAGAAGAAGAATATGGGGTACGCTACGTTATTGAACTTTTACGGAAGAATTTGGACAGTATCCGTTATGGATAACATGCAGTTCATCATGTCGGAGTAAGCGAAGCCGGAGACGTGATGGCACCACAGAGCGATGGATTCGGTTCCTGAAGAAGAGGAGGTCCAACAGCTGATTCACTTGGGATATGAAGGCAATCGTTATTCTGGTGGGTAATACGATATTTTCGTCGATCTTTCAAGAAATTTATTGCACACACGAGGATAATCGACGATCTTTGAAATATATTAACAGCTGATATGAGAAGGTACTGTAAGAGTTATGACTTTCTGATATGATTTTTTCATGAACACTGGGCATACTTGTATATTTTTCTAGTAGGAGTTCTACGATTATTTTGACATGGCTTAGACATTATTTGCTCCAATATTGCTAGAATATGGCGTTACCATATGCTATGGCAGGCACCATTATACGAAGTTCTCACCATTGGTTGGCTTTATTAAGCAGATGTTTGGTCTTTTAGACATTTTTCAGTAAGGATAGTTTTTCTTGAATAGTTATTTTTTTGTGGCGAGTATTTCGAACTCGTGATCTGCAATTGGATTATTTAAATTACTTCGTCAGTTCATTGCATACTAGCGAGTGTGTATTATTCATCAGTAGGGATTTTTTCCATTGGATTGTTTGGAGATATTAAGATTTTATTCACTCAAGTGAATGAATATCGCTTTTATGTGACAACTAGAGACTTGTTGATTCCAATCTGGTACATTCACTCATTAGACGACGAGATGGGGCCTTTCGCTTTAGGCGATTGCGTGGTGGTACACACTTGACCCATCGCTCAGGGCATTATCATGATAGTCTACGGGGCAAGGCCTTTCGTATTATACGATTGCGTGGTGGTACTCACCTAATTTGCCATTGAGGAACTCATTTTTATCATCCGAGTGTACTTGAGATTGTAAGAGGATCAAACAAGAAACTACTAGTCACATATCAGTCGAATTTTGTTAAATAAATTAAAAATAAATGTCAGCAGGGTTACATTTTGTAATTCTTGTTTGCAAATCCAATATTTTGTTGCTATACTCTTTTGAGAGTACTTTCATTTAACAGCTGATACAGTTGATGCTTTTGATAATTTTTTTATGATTGAGTTTGATACCTTTGAGAAGGATTTAAAGTAATTGAATCTTGTAAGATGAATCATTAATGGTCAGATTTATTTTGAGGCAGATCAGTATTACATATTTTGATGTGAGAGATTATAACACATTAGTGTTTTTCTGTGAAGTGAATTATGAGAATTTTAAGAGAATTTATGCTATTTGAAAGCAGATCTTGAATTGGATTTCGATTACTATGGTAATATTTTTCCTAATTGTTTAAGAAGTTGTCTAGATGTGATCAGATTAATTACAGTTATTGGAGATTGTGTGCGTTGATAATTTGAAGCCAGTTATATATTTTTTGTAGATCATGCAACGTGATTAAGTGAAGTTTGTGATAGGCATTTTGTGGAAGTTGCCAAGTGGAAGTTGCAATATTGCTAATGTATTTTAAGGCAGACATGAGGTTGTCGAACCCAGTCTAGCATAATTTTGAGATTCATGCTGTGCGCTGAATATTTATGATGTTAAGTGGAATAATTATGATATTCAAATATGGTATTTGATAAAGTGAGAGTAGATGATGAAGTTTTGGATAGTGAGATCCAACGTGTTTTTGTGAAGGCAATAATATTTCTTTGGCATGATAATTGAATACGAGATATAACTTGGAAGGGATAAAACTGTAAGACAACGTTCTATAACCCATATTAAACAATTTGTTAGGAAATTAAACAAATAAATAATGTTGATAATACAAGATTTTCTGATAATAATAATTAATGAAATAATAATCTGAAGTTTAAGCATATTAATGATCTGACCTAATGAAATAAAAATCAGAATGACTAGATGAAATAATAAAAATCTAAATAACAAGATGAAATAAGAATTAATTAAATTGATAAATTAAATTTTGGAATAAATCAATGAATTAAATAACTGGATGAATTAAAGATTGAATAAATAAGCTGATTTAAATAAATTAATAGATGATTAAATAGATGATGAATAACTGAATTAGAAGGTGATAATTAATTAAAGAAGCTGATGATTAATAAATTTAAATGGATTTAAATAAATTTAATTGAGAGATATGATTTGAATGATTTGAAGAATTGCAACTTGAATTAATGAATTAAACAATTTATATGGATGATTTAAGATGATTTAATCTGAAGGAGATGATGAAATGAGAGTGTGTGAATAATTAGAGAGCATAAAGAATTGATGATTATAATATTCATTTAAATGATTTAATGATAATGAGTTAATTATTCTGACATGAATATATTGAATTTTGAGATGAGAACTAATGTGAGAAATATTTAATTTTGATGATGATGATGATGATTATAACCAATGAGTAGTGGATTTTCTGTGATTCACAAACAAGCAATTATTAATACAGTGTAAATAGTGTAAATTAATTATTCGATTTCTAGGAGCAATTTACTAATATATTCAGCATTTGAATAATGCCATGCAAGCCATAAATTATTTGATGTTTAAAATATGTGATTAGAATATGTGTGTTTAGACAGATTCATTAATTTTTTACATCCACATTCATGATGTTAACTTAAAGAGAAGTTAGGTCTCAGGTATCACGAATGTCAGTGACGCATAGACATAGTGCTACGGTGATCCTGAGAACCCAAGTGAACTTTAGAAATTTTTCCTATTTTATGTGGATAAAATACACTTTGAGTAGAATAGAGATCGTTCGATTTTCTGGACAATGACAATTTAACGTTGGAATTCGACCATGCTCTTAGGTAATAATAATAATGTTATTAGTTTTACGTCCCTTTTAACTACCCTGGCTTTTAGAGACGCCGGGGTGCCGGAATTTTGCCCCGAAGGGGATCTTTAACGTGCCAGTAAATGTACTGACACGGCTCCCTCGCATTTGCGCACCCTCAAATGCCAGCTGACTGCGCCAGGTTTCGAACCTGCAACTTTGGGCTCAGCAAGCGAGAACGTTACCCCTGAGCCACGCAGGATGAGTGTTTAATATGTCTGTCTGACTATCAAAGTTTGAATAAATTTGTTTTTATCTTATTTGTGATCTGATGACGATGTGATTTTCCTATTTCTTTCCTTGTCTTAATTAAGGCTTAACCAGGAAGGATGTGGTTTGCTAGGGATTCAGTTGGTGGCGCCCATTTCTATTTGTATTTTTTTTATTAAATTTAAACCCGTAACGACCCTGGAGATACTTTATCTCGTGTTACCCTCTGCTTTTGTGATATTTCAACTGAATTTCCGACACATTCCTTATTTGACTTGATGTTCATTTAACTCCCTCTGTCCTGGAAATCCAGGAATGCGATGTAATAGCAGATGGGTCATCGCATCCCCAGGACGAACGGGTACAGTATAATAACATTTTTTTTTAAATCGGACCAAATCGTATATGGCCATGGCCCGTTTTGCTTTTTTAAATGCTCTTTTGGGAAATGTTACGACTTCTTCAGGATTTGCCGACTGAGAAAATACCTGAGGGGGGCTAAGACACCCCTCCAACTCCCCACTCGAACCACCCGATTTAAATCCAGTCCACCTTGGTGAGAGGCCACAGCATGACCGCTGCACCGCCACGGCCCCCGCAAATTAGAACAGTAGATTTATGTAAGAGTGTTCTAAGATTGTTTAATTTACGATAAATATAGACATGTTATTTTGATATGTAGTACGGTACATCATTTATCGTTGCATGTGAAATCGTGAGAAGTAGTTCTTCATCAGGTCGTCCTTGGAAGGTCGAGGTATTGGAGCGATGTTCTTAGGCAGAGACAGATCCATTGCTTCAGCTTCAGGTGAAGCTCTACTATAGTCAGTTTGTAAGAGGTTATTTTGTTTATTATTGCCTTCTTCCATCCATCGTTTGACGCTTCGTATTTCTGTTTTATCACCCAGGCTCCTGTTGATTTTGAGTATACTGAGTTTTGGTACCGACTTTCAATTTATCGATGTTCCAATTAAAGTCCAGTGCAGCAATCACTGACCTGAGCTTTAAGCCGCTGTGCGAGAACTCTTTTAGGAGCGTATTTCAAACAAAGATTGCGATAACTTTCTAGGTTTCCGGTGTGAACGTAGTGTTTAAATGTTCCACATCTTTTAAAAAGATTTATCTGTAATTATTTTCTTCAAGGCTTCATTTGCACTTGAATTTCCATTAATCCATATTTTCTTTCTCTCTTCTTCCTCTGTTAATGTATCGTGCTCACAGGATTTCCATTCACCGTTTTCTAACCACTTATGCTATTTTTACGTGGTGCAAAATTGACGTAAATTTAGCAATACATATAATTAACACAGATCTGTTTCCATTACATGTTTGTGCTGCCCACCATAAATTATTATTTATACTGGCCTTCCACGCCTGAACTTCTATGTGCTTTTTATCGAGTGCTCGCATCTTTTGCATTAAACTTTTTGAAATGTGCCAAACGTCACATTCATGTTCGATATCGGGATACTGCGTTCTCAGTAAATACCTTACTCCTTTGTATCTATCGGAAAGAAAGAGTTCTATATTGCAATTTTCTTCCTGTACAATTTTTGTTAACGCGGTTTCACACGCAGCCCTTTCACCATCACTCTCTGAACAAGTTCCAAATGAGCTATACGGCCTGTATATTTTATATCCATGAGCGAATACACTAAATATTTGGCTGAAAAGCCGGAAGAATCGTACTAGCCATCTCCGGCTAACCAAATGGGTTTGGCTCTGCTTTTCAAACAATCAATAACCTTAGTTCTTTCTTGATTCCAAGTATCCTCCAATATAGGACTAGTTACTCTATGAATAATTCTATGATATAGGCTACAGTTCGTGACATATGTAAATTAATGGACTTGCAGAATGACCGAAAGGGTTCAAACAGTAGCCTATGCCTGACAACAATAATGCTGATGCTATTAGGACATTTCCTTCCGGTTTCTTTCCTTCCATCGGTTGAGAATACCAACCCAATTCATTACCACAAACGCAAAGTGTTTTTACCCTGTAATGTGAAATGTTTTTCACTTTCCTTTTACAACTGTAGCAAATTTCAAAGAGTGTGAGTAAACTTGTCCACGCAACACAGAAATATGAACCTGTAATATTACTCCAGGAATTTTAGTCTAAAAACGGTCAAAACCTTTAAAAATGTTTAGTAAAGCTGAAAATTGGTACAGTTGTCCTGTTTGATGTTCTTAACAACATATTAAAAGTCCCTGGTCTTCCCGTGCCGGCTTCCTGTATTTCCAGCCGTTTGAACTCCTGGAATGCTGGAGAAGAAGGTGGTGTCGCTGGAATGCGCATTGTAAGCGAACGATTTGGCTTACAGTGCTCTAACATGGCTTAAATTAAAGGAGAAAAAATAAGCTATTAGTTAATTCATTGGTTGGCATGTTAGGGATACTTCCGGTCTAACAGGAAACGACAAAATGCCGCGAATTTCAAAAAAATAAGTGCCACGTTTTCCCTTTTTTTTACGTTTGTTGGCAAACTATCACGAATATCGCAGACAAGTCTCTATAAAAGTTGTTGGCGACAAAAGAAGCTTTCATTTTATGTATTCAAAATTGATGTCCAAGTAATAGTTGCCGAGCTACAGAGATTTAAACAATGGTGCGCGACCTGAATCAGCTCGTGCTTGCGTTGTTTCTCAGCGGCCAACTGACGCGTTCGCCCGCAGGGATGTAGCCGGAGAAAGTTCGCGCCAGATAGCGCTCGTGTAGTACTGGGTAAGCGCAAGACGATCGTCTTATGTTTCTCCCAGTCAGCTGCGAGGAATGTGTAAATTTTGACCGTGTTTTCTAAGCAAAAGTAAATTATATCTTCTCTAATTTTACCCCATGACTATATTAATTCATTCTATAGGTATATCTCCTAATATATTATGGACGATTTTCAGCGTTTAGGCGTTAAACAGCTGCAAAATGAGCTACGGACCAGAGGCGCTAAAACTAGCTCGAGGAAGGAAGAATTTATACAGCGTTAATATCAAAATTCTAACACGCTTTATTATTCAAATAATGAATATGAGTCGGCATGCTTTTTCCTAAAGATTGCAAATACTTGAGTATTGTAGACCTATGTTGATAAATATATTTCCTTAAGACTTAAATCATAAATAGAGATTTAAATATTCACTTGCTGCCCTTGCTTATAGACTTCGATTCTTTTTTTTTAAGGTTGATAGCTTACATGAAACAGTCATGTTTTAAGGTAAACATAATCAAAGAAAGTTGATACCGGTATTGTACTGGTATACCTCGAAAACACATCGCAACATGTTTGGTTCTTATGTAATTTTGTCAATTTCTCAATAAGAATCGTTCCCGTACCCCTGGGAAAGGACTTGAGGGTCCATTTTTTTTTTGAAATTTGAGAATCCCTGCTTTTGGGCCACGAACTGTTTCCATTCATCTGACTATGTCTCAAGAATGTAGAAGTCAGTCGCTACCACATTCTCCGTCGGGCAGATGGAAGTTGACGATTAATTCTGATTTCAAGAAACCAATTATAATACGTTTGTGACTGTTAATGTTGCGACATTTATTATTGAAGTATTTGTCCGAGTATTGAAGTCAAATTTAACGGAGTGTAATAATGGTATTTAGGATTTGTCTAGCAACAATAATAATAACAATTATGATAATAATAATGTAAATAAATCACCAACACAAGCTTGCAAAAGTAACAAATTTAAAATTTACCACCAGAATGTCCAGTCTCTTTATAATAAAATTGATTACATAAATCTAATGCTTAAAAATGAACTTAAATACATCTCAGCACTATGTATTTCAGAACATTGGCTGAAAGAGGAACAACTCGAATTAATTCAATTCCCAGGGTTTATACAAGCTAGTAAATACTCTAGATCTAATATTAGCCATGGTGGTACTTGCATCTTCTTAAGAAATAATTTAGATCATGAACAGATAACAGCTTATGATTATCTAATTATGGAACAGGATTTTGAATTCTCTGCCGTAAAAATACAGCAGTTTAAGTTAATAATTGTATGCGTATACCGTTCTCCGTCAGGAAAGTTTCCTTTATTTATAGATAAATTAGAATTGTTACTCAATAACATGAGCAAAGTAAATTTCGATATAATAATTTGTGGGGATGTAAATGTGGATTTCTTAAAATTTGATAGAAATTGTGAATTATTAACACAGTTACTAATTTCCTATGGACTGAAACCTACAGTAAATACCCCAACAAGAATAACAAAATTTAGTAAAACCACTCCTGATCAAATTTTTATAAATACAGATAAATATCACCATTCAATAGAAGTCTATTGTCCGGGTTTTAGTGACCACCATGGACAAATACTGAGTTTTGAAGTATCCGAAACAATCAATAATAATGATAATGGAGTAAAATCAAAGTGCAGGTCATTCACTGAATCAAATGTTACATATTTCAATGACTTATTAAATAAGGAAACATGGTCAGAAATTTATGAACTAGAAAATGTAAATGATAAATTTAATGCATTTAACAGTACCCTAAAACACTATTTTCAAATAGCATTCCCCTTTAAACGAAGAACTGTTCAAAATAACAAAACTAGCAATTGGATAACAACAGGGATTATAAATTCATGTCAAAGAAAGAAATTTCTACACAAATGATATAAACAATACCACACAACACCTGAATTCAATTTATACTACAAAAATACACTAGCATATTAAATAAGGTAATAAGACTAGTAAAGAAAATGCATAATGATAATTTTATTTCCCAATCATCTAATAAAAACAGGGCTATGTGGTCCGTGATAAAGAAAGAAACTGGAAAATCTGCTAAAATACAAAGGAACATTACACTGACCAGAAATAATAAAGTGATTAATAATCCAGAGGAAATAGCAAACACTTTTAATGACTATTTTCTGGAAATTCCACAAAAATTATTAAATAAATCACAGGTAAATACACTAAATTCTAATAATAAAATAAATGTATGCAGTGATTCTTTATTTATAAATCATGTCACAAGTGAAGAGGTAAGAATAGTTATAAAAGAGCTAAAAAATAAATTCTGTGCTGGCATTGATGGCATCCCTGATGCAATTTTAAAGAAATGTGCAGAAAATATAATAAATCCACTTACGCACTTAATAAACAGTTCAATTCTCTCAGGAACTTGCCCGGATATTTTGAAGTTATCAAAAGTAATTCCAATGCACAAAAACGGTTCAAAAGATGAATTAGATAACTATCGTCCTATTACCTTACCAACTGGTATTGCAAAAATTGTGGAAAACATTATGTATAAGAGACTGATAAGTTTCATAGAAAAAAATAAAATATTATCAAACTCACAACATGGATTCAGAACGGAAAAATCTACACAGAGAGCAATTTACGAATGTAGTAATTGTATACTGAAATTAATTGACAATAAGGAACATGTAACTGGCCTATTCTTAGATTTATCGAAAGCATTTGATGTTGTTGACCATAAAATCCTCCTTACCAAACTAAATCAATATGGTATTAGAGGTCTAGCTAATAAATGGATCGAGTCTTACTTAACAAGGCGTAAACAAATAGTAAGCTTGAAACACAAGGATGATGGAACCAAATTACTTAATGAAACATTGTCCAATGAGGGAATTATTGAATTTGGAGTACCCCAGGGATCGGTTTTGGGCCCACTACTCTTTCTTCTATATATCACCATTCAATAGAAGTCTATTGGCCGGGTTTTAGTGACCACCATGGACAAATACTGAGTTTTGAAGTTCATTCTCATAAGGAAATTTTGTTTGCGGACGATACAACACTCGTAATAAAAGGTGAAACTAAACAGGTCATACAGCAGTCTGCTGACTCCGTAACAGGAGAGTTAACCAAATGGTCACAAGATAATCGCCTCATAATAAACTATAAAAAGACAGTATGTCTAAATTTCCACTCTATACAGAATAGGAATCCTGCGAAACCCAATATAACATTAAATGGTCATCAAATAGAAAATAAATCAGAAACAAAGTTTTTAGGACTATGGATACAACAAGACTTGAAATGGAATAAACATATACAATATCTGAATACTAAACTGAACTCGATGTGCTTTGCGTTACGTATTTTGAAAACCTGCACTAGCATGCACACATTAAGAAATACTTATTTTGCTTATTTCCATTCATACTTAAGATATGGGATCATATTATGGGGTATGTCGCCAGATGTACTAAGCACGTTTAGGATACAAAAGAGGTCGATTAGAATTATGGAAAATGTAAACTTTAGAGAATCATGTAGACCTCTGTTTAAAGATTTAAACATTCTCCCACTGCCCTGCATATACATCTTTGAAAGTATTATGTTTTTTAAAAAGAATTTAATGAATAAAGATGTTTTTCTTAAAACAAACAATGATGTTCATAGGCATAACACAAGACAAAATCAAAACATTCATATTTCACACACACACACAAGCATATATCAAAAAGGAACTTTTCACACTGGAGTTAAATTATACAATAAACTACCCCAGTATATAAAACTGTCCCCAAAAATAAAAACCTTTGATAGAATGTTGAAAGCTTATCTGCAGTGCCATTGTTTTTACTCAGTAGTTGAATATCTTAGCGTATAGGAGCAATGAAATCTATATATATATATTTAGAATTTGGCCAATTATAGCCCGCTTTGAACCTAAGACTACGGTACATTGTTTCGTTTTTTCTTTTCTTCCCAAAACTTCTTCATACGTTGGCTGATGGCCAGCCTCTGTTCCGTTGATAACACTCTCCGTGGTTGATGTGGAACTTGCAGAATCGAAAAATCTGCAGTAGTGATCAGTCGCCGGAATTCCACCCTATTAGAAATGATGTTGTTTGTGATCTTCAGTTTTTGCAGATCACACCGTATCTCTTCCAGCCATCTAGTGGTGTTTTTTAATTTGGAGATGTAGTCAAAAATTTTCTTAGTTAGCCTGCTGCTATCCATTCTATGAAGGTGACCATAAAATTGTAGTCTCCGTCTTTTAATTGAGTCTGTAATTTTTTCCACATTTCGGTAAAGGTCTTCATTTTTTCTCTTCATCCAAATATCTTTATTCTTTTGGGGACCCAAAATTTTCCTAAGTATTTTCCTTTCTTTCTTTTCCAGTTCCTCTTGTTCACCTCTTTTGTTCAACGTTAAACATTCTGATGCGTATAATACCTCTGGTTTAATTACAGTTGTGTAGTGCCTGATTTTTGCCTGGAATGAAATTGATCGTTTGTTGTATCTATGTTGGGTGAGTTTATAGGCATTTTCCATCTTTCTGAATCTCTCCTTGCAGGATGTGTTATCAAGTCCATTAGACTGGATCCATTCTCCCAAATATTTAAATTTATCAACTCTTTGAATCTATAATTATATTTTACTTTTTTAATTTAATTGTAATACCTAGCTGTATGTTGTTGTATTTATAGAATTGAGTTTTCATATTATGATAATAGAGTGAGGTGTAAATAGTTGTGCAATAAGATTGTATCTATTAAGATTTGCTATTATAATAAGTTAAATAGTTATAATATTAGTAATATATACCTGTTAGTTCTTTTATTTTAAAGATGTAAATTCTGACGTGTCCTATATCAAAAATGTATTGAATGCATGTATTTGATCAAATGGAATTAATAAAAATCTATCTATCTATTGATGTCTTTGAAAATGGGAGTCAGAATATTACATTCACTTCTTCGTGTATATTGACGATTTCTTCCCGTACTTCAATGGAGATGATTTCTGCAGATTCCGATATTGTAGGATTATCGTGATAATCCGGCATTTTTCTTGTGTATGGCCTCTTCCTTATTTTTGTTGTGTTCGTGGTCCACGGAAAAAGCGATGGAAGCCCGGTTTTAATCTTGCTCTCTCACCTTCAAATACAAACGCATAAATTCAGTGGTTGTTATCGAAATGTCTAATCAGTTTATAGGTACAAAATAGGAATTATTTCCCTTTGTAAATCACACTTATCCAACACAGTTTTCGAGGAAGTCATCGGGTTGTAAATGATGGGAACACACTTTAATCTATTCGGTCAGATTTTTCTCATCGAAATTTTTCCTTCTAATAGCACGTAACCATTTCTTCCTCATATATTTATTTTGTGGAAATTGGTGAAACGAAAACGGGCTTTCCTGATTTTTGCAAAGAGGAACACTGCAATAGCTCGGCATAGTCACGAAAATAACAATTTCAACAACTTCAATTCGTACATATTAGCGGCATGAGAACACAGGAGACAAATGAATAGCGCCTTGCGCTTACCCAGTACAACAGCAGTGCGCTCTATCGGTGCTATAGAGCATCCAGCGTTTAGAAAAGACTGTGGAGCCTCATGGCGACAGTGTTGCTAACTCTATGCAGAGGTAGCGCTGACGTCATACGTTATATTCACCCGCATCGAGTACTGCGCTTTCATAAGTTAGCGAGACAGCCACAACCCCAGCAGCTACCTGAACTAGAACACGCCCAGAAAGGAGCAGTTTTGCAGGTGTTAAAGGATTGGACCAGTATTAAGGATACTGTATGCGAAGAGAACCAATAAAGACATTCATTTCGTTGTGATATGACGCATTACTGATTGACAGATGTCGAGAGCACAACCCTTCCTTCCTTCCTTCCTTCCTTCCTTCCTTCCTTCCTTCCTTCCTTCCTTCCTTCTCGGATGTATGCAGACGATGTTAACAATTTTTATGTCAGCAATACTGTTGATCATCACCTCTTTATAGGTGTACTAGCTGTTACCCGCGGCTTCGCCCGCAATAACATTTGGAATCCCGTTACAACATTAGTTAAATAGATAGATAAGCATCGGTCCTAGTGGAAAATAATTCTATCACCTGAAACCAAAAATGCATGGGCCGAAAAAAAACATCAAAATATCATGTTGGTTTCGGACACTAAAAAACGTGAAAAATATAATAAAAGTATTTCAAAAAAATATTTTTTTTTGAAATTTCATTCGAATCAATTTTTATGTCATTCCTGGGACTTTGCAAATTCCGGCCAAAAATACAAAATCATTAATAACTCCGTAAGTATTAGTCGTATGATGAAATAGCAAGAGACAAAAAAGATGCAATGTGTTATTGTCTACAACATAGGCCATGTATAATTTTACACTCAGACATATTACGTTAACCCCCCCCCCTCCCCCATAATTTCACCCCTCCCCATGGGCCCCTTAAATTGGATTTATGAAAACACTGTCAAACACCTGTTTAGTTATTTTTTATGCTGATTTTTCTCGGCTGAGTTCCAAACTCCTCGCCTATGTCGTTTAAGAGATACACGCTCCGTTAGGAATCCTTCTACCCCACTTTTCACCCCTTTCACCTCATAATATACACCACATCGAAAAACCATCAGACATATGTCTTCTTATTTTTTGTGATGAGTTTATATGCCGAGTATCACATCCCCCAATGAAACCAATCGGGAGATATTGCTATTCAATGAAATGCAGGTCTACCCCCTTAACACCCCTTTAGAACCTGAATATCCAAAAATCCTTTCTTAGTGGGCTTTTGCGGCCCTTGAGGAAGCTGGATACCAAATTTCATTCCAATCCGTTCGGTGGTTTCTGAGATTTCGTGATGAATGAATGAGTGAGTGAGTGGTATTTGAGCTTTATATAGTAGATAAGCATGGGTCCTAGTGGAAAATAATTCTATCACCTGAAACCAAAAATGCATGGGACGAAAAAAAAAATCAGAATATTATGTTGGTTTCGGACCCTAAAAGACGTGAAAAATATAATAAAAGTATTAAAAAAAAACAATTTTTTGAAATTTCATTCGAATCAATTTTTATGTTATTCCTGGGACTTAGAAAATTCCGGCCAAAAAGTACAAAATCATTAATAACTCCGTAAGTATTCGTCGTATGATGAAAGAGCAAGAGACAAAAAAGATGTAATGTGTTATTGTCTACAACATAGGCCATGTATAATTTTACACTCAGACATATTACGTTTCCCCCCCTCCCCCATAATTCACCCCTCCCCATGGGCCCCTTAAATTGGATTTATGAAAAAGCGGTCAAACACCTATTTACTTATTTTTTATGCTGATTTTTTCCCGCTGAGTTCCAAACTCCTGGCCTATGTCGATTAAGGGATACACGCTCCGTTAGGAATCCTTCAACCCCCACTTTTCACCCCTTTCACCTCATAATATACACCACATCGAAAAACCCTCAGACACGTGTCTTCTTATTTTTAATGATGAGTTTATATGCCGAGTATCACATCCCCCAATGAAACCAATCGGAGATATTGCTATTCAATGAAAAGCAGGTCTACCCCCTTAACACCCCTTTAGAACCCGAATATCCAAAAATCCTTTCTTAGTGGGCGTTTGCGGCCCTTGAGGAAGCTACATACCAAATTTCATTCCAATCCGTTCGGTGGTTTCTGAGATTTTGTGATGAATGAATCAGTCAGTCAGTGGTATTTGAGCTTTATATAGTAGATTTTCCAGAGTTGGAATCTGACAGTTCGGCGGAGAACCGTATAACTAAAGGCAGCGTTGCCACGTATGCTACTAGCCAGCACGTGCGTACTTCCACCCTCCCGTTCATTTCATCATGGTCATAATATCATTAGCACCGTTATTACATTTATAACATTTTTACTCAGATGATTTTCAAAATTCTTAAACAAAGCAATGTTTAAAACTGGTGCACACTGTAAAATAAAACAATAGCCCGTCAAATTGAGGAGAGGCCTAAAATATTGTAATGAATAGCAAAATTACGAATAGCCTACTATCATAAAGCAAAAATATTCAAAGCGAAACGACAACACGTGATTGTTTCCGTGTTATTTAGCAATTTATATCTCCTGTAGAATAAGTTTCAAGGCACAAGAAACACATAAATGTATTACAAAATATACTTCCATTGTATAGGCTATTGACTCACCCTTTAGAAGACAGAAGCTTATCTCTGGGAAGAGGCTCTATCCCATCCATATCATCACCATCCCGGTCCTCTCCGTCACTGGACCCTGCACTGGTGGATGAGAAATCGCCGAGGGAAATTATGAAGTCGTCCACAGCTGTGTCAATAACACCTTCACGTTCCCGCGCTTCGCGTACTACTCTTTCCACATGCGACACCACTTTCGCCCCGTTTCCAGCTGTCAACACAGTAGTATAGACGTAGATATGGGACAGACAATTAAGTGTGGTCAAAAGTGACCATTAAAATTCTATTAAAAATAATGGATAAAGTAACCATTAAAATTCTATTTAAAAAATAATGGATAAAGTGACCATTAAAATTCTATTAAAAATTAATGGATAAAGTGACCATTAAAATTCTATTAAAAATTAATGGATAAAGTGACCATTAAAATTCTATTAAAAATTAATGGATAAAGTGACCATTAAAATTCTATTAAAATAATGGATAAAGTGACCATTAAAATTCTATTAAAAATAATGGACAAAGTGACCTTAAACATCATTTAAAAATTATTGATCGAACATATGGTTATCTTAACCATTATAAATCTTCCAAACAATTATGGTTACTTGTAACCATAATATTTCGTATTACTTTATGGCAGAACGTAACCATTAAAAAAAATATGGTTAAAAATAACCTTTAAATTGCCAGATTTTTTTCTAAATTCTGGTTAAAAGTAACCATTAAACTTAACAAAAATTAACCAAGATAATTATGGTTAAAGGTAACCATGAAACACAATCAAAAGTTATGGTTAATCTATCTATAAAAATTAACTATGAAAAGTTATGGTTAACGTATCCACTCCCGTCATTATAACTTACATTTTCATACCTTTTTCATTTCTTGTAACGATGTTTTATCCTCATCGTCTACATGACGCTGTAATGCAAATTTAGAAGATTCATAAAATAGGGTTAAAAGTAACCATAAAATGACACTAAAAATGTAAATGACAAAATTATGCTTACCTTCACCTATAAAACGTAACACAAATTGATCCTACAGACACCTAAAGTAATGGCTAAAATTAACCATTGAAAATTCTAACGATGTTTTTCAAAATAATGGTTAAAACAAGGCTATAAATTCTAGTGACATGTCTCTTCTTGGGGCAGAAGAACCAGTGACTTTTTAAAGAATTATGGATAAAATTACAGTTACCACATTTTTGCAAAACTCCGACATTTCGGAGAAACCCCCAGGGGTGTTTCGAAGCCATCGCTGGTTTTTAATTTCTCCTCGTTGTTACCCCTGGGGATTTTTTCTTTGTTCTCCTTCTCTCGCTCCTTGAGTGGCCACTCTTTTTTACTTTGCATCTCTCAGGCTCCCTTATGTGCCTGGAGAGCATTTGTTCTTTAGTTCTCTCCTCTCCTCTCTCCATTAATGACTCAGTTATTTTTTGAAAGGATTGAGTGGGATTCGAACCATAGAAGCAGGACGCCTCCGCTTCTAAGTGAACAAGTCTCAACAAACCAGACACTTTAACCTCCTGAGCTACGAGGAAAGCGAATAATAAGCGCATTTGCGACCTTATGAGCTATAATCTGTACTGATGTGGTGCAATTGCTTACGACAAGTACAGTGGGAAGAGCTTTTATTGTTTGCTAATAGATTGCGCTACACATACATACTACGTAGTTTCTTGCTTTGCTACTAGTACTTCCGGTGTAACAGGACTAACAGCTGGGTTCTAAGTAATATTTAATTTAGCACATCACTTCCATGCGAGCGAGCGGACGGTACTGAGAGAGAGTGATAGCAAGGTTACCTTATCGACTAAGAGTGTATCAAGGCTAACGGAGTTTCCTGGTCAAGTTCACTGATAACTTATTTTTAACTTCTTCCTTCTTCTTCCGCACTGTGCTCAGCCGAAACTATTAGTTTCTCCACTTGTTCTTCTAATTCCTCTAAGGCATTACCAATTTCCATGAAATCACTGTCATCACTAACGCGTTTTAAGATTGTCAGTTGCAAATTTTGCAGCTTGCGGTAGTAATGGAAGACTATCTTTTTAATACACTCAGGCTCCTTATTTACTTTGGTGGGTGTATTTGAAACACAACCCCCTTTTAAAATATTTGTCAGGCTGCAAGGTATTATATTATATTCAGGTTCCATTATTAACTGTTTTTTAAATCTTTAAATAAGGAAATTCTGCAAACTTAAATTGCTCTTTTACCTAAACTAACTATTTTTTTATTCTTAGATTTTAAGTTCAATTGAACTTAAAAACTAAACTCTTACTAATTAATTACACAAGTTAATTAATTACTCAAATTAATTACTCTTATTTAAAGTTATTTAAAAGTTTTCAGTAACTATGCCATGTTAAGCGTCATAGGTTAAATACTTTTTACCATACATAATTATATAAGCAAGCGTATTTTCAGGTATATTGGTATTAAATGTTGCGGCCAATTTCATACTGGTTTTCTGAGGTGTCACCACATTTCTACGCCGACTTATATTGATAACATAAATAGGATAAGATGTAATGAACTCTGTGGGGGTAATAACAACATCATATTTCAGCTCAGTTATACGCTTCAAGTCCCTAAAAGCATAATAGGCATTTAGATAAGTATTAGGAGGATATTCCACATTTCTTCTGGAAACATTTCGTTTCTTCCGTTTTTCATGTAAATATTTTGAAGCTGAACATGATCAAATTTGGAACTATTCATATCTTGGCTACCTTTTCTATTGGTTTGAAACACAACAAATATAAAATATGGCAGATCAAACTCCATTGAATTGTAGTAATTAGTAATATCTATTTCAAAATTCTTTTTACCACTTAGGCCTGAAATTTCTTGAGTTTGAAGATCAAAGAATGATATAGGTATTCGTGGTTCTTTTAGTATTTTTTCTCTCAGTTAAAGCTCATAATTCGGTTCGTATTTAACAACAGGAATTTTTATCTCCATTGATTTTACGATAACTTTTCCTTACTGCGGGAGAGTTCCAGTCATATTGCCCCCATCTGGATTCTTAGTCCACCATCTATACAAAGCATCGTTTGCATTTTGACTCCATGTAAATGTAACAGTTAAATCTCCTTCCCACATACTCTCTTTAAAATCCTTAAAAAAGCCACCAAGAAGACTTAAAGGGTACCTTAACTCATTTGATTTTTTCTGCAATTTACCATTATTAAGAAAATTACCTGAATATATCATTTTATCACTATAAGAGGCTGTTAAATTAAACAGAACCGTTGAAGATATATTTGGATGGTCAATTCGATAGATAGTGTGTCCTCGTTTTTTCACGGTTACAGTGCTCCAAAATTGAGTGGGGTAATTGTCAATTAGCTTTACATTTGACTTTCCTTCATACTTAGTGTAATCAGTTCCATCAGCATGAGTTACATCGAAAGTAATATACAGGTGCGCATTATTATCAATCCAACCATCACCAACTTTAATATCTATATCCACGTCCTTGTTTGGCAAATTTAAATTGTTTTTAGTCTTTTCATTTACAGGAAAAGACTGCCACTGGTAACTTTCTACTTTGTTCATTTATTATAAGAAAAATAATAGAAAATTAAATGAAGAGGAAATAATTAACTCATCTCTAAAATTACAGTAACTGTTGCGCCGTTGAAATCTATTACTTCGTCATTCTCATTGGTCTCAGTAATTTTTAAATTCTGAATTTTATCGAAAACTGGGCAAAATACAGGATAATTCGGCTCATAAATTATTGGAGCACTAAATTCTAGGGCTGGTTTAAATGATGCAATAATATTCGTTTCACGGTGAAAATGCTCAGAGCCTTTTACAAACATTCCATCCGCTAAATTGAAATGAACGCGGATATTTTCGAACGGAATTATTTTAGGTAAGTTCCGAGCAAGTGTTCTGGTTTTTGGTTCTACAATTTGATTATTAAAACCTAAAACTGAACCAATACTTTCTTCTTGGTCAAAATATATTTTATAATCACTAATTATTTCCAATCTGTTTAGAATTTGATTTTGTTCAATATTAATCTTAGGTTCTTGACTTTGAATAGCTTTTTGTAAATTTTCTACATTATATTGACCTGGTGGAATAAACATTTCAGTTATCGTACTGTCCCCGTTATCCGGATAGTAGGCTGTCTGATATCCGCCCCCTCAATCGGATTGCCAATAATCAATCGCACCGGCACAGCTACATCAATGATAATGGCACTGGCAGATACTATCGAGATTAGAGCACAATAGTTAATAAGAAATTATTGTGGAACACACCACAATATACGGGTGTTCATACTTACCTTTACTTACCTCTTAAATTTATCTCGGGGATGGGTTGTCAACTGGATCACTTAAAGCGTGCCCACACAATAACCTCCACCATGATATTTAAAATGAACCATAACGAAGACGAGAAACCTTAAACTGCACAATAATTTATTTCACATAAAGAATGAATTTAACAAAAATAAAACAACAAAATCCACGTGGCAATCAAAAGCCATCGACCACATAACCACGACCTCCTGTAGGACTGGTATACTCTACATACAATGTTTCAGCTTTCTCAAGCTCAAAATAACGTAATTATAATAATGCACTTTGAATGGAAACGGGATTTGGGACGAGACACATATAGCAATTGTTTTGCGTGTTTATATACTTCACATTTTATTTATAGCCACAATGCTATTATGTAAACGTCCTTGGCCTCTATCATACAGTTGTCCGGGCCAGCTGCAATGCACCTGCATCGTCAAAGTGGACTCACCCCTCCGTTCAACCCTAGCATATGCGAGTTACATCAGAGCTTAGCTCTCCTTTCAAAACACGTTAAATGTCCACATCTCAACTGAAATATTATCACGCAAATGTTTTAAATGCTCCATTCAAACACCAGTGTATTACTCCAATACTCCCAAATCATGTTTAATTGTTCAATCCACATGTTTAATTAGCGTTGTTTAGAGTATAATAACAAAACTCTAAATGTTAATAACAAAAGTTCATTAATTATTTATAACAATAATAAATTGTTTATAACAATGTCAAACGACAATTGAAAATTTTATACACGCCTCTATTAATCCCTTTCATTTCAAATTGTTTAACAAAGATATTTACATAATTATTTTACAATATTAATATTGTTTATATTATTTATACAAGAAATACATTAAACCACACGTTTATCCGGTTGATAATTACTTAAATCGTGGTGATATAATCGACCAATGAAGGTTAGTTATATTTAACTGTCAAATTCAGGTTTAATAAGGTTTAATAATAATTATTAATATTTGTGACGGTAACCTCCATTCAACATCTTTATCTCAAATTATTTAACACTCTTGTTAACCTTAACAGTATCTTCACATGAATAACTTTCAAAGAACCAGGACAATACATTCAGCGGAAAAATACTTCGCTCAAAACGCACAAAATTGCTCAACAATAGGCCCAGAATTCATCATATATCTTCATATATATGGCATCAAAATCTTCCAAATTACATACAAAAACCTCCACTCATAAATTCAACAACTTCATTTATTACTGTGGGAACCTCCTTCATTATTCAAGGGCATTACTCATCAGCGACTTTTACAGGTCCACTGAACTAACGATTATACATCCATTGTTCCTCTTCAAAAATTCTTATATTCATCAATTGTATTAATGTCTGTTATTATTTAACCTTCGTGGGTTTCATTCATGAATCGATATGAAGTAAAAATTTGCCAATCACAAATAAATTTAATAGCAAATACGATTAGACACTCCTCCCTGGTCTATCAAAATTGAGATTAATATCTTCAAAGTAACGCAGTATAAAAATACTATCTTCAATCAAAGTTCATCTAAACTGCATAAATAGTCGAATAGAATACAATTAGACTGTGGAATGCAAACATTATTGTTCCAATCTAGAATTGAGAAAAACTCCTATCAAATGTTCATTACTATAGTGTATTCAATAAATCGTATTCAAAGTTCATATTTCATAAAACTGTCTATAATGCAATGATAAATGTCTATGTTGCAATCATGTTCACAAGACGACTAGTATTTCAAAGATCGTCGATAACGTATTAGATTTTAACGCTCTAAAATCATTTAATAATTCTTCTTTCTTGAGGATGACAGAAAATTGGTCAAAGTAATTTACTGAATAGAATTACTTTAATAAAATGACACGCTGTCTGAATTCAAATCTGCCATAGCAAATCGTTAACTTTACAGTCAAATCTTGACTACAAAAATATGCAAATTACTGAAAGAATCTAAATTATCAGTCTCAACTGATCCAAAATTATTTAAGTATGCCAATGACATAACAATGTCTCAACAAAGCGTAGAAAAAGGCATAAATCATCGAAGTGTACTGAGTACAGAAATGTTAATCAAGAAAATGGGGCAAAAGATAGGACAAAAAATATGGGAAAATGGTTGCTCAGATATCGCTACATGACTCAAATAATACAAGAAACGTTCACGACTACCTTATCAGTTGATTGAAGTTCTAGAGGAAAGTTTTCAAAGAAAACTGCTGTTGGTTCCATTTCACCAGCGTGAAGATGTGCTCCGACCTCGAACCTGGAATCAGCGTCCTCGGAGAATCGAACTGCTTCCTCCTCCGGAAATTGCACTGCTCCATGTATCCGAAAGACATCCTTCTGGCAAAACTCTTCTTTATGAGCCGGGTCCACCCTGGCCTCTCTTGAAAGTTCCCTGAAGTTCCAGTCGTAATTCGCCATGAAGTTTATTGCAGTTATTTCCGCAGAAATATTCATAATCGTGGAGTATGATGATATTTCCACTGTCATTTGATATAATTCAGCGATGGATTCACGATGCATGAGTGTAGTTGGATGTTCACTACATGCTCGCTTTTGTAGAATGACGATTAACGAAGTTCCATGCTGTTACTTCACTCCATCGATATATGTCCCAATTGCATTAAAGCCTTAGCCTTCCATCTCAACTTCTGTTATAATCATTGAAAGCACTGCAAGATTATAATGTTCCATAACAAAATGTATCGTTGTAACACCAAACGTATGCTCCAATATCACGGTTGCGATATACGTGTCAGCCGTAGTGTATACTGTGGAAATTTAAAAGTGCTTCTCAGGTGGCGAGAAAATCACTTTTGTCTGCAGCCTTAAAATGCCAATATCTTTCAAAATATAACTGTGAAATTGTTCAAATCTTCTACACACCTCAATGTTGTACTGCCCAATTGAATTATAATGAAGGCAGAAGTTAACTCTTTATATCTTATCTGGTAGAAACGTTAATGTGAGCGTTTCAACTTCACCTAGTTTCGAACAGCGTAAAATGGAACTGCTCCGTGTTCGTTCGATGCGCCGGGCTTTAACCACACGCTAAAGACAACTTGCTTCACTTATTCACTCGAAAATGACTATATGACATCTGAAATATATATGCGGTATCAGCGGTATGAGAGATATGAGAGCTCCTCTCTCCTGTGCACGACCTTTTATCAACTTCTTAAGGGGCGTATCCATCCCTTCCATAGCCTGTTGCTCCGTCATTGCTAGAAGTTTTAACTTTGGCTATACTTGACGGATTTTCGAATTTCAAAAACTCAAAATTAATTTCTTCAAAATTCCAAATCAATGCCATAACTGAAAATAGTTTTCCACAATTCTGCATGCCAAGAGTAATTAAATATCGTAGTTTCAGCAATCTCCGTCTTCCTTCCAAACTATCATTCATTGGTTCAAGCCTCTCCTCCAATAGCGTAACTTCTTCCTTAGCACAATACCTTGTTTCCTGCGACTGCGTCGTAAATCTCAGATCTTTCTCGAACAAAATCATGACGTCACCAAGAATCTCAGCTCAACCAGCCTACTTGCATGAAATCTGCGTCATCCGTGCCTACGTCATGAATATACACGTCACAACTATGACATCCATAACTTTATTCATATTTGCCAATGCAGCCATCGTGGTCTCAATATAATTCAATTTACGGGGGCAGTACCTGATACTTTTTCATAGTGTACTTAATTGTTTTTTGTTGTAATATTTGGTGTTAGGAAGGTTGAGTAAAACCCTATTAATCCAACTTTTCTAAATTCATCTCGCAATGGAACATTTAACCTTTTCTCTAAAACCGAAGTTTTACCACTCAGTTCAAAAATTCTCTTCATTTATTAATTCATTCATTAATTAATAAAATAAACGAAAATGAGTAAACGAAATGTTGTAAATTGGGACCCACAAGTAAGACTTGTAGAAAAGCAAGTAAAGAACAAACATGGCAAATTATTACCGAATTCCATTCGTTGTGCTATAATAGGCCCCAGTAATTGTGGTAAAACAACCTTAATGATTGACAATTATATTTTGGCACCTGGATGGTTAAACTGGGAAAAATAAACAACCTTTACATCTTCTCTAAAAGTTTAGATCAATCTAAGCATCAACAGTTTATGGAAAAATGTAATAAAATCGAAGAGAAGTTAGGAAAGTCCATTGCACAATTTATTCATGACGATGAAAGCATAATGCCCCTGGATAAATGTGAAGATAGGTCAGTTGTAATTTTCGACGATTTCATACTGGAAAACCAAGACATAGTTCGAGAATATTTTACACGAGGAAGACATAAAGGGATTGACTGTTTTTACTTAGCTCAAACGTATTCAAAAATACCAAAACAATTAGTTCGTGATAACTTAAATTTCTTAAACATATTTAGGCAAGATAATACCAATTTAAATCATATTTATCAAGAATTTGTTGGTGGAAATATGAAATTTGAAGACTTTAAGAATATTTGCAGCAAATGTTGGAATGAGGAGTTTGGTTTTATTACTATTGATATGAATCGCAAAGCTAACGATGGTAAATATAGGAATAAAATTAAAACGTTTCTAAATGTTAGGTAACTACTCCAGGGGTATTGGCAGGTTTTGGGTTGAGTATTCAAACACCAACATCGTTAGCGTACAACGTCAGCGTCAACGTACAACGTTAACGTACAGCGTACAACGTCAGCGTTAACGTTCAGCGTTAACGTCAGCGTACAACGTACAGCGTCAATGTCAGCGTCAACGTACAGCGTACAACGTACAGCGTCAATGTCAGCGTCAAATGTCAAACGTCAATGTTAGCATCAAACGTCATTTTTTAAAATTTTACCTATAATAAAGATGTTTGCGATATACGATCATAAGGTAGTTCAACAAGCAAGAAGGAATAGGAAGAAATTTGAAGAATTAAAAGACGAATTTCGAATATGGAAGAAGCAGCCTATAACGGAATACGAGAAGTATAAAAAAGAAGATCAACTTGTTATCGATGCTGTTAATGTTTTAGGCAACAAGTTAAATGACATCGGTGAAAATGTTATTAAAGCTATAGAAGAAAATAGAGAAGTGGAGAAGCAATTAATTCCTTACAAAATTGACTACAAAGAAGACTTTCCTTCAGATTCCGAAGGTTCCTATTTCTTGGATGAATATGATGTCACTGATGAGCAAAAAGAAGCTTTAAAATCGGCAAGAAAGGTCAGAAAGAAATTAGAGTCGCAACTTCAGAAAGAAAAGGGGAGGAGTTTATTTCAAGAGGCCGATGAAGAGTATGATAAAAGTGAAGAAAATGTTAAGAGGAAAGGCATAACTGATTATTCTACGGTCCACTTAGGGGTAATAATTTCAAAATATTTACCTAGAATTAGTGACCCTAAATTTGGAATAAGGTATGATAAGAACTATCAGGGTTATTATATAGGTGACTCAAAAGTTGAATTCAGTAATGACGATATTATAATTAAGGGTAAGAATTTTAAAGCTACAAAGGGTTTAATGCTATTTTTAACCTTAAATGATATACCTAACGATGATGAGTATACAGACGAAGACCGCAGCACATATAAGACTATTTTAAAAATTACAAATGCTATGTATCAAAACAATGACCCAAATAGCACTAAACCTAAAAGCAGTGTTGGCAAAAAATATAATACGTTGATAAAGGATATATGGCTTTCAGAAAAAGTTAGTAGAAAAGAAAGAGCTGCATCTCTAACCACTCCTCCTAAGTCAGTATTTGGTTTTGTAAAAAAAATATTCAAAAGCACCGATTGAATATGTGTGGATGGATGATGTAAGGGAATTAATAGACAGATTAATGGTAATTCATGGCGAAGAAAATGCTGGAAACAACGTCTATCAAATGAAAAGGTTGGAATAACGAAGATGCTTACGAGTAAGTTTAATGACTTCATTGTTGATAATCCTAAAGGTATTCCATATCTAATTAGGTTTTTAAATAACATTCCCCATACATTCTGGGAATCTGAAAAACATGGAAATGGATTAGTTAATTGGATGATTAATAAAATAGGTGAAAGTAATATTGACTTAACACTCCCGGGATACAAATTTTGTGGTCCTGGTAATCCATTAGACAAGCAACTAGCCGAAGGAATTCAGGGTTCTAACCCATTAGACGAAGCATGTAAATTACATGATATAGCATACCGCGACCATACAAAATTAGAGCACAGACATCAAGCAGATAAAGAATTACAAAAGGCTGCAAAAGAGAGAATATTCAGTAAAGATGCTAACTTGAGTGAGAGACTAGCAGCTACAGCCGTTACTGGAATAATGTATGGAAAAAGAAAAATGGGAATGGGGTTAGATGAAAATGGTTGGGACGTCTGAGTATAAATTTGTAAAATTTTTGTTTATAATTTTTTGCATTATATAAATGAAAGGATTTAGTGTTGATTACAACGTTTCCCAAAAAGGGAAACTAAAACCCAAAGCTATTAAAATAAAACTCTCCAACGAAGATCTGAAAAAGCATGACTATCTAGATGAGTACTTGACAGATACACAAAAGAAGTAGAAAGCAAGAAAAATTCAAAAAGGTGGTAGCTTACTTATAAGTTTGTCCATTCCAATTGTAAAGAAAATAATCGAATATCTCAGTAGGAAGAAAGAAGGTTCTGGAATTAATGAACACCAAGGAGGATTTTTGCCATTAATATTAGCTGCATTGGGTGCCATTGGTTCGCTGGCAGGTGGCGCTGCAGCCATTACAAGCGCTGTTCATAAAAAGCAAAAAGAAGATGCGGAATTGGCTGAACAAATTAGACATAATCTGGTGATCGAAAAAAAGACTGGACAAGGTTGTTTGGGAATAACTAAAATTTAAAAAAAAGAGAAATTTCATCGATATTGAGTGATATACTTTCCAACTATAAGCACCCTTTAAGTAATTTCGATATACTTAAAATAATACACAAAATGAACATAAAGCATTTTCGAAATGTTTTTATGATTGATGAATTGCCTACAAAACCTAATGATTGTGAATCAGGAATTGTAAACTTGGATACGTCGGATCATGCAGGTACTCATTGGATTTGTTACTTTAAAAAGGGTAACCAAAAATTCGTCTTTGACTCATTTGGTGGAGATGTTCCTGAAAAACTAGTAAATTATTTGGGAGCTAGCAACCTATTTTATAACGCCGAAAGAATTCAAATGTTTGATGAATATATATGTGGTCATTTATGTGTCCTTGTTTTAAAGTTGTTTTCGAATTTGGGTTCCCCTAATCCCGCTCATTTTAACGAAATTATAGATTTAATAAATGGACATATTTGGAAATAAAATTATAAACGGAGAGAGTAGTTCATTAAATATTAAAGCTATCACAAAGGATGATTTAGAAAAACCATTTTCAAGGCTAGTTACGGCTCTAAATAAACGCCTTAGTGAGCTTTTTTTTTGTTTCAAAAACATGGATTGATTTTCAGGGAAAGAGGATAGCGAATATTGAAGATCCAATCAACAATAAAGATGTCGTTAATAAGCAATATCTCTTAGAAAAGCTCAAACCACTTACTACTGAAGGGGACTACTTCACGAAAGAAGAAATAGAAAAATTATTTTCGGTATATGCCACTACTAGTCTTACACCAGTAGCAACATTAACAGAAAAGGTTGACAATTTAGAAAGAAATGTGTTTGATAGGATAGGATTACAGAAGGACGTTTTTGCAGAGAAAGATAAAATTGAGCATATTTTTACATACAACGCAACGATTAGGAAAATATTTGTTCGTATCGTAGACCCAGATAAAGTATTTACTTCATACACAGATGACGCTATTAAAACAGTATTAGACGTTTATATTGCACGTTCCAAAGAAGAAAAAATTATGGTAGATACTAGTAAGCCCTTCAACGTTAAATCTGGTGATACTTTATGCTTTAAAAATAAAATGGACAGCGAAATTTTAAAACTTCCAATAAATGTTAGTGTGACGATGTTTGGTGAAGTAATACTTGATGCATATGAACCTCATCCTGATGAATCGGTCGAATAACACTAATGTTAAAATGTTTTAGTTTTTAATGGAGAAAATATCCATTAAAAACAGTCTAATGTAACAGGTTTTTATACAACATCTCTATTGTTCCTTTAAGAAGATCAGGAGTAAATGGAATATTGAAATGGTTTCCCGAATAGCTAATTTTTATTTGTTCTTTCATAAGCACATACAACCTTACGCTATTAGGATCATTATATTTTTCATAAACTATCTCACAATCGGGGTGCCGCCTGCATATTTTTTTGATTGCTTGATCCACCTGTTGCCTCTGCGCCCTTATTGCATAGTACCTGTACTTTTCGTTTGGTTCATGCTTATCTATAATAAGCAGACACTTATTCTTACTAGTTTTAAGTGCAAGAGGTGTGGCTAATGGGGTAAGAGATTCGTTTTCTGCTTCCTTTATTTGAAGTTTCTGCATTAACCCAACTAGTTGGTTCTTATATTCTTCTTTAATTTTGTGTTCTCCGTACTTTCGAATTGATGGAAGGACTTCTTTCGTTACCCATTTCTTAAATTTTTTAGCTTCCTCTTTTTTAGATGATAAAATAAGCGAATACAACCCAGATTCATTAATAAATATGGTTTGAGGATGTGTATTTTTAACCCCGCCAAAACGTCGGGGTTATTTAAGGTATCGAATGTACCTTTGTCTTCAATTGCAACGTGTTTTCGAATTGCTTTATCTGTATCTCTATACTCCAATATTAAAGCAATATCTTTAGCTTTAAACCATGAATCGTTATTTTCATCAATAGCAATAACCACTTGTTTGCTATTATAGACAAGTTTGCTGTTCAGAATATCGGTAATTGATTCCATTTATTATATATAAAATATAAATATAAATATAAAAAAGTTAATTACCTCAACAAAGGGTAGACCCTTGTTTCTTGTAAGTTAGTTTGCGTTCTTCAATGTTGGGTGTCTGAGTAAACCAATGCTTATTTTATAATTAATTTTAATTAATTAATTAATTAATTAATGAATAATCACATTTGGTGTTTAAAGTGCAAAACGTTTACTCAAACACTGCATCCTCACACCCTTTCGACAAAAAATGGTCGAACTAGAATCGAAGGTTTATGTTCCGAGTGTGGGAGTAAGAAAAGCAGGTTTGAAAAAAAAGTTAATGAGAGTGTAGAAATAGGGGGTTCTACCAAAATTAGAGAACCACCCGTTAGCATTCGGGAGGAAATTATAAACGAAATTCATAAACCCATGAGGAAGAATTTTCCGAGAAGGAGGGTTACAACTCACGGCATTGATGACATTTGGCAAGCGGATTTGGTAGAAATGGACTCTGGAATAATAAAGGGGATATCGAAGCTTAATAAAGGCTACAAGTATTTGTTAACAGTCATTGATGTATTTTCAAAGTATGCCTGGGGTGTACCAGTCAAAGATAAAACGGGTAAAAGTGTTGCTGAAGCGTTTGATGGTATTTTACAAAACAGAAAACCCAAAAATCTTCAAACAGACAACGGTAAAGAATTTTACAATAAAGAATTTTCAAAATTGATGAAAACATTTAATATCAATCATTATTCGACTTTTACTGAAGTAAAAGCTTCAGTTGTAGAACGATTCAATAGGACCTTAAAAGAGAAAATGTGGAAGCAGTTTGATATTCAAGGAAACTACTGCTGGGTTGGCATTTTACCAAAGTTAATTAATGGCTACAATAATACGACGCACACAACTATAAATATGAAGCCAAAAAACGTAAACAACGCTAATGAAGAACATTTGTTGAAAACTGTTTACACTGTAAGCATAGGAGTGGAAGAAAAAGCGAAATTTAAAGTTGGCGATCAAGTCAGAATTAGTAAACTAAAAGGTATATTTGAAAAAGGATACACAGGAAATTGGTCGACTGAAATATTTGAAATAAAAGATATCGTTTATTCCGACCCTATTAAGTACAAATTGAAAGATGTAAATGCGGAAGAAATAAAGGGGAACTTATATGAGCAAGAATTACAGAAAACAAAGTATCCAGAGGCATATATTGTTGAAAAAGTTTTAAGAAAGAAAGGAAATCGGGTATATGTCAAATGGTTGGGTTTTGATAATTCTCACAATAGCTGGGTTAATAAAGAAAATGTTATATTATAATATTTCTGTATATATAAATGGACGCCCGAGTAAAGCGAATAACTCTTTCTTTCTTCCTGTGTTTACTACATCCTACTGAAGATGTAGAAGTATTTATAAATCAGTTGTCTGAGGATAGTATAGATTATCTTTTTGAACTTAATGGTGATGACATAGATAGCTGTTACAATTTTCATAAAGCTACGAAGGAATTCTTAATTTTACGTTAATTTTGGTATTTGATTTTAATGGTTAGTAACCATTAAAACCATATATTTTCTACTAAAAATTTGTCGGGGTGTTACGAAAATTTAAGACAATTTTTAAGAGAATTCAAGATTGTGCGCTTTGCAACCACCATAGACTTCTTTTGTGCCTTTATATATCATTTTCAGGCCTATCATTTTCTTTTTTTCCTTTCCACAACTTAGCACCTTGTTGTATTTGTCAGGCAATATAACCTTAAATTCACTATCAAGTTCTAAAAAAGTTTTATTTCCATATTTTGTATTTATACCTTCTACATTCGTTATAATGTTTTCGTTCCCTATTTCTAACTCACTGAGCTTTTTAAACGTCTTTTGTTCGTTGATGCTGTTGAGCGTCTTGAGAAATTGATTTACTTCCATTTATTACCTATAAAAATGTTTTAATTTTTTTAATATTTAATATAATTATTTTATTTCCTCTAGTTGAGCTACAGTATTTTTCAAACTCTTTATTACTTCCATAAATGAAGATGATCTTTTTGGACAGTCTATGCCAATCATTGAAAGATCAAATTTTTGAGCTTTAACCAAAGAATTCGTGAATTCATTGTATTGATATACTTGTCTACCTTTAAAAAAAATACAGCATTCCGTTAATATATCTAAAGGCTGAATCCATTGCAGGCGGTAAACCAGGAAACCGTCTTGATAATATGCCATGTTGCTTGGGTTTAAAGCTGCATTCGTCTATTTCCGAAAAGAAAGCGTCATTGTAAAAAATATAAGTGTGGCCTGAGTAAGTGTTTAACAACGCATGAATTATTGTATCTGGTCTAATGTTCCACATGGACATGGCTTTTGGATAACCATTTACCAATATTAAGCTCGGATAATCCATCATGTAGATTTTGTTGGCAATAATCATAACGATCTCACCAGAGGGTCTTTGATAAACGGCTGTAATAGTTTTAAAATCTTGAGGTAAGAAGGTTAACCAATCTGTAATAAACTGGGGCCGTTTGTTTTTTAAGGCTGTTGAGTTATCAAGATCTAAAAGCCAAAACCATTTTTCATAAAAGACATACATTAACTGATTAACAATTCAAATAGTGTTGACATTCAAATCACATAAATTGGGCTCTGGCTTTGGTGTATCTGGAGTTGGTGTTTTATCTGGTACGTAAGGCTCTGTGGCTTTACCATATAAACTTTGAATAGCTAAAATGTCATCTTGATGTAGCTCTATTTGATTGTTAGCGTATGCATACATAATAGCATCTGGATTGTTTGAATGGGAAATACCTAAGGCATGGCCTATTTCATGTATCATAACAGAAAGTAAATTTGTTTGATATTGAGGAGTATTAGCATCGGTATTTAAATACCAAGATTCATCTTGATCGATATGAATTTCAATAGGTGAATTAATGCTATTTGGGTAATTTGCATGAGCCAAAACTCCACCCTTTCCATCAAATCCACTGAAACATTGCCCACTTATTTTGTGATTTCTATGAAGGCTACCACGTTTATTTGATATAATTATATCTGGATTCCTCAAATCGTTCTCAAATGAGAGATCTGTATGTTTTTTCCAAACATCGAAAGCGGCTCTAACTACACTTTGCATTGCTTGATTAGCTAAAGCATAATGCCATTTTATATTTTTATTATTCCATTTATACCGCCGAGTAGTAAAATTTATATCGTCATCGGTGATACCGCATCGCGATGTATTCATTAATTGTAAAGTACATTCATCTAAATCACCAGTAATATCTAGATTGTAGTACTCTTGGAACAATTTTAAAGCAGATTGGAAAGTTGTTACATTTAGTTCTGAAATTTCTTGTTCGTCTATAGTCAAGTATCCAAAATTACGCAGATAGTTGATAGCAAATTGATTCTGATTTTCATGAGATAATATTTCTAATTGAACCTTTGTTAGGGTAACAATTATAATTCAAAATGTAATTATTCTGTTCATTTATTTATATAAATATTTTACTATCATTTCTCTCGAGCCCAAAAGATATAAGATATAATTATTTTTATTTAAAAAAATGAAATTTTTAATTAAGAAAAGTTATATAATAAATGGATTTAAAACAAAATATTAAGCACCAAACAGGTGCAACTGTAAAGGAACTACTGTCGACCAAAGTATTATGTGTACTCGAGTTTGAAGGTTGTTTGATAAGTAGCCAATAGACCTACATAAAATCCAATACCATCAACATTTTCGTCGTTCTATTCTACGTTAGTTCATGTAGGTTTGGATTTTTTAATTTATATTTTAATATTTTTTATCGAAGTTGGAACACAAAAAGTGCACGTTTTTAAGCTTGTTTCAACCATGCGTCACATTTAAGAATTATTATCTCAAAAGCCCGTCATCAGATCGAATCCAAATTTTAACACAATATACATTGGAATGTTGTATAACAGGTTTATTAATTTCACAATTTTGTGTGTCCAAGAAACAAAGTTGTTATCATTGTTGTAAGGTAACTTTTTCTCGGCTCGGGGTGGTTGGAAAATGTAGTTCTTGGTTGCGTTGTAATCGGTATACATCAAAAAGTTATACTGTATGACTGTGAAATACGTAAATTAATTCACTTATTTTATATCGGTTTGTATTTCTACGGGTAAATAACACATGTTTCACCTGCTAGCCGCTCCGGCAAACACTGTACAGCGTTGCTGAGATGGAGCCCATCACTTCCGAGCGAGACGCGCCATGATGCGTGTGGGCACCATTACGGCAACGCTGTACAGCTATTGCCGGAGCGGCTAGCAGGTGAAACATGTGATATTTCCCCGTAGAAATACAAACCTATATAAAATAAGTGAATAAATTTACGTATTTCACAGTCATACAGCATAACCTTTCGATGTATAAAGATTACAATGCAACCAAGAACTACATTTTCCAACCACCCCGAGCCGAGAAAAAGTTACCTTACAAAAATGATAACAACTTTGTTTCTTGGACACACAAAATTTTGAAATTAATAAACCAGTTATACAACATTCCAATGTATATTGTGTTAAGATTTGGATTCGATCTGATGACGGGTTTTTGAGATAATAATTCGTAAATGTGACGCATGGTTGAAACACGCTTAAAAACGTGCACTTTTTGTGTTCCAACTGCGATAAAAAATATTAAAATATAAATTAAAAATTCCAAACCAACATGACCTAACGTAAAATAGAACGACGAAAATGATGATGTTATTGGATTTCATGTACGTCTATTGGCTACTTATCAAACAACCTTCAAACTCGAGTGCACATAATACTTTGGTCGACAGTAAGGGTTCTGGCAACGGAACTCAAACTAAAAGGAGTATACAAGATGAAGAAGGCTGCTCTTCTTGAAGCTGTAAGCAGTGCTTGGAGTAATGCCGGAGATAGTGCTTTGTTTACGTATCAAGAATCAGAGCTGCCTAAGAAGAGCGTTCGCGAACTAAAACAAGTCGCCAGAGAAAACAAAATTAAGGGCTACTCAGTAATTCATTCAAAGAAAGGGTTGCTAAATTTGATAGCGGAAGAAAAGGAACGTTTGGACAAAATCAGGCATTTTGGATTTGATCAAGACCTCTTTGAAATTAAGAAGGAACCAAAACCTGTTCAATCTAAGGACTTAAAAGTTGCGAAGCAAAAATTGGGCCAAATTTTTCCTTTTAAGAAAAATATATTTAATGAAACAGTAGCTAAAAAGTCACCTTTCGAAATTCATCAAGGTGTTCGTACTGTGCTGCACAAAAAGTTTAACGTATGGCAGACAGCTTATACTATACACATAAAAGATTTGCAAGGAAAACCAATAGAACAAATGAAAGCGGTCAGAAAAGGTGTGCATGCAGCCATAAAAGAAGTAAGAAATCTAACTGATTTTAAGCCAGGTGATCAGATGAAAGTAGTTGCAGAAAATAATGATTTTAACCATATGATTTCGTCAAAAAAGAAAAGAAAAGTCAATGCTTCACATCTACTTGACCAAATTGAAAGAATAATAACATCTAATGAAAATGTAGATATAAATAATACCACCTTTTACTTCGAGGTCTACAAAATACCCAGAGGCAAAGGAGCAAAGGGTAAGAAAATAGTCAATATTGCTAAAGATGTTATGGCTAAAAGAAGCATAAACAAAATAACCAACACCGATAACCTGTGCGGGGCAAGAGCAATAATCACAGCCCTCACGTATGAAACTAGAAAGATACTAGACAGGAAATTAACTGATAATGAAATTACCTATATTAGGAAAGGACGTGCCCTGCAGGAAGAATTAGCAAAAGAGTTATGCACAACATTCGGAAAGAACTGTGAAGATGGGTTTAGTTTAAACGATATTAGAGATGTTGCACATCTCATGGGTGTTCGGATTAAGGTTGTTTCGGCTGCCCATTTTAACAAAGTAATCCATTCCTCAGGTGTAAATGACGCGATAACAATTTATTTGTACTTGCATAACGACCATTATGATTCCATTAATAATATACGAGGCTTTTATGGAAGTTCATATTACTGCAAAAAATGAGATATACCTTACGATCATCAAGACAAGCACTCGTGTAAAAAAGATAAAAGTAATGTGTGCAATTTGTGCTTAGGTCGAAAACATGATTTCTCAGAAGGTGTACGACCCCGAGTATACCGTAAAAAGTGCAATAGATACTGTTTTGGTAAAGATTGCGTTGATAACCATGAGAAAGTGTGTGAGGTAGTCTACAAGTGCAATATCTGCAACAAAATATGTCCGAGGATAAATATCAAACATTTAGGTGGCTCCTTTGCCCAATGTAGGAAATGTGAAACATTTGTAGAATACGAAGTCGAATTGAAGTGCACAGAATGTAAAAGCGAGTGCAAAAAAGAAAATGAAAACAAGTTTTACTACAACAACCTACACGAAACTGTACTTACTGAATGTGAGAAATGTGCAAAGGAAGTTGCCTGTTCAATAAAACTCAAGTGTCTAACATGTAATGGTAAATGTAAAAAAATAAACAAGCACAGGTGTGGGTACTCTATGTGTTGGAATTGCCAACAGTACGATAAGCCAGCTCAGCACCAATGTTATATGCAAGAAAGGAAAAACCGTGGGGGATACTGTATGGAAGATTGTATTTGTAATGGAACGGCAGAAAAGCAACATAAAAAATGCACTTACACAGAAAAATACTACTTTTTCGATTACGAAGCTGAACAAGACACCGGCGTACACACGCCAAACTTTGTATCCGTTTATGACTTTAATGGTGTTAGGCGGGCTTTCCTAAAAAAAAGACGAATTTTGTCAGTGGCTAATATCAGAAAACCACAAAGGTTTTACGTGTATAGCACACAATGCAAAAGGTTATGATGCGTATTTTATTTTACAATATTGCGTCAATAATGGCATTAAAATTAAAACCATTTACCAAGGGTCTAAGATTATGGAGCTCAAAATACCCACCCTAAGGCTTAGAATAATTGACAGCATAAACTTGATCCAAGGAGGCCTTGCTGTCTGTCTGTTAGGTAGTCAGCCCGAAGGCTAGTTGGATCCTCAAAAAGTACCGCCGTTACGTTATGTGAGTAGATACCCACAAAAATCCAAGGCAGCACTATTTTGAGGCGTTCTAGGCAAGAAGAGGAGTGAGGTAGTTTGCCATTGCTTTCCTCACTGAGTCAAAACAGTAGTCCTAACCCTATGAGTTGAACCTTTCACAGCATTCACAGGCACTGACTGTGGGAGGCCTTGCATTCTCTCCCAAAACATTTGGACTAAAAGAACTAAAAAAAGGGTATTTTCCACACTACTTCAATAAGAAAGAAAATCAAAATTACGTAGGGTCCATCCCAGCTACTAAATACTATGGCGTTAACACTATGAAGCCTGATAGCAGAAAAGCATTCCTGGAATGGCACGCTGAGAAAGTAAAGGAAAATTACGTGTTTGACTTTAAGAAGGAATTAGCCGAGTATTGTAATTCAGATGTTGATATTTTGCGACGTGGTTGTCTTGCCTTTAGGCAGTCATTTTTAGAAATAGCAAATATAGACCCCTTCCAATACATAACTATTGCCAGTGTTTGTATGGCTATTTACAGGTCAAAATTCCTTGAAGAAGACACGATTGCTGTAGTCAAAGGGCTAAAAAAAGGAAATGTTCAGTAAGGAGTCTATAGCATGGTTAAGTTCGTTCCCTAATGTTCGACTCGCATTAAACGGTGGCGAGGTCACAATTTGTAGAGCCAAAGTCGATGGGTACGACTATATGACTAAAACTGTTTACCAATATCATGGTTGTTTTTGGCATGGTTGTCCCGACTGTTACTCAGGCGATACTATCAACAATGTAAACAATGAAACTATGGCTGACTTGCTTACAAAAACTATAGAGCGAACACAAGCTCTTAAAAATGCCGGGTACAAGGTTGTTGAAATGTGGAGCTGTAAATGGAAAAATTCTAAAGCTTATAAGGAAAGCCTAAACAAAACAAAAGATGTTGTAGAACCTCTAAACCCCAGGGACGCATTCTTCGGTGGTAGGACAAATGCCTCAAAGTTGAAAGTTTCTGAAAAAAAGCTGAGACATATAGATACATGCAGTTTATATCCAACAGTTATGTTTTATGACCGGTACCCTGTGGGACATCCCACTAAAATATTTAAGCCAGAAATATACAATAAAGACTGGTTTGGTTTAGTTAAATGTAAAGTTCTTCCTCCAAGAGGTCTTTATCATCCAGCCCTTCCTGTGAAGCTAGATAAGTTAATGTTTACCCTGTGCGCGAAGTGTGCAGAAGAAAAGGTCGGCCGCTGTAACCATAGTGATGAAGAGAGGGCGCTTTCTGGAACTTGGACTACAATCGAACTTAATAAAGCTCTAAAGAAAGGCTACAAAATCCAGAAAATTTATGAAGTATGGAATTTTGAAGAGAAAAGTAATGAGCTTTTCAGGGACTACATTAAAACCTTTATGAAAATTAAGCTAGAAACTAGTCCTTGGGATGGTGATTACAAATCAAAAGAAAAATATGCAAGGGTTATAAAAAAAAGCAAGGCATAAAGCTTGATATTGACAAAATTGAACCCAATGCTGGGAAGAGGGCAGTGGCTAAAATATGCTTAAATTCTCTTTGGGGAAAGTTCGGTCAGAGGCAAAACATGTCACAAACAGAGTTCATTGATGACCCTGAGAGGTGGTACGACTTGTTATTATATGATAAGATAGAAATAACTAATGTTATGTACATCAATGAGGAAGTAATTGAGGTAACATACCACTACAATGATTTCTATGTAGAAAATGACACATGTACCAACATATTTGTAGCAACCTTCACCACTTCCAATGCGAGAATAAGGTTGTACAACATGCTTGATAGATTAGGGGACAACGTAGCTTATTACGACACTGATAGTGTTGTTTACATAGATGATGGAACAAATACTGTAGAGACCGGATGTATGCTCGGCGAATGGACTGACGAATTCGGAAAAGATGATCACGGTATTGAATGGATAAGCACAGGTCCCAAAAGCTATGCGTACGAAACATATAAAGGCAAACAGGTTACCAAAATTAAAGGATTTACACTCAACCACGAAAATGCCAAAAAACTTAACATGAAGACAATGACCCATCTAATACAAGGTTTTAATAATAATGTTGTTATAAGCAATAACATGATAACAAGAGATACGAAAACAAAAAGCCTTGTTAATAAAAATATTGCCAAAGAATTTAAAGTCGACTACGACAAGCGTTTCATCCAGAAAGAAGAAGACAACATAATTGATACACTTCCTTGGGGGTACTAAATATAATAGTGTACATATTATTTTATAGCTATTTACACCCTTGTTTTAACCATTATTTTATCCTTAATTCGTTAAAAAGTTACTAATAATTTCAGCCTTAAATTTAGCCCTTGTTTTATCCATAATCTTTTAAAAAGTTACTGGTAATTTTAGCCATGTTTTAACCATTAATTTGAAAAACATCGTTAGAATTTTCAATGGTTAATTTTAGCCATTATTTTAGGTGTCTGTAGGATCAATTTGTGTTACGTTTTATAGGTGAAGGTAAGCATAATTTTGTCATTTACATTTTAGAGTCATTTTTATGGTTACTTTTAACCCTATTTTATGAATCTCCTACATTTGCATTACAGCATCATGTAGACAATGAGGATAAAACATCGTTACAAGAAATGAAAAAGGTATGAAATTTAAGTTATAATGACGGGAGTGGATACGTTAACCATAACTTTTCATAGTTAATTTTTATAGATAGATTAACCATAACCTTTGATTGTGTGTCATGGTTACCTTTAACCATAATTATCTTGGTTAATTTTTTGTTAAGTTTAATGGTTACTTTTAACCAAAATTTAGAAAAAATCTGGCAATTTAAAGGTTATTTTTAACCATAATTTTTTTTAATGGTTACGTTCTGCCATAAAGTAATACGAAATATTATGGTTACAAGTAACCATAATTGTTTGGAAGATTTATAATGGTTAAGATAACCATATGTTCGATCAATAATTTTTAAATGATGTTTATGATTGTCCATTATTTTTAATAGAATTTTAATGGTCACTTTATCCATTATTTTTAATAGAATGTTAATGGTCACTTTATCCATTAATTTTTAATAGAATTTTAATGGTCACTTTATCCATTAATTTTAATAGAATTTTAATGGTCACTTTATCCATTAATTTTAATAGAATTTTAATGGTCACTTTATCCATTATTTTTAATAGAATTTTAATGGTCACTTTATCCATTATATTTTTAATAGAATTTTAATGGTTACTTTATCCATTATTTTTTAATAGAATTTTAATGGTCACTTTTGACCACACTTAGTTGTCTGTCCCATATCTACGTCTATACTACTCAACACCCTCATCCTAATCGCAACCTATGCTGCCGAGACCTGTACCAGGGTAAAAGTTGTCCGACCCCTCGCGACACCACTCGCAAACAAAAAGAAAGCTATCGGTAACCTTAATCTAATTCACACGAACCTAAGCTTAAACTTACACTGTATAAGTAAATAACGTACACTAATGAATTATAAATAGACTATAAGTATAAATCCTACACGAGAAAGTAATTAACTAATTAACTCAAAACAATTATAACGCAGCAAGGTCAGTTTGCAC
Source organism: Meconema thalassinum (assembly GCA_946902985.2). NCBI lineage: Eukaryota > Metazoa > Arthropoda > Insecta > Orthoptera > Tettigoniidae > Meconema > Meconema thalassinum. Next base: position 182,780,840 of record OX336393.1, read on the forward strand.
TCTGGATGCAACCAAACAAGCGACTGGTCAATCGTCAAGCACGTGGCCAAATAGCGTCATTCAAATTGGCAGCGCTGTATGGTTTCCATGGCAACAAGTCTTGCGTGCGATCTAGTCGTCAACTGTTTTTGCCCAGTGGCACCGAAATGTCAGATTCCAACTCTGGATAATACAACTGTAGTTATTAGTTAGGCTGTAATTTAGTTTCTTTCAATTTTATTCTTGTTGTTTTGTTTAGTATAATATTTGTAATATTGTAGTGAGTTAGCCGTGCGGTTAGGGGCGCGCAGCTGTGAGCTTGCATTCGGGAGATAGTGGGTTGGAACCCAACTGTCGGCAGCCATGATTCGATCGAACAGAAAATAAAACAGACACACAACAGTAACACCAATGACGGATAGTGCTTCAGAACTTATGTTGTCGGCGGAACTGAGCACGTGCTCCACTCCGGGCGAGCATGCAGCACAGGACGAGGCTCTTCTTTCCAGCGTGCTAACCTCGAAAATTTTTAAATTACTAAGACGTAATATAAGCGATACTTGTACGCAATAACAAAGGTAATCAATTGGCAGATAATTGTAGGAAGCTATTATGACGAAAAATAAATATGTTCAGAGTTCCTTCATGATAAAAGGTGAGACAACAAAACCAGTGTAGGGGGGATTTCCGTTAAAAGTAAAAGCCCATAAGACCCACAGTCTTTTCTAAACGCTGGATGCTCTATAGTTCTATACACCCCTATTGGCGGAGCTTCTTGTTTTCTTTTGTTTCTAAATTTGAAACAGTTGGTCGTTGGCCGATGTGTGTTATGCCGTATAAGTGTTATTTATTGTGTTGTTGTCATAAAAATTAGTTTTGAAGACTGCATTTTGTGTAAGAAGCCACTCGACGATCCGATGGACATTGTTTGTGTTTTAAAAGGTTTGACTTCGTTAATTATTGCAAGTGAACAACGATGTGACGGTCTTGCTGATCAGTTAAGACAGTATCTAGAAGATTCAAAGGAGCTGATTATTCATAGTTCATGCAGGTAAGTTGTTGGTATTTGATTAATATTCGTTACCGTACCTTTGAAATGCATACTCATAACAACACTGCACCAGCTAATATGCTATTACTGATAAGAGTCCATTAGTGCAAAAGTGCGGGGAAGCGGACGTCCATAGACATCGTCTTCGATTCCAACACAATGGTTTCCACTTCTCAGACAGACTTTCTAAGTAACACCAAAAACAAGGGACGGTTCATCTCTACGTTGACAAAGGAGCTTAGAAATGCTGGAGTTGCTGTTCGTCAGGCGACAGGGGACGTAGCGTTGTATCTAGATGCCGAAGATCATGCTGTTACTGTTATAGCGTCAGACACTGATGTTCTATGCATGTTGTTGGCAAAAGCAAGAGAGAACAACATCCATTTTTACAGTCCTGGAAACTCAAAATCTCTTAGAAAGATTTTCCCTATCACAAACATTCAGGAAGATATCGGCGAAATGAAAAGTTGTGTGCTATTTGCACATGCCGTGAGCGGATGTGACACAACTTCGGCTTTTTTTTTGGCAAAGGGAAGAAGCGTCCATGGGGCATTTTCAAAAACAACGAGGATCTTTGGATAACTGTCGATGTTTTCAATCAGCCTGGCGCATCCAAGGAAGATATCAAGATAGCTGGAGAAAAATTTGTTCTGGAGTTGTTCAACGGAAAGAGCTTCAATTCTCTAAACGAGCTTCTTGTGCATCTGTATGGAAGGACTATCGCAAGACAGACAGTTACTGCTTCGTTCGATTTGGCCACTTCGCCGCCAACGTCCGACGCATGCCGGAAACATTCACTGCGTACATATTTGCAGGTATATATTATTTTCAGTATGTTGTTACAGCATTTTACTTTGCTGTGATAAAATTAACATTCTCATTTGTTTACAAATTGGTTTGAAATGGCATTCAGGTGCAGGACTAGCTAGGCAATAAGCTGCAAGCTACTGAGTGGGGTTGGCGATCCACTACAAATGGACTTCAAACTATTCCGATGACTGCCCCTCCAGCTCCTGATTCTCTCTTGCAACTCGTCTCCTGTAATTGCAAGGGCGCCTGTACATCACGTTGTGAATGTCGCCGCTCTGGACTGGAATGTTCGTGGATGTGTGGAAAGTGTCGTGGAGTTACCTGTGAAAACGGTGTGAAAGAAATTGATCTCGAAGAAGATCCTGATGATTTTTAACTTTTCTCTTAGTGTTGAATTGCTAAGACCAAAGATGTTAACATTGTTGGTGCTAGTGAGAGTGCAGCATTGGTATTTTTGAGAACGCCAACGCCTTTTTATTTTCTTGTATTGTTATGGAGCAAAGTTTAGTTTTAACATTTTCTTTGTAAAAATAGGGTGTACCGGTACAACATGTATACATACAGATTTAATAAGGTATCTGCAGTAATTTCTAACAAAAAATATTTGAATTATATGATGAATAATACATTATAAACTGTATTTTTTGGGCGGCTTCGGTGGCGTAGTTGGTAGCATGCTGAGCTTCTATGCCCAAGATAGCGGGTTCAAACCCGGCCAAATCCGTCGGATTTTTTAAGAGCGTTAAAAATCCATCAGTATGCCTTCCTTCGGAGGGGGAAGTAAAGCCGACGGTCCCATGCCATAGATTTATGGCATGTTAAAGAACTTTCCACTAATTACACCTGTGTGAAACTAAATTGTATAGGTTAAGAATGTAAACAACGCTCTTAGGTTGCTACGTTCGTTGCCAAGAGCCGACTGCGGTGGCGTCTAGTAGCTAAGTTCTGAACTATTCTTAGTCGTTGAAGGTGGCGTTTGGCGGCCAAAGTAGGAACTATTTGAAAAATTCAAAGTTGCAGTCCTTACTTGAATTTAAAAAAAACAGATACACACACTACTACAGTCATCACAATTAACACCGGTTATCAGACAGATTCTACACACACCCAAGGTACACGGGGCTACATGACCGCGTTGTTGCAGCCCCTAAAGTAAGGAACCAACCAACCATAAACTGTATTAGTTTTAGGCAGAAATATCTACTCCGATATTCCCCTACATTTTACTTAAGATATTTGCTGTCCGAAAAATGGCATTAAAATAATAATTTATGATCGCCAAGTCACAAATGGTTACATATTTTACATATTAAAACATTAATTTTGTTTACATAGCTCAATAAAGCACGTAAGAAAAAAAACGCACCGAGAACACCTTATAGAATGAAGAGATGTCGATTGGGGGGGGGGACTCAAAATGCGAAATTGAATTATTTTCACTATTAGGAGCAGATGTACAAAAAGGGTGATTTTCAATAAAATCACAAAAAAATGAAAAAAAAATCATTTTGGAGGGGGGATTTTTGAGAGAGGGGGGGGGGGTGTTTAAATCGTGAAATATTTTGAAAAGAGGGGAAGTACTTCATTTATCATAAAGAAAGGAAGCTCCTTTCGGATGTAACAATGCAAAATCAGAGCGCGTCCTGGTCGCAGTGTGTGTGTGTGTGTATCGCAGACGGAAAAGAGAATGACGTAACAATCTTTTGTTTACACCGCTATAGCTCGGCAACTATTATTTGGACATCAATTATAAATACATCGAATGAAAGCTTATTTTGTCGCCAACAACTTTTATAGAAGACTTGTCTGCGATATTCGTGATAGTTTGCCAACAAACGTCAAAAAAAAAGAAAAACGTGGCACTTATTTTTTTTAAATTTCGCGGCATTTTTTCGTTTTCTGTTAGACCGGAAGTATCGCTAACATGCCAACCCATAAATTAACTTATAGCTTATTTTTTCTCCCTTAATTTAAGCCATGTTAGCGCACTGTAAGGCAAATAGTTCGCTTACAATGCGCATTCCAGTGACACCACCTACTTCTCCAGCATTCCAGGAGTTCAAACGGCTGGAAATCCAAGAAGACCGAGGACTTTTAATATGTTGTTAAGAACATCAAATAGGACAACTGAACTAATTTTCAGCTTTACTAAAAAATTTTCAAGGTTGAAACCTAAAATCCTGGGCTATTTGTGCATCGTCCTGTGTGTGTTCGTAATCAGTATCACTAATATCACTTTCACTGTCACTTTCATAATTTTCATCTGGCTCATAGAAACTGTCGTTCAATTGTTCTTCCATTACCGGTACGCCACTGTTCAGGGCTGGGCCGGAAGTTGCAATGTCTATTTTCTAGCTATTTCACTTCCTACCTTGCACTGTACTTCTAAACTACATACGTGACCATCTGATAACATATTTTCAATCACATCATTCTGTACATCGTGTACATCTTTATCGTTAGCGGCTTTGGTGGCGTAGTTGGTAGCATGCTGAACTGTTGTGCCCAAGATAGTGGGTTCAAACCCGGCCGAAGTCGTCGGATTTTTTAAGAGCGTAAAAAATCCTTCAGTATGGCTTCCTTGGGAGGGGAAGTAAAGCCGGCGGTCCCAAGACATAGATTTATGGCATGTAAAAGATCCTTCCACAGACTAAACTTGTGTGCAGCTAAATTGTTATGCTAGATTTCGTCGGAACGCTCCATCAAAGTTCCAACGTTCACCACTAGGCTTCATTGATATCTGGTAGCGAAAGTTGGAACTACTTGAAATTGAACGGAACTTGTAGCTCACCCTAAGAGTGTCCGCTGGAAGCTGCTAAGACTCAGGAGAGCCGAACATGTCCTCGGACACTCCCGGCACTAAAAAATAAATCTTTATCGTTATCACTTTTGCTTAATATTGTGTCAAGAAACTCCCTTCGTCCTTCAGTCTCATACCTTTCCGTCCTGCTCTGCTCAGTTCCTGACGAGTAATCCCACAGTGTACTTTGTGAAGCGGCTTGCGTATGTATTAGCATTCCTGCATGAGAAGTATATCCACATGTCGGCACCGGACACCTTATTGAAGGAACAGTTCCTGACTTTCAATTTTGGACCTTGAAGCTTTTCATTTCATTTCATTTTCAAAAGTTGCGTTTCATCATCGCCTGTCTTTTTAAAATGCATTGAACACACAGTAACCCCATTACCGGGCGAAAAATGTTTCCTCTTGCAAAATTGTACCCAACTGCTAAATCTACGTGGCGACTTACTTCGATTTGGAAATCTATGGAAATGTACTTCATTTTCTCTACAGTTTCGGTTTTTACTCGTTGTGTTGTTACAACCGTATACACTACAACTAGCTATCACACTCGATTATAATAAACAACACTAATAAACGGAAGAGTGAAAGCGCGCGTATTGCAACAATCAACCGAATGGAGCGGATAGCACACTCACCGCTTATAGCGCAGTGACGTCACAGCTACTCGTGTTTCCGTTTACCGGCCTGCAGGGCGGCATAGAGCAAAATCAAATATACAGTTGAACACTGCCTGATACATACGTTGATTTTGAGGCAAGTTGACTTTTGTGTTTTGGTCTCCTTTAAGAGAAGACAACAAGAGGAATCAGGGACAGTTCTACGACAGCAGACGGATGGACGCCGGAGGCGAGCACCTCACGGCGTGGCGGGACCCCATAGTGAACGACGGCTAGACTACAAAACTTCCAATGGTGAGTGTGCCAGCTTTTCCTCTTTCCTCCTCTGCCCCTTTAACAACACTTTGCCCCTTGCTTTATTGCATTAAACCCTAATTTACAACTAAGGAATCTCTCTGTCATTTGCCTCGTTATCACAATCCCAGCTCCCCTGTCCACAATTACACTACAGCCTGCAACCAGCCCGCTGACGTAGCAGGAACCAGCTGTCTCAGCAAGGTCACACACGCGTGCCATCAACTGAGCGAGTGGCCTGCGTACCAACCTGTAGGCAATGCCCATCCGTAGCCCACACCCGTTCCATCTACACTCACACGTCTCATCCCGTTCTGCATCCCTCGGGCCCTCACAAGCAAACCCCCAAACACGCCAAGCGAGTAGCCAACCCAGGGAACCCCGAGGGGGTAGAACAATATGTACCGGCACTGTTTCTTTTGCAGATGGTAGGGACTTATATCAGAAATACTACACGCTAGTCATGGGATGAACAAGCCGTGCAAAGGGCCATATATGCTGTAAACAATGAGGACATGGGCTACCAAACAATTTGGTTTACCTCAGGCGACTTTAAAAAGGTGTGCCAGAAATCGAAACAAACAAATAAGCAAAGAATTAGGCAGGTTCCGGTCGACATTTGAAAACGAATTAGAGCAGGAAATAGACAATCATTTAAAGCTTCTCGAATCTCGCCTTTTTATGGCATGACATGTACATAAGTAATGGAACCAGCTCACCTGGTTGCAGAACAAAATGGCATAGGCTACCCCACAGATTTGTTTTAAAATTTCAAGTTGGCCGCTGTGCGCTATATTCAAAGTGATAATTAATCTTTGAACTAACGCAAGTGAGAACCCCTATATGTCTGGCTGGGACTGGCTGAAATGTTCGGAATCGTAATCCAGACCTATCTCTAAAGAGGGTCATGCTTTCCAAAGAAACGTAAAAAAAACTCAAGAGTTCTTCAGGCCTTCTAAACAGCAGTTCCAATACCAAACTTCTAGAAGAGAAAGAACACCAGAAGAAATTCGCTGAGAAACGTTGATCATCTAGACCAGTGGCGTAGCTAGGGGGGTTACTGGGGGTTAGAACCCCCCCCCCCCCCCCCCCGCATTGGAAAATCGGCAGGCATGTTGTTTGTGTCTGTTTGACCACCTAGTTGATGATGTACTGTTGACGCCTTTCGGCCCGGGTCCCCATTTGAGGCTACACACGTCTTCATGACATCGTATAGCCACAGTGTATAATACATACAGATCGCGAAGCTTGGCTCATATGTTTTTCTACCGCGCGACAACAATGCTCTCACGCAGCCAGCAAGCATGTGCTGACTGCGCTGTGTTGGTGTATGTTATTGTTGCTGGATTTACTGTATGTTAGCATTGTGTAGGCTGACCGTTATATCTTTAATTTAACATGTCTACAAGAGGAGATGTGCTGTTCAATAAACAGACCAATATAGACGCAATATTTCAGTGTTGCCAAGTAACCTATACGTCGCTTTTCAGTCGGTCAACACGAGTGTACAGTACCCAATTAGGTTGGGTCGGGAGTGACAATTTATCTCCTAGTGCCTGAAATAAAAGTAAATGAATCGTTTATACACTTAATAAAACACTTCTCAAATAAAGGGGGTTTGTATGAGAAGCGTCTTATTAAATGTATTAATAATTATTGTATTATGAATTACACAATTCCTCAGGGAAATTTATTGATACTCCTCGCCCAATCTATTTGGGTGTATTCGTGATGACCTACGGACTAGTCATTCTATTAATATAGACTGTTCAAATAACAAGACGACACCCGAGTTTCCAAAGGACCCTAAAAGGTAAGATTTGAGCTATGGATTTTAGGCTAGTATTATAAAGCTTTTCAAGGGGAGCGTGATGGCGCAGTGGCTTAGCTGCTCGTCAATCACCCGGTGACAGCGGGGTGGAATTTTCACATGAAAAATTACGTGGCGTCAGGAAGGGCACCTGGCTTAAATCCCTAGCCAAAACCAAAATGAGCCTAGTAGGCTCCGGCGACCCCAATTAATTGGGATAAGCAGTAGAACGCATTATAAAGCTTTTCAAACAACGGAACTAGGTCTTTAACTGGTTATAAATCAATAATAATGTTATTGGTTTTAGGTCCCTTTCAACTACCCGTCAGCTGGGGTTACTTTACACACTTTTCATGTGTTTTTTAAATTGTATTTGTCGTGGTAGGTTGTTAAATTGATTGAGACATGTTTATGTATTCCTTAAGGGTACTTACAAAGAACATAGCATCACCGTGAGTGCAAACTATCTCTCAGACACTTTTAAAAATAAATGAACACGTGTGTAAAGTTACCCCACCCTTGGGGTTACTTTACACAGACATGCACTTATCATGGCGTTTGGCTATACAGCCTCACAAGGGGTTACTTGACACATGCCTGGAACTTTTCATTGGAAAGATAACACTCATTTGAAGTGAAGAGGATACTTTCATAGCTTAATTGAATTGTCTGAATACATTATAAAATAAATTAAACGTGTGTCAAACGTTTAATTTTATGTTTGTAGAAAAGAAAAAGAAAAACAATGCTGCTGAAGTGTTAGTCGTAGAAAGGTGACAAACTTTGTTTTTACAGGAGCCTAAGGCATCATTAACAGAAATGTCACGTTAATAGACTCTATATTTACATCAGTGACTGCAGGTAGCTGGTTTTGGAAATTTTGAGTAAAATGCCTGTTAATACAAGACGCTGCAAGCTGTACGAGTAAAAGCCCGTAATTGTGTTTTTTCTATTTCACTCCTTTGGATATTAACTGCAGCTATAAATGCACTGTACATTGTTAAGTTGTATAGAAACTTTCATTTCTATGACTTGGTCATATTTTACTAGATGTTCTAATTTGTGACAAATACATTTCCCTAAAGACTAGATGTGGAACATGTTTCCTTGTTGAGACACATTACTAGGCTCTTACTAATCCGCAGCACTCAAATACTCTGGGATTCAAATATGAAATAGTAAACACTGGCTTTTGTGTCAAATAGCCTGTGTAAAGTTACCCCCTCCAAAGGGCGAGTCGTGCACCTTCGGTTATTTTAGGATTCCTAGTAATGTGACTCAACAAGTAAACATGTTCCACATCCAATTTCCGCCTCTCTAGTCTTTAGGGAAATTGATTTGTCACAAATTAGAACATCTATAAAAAATATGACTGTCATAGAAATGAAAGTTTCTATACAACTTACCATATGTACAGATACTCAAGTGCACTAAGTTGCAATTATTATCCAAAGGAGTGAAGTACAAATAACACAAACACGTATTTCTTACTAGTACAGCCCACAGCGTCTTCTATAAACTGGAATTTTACTCAAAACTTCGAAAAGCAGCCACGTACAGTGCTCAAAAGATTTTAGCGAAAAGTGTGTAAAGTTACCCGGTCTGTGTAAAGTAACCCCAGTTGACTACTGTGGGTTTTAAAGACGCCGGGGTGCCGGAATTTTGCCCTGAAGGGGATCTTTAACGTGCCATTAAATCTAGACGCGGCTCCCTCGCATTTACGCACCCTTAAATGGCAGCTGACTGCGCCAGGATTCAATCCTGCAACCTTGGGGACAGCAGGCGAGAACGCTACCCCTGAGCCACGCAGCCAGTCGGTTATAAATCAGAAGCATGTTTTGGTGGGATTTCTAAGCATGGCTTCGGTGGCGTAGTCGGTAGCATGCCGAACTGCTATGCCCAAGATCGCGGATTCAAACCCAGTCGAAGTCGTCAGGCCCATGTCATAGATTTATGGCATGTAAAAGAACCTACAACTACAATTGGTAATGTGTAGCCAAAATGTGTAGGCCATTGGGTTAGAAACGATCTATTAAGTTCCAACGTTCACCGCTGGGTGTCAGTGACAGGGGCATCTGGTAGCTAAAGTTGGAACTACTTGACATTGAAATTGGGGAACATACGGGCGTTCATTTGGAATGCATTGCTATGGACATTGGCTGTAATTCAAATATAAATAGGCCTATCTATGCATTTTGAAAATTAAGACATAAGTAAACGTAAATGATGTCATTTCAAACACGTGCCCATATTTCAATTTTCATATGTAGAAAATGGCATTTTAATAGTCAGAGAGCTGATTTAATGAATAAAGTCTATTTTGTACAATAATATAAACTTATTCTCGAATCATTTTGAAGCAAGCCAATTTGTGTCGTCAGCATAATGCTCACAAACTTAGATGTGGTACACTGTTTGTTTCTCTTATGAAATATCTGGTCTCCCACATGGCTGCTGTGAAGGTACGCTACACATTTGTCATTGAGGAAATTATTTGTATAATTGACATTGTATTATTTTGTCAAATTCAGGAATGAAAGGTTTCAACCCCACAGAAAAACTACGAAGTACCTACATTTGAGCCATTTAAGACCTTAAGATCTTTCTATACTTTTCGTTTCACAAATCACACTGGTATATTTACTAATTAACTATAATGTTACTCAATTTTATGGAATAACCAGCTTTTGATATGATTGAGAATTTGATATTATATTATACCCCTACTATATAGCTTCGCCCGGTATCTTAAAGGGTTTACCCAGCGTAAGCTTAAAAGGCGAACGGACGGCAGGATCCAAACGCAATTCAGAAAAGTCGAGGTGAACAGCGAAACTCCAAATACACTGAAGAAAATAAAAAATTGCAACACCATGAAGGCATTATTCGTTTGTGTTGATTTTCAAGATATGGAACGATGCCATGTAGGTATATAAACGATCAAAGTTTCAGACCCATTGGATTGTTGCTACAGGTCTCCCCACGTGATTGGTCGCGGAGGAATCAACTCCAGTATACGGACTCTGGTGTAGCGTAGTTGACTTGCAGTCTGTGCAGTGAAGTGTTCCCCGTCAAACATGCCTCGACGACAGAGAAGAGCACGCTAACAACAACTGTCGTCGTTTGAGAGGGCCCGGATAATTGGGCTGTGTGAGGCTGGATTATCGCTAAGGAATGCCGCTGCACGTGTCGGTCGACGGGCATCTACGGTACAATGTGTATGGCAGCAGTGGTCAAATGAAGGTACCCACACTCGTAGACCTGGCACAGGCCCAGCGCGACAGACAACTGTGAGAGAGGATCGCCGCATCATTCGGATGGCCCGGATGGAACCCCATGCAACAGCAGCGCAAATTCGAGCAGCTGTGGCACCCCACGTTACACAACAAACAGTTGGTAATTGCCTGCGTGCAGCTGGCTTGCGATCCCGTGTTCCTGCAGAAGGTGTTCCATTGACCCCACAACAGCGACGTGTAAGGCTGGCCTGGTGTCGAGAACGATCGACGTGGGTCGACGAATGGCATAGGGTCGTCTTTAGTGATGAATCGCGCTTCTGTCTTGCCCGCAGTGATCGCCGGAATCGTGTGCGCCGACATACCGGGGAGAGGGGCCACCCAGACCTTATTGTCGAGAGGCACACAGGGCCAACACCAAGCATTATGGTCTGGGGAGCTATTGGCTTTAATGTGAAATCACAATTAGTGCTTGTTGAGGGCACTATGACTGCTCGACAGTACGTTGATAGGGTATTCAATCCAGAGGTTGTCCCTATGACGGCGAACATTGCTAATGGGATGTTTCAGCAGGACAATGCCCGGATCCACACTGCACGCATCTCCAGAGAAGCTCTCCACGACATCACAACCTTAAAATGGCCCGCCAGATCCCCGGACCTCAGTCCTATTGAGCATGTGTGGGACATGATGGGTCGACAACTGGCCACCGTCCTCAGCCACCCACAACTCTGGAACAACTGACCCGTGCAGTGCAGCAAGCATGGGCCACAATTCCTCAGGAAGCGATCCAGGGCGTTATTGACTCCATGCCTCGACGAATTCATCAATGTATTGCAGCTCGTGGTGGGCACATCCTGTATTGATTGTTGTCCAAACTTGCGGTCAGAGGGACCTGAAAGTGTAATCATCGAATCACAACCGAACACTCGTCCTGTATTTTCAATTGCAGCAATGTAGCACCACTCCTTCTGGGTGTTGCAATTTCCATTTTCTTCAGTGTACATAGTCTACTCTTCTCTGAAGTTTTTAATTCGACATGACTCGACAGTTGATGCTGGCCGAAGCTGGGGTGATAGGCTCGATCGCTAGCTCGTAAACTCGCTCCGAAGGTAGTAATTTAAATTTCCACTGAATGGAGATTGTTGTAAGAAATGAAAACGTAACATCACATGTAGTGGGTGATTTATTAAAGACAGAGACATGCAGTCGCGAACGTTTTTGTAGAACTTTTCATGCTGACCAATTCTTACACTCATAGTATATAGATATTATTAATGGTTTACCCAGCGTAAGCTTAAAAGGTGCAAGGACGGCAGGTTTTTCTTCGACTCGATTTACTGAAATAGTTACTGCTCGGCTTGCTTTGGTCATAAATGAATGTTTTCCTACAGAAACCTTTCTCGAGAAATCCTTTACTGAATGGTGAGAACCGCATCAAAATCCATTCAGTGGATTTCGAGATTGCCCGGAACATCCAAGAATTGGGGACTTTGTTTTATACTCTGTAGAGTATCATCATCATCATCATCTTGCACAGTTTCCAGCCACTGGCCGGGTCTGTTTGGAACACAAGCCTCTCCAACGTCTTCTGTCTTCCCACCATCTCTCAACCTCCACCCTTGTCCAGTCTTCTCCTCTCTTCCTCACGCTTTCTTCCACCCCCTTCAGCCATCTGTCTCTCGGTCTCTTTCCTTCCCACTTCATCTCGTGTACTCTCCTGGGTATCCTCTTCTCCTCCATTCATTTTACATGTCCATACCATCTAAGTCTAGATTTCTCTATACCATCCTGTAATGGTTCCTCCTTCATTAATTCTCTGGTCCTCTCATTTCTTATTCTGTCCATCTTTGCAGCTCCAATACTGCTTCTCAAGAACCTCATCTCACTGGCCTGTATTTTGCTCTTCTCCCTTCCTTTCATAACCCAGGTCTCCGAGGCATACGTCAGGATAGGGACATAGTACGTCCGATATATGATCTTTTTGCTGTTCTGAGGGACACCCTTGCTCCATAACATGCTTCTCACACTCCTCCGAAATGCTTCTGCCTGCCTCCCCCGCTCATTTATTTCTCGATCGTTTCTTCCATTCTCTTGTATCAGGCTTCCCAGTTACTTGAAACTCTCCACTTTCTTCAACTGTTCCCCACCAATTGTTATTCCCGTTGTGGTTCTTTCCTTCTTCCTTGTTGTGATCACCATCTCACTCTTATTTATGCTAAATTTCATCCCATATCCTTGTATTATTCCTTCCCACACGTCCAACTGTTCCTGTACCTCCTCCTCCTTGTTTCTCCAAATCATCTGCAAACACCATTGCTTTCATCTTTCCTTCCCCAATTACTTGTGCCACTCTGGTCACTATGTCATCCATCACCGCAATGAAAAGTAATGGTGACAGTGCACTTCCTTGTTTCAGGCCGTTTCTCTGTTCCAACCAGTCTGATCTCTCTCCTCCCACTTTCACACAGCTCACGCTTCCCTTGTACATCTCCTTTATCCTCTTTATAGTCCATCTCTCTACTCCCCTATCCTCCAAAGACTTCCATACTTTGTTTCTACATACACTGTCATATGCTTTTTCAATGTCCAGGAAGGCCATCAGTAGATCTGTTCCATACTAATAGTGCTGTTCTTGTAACTGCCTTACAGCAAAAATCAAATCCACTGTGGACCTTCCTGCTCTGAAGCCATGTTGTTCTTCACTCATCCCTCCTTCTATCCTTGTCCTAATTCTCTTTTCCAAAACTTTCTCGAAGATCTTTGCACAATGACTCATCAGTGTTATTTCCCGATAGTTTCTGCAATCTGTTCTACGACCTTTCTTGAAGATTGGGACAATTATTCCTTTTTTTCCAGTCCTCTGGGGTCTTCCTTTCCTTCCATGCTGTCCTCATCACTCGGTACAACCACTGTATCCCCACCTCTCCTGCTGCTCTCACCATCTCCACACTCAACTCATCCACACCCGGTGCCTTCCCTCCTTTCATCTTGTTCACTGCATCTTCCACTTCTTTCCATGTTAAGCCCTTTTCTGTTTGCAGTTCATCTTCCTCTTCCCCGATTTCTTCCTCCTCACCATCATTTCCATTTGGGTTCAGAAGTTCTTCAAAATATTCTTTCCACAGTTTCTTCAGTTCTTCCCTATTTTCTATCTCTTGTCCCCTTTTGTTCACCATTCTAACATAATCCGTAGGATCCTTCCGCCTCTTATTTTTTACCATCCCATACAGGACCTTTTTTGTACCTTCACTATCCTCCTTCATCATCTTTGTCCACTCTACCATCCACTTTCTTCTCTCCTCAGCCACTACTCCTTTCGCCTCCTTCTTTCTTTCCTGGTACTCTTCCCTTGTCTCTACCGTCCTTTTTTGATACCACCTCCTAAAGGCTCTATTCTTTTCCCTTACTATATCTTTTGTCTTCTCATTCCACCATGGTGTTTCCTTCCACCTCTTCTTACTACTTGTCCTCCCACATACTGCTTCTGCTGCACCTGCTAGTGTCTTCTGAAATCTAGCCCATTCCTCTTCCACCCCTCTTTCTTCATCTGTTGGAATTCCTTCCTTTACCATTTTGAGGTTCTCGACCCTTCTATCTCCTTCTTTCAGTTTCCATATCCTTATACGTCTTTCCTGGTTCTCAGTCCCTTTCTTCTCCTTACTCCCTCTCAGGTTCATTACCAGCAATCGATGGTCGCTATCCAGGTTCTCCGATGGTATAACCTTGATGTCCGTGATGTTCTTATTTAGTTCTTTCTCATACAGTATATAGTCGACCACAGACTTCCTGGTCAAGTCATCACTGTACCATGTGATTGTGTGGCTCTCTCTTTTCTTAAACCAGGAGTATAATTGAAACAAATACATGAATTTATAACTAGTATGGGCTATTAATTCTATGCAAGACTCATTAAATACATCATATAACTGTACCTAGGGATACTTGTAGAGGACTGAACTAATAAAAACATAGCAGTTTTTTTATGTTCCTATGAATTAAAATTGTACAGTATATCAACATTGTGGCTGTTCTATTCTGTAGTAGTTAGTGATATAACATGACTAATGATTACAATGGAAATAATCACTCAGGTGAGTAAAAATTCATAAAACCCCTGCAAAAGTGAAATCATCTGTCCCGCGAATAATGTGCTCCACCGCGAGCGCTGGTGTTTCTTCACCTAGCAAGAGGATGTTATTTTGTAACACAGCCAGCTTCGCGTCTGTGTAATTACAACTCTCTCCTCCCAGAGTTCCAAATCTATCTCTTCCCCCGCGAAATATAGCTTATTTCAAACTGAGGCTAGCACCAAATAATTTTGAATCCACATAGCGGGACAATATTGCCTTTTTTTTCTTTTTTTTTGGCGGGGAGAAGTTATATGTAAATTAATGTAGTTTTTATTAAAATAACGTGTTTTAATAAGGACTTAGAAAATTCTATGGGTACAATAAAACACTAATTTTGGGATCGTTATTAACTTCTTCAGCATGAGATAACTGTCAGCCGAGTTGCTTCATATTACTGAAATATATATCCAGCAATTCCCCGAATTACGGTTATATCCCAGTTACGAATGAGTGAAATTTGTCGCATGTGAGGTGTAAGCAACTATAATATACAATAGTTCAGAGCTTTCCGCACGAAAAACACTATTTAGTAGATGAAATAATCCGTTCATATGGGCATATTCCTTCGCGTCTTCCCCTTACCATCCATATCTCAATCCGATTGAAATAGTTTGGGGGGACATAATAGGTAAAGTTGCAGAGTAGTACATTGGAGGCACCTTAAAAGAAAAAGAGGCAATGAATGCACGAACATTAAATGAGATATTTATACTGTGTCTTTAACAAGTTTTTTAACATTGCTGCATGCAACTGTGCATTTTGAGACAGAAAGGGCTAATTTTTTGTTGTTCTTGTTCACCCTATTGCATGATACCTGAGATTTACATTCAATGTTATTGTGTGCATGATGTTATCCAATTTCTTAGTATATTTTGGCTGATGAAGGATTGTAATAGAATTCGAAACATGTACCAATAAGTTACACTTATTTTGAAGTATTGATTCCAGAGGCGGCTCCAGTCCCGCGCAAGGGGTAGTGCCAAGTAAAAAATATGAAAATATTGGTATTTTCATAACAGTATATCAGAGCAGGGTTCGATTTCCGATGTATATATAGGACCTACACTAATCTTGATAGTCAACATTTCACATCGGGACTTACTGAATATAATATATACGATAAGAAAATATATAAAAATATATAAAATAAACTTTTTCAGCACTCAACCATTCACTCATTAATAGCCTACAACACAAACTCAATGTTTGACTCTTTAACACCTTGACTCACTAAAAATAACCACGAACCGTTAACAAGAACTGAGGATAGACTAGACTACAAATAGGAATTCGCGCGATTTCATCCAAGCCTGACAGTTGCAGATGGTTTATCAACCATAAATATTTAGCTACCGAGAATAATCCGTGAAGCCTTAACATCTAGGCCTACGGTAGTCATGATCTTACTTTTTTCCCTCTTCTATTCATTCTCTTAGTTATTCACTTTACCAAATAAGGAATTAATAAATACATACATATTATTTTCACTGTTTATTACGGCGCAAGTTTAAATTTCACTGTTGGACCCAGAGAATTAATGCTCTTTGTGTGAGAGCGATTGGTTGTCAGTTTGTGTCAACCAACACCCCACCCCACCAATAACCAATGAGTCAAATTACTTCCAGCCAATCAGGCCATTAGCCCACACGCTCTTCTCTTTGTGACAGCTTGTGACAGGCATGTCGCTGGCCCAGTACCTCGTAATGGCCGATAGATAGCATTGCACTTCACTTTCAGTACCGCTTTGAGCCATACTCGATTCGGCACGGAGACCAGCATATTTCCTCAGAGCGAGTGACGAGAGAGGCAACGGAAAAGATCGTAAATGTGCCTGCGCATGCGTCAACCGTGCCGTATAGACCGCGGCTCAAGATATCACTGGGGCGAAGATGGAATCAATGATCATACTTTACGGACGGAATATTTTAACTACAAAGTAATTTGAAACTAATTAGATAGCGGTATTAAACGTAGGCGTTCGAAATTATTCTTTCAGGACTATGAATAATTTATTTTCTCTTAGGGGGCAGTGCCATGGCACGGTGGCACTACGCTTAGAACCGCCCCTGATTGATTCGACGGACAATAAAGTATTTTAATACAGTTTGTAATTTGCAACGTCAATACAGACCAAAAATGGAAGCAAATATTCCCGAGTTTTGGAAGTTTAGAAAAATGTGCACCAATGAAATTTACGTAGCACTGGCCACCCATCTACGGGTGGGCATAACACTCATCGGGTTAACTGCATATTTTACATATTTAGACTTCTCTAACCTAATCATTTGACCAAATGAGATATCAGTAAATATCTCCTCATCAATGTTACTCATTGCTTTGAGTAATTCAGCTACAATGTTATTGCTGCCTGCTGCATTTTGAGCTTTTTAACTGCTTTACAGCTCTTTGTATTTCTTCAGGTAAGATGTCTGGTTCTATTTCAGTATCTTGCATTCATCTGAAATCAATTGAGTTGAATCTTCTTTGTACATGTCTTCACAATACTTTTTATATCTATCCAAAACACATTGAAAATCATGTATGTATTTGTTGTCATTTTCTATGAACCACGCTTTGGGTTTGAATTTGAGGTATAGATGGAGGCTGGATTTAGACAGCTCCTTAACCCGGTCCTTGAGTCAATCCTAATTGGCTACATGGATAATTCTTGCCAGGCGCGTCCACGTCGCGGGGGTGGGCAACGGTACTGTAATATACCCTGGAACTACAGTACCGGATAAGTTCTGGTGAGGACCCAGTCCTATGGGGTATAACATAGGCCCCGTGCACAGTGTTACGTGCGAAGACCTCAACGGAATCTGCAGCGGAGAAGATGGACTTCAGAACGCTGGAGATTGCGGAAGAGGCAACCCAGTACTCGGGGAATAGTATGAGTACAGCATCAATCGGCAGCGTCTGTTTCCCATGTTAGGGGCGGCTGCAAGGGCGTATGTTCTCCATGTTAGGGGCGGCCTGAATAATAGCTGGCAGTAGCTTCATAAAATGCCTTTGGGAGTGGCGACCCCATCGTAATAATAGCCTAAAATGGAAATGGCACTTCCAATGATTCGGAAAAGGTTAGGGCGTACCCTGCAGGCGACGCGCAGTTCCTTTGGTACTGGGGGAACTGTGAGAAATGGGCGACCAGTAACCGAAATGAAAGTGGGAATCATGAATGTCATGACCCTGACAGGCAAGGTGGAGGAGGTGGTAGACTTCATGGAGAGGGAAAAGGTTGGAATGATGGGGCTGAGTGAAGTGAAATGGAAAGGTAAAGGAAGGAAGAAATTGAGGAAAGGATATACGTTATACTGGAGTGGTGGCCAAGAGGCAAAAAATGGCGTGGGACTGATAACCTCGAAACAACTGGAGGAGTATGTTGAAGTGGTAGTGTGTGTGTGTGACAGAATAATGAAAATTAGAATGAAGATGAAGAATGACATGATGGACTTCATACAAGTGTATGCACCGCAGACTGGAAACAGAGAAGAAGATATTGAAGTATTCCTGGAGGATGTAGAAAGAGTAATCGCAGATGTAGAAGTGGTGATCATGGGAGATATGAATGCACAAGTCGGAAATGAGAGACAAGGAAGGGAAGAAGTCGTTGGACCATATGGATATGGGAAAAAGAACCGGGAAGGAGAGGAACTTTTGAGAAAGGAATGGACTGATAGTGGGTAATTCATGGTTTCGGAAGAAAAACAGCAGGAAAATTACGAGATATGGGTGGGGTGATAGAAGAACAAAATCAGTAATTGACTATTTCCTGGTGGAAAGGACAAATCGCAGAAAGCTGATGGATGTGACAGCTTTACAAGGAGAAGCATTTGATGGGGAACAATGAGCTGTGGTGGCAAAATTTAGATGGGGAAAATTGGAAAACTTAAAGGAGATCAGAGAAAGGAAAATAAAAGTATGGAAATTGAAAGACAAAGCTGTACAGGAAGATTTTCAGGAGAGATTGAAGCAACAAATCCCAGTTACTGAAGTGGAAAATGTAGAAGAGGAATGGTCCCACTTTAAAAAGGCATTTGCTGGTGCAGCAGAGAGTGCTTGTGGTAGGACGTCAACAAGAGTTAAAGAGAAGGAGACATCGTGGTGGAATGCGGAAGTGAGGAAAGCAGTGAAAGAAAAGAAGTCTGCATGGAAAGAATGGAACCGAGATCAAACAGAAGAAAGCAAAAGGAAGTATCACGACAGCAAACAGAGGTGTAAGAAAGTGGTAGGAGAAGAAAAGAAGAAAAGTTGGGAAGAATTTACACGAAGAATGGAAACAAATGTAAGTGGCAGTAAAAGGATGCTGTATGGGCTTCTAAGAAGTAAGAGGAAAGAAAGAGTTACTACAAAGTTGGTGAAAAAGGAAGATGGAGAGTTGTTAACACACCCAGAAGAGATAAAGGGACGATGGAAGGAGTATTTCGATAAGCTATTGAATGTGAGCAATTGTACTGGTGAGAACGAAGTGACACAGCCTGACGACTCTATAACTATATAACAATGCTGGAGGTGGAATTAGCAGTACAGAAAATGAAGATGGTGTAACGTGTTTTCGAGGGGTTTTTATGCCACTGGCATAAGTCAGTAGAAAGCCATTCTATATTTATTTACGCGGCAAATTGTTCAGCCAAGAGAATTTTTCATGTTAATTTATTATTATTAATAATTTATTATAATTATTATTAAGATATTTTCGGAGCATTTTATAAAAATTATAAGCACACAGATAGGTTTTCTATGTCTTAGAAAACGCTATCAAGCAAATTATTACGAACGACAATATCATAGAAAGTTATGTGATTACGGAATTTAACGGAGTTTCGTCAGTTAGGGTATATCGAGAGACGTGACTCACTGGGAATTCAAGTACACGCTTAATCTTGTCGGGAAGCATGACGCAACCCTGGGTCGCAGCGTCAAGGAAAGGCGGATATATGGAACGGAAAACGACTTCTCCCTCTCGCGCGCCGTGTGTAATGAGCCAGAGGAGGGGAAGTAGCGGCGTGCTCAGCCAATCATTGGAGACCACGCAAGCTAGAAGTCGGATGAAGAGTGGGGAGGCGGCGTGTGGATATATCGTTCGACGCGCCGTGGAACGAGGACAATCTGTGTAGTTCTTGCCGAGTATGGTTATACGCGGGGGTCGCTCCGATGTTCCGTGGAACGAGGACTATCTGTATAGAACTTAACGAGTACGGTTGTACGCGGGAGTGGCTCCGATGTTCCGTGGAGTGGAGGACTAACATTTGTAAAACTTAACCAGTGTGGTTGTACGAGTGTTTGGGTCCGATGTACGGACCATAGAATTATCTAATCTACCAGAATATCATCATATATCGACGGAGATGTCGACGTCCAGGAGACTGTGGGAAGCTCACAGCATCATCCAGTACGAGGGAAAGGCTTCGGCTATTTCCAGTGGTAAGCGCGAATGACGCAGAAATACGCAATCTCTCATTTCTCTTTGTTTTATATTTCATATTTCAATAACTTCATAGCTTGGGAATAAGAGTAAAATCAATAATTTATCAGACTCCGTTTTCACGTAATTTTCTATCGGTAATATTAAAATCGCAACGCTCCAATTTAAATTTTATACTTATTATTATTATTAATTTTGCTATTCTTGTTTTATATAATAAATTCATTTCTTTTACAATGCAATCTTTGCTTTCAGTAGGTAGCATTAGATATAGACCAATTCCTTCTCCTGATACAATTGTTTGTTGGGTTAATGATCAAATCATACCACGATCTGAGTGAATAGAGTCTTGAAGGTGTTCTGCCAGAGCTAGACGTTGTTAAATACAAATTTAGATTTCAACATTGCATTGAGGTCTTGGCGCCCATCAAAACAACATAGCTTAGGCAAAGGTAAACAGTTACATTTGTCGCTCAACGTGTGGGCTAGCGAAACTGCTACACTTGTCGCTACCAACATGGGGCATTAATTAACGTTACATTTGTACGCTCAACGTGGAGCAAAGTAAATACCGTTTCACTTGTCATCCCAGCCTAAGGAAGACTGCTACAATTGTCGCTACCAACATGGGGCATTAATTACCGTTACATTTGTCGCCGACAACTTGGGGCTGAAAACCTAATAACATTTGTGGAAGGAGAAGGGTAGGCCTATATATTTCTGTGCCTGTATTTTGGGGGTTATTTGTCTTTATCAGTGTATATCATTATGGGGGATGAGAAAGAAAGACAGATGAGATTACGTAGTGGTCATCAACTGGAGAGTGATGATACGAGCAGTATGTCGAGTGTTGGTAGTACCGGGGTAGCGGAGGTAAATCCCGATACTGAAACAGGGAGTGTAGGCGGCCAACCGGAATTAAAAACTTTACTTCTCGAGTTCATGTATCAGAACAAAGTTAGTAGTGATGCCTTAAATGCAAAATTAGAACAGAATAATGCAAAATTAGAACAAAACAGTAGGGAAAATAAAGAAAGTACAGAAGCTTTAAATGCAAAATTGGAACAGAATAATGCAAAATTAGAACAAAACAGTAGGGAAAATAAAGAAAGTACAGAAGCTTTAAATAAAAAAAATTAGAACAGAATAATGCAAAATTAGATAAGAACAACAAGGAAATTAGTGTGAAAATGGAGCAGATTAGAGGAGAAATCAGAGGAGTAATGGAAGAGAAGGTTAAAGAGATCATTGCAGATGTAGACAAGAAATTAGGAAAAGTACAGAAGGAGTTGGAAATTAGAATCAGTACACAGGCTGAACATATAAAAGAACTAGTGCAACTGGAAACACAGCAGGTCAAAAAGCAATTGGGGGGAGAAATTGACAAAATTCAGGTAGCTACTAAAGAGGTTAAGGAACAGCTGGGGGGTAGAATTGAGAAAGTCCACTCACAAATAGTTGCAGAAGTAAATGATTTAAGAGAGAGTAATAGAGAGAGCATTAGCAAGATTGAGGAGAAACAAGCAAAGCTATATGATAAAGTAGAAGAATCAGAAGGAAACATTAAATTAACAGTAAACAATATTGAGAGGAAGGCTGAGGAGAAAATCGCAGAATTAGAATTAAAATTAAAAGCTAGGATCAGGCAAGAAAATAGTCAGAATAGGCCAGTTTTTGTGAATAGCACACACAGGGAGGTAGAACTGGGTAAGTTCAGCAATCGACAGTGGTGCCCAATGGAGTTCATGAACACTATAGAATATAAATTCGGGGAGAGGTTGGAAAACGGTAGTATTGAGTGGTGCCAGGTAGTTGAAATTTTAGAACAAGTGTTTGTGGGGGAAACGAGGAATTGGTTTGATGTCTACAGAGACAAGTTTACTGATATTAATGATTTTAAAATGAAATTCTGTGAAAAGTTCTGGAATGAGGTTATTCAGTCGCAGCATCGTGAGGGAGTAGTGTGTGGTAAATATAACCCTTAAGGAAGCTCCACCATGACCGAATACTTTTTAGGGCAGGTATTAGTGTGTAAATATCTGGATGGGTTGAAGGAGGAAAGTGATGTGGTGAGGTTGCTACTTAGGCACTTTCCCTATAGGATCAAGGAGGCTGCTTGTATCCAGAATGTAAAGACAATATCACAAGTAGAAAATTTGTTAAGCACATTTGATGCACTAGGGAGAGGGGATTATGAGGCCAATTTCAATCGGAACCAGGGTAATAATAATTATAATAGACCTAATGAAGCCAGGCATCAAGAAGTTCAAGGGAACGGTGGCGAAGGAGCCAATGCGCAAAATAGAAATAATAATAATCAGCTAAATCAGAACAGAGGAAATGGCTATGGTAATCAGTATCAAGGGAGGAACAATGATTTCAGGGGAAATCAAGGGAGGAACAATGATTACAGGGGAAATCAAGGGAGAAACAATGATTTCAGGGGAAATCAAGGGAGAAATTATAATGACAATAATTACAACCAGAATAGGGGTCAAGGAAGAGGACAGCCTAGTGGTAGTAATATACAGCCAAACAATGACAACACAGCCCAGAACAACCAGACCAGTTCAGTAGTTAGTAGTACTACGGCCAGCTGTAGCGGTTCTTTAAACGCGAACCAGGCTGCGAAGTAAGGTGAGTATCTCAGTCTGTAGCATGCCCTGTCCATACAATTATACAGGAACCCTATGACCTAAATGTAAGAAATGAATTATTACATGAACTAAATGATGAAGGTATTATTCAGGAAGTGGTTAGTAAGAGCCCCATAGTTAAATTTAACGTGTCCGAGGCGTACACAGATGTTTTAATTGATAGTGATTGTATGAAGAGTTGCATAAGTAGTGCATTTTATGATAAAATGAAAGGAACTGGAGTAAATTTTGAGGAGATGCCAATTAAAAGCACTTTTGTTATCACAGCTGTTGGGAAGAGGTCTAAAGTAATTTCTAAGCAAGTTTTAGTAGACATTAAAATTAATAATCATGTAGAGAAGCAGATTTGCCTTGTAATTCCAAATTTAGTATTCAGTGTTATCTTGGGTTCAGAGTGGCTAAGTAGAGTGTCTGGT
Organism: Meconema thalassinum; assembly: GCA_946902985.2. Taxonomy (NCBI): domain Eukaryota; kingdom Metazoa; phylum Arthropoda; class Insecta; order Orthoptera; family Tettigoniidae; genus Meconema; species Meconema thalassinum. The sequence continues at coordinate 182,804,068 of OX336393.1, forward strand.
AACTTATGTTATGATGTAGGGAGTTTGAAATTTAAATGGGGAGATTCTGAAGTACAAGTAGCGTTCAATGACCATATTCAGAGGAGTAGTATTGTAGGTGTGATTTGTACTTTAAATGAGATATCGCCAGCCGTAGAGCGGGGTTCTCCATGTTTTGTGGGCAGTGTGATTACGAACAGAAGTCTATAGGACTCGTTACGTGATGCTGCATTTCAGGGAAATATAGAGGTGGAACAATGTGTTCGGCTCTATGATGTGTTATTGTGTAATAGGAGAGTTTTTGAGGATCGCATTGGTATGGCCAATTGCTATACACATTCATTGAACGTTATTGATAGGTCGGTATTCACAGGACATAGATATCCTGTACCTTTCGCTTATCAGAGTGCAGTTGAGGCACAAATTAATCAGATGCTTGAAGATGGGATTATTGAGCACTCTAACAGTCCATATGTTAATTCTTTGATCACGGTACCCAAGACCGACGGCACAGTTCGTATTTGTTTAGACGCTCGTTTGGTTAACAGTAGAATTAGTTCAGATCAGCTGAAATCTATGTCAATAGAGGAATTAATGCAAACATTTGAGGGGAAGAAGTATTTCACTAGTGTAGATTTGAGTTCCAGTTTTTGGCAAGTGCCACTTATGTACGAAGATAGACCATTTACAGCTTTTAGTCATAAATATAACCTTTATCAATTTTGTAGAACACCTTATGGGTTAAAGAGTAGTTCAGCAGCTTTAATTAGGGCTTTAAACATCGCATTAGGGGATGACACAGGAGAGTTTGTAACCATTTACATAGATGATATGGTAATTAGTTCACGCAGTTTTGAGGAGCATCTACGTCATTTAAATATAGTTTTTCAGAAGTTAGATCAGGCAGGGTTCACTTTGAAGCTGTCTAAGTCGTCATTCTGTCAGTCAGAAGAGACATTTTTAGGTTATAGAGTGTCAAGTAGAGGTGTGACACCAGAGGAAAGTAGGGTTAACATGTGTGGACAGTAGCAACAGGGCATCGTTACAGACACTGAGACATATGCTAGGTAGAGCAACGTGATGACGTTCATTTAAAGGGAGCCACTTGCAAGGTTGGAAGCAGGTGACGCAGTAACATTTATAGTTTCCAAACGTATTGGAAAAACAGCATATGTGCTGGAGGATAGTAAGGGAAACAGATTATACGGGACGTATAATATACATAGTCTACGAAAATATGTGTCATAAAGTGAGTGTGTTTAGCTGGCGAGCCAGCCTATCAAATGAGTAAGTGTGGTATTTGGTGCGTGGGAAGATATGGTCTTCCAGGCAGGCGTATCAGAAGTCACACAGGGGGGTAGTATGTAAGTAAATGAGAGTTTTTAAGGTACAGGGAAATATGACGGGATTGTCGGATGCTCTTGAGCACTAAAATGTCTCGATACACCAAGGCCAGAATTTGGTAGCGCTGGTGAATTCCCATTTGTCTCCAAGAGATGGGTGAGCGCTTGAACAGGGTATTTTTGCTTAAGGCGTCCACGAGGCAAAAGATGGGCCATCAGAAGGCGAGACAGTCCTTCATGAAACTCATTCATATCAGCACACGTGATTTCTGTTTACGGCCTCGCCATGTAAGATTTGTAAGTGTGTAATTTAAGGTAATTTGTACAAAGGTATTATTTGTGTCAGGAGAACTGGTCTGTGTTGAGAACTAGTGTTAAGTAGAATATGGTCTACGGGAACTTGACAAGACAGGGCGATTACGGCACAGAAATATTTGGTGTTATATGTAATGCGCATTTACTGTTTTTTTTTTCAGAAGTCAATATTAATTTAATCTACTTTAAAGAGAGATTAAGTATTATGGTCACGAGGCGTTGCCACAATAGTGTGATCGTGTGCTCAGTGATAAGTGAGATTAAATTGCACCATAAGGAAGGGACCTCCAGTGAAATTAGGAAGTTCTATGGTGATATAAATATATCAGAACACCTTCAATGCGTGTGATATGACATCATAAATACATAGTGCTCACAAATTAATTATGTCTATTTCTCCAACATAGAGAAATTTGAGAGGCGGAAATATCCGTGGAACACTATTCTATATGTAAAACATTGGACTGGTTGCAAAGTGCAATCCATAGTGACAACAAACTTTGACGCAAAGTGCGTGAAGAAAAATTATGAGTGTATATATCTGTAATTTAGGGTGATTTCATTTATGTAATATGTATTTTGGATGGGGTTTATTAACGTGTCTGGGATAATCGGATAATGGACCGTCGTCACGGTAAATCATCCGATGATCCGAGGCGAATATGTAACGAGTTTTTCGAGTTTTTTTTATGCCACTTGCATAAGTCAGTAGAAAGCCATTCTATATTTATTTACGCGGCAAATTGTTCAGCCAAGAGAATTTTTCATGTTAATTTATTATTATTATTAATTTATTATAATTATTATTAAGATATTTCGGAGCATTTTATAAAATTTATAAGCATACAGATAGGTTTTCTATATCTTAGAAAACGCTATCAAGCAAATTATTACGAACGACAATATCATAGAAAGTTATGTGATTACGGAATTTAACGGAGTTTCGTCAGTTAGGGTATATCGAGAGACGTGACTCACTGGGAATTCAAGTACACGCTTAATCTTGTCGGGAAGCATGACGCAATCCTGGGTCGCAGCGTCAAGGAAAGGCGGATATATGGAACGGAAAACGACTTCTCCCTCTCGCGCGCCGTGTGTAATGAGCCAGAGGAGGGGAAGTAGCGGCGTGCTCAGCCAATCATTGGAGACCACGCAAGCTAGAAGTCGGATGAAGAGTGGGGAGGCGGCGTGTGGATATATCGTTCGACGCGCCGTGGAACGAGGACAATCTGTGTAGTTCTTGCCGAGTATGGTTATACGCGGGGGTCGCTCCGATGTTCCGTGGAACGAGGACTATCTGTATAGAACTTAACGAGTACAGTTGTACGCGGGAGTGGCTCCGATGTTCCGTGGAGTGGAGGACTAACTTTTGTAAAACTTAACCAGTGTGGTTGTACGAGTGTTTGGGTCCGATGTACGGACCATAGAATTATCTAATCTACCAGAATATCATCATATATCGACGGAGATGTCGACGTCCAGGAGACTGTGGGAAGCTCACAGCATCATCCAGTACGAGGGAAAGGCTTCGGCTATTTCCAGTGGTAAGCGCGAATGACGCAGAAATACGCAATCTCTCATTTCTCTTTGTTTTATATTTCATATTTCAATAACTTCATAGCTTGGGAATAAGAGTAAAATCAATAATTTATCAGACTCCGTTTTCACGTAATTTTCTATCAGTAATATTAAAATCGCAACGCTCCAATTTAAATTTTATACTTATTATTATTATTAATTTTGCTATTCTTGTTTTATATAATAAATTCATTTCTTTTACAATGCAATCTTTGCTTTCAGTAGGTAGCATTAGATATAGACCAATTCCTTCTCCTGATACAATTGTTTGTTGGGTTAATGATCAAATCATACCACGATCTGAGTGAATAGAGTCTTGAAGGTGTTCTGCCAGAGCTAGACGTTGTTAAATACAAATTTAGATTTCAACATTGCATTGAGGTCTTGGCGCCCATCAAAACAACATAGCTTAGGCAAAGGTAAACAGTTACATTTGTCGCTCAACGTGTGGGCTAGCGAAACTGCTACACTTGTCGCTACCAACATGGGGCTTTAATTAACGTTACATTTGTACGCTCAACGTGGAGCAAAGTAAATACCGTTTCACTTGTCATCCCAGCCTAAGCGAAACTGCTACAATGGGAAAAGCAACAGGGGTGGATGAAATCAGTGTTGAAATGATAAAGGCTGCTGGACCTGTTGGTATGCAATGGCTGTATCGACTGCTAAAGTGTGTGTGGAAACGGAAATATGTACCAGAAGACTGGGAGAAAGGGCTAATAATACCAGTGTTTAAGAAAGGGGACAAGAAAGTGTGTGATAACTATAGAGGGATCACCCTCATATCATCATCATCATCTTGTACAGTTTCCAGGCCCAGGCTGGGTCTGTTTGGAACATAAGCCTCGCCACTTAGTTCTTTCTTCCCACCACCTCTCCGCTGTCACTCTGGTCCAGTCCTCGCCTCTCTTCTTGACACATTCCTCCACTCCTTTCAGCCATCTATCTCTTGGTCTTCCCCTTGGTCGATTCTTCTGCATCTGCATCTCATGTATCCTCTTGGGAATCTTCTTCTCATCCATTCTCTTTAAGTGTCCATACCACCTCAGTCTTGATGTCTCAATCCTACCTTGCAAGGGCTCCTCTTTCACCATTTCCCTGACCTTTTCATTCCTCACCCTGTCTCTTCTTGTTACTCCGATCCTACTTCGCAGGAACATCATTTCACCTGCCTGTATTCTGCTTATGTCTCTTTTCTTCATTGTCCACGTTTCTGAAGCATAGGTCAGTATCGGGATATAGTAGCTTATGTATAACACTTCCTTGCTTTTTTGTGGCACATCTTTATTCCACACTAAGCTCCTAATGCTTCTCAGAAATGCTTCTGCCTGTCTGCCACGTTCCGTAATCTCTTTGTCATATCTCCCATTTTCCTCCACTATACTTCCCAAGTACTTGAAACTTTCCACCTTCTTCAGCTGTCCATCTCCAAGTGTTATCCCACTCATTGGTCTGTCCTTTTTCCTGGTCATTAACAGGATCTCACATTTACTGATGTTGAACTTCCATCCGTACTCTCCCACTGTTTCTTCCCAAGCCTTCAGTTGCTCCTGAATTTCCTCCTCCTTGTTTCCCCAGACCATGAGATCATCTGCAAACACCATTGCTTTCATCTTATCTTCTCCTATCTTTCCTGCTATCCGTGTCATTACCTCGTCCATAACCACAATAAAGAGAAGGGGTGACAGCGCACTACCCTGTTTCAGGCCACTCATTTGCCTGAACCAGTCTGTTCTTTCCCCTCCAACTTTCACACAACTCACACTTCCACAATACATCTCCTTCACTCTGCCTACAGTCTCTTTTTCCACTCCCATGTTTTCCATTGCTTTCCAAAGCTTCTCCCTACACACACTATCATAGGCCTTTTCGATGTCCAGGAAGGCCATCAACAGATCCTCTCCAAATTCGTAGTGGTGTTCCTGGAGCTGTCTCACTGAAAATATGAGATCCACTGTTGATCTCCCAGGTCTGAATCCATACTGTTCCTCTCTCAATTTTCTCTCCACTTTGGCTCGTATTCTACTTTCTAATATCTTTTCATATATCTTGGCACAGTGAGGTATGAGTGTGACTCCCCTGTAATTTCTGCACTCCTTTCTGCTTCCTTTCTTAAATATTGGGACAATTAATCCTTTCTTCCAATCTTCTGGAGTCTTTTTCTCCTTCCATATCACCCTCATCACACGGTACAGCCACTGTTTCCCAACCTCCCCTGCTGCCTTCACCATTTCAACACTCACTTCATCCACACCTGGTGCCCTTCCTCCTTTCATCTTGTCTATAGCCATTTCCAGTTCTCTCCAAGTCAGGTCTTTTTCCATTCCTGTGTTGTCTTCTCCATCTTCCAATACATTGTCTTCCTCCCTATGACCATTTGGATTCAGCAAATCCTCAAAGTACTCTTTCCACACTGTCTTGAGTGTCTCTTTGTTGTGTACCTCATTTCCGTTTTTGTCCATCATTACCACATCCTCTCGCAGACCTCTTCTCTTACTTTTGACCATCCCATAAAGAACTTTCTTATTTCCTCTGCTGTCTTCCTCCATCATCTCTGTCCACTTTACCATCCACTTCTTCCTCTCCTCTGCGACATTCTTGTTTGCTTCTTTCTTCTTTATCTTATAATCTTCAGTTGCCAGATCAGTTCTTTCCTGGAACCACACTCTGAAAGCCTTGTTCTTCCTTCCCACAGCTTCTTTTACTCTCTCATTCCACCATGGTGTCTCTTTACACCGCTTTCTGTTGCTTGTTCTTCCACATACTGCCACTGCAGCTTCCACCATTGTGTTTTTGAATTGCTTCCATTCCTCTTCCCCTGTTTTAGGATTGTCTGTTGGCATCCCTTCCCTTACTATCTTCTGGAGTTCTTCCTTGACTTCCTTTTCCTTGAGTTTCCATACTTTGATTCTCCTTTCCTGATACTCGGTCCTCTTGCTATCCTTAACAACTCCCAGGTTCATTACAAGTATTCTGTGGTCGCTATCTAAGGCCTCTGATGGTATTACCTTTATATCTCTGACACTTCTCTTCATTTCCCAGTCGTAGAGCACGTAATCTACCAAAGATTTCTTTGTTAAATCACTGCTGTACCACGTTACTTTGTGGCTTTCTTTCTTCCGGAACCAGGAGTTGCCTACCATTAAACCGTTTCTCTTGCAAAAATGCAGCAACTTTCTCCCTTCTTCATTCCTGCTACCCCATCCTTCTGCTCCCAATACATTTTCATATCCTTGCCTTTCACTTCCTACATGTGCATTCAAATCTCCCATGACAATGACGCTCTGACCATTCAACTGCTGTTGTAGCTCCTCCTCAAAGTCTTCCTTCTCTTGAGCTGTACATCCAACTTGAGGAGCATATACCTGGGCTATCTCCAGGCTTCTTCCCTTTACAGTTACTCTGATCTTCATGATCCTGTCACTTATTCCCTTTACCTCTTCCTTCATTCCATCTCTCACAACTACTCCTACTCCGCTGCTCCTTCCTTCACTGTTCCCACTCCAGTACAACCGGTACCCTTTCCTCAGTTCTCTGCGACCTTCTCCTTTCCATCTTGTTTCTGCCAAGCCCAGTACATCCAGTTTTCTTCTCTCCATCACATCTACAATCTCCTCCACTTTTCCTGTCAGTGTCTGTATGTTTAATGTCCCAACTCGTAGTCCATTAGCATATCCGGGTCGTCGTCGTTTTCATCCGTCCTTTCCGAGGCCTGTTCCTGGTTTGAAAGCAAATATGATATCCACTACTGGCTTGCTAGGCCTATCGTAGCTTCACCAGAGCCCCGTCAGCCGTCACTTTTCAGGGTTCCCATAGAGCCTTCACAGCTACCGTAGTGGTCTCGGGGCACACAAAGTCCCCACTGTACTTCACCCCTACAGGCAATCCCCTACTTCATGCCGTTGCCCGTCTCCCACCACGTGGAGGAGGGGTTGGACTTGTGGGAGACTCATATCACAGATAGTACAAATACTGGAAAGGATATTAGAAAGCAGAATGAGAAGAAAGCTGGAAGGAGAGTTGCAAGAGGAACAGTATGGCTTCAGGAGTGGAAGATCCACAGTGGACCCAATCTTTAGCTTGAGGCAGGTGATGGAAAAGAACTGGGAATATGGAGAGGATCATGACTTTCATAGATCTAGAAAAGGCATATGATAGTGTCCCCAGAGAGAAGGTATGGGAAACCATGGTTAAGAAGAGACTGGGAAGAGAAATGTTGGAAATGGTGCAAGCAATGTACAACAACTGTGTTAGCAGGGTACTGACCCCAGTTGGAAATACAGATTGGTTTAGGAACAAGACTGGACTAAGACAGGGGAGTGTGCTGTCACCTCTTTTATTCATAATGGTAATGGATGAAATTGTAAAGGAAACAAAGGAAGCATATGGACATAAAGAAATGAAGTTTGCAGACGATATTGTGGTCTGGGGAAGGAACACCGAAGAAGTGCAAAAACAACTAGATGCACTGAACGAAAATATTCAGAAGTACGGCCTGAAAATCAGTATAGAAAAAAGCAAGACCATGGTGATGACAAGAGGGGAAAGACAAGGAAAGGGCACTGTGAAAATTGGAAGTCAGAGTTTGGAAATTGTGGACACGTTCAAATACCTAGGAGGTGAATTGATGCAAACTGGTAGGTTGGACATGGAGATTGGCAGGAGGGTACAGCAGAGCAATGCATTCTATCAAAGTGTAAGAAAACTTGTTTGGGATAAGGAAGTACCAAGGAAAAGCAAGGAGGTAATGTATAAAATGTATTATGTACCCATATTAACTTATGCAGCTGAGACTTGGACCCTGACGAGCAGGCAAGAGAGTAGAATCCAAGCCAGTGAAATGAAATTCCTAAGAAGTATGATAGGTAAGACACGGAAAGACAGAGTGAGGAATGAAGATGTTAGGAAGGAAGTTGGGATGGGAAAACTAAATGAGAGAATTGAGAAGAATAAACCAAGGTGGTTTGGACATGTAAAGAGGATGGAGGAGAATAGAATACCAAGACACATGCTGGAGGCCAAGTGCAAGGGTAAGAGAGCAAGGGGAAGACCTAGAACAAGGTGGATCGATTCAGTGAAGAACAGCGTGAGAAAAAGAAATCTGGACTGGGACAAGATGGTGGAAGAAGAATTGTGGAAGGAAAGAGGAAAGTGGAGAAGTGCCATAAATACCCCGACCCGGCAGGAGCTGGATAAGGGAAAATGATGATGATGATGATGGAGTTCCATGCAATTGTCCATCAGGTATTTGTGTTTGTCCCAATGCTAGTTATGTTGTACTTCTCATTGGGAGTTCAGCATAACTATTCTGATTTCTGATCATAAGAGTTGCTTTGAGTTGCTTCTGCTGCTTTACGAGCTGCCATATTTGATAACCGATGCAATACTTACGATGAAATAAACTAAGAAAGAAGTGCTCAGCTGCTGCAATGCTCATCAAGGCTGTCAATTGCCACAAATACTCTATCTGGGAATCACCAGGAGATCTAAGAGGGATGGGATGATTTCTGTGGGTATGAAGAATAATGAAATTTTAAAAAACTTGATCTTCAAATTATTTTCTGTAAAAGGGTAGGGGTTTTAGAAAAAGTTCCAGACATATCGTATGTTTGCAATAAACAAACAAATAAATGTGATGTTTGTTGCACACTCTTTGCATGTCTCTTATATAGTTTACTTTATTCTTATTGAAGTGTGTGTGATATTGTTGCAGTTTATGATTCAAAGGAATAAACAAAGGTTTCACTTTCAAATAAATGTTTATTAACAACACACAATCTGATATTTAGAATTACAATTATTTAAAACTACAATTATATCAAATATACAAAATTGCAATTGCTCACTGGGGCTCACATCCAACATCTCGTAATACCAGCTGTGAAAATGTGTAGTTAACCAATTGAATAATACAGCACTGAACTCTATATTATCAGAAAAGAGTCAGTATATTTTAAAGGGATTGATATTCTATCCATCTTTTTCTTTATATGAGTGCTTGTACAAAATATTCTTTAATAGTTCAATTAACTTTAAAACTAATTTCCTGTTGGTATCGATGGCAACAGTTTATTGAGGCAAACTGGACTGAAGATCCTTCACCATACTATCTACATCCACAGAGCTAGTCTGAGTCGCTGGTTTCCGTGAGTGCCACATTCGGCCACTTCTTGGTTTAACGACAGGATTTCTTACAGGAGGAGCATCCGTCTCCATAGCAAGAGATTTTCCCTCCTTCCTGCCTTTCATCTTCTGCTTACGAAGGATTTGGTCGAATCGAAAATCATGAGGAAACTTGTGTTGAGAGATGCAGTGGTCATGACGTTCCTCAGGATTTGCAAATTTCTCATTACATTCCTCGACATAACACTGGAACTGAAAGAATATAATTCAGTTTATCATTACAATCACAAATCTCACTACAGAACACTGGTATGATATGAAATGGGGCGGGTGATAAATTAATTGTTACCAACTGTCTGCATTGAAAATTCAACAATCAAAAGGTCTACCTAATTATTTAAAACTTTTCTCAAAACTGGACAATGAATTCCTAAACATTATGACAAACAAGGTTTTCACAAATTTGTTTCTGAAAGTAACTACCGTATTGGCCCGAAAATAAGCCGCATTTTTTTTTTAAATTACGGTATTTGGGTAAAAAATCTGGGTGCGGCTTATATTCGCTACCTACACTTTTATATGTCACAAGCAGTAGTGCCCGCCTTCGCCCAGTGGATTTATTTGTTTTATGGATGATAACGAATACTACTACAGAAGTGGCACATGGAACTTAAACTAACAGGAAAAAATATTTCAAAAATATAACTTTTTGTGGTGGTGGTGGTGGTTGTAGTGGGGATGATGAGTAGTACAGTATAATGGACGTAACATTCAGGTAATTTTCCCGTAAATATAATAATGAATAGGGAAACGGCTATTTATTAACTACAGCACTGACACATGTAATTTACAAACGAATTTTAAAAAATGATTGGAAAGAGGAGTAAGTGAAATAAAAGACACTGCCTAGGGCCTATTTCTCATTGGCTGTTACAAATGTAGAGACCTATAGTGTCGTCTTTTGTCGCATAGCACCATAGGAAAACAATCAGAACACTTTGGAAAACTTCGGCTGTCCAGGGCTCCTGAGGTACCGGTAGCAATAGTATCATTTATCGCCACATAGCGCTCAACGATAAGGTTCGGAATAAATGAAGGTAAATTTGAAAGCTCCAACGCTTATTACAGCTGATAACCTTAATGTACTGCACCAACACCATTGCACTTACACAGAGGCATAATAGTTTCATGAAGATAACTGTTTTAAGGGGCCTAAGAATTTTTTGCAAAAATTACTCCCAGTGACTGCAATTTATAAGCAGCGCAAGATTTAACTATTTTCGCAATTTTGCATCAGAACACTGGTAGGGGCGACACGATTCAGCCCGAATTGCCAGTCAACAATAGACTCTTACAGTTACACTACTACGGACATGAATGGTTTTAGGGCCTTAATACGTGGTTTTCAAGTTCATTTTGTCTGTTATTCTAAATGTAGGGAATGAAGAGCATTGTCCAAATTATCAAGTGGACAGTGCTACCAGCATGGTATCAAAGTGTATGTAAAATTTGGTGCAATTAGGTGTAGATTTGTGATAAAGGTCCTAAAACTCACAAATTTTTCTGCAGAAATGACGCATAGAAAGCCTATGGAGATTTCAGATGAGTTGAGAAAATCCCGATCTGAAAGAATGAAAAAGTGCTGGAAAGAGCGCAAGAACCAAGCAGTACTACCTTCAAAGAAGTGATTGTGGAACGACTCAAGTGGTCCAATGTGACCAATCAAGATTAATAATAATAATAAAGGTCCTAAATGAAGTAAATGGAGTGGTCTGTCCGAAATTTAAAGTGGGCAGTGTCAACCGCAGGGTTCCAAAGGGTAAGTATACAAAATGTGGTTCAGATCATGAAACTGTGTAGACTTGTGCCAAAGGACCTAAATGCAGGGAATGGAGTGGTCTGTCTGAAATTTCATGCAGACAGTGTTACTCGCAGGGTTCCAGAGGGTAAGTATACAAATTTTGGTTCAGATCGGTGAAACAGTGTAGATTTGTGCCAAAAGGTCTAAATGTAGGGAATGGAGTGGCCTGTCCGAAATTTCATGTAAACAGTTTTCTCGCAGGGTTTCAGAGGGTAAGTATACAAATTTTGGTTCAGATCAGTGAAAAGGCATAGATTTGTGCCCAAGGGCCTAAATGCAGGCAATGGACTGGTTTGTCATAAATTTCTTGTATGCAGTGTTACCCGCAGGGTTCCAAAGGGTAAGTATACAAATTTTGGTTCAGATCGGTGAAACAGTGTACGTATCACTAACCATAAAGCCAGCGCATGCGGATAGAGCTGTTCGGGAGCGCTTGTTCTTCCGACCGACTTACTGAACAAAAATCAATCTTTAAGGTTACCTGGTAGGTGTAGCTTAATGCTACATAGCCTAAACTATTCCTCTTAAATCTGGCTATCATATACAAAAATAATTTTTCGAATCCGACTGGTAGTTCCAGAGATTAGCACGTTTAAACAAACAAACAAAAAAACTCTTCAGCTTTATTATATTAGTAGAGATTATATATTTACAGAATTTGGCCAATTATAGACCGCTTAGAATCTAAGACAATGGTACATTATTTTTCCTTTTCTTTTCTTCCCAGAACTTTTTCATTCGGCGGCTAATCGTTTGCCGTTGTTCCACTGACACCACCCTCGTCGGCCGTCGTTGCACTTTGAAACGTGTAACATCTGCTGAATGGATCCGTCACCGAAATTCCTCCCTGCCCGAGATGATAGCATCCGTGATCTTCAGTTGTTGCAGCTCCCATCGTATCTCCTCCAGCCATCCAGTCATCATCATCATCATCTTGAGCAGTTTCCAATCGCTGGTCGGGTCTGCTTGGAACATAAGCCTCTCCATCGTTTCCTGTCCATCCACCATCACTCGTCATTTACTGTGTCCCAGCACACTCCTCTTTCCTCCTTTTGTCCATCTGTCCCTTGGTCTTCCCCTTGGCCTCCTTCCCGTCATTTCCATTCCAAACATCTTCTTCGGTATCCTCTCTTCTTGCATCCTCCTCACATGTCCATACCATTGTAGCCTAGATCGCTCTATTCTATTTTGCAATGGTTCCTCTCTTACCATCTCCCTGACTCTCTCATTCCTTACTCTGTCCATTCTTGTCACTCCTACCCTACTCCTCTGGAACTTCATCTCCACTGCTCGTATTTTATTCTTGTCCCTTTCCTTCATCACCCATGTTTCTGAACCATGTCAAAATTGGCACAAAGTAGGTCTTGTAGATGATTCCTTTACATTTTTGTGGTACATCTTTATTCCATATCATCCCCCTAACACTCTTGAAAAATCCATCTGCGCACCTTCCCCTCTCATTTATTTCCATCCTATTGCCTCCCTTTTCTTCAATTACGCTTCCCAAGTACTTGAAGCATTCTACTTTCTGCAACTGCTGTCCTCCAAGTGTTATGCCCATATCCAGTCTGTTCTTCTTCCTCGTTGTGATGACCACTTCACTCTTTTGTGCTGAGAACTTCATCCCATATGATAACACTACCTTCTCCCACTCATCTAATAGCTCTTGTACTTCTTCCTCATCCTCTCCCCATACCAGAAGGTCATCAGCAAACAACATTGCCTTCATTTTCCTTTCCCCAATGCTATTTACCACTTTTCGTATGATTTCATCCATCACCACTATAAATAACAGGGGTGAGAGGGCACTTCCCTGTTTCAGACCAGTCTCCAGTTGAAACCATTCCATTCTCTCTCTTCCCACCTTTACACAGCTTTTGCTTCCCTCGTACATTGCTTTCACTCTTGCCACTGTCTCCTTGTTCACTGCTTTTGCTCTCATTGCTTCCCATACCTTGTTTCTATTAATACTATCATATGCTTTCTCAATATCCAAGAAGGTCATCACCAGATCTTTCCCATATTCATAATGGTGTTCTTGTAGCTGCCTTACTGCAAAGATGAGGTCAACTGTTGACCTTCCTGGCCTGAATCCATACTGTTCTTCCTTCAGCCCATCTTCAACTTCTGTCCGAATTCTTCTCTCCAGTACCTTCTCAAATATTTTGGCGCAGTGGCACATGAGTGTAATTCCCCTGTAGTTCTTGCATTCCTTCCTACTTCCCTTTTTAAATATGGGTATTATTATCCCTCTTTTCCAGTCCTCTGGTATTTTCTTCTCCCTCCATATCACTTTCATTACTCGAAAGAGCCACTGTGTTCCTATCACCCCTGCTGCTCTCACCATCTCCACACTCACTTCGTCTATTCCCGGTGCCTTTCCCCCTTTCATCTTCTTTAATGCTTCCTCCACTTCTTTCCATGTCAATTCCTTCTCTGAAATGTCTTGGTCACTGTCTGTTTCTTCCTCCACAATGTCCACTACGCTGGTTTTAGTTGGATTTAGGAGTTCCTTGAAGTATTCTCTCCAGATAACCTTTACTTCTTCCATATTTTCGACCTCCTTTCCATTCCTGTCCACCATTCTGACATTTTCCCCTGTATCTCTTCTCTTTGCCTTTATCATTCCATACAACACTTTCTTACTGCCATCACAGTCCTCCTCCATCATTTCTGTCCATTTCTCCAGCCATTTCTTTTTCTCTTCCTTCACTACTTTTCCTGCTTCTTTCTTCCGCTCTTGGTATTCTTCTCTTGTTCTGTCTGTCCTCTGTTGGAACCATTTCCTGAATGCTTCATTTTTCTTTTTCACTGCTTCCTTAGTTCTGGGGTTCCACCATGGTGTTTCCTTCCACCTTTTCTTTCCACTAGTTCTGCCACACACGACTTCCGCTGCTTCTACCAACACGTCCTTGAACCTATTCCATTCTTCTTCACCTGTTTTCGGATCATCCTTCGGTAATTTGTTCCTCACTAATATCTGGAACTTCTCCTTATTTCCATCCTCCTTCAGCTTCCATGTCCTTATTCTTCTTTCTTGGTTCTCAGTTCTCCTCTTTTCCTTCAGTCCTCTCACCTTGGCGACCAGCAGACGGTGGTCACCGTCCAGGGCTTCTGAAGGTATTACCCTTATATCCGTGATACTCTTCTTTGTCTCCTTCCCGCATAGAATATAGTCCACCACTGATTTCCTAGTCAAATCCCTGCTGTACCAAGTAATTTTATGGCTCTCTCTCTTCTTGTACCATGTGTTTCCAACCATTAGCCCATTTATCTTGCACAGTTCCAACAATCTCTCTCCTTCCTTATTCCTGTTTCCCCATCCTTCACCACCAATCACTTCCTCAAAACCTCTTCTATCAGTTCCGACATGGGCATTTAGGTCTCCCATGACTATCAGGTCTCTCCCCACTAACTGCTTCTGCAACTCCTCTTCAAACTCGTCCTTCTCGCCTTCTGGCATCCCACCTGTGGTGCATAGACTTGCAGAATGTCCAGGTTTCTACCTTTCACAGTGATTCTGGCTCTAATTATTCTATCACTTACCCTCTTTACTTCCTCCCTCAGCCCTTCTCTCACCACCATTCCCACTCCATTTCTCTTCCCCTCCTCATTTCCTATCCAGTATAGCTGCTAGCCATTTCTCAGTTCTTTTCTTCCTTCCCCTCTCCATCTGGTCTCTGCCAGTCCGAGTACATCCAGTTTTCTCCTCTCCATCATATCCACAACCTCCTCCACTCTTCCCGTCAATGTAGTTATATTCAAAGTTCCGATTCGTAGTCCATTTCCATAGCCAGGTCTGCTTCCTTTAGATCTGTCCTTTCCGAGGCCCGCTCCCGTTTTAAAAGCAGTTTCATATCCACTACTGGCTTGCTAGGCCTAACGTAGCTTCACCATAACCCTGGCAAGGGGCCTGTTTTTGGTCCGCGAGAGGTATTTTATTTCGCTCAAACCCTCCGGACAAGTCCGGCGAGCCCCCCTATCCGCCACCTGGGACGCGCCCGATAGAGGAACAGGCAAACCCCCAGTAGTGTTTTTTAATTTAGAGATGTAATCAAAAATTTTCTTCGAGAGCCGATTACTGTTCATCCTGTAAAGATGCCCATAAAATTTTAGTCTTCTCTTTTTAATTGAAAGTGTAATTTCTTCTATATGACGTTAAAGGTCTTCATTTCTCCTCTTCAACCACCAATTTTGTTTATTCTTTTCGGGACCCAATATTTTTTCGAAGTATTTTTCTTTCTTTTCTCTCTAGTTCAACTTGATTTCCATTTTTATCCAATGTCAAGCATCAGAACCATATAATACCTCTGGTTTAGTGACAGTTTCATAGTGTTTAATTTTTGCTTGGAACAATATCGATAGTTTGTTGTAACGGGTATGAGTAAGCTTATAGGCAAATTCCATCTTCTTCAATCTCTCCTTGCATGCTGTGTTATCAAGTCCATTTGACTGGATTCATTCACCCAAATACTTAAATTTATCAACTCTTTGAAACTGATCATACATTATTGTCTTGGTAAATACTTTTCCTTATTATGTCTGTATTAGTTTTTTGATATGAAATGGTAAGACCAGTTTTAATTGCTATTGCATGTAGTGTTTCAATCATTATTTGTGCTTCAAGTTTGTTCTCTGAAATCATCGCTATATCATCAGGAAAGGCAAGACATTTCACTTCAAATCTCCCTCGGCCTTGTCCCAAATGGATCCCTTCAATGTTCTTCTCTCGTAATATGGTCTCCCATTCTCCCATGACTTTGTTTAATACCAAATTAAAGAGCATTGGCGAAAGCACATCGCCTTGTCGTACAACAGTTTCGATGCTGAAAGGGTCTGAAATCTCATTCAAAAACGTAACTCTTGAGGATGTATCTGTGAGTGTTTGTTCAATCAGCTTTCGAGTAATTTCATCCCTAGTTCTAATAGTGTTAAGAAAAGCATCTGACGGTCATTCGAATCATAAGCTTTTTGGAAATCAATAAAGGTAACCACTGTGTTGAGATTACTTATCGTTCCGATTCGAAGGATTGTTTTAAGATTAAAACTTTGTCGTGGACAAGATCTACCCTTCCTAAATCCGGCTTGATACTCGCCAATAGTGTGCTCCACTTGTTCAATTAAAATGCTTAACAATGAGTTTAAAAAGATTTTGTAAGCTATTGGCTGAAGGGAAATACCCCAATAATTGTTAGGATTTGTCCTATCCCCTATCTTATGTAAAGGGTGGATTATAGCTTTTTTACAATCATTATTGTCCCTTTTTCCCAACAATCATTGATAACCTGATGGAGGGCAGCAGCTGCCACTCTACCACCGAGTTTCCACATTTCAGGTAGTATCCCATCCTCACCTGATGCCTTGTTGTTTTTAAGTTGTTCAATATACACTTCAACTTGCTGTAATGTCGGTGGAGTTGACGGAGGGTTCACCTGTTGTGGTGCTTTGAAACTTAATCTTTCTATTGGTTCTTCGCAATTTAGAAGTTCCTCAAAATATCTGGCAAGCAACAGACAGTTGTCTTTATTGTTGGTGGCTAATTCCCCTGCCGTATCCTTGAAGTGAAGGTTCAGAGATTGATATCCAATACTCTCTTCACGAAATATCTTGTAGAATTCTCTCGAGTTGTTCTTCATAAATTCTTCATCAATACTCTCCAATCGCTTCTTATCATAGTTACGTTACTCAACCCTAATGATTTTGGACGTAAATATCCTGAACGCTAAAAAATTAGTCCAATCATCTTCCTTCTTTCTTGAATTCCATTGTTATCATGCTCTTTGTCTACGTTCGAATGCCGCATCACATACAGCATTCCACCACCAAGGTTTTCTCTTCCTTGGTGGATGACCCAATCCTTTCGCCGATTCAACCATTGTATCTTTGATCTCTTTCCAGGTACTCATTGGTTTTATATTTAGGTCATTGATAAATGTAACCTTATTTTCTGCTAAGATCTTCATATCAATTTTAGGGACTTTCATAAAATTAGGTTTGTATTTATTTGGTTGAAATTTCGTTTTGATCTCTGACAAAAAATGATTGGAGTCAATATTCAATCCTCTTCTCACTCTAATATTCATTATTTCTCTAAAGTTCTGTTTTGTAATTGCAACGTGATCTAATTGATAGGAACCCAAAAGAGGATTCAGAGAGGCCCAGGTTTCTTTCTTCTGGGTAATTTTCTAAAAAGGTTGACATCAATTTTTGATCAAAAAATCCGGCAAAAGCCCATAAGTCTCTCCCCGTTCTTATTGGTGCGGTAATGAGCTGGAAAATTACCAACTATGTCTCTATATTTCTTTTCTCTGCCCATCTGTGCATTAAAGTCACCTACTAATAGTTTAACATGGTGTTGAGGTACCTTTGAAGATTCATACTCTAACATTTCCCAAAATTCCTCAACCTTTTCAGGATTGGTCTTATTATCTTTATTGGTAGGAGCGTGGGCATTTATGATAGTATATCCTTCATTCCTTTTTACAGAGCGTTAAGATCGTTCAGTATGCCTTCCTTCAGAGGGGAAGTAAAGCCGGCGGTCATAGATTTATGGCATGAAAATAACCTGCCACTAACTACACTTGTGGGAAGCCAAAATTTGTAGGTTAGAATAAAATTGATAACGCTCTATTAATACCAACGTTCGCCGCCAGGTGCTCACTGCGATGCCATCTAGTAGCCAAGTCCACAAGCTAGGTGTTGTGGATGGTAGCATTTGGTAGCAAAAGTAGGAACTACTTGAAATTAAAGTCTGCAGTCCTTACTTGAATTAAAACAGATAACAAACACTAATACAGTCATCACAATTAACACCGGTTATCAGACAAATTCTACACACACCCAAAGTACACGGGGCTATATGACCGCATTGACGCAGCCCCTAAACTAAGGAACCAACCATCCTTTATCTCCTGATTTGAAAGATAAGAATGAGATTCGTTCCGATGGCGACCTAGTATAGCTAGTATAGATGTAGCCTACTGTTTAAAAAGGAATGCTCATTAGAAAGAACACAGCAACAAAGCAACACTACAGTCTGTAAGAGAAACTAGCGGCAGGGCTTCCATCCACTCACTCGTCCAAAAATAGTGAAATAGTGAGTGGTTTTATTTCAAAAAAAGTGAAGAAAAAAAAAGGAGAGTTTTTATATGAAAAAGTGAGTAAATAGTGAGTAAATTCATAGCATTATTCGCATTTATGGCCGTAGGCCTATATCTGGTTCATAATTTTAACTTTTGTTGATATCTGTAGGCTCAATTAGGGGGGATCTTGGGTGGCTAAGCTCCCCAAAACAAAACCATAGCCCCCAAAAATGTGACAAAACTGTATTGAAATAGACACAATTTTTAAGAATGTGTATCTGAAAAACAAATTAGCCCCCCCAAAAATGTTAACCAAATTGCGCCTGTGTTAATAATATCTCTGAGTAATGTTTGTGATTTTATCGTCGATCGCTGCACGGCACCGGCTGTGGTATAGCACCATGGAAGCTTTTTATGCTTTCTGGCCGCCTGGCTCGCTGCCGGCAGCGGTGGCAGAAAAACGAACTACACATTCATGGGTATATTTTGGTACATTTCCAAAAATCTGATTGTGCATGAGACCATTTTTAACGCAGAATGTGACCAGTTTTGAAAAAAGTGAGTAATTTTATCAAATATTGAGAAATGTGAGGCTGCTTTGAAAATAAAGAATAATAGTGAGAAAAGTGAGTCGCTGGAAGCCCTGACTAGCGGCATTTAATGACCATGCAAACTTTTGTTTTGGCGGTGACATTGTTATACCGTAACACGGTGTTGTTTCGTAAGCTTGAATAATCTACAGTAGCTCAGTCTCCGTTAAGATCTGTAAGAAAACCTGTTTAACGTAAAAATGATCGATCATTTACTGGTAGAGCGAAAAGCTTCATCAAGCAAAGGAATTCAGCGTGTTTATGATGCAGCCTTCAAACTTGCAGTTGTGTGTTATGCCAAAAGCACAACCAACAGAAAGGCTGGAAGAAAATATGGATGTCAGAAAAAAATGTTTACATGTTGGTAAGTACAAGAAAATAAATGTGTGTTCCCTTAACCCTCTACTCGAGAGGTGCGGTCAAGGTGGCCGCAGGAATATTTTGAAGTAGGTTGGCTTAGGCAAGGAAAGTGTTTCTACAGCAAAGGAATCTGTTGACATCGAATATAGATTTAGGTATTAAGAAGTAATTTTTGAAAGCCTTTGTCTGGAGCTTGCCACTGTATGGAAGTGAAACTTGGACTGTTGGTGCAGCAGAAAAGAGGAGAATAGAAGCGTTTGAAATGTGGTGTTACAGGAGAATATTGAAGATCAGATAGGTAGATAGGGTAAGAAATGAAGAGGTATTAAGACGAGAGGGAGAGGAGAGTTGTTTCTGGCGACTGCTAATGAAGAGAAGATATAGGTTGGTAGGACACATACTAAGACACCCAGGAATAGCAAGCTTAGTTATAGAAGGAAGGGTCGAGGACAAGAACTGTAGGGGTAGACCAAGGTTAGAATATGTTAAACAGATTGCTTCGGATGTAGGTTGTGGTAGCTATGTAGAGATTAACGATTGGCTCAGGACAGGGAGGCGTGGAGAGCTGCATCAAAACAGTCAAAAGACTGAAGACTCAAACAACATTTTTATCCCTTGTATTGTTACTTCCTGCCTTTTTTGTTGTGCATCTTCCGAACACATGGCCTTGAGTCACTGCATAGCTCAGTGCAGCTGTAGCTAATGTTACGTGCGGGCATTTGAGTTGTCAAGTTTTCGAACGGTATCACAGTTAACGTTCCACGCTGACCATGCAGGCGGGAGATACAGCTTTCAGCTGAAGAAGAATCGATTTGCTGTTTCATCATGTCAATCATGTATATTTGTTTCTAAATAATAATTATATAATGATATTTGGTTAAGTTTTTATTTTTAAAATATATTAAATTTAATGATCAGAGAAAACTTATATTTGTTCGGATTACAAACGAAAAACCTATACTTTGATTTGAAGAAATGTTTGTATTTGTATCGTGTGTTAGAGTAGTTGAAGGACCAACACAACAAATTTCAAGTACAGTGGAATGTCATTTATCCGGACTAATTGGGACCGAATGTATTCCGGATAATCGAACATGTGTTTACTTTATTTCATAGTACAATCATACTACAACAGCGCAGTTTCTAATGCAGTAAAAGCTTCTCCACGACTTGGTCCTTCTTCATCTTTCCCATCTAGGCTTTCATCCTTTTCGTCTTTCCCACTTACTTCTTGCACCAGAGAAGCAATTTCATCATCATCATCATCATCATCTAAGATTTGAAGACCTGAGTCACTGTCACTTTCCAACCAAGCTTGTGCGCCTTCTCTATCACAGTCGGAAAATCCAGCAACTTGGGGGAATAACTCGTTTGTCACTGCATCCAAATCTTCATCAACAGTGTCTGTGGTCTTAACGGGTCTCTTGTTCTCATAACAATTTATTCAATACATTTCGAAGATTCTGTGGTGTTAAAGTGTTCCATCCCTCAGCGATCAAGTAACAGTAGCCTTTAATAGAAAGCTTTTTTGAAAAAAATATCACACTCTCCTCATCTTCTGCCAACAGTAAACGACGTACATCCGCTTAAGCTGTTCTTTATTTTTGTTGTTGTTATTTTTTTTATTTTTTGCTTGTCTGGATAATTGACATTCCGGTTGTTTGACGTCCGGATAAACGACGTTCTACTGTAAATAGTTTTGTTGTGTGTGCCTATGAACAAGCAAGTTTAATCGCCGATCGCTCAGACCTCACCTCACAATGTACATCACAGTAATACAACCTCACAAGTAGAGGGTTAATCCGGATGCGGCTTATTTTCGGGCATAATTTTTTTCCTTTTTCCTCTTTGCGGAGTCTATGCGGGGGCGGCTTATTTTCGGGCCAATATGGTAATTGTTGGACCCACCAATATTTTCATATGAATATTAAATTCTCCTAGACTTAGAGATTCAGCCAACTGATTGTAGGTTACCCTGAGACATAGAAGTATGGAGACAGCTGGAGCCAAACAAGAATCAATAAGCACCAAACAGGACAGAAAGTCAATGGCAGTGAGTGCAATATGTGAACAGTACAGTGCGGAAGTGTCAGGAGACGGGTAAAGCGCAAGTGATGAAAGTGTAAACAAGTAGTTCCGTGACAAACTAAAGAGCCTACTTTTCTTAAGATTTAAAATTCATGCCAATCTTGATAGACCTACAGTATCTAGAATAATGACAAAATCAAGTTGGTAATACTAACATTTCTAAGTACTGCAGTTTTAAATACACCTGAAATAGTGTAGCCTAATAGAGCAACTTACTACAGTTGCCAGCCCTGGTGACTCTGAATATATTCATAGTTCCATCTCTTAACGTATAGAATGCACATACAAAATTTGGTTGATGTCTAATGGATAGTATGGACGTTACATGCTGTTTGATATTGGATTTATCAGTGTGCGTAAAACCATATTGGGAACAATATCATGTATGTGATGCTCAGAATTAATCTGAAATATTATGATCTATTATAGTGCCAATTTTGAATAAAATCCATTTGTTAGTAAAGGAGTTACATGTAATCAGAAAGCTTAGAATCATGTTGGAAGGAATTAAGGTACAGTATATTAGTTACTTCAAATTAATCTAGAATGACAGGTACTACACATGTGCAAAGTTTAGAGCTGATGGCTTGCATACTTCCAGAAATATTGATATTAGGATTAAACAAATAGAGTGAGCATTTATTAACAGTTGGCAGCCCTGCTGGTTCTCACAAATACGCATGGTCATAACTGTTATGGTACACAAAGCACATACGAAATTTGGTTGAAATCCATTTGTTAGTATAGAAGTTATATACAAAAAACAAAAACAAAAGTCAACCCCTGGCACTATACAGCCCATGACGGGCTAAGGCTGACCAAGCGACCGCTGCCCAGCCATTTGGCCTGCAGATATTGGGGTGACGCGTGATCAGCGCGTCGGGTCCCCTCGGCCGTTAATCTTGGTTTTCGTGATCGGGGCACTGTCTCACTGTCAGACAGCAAATTGTCCTCACGAGGCTGAGTGCAGCCCGTTCCAACCCTCACGTCAGAAGATTAAATTAATGTAAACAATGGAATGAGTAAAATTGAATGTGATGAAATATTTGAATATGGCGGTTTCTTCGAGATCTGTCTTTATTTCGAATATAACAGTCTTGTGTGTATCGTTTGCCTTTGTCACGTTTTTCTACCTGCGAAGTGGGCACAGATGCTCAAGCACAAAGGATTTGTGGGTGTTCCAGGATAGGTGGAAGGGATACATGCCACGTCATTCGCAAGGGATGCATGTTCGAAGTAGCATTTGACCGTTGGTTTCCAGAGAAGCAGATATTTTTTCTTGGCGTGGTGGGTGATTTTTTCTAACATACGATCAAGAATATCATAATGTCGGGCGTGGAGGACGACAATCCGCCTGATGATGATTTTTATATTTCAATCACACTACTAGTATATGAATTGAAAGAAAAAAAATAGCACCCGAAGAGAGACTCGAACTAGCGTCCCAGCGATTACTGGGCCCGAACGTTACCGGGTGAGCCACGCGTACTGCTCGAACTCGGAACCATCTTTACTGGATATGAAGCACTCGGAAAACTTCGAAGTCGATTTTCTTGAGAATTTATGAATATGGCATCGAACGGCTTTGGGAAATTATTGTTCGAGGTCTGAACTTTACGTACCCAAAGCAGGAAAAATTACAAAAATCCGATTGCCGTAGGGTCCCCTTGTCAGTGTCCTTGTTGCCAATGTGTTTTTTTTTAACAGTCTACCCCTTTCAATGCTAAACCCGTAAATATATGTTGTGCAATGACAATCCGCCCATGCTAAACCCGTAAATATAAGTTTTCATGCATTTGCTAAGCCTGTAAAAATACGTTCATCGTCCAATCAGTTGATATGGCGCGCCAGAAGTTCAAGGAAGTTCTAAAGTAGTGGTAGTTCACTTTTTTCTGCGCATTTACGAAAGGATTTTGTTTCCTAGCAATGATGAAATATGCCGTATATACTCTAATACCACCCTGAATAAGACCCGCACCCTTATTTTGAAGAACAAAATTTTTAAAAAAAGTTTACTCGAAATTATTTACAATCATTACTAAATAAACAGAATAGCATATCTCCAAAATAGTTTCCAACAGTTTTGAAGTCGTCCTAAAATAACACACATCAAACAATTAAAAATACACAAACACTTCATTCATTCATTCATTCATCATCGTCATCAGAAGTACAAACTTCAGAACTTTTATCACTATCACATTCCCACAAAATGTCATTGTTGCCACCCATAGCATTAGAAATACTACACTTCTTGAAGCTCTTCCGTATGAGATCTCCAGAGATACGGGCGCTAAATACGACCAGTTGGAGTCAGTGTGTGTTTATCGGCTGCCAACCACTCGGTATATAAGTACAGCTGTTTCAAGGCTGCTTTGAACATTTTTTTCCTTTCTCCAATCACAAATACATGACTCGTCAATATCATATTTCTTACCGGCGGCACGATTTTCAATAATTTCAGCTTCCCTCACAACTTTCAGTTTCTCACTCACAGTAAACGACCGCAAACACTTCGTAGAATTCATGTTTACACTCAGAGAACGTGCACGAGACTGTATCACGCCGCATGCTTACGGTAAAACCAAGTGATAGCTGGAAGAAGGCTAGCACCATCTAGCGGATACTCGCAACCCCCTATATAGTGCGTGGCCGGCAATTTAAATCTTTAAAATTTGGATGGCTCAAATAAGACTCGTGTTCGAATTTGTTTAAAAATGTGCGGGTGGTATTCTAGTATATACGGTAGACCTTCTGTGTTTCCAACCACAACAACCAAAATGGCTGCACCGCGAAAGGGGAGATGCCTGGTTTCGTAACAGCTAACTTAATGTAACAGGAACACATGTCACCATGGAGAGTGACTGAGGCTACTGGAGCTGAGTCATATCCTACTCTCGCAACTGTACTTGTCAACCAAGCAAGTTGACAGGGTGGCACAAGTAACTAAAGAATAGTTCCCACCTCGACCACCAGCACTTGCATTTTGGAAGGCCAATAACAAAAAAATGCAACATTTAAAGAAGTGTAATAGACTACCAGAACAAAAAATAATTGGTCAAATAGTTGACTTGTTATAAAGATTAACAAAAACCTTCTGGAACAATAATTCTGTAGTGCCGGGGAAAAGTGGCATAAGTCAATATTCCTTAGTTAGTTATGGTAAGTTAGTTAATTATGGTGGGCATTTGTATCATATCCAACTTAAGAAGAGAGGTACAAGTGATTTGGCAATTACAAAGTTGGAACTGAAGTTTTTAAAAATGTCGTTAGGACAGATTTTCACACCGTAAAATTTAATTTTTCAACTTGCGCCACATTTCCCCGGCACTACAGAATTGTAAATGGTGTTGCACTTAAGTGTTATATATAAGGTGCTGTAACGTTTCGTTAATGAGAGGTCAATCCCGCCCACTCTAGCTGCAGTAATTTTAATTATTCATTATTTTGCCTTGCATTTCCATACATTTCATTTTTGTTCTCATCCATCTCATTTCATATAGAATAAGAATATATTTAGAGTGTTATTCCATCAATCCTATAATATGTCTCATTCATCTCATGTTAGTTTTAAGAGGGCAGTTTTATGGTTGTTAAGACTGAAGTTTGTGCCAAGATTTATGATGCTTTGAGAGGAGTTCATGTATTGTATTAAATAGATTTCCAATTTACAAAAGGGTTGTAAAGCCATTTGAGAAGGGATATGGGGGTTGAAGCGTGCACCTGTTTTTAACAATGGATGTTGTTGCTGGCTGGAGAAACGGGTCCCCGTAAAACTCTAGGGTTGTAAATTTGTCGAAACCCTCTTAAGAAGTTTAGAAGCCATGTGCCCTGGAGAGAAAAGAGCTTACGATGGGCATTGTATTCTAATGGACACATAAGGAGCCAATGATTTCTTATAATCAGTCACGGGTCAAGAAAGAAGCAGCTGCAGCCCAATGAATGCACATTGTACTCAAAGGGGGGTGATTTCGACAAACAACTAGAAGATATCATATAAATACTGTAGCTGGTAAACAAGAAGCATCATTATTCTCCAGTTTTCACTAGTGAGTGGCGAGCGGCATTATGATTCTGTTTTCGCTAGTGAGTGGCGAGGATCAATCGACAGTTGGCATTTGCTTGTGAATTCGATCATGGTGTACTGGTTAGCCAGCATGGAGCACTATTATTCTTCAGTTTTGCGCTAACAGTGGCGTAAAGATTGTCCGATGTCAGATGGAAGCACGAGTGACGGGAGGAGTTCAAGCAGATCTACGATATATGGTGAGACAGTCTGTGTGTACAGTCCCAATAAGACGTCATCCCACAGCGTCCAGACTTCGACCGAATCGCAGTAGGTTCATCCACCCTACAAGAGTCCTGTGTATTGTCCAGTGTATATAAATGTCATTGTGGCTATTAACCAGTTCACAGGTGAGGGAAATAGAATGTATAGGCACAAACTTGAAATATCATGAAGTATTGGCCCTGGCTGTTGAGGCACTTGTCCCACTGTGACATGAGGCGGTGAATGGCTGTCTCATAAAAATCCCTGGGCTGCGATGTGAACCAGTTCCGCACGTACAGCTGGACGTCGGCGTCCGAGGTGAATCGTTGGCCCCGCAGAGCCCTTTTCAGGGGACCAAACATAGCGTAATCACAGCGAGAGAGGTCTGGACTGTATGGAGGGTGGCTGAGAACCTCCCATTTGAATTTCTGCAGGAGTGCCGCAACTGTGTTGGCCGTGTGAGGTCGTACATTGTCGTGGAGCGACCGCGGCTGCTATGGCGTTCATTGTCACTCGGCGGTCCTGGGTAATGAGTGCATCAACCAGCTGGACGTTGTCATCGGTAATGCAGGGGGGGTGCCCCAGACCGGGCATCATCGGCTAACGACACCCGTCCTTCCCTGAAGCGCTTGTGCCACGCTTTGACCTTTGCAAGGGACATGCAGTGTTCGCCGTACACTTGTGACATTCGGCGATGAATGTCCGTTCCCCCTACTCCTTCCGCTGTTAGAAACCGAACAACACCTCTTTGCTCTTCGGTTGATGCCTCCATGTCACTGTTTGCCATGTGTTGGACGATTGATGCATGCTGCTGCTCGCTTTGTATCGTCACGTGACATGCACGTGTGCCCTCTAGCGACGGGCTGTGACCTCCCAGCTCTGGTCGGAACCACACCTCGTTACACACACCACGATTAGCCAATGTTGTCACCGGTTTGCGCGTTCCAGCCTCCGGCTCGTTACTTTTTGAACGCACCTTATACATATCCGCCGAACCCAAATAAGGCCTAAGTGAACAAGATCTGATGATGCTTGCTTGACTAATGAAACTAGTCATCCAATTAAACTCCCATTTGTGTGAGAAGTGTTTAATTATGTTTATAAATAATCATGTATTTATTTCATGCACTAGGTGAATGAATTAATTGTTACTCCCCACCCAATCTAATTGGGTACATTCGTGTTGACCGACTGAAAAGCGATTCTATTAATAAGGATCAGTAAAGGTTCCCAAAGACTAGACATAAGGTACTAATACCAGCACTTTTCTAATCAAGGTAATGCACAACTGCACTCACCATAGGCTTACGCTCAGCTTGTGCAAGAAAGAAGGAATCGTGTGTTTCCGAGAGGTGAAGGTCCAACAGATGGGCCGAAGGCAACTGTTTCTTGCACTCAGCGCACGGGAAACGATGTCGTCCATTGTAGTGAGTTTCGAAGTCCAGCAACGAGTTAAACTCAGTCGTACACCCTGGGATGTTACAAGGAAATCTAGCAACACTGGAAACAAATATACAAATATTTGACTATTTTGTCAGCACAACCATAGTAACATACAAACTAACACAATGATATGAATGAAGGTGGAATATCTGCAGGAAACACAGTTTCTAGGGTACATTGCAGAATACACTCCGAGGATGGCAGAGATAAAAGGCAGTGTTGATACCTTATTCTAAATTTGCTCAAAATAACGGTACAGATGAATAATAAAATAAGAAACTACGTTAAGTACACTTAAGACCAATCAATACATTTGTTCATCTGATTTAAAAATAATTCTGATCAGAGTATCACTTTGAATTAGTAATGAAAATCTCTGCCCAATCAATACATAAAATTGCCTGAACACAATTATTTGTCAATACGGACCTAAAATAATGGAAGTCAATTCTAATGATCCTGATCAGAGTATGTTAAATAAAATCTAACACACGAGCGATGGTGTGACAAAATTACCGTACATGCAAGTGATCGAGAGTTAATTATATTTTAATTGAAGCCAATGGCCATAGCGGGCGGCCTGTTTGCCATCTCTTGATGAATTCAGTACATTTGCATTTGTCAGTTGGCACAGGCTAGAGTAAAAGGTGGCTTTTCACCGATGCCTCAGTCTCACTCATGGCTGTGATTATATGGAAGCTACTGAGGTATGGGTGGTGCTTAGTAATGGCATTCGGGGCACAGTCAGTGCCTGTGAATGCTGTGAAAGGTTTTACTAATAGGGTTAGGACTACTGTTCTGACTCAGTGAGGAAAGCAATGGCAAACTACCTCACTCCTCTTCTTGCCTAGAACGCCTCAAAATAGCGCTGCCTTGGGTTTTTGTGGGTATCTACTCACATAACGTAACGGCGGTACTTTTTGAGGATCCAACCAGCCTCCGGGCTGACTACCTAACAGACAGACAGGCCATAGCGGGATAATTTAATTGAATGCCCGAAGTTCAATTTCAAGTAGTTTCAACTTTGGCTACCAGAGATGCCAATGTCACTGACACCTTGTGGAGAACGTTAGAACTCGATAGAGCGTTTCTCACTTAATAACTTACAAATTTAGCTACACACTACCATTTGTAGTGGTAGGTTCTTTTACATGCCATAAATCTATGACATGGGCCCGCCGGCTTTTCTTCCCCTTCAAAGGAAGATAGTTGACTAAGACTAGGATTGGGAAGGTGGCCATGGCCTTATATTCAGCATCATTCCAGCATTTGCCTGAAGTAGAAACCATGGAAAACCACGTCTAATATGGCTGAGGTGAGATTCAAACCCACTTCTTTTCAGTTGAGCCTCAAGGGGCTGACTGCATCCCGTACTAGCCCTCAGACCAGAATTAAATTTCTCAGAGGTGACAGCCAATAAACCACACAGTGGTCTCTCATTTGGAAACAAAAGGTCATTCAAAGTGTAAATTAATTACTACAGAGTTCTGTCATAGATAATGTTCCTGCGTGGCTCAGGGGTAACGTTCTCGCTTCTGGGCCCAAGGTTGCAGGTACGAAACCTGGCGCAGTCAGCTGGCATTTGAGGGTGCGCAAATGCGAGGGAGCCGTGTCAGTACATTTACTGGCACGTTAAAGATCCCCTTCGGGGCAAAATTCCGGCACCCCGGCGTCTCTAAAAGCCAGGGTAGTTAAAAGGGACGTAAAACCAATAACATTATTATTATTATAGATAATGTTCTCTTGTGAGCAGAGGCGGCCGCACCTTATGTGCTGAAATGCTGCAGCACATTGTTTTATTTCAAAATTAATTACTATAATAATATTTACAATCAAATACAGCGCATTAAAAAGGCGTCAGCCAAAGAGTAGGAAATATTTCAACTCTCCTCACAACCAGGCATCTCCATTCCGCATCCGACACTGGCTGTGAAGATCGCAGCTCAGCGAGAATTTCTACGTTTATTGCCAGCAAACTTGAACTCTGCCTTTTGCGCATGCGTGACCAACTTTTCCGTTGTCAGCCAACACCATAGGCCAAAACATCACAGCGATTCTTTGTTCGATCACAGAGTGGCAGCACTGGTCACACGAAATGAGTACTTTCCAGGTGGCACCTTCTAGACTCTGCGGTAGCATTTTAGAGGCAATCTCTCAAAGCAAATGGGGCAAAATATGGAGGAAGCTATCAGCTGATCCCACCAAAAGGTCTTTTAATACTCCCAATTTATCTATTCTTTAGCCACATTTTGTAAATCGACAAATTATAAAAATTATAACTCAGCAATTTTTCTAGGTTTATGCCATATCTTGTGTTAGGTTTCGCCTGGCCGTGAAAGCCAATATGCCATCTTATAAAAAATATAATTTTTATGTTGTCAAAATAATAAAATAAATAATAAAATGATATTGTGAATTTCGTCAATTACAGAATGTCTAGTTCGTAAATGACACTATAGCAAATTAACATGTTCTTTTTTTTTTTTGTTGTCTTCCATAGTTCATCATTAGAGATCACCTGTGGCCATCTCACATTTGTAATTTTCCCGAGATGCTGGTTAATGAAAACTTGTAATCTATTTGTTATTAACTTTATGGCCTTCCAAGTTACACAGCCATTCAAAAAAACTTGACTACATTGGTATTAATCAGGCGCATTTTGTTTTTTCTTGAGATTCTTCCGAATTCTGATCTTAACACCTTCGTCTGCCTCTCCATCCTTTCGAACAATACTGCCAAGGAACACAAAGGAATCTGTCTGGTCTACTTCCTTTTCATTCACCATCAGTTTTGTTTCAACTCCCGAGTTTATTCTAATTTCCTTGTTTTTTCTGACATTTAACCTCCTGCTTCCTTTTGCAACTTGGTCTCCATGTCATGAAATCTTTGTGCAAGTAGACAGACATCATCTGCATAATCAATGTCCTCTAGTCTGTCTTGCATTCCCCACCGTATACCTCTCTTCCTATCAGCAGTAACTTTCCTCAGCACTCTGTCCAATACTAACAGAAAGAGGGTGGGTGAGAGTATACAGCCTTGTCGCACTCCAGCAGCAGCCGATAAGCATTCAGATCAAGGAGAGGAAGTGGCGGTGGATCGGCCACACATTAAGAAAACCTCACAGAGCAGTTGAGAGGTCGGCGATGGATTGGAACTCGCAAGGTGCAATGGGACGTGGTCGCCCCAGAAAGACTTGGAGGAGAACTATATACTCTGAGCTGCCTGAATTGGATTGACAGTTCTCGCCTCGCCATGTGGTCAGGGAACAAGGTTGCCAGGCAGTTAGAATAACAAGCGATCACACTGTACAAGCCAGATATACAGCTGACCAGGCACTGACGCACGTGGGCTGTAATATTGCAACGCCGAGTATTATGACATCAACTATGCGAACATGGATTGGTCAAGAGGCAGAAGGGTGATGACTGACGTGGAATTACCGGCCAAATGTCAATCCTATTCAGGCAGCTCACAGAGTATAGAAGAAGAAGCCTTGGAAGCAGGGAAAACCTGAAATGAAGTGAAGCGGTTGGTCATAAATAGAACCAGATGGAGAGCCTTTATTGCTGCCCTATGCACCACCTAGGTGGAACAGGAAATAAGCCAAATTAACATGTAATTTTGCATTACAGCATTGCTGGTTTCATTTTAATGCATTTGGTAACACTGAGAAGTTCTGTTTTTGCGTGCTCACAACAAGTGTTTCTGAGTTCGTAGATATTTAGTCATTATAGTAAGGCCATCATTACTTCCGACTTGACGTTTGTGTTAACCTAGAGTTATGTAGCGGTCAGAAGGAAAATCACAACTAGCCAATCACAGGCAGCAATTCAAATCAATATATCACGACAAATCTAGTTTCGTTAACGATGTCGCGATTTAGCAAACAAAACTCTAGACTAGCACTGAAACGTCAAGTCGGAAGTAATGATGGCTTTACTATAGAAGGTGTTATTGTGCGTTTAATTCATTTTGTATGAGGAGTGTGTTGAGTTTGTTCAGTATGGAAACTCGCGGAGAGCCTCATTTATGTTTCTGAGTGAGTATCTATAAATTTTGTTGCTAAGTATTTTTATTTTTTGGAGGGGATGGGTTATAGCACACAGCTGATTTTCTTCTACAGCCACCACTCCTTGTGAGACAGAAAAGCATGGTATCTATGACACTGTTAGTTATACAGTTCAGATATGTATTCGAGGCTTGGGTAATAATACGTTTTTGCCCTTCAAATCGTATGGTGGAAACCATGCACTGCAAAATGTGTGACCGTGTGGGGTAACTTGTAACACGTGCCCTTCCATTCTGAAGATGTCATGGCATCAGTGGAGTGATACTCGCAACTTATGATGTTCAATAAATGCACATTTCATAATGTTGAATTTTGGGCTTATGCCGTGTTTTATTATATTAAAATTCGACGCGTTTCAAAAGAAACCATGTCTTTCTTCGCCAGGAATAATCTGGAGGATTAATCCCCTCATCATCATTTCCCCTTTTCCAGCTGACACCGTGTGGGGGCAATCATGGTTCCTCTCCACTTTGTTCTGTCGTTCCACCATTCCTCTTCCGACATGGTGTTCCAATCCAGGTTTCGAAACGCGTCGAATTTTAATATAAAACACGGCATAAGCCCAAAATTCAACATTATGAATAGTAACACGGGCCGTGAAAGTCTAAATGATAATAAATGCACATTTGTTTAACCTTTTCAACGAAGTATGATCTATGCATTTTTTATTTATAACATGCCAGTACTGAAAACCATTCCTACTATGTAGCACTACTTTTCAAGTCTGAGCATGAATAAATTATGGCTGTAACTATTGCTATGCAGCCCAGGTTTTGGATACGTTTTCCACAAGCATTCATAGGGCTGATAAATTTCCAAGAACATCACAGCTATCGTAGAAGACCAGGATCAGGTTATCAAAGGTGCACTTCTGCATTAGAAGATCGTTTCTAAAGGCTACAGGAGCTAAGGTACCAACATACAGGATGCGAATAAGGGAGGTATTAATGGAGGATTAATCCCCTCATCATCATTTCCCCTTTTCCAGCTGACACCGTGTGGGGGCAATCATGGTTCCTCTCCACTTTGTTCTGTCGTTCCACCATTCCTCTTCCGACATGGTGTTCCAATCCAGGTTCTGTTTTCTAATGCTATTCTTCACAGAGTCTATCCAACGCATTCTTGGTCTTCCTCGTCCTCGCTTCCCTGTCATCCGTTGTTCCAGTGCTCGTCTTGGTAGCCCTACTTCATTCATCTGTTTGACGTCCAAACCATCTCAATCTGTTTTGCTTCAGTTTGTCATTTAGTTTCTGTACTCTGTTTCTGCCACTCTCTGGCAGAAATATTTTCCTCTCCATAAATGTATTTTTATAACCCAACCAGGGATAACATCTAAAGCAACGTAAGGAACATATAGATCAATTTTTCCTGTCTGCAATGAATCAAAATATCCTACATCTTAACAATATACAGTGGTTTATCCCTTAGCTGACCGACGGTACTTACAAGTACCACCTATTTCTTTGTCCCATAGCTCCTGATCTTTAACGACTAGCGCCTCTGTAGACGTTTAGTACATTAGAGGAATGCTAATTTCATAAAGAAAAGTGATTTTTTTGCCATTGGCTAATCTGCCGTTGACAAGGCAGGCGATAGAAACTTCCGTTTCCATGGTTACAACATGCTTTGAAAATGTGATATTGTTATTGATGTTTATGTGACTTATAACTGCACGAGACTTTGTGAATGAGTGATTCGCCTAGAAGTGGGCCTTTCTACTTGTGTTTTACATACGTTATAACTGAATTGAGAGGTTAATTTTTGTGAGGATGGACTTTGACTGAACTGGACTCCTGAGTACCGACGGTCTACGAGAAGGCCTACCGTATATATCAACATAACCTTCCTATCAGCTGTGTTGTCCTGCTAACTCTAGACAATTTATTGGATTTTTTAGTGTTTTCTTTCGGTATGGCAAATGTTTTTACGATGATGATGATGATAATTGTTGTTTTAAGGTGCCTAACATCTAGGTTATCGGCCCCTAATGATTTGGATGATCGTGAAGATGATAAAATGTAAACTATAACTAAAACTAACTACTTACTTATATACTAGAAGAAGAAATGGAAAACAAAAGGAGAATAAGGCAAATAAAGGGCAGGAGGAAAAGAAATGCCCTCAACCCTCGAAGAATGCGGATTGAGGGACTTGGAAGGAAGGAGAGCCATGAAAGTCAGATAAGAAAGTAAAAGAGGAGAGGGTCACCCCCAGAGGTAATGGATAAAAGGGGAAAACCGGACCCAGTTCTGGAATGCCTCGGGGTCGCCAACTCCCGAACTCATCAGCCGTGAGCCCCTGAGGGCGTAGAAATATCTAGGGTGCACCAGAAGTGGTGGGGCTACATACACCCTGTCTCCTTGAGGTCCTTGAGCAGAAGGCAGGAGATAACATGAAAAGAAAAAGAAGGCTGACCCCTCGCAGAAGGAGGGTATCAGAAGAGATGAGACAAGGGCCAATTAAGGCGGGAAAAGAAGAGACTCACTAGGCCTCGGATACCCTAATACCGTCGGGGTCCGAAGAGAACAAGAGTTGACCAAGTGAGGTCAACAGGAAATAAGACGGAGAGGAGCAAGTAAGTAGAAGCAATGCCGGACTCAGCTGGGGCCCCGTGGTCGCCAACCCACGACCCACTAGGTGTGAGCCCCTGGAATGGCAGATGTTTTGAGTGATTACCAACTTTTAGAACTTCTAGACACAGAAATTGAAGTGGATAATCAGAGTGACACTGATATTCAGGAAGATGATGACGAATTTGTCCAGAATCTGTTACCACTTGTTAATAAACCGGCACCTGACATTTTCAATTTGGTTTTTAATGCTGAAATCACTAAAATTAGACAGATAGTAAGAGAAAATGAGCCAGGAATGTGGTAAGGGAAGAATAATATGTTTTGACAATTATTTTACTTCTCTTGACCTGTTAGAGAAGCTGAAGGCTGAAAACACTCTAGCATATGGTACAATAAAACAGGAAAGGTATTCCACCGAATATGACAAATGACAACAACAAAAAGTCTCGTGGAGATAGTGATTTTGGGATTTCAAATACTGGCCTAGGATTCTCCAAATGAAAAGACACGATGACTTTTCATCCAACTACCATGGCACGGAACAAGCCTTCCCTTCTAGGAGACTAAAGGATGGCACAAAGAAAGATGCGACTTGTCCAGTTATTGCTGTTGACTACAACTCACACATGGGAGGTGTTGATATGGCAGACAGACTTAGAACAGTGTATGGACTTGATCGAAGGTGTAAGAATTGGTGGCAGAGGCTCTTTTGGGGGCTATTGGAAATACCATTCATCAATTCATATGTGGTTTTCTGTGAAATGATTGGGAAACTTTCACTGAAACAGTTTCACAGGGATGTTGCTCTTGGATTATTGGCTTTCACTGAACCAAAGAAGACAGATCCTAAGAGGAATGCAAACTTATAAGTAACAAGAGACGAGGGAAGAACTTCTCTGTCCGCAAAGATGTCAGGCTGGGGATGTCCTGGCCTGTCTTCACAGATGTACGGGGTAGATGTGAATTTTGCAGTCTTCGTCCCTACAGTATATGTAGTCACTGTAATGTACATTTATGCGGCAATGAACGAAATAACTGCTTCACTGCCTAGCATGATGTAAATGCTTAGCGGCATGAAACAGTGTTAGTCCCAGTAGCTTTCAGGGCAGCAAAGTTTTGTGAGTTTTGGAGTGTCTGTGGTGACAGTATGGAATGCAGTAGGTTATATCCTGCTCTATTTCTGAATGTATTAATGCATTATGTTTTACATGCTTCCTATTATATTATATTTTTGAAGAGGGAAATCAGTTCCTAAACAGAGCAATATTTTATGACATGCTTCACCATACATTACAGTTTGTTATAGTAAATAAATTACAAGCATAATTAATTATATTTGAGTTACTATTCATCAGTATTATTTCTCAGGTAAGTCAGATGCAGTTTGGCTATTTTTACTGAAAACGTGTTCTACAAAATGCAAAATGTTATTTGATAATTTTCTGGGAGGAAGTTTCTCATTATGTAATAGAGTTAAGTCCAAATGTTGAATAGGCCTACGTAGGGACCAACGGTACTCTGAAGTACCATGTCTCAAAAACACTGATTTTCAAAACTTAATTTTAAAAAAGTATGATATTG
The DNA here is from genome assembly GCA_946902985.2 of Meconema thalassinum. Lineage (NCBI taxonomy): Eukaryota > Metazoa > Arthropoda > Insecta > Orthoptera > Tettigoniidae > Meconema > Meconema thalassinum. The sequence goes on from OX336393.1 coordinate 182,839,323, forward strand.
TCTTTAGGTACCTCCTTTCTTACCAATTTTCATTAGCCAACTATGGAATAAATCGTTTAGCACATCCTTGGTCAGCTAAGGGTTATATTATGTGGTGTGGGATGGGCTTTGAGCTACTGTTATTTCACGATCTGTACCTTGTCTCATATTCTAAAGTCGACTAGTTTGGTCTTTTCTTAAAAAAATCCGTATTGGCTTACAATAATTGTTCTTTTTAAATACATACAGAATTCCACTCAGTCAATACTTAATTTTTTCATTATTTTAAAATAAATTTAGTAGTGTACAACATGTTTCAAGTTCTGAACATTGAACTCTTCTTCAGCAGACTGGCTCAGTGGTAACATTCTTGCTTGCTGGGCCCAAGGTTGCAGGTTTGTATCCTGGCACAGTCAACTGGCATTTGAGGGTGTGAAATGTGAGGGAGCCATGTCAGTAGATTTACTGGCACATTAAAGATCCCCTTCAGGGCAAAATTCTGGCACCCCGGCATCTCTAAAGGCCACAGTAGTTAAAAGGGACGTAAAACCAATAACATTATTATTATTCAGCACATAGTTTTGTCAAAAAATCCAAAATCTAAAATACATTGAACTGGCAGTTACTAAGTTTTAAAAACTAAAACAGAAAACATTTCTTTTAAAATACATGAAGGGCATATTCAATGCCTGATCAGTTATACATATAAATTTGAATCAATGGATGTTTTCTTAAAACTTGTCAATACGGGCTCTTCTAATTGGTTGGTGAAGCTTCAAATGGTTCCAATAAGTAGGGAAATAATGTTTTTAGTTTAAAATCCAGTGGAATTTAAATTTATGTGTGTTTTATTAATTATTGAGAAACTTGCTTGATCAAAACATTGGCTATTTGAGCAAACATTCATTTTCGGTTCCGTAATAACAGTAGTATTCAAGAATAAATCTAATTGAAGCCCTGAAACTTGTACCCTAATATGAGAATATTTTTTAAGTTTACAAATTAAAGTATTAACTAAGCGGAAACAACTTAAAGATTTATTCTTGAAAACATTGGCAGGCGGCTTTGGTGGTATAGTTGGTAGCATACTGAGCTTCTATGCCCAAGGTCGCGGGTTCAAACCTGGCCAAAGTCGTTAGATTTTTTAAAAGCATTAAAAACTCCTCAGTATGCCTTCCTTAGAAGGAGAAATAAATCTGGCGGTTCCATGTTATAGATTTATAGCATGAAAAAGAACCTTTCACTAACTACACTTGTGTGAAGCCAAAATTTGTAGGTTAGATTATTTGAAAACAATACATTAGTTCCAACGTTTGCCGCCAGGTGCTGGCTGCGATGGCATCTAGCAGCCAAGCCCGCCGATAGGTGTCATGGATGGTAGCATTTGGTAGCAAAAGGGCTTCTTGACCGCTTTGTTGCAACCCCTAAACCAAGTCACCAACCACCAAAATATTGGCTGTTCTATGGTGTCACTTGGAACAGTTCCAATACTGGAATTGGTACCATCCTTCGATGTCCAGAATGTATTTAATACGGAAATAATTGTAGTTTAAAAAATGTAAAAGAATGATGTGTTTATTTGTGTTTACGTGAAGAATGAAACTTACCCAGTTTACTCGATGGCATGTAATGCAGCCGACCAGCTGTCAACTGAATCTGAAGTTGCTTGTGAGCGAGGCTTGGTGCAGGGTGGAGGAGCAGGGGCAGATGCAGGATATGGTAAGGGTATGACTTGTTTGTCGATGTGATGCAGTTAAAAACCAATATAGCTATGGGCCCTCTTCAGAAACATAAACAAGTATCAAGATGCAAATTATAAAGACTTGCATCTGCAATACTTTTATTTACGATGAATGGTGAATGTAGCATAGTTTTATGACAGATCTTTTCTAGAGGCTACAGGAGCTAAGGGTCTAACATGCAGGTTGTTGTGTTGGCAGCAAGCACAAGAGTGTAGTGCAGTATCTTTGACATAGTCTTTGTTATCAGTGAAGTTCAGTGTCAAATCAATATGGTGTGTATCGTGTGAATTGTGAACCTTTCCACAACAAATAATAAAAATATGCATTCTAGAGGAGTCTATGTGATTTATTGAGAAGTGAACCTAACATTTTATGGCGACCAGTGACACGATTCATTCATAGTAAAAGGCTCCCGTGAAGAAAGAAGATGGAAAGACTCGCTAAAGAAAGAACCGTAAAGCGGCGGTTATTTACACGCTCACACAATCAACTAATGGCGTTGTTAGAAGATGATCAAACTGAAACGGAAAAAGTGCAAGTGCAACTTGAAATCCTTCAAGAAAAGTATGATGATATCTCTAATTTAGATGGATTAATATTTCAACAGATGATAGACGACGAGTGTGAGGATGACGAAATAGAAACGGAATGTGAATCAGCTGATGATTACAAACACAAATTCCTTAGCTGTAGAACAAAAGCAACACGTTTTATGAATCCCGTTGTTTCCATTACCCCTCCACAAAGTGTAGTGAATGACAATGTTTGTGATAAAAAGAAATATAGACTTCCAAGAATAGAATTTAAGAAATTTTCTGGTGAAATAATTGATTGGTTATATTTTTGGAGCCAGTTCCGTAAAATTCACGAGGATGAGGACATTGGGAAGGAAGATAAATTCCAATATTTAATTCAGGCTATGACAGAAGGTTCCAGAGCATATGAATTAGTTACTAGTTTTCCACCCACTGCCGAGAATTATGACAAAGCTATAGAGAGTCTTCAAGCTCGATTTGGTAGAGAGGACTTGCAGGTGGAAGTTTATGTTCGTGAATTGCTCAAACTAGTATTGACGAATGCAGTCAATTCCAAAGAAAGGCCAACACTGAGTAGCTTGTATGATAAATTAGAGTCACATCTCAGATCGCTGGAAAGTTTAGGCGTTACTACAGAAAAATGTACTGCAATGCTGTATCCCCTAATTGAATCATCTTTGCCAGAAGACCTATTAAGAGCATGGCAGAGGAATACTTCCTTCAGGTGTGATTCCGTATCCAAAGATCGTTTGCAGCAGCTTATGGCTTTTCTTCAAAATGAAGTAGTAAGTGAAGAAAGAATTTCATTGGCTATGAAAGGGTTTAGTATTAGCACATCCCAAGGATCTAAGATTAAGGGAGACAAGAAACCAAGGGATGTCATTGAACCAAATATACCTACTGCTTCTGCTTTGTTTGCTGATGTTTCTAAGAGACAGGAGTGTCTTTTTTGTCTTAAACCTCATTCGAGCCCAGAGTGCATTAAAGCTCAAAAAATGACTGTAGGGGAGAAAAGGAAAATCTTAACTGATAAACACTGTTGCTTCAATTGTTTAAAGAAGGGCCATGCAAGTAGAGCTTGTAAATCGATTGTCAGGTGCATTGTTTGTGGTGGTAAACATGTGGTATTAATGTGTTATAAGCTCCGTGACAAAGAAAATGAAAGTGTGTCCAAACAGAATTACGAGGGAGACAGGAATTTGGTTCACCAGGATGGCAATAATGTGGATAAGGCTTTAGCTAATGTGTCTTGTTCTCCTGAGGTGTACTTGCAAACCCTGGCAGTTGTCGTTAAAGGAAAGGGTAAACAAAAAACTGTACGAGCTGTCATTGATACTGGGTCTACTAAATCCTACATTGCACGTGACCTAGCCGAAGAAATGGGGTATCAGTCAATCAGGAAGGAAACGTTAATACATTCCTTGTTTGGTGGAGTACGTTCTCGAGAAGCAAACCACGACTGTTACAGAATAAGTTTAAAGCGATTGGAGGGAAACTATTCCAAGGAGCTGGAAGTTTTAAGCCAAGAGATAATTTGTGAAGATGTCCCATATATTAAGAATGGTTCTTGGAGTGAGGAGATAAGGGATCTGAAAATATGTTTAACTGATGTACGAGAGAGAGGGCCTGTGCAGATTCTGATTGGGGCCGATAAGGCGAGTGAACTGCTCACTGGGAGGAAACATCAACTAAAATGTGGCCTAGTTTTGGTGGAGACTTCCCTAGGGTGGACACTAATGGGAAAAGTCATAGGTAACAAGGCCCAAAGGGATTCGGCATCATTATTAGTGTCATCATTGTTTTCCCAACATACAAGAATTTCTGATCTCTGGGACTTAGAAATTCTTGGAATTACTGACCCTATTGTGAAAGAATCTATCGTCGAGAGGAATGAGCATGTTAGAAATAACTTCCTTGAGACTGCACGACTGAATGAAGATAACAGATATGAAGTGTGTCTGCCTTGGAGTGAACAACATCCACCTCTCCCTGACAACAAAGAAATTGCTCAGCACAGATTAGAAATCACTACAAAGAAACTACAAGCTGAACAACATTATCAGGAGTACGATAATGTCTTACGAAGTTGGTTGGAGCAAGGAATCATCGAGAGGGTACCTGAAGAAGAACTGAAGAATAGTGGCCACTATCTACCTCACCGACCTGTCTTCAAAGAAAACAGCACCACCAAGATCAGGCCTGTTTTTGATGCCTCGGCGAAGCAGAGAAACGCTCCATCTCTGAACGAATGTATTGAAAAAGGGCCACTTCATAGAGTTGATCCCTAGTTCGCTACTGAAGTTCAGAGAAAATGAGATTGGTGTGACGGCCGATGTAGAAAAAGCATTTCTTCAAATAAGTGTCAATCCTAGAGACCGTGATTTTCTGAGATTCCTTTGGTGGGAGGAGGAAAGTACAGGGAAGGTAGAAGTGTTCCGTCACAATAGAGTTGTCTTTGGACTTGCATGTTCTCCGTTCCTATTGTCGGCAACCATCAAACTCCACTTGAACGAGTTGAAGAGACAAACAGTCGATAATAGTTCCTACTCAACTTCAACAATAGAAAGATTGGAAGAATGTTTTTATGTGGATAACTGTGCTATTAGTGTTAACAACAGAAATGACCTTCATTCATTCATGCGAGAGGCAAGCATAATAATGGATAAGGCATCTTTCAATCTCCGAGGGTGGGAGTATTCTCAGGATGGTACAGCTGAAAATCTTACTCATGTGCTAGGGCTCATTTGGAATAAAGGAGAAGATACCATTGAACTGAATCTAACTCATGTTAACGATTTCAAATATGATGTAATCACCAAAAGAGCTATACTAGGAGCTGCACATAAGGTGTTTGACCCTATTGGCTTCTCATGTCCGGTATTTCTCTGTCCAAATTTAATCTTGCAAGAACTATGGGCCACTGACTTGGGTTGGGACACCAGAGTAGACGAAACAACAAAGAGAAGATTCATGAAGTGGTTGGCAGAACTACCTCAGCTGTCTGAGATTAAGATTCCTAGATGTTTGATCGATAGTGTCCAGTCGGTTGAAGATATATCTCTTCACGTGTTCTGCGACGCCAGTCAAACTGCGTATGCTGCAGTTATATTCTTGCGAATACAGAGGGTTGACAAAATAGAGCTACGATTTGTACAAGCCAAGACAAGAGTGGCACCCAAAAAGAGTATCACCATACCACGCCTGGAATTATTAGCAGCTACAATAGGGGTTCGACTAGTGACGTCAGTACTGCCAACATTAACTGCAAAAGAAATCGTTACTTATTATTGGAGTGACTCGTCGACTGTGTTGTCCTGGATCAAGTTAGACGAACCTTGGGGGACCTTCGTGTGGAACAGAGTGCAAGAAATTCGAAGACTGTCCAGAATAGAACAGTGGCGGCATGTTCCAGGAACCATGAATCCGGCTGACCTGGCATCAAGGGGATGTAGCACAAAACAGTTACTTCAACAGAGATGGTGGGAAGGGCCAAAATGGCTAAAACAATCTACTACACAATGGCCTAGCCCCGAAATTTCAACAAACGATGATGAAGTCTTCCAAGAAAGAAGAAAGAAAGTCAACACTATGACGGTGTTAGAAGACAAGTCCAATACCCAAGAATGGCACCTTGACTATTTCTCAAGTTTCCGTAGAACAGTTCGTATGATAGGATGGATCTTGAGGTTTCTGTATAATTGTCGACAGAAAAATAATAGAAGAACTACCGAACTATCCATTGAAGAAACCACAGAAGCAGAAAAAGTCGTGATGAAGTTCATACAAAAGGAGTGTTTTGTTGGTGAAAAGGATGAAAGATTCAACTCACTATGTGTTTTCATGGATGATGAGGGAGTGATGAGACGGAAAACAAAAATTATATCGCGCAAAGATGATTATGCTTTCTGTTGTCCTGCTATCCTTCCTGCGAAGCATACAGCAGTTCACGCTCTCATTAGGGAGAAGCACAAAGACTTATGTCATGCTGGAACCCAGATTCTGCTCAGTGGGCTCAGACAGAAATATTGGATCCTTGGAGGAAGGAGAACGGTGAAGGGTGCAATTAAAACATGTGTTGTCTGCAGGAGGTACCATGGAAAACATCTTGAAGCAGAACAAACTCATCTCCCCATAGACAGAGTAAGAGAAGCCTCAATTTTTGAAATAACAGGGGTCGACTTTGCCGGGCCTCTGATTTTGAAAGGTGGAGAGAAAGCCTGGGTCTGTCTGTTCACGTGTGCGGTTTTCGTGCAGTACACCTGGAGCTAGTAACATCCTTGGCTACTGCAACATTCCTCGAAGCTTTTCGGCGCTTCGTGTCCAGACGTGGAAGGCCAATGGTTGTCTATAGTGACAAAGGGACAAACTTTCAAGGCACCTGCAATATGTTGGAGACAATTCAGTGGGATAAAATTGCTGAATATAGTTCTGTACACCAAATGAAATGGAAATTCAATCCTCCCACTGCATCATGGTGGGGAGGATGGTGGGAGAGGCTGATTGGTGTCCTCAAACAAATGCTCAGGAAAGTTCTGGGAAAGTCATGTCTGTCGTACCAAGAAATGATGACTGTTCTGTGTGACATTGATGCTGTCATGAATTCACGACCACTTACTTACCTGTCCAATGATGGAGAAGACTTGATGGCTATCACCCCTGCAATGTTCCTACAGGAAGTCGAGGAGATTGGAATGCCCGATATCGACATGATAGAGGACATAAAACTTGACAGAAGATTCAGGTACAGACAGAAAGTAAAGGAAACATTAAGGGTAAGATTCAGGAATGAATATCTTGGACAGCTAATACAGAAGAACCACATTAGGAAAAGTCATCACAAACCCTGCGTAGGTGAAGTAGTACTGGTAGCCAGTGACAACACGAAGAGACTAGACTGGCCGCTGGCAAGAGTGACGGAGGTCATCCCTGGCAAAGGTGGTGTCGTGAGAGTTGTTCGCTTGGTGACTACAAAAGGAGAGCTACTGAGGCCAGTACAGAGGGTGTATCCACTTGAAGTTACATCTGGAGAAGATCATGCTTTAAGACTGCAAGTTGAGCGGAATGAAAATGAGAAGGAGAAAAATCCAAAGACGGTTAAACCATCTACTAATACTTCTGATCTCATCAAAACCAGTAGTGGGAGAGTGGTGGTTAAACCAAAGAGATATTTTGAGTGACTTATTTATTTCTGTGTTCATTTATTTTGTGAAAATATATGTGTTATGTTATTGTTTTGTTGAGTTGTTTCCACAACTCAAGGTGGGAGAATGTTGTGTTGGCAGCAAGCACAAGAGTGTAGTGCAGTATCTTTGACATAGTCTTTGTTATCAGTGAAGTTCAGTGTCAAATCAATATGGTGTGTATCGTGTGAATTGTGAACCTTTCCACAACAAATAATAAAAATATGCATTCTAGAGGAGTCTATGTGATTTATTGAGAAGTGAACCTAACACAGGTTGTGAAAAAGGGAGGGATTAATGGAAGATTAATCCACTTTCTGGCATAAATATTTCCCTGTTAAAAAATCTATGCAGCCATTTAAATAAAAATGTCATATATCCACAAAAGCTTCTGCTATGATAGTCGATTGTTTTGGAGGACTGAAGAACAGAATTAAATCAGATTTTACCAAGACCATTATTATGTCTGCAAATTCCATTACATAACATGTATAATTTTAATTTACTTTCTCCTACTATTATTATTTCTGAGAGTTACAATAAAAAGCTATCACCCCTGTTATCAAACGGTCCTCCCGACATGGCTGAGACTAGGAGTTGTCTCGTGCAAGTCCACAGTGTAGTTGAGAGTGGCAACAACCAGGAGAAGCAAACTTGGCCTCAGAAAAAGCACTCGGGGCCAACATACTATCGTATTTGCTGGCATAATTGTCAAATATTTTAGCTGTAATATTTGTAGAAGAAAAGCATGGTGCGACAATTATGCCAAGAATATATAAAAAAAGAACACCAACAACATTTGCATAATTCATTTTACTTTCAACTTCAAGCCCGCTGTGTAATTCGTATATTTTCTCATTGTGAACACCACATAAGTAACTCCAAGCACTAGTTTCTGTACCAATGTTTTCACGGAAGTGGCTGACACAACACTAATGCTGAACGTGGCCTCGGATTAACTTGCTGTGTGCTGTTAGCATGAACCATAGCCTGCAGGCACAGAGGTAAAGGCTCCATTCTTCTGACAAGATCACGCAAGGTTATAAGCTTGCAGCAATGTGTGTTACCTACTGGCACACAAATACGAATGTGTTATGTGACAATTATGGCATTTATTTAACCGTGTCAGAAGCAACATCAGTCTCAAGAAAAAGTACATCATACATGGTATTTAGCTGGTACTATATACAATCTTATCAAAACAGTCAGTTTAACAACATACTACTATATGCTACTATGTGACCAGTATTTTGCCACATCACGTGCTTCAGTTGTTGCCTCCATCAAGTCCTTCATCGTGCACTTAGCAGGAGATAATCTGCATACAAGAAGGTGATCCAAATTATGCCATGAAATTTTATAAGCCAATTTTGGGTTTGAAATGTAAGGTGCAACAATTATGCCAGGAAATACAGTATATTATTCATTTAACTGCCAACAGAGCACAGAGACCATGTGGAAAGATCTATAACTATGCATTTCCAATTTAAAAGGTGAACACAAAACAGGAGGGGGCCTCCAGATTTTTCACAGGTGCTTGAGCACGGGGTTCAGGAGTCACGAATCCATATCTAGCATAAAGTCTCTAAACAGACAAATTAAGATGTGAAGATGGGCAAAGAACGTTCTGCATCCTAAACAGTCTCCAAAATGACACGATTTATAGGTTCTGTAATCGTCTGGGTGGTGCAAGGAAGGAAGCTTTTACTTTTATGTGACCATATCTCGTGATCATAAGCCACGAAACATCCTTTTTACTTGGAATCCAAACTGCCTGCACCATTATTCCCCTAGGGGTGGTGCAAATTAAGAGGTCTATTACCAACCTTGTGTCTGCAGTGAATAACTTCCCCATGGTGCACGGGTACACTGAGGAATTTCTCATTAATTATGCAAAGGTACACTGAGGAGTTCCTCATTAATTATGCAATGTAATTTCATTCTCCTTCGAAAACAACTCGATGCTAATCAGAGTCTGGCAAAATACTCCCAAAATGTATTTTAGATACAAAACACTCACAAAAATGTATTTTAGATACAAAATACACTTACAAATTTCCAGAAAATACAAAATAGTATTTTAAAATACAATTCAAAATACAAAATACTTCCATTAAAATATGCTTGTCTTCCATTCAAACTGTTCAAAATAACAACTATATTATTGACCAGGACGGATTCACGCATTAACGTGCAAGGCCAAAGGTTCAGATCCCACCATCAGTTTCTGACAGAACGCTATCTCTCCACGATCTCCTAAGAAACACTGCTACCAAACTAAAGACACGGAATAACATTTTCCGGAACCTGTGTGGTATCACTTGAGGTCCAGCACGAATTCTCTCCGCTGTTCAGCTGTTGCCATAGTCTATTCTAATCTCTTGTATCGCTGAATGCTGTGCCTCAGTTTGTTCTTGTTGTTGATTCATTTAGGGACTTTGCGACTTCGTGGACATGTAGCTCCTTGTACTTGGGTGTGCAAGGAATTTGACTGATAACGTGTGTTATTGTGATGGCTGTATGAATGTGTATTGACATATTACAAGCTATTTTCCAGTGTTTCCTGAGTAATACCTTCTTGGTGCGATTGTAGCACTGACAGACAAAAAGTGAGGCATATCATTGGGAGTCCCCTATGAGATCCTACAGTACCAAGGAACACCACAGTCAATTGTCTTCACGAGGCTCAGTTCACCCCGTTCCTGCCTCCACATCAGTTTCTAAAATCCCTGACGAAACCGGGAATCAAACTTGGGGCCTCCATGTGCGAGGCAGGTACGTTGTCCCAACACCACGGGGACCTTCTAGAGGTCCTTCTCTAAAGAACGGAACCTCATCGGGGCCGTATGAAGGGCGGAGAGCAATAAGTTAAGGCCAGATGACTAGCATCTACCGATTATACAAAAGCGGGTCAGGAAGCACCAGACGCTGTCATAGCATTGATTACATACGGAGCTGGCAAGATACCTTAGTTGCGAGAGTTAAGACTTGTGGTGAAGTACTGTAGCCTATCTCGTATTCCGTGAACAGGGTTACGTACAGAACAAAACATCGAATTTTCCTAGTGGAAACTTATCTTCTCAAGAAGTCTTACACTAAATGTATTCATAAGTTTCAGCACCTTGCGATTTTTACTTGTGGGGGAAACTCAAACAAAATGTATACAGAAACAATCTGCATACTTTGGAGGGTCTCGAGGGTAAAATAACTGCACTGATACAAAATATCAGTGAGGATGAATTACAGCGAGTGAACCAAAACTTCCTACGTTGGTGCAATGTGTGTTTAGAAAATGAAGGAGACCATTTTCAGCAACTACTTCAGAAATTCATTTAAGTAATGAGAATGAGAATCCACAGCCTGCTTCCAGCCGACCGACCAAGTCAGGGAATGGAATGAATGAAGCCCCCATCTAGCGGCGAGGATATGAACTGTGCCGGCTGCCGAAGCCTGTCGCACTCCCCTGGGGCAATGATTAAATGAATGACAGATGAAAGGAAATGACAAGGGAGAGTGTTGCTGGCATAAAATTTGTGACAGCGAAAACTGGAGTACCCGGAGAAAAACCTGTCTGCCTCCGTTTTGTCCAGCACAAATCTCACATGGAGTGACCGGGATTTGAACCACGGACCCAGCGGTGAGAGACCGGCGTGCTGCCGCCTAAGCCACGGAGGCTACCATTTAAGTAATGATGATCATTAGATACGTTAAAAAGTGCAAATGCGAAACGCTAGCAATTTGTTGAGTTATGCAGGACATTTTTATCACTTTATGTGTTAATTATAATGGCTCAACGGACAATATACATTTTGATTCTCTTTCGAGAACATTTGATTATAGTCTATGCCAAAGCAAGGTTTATTGTTTTGGAGTGGAGTGTTTGACTCCCGTAGTACACTGGCATGCTCGTGACGTGGCTGCATATGTAGCAAAGTGTCTTGCATGGCCTTCTCAGAGTGTGCCGGCTACGCGTCTTGGTAGGTGTGCCTTTACCAACTGAAGAGCCCAATTGGCACACTGGGGCGAAACACTAGCAATTTGTTGAGTTATGCAGGACATTTTTACCACTTTATGTGTTAATTATAATGGCTCAACGGACAATATTCATTTTGATTCTCTTTCGAGAACATTTGATTATAGTCGATACCAAAGCAAGGTTTATTGTTTTGGAGTGGAGTGTTTGACTCCCGTAGTACACTGGCATGCTCGTGACGTGGCTGCATATGTAGCAAAGTGTCTTGCATGGCCTTCTCAGAGTGTGCCTGCTATGCGTCTTGGTAGGTGTGCCTTTACCAACTGAAGAGCCCAATTGGCACACTGGGGCGAAACACTAGCAATTTGTTGAGTTATGCAGGACATTTTTACCACTTTATGTGTTAATTATAATGGCTCAACGGACAATATTCATTTTGAATCTTTTCTGAGAACATTTGTATATATTAAACTAATTGGGCACTATGCTGCTGCTAGCGCCTTGCTCGACAGGTACACCTACACACTGTGGTGTCATGCGGCGACTGCGAGGTTCTGTTTTATAGAGAAGCACCTCACGGCCGCTTCCTTCCAATGCCTTGCCTAGTTACATTCACCTTCACTCATTTCATCTCTCATTATTTCCTCTCATCAGGTTGGCGTCAGTAAAGGGGCATCCGTCCGTAAAATCACCTACCACAGGAAAGAAACAATTCATTGCCTCCCATCCCTGGCCCTATTGAAATGGGAATAATAAGGGGTAGACATACATTTGATTATTATTGTTAATATTGCTTGCCACGGTGGGTGAGTGGTTATCGTGTTGGGCTACCAACCCCAAGCTTGCAGGTTCGCTCTGGGCCGTGGTAAGTGATTTTTGAAAGGCGACAAAAATCTCGGTACGCATGTTATACGTTGTTGGCATGTTAAATAACCCATTTGAATTCAGTAGGCCATGTTCATAATGGCAAAATTAATCTCGGAATATTCCGCCCACACTAAGTTCCTCCTTTCTCTACTAGAAAGCGCTATGACAGATATTGTCAATGAGTAATAAGAAATACCTGTATATATTTTATTCTTGGTATCCAAAGCAGTCTTTGAATTCATATAAATGAATATTTACTTACAATTAGCGAGTGATTCTCAATACTGATGATCATTCATTGTCAGTATAGATCATAATGCCTTAGGCCCTGCTAATTTGGACTCAAGAAGATGAGTGGAGGACTGTCCATGAAATGGTTTCCCAAGGTTTTCCATTTTTATCTCAATGCAAATGGTGGAATGGTTCCAGCTATTAGGTGACCAACTTCTCCTTCTAACTAATTATTCAATTTTATTCATTCCATGATAACTCCTCTGATGAGATCATTACTCAAAAAGGGCATCTGGCCTTGAAAACTTGCCAAACAGAGACTTTTCTAAAGCTTCTGTGAGGAAATAAAGCATCTTCATATTCTCCTATTAGCCCTTAGCACTGCAGCTTCATGCACCTCGCATCTTGAAATTACTAAACTAAAGTCTAACCTTTATTCATTAGTTTACTTTTGCTTCTATTACCTTCCATTAACATCGACTAGTCATGCCCAGAAAGTAAGTTCAGTTTTTATATGTTGTCCCGGCATAGCTGCAATCACAGTTTAGTGCATGCATGGTAGTTGCTGTCAAGAAGATGGCACCATTTTGAGATTGCCGTCTGTTGTTTACGCTTTATAGTGCTTGGTTAGAATGGCAAAGTTAATTGAAAATCCTACTGCTTGTGAGATTAGATCTATAATTAATTTAAAGATGCGAAGAACACCAAACCAGTAGACATTCATCGACAGATTTGCGAGGAATACAGTAAAGTTACTATTTATTCCGCCCTATTCAATACATTGAATTGTATTGAATAGGGCGGAATAAATAGTAACTTTACTGTATTCAATTTGCGTCAATACGGGCCAATATGAGCAAAATTATGAGATTTGCGAGGTGCGCAAAGAAAATATGATGAGTGATTCAATGGTAAAGAGATGGGCCCGACAGTTCAATGAAGGATGTGATCAAATGCAAGATAAAGAAAGACGTGGGCATCCAGAATTGGTTAATGAAGACTATGTTTGTTTAATTGTAGAACGCGTTGAGGACAACCGTTCTATGAACTCCGCAAATTTCAAGATCACTTCTTCATGAAATTGTTGAGAACACAGGCAGCAACGTTTTGTGAAGAAGGCATACAAAAACTTGTGCCACCCTATGACAAGTGCCTCCAAAATGGTGGAAGCTATGTGGAAAGATAGTTTACGATTTGTAGTTTGTTTTGCAATAAATAGTTTGTCTGAATCTGTACTAGTTATGTTTATATTACCGAACGGAACTTGCTTCCTGGACGTACAACGCATTACTTCCTTCATCATTCACATCATGTGAACCCACCCGAGCTGGCACCTATAAGCTGCCTCATCTATCGTGATAATTCCTTACCCTTTATGTAGTCATTATGAGTACTCTCTTGCCATTACTGTAACAACATCATAAGATAATTCAGTTCGCATAATATGTCGACTGACTAAGAGCAGCGTGGAAGCATTCTATGCGTCTATGGAGTTGGATAAGAAATAGGTTGTCAATTCACGGGATCAGTTTTTGATCTACTAGCCCTGTAAAATAAAAATATGTTGTAACTTTGGTAGTTTTATATTTTACTTTTAAAAAGTATGCGGTTCTATATATGTAAGGTGCTGCCACCTGCCCTTTATGCTTCAGTTTGTCTAAGGCCCGCGCTATGTTCGCACATGTTTAGTTTGCGCAGTTCCACTATTGCCATCCATGTACATCAGTTCGTTATTATTATTAAACTCACATCAGTTCGCTTTGCTTATATATCTCTGGTTTCCTCATATCCTCTTACAGGTTATGGGCCCAGATGCGCGAGACTAAACACGTAAATAACAAATCGTAATCATTCGTAAAAACGTGCCAGAAGTTAACCTCAAAAATGAATGCCGGAAGTATCGGGAGAATTGAACCCCTCGGTAAAGATAATTTCGACACGTGGGCCGTGCAGATGCAGGCTATCCTCATTACGGGCGATTTGTGGGAATTCATCGGCGGGAATTCTACGAAACCAGAACCAGCGGCTGGAAATGCAAACACGGCGGCAATTCAAGAGTGGGACAAGAAGGATCAAAAGGCTCGGTCGCTGATCATTTTGTCGATGTCGCCAAGTGAAATAAAGCAAGTCAAGAATTGTGTCACGGCACGTGATACATGGCGACGACTGAAACAGATCTACCAATCCCAGGGACCGGCTCGGAAGGCGACCTTACTGAAAAGGCTAACCTTACAAAAATTGGCGGACGACGGCGACGTGCGTGACCATTTGAACGATTTCTTCGACACCGTGGACAAATTGGGAGATATGAACATCACGATCAATCCGGAATTGTTGACAGTTATGTGTTTATACAGTCTGCCGGCACGGTTCGAGAACTTTAGGTGCGCAATAGAGTCACGTGACAACCAACCGACTCCCGAGGCACTTCGGACCAAAATCATCGAAGAGGATGACGCACGAAAATCAAGCACACAAGGTGAAATAACGGGAGCTATGTTCGTCAAGAAGAAGACTGGTCCAGGTAACAAGAACTATAAGAAACAAACACCCAAACTAAACAACAACAGTGAAACAGAAGGAGGCGGATCTGAGTTCCGGTGCTACGTGTGCAAAAAGCAAGGTCATCGAGCCAGCCAGTGCAGTTTTAAATAAAGAGATCCATCGAAGAACAAAGGTAAAGACAGTTCTAATACTCAATCGGCAAATTTCACCAGAGAACTATGCTTACAGGCGACGACAACTCAGAGCAGTGACGTACGCAGAATATGGTGTCTCGACAGTGGCGCCACTTCACATATCTGTGGCGACCCTGCGATTTTATCGAAGATCAATGAGTCACGAAGGGGTGTGGTGAAATTGGCTGATGATTCAACGGCAGAGATCGGGGAGAAAGGCAGTGTTAGCTTATCTACCCGCATTGCGAACGAAGTGATAGATGTCTCTCTCTCAGATGTTTCTCACGTTCCAGACCTCAGGACAAACTTGCTGTCGGTGGGAAAGATCACTGACCGCGGCAACGAGGTGATTTTTTTGACAAGGAAGACGCAATCGTCGTGAACAAAAAAGGAGAAGTCTTGATGCGAGCTGAGAGGAAGAATAACCTATATTACGTCAGTGAGAGTCAAGAACGAGCAAATATGGCTGCATCGCCCAAAATAATTGATCTAGAATTGCTACACCGTCGGCTCGGACATGTCAACGTGGGCGACATCTTGGTAGCTGTGAGAAAAGGGAGGGTTTCTGGCGTTATGCTGAGGAATCGATCAATGACTCTGGACTGTTAGAGTCTGCCTCAAGGGGAAGATGTCCAGGATGCAGTTTCCAAAGAAATCCGATTGACGGACGGAGCTACTCGATTTGATCCACACGGACGTGTGTGGACCGATGCTAACTCCATCTATGCGAAGTTCAAGGTACCTCTTGGAATTCATCGACGATCACTCTCATTGGTGTGAAGTGAGATTTCTGAAGGCAAAATCAGAGGTCTACGAAGCTACCGTCGAGTACGTTACCAGGATGGAGAATCAGAAAGGAAAACTGGTAAAGGTGATCCAGCCTGACAACGGCAGGGAATACCTGAATCGAGAGTTCGACAACTACCTGAAGAAGCGCGGAATCACAAGACGCCTCACAGTCCTTCACAACCCTGAACAAAACGGGAAGTCGGAGAGGATGAATAGGACTTTGATGGAGACTGCCAGGTGCATGTTGTTCGACGCCGGATTACCTCACCGCTTCTGGGGCGAAGCAGTGAATACTGCAAATTACATCCGTAATCGCCTGCCATCAAAAAGTATCGGAGGCAAAACACCGTACGAATTGTGGACAGGAGAGATTCCCGACGTCTCGCAATTCAGAACATCTGGAAGCAGGGCAGGGATCCCGGAAGAGGGAAACTGGATCAACGAGGCAGAGAAGGCGTGTTCATGGGTTACTCCGAAGAAACCAAGGTCTTTCGGATATACTCCCCTGACAAAGTTTTGATTAGCCGAGATGTAAAATTCTTCGAGAATGAAAAGCCACTGGAAGAGACTAGGATGGAGCGCCCGGAATCCTCGAAGCAAGATATTTGTTGGGAGCTGTTCTTTGAAGAAACACCGCCGCAATCACCAAGAGAAAAAGATCAACCAGCTGTCATGGAGGAACCAGTCTCTCAACCTGAATTCGGAGAAGATGATGAACCTTTCCTCGGTTTCGATGTGACGCCAGTGGATGATCATGACAGAACGACTGTCGAAACATCCGATACTACGCCTCAATTGATACAAGGACCTGGTCGACCCAAGATTCTGCGAACTGGAAAAAGGGGAAGACCGAAGAAACTTTTTCAAACAAATCTCTAAGATGTGGAGGAGCAAGAAGAAGACGAGAAGATTTTTCTAGCGGAGATTCCATTCAAGGAGGCAATAACAGGACCAAACTCTAACGAGTGGCATGGTGCCATGGTCATGGAAATGGAATCAATCCTGAGAAACAATACCTTGGTGCTGGTGGATCCTCCCCGTGATGCCAAAGTCATTGGATGCCGGATGGTGCTGCGCGATAAACTAAAACCTGATGGAACACTTGAGAAGAGAAAGGCCAGGCTGGTGGCTCAAGGTTTCAACCAGGAGTATGGAATCAACTACCGTACTTTGACACGTTCGTACCGGTGGCGCGAATGGAATAAATTCGATTGATGGTTTGTCTCGCTGCCAAGCTCGGTGTAAAAATCAGATAGTACGATATCACAACGGCTTAACTGTATGGTGACCTAGACGAGGAAATATTCATGAAACAACCAAAGAACTTCAGGGAGGTGTTGGAGAGCATTGCGATGTCTGGAACTGACGACGAAACCAAGGAGAAGGCCAAGAACATGCTTCGCCAGTTTCAGGGAGGCGCCAAGGTCTGCTTACTACAAAAATCACTGTATGGATTGAAACAGGCCGGTAGAAACTGGTATGCCAAGCTGCGGAGGAAGTGCGGTGACAAACCAACCGCATCGGATCCGTGTCTATTCCAAATTGGTTTCGGAAATAACAAAAATTTGATTGCCGTTTACGTTGACAAAATGATGGTGCTGTCAAAATGCAAAAAGACGATCGCCGAGATTTCCAGAGTCCTGAGTGAAAATTTCAAGGTCAAGGACTTAGGATTGGCCAAACACTTCCTAGGCATCAAACTAATCCAGGAGACCGGATGTATAGCCATGCTACAGCAAGGTTACATTGAAGAGCTTCTCCAACCCTACGAGATGGCCGACTGCAACCCTGTAGTCACACCACTCGACCCTGGAACGAAATTGAGCAAAAATGAGAATCCCGATACTGACGAGTTGAAGTTGCCTTACCGCGAATTGGTAGGCGCGCTGACATATCTGTCGACAACTACACGCCCGGACATTTCGTTCGCTGTCAGCTACCTAGGACAGTTCAACAATTGCTTCGGAGTCGAACATTGGAAAGCTGCCAAGAGAGTGCTGCGGTACTTGAAGGGGGAATTCGAACATCGGCCTTATCTACGAAGCAGACACCGAACCGATCCAACGATTCGTCGACGCTGACTGGGGAAGCTGCCAAGAAGATAGGAGGTCCTACACGGGTACATGTTCCTGCTCGACGGATGCCCTATATCGTGGGACTCAAGAAAACAAAGAACCGTGACCCTTAGCACCACGGAGGCCGAGTACATGGCGTTGTCAGAGTGCGCCAAGGAAGCTGTGTACTTACGTCGATTTCTGCTTGAGTTAGTCTTCAAAGACTTAGCCACTATGTTCATTTTTTGTGATAATCAAAGTGCAATTAATTTGGTAAAGAATGCGATGTATCACAGTAGAAGCAAACATATTGATATCAAACATCACTTTGTTCGTGAAGTCTTTGAGTGTAAATTTTTTGTTTTGAAGTATATCTCTACGAACGATCAAGTTGCTGACTTTCTCACGAAGAGTATAAGTCGAATGAAACATGAACGTTGCTTGAAGTTTGCTGGTTTGGAGAGTGTAAAGATTGTATGAACCTCTACTTGAGGGGAACTGTTGTAACTTTGGTAGTTTTATATTTTACTTTTAACAAGTATGCGGTTCTATATATGTAAGGTGCTGCCACCTGCCCTTAATGCTTCAGTTTGTCTAAAGCCCGCGCCATGTTCGCACATGTTTAGTTTGCGCGGTTCCGCTATTGCCATCCATGTACATCAGTTCATTATTATTATTAAACTCACATCAGTTCGCTTTGCTTATATATATCTGGTTTCCTCATATCCTCTTACAAAATATGTCTACCATAGAGAAAGGTGAAATATGAATATGAACAAAACTTACACCTCATGACATAATTCTTCATCATCGATATCGTAGACTCCCAGACGAATCAGAGCCTTGCTCACATTGTCACCTTCAACAAAGAAAGGATCATCTGGGCGTCGCTGTCCCTTCCCATGGACCAACAGCTGCTCCATAATAGATGCCATGCCACTGAAATACAAAGACAAGTTACCTTAACACCTCAGTACTCATTCACATTCAACACCTATCACAGAGTTTAAATAAACTAACTCAATTAAGGTAACTGTACCGGTTTTCGTCACTGATCCAGTCTTCGTCACTCTCGTATATAAGTACAAAAAAAAAGCATGTCAACGGGTCTTTCTCAATGCACGAAGTCTTACGAGATGCGTCATACCTTACTTGCCGATAAGGAGCAACTTTGCGAAATCATGCGTGCGATGTAATAGGTGATTCCCTGCGTCAAACATCTCCTGTGAGCTGAGCTGTCTTGACGCGCCATTTGCTTCTCGCATGTGCTAAGCACGCGCGCGAGTTAATTATGTGCATGCGTGTTATGTTCCGACATTTTAAAATGTTACAAGTGCGTGATATAGTTGGTAATTGTTTCTGTAACATATGTGATTTGTTATTTCGTGCTCACGTGTCTAGTTTTGTTAGAAAAGCCGGTGACGAACACTGGATAAAAAAAAATGCACTTTACCAATGCTCGTCATTTGTGACGAAAACTGGCACATTGTCATTTCTCCTTGCAAGACCTAACTAACAGCGGCAATATACTTATAATGTAGCTCTAAAGTACCCTGTATTAATTAAATTATCATTTGATTATCGTGTCCAGTAGTCGTCATAGCTGACGAACTTTGGAGCACATTCGTGACGAACACTAGTGCACGATAATGTTAATGTTTGTGTTAACGTTTCGCAACCAATAAACATTTACAGGGTATTATTATTATTACGTAGGTCTCTCTTCTTGACGGACGCACCTCAGTAGGCCTAGTTTTTTTTGGCTAGGCGTGCAACAGAGGATTTTTTTTTTATTGAGATGATAAATGATATATTATTCTAAGACTAAATCTTTGCTTTCAGGCAATATGTTAGATAGTTATTGTTGTTTTAAGGGGCAGAACTACGAGGTCATCTGCCACAGGCAATATGTCGAAACCCACAGTTCTGAATTATGATATTGAGCAAATGGAAGCTGCTATTAAGGCCGTTATGGAGGACGGCATGAGTATTAAAAAGGCCGCGGAGAGGAATGGTGTTCCGAGAAACACCCTCTCGGACCTCCTAGAGAGAGGAAAATGGGGCAAAGTTCCATTTTAACAAAGGAAGCTGAGGCTATGCTAGTTCAATGGGTAATCTCACTACGAAAAGCGGGGTCCCGGTAACAAAGGACGATTTGCAAAAGCGTCCAGTGCCTTTCACAAGAATTGAAGAGGGACTTTCCTTTCAAAGATGGCCACCAGGAAGGAAATGGCGTGAATCTTCATTAAAGAGAAATCCAGGTCTATATTTTACGAACCCCTCAAAATTTGACAGTAAGCCGTGCTGCAATTACAGAACATCAAAATAAAACCTGGGTTTCAGAAGTCTACAGCTATTCAGTGGAAAACTACTTCCAGTCTATTTTGTCAGACCCTCGGCGACTGTTCAACACTGACGAGACGGTTTTCTTTCTCAATCCGAAAGGTAACAAAGTGCTGGCGAACAGGGGTTACAAGACAATATATCAGCAAGTGAATTCGGATGAGAAAGAATGCTTGACGGTGCTTCTAACAGGCAATGCCCTCGGCGATACTTCTCCTTCCCTTGTAGTGTTCAAGTATGAACGTCTGCCGCAAGACATCATTATTGCCTCAATGCCAGCACACTGGGGCATTGGCAAATCGCCAAACGGGTGAATGACGGGGGGAAGTGTTTTACGAATTTCTCAGTAACATATTTCATCCTGGGTTGGTTGAGAAGGAGATTCCTCTCCCTGACATTATTCATAGACGGGCACTTCTCACACTTGACCATACATACTAGTAAATTTTGTGAGGATCATGGAATTGTTTTGGTCGCTTTACTACCTAATGTCACACATGTACTTCAACCCATGGATGTAGGGGTTTTTAAGCTACTAAAGACTGCCTGGAAGAAAAATGTACATGAGTGGCGAATTCAGAGGGTTTCTATGGCAACAATCGGTGTTAGGCTTCGGCGAATGGTCATTTCCCGGGCTGATATGCCGTGGTCTCACTTGTTTAGAGCAGAATTACGATATTTTCCTGCTCGTATGTCTTCTACCCACCAATCCCGCTTCCCGTTGCCGTCTTTTTTTTTTTTAATATTTCATTTTTATTAAAAAACATAATTACTGGTACTGTTTTATTCGTAAATGTTAGCCTCCAAGTCGATAAATCGGTGTATTACGCAACAATTGACAGAAATGCATTATAAACAGCAGACAAGGAAAATCAACAATGTGACGGCAATTGGTGCAAACGGGTGACGAATATAGAAAAAATCCAAATACATCGTGCCGAACACTGGTGCAAAAACACACCTTTTAAAAAAATACGTCACTTTTCCTAAAACGAATATCTTTGATATTTGGTCTTTCCTAGTGTTTGAGTAGAGTTTGAGGTTAGGTACAGTGCTTTTGTTGATTAAATTTACCAAAATGTGTACGGTGTATATGATTTCTTGTCTAAATCTCCCTTAACATGACGACCATTGGTGCATTTACCTTAATTCAAATGTCCCAGCACATCAGAGTGGATTGAACCATGCTTCTCCACAAGAACAGTAAGTCTACCACCTGTTACACCATCCAACTTAGTTGAAGCATGGTGAGGTTGGCAGAATCATAATCAATCCTTAAGGTTCATAGAGTGATCCAGATTTTTAAATTTTTGTCTGAAACACACATTAGCTAAATTTTATTATCAACTTGTTGAGACGTATCTTGCCATACTAAGAGAAAATGCCATAACTCTACATTTGGTCAAACTCAAGGTTCTCATGCCAACTGAATCCAGCTATCCCAAACCCATGTGCATATGTCAAATACTGGCCAAAATGAAATATTTTCCCATCAAATTCGTCACTTTTTGAAAATCATAAATCTCAAATTGACAATAACCAGAAACAAATAAGCAGAACGTCCACATTGGAAGCTGAAATCCAGCACGTACAGTTCACCACTGTAAATCCGATATGAAGCAAAACAAGGAAATTCCTACCGACGGTGAAATTCACACTATAAACTCATTGCAGGTTTTGATATTATTGTGCTTTATAGCACACGAGGTCATCTGCCCCTATAAGAAGATAGGAATTGGATGAGACTCGTCGATTTGCTCGTAGAAAAATGGGACGTGGCTCGTTTTACGCATGGCTAATGCGCGCGTCAATGTTCGTGGTCCCCACGTTTTAAGGCCCTAAAGCGAATGGTTTCCGAGATATTGCCAGAAAACTATTCCCGGTCTGCGAAATTGATGAACGTTACCATGGCAAAGCCGTACCTCGAGGTCCCATTCTGCTTTCATTCTGTCTCTGTAAGGGAGAATATTTGCATGAAGGAATAACAGACCGTTAAATAGATAGAAGTCAGTGTCGAGAACTTCCGTACGAACAGTGTCACCACCTGTATAAAAAAAGACCCTAAAAGATGGTACGGTATGGCTTCTGTCGGCAAAACGGAGAAAATCAAATAAAGTATGCATAGAAGCAAGGAAAATAACACTTTTTCCGCTGATACTGTAAAATAACTAATCCTCGCCAATGCTGTAAGTCCCCATCCTCGTGATGACGCCCTTAAATAAAATTATAAATATTGTGGGGCATGGAAATTCAGTATTTGTGGCAAAGGGCCTAAATGAAGGGAATGGAGAAGGCTGTCTGAATTTTCAAGTAGATAGTGTTACTCGTCTTGTTCCAAATGGTAAGTATGTAATATTCGGTTCAGATCGGTAAAACGGTGTAGATTTGAGCCAAGAAAAATGGTGTAAATTTGTGCCAAAGGGCATAAATAAAAGGAATGGAGAGGGCTATCTAAAATTATTGTTGCCAAAAACCTTCCTTGGGGTGTGTACTACAACCCTACAAAATGTCAATGCACTAGGTTTAACGGTGTCGGAGTCCATTAATCTCGGACAGATAAACATTTCCATTTTTATATATAAGATAAGGTCAGCACGGTAGTATTGGGGTAATGCGTCTGCCTCTTACCCGGAAACTTCGGGTTAGATTCCGGACTCCGTCAGGGATTTTAGAAACTGACGTGAGGGCTGGAACTGGGTGCACACATCCTCTTAAGAGCAATTGAGTAGCTGTGAGGTAGTAGGCTACCCCAGTTGCGGCATCCTTAATGGCCGAGAGGACCCGACGCACTGACCACTCATCACCCCGCAATTCGTAGACCCAAATGGCTGGGCATCAGTTGCATGGTAGACCAAGGCCCTTCATGGGCTGTGGTGCCACATCTTTACAGCACATCATACACTCAACATTTGTTTCAGAA
The DNA here is from genome assembly GCA_946902985.2 of Meconema thalassinum. Classification (NCBI taxonomy): domain Eukaryota; kingdom Metazoa; phylum Arthropoda; class Insecta; order Orthoptera; family Tettigoniidae; genus Meconema; species Meconema thalassinum. Next base: position 182,862,615 of record OX336393.1, read on the forward strand.
AGGTATGAAATAAAGATGACCATATAAAGCTTCCCAAGGTGGATTCTTCAATGAGATGGAAAGCGATGCAGATTTTCTAGGAATCGTGTCTTCAATATTTATTGGAATAAAAAATGATAATTAGCTATGGAAATGAAACTTGGACTGTTGGCGCAGCAGAAAAGAGGAGAATAGAAGCATTTGAAATGTGTGTTACAGGAGAATGATAAAAGATCGGATGGATAGATACAGTAACAAATAGAGAGGTATTAAGACGAGTGGGAGAAGAGAGATGTTTCTGGTGACTGCTAATGAAGAGAAGAGATTTTTTTTTTTTTTTTTTGTCGTGTAGCCTCCTGAGAGGCCGAGTGCAGGTCTTTCTAGTCGACGCCCGTGGGCGACCTGCGCGTCTGGATGAGAGATGAGATGAATGGATGAAAGTGGGCAAGGATGTGAAGGAAACGGCCGTGGCCTGTCAGAAGGTACTGTCCCAGCATTTGCCTGGTGTTGAAAATGGGAAACCACGGAAAACCATTTCAAGGACAGCCGACGGTGGGGCTCGAACCCACGCGTCTACCGAGTCAGCAGAGAGCTTGGCCCCATGACCTAACGCCGCGCTTTAGCCAGCGTAGCCACTACTCTCGGTAAGAGAAGAGATAGGTTGGTAGGGCACATACTGAGGAAATGCAATACGAATAGCAAACTTAGCTATGGAAGCAAGGGTCGAGGACAAGAACTGTAGGGGTAGACCAAGGTTAGAATAGGTTCAACAGATTGCCTTGGTTGTTGGTTGGGTTGGTTCTTAAGTTTAGTGCTGTGACAACGCAGTCATGTAGCCCCGTGTACTTTGGGTGTGTGTAGAATCTGTCTGATAACCGGTGTTAATTGTGATGACTGTATTAGTGTGCGTTATCTGTTTTTTAATTCAAGTAAGGACTGCCGACTTTTGAATTTTTCAAATAGTTCCTACTTTTGTCGCCAAACGCAACCGTCAAAGACTACTAATTCAGAACTTAGCTACCAGACGCCACCGCAGTCGGCTCTTGACAATGAACGTAGGAACCTAAGAGCGTTGTTTACATTCTTAACCTATATAATTTAGCTTCACACAGGTGTAATTAGTGGAAGGTTCTTTAACATGCCATAAATCTATGACATGGGACCACCGGCTTTACTTCCCCTCCAAAGGAAGGCATACTGAGGGATTCTTAACGCTCTTAAAAAATCCGACGACTTCGGCCGGATTTGAACTTGCGATCTTGGGCATAGAAGCTCAGCATGCTACCGACTACGCCACCGAAGCCGCCTGCCATGGATGTAAGGTGTGGTAGCTATGTAGCGATGAAACGATTAGCTCAGCACAGGGAGGCATGGAGATCTGCGTCAAACCAGTCGAAGGACTGAAGACTTGAATAACAATTAGCTAATCACAACGAATCACGGTTGGGGAGTAACTGTAACGCCGCTACTTTTAACAGCAATGAAAATGCTCGTTACTCTTCCAAGATGGAGCAATCAATGTCATTAATGTTTCTCATTATTTTGAATAAGTTTTATTATTCACATTTATTTTGGAAATGAAATTTTATTTTTATTGAAATGTTATTAACATTTCCTCTGAAGGAAACATTAACAAATATTTGAGTACTTTTTAAAATTAGTTACAGAAGGAAGGGGTGGAAGACAAGAACTATAGAGGAATATCAAGGTTAGAATATGCCCAATCAGATACAGGGTGTGGTAGATTCATAAAGATGAATAGGCTCAGGACAGGGAGTTATAGAGGGCTGCATCACACCAGTCTAAAGACTCAAACACACAGGAATGACCGTAGTAGTTGTTAAATTTAAGCGGCTTGGACTTTGTGATCATTTACCCCCCTGTATTTAGGCGAGTGTATACATATGTATAAATATATATAGAGAGAGAGATATCAAGAATTTTTTTTAAAAAGATCGGTCCGATAACTTGTGTTATAGTGGTATCTGTAGTTCAGGTGAGGATTGGGAAGGAAGCTGCTATGGTCTTAAGTAAGGAATCATCCCATCATTTACCTGGAGTAGGCTACAAATGTGGAAAGCACAGACACCCACTTTCAGGGTGGCAGAGATGGGAATCAAGCCCCACCTCTTCTCAGTTTTTCAGAACAAGAAATGGGAGGTTAACATTTTTAAACATATATTACTTGTCATCATCTGTGTGTCGTAGATGTTATAACCAAGTCAGTAGCAACATCATCTTCATTATCCGCAGGAGTACCAGGATGTGGTAGTTCCGCGGTCTTTGTTTGGATAGGTTTTGATAAAATTGGTGGTGTATCGGTGACACAAACTGCAGAAGTTCCACCAGATCTTCATACTTTTTTGTACTTTTGCTTTGGCATTTCAGCAATCGGTTGAAGGGTGGGAAGTTGTGCAGGAAGCTTACCCGTTCGTTGTTTTCTCATTGGGAGTTCCTGGTAAGGCTTAAGACCTTCTGCTGATGTCTTATAAAAACGATTGTTTTTGATTGGTTTTTCATAAAGCAGTACCTGCATTCCTCATATCACTAGCACGGTTTTCTTGTAGTACTTTTGTGGTTGAAGATCAATGAAGTCTTCATCCATCATCTCCGTAACTAAACATTTCCAACTTGCTGTGGCAACCAGATTTATCCAGTCTTCTGCAGTAGTCACTGAAGGCTGAGACGTGTTTTACAGTGGGAGGAAGAGTCTGGATGAACTTCAACAGACAAGATGCTATCTCCTGGTAGGCCCCCACTTGCATGTCCTTGGTGCCACATATACTTAAGGCGGAGTGCCACTGGTTAAGTTGTGAATATTGAAGTTGTATGTCCACAGTTGTTGCAATACTAGGCTTTTGAATTTGTTACTTGTGGTGTTGGCATCATCTTTTGAAGATCGAAGCAAATAGCAACATGGTTGTCGTCTTTAATTCCTTGCATTTTCTTTTAGTTTCTTTTGTTGCGTTTGCCTTCCTTAGATGAACTTCTTTCTCAACTTCAGCTGCATGCTTTTCCTCAGGTGTACCATGTGTAATTTTTATTTGCAGCCTGCCATAAGTTATGCAGGTATTGTAATGAGGCCTGTGGAAACTTAGATTGAATTCAGTTATGAATATTTGTCTGCAGGAGCTTACTTTTTCAGGTTTCACATTTATTTCTTCTTGACAGAATGTTTCATACATTTTATACATTATTGGCACACTTAAGTCCGGATTGAAGTACTTTCGGTTGGGAGCTTTTCCTCTACTGTAATGACTTGAGTATAAAGGGAATGTCCTTATATGCTCACTGATTATTTCAACCGTTGCCTACGCTATATACAAGGCCGGGAAATGCAAGCTGTTTTGCGCTAAAAATGAATCACCATGAAGTTCCGCCAGTGACCGCTAGGATCGCTTTGTACCACCCTAGTTCCAGCATTCGCGCCAGTTTAACTCTTGCAAATAGTGGTTGTTTACATGCGTATTTTTTTAAATGGTTTACTGCTGTGTTCCGTTTTGTACATTCCGGCAGGGAATGTGCAAATCAGTTTCATTTCACTCGTTTCCTATCAGGAATTAAGAAATAAATGAATTATAGCTGTTTCTCGACGAGGTGATCCTGATAAGCCAGGTAGTGTGTGGACTCCTTCTAAAAGGTCGGCTGTTTGTAGTAGGCATTTCAGAGAAGACAATTACAGTGTGAGGCCCACAACAATAGGAAATTTTAAAAAAAATCAAATCAAATGGAAAATAGTTTTGTAATTATAATAAAATAAAGAATAGTTAAAATATTTTGAATGCACCACAGTACATTTTTAAAATAATATGAAAGAAACATTTAAGTTCCCTTGAAGAAGATTATGTAAACTATGAAATGTTAAAATATTATTTAAATAATTCATGGTTTTGGGGCTAATGCCGTGTGAAAATGAAATAAAATTAAATTTTATTTTCACACGGCATTGGCCCAAAAACCATGAATTATTTGAATAGTAATCCGGGCCGTGAAAGCCTTAATCTACATATTATAATATTACTTTGCGACTATTTTCCCGGCTGAAGTCTTCTATCATTTCACTGAAATCTACTGTGAACTTGCTAAACGGTCACAGGAGATCATAGCTGGACTGAAAAAGAATATGAATTATAAATTAGTTTGAAAAGTATAATTAATCAATCATTTAAAACAATCCGTGGCGTGGGGGCCCCCGGTCCGCTGGCGCCCTCCTCACCCTTCCCTAGATCCGCCCCTGCTTAGACGCTATTGGTATTGAAGACAAACTAGTCAACAAGTTACTTTGCATTCTTTTCAAAGACCTATCTTCTTCTTATAGAATTTCTGTGTCATTTTATTTTATTTGTTCTATTTCTGGAGCGTACTTGGCAAAATTGGTATTAGATACTATGAAGGTAGTCGAAGAAAGTGGTTTCAGAGTATTAAGAATTGTAACTGACAACTGTCAAGCGAATATTTCGATGTTTGAAACGCTATGCGGGGGTCGTATAATGCATGAAATTAAACATCCCCTTGATGAAAATCGACCGCTCTTTATAAGTTTTGATCCCAGTCACATTATCATGAATGTACGATCGCAGTACTTGTCTAGGGAGTTTTGTAAATGGCAACAATGTGACAAGTGATCATTTGAAGATCCTTTATAATCTTCAGAAAACTCTGGTGATAAAATCTGTCAGGAAACTCTCCAGGAAGGTGGTTTATCCTAGTAATTTGGAAAAGATGAATGTTTCCAGGGCCAAAGTTGGGTTTTCACCTGAAGTTGTCGCAGGCTTAAAAAGTATGGAAGTCGTATGCTCTGAGAAAATTAATGACAAAGGCAGTTTACTTGAGACTATTAATTTTATGGAACATTTTCAGAAATGGTTTGACAGCCATGATGTCTGCAACACATCCCATGGCACGCACTCCAGAAATGACAATAAGATGATTTTTTGAGAGATGGACGATGAAAGACTGCACTGGTTAACGGACGTATTTCTGCCATACATTGAGGACATTCAGCAACATCCCGAAAAGTTCAGGAAATTTACTCAAGAGACTTACCACGCTCTGGAGTTGACAACTCTTTCTTCAGCGGCATGCATACGATATTTAATAAGCATGAAATTCCACTATGTTCTAACGAGGAATTTATCGAGTGACGATGTCGGGCTATTTCTCAGCCACCTCAGATGAAAGGGGGGGGGGGGTTCATTGATATGATGGATGTGAGATCTTGTATCCATGCTATTGAATCTACCCTTCACACTGGAATTATCGCAGCTTCGAGCCATGGAAACGTCGAACTAAGGAATGAAGACTTAGTATCCAGCGTAAGGTCCAGGTTCTTTTCTATGAACAAACTTCAAGGCCAGGTGAAGAAGGACATGTCACGGATTCTGCCTTCGTACCGGAGCTTTCCGAACACGTCCTTGCTGTAGTTGGTAACCCCGAGGAAGGTACATTTATAACCTGCCCATTTATTTTCATTGCATTGTGTTTTATCTAAACACGATTACGGTATTTAACGATTTGGTTTCATTTTTAGGAACTCCAGCTACTGCATCCAACATAGCAGTAGCAATGGTGGCAGGCTACCTAGTGCGCGTAGCAGAAGAAAATACCAGCTGTGAAGGTTGTTTGCAACATATTATTTATCTTCCTGCGAGTGAAAACCCGGTCCTCAGCCTCATACGATTTCTAGATCGTGGAGGATTGAGGTACCCTAAAACATCATTTGTGGTGTTACTAGAGCAAATTATGCAATGCGTATCACGTGCTGTCCAGTATCTGCCACGGAAGAACCTACTGACAAACTGCATACTTTTATTATAAGACAAGTTCTGTCAAACAATTAAGTGTGACCAATGCAACGATTCTGAACTTCCGATTCTCCTTTTGAAGAAGTTCATGAAGCCGCTCCTGGACAAACTAGCCTTCAATCGCACGAGCAGGAATGAACGATTTTTACAGCTTCACAATAAGCCTCTGAACAGGAAAGTACTGAAGCTCTAAGAAAAGACTGCTTGTTTATGATATTCCGGTGAGTTATAGATATGAATGATAAACCACACTTTTGTAAATGTGCATGAAATATCCTGAGTATTCTCTCATCTCAATACTAAACTCATATAGTGCGCTCATATCTGAGGGTGTTACAATGCGTTCCTAGCGGCAGAATGCTGAACTCAGTTGCCCCCTAGTCGCGGTGCGGCATCTCCCGGCCTTGTATTATAACGTAGGCAACGATTTCAACTCTGTTTGTTGGGATTTTGTTTGGCAGCTCCTCCTTCCCACGTGTCACATGGTGAAATACCAGATGGATTTGTCTTTTTTTTTCTTAATGATAAAGTTTCTTATCCTTTTCTTAGATATGTCAAATCTTTTTAAAAAGATGGCTTTGCACACTCTAAAACCGCCCAGGTTATAATTGATATGCCTTTGTGAGCGAGTACTGTGGTTTTCTTTCTTTCACAGGCTGTAATTATAGGACACCATTTAAGAACGATGTTTGAAGTTCCCAGCTGCCTAGTTTCAAATATTCTTTAAATAATAGTTCCCTCTGCTCATCGGGAATATTTTCTGTGCAATTGAATCTACACTGGTGATTGTATTCACATGACGTTTTAGCCTTATGCAGCTTCATATTACGAGTAACGTAAGGCTGTCCTATATTCCCCAATTTCTTATGACATTTCCAGGTTTGCTCTCTTCTTACCCCTTTTTCCCCCCCTCGCTGAGGTTCAGGGGCCACGGCATTAGCCGACAAGTCTTCTTTCTCATGTAAACTAGTCTTAAAACAAGGGGCTGAAAAGCTTTTTTTCAATAACACTGCTAACTGTCTCTTCCACTAACAGAATCCTTTGCAATGGTTGGAGGTAAAGGGGTCTTAGTGACTCTGGACCTCTAGTGCTCCAAGGTTGAACTACAACCCACTAAGTAGTGAAGGGGCATGACGCTAGGTGGCATTACCTGTGAGGGAAATCACTTGGATCCCTTTACCATCTAAAAGATTAGTATTTTCTCATCCCATTCCCGTATCTAACTCATTTTTTTTCAATAATGTCACTTGGACCCCTTGATTTCTGGGGTCCTCAAATAACATTAGTTATTATTATGTTTACTTGAGTCATGCTGTCAGCCTGCTTCGATGATGGGTACAGCTAATATTGTAGCTTTCAGTCGGTCAATACAAAAATCATTCCAATCACTGGAATATATGAAAAATAACCTGAAATGAGTTTCATGTGATTAATTACCATGGTTACGAACTATTGAAGAAAACTACCTCCTTAGCAAGGCACCACCATCCCCTTACTACCTCCTTGCAATTTGCCACCACTTTGTAAGGAAGCTAGTTTCCCATAATTAGGCCTACCTCCTTACCCTTTGCTACCACCTAAATACCATCTTTCTACCACCTTATAGACCCTTATTAACTGCATCCTAATTAATGACCTATCTACGCCTGGCACCACCTTGCCTAAGAACCGGAATTATTTTATTCGACACGTTCTGCCACCTAATCTTTAATAGTAGGCCAAATAGGTTGGCTGGGTGAGTTTGGGGACGATCTGATCAACATTCGCGCAAAGTTTCAGCGAAGTCGAGAAGTAACGTCACGAGGTTCCCTTGCGACAATACTTTACTCTAGAAGTTATTTCATGACTCCGTATGCCTACCAATATTAATTTTTATAAATAGTAGCCTATAGGCTATACATTTCCGACAACATAAGACGATACATTCCAAGAGCTAATAATACAGTACCGTAGCTTACGATACAGTAGCACTCCTGCATTTCGAAAAATGTAAAAGGTGCCTACGGCAGAGCATAAATCAATACTAAAACAAAATTCCCTAGTTTAAAATAATGTTACCATACCGTAGCCTGATTAATTTTGAAACGATACCTTAGAACAGGTTGCAAATTCTGAGAACTGTAAGTCTACATAATTACTTCATCTGATCATCTTGTAACCTGAAAATTAGCAAAAAATACTCACAAGGGACTATGTAACAAACTTCAATAATATTAAAACACATAACCAAGCCCATTTCCAGTATCTTATACTTAAAAAATATGCTTTCTCAACAAAAACAAATACAGTTTTCGTTTTATACTACACAATGCCTGCGATAACAAAATGTACAGATCGCCCTGTTCATCATCGAATACATGAGTTATTAAAAATAAAATCATAACAACCGTCGGAAGAACATGAAAACTATAAATCTTAACAACTGAACATCGGCAAGGTGCAACATGTTCCGAGTTGTTTTAATTTGAGAACTAAAAACCAACGTATCTGTGACTTGCACAATTGAACCAAGAATATGGAGTAAACCTTACATGCAATGAGATCAAAACAAAGCGAATCCAGGTATCAGCAATTGAATTTGCTCAAAGTTGGTCCAATATTGTACCGAAGCGTACAAGTAACAATTGAAAATGAGGCATGGAAATAACTAATTATGCCTACAAACGAATCAATTCGTGAAATTACCCTGTCATAAATTGCAACCCACCCACTTCCCCTAATCTACATCAAACAAAACTGTGAGCGATTGGAATTTTTCATCCGCACCCATGCATCACTAATGCGCATGCGCTCATTACATCAGTCTCCGTACGTTGTCGTTAAGTGTTATCGCTTGAACCGAGTCGACGTTCAACATACCCTTTCTTTACGTTCCGCCTTTGAACAGTTTCGACCGATGAGCATGATTTCAACGAAGGATTTTTGGTGAGTATTCTACCATTAATTTATTGGCATGATTGCACTATTATGGGCGAGCTCAGCGGGGTCAGCAATCTGCTAACTTGGTAGCATGCTGCTGGCTTGTTGCTAGGCTAGCAACAAAGAATATGGCTATAAAATAGCAAGTGTGAGCCCAGTGAGCCCGCCCGAACGCTTTGCTTTTAAGCTGACGCGGGAACTTCGAGCATTGCACAGAGTACGGTACCTTTGAAGCTACGATAGTTATAGATCTATGATAAATACATAGAAAATAATAAATAACTTCTAAGCGACAGAACTGTAGAAAGAAACCCTTGTTAATGCGCGGCGCTAGGCCGTGGAGCCAAGCTATCTGCGGACCCGGGAGACGTGAGCCCAAATCCCATGGTTTTCCGTGGTTTCCAATCTTCAGCTCCAGGCAAATGCAGGGTCAGTACCTTCTAATAGGCCACGACCTCTACCTTCCATCTCCTAGCCAAGTTTCATTAATTTCATTTCTCACGAGGTTGGTGTCAGGAAGGCTATATAAATCACCCGCCACATAAGTTAATACTTTCATCGTATCTCATCACCGACCCTGTTGCAAACAGGAATAATATTAATTGTTCAGAAGAGGTATTTTTCTGTTTTCACAACTTTTACAAGGCAGATTATTGGAAATGTATTATTTATGATTTAAGTTACATACCTTTCTGGGAGTCATTAGACGTTCATTTCAATTTGAATTGTCACTGCTGCACCGGAAATATTTCTTTTATTACGTAAATAAGTCATTTTCCTTCTTGTTTATTTGACGACCGCCGCCAGACACATTGTCGTCCTACACTACGCCATACCCATTATGTATTTATTTATTTATTTATTTATTTATTTAGGGGCGTGGTGGCTCAGCGGTCTAGCTGTATGCCTCTCACCAAGGCGGTCCGGGTTCGATTCCCGGTCAATGCATGTGAGATTTTCGAAGTGAAATGCCATGTCCTGTGGTTCGGATTCCACGTAAAAAGGAGGTCCCGTGGCTCATGATCTCAAGATTAACGGTCACGTTAAACTACAAGCTTCCTTCCTTCCCTTCCTTTTATTTATTTATTTATTTATTTATTAATAGGTACTGTTACAGTTAGGCAAAACCTGGTGGTAACAAGATATTTACATGTTGCTTGTAACTTAATTTCTCTCCATAATGTCTCTGGTTTCCCTGAATGCAACATTTAATTTCTTCTTGAAAGCTTTTAAACTGTTAGGAAAAGGTTCTAAGACTTCTTCAGGTAACTCATTCCATGTTTGAATACCCCTGTTTATAAAAGAATACTCAGCTAAGTTTGTTTTTTGAATGATGGGCCTAATTTTGTATTCGTGATCTCTCCTACCCATATAATCTGGATCATGCATTCTGTTTCGCAACTCATTCCAGGCCGGCTCCCCTGCGTATGCTTTGCCCTGTGTATGCTTTGTACATCTCCTGGAGTCTTCTTTTATGTCTTCTGCTGTATAGGGATTCCCAACCCAATGACTTTAACATGTCAGAGACACTATCAGTTTGGGAGAATTTGCCAAGTACGAATCTTGCAGCTTTCCTTTGCACCATCTCCAATTTGTTCATTAGAGTTGATTGGTAGGGCTCCCACACACTCGTGGCGTATTCCAAAATTGGTCTCACTAGACATTTGTAAGTCAATTCTTTGGCCTGAATACTGCTACCCTTCATGTTTCTCATAACAAAGTATAATGACTTTTGTGCCTTATTAGCAACGCTCTCAACGTGCTGACCCCAGTGTAACCTTTTATTTATGGCAATCCCGAGATAGCTGCATGACTCCACTCGAGGAATAATTTTGTTTCCTAATTTATAATCAGCCATTGTCCCTTTTCTGCTGTTAGTAAAAGACAGGCATTTACTTTTTTCTGCACTTATCCTCATGTCATTTCGGATAACCCAGCATTCTATACGTTCCAAGTCTTGTTGGAGGAGCGCAGTGTCAACTTGATTTTCGATTTTTCTATATATTACACAGTCGTCAGCGAATAGTCTGACGTCCGATTTAACATATTCTGCCAGGTCGTTTATATATAGAAGAAACAACAATGGCCCAACTACACTTCCTTGTGGAATGCCAGAGGTGACTTTTGTCTCTTTCGAAAATACTCCCCCAACTTTGACTGTTTGGGTTCTGTTTTGGAGAAAGTCCCGGATTCAGAATACCACTCTTTCATCAAGACCCAAATTTGCAAGCTTATGTAACAGGAGGTCATGTGGAACCATGTCAAAAGCCTTAGCTAAGTCCACCTGGCCTCCTGTGTCCATGACTTCTGCTATATCTTGACAAAAATCCACCACCTGTGATTCACATGAATATCTTTTCCTGAATCCGTGTTGTCTATCATACAACCAGTTATTTTTCTCCCAAAATTCCCTTTTATAATCTGCAATTATTTGTTCCATTTGTTTACAAACTACTGCTGTCAGACTCACTGGTCTATAGTTACCCGGCATGGTTCTGTCCCCTCCTTTATAAATTGGAACTACAATAGCTTTCTTCCAGTCGGACGGGACAGACCTATTGTTCAGAGAGACTCTGAACAATACCCTAAGGAAGGGAATTATTTGTTCTCCGCCTATCTTGAGAATGTCGCCAGAAACCTCATCGAGTCCTACTGACTTGAATTTTTTGATTTTCTTCAGGTTTTTTCTAACCTGCCTGTTATGAATAGTGAATGGTTTAAATGTATTTTCCTTTAATTTTGAAGGAACGGAGTAAAAACGCTACAATACCACTCATTAAGCACTTCAGCTTTTTGTGGGTTTCCTGTGACAAGATTTCCTTCTGAGTCCCTCAGAGACTTAATGTCATCTCTGTTCTTTTTCCGTCTCCTAAGATAATTATAAAAAGTATTTGTATTTCCCGGTTTTAGTATAGTCTTTATATATGAATCGTGTGCTTTACGTTTTTCTGTGTTCAATTCCTTGATAATTAGTTGGTATTGTCTGTAATAGTTCCTATTTGATTTTAGTCTGTTGTGTATTCTTCTAGCTTTTCTCTTAAGAATTCTAACACGTGAATTGTAGTATTCTTGATCCTGGTTTCCCTTGACTCTATATTGTTTTAGATCCCTTAATTGGGGGGTAGTTAGGGATAAAACACTTGTGACACTGTGCTAATTTGGAAAGATAGTTCCTAGGAGAGAGTAGCTTCCCGTAGCTGGGAGAGCTTACTAGTGTAGTGTGTTGTTTAGTGTTTAAACACTAGGGGGTGTTCCTGCGAAGATGCAAGTGTTGATTAGGGGATGGACCTCTAAATGCAGGCTACTATACCGGCCTGCCAGCTGGACGGGAGGAGTAATACAATAGGCGTGCTTACGTCAGCGGCTCGACGTTATGTAGTCGAGTCGCGTGCGGGGAACACAATGGAGTCTGACCAAGCAATTACTGGCTACTATGGTCACGGTCAATCGTGACGAGAGTCAGGAAGGGTATGAGGATGTAAAGAGGAGTGTAATTAGCAATACAAGTGTAATTTACTGACCATGTGTTTATTGGTCAGTGAGTGTGAATTTGTAAGTCCCTCTTGGGGGAATGTAGGCAATTATACAAGTAGAGTGTACAAAATTATGAGTGGGTGTTCACAAAGTAAAGGATTCTGAGCACTTTGCTGAGTCTCACCTGATGATGCAACTGGAACAGACGTCGGCTAGGGCCTTCGGCGACGCACACTGTATAACAGATAATGGCTCCAATAAGGACTCCATTCTTATAGTTCTCGGCGTTGCGTGGTCAGCATTCCGTCGACGTAGCTGCCCCAGTTAGTTGTTGTGTAGATGTTTATGTATGTTTCGCAAGTAGTTGGCTAACCTCCCGAGCTGGGTGGCCGCCTCTTGCTGTGTAAAGATAATGTTCTGGTCTTATGATGTTGCCAGTTGGGGTGGTTTTAGTAAAAGATGGGGGGTGGCTTTCAGGGGGTACAGCCCCCGGGCCTGTACAAGTCCTCTTCTTCGATTAGTTCGCGTCCCCGCGAACGGGAACGGGACGTAGAGTGGGTGTGTCGATGTGATGGTTCGTTCTTGAATGCTCCTTGTACTTCTTCTTCTTTTCTTCTGTGTTGGTGTAGGTGTGTTGATGTGAGTTCAGCATGTGCCCAGAGGGGTAGGTTTTGGGTGTGGATCATATTTTAGTTTTGTACATGCGTAAATAGCAATAGCAAACATAATTCTTGAATCTTGAAGCGTGAATTTTTAAAACATATTAAAATCATAAAGTATCACCATTATTTGAGATACATGGTTGTAAGAGTAGGTACTAAATGTAACATATAACATATAACAATGTAACATGACAGAATAATTGTAATAATGATTGCGTAAGTGCACAACGAGGGGAAAAAAAAACATCGGTAGGGCTAGGCATGCCCTCGTGTGAGGTGTACAATGTAACATTTAAAATATAGAGATAGAGTGGAGGGAAAGAAAAACAAATGTCTTAAGGTGTAATTAGTTGGTTTATATAACATGTTTTTATTATGTGAGGGTGAAGTAAGACATTTTTACAAAATGTAAGTTAAAAGAATAGAAAGGAAAGTCAGTGTATACATGTGTGTGAAATAAATAAGAAAATACATATGTTTACAATGTGTGACAACCTTGGTATACTGGCGACCTTGTATTAAAATATAAGTAATTATAAATAGTTTGGATAACATGTGTGTAATGGTATTAATAATTTGGACATCCTTAGTGTAATGTTGCCTGTCGGCGTTGATCGGTGGGCCAGTACGGTTTACCAATTTTTGTGTGAGGTGCCTCTTATCTACATCACTTTTTATATACTCTACTCACTATAGTCTAACTTAATTATTTTACTCTTAGACGGCCGTATTTATTACCCTTGCGTGCACGCTACTCTCTGCACTCATGTGCCCTCTCATGGCCATGTACTATCCGGCCGTTTTCCGGTGCGGTTTAGTGGTCACGCTGCTAGTCCACTTTCCACCTGCTGTGTGTTTTAATGGTTCTCCTGACGTGAGTAGGAGTTCCATCTTGATGATGAGGTACGGCACTTACAAAGGCCGTGCCGTCTCTGATCATCGCATATTGCTCTATATTTGAGCGGTGTGTACTCAGGTCAACAACAGCCCTCAGCATCTCACGGCTGCTGATTGCCATTGCCTGCTGGCGTCATCACCTTTAGAGGTGTGATTGAAAAACGAAGATTAGTGTGTTGGTGTTTCAGAGATAGGTAGTGTAATGTGGTGTTGGAAATATATTTACAATAGACATGTTCATTCTCCATGTTATCTGTAAAAAAATCATTGTTAATTCCTCTTTTGCGGTGGAGACATATGTATGATGGCGCCTCCTGGTTTGCCTGGAATACATTTTAATATTATGGTTACATATATTCAGTTCCTTGTTATCTTAATCTTACTTATCTTAATGTATTGTTATCTTAATCTTACTCTTAAGGTGCTTAGCCTAATTTATGAGAATTAAGAAAAAATATTTTGTATTTACAATCCGAATGGTTTTACCTTAATCTAGTGCCGAAATGTGCTGTAGCAGCTGTTTTACAACAGCGCTTATTAAATTTGCTTAATTCTAAGTTGCGTTCCAAATGCAACTGTCTTACATGCTAGAATTTTGACCGGAGCGATCGCCTGAGGCAATTTACTTCCTCAGATCACCACCCGCGCGTATTCTAGAAACACCGGTTGTCTCTAAAACCACCGGATTCCGCTCCCTTAATACTAGTTGTCGACATTTATATTAGTGATTAATAACTAGTAATTAATAAAGTTCCAGGCGCCTGCGCTGCTGGAGAGCAAACGCTTCGCCCGGCCATCCTGTATTATTTATTGATGTATTCATCATCGCTGGGTTTGCCCACCGTAACCCTTGTGAGAGCTCGCTGCGTTCCTCATTTAATATCTCTGGCCGCTCGCTGCGTTACCATTTAAGCTCTGGTGACTCGCTGTCAGCCATTTATGTGGGCATGGGACATCGTTCGGGAAAAATCGTCCGATAGAATAATATCGTCCGGGAATTTTAGCGTCCGGGAATCCTCTTCGCCTATATTGGCATTAATAATAACATCCGGGAATTTAGGGTCCGGGAATCCTCTTCGCCTATATGGGCATTGCTGGGTTTGCCCACTCGAACCCCTCTTGGCAGCCCGCTGCATGCCTATTTAATATCTCTGGCCGCCCGGTGCGTGACCATGTAAGCTCTGGTGACTCGCTGTCAGCCATTTATGTGGGCACGGGACCGAATGATCGCATTCATTCCATATTATTCATATCTCATGTATATTATTCATTATTTGTTTATTCATTATTCGTTTGTTTGGTTGTCTTCACCTTGCCACGTGGGGCAAGGACTTGGCGAATCTAGGATTGGTCCCGCTGAATCCTGAGATTCTCCTTCACTTCTGCGAGTAGAAGACTAGCTTCCCGCCGTAGAAGCTCTACTTACTTACATACTAAACTAGGAGTCTAGTCCTAATTTGGTTTTCCCTAAGGTCATCTTCTGAGTCCGGTGTGGAGCTGGCTAATTCTCCCACCAGCCGTAGAAAGTCTCCCCTGCAGGTCTGGCTTCGATGCCCGTAGCACATAGTGGGTGTAACGTTTCTTTGTCCTGGGGACAGGCTAGGTACTCCCGGGATTCCGAAGTTTGCCCGTGCTAGGTCATCGGCGCTTCGACCTTACGTAATTCCGTCTGTTATTTAGTCTGGGTCATTGAGTTAACTGGGGCAGGGCTCATCATCGCCTTCCCCAGCTCTGTTCCTGTGTGGCGCCTCTGCCCTTCTGTTTACGCTGTCATCACAATTCAGCGTGACATCAGATTCCTTTTTTATTTAAAAAAAAATGAGTGTGCTATGTAAATAATTTACTGTGTGATTATGTAAATTTTTAAGTGTTCTGGGGTTGTAGAATCTTCGAAATGCATGGACTACTTTAGGCCTTCTGTCGCCACGTCGGACTTCCAGCGGTAATGCCTTGGTAATTTTCTTGGAGGCGTTAATAGGTTGTTGTGGCGTTGGGTCCCTTGTTATTAGGATCCGGGGGTGTTATCTGCTGGATGGGCGTAAAGCGTGGTAGGAGAGGGTTGCGCATCGTTGGGCTCCATGTTAATGGTGGCCGGGAGCCGGTGATGCTGCTAGGATGTTTTTACAGTGAGTGGACGGGGTAGGTACTTCCCGGGTTTGCAAAAATTTTAAAAATTCCATGCAGGTGTAATAATAATAATAACCCTGGTGTGTGGGTAGGATATTCCATGCATGTGGCTGGATATGAGGCGTATCCGCTCTCATTTGTGGATAGGTATAGGCCGAGGTGTAATAATCCTATGTCCCTTGCATGCGGGATTATTTAGTGAAAAAGAGTTGTTATTATGAATTTGGCCTCATCTCTTGCTTAGAGATGTGCATTACGCTTAATGTCGTTTTCCGACTTACCCCTAATACTCGGGTGTAAGCATTGAGAACCAGGGCGTAGTGGACCCTCCCTTTAGACGCATGAAGTCTATCAACCCCGATGTATATTTTGGCCTGTAGTTTGGCTGTTTTTATGTGTTTATGTGTTTGTGTTGGATAGTGTTGTGAGTGACAAGGTTATGGAAGGAAGAGGGTGGTATAATGGTAGCCCGTAGGTGGTGTTTTGGCCATCCTGCTGGCACTATCCATCTCTGCTCCTGTCATCCTCACTTGGTCACTATCTGCTTTCTATCCGCTCCTTGGGATGGTGAAGTGCGGTGACGCTGTGACGTCATGGCCTGATCTGGTCTCTCATTTATAATGTTAAGGTAGCGAGTGATCGTGAGTGTAACTGGTCATGTCCCGATCGCCTATGATGGTTTTTTAAAGATTGAAAAAAAAAACAAGGAGAGAGGTAGTTATTGGGGGGGGGGGTTTGTTCCTTCAGGGAATCTGTCTGTATTCGCCCCTGATTAGTGGGCGTGTAGGCAGGAGGTGCCCGTGGCTGTGGTTACTGAGGCTTGCGTGACTGTGGTTGCGTTCCGCTGCAGCGCGCTGGCGCGCGTGCCGTTATCGGATACGTCTTATCGTGTGTCGTGATGCTAATTGTCAGGCGGCGCGTGTAACCTGTTATCGCCCTTGTAAACATGCTCTTGTGTTCCTTATGTTAATATGGCCCACAGTATCTGTGCATTACTAAGTGCCAAGCCTATCGTAGTAACGCGGAATCCTGTGTCAATATCCGTGTGTCTGTATGTTGTTACTGTTGATGGTTTATGCCAGTGTCATCATATTGGCGTGTCACCGGCACGTCTGGGTGCTCTAGGAATGTCTACCGGCAACAATGTTGAAATGTGCTGAGTCCGCAACTCAATGTTTTGTTGTGTTTTTGTTTTCATGTTCTTGTATACGGGAAATCTCTGATGTTACGTATGTCGGCTGCCGGAACGTGACTTTTGCCAAAGTTCGTGTATTGACATTGTTGTGCATTCTGGGAGGGCCAGTGTGCTAATCTGTCCCGTTTTTGCTTACCGATGTTGTGTATACATTTATTCCGCAAGACCTTTGCCTTGTGTAATTATTATAACTTGTGTTTAGGAAGTCTATTTCCTATGTTCGGGGTAATCGAAATTTTGGCATGATTTCAGGCCATAAAAATGTGGTGTTACCTGCTTTGTGTCTGTGGGAGTTGCGTCCCCCGTATCTAGGTTTTGGGCGCTATGGTTCAGAGAAAAGTGTCTTGTGGTCTCCGTAGAAGTCTGGTGCTTTCGGTACGGCCCCTATTGGTAGTCCCGGGGTCGCTAATGCCTTGGGTAGGCTGTTGTAGCGAGTGCCTTGGAACGAATCTATGTTCCTGTATGTATGGGAAAGAACCTCCCTGTCATTAAAATCGTGTGGCTCAACCGCTTATGTACTTGTATACGGTCCTATTTCCATCTGAGTGGGAGTGAATTTTCCCCTGTAAATGGGTCTATTCGGTGTCTAGTCGTGCTGGCTGAGTTTTCTGACCTGTCATGATGAAAAAAACCCGTGTTTTGTATGTAAGTGATCTTTCATTGGTCGACACTTCTTGTTTTCCACGGTGTCCGCCATTATTGGGCATTCGGACCCGGGATCCCGTGTAATACTCCGTGTTCCATGTCTGCGTTGTCTGTTGGGATTTGTGCGTCCCTAGTGTGGCCCCTGGTTGTGTTTTCGCGCCAAAAATACCATTGGTTAGTTTGTTTTTGGCACGACTGCATCGTGTTATTGTGCGCTCGCGCCCGCCTCGGTCTAGGGTCCCGGTGTTACAATTTTTTGTACTGTATGTACCATGGCATGCGTATCGTGTGTTTGAGACACGCAGATGAAAATATGTTTTAGCGTGAATATTTTGTGTCTTTCGCGAAGACCCTCGTATTCTAATTTTGGGAGTTATAGGGTTTTAAAATTGGCGTGAATGACTGTGTATGTCCCAGCCAGGACTGGAATATTCTTAGGTTGTCCGTAGCTAGTGAGGGTCGCCTACTCACGAGTGTGTTATCGCTGACTGCGATAGTGTCTAATTTCATTGACGTGTGCATTATCTGTTACTTGTCTGGCGATGTGCATATGTCCAGCACGTGTGTGTGTGAGCTTGGTTGCTCGCTCTCTTGTTGTGAGCAAGGCTTTCCGTCATGGAAAAGAACCTTCTGCTATTTATATATATTGTGTCCCCCAAATTTTGTGTTGTTGTATGCGTGGGGGGATATATTCCTGTTAGTGTTAACTAGATGTCGTTATGTATGTGTGTCACCGGGCCGCTAGTTGCGTGTTTGGTGACTAGGTGTCGGAGGTGATTTTATTATTTTGTGCAAATGAATGTCTGTCAGTGTGACTGTCCCTTTTTGCCCTATCCTTCAACTGGATAGTTACCCGACCTTGCATTCCTGGTATTCAGAAGGTCGCGGGTCCGAGACCGTCTTTGTCCAGGGTAATTATTCCTGGTGCCTTTTAGGCCTGTGTCTCCGGGACAGTTCTGCTAAGTATAACTGACTGTTTTGTGTAGTATTTCGTTTAGTGTGTGACCTCCAAAAATAAATAGTGGTGTTTTCCCCTTGAGCTGTGAGTGTTACCCCATGGCGTTTATGTTTAGTTTGAGCGCTGTTATGGGGGACAAGAAAAATTCATGCTGTAGGCAGTGTAATAAATAGCGTACGCCTATGGATCAAATATATACAGTTCAACTTGGATAATTCGCATTTCTCGGAATTAGTGAAAGAAAAATTGAGTTATCCAAAATTCGAATTAAGAAAGAAAGAGTGGGGAAAATACATCGTATGACGTTTACATAGTGGTTTACGTTCACTAAAGCAAATTAACAAACGATGGTACTTTATAACGATTGTACCGTAACTAATTTCAAAAGTTTCAAATGGAAGTTGAAACCTGAGTGTACTATTCACCTATTGGACGCCGTTAGTAAGACAGTAATCTAGTTATGTCGCGGAGAAATCTACTATGTTTCAAAAATAGTTTGAGGTTCTTGCCTGTTTCTTACGATTAGGGCTCTCAGCCATCACAAGAGATTCTAGCAAATTGTAGGAACGGAACATAGAACAACTTAGTCATTTTTACTTAGAAAGACCCGCCTAAGCTCTATGCTGTGGTTTGTTGCTTAGGCTGTATTTGGAACAGTTCTTTCCGGCCCTGAGTCGCGTGGCCCAACTGATTGGCTTCCGCTTGGCTTTGCACATTAAAAACTTTGAATTGTCCAACATATATCCTGAATTAACCACGATTGTAAACCATTGATGGCCTAAAAAAATGCTAGGGCCAAGAAAAAACTAAGAAAAATTTTGAATTATACAATTTTGACTTAGCCATGTTCCACTGTATATACATGAAAAATGTGCAGTTTTGTCCATGAGTCTCTGCGTGTCTGCCGTTTACAGGGGTGGAACCTGCCCTCTGTGTGTCAATTGTAGTGTTTCCTTCGTGTAAAAGAAGCTACTTGTGTGTATGTTTGTGATGTAAGTGATATTGGTGTATGTTATATTCCTGGTGAAAGTTGTTATCCACGTCCGAGCGTCATTGCTCGGAAAGGTGAATACTTTCGCCCTGTCACTAAGGCGTAGGCCCCTGATACCCATTGGGGTGCTCCTTTACTATTTTCTGGAGGGGTTTGTAGCAAAGTAAGTCTGGGCCTACTTTCACCATAGTGCCTGGATATTGGTCTGAGTGTGCTCGTGTCTGAGGGGCTGATTGCGCTCCGCGCTACCCTAGCAGTGTTTATAGGGGTGTGTGTATTCCTGACTGCCCGGCCTCGTGGGGTAGGTAATAAGACCTTTCTTATACCCCGTGTACTGTGTGTTTGTGGCTGGTCAGTGTGCACAGGCGTGCGCTTTGCACCCTGATGGGCTGAAGGCAACACCCTCTTATGCATTTGCACCTGGGGTACACATGCTGGTGCCCGCTTCCATTCTGGCAAACTTGCCCTTGAACTAGCGGTAAAGGCCGTGTAATTGCCTGTGATTGCCCTGGCGATGTATTGGAGTGTTGTCTAACCGATTTCTGGCCTATGGCCACGGTAGACTCCTGCCCTTGTGTTTGCCTATGTGTGTAGGCTTGTGTGGGCTTAATGTGCTGTGGGGCGGGCTCTACGTTCTCAGCCCATGGCATATTTACCTCCCGTTTTCTCCCTGTGTTATTATGTGTGCCCGAGAGTCCTGGCGTCAACTCCCTCTCGTTCGTCCGTTCCGAGGGGTGGGTAGATTAATGGCTGGGGAATAACCTACCCACCAAGGGAAGATGATTAAAAAAAGGAGGAGGGTTTCGGACTGGAGAGAAAGGATAGAGAAATAGGATGAGAGTTCCACAAAAGTTATAAATTTAACTTTAAATGCACTTAGAGGCGGTTGCAACTGCAAATCCGCTCTCTGATACCTAAAGTGGGTACGAGCTTGGTCGAAGCTGACGGGAACCGCAGCTAAGACTTGGGCGGTTTGCCAGATAAAGGCTTTAGTGTATTTCCTCCCAAGCATGCATAAGACTACTATGGGGAAGGGTGATAGTCTGACAAGACAAATAGTAGCAGATTTGTTCTGTATTAACGATGGCATGTACTTGGGAAGAGTCAGGGAAGACAGGATCTTGCCTAACTGTAGTATTAGAAAAATGAGAAAGCGAAAAGAAACGCTTAATTTATTTAACAATTCAAAAGAAGTTGATAACTTTAACAAATATATATTTTCAATTTGGTTAACAATTTTTGGGTCACAGACCTCAGAAAACATTAAACGTTTGCTCCAGGCAATTGACAATTTATGAGGTTTCAAACCTTATATATGTTCTAAAATCTTTATAAGGTTTAAAAAAGACAAATGAAGTAATTAAAGTTTAAACATTAAATTGAGTACAAGAAGTGTACTTTAAGAAATTTCTGAGAGAATATTCTAGAGAGAGTGACAACTTCAAAAATAACAATAAGAAAAACATGAAGAATGAGATAGAAGTTCCTAAAACTTCTTATATTTATTCAGAATTAATGTCGGTTAATATACAAATAAGGGCAGGTCACTTACTGTGAAACCTGAAGAGAAAATCAAAAGGAAGGTTCTCGACCTCCTATGGTTAAGTAGGAATCACGAGCCAAATGGGGCAGTTTCCATTTCGTGAGACCTAGAAATAACTCACTCAAGAGTTGAAAGAATTGTTTTCCCTGATTATAGGGAAGAAACAATATAAGCACGAACCGTGTATAAAACACGTAGTTATACAGAGATTAATTAATGATAAACAAGCAAAAATGGAAGGGCACTTCGTTATAGTGACACCTTATAGAAAGGTTACAATTTTATTAATATGGTGTGTTAGTAGAAGGTTTAGGGAAGATCAATTGGGATTGAGGAGAAATGTTCATGGCCTTATTTAATGTAAACGGACGATCGCGACGCGGTAGAAAGTGGAACAAGCACTAGTTATCACTATAGTCTGTTAAATAGATGAAAAGTTCACTGTAGAAACACGAAAGTTTATGAGAAAGAAAATTATTGCAATAATGAAAATAACTGGTTGCACTAGGTAGGCGAAAGTCTATTTCTTGAGAAGGTTGTGAATTACAATTAAATGCGCCATAGAACATTCCATCGGTGGAAGAAAATTCTCTATTGCAGTAATTTATAAGGAAGATTCCTCATTTTAAATAGTATTCCCACAAGTGAGTGAAAAATACATGACGGCAGGACTTGTAGATAAAGTACAGGATCTGGAAGGTTCCAGAACGATCTTAATAGAAGAATGGGTTCAAAGATAATCCAGCGGAGGAACTAGCTTGGTGAATTATAGACAGCGGGTATTAAATAATATCCCACGTGGTGAGAAGATTTCTCAATTAAATAGCTTAAGAAAAGCTACTTTCTATTAAGGTTGGCTTAGACAGACAAAAGCTCAACATGGCAAATCCCACGAAGAATGATTTTTGCCCCAATTAAGTAATCTCACGCTGTCTATAAAATATCGTTAAAAGCATGTAGAAGTTAAAACTGATGATGATGTAGTTAAAACTTGAAGTAGGTACTTATCTTTGTTGCATAGCGAAGGTGAAGTTCCCTTTGACGGATACTTAATGTGCCAACATGGCGTAAGACGTAGAGAGTGTCTCTTGGTTTGAGGAGACTGGCTCGAGTTGAGCCTTGACTGACCGAGTCAACTGCCGACTTAGAAGTGAGACCTGCTCAGCGAAGCGCGGAGGGTCCAAGGAAGGGAAAGAGTGGGGGTAGGAGACAAAAGGAATACATATCAGAATAGACAACTTATCAAAAATAAATGTTCTTCTTGATGAATGGTCTTCAAAGAGTTGATAGCAGACGATACTAGCACAGCATGGTGAGTGAAAAAGTAGACGAAGGTCTCTTGCTCATGGAGATAATAGCTGGCGATGGTAGCAAGATCTGGTGGCCAGATGGAAAAGGAAGTCCTCTTGCACCAGGAAGAGCTTGAGAGATTCGTTGCTAGATGACGCTAGGTGGGTCATGGAAGATATATATCTAGAACAGACTCACAAAAGATATAAGCGACATGATCATCAAAGAGAAAATAGAAGATCACTGTTGGTGTTTGATAAAGAGGAAGGAATGAACATGCAAAGAGCATTAAACTTTATATTCTCTCGTACCGTGTATTCCAAGAATACACCAAGGGGGTTGGCGTAAGTTCTGCCCTTCGGTTTGGCAAAATTGCCTTCCGAACCGGCGCTGAGGGACGTGTGTTGATGTGACCTTGGCCCTGTAGTGTGTTGGAGCCTAACCTGGCCGTCTTCTGGACTGTGGCCACGGTGAACTCCTTCCCCTGTGTTTTGTAAGTGTCTGAGAGGGACATCCTCGCAAATTGCTGCGTTAGCGTATCTACGCTTATGTCCTCTCTAGGCTGGGCTTGTGGCCCTGCCATGAATTCAAAAATGGCCTTGTTAGCCTGGAGCTCGCGGTAGTCATCCCAAATTTGGGCGTACTGCCTATTGAGGCATATGGCCTGATCGGCAACTTTGGTGCCATTAGTCCCTATCCGTTGGTGTTCCGTGATGATTGTTTCCCATTGCTGGAACATGAATTCGTGTCGGCAGTGTAGTTGCCAGTGTGCCTTAATGATTTGTGTACGGAGGGTGGGGATTTTCGCTCGAATCTTGCGATTCTTAGCGCTGCGGAGTGGCCGGACAAGTGCCCTTATAATTCGCATATACTGGGCGTGCAGGAGCTGTTGAAACCTTGTGAGGTAGTCCTGTCTTGTCTCAAAGACCTTGTGCCAGGCAATTAACTCCTGGTACTCCCCAATGCTCCTGAGCACAGCTAGACGGTATAGAGGGGCCATGCTGAATCAAGTGTATGTATATATAAAAAAACTGTGTATGCTTGGCAATGTATTATATCTCTGATTCTTTCCAGGAGGTGGGGGGTTGGTTTGAAAAAAAAAGTACCTTGTGTAGCTGGGGTGAAGGAGAAATAATGCCTTCTGTTTAAAAAAAATAACTTTTTCGCTTGGCTGTGTGCGGTACGGGTCGTTTCTACCACGAGGGCTCGTTGTATGAGTCCTACCCTTATCGTGCGTGGTAGCAGCGCCTCCACCAATATGTTTTAGATCCCTTAGTTGGGGGGTAGTTAGGGATAAAACACTTGTGTCACTGTGCTAATTTGGAAAGATAGTTCCTAGGAGAGAGTAGCTTCCCGTAGCTGGGAGAGCTTACTAGTGTAGTGTGTTGTTTAGTGTTTAAACACTAGGGGGTGTTCCTGCGAAGATGCAAGTGTTGATTAGGGGATGGACCTCTAAATGCAGGCTACTATACCGGCCTGCCAGCTGGACGGGAGGAGTAATACAATAGGCGTGCTTACGTCAGCGGCTCGACGTTATGTAGCCGAGTCGCGTGCGGGGAACACAATGGAGTCTGACCAAGCAATTACTGGCTACTATGGTCACGGTCAATCGTGACGAGAGTCAGGAAGGGTATGAGGATGTAAAGAGGAGTGTAATTAGCAATACAAGTGTAATTTACTGACCATGTGTTTATTGGTCAGTGAGTGTGAATTTGTAAGTCCCTCTTGGGGGAATGTAGGCAATTATACAAGTAGAGTGTACAAAATTATGAGTGGGTGTTCACAAAGTAAAGGATTCTGAGCACTTTGCTGAGTCTCACCTGATGATGCAACTGGAACAGACGTCGGCTAGGGCCTTCGGCGACGCACACTGTATAACAGATAATGGCTCCAATAAGGACTCCATTCTTATAGTTCTCGGCGTTGCGTGGTCAGCATTCCGTCGACGTAGCTGCCCCAGTTAGTTGTTGTGTAGATGTTTATGTATGTTTCGCAAGTAGTTGGCTAACCTCCCGAGCTGGGTGGCCGCCTCTTGCTGTGTAAATATAATGTTCTGGTCTTATGATGTTGCCAGTTGGGGTGGTTTTAGTAAAAGATGGGGGGTGGCTTTCAGGGGGTACAGCCCCCCGGGCCTGTACAATATTTTGGAACGTATAGCGATTGGCCCGTATGAATAATATTTTTGAAATTTAACCACACATCTTCAACGCTAGCGCCAGTCGATGCCCATCGAGGAAAATTTACTTATAAGTAATTTTGAAAACCTAAAGTGTCCGCCTTATTGTATTTCCAAACAAACATTTCTTTAATATCTTGGCTGCGTTCCAGTTCCCAATGGAATAACATTTCGACAGCCTGGTGGTCACTAATTCCCGGAATATTTTCAACACTGATCAGATTGTCCACAGGCTTAATGAGGAAAACATCTAGTATATTTCTACCCCTGGTGGGTCTTTCCACTACTTGTGAAAGTCCGCACTCCTGTATGAATGAGTTCGCTATTTGTTGTTCCCTCCCCCCTAGCATTTTATCACCTGACCAATCGACACTTGGGAGATTTAAATCCCCTGCTAAGATAAGATCTTTGTCTGGCCCAAGCTCTGAACAAGTGCTAATTAGCTTGCAAAGGATGTCGGTGTTTTCGTTTGGTGCTCTGTAGACACCAATTAATCTTAGTATCTTACCGTCAGTGGTTCTAAGAAGTTTTATGCCGAGCGCTTCGTATTCCTCATCTATCCAATCTAATTGTGATGTCAAGTCATTTTTAACGCAAATAAAAATACCTCCCCCTCTCCTTAATCTATTTCTCCTGTACACAGTGAAGCCAGCCGGGAAGAATTCATTATTTCCTAGTTCATCTGATAGCCAAGATTCCGTTCCGATGACTACATCGGGCTTGTGTAATTCAATCAAAGTCGAAAATTTTATACTTTTGTTCACAATACTTTGACAATTGACCTGAAGAAATCTTAGAACCTTACCTGTCTGAGAATGTCCTTCATTATTTCCTAGTTCATCTGATAGCCAAGATTCCGTTCCGATGACTACATCGGGCTTGTGTAATCTGCTGCTGCCTCCAGGCTGCGGTGTTGGGGTGCTTCGCCACTCGCCCGTCCCGTTAGTTGGGGTAGATGACCTCTCCCCGTACACCCTTCGAAAGCTGCAGTAACCCCCGTGGCGTGCTGTTGAGTTTGTCCACCTCTAATCTGCCCCGTTAGTTTTCCTGTTGCCCGAAATGGTGCACCACATTACACAGGAGAGTTCCCATCTTCCGTGAACCACGTCTATTCAAATGGACACCATCACGTCCCAAATCATTCCAATCTATCCAGCAATTTGGGTCGAAATATCCGAGGTCCAACCGATTGCAGACCCAGTCAATGTTTTCATTTACCGAGTCCGTGTACTCGATTTGCGTGTCCTTTCTCCTTACAATTCCAGCTATCACAACTTTTGCTTTTTTAAACACTTTTCTTGCAGCCATACCTAAGTCACATATTTCCCCCATTATGTGATCCGCGGATCTTGAGCTCCTTAAATTGTTTGTTCCTACATTTAGCACTACCACTTTTTCTTCCCTTTCTTCATCCCTGTCTTCTATCTGGCGAGCCATTTGTTCTATCCTTATTCCCGGGTAGGATTCAACGGCTGCTCCTTGCTTCCTGCACTCTTCTACACTGAATCGGATCATTGAGTCTCCTAATATACGCACTGCTACAGGTTTGCTTTCAATTTTTCGTTGGGGCTTTCTTACCCTTTCCCCCTTCGTCACTGTGGCCCAGCTGCCTTTCGAATTTTCTTCTTCTTTAAGAATGTCTTTTAGGACTTCGTTTTCATCTTCTACTTCCTTTATGATTTTTTTCGCCTGTTCGAGCTTTTTCTGTAACTGCACAATCATATCTTCCTTGCTTTTCATTTCCTCGCTTGAAACGACAACATCGTCACAGTCATTACACTTCCAGGCATCTGTTACATTTACGTCATCGTTCATACCTACACACTTAAAATGGAACCATTTTTCACATGTAATACACTCAATTCCGTTTTTTAGATTTCTGGCACACACTTCACACTTAACAATCTGTTTCCTGCCGTTATTTCCCTTCCGCGTCATTGTTAACTCGGTCTTGGCTAATTTAAACGGGAGAGCGCAGGTCTACACGTCCGTCTCCGCTGAAGGCTAACAATACCAACATGTCCGATACAAAATACGCCACGTGACACGGGGATAAAGAAATAAAAGGCAAAACCATTGGCCTGGATAAATATTATTGATGCATGACTACCCCCACTGTGCGTGACAAAAACCAGCGGGGCCGCGCTACCTTATTATTGGTCTAGGCGAAAACCATTGGCCTGCCGGATGCGATTTAGTACCGAATGCGTGGGGTTGGCAGTACGGTACATGATGCTAAAAATGGCTGAACCGACTGGAATTTTGCATTTATAAGTCGTGTCCATATTTGGGATGGCTGGGTGGGTCACAGAAGCGAAGGAGTCAACATCTATTACTACATCATCCGTCTCCCATAAGCCCAACTCCTCGTCCACGTCGTTGGAGATGGGCAACGTTAGAAGTAGGGGAATGCCTGTAAGGGTGAAGTACAGTGGGGGAACTCGTGTGCCCTGGGACTGCTATGGTAGCTGTGAAGGCCTTGCAGGAACCCTGAAAATAGTGGCTAACGGAGCTCTGGTGAAACTACTGCCTTGTAGTGTGGAGTTGGTGCACCAAAGGCTAAGGGAGACTACCCCGACAGGTAAATCAGTAAGCTGGGAGGCTTAGGTGGCAGCCCCACCACCAAGCTCGGATGCTGTGGGCTAATAACCTGCACATCTTAAATTCAATTGAATCGGTCATTTGGAAAAGGGCACATGTCCACTTTTTTTCCAAATGCATGTTTTCTCATATTCCTGTAGTTTAAATGTAGACGCATTGATTCACGCGAAAAAGACACTTCTAAGTCTTGTACGTATGGAGCACGGGACCTGACAATTTTGTCATTCCATTCGAGAAGGTCACATATCCCACAGCATGTCCTTTTCCAATGGATCGCAGCGAGCGCTGGCAGCGCGCTGTGCTAGTTCCCGCCAATAGGAACATCTGCCGCCTTCCAGCTGTTTCCGAGGTGTTGCTTGTATGTTGTAGTTGTTAACATGACAAGTTCAAGTGATTGTAGTGACAGTATAGATTCTGATAGTGCTACAGTATGCAAGAGAAGAAAGAAAGGAGTAATTAACCGCACGAATTATCAGCCATTTCTAATTAAAACAGCTAAGATTAAAGGATTGTCCCATATTAACCACGTTGGTAAATTTATTGACGCTAGGAAAACTGGATCAAGCTGCAGTTATGTCCATATTATTATTATTATTATTATTATTATTATTATTATTATTATAAGAACGACACACATTATAATTAGGTTATACAAAATATTTTCCTTTGCGTTTTAGATGTCCCAGAGGATGTTTTAACGGATTGACGGAAGAAGATAAAATGACTATTTTTAGCTATGTTAATAACTTTGACACTAAGGATGCACAGGACACATATTTACAAAGTCTTATCGAGTTTAAGGAGATTTCAAGAGAACGGAAGAATCCAGAGGCCTCTGTTTCAAAACCTAAAATACACAGTTTTACGTATTATATTTGCCTGAACAGTCGACGAGTACCAGTATGCAAACAAGCTTTCATCAGTTTACATGGTGTAAGTTCTAAGAAAACTCGACGTTTATGCTTGTTACTGGCTGCTAATGAGTCGCCAAAAGACAAACGAGGAACATCTATAGGGTCTCGACACAACGTAATTACTGGAGAAACTTGTATGAGTATTAGCCAGTTCATAGAATCATTTGATGTAAAAGAGGTGCATTATTCCAACAATACAACAAAAAAGTACCTGCCTGCTAACCTGAATGTGAGAGCAATGTATGACATGTATGTTAATAAGTTTCCGAACATGAAATGAACAGTGAAATATAAGTTCTTCCTAAAATACTTCAAGGAGAATTACGCATTACATTTCGGTAGGCCGCAGCTAGATGTCTGCTCTTTTTGCGAGGAATATAAACAGAAAATGCGCATTGCACATTTAAATGATACTGCAAAACGCGTTGCCACAGCTGAATATATAGTACATAAACGACGAGCCAGCAAGTACTACAACAAAATCAAGGAAATAAAAGCTCAGTCTCTGAAGAATGATCATGTAGCAGGAATCGTAATAGATTACATGCAAAACCTTCCCTTACCTCATATTCCCGTGTAGGAGGTTTTCTATTACAGGCAACTATGGGTATTTGTATTTTGCATTCACAATTTAAAAACAAACAAAGCCAGGTTTTATTCATATCATGAAGGTGAGGCACTTAAAGCGCCAAACGAAGTATGCACATTTCTTAATGACTACGTCAATGAATGTGTCGCAGAAACTGTTACTGAGCTTCATATTTTCTCGGACGGACAAAAATAACACAGTGGTACGTTTTCTACTAGCTTTGGCATCAAGTGGACGATTTAAACAAATATATCATTACTTTCCTTCAATGACTGTGATAGAAATTTTGCAGTAGTAAAACGTAAGCTACGTAAGGAAGATAGGATTTACACCCCAGAACAGTACATTAGCATGATTGTGCAATCGTCAAGTACCAATAAATTTTCTGTGAAACGTGTGGGCACTTCAGATATTATCAATTTCAAAACATGGTGGCCTACACATTATAAAAGATCAGTGTTATCAACTGCTTCTTTTGGAAAAAACATACATAGAAAGGATAAAATATCTCTCCAGATTTCTGGGTACAATGAATTTAAATATGACTGTGCAGCACCCGGAGTTCTAACAGTGTCTAAGTGGATCTCCAGCCTCCCAGAACTGTCAGAAACATTTGCTTTGTCCAAACCGACTGGGCTTCGTCCCGTTTTACCGACACTACTCGACTATCAAGCCTATAATGGAAAACTTCCCGTTAATATTAAGAAGGTCAACGACATAAGAAAATTGGTACAGTATATCGGTGATGAACATATTAGTTTCTATCATGACATTGTAAACAACTGGCCAACTACTGAGCAAGAAGCACTGCAAGAACAAGCATTCTGTTCCCCTAAGACAGAAGCAATTTGAAGTTCTAGCTTTTATTGTTAGTGTACAGTCAGTGACAATAATCTATTCATTACAATGACTATAAGGTTATTTCTCAAAGAGCTAATATAAAATGGAGTGAAGAATATATTACCTTATAAGATGTAATGAACAATAATATTGGTTTTGTTTAACAAAACGATTTATGTGCATTGTTTGGAATATGTTTGTAATTCTAAGTGCTACAGGTTCATTAAAAAGAGACACTGTAATGATAAAATGTAATTTATAACAAATTTAAAGAGACAGGGATGAAAAATTTGTGTTTAATTTCTAAGAACATTCCATCCCCTTGGAAAAGGGCACATATCCAGGAAACAAAATTTGAATTTTTGTCCGTTAAGGATGGAATCTGAAATCCATATTATGGGAATAAAAGGCCCATTACATGTTGTATGCATTGCCAAAATGCAGCTTTGGTAGTTCCACTCATTCGCGATTTATTCACTTTTTTGTCTCTCCTGTAAAATTTACTTTTGTGGACATGTGCCCTTTTCCAAATGACCGATTCAATTATTAAAGAAACTGAAGTAAAACAAAACCGGATGGATATCTCGATGACGACCTTTGGCCCGAAACAGAAAATGAGAATTGGTTGTTGGAATGTTAGAACTTCGACAGAGGAAGGTAAACTAAAGCAAGTTGAGAAAGAGATGCAGAATTATGGTTTGGAAATTCTTGGACTAAGTGAAGTGAGGTGGTGCAATTTTGGGAAGATTAGATGGGAACACATTTATTTATTCTGGACAGACTGGAGATGATGTTGAACGGAGAAATGGAGTGGGTATGCTGCTAAGTAGGACATCCAAGAACAGTTTAATTGGATGGAGTCCCATCTCAGACAGAATGATGACATCTAGATTTCAAGGTAGATTTTGCAATGTAACAATAATAGTTTGTGATGCACCAACAGAAGTAGCCTATCTGATGGTAACATGAAGTACCAATTTTACCACCAGCTAAACGAAACTGTGAAGAATATAAATAAAAGAGATATTGTTATTATTATGGGTGATATGAACGCGAAGATTGGACCAAATAATGAGGGACTAGAGCCTGTGATTGGGAAACCTGGATTAGAGAAAACTAATAAAAATGGAGAGAGATTTGTAAATCTGTATGTCAGTCAGGAAATGGTGATTGGAGGAACACTTTTTCCTCGCAAAAGGTGTTATAAATTTACATGGGTATCACCTGATCACAAAACAGAAAATCAGATCGATCATGTAGCTTAGTATTATTATTATTGAATATCCAGAAAACAATACAGGAACCCTATTTTACCAGAGGTACATTAGGGTTATAGATTAAAAACAAAGCAAATACAAATATTACTATCATAGTTTACAAAAAATTCGGCGGTATCTTGAAACGAAGTGGTGAATCCATGTTCAGTCTCAATTGTAGTAAGATTGTTATTCAGATTATCTGTCCTCCTTGATAATTTGTAAACAAGTCCCCATGGGTTAGTTTTTATAGGAAGTGAATAAAATTCTTTCCACCTCTCTAATTTCCTTTTTAAAATCATTATTTTGTATTCATTTTTAACCGTTAAATATATTTCTTCATATCTTTGACTTAACAGTGGACAACGACTACGCTTATATCGTCTATGACAGGCTAGAACACGTTTCCGCATTAGAGAAAGTTCATTATTCCACCAGAAGTTTTTACTAGGTGTCTGAGAAAGTTTAGGTAAATTAACTTCAGCTAAATTAATTATATCGTTGTTTAATTTGTTTACAGCTTGATCAAGCTCGTCCACCGAACTACAGGATTCTATGTCTCCCATCACTTTCTGCAAATTTCTTTTGGCAGATAAGTGGAAATGATCCCACTTTACATTCTTTGTCTTATAGATGCGAGTTATGTAATTGGAAACTTGTACAGTAGGTATTTCTGCTGTAGGTTGTAAAGATATCATTATTAAAGCATGATCAGACAGCATTGGTGTATCGCTTACATTCCAGTCGTGAATAAATGGAAGAAGTGCAGGACTACAGACACTAACGTCTAAATAACTCTGAGAGTTAGAACGTATATATGTTGGTTTATCACCTTTGTTTAAGATAGTTAAATTTTGTGCACTGCAGAAATCATAGAAAAGTCTTCCACGAGCATCTTCAACGGGGCTACCCCAGGAACTATGTTTCGAATTAATATCACCTGTTATGAGCAGAGGTTTCCCTCGTAGTTCTTCACACACACACTTCAAAAAAACTTAAATCCATATTAATGTCCTGTTTGGAGTCGAAGTACACATTACATACATAAAGTTCCCTGCAGTTAAAAGTTGTGCATACAACAACTCTGTCAGCAGCACAGTATTGCCCTAAGCTTAGTAAGAAATTCAGAAGATCTCTGACAGATGTGAGGAGCAGAAGGCTAGAAGTTAGATTCACATTGAAACAAATGAAGAATGGTAAAGCAGCAGGTATAGATCATATAGATCCAGAAATATTAGAAGTAGATGAACCTGGTGGTGGTTGCAGAGTTTAAATTGAAAATAAAGGCTGCATCTAAGAAGTTTGACACTCGGAAAAAGAGGTTCAACATACAAAAGTTGAAAACTGAAAATTTAGTTTGGAGTTGAAAAACCGGTTTGAAGTCCTTGCAAATCTTGAAGAAGAGGAAGAGTCAAGTGTGGAAAGAACTAGGGAGAATGTAAAGAATATTCTTATACAAACGAGTGAAAAAGTAATTGGTTATAGGAGTTATCAACAGAAAGATTGTATGTCTGTGGAAACATGGGACTTGATTGAAAAACGAAAAGAAGCATAAGCTATAGTAAACCAAAGCAGAACACGGCAGCAGAAGGCAGAAGCACAAAGGAAATACTCGTAAATTGACAAAATGGTTAAAAAGAGTGTGAGGAGCAATAAAAGAAGATGGATTGAAGAACAGGCAAAAATTGCCGAAGAGGCCGAGAAGAAGGGTGATATGAAACAACTTTACAATATTACCGGTACAAGGAAATTGTCAAGAGGCAGTTATAGGAAGAGTAAACCAGTGAGAGACAAGCAAGGAAATATGTTGTTATCCCAAGAAGAACAGTTGAGAAGATGGCAAGAATATTTTTCAGAAATCTTAAACAAAGATGGTGGAAATGAACAGGAAATACAAGAAGTAAATGATGGTTTAGACAGTGAAGATCTAAGAATAAAGCTAGACCCCCCAACAAGGCTAGAAGTTAGACTCGCATTGAAACAAATGAAGAATGGTAAAGCAGCAGGTAACTTATAGATAATATAGATCCAGAAATATTAGAAGTAAATGAAGAGGACACCATTAATTTGCTCCTACCATTATTGAAGAAAATATGGAAAGAAGAGAAAATTCCATCTGATTGGAAAGAAGAACTTCAAGATTTAGTGGCATGAAACACAAGCTGGAAGTATTACGAAAGGAAGCAGAGGCTGCAGGACTCAACATAAATGTTAATAAGACCAAGGAAATGAGAGTACATGAAGGGAGCTCACAGACTATGTTCCCAAAAGAGGCAACACCACAACGTGCAAGAATTGGAGAGGAATAACACTTCTGAGCATACCAAGTAAAATTCTCTCTAGAATAATCCTAAACCGAGTGAAGAACTCTATCGAACATCACCTTCGAAAAGAACAAGCTGTTTTCCGTAGACAGCGCAGCTGTGTTGATCTAATAAATACGCTAAGGATAATTCTAGAGCAAAGTAATGAATGGCAGGTAACATTGCACTTGACATTTATAGATTTCGAAAGAGGATTTGATTCAGTAAACAGGACTGTAATGTGGAACACCTTGATGAGATATGAAATACCACATAAGATCTTGAATCTTATGAAGGAAATGCATGAAGGATACAGGTGTAAAGTACTGGAGTACATGAAGGGAGCTCACAGACTATGTAAATGTCACAAGTGGAGTTCGCCAGGGATGCGTTCTGTCACCAACACTCTTTTTAGTGGTGCTCGATAATGTTATGAGGAAAATGTTGGGTAGGAGAAAAAGAGGAATACAATGGGGAATGGGGGAAAGACTGGAAGATCTAGAGTTTGCAGATGATATTTGTCTTTTGTCTTCAAGATTTAGTGGCATGAAACACAAGTTGGAAGGATTACGAAAGGAAGCAGAGGCTGCAGGACTCAACATAAATGTTAATAAGACCAAGGAAATGAGAGTAAATGCCAAAATTGAAGAAAGGTTGATTGTGGCAGGAGAAGAGATTGGGGAGGTTAAAACATTTCCTTATTTGGGAAGTGTAGTGACAAGAGAAGGAGGAGCAGAAGAAGATGTGAAGGCGAGAATCATCATCATCATCATCTTGTACAGTTTCCAGCCCCAGGCTGGGTCTGTTTGGAACATACGCCTCGCCACTTAGTCCTTTCTTCCCACCAACTCTCCGCTGACACTCTGGTACAGTCGTCGCCTCTCTTATTGACACATTCCTCCACTCCTTTCAGCCATCTATCTCTTGGTCTTCCCCTTGGTCGTTTCTTCTGCATCTGCATCTCATGTATCCTCTTGGGAATCTTCCTCTCATCCATTCTCTTTAAGTGTCCATACCACCTCAGTCTTGATGTCTCAATCCTACCTTGCAAGGGCTCCTCTTTCACTATTTCCCTGACCTTTTCATTCCTCACCCTGTCTCTTCTTGTTACTCCGATCCTACTTCGCAGGAACTTCATTTCACCTGCCTGTATTCTGCTTATGTCTCTTTTCTTCATTGTCCATGTTTCTGAAGCATAGGACAGTATCGGGATATAGTAGCTTCTGTATAACACTTCCTTGCTTTTTTGTGGGACATCTTTATTCCACACTAAGCTCCTAATGCTTCTCAGAAATGATTCTGCCTGTCTGCCACGTTCCGTAATCTCTTTGTCATTTCTCCCATTTTCCTCCACTATACTTCCCAAGTACTTGAGACTTTCCACCTTCTTCAGCTGTCCACCTCCAAGTGTTATCCCACTCATTGGTCTGTCCTTCTTCCGGGTCGTTATCAGGATCTCACATTTACTGATCTTGAACTTCCATCCGTACTCTCCCACTGTTTCTTCCCAAGCCTTCAGTTGCTCCTGAATTTCCTCCTCCTTGTTTCCCCAGACCATGAGATCATCTGCAAACACCATTGCTTTCATCTTATCTTCTCCTACCTTTCCTGCTATCCGTGTCATTACCTCGTCCATAACCACAATAACGAGAAGGGGTGACAGCGCACTACCCTGTTTCAGGCCACTCATTTGTCTGAACCAGTCTGTTCTTTCCCCTCCAACTTTCACACAACTCACACTTCCACAATACATCTCCTTCACTCTGCCTACAGTCCCTTTTTCCACTCCCATGTTTTCCATTGCTCCCCTACCTTCTCCCTACACACACTATCATAGGCCTTTTCGATGTCCAGGAAGGCCATCAACAGATCCTCTCCAAATTCGTAGTGGTGTTCCTGGAGCTGTCTCACTGAAAATATGAGATCCACTGTTGATCTCCCAGGTCTGAATCCATACTGCTCCTCTCTCAATTTTCTCTCCACTTTGGCTCGTATTCTACTTTCTAATATCTTTTCATATATCTTGGCACAGTGTGGTATGAGTGTGACTCCCCTGTAATTTCTGCATTCCTTTCTGCTTCCTTTCTTATATATTGGGACAATTAATCCTTTCTTCCAATCTTCTGGGGTCTTTTTCTCCTTCCATATCACCCTCATCACACGGTACAGCCACTGTTTCCCAACCTCCTCTGCTGCCTTCACCATTTCAACACTCACTTCGTCCACACCTGGTGCCCTTCCTCCTTTCATCTTGTCTATAGCTATCTCCAGTTCTCTCCAAGTCAGGTCCTCTTCCATTCCTGTGTTGTCTTCTCCATCTTCCAATACCTTGTCTTCCTCCCTATGACCATTTGGATTCAGCAAATCCTCAAATTACTCTTTCCACACTGTCTTGAGTGTCTCTTTGTTGTGTACCTCATTTCCGTTTTTGTCCACCATTGCCACATCCTCTCGCAGACCTCTTCTCTTACTTTTGACCATCCCATAAAGTACTTTCTTATTTCCTCTGCTGTCTTCCTCCATCATCTCTGTCCACTTTACCATCCACTTCTTCCTCTCCTCTGCGACAATCTTGTTTGCTTCTTTCTTCTTCATCTTATAATCTTCCCTTGCCAGATCAGTTCTTTCCTGGAACCACACTCTGAAAGCCTTGTTCTTCCTTCCCACAGCTTCTTGTACTCTCTCATTCCATCATGGTGTCTCTTTACACCGCTTTCTGTTGCTTGTTCTTCCACACACTGCCACTGCAGCTTCCACCATTGTGTTTTTGAATTGCTTCCATTCCTCTTCCCCAGT
The DNA here is from genome assembly GCA_946902985.2 of Meconema thalassinum. Lineage (NCBI taxonomy): Eukaryota > Metazoa > Arthropoda > Insecta > Orthoptera > Tettigoniidae > Meconema > Meconema thalassinum. Next base: position 182,898,574 of record OX336393.1, read on the forward strand.
TTTAGGATTGTCTGTTGGCATCCTTTCCCTTATTGTCTTCTGGAATTCTTCCTTGACTTCCTTTTCCTTGAGTTTCCATACTTTGATTCTCCTTTCCTGGTACTCTGTCCTCTTGCTATCCCTAACAACTCCCAGGTTCATAACAAGTATTCTGTGGTCGCTATCTAAGGCCTCTGATGGTATTACCTTTATATCTCTGACACTTCTCTTCATTTCCCAGTCGTACAGCATGTAATCTACCAAAGATTTCTTTGTTAAATCACTGTTGTACCACGTTACCTTGTGGCTTTCTTTCTTCCGGAACCAGGAGTTACCTACCACTAAACCGTTTCTCTTGCAAAAATCCAGCAACTTTCTCCCTTCTTCATTCCTGCTGCCCCATCCTTCTGCTCCCATTACATTTTCATATCCTTGCCTTTCACTTCCTACATGTGCATTCAAATCTCCCATGACAATGATGCTCTGACCATTCAACTGCTGTTGTAGCTCCTCCTCAAAGTCTTCCTTCTCTTGAGCTGTACTTCCAACTTGAGGGGCATATACCTGGGCTATCTCCAGGCTTCTTCCCTTTACAGTTACTCTGATCTTCATGATCCTGTCACTTATTCCCTTTACCTCTTCCTTCATTCCATCTCTCACAACTACTCCTACTCCGCTGCTCCTTCCTTCACTGTTCCCACTCTAGTACAACCGGTACCCTTTCCTCAGTTCTCTGCGACCTTCTCCTTTCCATCTTGTGTCTGCCAAGCCCAGTACATCCTGCTTTCTTCTCTCCATCACATCTACAATCTCCTCCACCTTTCCTGTCAGTGTCTGTATGTTTAATGTCCCAACTCGTAGTCCATTAGCATATCCGGGTCGTCGTCGATTGCATCCGTCCTTTCCGAGGCCTGTTCCTGTTTTGAAAGCAAATATGATATCCACTACTGGCTTGCTAGGCCTATCGTAGCTTCACCAGAGCCCTGTCAGCCGTCACTTTTCAGGGTTCCCATAGAGCCTTCACAGCTACCGTAGCGGTCCCGGGGCACACAAAGTCCCCACTGTATTTCACCCCTACAGGCAATCCCCTACTTCATGCCGTTGCCCATCTCCCACCACGTGGAGGAGGGGTTGGACTTGTGGAAGGCGAGAATAAGGAAAGCAAATGGAGCATTTATGCAGCTGTGTGCGGTGTAAGAATAACAACTTTGCTAGGAAGACGAAAATTTAAAGTTTCATTACAAATGTTATACCAGTCCTTCTATAGGCTTGTGGAACTTAGCCTGAAATAATATCCAACGAAGAACTATGGAGAATAACAAATCAAGTTCCAGTTGAAGTGGAAATCAAGAGGAGAAAATAGAAATGGATAGGTCATACTTTGAGGAAGCCAGTGGAATCTGTAGAAAGAACAGCATTGGAATGGAATCCGCAAGGTGCACGGAGGAGAGGTCGTCCTAGGAAGACCTGGAGGAGGACTGTAGAGGAGGCGGCACTTGAAATTGGGAAGACCTGGAAGGAAGTTAAAGCATTGGCAAGTCGACGACCGCAATGGAGACGTTTCACGGATGCCCTATGTTCCAGTGGGAACAAGAGGAATTAAGGTCACTACATCATCCCCAGATATTTTCCCGACTATTAATTCAGGTAATTTGGTTAATTTCAGTACTTGAAGAATTTTGGACCAAAAAGTACCTCTTCTGAATTTTTACTAATGGTGTTTTAAAAGATGTTTCCTCCTCCGCCGTCTGTGACCCGCCCTACCATCCCAAATAGGATCACGACTTATATAGCCAATATTACAGCTGTGGCCGTCATTGTCCAAATCAATCATCATCAAAACAGTACTGCCAACCTCGTCCTTACAGTACTATGTAAGAAAAGGAAGCACCCAGTTCATTCTCTATTGTGCATCATTCGTGCAAAGCACTCAGTTCATTTGATAGTGTGCCGAATGGAATCATTTATTCACTATGGCTTGTCGAAGTTGCCCAATAACAATCCGTAACTTCAATCGGCGGTTCTATGTTCAACCTAACAAGTTGCTGAAGGTATTGCAACAATACATTTTAGTACCAAAAACACTACCGTGCGTGAAATGTCATCGGGAAGTGGAAGTTCGGTGGATAAAACATAACCTATCTCTAACCTGCAACAAGAGGATACCCGGACGTCAAGGCCGCACTCACACCCGACCATTCTAACCTTACAAATCTTTTCAAATTGACGTCCGTGATCGACCAGAAGGTTGTAAAGGAAATGAAATGCTTATGAAGACTTCACAACAGCGGTGAATTTAGCCAAAGCCACTCCAAATATCTTCCAAAGTTACAAGTGGACAAAGCTAAAAGTACATTCGAGAACACTTAAACAGAGGATGGAAACTATAGCGCATTTCTAACAAAGTTGAATTACAGTATAGCCTAATCACTGTGTAGAAGACTATTTTTCTCTTGCTGGAAAGCGTGCCAGGGCTGATGATCAAGACCCTAAAAGTGCCGACAGGCGTCTGGAACTACAGCTCGTCTTGCCTCACTCAAGCGGAGAGCGGCGATACTTCACTTAAGCCTAACTTACAAATTCTTATACTGTTTACATAACGCACTTACTGACGAATATTATATCTTTGCTCAAACTTTTCATAAGTCAGGGCATATAAGCGAAAAACGGCCACACTGCTTGAGCGAGTGACGTCACTGTTGTTGAGCCGTCTCCTAAGTAATTAATAGGTATAGCAGCATCAGACAGTGCAGCTGTTCGTTCGGTATACTGTACTGGCTACTGTAAATGATACCTACAAAATGGTTTACTGCATTGTGTATGGTTGCAACCACGCAAGCAATTCGAAAGTATTGAAGGAAGAAGAGGTTTTCGCCGTTTTCCCAAAATAGATAAATTTCCAACGAGATATCGAATTGGGCCTGAGAGATTAGTCGCACTGATTTCTCACCAACCCGACATAGTTTCGTATGCTCGACTCATTTCACAGAGGAAGACATGAACTATCGAGTAAATATAAAGTCGAACCGGAGCATAACATTGCTTCTGACCCTAGGCTCCTGGATGGAGCTTTTGCCATTTCTCCCGCTTCATCACCTTTGAAAGTTGTATAGCACTGTCACTTGTATCTACAAAATAACTGCATAAAATATACAGGGAGCCCTTTAAAAGCTTCGTGACGGAGTACCGAGGATTAGGAGCGCATTCAAGCGGAGACCGTGAGCATAGTGGCCACAAGGGCCAGCAAAGGTGAGCAGACGTTATTGGTTCAAATAAGCATCATGATTACGCCTATAAAAACTAAATGAAACTGAAACTCATCAGCTAGGCTATATACTGTATGTACTCAGAACAAATAATAAAACCAACAAATAAACCAGTAAATGAAACTAAAATCACTAGCTATATACGCGCTCAGAACAAAAAATCGAATAAATAAACTAGTAAATGAAACTGAACTCACCAGTATTTACAGAAGATGTTGGAAGTGATCTCCTTGAGCCGCAATGCAAGCTTCGCATCTTGCAATGAGATTTCAAAATAATCTTTGCAGTTCATGAACACTGATGGAAAGCACTGTGCTCCTAACTTCGTCCCTCAAATTGCAGTTCGTGGATTATTCCTGTAAATTTTACCTTTAAGATTTCCCCGTAGATAATAGTCACATGCGCTTAAATCAGGTGAACGAGGGGGCCATAAGCCTTTACTGATGATTTGATCATCATGGAACACTTTATGTAACCTAAGCATCGACCTACGCGCTGTATGAGCTGTCGCACTATCCTGCTGGATATAACAGCATCTTTTCTCTTCTTCAGTTAGTTCGGAAAAAAATGGTTCGAGAATATTGTGAATATATCGGTCGGAGGTAACCGTTTTTTCAAAAAAATATCGGACCAATAATTCATCGGGCACTAACAGCGCACCATACACCCACCTTCACATCATGCGGAGGTCTCGGATGTAAAATGTGTGGTTTCTCTGTATCCTAGATCCTTTATTTTGTGAATTGACATATCATCTCAGATGGAACCACGCCTCGTCGCTCATAAAAAGAAAGTTTGTATCTACGATACCGTCGTGGACACCATGATTAGCCAATTGCAAAATCTTATTCTTGCAATGGAATCTGCAGGCTGTATGTTATGGACTGAATGATACCGGTAAGATCGTAAATGTAATAATTTTGTTGCATTACGAGCTGAATTACGGGAAATACCAGTTCCCAGAGCTAATCTTTGAGGCAACTTATGTGGACTGACTTGCAGTCTTGCCTGTATATCGTCTAACCTCTCCTGTGTGAGAACTCTCCCTCTTCGCTGTTATGCCACTCATGAATGAGTAGTTGTATGTAACACTTTGATGGTACGGTAAAACCTGGAAACTGTCTCCTGAATTTTCGAAGGCACCTTTTAACTGGTTTCTTCTTCTTGTACAAATAACACTCGACCAGGAATATCCTCTGGGCTATAGTGTACTTGACCATTACGATACTAAACCTTACAACATAACTAAACTCCTTTCAAGACCAATAGTTGGCTTATTACTGAACTGCGCAGGACATTGAGTTTTGAGTAATCGCTTCCGTCTGTAGCTGTCTCACCAGTCAACGCCTGCTATCGACACTCGCCATATGGTCTCAATTGGGGAATCCCGCGGACCACAAATGGAGGTTCCCACGGGTCGCGGCCTATGTATTTTACCAGAAGTTACTGTACTTTATTTTACTTATAATCAAGAGCTACATAAAGCTGTATGTTTAATCACATCTTATATAACGCTCTAATGTTCTAAATATATTTTAATTCATTAATCGAAGTATTCTGATTTTTGCCACTGAGCAGCCTAGAATCCTACATATTTGCCTCCTTCTTCGGGATATTGTTCTCAGATTGTTTTCTGTACACAGAATGGTATCATCTTTGTTCCCAAAGCATTCCATGGATTTATTTATTTCGAGTCATAAGCACAGCAAAAAGAAACATAGGAAACAACCCAAAGGTTGATAGAATATTATACAATTTAACTCAAATCTTAAATGACAAACTAAACAATATCAGCCCAAAATTGATCAACAGTAACAGCGTTGTCTGAAGCATCAACAAGCTCTTGTGTGGAACATGATGTAGGACAACTAGGACAGTTAATTGTTTAGTTGTCTGTTCCTCCCCGCAGTCACACAAGGTGGAAGATTCCTTCAAAAGCCCCATTTGAACAGGTTGTCCTTAGTTCGTCCGACGCCACTCCTGAGCCGATTTAAGGACTTCCACACTCTCCAGACTTGATTTCCACCAGGAGGAAGGTTCTCGGAAGGAGTTATCCGATCATTACACTCAGATCTTGCTGTCCACTGAGATAATCTGGCTGCTCCAGGCTGGCCGGTGAGGGGAGTAGTAGTTCTCATGAAGCTCTTCCTAGATTTGAGCCTACTAAGTGGTGGCTGGTAACCATGTAACAGATGATCAGTGTTATATTCTGATTTATGTCTCTCAAGTTTGGCTGCAACTTCACGCCTTACATCTGGCGGAGCAATTCCCGCTAGCTTGTGGAGTTTATCAATAGGTGTAGCTTTGAGACATCCCGTTACAATCCTGCAGGTTTCATTTAGAGCCACATCAACTTGCTTTGCATGAGATGATTTGCGCCATACAGGGCATGCATATTCAGCTGCAGAATAACACAAAGCCAAGGCTGATGTTCTTAGTAAATTGGGATCTGCACCCCATATACTGCCAGTAAGCTTCCGCAAGATGTTGTTACGAGCAGCAACTTTCTGCTTGGTGTTAGTGCAGTGTTTACTGTAGGTCAACGTTCTATCTAAGGTAACACCCAGATATTTGGGGTAGAAATAATGTTCAAGCTCTTTATCTTCCCATAACACTGTAAGCTTTCTATAGGCTTCTCGATTGCGCAGGTGGAAAGCACAAATTTGAGTTTTAGCAGGGTTCGGTCTCAAATTATTGACTCTATAGTACTCAGAGAGGTCCTTCAGAGCAACAGTCAACTGGTTTTCTACTGCCTCAAAATCTCTGGCCTGTTTGACTAAAGCAAGATCATCTGCATAGATGAAGCTCTTTGTAAAAGAAGGTTGAGGCTGATCATTTGTAAATATGTTGAACAATATGGGGGAAAGGACACTACCCTGAGGCAAGCCATTCTTTTGACTTCTCTTTCTACCTTGGAACTCCACATAGAATCGCCGATTTTCTAAAAGCGTCTGCAAAGTTCTGGTGATGTAGTAGACTTTGTGCAGTAGTTGTTGATGCTGAATGGTATCATATGCTGCTGTGAGATCCACGAAGACAGCCCCAGAAATGTATCCTTTTTCATATCCCTCTTCAATATGTTCTGTCAAATTAAGAACTTGTGCTGTACAATTCTTTCCAGGTCGGAAACCGTCTTGTTGAGGTACGAGATGATGTTCAACAATGGGAGTAAGTCTATTTAACAACATCCTTTCATAGATTTTATACAAATGGCAAAGAAGAGAAATGGGTCGAAAGTTCTTCGGATCAGCTGCATCCTTTCCAGGCTTGAATAAGGCAATAACTTTGGTTTTCCTCCAGATGGCAGGGATCTGTTTCTGCTTCAGGCAATAATTATAGAATTGCAGAAGCCATCTCTCCGTGATGGGACCAAAATGTTTAATTTGCTCAATCATTATGTCATCTAGACCAGGCGCTTTACCATTTTTGCAATTCTTAACTGCTGTTCTAAGTTCATGCAGGCTGAAGTCATTTGATAGGTGGTTGCTTTCACAGTCAGGATCTCTTTTGAGTTTTGTTCTATCTTTAGAAATATTGGCCCTTCCATTCTGAACAAGCTGAAGAGCAATTTGATCTGGTGTAATATTTGCATGACCATGATTGTGGGTGGGGTCGTTGTTCAAGCGTCGCAGCAACTGCCAGGCTTTCTGACTGCTTTTAGACATATCAAGGTTCTCAAGTAACTCTATCCATCGTTCTTTTTTGGATTTGGCTAAGGCTGTGGACAAATTTTGGCCAGCGGTTATGGTTTCCATGCTGTAAGGATTATCGTTGAGGAGCCGGATATAGTTATGTAGATGCTTCCGGGATTCTTCTGTCAAGCCAGGTATATAGCTTACTCGACAACCTCTGGGAGTAGAGAGTCTTGAAGATGTTTTCACGGCTTCCACAAACTCGTCATAGTTGGAGACTGAGGGTGTTATGCGTAAAATTTCTGGATCAAGAAGATCAGCAAACTTTTGCCAATCTGCTTGCTTGAAATTATATCTCCTTCGGAATGGTGTGAATCTAGGACTAATAGCTGCAAACACTCGGCAGCCTATGGGGCGGTGTTAGTATTTGGTGTAGGACTTAAAACAGTTTTTCTGCATTGGTGAGCTATGTTCACGCTTACAAAAATTAAGTCGGGATTATACCCCCGTTTCCAACGCCCACTGTTGAAAGATGGTGGAAGTTTATTATCGTGGACAAGATTAAGTTGGTTGCTATCAGCCCAAGTCAAAACTGCTTTACCATTACTGTCGTCCTCAACATAACCCCAAACGTTACTGTGGCTATTGAAATCACCAACAATAAAGTGAACTTGTTGATTGTTGTAGTTGTCTGGAGGTGAAAAATAGAAGTCTGCTCTTGGAGGTTTGTAGAATGACGATACAATACAACCATTCAGTTCCACAGACAGTAATTCAATATCGTTGACTTCTGTATGTGAGGTAGAGAGGACAGCTATGTCATTCCGAACAAAGATAGCACTACAATACTGTCTATGGGGTCGCTCAACTGCCAGTTTCATCCCAAGAATTTTTGGTCTTCTCAAGGTGTCATCTCGATGAGTTTCTTGTATACATAAAACATCGCACCAAGGTTCATTGACAATATGTTGTAGGAGTTCTTCTTTGGCAACAGACAAGCCTTCTACGTTGACCGATACGATCACAATATGTGGTCTTGATAAAGACCGTAGGTTTCCAATCATTATGAAACTTTCAGTGCAATGCTTTTGGAGTGCTGACGTTCAGTTCAGTACTGGAGAACAGGCCATGTACCTATGCAGGGGCACCACATGCAGGAATCAGCTTCACCCCCATTCCATGGATTGACCCTGTAGGTCTACCTATAGTAAAGCCATCATTACTTCCGACTTGACGTTTCAGTGTTAGCCTAGAGTTATCTAGGGGTCATAATGAAAATCACCTTAACTAGACAATCACAGGCAGCCATTCAAATCGATATATTACGACAAATTGTGTTTCGTTCTCGATGTTGCGAATTAGCGAACGGAACTCTAGCCTATCACTGAAAAATCAAGTGGGAAGTAATGATAGCTTTACTATAGGTACACAAACTGGCGATGGGCTACGGAACGCCCGGTAGGAATAGTTTTCATTGCCCGTCTTTCTCTCACAGGGGATATTTGTTTTATCCATATGGAGACAACGTACGGTAATTAACACATTGTAATTAATCACATCATTAGGGAAGTCTTCGTGCCAAATATTATACGTCAAACTACCTCGCATTTCATTTATGGTTTCACTATCTTTGCAGCAGAAACTTTCAGTAGCGGTGGGAATTGCTTCGCATTGATCGCACTTACACCGGTCAGTGCTTCCCTCCCCGTCTTTCTGAAATAACAGACGCCGGTGTTTCTAGTCGAGATGATGTGCACTTTGGTTCAAATTGATACGGCTTCACTGATCTGGGACATGACTGGTCATTCCAATCAATGTGCTGACCACTAAGAAACATACTGAGACAGACGGAAGTGGTGTGCAATCGCAATATTTTTGCGCGGACTAGTCACGAAACAGTATAAAACATGCGAATAACTCAAAACTCCATGGAAATTCACAAAAGCAGACAATGTTTGAATTTTAGAGAGAGATAGTCACCGGAACTATAGCCCCCACTTGTATTTAAACGATTTGATTGATTTGAGATGCTCAATTATAGAACTATGCCAGGTGACTCGAGTCGGCCGAACTCCTTAATTAAATTGCAATTTGACGTTAATTTTTGCTTTCAGGTCTAAAGGTCGGAGAGCTGGGAGGGCTACTGAAAGACAGCTGGAGGAGATGATGGCATACATGGAGAAATACCCTAAGTTTGCTTGTGCTAAACACGCGAGCAAGGAGCAAAGAGAGTTGCTCAACAGTCATTGGCAGATTTTGACTCGAATCTTGAACAATGTTCCGAAGGGTAGCAACAAGGAATCAAGACAGTGGCAAACGGTAAGTTCAACTGTTAAACATTTAACATAACCCGCCGATGGGTGCAGATGGTAACATTAATCTTCAAACATCGTAAATGCAGTCACCTGGGGATACATTGATTTGAATACGCTATAGATTTAATAAATTCAAATAATAATAATAATATCATATGGCCTCGAGTGCCGGGTGCAAGCTTTGTTATTTGCACCCAGAGGGTAGCTTGCATGTCGAATTTTGTTGTAAGGAGGTTAGATATCTAAGCTCCTTGAACACTATAGCGCTTTCTAGTAGAGAAATGAGGAACTTTGTGTTGGCGGAAAGTCCCGAGATTAATTTAGCCATTATGAACTCGGCCTACTGAATTCAAATGGGTTCTTTAACATGCGGAGCCGATAACCTAGATGTTAGGCCCCTTTAAACAACAATTATCATCATCATCATCATCATCTTTAACATGCCAACATCGTATGACGTGCGTATCGTATTTTTGCCGCCTTTCAAAAATCACTTACCATGGCCAGGAGCGAACCTGCAATCTTTGGGGTTAGTAGACCGACACGATATCCACTCACCCACTGTGGCAAGCTAATAAATTCAAATGATAAATAGTCATAATTTGGCTATATTTTGATAAAAGGTTAGATTTTGCACTTTCACATAACCAACAAGTTTATGTAATTCCCAACTCGTCATGGCGAATGTGATAAAAGTAGGCCTATGTTTGGCATGTCAAATTTAATTCTCTGTGTACATTTACGTCTAGACAGTGGTCTAACCTTGTAGCGGCCAATAGTTTCGTCCAGACAGTCATCCAATTTAGTAGCGACCAATGTTTTTGTTCACTTTGGCTTTAGGGGAGTGAGGTGCAACCTTACAAATTAAATTATTCACATTGGCCATTACAAGTGATACAGTGAGGTCTTTCTCTATAATAGGATGGAACCTCTCAGGGGCCGCGTGGTGGGCGGGCCACTGTGTGTAGCAGCCTGTCGAGCAAAGCACTACCGCTCACAGCAGCATAGCGCCCAATTACTTTTTAACATATTTATAATCAACAACTGACAAACTACAGAAGGTTGATAGACGTATTCTTCGGACAATAATCAATAAAAAACACCAGATTGAGGGCCAATTCAATAATTTACAAGGAAAGTGAATCTATCATTGACACGATGCGAAAACGAAGAATTGCGTTTTTTGGACACATATCCCGCTTGCCAAATACTACACTCCTGAAACAACTTTTTGACTTCTTTTGGAATAGTAAAATAGAAATCACTTGGTTTAAAGAAATACAAATGAATTTAGACAAATTGAAAATTACTAGGCATCAAATTGAACATAGAGAAGAGAAACGGCTTCTGAAGAACAAATACACTCGACTAACATTCAAAATTTCACAGCGTAAGCAATATGTTATACATACCTGCCAAGTTTTCCGGTTTTCCCGGAAGGTTTCCGGATTTTCGGGGTGTTTTCCGGTTGTCCGGATTAACATAGTTTTTTTCAGGATTTTCAACTTTCCTAGCTTTTTTCCGTTCTTTGCATCCAAATCGCATTTCAGTTTTGATTTTCTATAATAGCTGCTATTCTGAGATGCGAGTGTTTAAATTAGACTGAAAATCGACTGATAAGACTCAGGGTGTCTACCGGTAACGAAAAGTAACGAAAAAGTAGCTAATTTTATAAAGGTACCGTAACGAAAAGTAGCTAATTGTTATGTCTGGATAGTTGGAGGTAACGAAAATTCGCTGAGGTCTGTTAAAATCATTTAAACCCACGCCGCTAGGCTCGCAGATGCGTTGAAGCGAGTTTCACGCAAGCGGCGCCGATTGCGTAAGCTATATTTCCCCGTGCAAGACCTCAAGGAAATGCATACTGTGGATACCTTCAGTGGTACTGTATACATCGGTTCAACGTTTATTTTCGGCATCAAGAAGAGTTTAGTTTTGTGTGGAATATTTTTCTGTATTAATCGGAAACCTGACTTTTTGCGAGACGTTTATTCGCGATAACTTCCGAAACTCAACAGAAACCTCTCATTTCTGATATTGGCCTCTAAATTTGTATACGGTATCTCAAATTGAAGTCCAGAAATAACGCGAAATAATTTACTGTCGCAATCTTGCGAAATGATACCATTTTAAAAAATAATCGCATAAATGTTTCGAAATACATAGACTATATTTTAAAAGTCTATCCGTCTAGTAGATTTGCGACATCAAGTTTGGTTAGTTTGAAACTACGTTATATGTCTATTTTTCCTTCGAACTATGGTTCCATTGGATATTAAAATCTAACCGGTTATCTCGAAAACTTGTATAATTTGAATTCGAAAGATGTGCCCTCTTGTCGGATTATTCATGCAATCCTCTCTGAATAATTCATAATAGCCGATACCTACTTCGATCGTTCATCCTCCAAAGTCACGTCCTCAAGACGGCCGGCTGACAGCATGACTTGCCTGCCGGAATCTCGTCAAACGGACCACGATCGACGCCAGTTGCGTAAAATTATAAAACCCGTGCCCGGCCGCGAACTTGTGACCTTGAGGACTGCGGGAATCACGGCGCCGATCAAACAGCATGTTCAAAACTGCTCGTGAATTTTAACCATGCCCAACCTCAAGCTTGCCTCCGCCATTTTGCCAAGACAGATAGACAGGCAGACAATCGTTGAACGGCCGGATGCGGTGCCGATTGCATAATATCGCGTTCTCATTGTCAACCGCGAGGGCAACGTGAATCTCGTGAAACGATCGAGAGCGGCAGCGATTGCGATACATCGCGATATTTCTCCGCATTCGATGACGAGTGCAACTGGATTCTTGTCAAATGGACAGCAAGCGGTGCCGATTGCGTAATAATAACTTACCATATTTTTCCGTGCCCGACCTCAAGGACAATAGAAATCTCGTCGAACGACTAAAAGTGACACCGATTATGTAATCGCGATTTTTCTCCGTGTTCTATCTAAAAAACTACGAATCGCGTCAAATGGCTGAGACCAGCGCCGGTCGTGTAACATCTCGATATTTCTCCGTACCTGACTGCGAAAACATAATTCGTTGACGATCACGTAACGTCGCATATATTTCTTCGTGGTCTACCGCGGGGACAAAGGAAATCTCCCCAAACGGCCAGGATCAGAGCAACTTCTTGGTAATCATAACTTCTTGTACACAAGACGGCATATTTGCTGAATCAACTCATTTGATGTTAAATATCCATTATTTATTTTTATCAAAATTTTTATGACACCGTAAGTGAATCTTATTCACTGCTTTAAACACAGTTCATTGTTATCTCCACTGCGCGATGAGCTTCTATGGTTGCCAACCGCAGACATATCTTGAATTAAAAGGTAACTAAAAGGTAGCTAAAAAGTAACTAATTTTTACTTCATCCTTACAGTAGACACCCTGTAAAGTTTATCAATAATCTCGTCTCGTAGATTATCGCTGCACTTTTGCCATTAATTTCTTGCGTTTGATATTACGCTGAAAGTCGATAGAACTGTCTATCATTAATCACATCTTGCAGATTATCGCTGCATTTATATTACTCTTTGTGCTTCGACTGTTTGTAAGCGGGAAACCTTGGTTTTAAGCGGTGCTTGCTGTAGTTCTGGTATTCGTGCAATTGTGTGACAAATGTTTGTGCGATTTAGTGTTTTCGTGATGAATTCAAGTAAGGAACGATATCGTCAGTCTTTCAGGGAGGCATATTCTACAGAATTTTTGGAAACTGGCACAATAATTTAGATAGTCTCACATCACCAAGAGTTTGTAGGCTAATCTCTTTCCCTGTAGTCTTTTAAAAAATGACAATAACAGAGAATACAAAGTTTCCGCCTAATCAACACAATTTGATGTTTTATTATCGTCTCATGGGTACATGTTTCGGAATTTCTAATAATTCCTTCTTCAGCCCTTTACATTTATGTTAAGAAACACCATTCCACAGACAAAATTGACCTCGTTAATGTCAAAACACAACTATACATTGATACTAAAACACTTAAAAACTGTTAAAATTACAACATGATAAACTTTAGAACAATTAAAACATTCCTATTGTTTACAGCAACATTGTTATGTAATTGCTGTTACGACACATTCTTGCTAAGTGCGTGATGGTTAAAATACACAGTCATAATTAAACTTATATCTCGGGAGAAGATTTGCTGTCTTGTATTATCTTCTTAACAGCAAATCCTCTTTATATGCTAATGCAAATTTTAAAGTCAACAAGCCAGGACACGTCATCCCTGTTTTCATGGTGCCAGCAACATATTTATAGTCATATTCCAGCGCACTTTAAATAAAGTGCTGAAATCAAAGTTTCCACTTTGTCATCACTTATCCAATATTACTACAAGCTGATGAGTTACGTAGGCTCATGGACACGAACAAAAGACTCGTATCTTCTCCCGAAATATAAGTTTAATTATGACTGTGTATTTTAACCATCACACACTTAGCAAGAATGTGTCGTAACAGCAATTACATAACAATGTTGCTGTAAACAATAGGAATGTTTTAATTGTTCTTAAGTTTATCATGTTGTAATTTTAATAGTTTTTAAGTGTTTTAGTATCAATGTATAGTTGTTTTGATATTGACAAGGTCAATTTTGTCTGTGGAATGGTGTTTCTTAACATAAATGTAAAGGGCTGAAGAAGGAATTATTAGAAATTCCGAAACATGTACCCATGAGACGATAATATAGCATCAAATTGTGTTGATTAGGCAGAAACTTTGTATTCTTTGTTATTGTCATTTCTTAACGTCAACACGGAACCTGCAATGAATTCTTCTTCGAATAAACTGTAGTCTTTTCTCGCTATTTTTAAGACCTAGCGACGCATGTAGGCCCTACGCATTAAATTTATGCTCTTTGGGATCTTCTGGATTTCTAATTTTGAAAGTTGGCAGGTATGGATATCAACAGAAGAACGAGCTGCAAGATCTTCCAGAATGAAAAACTATTGGGAAAGAAAAAAATTATCAAGTATTAAGAACTGAACTTAGTATTTGAAGACTTTGTATATAGGTTTGATTTTTGGTGCTCCAATGTGGGCGTAAACAGTGTAAATAGATAATAATAGCCTACTGAGCTACAAATGACAATATTTAATAATCATCATTACTTACTACACATAAACTTCAGAGTAGTTGCTGGAAATGCTATCCTTAATTTTCTAGACACACGTTGCACAGACGTAGGAAGTTTTTGCACACTCGCTGTTATTAATCCTGACTGATATTTCATATAAGTACAGTTAGTTCGTTCTCGAGAGCCTCCAGAGTACGCGGATTGTTTCTGTATACCGTTAGTTTGAGATTCCCCCACAAGTAAAAATCGTATGTCGCTGAGACTTACGAACTCATTTACTGTGAGACTTCTACTTGAGTAGATAAGTTTCCACCAGGAAAATTAGTTGTTTTGTTCTATACCTAACCATGTTCACGGGATACGAGATAGGCTATACTTCGTCACAAATCTTAATTATCCCAACTAAGGTATCTTGCCAGCTGCATAAGTAATCAATGCTATGACAGCATCCAGGGCTTCCCGATCTGCTGTTTTGTAATCGGTACATGCTAGTTATCTGGACCTGACTGATCGTGATCGCCTGCCATGCGGGCCCTGCAGGACTATGTTCTACTGAGAAGGGCCTCGCTGTTTATAATAACCGGCAATTATACATAATCTCCAGTTTATTACATTTACCATAGCATATACACTGTTTAAATCATAATATAGGCTACTCATATCTTTAATTAAAGTACATTATTACAATTTTTGTGCTGTCGAGTAATTGAGGTGTAACTTAAGATGGTAAATGTTCAAAATGGTAATGCTGTAACGTGTTTTTCGACGGTTTTTTATGCCACTGGCATAAGTCAGTAGGAAGCCATTCTATATTTATTTACGCGGCAAATTGTTCAGCCAAGAGAATTTTCATGTTAATTTATTATTATTATTATTAATTTATTATAATTATTATTAAGATATTTTCGGAACATTTTATAAAAATTATAAGCATACAGATAGGTTTTCTATGTCTTAGAAAACGCTATCAAGCAAATTATTACGAACGACAATATCATAGAAAGTTATGTGATTACGGAATTTAACGGAGTTTCGTCAGTTAGGGTATATCGAGAGACGTGACTCACTGGGAATTCAAATACACGCTTAATCTTGTCGGGAAGTATTACGCAAGCGGGGTTGCAGCGTCAAGAAAAGGCGGATAGTTGGAACGGAACCCTCCCGCCGAGTGTAATGAGCCAGAGGAGGGGAGTATAGCGCGTGGGGTGCAGCCAATCAGTGGAGACCACGTAAGCTAGAAGTCGGATGGAGAGTGGGGAGCCGACGTGTGGATATATCGTTCGACGCGCCGTGGAACGAGGACAATCAGTGTAGAACTTGCCGAGTATGGTTATACGCGGGAGTCGCTCCGATGTTCCGTGGAACGAGGACTATCTGTGTAGAACTTAACGAGTACGGTTGCACGCGGGAGTCGCTCCGATGTTCCGTGGAGTGGAGGACTAATCTTTGTGAAACTTAACCAGTGTGGTTGTACGAGTGTTTGGGTCCGATGTACGGACCATAGAATTATCTAATCTACCAGAATATCAACAAATATCGACAAAGATGACGACGTCCAGGAGACTGTGGGAAGCTCACAGCATCATCCAGTACGAGGGAAAGGCTTCGGCCATTTCCAGTGGTAAGCGCGAATGACGCAGAAATACGCAATCTCTCATTTCTCTTTGTTTTATATTTCATATTTCAATAACTTCATAGCTTGGGAATAAGAGTAAAATCAATAATTTATCAGGCTCCGTTTTCACGTAATTTTCTATCGGTAATATTAAAATCACAACGCTCCAATTTAAATTTTATACTTATTATTATTATTAATTTTGCAATACTTGTTTTATATAATAAATTCATTTCTTTTACAATGCAATCTTTGCTTTCAGTAGGTAGCATTAGATATAGACCAATTCCTTCTCCTGATACAATTGTTTGTTGGGTTAATGATCAAATCATACCACGATCTGAGTGAATAGATTCTTGAAGGTGTTCTACCAGAGCTAGACGTTGTTAAATACAAATTTAGATTTCAACATTGCGTTGAGGTCTTGGCGCCCATTAAAACAACATAGCTTAGGCAAAGGTAAACAGTTACATTTATCACCCAACAGTTAGGGGCAGTCAAACTGTTACATTTGTCGCTCAACGTGAGGGTCAAACTGTTGCACTTGTCGCTACCAACCTGGGGCATTAATTAACGCTACACTTGTCGCTACCAACATAGGGCTAGCAAAACGTTACACTTGTACGCTCAACGTGGAGCAAAGTGAAAACGTTACAATTGTCGCTCAACTTGAGGGCCCTAAACGATTACATTTGTCGCCGACAACTTGGTGCTGAAAACCTAATAACATTTGTGGAAGGAGAAGGGTATATATTTCTGTGCCTGTATTTTGAGGGTTATTTGTCTGTATCAGTGTATATCATTATGGGGGATGAGAAAGAAAGACAGATGAGGTTACGTAGTGGTCATCAACTGGAGAGTGATGATACGAGCAGTATGTCGAGTGATGGTAGTACCGGGGTAGCGGAGGTAAATCCCGATACTGAAACAGGGAGTGTAGGCGGCCAACCAGAATTAAAAACCTTACTTCTCGAGTTCATGTATCAGAACAAAGTTAGTAGTGATGCCTTAAATGCAAAATTAGAACAGAATAATGCAAAATTAGAACAAAACAACGCTAAATTAGAACAAAACAGTAGGGAAAATAAAGAAAGTACAGATGCCTTAAACGCCAGATTATAACAAAACAGTATGGAAAATAAAGAAAGTACAGACGCTTTAAATGCTAAACTGGAACAAAACAACGCTAAATTCGAACAAAACAGTAGGGAAAATAAAGAAAGTACAGAAGCTTTAAATAAAAAATTAGAACAGAATAATGCAAGATTAGATAAGAACAACAAGGAAATTAGTGTGAAAATGGAGCAGATTAGAGGAGAAATCAGAGGAGTAATGGAAGAGAAGGTTAAAGAGATCATTGCAGATGTAGACAAGAAATTAGGAAAAGTACAGGAGGAGTTAGAAATTAGAATCAGTACACAGGCTGAAAATTTAAAAGAACTAGTGCAACTGGAAACACAGCAGGTCAAAAAGCAATTGGGGGGAGAAATTGACAAGATTCAAGTATCAACTAAAGAGGTTAAGGAACAGCTGGGGGGTAGAATTGAGAAAGTCCACTCGCAAATAGTTGCAGAAGTAAATGATTTAAGAGAGAGTAATAGAGAGAGCATTAGCAAGATTGAGGAGAAACAAGCAAAGCTATATGATAAAGTAGAAGGATCAGAAGGAAACATTAAATTAACAGTAAACAGTATTGAGAGGAAGGCTGAGGAGAAAATCGCAGAATTAGAGTTAAAATTAAAAGCTAGGATCAGGCAAGAAAATAGTCAGAATAGGCCAGTTTTTGTGAATAGCACACACAGGGAGGTAGAACTGGGTAAGTTCAGCAATCGACAGGGGTGCCCAATGGAGTTCATGAACACTATAGAAAATAAATTCGGGGAGAGGTTGGAAAATGGTAGTATTGAGTGGTGCCAGGTAGTTGAAATTTTAGAACAAGTGTTTGTGGGGGAAACGAGGAATTGGTTTGCTGTCTACAGAGACAAGTTTACTGATATCAATGATTTTAAAATGAAATTCTGTGAAAAGTTCTGGAATGAGATTATTCAGTCGCAGCATCGTGAGGGAGTAGTGTGTGGTAGATATAACCCTAAAGGAAGCTCCACCATGACCGAATACTTTTTAGGGCAGGTATTAGTGTGTAAATATCTGGATGGGTTGAAGGAGGAAAGTGATGTGGTGAGGTTGCTACTTAGGCACTTTCCCTATAGGATCAAGGAGGCTGCTTGTATCCAGAATGTAAAGACAATATCACAAGTAGAAAATTTGTTAAGCACATTTGATGCACTAGGGAGAGGGGGTTATGAGGACAATTTCAATAGGAACCAGAGTAATAATAATAATAGACCTAATGAAGCCAGGCATCAGGAAGTTCAAGGGAACGGTGGCGAAGGGGCCAACGCTCAAAATAGAAATAATAATAATCAGCTAAATCAGAACAGAGGAAATGGCTATGGTAATCAGTATCAAGGAAGGAACAATGATTTCAGGGGAAATCAAGGGAGGAACAATGATTACAGGGGAAATCAAGGGAGAAACAATGATTTTAGGGGAAATCAAGGGAGAAATTATAATGACAATAATTACAACCAGAATAGGGGTCAAGGAAGAGGACAGCCTAGTGGTAGTAATATACAGCCAAACAATGACAACACAGCCCAGAACAACCAGACCAGTTCAGTAGTTAGTAGTACTACGGCCAGCTGTAGCGGTTCTTTAAACGCGAACCAGGCTGCGAAGTAAAGTCAGAATCTCAGTCTGTAGCATGCCCTGTCCATACAATTATACAGGAACCCTATGACCTAAATGTAAGAAATGAATTATTACATGAACTAAATGATGAAGGTATTATTCAGGAAGTGGTTAGTAAGAGCCCCATAGTTAAATTTAACGTGTCCGAGGCGTACACAGATGTTTTAATTGATAGTGGTTGTATGAAGAGTTGCATAAGTAGTGCATTTTATGATAAAATGAAAGGAACTGGAGTAAATTTTGAGGAGATGCCAATTAAAAGCACTTTTGTTATCACAGCTGTTGGGAAGAGGTCTAAAGTAATTTCTAAGCAAGTTTTAGTAGACATTAAAATTAATAATCATGTAGAGAAGCAGATTTGCCTTGTAATTCCAAATTTAGTATTCAGTGTTATCTTGGGTTCAGAGTGGCTAAGTAGAGTGTCTGGTAACTTATGTTATGATGTAGGGAGTTTGAAATTTAAATGGGGAGATTCTGAAGTAGAAGTAGCGTTCAATGACCATATTCAGAGGAGTAGTATTGTAGGTGTGATTTGTACTTTAAATGAGATATCGCCAGCCGTAGAGCGGGGTTCTCCATGTTTTGTGGGCAGTGTGATTACGAACGGTAGTCTAAAGGACTCGTTACGTGATGCTGCATTTCAGGGAAATATAGAGGATGAACAGTGTGTTCGGCTCTATGATGTGTTATTGTGTAATAGGAGAGTGTTTGAGGATCGCATTGGTATGGCCAATTGCTATACACATTCATTGAACGTTATTGATAGGTCAGTGTTCACAGGACATAGATATCCTGTACCTTTCGCTTATCAGAGTGCAGTTGAGGCACAAATTAACCAGATGCTTGAAGATGGGATTATTGAGCATTCTAACAGTCCATATGTTAATTCTTTGATCACGGTACCCAAGACCGACGGCACTGTTCGTATTTGTTTAGACGCTCGTTTGGTTAACAGTAGAATTAGTTCAGATCAGCTGAAATCTATGTCAATAGAGGAATTAATGCAAACATTTGAGGGGAAGAAGTATTTCACTTGTGTAGATTTGAGTTCCAGTTTTTGGCAGGTGCCACTTATGTACGAAGATAGACCATTTACAGCTTTTAGTCATAAATATAACCTTTATCAATTTTGTAGAACACCTTATGGGTTGAAGAGTAGTTCAGCAGCTTTAATTAGGGCTTTAAACATTGCATTAGGGGATGACACAGGAGAGTTTGTAACCATTTACATAGATGATATGGTAATTAGTTCACGCAGTTTTGAGGAGCATCTACGTCATTTAGATATAGTTTTTCAGAAGTTAGATCAGGCAGGGTTCACTTTGAAGCTGTCTAAGTCGTCATTCTGTCAGTCAGAAGTGACATTTTTAGGTCATAGAGTGTCGAGTAGAGGTGTAACACCAGAAGAAAGTAGGGTTAATAAGATACTTAACGCAGAGGTGCCGCAGAATGTTAAACAGTTAAAAACTTACCTGGGAATTTGCAACTTTTTCAGGAGGTTCGTTCTTAAATACTCAGGGTTGGTAGAACCATTCAGGGAATTGCTTAAAAGTGGGACTCGGTGGAGATGGGAGTCCAAGCATGATCAGGCTTTTAGAGCGCTGAAGGGAGGTTTTGAGAAAGCTGTAGTGCTGAAATATCCGTTTAAATATAAGGAATATGTGGTTATGACAGATGCTTCACATATAGGCATTGCTAGAGTATTATGTCAGAAAGATGATGAGGGTAATCTGTGCATTGTATCTTTAGCCTCGCGAGGACTGACAGCAGCAGAGAAAAGATACACGATTACTGAGTTAGAGCTTTTAGGTATTGTTTTCAGTTTAGGGAAATTTAGAATGTATTTAGTAGGGGGGAAATTTGAGATCCACACAGATCACCATGCATTATTGTACACACATCAAAAAAAGTTTTGCATCACCTCGGTTCCCAGATCTCCGGCATATAGACGTTGACTGTGTATATTGTATCCAAGATACAGTCCCTTTGACTGTTCATAGATGTCACTAAAACTGCTCAATGATGTAAACAACCATGCATGAGCAGGGCCTATTAGACGGAGGGGGTACGACAGCCGATCAGTTCCAGTCATTCCACCAGGACGAAGGTACGCTGCTCATGTTGTCTGTAGTTCTACCATGCCTAGAAGGTCAATACCGCAGTTCGATCGCGTCCGCATTGTTACTTTGTGTCAAGAAGGGCTCTCAACAAGGGAAGTTTCCAGGCGTCTCAGAGTGAACCAAAGCGATGTTGTTCGGACATGGAGGAGGTACAGAGATACAGGAACTGTCGATGACAGGCCTCGCTCAGGCCGCCCAAGGGCTACTACTGTAGTGGATGACCGCTACTTACGGATTGCCGCTCGGAGGAACCCTGACAGCAATGCCACCATGTTGAATAATGCGTTTCGTTCAGCCACAGGACGTCGTGTTTCAACTCAAACTGTGCGCAATAGGCTGCATGATGCGCAACTTCACTCCCGACGTCCATGGCGAGGTCCAGCTTTGCAACCCCGACACCATGCAGCGCGGTACAGATGGGCCCAACAACATGCTGAATGGACCCCACGGAATTGGCATCACGTTCTCTTCACCGATGAGTGTCGCATATGCCTTCAACCAGACAATCGTCGGAGACGTGTTTGGAGGCACCCTGGTCAGGCTGAACGTCTTAGACACACTGTCCAGCGAGTGCAGCAAGGTGGTGGTTCCCTGATGTTTTGGGGTGGCATTATGTGGGGCCGACGTACGCCACTGGTGGTCATGGAAGGCTCCGAAACGGCTTTACGATACCTGAATGACATCCTCCGACCCATAGTGCAACCATATCGGCAGAATATTGGAGAGGCATTTGTCTTCATGGACGACAATTCTCGACCTCATCGTGCACATCTTGTGAATGCGTTCCTTTAAGATAACGACATCGCTCGACTACAGTGGCCAGCATGTTCGCCAGACATGAACCCTATCGAACATGCCTGGGATATGTTGAAAAGGGCTGTTTATGGACGTCTTGACCCACCAACCACTCTGAGAGATTTACGCCGAATTGTCGTTGAGGAGTGGGACAATTTGGACCAACAGTGTCTTGATGAACTTGTGGATAGTATGCCACGGCGAATACAGGCATGCATCAATGCAAGAGGACGTGCTACTGGGTATTAGAGGTAGTGGTGTGTACTGCAATCTGGACCACAAATGCTGAAAGTCTAGCTGTATGATGGTACAACATGCAATGTGTGGGTCTCATGAGCAATAAAACGAGCTGAAATGTTGTTTGTGTTGATCTCTATTCCCTTTGTATTTAACGGTTCCGGAACTCTTGGAACCGAGGTGATGCAAAACTTTTTTTGATGTGTGTATATGAGAACTTGTAAACTCAGTTCTAACAGAGTTAGTAGGTGGATTCTTGCTCTGCAGGAATACGAATTCACAGTAAAATATATTAAAGGTAAAGATAACATTCTTGCAGACATGCTATCGAGGGACACTAATTTATGTAGGGATTATCCTGTGGTTAAAGCAGAGGACGGTATTTTAATATGTGCATGTGTGGACAGTAGCAACAGGGCATCGTTACAGACACTGAGAAATATGCTAGTGGAGCAACGTGATGACGTTAAGTTAAAGGAGCCACTGGCTAGGTTGGAAATAGGTGAAGAAGAGTATGTGAAAGTAGGACGGTTCACGTACAAGATGCAGGATGGGCTTCTTGCAAGGAAATGTAGGAATAATCGGTGGACAATATGTGTTCCTGCCACTTTGCGGGAGGAGCTAATTTGGTTCATTCATAGGGAATTAGGACACTTTGGTGCTGCCAAGGTCTTCTATGAAATTGGTCGTGACTTCATTTGGAGTAAAATGGGAAGGGATGTTAGGAGGATTTTAGCTAAGTGTGACACCTGTCAAAGGAGTAAATATCCAGTTAAATATTTAGTGAGGGAGAGATCTGCAGTTCTCACCAGTAGTCCCGGCGAACTACTGTGGGTGGATTTATTTGGCCCGATCGTTAAAGGACAGTACGGCTACGAGTACATTTTTATAGTTATTGACGCTTTTAGTAAGTATGTCAAGCTATATCCGCTAAGGAAAGCCTCGGGACTAGCGTGTAGCCGTCTGATCATTAATAAGTATGTACCTGAGTTTGGCATTCCTCTCAGGATACTATCTGACAGTGGACCACAGTTTACTGCAAAGAAATGGAGAACCAGTATGCAGGAAGCTGGTATAACACACGTTCATTCCTCTGTAAGGTACCCTCAGGGTAATTCTGCAGAGCGTCCATTAAGGGAAGTGGCTCGTCTTTTTCGGACTCTAGTGCATGACAAGCATGCGGCCTGGGTTGGACATCTTCCCAAGGTCGAGACTTGGCTGAATTCTGTCCAGCATGAGAGCACGAAATTGACGCCATACGAAGTTCACTTCGGAAAAAGACCACAAAATGAACTAGCGAGAGTGTTGGGATTAAATAAGGGTAAGCAACCGGGGATGGATTACATTGTCCAGTTGGCGAAACAGAATTTATCTAAGTCAGCACAAAAGAGAATTCGCCAACAAAAAGAAACTAATTTTGACCTATTCGAGCCGGGAGACAGAGTCTTACTTAGAGTGCCGAAACAGTCAAATAAGCTAGAGAAAGTCATGTCCAAGTTCTTTTATCTCTACGAGGGCCCATTTATAGTTTCCAAACGTATTGGCAAAACAGCATATGTGCTGGAGGATAGTAAGGGAAACAGATTATACGGGACGTATAATATACATAGTCTACGAAAATATGTGTCATAAAGTGAGTTTGTTTAGCTGGCGAGCCAGCCTATCAAATGAGTAAGTGTGGTATTTGATGCGTGGGAGGAGATGGTCTTTCAGGCAGGCGTATCAGAAGTCACACAGGGGGGTAGTATGTAAGTAAATGAGAGTTTTAAGGTACAGGGAAATATGACGGGATTGTCGGATGCTCTTGAGCACTAAAATGTCTCGATACACCAAGGCCAGAATTTGGTAGCGCTGGTGAATTCCCATTTGCCTCCTAGAGATGGCTGAGCGCTTGGACAGGGTATTTTTGCTTAAGGCGTCCACGAGGCAAAAGATGGGCCATCAGAAGGCGAGACAGTCCTTCATGAAACTCATACATATCAGCACACGTGATTTCTGTTTACGGCCTCGCCATGTAAGATTTGTAAGTGTGTAATTTAAGGTAATCTGTACAAAGGTATTATTTGTGTCAGGAGAACTGGTCTGTGTTGAGAACTAGTATTAAGTAGAATATGGTCTACGGGAACTTAACAAGATTACGGCACAGAAATATTTGGTGTTATATGTAATGCGCATTTACTGGTTTTTTTTTCAGAAGTCAATATTAATTTAATCTACTTTAAAGAGAGATTAAGTATTATGGTCACGAGGCGCTGCCACAATAGTGTGATCGTGTGCTCAGTGATAAGTGAGATTAAATTTCACCAAAAGGAAGGGACCTCCAGTGAAATTAGGAAGTTCTATGGAGATATAAATATATCAGAACACCTTCAATGCGTGTGATATGACATCATAAATACATAGTGCTCACACATTATGTCTATTTCTCCAACATAGAGAAATTTGAGAGGCGGAAATATCCGTGGAACACTATTCTATATGTAAAACATTGGACTGGTTGCAAAGTGCAATCCATAGTGACAACAAACTTTGACGCAAAGTGCGTGAAGAAAAATTATGAGTGTATATATCTGTAATTTAGGGTGATCTCATTTATGTAATATGTATTTTGGATGGGGTTTATTAACGTGTCTGGGATAATCGGATAATGGACCGTCGTCACGGTAAATCATCCGATGATCCGAGGCGAATATGTAACGTGTTTTTCGAGGGGTTTTTATGCCACTGGCATAAGTCAGTAGGAAGCCATTCTATATTTATTTACGCGGCAAATTGTTCAGCCAAGAGAATTTTCATGTTAATTTATTATTATTATTAATTTATTATAATTATTATTAAGATATTTTCGGAGCATTTTATAAAAATTATAAGCATACAGATAGGTTTTCTATGTCTTAGAAAACGCTATCAAGCAAATTATTACGAACGACAATATCATAGAAAGTTATGTGATTACGGAATTTAACGGAGTTTCGTCAGTTAGGGTATATCGAGAGACGTGACTCACTGGGAATTCAAGTACACGCTTAATCTTGTCGGGAAGTATTACGCAAGCGGGGTTGCAGCGTCAAGAAAAGGCGGATAGTTGGAACGGAACCCTCCCGCCGAGTGTAATGAGCCAGAGGAAGGGAGTATAGCGCGTGGGGTGCAGCAAATCAGTGGAGACCACGTAAGCTAGAAGTCGGATGAAGAGTGGGGAGCCGACGTGTGGATATATCGTTCGACGCGCCGTGGAACGAGGACAATCAGTGTAGAACTTGCCGAGTATGGTTATACGCGGGAGTCGCTCCGATGTTCCGTGGAACGAGGACTATCTGTGTAGAACTTAACGAGTACGGTTGCACGCGGGAGTCGCTCCGATGTTCCGTGGAGTGGAGGACTAATCTTTGTGAAACTTAACCAGTGTGGTTGTACGAGTGTTTGGGTCCGATGTACGGACCATAGAATTATCTAATCTACCAGAATATCAACAAATATCGACAAAGATGATGACGTCCAGGAGACTGTGGGAAGCTCACAGCATCATCCAGTACGAGGGAAAGGCTTCGGCCATTTCCAGTGGTAAGCGCGAATGACGCAGAAATACGCAATCTCTCATTTCTCTTTGTTTTATATTTCATATTTCAATAACTTCATAGCTTGGGAATAAGAGTAAAATCAATAATTTATCAGACTCCGTTTTCACGTAATTTTCTATCGGTAATATTAAAATCACAACGCTCCAATTTAAATTTTATACTTATTATTATTATTAATTTTGCAATACTTGTTTTATATAATAAATTCATTTCTTTTACAATGCAATCTTTGCTTTCAGTAGGTAGCATTAGATATAGACCAATTCCTTCTCCTGATACAATTGTTTGTTGGGTTAATGATCAAATCATACCACGATCTGAGTGAATAGATTCTTGAAGGTGTTCTACCAGAGCTAGACGTTGTTAAATACAAATTTAGATTTCAACATTGCGTTGAGGTCTTGGCGCCCATTAAAACAACATAGCTTAGGCAAAGGTAAACAGTTACATTTATCACCCAACAGTTAGGGGCAGTCAAACTGTTACATTTGTCGCTCAACGTGAGGGTCAAACTGTTACACCTGTCGCTACCAACCTGGGGCATTAATTAACGCTACACTTGTCGCTACCAACATAGGGCTAGCAAAACGTTACAATGCTTCCATTTCTAAGTCTGACAAATTCTGTGAACACTAGTTTTGGAGATCCTAGTCTCATTGGTGCATTGCCTCACAGACTTGTTTGGGGATTCCATAACCCAGTAGTGGCTCATGTTTACATTTTTATTAGGGTGGGCTTATTATCTTATAACCCAATTATTCTTAAAATGTGGATTGTGGGCCAACCCTGTTCAAAACTCTCGGAACAAATAATAGATCATTACTTAGAAAACACAAGTCACATAATACGTAACAATTTAGAAGTAATTTGACTGTTGACGCTGACAGCAGCAGGCAAGGACCAAGGACCTTGAATACTAAACACCGGAAATCCTTGCAATGTTCGTTAATAGTCGGTAGTTATCGTAACTCAGGCCTGTTCAGGAAAAATGCCAAGGTGACAGTCGTCTGCCACGCTAGTGCCACAGCCTTTCGTTATTACTGAATCGAGGGTTGTGTGGGGAAGGTGGGAGTCAAGGCATGGCAGCAAGCGAGGAAGATAGTGCGATAGTGGAGGTAGTGAGCAGGTGGAAGGACAGGCAACGTTTTGCTTGGCGTTGAATGGGACATTAGTAACCAATAATTAGTAGCTGTAATAAATCCTTTGAATCATACTGCCTACTTTTTTTATTTTTTATTCTTTAAAATCGTGTGACACATCAAACACATTCACTTGCCGTCCGCTGGCGCTGGAGCAGGTACTACTAAGTAATTCAATTCTTTAGAAGGGTTGTTTCAGCACCCACTTCTGATGTTGAACATCTATATGTCCTTCGCCACTTTTCTACAACTGATGTATCGTTCTATTTAAGAATATGAAATCAGAATCTCCTACTTGCCTTGCTTGACACTTGGCTTATGACCCATTCCAGTCTGCCACGGAGCGAGTCACGTGGCATGGCTGGACCAGGGGCGGATCCAGACACTGATCTTGGAGGGGGCGGTCATGATATCTGTCCTCAAAATGGAGGGGGGTAGGGGGTAATATACCATAATGCAAATTTAAACGTTAACAATAAACATCGAGTTATTTGCGCATACTTTTACCAAAATTTCATTTTTTTTTCGAAATGTGAAATTTTTCGTTACTTTCCTACTTTCTGTGTGGTCACTAAACAATATTTTGTTTGCTCATACTTACCTATACTTACGTACACTCTATCAGTATCGGATTGGCCCTAAGAGCCCTCGACGGGAGCGGGAGAGTAGGGGCCTTACCACGCCCCCACCCCACCCCTCCCCCACCCCCACCCTCTCCCTAGTGACTTGCTCCAATTTTTACGCTGAAAAATATTTTTATGCGGAGTTTACTGACACGGGGATCGCGCGCATTGAAATACTATGATCGTAATGAGCCCCCTTCGGAACTTACCCCCCCCCCCTTTCCCCATTCTTAGATACAATATAATAAGCTGATGTTAGAGGCCTACTCGCACAAGGGCCTAGGTCATTAATTTTAAGACCCCGAGGCTCCTTGATGCCTCAGTTGCCTTCAATGGTCCGAGGGGAGTCAAAAGTCCCCCGGACCTCCTCATAGGTAATGATTCACTTTGTCCCCTTTGCGAGTAGCCCTCCCTCTCTTAAGTTGTAAACAAAGACGCAGAATATATGAGCTAGCTAATAACTGGGGTCACAGGCCTATTTGCGCAAGGGCCTAAGGGCGGGCCTCGGCACTCATAGTCTCCTGGCCCGAGGCCTCGATGGGAACTCCCGTTCTTCCCAAATGGCCAGTCCGATACTGCTCTCTATATTATCATTTGCCATGCCAATAACATCGCTGGAGCGCTTTCGTAAAGGTAGACTTTTAATTTTATCCAAAACTCTATCATACCGGGTTCATAGCTTATAGTTACTGTATTAATGTAATTAAAGGGTAGGAGAGTAAAATCAGAGTTATATAGTTTGATGACTGACAACCGTAAAAAATAATTATATAGCTTAGACAGTAGCTTCAAGATTAAATAAAAATCCGGCTCGAGGCCCGACGAATTTTAATCAATCGACGAGAAAAAGATCGTTAAAGACACGATGTAATCAGATTTTCTGGAGTTTAAAACTATATTTAACCTTTATTTTAGGGGTATAGGTAGAGAGAAATAAGAACAAGGCTACCCGAAATTATGACAGGTACATGTGTATTGCTAATTGTACGTAAATATTACAAATACAGCAATTTTGTTCATAAAAACAATTTTAAGCTAAACAACAAACTCTAGTCGCCGGTTTGGTTTTTTCGCGTACCGATCAATCACGCGAGAAGGGTCAACATAAACATCGTAGTGGATGTGCAACAAAGCAAGTCCGTTTAATCGTTCATCGGACATAGTTGACCGCAACCACGTCTTCAGCCTTCTCAAAGACGAATATGACCTTTCCGATGAAGCGGCGCTGACGGGAAAAGTAGCATAAATCTTGAGACATCGATGAATACTGGGGTACAACTCTTTATCGCTGGCAATTAATGCTTCCATAGCTTTCTTTGGGATGGTTGATCCCGATTCAAGCTCCCGGGACCACTTTACCTTCCACATACAAAGTTCAGCCTCTAGAAGCCTTGCCGCCGAAACGGCCGAAGTTTGAAGTACTTTGCAGCGATTGTGTCCACATCCGCTGACGTACATGATGATATTGGCATCATTGCTGATAGGCTGTGTAACTCTTGCGTTGCTTTAGGGAAGCGAGTATTTAGGTCTTCTAGGACGTAGTCTAAAATGGGTATGAAAGTGGCCCGGCGATAGTAGTCTTCTACGGTTGACGCTGGATGATTTTCGCGGTGCTTTTGCCGTTGTGCGATGCGTGGGAGCAGACGTTCGGTTCCAAGTTGTTTGCCAGAGCTTCTGATTCTTGGAAGAGCTCAGCAAATTGTGTTTCGCACTCTTCGCGCCTTTTGCTCAACACAGTAGTAGTGTCGTCTAGCGCATCCTGGGCTTCCTTCAAGTCTATTTGCCCTTTTTTGAAACAAAATGCTGAGTGTTTTAGTGTCTCCAAGGATTTCTGACAAGCAAATGACGATAACTATAAAATCGCTCTCACAAAGAGCAGCTATGAGCGTTTTTGCCTTAGAAGCACTTTCTGAGTCTTTCCATAAAGTAATCGAGTCTAAACTCTCGACTATGTTCGGGAGTAAAGAGCGAAATTGTACAAAACAGTCGTGCCGTTTGATCCACCGCGTCTCACAAAGTCCACATAAAAGTCCACCTAGAGTTGCTTTAAAAACATGGGAGCGTTTTGAGGACGAATCAATGGACGTAATAGTGACCTTCATAACTCCTATTGCATTTCGCACGGCGACGACTTTCGAGGACTTCGAAATAGACAAATTCAGAGCGTTATTATAACAAGGGCACCTAACGGCATGCTCTGCTTCGGTTTGCATCTCGGCGACAGCATTACAAGCTACTGACGCCATGATAGTGCACCCGTCAGTACCAACGCCAACACACCGACATAGGACAAGACTGTGATGCTTGAGAATACTCAACACAGTTTTACCCACGTCTCTGCCGGTTACGGTAGGCTCTGGGACTACTTTGGTTTCTTGTTTCTTGCTGGTTCTCTCTTTGGTTTGCGTTTTCTTTTTCTCCTCTATAGTTCTTGCATCTGCATCTTCATCTCTTGTTTGTTGGTCGTATTCATCTTCATCCTCTGGTTCTGCTACATTTTTCTTCTTTTTCTTGATAGTAGGCTCTGCAACTTGTTTCTTGGCTTTATTTTTGGCTTTAAATTTTCTCTTCGAATCCTCCTTAATTTCTTCTCTATCTTTATCTCTTGCTTGTGGATTTCTTCTTCGGTTTCTGCTTTCTTTGGTTCTTTTCCTTCCTGTAGCTCTCGCTCGGTTTCTGTTTCCGTCACGCTGTTTGCTTTTTCAATATTGTCATCATTTAGCATCTCTTCTCCAGTTTTCGGATTTGGTGATTCTTGCGCTAGCCCTTCAGTATTAATTTTATTTCTCTATCGACATTTCTTTCGTTTCGGGCGATATCTTCCTGTTCGGATACTGGGATTTCGTCTTTTTTTCTTCCTTTTACTTTCCCTTTAATTACGTCTTTTCCCTTTAAACGGTTGTGCACTGTTTCTCGGAGATTTAAAACGCTTATGAAGTCTTCATACAATTTACCTCGATAGACATATCTCAGGCGCGGGTGGAGCGGGCCGAACGGGATTATTCGTTTGTACTCGGCTCCGTTCGGACAGGCGGCGCGTCGGCTGCGCTGTGCTCAGTCAGCTCGGCTCGTCACAACAATAGCAACAGTGCTGGAAAATAAGCGAGCGGGGCAGCGAGAAGAGAGCGTCGCGGCTAGGAAATTTAATATACTGTATATTCCACGATTATTAACTGAATACTAGTTAGGTTAAAATCGTTGTTTATAGTTCGTTTGGTGCGTCTCCTCCTTCGCTTCTCTCCTCCCTCTTCTCTCCTCTCCTTCGCTTTCCCCATTTTCCTTTCTTTTTTCCCTCTTTTCTTTTCTCTTAGGGGGGGGCAAGGTCTAAACGTGCCTGACAAAATGTTATACGTATGCGTTGAGTATGGTCAAGGACTATGTTGTTCGTATTAATATGCTCATTCGAGCACCAAGCACACCGAAAGCCAGCTACGAGCTTCCCTGTGCTGCGAAGCGATCTTGTTGCGTGAGTCACTCTTGAATTGTGTTGAAAGGTTTGGCGCCCATGTTTAAAAGGCGGGAAGCATACACTAAGCAATGAGACCGAACAGTTTGAAAAGACAAAATGTCGCGTGAAACTCCATGAGCACTATAAATACAATAATGTAATATTTCATTAATACGAGGGATGTTCTTTTTTCAAGTTCCGATGGACTGTATAAAAATAACAGATTGACATACCAAACTGATTTTACTACTAAATGTTTGCTTGTTTTATTATTATGTCTCAACATAATCGCCAAAACGATTGAAACATGTGGTGTGTTCCTATTGTTACACCAGCTTTCCAATGCCCTCGGCAAGAAATTCAGCTGCCACTTAGGTGGGTACGTCTGGAGAGTCTTCTGAAGTTTTTCCTTTTTGGCGAGGCATTGCCGCCCAACCACACCTTCAATTCTCGAAAAAGGTGAATATCATTCACGACCGCACTGTGCCAACGTTAGAATAGACTTTTTCAAAGAATTCAAGTGTGAAGTTTTGGACCATCTGCCATTTAGTCCAAACCAGCACTGAATGATATTCACCTTTTTCGGGAATTGAAGGTATGGTTGTGCGGCAACGCCCGCTAAAAAGGAAACACTTCAGGAGACTGTCCAGACGTACCAACCTCAGTTGTGGCAGAATTTTTTGTCGAGGGCATTAGGAAGCTGGTGTAACCATACGACACATGTTTCAATCGGTTTGGCCATTATGTTGTGTTATTAATTATAAAACTTGCCACCTCAGAGTGGTGGGGCATATGAAATGAAATGAAAATCCACAGCCTGCTTCCAGTCTCCGACCGGGTCAGGAATGGAATGAAAGAAGCCCCCATCTAGCGGCGAGGATATGAACTGTGCCGGCTGCCGAGGCCTGACGCACTCCTCTGGGGCAATGATTAAATGAATGGCAGATGAAATGAAATGATAGTGGAGAGTGTTGCTGGAATGAAATGTTGACAGGGAAAACCGGACTACCCGGAGAAAAACCTGTCTGCCTCCGTTTTGTCCAGCACAGATCTCACATGGAGTGACCGGGATTTGAACCACGGACCCAGCGGTGAGAGGCCGGCGTGCTACCGCCTAAGCCACGGAGGCTCAGTGGTGGGGCATATACTCGCTAAAAATGAATTCACAAATACCAGGACACCAACTTAACAAAATTCACTATTTATTAATAAAGGCAGGTTTCCATTACCTGCATCTGCTGTGCAGTATTAACAACAATTATTATGAAGAAAAAGAGGCTTTTCACAATATTTTAATATTCTTCTGCTCCTTTTATTTTACTAGATGTTCTCCATGCAATCAAAACTATTAATACATCTTTGTCAACATGTAAGCAGGCCTCCATTCCCCATGCCTTGGCATCCTACACAAAATTAACACTAAGAGTCCCTTCATTCTCATGGCAACCATGCCATGACAAGGAACATATGTCATCTGCCAAGGCCACCTGGTCCACACACTGGCTGACCACCGTCAAAGAATCTCAAGGCAGAGCGCACAAGATTCTCCATGGCGGCCTACCATGGCTGGCAACCCGATAAAATAAAACAAACTAAAATACCAACAAAACAAAAAAAAACTAAAAGCAATGTCTGTAACCTACTACAAAAGTTCGGTTACAGAAACGCCCCCTTTGAGAAACAAATACATAAATGAAATACATGAAGCAAACACTAAGACAAAAAATTCAAACTGAAACAAATTATACATCATAGTCAGAAAAACCATAGGCACTATCATCACAGAAACAATTATTCTACGTTCACCAGAATTACCAACATAATATTTTCTTCTGATAGAGTAGCCAAAGCTATCTGATAAGAGTCTATCAGGCATTCCTGCAGCATCGGAAAAATCCGACAACAAACAGGAGAATCGTCGTCAGACCTGTCTGTGCCATCATAATCATCTTCGTCTTCATCATCATCATCAAGTCTTTTCCTTCTTCTTCTTCTTCTTCTTTTGGTGTGTCTCCTTCCGCATCGTCTCCTTCTGCAGGTGCTTCTCCTGCTTCAATCTTGGCTGCCTCTTTCTTCTGTTCCAGTTTCTTCTGCTTCTTCCTTTCCTTCTTGTGTTCCATGCTGCCCTCTGACGGCAGGGGGACCTGGTCTTCAATATCCACTTCCACCTCCTGTTCTTCTTGGTCGGCAGTAGCTTGCTGCTGCTTGGTCTGTTGAGCCGTATCCTGATGCCGGGTCGAGGAAACTTGCGGTCGTCCGCCTCGGGCAGCTCCATGCCATGGGCCATGCGAGCCTGCAGCAGGGCTTGAGCACGAACACGGTCTGTCTTTTGCTTGTGCGTCGGCCACTTGCCTTCAGCCTTCAGTCTTTCCTTCCTCTCCTTCCCCTTCTTTTTCTTCATCTGCCTTATTTTGTGCAACAATTCTTTTCTTCTCATCTTTTCTCTTTCCCTTTATCGCTTTTATATTCTTCTAACAACACTATTAATAATTTCCGTCCTTTCAATACAATGTTGTTGATTATCTATTTAACCAATTAGGTACATGTTTCGAACATTATTATGTTCTTCCTCAGCCCAAATATATAGTTAGACACAGACGAGTAAGATACACACTATCAATCACATACAATAAAATTAACACTGACATTAACATAGTACAGACTAAATATTGATACTACACGTTAAAATACGATGTGTCGTTAAAATTAGTTAAAACACATAAAACTTTGTCCATAGGCCCAATATTCTACTAATAACATAAAACCTTCTTATTTATTAAAAGGTTAAGACACTGTGCGTATATTGCTCCAGATGAAAATTTTGACATGTGTTCTTAAAACTTCTCATTCCTGTTGAATTGGAGTATGGTGAGATAACAAAACAGCAACATAGAACATTCATTATCTCACCATACTCCAATTCAACAGGAATGAGAAGTTTTAAGGACGCATGTCAAAATTTTCATTTGGAGCAATATACGCACAGTGTCTTAACCTTTTAATAAATAAGAAGGTTTTATGTTATTAGTAGAATATTGGACCTATAGACAAAGTGTTATGTGTTTTAACTAATTTTAACGACGCATCGTATTTTAACGTGTAGCATCAATATTTAGTCTGTACTATGTTAATGTCAGTGTTAATTTTATTGTATGTGATTGATAGTGTGTATCTTACTCGTCTATGTCTAACTATATATTTGGGCTGAGGAAGAACATAATAATGTTCGAAACATGTACCTAATTGGTTAAATATATCAACAACATTGTATTGAAAGGACAGAAATTATTAATAGTGTTTTTAGTAAATATATTCAATCCCCGTTCCAAACATTGGCACATTCTTGATTATATCATTACCCGGCAATGTGATAAGAAGGACACTCTTATTACCAGAACAGCAAGGAATATAGACGATTGTTGGACAGATCATAAACTTCTTATATGTAAGCTCAGGATATCCATCAGACCTAAACCACCTAGGAACATCAAAAATTTGCCAAGAAAGAAGTTTAATACTGTACATCCAAACTTCAGGATGAATCCATGTACAAACATTTTGGAAACAGGATCGTCACCCAGTTATCAGAAAACCCAGTAACAAATGATATTCAGCAAGAATGGGCCACATTACAGAAGATTATCACACAGTCAGCTGAGGAAACCATTGGTTTTATAGTGCAGAAAAGACAAGACTGGTTTGATGGCAACAATGAGGAAATTCTGTCTCTCATCAATGCCGAAAGGAATGCCTATCTTGCCCATCTTCAAGACCCAACTTCCAACACAAAGAGAGATAAACTACTGGAACTCAAGGGTAAATGCCAGACGCAGATAAGGCAGATTAAAAATACTTGGTGGCAACAGAAGGCTCAGGAACTGCAGAGACTATCGGATGCTCGAGACTTGAGGAACTTCTATGCCGTACTCAAGGAAATATATGGACCATCTCGCTCATCATCAGGTACACTGAAAAGCGCTGATAATTCTACTACCTTTACTGATAGTCAAGAAATCTTGGAACGCTGGAAGGAGCACTTCTCCAATCTCCTAAATCGTCCATCAGAAGCTGCTGAAGACTTCCTCTGTGATGTGCCGCAACAACCTGAACAACTGTGGTTGGCAGTACCTCCTACTTATCATGAATTCAGTGCAGCTCTCACCCAATTGAAACCCAGAAAAGCACCTGGCTCAGATAACATCCCTCTGGAATTAATTCAAGCCGGAGGTCATTCCCTCAAAACAAGAATTTTCATCCTTATCCTCAGAATATGGGAATCAAGAAAGGTACCTGGAAACCTAAAGAATGCCACTATCGTCACTATCTTTAAAAAGGGTGATCGCAGTGTTTGTGGCAACTACCGTGGTATATCACTGCTATCAATTGTGGGGAAGATTCTTGCAAGAATTCTACTTAACCGCCTCAAGGTTATCTCTGAGAGAATCCTCCCAGAGTCACAATGCGGATTTAGAACTTCCAGAAGCACAATTGACTTGTTTTTTTGTGTGAGACAGCTACAAGAATAATGTAGAGAACAACAGAATCCACTCTTCTTAGTCTTTTATGACTTGGAAAAGGCATTTGATTCGGTTCCAAGACCAGCCATGTGGGCGGTGCTGAAGCGGTTTGGTTGCCCTCAGCGTTTTGTAGATCTAATCAAGGCTCTCCATGATGGCATGACAGGTCAGGTTTGCCATCAGAATAAGATGTCCGATGAATTTCCCATTACCCATGGACTGAAACAAGGATGTGTACTGGCTCCAACACTTTTTGCATTGTACTTGGCTGCAATGCTTTATGATTCACCCACAAACATCCCAGGTGTGGAGGTCAAGTATCGTTTTGATGGAGGGCTTTTCAACCTAACTCGTATCCGCTCCTTGAGGAAAACTCAGGTTACTAATGTTACTAACATGTTGTATGCAGATGATGCTGCGTCACCAACTCTCACACCAGAAGAGCTGCAAGAGTCAGTTAATTGTTACAAAAGTGCATGTGATCGCTTTGGTCTTACCATAAATGTCAATGAGACTAAAGTCTTGGCACAACCTTCACCAGGCACACCTCTTCCTCAGTTCAATATCTCCATCTCAAATTTGCCATTAGAACAGGTTGACCACTTCTCGTACCTGGGCAGTACCATTTCTGTGAGCTGTACCTGTGAGCAGGATGTGGATAAGAGAATTGGCGCAGCCCATGCAGCATATGGACGATTAGCGCACCGGGTCTTCATGAATAAAGATCTGTCCATGAGTACAAAGCTTATGGTGTACAAAGCAGTAGTCATTTCTACATTGTTGTATGGCTGTGAAACGTGGACCCTTTACCGACGTGATCTTAGGAAGCTTGACCGTTTCCACCTACAAAAACTTCGATCAATCCTGAGGATTAAATGGGAAGACCGCATTACCAATATTGCTGTTCTGGAAAAGGTTCAAATCAACAGCATAGAATCATCCATAATAGGTCACCAATTTAGATGGATTGGTCATGTCCATCGGATGGATGATGTGAGATTACCTCGTCAAATGCTATATGGTGAGTTATGCTATGGCACCAGACCTCATGGTGGTCCTAAGAGGCGCTACAAGGACCAATTTAAGCAGACCCTGAAATTGACAAATCTTGATTCACAAACCTGGGACATGCTGGCTGAAGACCACTCAACTTGGCGCCGTACCATCTCGGATACTGTAAAGACGTTTGAAAGGGATCGACGCACACATGAAGAGGCCAAGCGTCAAGCTAGGAAACTTCGAGCAGCCCAACCACGTCCTCCTCCAGCAATACTATGTGACTTGTGTGGACGCTTATTCCATGCCAGGATTGGACTCTTTAGTCACCGTAAACACATTCACAAACTGGACTGAAGGAAGAAGATTTATACTCGGATTCGAGTTAAAGCCGATGATTCAATACGGACCTAAAAATGGAGTACAATGCTCTAATTTATATTCTTTTCCTTTTTCTTCTTCTGATCCTTCACTCTCTTATCTCGATCTGTCTTATATCTCTTCCTCTTCTTATTTGTTCTCATTATCTTACATCTCATCCTTTTCTCCCTCCACCTTGTTCTCCTGCCTATCCTCATCCTTCTCCTCCTACGCTTCCTCTCGTTATCTTCTATCTCATCTTCCTCCTTGTCTTTAGTTTTATTGTCCTCCTCCATTTGACGTCCTCTTCTGTTACGTCGGCAGCGACCTCTGTGTCTACCTCCGCAATTTCTCTCTTCTTCGCATGCTATGGTCTCTCCAACATATACTTCTAAATCCTCACCTTATCTTTTCCATTTCTTGATTATTTTTCTTGCGCCCCCTAGCATCATGTACATCACAGATCTCCTCCTCTTCCTCTACACACACGCTCTCAGATTCGACTATCTCAACTTTCTCTTCTACATGCATATGCTATCCACCTGCTCTTTGACCTTGTCAAGCTTCTCAGACATATGCTCACTGACCTCATCAAGGACCTCACCAAGCTTTCTTGACCTTATCTTTTCCACTTCTTTACGCCCCCTAGCATCACGTACTTCACATTTCTCTCCTCTTTCTCGTCCTTCACAGACACACTCACAAATTCCACCATTTCAACTTTCTCTTCAACAACACATATTTGATCTCCACTCTCTGTTCTTCCAACTTCCCTATCTCTTCCTCCTGCTCCTTCTTCTCATTCTTCTCCTCCACAACCACACTCACAGGTTCAACCATCTCAACTTTCTCTTCTACGATGCATATGCTAGCCTCCTGCTCTTTGACCTTGTCAAAGCTTCTCAGACATTCTCACCTCCATACCATCCATGCGGCTAGTCATCCTCTCCTCCATACCATCCATCTGGCTGCTCATCCTCTCTTCCATGCTACTCATCTGGCTTGCAATCCTCTCCTCCATCTTATTCCTCCTCACATATCGGACCAGAAGCGTCTCCAACATGGCCATCATTGAAACTTCCTTATTTCTACTATTTTTGGCCATCCCTACTCTTGTCTTTGTGAGATTCATTGAATTCTTGCTTTCACGTTGGGCGCCATTGTTATTAATTATAAAACTTGCCACCTCAGAGTGGTAGGGCGATATACTCGCTAAAAATTAATTCACAAATACCAGGACACCAACTTAACAAAATTCACTATTTATTAGTAAAGGCAAGCTCCCATTACCTGCATCTGCTGTGCAGTATTAACAACAATTATTATGAAGAAAAAGGGGCTCTTCACAATATTTTAATATTCTTCTGCTCCTTTTATTTTACTAGATGTTCTCCATGCAATCAAAACTATTAATACATCTTTATCAACATGTAAGCAGGCCTCCATTCTCCATGCCTTGGCATCCCACACAAAATTAACACTAAGAGTCCCTTCATTCCCATGGCAACCATGCCATGACATGACAAGGAACCTATGCCATCTGCCAAGGCCACCTGGTCCACACACTGGCTGACTACCGTCAAAGAATCTCAAGGCAGAGCACACAAGATTCTCCATGGCGGCCTACCAACAAGTGGCCATGGCTGGCAACCCGATAAAACAAAACAAAACAAACTAAAATACCAACAATAAAACAAACGAAAAGCAATGTCTGTAACCTACTACAAAAGTTCGGTTACAGTTGAGACATAAGAATAAAACAGGCAAACATTTAGTAGTAAAATCAGTTTGGTATGTCAATCTGTTATTCTTATACAGTCCATCGGAACTTGAAACAAGTAGTTCCGTGAAGAACTATACAGCCTATTTTCATATATCCTACTTATGTTAACTGCCACAATCAACATACAAAATTTCAGTTTAATTGCTGTAACAGATTCGTAGATATTGAGAACCGTCTAAATATTTCAGATGGTCGCTAGGTTGGATTTTTATTTTTGTACTATTACATTAAGATTATTGTGTACGTGTGGTATTCAAACTTCAATCGCATGATTAGACAACAAGAAGTAAAAACGAGATTTTAAAATTACGCACAGCAGCCATCTTGTGATAATGCAAACCATTGAAATAAATTAGATGCCAGTGGATCAACATTTGTATAAGCATTTAACGTGCAACGTTTCACGGCACTCGGATAGTTAATTCGCGAGAAACGTCCATTTAAATATTTATACTTCGCGTCGCCGCCATGTTGGATTTGTGCTCACCAGGTTCCTGAAAGTCCTATAGGTGAACATATGTTCATAGTCTCTATGAACATTAAAAAATTCAGTTTGGTTGCTGTAAAAGATTCATAGATATTGAGAACCGTCTAAATATTTCGGGAGCTCACCATTTAGGAGTGTTATGTGTATAGGCCATAGAGTTATGTACCATTCAAGGACAATTATTGCCTAGGTTCATTATTCAAACTTTCACTTCGATCGCATGATTACGACACAAGAAATTAAAACTTAATTTTAAAATTTCGCACAGCCGCCATCTTGAGGTTCTGTAAGCAATTGAATTAAATTAGATGGCAGTGCATTACAATCTGCAAAGTCAATTACTGTACCACATTTCACTGCGCTCAGAGAGTTAAATCACGAGAAAAGTCTATTAAAATATTTTAAATTCGCTTGGTCGCCATGTTCGTTTCGTACTTTACAGGTTTATGAAATATACATAGGTATACCTGTATCAGTACCCTTTATCACCGTACAAAATTGCAGGGTGATATCTGTAATAGTTTCGGAGATATAGAATGTCAGTGAAATATTTCGCACAGCCGCCATTTTGAGGTTATGTAAACAATTGAACTAAATTAGACTCCAGTGCATTACAATGTGTATGAACATTTGCTGTACCAAGTTTCATTACATTTAGATAGTAAAATCGCGAGAAAAGTCTATTTAAATATCTCAACTTCGCTTGGTCGCCATGTTGGTTTTGTAGTCACCAGGTTTTTGAAAGTCTCATAGATGAACTTCTAGTAGTGCCCTTTATCACCGTACACAATTTCAGGGCGATATCGGTAATAGTTTCGGAGATATTGAATGCTAGTGAAATATTTCGCACAGCCGCCATGTTGGATTGGAGAGACGTAACAAAATTTGAAGGGCACGGTCGAGGTCGCCGGGAATAGTGCTATGAACTTCCCGAGTTTCATTGAAATCGCTCCAGCCGTTTCGATTTTATTAGGGGGGGACACACACACGAATCACACACACACGCACACACACACACACACACACACACACACACGCACACACACACGGACAAAAGGTGATCTCATAAGCCTATTTTTTTTAAATTGAAAATAGGCTAAAAAGGACATGCATGTTATCTGTTTTGTCCTGGTCATGAAGACCGGATGGACGGAGCTGTGGCGTCTGCACTCTCGTCCACTCTAGCTTCTTTAGTGAAGAGGTGTCGTTGCGTACTCAGCTAGAAGCAGTTGCAGTTCGTACTTCGTTGCCAGTAATGGCAACAGTATGTAACGTGTACAACCCGCCTGATTCTCAACTGGATACAACCAGCTGGTGGATCTAGTCTCTCAGCTCCCCCCTCCTTTTCTCCTTCTGGGAGATGTTAATGCCCACAACACCATCTGGAGCTCCGCTACCACTTGCGGTAGAGGGCGAGATTTTGAGAGACTGATCAGGCGGCTGGACCTGTGTTGGTTGAACACAGGGGAACCTACGCACTTCTCTATTGCTTACGGCACATATTCAAGTTTCGATATCACCTTAGGCAGTCGTGTGCTGGTTCCCCTGCTACAGTGGGGTGTACACGACGACCTTTTGTAATAGTGACCATTTCCCGATTATCGTTACTCTTCCGAACCAGAGAGCCATCGAGTTACCAAGTCGATGGCTTCTCCGTCGGGCTGATAATCCAACTTTCACGGCACGTGCGGTGTTTGCCGAAGATAACTTTGAGAGTGTCGACGATTATACCATTCTCATAACGAATGGTATTTTGGCTGCTGCTGAGGAAACAATACCTTCCTCGTCTGGCAATTCACGCCGCAAGCTTGTCCCTTTGTGGACAGCCGAGATTGCAGCAGCCATTAAAGATCGTCGACGTGCTTTCAAATGCTATCGGAGGCAAAACACAATGGTCAACCTTATCACCTTCAAAAGGATGCGTGCTAGAGCCCGATATCTGTTTCGGGAGAGCAAGAAATCCACGTGGGAAATGTATGTGTCGTGTATGACGGCGCATACTCCTTCATCTCAAGTGTGGACTAAGCTTCTTCGGATCTCCGGAATCCCGACATCATTGTCGATACCCGGAGTATCCATCAATGGAGACATCATCACGGACCATCTCACCATTGCCAACAGTATTGGATCGCACTTCTCCGCTGTATCCTGCTTTGGGAGTTACGATCCTACATTTCTGACTCTGAAGCGGGAGGCAGAGACTCACCCCTTGTAATTTGCCACTGCTGCTTCGGAGTCCTACAGTGCTCCATTCTCTGAATGGGAACTGCGCAGTGCGCTTGCAGTGTGCAGGGATATGGCTCCTGGACCAGATAACATACATAATCAAATGTTAAAACATCTGTGCGAATCCAATATATAACAACTGTTTATCCTCTTCAATCGTATATGGATTGAATGGGAGTTTCCATCTCAATGGCGGGAGGGGATCGTGATACCGATTCCTAAGGCTTGTAAGCAGCTATAGGCCCATTTGTCTGACAAATGGCCTATGTAAGCTGCTGGAGAAGATGGTGAACCGTCGACTGGTGTGGTTCTTGGAGGAGAGAGGTCTCCTGTCCGAGTACCAGTGTGGATTTCGCTCTCATAGGTCCACCACGCGACTTGAAAGCCATACAGGAGGCATTTCTCCGAAAGCAGCACCTAGTCACGGTTTTCTTTGACCTCCAGAAAGCCTACGAGTAGGGGGGCTGTACCGGTTCTAACGCATAGCCTACTTTCCTGGTGACGTCATCCAAGATGACGGCCATGTCACACAAGATGGCGACCATGATGTCACCATGACGTCACACGGTCATGACGTTGCCATGACGTTACATGGTCATGACGATGTCATGACCTCCCACAAGATGGCGACCATGACGTCACGACTATAGCTTAACTAACTTAGCCTAACCTAACCTCACTTACGAGGGGTGATCAAAAATGTTCCAAAATGTTAATCCATAGCCTACTTTCCTGGTGACGTCACCTACGAGGTGTAATCAAAATGTTAATCCGTAGCCTACTTTCCGGGTGACGTCACAACGAGGGGTGGTCCAAAATTCCTAAATGTTGATCCATAGCCTATTTTCCACTAACCAAAATGGCGACTAACCAAAATGGCGGCCAACCAAAATGGCGGCCATGTTTTAGATTTTGTGAAAAAGATCAACCTATAAGGTCACTGACCTAAGATTTTATCTTTATTTTTAAACATTATTGGGAAAGTAGGCTATATGTTTAAACTTAAGAAAATTGCAAAGCCGATATCTCCCGAATGCATGGTCGGAGTTTGATAAATGATCTGTCGAGGCTGACATACTCTTTTTCCAAAATTCCAAAAATGTTGACCCATAGCCTACTTTCCTGGTGACTTTGCAACGAGGTGTAATAAAAAATTCCAAACCGAACGCATGGTCGGATTTTGATAAATGAGGTGTCGAGGCTGACATACCCTTTTTCCAAATTCCAAAAATGTTGACCCATAGCCTACTTTCCTGGTGACTTTGCAACGAGGTGTAATCAAAAAATCCAAGCCAAACGCATGGTCGGATTCTGATAAATGAGGTGTCGAGGCTGACATACCCTTTTTTCCAAAATTCCAAAAATGTTGACCCCTAGCCTACTTTCCTGGTACTTTGCAACGAGGTGTAATCAAAAATTCCAAACCGAACGCATGGTCGGATTTTGATAAATGAGGTGTTGAGGCTGACACCCCCTTTTTCCAAAATTCCAAAAATGCTGATCCCTAGACTACTTTCCTGGTGACGTCATCTACTAACCTGGCAAAGTCGATATCTCCCGAATGCATGGTCGGATGAACGCATGGTCGGATTTTGATAAATGAGGTGTCGAGTCTGACATACCCTTTTTCCAAAATTCCAAAAATGTTGACCCATAGCCTACTTTCCTGGTGACGTCACCTACTAACCTGGCAAGTTCGATATCTCCCGAATGCATGGTCGGAGTTTGACAAATGAGGTGTCGAGGCTGACACACCCTTTTTCCAAAAATTCCGAAAAAATGTTGACCCATAGCCTACTTTCCTGGTGACGTCACATACTAACCCGCCATACATTCAGGGTCAAAGCAGATATCCCCGAACGAATGGTTGGATTTTGACGAATGCACGTGTGAAACAACATGTAAGCTAACAAGTCACATCCTGTTTTTTATTTGTATGTGACAAAATGCGAGTAGATGTGTCACATGACCTCGCGCAGGTGTTAGCCTTGAACTTTAGCTATACACGTGCGCGATGATTGAATGTTCAAGAGTGTAAATCGCTGAGTCTGTAAAAGTATCATACATCATGGATTGCAGAGGCTTATGCGGTGACCATGCTTGCCAATGCATTCATCGCTATTTGATAAATCATGGATTGTAGAGGCTTATGCGATGTCCATGCTATTAATGAATTCATTGATATTTCATAAATCATGAATCGCAGAGGCTTATGCTAGTGAAAGCATGACTGTAATGATTGAAAACAATTGCAAGAATGATTGTCGAGCTACTGGACATGGCATGTGGGTGCAAAAAGTTGGTGCAAAAAGTGGGTGCAAAAAGTGGGTGCAATAAGTGGATGCAATAGTGGGTGCAAAAGTGGGTGCAAAAAGTGGGTGCAAAAGCCAATATATAAGCCAGCACAAAAGCCAATACATAAGCCAATACAAAAGCCAATACAAAAGCTAATACAAAAGCCAATACATAAGCCTATACAAAAGCCAACACATGGGGTTAGGTTAGGTTATGATATGTTACATTAGGTTAGGCGAACTAAGTGTAACGTTATAGCCTGTCTTAAAACAAGTCTAAACGTATAAGCCAACACAAAAGCCAATAAGCCAGCACAAAAGCCACTACAAATTATTCATAAATTATTATTCATAAAGTCACTGAATATAAACCCTTGAAAAAAAAAAACTACCTTGATACTCCTTTTATGGTCTCAGCACTCAGCTTGATGATTGTTTGAGAGGTAGGAGAGACATGCAGGTGGGAAATAATGCTATAGCCTATCATAACAGTGATGTATTATTAAGATTTGTTGTTAATTATTAGTGGAATGAATGGTCAACGACTTTCATCTACCTATAAATTTTAGGATTAAAACAACAATCAAAAATGTATATCATCACTGCTATGATAAAAAAAAAACAGAAAACAAGCATTTATGTTTTTGTTTATTCAAAACGTACCATACATCGATGATTGCTTTTTCCTTCATAAATCAGATATACAGGTTGACTACTTGTATTGATATCTTCAAAAACATCATTAGGCACGTCATCGAAACTTGAAGGAAGAAAAGTTTCAAACTCTTCACAAATGCAAAGAGCGCGGATTCCAAATTTAGTGTTTATTTTTTTATTTCTATGAATGCGAAAAGGTGTATGAATAGGCAAGTCGCTCATCTTCTTGAGTTCAAGACCACAGGCTTGACCGATTGCATTCAAACCTTCCATGATAATCTATAAACAAAAAACATAACTATGACACTCTAGTCTCAACATTGTTACAACAACAACAATCACCAAGTTGTTTTAACACGGATTTGTAAACTAGGATTGTCAGTGGCATCTAGTTGTCAACATTGACACTGGATAGAACGTTTAATCAAATCACGAATGGTCAAGTCGTTTTTTAACATGGATTCGCAAAATAGTATTGTCAATGACATCTAGTTGTCGACATTAACATTGAATAAAGCGTTAATCAAATTATAAATGGTCAAGTTGTTTCAACACGGATTCCCAAAATAGTATTGCCAGTAGCATCTAGTCATGAACATGAATACTAGACAGAGTGTTAATCAAATCACAAATGGTTACGTTGTTTTAACACTGATTTGCAAACATGCATTGTCGGGTGGCATCTAGTTATCAACATTGACACTGGATAGAACGTTTAATCATATCATAAATGGTCTAGTTGTTTTAACATGGATTCGTAAAAACCTTTAGTTTTTTTTTTCAAATTGTCTTTCTATTGAATATATTTTATTACATTTTGAGTTTTGGCATGCACTTTTCAATGAATATGCATATAGCCTACACTTATTACTACAAAGGTAGCTTTTCCCTCCCAAATATTTGTTGCCCATTTTCAGTACCGTAATTAAACTCGAC
The DNA here is from genome assembly GCA_946902985.2 of Meconema thalassinum. Taxonomy (NCBI): domain Eukaryota; kingdom Metazoa; phylum Arthropoda; class Insecta; order Orthoptera; family Tettigoniidae; genus Meconema; species Meconema thalassinum. The sequence continues at coordinate 182,943,431 of OX336393.1, forward strand.
CTTCTCATTATCTTGGTATTTATTAAAAATGTAAAACACAAAACAACCAAAAGGTTTTATTCAATATTTTACTTTAGTTCAAGATAAAACCAAACTTAAAGACAAGTTTACAGTGCCAAAACATATAAATACCCAAAAATTCCCGGGCTTCCATTTTCCTTTTCTTTCAGTTTTGGAGGATCAATATTATTCCTGATTTCAATTTAAGGCATGAAATACCTGTGTTTCAGTCCTTGTTTGTCCAACACTTCATCAACACATCTTTAAGTGTTGTACAAAACTTAAAGAACTGAAAATACCCTCATTTTGGGTATTTAAATGACCACTGGGTATATACCCGGGTAAATATCCAATTTATATTTACCTTCCCACTGGGTATTTACCCGGTCCACATCACTACTGAAAACCACTTCAAGAATAGCTAAAGTGTGAATCGAATTCTCTCTACTCATTTGGGTCTGGGCTAAAGCTGAGTAGACCTCGTTCCAATTCTCATACAACTTTTAAATTTCTTGACAGAGCCGGGAATCAAACCCAGAACCTCTGGGGAGCGCCAGCTAATCATGCTAATTTGTGCTGAACAAAGCGACGAGATATAGTTTTTTATTTTCTCCGCCAATGACAGTTTCCCCTGTAGTCATTTCATTCTAGCAAGGAGACTGCCGTAGCCTTATGGTATCATCACAGCATTTTGCTCAAAGACAATGTGAGAAATCACTGAAAACCACTTCAAGAATAGCTAAAGTGTTAATCGAATTCTCTCTACTCATTTGGGTCTGGGCTAAAGCTGAGTAGGCCTCGTTCAAATTCTCATACAACTTTTAAATTTTTTGACAGTGCTGGGAATCAAACCTAGAACCTCTGGGGAGCGCCAGCTAATCATGCTAATTTGTGCTGAACAAAGCGATGAGATATAGTTTTTTTCTTTTCTCCGGCAATGACAGTTTCCCCTGTCGACATTTCATTCTAGCAAGGAGACTGCCGTGGCCTTATGGTATCATCACAGCATTTTGCTCAAAGACAATTGTGAGAAATCACTGAAAACCACTTCAAGAATAGCTAAAGTGTGAATCGAATTCTCTCTACTCATTTGGGTCTGGGCTGAAGCTGAGTTGACCTCGTTACAATTCTCATACCACTTTTTAAATTTATTGACAGAGCTGGGAATCAAACCCAGAACCTCTGGGGAGCGCCAGCTAATCATGCTAACCGCTACGCTTCAAAAGTGATTCAGGAGTGAATTTCCTTCTCTTAAAAATGGGTTTTTCGTGATTTTTCCATTTTCACCACCAGGCGAATGCCAAGACAATTCCTTTTCAATAGATTCACAGTTGATTTCATTTTAATATCCAGTAATTCATATAGCAGTACATACATGCATCTAACATGTAGCATGTTTGGAGAATGTACAATTTAACACTGTCATCATGCTAGAGTTGCAGTTTTCATTATCTCAAGGTCGCGCTACATGCATGCGAGCGGGCAGTTGTTTCATGTTTCTCGCCCAGAGCTCACATCTCGTTGCACGTGCGTAAGCAATCACAGGGCCTCAGCTGTGTTCGGCATTGCATTCACTTACTTGTGCCGGGCTCCTCTCAATCTTATTTCCTGTCGACCTCACTTGGTTAACTCTTGTTCTCTTCCAATCTCAAGCTACACAGGTTTTTCAACTGTCACTATTCCATTCTAGCAACACTTTCCACTATCATTTCATCGATTATTGATTTAATCATTCCCCCAGGAAAAGCGCGAAAGGTTTTAGCATCCAACACTGTTTTACATCCCATAGCTAACTGGTTAGTGCGCTAGGCTTTGGCTTAAAGTATCTCGAGTTCGATTGCCTGCTACAAACCATGGCATAAGCCTCTGTGATTTAGGGTTCATTCAAATATTAACTAATGCGAGCATGGCTATTATCTTGGTCAATGCTAAGCATTCACGTTTCAAGTTTCTTTCCAGGGGGGCCCACATCTAGTAGAACGTGGCTTAGCAATCACAGGGCCTCAGCTGTGTTCGGCATTGCTTTCACTTACTTTTGCTGGGCTCCTCTCAATCTTCTTTCCTGTCGACCTCACTTGGTTAACTCTTAGTTCCCTTCCAATCTCAAGCTACACCGGTTTTTCCACTGTCACTATTCCATTCTATCAACTCTTTCCACTATCATTTCATCGATTATTCATTTAATCATTCCCACAGGAAAAGTGCGAAAGGTTTTAGCAGCCAACACTCTTTTACATCCCATAGCTAACTGGTTAGTGCGCTAGGCTTTGGCTTAAAGTATCTCGAGTTCGATTGTCTGCTACAAACCATGGCATAAGCCACTGTGATTTAGGGTTCATTCAAATATTAACTAATGCAAGCATGGCTATTATCTTGGTCAATGCTAAGCAGTCATGTTTCAAGTTTCTTTCCAGGGGGGCTCACATCTAGTAGAACGTGGGTTAGCAATCACAGGGCCTTAGCTGTGTTCGACATTCCATTCACTTACTTGTGCCGGGCTCCTCTCAATCTTCTTTCCTGTCGACCTCACTTGGTTAACTCTCGTTCTCTTTCAATCTCGACGTCACCCGGAAAGTAGGCTATGGGTCAACTTTTTTTGGAATTTTGGGAAAAGGGGGTGTCAGCCTCGACAATTCATGTATCAAACTCCGACCATGCGTTCGGTTTGGAGTTTTTGATTACACCTCGTTGCAAAGTCACCAGGAAAGTAGGCTATGGGTCAACATTTTTTTGGAATTTTGGAAAAAGGGTATGTCAGCCTCGACACCTCATTTATCAAACATTGGAATTTTTGATTACACCCCGTTGCAAAGTCACAAGGAAAGTAGGCTATGGGTCAACATTTTCGGAATTTTGGAAAAAGGGGGTGTCAGCCTCGACACCTCATTTATCAAACTCCGACCATGCGTTCGGTTTGGAATTTTTGATTACACCTCGTTGCAAAGTCACCAGGAAAGTAGGCTATGGGTCAACATTTTTTTAGAATTTTGGAAAAAGGGTTATGTCAGCCTCGACACCTCATTTATCAAACTCCGACCATGCGTTCAATTTGGAATTTTTGATTACACCCCGTTGCAAAGTCACCAGAAAAGTCGGCTATGTGTCAACATTTTCGGAATTTTGGAAAAAGGGGGTGTCAGCCTCGACACCTCATTTATCAAACTCCGAGCATGCGTTCGGTTTGGAATTTTTGATTACACCTCGTTGCAAAGTCACCAGGAAAGTAGGCTATGGGTCAACATTTTTGGAATTTTGGAAAAAGGGTATGTCAGCCTCGACGCCTCATTTATCAAAATCCGACCATGCGTTCATCCGACCATGCATTCGGGAGATATCGACTTTGCCGGGTTAGTAGATGACGTCACCAGGAAAGTACCGTAGGCTAGGGATCAGCATTTTTGGAATTTTGGAAAAAGGGGGTGTCAGCCTCGACACCTCATTTATCAAAATCCGACCATGCATTCGGTTTGGATTTTTTGATTACACCTCGTTGCAAAGTCACCAGGAAAGTAGGCTATGGGTCAACATTTTTGGAATTTTGGAAAAAATGTCAGCTTCGACACCTCATTTATCAAAATCCGACCATGCGTTCGGTTTGGAATTTTTGATTACACCTCGTTGCAAAGTCACCAGGAAAGTAGGCTATGGGTCAACATTTTTGGAATTTTGTAAGAAGGGTATGTCAGCCTCGACACCTCATTCATCAAACTCCGACCATGCATTTGGGAGATATCGGCTTTGCCATTTTTTTTAAGTTTAAACATATAGGCTACTTTCCCAATAATGTTTAAAAATAAAGATAAAATCTTAGGTCAGTGACCTTATAGGTTGGTCTTTTTCACAAAATCTAAAATCGAAAATCTAAAACATGGCCGCCATTTTGGTTAGCCGCCATTTTGGTTAGTCGCCATTTTGGTTAGTGGAAAGTAGGCTATGGATCATCATTTTGGAATTTTGGACCACCCCTCGTTGTGACGTCACCCGGAAATTAGGCTATGGATTAACTTTTTGATTACACTTCGTAGGTGACGTCACCAGGAAAGTAGGTTCTGGATTAACATTTTGGAACATTTTTATCACCCCTCGTAAGTGAGGTTAGGTTAGGCTAGGTTAGTTAAGCTATAGTCGTGACGTCATGGTCGCCATCTTGTGCGACGTCATGGCCGCCATCTTGGATGACGTAATGGCCACCATCTTGGATTACGTCACCAGGAAAGTAGGCTATGCGTTAGAATCGGTACAGCCCCCCTACTCCTACGACACCACATGGCGCTATGGGATCCTTTCCACCCTTCACAAGTGGGGACTCCGTGGTAATCTACCAACTTTCATTGCGAATTTCATGTCCGTCCGACTCTTCCATGTAAGGGTCTGTAGGACATTATCGCAATACTATACTCAAGAAACTGGAGTTCCAAAGGGTTCTGTGCTGAGTGTCACCTTGGTCGCGATTGCCATAAATGGCATTCTTGCCGCCGCCGGGTCCGCGGTAGTTCCATCGCTGTATGTAGAAGATTTAGCTCTGCATTACAGCTCTGGAAGTATGGCAATCGTGGAACGGCAATTGCAGCTAGCTATCAACCGGGTCGACAGGTGGACTCACGACCGGGGTTTTAGTTTTTCAGCATCGAAAACCTCCGTCGTCCATTTTTGTCGGCTCCGGAGGCTACATTTACACCCTGAACTACATCTCAGGGATGCTGCATTGACGTTGGTTGACACTTATCGCTTCCTGGGGCTCCATTTCGACAGCAAATTAACGTGGCAGCACCATATACGGCAACTGAAAACGACATGTCTCAGGAAACTGAACATGCTCAAGTTTCTTAGTTGCACTACGTAGGGGGCTGACCGTGCGGTGCTGCTACGGATCTACCTAGCCCTCGTCCTGTCCCGGCTAGACTGTAGTTCTGCGGCATACGGTTCAGCAAGGCCGGCAACCTTGAAAATGCTGGACAGTATCCACCATTGTGGCGTTAGGTTGGCTACCGGTGCCTTCCGGACCACCCCGATACCCAGCCTACTCGCCGAATCGGGTGTTCCACCTTTAAATTATAGACGCCAACATAATTATGCTGCCAATGTGCGTGAAATGCCGAACACCCGACCTATAGTGCTCTCTTCGGTACCCAAAACCACCAGGGGTACGCCAACTGGCATCGTGCCACTCGGCCTGTTGGTATTAGACTTGATAGCTCGTGTACTGATATGGGAGTGGCTGTAAGTCCCTGTATGATCCGGACACATAGCGAGGTGCCTCCGTGGCAAGTCCCCCGTCCGGAAATTCGGTTAGATCTGCACCGAGGTCCTAGGGTGAACACGGATGCCTCCGTTTATCGGAGGCAGTTCCACAGCATAGTTCACCAATTTCCGGACGCTGGCATTCTCTACACGGATTGTTCGAAGGTGGACGAGAAAGTGGGTTGTGCTTACGTTATTGATGGTGCAAATACCAAGATCTCTTTGCCTGAGGCCTGTAGTGTGTTTACTGCGGAGCTCGTTGCCATCTATGAAGCTCTGCAGTTTGCACTACAGGATGCACGAATCCACTTTGTCGTGTGTACCGACTCTTTGAGTTCGTTGCAGTCAATTGCTACATGTTTCCCGCAACACCTCCTAGTGCAGCGAACCCACGACCTACTAGCCGGGCTGTGCCACGCTGACACTCGAATCTCCTTTCTGTGGCTTCCAAGCCACATGGGAATTGCGGGAAATTAGTTAGCGGATCGAGCTGCAAAAGAGGCGGTATCACTACCACCTCGACCAATGAAGGTACCTGCTAGAGATATTCGCTCTCAGTTACGCCTACAAGTTCTGGCATTTTGGGAGAGTCAGTGGCTAGCTGACCCACTGCCCAGTAAACTGAGAGCGATCAAGGGAACTACTTGCGTGTGGCGGAGCTCTTTCCGGTCACGGAGAGAGTCCGTCATTTTGTGTAGGCTAAGGATAGGTCATACAAGATCCACCCACTCGTACCTAATGAGAAGGGAAGACCCCCCCCCCCAACTTTGTACCTGAGGACCCGTTTTCACTGTGGCACACATTTTAACCGAGTGTGTGGATCTTGCTGACTTACGAAGAAACCTTGGTTTGCAGATGACACTCAAACTTATATTAGCCGATGATGCGGTGGCTGCTGATCGCGTTATCCGCTTTATAAGTGAGAGTGGGTTAGAGCCAGCAATCTAAATTTTCCAGTGTACATTGACTCAACGAATTGTTCGTTTTTGAATGATAATTTTTTGTTTCTCCGTATTTTTTTTTATACTTATTATTTAATTTGTATTTAATTATTTGTTATATTAATTTTAGGTCTTTTGAAATTTAGGTGTCCACCTTAACATTTTAAATTCAATTCCAAATGTGTACTCTTTAAACTGTGTTAAGAGGGGCTGATGGCCTCGTAGTTCTGCCCCTTAAAACAACAATAACTAACATATCACCCGAAACAATCTGTACAACCTTTGCATCCCTATGGGTCCAGCTGCCTTAATCATCACTGTAGCTACCTCATCCACTCCTGTTGCTTTCCCACTCTTCACCTTCTCTATGGCACTTTCTATCTTTAACATTGTTATATCTTCACCTTGAATTTCTACAGTCCTTTCATCCTCCTTTCTTTCCTTTATGAATACTTTGGATTTGACGTTCAGTAATTTGTCAAAATAGTTTTCCCAATGTTTCAGTATTTCTTCTTTTTGTGTAAAAACTTGTCCTGTCACAGTTTTCACAATTTTTGTTTCTTCTCTGCTTTTAACTTTGTTCCTAACCAATCCATACAACACCTTCTGGCTCCCTTAGTATCTTCCTGCAAAGTTTCTGTGAAGTTTTCCCAGCACTTCCTTTTCTCTTCTTGCACCACCTTCTGGCATTTTTTCTTTGCCGCTTGGTACTGCGCCCGAATTTATTTAAGGCTATGATCATGATTCAGCCAAGACGCAAGACTTTAAAAAGTGGGATAAGAAAATCTCATCAATAAAATAAAATTGCATATCTAAGTATTTTATACTGTGAAATAAAGTATAATCATAATTTTCTGAAGCAGTAATAAACAATATTGTAGAAGGCCAGAGTGGAATTAGAAAACTCTGAAATTGTTTAAACAAATAGAGAAATTTTATTGAGGGAAGTCAGGCCCTCGACGTAAGAACAGGGAGTTTGATTTCCGGTCAGACGCGGTTTCGTCATCAGAGAGGGGAGGTAACGGCACGTGCGAGACGCGAGAGGGGAAGTCTTGAGGTAACGTCATAACTCCAGAGTGGGGATGGAGCGGAGACTTCGACGCGGCTTACGAGAGCGAGGGCAGAATCATTCTCTGGTTATAACAGGTCAGATTGAGACCTGAAGTGAAAAGTCTACTGCAATATTAGAAGTGCACAGCACAGTAAGCAGGAGTGCGGTGATAGCAGGCTTCGACCTGTGAGGAGAAGCATCTCCACCCGCGAGGCAAGTTTGAAGGCCGGACTAACAGAGTGCTTCAACGCAGTGAAACAGACTAGCTCGAAACTGAGCAAATTTTATAAACGCGTTCTTCTACAGAATACTTCGTCATTACAACGCGGCTCACAATCCATAAGCATACAGCAGATACATCAACGATCTACTGCTGATAGTACTACAGAGATACTTCGCCTATATGGAACATTATTCAATATACAACTGTACTTTATGTCAACAATGTTCAAAATGCAGTTATCAAACAGTCAGAGGGGGGAGCACACTTGCTCTACTCTTAGTCAAGTGATAATTATGTTCTAAATTTCACCATGAAGGGAAGTTAATCTGCATCGATGAAGAGTGCGAAATCCAGAATGACTTTATTCTATGGATATCGTGGCAAAACATGTCCACGACACGATGGATTCACGGACTAAGCTACTCTACAAAATGAGATTCCACGTACATCTAGGAATACTCCTATGAACACTAAACGATGAAAGAAGATTCTACTGAGGTACAACCTGTAACCCCTAGAGGGCGCGGCCCCAGGTGGATAAGGGGGCCCATCAATGTTCAGCAGGGTTGTTTCAAATATCCTCCAATAGAACCCGCGGACCAACAGGTAGCCCTATTCCTAGGGGCTTTACAATGCTGGGTCACCCTCTCTCCAGGGGTCATAAATATGGAGGACCCTGCTGTGGGTTATGAGTGAAGACCTCAACGGCACCTGCCGTGGAAAAGGAGTCCATCGGTACAGTGTAGTTGGCGGAAGAAGCAATCCAGTACTCGGATTTGTAATGAGTAAAAGATATGTGCCCATATAATGGACACCTATCAGAATGTAGCGTCTGTACTCCTGGGGAGCGGCTACAACAGGCGTCTGTTCTCCATGTCACGAGCGGCCTAACAAAGTGCTGGCAGTAGCTCTAAAATGTCTTTGGGTGCGGAGAACCCATAATACAAATAGCCTAAATATGATAGTGTGTGAGTCGAGGCCTCGGAAACGGCTAGCGCGTCCCATGGAGGCGACGCGCAGCTCTTGGCGTCCTGGGAGAGCTGTGAGAAGTGGCCTACCAGAGAATATTAAGACCGTCACAAAGATTGCGACCATAAATGTCTTGACCCTTAGTGGTAAGGCAGAGGAACTAATTGAGTACAGGGAGAAGAAAGATATTGCACTGATGTGTCTGAGTAAAACAAAGTGGCGAGGAAAGGGGCAGAAGAAACTGAGTAAAGGATTCCGATATTGGAGTGGTGGTAGTAACAGTAAAAATGGTGTTGCCATGATTCTAAGGAATGATCTTGTCCAGTATGTTGAGAAAGTAAATCAAGTTAATGACCGAAAAATAAAAATTAGACTTGGCCTCAAAAGTGGGGTTAAAGATATCATTCAGGTCTATGCACCCCAGACAGGGAATGTGGAAGAGAATCTAGAGGATTTCTTGGAGCAACTAGAGGGGTGCGTTGAAGAAAGAACAGACTGGTTCAGACAAATTAGTGGCCTGAAGCAGGGTAGTACACTGTCACCCCTTCTCTTTATTGTGTCATGGACGAGGTAATGACACAGGTAGCAGGAAAGATAGGAGAAGATAAGATGAAAGCAATGGTGTTTTCAGATGATCTCATGGTCTGTGGAAACAAGGAGGAGGAAATTCAGGAGCAACTGAAGGCTTGGGAAGAAACAGTGGGGGGAGTACGGATGGAAGTTCAACATCAGTAAATGTGAGATCCTGTTAACGACCAAGAAAAATGACAGACCAATGAGTGGGATATCACTTGGAGGTGGACAGCTGAAGAAGGTGGAAAGTCTCAAGTACTTGGGAAGTATAGTGGAGGAAAATAGGAGAAATGACAAAGAGATTACGGAACGTGGCAGCCAGGCTGAAGCATTTCTGGGAAGCATTAGGAGCTTAGTGTGGAATAAAGATGTCCCACAAAAAAGCAAAGAAGTGTTATACGGAAGCTACTATATCCCGATACTGACCTATGCATCAGAAACATGGATAATGAAGAAAAGAGACATAAGTAGAATACAGGCAGTGATATGAAGTTCCTGCGAAGTAGGATCGGAGTAACAGGAAGAGACAGGGTGAGGAATGAATAGATCAGGGAAATAGTGAAAGAGGAGCCCTTGCAAGGTAGGATTCGATTGAGACATCAAGACTGAGGTGGTATGGACACTTAAAGAGAATGGAAGAGAAGAAGATTCCCAATAGGATACATGAGATGCAGATGCAGAAGAAACGACCAAGGGGAAGACCAAGGGATAGATGGCTGAAAGGAGTGGATGAATGTGTCAAGAAGAGAGGCGAGGACTGGACCAGAGTGGCAACGGAGAGGTGGTGGGAAGAAAGGACTTAGTGGCGAGGCTTATGTTCCAAACAGACCAGCCTGGGGCTGGAAACTGTACAAGATGATGTTGATGATGATAATGAGATACCCAAACTCAAAAGAACTGGTTGTTAATGCTAGTTGAAAATATTGTAGTTGCCATAGACACTTTTATGTATTAATTAATCTGTCAAATAAAAGATATAAAGCAAAAAACAAATCCATGAATTAGAAAAATGTAACATTAAAAATCAATAAATAAATTAGAAATATTAATGTGTATACATGATATCTCTTACATTTGATATTAGCTGTATAGTTAGTTTATAGTTAAGCTATTTATAGTTATTTAGGCCTATAGTTAATTTTAAAATGTTAAATTATAATTTATAAAATAAAAAGAAACAGTCATCTGGTAATACTGTTTTTATTTCACAACTAATAGGGCATGTACACTAGTATACAGATTAGTTTTTATTCCTTAATCCTTCCCACTCATCATTAATTTTCCTTTCAATGCACCAATGGCAATGAGGGCTTCCAATTCTCTGTCACTGAAGTGTCACGGGCAGTCAAACGTTATCTTTTTTTAATAACACTTTATTTGCTCTACGCCGTAATTCAGATCGTCTATTACGATAAGAAATGTCAAGTTCTTTGCAAGCATGATCCAAAGGATTAATCACCGCGCTGTAAACATTGATTCAGGTAAGTTCCTGGGCCATAATACTTATAACCAGGTAAGTGCATTTCAAAAGGTAATAAATCAATCACTTTGTCAATGACGCCACGACTATAATATAGTACAGGACTGGCATATCTTTTTCAGTCGCTGATGCACACTTTTGATCTTTTTCCGCTACTGCGGGCATGGTTGCTTTTTTCTCACCATAACAACCGTTGAATGATGAAACAAAGTCTTTGTTCAAGGTTTTATGTCCATGATACAGTTTTACAAGCTGACATGTTCGGCAGTGTCTTAACAGAAGGAATTTTAGCGATTGACACTTGGTGATGATGTTCGTAGTTGTCACAGGGTTGCAATTCACACAGGACAAGATCTTGAGTCCATGATATCGGGACATGTTGCCAAATTTATTTCACTACATTAGCGGCGACATAATAAATAAAGGATTTCGGTACCGTAATGCATTTAATTTCTCTTCACTGAAACTGTCTAGTTTCTTTTCGTACACAAATAATTTACCAATAGCTTGCTCGGTTGTATTATTGTCCGATTCCAACATTGAGGAGACAGACATGATGCTCTAGCTGTTTATAACTCTAGTGTTAATCCCACTGCTGGCAGGAACAAGTGATAGTTCAGTTTTAATCTTGTCCATGACGTCACGACTTGCATTTCTCGTTAACCAATCAAACAGTTTCCATACATGGAAAATGGCTGTTTTCTTTTCTTTCACTAAAAGTTATTTTTCTTGAAAAGACACGGATAGTCAGTCTGTGAGACTGGACTTTATATCATTTTAAATGCTAGCAGCCGAGTACCAAGAAGGCAGTGCGAGAACAGAGTTTCAAGATTCTATTTTGTTTCTTCACTGCCTACTTGATTGTTCTCGCACTGCCTTCTTGGTACTTGGCTGCTACATCGTACTATGATGTCACACACATCAGTGCATTCTAGGTACATTTCGTCCCGTCACCGTAACCTAACGCCAGACCTCAGCGTAACGACGAATTCGACAAGATCATTGAATATGATAAAAACGTGTATGTAGGGAAGGACAGCCCAAATCCATGAGATCCACGCATGTACAAGTGTTGGACAGAAACTCTTTAAGCCATTCTCGTTTTTCATTTCCTTTGACAAATACAATATTGGCCGCATATAAATGAGCGTTTAATAGGGAATGGTTCCCTCTGCCCCTTGCAGCCCTAGGTGGGTTTGTATCCAATGGATTTGGCTTTTATCATTAGCAGACTGTAACTCTAGCGGAAATGGTGGTTTAAAGACAAGATTAATTTGTTTACGTGCCCAAAGTGTAGTGCAATCGATATTGGCCACCTTTTAATATAAATTTGTTTTCGTCTATTTTAAAGCCCTGTAGATCGACCACGAATGTACGTGACATGTTTATTCTTGTTACAGCCAAGCAGTGGCGGATCCAGAGGTTCACCTCGGAGGGGGCACTATAGGTTTTCAGAGTAGCTAGTGAAAAGATGTAATAAAATTACTTCGCCCGGTATCTTTAGCGGTTTACCCAGCGTAAGCTTGAAAGGCGTACGGACGACAGGTCCCAGACGGAATTCAGAAAAACCTAGGCGAACAGCGAAACTCCAAGTATATATAGCCTACTCTTCTCTGAAGTGTTAACTCGACACGACTCGAAAGTTGAAGCTGGGGTGATAGACTCGCTCCGAAGCTAGTAATTTATATTTCCACTGATTGGAGATTGTTGGAAGAAATGAAAACGTAAACTCACATATAGTCGGTGATGTATTAAAGATAGAGATATGCTATTGCGGACCTTTTTGTAGAACTTTTCATGCTGACCAATTCTTACACTCATAGTAGGCCTATACCGGGTGTTTCAGGAGGAATAGTAAATATTTTAGGAGGTTGCAATAAAAAAAAATCCATCTGTACCCTATGCCAGGACCGGCCTTTTACCCATACTAATATACGAGGCGCGTCCAGAAAGTAAGTTTCCCTATTTTATTTTCTTGTTAAGTAAAGGTATATAGACGGGACATTTGCGCATACGTAACAGATCTATAACGTAGCAAGCATATGCCAGCCGGACAGGTCCCACCTGGGGCCAGTAGCGCGGCAGGAGTGGCCCGAAATGGTGGCTCTTATTCCTTCTACCGCCGCGTGCGAAACACTGCAGAAATTGCGATATGCCATTCAAAACAAGAGGCGTGGAATGCTTACTGCCGGTAATGTGCTGCTCCAGGACAATGGTCGTCCACATACGGCTTGGCACACAACAACTGTTCTGCAGGAGTTCGGCTGGGAGCTGTTTGACCATCCACCATACAGTCCTGTACCTCAAGAAATTCCTGTCCTCCAGGGAGCGTTTTCACAACGTCGAAGAGCTGAAGACGATTGTCACACGCTGGTTCCATTCGCAGGCGTCAGACTTCTATGACATAGGACTACAAAAGTTGATACCACGCTATGACTACTGTCTCACTTTATTTGGTGGCCGATAACCTATATGTTAGGCCCCTTAAAACAACAACAACAATTTATTTGGTGCCTATGTCGAAAAATAGCTGACACATTGCAGTACCTGTTGCCAATAAAGTTTTGCATATAACTATGCCTGCATCACTGCATTAAAACACTGGCCTCTTTCTTGCGCTACGTTCCTTCTACACATCTTGCACCGTTCCATCGACTTCCAATATATCTCGGATTCTTATAAGTGTTAACAGTGTTAGTGTTCCAAATTCCAATCCCGACGTCGAATCTCACTCAAAATCTCTTTTTTCCAGTAACACATCCGTTGTTCAAATTATAACTGCGGCTCCGCTATGTTTGTTTGTTTACAATCCTACAACAAAATGAAAGCGTTGCTAAGTTTACACTGCTTTCGGAATCACTGTATTACAGACAAATGGTATTTCTGTCTGCTTTAATAAACAGATATTCTGTTTCAGTGTATACATTATTTAGGGACTCTGTATATATAGCGCCTTCAAAAGCAAAAGAACGAAACGCAAATGATTTAGTAGCCCGTGCTACCATAGCAACAGGTTTAGTGGCAGTGGCGCTGTCTCGCAAGGCCCCTTTTTTCTTTTTTGGAAATACCATAATCAGAATATCTGATATTTCGAGTCTGGATAGTTCAATATTCCCATAAATCCGAATTGAAAGATTTGAATTAACAAAAATTAGAAATCGTCAGTTTCTGTGCGCGAAAGTGGGACATTGACCTTGGAACGTTCGGCAATTCCCCGATCTTACCCCCTTCCGCCACTCCCTATCGTCTGCAGTCCTTACCTGAATTACAGATAACACTAATAGAGCCACCATCACAATTAACACCGGTTATCAGACAGATTCTACATGATACGGTACAATTTTAAGATCTGTTTGACGCTATTTCCATCTTGCGGTCACTAGAGGACATCTGAGAGATCATAATTTCGGCACGTTTTGAAAAGGAAAGCGCCTGCGATGGAGAAATCATCTTAGACTAAGGAACACGACTTCGGCGATTGTTATCAGACCTAATTTTTTAAGACGGGGAGAAAAAAGATGGTCTGACGATATAACCACTACTGCCAGCAATTCTATTCAAATGTTCCGTGATGTCCATTATAAAAGGATTTACGAAGCTATAAATGTTGGGGAGAAACCGCGAGATTCCAGCTTTGTCTCATAGTTGAGAATTCTTGAAATATGAAATTATGATAAAATAATATAATTATCGGAGGTCTACTAGAACGTCTCGAGGCTATCAGCTAAGTGGAAATGATCATTTGTAACTCTGTATAATAGTGCTTTGAAGAAGATTATTATCAATGTTTTTTCCCCAGTTTCAGTGTTAAAAGGTCCCTTCATTTAACTTGCAAAGGTAGGGTTAAACTGGAGATCGATCATGTTTTCTTTGAGGTTATTTGATGTTTATTTTGGTCCCTAGTTATTCGTTATATATACGTACGTAGTGGAGAATCGAATTGCTTGTTTATGGGTTTATTAATTTAAATGTGTTCTTGTTGTTGTCGTTTTATTTTATTTAACTTGTAGAGTTTTATTTTGTGCGCGTGTTCTTACGGTTTTTGGTGTCATGAAACGTGATTGTATTTCTGAGAGTTGTTTCTTACCAGTTTCTAACCCCTTGCAAAAGTATGGGATTTTTCGAGGACCTTTAGGGACTGGTATCTTTAGGTTAGTTTCGCGGTTTGTGCCTTGATGAGGGTAGGTGTGTTCGTTCAATTGCCTTGGATTTTCTTCTGTATGGTCGGAACGCACATCAAGTTTTATTTAATTGTTTTAAGGGTTTTGTTTATGTGTCTTGTCATTTGTGCAACTCTAGGATGACCGATTAGGGTTTCTTTTATCCTTAGAGACTGGCAGACACTAATTATGTATGCGTCTGAAATATGTCTCATTTATAATCACGGTTCTGGACTTATGTTAAGGGTGGGTTTATGTTATTTGTTTAAGTGGGAATTTGACTGAAGGCCGAGGGTCATGTTTAGTGCTGTTCTGTTTTGTTGTGGCTTTCGGTCAGCAAGCAATGTGTGATGCCATTTACGTTATTAAATGAGGTATATTGGTTACTCTTCCGAGATTATGGAATGTGTGTTCGTTGTATGTGTCCGGGACTGCAATTGACGCTCATGTTGGTATCTCGTAAGGTAACTGAATCTTGTGCTTTCGTTCGAGAGAAGTTTTATTCTACCAGCTCATGAAATCGTTTTGTTTTATCTTTATTTGGGAGTTTGTCTTTGTTTATTTTATTGAACCGATCTATGTTTCTTGCGGGGTTTGTATGTCACATCACGTCATGTTTTTGAAGTGTTGTCGTTATGGAAGTTGTCTATTTATTGTGTTTCTTGACGTGACATTTAAGGGTCGTTGTTATTGTATGTGTTTGTTTCTTTGGGTAGTTTGTTGTGACATACACTTTAAATTTAAGGGTGGTCGGATAGACGGTTCGTGGGATACACGTTTTCATGTACTTCTCAGGATGATGCTTCTGACTACCTTCTTGTAGTCAGCCTTTGGTGGAACGAAAAGTACTATTAACACTATTGTTAATTTCTGCCCCTCTACTGAACGATCTCCAGTGACTTAGGCACCTCCTCGTCGTCAACATTCTCTCTTTTATAGTTCTATTTTCAGAGTTTTATATTTTATTGTTTACTGTTTTATAATCATGTGTACTATTTATTACAGGCCCATCATCCCTCATCTTACCATTTCATGCACCCCTCGTTTCCCCTTTTGCTATGTCTTGTTTTGATATTAAATTTTTATTTTACAACCTTTACTCGAAAAGTGTAGTAATTGGATGGTCGGTGCTCCATCTAGTTCGACATGTGTTAAAGGTCTCGACTTAGGTCTCTCAGGTCCGCGTCCATCTGCACGCCTCTCACTACACACACCCTAAGTACACGGGGCTATATGACCGCGTTGTCGCAGCCCTTAAACTGAGGAACCAACCAACTGACGGTGACTCAAACATTATGCAGTGCCACACGCCGACAATAGCCATATTTTTGACTGTTAGCTATTGACCAATAGCTTATGGATCTTGGCCAATATCACTACTTAAGTCTCCAGCGTTACACAGTTTCTACGCTGTGCCTCGAGCTGGAAAAGCTCTGACTCCATGTAAACATTGCCACCCAGCTAGGTTTCGAAAGCCAGCCAATGCTTAATGAGTAAAATTTGAGAACTATACGTCGCTGCCACTTTATAATAATAAGCCAGTCCGGTCTTGCACCGTATAGTTTGTGTACATGAAAGTTGATGTTTTGATTTTATTTACTATGAGTGCTGACTAAAGTGTAATTGCGTAAGTCCGAGTTTTCCTCTAGTTCGAGGTAGTCTCGTTCCCATCTACGTCGAATTACCAAGGCTCTACTGTAACCGGCTCTGTAAAGAAATTTAATTCTATGGAAGGAAAGAAGCTTGCAGTTTAACATGATCGTTAATCTTGCCATCATGAGCCACGGGGCCTCCTTTTCACGTGGAATCTGAACACAGGGCATGTCATTTCACTTCGAAAATCTCACTAGCTTTACCAGGAATCAAATCCGGTCACCTTGGTGAGAGACAAACAGCTTGACCGCTGACCCACCACGCTCCCCAAATGTAATTCTGGTCTGAGAGATGAAACGGGGCACACTCAGCCTCGTGAGCCAAAACTGGTACCACGGCCGCTTCCTACCCAAATCTTCAATTACAAATACACACACCCGAGTACACGATATCGTAAAGTCCCTGAAAGAAACAACAAACAACTCTTAACCTCTTATTAATACACTAGTTGTTGTTTGAGTCTTCAGTTTTGCCACCATGCCTCCCTGTTCTGAGCTAATCGCTTCATACCTACATAGCTACCACACCCTACACCCGAGGCAATCTGTTCAACATATTCTAACCATCTTACCGTTCTTGTCCTCGCCCTTCTTTCCATACCTAAATCTATATTAATACACTAAAAATATTCAATTAAAAGTGGCTTCGGTGGCGTAGTCGGTAGCATGCTGAAGTGCTATGCCCAAGATCGTGGGTTCAAACCCGGCTGAAGTCGTCGGATTTTTTAAGAGCGTTAAAATCCTTCAGTATGCCTTCCTTTGGAGGGGCCCTTGTCATAGGTTTATGGCATGAAAAAGAACCTATGGTAGTGTGTAGCTAAATTTGTAGGTTATTTGGCTAGAAACGCTCTATCAAGTTACAACGTTCGCCGCTGGCTATCAGTGACGTCTGGTAACCAAGGTTGGAACTACGTGAAATTGAACTTGCCCAGTTTAATTCATTTCATATAATCCACACGCGACGGTATTTGTAGCTTACCCCATGGGTGTCCGCATAGAAGCAGCTACAAACTCTGGCGAGTCGAACATGTCCTCGGACACTCCCGGCACTAAATGCCATACGGTAAATGAACTTGTGGTGGATCTTAGCGCCACCTAAGTATGTGGTGGGTACTAGTGCCACGGACACTAGCGCTACCTAGGTAGATGGCAGTTAATAGTGCCATCTAGGTAGCCTACATAGTGTGTATCATGTTATATTATTTGTTTTTTCTCTTTGTTCTTCTCTGTTGTAAAATAAATAAGAATCAACCACATCAACTGTTGGCCTATTATATATCATTATTATTGTATACTGAAATCCTCATTATATTATACCGTACTCCTTCTACAAAGCTGGCGGTCCCATGTCATAGATTTATGGCATGTTAAAGAACTTTCCACTAAATACACCTGTGTGAATCTAAATTAATATAGGTTAAACATTTGACTAACGTTCTTAAGTTCCTACGTACGTCGTCAAGAGCCGACTGCGGTGGCATCTGGTAACTAATTTCTGAACTAGTTGGTAGTTGATGGTGGCGTTTGGCGGCAAAAGTAGGAACTACTTGAAAATTGATCGTCTGCAGTCCTTCCTGAATTAAAAAAGATTCACACACTAATACAGTCATCACAATTAACACCGGTTATCAGACAGATTCTACACACACCCTAAGTACACGGCATGGGCGCCCGCAGGGAGGGGCAAGGTGGGGCTGTGCCCCCCCCCCCCCCTCCTGGAATTCCGAGAATGTTGGTATTCGATTGGTCATTGTCACCAGTTATTTCATGAATTGATGTTTCTGATAATCAACTGACAAATGTCACAATATAAAACTTCTTTAATGTTGCTGACATAATATGTAGGCCTACGTATTCATATTCAAAACTATATGGTTCTAATGATGTCATGCACTAGACCACCAATGGAAACATAGTTCCATTTTTAGCCTATTTTCATTTATAAAAAAATAGGCTTATGAGATTACTTTTTGTCCGTCTGTCTGTGTGTGTGTGAGGATTTTTGTGTGTCCCCCCTAATAACTTCTAAGTGGCTGGAGCGATTTCAATGAAACTCGGTAAGTTCATAGCACTATTCCGCGTGACCCCGACCGTGCCCTACAAATTTTGTTATGTCTCACCAATCCAACATGGCGGCTGTGCGAAATATTTCACCAGCATTCAATATCTCCGAAACTATTACCGATATCACCCTGGAATTTTGTACGGTGATAAAGGGAACTACTAGAAGTTCACTTATGTGACTTTTGAAAACCTGGTAACTACAAAACCAACATGGCGGCCATGCGAATTTGCGGCTTTTGAATAGTCGTTTCTCGCGATTTAACCAACCAAACGCAATGAAACTTGGTACAGTATATGTTTATACACATTGTCATCATCATCATCATCATCGGCTTTAACTCGAATCCGAGTATAAATCTTCTTCCTTCAGTCCAGCTTGTGGATGTGTTTACGGTGACTAAAGAGTCCAATCCTGGCATGGAACAAGCGACCACATAAGTCACATAGTATTGCTGGAGGAGGATGTGGTTGGGCTGCTCGAAGTTTCCTAGCTTGGCGCTTGGCTTCTTCATGTGTGCGTCGATCCCTTTCAAACGTCTTTACAGTATCCGAGATGGTACGGCGCCAAGTTGAGCGGTCTTCAGCCAGCATGTCCCAGGTTTGTGAATCAAGACCTGTCAATTTCAGGGTCTGCTTAAATTGGTCCTTGTAGTGCCTCTGAGGACCACCTTGAGGCCTAGTGCCATAGCATAACTCACCATATAGCATCTGACGAGGTAATCTCACATCATCCATCCGATGGACATGACCAATCCATCTAAATTGGTGACCTATTATGTATGATTCTATGCTGTTGATTTGAGCCTTTTCCAGAACAGCAATATTGGTAATGCGGTCTTCCCATTTAATCCTCAGGATTGATCGAAGTTTTTGTAGGTGGAAACGCTCAAGCTTCCTGAGATCACGTCGGTAAAGGGTCCACGTTTCACAGCCATACAACAATGTAGAAATTACTACTGCTTTGTACATCATAAGCTTTGTACTCATGGACAGATCTTTATTCATGAAGACCCGGTTCGCTAATCGTCTATATGCTGCATGGGCTGCACCAATTCTCTTATCCACATCCTGCTCACAGGTACAGCTCACAGAAATGGTACTGCCCAGGTACGAGAAGTGGTCTACCTGTTCTAATGGCAAATTTGAGATGGAGATTTTGAACTGAGGAAGAGGTGTGCCTGGTGAAGTCTTATTGACATTTATGGTAAGACCAAAGCGATCACATGCACTTTTGTAACAATTAACTGACTCTTGCAGCTCTTCTGGTGTGAGAGTTGGCGACGCAGCATCATCTGCATACAACATGTTAGTAACCTTAGTAACCTGAGTTTTCCTCAAGGAGCGGAGACGAGTTAGGTTGAAAAGCCCTCCATCAAAACGATACTTGACCTCCACACCTGGGATATTTGTGGGTGAATCATAAAGCATTGCAGCCAAGTACAGCGCAAAAAGCATTGGAGCCAGTACACATCCTTGTTTCAGTCCATGGGTAATAGGAAATTCATCGGACATCTTATTCTGATGGCAAACCTGACCTGTCATGCCATCATGGAGAGCCTTGATTAGATCTACAAAACGCTGAGGGCAACCAAACCGCTTCAGCACCGCCCACATGGCTGGTCTTGGAACCGAATCAAATGCCTTTTCCAAGTCATAAAAGACTAAGAAGAGTGGATTCTGTTGTTCTCTACATTTTTCTTGTAGCTGTCTCACACAGAAAATCAAGTCAATTGTGCTTCTGGAAGCTCTAAATCCACATTTTGACTCTGGAGGATCTTCTCAGAGATAACCTTGAAGCGGTTAAGTAGAATTCTTGCAAGAATCTTCCCCACAATTGATAGCAGTGATATACCACGGTAGTTGCCACAAACACTGCGATCACCCTTTTTAAAGATAGTGAAGATAGTGGCATTCTTTAGGTCTCCAGGTACCTTTCTTGATTCCCATATTCTGAGGATAAGGGTGAAAATCCTTGTTTTGAGGGAACGACCTCCAGCTTGAATTAGTTCCAGAGGGATGTTACCTGGGCCAGGTGCTTTTCTGGGTTTCAATTGGGTGAGAGCTGCACTGAAATCATGATAAGTAGGAGGTACTGCCAACCACAGTTGTTCAGGTTGTTGCGGCACATCACAAAGGAAGTCTTCAGCAGCTGCTGATGGACGATTTAGGAGATTGGAGAAGTGCTCCTTCCAGCGTTCCAAGATTTCTTGACTATCAGTAAAGGTAGTAGAATTATCAGCGCTTTTCAGTGTACCTGATGATGAGCGAGATGGTCCATATATTTCCTTGAGTACTGCATAGAAGTTCCTCAAGTCTCGAGCATCCGATAGTCTCTGCAGTTCCTGAGCCTTCTGTTGCCACCAAGTATTTTTAATCTGCCTTATCTGCGTCTGGCATTTACCCTTGAGTTCCAGTAGTTTATCTCTCTTTGTGTTGGAAGTTGGGTTTTGAAGATAGGCAAGATAGGCATTCCTTTTCGCATTGATGAGAGACAGAATTTCCTCATTGTTGTCATCAAACCAGTCTTGTCTTTTCCGCACTATAAAACCAATGGTTTCCTCAGCTGACTGTGTGATAATCTTCTGTAGTGTGGCCCATTCTTGCTGAATGTCATTTGTTACTGGGTTTTCTGATAACTGGGTGACGATCCTGTTTCCAAAATGTTTATACATGGATTCATCCTGAAGTTTGGATGTATTAAACTTCTTTCTTGGCAAATTTTTGATGTTCCTAGGTGGTTTAGGTCTGATGGATATCCTGAGCTTACATATAAGAAGTTTATGATCTGTCCAGCAATCGTCTATATTCCTTGCTGTTCTGGTAATAAGAGTGTCCTTCTTATCACATTGCCGGGTAATGATATAATCAAGAATGTGCCAATGTTTGGAACGAGGATGCATTCACGTGGTTTTGAAGCGGTTAGTTAGCCGGAACTGCGTGTTGGTAACGAAAAGTTCGTGTTCTGCACAAAGACCAAGAAGCAACAGTCTAAGTCCCTGTTTGCCCATCACATTATTCCATAGCCTGTGATCTTTCCCAACTCTGGCATTGAAGTCACCGAGGAGCAAAAGTTTATCTGCAGATGGTACCTTGGAGATGATTTCACTTAGCTGATTATAGAAATGAGCCTTTACTTCATCATCAGAATCTAAGGTAGGAGCATAGGCAGAGATGAGTGTCATAAAGGAACCTCCTGAGAGTGGTATGCGGAGAGACATGAGCCTTTTGCTGATTGCAATGGGCGTAAGTTGGTGATAATTTACCAGTTTGATCTTTACAGCGAAGCCCACACCATGAATACGACATTCACCCTCCTCCTTTCCTTTCCAGAAGATGGTATATCCTGTTCCAGATTCAGTAATCTTGCCTTCAGACGACAGCCTAGTTTCACTGAGAGCAGCAATGTCAACGTTGAGTCTTGATAACTCATGGGTTACGAGAGCTGACCTTCTCTCAGGTCTAACGTTATTGTCCAAATCAAGCAAAGGTCTGATGTTCCATGATCCAATAATCAATTTGTGATTCTTGACTGTTTTTTGAGTTTCGACCGCATGAGGGGTGACCTGTTGAGTGCGGTTGCCCAGCCGGACCAAGATTATGACTTCCGATGTTTAGCCCACCTTTTCTAGGGCCTTCCCCATGTGGGGTGGGCAGTGGTGATCCTAAATAGGCTTGCCCAAACACAGATGCAGGACCGAATTCCTGAGTAGTCACAGAGTCTCCGGAAGACGACCTTCACGTGCAGGTCCGAACTAGGGGCTTCCAGTTACACCCATAACCTGCCCCCACCGTCCATATCCCATCGCCGTTGGACTTTCAAAGTAAGTGACGTTCGGAAGAAGTGCCACTGGCGTGAATTTGTTTAGGGTGGATCTCAGCTTGCCAGGACGAGACCCACACACTATGATCTCTGAGCCTTATCCTGCGGCTCACGAAGAATGAGACATGCAGGACCGAACACAGATACTGCAACGAACTGCCGCATACTCAAGTACTACTGAGGTGCGCCTTTACAGCCAGTCCGTCTGGCTTGACCTCTTCCGCCTCTATGACCGTTGGGAGCCATGAGAGTGATTGGCTCCTCCTCCGCTCATTTTGCCGTTGGGCCAGAATGTGCCCATCATAACTATGGACAATAGGTTGCCCTATTAAACCTGAGCAATAGGGGCAATAGGCTGCCCCTTCCGCCAACCACACTGTGCCAGAGTTCACCTCTTTCACTGCATATACCGTTGAGGACTTCACCGTAACCCTGGCAAGGGACCCTAACAAGGTACTACCAGCCGGGCCAGCTGCACCAGGGTTTTTTAAAGAGGTGTTACTCCTCTATCACTCCCTGCTTGATCATACTACATATATTGAGACCTTATGGCTTATTGGAGATGTGCAGAAACATGAACGAAGAATAGCAGGAGGGATGAGTGGTCATAAATGCACTTAGCAGGATTCCAGGGAGTGCCGAGGGTGTACGTGTACCGTGAGAAGACAGGCGAGGGTTAGGACGGCAGGTCGTTGAACGCAAGAATTTGTGTGGGAAAATTGCAGTTTGGCAAGGTCACAGCTTCCAGTTTTGGTACCGCCCAGATGCGACCTACTTAAGAATTAATGACCGGAGAGCCATGAGAGTTGCATATATGGAAGCGGGAGACTCTCTACCTCCCAGAAATGTAATTTGGTGCAATTTGTATATAAGGCTGATTTAATTCAGTATAAAATGCCTGATGTGGGGGCGTTTCAGCGTCAGCCAATGAGAGGATAAGCGTCACCAAGCCGTGTTTTGCGCGTAAATTGACAGACAATGAGGGATGATTACTGAGTTCATTTGATAAGAAGCCCACGATAGATTCTTGGAAAGGGCATCACCAATGAGACATTGGGATTACAACGACTTCAGTGATATAAGTCAATTCGGGACAGAGCTATTATTTTGGAAATAAATCTCATACACACATCAAAAAAAGTTTTGCATCACCTCGGTTCCAAGAGTTCCGGAACCGTTAAATACAAAGGGAATAGAGATCAACACAAACAACATTTCAGCTCGTTTTATTGCTCATGAGACCCACACATTGCATGTTGTACCATCATACAGCTAGACTTTCAGCATTTGTGGTCCAGATTGCAGTACACACCACTACCTCTAATACCCAGTAGCACGTCCTCTTGCATTGATGCATGCCTGTATTCGCCGTGGCATACTATCCACAAGTTCATCAAGACACTGTTGGTCCAAATTGTCCCACTCCTCAACGACAATTCGGCGTAAATCTCTCAGAGTGGTTGGTGGGTCAAGACGTCCATAAACAGCCCTTTTCAACATATCCCAGGCATGTTCGATAGGGTTCATGTCTGGCGAACATGCTGGCCACTGTAGTCGAGCGATGTCGTTATCTTGAAGGAACGCATTCACAAGATGTGCACGATGAGGTCGAGAATTGTCGTCCATGAAGACAAATGCCTCTCCAATATTCTGCCGATATGGGTGCACTATGGGTCGGAGGATGTCATTCAGGTATCGTAAAGCCGTTTTGGAGCCTTCCATGATCACCAGTGGCGTACGTCGGCCCCAAATAATGCCACCCCAAAACATCAGGGAACCACCACCTTGCTGCACTCGCTGGACAGTGTGTCTAAGACGTTCAGTCTGACCAGGGTGCCTCCAAACACGTCTCCGACGATTGTCTGGTTGAAGGCATATGCGACACTCATCGGTGAAGAGAACGTGATGCCAATTCTGTGGGGTCCATTCAGCATGTTGTTGGGCCCATCTGTACCGCGCTGCATGGTGTCGGGGTTGCAAAGCTGGACCTCGCCATGGACGTCGGGAGTGAAGTTGCGCATCATGCAGCCTATTGCGCACAGTTTGAGTTGAAACACGACGTCCTGTGGCTGAACGAAACGCATTATTCAACATGGTGGCATTGCTGTCAGGGTTCCTCCGAGCGGCAATCCGTAAGTAGCGGTCATCCACTACAGTAGTAGCCCTTGGGCGGCCTGAGCGAGGCCTGTCATCGACAGTTCCTGTATCTCTGTACCTCCTCCATGTCCGAACAACATCGCTTTGGTTCACTCTGAGACGCCTGGAAACTTCCCTTGTTGAGAGCCCTTCTTGACACAAAGTAACAATGCGGACGCGATCGAACTGCGGTATTGACCTTCTAGGCATGGTAGAACTACAGACAACATGAGCAGCGTACCTTCGTCATGGTGGAATGACTGGAACTGATCGGCTGTCGTACCCCCTCCGTCTAATAGGCCCTGCTCATGCATGGTTGTTTACATCTTTGAGCAGTTTTAGTGACATCTATGAACAGTCAAAGGGACTGTATCTTGGATACAATATACACAGTCAACGTCTATATGCCGGAGATCTGGGAACCGAGGTGATGCAAAACTTTCTTTGATGTGTGTATTTCCCCTTCCTACGACCAGTTATGCTTCAAACACTTAAATAGCTCCATCTGGGAGTGAAGTCAGTCGATTTTGTGATTCTGTTACGGACGCTTCACGTCAGTCGAGTTCGTGATTTGGACTGTGTTGTTTTACATGTCCAGTGGTAAAAATTGAGACAGTGTGGCACTGTTTTTGAGATCATGTCTAGATACTATAGCATACGAGTGCGAGTTCTTGTCAGTGTCGAGATAAGATATTGATATGCGCTAGTTCGCGAGTGCAAGTTCGGCTGAGAAATAGGCTAGCCACTGCGCTAGGTAAACATATAAGTTGTGTCGATAGGAGCTACGGCGGACAATCTGGATGAATTGAGTAGTTCAGGTGGTAGCTATTTAGGAGAATGATAGGGTTATCGGCTCGGAACAGTGAGTGCGAGTTACCTTCTTGTATGCCGCATTAAGTAACTGTGTATTCTGTGTTCATCCTTACCACGAGGTACCCGAAGCAAGAAGAATCTGATGCTGCAATTGGAACGATGGGAGGATCTTCAAACGTGGCATTCGTCATGTGTGAAATGATGGCGTAAACCAAAACCGTGGGGCGCGCTGCAATGATGGAGAGGATCTGGGACCCAGGAATAGTGATAAGTACAGCAAATTATCTTGCATAATTTAGTTAGGGGTGTACGGGTCAACATGAGTGCAAATGGCAGTGTACATATTCATTTCCTAATGTTAGTAGTGTTTTTGTTGTTGTGGTTGTTGTGTTTGTTGATACAACGTGCGTGTAAATATGTATCGTGTGGTCAAGGGTTTCAGTGTAGTTTGGGGAGAGTAACATTCAGGGGAAATATGGCCATCAGCTTCTGTCACTGTACATACATTTTCAGTTGAGAAGGTGGGGAGAGTTTGTACAGTGGTCGTAAGCAAACCAGAGCATATTGAATATTTTTTGTGGTAATTAAGGTTCGTGGATCGCCTGTGGTAAGTTCTACCAGGTAATGGTTTTTTGCAGTCTTCGATCGGTGACGGACAAGGCAGGCAAACCCGGCGATTTGAGGTATATAAATTGGAGTATGACTGGATGTACTAATGCATATCGGTAAGTCGTGGATGCTGTGCCCACGTGTATTTGGTTGAGGTGGTGGAGGATGGTGCCCACCCATATTGGTAAGTTGTGGATGTTCAAAACCACGTAAGTATTTTGATAATTCCGTGGACGAGGTAAAAATCACGGCCGTGATGCTGGGGTCGGTCTGCCGCCCGCAGGCAGCGTGCTAAGTGATTATTCTGCGAGGCTTGTTGAATTGAGCCATATTGAGCACGTGCTTCAGTCAGTACACGTCAGCTGTGGTTGTAGTGAAAGCAGGTAGCCACTCCTCGCCGCGGGGTGCTTTTACTTGGCCTTGAGTCTGTCCGAGGTTATTTGGTAAAAGTTAAATGGCTGGTTTGTTTATATATTTTGTTGTTATTGATTCTGGGATTCCGGTTTGTTGTGCTTTTGATTTTATTGTGGACCCACGTTACTAGTGTATCAGATTTTGTACCCTCTGGGTGGCCGCTAGACGGTTATAATTGATGTCTTGATAAATGTTTCACACGGGAACAGTTGTATGTGAATGAGGTAGGCACGTTGTATCTTAATGTAGTGTTTGTGTGGCCGCTCTGCATGCTGACCGTACACGACCCTAACGGGGGTCGTGAAGGGAGGTCTGTTTGCCAAACGGAACGATATCGTCTGTACGATTCACTTTTTCCAAATAGCGTTAAAATGAGATTCCAGCTTGTAAAATTTAATTGATTTGAGGCTCCGTTGGAGTGTATAGTGTTCTGATCTGATTAACGTAATGATTCAGTTCTTGTGGCAGTAATTTAATCTTTTGATGTTGCATTTTGAACTCACCTGGGGTGAGAGCGCGCCACTTTGATTTTGATTCTATTTTATTTGAATTTGTGTTTTATTTGGAGTTCCATGATCCTGCAGTGTTTTGTCAGGGAAGCTGAGGCTTTGCCCGAATTAATTAGATTAAGGTACCCTGGTCGTACCATCTCTGTGGACTTTATGGCAGAGAAGGATAGTGATGACGCAGTTTATTTTGTTGTGGTTCTACGTTGTTTTTGGGTTGTTTATTAGGGGATTGTTTTTTTTTCGTCTTGTAGTACTTCCGAGAATAAATTTTGTTTCCTTGTTCCCCTGGCATATGATTTATAGTTTTATGTTCCCTTGATCCAAATTTCGAAATTCCTAGGATGTAAAGTGTTAATTAGCCACCGAACGAGCCACGCCCGAGATAAGATTCAGCATCCTAGAGGGCCTTTGGAAGGGTATAATATATACTGTAACACTGTAGGTTATACAGGCACACTTGCTAGTGCCTATACTATACAAGGTACCAACCACTACTGCCCCATGTACTGTAGTACTGTAACACTGTTTTATACACACTGTAGGTTATACAGGCACACTTGCTAGTGCCTATACTATACAAGGTACCACTACTGCTCCATGTACTGTAGTACTGTAACACTGTATATAAAATGTATACACACTGTAGGTTATACAGGCACACTTGCTAGTGCCTATACTATACAAGGTACCACTACTGCCCCATGTACTGTAACACTGTATGTTATACAGGCACACTATACACATTGTAATGCACCGACATCTAACTTCGTTCAATTGTTTACATAACCTCAAGATGGCGGCTGTGCAAAATATTTCACCGGCACTCTATATCTCCGAAACTATTACCCGTATCACCATGAAATTTTGTTCGGAGATAAAGTGCACTACTAGAAGTTCATCTATGGGCCTTTCAAAAACTGGTTAACTACAAAACGAACATGGTGGCCAAGCGAAGTTGAAAGTTTTAAATATACTTTTCTCGCGATTTAATGATCCAAACGCAATGAAACTTCGTACAGTAAATGTTTATACACATTGCAATTCACTGGTATCTAATTTAGTTCAATTGTTTACGTAACCTCAAGATGGCGTCTGTGCGAATTTCGAAAATTAAGTTTTTTTTCTTGTGTTCTAATCATGCGATCGAAATATACATTTGCATAATGAACGTACACAATAATCATCATCTAATAGTACATAACTCTATGGCCTACATATTAAAATCCAACATGGCGACCATCCGAAATATTTAGACGTTTCTCAATATCTATTAATCTACCACAGCAATCAAACTGAAATTTTGTAAGTGTATAGAGGCTATAAGCATAAGTTCACGTATGGGACGTTCAATAACCTGGCGAGCACAAATCCAACATGGCGACGACGCGAAATTTAAATATTCAAATGGACGTTCTTGCGTTTTAACCATCCGAGAGCAGTGAAACTTGATAAGGTAAAGCCGTTTCGGAGCCTTCCATGACCACCAGTGGCGTACGTCGGCCCCACATAATGCCACCCCAAAACATCAGGGAACCACCACCTTGCTGCACTCGCTGGACAGTGTGTCTAAGACGTTCAGCCTGACCAGGGTGCCTCCAAACAAATTTTAATCGACTAGCATCTAATTCATTTACATTATTTTCATAACCACAAGATGGCGGCTGAGCGAAATTTTAAAATCTCGCTTTTATTTCTTGTGTCCTAATCATGCGATTGAAGTTTGAATAAAACACCTACACAATAATCTTCATGTAATAGTACATAAATGTATGGTCTATAATATAAAAATCCAAAATGGTGACCATCCAAAATATTTAGACGGTTCTCAATATATACGAATCTATTACAGCAATCAAACTGACAATTTGTATGTTGAAAATGAAAATCCACAGCCTGCTTCCAGTCTCCGACCGGGTCAGGAATGGAATGAATGAAGCCCCTATCTAGCGGCGAGGATATGAAATGTGCCGGCTGCCGAGGCCTGACGCACTCCTCTGGGGCAAAGATTAAATGAATGACTGATGAAATGAAATGATAGTGGAGAGTGTTGCTGGAATGAAATTTTGACAGGGAAAACCGGAGTACCCGGAGAAAAACCTGTCTGCCTCCGTTTTGTCCAGCACAGATCTCACATGGAGTGACCGGGATTTGAACCACGGACCCAGCGGTGAGAGGCCGGCGTGCTGCCGCCTAAGCCACGGAGGCTTGATAGAGGCAATTAATATTAGTAGGATATATGAAAATAGGCTATCTAGTTCTTCACGGAACTACTTGTTCAATATGGTTATGCCTAGTGTAAATACCGTATGTTTACCCAACACTACCAAGAGTGGCTAGGCTGACTACTACTTTGGCCACCTCACTTTGGCAGTGACGATATGAAAGCACGTTCTGGAGATATTTTCATACATTGCAACACCGATAGCGGATTTCTGCACCTAAACGAGGTTTTCTTTGCTGATTAGTGAAACACTGGTCCTTTAAGGTCTCGCCTACAATATAGGGTCATTTACTGTATTCAGGCCCGTAATTACGGTGGAACAAACAGGGCCCAGGGCGGCAGGTTTTAGGGGCGAAAGAAAATCTGGAAAACTACAAAACCGCTTGGGCATTAAACACCAAGTTATTAAAGTTTAACTCCCTCCACACACGCAAGAGAATTATTCATTGCCGCACATTTGCAATGTTGATTATTTTAGGACACACAAAACGGGATTGTGTTAGTCATCTTGCTTTTATGTCACGCATAATCTTTTGAATCTGACTTGAAAGTGAAATTGGACTAATGAAATCCTAATCTTGTTTGCAAATGACAAGGCAGGAAGGAATCTCCTTGTTATTTAAATAATTGGTGTCTTTTTAAGTATGGCTTTCACTTCCGGGAGTGTCCGAGGACATGTTCGCCAGAGTTTGTAGCTGCTTGTATGCGGACACCCATGGGGTGAGCTACAAGTACCGTTGCGTTTGAAGTGTTGTCTGGAGAGGAGAGTGTGACTGTAAGGACGAGGAATTGGAAGGTAGCGGCTGTGGCCCATAGTTAGGGACCAACCCCGGCATTTGCCTGGAAGGAAGATGGGAAACCAAAGAAGACCATCTTCAAGGTTGCCGGCGGAGGGATTCGAACCTCGTCGCCTCCCGCATGTGAGTGACTGCCTGCAGCCATGCCGTAACGACCATGGCTAACTCACCTGTTTTTTTTTTGCCATTGGTTGTGTATGATGTCTTTTAATATTTAAATGTAAATTCTTCACATTAAGTTTTTTTTTTCAATTTGTAATTTTAGTAAACACATATTTATAGTGTTTGCCAGTCATAGTTAAATACGCGCTCAAAGAGCCCCATATGTTAAGGACACTTTAATAAATCTATATATTTTATGCCGGGCGTAGCAAAGATTTTTTTTCCAAGGGCTTCAGGAACCCTAAATACGGGCCCGACTGTGTTGTACACTCGTCCAAATTTGCGTCGTTCTGCCTTACAGCGATCGTTATTCGTGCTGCGAAATGCTGTACATTTTTGTTCAAGGTGTGCCATAGTAGTGTGGTCCATTTCTTCAAAACAGAGCAATTATTGCTACGAATGAACAGCAATCTACCATTGTTGTAAATTCTTAACCTGTAGTGTTAAATCTTCTACGATCGAAGCAATTTAGGGGCTAATAGTTAAATAGTTCCGCGGTGTTTTTGTGCCGTTATCAAAGCGACTGAGATTCGCAGTCTCAATCGAATGTAGACGGTAGGTCAGTTGAGACAAAATAGTGAATTCAATACTGATAGACTTCGTAATGTTGTTGGCTATATGATTCCAATGGAATCTTCTTTCAAGGCAATTTCCGATGCGCAACAAGTAACCTACTGATATGAGCGAAGAAGCTCATTTAATCATAATTTAATTGGGCTCGTAGTCGTATTGACCGACTGAAAGTTACAATTCAATATACACACATCAAAAAAAGTTTTGCATCACCTCGGTTCCAAGAGTTCCGGAACCTTTAAATACAAAGGGAATAGAGATCAACACAAACAACATTTCAGCTCGTTTTATTGCTCATGAGACCCACACATTGCATGTTGTACCATCATACAGCTAGACTTTCAGCATTTGTGGTCCAGATTGCAGTACACACCACTACCTCTAATACCCAGTAGCACGTCCTCTTGCATTGATGCATGCCTGTATTCGTCGTGGCATACTATCCACAAGTTTATCAAGACACTGTTGGTCCAAATTGTCCCACTCCTCAACGACAATTCGGCGTAAATCTCTCAGAGTGGTTGGTGGGTCAAGACGTCCATAAACAGCCCTTTTCAACATATCCCAGGCATGTTCGATAGGGTTCATGTCTGGCGAACATGCTGGCCACTGTAGTCGAGCGATGTCGTTATCTTGAAGGAACGCATTCACAAGATGTGCACGATGAGGTCGAGAATTGTCGTCCATGAAGACAAATGCCTCTGCAATATTCTGCCGATATGGGTGCACTATGGGTCGGAGGATGTCATTCAGGTATCGTAAAGCCGTTTCGGAGCCTTCCATGACCACCAGTGGCGTACGTCGGCCCCACATAATGCCACCCCAAAACATCAGGGAACCACCACCTTGCTGCACTCGCTGGACAGTGTGTCTAAGACGTTCAGCCTGACCAGGGTGCCTCCAAACACGTCTCCGACGATTGTCTGGTTGAAGGCATATGCGACACTCATCGGTGAAGAGAACGTGATGCCAATTCTGTGGGGTCCATTCAGCATGTTGTTGGGCCCATCTGTACCGCGCTGCATGGTGTCGGGGTTGCAAAGCTGGACCTCGCCATGGACGTCGGGAGTGAAGTTGCGCATCATGCAGCCTATTGCGCACAGTTTGAGTTGAAACACGACGTCCTGTGGCTGAACGAAACGCATTATTCAACATGGTGGCATTGCTGTCAGGGTTCCTCCGAGCGGCAATCCGTAAGTAGCGGTCATCCACTACAGTAGTAGCCCTTGGGCGGCCTGAGCGAGGCCTGTCATCGACAGTTCCTGTATCTCTGTACCTCCTCCATGTCCGAACAACATCGCTTTGGTTCACTCTGAGACGCCTGGAAACTTCCCTTGTTGAGAGCCCTTCTTGACACAAAGTAACAATGCGGACGCGATCGAACTGCGGTATTGACCTTCTAGGCATGGTAGAACTACAGACAACATGAGCAGCGTACCTTCGTCCTGGTGGAATGACTGGAACTGATCGGCTGTCGTACCCCCTCCGTCTAATAGGCCCTGCTCATGCATGGTTGTTTACATCTTTGAGCAGTTTTAGTGACATCTATGAACAGTCAAAGGGACTGTATCTTTGATACAATATACACAGTCAACGTCTATATGCCGGAGATCTGGGAACCGAGGTGATGCAAAACTTTTTTTGATGTGTGTAGATCAATTAGGGGATACAGCCAAAGTTCAAGGGTTCTTCTGAAAGAAGAAAATTACAGAACATACATTGGCAGGCTCTTAACTCAAGGAACATTTATGTGTCATTCTTAAGTACGAATGTACAATAGTTAAATTATCCTGCGATGTTTGTCGTTATCAAAGCGACTAAGTAAAAAGTACATGATTTAGTGAGTTTTATATACCGAATTTTACTTAACGGTCAGCGATAATCAAATGAAATATTTTCTTTCTTAAACGAAAATTTGCTAAAACCATGGGCGTCACAAGTACGAGTAACGTACAATACGAATTTATCACTTCGCACAAAATGCATTAGGCTATGCTAAGAAGAGCAATGCGAAGTATTCCTGATAGCTTGTTTTAAGAACAGGAAAAAAGATACGAGCCTTACAATAGTCGCGTATGATGTGTAACATCTGACATGTTATCCTACTATGAAATTGAGATGAGATATATGTGAAGTCATCTGACATGTTATCCTACTCGTATACTACACAGCTTGGACATTCTTAAAATGTTAATTTAAGCTCCGTTTTCATACTGGTACTATGATGAATGTACAGCATGAATTGGAGATATGCTACTGTCACACTTGTTTGAACAAACATCACAGTCATATTATATTGTAAATTGAGAGGAGGAATGAAACCATAGTCTCTAGCCTATTCGATAATATTCCTGCGCTGAATTGAGTTTTAAAGTAGTTATGAATACGCCTACTTGACAGTAAAGGGAATTCCTATAGTGGTCCATGAAAGGCTAGCCCAGTTCCCGTATAAAACATCGATATATATTATATTGATCAATGCATTACCGCAATGTGGGTTAATATCTGAATAGACATTGTGCAGAAACATAATACCGGCTTTGTCGACTAGTTACAATGATTCATATTAAAGCATACCATCATTTAAATACTGATACGAAGGCTATGAACATATTGTTGTTTTTCGTTTCAATCAGTTGACACCAGATTTCGCATGAGCGTTTACCGTTCAGTATGAAAGTGTTGAGCAAAGTTACTTGGAGAGGGGATGCCCATCACTTTTATCCAGAGATTGAAAAACATAATCATAATTGTTTTCAGCCAATATGATATAATGAATATTGTTACACCAAAGAACGACAACTTGAAGATGATTTATTGTATGAATATCTGTAATGGCGCCTCCAATCCTTGAAATAATCCGTATGTGATATACATTTCACATGGCCGACAGTGTGCCATGGTACCAATCTCCGACTCCGCGTGCTCATTGTTTCCTCTTACCACTACCTGCAGCTAGGAGGGATACGTTCCAGCTGGCAGTGCGTCTTACACACTTCCGTCCGATCTACTTCCGTCCGATCCACTTCCGTCCCATTTTTCAAAATCACTCCCACAAAAATATCCAGCAACCGAGTGGAAAGATGTTACACATAAAAAACGTGATGGATCCACTGTAACGGCCAGTACAGACTAGATATTTGGAAACAGTGCTATTTGAATTATTAGGCAGATTCATATGTAGGGATAGTTCCACAGTTTAATTTAACTCGGTAATTTGAAAATATCTGAAAATATGTCCTCCAGTTACCGTATTTAGAAAATAGGGCGAACTCGATTTACATTAGCATTTTAATGAACTGCTTGATTTTTATATTATTGTCGATACATGGTGATACCACTATTTTTTACCTGTTTTTAAGAACTGGACATTATGACAATGAATCTCAAAAGAACAAACGAGAACTTTCATGGACAAACACTGTGAACTAAAAACAATACATTCCTCCCAATCTTGCCATACACCAGCCAATGGTTTCAGACCAGTCAAATAATGAATATGAATTTCACGTAGCAAGCAAGAAATGAAAGGAGAATGGGGGGCGGGGGGGTTGAAATGAGAATTATAACTTGGCCCCGCCCATGGTACACGGGGCTACATGACCGCGTTGTCGCAGCCCCTAAACTGAGGAACCAACCAACCAACCATCCTTCTACAAACTCAATTAAAATGTATTTAAAATTACCGAAAGAAAAAAAGGAGCGCCTGATGACTCTTAGATGATGCACCCAGTAATTATGTCACGATATGTACGGTATTTACTTCGGGAAGTGATATTACTAATTGGTGAATATTGTTTGTAGGTTTGGAGAGATATAAAGTTCAATGTCTCGAAGAAAGCTGACAAAACCAGATATCGTACGGCTGGAGATGAAGGAGCAGTACCCTCACTCAATTCTTTTGAGCTGAGGGCATTGGGAGTGATGGGGTTCCAATACAAAGAGGGACCGGAGGTAAGTTAGTGAGGAAAAATGAATGATGATATATATAATTGGTTTTTGCTATTGCGGCCCTCTTAAATAAAGAATATTTCAGGGTGAACAGCAATTCCAATTGGAAGATTTGGTCCAGCAGTCGCACGACTCCCCATTTGAGGTCGTGTTCGTTGGCAGCGGTAAGTTTTCCTTCAATTATTATAGATTTGTTAAATATTCGGTAAGTTATGTCTTAAAGTGACCAATCATTCTGTGTTAAACGAGACACTCCGCACTTTTAGGATATACTAGCAGTAGTGCCCGGCTTCGCCCGGTGGATTTATTTGTTTTATGGATGACTAGCATTACCCGTCGCGGCTTCGCCCGCGAATATTGTAGTTGAAAGGAGTACAATTAGCAACGTCTCAATCATGAATGCTATGACGGATTTATCGTTTAATTTTGAATAATAATGATAATCATTTGGTAAAGACCGTAAACAATCAGACAATAAAGACAATATAACACAACAATGGCACATAAATATCAAAATCGCACGAACGTCACGTCCTCCTCAGTTTAGGGGCTGCCACAACGCGGTCACGTCGCATCGCATGTATAAAATTCGACTCAAAATCATAACACGGATACCGACCACAAACGTAAATAGGAAATAAATGAGATACAGTATATTAAGCACACTGAGTAAACACAAAATCCATTTACCTCAATTCCTATGAAAAAAAAGGACAGATCATAAAATTACACAAGTAAAAAACCCTCAAAGCCAACAGTTTCTCCATTTCACCTCATAATATACACCACATCGAAAAACCCTTAGACACGTGTCTGCGTATCTTTTTAAATCATTAGTTAATATACCGAGTATCACATCCCCAAATAAATCCACTCGTGACATATTGTTATTCAATGAAATGCACGTTAACCCCCTTAACACCTCTTTAGAACCCGAATATCCAAAAATCCTACCTTAGTGGACGTTTTCGACATACAGCGAACATATCCCCAAAATTCAATAAATGTCGCTGGGCGATGATGAGTGAGTGAGTCAGTGAGTCAGGACATTTTTTTTTTTTTCAGAATTTCACCCCTCTCCAAGGACCCTTAAATTGGATTTATGAAGAAACGGTCGAACACCTATTTACTTATTTTTAAGCTGATTGTTTTCCTTTGAGTTTCCAACTCCTCGCCTATGTCGTTTAAGAGATACACGCTCCGTTGGGAATCCTTCAACCCCCACTTTTCACCCCTTACACCTCATAATATACACCACATCGAAAAATTCTTAGACACTTGTCTGTTTATTTTTAATGATTAGTTTATATGCCAAGTATCACATCCCCAAATGGAACCACTCGTGAGTTATTGTTATTCAATGAAATGCACGTTTACCTCCCTTAACACCTCTTTAGAACCCG
Source organism: Meconema thalassinum (assembly GCA_946902985.2). Classification (NCBI taxonomy): domain Eukaryota; kingdom Metazoa; phylum Arthropoda; class Insecta; order Orthoptera; family Tettigoniidae; genus Meconema; species Meconema thalassinum. The sequence continues at coordinate 182,979,193 of OX336393.1, forward strand.
AATAAACAAACATCATTCCTTAGTGGACGTTTTCGACATACAGCGAACATATTCCCAAAATTTCATGTTTCTAACTTCAATAGTTTTCGCTGGGCGATGATGAGTGAGTGAGTTAGTCAGGACATTTTCTTTCAATTTGTTTTTCAGAATGTCACCCCACCCCATGGGCCCCTTAAATTGAATTTATGAAAAAACGTTCGAACACCTATTTACTTATTTTTAAGCTGATTTTTTCCCGGAGAGTTTCAAACTTCTCGCCATGTCGTTTAAGAGATACACGCTGCGTTAGGAATCCTTCAACCCCCACTTTTCACCCCTTTCACCTCATAATATACACAACATCGAAAAATTCTTAGACACGTGTCTGCTTATTTTTAATGATTAGTTTATATGCCAAGTATCACATCACCAAATGAAACCACTCGTGAGATATTGTTATTCAATGAAATGCAGGTTTAACCCCCTCAAGACCCCTTTAGAACCTGAATATTCGAAAATCCTTCCTTCGTGGACGTTTTCGATATACAGCGAACATATTCCCAAAATTTTATGTTTCCAACTTCAATAGTTTTCGCTGGGCGATGATGAGTGAGTCAGTCAGGGCATATTCATTTTTTTTTCAGAATTTCACTCCTCCCCATGGGCCCCTTGAATTGGATTTATAAAAAAACACTCGAACACCTATTAACGTATTTTTTAAGCTGTCTTTTCCCCCTGAGTTTGATGAGTGAGTGAGTGAGTCAGTCAGTCAGTTACGACACTTTCTTTCCTGTCCCCCCCCCCCCCCGAATTTCACCCCACCCCATGGGCCTCTTAAATTGGATTTATGAAAAAACGGTCGAACAGCTATTTGCTTATTAGCCTACTTTTCACATTTTGCAAAAATGAGGAAAAAGTAGTCTTATGAGATCGATCCGGGAAAATGTGTGTCTGTCTGTCTGTCTGTCCTTCTGTCTGTCTGGCTGTGTGTGTGTCCCCCCTATCAACTCCTAAACGGCTGGAGCAATCGAAATACAATTTGGTAGGAGTAAAGATCTATACCTGAATATCTCACGGCCATATTTGAAAATGATGTCAGTGCTACCAAATGCTGAAAAATCGCAATTGAAATTTGAGCTCCATGTTGGATATCTTGGAAGGTATGAATGGGAGTTATTTCAGAATCGGCACACATATAGATAATAATATTGCAGTTTAATTTCCAGAAGGCCATACATGGCAGTGTTGCCAAACTATTATAAGCCTACTGATAGGTCCAATATTTAAATGCATATAACTTCTACACTATCAATTGGAATCCAACCAAATTTCGTATGTTGTATGTGTACATAACCAGATATGACTGAACGTATTCTTATGAACCACCAGTGCTGCCAACTGTTAAAAAATGCTCTTAATTTCTTTTATCCAAATACCAATATATATGAGAAAGTATGCAAGCCGACAGCTTTAAACTATGCACACGTATAGTACATGACATTCTATATTAATTTGGAGTAACTTATATACGCCAGTGCTACCAACATGATTCTAAGCCTGCTGAGAGGACCAACTTTAAATACATGTAACTTCCATACTATCATTTGGATTTCAACCAAATTTCGTATGTGCTATGTGTACCACAACAGCTATGACTATGCGTATTCTTAAGAGCAACCAGGGCTGCCAACTGTTAATAAATGCTGTCTCTATTTTTGTTACCCTAATATCAATATATCAGAAAGAATGCAAGCCAATAGCTCTAAACTTTGCACACGTATAGTACCTGGCATTCTAGTTTACTTTGGAGTAACTAATATACGTCAGTGCTGCCAACATGATCCGAGCCTGCTGATAGGTCCAATTTTAAAATGCATGTAACTTCTATACTAACTAATGGATTTCATTCAAAATTGGCACAACAATAGATCATATTATTTCAGATTATTTCTGACCAATACATGCATGACACTGTTGCCAACATGATTTTACGCGCGCTGTTAGATCCAATGTTTAACTGCATGTAACGTCCATGCTATTCATTGGACTCCAACCAAATTTTGTATTCTGTACCTTAAGAGATGGAACTAAGAATATATTCAGTCACCAGGGCTGCCAACTGTAGTTCTCTATTAGGCTACATTATGCCAGGTATACAGTATGTCGAACTAATTAGAAATTTCGATATTACCAACTTAATTTCGTCATTATTCTAGATAGATCCATATCGATTAATCATTGGCATTAATCTTAAATTTTAAGAAAAGTAGGCTCTTTAGTTCGTCATGGAACTTCTTGTTTTTGAAGTTGATTTTTTCCGCTGAGTTTCAAACTCCTCGCCTATGTCGTTTAATTTTAAGAGATACATGCTCCGTTAGGATACCTTCAACCCCCCACTTTTCACCCCTTTCACCTCATAATATACACCGCATCGAAAAACCCTTAGACACGTGTCTTCTTATTTTTAATGATGAGTTTATATGCCGAGTATCACATCCCCCAATGAAACCAATCGAAAGATATTGTTATTCAATGAAATGCAGGTCTATCCCCTTAACACCCCTTTAGAACCTCAATATCCATAAATCCTTCCTTAGTGGGTGTTTCTTACTTACAACGAACATATCCCCAAAATGTCATGTTTCTAACTTTAATAGTTTTGGTTGGTCGATGATGAATGAATATCCAAAAATCCTTCCTTAGACGTTTTTATCATTTCAAATGATCTTGTCGACTTCATCGGTATGCTTGAGTCAAAAGTTATGCGTTACGGAGACGGTGACGTCATGCAGCCGCGCGTGAAGCCCAAGTTAATGAGTAATGGACGGCGAGTGCGTGACGTCATGTAACCACGCGGGAAGCCTAAGTTAATGGTTAATGGAGTCTGTTGAAAGAGTCCTGGGGCGTCGAGTGACCTGGGGCTTCGAGCGAAGCGAAAAGAATACAGGGCGACTCCTAAAGAGGTGTACAAGATGCCAGATAAGAATACAGGGTGACTCCTAAAGAGATATACAAGACGCCAGATAAGAATACAAGGTGACTCTTAAAGAGGTGTACAAGATGGCAGAGAAGAATACAGGGTGACTCCTAAAGAGATATACAAGACGCCAGATAAGAATACAAGGTGACTCTTAAAGAGGTGTACAAGATGGCAGAGAAGAATGCAGGGTGACTCCTAAAGAGGTGCACAAGATGTCAGACTCAAATACAGGGTGACCCTTAAAGTGGTGCCCGCGAGGGAAGCCCTCCTGAGCCTTTCTAACATGTGTAGTATTTGTAGCATGCGTCATTTGAAATTATATAACGTCTAATCTTTCAGACTGACTGTAATTTTTTTCTTCCAGAATTTTACTCCTCCCCATGGGCCCCTTAAATTGGATTTATGAAAAAACGGTCGATCACCTATTGACATATTTTTAAGCTGTTTTTCCCTGAGTTTGATGGTCAGTCAGTTAGGACACTTTCTTTCCTTTTTTTCCAAGAATTTCACCCCCCCCCCCCTCATGGGCCCCTTAAATTGGATTTATGAAAGAACGGTCGAACACCTATTTACATATTTTTTAAGCTGTTTTTTTACGCTGAGTTTCAAACTTCTCGCCTATGTCGTTTCAGAGATACACGCTCCGTTAAGAATCCTTCAACCCCCACTTTTCACCCCTTTCACCTCATAATATACACCACATCGAAAAACCCGTAGACACATGTCTCCTTATTTTTGATGATGAGTTTATATGCCGAGTATTACATCCCCAAATGAAACCACTCGTGAGATATTGTTATTCAATGAAATACAGGTTTAACCCCCTTAACACCCCTTTAGAACCTGAATATCCGAAAATCCTTCCTTAGTGGGCGCTTTCGACTTACAGCGAACATATCCCCAAAATGTCATGCTTCTAACTTTAATGGCTTTGGCTGGGCGATGATGAGTCGGTCAGTCAGTCAGTCAGTCAGTCAGTCAGGACACTTTGTTTTATATAAGAGATGCCTTGTATCTCCACCCAGTCATGGGGCAAATTCGTGTTAACCAACTGTTACAACTAACAAAGGGTGACTCCGGTGGCTTAGTTGGTAGCATGCTCAGCTTCTATGCCCAAGATCGTGGGTTCAAACCCGGCAGAAGTTGTCGGATTTTTGAAGAGCTTTAAAAATCCCTCAGTATGCTTTCTTTCGGAGGGGAAGTAAAGCCGACGGTCCCATGTCATAGATTTATGTCATGTAAAATAACCTTCCACTAACTACACTTGTGGATGCTAAAATGTGTAGGATAGTTTGATAACGCTATATTTGTTCCAACGTTCACCGCCAGGAGCTGGCTCCGATGGCATCTAGTAGCCAAGTCCGCAGCTAGGTGTCGTGGACGGTAGCATTTGGTAGTAAAAGTAGGAACTACTTGAATAATTGATCGTCTGCAGTCCGTCTTACTGAATCACAGATAACACACACTAATACAGCCATCACAATTAACACCGGTTAACAGACAAATTCTACACACACCCAATTTACACGGGGCTATATGACCGCGTTGTCGCAGCCCCTAAACTGAGGAACCAACCAACTAAGGAAATCTCGTCAGAAAGTCAAGAGCTGACCAACCTTTGGATAATAATAACTTCTTACACACAACAGTTCATATTAGCTGAAACAATTCGTTTGGTATTAAAAGTTCGGTGGCGTAGTTGGTAGCATGCTGAGCTTCTATGCCCAAGATCACGGGTTCAAACCCGGCCGAAGTCGTCGGAATTTTTAAGGGCGTTAAAATCCCTCAGTATGCCTTCCTTCGGAGGGAAAGTAAAGCCGGCGGGGTCATGTCATATATTTATGGCATGCTAAAGAACCTTCCACTAAGGACAATTGTGTGAAGCTAAATGTGTAGGTTAGATTTAATTAACGCTCTATAAGTTCCAACGTTCGTCGCCAGGTGCCGGTTGCGGTGGCATCTAGTAGCCAAGTTCTCAGCTAGGTGTCGTTGACGGTAGCATTTGGTAGCAAAAGTAGGAACTACTTGAAATTGATAGTCTACAGTCCTTACCTGAATTACAGATAACACACATTAATACAGCCATCACATTCAACACCGGTTATTAGACAGATTCTACACACACAAAAAGTACACGGGGCTACATGGCCACGTTGTCGCAGCCCCTAAACTGAGGAACCAACCATTAAATGCTCATTATTTATTTAATTTTTAGTTATGTATTTATTGTTTATTATTTTCTTATTAATTTCTTACTTTTATTGTTTACTCATTTATGTATGCATAGTTCTTTCTTATTTATGGTTAAAAATTGTTGAGTAAGTGTTTTCCTTCTATAATTGTCATAAACTGTTCTCTTTTCAAACTGTGTATAGAATAATGTGCATTTTAATTAGGCCAAATAACTAAATATGCTCATTTTTTATACGAAAAAACGTCGTACGAAAATAGCCCCGTGTGGAAGTTGTGTGATGACCTTTGTTATTGTGGTGGCTGTACTAGTGTGTGTATTTGTAAATCGGTAGGTTAGGATTGGGAAGGAGTCGGCCGTGGCTTAAGTTAGGAACCATCCCTGGATTTGCTCGTGTTGTACCCCTAGGGTACGCCACCATCATCCCCTAATACTAAAATCCCCGACAAATCCAAATGCCAAACACTTACTTCAGAAATCTACAAATACAGTTACAGAATTATAAAACCAATAAATTATCACCTCTATGAACTCAGGTAGCCTCGTGTCCCAGCCAACGACCCTAGGGAGGGCTATGACTTAGGAGAAATGTGCGGATTCCGCAGACGTAGCATGAGGCGTCTGTAAGAACTCCGGAAGGTCATGCCCCCGGATCAGTCTGTCTAAGTGCTACCTACGTGACGAACCGCTGCTGCTAGCTGAAGCGTAAGTGTCAAGCGATCACTACACTCACAGTTACACTACACTCCCATCCTCCTGTGCTTGGACTGTAATAATTATCTATTTCTATTAACTGAACTGCTATTTGCAAGCGTACCTCAAAATCGAGGTACACATTAAATTTAAACATAATAGAAGTCACTGGTCTTTTCCTTTATTTAATTAGCTGATAAGATCCTACCCTCTTAGATTCCCCCAGTAGGTAGGATCTAGAATTAGCACTATTACTTAATTGTTTCGTGACGTCAGCAGAGCGCCATAGCATAGCGCTGACCGTAGCAGGCTCTCTCTTAGTTCGCCTGTTCACGACTTACAGCAGACCGCTTGGTACCGTTATCGCGCATTGAGTACCAATCAAACTACCCTTCTTTCCACACTCGTACCCTGAACTACCCCGCTAAGCAGTACATTGGGGAGTTCTCCTTGTAGATCGTACTGACGATCTCAAACCACTAGATAATGCATACCTCTTACAAGTAATTGCCAAGCTTTCCCCCTAAACACTATTAGTTCATCCCTTAGGTTAACTCTTTGTACAGGTTACCCTCACAGGTACCTTACAAATGGTGGAAGCGCTAGGTACCGCGACGTTGTCTTAAAACAACGCCTAAAGGAGTACATACGAAGTATTCCGCGGAAAAGATCCCTAGAACCTAAAACCTCTTTTTAGCCAAGCAAACGCCACCCAAAATTGTTTTTTTTTTTGAAATAAGGGTCCGGTAATATTTTGATACCCAACCCAAGCCCGCCCCGATAGATAGTGCATTTTTAAACGCCACCCTTACCTAGCCATACACAATTTATAACCCCATAGATACGCCCTTACAGAAGGACGTGCAGTAAAGATCCATGCTTAGATATCAACATATTAGTAAGGTCAAGCGTGTAATCAGAGATACAGCACACAACCTCGCCGTTTCCACCAAACCACTACGCCCTAAAATCCTAGTTAAAAGCCCTGACTTAATAACAGAACACAACGCAGGCCAAATACTTACCGAACTTGAGGACGCAGTTATAAATCTTAAGCTCAAGTACCCAAACGCAATCAGACAAAAACGCCCCCTCACACGAGCACAAACACAGAACGCTCAACAGTCGTCCTCAGATAGCGGTGATAGTGAGGAATTCACCCCCACATTACCATACGCTATATTACAGCACGTTAGTGACACGCAGCAAACCTACAACGGGTCGCAGGTTCTGTTACAACAGTTAGACGAAATTCCACACAATTCTTCGAACGGGGGACTAATCGCAGATATACACGCCATCGCCTTAACTCTAGGCAAACACATTAACAAGGCGATTTCCACACTACAGGCGGTTAACATTGAGCATAACTTGTCACTGGATAATATCCAGGGTACTGAGCAATTCAACCCTCAGGACGCTCCACACTCTACCCCTAACCACCCAGGCACCTCCCAAAGCGGAAATACCTATATAACACCAGTTCAGATTCACCAGCAACCCCTAAGCCACGCACACTCTAACGTTGCATTAAATAACAGCGACTTAGATTCCCCAGTTGAGCGCACCCCCTTAATTACCCCCCGACACTTCCTACAGCGCGGACATGGCCATGCCTACAAAGTATCCCATGATACAACCTGCTAAATACCCAGGTGACAAGCAGGACCCCGAGGAATATTTGAGAGCCTTCAATCGAACGGCTTAGATTAACGGCTGGACAGCTGAGTATAAAAAACTCCTATTACCAGCCTACCTCACTAAATCGGCCCTCACGTGGTACGAACTCCATGAAGCCACCTTGGCCGATGCCACGTGGGAACAATTTTCAGCCGCCCTCGTCAATACATTTCAACTAACCCCTGATGAGGATGATTTGTATGACAAAATCCGCGCTCGCACACAAGGTCCCACGGAAGGCACACAGGCATACATTAATGCAAAATTATTAATGTGTGAGAGGTATAATAGGGAGATGTCAGACAGGCAAAAAGTACGGCTCCTTATGCAGGGAATGCGCCCTACCTTGGTGGACAAGCTCTGCACATTGCAAAGCAACACCGTACTAGAGTTACAAGCCAATATTAGATTTATCCAAGAGGGCAATAAAATGACTCAAAAAGCCGTGGACCAGCACATCCGCACGGATAACGGTGATTTGCATCAGCAAATCCGCGATCTGACCAAACAGATGCAGAAGATGCAAATTACGGCCATCCACGCTAGCCCTAAAACCCGCCCTCGTAGGGATGATCCTAGGGATACATGGCGATCACCAAGGGGCGATCAACAGGATCATGGTAGACCTAACCACCCCCATTGGCACAATTCACCCCCGGTAAGAGAGGCGAACTATTATTCGCAATACCAGGAGGAAGTGCCACGCCATAACGAATCCCATCACTTCCCGCAGACACAGTATCTGGCAAATACTCGCCCACGCGGCAATCCATCCCCAGATCATACACCAAACCGTCATCCCCAATATAGGGACGACCGAACTTGGCATCGTAACCAAAACACAAGGTACACACGCCCACTCAATACCCCTCAATACCGTCGGCCAAACACTCCCCCGTAGCAGGAACGGTATGAGCCTCAATACGAAAGGCCTCCCCCAGCATACCCTCAATACGTCCCTGTCCAAAGAGAAAGAAGACCGGAGGACTATACACTGCCCGATCACCCCCCCCCCCCACGGGATTCACGAAAGCATTCACCCCCGCGAGATAGACGAGTATTACACCCCAACCCCCAATATCTGCCCCGGCCAAACAATTGGCGAGACGAGGCGCCCAGGGGACAACCTCGTTATACAGACAACAGAGGTTATGCCCAGCAAAAAAACTATTAGCTGGGGAAGGGCCAGCACCCACTCAATCGGATAACCCTTCCCCGGTAACCATTAAGCATTCCAATCAACCCTCGCAGAACAACTGCACTGTCAGGTCCAGTAAACCGAAAGTCCCCCCAACTTACGCCCGCCAGAATACAGCGCAGGAAATTCCTCCCCGTTCGCAGCTCCAGGCACATAGGTCAAAGGGGATGGTAACTGCTTCTTTCGAGCACTCAGTTTCCTGCTCCATAGAAATGAGGACCAGCATAAAGAACTCAGAACACAACTGGTCATGTATGTTATGGCACACTGGGACGATTATAAGTATTTCCTCGCTGACGGTAATGATGCCTTATTCCCCAATAAATATGCATATGGGGATTACATGCATCGAAACGGCACATACGCTGGAGCGACGGAGGTTACCGCTCCAGGCCATGTCCTTAAGACTAATATCCATGTCTATACACTGGACAAGATGGAACCCACTCTTTCCACAGTAGGCTATGACCAACATCTATACCTTTTGTTCACAGGCAATCCGAATGCAGGTCATTACAGCCCTCTCACTAACAAATCGCCTCACACACCTCCACCCTCCGCCTCTCAGGTTGGAAAAGAGGACACTAAAGGCGCACTAACGGCCGACAATAAGATCGCAACCCCTAAGGACGTTTCCACAACCAGCGTAGTTAAACTACCCGTGATACGCCCACCCACATTGATTCCACCTGCGGACCCAAGCGGCCCGACCACTAAACCAGGCGCGGCGAAGCCGGTGACTTGTATCGCTACTGGCGCGCATAAGTCACCTCCACAGCAAGCCTGCTATAAACCCACGACCACTCACACACACCGGCCCTTTAGAACGCCCCTACCGAGGCCAGAATTCATATCCCGGAACAGCAAACATCATTCTAAGTATTTATCCATCCACCGAAAGCTCAAGAGAAAGCTTAGGACAATACACATGGCAGACGGGCATGACACAGCTGAAGTGCGACTCCCAGTTTCACGGGACTCAGCAAAGCGTGTCAGGTTCAGTGATCAGACCGCAGCTCCGCGTTTGCGTAACACAAATAACAGACCGGTAGAAAACACAGTCTCGCAGGGCGCGATAAATAACGATAAACATAATTCACCGTCCCAAGATCCCACAGCACCGATCATGACATATACTCTTAACAACATGTATACTGCACAGGATGGACACAATATTACAGCCCTCTCTAGCCCGGCCAAAATTAACGGGTATAAAATTCAGATCTTGCTAGACACGGGGTCAGCTATTTGCTGCGTCAGCAGTAAGTACATTAACGGCGAGCACATACACAGGATGCCTCTCAACACTCGCCTTGTGGCTGCTAATTCCCAAACCATTTCATGCTTAGGCACTACTGACATACATCTCCAAATAGGTTCTTTTGAAACTAGATATCCCATGTTTGTAATTAAGGACCTTTCCTTCCGGGTATCATCGGCACGAACTTTCTTGCCAAGTTCGAAGCGAACATTAGCTTTGTCACTAATGAAATGCGATTAGTGAACGGAGACCTTATTACTACACACCCGATATCGTACGCCCGGAATACATACAATCCACGAGCGCAGCGAGTCCCGCGCGCGCACTAGGTCTCTCCGTTGGTTACCATATCTCCGCCAATGAACACAAGTGATAACACAGCCACGCCCGCCACTGGGGAAGCACAGTCACTAACCCCAGAGCACAATAGAAAGCTTGCAAACCTCTTAGAAGAATATAAGGATATTTTTGCACATTCCCTTGCCGATTTATAAGTGACCGACTTAATTCACCACGTCTCGAATTGACCAGTGATGCTCCGGTTCACCAGGCACCTTACAAGGTTAGCGCTAAGGAGAGACAAGCTATAGAAACACAAATTCAGGAGATGTTGGAAGCCGGCATCATCCATCCCATTGTGTCCAACTATAATGCTCCGGTAATCCTTACCCGTAAACCCGATGGTTCGTATAGGTTTTGCACAGATTATCGACGCCTTAATAGACTAATTAAGAGTGACAATTACCGGCTACCGCGCACAGACACTTATCTAGAGACCTTAAGCGGAGCTAAATATTTCTCGATAATGGACTGTTATTCCGGATTTTATTCAATCCCTGTCTATGAACCCGATAGGCATAAGTTGGCATTTGTCACCGAAAACGGCCTCTTCGGTTATGCCGTACTCCCAATGGGTTTAAAGAATGCCAGTCAAACATTCCAAAAATTGGTACATAAGGCATTCGCGGGCCTCAAATACCGCTCGGTATTAACATATATAGACGACATAACAGTCTTCTCACAAACATTTGAAGAACACATCATACACTTCAACGAAGCTTTTGACAGGATTAGGCACGCTAAATTGAAGCTAAAGCCATCCAAATGTCAATTTGCAAAAACGAAGGTCCACATTCTCGGTCACATTGTTAGCCGCGACGGCATCACACCTGACCCTGCCAAAGTCGCCGCCATCACCGACATTCCCATGCCGGAAAATATTAAACATCAACGTTCTTTTTTGGGGCCTCGCAAGTCATTACCGTCGTTTCATTCACGGATTTGCACAGATAGCTAACCCCCTAACCGAGCTTACACACGAGAAAACGCCCTTTATAGTCACAGAAATACATAGAGAGGCTTTCGATAAACTTAAACACTTACTCACTACACCGCCCCTGCTCCAGCATTTTCAGGAAGGTAGGCCCACCTTCGTACATGTGGTTGCAAGCCAATTTGGCATCGGGGCAGCCCTGCTACAAGAGGCCGATGATGGCAAACAACATCCAATTACATACGCTAGCCATAAACTTACACCGGTAGAAACCAGATATTCCGCGACCGAATGAGAGATGCTCGCATTCTCTTGGGCCGTAAATTACTTCCGGGCATATCTATATGGTATCCACTTTACGGTAGTTACGGATCATGCCAGCCTTCTTTACTGGGATAAATTTAAAAATCCCAATTCCCGGCTTAATAAGTTCATATTTAAATTATATGACTACACATTTGAAGTTAAGCACAAGAAAGGTAAGGCACACTTTGATGCAGACGGTCTATCGAGACTACCTGTACTCGACCCACCTGACGAAGATGTCAATCATGCCTGGGACTCCTTATCCACATTTGCCGTCACTCACATTGATCTAAAACAAGAGCAATTAAACGATCCCCAGTTGGGACCAATTAGGATTGCCTTACATGATCGCGACCAGGTAGATAGTAAAACTGCCCGCTTATCACGCAGATTTTTTATTGATAAGGACGATCTCCTTAGGTACAAATCCACGGCCACGCATGACGTCACACCCGTTGCCCTTCCCACTACACTCCGAAACCACATAATGGCGGAATATCACTGCCCACCCCTTAACGGCGCACACTTTGGAGTCCATAAAACATATTTGCGCATTCGCAATAAGTACTATTGGGAAAATATGAAAAATGACATCACAGAGTTCATTAAAACTTGTCACACATGCCAAAGATACAAACACCGACCTGGTAAACCCCATGGCTTACTCCACCCCATCCCCGTAGGTGAACTTTTCCACCGCATAGGTATTGACGCAAAGGGTCCAATTACAACATCAGACAAAGGTAACAAATACATATTGGTAGCAACTGAGTACCTTACCCGATACATTATCACCAAAGCGGTCCCAAAAGCTAGCGCACACCAAATTGCAGAGTTCCTCATGGAAATCATTACCAAGTATGGTATTTTCCACACATTGTTATCCGACAGAGGAACAGTTTTCACATCTAATGTCATTACACAGCTCCTTAAATTGCTTCACATAAAGGCATACACAACCACTAGTTTCAGCCCTCAGACGAATGGATTAACTGAAGCTATGAACAAAATCCTTGGCGGCGCGATAGCTCGTTTTACTAACGACAAGGGCACTGACTGGGATAATTACCTCCCAGCGGTTACATTTAGTTACAACACATCCGTGTCGCAGGCGACCAAACACACCCCGCACTTTCTTTTACACGGATACAATCCGTGCAGTCCGATCGACAACATTTACATCCCACAGGATACACTCCCTAGCAACGCTGAGAGGTTGCAGTATTTGTGCACAGCCCGTGACACAGCGCGACATAATATCCGCACTCCACAAAACAGGCAAAAACTCACATATGATAAAACCCACAAACACCAGGAATACAAACCCGGACAGCTCATTATGATATGGTCACCCACTCGCATTAAAAACGTATCCGAATTCCTTATCCCGAAATGGACAGGTCCGTTCAGAATCCGGAGGAAAATTTCGGACTTAACTACCTTGTCAACATTCGACACAACCACAAAATTATTAAGGATACGGTTCATGTAAGGCGTATGAAACCCTACCATTCCCGGAAAACCATCCCCACACCTCGACCCTCCGTGGCTAAGAAACGAAAGCGTTAAATCATCAGTATCAGGGATTAAACTATATTTTTCCCACACATAGCCCAAACCCAGGACCATATGAATCAAACGAGCGCCCTACGCGCTACGGCATTTAGTAGCCATGCTCACAACTAGCAGTCACCGACAGTTCCCCACAGTCCATAATTACGAAGCTTAATTATAAGTTTGCATGTTTAGTTATAAATGATATAATAATGTGTACCAGGTTATATTTATTATGTCTCATGTCTGTCTAGGATTATGAATTCTGTTCGCACACACTAGTTTAAGACAGGTCAAGGCTAGATATATATTTAGTAGTACATATGCCTCATATTCCCCTTAAGTCCCCAAGAACACGGTACGCCAAATAAGCATTGGCAATAGCGCCAATTGCACTATGGCATCTAGTAACCACAGTCTGAAACAGAGGTCAACACCAATCCCGGTTTGGCCCCACACCATAAGTAGTCTTCAGTTGCAGAATTCCAAATAGGAGATGCCGACTTAACATTATTAATAATAGTTCCATATTTATAATATGTACAGTGCAGGTATGTCTTTACAGGTATTATATTGTAGACAAGGCCTTGCATATGTAATACACATTGCTCAGCAAGCGAGGTCAATCCTCTGCCCCGACATACGGAAGTAACGAGAGCCGTAATGCTCAGTCAGCAATACACGATACATCCATAGCAACAGCTCTTTCCGACCAGTCACATAGACTACCACGCTCATACATGGCCGTGCGTAAAACGGGTCATTCACACAAATGGAGGGCACATAGCAAACCACGAAAAGATTCCTTTACCATAGAAAGATATCTAAACACTTCATATTCATACAAGCTTATACAGAACGCACATTTTAACCTACTTAACCGCACATAGATTTCCATACACGGTCACGAGCATTAGGCGACCGACTTAAGATCAACTCACCTGTCACAAGGGACGATACATTAACGTACCCTTCCCCCACAAATATACTCACAACACCCAAGTGATAAGCACCGATACATAACTTAATTGTTTATATATATATATATATATATATATATATATATATATATATATACTTTCGGCAGCGAATAATACATTACGGAACATACCATACAATTTCTATAGCGAACGCCATTACCCCAGCAGTAGCGAAAGCACATACAGAGTTACAGATACTACAATAACACAGGTCGGTGGACCTAAGCATGTCCTTTAAACTGCCTAACATGAGTACACCCTGTTGTTATTACCCTAATAGGTCTATGGACCTAAGCACGTCCTTTAAACTGCCTAACCTGAGCTCAATCTTCTGTCATTACCCTAATAGGTCGTTGGACCTAAGCACGTCCTTTAAAATGCCTAACACAAATACGATATTCTATTATTACTCTCATAGGTCTTGGGACCTAAGCATGTCCTTTAAACTGCCTAACTCGAATGCAATCTTCTAGTAATACTCTCATAGGTCGTGGGACCTAAGCACGTCCTTTAAACTGCCTAACACAAATACGATCTTCTGTTAATACTCTCATAGGTCTTGGGACCTAAGCACGTCCTTTAATCTGCCTAACACGGACACGATCTTCTATTATTACTCTCATCGTTCATAAACGATTCACACTATATCCTAGGCCACTGATAGCAGACTAGTACAATAACTATCGCCAAACATTCCAGGATGATATATCTTACCATATTTCAGCACCGACATAGGTTCGTGCAGACAACACAATAACACAGGTTAGCCGCAGTGCATACACACAATGGCCTAACAGCTACAAGAACACAGGTTAGCGACCTTTCGCCAATGGAACGCAATACTCATACACTAACGCAGATTAGCGACCTTTTGAAAAGGCATAGAAGTAGACATACAACAACACAGATTAGAGGCTGTCCCTATAGGCCAAAGCGGATTCACACTCATGACAGGGTATAGCGACATTCGGTATAATTCCGCACACAATTGCGCTAGTACACAGGCGGATTACTACCACTACAGCCAATAGGATTTGATACAATCACACAGGTTATTATACCGTCACAGCATCAGCCTATATAGATCAGCTGAACAAACAGTTAGGAAACACTGGGAATAAGGTTGACTTATACTTACACATATTACATATCCCATACACTGCAATCCAAGAGATATTCTTTAATACATATCAACCACTTGTAACACACAGTACTGCAAACTGCTCATAGACAGTGAGCGCGCTTCGCACACACTGCCGGATGCGAGAAATGCTCACACAGCTTCTCGACATACGAGACGCCGGAACTCCAAGACGCACACGTTATACACAGCACTCATGACGTTATCACATACTCCTTTCCATATATTTTTTCTCCTCTCAGGGGATCTTTAAATTTTATTTCTAGTTCACAGTGGCATTGACCACCCAGTACCGTCATAAAGACAGACAAAATGAACAGTTTTCCCACGAGGCGATTTTCATCTTAGACGACGGAGCAGGGAAATCATTTACATTACAATTATAATTATAATCATCTCATCCTAGCCGACTACCGATTGGACTCCTAGAAATTTCTAGGGGATTGGGGCTATACCTCTAACAGTCGACTTAAGGACCCATTTATCATCCTTACGCTAAGTACAAACTGTTCATAATGATCTACTATATGACGAAATAATATTCGTAATTTCATAAGTAATTTCATAATTTCATAAGCGCCACAAGGCTCCAACAGGACCACAAATCCTTATAATAGATCCCCTTTAATTCACATCTACACAGTAAATGCACACTTAGCGTTAAAATCATAAGTTGGCCACATTAAAAATACATATTACATATTTTCGTTTTGAGGCAACGTGATACGACATGGCACATACCAAGATATATATATATATATATATATGTCCATTAGTATCACAATAACGCCATGGCCCATAAATGTCCTACAGTAGACCTAGGGCGTAATTAAGCCAAGGGCAGGTTAAGTCCTACCTTCCTGGGTCAAAACACTATAGGATGCGTATCAGCCATGAGCGCACAGATATAATTATATTCGGCACTCAATACGTTGATGGTCCATAGCTGTTCTGCGTGTCTCTAAGGCGTCATTAAGTCAAGAGCAGGTTAAATCCTACCCTCCTAGGTTGCCGATAAGGAATAAGTATCGACCATAGACATAGACATGCCGAATTTTATAGATAACGATTAACAAAGGCCCAATGATTTTATTTAATATATAAAGACTAAATATCCACTTGATTCCACAAACATAAGATACGAAACAGGAATACATCATCTCCACAACAACACATTCAGTTAGGGGAATACAGTATATAGATCTCACTTCCATACAACAGAATGCCCGGTAAATGTAGCCCATTATGCTACTCCACGGACAGTCCAACATTGCGGAGTACAATATTCACTATGCATATATATATATATATATATCACTGCACCCCGCATTATTTTTTCATTTTCCCGAAGTAGACGGGAGTAAACCACGGAAACACTTTTCCTACAGGGTGACACCCAACATTGCTACACCCACTTGGAATCACTACATGCGTCCACACATTCACAGTACAGTATAATACAATTTGTAAATTAGGTACAGAAAAACTCAATATTTTTTTATATATACACCATTTTGCATTTTCCCGCAGTAAGTGGAAGTAAACCACAGACACACTTGTCTACAGATTGACACCCAGCATATTACTGCGCCCCGCATTATTTTTTCACTTTCCCGAAGTAGGCGGGAGTAAACCACGGAAACACTTCTTTACAGAGTGACACATAGCATTTTTGCATCCACAAGGAATCGCCATATGCTTCCGGACATGCACAATACACTCCAGCATACTCCATAAAGTGTATACAAGAAGCACAGTAGTTATATATATATATCATTTGCCACATTTGATTACGCTATGATGACAGCGTAATCCCATTAGTGTTCCCCAACAGAAGGACATGCGTGGTTTCCCGATACACAGACGGGAAGTCAATAGCCTACACCCAGATTACATAATACACAGGCTGTATAGCATATGACAATGCATAAATGACAACCACTCCATTTGACACATAACACGTGTTCTTGACAGTTCATCTACTGTATAATAACAAAGCACCCTGCTTTACACCCACTCATAGCGCTCAGGTCCAATCAGAATAGCGCCCCGATAAACATGAACTACTGCAGCCCGACAGCCAATCAGCACTTTCAGTCCCGCCTCGCAGTAGCCGATATCTGACACCTTCCGTATACACACGTTATCACAAGCCACACCTCTCACGTGACGAGTAACTATCGGGCAGCCATAATTAATATACTCTCGCGCGCTGAATTCAAACGACAGTGAGGGCGAGACATATAATTCTCGGAATATACCATACCCACCAGGGTAACCAAATATTTTTCTTTCGGTTCACCCCCTTCAGCCCTCAATACTTAACACCGGGACAGCATATTTCACGGCAAGAAGCCTGTATTATCGGTGATATTCACACAGCGGCGCGTCACACATATACACCGTATTTTATCTTTCAGCGGGCTTTAGTAAACTTTTGCCCTCGAATACACCCTTGTATAGGAACACCTTCCAACATATGAAAACACGGGCATGTCTCCGTGACCATACAAATAAATAAATTTACTTCCCCCCCCCCCACGCATTTCCCCCTCTTGAACTCCACAATTAAGACACCACATTTAGTGGAATTCCTAGACCCGTTTACCACATAGATGGCATTCACATATTCACTTAGACCACACATATAGTGCACAGAAATGTAACCTGGTTTAGAATATATATATACATATAAGACAGAATCTCTAGCTTATGGGATCATATTATTTATTATATTCGCGGTACAGCGATATTGAACAAAATATTCTCTTCCAGATTCGGACGAGCAAACTCATTTACAGCGATAGCGCATTAATATTCCCCCCCCCCCCCCCCCACACGCATTTTCCCCCTCTTGAACTCCACAATTAAGACACCACATTTAGTGGAATTCCTAGACCCGTTTACCACATAGATGGCATTCACATATACCATCCCGCCGAACACTAGAATGGCAATACACACTTATGGATCCCCACATTTCCGCAGGGTGGATAGGATATTTTTTGCAGCAATAATCCCCCCTATAGGAAGGACTTAGATCACACATATAGTGCACAGAAATGTAACCTGGTTTAGAATATATATATACATATAAGACAGAATCTCTAGCTTATGGGATCATATTATATAATAATCCTAGATGACCAGTTTTAGAATATAGGCTTCATAGTATATAAGTCTAGGGTGTATATTTTACGAATACAGACAGCAGTCTAATATTATTATTATGGCCCCAGATGCCATATATTGCGACTAGTGCGTCCAAGCTTAAAAGCACATCTCCGTCCTACTATACATTATTAACACTATACAATGACACACTTGTACAATTGTCCCCTATTAATGCACGGCACTTGGTAATCATGCAATTACCAGGGTGTACGACATGCTATATCGCTCATGGCTAATGTTAATAAACATTCGGAACTTTAAAGCTAACAGTTTAGCGTCCCAGGCATAACAAGCTAACACCAGTGCATGAATTGTTTTATTTTATAACCAACATTTTACCCTGCATGCCAGTTTAGAGCATATATGCCACCCTACCTCCTTCAGTACGGTATCTAACAACCACGCTGAACACCCAGGTCCTAACCAATAAAATCCTCACCCACACCGGTCGAGAGATACTGCCACTTAACGTTTCCCAACATCCCCATAGGACCACGATTCCTTGGACCTATCTTACCATCCATTTACCCGCTACTTACAAAATTCTAACATACTTACAACTGCCCATTAACACGGGAATACCCTTCCACATCCTTAACTTACCCACTAACATGTGAGAGGGAATTATACGCAGCTGACATTAGCTGGATATCCGACAAGCCAGGCGCAACGAAAAGTGCACTGTGCCACCACAGTCATCCCCCCCGTATAACTATAACACCCCACACAACACAATACCGCTTGACACTCTCTTTTCATGGTTTGTGCACGGAGGTGCACTATGATAGATGTGACCCTATTTTCCAGCGGAAAATAGGACTTGGTAAGTTGTACCCAGGACTGAGGGCAAGCATAGCCCAGGACCTGACATGTTATGACTTCGACGTTGACGACCGACGGGAGGTCATAGTGGTGACGTGTTAGGGTGGGCAAGCGCCCGTGTTCGAGGATGTCCCTAGCCTGGCTCCCCTAGCACGGGGTCCGTTATACCCATTTTTATGCCCTAACGTCGTCTAAGCTATACCTGCGGATGGAGGCTTGATGGTTCGATGAGGGAATTAACTACCCCCGCATCGGACAGGATACATCCTCCTTCCCAAGACGACCCACTTGACTTGACGTTAGTTACCATGTTAGATTAAGTAAATGCTCCATAGCGGGGGCCAGTCCTGCAGCGGCAGGTGAAGATGAATGACAATGAATAATACTGAATAAGGATGAAATGGAATAACGAATTAAGAGAATAATGAAATAATGAAGTAAGGAAATAATGAAAGAATATAATAATGAAATAAGGGAATAATGAAATAAGGAAGGATTGAAATAATGGAATAATGAAATAAAATACTGAATAATAATGAATATATGATCCCCCGAGCCGAGGTATCTAACACCGATGTTCTCCTCTGTTGATGCCCCCGGAGGGTATCACCTATGATACTTGAGACTTAAAATATACGACGAAGCTACGGTTCTCTCCCTGGCCGAGGTTACAACTACCGTTGGACGCTCTGGTTGTGCCCCAGGGGAGGAATATATTGATATTGCCTAGATGGCAATATATAAGCGCCGCGGTCTATACCATTCACATGAGTGTCCTTCAATGGAAGGGCCGATAGCATAAAGAAATACTAAGGTATAGACAATATTAAACAAAGGAAGACTGCGCGCAAAGGTATAGGAAAGAGATGAATAGGAATAAAGTAACGCGAAGTTGTAGGAAATAATGAGTAAGAAGGCATAAAGAAATACACAGGTATAGACAATAAGGAATAAAGGATGAAATAGCACAAAGATATAGTAGAGAGATGAATAGATATAAGGTAACGCAAAGATATAGGAAATAATAAGCAAGGAATATAGAAATACCAAGGTATAGAAAGTAATGAATAAAAGAATGAAGTAGCACAAAGGTATAGAAACATGATGAATAAAAATGAAATAACGCAAAGGTATAGGAAATAATTAGTAAAGCATTAAGAAATACAAAGATATAGGCAATAATGAATAAAGAAGGATGTAGCACAAAGACATAAGAAAATGACGAATAAGAATAAGGAAATGCGGAGGTATAGGAAATAAGGAATAATGAATAACACAAACAGGAAGGTATATGAAAGTATAAAATAACAAATGGCCAGTATTAATTTTAGGTCCATATTTTATGCTTATATTTATGTCTTAATTTTTCAGCGCAGGTTGAAAACCTGAAGCGCCAAATCCTGACACAGCGCACACAGAGGTGCACAATTTGCGCAAATGCATCGGGGGTAGCTCCATTTTGAGCACTCGCCGAGATAACCGATTAAAGTGAAATAATATGCTATATTTTCAGAATGACATGTTTTTTTTCTGTATATATCCACAGATTCACCCCACAGATGCCGAGGGTGGACACCCTACATTGTAATTGTATGTATATTTTTGTCCCAACAGATGGCGACATGTTATATCTAATAATATATGTATCTCTTACTATACAAATTTCCCTCCCCCACATTTCACACTCACACGGCCAATACACGATCCCCCAACACATGATATATGTTTCCAGGTGTACATCCGAACCACGGTGGCGATATACCTGTGGGATATCCCCCACTGGAGGTCGGAACAACAATAACAATTTAACACCTGCAATGAGAGGTGCACTACGGCCACACAGCTCGCGCCTATTTATGTGAAGGACGAGTTGTGCTGCCAAGATGACTTCGCTTTCCCACAGGGAGCGAGTCATACTATAGACTACACTATAGACATGTAGTTACATAGCCTGCAGGTCTTAAATAGTAGTTTAAACATAGATATTGAATAAGAGTGCACTCAAGGTAATATTATAATTGATAGAGTACGGTATTTTTTGTAAATGCGAGCATATAATAGGAATATAGTTGCGCAAATTGGGTATTATTAGTATATTGGTATAGTTAATAGAGTTTTGTTCTAAATGACTAAATATGGTATTGTTACTAGAAGGTTATTGTTGCGAGAATTTGATATTATTATGATTAATGGTATTGTTACGATAAGGTTACTGTTGCGAACGTATGAAGTTATTATGATTGATTGTATACACATTGTTTTTCCTTTCTATTCTTTTAAACTCCCTGTTGTAAAAATGTCGTATTTCCTCCCCACAATAAAACACTTATAACTATATTCCCTTAAACTACACCCTGCGACATTTCTTTATTTCTTTCTCTCCACCCTATCGCTTTTACACACACGCAGGGCACGCGAGGGCAGTTTTTCATCTGCACCGGAGGTACGTTGCTTGTATATCCTCCCCCCACCCCTAGGATGTTTTTTTCCTCTCGTTGTGTTCCTGCACCCCTTTAGTTGAATGACGAGGATATATGTTTTATTGTTTATGATGTTTTTAATGTTTTGTTTATATATTCTCCATTCTCTCGACACCAGATGTCCCTCGTGGCTTAGAGATAATGCGACTACAACCAATAGCATAGTAAGTTGTCACTTAAATACATTTTGTTCAACCCATGATGATTTTAATAATATTATTATGATAATTTCCTATGTTCAGAGAAGCAAGCTGAACAGATGGCAATGTTGGAAGGGACAGAGTCATCCATAGACGAGAGCCAATCACAAACATTCCACGAGGATGAGGATGAAGTTGAGGAGGTGAATATGTTCGAGGATGTCCCCACAAGTCTTCAGGAGTCACATGCAAGTAAGTGCCAGGCCTAACGAGAGGCAGGGGCAAACGGGGCTGTAGCCCTGGGACCCGGTCTTTCTGAGAGGCCCGCGAAAGTAGAAAACCCTAAAGTAGACAATTTTACGTATTTGCCAACAAATGTGACATTTTATGATATTCAGTGTATCTGAATCAAATGAATATGCTACAAAATACTATACATGTAAATAACCATTATCTTCATATTTTCGCGGCCAGAGAAATAGTAAAGATTCCACTGTTTATAGGGAGGAAAGTTTCTTAATATCATTTCAAATCGACCTAATTGCCGCTACGGTACATTAATATACCTTCGCAAAGTTTAGTACGGTACATAATATTGTGGAAGGCGTCGAACTTGTTCTTGTGATGAGAGAGAGTCAAGATTCGGTCAGATACATCAGAAACGACATTACAAATTTACAATCAACAAAATTAGGATGTTCCAAAAAAAGTAATAAAAAGCACAACGTTTTTCAAGGGGCTTTAAAAATAAAAAAGCAAATTTGATATTTACACGATGTCATGGGACGAGAAATACGGAGGGGTCCCGTAAGTGATAGCCCTAGGGCCCGTACTCGCTCTCCATGGCCCTGGTACGTGCTACCTGTATACATTTGTTGTATATCGTCACCTTCCTGCAGGAGCAATATTACAATTATTTATTTATTTGTCTAGAAGAAGATTCCCGAGAGCAGAGCTCTGTCGTGGGGAACAGTACATAGTTCATTGCACAGATGACGGACTAGCTATACATAGGCTAAATTATAATACATTTATAGTACGGTGTGTTTGAAAAAGAACTCCCTAATTTTAATGTGTCCCAGAATCTGTACAACGTGACATACACTATTTGTGGTGTGTGATTCATCAACTCTCCAAGTTTGGCTCCCTTGCAGTTGGCAGGTCTGCTAGACCTTGAGACGGCCCCAGTGTTTGTTTCCTCTGTTCCCTCAGTTCAGTCCAGGCGTGCAGAGCAACTCAGTAGCAATGTTTACTCCGCAACAGAAAGCACAGTGTGTTATTTGGCTTGTGAAAACTGAGTCAGTTATATCAGTTCAACGTAATTTTAGACGTCAGAATGGTGGTGAACCACCTACAGCAAAAGCTATCCGTCATTGGCTAATGTTTTTCAAGGAAACCGGTAGTGTTTTAAAAGCAAAATCATCAGGTAGACCGAGAACTTCTGAAGATGTTGTTGAACAGATCCGTGTTTCGTGTGTTGGGAGCCCGAAGAAGTCATTGGTCAGACGTAGTCTACAATTAGGAGTGCCTAAAGGTACTGTGTATGATTCTGTACGTAAAAGACTTATGTTGCGCCCCTAAAAATTGCAACTGTTAAATGAATTTAAACCTACTGATAAAATCAAAACTTGGAGAGTTGATGAATCACACACCACAAACTAGAATAGTGTATGTCACTTTGTACAGATTCTATGACACATTAAAACCAGGGAGTTCTTTTTCAAACACCCTGTATACAAATATGCAATTGAAGCGATGCTTTTGACAAATTATAGTTTCACAATACATGAACAAGGAAAAAGTGTTACAGTATAATTCGAGAAAATGAGAGTGCAAGCAAACGAGCATTCTTATGCTTCGAAGATATAATACAAAGCACTGATGAAATTAAAAAATATTTGGAAGAATGTGGTATCACAAGAGTAATTTATTATACATTCAGAGTCAACAAATAGTACCTTTTCAACTTTTCACGAAATGGTCCAAATTTTAGAGATTCTTGCTAGATCAAGTGGTACATGATTGTATACAGAGATGAGCGAGTGTTTCAGTGCACTGACTCCAAATTTAGTCGTTCTATTGCTGTCTACATGTACCGTAACTTTTTTTTTGTCATGTGCAGTGCATGTGAATTTCATTAACGAAAGAGAATGTACTTGTTAGTGATCATGAGACTATGCAGTATTTTATGAATAATTTAAGTGGAATTGAAAGATATAAGCAGTTTCAAAGATAATATATTAGTTTCAGTGTACATTCTACAGCAGGGTATAAACAATGAAATCCATACATTGACCTAAGAGCCCTGTTTTGTAGAATCTCAAGATTATTCAAATTAGTTTGTGAAGCCCCTCCCCAGATGAAACATAGGTTTGAGAGCCGAGACTGAATCATTGCGAAGTATATTACATGAAGTTACATAATACTTGATTTTAGCGAAGATTCCAACTAAAGCTGGGATTTTATGTTTTATATTCGTTATATGTGATGCCCAACCAGTGGCGGCTGGTGGAGAAAATTAGTTGTGTGCTGTAGGCCTAACCCTCCCTCCAAATATATATATATATATATATATATATATATTGAACCCTTTATCCTCTGATGGATAAATGATTCGATGTTTTATTTCTACAATTAATAAATATTTCCACCAGCGTCTTGAAATAGCCAGACGAAGATGAGGAAACTTCAAGCATTTGTTGGAGACAATGGGGACATACCTGCAGCAGTTTGACAAAAGGCTAAATACTTAAGGATTGGGAAAAGAATGAGCCTAGCAATGTTTCAAAAGGGCAGGTGGTGGCCACCTCAAAATAGAAGGGACGCGTGGTGAGACACGCTTATGGCATGTTCATTGTACTATTCGCGCCTAGAAAAAATATAATGCAGTAACGTGAGTGGCTGATGGTGCTACTGGACACTCCTACGAGGCCGAGGTCTGATAAAAACCGCGAAGTTATTGAAAAAGTGGAACCAATGAGAGATGAATGCTTACGAACGCGCCAAGTCTAGCTTGGGCACGCGATGGCTAGCATTAACGCGGGAGATCGGCTAGACAACATCTCTACGATCGATTCTAGGATTAATGGGCATATTCTTGACCTGCACAATTTTACGAGTTCAGTGATATTTGTTTCATTCCTGTACCACTATTATTTTGAGAAATTTTAAATAATTCCCCCCCCCCCCCATCGATACCTAGGGCCAGTTCATTTATAAGTGGCGTGAAGAGCCAAGAATTATTATTACATTGTGTGTGTCGGAGGACACAGGTTGTTACTACAATTTGTGCGTCTGAGGACGAAGTTCATTATTACATTTTGTGTGTCGGAAGACACAGGTTACTACATTTTGTGTGTCGGAAGACACAGGTTTTTACTGTACTTTGCGTGTCATGACGACACAGGTTTTTATTAATATAAATGTGTTAAATTCAGTGATAGATAGTCACAGTACTATTTTGTAGGGACAGTATCATCGACAATTCGCCAACAGACTGTTCTGGGAAAATAAGTACCTGAAACGGCGAATTTAGTAGTCAGATATCGAGTGTGTAATAATCTATAACTTTTTGCATCAGCACGACAGATGACATCGCTTATCCTGGAGGAAGTTTGGAACTGTCAACAATCCGTCGAGATGGTTGAGATGAGCTAAGCAGCATTAAGTTGGGAGATGGCTGCTGATGTCCTTTGACGGGTGACTGGCCGAGGATGAGTACTGAATAATATTCTTATTATCTGACAAGTTAACTTATGGTATATGGGACATATTTTTTGTAAATAGCTTGCTTGTGTTGATTAACGTAGTGTATTTAGTTTTGGTCTGACACACCTTTTGCATGGAAACAGCTCGCACAAATGTTAATAGTTGTAAGTTCTTGTTTGTTTGATTTAATTAACGTGGCTATGTGGACGACCGTGTTCGCATATGTTTACGTAATGCGATTAAGAAACGTCTCTCGGAGATATATTGTGTTTCAGAAGTAGGACTGAATTAATATAATCATACAGTAGATTGGAGGGTAAATTAATCTTTGTAATGTTTATTATTGAATTATTGATCAGATTCAGTGAGTTTATTGCCTTTGGAGCAATGTGAGTTATGGCGAAGGGCAGTCAGCTCTCTCGTAGGTTTTAATATTTTTAAATAGTTTGTGAACATCTAATTCAACCGACCTGTGTGAAAAATGTTATGTCATTCCCAGCAGTGTGTATGTGTGCATTTTATTGGTCATTACAAGCGGGAATTTCAGCGTAGACTGATTTCTGTCAGCTTGGTGCCGAGTCCATATGGTTACCTTGCGAGGACATATGTGGCTATATCAATTAATGTCTTACCATATGTTTATGTGGTTGAGATTTGTTGCTGTTGATTCTACGAGATAACGGTCAGTTGGTCAAGTTATTTTTACACACTGGAGCTGGGCGATGACCAGAGTTGAGGAGGGGGGAAAGCTGTTTCACAAGGCGGGCTGAAAAGGTTGCATCGAGGTCATTAGTGGAGTGCTTGTTGGCTCCGTAAAATTACTTGAAATACAGAATAAGAACTGATCAATGATAAAAGTTGTTTAAATAAATGGGAGTTGCCTACGAATCACTATAATCTCCGAAGCGTTAGCTTAACGTGCATTTTTGTTCATATAAAGTAATCTCAGCCGGTGAGGCTTTTGTTGTTGTTGGTTCCATTCCATGTTTATATTCCGTATTAGTGACCCGTGCAGTCACGTGCGATGCTGTCTTTTCCTTGTTTGTGTATTGAGCAATTGGCCGTGTTGGCAGCTCATTTGGCAGGTGCGTCATCGCACGGAAGGAGGGTCTCGAGGGAGATTCCTGTAAATATTAGATTTTAGATTGTGTGTCAGCATTAATTTTTAAGGGTTTTTATTAGTGTCATGTCCCATATCCGTAAACGTTGATTTACGAGTTGATTGTTCGTAAGCATCGTGGCTGTAAACCCGCTGTAAACGAACAGTCATCCAAGTACTCATTCCTCGTAGTTAGTCATTACGCGTACATACAATCCAAATGCAAGTTAGTGGAACTAGGATCCACATTTTTATAAGGGGAAGATCCGTCTGACTCCTCAACATTGATAGATATTCCTGTCATGGGAAAATTCAGGGAGGATTTTTATTGTAGTTTATATTCATTTTTATGCACTAATAGTCATTAAATTATGTTATTATTCTACGTCTTGTCACTTCCTTTCTTAATTATAGTTTTAATCCTATGACCCTTCCATCAGTAGAGCATGTTGTTTGGCGAACGTAAACATCACACTATGAACTGAGAGCGACCCCTTGATAAAGATTCTTGCATATAAACACTGCTATACTAAGTTAAAGGGTTCAATATAAACATTTGAAACACTCACTCAGTGACGAAAAATGAAGTCCATACGTCGCTCTTTCTTGCTGCAGAAATTGACAATCACCCTGGCATTGAACCCCTCCATACTGGAGACTATCTTCTTCTCAATGGAGAGCATAGCGAGGGCACTTAGTCTTTCTTGTGCCATGGTGTTCCGCAGAAAGGTCTTGATCCTCTTCAGCGATGAGAAACACCTCTCAGGCTCTGAAGTTGTCATGGGTGTTGTTACTAATATTCTCAGAAGCTTGCTTGTTTGGCAGAACGTACCTTGCAGATGACTGGATATTATGAAATGCAGAAGAGGGACTGCCCCACCAATATTCCTAAAATCTGGCCTACAGTACAGAACCAACAGTTCTGTTCTGAGCCTTTTCTTTTCCAGCATACTATAGGCCTGAACAGTTACACCTAGTTCTTTATCTGGAAACGTTTTGGAAAATAGTTCAAAGTTGGTGGAATCTAACAGTATTGCTGCTTCCAGGTGATCCAAGGTTTGGAAGCGATCGCGGGCTTCTCGTGTTATTCTATCACATACTTCCTTGGCATCAGTACGCTGACATGATAACTTTCTGCGCTTGTTTTCTGAAGCACACGTTTCTTCAGAAGTACCGGTACTAGTAATGTTTTCCACCGATTCCCTGATGTTGTTGATCACTTGAATAAAGTGTGACACAGCGGATTTTATCTTCACGGCATCAGCTGTTCTTGACTGCAACTGATTGTACATAATGTCCACATGTGGCATCAATTTATGAAAGAAATGTAGCCAAAATATGAATTCCTCGTCTTCTAAGCTGCGACGAAGCCCGTTTGCCTGAAGGCAAGTTTTATAGGATGGGGTTTTCTCCAGCATTAATAAACACTCCCTTATGGATACCCTTTGCTCGTACACCACATTTACGGTGCGCGACCTGAAATTCCATCTAGTCGCTGGTCCTGTTGGAATTCTTCAAGCTGCCACTGCTTCTAAAGCAGACGTCCTTTGCGGCGACCTTGAGAATAAAGCAGAGAACGCTGACAAATGAGCGAAAAACATCCTCGCCGACTGATTCTGCGAAGCTGCATGTTCCATTGTTAAATTCAGTTGGTGTGCATAGCAGTGGATGTAATGTGCGTTGGGATAGCAGGCTTTTATCTTTGCTTGCACTCCACCTTTACCACCACTCGTTACTGATGCCCCGTCGTATGTCTGCGCAATAACTTTGTGTGGTGTAGCGTTAAACATATTGTCCATTATACTTAAAACACATGATGCAAGGGAATCCGCATTCTGACCTTCCGGTTTAAAGAAGCCCAAAAATCGTTCGTATGGAATACCATCTTTCTCATACCGAAATACCAACGCTAACTGTGTCTGCTCTGAAACATCGGTAATTTCATCGGCCATCACACTACAAAATATGCTTGCTGCATTTCTTCTGCTATCACTTCTCTGCAGGTTTCTAGCATGCAGTCCAACAGCTCGTTCTGGATGGTTTTTGAGGTCCCTTTGAAAACTCTATTAGATTCAATGTGCTCCTTTACTGCACTGTCTATACTGGAAATTAAATCTACTAGGTCCAAGAAAACGTCAGGATTGTCTGAATTATCACTTTCGTCGTGCCCTCTTAAGGCTAATTCAAACGCACCACAAAACTTAATGCAGTCTATAATTCTGGATAGCACATACCTGTTCTTCTCCACTTGTTGATTGTGCTTTTCTTTTACTTCATGATAAGCACGGCTTCATAGTGTTGCAATATTAACTGTCCCTAAGGCACTTAAATTTAAAGAATTATTGATGTGTTTCTCGCTGTCATTATGCTTCCTCATTAAAGCGTTTAGATGCCCAAGATCTCAAACACCCACTGTTCCCCAAGAATCACTATTGCCAAAACACAAACAAGGAAAACAGAAAAGGGCATTTCTAATCTCACACCCGCACACCCAATCGTTTTCATACACTTTTCCATTAAATTTTCTAGTATATGCAGATTTGTTAGAAGTGGCTTTCTGAGCAATATCTAAGTCCGGGGTACGTCTGCCTAACTTCTTTACCTTAGTTTTTTCATCAAGAGTTCTGGTTGAAAATGGGGTTTTCTAGAGGCTCTCCACTGAGCTTTCCATATTGCACAAACACGCAAACAAACTCAACACCTATACTCATTCCTCATACAAAATTAAGTACTGCACACAATAACACCTGCAATTACAAAATATTCACGAACTCAGAAACACTTGGTCTGACCGCGCAAAAACAATACTACTCAGTATTACCAAACCAGCAACGCCGTAATGCAAAATCACATGCTATTTTGCTATAGTGAAATTTATAAACTAGGCATCACAATAATCATGTCCTTATTTTGACGACATAAACATAATTTTTATAGTACATCGATTTACAAAATGTGGCTATAGAATAAGTAGGTTGGGAGTATTGAAAAAGACCTGCTGGCGGGAACAGCTGATGGCTTCCTCTGCTTTTTTCACCCCATTTTCTTTGAGCGATTCCCTCTTAAATCATATTGCTGAGTCCAGATAGTGCCACTGGCCACGTTCACATTCTGTGTGACCAGTGCTGCCTCTCTGTGGTCGAACAAAGAATCGCTGATGACTGGTCTTAGCTGTTGTCCCAACAGCACATCCAGAACACAAGGGAAACGTTGGACGCGCATGCGCAGAAGTCAAAATTCACGCTTCCTGCCAATAAACTTGGAAATTCTCACTGGGCTGTAATCTGCACAGCTAACGCCATGCACGGAGTGGAGCGCACGCCTAGATACCTCGAACACTACATGTTCTGTGCGTCGTAGTGAAGGGAGCAGAAATATTTCCTATTCTTTGCTTGACGTCTTTTTAAAGGGTTGTATTTGTAGATAATAGGCCTACTATTAAAATAATTTATTTTCAAATAAAGCAATGTGCTGCAGCACTTCAGCACATAAGGAGCGGCCGCCCCTGGTGATGTCTATTATCAAGCCAAGGTATTTAACCTCCTTCACCCACTTAAGTCTGGTCACGCCAAACGAGATATTTGTTATTGTATGTAAATCATTTTCACATTTATGGAATATCATGCAGACAGTTTTTGAGTAATTAGGTGTTAACAGATTCATCCTTAGCCATTCATCCATGTTATAACAGTCATGCTGGATATCAGACATAATATCCTTATCAGATTTAGAAAGGTAAAAACAACGAAGTATCGTCAGCTAAGAGAGATAGATTAGATTAGATTAGATTAGATTTTTTATTTATCCAGTTGATCAATTACATGTATACAATACCCTACCCTTAAAATGGCATAAGGTAACGTCATTTATATATACAGTATGAGGAAGAGAATCGGCCCTAGAATAAAACCCTGGGGTACACCGTAAGACACCTTTTGTAAGTTCCTTCTATTATTTCCAAGTTTTACATATTATTGCCTGTTTGACAAGTAATGTTTAAACCACAACAATGCCACTCCTCTCACACCAGCCTTCTCCAGTTTATATACAAGCAGTGGTGGAGTAACAGTATCAAAGGCCTTTTTAAAATCAATAAAGAATCCGGCAGACTTATTTTCTTTATCTATATTGTTTTGTCGTTCGATTATGATATCAACAATAGCAATACTAGCCTACATTCGAATATTGTTAATAGAAAAGATATGAAAGTAGACTTACTAGATCTACATGGGCTAAATATCCGTGTGCTTGTCTTTCCCCGCCCTCCCAAACGATGAAACCGAATTGAACTAAATTTGGTACAGAGGTAGCACAAAGAAAAGGCACCTTAGTGTCATGTTTTATATTGCTGCCATATTAACAAAAACAAAATGGTGGCCATCTGAATGTTCATAGCTTAAGTTGAATTAGGATTAAACTAATCATCAGATCTTTACCAAAATTTGTGAAATCAAACCACCATGTGCGACGGACGCGTCTGGGGCCCAAAACTACAAGGGACAATAACTTCAAGATGGCGACTGCGCGAATCATGCAAGCATTATAATCCATAACATGATGCAATGGACCAATGCTCACAGTACCTGGCATTCAGGTAGTTATATAAGGGTGTCTGTTACCAATGAGTTGACAATATGAGATTGAATATTATGTTCAGCCGCCATCGTGAAATTGTTAAAAATAACACTTAACAGCTACAATGACGAAATTATGTGAAAAGGTAGGACAATATATCCGGCCTTGTATGGCCAATGCAAAAGAACAGACTCTCCCTACATTCAGGATGGTGGCTGCGGGAAAATTAGAACATTAAAAGTGACAACTCAGAATATAACTGCATAATTAAGATGAATATTAGCAAGTGATGAGTAGGCCTACCATATAAGGGTTCTCACGGTCCGAATAAGACCGAAAAATAAATTATCTCGACATAACTAATGGACGTAAAGACAACGAGCTTTCATATTCAATATTCCGGAAAGCCACACAAACCTCGCATGCAATCGACTATCAGTCTAATCACCTCAGTACGCACAAATTAGCGGGGTTAAATTCAATGGTGCAGAGGGCTTTAAACATACCCATGTCAAAAAACGACTATATCAAGGAAATAAGAACCATTAAGCAAATAGCAAAGGAAAACAATTTCCCGCCAAGCAAAATAGACCAAATTATAGCCAAACACAAAAATAAAGATATATCGATTCCCAAACCGGACAGTAATGAGGAAAAATTTGCGCGCTTCAACTACGTGAACGCGAACACATATAAAATCACTAATCTATTCAAAAAGCAAGGCATAAAAGTAGCATTCACAACGAAAAACACAACCGGTAGGCACCTACAAAATAGTAATCTAAATAAACATGACCCGTATTCAAAGTCAGGGGTATATTCTATTACGTGCCAAGACACTGGTTGTCAAGCTAATTACATCGGACAGAGTGGAAGACGAGTAGACACACGTTATAATGAGCATAGGAATGCGATGAGATACGGAACACATTCAGCCGTATGCGAACATATGTGTGACGCGGAGCACAGCTTTACTAACATCGAGACGGACCTAAAAATAATTCATCACGAATCGAAAGGCAGAGCTTTTGACATAAAGGAAGCAATCGGGATAAACCTAGCCAAACGAAACAATCCCAACAATCTAAATGAACCACTTTCATGGAGAGCTCACCCCTCTTCACTCTACTAAAAACACACCCTGTCGGAAACAAGACATAACTTAGTGATACAGCCAAGCTCGATAAAAAATAGGGTGGGGGAATTAGAGGGTTTTAATAGGTAAATGTTATCTGGATCAGGTGTACGATGTACTTTTCTTCTGCAATAAACCAAGGCCGGTATTCGCGGCAGTATTAAAGGTGCCGGGACGTCCTAAAAGACCGGGCAGCGCTTAGTTTGAATGGCTATTGGTCCACGCGTGGGGAGGAATGTACCACGGTCTTTAATAGTTGTAGACCCACCTCATTCAATAGCATACATCTTATCTAGATTTGGCAACATCCCACAAAAAAAAACATCGCACTGACTTCACACAGCTCATAGGAACAGGGGAGAGAAAGGGAAAAACCAGTGTCGTTGAGATAACAACCCATTTCAGTCGACCACACCTGGAGAAAGAGTGAACACGAAACTGCTCGTAGCTCCAGCGAGGTAGACAACCAGATAAGTAGTAGCCTGTAATATTACAGTTTAACCATAGTTGATTTTTAGCCTATTTTCAATTTTGAAGAAATAGGCTTATGAGATCACCTTTTGTCCGTGTGTGTGTGCGTGTGTGTGTGTGTGTGTGAGGTGTGTGTGTGTGTGTGTCCCCCTAATAACTTTTAAACGGCTGGAGCGATTTCAATGAAACTCGGTAAGTTCTTAGTACTATTCCGGGCGACCTCGACTGTGCCCTTCAAATTTTGTTACGTCCCACCAATCCAACATGACGGCTGTGCGAAATATTTCACCAGCATTCAATATCTCCGAAACAATTACCGATATCACCCTGGAATTTATTACGGTGATAAAGGGAACAACTAGAAGTTCACCTATGTGACTTTTGAAAACCTGCTAACTACAAAACCAACATGGCGGCCACGCGAATTTGCGACATTTAAATAGACGTTTCTCGCAATTTAACCAACCAAACACAATAAAACTTGGTACAGTATATGTTTATACACATTGTAATGCACCGACATCTAACTTGGTTCAATTGTTTATATAACCACAAGATGGCGGATGAGCGAAATATTTCACCGGCATTCTATATCTCTGAAACTATGAGCTGTATCATCCTGAAATTTAATTCGGAGATAAAGGGCACTACTGGAAGTTCATCTATAAGACTTTCAAAAAGCAGTTAACTACAAAACGAACATGGCGGCCAAGCGAATTTGAAAAGTTTAAATAGACCTTTCTTGCGATTTAATGTTCCAAACGCAATGAAATCTGGTACAGGAAATGTTTATCCACATTGTAATGCACTGGTATCTAATTTAGTTGAATTGTCTACATAACCTCAAGATGGCGGCTGTGCGAATTTTAAAATTAAGTTTTTATTTCTTGTATCGTTATCAAGCGATCGAAGTGAAAGTTTGAATAATGAACCTACGCAATAATTTTCTTTCAATGGTACATGACTCTATGGCCTATACATTTAACAATCAAACATTGTGACCATCCGAAATATTCAGACGACTCTGAATATCTACGAATCTATTATAGCAATCAAACTGATTTTTATATTCATGGGGGCTTAAGTTCACCTATAGGACTTTAAATAACCTGGTGATCACAAATCCAACATGGCGGTGACGCGTAGTATAAATATTCACATGGACGTTTCTCGCAATTTAACCATCCGAGTGCAGTGAAACTTGATACAGTAAATCCTTTTACGAATGTTAATCCACTGGCATCTAATTTATTTCAATTGTTTCCATAACCACAAGATGGCAACTGTGCGAAATTTTAAAATCTCCTTATTACTTCTTGTGTCCTAATCATGCGATTGAAGTTTGAATGCTACATGTACACAATAATCTTCATGTAACATTACATAACTCTAGGACCTACATATATAAATTCCAACATGGCGACCATCCGAAATATTTAGTCGGTACTCAATATCTACGAATCTATTACAGCAATCCAACTGAAATTTTGTAAGTTGATATTGGCAGTTAACATATGTAGGATATATGAAAATAGGCTGTATAGTTCTTCACGGAACTACTTGTTTACAACCATATAGTCACTCCAAATATACAAACTCCGGATTTCTATCACCATTTAGCATTTCACCTAACATCATATATACGTACTACATTTAGCATACACCGACAGTTGCATTACCAATACTGCAACTAAATAATTGTACATATTGTAAATATTTTCACCTGTATTTTCAAACATAGATTTTATAGCCTAAGTGTAATGGATCTGATGGTCATGGCTTCACGATCGAAACTGGTCATCCTAGTGTATTTATTAATCCCATGTAATTTATTTCAGGATTAGGGCATAACCCAGATCTTTTGGGTACATTCGTGTTGACCGACTGAAAAGCACTGAACTCTTGTTTACTAAGGCAACACTGAAAAATGGCTTCAAACCCCACAAACTCTAAGAATCTTAGAGCTATTATAACGAAATTTAGTAATAAGTAAACCACTTTGAATGACCTAAGCTAAAGAACCGTGACTCCATAATTTCAAGATGATGGCTGGACATATTATTAAAATATACAAAATAGCGACACAGATAATAACTTCACAATTAAGACGAAACTTGGTAGGGCAGGAGTATTACATAGGAGGTAGTTTTAGCACACCACATATTTACTGTTGGTAGGCCTATAGATGTTGACACGTGTGCTTATTTTACCTCAGCTACTATAATTATTCCTGTATCTGCCGCGTTAGTAAAAATTTATCACACTGAATATAGCGCACGACGGCCATCCTGAAATTTCATCATTTAAAAATAAATAATTTTCTATGTTTCAGAGTTACAATAATGAAACTTACTGGTAGATACTTAGCGCCTTTGAATTTTCAGGATTTTGGCTGGGCGTAGTATTAAAACGTAATAGTGGATCATTCAGAATGTAATTGCACAATTTAAACGAAACTTAGTAAGGATAAAGTACCATATAAGGGACCTTGCTGAAATAAATCCATAAGTATAACACTCTGAATACAACGCCCGGCGGCCATCTTGAAAATATAGAATATGATAACGGATAAATTAAAAGTATTTTGAAGCTACGGTGGCGAATATAAGTAGTACCAATGTAGAACCTCGTAAGTGGCTTCCTGTGACTAAGTTAAAAGAACAGATACATTCATGATGGCATCTTGATGTATTTTTAAAATTTGAATATCAATAACTTAAGAGTGAAGAAAGGCCTTGCTGTTATTACTCATAAATAAGGTTCGGATGTTAAGGAAGAGTCATATTTTTTTCATGAGCTAATTTTACCCGAAATCTGAAAAATAAGTTTGAATGATGGGTTCCTGACCACGTTTAAAGCAATTTGATGTTGCCTATAAATGCATATTTCGGCCATTTTTATTGTTTTGGTCGTATTTGATCATATTTTAGTGATATAAGGTCATATTTGGTTATAATTTCAGCATTTTTGTTTAAATTTAGGCGTCGTTAACAAGGTACGTCTTATCTGCGTCGAGTTTCAAACGCAGGATTTCCGAATAGTGTAGTAGATACAGTTTATTTTTCTTTCTTTTCCCAGAACAGGCAGATAGCAGGTTTATAAGGCCTGATTCCAAAAAGGCGCTCCTCTACGGACGTCTTTTAGCACATCTTTCTGGACAAGTTAGATTGCGACACTGAACGCATGAGGTCATGGAACATGACGATAGTGTGCCTCCGCCTTTCAATAGGATGTCACTCCAGTAGATATATTTAGCTCAGAAACAATTAGCTAACAAGGAAATGTCATGTTATGTCTTTTAGGAAAACCGAGCAAGACCTGCATCTCAAGGCTATGATACTGAATGAATGTTGAAAATTACTGTAGCTCTCTGTCAGTTTGCATGATTAAATGTGTCTGGTATATTATCGCTGATCACGTTTTGGCACTTAAGACGTTTACTGTATGTTAGTTACACTCTGTCTATTCCAAATATTCATGTCATATTTCATAGTTTTTAGGTCATATTTTATAGTTTTTATGTCATATTTAGCTAGTTTTAGGGCATATTTGCTTGCATATTTTGTACTTCTTTAGGTCTTAAACTTCCGAACCCTACTCATAAGAATATCTCACTAAATATAGCATGCAGCGGCCATCTTGAAATTATGGAATATAAAATGGTAACTTCATATATTTTAGAGATACAACATCTAAAATTAGTATTAAAGTAGAATCATATATGGGCTTTATATGCCCAAGGCAAATGAACAGCCTTGCCATATATTCAAGATGGTGGCTGATTATACTATTAAAACTTCCAAATCAATAACTCAAGACCCTATTGCGCAATTAGCAGGAAACTTTGTAAGAGAGGCATATCATATAAGGGACTTCGCTCTCATTAGTTATAAGAATATTACACTGCATATAGCATGTAGCTGCCATCTTGAATATATAGGACATTAATATTGATATTCCAATATTTATTACAGTAACAATGATGAAACACAGTAAGTATGTTGTCTCACATAAAATATTTTCTCTGCAGTTGGCACAAGATGAATGATTCCATATGTTCAAGATGGTGGATGGATGTACTTCTCTTATCTTAGAATTAATTCTTCAGGATGCAAGAGTGGAATTACAATGAAACTAAGTAAACAAGACGTTATATATATAGAGTGCAACTCTTAACGATGATCACAAGGACATTCAATTATATATTCAATTATACACACACATTTAAGAAAAAGTAAGCTATATGTTATATTGGTTTTCACGGCCAAGGAATTAAAACTCAATAATTTTTCTAGTGTTTTGCCTAGGAACACCAAGGTAGGCTCATCAGCAGGTTCTTAGTCTCCGTGCCCGGACCCCCACAGGAGTAGCGAACGCTGATGAGTCTATCTTGGTGTTCCTAGGCGAAACGCCGCACAAGATACAGCATAAACCTGGAAACATTGCTGAGTTTTAAGCTATATGTTCTTTACTGAACATTTTGTTTTTGTGTTTCAGCTCCGATAAGAGGCCCTGAGAAGTGCCCAGGGCCTTGCAAGTCCCTACTTTCTCTTCAGGAAGGTTTTATTAAAACTCAACAGGTATATGTTATTATTATTATTATTTCCTGTAGGTATGCATATGGTCGTAGGTCACAATGCCAATTAAAGTAATTTTCGAAAGTTCGACATTTAAATAGATTTAACAAATATAGTGATTAAGTGGAATCCTATAACCTAAATACATTTCACTACAATAAATAATAACTCTACAAGTCCAAATTTAAGACATAATATGTTAATATTTTAATATTTAATAAATACTCAATGTTATTAAGAGCGATCCACGAAAAGTGAATAAATTAAGTACCGGTACTAGAAGTTGTTTAATGTACTAGTTTCAACCACAATGTGGTCTTCTTCAGCATAATTGAGAGACAAGTGGATAATCATTACGAGTACATTAATGATTTTTTGTAGGAAATGTTGTCGCTGTCTGGTAGCGTGTTCTTTCATACTCTTAAAGAACTAAATAAAACGTATATATAAAACTTGTTTACTGTCATTAAATTATTGTTTGAAATGTCCTTAAAAATAATATTAAGAAAGAAGAAATCAGATCTGTTACAATGTTAATTAATACAGTAATGAGTTTCTGAAATACTTTAAAAATGATGCGTCAAAATGTAATCAAAGGTATGTACCTAGGTATATCAAGGTTGTTGAAATTCATCTATAAAATATCCTTTAAATTGTAGACTAGTATTGTAAAGAATTAATTTTAAAATATCAAAATGGTTCTCCTAGTTGATTATGAAAGAGAATCTCTTCTGACTTGCACAGAATACAGGTGGGGTGGTAAGCATCGACTTGAAGTTTATTCTGAGGACGTTGGCCATATTAGTATTAACAGGTGTTCAACAAATTTAATTAGTTATTGAAGATAATAGGCTACGTAGTATTAGGCATTTTCCAATATGGCTAATATTTTGGCCTCATATTGGAGGATAGTTCTGGATGAACGTGCCCTTTGAAAAACAAGGTGTATATCCTATAACGTGTCTTGACTAATTTCAGTGTCAAAGTTGTATACTCGTATTGTGGGTGGAAGTTAAATGGAATGTACCGGTATAATATTG
Source organism: Meconema thalassinum (assembly GCA_946902985.2). Taxonomy (NCBI): domain Eukaryota; kingdom Metazoa; phylum Arthropoda; class Insecta; order Orthoptera; family Tettigoniidae; genus Meconema; species Meconema thalassinum. The sequence goes on from OX336393.1 coordinate 183,017,650, forward strand.
TACCACTTTAATCATTAGTAGCCTATTCGACATGGAAGACTTAAATCTGTTATGCATAATATTATACATAATAAAATACAATGAAATGCCTTGTCAATGTAAGCTTATAAGTAATGTATGGGTGGATTAATCTGCTTGATGTTCATAATATTCTGATAAGGATATCAAATGCGTGATAAAAAAAAAGATACTAGCCTTACAGTAGTTGCATATGATGTGTAACATCTGACATGTTATCCTACTATGGAATTGAGATGAAATGTATGTTAAGTCATCTGACATGTTATCCTACTCGTATACTACACAGCTTGGACATTTTTTAAAATGTTAATTTATGCTCCGTTTTCATACTGTTACTATGATGAATGCATAAATTAAATTGGAGATATGCTACTGTCATACTTGATTGAACAAAAATCACATATTATATTGTAATTTAAGAGGAGGAATGAAACCATAGTCTGTACCTATCTATAGACTACTAGAAATACTGTTCAATACAATCTAATTTCCCACGCCTGCTTGGTGAAAACTATTGTAATTAAAATTTGATAAATCGTAATTTCATGTAGATTCTGTTAAAATGACGCATAATGTTATGATAGATATCGTTTGTAATCGATAATCTGGTAGCAAAAGTAATCGCCAGGACTAGGGTTCAAACCTGAGACCTCATGATTCGCAGACCAAGGCGCTATAACACAGCCATTACAACCACAGAAATTTAGAATACAAGACAGTTACTTATTTTCACTTGCCGGTAATAATACGGAAGTAATTTAATTTATTATGCTCCATTAATATTTTGCTTTTTTTCGATAATTTTCCTGCGTGGAATTGACAGTAAGGGGAATTCCTATAGTGGTCCATGAAAGGCTAGCCCAGTTCCCGTATAATAACATCGATATATTTTATATTGATCACTGCATTGCCGCAATGTGGGTTAATATCTGAATAGCCAATATGTAGAAACATAATACCAGCTTTGCCGACTAGTTACAATGTTTCATATTAAAGCATATCATCAGTTAAATACCGACAGTAGTGGCTACGCTGGCTAAAGCGCAGTGTTAGGTCATGGGACCAAGCTCTCTGCTGACTCGGTAGACGCGTGGGTTCGAGCCCCACCGTCGGCCGTCCTTGAAATGGTTTTCCGTGGTTTCCCATTTTCAACACCAGGCAAATGCTGGGACGGTACCTTCTGACAGGCCACGGCCGCTTCCTTCCACATCCTTCTCCAATTTCATTCACCTTAATCAATTCCATCTCTCATCCCGACGCGCAGGTCACCCACGGGCGTCGAGTATAAAGACCTGCACTAGGTCTCTGAGAAGACCACACGAAAAGAAAAAAAAAACAGTTAAATACTGATACGAAGACTTTGAACATGTGGTTTGTGTTTCAATCATTTGACACCGGAGTTCGCATGAGCGCGTTCAGTATCAACGTGTTGAGCAAAGTTACTCGGGGAGTGGATGCCCCTCACTTTTATCCAGAGATTGAAAAACAGACTCTTAATAAATCATAATTGTTTTCAGCAAATATGATATAACGAATATTTTTACACCAAAGAACGACAACTTGATGATGATTTATTGTAGGAATATCTGTAAAGCCGCCTCCAAACCTTGAAGTAATCCGTATGTGATATACATTCCACATGAGTAGTGGTTTTTGGAGTGGTCTATACCCACCGCCACCGCTCCACCGCCAACATGGTGGCGGCACGATATCTCTCGAACGCATGGTCGGATTTTGACGAATGAGGTGTCGTTGAACTCAGGCTGACACTCCCTTTCCAATGTATAACATAAAATAAAACCTACCCCTACTAGGGGGTGAAATTTAAATTTTTTAGAAAATCTCGCTTTCCAAGTGCGACATGTGGAAGTTTGAATGCTAATATGAAATTAAACGTTGTTCCGCAAACCAATAATCAAAGAGGGGCATGTTAGGCCTTGAGGCGAGAGCCCCTGTCAGTGTTGACGGGTCCCTGTGGACGGGTCCTTGTTGGCGGGTCCCTGTTGACGGGTCATTGTTGACTGGTCATTGTTGACAGGTCATTGTTGACGAGTCCTTATTGACAGGTCCTTGTGGACGAGTCCCTTTTGACTAGTCCTTTTGGACTGATCCCTATGGACTGACCCATGAATTTATCCAAATTGTGCCAAAGGGCTTAACTAACGGACCAATAAGACTAGGAACTTGTATGAGGTATTGTAGGACTTGGGATGAAGCCCCCTTTTAGAATGTATTTTTGAAATTTTGACAAAGGGCCTATCTACACTTTTGTTAATATCTCGCGAACCAATCATGCTAGTGACTTGTATGAGGGGTCCTCGCAATTGGGGCGATGTTTCCCCTTGGGGGTGAAACAATCCCCCACTCCCAAATTGAAAAATCGATATCTTGGAAACTAAGAACCCTAAAATTATGTGTGATAGCTTTAAAAATAGGTCATAAGATACGCTTTTACCACGATAGGCCATTTCGCCCCTAAAATAGTAAATAGTAATGTTACAGGGAAAAAAAGGGGTTAAACCCTTAAAAATGATAAATGAACCTAAGAGCTTTTGTTTTGATGAAAAAATAGTAGGAGGGTTAAAACTACCCCCAAAATTTAAAAATCGTTATCTTGGAAACTAAGAACCCTAAAATTAAGACAGTGTGATAGCTTTAAAAATAGGACACGACATACGCTTATACCACGATAGGTAATTTCACCCCTAAAACAGAGAATAGTGATTTTACAGGGAAAAAGGTGTTAAACGCTTAAAAATGATAAATGAACCTAAGATCTTTCGATTTTGATGAAATATAGTAAGGGGGTGAAAACTACCCCAAAATTGAAAAATCGATATCTTGGAAACTAAGAAACCTCAAATTAGGTGTGATAGCTCAAAAAAATTGGTCATTAAATACTCTTTTACCACGATTGGTCATTTTACCCTTAAAACAATGCATGTAGATTTTACAGGAAAAAAGGGGAAACACAAATCAGATTTGGACACATGAGGTGTTATAAGACTCAGGGTGACAATCTCTTCTTGAATTTATTATTTATTTCTTGAAATTTTGACAAATGGCCTAACCACACATTTTGAAAATTTAGATTTTTTAACTTTTGAATTTATTTTATTTTTATTTAGTAGAGAGAGAGAGAGTACCGGTTGTGTTTAAATGAGCATGTCGCCAATCACTATGGCCATGTTCAATGGATGAATCGATATTTTGTGAAACATTGATTGAAGAGGGTCGTGCGACGACTTGTTTTAAGATTATTTTTTATGATTTTTCCTATGATGCATGCATTTATTTAAATATCCCAAAACGGCAAGGTTACTGATTTGAGATTTTATAAACTAATAATGGGATTTGGACTCATAAGGTGTCCTAGAACTTGACATGACGCTCTCATTTTATGGCTTATGAATTTTCCCAAAAAGATTGAAAACAACTAGGTCATGGACTTTTGTTTCTCTTGATATATTGCGAACCCATAATGTTAGATGTTTATGGTGAGTGATGAAATATAGCTAGGTAGAGAAAGAATTATTGTAGGCTACACGTATGGTGACTGACAAGTTTTTGATCATTGAAACCTGTTTTTAAACCTGGCCGCAGTACATAGGGAGTATAGGCTTCAGGCATGACATGACAAACGGTGTGTACAAAATCCAATTTATCGATTCAAGAATTAAGAGTAGACTATCTTTAATTGATTAGTTAAAGAGGGTAGCTATGAAAACAAGATAGTGACTACACTGAACCAAACCGAACCAATACAATCCTTTTTGGATGTCTAATGTTACTTGCTAACCATTTTGTGCTGCAGTGGCAAGCACTTTTGGCTCTTGCACTAGAGGTCTTAACTCGATTTTTAGCTTTAATGCTTAGAACGAACCAAACTAAGAAAGACGGTTATAGTGGTGCAGTGGTTAAGTTGTTATCCTTTGACTAAGGTAGAACAGGGTCAGATTTTAGGTTAATACGCATGTCAAAAACATATGAAAAAGCAGGGATAATATTTTAAGACTGATTACACTTGTATATTTTTTCAAATTATTACTTGGATTACAAATACAAAGGTGAACTGGGTTCAATGTACAGCAAGTAAGATATTTGATTTGTTTTTGATTTTAGGGTTTAGATATTAGAATTTACATTTTAGATTTTACAAAAAGACCAAACCATAATGTCATGACTTTAAATTTTCGGTAACTAATTATTAAAGAAAAACATATAAGGATTTGTATTACTTGGAATTATGTTTTCTATACTATATTTTTTTTTTTGGTTTTAAATTTTAGAAATTTGATATTGGATTTTAGATTTTAGGTAAAGACCAAACTAATATTGACTATTCATTAGACACTGGTATGTAGATAGAAAGATGATTAGACTATATGTTAAGATGAATTTTTAGGTGTTGACTGACCTTGCAATAAGAATTGACTAACCAGACATGAGTTAACTACCAATGAAACACTTTGGCGACTATGCTTGTTATTGACCAGTGAGTAGGGTTTTATAAAAACTGTTTGCTATTTTGGGTTATATACAACAAATGCATAGACCTACTGAGCGACTATGTTTGCTAAACAAGACATTATACTAGAGACGATTAGGACTCTTATGTAGCTCAGGCAAGGAAATAATTTTTACAGAATTTGTTGACATTTAATATAGATTTAGGTATTAGGATGTCATTTTTGAAGACCTTTGTCTGGAGCGTGACACTATGAAAGTTAAACTTGGACTATTGGTGTAGCAGAAAAGTGGAGAATTGAAGTGTTTGAAATGTGGTGTTACAGGAGAATGATGAAGATTAGATGGGTAAATAGGGTTACAAACAAAGAGGTATTAAGACAAGTGGGAGAGGAGAGATGTTTCTGGCGACTGCTAATGAAGTAAATCGATAGGTTGGTAGGACACATACACCCAGGAATAGCAAGCTTAGTTATGGACGAAAGTGTTGAGGACAAGAACTGTAGGGGTAGACCAAGGTTAGAATATGTTAAACCGATAGCCTTGGATGTAGAGTGTGGTAGCTATATGGAGATGAAACGATTAGCTCAGTACAGGGAGTCACGAAGAGCTGTATTACACCAGTCAAAAGGGTGAGGAGTCAAACAACATGTAGAGCTTACCAAAATAATGTTGTGTAATGGTAAATGCTAGTCAACAAACAGTAATGCATTACCAAAACCCATGACACGATACCTCAGAGCTTTTCTAAATTTATTTTAAGATGCCTTTAACCCTATATTAAACACCCAGTTCTCAAGACTCATAACTACAATGTTATGGAAAAAACAAAAAACATTTAAAAACGAGCAAGTGGTTGAGTCAATGTACACTGGAAATGTTGTAAACATTCGAGTGCACAAAACAAATTACATTATTAACTGTCAGGTTGGCCGAGTGGTTAAGGCGTTTGACTTATGTTCACATTTTCAATACAAGAAAGCAAGGATTTGAACCGCTTACCTGACATAACTATTGCTTTAACATAGCTTAGCGATACTGTATTATTATGATACTCGATGCACAAACCATAGATAGAGAGTACTGTTTAAGTCCACTCTCTGTTTCGTAACATAGCTAGAGACTGTCAATGGTCAACAATCGCATTAATAGTGGGAGGATATAGTGATAGTAATTAAGAAAAAGCAGACAATAACCATAAAATATTTTTATTAAATTCATTTTATAATAGATACACACTGAATACAACTCTGTCTATTTACCATTGTTTGATATTGATTTTTTAAACACAACGCTTCTTGTAGATCCTTTTATAACATTCTCCAGGTACTCTTGTTCTTAAAAACTGGGGATGTCGCAATGGTTTTATTAAAACCGTCATCCTTTTGTTTATCATCATCATCATCATCATCATCATCATTATTATGAATATTATCATCAAAATTATGATAGTCATTGTCACCATCATTATCATCATCATCATCATCATCATCATCATCATCATCCTCAACATCACCAGAACTATCCAATTCCTCTTGTTCCTTTTTTCACAGGGACCTCTTGTAAAGTCTGCGTTGCTTTTGATAGTGTTAAAGGTTTGTTAGACGTTGACAACTCTGTCCTAACATGACTTTTTGAGGACATGATAAGTGATTTTGAGCAAACACTGCACTATCTGGAGCAGCAATATTTTTTTCTTGGACTTGCTTTTTACCTTAGTTAGAGTATTTTGTTCATTTAAATGTGTATTAATTTGAGATTCACAATGATGCTCGTTTAAAGTAAGTACGTTGGGGTCTTTTGTTTTAATCATTCCTCGACACATTTTAGATCGTTGTTTTGAACATCGCCAAGTAACAGTTCCATCTTTATTGGTTGTTTTTACAATATATGTATATCCTTTATAGTAGACTCATGGCTTACCAGGGCTGGTTGTTGAGATTTCCATATTAACTAATACACATGAATTAAGTTTTAGTAAAGTCTCTTTAGTAATAATAACTGTAAAATAATTTAATTGGATTGATATTTTTTAAAGGTGCAATTTTCAAAGAATTGTCGAGAATAATAATCACATGAACAATTTTTAGACTACAAGTGATTTACACACACATTGCTCAATGTCAAGATTTATACTGAACACAATTTATAGTGATTATGATTTTTATTGACTGTAATTGATAGTAGTCATGGTTAGTAGGAGCAATGCATACTGGGTGCGTTTTATAGCACGCTCAATTTATAGTAGGTACGATTAATAGACGCGTTTGATACTGGGCGCGTTGTATACTGATTATGATTTATACTGAGCGCGATTTTTACTAGAAGCGATTTTTACCAGGTGTAATCGATAGCAGGCGCTATTCATACTCAACGCAATTGATAGTAGGCGTAATTGATAGTAGGCGCAGTTGGTAGTTGGCGCAATTGATAGTAGGCACAATTAATAGTAGGCGCGATTGGTAGTAGACGCAATTGGCAGTAGGCGCGATTGATAGTGGACGTAATTGTTAGTAGACGCTATTGATAGAAGGCGCAATTGACAGTAGGTGCGATTGATAGTAGGCGCAATTGGTAGTAGGCGCAATTAATTGTAGGCGCGATTGGTAGTAGGCGCCATTGACAGTTGGCGCGATTGGTAGTGGGCGTAATTGATAGTAGGCGCTATTGATCGAAGGTGCAATTGATAGTAGTCACAATTGGTAGTAGGCGTGATTGGTAGTAGGTGCAATTGGTAGTAGGCGCAATTGGTAGTAGGCGCTATTCTTAGTAGGCGCAATTGGTAGTAGGCACAATTGATAGTAGGCGCGATTGGTAGTAGGCGCAATTGATAGTAGGCGCGATTGGTAGTAGGCGCTATTAATAGTAGGCTCATTTGACAGTAGGTGAAATTGGTAGTAGGCGCAATTGAGAGTAGGCGCGGTTGGTAGTAGGCGTAATTGATTGTAGGCGCTATTTATAGTAGGCGCAATTCACAGTAGGCGCAATTGGTAGTAGGCGTGATTGGTAGCAGGTGCAATTGTTAGTAGGCGCTATTGGTAGCATGTGTAATTGACAGTAGGTGCTATTGGTAGTAGGCGCAATTGATAATAGGTGCGATTGGTAGTAGGCGTAATTGATTGTAGGCGCAATTGATAGTAGACGCGATTGGTAGTAGACGTAATTGATAGTAGGCACAATTGATAAAGCGAAGTGGTTTTGTAACAGTTCTATATCTTTCTACGGCTTTCCTCTTTTGTTTTTATACCCTCATAAATTAGATATAGAGAATGTACACCACGATTTACATTCTCGAACACACTTTCTGACATATCATTAAACCGTGCAGGAAGAAATGTGTGAAAAATTTCACTAACACATAGTACACGTTCACCATACATTGTGTCCACTTTTTGAATGTTGATAATGCTGAAAGGAGTATGCATTGGTTATTCACTCAGCTTTTTCCTTTCTATTCCGCAGGCATGTCCCATAGCATTGAGAATATTTATTGTAGTAGCCTATTAACAAACAAGAAATATCATGTCTATTACACTCTAGCTTATAAGTTACCAGAACCACTATAACATTTTTATGTTTATAAAGAGTTTTCCATAATGATAAGAAAAGGAGCTCACCATAATGCTGGATGGTGGAAGTTAACGTCTTTTGCTGCTTGCTGCCTCTACTAAAGTGATAGTCATACAACAGACAAGTGAGTTCATGTTTCGCTGACATAATCGTATGTTCCCACGCACTTCCTGTGTTGTGCGCGCGCCCTAGTGGCCAGATATGAACCTCCAGATGAGATTTCAAGGTTACTCTCCCGAACATTGCCGGAGACTGCTGATAAACACCTATGTTCCCACGGCACTTAGAAGTGTGTTTGTACGGGTTCAAGGCCCTCCTCCTCACCCTCCTCACAAGATGGCGGCCGTAGCTTAACTTAGCCTAGCCTAACCTAACAAGTTGGCGGCCATAGCTTAACTTAACCTAGCCTAACCTAACCTAATCTAACCTAACCTAACCCTTGAGGTGTGATGAAAAAGTTCCAAAATGGCTGCCGTAGCTCAACTTAACCTTTGATTGATCCCTGTTGATTGATACCTTTTGATTGATCTCTGTTGATGTATCCCATTGGACTGGTCCCTCTTGACTAGCCCCTTTGGACGGGTCCTTTTTAAGGGAGTCATTTTTACGGGTACCTGAGTACGGGTCCTTGTTGACAGGTCCCTGTGGGTGGGTCCTTTGGACTGGCCCATGCATTTTATCCAAATTATGTCAAAGGGACCCTCCCACAGGCACCCGTCAACAAGGACCCGCCAACAATGACCCGTTCTCAGGGACCCTTAAAAATGACTCCCTTCAAAAAGGACCCGTCCAAAGGGGCTAGTCAACAGGGACCAGTCCAAATGGATACATCAACAAAGATCAATCAAAAGGTATCAATCAACAGGGATCAATCAAAGGTTAAATTAAGCTACGGCAGCCATTTTGGAACTTTTTGATCACACCTCGTAGGTTAGGTTAGATTAGGTTAGGTTAGGTTAGGCTAGGTTAAGTTAAGCTATGGCCGCCATCTTGTTAGGTTAGGCTAGGTTAAGTTAAGCTACGGCCGCCATCTTGAGAGGAGGTGAGGAGGAGGGGGGCCTTGAACCCGTACAAACACACTACTACGTGCCGTGGGAACAAAGATGTTTATCAGCAGTCTCCGGCAATGTTCGGGAGAGTAAGCTTGAAATCTAATCTGGAGTTTTATATCTGGCCACTAGGGCGCGCACACAACACAGGAAGTGCGTGGGAACATACGATTACGTCAGCGAAACATGAACTCACTTGTCTGTTGTATTTCTATCACTTTATTAGTGGCATCAAGCAGCAAAAGAGGTTAACTTACACAATCCAGCATTATGGTGTTCTCCTTTCCTTATCATTATGGAAAACTCTTTATAAACATAAAAATGTTATAGTGGTTCTGGTAACTTATAAGCTAGAGTGTAATAGACATGAATTTTCTTGTTTGTTTATAGGCTACTACAAAAAATATTCTCAATCCTATGGGATATGCCTGAGGATTAGAAAGGAAAAAGCTGAGTGAATTACCAATGCATACTCCTTTCAGCATTATCAATATTCAAAAAGTGGACACAATGTAAGGTGAACGTGTACTATGTGTTAGTGAAATTTTTCACACATTTCTTCCTGCACGGTTTAATGATATGTCAGAAAGTGTGTTCGAGAATGTAAATCGTGGTGTACATTCTCTATATCTAATTTATGAGAGTATAAAAACAAAAGAGGAAAGCCATAGAAAGATATAGAACTGTTACAAAACCACTTCGCTTTATCAATTGTGCCTACTATCAATTACGTCTACTACCAATCGTGTCTACTATCAATTGCGCCTACAATCAATTACGCCTATTACCAATCGCGCCTACTACCAATCGCGCCTGCTAACAATTGCGCCTACTACCAATAGCGCCTACTATCAATTACACCTGCTACCAATAGCGCCTACTAACAATTGCACCTGCTACCAATCACGCCTACTACCAATTGCGCCTACTGTCAATTGCGCCTACTATAATTGCGGCTACTATCAATTACGCCTACTACCTATCGCGCCTACTCTCAATTGCGCCTCCTACCAATTGCGCCTACTGTCAAATGAGCCTACAATTAATAGCGCCTACAATCAATTGTGCCAGTACCAATCGCGCCTACTATCAATTGTACCTACTACCAATTGCGCTTACTAAGAATAGCGCCTACTACCAATTGCGCATACTGTCAATTGCACCTACTATCAATAGCACCTACTACCAATTGCGTCTACTATCAATTGCACTTACTATCAATAGCGCCTACTATCAATTACGCCCACTACCAATCGCGCCAACTGTCAATCGCGCCTACTACCAATCGCGCCTACTACCAATCGCGCCTACAATTAATTGCGCCCACTACCAATTGCACCTACTACCAATCGTGCCTACTACTAATCGCGCCTACTATCAATCGCGCCTACTGTCAATTGCGCCTACTATCAATAGCGTCTATACAGCTACCACACTCTACATCCAAGGCTATCTGTTTAACATATTCTAACCTTGGTCTACCCCTACAGTTCTTGTCCTCAACACTTTCTTCCATAACTAAGCTTGCTATTCCTGGGTGTATGTGTCCTACCAACCTATAGATTTACTTCATTAGCAGTCACCAGAAACATCTCTCCTCTCCCACTTGTCTTAATACCTCTTTGTTTGTAACCCTATTTACCCATCTAATCTTCATCATTCTCCTGTAACACCACATTTCAAACACTTCAATTCTCCACTTTTCTGCTACACCAATAGTCCAAGTTTAACTTTCATAGAGTGTCACGCTCCAGACAAAGGTCTTCAAAAATGACATCCTAATACCTAAATCAACAAATTCTGTAAAAATTATTTCCTTGCCTGAGCTACATAAGAGTCCTAATCGTCTCTAGTATAATGTCTTGTTTAGCAAACATAGTCGCTCAGTAGGTCTATGCATTTGTTGTATATAACCCAAAATAGCAAACAGTTTTTATAAAACCCTACTCACTGGTCAATAACAAGCATAGTCGCCAAAGTGTTTCATTGGTAGTTAACTCATGTCTGGTTAGTCAATTCTTATTGCAAGGTCAGTCAACACCTAAAAATCCATCTTAACGTATAGTCTAATCATCTTTCTATCTACATACCAGTGTCTAATGAATAGTCAATATTAGTTTGGTCTTTACCTAAAATCTAAAATCCAATATCAAATTTCTAAAATTTAAAACCAAAAAAAATATAGTATAGAAAACATAATTCCAAGTAATACAAATCCTTATATGTTTTTCTTTAATAATTAGTTACCGAAAATTTAAAGTCATGACATTATGGTTTGGTCTTTTTGTAAAATCTAAAATGTAAATTCTAATATCTAAACCCTAAAATCAAAAACAAATCAAATATCTTACTTGCTGTACATTGAACCCAGTTCACCTTTGTATTTGTAATCCATGTAATAATTTGAAAAATTATACAAGTGTAATCTGTCTTAAAATATTATCCCTGCTTTTTCATATGTTTTTGACATGCGTATTAACCTAAAATCTAACCCTGTTCTACCTTAGTTTAAGGATAACAACTTAACCACTGCACCACTATAACCGTCTTTCTTAGTTTGGTTCGTTCTAAGCCTTAAAGCTAAAAATCGAGTTAAGACCTCTAGTGCAAGAGCCAATAGTGCTTGCCACTGCAGCACAAAATGGTTAGCAAGTAACATTAGACATCCAAAAAGGATTGTATTGGTTCGGTTTGGTTCAGTGTAGTCACCATCTTGTTTTCTTAGCTGCCCTCTTTAACTAATCAATTAAAGATAGTCTACTCTTAATTCTTGAATCGATAAATTGGATTTTGTACACACCGTTTGTCATGTCATGCCTGAAGCCTATACTCCCTATGTACTGCGGTCAGGTTTAAAAACAGGTTTCAATGATCAAAGACTTGTCAGTCACCATACGTGTAGCCTACAATAATTCTTTCTCTACCTAGCTATGTTTCATCACTCACCATAAACATCTAACATTATGGGTTTGCAATATATTAAGAGAAACAAAAGTCCATGACCTTGTTGTTTTCAATCTTTTTGGGAAAATTCATAAGCCATAAAATGAGAGCGTCATGTCAAGTTCTAGGACACCTTATGAGTCCAAATCCCATTATTAGTTTATAAAATCTCAAATCAGTAAACTTGCCGTTTTGGGATATTTAAATAAATGCATGCATCATAGGAAAAATCATAAAAAATAATCTTAAAACAAGTCGTCGCACGACCCTCTTCAATCAATGTTTCACAAAATATCGATTCATCCATTGAACATGGCCATAGTGATCGGCGACATGCTCGTTTAAACACAACCGGTACTGTCTCTATCTCTACTAAATAAAAATAAAATAAATTCAAAAGTTAAAAAATCTAAATTTTCAAAATGTGTGGTTAGGCCCTTTGTCAAAATTTCAAGAAATAAATAATAAAATCAAGAAGGGATTGTCACCCTGAGTCTTATAACACCTCATGTGTCCAAATCTGATTATTGTTTCCCCCTTTTCCCTGTAAAATCTACATGCATTGTTTTAGGGGTAAAATGACCAATCGTGGTAAAATAATATTTAATGACCAATTTTTTGAGCTATCACACCTAAGTTTAGGTTTCTTAGTTTCCAAGATATCGATTTTTCGATTTTTGGGTAGTTTTCACCCCCTTACTATATTTCATCAAAAACGAAAGATCTTAGGTTCATTTATCATTTTTAAGCGTTTAACACCTTTTTCCCCTGTAAAATCACTATTCACTGTTTTAGGGGTGAAATGACCTATCGTGGTATAAGCGTATGTCATGTCCTATTTTTAAAGCTATCACACTTAATTTTAGGGTTCTTAGTTTCCAAGATACCGATTTTTAAATTTTGGAAGTAGTTTTAACCCCCCTACTATTTATTCATCAAAAACAAAAGATCTTCGGTTCATTTATCATTTTTAAGGGTTTAACCCCTTTTTTCCCTGTAGCATTACTATTTACTACTTTAGGGGCGAAATGACCTATCGTGGTAAAAGCGTATCTTATGACCTATTTTTAAAGCTATCACACATAATTTTAGGGTTCTTAGTTTCCAAGATATCGATTTTTCAATTTGGGAGTGGAGGATTGCTTAACCCCCCAAAGGGGAACATCGTCCCAATTGCTAGAACCCCGCATACAAGTCACTAGCATGATTGGTTCGCGAGATATTAACAAAAGTGTAGTTAGGCCCTTTGTCAAAATTTCAAAAATACATTCTAAAAGGGGGCTTTATCCCAAGTCCTACAATACCTCATACAAGTTCCTAGTCTTATTGGTCCGTTAGTTAAGCCCTTTGGCACAATTTGGATAAATTCATGGGTCAGTCCATAGGGATCAGTCCAAAGGGGCCCGTCCAAAGGGATTAGTCAAAAGGATCTCGTCCACAAGGACTCGTCAACAATAACCTGTCAACATTGACCCGTCAACAGGGCCCCACCAACAAGGACCCGTCCACAGGGACCTGTCAACAGGTACCCGTCCACAGGGACTTGTCAACAATGACGGGGCTCTCGCCTCAAGGCCTAACATGCCCCTCTTTGATTATTGGTTTGCGGAACGACGTTTAATTTCATATTAGCATTCAAACTTCCACATGTCGCACTTGGAAAGCGAGATTTTCTAAAAATTTTAAATTTCACCCCCTAGTAGGGGTAGGTTTTATTTTGGGGTGAAAATATGTTATCCATTGGAAAGGGAGTGTCAGCCCGAGTTCAACGACACCTCATTCGTCAAAATCCGACCATACGTTTGAGAGATATTGTGGCGCCGCCATCTTGGCGGTGGTGGTGGGTATAGAACACACCAAAAACCACTACTCACATGGCCGACAGTGCGTCATGGTACCAATCTCCGACACCGTGCGCTCATTGTTTCCTCTTACCACGGCCAGCTCGATCGCATCCCTCCTGGCTGCCAAAGCAGCTGGCAGTGCGTCTTACACATTTCCGTCCGATCCACTTCCGTCTGGTCTACTTCCGTCCGATTCACATCCGTCCCGTTCTTCAAAATCACCCCTCGAAAATATCCAGCAATGAGTGGAAAGATGTTACACATCAATAATGCTTGCAATGTAGCATCCTTAGCAGCATTATACTGATTCCCTCAAAACATGCATGACACCTCAATTGTGAAATTCCGTAGCTCTAATGCTCCCAAATACTGTGGATAATCAAGAATTTACTATCAATTCAAACTAATTTAAATCTAAATATATTGCTGATACATTTGTGGCAGTAACGTTTATGACAAAAATTCTGAGGTTGCCGTGATGGTATCTTTAACGTTATATTTTGCTGAGGTGATAACTATAAACGTTATTGGTTGTTTGGTTCTTAAGTTTAGGGGCCGCGACAACGCGGTCATGTAGCCCCGTGTACTTTGTGTGTTATCTGTTTTTTAATTTAAGTACTGCAACTTAGAATTTTTCAAATAGTTCCTATTTTTGCGCCAAGCGCCACCGTCAATGACTATTAGGCCAAGTTCAGAACTTAGCTACTAGACGCCACCGCAGTCGGCTCTTGGCAACGAACGTAGAAACCTAAGAGCGTTGTTTACATTCTTAACCTATCCAATTTAGCTTCACACAGGTGCAATTAGTGGGAGGTTCTTTAACATGCCATAAATCTATGACATGGGACCGCCGGCTTTACTTCCCCTCCGAAGGAAGGCATACTGAGGGAGTTTTAACGGTCTTAAAAAAATCCGACGGCTTCGGCCGGGTTTGAACCCGCTATCTTCGGCATAGAAGCTCAGCATGCTACCGACTACGCCACCGAAGCCGCCAAAACGTTATTGGTTTTATATAACTTATTTACTGATAGTTCGAGGAATGTATAGGGATTTTTCATGACAATGTGAATGTAATTTGTGACTGAATCTATTGTATGCTTGGCTTAGCCTCAGGGTGGATATTTGCACTTGAAGGGGTATGCCTACATTTGGGCAGCCTGTTCCCAATTGTTATACCTGTTTGTTCAGTATGGATTTGATGACAATTTCATTACGGTATGGCACATTTTGTGTCCCAGGGCAATAATTTGCCCAGTTCACACCTAGAAACTTTGTTGTCTTCTCAGTATGGGGGCCATGCTGTTTTTAATGTTTTTAATAACAGAGGATTGCATAGGATGGTGTTTCATTTTTTGAAGAGTGGAAGATCGACGTCATCTGCCCCTCATAGAATACAGTCATGTTAAAGAAGGGTAATTGGCAGATGACCTCCTAGTTCCGCCCCTTAAAACTACAATATCTACCGTAACTAGACAATGGTAACTTGAAAAGTTTCCATGAGGGATCTTGGAAAGAAAAAAATGAAGGACTACAAAGGGCGAGAAAATAATAGAGAACTGTAGTCATCTCAAATTAGTCCCTACTTTTGTCGATCTATGGTTTTGAGTTTGAAACGCTGGGGATCTGTTTGCTAGAATAACCATGTAATAAAGGCTGAAGAATGTGTTTTCTTTCTTCAAAGCATTCTAGAGTGTTGACTTGTGATAGTGCTATTACTAGTGCTACGTGTCTATGCAGGCATTAAGCGGCGCTTTATGCTGTGGGGTGAGGAAACTGTTTATTAAATCACCAAAGACGAGATTGTCAAGACAGTGGAAGAAAAAAGAAAGATGCGGGTCGAGTCGGCTGTGGTGGTTTTGTGATTGTAGAGACTCTGTGAAGACAGGAAGGTAGCAATTGTATTAGAAGTTGCGGTGAATAAAATATCAGAATTAGGAAGAGATAAAATTAATTTATAATTTTACCCACGGAACGTAACAATTGGTGTCAGAAGCGGGATAAAAATTGGCCGTGAGTGTGACTTTTATTTTTGAAACTCGTAACTGGTTTCGTTCTTGGGATTATGGCTACTGTGAGAGTAAAATGAAGTGAAATGAAGGTTATAGAACTGAAACAGGAGCTGGAAGAACGCGATCTAGACACTACTGGAAACAAGGCCGTTTTGCAAATGCGACTTCGCTCGGCCTTGGGGGCTGAAGGTAAGGATACGGAGGCCCCCTTGTTCGAAAGAGCCATAATCATGAAGGACCTTGACGAGATGATGAAGAACCAAGCTGAAAGCTCCAGACTGCTAGCAGAAAAGATAAGTGAAATTTCCAGAAACCAAACTGAAACTTCAAGGTTACTCGAAGGAAAGATGGTGGAGATTCACCAGTGATTGGAAAACAAGTTAGAAGAAAGAATTCACGAAAATTCTAGGGCGTTCAGAGAGGAACTTGAGAAAGTTGAAAAGGATGTCCAGTTAAGAATTACCGCCATCGAATAAAAATTTGATTCACTCCAGAAGACTATGGAGAGAGGTACCAACGAAATTATACCAACAACCGGAGCCAATGTTAGGAGCGTCAATATAAAGCCACCCACGTCTGACGGGAAAGCCCCATGGTCCACGTACCTGAAGCAGTTCGAGGCCGCAGCTACTACCAACAGATGGACAGAAGCAGATAAAGCCGTTAGCCTGGTAACTGCTCTCCGAGGAGACGCTCTGAACATTCTACAGACCTTTCCAGACAATGAGCAAATTGATTACACATCCCTGTTGGCAAGATTGGATATGAGGTATGGGGACAAACATCTTCAGGAAGTCTATCATAGCCAGCTGATTAATAGACAACAGAAAAGCGGAGAGACACTGCAAGAATTCGAGGTGGATATTGCGCGTCTTGTTCGGGTGACATACCCTTCTGCCCCGAATGATTTCGTCGAGCGGCTGTCTGTGGGAACCTTCCTCATGGGCGTGAAAGACCCAGAATTGCAACGAGACCTCCGTCTTGCTCATCCTCAGACGCTAGTGGACGCGTTGGCACGTGCATTGGAGTTCGAGGCTGCCACGCAGACGGCAAGGACGAACGCACTGCTACGATGCATCGTCGAGGAAGAGTCCCTGGACGAGAAGGTTGAACGGATCGTCTCGAAACTTCTGCCGAGCAACGACGGCCCGTGCCGGAGAAGGGAGATACACTGCTGGAACCGGGGTGAGTTAGATCATGTGAGAAACCGCTGGCAGAATGAAACCAAGAACCAGGAAAACTAGATTGGGCCGGTGCTGAGGGCAGAGTATCAAGGAACGGCCCTACGGCCCCTAAATGGCATGTGCAGGTTATCTCCCTAATGCGTCAGACGCAGAGTTTCTTCGTGGATGGAACCATCAATGGTATGGAACGTGACATGCTCCTGGATACTGGGGCTACTATCACGATTGTGAGGAGAGGCCCTATTAAAGGAGACCTCCAGCCGACGAGAGTGGTACTGAAGACAGCGACAGGTGAGCCGGCAAACACCTACGACGAAATCAACGTCAACATCGGACTAGACAGCAAGAAGATCAACCACTGAGTGATAGTGGCCGATATCACTGAATATGTCATCCTTGGTATGGACCTGCTGATTAAAGGAGGACGAACTCTGGATTTAAAACATAGAAGCCTCAGATTCGCTGATGAAATCATCCTTCATGGACGAGGCGATGGAGCTGTGCGAATGGTCCTGAACACGGATGAAGTTCTTCCTCCCAGAAGCGACAACGTGACCATGGTTCGACCGGACAGCGATAACCAGGAAGCTACTGCGATCATCGAAGCTGTAAGAGGAGAAGAGATTTCGAGGGGTTTTTCTGAGAAGAACTGCTGTCAACGCCATGGGACCGGTGCCGGTTCGAATGATGAACCTGAATGAGTACCCAGTCACCCTGAAGAAAGGCACTCAGGTCGCTTGGTATAGCCCGGTATCAACGATTGTGAATGGGAAAACTACGAATGACGTCCGGCGAGACATCGGAGGTGTCGGGAAGCTGCCGGAAGCTATACAACTTGAACGAGCAAGGCTAAACAAGGATCAAAGAACCAGGATCGAGGCACTTCTGACGAAATATCTGGATGTTTTCGCCATCGAAAAGAACCAGCTCGGCAGGACGAATGCGGTGAAGTATCGGATTAACATCGGAGATGCTCAGCCAATCCGACAGCGCCCTCCACGTTTGCCACTTTCCAAGAGGGAAGAAGCCGAGAAGATAATCTCCGACATGCGCCAACAGGGTGTCCTCGAGCCTTCTACTATCCCTTGGACTTCACCAGTTGTGCTCGTAAAGAAAAAGGGCGGCTCAACAAGGTTCTGTGTGGACTACCGACAGCTCAACAGCAAGACCGTCAAGGACAGCTAACCACTGCCCAGGATTGACGACACTTTGGATACCTTATCTGGGTCCCAAGTGCTGTCCACTTTGAACCTGAAGATTGGTTACTGGCAGGTTGAAATGGAACCCCAGGATAAAGAGAAGACGGCTTTATCCATTGGGTCGGGGCTCTGGCACTTCACTGTGATGCCCTTTGTATTATGTAAAGCACCAGCTACGTTCGAGAGGTTGATGGAGACGGTGCTACGAGGCCTTTCGTGGAAGACTTGCCTGATCTACCTGGATGACGTCATAGTTATTGGGAAGACCTTCGACGAACACCTGTCGAACCTGGAGGAGGTTTTCAAGTGACTGCAGAGTGCCAACTTGAAGATGAACCCGAAGAAATGCCAGCTCTTTCAGGAGGACGTCAAGTACCTGGGACATGTCGTACCTAGGAATGGTGCAGCCGTAGATCCTGAGAAGGTCAGCGCGGTGAGAGAATGGCCAATCCCCAAGGACGTACATGAACTACGGAGCTTCTTGGGGTTATGCTCCTACTACAGGCGTTTCGTACCCGGATTCGCCAGCATAGCCAAGTCGTTGACGATGCTCACCGAGGAAGGACGAGACTACTGTTGGGACGAACACTGCCAATCATCCTTCGAACAGCTGAAGACGTTCCTGGTTACTGCACCTATCCTTAGTTATCCGTGCACCGTTGGCATGGTTATACTAGACAAGAAAGACACCTGGCCCAGATAACATCCCACTGGAATTAATTCAAGCTGGAGGTCAGTCCTCAAAACGCGGATTTTCACTCATATTCTCAAAATTTGGGAATTATGAGAAGTACCTGGTGACCTAAAGAACGCCACTATCATCAGAATCTTCAAGAAAGGTGATCGTAGTGTTTGTGGCAATTATCGCGGTATATCGCTACTATCTACTGTGGGTAAAATTCTCGCCAGAATTTTACTTAACCGCCTTCAGGTTATCTCAGAAAAGATCCTCCCCGAGTCCCAGTGTGGATTTCGATCTTCCAGAAGCACAACTGACTTGATTTTCTGCGTAAGGCAACTAAAAGAAAAATGTAGTGAGCAACAGAATCCACTCTTCTTAGTCTTTTATGATCTGGAAAAGGCCTTTGACTCAGTTCCAAGATCTGCTATGTGGGCTGTGCTACAACGCTTCGGCTGTCCTTGACGCTTTGTTGATCTAATCCAAGCTCTCCATGATGGCATGACCGGTCAGGTTTGTCAGCAAAATAAGATCTCTGACGAATTTCCTATCACTCATGGACTGAAACAAGGCTGCGTACTTGCTCCAACACTGTTTGCATTGTATTTGGCTGCAATGCACTATAAATCGCTCACAAACATCCCAGGTGTAGATGTCAGGTACCGATTTGATGGAGGGCTCTTCAACCTAGCTCGATTTCGCTCCAAGAAGCTAACTCAGGTTACGAAGATAACCAATATGTTGTATGCAGATGATGCGGCATCGCCTACACTCACGCCAGTGGAGTTGCAACATACTGTTAATTGCTACAAGAATGCATGGGAACGTTTTGGTCTCACCATTATTGTTCAGAAGACCAAGGTTCTGGCACAACCCTCACCAGGCACTTCCCTTCCGCACTTCAACATTTCTATCTCAGATACTCCATTGGAGCAGGTAGACCACTTCTCGTATCTGGGCAGTCTGCTATCTGTACACGGCAATTGTGGGCAGGATGTTGAGAAGAGAATCGGTGCTGCCCATGCGGCATTTGGGCGACTATCGCACCGGGTCTTCTTGAATAAAGATCTGACCGTGAAGACGAAGCTCATGGTGTACCAAGCTGTTGTCATCTCAACATTGTTGTATGGCTGTGAAACCTGGACCCTCTATCGACATGACTTCCGAAAGCTTGAGCGCTTCCATCAACAGAAACTTCGATCCATCCTTAAGATAAAGTGGGAAGACCACATCACCAATCTTGATGTTCTTGAGAAAGCGCTTGCTAATAGTATAGAATCATCCATCATTGGTCATCAACTTAGATGGATTGGACATGTCCATCGGATGGATGATACGAGACTACCACGCCAGGTTCTGTCTGGTGAACTCACCTCCGGCACCAGACCTCATGGAGGCCCTAAGATACGATACAAGGACCAATTTAAGCAGAATATGAAGTTGACAGGACTCAATCCACAAACCTGGGACCAGCTTGTTAAAGACCGTTCAACTTGGCGCCAGACCATCCCGGCTGCTGTCAAAATGTTTGAAGAAGATCGTCGTAGAATTGTTAAGGCCAAGCGACAAGCACGAAAGCTCCATGCAGCACAGCCACGTCCTCCACCAACAGTTCTGTGTGATCTGTGTGGACGTTTGTTTCATGCACGCATTGGTCTGTTCAGTCACCGCAAACATGCCCACAGACCTCAACCTTAGATTATTTTAGACTGTTTTGGAAGAAGATGTATACTCGGAAACGAGTTAAAGCCGACGACGACGACGACGACTAGACACTGATGCTAGCAACAAAGGCATTGGTGATGTTCTATCAAAGATACAGGATGGCCGGGAGAAAGTAATCGCCTACTTCAGCAAGGTACTCTCCAAGCCCGAGAGGAACTACTGCGTCACTCGACGGGAGTTACTGGCTGTGGTGAAGTCTGTGGAACACTTCTACTGTATACGTACCTGTATGGACGACGCTTTCTACTGAGAACGGATCATGGAGCCTTGAAATGGCTTATGCGGTTCAAGAACCCCGAGGGACTGATTGCTCGATGGATTGAACGCCTACAGGAGTACGACTTTCACATTGAGCATCGAGCCGGGACCAGCCACAAGAACGTTGACGCACTCTCAAGAAGACCAAGCTCTGCGGACTGCAGCCACTGTGCACGGCAAGAATCGAAGGCTGGTCTGGTCCGACGACTGACAGTCGTTAGCGACTCATGGCAACCTGCGGAACTCCAGAAGGCTCAGAGTGAGGACGCAGATCTTGGCCACATCATCCAGTGGCTCAAGAGAGGACGCCGGCCTACGTGGGAAGAAGTCGCTCCGCGTAGCCCCAGGACTAAATCTTATTGGGCCCAATGGGACTCGTTACGTCTGGAATACGGAGTACTGAAGCGCATCGTCGAAGACTCGAATGGGACTTCAACCAGGACACAGATCGTCGTTTCTGAGAAGAAGACCTCGGATGTACTGCACAACGAGAGTTCTGGAGGACATCTTGGCGTGAACAGGACCCTTGTGAAAGTCAGAGAAAGGTTCTACTGGGTAGGTTGCAGGGAAGGCGTCAAAAATTGGTGCAGGAAATGTGAGGTCTGTGCTGCTGGAAATGGTCCGAGGGGCCCCCATGCACCAGTACAATGTTGGAAGCCCATTCGAACGGATTGCGATCGACATGGCAGGACCATTCCCCAACACAGATGCTGGTAACAGGTACATTTTGGTGGCCACGGCCTACTTTTCAAAATGGGTGGAAGCTTACGCAATCCTCAACCAGGAATCGGTCACCGTCGCCAACGAGTTGTTCTCACGGTTTGGTGCTCCTTTGGAATTACACTCGGACCAAGGGAGGCATTTCGAGTCGGCAGTGTTCCAGCAAGTCTGTCAAATCATGGGATTTCGAAAGACCAGAACGACGCACAGTGGTCCGGATTTGAAAAAAAGCGGACAAAAATATTTTCCGCTAAATGAAATGAAATACTTTTGTATAAAACTTTAAATTAGATGTTACTATTAGGTAAATTTGTCTTAGTACATAAAATTACTTACTTATTCATCCTCTGATTCGGATGAGTCGACTTCTTCTTCTTCCCCTTCCTGCTCCGTCTCGTCCTCGGATATTGACAATAAATTACACACCTCCTGAGGCAACTGTCTTCATTTCTTCTTCGGTAGACTTCCCGTGCTTCAGATTACTGGATCAGACCTTAGCAATAGTCTATGGAACAAGTCAAAATTATTGGAAATTCTTGAGGATTTTCTGGTATGGTCTTCTCTATATTTTCTTACGTCTTGGTTTCTATACTCTAAGACCTCTTCTGAAAGTTCCCAATCGGCAAAATAGCTGCTTCTATAATGAAAGATCCATGGATAAGTATTTTATGGAGTGTTAGAGGCATGTAACACCACGGATATAGCCGTACATATAAGCTTGCTGTTTCGCTGCAGTAGGAATTGAACTCTGAACTATTAATTTCATGACCAGAGGAAATTGCTTTTAAAATTATTCCAAAACGGGTTATTAACTCACAGTCTACCCCTGTTATTTCGGATGCTACTTGAGGTTGATCAAAAAACCTTCGGGCAGTGTTGCCATCACTGGTTGTTCCTTATCCAGGCTTCGGAATATCAACTAGAAGACATAATCTCGTTCTGAATCTTGCACAATTTTTTCTTTCTTTCGAGTAAGTCTCGATTACCTTCTTTCACGCTCACTTTCCACTTTTTAAAACCCAGGCGGTACGAAATATGCAGGAGACATTCAAAAATCGAAAGTGGGCGTGTGGAACTGAAATTCCAAACTCAAGTTGTAAATTGTCGACGAGCTTTTGTGCCACTTATGTAGATTTTTCATTTCTGAAATTTTCGCATCATTCGTTTGCCCCTTGTTGGTGTAGTCGTGGTAGCTTCTTTTTAGCTTGGCTGATGAATCGTCTCCCTCTGCCCTTAAATAAATAACGGTCGCATAGGCAAGCTCTGATGAAGTGGCACTCTCCCTTAGGTCTTTAATTTTCCTTATTTTGCTTCTCTCCGTTAGCTCTTGAAATTCTTTTGGAGGGCGACCTCGATCTACTGATTTTGCGGAGTCAGGAATGCTCGGAATTGATATCACAATTTCTGTTTTCTACCAGTCTGAATATTTCTTCAAAAAAAGCATGTTCTAAGAAGTTACACTTTCTCTACTGGTCAACATACGGCAAAAAGAAAAGGTTCTTATATTATTATACACTGTTTTCTCTACACTGTCGTCAACATTTAATTGGATTTTGTTAATAATATATATATATATATATATAATATCGTAGGCCTCGGGTGCCTGGTGCAAGCTTTGTTAATTGACACCCAGAGGGTAGCTTGCATGTCGAATTTCGTCGTTCCTTTGAACGCTATGAAAGTCAAGGAGGTTAGATATCTCAACTCCTTGACACTAGAGCGCTTTCAAGTAGAGAATGTAGGAACTTTGTGTTGGCGGAAAATCCCGAGATTAATTTTGCCTACTGAATTCAAATGGGTTCTTTAACATGCCAACAACGTATGACATGAGTGTCGTGATTTTTGTCGCCTTTCAAAAATCACTTACCATGGCCAGGAGCGAACCTGCAATCTTGGGGTTGGTAGTCCGACACCATAACCACTCACCCACCGTGGCAAGCTATTGGATTTTGTTAAGGAGATATGTTACCACAAACTTTCCTTGACGCGCGCGAGACTGATTTTTGTTCTCTCGAATCTTGTTAATAAGATCACTGCGACTAACAACGAAAATTCATGTTTCACTCTTCACAACACACACAACTACTACTAATCAATTACTTCTCGTGATTGAAGATTATTTTGGTTTCATGGCCTCGAGATATCCCTTGCGTAGCATAAACAAATGTCTCAACAGGCCCTTATCTCGCGCGAGTGTTTATCCTTAGAGCGCGCAGTAATGTTCTCTCCCTTCTCAATCACGCATCTGGCGGGTTCTGGCGATGAAACCTTTAAGGATATATTCTCCAGTCTTCATTTTAAAACTTGCATAAGTTTCATGGTATACATATGTATACATTTTTTTGTAGGTCAAGCAAAATTTATTTTTCTTGAAGAAAATAATGCACTATAAAAACAAGTATAACAGTCCTTATAAGTGATCTGAAATCGAAAATCATGCTATAGTGAAATATATCAGATCACAAACTACATACAGATACAGTATTATAGACCCTGAGTTTCGTTTTGAAGTTAGAATGATATTTCAAAGTTTACTTAACGGAGCGCGGAATTCAGAAACGAAGAGTTGTATCACTTTTGTAGTATTATATCTGAGAAACACAGACGCAATTTCCAAAGAAAAAGTGAAATTAATGTACACTGATTAACATACTTCACTTGGGAGTTGGCTTGGCCTTTCTAATGTAAAGTTGAAAAATCTATTTTTGTCCGCTTTTTTACGGATCCGGACCACTGTGCGACGCCACTACACCCACAGTCGGATGGTCGAGCGGATGAATCGGACAATGGGGAAGCATCTCTCTAAGGTGTTGGTAGAGAACCAACGCGATTGTGACGAACATCTCCCCCTGTTCTTGATAGCATACCGATCTTCGGTCCAAGAGACAACGAGGCAGATACCGGCTTGTGTACTTTTCGGGAAGGAACTGCGATTACCTGGTGATTTGGCATTCGGCTGTAAGCCAGACGAAGAACTGGTGGCGGGAGACGATTACATCATCTGCCTGAAGGAGAAGTTGAACCAGATCCACAACCTCGTCCGAAGGAACCTCGGAAATGCTAGCGACCGGATGAACCACACCTATGATGCACGGGCACGAGGAGGTGGCTTTAACGTGAAGGATCTGGTATGGCTGTTCAACCCACAACGGCGACGTGGTCTCTCGCCCAAGCTGCAGCGATCCTGGGATGGACCGTACGAGGTGATAAAGAGGATCAACGACGTCATCTACCGGATACGAAGACTTCCACACGGGAAGTCTTAAGGTGGTCCATTTCAACCGACTAGCACCTTATGAGGGAGCTAATCTGACGGTTGACAACGGTTCCGTAATGATCTTGGACTGTTCCGGGACGGAACAATCTTAAGGAGGAGGCAGTGCTGCGTGTCTATACAGGCATTAAGCGGCGCTTTATGCGGTGGGGTGAGGAAACTGTTTATTAAATCATCAAAGACGAGATTGTCAAGGCAGTGTAAGAAGGAGGAAAGAGATGGGTCGAGTCGGCTGTGGTGGTTTTGTGATTGTAGAGACTCTGTGAGGACAGGAAGGTAGCAATTGTATTAGAAGTTGTGGTGAATAAATATCAGAATTAGGAAGATATAAAATTAATTTATAATTTTACCCACGGAACGTAACACTATCCTGAATGTGACCAATGTAGCAGGAATATTACAAATGATCGTGATCATATTTATTTTCTTGTGAACCTTTTTTTATTTTGCAACAGATGTTGTATTGGAGACATGTTTTTATGCTTTTTTCAGTTACTTGCTGAAGCTACAAGACAACAGGCAGAGACTGCTGCTCTGCAAGCCAGGACTTCAATGCTCCATGCCGAACATGCACTGAAACAAACAGAAATGGTGGACAAGATAACAAAAATTTTGGACAAACAAACTTCTATTGAAGAAAAGCAAATGGCTGTTCTTAGTCGTTTAATGGATGTTGTCGATCGTATTAGTTCGAAATGTGAATAAAATTATAAATATGAAGTGTTAGTCCTTTCATTGCACATGTGTCATTACCATCAATGGTTTCAAAATATTGAGGTAGGTGGAGTTGGTGTCGCTTGGACATTCAGACTGATATAATCTTTGGTTTTGCATGTACTTACTCTTTTGTTATGTGTTATAATCAATCTCCATAATTATATACATGATGCTAATAAGACAAGAGTCAAGTACAATTAAGGGTTGCTATTTTCAATTCAATAACAGGTGCGTGCATTTTTCCATTGATTTACCGTTCCATATCATCTAAAGATATAATAGTTGGCGACGAGTGAAAATCTAAAATATTATAAAGAAGAGAAAATGGATACCGAACAGTTCAAACAACTTCTGGATACATTGCATTTGCAACAGTAAACGTTACTGACCCAGCTTTTATCTCATTTTCGCCCCGAGATACGACCGGAAATTCCTGTAAGTTTCTCCAACATAATACCATTTGAGAATTTCGATCCCGGCAGGGAAAGGTTCACGTGTTACTTAGAGCGGTTTGAGAATTATTATAACATGAAGGGCATCACAGACCACGGGAAAATTGCTCAGCTTCTATGTATATCTATTGGTTCAACACATTATAACAGTTTAGCAGCATTTCTTGGTCCCGATAAACCAGTCAAATTCTTACTATAACGACTTAATAAAAGCATTTAAACAGATGCTCATTCCTAAGAAAAGTGCAGTTGTTTCCCAGCATTATTTTTTGAACATTTACCAGAAACAATTACCGATAATTGCTGAATATGTTGCTGCACTCCTACGTGACCTTATTGAATGTGAGTTCACTGTTAAATGTGAGTGTGACAAATCAGTTTCCATTGCTGACGTTTTTCTCAGAGCTCAGTTTATTTGTGGCCTGCGTGATGACTAGCTACGTGAACACATTTTGCAATCTAGTACTACCTCATTCGAAGACATTTTGACAAAAGCTATTGCTCTTGAGGCATAGAAAATTAAGAGTAAAGAATTAGCAAAAAGCTCCAGGCCTAGTCATTCAAGTTTCAGCACAGATTATATTAATAGAATCTCCACCTCTTCAAGGCAGCGTTTCAGAGGGAGACCTGATTACAAGGCTCTAGGCATCGAAAATCTCTGTATAAGATGCGGGAATGACAACTACAGAATCAACAGTTGTCGCGTTGATAGGAACAAACTTAAATGTGAAGCTTGCGGAAAAGACGGACAAAATTCAAAAGTATGTATTTCAACCTTGTTGGCAGCCTCACGTAACAGATCACGTGGTTCCAGTTCTCCACCATCACTCCATGCTGTGTCTGATAACTACGTTAGTAATTCTGATCATGTCTATGGCATCAGCCAAGTGGGAGCTGTTCTACAGCAACGTGATGTTGTTGATTTGTTCGAAATGGTACTTGATACTGATAAATACCGCATCTTTGTCACTCTAAATGGAAAATCTCAACGTTTCGAGGCTGATTCCGGTGCTAAATTTTCCTTGCTGGCCGAAAATGATTTCAATTGCCTAAATCTGGATGTGCCCATCGAAGATTCAAATATTGCATTCCGATCTTATTCGGGCAACATAATTGAACCAAAAGGGAAAATTTCTGTCAACGTTGCATACAACGGGAGAGAAATACTTAGCGAATTACATATTGTACCAGACGGGCATGAGGCTCTTCTAGGCCGACAATGGATAATAGGTTTTCTTCAACATATTGATGCAGAAATGAGCAATTCCTATTCTTCATTCTGTTAACTCAATTGAAGACATTTTCACCAACTTCGCCCCAATCTTCCAGGAAAATGTAGGATGCGTCCCAGGACTCAAAGCCACTCTCCAGCTTCGTATGGGAGCTACACCCGTCCCTTTGCACTGCGGGAACGCGTAGATAAAGAGTTGGATTTTCTGGAAGCAGATGGCATCATTTCTCCTGTAGCCGTCAGTGACTGGGGTTCACCTTTAGTGATAATTCCAAAGCCAGACGGTGGAGTTCGGTTGTGCGTCGATTACAAATGTGGGGTAAATGAAAGGTTAGTACAGGCAAATCACCCCATACGGCGCATTGATGAGATCCTCCATAGTCTCCGTGGTTCAAGGTACTTCTGTAAGCTTGACCTGTTCAAGGCTTACCTCCATATCAAGGTTGATGAGGAGAGCAGTATAATCCAAACAATCTCAACTCACTGCGGCACCTATCGAATGAATCGTCTCAGTTTTGGAATAAAGACGGCTCCATCCGAATTCAATAGAATTCTTTCCCAAATCCTGAAGGGCCTCTCAAAAACCGAATCTTACTTCGATTACATACTCGTCCACGGAACTACGAGGGAAGAATGCATACACAATTTACAATCCTGCCTACAAATACTGTCAAATTATGATCATCATGTCAACAAGGGAAAATGCTCGTTCTTTCAATAGAAAATCGAATATCTTGGTTACATTGTGGAATATAACAAGATCAACAAATCTCCAGTGAAAGTCCGCGCCATCCAAGTCATGAGACGTCCAACTAATGTTGATGAAGTTAGAAGATTTCTGGGACTTGTTACCTATTATTCCCGATTCATCCCAGATTTTTCAACTATTAATAAAAATATGGCGAAAAAGGATCATCTAATTCAACTATCTACGTATAATGAATCTTCCAGATACCTTGTGATGTCTTCAAGTCGAAAACGTGTATAAGAACACATTATTCCATTAGAGATCGAGCCTCCATCCAGATGTCGAAAAGGATCGACCTGGTCTTGAACCAGCGATCGAACCGTCACCTCCTCCGCACGAACAGCTATCCACGAACCCTGGACTCCTCTCACTCGAACATCCCTGGACTGGGTTTGTTGTGCAGGGATTGTAAACACCATCACTCTTGTTTGCTAAATCGTCATCACGTAGTAGTATTTCTTTTCAGAATAATATCAACAGATTCCTTGTGTCTCTTTTTGTAGTAAAATCTCATGCTAATTTTATCCATTTTTCTAGCATGGATTACTCCAGATACTCAATTCTGCTTCAACGTTGTGTTCCTGATATGTGCTTAGCACTTCATACTGGCACGTTTAAATAATTGGTCGGATATTCCCCTCGACTCAATCATATATACCATGATAGTATAATTATAAAGTGTCACGACTGTAGTATCATTTCACTGTTTTATAAACGAGCTTATTTGAGCCCCGTGAATGCTCTGAGTTCACTCACGGTACTTCAATAGCGTGTAAAATGTTACAATCGGACGACTAAGTCCGTCCCGAATGTTAGCGAGCGTGCCTGCTGAACGCAGTCAAGCACCACCTCCAAACGCACAGTTTGAATATATCGTACAGAGTAATCCTTCTGGTCAGTCCGTAAAACTCCTCTGCTGGTTACTTCCCATGATGCAACACGGTTCAGTCGATAATTATCGAAGATGATCGCTGACAATGCGATAAATACATATTAAACGCTTCTGCAGCTTAAAAAAATATTCTCTAAATATCATCAAAATGCTTTGAATTAGTATTCAGAGTGAATACTTATTGTCGTTCCCCTCTGTAATCTCTGTAGTTAGTAATTTCAACTAGATTTGTATCTCCACTACGAGATTGCCATCTTGACTTGCAAATAAGTCCTTGAAAAACATGTGTGTGCAAGGTCACTGGGCTTGATTGTGGCGAGACATGCTTGTGTAAGGCGGAGTAGTATAAACATTTCCCCTAACCTCGTGACATGCAGCTTATAGCTTTCAACTGAATGTTGAAATCGCCATAATATCTTGTGTAAATACTTCCTACATAAAATTGTATCAATAGGCACAGGAAAATACTGGTACAGTACCTAACGTAAGGCCATGGCCGCCTCCTTCCCTCTTCCTTGTGTATCCCTCCCACTCTTCCCATCCCTCTCATAAGGCCCCTGTTCGCTTTGCAGGTGAGGCCGCCTGGGAGAAGTGCTAGTCACACTCCCCAGTTGTATCCCTCGACTCAGAATATCAAGCTCCATGACACTGTCCTTAGTGGCGGTAGAGGTGGGATTCCTCGCTTAGTCTGTTGGAAAAGTTAACCCTGGAGGGTAAAACGATAACAACAACAAAAAAACGGATTAAGAAATTTATTTTCCAAAGCCTGTGCCTAAAGTGTGGCTCCCATGGAAGTGAAACTTGGATTGTTGGTGCAACAGAAAAGAGGAGAATATAAGTAACGGTGTTACAGGAGAATGATGAAGATTAGATGGATAGATAGAGTAACAAATTAAGGTGTATTAAGAGTGTGGGAGAGGAGAGATGTTTCTGGTGACTGCTAATGAATAGGGGGCATACTAAAGCATCAGGGAAAGTAAATTTAGTAATGGAAGGGTCGAGAACAATAACTGTAGTCCGTCTCGTTGCGTAGTGGCTAGCATGCATGGTTGTCACAGCGGAGGCCCAGGTTCAATTCCCGGTTCTGTCATGGAGTTTTATTCTGGTCTGAAGGCTGGAACGGGGCACACTCAGGCTCGTGAAGCAAAACTCAGAAGAGGTGAGGTCGATTCCTACCCCAGTCAACCTGGAAGTGGTTTCCGTGGTTTCTCCCCCTCCCCCACTTCTACTCCAGGCAAATGCTGAGATGTTACCTACTTAAGGTCACGGCCGCTTCCTACCCAAAACCTAGCTTAATTACAATAAACACACTAGTAAAGACATCAGAGTGCCATACGTTACCGAACAAATTCTACACACACCCAAGTACACGGGAAAAATGTCCGTTATGTCGCAAAGCCCCTAAAGAATCAACAACAAAACTGAAGGGGTTGGCCAATGTTAGAATATGTTAAAATTGGGCAGTTGAAAAAGGGTGGTCCGTAGATGGCCGAAACGACAGCAAGAAGAAGAATCGAAAGAATCAGATACAACAACAATAACAAGAGACTGTTAAATTATTTTTTCTGTCTTTGTGTTACTATTGTCGTTATATTTATCTCTCTTCTTCATTTCCCGTTTCCAGCTTCCTGGGTCGGGTTGTGAATTAAGGACCTCCAACGTTTCCTGTAAATGTCCGGTATGTCGTTATATTTATAACACTGTAAAATATATTTGTAAATTTATTTTCATGTGCTGTATGTACACTGTTTGTTATTAATAAATTAACCCCCCTCCCCAGGTCTTGGGCTTTCCAGACCGGGAAAGGGTGGGTCATTCACACATTCACATGTCCCTTTTTACTAGTCTGACTTTAAGAGACATCGGGGTGCCAGAATTTTGCTCCGAAGAGGATCTTTAACGTGCTATTAAATCTATTGACACGGCTCCCTCACATTTGTGCACCCTCAAATCCTGACTGCGCCATGATTCGATGCTGCAACCTAGGGAATATGTTAGACATATTGCCTTGGATGTAGGGTGTGCTAGCTTTGTAGAGATGAAACGATTAGGTCGGGATAGGGAGGTTTTGAGAGCGGGATGAAACCAGACTGAAGACTAAAACACATAACACAGACATTATTAACCAAGCATGTGTATTTATTTAATTATTTATTCATTCACTCAGTCCTTTGTTCAATTATTTTTTCATCCATTCATTCATTTTTTAATAATAAAATAGTCTTTATTAGTTACCTGTACCATACCCGTAATATAAGATCTATTAATACATCGTAGCAAGTCACAGCCTTCTATAGCACAATGGAGCACAGGATATATTAAAACCACAGTGTAGTTTCAAACAGAGCTATGTATAGGGATGGGTTGCGAACGGACTCGCGAAGAGTCGAGACTGCTGCCGCTGGAACCGATACTCTCGACTCCAGTGTCGACTCCACTGATGCACTAACGCCATCTAACATCTGTTTTTGGATCTGCTTGAACATGTATGCTGGCAGCAACGTTGTTCGCTATCGCTGCGGCATGTTTAAAATACAGCTGAATAAATCTTACTGCTAGCTTGCCAGTGATACTTTTTCGGTATTGAAATGTATGGCAAGCTATTATAACCTGCAAAACGATTCAATATAATGATTATATGCATAGTCGTTCTTTGTTAAGATCTACTGTATGAGAATATGCTGGATAGGCCTAGTTGATGCATAGTGATAGGATATTTATTTTGCCGGCAGGATCGTTATATGGAATGTCGAATACCAATTACGAAGTTCTTGGCACTGTGTGGGTTATTCATACTTTCATTATAGGGTGTTTCATTTCCGTGTCTCCAATAACCAAATGTGGGTGTTGAATTACTAATTGCTTTGTTTAAGATGTGCGCACAGGCCTCTCACATTGTGATGGTCTTGTTATCCGTCCACGTTTGTCCCTTGATACCTTGTTTTACGATGAATAAAATAGGATTATTAGCCAGCAAACATGGATGATTGTTTCGGGATATCATCGGTAATGTTGTAGGCGTAATTGTTATTGTGTTTATTATGATGATGATTATTAATAACAATATTAGTAATACAACCTGCCAAAAGTAAAATATCACAACAATTTGGTACAATGATTGTAAATAATAATAATAATAATGAGAGATTCTGATAAAAAGCAACTGTGTGCCCCCCGCAATACTCATCAGATGAGCTTGGAGTCGCGAGTCTTCATGCGAAGCGGCCCCGCAATATTCATCAGGTGAGCTTGGAGTCGCGAGGCTTCATGCGAAGCGGCCCCACAATACTCATCAGATGAGCTTGGAGTCGCGAGTCTTCATGCGAAGCGGCCCCGCAATATTCATCAGGTGAGCTTGGAGTCGCGAGGCTTCATGCGAAGCGACCCCGCAATAATCAACAGGGGACCTTGGAGTCACGAGTCTTCATGCGAAGCGGCCCCGCAATACTCAACAGGTGAGCTTGGAGTCGCGAGTCTTCATGCGAAGCGACCCCGCAATAGTCAACAGCGGAGCTTGGAGTCGCGAGGCTTCATGCGTAGCGGCCCCGCTAAACTCATCAGGTGTGCTTGGAGTCGCGAGTCTTCATGCGAAGTGACCCCGCAATACTCATCAGGGGAGCTTGGGGTCGCGAGGCTTCATGCGAAGTGACCCCGCTAAACTCATCAGGTGTGCTTGGAGTCGCGAGGCTTCATGCGAAGCGGCCCCGCAATACTCAACAGGGGAGCTTGGAGTCGCGAGGCTTCATGCGAAGCAACCCCCGCGATACTCAACAGGTGAGCTTGGAGTCGCGAGTCTTCATGCGAAGTGACCCCGCAATCCTCATCAGGGGAGCTTGGAGTCGCGAGTCTTCATGCGAAGCGATCCCGCAATACTCATCAAGGGAGCTTGGAGTCGCGAGGCTTCATGCGAAGCAACCCCGCGATACTCAACAGGTGAGCTTGGTCTCGCGAGTCTTCATGCGAAGCGGCCCCGCAATACTCAGCAGGGTAGCTTGGAGTCGCGAGTCTACATGCGAAGCAACCCCGCAATATTCAACAGGTGAGCTTGGAGTCGCGAGTCTTCATGCGAAGTGGCCCCGCAATACTCATCAGGGGAGCTTGGAGTCGCGAGGCTTCATGCGAAGCAACCCCGCAATACTCATCAGGGGAGCTTGGAGTCGCGAGTCTACATGCGAAGCAACTCCGCAATACTCATCAGGTGTGCTTGGAGTCGCGAGTCTTCATGCGAAGTGACCCCGCTAAACTCATCAGGTGTGCTTGGAGTCGCGAGTCTTCATGCGAAGTGGCCCCGCAATACTCATCAGGGGAGCTTGGAGTCGCGAGTCTTCATGCGAAGCGATCCCGCAATACTCATCAGGGGAGCTTGGAGACGCGAGTCTACATGCGAAGCAACCCCGCAATACTCATCAGGTGTGCTTGGAGTCGCGAGTCTTCATGCGAAGTGACCCCGCTAAACTTATCAGGTGTGCTTGGAGTCGCGAGGCTTCATGCGAAGCGGCCCCGCAATACTCAACAGGGGAGCTTGGAGTCGCCAGGCTTCATGCGAAGCAACCCCGCGATACTCAACAGGTGAGCTTGGAGTCGCGAGCCTTCATGCGAAGTGACCCCGCAATACTCATCAGGGGAGCTTGGAGTCGCGAGTCTTCATGCGAAGCGATCCCGCAATACTCATCAGGGGAGCTTGGAGTCACGAGTCTTCATGCGAAGTGGCCCCGCAATACTCATCAGGGGAGCTTGGAGTCGCGAGGCTTCATGCGAAGCAACCCCGCTATACTCATCAGGGGAGCTTGGAGTCGCGAGTCTACATGCGAAGCAACCCCGCAATACTCATCAGGTGTGCTTGGAGTCGCGAGTCTTCATGCGAAGTGACCCTGCTAAACTCATCAGGTGTGCTTGGAGTCGCGAGTCTTCATGCGAAGTGGCCCCGCAATACTCATCAGAGGAGCTTGGAGTCGCGAGTCTTCATGCGAAGAGATCCCGCAATACTCATCAGGGGAGCTTGGAGTCGCGAGTCTACATGCGAAGCAACCCCGCAATACTCATCAGGTGTGCTTGGAGTCGCGAGTCTTCATGCGAAGTGACCCCGCTAAACTCATCAGGTGTGCTTGGAGTCGCGAGGCTTCATGCGAAGCGGCCCCGCAATACTCAAAAGGGGAGCTTGGAGTCGCGAGGCTTCATGCGAAGCAACCCCGCGATACTCAACAGGTGAGCTTGGAGTCGCGAGTCTTCATGCGAAGTGACCCCGCAATACTCATCAGGGGAGCTTGGAGTCGCGAGTCTTCATGCGAAGCGATCCCGCAATACTCATCAGGGGAGCTTGGAGTCGCGAGGCTTCATGCGAAGCAACCCCGCGATACTCAATAGGTGAGCTTGGTGTCGCGAGTCTTCATGCGAAGCGGCCCCGCAATACTCAACAGGGTAGCTTGGAGTCGCGAGTCTACATGCGAAGCAACCCCGCAATACTCAACAGGTGAGCTTGGAGTCGCGAGTCTTCATGCGAAGTGGCCCCGCAATACTCATCAGGGAAGCTTGGAGTCGCGAGGCTTCATGCGAAGCAACCCCGCGATACTCAACAGGTGAGCTTGGAGTCGCGAGTCTTCATGCGAAGTGACCCCGTAATACTCATCAAGGGGGCTTGGAGTCGCGAGGCTTCATGCGAAGCAACCCCGCAATACTCATCAGGGGAGCTTGGAGTCACGAGGCTTCATGCGAAGCGACCCCGCAATACTCAACAGGGGAGCTTGGAGTCGCGAGTCTTCATGCGAAGTGGCCCCGCAATACTCAACAGGTGAGCTTGGAGTCGCGAGTCTTCATGCGAAGCGGCCCCGCAATACTCAACAGGGGAGCTTGGAGTCGCGAGGCTTCATGCGAAGCGGCCCCGCAATACTCATCAGGGGAGCTTGGAGTCGCGAGGCTTCATGCGAAGCAACCCCGCAATACTCAACAGGGGAGCTTGGAGTCGCGAGGCTTCATGCGTAGCGGCCCCGCTATACTCATCAGGGGGGCTTGGAGTCGCGAGGCTTCATGCGAAGCAACCCCGCAATACTCAACAGGGGAGCTTGGAGTCGCGAGGCTTCATGCGAAGCGGCCCCGCAATACTCATCAGGGGAGCTTGGAGTCGCGAGGCTTCATGCGAAGCAACCCCGCAATACTCAACAGGGGAGCTTGGAGTCGCGAGGCTTCATGCGAAGCGGCCCCGCAATACTCATCAGGGGAGCTTGGAGTCGCGAGTCTTCATGCGAAGTGACCCCGCAATACTCAACAGGTGAGCTTGGAGTCGCGAGTCTTCATGCGAAGTGACCCCGCAATACTCATCAGGGGAGCTTGGAGTCGCGAGTCTTCATGCGAAGCGATCCCGCAATACTCATCAGGGGAGCTTGGAGTCGCGAGGCTTCATGCGAAGCAACCCCGCGATACTCAACAGGTGAGCTTGGTGTCGCGAGTCTTCATGCGAAGCGGCCCCGCAATACTCAACAGGGTAGCTTGGAGTCGCGAGTCTACATGCGAAGCAACCCCGCAATACTCATCAGGGGAGCTTGGAGTCGCGAGGCTTCATGCGAAGCAACCCCCGCGATACTCAACAGGTGAGCTTGGAGTCGCGAGTCTTCATGCGAAGTGACCCCGCAATACTCATCAGGGGAGCTTGGAGTCGCGAGTCTTCATGCGAAGCGATCCCGCAATACTCATCAGGGGAGCTTGGAGTCGCGAGGCTTCATGCGAAGCAACCCCGCGATACCCAACAGGTGAGCTTGGTGTCGCGAGTCTTCATGCGAAGCGGCGCCGCAATACTCAACAGGGGAGCTTGGAGTCGTGAGTCTTCATGCGAAGCGGCCCCGCAATACTCATCACGTGAGCTTGGAGTCGCGAGGCTTCATGCGAAGTAGCCCCGCAATACGCATCAGATTAACGTGGAGTCGCGAGGCTTCATGCGAACCGAGACCGGTGTTTGGAGTCGATCGAGTCGACACTCTCGATTCCGGGCTTCAGTCGCGCCCATCCCTAGCTATGTATATTCATAGTACAATCATGACGAATAGAAATAAACAGTGCCATCACTCCCCTCTCTTAGCATTGTCGTTCATGGTCCTGCCACTGTGTGGCGCGGAAGTCGCTCCGCACCTCAACACGTGCGAAACCCAAGAGGTTAGTACTGTAATATCCTGCGCGCGAAAAGTCATATGTGCGAGGGAATTTGTACCTTTGTAATATTTTACGAATGTCTGG
Organism: Meconema thalassinum; assembly: GCA_946902985.2. Lineage (NCBI taxonomy): Eukaryota > Metazoa > Arthropoda > Insecta > Orthoptera > Tettigoniidae > Meconema > Meconema thalassinum. The sequence goes on from OX336393.1 coordinate 183,053,856, forward strand.
CAGAATTAAAATTTCTAGGCAGAGCCGGGGCCTCCGGGGCGACTAGACGGCCAGGAACGCTTGTTGCTACTCCACGAGATAGGCCTACTTCATTTGAGAAAAGTGGCAGTGTTATTTGCAATTTGATGTTTGTTTTATGTGCTCAAAAGTGCCAAGCTATGTTTAAAAATATTCTTTTATAGCCTAGTTGTTGCTTATTTTAGGGGCTGTGTCATCGTGGTCATATAGCCCCGTATATTTGGCTGTGTGTGGAATTTGTGTGATAACTGTGATATTATATGGCTGTACTAGTGTATGTATTTATAAATTGGGAATAGGATTGGGAAGGAGGTGACCGAGGCCATACGTTAGGAACCAACCCAGCATCACGGAAAACCACTTCCAGGTTGGCGGAGGTGGGAATCGAACATCCTCTTCTCAGTGTTGCCTCATGAAGCTGAGTGTAACCTACTCCGTGCAAACCCTCACACCAGAATTAAAGTTTCTTAGCAGAGTCAAGAATGAGTCAGACATATAATAATAATATTAAGGGTCTACCTACCAATAAAATAAACTGCCATCCAATTCTTCGCCTCCGTTACCGTTCCTGATCAATATCATGATCAGTATCCGAGTCTCCAGATCTTGTTTTAACTTTGACTTCAGTATCAGACTCACCATTTTTTTTTTAAATTATCATCAACTAGCGATTCGTTATCTTTCACCAGAAGGCGACACACTTCATCTACATCCTTAGGTTTTCGTAAGGCGTAATCTCTTAACTGATGTTTACTAAGGCAGCGTACCAAACTAAATAACCGCTACAGCACACCTGCAACTCAATGACAGAATGTTATATCATTGAGCGCGCTTGAGCTATCAATCCCACATGACACAGCAGCTGACACGTGTGGAGTTATTTTAAGCTCGTCATTTAACAACTCCACGAAAATGCGTACTAAGGTATGGTGTAAGATTTCCCGAGACGATACGATCATAACTTGAACTGTTGGATTGATATTAAAGCTAAAACGAACCCTGGAGTTGTCAGACCAATGTACGATAACGGAGGGTTTTAAAAGATATTTCTACATAGGGACTGAGAATATTAATAATAACTTTTTGATAGTATTTTTCATAAGTCTAAACAAACAATCTGTAGTAATCAGCGTAACCACAGCCTTCGTAAAGACGTGTACGAAGGTCGCGGCGTATTCCATTTTTGAACAGCTGTCTATGTAGCGTTGGTGGTCTGCACCGCTAGCGCTCGCCAAGAGCGGGGCGCGGATGAACTCGATCAGTGATAACACTATGTATTCTATTCGTCATGGTACAATTCACGGCGGCGGCTTCGGTGGCGTAGTTGGTAGCATGCTGAGCTATGCCCAAGGTCAGGGTCAGGGCTTCCAGCGACTTACTTTTCTCACTATTATTCACTATTTTCAAAGCAGCCTTACTTTTCTCACAATTTAATAAAATTGTTCACTATTCTCACGTTTTTTTTTTACAAAACTGGTCACATTCTGCGTTAAAAATGGTCTCGTGCACAATCAGATTGCTAGAAACGACCCAATATATACCCATGAATGAGTAGTTCATATTTCTGCCAGTGGTACAAAGCTTCCATGGTGCGATACCACAGCCGGAGCCGTGCAGCAATCTCCGAAAGTTTTAACAAAGGTTTTTTTAACAAAAGTTCACATTTATATTTTTGTTTTACGATTTAAATTTCTTCAGTGTTGCATTGATTTTCCTATCCATTATTTCCAAGTGTCCTCTCTAACTACATGAAAAATCACAAACTGTACGGTACTCGGAGATATTAACATAGGTGCAATTTGGTTGACATTTTTGGGGGGCTAATTTGTTTTTCAGATACACATTCTTAAAAATTTTGTCTATTTCGATACAGTCTTGTCACATTTTTGGGGGGCTATGGTTGGTTTTGGGGAGCTTAGCCACCCAAGGCCCCCCCCTTAATTGCACCTACAGATATCAACGAAAGTTAAAATTATGAACCAGATATACAGCCATAAATGCGAATAATGCTATGAATTTACTCACTATTTACTCACTTTTTCATACAAAAACTCACCTTTTTTCACTTTTTTTTAAAGAAAACACTCACTATTTCACTATTTTTGGACGAGAGAGTGGATGGAAACCCTGTCGCGGATTCAAATCTGGCCGAAGTCGTCGCATTTTTTAAGAGCGTTAAAAATCCCTCAGTAGGCCTATGCCTTCCTTCGGAGGGGAAGTAAAGCCGGCGGTCCCATGTCCTAGATTTATGGCATGAAAAAGAAACCTCACACTCGTAGGTTGTATTATTTGATAACTATATTAGTTTCAATGTTCGCCACCTGGTGCTGGCAGTGATAGCATCTAGTAACCAAGTCCGCAGCTAGGTGTCGTGGATGGTAGCATTTGGTAGCAAAAGTAGGAACTGCTTAAAAAATTAATCGTCAGCAGTCTTTGCCTGAACCACAAATAACACACATTAATACAGCCATCACAATTAACACCGGTTATCAGACAAATTCTACACACACCCAAAGTACACGGGGCTACATGACTGCGTTGGCGCAGCCCCTAAAGTAAGGAACCAACCAACCAACAGTTTCCGGCGACTAGCTCTGCACTTGACCGGGAGAGCTCAGTGGTAGGAGAGGGGCGTGGAGCGGTGTGGGGATCGTACCGAATACTTCCCTGCCTCAGAACATTGACGCGTGACAGTAGCATGTTCCCTCGGACATTTTTGTCTAAGCCATTACCTCTTGCGTGCAGTAGTGTGCAGGAGGAATTTCAATTTGAATTTATTCATAGGTAACTGCCAATGAGGCTAAAGAGCCCCTTTATGTAGCATGTATAAGGTGCGTTCAAAAAGTAACGAGCCGGAGGATACCTTTTCTGCACTCGTGTGGATGGCCTTGCCTTTTTTGGGTGGTGGTGAACCTGGATGCTTCCACTGGAGGCTTTGTCGTTTGGATTCTGGTTCGAAGTGATGACACCATGACTCATCTCCAGCCACCACTCGTGCCAGGAACCCATTCCCTTCCCACGCATAGCATTGCAGACTTAAATGGGCCGGTTTCACCAGCTCCGCTTAACGAAATAAGGGTGGTTTAAACTAACCTCAATTTAGCCTCCAATAATAGAAAGCCTACTCAATCGCGGCGTTCTCTGCAACAACAGTGTCCTCCTAGCAGTGCGCGTAATTTCCACTGCAGCGCTGATTCCCCACCCAACATTAGCATGTAATGACATTGCTATCGCAAGGTAATACCAGCATAAATTAATATATAGACTATGTTTACAGTACATGAACATACGTTGTTGAGTAGAATGGAGTAAAATATAAGTGATGTTCATCTTTTACTAGTAGGAGTTCGTTTCATCTTCGGATTTCCCTTATATAGCACGCACAACTAACGAAACTAATGTCTGATTTGCACAAGAGTACGGTACGGTTGCACTGAATACTTTTACTGGCGTCCCATAGACCTAGGGGTTCAGTGAAAAGGAACGACTTTAACAATTTTTCTTGATTCTCTTTTCTCATAATTTGTTCTTCTTCTCAAGAAGTAGTCTCGGCGAAACTCATCTGTCATGTCATTGGTGTAGTTAGTGACAGACGGGCGCAGAAACTTCTGCAATATTAACTTGCTCAGTTCCTCAGGGTGATCACTCACTCCACACTGTAGAATAGGTGTTTTAGCAACATGCGGCAACAGTATTGTGGTTAATGTTTGTGCTATTCTTGGACTGACCAGCATAACCGATATCATTTCGTCCGTTACCGTACTTCTTTCAGTTTCTTCAGCAGCGAAACAAAATCTGGCTTAGGATATCGGAGACCTCCTCTGTCTTTGAATTTTATAAGTGACATCACTGGGGATTGACTCTGGATACTACTAATTTTATCAAGGCACTCTTGACATGATATATGGTCTTCGACAGTTCGTACCAAATACCCTCCAATATAGGCCATTGCAGCACTCGTCATAGAAACACATGGCACCCCTTCAGCTTCATTTGCGATGCTTTCTAATTGTGTTTGAAATTTTCTTGCTAAATCTGTATTCGTTGTTGCCGATTGATCTGCATGAATCGTTGTGCTCGTGCGTCTCCCTGTTGAGTTACGTGTTACCATCCAGTCACTACAGGCAGATTCAGGTGTTACATTTCCCGTGAGAGATGCACTTACGAGCCCAGTAGTCAGAATTTTATGCAGGGCCTGTGTAACACTTGCAGCGTTGGTTTGGTCGTTGCTACCTCCAAACTGTCTGATGCAACTGAACAAGCTTTCTATTTCATCAGAAGAAAATTTCCTAGTTAATACGAAATGAAAGCCATTTTCAAGCAGGTACTTGACACAGATTATGGCAGATTTTGTCGTCAAACTGCTTCTTTACTTATGAATTCCACCGGACTTGCAGATGCTTTCTTCCAGAGTTCCAGATAGGGAATGAAGTCGTTCTCCAGCCATTCGAGTATTTCATCGTCAACTGAGAAGAAATGCATTGCGTCTTCATTCCTAGAGTGTATATGCTGCAAAGTGTTCTTAACATTGAGGATGGTGAACCATTTGCTATCTAGCTTCAAGAACTCGATAGTGCCTTCAGCATCCTGAAATTCTTTTATTCCGAACTGAGACCCATATTGCCTCAAGAACTCAAGGGCTGAAATAACATCCGAAGATAAAATATCGACAGCTCTACCCACATGCGTTTTCTCAAAGGTTGTCGGGTGGATACGTTTGTGTGTCAGTCTTCTAACTAGTTTCACTTTCAAATCCTTTTGCAGGTCGTACAACTTTCTGATGAACCAACCAGATATGGGTTTCCCATCTTTAACTAACTGCTTCTTCACGTCCAGTAATGCATTCCTTAAATTTTTCAATATATGGCATTGGTCATAAGACAGAAATAAATTGCGTGAACTGTCCAAGGTATGTGGCAAGACAGGTAGAGGTGTGCTACCCCCAGAAATTAAGCGGAATAATTTCACATTTGTAGAATGATTATATGCCACCACACGTACAACATTAAATGATGCCTTTTCCACTTTATCAATAACTTCAATAGTAAGCTGATGAAGTACTTCAGCTTTTAGGTCCCGAGTAAAAAAGTATGCCACAGGAATTTTAAAATGCGAAGCAAGTCCAACGAACACAAAGCACAGCACTTTTGTTGCGATTTCTTTTTCTAGGCCTAAATCTTTTTCCAGTCCACCCATTGACACAAGTCCCTGTACTTCATCAGCTGCTTTACAGTAAAGCGCGCGTGGTTGGATAGCTTGGACATATTGGTCATTTAGCTCCGTGTACTTGGGTATTGTAGAATCTGTGTGATAACCTGTGCAATTGAGGTATCTGTAGTAGTGGGTGTATTTGTAATTTAGGTGATGATTGGGAAGTAGGTGGCCGCGGCCTTAAATTAGGAACAATCCGGGCATTTGTCTGGAGTAGAGGTGGGAAACCACGGAAAACCACTTCCAGGATGGATGAGATGGGAATTGAAGCCACCTCATCTCGGTTTTACGACATGAAGCTGAGTGTTCCCCGTTCCAGCCCTCAGACCTGAGTTAAATTTCTTGACAGAGCCGGGAATCCAACCCGGACCTCTGGGCCGACAGACAAGAATGCTAGCCTCTACATGACAAGGTGGTCAGGAGATTATCATCATCATCATCATCAGAACTAGAGCAATAATAGAAAGTAACCTAATTTTCAGTCACATGGTCAAATTATGCTACATACCTTGTCTGCTTATTGCTTTAATCCGTAATTTCTTTGTCGGCTCTCAACTAGGAAATTCATGAAAACTCGTTCCAGGAACATTATTATTTCTAGAGCCTTGTTTACAAAACGGCACGCAACAGTATACCATCTTAATAAAGTGGCCTTATTTCAGCTGGTACAATATGTGTAAATACCGCCAAGTGAACGGATCATGTGGAGGGTATGCAGCGCCTCTAGCGACAAACATAGCATCTGCAGGGGGACAGCTCCCAGAGGCCCTTGGGCAGGCTTTTTTTTATTATTGGAGGCTAAGCTGCAGATGACCAAGACAGTGGGCCATTCGACATGCTTCTTGGTGTGGTTGAAGACTGTGGGGCACCCATTGGGCACACACTTTGCGCAAGTGCAGTCGTTCCTTCATGATGGTGTGCACACTTCCGACGCTCAATCCGACCATGGTGGCTATGGCGTTCACTGTCACTCGGCGTCCCTGGTTAATGAGTGCATCAACCAGCTGGACGTTGTCATCGGTAATGGAGGGGGGTGCCCCAGACCGGGCATCATCGGCTAACGACACCCGTCCTTCCCTGAAGCGCTTGTGCCACGCCTTGACCCTTGCAAGAGACATGCAGTGTTCGCCGTCCGTTCCCCCTACTCCTTCCGCTTCAGAAACCGAACTACACCTCTTTGCTCTTCGTTTGATGCCTCCATGTCACTGTTTGCAATGCGACTGGCAGCTTTGGTCGATTAATGCATGCTGGTGCTCACTTTGTAGCGTCACGTGACGTGCATGCGTGCCCTCTAGGGACGGGCTGTGACCTTCCACGCTCAGGTCGGAACCTCACCTCGTTACACACGCCACGATTAGCCGATGTCGTCACCGGTTTGCGCATTCCAGCCTCCGGCTCGTTACTTTTTGAACGCACCTTATACAATGTTCTGGCTTGAAGTTATGTAATAAAGGACTAAACCTAGCTTAACAACTAAGAAAACAAAATATAAAATATACTTATAACTAAACAAGCCAATTAGCATACATTTTATACAAGATGAATAATACAAATTAGAATTGAATAATTAACTAAATAACCTACCAAATATTTTATTATATCTATTAAAAGAAAACAAATTATAGTACGTTAAAAAGGGGGTACAATATACAAAAAAGTTTCCAAAATCACAGCCACAATGCAGAATCCAATTTATGGGACACATAGAGAGAATGGACCCGAACAGACTGACTCACAAAATACATACTTTCTTAAAGAACAAGGCTACTAGACCGAATTGGTATAAATTTACAGAGAGAGACTTAAAGGAATTAGGATCACCAAACTTACATGACCGGAAGGAAATCAGGAAAATCACTCAGACGCGGGGTTTCGAGGAAGAAGAGAAGAAGACTACGCAATATCGATGGTCAGAGCAGCGGAAACAGACCCACTCGTTGCGAATGAAGGAATACTGGGCCAACAGGAAGGCTAGAAAGTGTGGATTTCGCGTGGTCCTAAGCGACCCATTCGCGAAGAAGATTAAGAAGAAGAAGGAGAAGGAGAAGAAGAAGAAGAAGAAGAAGAAGAAAACAAGTCCATGATTCGAGCATAAATACAATAGAGTGCGCATTGTCACACTGCGCCTGTACTGTGACGTGAAACCAACATCTCGATCAGCTGACTAAAGGGAAAACAGAGCAACTCGTAATGGAAGCTGATAGGAGAAGGTGGGGAAATGACTTTTAATGAGGGTTTGAACACATATTTTCGTAATTTATACGACATTGGGAAAAGCTTCGCATGTTTCCTTACGTACCGGAAGGTAGCAAAGGTTAAGCATGTAACATATTTCGTGTTAAAAGTGGCTGTCGTGTTCCGTGATATTCATACATCCAGGATCCCCTCTTGTAAATAATAAGAAATCCAATTCTGAATTAGGCCTACTGATTTTTGAACAGAATTGCGTTTGTGTAAAAAGTGGCTGTCGTGTTCCGTAATATTCAAACATCCAGGATCCCCTCTTGTAAATATTAAGAAATCCAATTCTGAATTAGGCCTACTGATTTTTGAACAGAATTGCTTTTGTGCAAAAAGTGGCTGTCGTGTTCCCTTATATTCATACATCCAGGATCCCCTCTTGTAAATAATTAATAACAAATCCAACTCTGAAATAGGCCTACTGATTTATGAACAGAATTGTGTTTGTGTAGCTGGTCATTTTTGATTGTACGCCTGAGAGCTCCAAACAAGTTCAATCTATTACTACATTAGTTCCTAGTTTATTTTTCATCATTAGAAAATGTATTTTCGCCAATTTCAGTACATTACTTTACAAAATGTTATCGTACGATTAGCTCTTATTCAGCGTTACCTTCCACTTCAGTATTTTATGAAAGTAAACCACACATGGGCAAATGGAAATAAGGAAGTCTATTGATTTAGTAAGCGTTGCTTTTTAACAACTATGCATTACATTTGCTACAAAGGAAAACATTACAAGAAATGAACTGTTTCCTTTTAAATTCCATTTTCCATGAATCATAGAAACCTTCGCAAAAATAACCCAGAACTTTGAAATTCTACGAAGAATTGACTAAGGCTGCATACATTTTAAGAAGAATCTGAAAATTTCCTCAACCAAACGCACTGTGCACACGTTTAATAAGATGACAAATATTACCTCAGCGTATTTATTTAATTATCGATACATCGTCACATCAGTAGCATAACCTGCAATTTGACACTGAACATGATTGAAAAGGAAGGTTCTTTGATGTTGTGATGGTCCTAATTTTTCTTCATAGACCTGTTCAGTGCAGTAAGGGATAGGGTAAATTTTAATAATTTGTAACAAATGCCAACATTTACATGTTAAATTATTTGTCTTTCATGTTTCGGAGTTAAGAGGAAACGTAAAGAAATGCAAGTAGTGAAGTCAAGAATTTTAGGTTATTTTACAATGAATTAACTTGTCCTATCTATGGAAAGAAATGCCCGATCCTTTTCCATACGTCTCCTTACATCCATACGCTGCACAGTAATACACCATTCTGGCTTAGTACGGTAATGAATAGAATAGAATAGCCCAATTCTATCATCACGTGTAGTATTTCAGTGCTCCAACCTATCCGCAGTTTCCGGCAGTTCCCTTTTATCAGCTGATCGAGATGTTGGTTTCACCAATGTGACATGAGTGACATGATTACTAGAACTACTATCAATTCCACGGAAGTTGTATCTTGGATACTAAGAATATTATAGAAACCTGTATGGCACGGATATATTTCAAAAATTTTGTATGGAATATTTATATTTTTGATTCGTATTAATTCAGGAATCTTGATATTAGGTATTTCTTGAGTTGTGTAATGTTAACAGAGTTTGTAAATGAGTGAAGGTGGAATGTGTTCAAGAGCCGTGAAGCTGTGCAAAGGAATGATTTATTATATATAGTTGTTCGGGGGACAGGAATCTGTAGAGTAGAATCAGAGGGATCAAGGGGATGGGAAAGTGCAGAGCTAATTGCCGGTATATATAACTTACTACTGTGTAAGCAGTTGGTAATATAACAAACATGTTTGCATTTTTAACTTAACCTACACGCTTCTTATCCAGATGTTGATACCTAAACAATGTATGTGAGTTGATTCCAAGAAATGCATAATCACGGTCGCAATGACGAGAAATGAAGACAATGTTCATTTATAGGAACATTCCCTTGGGAGCCAAATTAGCTGCATAACTCAACGTTTTACATTGTATAAACACAGGCGTTTTGCTTACATTGAAACAATAATAAGGGAATAGTGAGGAAGATGTTTATTTTCTTAACGTAGAATTGTTTTCACCACCATTTTGAGATATACAGTATAGTTACCTACAATAAAAAAAAAAAAAGTCAAACCCCTGGCACTATCCAACCCATGACGGGCTAAGGCCGACCAAGCGACCGCTGCCCAGCCATTTGGCCTGCAGATATTGGGGTGACGCGGGATCAGCGCGTCGGGTCCCCTCGGCCGTTAATCTTGGTGATCGGGGCGCTGTCTCACTGTCAGACAGCTACTCAATTGTCCTCACGAGGCTGAGTGCACCCCGTTTAGTTACCTACAATACTTTATGTAAAAATTAATATTGTAGTTTTCAAACGGTCAACACAAATTATTCCAAATACTGGAATATGATAGTTATTTATTGTTGTTTTAAGGGTCGGAACTACGAGGTCATCTGCCCCTGGAATATGATTGATAGTCCGTAACAATATATATAAATCTTAACCACAAGTAATTTTTCTGACGGCTTCGGTGGGGTTGGTAGCATGCTGAGCTTCTATGCCCAACATCGCGGGTTCAAACCCGGCCGAAGTCGTCGGATTTTTTAAGAGCGTTAAAAATCCCTCAGCACGCCTTCATTCGAAGGGGAAGTAAAGCCGATGGGTGCATGTCATAGATTTATGGCATGTAAAAGAACCATCCACTAACAAAACTTGTGTGAAGCAAAATTTGTAGGTTAACTTTGAATAATGCTCTTAAGTTCCAACGTTCGTCACCAGGCGCTGGTTTTGATGGTATCTAGCAGTAGCCAAGTTCACAGCTAGGTATCGTTGATGGTAGAAAAAGTAGGAACTAATTGAAATTATCGTCTGCAGTCTTTACTTGAATTAAAAAACAGATAACACACACTAATACAGCCATCACAATTAACACCGGTTATAAGACAGATTCTACACACACCCAAAGTACACGGGGCTACATGACCGCGTTGTCACAGCCCCTGAACTAAGGAACCAACCACAAGTAATTTATTTCAAGCTATTCTTCACATATTCCAGTATATGCAATGATTTTGTGTTGACCGAATGAAAAATAATAAGGCAACACTGAAAAATGGCTTCAAAGCTATCTTTACTGTTTGTAAAATACGTAAAAACAAGAGATTATTTGAGTGTACATAAACAAAAAGTTTTTAAATTATTCTAAGTTTAGCAAAGGCTGAGATGATGTACCTGAATAAAAAAATAAAGTTTTAAGTTCCTCCGTAAAGGAACATCGAATCATGGATATGTTTTTCACTGCGACAATAATAATAAAAATAATATCGTATGGCCTCGGGTGCCGGGTGCAAGATTTGTAATTTGACACCCAGAGGGTAGCTGGCATGTCGAATTTCGTTGTTCCTTGAATCACTATGAAAGTCAAGGAGGTTAGATATCTAAGCTCCTTGAACACTACAGCGCTTTCTAGTAGAGAAATGAGGAGCTTTGTGTTGGCGGAAACTCCCGAGATTAATTTTGCCACTATGAATACGGCCTACTGAATTCAAATGGGTTCTTTGAAATGCCAACATCGTATGACATGCGTGTCGTATTTTTGCCGCCTTTAAAAAAAAACATTTACCACGGCCAGGAGCGAACCTGAAATCTTGGGGTTAGTAGACCGACACGCTATCCACTCACCCACCGTGGCAATGAAATGCCGGTAGTATTGACACGCGCCCGTTTAGGGCAAGGTGCGCGGTAGACCGTCACACTTTCGGTATGACCCCCATCCCATGTTTACATAGTCAATAAATAACGTGATACTGAGAGTTAAAGCCCTTGAGAACGGAAGTAGGCCTATAATGATGAGCAGTTCACTAGCGGAATCTCGCAACCGACCCCGAAATCTCAAAACACTCTAAATTTTGACTGCTTGAAGATAAAATAATAATTAGCTAACGTATATATAATCTTGAAGGAAATTTAATGCTCTACAATGTCCTTCCCGACGAGATTCCTGTAAAATGGAAATACGAAAGGCTGTAAGGGCAGTTTAACGAGAAACATGAAGCGCAGCAATTTTTTCATTTTCGTAGACTCATATCTCGGAGACGTTAAAAAAAACGATAAATGTGAATATACCATTGTGTAGGGAATGTAATGTGATTTATGTGAGGAAACTATACAATTATTTTTTGTGCCAAAACTGAAAAAGGGACCTATGAGCCTTCCCATCCCCACGGTGCCTGAAATCGATGCAACTTTATTAGACGTTGTTCAGGGGACCTCCCCCTACACATATCTGAAACTTTTGGAACTACATGATTTAATGCAGCAAACCCAATATTTTTGGTCTAATTGGACAGGGTTACCACCCCAAAATCATATCCATGTTAAAAGAAGTAAACTTACGAAAATTGCGTCCAAATTTATAACATAAATGCACCATAGCTCATCCCATCCAGGGAATACAGAGTATTTCATATAAAATAAGAACGCCATGCGGCGGATTTGTTAACCGCAGCTGCGGTGACCTTGGCTCAGCTTGTGGCGCACCACGGTCCCCTCCTGTAGTATTGAAAGCGCGCGCATAGTACATACGAGGGCTGTTTTTTTTTTTTTTATTATTTCAAGTTCCGATGGACCGTATAAAAATAACAGATTGACATTACTTGACCTTGCAATAAGCGTGCAGGTGTTCAGTCGCCAGTCTAAACCAATACCATGCATTCCATCCGACTTTGGGGAAGATACTGTACTGTAGTTTGTCAGTTTTCCAATGCTTCATAGCGCAAAGGACTCTGTAATGCCTAATTAATTTGAACTAAAGTATTTCAACCATGATGTCCCCTTGGGCTTCTCTTCAGTCGGGTCCGGTTTCTTATCATATAATTGTAGATCTTTGCAGTAGTACCACACGGCCACGTCGAACAGCGCCCCGGCAGCGAGAAGGCCTGAAAATTCAAGTTAACGTCCTTCAGACTTTGTTCTATAACCTTCACTGTAAAGACAGACATACAGACAGATATTTACCTGTGGCCGTGAAATTCACCATCTGCCGGAGTTTGTATCCATCATACAACCAACAGTTCCCTGTGTGGCCACAAGTCTGTCCCCAAAATATACAGGTAGAATCTGAAACACGAACCATCATTGGCTTATTGGCTTCTCTCTTTAGCAGAAAGAACTCCTTTTCGTACACAGTATTGTATTTATTTGAATTTATTTTAATTATTGTTGTTAATTTTATATTTATTTACTAGCTGTACCCGGCATGCGTTGCAATGCCAATCAAAGAAAGTGTTGGCGTTGTAACTTTGTTTGTTGATGTGCTTTTGGATTCCCAATATTTTTTTCTATTTCCGTTAACCACCTCTAAACTATTGTAAAATTGATTTACTATCTCAAAAAAAAAATCATGGGAGTGTGCTCAACAACTCAACAAAGTTTCATCGCAATGAAATGAATGGTATATGAACGCATACGGGACTTTGTTGAAACGATTCGAGTGCTGAACTCACCAAAGTTTTATCACAATCGGATGAATGGTATATGAATGCATGTGGGACTTGGTTGAAACGATTCACACGCTGTCGCTTATTAGTTGAATCTACTATTTGACAAGGTCTGTAAAGCCTTCCCTAAAGGTTCAGTTGTTTGACTGTCGACCTGAACTTTCTCGGCCTTATATAGGGGATGGTGGTGGATACTTACCCAGCAACATACCGTAAACTATGGGCGCAGGGATGAAGGTGAGAATGCACGTGATGCACTCAGAGACGCCGATCGAGAATGCCTTGTCGTCTTCATCAACGCATCTGTAAGCACAATATGAAATGAATTACTACCCGTTTAAGATACATGTAGTGGCTATGGATAACATTTTAAATTCTACTAGCAGTAGTACCGGACTTCGTCCGGTGGAATGATCATGAAGTCTCAAAGTCTCCTTACCCTGCGTGTTCAGGTAAAAATCAAAGTGATGATTAATTAATTAATTAATTAATTTACTTTTCGGGACCGGTTAAGGAAGGGATTTTTGAAGGAAGTCGACCTTGAACCTATTGAAAGGAATTGTCTCGGTATTTTCCTGGTGGTGAAAATGGGATTTTTATTTGGTTGGTTCCTTAGTTTACTTATTTACTTACTTACTGGTCGGCGCTACAGTCCCTGAAGAACCTTGGCCTCCTTTATCACCTGCCTCCATTCATCTCTATCTTCCGCCTTCCTTCTCCAGTTCCTGTTTCCCAGACTCCTAAGGTCGTCTTCCACGTCATCAATCCACCGTCTCCTGGGTCTTCCTCTTCTCCTCCTTCCATCCGGTCTTTGCGTAAACACCTTTTTGACGCTGCGTAATTCTGGCATTCTCTGAACGTGTCCTGCCCATCTTATCCTCCCCTGCTTAATTTTGACCACAATATCTGCCTGTCCGAAGAGTTCCTGTAGTTCCACATTTGTCCTTATTCTCCAACCTTCCTCCTCTCTCACTGGCCCGTATATTTTCCTCAAGATCTTCCTTTCCCATCTTCGCAGCCAGTCTTCTTCTCTTCTATTGAGAACCCAACCTTCCGATCCATACATAACCACGGGTCTTAGTATTGTAATGTAAATTTTTATTTTAGTATTCATACTAACATTTCTTGATTTAAGTTAAACATGTTTTGCAGAGCGTAATAGCATCTATTTCCACTTTTAATTCTTTCTTGTATTTCCACTGATGTTCTGTTGTCCTCAGTTATTATTGAGCCCAAATATTTGAATTCTTCTACTCTTTGATATTCTTTCCCATTTAATTTAATATACGGCTCTCTTCTTCTTGCCTCTCTGGAGTCTCCCATCTTCATATACTTAGTTTTACTTGTATTCACTTCCAATCCTAACTTCCGTGCCTTTTCTTCCAACAGGACATAGCTCTCTTCTAATGCTTTACTGCTCCTTGCAATTAATGCTACATCATCCGCATATGCTATCACTTGCACTTGTCTGTTAAATATGGTCCCTCCTGGATTGATTGGCAGTTGTTGAATTATTTTTTCTAGAGCTACATTAAAGAGTAATGTAGAAATTACATCTCCTTGTCGCAAACCCCTTTCTACAATGAATTCTTCGGACATCTCTTGTTCTAATCTAACCTTACAGATTGGGGTTTCCATAGTCATTTCTGTCAGCTTGACCAATTTTATCGGGATCTTAAACTCTTTCATAATTTTAAAAATCTCCTTTCTATCCAAACTGTCATATGCCTGCCTAAAATCTATATACAGCTGATCCAGCTGCTTATCATGTTCATAAAACTTCTCCAGTATCTGCCTCACTACAAATATCTGGTCCATTGTAGAGCGATTCCTTCTAAATCCAGCTTGATAGTCCCCCAATATTTTCTCTACACAACGCTCCAGTCGAGAGGCTAATATCTTACTGAACACCTTATATGTTACGTCCAACAGAGTAATCCCACGATAATTGCCGCATACTGATTTATCCTCTTTCTTATACACAGGGCATATTATTCCTACAGTCCAATCCCTGGGCATTCCTTCTTTCGTCCAAACTTCCTTTATTAGTTCATGTATTGCTTTTACCACTACCTCTCTACCGAATTTTAGCAACTCCGCTTCTATTCCGTCTTCTCCGGCGGCTTTATTGTTCTTTAATTCCTTGATTGTATCTATAACGTCCTCTAAATACGGTGTTTCAACTTCTTCTTGCTCATCAATCCCTACACGTTCCGCTTCTTCCCCATTCGCGGTTCCCTCTTCACCTCGTCCATTGAGTAGCTCTGTGAAATATTCCTGCCATCTCAGTAGCATCTTGTTCTTATCTCCTATAAAATTTCCTTCTTTGTCCTTATAAAAGACTGCTCTTGGTTGAAACCCTTTCCTCAAATCTCTTGCTCTTTCATAAAATCTCCGAATCTCCCCACTCTCCCTCATGTTATCTAATTGTTCTATTCTTTCGCTTTCATACTGCCTTTTCTTAACCCTGCTTAACTTGCTTGCCCTTTTCCTTTTCTCTCTATATTCCTCCACTGTCTGTCTTGTTCTCCGTTGCAACATTCTTTGCCTTGCTTCGTTTCTTTCATGGATTGCCTCCGAGCATTCTTCATCGAACCATTGTATATTTCTCTTGAATTCGGCTCTCCCCAGCGTTTCCTCTGCAACTTCACTGATGGTGTTTCTCAGTAACTCCCATTTAGTTTCCACATTACCTTCTTCCCAGAGGTTCTTATTGTTTTCCATGTTTTCTCCCACTTTCAATCTACACTCATCTTGTACTTCCTTGTTGCTTTGAAGCCTTACGATATTATGCTTCATCTTCCTTTCATTTTTTGTTTCCTCGCTGAATCTATTTTTTGTCTATACTTGATTCTTACCAAGTAATGGTCTGTGTCCCCATCTGCTCCTCTACAACTACTTACTTCCATTACATCTGATGAATGTCGTTTGTCAATAATCACATGATCTATTTGAATCCTTGTAACTCCGTCCGGAGACACCCAGGTCTCTTTCTTGATATCTTTCCTTGGGTGCCAAGTACTTTTCACCACCATTTCTTTCCTAATGGCAAAGTCTATCAACCGCAATCCATTGTCATTACTCCCTTCGTGCAAACTTTCCTTCCCTATTATATCTATGAACACCTCTTCCTTCCCGACTTTGGCATTTAGGTCCCCAAGGATTATTTTCACATCATGTCTTTGTACTTTGTTGACCTCCTCCTCCAACTTAATGTAGAAGCTATCCTTCTCTTCTTCTTCTGCCTCTTCTGTGGGGGCATAGACACAGAACATGGTGATGTTAATAAACTTTGCTCGTAGTCGCACTGAGCACATCCTTTCATTTATAGCATTAAAGTTTATTACACTTGACTTAACAGACTTTTTTATAAGAAAGCCTGTACCACCATAACCGGTGTTTCCTCCACTGTACATCAGTATATGTTCCCCTGACGCTATCATTCCTTGGCCTTTCCATCGTATTTCCTGTAGTGCAGCTATTTCCACTCGGTATTTTCCCATTTCTCCGCTAATCTCCCTCAATTTCCCAGGTCTCCTTAGGGTTTTCACATTCCATGTCGCTAACATAATATCCGCTTTCCTTCTCATTAACCGTTTCCTTTGCCGGTTCGTCATCGGGTGATCAGCATTCCGAGGCACTTGTAAGGTATCCGTAACATTGAGATTTTTTAAAGGGTAGGGTTGTTAACCCTACGCCCAACCCCCAACCTGGAGGACCAGGGTATCCCTCTTAGTCTGGCCCATCACCTTTGACCTGTCCGGCATGGGTGGCCCTACCAGGAGCTTACGCTCCCGCCGGCATAGCTCGCAGGATCATTTGAACTCTCAAGCCCCCACATCACGTCAAGATGAGGATACCATCGTGAGGGGTTCCTTAGTTTAGGGACTGCGACAACGCAGTCATGTAGCCCCGTATACATTGGGTGAGGGGGATTTTTAAGGCTCTTAAAAAATCCAACGACTTCAGCCAGGTTCGAACCCTCGACCTTGGGTATAAAAGTTCAGCATGTTACCAACTACGCCACCGAAGCCGGTTGGGATTTTACGAGTGCAGCATTCTTCTAATAGAAACACCTTGCTTGAAATAAATGAACTGTTAATTTAATAACCTGTATTTAAGAAATAACCATTGAATTCACTCATTAAATAGCATTCATAAGAACTAATGGCGATACAATTGCGCGGGAACAAAACTTTCATCATTGTCAATAGGACTACATTTACTTGTCGTGTCAAGTGTCATAAATATTACAAGACCAAGAAATAAAGCCTTCCTAGGTCCATTGCTAAAACGTAACAAGGTTAATATTAATTAAGGGTGCTGAACATCTATCTAATGTGACGTTGAAGTGAAGGGAATTTAAAAAAATCGAATGCCAACGACAAAATCGATAATAATATAAATCTCTCTTTTTTTATTTAGTCAATTTACCCTCTAGGTTGGTGGTTCCCACGGACTCAGCGAGGGAACTCACCACTACCGCCTCTATGGGCAGTGTCCTGGAGCCGGGAACATCTGGTCGGGATGGATACAACTGGGGAGGTGTGATCAGCACTTCGCCCAGGCGGCCTCACATGCAAAGCGAACAGGGGCCACATGAGGGATGGGAAGGGATGGAAGATTGGGATGGATAGGCGAGGAAGAGGGAAGGAGGCGGCCGTGGCCTTACAGTAGGTACCATCCCGGCATTTTCCCGAAGACGAAGTGGGAAACCACGGAAAACCACTTCGAGGATGGCTGAGGTGGGAATCGAACCCCCTCTACTCATTTGGACCACCCGAGGCTGAGTAGACCCCGTTCCAGTCCTCATACCACTTTTCAAATTTCGTGGCAGAGCCGGAAATCGAACCCAGGACCTCCGGGGCGGCAGCTAACCATGCTGACCGCTACGCTACGGAGGCGACATATAAATCTCATAACGATTAAAATGTATAGGTTTCGTAGCTACCCTAGCTATCGTACCTCAATGATTACGCTATTGGTTACCTCGTACCAACCTTTCAAAAATACTGAGCAGATATTCAAATTTCCTTGCAGGATCCAAAACTCTCAAATGAATGGTAAACGCTAAAAGCCTTATGTTCACATTAAATGTAACTTAAGCATCTCAGGATTTCACGTCTTCTGGCATTTACTTGATCATATATTTGATGGAATAATATCATGATCAAATATTAACTTCTAATAACTCTATTTACAATGTCACAGCAACATTATCATTAAGTTATTATTTTCACGTTAACATATAAACATAATATAAGTCATCCCAACCTCAAATGCCAAAATTTTCACTAGGTTATACACTCCACAGTACAGGCTGGTCTCACTGTGGGAGGAGTAGATGTAGAACAGGTGGATACATTTGTTTACTTGGGAAGCGTGGTAACGAGAAGTGAAGGGGCTGAGGAGGATGTCAAGAGCAGAATAAGAAGGGCAAATGGGGCTTTTGTGCAGCTATATCCAGTATGGAGAAACCGCAACATATCCAGGAAGAAGAAAATCAGACTTTTTAATACCAATGTGGAAGCTGTCCTATTGTATGCATGTGAAACATGGAAAGTTACCAATCCTATCAGCCACCAACTTCAAGTATTCATCAATCGTTGTCTGCGTCGAATTCTAGGTATACGCTGGCCTGATATAATCCCAAACGAAGAGCTGTGGCAAAGGGCTAACCAACAACCTATAGAAGTCCAAATTAAACGGAGGAAATGGGGCTGGATTGGGCATACTCTGCGGAAACAGAATGATGCAATAGAAAGGAGAGCTCTGGACTGGAATCCTCAAGGGGCTCGGAGACGGGGAAGACCAAGGAACACCTGGAAACGCACCATTGAAGAGGAGGCCAGAAAAGCGGGAAAGACTTGGAGGGAAGTGAAGAACTTGGCAACACACAGAGCCCGATGGAAATCATTCTTGGATGCCCTATGCTCCGCACGGAGCGAAAGGAATTAAGTAAGTAAGTATACCAATACATCGTGTCCACAACATTGGTATTTCCCACGTCGAGCTGTTTTCAAGAAAGATTTTTTCCACATTAATCAAAATTGTAACAGATCTGGTTTCTTAGTTCTTTAGTATTTTTTTAAAAAATTAGATACGGTAGTTAACATTTCGGTTGGTTGGTTGGTTCTTAAGTTTAGGGGCTGCGACAACGCGATCATGTAGCCCCGTGTACTTTGGGTGTGTGTAGAATCTGTCTGATAACCGGTGTTAATCGTGATGTCTGTATTAGTGTGTGTTATCTGTTTTTTAAATTTAGTACTGCAACTTAGAATTTTTCAAATAGTTCCTACTTTTGCTACCAAGCGCCACCGTCAACGACTACTAGGCCAAGTTCAGAACTTAGCTACTAGACGCCACCGCAGTCGGCTCTTGGCAACGAATCTGGGAACCTGAGAGCGTTGTTTACATTCTTAACCTATCCAATTTAGCTTCACACAGGTGCAATTATTGGAAGGTTCTTTAACATGCCATAAATCTATGACATGGGACCGCCGGCTTTACTTCCCCTCCGAAGGAAGGCATACTGAGGGATTTTTAACGCTCTTAAAAAATCCGATGGCTTCGGCCGGGATTGAACCCGCTATCTTGGGCATAGAAGCTAGTTAACATTTTTAGAAATATTTTTGAACATAATCGTTTTGTACGTTGAAGTATCAGACTTGCAACTTAATTTCTTATTAATTTCATTTTGCTGACGATGGTCATAATGGGACCGAAACCGGTACGTGTATTATATGAATAATAATTTTATTGACTTAAGGGGATACGAAACGGTTAAAATTGTCAAAATCAACATTCTTTTATATTTTTAATATTTTATGAATATCTGAAGTCTGACCTTTAAAGTGATGTGTAATACATTATAGTTGGACCATTAGAAATTGCCATGAACACTTGCGCTAACAATGAGATAATCATCATGTGTAGAAAGTTTTAACTGCAGTTTTCTCAGTTCCATTTCTTAACAAGTTCCGTGAAGAACTATACAGCCTATTTTCATATATCCTATTTATGTTAATTGCCTCTATCAATATACAAAATTTCAGTTTGATTGCTACAATAGATTCGTAGATATTAAGAACCGTCAAAATATTTCGGATGTTCGCCATGTTGCTTTTTTATATAATAATCTATGTAGGCCATAGAGTTATGTACTATTATGTGACGATTTTTACGTAGGTTCATTATTCAAACGTTCAATTCGATCGCTTGATTAATACACAAGAAATACAAACTTAATTTAAAAAATGCACACAGCCGCCATCTTGAGGTTAGGTGAACAATTTAACTAAATTAAATGTCAGTGCATTACAATGTCTATAAACATTTTTTGTACAATATTTCACTGCGCTCAGATGGTTAAATCGCGAGAAAAGTCTATTAAAATGTTTCACCTTCGCTTGGCCGCCATGTTCGTTTAGTATTTTACCGGTTTTTAGAAGTCTCATAGCTGAACTTCTAGTAGTACTCTTTATCACCGTGCAAAATTTCAGGGTGATATCAGTAATAGTTTCGGAGATATAGAATGCCGGTGAAATATTTCGCACAGCCGCCATCTTGAGGTTATTTAGACAATTGAACTAAATTAGATGCCAGTGCATTACAATGTGTTTAAACATTTGCTGCACCAAGTTTCATTGCGTTTGGATGGTTAAATCGCGAGAAAAGTCTATTTATCAGTATACATTTCGCTTGGCCGCCATGTTCGTTTTGTAGTTAACAGGTTTTTGAAAGTTACATACATAAACTTGTGGTAGTGCCCTTTATCACCGTACAAACTTTCAGGGTGTTATCAGTAATACTTTTGGAGATAGGGAATGGCAGTGAAATATTTTGCACAGCGGCCATCTTGAGATTATGTAAACAATTGAATTAAATTAGATGCCAATGCATTACAATGTGCATAAACATGTGCTGTTCCCCAGGTGAATCAGCTGCCCATAATCATAATATTGTTTTACACAGCCTAACTAGCGTTGTTATCAGTGGCAAAGCTGGAGGGGAATCTTTGTGCCTTAGAATACCCATCCCATTCTCGAGAAATACGCACATTTAAATTTTCCTATTTTTCATTGGCATATGGAAATTAAATCTCTAGTTTTCGTTATTATTCTCTCTAACCACGGTGGGAGTGACGCCAGCTTCTCAGCGCGGGACTGAGCAGCCAGTGAGTCTCCTTTGAAACAGGCTCAAGTTGCTGTGGGTAGAGAAGGCAATGCGCTTGCGTCAAGCGGAAGCTCGATATCTGAATGCGTCGGGGCCGATAACCTCGATGTTAGGCCCCTTAAAACAACAATTATCATCATCATCATCTGAATGCGTCAGCAGAGAGACTAGGCTCCATGCAATACATTCGTGAGGCGGGCGGTATTTCAGCGCCTGCATGTTCGTTTGTGAGTTGAGTGTATTAATGAAAAGATAATCACACTTTGACAGTGAACAGCTTCAAAATAAACTAACAAATGTATATTCTGACCAAACAAAGCACTTGCCTACAGGTTTGTTACTGAAATATTTTTTGAACAACGGCCTGGAAAAAATATATCGAGAAACAGTGCGCCTCATAAGATTGATTCTTATTTTTCCTGTTTCTACTGCATCGAGTGAACGAAGTATGAGTGCTTTGAAGAGAGTTAAGACATTTAAGGAACTACATGTCAATATGAGTACTCTGGCTATTGAGAAGATGATGATGATAATTGTTGTTTTAAGGGGCCTAACATCTAGGTTATCGGCCCCTAATGGTTTGGGTGATCGTGAAGATGAAAATGAAATGCAAACATAAAACTAAAACTAACTACTAACCTACATACTAGAAGAAGAAATTGAAAACTAAAGGAGAATAAGGCAAATAAAGGACAGGAGGAAAAGAAATGCCGTCAACCCTCGAAGAATGCGGATTGAGGGACTTGGAAGGAAGGAGAGCCATGAAAGGCAGATAGGAAAGTGAAAGAGGAGAGGGTCCGCCACACAGGTAAGGGGCAAAAGGGGAAACCGGACCCAGCTCCGGAATCCCTCGGTGTCGCCAACTCCCGAACTCAGCAGCCGTGAGCCCCTGAGGGCGTAGCATTATCTAGGGTGGATCAAAAGTGGTGGGTCTTGAGGGCCTTGAGCAGAAGGCAGGAGATAACATGAAAAGAAAAAGAAGGCTAACCCCTCGCAGAAGGAGGGAATCAGAAAAGATGAGATAAGGGCCAATTAAGGCGGGGAATGAAGAGACTCCCTAGGCCTCGGATACGCTAATACCGTTGGGGTCGGAAGAGAACATGAGTTGACCAAGTGAGGTTGACAGGAAAGAAGACGGAGAGGAGCCCGGCACAAGTAAGTGGAAGCAATGCCGGACTCAGTAATGAGAAGAGTTTAGTGAACTATATTTCCAGGGATGACATCTTCAAAGAACGCATCATTGATAGATATCTTTGCTGAGCAAAAAACTCGACGACTGGGGTTTATCTACAAAAAACTATAAGCTATGAACTTTAGAATACCCAGTTGCATGAATGTAGCTTCGTCACTGTTATCAGGAGAGTCCATATTCCTCTGCTTGCTTCCCGTATGGTACTAATGCACTGCAAGCATATCCTGCAAACGATGAAAATCCACAGTCTGCTTCCAGTCTCCGACCGGGTCAGGAATGGAATGAATGAAGCCCCCATCTAGCGACGAGGATATGAACTGTGCCGGTTGCCGAGGCCTGACGCACTCCTCTGGGGCAATGATTAAATGAATGACAGATGAAATGAAATGATAGTGGAGAGTGTTGCTGGAATTAAATTTTGACAGGGAAAACCGGAGTACGCGGAGAAAACCCTGTCTGCCTCCGTTTTGTCCAGCACAGATCTCACATGGAGTGACCGGGATTTGAATCACGGACCTAGCGGTGAGAGCCGCGGAGGCTTCTCCTGCAAACGATACTGAACACTATTATTTTTCTCTCGATGTGACTACACACTAATATGAGGAGAAAATAATAGGGTTGATGGTCGTTTTCAGGACATACTTGCAGTAATAATACTTGCAGTGCATTAGTACTATAGAGGATGCAAGCAGAGAAATATCCACCTTCCTGAAAACACTCGTTAGTTGGGCTGCATAGAACAATATTATTAGGGGCTGCTGATTCACCTGGTATATACAGGTCCTTGGAGGAAGGGACCATACGATAAGAGGTGATAGTACTGGTCATTATTATAAACATGTGATTTATTTGCAATGGTTTCCGAGACACTCTGCCAATTAGGCTAAGCCATGTCGCCGAATCTCATACGGGTACAATATACATATACCCAAGTACATAGGGATGAGTAGCCACGATGGCCAAGCCCCTAAGATGAAACAACTACAGTTGTTGTAAAATGAACTTAGAACTTACATCCGAGAATCTAGGATTTATAAAATATGTTACAAAAATCATCCCAAATATGTTAATTTTGTATGTTGGCATTAGCGTACTTCTGGAAAATTGTGAGTATTCTCAGGGGATTGTCACTGAAAAATACCCAGAAATAACAACCAATATCTTAGAGCATATAACTTTGTGTAATTATTTTAGATAAGAGTTGATTGTAAAATTCTAAGTTTATATAGCTTACAATTAGTGGCAAAACAAAAAAAAAGGTGTAAAGTACAACACAACACACACATAAAATATTAATAAATTAATTAATTTTCTATTATGGCCTATGAAGTATGAATGACAAATATCTAAATATTCGTCAATTTATTAAGCAGAAAGGTTAACAGTTATTTAGAAAAGAATGCTAATGTATTTCTCAAAAGTACCGTACTGCGGAATTCTCAGTTTTGCCTCACAAGGCTGAGTGTACCCCGTTCCAACCCTCAGACCAGAATTAAAATTTCTTATCAGAGCCAGGAATCGAATTCAGACCTCCGGGGTGGCAGCCAGGAATGCTAGCTACTACACCACGAGGTAGTCTAATTTCAATCTTAATATTGTTTATAACTTAGCCAAGAAGTTAAGATTAGGGTACAACCAAATTTACAATTATTTTATATTTTTACCAAAGCAACACCTTCTTAATTTCGATTGGCTTTTTTTCGGGTGGGGAGTGGGGGTGCAGCCCCCTCAGGTCCTCCTTTATATACGCCCATGATCGAATATGCGTATAGTTTTGAGTCAGAAGAGAGCATATATTCATGATAAATGCAGTTTCCAGCATACTGGGATATCTCCTAAACTGAAAGCCTTTTTATAGGCACGATCCGACAAGAGAGATTCTAAAACCACTAGATGCTGAAAGGCAAAACAATTTCGTATGAAAATGAATGAATGAAGGAATGAATTCTAAAATGACTGGACCAATGGGGATGAATTACAGTGTTTCTTACCGGAAGTGTATTAATGTGTTTCCCGCTTTACCAGAGGCCTCCAGGAATCGAATCACGCACTGAGTGACGAGGAAGATGGTGAAGACGGTGGTACAGTCTGCTGGACATACTCCTTCCATAGCTGAACCTTCGGGCACACAGCTGCAGTTGCTGTAAGCCTGTAAATAATAATAATAATAATACATTATGGTGTTTCAAGCCATTTGTCAGTGTTGCATTTTGCGTTTTGTTTTGTACTTAAAAAAGTATGCAAGACTGTTGTAAAGCATTATTTAGTTGAATAAATGATCAGTAGTCTTGTTCAAATAATTGCACTTCATGGTACAGGGTCTTTATATTTGCTTGGCAAGGACATTCTCGCTCACGCGCTCCGCCATTGACGGCTCAGTTGCCGGCTGCCGGGCTCGCGTATGTACGGCAGAATACCGTGCTTAAAATCAGTATCATGCATTTTTACTCACCATGTTTACAGTAGATGCTCAAAATGTTCCCCATCCGCTGCTAAACATAATCAGCATCTCTTTATGAAGTTTCTGGTAACTCCGGTTAATTTAGCTTCAGTAAGGAAATAACGATCTTTACGTCTATTTTTATTGTTTACTGAACCTGTACGTTTGAATCTCTTAGCCAGTTGTTTTATTGTGATTGTGTATAGTGCTGTAATGCCTTATGTGAAATATTTGTTACTTGAACGTGTATATCTGCACAATACCTATATAAAGTAAGGAAGGAAGGAAGATTGTAGTTTTACGTGACCGTGAATCTTGTGATTATGAGCCACGGGACCTCCTTTTTACGTGGAATCCGAACCACAGGACATGGCATTTCACTTCGAAAATCTCACATGCATTGACCGGGCTATATGAAGTGCAGGAAATCGTGTGCTAGAACAAGGCAAAAGTTTCGAGTGAAATTTCCAGGAAGACCCATTCCTTTAAATTGGACAATATAACAACTGGCTAAGAGATTCAAACGTACAGGTTCAGTAAACAATAAAAATATACTTAAAGGTCGTTAGGCCTATTTCCTTACTGAAGCTAAATTAACCGGAGTAACCGGAAACTTCATAAGGAGATGTCGATTATGATTGGCAGATTATGGGGAACATTTTGAGCATCTACTGTAAACATGGTGAGTAAAAATACATGATACTGATTTTAAGCACGGTAATCTGCCGTACATACGCACGCCCGGCAGCCGGAAACTGAGCCGTCACTGGCGGAGCGCGTGAGCGAGAATGTCCTTGCCAAGCAAATATAAAGACCCTGTATTTTATAGATTCAAACAAAAACAATCTTGGTGCCCAAAACCCCTCCTTTTGTGTGAGAAGTGTTTTATTAATTTAGTTATTTCAGGCGCTAAGAATGTAATTATTACTTCCCACCCTATGTAATTGAGTACACCCATGTTGGCCAACTGAAAAGTGATTTTAATAATATATTAGGGGGAGTGGTGGCAGAGCGGTCAAGCTCACCATGGCGGACCGGGTTTGATTCCCGGTCAATGCATGTGAGATTTTCGAAGTTAAAAGCCATGTCCTGTGTTTCGGATTCAACGGGAAAAGGAGATACCGTGCCTCATGATCACGAGATTAACGGTCACGCAAAACTACAATCTATCTACAGTATATAATTATAGATTACTTAAGCAATACTGATAAATGCCTTCTGATACAGGGTCATTATCTTTGTGCGCCCCGATAATCTCGGCAAGCTAAGCCGGCGTTCACTGGCGCTGATCGCGGGCGCGCGTACACGGTTCAGTCGGTGGCAGGCGCGCACTTTTACACTTTTACCAAACATGTTCAATAATGTCTACTCACAATGCTGAAAATGTCCTCCCTCTCTTGTAACACACACCTGCCATTTTCAGATGTAAGAATGGACAACAATCTCATCAAATTTTTGTTCTGTAAGAACACAACGTTGTCTGTTAACTTTTCTTTTATTTACCGAACCTGCTTTCTTGAATCGTTTAGCAAGCCTCCTAATTGTACTGGCATTAGGCACAGGTCTTCCTGGAAACTCGATTCAAAATTTTCGTCTGGTTTCAGAACAAGACATTCTGCTTTTAATATATGAATTATGGATATACACACGTTCGCGCAATGTGAATTGTTGTCTAGGCATGACCAACAATCACAGTAATCACAATACTCACTAAAATGCAACACTGTAACGTCTAAGCTTTGCAGACACACGTCCATATGAATGACAAACCACGTGTGAACTAATGATATCAGTCAGTGGAGCGGGGTATTGCGAGGTCCACTCATTCCGCACCTTGACAGCCAAATGACGCCATAGTTTGCTGCGATCACCGGGGCGCACAAAGATAATGACCCTGTAGTTCAACATTTACTGCCGGTCAGGAAACAAAGTCTCAAAGAGAGCAATGTGGATGATAAAAGGAGGAGTCCTCGTAATAATAATAATAATAATAATATCGTATGGTCTCGGGTGCTGGGTGCAAGTTTTCTAATTTGACACCCAGAGGGTAGCTTGCATGTCGAATTTCGTTGTTCCTTGAATCACTATGAAAGTAAAGGAGGTTAGATATATAAGCTCCTTGAACACTATAGCGCTTTCTAGTAGAGAAATGAGGAACTTTGTATTGGCGGAAACTCCCGAGATTAATTTTTCCATACTGAATTCAAATGGGTTCTCTGACATGCCAACATCGTATGACATGCGTGTCGTATTTTTGCCGCCTTTCAAAAATCACTTACCACGGCCAGGAGTGAACCTGCAATCTTGGGGTTAGTAGACCGACACGTTATCCACTCACTCACCGTGGCAAGAGTCCTCGTGAGACAGTGGGACATATTGCAGGTGAATGTACAGCCCTCAGCAACACTGACCTTCAGCGACATAACAAAATGGCTAAGATAATAGGCTTACATCTTGAGTTGGCTAGGACAACTGAGCTATCTACAGTAGCAGGACTGTACATATTCGAACAACGAATTATTCCAATTGTTCCAATAATTTCGAATACAAATATTTGATTCAAACATTCGAATGAACTATTCGAATTACTCACACATTCGAATATTCGAAGTATTCCAATTTCCAACCAATTCGAACATTCCAATTTTGAAATATCCGCATTAGTTAAATAACCCAACTATTTAGTTAATAATTGCCTCCGTGGCTTAGGTGGCAGCACGCCGGTCTCTCACCGCTGGGTCCGTGGTTCAAATCCCGGTCACTCCATGTGAGATCTGTGCTGGACAAAACGGAGGCAGACAGGTTTTTCTCCGGGTACTCCGGTTTTCCCTGTCAACATTTCATGCCAGCAACACTCTCCACTATCATTTCATTTCATCTGTCATTCATTTAATCATTGCCCCAGAGGAGTGCGTCAGGCCTCGGCAGCCGGCACAGTCCCTATCCTCGCCGCTAGATGGGGGCTTCATTCATTCCATTCCTGACTCGGTCGGAGACTGGAAGCAGGCTGTGGATTTTCATTTAGTCAATAATTAAAATTTTCAAATAATAAGCCTATAATAATAATAATAATAATAATAATAATAATAATAATAATAATAATAATAATAATAACAATAATAATAATAATAATAATAATAATAGTAATAATAATAATAACAGCAGTAATAATAATAATAATAAAAATAATGTCTCTATGCCAGTGAATGTCTGTCTATGAACTACAAGCTGGATAAATTAGAGGTCTTGGAAAGGAGAATTCTCAGAAAAATTATGGGTGCTGTTCAAACCGAAAGTGGATGGAAACTTCGAAGTAATGAAGAAGTTTACCAGAAAGTAGAAAGAATCTCTGAGACTATGAAGAAGAAGAGGTTGAAGTTTCTCAGACATCTATACAGAATGGACCAAAATAGACTCACCAAACGGATATTTGATTACTTCTGGAGAAAGAAGGCATGGATTAAGGAAACAAAGGCGGATATGGAAAGATTGAACATTTCTGAAGACCAACTGTTAGACAGAGATAGATTTAGGAACATACTGAGTAATTTGGAAGGGATTCAAGCCGCAATAAGACCTAAGAAGACCGGAAGATCCTGGACGGACGAACAGCGTAAACAGGCCAGCGAACGCATGAAGGAGTATTGGGTGCAGAGAAAACTTCGCACCAAGAAAAAGAAATGAAGTTGTAGCGTGATCCTAAGGGGTCCATTCGCGTGTAAAAATAATAATAATAATAATAGTAAACCCTGGCACTACAGCCCATGAAGAGCCTAGGATTACCAAGCGACCGCTGGCCAGCCATTTTGGCCTGCAGATATTGGGGTGACGTGAGGTCAGCGCATCGGGTCCCCTCGGCCGTTATTCTTGCCTTTCGTGACCGTGGCGCTGTCTCACTGTCAGACAGCTACTCAATTGTCCTCACGAGTCTGAGTGCACCCCGTTCCAGCCCTCACGTTAGTTTCTAAAATCCCTGACGGAGCCGGGAATCGAACCCAGGACCTCCGGGTGATAGGCAGGGGCACTACCCCTAACACCACGGGGCCGGCAATAAACATAGAAACAAAGAGAAAATACAGCATAAAGGGATAAATAAGGATAAAAAGGAAGATTAAATAAATAACGAAATACACACATAAACAAGTTTTGCATATTGCTGCCCAACCAATGCGGGAGCACCATTTGCCGCAGTGATGACAGGTGGTTCCAGGTGGAGCATGCGCGTTCCTTCCTTTTATACATGTAATAAAACACTTCTCACACAAATGGGGAAGGGGGCGGAGTGGTATGGTATTGGAATATCTCTGACTAAAGTAGGCATACTTGTCACAAACAGGAAAGAACAAATTGGGTAGTTTATTAGCTGAGGAATAACCCACCCACCAAGGGAAGATGATTAAGAAAAGGAAGTAGGTTTTGGATTGGAGAAAAAGGATAGAAAAATAGGAGGAGAGTCCCACAAAAGTTATGAATTTGACTTTCAATACATTTAGAAGCGGTTGCCACCGCAAATCCGCTTTCGGATACCTAAAGTGGGTACGAGCTTGGTCGAAGCTGACGGGAACCGCAGCTAAGACTTGGGCAGTTTGCCAGAGAAAGGCTTTAGTGTATTTCCTCCCAAGCACGAATAATAGTACTATAGGGAAGGGTGATGGTCTGGCCAGACAGATAGTAAAAGCTTTATTGAGTATGAACGTGGGCATAAACCTAGGAAGAGCTAGGAAAGCCAGGATCCTGCCTAACTGTAGTATCAGAGAAATGATGAATCCAAAAACAAATATTTAATTTATTTAACAATTCAGGAGAAATTAATATTTTTGACAATTAAATATTTTGCAATCTTGTTAACAATTTGGGGTCGCAGACCTCCAACAACATTCAGAAATTGCTCCAGGCAAATAACAATTCTTAAGGTTTTAAACCTAGTACTAAAACCTTGATAAGATTTTAAAAAGGCAATGAAATGATTAAAGTTTAAACATTAAATTGAGTACAAGGAGTGTACTATAAGAAATTTCTGAAAGAACATTCTAGAGAGAATAACAAATTCGCAAATAACAACAAGGAAAACATAAAGCATAAAATAGAAGTTACTACAACTTCTTATATTTAAACAGAATTACTTTATGAGAATTATACAAAAGAGGGCAGGTCACTTACGGTGAAACCTGAAGAGGTAATCAAAAAGAAGGTTCTAGACTTCCTATGTTTAATTAGAAATCACGAGCCAAATGGGGCAGTTTACATTTCGTGAGACCTAAAAATAACTCACTCAAGAGTTGAAAGAATTGTTTTCCCTAATTTGAAGGGAGAAACAATGTAAGTTTGAAACGTGTGCTGGACACGCAATTATACAGAGATTAATTAATTACACATGAGAAAAAATGGGAGGGCACATCTATAGATTGACACCTCGTTGAAACAGACCTAAAGTTAAAAATTTATTACGGATTGTTAGTAAGAGGTTTAGGAAAGAGAGATGGGGATTGAGGAAAAATGTTCATGGCCTTGTTTGAATATAAACGGACGATCGCGACGCGGTAGAAAAGTTGAGCAAGCACTGGTTTTCACTATAGTTCGTTGAAATATATGAGAAGTTCACTGTATAAACACGAGAGTTTATGACAAAAAAAGTTATTGCAATGATGAAAATATCTGGTTTCACTAGGTAGGCGAGAGTCTATTTCTTGAGAAAGTTGTAAATTACAATTAAATGTGCCATAGAAAATTCCAGCGGTGGACGAAAATTCACTATTGTAGTAATTTAGAAGTGAGATTCTTCAATTTTAAATAGCATTCTCACAAGTAAGTGAGAAATACATGACGGCAGGACTTGCAGATAAAGTACAAGATCTGGAAGGTTCCAGAACGATCTTAGCAGAAAAATGGGGCTAATGAAAATCCAACGGAGGAACTAGCTTGGTGAATTATAGACAGCGGGTATTTAGATAATATCCCACGTGGTGAGAAGATTTCTCATTTAGTTAGCGTAGGAAAAGCTACTTTCTATTGAGTTTGGCTTAGACAGACAAAAGCTCAACATAGCAAATCCCTCGAAGAATGATTTTGCCCCAAATAATCAATCTCACGCTGTCTATAAAATATCGTTAAAAGCATGTAATCTTTAAAATCATGAAGATGAGGTTAAAACTTGAAGCTGTACTTATCTTGGTTAAATGTTGATAGGGAAGATCCCCTTGACGGATGCCTAGAGTTCCAACATGGCGTGGAGTGAAGAAAGTGTCTCTTGGTTTGAGGAGACTGGCTTGAGTTAAGCCCTGACTGATCGAATCAACTGCCGACTTAGTAGTGAGAGCTGCTCAACGGAGCACGGAGGGACCGAGGAAGGGGAAAAGAGTGGGGGGTAGGAGACAAAAGGAGAACATATAAGTATTGCCAATATTGTAACAAAAAAATGATCTCTTGCTGAGCTGGTCTTCAAAGAGTTGATAACAGTTGATACTAGCGCAGCATGGTGAGTAAAGAAGTGGACGTAGTCCTCTTGCTCAAGGAGAAAATAGCTGGCGATGATAACAGGATCTGGTGGCCAAATGGATAAGTAAGTCCTCCAGCACCAGGAAGAATTGAGGAGCTTCAGAGATTCGTTGTTATATGACGCTAGGTGGGTCACAGAATATATATCTGGAACAGACTCATACAAAATATAAGCGACCTGAACCCCTAAGAGAGAACAGAAGATCACTGTTGGTGACTGACAAAGAGGAAGGAAAGAACATGCAAAAACATTGAAAATTATAATCTCAGGTACCGTGTATTCCAAGAATGCACCACAAATGAAGAGACAATACTATGGGTATAACCCTACTGCAGTGTTGGAGAATGAATCGTGCAAGCTCTAGTGGAACTGTGAAATAAGCTCAGACCGTTGAATCTCAGCAAATCGGCCTGACATCGTGCTCTTGAACAAAAAGATACAGTCAGTCTAAGAGACTAGACTTTATATAATTTCAAATGACGCATGCTACAAATGCTACACATGTTAGAAAGTCTCGGGAGGGCTTATCGCTTCGCTCGAAGCCCCAAGACTCTTTCAACAGACTCCATTACCCATTAACTTAGGCTTCCAGCGCGGGGATCGGAGAGCGGGAGGTGCACTCTGCTGCATGACGTCACGTACTCGCCGTCTCCGTATCGCATAACGCCAGACCCCAGGAGTAAACTCAGACTCGGTGCATATGCACTGAACAACATGAAGACGTCATACACGCCGTAACCGTAACGCATAACGGTAGACCAAAGCATAACGATGAAGTCGACAAGATCATTTGAAATGATAAAACGGTAGGAGACAGCTATTTTGAAGATTATTATTATTATTATTATTATTATTGAAATTTAAAACAATAATTCCATTGTTAGAGTATTAGTATCATTTTCTAATGCTGCAATACGAATACCAAAAGTTATACTTTGGTCACATAACTATTTTTAAATATATAATTCCAGGAAAAAACGATCACAGTTCATTGCCTGATGTAATAATTCAATATTTACTCAGAAAGTAGTAAAAGTAATATGCATGTTTGCTCCAAACATGGTTCTTTGATATTATCAAAACATAAACTGTATAGTTCTGCATTTTTTCTTTTCGATGTGAGTCACAGAACATTTCATTTCCTCTCCTGAAAACTTTGCTTGTTGTGTGTGACCTGAATGATTTTCCTCCGTATCTGCAATTTTCGCTCCGCGGTTTGAGCGAGGAGCTATGCAACACAAGGGCCAGCAGAAGGCACACTTGTATTGAATTCAACAAATACCACCGATAAACTTTTAACTCTTCTTGTGGTATGCAGAAAAACCACAACCCCGCTTTCTGTCTTCTCTCCCTAGACTTACCTTGTATTGTTGTTGGCGTGAGTCACGTGCACCAAAAAATATCAACCCCTTTGGTGTATTCTTGGAATACACGGTACCAGAGATTATAATTTTCAATGCTTTTGCATGTTCTTTCCTTCCTCTTCGTCAAACACCAACAGTGATCTTCTGTTTTCTCTTAGGGGTTCAGGTCGCTTATATCTTTTACGAGTCTGTTCCAGATATATATTCTATGACCCACCTAGCGTCATATAGCAGCGAATATCTGAAGCTCTTCAACTCTTCCTCGTGCAAGAGGAATTCCTTCTCCATCTGGCCACCAGATTTTGCTGCCATCGCCAGCTATTATCTCCATGAGCAAGAGAACTACGTCTACTCTTTTACTCACCATGCTGTGCTAGTATCATCTGTTATCAACTCTTTGAAGACCAGCTCAGCAAGAGAAGATCATTTTTTGTTGTAACATTGGCAATGTTTATATGTTCTCCTTTTGTCTCCTACCCCCCACTCTTTTCCCTTCCTTGGACCCTCCGTGCTCCGTTGAGCAGGTATCACTTCTCAGTCGGCAGTTGACTCGATCTGTCAGGGCTCTTCTAGGGCCAGTCTCCTCTAACCAAGAGACATTCTCTACGTTCTACGCCATGTTGGCGCATTAAGTATCGGTTAAGGGAACCTCACCTTTGCCATGCAACAAAGATAAGTACCTGCTTCAAGTTTTAACCTCATCTTCATGATTTTACCGACCACATGCTTTTAACTATCTTTTTTAGGCAGTGTGAAATTACTTATTTTGGGGTAAAATCATCCTCCGCGGGATCTTCCATGTTGAGCTTTTGTTTAATGAAGCTAATCATAGTGAAAAGCAGCATTTCTTATGCTTGCTAAATGAGAAATCTTCTCACTTCGTGGGATATTATCTAATACCCGCTGTTTATAATTTACAAAGCAAGTTCCTCCGCTGGATTTACATTGGCCACATTTTTCTACTAAGATCGTTCTGGAACCTTCTAGATCTTGTACTCTATCTGCGAGTCTTGCCATCAGGCATTTTTCACTCACATGTGAAAATAATATTCAAAATAAGGAATTTTCTTTACCAATTACTGCAATAGCTAACTTTCGTCCACCGTTGGAATGATCTATGGCGCATCTAATTGTAATTCCCAATATTTTCCAAGAAATAGACTCTCGCCTGCCTAGTGCAACCGGTTCTTTTCAGCATTGTAAAAACTTTCTTTTTCATGAACTTTCGAGTTTCTACAGTGAACTTTGCATCAATCTTTACAGACTATAGTGATAATCAGTGCTTGCTCCACGTTTCTACCGCGTCGCGATCGTCCGTTTACATTAAATATGGCCATGAACATTGATCCTATATCCCAATGATCTTTCCTCAACCTTCTACTAACCACCCATATTAATAAAATTGTAACTTTTCTATAAGGTGTCACTCACGAAGTGCCCTTCCAACTTTGCTAGTTTAACATTAATTAAATTCTGTATAATTACGTGTGCGACACACGATTCAAATTCACATTGTTCCTTTCCTATAATCAGGGAAAACAATTCTTTAAACTCTTGAGCGAGTCATGTTCAGGTTTCACGAAATGGAAACTGTCCCATTTGGCTAGTGATTCCTACTCAAACTTGGGAAGTCTAGAACCTTCCTTTTAACTTTCTTCAGGTTTCACAGTAAGTGACCTGCTCTCTTTTGTATAATTCTCATATAGTAATTCTGTTTAAATATAAGAAGTTGTAGAAACTTCCATCTTATTCTTCATGTTTTTCTTATTGTTATTTTCGAAGTTGTCACTTTCTCTAGAACATTCTCTCAAGAATTTCTTAAAGTACACTCTTTGTACTAAATTTAAATGTTTAAACTTTAATTACTACACATGTCTTTTTATTTTCTTATAAAGATTTTAGAAACATGTAAGGTTTCAAACCTCATAAATTGTCAATTGCCTGGAGCAATCGTTTAATGTGAGGAGGTCTGCGACCCCATTTCTTAAAAAAGTTTAAATGAACTATGTTTGTCAAAATTATATTACATAATTGTTAATTTCCTCAAACTTCTTTGAATTGTTAAATAAATGAAGCGTTTCTTTTCGCTTTTTCATTTTCTAATACAAAGTTTAGGCAAAATCCTGTCTTCCTTGGCTCTCCCTACTCAATGCCATTAAAGTCATTAATAGGGCTTTCACCATTTGTTGCATTTGAGCAAGAACTCTTAATTTTCATCTCACTAAAGTTTCTATTAGCTTTAATAGCTAATTCTAATTGGCCAGTAAGGCAAGTAAAGCTCGCTAAGCCAGCTACCTGCTTGTGGAGACCCTCTCCGAAAACTTATGGTCAGTTTTCTAAAAGACAAGTGTTTCTTTTTGTCTAAACTTTTAGCCGGCTCCTCGCTGAGTAAAAGCTTAGCCATTTTCCAATGCAACCATTGGTTCATTTACCAAAATTACTCCATAAGGTATAATCTTTTATCATTTACCTTCTTAGAGACACTTGGTCGCCTTTACCGGAACTCCATAATTTTGGAAATTGAAAATACTAAACCTGAGTTAAATCATTGGCATTCTTCGAATTATTTTGCAAAAACGAATTTCTTTGAGCAGACATACAGTAAATTTGTTCCTCTCAGTCTTGCCAGACCATCACTCTTCCCCATAGTAGTTTATATATGCTTGAGAGGGATTATACGAAAGCCACTCTCTTGCAAACCGCCCAAGTTCTATCTGTGTTTCTCGTCAGCTTAAACCAAGTCCTTACTCATTTTAGGTATCCGAAAGCGGATTTTCGGTGGCAACCACCTTTAAGTGTGTTTAAAGTTAAACTTATTAATTTTGTGGGACTCTCCTCCTATTTTTCTTTCCTTTTTCTCCAATCCAAAATCTACTTCCTTTTCCTAATCATCTTCCCTTGGTGGGTGGGTTATTCCTCAGCTAATAAACTACCCACCCTTCTCGCATAAAATGTAACTTACGTTACTATTGTAATCATTACACGCTATCTGTAACCATTAGGCGTTACTCGCTACAGAATTTTAAAGGCAGTGATGGCCTTACAAAAGTTATAAAAAATCGTAACGATTACTGTATTCGTTACAGATTGAAATCATTACTTACCAACTCGTATGTTCCAAAATAGACAGTGAACAGAATTGCGTTTTGGATCTTTATTTCCTCTTATAAGATGCATCTCATCAGGCCAAACTCCTGATGGAAGATATTAGCAACTGTATCATGACATTGTGTGAGCTCCATCGCCAGGAATGCCTACATACAGATGTAATATTATGTTGTTGTTTTTAATGTGTTGTTTGGACC
This sequence comes from Meconema thalassinum, assembly GCA_946902985.2. NCBI lineage: Eukaryota > Metazoa > Arthropoda > Insecta > Orthoptera > Tettigoniidae > Meconema > Meconema thalassinum. Next base: position 183,089,809 of record OX336393.1, read on the forward strand.
ATTTAAGGACATTTCCTTTCATAATTCACTGGTATTTGAATGAAATACAGTAGTAAGAGCTGGCCCGGTGGTGTTGGGGTAGCGCGCCTGCCTCTCACCTGGAGGCCCCGGGTTCGATTCCCGACTGCGTCAGGGATTTTAGAAACTGACGTGAGGGCTGGGACGGGGTAGACTCAACCTCGTGAGGACAATTGAGTAGCTGTCTGACAGTGAGGCAGCACCCCGATCACGAAAACCAAGTTTAACGGCCGAGAGGACCCGATGCGCTGATCACGCGTCACCCCAATATCTGCAGGCCAAATGGCTGGGCAGCGGTCGCTTGGTATGCCTAGGTCCTTCATGGGCTGTAGTGCCAGAAGTTATTATTATTATTATTACTATTATTATTACAGTAGTAAGAGCATCAGTTACCTTGGTTTGGTTGACTATATCGTACGAGGAACAGCCAGCATGACATGGCGAGAAGAAGATAGTGCTGCCATCTGTCGAGCAGATGGGAGTGTACTTCATATCTTCTACACAGCCACAGTTGGAGTTGCAGGGCATCGTTAGGTTCCAACTGAAAATAGCCAACAACAGGTTTTAGATTTTATAAATAACAAGAAGTTCTGTTAAGAACTAAAGAGCCTACTTTAAAATTTAAGATTCAAGCCAAAGATTCGTCCATTTAGTTCTATTTTGAACAATACGGAATGGAGTTGGTCTAATACAGAAATTATATTTGAAATTGTTTATTTTCATCGATTCTGAGATTTTCAGTGTCTACGGCTCAAATGCCCAGAGAGAGTTGTTAGATATTTGGAAAGCCTGCTGTCTCTGAAGCGTTACCGCTGCGCCACTCAACCAGTCCTAAGTGTAATGCTACAGGTACATAAACATATAATATCTCACTGGTCATATATTATTGATGGCGTGCATGTCAGTTCCTCATACATCAATTTATATAATCAGAGCCCTATGCAATTGGTATAGTGGACAACTACAAGACTTATATTCCCCGTCAAGTACAGAACCTAGGACTATGTGTTCCAATGAGTTTGGTTTCTAAACTATATTATTATTATTTTTATTTCTCCTCATTGGAAACTTAGCCTGTTGTAGCCTGTTGACATACCATTTAAGAAAGTGCCTCGCCAAGCCATGAAGTTAAAAGATGAACCTTGTAGTCCATCTCTTCCTTACAAGCATTAGCCATCTAAAAACAAGATATCTCAGACAGATAATCTGAAACAAACTGTCTCCATTTAAAGACATGGAAACCGCCAGTAAACAGCTCTCTTTTCTTAAGAAAGCCTTGAGAGTTATTTACTACGGAGTTTTAGAATATTCTGGAAGGAATCCTTAGCTAACCTTCAATATTTTACGCATTATTTTTTCCCCACTTGGGGAGACAACTCCCTCCTAAAGAAACAAGCTTCTGATTGGCTAGTCCTTCAGAGAAACTCATAACCCCCACCAGGTATTATCCAGTATTTAACTTGGCGCACGAGAGCAGATCGACCTCTTCTACATCTCTTCTACTTTGTATCTCTTCTTCATTTGTAACTAGACTGCTCCGCAGTCAGGCTACAAGCCTTGTACATAATTAACAACTGCTTTGAATGTATTATTTGTTGGTGGCAGACTGAAAATAAATAACATTCATTGGCGAGTCTTCGTGTTCAGTTGATTCAAGATATACCAGTCTCAAGGAGAACCTGTGTGGACCATGTCATAATTGTTGTTCCGCCTGGAAGCAGCGTAGGCTACTTAATTGGAGTCCTGTCCGGGATTACATATTTAATTGGAGACCCATCCGGGACTATAAACTTAATTGGGAGCCCGTGCCGTGATTGATACATGATCGCCACCAGATCTACGTGCTGATTGGACCAGGTATACTGACAACGCTCAACGAAGCCAAGACTTCAAGTGGGGCCTTTCGTTACCTATCCAAGAAAGCCAGTATCATCCCCAAAAATACTGAAGTCATCTTGATCGTCTGAACTAAGCCGACTGGAAAGACTGGAAGTGGTACCGACAACCTCACTGGAGGCCTTTCGTCCAAAACTAACCAGCCAGCTTTAAGGGAGGAAGCTAGCCGACAACGCTGAACTGAGCGCTTTTCGACAGTAACCAACCGCCATCGCCGTCCGAGTATACCGACAACTCCGTTAAGGGGCCTTTCGATCGCTCGAACGACATTGAAGAAACCCAACCGACTACGGAACGAGAGGAGGTGAGCCGGCAACGCTGAAACAAGCGCCTTCTGACCGCCATCTATCGCCATCCGTAGCTGCAGTACGAGCGCACCGACAACTCCGAGAGGGGCCTTTCGATAGCACGACATCGCAGAAGGAAGCCAACCGACTACGCAGACCAGACTGCAGTCCATGCTGATCATCATTTCCTGGCTGTGAGTACATTCAAAGTACCCTATTTTGTGTGTACCTTTACATATTACTTGTTTATAACATAATTCATTTCTCAAATTTTAAAGAAGAGCATTAATAATAACTTATTTTGCCTTTCAAAAGAAAGTGAGTGCGCGTTAAAACTAGACCAAGTGTCGCATGCCATTATTCTTTTGAATTAATCCATAATTCATAAACAGTAATATTAAAAGTAATAATAAAATAAATTATTATTCTCCTATATTGCGAAAGCCTGAAGAGCCCCGTCATTCACGTATCATTCTTAATTAACAGTAATAATAATAATAATAATAATAATAAATATGTTTTTCTTTAACCAAGTGATAAAAAATAAATAAATAAATAAATAAACTTTAATTATTTTAAATTAAACTAATCAATTAATTATTGACTTAACAATGCTGGAGACGGAATTGTTATCAAAATTTGAATATGCCCAGATTCAGTTGTTACCTGAATTCAATGGAAGCGCAACTTGCAGCTTGGATTACTTTTAGCAAGATGTGATAGTTTTTTAAACACACACAAGAGAGCTTCTTTGACTACCAATGCTAACATCATTAATGAATTTTTGTTCAACGTCATAAAGTCGAAATTGAAAGGAGAAGCGAGTAGTATTTTGGATCTTGACGCGAACAGTTGTTATGAAAAACTTAAAGAGAAATTAATCAGAAAATTTGGAGACGTTAAAGATGAAAGATTGCTAGTGCAGGAAATATCAAATTGTTTTCAAAAAAGAAACGAAAGTTACACTGAACACCATGACAGGTTAGATGCTCTAGTCTTACAGTGTAAGAGTTTGTGTAAAATCAATTATCATGATCAAATATTAAAGCTCAAATTACGAGAATTAGATTATTTGAGCTTAAACACTTTTAAAGCCGGTATCCTAAAACCGTACCGAGCCTACTTACGATACGCCCAAGTAACAGACCTAAGCCATGCACTGAGGACTTGCCGAATTTATGACAATGACAGAGCTCATGAGAGCTATATGGACCAGTTGAGAGGAACATTGAAGTATCCTCCCAATATTGGTGCCAGTCATAAACCACCTCAGCAAACACCACCTAATCGGATTGCTCCTTTTAGTCCAATACAACCACTAAACCATGCCATTCACAATCCATTTGCATATCCCAAGCCGCAGAATCAATACTTTCCACAAGCCCGACCTTTCTTTACCCAACCGAACCCACAATTTAGGAACCCTAATCCTCAACCGAACTTTCGACCTTTTCAGGGATCGAACCCACACAATTCGAGACCGCAGAACCAACAACCCTTTAAACAGTTGAGTAGGCCTTACCCTACACCGAATAATATTGCCCGGCGCTTTACGCCCAGTAATCAGACTTACCCGAAACCAATGTCAGGAGTGTCCACTATAAGAGGGAACGTGAATGCACACGCAGAGGAGACCAATGAGCTGAGCCACATGCCACTAGAATATTCGCCAGAAACACAATCAGTAGAATATTCCCAAGAAGCTCAACCCCAAGAGTATGAGTTCGAATACGACTCAATCCACCCATCACTACTTCAGGATGGTTATGGAAACCCAGACGAACAAGAGCAGGATTTTCACTTGGCCCAGTCATCTCATGCGAAGACATAAACAATATAAAAAATGTTCCAAAATTACCGTTCATCACCCTATTCGGATTTAAAATCCTAATAGACAGTGGTGCCTGTAATGCAATAATGAATCCCGCAATAGCTTATGAATATTTCGCAGTATATTTGTACCAAGAACCATTCTGCATACAATCTGTCCACTCTGAAACAATAGGTGAGGGTAACATACAATTCCCTATTTTTTTCAGAATATGAAATTGACACGCCCATAAATTTTCGAGTCATGCAGTGGCATGATTATTTCGATGCGCTGATTGGCACAGCCGATTTTGTAAAGCTAGGTGCAAAAATAGATTATAAATCAAACCTTGAATAATGACATACCATTCTGTTTTCACTCAGGAAACAAACAAGTAAATTTTCAACCCTCATCAGACATGCACAAAATTGCAATCCCTGTTAACATTGAACAAGGAGATGTATACATCCCAAAGTTCGAACATGAAGGAATGCATTTCGCAGATGCAATTTTACATGCTGAGAATTATCAGGTCCTGTATCCTGCAGAAACAAATTCAAAACTAGAATTTAGTAAACCAGTGTTAGTTGAACCTTTGGAAAATATTTCAATACAACCATTATAAATAAATTCTATTTCGGAGTGCGAGATTCAGGAGTATCTCCGCACACAACATATGAATGACATAGAGGGAAGTGTCATATCAGAAACATGCTCTGAATTCGCGGATGTGTTTTACTATCCAGGGTGTGATTTAACATTCACCAATGCAGTAAAGCACTTCATTCGAACTACCGATGAGGATCCGGTATACCAGAAAAATTACCGTTATCCTCCCGCGCTAAAGAAAGTACTGAGCGAAGAAGTAGAAAAACTTCTTAAACAGGGGATAATTACCCACAGTGAATCTCCATATAGTAATCCAGTATGGATAGTGCCAAAGAAGCTAGATGCTTCAGGACAAAAGAAATGGAGACTGGTCATAGACTTTAGGCAGCTAAATAAAAAGACCATTGAAGACAAATATCCTCTTCCTAAGATAGAAGAGATTCTAGATAACCTAGGACACAGTTGCTATTTCTCAACTTTAGACCTCACGCAAGGATTCCATCAAATTGAGATGGATCCTAGTTCTATAGAAAAGACAGCATTTACTATAGATAATCGTCATCTACAATATTGTAGAATGCCGTTTGGTCTTAAAAATGCTCCTGCCACTTTTCAGCGTGTAATGGACAACGTCCTACGCCCTTTTCTTTACAAGTTCTGTTTTGTGTATATTGATGACATCATCATATACAGCAAATCCCTAGAGGAACATAGACAACTCCTTACCCTTGTAATGCAGAAATTACGAGAGGTGAACCTGAAGATACAGCTTGATAAGACTGCATTTCTCCACAAGGAAGTAGCTTTCCTAGGGCATGTTGTCTCGCAGGACGGTGTAAAGCCAAGCCCTGAAAAATTAAAGTAGTTAAAAACTACCCCATTCCCAAGACCACGAGAGAAATCAAACAATTTCTTGGTCTTGCGGGTTTTTACAGGAAATTTCTAAAAGATTTTGCCAAAATTGCATATCCAATGACCCGCTGCTTAAAGAAAGGAACCAAAATTGATGCAGAAAATTCCGAGTACTAATCTGCATTTGAAACCCCAAAAACCTTGTTAATAAATGCGCCAGTATTAGCTTACCCAGATTTTGAAGAACCATTCGTGTTAACCACGGATAGCTCAGACTTCGCATTAGGCAGTGTTCTCACACAGAAGGGACATCCTATTGCCTACTATTCCAAAACTTTAAATCCCGCCGAAAGAAATTATTCAACAATAGAAAGAGAACTACTTGCCATACTAGAGAGTAGCAAACATTTTAAGCCTTATTTATGGGGACGACACTTCACTGTAGAATGTGATCATCGTCCGCTCCAATGGCTTTTCTCTCTGAAAGATCCCAGTTCAAGACTCTATCGCTGGAAAATAAAATTAGGAGAGTTTGATTTTGACATAAAATATGCCTGTTCATAGCTATTGCGCTGTTGCAGCCATTTGCAGTGACGCGTGCCGTGCGGTGGCGCTCTCGCGAATCAAGGGTCTTGTATTTCTCTTTGGAATATACATCTTATTGTACTTACTGATTATTACTGTTCACGATTGAAAGTTGCTAAGAGTAGCGAGCAAGTATTGATATAAATAAATGACCGTTGAGTTCGAGTTATAATTAAAGTCTTCATTTTCCCTACTGCAGCAATAAATAAACATTAACATAAATGGCACCGTGAGTGGACGGTAAAAGATGAAGAAAGAAAGAAAGAAAGAACACAAATAAGACGGTTGTTTACACGGGCTATCGGTCAGCTTAAAGAAAAGCTACGTGATGACATCACAGATAAAATTGAAGTGGAAGCGTTGTTCAAAATGCTAGAGGACAAGGCGAATCGTCTCTTTAGACTGGATGAAGAAATCCGGAAGCTTGGTTAGTTAAGGATGACGATGAAGATGAAGCCTACCAGAAAGATTACGAAGATGCGGAAGATTATAGGGATGAGTACATTTTCATCAAAACAAGGTATGACAATCTCTTTCAAACTGTAGCGTCCGAACAGATCTCTGAGTTGAATAGTGTCATGGCACTTCAGTTACCTAATAGAAGGTTCACTCTTTCTAGACTTGAACTTAAGAAATTTGATGGAAATATCAAGAATTGGCTTGGGTTCTGGGGTCAGTTTAAGAAAATCGATGCCGATCCCACTTTAGATGAAGAAGATAAATTTCAGTATCTTTTTCAAGCAATGACATCAGGTTCAAATCTATGGAGCTAGTTGAAAGTTTTCCTCCATCAGGGGTTAATTACCATCAAGCCATTGAACAGTTAAAATCTCGTTTTGCAAGAGATGAGCTCCTTATTGAATTATAAGTGTGCGAACTTTTATCTCTTGTTCTGAATAAAGCCACTAGGGGAGAAAGTATGTCGTTGAGCACACTTCATGATAAACTAGAAACCCAATTACGTGCTCTGGAAACATTAGGAGTCCCGAGAGAAAAATATGCAGCCATGTTGTACCCTTTGGTGGAATCTTCACTGCCAGAAAATGTTATGTTAGCTTGGGAAAGAGCTCGGAACAACACGATTAAGTCAGAGGATCAGGATGTTCTTGCTAGCTTACTGACATTTTTGAGGTTAGAGGTCGAGAGTGAAGAGCACTTCGTACTTGCCAGATCTGGTTTCAGTCATTGCTGTGATACAAAAGGTTCTACTTCCAAGACTGATAGAGTACCCACTGCTGCATGTATAGTAGCCTGTGAGAGTAAACTTTCGGGTAATGATACATGTCTATGGTGTGATAAATCTTCACATACTTCTTTGGAATGTTTTAAGGCCAAACGGTTAACGGAATATGACAAAAAAAAGAATCTGCTGAAACAGAAAGTAAGATGCTTCTTGTGTCTTAATGCAGGCCACAGTGCTAAAAGATGCAAATGTTTTGTTAAATGTTTGATTTGTGATAAACGTCATGTTACAATAATGTGCCCACAGTTGTGTTCTGAAGAAAGCAAGGTGAATAAAGCTCGGGGGCTAAATTCACAAGGTAATGGATCGGATAGTTTATTAGCTCATCAAGGCGGACACACATTGCTGCACACACTTATTGTACATATAGTTGGTGGCAAAACAACGCGTTTAGCAAGAGTTCTATTGGATTTTGGTTCTCAGAGATCATATATTTTAGATTGGGTACCCAAAGAAGTGAACCTTAAGTGTAGGCTATAGGTGAAGAGACGTTAAATCACAACCTGTTTGGTGGAGGTGAGTTGCGGGAGCAGGCACATAAGATATATGAGGTCAGATTGCAAGGTTTAGATAGGAAATTTCAATGTACTGTGTCGCTGTTACACCGGAAGAACATTTGTAATTTTGTTCCCCGACTGGAAACGCAGAAGATACTCCCTCAGTTGAGGGAAGCAAACATTACACTCACAGATCAAGGTCATGAGGTACCAGACATTGAAATCATATTAGGAGCAGACATCATTGGTAAACTATGGACTGGTACTACCGTGAAAATTGATGAGGATGTCGTGGCAATTGAAACTCGGTTAGGTTGGACCATCATGGGATGTACGACTAATGCCAATGGGAACCAAGTGGTTGGACTCACTAATGTTAAACTATGGGAACTAGACATTCTAGGGATCCGGGATCCAGTAGAAGAGAAATGCCAAGAGAAGAAAGAAGAGGAGGTCTCTCAGTTGTTGCAGTTATCCATTAATGAAGAGGAGAGGTATCAAGTGAGCTTACCTTGGAAGGAGGGACATCCGGAGCTTATGGACAATCGTGACACTGCCGAGAGGAGGCTGCACTCAGTAACCAGACATCTCTCAAGAATTAATAAGTTGCAAGAATACCATAGCGTATTCGATAACTGGCAAAAGGAGGGCATTGAGGAAAGGGTTGAAGAATCTGTAGAACATGCGCCAGGATATTTTCTCCCGCATCATGCAGTGATAAAGCAATCCAGTGAAACAACCAAGATACGCCCAGTATTTGATGCTTCATGACGTGATGCTCGTGGAACTTCGTTAAATTCTTGCCTGGAGACAGGGCCAAATTTAATTGAACTAATTCCAAATTTGCTACTCCAGTTCAGAATGAATACTATTGGTGTCACAGCTGATATAGCCAAGGCATTCCTGCAGATTAGTGTAGCACAGCAGGATAGGAAAGTTTTAACATTCCTGAGGTGGAAAAGTTTGGATTCGCAAGAAATAATGGTATTGAGACATTGCAGGGTAGTGTTCGGGGTAGCGCCTAGTCCATTCTTATTAAGTGCTACTTTGCGCCATCACTTGGACATGCCACCAAAAGAACTGAGAGACACCTCTCAGAAGCTGAAGAAGACATTCTATGTTGACAACTGCGTGACAAGTGTTGAATCGGAAGCTGAGCTAAATAAATTTGTAAAAGAAGCAACCGAGGTTATGTCTACAGCAAAATTTGATCTTCGTGGGTGGACCAGTACCAAACTTAAAACGAACGCAGATTCAACTGAAGGTACGACAGTACCATTGCTTGGACTATGGTGGAACACTGCCACGGATGAGATGTACTGTGATGTCAGTTCTACACAGCTTGCAGACAATAAAATTACAAAGAGGATACTGCTCTCCATTGCCCAAAGGGTCTTCGATCCCCTTGGATTTGCTAGTCCAACAATGTTGGTGCCAAAACTGATTCTGCAGGGAGCATGGAAATTAGAGACAACTTGGGATGCAGAGCTGCCTGAAGAAATATTGAATAAGTTTCTGACATGGCTATAAAACCTGCATTGGCTTGGGAAATGTCGAGTAAAGAGAAGATTAGCAGAGATGCGGATTGAATCAGAAGCAGTCAGCCTGCATGTGTTCAGTGATGCTAGTAAGTCATCCTATGCGGCTTGTGTTTTCTTGAGAACAGAGTATAAAGGGAAAATAACCATACGTCTAGTGCAGGCAAGAGCTAGAGTAGCACCGTTGAACAAAGTGTCTATTCCTAGACTCGAACTGATTGCTGCTGTGATTGCATCAAGGCTATGCAGTGAAGTGAAGAAGGGCCTGGAACTGGAAGGTTGTAAGACATTCTGCTGGAGTGATTCATCTCTTGTTCTCACATGGATAAAGAGAGATGATGATTGGAAGGTCTTCGTCAGCAACAGATGCAGAGAAATTAGACAAAACACACCTCCCAAGGAATGGCATTGCATTCCAGGTCCCTTAAATCCTGCAGACCTTCCTTCCAGGGGATGTGATGCAAAGGTTTTATTTCTCAGCAGATGGTTGGAAGGTCCTAACTGGTTTCAGGAGGAGGAAGATCGGTGGCCACGATTGGAGGTATTGGCCACAGAGCAAGATGTGAATATGGAAAGAAAAAAGATAGCTTTATGTTCTGTTATCAGCAACAAACCAAGATTCAGTTGTGCTCTTCGGCACTTTTCCAGTTATAATAATGTTCTACGAATGATTGGTTGGATCCTGAGGTTCCACTATAACTGTAGTCATGCTCTGTGAAGAAGTTGAGTGTGCTGAAGAGACATTGTTGCGGTGCATCCAGCAAGAACACTTCAGCCATGGAGAAACAAAGATTCCGAAGTCATTGCATACATTCACAGACCAACATGGGCTAATAAGAGTGCGAACAAGGTTGTTGCTCGGTGACGAAGAAGACGATTTCAAAACACCCATTCGCCTCCCTCATGATGATGACATTATTCATCGAATGGTATTGGAGAAGCATTGTCAATTATAACTTGCTGGGTACAGGATCCTGACCACTAATGTCAGGGAAACGTTTTGGATAATTGGCATCAAGAAGCTTGTACGGAGCCTGTTGAGGAAGTGTGTTATATGTAGGAGACATCAAGCAAAACCGGTTGAACCAGTGGCGGCTCCAGCGGGTAGGCCGGGTAGGCTCGGGCCTACCCACATTTCCAAACAAACAAAAAATCCGGGTATTAATAGTAAAAAAAATTATAAATAGCCTACTACATAATAATTACTTTGGTTTATTCAAATTTAATATAAAACAAGTAAACAGTAGTTAGATACTGTAAACTACAAAGTTAAAGATATAAATCAATAAATTGTACCTACCCTTAAAGAATATAGTGTATTTACTTACTGTTAGGAATATTTGTTATAGTTTGTAGTTGCAAGTGATTGTGCGCGGAGTAGAGTGGCGACACTGCCTGTTGTACGGACAGTCAGCTGTACGCTAGCGCTAGAGGCTTGGCGGTAGTTTTTCTTTGTTTACGTTTATGCGGATCGAACTGGCTGTGGCAGACGATAGTCCTCATTTCAGTGTTACGCTAACGCCATTACGCCACTTGGTTTAGTTCTGTTTGTTTGGTGTTTTTTAGTGTTGCTATGGAAAAGTTTTTGGTGAAGTTGAAGCAGACTTTGAAGAAACCTAATGAACCTTCAAAAGAATGTGTTGACGGTGAGTCTTCTAGTAGAAGTTCCGATGAAGAAGAAGTTCAAGCAGTTAAAAAACTAAAAACCGACGATCCTTCTACGAATGTTCAGCCGAAACGACCACTTGATCTTAGCGCAAGTGCCAGTGATGGGTCGAAGCAACCGCAGCTAAATTTTCCTAGACGGAATATAGGAGGAAAACAGCCGTCCTTCCATACCAACTGGTATAGTAAGTATTCTTGGTTAGAATACTCAGTAGGAAATGACGCTGTATTTTGTTTCTTTTGCCGACACTTCTCTGTCACAGGCAGAGAAGTACTTACTACTTCGGGATATAATGACTGGAAAAATTTCAGTAAAATGTCAGACAAACACGAGAAATCTAGCTGTCACAAACTTTGCCTAACAAAGTACAAAGGATGGCTGGATACACAAAAAACTGGTGCCGTTACTATCAAAATTAACGAGCATATGGCACAAACAATAGAAAAGAATAGAGATACATTAAAGACCCTCGTGAGAAGTGTGATATTTTGTGCACGCCAAGACATTGCTCTGAGAGGACACAGGGAGGGTGAAAACGGAAATTGCAGTGACAGTAATGAACCAGATGAAGCAAAGGAGGGGGCTGAGAAGTTTTCGGATGTAAATCGTGGGAACTTTCAAGAATGAATAAACTTATTGTGTTTAGAAAATGACCGGTTTAATTTGAATCTAAAAACCATGTCTGGAAACGCAAAGTATACATTTAAGATGTACAAAATGACATTTTAGACACCGCTGCGAATTTGATTACTCGCAGTATAGTTGAGGAAATAAAATCTAGTAACGTATACAGCATTATCGTGGATGAAGCTCGAGATGAAGGACACACAGAACAAATGAGTATCTGCTGTCGTTACGTTCATCAATGTAAGATAAAAGAAAGATTTTTGGGTTTTGTTCAATTGAAAGAGCTAACCGCTGAATCTTTAGCTAGCAAAATAAAACAGTTTTTGGAATCAATTGGACTTGAAATAAGGAACTGTGTAAGTCAGTCATATGACGGTGCTTCCGTTATGTCGGGAAGGTTTAACGGGCTGCAGTCCCTTATTAGACAAATGACTGAAAATCCTTGCCCTTACGTACATTGCCATGCACATCGGTTAAATTTAGTCTTGGTTGACGTCGCTAAAAGTGTACAAATAGTTAGGGAAACTATGGACCTTTAGGAAGCAATATATGCTTTTCAATCGTGTTCTACGCTTCGCCATGAAATGTTCATATTTACTTAAGATACTAAAACTGGGAGGAAAGTCATCACAGTGCCTCAACATAGTGACACTAGATGGGTGGCAAAGTATAAGGGGGTAAATTTCTTTAAGAACCAGTTTGGCACTGTAATAAATGCTTTGCAGAAGTGCACTGAAAGTTCAAAACCAAGAGAAGCAGCTGAGGCAAATGGTCTTCTGATGCAATTTAGATCTTTTGAGAATGTCTTAATTCTAGTTAGTCTTGAGGGTATTTTACAAGTTGTAAATATCCTATCAAAGCAACTACAGTCTCCAACCCTGGATATAGGAAAGTGTCTTATGCTCGTAAAAGCAACAATGGATAGCTTAGGCCAGTTTCGATCAGAGGAAAAGTTTAGAATTTTTTGAAGAAACAAAACAGATTTGCGAAAACAATGACATTTATTGTTCAACCGACACTGGGCGAGGCCGCCGTAAACAAAAGACAACAACAAGTCTTGATGACTATTTTGTTCTAGAAACCTCTGGAAAGGGAAGGTCAAAGTGTGTAGAGAGTGATGAAAGTGAGCATAAGGCAAAACTAAGAGGGGTGTATTTTGATGTACTTGACAATAAACTATGTGAAATGAAAAAAAGGTTTATTGACAATGATGTTCAAATGGCTTGTATCTTGGCATGTGATCAGAAGAGTTTTTGAATCCTGAAGTTTTGTGTAATTTTGCAGAACTTCACGGCAAGGATAGTGACTTTACCTCTACCCTAAAAGTATAGTGTGGTTTAGGTAAATTAATGTTTGGCAACTCCAATAGTAGCATTGATGTGTTGAAGGACTTAACCGATTTCCCATCGTTTGAAGAATTACAACACATTATGACCATTATATTGACGATGCCAGTCTCCACAGCGTCTGCTGAAAGGACTTTTTCTACAATGAGAAGAATCAAATCAAATTTGCGGGCCACAATGACTGGGAAGAGACTCAACAGTTTGGGAATAATATCCATCGAAAGAGAAGCAAGCTGCGAACTTCTAAACCATCCTCATCCCGTCGTTGATGAATTTGCTTCTCAGAAGAGTAGAAGATTGCAGTTTTCCATTAAATGAACTGTGCATTTGAGATGTGTTTGTGTGCATATTATTGGATTGGTTTGAGTTGTGTTTTGAGTTTTCTACTTAAAGTTAAAATTAGCTTTGTGAAATTTATAGGTAATAAAGAGTATTTTGTTGAAATTCAAAAAGTGTTATGAGTTTTTATTTTGAAGGTTAATCCATTATTTTGAATAATATCCCCCTTAGATAGTTAGAATAAGTCATTTTGTGTTTTGAATCAATAAAAGCTAATAGGCATAGAAGGCTCTTGCAAATAAACTATTATTACAAGTAGACCATATCTTATGCAACAACCAATTGTGATTACAACTTACTGTAATCGGAGCAACTTACTGGAATTGTGATTAGTGATTCTAAGTCTTGTCAAAATTTTCTTTCCTGACAATTAGAGAGTGTGTACAGTCTATTTCAAAAACGTCAGTTAATATATTATTTTATCACAATCTGGAAAACAATTAAAGGTCTACATTCTAAGCAAGTGACGAAATATTTTAGGCTTAATTCCATGACCAAAAACATCTAGGCTCTGCATGCTCTAAAACCTTATTTGAGACACCGAAACTACTTTTATTTGGCTATACCACATGTTAGTTAGTTAGTTATTGTTGTTTTAAGGGGCGGAACTACGAGGTCATCCGCCCCTTATAGCCCAATAAAAGCAAGAGTAAAATGTACCATCAAAAAGCCTTAAAAATCACCAATTTGCATCCAATTAAAAAAAATCCGGGGGAGGACTCCCGGACCCCCTTCGGCTGGGGGGTATTCCATACTCCCCAGGACCCCCGGTAACCACAAACTGTGCCTACCCAAAAATATAATCCTGGAGCCGCCCCTGGGTTGAACCATCACCGGCACAACTACCTAAGGCCCGTATTAAGTTTGCAGCTGCATTTGAAACAACGGGGATTGACATGGCTGGGCCATTGTACCTTCAATCAGGGGAAAAGGTATGGATAGTACTCTTCACGTGTGCAGTGAACCGAGCCATTCATCTTGAACTCGCAGAGTCTCTCTCTTCTGAATGTTTCATGATGGCATTGAGAAGATTTATTGCTCGGAGAGGGAGGGTGCACACCATATATACGGATAATGGTACCAACTTCGTGGACACAAGCAACTGCCTGAACAAACTTGATTGGGAAGAAATAAAGAGAATGTCTTGTGTGCAAAAGATCAAGTGGGTTTTAACACCCCTGCAACACCATGGTGGGGAGGATGGTGGGAGAGGATGGGGAGGATGGTGGGAGAGGATGGTCCGAATGGTTAAGGAGCTTCTACGGAGAATGTTAGGCAGGAAAGTCGTAAGTTTTCAAGAACTACAAACCATCCTGTGCGATAATGGGGCAACGTTAAACTCTCGGCCTTTGACCTATGTGGAAGACACACATGAATCTCTGAAACCATTAACACCCTCCATGTTCGTACAGGGCCTACCAAGCACTGCAGTCACTGATTTGGATGTTATTGACGCCACCAGCTTGAACCGAAGATTGAGACCTTCAAAAGCTGAGAAATGATTTTCGGCAGCGATTCCGCAATGAATATTTAGCCTTGTTGGTACATCAGAGGAAACAAAAGGAAGGGACGTTACTGGTGGGAGAGATTGTACTGATTGAATCCGATGGAGTAAAGAGAATCAACTGGCCTCTTGGTCTGATCTTGGAAATATATCCGGGAGCGGATGGTAATGAAAGAGTGGCTAAAGTGAGGACTGTGCACGGGGAGAAGATTAGACCGTTTCAACGTCTTTATCCTCTGGAGGTGTGCACTACAACTGAGCAGCTGCTTTTGGAACCAGATTCAACACCGCCTTCAATGGGTACCCAGGATAAGGAATCCATAACACCACCAAAGGAAGAAGGGAAGAGGTGCACAAGAATCGGGTGCTGTGTGAAGATGCCTTATAGGCTTGACTTATGACTAAGAAAAAAAGAAAGGTTGCAATGTTTCACTTTCTAGAAAATTGCAAGGTGGGGGAATATGTTCATTGCTATTGTGCTGTTGCAGCCATTTGCAGCGACGCGTGCCGTGCTGTGGCGCTCTCGGCAATCAAGGGTCTTGTATTTCTCTTTGGAATATACATCTTATTGTACTTACTGATTATTACTGTTCACGATTGAAAGTTGCGAAGAGTAGTGAGCAAGTATTGATATAAATAAATGACCGTTGAGTTCGAGTTATAATTAAAGTATTCATTTTCCCTACTGCAGCAATAAAAAAATCATTAACAATGTCAAAGGAAAAACCAATTATGTCGCGGATGCACTTTCACGAATACAAGTGAATATAAATGAGGAAACAGTTTCTAATGTAGCCATCAATGGGGATGACACATACCAACACGGAGATGATACATACCAGCATGAAATGGATAATGAAACTGTACATTCCAATCAGGTAGACCCAATTTTCACTTTAAAAATATCAGAAAGAAATTTGAACCAAAACCGTAACCAGATCATAGTAAAATACGGAGAATTTCCAAAGATTCTAGAACAGAAATTATTTAAGAGATTTACCCGCCACGTCATGATTGTAACACAGAAAAATCTTTATGACGATTTAAAGAGACACCTTCTTAAAGTCATAAATACTTCAAACAGGTACGCCGCCTACTTTGATGATGTAACACTTGAGATCCCATTTATCAGAGTATGCCAGAGATTATTTACTTCAGAATTGATAATTATCAGGACATCTAAATTTTTAGAGGACATAGAATGTTCGGAAACTCAAAAACAGCTGATATTGCAATACCATTCAATAAATCACAATGGTATTATTGAAACATATGAGTACCTTCGAACCAAGTACTATTGGCCACATTTAAAAGAACATCAGAAACCTAATTAATCAATGCAATTTGTGTCAAAGAAATAAGTATGAGAGGCACCCTAATGAGGTACCAAATCAAGGACCTATTGTAGCAGACCACCCATTTGTCCAGATTCACATTGACACTTTTCATTTTGAACAGAATCGCATCATAACGATATTGGACGTATTTTCTAAGTACGGACAAGCATGCGTATTAGCTAATGGTACAGCTATGGCAGTTTTGAACCAATTACAAGTTTATTTTTCGCACCATGGGTATCCCAAAAGAATCACTCATGATCAAGGAGGAGAATTTGAAAATAGCTTAATTACAGAGTACTGTAAAGCTACGAACATTTAGTATCATGCCACCACACCTCTGAACTCAACCTCAAATTCACCCGTGGAAAGATTGAATTCCACCCTCCTCGAAAAATTAAGAATTTCGAGAGATAATGATAAATTTACCCCGTTGCCACAGCTCATAATCACTGCAATCACAAATTACAATTCCTCAATTCACACAGCAACCAAGCAACCACCATTTAATGTCCTATATGGCCCATACTACAAAGCATTGGACCACATTTTCTCCCCATCACCAAAAATTAATGAATACATACAAAGACAAGCAAACCAAATTAAAGTTTTGAATGAAAGAAAGCCCGATCCAAGAGATCCCACCTTTGAACACCCCTATAAAATAGGTGAGGTAGTTTATGTTTTGGATCCCCTAACCAGAAACAGGAAATCAAAAACTTTGTATAATGAAGGCACAATAACCAAAATCGAGGAAAATCGAGTTTATTGTAAAATGAAAAACGGTAAAACTCATGTCCGATACTTCCGTGATATAAAGCTTAAGAGGAAAATTCTTCCCATTACAGATTCCTACCAGGGTATGCCATCTCATCCACACAGAACCCGTAAAAACTCCAGGATTCTACGCCGATCCTATGGGACCTGTAGTAATAATTAACAACTATCACAAATTCATGTTTCATTTCAACCTTACTACTTTAAAAGAGGCATATAATAATATTGATGACACTGTCTCTAGTCTAGTATTAAAAAGTAATAATACTTTTCCCTATTTAATAAATGAATTAATTGAAGTAACTAAAGAAACTAAAAAGGATGTAAATAAATTAATACCGAATATTTCTAATAGAACTAGGAGGGGTTTAATTAACGGATTATGGAAATTAATTAAAATCATCTCTGGTAATCTGAACCAAGATGATTTGGATAATTTACAAAGTCAACTAGACACTTTAAAACAAAGCCGTAATAATGAGATAAAACATATAAATAAATTAGTGTCTTTTGCAAATTCAATTGCCCAAACATTTTACGATGAAATGAATCATGTTAATAGTAATATGAGGGTACTTCAGGGTATTCTCCAGACAGAAGATTTCAAGATCAACCTACTGGAAGACCGTCATATCGACGGTGCATCAATAAATATAACAAAATAGTGCAAGTGCTTCAAGAAACTATTTCTCTCTCATTTAATGACATGACAAACGTGAAATTATTCTCCAGAAAAGACTTAACTAATTTGGTAAAACATTTGCTATCTATTTACCCTGTCAAGAGTATGATTCATGCAGATCAATACCATCAATTTGAAAATTTAAAATTGTCAAAAACCCAGGTAATTATAATGGTCGAGGAAATGATTATAATCCTTTCCATGCCAATCACGGATGGAAATCAATATCAATTGTATGATATCACCCCTGTACCAACCATTGAAAATGCAATCCTTATCCCGACTGAAAAATATTATTTACAAGGACCCACATTAAAATGGTCCAGTACACCTTGTGTGAAAAACACGCAATCATATGTATGTATGTATTATAATATTAGAATTACCAATTGTAATCTAAAAAATCCTGTCGGATGTGAATATGCATCTATAAGAAATGATATAAGAATATTCCAACCTATAAATAAGGAACACATTCTTTTCTTTAGCAGAACACCTGAGATAATTTTACAGACATACACGGAGACTCAAAGCTCTCTGAAACTCTCAGGTCCACAAATAGTGTTTTCAAACGAATCTTGCCCAATGTCTAGTGTAGGCATAACGCTGCAACAAAAACCTACTAATTACGTCCACAACTTTCTAATCCTGAATATCCATGACACACCCATAATAAAAAGTGAAGTAAACTTCCTTAATTCCCATCTTGATGCAACCAAATTGAAATTAGACTTGAAGCCCATTCCTACAATTTATATCACAAAGAGGCAGTTTACATCGATTAATATAATTTTTGTCTTAATTATAATATGTATCATTTTGTTTATATTCAGACAAAAACTATGTCATTTATGTAAATCTGTAAAACTTAGACGTAAGAAAAATGTAAATGTTACTGAGGACAGCAACACTCTTAGGGGGGAGGACTTATATTCCCCGTCAAGTACAGAACCTAGGACTATGTGTTCCAATGAGTTTGGTTTCTAAAGTATATTATTATTATTATTTCTCCTCATTGGAAACTTAGCCTGTTGTAGCCTGTTGACATACCATTTAAGAAGGTGCCTCGCCAAGCCATAAAGTTAAAATATGGACCTTGTAGTCCATCTCTTCCTTACAAGCATTAGCCATCTAAAAACAAGATATCTCAGACAGATAATCTGAAACAAGCTGTCTCCATTTAAAGACATGGAAACGCCAGTAAACAGCTCTCTTTTCTTAAGAAAGCCTTGAGAGTTATTAACTACGGAGTTTTAGAATATTCTGGAAGGAATCCTTAGCTAATCTTCAATATTTTACGCATTATTTTTTTCCCCACTTGGGGAGACAACTCCCTCTTAAAGAAACAAGCTTCTGATTGACTAGTCCTTCAGAGAAACTCATAACCCCCACCAGGTATTATCCAGTATTTAACTTGGCGCACGAGAGCAGATCGACCTCTTCTACATCTCTTCTATATCTCTTCTACTTTGTATCTCTTCTTCATTTGTAACTAGACTGCTCCGCAGTCAGGCTACATGCCTTGTACATAATTAACAACTGCTGTGAATGTATTATTTGTTGGTGGCAGACTGAAAATAAATCTTCGTGTTAAGTTGATTCAAGATATACCAGTCTCGAGGAGAACCTGTGTGGACCATGTCATAATTGTTGTCCCGCCTGGAAGCAGCGTAGGCTACTTAATTGGAGTCCTGACCGGGATTCGAGAGGAATCTACATATTTAATTGGAGACCCATCCGGGACTACAAACTTAATTCGAGTACTATAGCCTCATCTTAATAGTATATAATTCTATATCTTATATATGTCTTAAATTATGAATGACGTGCATATAATATTCTTCATGGATGAGCTCCTCTAACTTATCAAATCATATCATATCATTTACTCACACATGAATTCACTTAACTCGTCACTGAATGATTTCTGTGAAATATGCCACAGTAAAACTCTTCTATAAACTAAACCTACAGGCAAATAAATCTGTTGCTTCCTTTTCATAAATTTTCTGCGGTTTCCCATCTTCCTTCCAGCAAATGCCGTGGTTGGTCCCTAACTATAGGCCACAGCCGCTACCTTCCAATTCCTCGTTCTTACATTCACACTTTCCATAAAATATAAATCAAAACAGGGGGTAGGATTCAACAGCCAGACTGAAAGCTTATCTATTTTCTCAGCAAGGTTATTTTAGAAGAAAGCCAACCTACTAGGCCCTTGAACTCAGTATTGCGCTCTCAAATGGCTAACTTCGTGAGTGCTTGGAGAATCTTACGAACACAGGTTCGGAGATGTTCGTCAATATTTGGCGGTAATAAATTTAAACATCGCTCGTCTTCGGATGGTGTGAAAGAAATGACGCTTACAGCTGATTCGATCTTAGCTGGGCGCGCGCAAAATTTCCCGAGTATCTTGGCTGGGGGACGCAAGCTGATCCTGATAGAGATGTTATGAGTTCTTCTCCTACTTCGTCGTTTCTGCAGTCTACACTGTGAAAAACTGCGACAGCCTGTGTCGCTGGTACTACTGTGAGGTTTCCAATTTATAATCTTTGTAACAAATAGAACTTGTGTATCAGATCACGATATAATATCGGCAAGTATTGCGGCAGTAAACCTGTGTTCAGAATAGTGGTCATTTTTTTTTTAAACTCTGTCAAATGTCAAGTACAGTGGAGTCTTCAGCTACGCAAAAGCAAGTCAGGCGATAATATCAATTGCCATGTGTCAATCGAGTAAACTACCAGGTAAACACCGCACCAATTAGTCTGTCAGATCTATGGGCTAATTTAAGAAATCCACCGCACTACAACAGTACTAGAATGGCTGAGGGTGAGTGACCAAATTAGTAAGTATTGACTCCGTTCACTGCCAAGAAGAATGGTGAAAAGTTCAGGTGTTCCCACAAGGGGAACGAAACACTGCTCTGGTCTTGGCAACAAAAATAATCGTCAATTAGATCAAATTACATATCAAACCTATAAGCCAACTCTCAAAAGAGTTTAAATTAATGTTTTCGTTCATAATTAAGTAGGCTATGTAAATAAGAGTTTTAAGAAGAAAATATTGTCTAATTCATTTCATAAAGAAGCAGCTGTTCTGATAAATGAATATCATCTCACATTTACAGATTAGATTCAAGTGCTCTCCACAAGTTAAGCCCAGGCAACACGAATAGATAATTTCCTACCGATGTAATTATAGGTGGCGCCCATCAAACAATACAACTGTGGGACATGTATAGACCAGTGTAAGGTTCATTAGACCTATGATGGTGGCGATCGCATTATCATCTAAAATACGCAACTGTTACTTAGAGTCTGTTAATTCCAGCGGCTTCGGTGCCGTAGTTGGTAGCATGCTGAGCCCAAGATCGTGGGCTCAAACCCAGCCGAAGTCATCGGATTCTTTAAGAGCGTTAAAAATCCCTCAGTATGCCTTTCTTCGGAGGGGAAGTAAAGCCGACGGGCCCACGTCATAGATTTATGGCATGTAAAAGAACCTTACATTAACTACAATTGTGTGAAGCTAACTTTGTAGGTTACATTTGATTAACGCTCTATTAAGTTCCAACGTTCGACGCCAGGTGCCGGTTGCGGTGGCATCTAGTAGTCAAGTTCGCAGCTATGTGTCGTTGACGGTAGCATTTGGTAGCAAAAGGTAGGAACTTCTTGAAATAGTCCGCAGTCCTTACCTGAATTACAGATAACACACACTAATACAGCCATCACAATTAACACTGGTTATCAGATTCTACAAACACCCAAAGTACACGGGGCTACATGACCGCGTTGTCGCAGCGCCTAAACTGAGGAACCAACCAACCAGCCAACTGTTGATTCTATCGAGGCAAACAAGTAGTACAATGCATGAAATAGGCTGGTGCGTTTCTTCAAATGTTGTATTCATGAATAAGATGGCGTGGATGCGTATGCATTTCGTTTGGATATTGAGTTACAATTGGCACTGTTATGCTGTGTTTTATCACAATGTAGGTCATGAAACAAAAGCTACAGTACAGTCAACACTTGGAAAATATATTTCATTAAAGGGAGAGTTTTTAGATGGAAAGGGCTAATAGAGTTCTTCACGGAACTACTTGTTTAAATTCTGTATTTAAATCTATAGATAGGTATTCGATTCGGCTTCTTTTTCACTTAAAAAGGGTTTGGTTCGGTATTCATGTTCGTTTGTCTGTTTGCTTCTTGAGCCACCAGTTTTATAAACTAGTTTGACTCACAAAGTGTACCTCAAGATATCAGTGTGCGGTCCAGGACAAATGCAAGATGTACATAGACGTATAATACCTTCCGCCAGCCGACCAGTGGCTCATTTTGTAGTCTAGGAGAAGTGGAGATATACATCAAGCGTACAATACCTTCCGTCAGCTGACCAGTGGCTTGTTTTGTAGTCCAGGATAAATGGGAGATGCACATGAGACGTACAGTACCTTCCATCAGCTGCCCAGTGGCTTGTTTTGCAGTCCAGGAGAAGTGAAGATATACATCAGACGTACAATACCTTCCACCATCTGACCAGTGCCCATGAATGTGGCCTGTATCGCAGCCCAGGAAGGTCCACGAGAAGTGGACAATTGCCTCAAGGAACTCCACGGAGGCACTCCAAGCTGCAAGACGGCGAGCTGATGGTTGGAACTTGTAGATGACCAACGCTGATGTGACTATTCCCAAGCCAGTGAACAGCAGCCCTATGGAACCTGCAATGCGACAGACATTCCTGTGTCCGGGATGTTATGATGCTGTAAGAAATTGCTTGTCGATTATCGACTCAACTATAATATTACTCGCGATTAGAGCTACAGGTTGACATAATTATTTTATGCTGTCTTATCCTGAAATATTACCTAATGACATAACCATATCTCTGTTCTCTGCTAACATACGAAATTACCAGCTGACTACTATACCACGCCGGTCACGAGGTCTTCAGCCATATTTGCATGCCCACCCACTCCTGTATAAATCAATTTGAAATTTGTCAATTTGCCTGTGAGACAATAAGTAGGCCTATATCGTCTCATGTGCATCGATGTGTGATACCCAGACTCTGATAGTGATAGCAAGAATGAACCCGAAGGGTTCAGTATTTTCTCCTCAAAATTGTACTGCAATTGCTTTCGTTGATTTCCTTTAATGTACTTTCAATCCGTGAGATTTCTTAGATTTATTCTTGCCAGTAGAAGTAGGAGTTACATGAAATGTTTGGTAAACATTGTTTCAGTTCAAGCCAAATAAAGGTGATGTGTGTGCCGTGGATTAATTTGTTCGACAACTATTGACCAGCTCTGTCATTCATCAAACTGATTTTCTCAATCTTCTGATCTTTGCTATTTATATTTGTAAATTTCGTCGATTGTCTCCTTTGCCTTAATCCTTCGTCCTTGTGGGAACAACTGCAGTGGCAGCTGTTTATTTACAATTTCTGAAGTATTGCGATACATTAATACGGTAAGATCTTCAAATCCAGCTTTGTTACAAGATATACAATTAATTCTCAAAACTATGCTGTTAGTCGGAGGTACTGATTGTAATCAAATTACTGACTATAATTGCCAGTTTGGCTGAGCGAAATAACAGCAGGTATGCATTTTTATGGTACGAGCACTTTTCTCACACTGAGTTCCATCAGATGCATACCGGATATGAAGCTGGCGCTAGCAGCACTTTGACCAAACTGAGTCTCCATGTACTTGGGCATAAAGATCCAGTAACCAGTAAAGCCGAACATGAAGAAGACTGTGCTCATGGTGTTGAAGAAGAACACTCGGTTTTTCATGAGCCTGTTCACTGCCTCACGAAAATCTGAAACACAGATGCACAGGATATCAGGTATGAATTAAGTATTAAGGGTAACATAATCTGTGGAAACAACAATCACTACATTTGCCACCAAAATACGAGTACCTTTACGTACTATGACGTAGCACGCGAGCCAATCACCCTAGCAACAACGGGGAATACTTAAAATCACACTGATGGGCAACCCACGATGAAAGCTAACTACCAACTGACCCAACCTCCAACCGCCCAGCAAGTACAAAGATCGTTGGTTCGAATCCCGGCGCTGACATCGGCTATCCTGACAATGACCAGTGTATATTAACGTATCGTAAGGTCCCCAATATAACGAGACTATCACTTACAGGTCCCACAATTACTTTAATTACAAACCAAACAAAATATGAAGCAATTAAATACCCCTACGAAATACAGTTCCAATCTAGCGAATACCCGCTCTGCTTTCAAGTTAAATACCGAAGTAACATGATTGAAAATCAACACTTGAAGCCTAGCAGCCATCCACTATATTTCATCAGAATTTCAAAACATGAATATTAATACAAATTTAACACTCCTCATCACCTTATGTGTGATGAGCATAAGATAATGTTTCGTGTTCACTTATATCTTCACTACCGTATTCATTTCTCAGCATAAAATATTTTTAAAAAAAGAAGCTATCAAATTCCTTTGCGAGCACTCAGGATATAATATCGTATCGACTGGTCCTTATAACAAGGAAACAACGTACGAAATATGCCTAATCAAGACATGAATGAAGCCCACAAAATAAAACTTGGATCCAATTGTCGCCCCAATCCTCAATAATAAAACCTTTACCGCCCTAGAAACGGAATGATGCTGGAAACGTACTCCTATTCATACTAAATATAACTCACGTTTACCACTTCAGGAGAAGAAACAAAAACGACCCCATGTTGCCTTCAGAGAACTACCGTATAGGAATAACCTCTGCATTAAAATGTGCTAACTCACGCGATACACGGGTGGTCCCAGCCGCTTCGAGGTGGGCTCTAAATCTAAATTTAAAAAAACACACACAGAACGACTAAAACTAACAATTTAAGGTACTTAAGGTCACCACGTACTCTTACACGATGAAAACGTCTATTTTTGTGGCATCACTTTACTAAGTATTTTCTGGGTTTATGCTAAAGGTACAGACAGCTATGATTCTTGTAACATATTATAAGAAGCGGTATATTCTGAGCTGATGTTGACCATGTAGTGCTACTTTGCTTTTATAGGATGTGTGAAATAAATACAAATTTGGACAGATACATTTTCAAAAAAAAAAGTTGTATAAGTTGCTTCAGGTACACATTTCTCAGTTGTTTTTCAATCAAATACTCTCAAATTTAGTTCACATACTTGGAATGGATCATGGCAGACGAGTAACCACTTTGTTTCATTATTATTTGGATATAATGCAAGAAAAAAATCCGATCTCTTTCTTTTTAAATTTATTAGAAATATGTATCAATTTTTCTCTTCCCAATCCATGCCTACTGTGTTTTGGAATTGAAAATAGGTTAACATTCAAGTACTCCATTAGGAAAGTTAATGTAAAAAAATTAGCCCTCTATCTTAAATGGTTTCCTAGTTATTGGTACCTAAACATGAAAAATGAGTATTAACGGAAAACAGCTGGCAAAGTTAAACGTGTATTCAGAGAATGGAACGCTAGTTAACAAAAACGAATTTAAGGTACTTGTAGACATCAAAACCCCAACAAACTATATATATTTGGATTCAGAAAAGAATGAAGAATTTTATGGCGCTAAAATCAAAAAATCGATTTTTTCATCATGCAAGAGTACGTGGTGTCCTTAATCTTTACGGTTTCCTCGTGTCCCATGTACCCATACCACTAAAAGAATAAAGAAACGGGTGGAGCACAAATCCTATAAAAAATCCAATTTCAAAGCTCTCGCATAAACGACTTGAATATCGCCAGTATTAAATTTATATATCAGATTGCATACGATTAAACAATACATCCCTAAGAAAATCAAACATGACTATTCAACAATGGATAAATTACACGGCACAAAAAATACAAAATCAATTCCCTCTTTACCGTTTATACCTAATAAGGTTGGCCAACTAATGTACATTTACCCGAAATAAGTTACGAGTTACAATCACATTCAAACCAAAATAAAACACGATACAGAATTATTTTCAAATGAATGAAGTTAATTCGATACAGTCACCACTCTCCGGTTTCGATTTTTAATTTTACGTTGCATCCCCAGTACCCTACCTTTACGCCACGAAGTTTAAATTTATATAATAACTCTTCAAGATAAATTATGTTCGTCGGAAGACGCGCCTCTTCATCGCACGATTTGGAATTCGAAAGATTTTCTACTCACACGCCAAAAATTATCTTCTTCGATTTACGATATTATTCACCAATCATTTACACATCGAAATTAGGTTTAGAACAGGGCACTTAACTCGTCTGGACCAGCAGCGTGATGAACACCTCGTCCAAGTCCCAACAGCGTTCCTCCAAGGAAGCGTGTAGTTTTACGTGACCGTTATTCATGCGAATATGAGCTACGGGACCTCCAATTTTACATGGAATCCGAGCCACAGGACTTGATATTTCACATCGTAAATCTCACATGCATTGATCGGGAATCGAACTCGGTCCGCCTTGGTGAGAGGCAAACAGCTTGACCACAAGGCCACCACGCCTCCAGCGTTCCTCCATGTGGCAGCGCTGTTTCCATTCGCCAATAAACCATCATTTTTAATACGTAGAATTTAAAATCATATTTACGGTTCAAAAGACAGAAACTACACCGCGGCTCTATGCGAGCATGGTTAACACACAGGTATATATTATCTAAATGGCATGGCTTTAAATTTGGCACCATTCTATCCCGGCGATGTAGCAGACATCTTGCTCTCTTAACGGCAGTTATGCGAAAGACAACCAAGCAGATTATTAGGGTGGCTTCTCAAAACGTTGCGCTTTCAAATCTTTAATTTCGGGGCGAGTTCATTCTACTGTACAGGGGCAGATGACCTCCTAGTTCCGCCCCTTAAAACAACAATACCTATAACTGTAATGTACATGTCTTTCAGGTACCGTAGTTGTTAGCATGAATAATCAGTTTTAGAACGTCAAAAAGAGGGTCTTGACATGGTAATGCTGCCATTTTTAGTTTTAGATCTTCTCACCAGATGTCTTATTAAATAGTGACGTTGCACGTATAGTACTTACCGCGGAAGGAAAGATTTCGTGTGCTTGGCGTTGAACCCACGATCTCGTCCTTCCTTTGTTTGGCGCGCGGCAATTGTTTGGGGAAGTGCGCCATCACAACAGCTAGGATACAGGCGACAATACCATTTGGTGCCCAGCCTGTGGAACAAATGAATGTCAAAAATTATAGTTCCGAGTCCCTAAGTTGATTCATTTACTACAAATACTTGGAAGAGGGTAGCGCTGATACCACTGTGTAAGTGACGAATTTGCATGTTCCCTCCTCTCGTGGCGCTGGGATATGTAGGAAAGCATGAATGGCATTCGATTGACTAGGACGAATTTGAAAATATTTCGCATAATATATTGATCACAAGTACAGTACAATTTAAAAGATTTAAAGGGGAAAGTAGAGTGATCTATTAAGGTACAAAAAATAGACATGAATTGATGAGGCAGCACTTCCAGACACCCTACAAAATTAAAACTTGGTACCGAACCTGAATAGCACATACTCTCAAGATCCCTAGAAAGATCTTAAATCCACGACGTGGAGGAAGATTAAAACTAGGTCTCAGAAGATAAATAGCATAAATATGTAAGTATAAGCATTTTTCACCAAGTTGCAAATTGTTCTCTAATTACGAGCTTCAAAGTTTCCTGAAAGTCTAAATTAACTTTAACATAAAACCCGTAGAAAGTGTTCAGGAACACTTTCTAGATATTTTGGTGGTAAAAGTAGAAGAGTAGTTATGTATAATGTATAGTAAAGGTAGGCACAAATGCTTCACCACTGACAAACCTGGCTTGTCTCACAGAAACCTTGTGCTATCGGGTACTCCCTCCCATACGAAAGCAAGGATGCACGCGCACTCCACATTGAAACCAAAACTGCAGCTTACCCCGCAGCAGGAGCGAGCCGTAGCATTAGTGAGGTTGTTAATGAAGTTTGTTCCACTCTTTTACTATCTTAAAAACTGTTATACATATAACAATACAAAATATTCTAATTTTATTTGCATGACACTAGGAAGTGACATTATGGAGCCTCCATGGATTAGGAGGCAGCACGCCGGCCTCTCACCGCTGGGTCCGTGGTTCAAATCCCGGTCACTCCATGTGAGATTTGTGCTCGACTAAGCAGCGGCAGACAGGTTTTTCTCCGGCTACTCCGGTTTTCCCGGTCACATTTTTAATTCCAGCAACACTCTCCACTATCATTTCATTTTATCTGTCATTCATTTAATCATTGCCCAAGGGGAGTGCGGCAGGCTACGGCAGCCGGCACAGTTCATATACCCGCCGCTAGATGGGTTGGTCGGTCGATTGGAAGCAAGCTGTGGATTTTCATTTTCAGGGAGTGACATATCACTATGTCACTACCTCTAAAACCACCACTGGTGCAATGACAACCATAGACAAAGCAAACATTGCCTTACAGCCTATCTACACCATCAGTTGTGGACGCTAACATTTCGACAAAAGGGAACGCAAGAAATTCGTAGAGTGAGAAAGAAGTGGCAGATAACGTACAGTACAATGTTTTTGCACGATAAATCCGCGGAATGTGTAGTGTCGTATACTCTCGAGTCTCGACTATTTGGACATTGCGCAAGAGGATAAGTAATAAATAAATTTATACCCAACCTGAAAAAATATCAGATGCTTTTAGAAAAAGAATTCTTTCGTTTCATGGTCACTTGGGCCAAATTGACCCGCAAAGATGACTAAACAAATATTTCACCAATTTGACAAATATCCGAAAACGCAAATTAGTCGGTTCAACGAAGTGAAAAATAATTTAACAGAAATGAACATTATGTGTGTGTGTGTGTATGTATGTCTACCCTTTATTGTTCCCGTTCACAACGGGGTCGGGGATGAGATGCGATGAAAGGCAAAGTGGTGGATGGTTTTTACGGCCAGATGCACTTCCTGACGCCAACCTCAGGAGAGGAGTTAATGAGAGATGAAATGAATGAATATTAAGAAAACACTTAAGTTAATTATACGCCAAATCAATACTAATAATTATTAGAGGTTTTAAAGCGGCAATGAAATGTAACGCTCGTTTAAATGTAACTCAACTGATTTATTTAACATATAAATACATGAACTGTTTAAATGCGTTGTGCCATGAACAGATCATAAAGCGAACTGTTTAAAAGTTAGTTGAGGGCGCTAGTTGCGCCTATCGATCAGGATGGAGGTCGATACCGGCGGGTGTCGAATCTCACCAACACTTCCCCTCGACCAACAGCCGGAGTCATCCTGGTGCATGTGGTCTCAAGCCAAGGCTTTGAGCACATTTCTCGTGCTTGGGCCTTGACAATCCTTTTGTCAATATGTCGGCAGGCATCTCATCCGTTGGAGTGTACTCCACCGAAACCACCTTTTTGGCCACGGCATCTCGGACGAAATGGTGCCTGATGTCGATGTGCTTCGTCCGTGAATGAAACATAGGATTCGACGTCAGCTTCTGCGCACCTACATTGTCGTTCTTCACTGGGACAACATCTATCGGTTTTCCGAAGTCTTTTAGGAGTTTCCGCATGTGTAGAGCTTCCTTGGTTGCTTCTGTCAAGGCCATGTATTCGGCCTCCGTCGACGACAGGGCCACAGTAGGCTGCTTCCTGGACTCCCAACTCACTGCAGCGCCGCCTAGTGTGAACGCGTATCCGGTGTACGATTTTCGATCAACCAGGCAGTTTCCCCAGTCAGCGTCCACGTACATCACCGCTGGACCGCTGGATTTGGAGTACATGAGGCCGAGATCACGTGTGTTAGCGAGGTATCGCAAGACACGTTTTGCAGCCTTCCAGTGCTGCTGTCCATGACAGTCGTTGAACTGAGAAAGAGAGCTGACTGCATGGGATATGTCCGGCCTCGTTCCCACTGACAGGTACATTAGAGCTCCTATCAACTGTCGGTAGGGGACGCTCTCCGCTTGTACGCCAGGGTTCACGTCTTCCTTCTGCAGCTTCGTACTTGAATCAATGGGAGTGGTGACAGGCCTGCACTCTGCCATTCCGAATCTCTCCAGGACCTCGTCTATGTATCCTTTCTGGCTGAGTTTCATCTGGTTGGCACTCCTCTCGAACTCCAGCCCCAGACAATACCGCACGTCCCCCAAGTCCTTGATTTCGAACTTGGTATTCAGAAAGTCTCTCACCACGTCGATCTTCTTGTCGTCTCGAGCCATGATCATCATGTCGTCGACATAGATGATTATATAAATCCTATCTTCGACCGGTCCGATGTGGTACATGCATGGATCTGCATCCGAGCGAGTCGCCTTGAGATTTTTCATCTCTTCCTCGAGACGGTGATACCAAGCGCGTCCTGCCTGTCACAGTCCGTACAACGCTTTGTTTAGTGAGCACACCATGTCACGATTGGTCAACTTCTCCAGCATCTCATCTGCGGTCTTTCGCACAGTCTCGTCAACCGACTCGTCTTGAACGGTATGGGCAAGAACGTCCTCGAAGTGGTCCGGGGCTTCCATGAAGATTTGCTCCTCGACTTCTCCATTCAAGTACGCCGTCTTGACGTCTAGCTGTCGGATCTTTAGATTATCTTGTACAGCTAACGCCACCGCAGTCCTTATTGTGCTCAGCCTTGCGACTGGAGCCAACGTGTCGTGAAACTCTATTCCTGGTCTCTGCGTGAAACCCCTCGCTACCACGCGCGCCTTCCGCTTGCTGATAGTGCCGTCAGGGTTAAACTTGTTCCGGAGAACGAAACTGCTTCCTATCACACGTTGCCCCTTGGGACGGTCGACCAGCTTCCACGTATTCTTCCGAATTAGTGAAACTGCTTCTTCTGACATTGCTTCGATCCACGCAGGTGAGTCCTCTCCGGAGATAGCCTGGGTCACTGGGATTTCAGCGACGTTAGCCGCTTCCCCTGGTCGATCACCGTAGTCCTTGCGGGGTCGCCCAGATTTTCCAGTTCTAATCAAACGAGGCCGTCCGCCTCTTCTCCTAGATGATGCCGCTTGTTGCTCGTCGGATTGGATCTCCGGTTCAACAAAGTAATCGTCGGCAGGAAAGCCTATGAAGCCATCGGGGAATTCCCATTCAGCAACATCAGGTTGGTTTTCTGCCAGAACTTCGTCTCTCGACACCAGCTCGAATTCCAGTTCATGGATCGGATCCTCTGGTTCAATGCGTACTTTGTCCGGAGAGTCAAGCGGGAACAAATCATCGACCGATTTCTTAGGCGCGGTCATCTCCTCACGAAAAACAACGTCTCTCGTGATCTCGATCTTCTTCGTTTCAGGCATCCAGATACGGTAAGCCTTCGACTGCTCCGAATATCCAACAAAAATTCCCTCTTTTGAGCGAGGGCTAAACTTCCCCTTGTTTGGGGTCTTGTCCAGGCAGAACACCTTGCTCCCAAAGTCCTTGAAATAGTGTGCAGTCGGAGTCCTGTTGAACCAGCGCTCAAATGGAGTCTTCCCGTTTAGCTTTTTGGTTGGACATCGGTTCCTCAGATAATTTGCGGTGTTGATCGCCTCCGCCCAGAATGTCATCGGTAGGCCAGATTGCAGGAGTAAACATCGTGCTGCCTCTTCAAGGGTCCGATTTTTCCTCTCGGCCACACCATTTTGTTCAGGCGTATATGGTGTTGTGAGACGGCACTCGATCCCCTCAGATTTCAAGAACTCGTCAAATTCCCTGTTGACATATTCACGTCCATTGTCGGACTGTACGCACTTTATTTTCTGACCGTGCTGTTTCTCGACGAAAGCCTTGTACTCTCGGAACATTTGCAACGCCTCGCACTTCGTCTTCATAAACCGTACCTCTGTCCATCTCGAATAGTCGTCCGTAAATGTGATCATGTACTTGGATCCACCGTTCGACACAACACCCACAGGGCCACAAACGTCTGTGTGAATAATATCGAGCTTACCGGTCACACGATTTGACTCTTTCGGGAAAGGTATTCGAGTCATTTTGCATTTCGTGCAAATGTCACACGTTAGATCTCCACATCTCCCTTTTAGTTGCACACCGCGAATGGATCCGCTCTTCACTGCCGTATCTAGATCACGAAAGTTGACGTGACCCATCCTTCGATGCCACAGCTGCGCAACATTCTCGTCGCGCTTGTCTTCTGACACTGCGTTTCTACATTTTTCCAGTGGGGTGCCCTGTACATAGTACAGATTGTCCTTGCGCTGTGCAACTAACCTCGTCAGTCCATTCTGGTCAAGAACTTCCGCCTTCTCTTTGCCAAAAACAACCGAGAAACCACGGTCTGTCATCTTCGAGACTGATAAGAGATTAGTGCGGATCTCAGGAACGTGCAAAATCTCATTGAGAGTAACGTTTTTTGCAGTAATTTTTGCAGTCCCTCGGGCCTTTATCTATGCGGTTGCGCTGCTCGCTAACTTCAGCTTGCCAGTCTCGCCCTTGTCCATCTCTGTAAACACAGTCGCATCACCGCACAGATGAGACGTGCACCCACTGTCGAGACACCACAGGTTTTCGACACTGCTCGTCGCGATCTGGCACGTATCAGGTTCCTCAACTGATGAGAGTGACGCGTCCGACAGCTGATTTTTGTTGACCTTAACATTGCAGTCCACTGCCTTATGTCCCTTGATTCCGCACTTCGAGCATTTGAACGGAAACGATTTCTCCTTGTCACTCTTACCACCGGAGTAGCCGTGGTTTTTGTTTTGAGGCTTCGACTGTGGTTTCCTTGAAGGACCTTTCTTCTTCACGTACATGGCGCCTTGATTTTCCATCGGTGTTGACGAGGCAACTCTGGCATCGTGTTCTTCGATTATCTTCGTACGTAGATTCTCAGGCTTCGGTAGATCGTCCCGGCTCTCGATGGCAATTCTGAAATTTTCAAAACTTGCCGGCAAACTGTACAGCATCATGATGGTAAGTTGGTCTGGGTTAATAACTACGTCCATGTCAGCCAACTTGTCGACACAGTCAAAGTAGTTGTTGAGGTGCTCACAGATGTCGCCACCTTCAGTCATCTTTTGCAAGGTTAGACTCTTCAACAACGTGGCCTTGCGAGCCAGCCCCTTCGACTGAAACGTATCCTCAAGTTTCTGCCATATCTCGCTTGATGACCTGCAGTTCTTCACCAACTTGAGCTGGCTTGGTCCGATGGATAGGATTAGGTCTGACATGACCTTTTCATCCCTAGTCGTCCACTGGGTCACTTGGGCTGCATTGTCCTCACCCGGCTCGGGTTTGACGATCTTGCGGTTGACATAACCCCACGCGTCATTCTTTATCAGAATGGCGCGCATTTGCATTTTCCAGGTGTCGTAATTATCGCGCCCTAAGGCCTCGATGCGCACTACACCGTTTGAATTCATTGTCTCACTTCAATCGTGTCGCGTGTTAATGTCCGGAACACTCACGATTGTTCACAATAAATTTGCTGTGCAGCGTGTTATTGTTTGAAACACTCACAACCGGCCATACACTTTGCGTCGCGTGCTATTGTCCGGAACACTCGCAAATAGGCCTACGGAATTTCGTGTCGCGCACCTTTGTACACAACTCGCACGTTAAGCACGTTTGCTTGCGTTACGTGTTATATTCCAAAACACTCGCAATAAGCCAAAATTCGCGTCGCGTGTTATTGTCCAAACACTCGCAATTGG
Organism: Meconema thalassinum; assembly: GCA_946902985.2. Taxonomy (NCBI): domain Eukaryota; kingdom Metazoa; phylum Arthropoda; class Insecta; order Orthoptera; family Tettigoniidae; genus Meconema; species Meconema thalassinum. The sequence continues at coordinate 183,123,098 of OX336393.1, forward strand.
CTTTTTCACTGTTCACTCACGATCAAGCACACAATATTCGAGAAGACGGCGTTTGTTCCTTCTCGCTTTGTCGACGTCCAGAAGTTTCTCGAGTGAGCAAGATGTCTGCCGATTCGACGCGTTCTTCTCTTTGTGTCTCCGCTTGATCTCGCTGTTTTCAGTTAATTTAAATCTGAGCCAATCGTTCTGGGCCCATAACCTATTAGAGGTTTTAAAGCGGCAATGAAATGTAACGCTCGTTTAAATGTAACTCAACTGATTTATTTAACATATAAATACATGAACTGTTTAAATGCGTTGTGCCATGAACAGATCATAAAGCGAACTGTTTAAAAGTTAGTTGAGGGCGCTAGTTGCGCCTATCGATCAGGATGGAGGTCGATACCGGCGGGTGTCGAATCTCACCAACAATAATAACACACTTAAATGTCTACAATTTATAGATCATTTGAAGTGTACATGTTTCGAAACAACAATGGTTTCTTCTTCAGCACAATTGAGAGAGAAAAAAACTTATTCTAAGGAAAAACGTAAATTAAAAATGGATATCCTTACAATACGTCTTAAAAGAATAATTTTGAAAAACATTTATAAATCCTTAAAATTAGCCTATCTATGAAAATTTAGGCAATTATATGCGGTGGTTAATCTTCTGAAAAATATATATGAAAAATATTGTAAAAATTCCTCTTCTGAAAAATGTATTAGTTAATATGGTTCTCTGAACATAAACAGTATCTTAAAAATTGAGCTAGTGAAGCTTTAAAATACTGTATCATGAAGTTGAAATAACATAAGTTTTTCCTTAGAATAAGTTTTTTTCTCTCTCAATTGTGCTGAAGAAGAAACCATTGTTGTTTCGAAACATGTAGGGGAGGTAGGGGAGGATTGATACACAGGGAGGTTTGATACAGTGATAATTTTTATATGTTCTATTTGCTATTGTATTCTCTGTGATGGATATTATACTCTCTGAGACCTCGTAGCCATGTTGTGAAATTGTGTGAGTTATCCAACAAAACATTTTGAAGCAGGTCCAATTTGTTTGTTTTCTGGTGGTCAAAGTAAGTTTCTAGAGTATCACTATTTACTTAATTTTGTCAAATATTTTACATTGTTCCATAAGTGAATATATATATTCCATTGCTTCATATTTCAGTATGATGTGACTGGAAGGGCAAAGAATAGTTGTTATTGTAGGTTAGATTTCTTCATATTTAATATTCATTGTGTCTTATGGGGAGGTTTGATACACAACATGTGGGGAGCTTTGATACATGTATCATTTCTCCCCAACTAAGTCAAATAATAGAGGGAGGAATAAACCATATTATTATTTTACGGCAGCTTACATGTTTTTACACCATTCTTTGATTTTCAAGGACGCCGATGTTCTACAAAGCGAAGGAAGGTACGAAATAAAGGAAATGTGTATCACCTACAAGAATCCGACTCAGTCTCAGACACTCGTAGGGAAAATTCACCATCTCGACCAACGTCACAGAAAATTGATATTATTACCAGTAATTGTTTGTATCCTGAACGTTCCCAGAATTCACCATCTCAACCAAGTTCATCCAAGCAAATAGACTGCATTGCCAGGAACAGCTTGTCTCCTGAACATGTCCGTCCCTTATCAAGGGCTTGCCCCCGCAAAAAAAAAAGGGAAAATCACGAAGAAAGCCAGTTAAGTCACAGATTTAAACTGACAGACCAATTAAAAATCAATTGGATCAAACATTTCATGAAAGAGCTTTAAAACAAAAGAGAAAATTAGTAAGGTGCACTGCTCTATTTACGAGTGACATAAAGAAAGCCAAAAAGAAAGCAAGAACAGAACCTGAAATTGAAACTTCGAGTGAAGAAGAAATTGATCTATCTTTAGAATCAGAATCTGTTTTGAGGAAATTTCATCAGAGGAGGACATCAACCATCCAGTTACTGTAGGAGACTGGGTGTTGGTTTCATTTCGTGAGAAAAAGTGTGTTAGGCATTATGTTGGACGTATTGAGAAAGATATTCAACAAGATGAGGATAAACGGTGGCTAGTTAAGTTTGTAAGACGTGTGAGCGGAAGTAAATTTCGATGGCCTGATACAGAAGACGAATGTATTGTTGATAAAGATCAAGTGCAAAAGGTGTAGAGTCAGCCAAAGATTAATTCGAAACATATGAGAACTGTAGCAATAATCTTTAAAGAAGGGTTTGCTGGAATAAATAATCTGTGGTAACGCTGTTTGATGTAACCTGTGTTTACATTTGAAATATTTGCGACTATTTGTTTCCTTAAATTAACAGTAATGTACAGTGTATCATACCTCCCTGAATGGAGTATCAAATCTCCCAAGCACAGGGAGATTTGATACACTTCGTAGGTGATGACATGTTTGTACTTTGTGAAAAATCTGTTGATGTAAACTTTCTGAAATTGTAACATCTTGTTCCCTAAATATAAGGAGAAATTATAACTAAAAAAGAGAACATCTGAAGCCAGTAAAGTAGCAGTTATACTACATTTTCAAAAAAGTGTATCAATCCTCCCCTACCTCCCCTACACTTCAAATGATCTATAAATTGTAGACATTTAAGTGTGTTATTATTAGTGTTGATTAGGCGTATAATTAACTTAGTGTTTTCTTAGTTATTCTGTCAATACGGATCAAAACAATTTGCTATTATGGCAAATATTTTTGCTTATTATGAATGAATATGACTAACTGGCCAAGGATGAACAAGGAAGCGGTCGTGGCCTGTCAGAAGGTACCGTCCCAGCATTTGCCTGGAGTTGAAAATGGGAAAAACACGGTAAACCATTTCAAGGACGGCTGACGGTAGGGCTCGAACCCACGTCTACCGAGTCCGCAGAGAGCTTGGACCAAATGGCCTAGCGCTGCACGTAAGCGAGCGTAGCTACCGCTGTCGATTAGAAATGAACATTGTGAAAGAAGAAATTCTAGACAGGCTTACATTTCAAAACAAGATTAGGAAATTCGTGGTGTTTCATGAAAAACACAAAATGCTTCCACCTGTTTAGACACACGAAAGAAATGTAAAGTTTAGAAGCCATTCTTTCAGTGTTATTTGTAGCTCTTCAGTCGGTAAACATGACTGGGCGGGGTACAATGTATATAAAACTGTATAATTTAATAGGTACCTAATAATAATAATATCGTATGGCCTCGGTGCCGGGTGCAAGCTTGTTATTTGACACCCAAAGGGTAGCTTGTATGTCGAATTTCGTTGTTCCTTGAATCACTATGTAAGTCAAGGAGGTTAGATATATAAGCTCCTTGAAAACTATAGCGCTTTCTAGTAGAGAAATGAGGAACTTTGTATTGGCGGAAACTCCCGAGATTAATTTAGCCATTATGAAAACGGTGTACTGAATTCAAATGGGTTCTTTGACATGCCAACATCATATGACATGGAGTCGTAATTTTTGCCGCCTTTCAAAAATCACTTACCATGGCCAGGAGCGAACCAGCAAGCTTGGGGTTAGTAGACCGACAAGTTGACCACTCACCCACCATGGCAAGCTAATAGGTAACTAAACACTCCTGACAAAAATACATGTCTTAATTATGATCACTATTAACAGTGGGGTAATAAAGGACTATCATTTATCCCAGCAGCCCAGTCATTTGGCAAATTCGTGTTGACCGACTGAAGATTTACAACTAACAGATGAAAGAAGGAAAGAAAAAAGTCGAAGGATCAAGAAAAAAAAATACAAGTATAATCAAGAGATGAAACAAATTCTTGGGGAAGTTATTTCACGCGGTCCATAGATGGCCTAAATCGAAAGAATAATAATTTAATTTAATTTTAATTTAATTTATTTATTAAATACTATTTATGTTACATTATTGTGATATGTCTCACGAATCTGATGACAGTACAGATTATCTGTGAGACATATTAATTATTATTTACAACATATATATAGATTATATTTCAATACAAGAGTGCATGCAATTTTTTTTGTAATGATAATGATAAAGTATTAATGTAAATAATTAAAGACACAAAAAGTTACACTATGGTAGTTATATTAATAAATTTATGTAATGAGTTAATGTTTGTTAAGTAATATTTTTAATGCGACTTATAGCTAGTTGTTTGCTGTTAATGTTCGTCAATCCAGGTGGTAGTTCATTAAGTAGTGATGGTATAACATAATTTAGTCTCTTGAAACCATAGCTATTTATACATAAGGGTTTTACATATTTTGTACTTGTTATGGCTCTTGTTTGTATGTTGTGAGAGACCTTATGCCTGAATCTTGGATCATGGTAGAGAGATTCAGTACAGTAATTTGGAACAACTCTTTAATATTAAAATAAGGGATATCAGTGAAATATTTAAAGAACCTGTTTTGGCTATCTTGAAGATTATTAATTAAAGTTGTGTTTTGATTTCCCCAAGCTGCTATAGCATGTCTTAATTTGCTTTCAATCAGAGCACTATAAATTGTTTTGTAAGTTTTCCTATCTACATAAAATCGGAGATTGTAGAAGGTGTAGACGTTTGCTCTTAGTTTTTTTTATTCTGTTTACTGTGTGTGTGTTCATTTTAAAGTGTTCAACAAGGGTAATTCCTAGGTATTTTTGTGTCGAAGTACTATTTATGAAGGTGTTACATTTGCAACCTGCCAGGATGTTTTGGTGTATGCATGATATGCTGTGGTGCGTTAGTTTGCATTTTTCTTGTGTGAAGTGATCAACTCTGATGTGCATTATTTTAGATTTGGTTGTATTTATATACAAATTATTGTCATGACACCATCTTGTGATGTTATTGAAGTCTTCTTGAAGTCTATCAAAAGCTGTTTTCGAGTCTTTATGTATGGTATATATAGTGGTGTCATCAGCATAAATAAATATTTTACTATTGTCATTTAGACTTTCACGGCCCGTGTTATTATTCATAATGTTGAATTTTGGGCTTATGCCGTGTTTTATTATATTGCAATTCGACGCGTTTCGAAAGAAACCATGTCTTTCATCGTCAGGAATAATCTGGAATACGACAATGTTGCTAAGAGAAAGCAACGAAGAACATATAGAAGGTGCCCAAAGATGGACGCCATTATAGCCCCATGTTAGGGACAACGGAAAGCAGCAGTGAATTACTTTCTCAGAGTTCTGATAATAGGTAGCCAGGATTCACTGAGATTGTAGCCGGTGTCGCGGTTGAAATTATCTGGGTGTTTACGTATTTCAACCGCCTCCCTGATGATTCTGGGACGATATTGCTTTATACGGGCAAGAACATCCACCCCTTGGAACATGACATCATGGCCAGGTGTTAAAGCATGATCGGCAACAGCTGATTTATCAGGTTGAATGAGCCTGATACATCTATTATGTTCCTTAATGCGAGTGCATATTGTTCTCGAAGTCTGCCCGATGTAAACCTTGCCACAAGTACAGGGAACTCTGTAGATACCCGGTTGTTGCAATTTAGGCAAACTGTCCTTAGTTGGTCGCAGGAGTTGCCTAATCTTAACAGAAGTTCCAAATACAGTCCGTATGTTGTATCGACGTAGGATTTTAGCAATACGATCCGTTGTGTTATGTATGTACGGAAGGTAAGCAGTTCCTCTTACATCTCTTTTCTCAACTGACGTCCTATTATTATTTGTTGGTTTCAGAACCGTAGAAATCAAAGCCTTGCTATAACCGTTGCTCTCAAAGGTGGTTCGCAGGGTGCTAATTTCTTCTTGTAAAGAAGACACTTCACAAATCCTCCTAGCCCTGGTAGTTAGAGTTGTAAGGATACCATGTTTCTGGGCAGGGTGATGGTGAGAACTTGCGTGGAGATATCTATTGGTGTGTGTTGGCTTACGAAAAACGCTGTGTCCTAAAGATCCATCCTCTTTCTTGGTGACGAGAACATCTAAAAAAGGTATTTTGCCGTCAGATTCCTTTTCCATGGTGAAACTAATAGAAGGGTGCTGGAGATTAAGGTGATCCAGGAAATGGCTAAGATTTTCCTCACCTTCCGTCCAAACAACGAACGTGTCATCCACATAACGCCACCAGATCTTCGGTTTGAAAGGAGCCGACGACAAAGCTTTCTCTTCAAAGTTCTCCATGAAGAAATTAGCCACAACAGGAGAGAGAGGACTACCCATGGCCACACCATCAGTCTGCTCATAAAAATTCCCATTCCATAGAAAGTAGGAGGAGGTCATGCAGTGATAAAAAAGTCTTGTGATGTCTTCAGGAAAAAAGCCATTAATGAGAGACATAACACCATCAATAGGTACTCTCGTAAACAGAGACACCACGTCGAGACTCACTAGAATATCACCCGGCTGAAGTGTTATAGCTTTTAACTTTTCCACGAAGTGTGTGGAATCCTTAATGTACGAAGGCGTGTTACCCAGAAGCGGCTGAAGTAGTCTACCTAAGTATTTGGAAAGGGCATATGTAGGAGAACCAATCGTATTAACAATAGGTCTAAGAGGAACATCTTCCTTATGTATTTTAGGAAGACCATAGAGTCTCGGAGGAATAGCATCCCCTGGAAGGAGAGTCTTCGCTGCATCCGCTGGAATAGATGATTGCTTGATCAATTTGACGGTGACATTTGAGTAGCGAGTAGTAGGATCACGACTATTAATCCTATATACAGGATCTGATAACAAAGACGAGATCTTGGAATCATAATCAACCTTATCCAATACCACTGTCGCGTTACCCTTGTCAGCGGGGAGAACGATAATATCAGAATCGTCCCTTAGATCTTTAAGTGCCCGGCTTTCGCCTTGTTTTAAGTTGGTGTTGGGTGGCTTAGCGGTCTTGAGAACTCGGGAACATTCTTGCCTGGCTTCCTCGGCCTCTTCAGGTGTGAGGTGATGTACTGAGGATTCTACGGATGTAATAAGTTCTCAATAAGGTCTCAATTTTGCTGTAGCGCCTAGAAGAATTCCTATTGAAGAACTTATTACATCCGTGGAATCCTCAGTACATCACCTCACACCTGAAGAGGCCGAGGAAGCCAGGCAAGAATGTTCCCGAGTTCTCAAGACAGCTAAGCCACCTAACACCAACTTAAAACAAGGCGAAAGCCGGGCACTTAAAGATCTAAGGGACAATTCAGATATTATCGTTCTCCCCGCTGACAAGGGTAACGCGACAGTGGTATTGGATAAGGTTGATTATGATTCCAAGATCTCGTCTTTGTTATCAGATCCTGTATATAGGATTAATAGTCGTGATCCTACTACTCGCTACTCAAATGTCACCGTCAAATTGATCAAGCAATCATCTATTCCAGCGGATGCAGCGAAGACTCTCCTTCCAGGGGATGCTATTCCTCCGAGACTCTATGGTCTTCCTAAAATACATAAGGAAGATGTTCCTCTTAGACCTATTGTTAGTACGATTGGTTCTCCTACATATGCCCTTTCCAAATACTTAGGTAGACTACTTCAGCCACTTCTGGGTAACACGCCTTCGTACATTAAGGATTCCACACACTTCGTGGAAAAGTTAAAAGCTATAACACTTCAGCCGGGTGATATTCTAGTGAGTCTCGACGTGGTGTCTCTGTTTACGAGAGTACCTATTGATGGTGTTATGTCTCTCATTAATGGCTTTTTTCCTGAAGACATCACAAGACTTTTTTAACACTGCATGACCTCCTCCTACTTTCTATGGAATGGGAATTTTTATGAGCAGACTGATGGTGTGGCCATGGGTAGTCCTCTCTCTCCTGTTGTGGCTAATTTCTTCATGGAGAACTTTGAAGAGAAAGCTTTGTCGTCGGCTCCTTTCAAACCGAAGATCTGGTGGCGTTATGTGGATGACACGTTCGTTGTTTGGACGGAAGGTGAGGAAAATCTTAGCCATTTCCTGGATCACCTTAATCTCCAGCACCCTTCTATTTGTTTCACCATGGAAAAGGAATCTGACGGCAAAATACCTTTTTTAGATGTTCTCGTCACCAAGAAAGAGGATGGATCTTTAGGACACAGCGTTTTTCGTAAGCCAACACACACCAATAGATATCTCCACGCAAGTTCTCACCATCACCCTGCCCAGAAACATGGTATCCTTACAACTCTAACTACCAGGGCTAGGAGGATTTGTGAAGTGTCTTCTTTACAAGAAGAAATTAACACCCTGCGAACCACCTTTGAGAGCAACGGTTATAGCAAGGCTTTGATTTCTACGGTTCTGAAACCAACAAATAATAATAGGACGTCAGTTGAGAAAAGAGATGTAAGAGGAACTGCTTACCTTCCGTACATACATAACACAACGGATCGTATTGCTAAAATCCTACGTCGATACAACATACGGACTGTATTTGGAACTTCTGTTAAGATTAGGCAACTCCTGCGACCAACTAAGGACAGTTTGCCTAAATTGCAACAACCGGGTATCTACAGAGTTCCCTGTACTTGTGGCAAGGTTTACATCGGGCAGACTTCGAGAACAATATGCACTCGCATTAAGGAACATAATAGATGTATCAGGCTCATTCAACCTGATAAATCAGCTGTTGCCGATCATGCTTTAACACCTGGCCATGATGTCATGTTCCAAGGGGTGGATGTTCTTGCCCGTATAAAGCAATATCGTCCCAGAATCATCAGGGAGGCGGTTGAAATACGTAAACACCCAGATAATTTCAACCGCGACACCGGCTACAATCTCAGTGAATCCTGGCTACCTATTATCAGAACTCTGAGAAAGTAATTCACTGCTGCTTTCCGTTGTCCCTAACATGGGGCTATAATGGCGTCCATCTTTGGGCACCTTCTATATGTTCTTCGTTGCTTTCTCTTAGCAACATTGTCGTATTCCAGATTATTCCTGACGATGAAAGACATGGTTTCTTTCGAAACGCGTCGAATTGCAATATAATAAAACACGGCATAAGCCCAAAATTCAACATTATGAATAAATATTTTACTGTGTTTAATGGTTTCATTCATGTCGTTTACGAACAGGTTATATAGTGTAGGTGAAATAATACTGCCTTGAGGGATACCCCGTGTTCCTTCTACTGCGTCACTGATAGTGTTATTGACCATAACTGCCATTTCCCTGTTTTTCAGATAGCTTTCAAATAGTTTGTAAGTCGTGCCTCTTATTCCAATATCGTGTAATTTAGCAAGTAGTTTATTGTGATTTATTGTGTCAAATGCTTTAGAAAAGTCAAGAAAAAGTACCATTATGTGATTGTTCTTATTTAAGGCATTATTTATTACATTGGCAAATTCAGCTAGGAGTAGTTCAGTACTTTTTCCCTTCCTAAACCCGTATAGGTGTCCCTTTAAAATATCATATTTATTTAGGAAATTCTTCAGTCTCTTATCCAAGCATTTTTCCATTATTTTGTGTAGGATTGATAAAATGCATATTGGTCTGTAGTTGCCAAAGTCTAAGTGATCGCCATTCTTATATATTGGTTTAATAATTGTGTATTTCAGATATTTTGGTATTATGCCTGATTCGAATATCTTGTTTATGAGATGTGTTATGATTGGTATAGTTTTTTTTTGGATGTTGCCTTTATGTCTTTCAAGCGTAACTTATATTGTCTGCCCCAGGCGATTTGTCTGTTTTTAATTCCTTAATTATGTTTTCTATTTCATGTTCATCAGTTTCAAGTAATGTAAAGGAATGCATTAATTTGTTTCTATTTGATTGCCATATGTTGATACTACAGTTATGAGCTAGGCTGTTTATTTCTTCACTAATGGTATTGTTGAATTTATTGACTATCACTTCGTTAGTATAATGTAATCTTAAGTGTTTGTTTATGACTTCATTGACAGTTTGTGTTTTCCGACCTGTTATATCATTAATGACTTTCCACATTCCTTTATTATCGTTTTTGGAACTATTTATCTTATTTTTATAATATTGATGTTTTGTTTTGTTTATTAGCTTATTTAATTTGTTTCTGAAAGCTTTGTATTCATTTTTTATTGTAATATTATCCTTGTTTCTGAGCATTGTTTTGTAAAGTCTGTCTCTTTCCTTACTTTGTATTTTTAGATCATAAGTGAACCATTGTTTGCTTTTTCTGTGTTTACGTGTAGTTATGTAAGATGCTTTTTGGTAGATTTACTTGAATTTGGTTGTTATATTGTTGTATATGTCATTAGGATTTTTTAATTCAAGACAATCTGCCCAGTCTGTGTTGTTAAGGCTTGTGTGTATTATAGTATCGTTCATTAACATAATGTACGATTCATTATCTTGTAATTGTGTCTTATAATTTTTTAGCCAAATACCTGCATATGTTATGTAGTGGTCAGAGATGTCTGTTTGTATGACTGCAGAAGTATAATAATAATAATAATAATAATAATAATAATAATAATAATAATAATAATAATACCATATAAGGGTCTGGTGCAGGTTTTTGAGTTAACGCCACCGGGCGACCTGTGCGTCATGATGAGGATGGAATAATTATGACGTCACAAACACTCAGTCCCCGAGCTACGGGAACTAACCATAGAAATTTAAAATCCCCTGCATCGATCGGGAATCTTACCCAGGGCTCTTCGGTCCAAAGGCTAGCATCAGGGCCGTATTTCTAAATAGGCTAAGTAGGCTGCAGCCTAGCGCGGCAAATTTTCAGGGGCGGCAGTTTGTCAATTTATTCAAAAGTAAAAAAATGAAGTATTTCAGAAGATAATAATATTTCCGTACAAATTTAAGAATACATGTTACTTAAAAATATGTTTTAGTCCTACAGTTTTTCCTGCCTTGGCAGAGCTAAGAACTATCTGCGAATTAGTAGGCCTATTTCCAAAATACGGTTAAACTCACTTTCATTACCTTGTATTGAGGCAAATACAACAAAAACACTTTCATATGAGGACATTATTAACGAGTTTGCCATTAAGGAATCTCGTAAGAAAGCTATGTAAATTTGAACATCAAGATTACGTGGGGTGAGTTGTTTTAGAGAAGTTTGTGTATTTTTCAACAAATAATTAACTACATTTTGTATAATTTTATTTCACCGTGTAGGAAAACTTAATTCAAATTGAACACAGTTCTTCAATTACGCAAAAGATAGTCATTAGCATTAAAATATACAAATTTGTGTAAAATAGTGATCACTGATCTAAAAGAACAAATTAATTAATTAATTTCGAAACCCATTTCATTTTTAACGAACCTTAAAAGAAGTAAGTAAAAAATCAAGTAGATAACTAATTCCATTACGGTATATAATTTATTATGTAAACCATTAAAATTGTAGTTTTATCTAAAGTAAATGAACTTTATTTTAAAAAAATATGAAAACGCCAACGAGCTTTATTCTTTTGTTGTATAAAACAAATGTATTAAGCAAATATGAACTAAAGAGGGGGCAGCAAATGGACTTAAGCCTATTGGCGGCATACTCTTAAATCCGGCCCTGGCTAGCATCCCACTCATTTAACCACGAAGCCAGATAAGCTGGGCATTTTGACAAAATCCTCAGCCAACTACTGACTTGAAGATAACGTTGCTTACCCATCCACCATGCACCAATCCAACGAGGGTCTTCTGGTTGGATAGTGGGGTGCAGAGTCGGCACGACGTACTGACTGAGAGTGTAGGAGGCAATGGAGAAGCCGATTGTTGGACCCAGCAGTCCCAAACAAGCACTGATAGCTGCAACATAACCATCACACAGACATAACAGAAAATTTAGATCTGCATATCTTTCCTAATGCAGTAGTTTCTGATTCTGTCCTTCATCGTTTTCGGCAGAGCTGATCTCAAAAATGTCATTTCACATGACTGTATTTTACTGTAATTCACTTATCTCTACTTAGTATAAAACAAAGTTCCCGATTCTTGGATGTTACGGGTAAACTCGAGAACCACCGGATGGATTTTGATGCGGTTTTCACCATTCTGTAAAGGATATCTCGAGGATGATTTCTGTAGAAAATAATTTATTTATGATCGAAGGAAGCCGAGCAGTAACGATTTCAGTGGAAACGTCGAAAAAACCTGGTGTCCGAGCGCTTTGTAAGCTTACACTGGGCAAACCGTTGAAAATATCTAAATACCATGAGTGTAAGAATTGTTCAGCATGAAAAGTTCTACAAAAAAGTCCGCGAGAGCATATGTCTATCTTCAATACATCGCCCACTGTAAGTGTTTTTACGTTTTTATTTCTTCCAACAATCTCCAGTCAGTTACTGAGGCGACAGTTTACGAGCTACCTAGGGGCGAGTCTATCACCCCAGTTACAGCTTAGCTAGCGGACGAGCTTATTGCCCCAGATACAGCCAGCAGCAAACTGTCCAGTCGTGTTGAGTTAAAAACTTTAGAAAAGAATGGTTGTGTTTGGAGTTTCCCTGGAAGTGCAACTCGGCTTTTCTTCATTTCGCCTGTGAACTTTTCGTTCCGCAAAATTCACAGTCAAGTTAAGATTGGACGGAACGGGGATTTGTGTTTCATGCACCTCGCCATTCTTAAATTACATCTGACAAGAATTTGTTGCACATGCATCTCCATGATAGTATAATTAATAGTCCGGTCAGTGATTGTAACCCATCATGCCAAGACGTAAAACGGATATTGGTCGTTGTTCATTGACACTGAAGAAAAAAAGCGCTTATCACGTAATGCATTCATAACTGTTCCCGGACGAAGCCGGGTCGGGTTGCTAGTCTTCAATAAGACACAGCTATCTAAACTGTATGTCATAATTGGCAGCAGTCATGCTTTGATCATCGTCTGTTTAGCTCTTATAGGGGCTGCTTTATCCCAAACTAGGTTTCGCACTTGGTAAAAGAATGTAGAACCCTTAGATATTCTATTTTGGACTTCAAGCATAGCACTCCCTTGATTTGAAATTCTACTCACCCAAATACACGGGACTACATGACCACGATGTCACAAAGCCCCAAAAAATCACCAACAACAACAAAAACTCTCTTAAATGTTAATATTTAAAGAAGAGTGGTAGAGGATAGATGTTTCTGGCGACTGCCAATGAAGAGAAGAGATAGGTTGGTAGGACACATACTTAGACACCCAGGAATAGCAAACTTAGTTACGAAAGGAAGAGTCGAGGACAAGAACTGTAGGGGAAGACTAAGGTTAGAATATGTTAAACAGTTTACCTCGAATGTAAGGTGTGGTAGCTATGTAGAGATGAAACGATTAGCTCAGGACAGGGAGTGACGGAGAGCTGCATCAAACCAGTCAAAAGACTGAAGACTCAAACAACAACAACAACAACACGTGACAAATATGTTTATTTTCAAAATTAAAATATTTTTCGATTTAGGAGAAGTGTGATAATATTTTCACAAAGCGATGGAGTAAAAAGACTCCCTCGACTGAACATAATTGCATAATCTATTATATACCTTAAAATATAGAAATTCCACGCTCATCATTGACTAAAATAAAATTAATGAAATCACCAGTTACTATCTTTATTAGGATTGTTAATGAACTGGGAATTGCTCATTTAATTCTAATAGTTTGACCACGGCTGTGGGTTATAGATCAAAAGCAATATGGATAACCTGTTTTATTGGTGGGAGAATTTTGAAATGGTAGACCAGTAGAATATATGAAAATAGACTATTTAAATCTTCACGGAACTACTTCTTATGAAAATGGTAACAAAACACGACAGCTAATTTTTTGACCAACTTAATGACGGTATTACCATGGAACAATAAATTGAATTGTCTTATACAAATTATAAATTACATACAGCCTATTCATATTTGTTTGATATGTAAAATTAATTGCCTTACACTGTATAATTTGTAAATTATATGTACTTGGCTAAAGAAGTAAATGTATTCATATATCTTCATTATTTTTATTTGTTTATTTCCTTCAAAACTACCTCATTCATCCAATTTTATTATGCCTTAAAGATGGGGTAGATAAGTGAATTTGTGATATTGATAAGACAGATGCTATTATTTGTATAACCTAGTGAGAACAGTTCGATTGGATTACTGATTATTGTCCCCGATTATTAGCCTGCTGGTTGTTGGTGTAGGAAAATTAGTTGATCTATTGAAGCTTTGTTAATTGCGACTCCCAAATCACTCGCGTGAGACATAAAATAATTATTACAATGTGATTTAAATTTCCAGGTGACGTAGGCAATTTTTTAAACCTAAACATGGGAAACTGTTATCCCAAATACTTGTGAAAGTAACTACCTAACCTCAAAATTTAGCATGCATTTGTAATTTGAATATTGCGCCATATTGCGCTGCCCTACTCACCAGAGTGCAGCTTCGAGCATACAATAGGATAGAGAGGCCTTGGCCAGCGGAACATGGGGCCAGAATAAGATCAGCTGATGTTGGTATAAAATGGCGCCTATGCCCAAGTTGTCAGCGCGAGCGTAAATATTATACTTAATAATTATCGATATACGAGCCCATTTTTGCAGTTACATATTACAAATATGTAAAATACGCATTTTCCTTTATGTAAAAGGCTGAATGTGAAGTTATATAACGAAAATGGTTATATCTTGCGCTGCTTACAATTGCAGTCAGAGGTTTGAAAAAGGGAACAGGCTATCTTTTCACGGGTAAGAATTAAAATATATGACCTAAAATACACAGACTTGATTACATATATTTACCCAATACAGCTGGCATCCAGCGGCGTAGCCGTGCTCGTTAAATCATGCAGCACGCTCGGATATCGCAGGTCGAATCCAGGCGCTGACTGCTGCTATCCCGAGTGTGGTTTATCCCCCAGGATTTCCACACTCCCCACAGGCAAATGCCGGGATAGCACCTTAGTTCAAGTCCCGAGGCACCCACCTCATCCCTGTCCCTAATAAAGTTACACACTACTACAATCATCACATCAATACAGGTTATCAGACAAGTTCAACCCACACCCAACTACACGGTGCTGATGACCAAGATGTCACAAGCCCCTTAAATGAATTAACAACCACCAATGCAGCTATACACACTACTGCAGTCATCACATAAATTTGAGTTATCAGACAAGTTCAACACATAGGCCTACTCAAGTACACAGGGCTGATGACCCGGAAGTCCCTAGCCACCAAAAATGAATTTACTAAATATGGAAGGAAAGGGGATAACATTAGGATATTTATAAGATTTATTGCTGTAGGTGATAAATATTTGGAGTGGGGATATCATTGGTTTTCTTTTAAGATGCAGTGCTGGATATCACTTTGTACGCATAATTAAATGTATTCGCTTATTTCAGCTCCCCTTCAGACCCTGAATTGCTTAAGCTATGGACCATAAATATGAATTTTAATTGATGATTGAAGATTATCGACAAACTTTCTTGATTTATAAAGGAAAACCAGCATAATAGAAGCATAGGGCCTACATGTTACTAAAAAGTAAGCTAGTACTAGAATGCTTTGTAGAGTTTATTATTTTAGATATGCAAAAATATTACAAATATAACCAAGTCAGACAATTATTACGGATAAGAATTATACGTAAACGTATTTTATTCACCATTTTATAATTTCCTAACCATGTAGGCCCTACACAAGTCACCTATGCATTCCAACACTGATATGTCAACACACCAAAATATCGCATATAACGATTATACTTCACACTTTTCATACAAAAAGGATCAGCAATATTCAGAAGGAATTGTAGTTATCGCCACCTTCAACAGAAATAGTCTGTTAATCACAAGGAATGCGCTTGAATCGGGATTTTAAGTCACTTCATAATGCTATTCTTATGGGAGACATCTTTGTTTTGCCCAACATCAGCTGATCTTATTTTGGCCCCACGGTCGGCCGGTAGAAGCATAGCTGGCGCCCTCTCTATCCTATTGTATGCTCGAAGGAGTGCAGTAAGGAGAAACAGCTGAAGATCGAAATTAAATAAAAGACACGGATAGTCAGTCTGAAAAACTAGACTTTATATCATTTTAAATGCTAGCAGCCGAGTACCAAGAAGGCAGTGCTCGAACAGAGTTTCAAGAGTCTCTTTTGTTTCTTCACTGCCTACTTGATTGTTCTCGCACTGCCTTCTTGAAACTCTGTTCTCGCACTGCCTTCTTGGTACTCGGCTGCCACATCGTACTATGACGTCACACACCTTAGTGCATTCTCGGTACATTTCGTCCCGTCACCGTACCGTAACGCCAGACCCTAGATAAAGTCGACATAATCATTTAAAATGATAAAAAGTTATTGATAACCATTGGTGTTATTGGACCTTCACTTCCTAGTGTTTTATCATTTCAAATGATCTTGTCGACTTCATCGTTATGCTTTGGTCTACCATTATGCGTTACGGTTACGGCGTGAATGACGTCATCATGTTGTTCAGTGCATATGCACCGAGTCTGAGTTTACTCCTGGGGTCTATCTAGTCTCTCAGACTGACTGTATCTTTTTTTGTTCCATGGGATTACGTTATCCTCAACGCACAGTGAATATACGTAGTACATTTAAATGCTGCAAAGACCAGAATCCACAAATTTGGGATTAATAAATTAATGCTTCTAGTGATTGTATGTAACAATAACACCGTACACCCGTCTCGCTTCGCATGAAGCCTCGCGACTCCACGTTAATCTGATGTGTATTGCGGGGCCGCTTCGCATGAAGCCTCGCGACTCCAAGCTCTCGTGATGAGTATTGCGGGGCCACACGGTCCCTTCGCATGAAGCCTCGCGACTCCAAGCTAACCTGATGAGTAAGGTCCGGATAGTTATGTGTTTACATATATTTAATTTTATTAATATTTTCTATTTATTTACATATATTTGCCGTTTTTATAAATAAATACATATTATGGCGAATTTATTCGTAACATATTTCCTGTATTCGGCGGTATGTCGCACTCCTTAGATAAATGCTGCCGACATTTTGGACCCTTGGCAATTCCATTAATTTGCCACTCTGTATCGTGAATGTACCCTTGTCTCTGTATTGTAGTAGTATTTCAATACAGGAATTCCCTAGCCATTAAGTATAGCAGCGGGGCTGGAGAAGACTCGCGACTCCAAGCTCCCCTGTTGAGTATTGCGGGGCCGCTTCTCATGAAGCCTCTCGACTCCAGGCTCACCTGTTGAGAATTGCGGGGCCGCTTCGCATGAAGCCTCTCGACTCCAAGCTCACCTGATGAGTATTGCGGGGCCGCTTCGCATGCAGCTTCTGGACACCAAGCTCACCTGCTGAGTATTGCGGGACCGCTTCGCATGAAGACTCGCGACTCCAAGCTCACCTGTTGAGTATTGTGGGGCCGCTTCGCATGAAGCCTCGCGACTCCAAGCTCACCTGTTGAGTATTGCGGGGTCGCTTCGCATGAAGCCTCTCGACTCCAAGCTCACCTGATAAGTATTGCGGGGCCGCTTCGCATGAAGACTCGCGACTCCAGTCTCATCTGATGAGTATTGCGGGGCCGCTTCGCATGAAGCCTCTCGACTCCAAGCTCACCTGTTGAGTATTGCGGGGCCGCTTCGCATGAAGACTCGCGACTCCAAGCTCGCCTGATGAGTATTGCGGGGCCGCTTCACATGAAGCCTCTCGACTCCAAGCTCACCTGTTGAGTATTGCGGGGCCGCTTCGCATGAAGACTCGTTACTCCGAGCTCACCTGATGAGTATTGCGGGGCCGCTTCGCATGAAGCCTCGCGACTCCAAGCTCACCTGTTGAGTATTGCGGGGTCGCTTCGCATGAAGACTCGCGACTCCAAGCTCACCTGATGAGTATTGCGGGACCGCTTCGCATGTAGCCTCTCGACTCCGATCTCACCTGATGAGTATTGCGGGTCCGCTTCGCATGGAGACTCTCGACTCCAAGCTCACCTGATGAGTATTGCGGGGCCGCTTCGCATGAAGACTCGCGACTCCAAGCTCGCCTGATGAGTATTGCGGGGGCGCTTCGCATGAAGCCTCTCGACTCCAAGCTCACCTGATGAGTATTGCGGGGCCGCTTCCCATGAAGCCTCTTGACTCCAAGCTCACCTGTTGAGTATTGCGGGGCCGCTTCGCATGAAGCATCTCGGCTCCAAGCTCACCTGTTAAGTATTGCGGGGCCGCTTCGCATGAAGCCTCTCGACTCCAAGCTCACCTGATGAGTATTGCGGGGCCGCTTCCCATGAAGCCTCTGACCTCCAAGCTCACATGTTGAGTATTGCGGGGCCGCTTCGTATGAAGCCTCTCGACTCCAAGCTCACCTGGTAAGTATTGCAGGGCCGCTTCGCATGAAGACACGCGACTCCAAGCTCACCTGATGAGTATTGCGGGGCCGCTTCGCATGAAGCCTCTCGACTCCAAGCTCACCTGATAAGTATTGCGGGGCCGCTTCGCATGAAGCCTCTCGACTCCAAGCTCACCTGTCGAGTATTGCGGGGCCGCTTCGCATGAAGCCTCTCGACTCCAAGCTCACCTGTTGAGTATTGCGGGGCCGCTTCGCATGAAGCCTCTCGACTCCAAGCTCACCTGATAAGTATTGCGGGGCCGCTTCGCATGAAGCCTCTCGACTCCAAGCTCACCTGTCGAGTATTGCGGGGCCGCTTCGCATGAAGACTCGCGACTCCAAGCTCACCTGATGAGTATTGCGGGGCCGCTTCGCATGAAGCCTCTCGACTCCAAGCTCACCTGATGAGAATTGCGGGGCCGCTTCGCATGAAGCCTCTCGACTCCAAGCTCACCTGTTGAGTATTGCGGGGTCGCTTCGCATGAAGACTCGCGACTCCAAGCTCACCTGATGAGTTTTGCGGGGTCGCTTCGCATGAAGACTCGCGACTCCAAGCTCACCTGATGAGTTTTGCGGGGCCGCTTCGCATGAAGGCTCTCGACTCCAAGCTCACCTGATGAGTATTGCGGGGCCGCTTCGCATGAAGCCTCTCGACTCCAAGCTCACCTGATGAGTATTGCGGGGCCGCTTCCCATGAAGCCTCTGACCTCCAAGCTCACATGTTGAGTATTGCGGGGCCGCTTCGTATGAAGCCTCTCGACTCCAAGCTCACCTGTTGAGTATTGCGGGGCCGCTTCGCATAAAGCCTCTCGACTCCAAGCTCACCTGACGAGTATTGCGGGGCCGCTTCGCATGAAGACTCGTGACTCCAAGCTCACCTGATGAGTATTGCGGGGCCGCTTCGCATGAAGCCTCTCGACTCCAAGCTCACCTGTTGAGTATTGTGGGGCCGCTTCGCATGAAGCCTCTCGACTCCAAGCTCACCTGATAAGTATTGCGGGGCCGCTTCGCATGAAGCCTCTCGACTCCAAGCTCACCTGTCGAGTATTGCGGGGCCGCTTCGCATGAAGACTCGCGACTCCAAGCTCACCTGATGAGTATTGCGGGGCCGCTTCGCATGAAGCCTCTCGACTCCAAGCTCACCTGATGAGAATTGCGGGGCCGCTTCGCATGAAGCCTCTCGACTCCAAGCTCACCTGTTGAGTATTGCGGGGTCGCTTCGCATGAAGACTCGCGACTCCAAGCTCACCTGATGAGTTTTGCGGGGTCGCTTCGCATGAAGACTCGCGACTCCAAGCTCACCTGATGAGTTTTGCGGGGCCGCTTCGCATGAAGGCTCTCGACTCCAAGCTCACCTGATGAGTATTGCGGGGCCGCTTCCCATGAAGCCTCTGACCTCCAAGCTCACATGTTGAGTATTGCGGGGCCGCTT
Source organism: Meconema thalassinum (assembly GCA_946902985.2). Taxonomy (NCBI): domain Eukaryota; kingdom Metazoa; phylum Arthropoda; class Insecta; order Orthoptera; family Tettigoniidae; genus Meconema; species Meconema thalassinum. The sequence goes on from OX336393.1 coordinate 183,142,719, forward strand.
CGTATGAAGCCTCTCGACTCCAAGCTCACCTGTTGAGTATTGCGGGGCCGCTTCGCATAAAGCCTCTCGACTCCAAGCTCACCTGACGAGTATTGCGGGGCCGCTTCGCATGAAGACTCGTGACTCCAAGCTCACCTGATGAGTATTGCGGGGCCGCTTCGCATGAAGCCTCTCGACTCCAAGCTCACCTGTTGAGTATTGCGGGGCCGCTTCGCATGAAGCCTCTCGACTCCAAGCTCACCTGATAAGTATTGCGGGGCCGCTTCGCATAAAGCCTCTCGACTCCAAGCTCACCTGTCGAGTATTGCGGGGCCGCTTCGCATGAAGACTCGCGACTCCAAGCTCACCTGATGAGTATTGCGGGGCCGCTTCGCATGAAGCCTCTCGACTCCAAGCTCACCTGATGAGAATTGCGGGGCCGCTTCGCATGAAGCCTCTCGACTCCAAGCTCACCTGTTGAGTATTGCGGGGTCGTTTCGCATGAAGACTCGCGACTCCAAGCTCACCTGATGAGTTTTGCGGGGTCGCTTCGCATGAAGACTCGCGACTCCAAGCTCACCTGATGAGTTTTGCGGGGCCGCTTCGCATGAAGGCTCTCGACTCCAAGCTCACCTGATGAGTATTGCGGGGCCGCTTCGCATGAAGACTCGCAACTCCAAGCTCACCTGATGAGTATTGCGGGGCCGCTTCGCATGAAGCCTCGCGACTCCAAACTCACCTATTGAGTATTGCGGGGTCGCTTCGCATGAAGACTCGCGACCCAAGCTCACCTGATGAGTATTGCGGGGTCGCTTCGCATGAAGACTCGCGACTCCAAGCTCACCTGATGAGTATTGCGGGGCCGCTTCGCATGAAGACTCGCGACTCCAAGCTCGCCTGATGAGTACTGCGGGGTCGCTCCGCATGAAGACTCGCGACTCCAAGCTCACCTGATGAGTATTGCGGGGCCGCTTCACATGAAGACTTCCGACTCCAAGCTCCCCTGATGAGTATTGTGGGGTCGCTTCGCATGAAGACTCGCGACTCCAAGCTCACCTGATGAGTATTGCCGGGTCGCTTCGCATGAAGCCTCGCGACTCCAAGCTCACCTGATGAGTATTGCGGGGCCTCTTCGCATGAAGACTCGCGACTCCAAGCTCCCCTGATGAGTATTGCGGGGCCGCTTCGCATGAAGAGTCACGCCTCCAAGCTCACCTGATGAGTATTGCGGGGCCGCTTTGCATGAAGACTCGCGACTCCAAACTCGCCTGATGAGTATTGCGGGGTCACTTCGCATGAAGACTCGCGTCTCCAGGCTCACCTGATGAGTATTGCGGGGCCGCTTCGCATGAAGACTCACGACTTCAAGCTCCCCTGATGAGTATTGCCGGGTGGCTTCGCATGAAGACTCGCGACTCCAAGCTCACCTGATGAGTATTGCGGGGCCGCTTCGCATGAAGACTCGCGACTCCAAGCTCCCCTGATGAGTATTGCGGGGTCGCTTCGCATGAAGACTCGCCAATCCATGCTCTCCTGATGAGTATTACGGGGGGCACAACGTCACTTTTTATCCGAATCTCTCATTATTATTATTATTATTTACAATCATTGTACCAAATTGTTGTAATATTGCACTTTAGGCAGGTTGTATTACTATTATTGTTATAAATAATAATCATAATAATAAACACAATAACAATTACACCTACAACATTACCGATGATAACCCGAAACAATCATCCATGTTTGCTGGCTAATAATCCTATTGTATTCATCGTAACACAAGGTATCAAGGGACGAACGTGGATGCATAACAAGACCGTCACAATATGAGAGGCCTGTGCGCACATCGTAAACAAAGCAATTAACAAACCATAACATAGGCCAAATCTTACATTAATTCAACACCCAACTTTTGTTATTGGAGACACGGAAATGAAACAGCCTATCATGAAAGTAAAAATACACACACAGTGCCAAGAACTTCGTAATTGGTTTTCGACATTCCATATAACGATCTTGCCGGCAAAATAAATATCCCGTCACTATACATCAACTAGGCCTATACAGCATATTCTCATATTGTAGAATCCTACAGTAGATCATAACAAAGAACGACTTTGCATATAATCATTGTATTGAATCGTTGTGCAGGTTATAATAGCTTGCCATACATTTCAATATAAAAGAAATCACTGGCAAGCTAGCAGGAAGATTGTCAGCTGTATTTCAAACATGCCGCAGCGATGGCGAACAACGTTCCTGCTGGCGCCGTGTTGCATACATGTTCAAGCAGTTCCACAAACAGTTGTTAGATGGCGTTAGTGCATCAGAGGAGTCGACACTGAAGTCGAGAGTATATCGGTTCCAGCGGCAGCAGTCTCGACTCTTCGCGACTCCGTTCGCAACCCATCCCTACTTGCATCCATTCCTCATTGCGCTCTTCAGAAACATGTTCTATGAGCGTTTACAAGAATTGTTGATTATATTATAGGTTATATAAGGAGTAAGGATATACAAGAGCGAAATTGGACTTACATAAGGCACTTACAATACTGCAACCATAGCGTTTAGAAGAGAATGTGTGCCGACTCCCGAGTTTGCCGTATCTTTAGTATGGGTAGTTGCTGCGCCCGCCGGTAGACTGCGCAGCGGTTGGTTGTGGCTGGCTGGAGACACTTTCTAAGCGCTCGCGAGTTTGAAAACATGGAAATGCTGCCGTGTTTAGTCCTTATTTCTTGGTGTTGAAAAGTGTATGCGATCAAGAAGCGATAGTGAAATAATACATACGTTATGACACTGGTGTGTTTAGTATTTGTAAGCCTTTACACTTATTTCTTTACGTTTGTGCTGTCGAGTGAATTATAACCTGGTAAGATTCGTCAAACAAAACTGTGTAAGTGAATATGCCGTGTTGTTTTGTTCCCGGGTGCCGATCTGGATACGACAAGTCATCTGCAACAGGTAGGCACATTTTTAGACCTCCAAAAGCCGAAGATGATTTATTTAAATGGGCTAAGGCCATTCCGAGGAAAGACATTAAATTGTCAAGTAAGTCATATGCAGGCTATGTGACAAACATTGCTCCGATAATTTCCTTATAAAAACGGACACTTTCATTATAGAAGGAAAGACAGTCGAAATGGCGAGAATGAGATGGAGTTTGAAGCCTGGTGCACTCCCACACTATCTAGCCGGGTATATTGTCAAGCAACTAAGGAAAGGGATCAGCTGTGTGAAGTGTGCAACAACCCTTCAAAGTGAAAAGGCCGTCGGACACAACAGCTGCATCTTTCACTAATATAAAGGATTTTGGCACAATAAATGCCCTTAGTTACCTAGCTGAACCGTCTGACAGTGTCTTCAACATTCTTTTACAGGTCGAAGTAGTCGTTGAAATGGAATTATCTTCCCTTTCAAATTTGTGGGTTGATATATTTTATGAGTGTTAGGACAGCATTTGTAACCTTTTGACTGCCCACACGTTGAGCGTACAATTGTAATGGTTATTAATGCCCCATGTTGGTAGCGACAAATGTAATGGTTTCTTTCGCCCTCACGTTGAGCGACAAATGTAGCAGTTTTGCTAGCCCACACTGTTGGGTGATAAATGTAACTGTTTACCTTTGCCTAAGCTATGTTGTTTTAATGGGCGCCAAGACCTCAATGCAATGTTGAAATCTAAATTTGTATTTAACAACGTCTAGCTCTGGCAGAACACCTTCAAGACACTATTCACTCAGATCGTGGTATGATTTGATCATTAACCCAACAAACAATTGTATCAGGAGAAGGAATTGGTCTATATCTAATGCTACCTACTGAAAGCAAAGATTGCATTGTAAAAGAAATGAATTTATTATATAAAACAAGTATAGCAAAATTAATAATAATAATAAGTACAAAATTTAAATTGGAGCGTTGTGATTTGAATATTACCGATAGAAAATTACGTGAAAACGGAGTCTGATAAATTGATTTTACTCTTATTTCCAAGCTATGAAGTTACTGAAATATGAAATGTAAAACAAAGAAAAATGAGAGATTGCGTATTTCTGCGTCATTTGCGCTTACCATTGGAAATTGCCAAGGCATTTCCCTCGTACTTGCTGATGCTGTGAGCTTCCCACAGTCTCCTGGACGTCGTCATCTCCGTCGGAATTTGATGATATTCTGGTAGACTAGATAATTCTATGGTCCGTACCTCGGACCCAAACACTCGTACAACCGCACTGGTTAAGTTTTGCAAAAGTTAGTCTTCAACTCCACTGAACATCGGAGCGACACGCACTTGCAACCGTACTCCGCAAGTTCTACACAGATAGTCCGTTCCACGGAACATCGGAGCGTCCCCCGCGTATAACCATACTCCGCAAGTATTTCACAGATAGTCCTTAACTCCACCGAACATCGGAGCCACTCGCACGCGCATCCATACTCGTCAAGTATTTCACAGATAGTCCTCGTTTCACGGCGCGTCGAACGATATATGCACCTGTTGGCTCCCCCACCACGGTACCGACATCTAGCTTACGTTGTCTCCCCTGATTGGCTGAGCACGCCGCTAGTTCCCCTCCTCTGCCTCATTACACTCGGCGCGCGAGAGGGAGAAGTCGATTTCCGTTGCAACAATTCGCCTTTTCTAGACCTTGCGACCCAGCCTTGCGTAATACTTCTCGACAGGAATCAGCTTGTACTTGAAATCCCAGTGAGTCACGTCTATCGATATACCCTAACTGACGAAAACTCCGTAAAATTCCGTAATCACATGATTTTCTATAATATTGTCGTTCGTAATAATTTGCTTGATAGCGTTTTCTAAGACATAGAAAACCTATCTGAATGCTAATAATTTTTATAAAATGCTCCGAAAATACCTTAATAATAATTATAATAAATTAATAATAATAATAAATTACCATGAAAAATTCTCTTGGCTGAACAATTTGCCGCGTAAATAAATATAGAATGGCTTCCTACTGACTTATGCCAGTTGCATAAAACCCCTCGAAAAACACGTTACATATTCGCCTCGGATCATCGGATGATTTACCGTGACGACGGTCCATTACCCGATTATCCCAGACACGTTAATAAACCCCATCCAAAATACATATTACATAAACGAAATCACCCTAAATTACAGATATATACACTCATATTTTTTCTTCACGCACATTGCGTCAAAGTTTGTTGTCACTATGGATTGCACTTTGCAACCAGTCCAATGTTTTACATATGGAATAGTGTTCCACGGATATTTCCGCCTCTCAAATTTCTCTATGTTGGAGAAATAGACATAATTAATGTGTGAGCACTATGTATTTATGATGTCATATCACACGCATTGAAGGTGTTCTGATATATTTATATCACCATAGAACTTCCTAATTTCACTGGAGGTCCCCTCCTTATGGTGACATTTAATTCCACTTATCACTGAGCACACGATCACACTATTGTGGCAGCGCCTCGTGACCATACTACTTAATCTCTCTTTAAAGTAGATTAAATTAATATTGACTTCTGAAAAAAAAACAGTAAATGCGCATTACATATAACACCAAATATTTCTGTGCCGTAATCGTAAGTTCCCGTTAACCATATTCTACTTAATACTAGTTCTCAACACAGACCATTTCTCCTCACACAAATAATACCATTGTACAAATTATCTTAAATTACACACTAACAAATCTTACATGGCGAGGCCGTAAACAGAAATCACGTGTGCTGATATGTATGAGTTTCATGAAGGACTGTCTCGCATTCTGATGGCCCATCTTTTATCTCGTGGACGCCTTAAGCTAACAAGCCCTATTCAAGCGCTCCCCCATCTCTTGGAGATAAATGGGAACCCATCAGCGCTGCCAAAATGGCCTTGGTGCATCGAGACAATTTAGTGCTCAACAGCATCCGACAATCCCGTCATATTTCCCTGTACCTTAAAAACTCTCATTTACTTACATACTACCCCCCTGTGTGACTTCTGATACGCCTGCCTGGAAGACCAGCTCCTCCCACGCACCAAATACCACACTTACTCATTTGATAGGCTGGCTCGCCAGCTAAACACACTCACTTTATGACACATATTTTCGTAGACTATGTATATTATACGTCCCGTATAATCTGTTTCCCTCACTATCCTCCAGCACATATGCTGTTTTTCCAATACGTTTGGAAACTATAAATGTTACTGCGTCACCTGCTTCCAACCTTGCAAGTGGCTCCCTTAAATGAACGTCATCACGTTGCTCCACTAGCATATTTCTCAGTGTCTGTAACGATGCCCTGTTGCTACTGTCCACACATGCACATATTAAAATACCGTCCTCTGCTTTAACCACAGGATAATCCCTACATAAATTAGTGTCCCTCGATAGCATGTCTGCAAGAATGTTATCTTTACCTTTAATATATTTTACTGTGAATTCGTATTCCTGCAGAGCAAGAATCCACCTACTAACTCTGTTAGAACTGAGTTTACAAGTCCTCATATACAGTAATGCATGGTGATCTGTGTGGATCTCAAATTTCCCCCCTACTAAATACATTCTAAATTTTCCTAAACTGAAAACAATACCTAAAAGCTCTAACTCAGTAATCGTGTATCTTTTCTCCGCTGCTGTCAGTCCTCGCGAGGCTAAAGATACAATGCACAGATTACCCTCATCATCTTTCTGACATAATACTCCAGCAATGCCTATATGTGAAGCATCTGTCATAACCACATATTCCTTATCTTTTAACGGATATTTCAGCACTACAGCTTTCTCAAAACCTTCCTTCAGCGCTCTAAAAGCCTGATCATGCTTGGACTCCCATCTCCACCGAGTCCCACTTTTAAGCAATTCCCTGAATGGTTCTACCAACCCTGAGTATTTAAGAACGAACCTCCTGAAAAAGTTGCAAATTCCCAGGTAAGTTTTTAACTGTTTAACATTCTGTGGCACCTCTGCGTTAAGTATCTTATTAACCCTACTTTCTTCTGGTGTTACACCTCTACTCGACACTCTATGACCTAAAAATGTCACTTCTGACTGACAGAATGACGACTTAGACAGCTTCAAAGTGAACCCTGCCTGATCTAACTTCTGAAAAACTATATTTAAATGACGTAGATGCTCCTCAAAACTGCGTGAACTAATTACCATATCATCTATGTAAAAGGTTACAAACTCTCCTGTGTCATCCCCTAATGCGATGTTTAAAGCCCTAATTAAAGCTGCTGAACTACTCTTTAACCCATAAGGTGTTCTACAAAATTGATAAAGGTTATATTTATGACTAAAAGCTGTAAATGGTCTATCTTCGTACATAAGTGGCACTTGCCAAAAACTGGAACTCAAATCTACACAAGTGAAATACTTCTTCCCCTCAAATGTTTGCATTAATTCCTCTATTGACATAGATTTCAGCTGATCTGAACTAATTCTACTGTTAACCAAACGAGCGTCTAAACAAATACGAACAGTGCCGTCGGTCTTGGGTACCGTGATCAAAGAATTAACATATGGACTGTTCGAGTGCTCAATAATCCCATCTTCAAGCATCTGGTTAATTTGTGCCTCAACTGCACTTTGATAAGCGAAAGGTACAGGATATCTATGTCCTGTGAATACTGACCTATCAATAACGTTCAATGAATGTGTATAGCAATTGGCCATACCAATGCGATCCTCAAACACTCTCCTATTACACCATAACACACCATAGAGCCGAACACATTGTTCCACCTCTATATCTCCCTGAAATGCAGCATCACGTAACGAGTCCTCTAGACTACCGTTCGTAATCACACTGCCCACAAAACATGGAGAACCCCGCTCTACGGCTGGCGATATCTCATTTAAAGTACAAATCACACCTACAATACTACTTCTCTGAATTTGGTCATTGAACGCTACTTCTACTTCAGAATCTCCCCATTTAAATTTCAAACTCCCTACATCATAACAAAAGTTACCAGACACTCTACTTAGCCACTCTGAACCCAAGATAACACTGAATACTAAATTTGGAATTACAAGGCAAATCTGCTTCTCTACATGATTATTAATTTTAATGTCTACTAAAACTTGCTTAGAAATTACTTTAGACCTCTTCCCAACAGCTGTGATAACAAAAGTGCTTTTAATTGGCATCTCCTCAAAATTTACTCCAGTTCCTTTCATTTTATCATAAAATGCACTACTTATGCAACTCTTCATACAACCACTATCAATTAAAACATCTGTGTACGCCTCGGACACGTTAAATTTAACTATGGGGCTCTTACTAACCACTTCCTGAATAATACCTTCATCATTTAGTTCATGTAATAATTCATTTCTTACATTTAGGTCATAGGGTTCCTGTATAATTGTATGGACAGGGCATGCTACAGACTGAGATTCTGACCTTACTTCGCAGCCTGGTTCACGTTTAAAGAACCGCTACAGCTGGCCGTAGTACTACTAACAACTGAACTGGTCTGGTTGTTCTGGGCTGTGTTGTCATTGTTTGGCTGTATATTACTACCACTAGGCTGTCCTCTGCCTTGACCCCGATTCTGGTTGTAATTATTGTCATTATAATTTCTTCCTTGATTTCCCCTGAAATCATTGTTTCTCCCTTGATTTCCCCTGTAATCATTGTTCCTCCCTTGATTTCCCCTGAAATCATTGTTCCTCCCTTGATACTGATTACCATAGCCATTTCCTCTGTTCTGATTTAGCTGATTATTATTATTTCTATTTTGAGCGTTGGCCCCTTCGCCACCGTTCCCTTGAACTTCCTGATGCCTGGCTTCATTAGGTCTATTATTATTATTACCCTGGTTCCTATTGAAATTGTCCTCATAACCCCCTCTCCCTAGTGCATCAAATGTGCTTAACAAATTTTCTACTTGTGATATTGTCTTTACATTCTGGATACAAGCAGCCTCCTTGATCCTATAGGGAAAGTGCCTAAGTAGCAACCTTACCACATCACTTTCCTCCTTCAAGCCATCCAGATATTTACACACTAATACCTGCCCTAAAAAGTATTCGGTCATGGTGGAGCTTCCTTTAGGATTATATTTACCACACACTACTCCCTCACGATGCTGCGACTGAATAACCTCATTCCAGAACTTTTCACAGAATTTCATTTTAAAATCATTAATATCAGTAAACTTGTCTCTGTAGACAGCAAACCAATTCCTCGTTTCCCCCACAAACACTTGTTCTAAAATTTCAACTACCTGGCACCACTCAATACTACCATTTTCCAACCTCTCCCCGAATTTATTTTCTATAGTGTTCATGAACTCCATTGGGCACCCCTGTCGATTGCTGAACTTACCCAGTTCTACCTCCCTGTGTGTGCTATTCACAAAAACTGGCCTATTCTGACTATTTTCTTGCCTGATCCTAGCTTTTAATTTTAATTCTAATTCTGCGATTTTCTCCTCAGCCTTCCTCTCAATACTGTTTACTGTTAATTTAATGTTTCCTTCTGATTCTTCTACTTTATCATATAGCTTTGCTTGTTTCTCCTCAATCTTGCTAATGCTCTCTCTATTACTCTCTCTTAAATCATTTACTTCTGCAACTATTTGCGAGTGGACTTTCTCAATTCTACCCCCCAGCTGTTCCTTAACCTCTTTAGTAGCTACCTGAATTTTGTCAATTTCTCCCCCCAATTGCTTTTTGACCTTCTGTGTTTCCAGTTGCACTAGTTCTTTTAAATTTTCAGCCTGTGTACTGATTCTAATTTCTAACTCCTCCTGTACTTTTCCTAATTTCTTGTCTACATCTGCAATGATCTCTTTAACCTTCTCTTCCATTACTCCTCTGATTTCTCCTCTAATCTGCTCCATTTTCACACTAATTTCCTTGTTGTTCTTATCTAATTTTGCATTATTCTGTTCTAATTTATTATTTAAAGCTTCTGTACTTTCTTTATTTTCCCTACTGTTTTGTTCTAATTTTGCATTATTCTGTTCTAATTTTGCATTTAAAGCTTCTGTACTTTCTTTATTTTCCCTACTGTTTTGTTCTAATTTTGCATTTAAGGCATCTGTACTTTCTTTATTTTCCCTACTGTTTTGTTCTAATTTAGCGTTGTTTTGTTCCAGTTTAGCATTTAAAGCGTCACTACTAACTTTGTTCTGATACATGAACTCGAGAAGTAAAGTTTTTAATTCTGGTTGGCCGCCTACACTCCCTGTTTCAGTATCGGGATTTACCTCCGCTACCCCGGTACTACCATCACTCGACATACTGCTCGTATCATCACTCTCCAGTTGATGACCACTACGTAACCTCATCTGTCTTTCTTTCTCATCCCCCATAATGATATACACTGATAAAGACAAATAACCCCCACAATACAGGCACAGAAATATATACCCTTCTCCTTCCACAAATGTTATTAGGTTTTCAGCCCCAAGTTGTCGGCGACAAATGTAACCTTTTGACTGCCCACACGTTGAGCGTACAATTGTAATGGTTATTAATGCCCCATGTTGGTAGCGACAAATGTAATGGTTTCTTTCGCCCTCACGTTGAGCGACAAATGTAGCAGTTTTGCTAGCCCACACTGTTGGGTGATAAATGTAACTGTTTACCTTTGCCTAAGCTATGTTGTTTAAATGGGCGCCAAGACCTCAATGCAATGTTGAAATCTAAATTTGTATTTAACAACGTCTAGCTCTGGCAGAACACCTTCAAGACACTATTCACTCAGATCGTGGTATGATTTGATCATTAACCCAACAAACAATTGTATCAGGAGAAGGAATTGGTCTATATCTAATGCTACCTACTGAAAGCAAAGATTGCATTGTAAAAGAAATGAATTTATTATATAAAACAAGTATAGCAAAATTAATAATAATAATAAGTACAAAATTTAAATTGGAGCGTTGTGATTTGAATATTACCGATAGAAAATTACGTGAAAACGGAGTCTGATAAATTGATTTTACTCTTATTTCCAAGCTATGAAGTTACTGAAATATGAAATGTAAAACAAAGAAAAATGAGAGATTGCGTATTTCTGCGTCATTTGCGCTTACCATTGGAAATTGCCAAGGCATTTCCCTCGTACTTGCTGATGCTGTGAGCTTCCCACAGTCTCCTGGACGTCATCATCTCCGTCTGAATTTGATGATATTCTGGTAGACTAGATAATTCTATGGTCCGTACCTCGGACCCAAACACTCATACAACCGCACTGGTTAAGTTTTGCAAAAGTTAGTCTTCAACTCCACTGAACATCGGAGCGACACGCACTTGCAACCGTACTCCGCAAGTTCTACACAGATAGTCCGTTCCACGGAACATCGGAGCGGCCCCCGCGTATAACCATACTCCGCAAGTATTTCACAGATAGTCCTTAACTCCACCGAACATCGGAGCCACTCGCACGCGCATCCATACTCGTCAAGTATTTCACAGATAGTCCTCGTTTCACGGCGCGTCGAACGATATATGCACCTGTTGGCTCCCCCACCACGGTACCGACATCTAGCTTACGTTGTCTCCCCTGATTGGCTGAGCACGCCGCTAGTTCCCCTCCTCTGCCTCATTACACTCGGCGCGCGAGAGGGAGAAGTCGATTTCCGTTGCAACAATTCGCCTTTTCTAGACCTTGCGACCCAGCCTTGCGTAATACTTCTCGACAGGAATCAGCTTGTACTTGAAATCCCAGTGAGTCACGTCTATCGATATACCCTAACTGACGAAAACTCCGTAAAATTCCGTAATCACATGATTTTCTATAATATTGTCGTTCGTAATAATTTGCTTGATAGCGTTTTCTAAGACATAGAAAACCTATCTGAATGCTAATAATTTTTATAAAATGCTCCGAAAATACCTTAATAATAATTATAATAAATTAATAATAATAATAATAAATTACCATGAAAAATTCTCTTGGCTGAACAATTTGCCGCGTAAATAAATATAGAATGGCTTCCTACTGACTTATGCCAGTTGCATAAAACCCCTCGAAAAACACGTTACACATTGATGAGATTGTTTTAGGGCCGTGATTTTTTGATGGTATATGGAACATAAACTGGACCTTATTGGAAAACTCGTTTTTCATTTCATGAAGTGCGCTTTTTCTTTCGTACGAAAGAAATTAGGAAAGAGCAGTCAACTTCTAAGTCTGGAAAATCATCGCGTAAGCTGTCCAAAGCTTCGGACAACTGAGAGCTATAAGTTATATGGGTGAGTTTGTCATTATACTGTATTATATTATATTTACTTTATTTGTGCAGTAGTGAATGGTCTGTAGCTTTACGATTTTCACACATTCAGTTACATTTTGACCCCCGTCAGAATGTTTTATTTCCTTATTATATGAACCTATGACGCAATCTGATGTTTCATAATTAACACAACGGACGTTAGCGTTGTATATACTCAGTGCGGAGAATTTTATATTTGAATCATCTTGTCTAATACAACGTAGTGTAAGCTGATAACATTCAGTTACTGAAAAGTAACATTCAACTGCTTGTATTGATACCGTCCTCACTCAGCGCCAGCCGACGCTAGAGCCACCTAGCGGCTGGACCATACAAACTCCACAAGTCGCGTCACTTTCTCTTCTATACGCTATGCTGCAACTATCGTGAATTTATATCGGTATAGTCATATTCTTATGTATGAGTGCTATCCGCTAAAACGTTCCCTGTTCATATTAGAGGTGTTTTTCACATGTTTTTGTCGACTAAAAAAATGAAAAATATTTTTTTCCGCCAACTCAGTGTGTATTTGATACATATAAATCAGTAGCATCTACTCACTTTCCGAAAAATGACATCTTTTATCACGCCATCAAACGTGGAGTGAAAAGCAGTGAGTTGCCGTACCCCCTCAGCGCTGGCTTCACGTCCATGCGCATTGCGCAGGCCGGAGACAGACGAGTAAATCAATAAGCCTAGCAGGAAAGGAGAGTATCTATCCTCTTTGATATATTATTCTTTATTTAAGAAACTCGACCTTTACAGGCTTGCCAATAGACACTTGATAATGACACATATGCATCATTGAGTGTATATTGCATAATACTGGTTCCATAGAAGGAGCACAAATCCTCTGACCACAGTTGAAACTTCTTCCATATGTCAACCAACAACTGGATAGTGTCAACAACCCAAGTACGAACAAACAATAGACGGGGATGAAGTTAACTCTATTCATCCTTGATGTAAGTAGACCAACCCCCCTCACAAAGACATTTGTTTACTTGAATCCTTAAACTCGTATTATCTATCTTTGACCTGGTAAATGTTTTACACTACCACCAGTGGGGCTTTTTTTACTCCTGTAAATATGTTAACGAAATCCATAAAAAATCGATTTATTTTATAAATTGTCACATTTCTTTGCTTAGACTTAAAAGATTATATTCCCAAAGTTTGGAGGGAAAATTTAATCTCTAAGTCGACTGAATAACTTAATGTTACTGATGATGCGCATGAGCCGCGCCCACATTTCTCAACACGCAGTCTTACCAGTCCATGTCTTCTTATTTATTGCTATTTATCCTTACATATTAGCATAAATCTGTCATAGAATGCGTAAAATAACTACCAACTGACCGGCAAAGTTCAAAACGATGATGTGTAGTCTACAATGATGCAAATGCACGAAGAATTGAACATATTCTAAATATGGGCTTCAAGACTGGGGCCTTCAGATTCCTAATCCTCAGAATTATCGATTTAGAAGGCTGTGAAATTGGCGCGAGTATTGCTTTAGTTAGTTGACATTCCGTGGTTACCATGTGATTTGCTCTGTATTGTTGATTGTTTATCTGAGCGGTGTTCGTGGTAACAGCTAATATGCCTAGAAGTAACAGAATTTTTAGGAAACACAAATAGTTGATCAATTATGTTCAGAAGACGAAATGTAAAACCCGGAAGAAGTGACGTAAATAACGATCACACACGTCCCCAACACTGACTCTGTAAAGAAAGTTGGTGCCTATACAAACAAGCACAAGCACTATCTATAAAAATGAACACAGTCTACCTGAATTATCTGCATTAACAATAAAGCCGGAACACCGAGCCCTTTCAAATTCTGACATCCTCGGCAGATATCTCCATGGGAAAACTAAAAATCACAATGAATCCCTGAACTCAATGATATGAAAACGATGTCCTAAAATCTTCTTTTGCTCCTTCACCACTGTAAAAATTGCCACAAACGATACTATTCTTGTCTACAATGATGGAAATGCACGAAGAATTGAACCTATTCTAAATATGGGCTTCAAGACCGGGGCCTTCAGATTCCAAATCCTCAGAATTATCGACCAAACACGTGTTGCTGCAGTTGAAACTGAAATTCTGGCTGGAATGAAACGAAGAAGGCAACATAAAAGGGATGGAAAGAGAAGAGCAGAAGATCAGGAAGATAAAAACTACAGTCCTTGAGCATTTTCTATATATATAAAGCTCAATGTTTGTCTGTCTGTCTGTCTGTCTGTCTGTTATGTATACAAATCCACACCGTTTCACCGATCTGAACCAAAATTTGTATACTTACCCTTCGGAACCCTGCGGGTAACCCTGTCCACTTGAAATTTCCGACAGACCACCCCATTCCCTGCATTTAGGCCCTTTGGCCCAAATCTACACCGTTTCACCGATCTCAACCAAAATTTGTGTACTTACCCTATGTAACCCTGTGAATAACACTGTCCACTTAAAATTTCGGACAGACCACCCCATTTCCTGCATTTAGGCGCTTTGGCAAACATCCACACCGTTTCACCGATCCGAACCAAAATTTGTATACTTACCCTTTGCATCCCTGCGGGTAACCCTGTCCACTTGAAATTTCGGACAGACCACCCCATTCTCTGCATTTAGGCCCTTTGGCCCAAATCTACACCGTTTCACCAATCATAACCAAAATTTGTATACTTACCTTTTGGTACCCTGCGAGTAACACTGTCTGCTTGAAATTGCGAACAGACCACTGCATTCCCTGCATTTAGGCCCTTTGGCCCAAATCTACACCGTTTCACAGATCTCAACCAAAATTTGTTATTTACCGTCTGGAACCCTGCGAGTAACACTGTCTGCTTCAAATTTCGGACAGACCACTCCATTCCCTGCATTTAGACCCTTTGGCACAAATCTACACCGTTTCACCAATCAGAACCAAAATGTGTATACTTACCCTTTGGTACCCTGCGAGTAACACTGTTTGCTTGAAATTGCGGACAGACCACTCCATTCCCTGTATTTAGGCCCCTTGGCTCAAATCTACACCGCATCACCGATCTGAACCAAAATGTGTATACTTACCCTTTGTAACCCTGCGAATATCACTGTCCACCTACATTTTCGGACCGACCACCCCATTTCCTGCATTTAGGCCCTTTGTCAAAAATCTATATCGTTTCACCGATCCAGACCAAAATTTGTATACTTACCCTTTCGAACCCTGCGGGTAACCCTGTCCACTTGAAATTGCGGACAGATCACCCCATTCCCTGCATTTGGGCCCTTTGGCCCAAATCTACACCGTTTCACCGATCAGAACCAATATTTGTATACTTACCCTTTGGTACCCTGCGAGTAACACTGTCTGCTTGAAATTTCGGACAGACCACCCCTTTTCCGGAAAGAGGACAGGGTCCGTCCCAAAGGCAATGAAAAAAAAGGGGGTAAAACCGGACCCGCTCAGGAAACCCTCAGGGTTGCCAACTCCCGAACTCACCACCCGTGAGCCCTTGAGGATGTAGCACTATCCAGGGTGCACCAGAAGTGGTGGGGCTACACACACCCTGCCTCCTTGAGGGTCTTGAGCAGAAGACATGAGATATTAAGAAAAGAAAAAGAAGGCTGACACCTCGAAGAATGAGGCAATCAGGAATGGTTAGACAAGGGCCAATTAAGGCGGGAAAGTGAAAGAGTCGCTAGGCCTCGGATACCCTGATACCATCGGGGTCGGAAGAGAACAAGAGTTTGACCAAGGGAGGCTGACAGGAAAGAGAACTGAAAGGAGCCCGGCACCAGTAAGAAGAAGCAATGCCGGACTCAGCTGGAGTCCCGTGGTCGCAAACCCACGTCCTATAACTTGTGAGACCCTGGTGGGTGGAGGGGGGAGGAGGGGGCAGGTGTGAGAATAGCTTGCTGTTTCATCGCGAGGTGACATGAGAGGAATGTCCAGACCCCGCCATGTTACCTGGTATTGCTGACTATCCTGATGTTCATACAGGGTCTTTGCTCAAACCACTGTAGTGTTACGAAAGAATGAGTGATTCACCGGTCAATGTGAATAGGACCGGGACCCCCCCCCCCCCCCCCCCCCCCGAACGTCTGTCATCATATATCGTCATCATCTGCGATATTCTCAGGTTCGTGCAGCTGGGATCCGAGCAGTAGTCGATAAGCTCTTTCACTACACGCATCGAGTATAGGCCTAAGCCAGAAAATAACGTTCAGACTTTGAAAGACATCGAAGTTAGAAATCTGAATTACCTCTATCGGATTAAAAATTACACCATGTTCGTTTAGTAGTCATTTTTCATTACCTTATTATTATCATAAGGGCAAATGACCTAGATGTTACGCCCATTATACCACTAATCACCACCACATAAAGTCTTCTACGACTGAGATGTCATGAATTCTGGGACCGCTAACGAAATATCTCAACTCGGACTGAAGACAAATATCACGAGAATGATCATTATTTTACAGAGCCTTCCCATAGTGACTTAGGTATAAACATTTTCACTGGGTTTGATAATGTAAGAAATGAATACATAAATAAATATAATTTATGACGTTGAGTGTTATAGTGACTGGAATATTATCATCATTCCACCGGGCGAAGCCGGGTACTACTGCTAGTAGCCTATGAATTAGAGTTTTGTGAATGACAAACTTTCATTGGTGAATTACCGCACTTTCAATTTTTACAAATGTTCCTTTTCTTCAGACACTATAGAGGGGAGCTGACTGAGACTTTTTACAGTTAATAAACGCAAAAGAATACATATTTTACTGCAACAGAATTCGTATATTTGCAAAACTAACGTTTTTAAAATACATTTATTTGAATTTTTTCACTATTTTTAATGCGAAATTTTAAAATGTCATAAATAGATTGATATTATACCTAGAAAAATACCCTTGCGCATATTTGTTTAAACACTATTCATGATATTAAATCTCAATTTTCAGAAAATTCGGTATGACAATTTCTTGGAAAAAGGTACATATATTTATTTTCAAAATTAAAATTAGGAATTTCAATATAAATTCCAAATTTTGAGATCGAAATCTGACAAATGCAGACATTATAGTTTATTGCACTTCTAACAGCCATATTGAATTTCATGCTAATCTGAGTAGTGGTATGGAAGATATATGTTTTTTTCAATGCATATGCATATTGGTTGACGTCCCCCCATTATACGTGGTCACGTTCTTCACTTGGTAAATGCGCTACGCTCTGCTCTAGTGGCGTAATTAGATTTGCTTCTGGAGGGGGATGAGTGGAGTCAAATCTGAACTAATTGAGATATTGGTTTTGTGTTTGTTGTTTTCTACTTTCTTTTGCTTTGTGTTTTTGGTTTTGTGTGGTTTTTTCTTTTGTTTTATGTTTTTGGTTTTGCGTTTGTGTTCTGCTCTTTCTTTTAATTTAGAATTGTGCTTTTTGCTTTCTGTTTTTATTTTTTGTGTTTGTTTTCAAATGTTGCTTTCTGATTTTTGGTTTTGTGTTTTTTGTTTTTGCTTTTTGCTTTCTGTTTTTTGTTTTTGGTGTACATTTTTTTCTTTTTGCTTTATGTTTTCGTCGTTCGTTTTTGCGTTTTGCTTTTATGGTTGGTGTTTGGTTTTGTGTTTGTTTTTTGACTTTGTTTTTGCATCTTGTTTTGGTCATGCGTCTGTTCTTGCTTTTTGTTTTGTGTGGGGGTGCAAAATAAAACAATCAATGAAAGCAAACCTACTCGATACGTTTTATTTGCACCTCTCAATGTGCGGAAATGAACAGTTCTGGTTGGCCTAACACTAAATATTTTACACAAGTTATAAACGTAGGCTACATATTCCATGTTTGTCAATAATCCGAAAATTGTGTGTTGTTTTAAATTCATCATCAGATTACGTTTTTTTTAAATTATTTGGATCTCGGTATCAGTTTGGCTGTTAAAGTGTGTGATACATTTCACGTCGCTTCGGGCTGCTTTAAATGTGCGTATCTGTGTCACTAAGTGTCCGTTTTGTTAAAGATAATTCGGTACATGAGAAGTTTTTGCAATTTATTCCTATCAATAAAGCAGATAAAGCCATTAAGATGGGAAGAATTGGAGAGGCGATATTAATGGCAGTACAGTAAGTACATGGACAGCAAAACTTTATTTTTCTCACACATAATATCAATATTATAAGCAGTCAAGTATGGACATGTTGATACCACTGCATCATTTCAGTTTTAACATTCAGTTACTGTACTTCCTTCCATATTTAAACATTTTTTTTAAATTTTTTATTGCGCTGGAAAATATAATTAAAAATAGTTTTCATGCAGAGAGAATGTTTATTTAATTAATGCATTTTATGAATAATAATCGAAATATTTTAATAATGTACACACCTACTGTATGAATGAACTCCTGTGTACGCCACTGGTCACATCCTGTAGTGGTTAATCATTTGTCTATAGCTGCATTGTTGGAACTAAGATGTATGAATGCTACCTTTATTTGTCAAAGGCTAGAATATCTCATCCTTTAATACTTCCATCTGAAGCCAACATCTTCAGAAAATTTCCAGACATATGACCACGAATAGTATGATGGCGCGTATTTCGATGCCGAACAGACATTAGCCGAGGACATATGGTAATGTTTCAACTTCACCACAGGCAGTGGGTGTCCTTTTGAATACTGCCGAACAAGCTTAGTACTCGAGCTACGTCTTGCATCAATTTTAGCCTATAAAGTAGTTTCGTGAAGAACTACAGCCTATTTTCATATATCCTACTTATGTTAATTGCCTCTATCAATATATACAATTTCAGTTTGATTGCTGTAACAGATTCGTAGATATTGAGAACGGTCTAAATATTTCGAATGGTCGCCATGTTGCATTTTGAATGCAGGTCGTAGAGTAATGATACATTCAAGATGGCGTCACAGTGAAAGTGTAGTGAAATAGCAGCTAGTGTAAATATTTGATAAAAGTGGTAAAATATTATAACATAGGCTTAAAATCTATAAAGTTACTTTCCTTAGATCAAGTGTAATACGGAATATTGATAGTATTTAGAAATTCTTGTTGATAATTTAATAAACTTAAACTAAGTTGTGGGAACGTGTATCCAAAGATTCGGTGACTTCTTCAATCACTGTTTGAACCAAGTAGAGCAGTGGTGCTTTTACGAGACTTCACCCGATTGGAAGATATACGTATTTCACATTCTTCTTTATTGGTAGGTAATTAGATTAATTCTATTAGGTAGTAATAATTAAATTAAATTTAGTGTAATTTGGTGTAAACATCTAGGCTAACTTAGATCTCTAGTATGACGACAGTAAACAGTGTTAGTGTCTCGTCAGGTTGTGTAACCGTAACGGATTTATGCTCGTCGTGCAAAATAAAAGTAAAAAATGCAAATAAAATCATCACAAGATCTCAGGTAAAATTGAATGAGGAGAAAAGTGAAACCGATTGTCGTAATGTAGGCCTACCGCTACCGTCATGCGAATGTCATAACCTGAGAAACGAACTGTCCTCAAAAGATGAAATTATAAAGCTGCTAAAGGAAGATATTGCTAAGTTAATGGAAGAGTTGAATAAATTAAAAGGAAACAGAGAGGAAAGCAAGGAAACTTGGTCGACAGTGATTGCTGGTAAGGTAAGATTGAATAAGCCTAGGCCTATAAATGGAGTACATGTAACTGAAATTCCCGTCTCAAATTCATTTGGAGTGCTTGTCGAAGAAAATGATGACTTTCCTCAAGAAGAAAAGAAGAAAGTGATAAAGAGAAAATCCAGGAAGATGCGGATATTTGCGGATAGCCACGGGCGAGATGTAGCAGCAAGCGTATTGGAGAGAAGCCGAGAAATGGAGGTCACTTCGACAGTGAAGCCAGGAGCTCAAATTGCAGAAGTCACGAACGGGATGATAGGAGAGTGTGCGTCCCTTACTGCAAAGGACTACGCAGTGATCATCGCTGGAGCAAACGACGTCTATAGAAATGAGAGTAAAAAGGTAATCAAAGATTTAAAGGGTACATTGCCATCCATGCAAAAAACAAATGTCATTATTGTAAACATTCCGCAGAGATACGATTTAATTCCCAAATCATGTGTAAATGTAGAAATAGAGGCTACAAATGGAAAAATTCATAAAATTTTTAAGAGTTTTCCAAATGTCCAAATTGTAGATGTAAGTAAATTAGACAGGAAGTTCCACACTCGGCATGGCCTACACTTAAATAGATTAGGAAAAGAGTATCTTAGTGATGAAATCTGCGAAATTGTAAATTCAAATGGTAAGAATAATTCAACAGTAATATCATTAGAGTGGAAGCAGGGAAACTGGTAGAAGAAGCCAAACGTGAGGTTTGGCATTCACATCTTTTGAAGTCAAATTTAACGGAGTGCAACAATGGTATTTCGGATTTGTCTAGCAACAATAATAATAACAATTATGATAATAATAATGTAAATAAATCACCAACACAAGCTTGCAAAAGTAACAAATTTAAAATTTACCACCAGAATGTCCAGTCTCTTTATAATAAAATTGATTACATAAATCTAATGCTTAAAAATGAACTTAAAGACATCTCGCACTATGTATTTCAGAACATTGGCTGAAAGAGGAACAACTCGAATTAATTCAATTCCCAGGGTTTATACAAGCTAGTAAATACTCTAGATCTAATATTAGCCATGGTGGTACTTGCATCTTCTTAAGAAATAATTTAGATCATGAACAGATAACAGCTTATGATTATCTAATTATGGAACAGGATTTTGAATTCTCTGCCGTAAAAATTCAGCAGTTTAAGTTAATAATTGTATGCGTATACCGTTCTCCGTCAGGAAAGTTTCCTCTATTTATAGATAAATTAGAATTGTTACTCAATAACATGAGCAAAGTAAATTTCGATATAATAATTTGTGGGGATGTAAATGTGGATTTCTTAAAACTTGATAGAAATTGTGAATTATTAACACAGTTACTAATTTCCTATGGACTGAAACCTACAGTAAATACACCAACAAGAATAACAAAATTTAGTAAAACCACTCCTGATCAAATTTTTATAAATACAGATAAATATCACCATTCAATAGAAGTCTATTGTCCGGGTTTTAGTGACCACCATGGAAAAATACTGAGTTTTGAAGTATCCGAAGTAATCAATAATAATGATAATGGAGTAAAATCAAAGTGCAGGTCATTCACTGAATCAAATGTTACATATTTCAATGACTTATTAAATAAGGAAACATGGTCATAAATTTATGAACTAGAAAATGTAAATGATAAATTTAATGCATTTAACAGTACCCTAAAACACTATTTTGAAATAGCATTCCCCTTTAAACGAAGAACTGTTCAAAATAACAAAACTAGCAATTGGATAACAACAGGGATTATAAATTCATGTCAAAGAAAGACATTTCTACACAAATTATATAAACAATTCCACACAACACCTGAATTCAATTTATACTACAAAAATACACTAGCAAAGAAAATGCATAATGATAATTTTATTTCCCAATCATCTAATAAAAACAGGGCTATGTGGTCCGTGATAAAGAAAGAAACTGGAAAATCTGCTAAAATACAAAGGAACATTACACTGACCAGAAATAATAAAGTGATTAATAATCCAGAGGAAATAGCAAACACTTTTAATGACTATTTTCTGGAAACTCCACAAAAATTAATAAATAAATCACAGGTAAATACACTATATTCTAATAATAAAATAAATATATGCAGTGATTCTTTATTTATAAATCATGTCACAAGTGAAGAGGTAAGAATAGTTATAAAAGAGCTAAAAAATAAATTCTGTGCTGGCATTGATGGCATCCCTGATGCAATTTTAAAGAAATGTGCAGAAAATATAATAAATCCACTTACGCACTTAATAAACAGTTCAATTCTCTCAGGAACTTACCCGGATATTTTGAAGTTATCAAAAGTAATTCCAGTGCACAAAAACGGTTCAAAAGATGAATTAGATAACTATCGTCCTATTACCTTACCAACTGGTATTGCAAAAATTGTGGAAAAAATTATGTATAAGAGACTGATAAGTTTCATAGAAAAAAATAAAATATTATCAAACTCACAACATGGATTTAGAACGGAAAAATCTACACAGACAGCAATTTACGAATGTAGTAATAGTATACTGAAATTAATTGACAATAAGGAACATGTAACTGGCCTATTCTTGGATTTATCGAAAGCATTTGATGTTGTTGACCATAAAATCCTCCTTACCAAACTAAATCAATATGGTGTTAGAGGTCTAGCTAATAAATGGATAGAGTCTTACTTAACAAGGCGTACACAAATAGTAAGCTTGAGACACAAGGATGATGGAACCAAATTACTTAATGAAACATTGTCCAATGAGGGAATTATTGAATTTGGAGTACCCCAGGGATCGGATTTGGGCCCACTACTCTTTCTTCTATATATCAATGATATAACACAGAACGTTCATTCACATAAGGAAATTTTGTTTGCGGACGATACAACACTCGTAATAAAAGGTGAAACTAAACAGGTCATACAGCAGTCTGCTGACTCCGTGACAGGAGAGTTAACCAAATGGTCACAAGATAATCGCCTCATAATAAACTATAAAAAGACAGTATGTCTAAATTTCCACACTATACAGAATAGGAATCCTGCGATGCCCAATATAACCTTAAATGGTCATCAAATAGAAAATAAATCAGAAACAAAGTTTTTAGGACTATGGATACAACAAGACTTGAAATGGAATAAACATATACAATATCTGAATACTAAACTGAACTCGATGTGCTTTGCGTTACGTATTTTGAAAACCTGCACTAGCATGCACACATTAAGAAATACTTATTTTGCTTATTTCCATTCATACTTAAGATATGGGATCATATTTTGGGGTATGTCGCCAGATGTACTAAGCACGTTTAGGATACAAAAGAGGGCGATTAGAATTATGGCAAATGTAAACTCTAGAGATTCATGTAGACCTCTGTTTAAAGATTTAAACATTCTCCCACTGCCCTGCATATATATCTTTGAAAGTATTATGTTTTTTAAAAAGAATTTAATGAATAAAGATGTTTTTCTTAAAACAAACAATGATGTTCATAGGCATAACACAAGACAAAAACAAAACATTCATATTTCACACACACACACAAGCATATATCAAAAAGGAACTTTTCACACTGGAGTTAAATTATACAATAAACTACCCCAGTATATAAAACTGGCCCCAAAAATAAAAACCTTTGATAGAATGTTGAAAGCTTATCTGCAGTGCCATTGTTTTTACTCAGTAGTTGAATATTTTAGCGTATAGGAGTGATGGAATCTATAACTATATTTTACTTTTTAAATTTAATTTTAATACCTAGCTGTATGTTGTTGAATTTATAGAATTAAGTTTTCATATTATGATAATAGAGTGAGGTGTAAATAGTTGTGCAATAAGATTGTATCTATTAAGATTTGCTATTATAATAAGTTATAAATAGTTATAATCTTTGTAATATATACCTGTTAGTTCTTTAATTTTATGCATGTAAATTCTGACGTGTCCTATATCAAAAATGTATTGAATGCATGTATTTGATCAAATGGAATTAATAAAAATCTATCTATCTAATGTACTATTACATGAAAATTATTGTGTAGGTGTATCCAAACGTCAATCGCTTGATTAGGAGACAAGAAATAAAAACGAGATTTTAAAATTTCGCACAGCTGTCATCTTGTGGTTATGAAAACAATTGAAATAAACTATACGCCAGTGGATTAAAACTTGTATAAGCATTTACCGTACCAAGTTTCACTGCTCTCGGATGGTAAAATCGCGAGAAACGTTCATTTAAATGTTTATATTTCACGTCGCCGCCATGTTGGATGTGTGCTCACCAGCTTATTGAAAGTCCCGTAGATGAACGTATGTTCATAGCCTCTATGAACATAAAACGTTTCAGTTTAATTGCTGTAAAAGATTCGTAGCTATTGAGAACCGTCTAAATATTTCGGATGGTCGCCATGTTGGATTGTTATATGTATTGGCCATAGAGTTATGTACCATTAAATGAAAATTGTTGAGTAGGTTCATTATTCAAACTTTCACTTCGATCGTATGATTAAGACACAAAAATAAAAACTTAATTTTAAAATTTCCCTCAGCCTCCATCTTGAGGTTATGAAAACAATTTAACTAAATTAGATGCCAGTGCATTGCAATGTGTATAAACATTTATGTACCATATTTCACTGCGCTCAGATGGTTAAATTGCGAGAAAAGTCTATTTAAATGTTTCAACTTTGGCCGCCATATTCGGATTGAACTTTGCAGGTTTTTGAAAGTCACATAGATGAACTCACCGTACAAAATTTCAGGGTGATATCAGTAATAGTTTCGGAGATATAGAATGCCGGTGAAATATTTCGCACAGCCGCCATCTTGAGGTTATATAAACAATTGAACTAAATTAGATGCCAGTGCATTACAATGTGTGTAAACATTTGCTGTACCAAGTTTCATTGCGTTTTGATGGTTAAATCGCGATAAAAGTCTTCGCACAGCCGCCATGTTGATTTTGTAGTTAACAGTTTTTTTAAAGCCTCATAGGTGAACTTTTAGTAAGTACCATTTATCACCGTACAAAATGTCAGTGTCATATCGGTAATAGTTTCGGAGATATAGAATGCCGGTGAAATATTTCGCACAGCTGCCATGTTGGATTGGTGAGACGTAATAAAATTTGAAGGGCACAGTCGGGGTCGACCAAAATGGTGCTATGACCTTACCGAGTTTCATTGAAATCGGTTCAGCCGTTTAGAAGTTTTTAGGGACACACACACACATACAAACAAACACACACACACAGACAAAAGGTGATCTCATAAGCCTTTTTTTTTTCATAAATGAAAATAGGCTAAAATAGGCTTATGAGATCACCTTTTGTCCGTGTGTGTGTCCGTAATAAAATCCAAACGGTGGAAGCGATTTTAACGAAATTTGGTTACAACATACTACTACTCCGTCCGATCTCGACCGTGCCGTTCAAATTTTATACGTTTCACCAATCCAACATGGCAGCCACGCGAAATATTTCACTGGCATTCTATATCTCCGCAATAGTTACCGATATCACCCTGAAATTTTGTACGGTGATAAAGGGTATTACTATAAGTTCACCGATGTGACTTTCAAAAACCTTGTATACACAAGACCAACATTTAAACTATTTAAATAGACTTCTCCCGCGAATTCATCATCCGAGCGCAGTGAAACTTGGTACGGTAAATATTTATACACGATTCAGTCTAATGGCATGTTATTTTATTCAATTGTTTTCATAACCTCAAGATTGCGGCTGTGCGAAATTTTAAAATTATGTTTAATTTCTTTTGTGTCCTAATTAAGCGATAAAAGTGGACGTTTGAATATGAACCTATGCAATAGTCGTCATTCAATGGTACATAACGCCATGCCTACATATAGAACAATCAAACATGGCGAATATTCGAAATGTTTGGACTGTTCTCAATACCTACAAATTTATTACAGCAATCATACTGAAATTTTGTATGTTGTAGAGGCCATTAATATAAGTTCACCTATGGGACTTTCAATAACCTGATGAGCACAAATTTGAATTTAAATATTTATATGGATTTTTCTTGCGACTTAATCATCGGAGCGCAGTGAAACTAAATCTACATACAATTCTTAGACTAATATAATGGCGTCTAATTAAATTCAGTTTCTATGAGACCGTAAATATGGTGGCATTGCTAAATTATAAAATTCACTTTTATATATCTCTTGTCCTAAACAAGTGATAGAATTGTAGGTCGGTATAATGAACCACGATTATAATATTTATCCGCTGGTATTCTGCCCGAAGGCAGGTCCGAGCCTCCGAAGAGGCTACCCCCAGCCGGAGTTTACTTGCGGTAGGGTGGCCAGGGCCTTTCCGCTCCTCCTTATGTTGGTGAACAGCACGCGGTACCTAGAACCGGCATACCATCCAAGTTCTGACTGCGCCCAATGTTGCTTAACTGCGGAGTTCTCATGGGATCCGGTGTTTCAACATGGCTAGGCCGTTGGCCCAGACCTATTATATATTTTTGTTTTGTTTTACTAATTAGAGTGCCATATCCCCTCCAGGGACGTAGGCGACCTACATTAGAGCCCTCGACTCTGTCAAGGGATCACTAACCAGGCATCCCGAGCCGGAGTTTGCGTGCGGTAGGGTGGCCAGTTCCTTTCCACTCCTCCTCCTGCCATAGCATCCGGCAGGTTCCCATTTAGTATCACAAGGCTGGGAGACCCCGTACCAGACCATACCAAGAATTTAAAATTCTTGGCAGAACCGGGTATCGAACCCGGTACCTCGGGAGTGACAGCCAACAATGCTAGCCACTGCGCCACGAGGACGAGGTGGTCATAATGCTATAGCATACATATAAAACAATACAACATGGCGTCCATACGATGCATCGAAGTGAAGTTTTGTTTGGTGTTAGAGGACTGTTAAGTAAGAACAAATATGTGGCATCATGGCGGCGAAGTGATTTTCAAATATTGCTAATAACTTTTCTGGCGATGTTATCACCCGAGTGCAATGAAACTCGGCACAGTGAATCTTTATTCAGAGCTTACAAAGTATAGAGATATCTAATGATGTTCAATTGTTTTCAATAATTCAAGATTCATCAGTTCGAAATTTTAAAACCTTATTTTGCTATCTCGTATCTTATTCAGGCAATTGATAAATATAATTCACATGATGGGCTATGTTATCAAACAACATTTTTTTAAATCGTGTTACCCTCCAGGTTGGTGGATCCCACGGACTCAGCGAGGGAACTCACCACTAACGCCTCAGCGGGCAGTGTCCTAGAGCTGGGAACATCTGGTCGGAGTGGATACAACTGAGGAGGTGTGATGAGCACCTCGCCCAGGCAGCCTCACCTGCAAAGCGAACAGAGGCCTTATGACGGATGGGAAGGGAGGGGAAGATTGGGATGGATAAGCAAGGAAGCGGGAAGCAGGTGGCCGTGGCCTTACAGTAGGTACCATCCCGGCATTTGCCCAAAGACGAAGTGGGAAACCACTTCAAGGATGGCTGAGGTGGGAATCGAAACCCCTCCACTCATTTGGGCCATCCGAGGCTCTGTAGACCCTGTTCCAGTCCTCATACCACTTTGCAAATTTCGTGGCAGAGCCGGGAATCGAACCCAGGACCTCCGGGGCGGCAGCTAACAATGCTGACCGCTACACTACGGAGGCGACGATATCAAACATAATGGCACTAAATTCTGTAGCTCACTTTTCGTAAATCATCGAAGCCGTACATTTGACTTTTCTAAAATGTAATTCCCGTGGTTCGTTACGGGAAGAGTCTTGAAGGCTCCCACACACCGGAGCGATCGCGGTGGCGGTGGCGGTGACGGTCAAATACTTCCTGCAGAATTAAATAGAAGCTTTCAGACCACCTATCCCTGGTTTAGTGGCGGTAAATATACACGTCGACACATTATTGCCATCATTCGCATGCGTTTCCATCACGCCCTTACACCTGTTTATCTGGCGAGAATGAATCTTCGTGAGGATGATATGTGTGTATGTGGTCAAATCATATTGTTTTGCAATGTGACCTATTTAATGCCCCCCGGGAGGTGATGCTTGGGAAATTGCGACCACTGGGTTATCATTTGCCTTTAAATATGGCTACGCTTTTGCACACTCCTACAGTTCCTCTGGTTGAGACCATCATGTCTTATATTGAACAACTTCCTTTTATCCTATAATGAGTGCTTTTGGTCTCATTTTGTTTGAGGCGTTAATTTTCAGACTCACACCTTATATCCATTATTTGTGGTGATCAGTGCACTTGAGGTTTTACTTCTTGTCGCGCTAACCCCATGCCCCATGGCGTGTGACTTTGTACTCCCGAGTTTGCGAGTTCTAGCCTATTGTATACCAACATTCAGGCATACGCGTCTAAATGGATGGCCTATCGTATTATGTACCACACAGAAGTTATTGGGAGACGGGTTTCTGTGTCTACCACCGCTACTAAGAAGAAGATGATAGAACAGCAAGTTGTTTTGTAAACATTAGGTGGCACGAGTCTCGGTAGTTGGCATCTCGAACTACTGTATTACGTACCACACAGCAGATATTGGGCGAAGAGGTTATCTGTGTCCACCAACGCTACAACGAAGAAGAAAGAAAGAAAGAAAGAAAGAAAGAAAGAAGCTTTCAGACAGACGGCGATCACGCAGGCAGCGTTTTTGTTGTTGTAAATTACATTGATTTATTCATTCTTGCGAAAAAAGAAAAAAAAACAGCTACAAACACTGATCACTAAATACAATTCCCTCCTCAATGTAATGTTCTAAGTTCATAGTAGTCTTTGAGAAAAACCAAATATTAAAACACACAAAACACAAGAACAAAACACCAAGCATCATAAGACTGTAGCACAATGATGACCACACATATGTTGTTTCGGGGGAACATTGAGAATACGAACTGTTTTGATGACATTATCGGCAGCAGTAATTTGCACAGTCCCTATTCGACCATCTGTCAAAGTAATTTTCTGTTGGCCCGCATGTATACTCAACAAACTCTCAAACAGTACTTGGGAAATTACCTTTAAAAATACGCCGTTGTCCAAATTGTCGAGTTGAATTATCTCGATCTGGTCAGCAGTGATTTTCAAACAAGTGGAGATCCAATTGTGCACCTCCCATGCGCTGGGCCTGTTGTCGCGTTCAAAAACACATTTTAAAGTGAGCTTGCGCACAAAATTTGTAACCATGGTGAATGTCTTTTACTAGTACAAGACGAGAGTCATGCGAATCTGAACCGTTCACAAAACACGGTATTCAGTGGTTCGAGAGCAGCTATACGCACAGAAATAGCCAAACCCAGAACCGGTAACTCACGTGAGTCAGACCCGACCTCGCTCAACAAGGCTGTCGAGCAACTGTTCGTTCTACTACGCGGTGGCGACCAAATGCAGCTTGTCGAGTTTGACCACTGCCCGCGTTACTGTGTGTTCTACACGGCATATCTTCTAATGGGACTACCCTCCCCGTGACTTTTGGCCACTCAGTGTATAAGGTATATAAAAATAAATAATAACCCTTGGCACTACAGCCCGTGACCGGGTGAGTTAGCCGTGGTGGTTACGGCATGACTGATGGCAGTCGCTCACATCCGGGAGGCGAGGAGGTTCGAATCCCCCCGCCGGCAACCTTGAAGATGGTCTTCTGTGGTTTCCCATCTTCCTTCCAGGCAAATGCCGGGGTTGGTCCCTAACTATAGGCCACAGCCGCTACCTTCCAACTCCTCGTCCTTACCATCCAACTTCCCTCCATCCCTCCCCAACGGTACTTGTAGCTCACCCATTGGGTGTCCGTCTCGAAGCAGCTACAAAACTGGCGAGCCGAACATGTCCTCGGACACTCCCGGCACTACTAAAAGCCATACGAAGAAAAAAAAAAAAAAACAGCCCGTGAAGGGCCTAGGCCTACCAAGCGACCGCTACCCAGCCATATGGCCTGCACATATTGGGATGACGCGTGATCAGTGCATCAGGTCCCCTCGGCCGTTAATCTTGGTTTCCGTGATCGGGGCGCTGCCTCACTGTCAGACAGCTACTCAATTGTCCTCACGGGGCTGAGTGCACCCCGTTCCAGCCCTCACGTCAGTTTCTAAAATCCCTGACGGAGCCGGGAATCCAACCCGGGGCCTCCGGGTGACAAGCAGGCGCGCTACCACAACATCATGGGGCCGGGATTATAAGGTATAGCTATCAATAATTTTTTTCTTATATCAAATAATAATTTTAGTTTTAAATTAATTATATTTTACTTAAAATATACTCTTTATCCAAGTTTTGCTGAAGATGGTCTCACCGTAGACCGAAACATGTTCAACAATTGAGTAGATGTTCCTTAATGTGTATTAACGGAACGAAAAAAGTCTGCAGTGACCATGCTCACCCTCTCTTTGGTCACCAGCCTCCAAGAAGGCGGCTAAAATCTAGGAAAAGTTTTCTGCAAACAACATCGATGCCTACTACAAAACCCGAGGTAGCCAGGATACAGCTATGGCAATCCACCATACCACCAGATTGGATGAAGGCCAAGGAAAAGCTTCCAGCAGGCCACAACAACAACTGGGAAACTTGGCGGTCACTCAACAGACTTCGGACTGGTGTTGGGAGATGCAAAGTTCATCTCCACAAATGGGGGTACCTACAGGAATCAGAACTCTGTGAGTGTGGGGAGAGACAGACCATGGTACACCTGTGTTCCTGTGAACTGTGCCCGTGCGCTTGCACAACGCAGGAGTTAATGGAAGGCCATGATAAGGGTTTGACAGTGGCCCGTTTCTGGGCGAAGAAAATTTAATTCGAGACATTGTGGTATGTATTATTCCTTTTTAATATTGTGTATCATCCATCTTGTGTATGTTGTTGGGCTTTTGACTCGAACAATTAATAATGTGTATTGAAGCGGCTTCGGTGGCTTAGTTGGTAGCATGCTGAACTGCTGTGCCCAAGATAGCGGGTTCAAGCCCGAACGAAGTCGTCGGATTTTTTAAGAGCGTTAAAATCCTTCAGTATGCTTTCCTACGGAGAGGAAGTAAAGCCGGGCGGTCCCATGTCATAGATTTATGGCATGTAAAAGATCCTTCCACAGACTAAACATGTGTGACGCTAAATTGTTAGGTTAGATTTCTTCGGAACGCTCTATCAAAGTTCCAACGTTCACCACTAGGTACCATTGATATCTGGTGGCGAAAGTTGGAACTACTTGAAATTGAACGGAACTTGTGGCTCATCCTGAGGGTGTCCGCTGGAAGCAGCTACAGACTCTGGCGAGCCGAACACTCCCGGCACTAAAATCCA
Organism: Meconema thalassinum; assembly: GCA_946902985.2. Lineage (NCBI taxonomy): Eukaryota > Metazoa > Arthropoda > Insecta > Orthoptera > Tettigoniidae > Meconema > Meconema thalassinum. The sequence continues at coordinate 183,173,866 of OX336393.1, forward strand.
TACGATAAACAAATAAATAAATAAATAATGTGTATTGATTGGTGTAATATTTTTAAGAGTTATCTAGTAATCAATACGGTAAGGATCATACATTTTCCTAGCATGGTTAATGTTATTTCTCTATCAACTCTAGTGAAAGAGTGTTGACCGACTGAAAAGCATACATTGATAGGCCACGTGATGCATGTGGGAAACGAACCAGAATCCTTGGTCATCAATCGCATTATTTGTGTTAGGTGGATGGTAATAATTCAGTTATCACTAAGGCTAGGATTTTAATGCCATATAAAATACTGAAAACCGCACTGAAAAAATGCAGCTATGTCCTAAAAAAACTGCAAACAATGCCCTACAATACTCAGCAATTTTTAGCCTCCTTTTCTCATTTTGCAAAAATATGTGCCTGTCTGACTGTCCTTCTGTATTGTAACCTTTATGCATCTGTGATTGCATAAATTCTACATATTTATTTCAACAAGATTTTATTCATGTTTCAAAGCTGGTGTGAGAAAAGACGTTGCCTGTGGACCAGGGCACAACAAAGGGAGACCCGTACGTGCTTTACTGTAACTTTCACCCAGCGAAGACAATGACGGTAGGAAGAGAAAGCCAACATCTGGAATCCACATGCGCTCAGACAACGTAAAACGGTGTTTCAACCAAGCGGGTAAATACGAAAATTTCAACGATCACTCACCAGATAAACCCCGCCCATTTGAGAGAAATTGGAGCAGTAATTAAAATACAGAAACAGGAATTACACCATCGTATAGGGGACAATCCCAGCCTCTCAGAAGTATCGCCAAAATTAAAATTGGATTATTCTGTGATTTTTGCCAGAATTAAAATGAAATCAGGGGGTGGATTTAAAACTACCAATAGCAGCGAGGGACGCGAGACGCGACCAAATCCCGCCGAAATTAAGGAACAATGAAGGGAATTACGGAGCTCATTATATAAGGATCCAACGATCGGATTTTGGATAAAAAGAAGCCATTGAGACATTAGAAATGAGGACGTTCGAAGGAACTAATTTGCATATTCATGCGAGTGTTATTATGGAAATAAATTCTAAAAGCTCCCCACTCCAAGTACTTTTACGAGAAATCATATAAATAATAGCTGGAGACGCAGCGAAAACAGTTCGTATCCGGGCACTGTAGAGGCGTAAGCCCGCGCTTGTGGCAACAAGAAATATTAGCAATTTTTACAAGTTTTATAAGTTCGTATCCGGGCGCTGCAGAGGCGGAAGCCCAAGCCCGTAGCCTTAAGAATATTAACAATTTTACAGTTTTATAAGTTCGTATCCGGGCGCTGCAGAGGCGTAAGCCCGCGCTTGTGGCAATAAGAAACATTAGCAAATTTTTACAAGTTTTATAAGTTCGTATCCGGGCGCTGCATGAGGCGAAAGCCCAAGCCCGTAGCCTTAAGAAAAGTAATAATTTTACAAGTTTTATAAGTAGAAGCAGTTCTATCTTTGGACATCTGAATATCGCTAAGTATTCGCGAGTGCGAATTAGAACAGTGCATACCGTGACAGTACGACAGTTTTATGATAGAGATAGCCGTACGAGCTATTAGTAGCTAAGTCAGTGATCTAGGAAGCTATTGAACTATCAGCTGAATTGAGTAGGTTGATGATAGCTGTAGGCGGTAGGAGCTACATACGCGAGAACCATGCATTGTGATAATAATGATAATAATTCACAGTGGACCTTTGCTTTGGTGAAATTTTGGAAACCGTGTGTAAATTATCCTCCTTGCAAGATGAACCAATTGATCCAGAAGACTGATATCAAGGACCCGAGCATTACCATCAGGATGTATACGAGATAAGTAGATATTGTATGGGGCATGTTTGCCAGAGCGTATCCCATCATGGGAATCGGATAAGTTTATCTCGATCATAAGCAATTATGATAAAATAGATATTTTAGGCATAGCAGGCATGTTTTGTGTAGATTTGTGTGTATTTGTCAGTTATGATTATTTTTTGTGTGTTTTTTTTAACGTAAATGAGTGTATGAGCATCAAAATTTTGTTTAAATATGTTTTGTTTGAGGATGTCAGTAACTTTGCTGAATGCACGATTAAGGGAATAATTGGGTTGATAGTGCTTACGCACGATATTAACGTAAAAGCTAATATGGGGAAGACAGCTCGATATTGTGACAAGATCAGTAGTGACACTGAAATTATGTGAACAGTAAGTATGGTAATTGATAATCACACCAAGGTAAAGAAAGGTAAGACAAAATGGCTGGATGAAAATATAATATTCAAAAAAAGGTTGAGAGTTGATCCTGGGTTGAGCTGAAATTAATAACGGAGGTAGTATTCCCGTGTTCTACGATGATATAAAACGGTAAGTGAAATTAATAACGGAGGTGGTATTCCCGTGTTCTACGATGATATAAATGGTAAGTGAAATGATTGAATTCATTGTCTGATGAGAGTGCGCTATAGCTCCGTCGGAAAGGTAACTGTACAGCTCGAACCCCAGGTAGTCAAATGTAGTCGTAGGGAGCAGGTATAAGACTTCGGCCAGCCGTCTGAATTCTAAAAGGAGCAGTGAAGGTTATTGCCTGCCCAGCTGGTTAGTGTGGTGTGAGAGTGTCTGTCACAAGGTCGAGGGATGGTATTGTTGTCTTTTGAGGGAAGGTAGTCTGGCTTCCCAGGGTTTCTTTTGTACCGCTTCAGGAAGCGACGTCTTGTATTGTCATTATTTTGAGTGCATTCATTATAGTTGTTTATTTATAGAGTAACGGGGCGTCGGCCACCGAGATGAGTTTATTTGATGCTTCATGTATATTGACTTGTTTGTTTTACCGTAATTAACAGAGTTATGGCTCTGAGTGAATTAATTGTTTATAAGCTAGAACGTGCACACATGCTTGTGGCCTAGAATAAGTCTATTGCCTTCATTGTCTGACTCTTGTGAGGAAGGATGATGATTGTACGAGAAAACATGTCCGAGCCTCCAGAAACCAATTTTGCAAGTTATAAACATGAGTGCGCATTTTTTTTGATAGAATGGCTGGCTTATTCAGGCCATAGTTATGAAGAATTAAGTCTGTTGACGTTTGTTTTTTTTTGTTTTTTTTGTTTTTGTTTTTGTTTTTTTTTTAACTTGAAGCAGTGGACTGCAGTGAAATAGATTATTTTTCTTTTCCTGGTTTCAGCCAGTGTGATTAATTTACTTTTGCATTTTGATGTTGTTGATTAGAGTAATTTAAGGGAGTATTTTGTTGTTTTATTGTCTATGGATGGGAGTAAAATGGGAGATGATGTTTTTGTGAATAAAATTATTTTATATTAGGAGTTCTCTGACATACTGATTTTAAGTTAAGCCTCCTGTGATCCTTGACGATATTCCTAGGATGTTTAGAATAAGTTAGAGCCACCCCGAACAGACCACTACCCGAGCTAGAGTCGGCATCCTAGAAGACATTGAAGGGTACGGTATGTCTGTCTGTCTGTGTGTGTGATTCCCCCCAATCAACTCCTAAACGGCTACAGCTATCGAAAGCAAATTTTGTAAGAGTAAAGATCTATATCTGAATATCTCACGGCCATATTTGATATTGACGTCAGTGCTACCAATTGCTGAAAAATCGCAATTGACATTTGAGTTTTATGTTGGATATCTCAGAAGTTATGCATGCGAATTATTCCAAAATTGGCACACATACAGATAGTAACATTCCGGATTAATTTTCAGAAGTCCATATATGCCAGTGTTGTCAACATGATACTAAGCCTGCCTATAAGTCCAATTTTTAATGCATGTAACTTCTATACTATTAATTGGAACCAACACGACTCTAAGTCTGCTGATAGGTCCAGTTTTTAAATGCATATAACTTATATACTGTACTAATAAATGGATTTCAACCAAATTTCGTATGTGCTTTGTGTACTATAACAGTTATGACTATGTGTATTCGTGAGAATCAGCAGGACTTCCAACTGCTAATAAATGCTCTCTCTATTTGTATAATCCTAATATCAATATATCAGAAAGTATGCAAGCCATCAGCTCTTAACTTTGCACATGTACCGGTACCGGCACCGGCGCCGGACATTCTAGATTATTTTGGAGTAACTAATATACCTCAGCGCTGCCAACATGATTCTAGGCTTTCCAATAGTTTCAATTTTTATTTACATGTAACTTCTATACTAACAAATGGATTTTATCCAAATTTGACACTATAATAGATCATAATATTTCAGATTAATTCTGAGCATCACATACATGATATTGTTCCCAACGTGGTTTTTCGCGCACTGATAAATCCAATATCAAACAGCATGTAACGTCCTTACTATCCATTAGATTTCAACCAAATTTTGTATGTGCATTCTATGCCTTAAGAGATGGAACTATGAATATATTCAGAGTCACTAGGACTGCCAACTGTAGTATGTTACTCCATTAGGCTACACTATTTCAGGTGTATTTCAAACTGCAGTACTTAGAAATGTTAGTATTACCAACTTGATTTCGTTATTATTCTAGATAGGTCTATATACAGTAGATTGGCATGAATCTAAAATTTTAAGAAAAGTCGGCTCTTTAGTTCGTTACGGAACTACTTGTTCTAGGTTTATGCTGTGTCTTTTGTGGGGTTTCACCTAGGAACACCAAGATTGGCTCATCAGCAGGCTCTTGGTGTCCATGCCCGGATTCCCACAGGAGTAGCGAACTGCGCGCTACCTCCCTTCTTATGAAGCGCACCTGCGCTTCTTTACTGCGAGAGCTAAAAGCTCAAGCCGCATTTCACCTAACAATAAAGGCACGGACACTGAGAGCCCACTGATGAGCCTATCTTGGTGTTCCAAGGTGAAACTCCGCACATGACAAGGCATAAACCTAGATCAATTGCTGAGTTTTAATTCCTTGGCCGTGAAAGCCAATATGCAATGCCCTATAAAATTTATAAAATGCCCTTAAAATTCCAAACATTTTACTCTGATATCTGGTTTCTGAATATGCATTCAAAATTACCGTACTTAGTTTAATAAAGATCAAGTTTATTTAATTAAATTATAGAAATTTTGAAGAAATAATAACAATTACTGATGAAGTGATTTGTTTGTCATTTTACTGCCAAGTATTGAGCGTTCCTTTCATCAGTCCTAAATTGCAATGTACAATAAAGACCATTTGCAGATTTTCACAGCAAAATGACTGCCTATTGTTTGCTAACTAAGCCTTGTACATTGAGAAGCTCCTTTTCCACTTGTACTGATGCTAGAGGAGCTTACTATGACACTAGCTTCTAACTCTCCTGGTAGTTCTCCTAGAGAACATTTCTCACCCGACAGAGCATCTGTAATTGAAGAGAGCAAACCCTTTATTTTCGTTCAAAAGCAGCATCAATTTCATCGCTACATCCCTCCCCACCTTGCACTTTACATTTTCTAAGTCACTCACCACTGTTTTTACCAGGTCTATTTGCTCCACTAACTTAACACCAGATTTTTCTAAGCAAGTTATAGCACCAGGTAGGAATCCAAAAAGGTAAAATACACCCACGAAATACTTCAAATGCATATAAAATGCAATAAACCTCGATAAGAATTGAAAAATTAAATGCAATTAAAACCCCCTTAAAATGCCCAATCCCACAAAATTAGAGAAAAATGCGCAAAACTATACCCTAAAATACGCTTAGTTGAACACTTATTACTCTGAAACACATTTATATACAACTCATTAATACATTGGGCTTTTATTTTAGAACTTCATAAGCTTTTTATTGGCAAGATATAATTTCAGCGCAGTGACTTCATTGGTTTCATTATTTTTATATTTATACATTGCTGGTGAAGTTTTGAGGTATCAAATGTTCCATCATTACTGCTGATTCCAACATGATTTTATGGTGTTCTCAACTGTTGCTGCCGCACTGAACCGGTACATTTGTGTTTTCCATTAGCATCTATAGACCACAGTGAGGTGTGTATTGAAAGTGTTCATAGTTTATAAGACTTTTGACATCACTTATATTACTTAAGGCGTTATAATTTTTTTCAATCTCTCTTTTTGGTGCACCATACAAGATTCAATTTTAAGGGAATTTTTAGTGTTACGCCAAACAATATTATCTTGAATCGTTTTCTGTCATATCGGCTGATGAAGGGGCCAAAACTATTAATTAGGCCTCGAAACATGTCCCACTAATGACCACACAGTGATCATATTTAATAAAAGTATTGATCAGGTGGAACCTTTAACCTGTTTATACATTGGGCTTACCAAAAAAAGATGCAAAATCATCAAAATCCTAGCCGTAGTTATCCATTTATACAGTAGGTTACATGTTATGGAGCTGAAGATCATAAATATATTGTATTACTCACCCATCAAGACCGGGGCTTTGTTCTTTCGACTATTGGTGTCCAGGTAGCTGAGACCCAACATTAATTGACCTGCGTCTCCTACACCCATCAGGAACTTGGTCATGAAGATAAGAATAGCCGGTGCATATGTTCCTGTACCCTCAAAACACTCTTTTTCGTCCGCTTCACCAGCACCACACACGGGATGGCCACCTGCCGGAACGCAATCCACAATCAGTATGATCGAGGACATGATATACACACCTTATGAGATTTTCCTCTGTAATCTAAACCAAAGAAAATGGTGGCCGTCGGGATTTTCTCTGCCAGTTGAAACGCTCATAGATATAAAAATTCCAGGCCACAAGTTTAATGGGGTTATATCAAAGATGGCTTCGGTGGTGTGGTTGGTAGCATGCTGAACTGCTGTGCAATTAACAATACTCTCGCCCCAATCGCCGAGATTCGGTACAGAGGGTGTTCTGGTTGGTTGGTTCCTCAGTTTAGGGGCTGCGACAACGCGGTCATGTAGCCCCGTGTACTTTGGGTGTGTGTAGAATCTGTCTGATAACCGGTGTTAATTGTGATGTCTGTATTAGTGTGTGCTATCTGTTTTTAATTCAAATAAAGACTGCAAACATTCAATTTTCAAGTAGTTCCTACTTTTGCTACCAAACGCCACCGTCAACGACAACTCGTTCTGAACTTGGTTACTAGATGCCACCGCAGTCGGATCCTGGCAACGAACGTTGGAACCTAAGAGCGTTAGTCAAATCTAACCTATAATTTAGCTTCACACAAGTGTAATTAGTGGAAAGTTCTTTTACATGCCATAAATCTATGACATGGGACCGCTGGCTTTACTTCCGCTCCGAAGGAAGGCATACTGAGGGTTTTTAACGTTCTAAAAAAAGTCGACGACTTCGGCCGGGTTTGAACCCACGACCTAGAGCATAGATATTATAATTCAAAAAGAAAGAAAAGGAGAGAGAGAGAGAGTTTTTAAGTAGGCTACTCAGGTTGTGCGTAATATTCCACTGGATTGCCTTGCAATGTGGGCAATTTATTTACCTTGTTCGTGATCATCGCTCAATTGGGTATCAATTTCTCTGTTTTAATATTACAATTTGTAATAAGAATTGGGAAGAATGCGGCCGTGTCCTGAAGTTAGGAACCATCCCGGCATTTGCCTAAGAGTAGAAGTGGGAAACCAGGGAAGACCACTGAAGTGGGAAACGAACCCACCGCTTCTCAGTTTTGCCTCAGACCTGAATTAAATTTCTTGGCAGAGCCAGAACTCGAACCCGGACCTCCGTGGCGATAGCCAAGAATGCTAGCCGCTACACCACGAGGTGGTTGGTTGGTTCCTTAGTTTAGGGGCTGCGACAACGCGGTCATGTAGCCCCGTACCACGAGATAGTCTCAGAGTAAATCAATAAAGATCTGAGTGGTAGGCTTTTAATTTTCAAAGTTTAAATTATACGCCAATCAATACTTACACAAATATATCTATTATATAATGTACATGTTTCGACGTAACATTGAGGTCTTCTTCAGCTAATTTAAGAATGAAATCAATTAAGAATAAAAATAAAATACTATAGATGTACTTAAGTCTAATGTTTGTTTGATGTGAAAAATGTTTATGAGATAAATTGTAATTAAAAGAATGAAATAATAGTACATTATGCAACGAGCCTATAATGGCAATAATTAAGACACGAGTATGTTTATAAAACGAGCGTAGCGACTTTTATAATTTCCATACGAGTTTCTTAATTACCATTATAGCCGAGTTGCATACGTCTGTTTATGTTCGACGATAATTATAACTATTTTATGTTCGAACATAGATATTCGTAAATATCTGTCGAGATTTCGCCAGTTTTATGGACTGAACAGAGCACATGGGACGCAGAGAATACTTTGTATTTGACCATGGCCTCCTGGAACACCCCACTATGACACTCGCCACTCAGCGAAATTTAAAATAGGGGGCCATGGAAGTGAGCGCAGGTGAGATGCTATCCTCACCTAATTGGTCACACAACTATTTCTTGAGCTCTGATTGGTGGGAGAAACAGTATATAATGTACTATTATGAGCCTCATTATAGTACATGTTTCTGACATATAATATTTACATTTCGCCAGGGTCGAACATAAAATAATATAAATGGATATCCTTACAATATAATATTAATTGTAAATAAATAAAATAAAATATAAGATTGGGCTTCACATTAAATTTTCAAAATACAGTTAGAAAAATAAGAAATTTTGTAATAGTAAGTGTAAATAAAATATTGGGCTTTGTATTAAAAATTCAAAAATATAGACAATTAAATAATTTAATATGGAGACTAATTTTCAGGGTGGAAATGAATGTGCTCGGATTACAAAGAGCAGACCCCCGCCAAGTGAAGAATTTCTGACCTCGAGTGGTGTTGTGGAGTTCAGCATGAGATCCGTACTCCTCCGTCAGATCCAGTGCGTCTTGCCCGGGTCCGTAGATGATGTGAGGCAATACTCCCACAATGCAGGCCATCCCAGTCATCAGTCCACCCACTGCGATCAGACGGGGCTGGCGGCAACGACTGCCTAGGTAGCCCATGATGATTGAAGAGACGGCAATCCCGATGTCAAAACCCGTCATGACGATACCTGTTAGCAAAAAGGAAAAATGTGAATCTTACGTTCTACTAGAGAGTACCAGCTTTGCGATTTTCACTCATTATCACTATCTTAGAATTGTGGCATTACTAGACAATTGATATTGTAATTATTCTGTAGGTTAACAATAATTACTGGAATATGCGAAAAAAAAACTGAAAAACGTTACATATATTTGTTATGGACTATAGAAGTGGGAGAAAAATAAATGATGACATGTTTCGCTCGTCAAGCGAGCATCTTGAGGTCCAAATTACAATACATTATTTGCCCTGCATGGATGGCGCCATGCATAATGGCAACTCACGACTTCGTGCTACCAAGAATAAAAGGGTAAATTTTAACTACGTGCTCGCCGGATCTAGGTACATGAAAACGAAAAAGGAAGAAAGCTTGAATAGTTTTACGTGACCGTTAATCCTGCGACCACGAGTCAAGGGACCTCATTTTTACGTGGAATCCAATCCAAAGGACATGGCATTTCACTTCGAAAAACTCATATGAATTCACCGGGAATCGAATCCGGTCCACCTTGGTGAGAGGTAAACAGCTTGATCACTGAGCCACCACGCCCCTAAATACATGAAACACTTGTGAACTCTGCTCGATATGAAAAATTATGAACTCTGTCTAACGCTATATAAAATGCACCGTTTCTTCTTGGTCGGTGCAATCTACGTGCGCAATGTCTCCTCGCACAGCGCATGCGTATATTGAGTCCAATCTCAGTATTCTTATCCAGCTGTTACGTGGACAGTACACTATCGCCGAACATTCGCCCGAATGTTTCGCCGAATGTTCGGGTGGGATTGCGACCGCGAATGTAGACGAATGTGCAACCCGAACTACCCCGAACTAACCAAGTACACCATTGCCTAAGTTCGGCCGGACCATGCTGAACCCAATCGTGCATATTCGCTGCAAAACATTCCCGCCAAACCCACTCATTGTGACCTTTATCGTTAGAACAAAACTTTTTATTTTTTCCCAAAAAAGTCCATATTTGAAATTCCTATATTTTGGAAACTAGGAAGTTTACAAAAAAGTTTGTTTCGCGTAAATGAATGGTCCTTATCCCCTCTATCCCCAGACCAGGTTTCAAGTCTCTAGGACAAAACAATTAGTAGGGGGATGGTGGGGCTTCTGACGTCAGAGGGAGTGGTGGTGGGGGCTTAGAAACTACAGCGTTTCCTCATTAGACCACTCCATCAATAAATAAAGAAATCGCACCAGTTAACAAATAAATAATCAACGATCACTGCACTGAATACTGTAGACAGTGCGCGTGCGTGGCTACACGAATGCAAGCGAGTGTGTACTGGCTCGGTTAGTACCTGTCCGCGCTCGGCATTCGCCCTAGCTCGTCTCCTTTGATTCGTGTCGGTAGACCGCCAAAATAGCGAGATCAGCCGAACACGAATGTTGCCGATGCGAACTACATCGAATGTACACGAACACACCGGGTACACTATCGCGCTCGTCTCTGTTCGCCCACATTCGGCGATAGTGTACTGCAGGCTTTAGGGTGTGGTCCGTGCAGATAACATGGTAACGTGTGAGCGCCAACAATAGAGGGCGACGAGGTACTGGGCGAGTGTAGCGGAAGACTATCATGGGATATCACGAGTGGCCGGCCCATTTATAATTTTGGCAGTCTAGTCCCTGACTCGAAGTCAGTCTTCTAACTTCACGATGTGAATGTATATGTACTGTATATGATCTCGCCGTCCGCTTTATAAGTGAGAGTGGGTTGTTTTTGTTGTTGTTGTTGTTGTTGTTGTTGTTTGAGTCTTCAGTCTTTTGACTGGTTTGATGCAGCTCTCCATGCCTCCCTGTCCTGAGCTAATCGCTTCATTTCTACATAGCTCCCACACCCTACGTCCGAGGCAATCTGTTTAACATATTCTAACCTTGGTCCACCCCTACAGTTCTTGTCCTCGACCCTTCCATCCATAGCAGTCGCCAGAAACATCTCTCCTCTCCCACTATTCTTAATACCTCTTCGTTTGTAACCCTATCTACCCATCTGATCTTCATCATTCTCTTGTAACACCACATTTCAAACTCTTCAATTCTCCCCTTTTCTGCTGCACCAATAGTCCAAGTTTCACTTCCATACAGTGCCACGCTCCAGACAAAGGCCTTCAAAAATGACTTCCTACCACCTAAATCTATATTCGATGTCAACAGATTTCATTTCCAGTGTACATTTTTGACTCAAAGACTAGGTCATTTTTGAATGCTGAATTTTTGTTTATCCGTAATTTTTGTTTTATAATTATTCGTTTTGTTTAATTTTTTGTTTTATTTATTTTCGGTCTTTCCAAATTTAGGTGTCCACCTCTAAATTTTAAATTTCCATTCCAAATTTGTATACTTTAATCTGTGTTAAGAAGGGCAGATGACCTCGCAGTTAGGGTTAAAACAACAATAAATAACTCACTAACAAGTCGAGAATCACGAACATCTCGAGTTTCTAAGAATGTTTCCCGGACTCAACCATCATGGATGAAAGAAAGGAGTGTGGAACAAAGCTCGAAAGTAGCTGATTTTGAATTAAAATGGCCCACAGTCGATCTAAACAAAAAGGATAGATAGCCTGTCCTGTAACTCACCTGAGGTCCTGCTGGGTATCTTGAACCGCTTCTCCAGTGTGGTCAGGATTCCCACGTTGTAGCTATTCAATGCCGCCATGTTCATGACCATCAGACCATGCACGATCACGTAAATCTTTTTGCTGGCCAACTTTTGAAGCCACGCTGGATGGAAAGGTCCCAAACCACAGCGCGTGTCATCTTCCACTTGTGGCTGCGATTACATTGGTTAGTGGGATTACAATCAAGAGAGTTACATATAAAATCATTACACAACAATCTCACACTTCCAATACAAGAAAACAGTGTTTCCATTAGGTACCTTTCCGAGGAGGGGTAGGGGAGGAAAAAGAAATTACACCGATGATTTTGTTGTTGATTGATTTAGGGGCTTTGCGACTTCGCGGTCATACAGTCCGTGAACTTGGGTGAGATATATATATATGAGAATTTGTCTGATAACCTGTGTTGTTGTGGTGTCTTTAGTAGTGTGTATGAGGAAATTCAGGTGAGGATTGGTAAGCAGGAAGCCGTGGCCTTATGTTAGGACCATCCTGGTATCTGCCTGGAGAAGAAGTGAGAAACCACGGAAAATCACTTCCAAAATGGCTAAGATGGGAATCAAACCCTCCTCTACTCTTTTCAGTTTTGCTCTAAGTTTGAACTCTAAGTGAAATGGTTGCGTGGCGCAGCGGTAATGTCCGCGCCTACTGTGCCCAAGGATGCAGGATTGAATTCTGGGGCAGTCAGTTGAGGGAGCGCAAATGTGAGTGAGCCGTGTCAGTAGATTTACTGGTAGGTTAAAGATCCCCTTTGGGGCTAAATTTCTGCACCCTGAGGTCTCTAAAAGCCTCAGTAGTTAAAAGGGACGTAATAGTACATTATCCAACGAGCCTATAATGGCAATAATTAAGACACGAGTTTCTATACGAGTGTCTTAATTACCATTATAGGCGAGTTGCATACGACTGTTTATGTTCAACGATAATTATTATAACTATTTTATGTTCGAACATAATTATTCATAAATATCTGTCGAGATTTCGCCAGTTTTATGTACTGAACAGAGCGCATGAGACGCAGAGAATGCCTTGTATTTGACCATGGCCTCCTCGATTACCCTACTATGACACTAGACCAGGCAGTGAAATTTAAATTAGAAGGCCGTGGAACTCAGCGCATCTAATTATCTAATTGGTCAAACAACTGTTTCTTGAGCTCAGATTGGTGGGAGAATCTGGTTCATAATGAAAAATAGTGTTATAATGAGCCTCATTATAGTACAGTTTTCTGACATATAATAGTCAGGGTCGAACATAAACAATATTCCCACTGTGCATACCTCTCGAGGAGAACCTTTGATCTCCACCAGCGGAACTTCTTCTGCCTCATGTGTACGCTGAGACGGTCTTTCCGCTTTGCCACTCATCTTCCTAATGCTGGAGTCTGTTATCACAAACTCGTGAGGAAACACCTTATCATTTCACATACCAATTACATAAAATGTCATGTAAGATTACTATGAAGGTCACAATGGCAATCATTGAGGATATTCGCTCCCTAAACTCTTCATCTCAGTGGCGGCTGGTGACTTGCAGTTTAGGGGATGAGTATTTGCATTGGCTATAATTTAAACTGTGAACTTTTCCATTCCATAAAATAATGTTCATGAAGTTCAACCATGATATGTGGTTGTAGATGTACTGTACCTTGACTTTAGAATTGTGAAGTGGTGGGGATTGTTGTTGTAAGGGAACACCGAGGTGGTCTGTCTCCCTTTTCAGTTGGAGGAAACCCTATCTTGAATATTTTGAATTATGTCCAATATCACGCAGAAGGATCTATCACCTTCTGTTATATTATCCAGTGGCGTAACTAGGATTGCTTCTAGAGGGGGATGATCTGAGTTAAAATTATATTGGTGGTTTAGGGCTCCGACATAATGAGACATAACAAATGAAAGCTAACATACGGTCAGGAAGGTTCAATTTTCCTTTTTACATGTTTGATTTCATGGGCATTTGATTCATTGAATTTGCACTTATCAATGTGCAAATGCTCAAACATTAACATTTAAAACTTCTTTTCTTTACTGTCGACTTGAGCCTCTATGGACTGCGTGTTAACAACCACTCTCATTTCAGTGTCTGCGTCTTGTTCATTTGCCGGCTTTGACATCTTGCCAATATATCTTGAGCCCATCTGTCAGCTTATTCTTCCACTCCACTGTTAAAGGGCCTTTCCATCTTCTGGGTTCTGTCTCCACCATAAAACCCTGGTAGCTTTTCACCATCCTTCTGAAACTATTTTTAAAATATTAAATCATAAAATCCAGTTTTCTTCGCAAAATCATCTGGCCCTTTTTATTCCTCGACATTGTATAAAATAATATTAATAAACTAAAGTTTAACTTAAAACAGCAATAAAACTTAATACAATATTATTCACTTTCCAAGATGACACTCACACTCGGATAATAACAGAATGGCAACTGACAAGTAGTGTATTTTTGGAAAGAGATGATGATAAATAGTGCCACCCCTCTGGCTAACTGAACAGCTGACTATTTTGCTCATTCAGTAACTGTTAAGTTAGGGTACCACTAAATATGGTACACGATTGAAAAGGAATGCTTTCAAACACAATCCAATCATTTATCATCAATCCGAAGATTGGTTTTATTCAAAATTAAAAGCTTCTTCAAATTTAATATTTTCAATATTTGACTCCGGGAGAATTGATCACCCTAATCACCCCCCCCCCCCCCATAGTTACGCCACTGGTATTACCCATAAAACAACATTTTTAATTATTTGCTTGTAAATATTAATTTAGTGCAGGTAATAATAATAATAATAATAATAATAATAATAATAATAATAATAATATCGTATGGCCTCGGGAGCCAGGTGCAAGCTTCTTTAATTGACGCCCAGATGGCAGCTTGTATATCGAAATTTGTATCGCTCCTTGGAGAGCTATGAATGTCAAGGAGGTTAGATATCTACGCTCCTTGACACTATAGCACTTTCTAGTAGAGAAAGGAGGAACTTTTTATGTTGGCGGAAAATCCCGAGATTAATTTTGCCATTATGAACACGGCCTACTGAATTCAAATGGTTTATTTAACATGCCAACATCGTATGACATGCGTACCGTGTTTTTTGTTGCCTTTCAAAAATCACTTACCAGGGAGAGGAGCGAACCTGCAAGCTTGGGGTTGGCAGTCGGACATTATAATCACACACCCACCGTGGCAAGCTTAGGGCAGGTTATCTCTAATTACTTAACACTTACAGACAAAAACGCATATTAAGGAAAGTACTGTAATAAAAACAAAAACAAAAACTAAACCCTGTGGCGCTACAGCCCATGAAGGACCTACGCCTACCAAACGATCGCCGCCCAGCCATTTGACCTGCAGATTATGGGGTGACGCGTGCGTTGGGTCCCCTCGGCCGTTAATTTTGGTCACTGTGACTGGGGCACTGCCTCACAGTCAGACAGCTCCTCAATTATTGTCCTCGCGAGATTGAGTGAACCCCGTTCCAGCCCTCGCGTCCGTTTCTTAAATCCCTGATGGAGCCGGGATTCGAACCCGGGGCCTCCGGGTGTGAGGCAGGTGCGCTACCCCAACACCACGGGGCCAGCAGGAAACTCCTGTACACCAGGTGAATCTGCTGCCCCTAATAATCCTTTGTGATCAATGCAAATAAAGTGCACAATGTGTCCTCGACAGCGCTTATGCATATTCAGTTGTTTCGGGATTCTACTCGGGCTTTAAGAAGAATTCTCACGTGCTTAAGACCGGCCACGAATGACATGCCCATCTATACGTCTTATTTATTTATGTATTTATTTATATATTTATTTATTTATTTATTTATTTATTTATTTATTTATTTATTTATTTATTTATTTATTTAGCGTATGGCTTTTAGTGCCGGGAGTGTCCGAGGACATGTTCAGCTCGCCAGAGGCTGTAGCTGCTTCAAGCGGACACCCATGGGGTGAGCTGCAGGTTCCATTCAATATTAAGTAGTTCCAACTTTCGCTACCAGATGTTACTGACATCTAGTGGTGAACCTTGAAACCTTGATAGAGCGTTTCAACGAAATCTAACCTAGAAATTTAGCTTCACACAAGTTTAGTTAGTGGAAGGATCTTTTACATGCCATAAATCTATGACATGAGACCGCCGGCTTTACTTCCTCTCCGAAGGAAGGCGTACTGAAGGATTTTAACGCTCTTAATTAATCCGACGACTTCGGCTGGGTTTGAACCCGTGATCTTGGGCACAGCAGTTCAGGATGCTACCAACTACGCCACCGAAGCCGCTATCTATACGGTATACCGGGTGAATCAGCTGCCCCCTAATAATATTCTTTTATGCAGCCCAACTAACGCGTGTTGTCAGGAAGGTCGATATTTCTCTGGTTGCATCCCGCATGGTACTAATGCACTGCAAGCATGTCCTGCAAACGATACTGAACACTATTGTTTTCCCTCGATGTGACGGCAGACTAATACGAGGGTAGCCGCCTCGTTGCGTAGTGGCTAACATTCTTGGCTGTCATCGCGGAAATTTAATTCTGGTCTGAGGGTTGGAACGAGGTACATTCAGCCTCGTGAGGCAAAACTGAGAAGAGATACGTTCGATTCCCACCTCAGCCATCCTGGAAGTGGTTTTCCGCACACACTAATACATCCATAACAGTGACACAGGTTATCAGACAAATTCCACACACACCCAAGTACACAGGGCTACATGACTCCGATGTCGCAAAGCCCCTCAATGAATCAACAACGGCTAATACGAGGGAAACGTTATAGTGTTCAGTTTCGTTTGCAGAATATGTTTGCAGTGCGTTAGTACAATACGGGATGCAAGCAGAGAAATGTCGACCTTCTTGACGACACGCGTTAGTTGGGCTGCATAAAACACTATTATTAGGGACAGCTGAATTATTATGGCATCATAGGAAGTATATGATACACTCACCTGACGTGTGCTCATTGTTGTCCTCAGTTCACACTCAAAGTGCGGTCCTTGCTCATCAAGTACATAATAACTGTGTCCAGCCGCCCACGGCTCCAGCAGACCGGAAAGCCGCCCACTGCCACAGACTGGCAAGCTACAGGTTCGACACAATGTCTGAGACTCATTTGTCCGTAGGTCTCAGACGTTCAGAATTGACCGAGAACCTTCAGTTTTCACGGCCATCCATAGGTATGGGAAAATTCTCAGTGGAGACATTATAAGCCAGCCCGAAGGTCTTCTTACAGGATCCTATTCGAAGTACTCTCGTTGTTGTTGTTGTGATTGTTGTTGTTGTTGTTGTTGTTGTTGTTGTTGTTGTTGTTGTTGTGTGTTGCCTATATCTAAGCCCATCTCAAACAACGCTCCCCTTTAGTAAACCCAGGATTTAGTACACAAATGATTCCTAATATAAAAACACATACAGAGATTTGTATATTTAGCATGCTGAGCTTCTATGCCCAAGGTCATGGGTTCAAACCCGGCCGAAGTCGTCGCATTCTTTAAGAGCGTTAACAATCACTCAGTATGCCTTCCTTTGGAGGGGAAGTAAAACTGGCGCGGCAGTCCCATGATAAACAACCTTCCACTAATTAAACTTGTGTGAAGCTAAATTATATTATAGGTTAGATTTGATTAACGCTCTTAGGTTCCAACGTTCGTCGCAAGAAGCCGACTGCGATGGCATCTACACACATCAAAAAAAGTTTTGCATCACCTCGGTTCCCAGATCTCCGGCATATAGACGTTGACTGTGTATATTGTATCCAAGATACAGTCCTTTTGACTGTTCATAGATGTCACTAAAACTGCTCAAAGATGTAAACAACCATGCATGAGCAGGGCCTATTAGACGGAGGGGGTACGACAGCCGATCAGTTCCAGTCATTCCACCAGGACGAAGGTACGCTGCTCATGTTGTCTGTAGTTCTACCATGCCTAGAAGGTCAATACCGCAGTTCGATCGCGTCCGCATTGTTACTTTGTGTCAAGAAGGGCTCTCAACAAGGGAAGTTTCCAGGCGTCTCAGAGTGAACCAAAGCGATGTTGTTCGGACATGGAGGAGGTACAGAGATACAGGAACTGTCGATGACAGGCCTCGCTCAGGCCGCCCAAGGGCTACTACTGTAGTGGATGACCGCTACTTACGGATTGCCGCTCGGAGGAACCCTGACAGCAATGCCACCATGTTGAATAATGCGTTTCGTTCAGCCACAGGACGTCGTGTTTCAACTCAAACTGTGCGCAATAGGCTGCATGATGCGCAACTTCACTCCCGACGTCCATGGCGAGGTCCAGCTTTGCAACCCCGACACCATGCAGCGCGGTACAGATGGGCCCAACAACATGCTGAATGGACCCCACGGAATTGGTATCACGTTCTCTTCACCGATGAGTGTCGCATATGCCTTAAACCAGACAATCGTCGGAGACGTGTTTGGAGGCATCCTGGTCAGGCTGAACGTCTTAGACACACTGTCCAGCGAGTGCAGCAAGGTGGTGGTTCCCTGATGTTTTGGGGTGGCATTATGTGGGGCCGACGTACGCCACTGGTGGTCATGGAAGGCTCCGAAACGGCTTTACGATACCTGAATGACATCCTCCGACCCATAGTGCAACCATATCGGCAGAATATTGGAGAGGCATTTGTCTTCATGGACGACAATTCTCGACCTCGTCGTGCACATCTTGTGAATGCGTTCCTTCAAGATAACGACATCGCTCGACTACAGTGGCCAGCATGTTCGCCAGACATGAACCCTATCGAACATGCCTGGGATATGTTGAAAAGGGCTGTTTATGGACGTCTTGACCCACCAACCTCTCTAAGAGATTTACGCCGAATTGTCGTTGAGGAGTGGGACAATTTGGACCAACAGTGTCTTGATGAACTTGTGGATAGTATTCCACGGCGAATACAGGCATGCATCAATGCAAGAGGACGTGCTACTGGGTATTAGAGGTAGTGGTGTGTACTGCAATCTGGACCACAAATGCTGAAAGTCTAGCTGTATGATGGTACAACATGCAATGCGTGGGTCTCATGAGCAATAAAACGAGCTGAAATGTTGTTTGTGTTGATCTCTATTCCCTTTGTATTTAACGGTTCCGGAACTCTTGGAACCGAGGTGATGCAAAACTTTTTTTGATGTGTGTAGTAACCAAGTTCAGAAACTAGTTGGTCATTGACGGTGGCGTTTGGTAGCAAAAGTTGGAAATACTTAAAAATCGAATGTCTGCAGTTCTTACTTGAATTAAAAACAGATAACACACACCAATACAGCCATCACAATTAAAAACAGATAACACACACCAATACAGCCATCACAATTAAAACCGGTTATCAGACAAATTTTACACACGCCCAAAGAACACGGGGCTACGTGACCATGTATATTCTTAGGCTTACTTATGAGTAGTTCTCTGGAATAAGAAGATAGCTAGCCATTTCATGACTGGAGCGCTGGGTACCGCCTGGCGGATGAATATAATTTGCCGCCCTTAAACTGAGGAACCAACCAACCAAATTTTTGTATTAAAATAGAATAGTATTGAACCCCTGCAAAGAAGCAGATGAGACTCAATTTCGGGGGGTGTAACAGTCCATTTCGTAAAGTTGTTGTTAAGCGCTTCTTATAACATGCAGGGTAACATATAACAAAATAACATGCAGGAAAAAGTGAATACCGGGATTAAAACATATGAATTTAATAAACAGATCAACAAATTTACACTATTTACAACAACAAAAAAACAAGGTCTCCCAAATGACACCCACTTGAATTAATAAAATTGCCAAACTAGGCCTGATCTCAGGAGAGATCGTAAACATCTGGACCAAATGTCCCAAATTACTGCAATGACATGTGCGTGTGCGGCTTTTCTACATGCGTTACGATGTGTACAAATTAATGCGAGATTCGTTACCTTCCAGTAAACCTTCAGGGGATGAATCTGCATTGTCTTAGAGCTAGACAGACACGAGGAACCAACTAAACACTAATTAAACTAATCCGACACTTCCTACACTAAATATGACAAAATAATTTCCGCATGAAATTGGAATCAAAAAATTGCCGTATCAAACAGCATTAACGCCTAAAATTAGGACTTTTCAAATCAACACAAGTAAATCAACACGTGACCAATCCAGAAAATACACACATGGCCGCTTGCCATTTTTACAAGAAAATACAAAATACACCCAACGGTGTCACAACAAACAACAAACTAACATAAGCAAATGAAATGAGTCACAGAAATCACTAGGCTCAAAGCCAACATTTACATCATAAAACAAATATTTCATTTCATACGATATGCGGTAATTCGTAACGGATATGGCGAACTCCCAAATGAAATTATGATCCAATGACCATTAAAAGAACAGGTTTGCTACAGATATCTTACAGGGGTCAGTCGGTCAGCTGGACTGCCTAAACGATGAATCACCAGACATAGACGGGCGCAAAGTGGAATCTGCTCATCTGTCAACCCACGTGTCAATTACCTCGACCTGCCGTAGCAATGGCTCGAGTCTCGAAAAAGCGTGCTCCCAATAGCACATAATATACGTGTGTGTGTCAAAATAAAATATCTTAGCATTTCCCACGGAAATCCAAGAATCTGCACAGGACACGGTAAGGTAGCCTCCCCGAGCGCTTCCCCCGTCCAAAAAAGTACAACCACTAATATTTGAGGGCGGTAGACACATTCTACCCCTCATCACGAAGAATCAATACACACACCTTGACACAATACACACACCAGAATCACACGTATGGGTTTGACAGAAATCTGAAATAAAAGACATGAATATTTTCCACCGACTTGCGCTCCCAATCTAGTCCGTGACTGAAGAACCTGAAAAGGGATCTCAAAAAAACTCAAAAATATAGAACTAAGGTGTTCTACAGTGACATTTTAACTTGTTGCGCTCGGCAACCCTAGTATGAATAAAAACCTATTCGTAAAAACATCTAACAACTTTTACCACCTTCTCCTACTAAAAATGAATTTGAATAAAAGCACCATTTATCGACCATGACGAATTTCACATTAGCATGAATAAAATCAAAATGCACGCGCCGTGCATACTAATAATAACTCATAAGAAAAAAATATACAATCAAACAAAATTTTGGCCACGTGCCAACGTACATTTAACAGATAACAGTGTCGGCGCACGAAATTTAAATACACAAGAAAAACAATGAATAAGATTATTTACAACGTTCCCGCGTCTAATCTAGCTACATATTGAATAAATAAATTGTTTGTACATCACCGTGCAGCTTGCAGAAAATCAATCTCCATCCCAATGCATTCCCCCACGGGAAATCTACTCCGTCATCGTCGACATTCTGGTAGAGGCGTAGCACTTCATTCCACCAATCGACCTTCCTGTAGACATCGTGGCGTGGATTCTTGAAAAGAAATGTTCAAAATTAATATTCTACCTAGCTAGAATCGCTATGAGCTACTGACTTTCACTCAAAAGTCCTGGGCGATTACTTCCACGTTGAACTGGCCCTATCTAAGCATTTGCTTACTTCACATGCACATATACATCACACAAAAAAATATAACACAAAATTTACAGAAAATATTACAATCTTTGTCCGCCACGCAGCTGGAATTTAACAAGCCTCACAAATTACGTATGCCGAGTAGCGCTTATCTCAACTAGAGATCTCCCCTCCGCTAGGCATGAACTCTGCTCCCAAGAGCACAATAAAATGTTCGTTCAGACTGACGTGAAGTATGCTCACCAGAGCCTGATAAAATCGTGTCTCAAACCGGCGTGAACGATGCTCCTCAGAGCTCGATAAAGTTGTGTGTCAAACTACTCATCACTGATCAATTTATTAGAAACTGACAGAATGGAGTGGAGTGGGGGCAATCTGTAAAATAATCTGTAATTTTCAACTCACAGACTTGGGACTATTATCAAACTTCTTCTTTTTATTTAAACGTCTCAATTCACTCATGCGGAATCATATCACATCGGCGGTTCTTCATACACGTGTTTTTAGCGCCTTTTTTTGGTACGCAAATCTCCGCGTGGTTTAGGCGTCCTCTCTCCTGATTCGCTGATTCAATCGTGTATCGGTTGGAAATTCACTTCTGGCACGCCCATAATGACGCCAACTTGGATGCGCGTTCACCCTGAATTTGTCCTTGAACTCGGCTTAACTGGTCATCCCCAGGAATAACTACCACGCTACCTCGGTTGCAAGCGTTGCGACACACTACCTGTCTTCCCGTTGTCAATCTCCAACATGCACTGTCTGGATATCAGTAATAATAATAATAAAAATCATGAAGACTTATTTATCGGCCAATCAATAAGGGTTCATTTATCCTCAGCAAGGTTTTGAAATTCGAAGCAAGTGATTGATTTGTATTTTAAAAACAATATCCACAGTAGTATAGATAATATCAGTTAAGTATCTCACTCGTTTGCCTGAGTGTGCATTCACAGTCCCAATTAGTGTGCGCGCTTCTCGTTGCAATGTTCCCCTCTGCTATGTCATTCACCCGTCTCGCTAGACCTTCCCTCTCTTACTCACACAATTACAACTTCGGCCAGACCTGCCGTCTTGTTTACAAACAAAGCTCGCTCTCCCAGGTATCACGTAGCCTCGTGCATTTGAGTGTGGGCTCTCAACTTAATTTTTGCAATATGATTCTGCATTCCCTGTCCTTATTACTCATCAAATGGTTCCCTTCTTCTTCTGCTCCCATCTTCTTCTTCCGCTACCGGCCTCTTCTTCTGCTACCGTCTTATTTACCATATTTCCAGACCCTTGCCTGAAACTTCGTCCCGCGAATTTCTTCTGCTGTTTTTCCGCGTCTCCTCCTGTCTTGTCACCTTTTCTGTATCCTCGTTACTGTGATTGTCGGGATTTTTTCTACTTGACATCGCACGCCCCCACTTCTCTTTCTCTGTTTCCTCTTATGCATTTAATTCGTCCAGATATTTTTGCGACTCAGCGTAACGCTCGTTCCATTCATCACGGAAATCTCTCTGGTTTTCTTGCCGATAATTCCTCTGATTATTCCATCTACCGTCCCCGTTCCTTTGATATGATCTATCATGCCTTTGGTTTCCTCTCCAGTTAGTGTTTTCTCGCTGGTACGTCCTCTGATTGTGATTGTTGTTCTGATTGTTGTAATTATCACGGCGATTTTGGAAGTTCCTATTGTTATTATTATTGTATTGGTTTCGACCGTCGAATTCCTGCCGTCTGGGCGTAAATTGTGTGCTAGTGGACTGTATCTTCGTCTGATTGTTCTAACTTTGACCGTTTTGATGCCCCTGAACTATTTCTGCGGTGTTCACGCATTCCATATTCCGTCTCCCTGTCTGCGGACTAACCATACTCGTTTCGTCCAAGTGGCGGAGTATCTCCTCGGCCTGAACTGCGGTTTTGATATTTCCTGCCACTAAAAATTGCTGTATGTTCATCGGAAGCTGCTTGCCGATAGTTAATACCATGTTTTCCTCTGACGGAGGTTCGTCAAAATCCCGGAATTTTACTAGCTGCTGACTAAAAAACTCAGAAAACCTTGTAGGGTGTGTACTATGGTATTTTCTGGTATATAAGTCCATCCTCAATCCCTGCTGCAGTGAAGGACTCCAAAACTTCCTCAAAAATGCTTCTTTAAACTGGGCCATGTCATTAAACGTATACTTGAAGCTTTGAAATCAGATTAAACTTGAGCCCTCTAAAAATTTCTCCACTAGACGAAGCTGTTTTGCGGGACTGACGTGTTGGTCATTAAAATAATCATCCTGCTGGCGCAAGAATGCTTTTGGAGTAGATCGGAAATTTTCCCTGAATTTGTCTGGTTTAAAATAATTTCCCCTAATGACTTGTATGACTTGGGCAGGTGTCACACCAGGTTGTGGAGTTGACGTCTCCCCTCTGTAATTGTGGAATGTGTCGCAAGTTATCTTTGGACTCTGACCTCGGCTCGTATCCTCAGTT
The DNA here is from genome assembly GCA_946902985.2 of Meconema thalassinum. Lineage (NCBI taxonomy): Eukaryota > Metazoa > Arthropoda > Insecta > Orthoptera > Tettigoniidae > Meconema > Meconema thalassinum. Next base: position 183,197,513 of record OX336393.1, read on the forward strand.
AGCTTTGACCACTCCGGACTTCCAATATTTCCGTGTTTCCCTACTGAATTTTCAGAAGAGAATAATGTGGCATTCTCTAAAGATCTTATCTCATTTTTAACGATGAGGTCTGCGTGTTCTTGGAACTTGGACTTGATACTTTCCTCCAGAGCCTGTATTCTAGAGTTATTCTCGCCTAGCCTCTTTAATATAGTCAGCCTATCCCCTTTAGTCTCATTCACCTGCTGTTCCCAATCTTTCCGGATTCTACTCTTCAAATTGTTAATTTTTCCTTCGTTGTTTTCCTGATTCTTCTCAAGCTGTTCCCCTATTTGATAATGTATCAGCTGCTAAGTTTTAATTAATTGTTCTCCTATCTCTTTCTGATTCTTAATTAACTGTTCTCCCATTTCTTTCTGATTCTTAATTAACTGTTCTTCCATTTCTTTCTGATTCTTAATTAACTGTTCTTCCATTTCTTCTCGTATTTGCTCTTGATTTTTACTTAACTGGTCTTCCAAGTTTTCGCGCAAGTGCATCCGTTCTTTCTCCGTTTTTATCTCCAGTTTGTCAAGTTCTTTTATCAATCCTAACACATTGTTGTCGACTGAATTAATCTGCTCTTGTATGTTAATATTCTTCGCCTCTATTCTGTTGAATTGCCCCTGTAATTCGTCCTGCGTGCTTTTAATCCCTGCCGTATTGTTCACACATGCTGTCTCGATTTGTTTCAGTTTGGCGGCTACCATTCCATCTAACTGCACTAGTTTGTCGTCGAATTTGGATTCTAGTTTCTTGATTTCACCTAATTGTCTCGAATTATTCTCTGCCACCTCCCCCGCCAGTTTCTCTAGTTCTACTTTAGTACTCTGATTTATTTCAAGGGTGATCCTCTCTAATTGAACTGTTTGTAAGGTTGCCTGCTCCGATAACTTGTGGGTTAGTTCAACTAACTGTTTATTATTATCATCACCACTCTGTTCACGTAATTGAGTAGTTATGTTATATAACTGTTTATCATTGTGCTCTCGCAACTCGTGTGATTGTTTATCATTCTGTTCACGCAACTCGTGTAATTGTTTATCATTCTGTTCACGCAACTCGTTTAATTGTTTATCGCTATCCAATTTCAGGATTTGCAATTGTACCGTAATGTTACTGTTCACGTCCTGTAATTGTTTATCACTATGTTCACGCAACTCGTGTGATTGTTTATCGCTGTGTTCACGCAACTCGTGTAATTGTTTATCACTATGTTCACTCATCTCCTCCTTCATGCTTTTCAACTGTTCCTCCGTCTTTGCAGACATTTGCACAGACAACTGCTCGGACATCTTCTCCAACAACACTTTCATCTCCTCGATGCTAGCCATCGCAAAACACACAAATATACTCTGAGAAAATAGGGTCATGCAATGGGATTTCAGTCGTACACACACACATGTCTTGATATTTAAATATTACATTGATTCTAATTTAAACAATGTTTCAGTAATCAAACTATTACTGAATAATGGCTCTTATTTCCAAACAACAAATAACTCCCTTGCGATCTGCTTTTAAATTCCTAACTAACAGAATTTACGAAAAACACTTTAATTAACCGAAGTTAATTAAATGTAAAGTAAGGCAACACCTTCCTGCTTTTGACTGAGTTCACTAAATATGCAAATTTTCTAATTTTAAGCCGGGCGCCAGAACAAGTTATCAACAAACACAATATCAATTTCTAACCTTGTTCAACATTTCTAACTTTAAGAACTCAGTGATTTTACTGATACACATGGCGGTACAACTTCGCCTCAATTTACTGAATTTACTTTTGTCCTGCTAACCTGGCATCATTTCTCAGCGAAATAAGTATGAGGCCAACAAAACAACAACAACAAACCCCACTTGGGCAGGCATTTTTGTTATATGAACCCTTGCAAAGAAGCAGATGAGACTCAATTTCGGGGGGTGTAACAGTCCATTTCGTAAAGTTGTTGTTAAGCGCTTCTTATAACATGCAGGGTAACATATAACAAAATGACATGCAGGAAAAAGTGCACACCGGGATTAAAACATATGAATTTAATAAACAGATCAACATTTTTACACTATTTACAACAACAACAAAACAAGGTCTCCCAAATGACACCCACTTGAATTAATAAAATTGCCAAACTAGGCCTGATCTCAGGAGAGATCGTAAACACCTGTACAAAATGTCCCAAATTACTGCAAGGACATGTGCGTGTGCGGCTTTTCTACATGCGGCACGATGTGTACAAATTAATGCGAGATCCGTTACCATCCAGTAAATCTTCAGGGGACGAATCTGCATTGTCTTAGAGCTAGACAGATACGAAGAACCAACTAAACACTAATTAAACTAATCCGACACTTCCTACACTAAATATGACAAAATAATTTCCGCATGAAAGTGGAATCAAAGAATTGCCGTAGTAAACAACATTAACGCCTAAAATTAGGACGTTTCAAATCAACACAAGTAAATCAACACGTGACCAATACAGAAAATACACACATGGCCGCCTGCCATTTTTACAAGAAAATACAAAATACACCCAACGGTGTCACAACAAACAACAAACTAACATAAGCAAATGAAATGAGTCACAGAAATCACTAGGCTCAAAGCCAACATTTACATCATAAAACAAATATTTCATTTCATACGATATGCGGTAATTCGTAACGAACATGGTGAACTCTCAAATGAAATTATGATTCAATGACCATTAAAAGAACAGGTTTGCTACAGATAGCTTACAGGGGTCAGTCGGTCAGCTGGACTGCCTAAACGATGAATCACCAGACATAGACGGGCGCAAAGTGGAATCTGCTCATCTGTCAACCCACGTGTCAATTACCTCGACCTGCCGTAGCAATGGCTCGAGTCTCGAAAAAGCGTGCTCCCAATAGCACATAATATACGTGTGTGTGTCAAAATAAAATATCTTAGCATTTCCCACGGAAATCCAAGAATCAGCACAGGACACGGTAAGGTAGCCTCAACGAGCGCTTCCCCCGTCCAAAAAAATACAACCACTAATATTTGAGGGCGGTAGACACATTCTACCCCTCATCACGAAGAATCAATACGCACATCTTGACACAATACACACACCAGAATCACACGTATGGGTTTGACAGAAACCAGAATTAAAAGACATGAATATTTTCCACCGACTTACGCTCCCAATCTAGTCCGTGACTGAAGTACCTGAAAAGGGAACACAAAAAACTCAAAAATATAGAACTAAGGTGTTCCACAGTGACATCTTAACTTGTTGCGCTCGGCAACCCTAGTATGAATAAAAACCTATTCGTAAAAACACCTAACAACTTTTACCCCCTTCTCCTACTAAAAATGAATTTGAATAAAAGCACCATTTATCGACCATGACGAATTTCGCATTCGCATGAATAAAATCAAAATGCACGCGCCGTGCATACTAATAATGACTCATAAGAAAAAATATACAATCAAACAAAATTTTGGCCACGTGCCAACGTACATTTAACAGATAACAGTGTCGGCGCACGAAATCTAAATACACAAGAAAAACAATGAATAAGATTATTTACAACGTTCCCGCGTCTAATCTAGCTACATATTGAATACATCAATGGTTTGTACATCACCGTGCAGCTTGCAGAAAATCAACCTCCATCCCAATGCATTCCCCCACGGGAAATCTACTCCGTCATCGTCGACATTCTGGTAGAGGCGTAGCACTTCATTCCACCAATCGACCTTCCTGTAGACATCTTGGCGTGGCTTCTTGAAAAGAAATGTTCAAAATTAATATTCTACCTAGCTAGAATCGCTATGAGCTACTGACTTTCACTCAAAAGTCCTGGGCGATTACTTCCACGTTGAACTGGCCCTATCTAAGCATTTGCTTACTTCACACGCACATATACATCACACAAAAAATATAACACAAAATTTACAGAAAATATTACAACCTTCGTCCGCCACGCAGCTGGCATTTAACAAGTCTCACAAATTACGTATGCCGAGTAGCGCTTATCTCAACTAGAGATCTCCCCTCCGCTAGGCATGAACTCTGCTCCCAAGAGCACAATAAAATGTTCGTTCAGACTGACGTGAAGTATGCTCACCAGAGCCTGATAAAATCGTGTCTCAAACCGGCGTGAACGATGCTCCTCAGAGCTCGATAAAGTTGTGTGTCAAACTCCTCATCACCGATCAATTTATTAGAAACTGACAGAATGGAGTGGAGGGGGGGGGCAATCTGTGAAAATAATCTGTAATTTTCAACTCACAGACTTGGGACTAGTATCAAACTTCTTCTTTTTATTTAAACGTCTCAATTCACTCATGCGGAATCCTATCGCATCGGCGGTTCTTCATACACGTTTTTAGCGCCTTTTTTTGGTACGCAAATCTCCGCGTGGTTTAGGCGTCCTCTCTCCTGATTCGCTGATTCAATCGTGTATCGGTTGGAAATTCACTTCTGGCACGCCCATAATGACGCCAACTTGGATGCGCGTTCACCCTGAATTTGTCCTTGAACTAGGCTTAACTGGTCATCCCCAGGAATAACTACCACGCTACCTCTGTTGCAAGCGTTGCGACACACTACCTGTCTTCCCGTTGTCAATCTCCAACATGCACTGTCTGGATATCAGTAATAATAATAATAAAAATCATGAAGACCTATTTATCGGCAAATCAATAAGGGTTCAGTATGTAATGAAACACCAAGCATACAAATTAAACAAACATTGGCAGGTCAGATTATCTGCTGTGGTGGGAACCGAACCGCTTGAAATTAATAACCTCACCAAATGGAAAGTATGCTACCCTCTAGACCACCATTGCACGGTGTTATCAGACCTACCGGTATGTAACGTAACTTTATGTTCGACCCTGACTATTATATGTCAGAAAACGGTACTATAATGAGGCTCATTATAACACTATTTTTCATTATGAAACAGTTTCTCCCACCAATCAGAGCTCAGGAAACAGTTGTTTGACCAATTAGATAATTAGATGCGCTGAGTTCCACGGCCTTCTAATTTAAATTTCAGTGCGTGGCCTAGGGTCATAGTAGGGTAATCGAGGAGGCCATGGTCAAATACGAGGCATTCTCTGCGTCTCATGTGCTCTGTTCAGTACATAAAACTGGCGAATTCTCGACAGATATTTATGAATATTTATGTTCGAACATAAAATAGTTATAATAATTATCGTCGAACATAAAGAGTCGTATGCAACTCGCCTATAATGGTAATTAAGACACTCTTATGGAAATTATAAAGGTCGCATACGCTCGTTTTATAAACATACTCGTGTCTTAATTTTGGCCATTATAGGCTCGTTGCATAATGTACTATTATAGCCTGTATAAGCTTCAGATACGGTGCGTAATGTAGCCGAACATTTGCCTTTCATAATTTCGCATAAAATCTGTCTCCTAATAGCTGTGCTGCCATTAAGAATGCATATATTCTTTGGCTTACTTATGAGTAGTTCTCTGGAATAAGAAGATACCCATCCATTTCATGACTGGAGCGCTGGGTACCGCCTGGCGGATGAATATAATTTGGGTTTTGCTGATATGTACTCGACTCTTATTATATCCCTCGTTTTCTTTTATTTCGAAATAAAAATGTATGTACTAAGTGTGAGGCAAATAAAATCTTATTCTTTATTATACATCACAAAAGCAAAACAATGTTACATTTCTGCAATGACCCGCGCTGTAGCCATGCGCGTTAAATTGCTCGCCACGATGCGATGGTGCATCAAGTCCGGAGATCGGAGGTTCGAATCCTGCCGCTGATAGCGGCTATATTGAGTGTACTTGTCCCCTGTATTTTATCCACACCCTCTCCAGGCAAATGCTTGATTAATACCTTATTTCCCCCCAGGGGCTCACGACTAGTGGGACATGGGTTGGCTACCACGGGGCCCCAGCTGAGTTCGCCATTACTTCCACTTACTTGTGCCGGACTCCTCTGTCATCTTTCCTCTCGACCTCCCTTGGCCAACTCTTGTTCTTTTCCGACCCCGACGGTATTAGGGTATCCGAGACCTAGGGAGTCTTTCACTTTCCCGCCTTAATTGGCCTTTGTCTCATCTTTCCTGATACCCTCATTCGTCGAGGGGTCAGCCTTCTTTTTCTCTTAATGATATCTTCTGCCTTTTGCTCAAGGCCCTTAAGGAGGCAGGGTGTGTGTAGCCCCACCACTTTTGGTGCACTCTCGATAGTGCTACACCCTCAAGGGCTCACGGCTGGTGAGTTCGGGAGTTGGTGACCCCGGGGGATTCCTGAGCTGGGTCCGGTCCCCCCCCCCCCCCCTTCCATTGCTTTTGGGGCGGACTCTCTTCTCTTTCCCTTCCCTATCTGCCTTTCATGGCTCTTCTTCCTTCCAAGTCCCTCAATCCGCATTCTTCGAGGGTTGAGGGCATTTCGTTTCCTCCTGCCCTTTATCTGCCTTATTCTCCTATCGTTTTCCATTTCTTCTTCTAGTATATAAGTTAGTAGTTAGTTTTAGTTATAGTTTACATTTCATTATCATCTTCACGATCACCCAAACCATTATGGGCCGATAACCTAGATGTTAGGCCCCTTAAATCAACAATTATCATCATCATCTTAGGCTTACTTATGAGTAGTTCTCTGTAATAAGAAGATAGTCAGCCATTTCATGACTGGAGCGCTGGGTACCGCCTGGCGGTATTTAAAATTGCAAACATTGCAGGAAGGTAGTTTTCCAGGGGAGAGTTCATAGAGGGAATGAAAAATTAACAAAAAATGTAACTAATGGAAGGGTGAGGGGGAGGCACATGATCAGCCCTGATCAGCAGGAGTAACTGCAAGCAATGTCAGATTCATCAGAAACCCTGTGATCAGCTGATCACCAAACAAATTCTTCCCTATGGGGAACAGTAGAATCTATTTTCATGTAGGGATTCTAAGAAATTATCCAGCCCTTAAAAGGTGGTGACCCTGCCCTAATTACAAGGTCATGTTGCCACGCTGGTGGCGCTGATAATGTAAGAAACATGTTGTGTGGAAGTTAGATGCATGCAACAATCAATGCTGATTATCACCTGCCAAATGGAATGGTATCGAGCGCGTCGCGCACTGTTCAGTCGCCATGAAGATCTGGTTACTAACCGTCCTCTTCGCCTTGTCTGTCGCTAATTGGCTGGGAGACAGAGCTGCTCTCATCATAGCACTTCAGAACTACTACAGCACTGGGTGCGTCTTTCTTGCCAACCTAGAAGAAGGTAAGTTTTGTACTGCATTGACAGTGTTGCCAACTCCTGTAGGACCAAAGGAAGAAGAAGAAGAACTCTTAAAAGAGAAGATTTCGATTTTTATATTATATTGTATTGTATAAATATATCCTACTCAGCAAATTATCATTTTTGAAAATATAACCCAGGGCTGACCAATCCATGACACACCTCGCGCCACATAAGATATTGATAATCTTGAATGTGCCACTCTCTTTCAACCAAATCCTCCCTCCGTAATTGCCAGAATGAGAAAATAAATTCTGTTTCTATGAATAGAGAAAAAAATACCTTAGTAAAACAAGAGGAAACGATTGTTTTTAAACTGGAAACAGAACTTACGAATAGAATTATCACAAAATAACTTTCCTACACAAAAATCAAGAAATGATTACAAAATGAAACATTTTTCACTTCATTAAATTTGCGATCATACAAAATTGGTTTAGGCTAGATAATAGTGAGGCCGTTCGATTTCCTCCATCATCACAACTTCTCCAATGTTGGAATTCACGGATGAAGTAGCTAGAACCAGCAGATTATTGAGAATTGAGATGCTGATCAGTGAGTACTTAGTTTTCACCAATTTCCGGGCTTGCCACGGTGGGTGAGTGGTTATCGTGTCGGATTACCAACCCCCATAGCTTGCATGTTTGCTGCTGACCGTGGTAAGTGATTTTTGAAAGGCGACAAAAATCACGACACGCATGTCATACGTTGTTGGCATGTTGATAACCGTCTAATATTACGGATGGTCGCCCTGTTGGATTTCTATATATGTAGGTATTAGAGTTATGTACTATTACATACAGATTATTGTGTACGTGTAGTATTTAAACTTCAATGGCATGATTAGGACACAAGAAGAAAAAAGAGATTTTAAAAATTTGCACATCTGCCATCTTGTGGTTATGAAAACAATTGAAATAAATTCGATGTCAGTGGATTAACATTTGCATATGCATTTACCGTACCAAGTTCACTGCACTCGGATGGTTAAATAGCGAGAAACTTCCATTTAAATATTTATATTTCGCGTCGCCGCCATGTTGGATTTGTGCTCACCAGGTTATTGAAAGTCCCATAGGTGAACGTATGCTCATAGCCTCTATGAGCATTAAAAAAAATCAGTTTGATTGCTGTAAAAGATTCGTAGATATTGAGAACCGTCTCAATATTTCGGATGGTCGCCATGTTCGATTGTTATATGTATAGGCCATAGAGTTATGTACCATTAAAGGAAAATTATTGCGTAGGTTCATTATTCAAACTTTCACTTCCATCGCATGATTACGACACAAGAAATAAAGATTAATTTTAAAATTTTGCACAGCCACCATCTTGAGGTTATGTAAACAATTGAACTAAATTAGATGCCAGTGCATTACAATATATATAAACATTTACTGTACCATATTTCACTGCGCCCGGATGGTTAAATCGCGAGAAAAGTCTATTAAAATGTTTCAACTTCGCTTGGCCGCCATGTTCGTTTTGTACTATACAGATTTTTTAACGTACATATATAAACTTGTAGTAGTTCCCTTTATCACCGTACAACATTTCAGGGTGATATCGGTAATAGTTTCGGAGATTAACAGGGAGATTCTTTTGATGGAGAGGGGCCGGCGGTCAGCTACCATGCGCACACGCCTTCCTCCAGCCAACCGAACTCGGACCGCAGTGCGCGCAGGTAAAAACCGTAACATAGTACATTAAGTAATGGTGAATTAGCCAGCAAATCATGATTAAAGAACTTACCTTATCACAGAAGATACTGAAAATGTTCTCCTTCAGCTGACAGACAGGCGTTGTGCCGTGTAAATAAATTAAATTTACACGTTGCAATTCCCTTCTGTTGTGAGGGATATCTGATGCCGTATGTTGTCCTGCAGCTCCACTTGAGTACGAGTAATCGATTTTTACACTTTGTGTTGCACATTTTTCCACAATTTAACATCAAACGGGCTTAGGTCCGTGCTTCGATTACAGTTAACACGCAGGGTGCTACAAAATGTAACAATGTAACTTCCAAAGATTTAAAATTCAAGTGTTGAGGAATGTTGGCTCTTGTCATTCGTCAGCTGATAATCTAGGCTTTATTTTTACGTTCTGCATTTCGTTTGAGCCCACCCAATTAGTCGCGCTGCTTGGAGTGGCAAGCCAATCTTTTAAGTAAAGGTGACGACAGATACAGACCAGTACGTGTGCTTGCTGCAACAGCTACGAACAGTTTTTATCTAGCCACACAAGTATGGCTGCGAGCTTCACCGCACAACAAAGAATTTTCATTTGCTATACTTCTATTAAGAACGGGTCTGTTAGTGTTACTCGTAGAACATTTCAACAGGAATTTCCTGGTGTTAAGGTGCCTTCGGAGACCGCAGTTCGGAAGTTTGTGATGAAGTTCAAGTCTACGGGGTCAGTTTTAAATAAAAATAAATAAACGAAGACGTCACGTTTTGACAGAAAGGAAATTAGAGGACATTACTGCTCGAGTTATACGGTCACCGAGAAAATCTTTGCGAAAACGTTCTCAACAAGCCGGCGTGCCATATTCAACTGCTAAGAGGGCCACAAAACTAATTAAGTATCGACCGTTCAAAACTACTCAGGTTCAAACCTTAAGTCCAAGAGACCCAGTGGCAAGAACCAACTACTGTAATTGGTTTTTCCAGTCCATGCAAGAAAGAATTTTAGATCCACAGTTAGTGTTTTTCAGTGATGAGGCGTGGTTTTATTTACATGGACGTGTGAATTCACAAAACAATCGATACTGGTCCCTGTGAACCCAAGACCGATCCACCAAAATCCCCTGCATGACCCAAAAATCGGTGTGTGGTGCGCAGTAACTGCAAAAAGAATTATAGGCCCAATTTTTTTTCGTGAAACTATTAATTCTGCTCGATACGTTCAGGTTATTTTGAATAACTTCTTTGTCCAGTTAACAGACAGGGAAAGATTGTACGTTTTTATTTTCAGCAAGATGGTGCAACTGCGCACAATTCATTGGACGCAATAAGTGCTGTGTTTGATAACAGGGTGGTTAGTGCTAGATTGTGGCTGCCTCGAAGCCCGGATTTAACACCGTGTGTTTTTTATTTGTGGGGGAGCTTAAAAGACAAAGTGTATCGGTCTAATCCCCGTGCCCTAAAGGAGCTGGAGAACAATATACGGCGGCAGATATCTCTCATTATGGAAGGAGAATTACAACGTGTAAACGCTATTTTTTTACACGGTACAACGCCTGTCTGTCAGCTGAAGGAGAACATTTTCAGCATCTTCTGTGAAAAGGTAAGTTCTTTAATCATGATTTGCTGGTAAATTCACCATTAATTAATGTACTATGTTACGGTTTTTACTTGCGCGCAATCTGCGGTCCGAATTCGGTTGGCTGGCGGAAGGCGTGTGCGCATGGTAGCTGGCCGATGGCCCCGCTCCAGCAAAGGAATCACACTGTAGAATGCCGGTGAAATATTTCGCGCAGCCGCCATGTTGTATTGGTAGACGTAATAAAATTTGAAGGGCATGGTCGGGGTCGGCCAAATTAGTACTATGACCTTACTGAGTTTCATTGAAGTCGCTCTAGCCGTTTAGAAGTTATTAGGGAGGTGGGGGGACACACACATACGCACACACATACACACACACACGGACAAAAGGTGATCTCATAAGACTATTTTTTTTTTTCATAAAATGAAAATAGACTAAAAATAATTAGGTTTGCATTAAAGTAAAAAAGTTTCCCATTGATAATATGGAGACTTATTTCGACTTATTCCAATAATTAAGTGTGTAATAGAAAAATATCATTGAAAAATGCACCTTTGTGTGTAACTTAATAAGTTACATCATCATGAACTACATCTGACTAGAAAAAGACATTCTATATTTTAATCCATGCTAATGAGCAATTACAAACATGAATAGAACACAAATTCTTATTTTTTGGCGCACAACTGTCAAAAAATGCACGGATAGTTTCAATGTTATTCTCTTCACAAAGGGATTACACAATTTTTGTGAATAGATCCCACAAGCAAGAACTAATTTCATTTGCCCCCCGAACTGTACTTGACGACTGAGCTAAGAGAATTGAGGACGAGCGATTCCGCACACGACAGAGGTAGGTAGCCAAGGGGAAAGGGAAGGAGTAGCAAGGGAGAGGGGGTAAGAGACAAGAGAGTATATATCATAATACACAACATGACAAAATAAAAAATTCTTCATAAATATAAATTTTCTTCATGAAGCAGTCTTCATGGAGATGTTAGCTGGCGACAATGATGACGCCTGGTGGATTGGTGAGGAAGTCCTCTTGAGCTTAGAGATATTGGGGAACTTCATTGGTTTGCTGTAAGATGCCGCTAGGTTTTCCATAGAAGATATATATCTAGAACAGACTCAAAGGAAAAATGAATCCCTGTTTAATGGAAAGAAGAAATACAGAGAGATCACTGTTGGTAGGGAATTAAATAAAATAGATAAATCAAAGAGCAACAAAAGCTAACTCTGACTGACCGTGTATTCCAAAGAATACACCAAGCACTACCTTCAGCATCTTCATTGTCACTCAATTGCAGAATATTTTTATGAATGCAAGGGATTGAATGCTTTTATAGTCAGCCTCAAAATGTTTCTCTAACAGCTTCGCAACATGTCTAAGTGGATTAACAGTAATACCACTGTTGCAACTAGAGGACGGGGTGGCAGCAATAGTTGAATCGGACGCATAATTCCCGACTGTGAAAAGGACATTGTTGTCGATGCTACCTAGAGCAGCATTCTCTATAGCAGATTTAAACGATCGAACTTTTATTGTAAATCATGTAGATTGTAGACAACAATAATATCCATGGAAGAACTAGCGACGTGCCATTGACTGGCAACACTGGTAATAATAGTACGTTCCGCGTGGCAGGCTTCGGAACTTACACATGGTCGCTTTTGGAATTAACAGCATCTAGCAAACGGCTGGTTCTTGAAATAACCTACAATAATATACTTCGCGATTTCTATTGAATGTGGCCGGATTTAACACTCAGTGATTTAATCATGGAAAGACAATATCTAGGACTACCGCATTTTACAATAAAACGTACGGTATTTTCAAATTTCATTGCATAGGCTATAGCCGGTTTTGGAACTAGAGGACTCAAATAGTACCATGTTGTTTAAGTAGTCATGTGACATAAAACAGCACCTCTTGTGCCAGTTGCATTGTCACACACCCTTCGTTCATCACTGCCGAGCACAGCAGGAACATTGAATAAAAGCAATATTAACAATTAGATTTCAGAGCGTGGATAGCAGTTGATTGAACATCACACTCAGACATTGGCGCTATGTTTAAATGTTGTAAAACCTAAGAAACCAGCTGCGATGGCCGAGAGCGTATATGCTCGTGTCTCGCTGGTATCAGGAGAGCGTACAGTAGTTTCGAATCTCATCTCGGCCGTCCTCAAAATGTATTTCCACGGTTTCCCATTTTCACCCCAGGAAGATGCCGGGATGGTTCCTTTCAACAGGTCCACGGCCGATTTCCTTCCCCACTCCCTTCCCTAACCCTTCCTTAATTAGATGATGATAATGATAATTGCTGGATTAAGGGGCCTAACATCTAGGTTGTCGGCCCCTAATGGCGTGGGTGAAACATGAGAATGTAATGTACACTAACTACACACTTACATACTAGAGGAAGAAGTGGAAAACTAACGGAGAATAAGGCAAATAAAGGGCTGGAGAAAAAGAAATGCCCTCAACCCTCGAAGAATGCGGATTGAGGGACTTGGAAGGAAGGAGTGCCAGGAAATACAGATAGGAAAGGGAAAGAAGAGAGTATCCGCCCCAGAGGGAGTGGAGAAAGGGGGGAAAACCGGACCCAGTTCAGGAATCCCTCGGGGTCACCAGCTCCCGAAATCACCAGCCGTGAGCCCTTGAGGGTGTTGCACTATCCAGGGTGCACCACAAGTGGTGGGGCTACACACGCCCTGCCTCCTTAAGGGCCTTGAGCAGAAGACAGGAGTTGTGAAGAGAACAAAAGAGGTTTGACCCCTCGAAGAATGAGGGATCAGAAAAGATGAGACAAGGGCCTATTAAGGCGGGAAAGTGAAAGACTCTCTAGGCTTCGGATACACTAATACCGTCGGGGTTGGAAAGAAACAATAGTTCACCAAGGGAGGTCGATAGGAAAGATGACAGAGAGGAACCCGGCACAAGTAAGTGGAAGTAATGCCGAACTCAGCTGAGACCCCGTGGTCACCAACCCACGTCCCACTAGCCATGAGCCCCTGGGGGATACTTAATTAGCGGTTAACTGGCGATTGGCCTGTCACCATCCCCAGTTGTATCTGCGGCAAAGTGTGTCCAGCTTCAAGACACTGTCCTTGTGGCGGTAGACGAATGATCTCTCGCAGAGTGCGTGGGTGAAGCCGAGCTGGGAGGATGAGAGATTAAAAGAGAAAATAAGACTAACATTTTTGAACTTTTTTGAGGCTCCCTTCCAGTGATTTATAATACGGATGCCAAATAACTGAAGCATATTCTAACTTGCTACGGACCAAGATTTTGAATAGATGATCGATGGCTTTAATGCGCGTAAACTCTTTAGTCGACCTAATAACAAATCCCAGAGTTTTGAATGCCGAATTGACACAGAAATAGATGTGCTGCTTAAAACACATGTTATGTGTTAAAATAACTCCCAGGTCGTTGATAGACATAACTGGTTTTAAGTTTGTTCCATTAATTGTGTATGTATAATCGGATGTACATTTTGCTGATGAAAATGTAAGGTAAAAACATTTGTTTATATTCAGTGCTAGCTGATTTTTAATACTCCAGATAAAAACACGGTCAATGTCTTCTTGTAACTTTACTGCGTCTTCTAAATTTTTTATAACTTTGTAAATTTTAAAATCGTCTGCATATAATTGACATTCTGAATGTTTTATTCTTTGTGGTAGATCATTGATGGATATTATAAAAAATAATGGGCCTTAATTTGGTCCTTGTGGAACTCCGGAGTTGGCTATGAATTCATAGGATTCATACCGATTATAAAAAACGTATTGCCGTCTACCGTTCAAGTATGATGCAATCAAGTTTAATAGCAGTTCTCAGATGCCAAAATCAGAGAGTTTTTTAATTAATACATCATGATTTAATCCATCGAAAGCTTCGCGAAGTCTGTAAAGATACAATCAACACGGCTACGATCATCTCATTGTCTTTAGGGTGGGCCCCTCTTTCCCTGTCCTATCTGCCTTCCATGGCTCTCTCCAAGTTCTTCAATCCTAATTCTTCAAGGGTTGAGAGCATTTCATTTCCCTGTCTTATATTGCTCTTAGAGCTTGCCACGGTGAGTGAGTGTTTATCGTGTCGGTCTGCCAACCCCAAGCTTGCAGGTTCGCTCCTGGCCATGGTGAGTGAGTTTTGAAAGGCGACGAAAATCACGACACTCATGTCATACGATGTTGACATGTTAAAGAACCCATTTGAATTCAGTAGACCGGGTTCATAATGGCAAAATTAATCTCCGGACTTTCCGCCAACACAAAGTTCCTCGTTTTTCTACTAGTAAGCGCTATAGTATCAAGGAGCTTAGATATCTTACCTCCTTGACTTTCATAGCGCTTCAAGGAGCGATAAAATTCGGCATGCAAGTTGCCCCCTTGGGCGTCAATTAACAAAGCTTGCACCCGGCACCCGAGGCCATGCGATATTATTAGTATTGTCCTTATTCCTGCTTTGTCCATTTCCTCATCTAGTAGTCTATATCGTTTAGATTTAAGTCAGTAGTTGTAGTAGGTACAGTAGTTTTCATTTCATTATCGTTGTCTCACCATATCATTAGAGGCCGATAACCTAGATCAATGGTGTCCATACAGCACGCCGGGCGCGCCGACTCACCAGCGTGCTTCTGGCTCGGGCGGCCTTGCAACGATTATAGAGGAAGATTATATGTATGTCTCTCTCGCCCGCTTTCCCGTCTCACTCCCTCCCGTACTGCATTCGCTGTGTTGTGGTTGATGGTTCGAACGTCAAACGGTATTCAGTATATTGTAAATATGAAAACAAATTGAAACAAAACGAAAACAAGGAAAGAAAACAACAATAATGTGACCGAAGTCATGACCTAATCATGATTTCTGACTGTTTTAATGCTAAGCACGTAACCTTCAAAGTATCAGTACGCCGAGAAACACGTGAAACACAATGTAGATGTGTCGGACAACCAACGCGTCGGACGAACAGTTTGTTTGTATGCATTACATTCGATGCGCTAGCGATCTCAACTTGGTTCGGTCAGACGCGGCGAAGAGCTGTCGCAGCCCCGGAAGTCAGGGCAATAAGTCCAACCAAGAGAGGCAGGAACCAGCCTGCTGGAGTGCGGCGTAGCATAACTAGCACGCCGAGCGTGCAAAGGTTGGACGCCGCTGACCTAGATGCTAGGCCCCTTAGAACAACAATAATTATTGTCATCATCATCCTTTAATTCACGAGAGACATATGTTGTCGAAAGAGAGGAAGCAGATACCAAACCCTCGTAACTAGTTGGGTGGGACTGAGTGGTAAGATTACGGGGATGAAAGAACGCTGACTGGGTACTGCTCGAGTCTGAGCTGCGTGGACCTGAGAGGAATGTGCATCGCAGACTATTAGTAGTGGTGGTGACGAGTGATGCTGTTTCTCGGTCCTTACGTAGTAACAGAAGTAAATACATTAGTCGGTGACTCAGTCACTCATTCCCAACGCCACACTGGTTTCAGAAAAGACCCATGTTATAGCCCGACCCAGCGGTTTCTGCCGCGACATGACCGGACAGGCGTGGCTTCAGAACAGTGGGAGGCCGACGGCTCGCGTCACCGAAACTAAATATCACGCGCACCGAGGGGTCAAGTGTGACCGGATACGGCTTCTACATAAACGTGGGATGAAAGGCAGCATTTTACTGAGTATATAGAAACTTGAATCACAATTCTACGCCCAGTAGTTTACATTTTATGTTATTTTAAAAATAAGCCATCACAACTAATAGGTAACATGCTGGAAATGAGTGACAGTGTGTAAGAAGGTTGTGTTACCCAATAAATCAGTCACGTAGTGACATGATTGGAACAGCCGATAATGTCAGAAATATGCTGTGTGTAATAAGACGCAAGCAACTATCAGTGCTGATAAAATCAACCAAATGGAACGGTATCGAACGCGCTTTGCCATAGAAAGTGTTCAGTCACCATGAGGATCTGTTTCATAGCCCTAGCCGTTCTCTTCACGCTGTCTGGTGCTCATTGGCTGGAAGACAGGGCTTATGTTATCAGAGATATCAAAAATTACTACCGCACCGGATGTGTTCTCCTCATCACACTTGAGGAAGGTGAGTTTTGTATCAGATCTTAATTGGCCATTTAACACCCGGGGAGAATTTAAAGAAGACCCCCCCTCCAACTTAATTTTAAGTTCATAATCTTCACATCTCAAATTCAATTGTGTCGGTTAATTACAAATATCTTATTTATAATTTCATAATCTACATCTCAAACAATTTTTGTTCGCGTATTGCATATATTATCTTAATTTTAAGTTCATAATTCAGGGGTGTATTTAGATGATGATGATGATAATTGTTGTTTTAAGGGGCCTAACATCTAGGTTATCAGCCCCTAATGGTTTGGGTGATAATAATAATAATAATAATAATAATAATAATAATATCGTATGGCCTCGGATGCCTGGTGCAAGCTTTGTTAATTGACACCCAGAGGGTAGCTTGCATGTCGAATTTCGTCATTCCTTTGAACGCTATGAAAGTCAAGGAGGTTAGATATCTAAACTTCTTGACACTACAGCGCTTTCAAGTAGAGAATGGAGGAACTTTGTGTTGGCGGAAAATCGCGAGATTAATTTTGCCATTGAACACGGCCTACTGAATTCAAATGGGTTTTTTAACATGCCAACATCATATGACATGAGTGTCATGATTTTTGTCGCCTTCAAAAATCACTAACCACGACCAGGGGCGAACCTGCAATCTTGGGGTTGGTAGTCCGACACTATAACCACTCACCCACCGTGGCAAGCTGTTTGGGTGATAGTGAAAGATGAGATGAGAATGAAACCTACACCTAAAACTAACTACACACTTACAAACTAGAAGAAGAAATGGTAAACAAACAAAGAATAAGGCAGATAAAGGACAGGTGGAAAAGAAATGCCCTCAACCCTCAAAGAATGGGGATTGAGGGACTTGGAAGGAAGGAGTGTCAGGAAATACAGATAGGAAAGGG
Organism: Meconema thalassinum; assembly: GCA_946902985.2. Lineage (NCBI taxonomy): Eukaryota > Metazoa > Arthropoda > Insecta > Orthoptera > Tettigoniidae > Meconema > Meconema thalassinum. The sequence goes on from OX336393.1 coordinate 183,215,069, forward strand.
AAAGAGGAGAGGGTCCGCCCCAGAGGAAATAATCGGACTCAGCTCAAGAATCCCTCGGAGTTGCCAACTCCAGAACTTACCAGCCGTGAGCTCTTGAGGGTGTAGCACTATCCAGGGTGCACCAGAAGTGGTGGGGCTACACACACCCTGCCTCCTTAAGGGCCTTCAGCAGAAGGCAGGAGATAGGAAGAGAACAGAAGAGGTCTGATCCCTCGAAGAGTGAGGGATCAGGAAAGATAAGTCAAGGGTCAATTAAGACGGGAAAGGAAAAGCCTCCCTAGGCCTCAGATACCCTAATACCGTCGAGGTCGGAAAAGAACAAGAGTTGAACAAGGGTGGTCGATAAGAAAGATGACAGAGAGGAGCCCGACACAAGTAAGTGGAAGGAATGCCGAACTCAGCTGGGGTCCCGTGGTCGCCAACCTACGTCCCACTAGCCGTGGGCCCCTGGGGTAGGGTGTATCTAGAAATGGGGGCTTTAGTCCCCTCCGAACAGGTCCCAAAATTCGATTTCTTAATCATTTAAAGATTCGAGAGTACATTTCATTCTTCTCTCACCATCGTCCATTTCTCAGTACCCTAGCAGTTCTTCTCTTGTTCTGGTTGTGTACTTGTCCCCGCAACTTCATTACGAAAATATCTAACTTTGTTTATAAATAACGTTATAAAGAAACTGGTTTACAGACCTGCCCTCATGCAAATTGCGAATGGTGTAAACACGTGCTCGCCTGTAATACAACCTCGTTAGAGAGCTTATTAGAAGTTAACAAGTAAGCCTATTCATCATCTAGATCTAAAAATTATGTCCATTATTCGATGTTGCTCAGTGTCGTGGAGGAACCTTCTTTCTTTCTTTCTTTCTTTCTTTCTTTTCTATCTGTTTACACGCTTTTAATTTGAGAACGACTGGATGACTTGTGCTGAAATTTGGTATGTAAGCATCACAATTGAATGACAATCACTACTAATCTGCTATAGCCTAATATTTTTCCGTATCACTCATTCAAAAAGAGGTTATTAAGAATCTCCTTCGAATTTATCGCGTTGATTTTAAGAACTCAGTAGGCCTAGGCTCTTCAAATATTACGTTTTATGGGCTACGAGGCATCGTTTGGAGATATTTGCACGATGATAAATAAATGAAACAAACGTCTTTTGGTTGGTTGGTTGGTTGATTGGTTGGTTGGTTGGTTCCTTAGATTAGGGGCTGCGACAACGCGGTCATGTAGCCCCGTGTACTTTGGGTGTGTGTAGAATCTGTCTGATAACCGGTGTTAATTGTGATAGCTGTATTAGTGTGTGTTACCTGTAATTTAGGTAAGGACTGCATACAATCAATTTTCAAATACAGTGGAACTTGGATAATTCGAACCTCAAGGGACCAGTAAAAAAATTCGAATCATCCAAAAATTCGAATTTAAAAAGTTTACTGAAAAGGGTAGAGCTAATATATTGCATTACGTTTAGATAATGATTTACGTTCAACAAAGCAGATTAACAGACAACGGTACTGTATAATGACTCTATCGTGATTAGTCTCAAAAGTTTCAAATGATAAAATAAAACCAAAATGTACTATTCACCTATTTAACGACAGTTGTAATCCAGCAATCAAGTTAAATCTTAAGAGATTCTACAGTTTTTCAAAAAAGTTTGAGATTTTTACCTGCTTCCTACAATTAAGTCTCTCGGCGATCACAAAAGATTTAAGGAACGGAAAACAGAATCACTAACGTCATTTCTACTTAAAAAAACACGCCTAAGTTCTGTAATGTGGTGTCGTTTTTCGGGAATTCCTGACCCAACTGTTTGGCTCCGATCGGCTTTTCACACGTAAAAACTTCGTATTATCCAAAATATAATTCGAATTAACCAAGAATTTTTAGCATTGATTGTATATAAATTGCTAGGGACCAAGAGAAAAATTCGAATTAAAGAAGATTTCGAATTATGGAAGTTCGAATTAGCCATGTTGGTTTATTTGAAATAAATTAACAAACATAAATGAATAAACTTTGAAAAGCGATCTTTGGTTTTTATTCAAAAAGGCGACTGAATAGTATTATTGTAGGATCAAAGAAGCTAAAAAGATAAGAGTGGTTACTCCAGCTTTTGTGAGTGGGTGTTCTCACATACGGCGCTAGTGTAGTTAAATATCAGAGTTATTAAAGAACAATAATGATGTGAAATACATCAACACTCTCCCTTATTTAATAACTTTACAGACCCCCATGTTGTTACATAATTTTCGAAAACGAATTGAAAACAAAGGTTTGGTCAAAATATCCGCGAGCTGATTTTGTGTGTCAACTCTTGAAATGTCTATTTCTCCTGCTGTGACCAATTCGCGAACAAAGAAGTGTCTGATACGAATGTGTTTCGTTCTCCGATGAAACACAGGATTTTGTGCTAGCCGGATGGCTGCTTCGTTGTCGACTTGCAGAATGGGCGTCGACTTCAACTGGCCTAGTTCAGTCAGAAGCCTCTTGATCCAGATGATCTCTCTTGCGACTTCACTGGCAGCCACGATTTCAGCTTCGGTTGTGGATATGGCAACAGAAGGTTGTCTCTGGCTCATCCACGAGATAGGCGATCCCGAGTTGAGGCACAGGACCCCTGAGGTTGAGCGGCCCGAACTGAAGTCACCACCGTGATCTGCATCGCTGAAACAATCAAAAACCTCCTTTCCCAGGTTGGCTTTGTAGAACAGTCCAAGATCTGTTGTACCTCTCAAGTACCGCAATATCCTCTTCACTCTGAGCACGTCTCGTTCGGTTGGTTTGTCAAGGTTCCTGGAGGCCACGCTGACAGCATACGCGATGTCTGGTCGTGTCCCGCACATGAGAAACATGAGTGCTCCAACAGCTTGTCTGTATGGAAACTTGAAGTTCTGAGGGCTCTCTTCTGTATCGTTGTCCTTGGTGATTGGAGTAGTCACAGCCTTGCAACTACTCATGTTGAATTTCTCCAGGATGGTTTCCGTGTAATGAGCTTGGCTCACACGTATTGACCCATCTTTCCCTTGGTTGATTTCCAATCTTAGGTAGTACGATGCTGGCTTAGAGGTGGTTTTAAACTCCCGTTTCAGATCGTCGATAAATTTATGGAGTTCCTGCTCATCTTCAGCTGCAATCATTCCATCGTCAACATAGAGAACGAAGAATATCTTCTTTCGTCCTTTTTGCCTCACGAAGAGACAAGGATCCGCTTCACTTCGCCGAAATCCCAGGCTGACGATGTAGTTGCTGAACTTCTCATTCCAGCATCTAGGAGCTTGCTTCAGTCCATACAAGCTTTTCTTCAGGCGGCATACCCTGGCAGATCCATCACCATATCCTTCAGGTTGTTTCATATATATAGGTTCCTGGTGGTCACCATAGAGAAATGCCGTTGAAACGTCGATCTGTGATAGTTTCATTTTCTCTTTTGCAGCAACACTGAGCAATGTTCTGAAGGTTGATGTCCTGGCCACTGGACTGAAGGTTTGATTATAATCTACTCCATTCCGCTGTGAATAGCCTTTGATGACCAATCTGGCTTTGAATTTATCGACCGATCCATCGACGTTCGTTTTAACTCGGTAGACCCATTTGTTTGAAATGGCTCTTTTTCCTGGAGGCAGTTCAACCAGTTCCCAAGTTTTGTTCTCAAGAGCTTTCATCTCACGACCCATGGCTTCCTTCCACTGGTCCTTCCACTGATCTGATCTCATGGCTTCACTGTAGGATTCAGGTTCTTGTTGAGGGCTTGAGAGATACATCACGAAGTCTTGATACTTTGATGGAGGATTGAGAGACGAACGCTCACGAAGTCGTCGAACGATGGTTTCATCTGAGATCGGAGTACCTTTTTGCTCTGGTTGTCTTTCAGCTTCGTCTTCATTATTCAGGTCCCAGAATTCATCTTCCTCCTCTTCGCTCTGCGTTTCGTCGTCAGCTTGATATTCTTCAGGGATCGAATCCTGTTCTGGTTGAACAGAGGAGTCTAAGCTTCCCGGAAGATTGACATCGTTCTTGTGCTGCAATACTTTCTCATCGAAGGTGACATCTCTCGATCGAATTAGTTTACCTTCCTCTTCACAAAAGATCCTGTAACCGTCATCGTTGTCGTATCCGATGAGAATTCCTTTGGTGGCCTTGGGATCCATCTTCTTCCTTTGCTGCTTGGGAACATGCGCATAGCAGGTAGACCCGATCACCCGAAGATGCTTCAGACCTGTTTTCCTGCCGTACCATAGCTCGTAGGGAGATGTTCCCTCAGCGTGGGAAGGTCCAGTCCTATTAAGGACGTAGGCTGCTGTCCGGATCATCTCGGCCCAAAGTTTTTGTGGAAGTTTTCCATGAGCATACATCATTGCTCGAGCAGATTCGACCACGGTGCGGTTCTCTCTTTCGCTGGATCCATTTTGTTCCAGAGTATATGGCGCGACGAGTCGTTGAACAATTCCTTCTTTCTGCAAGATTTTTCTGACATACTGGTTGTCGAATTCTTTGCCATTGTCACTCAGCAGCTCCCTGATGTGTCCGAGAGTCTTAGCTTCAGCAACGAATTGGGCTAATTTCTCTGGAACTTCAGACTTTTCTCTTATGAAGTAAATAGTCCTGAACTTCGTGAAATCATCCTTGAAGAGGACGAAATACTTGTATCCTGACATCGACTCGTCGAATTGGCCGCATACATCTGTGTGAATCCGCTCTCCCGGTTTCGTACTTTCAGACCTCGTTCCGAAAGGCAGACGATGAGCCTTGCCATAGACGCAGCCTTCACACAGTCCGCTGTCCACCTCAACGCGGATTCCCAGCTCTTTGTTCAGGAGGGATCTCACGTGTCGCTTGTTCTGATGTCCGAATCGTTCATGGTAAAGTTGGAGAAGGTTGTCCTTTTCTGTTGCGTTGACTTCCTTGAATGCAGTGTTGTTCACGCTCCTCACTCTCAGCTTGTAGAGTCCACCGAACCGTTCACGAACTCCAATTAATCTCACTTCGCCGTTGACGGCGAAATTGCAGACCTCTCTTGACGAGACGAACCTGCTGTCCTTGTTTCTGTCTTGGGCTGCAAGGACTGAGAATAGATTTCTCTGGATCCGGGGAACGCATCATACATCAGCCAACGTGAGCTTGAGCCGCTCGCCGTTAACTACTGCTTCGATGTCACCTTTTCCAATGGCCGCAACCTTCACACCGTTCGCTGTGGTCACTGAGTGTTCCGTAGAAAATGGTTCAAATGTCCTAAAAATGTTCCTGTTATTAGAAACATGGCTCGTTGCTCCATTATCTACAAACCAGTCGTCAGAGTTGCATTCTGAGTTCATCACAGTCGAGGTTATAGCGACCAAAATCATGTTGGTACCGCTTTCTGATGTTCCTGAGTTGCTGGGCTTGGGCGGTCTTCCATCGGCGATCCACTTCCTACACTGTTTGATAGTGTGGTTAGGTCTCCTGCAGTAAGGACAGAATGTTTTCTTTTTGTTGCTATTTTGGAGATAGTTTTGCGAAGAGTTCTGCTGCTGGGTTTTCTGTTTGGACGAATCCGAGTAGAGTGCTTCTTGTTGAGGTAATTCTCCTTTGCCTCTGAGCGCCCTCTCGTACGCACATAGCTGATTGGTCAGGTTGTCGACTGTCCTGTCCCTTTTTGACATCAACATCCAGCTAGACTTGAACGAAAAATATTCTTCTGGCAGTGCACCTAGAATTTTACAAATCATAAATACATCTGGCAGATCAGAGTTGATTTCGGCATCTCTGGACATTTCCTGCTTTAGTTCGCTCCACAGATTCTTTAATTTTGAAACGTGCGTTGCGATGTCATCCTCATTTGCCTTTTTGTAGCTGAAGAATTGCAGGCATAAGTTGTAAACTTGATCTTCTGAGACACCGTCAAATAGTTTGTGGAGTTCTAACCACACTTCACGAGCTGACGTGAGACGCATGATTTTTTGTAACGTCTCTTCTGACATGTTAGTGGTTAATACAATCAATGTGTGGCTATCCGCCTTATTAAAAACATCAAGCTTACTCTGATACGCCGCCTTTGCTTCAGTGGTTGCGTCCTCAGAAAGTGAGGTTGGCTTCACTAACCTGCCTTCAATTACGTCTATAGCTCCGGTGATCCCTCGTAGGCAAATACTTATTTTGTATCTCCATGTGTTCCAGTTCGCTTTTCCTTCCAGAAGGCCAACGTTGATTATCCTAGTTGAATCCATTGTGTGAGCACTTGATCCTAACCTCAAGATTGGCTTCTCGGAGTTTTCGTCAAAATATCGCGCACAAAATACTTAGTTTTTTATTTAGTCTAATTACGCAGTGGAAGCGTGCTGGGCCCATAACCTGTTGGTTTATTTGAAATGAATTAACAAACATAAATGAATAAACTTTGAAAAGCGATCTTTGGTTTTTATTCAAAAAGGCGACTGAATAGTATTATTGTAGGATCAAAGAAGCTAAAAAGATAAGAGTGGTTACTCCAGCTTTTGTGAGTGGGTGTTCTCACATACGGCGCTAGTGTAGTTAAATATCAGAGTTATTAAAGAACAATAATGATGTGAAATACATCAACAAGCCACGTTTCACTGTAGTTCCTACTTTTGCTACCAAATGCTACCGTCCTCCACGACACCTGGCTGCGGACTTGGCTACTAGATGCTATCGCATCAGCACCCGACGGTGAAAGTTGGAACTAATATAGCGTTATCAATTCTAACCTAAAAATGTTGGCTTCATACAAGTGTAGCCTACTGTAGATAGTGGAAGGTTCTTTTTCATGCCATAAATCTATGACATGGGACCTCCGACTTTAAGTCCCCTTCGAAGGAAGGCATACTGAGGGATTTTTAACGCTCTTAAAATATCCGACGACTTCGGCTGGGTTTGAACCCGCGACCTTGGGCATAGAAGCTCAGCATGCTACCAACCACCGAAGCCGCCTAAACAAACGTCTAACCGCAAGCATGGCAAAGTATATTTAAGGCAATACTTTTTGCTTGTCAATTAGGCCTAAACTACAACTTATAGCCTGTTTACAACCTATAGTATGATATAACAGAGAGACAGAAATAGGAACTCGGGAAGGTTGTTCGCCTGAGCGAAGTAGGATAAGTCATGACTGCTGTATAATATAAGCCTACAAATAAAAATAAAATAAAAATCATAGTCATAGCTGTTTTAGGTATCGTAAAATAAGGCTACTTTGTCCTTCTATAATAGGCTACTTTTATTTGAAATTATTTGTTGATTTCATACGAATCTTTTTAAACAGAAAACTTAAAATTCATCATGTCCAGGGACAGTTACAGCCCACAGCCAACAATTAGCCACCGGCAATAGTAACCGTAAAGCTGTGAGCCAAAGTTAGGCCTACTCAGCGCACTGAGTTACAGTACTTTGACTTATTTCATCACGGATACACAAATCATATTGTTTATGCCAATCCAAGGCCACACAATCTATACACATGTGAATTTAAACTGCTGTAGCCTACATACCAGGAGCAATATTATTGAAAATAAAACGGATTGAACTTTTAAAAATATGTTTAATTCATGAGATATTCTTGTGGACACCAACAAACGCTATTCTTGGTTACAATGGAATGTACCACCAAAGAATTTAATGATAATCAAATATTGTGTTGTGTATGAACACACCTTTACCTGTACTAGTGGTAATAGAGAGGTTTAAAAAAATGTGGGTTTTGCAATATCATGTTGATATACGTCGCCTGCGTAGCGTAGCGGTCAGCATGGTTAGCTGCCGCCCCGGAGGTCCTGGGTTCGATTCCCGGCTCTGCCACGAAATTTGAAAGTGGTAAGAGGACTGGAAAAGGGTCTACTCAGCCTCGGGTGGTCCAAATGAGTAGAGGGGGTTCGATTCCCAGCTCAGCCATCCTCGAAGTGGTTTTCCGTGGTTTCCCACTTCGTCTTCGGGCAAATGCCGGGATGGTACTTACTGTAAGGCCACGGCCGCCTCCTTCCCTCTTCCTCGCCTATCCATTCCCATCTTCCATCCCTTTCCATCTCTCATGAGGCCCCTGTTCGCTTTGCAGGTGAGGCCGCCTGGGCGAAGTGCTGATCACACCTCCCCAGTTGTATCCAACCCGAACAGATGATCCAGGCTCCAGGACACTGCCCATAGAGGCGGTAGTAGTGAGTTCCCTCACTGAGTCCGTGGGAACGAAGCTAACTAATAATAAATTGCCCAACGTTTTTAATTCCACATGTCAAATCCCGCTCGTGAGCCAAAGTTTCACAATATAACCCCAGTTTACGGCATTAAAGATTGTTTATCATTAAAAAATGAAAATAAATTAGTTTAATAAATCTAAATTCAATAATTTTGATGACTTATGGATGACTGAATGGATAACGGTTATTAAAAATTCAAAAATTATTCTAGTTTTTTGCCGTGTCTTTTGCGGTGTTTCGCGTACAGTAGATGCACCAGGCTCTTGGTGACCTTGCCCAGACCGCCGCTGGGGCAGAGGACCCTGCACTAGGCTACATCCCCTTATACGAAGCGCATCGCACTTCATTACTACTAGAGCTGAGAGCTCCTACAGCTTTTGTCCTCCCTAGGTATAGACGTTTCCAAAAAGATGGCGTATAGGCTTTCACGGTCAAGTAATTAAAATCCATCAATTCTTTTTGCCGTGTCTTTTGTGGCGTTTCGCCTACAGTAATGCACCAAGTTAGGCTCTAGGAAAAAAAACTAAAAGAATTTATGAATTTTCCTTAATTTTGCTGCAGAACGTGTAGCCTATACTTCTTTTTTGAGAGAATTACCCCTCAAGAGCACTCAGAGCAAGTCTAGTTCTCTCACTGTCACAATTAACGACCGGCACGCTTTTTAAACCTATCTGGGTGGCCATGTATACATTCCGTGTCTGCGTGGAGCCAGGGCTATCCCAGCTCGAGGCACAGCGTTGTCAACTCTCAACCATAGCCACCAAGAGCAAGTAGCGAGATCGGGCAGAACTGCATGCAACTGCGCAACACTGGCGCCGACGGCTAGGACTGGACTCTGGACTCCACGTGGAGAAATATAGCAAGCATGCTATTGGTCAAGAACCATCAGCTATTGGTCAGCAGTGAACAATGTTTATTGTCTTGGAATTTTCTGGAATTAATACGACGCGTGAATGGATTCTAGTAGTTTCTGGTTGACAGTTCTTTGGTTCCATTCGCACGTGGTGAGGTTATTGTTCTTACCCCATGTGACTGATAGGCAGTGGGGGATTGTCCGCCCCCGTGTGTGAGAGGGGAGGGAGCCTAGCGTGACGTGGGTCGCTTTCCAGGAAAGGTATCCTGGAAGAGGTTACCTGGTGGTTTCCAAGTCCACAGTGTCTCCATTTTCCTATTAAAAGTATTGTGGATGTTTATAAAATGTCGATTGCTTCTCTGTAAAGTCTTGCATGATTGTTCGTTGGTTGTTTCTTTCCTTAGTATAGGGACTGGGACAACGCGGTCATGTAGCCCCGTGTACTTTGGGTGTGTGTAGAATCTGTCTGATAACCGGTGTTAATTGTGATGACCCTGATGACTGTGTTAGATAGATTTCATTAGAAAGCTAACTATCGCAATGGGTACCATGTTTCGACTTCCGGAAAATTTCGACATATCTTCGCGTTTCACATCCCCTAGGCCCCAAAACCACCGTCAGTTCAAAAGTTTATACATAATTTATGTATGTATGTATATATATTGTTTTAGATCCCTTAGTTGGGGGTAGTTGGATCTAGAACATATGTGTTAATGTGCTAATTTGGAAGGTGATTTCTAAAGAGGGCAGCTTCCCGTAGCTGGGTAAGCTTACCAGTGTAGAGTGTTGTGTGATGTTTAAATGCCAGGGGGTGCTCCTGTAAAGACGTAAGTGTCGCTTATGGGGATGATCTGCTGTGCGCAGGTTAACGTACTAGACTCCCAGCTGGTCAGAAGGAATTATGTAACGGTCCTGCTTGTGTCAGCTATGCTGGTGGCTTGCAGCCAGCGGTCGCGTGTGAGAGACACAATAGAACTTGAGCCGGCGATTACAGGCTACTGTTGTCACGCTTACTCGTGGCGAGAGTCGGGAAGGGTGTTGGGATGTGAAGAGGCGTGTAATTACGAATACAAGGTGTAGTTTACTGACCAAGTATTTATTGGTCAGTGATGTATGAAATTGTATGTCCCTTTTAGGGAAGTGTGAACAATAGTGCAAATTAGGTGTACAAGTTTGTGGGGTAGGTTTTACAGAGTATAGGATATCTGAACACTGCTGACTCACCTGATGATAACAGCTAGGGCCTCCGGCTGACACACTGTATGCCTGATAATCGAGAGAGAGAGAGTGTGTCCTCATTAAGGCCTTCCTCTTATAGGCTTTGGTGTTGCTTCGTCGGCATTCCATTGGCATAGCTGCCCCAGATAGTTATAGTGTAGATGGTTATAGTGTGATGCAAGTGTTTGGCAAGCCTTCCAAGCTGGTCGGCCGCCCTTGCTGAGTGAAAGATGCTGTTCTGGACTTATGAGATTTGCCAGTTAGGGATGGTTTTAATAGATGATGGAGGGTGGCTTCCAGGGGGTGCAACCCCCTGGGGGCCTGTACAAGCCTCCTCCTCTGATTAGTTCGCGTACCCGCGAACGGGAACGGAACGTGGATTTGGGGTGTCGATGTATTAGGTTATTCTTGAATCTTCCTCGTATCTCTTCTTTGTTTCTTCTGTGTCGTGTAGAGGTAGTGATGTCGTGTTGATGTAGCGATGTCGTGTAGATGTGAGATCAGCTCGTGTTCAGAGGGGTGGGTTTTGGGATATACATATACATTTGATATTTTAAAACAGTTCATGAGAAAAAAAGAGAAAAAAAATGACATTTGCAATATATAAAAAGTTTCAAAAAAATACATGGTTTTGATAATATATTGTTGTTGTGCAGGGAGGAAAAAACCCAGGGCTGGACGGGTGATTGTGCCGTCCGGCTTTATCTTGGGGAAAAAATTGCTCCTTGCAATGAGAAAGATAGAAGAAGTAGAAAAAATAGGTGTTCCAAGGTATAAGTTAAAGGGAATATTTAAAATATGTTTATTGTTTTGGGATAAAAGGGAACACCTTCACAAATTTGGGCGTTAGAAGAAAGGAAATGAAAGAAACAAATCATAATCATTGTGTACATGTGATATTAATGTAGAGAGTATACTGTTTAATATGTAACTTTGATATGCGCATATATTAAGATTTAAGAATACCATTTATCCCCTCCGCAGACAATGTGGGGGTGCGAAGTATTATTTATACATTTATAGGAGAATAACTGCCCGTGGGCGCATTACTTTGTGCTAATTTACAATTTACAATCATCTTACGGACTAACTAAGCGCGCTAAATTTCTGTTACTCTAATCTATGTGGTACCTCATCGTCATCATTCCTAACAAACTTATACTAATAGCGTTGCCCCCTGTGGGTGGGCGCGACTATCATGGCGGCACAACCCGTCCTGTACATGAGGAGTCCGCGTTGTGTGGCCGTATGTCACCTCTCATATTAGGTGAGGTATCCATTAAACGTTGATCCGACCTGCGGTGGGGTATATCCCACAAGCATATCTCCCCCGTGGTGCGGATTTATTACCTGTAAGCAAAATTTATTGATGTGTGTAGAGGGGGGGGGGGAAATTGTGTGTGTGAGTGGGGGTTAGCAAGACGTGTATGGGCGTGGGCAAAATATTTACAGAGGGCTATATACAATGTCGCCACCTGTTGGTAAAGAAAAGAAATTATTGGACATATATGTATATGTATAGGGTGTTTACCCTTGTCATGCTGCGTATTGGCCTGTAAAACATGACAGTATGAGCATGGTGCTCAACACGTGGTTGCTACATGGTAGCGGTTGCCTGTACCCAGTGGTCGGTTGTCGGCGCTGGACCGATACCTGGTGGGGTGCAAGAAAATATAACATGATATGTAAGCACAGTATAATAATGATATTGCCATATAAGATCTGGAGAGTGCCCATATTGGCGCCACTCTCTATGCTGACAAAAATAAATGTCCATAATGATGGAGCACCCTATATTGGGAGCGGGTGTCCCACGTTGGAGCTCATGGCTGTAAAGCAAGTATATATATGATTAATATCACTGTCCATACGTATGTTTACTCCTGTCTACCAACGTGATAGTGTACTCCTGTCTACCAACTAACCTTATGTCTATTTATAGACTACTCTTAGGGATATATAAAAAGTGGCTCCAAATATTGCCTTAACCTAGTGTTGTCGTCTTAATACTATTTATCTTAATATGTTGTCGGGCTTGCCCCGGTAGCGGAATTTTAGTTACCGGGTGCCGAAATATTTAGCCTAAATCTGACTTATTCTAGTGAGTTATCGGGCTTACCCTGATGACGGGTTTGTTCGTCATCAGGTGCCGAGATATTCTACCTTAGTCTATTGTTAACCTATGTGTTATCGGGCTTACCCTGATGACGGGTTTGTCGGTCATCAGGTGCCGAAATGTTCTACCTTAATTATGGTAGTAAAAATGTTTGCTATTTATAAGCCGAATGGTTGACCTTACTTTATTGCCGAAATATGCTGTGCTATTATTTAGCAACAGCGGTTATAAAATTTGCTTAATTCTAAGTTGCGTACCAAAATGCAACTGTCTTACTGCTAAAATGTTGACCAGAGCGATCGCCCGGGGCAGTTTTACCTCCCCAGATCACCACCCGCACGTATCCTAGAAACACCGGTTGTCTCTATCGCCGGATTCCGCTCCCTTAATACTAGTTGTCGACGTTTATGCTAATGATTATTAACTAGTATTAATATAGTCGCAGGCGGCTTACGGTGCCCCTAAGCAAACCGCTTCGCCTGCTGTATTTGCCTGCTCATTGCCGTTGCCTTTGCATATGTTGTCGTTGTTGGGTCTGCCCACTTTGACCCCTGTGAGTTGCTCGCGATGCTCCTCATTTAATGCCCTTGGCTGCCCGATGCGTCACCATTTATTTGGGCATTGGACATCGTCCAATGGCATAATATCATCTTCGCCCTTATTGGCAGTAATAGTATCCTTTTCGCCATTATTGGCAGTAATAGTATCCTCTTCGCCCTTCTTGGCATTAATAGTATCCTCTTCGCCCTTGTTGGCAACAATAATGCTTCACTCCCACGCCTAGGAGTCTTGCTTCCCGCTCTAGAAGCCCTACTTACTTATATTTAACTAAAAGTCTAGTCATAATTTGGGTCGTCCCTAGGGTCATCTCCTGAGTCCGGTGTGGAGCTGGCTATTTCTCCCACCATCCTCAGAAAGTCTCCCCTGCAGGTCTTGGCTTCGACGACCGTGGCACATAGTGGGTGTAACATCTCTTCGTCCTAGGGGCAGGCTAGGCACACCTAGGATTCCGAAGTTTTCCCGTGCCGGGCCATGAATGCCTCAACCTTACGTAGTTCGTCTTTTTAGTCTAGTCGTCAAGTTAACTAGGGTAAGGCTCAACATCGCCTTACCCAGCTCTGCTTCTGTGTGGTGCCTCTTCTCTTCAGCTTACGCTGTCATCATCAATCAGCGTGTCACAGATTCCTTTTTATATGTGAAAAAAAAAAGTGTATTGTGTAAATAATTTATTGTGTATAAAATGTAAAATTTTTCAAGTGTTTTGGGGTTGTAGAAACTTCTAAGTGCATAGACTACTTTAGGTCTACTGTGCTATGTCGGATTTCCAGCTGTAATGCTTTGTTGATTTTCATGGAGGCGTTAGTAGGGTTTATGGCATTAGGTTCCCTGTTGTTAGGATCCGGGGGTATTATCCGTTGAATAGGTTTAAAGCATGGTAGGATGTGGTTGCGCATCTTTGGGCTCCATCTTAATGGTGGCCTGGTGCCGGTAATGCTATTTGGATGCTTCTACAATGAGTGGACGGGGGTAGGTATTTCCCGGGATTGCAAAAATTTTAACAAAGTGTCATGCAGGTTCAATAGTAATAACCCTTGGTATGTGGATGGGATATTCCATGCATGTGTCTGGATATGAGGCGTATCCGCTCTCATTTAAGGATGGGCGTAGGGTGAGGCGTAATAATACTATGTCCCTTTCATGCGGGATTATTTAAGAAAAAAGAATTGTTAGTGTATAATTTTGGCCTTATCTCTTACTTGGAGATGCGCATTACGCTTAATTGTCGTTTTCCGACACACCCCTAATATTCAGGTGTTAGCATTGAGATCCAGGGCGTAGTAAGCCCTCTCTTTAAACGCATGAAGTCTATCAACCCCGATGTGTATTTTGTCATGTAGTTTATCTGTTTTTATGTGTTTATGTGTCTGTGTTGGCTAATGTTGTAATTGGGAGGGTTATGGAAGGATGAGGTGGTACTATGTTGGCCTGTAGGCGGTATATTGGCTGTCTGCCTGGCCTTATCCACCTGTGCTCCGGTCATCCTCACCTGGTCAATCTATTTACTATCCGCTCCTTGGGATAGTAAAGTATGGTGACGCTATAACGTCACGACCTAATCTGGACTTTCCGTTGCAATGTTAATGCAGCCAGTGTTCGTAGTGCGACTGGTCATGTCCTGACCGTCTATGATGGTGTTAGGATTTAAAAGTAAGAAGAGAAGTGTTTATTGGGGAGGTCTGTTCCCTCAGAGTCCCTGTCTTTATTCGCCCCTGATTAGTGAGCGCGTGTGTGTGTGTGACTATGTTCCGTTACACCACGCGGGCGGGTGGGCTGTTATAGCATAAGTCCTATCTTGTGTCGCGTGTATGGGCAGGAGGCGCGTGCGGCCTGTCACCATCTCTGTAAACATGTTCCCATGGGCCTAATATAATATGGCCCAAAGTATCTGCATATTGCTAAATACCAGGCCTATTGTAACATTGTAGAATTCTGTGTCAGTATCCATGTGTCCTGTATGTTAGTGTCACAATGCTTCTAGAATGTGCAAGTCAATGTTATTACTTGTGTAAGGGCAGGCTCTGACGTCACGTATGTCGGCTGTCGGAACGTGCCTTTTCGCGAACGTCGGCATGTTGTTATTGCTTGAGATTCCGGGAGTGCCAGTGTGCTAATCTGTCCCGCTTTTGTTAATCGATGTTATGTGTACACTGCTTTCGCAAGACTTTGTTTTGTGTAACCATGTGTAATCCATGTCTGGGAAGTCTATTGTGATCCCCTTGGAGGCCTAGAATTTGCGATACGCCCTCTTGTTGGGAATTCCTGGGTCGCCACTGCCGAGGTAGGCTGTTGTAGCGAGTACCCTGGGGCGAATCTATGCTCCATTATGTATGGGCAAAAAGAGAGAAAAAGAGAGAGAAAAAAACCTTATGTGTCTATAGGCATGTGTCTGACCCAGTTATCTACTTATCTGTGGCCAACTTCAGTGTAATTGGGCGTCTGGATTTTTGTTTCCCATGGCGTCCAATTTTTGCTGGGATTCGGACCCGTGATCATGTAATTCTCCGTGTTCTATGTCTGCGTTGTGTTTTTGGGATTTAGTTGTCCCCAGTGTGGTTTTTTGATTGTGTCTTTTTGAATTCTCCTCGTAGTGTAATTTGGGGAGTTACGGGGTTCTGGACTTGGCGTGAATGAATATGTATGTCCCAGTTCAACCTGGAGTGGTCTTAGTCTGTCTGTGCCAGCAAAGGTCGCCCACGCGGAGTGTGTTATCGCTGAGCGCGACAGTATTGAATTACAATGGCGTGCGCACTCACTTGTTACTTGTTCTGACTCTGTTCATGTTTCCAGCACGTGTATGTGTGTGAATTTGATTGCCCGTTCTCTTGTTGTGATCATGGCTTTCCGCCATGTAAAAGAACTTTCCACTCAAGACATTCGTGTCCCCTAGCTTTGTGCTAATGTAGCGTGGGTCGAATATGTCCCTATTAGTGGTACCAAATGTCGTTATGCCTGTGTGTCACTGGGCCGCTAGTCGCGTGTTTGGTGACTAGGTGTCGGAGGTGATTTTATTGTTTTCCGCGTATGAATATGCGTTAGTGGAACTGTCCTTTATTATATCTTTCCATATTGGATAATTACCCGACCTTGCACTCCTGGTATTCAGGAGGTTACGGGTTCGAGACCGTCTTTAACCAGGGTAATTATTTCTGGTGCCATTCAGGCTTGTGTCTTCTGGACAGTTCTGTTAGCGTATTAACTTGTTATGTGGTAATGTGGGTTAACTGAGTGCCGTCCAAAAATATGTAGGCTTCCCCAAAGTATGGGATTTTCACCCTATGGTGTTTGTGTTTTAGCTTGCGTGCTGTTATGGAGGCGAGAAAAAGTCATGTTATAGGCAGTGTAATGTGTCACGTGTGCCTGTGGATTAAATACATACAGTTCCACTTGGCTAACTTTCCTTTCTCGGGATTAGTGAAAGAGGCAAAAGAAAAAAAAAGTTACGCAACGCTCCGAATTAAGAGAGCACTTTGAAAAGAGTAGAGAAAGTATATTATATCCCATCTGCGCAATGCTTTATGCTTATCAAAGCGGGTTGCCAGGCAGCGGTAATCTGTAAAGATTGTGTCGTAAATAGTGCAAAAATGTTTAAAAATGAAAAGTAGGACCTGAGTGTACTATTCACCTATTTGGTGACGTTAGTACGACAGTAATCTAGTTACGTCTCAGGGGAATCTACCACTTTTGAAAAATAGTTTGAGATTCTTAATTCTTGCTACAATTAGGGCTCTCGCCCGTCACAAGAGAATCTATCAAACTGTGGGACCGGAACATAGAACCTTTAGTCATTTCTACTTAGAAAGACCCGCCTAAGCTCTATGCAGTGGTTTGTTGCTTAGGTTGTGTTCGGAATAGCTCTTTCCGGCCTTAAGCCGCGTGGCTCGCCTAATTGGCTTCCGGTCGGCTTTGCATATTAAGACTTTGCATTGCCCTAAATATGTCTTTACTTAATCACGATTGTGAACCATTGATGGCCTAAAAAAAATGCTAGGGGGTCAAGAAAAAAAAACCAAGAAGAATTTTGGATGATACACTTTTGATTTAGCCATGTTGCACTGTATATACATGAAAAAATGTGCAGTTTATGTTTGTGTCCCTGGTGGAAGTCGTTATCCCCGTCCGAGCGTCCTTGCTCGGAAAGGTGAATACTTTCGCCCTGTCACTAAGGTGTAGGCCCCTGGAATCCACTGAGGTGCCCCTTTGCTGTTTTCCGGAGGAATTTGCAGCAAAGTAAGACTGGGCCTGCTTTCACCGTAGTGCCTGGCTGTTGGCCTGAATGTGGTTCCGTCTGAGGGATTAATTGCGCTCTGCGCTACCCTAGTAGAGTTTATGGGGGTGTGTGTACTCTTGACTTCCCGGTCTCGTGGGGTAGGTAATAAGACCTTTCTTATACCCCGTGTATTGTGTGTCTGCGCCTGGTCGGAGTGTGCGGGTGTGTGTTGTGCACCCTGAGGGCCTGAAGGCAACACCCTCTTATGCATTCGCACCTGGGGTACAAATGCTGGTGCCCGCTTCCATTCTGGCAAAATTGCCCTTTGAACTAGCGGTAAAGGCCGTTTAATTGCCTGTCTCTGCCCTGGCAATGTAGTGGAGTGTGGTCTAACCGCTTTCTGGCCTATGGCCACGGTAGACTCCTGCCCTTGTGTTTGCCTATTTGTGTAGGTGTGTGTGGGCTTAATGTGTAGTGGGACGGGCTCTATGTCTTCAGCCCATGACGTGGTTACCTGCAGTTTTCTCCCAGTTATGTCATGTGTATTCGGGAGTCCTGGCGTCAACTCCCTCTCGTTCGTCCGCTGTGAGGGGGTTGGCCTAGGTTCTGCTCCTCGTTTTGGCAAAATGGCCTTCTGATCCGGAGCTGAGGGACGTGTACTGTTGTGCCTTTGGCCCTGCAGTGTGTTGGAGTCTAACCTGGCCGTCTTCTGGACTGTGGCCACGGTGAACTCCTTCCCTTGTGTGTCAGTACGTGGCGAGAGGGACATCCTCGCAAATTGCTGCGTTAGCGTATCTACGCTTACGTCCTCTCGGCTGGGCTTGCGGCCCTGCCACGAACTCAAAAATGGCCTTGTTAGCTTGGAGCTCGCGGTACTCGTCCCAAATTTGGGTGTACTGCCTATTGAGGCATATGGCCTGTTCGGCGACGCTTGTGCCACTAGTCCCTATCCGGTGGTGTTCCCTGATGAGTGTCTCCCATTGCTGGAACATGAACTCGTGTCGGCAGTGTAGTTGCCAGTGTGCCTTAATGATTTGTGTACGGAGGGAGGGGATTTTTGCCCGAATCTTGCGATTCTTAGCGCTGCGGCGTGGCCGGACAAGTGCCCTTATGATCCGCATATACTGGGCGTGCAGGAGCTGCTGAAACCTTCTGAGGTAGTCCTGCCTTGTTTCAAAGACCTTGTGCCAGGCAATTAATTCCTGGTACTCCCCAATGCTCCTCAGCACAGCTAGGCGGTATAGGGGGGCTATGCTGAATGAAGTGTATGCGTCTTCTAATTTAAAAAAACTGTGCGTGTTTGGCAGTGTATCTTGTATCTCTCTGATTTTTTCTGGGGGCTGGGGGGTTGGTTTGACAAAAATTTCCGTTGTGTAGGTAGTGCAAAGTAAAAAAATAATGCTTTCTGTCTGAGAAAAAAAATTCACTATTTCGCTTGGCTGCGTACGGTAGGGGTCGTTTCTACTACGGGGGCTCGTTGTATGAGTCCCACCCTTACTGTGCGTAGTAGAGGCGCCTCCACCAAATTGTTTTAGATCCCCTAGTTGGGGGTAGTTGGATCTAGAACATATGTGTTAATGTGCTAATTTGGAAGGTGATTTCTAAAGAGGGCAGCTTCCCGTAGCTGGGTAAGCTTACCAGTGTAGAGTGTTGTGTGATGTTTAAATGAGGGGGCGTGGTGGCTCAGCGGTCTAGCTGTATGCCTCTCACCAAGGCGGTCCGGGTTCGATTCCCGGTCAGTGCATGTGAGATTTTCGAAGTGAAATGCCATGTCCTGTGGTTCGGATTCCACGTAAAAAGAGGTCCCGTGGCTCATAATCACAAGATTCACGGTCACGTAAAAACTACAATCTTCCTTCTTCTTCTTGATGTTTAAATGCCAGGGGGTGCTCCTGTAAAGACGTAAGTGTCGCTTATGGGGATGATCTGCTGTGCGCAGGTTAACGTACTAGACTCCCAGCTGGTCAGAAGGAATTATGTAACGGTCCTGCTTGTGTCAGCTATGCTGGCGGCTTGCAGCCAGCGGTCGCGTGTGAGAGACACAATAGAACTTGAGCCGGCGATTACAGGCTACTGTTGTCACGCTTACTCGTGGCGAGAGTCGGGAAGGGTGTTGGGATGTGAAGAGGCGTGTAATTACGAATACAAGGTGTAGTTTACTGACCAAGTATTTATTGGTCAGTGATGTATGAAATTGTATGTCCCTTTTAGGGAAGTGTGAACAATAGTGCAAATTAGGTGTACAAGTTTGAGGGGTAGGTTTTACAGAGTATAGGATATCTGAACACTGCTGACTCACCTGATGATAACAGCTAGGGCCTCCGGCTGACACACTGTATGCCTGATAATCGAGAGAGAGTGTGTCCTCATTAAGGCCTTCCTCTTATAGGTTTTGGTGTTGCTTCGTCGGCATTCCATTGGCATAGCTGCCCCAGTTAGTTACAGTGTAGATGTTTATAGTGTGATGCAAGTGTTTGGCAAGTCTTCCAAGCTGGTCGGCCGCCCTTGCTGAGTAAAAGATGCTGTTCTGGACTTATGAGATTTGCCAGTTAGGGATGGTTTTAATAGATGATGGAGGGTGGCTTCCAGGGGGTGCAACCCCCTGGGGGCCTGTACAATATATAGATATCAGTTCCTTGTGGACACGATAACTGCCGTAATTTTGCACCAATCACTTTGAATTTTTTACATAAAATGTATTCCCTTAAAATCTCGGTCGAGTTCGTTAATGGGCAAAATCGGTCAAAGGGGGGTGAAAATGGGAGGCTTTATTCGAAAAAGTGAAATATCGCTATAACTTTATTAATATCTGAAATATTGAATCCATTCAAAGTTCATACTATGTGTCGGATAAGGCCCTAAAATTTATGTTTGAAACGTTTTTTGATAGCACCAACCATTGACCAAAGGGGTGGGAAAAAGTGGGTTTTTCGGGAAACAATCATATCTCTGTCAATAGGCACAATATCAAAACCGTACAAAATGGACAATAATCCTCCAATAATTACCTAAAACTTTTGTCTGAAAGAATTTTTGAAATGACCCACCATTACGCCACGGGGTGAGCAAAATGATTTAAATTACAAGAAAATGCCAAGTGCCATGAGAGGTTGCCATGACAACTTTACTAAATTGATAAGGGATGAGCCATCAGCAGTTGCTATGACAACGCCACTGCACGAGATCACATTCAGTTTTCCATCTGCCTGTGGGAAGCGACTTCGGTATCGGAACTGGTAGCATGCTGAACTTCTATGCCCAAGGTCGCGGGTTCAAACCCGGCTGAAGTCGTCGGATTTACTAGGAGCGCTAAAAATCCCTGAGTATGCTTTCCTTCGGAGGGGAAGTTCCAACGTTCGTTGCGAGTTGCTGGTTCCGGTGGAATCTAGTAGCGAAGTTCACAGCTAGGTGTCGTTGATGGTAGTATTTTTAATTATGTAGCCTATTTAAGGTAGATTTCATTAGAAAGCTAACTATTGCAATGGGTACCATGTTTCGACTTCCGGAAAATGTCGACATATCTTCGCGTTTCACATCCCCCAGACCCCAAAACCACCGTCAGTTCAAAAGTTTGTATATTTATCTCTCTTCTTCTTCTTCTTCTTCTTCTTCTTCTTCTTCTTCTTTTCGTTTGGGCCTACTGAGGACCACGGGGCTCGTTTTGACTTCTTGTAAGGAATTTATGTTTCTTCTTAGCCCAGGCAGCTTTCATCTTCTGGCTGTGTGTCTGCTTTCTTTCCTGTGTCCACTTCGGTCTGGTAGTCCCTGTACACTTCCTGCTGGTGAGAGACACTGGAAAGACACCATGTTGAATCATCTGTCGGAATTGTGATCGATCCTGTATGTTTTTTGATGAAATTCCAAGTTGCTGTAGGTCTGACTTCACTGTGGTGATCCATTTGTTTTTGGACGCTTTCCCTCTTCCTGTCGTGGTGAAGATCTGGCTGGTAAGTCTATCTGGACCCATGCGTGTCAGATGTCCGTAGAAAGCTAATCGTCTCTTCCTCATGGATGTGACGGTATCTTCTTGATGATCATAGAGCTCATTGTTGTGCCTGATCCTGTAAGTACCACCCTCTTCCCTTATTGGTCCTAAAATCCTTCTAAGTATGTTCCGTTCCTTGAGTTCTAGTTTCCTCAGTGGGCCTTTCCGGTTCATCAGGAGACACTCAGAGGCATATAGAACGGAAGATCTTACTACTGAGTTGTAATGTAGAAGTTTAAGGTTCTTAGAGAGGCATTTGGATGTGTAGATGCTCTTACAGGAGTGGTAGACCCTTTCCAGTTTCGTGCATCTAGTGTCTATTGCTGAGGTCTCACTCTCGTTTGCTGGAATCCACTCCCCTAGGTACTTCACTGCAGGAACTTTTTGAATTGCGGTGTCTTTCACAAGAATAGTAGATGGGGCTCCCTTTATATTTGTCATGAACACTGTTTTTTGTATATTGACCTTCAAGCCAGTTTTAGCTGCTATGTTATAGAGGCTCTGTAGTTGGTGAGTAGCTTCTTCTATGTTGTTCGCTAACAAGGTAAGGTCGTCGGCAAAGGCCAGGCAAGGTACATTGAGATTGTCTTTCTTGTACCCAATTTGCAGTCCTGTTCCTGATGGTAACGTGGTAGTCCGTTCCCTGATAATCTTCTCAAGTACACAATTGAAGAGAATACAAGAAATGCCATCACCTTGTCTAACTCCTGTTTGGATAGAGAAGCTGTCTGAGAGTTCACCTCTGAACTTGACTTTGGAGGTCGTAGTCTTCAGTGTAGCCTGGATTAGTCTGGTGGTCTTCGCATCCAGTCCTAATTCCCATAGAGTGGAGAAGAGGGTCTGTCTGTCTATTGAATCATACGCCTTCTGGAAATCCACTAGTATGACTACCCATCGATGTCCGCCGCAATTCTTGTACCTTAAGATTGTCTTGAGGTTCTGTATTTGCTCTATGCATGATCTATTTGCACGAAAACCGGCCTGATATTCACCCAGTTGGGAATCTAGTTGACTAGTAACTCTGGTTAGCAAGGCTTTAGATATTATCTTGTATGTGACAGATATTAGAGATATGCCTCTGTAGTTATCAAGGTCAATCCTACTACCTTTCTTGTGTAGATGATGGATCACAGCTGAGGTCCATCCCTCTGGTAAGGTCTCCGTTGCCCATATGTCCTGTATGATTTGATGGAGGTTTTGTATTGATTGTTCATCAGCATGTTTCCACATTTCTGCAACTATACCGTCTTCACTCGAGGCCTTGTTGTTCTTTAGGCTCTTGATAATCTCCCTTATTTCTTCTATGGTTGGGGCCGATAACCTAGATGTTAGGCCCCTTAAAACAACAATTATCATCATCATCATCTTCTATGGTTGGCGGTAAGGAGTCTGGATTTCTGGAAGGAGGGTCATGGAAGGTGAGTCCCTCTTCAGGTTCCTCTGCATTGAGGAGCTTCTTGAAATACCCTGCAAGGGTACTGGTGCAATCCTTGTTGTTGTACTGAAGTTTTCCATCAGGTCCACGAAGATGAAGGGTAGGAGCTTTGTATTGTGTCGACTGTTTTCTGAGTTCTCTGTAGAAATCCCTCGAGTTATGTCTTTTGAAGTCCTCTTCTGCCTGTTTTATTAGAGCCTTAATATGGTTCCTCTTGGTTAGTCGCACTATATTGGAAGTTAGTTTTCTTTGTGTAAGAAAGGCCTGGTAGTTAGTTTCATTCTTGCACTGGTTCCAAGTGACCCAGGCTCTACGCCTTTCTTCTATAGCCTGGTCACATGTAGTCGTCCACCAGGGATGCTTGGCTTTGTTGGATGAGGCAGGCATGGTTTTTGAGCGGCATCCAGTAGAGCCTTTTGTAGGTTGGACCAACCTTGCTTCTCTGTGTTTTCCTTCAGGGTGGCTTGGAAACCACAGTCTTCATCACTCAGTTTGAGGACGTTGAACTCTGGTATTTTACCAACTTTGGAGGTATTTGGTGGTCTCCTAATTGGCTGCAGGTTGGTTTTCACCAGAGATAAGTAATGGTCTGAGTCTAAGTTAGCTGCCCTTAGCACTTTAACATTTTGTATCTCTTTGTGATACTTTCTGTCCATAGCCACATGATCCAACTGGAACTCTCCTAGCATTGGATTTGGGCCAAGAGGCCTTCGGAGGCAGGCGTTTGAAGGCAGTTGATTTTAGGACCAGGTCATACTTATCGCAAAGATCTATGAGACGTTCTCCATTCTTATTGGTCCTCTTATGGGCTGGATAAAGGCCCACTATCCGACGATATTTTTTCTACTTGCCAATTTGTGCGTTAAAATCACCCATGAGTATGGTGGTATGATGTTGTGGAATCTTGTCAAGGGTTTATTCTAGAACACTCCAATATTGCTCAATTAAAAAGTTTATATATAACAAGCTGTACCCGGCATGCGTTGCAATGCCAACCAAAGAAAGTGTTGGCGTTGAAATTCTGTTTCTTGAAGTGCTTTTGGATACATAACATGGTTTTCAATTTCCGTTAACTGCCTCAAGTTATCGTAAAATTGATTTTCTTATTTAGAATCATTCGTGGGAGCGTGCACAACAACTTTCAAAAGTTTCATCGCAATCGGATGAATGGCATATGAACGTATACGGGATTTTGTTTGAACGATTCGTGCGCTGTCACTCATTTGTTGAATATAAACGTGCGCTTCGTATTGTAAAATGGATTTACTTAGCCAGAAACCTGTCCTGGAGTGTACACAACAATTCACCAAACATTTATCACTATCAGACGACTGGTATATGACTTTATACGGGACTTTGTTGAAACGCTTCGCGTGTCATCGCTCATTTGTTGAATCTACTGGTGCGATACCTATTGTAAAATGTATGTACTAGGCCAGAAACCTTCCCTGGAGTGTACACAACATCTCACCCAAGTTTCATCACTATCGGATGAATGGTATATGAAATTATATGGCACTTTGTTGAAACGCTTCGCGCGCCGTTGCTCATTTGTTGATTCTACTCGTGCTCTACCTATTTTTAAAGGGATTTACTATGCTAGAAACCTTCCCTGGAGTGCACACAATATCTCAGCCTAGTTTCATCGCTATCGGACCAATGGTATATGAACGCAAACGTGACTTTGTTGAAATGCTTCGCGCGTCGTAGCTCATTTGTTGAATCTACTCGTGCGCTGCCTATTGTAAAGTGGATGTACTAAGCCAGAAAATTTCCCTGCAGTGTACACAACATTTTACGCAAGTTTCATAGCTATCGGACGAATGGTATATGAATGCATACGGGACTTTGTTGAAACGCATTGCGTGTCGTCGCTCATTTGTTGAATCTACTTGTGCGCTATCTACTGTGAAATGTATTCACTAATTTTGAAACCTTCACGTAAGTGTACACAACATCTCACCCAAGTTTCATCGCAATCGGATGAATGGTATATGAACGTATACGGGATTTTGTTTGAACGATTCGTGCGCTGTCACTCATTTGTTGATTCTACTCGTACGCTACCTATTGAGAAATGAATTTGCTAAGTCGAAACCCTACCCTGGCGTGTACACAATAACTCATCAAGGTTTCATCACAATCGAAGAAGGTTATATGAACCCAATATGGGATTTTGTTGAAACGCTTCGCGCGTCGGCACCCATTTGTTGCATCTACTCTTGCGCTACTTATTGTGAAATGGATTTACTAAGTCGAAACCCTTCCCTGGCGTGTACACAATAACTGATCAATGTTTCATCGCAATCGGATGAATAGTATATGAACGCATACCGGATTTTGTTTAAACGATTCACGCTCCGTCACTCATGTGTTGAATCTACTCGTGCGCTACCTGCTGTAAAATGTATTTACCAAGTTAGAAACCGTCACGTAAGTGTCCACAACATCTCACCCAAGTTTCATCGCTATCGGACTAATGGGATATGAAGACATAGGGGAGTGTAATGAAACGCTCCGCGTGTCGTCGTTCATTTGTCGAATCTACTCGTGTGCTACCTACTGTGAAATATATTTACTAAGCCAGAAACCTTCCTTGGAGTGTCCACCATATTTCACCCAAGTTTCACCGCTAACGGCAGAATGGTATATGACCTTATACGGGACTTTGTTGAAACGCTTCGCGCGTCGTCCCTCATTTGTTGAATCTACTTGTGCGCTGCCTGTTGTTTAGTGGATTTACTAAGCCAGAAACCTTCCATGAAGTGTACACAACATCTCACCCAAGTTTCATAGCTATCGGACGAATGGTATATGAATGCAGACGGGACATGGTTGAAACGCTTCGCGTGTCGTCGCTCATTTGTTGATTCTACTTGCGCTACTTATTGTAATATGGATGTACTCAGCCAGAAACCTTCCCTGGAGTGTACACAACATCTCACCCAAGTTTCATCGCAATCGGATGAATGGTATGTGAACGTATACGGGACGTTGTCGAAACGCTTCGCGCGTAGTCACTCATTTGTTGAATCTAAACGTGCGCTTCGTATTGTAAAATGGATTAACTAAGCCAGAAACCTTTCCTGTAGTGTACACAACAATTCACCAAACATTTATCACTGTCAGACGAATAGTATATGACCTTATACGGGACTTTGTTGAAACGCTTCGCGTGTCATCGCTCATTTGTTGAATCTACTGCTGCGCTACCTATTGTAAAATGGATGTACTAAGCCAGAAACCTTCCCTGGAGTGTACACAACAGCTCACCCAAGTTTCATCGCTATCGGATGAATGGTATATGACCTTATATGGGACTTTGATGAAAAACTTCGCGCGTCGTCGCTCATTTGTTGATTCTGCTCCTGCTCTTCCTATTTTTAAAGGGATTTACTAAGCCAGAAACCTTCCCTGGAGTGCACACATCTCAGCCTAGTTTCATCGCTATCGGACGAATGGTATATGAACGCATACGTGACTTTGTTGAAATGCTTCACGCGTCGTAGCTCATTTGTTGAATCTACTCGTGCGCTGCCTATTGTAAAGTGGATTTAATAAGCCAGAAAATTTCCCTGAAGTGTACACAACATTTTACGCAAGTTTCATAGCTATCGGACGAATGGTATATGAATGCATACGGGACTTTTTTGAAACTGACTTTGTTGAAATGCTTCGCGCGTCGTAGCTCATTTGTTGAATCTACTCGTGCGCTGCCTATTGTAAAGTGGATTTACTAAGCCAGAAAATTTCCCTGAAGTGTACACAACATTTTACGCAAGTTTCATAGCTATCGGACGAATGGTATATGAATGCATACGGGGCATTTTTGAAACACTTTGCGTGTCGTCGCTCATTTGTTGAATCTACTCGTGCGCTATCTACTGTGAAATGTACTCACTAATTTGGAAACCTTCACGTAAGTGTATACGACATCTCACCCAAGTTTCATCGCTATCGGACGAATGGTATATGAACACATACGGGACTTGTTTGAAACGCTTCGCGCATCGTCACTCATTTGTTGAATCTACGCGTGCGCTACCTATTGTAAAATGGATTTACTAAGTCAGAAACCTTCCTTAGAGTGTACTCAACATCTCACCCAAGTTTCATCGCAATCGGTTGAGTGGTATATGAATGCATAGGAGACATACACACACACCCACAGACAAACTATCACGTAAGATTGATTTATATATATATAGATTTATGTATATATATATATATATATATATATATATATATATATATATACACACACATATATCAGTTTCTTGTGGACACGATAACTACCGTAATTTTGCCCCAATCAGTTTGATTTTTTTTTTCTGTTTGTGTCGTTTGTGGGTGCATGAAAGTTCATTATGGTATATGCCCTATTGCGGAACCTTAAAGATATTGAAGAAGTCCTACCATTAGGCGAAATGAACCCTATTATGTTATCAACGATACTATGATGTACAGCAAAGCCAGTGCCAAGGTGAGGGACGTTCTTCATCACTCTGATGCCTGGTTTCCCTTTGTAAATCCTGTATCCTTGAGATTCTATTGCATCTTCGTCCGTGAATCTAGTCTCTTGCAGTGCTGCTATCTTGATGTTATGCTTGTCCAGCACATCCAGTGTATGTTTCATTTTACCTACCTTTAACATGGAGTTGATATTAATTGTAGCTAGGTAGGTGATATTTCTCTTATTTCTTGGCTGTTGCGTATACGGCGGAGCACATGAAAGTGCAGGCTCCCCAGAGTCCGATGGCCTGCATGCCCCATGAGTGGGGATGGATTGGTTACCACCTGGGGTATTCTCTGTGTTAATGTTTCCCTTCATGGTGAGTTCAACGAGTAAGTAAGTAGGCCACCCTAAAGGGCGACGGGTTGTTTACCATCAAGGTTGTTAGCCCTGAGGTTTATAATATCAGCCGCTCCTAACATGGAGAATAGACGCTGTTTGCAGCCGCTCGATTCGAGTCAGACGCTGCTCCCTCCTCCTTTCTCAACCGGGCTTGGGACCGGCTATGGCGGAGTTATATCTCTCTATATATAAAAATGAAAGTTTGTCTGTTTTTTCTGAATTTACACGGAAATTTGCGATATTTGCGCGTTTCAGACTGTTTTATGATGGATGCGCGCAATTTTTTTTGTCTGTATGTCTGTCTGTTTGTTTGTCTGTGGAAATTTTTTATGACCTTATAACTCGAGAACGGTTGAGTGGATCAACGTAAATTTTGATACAGATATCCTTCAGAGGTACGACACTAATCATTGATGTAACTCTTCTCCGTACCTCTCATAAAAGAGGCCCTACCCCCTTAAAAGACATGCTGAAATAGGCGTAGAAGGGTGAAACAAAGCTCATTTTCAGCCCCTCGATGTGAGAAACGAAACTCGGGGGCCCTAAAAGGACCCCGTAAACCACATTTTAAGGCCCTAAAACCAACAGTTTTTGAGATATTCCCAGAAAACTAATTTCACATAAATTAATGAAAGATTGCGTGCCGGTAACCATGGCAACTGAATCTCAGAGGTCCATCTATTTCTGTAAGACGCAATGCAATTCCACTTATTACATTACGGTGAAGGTTTGCAAACGGCTACAAGGTTATAACGGATCCAAATTAAGCTGAAATATTCATCAATACATACAATGCGCTTAAGGGGTCAAGGGGTACTCTAGAATTTTTCACGCGATTTACACGTGCGGGTGAGGTACGGAAGGTCTATTATATCCCTTCTCTATTGTATAAAAATGAATGTCTGTTTTTTCTGCATTTCCACGTAAATTTGACATATTTGCCCGTTTCAGACTGTTTTGTAACGAATGCACGCAAAAAAAATTTTTTGTTTGTCTGTCTGTTTGTCTGTGGACAATTTTTTGTGTCCTTATAACTCGAGAACGGCTGGATGGATTAACGTAAAATTTGATACAGATTTCCATCAGAGGCACGACATTAATCATTGATGTAACTCTTCTTTGTACCTCTCATAACAGGGGGCCTACCCCCTTAAAATACATGCTGAAATAAGCGTAGAAGGGTGAGACAAAGCTCATTTTTAGCCCCTCAATGTGAGAAACGAAACTCGGGGGCCCTAAAAGGACCCCGAAAACCACATTTTAAGACCCTAAAACCAACAGTTTTTGAGATATTCCCAAAAAACTAATTTCACTTAATAAATTAATGAAGGAATGCATACCGGTAACAATGGCAACCGAATCTCAGAGGTTCATCTATTTCTGTAAGACGCAATGCAATTCCATTTATTACATTACTGTGAAGGTTTGCAAACGGCAATAAGTTTATAACGGATCCAAATTAAGCTGAAATATTCATCAATACATATAATGCGCTTAAGGGGTCCAGGGGTACTCTAGAATTTTTTAACGCGATTTACAAGGGCGGGTATGGTACGGAAGGTCTATTATATCCCTATCTCTATATTGTTATATTCTTCTTCTTTTTGCGTTTTGCCCATTATAGAGCGCGCTTGAACTTGTTTTTCGGCTTGATGATATTCGCCTTCCTATCTTCCCAAAATCTCTTCATGAAGTCACTGTGCTGCTTCTTCCGTTCTTCTGTCCACTTGGTTCCAGTCCTGCCACTAGTTTTCACCCTAAACTTGTGCTTTGTTACTGCGGTCCTGAAGACTTTGCGGTTTCTCAGAATATTTTCTCCGATGTTCAACTCTTGCAGGTCCTCTCTTGATTCATCCAGCCAGGCTATCCTTGATTTCTGAGAATTTATTACATTGAATAACCTTTTTGTAAGTCTATAATCGTCCATCCTGAAGAGGTGTCCATAAAATGTTAAACGTCTTTTTCGTACCGTGTTGCTGAAACTATCTGTGTGACGGTAAAGGTCTGAATTTCGTCTTTTAATCCAAATTCCGTTTTCTTGTGTGGGGCCGAATATTTTTCTAAGAATTTTACGTTCTTGCTTTTCTATATTTGCAATTTTAGAATGACCTCCTAAAGCTATGGTTTCTGAAGCATATAGAGCTTCCGGTAGTACAACTGTTATATTATTATTATTATTATTATTATTATTATTTTTTTATTCTTTTAATTATTATCATTATTATGGCGTACAACGACGAGACAAAGCTCATTTTCAAACCCTTGGTGTCAGAAACAAAACTCGGGGCCCCTCAAGAGCCGTAAAGAGTCCCCGAAAACTATATTTTAAGGATCTAAACCCAACAGTTTCTTAGATATTCCCAGAAAACTAATTTAATTTAATAAACTAAAGAAGGAATGCAAGCCACTAACCATGACAACAGTATCTCAAGAGGTGGCATCCAACTTTCCATCTATTTCTGGAATAAGTAATGCCACTCCATTTATTACATTTCTGTGAAAGGTTGCAAATGGCTATAAGGTTATCACGGAACCAACTGAAATGAAAATCTACAGCCTGCTTCCAGTCTCCGACCGGGTCAGGAAATCACGGAACCAACTAAAACTGTAAAATTCATCAATGCGCTTAAGGGGTTCAAGGAGTACCGTACCCTAGATTTTTTTCACACGACTTACACGTGCGATATATCGTACAGAAGGTGTATTATATCTCCAAACAGCAACATTATTTTCAAAAATTCCTGATTTGAAATAGTAGACTGTTTTTTGCTGATTTTAGGAATTTGGGCCATTGGAGGCTAAAAAAATTGAACTTTCATGCACCACAAGCCTTTATAATTTATAAAAGGGGTCTTCCTGTAGTTGGGCACTTGACACAATGGTTAGGGTCAGCTCGTAAGTGACGTGTATTGCGATTCGTCTACGAGGTTTTCAATTTTATTTTTACGCCAGGAAGAACACGTTAGGTAAATTTAGTTTGTGAGCACATTTTAACTAATCATTTTTCTTTGCCAACAAACAGGTTCCAAGCCCCTAAACATTGCAACAGTAGCTCAATTGATAACATCTGGTTATTATTACCGAAGACCGTTCGAAGAATGGGTACTTCTGCTATATATGTGTGTGTGTATATGTATATGTCGTAGGCAGATAGTGAAATCCGTCATTTCATGAAGATCCTAGGCACTTCATGAAAAGCCGGCAT
This sequence comes from Meconema thalassinum, assembly GCA_946902985.2. Lineage (NCBI taxonomy): Eukaryota > Metazoa > Arthropoda > Insecta > Orthoptera > Tettigoniidae > Meconema > Meconema thalassinum. The sequence continues at coordinate 183,245,683 of OX336393.1, forward strand.
TTGATGTAAAATGAGATAGTTACACTATCTGACGCGTGGTTTCATGAAATGACTAAATTTAGCCGTCACATAGTGTAATTCTTTTTTACACTATCTGACGGAAAGTCAAGCCCGCCACTTCATGAAGAAGCGGTAGCGTTGTCCTCGTGGTGAGATAAGTGTGCTTTCCAAGAATAAATAGTGGCAATATACGATATGGAAAATACCATGGAAGTACAGAGGCAGTTGTTTTTTCAGAAATTTAATGAGTATTATGAAGAAAAAGCCTCATGAAAAACCTTGGTCTCAAGAAGAAATGGATAAGGTATGTCACTTGTAGCCTGACTGTTTTAATCATTCACAAGTGTTCTATTCGTCTCATTTGGATGAACATGATACTGGTGGCTGATTAACAGAGGATTAATGGGTGTTTACGCAAATACCAGTATCATCACAAGTCTGAGAATGAACGACATATGTCCAGACGAAATATTACACTTTTATTACATGGGGTTAGTTAAAAGGCGGGATGTCAATAGAACAATGCGATGTTTATATGCATGCAATTATTAGAACATTTTAGGGCATAGCCTACACAATAGTCAGCTTATTTCGTGTTTCTGAAGTCTTACCGCAATGAAGAAATCAGGGCCGTACCCAGAAAGTAATTTCGGGAGGGTTTCTGTATTTTCATTTTTGAGTCTGCACATTTTAATATAGTTGTAGTTGTTTTATTATTGTAAAAACGGGCTATGTACATCTTGGTCACCAGTATACTAGGTGTATGTTGTATGATAACGTCATCAGCCCAGTACATTAGGGTGCACAGTATGTTGTCTGATAAGGTCATCAGCCCAGTATATTAGGGTGCACAGTATGTTGTCTGATAAGGTCATCAGCCCAGTATATTAGGGTGCACAGTATGTTGTCTGATAAGGTCATCAGCCCAGTATATTAGGGTGCACAGTATGTTGTCTGATAAGGTCATCAGACATATTAAGTTCAAAAATACAAAATACATCAATGGGGAAGAGAGAGAGAGAAATAAATAAAAAAAAGGGTACACATTTTAGGAAATAAAGCCAAACCACAAAATAAATTATGAAAATATACATAAAGAAAACGTATATTGCACAAATTGGGAAAAATATAAGCTTCTACAAAAAGAAGACAGAGGGAGAAAAGTGTACCTAGTATTCCACGATTAGGGTTTCAGTCTTACGTGGAAATTAAATATGAACATCATAATAAACGAGCATCAATTTATTTCTCGGAATAATTCGCGTATTACACAGAAAAATGAATGTACGACTCCACTGCGGCAGTCATTTAATTCTGATTAGGAACGGATTAATGCAGGTCTACAAATGGAAAAAATACACACATCAAAAAAAGTTTTGCATCACCTCGGTTCCCAGATCTCCGGCATATAGACGTTGACTGTGTATATTGTATCAAAGATACAGTCCCTTTGACTGTTCATAGATGTCACTAAAACTGCTCAAAGATGTAAACAACCATGCATGAGCAGGGCCTATTAGACGGAGGGGGTACGACAGCCGATCAGTTCCAGTCATTCCACCAGGACGAAGGTACGCTGCTCATGTTGTCTGTAGTTCTACCATGCCTAGAAGGTCAATACCGCAGTTCGATCGCGTCCGCATTGTTACTTTGTGTCAAGAAGGGCTCTCAACAAGGGAAGTTTCCAGGCGTCTCAGAGTGAACCAAAGCGATGTTGTTCGGACATGGAGGAGGTACAGAGATACAGGAACTGTCGATGACAGGCCTCGCTCAGGCCGCCCAAGGGCTACTACTGTAGTGGATGACCGCTACTTACGGATTGCCGCTCGGAGGAACCCTGACAGCAATGCCACCATGTTGAATAATGCGTTTCGTTCAGCCACAGGACGTCGTGTTTCAACTCAAACTGTGCGCAATAGGCTGCATGATGCGCAACTTCACTCCCGACGTCCATGGCGAGGTCCAGCTTTGCAACCCCGACACCATGCAGCGCGGTACAGATGGGCCCAACAACATGCTGAATGGACCCCACAGAATTGGCATCACGTTCTCTTCACCGATGAGTGTCGCATATGCCTTCAACCAGACAATCGTCGGAGACGTGTTTGGAGGCACCCTGGTCAGGCTGAACGTCTTAGACACACTGTCCAGCGAGTGCAGCAAGGTGGTGGTTCCCTGATGTTTTGGGGTGGCATTATTTGGGGCCGACGTACGCCACTGGTGATCATGGAAGGCTCCAAAACGGCTTTACGATACCTGAATGACATCCTCCGACCCATAGTGCACCCATATCGGCAGAATATTGGAGAGGCATTTGTCTTCATGGACGACAATTCTCGACCTCATCGTGCACATCTTGTGAATGCGTTCCTTCAAGATAACGACATCGCTCGACTACAGTGGCCAGCATGTTCGCCAGACATGAACCCTATCGAACATGCCTGGGATATGTTGAAAAGGGCTGTTTATGGACGTCTTGACCCACCAACCACTCTGAGAGATTTACGCCGAATTGTCGTTGAGGAGTGGGACAATTTGGACCAACAGTGTCTTGATGAACTTGTGGATAGTATGCCACGACGAATACAGGCATGCATCAATGCAAGAGGACGTGCTACTGGGTATTAGAGGTAGTGGTGTGTACTGCAATCTGGACCACAAATGCTGAAAGTCTAGCTGTATGATGGTACAATATGCAATGTGTGGGTCTCATGAGCAATAAAACGAGCTGAAATGTTGTTTGTGTTGATCTCTATTCCCTTTGTATTTAAAGGTTCCGGAACTCTTGGAACCGAGGTGATGCAAAACTTTTTTTGATGTGTGTATATAAACTTACACAGAAGAAAAAAAACAGAAGAAAAACTTACCCAGTGTTCCAGGATTAGATTTTAGGTTGTACGTGGAAATGTATTTCGAATTCCACAGTAAATAAGCATTAATTTATTTCTTGGAATAGAAGAATTAAAGGAATTAATGTACGACTTCGTCGCGTTAGTCATTTCATGAAGAGCCGAATCAAGAAACGCCGGATCTTCATGAAGTGCCTCGGCAGATAATGAAAAATGATTTCTTACACCATCTGCCTAAAGCAGTCCGTCACTTCATGAAGAAACGCGTCAGATTGTGTAACTATCCCATTTTACATCATATGCCGGCTTTTCATGAAGTGCCTAGGATCTTCATGAAATGACGGATTTCACTATCTGACTACGACATATATATATATCAGTTTCTTATGGACAAGATAACTGCCGTAATTTTGCACCCAATCACTTTGAATTTTTTACATAATATGTATCCCCTTAAAATCCCGGTCGAGTTCGTTAATGGGCAAAATTGGTCGAAGGGGGGGGGGGGGTGAAAATAGGGGGCTTTTTTTTCGAAAAAGTGAAATATCGCTATAACTAATATCGAATCCATTCAAAGTTCATAATATGTGTCGGGTAAGTGCCAAAAATTTATGTTTGAAAAGTTTTTGATAGCACCAACCATTGACCAAAGGGGTGGAAGAAAAGTGGGTTTTTCGGGAAACATTAATCATATCTCCCTTAATAGGCACAATATCAAAACCGTACAAAATGGAAAATATTCCCCTAATAATTACCTAAAACTTTGTCTGAAAGAATTTTTGATATGGCCCACCATTACGCCAAGGGATGAGAAAAATGATTTTGGAATTAAAGAAAATGCCAAGTGCCATCAGAGGTTACCATGACAACGCTTCTAAATTGATGAGGGATGAGCTATCAGAGGTTGCCAAGACAACGCCATTGCACGAGATCACATTCATTTTTCCATCTGACTCTGTGGGAAGCGGCTAACTGGTAGCATACTGATCTTCTAAGCCCAAGGTCGCTGGTTCAAAGCCGGCCAAAGTCGTCGGATTTTCTAAGAGCGCTAAAAATCCCTCAGCATGCTTTCCTTTGGAGGGGAAGTTCCAACGTTCGTTGCAAGTTGCTGGTTGCGGTGGCATCTAGTAGCCAAGTTCACAGCTAGGTGTCGTTGACGTTAGTATATGGCACAAAATTAGGAACTACTACTTAAAATTGACCGTCTGCAGACCTTACCTGAATTACAGACTAATACAGTCATCACAATTAACACCATTTATCAGATAGATTCTACACACACCCAATGTACACGGGGTTACATAACCACGTTGTCACAGCCCCTAAACTGAGGAACCAACCAACATCTCTGCGGGAGATAAAATTTTGCGTGAAGAAGTAACAGACGGTTAGATAGTTACACATCAGTTCCAAACCTTGCATAAGGACATAGTGATCACAATTATATCAAGAAGTTCAGTAAATAACATATAGACTACTTTCTCCTAAATGCAAGGATTTAGTTATAACTCTTTGTCCTCTTCAAGGAGTATAATTGAATGTTGGTTGTAGTAGCTTGTCGAATTACAACGTGCTATACGGATATTAAACGTTGATTGATTGAATCAACACCTGAATTATATATACACACACCAATGCAGCCATCACAATAACACAGGTCATGAGACAAAATTCAACACTGACCCAAGTACACGAGGCTAAATGACCATGATGTCCACGCATCTCAAATGAAACAACAACAACAACATCTTCTTACCCAAATCCTTACTCGTATAAAAGTTCATACAATAGTAAGCCTACAGACGTCACAATGACACAGGTTATCAGACAACGTCTACACACGCACCCAAGTACACGGGGCTACAAGACCATGATGCCGCAGAACCCCTAAAGAATCAACAACAAAAATAACAACAACAACAACAACAACAACAATAGACTTTACGGCGGTTAAAGGACAAAGAATTTTAATCGCTCTAGTCGAGTGTTGAAATTTGTGGTGTTATGAGTACAGCATATTATATAATTTTTTGATTGCAAATACACACAATATATGCTTAACATTATAATGTGTGAGTAGTTATGAATCAATAAATACCAAAAAAAAAACGAAGTAAAAATATTCGAACCAGGGTAAGCCGGACTATGAGACTAGATCGCTACCACTGCGCCACGGATGTGACACTATGATATAAATAGCTTCTTTAGTACAATAGTATCTTTTTTGTGCTGAAATCAACGATTTACCTAACGTTTTCTTGGCCCTTCTATAAACCATTTGATATTAAATATGTATTATTTTGTTCAGTACATTCCTAAAAGGATATAACCTCACGTAGTTACGGATATATATGGATTTACGAGCACAGATAGCGGCCATTTTGTCTACGGGACGTCACGACCCACAACGATATTGTATCGTCAATCGGACCTGTTACGTCACTTCTACGGTTACATATTCTATTATTTCGCCTCCGTAGCGTAGCGGTCAGCATAGTTAGCTGCCGCCCCGGAGGTCCTGGGTTCGATTCCCGGCTCTGCCACGAAATTTGAAAAGTGGTATGAGGACTGGAACGGGGTCTACTCAGCCTCGGGTGGCCCAAATGAGTAGAGGGGGTTCGATTCCCACCTCAGCCATCCTCGAAGTGGTTTTCCGTGGTTTCCCACTTCGTCTTCGGACAATGCCGGGATGGTACCTACTGTAAGGCCACGGCCGCCTCCTTCCCTCTTCCTAGCCTATCCATCCCAATCTCCCATCCCTTCCCATCCCTCATGAGGCCCCTGTTCGCTTTGCAGGTGAGGTCGCCTGGGCGAAGTGCTGATCACACCTCCCCAGTTGTATCCCTTCCGACCAGATGTTCAAAGCTCCAGGACACTGCCCACAGCGGTAGTGGTGAGTTCCCTCGCTGAGTCCGTGGGAACCACCAACCTAGAGGGTAAATTGACTAAATAAATAAAAAAACATATTCTATTATAATGGGCTAATATCATACCGGTCACCTCCTTGAGGACAGTTTAAACCTCCAAATGTACTATAAGCTGAATTGTTGAGGTCAGGCCTTGTTGAATCGTAAATTGCGGTTGGGCTATAATACAGGCATGATTCATACATCCACCATCCTGAAACTATTTGATTGATGACCCTGTCGTTTGGACAAAATACGTTTCCCACATTAAGGTATATTGTTGAAAATTTTTGTAGAGATCGGATGATTAGGTTAGTCGTAATTTGATTTAAGCTCAGAACATTTGGGTGGGCGCCATTTCGTTTTTGTTATGATGGCGGCGATATACAACATGACACTGAGTTGTCCCTTGCTAGTGCTACCTCTGTGCCAAAGGCGATTCGATTTGGGTTTCGTTGTGTTTGAATTGATAGGGGGAATCGATTTGCACACATACATGACCGCCATCTGCAAACTATTGGGCTGATGACCCTATAGTTTGGTCAAAAGACGCTTCCTACATAAAGGCATGTTGTTGCAAAATTTGGTAGAGATCAGATGATTAGGTTAGTCGTAATTTGAATAGGGCTTTGAATATTAGGGTGGCCGTCATTACGTTTCCGTCAAGATGGCGGCGATATAAAACATGACACTGAGGTGCCCTTTGCTAGTGCTACCTCTGTACCAAATTGCGTTCAATTCAGTTTCACCGTGTTCGAATTGATAGAGGGGACAGACATTCAGAGTACACACACCCACAGATTCACACACACACACAGAGACAGACTCACACACACACAGACAGACACACAATTTTTGGCCCTGTGTAGATCTCATAAGTCTACTTTCATTTTTTTGCAAAAATCGAAAGTAGGCTAAAAATGAACCCCAAATGACAAGAAGGTTACCATCCCCATAAGACAATAAAATGATTTAAAAAATGCAAACAAAAACGAAAAAAAAAAGTTTAATTAACCTCCAATTGTAAAATACTTTCTTGCAATAAATGATGTCTGATCCTCCTACGAAAACCTGCATATTTTGCCTATTATAGCCTATCCCCTAGTTTGCCCGGTGAAATCTACCTCCGCCTTCCGGCGTGCCGAGAGGAATTTAAAAAAATTCAAGTAAGGATTGTAGACAATAATTTCAACTAGTTCCTACTTTCGCTACCAAATGCTACCGTCCACGACACCTAGCTCTGAACTTGGCTACTAGTAGATGCCATCGCAACTAGCGCCTGGTGACGAACGTTGGAAGTTAAGAGCATTAATCATACCTAACTTACAAATTTTGCTTCACACTAGTTAAGTTAGTTCTTTTACATTCCATAAATCTATGACATGGGCCCGCCAGCTTTACTTCTCTTCCGAAGGAAGGCATACTGGGGGAATTTTAACGATCTTAAAAAATCCGACGACTTCGGCCTTGGGCATAGAAGTTCAGCATGCTAGGCGTGATAGTTCGATGTTCTAGAAAGTATTTCTGTGTTTTCGAATCTGATGCCGTGATCTCTTTCCCAGGCACTTTCCGCTACAGTAAATTTATCTACAGTATTTTGTGGAGCTTCGCTTAGTTGTGCCAATATACGATTGGCTGTATGAACAAGGAATTGTGTATAAACCTGCAACGGTCAGTGCGTCATTGGAGGATTGGGACTCCGGAGAATATAGCTAATTATTTTTTGTGGCCTACAATAGTTTCTATGGAGTGGCGCTTCAGTATTCCGGCTCTCTCCGTGACACTCATGTAAGGCAGATAAGCCCCGAGCCATAGAGAGCGACATCGGTCCCTGGGTCCCTCTATTTTTAGCCTATTTTCATTTATGAAAAAATAGGTTTATGAGATCACATTTTGTCCATGTGTGTATGTGTATCCATCAGCCACGATTTCATTAAATCGTTGTTTACGCAGAAAGGATTCGTGATTTGGTGCATCTTCGGGAGCAACAGTAATTGCTGCCGCTATCTCTACTGTTACTTCACGTGGCACACAGTGGACTACAGATTAACAGACGTCTGCAGAGCAACAAACTTACTAACGTATAAAAAAAGTTATCTTTTCCACACATTTTAAGGCTGAAACCATTAGGCTACATTACCTTAAATAGCTTTTCTTATAGCAACTATTTTAAATCTAGGCATTATTTTTCGATGACCCTGTATATTATATTATAGAAACATTTGTATTGATAAGATAGTGATTGTTCTTTTAAGAACGTAACATTCCAAGTCATATGTCCCAAATGGGTGATAATGGAAGTGAGTATGAAAATAAATTGGCCTACTACAACTAGTACTATTCCTTCTACTGACTTATACAGTACCGTATAAAACATTTTGGAAAATTATATGGATAAAGAAGGAATAACGAAAATAAAAGACAGGTACAAGAAATGCCCTCAACCCTTGAGGATTGAGGGACTTAGAAAAATGTACCGTAAAGCCATGAAAGGTAGATACAGTAGGTGAAGAAAAGGAGAGAGCATTCGCCCTAAAATCACCAGAAGAAGGAAAAACACGAACCCAGCTCAGGATGTTGTCAATTCATTTTTAGTGGTTTGGGGCATCTTAGTTATCAGCTCCGTGTAATTGGACTTGTCAGACAACCTGTATTTATATGAAGGCTGTAGTAGTGCATATAACTCTATTAGCGGCAGGGATGAGGTAGGCGTCCCGGAACTTGAAGTAAGGTACTATCCCGGCATTTGCCTGGAGGGAGTTTGGAAAGACCACACTCAGGATAGCCGCTGTCGAACTTGCGATCTCCGAACTTGTTGCAGCTGTCCTTACGGCCGTTGTGCACCAATTAACGAGCACGGCTACGCAGCGGGGTTTCCTCAGTTCAGAAATCTCCTGAGGTCACCACCCGTGAGTCTTTAAGTGTGCACTGCTATCCAGGTTGTACCATGCGTTACACTAGGATTCGATCCTGCATTGTGCATAGCAGGCGAGAACGTTACCGCACCCAAGGCCGTTACACTAGTTGTGAGCCCCTGTCGATATGCATTAAGGAAACAATTCATAATAATTATTGACCAAGTTCCTTGGGTTCATGGCAAATTTTTCAAGGTATCGTAACTGTCAAACACAAATTTCCTATTTACACTCATCATAGCCAGTCCATGTAATTGATTCTCTCCCACTGTGTTCCGTAGCCATATCTTGATCCTTCGCAGACTAATGAGAGAGGGCTGACCATACTGCTGCTACATGGCTGGACAAACAGTACGAGCAAAGCCTCTTTGCTTCACCGGAAAGGAAGGTTCAGTCTTTTTTTAAACTTGTGAGATAATGGGGTCTTATCTTTCTACATTCCATTCCTTCCATAAATTCAATTTTTCTATTCGTAAGTTCTCCATTTTTGCTCTTCTTTTTGTTTATTTTAGCCCATTTTCATTTATGAAAAAATAGGCTTATGTGATCACCTTTTGTCCGTGAGTGTGTGTGTGTGTGTGTGTGTGTGCGTACATGTGTGTCTGTGTGTGCCCCCCCTCCCCCCCCCCCCCTAATAAAATTTAAACGGCTGGAGTGATTTCAATGAAACTCGGTAGGTCATAGTACCATTTTGTCCGACCCCGACCGTGCCATTCAAATTTTATTACGTCTCACCAATCCAAGATGGCGGCTGTGCGAAATATTTCACCGACTCCTATATCTCCGAAACAATTACTGATATCACCCTGAAATTTGTACGGTGGTAAAGGGCACTACTAAATGTTCACCTATGTGACTTTCAAAAAGCTGTTAAGTACAAAAAGAACATGTCGGCCAAGCTAAGGTGAAACATTTAAATAGACGTTTCTCACGATTTAATCATCCGAGCGCAGTGAAACAGGGTACAGCAAAGTGTTTATACACATTGTAATTCACTGATACCTAATTTAGTTCAACTTTTTAGATAACCTCAAGATGGTGGCTGTGCAAAATTTTAAAATTAAGTTTTTATTTCTTGTGTTCTAATCATGCGATCATCTATGGGACTTTCAATAACCTAGTGAGCACAAATCCAACATGACAGCGACGCGAAAGGTAAATATTTAAATGGACATTTCTCGCGATTTACTCATTCGAGCGCAGTGAAACTTGGTACGGTAAATAATTATACAAATTTAAATCCACTGACAACTAATTTGTTTCAGTTGATTTAATAACCACAATATATCGGCTGTGCGAAATGTTAAAATCTCGTTTTTATCTCTTGTGTCCTAATCATGCGATTGAAGTTTGAATAATACGCCTACACAATAATCTTCATCTAATAGTAGTCTACATAACTCTATGACCTATATATATAAATCCAACATGGTGACTATCCGAAATATTTAGACGGTTCTCATTATCTACGAATGTATTACAGCAATCAAACTGAAATTTTGTATGTAGATGGAGGCAATTAACATAAGTAGGATATATGAAAATAGGCTATTTAGTTCTCCCCTCCACTGGCGAGGCCACTGTATTATTGTTCCTTTGAGTCTGGCCAACTGTGACGTCGTGAGATATCTTCATGATTCTTTTTTCTTTCCTTTCACTACCATATGTTCTTTGTTTGTTAGTTTCTTTCTTATGTTCAGACAAGTTTCTTTGCCTTTTTATCAATTCCCTGGAAACCCCTGAGCTTCTTAGGCTTAATCCTTTTTCTTTTTAACGTGACCCTGTCCAAGATATCTTTTGTGCTATTCATTTCAAAATCTCCTGTTAAAAGCAGCCTATATCATGGCGAGTTTTAATGCGATAGTAAAAGATGTCAGGATCACTGAGTGACCTAGTGACACGTAACAACGTTATCGACGTCGCTGCTAAGTGCTAATCCATTTCCATGTAATTAGCCGCCCTGCCAAAGCATCAAAGGAAGTACCGTACACCTATAGTGGGCGAGTTAGAGATTGACCTACGTTAATTGCGAGGCGTCAAATGTTATTTAATGGATATATACAGGGTCATCGAAAAATAATGCCTAGATTTTAAATAATTACTATAAAAAAACTATTGAAGGTAATGTAATTGTTCTAGCTTAAATTTTGTTCAGACAGAGAGTTTAGTTTGTATGTAACGGAGACTCTCGCTTGCCCGCTCGCCCGTGGCGCGAGCCTGTCTCCCGCCACGCACTTTGCCGTTATGCGGCGCCCGCCCGGCACTGAATCATTGAGTATAGGAATTTGTACTTACCTAGTTCACAGCTGGTGTTGAAAATGTTCGCCATTCACTGCTACACATCGCTGGCACCTTTTTATGAAACTGGCATTTACTCTCTGAAGTGTCTCAGCACCGATTGACTGCATTTAAGTTGTAATATAATCTTTAAGCTCATTTATAGTGTGAGGGTTTCTCGCATACAATCTATTTTTAAGCGTCCCCCACAAATAAAAGTCACATGGTGATAAGTCTGAGCTTCGCGGGGACCACACGTTCCGACTGATAATCTTCGTACCGAAAATGCGACGCAATTCTGTCATGGATGCTTCGGCAATGAGAGCAGTAGCAGAATATTGTTGAAAGTAATTTGACAATCGCTCTCCGTAAGTCAGTTCGTCAAAAAATTGGTCATGGATCACATTGAAGTACAAATTTAAGCACAAATTCCTGTACTCGATGACTCAGTGCCGCGAAAGCGCCGCATTACGGCAAAGTGCCTGGCGGGAGACAGGCGCGCAACGCGGGCGAGCGAGCAAGCGAAGGTCTCCGTTACATACAAACTAAACTCTCAGTACGTTAGTAAGTTTCAACGTGAGCTCCGTTGGTTGCTCTGCAGACGTCTAATCTGTAGTCCATTCCGGGCCACGAGCGTTGAATCATATCTGGAGTGTAACAAGTAGTTCCGTGAAGAACTAAAGCCTATTTTCATATATCCTACTTATGTTAATTGCCACAATCAACATACAAAATTTCAGTTTGATTGCTGTAATAGATTCGTAGATATTGAGAACCGTCTAAATATTTCGGATGGTCGCCATGTTGGATTGTTATATGTATAGGCCATAGAGTTATGTACCATTAAAGAAAAATTATTGCGTAGGTTCATTATTCAAACTTTCACTTCGATCGCATAATTACGACACAAGAAATACAAACTTAATTTTAAAATTCGCCCAACCGCCTCTTGAGGTTATGTAAACAATTGAACTAAATTAGATACCAGTGCATTACAATGTGTATAAACATTTGCTGTACCAAGTTTCATTGCGTTTGGATAATTAAATCGCGAGAAAAGTCTATTTAAAACTTTCAACTTCGCTTGGCCGCCATGTTCTTTTTGTAGTTAACCGGTTTTTGAAAGTCTCATAGATAAATAATAATAATAATAATAATAATAATAATAATAATAATAATAATAATATCGTATGGCCTCGGGTGCCGGGTGCAAGCTTTGTTGTTTGACATCCAAAGGGTAGCTTGCATGTCGAATTTCGTTGTTCCTTGCAGTGGCGGATCCAGGCCTTGCGGGGCCCTGGGCGATATGATAAGGTGGGGCCCACAACAAGAGGAAATAAAAAATATCAAATCAAATGGAAAGTAGTTTTGTAATAATAATAATAATAAAATAAAGAATAGTTACAATATTTTGAATACACTACAGTACTTTTTTTAAATAATATGAAAGAAACCTTTAAGTGCCCTTGAAGAAGATTATGTAAACTATGAAATATTAGAATATTACTTTGCCACTTTTTTCCGGCTGAAGTCTTCCATTATTTCACTGAAATCTTAACTTGCTAAACGGTCAAGGGAGGTCATAGCTGCATTGGAAAAAAAGAAGAAGAAGAAGAATTATAACTTTGTTTGAAAAGTATAATTAATTAATTAATTAAATTTAAAAAATCCAAGGGCGGTCGCCCTCCTCGTCCTCCCCTAGATCCGCCCCTGTTCCTTGCAGCACTACGAAAGTCAAGGAGGTTAGATATCTAAGCTCCTTGAACACTCTAGCGCTTTTTATTAGAGAAATGAGGAACTTTGTGTTGGCGGAAACTCCCGAGATTAATTTTGCCATTATGAACACGGCCCACTGAATTCAAATGGGTTCTTTGACGTGCCAACATCGTATGACATGGTGTCGTAATTTTTGCCGCCTTTCAAAAATCACTTACCACGGCCAGGGGCGAACCTGCAAGCTTGGGGTTAGTAGACCGACATGTTGACCACTCACCCACCGTGGCAAGTGTCTCATAGATGAACTTCCAGTAGTGCCCTTTATCTCCGTACACACTTTCAGGGTGATACCGGTAATATTTCGGTGAATTTTTTCGCACAGCCACCATCTTGAGGTTATGTGAACAATTGAACGAAGTTAGATGTCGGTGCATTACAATTTATGTACTGTACCAAGTTTCATTGCGTTTGGTTGGTTAAATCGCGAGAAACGTCTATTTAAAAGCCGCAACTTCGCTTGACCACCATGTTGGTTTTGTAGTTACCAGGTTTTCAAAAGTCACATAGGTGAACTTCTAGTAGTTCCCTTTATCACCGTACAAAATTCCAGGGTGATATCGGTAATAGTTTCGGAGATATTGAAATGCTGGTGAAATATTTCGCACAGCCGCGATGTTGGACTGGTGAGACGTAACAAAATTTGAAGGGCTCGGTCGGGGTCGTCCGGAATAGTGCTATGAACTTTCCGAGTTTCATTGAAATCGCTCCAGTCGTTTAGGTTTTTTAGGGGACACACACACACACGAATCACACACATACGCACACACACACAGACAGACACACGGACAAAAGGTGATCTCATAAGCCTATTTTTTCATGAATGTAAATAGGCTAAAAAGTAGGCTATAACAGTAGAGATGGCGGCAGCAATTTACTTCGAAAGATGCTCCAAATCACGATTCTTTTCTGCTTAAACAACGTTTTTTATGTACCCCGAAAAAAATCCAAAGGGGGTTAGGTCTGGACTTCTGGGAGGCCGGGAATTGAGGGCTTCTGCGCCAATCCAACCGTTTGGAAAGCGTGCGTCGAAGGTATCGCTTACAGCGCGAAGCTATAATGAGGCGGAGCTCCATTTTGCATAGAAATGACATGGTGTCCAGTTTGTTGTTCGGTGTCTTCTAATCGAGGGAAGACAAACTGTTCAAGCATGTGGAGGTAAAATTAGGGGGTCTGCATTGTTTTTTCAGCGAAAATGAAAGGTCCAATAACTTGGTCATGAAGTAATCCGCACCACACATTGACTTTGGAAGAATCACGAAAATTCGTGTATCTCGTTGGGCAACTAGTCCGCGCATACAAAGGTCACGCTAAAGCATTAAACAAAACATGCGCTAACCATTTACCACACAGTGAATGAATCACTCATTTAACATAAAAGGTTTCGATGTTATAATTTTTTAAATGTTTGACGATGTCGAAATGTAAATATTATATGTCAGAAAACTGTATCATACTGAGGGTCATTATAACACTATTTTTATTGTGAAACAGTTTCTCCCACCAATCAGAGCTCAAGAAACAGTTGTGTGACCAATTAGGTAGGGATAGCATCGCACCTGCGCTGACTTCCACGGCCTTCTATTTTAAATTTCACTGCGTGGCTAGTGTCATAGTGGGGTTTCCAGGAGGCCATGGTATTCTCTGCCTCCCGTGCGCTCTGTTCAGTACATAAAACTGGCGAAATCTCGACAGATATTTATGAATATAGATGTTTGAACATAAAATAGTTAAAATTATCGTCGAACATAAACAGTCGTATGGAACTCGCCTATAATGGTAATTAGGACAATCGTATGGAAATTATAAAACTCGCTTCGCTCGTTTTATAAACATACTCGTGTCTTAATTATTGCCATTATAGGCTCGTTGCATAATGCACTATTAAAATCTAGGCATTATTTTTCGATGACCTTGAATAAGAATCTGCTGTATATCTTTGCATGTCGTGTCCTGTACACTACAAAAATTCCGATTTTATTTGACTGTATTTTTATTATACAGGTCAATAACCTCCGTGCATTGAAGGGAGAAACGAGCCATCGTGCTACGAGTGTCCAAACTTGTAAGATCTACAGTGTTAATACTCACCTGTGTGTATATATTATGTAGGTAGCCTACCGTAGCCTATATTCTGAAAATAATCATGAGGCATTTTCGGACATTCTAGAAACATGAAACTTGGTACCAGCAAAGATTATACAAGATCTTTATAAAAGTCTACATTTTCTACATTTTTTTCGGGGTCTGGTTTGAAATTGGGGCTGAAAAGAAGAACGGTGTAAGTAAGCTACAAGTACTTCACCCATAGTTTTTTTTTTATTTTTTTAAGTGATGACCTATAGCTTTTGTGAGCCTAAACGTTTCCCAAAAGACCAAATTTACTTTTAACATGACAGACCAAGTTAAAGATAGACTAATTAAATCCCTGCACAATGAAAACTTACTGCTTGCGATTAACAGTCAATATTCTGTGACTTTTCACATCCATTTCAAGAGATTGCGAAGGGTAACTATGTAGTACTTTACATTATGCTGGTTTGTGGGGTAAGCGTGAACACGAAACTGCTCGTAGCTCCAGCGAGGAAGGCAACCAGATAAGTAGTAGCCTGCAATATTACAGTTTAACCATAGTTGATTGTTTACAACCATATAGTCACTCAAAATATACAAACTCCGGATTTCTATCACCATTTAGCATTTCACCTAACATCATATACACTAAGCATACACTGACAGTTGCATTACCAATGAAAATGAAAATCCACAGCCTGCTTCCAGTCTCCGACCGGGTCAGGAATGGAATGAATGAAGCCCCCATCTAGCGGCGAGGATATGAACTGTGCCGGCTGACGATGCCTGACGCACTCCTCTGGGGCAATGATTAAATGAATGACAGATGAAATGAAATGTAATGATAGTGGAGAGTGTTGCTGGAATGAAATTGTGACAGGGAAAACCGGAGTATCCGGAGAAAAACCTGTCTGCCTCCGTTTTGTCCAGCACAGATCTCACATGGAGTGACCGGGATTTGAACCACGGACCCAGCGGTGAGAGGCCGGCGTGCTGCCGCATAAGCCACGGAGGCATTGCATTACCAATACTGCGACCAAATAATTGTACATATTGTAAATATTGTCACCTGTATTTTCAAACATAGATTGTATAGCCTAAGTGTAATGGATCTGATGATAACGCTTGACGATCGAAACTGGTCATCCTAGTGTATTTATTAATCTCATGTAATTTATTTCAGGATTGGGGCATAACCCATCTCTATTGGGTACATTCGTGTTGACCGACTGAAAAGCACTAAACTCTTGATTATGCTGTATATTGCAATGCCTATTACTGCAGCCAACAATACTACACAACGTGCTGACATCTTTACTGTACCGTATATAACAATGAATAAATGCTCACACGTTCTCAATTGTATCAATCACTCACTTGATCGCGTCCTTCCAGGACCTTCTATACTACCGGACCTGACACTGCAATCCAAGATGGCCGCCGTAGTTGGTGGTCGGACATCAAACGCATGACGTGGGTCAGAATCCAACACAACACAAAATAACATCATGACATGATTTTGTCTGCTGTTAATCCATTTTATGGGCTTGGGACATCTTGGTCATCAGCCCCGTGTAGTTGGGTTTGGGTTGAATTCCTCCAATTACGTGATTATTGTAGTAGTGTGTGTAGCTGTGTAAGGGACAGGCATGGGGAGGTGCCCCGGGAGTTAAAATAAGGTACTACCGGAGTTCCATCAGGAAAGGAATAAAATAAAATAATGTTGAGGCCCACAGGAGAGATCTGTAGAATATCTTGGCTGAGTGAACAGGGAAAGTTGTAAATGATGATGTTGATGATAATTGTTGTCTTAAGGGGCCTAACATTTAGGTTATCGGCCCTTAATGGTTTGGGTGATGGTGAAGCTGATAATGAAATGGAAACTAGAACTAAAACTAACTACTAACTTGTATACTGTACTAGAAGAAGAAATGGAAAACAAAAGGAGAACAAGGCAAATAAAGGACAGGAGGAAAAGAAATGCCCTCGACCCTCGAGGAATGCGGATTGAGGGACTAGGAAGGAAGGAGAGCCATAAAAGGCAGATAGGAAAGTGAAAGAGGAGAGGGTCCGCCCCACAGGTAATGGATAAAAGAGGGAAAACCAGACCCAGCTCAGGAATCCCTCGGGGTCGCCAACTCTCTAACTCACCAGCCGTGAGCCCCTGAGGGTGTAGCAATATCTAGGGTGCACCAGAAGTGGTGGGGCTACATACACCCTGCCTCCTTGAGGGCCTTGAGCAGAAGGCAGGAGAGAACAGGAAAAGAAAAGAAGGCTGACCCCTCGCAGAAGGAGGGTATCAGAAAAGATGAGACAAGGCGGGAAAGGAAGAGACTCCCTAGGCCTCGGATCCCTAATACCGTCGGGGTCGGAAGGGAACAAGAGTTGACCAAGTGAGGTCGACAGGAAAGAAGACGGAGAGGAGCCTGGCACAAGTAAGTGGAAGCAATGCCAGACTCAGCTGAGGCCCCGTGGTCGCCAATCCACGTCCCACTAGATGTGAGCCCCTGGGGGGACAAAGAAAAGAACCTACACAGAAGAACAGAAGAGGGAAGTAGGAGAAAGGATGAGAAAATACTGGCAGAGAAGGTAAAGCGTGGTTCATAGAAGGTCAAGACAAAAATAAATAATTAATTGAAATCTAAATGGTATTTACCTTTTCCCTGACTCATCCGGAATATTCAGCGCTCATACCTTGGCCTAACGTGTCATTTACGATACCGTATATTCCGCAACGTCATTCCTCGGGTAACCTCCTTGAGGGCCTTGAGCAGAAGGCAGGAGATAACAGGAAAAGAAAAAGAAGGCTGACCCCTCACAGAAGGAGGGTATCAGAAAAGATGAGACAAGGGCCAATTAAGGCGGGAAAGGAAGAGACTCCCTAGGCCTCGGATACCCTAATACCGTCGGGGTCGGGAGAGAGCAGGAGTTGACCAAGTGAAGTCGACAGGAAAGAAGACGGAGAGGAGCCCGGCAAAAGTAAGTGGAAGCAATGCCGGACTCAGCTGGGGCCCCGTAGTCGCCAACCCACGTCCCACTAGATGTGAGCCCCTGGGGGGAGTTGTATATGTTCCTGTAGGAATTTCAATCTCTTTTTAGTAAGTTACCTATTATTCTGGGCCTGTTTGCCATCTCTTGATGAATGCAGTACATTTGCATTCTTCTGTTGGCACAGGCTAGAGTAAAATGAGGCTTTTCACCGATGTCTCAGTCTCACTCTTGACTGTGATTATATGGAAACTACTGAGGTATGGGTGGTGCTTAGTAATGACATTCAGGGCACAGTCAGTGTCTGTTGGCACAGGCTAGAGTATCACCAATGTCTCAGTCTCACTCATGGCTGTGATTGTATGGAAGCTACTGAGATATGGGTGGTGCTTAGTAATGACTTTCAGGGCACAGTCAGTGTGTGTTGGCACAGGCTAGAGTATCACCGATGTCTCAGTCTCACTCTTGGCTGTGATTATATGGAAGCTACTGAGGTATGGGTGGTGCTTAGTAATGACATTCAGGGCACAGTCAGTGTCTGTTGGCACAGGCTAGAGTATCACCAATGTCTCAGTCTCACTCATGGCTGTGATTGTATGGAAGCTACTGAGGTATGGGTGGTGCTTAGTAATGACTTTCAGGGCACAGTCAGTGTGTGTTGGCACAGGCTAGAGTATCACCGATGTCTCAGTCTCACTCTTGGCTGTGATTATATGGAAGCTACTGAGGTATGGGTGGTGCTTAGCAATGACATTCAGGGCACAGTAAGTGCCTGTGGATGCTGTGAAAGGTTCTACTCATAGGGTTAGTACTGCTGTACTGACTCAATGAGGAAAGAAATGATAATCTACCTCACTCCTCTTCTTGCTTAGTATGCCTCAATATAGCTCTGCCTTGGGTTTTTGTGGGTATCTACCCACATAACCTAACGGCAGTGCCTTTTGAGGATCCAACCAGCCTTCGGGCTGACTACCTAACAGACAGACATATTATCCTTAAAAATAAATGTGACCAACCAGGTGGTGTAGTTCTTGGTTATCACTTCTGGGGTCCAAGTTTGATTCCTGACTGTCAAAAAATCTTAATTCTAGTCTAAGGGTAAGAACGGGGTACACACAGCCTTTGAGGTAAACCGGTAAATGTTGGGTTCGATTCTCCGCGTAGCCACCCAGCAAGTGGTTTACCAAGGGGTCCCACACATACTGAAGATAAATACCTAGGTAATTCCTATCATAAGGTCACGACTGCCTTCTGTAAATCCGTCAACAAGTAGGCTAGTCGTATTCATTCATTCCTATTCACGAGATTAAATGGCACTCTGTCAAACGCATGACGTGTGTCAGAATCCAACCCAACACAAAAACTAACATCATGACGTGATTTCGTCTGCTGTTAATTCATTTTATGGGCTTGTGACTTCTTGGTCATCAGCTCCGTGAAGTTGGGTGTGGGTTGAATTCCCCTGATAGGAAATTATAAAATAGGCACCAATGGCTTATCTTTATAATAATTGGATTTGCATCCAGTCACACAACAGTTTCAAGGCATATCACCACAATTTTAGCATAGCCTATGCATGAGTAAGCCTACTGGTAGTTTATTAAAACAGGATCCACACCAAGTACGTGATAAGATTGATATCCTTGAACTAGCAGGCGTATAATTGGATGAGAGAACACTGCAGACAATTTAAAAAGTAGGTTATGTTCATACGTACGGTTATCAATTTTCAGATCTTCTTAGGCCTTAAATTGGAATACGTTAATTATTACTATGCTTGCTCATAATGAATTACCATTACTAATAATTTGTAAACCCTAAACAGAATAATATATAGGCCAGACTTACCCTCTGATTGGAAATAGTATTGATGGTATCACCAGCGTAACAGAAGTCACCGGTATCTCGTATTTATGAAGCACTAATGCAGACATTTACTTACACGAACGTGTAATATCATTAAGCAATAATCAATAAGCACAGATAATCAAAGGAGACGATTGCTAACTGAAATTCACACCACTATCACATCGTAAACAAAACGACTCAACTTATAAACAAAGCATGTAATCACCAACAGCGACAGCCATCTTTCATCTGTCCCGCCGCTAGTGTCAGGTCCGGTATTATAGAAGGTCCTGGTCCTTCGCAACAACTTCTCGGAACGTCCGCTTACAGCAGCACATCAGTATACGCAACCTTCGGAAAGTTCCGGCCTGGTACGATTGATATACTGTATAGGAGAGTATAGGGCACGGCCGTGGGGGTATAGGGAGTATGACGTCACAACACTCGGGCGGCCTAGTAGACACAATGCAATTAAGTGCACACCAGGTAATACTTCTAACGCGTGTCAAATGTGTCCTATGGCGATTTGAGCATTATTAATGTGTTAAACGGCTCGGAAAACATTGTTGTATGCATCGTAGTGTTTGTACGGCTTTACTAGTATAACTTCCCTTGTAACGTTTGGTGTTTCGAGAACAAGCACTGGGTAGGTGATCTGAGTGATTGTATATTTTCAAAGCGATATCCAGTAGCCTATTTGTAGTGAGTTTTAATGATTAACATATTATTTATTTCTGCATAAGAGTATTATTAGAACTGTAGTATCATATATTTAATTGAAGGATACATTCTATTTCCAGAATTAGATAAATTATTTCTTAATCCTGTGTTCTTTCACGCGATTGTGTCATGTATTTCAGTACACTTATCCACCTATTTGTTTACTTTAAAACTTTCTGCACTGGATTTCTCTTAACTTATTTATTTTTTCAGTAGGTTTTTTCCTATAAAATGGGACGAACGGGATGCACATCCAACCATCTCAACGTTTGCTTTTTCTCAAGAAAAGGAAAGACGAAAAAGTGGATTTGTGCTATACATCGAGCTGATTTTTAACCTGGTGAACGTTCGGTTCTTGCGTCTGCATTAAACATTTTTCAGAAAACCACATAATTCGGGTAGATAGTGTAAAGCGATCACATGGTTATATCTTAACTGTGCCTAGGACAAGACCAAAATTAACTGATGATGCCTTCCCAAAGAGTTTTTTCTGGTCAACCCTCAGCATCTAGCATCTAGAGTTATTTTATTGCATTTCTCTGCCATATTCTGTGAAATAAATATGTTGGTATCGGAATGTTTGGCGGACTGGCTTGACTTGAAGTGTGCGCAAGTCCTTGGGAGTGCATGACCTCTACTTTACAATGGCCGCAACGAAGCCTATAGTTCATTTATGTCCTAAAGGGAATGCCTTGTCGATGTAACCATTCTTCTCTATCAAGCCGTTCGTTTCATCTTCATACAACCGTAGAATACCAGAATACCATTTTATTCTTGACTAGCAGTATTGCCCAGCTTCGCCCGGTGGATTTATTTGTTTTATAGAACTGGAGAGCTCAAGGATAAGGATCAGAATAAATGAAAGTAAATTTGAAAGCACCAACGTTTATTGCGGCTGATAACCTCAGTATAATGCACCAACACCATCGTCCTTATACAGAGGCATGATGATAATGTTTTAAGGGGCCTAAGAAATCTTACTCCCCGTGACTGCAATTTAAGCAGCTTGCAATTCTGCTTAAATTGCAGAATTGGTGATGCGGCCCGCATTACATGGCAACAATAGACTTCGGTATTATTGAAGCCGTTCTGGAGAGCTTGTTCTTCCGACTTACTGAACAAAAATCAATCTTTAAGGTCACCTGAGAGGTGTAGCCTAATGCTACATAGCCTAAAATATTCCTCTTGAATCAGGCTATCATATACAAAAAGAATTTTTCGAATCCGATTGGTAGCTCCAGAGATTAGCGCGTTTAAACACACAAACTCTTCAACTTAATTATATTAGTACGGTATTATCTTCCAAGTACTTTTACTTCGGTCAACCTCTTTCTTTCTTTCTTTCTTTCTTTCGTTCTCTCTTTTTTCCTAAAAAATATGCCCTCAAATACAGTATATTGGCGACGGTGTTATGCCCTGTAAATGTAATTTTTATTTTTGCTATTTCTTCTAACAGTGTCTGCTCCTCTTTAACTTCTCTAAAAACTTCCAGATTTGTGTTCTTTTCAGTCCAGCTCGTTCTTGTTATTTTCCTCCTTACCCTATTGATTCAATATGGGTTTTCATCGGGTCATTAATGTACGGTACCGTATATATATGATGTTGCGTAACTCTTGTACATTTTTTACGCGATTATTAAACTGCAAGGCTCCAAAATCGTACCTGACAACCTGGTACGCAGGCATGACGGCTGGCGAAGCTGGACATCCCTGCCGCATTTGGAGTTGTCGCGTGGCGGGGCGTATGTGCAGACTGCTTCCCACCGACCTTGAGTGCCTGGGCCGTTAGGGCTGTCCCTTCCAACATGTACTACTTGCTATTTCCCATTGATTTATATGAGAATTGACTTGATTTCGGACCCTTGCAGTTCAATCTGGCAGCTGATTTTCCACTCGTTGTCCTCTTATAGTACAACGATTGCGTCCACAAAGTTTCAAGATAGGTTTCAACCTGTCTTACCTCATACTTCCCTTGTTAGATATGTCTCAAGTGATGTTCTGTTTGTATCTTTAGCAGTAACTGTGAAGTGAAGGATGGACCTGGTCCACATGATTCTGGATCAGATACTGGTAAGTCTAAAGAAATGTTATGTTTGTCTTCAGCTGTAGGTCTGAAAAGGAAGATGGATTTGGTCCACACTCATAAGATGTTGACTGACAAGGGCTGCCTTTCCGCCATGTTGGACGCGTCTAATCTGACCCACGTTGCTCCTACCTTCATCTGCCAACAGAATAAACCGCTGTACGTCTTGCTGACAAGTGGAGCGGTCTCCCGGCGGTACATAGAGCAGGTAAAATATCAAGTGGCACATGGCATTAGACTTGAAATACAACTAAATCCCACTCCGACTATAAAATAACCATCACTGTACAGGTAGTCTCATGAAAATTGCATGACTTCTCATTCAATCTTCTCGCATGTAGAGGAAAGTCGCCAAATATGGGGAGGTTTTTTATAGGGCTCACATTAGTCATAAGAAGGAATGGAATAATTTTGGTTTATCACCAGTGTAAACCTCAGGGAATATACTATGTATATTACAAATATGGGCATGTTTGATGTTGTAATACCCTCTGATATTATTGTTAACTTTAAAAGTGCACTTTCCCCATATTAGGCAACCAGGGTTCGTAATATGGGAAGGTGAGAAACCTCACGGTTTTTTATTTATAATAGATACACTGAATAATGTACCTTTCTAATTAAAGTATTCATTCTGACAATGTAATAAAATCATGAACATAAATAGTACAAAAATACAAAAACGAACATTGTAAGTTAATAACAGTCCTAGTTTCCTGTTGCCGAACTTCCAAATAAAACAACCCGTCTCTGATTCAACACACAATGCGTAAACCCAGCACTCTGTTTTGAATTAATGTGAGTTCGCTGCCAACTGTTTACATCTGTCTGTCGTCTCTTCAGGGCGAGTGTGGGGCACGAGGGAAAGAATGAACACTCAGGGAGAACTATTTGTTTATTAACTCTGCTTCTCCAGCACGCAATCCATTTCCCTTGTTAGCAGCCAATTTGGGATTGGAAGAATGTCAACAGCTCGAACTAGTGGACTGCCCCCCGCCCTCAATCAGATGTTGAGGCCTCTCGTGAAATGTCACCACTTTTGTTTGGAAGACAGGATCTAGATTTCCATGTTGTACCTCTACTGAGAGGTTCGGAAAATCAAGATCCTGGTAGATGCTCTCATTGCATGGATAAAGTCCAAATTTACGGAACCCTCCTACATTTTCAACAGTTGCTGCCTTCATATATGCATGACCAAACAGCTCACCAACCCATTTCTTCCTTCCCGGCATCTAAAAGAAAGTGTTATGCCACTTAGTAAGAGCTGAACTATTCCATTACATTCAATTGAACGTAATATGGGGTTCCCCATATTAGGGGGCAATGAACTCCTCATATTAAGCTATCTCAGTGTCCATGCTTTAACATTTTACTTCCAAGAAATGTATAGGTTAAGACAAAATACTACAATAGTACGTTGAACCCAAACCCCTGACTGTATATACAAACACATTTAGAAAATTAATTCACTTACCTTTTCTTATCAATTCGTACGCATTCAGAAAACTGAGAAATATATCACAACGATGTAGAACAACAAACTTCAATAACAAAATAGCTATGATGCGCAGCTAATGGCAACTTGGCGTTTTAACCTTACAGCACACGGACAACAATCTAACGTAATCCCCGCAAAGTTACAGCATCTACTAACGATAAAATACTACTTCACCATATAGGGAAACCTCCCCATATATGGCGACTTTCCTCTACTGTAAAAATGTCTGGCTCCCTGGCTAAATGGTTAGCGCGCTAGGCTTAAGCCCGAAGTACCCCGGGTTCGATTCCCGGCCGAGCCATCAGGGAAATTAATCTCCTGTGGTTGATTCCCATGGCTCGGGGACTGGGTATTTGTGACGTCTTCATCATCACTTCATCCTCATTACGACGCACAGGTCGCCCACGGGCGTCAACTAGAAAGATCTGCACTCGGCCTCTCCGGAGGCCACATGATCATTATTACCATTACTGTAAAATACGTGCGTGTGACTATCTGTCACTTCACACATTGGTTAGGCTGTAGTACCCAGCATACTAGACTTGTCTTGGTTTATTCATTTCCAGGTGCGGCTGGTGATTAAAGGCTCTTAGGCGGAGCCTCTCTTGAAAGATTCTATAAATATATATATATTTAATTGAGGAAATTATAATTTATATTGATTGGAAACATTTATAAATTTCACTCAATCCATTTAGTCACGAGGCAATATATTTGGAACTGTTGATAAAGAATGTTTTTCAAATGGGTAGTAGCGCCGTTAGGCTGCGCCTTAAATGTCCCATTACTTCCTATGTAACAGGGATGGGGGGCGTGGTTATGAAAGCTCCATTCGTTTTCATTGTATCGCTGAAGGCTCAGCCGACTACAGCCTAAGGCAGGCTTGCCAACGACGACAGGATGTTCTTATTCTGTGGAATGCATTTAAAGTTGTTCATGGAGACACAAACCACTCTCATGAAAGTTTATGCTTTCCCTCTTTCACTCTCCTAAGGATTATTAATTGACAAGTTACCAAAAACAGTTAGATGACTAATAAGTGATATTCATTATTTAGAACTCAAATGGTATCCCTTAAAGTATAATAACTAAAATATTTCCGCCAGATAGCACCATGAGGTGGCAAGGGGTAGCAGAACCATCTACCGAGTCTTAAGAGAAGAATTCTGTTTAAAATCTGCCGCCGTTCTGCGATTGTTTGGTAGTGTACAACCGTGAAACAGACTCCTCTGATCGGGACTGATTAGAATGGCGAGTAGGTTAAATTAGAAAAGGAATGCATTGCCTCTTCCTGAATTTCGAAACTAGGTTAGTAAATTCATTTTAATTAGGAAAAAAATGCTTCATAAAATAAAATAATGGTGCCAATCTGTGTGACAACAAGAGTTCTGTTTCGACCTCCCCCACCTTTCACCGTGAAATTAAAAATCCTGCAGCCGTGTATGTGGGTGTCGTATAATGCGTTATACCAGCATTTGGCACTACGTGCGAGCCTTCCCCAGCTCCAACACCACGAGCCGCGTCTGTTCAGTTCTCCTTTTAGTTTAAAGTCACATTTACACACGTTGGAATATCGTTGTAACATCAGACAACATACAGTACATCTCTGAGGTTATAAGAGTTCTCACTGAAGTGAATGAGTGCTTGCCGAATATGTAATGTGATGCAGTACAGTAGACCAGGCTTTATCCAGTGTGTCAGCACTTGACCCAACAGCATGGTATTCGCATTTATGCATGCTAAATTCTGAAGTCTCTCTTCCAAAACATTCCCGTCCACTTAATATCGGCACTCTTCCTTCGTTTCAAGACCTAATAGCAGTTAAGGATCGGTTGCGTACGGAAGTGCTCGAAATTGCCCGAAGATGCAGGTACAGGCTGGTTCAGTGAGGAACTGTCCTCCAGCCAAGGTGGCACGCACTCAGTTTAGGCTGTTTGGCGAAACCTGCAGGACAATTGAGTAGCGCCGTCAGGAAAACCAAGATCAACGGCCGAGGGCAACCAACGTGCTGACCACACGTTGCCCTGCAATCTGCAGGCCAAATGGCTGGGTAGCGGTCGCTTGGTAGACCAAGGCCCTTCGTGAGCTGTGGTGCCACGGGGTTTGTTTGTTTCATGCTCCAAATAAGTTGAGGCGGCTTCGGTGGCGTAGTCGGTAGCATGCTGAGCTTATATGCCCAAGATAGCGGGTTCAAACCCGGCCGAAGCCGTCGGATCGTTTAACAGCGTTCAAAATCCCTCAGTATGCCTTCCTTCGGAGGGGAAGTACAGCCGGCGGTCCCATGTCATAGATTTATGGCATGTTAAAGAACCTTCCACTAATTGCACCTGTGTGAAGCTAAATTGGATAGGTTAAGAATGTAAACAATGCTCTTAGGTTTCTACGTTCGTTGCCAAGAGCTGACTGCGGTGGCGTCTAGTAGCTAAGTTCTGAACTTGGCCTAGTAGTCGTTGACGGTGGCGCTTGGCGGCAAAAGTAGGAACTATTTGAAAAATTCGAAGTTGCAGTACTTAAATTAAAAAACAGATAACACACACTAATACAGTCATCACAATTAACACCGGTTATCAGACAGATTCTACACACACCCAAAGTACACGGGGCTACATGACCACGTTGTCGCAGCCCCTAAACTTAAGAACCAACCAACCAAATAAGTTGCATTTTAAAACTGTACACGTAACTTATTTTCATATAATTGCGTAATATTCTCAATAGGATGATGTTTGAGATGACATCCAACATAAATATGTTGAACTACAGTAAATGTTTCTTTCAAATGCTGATAAATTTTTACTCATATTAATATGAAACCAAATATCTTGACTTACAAAAAACCCTCTGGCTTATAGAGTAAAAATAATTTTAGATTTCAGATCAGTTTACCCGAATTAAGTAGCACCAAGTGTTCTTTTAAATGCAACAAAATAATTCGCCATTGTAATGGTTGATACTTCCTCCTCAGGAATTCTCAGAGCTCCATCCCTCGGACTCCCAGTGGCTGTTGTTCCTGCACAACGCCTCCATTAGCAGCATACATAACTTTCTTGGCGCCGTGAACATCCCGTTTGACTGCGAGTTTGTGGTGGCTGTGAGGCGAGCCAAGCAGGTGGTCGAGTTATGGGAGGTGTTTAGGGTGAGCCACAACCATCCTCTCGAGGTGTCTCATTGGGGGAGCTGGAGCCAGGACCATCGATTGCTGTCTCCAGCGGTCAGCCTCTACCGGCGGCGGAACAACCTGCATGGTTTACAGTTCACAGCCTTTGGAATACATGTAAGTAGCTTGGAAATCCCGTTAAGATCACTACATTTACCCTCGATTTCCTCGCTGAAAATACTAGATTTTACCCGTTTAAAATCACTCCCGTCTGTCCTAGTAGCTACCAAGTAGCGAGGTGAACTCTCCACGGGGAATCTTTGATTAAATGCCTCATCCCAAGGAGCAAACACTTTGGGATTCGGTCGACACTAGAGAAGGCTTTTTAAGGGTACAACCCTGTGTGGTGTTATTGGGGCACTTGTGCGTCATCCTGGAACATCCTCCCCGAATACTATCTACTCCGAATGAGGGCCATCACTGTGGGCGCCACCCAGCCAAGGCAATACCTACCTGGCGATAGTAAGTATTGCCCAGGGTCCTAGTGCCTTGAACAGGCACATACCCCTCGGCATGCACAGTGATATGTTCGGCACAAGTATTCGGCCGTGCAGGGATCTCCGTTGTGAGGCGGATACTAATGCAAGGGTACATGGCGTACCCACGTGACGGGATGGGGAATACCGTCTAGGCTTTCTGGCCAGATGACCCTTCCCCAAGTAGCATGCACGTTTATTTCTAAGGGTCAAACCAAATTTGGGGCCAGCCCCGTGGTGTTGGAGTAGTGCGCCTGCCTCTCACCCGGAGGCCTCGGGTTCGATTCCCGGCTCCGTCAGGGATTTTAGAAACTGACGTGAGGGCTGGAACGGGGTGCACTCAGCCTTGTGAGGACAATTGAGTAGCTGTTTGACAGTGAGGCAGTGCCCCGATCACGAAAACCAAGATTAACGGCCGAGGGGACCGATGCGCTGATCACGTGTCACCCCAATATCTGCAGGCCAAATGACTGGGCAGCGGTCGCTTGGTAGGCCTAGGCCCTTCACGGGCTATAGTGCCAGGGGTTATTTTTATTATTAAACCAAAATTGGGACCAGAAAATCGAAATGGACCTTTGAAAAGGGTTTTTACGACAGGCAGGGGATACCGTGGATGAATTCTGCCCTCCCCATCCACAGGGGGTTTTTCAAATCAAAGTCAGTCATGTCAGTCAGTCTTGTCAGCCCTATTAGTCGCCTCCTATGACAGGCAGAGCATACCGTGGGTGAACTCTAACCCGAACCCACAAGGGAGTACGCGTGTAGAGATTGTCAGGCAAGCGGCCTAGGCATGTGAATCTAACACTAATTTTACTGGCTGTTTCCTACTCTCCTGTTCGTTTCACGATTTCACGTGCAGTAATTATTTCCCCTGAAATGAAAGCACGTAACTTATATTTCTTACAAAAGATAAAAAGCATCGTTTTTTTTTAAATATATTCAGCCTGAATCTAAGAAATTCACACTTATTTTGCATTTATTATATATAACCATTTTTCCTTGCGTCTGTGTTAACTAGATTGAAATGTCAGCTGAACAAGTCACCTTGCTTTTGCCCTTTGCCTGAGTTGTCCAGAGTCTAATATAGAGTTATATTTGTTTCAGTACACACCGTACACCAGACTGAATACAAACTCAAAAGGAACGACCCACGTCACAGGATTTGTCCCGGATATGCTCAGTGAGTTGACGGAGAGGCTTAACTTCAGGTCAGTATAACTAAATAAACAAACTGGAGCAGATGACCTTGTTGTTCCACCCCTTAAAACAACAATAATAACGAACTACATAAATAACATTGAGGACTAACTACTACCTGGAAATTCCTTTGTTTTTATTTTCTGGGATATTTATCCGTTTGGGTCAACCCAACCATGTCAGTGCAGATGCATACCTGAATCTATTTCTGAGAGGGGAAATAGAGCCTTCCCCAAACTTGAATACTTTCAATTGCCTCTCGTACAATTAGAGCGCTGGTTGGTATATCGGTCAAAAAGTTTGGTTGGTTCCTCAGTTTAGGGGCTGCGACAACGCGGTCATGTAGCGCTGTGTGCTTTGGGTGTGTGTAGAATCTGTCTGATAACTGGTGGTAATTGTGACGAGTGTATTAGTGTGTGTATCTGTTTCAATTCAAGTAAGGACTGCAGACGATCAATTTTCAAGTAGTTCCTACTTTTGCCGCCAAACGCCACCGTCAATGACCAACTAGTTCAGAAATTAGTTACCAGATGCCACCGCAGTCAGCTCGTGATGACGATCGTAGGAACCTAAGAACGTTAGTCAAATGTTTAACCTAAGTAGGATATAAAGGCCGAAGCTGGGGCAGGGGCCAATGCGCAAGATGGCCGCCGCGCGCAACCAGCCCTATGTTATTCTTATGGAGGGGAGTGTCGTAGCTGGGGCAGGGGCTAATGGGCAAGATGGCCGCCACACCCTCAGACTGTGTATGACGTCACAGGAACAGGTCGGCCGTGTAGTTGCTAAATGGAATATTTATTATTATTATTATTATTATTATTATTATTATTATTATTATTATGATTATTATTATTATTATTTGGTAATTATTGATTGATCGTGTACAATCAAGACCAGCCTTATATTGTACACTTCTTGGTGTAGTGGCTAGCATTCTTGGATGTCACTGCGGAGTCCCGTGTTTGAGTCCTGGCTCTGCCAAGAAATTTAATTTCTGGTCTAACGGTTGGAGTAGGGTACACTCAGTCTTGTGAGGCAAAAGTGTGAAAAGGCGGGTTTAATTCATACCTCAGCCATTCTGCCTAACCCAACTACACCTAACCTCACCTAACCAAACAAAATGCAAAATCCATGTTTCCATATTATGAAATTGAAAAACTTAAAACTGACATTAAAAAAAACTGAAAATGGGAAATTGGAAAATTGACAAATGTGTAGCCTAAACAACAAAATGAAAAAAAACCCGGTTGGGGTAGTGATCATGTTGTACAGTAGCCTATAAGACTAACTTCAAAGTCAGAGCAAAAAAAAAATAGAGCAAATGAGAGAGCACAAATAATAAACTTAGTTATAACCTAACCTAACCTAACCTAACCCACAGAAACCTCATTTAAAGATTTTAGTTTATACATTTTAACATTTTACATTTTAACATTTTAGATTTTTGATTTTTCATTTTACATTTTATAGATGTAACTTTTTTTTGTATTTTAAATTTTAGTTTTTAGATTTTACTTTTTAAATTTAGGATTTTTTGATTTTAGTTTTTACATTTTACATTTTCCGAAAAGAGTAAACTACAAGGTCACACACCTAACCTCACCAAACCTAACTTTACCAAACCTAACTTAAGCTAATCCAAAGGCTAATGCACATACACAAAGTATATAAGGGCACATGCAACTATCCCTATGCTAGTCTTATAGGCTACTGTACAACATGATCACTACCCCAACCGGGTTTTTTTATTTTGTTGTTTAGGCTACACTTTTGTCAATTTTCCAATTTCCCATTTTCAGTTTTTTTATGTCAGTTTTAAGTTTTTTCAATTTCATAATATGGAAACATGGATTTTGCATTTTGTTGTTTACACATTTATCAATTTCACAATTTCCCATTTACAGTTTTTAAAATGTCAGTTTAAAGTTTTTCAATTTCATGATATAGAAACATGGATTTTCCAATTTGTTGTTTACAGATTTGTCAATTTACCAAATTCCCATTTACAGTTTTTAAAATTTCGGTTTAATGTTTTTTCTATTTCGTCCATATGGAAACATGGATTTTCCAATTTGTGTTTTACATGTTCATTTTGCACGAGGAGTGGAGAGAGGTGGGTAGTAATTAAAAATGTACAAGCAGTGTCCATACAATATTTTTTATTTCAAATACATGTACATTTTTATATATTTTTTGTTATAAATTGTACAGTTGTTTTTATTTTGTTTTTTATTTTATTTATTTTTGATTATGAATACCGGTACCATTTTTTAATTTTTGTTTTTTCAATTTTTGTTTTTTTATGTTTGCAGTGCTATTGTTTTATTTCGTAAATTGTTTTGTTTTATGTATTTGCTAGTTGCAGGCAGAAGATTTTGATATTTATAACTTGACTCTTTAAGCATGGTTAATGATTGAGTAATGACCATAGGCCTGTGTACCTATACCATCAGCATCAATCACTCTTTTATCATCACCAGGACACAAAGTAATTTTGTTTAGTCTTATAGATGATATGTCATGTTGTTTAGAAGCGATAATGTTCATTGGTATTGTTTTTACATTGTTTTTCATGTCACAATCCTTATAATCTTGAAAGCGTATACAATTTTTGACAACACCTCTGTTAATAACTTTAATCTTTTTGATTTCTTTACCATTATGTCTAAAGCGTACATTTTAGCTCTAAGTCCAACAAATGCTTTTATAATTTGTCCACAAGCCTCGTCTTTAAATTTCCCCAATGTTTTCTTGTTTGATGTAGAGTAACATATGTGATCAGTAGGATAATCTGATGTGTCCAGGTGTTCTAGGAAATCCAACTTGTCTTGATACACATCTGGGGTGTTAACCAAATAAATGAACGAGTCGGTATCCATATACATGAGTTTAAGATCGTTTATTCCATAATAGGGTAGCAGGACATCATAGTGGTGGGAATACATTAGAGTTTTTGAAATATCCAGTATACACATTCCAATATATATATATAGGCTTATTGAATACAATGTTACGTTTAGCCATGTGGAAAGCAGCTAGCTTAGGACCATAAAACCATAAATTGTTCTGTCAATAAATGTCGGCTTTGCTATTAGCTTTTCTGCCTTTTTGCTGTCATTCACAAGACGTATGTCTATTCTTTTACGGATATTTTCCATTGTTAATCCAAAAAATGGCATTGTTGAATAATTTGTACAGATTTTTCCCAAATCATTTTTGGCTTGTTTTCGAAGGTTGTTATTAAAATCAACGTATGCCTTTAAGCAAGGTCTTTGCTTAAACTTTAACACACGATGAATTTTTATCAATTTTATTCCTTGATCTAAAGCCTGTTTTAATGTCATGTAGTGAACAACATATCGCCTTCGATTTCCAAGATGAGGAATTAGTTTTTTCAGATACGAATCCTTAGGTTGTGTACACTCTGGTAGGAAAGGTAAATCGTTGTGTAGATTATGAAGGTCAGATGGGTAATCAACATCAACGTCTAGAATGTATCCCACAGGATCGTCTTCCTTTAGTTTTTCTAGATCAACAGTATCTGGAGAAACCCACTGAAATCCACCATAAGGAAGAGAGTGACACATAGCCCACCCGTATTGGTTGTTGGCATCATGATAGTAATAAACTGCGATGGTTTCTCAGAATAATAGGTTTCCATGTATTTATTGTTAGCATCAGCATACCGATGAGACACCAGGCTTATGCCTCCACGTATTCCAGACTCGATTAGAAGAATCTGATCGTAATCCTGTAGCAATTCCAGTTCAATGCCTGTGTAAAGGAGCATTGCCTCGAAACTTAAACCAGGCGACGTAAAATAGTGTGCAGCATCCACTCGGTGTGTTTCTAGTGTTTTTTTTTCTAAACGACTCAAAGCTGTCTGCAGGAAGGAGTACATCTGAAGTTAGGTAGAGGCCTAAAGTTTTAATGTTGAACTGATTCCACACATTTTTGGCATGTTCATAGTCTTTTTGACTAACATTTCCTTGACTTAATTTGTTAAAGAATACCTCTTTTGGAGGTAAACACGTTTCACTTAACTTTTCCCATGAATCAATGTAGTCATAAAAAATACCCCTTTACGAGTCATGAGCATTGCATTTTCATTTCCAAAGTACTTGTATGTTTCAGGGTATGATGTTAAGTTGGAAACTAACTATTCCAAACCACTTGGCATTAACCGAAACGTGTCCACAAATCGAAGCTTAACATTTCCTACATATTTGGTGAAGGAAATGTACTTTCCTTTGGAGTTAGCGATAACATCCACTCTCTCAGTAGTAGATCCCAATTGCTATAAAATGAAATTTGCGTCGTAGCCACTCATATTATGTAGAAATACAGGAACGCGGTTACGTGTTTTACACCTCATATTACAGTTATTGTGAGCACTTCCACGGTATTCCCCTGTAATATGGCAATGTTCTCTAACTTTCCAGTCCTCTTTGGTAAATGGTTTTTCACACAAATAACAGGTTTCAGAACATTGGAACTCTGCTTCTTGATCCTGAGTTAAGGCCTTTGGAACATTTAAGCTGTAAAGGCGATCAATTTCATTAGCTATTGAGATCAAACAGTCCATAAACTTTTCTGCAGCGTCTGGGCCACGATAAATAACAAGTTGGCTTGGAAGGTTTGTTTTTATGTGTTCCAGAGCAGGTGAGGGTTTAACGTATATACCAAAGCTCAAAGGAACATGACTCTGGTATGGCACTGTATAACTTGCTTCAGGATTGGGTAAACATGTTTGATAGGGTAACAGTATACTTTCAAAATCAGCATAGATAACGTAAGGTATTCTCAGCATTTTTTCCACGTTTAAAAATTTAATAATTGAGTTTTTAATAGACATTTCAACCCTAGCAATGTCATGCAGGACACACAAAGCTCTATGTTCATTCAATTTTTCCATTCCTTGTTAACCATATAGATTATCGAAGTGAGTAAAACACCCTTTACACGTATATACCTTATGTCCATGGTGAGTAATCTCATGTCCTAATAGTTTATCAAAATCTGATGAACTTAGCATAAGGAGGTCACGATGGTCTTGTAGCTCTTGATCCACAATCTTTAGAGGGAACAGTTTGTTGTCTTGTTCCAGTCCAAACACATTTATGGATATACTGTTGGCTTTTTCAAATTTTGCAATGTCAGCTAGCGATGTAGGAAATGATATTACTGAAACATCATACTTGTTTTCCAGATCCTTGTATTTACTAACGCGTTTAGCATCCGTTTTAACCAGTTTTGCTAAAATGGCATACATAAAACACTTTTCATCCTTTAAGTTTTGAAGATTAATGCAGGTTTTTCTTGCTTGTATAGCTGCTGATAATGGAATATATGTGCTACCACGCAAGGGATTGTACTTATTTATTTTCAATCGCACTCCTTCCACTGCTAACAAAGCCCAATTACTGCCTTTTAGCTCAGATTCTTCCATTTCTGTAGTTAACTTAGTAAATTGTGTTTCCAAGAAACTACTCAAGTCAACTTCCAAAAATAGGGCTTGATTTCGTGTTTTAAAAGCCCGATCTGTGATTTCGTTGGTGGACGTATGAATAAATCTTCATTCAGCAACAAGATTAACTTTTATTGACTTGTGCATTGCTAGTTCTTTGTGCATAGCTTGTATTATTTGCTGTTTGGACTCTTTAAGGTATGAACACACATGATTGTACAGCCTTTTGATATGCAGTAAGTACCTGATAACCTTGAGTAGGGTATAAGAATATTTTCAGTTGACTACTACCTGTCACAGTGTTTACATTGTGAAAGACCGTTGAAACAACCAGTCTTTAGCCTTGTCATATGCAGCAAGCAGCTGTTACCCTTAACTAGGGGTATATTAGAGGACCCTTAGCAAGAATATCATCAGTTGACTACTACCACTCACAGTGACCCATCGTGAAAGACTGTTAAAACAACTATTGTACAGCCTTGTACTACAAAGTAAGTAGCTGTTGGTCTCGACTATGATATATTAGAGAACGCTTAGCAAGAATACAATCAGTTGACTACTATTTGTTACAGTGTTCACATCGTGAAAGACCGTCTCACTGTCCAGTCTACAGCCGTGTCATACGCTGTAAAGAGCTGTTGGTGTAGACTAGGGTATATTAGAGGACCCTTTACAAGAATATAACCAGTTGACTACTACCTCTCACGGTGTTCACATCGTGAAAGACCGTCTCACCGACCAACCTCTAGCCCTGTGATACGCAGTAAGCAACTGCTTGCAGAAATCAACATTCATAATGGAAGAACCCATTCCTAGCTATATGTGTAAAGAGTGTGGAAATACTTTTCTTCGAGACTATGATAGAAAGCGTCATGAAGTTCCGTGTGGGGAATTTCATGAGTGTAAAACGTGTGGCAATAAATTCAACACTGCCTACAATGGCCGTCGTCATGAGGAATGTTGTAATGTTGTGTCGGCAGCTAAAAGACAAAACGCAGAGCCTACAAAACATTACCTACTGTCATTGGTCCCTGACAAAAATGGACTTATTGAATATGATACATCTTTTGAAGGTCGACTTAAATCCTATTTCATACGTTGTGATACGTGTAAGGATTTAAATTCATACCTTAAAGAGTGCAAACAGCAAATAATACAAGCTATGCACAAAGAACTAGCAATGCACAAGTCAATAAAAGTTAATCTTGTTGCTGAATGAAGATTTATTCATACGTCCACCAAAGAAATCACATATCGGGCTTTAAAACACGAAATCAAGCCCTATTTTTGGAAGTTGACTTGAGTAGTTTCTTGGAAACACAATTTAGTAAGTTAACTACAGAAATGGAAGAATCTGAGCTAAAAGGCAGTAATTGGGCTTTGTTAGCAGTTGAAGGAGTGCGATTGAAAATAAATAAGTACAATCCCTTGCGTGGTAGCACATATATTCCATTACCAGCAGCTATACAAGCAAGAAAAGCCTGCATTAATCCTCAAAACTTAAAGAATGAAAAGTGTTTTATGTATGCCATTTTAGCAAAACTGGTTAAAACGGATGCTAAACGCGTTAGTAAATACAAGGACCTGGAAAACAAGTATGATGTTTCAGTAATATCATTTCCTACATGGCTAGCTGACATTCCCAAATTTGAAAAAGCCAACAACATATCCATAAATGTATTTGGACTGGAACAAGGCAACAAACTGTTCCCTCTAAAGGTTGTGGATCAAGTGCTACTAGACCATCGCGACCTCCTTCTGCTAAGTTCATCAGATTTTGATAAACTAGTAGAACATCAGATTACTCACCATGGACATAAGATATATACGTGTAAAGGGTGTTTTACTCACTTCGATAATCTATATGGTCAATAAGGAATGGAAAAATTGAAAGAACATAGAGCTGTGTGTGTCCTGCATGACATTGCTAGGGTTGAAATGCCTATTAAAAACTCAATTGTTAAATTTTTAAACGTGGAAAAAATGCTGAGAATACCTTACGTTATCTATGCTGATTTTGAAAGTATACTGTTACCCTATCAAACATGTTTACCCAATCCTGAAGCAAGTTATACAGTGCCATACCAGAGTCATGTTCCTATGAGCTTTGGTATATACCTTAAACCCTCACCTGCTGTGGAACACATAACGACAAACCTTCCAAGCCAACCAGTTATTTATCGTGGGCCTGACGCTGCAGAAAAGTTTATGGACTGTTTGATCTCAATAGCTAATGAAATTGATCGCCTTTACAGCTTAAATGTTCCAAAGGCCTTAACTCAGGATCAAGAAGCAGAGTTCCAATGTTCTGAAACCTGTTATTTGTGTGAAAAACCATTTACCAAAGAGGACTGGAAAGTTAGAGAACATTGTCATATTACAGGGGAATACCGTGGAAGCGCTCACAATAACTGTAATTTGAGGTGTAAAACACGTAACCCCGTTCCTGCATTTCTACATAATATGAGTGGCTACGACGCAAATTTCATTTTATAGCAATTGGGATCTACTAATGAGAGAGTGGATGTTATCGCTAACTCCAAAGGAAAGTACATTTCCTTCACCAAATATGTAGGAAATGTTAAGCTTCGATTTGTGGACACGTTTCGGTTAATGCCAAGTGGTTTGGAATAGTTAGTTTCCAACTTAACATCATACCCTGAAACATACAAGTACTTTGGAAAAGAAAATGCAATGCTCATGACTCGTAAAGGGGTATTTTTATGACTACATTGATTCATGGGAAAAGTTAAGTGAAACGTGTTTACCTCCAAAAGAGGTATTCTTTAACAAATTAAGTCAAGGAAATGTTAGTCAAAAAGACTATGAACATGCCAAAAATGTGTGGAATCAGTTCAACATTAAAACTTTAGGCCTCTACCTAACTTCAGATGTACTCCTTCCTGCAGACAGCTTTGAGTCGTTTAGAAAAAAAAACACTAGAAACACACCGAGTGGATGCTGCACACTATTTTACGTCGCCTGGTTTAAGTTTCGAGGCAATGCTCCTTTACACAGGCATTGAACTGGAATTGCTACAGGATTACGATCAGATTCTTCTAATCGAGTCTGGAATACGTGGAGGCATAAGCCTGGTGTCTCATCGGTATGCTGATGCTAACAATAAATACATGGAAACCTATTATTCTGAGAAACCATCGCAGTTTATTACTATCATGATGCCAACAACCAATACGGGTGGGCTATGTGTCACTCTCTTCCTTATGGTGGATTTCAGTGGGTTTCTCCAGATACTGTTGATCTAGAAAAACTAAAGGAAGACGATCCTGTGGGATACATTCTAGACGTTGATGTTGATTACCCATCTGACCTTCATAATCTACACAACGATTTACCTTTCCTACCAGAGTGTACACAACCTAAGGATTCGTATCTGAAAAAACTAATTCCTCATCTTGGAAATCGAAGGCGATATGTTGTTCACTACATGACATTAAAACAGGCTTTAGATCAAGGAATAAAATTGATAAAAATTCATCGTGTGTTAAAGTTTAAGCAAAGACCTTGCTTAAAGGCATACGTTGATTTTAATAACAACCTTCGAAAACAAGCCAAAAATGATTTGGGAAAAATCTGTACAAATTATTCAACAATGCCATTTTTTGGATTAACAATGGAAAATATCCGTAAAAGAATAGACATACGTCTTGTGAATGACAGCAAAAAGGCAGAAAAGCTAATAGCAAAGCCGACATTTATTGACAGAACAATTTATGGTTTTATGGTCCTAAGCTAGCTGCTTTCCACATGGCTAAACGTAACATTGTATTCAATAAGCCTATATATTGAACCCTTGCAAAGAAGCATATGAGACTCAATTTCGGGGGGGGGGGGGGGGGGTGGTAACAGTCCATTTCGTAAAGTTGTTAAGCGCTTCTTATAACATGCAGGGTAACATATAACAAAATAACATGCAGGAAAAAGTGAATACCAGGATTAAATAGAATTTAATAGCAGATCAACAATTTTACACTATTTACAACAAAACAAAAAAACAAGGTCTCCCAAAATGCACCCACTTGAATTTAATAAAAATGCAAA
Organism: Meconema thalassinum; assembly: GCA_946902985.2. Taxonomy (NCBI): domain Eukaryota; kingdom Metazoa; phylum Arthropoda; class Insecta; order Orthoptera; family Tettigoniidae; genus Meconema; species Meconema thalassinum. Next base: position 183,283,971 of record OX336393.1, read on the forward strand.
ACTAGGCCTGATCTCAGGAGAGATCATAAACATCTGGACCAAATGTCCCAAATACTGCAATGACATGTGCGTGTGTGGCTTTTCTACATGCGTTACAAGAGTTTAGTGCTTTTCAGTCGGTCAACACGAATGTACCCAAAAGAGATGGGTTATGCCCTAATCCTGAAATAAATTACATGAAATTAATAAAACACTAGGATGACCAGTTTCGATCGTCAAGCGATCATCATCAGATCCATTACACTTAGGCTACAAAATCTATGTTTGAAATACAGGTGAAAAATATTTACAATATGTACAATTATTTAGTTGCAGTATTGGTACTGCAACTGTCAGTGTATGCTAAATGCAGTATATATGTTAGGTGAAATGCTAAATGGTGATAGCTATCCGGAGATTGTACTTTAGAGAGATTATATGGTTGTAAACTATGGTTAAACTATAAAATTTTTGGCTAACTACTTATCTGATTGTCTTCCGTATTACAGCTACTCGCAGTTTTCGTGCTCACTGGAACTCGCTGTGCGGTCGACTGCGGTGGTTATCTTAACGACTGGTTTTTCCCCTGCCTCCTCCCCGCTGTCCCTACGTGCTGTGGGGAGTGATAGCGATGTGTTTATGTGAGGTGTTGCCAACCTAGATAAGATGTATGTTATTGAATGAGGTGGGTCCACAACTATTAAAGGCCGTGGATTGGCCCTCGCCACGCGTGGAACATAACCAATTCGAACTAAGCGTTGACGGTCTTATGAAGACGTCCCGGCACCTTTAATACTGCCGCGAATATGGGCCTTGGTTTATTGCAGAAGCAAAGTACATCGTACACCTGATCCAGATAACATTTACCTATTAAAAACCCCCTAATTTCCCCCCTTTTTATCTAGCTTGGCTGTGTCGCTAAATTGTGTTTTGTTTCCGACAGGGTGTGTTTTTAGTAGCGTGAAGAGGGGTGAGCTCTCCATGAACGTGTGTTCATTTAGATTGTTGGGATTGTTTCGTTTGGCTAGGTGTATCTCGATTGCTTCCTTTATGTCAAGAGCTCTGCCTTTCGATTCGTGATGGATTATTTTAAGGTCCGACTCTATGTTGGTAAAGCTGTGCCCTGCGTCACACATATGTTCGCACACGGCTGAATGTGTTCCGTATCTTATCGCATTCCTATGTTCATTATAACGTGTGTCTACTCGCCTTCCACTCTGCCCGATGTAATTAGCTTGACAATCGGTGTCTTGGCACGTTATAGAATATACCCCTGACCTTGAATACGGGTCACGTTTATTTAGATTACTATTTAGGAGGTGCCTAGCGGTTGTGTTTTTCGTCGTGAAAGCTATATTTATGCCTTGTTTTTTGAATAGGTTAGTGATTTTATATGTATTCGCATTCACATAGTTGAAACGCGCAAATTTTTTCTCATTACTGTCCGGTTTGGGAATCGTTTTATCTTTATTTTTATGTTTGGCTATAATTTGATTTATTTTGCTTGGCGAGAAGTTGTTTTCCTTTGCTATTTGCATAATAGTTCTTATTTCCTTATTATAGTTGTCTTTTGACATGGGTATGTTTAAAGCTCTGTGCACCATTGAATTGAAACCCGCTAGTTTGTGCGTACTGGGGTGATTAGACTGATTGTCGATTGCATGCGAGGTTTGTGTTGCTTTCCGGAATATGGAATATGAAAGGTCGTTGTCTTTACGTTCAATAGTTATATCGAGATAATTTATTTTCCGGTCTATTTCGGATTCCTTAGTGAATTTGATAGAGTGGTGAAGGCTATTAATGGATTGGAGAATTGTTTCTTCGCTTGTTAGTTCAGTATCGTAGATGCAAATTACAAAATCTACGTATCTTTTCCATATTACTATTCCCTTTGTTGAAGTCTTTTCTAAGAACGCATTTTCTAGTGCATTGATGAAGATGTCAGCGATTAACCCACTTAGTGGCGATCCCATTGCTAGGCCTTCTCTCTGTTTGTATATTTTATTGTCGAATTGAAACACGTTTTGGGTGAGAACGACCCTCAGTAATCTCACAATCTCTTCAATTTCTTTTACCGAATTGTTGGATTTTAAGTTGTTTTCGATAGTGTTGATTGCTTCAATAATCGGAATATTGGTGTACATGTTAGTTACGTCGAAGGATACTAGCCTGAAGCTAGGTTTCATTTGCAGGGTGTTCAATGCTGTTACTAGTTCTGTTGTGTTCTTTACAGAGTTGTTTTTGTCGTTGGAAAGACGGCATTTTAAGATTTTTAGTAACTCTTTGCTGATTTTGTAATTAGGGGCATTCCTACAATTGACTATTGGTCTCATTGGGCATTCCTTTTTGTGTATTTTTGGTTGTCCCCTCAATGACGGTATTATCGGGTTCATGTTTATTAGTTTTGATTTTTTGGCTTTGGTCAGTATGTATTCTGTTTCTTTTAGCGCACTTTTTATTTGTTTTTGGAATTTGTTGGTGTGGTCTTTTGTTAATTCCTTGATTTCGTTGTTGTTTAGGAATTCGACTGTTTTTTCAATGTATTCTGTTTTGTTCAAAATTACTGTAGTGTTTCCCTTATCTGCTTTTGTGATGATTAAGTCATGTTCTTTTATTTTTTGTTTCAACGACTTTATTTCTTTGAGCTGTTTGTTGTTTTGAATGCTATTGCTATCGCCCTCTCGTTTGAGGATTTTTTTGGCTTCGTTGGTGGCGAGATTTTTGGTTAATTCCCTGTCTTCTGCTGGGAGCTTGTGACTGGCTATCTCAATATCTGTGATTAACTGTTTTATATTGTGGTTCGTGTGTGCGTCTGTGCAGTTGTATTTCAAACCTTTGTCTAACATATTCATTTCACCTTGAGAAAAGGTTACGTTCGTTCTGTTGTTTACTCTGCTGTGGAAATTGAATTCATTGTTATTCGTGTGTTGTTCGTTACAAAATCAGCAAAGAGTTACTAAAAATCTTAAAATGCCGTCTTTCCAACGACAAAAACAACTGTGTAAAGAACACAACAGAACTAGTAACAGCATTGAACACCCTACAAATGAAACCTAGCTTCAGGCTAGTATCCTTCGACGTAACTAACATGTACACCAATACTCCGATTATTGAAGCAATCAACACTATCGAAAACAACTTAAAATCCAACAATTAGGTAAAAGAAATTGAAGAGATTGTGAGATTACTGAGGGTCGTTCTCACCCAAAAGTGTTTCAATTCGACAATAAAATATACACACAGAGAGAAGGCCTAGCAATGGGATCGCCACTAAGTGGGTTAATCGCTGACATCTTCATCAATGCACTAGAAAATGCGTTCTTAGAAAAGACTTCAACAAAGGGAATAGTAATATGGAAAAGATACGTAGATGATGTAATTTGCATCTACGATACTGAACTAACAAGCGAAGAAACAATTCTCCAATCCATTAATAGCCTTCACCACTCTATCATAATTCACTAAGGAATCCGAAATAGACCGGAAAATAAATTATCTCGATATAACTATTGAACGTAAAGACAACGACCTTTCATATTCCATATTCCGGAAAGTAACACAAACCTCGCATGCAATCGACAATCAGTCTAATCACCCCAGTACGCACAAACTAGCGGGTTTCAATTCAATGGTGCACAGAGCTTTAAACATACCCATGTCAAAAGACAACTATAATAAGGAAATAAGAACTATTATGCAAATAGCAAAGGAAAACAACTTCTCGCCAAGCAAAATAAATCAAATTATAGCCAAACATAAAAATAAAGATAAAACGATTCCCAAACCGGACAGTAATGAGAAAAAATTTGCGCGTTTCAACTATGTGAATGCGAATACATATAAAATCACTAACCTATTCAAAAAACAAGGCATAAAGATAGCTTTCACGACGAAAAACACAACCGCTAGGCACCTCCTAAATAGTAATCTAAATAAACGTGACCCGTATTCAAGGTCAGGGGTATATTCTATAACGTGCCAAGACACCGATTGTCAAGCTAATTACATCGGGCAGAGTGGAAGGCGAGTAGACACACGTTATAATGAACATAGGAATGCGATAAGATACGGAACACATTCAGCCGTGTGCGAACATATGTGTGACGCAGGGCACAGCTTTACCAACATAGAGTCGGACCTTAAAATAATCCATCACGAATCGAAAGGCAGAGCTCTTGACATAAAGGAAGCAATCGAGATACACCTAGCCAAACGAAACAATCCCAACAATCTAAATGAACACACGTTCATGGAGAGCTCACCCCTCTTCACGCTACTAAAAACACACCCTGTCGGAAACAAAACACAATTTAGCGACACAGCCAAGCTAGATAAAAAGGGGGGAAATTAGGGGGTTTTTAATAGGTAAATGTTATCTGGATCAGGTGTACGATGTACTTTGCTTCTGCAATAAACCAAGGCCCATATTCGCGGCAGTATTAAAGGTGCCGGGACGTCTTCATAAGACCGTCAACGCTTAGTTCGAATTGGTTATGTTCCACGCGTGGCGAGGGCCAATCCACGGCCTTTAATAGTTGTGGACCCACCTCATTCAATAACATACATCTTATCTAGGTTGGCAACACCTCACATAAACACATCGCTATCACTCCCCACAGCACGTAGGGACAGCGGGGAGGAGGCAGGGGAAAAACCAGTCGTTAAGATAACCACCGCAGTCGACCGCACAGCGAGTTCCAGTGAGCACGAAAACTGCGAGTAGCTGTAATACGGAAGACAATCAGATAAGTAGTTAGCCAAAAATTTTATAGTTTAACCATAGTTTACAACCATATAATCTCTCTAAAGTACAATCTCCGGATAGCTATCACCATTTAGCATTTCACCTAACATATATACTGCATTTAGCATACACTGACAGTTGCAGTACCAATACTGCAACTAAATAATTGTACATATTGTAAATATTTTTCACCTGTATTTCAAACATAGATTTTGTAGCCTAAGTGTAATGGATCTGATGATGATCGCTTGACGATCGAAACTGGTCATCCTAGTGTTTTATTAATTTCATGTAATTTATTTCAGGATTAGGGCATAACCCATCTCTTTTGGGTACATTCGTGTTGACCGACTGAAAAGCACTAAACTCTTGTTTACTAAGGCAACACTGAAAATATGGCTTCAAGCACCACAATACATGCGTTACGATGAGTACAAATTAATGCGGGATTCGTTACCATACAGTAAACCTTCAGGGGACGAATCTGCATTGTCTTAGAGCTAGACAGACACGAGGAACCAACTAAACACTAATTAAACTAATCCGGCACTTCCTACACTAAATAAGACAAAATAATTTCCGCATGAAAGTGGAATCAAAGAACTGCCGTAGCAAACAACATTAACGCCTAAAATTAGGACTTTTTAAATCAACACAAGTAAATCAACACGTGACCAATCAAGAAAAATACACATATGGCCGCTTGCCATTTTTACAAGAAAAAAAATACAAAATACACCCAACGGTGTCACAGCAGACAAAATCTAACAATAAGCAAATGAAATGAGTCACAGACATCACTAGGCTCAAAGCCAACATTTACATCATAAAACAAACATTTCATTTCATTCGATATGCGGTAATTCGTAACGGACATGGCGAACTCCCAATTAAAATTATGATCCAATGACCATTAAAAGAACAGGTTTGCTACAGATAGCTTACAGGGGTCAGTCGGTCAGCTAGACTGCCTAAACGATGAATCACCAGACATAGATAGGCGCAAAGTGGAATCTGCACATCTGTCAAGCCACGTGTCAATTACCTCGACCTGCCGTAGCAATGGCTCGAGTCTCGAAGAAGCGTGCTCCCAAAGCACATAATATACGTGTGTGTGTCAAAATAAATATCTTAGCATTTCCCACGGAAATACAAGAATTAGCACTGGACAAGGTACAGTAGCCTCTAAGAGCTCTCTGCCTTTCCATAAAAAATACAACCACAAAATTTGAGGGCGGTAGGCACATTCTACCACTCATCACGAAGAATCAATACACACACCTTGACACAATACACACACCAGAATCACACGTATGGGTTTGACAGAAACCTGAAATAAAGGACATAAAATATTTTTCCACCGACTTGCGCTCCCAATCTAGTCCGTGACTAAAGAACCTGAAAAGGACTCTCAAAAAATATAGAACTAAGGTGTTCTACAGTGACATCTTAACTTGTTGCGCTCGGCAACCCTAGTATGAATAAAAACCTGTTCGTAAAACATCTAACAACTTTTACCCCCTTCTCCTACTAAAAATGAATTTGAATAAAAGCACCATTTATCGACCATGACGAATTTCGCATTCGCATGAATAAAATCAAAATACACACGCCGTGCATACTAATAATGACTCATAAGAAAAATACACAATCAAACAAACATTTTGGCCACGTGCCAACGTACATTTAAATATAACAGTGTCGGCGCACAAAAATCTAAATACACAAGAAAAACAATGAATAAAATATTTACTACGTTCTCGCGTCTAATCTAGCTACATATTGAATAAATCAATGGTTTGTACATCACCGTGCAGCTTGTAGAAAATCAACCTCCATCCCAAGGCATTTCCCCACGGGAAATCTACTCGTTCATCGTCGACGTTCTGGTAGAGGCGTAGCACTTCATTCCACCAATCGATCTTCCTGTAGACATCTTGGCGTGGCTTCTTGGAAAGAAATGTTCAAAGTTATTAGTCTACCTAGCTAGAATCGCTATGAGCTACTGACTTTCACTCAAAAATAATGTCCTGGGCGATTACTCAACGTTGAACTGGCCCTATCTAAGCATTTGCTTACTTCACACGCACATATACATCACACAAAATATAACACAAAATTTACAGAAAATATTACAATCTTCGTCCACCACGCAACTGGCTTTTAACAAGTCCCTCAAATTACGTCTACCGCTTATCGCTTATCTCGACTAGAGATCTCCCTCCGCTAATCATGAACTCTGCTCCCATGAGCGCAATAAAATTGTTCGTTCAAACAGACGTGAAGTATGCTCACTAGAGCCTGATAAAATCGTGTCCCAAACTGGCGTGAACGATGCTCCTCGGAGCCCGATAAAGTTGTGTCTCAAACTGCTCATCACCGATCAATTTATTAGAAACTGACAGAAAGGAGTGGAGTGGGGGCAATCTGTGAAAATAATCCGTAATTTTCAACTTACAGACTTGGGACTAGTATCAATCTTCTTCTTTTCATCCAAACGTCTCAATGGACTCATGCGCAATCCTATCGCATCGGCGGTTCTTCATTCGCGTGTTTTAGCGCTTTTTTATGGTACGCCACTCTCCGCGTGGTTTAGGCGTCCTCTCTCCTGATTCGCTGATTCAGTCGTGTATCGGTTGGAACTTAACCTCTGGCACGCCCATAATGACGCCGACTTGAATGAGCGTTCACCCTGAATTTGTCCTTGAACTCGGCTTACCCGGTCATCGTCAGGAATAACTACCACGCTACTTTTGTTGCAATCGTTGCGACACACTACCTGTCTTCCCTTTGTCAATCTCCAACACGTACTGCCTGGATATCAGTAATAATAATAATAATAATAATAATAATAAAATCATGAAGACTTATTGATCGGCAAATCAATAAGGGTTCATTTATCCTCAGCAAGGTTTTGAAATTCGAAGCAAGTGATTGATTTGGATTTTAAAAACAATATCCACAGTAGTATAGATAACATCAGTTAAGTACCTCACTCGTCTGGCTGAGTGTGCATTCCACTGTCCCAATTAGTGTGGGCTTCTCGCTGCAATTTGCCCTTCTGAGATGTCATTCACACGTCTCGCTAGACCTTCCCCCTCTTACTCACACAATTACAACTTCTGCCAGACCTGCCGTCTTGTTTACAAACAAAGCTCGCTCTCCCAGGTATCAAGTAGCCACGTGCATTTGAGTGTGGGTTCTCAAATTAATTTCTGCAGTTTGATTCTGCATTCCTTGCCCTGATTACTCATCAAATGGTTCCCTTCTGTAATATGGCTTGAGATTAGCACTATTGAAAACAGATTTAGCGCCAGTGCTCAATTCTTCAAGTCTATAAGCATTATTACCAAAATTATTGATAATACGGAACGGGCCGATAAATTTTGCACAGAACTTGGCAAATACTTTGTTCTTAGGATCTGATATCGGTGGTCTCCGAACAAGCACTAGTTCCTGTTCCTGAAGTTCACGATGAAATTTCTTCCCTCTGTATCTCCTCAATCTTCGGTCCGCTTGGCTCCTCATGTGTTCTCTGGTTCTCTGAATTCCCAGCTCATGTGTTAACAACGGGTCCCTTGGGCATGGAATAATCTTATCCCAAGATCTTTCAGGCATCCTGTTGTGGTGTACAACTAGTGGGACTTGACCTGTCGACTCGTGCTTCGTAGTATTCATGCACATCTCGATATCTCCTACTCTGTCGACCCACTTATTATGATCATTTGGAATCATGACGCGGTAATATTTTGCAACACAGCGAATCGTTCTTTCGCTTGGATTTCCACAAGGGTGGCGAATGCTAGATAGAACGTGCTTTATTCCTAAGCTCTCTAGACCTTGTCTAAAAACATTGCTTGTAAAATATGTTCCATGGTCCGATAAGATGAATTCCGGCTTCCCAAGCGTCGGAATGACTTTATTCTGGATTCTGCTAAGGACTTGCTTTGATGTCGTCTTCTGGATTGGACATAATACCACCATCTTGGAAAATACATCGACACATACAAGGAGGCGTCGGCATCCTCGTTTTCCCTTAACTAGAGGACCGAAACAGTCAATAGCGACCAGTTCGCACGGTTTCTGTGGTAGTAAAGGATTTGGAAGCTGTTTCAGTATGCAATTATTGGGCTTAGTACGCTGACACGCGTCACAAGTCCTAATTACTTCAATGGTATATCGCATCTTTGGCCAAGTAAAGGTTTCTCTTATCGTTGCTTCCGTTTTGTCAGTGCCGATTTGTGCTAAGCTTTCATGGACATGCCACGTCAGTCCTCTCTGTAACGATGCTGGAACTAGAATTCGAAGTTTGGTGTGATCATCGTCCACGAACTTGTGAAGAAGATTATTGAGGTAATGGAATTTTGCTTCCTTTGCACGGGCTTCTCGATATTCAGATGAATCTGGCTGTAGTTCCTTCTTGTAAAACTTGATCATCATCATCATCCATGGGTCATTTTCTTGTTCCTTCTGAATTTCTTTCAACTTATCCAAAAATTCGCGAGCCTTAGGTGTTAATGCTATGTGTTGTACATCTACTGCTGTCTCGTTCTCATCTTCAGGGTTCCTGCTTAAAGCATCCGGTATAATGTTCATCCTTCCAGGGCAGTGTTCTATGGTGATATCGAACTGCTGTTTATACATGGACCAACGCGTAACTCTTTCGCTTGCCATCGTTGTTTTGAATAAGAAGGTCAGTGCATGGTGGTCAGTTCTGACAACAATGGAGTACCCGAAGACCATCTTGCGCCATTGTTGCAACGAGTACAAAATTGCTAACAACTCAAGTTACGTAACAGTGTAGTTTCTCTCGTGCTTCCTAAGTTTACGACTAGTAAATGCCAGATATGATCGATTCTTGGGTTCATCAGCGTCCTCTTGGTAAAGCATGGCGCCGATCCCAATCAACGAAGCGTCTGCCTGGATCACAAATTTCTTCGCGAAGTCTGGGTATCCTAACTTCACACAATTCTCCAGTAGGTCTTTCGTGGCTCTAAAGGACCTGTCTCACTCCTCATTCCATGACCATCGATTAGATTTCTTAAGCATCTCTTGCATCGGTGCTACTGTTTCCGTGTACCCAGGACAATTCTCCTTAAAGAAACCTGTCACTTCCAAAAATGCTCTAACATGTTTCACTTTAGTTGGTGTAGGGGATTTCTTAATTGCATCTATTTTCGCCGGATTTGGTCTCACGCCTTCAACATCAATTATGTGACTCAAATACAGAATCTCGCTCTGGCAAAAGTGCGATTTCTTCAAATTAATTTTGAAATTCATGGTTCTCAAATTGTCCAAAAGTTTGTTTAGGTTTTCCAAATGTTCCTCCATTGTTTCTGATGCTATGAGTATGTCATCAACATATCTTGTAGTGAAGCTCTTGACCTCTTCAGTTAGATTCCTGTCTAGTGCTCTTATCAATGCACATCCTGCTGTTTTTAAACCAAAGGGCATGCGAGACCAGATATAGCTTTGGTTATCAAATAAAAACCCCGTCAATAACTGGGATTTTTCCTCAAGTTCCAGGTGGTGGAAACTATTCGTTAAATCGACGCTAGAATATATATTCTTTCCACGGAAGCTCTTCAATTCATCCTTGATCCTTGGCGCTTGGTCGTGCTCGACTAACAGTTTGCTATTTAAAACCCGTGCGTCTAGGCATAATCTGATTGATCCATTGGGTTTGGCCACAGCCAATATTGCATTTAAATATGGGGTTGCTGCTTTTCTAATCATTTCAGAATCTAATAGGTTAGTAATAATGTCCTTAACCTGAGCAAAATGTTTCTCAGGGATCGGGTACAATTTACTCTTAAATGGGGACCAATCGGTAATTTGCATGGCATACTGAAAATTTAATACTTTTCCAGGGATCGTGCCGAAAACTCCCTTATGATGTCTCAAAATCTCTTCTAATTTGCTTCTGTCAGGTTGTACTATTGCCTCCTTAAGTCGCTCCTGAAGTAAAATTTCAAATTTGGACCCGCTAACTTCTTCCTCCGCCAAGTGTATCCAAAGTTCCTGAGAAATATCTTGACCGTCAATTTCAATAACAGCTGTCTCGCTTACTCGTCCCTCCGTCGAGTTCTTATCTTCGATCGCCTCATTAGTGCATTCTTCAATGACCCAAGTATTCGCCTCTCTCTCTAGTGGACTTTCTTCCATGTTCAGACCAACGTGACTCAACCCCTCAACTTGTTTAAAGCTCACAGTGTTATTATGTAGGTCAATTATAGCGTGGAAATCACAAATGAAGTTGGCTCCCAGAATGACATTATAATTCATCTTTGGTATCACGATAACAGTTTGTGAAAATGTATGGTTTAATATCTCCAGATCTAAATATGTTTGGTGCTTGCAAACTATGGTCTTGTCAGGAATGACCCCTCGGACTTTCATTAATGGTACAGGCATAATTGGAATGGTTTGTTTATTTCCAATTTCTTTCAACAATGCTTCCGTGACTAAACTCACTTGGCTACCCGTGTCGATAGGGCACCTCACTCTAAGACCTCCAATATGAGCATAAATAATTGGTAATTGTCTGATTACATTTTCTCGGTCCTGCACCACTTCCTCCAGGCAATCGTCCGGGAATGCTACCCACTCTTCAATATTCACAACAATCAATTCCTCCCGTTCCCTGGTTTCCTCCGTTCTCAGGCTATCTGGTTTTGATGTGATCGAGTTTTTTTTAATCCTGCGACCCTTTTGTTGAGTTTCGCCGGTTGTCATCGTGTCTCTCCTGCTGACGTAATAAACTTTCCGCCCCCGCATCCTGGTGATTATCTGGACTTTTTCTATTTGCCATCGCACGCCCCCACTTCTCTTTCTCTGTTTCTTCTTCTGCATTTAGTTCATCCAAATATTTTTGCGACTCAGCGTAACGCTCGTTCCAGTCATTACGATAATCTCCCTGGTTTTCTTGCCGATAATTCCTCTGATTATTCCATCTGCCGTCCCCGTTCCTTTGATATGGTCTACCCTGCCTTTGGTTTCCCCTCCAGTTAGTATATTCTCGCTGGTACGTACTCTGATTGTGATTGTTGTTCTGATTGTTGTAATTATCACGGCGATTTTGGAAGTTCCTATTGTTATTATTATTGTATTGGTTTCGACCGTCGAATTCCTGCCGTCTGGGCGTAAATTGTGTGCTAGTGGACTGTGTCTTCGTCTGATTGTTCTGACTTTGACCGTTTTGATGCCCCTGAACTATTTCTGCAGTGTTCACGCATTCCATATTCCGTCTCCCGGTCTGCGGACTAACCATACTCGTTTCATCCAAGTGGCGGAGTATCTCCTCGGCCTGAACTGCAGTTTTGATATTTCCTGCCACTAAAAATTGTTGTATGTTCATCGGAAGTTGCTTGCCGATAGTTAATACCATGTTTTCTTCAGAAGGCGGCTCGTCAAAATCCCGGAATTTCACTAGCTGTTGACTAAAGAACTCAGAAAACCTTGTAGGGTGTGTGTTATGATATTTCCTGGTATATAAGTCCATCCTCAACCCCTGCTGCAGTGAAGGACTCCAGAACTTCCTCAAAAATGCTTCTTTAAACTGGGCCATGTCATTAAACGTATACTTGAAGCTTTGAAACCAGATTAAACTTGGGCCCTCTAAAAATTTCTCCACTTGACGAAGCTGTTTTGCGGGACTGACGTGTTGGTCATTAAAATAATCATCCAGCTGGCGCAAGAATGCTTTTGGAGTAGATCCTGAATTTTCCCTGAATTTGTCTGGTTTAAAATCATTTCCCCTAATTACTTGTATGACTTGGGCAGGTGCCACACCAGGTTGTGGAGTTGACATCTCCCCTCTGTAATTGTGGAATGTGTCGCAAGTTATCTTTGGACTCTGACCTCGGCTCGTATCCTCAGCTAGCTTCGATCCCTCCGGACTTCCAATATTTCCGAGTTTCCCTACTGAATTTTCTGAAGAGAATAAAGTGGCATTTTCTAAAGATCTTATCTCATTTTAGACTATTTTCAATTATGAAAAAATAGGCTTATGAGATCACCTTTTGTCCGTGTGTGTGTGCGTGCGTGTGTGTGTGTGTGTGTGTGTGTGAGGTGTGTGTGTGTCCCCTCCCTAATAAAATCTAAACAGCTGGAGCGATTTCAATGAAACTCGGTAAGTTCATAGCACTATTCCGGGAGACCCCGACCGTGCTCTTCAAATTATGTTACATCTCACCAATCCAACATGGTGGCTGTGCGAATTATTTCACCAGCATTCAATATCTCCGAAACTATTACAGATATCACCCTGGAATTTAGTACGGTGATAAAGGAAACTACTAGACGTTCAACTATGTAACTTTTGAAAAACTGGTAGCTACAAAACCAACATGGCGGCCACGAGAATTTGCGACTTTTAAATAGACGTTTCTCGCGATTTAACTAACCAAGCGCAATAAAACTTGGTACAGGATATGTTTATGCACATTGTAATGCACCGACATCTAACTTAGTTCAATTGTTTACATAACCACAAGATGGCGGATGTGCGAATTATTTCACCGGCATTCTATATCTCTGAAACTATTAGCGGTATCACCCTAAAATTTTGTACGAAGATAAAGGGCACTACTGGAAGTTCATCTATAAGACATTCAAAAACCGGTTAACTACAAAACGAACATGGCGGCCAAAAGAATTTGAAAATTTTAAATAGACATTTCTCGTGATTTAATGTTCCAAACGCAATGAAACTTGGTACAGGAAATGTTTATACACATTGTAATGTACTGGTATCTAATATAGTTCAATTGTTTGCATAACCTCAAGATGGCGGCTGTGCGAATTTCGAAAATTAAGTTTTTATTTCTTGTGTCGTAATCATGCGTTCGAAGTGATAGTTGGAATAATAAATCTACGAAATTATTTTCCTTTAATGGTATATGATTCTATGGCCAATGCATTTAACAATCCAACATGGCGACCATCTGAAATATTTAGGCGGCTCTGAATATCTACGAATCTATTATAGCAATCAAACTGATTTTTTTATGTTCACAGGGGGCTATGAACTTAAGTTCGCCTATAAGACTTTAAATAACCTGGTGATCACAAATCCAACATGGCGGCGACGCGAAGTATAAATATTAACATGAACGTTTCTCGCAATTTAACCATCCGAGTGCAGTGAAACTTGGTACAGTAAATCCTTATACGAATGTTAATCCACTGGCATCTAATTTATTTCAATTGTTTCCATAACCACAAGGTGGCAGCTGTGCGAAATTTTAAAATCTCGTTTTTACTTCTTGTGTCCTAACCATGCTTTTGAAATTTGAATGCTACACGTACACAATAATCTTCATATAACAGTACATAACTTTAGGACCTACATATATGAAATCCAACATGGCGGCCATCTGAAATATTTAGTCGGTTCTCAATATCTACGAATCTATTACAGCAATCAAACTGAAATTTTGGATGTTGATAGTGGCAGTTAACATAAGTAGGATGTATGAAAATAGGCTGTATAGTTCTTCACGGAACTACTTGTTAACGATGAGGTCTGCGTGTTCTTGGAGCTTGGACTTGATACTTTCCTCCAGAGCCTGTATTCTAGAGTTATTCTCGCCTAGCCTATTTAATATCGTCAGCCTATCCCCTTCAGTCTCATTCACCTGCTGTTCCCAATCGTTCCGGATTCTACTCTTCAAATTGTTAATTTTTTCTTCATTGCTCTCCTGATTCTTCACAAGCTGTTCCCCTATTTCTTGTATCTGCTTCTGCGTTTTAATTGATTGTTCTCCCATTTCTTTCTGATTCTTATTTAACTGTTCTCCTATTTCTTTCTGATTCTTAATTAACTGTTCTTCCATTTCTTCTCGTATTTGCTCTTGATTTTTACTTAACTGGTCTTCCAGGTTTTCGCGCAAGTGCATCCTTTCTTTCTCCGTTTTTATCTCCAGTTTGTCGAGTTCTTTTATCAATCCTAACACATTGTTGTCGACTGAATTAATCTGCTCTTGTATGTTAATATTCTTCGCCTCTATTCTGTTGAATTGCCCCTGTAATTCATCCTGCGTGATTTTGATCCCTGCCGTATTGTTCACGCATGCTGTCTCGATTTGTTTCAGTTTGGCGGCTACCATTCCATCTAACTGTACTAGTTTGTCGTCAAATTTGGATTCTAGTTTCTTGATTTCACCTAATTGTCTTGAATAATTCTCTGCCACCTCCCCCGCCAGTTTCTCTAGTTCTACTTTAGTACTCTGATTTATTTGAAGGGTTATCCTCTCTAATTGAACTGTTTGTAAGGTTGCCAGCTCTGATAACTTATGGTTTAGTTCAACTAACTATTTATCGTTATGCTCACGCAACTCGTGTAATTGTTTGTCAATATCCAATTTCTGGATTTGCAATTGCACCGTAATGTTACTGTTCACGTCCTGTAATTGTTTATCACTGTGTTAACGCAACTCGTGTAATTGTTTATCACTCTGTTCATTCTGTTCGCGTAATTGAGTAGTTATGTTATTTAACTGTTTATCACTATGTTCACGCAACTCGTGTGATTGTTTATCGCTCTGTTCACTCATTTCCTCCTTCATGCTTTTTAACTGTTCCTGCGTCTTTGCAGACATTTGCACAGACATCTGCTCCAACAACACTTTCATCTCCTCGATGCTGGCCATCGCCAAACACACAAATATATTCTGAGAAAAATAGGGTCATGCAATGGGATTTCAGTCGTACACACACACACATGTCTTGATATTTAAATATTACATTGATTCTAATTTAAATAAATTTTCAGTAATCAAAATCTTACTGAATAACGACTCTTGTTTCCAAACAACAAAATAACTCCCTTGCGATCAGCTATTAAATTCCTAACTAACAGAATATACGAAAAACACCTTAATTAACCGAAGTTAATTAAATGTAAAGTAAGGCAACACCTTCCTGCTTTTGACTGAGTTCACTAAATATGCACATTTTCTAATTTTAAGCCGGGAGCCAGAACAAGTTATCAAATACAATATCAACTTCTCACCTTGTTCAACATTTCTAATTTTAAGAACTCAGTGATTTTACTGATACACATGGCGGTACAACTTCGCCTCAATTTACTGAATTTACTTTTGTCCTGCTAACCTGGCATCATTTCTCAGTGAAATAAGTATGAGGTCAACAAAGCCACAACAACAACAATCCCCACTTGGGCAGCCATTTTTGATTTATGAACCCTTGCAAAGAAGCATATGAGACTCAATTTCAGGGGGTGTAACAGTCCATTTCGTAAAGTTGTTGTTAAGCGCTTCTTATAAGATGCACGGTAACATATAACAAAATAACATGCAGGAAAAAGTGAATACCAGGATTAAAACATATGGATTTAATAACAGATCAACTAATTTACACTATTTACAACAAAACAAAAAAAAGGTCTCCCAAATGACACCCACTTGAATTTAATAAAAATGCCAACTAGGCCTGATCTCAGGAGAGATCTTAAACATCTGGATATACTGCAATGTCATGTGCGTGTGCGGCTCTTCTACATGCGTTACGATGTGTACAAATTAATGCGGGATTGGTTACCATACAGTAAACCTTCAGGGGACGAATCTGCATTGTCTTAGAGCTAGACAGACACAAGGAACCAACTAAACACTAATTAAACTAATCCGACACTTCCTACACTAAATAAGACAAAAATAATTTCCGCACGAAATTGGAATCAAAGAACTGCCGTAGCAAACAACATTAACGCCTGAAATTAGGACTTTTCAAATCAACACAAGTAAATCAACACGTGACCAATCAAGAAAAATACACATATGGCCGCTTGCCATTTTTACAAGAAAAAGAAATACAAAATACACCCAACGGTGTCACAGCAGACAAAATCTAACAATAAGCAAATGAAATGAGTCACAGACATCACTAGGCTCAAAGCCAACATTTACATCATAAAACAAACATTTCATTTCATACGATATACCGTAATTCGTAACGGACATGGCGAACTCCCAATTAAAATTATGATCCAATGACCATTAAAAGAACAGGTTTGCTACAGATAGCTTACAGGGGTCAGTCGGTCAGCTGGACTGCCTAAACGATGAATCACCAGACATAGATGGGCGCAAAGTAGAATCTGCACATCTGTCAACCCACGTGTCAATTACCTCGACCTGCCGTAGCAATGGCTCGAGTCTCGAAGAAGCGTGCTCCCAAAGCACATAATATACGTGTGTGTGTCAAAATAAATATCTTAGCATTTTCCACGGAAATACAAGAATTAGCACTGGACAAGGTACAGTAGCCTCTAAGAGCGCTCTGCCTTTCCATAAAAAATACAACCACAAAATTTGAGGGCGGTAGGCACATTCTACCCCTCATCACGAAGAACCAATACACACACCTTGACACAATACACACACCAGAATCACACTTATGGGTTTGACAGAAACCTGAAATAAAGGACATAAAATATTTTTCCACCGACTTGCACTCCCAATCTAGTCCGTGACTAAAGAACCTGAAAAGGACTCTCAAAAAAATATAGAACTAAGGTGTTCTACAGTGACATCTTAACTTGTTGCGCTCGGCAACCCTAGTATGAATAAAAACCTGTTCGTAAAACATCTAACAACTTTTACCCCCTTCTCCTACGAAAAATGAATTTGAATAAAAGCACCATTTATCGACCATGACGAATTTCGCATTCGCATGAATAAAATCAAAATACACACGCCGTGCATACTAATAATGACTCATAAGAAAAATACACAATCAAACAAACATTTTGGCCACGTGCCAACGTACATTTAAATATAACAGTGTCGGCGCACAAAAATCTAAATACACAAGAAAAACAATGAATAAAATATTTACTACGTTCCCGCGTCTAATCTAGCTACATATTGAATAAATCAATGGTTTGTACATCACCGTGCAGCTTGTAGAAAATCAACCTCCATCCCAAGGCATTTCCCCACGGGAAATCTACTCGTTCATCGTCGACGTTCTGGTAGAGGCGTAGCACTTCATTCCACCAATCGATCTTCCTGTAGACATCTTGGCGTGGCTTCTTGGAAAGAAATGTTCAAAGTTATTAGTCTACCTAGCTAGAATCGCTATGAGCTACTGACTTTCACTCAAAAATAATGTCCTGGGCGATTACTCAACGTTGAACTGGCCCTATCTAAGCATTTGCTTACTTCACACGCACATATACATCACACAAAATATAACACAAAATTTACAGAAAATATTACAATCTTCGTCCACCACGCAACTGGCTTTTAACAAGTCCCTCAAATTACGTCTACCGCTTATCGCTTATCTCGACTAGAGATCTCCCTCCGCTAATCATGAACTCTGCTCCCATGAGCGCAATAAAATTGTTCGTTCAAACAGACGTGAAGTATGCTCACTAGAGCCTGATAAAATCGTGTCCCAAACTGGCGTGAACGATGCTCCTCGGAGCCCGATAAAGTTGTGTCTCAAACTGCTCATCACCGATCAATTTATTAGAAACTGACAGAAAGGAGTGGAGTGGGGGCAATCTGTGAAAATAATCCGTAATTTTCAACTTACAGACTTGGGACTAGTATCAATCTTCTTCTTTTCATCCAAACGTCTCAATGGACTCATGCGCAATCCTATCGCATCGGCGGTTCTTCATTCGCGTGTTTTAGCGCTTTTTTATGGTACGCCACTCTCCGCGTGGTTTAGGCGTCCTCTCTCCTGATTCGCTGATTCAATCGTGTATCGGTTGGAACTTAACCTCTGGCACGCCCATAATGACGCCGACTTGAATGCGTGTTCACCCTGAATTTGTCCTCGAACTCGGCTTACCCGGTCATCGTCAGGAATAACTACCACGCTACTTTTGTTGCAATCGTTGCGACACACTACCTGTCTTCCCTTTGTCAATCTCCAACATGTACTGCCTGGATATCAGTAATAATAATAATAATAATAATAATAATAATAATAATAATAATAATAATAATAAAATCATGAAGACTTATTGATCGGCAAATTAATAAGGGTTCATTTATCCTCAGCAAGGTTTTGAAATTCGAAGCAAGTGATTGATTTGGATTTTAAAAACAATATCCACAGTAGTATAGATAACATCAGTTAAGTACCTCACTCGTCTGGCTGAGTGTGCATTCCACTGTCCCAATTAGTGTGGGCTTCTCGCTGCAATTTGCCCTTCTGAGATGTCATTCACACGTCTCGCTAGACCTTCCCCCTCTTACTCACACAATTACAACTTCTGCCAGACCTGCCGTCTTGTTTACAAACAAAGCTCGCTCTCCCAGGTATCACGTAGCCACGTGCATTTGAGTGTGGGTTCTCAAATTAATTTCTGCAGTTTGATTCTGCATTCCTTGCCCTGATTACTCATCAAATGGTTCCCTTCTGTAATATGGCTTGAGATTAGCACTATTGAAAACAGATTTAGCGCCAGTGCTCAATTCTTCAACTCTATAAGCATTATTACCCAAATTATTGATAATACGGAACGGGCCGATACATTTTGCATAGAACTTGGCAAATACTTTGTTCTTAGGATCTGATATCGGTGGTCTCCGAACAAGCACTAGTTCCTGTTCCTGAAGTTCACGATGAAATTTCTTCCCTCTGTATCTCCTCAATCTTCGGTCCGCTTGGCTCCTCATGTGTTCTCTGGTTCTCTGAATTCCCAGCTCATGTGTTAACAACGGGTCCCTTGGGCATGGAATAATCTTATCCCAAGATCTTTCAGGCATCCTGTTGTGGTGTACAACTAGTGGGACTTGACCTGTCGACTCGTGCTTCGTAGTATTCATGCACATCTCGATATCTCCTACTCTGTCGACCCACTTATTATGATCATTTGGAATCATGACGCGGTAATATTGTGCAACACAGCGAATCGTTCTTTCGCTTGGATTTCCACAAGGGTGGCGAATGCTAGATAGAACGTGCTTTATTCCTAAGCTCTCTAGACCTTGTCTAAAAACATTGCTTGTAAAATATGTTCCATGGTCCGATAAGATTCCGGCTTCCCAAGCGTCGGAATGACTTTATTCTGGATTCTGCTAAGGACTTGCTTTGATGTCGTCTTCTGGATTGGACATAATACCACCATCTTGGAAAATACATCGACACATACAAGGAGGCGTCGGCATCCTCGTTTTCCCTTAACTAGAGGACCGAAACAGTCAATAGCGACCAGTTCGCACGGTTTCTGTGGTAGTAAAGGATTTGGAAGCTGTTTCAGTATGCAATTATTGGGCTTAGTACGCTGACACGCGTCACAAGTCCTAATTACTTCAATGGTATATCGCATCTTTGGCCAAGTAAAGGTTTCTCTTATCGTTGCTTCCGTTTTGTCAGTGCCGATATGTGCTAAGCTTTCATGGACATGCCACGTCAGTCCTCTCTGTAACGATGCTGGAACTAGAATTCGAAGTTTGGTGTGATCATCGTCCACGAACTTGTGAAGAAGATTATTGAGGTAATGGAATTTTGCTTCCTTTGCACGGGCTTCTCGATATTCAGATGAATCTGGCTGTAGTTCCTTCTTGTAAAACTTGATCATCATCATCATCCATGGGTCATTTTCTTGTTCCTTCTGAATTTCTTTCAACTTATCCAAAAATTCGCGAGCCTTAGGTGTTAATGCTATGTGTTGTACATCTACTGCTGTCTCGTTCTCATCTTCAGGGTTCCTGCTTAAAGCATCCGGTATAATGTTCATCCTTCCAGGGCAGTGTTCTATGGTGATATCGAACTGCTGTTTATACATGGACCAACGCGTAACTCTTTCGCTTGCCATCGTTGTTTTGAATAAGAAGGTCAGTGCATGGTGGTCAGTTCTGACAACAATGGAGTACCTGAAGACCATCTTGCGCCATTGTTGCAAACGAGTACAAAATTGCTAACAACTCAAGTTACGTAACAGTGTAGTTTCTCTCGTGCTTCCTAAGTTTACGACTAGTAAATGCCAGATATGATCGATTCTTGGGTTCATCAGCGTCCTCTTGGTAAAGCATGGCGCCGATCCCAATCAACGAAGCGTCTGCCTGGATCACAAATTTCTTCGCGAAGTCTGGGTATCCTAACTTCACACAATTCTCCAGTAGGTCTTTCGTGGCTCTAAAGGACCTGTCGCACTCCTCATTCCTTGACCATCGATTAGATTTCTTAAGCATCTCTTGCATCGGTGCTACTGTTTCCGTGTACCCAGGACAATTCTCCTTAAAGAAACCTGTCACTCCCAAAAATGCTCTAACATGTTTCACTTTAGTTGGTGTAGGGGATTTCTTAATTGCATCTATTTTCGCCGGATTTGGTCTCACGCCTTCAACATCAATTATGTGACCCAAATACAGATTCTCGCTCTGGCAAAAGTGCGATTTCTTCAAATTAATTTTGAAATTCATGGTTCTCAAATTGTCCAAAAGTTTGTTTAGGTTTTCCAAATGTTCCTCCATTGTTTCTGATGCTATGAGTATGTCATCAACATATCTTGTAGTGAAGCTCTTGACCTCTTCAGTTAGATTCCTGTCTAGTGCTCTTATCAATGCACATCCTGCTGTTTTTAAACCAAAGGGCATGCGAGACCAGATATAGCTTTGGTTATCAAATAAAAACCCCGTCAATAACTGGGATTTTTCCTCAAGTTCCAGGTGGTGGAAACTATTCGTTAAATCGACGCTAGAATATATATTCTTTCCACGGAAGCTCTTCAATACATCCTTGATCCTTGGCGCTTGGTCGTGCTCGACTAACAGTTTGCTATTTAAAACCCGTGCGTCTAGGCATAATCTGATTGTTCCATTGGGTTTGGCCACAGCCAATATTGCATTTTAATATGGGGTTGCTGCTTTTCTAATCATTTCAGAATCTAATAGGTTAGTAATAATGTCCTTAACCTGAGCAAAATGTTTCTCAGGGATCGGGTACAATTTACTCTTAAATGGGGTCCAATCGGTAATTTGCATGGCATACTGAAAATTTAATACTTTTCCAGGGATCGTGCCGAAAACTCCCTTATGATGTCTCAAAATCTCTTCTAATTTGCTTCTGTCAGGTTGTACTATTGCCTCCTTAAGTCGCTCCTGAAGTAAAATTTCAAATTTGGACCCGCTAACTTCTTCCTCCGCCAAGTGTATCCAAAGTTCCTGAGAAATATCTTGACCGTCAATTTCAATAACAGCTGTCTCGCTTACTCGTCCCTCCGTCGAGTTCTTATCTTCGATCGCCTCATTAGTGCATTCTTCAATGACCCAAGTATTCGCCTCTCTCTCTAGTGGACTTTCTTCCATGTTCAGACCAACGTGACTCAACCCCTCAACTTGTTTAAAGCTCACAGTGTTATTATGTAGGTCAATTATAGCGTGGAAATCACAAATGAAGTTGGCTCCCAGAATGACATTATAATTCATCTTTGGTATCACGATAACAGTTTGTGAAAATGTATGGTTTAATATCTCCAGATCTAAATATGTTTGGTGCTTGCAAACTATGGTCTTGTCAGGAATGACCCCTCGGACTTTCATTAATGGTACAGGCATAATTGGAATGGTTTGTTTATTTCCAATTTCTTTCAACAATGCTTCCGTGACTAAACTCACTTGGCTACCCGTGTCGATAGGGCACCTCACTCTAAGACCTCCAATATGAGCATAAATAATTGGTAATTGTCTGATTACATTTTCTCGGTCCTGCACCACTTCCTCCAGGCAATCGTCCGGGAATGCTACCCACTCTTCAATATTCACAACAATCAATTCCTCCCGTTCCCTGGTTTCCTCCGTTCTCAGGCTATCTGGTTTTGATGTGATCGAGTTTTTTTTAATCCTGCGACCCTTTTGTTGAGTTTCGCCGGTTGTCATCGTGTCTCTCCTGCTGACGTAATAAACTTTCCGCCCCCGCATCCTGGTGATTATCTGGACTTTTTCTATTTGCCATCGCACGCCCCCACTTCTCTTTCTCTGTTTCTTCTTCTGCATTTAGTTCATCCAAATATTTTTGCGACTCAGCGTAACGCTCGTTCCAGTCATTACGATAATCTCCCTGGTTTTCTTGCCGATAATTCCTCTGATTATTCCATCTGCCGTCCCCGTTCCTTTGATATGGTCTACCCTGCCTTTGGTTTCCCCTCCAGTTAGTATATTCTCGCTGGTACGTACTCTGATTGTGATTGTTGTTCTGATTGTTGTAATTATCACGGCGATTTTGGAAGTTCCTATTGTTATTATTATTGTATTGGTTTCGACCGTCGAATTCCTGCCGTCTGGGCGTAAATTGTGTGCTAGTGGACTGTGTCTTCGTCTGATTGTTCTGACTTTGACCGTTTTGATGCCCCTGAACTATTTCTGCAGTGTTCACGCATTCCATATTCCGTCTCCCGGTCTGCGGACTAACCATACTCGTTTCATCCAAGTGGCGGAGTATCTCCTCGGCCTGAACTGCAGTTTTGATATTTCCTGCCACTAAAAATTGTTGTATGTTCATCGGAAGTTGCTTGCCGATAGTTAATACCATGTTTTCTTCAGAAGGCGGCTCGTCAAAATCCCGGAATTTCACTAGCTGTTGACTAAAGAACTCAGAAAACCTTGTAGGGTGTGTGTTATGATATTTCCTGGTATATAAGTCCATCCTCAACCCCTGCTGCAGTGAAGGACTCCAGAACTTCCTCAAAAATGCTTCTTTAAACTGGGCCATGTCATTAAACGTATACTTGAAGCTTTGAAACCAGATTAAACTTGGGCCCTCTAAAAATTTCTCCACTAGACGAAGCTGTTTTGCGGGACTGACGTGTTGGTCATTAAAATAATCATCCAGCTGGCGCAAGAATGCTTTTGGAGTAGATCCTGAATTTTCCCTGAATTTGTCTGGTTTAAAATCATTTCCCCTAATTACTTGTATGACTTGGGCAGGTGCCACACCAGGTTGTGGAGTTGACATCTCCCCTCTGTAATTGTGGAATGTGTCGCAAGTTATCTTTGGACTCTGACCTCGGCTCGTATCCTCAGCTAGCTTCGATCCCTCCGGACTTCCAATATTTCCGTGTTTCCCTACTGAATTTTGTGAAGAGTATAAAGTGGCATTTTCTAAAGATCTTATCTCATTTTAGCCTATTTTCAATTATGAAAAAATAGGCTTATTAGATCACCTTTTGTCCGTGTGTGTGTGTGCGTGCGTGTGTGTGTGTGTGTGTGAGGTGTGTGTGTGTCCCCTCCCTAATAAAATCTAAACAGCTAGAGCGATTTCAATGAAACTCGGTAAGTTCATAGCACTATTCCGGGAGACCCCGACCGTGCTCTTCAAATTTTGTTACATCTCACCAATCCAACATGGCGGCTGTGCGAATTATTTCACCAGCATTCAATATCTCCGAAACTATTACAGATATCACCCTGGAATTTAGTACGGTGATAAAGGAAACTACTAGACGTTCAACTATGTAACTTTTGAAAAACTGGTAGCTACAAAACCAACATGGCGGCCACGAGAATTTGCGACTTTTAAATAGACGTTTCTCGCGATTTAACCAACCAAGCGCAATAAAACTTGGTACAGGATATGTTTATGCACATTGTAATGCACCGACATCTAACTTAGTTCAATTGTTTACATAACCACAAGATGGCGGATGTGCGAATTATTTCACCGGCATTCTATATCTCTGAAACTATTAGCGGTATCACCCTAAAATTTTGTACGAAGATAAAGGGCACTACTGGAAGTTCATCTATAAGACATTCAAAAACCGGTTAACTACAAAACGAAAATGGCGGCCAAAAGAATTTGAAAATTTTAAATAGACATTTCTCGTGATTTAATGTTCCAAACGCAATGAAACTTGGTACAGGAAATGTTTATACACATTGTAATGTACTGGTATCTAATATAGTTCAATTGTTTGCATAACCTCAAGATGGCGGCTGTGCGAATTTCGAAAATTAAGTTTTTATTTCTTGTGTCGTAATCATGCGTTCGAAGTGATAGTTGGAATAATAAATCTACGAAATTATTTTCCTTTAATGGTATATGATTCTATGGCCAATGCATTTAACAATCCAACATGGCGACCATCTGAAATATTTAGGCGGCTCTGAATATCTACGAATCTATTATAGCAATCAAACTGATTTTTTATGTTCACAGGGGGCTATGAACTTAAGTTCGCCTATAAGACTTTAAATAACCTGGTGATCACAAATCCAACATGGCGGCGACGCGAAGTATAAATATTAACATGAACGTTTCTCGCAATTTAACCATCCGAGTGCAGTGAAACTTGGTACAGTAAATCCTTATACGAATGTTAATCCACTGGCATCTAATTTATTTCAATTGTTTCCATAACCACAAGATGGCAGCTGTGCGAAATTTTAAAATCTCGTTTTTACTTCTTGTGTCCTAACCATGCTTTTGAAGTTTGAATGCTACACGTACATAATAATCTTCATATAACAGTACATAACTTTAGGACCTACATATATAAAATCCAACATGGCGGCCATCCGAAATATTTAGTCGGTTCTCAATATCTACGAATCTATTACAGCAATCAAACTGAAATTTTGGATGTTGATAGTGGCAGTTAACATAAGTAGGATGTATGAAAATAGGCTGTATAGTTCTTCACGGAACTACTTGTTAACGATGAGGTCTGCGTGTTCTTGGAGCTTGGACTTTATACTTTCCTCCAGAGCCTGTATTCTAGAGTTATTCTCGCCTAGCCTCTTTAATATCGTCAGCCTATCCCCTTCAGTCTCATTCACCTGCTGTTCCCAATCGTTCCGGATTCTACTCTTCAAATTGTTAATTTTTTCTTCATTGCTCTCCTGATTCTTCTCAAGCTGTTCCCCATTTCTTGTATCTGCTTCTGCGTTTTAATTGATTGTTCTCCCATTTCTTTCTGATTCTTATTTAACTGTTCTCCTATTTCTTTCTGATTCTTAATTAACTGTTCTTCCATTTCTTCTCGTATTTGCTCTTGATTTTTACTTAACTGGTCTTCCAGGTTTTCGCGCAAGTGCATCCTTTCTTTCTCCGTTTTTATCTCCAGTTTGTCGAGTTCTTTTACCAATCCTAACACATTGTTGTCGACTGAATTAATCTGCTCTTGTATGTTAATATTCTTCGCCTCTATTCTGTTGAATTGCCCCTGTAATTCATCCTGCGTGATTTTGATCCCTGCCGTATTGTTCACGCATGCTGTCTCGATTTGTTTCAGTTTGGCGGCTACCATTCCATCTAACTGTACTAGTTTGTCGTCAAATTTGGATTCTAGTTTCTTGATTTCACCTAATTGTCTTGAATAATTCTCTGCCACCTCCCCCGCCAGTTTCTCTAGTTCTACTTTAGTACTCTGATTTATTTGAAGGGTTATCCTCTCTAATTGAACTGTTTGTAAGGTTGCCAGCTCTGATAACTTATGGTTTAGTTCAACTAACTATTTATCGTTATGCTCACGCAACTCGTGTAATTGTTTGTCAATATCCAATTTCTGGATTTGCAATTGCACCGTAATGTTACTGTTCACGTCCTGTAATTGTTTATCACTGTGTTAACGCAACTCGTGTAATTGTTTATCACTCTGTTCATTCTGTTCGCGTAATTGAGTAGTTATGTTATTTAACTGTTTATCACTATGTTCACGCAACTCGTGTGATTGTTTATCGCTCTGTTCACTCATTTCCTCCTTCATGCTTTTTAACTGTTCCTGCGTCTTTGCAGACATTTGCACAGACATCTGCTCCAACAACACTTTCATCTCCTCGATGCTAGCCATCGCCAAACACACAAATATATTCTGAGAAAAATAGGGTCATGCAATGGGATTTCAGTCGTACACACACACCCATGTCTTGATATTTAAATATTACATTGATTCTAATTTAAATAAATTTTCAGTAATCAAAATCTTACTGAATAACGACTCTTATTTCCAAACAACAAAATAACTCCCTTGCGATCAGCTATTAAATTCCTAACTAACAGAATATACGAAAAACACTTTAATTAACCGAAGTTAATTAAATGTAAAGTAAGGCTTTTGACTGAGTTCACTAAATATGCACATTTTCTAATTTTAAGCCGGGAGCCAGAACAAGTTATCAAATACAATATCAACTTCTCACCTTGTTCAACATTTCTAATTTTAAGAACTCAGTGATTTTACTGATACACATGGCGGTACAACTTCGCCTCAATTTACTGAATTTACTTTTGTCCTGCTAACCTGGCATCATTTCTCAGTGAAATAAGTATGAGGT
This sequence comes from Meconema thalassinum, assembly GCA_946902985.2. NCBI lineage: Eukaryota > Metazoa > Arthropoda > Insecta > Orthoptera > Tettigoniidae > Meconema > Meconema thalassinum. The sequence continues at coordinate 183,310,953 of OX336393.1, forward strand.
CAACAAAGCAACAACAACAACAATCCCCACTTGGGCAGCCATTTTTGATTTATGAACCCTTGCAAAGAAGCATATGAGACTCAATTTCGGGGGGTGTAACAGTCCATTTCGTAAAGTTGTTGTTAAGCGCTTCTTATAAGATGCACGGTAACATATAACAAAATAACATGCAGGAAAAAGTGAATACCAGGATTAAAACATATGAATTTAATAACAGATCAACAAATTTACACTATTTACAACAAAACAAAAAAAAGGTCTCCCAAATGACACCCACTTGAATTTAATAAAAATGCCAACTAGGCCTGATCTCAGGAGAGATCGTAAACATCTGGATATACTGCAATGACATGTGCGTGTGCGGCTCTTCTACATGCGTTACGATGTGTACAAATTAATGCGGGATTCGTTACCATACAGTAAACCTTCAGGGGACGAATCTGCATTGTCTTAGAGCTAGACAGACACGAGGAACAAACTAAACACTAATTAAACTAATCCGACACTTCCTACACTAAATAAAACAAAAATAATTTCCGCACGAAATTGGAATCAAAGAACTGCCGTAGCAAACAACATTAACGCCTAAAATTAGGACTTTTCAAATCAACACAAGTAAATCAACACGTGACCAATCAAGAAAAATACACATATGGCCGCTTGCCATTTTTACAAGAAAAAAAAATACAAAATACACCCAACGGTGTCACAGCAGACAAAATCTAACAATAAGCAAATGAAATGAGTCACAGACATCACTAGGCTCAAAGCCAACATTTACATCATAAAACAAACATTTCATTTCATACGATATACCGTAATTCGTAACGGACATGGCGAACTCCCAATTAAAATTATGATCCAATGACCATTAAAAGAACAGGTTTGCTACAGATAGCTTACAGGGGTCAGTCGGTCAGCTGGACTGCCTAAACGATGAATCACCAGACATAGATGGGCGCAAAGTAGAATCTGCACATCTGTCAACCCACGTGTCAATTACCTCGACCTGCCGTAGCAATGGCTCGAGTCTCGAAGAAGCGTGCTCCCAAAGCACATAATATACGTGTGTGTGTCAAAATAAATATCTTAGCATTTTCCACGGAAATACAAGAATTAGCACTGGACAAGGTACAGTAGCCTCTAAGAGCGCTCTGCCTTTCCATAAAAAATACAACCACAAAATTTGAGGGCGGTAGGCACATTCTACCCCTCATCACGAAGAACCAATACACACACCTTGACACAATACACACACCAGAATCACACGTATGGGTTTGACAGAAACCTGAAATAAAGGACATAAAATATTTTTCCACCGACTTGCGCTCCCAATCTAGTCCGTGACTAAAGAACCTGAAAAGGACTCTCAAAAAAATATAGAACTAAGGTGTTCTACAGTGACATCTTAACTTGTTGCGCTCGGCAACCCTAGTATGAATAAAAACCTGTTCGTAAAACATCTAACAACTTTTACCCCCTTCTCCTACTAAAAATGAATTTGAATAAAAGCACCATTTATCGACCATGACGAATTTCGCATTCGCATGAATAAAATCAAAATACACACGCCGTGCATACTAATAATGACTCATAAGAAAAATACACAATCAAACAAACATTTTGGCCACGTGCCAACGTACATTTAAATATAACAGTGTCGGCGCACAAAAATCTAAATACACAAGAAAAACAATGAATAAAATATTTACTACGTTCTCGCGTCTAATCTAGCTACATATTGAATAAATCAATGGTTTGTACATCACCGTGCAGCTTGTAGAAAATCAACCTCCATCCCAAGGCATTTCCCCACGGGAAATCTACTCGTTCATCGTCGACGTTCTGGTAGAGGCGTAGCACTTCATTCCACCAATCGATCTTCCTGTAGACATCTTGGCGTGGCTTCTTGGAAAGAAATGTTCAAAGTTATTAGTCTACCTAGCTAGAATCGCTATGAGCTACTGACTTTCACTCAAAAATAATGTCCTGGGCGATTACTCAACGTTGAACTGGCCCTATCTAAGCATTTGCTTACTTCACACGCACATATACATCATACAAAATATAACACAAAATATACAGAAAATATTACAATCTTCGTCCACCACGCAACTGGCTTTTAACAAGTCCCTCAAATTACGTCTACCGCTTATCGCTTATCTCGACTAGAGATCTCCCTCCGCTAATCATGAACTCTGCTCCCATGAGCGCAATAAAATTGTTCGTTCAAACAGACGTGAAGTATGCACACTAGAGCCTGATAAAATCGTATCCCAAACTGGCGTGAACGATGCTCCTCGGAGCCCGATAAAGTTGTGTCTCAAACTGCTCATCACCGATCAATTTATTAGAAACTGACAGAAAGGAGTGGAGTGGGGGCAATCTGTGAAAATAATCCGTAATTTTCAACTTACAGACTTGGGACTAGTATCAATCTTCTTCTTTTCATCCAAACGTCTCAATGGACTCATGCGGAATCCTATCGCATCGGCGGTTCTTCATACGCGTGTTTTAGCGCTTTTTATGGTACGCCACTCTCCGCGTGGTTTAGGCGTCCTCTCTCCTGATTCGCTGATTCAATCGTGTATCGGTTGGAACTTCACCCCTGGCACGCCCATAATGACGCCGACTTGAATGCGTGTTCACCCTGAATTTGTCCTTGAACTCGGCTTACCCGGTCATCGTCAGGAATAACTACCACGCTACTTTTGTTGCAATCGTTGCGACACACTACCTGTCTTCCCTTTGTCAATCTCCAACATGTACTGCCTGGATATCAGTAATAATAATAATAATGATAATAATAATAATAATAATAATAATAATAATAATAATAATAAAATCATGAAGACTTATTGATCGGCAAATCAATAAGGGTTCATTTATCCTCAGCAAGGTTTTGAAATTCGAAGCGAGTGATTGATTTGGATTTTAAAAACAATATCCACAGTAGTATAGATAACATCAGTTAAGTACCTCACTCGTCTGGCTGAGTGTGCATTCCACTGTCCCAATTAGTGTGGGCTTCTCGCTGCAATGTGCCCCTCTGCGATGTCATGCACACGTCTCGCTAGACCTTCCCCCTCTTACTCACACAATTACAACTTCTGCCAGACCTGCCGTCTTGTTTACAAACAAAGCTCGCTCTCCCAGGTATCACGTAGCCACGTGCATTTGAGTGTGGGTTCTCAAATTAATTTCTGCAGTTTGATTCTGCATTCCTTGTCCTGATTACTCATCAAATGGTTCCCTTCTGTAATATGGCTTGAGATTAGCACTATTGAAAACAGATTTAGCGCCAGTGCTCAATTCTTCAAGTCTATAAGCATTATTACCCAAATTATTGATAATACGGAACGGGCCGATAAATTTTGCACAGAACTTGGCAAATACTTTGTTCTTAGGATCTGATATCGGTGGTCTCCGAACAAGCACTAGTTCCTGTTCCTGAAGTTCACGATGAAATTTCTTCCCTCTGTATCTCCTCAATCTTCGGTCCGCTTGGCTCCTCATGTGTTCTCTGGTTCTCTGAATTCCCAGCTCATGTGTTAACAACGGGTCCCTTGGGCATGGAATAATCTTATCCCAAGATCTTTCAGGCATCCTGTTGTGGTGTACAACTAGTGGGACTTGACCTGTCGACTCGTGCTTCGTAGTATTCATGCACATCTCGATATCTCCTACTCTGTCGACCCACTTATTATGATCATTTGGAATCATGACGCGGTAATATTGTGCAACACAGCGAATCGTTCTTTCGCTTGGATTTCCACAAGGGTGGCGAATGCTAGATAGAAGGTGCTTTATTCCTAAGCTCTCTCGACCTTGTCTAAAAGCATTGCTTGTAAAATATGTTCCATGGTCCGATAAGATGAATTCCGGCTTCCCAAGCGTCGGAATGACTTTATTCTGGATTCTGCTAAGGACTTGCTTTGATGTCGTCTTCTGGATTGGACATAATACCACCATCTTGGAAAATACATCGACACATACAAGGAGGTGTCGGCATCCTCGTTTTCCCTTAACTAGAGGACCGAAACAGTCAATAGTGACCAGTTCGCACGGTTTCTGTGGTAGTAAAGGATTTGGAAGCTGTTTCAGTATGCAATTATTGGGCTTAGTACGCTGACACGCGTCACAAGTCCTAATTACTTCAATGGTATATCGCATCTTTGGCCAAGTAAAGGTTTCTCTTATCGTTGCTTCCGTTTTGTCAGTGCCGATATGTGCTAAGCTTTCATGGACATGCCACGTCAGTCCTCTCTGTAACGATGCTGGAACTAGAATTCGAAGTTTGGTGTGATCATCGTCCACGAACTTGTGAAGAAGATTATTGAGGTAATGGAATTTTGCTTCCTTTGCACGGGCTTCTCGATATTCAGATGAATCTGGCTGTAGTTCCTTCTTGTAAAACTTGATCATCATCATCATCCATGGGTCATTTTCTTGTTCCTTCTGAATTTCTTTCAACTTATCCAAAAATTCGCGAGCCTTAGGTGTTAATGCTATGTGTTGTACATCTACTGCTGTCTCGTTCTCATCTTCAGGGTTCCTGCTTAAAGCATCCGGTATAATGTTCATCCTTCCAGGGCAGTGTTCTATGGTGATATCGAACTGCTGTATATACATGGACCAACGCGTAACTCTTTCGCTTGCCATCGTTGTTTTGAATAAGAAGGTCAGTGCATGGTGGTCAGTTCTGACAACAATGGAGTACCCGATGACCATCTTGCGCCATTGTTGCAACGAGTACAAAATTGCTAACAACTCAAGTTACGTAACAGTGTAGTTTCTCTCGTGCTTCCTAAGTTTACGACCAGTAAATGCCAGATATGATCGATTCTTGGGTTCATCAGCGTCCTCTTGGTAAAGCATGGCGCCGATCCCAATCAACGAAGCGTCTGCCTGGATCACAAATTTCTTCGCGAAGTCTGGGTATCCTAACTTCACACAATTCTCCAGTAGGTCTTTCGTGGCTCTAAAGGACCTGTCGCACTCCTCATTCCTTGACCATCGATTAGATTTCTTAAGCATCTCTTGCATCGGTGCTACTGTTTCCGTGTACCCAGGACAATTCTCCTTAAAGAAACCTGTCACTCCCAAAAATGCTCTAACATGTTTGACTTTAGTTGGTGTAGGGGATTTCTTAATTGCATCTATTTTCGCCGGATTTGGTCTCACGCCTTCAACATCAATTATGTGACCCAAATACAGATTCTCGCTCTGGCAAAAGTGCGATTTCTTCAAATTAATTTTGAAATTCATGGTTCTCAAATTGTCCAAAAGTTTGTTTAGGTTTTCCAAATGTTCCTCCATTGTTTCTGATGCTATGAGTATGTCATCAACATATCTTGTAGTGAAGCTCTTGACCTCTTCAGTTAGATTCCTGTCTAGTGCTCTTATCAATGCACATCCTGCTGTTTTTAAACCAAAGGGCATGCGAGACCAGATATAGCTTTGGTTATCAAATAAAAACCCCGTCAATAACTGGGATTTTTCCTCAAGTTCCAGGTGGTGGAAACTATTCGTTAAATCGACGCTAGAATATATATTCTTTCCACGGAAGCTCTTCAATACATCCTTGATCCTTGGCGCTTGGTCGTGCTCGACTAACAGTTTGCTATTTAAAACCCGTGCGTCTAGGCATAATCTGATTGTTCCATTGGGTTTGGCCACAGCCAATATTGCATTTAAATATGGGGTTGCTGCTTTTCTAATCATTTCAGAATCTAATAGGTTAGTAATAATGTCCTTAACCTGAGCAAAATGTTTCTCAGGGATCGGGTACAATTTACTCTTAAATGGGGTCCAATCGGTAATTTGCATGGCATACTGAAAATTTAATACTTTTCCAGGGATCGTGCCGAAAACTCCCTTATGATGTCTCAAAATCTCTTCTAATTTGCTTCTGTCAGGTTGTACTATTGCCTCCTTAAGTCGCTCCTGAAGTAAAATTTCAAATTTGGACCCGCTAACTTCTTCCTCCGCCAAGTGTATCCAAAGTTCCTGAGAAATATCTTGACCGTCAATTTCAATAACAGCTGTCTCGCTTACTCGTCCCTCCGTCGAGTTCTTATCTTCGATCGCCTCATTAGTGCATTCTTCAATGACCCAAGTATTCGCCTCTCTCTCTAGTGGACTTTCTTCCATGTTCAGACCAACGTGACTCAACCCCTCAACTTGTTTAAAGCTCACAGTGTTATTATGTAGGTCAATTATAGCGTGGAAATCACAAATGAAGTTGGCTCCCAGAATGACATTATAATTCATCTTTGGTATCACGATAACAGTTTGTGAAAATGTATGGTTTAATATCTCCAGATCTAAATATGTTTGGTGCTTGCAAACTATGGTCTTGTCAGGAATGACCCCTCGGACTTTCATTAATGGTACAGGCATAATTGGAATGGTTTGTTTATTTCCAATTTCTTTCAACAATGCTTCCGTGACTAAACTCACTTGGCTACCCGTGTCGATAGGGCACCTCACTCTAAGACCTCCAATATGAGCATAAATAATTGGTAATTGTCTGATTACATTCTCTCGGTCCTTCACCACTTCCTCCAGGCAATCGTCCGGGAATGCTACCCACTCTTCAATATTCGCAACAATCAATTCCTCCCGTTCCCTGGTTTCCTCCGTTCTCAGGCTATCTGGTTTTGATGTGATCGAGTTTTTTTTAAATCCTGCGACCCTTTTGTTGAGTTTCGCCGGTTGTCATCGTGTCTCTCCTGCTGACATAATAAACTTTCCGCCCCCGCATCCTGGTGATTATCTGGACTTTTTCTATTTGCCATCGCACGCCCCCACTTCTCTTTCTCTGTTTCTTCTTCTGCATTTAGTTCATCCAAATATTTTTGCGACTCAGCTTAACGCTCGTTCCAGTCATTACGATAATCTCCCTGGTTTTCTTGCCGATAATTCCTCTGATTATTCCATCTGCCGTCCCCGTTCCTTTGATATGGTCTACCCTGCCTTTGGTTTCCCCTCCAGTTAGTATATTCTCGCTGGTACGTCCTCTGATTGTGATTGTTGTTCTGATTGTTGTAATTATCACGGCGATTTTGGAAGTTCCTATTGTTATTATTATTGTATTGGTTTCGACCGTCGAATTCCTGCCGTCTGGGCGTAAATTGTGTGCTAGTGGACTGTGTCTTCGTCTGATTGTTCTGACTTTGACCGTTTTGATGCCCCTGAACTATTTCTGCAGTGTTCACGCATTCCATATTCCGTCTCCCGGTCTGCGGACTAACCATACTCGTTTCATCCAAGTGGCGGAGTATCTCCTCGGCCTGAACTGCAGTTTTGATATTTCCTGCCACTAAAAATTGTTGTATGTTCATCGGAAGTTGCTTGCCGATAGTTAATACCATGTTTTCTTCAGAAGGCGGCTCGTCAAAATCCCGGAATTTCACTAGCTGTTGACTAAAGAACTCAGAAAACCTTGTAGGGTGTGTGTTATGATATTTCCTGGTATATAAGTCCATCCTCAACCCCTGCTGCAGTGAAGGACTCCAGAACTTCCTCAAAAATGCTTCTTTAAACTGGGCCATGTCATTAAACGTATACTTGAAGCTTTGAAACCAGATTAAACTTGGGCCCTCTAAAAATTTCTCCACTAGACGAAGCTGTTTTGCGGGACTGACGTGTTGGTCATTAAAATAATCATCCAGCTGGCGCAAGAATGCTTTTGGAGTAGATCCTGAATTTTCCCTGAATTTGTCTGGTTTAAAATCATTTCCCCTAATTACTTGTATGACTTGGGCAGGTGCCACACCAGGTTGTGGAGTTGACATCTCCCCTCTGTAATTGTGGAATGTGTCGCAAGTTATCTTTGGACTCTGACCTCGGCTCGTATCCTCAGCTAGCTTCGATCCCTCCGGACTTCCAATATTTCCGTGTTTCCCTACTGAATTTTCTGAAGAGAATAAAGTGGCATTTTCTAAAGATCTTATCTCATTTTAGCCTATTTTCAATTATGAAAAAATAGGCTTATTAGATCACCTTTTGTCCGTGTGTGTGTGTGCGTGCGTGTGTGTGTGTGTGTGAGGTGTGTGTGTGTCCCCTCCCTAATAAAATCTAAACAGCTGGAGCGATTTCAATGAAACTCGGTAAGTTCATAGCACTATTCCGGGAGACCCCGACCGTGCTCTTCAAATTTTGTTACATCTCACCAATCCAACATGGCGGCTGTGCGAATTATTTCACCAGCATTCAATATCTCCGAAACTATTACAGATATCACCCTGGAATTTAGTACGGTGATAAAGGAAACTACTAGACGTTCAACTATGTAACTTTTGAAAAACTGGTAGCTACAAAACCAACATGGCGGCCACGAGAATTTGCGACTTTTAAATAGACGTTTCTCGCGATTTAACCAACCAAGCGCAATAAAACTTGGTACAGGATATGTTTATGCACATTGTAATGCACCGACATCTAACTTAGTTCAATTGTTTACATAACCACAAGATGGCGGATGTGCGAATTATTTCACCGGCATTCTATATCTCTGAAACTATTAGCGGTATCACCCTAAAATTTTGTACGAAGATAAAGGGCACTACTGGAAGTTCATCTATAAGACATTCAAAAACCGGTTAACTACAAAACGAACATGGCGGCCAAAAGAATTTGAAAATTTTAAATAGACATTTCTCGTGATTTAATGTTCCAAACGCAATGAAACTTGGTACAGGAAATGTTTATACACATTGTAATGTACTGGTATCTAATATAGTTCAATTGTTTGCATAACCTCAAGATGGCGGCTGTGCGAATTTCGAAAATTAAGTTTTTATTTCTTGTGTCGTAATCATGCGTTCGAAGTGATAGTTGGAATAATAAATCTACGAAATTATTTTCCTTTAATGGTATATGATTCTATGGCCAATGCATTTAACAATCCAACATGGCGACCATCTGAAATATTTAGGCGGCTCTGAATATCTACGAATCTATTATAGCAATCAAACTGATTTTTTATGTTCACAGGGGGCTATGAACTTAAGTTCGCCTATAAGACTTTAAATAACCTGGTGATCACAAATCCAACATGGCGGCGACGCGAAGTATAAATATTAACATGAACGTTTCTCGCAATTTAACCATCCGAGTGCAGTGAAACTTGGTACAGTAAATCCTTATACGAATGTTAATCCACTGGCATCTAATTTATTTCAATTGTTTCCATAACCACAAGATGGCAGCTGTGCGAAATTTTAAAATCTCGTTTTTACTTCTTGTGTCCTAACCATGCTTTTGAAGTTTGAATGCTACACGTACATAATAATCTTCATATAACAGTACATAACTTTAGGACCTACATATATAAAATCCAACATGGCGGCCATCCGAAATATTTAGTCGGTTCTCAATATCTACGAATCTATTACAGCAATCAAACTGAAATTTTGGATGTTGATAGTGGCAGTTAACATAAGTAGGATGTATGAAAATAGGCTGTATAGTTCTTCACGGAACTACTTGTTAACGATGAGGTCTGCGTGTTCTTGGAGCTTGGACTTGATACTTTCCTCCAGAGCCTGTATTCTAGAGTTATTCTCGCCTAGCCTCTTTAATATCGTCAGCCTATCCCCTTCAGTCTCATTCACCTGCTGTTCCCAATCGTTCCGGATTCTACTCTTCAAATTGTTAATTTTTTCTTCATTGCTCTCCTGATTCTTCTCAAGCTGTTCCCCATTTCTTGTATCTGCTTCTGCGTTTTAATTGATTGTTCTCCCATTTCTTTCTGATTCTTATTTAACTGTTCTCCTATTTCTTTCTGATTCTTAATTAACTGTTCTTCCATTTCTTCTCGTATTTGCTCTTGATTTTTACTTAACTGGTCTTCCAGGTTTTCGCGCAAGTGCATCCTTTCTTTCTCCGTTTTTATCTCCAGTTTGTCGAGTTCTTTTACCAATCCTAACACATTGTTGTCGACTGAATTAATCTGCTCTTGTATGTTAATATTCTTCGCCTCTATTCTGTTGAATTGCCCCTGTAATTCATCCTGCGTGATTTTGATCCCTGCCGTATTGTTCACGCATGCTGTCTCGATTTGTTTCAGTTTGGCGGCTACCATTCCATCTAACTGTACTAGTTTGTCGTCAAATTTGGATTCTAGTTTCTTGATTTCACCTAATTGTCTTGAATAATTCTCTGCCACCTCCCCCGCCAGTTTCTCTAGTTCTACTTTAGTACTCTGATTTATTTGAAGGGTTATCCTCTCTAATTGAACTGTTTGTAAGGTTGCCAGCTCTGATAACTTATGGTTTAGTTCAACTAACTATTTATCGTTATGCTCACGCAACTCGTGTAATTGTTTGTCAATATCCAATTTCTGGATTTGCAATTGCACCGTAATGTTACTGTTCACGTCCTGTAATTGTTTATCACTGTGTTAACGCAACTCGTGTAATTGTTTATCACTCTGTTCATTCTGTTCGCGTAATTGAGTAGTTATGTTATTTAACTGTTTATCACTATGTTCACGCAACTCGTGTGATTGTTTATCGCTCTGTTCACTCATTTCCTCCTTCATGCTTTTTAACTGTTCCTACGTCTTTGCAGACATTTGCACAGACATCTGCTCCAACAACACTTTCATCTCCTCGATGCTGGCCATCGCCAAACACACAAATATATTCTGAGAAAAATAGGGTCATGCAATGGGATTTCAGTCGTACACACACACACATGTCTTGATATTTAAATATTACATTGATTCTAATTTAAATAAATTTTCAGTAATCAAAATCTTACTGAATAACGACTCTTATTTCCAAACAACAAAATAACTCCCTTGCGATCAGCTATTAAATTCCTAACTAACAGAATATACGAAAAACACCTTAATTAACCGAAGTTAATTAAATGTAAAGTAAGGCAACACCTTCCTGCTTTTGACTGAGTTCACTAAATATGCACATTTTCTAATTTTAAGCCGGGAGCCAGAACAAGTTATCAAATACAATATCAACTTCTCACCTTGTTCAACATTTCTAATTTTAAGAACTCAGTGATTTTACCGATACACATGGCGGTACAACTTCGCCTCAATTTACTGAATTTACTTTTGTCCTGCTAACCTGGCATCATTTCTCAGTGAAATAAGTATGAGGTCAACAAAGCAACAACAACAACAATCCCCACTTGGGCAGCCATTTTTGATTTATGAACCCTTGCAAAGAAGCATATGAGACTCAATTTCAGGGGGTGTAACAGTCCATTTCGTAAAGTTGTTGTTAAGCGCTTCTTATAAGATGCACGGTAACATATAACAAAATAACATGCAGGAAAAAGTGAATACCAGGATTAAAACATATGAATTTAATAACAGATCAACAAATTTACACTATTTACAACAAAACAAAAAAAAGGTCTCCCAAATGACACCCACTTGAATTTAATAAAAATGCCAACTAGGCCTGATCTCAGGAGAGATCTTAAACATCTGGATATACTGCAATGTCATGTGCGTGTGCGGCTCTTCTACATGCGTTACGATGTGTACAAATTAATGCGGGATTGGTTACCATACAGTAAACCTTCAGGGGACGAATCTGCATTGTCTTAGAGCTAGACAGACACAAGGAACCAACTAAACACTAATTAAACTAATCCGACACTTCCTACACTAAATAAGACAAAAATAATTTCCGCACGAAATTGGAATCAAAGAACTGCCGTAGCAAACAACATTAACGCCTAAAATTAGGACTTTTCAAATCAACACAAGTAAATCAACACGTGACCAATCAAGAAAAATACACATATGGCCGCTTGCCATTTTTACAAGAAAAAGAAATACAAAATACACCCAACGGTGTCACAGCAGACAAAATCTAACAATAAGCAAATGAAATGAGTCACAGACATCACTAGGCTCAAAGCCAACATTTACATCATAAAACAAACATTTCATTTCATACGATATACCGTAATTCGTAACGGACATGGCGAACTCCCAATTAAAATTATGATCCAATGACCATTAAAAGAACAGGTTTGCTACAGATAGCTTACAGGGGTCAGTCGGTCAGCTGGACTGCCTAAACGATGAATCACCAGACATAGATGGGCGCAAAGTAGAATCTGCACATCTGTCAACCCACGTGTCAATTACCTCGACCTGCCGTAGCAATGGCTCGAGTCTCGAAGAAGCGTGCTCCCAAAGCACATAATATACGTGTGTGTGTCAAAATAAATATCTTAGCATTTTCCACGGAAATACAAGAATTAGCACTGGACAAGGTACAGTAGCCTCTAAGAGCGCTCTGCCTTTCCATAAAAAATACAACCACAAAATTTGAGGGCGGTAGGCACATTCTACCCCTCATCACGAAGAACCAATACACACACCTTGACACAATACACACACCAGAATCACACGTATGGGTTTGACAGAAACCTGAAATAAAGGACATAAAATATTTTTCCACCGACTTGCACTCCCAATCTAGTCCGTGACTAAAGAACCTGAAAAGGACTCTCAAAAAAATATAGAACTAAGGTGTTCTACAGTGACATCTTAACTTGTTGCGCTCGGCAACCCTAGTATGAATAAAAACCTGTTCGTAAAACATCTAACAACTTTTACCCCCTTCTCCTACTAAAAATGAATTTGAATAAAAGCACCATTTATCGACCATGACGAATTTCGCATTCGCATGAATAAAATCAAAATACACACGCCGTGCATACTAATAATGACTCATAAGAAAAATACACAATCAAACAAACATTTTGGCCACGTGCCAACGTACATTTAAATATAACAGTGTCGGCGCACAAAAATCTAAATACACAAGAAAAACAATGAATAAAATATTTACAACGTTCCCGCGTCTAATCTAGCTACATATTGAATAAATCAATGGTTTGTACATCACCGTGCAGCTTGTAGAAAATCAACCTCCATCCCAAGGCATTTCCCCACGGGAAATCTACTCGTTCATCGTCGACGTTCTGGTAGAGGCGTAGCACTTCATTCCACCAATCGATCTTCCTGTAGACATCTTGGCGTGGCTTCTTGGAAAGAAATGTTCAAAGTTATTAGTCTACCTAGCTAGAATCGCTATGAGCTACTGACGTTCACTCAAAAATAATGTCCTGGGCGATTACTCAACGTTGAACTGGCCCTATCTAAGGATTTGCTTACTTCACACGCACCTTTACATCACACAAAATATAACACAAAATTTACAGAAAATATTACCATCTTCGTCCACCACGCAACTGGCTTTTAACAAGTCCCTCAAATTACGTCTACCGCGTATCGCTTATCTCGACTAGAGATCTCCCTCCGCTAATCATGAACTCTGCTCCCATGAGCGCAATAAAATTGTTCGTTCAAACAGACGTGAAGTATGCTCACTAGAGCCTGATAAAATCGTGTCCCAAACTGGCGTGAACGATGCTCCTCGGAGCCCGATAAAGTTGTGTCTCAAACTGCTCATCACCGATCAATTTATTAGAAACTGACAGAAAGGAGTGGAGTGGGGACAATCTGTGAAAATAATCTGTAATTTTCAACTCACAGACTTGGGACTAGTATCAATCTTCTTCTTTTCATCCAAACGTCTCAATGGACTCATGCGGAATCCTATCGCATCGGCGGTTCTTCATACACGTGTTTTAGCGCCTTTTTTATGGTACGCCACTCTCCGCGTGGTTTAGGCGTCCTCTCTCCTGATTCGCTGATTCAATCGTGTATCGGTTGGTACTTCACCTCTGGCAGGCCCATAATGACGCCGACTTGGATGCGCGTTCACCCTGAATTTGTCCTTAAACTCGGCTTACCCGGTCATCGTCAGGAATAACTACCACGCTACTTTTGTTGCAATCGTTGCGACACACTACCTGTCTTCCCTTTGTCAATCTCCAACATGTACTGCCTGGATATCAGTAATCATAATAATAAAATCATGAAAACTTATTGATCGGCAAATCAATAAGTGTTCAATATATATATTGGAATGTGTATACTGGATATTTCAAAAACTCTAATGTATTCCCACCACTATGATGTCCAGCTTCCCTATTATGGAATTAACAATCTTAAACTCATGTATATGGATACCGACTCGTTCATTTATTTGGTTAACACCCCAGATGTATATCAAGACAAGTTGCATTTCCTATAACACCTGGACAAATCAGATTTTCCTACTGATCACATATGTTACTCTACATCAAACTAGAAAACGTTGGGGAAATTTAAAGACGAGGCTTGTGGACAAATTATAAAAGCATTTGTTGGACTTAGAGCTAAAATGTACGCTTTAGACATAAATGGTAAAGAAATCAAAAATATTAAAGGTATTAACAGAGGTGTTGTCAATAATTGTATAAGCTTTCAAGATTATTAGGATTGTGTCATGAAAAACAATGTAAAGAATACCCATGAACATTATCGCTTCTAATCAACATGTCATATCATCTATAAGACTAAACAAAATTGCTTTGTGTCCTGGTGATGATAAAAGAGTGATTGATGCTGATGGTATAGGTACACATGCCTATGGTCATTACTTAATCATTAACCATGCTTAAAGAGTCAAGTTATGAATATCAAAATCTTCTGCCTGCAACTAGCAAATACATAAAACAAAACAATTTAGGAAATAAAACAATAGCACTGCAAATATAAAAATTAAAAAATGGTACCGGTATTCATAATCAAAAATAAATAAAATAGAAAACAGAATAAAACAACTGTACAATTTATAACAAAAAAATATAAAAATGTATTATTTGTAAATAGTGTACATGTATTTGAAATAAAAAATGTTGTATGGACACTGCTTGTACATTTTTAATTACTACCAACCTCTCTCCACTCCTAATGCAAAATGAACATGTAAAACACAAATTGGAAAATCCATGTTTCCATATGGACGAAATAGAAAAAACATTAAACCGAAATTTTAAAAACTGTAAATGGGAATTTGGTAAATTGACAAATGTGTAAACAACAAATTGGATAATCCATGTTTCTATATCATGAAATTGAAAAACTTTAAACTGACATTTTAAAAACTGTAAATGGGAAATTGTGAAATTGATAAATGTGTAAACAACAAAATGCAAAATCCATGTTTCCATATTATGAAATTGAAAAACTTAAAACTGACATTAAAAAAAAACTGAAAATGGGAAATTGGAAAATTGACAAATGTGTAAACAACAAAATGCAAAATCCATGTTTCCATATTATGAAATTGAAAAACTTAAACTGACATTAAAAAAAACTGAAAATGGGAAATTGGAAAATTGACAAATGTGTAGCCTAAACAACAAAATGAAAAAAAAACGGTTGGGGTAGTGATCATGTTGTACAGTAGCCTATAAGACTAGCATAGGGATAGTTGCATGTGCCCTTATATACTTTGTGTATGTGCATTAGCCTTTGGATTAGCTTAAGTTACGTTTGGTAAAGTTAGGTTTGGTGAGGTTAGGTGTGTGACCTTGGAGTTTTCTCTTTTCGGAAAATGTAAAATGTAAAAAGTAAAATCAAAAAATCTTAAATTTAAAAAGTAAAATCTAAAAACTAAAATTCAAAATACAAAAACGTTAAGTCTGAAAAATGTAAAATGAAAAATCAAAAATCTAAAATGTTAAAATGTAGAAACTAAAATCTTTAAATGAGGTTTCTGTGGGTTAGGTTAGGTTATAACTAAGTTTATTATTTGTGCTCTCTCATCTGCTCTTAATTTTTTTTTGCTCTGACTTTGAAGTTAGGTTAGGTTAGGTTAGGTTAGGTTAGGTTAGGTGAAGTGAGGTTAGGTTAGGTGAGGTTAGGTGAAGTTGGGTTAGGCAGAATGGATGAGGTATGAATTAAACCCGCCTTTTCACACTTTTTCCTCACAAGACTGAGTGTACCCTATTCCAACCATTAGACCAGAAATTAAATTTCTTGGCAGAGCCAGGACTCAATACGGGACTCCGCAGTGGCATCGAAGAATGCTAGCCACTACACCAAGAAGTGTACAATATAAGGCTGGTCTTGATTGTACACGATCAATCAATAATTACCTAATAATCATAATAATAATAAATATTCCATTTAGCAACTACACGGCCGACCTGTTCCTGTGATGTCATACACAGTCTGAGGGTGTGGCGGCCATCTTGCCCCTTAGCCCCTGCCCCAGCTATGGCACTCCCCTCCATAAGAATAACATAAGGCTGGTTGCGTGCGTTGGCCATCTTGCGCATTGGCCCCTGCTCCAGCTTCGGCCTTTATATCCTAATAACCTATATTAATTTAGCTTCACACAGGTGTAATTAGTGAAAGGTTCTTTAACATGCCATAAATATATGACATGGGACCGCCGGCTTTACTTCCCCTCCGAAGGAAATATACTGAGGGATTTTTAACGTTCTTAAAAAATCCGACGACTTCGGTCGGGTTTGAACGGTCAAAATTGTATTTTGTAGATGAAGTGGTCGTCTAGTGGATGTGATCTGAATGTGTTAATCAATTTAACCTTTTAAGTGCTGAGTTTCTTCATTCGCATTATTTAAAAAATGTAGAATTCATTATAATTAACTTATCATAATTAACGTATGTCTATAGGTTTTGGCTCTTAATTAATCTAAATGTAAATTAAAAATTCTACGTTTATATATTTTTTCAATTTGTGCCAATTTTTTTTTTTTTTTTTTTTTTTTTTTTGCGTGGGCATCATCTCCAAACCAGGTAATGGGCCCAAAAATGAAATAATTACCTAAAATGAGGAGGCAAGTACTCGTCTACTTGTTGCTCCTTACTCCTTATTGATTCGAAATCACAACGCGGTGTGAAGAATAAGCGTGTTTTCCGCCATCCTTGTTTACATCTCAGATGAATCTCAGCTGTAGAGAACAGACGTCTATAAAATGGAACTGTTAGTTCCGGAAGCAAAATTCCAAACTCAAGTAGTACTATATAATGTCCAATAGATGGCAGAACTTGCTACGGATTGCCTCGGTACTCGAAAGCGAATGAGGAATAAAACAAAATAAAAAATCGTGAGCAACGTTTATAGACGGGCGAAGCACTCAACGGGTTAAAATATTGCAGCAATGAACATCGGCAAAAATATTAAAGTATAAGCCATTGATAAGGTTGTCTAAACCATAAAATTATGACCTACATGAACTGCTCACCATGAAGAAGGAGATCTCAATTGATTTCTATCAGTCGCGACGTTGGAGGGGAAATTGCTGAGCCTTAGAATACCCATTTTATTCTCAAGGAATATGCACATTTAAATTAACCCATTTTTCTTTGGCATAGGCAAATGAAATCTCTAGTTTTGGGTATTATTCTCTGTAACCACGATGGGATTGACGCCAGCTTCTCAGTGCGGGACTGAGCAGCCAGTGAGTCTCCATTGAAACAGGCTCAAGTCTCTGTGGGTAGAGAAACCAATTGCGCATGCGCCAAGCGGAAGATCGAAAGCTGAATGCGTCAGCAGGGAGCCTAGGCTCCAAGCAGTGCATTCGTGAGGCGGGCGGTATTTCAACGCTTGCATGTTCGTTTGTGAGTTTTAAAACATGGATCAGTGTAGTGATTTAATAGTGTATTTAAAATCAAGACAAGAATGAAGGAGTCATTACACTGGCGACGAGTTGAAAACGGATTTAATAAAAAAGAACCTTCAGAGTGCAGTGGTTAAAAACGTAAGTTAAGTGAAAAGGACAAGTAAATAGTGATTATGTGGAAAGTACAGTTAAATGGAGTGAATTAAATACAATGGACCTTAATTTCGAAGGATTTGAAACGGACGAGTGCATTGTTGAAAGCCGCGATCAGCTCACGGGAGCACCGGCACTTCAAAATATAATAAAGGAAATTGAGGAGGACATTCAAAATATGGCCCAACCACCGCGCCTTATTGGAAACTTGGACGTTTTCAATCCAAAGGATGAGAAAATAGAAGACTTTTACAGCAGATTCGAGGACTACTGTTTAATGAATAACCATGCATTGGGTCCGGACGCACTGGCAACTAAACGAAACTATTCTCCCGCGGATGGATCAAACGCCGTGAGAAAAAAATTGCTTTTTCTTAATCATTTAAATCGCGAATTACGGGCAACTCTAAATCGTTTGTGCAGACCTGTAGAACCCAGAAATCTTACCCTTGTGGACCTTGAGAAAAGATTAAAGGAACATTTTAATCCTGCCGGTTTGGCACTCACTGAGACAGTGCGGTTTCAACGTATGACACAACTGCCATCTCAGACAGTTGCGGAATTTGTGCTTAAACTTAATGACGCAGCTCAGACGTGTGATTTTGGAAACAATTTGGACTCTCGTCTACGAGATCAGTTCATGTTTGGTCTCACATCAGACAAAACTAGAGATCGATTATACCAAGAGCCAAATCTTACTTATGATAGAGCGGTGGAGGTGGCTAAACAAATGTAGAAGTGGCAAACACAGTCACAACAGATGGCCTTAGAACGGGAAGGATATCAGGTCAGTAAAATTCAGCATGGGCCTGTAGGCCTATACAGTGAAAATCGCGGAGGTAGCCGTTTCACCAATAATAGCGGGACGCGAGGACGGGCTTGGGGACGAGGCACTATCCCAGGACACGGATCTTTTGGTCTACAGTTTCAATCTACGGCACCAAACAGAGGAAAGGAAATCCAGGGAAATTCCGAACGAGTACACGCAGTACCTCGAGGTCAACACTTAGGGCGGAGACAACCTAACAAGGCATCACAAGGATGCTGGAGATGCGGATCGTCAAAGTGTCACCCAGATAATTGCTAGTCCAAAAGTGTAAATTGTTTTGCAGGTGGAAAAATAGGTCATACGGTTCGTTATCATAGAGAGCAAATTAAATTAGTTGTCAGTGACGAAGGGCAACAAGAGGAGTGTAGTGAACAATGGCGGTATGCTCCGTATTGTAGGGAATCAGCTGAAGCGATTGTTAGCGGCGACGGACAACGATCGGAACACACGTGTGATAGGCCTAAACAGGAGCAATGTGAGGAAAGTATTCTGGACTATGACGTGAGTAGTGATTATGATCAATTAGTCATAAACAGAGTAAATAACACGACACTGAGGATAGTAATAAAAACAGATATAATGAGGTAATTCGAGATACTGGGAACTATGTGAACGGAGTGGAGGTAAACCTTGTTACACATAATAATTATTATTAAAAGAAATGCGCACAATGTGCAAATACATATTTGTACATAAATGATCAATTATGCTAATGCCAGACTTATTATTGAGGTTGTCCCCATTTTGCAGTTTTGTGCGTGGTACCTTTCACAGTGATCGTTGCACAGGTCACACACACAGTCTTCATTCGGTTGGTGGAAATTCTTGGTTTTGCAAAATCTATAGTGAAATCCATGGGTGGCGTTACGTGTTATTACGTGTCGTAGCTCGTAATTAGCTTGTTTCCACTCTTCTGTCATTATGGCATCTGTGGAGTAAAAGTCGGACCAAATGGCATTTCGTTTCTCATTTAAGGTTCGGCGTGCATTCTCATAGGCTTTGGTGTTTGGTAGGTAAAACTGTATTTTGATGTCGTCGATGAAGTAGTCCTCCTTAGTTAATACATATGTCAACCTTGAAGGGGCAGACTTTCCTATGACTAAAATCCTCTTAAGATATCGGGCCTTGACTTTTTCTATTATCATCAGGTCGCTGAGTGTGAGTTTTTCCCAGTTAATGCTAATCCCATAGGTTGCTATTGGTGATATGGCTGTTCTGAACAGTAGCATTGCTGTACCCAATGATATTTGTTGAGGTTGTTCGATGTGGTAGATGGCTTTTATTGCTGCGGCCGCTCTTTCTTTCAAGTGGATATTGTAGGATGTTAGAGTAGTTTGGAGGGTGACTCCGAGGTACTTGAATTTCGGCACTACTTCTAGTGGTTTGTTGTGAAGAGTCATTGTGTTTTTAAGTGAATGCCTTCCTCCTTTCCTGAAGGTCATCTGTTTGGTTTTGCTGTGGTTAATTTGTAGGCCAATTCTTTCTGTCCATGATGTGAGCCTGTTGAGGACCTCTTCTATGTTTTCTGAACCTATTGCCATGTCGTCCGCATAAAGTAAAAGTGATGCTGATGTATCTATGATTACTTCTGTGATATCTGCTGTCATGATGTTGAATAATATTGGGCTGATTTGATCTCCTTGTAGGATTCCGTTTGTTTGGGTTATGTTTTTGGATAGGGCTATGCTATCTGATATTTGGACATAGTTATATCTGATGATATTCGAGATTATGATTACTAACGGATGTGTAGCCCCTAGTAGGTGATTGAGTTTACGGACGAGCGTCGTTCTGTCAATGAGGTCAAAAGCCTTACGCAAGTCTACGAAGACCACAACGTATTTCTTTCCTGGGTGCCTCATTATATCCTGGGCTTGTTCAATTAGATATTTCACGGCATGTAATGTGTTTCTTCCCTTTCGGAAGCCGAATTGACTCTCCGGTATCTGGAAATCTATTTCTTCTGTAAGCCTGTTTGTTAAGATTTTCATGAATACTTTGAAGGATGTATTTTCGAGAGCTATACCTCGGTATGAATCAGGGTCATCAGTTTCTCCTTTCTTGAACATCACTTTGATTGTTGACGACCTCCATTGCTCTGGGATTTCCCCAGTGAGTATGCATGTGTTGAATAGTTCTACCCAGTAGTCTAGCATGATAGGCAGAGAGTCTTTTAGGTGTTCTTTGCAGATGCTGTCAGGACCGGGGGCTTTTCCATTTTTTGCTGTTGTTATTGTATCAATAATTTCCTGTCTTGTTATGGGGGTGTAATTTACTGTCATTGTTACTGAAGTTAATTCAAACGCTGTTGACTGGTATTGATGATTGAGAATGCTTCTGAAATGGTTTTCCCATGTTTCCATGGAGATATTGCTCGTTACTGGTGATTTTGGTTTCCTCAGCATTAGGAATGGGTCATTTTGAGCGTTTGCAGCGCGTCTCTTGGCATCTTCTTCAATATAATCCGTTCTCCTCTTTTTGATTAGGGATTTATATTTCCTTCCTTGTTCGGCGTATTGTACCAGGTGATTCGGTTCCGATGTGTCCTTCGCTCGATGTAGTGCTAGCAGGGTCTTTTTCCGTTCATTATAACAGTCTTTATTGAACCATGGTTGTGATATCCTTACTTTCGTTTGAGTTTGACATGATTGAAGGGTTCTTGTACATATTTCCACTGCTTCAGTTAATTAATGCCGTTGAATTAATTGTTTTGCTTTATCTATTTCTTCGCTGATATGCCCTAGTTTCTCTATATCTAGTTTCCTGGATATTTTATTCCTTGGCGGTATGGGTAGTTGGTCTTGGCAGAAGATTTCAAAGGTAGTCGAGATTGTTAGATGTTTCCTAATTGGGGCCATGGCTGAAGTCCATAGTGCTTTTTTACTGAGTTTTTGAATGTCTGTTCCTCTGTTGAAGACTAGATCTATGGCGCTGGTTCCATTCGGGGCAATGTATGTCTTCATATTGGGGATATTAATAAGGACATAGCCTGCTTCTTCCAGTGTCTCCTTAATCAGTTCCGTTTTAATGGTTGGTTTGTCTATTCTTGCGTTTTTGTCCCCTGCGAAGATTACTCTATCATCTAATTTTGTTTGCGATAAGACCTCTGTTATTCTTTCGATTATGTCCTCTATTGACATTTGCGGTTGAGCATACATGCCTATGATTGATAGTAGGGTGGGTTTTACTATAATTGTGTTTTCTTTTTTTATTATTTCTTTTATTGTTCCTAAATTCGGTTTGAGAAAGATGGAGACCCCTCCTGCTGGTCTTCCTTCGGTCTGGCGGGCGAATGAATGAGTCCCGTAGTATCCTTGAATGTTGAAATGCTCCGTTAAAAATGTTTCAGTCAGTATGATGACGCTATAACTGCTTAGTGTCTCTGTTGGGAAAAGAGGTAGGGCATTCGTTATGCCTTCGATGTTCCATAGGAGCACATGTGTATATTTATTGTAGTTCTCCTTCATCACGGTGTGACCTCCGAAAACGAAATCGTCTTACGACTGTTCTGTTTGGCCAGTATTCCGGTCGTTCTGTATTTTCAAGGAATTGGAAAGGAAAACCTATTTTGAAGGCCTTGCTGTAACCTCGTGTGTGAAGTTCTTCACAATAGACGTTGTCGTTGATTCCATTTCTCTCTAGGTACCTTTTAACCATCTCTTCTGTGGCATTTCCTTTCAAATTGCCTAGGTAAAGCCATGCCATTTTGTCTGCAGCTTGTAGATCGTCCTCTTGTATCCTTGTTCCCCTGATGGATTGTTTATTTCTTTTATTTGTTACATTTGTCCATTCTGATTCTCTTCTATAGTTATGATTATTATCCCTATCGTCTGGATTGTTATGGACCTCTTCATTTCCTCTGCGTGTAGGCATTGCGTTTCTGTTCAGTGTCTGATTTATTTTCTCTTCTATAATTATATTTATTTTGTTCGTTACGAAGTCCATCATATATCTCACGTTTTCTTTTATATCCGCCAGATCCTTATTTTCATTGTTCACGGTTCTGTTTTGCTGTGTGAGTGGGGTTATCAATTCGGATGAGTGTGAACTTTGTATTCCGCCGTCAGATGGGTGTAGTTGCTTGCTACTGCTGCTTTCAGGTTCTGGGTTGTGCCCATCAGATAGCGCTAGTTGTCCCGAGGTCGAGCTGTCTTCTCCCTCTGATATTTCATCTCTTTGGTATTCCATAACCTCGCTTCCAGGATCGGTCTTTTCGTTGTTCTTGTCATTCACTACATTAGTTATTACATCAAAGCAGTTTCTCAGTTCGCTTACCGCTTTTAGTATGTCTTCCTTCTTCTCATTCTTAAGGTAGCGACTCGTTTCTGCTATATTAACTATCGTTTTGAGAGCATTCCCAATCCGCGTTTTCATCTCGTCTGCCATTGTTAATAGTGAACCATTGTTAGTGAAAGCCAATATTGATGGTGTAAAGGTATTAATGGAAATTGATACGGGCTCAGGATACAGTTTAATTCATGTAAAGCAGTTGCAAAAATTGTTTCCACAATTAAGTATTAGTGGATGTGATGCTAAACTTAAAACAGTAGATGGTAGCCCGATTAAAGTGGAAGGAACAGTAACAGTTAAGGTTAGTGACAATGTAGGAGATGAACATGAGCTGAAGTTGATAGTATGTGACACACCTCAGTTGTTTCTGCCTTTGATTGGTAGGGATTGGTTGGAAGAAATAGTAGTAAATTGGAGGGATGTAGGAGAAAGACTGGGAGAAGTCAAATATAAAATAAATGGGAGAGTTGTCAAGTGGTCTTGGTCTTATGAGTGTAATACTAGTTTTGAAAATAGTAAACAGCTGTTGATAGGGAGTAATGCACTCATGCATTTTGATCCTTGTAAACAATTGGTAATCTTTTGTGATGCGTCACAATATGGACTAGGCATTGTTCTAGCTCATAGAGTAGATGGAGTTGAGCATCCTATTTATTTTGCTTCATCAACACTCTCCGAAACACAAAAACAATATTCACAAATTGAAAAAGAAGCATTGGCTATAATGTATGGGTTAACTAAATTCTATAAGTATTTAGCAGGGAGAGAGTTTATATTAGTTACAGATAACTTGGCCTTAAAATCCATATTGTCAGCTGAAAGACCCATGCCAGTAGTAGCAGCTGCCAAATTACAATGTTGTGCTACTACTTTAGCAGCATTCAAATACAAAGCAGAGTATAGGAAAAGTGAAAATATGGGACCTGCAGACATGTTGTCTAGACTTCCTAGTCAAGATGAAATTATACACACATCAAAAAAAGTTTTGCATCACCTCGGTTCCCAGATCTCCGGCATATAGACGTTGACTGTGTATATTGTATCAAAGATACAGTCCCTTTGACTGTTCATAGATGTCACTAAAACTGCTCAAAGATGTAAACAACCATGCATGAGCAGGGCCTATTAGACGGAGGGGGTACGACAGCCGATCAGTTCCAGTCATTCCACCAGGACGAAGGTACGCTGCTCATGTTGGCTGTAGTTCTACCATGCCTAGAAGGTCAATACCGCAGTTCGATCTCGTCCGCATTGTTACTTTGTGTCAAGAAGGGCTCTCAACAAGGGAAGTTTCCAGGCGTCTCAGAGTGAACCAAAGCGATGTTGTTCGGACATGGAGGAGGTACAGAGATACAGGAACTGTCGATGACAGGCCTCGCTCAGGCCGCCCAAGGGCTACTACTGAAGTGGATGACCGCTACTTACGGATTGCCGCTCGGAGGAACCCTGACAGCAATGCCACCATGTTGAATAATGCGTTTCGTTCAGCCACAGGACGTCGTGTTTCAACTCAAACTGTGCGCAATAGGCTGCATGATGCGCAACTTCACTCCCGACGTCCATGGCGAGGTCCAGCTTTGCAACCCCGACACCATGCAGCGCGGTACAGATGGGCCCAACAACATGCTGAATGGACCCCACAGAATTGGCATCACGTTCTCTTCACCGATGAGTGTCGCATATGCCTTCAACCAGACAATCGTCGGAGACGTGTTTGGAGGCACCCTGGTCAGGCTGAACGTCTTAGACACACTGTCCAGCGAGTGCAGCAAGGTGGTGGTTCCCTGATGTTTTGGGGTGGCATTATGTGGGGCCGACGTACGCCACTGGTGGTCATGGAAGGCTCCGAAACGGCTTTACGATACCTGAATGACATCCTCCGACCCATAGTGCACCCATATCGGCAGAATATTGGAGAGGCATTTGTCTTCATGGACGACAATTCTCGACCTCATCGTGCACATCTTGTGAATGCGTTCCTTCAAGATAACGACATCGCTCGACTACAGTGGCCAGCATGTTCGCCAGACATAAACCCTATCGAACATGCCTGGGATATGTTGAAAAGGGCTGTTTATGGACGTCTTGACCCACCAACCTCTCTGAGAGATTTACGCCGAATTGTCGTTGAGGAGTGGGACAATTTGGACCAACAGTGTCTTGATGAACTTGTGGATAGTATGCCACGACGAATACAGGCATGCATCAATGCAAGAGGACGTGCTACTGGGTATTAGAGGTAGTGGTGTGTACTGCAATCTGGACCACAAATGCTGAAAGTCTAGCTGTATGATGGTACAACATGCAATGTGTGGGTCTCATGAGCAATAAAACGAGCTGAAATGTTGTTTGTGTTGATCTCTATTCCCTTTGTATTTAAAGGTTCCGGAACTCTTGGAACCGAGGTGATGCAAAACTTTTTTTGATGTGTGTAGAAAGTGTAATAACTGAACTGTCAGGGTTACCCATAAATGCTGAAATTATAGCAGATCGTGTGGTAATCCCCTTTGAATTAAGAAGTAAAGTACTGGATACCCTTCATGGTGGACATCCAGGTAGTGTAAGGATGAAAATGAGAGCAAGGAATGTAGTTTACTGGCCAAATTTTTCCAAAGATATTGACGAGTATATTAAACTGTGTGAACCATGTGCTAGAGTAAATTTTCAGGCGATTTCACCAATACAACATGTTTGGCCTTCAGAGAGCAGTAATTGGACTCGCCTGCACTTAGATTTCTTTTATTTTAACACTGAAGTGTATCTGATATTGCTTGACAGTCATTGTAAATGGCTGGAAACATGGGATGTTGGGGGTACCTCCTCCACAGCTGTAATTGACAGATTGAAAGCTTTGCCACGTTCGGACTTCCTGCTCAAATAGTGACCGACAATGGCCCCCCTTTGATTCCTTCAATTTCTTGTCATTTTGTACAGATAATGATATAGTAGCTTCTAAAAGCCCACCTTATCATCCTCAGGCAAATGGCCTTGCAGAAAGGGGAGTGCGAACAGCAAAATTGTCAATTAAGCATAAAGTTTATAATTTCCTTTTCCAGTACCGAAATACACCAAGCACGGTAACAAATATCACTCCAGCAGAAATGATCTTTACCTTTCCGGTACGAACACCTCTCAGCAAGCTGAAACCAGCTGCTAAACAGTCTTATGTGCCAAATGTAATTACATTTCAGATAGGGGAGCAAGTTCGTGTACATAGGAGAAAGGAAGATATGCCTGAAGAGGGTACAGTATTAAAAGCCCTTGGGCGAGGTACATACTTGGTAGATTTAAAAGGTAAACAATCCTTATGGCATATAAATCAAATGAATATGTATTATTCTAAGCCAAATACCCAAGTTGGGGAACAAAGGTCTAATCAAGATGTTTCAAACACAGACAAACTAGTTGTGCCCCATAACCAGACAACCATGTTAGCGAAACAGGCAACTCCGCTAGCAATAAACCTAGAAGCTGAAACTATACCTCAACCTAACCCTGAGGTAGCACCTGTATCAGAAACATCCTGTCAGGACATGAAATCAACAATTATCATTCCCCCTGCTGGAACTCAAGTGCGCAGATCTGAGCGCATCAGTCGACCTCCTGTTAGACTGAATTTATAGATTTCTAACGAGTAGATATTGTCATTGAAGGGAGGAAAGAGTGTAATGTAATAGGTATTATGTGTGTATATATGATATGTGAAAATTGTAAGTGTTATGTATTAAGTATTATGTATGTATATATGATATGTGTTCGCGGGGGTGGGCAACGGTACTGTAATATAGCATGGAACTACAGTACCGGCTAAGTTCTGGTGAGGACCCAGTCCTATGGGGTATAACATAGGCCCCGTGCACAGGGTTACGTGCGAAGACCTCAACGGAATCTTCAGCGAAGAAGATGGACTTCGGAACGTTGGAGATTGCGGAAGAGGCAACCCAGTACTCAGGGAATAGTATGAGTACAGCATCAATCGGCAGCGTCTGTTTCCCAGGTTAGGGGCGGCTGCAAGGGCGTCTGTTTCCCATGTTAGGGGCGGCCTGTATAATAGCTGGCAGTAGCTTCATAAAATGCCTTTGGGAGTGGCGACCCCATCGTAATAATAGCCTAAAATGGAAATGGCACTTCAAATTATTCGGAGAAGGTTAGGGCGTACCCTGCAGGCGACGCGCAGTTCTTTTGGTACTGGGGGAACTGTGAGAAATGGGCGACCAGTAACCGAAATGAAAGTGGGAATCATGAATGTCATGACCCTGACAGGTAAGGTGGAGAAGGTGGTAGACTTCATGGAGAGGGAGAATTTTGGATTGATGGGGCTGAGTGAAGTGAAATGGAAAAGTAAAGGAAGGAAGAAATTGAGGAAAGGATATACATTATACTGGAGTGGTGGCCAAGAGGCAAAAAATGGCGTGGGACTGATAACCTCGAAACAACTGGAGGAGTATGTTGAAGTGGTCGAGTGTGTGAGTGACAGAATAATGAAAATTAGAATGAAGATGAAAAATGACGTGATGGACTTCATACAAGTGTATGCACCACAGACTGGAAACAGAGAAGAAGATATTGAAGTATTCCTGGAGGATGTAGAAAGAGTAATTTCAGATGTAGAAGTGGTGATCATGGGAGATATGAATGCACAAGTCGGAAACGAGAGACAAGGAAAGGAAGAAGTCATTGGACCATATGGATATGGGAAAAAGAACCGGGAAGAAGAGGAACTTTTAAACTTTTGTGAAAGAAATGGACTGATAGTGGGTAATTCATGGTTTCGGAAGAAAAACAGCAGGAAAATTACGAGATATGGTTGGGGCGATAGAAGAACAAAATCAGTAATTGACTACTTTCTGGTGGAAAGGACTAATCGCAGAAAGCTGATAGATGTGACAGCTTTACCAGGAGAAGCATTTGATGGGGACCATAGAGCTGTGGTGGCAAAATTTAGATGGAAAAAATTGGAAAACCTGAAGGAGATCAGAGAAAGTAAAATACAAGTATGGAAATTGAAAGACAAAACTGTACAGGAAGATTTTCAGGAGAGATTGAAGCAACAAATCCCAGTTACTGAAGTGGAAAACATAGAAGAGGAATGGTCCCACTTTAAAAAGGCATTTGTTGGTGCAGCAGAGAGTGCTTGTGGTAGGACGTCAACACGAGTGAAAGAGAAGGAGACACCGTGGTGGAATGACGAAGTGAGGAAAGCAGTGAAAGAACAGAAGTCTGCATGGAAAGAATGGTACCGAGATCAAACAGAAGAAAGCAAAAGGAAGTGTCACGACAGCAAACGGAGGTGTAAGAAAGTGGTAGGAGAAGAAAAGTAGGAAAGAATTTACACGAAGAATGGAAACAGATGTAAGTAGCAGTAAAAGGATGCTGTATGGGCTTCTAAGAAGTAAGAGGAAAGAAAGAGTTACTACAAAGCTAGTGAAAAAGGAAGATGGAGAGTTGTTAACACACCCAGAAGAGATAAAGGGACGATGGAAGGAGTATTTCGATATGCTATTGAATGTGAGCAATTGTACTGGTGAGATGGAAGTGACATAACCTGACGACTCTATAACAGAAGATGATATAACAATGCTGGAGGTGGAATTAGCAGTACAGAAAATGAAGATGGGAAAAGCAACAGGGGTGGATGAAATCAGTGTAGAAATGATAAAGGCTGCTGGACCTGTTGGTATGCAATTGTTGTATCGACTGCTAAAGTGTGTGTGGAAACGGAAATGTGTACCAGAGGACTGGTAGAAAGGGCTAATAATACCAGTGTTTAAGAAGGGGGACAAGAAGGTGTGTGATAACTATAAAGGGATCACCCTCATATCACAGATAGTAAAAATACTGGAAAGGATATTAGGAAGAAGAATGAGAAGAAAGGTGGAAGGAGAGTTGCAAGAGGAGCAGTATGGCTTCAGGAGTGGAAGATCCACAGTGGACCCAATCTTTAGCTTGAGGCAGGTGATGGAAAAGAACTGTGAATATGGAGAGGATTTGATCATGACTTTCATAGATCTAGAAAAGGCATATGATAGTGTTGTAGCAGTTTTGCTAGCCCTCACGTTGAGCGACAAGTGTAACGGTTTGACTGCCCCTAACTGTTGGGAGATAAATGTAAGTGTTTACCTTTGCCTAAGCTATGTTGTTTTAATGGGCGCCAAGACCTCAACGCAATGTTGAAATCTAAATTTGTATTTAACAACGTCTAGCTCTGGCAGAACACCTTCAAGAATCTATTCACTCAGATCGTGGTATGATTTGATCATTAACCCAACAAACAATTGTATCAGGAGAAGGAATTGGTCTATATCTAATGCTACCTACTGAAAGCAAAGATTGCATTGTAAAAGAATTGAATTTATTATATAAAACAAGTATAGCAAAATTAATAATAAGTTTAAAATTTAAATTGGAGCGTTGCGATTTTAATATTACCGATAGAAAATTACGTGAAAACGGAGTCTGATAAATTATTGATTTTACTCTTATTCCCAAGCTATGAAGTTATTGAAATATGAAATATAAAACAAAGAAAAATGAGAGATTGTGTATTTCTGCGTCATTCGCGCTTACCACTGGAAATGGCCGAAGCCTTTCTCTCGTACTGGATGATGCTGCGAGCTTCCCACAGTCTCCTGGACGTCTCCATCTCCGTCGATATTTGATGATATTCTGGTAGATTAGATAATTCTATGGTCCGTACATCGGACCCAAACACTCGTACAACCACACTGGTTAAGTTTTACAAAAGTTAGTCCTCCAATCCACGGAACATCGGAGCGACTCCCGCGTGCAACCGTACTCGTTAAGTTCTACACAGATAGTCCTCGTTCCACGGCGCGCTGAACGATATATCCACACGTCGGCTCCCCACTCTTCATCCGACTTCTAGCTTACGTGGTCTCCACTGATTGGCTGCACCCCACGCGCTATACTCCCCTCCTCTGGCTCATTACACTCGGCGGGAGGGTTCCGTTCCAACTATCCGCCTTTTCTTGACGCTGCAACCCCGCTTGCTTAATACTTCCCGACAAGATTAAGCGTGTACTTGAATTCCCAGTGAGTCACGTCTCTCGATATACCCTAACTGACGAAACTCCGTTAAATTCCGTAATCACATAACTTTCTATGATATTGTCGTTCGTAATAATTTGCTTGATAGCGTTTTCTAAGACATAGAAAACCTATCTGTATGCTTATAATTTTTATAAAATGCTCCGAAAATATCTTAATAATAATTATAATAAATTAATAATAATAATAAATTAACATGAAAAATTCTCTTGGCTGAACAATTTGCCGCGTAAATAAATATAGAATGGCTTCCTACTGACTTATGCCAGTTGCATAAAATCCCCTCGAAAAACACGTTACATATTCGCCTCGGATCATCGGATGATTTACCGTGACGACGGTCCATTATCCGATTATCCCAGACACGTTAATAAACCCCATCCAAAATACATATTACATAAATGAGATCACCCTAAATTACAGATATATATACACTCATAATTTTTCTTCACGCACTTTGCGTCAAAGTTTGTGGTCACTATGGATTGCACTTTGCAACCAGTCCAATGTTTTACATATAGAATAGTGTTCCACGGATATTTCCGCCTCTCAAATTTCTCTATGTAGGAAAAATAGACATAATTAATGTGTGAGCTTTATGTATTTATGATGTCACATCACACGCATCAAGGTGTTCTGATATATGTATATCTCCCTAGAACTTTCTAATTTCACTGGAGGTCCCTTTCTTATTGTGAAATTAATCCCACTTATCACTGAGCACACGATCACACTATGGTGGCAGCGCCTCGTGACCATAATACTTAATCTCTCTTTAAAGTAGATTAAATTAATATTGACTTCTGAAAGAAAAAAAACAGTAAATGCGCATTACATATAACACCAAATATTTCTGTGCCGTAATCGCCCTGTCTTGTTAAGTTCCCGTAGACCATATTCTACTTAATACTAGTTCTCAACACAGACTCGTTCTCCTCCCACAAATAATACCTTTGTACAAATTACCTAAATTACACACTTACAAATCTTACATGGCGAGGCCGTAAACAGAAATCACGTGTGCTGTTATGTATGAGTTTCATGAAGGACTGTCTCGCATTCTGATGGCCCATCTTTTGCCTCGTGGACGCCTTAAGCAAACATACCCTGTCCAAGCGCTCACCCATCTCTAGGAGGAAAATGGGAAATCACCAGCGCTACCAAATTCTGGCCTTGGTGTATCGAGACAATTTAGTGCTCAAGAGCATCCGACAATCCCGTCATATTTCCCTGTACCTTAAAAACTCTCATTTACTTACATACTACCCCCCTGTGTGACTTCTGATACGCCTGCCTGGAAGACCATCTCCTCCCACGCACCAAATACCACACTTACTCATTTGATAGGCTGGCTCGCCAGCTAAACACACTCACTTTATGACACATATTTTCGTAGACTATGTATATGATACTGTACCCGTTCGTCCTGGGGATGCGATGACCCATCTGCTATAACATCGCATTCCTGGAGTTCCGGGACAGAGCGGAGTTAAATGAACCTCTAGTCAAATAAGGAATGTGTCGGAAATTCAGCTGAGTTCGAAAAAGCAATGGGTATCACGAGACAAAGTATCTCTAGGGTCGTTACGGGCTTAAGTTTAATAAAAATAATGCAAATATAAATGGGCGCCATCAACTGAATTCCTAGCAAACCACTTCCTTTCCGGATAAGCCTTACCCAAGACAAGGAAAGAAAAAGGGAACATCACACCATCATCAGATCACAACTAAGATAAAAACAAATTTATTTTACTTTGATAGTCAGACAGACATTTTAAATATAACTCCTACCTGAGAGTATGGTCGAATGCCAACGTTAAATTGTCATTGTCCAAAAATCGAACCATCTCTTTTCTAATCCAAAATTATTTTATCCACATAACAAGAAAAATCTCTAAAGTTCTCTTGGGTTCTCAGGATCACTGTAGCACTATGTCTTTCGTCACTGACATTTGTGAAACCTGAGACCTAATTTCTCTTTAATTTAACATCATAAATGTGGATTTGAAAAAGTTATTAATCTGTCTAAACATACACATATTATAATCACATATATTAAATATCAAGTATTTTATGGCTTGCATGGCATAATTTAAATGTTGAACATGTTAGTCAAATGCTCCTAAACATTGAATAATTAATTTACACTATTTACATTGTCATTAACAATCTCTTATCTGTGAATTACAGAAAATTCATGGCTCATTGGTCATCGTTATCGTCATCATCAAAATTAAATATTTCTCACATTAATTCTCACTTCAAAATTCTACATATTCCTGTCAGAATCATTAATTCATCACCATTACATCATTTAAATCCTCAACTCAAGTTGCAATTCCTTCAAATTATATCTCAATTAAATTTATTTAATTCCATATAAATTCATTAATCATCAGCTTCTTTAATTAATTATCACCTTCTAATTCAGTTATTCATCATTATTACAATCGTCTATTAATTTATTTCAATCAGTTTAATTTATCCAATCTTTAATTCATCCATCTATTTAATTCATTGATTTACTCCAAAATTTAATTTATCAAATTATTTAAATTTCAATCATCTGGTTATTTAGATTTTCATTATTTCATCTAGTCATTCTGATTTTTATTTCATTAGGTCAGATCGTTAATATGCTTAAATCTCAGATTATTATTTCGTTAATTATTATTTTCAGAAAATCTTGTATTATCAACTTCATTTATTTGTTTAATTTCCTAACAAATTGTTTAATATGGTTTATAGAACGTTGTCTTACAGTTTTACCACTTCCAAGTTATATCTCGTATTTAATTTATCATGCCAAAAAATATTATTGTCTCCACGACATCACGTTGGATCTAACTATCCACAACGACATTACATTTCCTCAATACTTCAAATATCACATTTGAATACAACAATTATTCCACAAAACTCCATAAATATTCGGCACATACAGCATGAATCTCAACAATTACGCTAGACTGGGTACGACGACCTCATGTCTGCTTCAAAATACATTAGCAACATTGCTACTATCACTTGGCAACTTCCACAAAATGCCTATCATAAACTCCACTTAACCATGTTGCATGATCTACAAAAAATATATAACTGGCTTCAAATTATCAACGCACACAATCTCCAATAACTGTAATTAATCTGATCACATCTAGACAACTTCTTAAACAATTGGAAAAATATTACCTCAGTAATTTAAGATCTGCTTTCAAATAGCATAAATTCTCTTACAATTTTCATAACTCACATCACAGAAAAACACCAGTGTGCTATAATCTCATATCAAAATCTGCAATACTGATCTGCCTTGAAGTAAATCTGACCATTAATGATTAATCTTACAAGATTCAATTACTTTAAATCCTTCTCAAAGGTATCAAACACAATTATAAAAACTCATCAAAAGCATCAGCTGTAACAGCTGTTAAACTGAAATTACTCTCAAAAGAGTATAGCAACAAAATATTGGATTGGCAAACAAGAATTACTAAACGTAGTCCTGCTGACATTTATCGTTACTTTATTTAACAAAATTTCGACTGATATGTGACTAGTAGTTCCTTGTTTGATTCACTTACAATCTCGTGTACACTCGGATGATAAAAATGAGTCCCTCAATGGCGAGTAAGATGTGTAACCACCGTACAGTCGTATAAATACGAAAGACCTCGCCCCGTCGACTTGGATGATAGTGCCCTGAACGATGGGTAAGATGAGTACCACCATACAATCGTATAAATACGAAAGACCCCATCTCGTAGACTATATGAGTGAATGTACCAGATAGGAATCAACAAGTTTCTAGTTGTCATATAAAAGCGATGTTCATTCACTAAAGTGAATAACTTCTTAATATCTCCAAACAATCCAATGGAAAAAATCCCTACTGATGAATAATACACACTCGCTAGTATGCAATGAACTGACGAAGTAATTTTAGATAATCAATTGCAGATCACGAGTTCGAAATACTCGTTACACAAAAAAAACTATTTATGAAAAATATCCTAGCTGGAAAAATGTCTAAAAGACCAAACATCTGCTTAATAAAGCCAATCAATGGTGAGAATATCGTATAATGATGCCTGCCATATCATATGGTCACTCCATATTCTAGCAAATTCGAAGTATATAAAGTCAAACCATGTCTTAATAATCGTATCACTCCTATTAGAAAAATATACATGTGTGCCCAGTATTCATGAAAATAATCGTATCAGGTAGTTATGACTCTTACAGTACCTTTCATAATCAGCTGTAATTAAATTTCCAAGATCGTCGATTTTCCCTACATAATGAATTTCTCGAAAGATCGTCGATGAATATCATTCCATCCATGAAATGACGATTGCCTTCGAAATCCCAAGTGAATCAGCTGGTGGACTCCTCTCGTCAGGAATCGAATCCATCGCTCTGCGGTGCCATCTTGTCTCTATCTGCGTCTACTCTGACATGTTGAACTTCGGATTACCCATAGCGGATATTGTCCAACTCCTCTCGAAAATGTTCATGGAAACAGCGGACCCCCTACTCCTCTTCTAAGTTACGCCACTGTTCCGTTAAATGTTCAGTTTGAGTATTGAAAGACCAATCTCCAATAACTGCTAAGTCTCACTTTCGTAAAATACAACTTTACATGAGAGTGTCCAAGTTTATTAAACACCCTGTAGTTGTCTGTATTTGGTAATTCATGAAACTGCATAAGAAATAAATCTCATTAATGCACGATCTAATGTTCATCAGAGCCTATGCTAACAACATTCTGCTTGCTTGAAATTGTTAAAGTAACTTTGAATGCGTTATAGAAAAGCATAGTCATAAAGTTATTCATAAAAGCTGTGTCCAAACTGCGTTGAAATGTAGCTTGTAATAAAGTCTCCAACTACTTGCAGTGCTGTTCTAACATATCCCGGCCGTCTGTGATTGCTTGCTCGGCAAGTCCGCCTGGATCAACGACCTGCTTGGCGTTCGCTGCTCGGCGATGCTGAAACTGTCGCCTACACTCTGCCGTGACAGTTTCGGTATGCTAGGCGACCTTCACCGTGCGTCTGGCTTGCGCTACAGAGCTCGACCCTACTTGCTCGACTGACAGAGCTCCACTGAATGTGCTGGCACTGTCTTCACTCTTATCTGCCTGGTGCAGACACGTGGTGTAGTCCCCCACCACTGTGCTCTCGCGTCACGATTATAGTCTCGAACCCACATCATCTCGGCTATTCCGTTATAAAATAACTTAAGGGTTATCTAACTTCCTTACAATTATTTCCACATATAATGCATGTTATATATCCTCTTCTAAGATGTTTAATTACTATATTCCATATATATCTCAATAAAGCTTCACATCTCTATCCATAATTCCATCTTCTTACAGATGTCAGTGTTTCCTTGATCCTAGACCTCCTACGTCATCTTGACATTCTTCTTGACTCGATCGGTGCGCTATCTTTTCCTAACTCTTCCCAAAACCTCAACTACGGCTTAATGTCTGCTGGCGTAGCCGATAGCCTAAACTAGGTATCGGGTACATCTCTCCCGTACATCTCCTTTTTTATCAGGATTGAGAAAAAAAATACACTCTCAGGCATTCTATATATAATACATGTACACGATAGCTCTACAATTCTCTTACTCAGCATGATGGTTCTTTCTGACTCTCAATAATGATGATTGACTTCCAATGATTAGCATCTTGATTCCGTGTTATTCTGACGTTTGTTTCTTCCTTCGCCACTCGTGCTTGCTCGATTGACATCTCTCACTGTCTCTTCGGGTGGTGCACTAGGCTGTCTATCTTCTTGCCTCGACCTCTCATGTCCACGATTATCTCGTCTGTCGTTAGGATCGTTTCTTCGGCCATCCTGCCTGTCGTTCCCATTATACTGTTGACCTTGGCTCCAGTTATTTCTGCCCCGATATCTATTGTTATATCGATTCCTGTCTTGATATCTGGAATTCTGGTTATAATTTCTATATCGGCTATCTCTTGCTTCTTGATCGTATGGCCTCTAATATGGTCCTCTATATCGATCATTTCCTCGAGCGTTACGGATGTTTCCTCGATTCCCTTCGTTCCGTGGTTTTCCCAGGAATCTCTTCTGTCCGTTTGAGCTGCATTGCCTACGACTACCGCATTCACTTCTTGCGTGTTTCTATTGTCGTTTCTGGTGTTTCTAGGCGTAACTTGAGCGCTTGTATAGTCCAATCGCCGTAAAATGTCGTCATAGTGCTCAAGTGTATTGGCTCCCGACGCTATTAGTGATCGCTGTACCTCAATCGGTAACTGTCTCGCTATAGCTTGCAAAAGCTCTTCTTCTGGCAATAGAGGAATCAGAAACTGTAATTTAGCCAGCTGTGACGTGAAATAATTGGCATAATGCGTCGGATGTGACGTAGAATAGCGCTTTGAGTACATTTCCGCTCTTACGTTAAGTTGATCCTCGGCACTCCAAAATCTCCTCAAGAAAGCCATGGCAAATTGCTCCATAATCGCAAAATTGCTTCTGAACGCTCTAAACCAAGTAAGCGCAGACCCATCTAAGGCGCGTTCGACTATCCTTAGCTCTCTTTCTTTGGCTACCCTATGTTCCGCCATGTAGTCTCGAATATCTCGCAGAAATTCGACTGGTGTGACTCCTGTATTTCCCGAAAACTTCCTCGGCTTGTCATCCAGATTCCTAATAATGGTGACTGGACCTGAGTATCGTTCGCTTGGACCCAACGTACTCCTATTCGAACTTGGATTATCCTGAGGGGTTGAACTGGCCCTTTCGAATGTCACATTCGGTTGCATTTGACGGTCTTCTCCCATGCTCGCTTCTTGATTAGTCATACTGCGGTCTATCGCTGTCTGATTTATCAATGTTTCCCCTGATGTTATATTCTGACTGGTGAAACTGTTAAACATGGATTCTAGTCTAGTTATCCCGTCTTCTGCTAATTTCTCCACGGTCTTGACCTGCGTCTTCAACTCATCTAACGATGTAACATTCTGCGTTTTGTTACTCTCGTCTAAATCGTTTTTCAACTTGTCAATTTTGCCTTCGCACGTATTCTTTACTAACGCGACTTGTTCCTTTAACAGATCAACATCTGTTCTAAATAGAGTAGAATCTATCTTCATCGCTTCCTTGTTCTCCGTAAACCTCGCTTCTAAGTTTGCCATACCTGCGATTAATTTTTCATCTAACCCTTCACGTTTCTCTTTTGCTTCGGCATCGACCTCACTATACCGTTCTTCCACAATTGCACCGACTCTATTTTTGAACAAAGCTAAGTTTTCATTAACCTTTTGCTCTATATCGTCGTCAATCTTCCTAATATCTTTCTGCAATTGATTTTCTAATGATTTTAAATTAGAATTGACCTCTCCTAAGACTTCCTCTTTAATGGTCCCAATTACTGTCTTTAAATCTTTAATCTCATTACCTAGATTCATTTCTAGACCTTTAATTTTAGTCTCTAAAGATACTTCGGTAGACCACTCTTGAATTTTGCCTACATCTGCCACTAAACCATCGATGTCGAATCTCAACTTCGATACATCTGATTTAATGTCTTTCTGTATGGACATAACGTCTGTTCTTAAAGTAAAAATATTTTCTTCTCCTCTACTTTCTAATTCAATAATATTTTTTCTTAATATTTGAACATTTTCCTCTCCTTTCATATTTACTGCAATTATGTCTAATTGTAAAGTCTTTAGCATTTCATTATTCTTTAAAGTTAAGCTATTCTCTAATCTAGTTAACTTGTTTTCTAATTCAGTGTTAGTTTCTTCACTACGAGCTTGTAATTTCTCTTCCAATGACTTAAAATTATCCTCACTATTTGACTGTAATAATTTTAAATTTTCTTCACTAGTCGACTGTAACCTTTCTTCTAATGATTTAAAATTGTCCTTCAAGTTAGCTTCACTATTTGACTGTAGCCTTTCTTCTAATGACTTAAAATTGTCTTTCAAGTTGACTTCGCTATTTGACTGTAGCCTAGTCTCTAATAACATCAACTCATCTTTGCTATTTGACTGTAACCTAGTCTCTAATGACTTTAAATTATCTTCAGTACTAGCCTGTAATGATTGCACATTCTCTTTACATCTAGCTTCTAATCTAGCTTCTGAATTATTAATTTGTTCTTTAACTTCCGTTTCCATCTTAGAAATAGTTTCTGCCATACCAGACATACCCGTCTGTAACTCTCCTAACACCTTAGCTAAATCTTCTGGCAACATAATTA
Source organism: Meconema thalassinum (assembly GCA_946902985.2). Classification (NCBI taxonomy): domain Eukaryota; kingdom Metazoa; phylum Arthropoda; class Insecta; order Orthoptera; family Tettigoniidae; genus Meconema; species Meconema thalassinum. The sequence goes on from OX336393.1 coordinate 183,349,075, forward strand.
TATTTTCAATATACGTTTTATACAGAGACGTTAGACAACAACACATCACAATGTCTCAATTCCTGCATTCACTTGGGTATAGGAAAAATGTCTTATAACTAACATGATATAATTCTAATACGATTAACCTGAACACTGGAATGGGCACACAAGTACATTGTCTGACTAAGTTTAATAAATTTTGTAACACACTTAAATGAACTTGAGATCAATCTCTCAGTAATCTAAATCTGATGTGATTCCATAGAATAAACAAAATCGAAGCCCCACGTTGGGCGCCAATTCTCCCTCTCTCTCTGTACCCGTTCGTCCTGGGGATGCGATGACCCATCTGCTATAACATCGCATTCCTGGAGTTCCGGGACAGAGCGGAGTTAAATGAACCTCTAGTCAAATAAGGAATGTGTCGGAAATTCAGCTGAGTTCGAAAAAGCAGTGGGTATCACGAGACAAAGTATCTCTAGGGTCGTTACGGGCTTAAGTTTAATAAAAATAATGCAAATATAAATGGGCGCCATCAACTGAATTCCTAGCAAACCACTTCCTTTCCGGATAAGCCTTACTCAAGACAAGGAAAGAAAAAGGGAACATCACACCATCATCAGATCACAACTAAGATAAAAACAAATTTATTTTACTTTGATAGTCAGACAGACATTTTAAATATAACTCCTACCTGAGAGTATGGTCGAATGCCAACGTTAAATTGTCATTGTCCAAAAATCGAACCATCTCTTTTCTAATCCAAAATTATTTTATCCACATAACAAGAAAAATCTCTAAAGTTCTCTTGGGTTCTCAGGATCACTGTAGCACTATGTCTTTCGTCACTGACATTTGTGAAACCTGAGACCTAATTTCTCTTTAATTTAACATCATAAATGTGGATTTGAAAAAGTTATTAATCTGTCTAAACATACACATATTATAATCACATATATTAAATATCAAGTATTTTATGGCTTGCATGGCATAATTTAAATGTTGAACATGTTAGTCAAATGCTCCTAAACATTGAATAATTAATTTACACTATTTACATTGTCATTAACAATCTCTTATCTGTGAATTACAGAAAATTCATGGCTCATTGGTCATCGTTATCGTCATCATCAAAATTAAATATTTCTCACATTAATTCTCACTTCAAAATTCTACATATTCCTGTCAGAATCATTAATTCATCACCATTACATCATTTAAATCCTCAACTCAAGTTGCAATTCCTTCAAATTATATCTCAATTAAATTTATTTAATTCCATATAAATTCATTAATCATCAGCTTCTTTAATTAATTATCACCTTCCAATTCAGTTATTCATCATTATTACAATCGTCTATTAATTTATTTCAATCAGTTTAATTTATCCAATCTTTAATTCATCCATCTATTTAATTCATTGATTTACTCCAAAATTTAATTTATCAAATTATTTAAATTTCAATCATCTGGTTATTTAGATTTTCATTATTTCATCTAGTCATTCTGATTTTTATTTCATTAGGTCAGATCGTTAATATGCTTAAATCTCAGATTATTATTTCGTTAATTATTATTTTCAGAAAATCTTGTATTATCAACTTCATTTATTTGTTTAATTTCCTAACAAATTGTTTAATATGGTTTATAGAACGTTGTCTTACAGTTTTACCACTTCCAAGTTATATCTCGTATTTAATTTATCATGCCAAAAAATATTATTGTCTCCACGACATCACGTTGGATCTAACTATCCACAACGACATTACATTTCCTCAATACTTCAAATATCACATTTGAATACAACAATTATTCCACAAAACTCCATAAATATTCAGCACATACAGCATGAATCTCAACAATTACGCTAGACTGGGTACGACGACCTCATGTCTGCTTCAAAATACATTAGCAACATTGCTACTATCACTTGGCAACTTCCACAAAATGCCTACCATAAACTCCACTTAACCATGTTGCATGATCTACAAAAAATATATAACTGGCTTCAAATTATCAACGCACACAATCTCCAATAACTGTAATTAATCTGATCACATCTAGACAACTTCTTAAACAATTGGAAAAATATTACCTCAGTAATTTAAGATCTGCTTTCAAATAGCATAAATTCTCTTACAATTTTCATAACTCACATCACAGAAAAACACCAGTGTGCTATAATCTCATATCAAAATCTGCAATACTGATCTGCCTTGAAGTAAATCTGACCATTAATGATTAATCTTACAAGATTCAATTACTTTAAATCCTTCTCAAAGGTATCAAACACAATTATAAAAACTCATCAAAAGCATCAGCTGTAACAGCTGTTAAACTGAAATTACTCTCAAAAGAGTATAGCAACAAAATATTGGATTGGCAAACAAGAATTACTAAACGTAGTCCTGCTGACATTTATCGTTACTTTATTTAACAAAATTTCGACTGATATGTGACTAGTAGTTCCTTGTTTGATTCACTTACAATCTCGTGTACACTCGGATGATAAAAATGAGTCCCTCAATGGCGAGTAAGATGTGTAACCACCGTACAGTCGTATAAATACGAAAGACCTCGCCCCGTCGACTTGGATGATAGTGCCCTGAACGATGGGTAAGATGAGTACCACCATACAATCGTATAAATACGAAAGACCCCATCTCGTAGACTATATGAGTGAATGTACCAGATAGGAATCAACAAGTTTCTAGTTGTCATATAAAAGCGATGTTCATTCACTAAAGTGAATAACTTCTTAATATCTCCAAACAATCCAATGGAAAAAATCCCTACTGATGAATAATACACACTCGCTAGTATGCAATGAACTGACGAAGTAATTTTAGATAATCAATTGCAGATCACGAGTTCGAAATACTCGTTACACAAAAAAAAACTATTTATGAAAAATATCCTAGCTGGAAAAATGTCTAAAAGACCAAACATCTGCTTAATAAAGCCAATCAATGGTGAGAATATCGTATAATGATGCCTGCCATATCATATGGTCACTCCATATTCTAGCAAATTCGAAGTATATAAAGTCAAACCATGTCTTAATAATCGTATCACTCCTATTAGAAAAATATACATGTGTGCCCAGTATTCATGAAAATAATCGTATCAGGTAGTTATAACTCTTACAGTACCTTTCATAATCAGCTGTAATTAAATTTCCAAGATCGTCGATTTTCCCTACATAATGAATTTCTCGAAAGATCGTCGATGAATATCATTCCATCCATGAAATGACGATTGCCTTCGAAATCCCAAGTGAATCAGCTGGTGGACTCCTCTCGTCAGGAATCGAATCCATCGCTCTGCGGTGCCATCTTGTCTCTATCTGCGTCTACTCTGACATGTTGAACTTCGGATTTCCCATAGCGGATATTGTCCAACTCCTCTCGAAAATGTTCATGGAAACAGCGGACCCCCTACTCCTCTTCTAAGTTACGCCACTGTTCCGTTAAATGTTCAGTTTGAGTATTGAAAGACCAATCTCCAATAACTGCTAAGTCTCACTTTCGTAAAATACAACTTTACATGAGAGTGTCCAAGTTTATTAAACACCCTGTAGTTGTCTGTATTTGGTAATTCATGAAACTGCATAAGAAATAAATCTCATTAATGCACGATCTAATGTTCATCAGAGCCTATGCTAACAACATTCTGCTTGCTTGAAATTGTTAAAGTAACTTTGAATGCGTTATAGAAAAGCATAGTCATAAAGTTATTCATAAAAGCTGTGTCCAAACTGCGTTGAAATGTAGCTTGTAATAAAGTCTCCAACTACTTGCAGTGCTGTTCTAACATATCCCGGCCGTCTGTGATTGCTTGCTCGGCAAGTCCGCCTGGATCAACGACCTGCTTGGCGTTCGCTGCTCGGCGATGCTGAAACTGTCGCCTACACTCTGCCGTGACAGTTTCGGTATGCTACGCGACCTTCACCGTGCGTCTGGCTTGCGTTACAGAGCTCGACCCTACTTGCTCGACTGACAGAGCTCCACTGAATGTGCTGGCACTGTCTTCACTCTTATCTGCCTGGCGCAGACACGTGGTGTAGTCCCCCACCACTGTGCTCTCGCGTCACGATTATAGTCTCGAACCCACATCATCTCGGCTATTCCGTTATAAAATAACTTAAGGGTTATCTAACTTCCTTACAATTATTTCCACATATAATGCATGTTATATATCCTCTTCTAAGATGTTTAATTACTATATTCCATATATATCTCAATAAAGCTTCACATCTCTATCCATAATTCCATCTTCTTACAGATGTCAGTGCCTCCTTGATCCTAGACCTCCTACGTCATCTTGACATTCTTCTTGACTCGATCGGTGCGCTATCTTTTCCTAACTCTTCCCAAAACCTCAACTACGGCTTAATGTCTGCTGGCGTAGCCGATAGCCTAAACTAGGTATCGGGTACAATACGTCCCGTATAATCTGTTTCCCTTACTATCCTCCAGCACATATGCTGTTTTTCCAATACGTTTGGAAACTATAAATGTTCCTGCGTCACCTGCTTCCAACCTTGCAAGTGGCTCCCTTAAATGAACGTCATCACGTTGCTCTACCTAGCATATTACTCAGTGTCTGTAACGATGCCCTGTTGCTACTGTCCACACATGCACATATTAAAATACCGTCCTCTGCTTTAACCACAGGATAATCCCTACATAAATTAGTGTCCCTCGATAGCATGTCTGCAAGAATGTTATCTTTACCTTTAATATATTTTACTGTGAATTCGTATTCCTGCAGAGCATGAATCCACCTACTAACTCTGTTAGAACTGAGTTTACAAGTTCTCATATACAGTAATGCATGGTGATCTGTGTGGATCTCAAATGTCCCCCCTACTAAATACATTCTAAATTTCCCTAAACTGAAAACAATACCTAAAAGCTCTAACTCAGTAATCGTGTATCTTTTCTCTGCTGCTGTCAGTCCTCGCGAGGCTAAAGATACAATGCACAGATTACCCTCATCATCTTTCTGACATAATACTCCAGCAATGCCTATATGTGAAGCATCTGTCATAACCACATATTCCTCATCTTTTAACGGATATTTCAGCACTACAGCTTTCTCAAAACCTCCCTTCAGCGCTCTAAAAGCCTGATCATGCTTGGACTCCCATCTCCACCGAGTCCCACTTTTAAGTAATTCCCTGAATGGTTCTACCAACCCTGAGTATTTAAGAACGAACCTCCTGAAAAAGTTGCAAATTCCCAGGTAAGTTTTTAACTGTTTAACATTCTGTGGCACCTCTGCGTTAAGTATCTTATTAACCCTACTTTCTTCTGGTGTTACACCTCTACTCGACACTCTATGACCTAAAAATGTCACTTCTGACTGACAGAATGACGACTTAGACAGCTTCAAAGTGAACCCTGCCTGATCCAACTTCTGAAAAACTATATCTAAATGACGTAGATGCTCCTCAAAACTGCGTGAACTAATTACCATATCATCTATGTAAATGGTTACAAACTCTCCTGTGTCATCCCCTAATGCGATGTTTAAAGCCCTAATTAAAGCTGCTGAACTACTCTTTAACCCATAAGGTGTTCTACAAAATTGATAAAGGTTATATTTATGACTAAAAGCTGTAAATGGTCTATCTTCGTACATAAGTGGCACTTGCCAAAAACTGGAACTCAAATCTACACAAGTGAAATACTTCTTCCCCTCAAATGTTTGCATTAATTCCTCTATTGACATAGATTTCAGCTGATCTGAACTAATTCTACTGTTAACCAAACGAGCGTCTAAACAAATACGAACTGTGCCGTCGGTCTTGGGTACCGTGATCAAAGAATTAACATACGGACTGTTAGAGTGCTCAATAATCCCATCTTCAAGCGTCTGATTAATTTGTGCCTCAACTGCACTCTGATAAGCGAAAGGTACAGGATATCTATGTCTTGTGAATACTGACCTATCAATAACGTTCAATGAATGTGTATAGCAATTGGCCATACCAATGCGATCCTCAAACACTCTCCTATTACACAATAACACATCATAGAGCCGAACACACTGTTCATCCTCTATATTTCCCTGAAATGCAGCATCACGTAACGAGTCCTTTAGACTACCGTTCGTAATCACACTGCCCACAAAACATGGAGAACCCCGCTCTACGGCTGGCGATATCTCATTTAAAGTACAAATCACACCTACAATACTACTCCTCTGAATATGGTCATTGAACGCTACTTCTACTTCAGAATCTCCCCATTTAAATTTCAAACTCCCTACATCATAACATAAGTTACCAGACACTCTACTTAGCCACTCTGAACCCAAGATAACACTGAATACTAAATTTGGAATTACAAGACAAATCTGCTTCTCTACATGATTATTAATTTTAATGTCTACTAAAACTTGCTTAGAAATTACTTTAGACCTCTTCCCAACAGCTGTGATAACAAAAGTGCTTTTAATTGGCGTCTCCTCAAAATTTACTCCAGTTCCTTTCATTTTATCATAAAATGCACTACTTATGCAACTCTTCATACAACCACTATCAATTAAAACATCTGTGTACGCCTCGGACACGTTAAATTTAACTATGGGGCTCTTACTAACCACTTCCTGAATAATACCTTCATCATTTAGTTCATGTAATAATTCATTTCTTACATTTAGGTCATAGGGTTCCTGTATAATTGTATGGACAGGGCATGCTACAGACTGAGATTCTGACCTTACTTCGCAGCCTGGTTCGCGTTTAAAGAACCGCTACAGCTGGCCGTAGTACTACTAACTACTGAACTGGTCTGGTTGTTCTGGGCTGTGTTGCCATTGTTTGGCTGTATATTACTACCACTAGGCTGTCCTCTTCCTTGACCCCTATTCTGGTTGTAATTATTGTCATTATAATTTCTCCCTTGATTTCCCCTGAAATCATTGTTTCTCCCTTAATTTCCCCTGTAATCATTGTTCCTCCCTTGATTTCCCCTGAAATCATTGTTCCTCCCTTGATACTGATTACTATAGCCATTTCCTCTGTTCTGATTTAGCTGATTATTATTATTTCTATTTTGAGCGTTGGCTCCTTCGCCACCGTTCCCTTGAACTTCTTGATGCCTGGCTTCATTAGGTCTATTATTATTATTACCCTGGTTCCGATTGAAATTGTCCTCATAACCCCCTCTCCCTAGTGCATCAAATGTGCTTAACAAATTTTCTACTTGTGATATAGTCTTTACATTCTGGATACAAGCAGCCTCCTTGATCCTATAGGGAAAGTGCCTAAGTAGCAACCTTACCACATCACTTTCCTCCTTCAAGCCATCCAGATATTTACACACTAATACCTGCCCTAAAAAGTATTCGGTCATGGTGGAGCTTCATTTAGGGTTATATTTACCACACACTACTCCCTCACGATGCTGCGACTGAATGACCTCATTCCAGAACTTTTCACAGAATTTCATTTTAAAATCATTGATATCAGTAAACTTGTCTCTGTAGACAGCAAACCAATTCCTCGTTTCCCCCACAAACACTTGTTCTAAAATTTCAACTACCTGGCACCACTCAATACTACCAGTTTCCAACCTCTCCCCGAATTTATTTTCTATAGTGTTCATGAACTCAATTGGGCACCCCTGTCGATTGCTGAACTTACCCAGTTCTACCTCCCTGTGTGTGCTATTCACAAAAACTGGCCTATTCTGACTATTTTCTTGCCTGATCCTAGCTTTTAATTTTAACTCTAATTCTGCGATTTTCTCCTCAGCCTTCCTCTCAATACTGTTTACAGTTAATTTAATGTTTCCTTCTGATTCTTCTACTTTATCATATAGCTTTGCTTGTTTCTCCTCAATCTTGCTAATGCTCTCTCTATTACTCTCTCTTAAATCATTTACTTCTGCAACTATTTGTGAGTGGACTTTCTCAATTCTACCCCCCAGCTGTTCCTTAAACTCTTTAGTAGCTACCTGAATTTTGTCAATTTCTCCCCCCAATTGCTTTTTGACCTGCTGTGTTTCCAGTTGCACTAGTTCTTTTAAATTTTCAGCCTGTGTACTGATTCTAATTTCCAACTCCTCCTGTACTTTTCCTAATTTTCTGTCTACATCTGCAATAATCTCTTTAGCCTTTTCTTCCATCACCCCCCTGATCTCACCTCTAATCAGTTCGAATTTGTCACTCATTTCCCTACTGTTTTGTTCTAATTTGGCATTTAAAGTTTCAGTACTCTCTCTATTTTCCTTACTGTTTTGTTCTAATCTGGCGTTTAAAGTTTCATTACTCTCTCTATTTTCCTTACTGTTTTGTTCTAATCTGGCGTTTAAAGTTTCATTACTCTCTCTATTTTCCCTACTGTTTTGTTCTAATTTAGCATTTAAGGCATCTGTACTTTCTTTATTTTCCCTACTGTTTTGTTCTAATCTGGCGTTTAAGGCATCTGTACTTTCTTTATTTTCCCTACTGTTTTGTTCTAATTTTGCATTTAAGGCATCACTACTAACTTTGTTCTGATACATGAACTCGAGAAGTAAAGTTTTTAATTCTGGTTGGCCGCCTACACTCCCTGTTTCAGTATCGGGATTTACCTCCGCTACCCCGGTACTACCATCACTCGACATACTGCTCGTATCATCACTCTCCAGTTGATGACCACTACGTAACCTCATCTGTCTTTCTTTCTCATCCCCCATAATGATATACACTGATACAGACAAATAACCCCCAAAATACAGGCACAGAAATATATACCCTTCTCCTTCCACAAATGTTATTAGGTTTTCAGCCCCAAGTTGTCGGCGACAATTGTAGCAGTTTTGCTAGCCCTCACGTTGAGCGACAAGTGTAACGGTTTGACTGCCCCTAACTGTTGGGAGATTAATGTAAGTGTTTACCTTTGCCTAAGCTATGTTGTTTTAATGGGCGCCAAGACCTCAACGCAATGTTGAAATCTAAATTTGTATTTAACAACGTCTAGCTCTGGCAGAACACCTTCAAGAATTTATTCACTCAGATCGTGGTATGATTGGATCATTAACCCAACAAACAATTGTATCAGGAGAAGGAATTGGTCTATATCTAATGCTACCTACTGAAAGCAAAGATTGCATTGTAAAAGAATTGAATTTATTATATAAAACAAGTATAGCAAAATTAATAATAATAATAAGTTTAAAATTTAAATTGGAGCGTTGCGATTTTAATATTACCGATAGAAAATTACGTGAAAACGGAGTCTGATAAATTATTGATTTTACTCTTATTCCCAAGCTATGAAGTTATTGAAATATGAAATATAAAACAAAGAGAAATGAGAGATTGCGTATTTCTGCGTCATTCGCGCTTACCACTGGAAATGGCCGAAGCCTTTCCCTCGTACTGGATGATGCTGCGAGCTTCCCACAGTCTCCTGGACGTCTCCATCTCCATCTCCGTCGATATTTGATGATATTCTGGTAGATTAGATAATTCCGTACATCGGACCCAAACACTCGTACAACCACACTGGTTAAGTTTTACAAAAGTTAGTCCTCCAATCCACGGAACATCGGAGCGACTCCCGCGTGCAACCGTACTCGTTAAGTTCTACACAGATAGTCCTCGTTCCACGGCGCGCTGAACGATATATCCACACGTCGGCTCCCCACTCTTCATCCGACTTCTAGCTTACGTGGTCTCCACTGATTGGCTGCACCCCACGCGCTATACTCCCCTCCTCTGGCTCATTACACTCGGCGGGAGGGTTCCGTTCCAACTATCCGCCTTTTCTTGACGCTGCAACCCCGCTTGCGTAATACTTCCCGACAAGATTAAGCGTGTACTTGAATTCCCAGTGAGTCACGTCTCTCGATATACCCTAACTGACGAAACTCCGTTAAATTCCGTAATCACATAACTTTCTATGATATTGTCGTTCGTAATAATTTGCTTGATAGCGTTTTCTAAGACATAGAAAACCTATCTGTATGCTTATAATTTTTATAAAATGCTCCGAAAATATCTTAATAATAATTATAATAAATTAATAATAATAATAAATTAACATGAAAAATTCTCTTGGCTGAACAATTTGCCGCGTAAATAAATATAGAATGGCTTCCTACTGACTTATGCCAGTTGCATAAAATCCCCTCGAAAAACACGTTACAGTGTCCCCAGAGAGAAGGTATGGGAAACCATGGTTAAGAAGAGACTGGGAAGAGAAATGTTGGAAATGGTGCAAGCAATGTACAACAACTGTGTTAGCAGGGTACTGACCCCAGTTGGAAAGACAGATTGGTTTAGGAACAAGACTGGACTAAGGCAGGGGAGTGTGCTGTCACCTCTCTTGTTCATAATGGTGATGGATGAAATTGTAAAGGAAACAAAGGTTGCATATGGACATAAAGAAATGAAGTTACTGTTGTTTGCAGATGATATTGTGATCTGGGGAAGGAACACCGAAGAAGTGCAAAAACAACTAGATGCACTGAACGAAAATATTCAGAAGTGCGGCCTGAAAATCAGTATAGAGAAAAGCAAGACCATGGTGATGACAAGAGGGGAAAGACAAGGAAAGGGCACTGTGAAAATTAGAAGTCAGAGTTTGGAAATTGTGGACACGTTCAAATACCTAGGAAGTGAATTGATACAAACTGGTAGGTTGGACATGGAGATTGGCAGGAGGGTACAGCAGAGCAATGCATTCTATCAAAGTGTAAGGAAGTACCAAGGAAAAGCAAGGAGGACAAGCAGGCAAGAGAGTAGAATCCAAGCCAGTGAAATGAAATTCCTAAGAAGTATGATAGGAAAGACAAGGAAAGACAGAGTAAGGAATGAAGATGTTAGGAAGGAAGTTGGGATGGAAATACTAAATGAGAGAATTGAGAAGAATAAACTAAGGTGGTTTGAACATGTAAAGAGGATGGAGGAAAATAGAATACCAAGACAGATGCTGGAGGCGAAGTGCAAGGGTAAGAGAGCAAGAGGAAGACCTAGAACAAGGTGGATTGACTCAGTGAAGAACAGCGTAAGAAAAAGAATTCTGGACTGGGACCAGATAGTGGAAGAAGAATGGTGGAAGGAAAGAGGAAAGTGGAGAAGTGCCATACATACCCCGACCCGGCAGGAGCTGGATAAGGGGAAATGATGATGATGATGATTATTAAAATCAAGATAATTTTCTTCATTGTCCTATAAAGAGAATTCTTTTTTGAACGACAGAAAAATATATCAAAAAACAGTGCGCCTCATAAGACTGATTCTTACCTTTCCTGTTTCTACTGCTTCGAGGGAACGAAGTATGAGTGCTTTGAAGAGAGATCATTTGTAACGAACTCCATGTCAGATTCTAGACTGAGCAATTTGAGTACTCTGGCTATTGAGAAGAGTTTGGTGAACATCTTTTCAGGGATGACATCTTCAAAGAACGCATCATTGATATCTTTGCTGAGCGAAAAACTCGACAACTGGAGTTTATCTACAAAAACTATAAGCTATGCACTTTAGAATACCCAGTTGCATGAATGTAGCTTCGCCACTGATTTCTATTCCACGAAGGCCATGACATATTCAGAATGCCTATGAACTGAGAGATGGTAGGTTGGTTCCTCAGTTTAGGGGCTGCGACAATGCGGTCATGTAGCCCCGTGTACTTTGGGTGTGTGTAGAATCTGTCTGATAACCGGTGTTAATTATGATGGCTGTATTAGTGTGTGTATCTGTTTTTTAATTTAAGTAGAGACTGCAACTTAGAATTTTTCAAATAGTTCCTACTTTTGCCGCGAAACGCCACCGTCAACGACTACTAGGCCTAGTTCAGAACTTAGCTACTAGAAGCCACCGCAATCGGCTCTTGGCAACAAACGTAGAAACCTAAGAGTGTTGTTTACATTCTTAACCTATAAACTGCACTCGTTCCAGGTTCCGTATTGACCATATTTACAAGAAGTATAAAACAATTTTCACTCGCCAAATCAATACTTTACTTTACTAAAAATACTATAGGTACATGTTTCGGAAACTCGATATGTTTCCTTCTTCAGCCCATATGTTGGTGTGAAACATCATATGATGAGTGAAAATTGTTTTATACTTCTTGTTCTAAACCTATCCAATTTAGCTTCACACAGGTGTAATCAGTGGAAGGTTCTTTAACATGCCATAAATCTATGACATGGGACCGCCGGCTTTACTTCCCCTCCAAAGGAAGGCATACTGAGGGATTTTTAACGCTCTTAAAAAATCCGACGGCTTCGGCCGGGTTTGAACCCGCTATCTTGGTCATAGAAGCTCAGCATGCTACCAACTACGCCACCGAAGCCAGAACTGAGAGACACGGTGACCTGTTTCGCTGTGCACGGGTTCCACCATAAGATTTGCGAAACTGAGGCGTTCCATGAGCCCACGCCTGAGTGTATTTGTAAATTGTGTAAAAAGACATGTGTCCTAAGAGGTTGTCGTCGATAACAGAATTTTGTAAATAATTTTAATGTAATGCACATTGTATGCACTTATCCTTAATGAAAAATGAAAATGAAAATAATAATAATAAGGTTGTTTAAAAGTGAAACTCAAGATATGATGTCTAGACTGTAAACTTTAGTAATTTTGAAATGGGGGTAAAGAAATGTAAGAAAAATATCGACAAAATCGACATCAGAAATAACAATTAAGTTTCCCTGTACTGATGGAAATCACAATATTCACAATGACCCTCTTCAAATTGGTTTTCTTTATCTATGTAGGGGAAGTTCATACTGTTGGTTCCTACGATACTTTTGTCTTCCAGTAAATGATTCTTCCGGAGTACCTCAATATGCTTATCTTTCTCCTCTTATATTTTCTTTTACAATACTGATACCAGTACCAGTATTATTAAACATATGACATTATACTGTATGTGTCGTCTATTTCTAAAACTCAACATCTGCATCTGTCAATAAGATCCACTTTGATTCATATTTCTGAAGCAATGAATTCATTCGAGCTTTTTATTGTTTCAACATGCTTCTTTACATTATGGAAGAAGCACTTTCTATAGTAAAACCAAAACCCAGATTTTATTCAGTGCTTAGAAACAAAAATAAAAATATAAAATTAAAACTAAAGCACATTATTTATTTATTTATTTACGTATGTTACGCCCTCATTGGAGCACTTAACCAAAACAAGTATATACATGTCTCAAAAACAATATTAAAGATTCAGCTTCTCATTTTTCTTCTTTTCCCAAAACATTTTCTACGCGACACCCCACCGTATCCGAATGGTGCCTTGCAGTGGAAGAGTTCATTAGAAGACCGTTCATACTTGAGTTGATTGTCTGGTCTAGGACCCATGATCTGACTGTAGTCAGGGATTACAATTCCAGATGTGATCTGGAAAGGTGATGAATGGAATATGATAGGATGATTGATGAGAAATGGGAGTGAGTTTGGTCCGCGAGAGCTATTTTATTTCGCTCAAGTCCGCCAGCAAAACTGATGAACACCCCCCTATCCGCCACCTGCGACGCACCACGTCGGAGTATCACCTCTCCGCCTTCCTACGACAACGTAGTAGGTTTGTAGTAAAGCACATTATATAATATTAAGAGATGCAAATGTTGAGTTTTGGAATAAAAAGATTCAATATTTTGTCGATGGTTGATCCATGGAAGAAGTCTGGAAGATGGTTGGTGTTTAGAAGATGATTGTGCGTATGAGTTTTCACTTATAACGAGTTGAAATGAAAATCTAATTCGATTCTCTAGAAAAAAGAAGAAGAATATTGAGAAAGGCCCAAACCCCAGTGGTATGGCGATAGCATGTGAAGTTACGAAAGTTCTGTGTCAAAAACAGCCTTCCAAGTAGATCCAGAAGGACGCCGGCTAAATGTCAGATGGACAGATGACATTGGCAGGACAATAGGGATATTCTGAACAGGTAGTATGTGGGTTCATTTTGCTCTTTAGTTCAAATACTATTTGCAAATAGCACACAATAGGCTGTTATAAACGGTTTAGAAAGAAAATTTATTGTATTATCAACTTGTCATTCTTCAAATTCAATGCATACAGAATGCTAACGGAAGGCAAATCAATGGAGTCCCACATAGAAAAATCACTACATCTGGTGGAAATAGTTTGCATAAGATATCCCTATTGTTGTCGGGAGTTCCAGAAACATCTCTTGTAAGTGCATACAGAAGCTTCTAACAAGGAAACCCTTCAAAGTATTTCACTCTGACACCGTTTAAATTTGGCACACATAAGTGACTGAGTTAGTGTTCAATACACAATATTTAATGCCATTTGATAATGTTGAAGTTGAGGTGTGCGGTTACGAGCTAGTCAGTGAGTAAAGTGGGAACAATAAAAACAAACATTGCCTAATGAAGGCTTATGAATATCTAGGATTCGTACAAACCATTGATATAAGATATGTCAATTTTGTGGTGATTTGCTACATAATGGTTATCATACCAGAAATTCTGTTATTTCTATCTCTGTTGTCTCATTGTTTTGTTCCAGTTACGTAGTGCACCCTGTGCAAGAGTTCGGAATCAAAGTGAACGGGACATGGACTGGGGCAGTAGCCATGCTCATCGGCGGGAAAGTCAACTTCTCTGTCAATGTTATCCAAATGACAGTTCCGAGGTGGGAAGATATTGACTTCACCACACCTATAGCCAAATCCAAGTAAGCCCTTTGAAATAAGCATTGACTTGCCTCTTCAAGCATTAACACTGCTAGAGGGATCATCCAATCCATTACAGGCATGTAAAAATGGCACCAAAATTATTTTGATGGCCGTGAAGCTGATCGTATTAAAACATACAGTCGACATGTAATTGTTTTAGGCTTAGAGAATAACACCCATTGCAATTGGGTACAATTGTGTTGAAAAGCATTTAAATTTCGTTCACTAAGGCAACACTGAAAAATGGCGTCCAACACGATAATGATAACATATGGTAGTGTACAGTTACCGGCAGCTAGCTCTGCACTTGACCATTCCACTCCTCCAGCATACTACTGCAGTGTGAAACATTTGCCATGCTAAGCGGCACTGGCTATTAGGCGAGTAATGTCTGAGGGAACATACTACTGTCGCGCGTCTATGTTCTCAGACTGGGAAGTATTCAGCATGATCACAGCACCGCTCTAGACCACTCTCCTACTGCTGAGCTCTCAAGGTCAAGTGCAGTGCTAGTCGCCGGGATCTGTTGATGTGGCACTGCCTCCTAAAACTCAGGCAATATTATATGGTATCAAGCATTAAAAGAAAGGCTGTTTATGTAAGTCAAAGCACCCCGAGATTTTTTATTAACCCTTAATTGGTGACGTTGAGTCATCTTGACCCCCACCCAAAACTTACCATCCCTCTTCATGGCATCCTTTCAACTTAGCAACCTGATTAACTAGGTACCTTCCTGTCAGCCTGAGAGTGGCAAGTGATCAGTATGGCAACCTTCTGCTGGGATTAGTGCACTAGTCATTCGGCGGTAAACGATATTGGGGGTCGACTTGACCCTACATCACTAAAGATAGAGCCCTGCGCGGATAAACAAAACGTTATCCGCATCCGCCCCGTATTCGCATGACTTTTATCTGCATCCTCCCCGCATCCGCATGACTTTTATCTGCATCCGTCCCGCATCCGCATGACTTTTATCTGCATCCTCCCCGCATCCGCATGACTTTTATCTGCATCCGCCCCGCATCCGCATGACTTTTATCTGCATCCGCCCCGTATTCACATGACTTTTATCTGCATCCGCCCCGCATCCGCCCCGCATCCGCATGACTTTTATTTGCATCCGCCCCGTATTAGCATGACTTTTATCTGCATCCGCCCCGCATCCGCATGACTTTTATCTGCATCCGCCCCGTATTCGCATGACTTTTATCTGCATCCTCCCCGCATCCGCATGACTTTTATCTGCATCCGCCCCGCATTCGCATGACTTTTATCTGCATCCTCCCCGCATCCGCATGACTTTTATCTGCATCCGCCCCACATCCGCATGACTTTTATCTGCATCCGTCCCGCATCTGCACGTTTGTTATCCGAATCTATTGGTATTATAATAATATTTTTAATTAGATAAGGGATATAGCAACATATTTAGAAATTTGACAAGAATGTCGTTCCCTTACGACTTGCTTAGGGTATGTAGGGCCTATGTCAAGTGCTATGTTTTAAATGAATGTCCTTCAGCCAGAATTACAACTCTTTACAGTTCGGAGTGTTATATATGCTTAATGACATAATTTGAATGATATTAGCTTAAATCATCATCTTACCTTTGTCATGAAAAAAGAAAAAAATTGTGTCATAACATCCGGGTAGTAATGATATTCAACAAATTCGGATTGTAATCCAAGAGCTATCTGCAAATTTACTGCAAACATTATCCTCAGCTTATCTGCTATCCACACAGCCATGCAAATTATATCCGCATGGCGAAAATTTTTGCGGATATCCTTATCCGCACAGGGCTTTAACTATAGAGCATCCAGCATTGAGAAAGGACTGTGGAGCATTATGGCAACAGTGTTTCTAACTCAAGGCAAAGGTAGCGCTGACATCATACGTTATCTTCACCTGCTTCGAGTACTGTGCTTTCATGAGTTAGCGACACAACACAATACAACCCTGAAATAGAACATGCCCAGGAAGTAGCAGTTTTGCAGGTGTTAACGGATTGGACTAGTATTAAGGATACGCAAAGACACTCATTTCATTGTGATATGAAGCATGACAGATGTCGAGAGCACAACCCTTCCTTCTCGGATGTATGCTGACGATGTTAACAATTTTTCCATAAGCAATACTACTTTTTAGCCTACTTTCAATTTTTGCAAAAAATGAAAGTAGACTTATGAGATCAACACAGGGCGAAAAAAAAAGTGTGTCTGTCTGTGTGTGAGTCTGTGTGAGTCTGTGTACTCTGAATGTCTGTCCCCCCCTATCAATTCGAACACGGTGAACGCGAATTGAACGAAATTTGGTACAAAGGTAGCACTAGCAAAGGACACCTCAGTGTCATGTTTTATATCGCCGCCATCTTGACGGAAACTTAATGGCGGCCAGACAAATGTTCGAGGCTTAAATCAAATTACGACTAACCTAATCATCCGATCTCTACCAAATTTTGCAACAACATATCTTTATGGGGGGAGCATAATTTGACCAAACTAATAGGTCATCAGCCTAATAGTTTGCGGATGGCGGCCATCTTTGTGTGAAAATCGATTCCCCCTATTAATTCGAACACGGTGAAACCGAATGGAACGAAATTTGGTACAGAGGTAGCACTAGCAAAGGGGACCTCAGTGTCATGTTTTATATCGCCGCCATCTTGACGGAAACGTAATGGCGGCCACACAAATGTTCAAAGCTTAAATCAAATTACGATTAACCTAATCATCCTATCTCTAGCAAATTTTGCAACAACATACCTTTTTGGAGGGAGCATCCTTTGACCCAACTAATAGGTCATTAACCCAATATTTTGCGGATGGCGGCCATCATTGTGTGAAAATCGATTCCCCCTATCAATTCGAACACGGTGAAACCGAATGGACGGAAATTTGGTACAGAGGTAGCACTAGCAAAGGGCACCTCAGTGTCATGTTTTATATCACCGCCATCTTGACGGAAACGTAATCGCGGCCACCCAAATGTTAAAAGCTAAAATGTAATTACGACCAACCTAATAATCTAGTCCCTACCAAATTTTGCAACAACATATCTTTATGTGGCAAGCATATTCTGACCAAACTGCAAGATCATCAGCCCAATAGTTTGCAGATGGTGGCCAAGTATGTGTGCAAATCGATTCCCCCTATCAATTCAAACACGGTGAAACCGAATTGAACGAAATTTGGAACAGAGGTAGCACTAGCAAAGGGAACCTCAGTGTCATGTTTTATATCGCCGCCTTCTTGACGGAAACGGAATGACGGCCACCCAAATGTTAAAAGCTTAAATCAAATTACGACCATCCTAATAATTTGATCTCTACCGGATTTTGCAACAACATGCCTTTTTGTGGAAAGCATCTTATGACTGACTACAAGGTCATCAGCCCAATAGTTTGCAAATAGCGCCCATGTATGTGTGCAAATCCATTCCCCATATCAATTCAAACATGGTGAAACCGAATTGAATGAAATTTTTTACAGAGGTAGCACTATCAAAGGGCACCTCATATTCATGTTTAGTATCCGTATTACACATTGTATTTCAACAAGCTACTACAACCAACATTCAATTATACTCCTTGAAAAGGACAAAGAGTTTTAACAATACCCATGCATTTAGGAGAAAGTAGTCTATATGTTCTTTACTGAACATCTTGTTTGTTATTAGTTAGACAGTAATTTAGTTTCAATTTTATTCTTGTTTTGTTTAGATTAATATTTGTAATATTGTAGCGAGTTAGCCATGTGGTTAGGGGCGAGCATCTGTGAGCTTGTATTCGGAAGATAGTGGGTTCGAACCCCACTGTCAGCAGCCCTGATTCGATCGAACAGAAAATAAAACAGACACACAACAGTAACACCAATGATGGATAGTGCTTCAGAACTTATGTTGCGGGTGGAACTGAGCACGTGCTCCACTATGGGTGAGCATGCAGCACAGGACGTGGCTCATCTTTCCAGCGTGCTAACCTCGAAAATTGTTAAATTACTAAGACGTAATATAAACGATACTTGTATGCAATAACAAAAATAATAAATTGGTAGATAATTGTAGGAAGCTATTATGACGAAAAATATACATTTTCAGAGTTCCTTCCAGTGGCAAAGCTACATACGTGCAAATGGGTATTCTAAAGTTTATACCTTATAGTCCTTTTTGTAGATAAACTCCAGTCGTGTTTTTTGGACAACAAAGATATCAATGATACGTTCTTTGAAGTTATCATACCTGGAAAGATAGTTCACCAAACTCTTCTCAATAGCCAGAGTACACAAATTGCTCAGTCTGGAATCTGACATGGAGTTTCTTAAAAATGTCTTAACTCTCATCAATGCACTCATACATCGTTCACTTGAAGCAGTAGGGACAGGAAAGGTAAGAATCAGTCTTATGAGGAGCACTGTTTCTTGATATACTTTTTCTAGGCCGTTGTTCAAAAATATTCTCTTCATAGGACAAGGAAGAAAATGGTCTTGTTTTCAAATACTGTACACGATTAAATCACTACACTGATCCATGTTTTAAAACTCACCGAATATGCACTAGCTGAGATACCGCCAGCTTCACAAATGCACTGCTTGGAGCCTAGGCTCTCTGCTGATGCATTCAGCTATCGACCTTCCGCATGGCGCATGCACAATTGCCTTCTCTACCCACAGAGACGTGAGCCTGTTTCAAAGGAGACTCACTGACTGCTCAGACCCACGCTGAGAATAATACCGAAATCTAGAGATTAATTTGCCTATGCCAACGATAAATAGGAAAATTTAAATGTGCATATTCCTTGAGAATGAAATGGGTATTCTAAGGCTCAAAGATTTCCCTCCAGCTTCGCTACTGATTCCTTCATGACAATAGGTGAGGCACCTACCATCCACACAGGCATGCGTAGACCTATTAAGCGAACTTTGCAGGAAGAGAGACTCCATCCCGGAAAGATTCTTCGTAACAGATGCAATGTTATATAAAGAGTGGATGCAGCCAGAGTATGAGCTGAGGCACCTAGTGACCAGATTTGCGATCCATGGCTTCCACCATCGCATCTGCACTAGGAAGTCCTTCCATCAGCCCAGCCAGGAGTGTGTTTGCTCATTATGCAACAATCAGTGCGAGATATATCACGCCATGGAATGCAGTAGAAGACTAGTATCACTCACTCAGTTTTGTTTAGACGAGGACTGATTAAGATGTCTTGATCAGAGTGTAGTGTAGTGGAATGGGTGAACGAACTCGATGAAAACAAGTCTTTGGTGTTACCTAGGTACACGATTGATTCAATTATTCACATTGTTATAATGTTGTTCCTATCTATGGCCTCAATAAATATGTTATTATTAACAAAGCCAGTGTAGGGGGGGGGGTTCGTTGAAAGTAAAAGCCCGTAAGACCCATAGTCTTTTCTCAATGATGGATGCTCTATAGTTAAGTTACTGTTTGGTAAGTGTAGCTGGTACAATAGTCATTTACACTAGTTTGTACTTCTTTATAACCACTATTATGACATTGTGCTATTCGCCCTAGAATGAAGGTCAGGAATACTAATGTTGTCTGCAAGGATTGTAAGCGTCCACTCTGTTCAGACTGCACGATCATGTTGTGTCGTGATTGTGACAAATAAACAAATTGCGTACAAACTAAAGCAAGAGCCTGGCGCGGATCTAGAGTTTGGCTTTGGGGAGGGTCAGAGAATAGAAATTGTTAAGAAAAATGGTATCACTAAAAACGCAATCACAAAATAACCAAACGTACAAAACCAGACCAATTTTTTTGCGAGCTACATGGATAGAAATTTGATGCGCTTAGCGCACCAAAAATATTTGTACAAATTGCAACGGCGTGTTTTGCGACTTTTACATCGAGCTTCGAGAAAAGTATCAAGGTACGTTACAGTTTCGGCAAGTCGAGTTGGTACCGACAAAGGGAGAAAGTCACAGCTTAAATTGCCAACCAAGCTTGCAGTTTGGACGTCGGCAAAATTTTTTGGTGCGAAAAAAGACCCAAATTCCTATCCGTGCATTGCTGCACATTCATCGTGTCATCACTATAAACATCGATTCGGTAATCACAAGGTTTGCTAACAAAATAGATGAGTTGATTTTGTTATAGAAATAATCGTTTTTATAACAGGTATGAAGTTGTAAATATGTAGACTACAGTTGTAACAGAACATAATAATTGCAATAAAGATATTTTCAGTATTGAATTAAAAAAAAAAAAACAGTTAAAATTCGTTAAGTTTTATCTGTCTGGTTATTGTGTTTTCGTTTCTTGAGTTTGGAAAAAAATTTGGTCACCGTTGGGGGGGTCATGACCCCCGTGACGCCCCCCCCTTGAATCCACACCTGGCAAGAGCAAACAATGTAAATGACATGAATGTTGTAATTTTTCTTTTCTTTTGAGTAACTTCTTTTCCCAGCTAAAGATTAATGCCTTTCACCAATTTCTGTGATTTGACCTATTTCATTATGGATTAGTGTTCTTAAATATATGAATATTTCACAATAATGTGCTTGTTTCCGTAATAAATGTTATTATAGATATAATACCTTAGATATTTTACAGGCATTATATGATTGTGTATTCAGTAATTGTTTCCTTCCCATTCACATAAACCTATTTTTCAACTGCAAAAATAACTTTGGGGTCATTATGACCCCACATCATCAGTTGAGATACAGAATCTCCAAGTCACCAGTTAAAAGTTAAGCTGGGGAACTGTTGATCAGTCATTGAGGGGCTGTTGGAAGGGGGGGGGGGGGGGAATTTAGGACCTTTGTTAGTTCCTGTGTTTAGGGGAGGAGAGATTTTTGTTTAAACTGGGAAGCTCTTGGAATCTCAGTCAGTGGCGGTTAGACGGGGTCAAAAATTTGGGGCCCTTTTCCTTTTTGCTGTTTGGGTGGCATTTGGTGGAGGGTTACGGGGGCAAGAGAACACTTGGTGGGTCAGTCAGTGGTGGTTGTTTGATCAAATTTTGGGGGTCCATTTATTTTTTTCAGTTTTTGCTAGTGAATTTTTAAAATTATGTATGTTACATTATAAATAGCATTTTAAATATTAGATGGTGCAATGGCTTAGATTTTGGCCTTTCTCTTGGATCATCGAAGGTTTAATCCCAGTGATTGTGGGATTGAATTTTCACATTAAAAATCACATGTTGTCAGGAAGGGTATTCGACCTGAACCCATTGTCAGAACCAAAATGACCCAAACAAGTCGGATAAGCTGAAGGAAGTCTCAGTCGTATTTTATTGTCATTTGTTTTCATGGCAGCCCTGGATGTAAAGAGCACCCATCACCTTCCATCAGGCTCTTGTTGACACACAATCCAAATTATGGAAGATATCAGCAGCATCCCTGCAGAAATATAACAATCTACACTTTCAATGCATCTTTATCCAAGGCATGTAGTTCCATAGTTGCTTTAGGTATTTTTGGAGTCTGAATATCCCTTTAAATGTTGAGCAATCCTCTTCTAAAACTACTTACATTTATAGTTATTTCCGTAAAGGGTTTAGTCTAATTCCACTATCCTGCAGCTTAACCATATGCATGGAGTCTCGTACCACAACTGCAAAGAAAAGCTGGAAGTCCATAGATTGAAGGTTTGAATCCCCAGTGTTGACAGTGTGTTTTTACCCTCAGGGTTTTCCATTCTCCCTCCAGGCAAATGTCAGATGGTACCTATTTCTAGTCCTGGGGCTCCTACCCTCATCTTAGACCATTAGAGTTACACACACTACTAGAGTCAAAAAAGAATTAAAAATCTATCTCCTTCTTACACCACGTAGGCAAGACTGTAGGCTACTCATATTGAAGAAATAATGAGAAAGTTAGGATTCAACACGTTGAATAAGGCTGTTTGTATTAATCGATTGAGATGGTGGGTCCATAAGAAGAGAATGGATGGTGTAGAAAACTTATGAAAGTAGCATCAGAGGATAAGAGAAGCAGACTAGACCTAGTAGACAATGGCTAGACTCAATGGTGAATGGTTTCAAGAGTCCTCAAAACTAACTGCTAATAGGGAATAATGGAGGTGCCCAGTTCATTCGCAGACTAGACCAGACAAGACTAAAATGAAAATGAACTTGTTCAACAGTACTTTCTTTCACATCAGCAGTGCAAGTTATGCTAAGTGGAATTTTTGACACAGATACTCCATCTACATCCGCACACCGTATGCCTCAGACTCCACTTGGACTACTTACCTTTCGCCGTATTCGTCTTCAGTATGGGTGACCGTGGCAGCGGTCATCATCATGTGTGGCAGTGTTTTGGGTCTTCTGGAGCGACTGTCACCATCTACAGACCATCCACATGACAACAACCTGACAGAGTCACTGCTATGTGTGTGGGGTGGCTTCTGGGCTCAAGGTAGGTACAGTATGTAGTCCACTTCCACATATAGTTGGGGCCCCAGGTATGATGCCAGTCTCTCAGAAACTGTTGCACTTATTGTCCGTCCTATACAATAGTACGGTGCTAAAAGTTGATGAACCATAAGACAAGGATCCAGGACAAGGGCCACATCCTGTTGATCCGAGAGGTGAGAGCCAAGTGTCACGATTGGTGTTCCATAGTGGAACATCTGACCCCCCACTGGACAGGAATTGACCCTCCTGCGCCAAGCACAGATGTGTAGGAAACAGTGGTGATGTGTGGCTTAAAATAGGAGTATGATACGATTTTCAAAAATGAAATTGTTATTATTTTTCTGCTGCAATTGCAACCCTCAACTAGTGTTCCGAAGACTTTGTACAAAAATATTTAATCACAAGTGTCTATTATTCCAACTTAAAAAATTACTAGGCCTAATGTAGGCTGTTTCCTTACTCACTTCTATCCGATGGTTAGGCAGCTTGGAGGCTGGCCAGCTCCTCAAAAAATTGTACGTAGGTTATGTGGGTAGGCATACCAGGCAAAGTGAATAATAAGGTAGTTTGTCATTGCTTTCCTCACCAAGCCAGTACAGCGGCACTTACCCTATGACTAGAACCTTTCACAATATTATCCACAGGCACTAACTGTGCCTCGAATGTCATTATTCAGCACCATCCATACAATCACTGCCATGACTGAGACAAAAGCTTCATTTTACTCTAGTCCTGTGACAACAGACAAATGCAGAAATCCTGCACTTATCAAGCGATTGTAACAGGAAAAAAATAACCAAAAAAATAATATCATTAATGTTTAAAAATAATTTTAAAATTATGCACTCATTGGGTTCTCACTGGAAGGATGGCATATACACTTTGATGGCTTGAATACAGGGAGAGCCAAATTTAGTCCAATTTGTCCCATCCTCAATGGCAATTCAGTGAGGGCCCTGTAGAATATGAAATTGGTCTGGATGTCCATGAACAGTTTGATTTAACCTACTGTATTTCAGACATATTCAACAGGTTTCATGTCAGGGGAAAAGGAAGGCTACATCACATCAGTCGGGCGATATTAGTGCACTGCAAGTACATGTTCACAAGAACTGCTCAATAGACACAATAATAAATTATAGTTCGACCCATTGCTTTAATGCTGTGCATTTAGAGTGCCTTTAGGGGCAGATGACCTCGTAGTTCCACCCCTTAAAACAACAATAACTAACAAACTAGAGTGCCTTCAGCAACCACAAGTCCTTCACTTCTCCTATTTCCTTACTTACAGACTCGCTCTGCTGTTTCATAGACTATACTCTATTTGCTGGCTTACTAACTCTCCTTGCTGCCTAATTTCTCTTATTTCCTTACTCACAGACTCCTTCACTTCTCCTATTTCCTTACACACAGACTCCTGCATCCCTGTGATCTTGCTAAGCAGCATTTGTAACAAATCCGGATTCACATCCCCCCCCCCCCCATTCCTTCTTCTACTGGTAATATTATCCTTAACATTGTATTGCTTAGAACTCTCTGCTCTTTCTCTTTCCTTCCAGGCACGGATCTAGAATTTGGCTTGGGGGGGGGCGGGGGTCACAGAATCGAAATTGTTAAGAAACCAAACGTACAAAACCAGAACAATTTGTTTGCAAGCTACATGGATAGAAATTTGATGCGTATAGCGCACCAAAAATATTCGTACAAATTGCAACGGAGTGTTTTGCGACTTTTACATCGAGCTTCGAGAAAAGTATCAAGGTACGTTACAGTTTCGGCAAGTCGAGTTGGTACCGACAAAGGGAGAAAGTCACAGCTTAAATTTCCAACCAAGCTTGCAGTTTGGACGTCAGCAACATTTTTTGGTGCGAAAAAAGACCCAAATTCCTATCCGTGCATTGCTGCACATTCATTCTGACATCACTATAGACATCGATTCAGTAATCACAAGGTTTGCCAAACAAAATAGACGAGTTGATTTTGTTATATAAATAATCGTTTTTATATAACAGGTATGAAGTTGTAAATATGTACAGTTGTAACAGAACATAATAATTGGAATAAAGATATTTTAGTTTTGAATAAAATGAAAAAAAAAAAAAAAAAAAAAACTGTTTTTCAGTTAAAATTCGTTAAGTTTTATTTGTCTGGTTATTGTGTTTTCGTTTTTTGAGTTTGCAAAAATATTTGGTCTCCGTTTGGGGGGGGGGGGGGGGGGGGGGTGTTATGACCCCCGTGCCCCCCCTGAATCCGCGCCTGTTTCCTTCTACAACAGTTTTGGTTTCAAAGAACAGCTGAACTCCTTACACTTATAAAACAACGAGACACTCTGCATGCAAAGCTCAAAAATCCCCTTCACAGAAATAATAATGATATGAACCAAGAATACTGTAGATGCCGGAATAATGTAACAAACTTAAAAAGAAGACTAAAGTCAAATTACTACTCAGATAAATTCAGAACATATGGAAACAATTCTAATAAAACTTGGGAGACTATCAAAGAAATCATACACAACAAAAAACCAACAGTTGAGACATGCACTTCACTTGAAATAGACAACAAAATTATCACAGACAATCAAGAACTATGTGAATCATTTAACTTGTTCTTCACAAACATTGCTGGAAGTCTAGCAAAAGCTATTCCTGAACAGAAGGAAATCCTCAGTAAGGACCACAATCAGTCAAATTCTCTCTACTTATATCCGACAGATGAAGCAGAGGTCAAGTCCATCATCACAAATTTAAAGAATAAAAAGAGCTGTGGATTAGATAGGATCAAGACAAATTTCATTAAAAACAATATACAATCATTTATTAAAATCTTGGTTGAAATGATTAATGAGTCCTTAGTTACTGGCATGATACCAGATGACTTAAAAGTGGCCAAAGTAGTTCCTATATTTAAGGGTTGTGACAAAAGAAATCCAAATAATTATAGACCTGTTTCTATTTTATCGGTAGTTTCAAAAATTCTGGAAGAAGTGGTAAAAACAAGATTGCTTTCATTTCTGAACAAGAATACATTCTTTCATAATATGCAATATGGATTCAGGGAAAATTCTAGTACTGAGGCAGCAACTATTGACCTAATAACAATGCTACAAGAAACTATTGACAAAAATAATATGGCAGTTGGGTTATTTATTGATCTCACAAAAGCCTTTGATACAGTAGATCATAAAATACTGTTATCAAAATTAGAAAATGCTGGTGTCCGAGGTATAGCACTAAAATGGTTCCAAAGCTACCTTATTGGAAGAAAGCAGCATGTAGCTTTGAATAAATGCATAAGTTCAGGAAAATATATAACTCATGGAGTTCCACAAGGATCTATACTTGGACCTACATTATTCTTAATTTATATAAATGATATTGTGGAATGTAATTTGAGAGGGCATATCAAATTGTATGCAGATGATACAAATATCTTCTACACTGGGAAAGACATAATTGAAATCATACAAAATGTGCAACAAGATATAAATACTCTCTCACAATGGTTCCAGGCCAATAAATTAACAATGAACCTACAGAAGACCAATTACATGGTAATTTCAAAGCAAAGCATGAAAGAAATCACACATGACAAAATATATATAAATAATATTGAAATAAAAGAGGTTAATCAGGCAAAGTATTTAGGTCTAATCATCGACAAACACCTGACCTGGATTGAACACGTTGAACGAATTGCTAAGAAACTCTCACCTATAGTAGGGATCCTAAGGAAACTTCGGTATCTTATTCCCCTAAACCTTGTAAAACAAATCTACTATTCACTTGTACATAGCAAGCTCCAATATTTAAATGTTATTTGGGCTCACTGCAGGAAATCCACACTGAATGATTTAATGACTATTCAGAATAGGGCTATTAGACATATTTAACCTTCCTTACTGCACTCCAGTAAAAGATCTGTACATCAGAAGTAAAATTCTACCCCTCAGCATAAGTGCAGATCTCCGAGCAGCTATGCTAATATACAAAATTAAACACAACACAATACTCTATAGCTCTCCCTACATCTTGAACTCGGACAATCATTCTTATGGAACTAGGCATGCGAAGGACGTAGCCTTATATATCATTCACTCTTCTAAATACGGTAGAAATAGTTTCAAGTTCTCTGCATCACAGTTATATAATAAACTTCCCGATGAAGTAAAAAGTGCACCAACTTTGTCAGTATTTAAGAGGAAAACTACGAAAGTATTGTGGGAAAAATTCGATGCATCGTAATACATCAAATAAGCTCAAAAATCCTGTGCTTATCATTTTAAGAGACCTTGGTCTAAACAATCTTAGATATAGTATCAACTTTACTAATAGGCCTATGCCCTTATTCATCAATTTGTGTTACCTTCAGAATTTTCTTCCTGGTGTGTAAACACACATATTACTGTACAATTCCTCTGTACGAGCCTATGGCTCTTTGGAATTAATTGAATAAATATCATTCATTCATGTAAAAAAAAAAAAAAAAAAAAAAAAAAAAAAAAAAAAAAAAAAAGAAGTATTCATCGTCTCATTGAACATCACCAATTTCTTAACCTTCTTCTGGACACTGTTGAGAATTTCACCCTCAATAAGCTTTCCAACTCTTTTTTCTTTAACCTCCCCATCACTCTCACTCTCTTCTTCCGACAATTCAGAATCACCCTTAGTCTTAGCATCATCCTCTAATATAACATCAAATTTAACCTCACTTTCCTTAACTTCATTGCACTGTGCCTATGCTATACTGATAATATCTCATTGTAGTCACCATATTTTTAACTTTCTTATTCTGTGCCCCACGTTGAGGTGCGATTTGTAACTTTCCTTTTATTGATACTATTTATATAAAGGGGTCGCGAGGTGTTGAGCACACAAGAAAGTAATTTGACTAAAATATAGTAAATGTAGCCTATTAATAACTTAGCTGGCTTGGAGACAATTCCTTCGGCAATACTCATTTCTTGTACAATTTCTGGTAGCTTAATTTTTAATCCCTTTACATTTGATTCATTAATATAATCCTTTTCTCTATTTTCCAAAGCATTCTCTAACATTCCAAATCCTTCTACCACCTATGGTTGATTACTACAGAGAATCTAGTGGACTATAAGTACTATAACCACTAGAAGCCATGTATTGCCCAGGTAATAGGTATCCATGTTTAACCTTTGTCATTAATGTAACCTGTACAGTTACAATGTCATCTCTGTACTGCTGTGCATTTAGTGTGTCTTGAACAACCACAAGAGGTCTGCAGAACATCGATGCACTACAACCTTACTGTGCTTGGTTAACAGAGATTAATGTCATGCGGTGTTACCAGACTCTCTTCAAACACATGCAATCACCAGGGGTGGGGGATATGCAACAAACATTGGTAAATAGAACCTTGTTCAATGCTGGGAGTTTCTTGCCCGTCTTGTTCCTAAGAGTTTGCGTGGACATGCAACTTTCTCAACCTGCAAGAGCACTGAACAGAGTTCCATGGCCTTCATCTTGCAGCCCCTCTGAGCCAAAAATTGGAGATAGTGGTTATCCATTGCAGTTGTCAAATGTGGATGGCATGCTTGGGCTAAGTTCTCCGCATTGCCCATCATACTGAGCAAAACCGCATCACTCTGATCACAGACCAAACGTCGATCAGCTTCCCTTGTTGACAATCCTTTTAGACATAAATGATAATACATATCCAAATAAATGTCGACAGTGTCTGTTGTGCCATCGCAGACATTTAATAGATTGTGCACAACACAACTCTATTGCATCCTTACTGGTGCTCACTGAAATACGGAACTGCCTCCATTTGGAGTGATGTTCTGCATGGGCGCCTGCAGGATTTTTTCCAGAGGGAGGGGCATAATATTTTTCATTTCATTACCTACCTGTCACTAAGTGATGATGAGACATAACCCCCCCCCTGCAATTTTTGTTCCACTTCTTACTTGCTTTGTGATATTTATTATTTGGCTGCTCTGAAACTGTTGGGTACATAATCTTTATGGCATGAATGGCAGGAATAGTTTTTTTTTTTAGTTCAGAGTTCTTGTCCATGATTCACAAAGAAAAGTGATAGAAGTTCACTTTTCTTTGTGAATCATCGTCATAATGTTCATTTCTTAAAAACTGTTAAAAAGTAGATGTATCTCCATGTATCAACAAAAAAAAAATCAAGCAGTTCATTAAAATGATAATGTTAATCGAGTTTGCCGATTTTCGAAATAACTGGAGATATTTTCAAATAATCCCAAATTACTAAGTTTATTTATTTTTTATTTTTATTTATTTATTTATTTATTTATTTACATAGGTCCCAATGAGCCTGAGCTCGTGTTAGGGACAATCAAGTAACATAGTTACAGCATGGCATATATATAATTTTTGTAACATTATTGTTTAGTTTAATAGTAACTTATATTAGATTGCTAGTGACTAACTTTACAGAGATGATTCGGTATGATACATTGCATTGCTTAAGGCTATTGTATATGGGCTATTCATTCCTTAATAGGAAGTCTTTTGTTTTCCTCTTAAATGTTTTTATAGAGAAGCTTTCCCTTATGCCTAATGGTAGCGAGTTGTATTCTTTTATTATAGAGGACATAATTCCTTTAGTTCCAAATTTAATGGATTGGGAATGGCTGGTGAATATTCGATTTACTCATCTTGCTGCATAATGATGAATGTCATTTGCATGGGTAAAATGGATGTGTGTGTGTATCAATTTGTTTTCTAATTTGTATACAAATACTGTTGCTGGCATAGCTATTTGTTTTTGCAGTGGCATAATTTTAGTTCGTGAGTATAATTCATTTGAGGGTGTGAGCCAAGGAAATCCAAAGATAGATTTTATAGCACGTTTCTGGAGTATCTCAAGTTCTTTTATCAGCTCCTTCTTACAATATCCCCATATGAAATGCATGTACATTAGATGTGAATGTATCAGAGCAAAGTATATATTTTTCAATTGTTGGCTAGTAAGACCGCTATATCTTAATCTGAAAATAATACCAATTATAGGGCTGATTTTATGTTTTACATTTTCTACATGATTTTCCCAGGTTAGTGTACTATCTAGTGTGATACCTAAGTATGTTGCCGATTTAACCCTTTCTATTTCTTTGTTGGCTATGTTGACTATGTTTGTGGTCTCAATCTTGTATGATGGTTTATGGAAGAATAAATATTTTGTTTTAGTGATATTGATAACCATTTTGTGTGCTCTCAACCAATCCACCAGCTTATTGAGATCATAATTAATATTTAGCATAATTTCCTGTTCAGATGTTCCCAGATAGAGTATAAAAATATCATCTGCAAATAGTTTAAGCTTGCCTTTCAATTCTAATAATACTATATCATTAATATAGGCCAAGAAAAGAATTGGTTCTAAGACAGAACCTTGAGGTACTCCTGTGTCAATTCTCATTTGAGATCCTTTTACATTATCGATTGCAATATATTGTTTTCTGTTTGTGAGGTAGTTCTTGAACCAATCATGTGCCACTCCTCTGATGCCTGCAAATTCTAGTTTATCAAGGAGAATCTTATGGTTAACCAGATCAAAGGCTTTTTGAAGGTCAATTAGTACACCAGCAGCTAGTTTGTTTTCATCTAATGCCTTTTCTACATCAGTTACTACTTCAAATGTAGCACTATCAGCTCCTCTATTTGGAATAAACCCATATTGGCAGTTTGCAAAGTAATCATTTTTCATGAAGAAATTCATGTCTTCGTTTAACAACGCTTTCTAGAACCTTGCTCATGGCCGATATAATATTAATGGGTCTGTAATTTGATGGGTGGGTTTTGTCTCCATTTTTGTAGATCGGGACCACCCTAGAGACTTTACAGGCATCGGGGAATATACCACCTCACTTATATGGTTTTTGTGTTTTAGGGAGTTTATAATTGATTGTATTTCATTAGCATCAGTAGGTAACATAAAGATTGTCTTAGTGCTAGTAGTATTTTTATAGCTTGTAATGTCCGAGGTAGAACCGTTTCCTTGATTTTCCCATATACTGTTAGCAATATTGACATAATATTTATTAATTTCATCACATATATTTTCCTTTTTTTCGATATTTGTGCCGTCGACTATAAGTTTGACAATTTCATTTTTCCCCTTCTTTGGCCTATTTAACATCTCATTAACAACACTCCACACTTCCCTCTGATTATTTGCATTTTGAATTTTTTGGTCAAAGTAGTTTCTTTGTAGTTAAATAAAACTGTGGAATTACTCCTACATCTAAATCAGTGAACTATCAGTAACTTCAATTTATGAAATTAACTGGTGTGACAATGAACAATCGAAAATTCTTGGGATTCCAGGGGGAGGGCACGGCTCCTACTTGCCTCCCCCTGCGTGCGCCCATGAAGACAGTTGTGAGTATGTTTACAACAACTTAAGGGCTTTCCAGTTGGCATGGGATTGGCTATGATAGCAACACAATGACATGACATATGTGGGCAATGCAAACAAAAATAATTGATCAATAATATTTTGAGTCACCTTCGTCCAAGAACATCAGACGCCACTGTTCACTGTTTTAAGTGCTGTACAGTATCAGGATATGATACTCCAGCTCATCGTCAGCCTTACCATCAAGGTTTATTTTTCAAGATGGCAATGGGAGTACCCATGTGAACTGACAGGCCTACAAACCCAAATGTACTTGCATGGTACTAATTAAATCATGGAGTGCTAGGATATTTAAACCTGACCCACAGCCTGGAGGATCTTCAGAGAACTGCTGTCAAAGAATGGGTCAGATTTGACTAAGACATCCTCAACATCTAAGGATGGAATGCTACAAATGGTCTGACGCATCTGCAACACTCAAGGTAGTCACTCACAGTCACAAACGTACAGATTTTGATACAATGCACTTTCCTACATAGTCATCACTTATCCCCGTGAGAGGGCTTCCTAAGATTGTACTACACCGTTAGTGCTTGTGAATCAGGAAAGAGTGTAAAATGTTTCTGTAAATGATTGTGAGCCATGATATTCCTTTCTTGTTTTCAACAGGACATAACCGCATTCCACAGTGGTGTTCTGGTCGCTGGCTGCAGTGGTCAAGTTTTGCAACAGGAGTCATCATTCTGTGTCTTTATTCAGCAAATTTCGTGTCTTTCCTGGCTGTACCAAAAATAGTTCTACCATTCAAAAATATGAAGGGTATTTTGGAGGATGTGTCCTAC
The DNA here is from genome assembly GCA_946902985.2 of Meconema thalassinum. Lineage (NCBI taxonomy): Eukaryota > Metazoa > Arthropoda > Insecta > Orthoptera > Tettigoniidae > Meconema > Meconema thalassinum. Next base: position 183,381,306 of record OX336393.1, read on the forward strand.
AGCTTTGGCCTCCTGCCATACATTGCATTATTTCAGATATTTCAAGTAAGATATACATCATAAATATTATTTCAGTAGTGTAGATCCACCTGCAGCGCACATGACAAATGAGCATTCAAATGAAAGAGAATAGACATTACAGTGACGAATTGCACTCAAATTTCATAAATATCTATAATTTCTTTAAAATATTACTTTAAAAAAATGTACGAAGTGTGCGATTTGCAGATACTGTTGCTGTAGTAAAATAGACTCCATAATTACTGTCCACTTCACATTTCGGCCACTGTGACGCCTGTTTCATGTCATTTTAACATTCTTGAGGTCTTTCCTTTATCATTTTGCATGGATTTCTGAAACAGTAAATCAAAGGAATGAGTACTCAAATCGTATAATTTCGTAAATATTGAATAACCAGTGAGTGTTATGATGATCCAATTTTCAATGATTGCCTTCTTAAGTTAGGGAATGTAGAACTTGAAATTCTAACTGAAATGTAAATAGTGTTCTATAATCATTTGGTTGAAATAAAAACATAACAACCTTTCTCCTTAAGCCTCTCATTATAAACCTATTGGGAAAAGTGTGGTTCATGAACATCCAAGATTTCTCGCATGGGTCCACTAATATATTCATATTATAGAAAGTATTTATCATACAGTTTAACCCGGCAGTGGTCGCGCCTCTTAGACAGACCAGTTTTGTTGTCGTGATCTCATAGATCGCCTTGTTGTAAAATTAGTTTAAATGGCCATATACAGTACTGTATGATTAAGATCATCTAGAGTGAATCAAAGTAATAGAAAATAGACCAGCTTAGATCAGCTTAAAACTCAGAGGTGTGCAAATTATTAGACTCAATGGCAGTTTTCCAACATTTACTCTTTACGTTTTGTGACTTTATACACTAGAAATGTTTTGCAAGGCGCTGAAATTATTTCATATGTCTTAATAACATTTTTTTAAATAATCTAATAAACTTTTTTTTTTTTTTTTTAGTTTCCACTAAAGAGGAGCCTTGTTAATGCAGAATGCCACACATTTTGTTTGGATTGCTTTATTCTAGTTGTCGTGTGAATTTAGACCAGAGAGATTGGAAGTCTTTTATTACTGATTGTCCACTCTTGAACTGTTCAAAGATTTGTGGACAATGGATTAACCCTAGAACAGTCGGGTGGAAAATGTAACAAGAAAGGTCGGGCTGGGTCTGGTAGACCCAAAACCTAAATGCCCATAAAACGTTTTAAAATGATTTATTTTTACAATATAATACATTGAATAATATTATGGAATGTTCTCAATAACTTTAATTCAATTTTATATTTCTGCATTGTTTTACAGTAGAACGTCGTTTATCTGGACGTCAAACATCCGGAACATCAATTATCTGGACAAGCGAAAAAAGAATAGACGGAAGAGCTCCGCTTTCTTACTTTTGTTATGCGGAAGTGTGCGCTGCCTACAATAGTGAGAGGGTTCTCGTTTTCAATTGTTGTCTCTGTTGTCTCGTACAGTTTGCTTACTCTATAATGTTTCAACGTGTTACAGTACGTGAGTGTGCGTAAAACTGTACTGTATTACGTTGTGAAAATGTCATCTACGAGTGGCAAAAGGGAAAACGAAATCGCAATCGATTGAGAATAAGATGGAGATCATTAATGAACTGAATAAAAGTGACAGTGTGCAGTGTCTAATGAAAACTTACATACAGTGCTGGAAAATCCACAATTTATGATTTGAAGAACCGAAAAGGTGAAATTCTGAATTATGCATCGAAGTTAGATAGTGAAGAAGGGTCTAGAAAGAGAAAAACCATGAGATCAGCTACGGATGAAAAATTGGAAGAAGTGGTTTATTCAGACAAGAAGTAAGGGATATCTCATTTCTGGACCTTTGTTATGTGAGAAAGCGTAGCAACTGAATGGGAAGCTTGGTTGTTCTCTCTATAAAATGAACGCGTGTTTGATTATCCGGAACACTTTCGGTCCCAATTGGTCTGGAGAAACGACATTCTACTGTATTAATAAAAAGAACTTAAAAGGAAAATAAGCTTAAAATTTTAGCTGGAAAAAGTAATGTTTATAAAAAAATCGCGACAAATAAAGTCTACTTGATATGTCAGTTTGATAATACTATTTTATGCAAATGAACTTATTTGTTGTCCAAATGCCTAAGAAAAAGTGGCTTAGGTTCAATATTTTAACCAATTACACTCGGGTGAAGTTCCTCAATTGTTAACGCAGTTTGGTTGGTTCCTCAGTTTAGGGGCTGCGACAACGCGGTCATGTAGCCCCGTTAACGCAGTTTACACACAACATTTCCACATGTGTCAGGCTAACTTTGCTTATCTTGCAGAAGTATTTTGTCTTGTTGTCCTTACACATATGACATCTACCTCTTTTTCCAGGCTCCGGCAATTCTCTATCTTCAATAGCTGCCCCCGAAAGTCTCGCAGCCAGAAGTCGAATTTCTCGAGACAGACAACTTTGGTGTGCTCGCTCTGTCATGTACGGTTGCACTAGTGAATTTCCAAGCTCCTTGAGGAATTGCATCTGGAAATTGGAGATTCTGAGGGACACCTGAGCTGGGTCCGTTTATTCTTATTTACATTGACTTTGGAATGTATCCTCTAAATCAGGTCATTTTAACCCTAGAACGGTCGGGCTGGGTCTGTTGGACCCTGTAGTACGGATTTTTGTAATAGCTACAAGGTCGCAGTACCTACAGATTTGGAGTGCCCTATAGCTTCCTGAAACATTCTTCCGAATGCGCTGCAGCAGTAAACCGGAAGCTTCATCAACGAGTCTTTGTCTGTAACCATCGCAAAGTAGTCATGGGTCTCTCGAAGCCTAACTAGGGTAATAAACATAAACCAGGAATATATATAACAAAAATGTTTATCTAAGAAATTGAAAATACAGCACTATAGAGCAGTAATTAAACCAGAATGCTTATATGCCAGTGAATGTCTAATACTAAATTATAAATTGGATAAATTAGAAGTATCAGAAAGAAAAATTATATGCAAAATTCTCGGTCCATTAAGAACTACAGAGTTATGGAAATTAAGAAGTAACGAAGAAATATATCGGAACATTGAAAACATAATGGAGACAATAAAGAAGAGGCGATTGTTATTTTTCGGTCATTTATATAGAATGAATGATAGCAGATTAACCAAGCAGATTTTTAAATATCTTTGGAAAAAGAAATCGACAACAGCCTGGTTTCAAGACGTAAAGAAAGATTTAGAAAAAAACAATGTAAGAGAAGAAGATGCACTAGAGAGAGAAATTTTCAAAAGAAAAAAGGTATTGGGAATAAAAGGACTCCAAGGAAGGCTATACAGGGTGATTCACCTAAAACTTGCACTGTAAATATTTCTGAAATGGAAGGTGATATTGATATGCGGTTTTAACCTAATGAAATTGTAACCAAGGGCTCGTATTTGTAGCTGATACACTGATATTTATAATTTTTAGAAAGTGGTTTTATTTACAACAATTACAATTTTTTAAATGGAACAATACCCATTGACATTAAAAAAATAAAAGTAGAACAAATTAGAATACCAATGGTGTTTTGTGCACGATTCTAGTGCAAGTAGTTTACGAGATATTGATTGTTATTCGAAAATTGTACGCACTAACAACCAAGTGCTTAGTGGCGAGGTTACGATGTTGTTATGTTTGTTGAGGTTGTGGTTTGTGTACACTGAGTGCACTGCGACTTTCCAGTCAGTTATTGTGTGATACTTCAAGTAGTAGGACGTGCTTGCAGGATGAGATTTACCATTGCAGAAAAAGCCGACATGCTCATGGTTTATGGCGAATGTAGGAAGAATGCCGTTCGTTCTTGTACCGTGTACGCGGAAACATATACCATTAGACGTCAACCATCTCGGCAATTATTTGTGAACCTTTTCAATCAATTACGTGAAAGTGGTAGTATAACGCCTAGAAAACGTAACAGAGACAAACAAGTGACTGGAGAAGAGGGAGAAATTAAGGTTCTGGCTGCTGTTGTAGTAGATCCACAAATTAGTTCCCGTGCAATTGCACATGGAAGCGGCATGAGTCAGGCAAGTGTACTACGCATTCTCCATCGTCATAAGTTCCATCCGTATCACATCTCTCTCCATCAAGTGCTGCATGGTAATGATTTTGAGAATCGTGTTAACTTTTGTACATGGGCATTAAGACGTGATACTCCAGATTCGTCATGTATCTTGTTTAGTGATGAAGCAACATTTTCTAATCATGGCCAAGTCAATCTTAGAAACATGCACTATTGGTCTGTTGAAAATCCCCGTTGGCTGCGTCAAGTAGAACGACAGCGTCCATGGAGTGTAAACGTCTGGTGTGGAATAGTGAACCATCACATCATAGGTCCCTTCTTCGTAGAAGGAACACTGAATTCGTGCAAGTACCTCAACCTCCTAACAGACCATCTTCCACAGATGTTAGAAGACGTTCCGCTTCAGACTAGGAGGAACCTGTGGTATCAACATGATGGCTGTCCGGCCCATAGTGCACGAATTACTACAGATTATCTTCACGGATTGTTTCCAAATCGTTGGACTGGACGAAGGCGACCTGTACTTTGGCCGGACCGTTCACCAGATTTGACTCCTTTAGACTTTTTTCTGTGGGGGAAGCTAAAAACACTGTCTACAAGGACATACCAACTACACCAGATGATATGAAACGGCGTATTACTGCTGCCTGCGCTGAAATTTCCTCTGAAATGCTAGAACGTGTGCAGCAATCTTTACATAGCAGACTGGAAGCTTGTATTGAGGCTGGTGGTCGTCATTTTGAACACAAGCTTTGAGGGTACACTGTACTTGTCAGAAACCACAGAATTACTTCATTCACATTTGTTTTTCTTTAGTTTGTCCTAGGCATTGTCCCATTGTGTACAAATAACAATATCTCGTAAACTACTTGCACTAGAATCGTGCAAAAGACACCATTGGAATTCTAATGTGTTCTACTTTTATTTTTTTAATGTCAATGAGTATTGTTTCATTTAAAAAATTGTAATTGTTGTAAATAAAACCACTTTCTAAAAATTATAAAAATCAGTGTATCAGCTACAAATACGAGCCTTTGGTTACAATTTCATTAGGTTAAAACCGCATATCAATATCACCTTCCATTTCAGAAATATTTACAGTGCAAGTTTTAGGTGAATCACCCGGTATAAGAAAACAGGCTCAAAATGGTCGGTAGAGAGAAAGAAGACACGCAGAGAAAAGATGAAGGAGCACTGGAGGAAGAAGAAAGAGCAACAAAGGACTAAACATTGAAATTGATTTGTGGTCCTCAGAAGAGCATAACGGAGAGAGAGAGAAAGAAAGAAAGAAGAAAATGATTTTGAATAACAAATTGTGACTTGATTTAAATTCTTTATTTGAGTCTAATAATTTGCACACCTCTGTAAGTATCCATAAAATTCTATTTACAAAGGGTAGAACAAGAATTAAACATGCATTGCCTTTCTCCAATGTCACTTACAAAATTATGTGTTACATATGCCATGTATGTTGTAAGACTGTTCCAAACACATATCCATTCTATCGCCTATGATTCCAACAATACATCAAACCTAATGGAAGGCCAACTACCTGATATCTGCAAGGACTCCCGCAAGAGTCGCAGCCAAAGAGAATATAATGGGTTGCAGCAATCTGTGAGATCAAACTAGCTCCTGCAGGTAATGCTATTGACAGATGAGAAATTTGAATCACTCTGATTCCAACTGTCAAGCTAGGAAGATAGTGGAGGAATACAGACAGGCCTGCCACTCTTCATGAAGCAATGAATAAAAATGTCCCTTCCTGATCTGTGAGATCAGCTGCGACTATTGCCGGGTTAATGTCACCACACAATATAGATGTATGACGCTTGTCATAAGCAGTCAAGCCTATGCTGTGATTGTGGAGCACAGAAGCAAACCATTCAGCATGGATAGCTGGTCTGGATGTTACGCTATAATTCTTTGTTTTGGTCATTTTATTGTTTATGCTCTGTTTATCGTTAGTCTGTAACAAATTTTCATTAATGATAATGCCACATGCTAAATGATGATACTTTTCATTATATTCTAGTTTTTTTTTTCAATTTTCAATACAATATAATTTTATTTTAATTATTTTTCTTATATTAGTGGTAGTACATGTTTCAGTCTAAAAGATCTTCTTCAGCTACACTGCAGTAATCTCTTACACATAAAACTATTATACAAAATACAGTATGTAAGTTTAAAAAAAACACTGTCATTTCTACTTTTTCTTTACATTAATTAAAAAATTAAAATTAAAAAATTAAATATAAATTATCATTTGTAGAACCTTATTCCATGTCTAAAAAACAAGTGCCAATAGATTAAGTTACATTCTAAATGTTATACAGTAAAACTGTTGAATGCCCCAAATCGAAGTTTGTTCTATAATGATATGGGGGCGCTTATGGCGACACCCTCTATCTTGGATAATTAATGGTTTGGTGCTTTGTGTAGTTTAACCTCCTTGAGTGTTCTCTGACTGATGGTCAAGAGATTGTAATTTTTATGCAATTGAGCATTGAGTAGGCCTACATATCATGGTGGACCTGATATTATATATAACGAGCAGTAGTGCCCGGCTTCGCCCGGTGGATTTACTTGTTTTATGGATGATAATGAATACTATTACAGAACTGGCATATGATACTTACACCAGGAGTTTTTTTTTTAAATTTTACTTTTTGTGGTGGTGGTGGTAGTGGGGGTGAAAAGTATTACAGTATAATGGACGTGCCATTCAGGTCATTTTTCCATAATGATAATAATGAATAGGGAAATGGCTATTTACTAACTACAGTACTGTACTGACACATGTAATTTACAAACGAATTGAAAAATATGATTAGAAAGAGGAGTAAGTGAAATAAAAGACACTGCCTGGTGTATATATCTCATTGGTTGTTAGAAAAGTAGAGACCAATAGTGTAATAACCAGAGCATTTTGGAAAACTTAGGCTGTCCCGAGCTCCTGAGGTAGCAATAGTGTCATTTATGGCCATATAGTGCTCAAGGATAAGGATTGGAATAAATGAAAGTAAATTTGAAAGCACCCACGCTTATTGCAGCCTTAATGTACTGCACCAACACCATCACACTTATACAGAAGCATATTTTCATGATGATAACTGTTTTAAGAGGCCTATGAAATCTTTTTGGACTAATTACTCCCCGTGACTGCCATTTATAAGCAGCGCAAGATGTAACTAGTTTCGCAATTCTGCACCAGAACACTGGTAGGGGCGACGTGATGTAGACCGCATTGCTAGCCAACAATAGACTTATTAAAATATTATTATTACAGTTACACTTCTATGGACATGAATGGTTCTAGGGCCTTAAAACGTGGTTTTCAAGTTCCTTTTGTCCGTTATTCTAATATAGGGAATGGAGAGGGTTGTCCAAAATATCAAGTGGACAGTGTTACCAGCAGGGTTTCAAAAGGTAAGTATGTAAAATGCGGTGCAATTAGGTGAAATGGTGTAGATTTGTGCTAAAGGGCCTAAATGCAGGGAATGGAGTGGTCTGTCCGAAATTTAAAGTAGACAGTGTTACCTGCAGGGTTCCAAAGGGCAAGTATAAAAAATTTGGTTCAGATCGGTGAAACAGTGTATATTTGTGACAAAGTGCCTAAATGCAGGAAATGGAGTGGTCTGCCCAAAATTTCAAGTAGACAGTGTTACTCGTCACGTTCCAAACGGTAAGTACATAAAGTTTGGTTCAGATTGGTGAAACGGTGTAGATTTGTGCCGAAGGGCCCAAATGTAGGGAATGGAGTGGTCTGTCCAAAATTTCAAGCAGGCAGTGTTACTCATCGGGTTCCAAACGGTAAGTATGCAAAATTTGGTTCATATGGGTGAAGCGGTGTAGGTTTTTGCCAAAGGGCCTTAATGCAGGGAATGGAGTGGTTTGTCCGAAATTGCAAGCAGACAGTGTTACTCGTCGGGTTCCAAAGGGTAAGTATGTAAAATTTGATTCAGATCGGTGAAACGGTGTAGATTTGTGCCAAAGGACCTAAATACAGGGAATGGAGTTGTCGGGCCGAAATTTCAAGTAGACAGTGTTAGCCGCAGGGTTCCAAAGGGTAAGTATACATATTTTGGTTTAGATCAGTGAAATGGTGTTGATTTGTATAAATAACAGACAGACAAGCATTGAGCTTTATATATGAAATAGGCCAATATACTGTAGATGCTAGGTTCTGTGTGAGCCTTTATATAATGCTCAGATGGAGACACATGCACGGCCTCTGGTGGTGAGTTCGTTCAAATAAAATTGCTCCTACACAATAACTTTTGGCCTCAGATGTAACTGTATGCCAAAGTGTGCAACAAACCAACAATGGAGCTTCGTATGTTTTGTTCTTCATAATTTTACTTCAATAAGCATTATGGACTGTATACATAGCACAGTGGTCTTGGAACTTTTAACTTCCTAATTCGATAAATTAAAAGTAAGTATGATAAATTCTTACATTACCCTCTTTTGTCACTTTTTATTCTTTTCGAGGATTTTATTATACCATACATTAAACCTACTAATTGAGGTTCTTTTAATGCATGATATGTAACAATCTGTAGGTTAATCTTGAATAGGAAGGTTGCAAATTTAAATGCAACCAGGACTTGAACCAAAGTCACCAGTTTCTTTATAACTACTGTAGTGTGCTAACCCTGTACTATCACAGTTACACACAATCGAGTCAAGAAAACAACACTCTGCAAGCTAGCCATTTTGATATAAGTTCCTAATATGTAGCACTGATGGTACAATGGTGGTTGGTTCCTCAGTTTAGGGGCTGTGACATTGCGGTTATATAGCCCCGTGCACTTTGGGTGTGTGTAGAATTTGCCTAATAACCAGTGTTAATTGTGATGGCTCTATTAGTGTGTGCTATCTGTAATTCAGGTAAGGACTGCTGACAATCAATTTCAAGTAGTTCCTACCTTTGCTACCAAATGCTAGTCAAAGACACCTAGCTGTGAACTTGGTTACTAGATGTCACTGCAACCAGCACCTTGCAGCGAATGTTGGAACTTAATAGAGCATTAATCAAATCTAACCTACAAATTTAGCTTCACACAATGGTAGTTAGTGGAAGGTTCTTTTACATGCCATAAATCAATGACATGGGCCCATCTGCTTTACTTCCCCTCCAAAGGAAGGCATAGTGAGGGATTATAAATGTTCTTAAAAAATCCAGACGACTTCGGCCGGGTTTGAACCTGTGATCTTGGGTATAGAAGCTCAGCATGCTACCAACTACGCCACCGAAGCTGTCCGGTACAACGGTGACGGACCAGTTCTAGAAATATTGGAGACCCAGGTTTGATCCCACCATAAAATGGAAATATTCTTTACTCTCTCTATGTCTCAAAGAAAGTAGAACATAGTCAAGCACAATTACTTGTATTGCTGTACATAACACACACAGTGCCCTATGAGAATGAGTTAAAACAGATCATTTCACATTTATAGCATAAGTAACCACAATGTTCATGGTTAGAGCTCAACTAGGTTACCTTTATTTTTCAGGAATCCAAGGATGTGACCATGAGCCGCATGTTCAACGAGTCTCTGTTACCCAGCAGGAAGAGTCTCCCAGACACAGTGGAGCGGGGTTTCCAGCGAGCATGTGACAGTAAGTTTGCCTTCATGACAAACTATTACGATGCCATTGTTCTGCAGGAAGACATTCACTGTGACATCATCGAGTTGCCAGACGAGACTCTGCCGATTGTGCTTGCCATCCCACTGCCCAAGAGATGTCCTTATAAGGGAATCATCAACTTCATGTATGTATAACACAAATTTATTTTCATTACTGTGCCAGTTTGATGATGATTTGGGCTGACATTAAAAAACTTCCAGTTTGGCCTAAAGATATTTGTTATCATAATTTGAAGCAGCTAACTCATAAGTAGGGCAAATGATTTTGTTTTTTGGATATAAATGACTTAACCTAGCCCTGAAAATAAATACATGACCTAAAGTAATGCTCTGAGCTACATTTGCTCTATGAGAGATGAGGAATTTTCCCAATCAAATTCCCCTCGATTCCAGAATTTTCTGAAGAAGGATACTTTCTAATGAGGATAGTTAAGTCTGCTGTGCGACAATAGACCAACCAGTACTGAGGGACAATGAACAGTGTATGTTCACTGCCAGGAATGTCAGCCCTATGGGTTGGATACAGAATTTAAAAAAAAGGAAAAATACTCAAGCTTCAAAAGTAAGAAAATGAGCAAGAAATAGACCAATTGCCTTATTAAGCTCATAATGTCCTACAACGTAATTTCATTAAAATCTTAGCCCCATTGATGCTAATCCCATGAAAACTGCTTTTAAACTAGGAAGATTGAAAAGAAAATAGTGACATTGTCACAGGGATGGTGCAGGAAGAAGGAACAATGCAAAATCACTCAATAACTCATAGAAACAAATATGGGAACACTGTCTGGACAAAACCATGAACTGTTTGAATCATTCAAGTATATTGCCTGCATCAAAGAGAGTTTGTGGACAGAAGCGAAGACCCAAATTTCTGGACGAGGAAACGCCTCTGCTTCCATTGTTAGGTTCTAACATCTATGAAAGATAGCTGCCAAACTGAACTCTCTGCTGTTCAACTGTTGCCTTAGTCTACTTTGTAGCTGAATATTGTTCCCCAGTTTGGATAAATAGCTCTCATGTCAAGAGAATAGACATACAGTTTAAAAACGCCATGTGCCTAATATCAGGAACAATTCGGTTGATTTCTACTCATAGGTTCCCAGTTCTAAGTCAAATTCCTCCACCTCACTTATGTAGATACAATACTCTGCTGAGAGTAGCCTACATGAAGATTATAAATTACAGTACCACCAACTGCCCTTTCATGAAGACACTGATCATCTACTTATCAGTAGGCTTCGCTCATACCTAACTATAGTAAATGGTTTGTGCACCCAGTGTGTTGTGGAATGGCATGCATAAAAGAAAGGCCACTTGGATTTGATCAACCATACAAAATTAAATCAGGTCCGAACTCACCATGGGGTAGGTGGAGATTTTCTGAACATGTGAAAAGACCCTCTTTCTGCTTCAAACGTGCCACTGACAGGCAAAGAGCGAGGCATATCATTTAGGAATACCCTCTGAGCAGTGGCGTAGTCAGGGGTGGGGGTTACTGGGGGTTAGAACCCCCCCACCCATTGCAAAATCGTCAGGTTGTGATTTGTGTCTGTTTCACCAGTTGGTGATGTACTGTTGACGCCTTTCAGCCCGGGTCCCCATTTGAGGCTACACACATCTTCATGACAATGTATAACCACAGTCTACCTACAGATCACGAGGCTTGGCTCATATTTTTCTACCGCGCGACAACAATGCTCTCACGCAGCCAGCAAGCTTGTGCCGACCGCGCTGTGTTGGTGTATGTTATTGTTGCTGGATACACTGTATGTTAGCATTGTGTAACCGTTATATCTTTCATTTAACAGGTGTTTTACAAGAGGAGATGTGCTGTTCAATAAACAGATCAAATATTAGAAGCTGTATTTCAGTGTTGCTAAGTAACCTATATGATTGCTTTTCAGTCGGTCAACATAGGTGTACGTTACCCAATTAGATTGGGCGGGGAGTGATACGCTGTACCAAGGAGCAACATAGTCAATTGACTATATTATTTAGTTGTAAATATTTTATTGAATATACTATGCCATACGACAAGTAAATAAATTCTTTGCAAAATATATACCTAGGTATATACGAGGGCTATTTTTTCTTCAAGGTCCAGTCGGTTACGACATTCAAACCACAGTGAATATCAGATGAAGCTTTGCGCAGTGTCTCTAGAATGACCGTTGATCGCGTCACGTTGTACAGACCAGTTGTAAGCGTGCAGTGTGCACAGATCATGACGAAAACAATAGCGTTCATGATGCAGGCGGTCAGGGAGGGAAGTGGGTGCAACCGATGAACTCGTTCAGCGAGTGGATCAGAAAACTGGCGGTTCACAATTTCTGTGTTGCACGAGTCATTTCCCGCCTGCATCATGAATGTCTGTACTCCCTGCACCATTGCAGCACTTTGCTGTCACTCATGACTGTTTCACCATACACGTTACACAATCGTCGGTGAATTTCAGTTGTGTTGTGCCCCTCCGCATGAAGTATGGGAATTACAACGCACTTCACATTTGTCGGGCGACACCATTGTTCTCGGCATGTTTCCGTGCACACTGTGCGCTTATGACTGACGCGATCAACGGTCATACTAGAGACACAGCGCAATACATCTGCACAAAGTTTCATCTGATATTCACTGTGGTTTGAATGTCGCGGCTGATCGGACCTTGAAAAAATAATAATAATAAAAAAAAAAAAAAAAAAGCCCTCATATAAAATAAACAATTTGTATTTGCATCCATAATATGTACACCATGTAATTGAGAACCTTCTCATTAATGAAATAGTTATGAAAGGACATTTTGTGCAGGTTCCAGCAATTGAAGCAGTCTGGTGTACATCGCAGGAAGACAGCAACATGGTTTGCAGGTCAACCTAGGAGGAGAGACTTCTTGCCTAGGAGTGTCGAGATGAAAGACGTACAGTCTCTTCTGTGTCTATGTGCTGGGGGTGTCGTCCTAAGTACTGCAATCTTCATGGTAGAATTGTATCTAAATAGGATCACCTGGCGACGAAGAGTCTACAGTCTAACCAATTCTTACACAAGCCAACAGATTCACTCACATCAACTCGGTGATCACTGAGCATGGCTATGTGGTGTTTTAGCAACACTTCGTGGTTCTCAAATCTGTTCCCATATTACACTGAAATATTAAGGTGCAAGCAATTCTTGCCTCCTCGATACAAATAGAAATTAAATACTCTTTACTATCTGGTCACGGATTATCCAAGCGTAGTTCAGCAAAAAAATCCTGTTCTGCTGTTATGTGCCAATTCCTGCACAGCAAAAGTGTACAGTTAAACAGCGCTGATACGAAAGCATTTTTGATCATATTTACCAAGCCTCAGGGTGTCTGCCAATTGTTAGTCGTTGTTTTGAATGTTATTTTACACTGCTTATTGTGATTAAAGTTACGAGTAACAAGATGTGACTACATCGCAGGGTCAAACCCGGCCGAAGCCGTCAGATTATTTTACGAGCGTTAAAAATCCCTCAGTATGCCTTCCTTTGGAGGCCAGGTGCTGGTTGCGATGGCATCTAGTAGCCAAGTTTGAAGCTAGGTGTCATGGATGGTAGTATTTGGTAACAAAAGTAGGAACTACTTGAAATTATCGTCTGGAGTCCTTACTTGAATTAAAACAGATACCACACGCTAATACAGCCATCACAATTAACACCGGTATCAGACAGATTCTATACACATCCAAAGTACACGGGGCTACATGACCGCATTGTCGCAGGAATCAACCAGATGTGACCATAAAGAAAAAAACGTGTTCTGAAGTATATAAAGCAAAGAAACTGGAAACGATAAATAAGTTAGAAATGTGTGAATCGGCATCAAAAAAAGACAAAACATTTGTGTGGCTGAAAAGGGATTCGAAAACAGCTGATTGATGTGCTCACAGACTTTGTGTACAGAGTGAGTGCAGGAGCACTGAAAGAAGCGGAATCAAGAAATAATGCATTACTCGCACCGAGGAATCGAAATGTATCGATTTATCATAAGAGAAAGCACCAAATCAAATTTGACTACACCGACCTCTTGACGCTGAGGAAAGTGAAGAGTATTATAAGAAAGTAAATAAATGGTACATCTAGACAAAAAAAAAAAAAAAACAGGATGATTATTTCTCTAAAGCAAGACTAGTGAAATACAGTACTAGGTACATCCGGAAATTAAGTTCCGGTGTTATACGCAGTTTGGGGAATGCGCGGTAGTTGCAGTGACTCAAGGAGAAGAATTCTTACCTCACCACCGCTGAATTCACAAGTTCATGGCAAAACAAGTGTCGTTTCACTTGATGGCTCTTTCTCCAGTGCACCTGGGCTCACTCTGTACACAATGTCCACGTGCATGTAACTTCGCTGTTTCCGAATCTCATTCATCGTTGTGCAGCTGCACGAATATTTTATCAGTTTTGATGCCGATTCACCTGTTTCTAACCAACCATATCTGTCATTTCTGGTTTCTTCGCTATAGATAGAACAACACGTTTAGCCTATGCTTCACGGCCATGTCTTGCCACTAGTAACTTCAGTCACAATAAGAAGTGTGATACTGAATAGCATTCACGACAATGTCTAATAACTGGCAAACTGCCTGAGGCATGGTAAATATCAATAATAGGCTACATTCCTATCGGTGCCGTTTAAGTGTAAGTTAACGCTGGTGGGATTTTAAACAAAATTAGAACAGAACAGGAGTTTTTCTTTTTTGTCGAACTACGCACAGATGATCCGTGCCGGGATAGTGAATAGTTAACTGTACTATGTACAAGTTGTTCAGGCTTGTAGGTCACGGTACATGTTCTCCCGACGTGGACGACTAACGAAGGGAGCGGATCCTTGAAAATACCAAACGCAGTTTTCAGTTAAACATCAGGAGAACACATCCTGCCTGGATCGTCGCCTACAAGCCCGGCCATCTTGTACATAGTTATGAACACCAACCATGAAAGCCTAAGTTGTTACACTAATGACATTAGTATCAGACTTATAAGACCAACCAGAGAATAAATCTACAAAATGGTTGCAATTCTTCAATATTCTTTACACCTGTAATGGCTGACGAAATTCATTTATTGATGAACTGAAAAATAAATTCTGTAATGGCTTTGATGACATTCCAGACATTATTGTTAAAAGAGCCCCAACATTCACAGCTGAGCCTCCAACTGACATAATCAGTAGTTCTCTAGCATCAGGTATATTTCCTCACTTTCTCAAAATATCAAAGTCATATCTTTACTTAAAATTGGGAATAGGGGCTCAGTGACAAATTATAGACCAGTTGCATTGCCGTCTGTTTTCTCAAAAGTTTTAGAAAAAATTGTGTGTGAAAAAATAATGAATTTTATTATCGAACACAATATTCTCTCCAACTGTCAGCATGATTTCAGAAGAACCAAATCCATAGAGACTGCTATTTATAGTTATTTAGACTACATGTGTGAAATACTCTTGACCAAAGAGAACCTATAGTAGGCATATTTCTGGACTTATCAGAAGTATTTGACTTTATAAATCATGCTATTTTACTAGAATAACTAAATAAATATAGCATTCATGGCACTGCAAATGAATGGTTTAGAACACTATTAGAAAATTGCTATCAGGTTACTGAAATTAATTTCTAATGTATGTTACTGATAAAAATGTGATTACCAACATTCAATCAGATCTCAGACCAATGAAATATGGTGTGCCACAGGGTTCTATGTTAGGTCCTTTACTTTTCCTTTCATACATAAATGATCTAAGTGACAGTATTGCTTCACAAAGACTGTAGGTCTTTGCTGACGATACAAGTATTTTAATTAAAGGGCTTGATGAAGCCACGTTACAAGACTGACAATACAGTAATGCAACAGCTCTATTCTTAGTTTGAGTACAACAATTTAATTATTTATATGAAGAGGACGGTATGTATGAATGTCTACATGACTCAAAACAAGGCACTCTGGGAATTTAAAGGTCACAGTAAATCAAGGCAGTACTAAATTTACTAAAACAAATTTTTGTTTTACATATTCAGAGTGATCTAAATTCAGAATGTCATATCGCACAGTTTACTGCAAAACTAAGTTCAGCATACTCTTTTGAATACATATTACTGTATGGTTGTTTTCATTCCATCCTGAAATATGGAATAATTTTGTGGAGTAGCTCAACTTCTAGCGTAACAGCCTTCAGAATACAGAAAATGTCTGTTAGAATAATGAAAGGAGTGTATCAAACTGAATCTTGTAAACCTGGTTTTAAATATTTCTCGATTCTATCTCTGTCATGTATTAATATATTGCAAAAATGCTTTTAGTTTTACGCGACCGTTTATCATATGATCATGAGCCACGGGATCTCCTTTTTACATGGAATCCCAACCACAGAGCATGGCATTTCACTTCGAAAATCTCACATGCATTGACCGGGAATCGAATCCGAACCACCTTGGTGAGAGGCCAACATCTTGACTGCTGCGCCACCACGCCCCCTCCTAATATATTACAGATTATTTTATTTGTGAAGAGAAATATGGAAGGAAATAGCAACGTACGGTATATCAGAAATATATTGATGTCCATCAACATAACACTAGATAAAAATATCCTTTGCATGCCAGTAGCAGTAGCACAACTACTAATCATAAAGGAACTTTCCATATGGGAAAAAAGTTGTATAATAAACGTCCTTCAACCCTTACATCTATTAGCAGTTTAAAGAATTTTAAGTCAAAAATTAAAGGCATTTTTGTTGGGACCTTGCTTTTATCCTCTTGAAGAATATCTATCACAGAGTCATCTTGGCTAAAGCTGTATCTAAATATGCACTCTTGTATGATATGTTATGTATGGTATTCTCTATCCATACGGTGTAGGCTATACACTTATGATACCATACAATGTCAATCACTGTATTTGCAGGCTAACATAAGGGTATATATACACACATCAAAAAAAGTTTTGCATCACCTCGGTTCCCAGATCTCCGGCATATAGACGTTGACTGTGTATATTGTATCAAAGATACAGTCCCTTTGACTGTTCATAGATGTCACTAAAACTGCTCAAAGATGTAAACAACCATGCATGAGCAGGGCCTATTAGACGGAGGGGGTACGACAGCCGATCAGTTCCAGTCATTCCACCAGGACGAAGGTACGCTGCTCATGTTGTCTGTAGTTCTACCATGCCTAGAAGGTCAATACCGCAGTTCGATCGCGTCCGCATTGTTACTTTGTGTCAAGAAGGGCTCTCAACAAGGGAAGTTTCCAGGCGTCTCAGAGTGAACCAAAGCGATGTTGTTCGGACATGGAGGAGGTACAGAGATACAGGAACTGTCGATGACAGGCCTCGCTCAGGCCGCCCAAGGGCTACTACTGTAGTGGATGACCGCTACTTACGGATTGCCGCTCGGAGGAACCCTGACAGCAATGCCACCATGTTGAATAATGCGTTTCGTTCAGCCACAGGACGTCGTGTTTCAACTCAAACTGTGCGCAATAGGCTGCATGATGCGCAACTTCACTCCCGACGTCCATGGCGAGGTCCAGCTTTGCAACCCAGACACCATGCAGCGCGGTACAGATGGGCCCTACAACATGCTGAATGGACCCCACAGAATTGGCATCACGTTCTCTTCACCGATGAGTGTCGCACATGCCTTCAACCAGACAATCGTCGGAGACGTGTTTGGAGGCACCCTGGTCAGGCTGAACGTCTTAGACACACTGTCCAGCGAGTGCAGCAAGGTGGTGGTTCCCTGATGTTTTGGGGTGGCATTATGTGGGGCCGACGTACGCCACTGGTGGTCATGGAAGGCTCCGAAACGGCTTTACGATACCTGAATGACATCCTCCAACCCATAGTGCACCCATATCGGCAGAATATTGGAGAGGCATTTGTCTTCATGGACGACAATTCTTGACCTCATCGTGCACATCTTGTGAATGCGTTCCTTCAAGATAACGACATCGCTCGACTACAGTGGCCAGCATGTTCGCCAGACATGAACCCTATCGAACATGCCTGGGATATGTTGAAAAGGGCTGTTTATGGACGTCTTGACCCACCAACCACTCTGAGAGATTTACGCCGAATTGTCGTTGAGTGGGACAATTTGGACCAACAGTGTCTTGATGAACTTGTGGATAGTATGCCACGACGAATACAGGCATGCATCAATGCAAGAGGACGTGCTACTGGGTATTAGAGGTAGTGGTGTGTACTGCAATCTGGACCACAAATGCTGAAAGTCTAGCTGTATGATGGTACAACATGCAATGTGTGGGTCTCATGAGCAATAAAACGAGCTGAAATGTTGTTTGTGTTGATCTCTATTCCCTTTGTATTTAAAGGTTCCGGAACTCTTGGAACCGAGGTGATGCAAAACTTTTTTTGATGTGTGTATTTCTACATCATCAACCATTTATATGACGCAATAGGATTAAATAAATGAAAAAAATCCACAGCCTGCTTCGAGTCCCCAACCGGGTCAGGAATGGAATGAATGAAGCCCCCATCTAGCGGCGAGGATATGAACTGTGCCGGCTGCCGAGACCTGGCGCACTCCTCTGGGGCAATGATTAAATGAATGACAGATGAAATGATAGTGGAGAGTGTTGCTGGAATGAAATTTTGACAGGGAAAACCGGAGTACCCGGAGAAAAACCTGTCTGCCTCCGTTTTGTCCAGCACAGATCTCACATGGAGTGACCGGGGTTTGAACCACGGACCCAGCGGTGAGAGGCCGGCGTCTGCCGCCTAAGCCACGGAGGCTTCAATAGGATTAAATAAATAAAATAATTAAAATGATAGCTTGCCACGGTGGGTGAGTGGTCAATGTGTCGGTCTACTAACCGCAAGCTTACAGGTTCGCTCCTGGCCATGGTAAGTGATTTTTGAAAGGCGGCAAAAATACGACACGCATGTCATACGATATTGGCATGTCAAATAACCCATTTGAATTCAGTAGGCCGTGTTCATAATGGCAAAATTAATCTCGGGAGTTTCCGCCAACACAAAGTTCCTCATTTCTCTACTAGAAGCACTATAGTGTTCAAGGAGCTTAGCTATCTAACCTCATTGACTTTCATAATAATTCAAGGAACAATGAAATTCGACATGCAAGCTACCCTCTGGGTGTCAAATTACAAAGCTTGCACCCGGCACCTGAGGCCATACGATATTATTATTATTAAATTGATTAGTACAACATATTATATAATTAATTCACAGAATATATAAAACAATGTAAAACAAATAGATAACAAAAACATAGAAATTGGCCTCTTGTTCCTTAGACCAGAATCCCCCTACCAATCACATACACTGAAGAAAATGGAAATTGCAACACCATGAAGGCATTGGTCGTTTGTGTTGATTTTCAAGATATCGAACGATGCCATGTAGGTATGTAAACGATCAAAGTTTCAGACCCATTGGATTGTTGCTACAGGTCTCCCCACGTGATTAGTCGCGGAGGAATCGACTCCAGTATACGGACTCTGGTGTAGCGTAGTTGACTTGCAGTCTGTGCAGTGAAGTGTACCCCGTCAAACATACTTCGACGACAGAGAAGAGCACGCTAACAACAACTGTCGCCATTTGAGAGGGCTCAGATAATTGGGCTGTGTGAGGCTGGATTATTGCTAAGGACTGTCGCTGCACGTGTTGGCCGACAGGCATCTACGGTACAACGTGTATGGCAGCAGTGGTCAAATGTAGGTACCCATACTCGTAGATCTGGCACAGGCCCAGCGCGACGGACAACTGTGAGAGAGGATCGCCGCATCATTCGGATGGTCCGGATGGAACCCCAAGCAACAGCAGCGCAAATTCGAGCAGCTGTGGCACCCCACGTTACACAACAAACAGTTGGTAATCGCCTGCGTGCAGCTGGCTTGCGATCCCGTGTCCCTGCAGAAGGTGTTCCATTGACCCTACAACAGCGACCTGTAAGGCTGGCCTGGTGTCGAGAACGATCGACGTGGGTCGACGAATGGCATAGGGTCGTCTTAAGTGATGAATCTCGCTTCTGTCTTGCCCGCAATGATCCCTGGAATCATGTGCGCCGACGTACCGGGGAGAGGGCCGCCCAGACCTTATTGTCAAGAGGCACACAGGGCCAACACCAAGTATTATGGTCTGAGGAGCTATTGGCTTTAATGTGAAATCACAATTAATGCTTGTTGAGGGCACTATGATTGCTCGACAGTACGTTGATAGGGTACTCAATCCAGTGGTTGTCCCTATGATGGCGAACATTGCTAATGGGATGTTTCAGCAGGACACTGTCCGGGTTCACACTGCACGCATCTCCAGAGAAGCTCTCCACGACATCACAACCTTACAATGGCCCGCCAGATCCCCGGACCTTAGTCCTATTGAGCATGTGTGGGACTTGATGGGTCGACAACTGACCAACCGTCCTCAGCCACCCACAACTCTGGAACAACTGATCCATGCAGTGCAGCAAGCATGGGCCACAATTCCTCAGGAAGCGATCCAGGGCTTTATTGACTCCATGCCTCGACGAATTCATCAATGTATTGCAGCTCGTGGTGGGCACATCCTGTATTGATTGTTGTCCAAACTTGCGGTCAGAGGGACCTGAAAGTGTAATCATCGAATCACAACCAAACACTCGTCCTGCATGTTCAATTGCAGCAATGTAGCACCACTCCTTCTGGGTATTGCTATTTCCATTTTCTTCAGTGTAACACATACCTTCCTCGCTGCCTGCCATAAGACAGCATAGCGAGAGACCTCAGTGCGGTGCTGTTTTCGACACATGAATGACAAAATTATAGCATAGTATTAGTAGGTTCAGTCATGGTTCCGTATTGATTGAACAATCAAGTATAATAAAAGGGGGAGAAGAATTCCGCCAGATCAATACATAAAATTTTACATTCATAGGGCTATATTAAACCCTTTTGGTACATGTTTCGGGGCCTATTAGGCTATGTAATTTTTTTTGTATTGATCAGGCGGAATTCCTTTCCCCCTTTTATTATACTTGAAAGTTAGAGCATGCAAGCTGGCCTTGGTAGAACATACTGGAATGAGTCAATGTGGGACAGAAGAGGACGTCTTGCATGTCAACACAAACTGTTACAATACTCTTAGTGGCAACAGTAGTATTGGACTTCAGATTTGAATATGCCGGTTCTGCCTGGCGCCAAACTAATAGTCTCGTAACATGGTAGTTCGAATTACCATTCAGCCGTGTTTTGTGCATCAGTACGTGGAAAATGCCTCATACATCGTTGTGCAGCCATAAAGTCAACTTGCCCAAAAATTGTGCTATACAGTGTTGTTCAATGGTATGCTTCAATTTGCCATACTTTCCTCATTTAATAAGCTATGATTTTAACTTAATCCTTTTCTTCTCTTTATAGATCTTGGTTCCATCCTGACAATTTACACGGACCACTTAACACAACAGTAACAGTCAAAAAGGAAGTTCATTTAAAAGTCTTTAAATTAAAAACATAACAAAGTGAAATCTCAAAATTAAATTACAGTAATTCAGACATCCTAAGAAAGGTTAATAGACAGGATTTTCACCAAAACACATTCTATGACCCCATTCCACAAATTTCACAACAGCAGCACCACAGAACATTTTCAAGAAGACAGAAAATTTTAGAAAGGAAGAGCTTTTTATAAATTATAAATTATGACGTACTTTTAAAAGTGTTTTTTTAATTTTTTTTTAATCATCATCATCTTGAGCAGTTTCCAACCGCTGGTCGGTTTTTTTTTAATGATGTGTCTAAATTACCAAAAGACTTTTAGCTGAAGAAGAGCACCTTTTGTGCTTGAAACATGTACTTACTTAAAGACATGTTCTATTGACAAGGCGGAAAAACGTATTTAATTTAATTTGCAGTGAATCATCATCATCTTGCACAGTTTCCAGCCACTGGCCTCTCCAACGTCTTCTGTCTTCCCACCATCTCTCAGCCTCCACCCTTGTCCAGTCTTCTCCTCTCTTCTTCACGCTTTCTTCCACCCCCTTCAGCCACCTGTCTCTCGGTCTCTTTCCTTCCCACTTCATCTCGTGTATCCTCCTGGGTATCCTCTTCTCCTCCATTCGTTTTATATGTCCATACCATCTAAGTCTAGATTTCTCTATACCATCCTGTAATGGTTTCTCCTTCATTAATTCTCTGGTCCTCTCATTTCTTATTCTGTCCATCTTTGTAGTTCCAATACTGCTTCTCAAGAACCTCATCTCACTGGCCTGTTGTAACTTAAGTCAATATAGACTAGATAGAAAGTACCGTATTTCCTCGCATAATCGTCGCACCCCACTTTTCAAACACTAAAATAGGTTTATAAAATTTCATCGCATAGCATTATTCGTATTTGTGCGCCAGTCAGTTGCACATTCTGCCGCAACTTTGTCAGAAGAAAAATATCTCGTCTTTATGCTTGCGGGCTATGAACTGTGACGCGAGCAGCAAGCTTTGTCGCTTAGCACATTCCGCGAGCGTATAATTTGGCGTGATCTTGTCAGGAGAAAGTAAACTCGTCTTTATGCCTGCGGGCTATGAACTGTGACACGAGCAGCCAGCGCACATTCCGCGAGCTTATAGGCCTAATCTGGCATGATCTTGTCAGGAGAAAGTAATCTCGTTTTTATGCATGCGGGCTATGAGCTATGACGCGAGCGGCCAGCGCACATTCCACGAGCTTATAGGCCAAATCTGGCGTGAACTTGTCAGGAGAAAGTAATCTCGTCTTTGTGCCTGCGGGCTATGAACTGTGACAGGAGTGGCCAGCGCACATTCCGCGAGCTTATAGGCCTAATCTGGCGTGGTCTTGTCAGCAGAAAATAATCTAGTTTTTATGCCTGCGGGCTATGAACTGTGACGCGAGCGGCCAGCGCACATTTCGCGAGCTTATAGGCCTAATCTGGCGTGATCTTGTCAGGAGAAAGTATCTCGTTTTTATGCCTGCGGGCTATGAACTGTGACGCGAGCGGCCAGCGTAAACTCCGTGAGCTTATTGGCCTAATCTTGTTAGGAGAAAGTAATCTCGTCTTTATGCCTGCGGGCTATGAACTGTGACGGACGAGAGCGGCCAGCACACATTCCGCGAGTTTATAGGCCTAATCTGGCGTGATCTTGTCAGGAGAAAGTATCTCGTCTTTATGCCTGCTGGCTATGAACCACGACGCGAACGACCAGCTTCGTCAGCACATTCCGCGAGCTTTAACCTGTCGTGACCTTGTTAGAAGAAAAAAGCCTGTCTCTGACTGCAGGCTATGACTCACGCCAGACTCACGCTACGCGAATGACTGGCCCGTGCAGCAAATAATGATACAGCATATTCTTTGAACTTAAATATTCTTCGAATAATCGTCGCACCCTGCGTTTTACCAAGGATTTTAGGCTAAAATAGTGCGACGATTATGCGAGAAAATACGGTAATCATGGTTGTTATGTGCACTTATAAATTCTCTATGGCAACTTTCAGAAGATTTAAATGCCAACTGAAAACCAGCATGAAGATGACCATTACAAATCCACAAGTGTGGGGAGAAAATTATTAGTGCCATACCTGTCACGTTCATCCACCTAGCAGTTCTTAGGCTATACGCGTGCAAAGGGAGACACAAAAATTTTATTATTGCATGCGTTTGTCATGAAACAGTCTGAAACATGTAAATAATGCAAAAGTCAGGAGATATTTACCAAAAAAAAAAAAAAACAACAAAAAGAACCTTTTATTCTGATGTTTAGAGATGTCCCTTTCTCTGTGATGCAATCCTTTGGCACAGATGCTCGCTCACCTCGCTGTTCCCTTGTTATTGTGACGTACTTGTCCCTGTGCTTCGTGCCTGATCCCTTGTGGCTACTCATGGCGAGAATAGGGGGGAGCAGGAGGCGAGTGGGTGTCAACCTGTGATGTTGTCATGCTAGGCCTGGAAGCAGTTCTTGGTCCGCTGGGGTTGGAACTGGTTGTCCGGCTTTACCTGGTGGATTTCGATCGTGAGGGCACTCTCTTACTGGTTTTACATCCATCATTTAAGTTTGTTTGCTCTGTTCAGTGGAGTGACCTGTTTTCCAGTTCTAACTTGTTGAGTTTGTGTTCTTGTACGATTATCCTACGTAGTATGGATTTTTTATTGAGTTTCGTAGTGACAAAAGAGGATGAAGCCAAAGTCAAATCACTGCCAATGTTTAGAAAGGCTGAGTGTTCTTGAGATGCTTCAGATGCACATTAATGTGCATGGTGCTGATGGCATCGAATATCACATTTTAAATGTTGAAGGTGCTTTATTTCGCATTAAATGAAAGCAGGAAAAAAGAAAGTGTCAATAAAAGACCTTATTGGTAGGGACTGATGATGTTCTTGAACAAATTGGGGCATGAAACTATATTTTAATGTGTTTACGAACTGTGACATAACAGGCAATGAAACAAATGCAGATTTTTTCTAATATAAGGACATTTATTTTATTGTTTAAAAATTAGTATCAAGGCCTTAAATGTATTCTTTACCAGTATAACTAATTTCTGACCAATATTTTGCATATTTGTACTTTTGTAGGTCAGCTGGTTTTAAACATCTCCTCACATCTATTGATTTCATACATCCATAGTTTTTTTAATTTTCATGTCTCTCCTTAAAAATAATGAATTGAAGTTTCGTTATTCTCACATTTCAGGTAACTATGAGATTATAAGTCGATGTACCTAACTGTAATTCTTGTTCCTTTTCTCTAATTGTCTTCACCTCTGTTCATCACCCAAGAAGTCTATCCACTTCTTATTCTTTGCCCTTTCTGTTTACCCTCAGGTAGCAGAATAGTTGGGTGGGGGGTGCAATTAAGTCGAAAACTTTTTTTTTTTCAATGAGTTCCATATTCACAAGGGATGAAGACGACTCAATAAAACCCCTGGCTAACCAGGCGTCCTGAATTAGAGTTTGTGTGCGATAGGGTGGCCAGTTCTGTTCCACTCCTCCTTCTGCCAGACCATCTGGCAGGTTCCAATTTCATATCACGAGGCTGGGACACCCCGTACCAGACCATACCAAGGCTTAAATTCTTGGTTAGAGATGGGAATCGAACCCGGAATCTTTTGGGGTGACAGCCAACAATGCTAGCCACTGCGCCATGAGGTGGTCTTAAATTTGATACCATATTAAAATATTTTAGGTACAAGGAGGAATATAACGCTTCATATATTGTCTCATTTATTTTCATTAGAAGAGTAATGTGGAAAAAGAATAGTCAGTTCTTCAATGATGATGATGATTTGAATGGCCTCAGCTAACTTTTAGTTGGGAGGCATTTAGGATGTCAACTCTCCAATTTCAATATTTCATTTAGCACAGCCATCTGGCAGCAAAACCAGAAGTCTATTGGGTGACTTGTGGTCAAGATTTAATTAATTTTGTCTTGTAATCATCAAATGTGCTATAAGAGGTCTTTTATGAGCCGACATAATATGACTAAGAGTGCCACCCTTAAAATATCCAACTTCCTCACGTCATACATATTGTAGACTAGATAGTATTACCATATATCGATGGCCTAGAAAGGAAACCGCATATCTCGCACTCATCAATTACGTGGAAATGTTCCGTAACTGGCTCTGGAATAGGGAATATTTTTGCTCTACTAGCCAAAGTGAGATGCCAGTTTCTCATTCTAGGCCATCGATATAACTGAATATAAGACCACTCTGAATATAAGATGAAGACGAGTTTTGAGCACCATCTACAAGTTTCTATGTTTTAGCCGTGCTTTTTTGTTTTTGGGTTTGGTAGCCGTTTTGTAGAGCAATTTTGTTTTGTACGTTGGATCTGATGATTCTAGCTTGACGAGCGAAATACGACATCCTTATTAGCTCTTCTGTAATCCATAACAAATATATAAATATTTTAATCACATGTAATTTTTTTCAGGTTGTTTCTTCATTTGTCTCTGTGATTGGGTTTATATTGCATACCTGCCAACTTTTGAAAAGGGCTATCAGTAAAACTCACGCGCGACAAAAAAAATCTAACGATTTTCGACATACCCCGGCTTGACGAAAATAATAATACTTCTGGGCTACAAAATACAATAATTCATGCTTTAAACAGGATACTTCAATGAAATCATATCTACTTACATGATTTGTAGATGAACATAACAATCAAGAAGAAATCCATGTTAATCAGCAGCAGGCGTGGTGAATATCGGTTTGGAGCAGACATAACAGGACTTCCTTGATAGATTAAGCTGATATACGATAATTGAAAAAGGCTTTAAACAATAAAACTTGTTTAACGTAACACAGGCAAGAAATAATATAATACACACTGCAAATCACATGCTAGTTCGACTTTTAAGTCATGGTTGTGGCCTTTTTAGCTTCCTGCAAACAGTCTTGAGAAAATGTTTTGTCATAACAGGGACCAGAACTCCTGGTCTTCAAAATAGAAATAGACTCCAGAGATTCATTGGACATGGATGACCTGAACTGTGTTCTATTTTTCTTCACAAAGCTAAAAAAAAACATTCACATTCTGCATAGCTATGGGGTATGGTGAGAATAGAGAGCAATACTCTAAAAATTCGGTTATACTTAAGAAGTCCATCGGCTCCACGAATTCTTGATATTTGTGCCCAACTGGAATCACTTGCAGCATCTTGATGTGCAGCCAAAGAGTCATCTACCTGAAGAGCTGTGAACTGCCTCTGAAGCACATTCACCACCTCATCTGTAGTTTCATTCTCTTCCTTGCATAACATGATAGGAAACTTTTCCAAGAAAAAACGAATGGAAGATAAGTGTGAATCTTCAATTTTGTCTAACCTAGCAACTTGAGCATTCTTTAACACGTCATCCTTGAGTGGAAACTTGTTGATGATGTAGTCACAGGCAGTATAAAAGTAGTTTCTCACTGATGAAAAGAAAAGGAATTTATCTGTATCCGGTCCGTTCTGAAGGCACTTAACAACTTCAGATGATGCATTTTTTGCCATTTTATTTACAATACATGTCGTTTTCGTGCGACCACAACTATATTTCTTTGCAACTTCTGATGTGGGAAACATCTTCTTAAATAAAGCTCCAGCATGATCAGCCGCACTTAAGGGCACATTGTGTTCCACCAAAAAGGAAGTAAACAGACACTCGGCCCTAATTACGTCACTGTAAACGTTTCCAGACTTAGCAAAAAAGGTGTTGATTTTCTTGCTATCTTCTTCGATTTAACATAACTAATGTGTTTACCGCACTTCACATGATTACTTAAATCGTTTTTTCCACCATATGCAATATTAATATCACACCCACATACCGTGCAAAAGGCAAATTTTTATCTCTTTCTTGATTTTAGTATGCACGGAAAATCAACCGAGTATGATTCTTTAAATGTCTGGAAGTACTGTTTCTTGTTGGATTTGTTCATTCTCGATATCTACTAAAACATCGAAAGGAACCTGGATCACTGAACGTCACATAAAATTATAACATAAAACAATTAAGACAGCCAACACTTCATTAAAACATGTCAAAACACACCAACCATTAAATGAACACGACGCCAACCTCGTGAAGATAGAATATGCACATGGTAGAAAAAAATAAACACACACACACGTGGAACGAATGTAATTAGTCCAAGGAATACAGGAAACTGCGAAGCACGAAGTTATAGCCAAAAACTCGAACGCTTCATTAAAATATGCCATAACCTTAAAAGACGAAAACATTCAAGGAACGCCAACTTCGCGAACAATGAACAACTAACGTGGTCAAAGAATATGGTTTAAATCGCAACGAGCGAACGGAGCGGAACAAAGAATATGCGAAGCAGAGCCTGTCAACACCTAAGATTCACATGCAAGAACGGTTATCCCGGCTTCAAATTCAATTACGATGACGACACAGCCATCACACGGTTAAAAGTACGAATCATATCAAAGAACGAGTTATCGACTATCGTGGACTTGCCTTCGACCCACGCAAACAATCGATTGTACGGAAGTGGGCGGTATTATCGAATGTAAATTATCGTTTCAAATTTTTGTCCGCGAAATCGTAAAATGACACCGTTCGTCCGTAAAACCGTAAAATGCTGCAATTTCCGTAAATTTTACGGATAAACCGTAAAAGTTGGCAGGTATGATATTGTGTTCACCGACTGAAAGCTGGTTCTTAAGTTTAGGGGCTGCGACAACGCGGTCATGTAGCCCCGTGTACTTTGGGTGTGTGTAGAATCTGTCTGATAACCGGTGGTAATTGTGATGACGGTATTAGTGTGTGTTATCTGTTTTTTAATTTAAGTACTGCAACTTAGAATTTTTCAAATAGATCCTACTTTTGCCGCCAAGCGCCACCGTCAACGACTACTAGGCCAAGTTCAGAACTTAGCTACTAGACGCCACCGCAGTCGGCTCTTGGCAACTAACGTAGAAACCTAAGAGCGTTGTTTACATTCTTAACCTATCCAATTTAGCTTCACACAGGTGCAATTAGTGGAAGGTTCTTTAACATGCCATAAATCTATGACATGGGACCGCCGGCTTTACTTCCCCTCCGAAGGAAGGCATACTGAGGGATTTTTAACGCTCTTAAAAAATCTGACGGCTTCGGCCGGGTTTGAACCCCCCGGCTGAAAGCTACAATATCAATATCATTAGCTGTATCAATATGTTTACACAGACATTTAACAGCTCCGTTTTGCACATGCTCTACCAGTGCAAGTTAACTACTCCATCTGTATGGAGCTTGTTGATGTCAGCTTCCAAGTAGGCACCTCAGAGCAGTCCAGTCTTGGAGACCATACACACAATCTTTGTTTCAGTTTCTGTTCAGTTTGGCAGCTGAAAGTGTATCCCTTCAAGAAATCTCCATCATGAAGACAGCCATAGGACAATCATACTGCTGATACAGGCACGTTGGTGAACCACTCGGGGAGGAAACTCAATTCTGAAGGTCCGGATACTTTAGTGTACGTCACATCCGATCCAGGTCTCCACATGAATCTCCACACCGTAGTAGGATCCTCTTCTTGTACCACTCTTCTTGTAAAAGATAGGAAGCTATTACAGAAATTCATGCACACGGATGGGTCCCAGGCATTCTGAAACACAAGCAACAACACCAATTGAATAAAGCTTAAAGAGAGGGATGGATCAAGTGGTTGATCCTCATGCTATTAACCATGCTGTATGGTCAGTATTGATGAATGAAAAACATTGAAGAAACCTTATAACATTAATTATAAGATAACTAGATGTCAGCCTTGTCAATACAATATGAAACTTATATACAGTGGAACCTCGTCAGTACGTTTTTCAAGGGACTGAAAAATTTGAATGTTAAAAGCGGGAAAACGTACTAATTGAAAATTATAATTAAACCTCATTAATTTCTTTCAGTAAGGGAAATGTAAAAAACGCGTTAATCAGAAGTACCTACTATACCTGTTATGTCGCGACCTTTGCCCGGTTGTTGGCAAGGAATGTTATCTCAGAGCGGTCGATCTCACATTCCACTAGGGGTGGACAAAGAATGCTTTCAGGGCTGACAAAAATGCGATCATACTAAGCGATGCGCGGCGCGTGCTACTGTCTTACTTTTAAGAGTTGCCTATACCTCGTAAGTCGCAACCCTCGCCCGCTTGTTGGCAAGGAATGTTATCTCAGAGCGGTGGGTCTCACATTCCACTAGGGGTGGACAAAGAAGGCTTTCAGCGCTAACGAAAATGCGATCGTACTAAGCGATGCACGGCAAAATGTGCGACGTGATAAATAAGGTACTTTTACATTATTGTCATCAGATAAGAATCGGGACTTGAAAATTACAACGTGATAAGCGATAAAATGTACTAATGAGGAACATGTTAACGAGGTTCTATTGTATTCAAGAATTACATGTTTCAGGATTATTGGATCTGAAGAAGTATTATAACTACAGTCCTGGATTTTTGGTTTTAACGATATCCATGAAATATTTCTGCAAACATATATATGTCATCACAACGATATAAAATTATTTTGCGAAATGTGTTACTTTCACCATAAAATGCAATTAATTTTCCAACGAAATGCTGGTAATAAGATTTTCTTTAAAAAGAATTGAAGTAGTTCCACCAACTGTCCTTTCATAGAAAACAAGAGATATAAAATATAAATGTTTCATAAGATATGGGACTACGAAGTCCCTTCTCGAGCTTGATTGGATGAAGTACTGAAATCCTGGAAACAATGCTCTGCTTATACTATGGGAACAGCATAAGTCTCACGAGTTAGTGAGGAAAGGACTATCGTAGTCATGGAGAATACTGTATTTGTTAAGTAAATGTTAGGTTATGTATTATTATAATTCATTTGAGTTTTAGTCTTTTTTTATTTGTTTTGGGGTGGCAGGCGGGGGAGAAGAAGAACGTAGAATAAATTGTTGGTTATTCATCCAAATGTTTCTAATAGTTCATTATTTAACCAAATCTGTACACCGTACTATTAAGTACACTTACACCTAAGTTTTTTATTTCACCGCTTTGAACCCTTTTATATTACCATAAATTAGGGTCCCTAATTATAACTGCAAGTAGAGTGAGGGCCCTCCCTAAAGAACGGAGACTCGCAGATGCTGTATGGCGGCTGGAGCACTGTGTATTGCAGCGTGTTGAGCACGGCATTGGCGTAGCGCCCAACTAGTTTAACATATTTACACTTTTTAACATATTTAATAATAATAATAATTAATTACATGAATTTCAGAGTAATGCTGTCCTTCAATTTCTAAACACACGTTGGACCGACGTAGGAAGGTTTGGTGCACTCGCAGTAATTCATCCTTACTGATATTTCGTATCAGTGCAGTTATTTTGTTCACAAAAGTCTCCAGAGTGTGCAAATTGTTTCTGTATACCTTTAGTTTAAGTTTCCCCACAAGTAAAAATTGCATGGTGCTGAAACTTACAAACAAATTTACTGCAAACTTCTTCTTGAGAAGACAAGTTTCCACTAGAAAATTTGATGTTTAGTTCTATACCTAACTATGTTCACGGGATACGAGTTAGGCTACAGTACTTAATTATCACAACCAAGGTATCTTGCCAGCTGCGTATGTAATTAATGCTATGACAGTATCCAGGGCTTCCCATCCCGTTGTTGTAATCGGTACATACTATAAATCTCGAGGGAGTCATTGTGATCTGTCCGCGGCACAGCCTCTGCAAAGTTTCGTTCTATAGGGAGGGCCCTCACTGTATTATATTGCATTGACAAGGCTGACATCCAGTTATCTTATAATTAATGTTATATGTAACAGTATAATGTTATAAGGCTTGTTCAATGTTATGTGTTAAGAAATATATGCAGGCAAAATTCTAGCACAAGCATGAACTCTATTTCCTAAAAAAATGAATCTTGTTTCTATATTACTTTGGAGGACTAGGAAAATATGAGCCCAATTCTTCTGAAGTTAATATAGAATAATATTCTTGTAATTAATAATAATAATGTTATTGGTCTTACGTCCCTTTTAACTACTGAGGCTTTTAGAGACACCGGGGTGCCAGAATATTGTCCTAGAGGGGATCTGTAACGTGCCAGTAAATTTATTGACACAGCTCCCTCACATTTGCACACCCTCAAATGCCAACTGACTGTGCCAGGATTCGATCCTGCAACCTTGGGTACAGCAGGAAGGAACGTTACCACTGCTTCACGCAACCAGTGTATTGTCTTGCAATTGCACTAGGGAACAATTTTCCTTTGTTGCATTCATAACGCCACTTACTCCTACTTAGTTTGGGTTGTATCCTGATCTCAAATCTGAAATAGTATTTCTCTAGACCAGGGGTTCCCAACCTGGGGGGCGTGAAGTGATTTCTGAATAAGTTTTTTTAACTCAAATATTACAATTTTGTAAAATAAACATTTTTTTGAATCTCTCCAGGTGATTGTCGCACCAAGTCAATCGTTCAAAAGCACTGGTAATTGCCAACTGTCAGCACAAACCTCTGCGGAGCCGCGAGGTTGGAGGTGAAATAAGGAATTTGCTGTGTTGCAAGGAGCAAAATTACGCCAATTTTATCGTCTGGTTGGCATATCTTTGTGATTTCTTTAAAGCTCTGAACAGTTTGAACTTGTATTTTCAAAGACATCCCTATTTATGCGAGTCAGGATTTTCAACGCTGAGTGTCATAGAGCAGCGCTGTCGGCTTGATGTTGCAAGTAATCTCCTCTGTGGTCTGTCAAATATCAAACCAAACATACCGAATCTTACCAAGAGAAAACAGTGTCAACCCTCCACTGACATTTGTTGACTAATTTAAGCATTTGTTGTCAAAGTGTGTTATTTGTATTGTGCTAAAATGAAGTTAGTATGTAATAGATAGGCCTATTCCATTATGTACTGTAGTGTTATTAGGTTAGGTCTATATCCTCCGCATTAATTGAAGAGGTTATAGAAGCGATGAGTGGTGGGGAGGAAGGGGGGGGGGGGGAGGGGGGCGATGAACTCCCGTATCTGAAAAGGGGGGTGTCAGCTGACAAAGTTGGGAACCACTGCTCTAGACTATAAGCTAAACTTTTTCTTTTTTAAAATTGTAATTCAAGATATTTGGTTTCATGTAAATGCAAAGTTTTCAACATTTGGATATAATCTTGAACATCATTCAATTGGGAATATTATCAATATATTCACCAAAACATGCAATTACATCAGAATTTGTTTATCTTAAAATGCAACAAAATAAAATTATTTCAACAGGAATATAGGCCTATACATACTTTTCCTAAAAATAACATGTATATGCGAATAGTGATGGAAGATGGGGCAAATACAGTGGATATTTTAAACTGTAACATTAAACTACTAACTGCATAAAAATTAGATAATAATAATGTTATTGGTTTTACGTCCATTTCAGGAGCAGATGACCTCGTAGTTCCGCCCCTTTAAATAACAATAACTAACTACGTCCATTTTAACAACTGCGGCTTTTACAGACACCGGCGTGCCGGAATTTTGCCCTGAAGGGGATCTTTAACGTGCCAGTAAATCTAACACAGCTCCCTCGCATTTGGGTACCCTCAAATGCCAACTAGCTGCGCCAGGATTTGATCCTGCAACCATGGACACAGCAAGCAAGAAAGTTACCGCTGAGCCATGCAGCCAGCCGATGAAAACTAGAGCATGCACACAAAAAATTATTACAGATTTGGAATTAGTGATGCAGAAATACTACAGGAAAAGAATGTGCTTAGTCCATTTTTTGCTAACTTGAATTAGTAACCCCACCTGGTGCCATTTTTCTGCTGATGCTTTTTTATCAGAAACACCCATATATCGAATCCGGAGCATGTTTAAATTAGTTTCCGTCCGTGCTTATTAATTTTGCATCTGTTCAATTTTTATCATACATAGTGGCCACCTTTAAATGCTACAAAATGCTACATTTTTTAATCCAAACTGCTACAAAATTAATCTCAATACACTATTTTCTCATACCTTTAATATTGTGTACCCCCGCCCAATCAATGTTAGCCAACTGAAAAGTACATATTAACACACTGATTTTATACAGTATTGAGTAAGGAACATTTATTGTTCTTTTCTGAATGTATGTGCCTCCCGCAAGTGCATACAGACATGTCTTTTCTGAGAAATATAATATTGAATTAAATATTACCTTTGCAGACTTGGGGAAATCCTTCACCTTGTGCTGCTTAACCTGACGAACCATACCACTGTCGTTTCGATATCCACACAGAACACGCTCGATGCCCACCAGGAAACTCTGTCCCCACCACTTGATGAGCTTGTATCTGAGCATTCAAAAGAAGAAATTAGTCCATCTCAAAACAACATAAGCTGCAATCTACCAACACCATCACTGGAACACTTTTCTGCTGATTAAAACATCTGTAAACAAGATGCATATTTTGGTTGGTTCCTAAGTTTAGGGGCTGCGACAACGCGGTCATGTAGCCCCGTATACTTTGGGTGTGTGTAGAATCTGTCTGATATCCGGTGTTAATTGTGATGACTTTATTAGTGTGTGTTATCTGTTTTTTAATTCAAGTAAGGACGGCAGACATTGAATTTTTTCAAGCAGTTCCTACTTTTGCCACCAAACGCCACCGTCAACAACCAACTAGTTCAGAACTTAGTTACCAGATGCCACCGCAGTCCGCTCTTGACGATGAACGTAGGAACCTAAGAACGTTAGTCAAATGTTTAACCTATATATAATTTAGCTTCACACAGGTGTAATTAGTGGAAGGTTCTTTAACATGCCATAAATCTATGACATGGGACCGCCGGCTTTACTTCTCCTCCGAAGGAACGCAGACTGAGGGATTTTGAACTTTCTTAAAAAAAAACGATGACTTCAGGCCCGTTTGAACCCGCGATCTTGGGCATAGAAGCTCATGCCTTGACTCCTGTTCAGTTCAAACTCTGTTTATCACTTTAATCCTCTCCTTCAACTATCTCCTCTTTTTGTTTTCTACCTACTGTATGGCTGAAGATCGCTGTAGTCGCGATGTCGGCCAGTTCTCCTTAGAAGGGCATTTTGCCCTCCTCCAGGGGACAAATCGACTTCAATAATTATTATTGTTGATATTATTATTATATTCTTCTTCTTTTAAATGGCCCAGCTAAGGACCACTACGTTCAACTTTTTTAGCTTGAATGAATGTCTTTTATAATCATTTTCTGTGTTGACATTATATATATCTACTTTACTTATTATGACCACTGTACAACACAACTTACTTTGCTTGAGGTGCTAACTCCTCTTCAGGGACATGTTTCGGACTTCCAAGCAGTCCTCCTCCAGCCTAGTAAATTTACTGAACTAGGCTGAAAAAGGACTTCTTGGAAGTTCGACACATGTCCCTGAAGAGGAGTTAGCACCTCAAGCAAAGTAAGTTGTGTTGTACAGTGGACATAATAAGTAAAGTAGACCTTTCAGCTTGGCGAGGGACTTGATGTTCACCGAATATTCGCGCATTCTCTGGCTATGTTGCTCCTTTCTCTCCTTTGACCAGATGGTGCTGGTTTTCTTACAGTTCTTCAGTTCTTGGATGTCCTTGTTAACTTCTGTTAGCCACGGTGTCACGATCTTTCTATTCTTCCAGTAGTTGAGAAGCCGGTTGGTTAGTCTTGTTGGGTTCATCCTTGAGACATGCCGGTAGAATGCCAGACATCTCTTCCTGGCCACATCTGTGATTTTCTCAGTATATCTGAACAGCTCCTGATTTGGTCTTCTTCTGTACTCGTCATCTATTTTCTCAGGATTTTCTTCTCCTCTTAATTGGTTAAGCATATGCATAATTGATTGCAGTGGTCCAATGTTGGCCATAAAATATAAAATAAATAAATACTTATTATTAGTGGCCTTCTCAGCATGTATCTTGGTAAGGTATACCATAGCAACTGATGAGCCCAATGGTCTCAGAGACAAAATGTTGGCAAATAGATTGAGAAGCTTGGGCAATTTCAGTTCCTTTCAAATTTGAATAGATATGGAAGTAGCAATTTGGGTGATCAATGTTGATAGTTATAGTTAGTTATTGTTGCTTTAAGGGGAAGAACAGCGAGATCATCAGCACCTTAATGACAGTAACACGATAAGTTGTGGGCATAATCTCAGTGCTAACAGTCAAAGTACAGACATATGGTATGTTAAGGGATAAAAAGGTAAAAAAAAAAAAAAAAAATTCTATTAGAGGTTTTAAAGCGGCAATCAAATGTAACGCTCGTTTAAATGTAACGCATCTGATTTATTTAACACAAAATACATGAACTGTTTAAATGCGTTGTGCCGTGAACAGATCATAAAACGAACTGTTTAAAAGTTAGTTGAGGGCGCTAGTTGTGCCTATCGATCAGGATGGAGGTCGATACCGGCAGGTGCCGATCTCACCAACACTTCCCCTCGACCAACAGCCGGAGTCATCCTGGTGCATGTGGTCTCAAGCCAAGGCTTTGAGCACATTTCTCGTGCTTGGGCCTTGACAATCCTTTTGTCAATATGTCGGCAGGCATCTCATCCGTTGGAGTGTACTCCACCGAAACCACCTTTTTGGCCACGGCATCTCAGATGAAATGGTGCCTGATGTCGATGTGCTTCGTCCGTGAATTAAACATAGGATTCGACGTCAGCTTCTGCGCACCTACATTGTCGTTCTTCACTGGGACAACATCTATCGGTTTTCCGAAGTCTTTCAGGAGTTTCCTCATGTGTAGAGCTTCCTTGGTTGCTTCTGTCAAGGCCATGTATTCGGCCTCCGTCGACGACAGGGCCACAGTAGGCTGCTTCTTGGACTCCTAACTCACTGCAGCGCCGCCTAGTGTGAACGCGTATCCCGTGTACGATTTTCGATCCACCAGGCAGCTTCCCCAGTCAGCGTCCACGTACATCACCGCTGGACCGCTGGATTTGGAGTACATGAGGCCGAGATCACGTGTGTTAGCGAGGTATCGCAAGACACGTTTCGCAGCCTTCCAGTGCTGCTGTCCGTGACAGTCGTTGAACTGAGAGAGAGAACTGACTGCATGGGATATGTCCGGCCTTGTTCCCACTGACAGGTACATTAGAGCTCCTATCAACTGTCGGTAGGGGACGCTCTCCGCTTGTTCGCCAGGGTTCACGTCTTCCTTCTGCAGCTTCGTACCTGGATCAATGGGAGTGCTGACAGGCCTGCACTCTGCCATTCCGAATCTCTCCAGGACCTCGTCTATGTATCCTTTCTGGTTGAGTTTCATCTGGTTGGCGCTCCTCTCGAACTCCAGCCCCAGACAATACCGCACGTCCCCCAAGTCCTTGATCTCGAACTTGGTATTCAGAAAGTCTCTCACCACGTCGATCTTCTTGTCGTCTCGAGCCATGATCATCATGTCGTCGACATAGACAATTATATAAATCCTATCTTCGACCGGTCCGATGTGGTACATGCATGGATCTGCATCCGAGCGAGTCGCCTTGAGATTTTTCATCTCTTCCTCGAGACGGTGATACCAAGCGCGTCCTGCCTGTCGCAGTCCGTACAACGCTTTGTTTAGTGAGCACACCATGTCACGATTGGTCAACTTCTCCAGCATCTCATCTGCGGTCTTTCACACAGTCTCGTCAACCGACTCGTCTTGAACGGTATGGGCAAGAACGTCCTCGAAGTGGTCCGGGGCCTCCATGAAGATTTGCTCGACTTCTCCGTTCAAGTACGCCGTCTTGATGTCAAGCTGTCGGATCTTTAGATTAACTTGAACAGCTAACGCCACCGCAGTCCTTATTGTGCTCAGCCTTGCGACTGGAGCGAACTTGTCGTGAAACTCTATTCCTGGTCTCTGCGTGAAACCCCTAGCTACCAGGCGTGCCTTCTGCTGGCTGATAGTGCCGTCAGGGTTAAACTTATTCCAGAGAATGAATCTGCTTCCTATCACACGTTGCCCCTTGGGACGGTCGACCAGCTTCCACGTATTGTTCCGAATCAGTGAAACTGCTTCTTCTGACATTGCTTCGATCCACGCAGGTGAGTCATCTCCGGAGATAGCCTGGGTCACTGGGATTTCAGCGACGTTAGCCGCTTCCCCTGGTCGATCACCATAGTCCTTGCGGGGTCGCCCAGATTTTCCAGTTCTAATCAAAAGAGGCCGTCCGCCTCTTCTCCTAGATGATGCCGCTTGTTGCTCATCGGATTGGATCTCCGGTTCAACAAAGTAATTGTCGGCAGGAAAGCCTATGAAGCCATCGGGGAATTCCCATTCAGCAACATCAGGTTGGTTTTCTGCCAGAACTTCGTCTCTCGACACCAGCTCGAACTTCAGTTCATGGATCGGATCCTCTGGTTCAATGCGTACTTTGTCCGGAGAGTCACGCGGGAACAGATCATCGACTGATTTCTTAGGCGCGGTCATCTCCTCACGAAAAACAACGTCTCTCGTGATCTCGATCTTCTTCGTTTCAGGAATCCAGATACGGTAAGCCTTCGACTGCTCCGAATATCCAACAAAAATTCCCTCTTTTGAGCGAGGGCTAAACTTACCCTTGTTTGGGGTCTTGTCCAGGCAGAACACCTTGCTCCCAAAGTCCTTGAAATAGTGTGCAGTCGGAGTTCTGTCAAACCAGCGTTCATATGGAGTCATCCCATTTAGCTTTTTGGTTGGACATCGGTTCCTCAGATAATTTTCGGTGTTGATCGCCTCCACCCAGAATGTCATCGGTAGGCCAGATTGCAGGAGTAAACATCGTGCTGCCTCTTCAAGGGTCCGATTTTTCCTCTCGGCCACACCATTTTGTTCAGGCGTATATGGTGTTGTGAGATGGCGCTCGATCCCCTCAGATTTCAAGAACTCGTCAAATTCCCTGTTGACATATTCACGTCCATTGTCGGACTGTACGCACTTTATTTTCAGACTGTGCTGCTTCTCGACGAAAGCCTTGTACTCTCGGAACATTTGCAACGCCTCGCACTTCGTCTTCATAAACCGTACCTCTGTCCATCTCGAGTAGTCGTCCGTAAATGTGATCATGTACTTGGATCCACCGTTCGACACAACACCCACAGGGCCACAAACGTCTGTGTGAATAATATCGAGCTTACCGGTCACACGATTTGACTCTTTCGGGAAAGGTATTCGAGTCATTTTGCATTTCGTGCAAATGTCACACGTTAGATCTCCACATCTCCCTTTTAGTTGCACACCTCGAATGGATCCGCTCTTCACTGCCGTATCGAGATCACGAAAGTTGACGTGACCCATCCTTCGATGCCACAGCTGCGCCACATTCTCGTCGCGCTTGTCTTCAGACACTGCGTTTCGACATTTTTCCAGTGTGGTGCCCTGTACGTAGTACAGATTGTCCTTGCGCTTTGCAACTAACCTCGTCAGTCCATTCTGGTCAAAAACTTCCCGCCTTCTCTTTGCCAAAAACAACCGAGAAACCACGGTCAGTCATCTTCGAGACTGATAAGAGATTAGTGCGGATCTCAGGAACGTGCAAAATCTCATTGAGAGTAACGTTGCAAGTTTTACCGTCTACACTTGTTGCAATTTTTGCAGTTCCTCGGGCCTTTATCTCTGCGGTTGCGCTGCTCGCTAACTTCAGCTTGCCAGTCTCTGTAAACACAGTCGCATCACCGCACAGATGAGACGTGCACCCTCTGTCAAGACACCACAGGTTTTCGACGCTGCTCATCGCGATCTAGCACGTATCAGGTTCCTCGACTGATAAGAGTGACGCGTCCGACAGCTGATTTTTGTTGACCTTAACATTGCAGTCCACTGCCTTATGTCCCTTGATTCCGCACTTCGAGCATTTGAACGGAAACGATTTCTCCTTGTCACTCTTACCACCGGAGTAGCCGTGGTTTCTGTTTTGAGGCTTCGACTGTGGTTTCCAACAATAAGGACCTTTCTTCTTCACGTACATGGCGCCTTGATTTTCCATCGGTGTTGACGAGGCAACTCTGGCATCGTGTTCATCGATTATCTTCGTACGTAGATTCTCAGGCTTCGGTAGATCGTCCCGGCTCTCGATGGCAATTCTGAAATTTTCAAAACTTGCCGGTTAACTGTACAGCATCATGATGGTAAGTTGGTCTGGGTTAATAACTACGTCCATGTCAGCCAACTTGTCGACACAGTCAAAGTAGTTGTTGAGGTGCTCACGGATGTCGCCACCTTCAGTCATCTTTTGCAAGGTTAGACTCTTCAACAACGTGGCCTTGCGAGCAGGCCCCTTCGACTGAAACATATCCTCAAGTTTCTGCCATATCTCGCTTGATGACCTGCACTCTTCACCAACTTGAGCTGGCTTGGTCCGATGGATAGGATTAGGTCTGACATGGCATTTTCATGCCTAGTCGTCCACTCGGTCACTTGGGCTGCATTGTCCTCACCCGACTCGGGTTTGACGATCTGGCGGTTGACATAACCCCATGCGTCATTCTTTATCAGAATGGGGCGCATTTGCATTTTCCTGGTGTCGTAATTATCGCGCCATAAGGCCTCGATGCGCACTACACCGTTTGAATTAATTGTCTCACTTCAATCGTGCCGCGTGTTAATGTCCGCAACACTCACGATTGTTCACAATAAATTTGCTGTGCCGCGTGTTATTGTTTGAAACACTCACAACCGGCCATACACTTTGCGTTGCGTGCTATTGTCCAGAACACTCGCAAATAGGCCTACGGAATTTCGTGTCGTGCGCGTTTGTACACAACTCGCACGTTAAGCACGCTTTCTTGCATCACGTGTTATAGTCCAAAACACTCGCAATAAGCCAAAATTCACGTCGCGTGTTATTGTCCAAACATTCGCGACTGGCTTTTTCACTGTTCACTCAGGATCAAGCACGCAATATTCGAGAAGACGGCGTTTGTTCCTTCTCGCTTTGTCGAAGTCCAGAAGTTTCTCGAGAGAGCAAGATGTCTGCCGATTCGACGTGTTCTTCTCTTTGTGTGTCCACTTGATCCCGCCGTTTCCAGTTTTCAGTTAATTTAAATCTGAGCCAATCGTTCTGGGTCCATAACCTATTAGAGGTTTTAAAGCGGCAATGAAATGTAACGCTCGTTTAAATGTAACTCAACTGATTTATTTAACACAAAAAACATGAACTGTTTAAATGCGTTGTGCCGTGAACAGATCATAAAACGAACTGTTTAAAAGTTAGTTGAGGGCGCTAGTTGCGCCTATAGATCAGGATGGAAGTCGATACCGGCAGGTGCCGATCTCACCAACATATTCAAAGCATTATGTATTATTTTGTTGATATTGTCTACATTGCCACAAACTTACAAAATTTTGAACAATTTAAACAGGCAAACTAAAGACAAACTTCGAATTAGTACAATCCCTTGCAATATTTGGTCAAATCACTTTCAAAATTTATAGTCACAGAATGTCTCCCATATTCTGACATTTCACTCCGATAATTTACACATCGAACACATTACAATGTCTTGATGACACTGGAGTGCAATAAAACACCTGGAGAAGATAACTTAAATTTGGAGTTATTTAAATATTCCTGTGGGTCTTCCCAAGAAAGATTCCTCCAGCTCCTCAATAAAATTTGGGAAGGTAAAGAATCACCTGGAAACTGGAATAAAGCAATAGTTGTACCCATTTTCAAGAAGGGCGACAAAAGGGACTGTGAAAGTTACAGAGGCACATGTTTATTAAATTCTGGTTATAAAATCTATGCCAACATCATTAAAAATAAACTACTGTATATAAACACTATGAAAACATTCTAGGAGAGGAACAATTCGGATTCGGGAAGGGACGATCCTGCTGTGATGGTTATTTCACAATGGAAATCCTTCTCGAAAAACACTGCAAATTTAATATAGAAACACACATTGCCTTTGTAGATTTCAAAAAAGCTTTTGACAAAGTAAACTGCAATACTTTACTTAATATTTTAATATCTGATTACACCCCACAACAGATGGTGCAAAAAAGTAACCTTCACAAACATAACTTGATTTCTGTAAAGGTTAATATTAAATTATGAGAGTGGAAATCAATTAACACAGGTGTAAGACAAGGTTGCAGTCATTCACCTCTCCTGTTCATAGCCTATATGAATGCTCTGATACGAGAATTTAGAGAAACAAGACATGGCTCCATCTGCATTAACAGAAACCTACAGCTGGATGCAATATTATTTGCAGACGACTTAGTGCTGGTTGCCACCTCAGAAGAAGATTTACAGCGTTCAAGGTATAACCTGAAACTAAACTACTCAATGGAAATATCTCTTGAGAAAACTAAGATAATGGCCTTCTGTGGCACGGAACCAGTAAAATGTAAGATCTGCTTGGATAATAACATTTTGGAAAGAATAAACAATTTTAAATACCTTGGTTACAAACTATCTATCCTTGAAGAAATGGACATACCCAGAAAAATCTTTAAATTCAACAGATGTTTTGGAATCGTCAATAAAGTTTTTAGACCATTATTAGTTCAGAAGCACACCCGAACAGGAATCTCCAAAACCTTAGCATGACCAGTACTTTGCTATGGTAGTGAAGCATGCACCCTGAGGAAATGTGATGAGAGACGAATAACTACCGCCGAAATGAAATATATGCGACGAACAGCAGGAGTCCCTAAGTGGGAACACAAACGAAACACAAATGTGCTGAATAGTCTTAAAAGCAGACCTGTATTGGAATACATCCATGAATACCAGAGAAATTGGCTAGGACACCTCAATAGGATGGACAGAAGCAGGATCCCTAAAGCAGTCGTCAACTACTGTCCCAATTTCAATTATAATGGGGTAAGGGGTCTCTGCCCAATCATTACTTTCTGTAGAAAAGTATTGATTGGGCGGAGACCCTTTACCCCATTATAAGTGAATTTGTACACGTCAATACGGACCTTACAAAATGGAAAACCTTCCAGTTAATCTTGAACTACTGTCCCGGTGGGAAGAGATCTCTAGGTCGCCCCAGGAAAAGACGGCATGAAAATGCAAATCTTTTGTATAGACAGTTCTTCTAGGACTAATACATGAAAGGATGACGACGATTATGATATTAGGTACAGTAGTTTCTTCTACTGTCCTCTCATAAATCACAGCTAAATTCATTAAATGCAGTCGTAAGAATGGGGAGCGACTAGAAATAAGGCACACTGCAGGTGCTACCAAAAGATTTCAGATGTTCCGCTAGAAGCGTGCAGGAATCTTTTAGTTTAATAGATAATTTTTACTTCACTGCACATATTTTCATAGAATGACCCTACTGTAGCTATACTAGTCAAGGGACTAGATTGAGTACCTGCTAGTTTAGGTACAACGTGCCACAGTTAAATTGAGCTAGCAAACAACTGCCGAGTTTTGTACATGAATGATTGGTACCACTGTTATTGTGATGAGTGGTTTATTTTTCAAACATTTCTTTGGTTCTAAGATTTTGAGGGTAGCATTTAGTACAAATATTTCCCGACTCATTCAACCCTTATAGTGCCAGGGGGCTGATCTATCGGCCCAAGGAGCCTCTGCTAAAAGTTCCACGGGCCGATCTATCGGCCCCGTTTTTCTAAACATTTTAGCGATGTTTGCAGTAATGCAGCGATTTTGCTGTTGTAAACAATACAACGCGGGGAATCATTCTCACCCTGTATTTATCGATTTGTTTAAGTTCCGTGAACAATTAAATTAATAATAAGCACTCTTTGAGCATGCTGTAGTCAGCTGGCTTGCCGCGTGTTTTATCTCTTGAAGTCGATATTGTTTATGTTCTTGCTTGGAGCTAATTAAGTTACTTGGTGATAAATACGGCTAGCTCTTTGAACGAAGAGGAAATAACTAATGTTTTAACGCTAAGTGAAGAGTGTGAGTGAATTTTCGACTGATGACGACAGTGACAATTTTATTCCGCCAAGTCCGCAACCCACTCGAGAGCAACGCCAAGGCCGAGACAGAGGAATACCTTCACCACAGGTGGGATTTACGCCTGACAATATCGACAGTGATTCACCAGGTTCAGATTCCGATGATAAATCAAGTGACACCTCAACCAGTGATTGGGAAGAGGTTACCACAAATGTAGCAAGTAAAATAACATAGTGCAATGCGAAGACTAC
The DNA here is from genome assembly GCA_946902985.2 of Meconema thalassinum. Taxonomy (NCBI): domain Eukaryota; kingdom Metazoa; phylum Arthropoda; class Insecta; order Orthoptera; family Tettigoniidae; genus Meconema; species Meconema thalassinum. The sequence goes on from OX336393.1 coordinate 183,424,624, forward strand.
TAAGTACGCATGTCTTTGTAGAAACTGATCGTACTCGAAAACTATTTGTTAGAACTACTCCATATTTGGAACATTTATGTAACATTCCATAGGTAATAACATGTATATAACAAAAGATAGTATTTAGAGTGTGGAGGCTGTCAACATTTTATTAAAGTTTCGAAATTAATTTATTTTTTCAAAAATATTTTAAAGTAATTTTTAAAGAACAAAATAAAGGGAAATATCAATTAGTTACCATCCAATACGTTACAAATATGTTTACCTGCTACAGAGAAAAATTTCAACATTCTATCTTGATAATTATCGGTAGGAGATAATTTTTATCAAACTCTTGTAATTTCACTAAACTTGGCTTGGCATTCTTAGCATAGCCACCCATTAATAGCATGGCATCAAAAGGGTTAAGAACTGCCTGAAATTACATGTTTGTCCATGTTTTTGTGAGTCTATACTGTTACCCTCAAAGTAAAACATAAATCAAAATGTCACTGAATAATTAATGTCTGTTAGGTAGTCAGCCTGAAGGTTGGTTGGATCCTCAAACAGTACCGCCGTTAGGTTATGTGGGTAGATTCCCACAGAAACCCAAGGCAGTGCTATATTGAGGCATACTAGGCAAGATGAGGAGTGAGGTAGTTTGCCATTGCTTTCCTCACTGAGTCAGAACAGCAGTACTAACCCTATGAGTAGAACCTTTCACAGCATCCACAGGCACTGACTGTGCCCTGAATGTTATTACTAAGCACCACCCATACCTCAGTAGCTTCCATAAAATCACAGCCATGAGTGAGATTGAGACATCGGTGAAAAGCCACATTTTACTCTAGCCTGTGCCACATGACAAATGCAAATGTACTGCAATCATCAAGAGATGGCAAATAGGCCATAATTAATAACTTATTTCCATTTTCAATTAAACAATACATTTAAACATAAGGAATATAAAAACTTACTTTGCAAAGCTCTGATACTGCCTATCATGCTCGATCACTCTGCTGGTTTTCAGTTCAATAATTTCAGCTTTTTGCAATTCTTGTAGATTCTTTACTTCACTTTTAGAGTCAACACCATCAATCTCTGCTCCATACAGCAGCTGATGACCACCCAGTTTGCTCCTGAACACCACACAGAACTCCGGTTTTCCAACCAAGGGTTGCTCAGAATTCGGTTTCACATCAGGCTTTTCTGTGACAGTAGTATAAGTTTTAGTGAGATGGGATATAAGTATTCTGGAAACAAGACCTCCCTCATGTGAAATGTTCCGCATTGCATTCTAATTTCATACTAGACCTGTGCAGGAAGCCACTCCCTGCTTCCTCTCATGGTTCAATTTTTATTTTTTTAAGGAAACACCTTAAAATTAGGAGTGTTGCTGAAAATGCTATTCCTCAAATGCAGAAGTAAAGAAGTTAGTCTGGAACAACAGTTTATGTCTTGTAACTAGTATTTTGCAATGAACAATTTCATTTCAATCAAATGAGTTGCTCAAAAGTTAATAAGGTAGTTTAAAATAAAAGGATATGAGCCTTACAGTAGTCGCATATGATGTGTAACATCTGACATGTTATCCTACTATGAAATTGAGATGAAATGTATGCGAAGTCACCTGACATGTTATCCTACTCGTATCCTACGCAGCTTGGACATTCCTAAAATGTTAATTTACACTCCGTTTTCAAACTGGTACTATGATGAATGTATAGATTGAATTGGAGATATGCTACTGTCATACTTGTTTGAACAAACATCACATATTATATTGTAAATTAAGAGGAGGAATGAAACCATAGTCTGTAGCCTATCTATAGACTACTAGAAATAACGTTCAATACAATCAAATTTCCCAACTCCTGCTTGATGCAAACTATTGTAATTAAAATTAGATAAATCGTGATTTCATGTAGATTCTGTTAAAATGACACATAATGTTATGATAGACATCGTTTAAATCGATAATCTGGTAGCAAAAAATTTGCTGGGACTGAGGTTCGAACCCGAGACCTCATGATTCGCAGACCAAGGGGCTATCCACGCAGCCATTACAACCACAGTAATTTAGAGTACAAGACAATTACTTATTTTCACGTGCCGGTAATAATATGAAGTAATTTTTTATGCTCCATTTATATTTTGCTTTTTTTTATAATGTTCCTGTGTGGAATTGAGTGTAAATTAGTTATGAATATGCCTACTTGACAGTAAAGGGAATTCCTATGAAAGGCTAGCCCAATTCCCATATAAAAAAATCAATATACATTATATTGATCACTGCATTACCACAATGTGGGTTAATATCTGAATAGCCACTGTGCAGAAACATAATACTGGCTTTGCCGATTAGTTACAATATTTCATTATTAAAGCATATCATCATTTAAATACTGATATGAAGATTTTGAACATGTGGTTTGTGTTTCAATCAGTTGACACCAGAGTTCGCATGAGCGTTTACCGTTCAGTATGAAAGTGTTGATCAAAGTTACTCAGGGAGTGGATGCTCATCACTTTTATCCAGTGATTGGAAAAGAGACTCTTAATAAATCATAATTGTTTTCAGCAAATATGATATAATGAATATTTTTACACCAAAGAACGACAACTCGAAGATGATTTATTGTAGGAATATTCTTAATGGCGCCTCCAAACCGTGAAGAAATCCATGTGTGATATACATTCCACATGGCCAGCAGTGTGTCATGGTACCAATCTCCAACACCGCACGCTCATTGTTTCCTCTTACCACTGCAGTGCGTAAGACGCACTTCCGTCCAATCCACTTCCGTTCCATTTTTCAAAATCACTCCCACAAAAATATCCAGCAACCGAGTGGAAAGATGTTACACATTAAAAACTCAGCAATTTTTCTAGGTTTATGCCATGTCTTGTGTGGGGTTTAGCCTAGGAACACCAAGCTGGCTCATCAGCGGGGCCTTGGTGTCCGTGCCCAGACCCCCACAGGAGTAGTGTGCACTACCTCCCTTCTTATGAAGCTCACCTGCGCTTCTTTGCTGTGAGAGCTGAAAGCTCACACAAGAACCCACGATCTTGGCCATAGCAGTTCAGCATGCTGGAAACTTATTTGAGTACATGTGTGTAAAATGTAAACCAATGTAATATGTAATATTAGAACCAATAGAAGAACCACAAAGCATTTTCAGCAACACTGTCATAATTTTAAAGTGTTTCCTTAAAAAATATTAAAAAAAATAAATAAATTATGGCCTTAATGTAGAATAGGGCCAAGATGTGTGAAAATAACTTAGCACAGGGATGTTAATTCCTCTGGAAATATATATAGTAGTTAAAAGGTTAAATTTGAGTATTTGACATTTATAGCCTATATCAGTACTGAATTTGGTCATTATACACCTCATCCAGGATGAATACAAAGTTACAGCTTAAAATTCAAACTGTTCAGATTACTTTGTAGGGAATTACCTGAAGTTAAGTAATCTTCAAACTTGAATCCCCATGCCATGAAACGTCTCTGTTTCTCAGTGAACGCTTCTCGTTGATTTCGAGCTTCTTCTGTCTCCTTGGCACAGAGATATATGATACCCTTCCATTTTGTGGCCAGCACAATCCAGCCATCCCTTTGTTCAAAGGGGGAGCACATGATCAAGGTCAGGAGACCACGATAACACACGAAGTCGGTCTGGATGCTGCAAACACACACATATGAATGAGAAGAGCCTGGCAGAAGTAAGTAGAGGACCCTTTGTTGCCATACCACATTGCACATGTTGAGAGACCCTTGTGGGGTAGGACAAAGCTCTCCTGCCGCTTCCAGGCAACTAACCTGCAAATGAGCCTTACAGCTGCCCTGAGTGAGATAGATATAATAGAGTGATTGAACAGCAAGGCCAGACAGGTGTTCACCCCAAAGAGCAATGAAGGAAAGACTGTCTCAACTGGTGGCCTGGTACTAGTTTTAAGTTGGATATTTGATCAATATCAATAGAATGTTTAATTACGTTTAGACATTTGAGTTAGTGGTGTGTTGCCTTTCAAAGGTGTGTAAAATAGAAAGCAAAAACATTAACCATATTAGTTAATGAACATTTCCGTATTGATTTACAATTAATATTTGTAAATGAGAAACGCCTGTCAGTACCTCGAATAAAATTACAGTTTACTTCAGGGTTGTTTCAGCTTCTATTTTTCCTTTACCAAAACCCATTTATGGATGACACTCTTTGTTTTCCTTGCATACTTCTGCATTAAAAATTTCTTCAAAAGTTAAATTTTGAATAATGGCCGAAAGGCCATTTCTCGAATGAATATCCCTCAAAAAAGGATACAACATGTAGGGTTCTACTATGGAACATAGAAGGGCTAAAGAATGTGATGACCAGTAGTCCAATAACATTCATAGATGAATATGACGTAGTGATTTTGGTAGAAACCTTTCTTACGGACGATTGGCAACAGAATGGTTTCTATTGTACTCAAGTAATGGCGGATCAGGGACCAAGAGGGAGGCCTAAAGGTGGCATTGCATGCTGGATTAAACCCACCTTCTGCCCGTTCAAAGTAATAAAGAGCACAAAACATCTCATAGCCTTGAAAACGAATTATTTCATATTATTAGCAGCATACTTCCAACCGGAACTGACAGAAATTGATATAATAGATGAATTAAGCAACACAATAGCTGATATTGACACCGAAATACCGCTTATATTAGCGGGAGATTTAAATTGTAGAGTGGATAAAAATGAATCCAAATCAAGAGCAGTATTAAGATACATAGAGGAGGAGGGCCTCTCACTCATCAACAGAATTACGGAATCGACATATATATGTCATAATGGGCAAAGTGCCATTGACCTTATGTTCACAAATTACAAGGATATAAAAGTATCAAAACATCTAGTAAAGAAAAATATACCCCTAAGGAAACATCTTCCAGTAGAAACAACCTTTGTCGTGGAAAACAGACCACGCAGACTCATCAAAGAGCCAAATAAACTATCCAGGAAACTAAATAGAGAGGATATACGGAGTAAAGGCCAAGAAATTCAGATGATCATACAGCAAACAAGCTGCAATCTGGATGAAACACTACAACATCTGGAGGACATCTTAGTATCTGCAATAGAACCGGTAAATCAGACAAAGAGGAGATCCAAGCCGTGGTTCAATGCAATATGTTATGAAGCACGAAGATCAACATTGAACGCCTTACACGAATGCCTGAGAACAAACACAGAAGAATCAAGACACGATTACGCACATAAACGGAGAATATACAAGAATCTTATTCGGGACACAAGAGATAAATATCAGAAGGTGCAAGAGGCAGCATTAATAGAACAAGCAAAAGAAAAACCATACAGCGTCCTTCAACAAAGGAAACCAAAATTCTCCAGAGAAATACCCATGGAAAGATGGACAACACACTTTAAAGCTGTACTACAGAAACCGGACACATCTCCAATCGCTACTCCAATGGTAGACTACTCAGCAGTAATGAAACCTATTACCAGTGAGGAAGTCAAGGATGTAATTCAACAAACAAAAAATGGAAAAGCCTGTGGGCCGGACGGGATCTGTAATGAACATCTCAAAGAAAGTAGCCCTATGTTGGTAGAGGCTTGGACAGTACTACTCAATCAATGTCTTGCGCAGGCCTCAATACCAGAGAAATGGAGATACTCCATAATGAAAATGCTATATAAAGGCAAGGGTCAAATGGATGATCCCAATTCATATCGTGGCATAGCGTTGGAAAATACAGGTCTTAAGCTATTGTCAAAGATACTGACAGAAAGATTAAGAGAATTAATAGACAGCGAACTGCCTGAAGAACAGTTCGGTTTCCGGAAAGGCCGGTCAACGATACATGCTATTCAGTGCCTATTAGATAATATTGGCGACGCGCTAAGATTTTCTGGAGGTAAACTTCATGTGATATATATAGACTACGCTAAGGCGTTTGATTCAGTTGACAGGGAAAAAACAATAGGCAAGTTGGAATCGATCATAGGAAGAGACCATTATCTGAGTAGGATAATAACGACAATACTCATGAAAAATTACGTAATCATTGATAACAATCTTACAAGATCGGAGCCTATCCTTCAGACAACAGGAGTCCTTCAGGGCGATCCATTAAGTCCGTTGCTGTTCAATATCGCAGTTCGAGATGTTGTCGATGCCATAGAAACACCAGGAGTAAACATTTATATGTACGCAGATGATATGGCAATAACGTCGATCTCGCAGCAAATGTTACAAGAGGCGTTCGATAAACTTGTAAGATGGGCAGACAGTAATGACCTCAAGCTTAATCCACATAAGACAGTACACATGACGTTCAGGAATGGAGGTAGGTTACCAGCATCAGTGAAAATCATGTATGGCAATGTGGAGCTAACAAGGGTAAACTCCTACAAGTATCTTGGCCTGATACTCCAAACGACTGGACGGAATTTCTCCAAACATGTAAAAGATAGAGCTGCTACCGCGGTTATAGCCATGAATGAGATAAAACTAATAAGACAACTCTCCATACAGACTGCATTAGAACTCTTTCACATAAAAATTTCTCCAATCATGACATATGCAATAGGATTAATATGGGAGCATCTCTCGAAAAACGATCTTGCTCAGATAGAAAGGGTAAAGGCCATATACATGAAAAAGATTCTGTGTCTAGGACAAAATGCACCGTCAAGGACGACCTATGAACTAACGAGACAACCATTTTACATAGAAGAGTTACGTATGAGAATGTTACTGCCTTCTACAAAGCAATATCGGTTAATACTGCAAGAACTTCAAGAGAAGAAAGCCAACATATGGATGGATTTCTACCAAACAGATGCCATGCTGACCTCAGAGTGGAGGAATTCTATGTATGAACTTCGCCATTTCATGACACGTTTCGCTGTTCATGGTTTTCATTTCAAGCTGTGCTGCAAGAAGGTATACCACAACCCAGACGAGAACTGTAGGTGTGAGTTGTGTGGAAAGTTATGTGAAAGATATCACGCAAAAGTTTGTAGCAAGAGAACAGTGACATTAACAGAATTCTGTACATGACTTCATTGTGTGCAATTTTAATTATTATTCTATTTGACCATTGGTTGCAATAAATATCATTATTATATATTCAATCATCTGAAGACAATAAGTATGTCAACACGCCAGTAGAAGGTTTAGTTACTAACCTTTCTCTTAAGAAGGTAACTTAACTATCAAAAGAAAAAATACAAACAAAAACAAAAAAGAACAACATAGTATTGACAAGCGTTTCTCATTTATAAATATTAGCCTGTGGATGTATTTTACAGGTGGTTTCTTTTTTTTATTGACAGAGGGCATATATATAATATGAAGAAAAAAACTAGTGGAAAAAGGACCAGATTTACATCTCGGATTTATCTGAACTTGATGTGGTAAGAGTGTGGCTGAGTGTTAAATAATTTATTACTGCGTTTCCATCACGACAGATGTCAGTGAGATTGGCTAGAGTGTTCGACATCCGTACGAGGCAATGTGTGACAGTGGAATCAAAGGTGGCATATAAGTCTTGTTGGAGTTTAGGCAGCTTCTCACTCACCGGAAATCATAGGATGGTACTGGTAAAGGACATTATCGTACATTATGGTACAGGGCACTGAGTTATGGTAGAATCCAGGCAACATACAAATCTTGTTGGAGTTCAGTTAGCTCCACCACTGGAGGAGATTATAGGATGGCGTTGACAGAAGACACCATCGGATATCACAGGAATAATAAGTGTTAAAATTACGTTTACCAAACATTAACAGGTGAAAAAAAATGGACGACCTTCTCCAACAAAACCGCACGCGAAACTGACGTATTAATCAGCTGACAAGCATGCAAAGCGACTCCCGGCAGGCAAAGCGTCAATATGTCAGCCGCGACATCACGGTGACGTCACTGAGGTCCCTAAAAATTCCCTAGACGCGGCCGCATCGCAATGTAACAATGAACCGATAATTTTAGTTAGATAGTCTTCTTACCCTTTCTTTGGAGGGTAGAGGTAAGGCTCATGTATAATTCAGAGATTTCAGAGATTCTGCTCTCACCCTGAGATTCAGATGAATTTTGCTGGATTCATTACCTTAATTAATTTATTATTTTATTATTATTACTTGGGCAGTGTATTCTCTCAGGATGGTAGTAGGCTATAGTGAATGAAAACTGTAAATCGTGCAGAAAATCCAATGCAGTAAGTTCTCAGTTGCAGTCTACTGTATTCTGTAAGAAAGAAGTTGGTGTAGTGACGAAACTCTCTACATCGCTCAGTATTTAGAGTCGACCAATGAACAGCCTTGGGCATGGACCATTCTTGATGTAATTGATTTGCGCACCTACCTGGAATGTAGGCTTTGAAGAACTTGCAAATTAAATAATTTCTAATGGGCTATCTTTATGAATTGATGTTTTACTGTAGGTAACTTTCAGTTGGTCGACACAAAATAATTCCAATTAAGTTACCGGGATATGTGAAAAGATAACCTGAAATAAATCACATGTGTTTAAGATATATACATATTGTTATGGACTATTGAAGAAGGAGAAAACTAAGGGATCCCTTATTTTGTGTTGACCGACTGAAAGTTACAACATCAATCGCTAATAAGGCAACACTGAAATATGGCTTCAAAGCTACAATTACTATGATTATTGACTGCTGGCAGTCGCTCACATCCAGGAGGCGAGGAGGTTCGAATCCCCCCCGCTGGCAACCTTGAAGATGGTCTTCTGTGGTTTCCCATCTTCCTTCCGGGCAAATGCCGGGGTTGGTCCCTAACTATAGGCCACAGCCGCTACTTTCCAACTCCTTGTCCTTACATTCAAACTTTCCTCCCCAGACAACACTCCACACGTGACGGTACGTGTAGCTCACCCATTGGGTGTCCGCCTCGAAGCAGCTACAAAACTGGTGAGCCGAACATGTCCTCGGACACTCCCGGAACTAAAAGCCATACGCTAAAAAACAAAAAAAACAAAAACCTATGATTATGATGCACTATTTATAGAACAAATATTTTGCGATTTAACAGCAAAATAAAATGCAAGCAAGTTTGTAATTTTAAGATTTTATGTGAAATCTATTGCTACATTTTGGGGCTTCATGACATCTTGGTCATGTAACCCCATGTACCTGGGAGTGTGTGTGAAACCTGGCATTCACCTGGAATAGAAGTGGGAAACCACTTTTAAGATGGTTGAGGTAGGAATCTAACCCACTTCTTCTCAATTCTGTCGCTAGGCGGACTGTACCCTGTTCCAGCCCTCCGACCAAAATTACATTTTTGGCAGAACCGGGAATCAAATCCAGAGCTCAATGGTGACAGCCAAGAATGCTAGCCACTGCGTCAGGTAGTGGACAATCAAGAATCAAACCTGGTCTGCCTCAGTAAGAGGCAAGCAGCTTGACTGCTGCACCAACAACCCCCTCCCCAAGTACAATGTAGGAAAAATGCAAACTGGGATTAGACAGAAACCAAGAAAGATTAATTTTGCTACATAAGCATAATTAGATTGAATTTACCTGTTACATTCATTTGATGGTTGTGTTTTACCTCGCAAAATCCATTTCAAAAGATTATCAAGTTTTTCATCACAATGTTCATCTTTAGCAATCCTTGCTTCGACTCCCTTATTTAGATCAAACCTAACATTATTCAAATCGATTGGCACGTGTAAGTACTTTAATTCCTTCATATCTGGGCAGAATTTTCTCTCTGCATCTAACGAAAAATATCCGCTGATAAAGGGTCTTTGAAAAGTAGGGAAAGGTAACATGTAATCAGATCGACGAGTTCTAAGGAAAGTTCCATCATCCCGCACTGAAGTCTCGTTTGTAACCTCATGATGCCTTTTCGTTTTCTGCCACTTGCTTGATTCCTCATGTCTCCTCTTCCCAGACATCGTTAGTCATGAAAAAGGGAGGTAGTGAAGCGATTACAAACACGAATATGATGCTAATCTGTCCATATTTACGTTTTTATTCCTGTTGCCATCTTCACAAAGGCATTCTACAATAGACATTTCTTTGAAGATCAATTTCTAGGTAATTGATCCAAAACAATTTGTTACGAATTTTACTCTTATGCACACAATCACTTTCAATCACTCATATGACAACACACGTGTTAGTATTATTGTTGTTACAACGGTAAACCCAATGTTGCCAACGTAAGTTTACAGAACATCGCAAATTAACTGAAAATGTCAATACATAAAAGACTTTTATATTGATAAGGAAAGTTCAAAAATATCATTTTAAACAATAAAAACTGTAGTATGTTGCTGGCGAAATATATTTGTAAATAAGTTCACCAAAAGAATGAGATTATTAATCCTACTATCCTCGCAATAGTTGCAAGCCATGCGCAACTATAAACACTAGCGCTCTGCGGGGCAACTGAACAAACCCGAAACTTCACGACCACGGCCTTTAGTTCTTTGCTTTTGCTATTGGGCGAAGCTCATGTGTGCCCAGTAAAAGGAAGAAGAGTGTTCTTTGCTTGGCTCAAAGCTCAAGCCAGCGGGGCAGTTCACTTCAATCCAAACAGAAAACACCACAGTGGCGAGTTGACTATACGTAGGTATTTGTATAATAGCATCGCCGTCTGTAATTCTCGCCACGCAATGGGAAATAAACCGTTAGAAGATCGTAACAAATTTAATATTGCTGTCTTAATCAGTTATTTTAAATTGAAAGAGAGAAAAAAATCTACTACTCTACCGGTACCACATTTTCGAAAGTTTTAATAATTACAATTTTTGTAAACACCCTCAAACGTAGGTAGAGTCTATTATTGAAATTCATAAAATATATTATAATCTAGTTTTCAAGGTTGAAAACTGTACAAACACAGTACGGTACCGGTAGGCTACAACAATTCCAAAAGTACCGTAGTAGCCTACTTGTACAACTACACTCATATAGACTACGCAGGTGAATTCCCATAGCTTACTCGTACCTATGAGTTGCTATGCATACCTACCCGTGTTAAAGAAAACTGAAATTAAAAGTAATACATACCTACATATCTGTACTGCTTTTCTGGACTGAGAGTGATAAGCAGATTGCGAATTCTCATTGTGGCGCATCCTCCCCTGTAGAGACTAATAAAGATAACATAGGCTACAGTTTTACATTATTAATAACTAGCGACAGTCAAAATTCGCAACTCGCGAAATCACGGAAAAAAAAAATCCTCTCGGCACGCCGGAAGGCGGAGGTAGATTTCACCGGACAAACTTGGGGATAGGTGAAATTAGGCAGAATATGCAGATTTTCGTAGAAGGATCAGACCTAATTTATTGCGAGAAAGTATTTTACAATTAGAGCTTAATAACTTTGTTTTTCGTCATTTTATGCATATTTTAAACATTTTATTGTCTTATGGGGACATTTGGGGTCCATTTTTATACTTGTGGTCACACTGTCCTTATGCAAGGTTTCGACACTGATGTGTAACTATGTATTATGTTTTGAATAAAGCACATTATAGCTATTATGTTTTGAATAAAGGATATTATAGCACTTTAATATGCACACACATCTGAATCGACATCTTAACACAATGAACAAATTACAACTAACATTGTCACAGAGTAAAAGCATATTTACACTCCGACCAAGTTCCATAGAGGACATAAACTAGATACATAGTAGTCTCCCCCACTTATATAAAAACAAATAAAAGGAACTATTCATATTCATTTGGGCACATAGTCTTGCAGATACTGAGGAGGTCGCCTGTCTCTGGCTGATCTTCTTAAATAATTATCAGCAGGTGGTGGAAGGCTGTTTCGATCAGGGCGTTCATCTGGTTGCAGGATGGTCTGCCTTGTATCATCTGAAGTGTGGGTTGCAGGAGGAATATCCTCATTTTCTAGTCTTGACTGGGTTGGTGTTGGTATGTTTGGAACACCACGCACTGGAGGATTTGTTGGAGCAAAAGTGACATGCTTATCTTTCTTTGGCACGAGAGTCGATAATAACTGGTCAACATGCCGCTTTCAAATTCGTCCCGAATCCAATTTCACATCATAGTGACGCTGGCCGAGTTTAGTTTGTATAACACCAAACTGCCAAATATCACGGTTTTTCTGGTGAATCCGGACTTGCACTCTCTCTCCCACTTTGAAAGAGCGAACAGGGGGTGAGAAACTGGATGTAGTCAAGCTCTTTTGGTTTGGAAGTAGAGCATCCAACCGGATACGTAGCCGACGTTTCAAATATAGTTCAGCTGGAGACTGTCCACATGCCAATGGCGTTGCTCTGTATTGAAACAAGATGTTCTGTAACTTAGTCGATAATGGTGCCGGGTCATTTACAGCAGCACGAATTCGCCTCTTCAAAGTTTGGATGTTTCTCTCGGCTAGCCCATTGGTTGCTGGGTGCCCTGGTGCAATATATTTCTGAAAAATCCCTCTCTCCTTGCAATAGGATCTGAATACATCACTCGTGAAGATAGTGGCATTATCTGACACAAGGACATTCGGGTACCCATGTACGGTAAATATATTGTCAAGCAGACTGATAGTAGTTGCAGTAGATGGAGCGTCTTTCACCATTCGTACTTCGACCCACTTGGATTTCGCGTCAACACACATCAAGAAATGGTGGTTATCAAATGGCCCCGCATAGTCAATGTGTATGCGTTCCCAATTTTCTTCTGGTTCATCCCAGGGGTGTATTGGAGCTTTTGGTGGATTTGAACGAGTCTGCGCGCACTCTTCACAAGATTTGATAAGCTTCTCAATGTCTTTGTCTAATTGCGGCCAGTAGACATATCGTCTTGCTAACTGTTTTGTTTTCACAATGCCGAGGTGTGTTAAATGTAACTCTTCCAAAATTTTTCTTTGTAGTTTCTTTGGGATAACAATTCGGTCTTGACGGAATAGAATACCATTTTCAACTGTATATGGTTCATCCAAGGATTGAGTTTGAAGACGTTGCAGGGTGGCACTAAGTTCTGGGTCTAACATAGTCTCATCACGGATAGTTTCGTACGTAATGGCTTCACTTGACACTTGAAGAATCGTTTCAGCACAGAGTTGTGAAACTTCTGCATTTATTGATGTTTCAATGTTTGGCGAGGTAGATGCAACAGGGGCTCGGGATAGGCAATCAACATTTTCGTTATCTTTCCCTTTTTTCACTCTTACCGTGTAGTCAAACCCGGAGAGAAACGATGCATATCTTAGGAGCCTTGCGGATGTCATTTGTGGCAGGCCCTTGTTCTGATGAAAAATACGAGACAGAGGTTCATTGTCTGTCACAAGAATGAAATTTCTTGCAAAAATATAGTTGTAGAAGTGTGTTGTGGCGAAAATTATTGCCAGCGCTTCCCGGTCAAGCTGACTGTAATTACATTCTGCTGGTGTTAGGGCACGAGATGCATAGGCGATGGGTCTTTCTTGGCCATCCATCTCATGACTTAATACTGCTCCAACACCAGTAGGACTGGCATCGGTTGACAAGATGATAGGCAGTGATGGGTTGAATGGGGTAAGGACACGTTCACTACATAACTCGGACTTGAGATTCAAGAAAGCTGCTTCACAGGCTGCAGACCAGAAAAACCGTACACCTTTCCGCAATAACTGCCGTAATGGGTGGGACTTCGTTGAAAAATTAGGAATGAACTTTGCATAATAAGTCACCATACCAAGGAAGCGTCTCACTTCTTCATTGTTTTTAGGGCGTGGCATTTGTGACACAGCTTGAACTTTCTCTGGTGACTTGCGGATCTCATTATATGATACAATATGCCCTAGGTAGTCTATATTTTCCTTGAAAAAATGAGCATTTGCTTTTGTTCAAATGCAGATTATTTTTTGAAAGCCGTTCTAGACAGGCTATTAAGTTCTTGGTGCACTCCTCCTTCGTTGTACCATGTATTATGATGTCGTCAAAATAAGCTTCAGCTTTTGGAAGACCATGAAGGATCTGTGATAATATCCTATTAAATTCTGAGGGGGCAGTATTGATGCCAAAACTCAGTCGGTGCATCCTGAAGGTTCCTTTGTGAGTGGATATAGTTTGAATCATACTACCTTCTTCATCAACCTTCAGATGTAGATATGCCTTGTATAAGTCTAACTTGCAGAAAAATTTTGAGTTTCTAAGACTATGTAGAATATCATTAACTGGTCTTATGGGATGGTTTGCAGAAATCAACCTTGAATTTACTCCACATTTGTAGTCAACACATAACCTAACTCCCCCATCCGGTTTTGGGATAACAACAAGAGGCGATCCCCAATCACTTAAAGCTGTGGGAGAAATAACTCCTTCTGATTCCAATGAAGCGAGTTTCTTTTCAACGCGTTCCCGAAGAGCAAAAGGGACATCACGTTCACGATTGAAGACAGGTTTCAACCCCTCTCTGAGTTGCAGTTTTACTTCAATATTGGGAACGCATCCAATTTTTTCTTCAAAGATTGTACTATACTGATGTAAAATATCCTGAATTGACTGCACTGAGTTGACAGATTCAGTGTGAAGTGATTGATTTGTGTCCTTGTCAATTTCCTTCAGATCAAGGCCGAGGCCCCTGATCCAAACACGACCAAGCAATGTGGCATGACCTTGCGGAACTACAAAAAGATCTGCAACAATTTCTGTTCCTTTGTATGATACTGTGACAACAATTTTTCCTCTGGGTTTGATAACATGATCAGAATATGATCGAAAACAGACATTTGTTGGCTGCAATGGCAAACCAAGATCCAAGGTTGAACATTCGTTCTCTGGGATGAGTGAATATTTTGCTCCCTTGTCGACTTCAAATCTTTGTGATTTATTGTTGAGTTTAACAGTGATAAAATATTTATCTGATTCTTGTCCTACTTCAAAGAGATCTTCGATGCATTCCAGTTGTCCTATCCCGAAATTGGTTTCAGAGTGGTCATGCAAGTTGTCATCTATGTTCTCAGTTGCAATGTTGTGTGTATTTGACTGTTGAAGAAGTGTAGTGATACAAACTTTTGCAACATGTTCCACTTTCCTACATGACCTACATTTAAGAGAGTTTCTGTTTGTGCGACAATCTCTTGACCTGTGGTTTGAATTTCCACAAATCAGGCATAATCCATCAATACCTAGTGCTCTATAATTGATAGAACTACGGCGGCCCCTGGACTGTGAACGTGAGTGAGAGCCTGGGTTAGGCTGTTGAACAAAACGTGACTGGGTATCACTGCTGTATTGATTCATACTTCGGTCATTATATGAACTAGTGGCTTTTGTTACTTTGTTTGTGTCCTCTATAGAGTCTGACGGTGCAGTGAGCTGTTTTGACAGCTGATTACTCTCATACCGCGATGCTTCCAAGGCTATTGCCTTCTTCAGGAGATCATCAAATTTCGTGTCATTAGACTGGAGAAGTTTCTCTCTGATCCAATTATCTCGCAAGCCACGTATAAATTGTGCACGAAGAAAAACATCCGCAATTGAAATTCTGGCGTCACATGTACACTGAATATAAAAGTCACAGTCTAGTAAGTGGCTTCTAAGAGTGGCAACAAATCCTGCAATATTTTGACTTTCTTTTTGATTGACGTTCAAGAAATAGTGTTGGGAAACTACGGTTGAGACTTGAGGTGACAGTATTTGCTTGAAATGCTTTACTAGGTCATTATAACCGAGAGACTTGATTGGTTTATCAGGGCCTAATAATGCAGAGAGATTGTTATAATGAATTGCCCCTATTGATGTACACAAGAGTTGAGCTTTCTTTGTTGGATCGGTGGCATTGTTAAAGTTTGCGTAATTTTCAAATCGTTCTAAATACGACACAAATTTTTCCTTTTCAGAATCAAAATTTTCAAAAGGTGTGATGTTAGTTGCTTGTGGGGTTGTGACGGGCTGGTGAGCTTGTTACCTTTCAAGTAACTTCTCTTGAGAATTAGTAAAAATGTTCAGTAATTGTTGAAACTGATTTGCGTCCATCTTGACGGAACTTCGAAATAATTTTAAAAATCACAGTTCAAATATAATAAAATGTTTCAAGATAACAGATTTAAAACACACTGGGTAGTGATCGATGACCGAATATTGTCCTGGGCTTGAGAAAAAAAAACATTGCATAACCTCAAAGTTCGAACTGCGATACATATTATTTTGAATATGTGGCATGCAGGCACACGTAGCTGAATATACGATGAGTTGCTTAGGATCGTTTACAAGTACTCTGTGTACATTTCATGTCGATTTGCCTGATTCTTGATTTTACTCACGTGGCCGTTGAAACAGACGACGTAAATACCGTACTTCATTGATGTAGGCTATATCTGAACCGGAGAATCAAGTCCCAATTCCTCGTTGCCAACTATTATGTTTTGAATAAAGCACATTATAGCTATTATGTTTTGAATAAAGGATATTATAGCACTTTAATATGCACACACATCTGAATCGACATCTTAACACAATGAACAAATTACAACTAACATTGTCACAGAGTAAAAGCATATTTACACTCCGACCAAGTTCCATAGAGGACATAAACTAGATACATAGTACTATGTAACGGTCTGTTACTTCTTCACGCAAAATTATATCTCCCGCAGAGATTTTGGTTGGTTCCTCAGTTTAGGGGCTGCGACAACGCGGTCATGTAACCCCGTGTAATTTGGGTGAGTGTAGAATCTGTCTGATAAACGGTGTGAATTGTGATGGCTGTATTAGTCTGTAATTCAGGTAAGGACTGCAGACGGTCAATTTCAAGCAGTACTTCCTAATGTCGCTACCATATACTACCATCAACGACACCTAGCTGTGAACTTGGCTACTAGATGCCACTGCAACCAGCAACTCGCAACGAACGTTGGAACTTCCCCTCCAAAGGAAAGCATACTGAGGGATTTTTAGCGCTCTTAGAAAATCCGATGACTTCGGCCGGCTTTGAACCCGCGACCTTGGGCATAGAAGTTCAGCATGCTACCAGTTACGTCACCGAAGCCGCGTCACACTTAGTCAGTTGGAAATCTGAATCTGATCTCGGGCAAGTGCGTTGTCATGGCAACGTCTGATGACTCATCCCTCATCGATTTAGTAGTGTTGCCATGGCAACCTCTGATAGCTCTTGGCAATTTCTTATAATTCCGAAATATTTTTCTCATCCCTTGGCGTAATGGTGGGTCATATCAAAAATTCTTTCAGACAAAAGTTTTAGGTAATTATTAGGGGAATATTGTCCATTTTGTACGGTTTTGATATTGTGCCTACTAAGAGAAATATGATTAATGTTTCCCGAAATACCCACTCTTTCCCACCCCTTTGGTCAATGGTTGGTGCTATAAAAGAACTCTTCAAACATAAATTTTTGGGCTTTATCCGATACATAGTATGAACTTTGAACAGATTCGATATTTCACATATTAAGAGAGTTATAGCAATATTTCACTTTTTCGAAAAAAGTCTCCCATTCTCACCCCCTTCGACCGATTTAGCCCAGTAACGAACTCGACCGAGATTTTATAGGTATACATATTCGGTAAAAAATTCAAAGTGATTGGTGCAAATTTACGGCAGTTATCGTGTCCACAAGAAACTGATATACACATATATATACATACATAAATTATATATAAACTTTTGAACTGACGGTGGTTTTGGGGTCTGGGGGATGTGAAACGCGAAGATATGTCGAAATTTTCCGGAAGTCGAAACATGGGACCCATTGCAATAGTTAGCTTTCTAATGAAATCTACTTAACAAGTAAACGTTGGTTCAGAAAATGTTTTACATAAAAATATCATTACGAGTTTCAACTCGCGGAACACTCACGAAAATTTGCAAAATATCTATGACTTGTGAATTTAGCATCCTTTTTTGTCGATATTTACGAAAGAACGGAATTTCTTGGCAATTAATAAATTAACTAAATTTGAAAATTTTACTTTTTCTTTTTTCATAATATTTATTGACCAAGTGCCTTGTCATATCTGAAAGAAAAACCACAAGGTTTGGAATGTTGTCGCTAGAGGGTATGAGTTGAAATAGTTCATATATAACTAATTATTACTGACATAATACCTTAATAAAGCAGTGTGAAAAATTCAGTTTCACTCAAGAATTTTTACCCTTATTAACAGCATGCCACGGTGGGGTGAGTGGATAGCGTGTCGGTCTACTAACCCCAAGATTGCAGGTTCACTCTGGGCCGTAGTAAGTAATCTTTGAAAGGCGGCAAAAATACGACACGCATGTCATACGATGTTGGCATGTCAAAGAACCCATTTGAATTCAGTAGGCCGTGTTCATAATGGCAAAATTAATCTCGGGAGTTTCCGCCAACTCAAAGTTCCTCATTTCTCTACTAGAAAGCGCTATAGTATTCAAGGAGCTTAGATATCTAACCTCCTTGACTTTCATAGTGATTCAAGGAACAACGACATTCGACATGCAAGCTACCCTCTGGGTGTCAAATTACAAAGCTTGCACCCGGTCACCGGAGGCCATACGATATTATTATTATTATTAACCTTATTAACCATGAACTTTAGTCCCTTTCATTCAACAATTTTGACTGTCTCTATTAATAACTCAGACCTCCGGAAGATTAGTAAGTAGTAGCATTATGATGGCAGTGGTAGTAGTAGTGAGGATGAGAAACAATAACAGTAAAAAGAAACAATATTTATTTGAGCAGGTTTATTTCAACTGCTATGTCGGAGACAACGCTCAAATCATTGTATACGTCAAATTTACACAGTAAATTAATTTAAAATTGAAACAAATAAAGTACCGTAATAAAAAAATATAATTAAAAAGGCTGGATTACCGCCTTCCTCGCTTCTGTGCGTGCATTTTTAAAATTAATTCTGAATGATTCAAGTCCAGTACATTACTATTTTCTATAGTTAAAATTGCTACATTTGACAGTTTATCCTGACGAAAGGTTATCGTAAATACGTTTTAATTTACTGAAACGTCGTGCTCCTTCAGCGACAGTTACAGGAATGGTTAGCAAATTTCAAAGTTTCTCCTTTTGGCAAAACTCTTTAAAAATGCATATTTGAAAAATACGTCCATCATTTTATCTTGGATATTTTCGTTACTTACAGGACGTCAAATAATTATTTCGTCTCTTGTTGCAGGGTCAACGAACGACCATTTTGAAATAACATAATTTTATTTATTTTTAAAAGGTGATGATGATGATGATGATGATGATGATGAAGATGATAATGATAGACTATGTAATGATTTGAACTGTAAATGACATTCCAGAAATAGCTAAATCTTTTTGCGAATCCTGCTCTTCATCTTCATAGGTTTTGTCGGAAGAACTTATATTAGATAGGTCTTCTTCCATCGCGTGTTGAACTATTTCTGACGATGACGATTCAGAAGACTTCTCAGCTCTCAAAAATTTTGCCAGCATTTTTTCAGCCTTTTCAGTTTCGTCTTGCTTCTTTCGTTTTCTTTTTAAAGCCTTGTTCGCCTGATAGTTTTTTTTTCAAGTAGTGACATGTTTTATATGTTAAGACAGATAACACACGGTACAATGTTTAACTAATTCAAATGGAAGAAGATTTTAAATTGATGTCATTCCTATAAGCGAATAATATTCCTGGAACGTTACAGGAATATTATATTAATATTGAAATACTATTAGAATAATATTATATTAATATTAAAGCTATGAAGGTTAAATTTGGTATCTAGCACAACGAGATTCTGAAATACACAATTTTGTAGAAACGTTCCTAACAAGGGAGTGGGGGGTAAGAGGGAAGGGGATTTTAAGGTCTAGGAAGCTGAAGTTTCGTTCGCAGGTAGGAAGGACCCAGTACAGTTACTTTTCGAAATCCGATATGTTCCAGGAAGGTAGCTTTTAGTTTTACGTGACCGTAAATCTTGCGATCATGAGCCACGGGACCACCATTTTACGTGGAATCCTATTAATTAACAATCGCATCTTATTAATTAACAACAGTAATATTACCGCCGGATAGCTTCATGACGCCTGCCTCAATTGAAATAAATGGCGAATGTAAAGTGAAAATAGAACAGGAATTCAGTCATATTATTTCATTTCGCGTTGATTTTATTAACTTATAACATACCGGTACTAGTAGACTAAGCCTCCGTGGCTTAGGCGGCAGCATGCCGGCCTCTCATCGCTGGGTCCGTGGTTCAAATCCCGGGCACTCCATGTGAGATCTGTGCTGGACAAAACGGAGGCAGACAGGTTTTTCTCCGGGTGCTCCGGTTTTCCCTGTCGAAATTTCATTCCAGCAACACTCTCCACTATCATTTCATTTCATCTGTCATTCATTTAATCATTGCTCCAGAGGAGTGCGTCAGGCCTCGGCAGCCGGCACAGTTCATATCCTTGCCGCTAGATGGGGGCTTCATTCATTCCATTCCTGATCCGGTCGGAGACTGGAAGCAGGCTGTGGATTTTCATTTTCACTAGTAGGCTATTAACATAATGTTCCTATAATATTATTCGAATGCGACATTGGCCTATAATATCTTAGGAACTCTCCAGTGATATACCGGTATTAATAGTGTTTTAATATTATTTAAATATTAAAAATAAAAATAATACTCCAAGAACGTTCTTCGATTATTATTTAATGTTAAATATTGTTCGCTTATGGGGATGTAAGTCGTGCTTAGACCAGGTTAGGCATGGTCATTATCCACGCAAAAACAAACACGTCTAACATGATGTTCTTTCAAACATCATGTTACTAACATCTTACATTACATAACAGCATTGAATATACCGGTAGTAGTGACGTTTTAACAATAAGTAGCGTTTTAATTTCACTCGTAGCTTGCCACACAGACACCAATCACAATCCACATGCACCCGCACACGATCGAACGCCCCAATATAACGGCCGGTGTTGCGGTCGGCGAACGGTCGGCGAACAAGGCGCGAGCGGCGTGTTGTATATATATTGGTTTCAAATCGTTAATATGTATACAACATTAGTGCGAATTTCACGCTGTATACCTTTGAAACGCGCACACCCCAGATTTTGGCGAGTAGGCTTAAGTAGACTAGTAATAAGGTGATTGGATTTTATGTTTTGCATAGCATTTTCTGCGCCCCCCATATGACAAGGTCTGATGCGGGCGCCCTGATCGCCTTAGGACCGCCCCTGGTAAGATAAAAACAGATGATAGCCAGCCAAAATTCCCTTAACTTCATTAATCATTTTAAATGAGCTTGTCGACTTCGTCGTTACGTTGAGGTCTGGCGTTACGTTACGGTGACGGGACGAAATGTACCGTGAATGCACTGAAGTATGTGACGTCATAGTACGATGTAGCAGCCGAGTATCAAGAAGGCAGTGCGAGAACAGAGTTTCAAGAAGGCAGTGCGAGAACAATCAAGTAGGCAGTGAAGAAACAAAATAGAATCTTGAAACTCTGTTCTCGCACTGCCTTCTTGGTACTCGGCTGCTAGCATTTAAAATGATACAAAGTCCAGTCTTTCAGACTGACTATCAGTCTCTTTTATCATTTTTGTGTTAACCCATTCAACAGCATGTATAGAAAGTTTGCAACATTTCAGTTGGTCAACACAATATAATCCCAATCACTGAGAAATGCGAAAAAACAACGCGAAAAAAATGGCATGTGATTAAAATATACGGCACATATTGTTATAGACAACAGAAGAAGAAACCTATAGGATGGCATGTTTTGCTCGTCAAGAGAGCATCATCAGATCCAAATATATAAGACAAAATAGCTCTATATAACACCACCCAACCCACAATGGCACCCACAAACATTCTCTGCCCTCCAAAAACAAAAAGCATGGCAAAATCTTAGAAAGTGTGGCAACTATTACAAAGTGATAAATTCAGCACCCAAATTAAAAATAATTTTTAAAATATCTACAAGGTTGCAAGACTGAGAATGACGATCCCAACAACAAACAGTCTCCCTTCACCTACTAACCTTTTCACTCCCAAGCCCGAGTTAACTCGGGCATCCGAGTGTCTTCCGCTGTCCCAACCACGAGTTAACTCGTATTTCAAATGCCCCACTCTCTCCCGGTCCCGGGTTTAGTCACTACCCCCCCCCCCCCCCCGCCCAGGTAAGGGTAGTTTTTATTTTGGGGTGGAAATACGTCTTCCATAGAAAAAGAGGGTTCCCCCAAGTCCTACGACACCCCACCATATGTTTAAATTCGATTATTGGTTAGCGAGATACTAAAAAGCCGATGACCTATTAGTTTTGGGTTCTTTAATTATTAAAAAAAATAACTCATTTATAAATAATCATTTAAAAAGCCCGCCCTCTTACAAAAGCCTTAATTGCGCATGCTAACAAAAAATCACTATTTCACCTCCGGGTAAGGGTAGTTTTTATTTGACAGCTTAATTAAGTTACTAGATCAAAACAGGGTAGGCAACATTAACAGCCGTCCCCTATGCCTACGTAAATGTTGGTTTATGCTTGCATTTCTTGAAGTTAAGTTGTTTTCAGGTGCGAGCACATTGTCGCCAATCCTGCTTAAAATCTCGCCATCTCCAAATTCCATAATACCACTACAATTCCGTACCACACAGTTGCCGGCATGTTTCTGGCGATAACTGCCAGAATGCATTTTTCACAAAGTCAGCCAACATTATAATTACGACTTTAACTACTGACTTATTATTTGAATAATTTCACAGTTTTCTTTGGAATTTCAAGTCTAATGAAGTTGTAACAAGTTGTACAAGGTAAGTACTACTATACATCGATTAAAACAGTTTTTACAGTTATTATAGACTCTTGATATGTGTGTGTCAAATCCACTAGTCTGAGATGTTTCGAAGCTTTTATTTAATTAATGTTTGGATAAATTCTTATTTAGATTTCATAATGACGCCTAAAAAACACGAGAACAAGATTGGAGATGGATTGGAGAAAAACTACGAAGATCACTACGATTTGAGTAAGTAGGCCTATCCTAGACCTACACAATTAAAAGTACAAAGATATTTAATCGTTGTTTTATTTATTTTTATATTCAGTCAGAGCACAAATAACGTAATAAAAAACCTTAATGGTCTTTGGAAATTTTGAAATAGTCTTCTGACTGCATTTTCCGTATAGCAGATAAAATATTTATATTAGGCCTATCTTTATTTGTTTCAGTCATGGTTGCGACAGAGTAGTGTGGTGCCCTTCAACGAACTTCAAGGGTTGTGCAACATGAATCAATCATCATTCTGATCTGAAAAACCCAATTTTCAGAGAATACCAACAATATCTCATAGCTCTCTTTTAGTTCTCGACATAAGTTACTGCACCACTGAATGTCTGGGTGAAAATTACTGATGTACTAATGTTGGTTGAGACAAAGTCATTGTTCGCTACTTGGTTAGATGACACAGTTTGGGCGAGGCCACTGGTCGCAATATGTTATAAATATTGGTCGCAGCTATAGCCTACTTGTATTATTAATTCTGAATGAAAGTAGAACGCGGCTTATACACCTGCATCGGACATGATTGTGACTGTATGCTGTGATGGCTACCCTAGAATTATTAGCACACAGGTAACGATATTTGTAGGCTATACATTATACGGTAATAGAAAACTAAAAATTTCAAAGATCTCGTAGGTCTATACCACACAGCTTGGACATTCTTAAAGTTCACGACACGTGAATAATGAAATAAAAGGCAAAACCATTGGCCTGGATAAAGATTATTGATGCGTGACTACCCCCACTGTGCGTGACAAAAACCGGGGGTGTTATATATTAGCTAACGCGGCCCGCGTTACCTCAATTTTTCATATTAAAGCATTGTTGTTGTTGTTGTTTCTTATGGCTAGCCCAGATTCCAATCCATCAGCTTTCTTGCATTCCAATAGAGTTCTGTGAGGTTTCCTGAAGTTCTAGCAGTCACATCAAGTTTGTTGCAATGTAGCAGGTGCCCCTTATCCATTTTACTTCCAGGTTCGTGACAAAGTGTGCATTTTTCAGATCTCAGGATGTCCCAAATAGGATCACAACGTATTGCACCCTTCAATAAAGCATGCTTTTTCTCAAGAGTCATCTACGGGGTCGTGTTCAGTCCTGACTGCAATACACAGCTAAGTTCGCTTAAAAAACAACATGCTCTAATGAATAGAAAGGTTCATGACAGAGGCTATACTAGAAATAAAATGAATAACAAGTAGAATAAAAAAATTAATGACTGAAAATTATGTGCATAATAATAATAATAAATAAAAGAAATCCTCCCTGACTTTCACCCCCTAATAAATAATAATATTACTGAGCGGTAGGAACTCGCTCGTCACAACAAAACAATGTGAATGCAGCTTCACACAAAATAATTAATCATAACATAAACTTTGAGCTGTAAGAACTCGCTCGTCAACATATGGATACAAGTCCATTTTCCCTGGTCAAGAAGTTATATAATGTGTGGTGTACTGCTCGTTAATAAGAAACCGAGTACTGATGCGAGTCCGTTTACAACTGAAACAGTCATGTTGCTCACGGAGTTGCATCTTTTAAATCACACTACGACTATGGGACCCACCCTTAATTAATACACTATAATTACTACTGACACATGCAAGATTTAATACTACAAAAAGATGAAGAATCTCCCTGAGATTCTAACTGGTGCCAGAGCACATAAATGAACAAAAAGAGCATGCCAGAAATAGGCCAAAACGCTCTCATCACAACTTGGGAACATAGCCTCGCGCACCCAAATTTGACACGGGTCATTGAACGCGTAAAATAAACACACAAAAATTAAAACAAAAGCAACAAAATAGAAGCCGAACGGCTGAAAAACTTACATTTATATAAAACGCCAGACAAACAGGACTTTCGGAAGCTACCTTACAACTATGGACAGCACCCATTTAATCAATCAATACTCATTATAACCGATCAGGTTTTGTGAATTTAAACAACGTCTTAAATTGAAGTACAGGATACAGGCCTGTTACTAATGACAAGTCACGTTATCTGATTTGAGCGCGCCCCTCTTGTATGAGTCATCGCTGTCTCAACTATCTCTCTCAGTCGCTCAAGCCAGGTGCAGTTTCCCTCTGGAAACGCCAACTATCTCACTCATCCCCTTGGATGGCAAGAAAACACAAATATGTACCACAAGTCCAGCCTCGCGAGGTCATGAACTGGGCTGACGTGGAGCAAGACAGAATAATCACCATGATATATTCTCGCTAGCACATCATTAAAAAAAATCACACTACGCACCAAAAGCTTGGACTGACTCTCATACACTTACCACTGGGTCGGCTCAAAACAGATCAACAATATTGCGTCCATTTACACATTAATAAAAATACACAACGAAAACTCGGGTGCAAAGTGCCATCCCGTTCAGAACTGCTGGAAAGCAACTATCAAAATCATCCTGATCCGTCATAAAATTCTACTCACAAATAATCTTTACCCTCCAAATCTCAAAATTAATTCAGTTCCATTTTTGTTATAAGGCATACCTCCGAATAATAATGCTTGACCGCGGTTTACGCAAGCGAACGCGAGCACGAGCTGTGCGCCGCCCCGTATAGTTGAACACACAAATCACAATATTTACAAATTACACAACGCTCGGCTAGTCCCATAACTTAACGTGTCAGTAAAACAAACTAATAATCTACATTACCAAGCAAGCAAACAAATATCTACAAAAATATGTCCCATAATACCATAACTGATTTAATAAATAAATAAATTCATTTGTACTCAATCCTTTTAAAACAGCGTCAAGGAAACATCTGCAGCCATCTCCTTTGAGATGTTTATCTCATCGACATCTTCTGGCAAATGTCCTGCTGGTTCCAAGATCCGGTCTCGTTCCTAGACGTCATCTCGTGCTGAATTAAATAAAGTTTTGTCAGATACACACACGATATAATTCCTACTACATTCACCTATCAAGTACTAAATTCCTTGACAGTCTATTTGGTGAATTATTTCGATGAACTGGTCCTACTGGTAGTGCTGGGACTACAAATAAATCACTGAAGTTACACTTATAACTTGACGAAACTGTTCCATGTTCAAATAAAAATCAACGCCACGTCCTCAGACGCACGAATTAAAGAGTGTGAACGTTACGTCCTCAGACGCACAAAAATAAGTGTGAACGTTACGTCCTCAGACGCACAAAAATAAGTGTGAACGTTACGTCCTCAGACGCACAGAAATAAGTGTGAACGTTACGTCCTCAGACGCACAGAAATAAGTGAAGTCTCTCGAAGCTTTCTGGATCCTTATAAATGAAACTGACTAGGGTAGGTGTGGAAGGGGATTTATGAAAAAATATTCCATAATAATTATCAGACTAGCGTGCGATCGGTATCATTGAGTTCGTAGCGATGTGGAGGTTACGATTATGCTGTAGCTGGCTCGAATCGATCGTGGAATTAATCCGTAGATAACTCCCGCGTTAATTTACCATGATGCGTTACCAAGCCGAGTTGCCGCTAAAACAAGGCGTCTTGATATTATTGGCCCAGACTCTTGTATGTCTTTGCGCGCTTTTACATATATTTCTGCCATAGGGAGTGGTTAACATGATGATTGACCAATTGCCTCGTAGCATTCGATTTTCTTCTTGGCGCCAACCTTCATAGCAACAGGCCATAATGTGCGTGCCCAAGCCCTCTCCGCGCTAAATGTTGCACCTGTCCTATGTGTCAAGAATATTTATGCTGCTTCCTAAAATACCACAGGAGCTTAAACCATTGTGCCCTCTCGGCCACTGATTTATCAATATTTCCCAACGCCGTCTGGCTCTCATATCTGCTGTCTGTAGAAATGTATCAAAAGATGATGAATAATTATTAGAATCCTTTATACAGCCTGTGGATAAAGGGTTCAGTATATAGATGAAATTCCAGCTGAGTCTGCCATTTTCGCTGTTAATTATGCACAAGTACAGTATTGCCAATCCCGCACTTACCGTACTACTTTGTATAACCGCGGTACCATGAAACAAAATAGCGCCAAGTTTGAACCAGTTCGCAATGGATTGTGCAAGCAGTTTTTGTCTAGACCAATAATTGTTAATTCGTTAGGCCATACAAACACCCCTGGTTTTTGTCACGCACAGTGGGGGTAGACACGCATCAATAATTTTCATTCAAACCAATGGTTTGTGCCTAGACCAATAATTTTTAGGCAGTGAGGCGCTGGTGTTGCCGATTAGTTCGAAACATGAAATCCTTGCGATTAGCGTTCATTACAGTGGTAAATACTGTTCTACATACAAAACAAACCTAAACTGGGGCTTACGCCCAGACCCCCTTGCTTGTAGTGCAATCGGTAATTTTCGTCCAGACAGTCGTCTAACCAAGTAGCGACCAATGGTTTCGTCCAGTTAGTCGTCTAACCAAGAAGAGCTCGTTTATTTCTCTTTCTCACATAATTACAACATTACATGTATCGTCTAATGTAGGCCTATTTTGTGGATATGTTGGTAACTAATGACGTCAATGTGATCGCTCACTGCGGCAGTTTCACATACTAAATATGCTGTCGAACATGGCTGCGGTTGTTAAATATACAATAAATAAAAACACATATTTAAGTGATTTAGCACATATATCCGGTGCAGAAGTGATCAAGGTTAGTAGTTACAATTGATAATGTCCCCCCCCCCCTCCCGCAAAAAGATGAAATAAGATATGATAATGATATACATCAAAGTGAAAGCGAAAAAGAAAAGAGTAATACATGGTACAGAATTAATCTGAAATTTCACTTCAGTATTTATGTCGTTTTATAAAAGGGCATAGCGGGTGGGTTACAGACAGCGAAGGAGAAAACATCTATTAGGATATCACTTCCATAATTATTATTCATCATTACACAAGGTATTTAGACTAATTTAAGTATTCTACTTGGTTCATCACTCCTGAAGTGTTACCTCTATTACGTATGTCATTTTGCCTTGAACATTTTTGGTTGAAGGCGGGCTATTATTTTATTTTAGAATATGCACTGAAAATTTGATGTAATCATCGTAACCGCAGCCTTCGTAAAGAGGTTTACGCAGGCCAGCGCGTATCCCATTTTTGAACAGCTGACTGCGATTGACTGTAGCGTTGAGGGTCTCCACCACTAGCGCTGGCCAACAGCGGGGCGCGCTTGAACTCGGTCAGTGATAACAGGACCTTCTATACTACCGGACCTGACACTGCAATCCAAGATGGCCGCCGTAGTTGGTGATCGGTCATCAAACGCATGACGCGTGTCAGAATCCAACATAACAAAAAATAACATCATGACGTGATTTTGTCTGCTGTTAATTCATTTTATGGGCTTGGGACATCTTGGTCATCAGCCCCGGGCATTTGGGTGTGGGAGGAATTCCTCCGATTACGTGATGAATGTAGTAGTGTGTGTAGCTGTATAAGGGACAGGCGTGGGGAGGTGCCCCAGGAGTTGAAATACCGGAGTTCCATCAGAAAAATAATCAAATAAAATAATGAGAGATCTGCAGAATATCTTGGCTGAGTGGACATGGAAAGTAGTAACTGTTCCTGTAGGAATTTCTTTTTTTTTTTTTTAGTACATATTATTCTTAAAAATAAATGTGACCAACCAGGTGGTGTAGTTCTTGGTTGTCACTTCTGAGGTCCATGTTTGATTCCTGACTGTCAAGAAATCTGATTCTAGTTTGAGGGTAAGAGGGCTAGCGAGGTAAACCGGGAAATGTTGGGTTCGATTCTCCCCTTAGGCACCCAGCAAGTGGTTTACCATGGGTTCCCATACATACTGAAGGTAAATGTCTAGTTAATTCCTATCATAAGGCCACGACTGCCACCTGAATATCAATAAACAAATAGGTTAGTCCTATTCATTCCTATGGCACTCTGTAAAATACAAAATATAGGCTACCAGTAGACAATGAAGGCCTATTTGATGAACATCTGAGAATATAAATTAAGACTACATACAAAAATGTTCCTCCATATAAATACTTAAACATGTAAGCTACGGTAGTCATATTCAAATAATTAAATATCACACTGCCGAATGAATCGATACAAAATATGCTGGTACCAGTAGACAAAAAAAGGCATATTGTATGCACATCTAACACAAAAATAATAATTAAGTCTACTGTACATGATACAAGAAATAACTTCCATGTGAATTCATAAACATGACTGGACAGGGAAAGTTGTAACTGTTCCTGTAGGAATTTCAATTTCTTTTTAGTACATATTATTCTTAAAAATAAATGTGACCAACCAGGTGGTGTAGTTCTTGGTTGTCACTTCTGAGGTCCATGTTTGATTCCTGACTGTCAAGAAATCTGATTCAAGTTTAAGAATAATATGTACTGAAAAGAAATTGAAATTCCTACAGGAACAGTTACAACTTTCCCTGTCCACTCATGTTTATGAATTCACATAGAAGTTATTTCTTGTATCATGTACAGTAGGCTTAATTATTATTTTTGTGTTAGATGTGCATAAAATATGCCTTTTTGTCTACTGGTACCAGTATATTTTGTATCGATTCATTCGGCAGTATGATATTTAATTATTTGAATATGACTACCGTAGCCTTTGTTTACTTATTATTGACTGATATAAGACAAAGGGAAACATACCCATTCTTTTCCAATACAGTGAGTACTTCTAATGTCATTTTATACAGCATGTCACTGTTTAAGTTCTTCACAGGAAATAGAGCAACAACATCTGAAAATCTACACAAAGGTGACGTTATCATGAATGCCTGTATTGTAGTCGCACAATGAATTTCATTTGGTCTGTTCAAAGCAACTCCTTCAATTTTTCCACCCTCGTAACTTAGTTTAGGGGCAACATAAATCTCATCTAACAAGATACACGCAACTTTTTTATGGTCACTCAGAAGCTTGCATTTCTCCCGTAAGTATGATTCTTGTGAAACGCTGATCCCTGCACAGTTTGTTCCCATTTTATACAACAGTCTTCTTAAATAAGATGGATGAGGTACTGCTAACACTTGGCTGGAGTGAACAAAATGATAAGCCCCAGGAAAAGAATAAAATAATGTTGAAGCCCACAGGAGAGTATCTGCAGAATATCTTGGCTGAGTGGACAGGGAAAGTTGAAAGTGTTCCTGTAGGAATTTCAATTTCTTTTTAGTGGTAATGTCGAAGTTGTCAATATTAACACGTAGGAACCAACCAAGTAAGAGATTAAGTTTATGTTTACAATCTAAATCTTCTAGCTGGAAACCTGCTAGGTGACTCAGTAGACAATCAAACTTGGTCCATTTATCACAAAGCAAGTTATCGCCAAGACACCACTGAAACTGACTGCTGGGGAGATGCAAATTGTTGTGGAAAACTTCCACAGAAAAGGATGGTGAAATTCTGATGGAGGTATTAATTTTAGGTGCTTCATTAGGGCTGTCATCAATTTTACACAGCAAAACATGCCTATCTTTGGTAAATAATGTGAAAGGCCCCACATATCTAGTGCCTACTTCATTTTTAAATTCTTCAAACCCTAATATTGTATCTCTTTCAGTTCACTCACTATACTATTGCTCATCACGGGCAAGAACTTGCTTCATGCGTTCCTTTGGATCCTTTCTTTCTGGAGGCAAATGTTCGTATCCTGGCGCAGTCAGCTGGCATTTGAGGGTGCGCAAATGCGAGGGAGCCGTGTCAGTAGATTTACTGGCACGTTAAAGATCCCCTTCGGGGCAAAATTCCGGCACCCCGGCGTCTCTAAAAGCCTGAGTAGTTAAAAGGGACGTAAAACCAATAACATTATTATTATTATTATGCTTGCCACGGTGGGTGAGTGGTTATAGTGTCGGACTATCAACCCCAAGATTGCAGGTTCGCCCCTGGTCGTGGTAAGTGATTTTTGAAGGCGAAAAAAATCACGACACTCATGTCATACGTTGTTGGCATGTTAAAGAACCCATTTGAATTCAGTAGGGCGTGTTCAATGGCAAAATTAATCTCGGGATTTTCCGCCAACACAAAGTTCCTCCATTCTCTACTTGAAAGCGCTGTAGTGTCAAGGAGTTTAGATATCTAACCTCCTTGACTTTCATAGCGTTCAAAGGAGCGACGAAATTCGACATGCAAGCTACCCTCTGGGTGTCAATTAACAAAGCTTGCACCAGGCACCCGAGGCCATACGATATTATTATTAATTATTATTATTAATTGTTTTGCTAAATATGATGGCTGGTTTTCAAAGATGGTAGGATATGCACCTTCTTGTAGTTTTGTTCTTTTTCTAGGAACAGTTACAACTGAGCCATCTGCACAAGGGAATTTGTCTTCTGTAATAACTAATTCAGGGACAAAATGTTTGACACAAACAACTGAGTTAGCTGTCGGAGAAAAAGCATCACGATGAATGCTTCTTGTCCATTTATCCCTAAGTTCTTTTTCTTTGGGAAATTGGAAAGTAGGCACCAATGGTTTATCTTTATGATAATTGGATTTGCATCCAGGCACACAACAGTTCCGAGGCATATCTCCACGGGTAAGCCTACTGATAGTTTATAAAAAACAGGAATCCACACCAAGTACGTGATAAGATCCTTGAACTAGCAGGCTTAAAACTGGATTAGTGGACACTGCATCCAATTTAAAAAGCAGGTTATGTTTCTTCGTAATCAATTTTCAGATCTTCTCAGACCTAAAAATGGAATATGTTAATTATTATTATGCTTGCTCATAATGGATTACCATTACTAATAATTTATAAACCCTAAATAGAATAATAAATAGACCAACTTACCCACTAGTAGAATTGATGGAATCAGAAGGTACCGGTATCTCGATTTTATGAAGCACTATGATAATGCAGGCATTTATTTACACGAAAGCAATAACCACTAAGCACAGCAAATCAAGTGAGACGATTGCTAAGCGATAAAGGGATTATTCACACCACTAGGCTATCACGACACTATCACATCGTAAACAAAACCACACATTTATAAACAACAACCAACTACGTCAGCCATCTTGGCTCTTACCCGCCGCCAGTGTCAGGTCCGGTAGTATAGAAGGTCCTGGTGATAACACTATGTATTCTATTCGTCATGATAATGCTATTATTATGATCATGTAGAAATGAGCGGAAGTGTAGAGGACGTACGCACTCGCGCATTCGCGACAACGCTGCCTTCAGTTCAATTCCCTCTCATATATTCCGCTCTCGCAAGTTAAATATCACAGCTCTCCACAGAAAAACGTTTTGTGTTGGTATCTTATAATTATAATTTTCGAGATATTATTCCGTCGATAAAGCTTGCCTTTCAACGCCTGTATTTAACTCGTCAATTTCTCAGTGAATTCAGTGAATTTTCTGCAAGTGGCTTTCATTGTGCCGGTTGACGAGAGGTCAGGAGACTATTCTACCAACCATCTCGCGCTGTGCGGCTAGCATTTGTTGGCAGTTGGTCCAGGTTCAATTTCCGGCTCTGCCAAGAAATTTTAATTTTGGTCTGAGGGATGGAACAAGGCACACTCAGCCTCGTGAGGCAAAACTGAGGAAAGGAGGGTTCGATTCCCATCTTAGCCATCTTGGAAGTAGTTTCCACGCTTCTACTCCAGGCAAATGCCGGGATGGTTCCTAATTTAAGGCCATGGCCACCTCGTTCCCAATCCTCATCTGAATAATAAATGCACACACTAATACAGCCATCACAATAACACAGGTTATCAGACAAATTCCACATGCCCAAGTACACAGATCTACATGACCATGATGTCGCAAAGCCCCAAAATCAACCAACAACTGCTGCTTTCTACCATTTCAAGACGAAATCTTAGAGTTGCCATTAGTCTTATGCCCCTAAAATCCACGACTAGTTCGAATGGTTTTAGGCCTAAGCATTGGATCAACCATCTTCTTGCATCTCAATAGGGATTTGCCAATATGCTTTCAACAGCTTGTCTCAATTCTGCCTTCATATATGTAGGCCTATACATGCAAGAAATGAGTACGGTACTTATCAAAAATAAAGAAATAATAAGCTAATTAGTACCCTACTATTATATTTCTCTCCTACTCCTAAATCCTTCTCTGAACACTCATCTTAAAACAGAATGGTCTGCATTTTTGGACTAATTGTAAAAATATAGCCTATAAGAAGAAATGAACATGCTCATCTTTAGCTCCCTGGCGAAAAACTGGAAAAAACATTGAAGAAGTATTAATGTTTCTGTTCTTATGCATTTTATATGACGCTTTAAAAATTAATCTAGAATAGATAATTTAACTTCACTACCATAATACTGCTTAAGAGTTACTGTTGAGGACTGATGACCAAGATGTCCCTAATTTGAGCAAGGACTGCTTCACAACTTCATGTAAAATGTATTTTCGTAAAAGGGCCTTTACTTAGTTTGGATCATTTGCGATACGTGTTACATGGATGTGTGTGCTGACTTTTTGGTGTTAAATGATGTAAGTTGGCAACACCAAATGTGGCGGCCATGTTGGTTTTCTAGTAACTTATTTAAGGTGCCCTGGACTATATCTATCGGACATGGGATGAAGAATACCAAACAGGGCATGCATAATTATTCTTCGACGGAATAACAAAGTGCCATTGCAGATGTACGGAGTGTTTGTGATTGACTACCCAACTGTGAACCAGCCAGTTTGCGGAGTAGGTTATCCCTTGCCGACACTTTGAGTTTGCAGTTCATTCAGTGCTTCTTAAATGTGAGAGTTCTGTCAAGGGTTACACCCAGATATTTTGGAGTGTCATAGTTCTGTAATTGGATACCAGACCACATTACTTTGAGTTCACGATGAGCTTCCTTGTGCCTCAGGTGGAAAGCACACACCAGAGTTTTTGAGGGGCTAGGCTTTAGCTGGTTTTCACTGTAGTAGCTTGTCAAGCATTCAAGGGCAGTAGACAAATTTGTTTGAACTGTTTCAAAATCTGTGCTCTCTGTGGCCAGGGCGAGGTCATCAGTATACAGGAAGCTTCTGGTGTTTGGAGATACTGGCTGATCTTTCGTGTAAATATTAAAAAGTAACGGAGCCAACAGCCGGCCCCGTGGTGTTGGGGTAGCGCGCCTGCCTCTCGCCCAGAGGCCCAGGGTTCGATTCCCAGCTCCGTCAGGGATTTTAGAAACTCACGTGAGGGCTGGAACGGGGTGCACTCAGCCTCGTGAGGACAAATGTGTAGCTGATAGTGAGGCAGCGGCCCGGTCACGAAAACCAAGATTAACGGCCGAGGGGACCTGATGCGCTGACTACGCGTCACTCCAATATTTGCAGGCCAAATGACTGGGCAGCGGTCGCTTGGCAGCCTTAGGTCTCGGTCCTTCAAAGGCTGTAGTGCCAGGGGTTATTATTATTATTATCATTATTATTAACGGAGCCAACACACTTCCTTGAGGTAGGCCATTTATCTGTATCCTACAACGGCTTCGCTGTCCTTGCAAGTCGACGAAAAAACTTCGGTTCTGGAGAAGCGCAGCGATGAGTCTAGTTAAACCATTATCGTTCGTTATATTGTAGACCTAGTCTAGTAGGATTTGATGGTTGACAGTATCATATGCTGCTTGATAGATCCACAAAGACTACACCTGTGATCTTACGAGTTTCATATCCATCCTCTATAAATTGTGTTAGGTTCAGTAATTGTCCGGTACAGCTCTTGCCAGGACGAAACCCGCACTATTGTGGTATTAATAGTGTGTCAATGGCAGGTAAAATACGATTTAAAATCAATCTTTCGAACAATTTGCAGTGGTGACACAGAAGCGCTATAGGTCTGAAATCTTTTGAATCAGTGCCCTCCTTTCCGGGTTTCAGTAAGGCAATTAATCTAGACCTAGGTACGCCATGTCTTCGGTATCTGGTATATTCTCATACAATTAATGAGGAGCTGCAGAAACCATTCTTTGGTTTTGAGTCCAAAATTCTTAATTTGTTCCGACCGGATATCATCTAGTCCCGCTTCCTTGCCAGTTTTACTTTCTTTAATGACCTTTTCCAATTCAAGCATACCGAAGGGGATAGTGAAGTCGTCTCTCTCTTCCTCTTGAGCAATTTTCCTTTCTTGATAGTTTTTCCATTCAGCAGTAGCTGATGTGCAATCTGGCTTGCAGTGATGTTAGAATGGCCAGTCATTTTCGTTGGGTCGTTGTTGAGACGCTTCAATAATCTCCATGCCTAGTGGCTGTCTCTAGTCAAATCTAGTCCTTCTACTGTCTTGATTCACTGTTCTCGTTTTACCGCGCCTAAAGATGATGTAAGGTGGTTACCAGCTTCAATTGTCTCTACTCCGAAAAGGTTATTTTCAAACATTGATTTATAGCCTATTCCTTGAACTGGGCAGCTAGGTCAGAAGTGAGACCTATACTATAATGATGATCTACAACCACTAGGTATAGACATTCTGGAGCATTTTTTCATAGCTGCAGAAAATGTGTCGTAAGATTCCGATGTTGGCTCAATGTGGATACGGCATTATCCAACAACTCCGTGAACTTGGGCCAATTAGCTTTCTTGAAATTATACCTCCTACGGAAAGGAACGCTCTGAGGTCTTACTGATGCAAACACTTGGCACATTATTGGTCTGCGCCGTGTTTTCGGTAGTGGACTACACATTGACTTCACACATTGCTGGCTAATGTTATTTCTACTAAATATGAGATCAGGGTTGTAGCCCCGTCTCCATCTCCCACTGTTGAAAGATGCTGGGAGCTTAGAGTCGTGTATGAGAGTAAGGTGACTTACTTCTGACCATTCCTGTAAGGCAATGCTACTATCATCATCGGTTCATAGCCCCATAAAATACTGTGGCAATTAAAGTCGCCAATGCTGTGAATGCTGATTCCCAAAGTTGAGCGGAACGTTTGCTTTGAAGTCGATGTTGGGTGGTTTATGCACAGAGGAGATTGTGCAATTATTCAACTGAACGGTGATAATTTCAATATCGTCTTCATCTCTATAAGCAGTCGAAAGTATCTGGACATCTGGCCGGAAAAAGATAGCACTTCCGTACATACCGTGGGGTCTCTCAATAGCACATAACATTCCATTCACCTTTGGTCGGCACATATCAATACTTTGGCGTGTTTCCTGTATGCACAGGATATGGCATTCGTGTCGGCTGCTTAGATCGTGTAGTAGCTCCACTTTGGCTGGTGATACGCTTTCTATATTAACACAGTTCTCGCAGTAAAGAGGCGCAAGTACGCTTCATAAAAAGGGAGGTAGCGCGCAGTTCTCTACTCCTGTGGGAGTCCGAGTGGGGACACCAAGAGACCGCTGGTGAGCCAGCTTGGTGTCCTAGCCAAAACCCCACACAAGACACGGCACAAACCTAGAAAAATTGCTGAGTATCAAGATTACATTTTGTAATTTGAGATGCTTTTATAAAAGCAGATTGTGTAGTAAGGATGTGCCGTACTGTACCCGATTTCAGCAGTGTCGTGAATGCCAAAATCCAAGATAACAGCGGATCGATACTAACGGCAGTACCCCGGCTAATAATAGGCCTACTTACCGAAATATCAGGCATCACACACTCTGCAAATCGTGGACACATATCAGGCGATATCATCAAAACACAATGGTAAAATCCTCCACAGGATCAGCGACAACACACACTAGAGCACGAGACTCTCATTCACACGGGCGTAACAGGGATAGGGAAATGCATAAAATTGTTCAAGCCACTATAATTACGGTAACATAGCATTTTCCTAACCTCCCACTATCTAAAAATCACAACGCAAGAGTATTGTGAAAATGGTATAAGCAGACGCAAATGCGTGCCCAAATTTATTCAAAAAGTAAACAACGCATAGATGGTTATAAACAAACCGAAAATCCATAACTAAATGTCATTATCATTAATGTCTTATGACACACTCTCTGACATAACGCCAACTAAATCACAAAAATAACGACTTAAAATCAACAACTAATAAATTGGCAACATACCGCTATGCCTTTGCTATCAGGATCAACAAAAAATTATTTATAAAGAAAAAGAAACAACCCCTTAATGAATTTAAATAGTGACAGCCTCTCACTATTTACAATATCAATATTTTAATCTATACACAGCTCCTGAGTTTTATTCTTTACTTAATTACCGAAATACCTTTTAATTCAAATACTAAATTTAAGGAATACCGAATACTATCTATATACATGTCATCTTAGAACATTATCTACCCCAATGTTCCTCCACTAATCTTTATAGACATAGGATTTATTAACACTAACACACAGTGATCAATATCGAGGTTATCGGTTAAAATATGGCTTAGCATTCCGATCAATAAAGATGAGAGTGCTATCCAATGGACCCCTGTTCTGATCCAATATTTGAAAACAATAATAATAATAATAATAATAATAAACTGAATTGATATCAACGTCCGGTATCGACATCCCAGCTGATCTGCATGGACACGACAGCCTATCAGATCAACATCAAACACCACCAAGGTGATCCTACAATACGAATGAAAATACTGTCATCAATCACAGTAAAATAATCTATCAGCAGTCGAAATAAACTCCACAACCCAATAACTCAACGTTCCAACGAAAGGCAACAACAGCTCAAAGCTGACTAACTAGACTGCAATCCTAATCACACTCTAAACGCAGCAAACTAACAACAACAACAACCATTGACAGAGGAAAGGTTCCCAGGACATAACATCCCTTACAGGGGACGACCTTCGAAATACCAAAGAAACAATTGGTATTATTGCACACCTCTTCAATGTAAACACAACAAACTAACAATACCAAAAATGAACATCTCTCCCTCAAGTTATAAGTAATTCAATGACGTTGATACTAATTTTAAATACGCTTTAAAAGCAATAGCAGTTACAGATCGTATGACTCTTTCCTAGTGCGTGTTAACTAAGCACGAAACATTTCTAACTATTATCCGTTTCAAATTACATTGCTTGTGAGTGTCAACTCAAAAACATTGGTCACTTAGGCGTGAACTATATTCATTAAACATTGAAATATTTGATTATGTATATACATTGAGTCACTCTATAACAATAGTCGTGTACATCGCTCGAATTATCATTACATTTTATAATTAAAAATTGTTTTTCGAAAGAATTCTTCGTCTGAACGATCAGAGTAGCAACCAACTTCCAACTAACGAGAAATTTACTAAAAGTCAAAACTGAAAATTAATTTACACTTCCAAAGGAAGAATAAAATATACATTTGGAAAATATCAAGACAGAATTGAAGTCCCAAATTAATCAAAATAAAAAACAGGATTTTCTGAAAATCTGAAAAATTAAATTCCAATATCAAAAAAGGAATAACATTTCAAAGTGAAAATTTCAAAATTCTAAATTAAAAATTCAATGAAATCTGAAAATCCAAAATCGAGAAAAATAATTCAAATGGTAAAGTCGGATAATAGTGCACAATCACAATATGAAAAGAATCAACGAAGATCAAAATAGCTAAATCCAAAAATATGAATATCTAAGAAAATTTAATTTGCGAAAGCAAATTTTCAAAAACTGAAAATTCTCTAAACTGCGAAGTGGCAACTGCGCAAAAATATGGAATGCGAAGAAGTAAAAGTGCGTAGGAAACTGTTCATCTGGAAACACACTCGAATCCAAAATAATTAATTTCAAAAACCCAAAAGGTCGAAATCCAAATCTGTATCAACATAAAATTGCTTAAATGCCACCGGTAATCATCGAAGCGGGGTCTCCACTAAATCAGACGCGGTTAACCCGAAGTTAACTCGCCTGCAATGATACCAAACATAGCTGGAACTGAAGCTAACCAGCATATTAAATGCGAAAAGAACATGCTTCGCAGCAGTAAATCACAGATTACCAGTTCTATAACTTTATACAGAACAAACTACTACTGAAATAAATGATCACACCAGGCATGCTTCTAGAATGCCACTCTAAATACAGGGCTATGTGAATGAAGAGCTTGTCTTACTTTAAACGGGGCTGGCGATGGAACACGTGTAATCCCACATACACACAGGTTCGGGAAACTGCTTCCAACTTCAAGCAGCTGGTGGGTATCTAGCCTCCTTCCAAGTCTCACTTCACATTTTCTTGATCGCAGCGAGATTGCACGTAGCCGGCCCACGGCTCCATAGTTCGTAATGGGACCCGGATAGCCTCGGCGTTCGGTCCGCCCCCTGACAGTCCACTCGTTCGGATCTCGGTCTTCCCTTCGACCTTGCTCTTCTTCTCGTTCCTCCGGACAATTTTGTAGCCTCTCTCCATCCTTAGACTGGTTATAGTCCATGATGATCTTCATTAGATTGTGCATTCCATTAAGTAGCTGTGTGAACATTGCTTTTCCTGCATTTCATTTTTAAGTGACTCCACTCGAAGGAATTCTTACACCCATGATGTAGACCACATTTCCCACAGCTTAATTTAGCAATTTAACATGGCTCCCTCTGACAAATCAAATGTTCCTTCCAACCATGTGTCCATGATGTTCGTCACCATTTTATTGCACACCATTTCACAATCGAACATATCGTTCCCAAAATAACGCGTCCCTTTCAAAATGTTTCCTTCCAAACATATACTTACAGTGTCCTTCACGACGTATATTCATAATTCCACCTTCTCTACGAACGCGTCACATAATGTTGACTGATAATTCATTGTTAAGACCACGACACCGCTCTCTACCATAAGTATTCCATAACACACTCAAATTCATATACGGACTTACGTGCTTCGTACCATATTAGCACCGTGATACAACAAGGTTACACATATTCGTATTGCTCTTTCCTTCACTGAAGCACTTGTACACACTCCCGTATCACGTTTTCGGAACTCACGGCTGACATCCGCCCGGTTCAAAGACCCGTGTCGCATTACCTCACACAATGGTCGTCTCATCCTTCCGCATGCTTCCAGAACAACCGCACACTCTTTCTCAAGGTCCCATAATGCAAGGCTCGGACATGAATATCCTTATACTGACTTCGGGCGTTAATTATCCAAGGAAAACATTTCCTGATAATATCTTAAATAATTTCTTCGATTTATTTCCAATCTTCAATACTTCCAAATGCATTAAATAGCATACTTGCCAAAATACAATATTTCATTTCTAAGGTCGCCCATTGGATCTTCCAATCGCGTTCTCTTTCCTCAAGTACTGCCTCTGGTCTATCTCGTAGGATGATCCAATCATATCCGCCCTTACTAGGAGGTGATTACTTCCAGCTAACAAGCTTCTTGTTGGACAATACTTCATGACTATAAATTTTGTGTTACGGACTGTTCCGATATCATTTTCCAATTTTAATTAAATGATCCCTTTTCTATGGTTGCCTTTCATATCTGTTCCTGGCATCTCTTAATACGAATTCGGGGACAGTACCCAAGTACCGATACTTTGCCCTTTAGTGTAACACTTCGTAATCAAATTCCTCAAGGAAGGATGCATTGCATACCGTAACTGTTATAAGAGTAATATTTCCTCTCGGTTATATGTGGTAGAAACAAATAAATGAAAAGGCACAGATCTTTGCTAACGTCCTTTTGGCTCTACGATACCAACTACACTGTATCGATTTACTTTTATTACGTCTGCATTGTATTTGGTACATAGTTGCCAACATATGCCCCTCAATTTAACATAGATAGTAATCTATTTAATGAGTTTAACAAACTAATGATCCAATACAAAAATAATCATTCACAGCTTTAACAGCTTACAAGTTGCTTACATACTAACAATGCCCAAGCCAGCTCGAAGAGTCTGGAAATGGTTACCAGTCAGTGGTTTGGTGAGAATATCTGCTTTCTGCTCACCTGAAGGAATATGAAGAACCTTCATTACATTCTTCCGATACATATATTTCACGATATTATACTTGACATCAACGTGTTTTAGCCTTTTCTCTTCCCACTTATCTAGACTAGAAAATAGTTGACTGATTGTCTTCAAAGATGACAACTGGTCCACATAGTTCAACACCTATGTCCAAAACAAGATTTCTCAACCAAATGAGTTCCATTACAGCACATCCGAGAGAAACGTACTCCGCTTCAGTTGATGACTGGTCAACGGCAGTTTGTTTCCTAGTCACCCAAAGTACATTAGCACCATAGACTTCGAACATGAAACCAGAAATTGATTTCCTATTCTTGGTATTACCCCCCCCCCCTCCCCCCAGTCTGCATCAGTATAGCCAACTAGGTTAGCACTAGTTCCTGATTACCTTTGAAATAAGAGTCCCATTTCGCTTGTTCCCTTCAGATAACGTAAGACACGTCTAAGGTCAACCCATTGCGCATCAGTAGCATTACTTTGAAACTTACTATATAAATTCACTGCCATGCTTATATCAGGACGTGTTGTCAACATGAGATACATTAAACATCCAACTAGTTTTTTTGTAAGGTCTGACAGAAAGGATACATTCTCCAACAGCCTCCTTTGCTGGATCTACCTCCATGGGAGTTTTAGCTGGATTGCAGTCTTCCATTCCAAAACGTTTCAGAAGGTTTTGGATGTATTGGGGCTGGTTTAAGAACATTCCTCTCTCTGAGCGATCAATTTTGATTCCCAGAAATTCCCTTAGATCTCCAAGATCAGTCATCTTGAATTCTGCCATGAGAGCCTTCTTACATTCCTGCAGAGCTGCAGCTGAACTACCTGCTACAATAATATCATCAACATAAAGAAGTAGGGTAATAGCAAGTGTGTCATGAAAATAAAGACATTTATCATATTCTGATTGCCTGGAACCATACTTCTGAATGAAATCATTGAATCTAGAGTTCCACTCCTTTGGGGCCTGCTTCAATCCGTAGTGTTTTGTTCAGCTTGCAAACCAGAGGTGGAGTTGACTCTTGCTCAAATCCCTCTGGTTGAGTCATGTAGATTTCTTCCTTGATACTGCCGTGAAGGAAAGCGTTCTTCACATCAAGTTGTTGAGTAAGCAATCCATGATGATTAATTACTGACAACAATACTCTCACAGTCACTAGGCGGGCCACTGGTGCATACGTCTCAAAATAGTCTAAGCCCCGTTTTTGCGAACAGCCTTTAATGACAAGGCGGGCTTTATACTTCTCAACATTTCCGGATGCATCATGTTTGATTCGAAACACCCACCTGTTGTTGATTGCCTTCTTACCAGGTGGCAGCGTTGTCAGTGTCCAGGTTTTATTTTCCTGCAGTGCATTCATCTCTTCTTGAACTGCTTTCCGCCATTCTGTAGCGTCAGGTCTACCTTCAATGTCCTTGACAGATTCAGGAACATCATCTACTACTGCACCCATAGCTAGTTCACTTAGGGTAACCTCATAATCATCCAGATACTGCGGTCTATTCCTCACACGAGTTCCACGCCTCCGTTCTTCTGTCGGTGTGTCATTTGCTTCCAGATCTTCCCCTGAATTTTTGCAATCTTCAGGAATTGGATCTTCCACGGTACCTTCTTCCTTTGAAATAGGCTTCTTATTAGTTTCATAGTCTGATGGATCAATATCTATAAACCTTTCACCTGGAGAACTCTCATCAAAAATGACATCTTCCCCTTCAATAATTTCTTGGGTGTCAGGACACCACAATCTATAACCATTATGACAGTACCCAACCAAGTAAAGTTTCCTCGATCGACTGTCAAATTTTCCTCCACTCAGTTGTTTGGGAGTATGAAGGTAAGCTGGGGAAACAAATAATCTGATCTTGCTGACATCAGAGAGTTCGTACCAGAGAGTTGCTGGAACACTGCTGCGCTTACTGCTTCAGTCCAAAGATTCTTCTGTAGTCCTGAGGTCAACAACATACATCTTGCTTTGTCCAGGATAGTTCTGTTGAACCTCTCAGCTACTCCGTTTTCCTCAGTTGTTTAGCTCATGGTATATTCCAACTGTATTCCTTTCTCTTGAAAGTAAGTCTTCAGCTCGTTTGAGATGTACTCCCCACCTCGATCACACCTGAAGCGACTTATTTTGCTCTTGAAATGAGCGGTTGCCATCGCTTCATAGATCTTGATGTAGTCTAATGCTTCACTGCCCTTTTCTAGAGGATATACAGTTGCAAAATGTGTGATGTCATCTATTAGAGTTATAATGTACCTTTTTTCCATTATATGACTCCGGTGTAATTGGGCCAAACAGGTCACTGTGGATTAGTTCCAGTGGCCTCTGTGCTCTTCTTCTTGTTTGGTTGTGTGGCAGCTTACATACATACATGGTTTATTTGCGAATGTGGACACTGTCCATGGTGGCAAATTACAATAAATACACAAAGCAATTCACAATCACAAAAATTTTAGAAAATTAGGACTAATTAGAAAATAAGTGTTAGTTGCTAAGAGAAGAAACTGGTAATCGTAAAAATAATCATCCTAATAACAGAAATAAACATAAAATACTAAACATTTACACTTTCTTTCATTGCTTCAACTTATGCACCGTTCATCACTGCCTCTTGAGCTGGTGCTTTTTTTACCAACTCCTTAAATTTACCAACATCAGAAGTCAAAGGGCTGAAAATGCCCCTTGGCAAACTGTTCCATTCTACTTCCCCCTTCCCAATGAACGAATATTTGCCCCAGTTACTTTTCCACTGACTTAATTTCAATTTACAACAATGACTGTATTTGCCCATATATGAACCTTCCTTTCCCAATCTCTCATGAATATCTTCCCATGCAATTTCCCCCTTGTAAGCTATGAAAATACCCCCTAGTCTTGCTCTTGAACGTCCATCAGCCAGACTTTCCCCATCCCAAATTCTGTATCATCCTACTCACACTACTCGTCGATCTGTGGTCCTCCATTACATACCTGGCGGCCTTCCTTTGCACTCCTTCCAATTCCTTTATTAAATACATTTGGTATGGATCCCACACTCCCTCAGCATATTCCAGCAGAGGACGGACTAGGGACATTTATCCCCTTTCTCTAATCTCTCTGCCAGCGCCTTTAAACACTCGCATAACCATATGTAGTGACTTGTATGCTTTCTTTACTATTTCCCTTATGTGCTTACCCCAGTTAAAATTCCCACCCCCTACAGTTACACCTAAATACCTACATTCGTCCCCAAATACAACTTTATTTTCCCCCACTGAATATTCAAAAAC
The DNA here is from genome assembly GCA_946902985.2 of Meconema thalassinum. Lineage (NCBI taxonomy): Eukaryota > Metazoa > Arthropoda > Insecta > Orthoptera > Tettigoniidae > Meconema > Meconema thalassinum. The sequence continues at coordinate 183,468,710 of OX336393.1, forward strand.
AATATGATTCCTTTTGTTAACAAATCTCACTGCCTGACATTTCTTTGAATTTATCATCATATCACTTTTATCCGCCCAGCTTTGTATGTCCGTCAAGTCCCTCTGCAATATGCCGCAGTCATCCGGGTGATTTATCCTCCGGCATACTACTATATCATCAGCAAATAATCTTATCTGGGATGATATTTTAACTCCTATGTCGTTTATTTTCCTTTTCTTTTATTTCACACACTTCCTTCACCTTAGTTTCTTTCATACCATCCACCAGGGTTTGCAGTTTCTGAAGCCCTGCCTTACTTGTGTGACCAAATCTTCTATGCCACAAGTCCTCGCTTCCAAGTGTTAGGCATGCAATTTCCTTCCTGGTATGGAGTGTTGGCCTGTACAACTTGTTGATCCGATGTGCCACTGCAATCACATAATTTCCTTTCATTATTAGTGCCTTACCATCTTCAAAAATGATTGTGCATCCACTCATTTCCAGTCTTCTCACAGACAGTAAATTTATTTCCAAATCTGGAATGTACAACACGTCTGGAATGTTCACAGTATTCCATGTTCCGTCCACCAATGTAAAAAGTTTCATGTTTCCCTTTTGTGTTGATGTGACTGAGTGCCCTGCTTTTGCTACTTTAATCTTCATAGGATTAATCTTTACACTTGTCTGAAAGAAATCAGATTGATTAATCATGTGCTCTGAAGCTCCAGAATCAAGCCACCATATCACTTCATCACTTCCAGCCTTATTCATTCTTTGTCTATTACATCAGATAAAGCTGAGAATCAGAATTCCTCTTCCTCCTCTTGAGTGATATTGGCAGGTCCAGTTTGCATCCCTGAAAACTTTGTAGGCTGCCAAGGAGTGTTACGTGGGCTGGGACAGTCTCTCCGTAAATGACCACTGCCCCCACAGTTGTGGCACTGTAAGAATGTGAAGCAGGCTTAGTATTACTGTTAGCTCCAGAAAATACCTTGGACTGGTGCTGAGTGGATGTTGTTGTTGCAGTAGTCTTCGGCTGCTGGTACTGATGTTTCTGTTTTCCTCCATTCTTTACTTGTCCTGGTCGAGTAAAGAAAGCAGTTGTTGACTCATTCCTCTGTGGTTTCTGTTTTCCTTGCAGATTCCTTTTAGATTCTTCATCCAAAAGTCTATTTTTGACAAAAGGAAGGGTTAAGTTCTCACCGTTTGCTGACATGGTTTCAATAGAGGTTACAACCATACTATAATCAGTTGGCATGGTCAATAACAAATGACAAATCACATCTATCTCATCAGTATTTGCTCCAGCAGATTTAAGTTCTCGAATTTGTCTGTCAAACTTCAGAAAGTGATTTTCCAAAGTTTCATTAGTAGGGTTATGTCGCATTGCAAGCAATGCTTTCCTTGCCTGAAGTTGACTGGCAATTCCTTTCCTTTGAAAAGTGTCTGCTAAAGTTTTCCAGACCTTGAAGGCTGTATCATGTCCTCGGCAATATTCCAAATGACTATCAGCTATAGCACTCACAATAAGTCTAATGCAAAACTTATGTTTCTGCCGAAGTTTCTCATTAGCTGCTTCCCTGGCCGTTCGAGCTGCCCTTGTCTCGCCCGCCGGTGCTTCAGTATACTGAACTTCTTCTGTGATGTGGGACATCAGTTTCTTTTCGTCCAGTAGAACTTCAAGTCTGAATTTCCAATTGTCGTAGTTCTTACCGTCGAAAAGTGGAATGTGGTATCTTTCATCATTGCCTCTTTGTCTCTCCTCGTCGATAATTTTTCCTTTTGTATCAAAGTAGGCCTACGCTAAAAAGTCTCTATTCTTCCTCCGATATTCCGTTAACCTCACAGTATTGATTCCCGTTTCACTCACAAAAACTATCCGTACGTTCTGGGCCCGTAACCTGTTATAAGAGTAATATTTCCTCAATGTTATATGTGGTAGAAACAAATAAATGAACAGGCACAGATCTTTGCTAACGTCCTTTTGGTTCTACGATACCAACTACAGTGTATCGATTTACTTGTATTACGTCTGCATTGTCTTTGGTACATAGTTGCCAACATATGCCAGTGAAAGATCTTATAACATAAATAAGTAAATAAGAGTTAAATTATCTTTCTTAACAGTAACATGATTACCGGTAATAGCACAGAGTTTTCCTAGAGACTCTGTTGAAAATAATTTCCATTATTAGCCAACTTTCTATTTTTGCAAAAAAAAAAAAACAAAAAAAAAAGTAGACTTATGATATGTACACAGGGCCAAAAGTGGTGTGTTTCTCTGTGTGTGTACTCTGTATGTCTGGTCCCCCCCCCCTATCAATTCAAACAGGATGAAAACGAATTGAACGAAATTTGGTACAGAGGTAGCACTAGCAAAGAGCACCTCAGTGTCATGTTTTATATTGCCGCCATCTTTACCAAAACTTAAAGGCGACCACTCAAATGCTCAAAACAAATAAATAAATTACGACCAAACTAATCATTGGATCTTTACCAAATTTGGTAAAAACATACCTTCATATGGGACGCGTCTTGCGCCCAAACTACAAGGTCATCAGCCATACCATTTCAGGATGGCGGCAGTGTGAATTATGCAAGCTGTATAATACATAACTTGGGACCCAACACTTCTGATTATCGAACCGAGAATGGTTTAAATTATTCTAAAGGACGTGGCCCGTTTGAAATTAAAAGTTTATATTATAAGTTAATTTTATACTGCAAAAGTGACTTTAAAAAGCTGAGCCGTCTTGGTTACAAGACAAGATGGCAGCTGATCTCGTTCTGACCTATATTTTACTAACGTGAGCATGTTGCATGCAATATAGCCTACTGATAGAAATAATATAAACTTTTGTATGAAATGGATCTTAATGAATATATACTCCAGTGAAGAAATCGTTCAGTCCAAGTCAGTATTTGCTAAGACGTTGTATGTAAATCGATTGATAACGTTTGACTTCGGTGGACAAGTTTTGCGCTTTGGTTAGAGCTTTGGACTTTCACCCGGTCGGGCGGGGTTCAAACCCTAACAGTGTTGCATTTTATTGCTTGATTTTTTATATTTATTGTGTTTTAAAGTACTGAGACATTATAAAATTGAGCGTTATGTTGTGCATTTTGCAATGGAGAATATATATTTAATTTAAACAAAGTTCGCCATCGGATCTGCACGAGTGACCTCTACTAACAGCCAGTTGAACGATGAATTTGCTAACCACGGCCTACTAGATGCGAGCTGCGCTCTATACCGGTCTTGGTATTCCTAGTGTGTGAACCCATGCATACGGTGCAATTGAAAAATTTCCTCTTGTTGCCGATAGAGTGCACTCGCCCCCAAGGATAGGGGCGATTAAAAATTAGCTGTGTAGTAGGTATATTAAATGTGTTTCTCCCAGTGATACGTTTAGACCAATGAAGTTTTGTTCCAGTTTCAATTATTGTAAGTAGTCAGTGTTAATATACTGAATTCCTACGTTGTTTGGAGTGTTTGGTGATGAAATTGTAAAATGCCGGGGTAAATTATAAACTATAGTTTGATGCTGCTGCTCAAATCCAGTATGTGATATACTGTTGGGTGCCATTAGGTAGATTTCATTAGAAAGCTAACTATTGCAATGGGTCCCATGTTTCGACTTCCGGAAAAGTTCGACATATCTTCGCGTTTCACTTCCCCCAGACCCCAAAACCACCGTCAGTTCAAAAGTTTATATATAATTTATGTATGTATATATATATATGTATATATATATATCAGTTCCTTGTGGACACGATAACTGCCGTAATTTTGCACCAATCACTTTGAATTTTTTACATAATATGTATCCCCTTAAAATCTCGGTCGAGTTCGTTAATGGGCAAAATCGGTCAAAGGGGGGTGAAAATGGGAGGCTTTTTTCGAAAAAGTGAAATATCGCTATAACTCTCTTAATATCTGAAATATTGAATCCATTCAAAGTTCATACTATGTGTCGGACAAGGCCCTAAAATTTATGTTTGAAAAGTTTTTTGATAGCACCAACCATTGACCAAAGGGGTGGGAAAAAGTGGGTTTTTCGGGAAACATTAATCATATCTCTGTTAATAGGCACAATATCAAAACCGCACAAAATGGACAATATTCCTCCAATAATTACCTAAAACGTTTGTCTGAAAGAATTTTTGGTATGACCCACCATTACGCCACGGGGTGAACAAAATGATTTAAATTATAAGAAAATGCCAAGTGCCAAGAGAGGTTGCCATGACAACTTTACTTTTAATTGATAATTAATTGCTTTAATTGCTATGACAACGCCACTGCACGAGATAACATTCAGTTTTCCATCTGTCTGTGGGAAGCGACTTCGGTATCGGAACTGGTAGCATGCTGAACTTCTATGCCCAAGGTCGCGGGTTCAAACCCGGCTGAAGTCGTCGGATTTACTAAGAGCGCTAAAAAAACCTGAGTTTGCTTTCCTTCGGAGGGGAAGTTCCAACGTTCGTTGCGAGTTGCTGATTGAGGTGGCATCTAGTAGCCAAGTTCACAGCTAGGTGTCGTTGACGGTAGTATTTTAGGTAGATTTCATTAGAAAGCTAACTATTTCAATGGGTACCATGTTTCGACTTCCGGAAAATTTCGACATATCTTCGCGTTTCACATCCCCCAGACCCCAAAACCACCGTCAGTTCAAAAGTTTATATATAATTTATGTAATATATGTATATATATATGTATATCAGTTTCTTGTGGACACGATAACTGCCGTAATTTTGCACCAATCACTTTGAATTTTTTATCGAATATGTATACCCATAAAATCTCGGACGAGTTCGTTACTGGGCTAAATCGGTCGAAGGGGATGAAAATGGGGGACTTTTTTTTTTCGAAAAAAAGAAATATTGCTATAACTCTCTTAATATGTGAAATATCGAATCCGTTCAAAGTTCATACTGTGTCGGATAAAGCTCAAAAATTTATGTTTGAAACGTTTTTTGATAGCACCAACCATTGACCAAAGGGGTGGGAAAAAGTGTTTTTTTCGGGAAACATTAATCATATCTCTGTTATTAGGCACAATATCAAAACCGTACAAAATGGACAATATTCCCCTAATAATTACCTAAAACGTTTGTCTGAAAGAATTTTTGATATGAGCCACCATTACGCCAAGGGATGAGAAAAATATTTCGGAATTTTAAGAAAATGCCAAGAGCTATCAGTGGTTGACATGGCAACACTACTAAATTGATGAGGGATGAGCCTTCAGACGTTGCCATGACAACGCACTTGCGCGAGATCAGATTCAGATTTCCATCTGACTAAGTGTGAAGCGGCTTCGGTGACGTAACTGGTAGCATGCTGAACTTCTATGCCCAAGGTCGCGGGTTCAAAGCCGGCCAAAGTCGTCGGATTTTCTAAGAGCGCTAAAAATCCATCAGTAAGCTTTCCTTTGGAGGGGAAGTTCCAACGTTCGTTGCGAGTTGCTGAGTGAGGTGGCATCTGGTAGCCAAGTTCACAGCTAGGTGGCGTTGACGGTAGTATCTGGTAGCAACATTAGGAACTACTGCTTGAAATTGAGCGTCTGCATTCCTTACCTGAATTACAGACTAATACAGCCATCACAATTCACACCGTTTATCAGACAGATTCTACACTCACCCAAAGTACACGGGGTTACATGACCGCGTTGTCGCAGCCCCTAAACTGAGGAACCAACCAACATCTCTGCGGGAGATATAATTTTGCGTGAAGAAGTAACAGACCGTCACATAGTACACATCAGTGTCGAAACCTTGCATAAGGACAGTGTGACCACAAGTATAAAAATGGACTCCAAATGACAAGAAGGTTACCGTCATCATAAGACAATAGAATGTTTAAAATATGCATAAAATTACGAAAAACAAAGTTAATTAATCTCCAATTATAAAATACTTTCACGCGATAAATGAGGTCTGATCCTTCTACGAAAACCTGCATATTCTGCTATTTGTCCGGTGAAATCTACCTCCGCCTTCCGGCGTGCCGAGAGGACTTTTTTGCACTTCGAATTGGAAGAAAATAGGAGGTGATAAGGACATAGAGTTATAAATTATACCCATACATTTAGGAGAAAGTAGGCTACCCGTATATGTTCTTTCCTGAACCTCTTGTTTATTGCCTGCAATGACCATGGGCAGCATTGACAGGTGGCAATCATATGAAAATACTGTACAGTATATGGTAATTTCTAAAAAACTTCTTAAAGATACTGAAGTGCATACGGTAACAATTTTGTAAATGAAGTAATCTCTATTTACATAATGTTCAGCTTTGTGGTTATGTGGTAAGTAACCTGTCATTGGAAACCTTGGCTAAATTATTTTCTGATGGCCATTCCACTCCTACATACATTTCAGAGTATACAGTAGAGTTTGTTTTGGCTAGACAGGTGGTTCCACTCTTTGAACTACTAAAGGAAATCGTTCAGGTAAAAGAGAAAATCGGGCTGCTTGATTTGGAATTTATATCAAATTCTCTTACTGAGATATGATGGCAAGATAAACATTTTCAGATGACTTACTGTGTATTCTCAAATATCCTGTGCTATCTTGTAAGGAGTGTACCTCATTATTGTGAGGCAAAACATAAATTATGGAGTAAAATTTATTACGGCATGTCAAATGTCATTAGCTCCTCAGACTTGGGCTAGATCAGTCTCACCCATTGCCATCCTCTTTGCCCATTGCTTCAAGGACATGTCGACAGTGCGTCAGCCAGCATGAAAATGAAATATTGCGACTAGGACTTACTTAACTGGGGATGTCTGTTAAGTTAGCCTGTTTGAATTTGGTTTCTGTGTGTATACATTGAAATCTGGCTATCAATGGTTGGATACGTAATGAACATTGAAACCCTGTATTCCCTTCTGCTAAACATCTGGAAATAGTTCAGGCAGAGACTGAGGTCTGCAAGAAAGATGCCATGCGTGATCTTGATGCTAAACAATGACACATTAAATATGGTACTAGTCATGTTTGTTGGCACATGAAATGGTTCTTTCTCTTGGTGAAAGTATGCCATGTGGTGCCTGGTAACCTTGTGTATAAGTTATAGGTGAAGTCCTGTGAGGATGCGGATATCCGCAAAATTTTTCGCCATGCGGATATAGTTTACATGGCTGTGCGGATAGCGGATAAGCTGCGGATAATGTTTGGAGTAAATCCGAACTTGTTGAATATCATTACTAGGACCCGGTTGTTTATGACATGTCATATTTTTTCGGTTATGTTTTTCCATACGGTAACAACAGTAAGATGATATAGACTAATCTCATTTAAATTAAACCATTAAGTATAGGCTAATTAACACTCCGAACTGAAAAGGGTTGCAATTCTGGCTGAATAACATTCATTTTAAACATAGCACATACCGTAACATGATAGCATATGGGAACGACTTTCTCCTCAAATGCAGGGCCGTGGAGAGCAAGTACTGGCCCTAGGGCTAGGACGTACAGCCCCCCTCCATATTGTTTCATCCTCGTGACATCGTGTAAATATCAAATTTGCTATTTTATTTTTAAGACCCACTAAAGAGCTTTGATTTTTATAATTTCCTTATTTTGGAACGTACTAATTTTGTTCATTGTAAATGTGCAATGTCGTTTCTGTTGTATCTAAACGAAAATTTTGCTCTCTCTTATGACAAGAACAAGTTCAACGCCTTTCACAGTCTTATGTGCTAAGCTTTGCCAAGGTTCATAAATGTAGCTTAGCGGCTATTAGTTGAAATGTTATTTAGAAACTTTCCTCCCTATAAACAGTGGAAACTCTACTACTTCTCTGGTCACCGCAAGGATATGAAGATAATGGTTATTTACATGTTCTCATTATAGTATTTTGTAGCATATTCAATTTATTCAGATACATTGAATGTAATAAAATGTCAAAATTGTTGGCAAATACGTAAAATTGGGTAAATTTGATTACTCTGGGGTTTTCTACTTTCGCGGGCCCCGCGGCAAGACCGGGCCCCAGGGCTGTAGCCCCGTTTGCCCCTCCTTCTCGTCGGGCCTGCTCAAATGTCTAAATGTGTTGCTTTAATACTTTATGCTTTATCTAATAAATTAAAAATATTATTATTGTAAAGTCAGCGGATTCGGATAACAAACGTGCGGATGTGGATCAAGTTTCTCAGGGCTCTATTGTATAAGCTACCCTTCCATGTCCACTTCTTCCAACACTGCCTCACAGCTAGGTGTGAACAGCCCAGATTGAGCTTTACTCACCTCTTCAAGTCCTTTAACTGGAAGAATGGTCTCAGTGCACATAGCAGAGGCATATCTATCAGTCAACAATCACTCCGCAGTACGTCAAACACTGACATGGTGCCACAGCTAGCCTAGGGTGCACTCAGGTGGTGGGACTTACTGTCGAATCATACCACAACTGTATTCATTTACATATCTATCTACATCCTACCTGCATGATCAGTTTTGTGGCATTGCTAGGGGCAGATGACCTCGCTGTTCCACCCATTAAAACAACAATAACTAACTAACTAACTTTGTTGCATTGTGACATTTCTTCCTGGGTATGTTATTATATTTGTCAATGGGTATACTGTATATACACTTCTCATTAACATTATGACAACACAAATGTTGATAATAACTTACTGAAATATACTTGCAAACAATTACAATTAATTACCATTTATCTCAGTTCATAGCCTACTCTTCTCATACTCCTAATATACAGTACTTGCTTGTATTCTTGATACCGGTACCATATAACTTATTTGTTTCTCGTATTCAAGAGGAATTAGGGAAACCACAGATATTTTGACGAGGGTTGAAGAAACTGTCCGGTTTGAAGTTGAAGTACAGTAACCTATTAAACATGTTGTGTTATACTGATGAACCTAAACCCTTATGGTAATAATTGCTAGTTGTCGACTGTGGTTACTTGGAACAAGTGTGTAACTTGGAACAAAATTGAATAATTTTAAAATGTCATTATTGCCATTAATGTTTTTTCCAAAAAATGAATTTTATGGTGGTAGTTTGAACTAGAAAATATTGTTCAATTGCAACCATTCGAAGTCATCTTATAGGGGGTAACCTGGAACACCCATAAATATAAAAATACCTCATTAGAGGTTGTGAGATGAAATAGTTAGACTTTTGTGAGTTTTTTTTTTAGTCGTTTACCCTCCAGGTTGGTGGAACCCACGGACTCAGTGAGGGAACTCACCATTACCGCCTCTACGGGCAGTGTCCTAGAGCTGGGAACATCGAATCGGAAGGGATACAACTGGTGAGGTGGGATTGGCACCTCGCTCAGGCGGCCTCACCTGCAAAGCGAACAGGGGACTCATGAGGGAAGGTAAGGGATGGATAGGCAAGGAAGAGGGAAGGAGGCGGCCGTGGCCTTGAAGAAGGTACCATCCCGGCATTTGCCCGAAGACAGAAACCACGGAAAACCACTTCGAGGATGACTGAGGGGGAAACGAACCCCCTCTACTCATTTGGGCCACCCGAGGCTGAGTAGACCCCGTTCCAGTCCTCGTACCACTTTTCAAATTTCATAGCAGAGCCGGGAATCGAACCCAGGACCTCCGGGGCGGCAGCTAACCATGCTGACCGCTACGCTACGGAGGCGACTTTGTGAGTTATTACAAAAATAAATTTGTAATAAATATGATGTCTCCCTGTCCTGAGCTAATTGTTTCAACTCTACATAGCTACCACACCTTGCATCCAAGGCAATCTGTTTAACACATTTTAACCTTCGTCTACCCCGAAAGTTCTGGTCCTCGACCCTTCCTTCCATTGCTAAGTTTGCTATTCTGGGGTGTCTTAGTAAGTGTCCTACCAACCTATCTCGCCCTGTTATTAGCAGTCACCAGAAACATCTCTCCCACTCGTCTTAATACCTCTTCATTTGTTACTCGATCTACCCATCTGATCTTCATCATTCTCCTGTAACACCACATTTTAAACTCTTCTGTTCTCCTCTTTTCTGCTGCGCCAACAGCCCAAGTTTCACTTCCATAGAGCGCCACGTTCCAGGCAAAGGCTTTCAAAAATGACTTTCTAATACCTAAATCTGTATTTTCTTATGTCAATAGATTTCTTTTCTGTAGAAATGCTTTTCTAGTCTGAGCCAACTTACTTTTTATATCCTCCTTGCTTCGTCCATCACTGGTTATTTTACTTCCTAAGTAGCAGAAGTCTCCTACTTCATTTAGCTTTTTACCTGCCAATTTGAAGTCAAAAAGGGTTTCTGATTTCTTTCAGCTGCATTTCATTATTTTTGTTTTACTTTTATTGATCTTCATCAGGAATTCTTTCCTCAAGATGAATCCATACCACTTAAAAGCACATTCAAATCCTCTGGAGAATTTACTATTTTATGACAAAATTTGGGATCATCAATCAATCAACTTCTGAAGGCAACGCCTTGTCTCCGCAACCATTGCTCTCTGTCTTCAGCACCTCGTTTCATCTCACAGTAGGAACCATAATAGAGAGTTAGTGTGATGTCTTGCAGGAAACATTCTCTCGGTCAACCTCGGCCTTTCTTCCCTGTGATCTTTCCTTCCAGGAGATTAGTTAAGAAAGCGTTTTGTCGCAAGATGTGGCCTGTGAATTTAGCTTTTCTTTTATGGATAGTTGGTCTCAGTTCTCTTTTCCCTTGAATTTCTAGCAGGATGCTGATGTTGTCCTCTTTTCAATCCTTTTAACCCGTAATATTCTCCGCCAGACCCACATCTCAAACGCTTCAAGTCGTTTCCAATCCTGACCGCTGATCGTCCAAGATTCACATCCATACAGAGGCAAAATTTTGTTTTTGTTGATTCATTCAAGGGTTTGGCAACATTGTGGTCATATAGCCCGTGTACTTGGGTGAGTGGAATCTGTCTGATAGCCTTTGTCATTGTAATGGATGTACTAGTGTTGGGGTTGGGACTTTGGTAGGAGGTGGCCATGGCCATAGTTTAGGGACCACTTCAGCATTTACCTGGAATTGAAGTGGGGAAACACCACTGAAAACCACTTCTAGGATAGCTGAGGTGGGAATCTCTTTTCATGAGGTTGAGTGTACCCCACTCCATCCCTCGGACCAGATTAAATTTCTTGGCAGAGCTGGGAATTGAGCCCGAACTTCTGCGATGACAGCCAAGAGTGCTAGAGGTCTAGTCAGCCAGGAAGGCAGTGCGCAGAACACACCGCTACCATTGCGTCATGCCTCACTTTCATCCCACCAATCACAGTCATTCTGTCTTGAGAATCTGAGCTAGTGTGTTGTCAGGAAAGCGAAGTGATTACATCGAAATATTTAAAGATTCAGTGAAAGCGATTGTGTACATTTTGAGAGCTGTGGAAGCAAAGAGAAGTAAACGACAGGTACTTGGGGAGAAGCCCGAGAAATAGTTTACAAAGTGTACGAATACTTTGAAATTCTAAAGCAGCGTGAAAGAGACGGGCTCGATGAGGCAAGCGGCGGTCTTGCCGCATCGCAGGAATTCGTGCCAGCAGCCTGTGGTGTGGGAACTCGGACATGGTGCACCTGTTGCAACAGTGGGCATTTATCTCTGTCTCTCTCTGAGCAAATCCCAGAGAGCCGGCCGCCTTCCCGGCTGACGCGAGCTCTAGTTACTATGCAATGAGGTGTACAAGGAAAATAATAATGCTACATTCTATTGTAACACATTTGATAGTGACAGATCACATTGCAAGTGGAAAACTTTGTGTTATAATACTTTAATCATACTCAACACATCTTACATAACAATATGCTTGAAGATCTTTTTATAAAAACACATTAATAACAATCTTTTCTCACATTGCACAGGAAGTTATGTTATTGATAATTTTCTGCCAAATCTAAATGTGCAGCTTTGATCTGACTTTATTGTACACAGTATTTGGATGAATCAGACACTAAGTTTGTTGGTGGGGAAGAATGGCAATAAACTACTAAAATATCTGACACACTCTTTTATTTTTATTTTTTATTTTTTGTAATGGCTTGAATTATGCCTAGAAGATGTAAAGACATATGTCCAAAGTAATTTTAATAATCATTATTTATTCTTTATTTAATTTTTGTGAGTTGTATTTTCTGTACCTGTAGGTTAAGTTTAACTGCCAAATTTAATTGTTCCTCTTTCAAAAAAAAAAAATTGTTTTACACTCCCATATTGCTGACAATCCAGCAGTTAATAAAGGATAAAGGATACATGAATCACACTTTGTAGGCTTTAATGATAGACTGGATGATTGGCCTTTTGTGATGAGAGATTGAATTCATTGCCGTATATAATTTATGGACATTTTATTTCTAAAAAGTAGCCTACTCAAGAACCTTTTCGATGAAAGAATTACTCAACCACAATGTTCATTTAATAATAAATAAGAATTTAATCAATATATTACCATTTGTTCAAATGTAGCAATGATAGCAAGCAAGAGAATGCCTTTCTTAAAGTAGAAACTAGTACGGTATGCTAATTCAAAGGACCAAACTACATAAAGGTACAGCAGCCTATATATATTTATTGCACTTTGAAGGACTTCTGTAATTCAAAGTTTGAACTTATTGTTGTCTGATAAGTGATAATCAATTCACCCAAAGTAAGCAATTTTACCATGTTCGAATTTGGAACAAACTCCTTGGTAATTGGTGTAAGTATTTGCACAGACGGCATTCCTTAGACAGCTTTATGAGCAGGTAGGTTCATGTTGTTTATTATGAAATAGACTCAGCCCTCTTCTAATAATGCTTGACAATCACAAGGCACAAGGATGTTTTGTCTATGGTGATAAGAACTATGCATAACGGTACCATTAAGATAACAGTGTCTATTTTTGAGTCGTCCAGTTGCAAAACTCGTTTAATCCACTTGTGAATAAGAATCATTTTCATGAGAAACGTTTCTCTGGACTTTGCCTCACGTATCTTTTGTGTTTGTTGTTTTCTACTTTTTGCGTTATGTTTTGGTTTTGTGTTTGTTTTGTGCTTTTGCTTTTGAATTTTACTTTTTGCTTTTCTTTCTTGGTTTTGTGTTTATTTTCTGCTTTTGCTTTTTTAAATTTTTTCTTTTTGCTTTGTGTTTCGTATTTTCTGTTTTCTGCTTTTGCTTTTGTTTTTGAATTTTGCTTTTTGCTTCGTGTTTTTTGTTTTGTGTTTGTTTTCTGGAAAATCAAAATAAAACAAAACAAAATAAAAATAAACAAAACAAAATCAAAATAAAAGCAAAACAAAATAAACAAAACAAAATAAAAACAAAAAACACAACAAAACAAACAACAATACAAAAATTAAACAAAACAATTTAAAATAAATCAAAACAAAATAAAAAACAAAACAAAATTAAATTAAACAAAGAAAAATAAAACATGAAAAAATAAAGTAAAATAAAATAATAAAATAAATAATTTTACGACATGAACCTTATTCATAAGTGGATTAAACGAGTTCTGCAACTGGACAACTCATTTATAAATATATATTTATAGTGATATGTCTCCAAGAGAATACAGTCATAATGTGAAGCATTTGGTTCTGGGGTGAGGTTGATATTATCTAATTCATCCCATAGGTGAAGTGTTATCACTGGGACTTTGGGTAGCCAATTGATTTCCAGAATCTTATTGCTCCCAAACCATTCTCTTGCATACTGTATATTGTGCCCATGTGGATTGGCCCAGTTATCAAACCCATACCCTTTTATGTCAGAAAAAGGAGAAATTAAGGTAAAATTTAGAACAGATTTCTAAAGGTTTGTGAGGGGTTAATACAGAATCGTGTTGCGTGACGAACGGATAAGTTGTGCAACCTAAGAAACCAAGCCACAGCTGCAAGATGATGTCATGACCATTCTGCAGTAAAGGGCTGGCGCATGGATCGAAATAGAACTGGTGACTTTCCATTCATTAGAGTGAGAAGAAGTTTTCGGATAAAGCTCTTACTCGACAGTAAAATGACAACGCCGCAATCATGTAAGCAGAGAAATAATTAAAAATTAGCCAGTTACGGGCATTAAACTAAAGAAATAACCCCGTCATTGTTAGCCTATTTATCCTGGGAAAGAGATTTTTGAGAATGGATAAAGTTAATAACAATTGCACAAGAAAAAAATGTCAGATCAGCACTACACAATCGGTTATTCCCTACGCCAGGAGGCGGTAGTGAGGGACAACAAGAAATTACCACCCACTCATTTGAGGAGCTAAATTAAATTTTTGTCGGATTTGCCACGATCGATTTTGTAGATAATTAGTATCACTGAGACGTTCAAGACGTTAGCTACAAGTAAGTATTTTTTTTCAAGATCGTGCGACCATTATTTTGGAAAATAATTTTTAGAAGGTCGGAAACTGATTTATTTTTATCAGAATCAGATATAAGGGCCGTGAGCCTAAGCCAAGTCATGCAGTCTACGAGCAATCCAGGAACGGAGGTGCTGCAACATGCAGTAATCATCAGACCACGTACGGTCGTGCTGCTTCATAGCACATACAGTCTTATTCAGTCCAGCGGGACGTGACTTTGTATCATGACGTGGAAGTACTCCTGAGGGAGGTACTGTCCCAGCATTCATCAGTGTCGCCGCGCATTAAAACACCGAAATCCTTGTCGGAAGGAAAAAGTATCGTCAAACTTCGAAAATTAATAGTCTACGGACTTAGGCCAAGTATTGTACTTTGAGCGACATACGTTAACCGGCGAGGGCAATCGAAGCCCAGACACCAGTATTTGAAGTTACATCGTAGTATCTCGAAAGTATACGAGACATCATTAGAGGTGTGAAACTCTAAACATTTTACCCAGTGCGTTAAGTAACCAAAATAGGGTCGAAAATAGCAAGCACGTAATTTTCCTGAATTGAGGAGGTTAGCGTGATAAGTGGCGATAGATTTAGAAGTCTACAAAATAGGCATCAGTAGCCACGTGGAATTTCAGGAAGGACGTGGGAAGTATTCCACCAAGTAAAGACAATAGTCGTCAGAATACGGTTCAAACGTGAACTAAGAAAGACAATTGTAGAGTGCAGTAAAGTTAGTACAGCGACTCCAGAAGTAAACGTTAAACCATAGACAGTTTACCACATAAACAATTGCATACCGAACGAGACATTATTATCGTGCAGTAATTGTAAGTGCCGATAAATTCAATACCAGAAGTAGGAGAATCTTCGTAGCCAAGGAGGGGAAATATCGAACGAGACTGTCAAACACCCGAATAGGAATCAGGAGGCAGCGGTTGATACTTGCACCCCTAGGATCTGGATCGAAGGAATTCACGTGTGAAAGGCCACCAAGTGAAATTCATTGTGTAAATATAATTTGTTAGTGACATTTTATAGATTTTAGTGATTCGTTTTAGTGTTTGTGAAATAATGAGTGTAATCCCTCAAATCAATTTAAGTGTGTTCAATATGTATAAACCAGAGGGAAATTTAATCAGTGGTAATGTAAGTGTTAACATGGTGTGAGAAATCAGCGTGGGAAAATATCACTTCGCTGGGATCCAGACAGCTTAGCTGGATAAATCATGTGAGTAAAACCAAATTTTATAATGTATTTTGGACTCGGGAAGCTCGTGTAATGAAAATAACCACGGAGAAAGTGTTCTCCAACATTGAAAATCAGGGATATGTAGAACTGTGTAATAATGAGAAATGCGGGATCTGAACAGTGAATTGATAATGAAAGTAATAATTACTTAAATGCAAAAATATGTAATCAAAGAAATAGTATTCAGTGGAATACCAGTAAATAGAAAGGAATAATGTTATTTAAATGCAAGCAGGATAATAATAATAATGCAATGAGGGAATAAATTGTTGAATTAATATTCAAGTATGAGCCGTTATGTGCTGAAATAATAATAATAATGATAATGATAATTACTGAACCAGTTGTGATGAAAAGTCAAGATTGCGTCAAAGGCAAAACTATTATTTTTGGACAAAGAAATTAATTATGTTGGAATAAATATTTGCTTCGAAAGGCATCACGAATGTACTAATTGTCGCCAGTGAGCGCTTATATTATTAATTGACACGCTAGTAAATGCAGTGAAATAATGCTAGGAGATTATGATTGAGGGGATCAGCTGCAGATGGTAAATGATTATGTGTGTATTTGCTATTGCAAATTTTTGAAGGGTGCTAATTTTATTGCTGTTGAGTGCAAGGGAGAGTGCATAGCCCCCCCTGAAAGCCGCTATTTTTATTCGGACGAGTGGTCAGATACCATCGTTCCATGTGTTAGCCCTAAGTCCTCGAAAATGGAGGTGTCCTAGAGGCAGGCCAGAGAATCGATCTAGTGTTCTCTTACGTCGAAATCCCCTTAATTACTATTGGTTTTATTGAGTTCTTACCTGCCAGTGATAAACCTCCACAATTATAATTATACCTGAGCCAAATAAGTAGGTCTGTAGAACCTCATATGTTTTGTTAAATGAAAGTGATGTGTTGCCTCTCCAAGCTTTAAGAGTGGATGCTTGTTTAAAAGCCAGTTGTAGTAACGTCCTAAAGGAAGGGAAGTATGAGCTCTTCCTCCCCGTCATAAATCAACGCTTTGAGGGTCTTGACTTTAATGAAGGCCACTGTTGGGGTAGGCCTGTAACATAGCTAGACGCTGTCTGCGGTCTGCCGTTATATAAACATTTTAATGGACCGGTAATTTGTACCAAGTTCTTGCTTGATTATTTATACTTGCAGTTGCGGTTCAGAACCACATTTACTGAATATTTAATTGTCATTTAAGACAGTAATGGAAATCCCTTTTGTATTGTTGCATTTGATATACTATTGTTCCCAAGTGTTTTTTGGAAATATTCGGATAGCCGGGAGTAAATCTTGAGTTGAGTAAATCAGTAGTTTCCATAGCTTGTGGTACATGAGTTTCCCTAGGACAAATGCAATTTGGTAGTGTTGGAAAGAGAGATGATACATTGTGAATATCATGTGGGACTCAATAAATGGAAATTGTTGACACCATTATAAACATTAACTCAAATTTATAATAATATGCAAGTTAAGAATATTGAATGTGTTTTGAATAGATAATTCTATGTAATGATTTTACCGAGACTTTTAGAGCTCGTTTTGAGTGATTTTTGTATTGATGCTAAATTGAAGTGAGAGTATTTTAGACATTTCTGTCAGGGTCAGTGGAACCCCAAATAGTGATTTTTATAAACTTATGTTGTAGTAATTCCTTGTTCACTAGAACAAGTGTGAAGTTTATTCAGTTTATTGTGTTTGTTTGTAGTGCCTAATTTTGATTAATTAAATGGTTTTTTACAGTAGGATTTTTATTTTTATTTTTGAAGCGTATCCTTTGCTTGATCCAGTATATGTGAATCACACGGTGGGTGGACGTTCTACGCCCCGACTGTCCGATTTTGAGCTGGCTGACCGTTATTTGCATATTCCTTGTTCACATGGGCACAATATACAGTATCAAATGATACAGTTATTCATACTTTCTTCTGTTCACCTGTTCAAAATGCTGATTCAGTGGTATGCACATCAGAGGCTTACTTTTTTATGAGAGTTTATTCAGCAGATTTTTATTTTACACATTTGTATTCATTGCTGATATACAGGGTGTATCTTAGTTATACCGACAAAAAAAATCAGGGACGCTCTGCGTGTTATGTAAAAGACGATGCCGCAATCGGATTGGCGGAGAAAATTTATTCCTTCGAGAAAATGAGGTTACTATGTTACGTCCGGGCGCGCGATTCAAATTGACGGGCTCGCCGTATTTGCTGAGCCAGAGTGCAAGCCGATGCGAACGAGGAAACTTGCGCATTCTCGCCAGCATATCTCTGTCTCCTTCTATCACACTCCATTCCCTTGCCTGAAGCACAGCAGTGGCCAGCGGCTTGCTCTGTGGCTCAGCAAATAGGCGAGTTCGTAGATTTGAATGCGCGCCCGGAAGGGAAAAATTTTCTCCGCCAATGCGATTGCGGCATCGTCTTTTACATAACACGCAGAGCGTCCCTGATATTTTTGTCGTTGACAACAGGTGGTCTCCATATTAAGTGTATCGAATGCTGGACTATTTACTTCATAAATGATTTAAACCAGTATCAGAATCACAGGTTTCTCCACTTAAGTCGTTGGAAATGACCCCGATTTTCCAAGAAGTGTATCATGTGGAAGTTGAGTTGAAGATCCTATGTACATAGCTACTTGAAGTTATTTAGTGTTAGAGTTTAGATCAAATGATATAGTTATTCATTTTTTTTAATGCTGATTCAGTGGCCTGGTATTGAATAGCCTACATGTACATCAGAGAATTACTTTTTTATGAGAGTTTATTCAGCAGATTTTTATTTTACACATTTGTATTCATTGCTCATATACAGGGTCTTTCATATAAAGTAAGAATGGCGAGCGGCGGATTTGTAATCTGTTGCTCCAGTTGCCTTGGCAGAGCTTGTGGCGTGCCACGGCCCCCTGCTGTAGTATTGAAAGCGCATAGTATATACTTGAACTTGCAATAAGCGTGGAGGTGTTCATTCGCCAGTCTGAATCTCAGGTGCTAACATGGTGAGACAGCTATCATTACAACATCGTATATTTGTATGTAAAACTTATTTTAAGTACGAGTCCGCTCGGCGGGTACGTGATACATTTGTTCAGCAATTTCCTGATGAAGAGCCACCTTCACTAGCACAGATTCACATAATTGAAAATAAGTTTGACACTACTGGCTCAGTGCTCAATAAAAGACATAAAATAAAAGTTCAGAAACAATACAGTGGCAGAACTCACTCGCGTCAGCCGGAATGTGATTATCAGATACATTGCCTGTATAACCCAGGAAGGAACACTTCCAGCATAGTTTATAAGGTAATATTTCGTATAGGATTGTACACACGCTTAAAGCAGGTGGCCATGGCGCGCCACAACTCGGCCAAGGCCACCACAGCATCGGATAACAAAACTGCCGCTTGCCATTCTTACTTTATATGAAAAACTCTGTATAAGAGGTTGATATCCATTACGACAACAGTTTTCAAATCTAATTTCAAACCTGTTCCCCTCATTATGTGAATATTACAGGCCTAACCTTCATCAAATTTCCTGTTCTTCAATACAGTGCAATACCGGTACCGCCCTATATAGTTACACATCTTTCGGTCGCTGGACTTGCTTTTATTGCTACATTTGAACTTCAGGATTTTTACATGAACACTTGCTTAAAATATTATTTTAGTTCTTTGATACCTTGTAGTATAACATTTGAGCACAATTTTAAAGATGTAGACAAGTGAATCAGCAGGAAGAAAGGGCAAAGAGAGCATATGCTCAGGAGCTCACAACTTAAAGGGCCAGTGTGAGACTTTGTTCTCCCAGCTGAGCTACTTTCAGCATTCAAAATCAATGTTGAATGATGACTTTGACACAACTGTCTTGTTTTGTAGAAATTTTGAAGCCAGAACTAGTGCTGTTTCATACACGCACTCAAACAAAGAACAAACATACTCTTTGTAACTTCAGCAGATGACCTTAATGTTCTGCCCCTCAAAACCAACCATCACCACCACTATCACTCTTGATAACTGTTTTGGACAAGTGGTAACTGCTTCATATTTCTTCATGTTCATGAAACAACCCATAACTCACACATTGTAGAAAATACTTTTATCATTTATTAAAAAACATTCCTCAAAACGAGGAGAAATCGGAAGAGAATGCAAATAAACATTGCCTATTCATATCACGAAATATACTTTTCAGTTTTATTTGTCATGGTCAAATACTAGAAATAAGTGACCGATGCAATATAAACATCACCTTATTACTTTAATTGTAAAAAAAAGGAATCGAAATAAACAGTTAGAACATTCCTTTTCTTAACACAACAAATGAAACTACGAAATAATTTCTCCAAAAATAGTTTTATCGGCCATTTTCAAATTAATTTCAATTATTATGTAAGTGCAATTCGCATCAAAATGTTAGCTGTGAAGGGTGTTAATATATTATGCAAGTGGATGGTCTACATTTCCAAAAAAAATACTTCCAAGATTTTATACTCTGACTGAGCTGAACAATATTTGGTTTAAGAGCATACTGCGATTCGTACGTGTCTAGGGGGATGTATTTAACGTAGTCGATGACATCACGGATGACGTACAGACATTGAAGTTTGATGCAGTGCCTTTAACTGCCGCTATGTAATGCTGCTGCATGAGGCTTCAAACAGTGTGCCATCAAATACGGAAGCAGTCACAAGTTTTCAAGTGCAAGGTTTGTTTGTGATTAAAAACGTTCATAAATTACTTTTAGTTATTCAATTTAACTCTCCGTCGGGCACACCTAATCTGTGAGATTATTAGGAAATATTTTTTAGCCCCCAGGCTTGGGTTTTTCCATGAACGGTGCGCACGTCACAATTGCCTCCACTCTCCCCGCCAGTTGAGTGAGAGGTCCATCATTGTTGCAGGGCCCTTCGCTACTCAGTGGTGTGCCGATTCATCCAGGAGATTAAGTGTTAGTTATTGTTGTTTTAAGGGGCAGATTAAGTGCGCCCGATCGTGTAAGTACAGGGACTTTGTTTATAAGTGACGGGGATTTTCGCTCGCCCACTCGCCTGTGCTGTGAGCCGGTCTCCCGCCAAGCACTTTGCCGTAATGCACTTCTTGGCGCCACAAGTTCCCCTCCTTTGCAGTCTGCTGAGAGCTTTATCAACGTGAGGTTCAGTTTGGTCAATTGTTCACGTGTTTAGTGCTCATTGTGCTGTTCCAAAGCGATTTTCATTACGGGAACGTGTGCATATATAGCCTAATATAATAATAATAGTTTTAATGCAGCCAATGGCCATTGAAAAAGTAAAAAATACAATGCAGGTACAATCAGTCACTACAAAATTGCGTCAGGGAAGTTAATCTTATTTTACAATATGCCGCATGATATCGGTCACAGGGCTCGCTACACAATTCACATATGCATGTAGCTGCATTTGGAGTGTGAAAGTCTTTTCTTCCGCAACACCTGAAATGAAATCCATGGACTGCGAAACGCGTCACAGTGTGTCGTAAATCGTAGTCTGCTCTCTTCCAGTCAGACGATAACATCGCTTCTGTCCCATAAAAGTCCAACCATATTTCTTTCTTTTTTGATTGAAATTCCGCAAGAAGTTCCTGATAGGCAGCGCTAGATGGAAGCTGCATTTGTAGTTTGATTTGCTCAATACAGAATGGCTCTGCAGACAGCTCATACATTAGCCGGGACGGAGTAAATTTCGATACACACAATGCTTTCTTTAGGAAGATAGACTTTACTTGCTCTATTTCCTTTAAGTTGGTTTTGGTCAGATGAGGCCAGATCAGTTCCAGACCGTAGCCTAATATAGTACCTTCATAAAGTACAGGAAATCTTGTGCGAAAAATCGATGGAAATTCCATCAGAAATTTCCACACAGACCCGTGCCTAGCGTCAATACAATAAAATATCTAGCAAAAAATAATCTAATAGACAGGTTCAATAAATGATCGTAAAATACATAGAAGGAGACATGTTCTTACAGAAGAGAAATTACTTTCAGCACCAGCTGTGAACTAGGTAAGTACAAATTCCTATACTCAATGACTCAGTGCCGGGCGAGCGCCGCATTACGGCAAAGTGCTTGGCGGGAGACAGGCTCACAACATGGGAGAGCGGGTGAGTGAAAATCCCCGTCACATATAAAACAAAGTCCCTGTATTAGTGATTTCAATGTTTCTTTAATTTTCTTTCAACAAACTGGTTTAGAATATGTATTCCTTTGTTTTAGTTAATTCAATCTGTAGCTTGTTTAAATCTCAGTGAAGAAGCTCGAGTGCATTATGATTGCAGAATTCAAGTCTGTTCATTACATGTAATTAGTTTTTTGATTTTAGTGAACATTGAGAATTTTATAAATTTTATAATTTCAACTGGATATTTGCCTTTCTTAAAAATACAACAGTTAAATGAGATGCCAAATTCTAGTGCTGTTTCTATGCCATATAATGTAAACATATATTTCAATGGTTAATCTGCCAGATTCATTGCATCCGACGGTGTTATTATTTTGGTTGCACCTGACGGAGGGTTAACTAAAAGGATGCACTGCACTCTTCTAAAGCCATGGTGAGATTTAAAAAAAAAACATTGGTCGCTACGTGGTTAGAAGACTGTCTGGACGAAACCATTGGCCGCTACTAGGTCAAACCACTGTATGGACAAAACATTACTGCTTGTACCACAAGTAGAGGGGTTTGGGGCATAAGCACCATGTTAGGTTTATGTTTGTAGCCTTATTGACACATACGGTAGTGTTTAGCATTGTTTAATCCTTTAGTATGATCCATGACATCATGGATGCTTCCTTTTTTTTTTTTTTTGATTAGGGGAATTTCTAGTGTAAGGAATCGCAATCTGTACTACTCCGCAATATTTAAAGAAACTGAAATTCAGTGGACAAGTGGGGCATAGGATAGGAGAAATTCAAAGCAACATTAACAACATGTGAAGCCTCCGTGGCTTAGGCGGCAGCACGCCGGCCTCTCACCGCTGGGTCCGTGGTTCAAATCCTGGTCACTCCATGTGAGATCTGTGCTGGACAAAACGGAGGCAGACAGGTTTTTCTCCGGGTACTCCGGTTTTCCCTGTCAAAAATTTCATTCCAGCAACACTCTCCACAATCATTTCATGTCATCTGTCATTCATTTAATCATTGCCCCAGAGGAGTGCGTCAGGCCTCGGCAGCCGGCACAGTTCATATCCTCGCCGCTAGATGGGGGCTTCATTCATTCCATTCCTGACCCAGTCGGAGACTGGAAGCAGGCTGTGGATTTTCATTTTCATTAACAACATGTGTTCTTCCTGTATACCAATTTTGTGATGAGGTTTTTGTTCAGAGGACATACAAAATGCTGGAGATTCTACTGAAATTCAGTTTCTTTGAAAATTGAATTGCTCTTGAGTGGAGTTTAAAGTCTCTATGCTTCCTTCGACCTACAAACCATCCATTTGGATCTGTCAGAGAGGCAAATGTTTTAAGAAAGAGAGAGCTATGACACTCATAGTATATATTGGCACTATTCATGGCATCATAATACCCTTGGAGTGGCCTTCCCAGTATGTACTAACCAGTGTCTTGGTGAGGTGTACCATACCAGCTGATGAGCTCAATGGTACACTGCAAAACGCTAGCAAAGTAGATAGAGAAATCTGGACAATTTCCGTTTCTGTAATAGGAAGGACACATGATGAAGTTAATGTTGCTTTGAATTTCTCCTATCCTATGCCCCACTTGTCCACTGAATTTCAGTTTTTGTAATATTAGCATTCAAAATTCACAAGGAAAAAGCAAGGTGTATCCAGAAATGAACACAACCTTTACTAGTGTACGGATTGTGGACATCAGCTGTGTATATGCGCTATGCAGTTGTATAACAATACAGTAGAGTGCATCACATGACTCAAGACGTTTAAGGGAGAAGACTGCATAAGTGGGGCATAATATAGGAAAAATTCAAAGCAGCATTACCTGTAAGTGACCATCCTGTATATTGATCTTCTGATGAGCTTTAGCTTAGAAGACATACAAAATACTGGAGAATAATTTTACAATTTTCATAACTTATTTTCAGACATCCTGTATATTAGAATAAAGCTCTACTCATTGTTGTGCATTTTTTATCTGGGCTCAGAACTAAACAAGAAAGGAACAAAAACTATGCAGTTACCAAGAGTGTGCTCATTCTTTGTTTGAGCAACTGTACATGTCTTTTCTCTGTCAATATTCCAACTTATATACTTTGTACAGACCGAAAAACTGGCAGAGGGCCATACCTGAGGCCTTGCAAATTTATTAACATTTTGTTTAGAAAAATGCATAGGAATTTTCCCTTCCCTATACTGAAACTACAATGTGTTGCATTAATCCAGAATATTAGACTTCTCGAGGTGTGACTTCACGGCCTCACAGAAATAGATTGTTTAATACCCGATGGAATGAGAAACCATTTCAGATGTCTCACAGGCCCCTTAACCTGTGAAGTGTTGTGCCCGGTCACTTAGACCGTGTACAGTGGCGTGCCAAAGGGGGGGGGGGGGGGGTTAGGGTTTAAATTCCCCAGAGATATTCCTTTACTTGAATCTATATACTGTCCCATCTATCACCTGTTTTACGGTATCGCTCGTTAGGCGACTTAACTCCTGTATATACTTTTAAGTGTGGTCACGTTCCTCACTTTGTAAATGCCCTGCACTCTACTCACAGTGTTGGAGCTACCCATGGATCAGTTTTACTGTTGAGGTGTGCGATCGGTAACCTTTTTCACGTCACTTCGGGTTGCTTTAATTGTGTGTGCCCGTTTCGTTAAAGATAATTCAGTAAAAGAGGAGTTTCTGAAATTTATTCCAATTTTTTTTTTGTCGTGTGGTCTCCTGAGAGGCCGAGTGCAGGTCTTTCTAATCGACGCCCGTGGGCGACCTGCGCGTCGGGATGAGAGATGGAATGGATGAGGATGAATGAAACAGGGCAAGGATGTGGAAGGGATCGGCCGTGGCCTATCAGAAGGTAACGTCCCAGCATTTGCCTGGTGTTGAAAATGGGAAACCACGGAAAACCATTTCAAGGACGGCCGACGGGTTGCTTTAATTGTGTGTGCCTGTTTCGTTAAAGATAATTCAGTAAAAGAGGAGTTTCTGAAATTTATTCCAATTAATGATATAGATCAGTGTGGTCCAACCCGCGGCCCGCGGGCCGCATGCGGCCCACCTGTACATTTTTGTTGGCCCTTGCCCTTCATACTGCCCTTCACTCTTCGACAGTTATAATCCGTGGCGTGCCTACTTAAATTTTCACTTTCATTCAGTAATGTTATGAAGGAGCCAGGGGGGAAAGGAAAGATCCCGAAAAATACGCCAGTAATCAGAATTGTCTTTCCACTAATACGTAAGGCACGGGAAGGGGCCCCCGTCTCCAGGCGACAACTGGTTGGCAGCCAGTGATTGGCTGCCGATAAGCTCGCGATTGTTCGTGTGCTGTGGCGGATTTCTCTATAAGAGGGAGCGCAGGACTGCTCGAAGAGGTTATTTTTGACGAGAGAGGTTGTTCGAGAGATATAGTACGACGAGAGTTTGTTGTCGTTGTTGCGAGAGTGGTACCTGATCATGGCGGGACTTAATAAACGGCGTGTTGAAGATGAGAAACGACAATTTCAGTCAAAGTGGCAGGAAAGTTACTATTTTGTAGAAGATAATGTAAAACCACAAGTCCTAGTTGTTTCGAAGGAGTATAACGTGAATAGACACTATACCAGCTTTCATAAATCAAAATACGATCAATACCAGGGAAGTGCCAGAAGTTGTGTGTTTAATGATTTGAAGCTGAAACTAACAAGACAGAAGAATATATTTCAGCAACCATCAAGCACTGCTGGTTTAGAGCTAGCTAAAAGTAAAACGTCTTTTAGGGATGGTGAGCTCATTAAGAGATGTGCTGTAAAAATGGCATCTTCATTTGGAGATAATGGGATGGCTAAAATTTTTGAAACAATTTCCTTGTCTCATTAGACAGTTAGTAGAAGAATTAATGATATGGCTGGTGAAGTTTCAGGTTCTCTCAAGAGAATTTTACTCTCTAGCTCTAGATGAGAGCACAGATATAGCTGACATCGGCAGCTTCTTATCTTTGTCAGAACAATAAACGAAGAATTTGACATTCATGAAGAACTGTTGGAATTAAGTTCATTAGAAACCAGCAAAAAAGGTATTGACATACTCAACGCACTGAATGATATCGTTTCTAAATATGGAGATTTTGTGAAGTTCTCTGGCATTGCAACAGATGGAGCTAAAG
Source organism: Meconema thalassinum (assembly GCA_946902985.2). Lineage (NCBI taxonomy): Eukaryota > Metazoa > Arthropoda > Insecta > Orthoptera > Tettigoniidae > Meconema > Meconema thalassinum. The sequence goes on from OX336393.1 coordinate 183,494,528, forward strand.
CAATGGTTGTTCCTAACATTGGTTTAGTAGGACTGTGTAAAGAAAAAGGATTGAATCTTTTGTTTTTCCACTGCATTATCTACCAGGATTTTCTCTGGAAAAATCACATGGCTCAGTGAGACAATGAAAACTGTTGTAAATACTGTAAATTTAATAAGGGGAGGCAATAAAGCCTGTATACACAGAGCATTTATTGCATTCCTGGACAATTTGGAAGCTGAGTATGGTGACATTTCATTGTACTGTGAAGTGTGTTGGCTATGAGCTGGAAATTGCTTGCAACATTTTTTTGGGTTGAGGAATGAAATTCTTACTTTTCTCAAAAATGAAAACATTGGGCATGAGTATCAAGAAAAACTGGAAGAAATCCGGTTTTTAAATAATCTTGCTTCTCTGACAGATTTAACATCCCATCTAAATGTATTAAACCTGAAACTACGAGGCAGAAAACAAAATATCTCCCAGCTTTATGGACATATTGAGGGCTTCCGCAAAAAACTTAATGTAATGCAAATTGCATTGGAGGCAAATAATATGGCACACTTCCCATCTCGTCAGCAGTCGAAAGAAAAAAAGGGACATCAATTTTAGTATGTTTCGTGAAATAATAATACATGATGATGATGATAATTGTTGTTTTATGGGGCCTAACATCTAGGTTATCGGCCCCTAGAAATAATAATAGATATCAAGAAAGAGTTCCAGAACAGATTCCAGGATTTTTACTCCCAAAAAAGCAAAACTTGCACTGTTCAACAACCCCATGGATATTGAAGTGAATGAGGTGCCCTGCGACCTTCAAATGGAAATTTGTGATCTTCAGGCAGACCCATTCTACCAGAATAAAAAAGTGTGATTTCCCTGAAATATTCTGGAAACTGATTTCTAAAGAACGTTTTCCTAAACTGCTTAAATTCTCCCTGCAAGTGTTATCGCTGTTTGGCAGTACGTATGTGTGAGAAAGTGCTTTTACTGCTCTCAAACAAATTAAATCATAAACGAGAAATCGAATTGAAAGTGCTTCACTGGAATCGAGCCTGAGACTTTGCCTTACTGAACTTACAGTGGACATTGACACACTTGTATCAGGAAAGCAGTGCCAATCATCACATTAATTTCTAGATTGTAAAATGAAGTAGTATATTAAACAAGTAATATTAAACTTCTTTTAATATAAATTTTAATAAATGTTTTGAGTAAAATATGCAATACGTTTTCTTTCTGGAATGTCTCTGGCCCCCACATTCCTATACTAAAGTTCGATTGGCCCTTGGGTAACTAAAGGTTGGACCACCCTGATATAGATAAAAGAATCAAGATAGGCAGATTTTGAGAGTCAATAGAAATTGCAGTAGGAACACGGAGAGCAAAACATTATTTTTCCCTCACATATTATCAATATTTTATGTTCGACCCTGACTATTATGTGTCAGAAAACTGTACTATAATGAGGCTCATTATAATACTATTTTTTCATTATGAAACAGTTTCTCCCACCAATCAGAGCTCAACAAACAGTTGTTTGACGAATTAGATAATTAGATGTGCTGAGTTCCACGGCCTTCTAATTTAAATTTCACTGCCTGGCCTAGTGTCATAGTAGGGTAATCGAGGCGGCTATGGTCAAATACAAGACATTCTCTGCATCTCATGCGCTCTGTTCAGTGCAAAAAACTTATAAAATCTCGACAGATATTTATGAATATTTATGTTCGAACATAAAATAGTTATAATAATTATCGTCGAACATAAACAGTCGTATGCAACTCGCCTATAATGGTAATTAAGACACTCGTATGGAAATTATAAAACTCGTATACGCTCGTTTTATAAACATACTCGTGTCTTAATTATTGCCATTATAGGCTCGTTGCATAATGTACTATTAAGCAACCACGTAACTATGGTCGTGATGTTACCACTGCATCGTTTCAGTCTTAAAATTTAGTTACTGTTTTCCATATTTTTGGGAATTTATTTTCATTTTTTTATTGTGTCGGAAAAATGAGACCTAAAATATTTTTTATGCAAAGAGAACGGTTATTTAATAGTTGTTTTTTATGAATATTAATCGGAATATCATTTTAATTGTGATGATGACTGTCGTTTTAAGCGGCGGAACAGCAAGGTCATCTGTCCCTTTAATAATGTACACAATTACCCTTTTATATTAATGAACCCCCCCCCCCCCAGAAGGAAATCCTGCGTACGCCACTGACCGTGTATATACTGTTTTAATTCTTTTGAAATAGTTTTAACGTATAAAGCGTTCTCCCTTACTAGGTACTTGTTCACAACACATCACTATGCTCACTGTTGCCCCCTTCTATTGCTAGTCTGTTGGGGAAGAGATTTGCTTACAATCCTGGTGGTCACAATGTTTGCGACTCCTGACGTTGGCCTCTTACCCGGGTATTCTGCTGAACACATCTGTTACAGAAGTACAGTACTTTATATTGAGGATTAAATCTTTCAGTAGACTATTATTTTGATGAGTTTATACAATAGTATATGGCTGAATATAAATTTCACTTACTTAACTGTTAGTCAAAGAGAAGGTGATAGAATTCTATGTCTCATCGAGAACGTAGAGAAAAGGACGACGAGAAAATGGAAGAACCGAGAACCCAGAAGCTATAAGATGCCAATTGATTTGAGATGACTTTGCAATTGAACGTTGTTGTTAATTCATTTCAGAGACTTTGGAGACTTTGTTCACCAGCCCTGTGTACTTTGGTGTGCATTGCATTTGAATGTGTTGATGACATTTGATCAGATCATGAATGAGATAATCATTCAAAAGAAAATATTTGGTTAAAAGCATAGTTCGACATCTTTCTGGTGCCAATATGCCGAAAATGTCAATGTTTCATCACCAAGGAACCTTGAAGTGTTACCTGCGAGGAATGCGCCAATCCTGATATTGCCCAAGATAATTCTGAGGATTAGTAGTTCAATAGATTAAGTGAAATTCATGGCCGGAATTTCCATTAATGTTACAATATGACTTGCTTCACAAACTGGTATCTTATTCTCCCTGGTTGAAATGACTGTGTGTGACCCATCAAGTAACTTTCTTGATGCTACCTCTCAAGGGTAAATTCTGTCAGGTGGGCTTGCGGTTAATTAAAATTGAAGGTATTAAGAATTTTATGAAGTACATTTCAATAGTATTCTACATGTTTATATTTATACCAATGCTTATTAAAATCATTTACAAATTATCACATTTTTAAACAAGAACATTGCAGTTTATTTTCTTCAGTACAGTCAATATTCTTTCACTTATTATTAATATTATTTACATATTTATTTAAATTAATTATCACCCGTCTGTTCAGCTTGACATTACAGTGCCTACTTTTCTTTGGTTAAAGTACTTACCGACTCTTAGGTTTAAACCACAGCCACTTTTCTTGAGTAGGAGCTGCACATCTGTCAGCCCCTACACCTGATTCTTTGAGAACACAATTTTATTTGCACAAAGCTTATTCCTATCATGCTAGACAAGAGAGCTATGAATTGTCTTTCCATAAAGATCTAAACTGTAAGTAAGTCTATGAATTCCACAGTCACTTCTCACAGAATTTCACATAGCTTACTCCTGGCTTTGTTCTGTTTTGCTTTTTTGGTAACTGCCACTGGCTTGTTGCGATTTGTTTCGGGTAGTATCGGGGCGGTGATGAGTTCTGACTCCGATGGAGTTTCCCGACTGCTGGAGCTGTAGAGTGAACTGCTCAGACGGTCTCTTACTGCTTTGCCGATGGTCCTGCCACGGCGCAAGCTAGAGAATCGACTCATCACCACTCCTGTACTACTATTCCCGTTGGCTTTTCTTGGTGGGCGTGATGACAAAGTCGAACTGGAACCAGAATCTCCAGTCTGCAACAGTACATTTAGAGGCTGATATAAACACAAATCTACCTTTGGGTGTGGCGAACCCATCGTACAAATAACCTAAATATGATAGTGTGTGAGTCGAGGCCTCGGATGGAGGTCCTTGATTCACGCCCCGACCCAGATCACTGGAACCGGGAAATGAAGAAGAAGAAGATAAACACAAATCTATAAAATAAAAAATCAACATTGAATAAAATGGAGAGATTTCAAGACTAGGGTCAATAAAATAATTATTTTAGTGGAATTTAAGATTTCATAAATTACATTTTCATTTACAAAAGGACTCCTTGGAAAACAAGTATGGTACAGGTAGGCTATTTGATTTATGACAATTTCTCACAGTTCTAGGTCTGAAAAAATATAAATGCATAAGACTTCATCAATCAGGTAAGAGTGATTTTGACCTGTTGGAATACAATTTTATAACTCCCAGAACTTATTTTTAATTTTTTAGAAAATAATCACACTCATGTTGCTTGTACAACAGTTACAACAGAAATCATTGTTTTCTATCTGGGTAAAATCTTAGGAGAAAAATATCTATTCTTTATATTAGCTGCATATTTAGAGCTCCTTCAGTAAATCACAAATTGAAATATTAAGAGAACACAAATTCCTGCACATGTTTGCTTATATAATGTTTTCTATACCCAAGAATGAATCATAAGTACTCTCAACTAGGCCTAATGACACAATTGAAGCCTCCAACTCTAAAATACTGACATGATAATTTTGATAATCTTAACTTCAGCGTTTATAATTTTTCAGACCTAGAACTGTGAGAAATGATCAGAAATCAAATAGCGTATTTGTATTCCAAGGAATTTCTAAGTCCTTTTTCTTAGATAAAAATATAATTTATGAAAATTTAAATATAACTAAAATAACTTTACTGAACTTAATTGACCCAGACATAGGCTACACTAGCTTTGTCTTGAAATCTCTCCATTTTGTTCAATTATGATGTCTCACCAAGACTGCCCAGAATTACTCGATGAAGTCAATATTTATGTGCCTACCTGTTCAGTGCACAAGCATAATGTCTTTGAAACAAACTGGCATCCCACTAAGTATGGTTGGTTGGTTCCTAAGTTTAGGGGCTGCAACAACGCAGTCATCTAGCCCTGTGTACTTTGGGTGTGCGTAGAATATGTCTGATAACCGGTGTTAATTGTGATGACTGTATTAGTGTGACTTTTAATTCAAGTATGGATTGCAGACTTTTGCATTTTTCAAATAGTTCCTACTTTTGCCGCCAAACGCCACTGTCAACGACTACTAGTTCAGAACTTAGCTACCAGACGCCACCACAGTTTGCTCTTGGCAACGAACGTAGGAACCTAAGAGCGTTGTTTACATTCTTAACCTATACAATTTACATTCACACAGGTGTAATTATTGGAAGGTTCTTTAACATGCCATAAATCTATGACATGGGACCGCCGGCTTTACTTCCCCTCCAAAGGAAGGCATACTGAGGGACTTTTAACGCTCTTTAAAAATCCGACGACTTCGGCCGGATTTGAACCCGCGATCTTGGGCATTAAAGCTCAGCATACTACCAACTACGCCACCGAAGCCGCTTCTAAGTATGATCTTAATGTTTTTTTGTTGTTGTGTGGCCTCCTGAGAGACGTCCGTGGGCGACCTGCGAGCCGTAATGAGAGAAGAAATGAATGAAGATGAATGAAACTGGGCAGGATGTGGATGGAATTGGCCTTGACCTGTTAGAAGGTAGCGTACCAGCATTTGCCTGGAGATGATAACGGGGAGACCACGGAAAACCATTTCAAGGACGGCCGAAGGTGGGGCTCAAACCCACGTCTACCGGGTAAGCAGAGTGCTTGGCCCCATGGTCGAATGCTGCGCTTTAGCGAGCGTAGCTACTGCTGTTGGTATTAATGGTTCTTAATGGTTCCACTGAGAGAATGATGTGAATCACAAATGGGGACAGTATGGATTTGTTTAACAATCATCCAAGATTCTTTAAGCAGTATAATTAGGTTCTCCTGTGCATTAGAACAGCGGTTCCCAGCAATTTTTTCTTCCCGTACCCCTTTATACATATTTATTTTAAATAGTACCGCCTAAAAAGTAAACTTTTAAAACATTTTATATTTTACGGTCAATTTGTAGGCCTCCATAACTTAATAGAAACTTGAGTGATAAAATAGTACATTATGCAACGAGCCTTTAATGGCTATAATTAAGACACGAGTATTTTTTATAAAACGAGCGTATACGAGTTTTATAATTTCCATACGAGTGTCTTAATTACCATTATAGGCGAGTTGCATACGACTGTTTATGTTCGACGATAATTATAACTTTATTATATGTTTTAATATAAATATTCATAAATATCTGTTCAGTCACTAGAATGTTGTGATCGGGTGCTGCGGTGGGTAGTATATCTCTGTTTTCAAAGCTCTCTGGACAACAGACGCATGCGCTCTCTGTGCTTCAATGCCATATGTGCAGATTTTGCACTAGTATTCAGTAAAACTGTCACCGAAGTCGTTTCAATACCACTCGCTGTGTAGAAATTGGTTTTGGGGATATTAAGGTACAGTGCTATTTCGTGTCTCATATTCGCCAGTTTATTTACGCGAACATATGGACGGTGCACTTTCGGTAATTTATATAGATATGTTGGATTTTGAGCGCATGCGCGAAGGTATCCTTATCTAATTGGTCACACAACTGTTTCTTGAGCTCTGATTGGTGGGAGAAACTGTTTCATAATGAAAAATAGTGTTATAATGAGCCTCATTATGATACAGTTTTCTGACACATAATAGTTAGGGTCGAACATAAAATAACTTACAGTACAACTTATTTCTTTGAATACAGTATACATATTTTTAATTTATTATTCGTTTGCTGTTGCAGTAGTGTGCATTTCATTTCAATATAATAGTCAACAAAAAAAAAAAAAAAAACAACAACCCCTGGCACTATCCAGCCCATGACGGCTAAGGCCGACCAAGCGACCGCTGCCCAGCCATTTGGCCTGCAGATATTGGGGTGACGCATGATCAGCGCGTCGGGTCCCCTCGGCCGTTAATCTTGGTATTCGTGATCGGGGCGCTGTCTCTCTGTCAGACAGCTACTCAATTGTCCTCACGAGGCTGAGTGCACCCCGTTCCAACCCTCACGTCAGATTTAAAATCCCTGACGGAGCCGGGGATCGAACCCGGGGCCTCCGGGTGAGAGGCAGGCGCGCTACCCCAACACCACGGGGCCGGCATATATATATATTTCAATATAATGAAAATGAAAATCCACAGCCTGCTTCCAGTCTCCGACCGGGTCAGGAATGGAATGAATGAAGCCCCCATCTAGCGGCGAGGATATGAACTGTGCCGGCTGCCGAGGCCTGACGCACTCCTCTGGGGCAATGATTAAATGAATGACAGATGAAATGAAATGATAGTGGAGAGTGTTGCTGGAATGAAATTATGACAGAGAAAACCGGAGTACCCGGAGAAAAACCTGTCTGCCTCCGTTTTGTCCAGCACAGATCTCACATGGAGTGACCGGGAATTGAACCACGGACCCAGCGGTGAGAGGCCGGCGTGCTGCCGCCTAAGCATATATTTCAATATAATACTAAATATAATTTTCATTTTTACTTTTGTTTACTTGTACAAATGAAGATGTACTGTATACACATTTAGCCGAGGAAAATATACAATATTACAGTACTGGTACATAAGATTTTTAAATTTTGATTTTATTGAAAACCAATTAATTCTAGCGATTAATTTGGCAGTCTGTTAGGTAGTCAGCTCGAAGGCTGGTTGGATCCTCAAAAAGTACCGACGTTAGGTTATGTGGGTAGATACCCACAAAAACCCAAGGTAACGCTACATTGAGGTGTACTAGGCAAGATGAGGAGTGAGGTAGTTTGCCATTGCTTTCCTCACTGAGTCAGAACAGCAGTACTAACCCTATGAGTAGAACCTTTCACAGCATCCACAGGCACTGACTGTGCCCTGAATTTCATTACTAAGCACCACCCATACCTCAGTAGCTTCTATTTAATCACAGCCATGAATGAGACTGAGACATCGGTGAAAAGCCACATTTTACTCTAGCCTGTGCCAACAGACAAATGCAAATGTACTGCATTCATCAAGAGATGGCAAACAGGCCAATTAATTTGGCAAAAATACACAAATCAAGACAATAGCAATGCAGTGGTGAAAGTGCCTGGGGTTTGGGTAGGGTGGGTTGTCGAGGGGGAGCATTGACTTTGAAGTGCGTGTATAAGTCGGCACTCCGCGCCGGTACATTACGACTAACACGTACGATGGGAACATGGCGCCTGCCATTACCGTTTATTTTTGGCATACCCTTAACAGGTTCGTTGTGTACCATGAAGTGGTACGCATACCCCAGGTTGGGAACGCTGAATTAGAAAATTCATATACATCAGAGCACATAGAATGTAGGCTTTGATATACCACAATGTAGTAGGATTACTGTATATATATTCTTAGTTACCCTTATTGTCTTTATCTACTATATAAAGCTCAAATACCACTCACTCACTGACTCATTCATTCATCACGAAATCTCAGAAACCACCGAACGGATTGGAATGAAATTTGGTATCCAGCTTCCTCAAGGGTCGCAAACGCCCGCTAAGAAAGGATTTTTGGATATTCAGGTTCTAAAGGGGTGTTAAGGGGGTAGACCTGCATTTCATTGAATAGCAATATCTCCCGATTGGTTTCATTGGGGGATGTGATACTCGGCATATAAACTCATCATTAAAAATAAGAAGACACGTGTCTGAGGGTTTTTCGATGTGGTGTATATTATGAGGTGAAAGGGGTGAAAAGTGGGGGTTGAAGGATTCCTAACGGAGCGTGTATCTCTTAAACGACATAGGCGAGGAGTTTGGAACTCAGCCGAAAAAAATCAGCATAAAAAATAACTAAACAGGTGTTTGACCGTTTTTTCATAAATCCAATTTAAGGGGCCCATGGGGAGGGGTGAAATTATGGGGGAAGGGGGGGGGGGAAACGTAATATGTCTGAGTTTAAAATTATACATGGCCTATGTTGTAGACAATAACACATTACATCTTTTTTGTCTCTTGCTATTTCATCATACGACGAATACGTAGGGATTTATTAATGATTTTGTACTTTTTGGCCGGAATTTTCCAAGTCCCAAGAATGACATAAAAATTGATTCGAATGAAATTTCAAAAAATGTTTTTTTTAATACTTTTATTATATTTTTCACGTCTTTTAGGGTCCGAAACCAACATGATATTTTGATGTTGTTTTTTTCGTCCCATGCATTTTTGGTTTCAGGTGATAGAATTATTTTCCACTAGGACCCATGCTTATCTATCTATTTAACTAATGTTATAACAGGATTCCAAAGGTTATTGCGGGCGAAGCCGCGGGTAACAGCTAGTCTTGTATAAAAGAAAATGGTGAATACCATCAATAAAGATGTGTGTTTCGAGTACAGTAAGTTTGGACAAAATAAACAGAGAAGTAGGCCTCGCAATGAACCCCACAAAAGCAAAAATAATGACAAGTGTAAATTCAAGTCCATCAATCACCACTAAAGTATGTGCACCTAGGACAAAGCATCTCCCTGAACAAAGACACAGAGAGTGAAATCAAACGCTGCATAGGACTGGCATGGAATACATTTTGGTCGCTCAAGTTCCTACTCACAGACATGAGACAAAAAGTAAGCACAAACAGGGTCCTTGAAATTAAAGCTGAAAAAGCAGCTACAGGTACTGGCAGGCGCGGATTCAAGGGGGGGGGGGGCACGGGGGTCATGACCCCCCCCCCCCCCAAACGGAGACCAAATTTTTTTGCAAACTCAAAAAAACGAAAACACAATTACCAGACGAATAAAACTTAACGAATTTTAACTGAAAAACAGTTTTTTTAAATTTTATTCAATACTGAATTATCTTTATTGGAATAATTATGTTCTGTTACAACTGTACATATTTACAACTTCAAACTTCTTGTATAAAAAACGATTATTTATACAACAAAATCAACCCGTCTATTTTGTTTAGCAAACCTTGTGATTACCGAATCGATGTTTATAGTGATGTCACGATGAATGTGCAGCAATGCACGGATAGGAAACTGGGGCTTTTTTCGAACCAAAAATTTTTGCCGACGTCCAAACTGCAAGCTTGGTTGGCAATTTAAGCTGTGACTTTCTCCCTTTGTCGGTATCAACTCGACTTGCCGAAACTGTAACATACCTTGATCCTTTTCTCGAAGCTCGATGTAAAAGTCGCAAAACACGCCGTTGCAATTTGTACGAATATTTTTGGTGCGCTAAACGCATCAAATTTCTATCCAGGAAGCTTGCAAAAAAATTGGTCTGGTTTTGTACGTTTGGTTATTTTGTGATTGCGTTTTTAGTGGTACCATTTTTCTTAACAATTTCGATTCTCTGACCCCCCCCCCCCCAAAAGCCAAACTCTAGATCGAATCTCTGACCCCCCCCCCCCAAAAAAAAAAACCAAACTCTAGATCCGCGCCTGGGTACTGGTATGTCAAAGAAGAAAGGAGGGTAAGATCCTAAACGTTTCTCTAAGAGACAGAATCAGGAACGAGGAACTAAGAAGAAGGACAAACATACGTGATGTGTTAGAAAAGGCAGAAAGCGTAAAATGGAAATGGGGAGGACACGTATCGCGCATGGATCACCAGAAATGGTCACATCGCACCACCATGTGGGACCCGAGGGAAGGACCAAGAAACGTGGGACGCCAAGAAACCAGACTACTTCAGAGCTAAAGCGGAAAACCAATGGTCGAGATTGGCAAGAGACAGAGAAGCATGGAGCCAAACAGAAATCAACAAGCAGCAAACAGGACAGAAAGTCAATAACACTAAGTGCAACTAGACAAAAGCTCCCAAGGATGCTCATCTTGGAGGCTAACCACGAGCAAGTCCCTGTGCAAACAAGAGGCCTTTGCCCTTACTGGATGCCTATAGGCTAATTTTATTATTTATTATTACTATGTTTGTGCTTGCCACGATGGGTGAGTGGTTACAGTGTCGGACTACCAACCCCATGATTGCAGGTTCGCCCCCGGTCGTGGTAAGTGATTTTTGAAAGGCGACAAAAATCACGACACTCATGTCATACGTTGTTGGCATGTTAAAGAACCCATTTGAATTCAGTAGGCCGAGTTCATACTGGCAAAATTAATCTCGGGATTTTCCGCCAACACAAAGTTCCTCCATTCTCTACTTGAAAGCGCTGTAGTGTCAAGGAGTTTAGATATCTAACCTCCTTGACTTTCATAGCGTTCAAAGGAACGACGAAATTCGACATGCAAGCTACCCTCCGGGTGTCAATTAACAAAGCTTGCTCCAGGCACCCGTGGCCATACGATATTATTATTATTACTATGTTTGAAACAACCTTTATTAAGCTGCAGTCTATCCTATCAATGTGTATATGTGGACTGTATTTACATTACTTTACAAAGTTAATAACATTTCAACATACCTTTTTTTCCAAACTGTGAGCACAGTTTAATGTTGTCACAGTAAACTCAATGTCCTTTGGCTCAGAACTCGCTGGAAGAAGAAAAGAAATTTACATATGAATCATTTTAAAAACCTTATCCTTGCATTGTTTCTAATTGTGCATGGTACTAACTTGTGAACTCTTCAACAGGCTTGTCGATGGTGTCATGGTCTATCCAAGTGAGGCCCATCTCAACTTTCTCTGCCAGATCCTGCCAGTGCTGCTTATTCACAAAACATCCATCATAGAGTGGCTGGATCCAGGGGAAGGTTTCAGACAGCACCTGGTACAGAGAATAATACTGTACTTCATTGTTGGAGAAATATACATTTCTCTTTTCTTCAACCAAATTCATACAATAAAATCCAATGATAGGACTTTTGATCTCTAGAGGACAGAACACTTGAATTAATGGTTACCAAATGCAGTTTTTCAGTTAGGTCACGTTGTACACATGAAATACAAGTCATCAAAATGTTAACCAGAAAGTTAAGGTGTCTGGCACTATCTGTAGCTCAATTAGAAAGAGCATCGGACTGGAAATCTGCAGGTCCTTGTCGTGCCAGACGTTTTAACTCTCTGTTTAACGTCTTGATGACTTTTATTTCATGTACGGTACCGTACACAACATTATCTAATAGCTGAGAAATTGCAATTGTTATTCAAATGGTCATGAAAATTTCAATGGTTGTTTGGGTACTGTGAAAGGGCTATATCCTCCAAAATGAAGGATTGTCCTGCCCAAGAAGTGGTTGCCAGCAGGTGTAACAACTAAACAGATACCAAACATTTCCAAGTATAGAATCCTATTGAATAGAAATTTCACATTCACTAACAAGAATTAAAATGAATGCTTGTTGGCCACCCAAGCATCAGACACAAGTAGTATTTATCAAGATAACGTTAATGCGATTCCAAGAACAGAAAAGCAGTCATTCAAAATTATATCTCTATAAGACACAACGATAATAAATAACAATTATATTAAATGCTAAATTCCTCTAAAAACTAGCATGATGCTAACACTAGATTTTATTCCTCACAGAATTTAGGTGTAAAAGAATGAAGCTTGTCATTATATTTTTATTTGCAAATATAAATGACTCATTTTGATGTAAGATAAAGATTACCATAAACTCTGTCACCAAAATTGTTTCTTACGATACTCAATGAGAGCCAAAAAGCCGCATCTGGACTTTCGATCCTGCTCGCCAACACAAATAATATATTGCTTCCAACTAATCTGTTACATTTTAACACGAGATATAAATCAATTCTGGTGTCTTATTGTTACACCCCCCCAGGGGCTCACATCTAGTGGGACGTGGGTTGGCGACCACAGGACCCCAGCTGAGTCCAGCATTGCTTCCACTTACTTGTGCCGGGCTCCTCTCCGTCTTCTTTCCTGTCGACCTCTCTTGGTCAACTCTCGTTCTCTTCCTACCCCGACGGTATTAGGGTATCCGAGGTCTATGGAGTCTTTCACTATCTAGCCTTAATTGGCCCTTGTCTCATCTTTCCTGATACCTTCATTCTTCAAGGGTTCAGCTTTCTTTCTCTTTTCATGTTATCTCCTGCCTTCTGCACAAGGCCCTCAAGGAGGCAGGGTGTGTGTAGCTCCACCCTGGATAATGGTACACCCTCAAGAGCTCACGGCTGGTGAGTTTGGGAGTTGGCGACCTCGAGGGATTCCTGAGCTGGGTCCGTTTTGTCCCCTTTTTCCTCTGACCTTGAGGCCGGCCCTCTCCTCTTTCCCTTTCCTATCTCTCCTTCCTTCCAAGTCCATCAAACCTCATTCTTCGAGGGTTGAGGGCATTTCTTTTCTTCCTGTCCTTTGTTTGCCTTATCCTTTATTTCTTTACCATTTCTTCTTCTAGTATGTAATTTTGTAGTTAGTATTAGTTATAGTTATAGTTTTCATTCTCATCTCATCTTTCACTATCACCCAGACCATTAGGGGCCGATAACCTAGATGTTATGCCCCTTAAAACAACAATTAACATCATCATGTTACACACTCAATGCTGCAGGGCCAAGTCTCATAGCCTTCAGGTTGTTCAACATACAATATCTCCTCTAGGTTACTGTTCAAATATGCAGTTAGGACATCAGATCTGAACACACCTTTGGCATGCACCATTGCCTCAGAGGCACCAGATTTCTTTTTAGGTATGAGGAACCTCAAGTTATTGAAGCACGGCTATGAATTAATAGGACTTCTTAGGGTACCGGTATAACAGCTTGAAAATCTTCCAAATTCAAATGGATGTGACATAAAAATCACAAGCACTATCCCCGAGCCACTGACGCATCCCAATGCCAGGAGATGGTCATCAACACTTCATGTGGTGCATCTGTTGAGGTTATGGGTTATCCACTATGGGGTTGATCATGTTGTTCCTGAATTACTGTCTTTTAGACCCCTTGTCCATCTTCTGACATCCATTGCCACCCACAGCACCCATTCTTTGACTGTCTATGGGTGCACAACCCTCCACTATAAGGAATCAATAGCAGCTTGCAGTTTCAACTGAACGTCCATGTACTATTCTACGCATGTGAGACATTGTAGTTGAAATCTGCTCAGTGATGAGTCAGTACCTCACATATTGTTGGGTTTATGGCATGGGAGGAAAGACTTTTTCAAAAATCCTGAAGAAAAGAACAGAAGAAGACTACAAAGTACCATTGCACCCCTTCATACTTACCTTGTAAAGGGGAAGACAGATGATATTGATGAATTCCACTTGCATCTTTGGCAACTCGTCTTTCCTCTCTCGGTCCATCATGGCCTAAAATAGAGAGAAGTGTGGTGGTTAATCACCCTATATCCATGCTAATGACATTGCTGTTTATATTCTCGTTGGGCTAAATTAGAAACAAGAATAACTTTTACCAGACTTTTATGACTAATATGAAATTATATATAACAAACTAAAACAAGGCACATGCCTTGTAGAACTGGCCAAACAGTTCCTCAGGTCTGATCAGTCTTGCAGGTGAGAATATAGAATGGAAATACCGGTTTCAGAACTGCTATTTCCAGTAAGTGGTACGGTATCGACTGTGCTCAATATGGTAATCCTCATAAATAGGCTAATACTGTTATATATTTTGTTGAGACGGCTTCGGTTGCGTAGTTGGTAGCATGCTGAGCTTCTATGCCCAAGGTCGTGGGTTCAAAGCCAGCCGAAGTCGTCGGATTTTCTAAGAGCACTAAAAATCCCTCAGTATGCTTTCCTTCGGAGGGAAAGTTCCAACGTTCGTTACGAGTTGCTGGTTGAAGTGGCATCTAGTACCCAAGTTCACAGCTAGGTGTCATTGACAGTAGTATTTGGTAGCAAAATTAGGAACTACTACTTGAAATTGACCGTCTGCAGTCCTTACCTGAATTACAGACAAATAAAGCCATCACAATTAATACCGTTTATCAGACAGATTCTACACAAACCCAAAGTACACGGGGCTACATGACCGCGTTGTCGCAGCCCCTAAACTGAGGATCCAACATCTCTGCGAGAGATAATATTTTGCGTAAAGAAGTAACAGACCGTTAGATAGTTACACATCCGTGTCGAAACCTTTCATAAGGACAGTGTGACCACAAGACGTATAACAAGAGGTTCCGTGACGAACTAAAGAGCCTACTTTTCTTAAAATTTAAGATTCATCCCAATGTGGATCTATCTAGAATAATGACGAAATTAAGTTGGTAATATAGAAATTCCAAATTAGTTCGAAATACTGCTTAATGTAGTCTAATATAGCCTAATAGAGCACTACAGTTGGCAGCCCTGGTGACTGAATATATTCTTAGTTCCATCTCTTAAGGTACAGAATACAAAATTTGGTAGAAGTCCAGTGGATTGCATGGACGTTACATGCAATTAAACCTTGGATCTAACAGCGCAGGTAAAATCATGTTGGCAACAATGTCATGCATGTATTGGTCAGAAATAATCTGAAATAATACGACCTATTATTGTACCAATTTTGAATGAAATTCATTATTTACTATAGAAGTTACATGCATTTTAAAATTGGACCTATCAGCAGGCTTAGAATCATGCTGGCAGCACTGACGTATATTAGGTACTCCAAATTAATCTAGAATGCCAGGTACTATACGTGTGCAAAGTTTAGAGCTATTGGCTTGCATACTTTCTGATATATTGATATTAGGGTAACAAAATAGATACTGCATTTATTAACAGTTGGCAGCCCTGGTTGCTCTTAAGAATACGCATAGTCATATCTGTTATGGTACACATAGCACATACGAAATTTGATTGAAATCCAAATGATGGTATATAAGTTACATTTATTTAAAGCTGGACCTCTCAGCAGGCTTAGAATCATGTTGGCAGCACTGACATGTATAAGTTACTCCAAATCAATATAGAATGTCAGGTACTATACGTGTGCATAGTTTAAATCTGTCGGCTTGCATACTTTCTGATATATTGGTATTTGGATGAAATACATTGAGAGCATTTATTAGAAGTTGGCAGCCCTGGTGGCTCTTAAGAATACGCTCAGTCATATCTGTTGATGTACACATAGCACATACAAAATTTGGTTGAATTCCAATTGATAGTGTAGAAGTTATATGCATTTAAAAATTGGACCTATCGGCAGGCTTATAATCATTTTGGCAACACGGCCATGTATGGCCTCCTACAAATTAAACTGCAATATTATTATCTATACGTGTGCCAATTTTGAAATAGCTCCCATTCATACCTTCCAAGGTATCCAACATGGAGCTCAAATTTCAATTGCGATTTCTCAGCAGTTGGTAGCACTGACATCATTTTCAAATACGGCATTGAGATATTCAGGTATAGATCTTTACTCCTACCGAATTTTGTTTCGATTGCTGCAGCCGTTTAGGAGTTGATAGAGGGACACACACACACACACAGACAGACAGACAGACAGACAGACAAACACACATTTGCCCGGATCGATCTCATAAGTCTACTTTTTCCTCATTTTTGCAATATGTGAAAAGTAGGCTAAAAATGGACCCCAAATGGCGAGAAGGTCACCGTCCCCATAAGACAATAAAATGTTAAAAATACGAAAAACAAAGTTAATTAAGGTCCATACTTTCTCGCAATAAAACCTGCATATTCTGCCTATTTTCGCCTATCCCCAAGTTTGCCCGGTGAAATCTACCTCTGCCTTGCGGCGTGCCGAGAGGATTTTTAGCCTACTTTTCACATTTTGCAATAATGAGGAAAAAGTAGACTTATGAGATCGATCCGGGCAAATGTGTGTCTGTCTGTCCTTCCTTCTGTCTGTCTGGCTGTGTGTGTGTGTCCCCTATCAACTCCTAAACGGCTGCCGCAATCGAAACCAAATTTAGTATGAGTAAAGATGTATATCGGAATATCTCAAGCCTATATTTGAAATTGATGTCAGTGCTACCGACTGCTGAAAAACGCACTAGGAATTTGAGCTACATGTTGGATATCTTGGAAGGTATGCATGGGAGCTATTCCAAAATTGGCACACATGTAGATAATATTATTTCAGTTTAATTTCCAGGAGGACATACATGACAGTGTTGCTAAAATAATTTTAAGACTTCTGATTAGGTTCAATTTTGAAATGCATATAACTTCGACACTAACATTTGGATTTCAACCAAATCTTTTATGTAATATGTATACATAAACAGATATGACTGAGCGCATTATTAAGAGCCACCAGGGCTGCCAACTGTTGATAATTGTTCTCTCTCTTTTTTAAAATCCGAATACCAATATATCAGAAAGTATGCAAGCCGACAGCTTTAAACTATGCACACGTATAGTACCTAACATTTTAGATTAATTTGGAGTAACTTATATACGTCAGTTCTACCAACATGATTCTAAGCGTGCTGATAGGACCAATTTTTAAATACATGAAACTTCTATACTCTCAGTTGGAGTTCATCCAAATTTCGTATGTGCTATATGTAACATAACAGATATGACTATACGTATTCTTAAGAGCAATCAGGGCGGACAACTGTTAATAAATGCTGTCTATATTTTTTTACCCTAATATTCTAGATAGGTAGAAATCATTGTCATGAATCTTAATTTTAAGAAATGTAGGCTCTTTAGTTCGTCACGGAACTTCTTGTTTACCCTTTGAATCGTCACTGGCAACAACACAGAAAATAAGGAATTCTGGTATCATCGAGACTTTAGATTTTCATTCAGCGAAGAGGCTTGACTTTGAATGGCCTTGGTTGGAGATGGCCATACAGATGCTTGCGATACTGAACATAACTTATTTGCCTGACCCCTTTCATACCTGGCAACTAGTGAAGGCAATTCATCATCATCATCATCATACACAGTTTTCAGCCCAGGCCGTGTCTGTTTGGAACATAGGCCTCTCCACTTAGAACTCTCCTCCCAAAACCTCTCCGTCGTCTCTCTGGTGCAGTCCTCTCCTCTCTTTTCGACACACTCCTCCACTCCCTTGAGCCATCTATCCCTTGGTCTTGCCCCTTGTCGTTTCTTCTGCATCTGCATTTCGTGCGTCCTCTTGGGAATCCTCTTCTCTTCCATCCTCTTCAAGTGTCCATACCATCTCAGTCTTGATGTCTCAATCCTACCCTCCAAGGGCTCCTCTTTCACTATTTCCCAGATATTGTCATTTCTCACCCTGTCTCTTCTTGTTACTCCTATCTTACTTCGTAGGAATTTCATTTCACTTGCCTGTACTATGTTTATGTCTCTTTTCTTCATTGTCCATTTATTTATTTATTTATTTATTTATTTATTTATTTATTTATTTATTTATTTATTTATCGTATGGCTTTCAGTGCCGGGAGTGTCCAAGGACATTATCGGCTCACCAGAGGCTGTAGCTGCTTCAAGCGTACACCCCTAGGGTGAGCAACAAGTTCCGTTCAATTTCAAGTAGTTCCAACTTTCCCTACCAGATGTCAATAATACCTAGAGGTGAACTTTGGAGCGTTACAACGAAATCTAACCTAGAAATTTTGCTCCACACAAGTTTAGTCTGTGGAAGGATCTTTAACATGCCATAAATCTATGACATGGGACCGCCGCGCCGGCTTTACTTGCCCTCCGAAGGAAGGCATACTGAAGGATTTTAACGCTTTTAAAAATCCGACGACTTCGGTCGGGTTTGAACCCGCTATCTTGGGCACAGCAGTTCAGCATGCTACCAAATACGACACCCAAGACATTGTCCATGTTTCTGATGCATAGGTTAGTATCGGGACAGCACTTATTTGCTTTTTTGTGGGACATCTCTATTCCACACTAAGCTCCAAATGCTTCTGCCTGTCTGCCACATGCGGTTATCTCTTTGCCATTTCTCCCATTTTCCTCCACTACACTTCCCAAATACATGAGGCTTTCCACCTGCTTCAACTTTTCACCTCCAAATGTTATTTCAATCACTGGTCTGTCTTTTTTCCTTGTCGTTAATAGGAACTCACATTTACTGATGTTGACTTTCAGTCCATATTCTACCACTCTTTCTTCCCAGGCCTCCAGTTGTTCCTGAATTTCCTCCTCCTTTTTTCGCCAGACCCTTAGATCATCTGCAACATAATTGCTTTCATCTTACATTCTCCAATTTTTTCCACTACCCGCATCATTATTTCATCCATGACCACAATGAAGAGAAGAGGTAACAGTGCACTGCCCTGTTTCAGACCACTCATTTGTTTGAACGACTCTCTTCCCACTTTCACACAACTCACACTTCCACAGTACATCTCCTTCACTCTGATTACAGTCTCTTTTTCCACTCCCTTTATTAATTGCTTCCCAAACCTTTTTCCCCTACACATCAATTAATTGCTGTAATTTTCAGTACCCAAGAGCTTTATTTGGTACCACTAGTCAATACCACTTCTATACACTTTGCACCCCAGTTTGCTCATGGACAGTGCTTTTGAGGAAGTTGTGAAGAAAGAATGTACCAGGTAGCTATTGTATTTATTTTTGTGTTGACTAATTATAAATGTGTAGTGACCATATTCAGAGCAATGAATGAAGTAAATGATAAAGCAAAGTTATGTTATCCCAGCCACCAGAGAAACCACAAGGGAGCTTCAAAAACTAAGGAAACAAGAGCTTGCATGGAGATATCTAATTTTTCAGGCACAGTAGTAGGGCAGTGAAACAAAACACATTACTATTCAACTTAGTCACCATTCTTGTCTAATCATTTGGTCCAATATCAAGGCATCAAGGTTGTGATATATTTGGGGATGTATATAATATAATAATATAATATCGTATGGTTTCGGGTGCCGGGTGCAAGCGTTGTTATTTGACGCCCAGAAGGCAGCTTGCATGTCAAATTTTGTTGTTCTTTGGAGCGCTATGAAAGACTAGGGGGTGAGATATCTAAGTTCCTTGACACTATACCGCTTTCTAGTAGAGAAAGGAGGAACGTTTGTGTTGGCGGAAAATCCCGAGATTAATTTTTCCATTATGAACATGGCCTACTGAATTCAGGGTTCTTTAACATGCCAACAACGTATGACATGCATGTAGTGATTTTTGTCGCCTTTCAAGAATTACTTACCATGGCCAGGAGTGAACCTGCAAGCTTGGGGTCGGTAGACTGACACGATAACCACTCACCCACCATGGCAAGTTTATTTGGGGATAAAAGTGATGATGAAGACCCAGAACAGGAGCAAGACTACCGGTACCCTCTAGTGCCTGTGATTCTTGCCGCATCTGTACAGTGGGTTTGGCTCAACAAAACCATCATGAATGCCACTTGTAATAGTACTTTACACAGAACAAGAATAGTCTCAAATGATAGTATTTCAGGTACATTTATGTCGTTAACGAGACCAACAGATGTATGGAACACAATGGCGTATATATAAAAAAAATTGGGGGGGGGGGGGGCTGGCTATCCTGGAAAATTGTGAGTATTCTCAAGGGATTGTCACTGCGAAATACCCAGAAATATCAACCAATATCTTGGAGCATAAAACTTTGTGTAATTATTTCAGATAAGATTCAAAGTTTATATTGCCTACAATTACTGGCAATACACAAAAAGTTGTAAAATACAACACAACACATAAATACAATTTTATAGTTAATACATTTTCTATTATGATCTATGGAGTATGAATGGCAAATATCTACACATTTGTCAATTTACTAAGCAGAAGTTTTTTTTTTTTACAAGTTGATAATTTATTTCTCAAAAGTACCGTACTGTGAAATTCACAGTTTTGCCTCACAAGGCTGAGTGTACCCCGTTCCAGCCCTCAGACTAGAATTAAAATTTCTTGGCAGAGCCGGGAATCGAATTCGGACCTCCGGGGCGGCAGCCAAGACTGATAGCCACTACACCACGAGTTAGTCTAATTTCAATCTTAATATTGTTTATAACTTAGCCAAGAAGTTAAGATTAGGGTACAACCAAATTTACAATTATTTTATGCTCTTACCAAAGCAACACTTTCTTAATTTTTATTGCCTTTTTTCAGGGGGAGGGGGGCTGTAGCCCACTCAGAACCCCCCTTATATACGCCCCTGATGGAACAAAGCATCCAGTGTTCTTTACTGAGGCCACGATTGTATGTGAAGAAAAGTGTGGGAGTGGCGGCAGGGGAGTGGTTCTGGGACTCATATGCTGACAGGTATTCTACAGTAGTCTTGGTGAGTGTCCATGAGAATTTCATTAAATTACATGGTTTAGTTTTTGCAATACTGGTACAGCCAAACCTCTATTCGAAGTTTTGATAACTCGTAGTTATTTATTTGGCGTATGGCACATGAAACATTAAATTATCACACACATGATATTCTATAATTGTTCCAACTATTGAAACATAGCTTCCTACATATATCTATATCAGTGGCGGTTCTAGAAGCTTAAATCTGGGGGGGGCAGACATTTTCCCAGATCGATCTCATTAGTCTACTTTTTCCTCATTTTTGCAAAATGAGAAAAGTAGGCTAAAAACTATCATTGGTTAAAAATAGCATATTTCACTGTCACATAAATTTATTCTTCTGTTTCTATTCTGGGCAAACTGGTTCACTATATCAGAAGGGTCGTGAAGTAATTTTCCACTTAATTCTCTTTCAATTGAAAGAATTGCGAGATTGGAAAGCCTCTTTGTTGCCATTGTTGCTCTTAAATAGGATTTTATTCGTTTCACGACAGAGAAACTGCGCTCAGCAGAAGCAGATGACACAGGAAGAGTCAGCATCAACTTGAAAATAATAGTAGCTATGGAAAAGCAACTTCCATTTTCAGAAGTTCAGAAAAAAAGAATGAGGAAGTGTTTGGATATTTGCCTCTAAATACATTCTTAGCTAAACTGATTTCAGTCTGTAGCACCTTACGGTCTGTGAAGATTAGATTATACTTTTCACAGAACGTGAGAATATATATATTCAAAATTTAAAAAGTTTTCACTTCTTGGGTTACAGGCATCCATTGCATTGCACACAAAATCATTTTCAGTAAATCTACGCAGTAACTTTTCTACCATGTTGTCTAATATTTCAAAAAGATTTATTTTACATGTCTCTGATAATGTGACATTTTCCTCTTCTTTCTCCGCAGAGACTGGCATTAATAAAACGTAGTCTGAAAAGTTATTTGGAATACTTGAGACTCTAGATTGCTTATAAACTTTCACGCCTAAAGACTGAACAGAGTTACATGTAACCGCCCACAGTTCCTTAAAATAATAATCATTTCGTTTTTCTTGCAACGATTTTACAAGACCATAGATCAATCTATGTGCCCCTCCGAAGTCCACATGTTTTTGTTGTAAGAACATAGAGGCTCCATTGGCAAGCTCGAGAATATCAGAAAAGATTTGTAACACAAACATCACCTTCACTTTACAAAGTTGTTTCAACAAACCTTTTGCTTCTGCTGCCTCTTTCTTGTTAACTGACTTTGAAAAATACTCCAGAGCTGCTTTAACTGAAGCAAAACGTTTCTGAAAATACATTACTCCTCTATATTTACATACCCATAACGTGTCACTTTGAAGAGGTATCTCTAAAACACGTTCTCCTGGATGAAGATCACTCTGTATCTCAACAAACTTTTGGTGTCTTACAGTAGATACAGACTGAAAAGCATAAATTGCTTCCAGTAAACCAAAAGTGTCCCCTACCACGTCTACAAACTGGCTTTGAAACGTCCACCAAAACTAAATTTAAGCGATGTGCATAACAATGCACGTAAACACACGGGTTATTGACCTTCTGTCGCAATAAACGCTGCACACCGTTTATCTTCCCTGACAGAACCGCGGCTCCATCATATTGTTACGGCTGTGAGTTTGTTTCATCGCTCGCCGCATGAGTCACAACTGCCCCAGGGCTGGGCTGTGCTCTGCCTCAGTGTATTGCGTGCGCCTTATGCAACAGGACTACTAGGACAAAGGGATGGTCCAGAATATTCGTGACCCAGCCAGCGATGGAAGCCTCGAGAAGCCGTGAACCCTGGATGGGTCTAGAAGCATTTATTGAGTCACCGGCCTGCTATATAAGAGCAACCTGTCAAGCAGTGTGTTTGTGTTTTACGAGCTAGTGCGAGCGTTTATCCTGAGCGACAGAAGTGTGGTGACTTGCGAAACCCCTAGTGAAGCCGATTCTTTTAACAGCGAGGGAGTGAGAAGCATAAAGGGGACTGCCTGTGTTTTGAGCGAGTGTGCTTACCTAGTGCGGCAGAGGTCATTGAGGTGAGTTGCAAAACAGTGAGTGACAGACTTAGTGCAGCTATTTCCAGCCAGCGTACGGGACCGGACTCATTAGCGAGAGGATTAACTGCAAGGCCGAGTGAAAGGGGGCAAGAGCTCTCCATAAGGAAGAGACTTGAGGAAACTGGAGTAAGGTAATAATTGCTTGTATTTGCTGTTGAGTGGTGTATCTTTCTGGCCGCAATAAAGTTAATTATTTCTTTAAAGGAACAATCTGTGTTGTGCTTCAACCCACCGTAATCCAGTTAACAAAAGTGCCACTAGGGGGTGGCACGTAACAACTGGCACGTAACAATATGCTTGTCCAATGCACTTACATGGATCGAAATCTACTGAAACAAGGTACTCTAAAGCTGAATTAGCTATACTTTCAGCATTCAGTTGAGAGAAATGTATAAAACCAATGAAACGCTCCTCTATAGAATTTTGTCCTACATATCTGACACATACGGACATCTGTTCCACTTTACTAACAACTCTAACTTCATCCAGGATTAAGGAAACATAACCATTGTTATATTTTTTCGTCTCTCCCCCAATATGTTCAACTATTATATTAGCTGAGATATAAAGAAATTCATTTTGAGAATCTTTAGATGAGTAAGTTGCATTCTTTGATAGACTGTTTACTTGTGCATTCACTTTCTAGTTTAATTACATTTAAAATTTCATCAAATTTCCCTTTATTATTAACACTGTCATCATCCGAAACTGTTTGGCGATGACCTCTAAGCCCAAGTATTGCCGAGCACAAAGTAATGCGACTTGGGCCATTGTTGCCACAGCTGAGCGGTTACGCAATATAACCAGAGGTTTCTCGCTTAGCTTCGAAATCACTGTGCTGCTATGTTCACTTACCAGAGAACTGTTTCACTTTACTATTGAAGATTTATAACATTCACTATCAGCATGCTTTGCACGTTTTTCTCATATTCTTTTCCAATTGCAAAATCCAGTTTTACTGAAAACATGTTCAGCATCGCTTGAATCAGATTGAACGAAATGACGACACAGAAAAAAGCATCTTTGTTCTCAGAGTATTCAATAAATGTATACCTATCAAACTATTTACTGTTAAAACTTCTGTTCTTATTGTATAGTAACGTTTGTTTATAAACTGATTTACGGGGTTGGCATGGACCATCATAGATCGATGCACTGATATAAAATGGTACTGGTTCGTCTATATTAGAAACAGTTGCACTCACATTTTTGTCACAGAGTTGGGGAGATATCGATGCACTTGTATCGCATGGAGGTTTCTCTACATTGGAAACTTTTGAACTTGCATGTCATAAAGTTGGGAAAAGAGTTTAATACTCTTGGTGTATGCACTACGCATTTTACAAATATTATACTTATACACGATTTCAATTGTGTGTTTAAATTACATATAATAAAATAAATAAATTTTGAAATTGAAAGAAAAATTAACTTAATTAAATGCATTAGTTTGTTTTATATCAGATAAATTATATCTGTAAATTATCAATTTATTTAGTAACCAAGGAATTTTAAAATAATTATTTCACTAAAACTGGGGGGGGGGGGCGCCCCCCCCCCCCCCCGGCCCAGAGCTAGAACCGCCTCTGATCTATATACAAATATTCATGTTCTTTATGTAGCATATCTGTTGTTACAGT
Organism: Meconema thalassinum; assembly: GCA_946902985.2. Taxonomy (NCBI): domain Eukaryota; kingdom Metazoa; phylum Arthropoda; class Insecta; order Orthoptera; family Tettigoniidae; genus Meconema; species Meconema thalassinum. The sequence continues at coordinate 183,519,356 of OX336393.1, forward strand.
TAAGAAGTCCTTGAAGTCCCCACAATATGCATGGTTTGATCACTCGGTCACTAAGTGATGAATTGTCTGTTTCTCTGCACCACAGTCACATTTTGATGACGGGACTATTCCCCACTTGTGGAGAGCGTCTGCACATCTTCCATGGCCAGTGCGGATACGATTAAGGGCTTTCCACACAGAGCGAGGTTGATCAAATCCTGGTGGCTTTTCCAGGATCCAGGGCATGCTACGACATTGTTCAGGGCAGTGTTGTTGCCAATTTTGGCTCCATGAGAGACGAATGTCGAACTTCTCTTCTGACGAAATTCTTGCTGTGGAAATAGCAGGGTTCCTTGATCTGAGCCGTTTTCACTCCGCATAGGCTACGTCATTTAACAAAGGCAGCTGCGGATTATCTATGATCTTCTGATATTCTCGTACGAGAGCACTCTTCCTTCTAGCATCAGGTGGTGGAATATGACTCAGAATGGGTAGCCAGTGAGAGGGAGTAGATCGTATGGTCCTACTAATAATGCGCATAGTCTCATTCAACTGCGTGTCTACTTTCTGTGTGTGAGCGCTGTTTATCCACACTGGTGCGCAGTATTCCGCAACTGAATAAACCAACCCAAGAGCTGAGGATCGTAACGTGTCTGCTGAAGATCCCCAGCCAGTACCACACAGTTTATGCAGGAGGATGTTCCTACTCCTCAACTTGGCAGCTACCTTCGTGAGATGCTCCTTGTAGGAAAGTAATTATTATTTCTTGAACAAACTTCCTATAGTTTACACGAATTTTTTTCTCTTCAAGTTGAATTTCTATAAGTGAAATTTTTCAATATCTCGAAGCTTAAATGATATCCCTGGCACTTAAACTTGTTCTTTATCTCGAACATCATATACATTATTTCACTAGTAGGCTATAGATCCCTCCTGCGGCGGTCACACGCGACCGATCGTGAAAAATGAGGATTCAAATGAAAGAGAATATACATTACCAGTGACGCATTGCACTCTAATTTCATAAATATCTATATTTTCTTCAAAAAATGACTTAAAAACTGTACGAAGTGTGCGATTTGTAGATACTGTTGCTGCAGGAAGATTCGCTCCATAATTGCTGTCCACTTCACATTTTGGTCGCTGTGTCGCCTGTTTCATGTCATTTTAACATTCTGAGGTCTCTCCTTTATCATTTTGCACGGATTTCAGAAACAGTAATTTAAAGGAATGAGTACTCAAATCGTATAATTTCATAAATATCGAATAACCGGTGAGTGTTGCACACAAATTACATTAGCAGTGACAAATTGCATTCTAATTTCATAAATATAAATTTTTGTAAGAAGTGTGCGATTTGCAAATACTGTTGTTGTAGGAAAATACGCTGTTAAGTTCGCATTTTGGCCGTAGGGACGCCTGAAACGTAAATAGTGTTCTATAAACATTTGGTTCAAATAAAAACATAACAACCTTTCTCCTTAAGTCTCTTATTATGAACCTATTGGGGAAATTGTGGCTTATGAACATGGGAGATTTCTCGCACGGGTTCGCTAGTTTACATATACAGGTGCGGCAGAAATAACTGACAAATTTCAAACGTAAATAACTCAGCAACGCAACACGATATTCACAAATTTATTGCGCAGTTTAAAAGAGCAATGTTTACCATTTGCATGATATACACATAGGCCTACACACTAGGTTTTGAAAATAATATCATCCAAATGTCGACCGCCCCTTTCGATGCACTTCTGAAGCCTCTCCCTGAAGTTCCGCATGACCCTCCTAGTCATGTCTAGTGGTATTGCCTCGATTTCCTCATGGATAGCAACTTTCAGGTCGTGTAGTGTTCGCGGCTTACGTTGGAAGACGCGAGCCTTCGGGTATCCCCAGAGAAAGAAATCGCAAGGGGCGAGATCAGGGGAACGGGCTGGCCATGGAACGTCACCCCGTAAGGAGATTAAACGTTCTGGAAACATCTCTCTGAGGAGATTGCGAAAAGGCATGTCTCATTGCACGGATGTTCTCAGGTGTTCTAACACTACGAGGCCTACCAGGCGGTTTCGTTTTAACACTTGAACCAGTTCCTCTCAAATCATTCACCCATACCAGAATGGTATTCCTGCTTGGACCTTTCGCAGGCCTATGTAACCTAAAGTGTCTACGAAATAAACGCTGTGTTGTGGTAACAGAGTCATCATTTTTGAAGTATACGTTTCAATCACGAAACCTCGCTGCTCACCACTCCATGCCATGCTAGCGACTGACTACCGACTGACTAGCCATAACAAGGCGATGCACGTGTTCCCAGGCCGCGCGCACATCGACAATAACACCTGCTTAAGCGCTGTGGCCAATACAGGTGTTAGATCTACCGCTCCAATCTATGTAACAAAAATGGCAAAAACTGCTCTTTTAAACTGCGCAATTCATTTGTGAATATCATGTTGCGTTGCTGTGTTATTTACTTTCGAAATTCGTCAGTTATTTCTGCCGCATCCTGTATGTGCAGTGCAACTTGTCTCATTCAAAGGTTCTACAGTAATTCGAATTTCCAATCAAATACTGCAGTTGAGTAAACCGTATGCAACTCCTATACTTAGATAAAGAGTAATGAAGCTGTTATCATAGCAAACATCCATTTTTATTACAGACAACTGTATGTGTTGTAAGCCTACATAAGTTGGTATATTGGCTTTCACGGCCAGTGAATTAAAAACCCGGCAATTTTTCTAGGTTTATGCCGTGTCTTGTGCGGGGTTTCGCCTAGCTGGCTCATCAGTGGGCTCTTGGTGTCGGTGCCCGGACCCCCATAAATATTTACCCCTACATAAAAATTTTGCGACCAGTATATAGCAAATTTTAACATTTCCCCATAATAATAATAATAATAATAATAATAATATCGTGGGTCCCAGGAATCAACCTGGGAGGAGTCCTTACGGCTCTGGGCTAATGGGAGTGAAATGCGTTGTTGCATGTCAGCTGCGACTTAAACATATTGGATTCAGCAAGAGAATCCAACTTAGCCTCTTTCACTCCAACTCCAGCATGTAACCTACAAGAGGTGCCCCCTGTTAAGCCGAGCAACCCAGTGGAAGGTTGGGTAACCAATCCCAGCGGGAAGCTGGGTCGGCGAGCCGATCAGTGCTGGGGACTCCAAGGCTCACAACCTTGGCAGTACATTGGTCAGTGTGCAATATCACTGGCCCCCTATCTACAGTGTTTTCAACTGTGAAAAGCATGGAGGAAACGTCTGCTGAAGCAACTACCCCAGGTGGTAACCAATCCACCGTCGTCTTGCACGACGCATGCAGGCCTTCGGACTCTGGGGAGCCTGCAACGACATGCTTGGAGGTATCGGAGACTCCTACAAACAAGATCAGACACAAACGACGCAACTTCTTCGCAACATTCAACGTGAACTCCCTTATGAAGGTCGGTAAATTGAAACAACTGATTGACACCCTACAACATCATCAAATCCTGATCGCAGCAATTCAGGAAACAAGGTTTGTTGATGCAGAAGCTTTTGACTCCCAGGGGTATAGAATCTTCAAAGGTAAAGTCGGAAAACGTGTAGTAAAATCCATCCCCCACCTTGGCACAGGATTTGTGGTCAGTAAGAAGATTTTAGAGTCCATCACCAACTTCGCGTCCCCCAACAGTCGAGTCTCGATCCTTTCGTTTCGAAGCACAAATAAAATCTACACCATGGTGAACGTCCATGCCCCAATTAATCAAGCTAACAGAATCGATCCACAAGGGACGGAAATATTCTGGGAAGAGCTTGAAGATATTCTATCCAAGATTCCCAAGGAACACATCATCGTCCTTCTTGGGGACTTCAATGCTCAGCTCGGTAAGGAAAAGAAATTCAAGAATATTATCGGAGAATACCCGGCCCACAGAAGAACAAACCGCAATGGAGAAAGGTTAGTGGAGTCGTGCAAGGCGTTCAACCTAGTGATGAAGTCAACCGCTTTCAAACGACTTCCTGCAAAACAGAAAACATGGACATCCCCAAATCCCCATCTCGGCGAATTCCAAATTGACCACGTTGCTATTTCTCGTAAATCTCGTAGAGAAATCCAGAATGTAAAAGTCTTAAGAAGCGCGAATCTTGACTCTGATCACTATCTTTCAAAGATAAAATTAAAACTTCTTCCAAGATCCACCAAGAGATTTCAGGGAAGAAAGATCAACAGGTTTGATGTGGAAAAACTGAAAACACAAAGCGAATTCAGTCAGAAACTTGAAACACTTGAGCCACAGAATTGGGAACAACTCAAAGAAGCAATTCTTGAAACGGCACAGGAAACCATCCCACTGACAAAGTTGAGGCGGCATCCTTGGTGGACTAATGAATGTGACGATGCCATTCACCAAAGGCGGCTTGCCTGGTTGCGATGGAACAAACAGAAGAATGAAGAAAACAGAGAGAGATTCCTGGTCGTGAGAAAGCAGGCTGATAAAACCATACGCGGGATAAAACGAGCATTCCAAAAAAATCAGTTGGCACAGATAGACCAAGATTTCAAAAAGAACAACACCCGTGATTTCTATAAAACCTTCAAGCAAAATCTCAGTAAATACACACCACCCAGTCTTCACTTTAGGAATCCCGATGGAAAAGTTGCTTACAATGACAAAGACAACTGCCAGATCTTGGCGAAATACTTTGAGTCCCTTCTCAATTGTGAGGCTCCAACATCGAAATTTTCCTTTCACAGTAATGTGCTCGTCAATCCAGACTCAAGTCCACCAACTAGGGAAGAAATCAAGCAGATCATTCACTCACTTAAGAACAATAAAGCACCAGGTGAGGATTCAATAGTTGCCGAACTCTGGAAATACGCAGGTGAAAAACCAGTCGACAAGCTAACGGATATCATCCGGGAGATTTGGGAAACAGAGAAACTGCCCAGTGATTGGACATCGGCCCTAATTCATCCCCTGCACAAGAAAGGTGATAAAGCGGACGTAAACAACTATCGTGGCATATCACTCCTCTCGATAACATACAAGATTCTCGCGAAAGCGCTTCAAACGAGAGCGGAAGCACAGCTCGATCAACACCTGGGCGAATACCAAGGTGGATTTCGAAAGGGACGCTCTTGTGTTGAGCAAATCATGAATCTAAAATCAATTCTATCGTACATGAATCTGAGAAGTAAGAAATTTGTTGTGACTTTTGTTGATTTCAAGAAGGCTTACGACTCGCTGGATCGAAGTACCCTGATCCAGGTTTTAAGAGAATTTGGTTTAGATAATAAGACAAGAGCAATCATTCACCAATCCCTATTGGATTCGGCTTCCAAAGTGAAATTCAGGGGAGAGATTTCTGAATCCTTCGCAATACGGACAGGGGTGAGACAGGGAGATGGGTTCTCGCCTCTTTTATTCAACTGTGTTCTTGACAAAGTTATTCGAGAATGGCGTAAAGAATTGTGTAAGGATGGTATAGAGAATGGGGTCAGACTAGGTTGTAAGAACAAAAACCTGACAATCGACTGTTTAGCTTTCGCAGATGATGTTGCAATTTTCTCTAATTCTCTTGACACAGCCACACAACAAATCAATCAATTACAGGTTCAAGCAGCAAAGGCAGGTCTTCAGATTTCGTTTGAGAAAACGCAGTTTATAACGAACATCAAGTCGGAACCCAGAGAACTTACGGTGAATGGAGGACAAATAAAACAGGTAGAGAAATTCAAATACCTGGGTGAATGGATTGAGCCCAACATTCGTGAAAAGGAAGCCTTCGTGGCACGGATTAACAAAATGGAAATGGCTTACCATTTAACCAAAGACATTTACAAATCACGATCAATGTCCTTCAAGGCCAAACTGAGGCACTTCGTTACCGTTATTCGCCCGGAGGCGTTATATGCATCAGAATGCCTGGCGATGAATAAGAAAGGCCTGGCAGAACAACTCGAAGCCAAAGAGAGGAAGATTCTGAGAAAGATCTTGGGCCCGGTCAAGGAACGAGGAGAGTATAGAAGACGACACAACGATGAACTCTATCTAAATGTGGAGAAAATAACGGACACCATTCGCAAAAGAAGACTCTCCTTTTATGGCCATTTTACAAGAATGAACTCTGGAAGATTGTCCAATCGAATCTGTGCCTACTTTGTGGGAAAGAAAACCAAAGGGATCTGGTTTACAGAGGTGGAAAAAGACCTACAAGAACTGGGGATATCACATGAGGACATCTTGGAACGTGACTCTTTGAAGAAGAAACTTGGGGAGATACAGAGTTTTCAGCCAAAACCTATATTGAAAACCGGCAAGAAGTGGACCGAAGAACGAAGGGAAGCTCACCGAAGAAGAATGCGCGAATACTGGGCCAATGTGAAAGAACGAGGGAAAAGGCAGTTGAAATAAAGTGGTCCATAGACGACCGAAACGATTAAAAATAATAATAATAATAATATCGTATGGCCTCAGGTGCCGGGTGCATGCTTTGTTAATTGACGCCCAGAGGGCAGCTTGCATGTCAAATGTTATCTTTCCTTGGAGCGCTATGAAAGTCAATGAGGTTACATATCTAAGCTCCTTGACACTATAGCACTTTCAACTAGAGAAAGGAGGAACTTTTTGTGTTGGCGGAAAACCCCGAGATTAATTTTGCCATTATGAACACGGCCTACTGAATTCAAATGGGTTCTTTAACATGCCAATATCGTATGACATGCGTATCGTGGTTTTTGCCGCCTTTCAAAAATCACTTACCACGGCCAGGAGCGAAACTGCAAGCTTGGGGTTGGTAGTCCGACACGATAACCACTCACCCATGTATCTCCATCTTCTTCTAGTCCCTATCCATTCCGGATGTCGGCAACCATCGTGGCTGTGCTTTCTCTGTTCTGAGCCGCAGTGTTGGATTACCCTTTAGGCCCGACTAGGCCCAGGCCTAGGGCCCCCAATTATCTGGGGCCCCCCAAATTTTATTCCGAAGATTTAGAAAAACTTTATCCAGAACTGAGACAGTTCCAGCATTATATTAAATTACAATGTCCTTTAAAAACTGAGATCACTCATTCTGAACTTAACGAAATTCTTATTCGAGACAAGCTTGAGTCTGTTTTTCCGAACGTTGAAATTGCTTTTCGCATTTTCCTGACCCTCATGATAATAAATTGTTCTGCGGAGCACACGTTTTCAAAATTGAAACGGATCAAAAGTGCGCAAAGAAGTATCAAGTCACAAGAACGATTAGACATGCTAAGTTTAATGTATATCGAGTCAGATGTTCTGCGGGAAATTGATTTTGATGACATTGTAGAAGATTTCATTGACCGAAAAAAAAAAAAAAAAACAGAAAAAAATTAATTTGATTACATTTTACAGAAGTAAAAAATAGTATGATTTGTTAAATTGTTCATCAAATCATCTGAAATGTTTTCAAATAACGATGATCGTTTCAATTGAAATGTATGTATATATGTAGGCGTATACAGGCACACACACATATGTGATTTAATAAAAAGTGTATTATTCATATTGAGAAAAAAAGCCTTGTATATCCTTTGTTAATGTACAGGTGCTAAAAGTAAAAAAATATTTGAACAAAATAAAGGGGCCCCAAAAATCTGAGGGACTTGGGCCTCATTTTACCTTAATCCGGCACTGCGGAGCCGTTTGGAATAACTCTTCCGATTTGTTGATAGTCCAGTCTCGGAGGTGTTTTAGCCAGAAGAGTGGTCTCCTGCTAACACTTCTCCTTCCGGGTATTTTTCCTTGCAGTATTTCTTGCAGAAGATGGTATCTGCTTCTGTTGCGCATAGCTTGGATTTATTTTGACATCTCCTAATGCTTCGAGATATCAAGGTTCGACTGTTTATGATTTTCTTCCTTCTTCCCTCCCCCCCCCCCCCCCCCCATGCTAGAGCAAGTATTAATTTAAGTTCTGCCTGGCAACTGTGAGCTTAAAGGGTCAATCATTATAAGGAACAAAATGTTGATGTTGGTTTTAATGAGTGATGCAAAAGTGATTGTAATGTATCACCTCCCAGAGCTTAGGTCATGATAGATACTTTACCACCGGTTGTTGGTTTAGCTGCAGCTTCTCCAGGTCTCCCTGGTCAAAGAACTCGTCCGCCACCATCTTGGCCACCTTGTGCTGCACCTCCCAGGGTTTGGCAATGGCACTCACGTCACAGGCCGTCATCATCATTCCGCACAGCACTGGAAGATGTCACAGAAACATTAGCATAATTAATAACTTCTGCTCGTGTTCCGTAGTGAAATAAAACTGAGCTTTTTCAAAGCTTCCAATCCCCAGATACATACTAGGTCTCGTGTAGGCCTATAGGCCTACTTCTGGAGGTAATGCAAATTAATTCATGATCTGGCATATCACCTCTATCGAGCTCAAACTCGCTATGTCTGTAATGCCATTTTCACATCCTGTGGTTCATATATCATGTACCAAGTAGTTTCATGAAGAACTTTACAGCCTATTTTCATACATCCTGCAAATTGCCTCTGTCAACATACACAACTTCAGTTTGATTGCTGTAATAGATTCGTAGATATTGAGAACCGTCTAAATATTTCGGATGGTCACCATGTGGGATTTTTATATATGTAAGGCTTAGAGATATGAACTATTACATTATTGCATAGGCGTAGTATTCAAACTTCAATCGCATGATTAGGATACAAGAAATAAAAACGATATTTTAAAACTTTGCACACCTGCCATCTTGTGGTTATGAAAACAGTTGAAATAATTTAGATGCCAGTGGATTAAAATGTGTATAAGCATTTGCCGTACCAAGTCTCACTGCGCTCGGATGGTGAAATCGCGAGAAACATCCATTTAAATATTTATATTTTGCGTCGCCGCCATGTTGCATTCTTGCTCACCAGGTTATTGAAAGCTCCTTAGGTGAACTTGATATGTTAATAGCCTCTATCAATATACTAAATTTCAGTTTGATTCCTGTCATAGATTAATAGATATTGAGATCCGTCTAATTATTTCGGATAGTCGCCATGTTGGATTTTTATATATGTGGGCCATAGAGTTATGTAGCCTACTATTAGATGGCGATTAATGTGTAGGTTCATTATTCAAACGTTCACTTCGATCGCATGATTAATACAGAAGAAATAACAACTTAATTTTAAAATTTCGCACAGCCACCATCTTGAGGTTATGTAAACAATCGAACTAAATTAGATGCCAGTGCATTACAATGTGCATAAACATGATGGCCTACATATATTCAAATCTAACATGGCGACCATCCAAAATATTTAGACGGTTCTCAATATCTATCAATATATGACAGCAATCAAACTGAAATTCTGTATGTGTATAGATGCTATTGACATAGGCCCACCTATGGGACGTTCAGTAACGTGGTGAGGACAAATCCAACATGGCGGCGACGCGAAATTAAAATATTCAAATGGACGTTTCTCACGATTTAACCATCCGAGCGCTGTCAAACTTGGTACGGTATATGCTTACATAAATTGTAATCCACTGGCATCTAATTCATTTAAATTATTTTCATGACCACAAGACGGTAACTGAGCGAAATGTTAAAATCTCGTTTTTATTATTTCTTGTGTCCTAATCATAGATTGAAATTTGAATAAAACACCTACACAATAAGCCTCCGTGGCTTACGCGGCAGCACGCCGACCTCTCACCGCTGGGTCCGTGGTTCAAATCCGGGTCACTCCATGTGAGATCTGTGCTGGACAAAACGGAGGCAGACAGGTTTTTCTCCGGGTACTCCGGTTTTCCCTGTCAACATTTCATTCCAGCAACACTCTCCACTATCATTTCATTTAATCTGTCATTCATTTAATCATTGCCCCAGAGGAGTGCGTCAGGACTCGGCAGCCGGCACAGTCCATATCCTCGCCGCTAGATGGGGGCTTCATTCATTCCATTCCTGACCCAGTCGGAGACTGGAAGCAGGCCGTGGATTTTCATTTTCACCTACACAATAATCTTCACGTAGTAGTAAATCATCATCGGCTTTAACTCGAATCCGAGTACATAACTCTAAGGCCTATATATACAAATCCAGCATGGTGACCATACCAAATATTTAGACGATTCTCAATATCTACGAATCTATTACAGCAATCAAACTGAAAATTTGTATGATGAAAGAGGCAATTAATATAAGTAGGATATATGAAAATAGGTTATTTAGTTCTTGACGGAAGTACTTGTTTTCTTTCAAGTTTGCTTGTTTAATGTGATATCAGTGAAATGTTAGTGAATGTTCAGGTTTTGGTGGATTGTGAACTTAGCTGATTGTTTGAGTGTTTGAGTGATGTTTTTCTGCAGCCACTCACAGATATTACACTAAGCTAGCAAATTTGAAGGTCAATAACCACTAACAATATATTAACAAAAACACATCTAACTAACAAATCTTGACTAGTTGCACAAGTTTATAATAACTGCTGGAACTAAATTAGTGTTGTTGTTTGAGTCTTCAGTCTTTTGACTGGTTGATGCAGCCATACATGCTTCCATGTCCTGAGCTAATCGTTTCATCTCTACATAGCTACCACACCCTACATCCGAGGCAATCTGTTTAACATATTCTAACCTTGGTCTACCCCTACAGTTCTTGTCCACGACCCTTCATTCCATGACTAAGCTTGCTATTCCTGGGTGTCTTAGTATGTGTCCTACCAACCTATCTCGTATCTTCATTAGCAGTTGCCAGAAACATCTCTCCTCATTTGTACCGTATCTACCCATCTGATCTTCATCATTCTCCTGTAACACCACATTTTAAACACTTCAATTCTCCTCTTTTCTGCTGCTCCAACAGTCCAAGTTTCACTTCCATAGAGCGCCCCGCTCCAGACAAAGGCTTTCAAAAATGTCTTCCTAATACCCAAATACCATATTCGATGTCAACAGATCCCTTTTCTGTAGAAAAGCTTTCCTTGCCAGTGCCAACCTACTTTTTATATCCTCTTTGCTTCGTCTATCAGGCATTATTTTGCTTCCTAAGTAACAGAAGTCTCCTACTTCCTTTAGATTTTCACCTGCCAATTTGATGTCTATTCTGATTTCTTTTGGCTGCATTCCAATATTTTTGTTTTACATTTATAAATAAATAAATTTAAAGAAAATAAATAAACAAATGTACATTATTGTAAATACTATCACCCACATACTTGTAGACATAGATTTAACGGTCTAAGTGTAAAGAGTCTGATGATGATTGCCCGACAATTGAAACTGGTCATCCAAGTGAATTTATTAATTAATCTCATGTAAATGTTTTTCAGGATTAGGGAAATTGTGCAAACCAACTGAAAAACACTTCTGTTATACCGTAAAATAGACCCAACTGTTTTATTGCTCATTACAAGTGGACAAATAAAAAGTTATTCACTTAGGCCTACTATATAAATTTATAATTAGAGTTAGTAGTTTTTAGCATTTAAAAATACAGAACTTGAATTCCAATTTACTGTTTTGTAGATCTATAATTTTCAGAATTAGCATTTTGTAGCAAATGTTACAAATGAAGATTTCGAGCGATTTTATATGTAGCAATTAGGACTAAAATGGTTGACAATAACTAAAAGTATTATTATTTTATATTATATTATTATTGTATAAAATATAAAAGCCTCAGAAACTGAACATACAAATATGCATATAAAATATTTATATTCACACCATGATTGTACCTGCAAACATTCATAAAATGCTCCAATATTAAACATAATGAATTAATGATTAATTCGAATTTATATCCGTTTTGATTGAAATTATTAGGAGGATATAAAGCCGTCAATTAAATACTAGACCATATGTTAGTAATACTTATATTAAGTTCAATGCTTAGTTATAGTTAGTCAGGTCATCTGCCCCTCTTAACACAGATTTGGAATGGAATTAAAAATTTAGAGGTGGTCACCTAAATTTGATAAGACCAAAAATTAATAAAACAAAAAGAAAATAAACCTAATAATTATAATATAAACAAAAATTACAGAAAAAACAAAAATTCTGCATTCAAAAATGAACAAGTTGGTGAGTCAATGTACAAGTTAAATGTTTAATTGAACATGTTTCAACCCTATTTTGGGCCATCATCAGCAATATAATTTGTATTAAGGAATATGATCATAAAAATACTTAAATTACATATTCATAAACTAAAACTAATATCTAATTTCTAAAATTAAAGTATCTAAAGTAAAAATGGAGTGGATATCCTTACTAATTTGAACATTAAACATGGAAAAATAAATATAACGTAGTATCATTCAAAATAAATTATAAAAGCCAGAAAATTACTCAAATTTAAAGAAAAATAAATAAATAAATAAATAAATAAAAGGAAGCACAGGTAGAGGAAGAAACATCAACATTGTTAAATAATTTTAATGTTTCTTCCTATAGCTTACAAGCATGAAGCAGAAACATAAGTCAAATCACAATGCATAAGACATATATTAAAAAGAAAATTAAATGTGTTCTATGTTTTTCTTACTATTGTAATAGTACTAAAAGAGTATTAGTGAGAGGCAGATGACTTCTATGTTCTTCCCCTTAAAGCAACAATAACTAACTATATAGAGTATTAGGGACAGTGAGCACTTACATTCCTTTTTACCTTCACTTTGCCAGTCAAACTCTCCATTCTCCACTAGCTCCATGAAACTGTTCTTCTTCTTGAAGTACATGGCCAAGTCAGTGGAGATGATGGCATTTTCCACGGTTGTCATCACAGTGCGGTAGTCTTCTGGAGAGAGGGTCTGTAGACAAGACACAACTATTAGAACATCATACTGAACCTGAATTTTCCAATTTTTGTTCTGAATGCTGTAAATGCCATTGAGCTGCTGTGCACTCGGCACCTTATCTCAAGGAAGGAAGCTTGTAGTTTAATGTGACCGTTAATCTCGAGAGCATGAGCCGCGGAACCTCCATTTTTACGTGGAATATCACGTGCGCTGCTGGGTCAAGTTCGGCAGGATACTGTTTCTACATGAGTAGTATGAAAGGCAGCATTTTCATGAATATATAGAAACATGAATCACAACTCTACTCCCAGTAGTTTACTCTTTCTTCTGTTATCTTAAAATTATTTGGAAGAGGGCACTATTCATCCATCATTAATCACTCGTAACTAGCTGCTCCAGAGTGCACGAGCCAATGCAATGTTGTGAAGTCGTTGCACAACGATGAGGTGGGTGAGCGAAGCTCTCCCTCCATTGCGTTAGCATTATTTCCCCCACATTCAAGTACATTGGGACTCAGGGAGGCATGACGTGTCACAGGTTTCAGAGGAGTCGTGAAGGAGCTAAGATACATAACTGCGTCGCGGCAGAGACTGGTGTGTCGGGCTCTAATTGGTTGGTTCCTCAGTTTAGGGGCCGCGACAACGCGGTCATGCAGCCCCGTGTAACTTGGGTGTGTGTAGAATCTGTCTGATAACTGGTGTTAATTGTGATAATTGTATTAGTGTGAGTTTTCTGTTTTTAATTCAAAGCGCTACCTCGTGCCTCGCTGGCAACGGGAGAGCGTGGGTTTGAATCCCACCTCGGCCGTCCTAAAAATGGTTTCCGTAGTTTTCCATTTTCACCACCAGGCAAATGCCAGGACGGTTCCTTTCAATAGGTCCACGGCCGATTTCCTTCCAATATCCCTTCCCTGACCCGTCCTGAAAAGAAAAGTACATGGCCATTGGCTGCATTAATAAAATTATTATTATTAATTCAAGTAAGGACTGCAAACGATAATTTCAAGTAGTTCCTACTTTCGCTACCAGTGCTACCGTCCACGACACCTAGCTGTGAACTTCGCTACTACTAGACGCCATCGCAAACACGTTCAGATGCAATGAAAATGGAATTGTTAATGCACTGTGATCAAAATCTTGAAGTGTACTGTATATCTGCTAATTATGTTGCACTCACCTGGAATATGTTGTTCCCCTCACTGTTGAGGATCATCACGCACTGGTCGAAGTGGTGGTGCTCCATGGTGCTTGTGGAATACAGGATTGCGAGCGGGGACTCTGTCTTGGTCTGGAAGGCGTTGTTGGTTCCTCGGTGATCCAGATCGTGGCACAGACAAGCCACCAGCAGGCCCAAGATCTGGAATATATAGTCAACAACTATGTGACATTTTCTTCAAGAATGCACGAGGGTCCCTGGTCAGGGGCGGTTCGACCTTGTACATCTAAGGGGGTGAGAATTTAAAAAATGCCGACTGGCTGTTTAACATTGCCGACTGTACGCTTAAAAACTGAGCAACGGGAGGGAAAGAGGGGGGGGGGGGGCAGTGGCGACAAACGATACACAAGACAAATATACTTAATTAGCGGCTTTCATTTAAAATGTATTTTATTAGTTCCAGAATTTTGAATGGCAGGAAAATTTGATAAATGAACAAAATAAGTGTTTAAATACTACAAGAATAAAAAAATCTAGTTATTCTTCCTAAATCCCTACTCTACGATGTTTTAACAAGGACCACTCCTCCACTATCTCCGTAATTACAATGTCGTCGACCTTACCTTTCGTTGAAAACAACATCATGAGGGAGTCTTAAGCGGTCGTCACCCATCGATGTCCGCAAATGATTGAAAATGAGCTTCAACTTGCTGAAGAACGGTTCGGAAGAAGCAGAAGACACAACGGAGAATGTTAAAATCAGTCGAACTACTTGATAACCACACGGGATAATCCTCTTTAATTTAACAGCAACTTTTGCGATTTCTTTAAAAGATGGTCACTGTTTACTGGCATCAAGCTCAGCCAGCACAAGCTCTTCATCTTGAAGGATGATTTTCGGGTGTGATTGCTTTAGATCGGACGCGCTCGATAGTGCAGTTCTTTCTGTCAGAGGGTATCTTGAAAATTATGTAGAATGGCTCTAGCAAAAAAATTAGTTTTGCGAGATTGTCTTGCACGCTTGTATAATAGTAAATACATCCACAAGTATTCGGAACTCCTTTCTGTAGAATGTAAGGAAATAAATTTCTGCTGTCGTTTCAGCGTGCGCGTCATACTTCTTTGCAAGTCACCGGACCTTGTGGTGCTTTAAGAAGTCTCCTCCACATTTACTTGCATACTTTTCGCAAATGACGATGCACTCTTTATTAAAACGTTCATCTTGCCGTCGTCGTTGATATCTTCACAAGACTTCAAAGCGCTCTGGATCAGCTGCATCGCGTCTACTACAATCAGCTCCTCCGCTTCTAAAAGCTCGGTTACGTTCTTAATTTTAAACAAGATATTTTTGGTAAAGAACATGCCGCAGATAAAATCAAAGTCTAGAAGCTTTTTGTGCAAGCCTGACGCAAAAGTTCGGGGTTTCCTGTCAAATTCAGAATCGAATGAGGTTTTCATTGTTTCCAATGCTGTGACTATCCCTTCATAAGACGTAGAAACAGCTCTCACCGATTCGGCGCGCACAGTCCACCTTGTTTTTGATAAATTCTTAAGTTGAAATGAATTTTCAATTTTATCCAGCTCTTTCTGCAAGCTTAAATGTCGTTTCGTGCTACCCGAAAAATAAAGTACAATGCTTCAAGAGTGTCAAAAAACTTTCGGATAAGCGCTCTAGCATTACAAGCTGTCTCTATGAAAATGTTTAACCTGTGAGCTTGGCATGGAACGTACGGAATATCTATTTTGCACTTCTCTGATAGCTTTTTTGATTGCCGTTGTATATGCCGGACATGTTACTAGCAAAGTCGTATGATTGAAACGCTAGTTTATCGAGTGAGAGTAAAAGTTCTTCTGAATTTAAAATTATTTTTTCAGCCAACTCCTCACCAGTCTTTTTTTTTTGGTTAAAACAGCGTCTATTTTTAAAATACGCTCCACAGGAACGAGCTCTTCATCCTTTCCGACGACGTATCGGATATTCAACGTGAGGTGGTCTTTATGTGACATATCGGGAGTAGTATCTGCTATAACGGAGAACACACCAGCGTTCTTGATCGCTTCTGCAATTATTTCACGAGTTTTCTCTCTAAGTAGATGGATGAATTAATTTTGAGAGTCCTTGCTCATATACGTAACGTTGTGCTTCCGCGTATTCACTTCTTCCAACCTCCTATTCATGACCGGACTATGCCGTGAAAGTAACTCCACAACTTGCGTGAAGTTTCCATTATCTTGAGTGATTCCATCCTCGTGACCTCAGAAAGCCAAACCTTGCCGACAAAGGGTTCTTGCTGTGTCAATAAGTATCTGGATTTTTTTTTTGTGGAATTCCTTTTCTTGTTCTTCCTCAATTCTGATCGTCCGTAAAAGTTTATCAAGGAGAACGTCTTCGTGGCCTTTTCAATTGACAAAGTGACACAATGTCAGTAATTGAGGTCCGTGTTGACTAACTATATATTAGAAAGAAAATAAAGGGATTCTGCCTTTTCAATACTTATATTGAACCTACTCACAGATACATGTTTCGAAGGTTAACTCCTTCTTCCTCAGCCTGTACATAAATATCAAAGATAAATTACCTTTATAAGAACATTATTTCACAAATCTTTATTTCATGTAACGTATGTTCTTATAAAGGTAATTTATCTTTGATATTTATGCACAGGCTGAGGAAGAAGGAGTAAACCTTCGAACATGTACCTTTGAATAGGTTCAATATAAGTTGCTGGTTCAGGAATGACTGCTTGAAATGCAACAAAAATCACGACATGCATATCATACGTTGTTGGCATGTTAAACGTTGTTGGCATGTTAAATACACCATTTGAATTCAGTAGGCCGTGTTCATAATGGCAAAATTAATCTCGGGATTTTCCGCGAGCACAGAGTTCCTCTATTCTCTACTAGAAAGCGCTATAGTGTCAAGGAGCTTAGATATCTAACCTCCTTGACTTTCATAGCGTTCCAAGGAACGACTAAATTCGACATGCAAGCTGCCCTTTGGGAGTCAAATAACAAAGCTTGCACCCAGCATCCGAGGCCATACGATATTATTATTATTACTATTATTATTATTGCATCTGGTAGTTGCATTAATAAGACAGAAGCAATTACTGTAGATCTTGCGATCCTTATTTTTTGACGAAGTAAGCTGTGAAAAGTGCTAAGAAAGGAAAGAAAAATAGGAGGGGGTGGGAGGGATGTGGGTGGGGGAGGCTCTAGATATTTCATATTTCAGAAGGGGGGCGCTACAGATAAAGTTTGAGAACCCCTGTTCTATAGCACTTGGTATTACTAAGTAACTAACTAACCTCAAGATCTGTCATGAAGCGCTCCATCTTGCCAGTCTTGAGCATGGCGAACATGGTCTGCGCCACATTGAGTGCGTGCCTCCAGTTGTGGTACTTGACTGGTCGGTAGTTCTTCTTGACGCTCAACACCCAGCGACACAGCACCTGCAATACAACCATGATATACTGTAGTTCACAACCTCTGACATTGCTCCCTCTTATTTGTGTCAGGCAACTCTGTTTCATCTTTTCTGTCAACTTCCGTTGGCCAACTTTTGTTCTCTTACGATGGTGTTAGGACATCCGAAACCTAGATAGTAAACAGTTTAGTTTTCTCATTGTTTAAGGTGTTTCGTTTTTCAATTTTGAGGAGTATGAACTCTTTATTCTTCAATGACATAATTAAGAGACAGATGACTGTATAATTTGTCCTTCAAATCAACAATCTCCACAACCATCCATCACCAAAATGGCGCAACTTGCTCAGCATTAAAACAATATACCAATTATGCGAGATTACGGTGGTAGTGATTGTTGTTTGACGAGGCAAGAGTTCAAGGTAGGGTTGTCAACCTTCCCGATTTTAGTGAGAAACCCCGACTTTTGTACATATTTCTCTTTTACCATCCTATGCTGTAGCTGGAAGGCTCTTTCCCTGATATTCATTCAAAATCATCAAATCACCCACAAATTAAGGCTATTGCTTGGTTTTCTCACTTTAATTGAATGGCATACAAACCAGTTATAATCGACCTGGGGGAGACAATCCAAGCATTTAGATCACCGAATGTGAGAGAGCTGTGTCGGTAGATTTACTGGTAAGTTAAAGATCCTCTTTGGAGCAAATTATGGCACCTTGGCATCTCTAAAAGCCTCAGTAGTTAGAAGGGACGAAACATCAATATTATTATTATTATTGTTGTTATTACTTATACAGTATTACATACTGGCTCACAAACCAGCCTTAGTGAGCCTGGAGGAGACAATCCAAGCATTTAGATCCCAGCACCGGAAGCCTGGGAGAGAGTTTATATACCGGCAGATTGTAGGCCACACAATGGAACTCACCAGATCAGAGATTCAGAACACTAAGAATTTTAATTTCAACATGAGTTGCAAAAAGCAACTAAATTAAGACGGGAAAGGACTGCTGAAAAGCAACATTTGTGGACAAATATTAAATACTTTGTCAAATAATTTACAAATCAATGTCAGGTAAAATAACAAGTAAATCTTTGTAATGAGTTTAGGGTTAAATAAAAACATATACGGGATTTAATTTGCGGTAATGTAACATACTGTAAGTTACAGATTAATAACGAATGGAGAGTCTTCTGTTATATTTGAAGCATAAACCATATCATTTTGCAGTGTCAATTCAAGTCCATTGTAATATATTTTCCGCACATAATTTTCCTTATATTTAGTTTTCAAATGTTGGCATTGCCACCTTTTGGTAAGAACACAGAGGGGGACACTAATCGAATATGTACAAATCGCCGGTTCTTCATACCCATATTTGAGCATGGAATAACGATCAATAGAGATAAATAGCCTGTAAATCTTATATATAAAAGTGAAAGTCTGTATGTATGTATGTATGTATGTATGTGGGTCTGTTCCATATACAAATCTACACCGTTCTACCAATCTCAACCAAACTTTTCATTCACATAGTTTAGGACCCAGAAGGAACCGCTGGCTACATGAATTTTTGATAGTCTTTCTCATTCTTCTGATTTCGGCCCTTTTGCACTCAAGCGCAGGCTAATCAAATCATAAAATATACTCATGAAGGAATGGCAAGGCAGATAGTTTCCATGGCAACATAGCTCAAGTCGAGACACGGCCGACTGGATGCCAGTTGCGCTCTGCACTACCGGCATCGAAAATGAGGATCTTTACTTGAAATCCCGTTAGTTACTCAACTACTCACACAGCACTATCAACTGAGTTTAGCATAACAAAGACTTGACACTATCTACTATATATTTGTCAAGTACCACTCACTCACTCACTCACTCACTCACTCACTCATCCATTCATCACGATATCTCAGAAACCACCGAACGGATTGGAATGAAATTTGTAATGCAGCTTCCTTAAGGGCCGCAAATGCCCACTAAGAGAGGATTTTTGGATATTAAGGTTTTAAAGGGGATGTTAAGGGGGTAGACCGGCATTTCATTCAATAGCAATATCTTCCGATTGGTTTCATTGGGGGATGTGATACTCGGCATATAAACTCATCATTAAAAATAAGAAGACACGTGTCTGAGGGTTTTTCGATGTGATGTATATTATGAGGTGAAAGGGGTGAAAAGTGGGGATTGAAAGATTCCTAACGGAGCGTGTATCTCTTAAACGACATAGGCGAGGAGTTTGAAACTCAGCGAAAAAAAATCAACATAAAAAAGAAGTAAATAGGTGTTTGACCGTTCTTTCATAAATCCAATTTAAGGGGCCCATGGGGAGGGGTGAAATTCTGGGGGGGGGGGGGGGACAGGAACGAAAGTGTCCTAACTGATTGACTGACTGACTCACTCATCAAACTCAGGGGGGAAAAAACTGCCTTAAAGTAAGTAAATAGCTGTTCGACAGTTTTTTCATAAATCAAATTTAAGGGGTTCATGGGGAGAGGTGAAATTCTGAAAAAAGAAAATTGAAAGAAAATCTCATGACTCACTATCTCACTCACTCACTCATCATCGCCCAGGCGAAATTATTGAAGTTAGAAACATGACCGTTTGGGGATATGTTCATCGTATGTCAAAACCGTCTACTAAGGGAGGATTTTCGGATATTCAGGTTCTAAATGGGTCTTAAGGGGGTTAAACCTACATTTCATTGAATAACAATATCACCCGATTGGTTTCATTGGGGGATGTGATACACGGCATATAAACTCATCATTAAAAAGTAAGAAGACACGTGTCTGAGGGTTTTTCGATGTGGTGTATATTATGAGGTGAAAGGGGTGAAAAGTGGGGATTGAAAGATTCCTAACGGAGCGTGTATCTCTTAAACGACATAGGCGAGGAGTTTGAAACTCAGCGGGAAAAAATCAGCATAAAAAATAAGTAAATATGTGTTTGACCGTTTTTTCATAAATCCAATTTAAGGGGCCCATGGGGAGGGGTGAAATTCTGGGGGGGGGGGGGGGGAACAGGAAAGAAAGTGTCCAAACTGATTGACTGACTGGCTCACTCATAAAACTCAGGGGGAAAACTGCTTTAAATTAAGTAAATAGCTTTTCGACAGTTTCTTGATCAATCAAATGAAGGGGTTCATCGGGAGGGGTGAAATTCTGAAGAAAAAAATGAAAGAAAATGTCCTGACTCATTCACTCACTCATCATCGCCCAGCCAAAAATATTGAAGTTGGAAACATGGCATTTCGGGGATATGTTCGTTGTATGTCAAAACCGTACACTAAGGGAGGATTTTTGGATATTCAGGTTCTAAAGGGGTCTTAAGGGGGTTAAATCTGCATTTCATTGAATAACAATATCTCACGAGTGGTTTCATTTGTGGATGTGATACTCGGCATATAAACTAATCATTAAAAATAAGCAGACATGTGTCTAAGGGTTTTTCGATGTGGTGTATTATTATGAGGTGAAAGGGGTGAAAAGTGGATGTTGAAGGATTCCAAACGGAGCGTGTAGGCCTCTCTCTTAAACGATATAGGCGAGAAATTTGAAACTCAGCGAAAAAAAATCAGCTTAAAAAGTAAGTAAATCGGTGTTCGACCGTTTTTTCATAAATTAATTTAAGGGGCCAATGGGGTGGGGCGAAATTCTGGGGGAAAAAAGGAGAGAAAATGTCCTAACTGACTGACTAACTCACTCACTCATCAAACTCAGGGGAAAAAGTCAGCTTAAAAATAAGGTAATAGGTGTTCAAGCGTTTTTTCATCAATCCAATTTAAGGGGCCCATGGGGAGGGGTGAAATTCTGGTAAAAATAATTGAAAGAAAATGTCCTGACTGACTCACTCACTCATCACGCCCAGCGAAAACTATTAAAGTTGGAAACATGAAATTTTGGGAATATGTTCGCTGTATGTCGAAAACGTCAACTTAGGAATGATTTTTGTTTACTCGGGTTTTAAAGAGGTGTTAAGGGGGTGAACGTGCATTTCATTGAATAACGATATCTCATGAGTTGTTTCTTTGGGGATGTGATATTTGGTATATAAACTGTATGACTACCCCTTATTATTCCCGTTTTTCCAACGGGGTCGGGGATGAGATGCGATGGAAGTCTTTGTGGCGATGATTTTTACGGCCGGATGCCCTTCCTGACGCCAACCTCAGGAGAGGAGTTAATGAGAGATGAAATGAATGATGGTGAATGAAACTGGGCAAGGATGTGGAAGGAAGCGGCCGTGGCCTGCCAGAAGGTACCGTCCCAGCATTTGCCTGGTGTTGAAAATGGGAAACCACGGAAAACCATTTCAAGGACGGCCGACGGTGGGGCTCGAACCCTCGCGTCTACCGAGTCAGCAGAGAGCTTGGCCCCATGACCTAATGCTGCGCGTTAGCCAGCGTAGCCACTACTGTCGGTATTCGGTATATAAACTAATCATTAAAAATAATCAGACATATGTCTAAGGGTTTATCGATGTGGTGTATATTATGAGATGAAAGGGGTGAAAATTGAGGGTTGAGGGATTCTTAACGGAGCGTGTATCTCTGAAGCGACATAGGCGAAAAGTTTGAAATTCGGCGGGAAAAACAGCTGAAAATACAAGTAAATAGGTGTTCGACCGTTTTTTCATAAATCCAATTTAAGGGTTTCATGGGGAGGGGTGAAATTATCAAAAATAAATGAAATAAAATGTCCTGACTGACATACTCACTCATCATCGCCCAGCCAAAATTATTGAAGTTAGAAACCTGAAATTTTGGGGATATGTTCGTTGTACTGTATATCGGAAACGTCCACAAAGGAAAGAGTTTTGGATATTCAGGTTCTAAAGAGGTGTTAAGGGGGTAAGCGTGCATTTCATTGAATAACAATATCTCACGAGTGGTTTCATTTGGGGATGTGATACTTGGGTGAAGCCTCCGTGGCTTAGGCGGCAGCACGCCGGCCTCTCACCGCTGGGTCCGTGGTTCAAATCCCGGTCACTCCATGTGAGATCTGTGCTGGACTAAACGGAGGCAGACAGGTTTTTCTCCGGGTACTCTGGTTTTCCCTGTCAAAATTTCATTCCAGCAACACTCTCCACTATCATTTCATTTCATCTGTCATTCATTTAATCATTGTCCCAGAGGAGTGCGTCAGGCCTCGGTAGCCGGCACAGTCCATATCCTCGCCGCTAGAAGGGGGCTTCATTCATTCCATTCCTGACCCGGTCGGTGACTGGGAGCAGGCTGTGTATTTTCATTTTTCATGTGATACTTGGCATATATACTAATCATTAAAAATAAGCTGACACATGTCTAATGGTTTTTCGATGTAGTGTATATTATGAGGTGAAAGGGATGAAAAGTGGGGGTTGAAAGATTCCTAATGGAGCTCGTATCTCTTAAACGACATAGGCGAGGAGTTTGAAACTCGGAGGAAATCAATCAGCTTAAAAATAAATAAATTTAAAAAATAGGTGTTCGACCGTTTTTAGCCTACTTTCGATTTTTGCAAAAAATGAAAGTAGACTTATGAGATCAACACAGGCGAAAAAAGTGTGTCTGCCTGTGTGTGTGTATGTGTGTGTGTGAGTCTGTGTGTGTGTGTGTCTGTGTGTCTGTGTGTGTGTGTGTGAGTGTGTGTACTCTGAATGTCTGTCCCCCCCTATCAATTCGAACACGGTGAATGCGAATTGAACGAAATTTGGTACAAAGGTAGCACTAGCAAAGGACACCTCAGTGTCATGTTTTATATCGCCGCCATCTTGACGGAAACGTAATGGCGGCCTCACAAATGTTCAAAGCTTAAATCAAATTACGACTAACCTAATCATCCGATCTCTACCAAATTTTGCAACAACATACCTATATGGGGGAAGCATCCTTTGACCAAACCAATAGGTCATCAGCGTAATAGTTTGCGGATGGCGGCCATCTTTGTGTGAAAATCGATTCCCCCTATTAATTCGAACACGGTGCAACCGAATGGAACGAAATTTGGTACAGAGGTAGTACTAACAAAAGGCACCTCAGTGTCATGTTTTATATCGCCACCATCTTGACGGAAACGTAATGGCGGCCACACAAATGTTCAAAGCTTAAATCAAATTACGACTAACTTAATCATCCGATCTCGACCAAATTTTGCAACAACTTACCTTTATGGAGGGAGCATCCTTTGACCAAACCAATAGGTCATCAGCATAATAGTTTGCGGATAGCGGCCATCTTTGTGTGAAAATCGATTCCCCCTATTAATTCGAACACGGTGCAACCGAATGGAACGAAATTTGGTACAGAGGTAGTATTAACAAAAGGCACCTCAGTGTCATGTTTTATATCGCCGCCGTCTTGACGGAAACGTAATGGCGGCCACACAAATGTTCAAAGCTTAAATCAAATTACGATTAACCTAATCATCCCATCTCTACCAAATTTTGCAACAACATACCCTTATAGAGGAACCATCCTTTGACCAAATGAATAGGTCATTAGCCTAATAGTTTGCGGATGGCGGCCATCTTTGTGTGAAAATCTATTCCCCTATTAATTCAAACACGGTGAAACCGAATGGAACGAAATTTGGTACAGAGGTGCACTAGCAAAGGGCATCTCAGTGTCATGTTTTATATCGCCGCCATATTGACAGAAACGTAATGGCGGCCACACAAATGGTCAAAGCTTAAGTTAAATTACGACTAACATAACCATCCGATCTCTACCAAACTTTGCAACAACATACCTTTATGGAGGGAGCATCCTTTGACCAATCTAATAGATTATTAGCCTAATAGTTTGCGGATGGCGGCCATCTTTATGTCAAAATTGATTCTCCCAATTAATTCGAACACGGTGGAACCGAATGGAACGAAATTTGGTACAGAGGTAGCACTAGCAAAGGGCACCTCAGTGTCATGTTTTATATCGCCGCCATTTTGACTGAAACGTAATGGCGGCCACACGAATGTTCAAAGCTTAAATCAAATTACGATTAACCTAATCATCCGATCTCTACCAAATTTTGCAACTACATACCTTTATGGAGGGAGCATCCTTTGACCAATCTAATAGGTCATTCGCCTAATAGTTTGCGGATAGCGGCCATCTTTATGTCAAAATTGATTCCCCTATTAATTCGAACACGGTGGAACCGAATGGAACGAAATTTGGTACAGAGGTAGCACTAGCAAAGGGCACCTCAGTGCCATGTTTTATATCGCCGCCATCTTGATGGAAACGTAATGGCGGCCATACAAATGTTTAAAGCTTAAATCAAATTACGACTAACATAACCATCCGATCTCTACCAAACTTTGCAACAACATACCTTTATGGAGGGAGCATCCTTTGACCAATCGAATAGGTCATTAGCCTAATAGTTTGCGGATGGCGGCCATCTTTATGTCAAAATTGATTCCCCCTATTAATTCGAACACGGTGGAACCGAATGAACGAAATTTGGTACAGAGGTAGCACTAGCAAAGGGCACCTCAGTGTCATGTTTTATATCACCGCTATCTTGACGGAAACGTAATCGCGGCCACCCAAATTTTAAAAGCTAAAATGTAATTACGACTAACCTAATAATCTAGTCTCTACCAAATTTTGCAACACCATATCTTTATGTGGGAAACATATTCTGACCAAACTGCAAGAACATCAGCCCAATAGTTTGCAGGTGGTGGCCAAGTATGTGTGCAAATCGATTTCCCCTATCAATTCAAACACGGTGAAACCGAATTGAACGAAATTTGGTACAGAGGTAGCACTATCAAAGGGCACCTCATATTCATGTTTAATATCCCTATAGCACGTTGTATTTCAACAAGCGACTACAACCAACATTCAATCATACTCCTTGAAAAGGACAAAGAGTTATAACAATACCCATGCATTTAGGAGAAAGTAGGCTATATGTTCTTTACTGAACATCTTGTTTCATAAATGCAATTTAAGGGGCCTATGGGGAGGGGTGAAATTCTGGAAGAAAAACGTCCACTAAGGAAGGATTTTTGGATGTTCACTCTCATCGACCAACCAAAACTATTAAAGTTAGAAGAATGATATTTTGAGGATATGTTTGTTGTGTGTCGAAAACGTCTACTAAGGAGGGATTTTTGGATATTGAGGTTCTAAAAGGGTGTTAACGGGGTTAAACCTGCATTTCATTGAATAACAATATGACACGACTATGACGCTAGCGAAGCGAGGCTAAAAATGAGATGATGTGTGTCTGTGTATTACTCAATCACGCAAGTACCATTGGCCCGATTTGCATGAATTTTACATGGAAGTAGCTGATTTACCTGGTTAACATATAGGTTACTTTTGATTTCAAAACTTTGCCCTATTTAAAGATGGCGACCATTTCAGTGACGTCACTACACCCTTTGGTTTCAAACGTTCATATTTCCATTTCAAATAAAAAGAGAACGCTAAGAAATAGCAAACTTTTGATGGCATATACGAGGTTTAAAATTACATTTCCTATCCGAAAGGTATCTCCAACGGTTAGCGAGTAAAACCTAAATTTGTGCTATAAAACACGGTCAACGCCGAGCGGTGTAGTTGGACAAAATGTTCCATTCTTAATCTCCCTCTGTGCAGCACCTCACCTATCCCCTGTTTTAACTGTCACCTTCACATTTTAATTTATTTATGACGCGTAGCGAAGCACGGGTACTTCAGCTAGTATTATTTATTTATGAAAAGGTCGCAATTGAATATCTATGTACACACACTACGTAACACTAATGAACAATTGGAGATGATTTTCCTGTTGTTAACAGGAAAAAATAGCAATATACGGTGATAAAACTATATTTGATTGCCGTAGACAACGTTGACTGAAATTTACAAATCCCCGTAAGGATTCATATCGCATATTTTGAAAGTGTTTCGGATAATTTTTGCGTCCCTCTTTGGTAAAATTTAGAACGTTAATTTTTTTCTTAAAATTCGGGTCAGGTGGTAATCCTAGATAGAACTGGGAATCGAACCCAGGATCTGTGAGTCTCAATATATACCCCTAGACCACAGAGTCAGGCGCTAAGTAGGGAATCCCTTGACAAAACTAAAGTTAGCCAGGCTGACCCTGGTAATTCGAAATAATTGGGCAAGCCAAAGAAAGTAATTTCATTATAAAGTATTAGATGTTACCGGTTCCTCTTGATAATAAACTTGTGGATCAACTAGTTATATAGTTTGTGTTCTTTATACCAAAATGCCAACTGACAAATCAACCCTGCGAAGCCTTGCTATAGTATATGATAACAAGAGACTTACATCATATGGGATATGGAACTGCTTGACAAGATTGCACTCCAAGAACATCCTTACGGTGGCTCGACACGTATCTTCATCAGTCAGATCGAAGTCGATAAACTTAAAGCTGAAACAAAAAAGGAACTTTGAACATACTGTACTGTATTTCAAACTGAGATAAGGTCTGATTTAGTAGTATTCATATCCTATATAAGTAGACCAAGACTTGATAAGTTAATGCTTATTTGTAGAGTTCTACTAGGCCAATTTGAATAATTCTTACGTGGCTCGAATGATCTTGCTGAGTGCATTTCATAACAAGTTTAGGTTGGTTGGTTCCTCAGTTTAGGGGCTACAACAACGTGGTTATGTAGCCCCGTGTACTTTGGGTGTGTGTAGAATATGTCTGATAACCGTTGTTAATTTTGATGGCTGTATTAGTGTGTGTTATGTGTAATTTAGGTAAGGACTGCAGACGATGAATTTCAAGTAGTTCCTACTTTTGCTACCAAATGCTACCGTCGACGGCACCTAGCTGTGAACTTGGCTACTAGATTCCACCGCAACCAGCACTTGGCGACGAATGTTGTAACTTAGAGCGTTAATCTAATCTAACCTAAAAATTTTAGCTTCGCACAATTGAAGTAAGTGGAAGGTTCTTTTACATGTCATAAATCTAAGAGATGGGCCCGCCGGCTTTACTTCCCCTCCGAAGGTAGGCATAGGCTCACTGAGGGATTTATTATGCTCTTAAACAATCGGACGACTTCGGCCGGGTTTGAACCCGCGATCTTGGGCATAGAAGCTCAGCATGCTACCAACTACGCCACCGAAGCCGCTTATAAAACATTTTAACGTGTCATTTGACTCAGAAAATGTTGTTGTATATTCATTTAGGGGCTTTTGATATTTTGGTCATTCAGCCCCATATGTTTGTATGCATGAATGACTAAATGAATGAGTTAATGATTTGCCAGATAACTTGTGTTTGTAGCGGCCGTGGCCTTAAGTCAGGAACCATCTCAGCATTTCCTACCAGTTGAAGTGGGGAAACCCACGAAAAACGACTTCTAGGATGGCTGTGGTGTGAATCGAATAGGCTACAGCTCTTCTCGGTTCTGTCTCATGAATCTGAGCGTGACCCGTTCCAACCCATAGACCAGAATTAAATTTCTTGGATAGCTTGGGAATCGAATCCAGGACTGTTGGGACTGGAATATCAATACGTACCCCCGAAACCACAGAAGGCTGAATTACTCGGAAAACCCACCGAAGAAGTGAAGAAGTACATTTTTATTGAGAATGCTTTCCGTTTTCATTCATCCATTGGCCTTAAATGCTTATGTTTACATAAATAGATATATAATGCATATTTTTTTAGAGACCAGCAGTTTACTAGGACCTTGAGTAACAATACAGTACAGGTATCAAGTTGTTGCGGTCGGATGTATCCGTTGAGAATTAGCTCTATTGAGTGTATCTTAATAGCGTGGACCTTGGTACGGTGTTACATTAGAAGCTGTTGCCAAGATGGATCAAATGTCCTTGTAGTGAAAGTATTACTAATGCTCATGAGTGGAAATAACCAGTTATGAACAGATAACGTAGTTTGATCTCCAAGACAAAGGCAAGCAAGCGACATCACCTCATAAATTTCAATTATGTTTTGAAACTACTTTACCACCTGAAATATATACGTACCGGTACTGTACTTTCTCGAGAAACCCATACCATCGTCCAAGACGCATACCATGGTTTTGAAAGCCAAAGTGAAATATATATGAGGACAAATATTGATTAGCTGAATGTAACATGAAAATGCCCTCTAAAGATAATAATAATGTCATTGGTTTTACGTCCCTTTTAACTACTGCGACTCTTATAGACGCTGGGGTGCCGGAATTTTGCCCCGAAGGGGATCATTAATGTGCCAGTAAATCTACTGACACGGCTCCCTCACATTTACGCACCCTCAAATGCCAATTGACTGCACCAGGATTCGACCCTGCAATATTGGGCACAGCAGGCGAGAACGTTACCGCTGAGCCACGCAGCCAGCCTCCCACTAAAAAGTTCATCACATTGTACCAACGTCTATCGTAATTTGATCTAAAACAAGATTAAAAAATCAACAAACCAGGGCATGATTTTCGGAAAGTAACTCCGTAGTTTATTGTCCTTCAGCCTATAAGATTCGTTAGCTTTTATGATGCAGGCAGCAATTGTTCCGAGACTACGAGTACACACCATCAACTTCCGCAATCCCAGAAAAACGCAAGAAAACTAAGACACAAACTCCATACACGCATCTGTAACCCCTGTGATTCATGCTACCCACTGAACCCTATTGCAGTACAAAATCATCTATATCTACTCCTATGTGCTAGGGTACACTTCAATCATTTACGATGCAAAAACGTTCGCAATCGCGTTGCGCCGGTTGCTATACCAAGGTTCTTCTTCAACGTTATGTTTTTGGATTTCATGCAGCTTGGAACCATGCTTACTTGCTATGCTACAAATATATAATGCAATCGGGAATACAAGGTACAGGTAGAAAATTGCGAGAGTGTGTGATTTGAAGGGATGTTTCGTCTCAATTCAGCGTTGCGTTAGTTCAACTATTGAAAATCCACAGCCTGCTTCCAGTCGACCGTCCGGGTCAGGGATGGCATAAATGAAGCCGCCATCTAGCGGCGAAGATATGACCTGTGCCGGCTGCCGATGTCTGTTGCACTCCTCTGAGGCAATGATTAAATGAATGACAAATGAAATGATAGTTGAGAGTGTTGCTGGAATGAAATTTTTGACAGGAAAAACCGTATTACCCGGAGAAAAACATGTCTGCCTCTGTTTTGTCCAGCACGGATCTCACACGGAGTGACCGGGATGTGAACCACGGACTCAGAGGTGAGAGGCCGGAGTGCTGCCGCCTAAGCCACGGAGGCTAGTTAGTTCAACTATTACTGCAACTAAATAAGTGTACATATTGAAAATACTATCAGCCAGACTTATAGACATAGGTTTAATAGCCTAAGTGTAATGGATCTGATGATGATCGCTGGACGATCGAAACTGGTCATCTAAGTGTATTTATTAATCTGATGTAAATTTTTTTCAGCTTTAGGGAACCACCCATCAAAATTGGGTACAACCGTGTTGACACACTTTAACACATCACATTTTCATTCACTCCATTAGTTTTGCCACCAACCCAAGACAAACGGACAAATATTTAAGTGAGGCTAGATTTGGTCACTATACACATCATCCGGGATAAGTACTTGTATCAAGTTTTAACCTAATTTCAAAATGTTTAGACAGATTACTTATTTTGTTTATAGATATTACCTGTAGAGGTTGTAGGACTCCGCTGAAGGTATGAGATCTTGGCTGAGCTTGCTAGTATCGTCCGCTGAAGCCGTGGCGTGGTATGATAAACATTCTAAAGCTACCTTTTGCTTTGCCATCAACTTGCCTGCAATAAAACAAACACTTTACTCACAATACATTATTTTAAGATATGCACTAGGTTAAAGGTTGAGATATCAGGCGTAGGATGGATTTCAATATGATTTTATTAAGTTATTTAAGGCCTCAATCAATGAAGAAGAGCTCCGGCGAGGGGAAATGTAACTTCAGGTCCTCTTGTACCTGGAGATAATAATAATAATAATAATAATCTCGATGAAAACCTACAGAATACGGTGGCTGAGAAAAAGCGCCGCTGAGCTCAGTCACATATATGGCTTAAAGGAAGTTTTCGTCATCCCAGTTATTGTCTCTGTGCAGAGAAGAACCTTGGATTGAAGAGAAACCATATGCAGTTAATACAAAAGGCTGCTCTCCTTGGTACTGCAAGTATAGTGCGCAAGGTTTTGTCTCTTCAATGACTTGCTCTGAACATCTTGAGATCGAGTGCTATCATCAGTGTCTTTGGCTCGCAAGGAGTCCGACGGTGATGGTTTTCTATTTTTATGTAACCTTTACTTCATATATAATAATAATCGTACAGTTATCCGACCTGAGGCGCTGTACGCAGCAGAATGCCTGGCAATGAACAGGAAGGGTCTGGTTGAGAAATTGGAAGCCAAGGAAAGGAAGATCCTGAGGAAGATCTTAGGGCCGTTGAGAGACGATGGTGAATACAGGAGACGGCATAACAATGAGCTGTACCATCATGTAGAAAGGATATCTCAAGTAATTCGGAAGAGAAGAATATATTTCTACGGCCACTTAACTCGTATGAAACCCGAGAAAACCGCCAATCGGATATTTACCTATTTTCTTAACAAGAAAATCAAGGGCCCCTGGTTTTGTGAGGTAGACAAGGATTTGCACGAAGTAGGGATCACCCACGCAGGCATTATGGAACGTGATCTTTTGAAGGAAAAGCTTGGAGCACACCAAAAATTCCAAGAAAAAGGGAAATTAAAAACCGGCAAGAAGTGGTCTGATGAAAGAAGGGAGTTTCACAGGCAGCGAATGCGTGAACACTGGGCTAAGATCAAGGCCCAAAGACGGAAGCAGTTGAAATGACGTGGTCCATAGCTGGCCTAAACGAAGAAAGAATAATAATAATGATAATGCATTTACGTCACTGGATGCATGGAGTTTGCCCTGAAGAGAACATGCCAGAAAATCTATTGACACGGGCCTCCAGCATTTGAGTACCCTCAAATATCAACTGGCTGTGTCGAGATTCGATTCAGCAACCTTACACGTAACAGATAAACACCTTACCCCTGCGCCACGCAGCCAACGAACGTCTCAGGATAAGGAATCCATTTAATCCATTTAATACAAAAGACTTAACCTTTAAAATTATTTACAGATTCAGATTGTCAAGAAAAATTATTTATGAATAGTTTTTCAGAAACTTTATATATGCTTATTAAAGATGTTACCGGTTAATTCTTGAGGATAGTAGCAATACACAGGATTTGTCTGTTGTGGAAGACTTGAAAATGTGATCACAGTTGGGATTCGAACCCGAATCTCCTGCTGTTCAGGATGGTTATTCCAGAAGCCACCGCAACGGCACCTTGCCATCCAAGACTTGAATATTTGCTGCGGTGGCCGTATTGGTGCAAGAGACTAAACGCGCCTGCTAGGACAGCAGGAGATTCGGGTTAGAATCCCGACTGTAGTCACATTTTAAAATCTTACTCAACATTTATATGACCGCTCCAAGGAGAGCTACATCCTAAATCCGTTTCTATGTTTTTAATAGGAATTCTTTTGTCATCAGTCATAATTATGAATGAAAAACAACTGTCAATAGGTTCTTGTGCAGTAGAGTATCATCTCTGTATTGTATCTATTCGTGTATTCATTCAGGGGCTTTGTAACATCGTGGTCATGTAGTCCCGAGTATTTGAGTGTGTATGTGTGGAATTTGTCTGATAATTTGTGCTATTGTTAGAGCCCTGCGCAGATGCGGATATCCGCGGATAAACCCGCGGTTATCCGCAAAATGGTTTGCCATAATAATATCACATGGCCTCGGGTGCCGGGTGCGAGCTTTGTTATTTGGCACCCAGAGGGTAGCTTGCATGTCGAATTCCGTTGTTCCTTGAAGCACTGTGAAAGTCACGTAGGTTAGATATCCAAGCTCCTTGAACACTATAGCGCTTTCTAGTAGAGAAATGAGGAACTTTGTGTTGACGGAAACTCCCGAGATTAATTTTGCCATTATGAACACGGCCTACTGAATTCAAATGGGTTCTTTGACATGCGACTATAGTTTGCATGGATGTGCGGATAAGCTGCGGATAATATTTGGAGTAAATTTTCGGATAGTTTTTAGAATACAATCCGAACTTGTTTAATATCATTACTAGGACCCGGATATCTATGACATATCCTATTTTAACAAATTCACAAAGAAATTTGATACAATGGTCCGGCTAGCTCAAAACAGTTGCCAGCGTTTCGCCCCAGTGTACCAATGGGCTTTTCAGCTCAATCGGACAATTTTACATCTTGTTTCCTACGGGAACAGATATTTCCAATATGGATTAGCTAGGTAAGCTAACATTATTTTTTGA
Source organism: Meconema thalassinum (assembly GCA_946902985.2). Taxonomy (NCBI): domain Eukaryota; kingdom Metazoa; phylum Arthropoda; class Insecta; order Orthoptera; family Tettigoniidae; genus Meconema; species Meconema thalassinum. The sequence goes on from OX336393.1 coordinate 183,551,988, forward strand.
AAGGAAGTTTTGACTTCCATAGTACATTGGCGCTGCTCGTGGCAACATTTGTGCCTTGCAGCGGCCTTCACAGTATGTACTAGCCACGCGTCTTGGTGAGGTGTACCATAACCAACTGAAGAGCCCATTGGTACACTGGGGCGAAACGCTGGCAACTGTTTTGAGCTAGCCGGACCATTGTATCAAATTTCTTTGTGAATTTGTTAATGTACATAGCTCAATCGGACAATTTTACATCTTGTTTCCTAGGGGAACAGATATTTCCAATATATCCTATTTTTCCGTATTTTTTTTTAATGACAAATGTAAGATGATGATTTAAGCTAATCTCATTCAAATTATGTTATTAAGCATAATTAACACTCCGAACAGGAAAGGGTTGCAATTCTGGCTGTGTAACATTCATTTAAAATACAGCACATGACATACAAAGCCTAAGGGAACGACTTTTTCCTCAAATGTCTAAATATGTTGCTTTAGTAATTTATGCTTTATCTAATTTAAAATATAATTTTAATGCCAGTAGATTGAGATAACAAACGTGCGGATGCGGATAAAGGTCGTGCGGATGCGGGGCGGATGCGGATAACGATTTGTTTATCCGCGAAGGTCTCTAGCTAATGTGATGGTTGTACTAGTATGTGTGTATTTCTAACTGGGGCTAGGCAGAGGCCGTACCGCAACCGTAAGTTAGGTACCATCCAGGCTTTGTCAGGCCTCGAAGTGGGAAATCACGGAAAACAGCTGGTAGGAAGGCAGCTTTTATTTATCTAGGTATTTAAGTCTTGATATATTCTTCAGTCGTCTCCGTAGCGTAGCGGTCAGCATGGTTCGCTGCCGCCCCGGAGGTCCTGGGCGGCTCTGCACGACATTTGAAAAGTGGTATGAGGACTGGAACGGGGTCTACTCAGCCTCGGGTGGTCCAAATGAGTAGAGGGGGTTCGATTCCCACCTCAGCCATCTTCGAAGTGGTTTTCCGTGGTTTCCCACTTCGTCTTCGGGCAAATGCCGGGATGGTACCCACTGTAAGGCCACGGCCGCCTCCTTCCCTCTTCCTAGCCTATCCATCCCAATCTTCCATCTCTTCCCATCCTTCATGAGGCCCCTGTTCGCTTTGCAGGTGAGGCCGCCTGGGCGAAGTGCTGATCACACCTCTCCAGTTGTATCCATCCCGACCAGATGTTCCAAGCTCCAGGACACTGCCCATAGAGGCGGTAGTGGTGAGTTCCCTCGCTGAGTCCGTGGGAACCACCAACCTAGAGGGTAAATTGACTAAATAAAAAAAAATCTTCATCTGAAGATAATTGGAACAGTACTTTTGAAGCATTACTTACAGGCATTTTCGTACATCTGAGTGTTGTGGATCCCCAGCCCACAGAATATTGCGAAGGCTTCAAAGATGGACACATCACAGTCCGTGAAGGGCGTGCCATTGGCCTGGAAGAAGAAATGGACAAAATTATAATATTTCTTGCCTAGTAGAATAAGATTTCAAAATTATATCATTAACGGGATTCAAACTCCTCAATTTTGGTGAGATAGTCGTTGATCAAAGAAAGAAAAATTCCAATTCCTAGATGCTCCTTCTCGATCATGGAAAGCATGGCTTCGAAATCCCTCTCGGGACGTCGGAAGGTAGAGGTTGATTTCACCGGGAAAAATATATAAATAATTAAATCGAATTCACTAAATTTGCCATCCTATAATCAGTGTTGCCAACTCTTGAAACGGGAAAGAACTAAACCCTGCGCTTTAAAACACCAGAAAGGCACCAGCTGGACTCTATGATTCAAAACACTAGAAAAACACCAAAAAAATATAAATATATAAACGGATTTTCTTTTAACATTTCTTTCATTACAAATCTTCTTCTTACGAAGCCTCCGTGGCTTAGGCGGCAGCACGCCGGCCTCTCACCGCTGGGTCCGTGGTTCAAATCCCGGTCACTCCATGTGAGATCTGTGCTGGACAAAACGGAGGCAGACAGGTTTTTCTCCGGGTACTCCGGTTTTCCCTGTCAACATTTCATTCCAGCAACACTCTCCACTATCATTTCATTTCATCTGTCATTCATTTAAACATTGCCCCAGAGGAGTGCGTCAGGCCTCGGCAGCCGGCACAGTTCATATCCTCGCCGCTAGATGGGGGCTTCATTCATTCCATTCCTGACCCAGTCGGAGACTGGAAGCAGGCTGTGGATTTTCATTTTCACAAATCTTCTTCTTCACTTTTGGAGCCTGATACCGCTATGACATCTTTAGAGCAGGAAGGTGTAGTACTGCTGTAGCTCTGCATACTTCCAATTTTGGCCACTATATCGTACAGCCTACTAGCCTAATAGGCAACGAACAAACAGTGACCGTGGGTTTGAGATTGATTTACTATACCAACTGTGGTTGCGTAAGAGCCTTCGCATGAAACTGGGAAATCCCCTGGCAGCTGGGAAGAAAATAGAGGATAGGCGGATTCTTTGTACAAGTGCACTAGCATTGAGCCCTGCATATTTCGCTTGCTTAGTATTTATGCACGAGAGTGAGAATTTAAGGAACTTCCCCTGCTGGAGTGTTGACTTAGACACGTGTAGGGCTGAACTTTACCTATCTTAATTGATTAACTTGATTAAAATGATTAAGTTACATGGCTTTCAGGATTTACTTATAAGTCATAGGAGACAATTTCATGGATAAATCCGTCAAGCACCCGATTTGGCACTGGTTTTATTGAAATAACACCAGTATTTCACTATGGCGCTATATGAAAATTTCTGGCACCAGATGACCTTCAGAAACACCAGATCTGGTGCTAAAACACCAAATTGGCAACACTGCTTATAATTATAACATACTGTAAGTCTACTGCTATTTACCTTGTACTAGCACAACTGCCGACCAACCGGACAGGAGTTGGAGATAACGCTATCCTTGGCTCGTCTGTAGAACGACACGGCTGTTAAAACATCAATATTGCTTTGATGACATCCGTAGTACAGCCAGCAATAATTTGTGACACCTACCTTCGGCTTAGCTCTTCCCTCATCAACTTTGCATCTTCATTGAAACATTTTGCTCATCCCTTGGCGTAAGAATGGGTCATATCAAAACATCTTTCATACAAAAGTTTTAGGTAATGTATATAGGACTATTGACAATTTTAAACGGCTTTGATATTGCGCCTATTGAGGGAGGTATGATTTGTTTTCTAAAAAAGAACCCATTTTCCCACCCCTTTGGTCAATGGTTGATGCTATAAGACAACTTTGGTCCTTATCCGAGGAATTGTATGAACTTTGAATGGATCCGATTTTTTACAGATTAAGAAAGTTATAGCGATATTTAAATTTTCAAAAAAGGCCCTTTACTTCCACCCCATTAACGAACTCGACCGAAATTTTATAAGGTAATATTTTATGTATACATTTGAAAGTGATTGGTAGAAAATGGTGATGGTTATCGTGTCCACGAAAAATAAAATATACAGGGTCTTTATATGTGCTTGGCCGGCCGCGGTGGCCGAGGGCGCTTACGCGCTACCTCATGACTCACTGGAATCGGGAGAGCGTGGGTTCGAATTCCACCTCGACCGTCCTGAAAATGGTTTTCGTGGTTTCCCATTTTTTCCACCAGGCAAATGCCGGGACGATTCCTTTCAATAGGTCCACGGCCGATTTCCTTCCAAAATCCCTTCCCTGACCCGTCCTGAAAAGAAAAGTACATGCCCATTGGCTGCATTAATAAACTTATTATTTATATTTGCTTGGCAAGGACATTCTCGCTCACGCGCTCCGCCAGTGACGGCTCAGTTTCCGGCTGCCGGGCTCGCGTATGTACGGCAGAATACGGTGCTTACAATCAGTATCATGCATTTTTACTCACCATGTTTACAGTAGATACTGAAAATGTTCCCCATCCGCTGACAAACATAATCGGCATCTTCTTATGAAGTTTCTGGTTATTCCGGTTAATTTAGCTTCAGTAAGGAAATAACGACCTTAACGCTTATTTTTATAGTTTACTGAACCTGTACGTTTGAATCTCAAATTAGCCAGTTGTTTTATTGTCCGATTTATAGGAAGGGGTCTCCCTGGAAATTTCACTCGAAACTTTTTTCTTGTTCTAGCGCACGATTTCCTGCACTTTATGCACGTATTGTGCAGATATACACGTTCACGTAACAAATATTTCACATAAGGCATTACAGCACTATACACAATCACAATAAAACAACTGGCTAAGAGATTCAAACGTACAGGTTCAGTAAACAATAAAAATAGACGTAAATGTCGTTATTTCCTTACTGAAGCTAAATTAACCGGAATAACCGGAAACTTCATAAGTAGATGCCAATTATGTTTGGCGGCAGATGGGGAACATTTTCAACATCTACTGTAAGCATGGTGAGTAAAAATGCATTTTAATGATTGTAAGCACCAACTCTGCCGAACATACGCGCACGCGGCAGCCGGCAAGTGAGGCGCCACTGGCGGAGCGCGTGAACAAGAATGTCCTAGCCAAGCAAATATAAAGACCCGGTATATACTGTACCTAGGTCCAGCATATACCGGCTGAATCAGCTGTCCCTAATGATATTGTTTTATGCAGCCCAACTAACGAGTGTAGTCAGGAAGGTCGATATTTCTCTGTTTGTATACCGTATGATACTAATGCTCTGCAAGGGTATACCCGCAAACGATACTGAACACTATTATTTTCCCCTCCTATTAGGCTGTAGAAAAACAATAGTGTTAATTAAGTAAATACATAAATAAATAAGTTAATTATATGTATTATAACCTGTGTTATTGTGCTTTCTGTAATAGTGTGAATTTGTAATTCATGGGAAATTGGGAATGAGGCGTCCGTCGCCTTAAGTTAGGAACCATCCCGGCATTTGCCTGGAGCAGAGGTTTGAAACCACAGAAAACCACTTCCAGGATAGCTAAGCCTCATCTTATCGAATCCACCTCTTCTCAGTTTTGTCTCACTAGGCTGAGTGTACCTCGTTTCAGCCCTCAGACCAGAATTACATTTATTGGCAGAGCCGGGAATCGAACCCGGACCTCCGAGGTGACAGCCAAGTATGCTGACCGTTACATCAGGAGGTGGACAACAGAGTTTTATCAGGAGGGTAAAACTGTACATTATAATAATAATAATAATAATAATAATAATAATAATAATAATAATAATAACGTATGGCCTCGGTGCCGGGTGCAAGCTTTGTTTTGTGACGCCCAAAGGGCAGCTTGCATGTCGAATTTTGTCAATCCTTGGAGCGCTATGCAAGTCAAGGAGGTTAGATATCTAAGCTCCTTGGCACTATAGCGCTTTCTAGTAGAGAATGGAGGAACGTTTTGTGTTGGCGGAAAATCCCGAGATTAATTTTGCCATTATGAACACGGCCTACTGAATTCAAATGGGTTCTTTAACATGCCAACAACGTATGACATGCATGTTGTGATTTTTGTCGCCTTTCAAAAATCACTTACCATGGCCAGGAGCGAACCTGCAAGCTTGGGGTTGGTACCTTATTAATGAGCTGCGTCACACCAATCACTGTCTTCTGTCCGTTCACGATGGGCATACACAGAATACTCTTCGCGGTGAATCCATCCTCATCCTCACGTACTTCCTGGTTCATCCACGAGGACACGTCGCCTATGTTGAGGATCTGGAACAGATGACACAGACATTTGTTAAATTGTGTGACAAGTGTTTTGTTAAGAGCAGGGCTAGATTTGTGACGGTACGCACCGGTACTCCATACCGAAACCTCTGATCGGGAAAAAAGTCGAATATATAATATAATTTTTAGAACTGGGGAACGTTAGTTGTAAGTCAAGGACAATTTGGTCTTTGACTGGACTGTACTTCAAAGTACGTGTAATCTTGGCTGCTTTGGGAACGGCACTCCTCTCTGGATACTAACAGCAAGGTGAGAGAGAGAGAGATGATGATGATGATGATAATTGTTGTTTTAAGGGGCCTATCATCTAGGTTATCGGCCACTGATGGTTTGGGTGATCGTGAAGATGAAAATGAAAATCAAACTTAAAACAAACTACTAACTTACATACTAGAAGAAGAAATGGAAAACTAAAGGAGAATAAGGCAAATAAATGACAGGAGGAAAATAAATGCCCTCAACCCTCGAAGAATGCGGATTGAGGGACTTGGAAGGAAGGAGAGCCATGAAAGGCAGATAGGAAAGTGAAAGAGGAGAGGGTCCGCCCCACAGGTAAGGGGACAAAAGGGGGACACCGAACCCAGCTCAGGAATCCCTCGGAGTCACCAACTTCCGAACTCACCAGCCGTGAGCCCCTGAGGGTGTAGCAATATCCAGGGTGCACCAAAAGTGGTGGGCCTACATACACCCGGCCTCCTTGAGGGCCTTGAGCAGAAGGCTGGAGATAACATGAAAAGAAAAAGAAGGCTGACCCCTCGCAGAAGGAGGGAATCAGAAAAGGTGAGACAAGGACCAATTAAGGCGGGAAATGAAGAGACTCCCTAGGCCTCGGATACCCTAATACCGTCGGGGTAGGAAGAGAACAAGAGTTGACCAAGTGAGGTCGAAAGGAAAGAAGACAGAGAGAAGCCCGGCACAAGTAAGTGGAAGTAATGCCGGACTCAGCTGGGGCCCCGTGGTCGCCAACCCACGTCCCACAAGATGTGAGCCCCTGGGAGAGAGAGAGAGAGAGAGGAGGCACATACAAAGAAAACTTTTCTAAACTTTGGACAATTTTGTAAACTGTGAGTGTTTTTAATTTATTTATTGAGCGTAAGGCTTTTAGTGCCGGGAGTGTCCTAGGACATGTTCGGCTCACCAGTTTGTAGCTGCTTCTATGCGGACCACCCATGGGGTTAGCTATAAGTACCGCCTCGTGTGGAGTGTTGTCTGGTGAGGAAAGTTAGAGTGTAAGGACGAGGAGTTGGAAGGTAGCGGCTGTGGCCTATAGTTAGTGACCAACCCCGGCATTTGCCTGGAAGGAAGATGGGAAACCACAGAAGACCATCTTCAAGGTTGCCGGCGGGGGGATTCGGACCTCGTCCCGATGTGAGCGACTGCCTGCAGCCACGCCGCGCCGTAACGACTACGGCTAACTCACCCGGTAACTGTGAGGTAAAACATATTTAAGTACAGTACCTTTTATAATAAATAATTATTTCAGAAAACTGTCAAGACGAAATTATAAAACAAGAAATAAAAGATTGTTGGTGAACTTGTGTGTATTTTCAAACCGAACGTAGTTATTTTTTTTTAAATTACGTAAAAATATTAAATTGAAATAATGTACATTGTTTGAATGGTAACCTAGTTGGCCTACATTAAAATTTAATAAAGGCCAACGGCTATGGTAAGAAAAATGTTGCTACCGCAGTCTCAATTTAATTTCAAATTGCAATCAAAATTAGATTGCTATTTTGTCCAGTGATTAATTTTTAAAGGTATTCAGAAAAACGTAAAAATATCGTTTGTAGAACTCTATATTTGAATATTTCATAAAGCCCCCCGCCCCCCTCCCACCACCACCCGGTAGTCCACAGTACCCGAACCTTTTTTGTTTTACAAATCAATCACTGGTTAAGAGTATAAATCTGAAAATTTTTGACGAGATACACGCTTCTATGAAGGCTCCTGCAATTCAAAGAACTTAGATTTAACCCTTTATAGGGCAGAATATTATTGCAGATCTTTCCTTTGTGTTTATTTTAATGTTTTTTTAAATTAATTAAGTACAAGTTTTTTAGGCTTGTAGGCCGTGGTCCAGACACGATATCTCCCGACGTTTCACCGGAAATTGCGTCCGGCATTTTCAAGGGTTCCGCTCCTCATTCCACTACTGACCAAGGAAATGAGCGGAACCTTTGAAAATGCCAGCTGCAGTTTCCGGTAATAATAATAATAATAATACTGTTCTGAAACCAGTAGTTACGTATGCAGCCGAAACCCTATCCCTAAATGCTAATAAAGGACTCCTTGAAGAACTGGAGAAAAAAGGGCGCAAAATCGTCAGAGGTATAATGGGATCAAATTACAAGAATGGTATCCACTATAAAAAATCCAACAAAGAAGTCTACAGTGAAATAGAGAAAATTTCAGAATCGATCCGTAAAAGGCGGGCACGGTATTACGGTCATCTCAAACGAATGGACGGGAACAGGCTGACTAAACAGATTTTTCATTTCTTTGACTCCAAACCCAAAACCGCAATGCCCTGGTTTATGAATACCAAAGACGACCTCAAAATGCTGCATCTAAAACCCGACGACGCCTTCAATAGAGATCTCTTCCGCAAAAAGATACTGACTAATGGGCTAACCCGAGACGAGACATCGAACCCGAAAAGAAGACAAGGTACCACGTGGACCGCGGAGCGCAAGATGGCCCACTCACAGAGAATGAGGGGATTCTGGGCTCAGAGGAAGGCGAAACAAATTGCCAAGTGTAGCAAGACTTAACGTGGTCCTAGATGGCCTCAACGAATTATATATAATAATAATAATAATAATAATAATAATAATAATAATAATAATAATATCATATGGCCTCGTGTGCCGGGTGCAAGCTTTGTTATTTGACACCCAGAGGGCAGCTTTCATGTCGAATTTTATTGTTCCATGAAGCACTATGAAAGTCAAGGAGGTTAGATATCTAAGCTCCTTGACAAAAAGCGCTTTCTAGTAGAGAAATGAGGAACTTTGTGTTGGTGGAATATCCCGAGATTAATTTTGCAATTTTGAACACGGCCTACTGAATTCAAATGGGTTCTTTAACATGCCAACATCGTATGACATGCGTGTCGTGATTTTTGCCACCTTTCAAAAATCACTTACCACGGCCAGGAGCGAACCTGTAAGCTTGGGGTTAGTAGCCCGACACGATAACCACTCATCCATCGTGGCAAGCAGTTTCCGGTGAAACGTCGGGAGATATCCTGTCTGGACCACGGCCTACAAGCCCAAAAAACTTCTACTTAATTATGAACGCCGGCCGTGAAAACCTAAGCTGTAATTTTTATTGTTTTCCTTAATAATTTTTTATTATTTTTAATTTTTTAGTCGATTTTACCCTCCAGGCTGGTTTTCCCCATGGCCTCAGCGAGGGATCCCACCATTACCGCCTCTACGGGCAGTGTCCTGGTGTTTGGAACATCATAACGGGGGATACAACTGGGGAGTTGAAATCTGCACCTCACCCAGACGGCCCCACCAGCAAAGCGAACATAGGTCTCATGAGGGATGGGAAGGGAGGGGAAGATTGGGAGGGATAGACAAATGAAGAGGGAAGGAGGCGACCGTGGCCTTACAGTAGGAACCATCCCGGCATTTGCCCGAAGTCGAAGTGGGAAACCACGGAGAACTAATTCGAGGATGCCTGAGGTGGGAATCGAATCCCCTCTACTCATTTGGACCACCCGAGGCTGAGTAGACCCCGTTCCAATCCTCATACCACTTTTAAAATTTCACGGCAGAGCCGGGAATCGAACCCAGGACCTCCGACGTGGCAGCTAATCACGCTGACCACTACGCAACGGAGGCGACAATACTTATTGTTATTTATTTTAATTTTTGTTTTCTTTAACATTTTAATGCTCTTAAAATTAAGATTATAAAATAATAGAATTTTATTTTTTATAAGGTTATTATTTATTTTTAATTCAAATTTTATTATCATTTTTCTAACTTTCTAATTTTTATTGTTTCACCCTAATATTAATTCATAATTTTTATTTTTATTTCCTTCAACATTTTAATGTTCAAAAAATTAAGGTTTAAAAGTATTATAAAAGTATTATAATTTTAATTTTTATGAACTTATTTATTTTTAATTATAATTTTATTAGGCCTACCGTTTATAAAACTCTTTAAATGTAATTATTTTAATTAAAAGAAATGTTTCATGTGCTTTAGGTCAAGGAGATAAAGAGATAATATTTGGTTTTCAGTAACTTACAGTAATATAAAAACTTCCAAAATAAAATTTGTTGATATATATAGCTGAAAGATTCAACCATTAGCATCATTGACAATATAAATTGTCCTTATAGTGGGTGGTTAATATATAGACCACTAACCTATAATGAAAATCCACAGCCTGCTTCCAGTCTCCGACAGGGTCAGGAATGGAATGAATGAAGCCCCCATCTAGCGGCGAGGATATGGACTGTGCCGGCTGCCGAGGCCTGACGCACTCCTCTGGGGCAATGATTAAATGAATGACAGATGAAATGAAGTGATAGTGGAGAGTGTTGCTGGAATGAAATTTTGACAGGGAAAACCGGAGTACCCGGAGAAAAACCTGTCTGCCTCCGTTCTGTCCAGCACAGATCTCACATGGAGTGACCGGGATTTGAACCACGGACTCAGCGGTGAGAGGCCGGCGTGCTGCCGCCTAAGCCACGGAGGCTCCCCACTAACCTATAACGGGTTAAATAATTTGCGGAACATACTGTATACCAAAACTGTTTCTCTGAGCAGCCTGAAGACCAGGGGTCCTCACTAGGATTTCTTAGAGAGCCAAATTTTCCTCAGGGCCGCAAGTACAAGCTGTATAATTTAGGCTAATTACAAAATATATTTTTAGCCTACTTTTCACATTTTGCAAAAATGAGGAAAAAGTAGTCTTATGAGATCGGGCAAATGTGTGTCTGTCTGTCTGTCTGTCTGTCCTTCTGTCTGTCTGTCTGGCTGTGTGTGTGTCCCCCCCTATCAACTCCTAAACGGCTGCAGCAATCAAAACCAAATTTAGTATGAGTAAAGATGTGCACCGGAATAGCTCACGTCCATATTTGAAAATGATGTCAGTGCTACCAACTGCTGAAAAAACGCACTAGAAATTTGAGCTCCATGTTGGATATCCTGCAAGGTATGCATAGGAGCTATTCCAAAATTGGCACACATGTATATAATACTATTTCAGTTTAATTTCCAGGAGGCCTACCATGACAGTGTTGCCAAAATAATTTTAAGCCTTCTGATAGGTCCAATGTTTAAATGATTATAACTTCTACACTATCAACTGGATTTCAACCAAATTTTGTATGTAATATTTGTACATAAACAGATATGACTGAGCGTATTCTTAAGAGCCACCAGGGCTGCCAACTGTTAATAATACCTCTCTCTATTTTTTTAAATCCAAATACAAATATATCAGAATGTGTGCAAGCCGACAGCTTTAAACTATGCACACGTATAGTACCTGACATGTTTGATTAATTTTGGAGTAACTTATATACGTCAGTTCTACCAACATGATTCTAAGCCTGCTGATAGGGCCAATTTTTAATTACATGTAACTTCTATACTATCAGTAGGATTTCATCCAAATTTCGCATGTGCTATGTGTAACATATAAGATATGACTATAAGTATTCTTCAGTGCAATCAGGGCTGCCAACTGTTAATAAATGCTGTATATATTTTTACCCTAATATCAATATATCAGAAAGTATGCAAGCCAACAGCTCTATACTTTGCACACGTATAGCACCTGACATTCTAGATTAATTTGGAGTAATTAATACAAGGCAGTGCTGACAACATGATTCTATGCCTGCTGATATGTCCAATTTTAAAATACATGTAACTTCTATACTAACAAATGGATTTCATCCAAAATTGGCACAACAAGATATCATAATATTTCAGATTATTTCTGACCAGCACACGCATGGTATTGTTGGCAACATGCTTTTACGCGTGCTGATAGATCCAGTGTCTAACTGCAAGTAACGTCCATTGGACTTCAACCAAATTTTGTATTCTGTACCTTAAGAGATGGAACTAAGAATATATTCAGTCACCAGGGCTGCCAACTGTAGTGCTCTATTAGGCTACATTATACCAGGTATATTGTGAACTAATTAGATATTTCGATATTACCAACTTAATTTCGTCATTATTCTAGATAGGTTCATATTCTGTAGAATAATCATTGGCATGAAAAGTAGGCTGTATAGTTCTTAACGGAACTTCTTGTTCTTATTGCAATACTACACTATGAAGTGGCGTTAAATAACTTACAAACTACTGTATATGATTATAACATAAGTTTATTACATCAATAAAATTAACTGTTTTCCATATAAAAAAAGCAGGGAAATGTCTTTTACTTGACTCAGGAATACTTGAATTTGTTAATTCTTTGAAGTCGATGGGCGAAATCTTTCACAGCTCTTTAATATGGCATCTATGTTACCAGGTTGGAAAGAAATCGAAATTCTCAAAGTAAACGTTTTCACTCGTTAACCTGGATCTGTACTTGTTTTTTATGAACTTCAGCTTTCTGAATGTGGATTCACAGACATATAGATGCAAAATAATTAAGTAGAGAAAAACGACAGATTTTCAATGCACGTAATAAATAAATATAACCTATATTTATAAAATATTGTATAATTTTTTCATAAAATATTTTTTTCATAATTCTTAAATTTATGTCTTTATTCCTATCCCTAACAGTCTTGAGGGCCGCAAAAATTCGTTCCCAGGGCCGCATGCGGCCAGCGGGCCGCGAAGTGAGGATCGCTGCCGTAGACATTCCACCACAACTTCAGATAAGTATCAACAGTAGTTCTTTAAACACATTAGTGGTAGACAAACAATGTTTTATGTTGTTGTTGTTGTTGTTGTTGTTGTAGTAGATTTCAGTCATCACAACAGGGTGCTTGCAGTTCATTTCCGCATATTAGTTTACAATTCTACTGTAGTTTGAGGGCTTACTGCTTAAGTGCAGTGCTTTTTTTTAAACAAAATTTAAGGGGTACTTTCAGTTGTAGTCGACAAAACATCATGATCTTGCAATTTTCCGCACTTTGCAGAGTCCATTTATTACTTTATGGGCTGACATGTTAAATGAAATGTTGAATTGGGTTAATTTATTAACACATTAATTGATTAACTTTCAGCTCTTTCCACGCCTGGGTGGATGTTAAATAGTTCGTTATTTTGTTCAATACTAACCACACGCACAAACTAACAACCTACCCCACCTCCAAACACAAGCCTGCGTGATATAAGAGCAGAACTTCCTTATCACGATTCTTAGAGTATGTTACTTATTTTTGCCTAAACAAGTACATTTTTTTTCCAATAAGGCAGCAATATTTCACAAAGCTTTTGTCGAGCAGAAAATAATGTGGCATATTGTTTCGATTATGCTGCTGAGTGCCGATGTGCCGACCAAAAGAAACTGATTCGATAGCTCGATTTAAATCGAGGATTACTCAAAATCTCCTCCAGCTGTTGTGAACAGCGCATTGACGCCATCTGATCGATGAACTTTCAAGTCGGAAGTCATATTTGCCGGACTATATACAAATGTACCAATATCTTTTTCTTAAACAGTTTTCATATGTTTAAGGGGTACGTGTCCCCCACGCCCCCCCCCCCCTGAAAAGTGCCCTGCTTAAGTGTATCACAGAATAGTTTGGGTGAGAAAGACCTGCACCTGTTTTTGCTGAAGGGATAGTCATTTCTAACATTAAAATAAATAGTTCTTTATTTATCAGTAACCATCTGTGCTTCGCTACGGGGCATAAATAAATTAAAATGTGAAGGTGACAGATGAAAAGGGGATAGGCATGGTGCTGCGCGGAGGGAGAGGAGGGATGGAACATTTTGTCCAACTACACCGCTCGGCGTTGACCGTGTTTTTTTTTTAGCACAAATATAGGTTTTACTCGCTAACAGTTAGAGATACAAGAAAAGTGATAAGGACATTTCGGATAGAAAATTAAATTTTAAACCTCGTATATGCCATCAAAAGTTTGCTATTTCTTAGCGGTCTCTTTTTATTTGAAATGGAAATATGAAAGTTTGAAACCAAAGGGTATAGTGACGTCACTAAAATGGTCGCCATTTTTAAAAAGTGGAAAACATCGAAATCAAAAGAAGCCTGTATGTTAACCAGGTAAATCAGCTACATCCATGCAAAATTTCATTTAAATCGGACCATTGGTTCTTGCGTGATTGAGTAACACATACACACGCAGACACACAGCATCTAATTTTTATATATTAGTATGGATAATTACCACACAAGTTTTCTGACTGATATCCTTGTATTTTGTTTTTTGGAGGACATATATTGTCTGTGGGTGTCACTGTAGGTTTGGTAGTGTCTTGTTTGGCGGCTTCGGTGGCGTATTTGGTAGCATGCTGAGCTTCTATGCCCAAAATTGCGGGTTCAAACCCGGCCCGGTTTCTTTAAGAGCGTTAAAAATCCCTCAGTATGCCTTCCTTCGGAGGGGAAGTAAAGCCGGCGGTCCCATATCATACATTTATGGCATGTCAAAGAACCTTCCACTAATTACACCTGTGTGAAGCTAAATGATAGGTAAAAAATTTGAACAACGCTCTTAGGTTCCAACGTTTGTCGCCAGGAGCCAACTGCGGTGGCGTCTAGTAACCAAGTTCTGAAATAGTAGTAGTTGACGGTGGCGCTTGGTGGCAAAAGTAGCAACTACTTGAAATTCAATGTCTGCAGTCCTTTCTTGAATGTCAGGTATTTTTCATATTGTTACGTGCCACCCCCTAGTGGCACTTCTGTACACTGGATTACGGTGGGTAGAAACACAACACGAATTGTTCCTTTAAAGAAACGTATTAGCTTTATTGCGGGCCAGAAAGATACACCACACAAATAGCAAATACAAGCAATTAGTATCTCACTCTAGTTTCCTCTTGTAGGGAACACTTGCCTTTCACTTGTCAATAAGCCACATAAGTTAATCCCTCCTAATGGGACCGGTGGCCTCGGTAGAACTACCTGCAACACTTCCTTGAATACACAAGCTACCGTTATTTACGATAGCCGGTCACTCACCACTACACTCTTGTTCGCTGTCCGCTGGCTAGGGAAACAGCCCCCGGTGTTTTCGCAGTTCACCACACTAACCTCTGTTGCACTGGAAAACACACTCGCTCAAGACACAGTTCCTCCGTAGGCTTCACACTCCTTCGCTGTCAAGAGAATCAGCTTCACTAGGGTTTCACAAGTCACGTCACCAACAACTGTCGCTCAGGTAAAAGCGCGCACTAGCTCGAAAACACTCTCCACCTCGCCGGCCAGGTCGCTCTTATATAGCAGGCTGGTGACTCAATGAATGCTTCTAGACCCGTCCAGGATTCACGGCTTCTCGAGATTTCCATCACTGGCTGGGTCACGGATATTCTGGACCATCCCTTTGTCCTAGTAGCCCTGTTGCGAAAGGCGCAGGTAATACACTGAGGCGGAGCATAGCCCGGGGGCGGCAGTGACTCACGCGGCGAGGCGACGAAACAAACTCACAGCCTTAACAATATATTGGAATGATTCTTGTATCGACCGACAGAAAGCTACAATATTAATTGTAAATAATTCATGTAATTTATTTCTGGAACTAGGAAATTAATTGTACCTCCCCGCCCAATATAATTTGGTACAACCTTGTTGACCGACTGAAAATCATGCTATGATACGGGCATATATGGAAAGAGGACTGCCAGGCAGGAGACCTGTTCGAATACCCATAAAAAGGTGGATGAACCAACGAGGCTTCTTGGTCCAACGTCTAGCACACTATCCACTTAACCACAGAACCGGAGAATGTCGAATATTAGCGATTTAAAACACCAATCTCTATTCTCTCTAACAGTTATTTCTTGAACGTCTATCTTTCTTAAATAAAAGCGAGGGACAATTGCATTTCATTGGTCGTTCTGTCAGTATTATTATTCTGCGAATTGGACATAAGAAAAGTTATGACTGCCGTGTTCAATTATTGAGGTGGACATTAAGTTAGCCATAAAAGTCAGAACACAGCGCTCTATCAGGAATTATTGCCTTGTCTGGAGAGGAGAAAGCTTGGTGCTACGAGGATGTAGTTCGTCTCAGTGGCTAATTTCAAATCAAAGCGTGGGTGAGCATTTCCCCACCTCCTCCATCATCTTCATCATCATCATATTTCTTTCCCTTAGAGTAGTTGTATACAAGCATTATCCAACGTTGTCTGCCCAAAAGGATTTCATTATGCCCGTTGCTCACGGTAAAATTTTCCTTCAAATTTATTGTAAATAATTTAATTTTATAACATTTCTGTTGCTCACGGTCAAATTTAAGTTTTATAAAACCTTCGATAAAACTTTACATAAAATAGGACGTGTTCTATTCCGTAAAATTAATTTTACGAAACGAACCAATCAGGGAAGCTGAGATGAAGATGATGCTGGCGCCACGTGGTGAGAAGATTGTGAAGCTCACTTGTAAACAAACACTTCGAAAATGGCAGGCTCCGGCTGGACTAAGGAAGCTGTTAGTGTTTTACTGGACGAGTACCAGAAATATCAGTGTTTGTATGAGGTTAAAACTTCCATATACCACAATAGAAATGCAAGAAGGGAGGCAGAAATCTCAATCGTCGAATATGTTTCACAAATTCGACCGAACACAAGCCAGGCTGATGTGAAGGCGAATATAAAAGGGCTTCGAACTAACTTGCAGTCTCATTTCAGGAGAAATGGCTTGCTTCATGTTAAGTGTCCTGTCAAATAATTATGGGACCAACGAGATCTAGAAGTTTTTTAAAACTGCTTTCCTCCATTCTAAGAAAATTCCTATATGAATTCTGATCTTCTAACCTCAACTCATTTTCGACTAAGGAGAGCATTCCTCTACTCCTCTCTTCTTTTTATCCATTCCCGAGTTCAGGACTTCCTAGCATTTCTTTTCTTCCTTTTTGCCACTGTACGACATTTTTTTTAGCGTATGGCTTTTAGTGCCGGGAGTGTCCGAGGACATGTTCGGCTCGCCAGTTTTTTGTAGCTGCTTCGAGACGGACACCCAATGGGTGAGCTACAAGTACCGTAGGGGAGGAAAGTTGGATGGGAAGGGCGAGGAGTTGGAAGGTAGCGGCTGTGGCCTATAGTGAGGGACCAACCCCGGCATTTGCCTGGAAGGAAGATGGGAAACCACAGAAGACCATCTTCAAGGTTGCCGGCGGGGGGATTCGAACCTCCTCGCCTCCCGGATGTGAGCGACTGCCATTAGTCATGCCGTAACCACCACGGCTAACTCACCCGGTACTGTAGGACATATAATTGTAGCTAAAGCAGCAATTTTTGCTTTGTTTGTTGGAGCCATACTCTCAAACCAATGTGTGTTGAACAGCTGATTCTTGGTTCAGAAGTTTATCGGTAGATGGCGATGCTGATACATCCACGGATTTTATAAAATAATTTTACCGTGAACAACACAGCTTGCTTTCGTCAAATTTTTATAAAATTAGTTGTAAAATAAATTTTAAGAAACATTTTACCGTGAGCAACGGGCATTTTATCTAAGTCATGTTCCCAGATCCATCCTCTTCTTGACACATCTTCCTTCAGTTTGTCCATCCATCTTTTTCTTGGTATTCGAACAGGTCACCTGCCTGGCAGTCCTCTTTCCATATGTGTACGTATCATGGATCAAAGATTTTCAGTAGGCGAACACGATTGTGCTCAATTAGATTGTTAATAACTAGCAGTAGACCCCGGCTTCGCCCGGTGGAATGATCATGAAGTCTTAAAGTCTGGTTGGTTCCTCAATTTAGGGGCTGTGACAACGCGGTTATGTAGCCCCGTGTACTTTGGGTGTGTGTAGAATCTGTCTGATAAATCGGTGTTAATTGTGATGGCTGTATTAGTGTGTGTTACCTGTTTTAGGTAGATTTCATTAGAAAGCTAACTATTGCAATGGGTACCATGTTTCGACTTCCGGAAAATTTCGACATATCTTCGCGTTTCACATCCCCCAGACCCCAAAACCACCGTCAGTTCAAAAGTTTATATATAATTTATGTATGTATATATGTATATATGTATATATATATATATATATATCAGTTCCTTGTGGACACGATAACTGCCGTAATTTTGAACCAATATCTTTGAATTTTTTACCGAATATGTATACCTATAAAATCTCGGTCGAGTTCGTTACTGGGCTAAATCGGTCGAAGGGGGTAAAAATGGGGGGCTTTTTTCGAAAACGTGAAATATTGCTATAACTCTCTTAATAAGTGAAATATCGAATCCGTTCCAACTTCATACTATGTGTCGGATAAAGCCCAAAAATTTATGTTTGAAGAGGTTTTTTTATAGCACCAACCACTGACCAAAGGGGTGGGAAAAAGTGGGTTTTTCGGGAAACATTAATCATATCTCTCTTAATAGGCATAATATCAAATCCGTACAGAATGGACAATATTCCCCTAATAATTACCTAAAACTTTTGTCTGAAAGAATTTTTGATATGACCCACGATTACGCCAAGGGATGAGAAAAATGATTTCGGAATTATAAGAAAATGCCAAGAGCTATCAGTGGTTGCCATGACAACACTACTAAATTGATGAGGGATGAGCCATCAGACGTTGCCATGACAACACACTTGCACGAGATCAGATTCAAATTTCCATCTGACTAAGTGTGAAGCGGATTCGGTGACGTAACTGGTAGCATGCTGAACTTCTACGCCCAAGGTCGCGGGTTCAAAGCCGGCCAAAGTCGTCGGATTTTCTAAGAACGCTAAAAATCCCTCACTATGCTTTCCTTTGGAGGGGAAGTTCCAACGTTCGTTGCGAGTTGCTGGTTGCGGTGGCATCTAGTAGCCAAGTTCACAGCTAGGTGTCGTTGACGGTAGTATCTGGTAGCAACATTAGGAACTACTGCTTGAAATTGATCTTCTGCAGTCCTTACCTGAATTACAGACTAATACAGCCATCACAATTCACACCGTTTATCAGACAGATTCTACACTCACCCAAAGTACACGGGGTTACAAGACCGCGTTGTCGCAGCCCCTAAACTGAGGAACCAACCAAAATCTCTGCGGGAGATATAATTTTGCGTGAAGAAGTAACAGACCGTTACATAGTTACACATCAGTGTCGAAACCTCGCATAAGGACAGTGTGACCACAAGTATAAAAATTGTCTCCAAAATATGACAAGAAGGTTACCGTCATCATAAGACAATAAAATGTTTAAAATATGCATAAAATGACGAAAAACAAAGTTAATTAATCTCCAATTATAAAAGACTTTCTCGCAATAAATGAGGTCTGATCCTTCTACGAAAACCTGCATATTCTGCCTATTTTCGCCTATCCCCAAGTTTGTCCGGTGAAATCTACCTCCGCCTTCCGGCGTGCCGAGAGGACTTTTATAAATTCAAGTAAGGACTGCAGACATTCAATTTTCAATTAGTTCCTACTTTTGCTACCAAACGTCACCGTCAACGACAACTAGTTCTGAACTTGGTTACTAGATGCCACCGCAGACGGCTCCTGGCGACGAACGTGGGAACCTAAGAGCGCTAGTCAAATATAACCTATAATTTAGCTTCACACAAGTGTAATTAGTGGAAGGTTCTTTTACATGCCATAAATCTATGACATGGGATCACTGGGTTTACTTTCCCTCCGAAGGAAGGCATACTTACTACCCCCTCATATAAAGCAAGCTTGTAGTTTAACGTGACCGTTAATCTCGAGATCATGAGCCACGGGACCTCCTTTTTACGTGGAATCCGAACCACAGGACATGGCATTTCACTTCGAAAATCTCACATGCATTGATCGGGAATCGAACCCGGACCGCCTTGGTGAGAGGCATACAGCTAGACCGCTGAGCCACCACGTCCCCCCCCCCCATATAATTGGGCACAATCGTTGGTGATATCTGTAATAGTTTCGGAGATATGGAATGCCGCCAGGTTGAATGGGTGAAACGTAATGCATTTCAAAGGCATGGTCAGGCTCGGGCAAAATATTACTATGTCCTTACCGAGTTTTATTGAAAACGCTCCTGCCGTTTAGATGTAAATCACCCACACCCACACTCAATCTCTATCTCTCTGTCCCCCCTTCCAGTCGTCTGATCAGAATTCAATTTCTTGGCAGAGCCGGGAATCAAACCCGAACATCCGGGGTGACAGCCAAGAATGCTAGAGAAGACGAAGAAGAAAGTCCAGATGATATAGAAGTAAATTAGGAAAGTATTGAGAGAAGGAAGACGACGCGTACACGTGTTGCCCCCACTATCTCCTCCAGGGAGAATCACCTGGTAGAAAAGCGATGACCTTCGACAACTGATATCTTATCTTCCCGAGTTGAACTACCGACTACTGACCCTATTGTTAGTTTAACTGTCTGTTTGAGAACATATTCAACTCGTAGCCAGAGTAAGATAACGGGCTAATTTACGAGTCGCGCGCATTGTTCCGGATGTTCAAGGATGAATACGTAATTACGTGCGACCTTGCATCACAGATGAGTCGCAGAAAACCAGTGCCGCAGGCGCATAGCAGTGGCAGTTTCCATACACGCTATCTGGCCGGTAACTATACTCTGTATTACTAGGCTTGCCATACGTCCCGGTTTGACCGGGACAGTCCTGGAATTTTGCTCTTGTCCCGGTGTCCCGACCGGTTTTATAAATGTTCCGGAAAACGGCTGTAATATGTAAAAAGTAATGAATTTATGTGTTTAAGAATCTTTTATGAATCGGTTACTTTTCAACAATCAACATCGTTGACTATCGCGCACAGCGTCAAAGAGGTCCGAACTATTCAAACGAATGACACAAAACAATAGCCCAAATTGTTAACTCATTAATTAATTGTTTTTTTAATTTGACAAAAAAGAGTTTTTCGTAATTGTTTTTGTAATTAGATAAAAAGTTGAAGTTTTTCAAAAAAAAATTATAAGACTTAGAAATTGTTCAATTAAACAATTTTATGAAGTATTTTAAATTGTATTTTATCAACACTTCTTTATAGATGGTAGACCAGAAAAAAATATCATTAAAAAGAAAAAAAATTATGTAGCAAAAATTCCTGTTATATTTTTAAAAAGTGTGCAGAATTAACAATTTAGTATGCCAGATTCCCACCCTCCCGTCACTTGCGAGGCTTAAAAAAAGGCTTAAAACTCACCATTTTGCTTCTAATTTAAAAAAAAATCCCGGGGGAGGACCCTCCGCTCCCCAGACCCCCCCCGGTAAGGCCATCCCATATTAATGTGTCCCGGTTTCAATCACCAAAAATATGGCAAGCCTATGTATTACTAATAATGATCGCTGCCAGCTGTCAAAGCTAGCACGTGGGGAAATGCTTCGTTACCACTGAGGCAAATCATGACTTATAAAATTCCAAGAGGCTTGCAGAAAGACACAAATACTGGGGGAGTTAGCCCCCTGCCTGGCGGTCTAATGACCGTGACGAGTCAAGGCACAGTAGAACACTGCGTCAAACCATGTGCTCGCTGATGTGTCGGCATACATTGCAACACTGCTCGCTGTTGCTATGGAGATCGTTACCCTCCTCGTCTCCACTCCTCACCTCACCATTCAAGCGGATGACAGCTTTCACCGTTCATCTTTTGTAAATCAGAGTATAGTATTCTTATCTGTCATTCCCGGGTTTGATTCCCGATTCTGACAAGAAATGTAATTCTGGTCTGAGGGCTGGAATGAAGTACACTTAGCCTCATGAGGCAGGACTGAGAAGCGATGGGTTAGATTCCTACCAAAACCATCCTATAAGTCGTTTTCCTTGGTTTCCCACTTCTACACCGGTCAAGTCCGGTACCTGAATCAAGTCCACGTCCGCCTCCTTCCCAACCCAATTCCTTACAAATACACACATTGATACAGTCATCGCAATAATACAGGTTATCAGGCAAATTACACAAACTCCCAATACACAGGGCTAAACGACCACAATGTTACAAAGCCCCTAGATCAGCGGTTCCCAACCTGGTGGTACGCATCAAACCGGTTAGAGGTACGCCAAAAATAAACGGTAATGGCGGGCGCCATGTTCCCATCGCACGTGTCAGTCGTACAATACCGGCACAGAGTGTCGTCTTATTCAGGCACGTCAAGGTCAATGCTCGCACCCTTCCCCACCCCCGTCACTTTCACCGCTGCACTTCTATTGTCTTGATTTGTCTATTTTTGCCAAACTAATCGCTAGAATTAATTGGTTTTCAATAAAATCAAAATGAAAAAAAAAAAACCTCTTATGTACTGTAATTGTTTATTTTCCTGAGCTAAATATTAATACATCTTCATTTGGACAAGTAAATAAAAATAAAATTGAAAGTTATATTTAGTATTTTATTGAAATGAAATGCATACTAACAGCAAACAAATAATAAGTTAAAAATGTTAGTTATACTGTATTAAAAAATAAGTTATAAATAGTTGTAAGTTATTCTCTATTATTAATGTTTTTATTAAGTTATGTACATGTTGCCCGTAAAGTATTACACGTTAAACGTTTATTTTATAGGGGGTACTACTTTAGATAAATATGTGTAAAGGGGTACGGGAGGGGAAAAGGTTGGGAAACGCTGCCCTAGATGATGTAACAACAACAGCGACAACAATTTTCCTCTTTTACTTTTACGGATCTGCTTTTGTTTGAGTCCCTCTGAGACGGTTGATGGCTCACAATTTACAAGGGAATGGATTGCGGTGTAAAATTCTAATCTGGTTGAAATTCAGTACACAATATTCCTACAAAGTTTTACAATGACGTAGTGGAAACCGGACGGGCCACCTTCAATTTTGATCGCTGAAAACCTACCGGGCGACGTCATGAGCGATGAGGTGGGAAGAGGTAAAGCTGACCTTGAATCCTAGGAACACGCGATCAAGGATCATGTAAGTAAAAGAGATTCGTCACTTTTGGTTATAGAATTTCCGAGAGAGAGAGCACCGCCTGAGGCTAAGTACCGCTATACCAAGTCTGGCAACATAAAAAGTAAAAAGCCAAATGAATGTAGCCTTTATTACCCGTAATTGAACAGTATGTTCTGCGATGAGTTATTGATTATTGATGAAAATAACACAAACTTAACTGGGCCTTTCGCTAGGCGCTGAAATATACGTCCAGATAGGAAAATAATACATTTTGATATATATCAATGTTGGCAATAGATTTGTCACGAAGGGCACAGTTATGCCGTTCTAGAGCTTAATTCACCTTTAGGCTAATTGGACATTGCTCTCCTACTCTACAAAATCGTTGGGATATTCTATGAATATAAAGAAAACTGTCGAAATGCACACACTATATTGCCATAACCTCACTTTTGCCTAGCATGCCCGCAACCACCCACCCCTCCCCGTAGCCCTAAACCACAAATTTTATTGCAATGCAAAGGATAATGGGTAAGAAAACAAACTAGAGATGAAATGCACACATTTATTCTCTATATATTTTTATTCGAGAGTAGTCCGTATTGTCCACTAGTTTTGCACATGGTCAACACCAGGAAGATGAAAATTGCGGTATTGTTCTTACTATCATTATAATTCTTAGATCCTGGTGCTTGGCAATTTTTCCTCCCTTGCAGTGGCATGATTGACTCTCAATTCAATTCAAATAAATAATCAAAATACCGAACAAATCAGAACAACCAACAACACCACGAGGAAAATCAATCAAAACAGACTATTTCCGCTCCCGCCAGTCGGTTTGGTGTGAGCGTTGGGTTAGTGCCAACTGCGGAAACATAGTACTGAAATTAATTCTTCATTGGTTGGCAG
The DNA here is from genome assembly GCA_946902985.2 of Meconema thalassinum. Classification (NCBI taxonomy): domain Eukaryota; kingdom Metazoa; phylum Arthropoda; class Insecta; order Orthoptera; family Tettigoniidae; genus Meconema; species Meconema thalassinum. The sequence goes on from OX336393.1 coordinate 183,575,566, forward strand.
AACATCTATAGCGGAGCTTTATCGAAACCCACGCGCTCCCTATGATCCGTCATCCCCCTGCACGCGATGGTTTCCAGCCACCAGGCAGCTCTGCTTCAAGGATGGTGCTATCCGAAATACTTGCGATATGTGTACTAAGGAAAGTGTTGTAATGTGCACGTGGTGGTGCAAGCAGTCTCTTTGCATTGCCGAATTATTTTGTAAGCATCCAGTATTGCAAGGATTACAAAGAGTAAAAGAGGAGAAGTAAATGAAACGTCGTTTTATTTATTTACAGTATGGCCAAGAGCAAAACATCACATTATGTTGCATTTTATACTCCAAGGAGAGGGTAGAAGAGTGAGGGGAACGTTTAAGTTGGGGAATGCATTGCAACACGGCAGGTCGCTGCCAGGTGGCCGGGAGCAATCGCGTGCTGCTAGGAGTCAAGGTCAGCTCAACTTTACCTCTTCCCACCTCCTCGCTCAAACCGTCGCCTGGCAGGTTTTTGGCGTTCAATATTGGCGTTCAATATTGAAATTGGCACATGCGGTTTTGACTACGTCATTGTACAACTTTGTAGGAATATTGTGTACTAAATATCAATCAGATTAGAATTTTACACCGCAATCCGTTCCCTTGTTAGCAAAAGAGACATATGTCTCTCCTAACGTCTCGGCCGGGACTCGAACCCGGGACCCTTCAGGCCAAAGTCTAGCTAATTAGCCACGGGGCCGGTAGCCTTGTAAGAAGAGAGCAGCCAGATTACACTGGCAAGACTACACTTTGACTGGAAAGACTGTGCCGATCAGCATCCCTTGAAGCTTTACTCGGGTATAAAACATTCACAACTGCTGTATATTCAGAGATTTGTCTCCTTCAGATATGCGCCAGTTGGCTTTACTCTGCTATGAAGAATTCACAACTCCTGAATATTTGCTCCTTCTTATATTCGAGAGTTTGAGAGCATTTACCGCAGGCAGACTGAGCTTTCTTCTTTGCAGCGCGTGAGGGAAAGCTTTCTAGAGTGGGGATTGTTGATAAGCTGCTCTTGTTCCCCAATGGTGCTGTCACGTGACGAACAGTGCGTGGGAGGGCTAGGCTACTTACTTTTTTTTAACCCTTTATAGGGCAAAAGTATTTTTTACTTTTAAGTGTTTCTACAATTTAAATTATTATATCCATTATAATTATTATTAATACTGTTATTAATTTATACGGCGATGATCTGCCTCGAACGACAAAATTTAAGTATCTTGGCTGTACGATAACTGCTGAAGGTCGTCTCACCGAGGAGGTCAACGTAAGAATTAATGCTGCGTGGATGAAGTGGCGAACAACGACAGGTGTTATGTGCGATAGCCAGATGAAAGACCACCTAAAATCGAAGATTTATCGCACTGTCATTCGTCTCGTGGCGCTTTATAGTACTGAATGTTGGCCGACCACGAAGGAAGCAGAACGTTGGCTAAGTGTCAAGGAGACCAAGATGCTTAGATGGACAGCTGGCATTACTAGGTTGGATCACATCCCCAATGAAAGAATAAGGGAACGATCTGGTATAGCAGTAATCAACAACAAAATGCGTGAGAGCCGTCTGCGATGGTTTGGGCATGTGCTACGTTCAGGAGCGGACACCATTGCAAAACAGACCAAAAGGGCGACCGAGACAACGTTGGGCCGATACACTGCACAGGGATCTGAAAAGCGACAACCTACATCCGGACATGGCCCATAACCGGGTAAAGTGGAGACAGCGGATTCACATAGCGGACCCTGCCACGAGGCGGGACAATCGCTAAAGCAAAAAAAATGAAGACTGTTATTTTTTTGTTTCTCTAATTTTAATGTTGATATATTTATTTTAAATTTTCAATTTATGTTCTTATAGATTTGATTTGAATATTTTATTGAATTACCGTAATTAATTTCGAATTGATTTTTACAATTATTTTCATATTTTTTATAGTTATGTTTATTATTTTAATTTCTATATTTCTTTTATTATTGTAATTTTATTTTTATGATTTTTTATTTCTATATTTATATTTTAATTGTACACTTTAATTGTTAATGTGTTTAGTTTTTAATATATTTTTATCCAACACATTACGTCAAGTAGATACGTATATAATAATTGATGTTTAGAATTACTAGCTCTTCAGCATGAATATTCTCGGAAATTTGGCCGAAAGATTCAACTATCAGCATCTTTGAAAGCATAAACTGTCCTTATGACAGGTGGTTACTATAGAGACCACTATCCCATAAAGGGTTAATGTTCAAACCATTGCTTACAAGACAAAGCAACCCATCTCAGTAAAAACGTAAAATTAAGCAATTTCTTCAATTGTGCCAAAAGTTGACGGGCTAAAGAGCCTGGAAAGGTTTCAAATTGTGAGTCTTGAAGACTTCTATCAAACTAAACATGATGTGCAGTAAAGAACCTATAGCCTACTTTCTCCTAAATGCATGGGTATTGTTATAACTATTTCTCCATTTCAAGGAGTATAATTGAATGTTGGTTGTAGTAGCTTGTTGAAATACAACGTGCTATACGGATATTAAACATGAATATGAAGTGCCCATTGCTAGTACTACCTCTGTAAAAAAATGTCATCGAATTTGAATTGATATGAGAAATCGATTTGCACACATATATGGCCGCCATATGCAAACTATTGGGCTGGTGACCTTGTAGTTTGGTCAAAATATGCTTCCCATAAAAGGTATGTTGGTGGAGATCGGATGATTAGGTTAGTCGTAATGCAATTCCGGGCAAACAGTCGAAAACACTTGCTTCTTTACTCGTTTTCTTTCTTATTCAAACCCTAGCCGAATCAACTTGGTTAGTTGGTTCCTCAGTTTAGGGGCTGCGACTACGCCCCGTGTACTTTGGGGGTGTGTAAACTCTGTCTGATAACCGGTGTCAATTGCTATGGCTGTATTAGTGAGTGTTATCTGTTTTAATTCAAGTAAGGACTGCATACATTGGATTTTCAAGTAGTTCCAACTTTTGCTACCAAACGCCACCGTCAACGATCAACTAGTTCTGCACTTTGTTACTAGATGCCACCGCAGTTGGCTCCTGGTGACGAACGTTGGAACAAAAGAGCGTTATTCAAAGATAACCTATAATTTACCTTCACACAGGTGTAATTAAGGTTCTTTTACATGCCATAAATCTATGACATGGGTCCGCCAGCTTTACTTCCCCTCCGAAGGAAGGCATACTGAGGGATTTTTAACGCTCTTAAAAATCCGACGACTTCGGGTGGATTTGAACCCGCGACCTTGGACATAGAAGCTCGGCATGCTACCAACTACGCCACCGAAGCCGCCGAACCAACTTGGTTACATAGTTCTTTCTTTATTGTGTTCCGTGATTCAATACCCTCAGGTGCTTTTTAATTTTAAAAAATCTTTACACCGAAAGTAGTTTTAAGGGTTTAAGTGAGCCTCAGTATTGACTTACACTAGCGCTCGTAATGGTAGGAAAGGCAAACTGCTAATCTAATCGACCAGATATGGTCGAGTTTCCGGTGATCAAAAATCTCCTAAAGGTACAATGTACGTAAATTCCCAAGTCCATATCACCTAAAGGTATCGGCCGGGGTGGGCGAGAGAACAAACGCGCTACCTCGTGCCTCACTGGGATCGGGAGAGCATAGGTTCGAATTCCACTTTGGCCGTCCTGAGAATAGTTTTCGTGGTTTCCCATTTTCATCACCAGGCAAATGCCGGGACGGTTCCTTTCAATATGTCCACGGCCGATTTCCTTCTCAAATCCCTTCCCTGACACGTCCTGAAAAGAAAAGTACAGTAAGATTCTTTTGCTGGAGCGGGACCGGCGGCCAACCGAGCTCGGGCCGCGGGGTTGCGCGAGGCGGGGACGAGCTAACCAGGGTCATTCAAGTCCATTAAGTCACTCAACTTTCATCAACGAGGGTGTGTAGTGTCAGCGCACAGATAAGAAGGTAACATAAACAACAGCTGCAAGATTTAATTAAAGACGCACAGATGTTTCTTTAATTCTTGGGAATCTGGATGACCTCACGTCACCAGTTAAAGGTTAGAACTTATCTTTTCACAGAAGATACTAAAAATGTCCTCCTTCAGCTGACAGACAGACATCATTACATTATGTCACTACTCCTGCACCCCCCCTGCGTGTTTACTGTAATTAATCGAAGCACGGACCTAAGCCCGTTTGTTGTCTAATTGTGGGTTAATTTAAAATTCAAAATGTACAGATCAATTACTAGTGGAGCTGGAGAACAATATATGCCAACAGATATCCCTCACAACAGACGGAAATTACAACGTGTAAACGCTAATTTATTTACACGGTACAAAGCCTGTCTGCCAGTTGAAGGAGAAAAATTTTCAGCATCTTCTGTGAAAAGGTAAGTTTTTTAGTCATGATTTGCTGGTGAATTTATCATTAATTAATGTACTTTGTTACGGTTTCCACCTGCGCACAATCCACGGTGCGAGCCCGGTTATCTGGCGTAAGGCGCGCGCGCCCGGCAGCCGGTTGCCCGTCCCGCTCTAGCAAAAGAATCACCCAGTATATGGCCATTGACTGCGTTGAAAGAAAAAAATCCCCTAAAAGAATAGTGTTCATGGAAGGTATAGTCCATGACATAGAAGAATGTTTTCAAAATTGAGTTACTTGCCTGAAGGGCTAGAACTGAGGATTTTGTTGTTGTTGTTGTTGTTTCATTTCAGGAGCTTGATCATAGTTGTAACATAGCCTCGTGTACTTGCTTAATATTTTAGTATTTATTATGTAATAATTGCCACACTTTCTAAGTCTTTGTCGGGCTTTTATTTTTGGTGGGAAGAGACCGTTATTGGGTGTCATTGTAGGATTGGTAGTGTTTTGTAAAGCTATTTTGTCTTGCAACTGATGATGCTCGCTTGACGAACGAAACTTCTCATCCCACAGTTTTCATCTTCTACTGGCTGGCTGCATGACTCACCGGTAACGTTCTCGCTTGCTGTGTCAAAAGTTCCAGGATCGAATCCTGGCGCAGTCAGCTGGATTTGAGGGTGCGTAAATGCGAGGGAAAACTTTGGAATATGTGTGGCGAAGTTATGTTGAAAAATGTATCTGTTGTGTAGTTTCTATACTATACCTAGCATTTTCTTGAAACTTGTTGTTGGTACTGAAAAGAACCTTTTGCAACAATCATTTTCATGTTTGATAGTCAGGAGATCACAAGGATAATCTGACAGCCTGATCGCTATTGCTCCTTTAGCACCACCCGGGGGTCACGTGTAGGGCAATTTGAGGATATACTTACAAACGTGGGCAATGTTCAAATGTACAAATGGAGGAAAAAATCTTCATCATGTTGCGAGTGCGGTGCTGAAAGACAGACTGTTCGGCACCTAGTTCATGAATGCCCACAAACATCATACAGTGGTGACTTCAGCGACTTCTTCCTAGGGACACCACAGGCACTTCATTACGTTTCGAAACTTGATGTCAAATTGTAAATAATTTTCATGTATGCCATACTGTGCCCAAATCCAGTTGCCTAGATTTGAGGGTACAGGCCACGATGCTAAGTCCAGAAAGTTTGAATAGCGCGCACCAAACCTTCTTAGAAGGAATTGGAAGCTTTCGAAATGGTTAAGTGACGTAGGCCGAGAGCGTCATAGTCGAGGCTAAATATCATTAATTATTTCCCGATGGAGTAGAATCTTGAGACTAACATCAGATTACTGGCACGGACAAGGGAGGAAGAATGTGCTTTATTTCGAGGAAATTGATTGAGCGGAAGTTGAGATATGAGATGTTTTAGTTCCAGCATTTTTCCCGCAGTGACCTCGTGTAGCCCGCTGAGGAGTATATAAGGCACGCCTGCCCGAGCTAAGTATGTTCACTTCTCCATAGGCACTCCGTTGTTATGGATGTTCACTTCTCCATAGGCACTCCGTTGCTATGGATGTATATTAATTCGTAAGCGCTCTAGCCGCTAAACACTCTACGACTACGAACACTGTTATAATCTTCGTGCACATGGTTGCAAATTCTTCGCTATTAACAGCACAGTTGCTGGGACTTAGTGTTTCGACAGTACATGGTTACTGGTATTAGGAAAGTGTTAAACATTTTAGTTATCTTCGAACTTTTCAAATGTTATCACCGAAGTGATAAAATTTGTGGCACTGGTAATTATTTACTGCTACAACTGGACATATGGTAGACTTTGTCTACATTTCTTTCTTCTGTCCATAATTATTCAAAGCTGGATTATTTAATCCAACAGTCAGAGGACAAGCTTTTGTCTTGTTAGTGGACCAGCCAAAATAAATCAGTACTTTTATTACCATTCTTGCACAGTACAATTCTTTAGCCGATTTTGGGAATACAGTTTTGCCTTGCGCAATCTGGAGAGTGAGAAGCTCTGCCCAGCAAACTCGACAGAATTTGTACTAGTGGTGAACAATATTATAAGCGTATTAGGAGTACTGAACACATCACAGTTGGGTCATGTTAATAATTTTCATCATGGATCATTTTGATCAGACCCCCGTCAACTTTATTTCAGCTTTTGAAGCTGGTAACATTTTTCTTCAAGATATTAAGGCTTCAAGTATGAATACCGCTATGTCTGGGTAAGACCATTGCGGGTATAAAATGGAGGCCGATACAAGATTATAAATATGTGTCCTAATGGGGACAAGAAGACTGAATAATCTGGTTCAGACCAGATTACAAGCATCAAGATCTACAAGAATGTAAGCTACAAATTTGCATTATTTTTATGCGTAGTTAGCTGGATTTCTCATATTTTTCTACAGTCTTACCAACAAATATATTTTCTATTCATCGATATGCTTTTTGCTGTTGCAAATATTTTTCTTTTGCTATAGATTCTTTGATCTGAGTAGTTTTTACACTCAGAAGTCAATGATTCGAAATTTATGGACGGGCAGAACGAGCATTTATTTAATTTTGATATTTTTCTAATCGTGGTCATCAGCCGTGGTAACTGAAGATTTAATAATAAATTTAAGTTGAGGAATGGATATTTATCCATTATTTAGAAGTCGAGGATGATATACCCCGAAGAGTTTAACAACTTTAAATCCATTTGTTGAGGAAATAATAATAATAATAATGTTGATTTAATAATTATTATTATTATTTTTCTATTTTCTTAAATAATAATAATAATAATAAATAGTTGTGAATTCTAATAATCATTTTCATGTAGTGTGATTTATACATTTGACATTTGAAACAATATTCTAAGTTCGGATACTTGTTGATTCCTAAGGTTACTGGTTAACGCATGCCCACAAATACATAACATATTAATTCAGTGGAATTATTTCACGCTTGCATTATATATTTAAATCTTTGAGAAGACACGGAAAGTAATGATACGGGAAGCTAAAAGCATGTATAAAACAGGGTTTTTGCTAGAGTTTGTATAAAAATAAAATCATTATTGAGCAACGTCTTTCAAAACGTTTGGCTAAGAATAGATACGGTGTGGAGTTATTCATGTTTTAAACTGACGGTAAAATTATTATTGTAAACTCATTGGTGGAGTTTACTAATTTATAAATCTTCCAGTTGTCGTAACAAGCAAAGGCTTGATTATTCTGTAAAATTTGGGAAGAAATAATTGTTGTGTGTGCAGAGAGTTAAATATGCCATTCTGAGTGCACAATTAAGTCGCATGAATGAGGTTGTGTGAAATGAAGCACCAATCATATATAGGTTGGATGTCTTTGAATTTAGTAGAGGAGTAGAATTTAGCCACACTTTCGTCGAGATATAATCAAAGGTTATTTTGTTGAGCCGTCATTGTCAATTCACAGTTTACCCACGTGTTCTAGAAGTATTCCTAGTAATTGCTTACCCGAAAATTTTTATTGGTCAACTTGTACCTTTCATTACGAAAAGACTTTATCGTTGTCTAGATGCTAATTATGATTATGCGATTTTTGACGCATTTAAATCGAATGGGCCGATGCTGTTAATTATTTAAAACTGTTACTTCTTAACAACCACAACAAACTGAGAGGATCTTGTGATCCTATAAAAATATATAAACATTTTTCAAATAAGTTTGATGATTAACATATTTTACATTTTGTCAAATTATTGTAATTTTGATAATAATAAATGAAATTGTTTCATGATAAATTTTATAAATAATATTTCCAATTTTCTAAATAATATTTCTAAGTGATAGTTAATTGATTAAATGGTTGAATCCATATGGAATGGAATTTATATTTTGTTGATAATAATATTTTGACAATTATATTTATGATTGAGTCAAAAGCTCTGAATAGACTTTGGATCGAGAACAGTTGATTCAATAAATATTTTCTGTTTATCGAAGTTCGTCGAATCCAAATGCTCGAAAGTCTTGAGAAAACTGAATCCTGAAGTGTTAGTTAATTTGCTACGATATTTTGAAAAAGTGAAGTGTGATATATTTTTCAACGAGTGATAATTTTTTTTATTTCAATATGTGAATACTTAAATAATATAGGGATCAGTAAAGACAATTAAATTTGCGCTGACAAAACCCTACTACTGTAAATAATTCTTTTGAGCGAAGTCAACAGGACTATTGTTAAGTGTTCATGTGTTGGTGAAATTGTCTATCTTGTACATAACAGATGATTCGTCATTCATCTTTTATGCCATTTTGGCATACCTTCAGTCAATTTTAAAATTTTAAATAAAATGAGATAATTTTATCGGATGCATTCAGTTCAGAAAATCTCCTTCTATCCTTATTGTTGCATCGAGTCGAAAATCAGTAAAGCATTTTTTGTTGAGTTATTGTAGTCACTTTAACCCATCTGGCGCCCCGGGATATTTTGATTCTCGTGCTCACTGTTTTTTGGTGAAATGCATATGTGGTCGTCCGGACTTCGGTCTGAACGGGCACAATACGATAAATAAATAAATAAATAAATAAATAAATAAATAAATAAATAAATAAATAAATAAATAAATAAATAAATAAATAAATAAATAAATAAATATACCTAGCAAATGCACATCAAGAATTTTTATAACCTAACTGATTCAACAAACAGTACATATTATCACATACACATCTCCTCATTTCTACGCTGTTTTTCAAGACAATTTTTTATACTTAATTTACAAAATTTGTTGTAACAGTTTTTTTGTTGTTGAAAATTTACTGATAAGTGAACTTTTGTTATGGTACTAGTCAGTTACTCATCATATACCAGCTGAAGAAGGTCACAATGTCACCGAAACCGGTACGGTTTCAATGAAATAAATATTGACTTTGGGTAAAAATAAATAGTTTATAACTACTACTAATAATAATTGTGCAAAATAAGCTACGGTGGCGTAGATCTCTTGAGTTAGAGACATTGAGGCGATCTACTCTCTCATTTCGACGTTCTGTTTAACATTGCTATGTGGCAGTGAAAACCAGAACTCTACTGAACGATCTGTGGCTGAGATTTAATTTTTTTTTCTTGCAATCACCAAACCAAATGTGATACGAGATATCTTATACGAGCTGACATATTACGATCCAGAGTGCCGTGAATTTTTTCTGCCCTTCAAATATCCGACTTCCTCGGCCGGGAATCGAACCCGTGAATTTGGAGCCATGAGGCAGACACTTTACCACTCACCCACCGAGGAAGCTGTAATACAAATTCAATTACTGAAGCGTTGGTCATTGTATGATTCTATTTTAACAATGACATGTAATCATCCTAACAATTTTGAATAAGTTCATTGACAGTGGTACCCTCAGCCACATGATGCGAAACTGAGGAGAGATGGGTTGGATTCCTACCTCAGCCATCTTCGAAGAGGCTTTCCGTGGTATCCCACATCTACTCCAAACAAATTCCGGGATGGTTCTGAGACCGTATTTTGTAATGAGTTGGATCTATGTTGGACAGGTGTGTACTCAGGTGCATTCCTGCGGCACTATTTGCACGGCACACAGCGCATGGATACTCTGTGGCGAGGTTAGGAGCAATTAGGCAGCCCGCTCTACATCCTTGAGCACGTGGTTTGTTTTAGTACAAGAGAGGTCTACAAAATGGAGACGGCAGTAACGTCAATCTGATGCAACATGATATACTTTGATATAGTAGCCATGAAGCAGAATAGTAATTGACAAATGCATTATCTTTAGAGAAGAGGAAACTTGAGTGTATTTCACACATAAATAAATGCAGATAACAAAATATCAGAATATTATCGAACATGATCCAGTGTCGATATCGATAGTCAATATCGTTCCTCAACGAACAGCACTATGGGTTTCGCAGAGCAGTAAGCAAAGATCTGTCCAGGCAGAGACTGGAAGTACGACACTCATATCGTGCGCAAGCAACGCGGACGTGTATTTACTTAAAGTTAGACAGTTCGTACCGCAAATTTTTGTGCCTCAGCTTATTATAGCTGAAGACTGTGTTAAACTTCATCATCAGGAGCAGTGAACTTTGTATTCACCAGGACTTGTGTGATGTTTTCCATGCCAGTACAAGACTTTATTCTACAACAGTACAGTTTACAGTATACAAGCATATTATCATTATGACTTCAGAACAGAAGTTGATTGAACGGATTCTTCACCAAGACATGACTATGTCAATTATGGTCTAAAATGGAAAGCAGGAATGCAATGCAATAGTGGAATTGACTACTTAGGATGATCACCAGCACCAAACATGGATTATTATAACAGCAGAAAACTCTTTAAGAAGAGGTGGAAGACGTCTTGGAAATGTTTATTGTACATTCATACTGTAACTGCATGAAATATAATGGCATACTACGAATAAGCTCCAGCTATATCTTGGGAACGTGTGAGAGCGATGAACTTGTTTCGCGAACAGCTGTTTTTCCTTTTCAAACGTTCGGACTCGGGTTCGGTTCTCTACAAGATCCAGTCATATCGAGGACTACGTGACCTGATGAACGAGGGTTCAGTTCCAGAACGAGGACAGTGTGTTTCTCGCATACTCCTATTTCAACCAGATGGCAACGTACAAGGTAGCTGACCACCCATTTTCATAGTAGACAGTATGAATTAGACATACTCTAGAGTGTTCCTTTTCACCAATCTTTCTTAGTAGTTAGAAAATGCATTCCAAGGCTAGACCCGATTCTCTATCACTTCTGTCTTGTAGTGTATTTTATTTTTGTAGTTAACGTTAATATTTTATAATGCTATTTTTTATGCATTAATTCACTTCTTTTTCTTTCTAAATTTGAGCATTTAATGGAATTATATAACTTGTTGAGAAGATTAATATGAAGAGTAGGGAGAAGACTACGATAACTTTATATAGGAATAGTAGTTAGCAAGCAGATGACCAATACGCTACGTATACTTGAAGATTATTTGAATATACATTTCTACGAATTTCGATTTTGAATTTGAACAATTATGCATTTTATGCGAGTTTCTTTAATAGACGTGCGGGTCTATTTTTCATCAAGTGCAGTATAAATATGGAAACATAATGATTTATAGAGCAGATATTTGCGATTTATGGATTAATTTTGGCAATCTACAGCTTTTGAGAATTTTCTTTTTGGAGTTGTCTTAGACACTATTAGATCGTTCAGTTTCTATTTTGTTCATGATTCGTTTGTTGAACTCCATCCTGGTTAAGCGTTGGATTCTAATAGTTTTCGTGTACCTTCTTAAGACAGGCTCATTACTATGGTGTAGGATTTTTCGTGTTTCTTTGGGTGAGGATCTCCAGTCGAGTTTTTGTCTAGTAGAGCTGAATCGTTCTTTTTACAGTGATCTATCCACAATTTCTTGAAAGATATAGTTATGAATATGAGATTATAATGAGAAATAAATTACTATTGTAAAATGATTGTATAAAATATTTTCGTTACAAAGCGAAATGATAAAGTCGAAAATTCTCAAGCGCTGTTATTTGAACAGCTGATTATATTATATTTGCCTTAGTTCTGATAAAAAATTGTCCATGATACTTTAACTTATGTTAATTTGATGCACGATATTTCATGAATTTTATGTAAAAGCTTATTTGTACTTAATGATGTTTGGAAAAATATTTACAAGCTATGGAGAGCTTATCTATGAATGAAGCAACGTGTGTTTGCGAATTTGATTGTTATAATGAGATATTAGACATCACTGGATGATCTATGTCATTTTTCTGTCCAGTATAAATTAGCTATTGAGCTATGTCTGAATACAATTATGTGTATATTTTGAACGTGCAGTATAGTCACGAATATTAATACTAGAAGGCTAGTATGAGGTTAATACATCCAACATTTAAGTAAAACAGCATTGTGATAATTGTTCTAGAATGGATTGTTCAAATTAATAACATTTGTTTTTGGAGAAAGGTGAATTGGAAAGACGAGTAATAATATTGATATAATCCTGTAATAATAACCACTAAAAGCTTTAGAGATAATAATAATAACATGAATAACTATGTGATTTAAAATGCTGTTAACATTTTTATGCTATGATAATGCGTTCGATAAACTTAACCATTCGTCGAACATGCCATGATTTGACTTTAACTAATACTATAGAATGCTTATTGATGGAATCGAATTTATTACTGATGAAGAATTTGAACGTGTACAATAATGTATAAATGTAAATAATATCATAAACTTTGAGGATCATTTAAATATGTAACGAGTGTATATAATAATGTTTAAATATTTTTGAAACTGTCTTTACATGCGATTAGGATGCTGTATTTTGATAGCATTTTTGATTATGTTTCGATGCTAATGTCATTATGAGATTTCTACGCTTCAGTAGAGGCGAATTATTTTGTTTAGTGGAGAGATGGTCCACCATGCAACAGTCTTTAGATTAATAAACTGTTGGTCATTTTTAAATACTTCGGATGTCTTGGTCATCTATACTAGAAATAGGATGCGCTACGAGGACCAGTGGGTCAGATTTTAGGATGCTAGCGCCACGCTCGAGATTAATTTAGTCATTTTTAGAGTCTCGTTAGCTCACTTTGAGTTATTTTTCGTTTTTATTTCATCGACCACTGGCATCTTCCTATCGCATTCTTTATAAGAGAGGTATCCTTATCCCTGATTGATCCTAGTTGGTAGAATTTTAGGGGCATTTCAGCCGGGCTCCTCCAGATTCTACGATCCAGCAGTTCCATCGGATTTCAACAGGTAAGACCACGTGGATACGGGTGCAGTTCCTAACTTAGGGCGATGGCCACCCCCTTCTCAACCTTCAACTGATTCACAAATACACTAATACAGCCATCACAATAACACAGATTTTCTGACAACATTACACACATATACACACCCAAATACACGGGGATGAATGCCCACGATGCCACGCTCAATGCCCAATCCCTCTAATAAAACAACATCAACATCATCATAAGTTTATCCTTTCGAAGATACTTTGTTGGGAATCTATATATTTAAAACACTAAGGTGATTTTTGTTACCACGAGATTGAGGAAACGGATCAACCGATTGACTTCGTAAAGCATTCTGACGGAAGCTCTTGTCCTGTATATTTGTAGTGTGTCTTTAACCCTAGAAAGCCTAACCTATTTCACCACTTAATTTGCCCGAGGTCAGTCCAAAGGACACTGTTATTAAATATAGCTTTCCCTACAATTCACATATTTTCAAAACACATTTGTTTATCACTACATCGTATTAAAATAATTTCAAGTCCAATCTGTACGTATTTAAACATTCTGATAACAGCTTACAAGAAAAAATGAGTACACGACAGGTAATAACTACCTAGTAAATTTTAAAACAATTAATCAAAGAAAGAAAGCTAATTGAAAATAGTTATCTTTTACTGACTTTGAAGTTTTCCTATCTGGTAAGGATTCAATATTACTTGTTGTTTCAATAATAATGTTATTGGTTTTACGTCCCTTTTAACAACTGCGGCTTTTAGAGACGCCGCGACGCCGGGGTGAGGAATTTTGCCTTGAAGGGGATCTTTAACATGCCAGTAAATCTACTGACACGGCTCCATAACATTTAAGCACCCTGAAATGCCAACTTACTGCGCCAGGATTCGATCCTGCAACATTGGACACAGAATCTTACCACTGCGCTACGAAGTTAGTCTGTTGTTTCATTTGAGGGGCTTGCATATCGTTGTCATTCAGCCCCGTGTAAGCCTACTTGGATGTGTGTAGAATTAGTAATTCAAGTGAAGATTGGGAAGAAGACGGCCGTGGTTTAAGTTAGGAACCATCCCTGCGTTTGCCTGGAGTAGAAGTGTGAAAGCATGGAAAACCATGGATGAGGTGGGAATCAAACCCATCTCTTCTCATTATTTTTTTTTTCTCACAAAGTTGAGTGTAACCCGTTCCAGCCCTGAAAACCAGCATCTACATTTAGAAGAACAGAAGTCAGCTGTTGCGGTAAGTCCATTAGCGATCCATTAATCCGGTGTTAAATTACATAGTTCTTTTCTTTAGAGAACCCGCTGTAGAATTATTGGCAGCTAAGGTAGCTAATCATTCGTATAGTTGGATAGCACTTGAAGAGAGTACTACGAAATGTTCTGATCTTGTTTAACGGCTGTTTAAGTTCATTAGCCGCCTTGTCTGCTCGCTAGGGCACGTAATATCGTTAACTCGCATGGACCGTGCTGATTACCTCGGCTCATCTCGTCTCTCGCTTGAGTCGCTAAACGGTGACATATCCATGATAACTCACGATCTCCTCACAGATGAAACTTTGAACTAAAGTAAAAATATTATATCAAGTCCTAGATCTGGCTTTCTTATTGATGATGATGATGATGATTGTTTTAAAGGCGGAACAGCAAGGTCATCTCCCACTCGTAAAAGTTTAAAATACACATTTAGATTAGTTAATATTTAAAGACGGATGCCCAAATTTGTAAAAGCCTTATATTAATAAAATTAGTACAAAATAGATACAACAAGAGAACTATATCCTACAGGGCAAAGATAAGACACTATACCACGGTTGTCAAGCCAGAGGGACTCTATAGCTCAGAATGCTTGATATTGAATAAGAAAGGGGAATTCAAGGATTTAGAGAAGAAGGAAAGGAAAATCTTGAGAAAGATCCTAGGACCTGAAAAACAAAAAGATGGTACATGGAGGAAGAGGAGAAATGAAGATCTCTACAGACAGGCAGAGAAAATCACAGACACCATCCGTAAGAGGAGATTGAAGTTTTATGGACACCTCATGAGAATGAGCGAGAGTAGACTAACGAAGAGAATCTTTAACTACATCACCAAGATCAAGGCAACTACATTATGGATAGAGGAAACGAGAAAAGACATGGAGGAAGTGGGGATAAATCCAGAAGACATTTGGAATAGAGTTGTGTTTCGAGCTAAGATTGATAAATTCAAGGGGTTCCAGGAAAAGCAATGTAAAAGGGCCAAAAACACCTGGTCAGATGAGAGGAGGAGGAACCACAGCGAAAGGATGAAGACATTTTGGGAGAAGAAAAAAAGACTAACCAACAAATCAGTTGTTTTCCGTGGTCCACAGTAGGCCAAAATCGAAGGAAGAAGAAGAAGAAGAAGAAAAACAAAAACATTAAAAGAAACTAATTATGTTGCCCTGTGGCTCGACAAGTACAAATTATCGATTATGCAACTAATTATTATGTACTTTTGTTTATAATTGTCAGTATTTTTATATATTTATGTATATTATTACCGTACTGCGTGGAGAAATTTCGCCAAGGCCCTATGCTCCGGAAGGAGCGGCAGGAATTAAGTATGTATATTATTATTTCAATTATGTTCCTTCTTGTTGACATTATTTCTTTATTATCTAGACGTAAAATAAATAAATAAATAAATAAATGAATAAATAAGTGAATAAATGAATGATTAAATAAATAAATAAATACAAATATTGTAGTTGTTGTGGATTCATTTAGGAGTTAAGCGACAACGAGGTCATATATCACCATGTACTTGAGTGTGAGTGGAATCTATTTAATAACCTGTGTCATTGCAATGACTGTAGTAGTGCGTGTAATTATAACAGAGGCTAGGATCACATCTGGTGCTTTGGATTCCACATACGATGGAAGTTCTATGGTTTATGTTGGCAAGGGCAACAGTCACGTAAACATACTGTAAGTGCCTGTTTCCTTCTATTTAATATAACCAGTCTGAAACATGTTGCATAGGCGGTGTTGTTTCATTTGACGTGCTTGGACATCGTGGTCATTTAGCCCCGTGTACTCGGATGTTTTGCATATAATTTTGTCTGATAACCAGTTATAGTGAAGCCTCCGTGGCTTAGGCGGCCTCTCACCGCTGGGTCCCTGGTTCAAATCCCGGTCACTCCATGTGAGATCTGTGCTGGACAAAACGGAGGCAGATAGGTTTATCTCTGGGTACTCCGGTTTTTCCTGTCAAACTTTCATTCCAGCAACACTCTCCAGTATCATTTCATTTCATCTGTCATTCATTATATATTGCTCCAGGGGAGTGCAACAGGCTTCGCCAGCCGACACAGTTCATATCCTCGCCGCTAGATGGGCGCTTCATTCATTCCATCCCTGACCCGGTCGACTGGAAGCAGCCTGTGGATTTTCATTTTCAAACAGTTACTGCGAGGTCTGTATTAGAATGTGTATAATTCAGGTGAAGATTGAAAAGGAGGCGGTGCTCGCCTTAAGTTAGGAACTACAGTACCGGTACCTCGGCATTACCTGCAGTAGAAGTGGGAAACCACGGAAAACCACTTCTAAGATTGCTGAGGTAGGAATCGAATTCACCTCTTCTCGGTTTTGTTTCACGAGGCTGAGTGAAACTCGTTTCAACCCTCAGACCAGAATTCAATTTCTTGAGAGAGCTGAGAATCGAACCCGGACCTTCGGGGTGACAGCCAAGAATGCTAGCTAGGTGGTCTTCTTGAATGGGTGTGATTGCGCTGAAGTCTAGCTGATTGCCTGCCAGAGAGGTGGACAGTGTTCGATCCCTGGTTAATATATGTTTAGTGGTGGTCTGGATTGTACGTAAAAGGAAGGTCTCGGGGCTTATGATATCAAGTTTAAGAGCCTCGTAAAATTACTCCCTTGCTGGAAGCATGGCGACCGAACTGAAAAACAGGCTACACTCAGCCTCTGAAGGGAAAACTGTGAAGAGGTGGGTTCGATTCCCACCTCAACCATCCTGGTGGTTTGCTACTTCTACTTCAGGCAAAAGACTCTACCACTGGACCACCGAAGAAGCTGTAATTCCAATACAATTACTGAAGCGTTGGTCATTATATGCTTCTATTTAATAATGACAAGTAATCAACCTAACAATATTATAAACTCGTTCATTGACCGTGGTACTCGCAGTCGCGTGAGGCGAAACTGGGCAGAGGTGTGTTCTCACCTCAGCCATCTTGGAAGTGGTTTCCAGTGGTTTACCAAAGAAATGCCGGGATGCTTCCTAACTTAAGGCCATGGCCGCTTCCTTCCCAATCTTCACCTGAATTACAAGATAGTGGTAGTAAACACAGTTGTACACGTGATTGCAGGGCTGCTCACAAGGGGTGCATAGAGCTGTGCCTGCTGAACCTACGCCAACTACAGTGCTGTGTATAGCCTACATGTGAAGCGGGTGACTTATCCGTTACATGCTGCAGCGCGGTTTATTTATTGTTCGTTTATGTATTTAATTAATTAATTAGTTCTTAGCTGCTTATGACAGGCAACAGTTTACAGTGCAGCACAGTACTAAGTGCAGCAAGTCTTGTCTTTTCTAGGGCTACGGCATGACTAATGATCTCGGAGCTTCGTGGCTATCCCTGTCTGGCAGAGCCAATGACGTGAACTGGGCGTGTTTCCCTGTCCAGGTAGTCAAGTGACCACGTGCAAGATTTACGCACACTATCTCGACACGGCGAACAGGCTTTAGTCTACAGATACCACATTCATCCTGGATGAGTAAGGTTCACCCCAGAGTACTTTTTTTTATTCTGGGATGTTTTGATTTTGGTAGCATTGATTTCTTTTATCTCCCCTGACTGTTTGTCTCGCTAGTAGGTACAGCGCGACAAGTTCATCTGAAGCCCCGGAAAATATGCGAACTACTAGGCTTACTCTTGCCCCTGTAGTCATTATGTTGCTGGATTAACTGCTATTTGCTGCCACGGAAAGGCGTGACTTGCACAGAAACCTACTGGCGCTGGGTTGCGCGCACGTGAGGATGATTTAACAATGGTGTCACTCTCTCTCCCCGACCACCACGTGCTTCCCCCCCCCCCCCCCCCCCTTCGCTCGCTTGCGCCGACAGCGCCCTCATTCAGGACTTCAGTTGAACTTGCCGAGCATTAGCGCCACTTTGACCTTTGTACTGCGTATTGCCTGCCACGCTGGGTGAGTGGTTATCGTGTCGGACTGCCAACCCCCAAGCTTGCAGGTTCGCTCGTAGCCGTGGTAAGTGATTTTCGAAAGGCGACAAAAATCACGATACGCATGTCATACGATGTTGGCATGTTAAAGAACCCATTTGAATTCAGCCGGCCGTGTTCATAATGGTAAACTTAATCTCGGGATTTTCCAACACATAGATCCTTATTCTCTACTAGAAAGCGCTATAGTGTCAAGGACCTTAGATATCTAACCTCTTTGACTTTCATAGTGCTTCAAGGAACAACACCAGTCGACATGCAAGCTGCCCTCTGGGTGTCTAATAACAAACCTTCAATCCGGCATCCGAGGCCATAAGATATTATTATTATTACTGCGTATTTATCAGTTGCCTGGACACAGAACTTGGGGTGGTTTTGCACCGAACCTTACTGAATGCAATACTTTTCCTGTTGTGCAATACTATGCCTGACCGAGAAGTAAATATCGCAAAACCAAAGTTTTTTATGGTGTTTGTGAGAGACCTGCATGTCGGAAACACAAAGTGATCACCTGCAATAGCTGCATTGGCTGAAAAGTTTGAAAATAACCTCTATTCTGAAAAGCATATTTTAGAAGATTATTTTGAAACAGATTCTTTTGTATGTTTGATACTGACTCGAATTATTAAAAGCTATAATTTTCACAAAAAGAAGCCTACAACTAGAACAAACATAAAAGTGACTAACACTGCAATTGAACAAATCACAGAATTCCCATATTTAGGGTAGTGTGATAACCTCTAATAACAAGTGCCGATTTCAATGAAACTCGGTAAGTTCATAGCATTATTCCGGACAACCCCGATCGCGCCTTTCAAATTTTGTTACGTCTCACCAATCCAACATGGCGGCTGTGCGAAATATTTCACCAGCATTCAATATCTCGAAACTATTACGAATATCACCCTGGAATTTTGTACGATGATAAAGGGAACTACGAGAAGTTCAACTATGTGATTTTTAAAAACCTGGTATCTACAAAACTAACATGGTGGCCAAGCGAAGTTGAAAGTTTTAAATAGACTTTTCTCGCGATTTAATGATCCATACGCAATGAAACTTAGTATAGCAAATGTTTATACACATTGTAATGCACTGGTATTTTATTTAGTTCAATTGTTTACATAACCTAAAGATGGCGGCTGTGGGAATTTTAAAATTAAGTTTCGATTTCTTGTGTCGTAATCATGCAATCGAAGTGAAAGTTTGAATAATGAACCTACGCAATAATTTTCCTTTAATGGTACGTGACTCTATGGCCTATACATATAACAATCCAACAGGGCGACCATCCGAAATATTTAGACGGTTCTCAATATCTACGAATCTATTACAGAAATCAAACTAAATTTTTTAAATGCTCATAGGGGCTATGAACATAAGTTCACCTATAGGCCTTTCAGTAACCTCGTTATCACAAATCCAACATGGCGGCGACGCGAATTATAAATATTCACATGGATGTTTCTCGCAATTTAACCACCTGAGTGCAGTGAAACGTTGTACAGTAAATCCTTATACAAATGTTAATCCACTGGCATCTAATTTATGTCAATTGTTTCCATAACCACAAGATGGCAGCAGTGTGAAATTTTAAAATCTCGTTTTTACTTCTTGTGTCCTAATCATGCGATTGAAGTTTGAATACTACACGTACACAATACTCCTCATGTATCAGTACATAACTCTAAGACCTACATATATAAAAATCCAACATGGCGATCATCCGTAATATTTAGTCGGTACTCAATATCTACGAATCTATTCCAGCAATCAAACTGAAATTTTGTATGTAGATAGTGGTAATTAACATAAGTAGGATATATGAAAATAGGCTGTATAGTTCTTCACGGAACTACTAGTTTTCTTTGCCTCTATTTGCATGCCTGATTTGTTTCCGATGCAAATGAAGTGATTATCGTCACGATACAGTGGCTTTTATTTGTCATCTAAATGCATATTTCGATTTTTTTTTTACCATTAGGTCATATTTTGAGCATTTTTTGGTAAGAATGTCATATTTCGGTAGTTTGACGGCAGCTGTAAGTGTGCAATCATCCTCAACTTACTGAACGGGAACTTGTGTTTACAGAAATAGACTGTAATTAACCACTCAAACATGTATATTCAGGAAATGAATATGACAATAGGAATGAAGAATTTAGTTAACTATTTAATCTCGAAGGGATTGTTGCTTGAATTTATAGTTGAAAAAAAAAAAAAAAACAACGGCCATATTTAAATCAGTCGTTTTCAGGTCATGTTTGCATATTCGGGCTACTTTTAGGTCGTGAAACATTCGAGCCCTAGTTATGACTAACGCGCTACCTAGAAATTACAGCCTATACAATTAATACCGTATGCGTGGGGTTGGCAATACTGTACTTGTGCATAATTCACGTGGATAATGGCCGACACAGCTGGAATCTCTACATAGTACACACATCAAAAAAAGTTTTGCATCACCTCGGTTCCAAGAGTTCCGGAACCGTTAAATACAAAGGGAATAGAGATCAACACAAACAACATTTCAGCTCGTTTTATTGCTCATGAGACCCACACATTGCATGTTGTACCATCATACAGCTAGACTTTCAGCATTTGTGGTCCAGATTGCAGTACACACCACTACCTCTAATACCCAGTAGCACGTCCTCTTGCATTGATGCATGCCTGTATTCGCCGTGGCATACTATCCACAAGTTCATCAAGACACTGTTGGTCCAAATTGTCCCACTCCTCAACGACAATTCGGCGTAAATCTCTCAGAGTGGTTGGTGGGTCAAGACGTCCATAAACAGCCCTTTTCAACATATCCCAGGCATGTTCGATAGGGTTCATGTCTGGCGAACATGCTGGCCACTGTAGTCGAGCGATGTCGTTATCTTGAAGGAACGCATTCACAAGATGTGCACGATGAGGTCGAGAATTGTCGTCCATGAAGACAAATGCCTCTCCAATATTCTGCCGATATGGTTGCACTATGGGTCGGAGGATGTCATTCAGGTATCGTAAAGCCGTTTCGGAGCCTTCCATGACCACCAGTGGCGTACGTCGGCCCCACATAATGCCACCCCAAAACATCAGGGAACCACCACCTTGCTGCACTCGCTGGACAGTGTGTCTAAGACGTTCAGCCTGACCAGGGTGCCTCCAAACACGTCTCCGACGATTGTCTGGTTGAAGGCATATGCGACACTCATCGGTGAAGAGAACGTGATGCCAATTCCGTGGGGTCCATTCAGCATGTTGTTGGGCCCATCTGTACCGCGCTGCATGGTGTCGGGGTTGCAAAGCTGGACCTCGCCATGGACGTCGGGAGTGAAGTTGCGCATCATGCAGCCTATTGCGCACAGTTTGAGTTGAAACACGACGTCCTGTGGCTGAACGAAACGCATTATTCAACATGGTGGCATTGCTGTCAGGGTTCCTCCGAGCGGCAATCCGTAAGTAGCGGTCATCCACTACAGTAGTAGCCCTTGGGCGGCCTGAGCGAGGCCTGTCATCGACAGTTCCTGTATCTCTGTACCTCCTCCATGTCCGAACAACATCGCTTTGGTTCACTCTGAGACGCCTGGAAACTTCCCTTGTTGAGAGCCCTTCTTGACACAAAGTAACAATGCGGACGCGATCGAACTGCGGTATTGACCTTCTAGGCATGGTAGAACTACAGACAACATGAGCAGCGTACCTTCATCCTGGTGGAATGACTGGAACTGATCGGCTGTCGTACCCCCTCCGTCTAATAGGCCCTGCTCATGCATGGTTGTTTACATCTTTGAGCAGTTTTAGTGACATCTATGAACAGTCAAAGGGACTGTATCTTGGATACAATATACACAGTCAACGTCTATATGCCGGAGATCTGGGAACCGAGGTGATGCAAAACTTTTTTTGATGTGTGTATAAAGCAAAGTCCCCGATTCTTGGATGTTCTGGTAATCTCGAGAACCACTGGATGGATGTTGATGCGGTTTTCACCATTCTGTAAAGGATTTCTCAAGGAAGGTTTATGTAGAAAATAATTTATTTATGACCAAAGGAAGCTGAGTAGTAACGAGTTCAGTGAATCAAGTCGAAAATGAACCTATCGTCCGTGCGCCTTTTAATCTTACGCTGGGTAAACCGTTAAAAATATCTGTAACAATTGTTCAGCATGAAAAGTTCTACAAAAAAAAAGTTCGTAACAGCATATCTCTATCTTCAATACATCGCCCACTATAAGTGTCTTTACCTTGTCATTTCTTCCAACAATTTCCATTCAATTTCTAGGTTCGGAGACAGTTTACGAGCTAGCTAGCGAGCGAGCCTATCACCCCAGTTTCAGCCTTCGTTCCGCAGAATACACAGTCAAGTTTAGATTGAACGAAAGGGGGATTTGTGTTTCATGCACCTCACCATTCTTAAATTACATCTGACAGGAATTCGTTGCACATGCTATCTCCCTGATGATACACACATCAAAAAAAGTTTTGCATCACCTCGGTTCCAAGATCTCCGGCATATAGACGTTGACTGTGTATATTGTATCAAAGATACAGTCCCTTTGACTGTTCATAGATGTCACTAAAACTGCTCAAAGATGTAAACAACCATGCATGAGCAGGGCCTATTAGACGGAGGGGGTACGACAGCCGATCAGTTCCAGTCATTCCACCAGGACGAAGGTACGCTGCTCATGTTGTCTGTAGTTCTACCATGCCTAGAAGGTCAATACCGCAGTTCGATCGCGTCCGCATTGTTACTTTGTGTCAAGAAGGGCTCTCAACAAGGGAAGTTTCCAGGCGTCTCAGAGTGAACCAAAGCGATGTTGTTCGGACATGGAGGAGGTACAGAGATACAGGAACTGTCGATGACAGGCCTCGCTCAGGCCGCCCAAGGGCTACTACTGTAGTGGATGACCGCTACTTACGGATTGCCGTTCGGAGGAACCCTGACAGCAATGCCACCATGTTGAATAATGCGTTTCGTTCAGCCACAGGACGTCGTGTTTCAACTCAAACTGTGCGCAATAGGCTGCATGATGCGCAACTTCACTCCCGACGTCCATGGCGAGGTCCAGCTTTGCAACCCCGACACCATGCAGCGCGGTACAGATGGGCCCAACAACATGCTGAATGGACCCCACAGAATTGGCATCACGTTCTCTTCACCGATGAGTGTCGCATATGCCTTCAACCAGACAATCGTCGGAGACGTGTTTGGAGGCACCCTGGTCAGGCTGAACGTCTTAGACACACTGTCCAGCGAGTGCAGCAAGGTGGTGGTTCCCTGATGTTTTGGGGTGGCATTATGTGGGGCCGACGTACGCCACTGGTGGTCATGGAAGGCTCCGAAACGGCTTTACGATACCTGAATGACATCCTCCGACCCATAGTGCACCCATATCGGCAGAATATTGGAGAGGCATTTGTCTTCATGGACGACAATTCTCGACCTCATCGTGCACATCTTGTGAATGCGTTCCTTCAAGATAACGGCATCGCTCGACTACAGTGGCCAGCATGTTCGCCAGACATGAACCCTATCGAACATGCCTGGGATATGTTGAAAAGGGCTGTTTATGGACGTCTTGACCCACCAACCACTCTGAGAGATTTACGCCGAATTGTCGTTGAGGAGTGGGACAATTTGGACCAACAGTGTCTTGATGAACTTGTGGATAGTATGCCACGACGAATACAGGCATGCATCAATGCAAGAGGACGTGCTACTGGGTATTAGAGGTAGTGGTGTGTACTGCAATCTGGACCACAAATGCTGAAAGTCTAGCTGTATGATGGTACAACATGCAATGTGTGGGTCTCATGAGCAATAAAACGAGCTGAAATGTTGTTTGTGTTGATCTCTATTCCCTTTGTATTTAAAGGTTCCGGAACTCTTGGAACCGAGGTGATGCAAAACTTTTTTTGATGTGTGTATATTTAATAGTCCAGTCAGTGATTTTAACCCATCATGCTGAGGCGGTAAACGGATATAGATCGTAGTTTTTTGTAATCGAAGAAATTACGCCTTTTAAGCTTACGTTGGGTAAACCGTTAAAGATACCGGGCAAAGCCGGGGAGGGTTGCTAGTTTTACTAAATAAGACGTAATCTAAAAAGGGAAGGGTGGGTTATGGACAGTGGAGGAGTAAAGTACATCATTTCCAGACCTAATGTAGCCTATATTTATGGCTTCTTCAGTAGTTAAAAATATATTGTGGGTTCTCGTCTCTTTCACTACGGTATTACCGATACCACAATAACATAGGTTATCAGACACATTGATTATTTATTTGTATATATACATGCTCACATACACCCAAGTACACGGGGATAAATGGCCATGATGTGAAATCCCCACAATTGAAACAATAAGCCGGTCAGCTTGAAGCATGAGGATATTTATACCAGTAACTAGGATTTCTGAAGATTCTTCAAGAGGTGGCAACTTCAAAGAGGATTGAAAACAGCTAGTTAATAATTCATACTGTATCATCCCTGTAAGTTTTTCTATGTTGCTCGCGAGAATATTACCCGTGCGTCACAGCCACTTTATAAGATGAAAACCACCACTTTAATGACATCATTAGTATTCCATGTATGTGGTGTAAAGCTTTAAGAGTAGATGCTTTATGGGAGAAGGTGATGTATGTCAACAAGTCGTTAACTCTTCGCTTTTATATTCACAGCAAGTTGCGACCGCCGCGCCGGGGTTGGCCGAAAGTACCTGTGCAGTTCCGAAATAACTATTGCCAAATGTTACGAAATGATTTTTTTTCAGCTAATAGGTCGTGTTGTGTTCATGAAGTAAAAGTCATTAAGAGAGTTAATTTTTCTGGTGTGACCATAGTGCGAACCTGGGACCTTCGAGTTTACGGTCCAATGTTCCTTCCATTGAGATAGTGCGAACAGACATTTGCTCTCTACTTCGCAAAGGTAGACGGCTACTACTGCCATCTCAAGAGCACTATATCGGCAAGGCTCGATAAAATTGCTGAAAAATCTCATTTGGTAATCAAGCGATCGTGAGAAATACAATATTTTGATTGATATAGTTTTCTTTTATTATTTATTTTATTTCTTATTTTAATTTGATTTTATTTTATTTTATTTCTTGTTATTTTATTTTATTTTATCTTATCCTATTTTAAATTTTATTTCGATCTATTTTGTTTGATTTTATTAGATTTAATTTAATTTATTTCTTTATACATTTATTTATTTATTTATTTATTTTATCTACAGTACAGTTAGGACACAATGACCACAATAACTTGGCATACATTATCACTCAAATAAGGGGAAGCGTGTAGGCCCAGTGGTTAATATGCTTGCCTTCTACCGAAACAGATTGGGTTCGATTTACGGTTATTGCATGCGGAGGTTTGGAGTTGAAATATGAATTGCACAAAACGTTTTCCACTTTACATCACTACTTACTTTGTTTGAGGCTTTATGTCCTCTTTGGGTATGTGTTTCGGACCTTTAAAATGGTCCTTCTTCAGCCCGGTTCAGCAAAATATTAGTCTGTTATTTTCATTAATTTGGTGATCGTCATTAAAATATAAAGAAAACCTATTAAAATACATACAATATATGGAGATGAAAATGACACAGGACGATGGATGAATAGAAGTTTTAAAAGTTTTTCAAGTTTTTTAAAACATAATAATAATAATATCATATGGCCTCGGTGCCGGGTGCAAGCTTTGAAATTTGACACCCAGAGGGTAGCTTGCATGTCGAATTTCGTTGTTCCTTGAATCACTATGAAAGTCAAGGAGGTTAGCTATCTAAGCTTCTTGAACACTATAGCACTTTCTAGTAGAGAAATGAGGAACTTTGTGTTGGCGGGAACTCCCGAGATTAATTTTGCCATTATGAACACGGCCTACTGAATTCAAATGGGTTCTTTGACATGCCAACATCGTATGACATGCGTGTCGTATTTTTGCCGCCTTTCAAAAATCACTTACCACGGCCAGGAGAAAACCTGCAATCTTGGGGTTAGTAGACCGACACGCTATCCACTCACCCACCGTGGCAAACGTTATGACGATTTTAAGTGCGCTATTCCATTTTTCCCTGTTTGATTTTGGTGCTCCTAGTGGTTGTTCTGTAAGAATAAACCTGGGTAAGTTTGTGGACAAGAACGTGTGAATGAATCATACGAGCGTTGATCAGTGTCATTTTCATCTCCATATATTGTATATATTTTAATAGGGTTTCTTTATATTTTAATGACGATCACCAAAATTGTGAAAATAACAGACTAAGATTTTGCTGAACCGGGCTGAAGAAGGACCATTTTAAAGGTCCGAAACATGTACCTGAAGAGGACATAAAGCTTCAAACAAAGTAAGTGGTGTTGTAAAGTGGGAAAAGTTTTGAGCAATTGTTAATATTCTACACGGAAAATGTTTATAAAAGATATTCAGTTGAAATATCAGGCCATGTGGTTCGTAAATAGTAGGCCCCGTGGTTCATGATCCTAAGATAAATGGTCTGGTAAAACTGGAAGATTCTATCCACTTTTATCACTCAATAATAGGCTTTCCACGGTGGGTGTCGGTCTACTAACCCCAAGCTTGCAGGTTCGCTTTTGGCCGTGGGAAGTGATTTTTGAAAGGCAGCAAAAATTATGACACCATGTCATACGATGTTGGCATGTCAAAGAACCCATTTGAATTCAGTAGGCCGTGTTCATAATGGAAAAATTAATCTCGGGAGTTTCCGCCAACACAAAGTTCCTCATTTCTCTACTAGATAGCGCTATAGTGTTCAAGGAGCTAAGATATCTAACCTCCTTGACTTTCATAGTGCTTTCAAGGAACAACGAAATTCGACATGCAAGCTATCCTCTGGGTGTCAAATAACAAAGCTTGCACCCGGTATCCGAGGCCATACGTTATTATTATTATTATTATTATTATTATTATTATTATAATCAAAAATAAAGATTTAAAAAATTGAAATTAATCACAGATCAATTCTGAACCAATCACAGTATTGTGTTCCTACCCCTCATTGTTCCTGTTTCAACGGGGTCGGGGACGAAATGAATTTCATAAAGAGCTAAGCGTAGAATATGGCTCTTTATGATTGGGAAACTTGGCCATTTGGAAAGAGGTACGAGCTTTAACGAAGCACTGTTCAAGGATACAGCGAAAGTAACATTACAAATGAGCAAGATCTTGGGAAAAGAAAACTTACCAAGAAACAGGAGGATAGGGCAATGAATGTATTGTGAAGGAAAATTAGTCGGAAGCAATTCTAGAGGTACATTTGATTCTCTTTTGAGTCCTTGTCGAGTCACTGAGGCTGTAGAAGGATGTGGCAGCCATGAGAACAATCTGCAAATTATAGAAACACCGTAAAGCCACCGGGTGAGTTAGCCGCGGTCGTTACGGTGTGACTGCAGACAGTCGCTCACATCCGGGAGGCGAGGAGGTTCGCAACCCCCGCCGGCAACCTTGAGGATGGTCTTCTGTGGTTTCCCATCTTCCTTCCAGGCGAATGCCGGGGTTGGTCCGTAACAATAGGCCACAGCCTCGTCCTTGCATTAACACTTTCCTCCCCAGACAACACTCCACACGCTACGATACTTGTAGCTCACCCCATGGGTGTCCGCATAGAAGCAGCTACAAACTCTGGCGAGCCGAACATGTCCTCGGACACTCCCGGCACTAAAATCTATACGCTAAAAACAAAACAAAAACGTAAAGCCTTCTCGTTTCGTACGAAGGGTGTATAGCTCTGTACATGAAGTAGACACCTGGTTTGTTATTGCTGTATCTTGTTGTGGGTTATTGAGATATGGAGTTTGGAGAGTTGTCAGTACTTACCTGTCCGGTAGCCGCCACATAACGCGCGATCTGCGCCAGTTTCGAGTGCTCCAGCTGCCCTTGCCCCGGCCTGAACACCTGCGCCTCCTTGGCTGCAGCCCGTAGTTCGAACACCGTGGTAAAGTGAATAGTTTGCTGAAAGAAAGACACCATCATATTTATTACACACAATGTATGGACAATTGGATAAGCTTATAAGTTTAAATAGATTAACATGCTCGAGTTAGTGTTCCTATGGTGTGCTGTATAACGTATAACATCATTTAGCCTATCAATTGGCCTAAACTGTGTAGCGATTGTGCTTCTCTCATGATTGCTAGATGTTGCATTTAGTAATCCTATAGAATTCATCATCATCATCACAAATGTCAACAACACCACCATCATCACCACCACAATTATCGTCACCAATTTACCGACAGCAGTGGCTATGCACGTTAAAACGCTGCGTTAGGCCATGGGACCAAGCTCTCTGCTGTCTCGGTAGACGCGTGGGTTCGAGCCCCACTGTCGGCCGTCCTTGAAATGGTTTTCCGTGGTTTCCCCCATTTTCAACACCAGGCAAATGCTGGGACTGTACCTTCTGACAGGCCACGGCCGCTTCCTTCCACATCCTTGCCCAGTTTCATTCATCTTCATCCATTCGATCTCTCATCCCGACGCGCAGGTCGCCCACGGGCGTCGACTAGAAAGACCTGCACTCGGTCTCTCAGGAGGCCACAAAAAAATCACCAACTTCATCATCACCACCATCTGCACCTTCATCATCATCATTATCATCACCAACTGCCCCTTCATCACCATCATCATCTTCTTCTATTTGTCGAATCTCTTGGCATTAACGCAATTAGGTACAGTATTCTAAAAGTCTATTGAACTCTATGAAGGACAGTTGGCCTGAGGATGTATCATTTCGTTGTTGCTCCAGCATATTCCACTATGTGGCACTGTTGGTCACGCCATGCCCGTCATGCCCCTAGCAGTCAATAGCCCCGCATAGCAATGCGTAAGGTTCAATACGTTTAGCGACTTCGGTGGCGTAGTTGGTAGCGTGCTGAGTTTCTATGCCCGAGATCGCGGGTTCAAACCCGGCCGAAGTCGTCGGATTTTTAAGAACGTAAAAAATCCCTCAGTATGCCTACCTTCGGAGGAGAAGTAAAGCCGGCGGTCCCATGTCACAGATTTATGGCATGCTAGAGAACCTTCCACTAATTACACTTGTGGGAAGCTAAATTATAGGTTAGATTTGACTAACGCTCTTAAGTTCCAACGTTCGTCGCCAGGACCTGACTTCGGTGGCGTCTAGTAACCAAGTTCATAACTAGTTGACGGTGGCGCTTGGTAGCAAAAGTAGGAACTACTTGAAAATTGAATGTCTGCAGTCCTTCTTGAATTAGAAACAGATAACACACACTAATACAGCCATCACAATTAACACCGGTTATCAGACAGATTCTATACACTCCCAAAGTACACGGGGCTACACGACCGCGTTGTCGCAGCCCCTAAACTGAGGAACCAACCAACCAATCTACAGTAGGATGGAGGTTCAGATTTCCTGGGATAGTGAACATCCTCATTGCAATTTGACTCAAGGAAAAGGAAGGAAGCTTGTTGTTTTACGTGACCATTAATATTGCAACGGGACGTCCATTATTACATAAAATCTGAATCACTGGACGTGATATTTTACTTCGAAAATCTCACATGCATTCACTGGGAACCGAACCCGGTCCGCCTTTGTGAGAGGCTGACAACTTGACCACTGCACCACTTCTTCCCGGGTGACGGGTATGCCAGTGGGTACACATTGTGGGTACATTCACATTCAATATCGCAAACATATTCAATAGGGTTACAGTTCGGTGAGTTTGGAGGCCAAGTCCGTGCGTATGTTTCTCCAACCATTATTCAGTGAGGAGCGTGATGGTGCAGTGGTCAAGCTGCTTTCCTATCACCAAGGTGGAACAGGTTCGATTCCCGGTCAAAGCATGTGAGCTCTTCGATGTGAAATATCACGTACTGTGGTTCGGATTCCACGTAAACATCGAGGTCGCGTGGCTCATGATCATGAGATTAACGAACATGTAAAACTACAAGCTTCCTTATACTGTACTTAGTGATGCGGGCCCGATATATAGTCTAGGGTATCCAGTTAAAACGTGATACTGTTGTCGAGAAAGATCACCTGGAGATGTCGGTGAGTTAGTAGACCATTATCGCATTTACAATTAAAGGATATTGGTGCAGTGGTCAGCGACAACATAACAGTAGGAGCAATCATATTGTTACGACAATTGCGACTATGTTTCAGCTTGTCACTCTAGGTAACCTTCCTCCATGTATCCAAGGTACTGGCTGCGTGTCAGTGGTAACGTTCTCGCCTGCTGTGCCCAAGATTGCAGGATCGAATCATGGCGCAGTCAGTTGGCATTTGAGGGTGCAAAGATGTGAGGGAGCTGTGTCAGTAGATTTA
The DNA here is from genome assembly GCA_946902985.2 of Meconema thalassinum. Lineage (NCBI taxonomy): Eukaryota > Metazoa > Arthropoda > Insecta > Orthoptera > Tettigoniidae > Meconema > Meconema thalassinum. The sequence goes on from OX336393.1 coordinate 183,606,266, forward strand.
CTGGCCCGTTAAAGATCCCCTTCGGGGCGAAATTCCGGCGCCCCGGTGTCTCTAAAAGCCGCAGTAGTTAAAATTGACGTAAATCTAATAACATTATTATTATTATTATTATTGTCTCATATGTTCACCATATCGTTGGGTAAATTTCACAATTTCTTCGGCATTGTTGCAAGATGGAGAGGAGTCTCTCTACTGGTAGGTTGAGGAACGAACGAACTATGGAGCAGGTCTCCAAATAACTACTTTCTGCATACTGGATGCAGATTATGATGGAGCCCCAGTTTATCGAGGTTGGCCTTCAGCGACTTCGGTATGATCTCTGTGGAAGAGATTATGATAGGCAATACAGCGGCAAATTCCTGTCGCCACATCTGTCGGATCTCTTTAGCCAGAGGCATGTATTTCGTCACTTTCTCAGCATAATTGTGCTGGATATTATGCGAGTTAAGACTGCGATGTCTAATACAAGAGTTTTCTTCTGCACTTTATCAATAATAATAATAATAATAATAATAATAATAATAATAATAATAATAATAATAATAATAATAATACAAAACCACAATGCCCTGGTTTATGAATACCAAAGTCGACCTCAAATTACTGCATCTAAAACCCGACGACGCCTTCAATAGAGATCTCTTCCGCAAAAAGATACTGACTAATGGGCTAACCCGAGATGAGACATCGAACCCGAAAAGAAGACATGGTACCACCTGGACAGCGGAGCGCAAGATGGCCCACTCACAGAGAACGAGGGAATTCTGGGCTCAGAGGAAGGCGAAACAAATTGCCAAGTGTAGCAAGACTTAACGTGGTCCTAGATGGCCTCAACGAATTATATAATAATAATAATAATAATAATAATAATAATTATTATTATTATTGACTCCAAGGTCCCCTGACACATTTCGATGGCCTATGCTAAGTATCGTCCGTGACGACACAGGTTCAGCAGGGGGAATCTTTGGCTACTGAACCTTGGTCTACGCAATCTACGTCATACGTGTCGTACTTGCCCTCTGTTGTACTGGTGGATCGGAAGTTCCACTGTAGAGATAACAGTGCTGACACACGACACTCGCCGGTGGTCGGCCGAGTTTTAATGCCTGCCCCTAGCTCAAGAATACTCGATGCTGGGCTACGAAATATTGGTAGGCCTACCACATCGTCAGGCCCCAACTATCTGTCCGCAGTCAAAGTCAGCCAGTTTACTTACTGCTATGCAGAGTTAACAAAGAAATATCGCATCCCAAAATTTTCCGATCTCACTGAAACTTTGAATAGTTATTGGCCAGATAGTAGGAAACATCTGTAATAGTATTTATACCCAAACTCACTCGCTCTACCCCAAGAGACTAAGTATGGCAACTAAACTTGGTGCGTTTCAAGTGGGTGCGCACTTTGAATTCTCATAATCCCTCCGAACAATCGCACTCCCCTAGCAGGCTGTCAATCGTGAGATGGCCTGGTGTACATGTTGGGTGGAGTAGTTGTAGCAGTGCGATTGGTCGGAGGGAACTCAGTGCGCACACCCACCTGTGGTGATACTGGTCTCGTCTTAGCTTATCTGAAGGTTAGTAATGTGCAGGGATCGGATGTTTAAGACCTAAAAATAGCCCGAATATGCCAGCATGACGAAATATGACTAAACAATGACATTATCATCATCAAAGTCCCACTCCAGTCACCCGGGTCTGGTTTACAAACCTCCTCCACTCCTTTCGGTCCTTCCATTTTTCCAGTTCCATCACTTCTGCCACATCCAATCCAGCTTCTCCAATGTCCTTCAAAATTTGGTCCAACCACCTTCTTCTTGGTCTTTCCCTTGACCTCTCTTTCTAATTCCCTTCTTGCTACTCTTTATTTACCCATTCTTTTTACATGTCCGAACCAACGTAACCTTGCTTTCTGTATCTTCTGATTTAATGGTCCCATATTTAATTCTTCTCTGATTTTAGTATTTTGAATTCTATCCCTTCTTGTCTTTTTAGCTGAAGTTCTTAAAAATATCATTTCTACTGCTTGTATCTTACTATTTTGCCTTTTATTCGTTATCAGTGTTTCCAGTCCATTTGTTACATTTGGTATGAAATACTGTTTATATAATGTTAATTTCGTTCTCTTGGGCACTTTGTAATCCCATAAAAGTTCTCTGACTTGGTGATAAAATGACCTGAAAATGACTGATTTAAATATGGCCGTTTCTTTTTAGTTATAAATCCGAACGACAATTCCTTCGAGATTAAATTGTTAACTAAATTCATTATTCCTATTGTCATATTCATTTCCTGAATATAACTTACAAGTTCCCGTTCAGTAAGTTGACGATGATTGCACACCTACAGCTGCCGTCAAACCTCCGAGATATGTCGTTCTTACCAACAAATGCTCAAAATATGACCTAATGGTAAAAAATGTTCGAAATATGCATTTATATGACAAATAAATACCACTGTATTGTGACGATAATCACACGATTTGCATCAGAAACCAATCGGGCAAGAGAATAGAAGCAAAGGAAACAAGATGTTCAGTAAAGAACATATAGCCTACTTTCTCCTGAATGCATGGGTATTGTTATAACGCTTTGTCCTTTTCAAGGAGTGTAATTGAATGTTGGTTGTAGTAGCTTGTTGAAATACAACGTGCTATAGGGATATTAAACATGAATATGAGATGCCCTTTTCTAGTGCTACCTCTGTAAAAAAAATCATTCAATTCGGTTTCACCGTGTTTGAATTAATAGGAGGAATCGATTTGCACACATACTTGGCCACCATCTGCAAACTATTGGGCTGATGATCTTGCAGTTTGGTCAGAATATGCTTCGCACATAAAGATATGTTGTTGCAAAATTTGGTAGAGACTAGATTATTAGGTTGGTCGTAATTACATTTTAGCTTTTAACATTTGGGTGGCCGCGATTACGTTTCCGTCAAGATGGCGGTGATATAAAACATGATACTAAGGTGCCATTTGCTAGTGCTACCTCTGTACCAAATTTCGTTCCATTCGGTTTCACCGTGTTCGAATTAATAGGGGGAATCGATTTTCACACAAAGATGGCCGCCATCCGCAAAATATTAGGCTAATGACCTATTAGATTGGTCAAAGGATGCTTCCTCCATAAAGGTATGTTATTGCAAAATTTGGTAGAGATCGGATGATTAGGTTAGTCGTAATTTGATTTAAGCATTGAACATTTGTGTGGCCGCCATTACGTTTCTGTCAAGATGGCGGCGATATAAAACATGACACTGAGGTGCCCTTTGCTAGTGCTACCTCTGTACCAAATTTCGTTCCATTCGGTTTCACCGTGTTTGAATTAACAGGGGGAATCGATATTGACACAAAGATGGCCGCCATCCGCAAACTATTAGGCTAATGACCTATTAGATTGGTCAAAGGATGCTTCCTCCATAAAGGTATGTTATTGCAAAATTTGGTAGAGATCGGATGATTAGGTTAGTCGTAATTTGATTTAAGCATTGAACATTTGTGTGGCCGCCATTAAGTTTCTGTCAAGATGGCGGCGATATAAAACATGACACTGAGGTGCCCTTTGCTAGTGCTACCTCTGTACCAAATTTCGTTCCATTCGGTATCACCGTGTTTGAATTAATAGGGGGAATCGATATTGACACAAAGATGGCCGCCATCCGCAAACTATTAGGCTAATGACCTATTAGTTTGGTCAAAGAATGCTCCCTCCATAAAGGTATGTTGTTGCAAAATTTAATAGAGATCGGATGATTAGGTTAGTCGTAATTTGATTTAAGCTTTGAACATTTGTGTGGCCGTCATTACGTTTCCGTCAAGATGGCGGCGATATAAAACATAACACTGAGGTGTCCTTTGCTAGTGCTACCTTTGTACCAAATTTCGTTCAATTCGCGATCACCGTGTTCGAATTGATAGGGGGGGACCGACATTCAGAGTACACACACTCACACACACACACACACACACACACACACACACACACACACACAGACTCACACACACACACACACACACATACACACACACAGACAGACACACTTTTTTTCGCCCTGTGCTGATCTCATAAGTCTACTTTAATTTTTTGCAAAAATCGAAAGTAGGCTAAAAATATGATTTTTCCTCAACATCCGAACCCTAGTAATATCCACGCTCTCCAGGGTTGAAGTCGAGTAGCATAAATTATTGAAATATTTAAAAATTAGGAGTGACGTACTGAGCGATTGTGTTCCAAAATATTGGCGTGCTTTTCAGGTAATACACAGCATATAATCATATTATGATTCTGTTTTAGGTTTAATGTTTCTTTCCATCTCTACCCTATATTTCAAGTTATAACTTTTTCTTGCTGCTGTATGAGATTTTATACAATACCTTCTCCCGTCATGTGCAGTAAATCGTATGCTAGTACTTCGTACGCTTTTTTAGCAGCTGTAAGTGACCAATTCAGCCACAAGGACTTTCAACATCCGGTTGTGTCTGTAGTCAGTAGTTCCGTGCTGCACACCACTTATGGTTTGAGAGCAATTACTCCCCGAATCAGTGTCAGTAACAATTGTATAGTTATATTTTTATGAACTTTTAGAATAGTGTGGAATTTGTGTATTCTGTATATTTATTTGTTCATTATATTTTTAAACTCTAGAATTGATGAACTCAATTTGGTTCGTTTCTTTCACAAGGACCGAAGCAACTCCACCAATAATTGACCGTAATTATTACACATACTGTTAGAGTCATCACAATAACACAGGTTATAAGACAAATGCTATTCACACAAGGCAATGGGACTGATGACCAAACATAACCCAAGCTTATAATTGAGACAACAGTTTATGAATGTGAGCCTGGCGCTAGATAGATATTGTTAAGTTGTGATGCTTACCTTCGACTGGAAGATGTCCTCAATGTTGACGTTGTTGCTCTGAAACAGAAAAGTAAACATTAGACTGGAGCTGAAGTGATACAGGTGCGCTGAATTAATGTACTACCAAGCAACAACATAACAAACACCATTTTGCAATACGATGCCATTATAGAGTGTGAATATAACCTAATAACGCGCCGGAAAATTATCGACCGAACTGGTCAACGCTGGCGGTATCGCCGATAGGTCGGCTGACCGCAGCCGGGCCAGAGAGGAGCCGCAATAATAATAATAAAATATTATTATTATTATTATTATTATTATTAATAATAATAATAATAATAATAAATCAAAGGAATAATCCTCAGCTAGTTGTGGGTAAAATTAATGTTTGTGAACATTGTGGAAGAGTTTGTGGCTCCAGAATTGGGCTACACAGTCATCAGAGGACCCACAGACATTGAGGTCTTATTGTCTCAAAGAAGTCAAAATACTCGTTTGCGAGTGATAGCCTATCATCATTATCATCACCATCATCAATAATAAGTAATAGTACAGGTAATAATAACAGTAATATTATTAATAATAACAGTGATATCAAAAATAATAATAATAATAATAATAATTAGTAATATTAATGTCAAACGTAAATGTAAATCATCTCTTTTGCAAAACAATGAGAGTGTAAGCATGTTGTAACTATACTGTATCTGGTCACTTTTGACAATAGTCTAACATTATCAATATACTAGTAGTTTCAGTTTTAATTTTTATCTGTCAACTTTAAAATATTTTCTGGTCCGCAAGCTATTGGTGATTTGACTGTTTGATCAGCGGGTATGAAATGGTTGCCAACCCCTGATGCAATACTACAAGCTTCCTTCCCGGTTAAAGATTCAAACTCTCATCACGTCCAAAAACTTTCTGACAAATGGTAATAAATAAAGACTATGGACCTTAACATTCTTGATTTTCCAATCTATAAATCAATCAATCAAAATCAGTTAAATACGTTTTATGAGGCCAAAGTGGTTGCTAGCATCGTGCGGTAAGACCACTGTTGCAATCTGGAGTGAATCCATGGTACTGTGACCCAAACCAACAGCACTTGTAGCATGCAATGCCTTGTCTACTTCTCCGAATGTTGTAAAAAAAAAAAATTGCTGTGTAATCTCAGAATAATTAGCCTACTTTCCTCATTTTCCAAAAATGAGGTGAAAGTAGACTTACGAGATTGATCAGGGAAAATGTGTGTGTCTGTCCTTCTGTCTGTCTGTCTGTCTGTCTGTCTGGCTGTGTCCCCCCCCCCCTATCAACTCTTAATCGGCTGCAGCTATTGAAACCAAAATTTAGTAAGAGTAACGATCTTTACCTGAATATCTCACGGCCATATTTGAAATTGACGTCAGTGCTACCAACTACTGAAATATAGCAATTGAGCTCTATGTTGGATATCTCGGTAGTTATGCATGCGAACTATTCCAAAATTAGCACACATATAAATAATAACATTCCAGATTAATTTTCAGAACTCCATACTGAGCCCGCCTGAGCTTTTCGGTGATATTTCTACGAATGTTTATGCACATGCCATGCTTCATCATTAAACGAGCCCTGGAAGCAGCGCGGCATGTCACGAGAAAGGGATGACGTCTTGACTCTGTACATTCACCCTAAATATTTTTCTGAGCACACATTATTCTACTTCTTGATTGTAAAAGTCTCAGAACTTTCCACTTCGTCATTCAGCATCAGATAAACAGCAGGGCTAGCCCAAGCTCGCTCACAACCAATTTTGTAGCCGTCCGAGTAAGACGGCTGTGTAGACCGTCCGTGGGACGAGGAAATTACAAGTCCACCCATGTGGTGATGAATATCTACAACCATCGAGTATAATTTGATACGATAATTCGTGAAGTGAATGCGAAACCAACAGTATTGGCAATTTGTAAGTCCATTGTGAAAATTGTGATATATTTCCGACATTATTTTTTGGTCACGTGGAACACCACATTTCGACACGAGGGCCAATGTAAAATTGAAGTCCCCGAGGGTCGTGAAATATTGTGAAAGCATTAGCAATCAACGATCATCGTGTGTAAAAAGGCACACCACAGTTCTAATGTGTATTACAACTCAAAGTGTAATGAATTTTGACACAGGGTTATCACGGTCCAGAGCGATATTTGCTATCGTAAAATCTGTGAGCATAACAATGCATGTGTTACATAGCATCTGTGAACGCAGACAGTGAAGGCCTTTTTGATAATAAGTCTGCAATATTATAATGTAAAATCAGTGAGAATTCTGATCAATTGCCACGACTCGATAATTCTAAACTCTGTGAAACCACGTGTGGAATCTCTAATAAGATATGTTATCACGACATAAGCCACATGTGCATCTTTCTACAAGTACTGTCCTTGGGTGACATGGAGTAGACTTCTACAATGTGAGGGGAATATCTTAAGAAGAGGAACTTTGTCATGGCAGGAGGAGAACCTTACAGCCACGAGGGACACGGTTCTAGGACGCCCATCCACCCGAAAGCTGATCGCAGGGAGGAGATGTACGTGTACCAGACACGTGGACGCAGTAGGAGTCTGGAACGGAGGAGGCTTGATCCAAGAAGCCTGGTTTGGAAACACCATTGGAACCCTCCAGGTCTTTGTTACCCCTCAATTATGATGAAACTGAGATGAGGCGAATTGTACTGTAAGTCTGCATCTTCTCATTTGTGTGTTTTTTTCTGTGGTAGATAGAATGTAGTATAGTTAACCGGACTTGTGATAACCAGCTTAGGTAGGATATTTCTAGTTAGCTTTTTGCAAACTTTCTTTTTCAGTGTGAGTTAGTCACCGTTTGGTGCATTCTGTTAGATGTCAGTCGGACGTAACGTCCTAACAACTTGCTAGACTACATATCATTTTGATCTGTTTTGGTCAACCCTTAGTGTGGGGTAGATTTTTAGGAAGGATGGACAGCCATTCTTTGGTTCATTTTTGCTGTAACCCCTTCCATGTCACTTCCAAGGTACGCCACTGCTTGTTTAAGAAGGCCGTATCGTTTGATGAGCGACTGACGTCATCACATTTATAAGAATTTATGTTATTTACAGTTAATGTGAAGCTTTGAAGCCACATCAGTTCTAGAAAGAACGTACAGGGATTATATTTAAATATACCTGAAGAGCATCGAACCCTGATACTCTCCGTATCATTTTAGACATCTTAGCAGTTGTAAGATTGTTATCATTGTTATATTTAATTTGTGTGAAGTCTTGAACACGCAAAGTTTTGTATTTAAGAAATCTATATATTAGTCGAGTGACATTTCTTTGTCAACTCAGAGCACTCCAGAGAGAGTGGGATATCTTTGTGAAATTATTACTTGGAATTTTAATACATAACTTATCATTGTACACCGTATATTTACGTGGTACATTTTCTTCGAGTGTTTATTGGTTATAAATTATTATGTTTGAGCCAGCATGATTCACTATAGGAACTTTATTGAGTGAATTCTAGCATGCAGTATGTGTAATCAGTTGCCGGATGCAACTATGAAGCTAACGTGCTTTGCCAAGCACCAGTGAGAACGGGTTTCCATTACCCTGAGTACACTACGCTCTCTTTTGTGAGACCACTTCATTACTTTCAGACCGATGCTAGTGCATCGTATTTACCGTTTGGAGAATTGATTCATTATTTGGAACAAGGCCAGCGACCATGTTGTTGGAATCAGATGCTTTTGCTGACGTCATGTAGGCGAGCATGTTACCTGTTTTGATCGCTATTGGAGAGCGAATTCATACTGACAACAGTTGAGAGTGTGTAATTTTTATAGGAAGCTAGATGTTGTCTATTATATATTGGTGATGTAGACACCCTGTTTGAGGCTATTGGTGTAAAATTTTGAGTGCATGGAATGCGCTGTCGTTCAGAGTTCCTTCTTGCGACCATTATTTCCGGGACTATTCCGGGACTAGTCCAAGACTGCATCAGGAGAGCTGTGCGCCCCTGACAGTTATATTTTGCAACCGAGTCATGTCAACTCGTGTTATTGTGCCGACTATTGAGTCGATGTTTTTCAAGTGATTGATCTTACAGAAGACTTCACTTTGTTTAGCCTAGGTGTCCTGAAATCATCAGCCAATCGTCATAAACCAAGGACAAATCTAAACTACGCTCCTAATAATAATAAATGCATAATTATTGTAAACAAATGCTAAATAACTATGACAGTGAACTTATACTTGATTTCTCAACGTTGTGCCAGCTGCTTGATTCCATTTGGATTTTTTCCATTTCCACCGGGAAATGACTTGAGACATATTACACTACTTTGAGACGACGGAGCAGCGTACGAACCAGTAGTTCATACCTGGTGACGAACGATGCTCATGCGACCTAAGTTGCGATTTTCATCACGCAGTTGCCACCATAAATGACACAAGTAGATGACCTTTGGATACAAAGAGTATTCAAACGTGCAGGCAGGGTTTAATAAGAGATCATGTGAATGCTGTGTTTTATTTATTTCTTGAAGTGTTATTACTACATGTTAACCCATTGTACCCTTAGTTTTAAAGAGTGAATTTAATAATTTTTGTTTGCTGTTCAACATGTAGCTCTTTATGTAACATTTGTTCTTACGGTAGTCATTCGCCTTAAATGCTTTTTGTAATGTTAGGACTTAGCTAGATTCAGTAAATCGTAATTGTAAATTCGGGAGTGGTACCGTCATAAATCTCATCTGCTTATTGTTTGTTAACTTAGCTTCTGTTTTACATATTAACCCATTTCATCTGTGTAGGGTCTACTTTTCGTGGCACTACCCTAGCTTTGTTGTTTTCTTTGTGTAATAGATCTTTCGCGAGGGTTTTAAACTTCAATCAGTGTAAGATTCTTGACCCTTTCTTTTTCTTTTCTATTGCTTGCGGTAATAGCCCGAAACAAACCATCCGAACTAGGATAGGTGTTTGTTATTTTTAATAAATTTTACCCGAGTTTACTTAAGTCTGGATGTTATTATTTTGTAGTTTAAGTGTTTCTGCGGTGTACTTCTTGGGATATTATTGACACATACCTTGTCTGCCTGGATCCCCCCTTGATCTTGCGTCTCGAGCGCACTAACCTATAAAAAGTACATCCAATCCCCTTCGGCTTATGTGTCCGGACGGTGAGTTGTCCGGGAAGTCATTTCGGTTAGTGACGACCCGGACGGCTCGTCTGACGGGCTCATACACCTACTATTTAAAATGGCGCCCAACTAGTGATGCCGATTTGGGCATAGTAGCCATCACCACCTGTCGTTTTCTTTTAAGACGATGTTAACACTGTTTAAAGACAAATTGACTGGACTGGGACGAATTCTAGAAGGTTGTAGTGATGTTCAATTAGCCGTGTGGCATTCTGGTGTTCTAAGACCACGAAGGTGAAGCGCAATTAGATGATTAAAATCAGTTTAGGATGTTTCTTTGCTCACGCTTCATATTAAGTAAAGGTAATGTTTTGCTTTGCTTATTGTGGATGTTTGTAAATGTAGAATCACTTAGGTGTGTACTCCAGCTTTACTCGTGCTGTTTATTGAAAGAAAGGAAGCTTTCTACCACAGTAATTCCCTGTTTTAGACGTATGTTCTCTTCGTAAGGATATTTCCCTAGTTTTCTCATATTTGTTATTGTGTCATGGATGAGGCGATAATCCGCCGCTTTGAGGAGATGATGGTTGGGGTTAATGCTAACCTTACCCAACTGAGGACCGATTTAGGCCAAGTAAGAGATGATTTAGGGGCCAATACAAATGCTATATGTATTGCTAACGCAGCAGTTGTAGCTAACACTGCCACTTTGAACACTGTTAATGAGGGACTTAATGATGCTAGAGGTGACCTCGGTAATGTTAGAGGCGACCTCGAAAATGTTAGGGGCGACCTCGAAAATGTTAGAGGCGACCTCGATAATAATACCGCCACTCTCAGAGGCGACATGAATGAGGTTAGAGGCGGTGTAAACAACGTTACGGTAGGTCTTAACAAAGTCAGGGCTGACATGGAGGCTAACCGGGAGGAGGTCAACCGTAATCTCAATGCAGGTTTAGCAGCTGTTAGGGTCGACGTTTTTTGACATCAGCAGAATGTTAATAATAGGCTAGATGCTTTAACGGTGGATCTAAACCGTGCAAGGGGGAGGTGTAGACCAGAATCGCCGCGTTAGATGAGACTAATGAGAACAGAGCCAGAGAGATTACTACTCGTCTAGAAGCGACAGTGACCAGGATCCAAATTGACATGGGAGCCGATCTCGACCATACTAGGGAAGAGTTGGGAGGTCGCGTGACTCACGTTGAGGGATTTATACAGCAAGTGAAGAAAGAAGTTGGTACTGTGAACGCAGGGCTGACACTAATGAGGGGTGCCGCATACGCTGTTCATACTAATGTTCAGGTTGTTGGAGCCGAAGTCATTCAACTAAAGCAAGAATTAGCCACGACAAGCAAGGGTGTTGATGAACTTAACAGTACTATAAGTGAACTTCGCGAGAGAGTTGATGTTAACAGGGAGGAGATAGGCGTTGTCATCATGCTTTTGAGAGGGGATCTTAAGGAACATAAGATCATCGTCGAAGGTGAAGTTGCTAAGGTTAGGGACGAGGTAACAGAGCTCAGAGGAGATGTTGCCGTCGTGAAGGATGACGTATTCCAAGTCCGTGAAGATGTGTCAGGCTTTAGGGAGGAAGTTGATGCACTTCAGAAACGTTTAGAAGAAGTTGCCACAAAGGAAAGACTTCAACTCAGCTCCAATGTCCGAATTGCCATCCGTGAAATGGACCAATGTCTACGAGGCAAGATAGAAAGAGTTGAATTACAGGTAAAAGAATTGGGCCGGCAAACGGAGGAATTAACCGCTCCGGACTGGGACGAGCTAGATAAAAGAATACAGGACTTGATGGAGGCGAAGCCCAGAGATGCAACTAATCCAGCAACAGTCAACGAGCAGACTACACCTCAACGTAACATGACAGATGGGACGCAGCCATCTGATCAAACTAACTCGCCGTTTGCAGTGCAACAGCCACAGTTTATGGATGTTGTACCACCTTGTAGGAGTAACTTTGTAGGAGACAAACGATACAACCGTCAGCTCCACCTCAATTCCAAAACAGCATATTCACAGGACAGCCAAAATGACGTAATGATAATAAGGTCACGTGAGGAGCAGCCAGCAAAATTTTCTGGAACCGGAAGTGGTGTCACTCCCGTAGAATTTCTGGCTAGTGTGGAAAGCTACCTCAGCGACACAATGGTAACTCCGTAGAGGGAGTTACGCGTGATTGAACGCCTTTTGGAGGGACAGGCAAGTACTTGGTACAGGTCCTTCCGCTATTCATTAGCGGGGTACCAAGACTTAGGGACGCTTTCCTAAGGACGTATTGGTCGAGCGACATTCAGAAAGCAATTCGAGCAGAGATGTACACGAATCGGTACAGCTCGAATCTGCCGACTCGCTACGCCAAGTACTTTGCCACGAAATTGGCCAAATTAATATGCCTTAAGCCACCGCTGTCCGAGGAAGATTTAATAAACACTATTATTTGGCAGTACCCGGCCGACGTACAGAAAGTTCTAATCGCCGCGGGAGCGAAAACATTCTGGGAGTGTGACCAGATTCTGAGGAGACTTGACTCAAGCGCAGAACAGTTCTCACCGCACCACAACACGACACGTAAACCTGTTAATTGTCGACAAGGTTTGCTAAACACTTAAGCCGACATAAAACAAACGGTAACAACCAACAGTATCATCGCGGGATTACCAATTTCAATCGACGTTCATGGAGTGGAACTCCTTACTCCAGAAACGATCAACGCGGGAACCAGGGATACTGGAATAGCAGGTTCAATAGAGGAAACAACGGTAATCGTCAACAAGAAAATCAGAACCGCCGAGGGAATCAAGATACACGTCGTGCACGTCAGGAAGAATCCGTCGAGACTATGGGTATGGTGGGGGATACAGCAGGGATCGCGACCCCAGATACCAGCATGACAGAGATTGGCGTGGACGTGCGGAAGAAAGCCAAGAGTATATTCGACAACTCCGGGAACGGAAGGAAGAGGCAGACCAAAGCCAAACGCCGCGGGAAGACTCACGTAAGAAGGAGAACCGCAGGATCATTACCGCTGATATTCATCAGATAGATGTAGCACCGACGATGTCCGATGAGGATTTCCGCGAAATCACCAACCGGATGGACGCTGCCAGAGAACGACGCCTGGAGGAGAGAAGAAAGAACGGATGGTGATGAAGAATGAAGAACGAAGACGAACTACGACGACAAACGACGAACCATGAATTGAGATAACATCCACCGAGGGGAGATGTGGAAAAAAATATCACCAAGCTTAGATTGACTGTTAGATAAATAAAAAATGCATCCCTACATTTTTATTTAAGCCGACGGAGGAGCATATGAGCCCGCCTGAGCTCATTGCTCGGTGATATTTCTACGAATGTTTATGCACATGCCATGCTTCATCATTAAACGCGCCCTGAAAGCAGCGCGGCATGTCACGAGAAAGGGATGGTGTCTTGACTCTGGACATTCACCCTAAATATTTTTCTGAGCACCCATTATTCTACTTCTTGATTGTAAAAGTCTCAGAACTTTCCACTTCGTCATTCAGCATCAGATAAACAGCAGGGCGAGCCCATGCTCGCTCACAACCAATTTTGTAGCCGTCCGAGTAAGACGTGCTGTGTAGACCGTCCGTGGGACGAAGAACTTACAAGTCCACCCATGTGGTGATGAATATCTACAACCATCGAGTATAATTTGATACGATAATTCGTGAAGTGAATGCGAAACCAACAGTATTGGCAATTTGTAAGTCCATTGTGAAAATTGTGGAAAATTGTGATATATTTCCGACATTATTTTTTGGTCACGTGGAACACCACATTTCGACACGAGGGCCAATGTAAAATTGAAGTCCACGAGGGACGTGAAATATTGTGGAAGCATTAGCCATCAACGATCATCGTGTGTAAAAAGACACACCACAGTTCTAAAGTGTATTACAACTCAAAGTGTAATCAATTTCGACACAGGGTTATCACGTTCCAGAGCGATATTTGCTATCGTAAAATCTGTAAGCGTAACACCGCATGTGTTACATAGCATCTGTGAACGCAGACAGTGAAGGCCTTTTTGATAATAAGTCTGCAATGTTATAGTGTAAAATCAGTGAGAATTCTGATCAATTGCCACGACTCGATAATTCTAAACTCTGTGAAACCACGTGTGGAATCTCTAATAAGATATGTTATCATGACATAACCCACACGTGCATCTTTCTACAAGCACTGTCCAATGTGAGGGGAATATCTGAAGAAGAGGAACTTTGTCATGGCCGGAGGAGGACCTTGCTGCCAGCTGTTAATAAATGCTCTCTCTATATTTGTTTAATCCTATTATCAATATGTCGGAATGTATGCAAGCCATCAGCTCTAAACTTTGCACACGTATAATATCTGACATTCTAGATTAATTTGGAGTAACTAATATACCTCAGTGCTGCCAACATGACTCTAAGCTTTCAGAAGGTTTCAATTTTTAATTACATGTAACTTCTATACTAACAAATGGATTTTATCCAAAATTGCTACTATAATAGATCGTAATATTTCAGATTAATTCTGAACACCACATACATGACATTGCTCCCAACATGATTTTAGGCGCACTCATAAATCCAATATCAAACAGCATGTACGGTAACGTCCATACTATCCATTAGACTTCAACCAAATTTTGTACGTGCATTCTGTACCTTAAGAGATGGAACTAAGAATATATTCAGAGTCACCAGGACTGCCAACTGTAGTAAGTTACTCCATTAGGCTGCACTATTTCATGTGTATTTCAAACTGCAGTTGGGGCCTACTTAGAAATGTTAGTATTACCAACTTGTTTTCGTCATTATTCTAGATAGGTCAACAATTTTAAGAAAAGTAGTCTCTTTAGTTCGTTACGGAGCGACTTGTTTTTTAAAAATCCTGGTCACGAGGAACCTCGATCACTGGTCTAAAGTTTCGTACGATTTGAGTAATTAGGGCAAAAACCCCCCATGTACCTCGTATACCATCTCTAGGTGAAGTATTTTGGAAAACTTACGCACACGAGCGATGTTCCAACTTTAAGAGACCAAGTCAAGGAATATTATTATGAATAGTGAGGACAAAAGGACTCTCGGAATTCGGAATAGGAATTTGTAACATCTTCTAAATAACAATATTATTATTATTATAATTATTATTATTAATAATAAAAAATAATAAAAATAATAATATCATATGGCCTCGGAAGCCGCGTGCAAGCTTTGTTATTTGCGCCCAGAGGGCAGCTTGCATGTCAAATTTTGTTGTTCCTTGTAGCGCTATGAAAGTAAAGGAGGTTAGATATCTAAGCTCCTTGACTCTATAGCGCTTTCTAGTAGAGGAAGGAGGAACTTTTGTGTTGGCGGAAAACCCCGAGATTACTTTTGCCATTATGAACACAGCCTACTGAATTCAAATGGGTTCTTTAATATGCCAACAACGTATGAAATGCATGTCGTGATTTTTGTCACCTTTCAAAAATCACTTACCATGGTCAGGAGGAACCTGCAAGCTTGGGGTTGGTAGTCCGGCACGATAACCACTAACCCACCGTGGCAAGCATCTTCTAAATCTTCCCTCTACTTAGGAAACATCTCAAGTCTCAATCTCCCCCGATCTTGGTGAAACTTTGTATACAAGTTGGCCTGGTCACATGGGAAATAGCTGTGATGGTATTTTATACCCAAATTTATTTGGTCTATCCCTGCAGGGGAAGACGTTTCTGAACACTGAACGGTCCTGGTGGGTGAGTACGTCGAGTCGTCATATTCTCTACGACAAAATAATTAAGATATTTGTCACTTGTAAGACCTATTCCGGAATACGCCTCGGCGTAGGGCTCATTAATGAGTTGGAAATAGTACAAAGAGTGGTCGCTAAATTTTTGCTCAGTAACTTTAATCCCAGGAGCAGTGTGACCCGTATGCTAAAGAAACTTGGGTGGGAATCACTTGAGACTAGGAGGATGAAATCGAGACTCTGCGCTATGCATAAGACATATACTATACCCTTCAGTGTTCTTCTAGGATGCCGACTCTTGCTCGGGTAGTGGTCTGTTCGGTGTGGCTCTAACTTATTCTAAACATTCTAGGAATATCGTCACAGGATCACAGGAGGCTTAACTTAAAATCAGTATGTCAGAGAACTCCTAATATAAAATAATTTTATTCACCAAAATATCATCTCCCTTTCTCCCATCCATAGACAAATAAAAACAAAATAAACTCCTTAAATTACTCTAATCAACAACATCAAAAATGCAAAAATAAAGTTATCACACTGGCTGAAACCAGGAGAAGAAAAATAATCTATTTTACTGCAGTCCACTGCTTCAAGTTCAAGAATTACGTCAACAGGCTTAGTTCAAATAATTATGGCTTAAATAACCCAGCCATTCTATCACAACAAATATGCGCACTCATGTTTATAACTTGCAAAATTGGTTTTTGGGAACTCGGACATGTTTTCTCGTACAATCATCATCTTTCCTCACAAGAGTCAGATAATGAAGGCAATAGATTTATTCTAGGTTACAGGCATGTGTGTATTTCTAACTTACAAACAATTACTTCTCTCAGAGCCATGACTCCGTTAATTATGGTAAAATGAACAAGTCAACATACATGAAGCATCAAATAAATACTTCGGCGGCCGGTGCCCCGTGATTATTAATAAACAAACAATTATAATGAATGCACTCAAAAATAATGACAATACAAGACGTCGCTTCCTAAAGCGGCACAAAAGAATAAACCCTGGGAAGCCGGACTACCTTCCCTCAAGAATACAATAACAACCTCGACCTTGTGACAGACACTCTCTCCACCCTAACCAGCTGGGCCGGCAATAACCTTCATTGCCCCTTTTAGAATTCAGACGGCTGACCACATTTCTACCTGCTTCTTAAGACTCCCTTTTGACTACCTGGGGTTCGAGCTGTACATTACTTTTCCGACGGAGCTAAAGTGGACTCTCATCAGACAATGAACTCAATCATTTCACTTACCATTTATATCATCGTAGAACGCGGGAATATCACCTCCGCTATTAATTTTACTTACCATTTATATCATCGTAGAACGCGGGAATATCACCTCCGCTATTAATTTCACTTACCATTTATATCATCGTAGAACGCGGGAATATCATCTCCGCTATTAATTTCACTTACCATTTATATCATCGTAGAACGCGGGAATATCACCTCCGCTATTAACTCTGCTCAACCCAGGATCGACTCTCAACCTTTTCTGAATATATCACATTACCATCCAGCCTTTCTTGTCTTACCTTCCTTTACCTTAATGTGATCATCACTTACCATACTTATTATTCACATAATTTCAGTGTCACTTACTGGTCTTGTCACAATACCGAGCTGTCTTTCCCATATTAGCTTTTACGTTCATATCGTGCATAAGCACTATCAAACCAATTATTCCCTTAACTGTGCATTCAGCAAGATTACTGACACTCAAAACAAAACATATTAAAATAGAATTTTGATGCTCATATACTTATTACGTTATAAAACACACAAAAATAATCATTACTGATAAATACAAAAATCTACACAAAACATGCCCGCTATGCCTAAAATATCTATTTTCATCATAATTGCTTATGATCGAGATAAACTTATCCGATTCCCTTGATGGGAAACGCTATGGCCAACATGCCCCATACAATATTTACTTATCTCCCATACATCCTGATGCTGCTCTGGTCCTTGATATCAGTCTTCTTGATTAGTTGGTTCATCTTGCTAGGAGGATAATTTACACACGGTTTCCAAAATTTCACCAAAGCAAAGGTCCACTGTGAATTATTATTATTACAATGCACGGTTCTCGCATATGAAGCTCCTATCTCCTATAGCTATTATCAACCTACTTAGTTCAGCTGACAGTTCGATAGCTTCATAAATCACTGGTTTAGCTACTGATAGCTCGGGCGGCTATACCTATCATTATAACTGCGTCGTACTGTTATGATATGCACTGTTCTAATTTGCACTCGCGAATACTTAGCGATATTCAAATTTCAGAGGTATACTTGCTCCTACTTATAAAACTTGTAAAGAATGTTACTTTTCTGACGGCTACTGGGTTCGGCTTCCGCCTCTACAGCGCGGAGTAAAACTTATAAAAACTTGTAAAAATCACGGTACTTTCTGATCGTCCGGGGCAAAGGCTTCCGCCTCCAGCAATGCCCCAAAAAAGACTTGTAAAACTTGTAAAAATCACGGTACTTTCTGATCGTCCGGGGCAAAGGCTTCCGCCTCCAGTAATGCCCCAAAATAGACTGACTTCGCTGCGTCTCCGACCAATATTTTTACGATTTCTCTTAGGGGGACTTGGAGTAGGGGGCTTTTAGAATTTATTTCCAAAATAACACTCACATGAATATGCAAACTAGCTCCTTAGAACGTCCTCATTTCCAATGTCTCAATGACTCCTTTTTTTAGCCTATTTTCAATTTTGAAAAAATAGGCTTATGAGATCACCTTTTGTCCGTGTGTGTGTGCGTGTGTGTGTGTGTGTGTGTGTGTGATTCGTGTGTGTGTCCCCCCCTAATAAAATCTAAACGGCAGGAGCGATTTCAATGAAACTCGGAAAGTTCATAGCACTATTCCCGGCGACCTCGACCGTGCCCTTCAAATTTTGTTACGACTCACCAATCCAACATGGCGGCTGTGCGAAATATTTCACCAGCATTCAATATCTCCGAAACTATTACCGATATTACCCTGACATTTTCTATGGTGATAGAGGGAACTACTATAAGTTCACTTATGTGACTTTTGAAAACCTGGTAACTACAAAACCAACATGGCGGCCAAGCGAATTTGCGACTTTTAAATAGACATTTCTCGCGATTTGACCAACCAAACGCAATGGAACCTGGTACAGTATATGTTTATATACATTGTAATGCACCGACATCTAACTTCGTTCAATTGTTTACATAATCACAAGATGGCGGATGTGCGAAATATTTCACCGGCATTCTATATCTCTGAAACTATTAGCGGTATCTCCCTAAAATTTTGTACGGAGATAAAGGGCACTACTGGAAGTCCATCTATAAGATTTTCAAAAACCGGTTTACTACAAAACGAACATGGCGGCCAAGCGAATTTGAACATTTTAAATAGTCCTTTCTCGCGATTTAATGTTCCAAGCGCACTGAAACCTGGTACAGGAAATATTTATACACATTGTAATCCACTGGTATCTAATTTAGTTCAATTGTTTACATAACCTCAAGATGGCGGCAGTGCGAATTTTAAAATTAAGTTTTTATTTCTTGTGATGTAGTCATGCGATCGAAGTGAAAGTTTGAATAAAGAATCTACGCAATAATTTTCCTTTAATGGTACATGACTCTATGGCCTATACATTTAACAATCCAACATGGCGACCATCCGAAATATTTAGACGATACTGAATATCTACGAATCTATTTTAGCAATCAAACTGCATTTTTTAATGTTCATAGGGGCTATGAACTTAAGTTCACCTATAGGACTTTAAATAACCTGGTGATCACAAATCCAACATGGCGGTTACGCGAATTATAAATATTCACATGGACGTTTCTCGCAATTTAGCCATCCGAGTTCAGTGAAACTCGGTACAGTTAATCCTTATTTGATTGTAATCCACTGGCATCTAATTTATTTCTGTTGATTCCATAACCTCAAGTTGGCAGCTGTGAAAATTTTTTAAATCTCCTTGTTTTTTCTTGTGTCCTAATTATGCGATTGAAGTTTTAATACTACACGTTCACAATAATCTGCATGTAACAGTACATAACTCTAGGACCTACATATATAAAATCCAACATGGCGACCATCCGAAATATTTAGTCGGTTCTCAATATCTACGAATCTATTGCAGCAATCAATCTGAAATTGTGTATGTTGATAGTGGCAATTAACATAAGTAGGATATATGAAAATAGGCTGTATAGTTCTTCACGGAACTACTTGTTTTTATCCAAAATCCGATCGCTGGATCCTTATATAATGAGCTCCGTAATTTCCTTCATTGTTCCTTAATTTCAGCGGGATTTGGTCGCGTCTCGCGTCTCGCGTCTCGCGTCTCTCGCTGCCATTGGTCGTTTCAAATCCACCCCCTGATTTCATTTTAATTCTGGCAAAAATCACAGAATGATCCAATTTAAATTTTGACGATACTTCTGAGAGGCTGGGATGGTCCCCTATACGATGGTATAATTCCTGTTTCTGTATTTTAATTACTGCTCCAATTCCTCTCAAATGGGCGGGGTTTATTTGGTGGGTGATCGTTGAAATCTTCGCATTTACCCGCTTAGTTGAACGACCTTCGCGCGTAGTCAGAGCGCATTTGGTGTCCAGATGTTGAGTTTTCTCTCCTAGCGTCTTTGTCTGCGCTGGGTGAAAGCTACTTCAAGTCACGTACGAACCTCTCTTTTGTCATGCCTGTTCCACAAGCAACTTCTATTCTCACACCGGCTTTGAGACATGAATAAAATCTTGTTGGAATAATATGTAGACTTTATGCAATCAGAGATGCATAAAGGTCACAATACTATCTACCAGCATGGGGTGAGCTTAGCAAACGCATGGGAAAGCCCACTTACATGGGTAGGAGTGATCATTCTTTTAAAGTTAAGAGCCGACCACATCGTACAAAATAATTAGGATATATATTCTTTCAAAAAAACCGTGCATTACTGGAACTCTCTACCAGGCGCAAGTGGCCATGTCAACATGTATGCAAAGTTTCACCGGGAGCGGATACTGGAGTCTTTCAATGTTCATTTGTAAGTGGAAGTTGTATGTCCGTAAAATTCCGTATTATAGTAGTACAGTAAGACAATAAATTAGGGGGGAGGGGTTCGTTCAAAATCAAGGCAGTAAATCCAGTGCATTACTCCTAACGAAAAGTTGAATCAAGATAAAATCATAACGAATAGAATAAGAAGTGATATCACTGGCCTAGTACGCGTGGTCCGCCGCAGCGCAGCGCTGGCTCCGATCTGTGATGTAAGTTAGCATTGGCGCTTACGAGACTTTTAAAACCTTGCGACCTGTTTTACATGTTAAAACACCGCAAGATATCCTCATAGGCGCTAATAAGTTCGACATCTCCACTTACTTTACTGTGCCCAATTATAATTTAATAAGTCGTCTCCTGTAATAGACCAGTTTCGACAATAAGCGAAGGCAGAGAGCAAGTTCAAAATGCAATTAGTTTTGCCAGCTATCGGTAAATTAAAAAAAGAACGAAAAAATTAACCTCGCTATCAGAAAGGATTTCTTCACATTGTTACATATTTTACATTCCCTTAACAGTCTTGCAACTCAGTAAAAAAAAAGCCGTACGAACGCAACTTTCAATATTACCGTAGATTACTATAAAATTCAATAATAATCATAAATTTCACTCCACAAACACCAAAATCAGTAAACTACCATCATTTCAGAAGAACTTAACATTAAACAGACTTAGAAGGCATAGTCATGACCCCTTCATAGAGTAGGCTACTGCCTAAACTCGATCACGGCTCCTTCAACTTTACCTTAGAATATTACAAAAATCAATTATACCCATAAATTTCACTCCACAAACACCAAACTCAATAACCTACCATCATTTCAGAAGCACTTAACATTTAACAGACATAGAAGGCACAGTCATGACCCCTTCTTAGAGTAGGCTATTGCCTAAAACTGATCACGCCTCCTTCAGCATTACGGAAGATATATGTTTATAAACTCATTGCCTTTTTATTCTCATCCCATTCTTCAAAGAAGTAGTCTTTAATGGCATCAAGAGCATTTTTATTTACACCATACTGGACAAATACTTAGGCAAATTAGGAAATATATGTGGAAGAGAATAGTCTTTCAATCCCCAATTGGTTCTTGGGAGAAGTACTACTTTCTTCCCTTCTATCACAAATTTGTCAAATTTAACAATTAAATCTTCTGAAAAGTGAGCATCACAGATGAAGGACTTTTCAGTAAGTTCCCTATCCTTCCCTGGTATGGCCCCTTTGTACTTGATAGAACGTTCGTTATCTTTAGGAGGTTTGGAAAACCGTCTGACCTCTTTACAGTCCCCATAGCCAGATCTGCATCCTGGTACAAAACAGCAAGGCATCTTCACTACTCGCATTAAGCACTCATGAAAATGTAAGGGCTAAACTGCTGTTTCAATCAATCAACAATCAACCCCTGGCACTATACAGCCCATGACGGGCTAAGGCCGACCAAGCGACCGCTGCCCAGCCATTTGGCCTGCAGATATTGGGATGACGCGTGATCAGCGCGTCGGGTTCCTTCGGCCGTTAATCTTGGTATTCGTGATCGGGGCGCTGTCTCACTGTCAGACAGCTACTCAATTGTCCTCACGAGGCTGAGTGCACCCCGTTCCAACCCTCACGTCAGTTTTAAAATCCCTGACGGAGCCGGGGATCGAACCCGGGGCCTCCGGGTGAGAGGCAGGCGCACTACCCCAACACCACGGGGCCGGCCTAAACTGCTGTTTACTTACATTAAATAACAATAAAATTAACACACGAAGATAACGTCAACACACGACAAGAAATTAAATTCCATGTCAGTTAATGCTTCCTACAATAGCATTTCAGGTATTAATACTATGAAGTAATAGTGTAAGCACTTGTATATCAATAAACGTTTGCACAGAACACCACCAAAACACTCCGACCGATTAAATACTTAATATATCGCACATAAACACATCAACATAGGCTATGTGGAAATCAACAATCTCAAGTCGACTGTAGCGCTGCGTAGCGGCGAGTGCCAACCCGATCCGTATTCATTACATGCTATTGAGGGAGAAGAGATCACACTTTTTATTCTATTCGTTATGATAAAATATTAAGTTTCCTTACCCCTGCCCCCTCAATAAATGGTTTTTTTTTGCAATCATTGGTCTGTAACAAATTGTGTTGCTGTAACTTAGCCCCCATGAAATGCGGACATGGTCCTCTCATAAGAGGTCATCTGCGCAAAAAAGGCGTCAAACTACAGTATTTGCGTTTACTCTCTGAAATGTCAGAATAGGGTTTAAATAAAAAGTTAAACAAAAATCCCGATCAATGTGCATTCATTAGCCGCATAGCGTTATATCTGCATGCATGGAAACTAGATTAGGCTACTTGGATTCCGATGCGAGACATGCTGTATCGGTACTTACTTCTCTGCGACAAAGTGGTTTCCGTTCTGGCATCGTCCGATTGGGGCGTTCCAGAATCTTCTCCAGATGACTCTGTAACAATAATGAAAAATACACATGTAAATAAATAAATAAATGAATAAACAATTTGTCTGATAACCTGTGTTGTTGTGATGTCAGTATTAGTGTGTGTATTTATTCAATTAAGGATTTGGAAGGAGGTGGTCTTGGCCATAAGTTAGTAGTAGAAGTAGAATTGGGAAACCACGGAAGACCACTTTCAAGATGGCTGAGGTAGGAATTGAACCACCATTTATCAGTTTTACCTCACGAGGCTGAGTGTACCCCGTTCCAGCCCTTAGACCAGAATTATATTTCTTGGCAGGGCCGGGAATCAAACCGGGACCTCCGGGGTGAGAGCAGCCGGAGCAGCTTTAATACTCGAGTGAATGACAGAGTGTATGTGTGGTCCGTGCGTGTTGACGAAGTATAATTTGATGTAGTGGCACTGTGATTTGAAGCACAGTCGAACGTCCTCATCTCGAATCGTTAGGGGTTGTCAAATTAAATTCGACTTATGGAAAATTCGAGTTATCGAGATACGTAGCAAAACTGTTGAATTTGTGATGTAGGTTTACTGGTCGCAAATTACAATGTGCTGTCTGTAAGTAAGCCAAGCCCGTGGTGTTGGGGTAGCGCTCTTTGTCTCTCACCTGGGGGCCCCGGGTCTGATACCCGGCTCCGTCAGAGATTTGAGAAACTGACGTGAGGGCTGGAACGGGGTGCACTCAGCCTCGTAAGGACAATTGAGTAGTTGTCTGACAGTGAGGCAGCGCCCCGATCACGAAAACCAAGATTAACGGCCGAGGGGACCCGATGCGCTCATCACGCGTCACCCCAATATCTGCAGGTCAAATGGCTGGGCAGCGGTCGCTTGGTAGGCCTAGACCCTTCATTGACTGTAGTGCCAGGGGGGGGGGGGTCTGTAAGTAAACTGATGCTACAGTGTGTGCTTTGTAATGATGATGATGATAATTGTTGTTTTAAGGGGCCTAACATCTAGGTTATCGGCCCCTAATGATTTGGGTGATAGTGAAAATGAAATATGATCAATTGAAACCTACAACTAGAAGTAACCACTCTCTTACAAAGTAGAAGAGGAGATGGGAAACAGAAAGGAGAAGATTGTAAATAAAAGACAGGCGGTAAGGAAATGCCCTCAACCCTCGAAGAATGAGAACTGAGGGACTTGAAAGGAAGGAGAGTCAAGAAAGGCAGAGAGGAAAGAGGAGAGGGCCCACTCCAAAGGCAATGGAAGAAGGAAAAAGCCGGACCCAGCTCAGGAAGCCATCGGGGTCGCCAACGCCCGAACTCACTCACCAGCCGTGAGCCCCTGAGGGTGTAGCACTATCCAGGGTGCACCATAAGTGGTGGGGCTACAGACACCCTGCCTCCTTGAGGGCCTTGAGCAGAAGCCAGGAGATACCATGAAAAGTAAACACGAGGTAATAATAATAATAATATCGTATGGCCTCGGGTGCCTGGTGCAAGCTTTGTTAATTGACACCCAGAGGGTAGCTTGCATGTCGAATTTCGTCGTTCCTTTGAACGTTATGAAAGTCAAGGAGGTTAGATATCTAAACTCCTTGACAGTACAGCGCTTTCAAGTAGAGAATGGAGGAACTTTGTGTTGGCGAAAAATCCCGAGATTAATTTTGACATTGAACACGGCCTACTGAATTCAAATGGGTTCTTTAACATGCCAACAACGTATGACATGAGTGTCGTGATTTTTGTCGCCTTCAAAAATCACTTACCACGACCAGGGGCGAACCTGCAATCTTGGGGTTGGTAGTCCGACACTATAACCACACACCCACCGTGGCAAGCTAAACAAAAGGTATGACCCCTCGAAGAATGAGGGATCAGAAAAGATGAGACAATGGCCAATTAAGGCGGGAAAATGAAAGACTCCCTAGACCTCAGATACCCTAATACCGTCGGGGTCGGAAAAGAACAAAGCATAACCTTAATTTCTGCTTTTCTTTTCTTCTTTTAATATCGTATGGCCTCGGCGGGTGCCGGGTGCAAGCTTTGTTATTTGACACCCAGAGGGCAGCTTGCATGCCGAATTTTGTTGTTCCTTGAAGCACTGTGAAAGTCACGGAGGTCAGATATCTGAGCTCCTTGACACTATAGCGCTTTCTAGCAGAGAAATGAGGAACTTTGTGTTGGCGGAAAATCCCGAGATTAATATTGCCATTATGAACACGGTCTACCGAATTCAAATGTTTTTTTTAACATGCCACATCGAATTACAAGCGTGTCGTAATTTTTGCCGCCTTTCAAAAATCACTTACCACGGCCAGGAGTGAACCTGCAAGCTTGGGGTTGGTAGTCCGACACGATAACCACTCACCCACCGTGGCAAGCTTTCTGCCATATGAAACAAGTAAGAGAAGTTCTTACCAACGCCCCACACAACTTCCTCCAGAAAGCTGTGGATTACATTCCAGTTCATTTTAGGAGATTAGTCGACGCCACAGGTGCGTACATCGAAATGTAATGGAATTGTAAGGTATGTAAACATATTCCCATATAACAATGCACAAACTGTATTAATTTCAAAGAAATAACTTTGCAAACATAAAAGTTATACGCCAATTTCAATACCTAGTTATTTCCTGCCACCCTGTAGAAAAAATATTGAGAACAAGATAAACTATCTAATAAAAAGAGCTATAAAATTCGACTTACAGTACTTACAAAAACTGGCAAGATTAACGCGTAGATATTCCGTGCCTCCAGTGGTTTGGGCCGATGTGAGATTCCATCGTGTTGCAGTATATTAGCCGATGACTTGGTGGCTGCTCATCTCGTCTTCCACTTCATAAGTAACAGTGGGTTAGGGTCAGCAATCTAAATTTTCAAGGGTAGGCTTACTGAAAGACTTGTTTTTTTTGTGGAAATTTGAATTCTTGTTTTTCGTAATTTTTGTTTAAAATATATATATTTTTGTTTTATTATTATTAATAATAATAATAATAATATCGTTTGTCCTCGAGTGCCGGGTGCAAGCTTTGTTATTTGACACCCGAAGGGTAGCTTGCATGTCGAATTTCGTTGTTCCTTGAAGCAATATGAAAGTCAAGGAGGTTAGATATCTAAGCTCCTTGAACTCTAGCGCTTTCTAGTAGAGAAATGAGGAACTTTGGGTTGGCGGAAACTCCCGAGATTAATTTTGCCATTATGAACACGGCCTACTGAATTCAAATGGGTTCTTTGACATGCCAACATTGTATGACATGGTGCCGACATTTTTCCCGCCTTTCTAAAAATCTCTTACCACGGCCAGGAGCGAACCTGCAAGCTTGGGATTAGTAGACCGATACGTTGACCACTCACCCACCCTGGCAAACGTTTTATTAGACCATTTCTTTTTTAGGGTTCTACCTCTAAATTTTAAATTATTTTAAATTTGTATAATTTGAGGATAGAAGTTGCATACGGTTGACTCATGGGTGGAAAATTCGAATTCGAATGAGACAAGTTACACTGTTAAACTACGTAAATATGCGAGATAAAGAACAAGTTTAAGTGCCAGGGATATAATTTAAGCTTCGAGGTATTGAAAGAATCGAGTTATAGAAATTCGATTTAAAGAGATAAATATGCATGTACGTTACAAGAAGATTATTCATAATGTACAATTTAGGGCTTATGCCTTGCTTTATTTAATTAAACTCGACGTGTTACGAAAGAGACCATGTCTTTCTTCATCAGGAATTAAATTGTTGCTAAGAGAAAACAACAAAGAAACTAAAGAAGGTGCCCTAAGGTGCCCATTTATTCCCATGTTAGGGACAACGAAAAGTAGCTGTGTATTATTCTCTGAGGGTTCTGATAATAGGTAGCCAGGACTCACTGAGATTGTAGCCGGTGTCGCGGTTGAAATTATTTGGGAGTTTACGTATTTCAACCGCCTCCCTGATGATTCTGGGACGATATTGCTTTATACGGGCAAGAACGTCCACTCCTTGGAACATGACATCATGTACTTGTGGCAAGGTTTATATCGGGCAGACTTCAAGAACGATATGCACCCGCATTAAGGAACATAATAGATGTATCAGGCTCATTGAACCTGGGGCTAAAATGGGGTCCATCTTAGGGCACCTTTTTTAGTTTCTTTGTTGTTTTCTCTTAGCAACAATTTAATTCCTGATGAAGAAAGACATGGTCTCTTTCGTAACACGTCGAGTTTAATTAAATAAAACACGGCATAAGCCCAAAATGGTACATTATGAATAATATCACGGGCCGTGAAAGTTTAAATAATAATACAGGAAGACTGTTCGGGAAATAATAATTACAACGAGTATTAGAGGTTCGAGAGATCGAGATTTGACAGTATTTCGCTCCTTTTGTAGAGTTCCATGTGACGGAACAGTTGGAGAACTACTGTTCTATAGTACGAAGTGAAATGTGTGAACGTAGGGTCGTTTCATGAAGTTAGCGGGATTCACATCTAATTAGGAGGCTGCCACATTTGCACAAACTTGAGTAAAACGGTAATTAATATTCTCTAACTTGGTCTCCGCTTGTCTCTTGTTCTTAGAGGTGACCTTCCAACATTTTAAAGACCAAGTTTGAGAAATGTCTCGAGTCTACAGAGGACTACGGAAAAGGCAATTAAGAGAGGTAAATTATCCTGGATGAAAGATATTTGTGAACTGTTGACACGTCTCGTTCTTGGCAACTATATACAAACACGCATTTACAAAGGAACTGTTGTTTTAATTGAGGGGCTTGAAACATCGTGGTAGTTTAGTCCTGTGCACTTGGGTGTGCTTAAAATCTTGTCTGATAATCAGTGTCGTCGTGGAAGATGTAGGCTACTACTAAGGAGCTAGTAGAACCCGTTCGCCAGCGATGGATTAAGTGCTTGACTATAGGTAGAGCCTTGCGCGGAAAACAAAACGTTATCCGCATCCGCCCCGCATCCGCATGACTGTTATCCGCATCCGCCCCGACTATTTTCCACATCAACACGTTTGTTATCCGAATCTACTGGCATTACAATGAAATGAAAATCCACAGCCTGCTTCCACTCTCCGACCGGGTCAGGAATGGAATGAATGAAGCCCTTAGCTAGCGGCGAGGATATGAACTGTGCCGGCTGCCGAAGCCTGTCGCACTTCCCTGGGGCAATGATTAAATGAATGACATATGAAATGAAATGATAGTGGAGAGTGTTGCTGGAATGAAATTTTGACAGGGAAAACCGGAGTACCCGGAGAAAAACCTGTCTGCCTCCGTTTTGTCCAGCACAGATCTCACATGGAGTGACTGGGATTTGAACCACGGACCCAGCGGTGAGAGGCCGGCATGCTGCCGCCTAAGCCACGGAGGCTCTTGGCATTACAATAGGCTACTATTTTTTATTAGACTAGCGGACCCATGCGAGAAATCTCGCATGTTCATAGCCACACTTTCGCCAATAGGTTTACTGTCATCGCGGCAGGAGATGGCAGTTGAACACGCTGTGACGGGGTGCGGGGGGTCGTACAGTACGCATGCGCGGTCCACCTATTCCTAACTTAAATATATCGGCTATCCGCATGCCAATGGTTATTATTGCAACAGACGACACGCAGCCAGTGAAAGAAGGAATGTGCTGAGAGAGTGAAGCAAGTAGTGACAAACTGAATGTTTTTGGAATGCGCGATACGCAGTGAGAGGGAAGACCTCTGCAGTTCAAACCCGACTGCCAACTCCTGGCGCGATATCAGTATAATAAGAGACTTATGGAGAAAGGTTGTTATGTTTTTATTTGAACCAAATGATTATAGAACACTATTTACGTTTTAGGCGTCCCTACGGCCAAAATGCAAACTGAACAGCAATGATGTCGCGTATTTTCCTACTGCAACAGTATTTGCAAATCGCACACTTCCTACAAAAAATGATATTTATGAAATTAGAATGAAATACGCCACTGCTAATGTAATTTATGTGCTTGAGTCCTTTGATTGACAGCTTAGCCATAAAACTCACCGGTTATTCGATATTTATGAAATTATACGATTTGAGTACTCATTCCTTTAAATTACTGTTTCTGAAATCCATACAAAATGATAAAGGAAAGACCTCAGAATGTTAAAATGACGTGAAACAGGCGACACAGCGGCCAAGATGTGAAGTGGACAGCAATTATGGAGCGTGTCTTCCTGCAGCAACAGTATCAGCAAATCGCACACTTCGTACAGTTTTTTTAAAGTCAATTTTTAAATAAATTATAGATATTTATGAAATTAGAGTGCAATGCGTCACTGGTAATGTATATTCTCTTTCATTTGAATGCTCATTTAGGGGTACGCGAAACATTTCAGGGGGTACGCGGCAGGCCATCCTTCTACTCGATCCACATGCGCAGTGAGCTTCGTGCCGTGACTACTGTGTGAGTTATTTACGGCGCGTGTATTTGAACTCCACAAAGAATTGCATCTTTTCTTTACCGAGCACAATTCTAATTTATCATCAGTACTCAATGACTTTGGTTGGCTTTTAAAGTTGGCCTATTTAAGTGATATTTTTGAAATACTGAACATTTGGAATACGTGCATGCAAAGTAGTGTTTCTGATATGTTCTATGTTGAAATAAAAACTAACGCAATGATTGCAAAAATCACCCTTTGGGAAAAGGAACTGAAAAACAACTATATTTTGTTTTATTAAAATATCTTTCCTTATAAAATTACAAAGGTTAAACCATACTAACTAAATACCTTTTACATTTTTAATAACCATTATTACTACCTAAGAAAGGTTAGTAGGGGGTACGCAGGATGTTTAATTTTTTAAAGGGGTATGATGGTTGAAAAAGGTTGAGAACCCCTGCCTTAGGCTATGCATGTCATATGCTATGTTTAAAATGAATGTTACACAGCCAGAATAGCAACCCTTTCTTGTTAGGAGTGTTAATTATGCTTAATGACATAATTTGAATGAGATTAGCTTAAATCATCATCTTACATTTGTCACGGAAAAATATGATATGTCATAAACATCCGGGTCCCATTAATGATATTAAACAAGTTCGGATTGTATTCTAAAAACTATCCGCAATTTTTCTCCAAGCATTATCCGCAGCTTATTCGCTATCCTCACAGCCATGTAAACTATATCCGCATCCACACTGGGCTCTAGTTATAACTTATAGGGAGGGTAACTTTAAACAAACGTTTGAGGGTTTATTAATTGTACTATGGTCGTGTGCCGGCCCCGTGGTGTTGGGGTAGCGCGCCTGCCTCTCACCCGGAGGCCCTGGGTTCGATCCCCGGCTCCGTCAGGGATTTTAAAACTGACGTGAGGGTTGGAACGGGGTGCACTCAGCCTCGTGAGGACAATTGAGTAGCTGTCTGACAGTGAGACAGCGCCCCGATCACGAATACCAAGATTAACGGCCGATGGGACCCGACGCGCTGATCACGCCTCACCCCAATATCTGCAGGCCAAATGGCTGGGCAGCGGTCGCTTGGTCGGCCTTAGCCCGTCATGGGCTGTATAGTGCCAGGGGTTGACCTTTTTTTTTACTATGGTCATGTAGCCCGGTGTACAGGTCTCTCACTTTCCTCGTTAACGACCGGCTACTAAAACGTTAGGCAGTAGCACGCACCGACAATAACCATTGTTCGCTGTTGACCAATAGCATGCTTCCTCTATCACTCCACGTGGATTCCGGAGTCTGGTCATGGCGGCCTGCTCGCGTGTCAGGTGACCAGTGTTGCATAGCTGCACTTAGTTCTGTCCAGTCTCACTGCTTGCTCTCAGTGGCTACTGTGGAGAGTCACAACACTTTGCCTCGAGCTGGGGAAAGCCCTGGCTCCACGCAGACATGGAATGTAAACATATCCGCGACCGGCTTCTATGGCGTAGTCGGTAGCATACTGAGCTTCTATGCCCAAGGCCACGGGTTCAAACCCGGCCGAAGTCGTCGGATTTTTTAAGAGCGTTAAAATCCCTCAGTATGCCTTCTTTCGGAGGGGAAGTAAAGCCATGTCATAGATTTATGGCATGATAAAGAACCGTCCACTAATTACACTTGTGTGAAGCTAAATTATAGGTTAGAATTTACCAACGCTCTTAAGTTCCAACGTTTGTCGCCAGGAGCCGACTGCGGTGGTATCTAATAACCAACTTCAGAACTAGTTGGTCGTTAACGGTTGCGTTTCGTAGCAAAAGTTGGACCTACATGAAAATCGAATGTCTGCAGTCCTTACTTGAATTAAAAACAGATAACTCACACTGATACAGTCATCACAATTAACACCGGTTATCAGAGAGATTCTACACGCAGCCAAAGTACACTGGGCTACATGACCGCGTTGTCGCAGCCCCTAAACTGAGGAACCAACCAAACAATCCAGCGAGCCGGTCGTTAATGAAGAAAGTGAGTGTATGTGTGGGGAATCTGTCTGATATTATGTCATTGAGACGGTTGTAGAGTGTTCGTATTTGTAATTGATGCTAGGATTTGGAAGGAAGCGGCCTTGGTCTTATGTTAGGTACCATACTGGCATTTGTTTCGATTAGAATTAGTTGGTTGGTTGGTTCCTTAGTTTAGGGGCTGCGATAACGTGGTCATGCAGCCCCGTGTACTTTGGGTGTGTGTATAATTTGTCTGATAACCGGTGTTAATTGTGATGACTGTATTAGTGTGTGTTATCTGTAATTCAAGTAAGGACTGCAGACAGTAAAAGTTCCTACTTTTGTTACCAATTGTTACCGTCCACGACACCTAGCTTGTGGACTTGTCTACTACATGGCATCGCAGTCAGCACCTGGCGGCAAACGTTGGAACTAATAGAGAGTTATCAATTCCAACCTAAAAATTTTGGCTTCACACAAGTGTAGTTAGTGGAAGGTTCCTTTCCATGCCATAAATCTATGACATGGGACCGCCGGCTTTACTTTCCCTCCGAAGGATGGCATATTGAGGGATTTTTAACGCTCTTAAAACATCCGATGACTTCGGCCGGGTTTGAACCCACGATATTGGGCACATAAGCTCAGCATGCTGCCAACTACACCACCGAAGCCACAATGAGAGTAGAATTGGGAAACCATGGAAAACCACTTCTAGGACGGCTGAGGGGTGAATCGAACTCATCTCCTCTAAGTTTTGTATCATGAGGCTAAGTGTACTTCGAGAACAAAGAATGTGCAGTGAAACAATATTTATGTTCGACCCTGACTATTATGTGTCAGAAAACTGTATTTTTCACTATGAAACAGTTTCTCCCACCAATCACAGCTCAAGAAACAGTTGTTTGACCAATTAGATAAGGTTAGCATCGCACCTGCGCTGAGTTCCAAGGCCTTCTAATTTAAATTTCACTGCGTTGCCTAGTGCCATAGTGGGGTAATCAAGGAGTCCATGGTCAAATACAAGGCATTCTCTGCGTCCCATGCGCTCTGTTCGGTATATAAAACTGGCGAAATCTCGACAGATATTTATGAATATTTATGTTCGAACATAAAATAGGTATGATAATTATCGTATACAACATAAACAGTCGTATGCAACTCGCCTATAATGGTAATTAAGACACTCGTATGGAAATTATGAAATTCGCATACGCTCGTTTTATAAACATCTCGTGTCTTAATTATTATACTAAAGAATGCTGTACTGAAACGGTTATATCTCCTGCAATTCCTGCTGATATTGCCTAAAGTTACTAGAAACAATAGCAATTCATTAAACAGATCAATCACGCCTAGTATCAATTGCGTCTACTATCAATCACGCCTACTATCATTTGCGTCTACTATAAATCGCGCTCATGTCAAATCGCGCCTACTACCAATTACACCTACTATCAATCGCGCCTACTATCAATTGCGTCTACTATAAATCTCGCCCATGTCTAATTACGCCTACTATCAATCGCGCCTACTATCAATCACGTCTACTATCAATTGCATCTACTATCAATTGAGCCTACTATGAAATGCGCTTACTACAAATCACGCCTACTATCAATCACGCCTAGTATCAATTGCGTCTACTATCAATCACGCCTACTATCATTTGCGTCTACTATAAATCGCGCTCATGTCAAATCGCGCCTACTACCAATTACACCTACTATCAATCGCGCCTACTATCAATTGCGTCTACTATAAATCTCGCCCATGTCTAATTACGCCTACTATCAATCGCGCCTACTATCTTTCGCGTCTACTATAAATCGCGCTCATGTCAAATCACGCCTACTATCAATCACGTCTACTATCAATTGCGTCTACTATTAATCGCGCCTACTATCAATTGCGTCTACTATAAATCGCGCCTACTAGGACATGACGTTTCATTAAACCAGAACATTTCCTTTTTTGTCAGCCCCGCACCCCTCCCATCAATCTATGACGTCATAATCAGTCTTAAAGCAAGTCTAAACTTGTAGAACATGTCACGTGACAAAGTTAGGTTAGGTAAAGTTAGGTTATGTTAAGTGAGCTGAGGTTATGTCTTAAAATACCCTCTACCTTGTACTTTGTATAAACATTGACACTGTAACTTTATGATATCAAAAATGATCTGAGTCGCGCCCATGTCAAATTGCGCCTACTATCAATCGCGTCTACTATCAATCACGCCTACTATCAATCGCGCCTACTATCATTTGCGTCTACTATAAATCGCGCTTACTACAAATCACGCCTACTATCAATCACGCCTAGTTTCAATTGCGTCTACTATTAATCACGTCTAGTATCGATTACACCTACTATCAATTACGTCTACTATCAATTGCGTCTACTATAAATCACGCCTACTAGGACATGACGTTTCATTAAACTAAAACATTTCCTTTTTTGCCAGCCTCTCACCCCTCCCATCCGCAAAACGTGCTTGTATGAGCTGTGTATTTAAATTCAATATATACAATTAACCACTAAGTGTTCAGAACTAACATGTCTAGGGTATATATGGGATCCTTAGCAAACAAACAAAAAATACCGTCTAACCTACGAGTGTACGGTCTTGTCATACGCAGTAAGTACCTGTTAACCTTGACTAGGGTATAAGAATATTGTCAGTTGACTACTGCCTGTTACAGTGTTCACATCGTGAAAGACCGTCTCACCTACCAGTCTCCAGCCTTGTCATACGCAGTAAGCAGCTGTTGGCGGAAAACAACATCCATAAATCTTGACATTTAGGAAAGTGTGTGTGTGTGTGTGTAAATCACTTGTAATCTAAAGATTGTTCATGTGACTTTACTAAAATTTAATTCATATGAATTAGTTGATATGGAAGTCTCAACAACCAGTCATGGCAAGCCATGTGTCTTCTATAAAGGATATACATATATTGTAAAAACAACCAATAATGATGGAACTGTTATTTGGCGATGTTCAAAACAACGATCCAAAAAGTGTCGAGGAATGATTAAAACAAAAGACTCCAACGTACTTACTTCAAAAGAACATCATTGTGAATCTCAAATTAATACACATTTAAATACGCAAAATACTCTAACCCAGGTAAAAAAAGCAAGTCCAAGAAAAATATATTGCTGCTCAAGATAGTGCATTGTTTGTTAAAAAGCATTCATCATCACCTCAAAAAGACATGTTAGGACAAATACCATCGTTCAAAAAACCCTTAACACTATCAAAAGCAACGCAGACTCTTCAAGAGGTCCCTGTGGAAAACAAACAAGAGGAATTGGATAGTTCTAGTGATGTTGAGAATGAAGATGATGATGATAATGATGGTGACAATGACTATAATAATTTTGATGATAATATTCATAATGATGATGATGATGATGATAATTATGAAAAAGAAGAGGATGAGGGTTTTATGTTTATAAAACCATTGCGGCTTCCCCAGTTTTTAAGAGCAAGAGTACCTGGAGAAAGTTGTAAAAGGATCTACAACAAGCGTTGTGTTTAAAAATCTATATAGAACAATGGTAAAGAGTTAGAGTTGAATTCAGTGTGTAACTATTATAAAATGAATTTAATAAAAATATTGTATGGGTATTGTCTGTTTTTCTTAATTACTATCCCCATGTCCCACTATTAATACAATTGTTAACCATCAACAGTCTCTGACTATGTTCAGAATGAGAGTGGCCTTAAACAATACACTATATCTATGGTTTGTGTACCGAGTATCATAATAATGCAGTGTGGCCAAGCCATGTCAAGGCAATAGTTATGTCAGGTAAGGGATTCGAACCCTTGCTTCCTTATACAGAAAATTTGATCTTAAGTCAAACACCTTAACCACTCGGTCAAACTGACAGTTACTAATTTAATTAGTCTTGAGGACTTGAGTGTTTACAAAACTTTTTCCAGTATACATTGACTAAACCACTTGCTTGTTTTGAAATATAGATTTTGTTTTGTTTTACCATAACATTGCAGTTATGAGTCTTGTGAACTGGGTGTTCAATATAGGGTTAAAGGCATTTTAAAATCATTTTAGAAAAGCTCTTAGGTATCGTGTCATGGGTTTTAGTAATGCATTACTGTTCGTTGACTAACATATACAGTTACACAATTATTTTAGTGAACTTACATGTTGTTGTTTGAGTCTTTAGTCCTTTGACTGGTTTGATGCAGATCTCAGCGCCTATCTGTCCCGAGCTAATCGTTTCATCTCTATATAGCTACCACACCCTACATTCAAGGCTATCTGTTTAACATATTCTTGGGTGTCTTAGTACGTGTTCTACCAACCTATCTCTTTACTTCATTAACAGTCGCCAGATACATCTCTTCTCCCCCACTCGTCTTAATACCTCTTTGTTAGTAACCCTATTTACCCATCTAATCTTCATCATTCTCCTGTAACACCACATTTCAAACACTTCAATTCTCCACTTTTCTGCTACACCAATTGTCTAAGTTTTACTTTCATAGAGTGCCACGCTCCAGACAAAGGCCTTCAAAATGACTTCCTAATACCTAAATCTATATTCAATGTCAACAGATTCTGTAGAAATTCTTTCCTTGTCTGAGCTACATAAGAATCCTAATCGTGTCTGGTATAATGTCTTGTTTAGCAAACATAGTCACTCAAAAGGTCTAAGCATTTTTTGTATATAACCCAAAATAGCAAACAGTTTTTCTAAAACCCTACTCATTGGTCAATAACAAGCAGAGTCGCCAAAGTGTTTCGTTGGTAGTTAACTCATGTCTAGTTAATCAATTCCTTTCATATCGTTATCCAATTGTAGTAGTAAGGACTGGTGAACTACGTCAGTTCAACACACTGCTTTACACACAAATGTAGTTAGGCCCTTTGACTTAATTTGGATAAATTTCATGGGCCGGTCCATAGGGACCAGTCCAAAGGGGCCGGTCTAAAGGGACCCTTCCACAGGGACCCATCAACAGGGACTTGTCAGCAAGGACCCATCAACAATGACCCGTCAACAATGACCTGTCATCAATGACCTGTCAACAATGACCTGTCAATAGGGACCCATCAACAATGACCCGTCCACAGGGACTCATCAACAAGGACCCGTCAGCAATGACTCGTCAACAGGGACCCGTCGAAAAGCACCTGTCAAAAAGGATCCATCAAAAATGACCCCCTGTTAAAAAGGGCCCGTCCAAAAGGGGCTAGTCAACAGAGACCAGTCCAAAGGGACAAATCAACAGAGATCAATCAACAGGGATCAATCAAAAGGGGCTATCACCTCAAGGCCTGACATATCCCTCTTTGATTATTGGTTTGCCAATCGACAAGCGTCACTTAAAATACTTTTTGATCACCACTCGTGGGTTTGGTTAGGTTAGGTTACACTACAGCCGCCATCTTTTAAAAAGCCTGCCCTCTTACAAAAGCTATGAGTGGGCATGCGTAAAAAACAAAAAAACAAAAACAAGCATGTTAATTCATAGTGGCTATCCATCAAACACATATCTCTTGTGTGGAACAACGTTTTATTCCATATCGGCATTCAAACTCTCACATGTTGCAATTGGAAAGAGAGATTCTCTAAAAAAAATACAATTTCACCCCCTAGTAGGGGTAGGTTTTATTTTGGGGTGGAAATATGTTGTTCATTGGAAAGGGGGTATCAGCCCGAGTTCAATGACACCTCATTCGTCAAAATCCGACCACGGGTTCGAACTCACATTTTCTCACGTATGAAGCAAAACAGGATGTGACTTGTTTCACAAGGAGGACGGTAATAAGGTCATTTCACACGTGTTCACATGTATTTCGTCACTTTCCTTTCATATCGTTATTCCATTATAGTAGTGGTGAACAACGTCAATTCAACACACACAAATGTAGTTAGGCCCTTTGACATAATTTAAATAAATTCATGGGTTAGTCCGTAGGAACCAGGCCAAAGGGACCCGTCCAAAGGGATCAGTCCAAAGGGACAAGGACTCGTCCACAAGGACTTGTCCACAAGGACCTGTCCACAAGGACTCGTCCACAATGACCCGGCAACAATGACCCCGCCAACAATGACCCGTCAACAATAACCCATCCACAGGGATCCGCTCCCCCACCCTCTTCAAAAGCCATGAGTGGGCATGCGTAAAAACAGAAAACAAGCATGTTAATTCATAGTGGCTGTCCACCGTACACATGCACTCTATGTGGAACAACGTTTAAATCCATATCGGCATTCAAACTCTCACATGTTGCAATTGAAAAGAGAGATTTTCTAAAAAAAATACAATTTCACCCCCTAGTAGGGGTAGATTTTATTTTTGAGGTTGAAATATGTTGTCCATGGGAAAGGGGGTGTCAGCCCGAGTTCAATGACACCTCATTCGTCAAAATCCGACCATGCGTTCAAAGGATATCGCGTCGCCGCCATCTTGTGAGGTGGGGAGGTGGAGGTGGTCACAGAACCGCTACAAACACACTACTAATAGCACTTATTATTGGAGAATGTTTATGCTGTTCAGTTCTAGTTCTTGGGCAGTAAAATGTAATAAACTTAGGCCGAGTTGAGGGAGGTGGGACACGTAAATTAAACTGTGATATTAAATACGGACTATACAAAAGGTTATTGAATACTTCGAAGACAAAAACAAGAATTGCAATTTTTCGGCTGTTAGCCAGAGATGAATAATTCAGGTAACTTAGAAGATTTCCATAACTATCATATTTCGGATAAATATTTCCCATACTTGGTACACTGCGATCGGTCCTTAACTCTATGTGGATGATCTGCCCTGCTCAGGAAGGTTTGTATTAGTTCTCCCCATGCTGGCCGATTTGTGTAAGTGTTAAACATAGCGTTTAGTCTGGATTTCGTCCTATCTTCCAAAGATTCCCACCCTAGTTTTTCAATCATTCGAGTTACACTATTTCTAGGATTAAAATCGTTGAGCACAAACCTAGCAGCCTTCCTTTGTACCATCTCCAGTTCATTGATGAGCCCTACCTGACATGGGTCCCAAACCGCTGAGCCATATTCCAAGACTGGTCTCACCAGGGTCAAATATCCCAATTCTTTTGAGGTGGAACTGCTGTCTTTTAATACCCTCATTACAAAATTAAGTGATTTGTAGGCTTTGGAGACGACACAACCCACGTGAGTACTCCATTTAATATCATTCCTTTCGTGGATGCCCAAGTATTTGCACGAGTCTTCTTCTACAGGTATTTCGGAGCCGATATTAAGTTCAAAATCATTGGAGGCAACTTTCCAACGAATGACTTGATTGCGATGTCTGCAAAAAGCTAACAACACTTACGATAACAGAACACAAAAGCTCGATGAGGAGTGTGCACAAAGTCTCCAGAATATTGGTCTCACAGGTAATGACAGCCTTAGACACCCAAGAGACGGTCTTCTGGATACTAAAAAAAATCAGGGACAAGCTTCGACTTGTTGAATTTGAGAATTGGTGTAATCTTTCTCAGAAGGGCTACGGAGTGGTTTTATTCAAGGACTACACGCCCTCTAACAAATGGATCTCTAATCATCAGGGATTAACCAGCAGTGAATGGTGTGACTGATTAAAAATGGGGGCTAATGTGTCAGCTATGCGAGCTGTACCAGGCAGATCCCGAATTGTACGCGCTGCCTCAACGAGTTCGGAACTCTTTCTCATGTCTTGGGATATTACTCTATCTGCGAGTCCCTGCGGAACAGTAGACATCACCCAGTCCGCTCGATTATTGCGCCAGGGCTTCAAGACGTTGAATTCACCGTTCATGAGGAAGTGCATGGCCTATCCGATACAGGAAGTATACGGATTATTGACATTATTGCGATAGACCCAGAGAGTACTGCATTCATCATTGACCCGACGAGTGGCATGCCAATTCGTATGTAAATGGAAGACACCCCTAAATAAAACTAGGCTACAAATTATTTATTAATTATTATTATTAACTTTATTGGCCACATTGGACCACTTGAGTCTTCCATGTACATTTTTTCCTTGAAGGTTTTTTTTTTCAGAAGACCGAGTTTATAACTAATATTAACCCTGCAGTCAAAGAATTAAATGTTGAACATGGAAAGATCCGTCAGGCAAATTGTTTAAGTAGGTCTACCTAGGGGAGTGGATCAAGCCCAACATATCAGAGAAGGAAGCCTTCACATCAATAATGAACAAGATAGAAGTGGCCTAACGAAAGGAGTGTACAACAATCGAACAGAGTCCCGCAATGCCAAACTAAGATACTATCGTACAGTTATACGACCTGAGGCACTGCACGTAGCAGAATGCCTGGCAATGATGAGGAAGGGTCTGGTTGAGAAATTGGAAGCCAAGGAAAGGAAGATCAAAAAAGGAAGATTGTAGTTTTACGTGACGGTGAATCTTGTGATTATGAGCCACGGGACCTCCTTTTTACGTGGAATCCGAACCACAGGACATGGCATTTCACTTCGAAAATCTCACATGCAGTGACCGGGAATCGAACCCGGACCGCCTTGGTGAGAGCCATACAGCTAGACCGCTGAGCCACCACGCCCCTTAAAAAAGGAAGATCCTGAGGAAAATCTTACGGCCGTTGAGAGACGATGGTGAAAACAGGAGACGGCATAACAATGAGCTGTACCATCATGTAGAAAGGATATCTCAAGTAATTCGGAAGAGAAGAATATCTTTCTTTGGCCACTTAACTTGTATCAAACCCGAGAGAATCGCCAATCGGATATTTACCTATTTTCTTAACAAGAAAACCAAGGGCCCCTGGTTTTTAGAGGTAGACAAGGATTTGCAAGAAGTAGGGATCACCCACGCAGACATTATGGAACGTGATCTTTTGAAGGAAAAGCTTGTAGCACACCCCCAATTCCAAGAAAAAGCGAAATTAAAAACCGGCAAGAATTGGTCTGATGAAAGAAAGGAGTTTCACAGGCAGCGAATGCGTGAACACTGGTCTAAGATCAAGGCCCAAAGACGGAAGCAGTTGAAATGACATGGTCCATAGCTGGCCGAAACGAAGAAAGAAGAAGAAGATTTTTTTTTTCGTAGTCAGTTTACCCTCCAGGTAGGCTTTTCCCACGGACTCAGCGAGGGATCCCACCTTTACCCCCTCTATGGGCAGTGTCCTGGAGCTTGACTTCTGGTCAGGAGATACAACTGGAGAGATGGGACTAGCG
This sequence comes from Meconema thalassinum, assembly GCA_946902985.2. Taxonomy (NCBI): domain Eukaryota; kingdom Metazoa; phylum Arthropoda; class Insecta; order Orthoptera; family Tettigoniidae; genus Meconema; species Meconema thalassinum. The sequence continues at coordinate 183,647,115 of OX336393.1, forward strand.
CCTCGCCCAGGCGGCCTCACCTGCAAAGCGAACAGGTGCCACATGATGGATGGGACGGGATGGGAAGAATGGGAGGGATAGACAAGGAAGAGGGAAGGAGGAGGCCGTGGCCTAACAGCTAGGGACCATCCCGGCATTTGCCCGAAGACGAAGTGGGAAATCACTGAAAACCACTTCGAGGATGGCTGAGGTGGGAATCGAACGCCCTCTACTCATTTGGACCACCCGAGGCTGAGTAGACCCCGTTCCAGTCCTCATACCACTTTTCAAATTTCGTGGCAGAGCCAGGAATCGAACCTCGGACCTCCGAGGTGGCAGATAAGATATAAATAATTAAAATAATATAATAATAATTTTGTTGATTTTACGGCCTTTTTAACAACTGCGGCTTTTAGAGACACCGGAATTTTGCCGCAACGTGCCAGTAAATCTACTAACACGGCTCCTTCGCAATTAAGCTGCGTTTCGCAGCCAGTCATTTAATATAAACGGGTGAGGGTGTTAAAAGGAAGCCTTTAAATCCAACCAGTAAGGGAATTGTGCATATTTAGCCTACTTTTCACATTTTGCAAAAATGAGAAAAAAGTAGACTTATGAGATCGCTCCGGGCAAATGTGTGTGTGTCTGTCTGCCTGTCCTTCTGTCTGTCTGGCTGTGTATGTACCCCCCCCCCTATCAACTCCTAAACGGCTGCAGCAATCGAAACAAAATTTGGTAGGAGTAAAGATCTATACCTGAATATCTCAATGCCATATTTGAAAATGATGTCAGTGCTACCAACTGCTAAAAAAATCGTAATTGAAATTTCAGCTCCATGTTGGATATCTTGGAAGGTATGAATGGGAGCTATTTCAAAATCTGCACACGTACAGATAATAATATTTCAGTTTAATTTCCAGGAGTCCATACATGGCAGTGTTGCCAAATTGATTATAAGCCTGCTGATAGGTCCAATTTTAAATGCATATAACTTTTACACTCTCAATTGGATTTCAACCAAATTTCGTATGTGCTATATATACATAAACCTATATGACTGAGCGTATTCTTAAGAGGCACCAGGGCTGCCAACTGTTAATAAATGCTCTCAATTTCGTTTATTCAAATACCAATATATCAGAAAGTATGCAACCCGACAGCTTTAAACTATGCACACATATAGTACCTGGCATTCTATATTAATTTGGAGTAACTTATATACGACAGTGCTACCAACATGAGTCTAAGCCTGCTGGGAGGTCCAACTTTAAATACATGTAACTTCTATACTATCATATGGATTTCAACCATATTTCGTATGTGCTATATGTACCATAACAGATATGACTATGCGTCTTCTTAAGAGCAACCAGGGCTGCCAACTGTTAATAAATGCTGTCTCTATTTTTGTTACCCTAATATCAATATATCAGAAAGTATGCAAGCCAATAGCTCTAAACTTTGCACGCGTATAGTACCTGGCATTCTAGATTAATTTGGGGTAACTTATATACATCAGTGCTGCCAACATGATTCTAAGCCTGCAGAGAGGTCCAATTTTAAAATGCATGTAAATTCTATACTAACTAATGGATTTCATTCAAAATTGGCACCACAATAGATCATATTATGTCAGATGATTTCTGTCCAATACATGCATGACATAGTTGCCAACATATTTTTACGCGAGCTGTTAGATCCAATTTTTTAATGCATGTAACGTCCATGCTATCCATTGGAGTTCAACCAAATTTTGTATTCTGTACCTTAAGAGATGGAACTAAGAATATATTCAGTCACCAGGGCTGCCAACAGTAGTGCTCTATTAGGCTACATTATGGCAGGTATACAGTATCTCGAACTAAATAGAAATTTCGATATAACCTACTTAATTTCGTCATTATTCTAGATAGATCCATATAGATTAATCATTGGCATGAATCTTAAATTTTAAGAAAAGTAGGCTCTTTAGTTCGTCACGGAACTTCTTGTTTTATGCTAATTTAAAAACTACTTCGACAAAAACTGTTTGGTTGGGACACATGCATGTCAGAAGGATGTCCTTCCTTTATCGCGGGAGCGGTGAGTGATTTGAAGGAAAGAAAGAAGGCTGTAGTTTTACGTGACCGTTAATCGTGCGATCATGAGCCACGGCACCTCCTTTTTGCGTGGAATGCGAACCTCAGTACATGGCATTTCACTTCGAAAATATCACATGCATTGACCAGGAATCGAATCCAGTCCACCTTGGTGAGAGGCCAACAGCTTGATCGCTGCGCCACCACGCCCCTAGAGTTATTTGAATCCGTCTCCGAGTGCGTTGCACGAATTCATGTCTGAACCTACGGCTTCATGTCAAGGGATGGATATGCACTAAAATATTCTAAACAGATGAGAAGAGGGGAGTTCGATTCTCACCTCAGCTGTCCTAGAAATGGTCTTCCGTGGTTTCCTATTTCTGCTTCAGGCAAATGTCGAGATCGTTGCTGACTTAAGGGAACGACCGCCTCCTTCCTAATCCTAGCGTCTAGTACAAAACATACACTAAACAATCATCACTATGTCACATGTTACCAGACAAATTCTACTCATACCCAAGTACGCTGGGCTGATGGCCACGATGTCTAAGCCCCTAAATGTAACAACAACAACAACATATTCCTGACTCTGTTCAAATATTTTTCTGCCTAGTGATGAAACACGCAATGAATTCTAAAAATCACGGACTAAAGGCATGCTTGTGTAATTTTCACGTAATCAGCTGTGAATGCGCAGATAACATTTCTGAAGGTGCAGAGTTAAATTCCTAATAGCGCTGGCTGCTCTTTTAAAAGGTCGGGCCTTGACAGTGAATGTGCCAGTAGCAACACGACCACCATGCCGAGCGAACAACTACTCTCCGGGACCGAGTGGGCGACCGTGGTGAGACGCGAACTGGGAGAAGCACAGGACTTCAGTATCGAGCATGTGGATGCTGGGCCACTCAGTGACAAGATAAATGGTTTCATGGGCGACCACATCCTTATCGTGGTCACAGTATCTCTCACCAGCAAGGATGACCCCAGCAAATCACAGGAACAAAAATTGAAATTCTTTCTCAAAAAAGTGCCCAGAAAATATGAATTTCAAACTGAATATGTTACTTCAAGCTTTGTGTTTGATAAGGAAACGAATATGTACACGAATATCATACAATATTTCAAACAAGTCCTTTCGGATGTCCGGGAGGATTTCCTAGCGTCACCAGACAATGATATAATTCCGACAGTGGATAAGGAGGTGCAGTGGTCTTCTAAATGCCTACTCACAGGCGAAGAAGTGATTGTATTAGAGGATCTTGCAGAAAAAGGGTTTCATATATCTAATTTGGGGCTTCTTATGGACGTTAACCATTGTGTTGTTGTGTTGCGAGGATTGGCAGCACTCCATGCTTCATCAATCATTGTGGAGGAAAGGAAGCGAAGAAAGCTTGGTGACCACTACACGTTACTTGATGACTATTCCACAACTCTTAAGGAGAATTTTATTATTAATGAAGGTGAAAGTAAAGTCAAACTCTGGTATAAAGCCTCTGTTGACGCCTTGGATAGCCTAGTCCCTCATTTGACGAAATATGGGCCACACTCCAAGCACCATCAAGAAGTCAAGAGGAAGTTCCGATCGACCTGTGAGAAAATAATCAATTTAGTGAAACCGTCCAAGAAGTACCGCAATGTTCTATGCCATGGGGATTTATGGAGCAATAACATGATGTTCTGTTATGATGAAGATCAAAAGACGCCCCTTGAGGTGCGATTTGTTGATTTCCAGATGGTCCGCTACGCACCGCCAGCAACAGACGTGTTTATGTTTCTGCAAACCAACACAGATCGCGCGTTCCGTGAGGCGCATTTAGAGGCACTGTTGAGGAAATACCACGATTTCCTGTGCATTGAGCTACGGCGATATGGCATGGATGTGTCCCAGTTGCTACCATGGGGGGTGTTCAGGGAGAGTTGCACCTACCTCCGCCAGGCTGGGTGGGTCATGGCAGCACTGTACCACCACTTCATCCTGCTGCCCGAGGACATCATGAGCGAAGGTATCGGGGGACCAGACGGGTATGACGCCTTCGTGTGTGGAACCAGGGAGAAGGAAGTTCACAAGGCGTTCTTCGAGGACAAGAAATACCGCGATCGTCTGGAGTCAGACATAGAGGAGATTATCGAGAACATGATCCTGCTGCCGTCGTAATCAAAGGTGAGATTATAGGAATGATAACTCAGCTTACCATAAAGCCTTGCTAGGATGATCTGCTTGCCAGAAGGTCAGAATTGACAACTCAGTGGTAGCGTTTTTGGTCAGATTAAATTAAATTTAGGGGCGTGGTGGCGCCGCGGTAGAGCAGTTTGCCTCTCACCATGGTGGACCGGGTTCGATTCCCGGTCAATGCATTTGAGATTTTTGAAGTGAAATGTCTTGTCATGTGGTTCAGATTCCAAGTAAAAAGGAGGTTCCTTGGCTCATGATCGCAAGATTAACGGTCACGTAAAACTACACGGTTCATATTTCTTCAAATTAAACTTATGCCACATGGACTCTTATGTCAATTAATTATACTACAGCAACCATATTAGGTTTCTGTGTCGCTTGCGGGGTTTCGCCTAGGTGCACCAAGTCAGGCTCTTCAGCGGGCTGTTGGTACACCTTGCCCGGACCACTGCTGGGGTAGTGTACGTCCCATATTTCTAGCACACCACTGCGCTACTTTGCTGTGGGAACCAAGAGCTCCCACAGCTTTTGTCCTCCCTATCGAGGTTTACAAAATCCTACGAGGATTGCTGAAGTACAAATGAAATTTAGTTCCATTTTATATAATTCAATGCTACTGCACATAATTACTAGGGCTCGGATTTTTAGGTGATAAAAATCGGGAAAATATTTATTTTTGATGTATTAAAAATACCTGAAATATGTGGGGAAAATGAAAAAATATTTAATTATAATTTAGTTTATTAATGTGAATATAAACAATATGCAGTACTCACGAATGCAATTTATGCTATGCCTCACTGACTGCTGAAGCATTACAATACACAACGAGATACATCTTCAGGTTGTCGATCACAAATAAACGACAATTATCGCGAAACACTTCTTCTGAAGGAGCGAAACTGCTGTGGCAGTATGTTTCTTGCTCTAGAGGTGTTGTGTAACTTGAGATCGCTGTTCAGCCTTGATTGCTTTCCCACATGGATGGCAGAACAGAACGTCCCCATCAGAAGTAAAATTATCTTTAAATTCTGCAACAGACGATAGCTTGTAGTTGTTTTTACTTTAGGCATCGTAGAACTGCCTTACACTTCACAGTGCCAGAATTGAACTGCATGTGAGTGACACTGGTTCCAGGTAGCTGGGGGAGGCAGTGGTCTAGCACGTGGTGCAATGTGGCTATGGACAAGGAAATCCCCGGCTTCCACAGTGAGTGGCACGGGGCGACAAGTTAAGGATAACACAGTTAAAAGCTGACATACGCTCTGCATGAAGATTAGATAGCTCACAGGTTGAAGTAACTTTTAAGAAAAATGCAATAAACTGAAAGATCTAGGATACTGATTTTAAAAATGTAAGTATTATGTATTTTTATGTGCTAATGAGTGAAAAACCGGAATTTATGTATTTATAGAAAAATGCTTAAAATATGTATTTACATAAAAATATATTTATTTACCTAAAAATCCGAGCCCTAATAATTACAGTGTTCGGCTACCAGTGTATTTTAGAGTTATCTGCGCGCCGATATTACTACAAATGTTTATAACTTTGGGATAGCATACTGTCATACACACCTCATTCGCGTTCATAATCAATGATAATAATAATAATATCGTATGTTCTCGGGTGCCGGTTGCAAACTTTGTTATTTGACACCAAGAGAACAGCTTGCATGTCGAATTTTGTTGTTCCTTGAAGCACTATGAAAGTCAAGGAGGTTAGATATCTAAGCTCCTTGACACTATAGCGCTTTCTAGTAGAGAAATTAGGAACTTTGTGTTGGCGGAAAATCCCGAGATTAATTTTGGCACTATGAACACGTCCTACTGAATTTAAATGGGTTCTTTGACATGCCAACATCGTAAGACATGCGTGTCGTGATTTTTGCGCCTTTCAAAAATCACTTACCACGGCCAGGAGCGATCCTGCAAGCTTGGGTATATTTTTTTTTTATTATTTTTAGCGTATGGCTTTTAGTGCCGGAAGTGTCCGAGGACATGTTCGGCTCGCCAGCTTTGTAGCTGCTTCGAGACGGACACCCAATGGGTGAGCTACAAGTACCGTTGGGGAGGAAAGTTGGAATGGGAGGTCAAGGAGTTGGAAGGTAGCGGCTGTGGCCTATAGTTAGGGACCAACCCCGGCATTTGCCTGGAAGGAAGATGGGAAACCACAAAAGACCATCTTCAAGGTTGCCGGCGGGGGGATTCGAACCTCCTCGCCTCCCGGATGTGAGCGACTGCCAGCAGTCTTGTCGTAACGACCACGGCTAACTCACCCGGTTGGAGTTAGTAGTCCGACACGATAACCACTCACTCACCGTGGCAAGGGTGGATATACTGCACAGCTTAGAGCCAAACGGTAACGATAATAATTTGAAGGTTTTCTTTTAAATCGCTTCAACCGCGGTCTATGAGAGGAATCACTTCTCTACCATCGCAAGAACGGTGTCTGCGAGTTGAACACACTTGGTCAGCTGATACAACTGGGGATGGTGACAGGCGACAGCTAACTTGGATCTAATATTAAGGAGAGCTCAGGAAAGGGATTTTGGAAGGAAGTTGAAAAGAACCGGCCCGGTGTTTGCCTGGTGAAGAACATTTCTAACACGCTAGCTCGTGCCTCGCTGGCATCGGGAGAGTGTGGGTTTGAAACCCACGTCAGCCGTCCTGAAAATGGTTTTCATGGTTTCCCATTTTCACCACCAGGCAAATGCCAAGACGTTTCCACGGCCGACGTTCTTCTTAGATAACTCCTCTGACCCTTCCTTAATTAAACCCAAGTTAGCGGTCGGCCTGTCACCATCCCCAGTTGTATGTTGTATCTGCTGACAAAATGTGTTCAGCTCCAGGGCACTGTCTTTGGGTCGGTAGAGGAATGATCCCTTGCACAGTTCATGGGTGAAGACGAGCTGGGAGGACAGATAGATAAATAAATAAATTTAAAAAATGAATAAACAAATAAATAAATAAACAAATAAATAAACAAACTAACAAATAAATAAATAAATAAACAGACAAATAAATAAATAAATAAATAAACAAACTAACAAATAAATAAATAAATAAATAAATAAACAAATAAATAAATAAATAAACAAATAAATAAACAAACTAACAAATAAACAAATAAATAAACAAACAAATAAATAAATAAACAAACAAATAAATAAATAAATAAATAAATAAAACAAACAAACAAAGAAATAAACAAATAAATCAATCAATAAATAAATAAACAAATAAATAAACAAACTAACAAATAAATAAACAATTAAATAAACAAACTAACAAATAAATAAATAAACAAACAAATAAAAGAACAAACAAATAAATAAATAAACAAACAAATAAACGAACAAATAAATAAATAAATAAACACATAAATAAACAAATAAATAAATAAAAAAATAAATACATAAATAAAACAAACAAAGAAATAAACAAATAAATCAATAAACAAATAAATCAATAAACAAATAAATAAATAAATAAACAAATAAATAAATAAACAAATAAATAAATAAATAAATAAATAAATAAATAAATAAAACAAACAAAGAAATAAACAAATACATCAATAAACAAATAAATAAATAAACAAATAAATAAACAAACAAATAAATAAACAAATAAATAAATAAACAAATAAATAAACAAAGAAATAAATAAACAAAGACATAAATAAACAAACAGGTAAACGAACAAACAAATAAATAAATAAACAAATAAATAAACAAATAAATAAACAAATAAATAAACAAACAAATAAATAAATAAACCAATAAATAAACAAATAAATAAATAAAAAACAAATAAATAAATAAACAAATAAATAAATAAACCAATAAATAAACAAATAAATAAAAAACAAATAAATAAATAAACAAATAAATAAATAAACAAACAAATAAATAAACAAATAAATAAACAAATAAATAAACAATTAATAAACAAATCAATAAACAAACAAATAAACAAACAAATAAATTAACAAATATACAAATACATAAATAAATAAATAAATAAATACATAAATAAATAAACAAATAAATGAACAAACAGACAAATTAATTAATTAATAAATAAGATGTGAAATCCGCTGAGATTCAACATGTAGCTGAACGTTTTACATGCACTTAAAAAAATAACTATACACATTCTTATAAATATGAGAATTTAGGGAATGGTGAAGGTCAGTTCAAAGTGAAGGCAAATTTTGAAAATTGGATAAAACGAGTTTAGAATTTAGAAAATGTAAAACTTTGTTTGTTTGTTTGTTTGTTTGTTTGTGGCAGCAAAGATGTCTGTGTCTACCTGGAAATGTGTATAATTGTTGTACAAGATTTATGAAAGGAATAGCCATGTGGTGTAGGATAGCACGAGTACCTCTCACCCGAAGGCCTCGTGTTTGATTCTCGGCCCCGTCAGTGAATTTAGATACTGACATGAGGGCTAGAACGGGGTTCACTCAGCCTCATGAGGACGATTGGGTCTCTGACAGTGAGGCAGCACCCCGGTCACGGTCACGGGAACCCGATGCGCTGGCCACACGCCACCCCGTAAACTGCAGGCTGAATGGCTGGGTAGAGGTCGCTTGTTGGTAGACCAAGAAACCTTCATGGACTGTGGTGCCACGCTGTTTGGTTTTATAGTCTGTGGGTAGAGATGAATGCTTCCGCATGACCTCGGGTATGGCTTGTTGAGGATCGTGAGTTTGCTTGTTTCCTGCCTTTCAGAATCAGTCCAACTTGCGCCTTTCCTGTCTTATTCAACACACAGCTGCTCTCTTTTTTTGACACTGTAAAATTCCACTTCTAGCGTACTGAATGGTTCTTCACATGTGGCCTGCAAGACTTCAGGACTTTCGCTTCCCATGTCAACAGTAGCATATCGCCGAAGCTGTCTGAAAATGACACTACTTTCTTCTTAATATTCACGCCTTCTTGCTTATCCACCAGTATACTTTCTAGGAATGCAACTCCACAGAGTGTTTAAAGACGTGTTTTGCTCATTTTTAGCCTATTCTCATCATCCCTATATATATATTATAATTGTGAAAGTCTGTGTGTGTGTTTGTGTGTTAGTTTGTTACCTCTTGACACTAAAACGGCTGGACGGATTTGGATGAAATTTGAAATGGAGACAGCTTATACCCTGGGATAACATATAGGGTGCCTTTCACCCAGAAATAAATCATTGTTCCCGTGGAACGAGCAACATAACTGGAAAATCATCAAAAATACTCAACTGGGACAAAATATCGAAGTTGTCGCATAAAGACCGGACACAGCTCATTTAACGCCCCTCGATGTGAGAAACAATACTCGGTATGTCCCTACGGGACACCGAAAACCACATTTTAAGGCCCTAAAACCAACAGTTTCAAAGATATTCGCAGAAAACTATCTTCGCTCTGATAAACTGATGATAATAATGTTATTGGTTTTACGTCCCTTTTAACTACCCTGGCTTTTAGAGAAGCCGGGGTGCCGGAATTTTGCCCCGAAGGGGATCTTTAACGTGCCAGTAAATGTACTGACACGGCTCCCTCGCATTTGCGCACCCTCAAATGCCAGCTGACTGCGCCAGGTAATATAAACTGATGAACTAATGGCAAGTCCGTTTCCATGGCAACAGTACATCAAGGTATGACATCCGATTTTCTATATATTCCTGTAGGAGGCAATGCCAATCCATTTATTATCTTTTTCAAGGTATATAAAAACACAATAAGAACAGGGTAGCGCGCCTGCCTCTCATCCGGAGGCCCTGGGTTCGAACCCGGCTCCGTCAGAGATTTTTGACACTGACGTGAGGTTTGCAACGGGGTGCACTCTGATTCGTGAAGACAATTGAGTAGCTGTCTGATAGTGAGGCAGCGCCCCCTGTCACGAAGAACAACATTAACGGCCGAGGGGACACGATGCACTGACCACGCGTCACCACAATATCTGCAGGCCAAATGGCTGGGAAGCGGTCGCATTTTAGGCCTAGGCCCTTCATGGGCTGTAGTGCCAGGGGTAAAAAAATTAGGGGAAGCGCCTTCTAATAACACCTTTAATTTTTAAACACTACAGTAACGGCTACTAAATAAAGGTAGCGATCAAGATACGTTCAATTTCATAAACACTGGGCTCACAAATCCCGTATAGTTAAGTACAAATATCAGTCTGGTCGTTATGTCAGTAGCAACTAAGCTCTGTGGCGGCTATTGGGTTTCCGTAACACTTAAGGCATCCCGCCGTCACATAGTCAATGAGCACTTATAAAATTGTGAACCACACTCACTACCTTTTGCAAAATGTACACAAGACGTGATTTTGAAAGCACTCTTCTGTATGTTGAGGTACAGAGATATACCACATGGAAAGATACAATAAAATGTTGGCAAATCTGAGTTTAAGGAACTGCTGTTCAGAATAGGCCTTGTGTTAAATCTGCAGAAGCTTTCGGTACAGGTTATGCGGCCCATGTTCGTAACATGGAATGTTTTCCTTTGAGAATGCATCTACACCATGTGAGAGGGCAACGCATTTCAAAGGTCTCTAAAAACACAATAATCAGGAAATTGGAGAAAATTTAAAGTGGGAGAGAAGATTCAAGGAGAAATCACTTCGACTCTGAGATCTGCTGATGACATCGTCATCTAGGCCGATACGCCAGAGGATTTGAATGAGTTTTTGAATGGTATGGAATCCGTCTTGAGGAAAGAATTCATGATGAAAATCAATAAATGTAAAACAAAAATATTGAAATGCAGCCGAAAAAGTCAGAAACCTCTATGGACATCAAATTGGCAGGTGAAACGCTACGGGCAGTAGGAGACTTCTGTTACTTAGGAAGCAAAATAACCAGTGAAGGACGAAACAAAGAGGATATCAAAAGTAGGTTGGCTCAGGCAAGGGCAGCATTTCTACAGAAAAGGAATCGGTTGACATAGAATATAATGTAGATTTAAGAATTCGGAAGTCATATTTGAAAGGTTTGTCTGGAGCGTGGCACTCTATGGAAGTGAAACTTGGACTGTTGGTGCAGCAGAAAAGAGGAGAATTGAAGCGTTTGAAACGCGGTGTTACAGGAGAATGATGAAGATAGATGGGTAGATGGGGTAACAAATGAAGCGGTATTAAGACGAGTGGGAGAGGAGAGATGTTTCTGGCGACTGCTTATGCAGAGAAGTGATAGGTTGGTAGGACACATATTAAGACACCCAGGAATAGCAAGCTTAGTTATGGATGGGAGGGTCGAGGCCAAGAACTGTAGGGGTAGACCAGGGTTAAACAGATTGCCTCGGATGTAGGGTGAGGTAGCTATGTAGAGATGAAACGATTAGCTCAGGAGAGGGAGGCATGGACTGAAGACTGAAACAACAACAGTCAGGAATTTTAATTACCCAGAGAGGCCAAACGGTTGTTGGAGAATTTCAATCCCTGGGATGTAACACTGGAAGAGATTGCATAACGTACTCCAGCGGCCAAGGTGACATATATTTTACTATAGATCTATTAATAGCGACATGTTGACGTTCAAACGATCAATAATTGTGGCAAAATTACACCCTGAATAGCTTAAGGGAAAATACTTTTAATTCCCCATATTCCGATAGATTTGCCATTCTTGTGTGCAAGAGTTCAGTTCTCATTTCAAACAATATTCGCAATTTCTATTAACAAAGCGCATTGACACACACTTAACAGCAGCAGGTGTACATTTAGACAAAACCTTTTTTCCCATGAACAACTGTATGTGGCCTGCTCACGAGTATCCGGACAACAAAATCGTTGTCTCAGCAGAAGATGACAAAACCAAAAACGTAATTTTCAAATGTGTTCACATACGATAACATCATACCCTATGGACTTTCTCAACTCTATGAAAGTCCCACTTTGCTGCTCATATCAATGCACTGTATGAATTAGAATGTTCAGAATTAAAATGGACCCACCTGTAGCCGCGATTGATGTGATAGAATAGACCAATTTTCAGCAATAATACATCGTCCCCATTGTCTTGATCGCGAGCGAAGCCGCGGGTACCTGCTAGTTTAATATATTATACAAGCGGACCCGTGCGAGAAATCTCGCATGCTCATAAACCACACTTTCCCCAATTGATTTATAATAAGAGACTTAAGGAGACAGGTTGTTATGTTTTTATTTCAACCAAATGATTATAGAACACTATTTACATTTCAGTTAGAATTCCAAGTTCTATGTTCCCTAACTTAAGAAGGCGATCATTGAAAATTGGATCATCATAACACTCACCGGTTATTCGATATTTTATGAAATTATACGATTTGAGTGCGCATTCCTTTGATTTACTGTTTCTGAAATCCATGCAAAATGAAAGGAAAGACCTCAGAATGTTAAAATGACATGAAACATGCGTCACAGCGGCCAAAATGTGAAGTGGACAGCAATTTTGGAGGGTATATTCCTACAGCAACAGTATCTGAAAATCGCACTCTTCGTACATTTCTTAAAGTAATTTTTTAAAGAAATTATAGATATTTATGAATTCGTCACTGCTAATGTCTATTCTCTTTCATTTGAATGCTCATTTTCACGACCAGTCGCTTGTGAGCGCCGCAGGAGGGATCTATACTACTGAAGTAATATATATGATAATATCAATTGCAGCCAATAGCCATGGCAGGGTATTTTAATGAACGCCCGCTGGCTCCCAACAAGTTCAATTTCATGTTCAGTAGTTCCAACTTTGGCTACCAGGTGCTATTGTCACTAACACCTAGCGGCGAATGTTGAAACTTGATATAACCTACAAATTTTTCTACACACTACCAATTGTAGTGGTAGGTTCTTTTACATGCCATACATCTATGACATGGACCCGCCGGCTTTACTTCCCCTACAAAGGAAGGCATACTGATATATGGACTTATGACATCGACTTTCGTACGTGTGTGTGTCCGTCCCCACTAATAACCTTTGATCGATTGGACAGATGATAATGACATTTGGTAGTAGGCTACGCTAACTCTTTTATCGCTCACCTCAAACAAACATTTCAAATTTTCATTACCATCACCAATCCAACATGGCGGCTGCGCGAAATAATTAACCAGTACTCAACATCTCCGAAACTATTGCAGCAATCAAACTGAAATTAATTCTGGTGATAGACGACTAAATAGTAAGTTGATGTATTTAATTTTCAGAATCCTTATTAAAAAAGGTGACTACGCAGATTTCAAATATTTCAATTGTATTTCTGTCGATCTAATCATCTCCCAATGCAACTTGGCAAAGTGAATTTTTGTTTACGTTTAATGTTGTTCAGTTGTTTCCAAAATATCATGATGGAGTCTGTGCGAAATTTTAAAATAATATTTGTACTTCTCGGAATTTATTCAAGCGATCGAAGTGAAACTTCGCATAATGAATCACTATTATAATCTTTATTTACTGGTATACAATCTATGGCTCACGTTTAATATTTTATGAATGGCGTGCATGCCTATTATTCAGGGATGAATCCACCTTATTTGTTACTGAATGATCCTACCACTGTGAAATATGACATAGTGAACTCCTACTATAACACAAACCTCCAGGAAGATAATTTTATTGCTTCCATTTCACAAATTATTAGATAAATAATAATGTTATTTGTTTTACGTCCCATTTAACTACTGCGGCTTTAAGAGACGCCGGGGTGCCGGAATTTTGCCACGAAGGTTTTCTTTAACGTGCCAGTAAATCTACTGACAAGTCTCCCTCGCATTTGCGCACCCTCAAATGCCAGCTGACTGCGCCAGGATTCGATCCTGCAACCTTGAGAACAGCAAGTTAACGCTGAGCCACGCATCTAGCCACACAAATTAAACACTCTCTGTCTGAAATGTTCGGTGTATGAGTCTATATTAAGAACGGATTGTCGGCTTACCTGAAACAGTCGTTACTGTTCTTCGAAGTAATCCCTGTGGATGGTTATGCACTTCTGAGAACGACTGAACAAGTCCTGGAAACTCATGGCATAGTCTTCTTTAGGAATAGCCTTCAGTTTGGGTCGTCAAGACTCTACATTGAAAGCAAGAGAGAAGTGTGAATTTATGCAACCTCCCTTGCACACCTGATAGACGGGCGGCAGTGAGAAGGGTGAATTTATGCAACCTAACGTGCATACCTGTGAGAAGGGTGAATGTTCCGTGGAATGGAATGGTCCTGTAAACCATCGTCACGGGTGACGAGACCTGGTGCCTGAGATACAACCTCGAAGGCAAGCGTCAAAGTATGGAGTAACGGGGTCCAGGGTCGCCGAAAAGCCATGAAGGGCCAGAGATTTTCGGACATTTCGGACATCCAACGGAATGTGACGACCCAACTGAAGGCTATCCCTCAGGAAGACTATACCAGGACTTGTACAGCTGTTCTAAGAAGTGCATAACCATCCACGGGAATTACTTCGAATGATAGTAACGGCTGTTTCAGGTAAGCCAACAATCCGTTCGTAATATAGACCCATTCACCGAAATTTTCAGACAGAGGGTGTTGATGACGCGCGTGTCTTTTCCTAAGATTGAATTCCAACAACTCGTCACAGAATGACTCAATCGATGTGAAACTGAATATAATGGACCACCACTATAGTTAAAATCTACAGGCATAATACCTGTCTTAAATTGCATGAATCACAGCTGGTTCACATCAATTCTTGAAACATGAATTCACAGAATTGCGATGACTGTTAAAAATGATAGAGTTGATCCTTAGTATAATCTAAACCTCCAGTAAGATAATTATATTCTCCCTTTTTACAAATTATAGATGGCGCACTTGTAAATTTCTGATATATAAATTCCTCTTCATCGTCACGGATGATCCGGTTGAAATGAAACTTGACATACTGTAGTGGACCGCTACTTGCACAAACCTAAAGATAAAAAATAGAAAATACTTCAGCAAAATACCTAAAAATACGTACGAATTAAGTCTATGCTTCCAAAGGTCCTGGGTTTGGTTCTAGGTTCTGATAAGAAATTTCATTTTGGTCTGAGGATTGAAACGGGCTACATTCAGTGTCGTGAGGCAAACCAGAGACGGGGTGGGTTAGATTCTCACCTCAGTCATTCCAAAAGCGTTTTATGTTGTAGTTTCCCACATCTAATTCAGGTAAATGACGAGATTGTGTCTAACCTAAGGCACGACTGCTACCTTCCCAAACTTCACCTAAATTACAAATATACTACAGACACCGCAACAAAATAGGTTGTCAGAAAATGTCTACCCACATCCAAGTGCACTGGACTGAAATTAGCACGATTTACAAGACTTTGAACGAAATGAGAAGTTACAAAGCAGTAGAGTGATTTAGACCGAGTGTTATGTTTTCTTTATATAGGAAATCCATTTAATGAGCATTTTGCTCCACTCTGTGAAGTTCGCCAGCTGGGAGTGTCATCATGAGATCTGAGATTGTTGTTGTTGTTGTGGTTGTTGTTTGATTAAGGGACTTTGTGACATCGCGGTCATGTATCCCCGTGTACTTGAACTTGTGTGTGGAATTTGTCTGATAACCAGTGTTATTGTGATGGCTGTATTGGTGTGTGTATTTGAAATTCATATAAGGATTGGGAGATGGAGACGGCTGTGGCCGGCATTTTCCTGGAGTAGAAATGGGAAACCACTTTCAAGATGCCTGAGATGGGAATCGAACCATCCTTTTCTCAGTTTTGCCTCACGACTGTACCCCGTTTCATCCCTCAGACCAGAATTAATATTTTTTAGCAGCGCTTGGGAATCGAAACCTGTCCTCTGCGGCGACAGCTAAGAATGCTAGCCACTAGGTAACGAGACGGAACCAGCACGGATATGGATCTTTGTTGAATTTGGTTGGAAATGACATTGGTCGTAATGCCTTATCAAAATCTTCATGCCGGCCGTCAATTTGACGAGCTGGATGCAATAACAGCGTTAGTTAGAATTCCTATATGATTTAATGGAGAGGTTACTACTGGTTTTACACTCATGGTTGTTACCACGGAGGCCCGGGTTAGATTCCTGACTCTGCCAAAAATTTAATCCTGGTCTGAGGGTTGGAACGGGGTACACTCAGCTTCTTGAGTCAAACATGAGAAGAGATGTGTTCGATTCATACCTCAGCCATTCAGGTAGTGGTTTTCCGTGGTTTCCCACTTCTACTCCAGGCAAATGCCGGGATGGTTCCTAATTAAGGCCTCAGTCACCTCCTTCCCAATCCTCACCTGAATTGCAACTACTCACACTAATACAGCCATCACAATAACACAGGTTATCAGACGAATTCCACACACATACACACCTAAATACGCGGGTTACATGACTACGATGTCGCAAGGACCCTCAATGAATCAACAACAACATCAACTATTGTTTTACTTACAGAAATCATTTTATTTTGTTGCTGAGCTTATAATAAAAATGCTACTCTCAATAAAAGTTCCCGTAACTTAATAATAATATTAATGTTATTTGCTTTACAACCCTTTTAACATCTGCGGCTTTTATAGACGCCGGGGTACCGGAATTTTGCCCCAAAGGGGATCTTTTACGTGCCAGTAAATCCTGACACGGCTCCCTCGCATTTGCACACCCTCAAATGCCAGCTAACTGCACCAGGATTTGAACCTGCAACTTTGGGCTCAGCAAGCGAGAACGTTCCCGCTGAGCCAGGCAGGCAGTCTCCAATAACCTAAACCATTATTTCATTTCAAACTTCAAACTCGCTTTCGTCAAAAATTGTTTTCAGCATTTACGCTGTTATTGTACCCAGATCCTCAATTGATGTTCAAGATATTTGTTCAAACTTTTTTCTTTTTTTGACAAGTACAGTAATGCAGGTCACCTGGCTACAAAAATGTTTTGATGTTGAATGTAACAGGTTGATCGTTGGTATACGTGTTGAACGAAATAAGAGCTAGGATACTTAGGGGAAGTCCGTGTAATTTGGACCACTTAACTTTAAACGTCAATAACTTCTTTGACCGTAATTAAACTCTCTCAAATTTTATGGACGATAATTAGTACAATGTATCAAATGATTTGGTGCAAATAAATGTTAATATTATCTCAGCGTATAACGTAAAATTTATGTTTATAACAAAAAAGTAATATCGTGTAATTCGGACCGGATGGCGTGTAACTTGGACCAGGGTGATGTGTAATTTGGACTGCTAAATATAAACACTTGCAAGTTATTTAAGCTATTTATTAGGCAATACTAAACAATTGCGAATTCTGATTGTCACTTTTGGCATGTAGCACAATAGTAAAACAGTTCATCCATCGTTAATTTCGGCACAATTTTCATGAGCCCACCTTTTGCAACCGTCGCACTGAATCCAATCATCCTCATAACACCACCTCGTAATGTAGTGACTAGCATTCTTCGCTGTCGCCCAGGAGGTCAAGGTTCGATTCCCACTTCAGCCATCCTAAAGGTGGTTTTCCGTGGTTTGCCCACTTTTACTCCAGGAAAATTCTGGGATGGATGCAAACTTAAGGCCTCGGCCACCTCCTTACCAATCCTATTCGCAATTTACAAATACACACACACTATACAGTCATCACAATAACACAGGTTGTCACACGAATTCCACACACACACACAAATGCACAGGGCTGTATGACCATGATGTTGCAGCCACCAAAATAAGCAATAACAACAAGAAAACCCTTTGAGATTATAAACCAACTTCTTTCAGAATCAGAAATAAAACTATAAAGAATGTTGTTGTTGCTTATTTCAGGGGCATTGCGACGTTCTGGTCATGTGGACCCTTGTACTTGTGTGAGTGTGGAGTTTGTGTGATAACCTGTTTTATTATGATGCCTGTACTAGTGGATGTACTTGTAAATTGGGGATAGGATTCGGAAGGAGACGGCCGTGGCTCTAAGTTACGACCCGTCCCGGCATTTGCCTTGTATAAAACTGGGAGACCACGGAAAACCACTTCCAGGATAGCTAAGGTGGGAATCAAGCCCCGTTCTATCCCTCCCACAAGAATTAAAATTTCGTGGTATATCCGGGAATCGAACTTCGGACCTCCGAGGTGGCAGCTACGCACGCTGACCACTACACAACGAAGGCGACTTACTTGTCCTATACGAAATACATTTTATTAGTATGTTATTGTTAAGATCTGTTACCTCACATCAGCATTGAATTTGACCTGTTCCTTAATCCCATAGCCTCAACTGCTTTTGATGGTGAAGATATAATATATAAAACGTTTCCGTTAGTGGGCGTTGCTGTAACGAATATTCAAAGTAGCGTGACTCTGGTGCGGGTGTATAAGCACGGACACGTAGGCAAAGGAGTCGTGTCTTGCCGAGGTGCGTGCGTTAAATGCGGCAACGGGAACTATGGCGACGTTATTACCAATAAGGACCAACGTGCTGTTATTCTTTTCTTGGTTGCCGAAGGACAAACACCGGTGGACATCCATCGGAGAATGAAGAATGTGTATGGGGCAGCATGTCTGTCGAAAATTACCGTTGTATAATGGTGTGTCAAACTCCGTGCTGGTCGCGTTTCGACACAAGACGGTGGTCGATCTGGAAGGCAACACTGGAGAAATTACGGCGTGCAATTAATGCGAAACGTTCGGGAAAACTGCGACAAGGGGTGCTGTGGTTTCATGATAACGCACGTCCCTATACCACACAGATCGTAATACAAAAGGTACACCAACTGAAATGGGAGACACTCGAGCATTCACCCTATTTTCTTGATCTCTCCCCATGCGATTATCACGTCTTCGGTCCATTAAAAAAGATACGAGCCTTACAGTAGTCGCATATGATGTGTAACATCTGACATGTTATCCTACCTTGAAGTTGTTACCGTTTTTATTATCAGTGACATTCATCAACACACACAAAATCTTTTTATTTTTTACACCCTTATAATAAAAAGGAAAAGGAAGCTTGTAGTTTAACGTGACCGTTAATCTTGAGATCATGAGCCACGGGACCTCCTTTTTACGTGGAATCCGAACCACAGGACATGGCATTTCACTTCGAAAATCTCACATGCATTGACCGGGAATCGAACCCGGACCGCCTTGGTGAGAGGCATACAGCTATACCGCTGAGCCACCACGCCCCGACACCCTTATAATACATAACAATTCCAAGACTCTTTCTTTTTCTTCACTGCCTTCTTGATACTCTGCTGTTACATCACTCTCCTGCCACTAACTAAGTTACGTTAACAGAGACTGACTTTTTTCTTCACTGCCTACTTGATATTTCTACTCTCGCACTGGCTTCTTGATACTCTGCTGTTACATCACTCTCCTGCCACTAACTAAGTTACGTTAACAGAGACTGACTTTTTTCTTCACTGCCTACTTGATATTTCTACTCTCGCACTGCCTTCTTGATACTCTGCTGTTACATCACTCTCCTGCCACTAACAAAGTTACGTTAAGAGAGACTGACTTTTTTTTTCTTCACTGCCTACTTGATATTTCTACTCCCGCACTGCCTTCTTGATACTCTGCTGTTACATCACTCTCCTGCCACTAACTAAGTTACGTTAACAGAGACTGACTTTTTTTCTTCACTGCCTACTTGATATTTCTACTCCCTCTCTGCCTTCTTGATACTCTGCTGTTACATCACTCTCCTGCCACTAACTAAGTTACGTTAAGAGAGACTGACTTTTTTCTTCACTGCCTACTTGATATTTCTACTCCCGCTCTGACTTCTTATACTCTGCTGTTACATCACTCTCCTGCCACTAACTAAGTTACGTTAAGAGAGACTGACTTTTTTCTTCACTGCCTACTTGATATTTCTACTCTCGCACTGCCTTCTTGATACTCTGCTGTTACATCACTCTCCTGCCACTAACTAAGTTACGTTAAGAGAGACTGACTTTTTTTCTTCACTGCCTACTTGATATTTCTACTCTCGCACTGCCTTCTTGATACTCTGCTGTTACATCACTCACCTGCCAGTAACTAAGTTACGTTAACAGAGACTGACTTTTTTCTTCACTGCCTACTTGATATTTCTCCTCTCGCACTGCCTTCTTGATACTCTGCTGTTATATCACTCTCCTGCCACTAAGTTACGTTAAGAGAGACTGACTTTTTTTCTTCACTGCCTACTTGATATTTCTACTCTCGCACTGCCTTCTTGATACTCTGCTGTTACATCACTCTCCTGCCACCAACTAAGTTACGTTAAGAGAGACTGACTTTTTTCTTCACTGCCTACTTGATATTTCTACTCTCGCACTGCCTTCTTGATACTCTGCTGTTACAAAGTAGTCCGTATGTGATAAACATTCCACGTGGTACCACTGCCAGCTGGATCACTCGCACAGAAATATCCAGCAACCGAGTGGAAATATGTTACACATCTGAAAGACCTCGAAGGGTCGAGCATTCCTGTAAGACGAGGATGTGCAGCAGGCGATTACGGACTTCTTCACACAGCAGGACACAGGGATCTTCAACCTGGTGTGTCGATAGGATGAGTGCATCAATGCTTACGATGATTTTGCCTGATTAGCAAACCGATTCTGGACTGTACAGCCATCAAACGGACACTTCTTGATCACGCCTTATCTATACTTATATAATAAAGCTGAAGAGCTTGTGTGTTTGTGTGTTTAAACGCGATAATCTCTGGAACTACCTTCGGATTCGAAAAATTCTTTTTGTATATGATAGACAGATTCAAGAGGAATAGTTTAGTCTATGTAGCATTAGGCTAGCGGCTTCGGTGGCGTAGTCGGTAGCATGCTGAACTGCTGTGCCCAAGATAGCGGGTTCAAACCCGGCCGAAGTCGTCGGATTTTTTAAGAGCGTTAAAATCCTTCAGTATGCCTTCCTTCGGAGGGGAAGTAAAGCCGGCGATCCCATGTCCTAGATTTATGGCATGTAAAAGATCCTTCCACAGACTAAACTTGTGTGAAGCTAAATTTCTCGGTTAGATTTCGTTGGAACGCTCTATCAAAGTTCCAACGTTCACCACTAGGTACCATTGACATCTGGTAGCGGAAGTTGGTACTACTTGAAATTGAACGGAACTTGTAGCTCACCCTATGGGTGTCCGCTACAGCCCCTGGCGATTCGAACATGTCCTCGGGCACTCCTGGCACTAAAAGCCATACGATGAATAAATAAAAATAGCATTAAGCTACACCCCTCAGGTAACCTTAAATATTGATTTTTGTTCAGTAAGTCGGAAGAACAAGCGCTCCCGAACAGCTTCAATAATACCGAAGTCTATTGTTGCCTGGCAGTGCGGGTTGCATCACGTCGCCCCTACCAGTGTCTTGGTGCTGAATTGCGAGCTGCTTATAAAATGCAGTCACGGGGAGTAATTAGTGCAAAAAGATTTCTTAGGCCTATTAAAACAGTTATCATCATGAAAATAGTATGCCTCTGTATAAGGGCGATGGTGTTGGTGCAGTATACTGAGGTTATCAGCTGGAATGCGTTGGTGCTTTCCGATCCTTATCCTTGAGCGCTCCAGTTCTGTAGTAGTATCCATAAAACAAATAAATCCACCGGGTGAAGCCGGGCACTACTGCTAGTACAAAAATAATAATGATGATGTTAGATTTAAGAGGCCTAATATAAGTCCACAGTCAATGTGCGATCGTGCTACTCTGCTGTTATGAATTTGTTTACTGACAATGTTTGCAGCCTACGTAAATTATTGACTGCTTTACAAATTTGTGCCTTTACGCTACTATACTAAAATGGTTTTGGGTAAAGTTACACATATATCTCAGCAATTCTTCTAGGTTCGGGCCGTGTCTTGTGTGGGGTTTCACCTAGGACACCAAGCTGGCTCATCAGCAGGCTCTTGGTCTCCCCGCCCAGACCCCCACAGGAGTAGCGAACTACGCTCTACCTCCCATTTTATGAAGCGCACCTGCACCTCTTTACTGCGAGAACTGAAAGCTCAAACAGTCATAACCTCCCAATGAAGGGCTCCAAAAAGATGATATAGCCTATTTGCTTTCACGGCCAGTGAATTAAAACTCAGCAATTCATCTAGTTTTATGCCGTGCCTTGTGTGGGGTTTCGTCTAGGACACCAAGCTGGCTCATCAGCGGGCTCTTGCTGTCTCCACCCGGACGCTCACAGGAGTAGCAAACTGAGCGCTACCTCCCTCTTTATGAAGCGCACCTGTGCCTCTTTACTGCGAGAACTAAAAGCTCAATCAGTCATAACTTCCCTATGAAGGCCTACAAAAATATACGTTTCATAAAAAGGGAGGTAGCGCGCAGTTCACTACTGCGTGGGGGTCCAAACGGGGACACCAAGAGCCCACTGATGAACCAGCTTGGTGTCCTAGGCGAAACCCCAAACAAGGCACGGCACAAACCTAGAAGAATTGCTGAGTTTTAATTCACTAGCCGTGAAAGCCAATATACCATCTTTTAGACATACATAATTTTTTACTACCCCTTATGATTCGGCTATAAATCTCATTACAATATGTATTTTTGCAATATTACAGATCTCTGACAACTCGACATCAGCTAGCACACGGAGTGTAATATCAAGTACGTCAAGAACTTCATACGGAGCGCGGCTTGTGACAGGCCTTGAGCAATCCTGTAATGTGGCATAGCCTTGAAATACGCTTGCAAATATGTAATAACATTGTGTCCCTAGTATTATTACCACCTTACCAAAATATAACACATTGCACCATAAAATAATGTGAAATATAAATTTTAAGAAAATATATGAATATTGTCATTTTTATTGTCACTTTTGTTTATAGGAGGTGACGACCATCAAAATGATGATGATGGTGATAATTGTTTATTTTAAGGGGCCTAACGTCGAGGTTATCGGCCCCTAATGATTTGGGTGATAGCGAAAATAACAATGAAACGGAAACCATAACGAAAGTTAAGCTGGACGGAAAATACTTACAAAATGGAACTCAGATTGAAACGACTCACAAAATGTAGAGTGGAAATACTTGCAAAAAGGTAATTTAGAAGGAAAATACTCAAAAAGGAATTTAGATTGAGAAATACGCACAAAATGTAGTTTAAGTTGAAAATACGTACACAATGCAATGTAGATTCGAAATACTCAACAAAATGCAATTGAAATTCAAAATACTTACAAAATGCAATTGAAATTTAAAGTACGTACGCAATGTATGGCAGATTCAAAATACTGTACTGACAAAATGCAATTTGGATTGAAAATACTTACAAAATGTGGTTGAGAAGAAAAAAGAACATCACAAAATGTAAAATATAGACACCGGGAGCCAATTCATAAAGACAGGAGCGGCTTCGGTGGCGTAGTCGGTAGCATGCTGAGCTTCTGTGCCCAAGATAGCGGGTTCAAACCCGGCCGAAGCCGTCGGAGTTTTTAAGAGCGTTAAAAATCCCTCAGAATGCATTCCTTCGGAGGGGAAGTAAAGCCGGCGGTCCCATGTCATAGATTTATGGCATGTTAAAGAACCTTCCACTAATTACACCTGTATGAAGCTAAATTGGATAGGTTAAGAATGTAAACAACGCTCTTAGGTTTCTACGTTCGTTGCCAAGAGCCGACTGCGGTGACGTCTAGTAGCTAAGTTCTGAACTTGGCCTAGTAGTCGTTGACGGTGGCGCTTGGCGGCAAAAGTAGGAACTATTTGAAAAATTCAAAAGTCTGCAGTCCTTACTTGAATTAAAAACAGATAACACGCACTAATACAGTCATCACAATTAACACCGGTTATCAGACAGATTCTACACACACCCAAAGTACACGGGGCTACATGACCGTGTTGTCGCAGCCCCTAAACTTAAGAACCAACCAACCAACCATAAAGACAGGGTAGGAATCTTAAAGAGAAAAGGAACTATAATGAAATTAAAAAGAAGGCTGATCCCTCGAAGAATGAGGGATCAGGAAAGATGAGAGAAGGGCCAATTAAGGTGGGAAAAGAAGAGACTCCCTAGGCCTCGGATGCCGTAATGCCGTCGGGGTCGGATGGTAACAAGAGTTGACCAAGAGGGGTCGACAGGGAAGAAAACGGAGAGGAGCTCGGCACAAGTAAGTGGAAGCAACACTGAATGTGATCATCGCCGCCTGGATCTACCTCTGCCTTCTCTTACAAGCCGAACTCGTTAACCTCTTAGGTAATCTCTCCTCCCCCATTCTCATCACATGACCCCACCTTCTGAGTCAGCTCATACGAACAGCTTCATCTAGCGTGTTCATTTCTAACTTAGCCTTTATCTCTTGATTATGATGGTCCCCCAGGGGCTCACATCTAGTAGGACGTGGTCACCAACCCACAATTGCAGATAGTGGAAGGTTCTTTTAAATGCCATAAATCTGTGACATGGGGCCGACAGCTTTACTTCCCCTCCGAAGGAAGGAAAGGTTACCTAAGAGGTTAATGAGTTCGGCTATAGAGGGTAAGAGAAGAAGTGGTAGATCTAGGTGGCATGGTCACATTCAGTGACCGATCTCAAAGTGAGAGGCTGCAATGCTAACTGCTAGTAGGGGATCATGGAGGCGACTTGTTCGCAAACAGAGACTTGCTGACTGGACTGAACGCCGAAAGGCAAAACAATTTCAAATGAAAATGTATGTTTATTTATCATAATGAGGGTCATTATAGTACTATTCTTCATTATGAAATAGTTTCTCCAGCCAATCAGAGCTCATTCATTGACCAATTAGGTAAGGATAGCTTCGCGCATGTGCTCAAAATCCAACATGTCGGTCATGAATTACATGATTTGAAAGTTCAAATAGGATGTCGGATGAACCATTGTAGTTACAACCCAAACACAAAGACAAAATCAGCACGAACCTTTACGGTAACAGGAAATTTATGAATCTACGTCCAGAAGTTAGCAATACAGCATCATTCTGCATAAATTTCCGACATGGGAAGTGCACGGTCCCATATGTTCGCGTAAATAAACTGGCGAATATGAGACAAGAAATAGCACGTTTACCTTAATATCCCCAACTCCAATTTCTACACAGCGCACTGCTTTCAAACGACTTCGGTGACAATATTAGTGAATGCTATTTCTGATCGGCACTAGTCATCATGTAAGCTGTAAACAATAGCATTGCCAAGCAAAAGTAAATGGTGTCTGCTTTCGAAATTCTTTGACCAACGCATGCGCTCTGTTCAGTCAGAAAACCACCCTGCTCACTCTGTTCACTAACTGAATCCCACATATATTTATGAATATTTATGTTAAAACATATAATAAAGTTATAATTATCGTCGAACATAAACAGTCGTATGGAACTCGCCTGTAATGGTAATTAAAACTCTCGTGTCTTAATTATTGCCATTATAGGCTCGTTGCATAATGTACTATTTTAACGGTTTACCCAGCGTAAGCTTAAAAGGCTCACGGATGGCAGGCTTTTCTTCGACTCGATTCACTGAAATAGTTACTGATCGGGTTCTTTGGTCATATATGAATGATTTTCTACAGAAACCTTCCTCATGAAATCCTATCCAGAATGATGAGAACCGCATCAAAATGCTTCCAGTGGTTCTCGAGATTACCCGTTACATCCAAGAATCGGGGACTTGGTTTTATACGAATACTAAGTAGAGATTTATATCAATGAGATAACTTTCATAGTATAGTATTGTTACGGCTGTGAGTTTGTTTTGTCGCCTCGCCGCGTTGAGTCACAGCTGCCCCGGGCTGTGTGTGCTCTGCCTCAGTGTATTACGTGCGCGTTACGCAACGGGCTGCGAAGTGAAAGGGATGGTCCAGAATATTCGTGACCCAGCCAGTGAAGGAAATCTCGAGAAGCCGTGTGTCCTGGACGATTCTAGAATTCAATGAGTCACCAGCCTGCTATATAAGCGGCCTCAACAGTGAGGGGACCGAGTTTCTGAGGACAGTGTGTTTTACGAGCTAGTGCGAGCGTTTATCCTGAGCGACATAAGTGTGGTGACTGGCGAAACCCCTAGTGAAGCCGATTCTCTTGACAGCGAGGGAGTGAGAAGCATACAGTGGACTGCCTGTGTTTTGAGCGAGTGTGATTTCACTGAGCGACAGAGGTATTGTGGCGGAGTGCCATGCGAGTTACGAAATCCAGTGACATTGTTTCCCAGCTCGTGGGCAGCGAAGCAGCGTGTAGCAGGTTATCGTAAGTGTACATAAGGGAGAGGTGCAGGTAGTTTCTGTCAAGGCCACCGGACTCATAAGCACGGATTAACTTCTTTGGTTTGTTGACAAGTGAAAGGGGGCAAGAGCTCTCCATAAGGAAGAGACTTGAGGACACTGGAGTAAGGTTCTAATTGCTTGTATTTCCTGATGAGCAGTGTATCTTTCTGGCCGCAATAAAGTTAATTATTTCTTTAAAGGAACAATCTGTGTTGTGCTTCAACCCACCGTAATCCAGTTAACAAAAGTGTCACTAGGGGGGGGGGGGGGGGGGGGGCACGTAACAGTATTTTGTTAACCTTCTACTTTTTCTTCTTTCACCTTATTATGATGTTAAGCTTAGATTATTAGCAGCTTTGTAAGTCGAGAAAGCACATAAAGTAAATAAAATAAATATTAGATTTATTTTCAGGTTTAGGGATAATAATAATAATAATAATAATAATAATAATAATAATAATAATAATAATATCGTATGGCCTCGGGTGCTGGGTGCAAGCTTTGTTACTTGACACCCAGAGGGTAGCTTGCATGTCGCATTTTGTGTTCCTTGAAGCACTATGAAAGTCAAGGAGGTAAGACATCTAAGCTCCTTGAACACTATAGCGCTTTCTAGTAGAGAAATGAGGAACTTTGTGTTGGCGAAAACTCCCGAGATTAATTTTGCCATTATGAACACGGCCTAATGAATTCAAATGGTTTCTTTAACATGCCAACATCGCATGACATGCGTATCATATTTTTTCCGCCTAGGTTTAGGGATAACACCCACTACAATCATGTTGACCGACTGAAAAACAGTTCCATATCATTTACTAAGTCATCACTTTAAAATGAATTCCAGCAGGACAACATCTTTAGATAACTAAGAAATTATTTCCCTGACTTTTTCAAACTCCCGATGTCAATCCCGCGAGTGGTCCAAAGTTACAAGCATCGGCCATTGTAGCGTCAGTTTAGGGCAATAATTTGTTGCTGTGTTTACAACCCTGTGGATTTATAAAGACCAAGGTGCTAGAGATGATTGTGCACTCGTAAAGTCTCGTAGAGCCAGCAGGAGGTAATGTTAAACTCTTTTCACTGTTGTTAGTAACTTGAAGTATAAAATGGAGCGGTGTAAACTTTAGTAATCTAAACACTTCCTTCTACTCTCGCAGGTTTACCTAAGGCAAAACCTCCGTGGAGCTCACGAAACATGAAAGTGCCAGTGTTTTGTTTTCTCATCAGCAGGATAGTCACTAGGGAAATGTGTGAGATATTCCTTCTGTATTGCACACTGGCGTACCTGGCCGCCAAAAATTCTGTACACGCGCCTCGACAGTATTAGCCTACTTTCGACTTTTGCAAAAAATGAATGTAGACTTATGAGATCAACACAGGGCCAAAAATTGTGTGTCTGTCTGTGTGTGTGTGAGTGTGTGTGTGAGTGTGTGTGTGGACTCTGAAAGTCTGTCGCCCCCCTATCAATTCAAACACGGTGAATCCGAATTGAACGAAATTTGGTACAGAGGTAGCACTAGCAAAGGGCACCTCAGTGTCATGTTCTATATCGCCGCCATCTTGACGTAAACATAATGGCGGCCACCCAAATGTTCAAAGTTTAAATCAAATTACGACCAACCTATTTATCTGATTTCTACCAAGTTTTGTAACATTATACCTTTATGTACGAAGAATCTTTTGATCGAACTACGAGGTCATCTGCCCAATAATTTGCGGATGGCGGCCATGGTTGTGTGCAAATCGATTCCCCCTATCTTTTCTTACATGGTGAAACTGAATTGAACGAAATTCGGTACGGAGGTAGCACTAGCAAAGAGCACCTCAGTGTCATGTTTTAAATCGCCGCCATCTTGACGTAAACGTAATGGCGGCCAGCCAAATGTTCAAAGCTTAATTCAAATTACGACCAACCTATTCATCTGATCCCTACCAAATTTTGTAACTTTATATCTTTATGTATGAAGAATCTTTTGACCAAACTACGAGGTCATCTGCTCAATAATTTGCCGATGGCGGCCATGTTTGTGTGCAAATCGATTCCCCCTATCTTTTCAAACACGGTGAATCCAAATTGAACGAAATTTAGTACAGAGGTACCACTAGCAAAGGGCACCTCAGTTTCATGTTTTATATCGCCGCCATCTTGACGAAAACGTAATGGCGGCCACCCAAATGTTCAAAGCTTAAATCAAATTACGACCAACCTATTCATCTGATCTCTACCAAATTTTGTAACAGTATACCTTTATGTAAGAAGAATCGTTTGACAAAACTACGAGGTCATCAGCCAAATAGTTTTCAGATAGCGGCCATGTATGTGTGCAAATCGATTCGTCATATCAATTCAAACACGGTGAAACCGAATTGAATGAAATATTGTACAGATGTAGCACTATCAATGGGCACCTCATATTCATGTTTAATATCCGTATAGCACGTTGTATTTCAGCAAGCTACTACAACCAACATTCAATTATACTCCTTGAAAAGGACAAAGAGTTATAACAATACCCATGCATTTAGGAGAAAGTAGGCTATATGTTCTTTACTGAACATCTTGTTTTTCTAGTAGGCGGATCTCTTTCCAGTGCTAGATATGGTAAATCCTAAGTATGGCTTACAGTTAAAAGTTCAACTTTTAAGTATACATTTAGCGCAAAGAATATAGCTTGCAGGCCATCTTGAAATTGTAGAATACAAAAGTAAATAACTCTAAGTTACAATAACGAAACATACTTATATGTGGCTTTGTAGGCCAAAGGCCTTTCCATACATTCACAATGGCGACATTGGGGTACTATTAAAACTTTAAACTCAATTATTCAGGATGGAATTGCTCAATTACAACGATCTCTATTGATAACGAAGGAACTTACCTTATAACACAAATCCTGAGTATTTCATTTTAATGTTTCAACAGTACGTCTAGCTATATTTTGAAAGTATGGAGGGGCTGTTATTTTGACTTCTGCATATAAAACCACATACAGTTCTTCAGGGCGCAGGACCATCTTGAACTTAATGACTATGATAATAAATAACTATCAATACGTTTGAGCTAGAATAACGAAAATTAGCAGTAATGTAGAACCTTATACGTGTCTTCCTATGACAAGGATAAATGAACAGCGAAACTTCACATTTAAGATGGCAACTGGGCGTATTCTTAAAACTTTAAAAATCAATCACTCATGATGTAATAGCACAATTAACACGAAATTTAATGAGAGACGACTAGGCCACCATATGAAATACCTCGCTGGCAATACTCATAGGACTATGCTTATCACAGTCAATAGACTTTAGCGCGCAGCAGCCAACTTGAAATGATAGAATATCGAAATAAATAGCTCTCTGTAGTTTAGAGTTACAAGAACGAAACTTGTAATAAGGAAGAAATGTATGTGGTTTTATATCCAGAAGGTAAGAGAACAGCCACTCCATAATTCAAAATGACGGCTAGATTACACAATTGAAACTTTAAGATGGAATACTGTTATTGTACAACTAACATGAAACATGCTAACAGGGATGTGCCACATAACAGATCTCACTTAACATAAGTCATAAGATTAACCCACTGAGTATAGCTTTCAGTGGCCATCTTGAAAGTATAGAATATGATAATACGAGGGTAGATAGGAGAGTAACGCGCAGTCATTTTTTCTCCCCTGGTATTGCAGCTGGAATGTTGAAATATCACGACGATATAGTTTGAAGTTTGCTCTACAGAGGGTACTTTGTTTTCATGTGCAACTCTAGCGAGAGAAGCCTGAACTACGAAACAAACATGGCGCGCATGTTACTGTCGTCAACTTGTGAAGAGCAGTGAATTGTAGTACATTATTGGTGGGCTAAAGGGCATAAACAAGCACTTTCCTAGCATATTGAAGTTCTTCGTACTGGCGAAACAGCATTTTTCTACTCCATAGAGGCAGCTGTTATCGGCCGCCTGGAGCATGGCGAATCACCAAAGTTCACGCAGCCCTCTTAGAAGAATGCATACCATCTGGAGAAATTGCTACGGTCCATACAGTCGTCCTCATACACCCCACGCATGTCCCTGTGAATTTCACTCGGTTTATGCCATTTGGCCCACAAATATCGAACTGCACTTCACTGCCCTTCACAAGTTGACGACAGTAACATGCGCGCCATGTTTGTTTCGTAGTTCAGGCTTCCCTCGCTAGAGCTGCACATGGAAACAAAATAACCTGTGTAGCACAAACTTCAAACTATATCGGCGTGAAATGTCAACATTCCAGCTGCAATACCAGAGGAGAAAAACATGATTGTGCGTTACTTTCGGATCTGCCCTCGTAAATAATTTATAATATTTTAGAGCTACAATAACGAAAATTGGTGATATTAACCTTCTAAGTGGCTTCATCTAACCGAGGCAAAAGAACATCGTCTCCAAACAATCAAGATATGCGTACTGTTAAAACTTTTAAATCAATTACTCAGTGCGTAATTGTTGCAATTAAAATTAAACTTAGTAAGAAAAAGTACCATACAAGGGACCTCACTGACATATGTCATAAGATTTTCACACTGAATCTAGCGCGCAGCGGCCATCTTGAAATTATGGAATATAATAATAACTTTCAACATTTTAGAGCTACAAAAACAGAACAAAATGTAGTAACAAAGTAGACTTCGTATGCCCAAGATAAAATAAAAGTGATTCATTATATTCAAAATGGCAGTTGGGCGTATTGTTAAAACATTAAAATCAATACCTCGAGGAGTAACAGCACAATTATCAGGAATCTTGTTTGAGCTGGCTCGCATTACTCGTAAGTATATCACAATGAATTTAGCGCGCAGTGGCCATTTTGAAATTATAGAATATAAAAATAAATAATGCTCTACAATTTAGAGCTACGAGGGGCGTAATAGATTGTTATACACTTTATTTTCTTCTACCCAAATTAAGAACATTACACATCAGTTGTTACGCCCACCTTCTCAACATAATCTCCTTGTAGCTTTATGCACTTTTGCCATCGACGTGTCAGTCTCTCCAGACCTTCCTGACACCATTCTTTCGGAGTGCTGCGAACCCATACCTTGACAGCTATGTCCAGTTCTGCAAAATCCGCAAAATGGCGACCATGCAATGGAAGCATACGGGCAGTCCACCACCAAAGAAATGTCGAACAGTGCCATCAGTTGGCAAACGAATGGCGGCAGTGTTCTGGGACACTAAGGCCATCATCCTCATTGACTGACTGGAATTGGGGGTCACAATAAAAGTGCAGCATATGTGGCAGCACTGAAGCGCTTACGTCGGGCCATTGAAACTAAGTGGCCAGGAAAATGGCCTGAGGTGTGCTTCTGCAACATGACAATGCCCGCCCTCACACTAGCCGAGTGACCACCGCTGCCATTGATCAAATGGGATCCACGGTGCTGCCACAGCTACCATACTCTCCCGACTTGGCATCAAGTGATCATCACCTGTTCGGGAACATGAAAAAACCTCTAGACACAGCTGTCAAGGCATGAGAACGCAGCATTCCGAAAGAATGGTGTCAGGAAGGTCTGGAGAGACTGACACATCGATGGCAAAAGTGCATAATGTTACAGGGAGATTATGTTGAGAAGGTGAACGTAACAAATGATGTGTAATGTACTTCATTCGGGTAGAAATAAATAAAGTGTAAAACAATATATTACGCCCCTCGTGCAATAACGACAAATATTTATTCTGTAGAACCGCATATGTGGCTTTGTAAGGAAACAGTTTCTCTATACATTCAAGATGGTAGCTGAGCATTTTACTAAAACATTAAACGAAACTTGGTAGGAGAGGAGTGGCACTAATGAGATCTCCCCGGCATTAATCAACATAATATCACAAGGAACGAGGGAAGTTCCGAAAGTAAGTTTCATCATTTTATTGCACGAGCAGATGGTACACCCGGTGAGAAAAACAAGCGCCATACGAATCCACACCCTTAGCTGGAGCGTCAGCGGACGGGGAATGACGCATGCGCAGAGTACTGACGAAGAGAGAGGAGCAGCAGATCGGCGTGCCCGATGTCATTCGAGTACAACTCACGGTGGCAGACAGACGTGTACTGACAACGTCGTCACCAATGGAAGTGCGTGCTGTTATCCGGTATGAATGGGCACGTGGGACTAGTGTGTCAGTCACCCATGAACGCCTACAGACCGTGTATGGTGAAACGGTCATTTCATGTTAAATGGTCGCTCGCTGGTGTTGAATGTTCAGTGAAGGACGTCAAAGTGTGGAGGATGAAGATCGAAGTGGAAGTCCCTCCACGTCCACGAGTTAAAACAACATTGCTCGAGTACAGGACATGGTATAACGAGGGCGTACTTGGTGGCCAAACTGCGTATTGACTGTGCCCGGTCCCATCACATGCTCCATGATGTGTTTGTTACCGTAAAGTGTCCGCAAGATGGGTACCGAGAAACCTGATCCCGGAGCAGGCTGTGTGACAATTCCTTGCATCGCAGGCCACCGAGTTTTACCAGACTGGTTTCTTCAAACTGTTTTTTTTTAGCGTATGACTTTTAGTGCCGGGAGTGTCCGAGGACATGTTCGACTCGCCAGAGTTTGTAGCTGCTTCTATGCGGCTACAAGTAGCGTCGCGTGTGGAGTGTTGTCTGAGGAGGAAAGTGTGAATGTAAGGACGAGGATTTGGAAGGTAGAGGCTGTGGCCTATAGTTAGGGACCAACCCCGGCATTTGCCAGGGAACCACAGAAGACCTTCTTCAAGGTTACCGGCGGGGGGGATTCGAACCTCCTCGCCTCCCAGACGTGAGCGACTGCCTGCAGCCACGCCGTAACGACCTCGGCTAACTCACGCGGTTTCAAACTGTTTGCACGCTACGACAAATGTAGGAAGGATCGTTATTCTCGCGTTCTTGAGCCACGAGACCTCCTATTTACGTGGAATATGAACCACAGGACATTGCATTTCACTTCGAAAATTTCACATGCGTTGACCTGGAATCGAACCCAGTCCGCTTTGGAGAAAGGCAGACAGCTTGACCACTGAGCCATCACGCCCCTTTACGATAAATGTTTCAATGTCGGTGGTGACTATGTCGGAGAATATTGCAAGGTGTATTGTTCATAATGCCAGGGTGTTTTCAGTTCTGCAATAAATGGTCCCTGAAAAAGAATGACGAAACTTATTTTCAGAACCTCCTGGTATACAGCATGCATCCGCTATAAAATGTAAGACATTAATGTCGATAATTCATTACCCGTTAAAGTTACAATGACGAAACGCGGCAAATAGACGCTGGCACATAATAGGCTGTCTATGCAGAATACACAAGACCAACGATTCCGTACATTCAAGGTGGGTGATAGACCTACTTTTCTAACATCACAATTAATTTCATTGGATGCAATAGCACATACAGTTCTATGGTATCACTGTGTGTGTGTTCTTAGGATATTCAGCGCATCCTTTTTAAAGATAGTGCCATTGTAGTTTAATTCTTAAATAGAGTGCAGTTAGGTGGCCTTGACTTATCTTGGACAGAACTGTAAATCACAGCATTCACGTGGGAATCTAGAGACGTAAGTAATGCCGGCTGTCGACACTAGCTTTATATAAGAAGGATTTCACATTCACAATGGAGCGCCGCAAATCAAACGTGACGTTTTAAATGGCAGGCGATATCTCTCGAAGTTACACAGTGTTAGCAGAGCAAAACCCATTCTTGTGGCAAGAAGACAGAGTGCTCCTACAAACTTACATGAATAATAATAAGAAGAACGAGGGCATGACATCCGTAAATTAAAATTTAGAAGACACAAGATTTCTAAGACAAGCCGAAGTTGAGTACAGGCAAAATGTTTACCAAAGAGAGAAAGTTAGGAAGAAAGAAAGGAATACCACTGAGCAAGACAATACTACTACTACTACTACTACTACTACTACTACTACTACTACTACTACTACTACTATTACTACTACTACTAATAATAATAATAATAATAATAATGTTATTGGTTTTACGTCCCTTTTAACTGCTGTGGCTTTTAGAGACGCGGTGGGCCAGAATTTCACTCCGAAGGGATTTTTAATGTGCCAGTAAATCTACCGACACTGCTCACTCGCATTTGCGCACCCTCAAATTCCAACTGATTGCACTAGGATTCGATCCTGCAACCTTGGACACAGCAGGGGGTAACGTTACCATTGAGCCTCGCAGCCAATTCACTGAGTAAGGATGAAGGAATGTTACAGGCCAAACCGCAAGAAAGAAAGAAAGAAAGAAAGACTGTCGAAATAACGTGGCACATAGCTGACCAAAACGATATCGTAATTATAATAATAATAATAATAAAAAATTCGGAAAAGGAGGATTCAATTTTATGGCCACATAACACACATGAGCTCGCAGAGACAGACCAACAAGATATGTTCCTATTTTGTTAACAAGGAAACCAAGGGACCCTGGTTCATCGAAGTTGAAAAAGATCTTGGAGAAGTAGGAATCACATTTGATGACATCCAGGAAGGTGCACCTCTCCAGAGAAGACTTCGAGCATAGCATACAAGAGCTTCCACGGAAAAACAAAATTGAAAACCGGCAACAAGTGGACTGATGAAAGGAAGGAGGCTCACAGAACGCGAATGTGAGAATAATGGGGAAGGGATAAAGCTCTGGGAGTCAAACGTGGTCCACAGCAAGCCGACACGTAGAAAGAATAATAATAATAATAATAATAATAATGTTATATCGAGACGGTTATCTGTTACCGAAAAAGAACCCCGGGTTCTATGCATGGCTCTGCCAAGGATATTTTAACTGAGTAAGGGCTGGACGAGGGAAGCCTCCGTGGCTTAGGCGGCAGCACGCCGGCCTCTCACCGCTGGGTCCGTGGTTCAAATCCCGGTCACTCCATGTGAGATCTGTGCTGGACAAAACGGAGGCAGACAGGTTTTTCTCCGGGTACTCCGGTTTTCCCTGTCAAAATTTCATTCCAGCAACACTCTCCACTATCATTTCATTTCCTCTGTCATTCATTTAATCATTGCCCCAGAGGAGTGCGTCAGGCCTCGGCAGCCGGCACAGTTCATAACCTCGCCGCTAGATGGGGGCTTCATTCATTCCATTCCTGACCCGGTCGGAGACTGGAAGCAGGCTGTGGATTTTCATTCAAGGGCTGGACGAGAGTGTTAGCTCGCAAGCCAGCGGCGCTAGGAGACCAGGTACCGCTGCAACTATGCGCTAATCTGCCTGGTGTATTTTATTTATGGGACGTGAATTTTGATTTATTTTATAAATATGAATGGTTCCTTAATAATAATAAAGTTTTTCCGTCGCATGCAGTCGTTTTGGCGGCTGCGTGTATAAATTATTAAATGGTTCTAAATTGTCGTTATGGAATAAGTTGTAGCATAGTAAGGAGATTTAATTATTTCTAGATTTCGGGGAATAAACAGTTGTCATAGCAGACGATCTCTGTTAGCCTCTGATAGCCTGAAGGTCTGGCTCTGGTATGTAACGTGCGCCATGGCCGGCGTTGCAATAGCTTCAGCTTAGTAATAATAATAATAAATTTTTAGTTGAAAAATTAAGTTATAAGCTTTAGGAAGGAAGACATACCTCTAGTTGGTTGGCGTTTGATAGTATGAAATGATAGATAGACCTGTAGTAGGTATGTTTGTAAAAAAAAGGAAATATAAAATTTTAATAATAATAATAAGCCTCGCTTTTGGGGATAATGATGAATTTAAATGATTTCAATGAGATGTATGAGCTGTGTGTTGAACTGGGCTGTGATTGGCTGTATTTGAACGTGTTGGCTGAGCGGGTAGCTGTACTGGGCTGTGATTGGTGGTTGGGTTTTGGCCTATTTAGAGTGTTTCCGGGTTGTAAATTTGTGGTTTTTAATTGCGAATGTGTAATTTGAGGATGTAGCTGCGCTGTATAGTAGTTTCGGTTTGCCTAATCTGTTGTGATATGGGTGTAAAAGTTGAGAGGCACTGACTCCAGTCAAGAAAGCCAACATCAACGGGCGAAGGGACACGTTGCACTGCCCATGCGTCACCCTGCAATTTGCAGGCCATAAGGTAGATGGGCAGCGGTTGCTGGTTATAGGCAATGCCCTCAGTGGCTCTTGAGCCAAGGTTTTGCTTGTTGATGTTCGATAGAGACAAATGAATCCAATGTTCATACAAGTATTGTGACAGCCGCTTGTCTTCATATCATTGTTGGAAATGTAAATAAAGATAAGATGCATATCGCCCTCACAGAATTAAAGGTTTTACATAGGTCATATCGAAACATACTCCATAACTCCTGAGGGGCTTATCACAGTCATTCAGCCCTGCGTACTTGGGTGTGTGTAGAACTTGTCTGACAACTTGTGAACCCATGTACCATGGCCTCAAAGAGGGTCGAATCCATGTACTTTGAGAAAGGAATGAAAGAATGATACAGTCTCTAAGGGAACGGAGAGAGATTTCAAGCCCGGATTATAGCCTAACATGGTGCAAGCGCTAGGGCCAGGTGTTCCTTAGATGAGCTCATGCCTCTTGACATTTATAAGGAGCCAGTCATGGATATTATTAGAACGAGTGGAAAGTTTTGACTGTAAGACGAAGAAGCTGGACTCGGAAATTGCTCTTATGTTGCAGGAATATGGCAACCTCGCTGATGAGTCAGAACAGGAATAATTAAATTTAACCCGTTTACGAGTATAAAAATAAGTAAACAGATACAGTACGGTGAATCAATTTGGATTAGAGATTTTTGTGTAAAGAAAAACCTTGTAAAAATTGCACAGGAGAAAACTGCAAACGCAAGTAGACGTCATTGGGGGTTCACCGAGACCTAAGGAGTGGGAGAATAAAAAAAGAAGAGCACCACCCACACAGTTGAGGACGAGAAATTAATTAATATCTCGGAAATGCACGATCGATTTCCATGCACAGGAAGATTATTTTACGTTTGGAAGACGAGCTTTCTGGATATATAATTTTATTAATTGTGCGACAATTAGTTCAGAAGTTGGTCACGAAAAGGACTAGGATTTTATCTTTTGTGACTGAAAGGTATAAAACTCTTGGCCTCACCAAGCCAATCATGCAGTCTACGAGAGCCCGTGAGGGGAACGTCACGCTGTATCAGTACATGCAGTATTAGTCCGTCCAGGGGGGCGTTACGCTGGAGCAACATAATCATCAGTCTACGAGCATTCCGTGAGCGGAAGTGCTGCACCACATCGTATACGCAGTATTCAAGAGCCCGTGAGGGGGACGTTAAGCTGTATCAGACATCGATCCAGAGCCTGTGGGAGGCTATGCTACAAGTTCACCGAGTGTAGACCAGTTACGATATAAGTACTACGCTGAGGGTTAGCAGTTCGAGACTTTGAAGAGTCCTAAAATATAAAGAACATTAAATATACGGACTTTAAAGCAATATCGCCAAAGTAAGACACAGCGACCAGTAGGGAACTTCGAGTTCCAGAAGAATACTAGTTCAATACAGTTACGAAGTTATAAGAACTCCAACAAATAAACGGCGTTACGTCTAGTAAAGACATTGTTAAAGACATTAAGTCCGGTAAAGGAACTAAACAGTAATTACGATCGCGAAAGATAGAAGTTCAAGCGAAAGGAACTTAGGAACTTAGTTTCGAAACCAGAGGGAAAACGTACTCTAGTGAGAAAACGTCAAAAATATACGATAGACAGTATACGGTCCTCGAAGGGAGGCCAAGATATAGAAACTATAGGGTACGATAGACAGTATACGGTCCTCGAAGGGAGGCCAAGATATAGAAACTATAGGGTGCGATAGACCACCATATATAAATAGAGGTGATGGCAAAGTAAAGACATTTATCGCCTAGTTAAAGCAGATAAAGTAAAGCCGAGTAATAGACAATAGAAGCGGTTTTGAGAGACTGAAACCAGTAGTTTCCATTGTAGGAGAGAGAAACTTTGAACGAGTAAAATCACACGTCCAATGCAGGTCGATAGGATTCACATCAGGGATCATCAACCGCCGACAGAAATTGTCAAAATCGTTGAGATACGCCCGTGTGATAGGAGTGAAGTGTAAATATTGTAAGAAAAGAAATAAGAGTATCATTTTAAGTGTTTTAGGTAAAGTGAAAGCGTTTTTATGCACAGTGATATGTGTTATAATATGTACCAGAGTAATATTTTTTAGTGTTTAATGTGTGTTCAAAACGGATACACCAGTGTATAAAAAAAATGTTGTCAGTGTTAAATATAGTGAATATGTGTCAAGAAATTTCTGTACATAAGATGAGATTGTACAATATGGAGTAAGTCAAGAAGGTGGGCCAAAATGTCACATCAAACGAGAATAAAGGTCAGAAAGCGACCTTAAACATGTAAGTAAAGATTTTCATTATGTTTTGGTGTCGGGAAAAATTTTGTGTACAATTCCACCGGAGTTTTGAGTAGAAGGGATGTTTTTAAATGAATAATAACTAAATAAGAACGCGATCTGATCGAAAATAAAGTTTTAAGAAATAATAAATAAGTATGTGAAATAATAAATCCTGTAGAGGAAATGCATGGAATAAAATGTCAGTATTTAATGAATGTTATAAAAGCAAGCGTGATAATAATAATTATAACAAAGATATTTACATAAAGGTAAATTTGAATTATATGAAAGAAATAGCTTTTGAGCTTTTGTAAGGAATGAAAACATGATGTGAATAACAATGTAAAGAAATCTAAATAAAGATTAAATTGAATGATATAAAAATATAGAGCGTTGAAGCCTTAACAAATGTATTAGACATGATGCGAATGCATGTTCTTAAAAAGGGAGAGATTTATTGTCAACGGAAAAGATTAATATAAGAATTAAGATATGTATCAATTGTTACTATGAAATTTATCAGTTCTTTGGAAGACATTCGGCCGTAAAAGTAATGTGTAGCGTAATGGAACGCAATTAAATAAAAAGTTACGCTAGGAACGCGTAAAAGTTAAAGTACTT
Source organism: Meconema thalassinum (assembly GCA_946902985.2). NCBI lineage: Eukaryota > Metazoa > Arthropoda > Insecta > Orthoptera > Tettigoniidae > Meconema > Meconema thalassinum. The sequence continues at coordinate 183,686,483 of OX336393.1, forward strand.
GGTAAGTTACTTATGGAGGGTAGTTGATTGCAGTGAATTGAGATATGTTGTAAGTCCTCTAAATTGTGACGTGGATCACGAGGCCATGTGTGTATTATTTAAAAGGGAGCTAATGTACGGTATTATTGAGCGTAGGTCCTGTAAGCTACGGCTTGACCCTAAATCGCGTTTTGTATAAGTCCTCTGATGTGGAAATGTTCCCGAGGCATGTTAAGAGATTCGAACCTAGAATCCTCTTGTTGTTGAAGCCCCTAATTATTCGTCGTAGAATGTGTATTAATCTTCCCAATCAATGAGGACCCTCTCATAATTAATAAATGCCAAGGTTACGAAAGTGGTTTATGAGCCAAAGAATATTGTTGAAAGGAAATAAGTGAAGTAAAAGCCAGGTCTCTCCACAGAACTGAGAATAATGTGAAGGTTTGTTTTAAAGCATTGAAGAGAGCTGCCACCGTAGGTTAGGCAGAGAGTCGCTTTCCTTGTCATAAATCACGCCCGAGTATAATGGCCTGACCGTCATAGAGCGAGGGTGGGTAAAAACCGTCTTGTAAGATGTGTTAAATACACCGTGAGTGTTTAAAGTTGTTAATGACCCGGGCGTTGAACCGAGGTCCTTGTAGATTGATATTATCGCTTGCCAATTCAGATCGTAGTTTTCTTATGTGATAATAGTCTTATAAGACAAATGAATTAAATAAAATCCCTATTGTAATATTGGATGGAAAATAGGAATCCACGAGTTTTGTGAAGATAACTAGGTTTCGGGAGTGATCATAGTTTTTGACTTTGTCAAGTAATCTTTATAACTCTAGAGTACACAAATAGTTTTCCCGATCACCGTAGTGAATTTGCAAAACTTGAGAGAGATAGTAAACACGGAGAACATGTGATATGCCCAAATATTGAAGTGAATAATTAACATGTAATTTTAAATGTAATTATATATTTGTTTTGATGATAAGAAAAGATAAAAAAATAATTCTTGAGGTGTACAAAAATATGACACCATTATTATGGGAAAGTATCGAGCCAAAGAAGCTCGTAGTTATTTGGAACTTTAAGATAAGTACTTTATGGAAGTGAAAATAATCGTGAATTGTTGGTTTTAAAGAAAACCATGTGTTTTAATCTAATATTTGTTTTATTTTTATGCTATTCCCTGTTCACTTTGGACAAGTAGAATGATATTGGTCAGTAGTTTATGTGTTTATTTGTTTGTAGCGCCATAATTTTTGATTAATTAAATGTGTTAAAATAGGAGTTGATTTTGTTGTTATTTTTGCAAGTGTATCCTCTATTTAATCCAAAATATGTAAGTCACAGAGTGGGAGAACTTACCGCAGCCCCGAAAAATCCCGAATTGAGCAATGCTGGCATACTGTGATTTGCATATTTCTTGCTGCAAGGGCACAGGGGGGTGAATAGAAATACTGTGCTTGGATTAATAATTAGAGGAACACTAAAGACGGTCGATTCATGTAAAAGTAAAGTAATGATAGTAGTAGCTACAACGTATAATGTTAACTGACCGCATTGGGTCCCTAGTAACTCACACCGAGCAGCCCTGGATTTAAACAACCCCCCCCCAGCAAAACTTTACTTTTTGGCGCCCAGTACGCAGGGATGAGTTTTCCTAGGGAAACCCCAAGTTTTCTCGAAAAATCAAAATTTTCATTTTTTTGAAAAAAAAAATGGTTTTTCGAAATTTTGAATTTTAAATACTTCCATAAAGGTCTTTGAGTTTGAATAAGAATATCAAAAGGGTACGGTGTAGTAAACACCCGTACCAAAGTAAATTTTTAAAGAAATTGGGACACAATGGTTCAGATTACTATCTCTCAAACATGTTCTAGCGATGTGGCATTAGTAGCCCACTATATTCTAATAAGATGGCATTGAGAGAAGAGATGCAACGGCTTTTGGAGGCTATAAAAGCCGATAACAATGAGAAGTTGGAGGCTATAAACAATACATTGGGCCTCCAAAAGGATGAAAATAAGAAAGTGTTCGAATCCATAAATGAGAGTTTGAATAAGTTGGACAGCCAACAGGAGGAAAATAACCAAAAGTTAGGATCCATGAATCAAAGTTTAGAGTCACTAAAAACTGATAGTGCTAATATGGGAACTAAATTAGTAGATATCGAAGCTAAAAGTGACAACATGGGAACTAAATTAGTAGATATCGAAGCTAAAAGTGATAACATGGGAACTAAATTAGTAGATATCGAAGCTAAAAGTGATAACATGGGAACTAAATTAGAAGCTATCGAAGCTAATTGTATAAAAATGGATAAGGAACTGAAGGTTGAAATTAAGGAAATGAAAGAGGGGTCCAAGGTTTTAGAAGAAACAATGAATACCAAATTTCAAGATTTTGACACTAAGTTTGGGGACAAATTAAATGATTTAAAAGGGAAAATCGCAAGTGAAATTCAAAGGGAAAATAAAGTATTTCAGTCAGAATTGCAAGGCCAAATAAATACTATGAACAAAAATATGGGAGAATCACAAAATGAATGCCGAGAAAATTTTACAATTTTAGAGGATAATTTTGGTACTATAGAAACTAAATTAAATAGCATGGAAAAAGCATGTAAAGAAAATGTAGAGGAATGTGAAAAGAAACTTGTAACCCAGATCCAAGGTGTGCAGAAAAAATTAGAAGCTCAGATAAAATCTAACAGCGATATCTGTAAAACATCCCGGGATGAAATAAAACAAAGTGTGAATGAGCTAGGAACCCGATTTGGAAAGGTTGAGGAGAAAGTAGGAACCCTCGAGAATAAAATCGGTGTAGTTCAGACCGAAGTAACTGAGATGAAAAATCAAAATCAAAAGGATGCGCGGGATATGAAAAGTCAATTTGAGCTGTTTACCGGGCAGGTAGATGATAACTTAAAGAAGTATGAGGGTGAAATAAATCGAAGATTAGGTATATACGAGGGGCATCTCCAGAGTGAAAGAAAACAACGAGAGGACGAAAATAAGGAAAGTACCCATAAGATAGATGAAATAAGTCAGGGTATTAATGATGTTCAGGGAACCATCGAAACATTAAAGGTCGAAGTAGGAAAAACTCATATGGAAGTAGGCCAGATCCAAAATGACTTGATGATATTATATAAGAGTCAAGGGAAAACTGAGGAAAAACTGGAAGGAATTAAAGTAAATATGGTCAAAGGACAAAGAGAGATGGAGAAAAAGATAAAGGAAATACGAGAAGACCTAGATACCAGAGGTGACGTTAAACCAGAAATTATAACAGAACAGGTCATGGTCATCAAGAAAGAGGTAGAAGAACACTTAAATGAAATCAGGAATAGCTTCAGGAACGACAAAAACCAACTCAAACAAGAACTGGAAACCAGTAAGAAAAATCAGGAAAGAATTCAAAATGAATTAGGATCCCGGTTGGAGAGGACTGAACATAAGAACAGTCAAATGGAAATCCAACTCATGGCTAATGAAGAAAGTGCCCGAAGGGAAAGGAAATTAGAATTTGAGAATCAGGAGGAGTTTCCAAAGACAGGATGGGTAGATTCCCGTGAACAAGGCACAGATACCGATAGGGACTTAGGAGGGGAGAGCCCTTACAAGAACCCAGGATATCCGATGACGATGTCAACCCCATACATGAACCAGACAAATGGTCAGATAATAAACATTATCAAATCGAATGAGGACAGACCGGTAAAATTTACGGGTAATAACATGTCAATTACTCCAAAATACTGGCTAAAGGAAGTCGCAGAGTACTTAAACGAAATGAAGGTTCCTCAGGATCGGAGACTGAGAGCTATTGAGAATTTGTTGGCAGGTGATTGTCTCACCTGGTTCAGAAGCTTCAGGTACACCTTTGATACGGTGGAAGGCTTTAGAGAAGCCTTTTTAAAACGATATTGGGCAGCAGACGTCCAGGAGAATTTGAGGCTAGATCTGTACTCTAGGAAGTACAGCACAAATGCACCAACTAAGTACTCGGAATTTTTTACCGCTCAGCTATGTAAATTCCGCGAACTTGATATTGCTCCAGCTGAGAACGACCTGTGTGCCGCCATTGCAAGACAACTTCCATATGAGATTCAGAGGCTGTTAATCTCATCCAAAGCCAGAAGTGCTGTGGAAGTGGAGAGTGTATTACGTCAATTAGACATGACGACGTCACACGTAACTCCTAGGCACCAAAGACAGACTGAACAGGTACACATGGCCAGCAGTCAGGAAACCCGCGAAAAACCATCGACCAGGAATCAGTCCACCAGCACTGATACTCAAGGACTAGGTCGAGAGTATGGGCACCAAGAGCCTAGAGGAATACAGCCATACCACAGAGGAGGATATCGAGGAAGAAATCCTAGGAATACGGGTTATAGGCAACAAGAGAGCCGACCCTATAACAATAACCATCAGAGGCAAGAAAACAGAAAGAAATGGGAGAATTATCCACGAAGGAACGTAAGGCCAGAGGATAGGGATGATGAATATCGGGCCGAAATATAGGAAAGATATCAGGAAAGTCTTCGTTACATGAACGAACGACCAGACGAACCTGAAAGGCAAAAAGTCCGTTGGAGTAAGGCAATCAAGAACCGGAAATCACCCGACCGACTAGATGGAGCTGAAAGCTTGGAACTACAAGCTCAGTTAAAGAATGAGGGAAAAGGGAGCCCTCAGGATAAAAAAAAACTCCAAATTTAAATCGTCAAAAGTGGAAACATACCAGGAGCTGGGAGGAGGTAGAAATTGTGAATTGGATAGCAAGACCAGATGAGCTAATTAATGAGGATGTGGAAGGAATCCCACCTATCAAAAGAGAATTACCCATAATTATGCTAAGAATAGAAGGATTACTGGTCAGGGCATTGATTGATACCGGATCAACAATAAGTTTAATTACGCAAACCCTTCTGAATGAATTGGAAACAAGAGGCCGCGTATTAAAAATCCCCACATCAAGTGTAAAGATTAAGGGAATTATCCCTGAAAAATCTTTAACATGCAAATTTCAGGTATACATTGATCTGATCATGGGTAACGCTGAAATTTCGCAATGCTTTTTGCTGGTAAATCAATTACCGTATAATGTCATATTAGGTATTGATTTTATCCGTGAGAACAAGGTCATCATAGACCTAGCGCAAAACTGCATTAGAATCCAAAGAGAGGATGTGGATGAACAAAACATTAACCTACAGGAACAGGATGTGAAAATAGGAGAACAGGTATGGCATGTGGAAGAAGTAACGGAAGAAGGTTGTAAGGACATAGAAAGGATATTTGAAGTCCTCAATATAGAACTCGAAGATGATTTGGAAACTGAGTTCGAGACCAACCTGTCAGGAAAAGTAGAGGAAGCTAAAGTTAACCTCGAAAACAAGGAACAATTAAAGGAATTATTATTGAATTTTAGGGACGTATTTGATTCCAAGCCAGGGAAGATTGAAAATTTTAAATACGCGTTCCAAGTCAATGATTGGGCACCGTTCAGACAAAAACCATACCCGGTTGCGGAAAAACATTACCCACAAACTAAGAAAACACTGCAGGAGATGATGAATGCAGGTGTTATAGAAAAGATGGCGACACCATATGTTAGTCCATTAGTGATTGTGAGCAAACCGGATGGCTCAGTAAGGGTGTGTCTAGATGCCAGAAATTTAAATGCAAAAATCATACCAGAAAATGATTCGGCACCACCCATAAAAGAAATACTGAGGAAGTTCAAAGGCAAGAAGATTTTCACAAATATTGACAAGACTTCTTCGTATCATCATCTCGAACTGGAAGAGAAAACCAGCTTGTTGACTGGATTTCAGTTCGACCAACAAACCTATTGTTTTAGGAGATGTCCGTTTGGATTGAAGACCGCGGGATCTGCCTTAATAAGAGCGCTTGATCGAAACCTGTCAGAGGAAGTGAAAGAGTGCACTATCCGTTATGTGGATGATATTTTGCTTACCTCGGAGAATATTGAGGGACATTTAGAAAAATTGAAGAAATTATTGGAAGACTTAAGAAGGGCAAATTTTAAAATCAATTTAAAGAAGTCAAATTTTTGTCAAAGGCAAGTAACATTTTTAGGGCATGTGATTGATAAGGATGGTGTTAAACCAAATCCATGCAAATTGGAATCGATAAGGGATTTTCCAAGGCCTTTGAAGGTGAAGAACGTTCGACAGTTTTTGGGATTGATTGGTTTCTTCTCAGGACATTGTCCATCATACACAAAAACTGTTGCACCACTACAGGACCTTCTGAAGAAGGGGGGCAAGTGGAAATGGACGGAGGAAACAGAAAAAGCATTCGTGGAGGCCAAGGAAATGCTCTTAAACTATGTGAAGCTAGGATATCCTGATTTTAATCAGAAATTTATAATTCAAACAGATGCATCCCAGATTGGAATAGGGGCAATGCTATATCAGGAAAACCCGGATAACCCTGATAAGAAAAATTATCTAGCTTTCACAAGTCGGAGACTGAAACCACACGAGAAAAATTATACGATCAGCGAAATCGAGCTGTTAGCGATATTGCACGCGCTGCAATATTGGCGAAAGATCGTATATGGGTTTCAGGTCATTCTAAGAACGGATCATAAAGCCTTAACCTTTTTGATGAAGACTGATCTATCCAGTCAAAGGTTGATGCGTTGGGCTTTATATATTCAACAGTTTGATGTAAAGATAGAATACTGCCCAGGAAAAGAAAATATAGTTCCAGACTACTTAAGTAGACAGCCAAAGTCCACAGAAGAGGAAGTAATGGCTATTGATTTGGAAGACAGGGATCAGCGTACTCTAAATGAGTTAAGGAGCATTAGTCAACGGCAACGTGAGGATCCATGGATGAACATGCTCATATCTTTCCTCGAAGGAAGTTTGATAAGGGGAACACCAGCGTACACAGAAGCTAATAAGATAGCTCAAGATTACACATTTTATAATGGATTATTATATAAGTTTGTGGACTCTGACCATACACGATTAAGGATTGTTGTACCTGCAATTTTGCAGAGGAAAATAGTATGGCTAGCCCATAGATCGTTCGGACATATGGGAGTCGACAAAACAGTCTCGATGCTGAAAGAAGCATTTGTATGGCCGAGACTGAGAGAAACTGTAAGGAACACGCTAAAGACATGTGATTTATGTCAAAGGATCAAACCAAATGCATTTCTGATGAGACAAAAGCCTATACCATTGTTGCCCGAAAGGCCAGGTCAAATCATATCTATTGATAACTTCGGACCTTTGCCAAAGGCAAGAAGAGGAAATCGACACATAATGGTGGCTATGGATGTCTTCACTAAAACGGTTGTCCTTGCTCCCATACAGAAGACTAGTACCAAACAGGTGTTAAAACGACTCAAAGAAAAAGTGATACCGATTCTGGGAAAACCTGAGAATTTGTTGTCGGATCACGGTAGTTGTTTCACCAGTGTAGAGTTCAGACAAGAATTAGAAAGACTTGGAATACGTCAGATTTTGTCAAGTATTCGCCATCCTGAGGCAAATCCTGTAGAAAGAGTGATGAGGGAGACGGCCAAGTATTGTAGAATATACTGTGCCGAAGAAAATTGGAAGTGGATAGATATCTTGGATATTATCGAATTTTGTATAAACAATACAATCCATGAATCTACGGGAGAGATACCAATAACGTTACATCGGAATGAGCAACCAGAGAGACCTTGGAGTCTGGTAATTCCTAGGCCAGTAGACGCTCAGCCTGGAAGAGATGTACGTATAAGAAGAGCCTTTGAGCATCTAAAAGCTCAAGCCGACAGGAGACAAAGAAGAAATAGGCACAAGAGGTATCATCGGCCACTATTAACAGGGGAAATGGTGTTAGTAAAAAGACCCGCCATTTCGGATCCAGGGAACCGCGTGTACAAAAAGTTCCAGAAAATGTACCACGGACCGTATCAAATAATAAGGGATTTGAGAAATAATGCCTATAGAATTCGGCACTGTGAAACGAATCATGAAGTGACCATGAATTCAGCAAATTTAAAAGTGTATTACCCTCCCGAAGACTTCGATGAAGCCAATGAACAAGCCCTGGTTATGGAAACATTTAGAGATGAAGAATCCAATTTTGATAGAAACAAGAATGAGATAGAAAAAGGAAACAGAGCTCAAACATTCGAGTGCGAATGCGAATTGGAGAAATTATATTGGGAAATAAAAGAAATAATTGATTTTATTGAAGAAGAAAATTTCAATTTAAGGAAGGAGAATGATGAAATAAGGGAACGGGTAGGGATAGACCACACCCGTAAAGAAGAATGAGGTTCTGGAAACCTAATATCCAGACAAATAAAAAGGAGAAAGAAAGGGTAGGGACAGAGCGTACGAAACCGACACAATTACCGGATATGACTTAAAAAGATGAAAGAAATCAAATTATCGTGGGATTTTTAAGGAAGAAAAATCAGAAGGTACGGATAACGTTATGATGGCTTCGACAGTTAAAAAGGAAAAATAAGATTTTTTTTTGGATAATTAAAATAAATTTCCTCAAAATTTTTCGAAAATTTATTTACCTAAGGAGGGGAGAGATGAACCCATGTACCATGGCCTCAAAGAGGGTCGAATCCATGTACTTTGAGAAAGGAATGAAAGAATCATACAGTCTCTAAGGGAACGGAGAGAGATTTCAAGCCCGGATTATAGCCTAACATGGTGCAAGCGCTAGGGCCAGGTGTTCCTTAGATGAGCTCATGCCTCTTGACATTTATAAGGAGCCAGTCATGGATATTATTAGAACGAGTGGAAAGTTTTGACTGTAAGACGAAGAAGCTGGACTCGGAAATTGCTCTTACGTTGCAGGAATATGGCAACCTCGCTGCTGAGTCAGAACAGGAATAATTAAATTTAACCCGTTTACGAGTATAAAAATAAGTAAACAGATACAGTACGGTGAATCAATTTGGATTAGAGATTTTTGTGTAAAGAAAAGCCTTGTAAAAATTGCACAGATGAAAACTGCAAACGCAAGTAGACGTCATTGGGGGTTCACCGAGACCTAAGGAGTGGGAGAATAAAAAAAGAACAGCACCACCCACACAGTTGAGGACGAGAAATTAATTAATATCTCGGAAATGCACGATCGATTTCCATGCACAGGAAGATTATTTTACGTTTGGAAGACGAGCTTTCTGGATATATAATTTTATTAATTGTGCGACAATTAGTTCAGAAGTTGGTCACGAAAAGGACTAGGATTTTATCTTTTTGTGACTGAAAGGTATAAAACTCCTGGCCTCACCAAGCCAATCATGCAGTCTACGAGAACCCGTGAGGGGAACGTCACGCTGTATCAGTACATGCAGTATTAGTCCGTCCAGGGGGGCGTTACGCTGGAGCAACATAATCATCAGTCTACGAGCATTCCGTGAGCGGAAGTGCTGCACCACATCGTATACGCAGTATTCAAGAGCCCGTGAGGGGGACGTTAAGCTGTATCAGACATCGATCCAGAGCCTGTGGGAGGCTATGCTACAAGTTCACCGAGTGTAGACCAGTTACGATATAAGTACGCTACGCTGAGGGTTAGCAGTTCGAGACTTTGAAGAGTCCTAAAATATAAAGAACATTAAATATACGGACTTTAAAGCAATATCGCCAAAGTAAGACACAGCGACCAGTAGGGAAATTCGAGTTCCAGAAGAATACTAGTTCAATACAGTTACGAAGTTATAAGAACTCCAACAAATAAACGGCGTTACGTCTAGTAAAGACATTGTTAAAGACATTAAGTCCGGTAAAGGAACTAAACAGTAATTACGATCGCGAAAGATAGAAGTTCAAGCGAAAGGAACTTAGGAACTTAGTTTCGAAACCAGAGGGAAAACGTACTCTAGTGAGAAAACGTCAAAAATATACGATAGACAGTATACGGTCCTCGAAGGGAGGCCAAGATATAGAAACTATAGGGTACGATAGACAGTATACGGTCCTCGAAGGGAGGCCAAGATATAGAAACTATAGGGTGCGATAGACCACCATATATAAATAGAGGTGATGGCAAAGTAAAGACATTTATCGCTTAGTTAAAGCAGATAAAGTAAAGCCGAGTAATAGACAATAGAAGCGGTTTTGAGAGACTGAAACCAGTAGTTTCCATTGTAGGAGAGAGAAACTTTGAACGAGTAAAATCACACGTCCAATGCAGGTCGATAGGATTCACATCAGGGATCATCAACCGCCGACAGAAATTGTCAAAATCGTTGAGATACGCCCGTGTGATAGGAGTGAAGTGTAAATATTGTAAGAAAAGAAATAAGAGTATCATTTTAAGTGTTTTAGGTAAAGTGAAAGCGTTTTTATGCACAGTGATATGTGTTATAATATGTACCAGAGTAATATTTTTTAGTGTTTAATGTGTGTTCAAAACGGATACACCAGTGTATAAAAAAAATGTTGTCAGTGTTAAATATAGTGAATATGTGTCAAGAAATTTCTGTACATAAGATGAGATTGTACAATATGGAGTAAGTCAAGAAGGTGGGCCAAAATGTCACATCAAACGAGAATAAAGGTCAGAAAGCGACCTTAAACATGTAAGTAAAGATTTTCATTATGTTTTGGTGTCGGGAAAAATTTTGTGTACAATTCCACCGGAGTTTTGAGTAGAAGGGATGTTTTTAAATGAATAATAACTAAATAAGAACGCGATCTGAACGAAAATAAAGTTTTAAGAAATAATAAAAAAGTATGTGAAATAATAAATCCTGTAGAGGAAATGCATGGAATAAAATGTCAGTATTTAATGAATGTTATAAAAGCAAGCGTGATAATAATAATTATAACAAAGATATTTACATAAAGGTAAATTTGAATTATATGAAAGAAATAGCTTTTGAGCTTTTGTAAGGAATGAAAACATGATGTGAATAACAAGGTAAAGAAATCTAAATAAAGATTAAATTGAATGATATAAAAATATAGAGCGTTGAAGCCTTAACAAATGTATTAGACATGATGCGAATGCATGTTCTTAAAAAGGGAGCGATTTATTGTCAACGGAAAAGATTAATATAAGAATTAAGATATGTATCAATTGTTACTATGAAATTTATCAGTTCTTTGGAAGACATTCGGCCGTAAAAGTAATGTGTAGCGTAATGGAACGCAATTAAATAAAAAGTTACGCTAGGAACGCGTAAAAGTTAAAGTACTTGGTAAGTTACTTATGGAGGGTAGTTGATTGCAGTGAATTGAGATATGTTGTAAGTCCTCTAAATTGTGACGTGGATTACGAGGCCATGTGTGTATTATTTAAAAGGGAGCTAATGTACGGTATTATTGAGCGTAGGTCCTGTAAGCTACGGCTTGACCCTAAATCGCGTTTTGTATAAGTCCTCTGATGTGGAAATGTTCCCGAGGCATGTTAAGTGATTCGAACCTAGAATCCTCTTGTTGTTGAAGCCCCTAATTATTCGTCGTAGAATGTGTATTAATCTTCCCAATCAATGAGGACCCTCTCATAATTAATAAATGCCAAGGTTACGAAAGTGGTTTATGAGCCAAAGAATATTGTTGAAAGGAAATAAGTGAAGTAAAAGCCAGGTCTCTCCACAGAACTGAGAATAATGTGAAGGTTTGTTTTAAAGCATTGAAGAGAGCTGCCACCGTAGGTTAGGCAGAGAGTCGCTTTCCTTGTCATAAATCACGCCCGAGTATAATGGCCTGACCCTCATAGAGCGAGGGTGGGTAAAAACCGTCTTGTAAGATGTGTTAAATACACCGTGAGTGTTTAAAGTTGTTAATGACCCGGGCGTTGAACCGAGGTCCTTGGTGATTGATATTATCGCTTGCCAATTCAGATCGTAGTTTTCTTATGTGATAATAGTCTTATAAGACAAATGAATTAAATAAAATCCCTATTGTAATATTGGATGGAAAATAGGAATCCACGAGTTTTGTGAAGATAACTAGGTTTCGGGAGTGATCATAGTTTTTGACTTTGTCAAGTAATCTTTATAACTCTGGAGTACACAAATAGTTTTCCCGATCACCGTAGTGAATTTGCAAAACTTGAGAGAGATAGTAAACACGGAGAATATGTGATATGCCCAAATATTGAAGTGAATAATTAACATGTAATTTTAAATGTAATTATATATTTGTTTTGATGATAAGAAAAGATAAAAAAATAATTCTTGAGGTGTACAAAAATATGACACCATTATTATGGGAAAGTATCGAGCCAAAGAAGCTCGTAGTTATTTGGAACTTTAAGATAAGTACTTTATGGAAGTGAAAATAATCGTGAATTGTTGGTTTTAAAGAAAACCATGTGTTTTAATCTAATATTTGTTTTATTTTTATGCTATTCCTTGTTCACTTTGGACAAGTAGAATGATATTGGTCAGTAGTTTATGTGTTTATTTGTTTGTAGCGCCATAATTTTTGATTAATTAAATGTGTTAAAATAGGAGTTGATTTTGTTGTTATTTTTGCAAGTGTATCCTCTATTTAATCCAAAATATGTAAGTCACAGAGTGGGAGAACATACCGCAGCCCCGAAAAATCCCGAATTGAGCAATGTTGGCATACTGTGATTTGCATATTTCTTGCTGCAAGGGCACACTTGTATTATTGCGAAAGCATTGCATTTGAAATTCTTGTGAGGATTGGGAAGGAGGTGGCCGTGACCTTACGTTAGGCACCATATATTGCCTGCAGTTAAAGTTGGAAACTATGGAAAACCACTTCCAGGATGGCTTAGGTAGGAATCGATCCGACCTCTTCTCAGTTTCGCCTCACGAGGCAGATTGGACCCCGTTCCATCCCTCAGACCAGAATTACATTTCTTGCCAGAACGGGAGTCTGAACTAGGTCCTCCGCGGCGACAGCCAAGAATGGTAGCCGCTACACTAGGAAGTTGGTTGGTTCCTCAGTTTAGAGGCTGCGACAACGCGGTCATGTTGCTCCGTGTACTTTGGGTGTGTGTAGAATCTGTCGGATAATCGGTGTTAATTGTGATGGCTGTATTAGTGAGTGCTACCTGTAATTCAGGTAAGGACTGCAGACGATCAATTTCAAGTAGTTCATACTTTCTCTACCAAATACTACCGTCAAAGACACTTAGCTGCGAACTTGGCTACTAGATGCCACCACAATCGGCACCTGACAGCGCACATTTAACTTAAATAGAGCGTTAATCAAATTTAACCAACAAATTTAGCTTCACACAATTGTAGATAGTGGAAGGTTCTTTTACATTCCGTAATTCTATGACATGGGCCCGCTGGCTTTACTTCCCCTCCGAAGGAAGGCATATTGATGGACTTTTAATACTCTTAAAAAATCCGACGACTTTGGCCGGGTTTGAACCAGCGATCTTTGCCATAGAAGCTCAGCATGTTACCCATCTACGCCTCCGAAGCTGCCCCTAGGAAGTTGACTACTATGGGTGAGAGGCAGGCGCGCTACCCCAACACCACGAGGTCGCAATTGTACATGTTCTATTAATCTTTATTTGTTGTTGTAGTTGATTCATTTAGGGGCATGGTGACATCGTGGTCATGTAACCCCGTGTACTTGGGTGAGGGTGGAATGTGTCTGATAAAATGTGTTATTGTCACGACTGTATTAGTGTGTGTATTTGTAATTCAGATACGGATTGGGAAGGAGGCGATCGTGGCCTTTAGTTAGGAAATATCCCGGCAATCACCTGAAGTAGAAGTGGGAAACAACGGAAAATCACTTCCGGAATGGCTGAGGTGGGAATCGAACCCACCTCTTTTCAGTTTTGCCTCACGAGGCTGAGTGTATCCCGTTCCACCCCTCTGACCAGAATTAAATTTCTTGGCAGAGCCGGGAATCGAATCCGGTCCTCCTCTATTGACACCCACATTGATGACGGGCTACGTTAATGCACGTAGTTTTGTTTCGGTGCGCGGGTGACCGGCTACGTTTTCTCACAGTGCTTCATTCTTGTGAAATTTTCTCCTCTCCGCCGTTCATTAATCGAAATACTAAGTGTTATTTACAAACTAAGGTCTTGGTTGATGGAAATGCAGATATGTAGGTTATATTGTTGTTTTGATATTGCTTTCGGTACAGGAAGTGAGATTTTATCACACTCAGTTACCGCGTGTATTGGCGCGCGCGAAACTGACAGGGCGATAATCCGTTCAGACGAGTCTGTTGACGGTAATAATACAGGCCGGACGTTTGCTTTAGACGAGTGAAAAATCTTAATGGAAGCCTGGAGGCGAGTTACTACAGTACCTGTGTTGTTATCTGCTGCCCCAAGCGGTCCGATGTTTGACAAAGCTGTTTCACACTACTGCTAGGAGTACAGTCATTGGCCTATATAATGACGTTCTGTTCGTAACTACGTAACGTGTACTTCCGCGTCACACAATACTTCGACGTGGACTGTACTGTCTGCTCAAGTCTGGAATTCCATTACATCAGATCGGTGGTGACAAGTGTGAAGCGATAGGGTGAGAGAGAGAGAGAGTGTGTGTAGGCTCACCCGCAGGCTTCAAGGTCAAGGGCAATCGTCTATAACAAACGCCCGGCCTGTACGAGTCAAAATGACAATGATAGCATTGAAAGTAGTGAAGATGAGGTTGATGGATGGACAAGTAAGTAAAGTTACACGTATTTATGTTTCATCTTACTTCTCATGTTAGGTGTGCTTCAGTGGCCCGGCTGAGTTGCCAACCTCTCAAACTTGAAAATCCCCACTTCCCATTCAGAATGTCCCTTTTCACTAGAAAATGTCCCAAGTAAAGATTTATTTTGTTCAAAAAAATGTATAATGAATAAAAAATGTGCTCTAGAGCAGTGTTTCCCAAACATTTTTGTGTGTGTACCACTTTAAGAGATTAGAATCTCTCGCGTACCACCTAATGGTTGGGAGATACAGTAACTATAACCCCGGATTACGAAACACCAAAAGATGGATTGTAAATTGTGTTTGTTCGAGTTAGACTGTCAGAGTTAAAGTTTAAATAATAAAAAGTATGTCCAGTTGTTTTATTATTTATTACAATAAGTATTCAATTCCAACATTCAGAAATGTCACTGTACAAATAGCCTAATATTAATAAAAAGAACTCTTAATAATTATACACACATCAAAAAAAGTTTTGCATCACCTCGGTTCCCAGATCTCCGGCATATAGACGTTGACTGTGTATATTGTATCCAAGATACAGTCCCTTTGACTGTTCATAGATGTCACTAAAACTGCTCAAAGATGTAAACAACCATGCATGAGCAGGGCCTATTAGACGGAGGGGGTACGACAGCCGATCAGTTCCAGTCATTCCACCAGGACGAAGGTACGCTGCTCATGTTGTCTGTAGTTCTACCATGCCTAGAAGGTCAATACCGCAGTTCGATCGCGTCCGCATTGTTACTTTGTGTCAAGAAGGGCTCTCAACAAGGGAAGTTTCCAGGCGTCTCAGAGTGAACCAAAGCGATGTTGTTCGGACATGGAGGAGGTACAGAGATACAGGAACTGTCGATGACAGGCCTCGCTCAGGCCGCCCAAGGGCTACTACTGTAGTGGATGACCGCTACTTACGGATTGCCGCTCGGAGGAACCCTGACAGCAATGCCACCATGTTGAATAATGCGTTTCGTTCAGCCACAGGACGTCGTGTTTCAACTCAAACTGTGCGCAATAGGCTGCATGATGCGCAACTTCACTCCCGACGTCCATGGCGAGGTCCAGCTTTGCAACCCCGACACCATGCAGCGCGGTACAGATGGGCCCAACAACATGCTGAATGGACCCCACGGAATTGGCATCACGTTCTCTTCACCGATGAGTGTCGCATATGCCTTCAACCAGACAATCGTCGGAGACGTGTTTGGAGGCACCCTGGTCAGGCTGAACGTCTTAGACACACTGTCCAGCGAGTGCAGCAAGGTGGTGGTTCCCTGATGTTTTGGGGTGGCATTATGTGGGGCCGACGTACGCCACTGGTGGTCATGGAAGGCTCCGAAACGGCTTTACGATACCTGAATGACATCCTCCGACCCATAGTGCAACCATATCGGCAGAATATTGGAGAGGCATTTGTCTTCATGGACGACAATTCTCGACCTCATCGTGCACATCTTGTGAATGCGTTCCTTCAAGATAACGACATCGCTCGACTACAGTGGCCAGCATGTTCGCCAGACATGAACCCTATCGAACATGCCTGGGATATGTTGAAAAGGGCTGTTTATGGACGTCTTGACCCACCAACCACTCTGAGAGATTTACGCCGAATTGTCGTTGAGGAGTGGGACAATTTGGACCAACAGTGTCTTGATGAACTTGTGGATAGTATGCCACGGCGAATACAGGCATGCATCAATGCAAGAGGACGTGCTACTGGGTATTAGAGGTAGTGGTGTGTACTGCAATCTGGACCACAAATGCTGTAAGTCTAGCTGTATGATGGTACAACATGCAATGTGTGGGTCTCATGAGCAATAAAACGAGCTGAAATGTTGTTTGTGTTGATCTCTATTCCCTTTGTATTTAACGGTTCCGGAACTCTTGGAACCGAGGTGATGCAAAACTTTTTTTGATGTGTGTACATAAACCCCAAAGTTCAACTAACAACTTCAGTGTGAAGGGTGATCTTGAAGATTAGAAGCCAACTTAGGAATGCCTGGTTTAAGATTGCTGAGTCTCATACGAAGATCGTTTTCCACTGTAAGGAGCCAATTCCGATATATATTCTTGAGATAAACAAGTGAAGAAAATGCAGTCTCACACAAGTACGGAGTAGTGAAAGGCAGTAAAAATCTAACTGCTTTGTCAGCTATGTCTGCACAGTCTGCACGCCTCTCAACCCAAATGTTCACAAAAGCCATTTTTAGAAAAAGTTTGCCTTAGTTCTGAATGACAATTCAATTCATAAAATGCTCCTTATCTTTGGCCTTAAAGTCCTCCAGCAACATATCAATGTTTGTATATATATTATACAAACCCTCCAGGTTTGTGGAACCCACCGCCTCTACGGGCAGTGTCCTAGAGCGGGGAATATCGAATCGGAAGGGATACAACTGGTGAGGTGGGATTGGCACCTCGCCCAGGCGGCCTCACCTGCAAAGCGAACAGGGGCCTCATGAGGGAAGGTAAGGGATGGTTAGGATGGATAGACAAGGAAGAGGGAAGGAGGCGGCCGTGGATTTGAAGAAGGTACCATCCCGGCATTTGCCCGAAGACGAAGTGGGAAAACACGGAAAACCACTTCGCGGATGGCTGAGGGGGAATCGAACCCCCTCTACTCATTTGGGCCACCCGAGGCTGAGTAGACCCCGTTCCAGTCCTCGTACCACTTTTCAAATTTCGTGGCAGAGCAGGGGATCGAATCCAGGACCTCCGGGGCGGCAGCTAACCATGCTGACCGCTAAGCTACGGAGGCGACATTGTATATTTCTATTTTTTTATATTTATTTTTTTTATTTTTCGTAATGTCACCGCGTACCACTGCAGCAGTACGAGCGTACCACAGTTTGGGAAACACTGCTTTAAAGTCTCGATTATGTGTTTTTAATTGCAGTACCATAAGCGCTAAAATAGATTTTAACGAAACACAAAACAGTCTTGTTAACTATCATTATTCACTTAATACACGTTTTTATTCATTTAAAGATTGAGATGTTTATCTTTCCCTGTAGAAGTCTTTGATTTTTTTTAAACGAAGATTTCACAAAAACACAAAACATAGTTTTTGTCATCAAAAAAAAAAAACCACACAAAACTGTCTGTTATCGCACAAACGGCAGTTTGCGATTGTAATGTAATACTATACTTCCGTGAAAGGTTCATTTTTATTCTACTGGCATCGTACCTATTGTGCGCGATTTCTGTGCAAACGATGCTTTAATATATTACTGACTGCTCAGCTGGTGATATATGACATCGGCCATATATCCGAAATTCACCTCACTTTTTGAAAAGAAAAAAAAAACCTTTATCCCTTTCCTAAACATATTTGTCTAAATGTCCCACAATTTGGGATAAATACCACGGGTTGGCATCACTGTTGCCCGGTCCCCAATAAAGATTATAGCAGCGCGCGCCCGGGCAGCAAAGTGTGTTACGTATTGACCGACTGAGGAATAAAGTTCTCCAACTTGTGGATGGAGATGAAGGGTTGTAACTAATACTCTTTTTTTTTTTAGCGTATGGCTTTTAGTGCCGGGAGTGTCCGAGGACATGTTTGGCTCGCCAGTTTTGTAGCTGCTTCGAGACGGACACCCAATGGGTGAGCTACAAGTACCGTTGGGGAGGAAAGTTGGGATGGAAGGTCGAGGAGTTGGAAGGTAGCGGCTGTGGCCTATAGTTAGGGACCAACCCCGGCATTTGCCTGGAAGGAAGATGGGAAACCACAGAAGACCATCTTCAAGTTTGCCGGTGGGGGGATTCGAACCTCCTCGCCTCCCGGATGTGAGCGACTGCCAGCAGTCATGCCGTAACGACCACGGCTAACTCACCCGGTACTAATACTCTGTATTGATACTGAAGGACGCGGGATCCACGCAAGGCCATGGTCAATGATCTGTCTCTGCCAATTGACTTCACTTAAGTTTCGCCCGCGTGCACTGATTGTATCAACTCCGCGACCTTACAAAACATGAATGTAACCCGGTCACCACGACCGCGCTTGCACGGTGGGTGAGTGGTTGTCGTGTCAGACTAGCAACCCCAAGCTTGCAGGTTCGCTCCTGACCGTGGTAAGTGATTGTTGAAAGGTGACAAAAATCACGACATGCATGTCATACGTTGTTGGGATGTTAAAGAACCCATTTGAATTCATTAGGCCGTGTTCATAATGGCAAAATTAATCTCGGGATTTTCCGCCAACACAAAGGTCCTCCTTTCTCTATTAGAAAGTGCTTCAGTGTCAATGAGCTTTGATATCTAACTTCCTTGACTTTCATAGCGTTCCAAGGAACGACAAAATTCGACATGCAAGCTGTGTTCTGGGTGTCAAATAAAAAGAAAGCTTGCACCCGGCACCCGAGGCCATACGATATTATTATTATTATTATTATTATACTACGAGCGGGATGGGGGTCTACAGCAAGTCCCGGCGCTGACTGTGGCTATCCTGAAGGGTTGTATGGAACTGCGCCCAAGCTTCACTAATGACCCTGGTCATTAGCATTAACCTTTGAAAAGTGGCTGTGGAACTGCGCCCATTGAGAGCGGTCAGGTAGCTTCCCTCCCTCCACCCCTTTACCGAATTATGTTGTGTCGAGTGGTGTGAATTTGAAGTGACTCATTTCAAATCGGTTGTGTCTTGATTGCGAACAAGTCAAAAACCGTCCAGATTGCGAACCCCTAAATTTCAAAACAGACTAATATTTAATTTTTGTTCTAGTATTATTAGCATTAACTGGTACATTGGATGTTTTCGACAACCTAACCATATTTTAAAAATAGAGAGAGTGGTATTATTATTATTATTATTATTATTAGTGTAGCCTCCGTGGCATAGGCAGCAGCGCGCCGGCCTCTCACCGCTGGGTTCCGTGATTCAAATCCTTGTCACTCCATGTCAGATTTGTGCTGGGCCATGCGGAGGCGGGACAGGTTTTTCTCCGGGTACTCCGGTTTTCCCTGTCATCTTTTATTCCAGCAACACTCTCCAATATAATTTCATTTCATCTGTCATTCATTAATCATTGTCCCAGAGGAGTGCGACAGGCTTCGGAAGCCGGCACAATGCCTATCCTCGCCGCTAGATGGGGGCTTCATTCATTCCAACCCTGACCCGGTCCAATGACTGGAAAAAGGCTGTGGATTTTCATTATTATTATTATTATTATTATTATTCGCCTCTGTGGTGTAGTGCTTAGTGTAATTAGCTGCCACACCTGAAGGCCCGTAGTACAGCTGCTTATCGGGACGGGGGACTACCTCTTATTCTCAGCAGTGCAGAAGCTAGGGGTGGGAGACAGTCCGTCACTTCCCCTTAAACCGACCTTGGCCTAACAGCCGACTTGACTATGGGCGCAGTTCAATCGGCCTAATTAAAAGGATCTGGAAATACCACTGATTATGGGCGCAGTTCCATATCTCCCATCCTGAATGTGTCCTTCCCCGGGGTTTTCCCAAACTCCCTCCAAGTAAATGCCTGGAGAGTAAGCCTACATTCTTTCAAGTCCCGCGGCAACTACCACATTTATATTTTATATTTGAATTGCAGCCAATGGCCATAGCAGGCTATTTTAATTGAACACTTGTAGGCTCCCAGCAAGTTCAATGTCAAATAGTTCCACTGCCAGAGATGCCACTGTCACTGACACTTAACGGCGAACGTTGGAACTTGATAGAGCGGTTTTAACCAGCCAAATATAACCTACACACTTAGCTACACACTACCAATTGTAGTGGTAGGCTCTTTTACATGCCATAAATCTATGACATGGGCCCGTTGGCTTTACTTCCCCTCCGAAGGAAGGCATACTGAAGGATTTTAACTACCACATTTCTGACCCTAATCATTACATACACACACTATAGCACGGCAAGTCTATCTGTAGCTCCAGAAGATATGCAAAGCTCTAAGGTTCCCCTTGCCTCTCTAATTCCAATGCCTATGAAAAATGAAAATCCACAGCCTGCTTCCAGTCTCCGACCGGGTCAGGAATGGAATGAATGAAGCCCCCATCTAGCGGCGAGGATATGAACTGTGCCGGCTGCCGAAGCCTGTCGCACTCCTCTGGGGCAATGATTAAATGAATGACAGATGAAATGAAATGATAGTGGAGAGTGTTGCTGGAATGAAATTGTGACAGGGAAAACCGGAGTACCCGGAGAAAAACCTGTCTGCCTCCGTTTTGTCCAGCACAGATCTCACATGGAGTGACCGGGATTTGAACCACGGACCCAGCGGTGAGAGGCCGGCGTGCTGCCGCCTAAGCCACGGAGGCTTCAAGGTCAGGAATGGAATGAATGAAGCCCCCATCTAGCGGCGAGGATATGAACTGTGCCGGCTGCCGAAGCCTGTCGCTCTCCTCCCAATGCCTATAAAAATAAAAAAATAAAAAAAACAAACAAAAACAAAACCAAAACCTATTGTAAACTGGATTTACTATCTCAGAAACATTTGTGGAAGCGTGCTCAACAACTCACCAAACTTTCATCGCAATCAGATGAATAGCATATGAACGCAACGCCAACACTCATTTGTTGCAACTACTCCCGCGCTGTGTATTGTAAATTGGATTTACTTTGCCTATAACCATCCCGTGAGTGTGCACAACAAAATTTGATCGCAATCGGATGAATGGTACAGGCTATGTACGCATAAGGGACGAACAAACATTCATTTATATATATAGTAGATTATTATTACGGTATTATTTATTTATTTATTTATTTATTTGAAAAATCTGGTCGTTGTGCAACACTGCAACCTTATTACCAGCCACCACTGATTATTACCGTCATCACAATACACAGGTTTTTAGACAAATTTTACATACCCAAGTACACGGCGATGATGACTGCGATGTCGCAAGTTAATATCTGAGTTTGCATGGACCAGGGCACTCTATGGAAGTGTAACTTGGATGTTTGGTGCAACAGAAAATACGAGTATAGGAGCATTCGAAATGTGGTGTTACAGGAGAATGATGAAGATTAGAGAATTAGAGAATAGCAAGTGAAGAGACATTAGGACGAGAGGAGGAGGCGAGATGTTTGTGGCAAGTGCTTACTAAATCACACAGGAATAACAATCTTACTTATGAAAGGAAAGGGTTGAGTAGACCTACAAGAGCTGTAGGTGCAGGAGAATAGCCTATGTTAAATAGATTGTCTCGGATATAAGTTGTGGTAGCTACATAGTGATATAACGATAGCTCAGGACAGGGAGATATGGAGAGCTGCATCAAACCAGTCTAAAGAATGAAGACTCAAACACACATTCTTGATCACCCTGTGAACTATTTTCATGGGGAAGGAGGATCATCACCCGTGCTATAGAGCTCGTTTCTTTTTAAAATATCACAATAGGATATCATATCTCTATGGGGATGCGCCCTTCGACTCCCATTGTGCTTTTTCTTCAAGGAGTTGCTTGCAGCTCTTTGTTAGAAGCTAAGCTAGGAACGACATGATAGGCATCATTCTTGAAGCTAAAGTTTAAATAACACGCACGATAATAACTGAAACGTTTAACTGTTGAGTATGACTTGAAGATTGCAGTATTGTACGTCATTTTTCAGTGTTGCCTAGTTCTAATAAAGAAAGCTTTTTAGTCGGTCAAAACAAATTGTGCCCAACTACATTAGACGGGAAAACAACTACACTCACCGGCAATAAAAGCGAAACACTACAAATTTCAGACTAAACTCAATGTTGGACCGTTCCAAACCTTGTATTAATCAAATATTATGTCATTACAACAATATGGCTAAGTATGTTAAGTTATTTACCTTAATCAGTACAATAATTGACAAACAATATTGATTAAGACAATCACAACAGTGCACAAACACGAATTTGGGAATGTCGAAACATGGAATCCATTGTACTGTAACACTGTATGATTACGAATGTTGTAGACAAACACTAATGTCCACAAAAATACGCGGCACGAGAATTCACCGCAATAAAACTTAAGACAGCCGTTTGTGGTTATTCTTGTCCAAAGGCGGGAAACGGTATCATTAGTGTCGTGATTGTCCCAATCAACAATGTGTATCAATATTATTGCGCTGAAACTTCTCAAATGAGCTAATTAACTCATGATTAACTCACGACACATTGCCATGTCGCAGGAAAGTTACAACATTCAATTTATAACTGATATTAAACAGATAAACATTTGCGTTTTGCCCGAGATTCGTAGTGTTTCGCTTTTTATGCCGGTGAGTGTATTTATATGCCCTAACCTGAAAGAAATAAGATATTTATTACAACATTACACGCTTTTATGTACACAAATGACATGTTTCGATCGTCAAGCGATCATCATGAGATCCTGCTCACCTAGACTTAGTTAATGTACGATGTTTATGAATTACACTTAGGCCCAGGGGCGTATATACATTTTTCGGGGGGGGGGGGGGGGGGCTGGCTATCCTGTAAAATTATGAGTATTCTCAAGGGATTGTCACCGCAAAATACCTAGAAATATCAACCAATATCTTAGCTCATAAAACTTTATGTAATTATTTTAGATAAGATTCAAAGTTTATACAGCCTACAATTACTGGCAATACAAAAAAAAGTTGTAAAATACAACACAACACATAAATAAAACTTTATACTTATTGAATTTTCTATTATCATCTATGGAGTATGAATGGCAAATATCGAAATATTTGTCAATTTACTAAGCAGAAAGGTAAACAATTTTTAAAATACTAGTTGATAATTTATTTCTCAAAAGTACCGTACCGTGGAATTCTCAGTTTTGCCTCACAAGGCTGAGTGTACCCCATTCCAGCCCTCAGACCAGATTTTTTTTTGGCAGAGCCGGGAATCGAATTCGGACCTCCGGGGCGGCAGCCAAGAATGCTAGCCACTACACCACGAGTTAGTCTAATTCAATCTTAATATAGTTTATAACTTAGCCAATAAGTTAAGATTAGGGTACAACCAAATTTACAATTATTTTATGCTCTTACCGAAGGAACACTTTCTTAATTCTTATTGGCTTTTTTCGGAGGGGGGGACTGGAGCCCCCTAAGCACCCCCCTTATATAAGCCCCTGCTTAGGCCTATGCAGAAATATATATACCGGTACAATGTTTACATTACGTAAGTTCGTAAATTCGTGTGTAACGCGTCAAACTTATTTTTACAGATAATTTCAACTCTGAGATTTGCTGATGACATCGTCATCTTGACCGACAATCCAGAGTTAGGTAGATTTCTTTAGAAAGCTAACTATTGCAATGGGTCCCATGTTTCGACTTCCGGAAAATGTCGACATATCTTCGCGTTTCACATCCCCCAGACCCCAAAACCACCGTCAGTTCAAAAGTTTATATATAATTTATGTATGTATATATATATATATATATATATATATATATATATATATATATGTATATCAGTTTCTCGTGGACACGATAACTGCCGTAATTTTGAACCAATCACTTTGAATTTTTTACATAATATGTATCCCTATAAAATCTCGGTCGAGTTCGTTAATGGGAAAAATCGGTCGAAGGGGGTGAAAATGGGGGGCTTTTTTCGAAAAATTGAAATTTCGCTATAACTCTCTTAATACGTGAAATATCGAATCCATTCAAAGTTCATAATATGTGTCGGATAAGTGCCAACAATTTATGTCAAATAAGTTTTTTGATAGCACCAACCATTGAGCAAAGGGGTGGAAAAAAGTGGGTTTGTCGGGAAACATTAATCATATCTCTCTTAATAGGCACAATATCAAAACCGTACAAAATGGACAATATTCCCCTAATAATTACCTAAAACTTTTGTCTGAAAGAATTTTTGATATGACCCACCATTACGCCAAGGGATGAGAAAAATGATTTCGGAATTATAAGAAAATGCCAAGAGCTATCAGAGGTTGCCATGGCAACACTACTAAATTGATGAGGGATGAGCCGTTGCCATGACAACGCACTTGCACGAGATCAGATTCAGTATTTCCATCTGACTAAGCCGGCCCCGTGGTGTTGGGGTAGCGCGCCTGCCTCTCACCCGGAGGCCCCGGGTTCAATCCCCGGCTCCGTCAGGGATTTTAAAACTGACGTGAGGGTTGGAACGGGGTGCACTCAGCCTCGTGAGGACAATTGAGTAGCTGTCTGACAGTGAGACAGCACCCCGATCACGAATACCAATATTAACGGCCGAGGGGACCCGACGCGCTGATCACGCTGGGCAGCGGTCGCTTGGTCGGCCTTAGCCCGTCATGGGCTGGATGGTGCCAGGGGTTGACTTTGACATCTGACTAAGTGGGAAGCGGCTTCGGTGACGTAACTGGTAGCATGCAGAATGTCTATGCCCAAAGTCGCGGTTTCAAAGCCGGCCGAAGTCGTCGGATTTTCTAAGAGAGCTAAAATCCCTCAGTATGCTTTCCTTTGGAGGGGAAGTTCCAACGTTCGTTGCGAGTTGCTGGTTGGGGTGGCATCTAGTAGCCAAGTTCACAGCTAGGTGTCGTTGACGGTAGTACCTGGTAGCAACATTAGGAACTACTGCTTGGAATTGACCGTCTGCAGTCCTTACCTGAATTACAGACTAATACATCCATTACAATTCACACCGTTTATCAGACAGATTCTACACTCACCCAAAGTACACGGGGTCAGATGACCGCGTTGACGCAGCCCCTAAACTGAGGAACCAACCAGAGGTAGATTTCATTAGAAAGCTAACTATTGCAATGGGTAGGCTACCATGTTTCGACTTCCGGAAAATGTCGACATATCTTCGCGTTTCACATCCCCCAGACCCCAAAACCACCGTCAGTTCAAAAGTATATATATCAGTTTCTTGTGGACACGATAACTGCCATAATTTTTCACCAATCACTTTTTACCGAATATGTATACCTATAAAATCTCGGTCGAGTTCGTTACTGGGCTAAATCGGTAGAAGGGGGTGAAAATGGGGGGCTTTTTTCGAAAAAGTGAAATATTGCTATAACTCTCTTAATATGTGAAATATCGAATCCGTTCAACGTTCATACTACGTGTCGGATAAAGCCCAAAAATTTATGTTTGAAGAGTTTTTTATATCACCAACCATTGACCAAAGGGGTGGGAAAAAGTGGGTTTTTCGGGAAACATTAATCATATCTCTCTTAATAGGCACAATATCAAAACCGTACGAAATGGACAATATTCCCCTAATAATTACCAAAAACTTTTGTCTGAAAGAATTTTTGATATGACCCACCATTATGCCAAGGGATGAGAAAAATGATTTCGGAATTATAAGAAAATGCCAAGAGCTATCAGAGGTTGCCATGGCAACACTACTAAATTGATGAGGGATGAGTCATCAGACGTTGCCATGACAACGCACTTGCACGAGATCAGATTCAGTATTTTCATCTAAGTCGGAAGCGGCTTCGGTGACGTAACTGGTAGCATGCAGAATGTCTATGCCCAAGGTCGCGGTTTCAAAGCCGGCCGAAGTCGTCGGATTTTCTAAGAGAGCTAAAATCCCTCAGTATGCTTTCCTTTGGAGGGGAAGTTCCAACGTTCGTTGAGAGTTGCTGGTTGGGGTGGCATCTAGTAGCCAAGTTCACAGCTAGGTGTCGTTGACGGTAGTACCTGGTAGCAACATTAGGAACTACTGCTTGAAATTGACCGTTTGCAGTCCTTACCTGAATTAAGACTACTACAGCCATTACAATTCACACCGTTTATCAGACAGATTCTACACTCACCCAAAGTACACGGGGTTAGATGACCGCGTTGTCGCAGCCCTAAACTGAGGAACCAACCAGAGGTAGATTTCATTAGAAAGCTAACTATTGCAATGGGTACCATGTATCGACTTCCGGAAAATTTCGACATATCTTCGCGTTTCACATCCCCCAGACCCCAAAACCACCGTCAGTTCAAAAGTTTATATATAATTTATGTATGTATATGTGTATATATATATGCATATCCGTTTCTTGTGGACACGATAACTGCCGTAATTTTGCACCAATCACTTTGAATATTTTACCGAATATGTATACCTATAAAATCTCGGTCGAGTTCGTTACTGGGCTAAATCGGTCGAAGGGGGTGAAAATGGGGGGCATTTTTCGAAAAAGTGAAATATTGCTATAACTCTCTTAATATGTGAAATATCAAATCCGTTCAACGTTCATACTGTGTGTTAGATAAAGCCAAAACATTTATGTTTGAAGAGTTTTTTTTATAGCACCAACCATTGACCAAAGGGGTGGGAGAAAGTGGGTTTTTCGGGAAACATTAATCATATCTCTCTTAATAGGCACAATATCAAAACCGTACAAAATGGACAATATTCCCCTAATAATTACCTAAAATTTTGTCTGAAAGAATTTTTGATATGACCCACCATTATGCCAAGGGATGAGAAAAATGATTTTGGAATTATAAGAAAATGCCAAGAGCTATCAGTGGTTGCCATGGCAATACTACTAAATTGATGAGGGATGAGCCATCAGACGTTGCCAAGATAACGCACTTGCACGAGATCATATTCAGAATTCCATCTGACTAATTGTGAAGCGGCTTCGGTGACGTAACTGGTAGCAAGCATGCTGAATGTCTATGCCCAAGGTCGCGAGTTCAAAGCCGGCCGAAGTCGTCGGATTTTCTAAGAGCGCTAAAAATCCCTCAGTATGCTTTCCTTTGGAGGGGAAGTTCCAACGTTCGTTGCGAGTTGCTGGCTGCGGTGGCATCTAGTAGCCAAGTTCACAGGTAGGTGTCGTTGACGGTAGTACCTGGTAGCAACATTAGGAACTATTGCTTGAAATTGACCGTGTGCAGTCCTTACCTGAATTACAGACTAATACAGCCATCCCTAAGTACACGGGGTTACATGACCGCGTTGTCGCAGCCCCTAAACTGAGGAACCAACCAAAATCTCTGCGGGAGATATAATTTTGCGTGAAGAAGTAACAGACCGTTAGATAGTTACACATGAGTGTCGAAACCTTGCATAAGGACAGTGTGACCACAAGTATAAAAATGGACCCCAAATGACAAGAAGGTTACCGTTCCCATAAGACAATAAAATGTTTAAAATAAGCATAAAATGACGAAAAACAAAGTTAATTAAGCTCCAATTATAAAATACCTTCTCGCAATAAATGAGGTCTGATCCTTCTACGAAAACCTGCATATTCTGCCTATTTTCGCCTATCCCCAAGTTTGTCCGGTGAAATCTACCTCCGCCTTCCGGCGTGCCGAGAGGACTCTGTCTTGAGGAAATAATTCATGATGAAAATCAATAAATATATAACAATAATAAATCAAAAACCTCTTTTGTTTGAGCCTTCAGTTTTTTGACTGGTTTGATGCAGCTTTCCATGCCTCCCTGTCCTGAGCTAATCGTTTCATCTCTACATAGCTACCACACCATACATCCGAGGCAATCTTTTTAATATATTCTAACCTTGGTCTACCCCTACAGTTCTTGTCCTTGACCCTTCCTTCCATAACTAAGCTTGCTATTCCTGGGTGTCTTAGTATGTGTCCTACTAACCTATCTCTTCTCTTCATTAGCAGTCGCCAGAAACATCTCTCCTCTCCCACTCGTCTTAATACCTCTTCGTTTGTAACCCTATCTACCCATCTGATCTTCATCATTCTCCTGTAACACCACATTTCAAATGCTTCTATTCTCCTCTTTTCTGTTGCACCAATAGTCCAAGTTTCACTTCCATAGAGCGCCACGCTCTAGACAAAGGCTTTAAAAAATGACTTCCTAATACCTAAATCTATTTTCGATGTCAACAGATTCCTTTTTTGTAGAAATGCTTTCCTTGCCTGAGCCAACCTACTTTTTATATCCTCTTTGCTTCGACCATCACTGGTTATTTTGCTTCCTAAGTAACAGAAGTCTCCTACTTCCTTCAGCTTTTCACCTGCCAATTTGATGTCCATAGAGGTTTCTGATTTATTTCGGCTGCGTTCTAGTATTTTTGTTTTACAATTATTAATTTTCATCATGAATTCTTTCCGTAAGACGGAGTCCATACCATTCAAAAACTCATTCAGATCCTCAGGCTTGTCGGCCAAGATGACGATGTCATCAGCAAATCTCAGAGTTGAAATTATTTCTCCTTGAATCTTCACTCCCACTTTATATTTTTCTCGAATTTCCTTCATTGCTTGTTCAATGTAAAGATTGAAAAGTATGGGTGATAAATTGCAGCCTTGCCTAACACCATTCTGAATATCAGCTTCTCTCTCATGTCCTTCAGCTCAAATGACTGCTGTCTGGTTTCTGTATAGATGGATAATTGGATAATGGATAATTTGATAATTGGCAGGTGAAAAGCTAAAGGAAGTAGGATACTTCTGTTACTTAGGAAGCAACATAACCAGTGATGGACGAGGCAAAGAGGATATAAAAAGTAGGTTGGCTCAGGCAAGGAAAGCATTTCTACAGAAAAGGAATCTGTTGACATCCAATATACAGGGTCTTTCATATAAAATAAGATCGGCGAGCGGCGGCTTTGTTATCCGCTGCTGCAGTGGCCTGGACCGAGCTTGTGGCGTGCCACGGCTCCCTGCTGTAGTATTGAAAACGCGCCCATAGGCGCATATACTGTATTTGACCTTGCAATAAACGTGCAGGTGTTCAGTCGCCAGTCTGAAACTCAGATGTTAACATGAGACAGTTATCATTGCAACATCATATTTTTGTATGTAAAACTTATTTTATGTACGAGTCGGCGGGTACCTGATGCATTTGTTCAGCAATTTCCTTCACTAGCAGATTCACGTAATTGTAAATAAGTTTGACTCAGTGCTCAATAAAAAACATAAAATTTAAAATCAGAAACATTACAGTACCAGATAGAATGCCTGTATAACCCGGGAAGGACGACACCCCTAGCATCTTTTATACGGTAATATTTCATACAGGATTGTACACACGCTTAAAGCAGGGGGCCGTGGCGCGCCACAAGCTCGGCCAAGGCCACCGCAGCAGCGAATAACAAAACTGCCGCTTGCCGTTCTTACTTTATATGAAAGACCCTGTACATTAAATTTAGGTATTAGGAAGTCATTTTTGAAAGCCTTTGTCTGGAGCGTGGTGCTCTATGGAAGTGAAACTAGGACTATTGGTGCAGCAGAAAAGAGGAGAATTGAAGCGTTTGAAATGTGGTGTTACAGGAGAATGATGAAGATCAAATGGGTAGATAGGGTAACAAATGAAGAGGTATTAATACCAGTGGGAGAGGAGGGATGTTACTGGCGACTGCTAATGAAGAGAAGAGATAACTTAGTAGGACACGTACTAAGACACCCAGGAATTGCAAGCTTAGTTATGGAAGGAAGGGTCGAGGACAAGAACTGTAGGGGTAGACAAAGTTTAGAATATGTTAAGCTGATTGATTCGGATGTAGGGTGTGGTAGCTATGTAGAGATGAAACGATTAGCTCAGGACAGGGAATAAAGGGGAACTGCATCAAACCAGTCAAAAGACTGAAGACTCAAACAACAACAACAAGTATGTTAACCTGTGATCTATTGAATTACTATTGTGACTAACTTCAGGAATGATGTTGTCTATACTATTTTGTTATTCATTTTCTAAACCAACCGTTGCTATTTAAACCAGTGGCCTGTTGTAATCTGGTTATAAACCCTATGTGGCGAATGCACAAATGATACACTGCACTAGAATGGAATAAGGTTAGATGAACTTATCTGGTATTTGAAACTTGAATCCTATGTGGCGACCACTCTCGTTCAGTGCTCCCCTCGGACTGACTGCTACAAAATCTGCTAGCTTCAGGCCCCACCACATGGGGTGGTATCTACTTGTTGCTCTGTGTACTGAACCCGCTGAGCTAAGGTTCATGTGATATTTTTCATGACAACACATTTATGATGGGATGTACTACCTTTGAACACACCCAGAAAGCTACGAGAAGCTGAGAGCTTATACAATTCTCTTTGGAGTAGCGAAGGATCGCACGTTTGACTTTGGTGAAGTCTGCTAATTATTTAACTGAGGTCTTATTAATCAACTTTACCTTTCTACGAGACTCAGAATATTCCATTTCGTCATTCAGTATTATGGAAACATTTTGGAGAATGTTTTTCCACTTTAAGGTATGGTAATATCATTGCAGATAGGCAAATAGGAATGTAAGTAGTCGCTCAACAACTTAGTTCGAGGACTTGATTCCACGAGGAGCGCAGTTCCGTGCACTACGTCTTGAGAATCCGCCCGGTGGAGGCGTGTTGAAATACCCGTCGTGTAAGACGTGGGGATAGTCCGCTTTATAGCGAGGAATTTTTATCAAGTGTCATCGAACACCATTGTACTGAGCATCACGATTTGTAAAGTGTAGTGATCAGCACGAATAGTAACGTGAACTTATTTGGAAAATATTGTGAATTTTCTACGATTCTGTAGAACCACATTTTTATACCCACGTGATTTGTGGAGGGCTTAGAGCCTGGTGTGAAATATACAGGTAATTGTGATATTGTTACATTAAGCAAGTGTTATACTAAATACGCATCGTACATAAATTGCTACGGTGGATTTATCCACAAGAATACGACGCCCATTTCACGGATGCCACGTGATTGCAAAAGTAGAATCTGTGCACGTGTGAAACAGCAGATCAGTGCATGGCCATTTATTAATGATATCTGCAAAGTGTAGAGGCTGTGTTACCACATATAAGTGTAACGCCTGTGATAGCTACAAAGCACACCGTAATTTTCAAGTGATAATGATGAAATATATGATGTCTAATATTACCGACCACATGTTCGACATTTATAACACCATGTTCGAGTCGGAGATATTAGGCTAAGTACCATTATGGTATGAGGGAGATGTCTCGGATGGAACGAGCATGATTTGGAACTTCAAGAACGTCGAACGAGAAGGGAGGAGTCGAGGATGCATTTACTAGGCATGTCCAACCCATTCACGATGTCAACTACAGGGACAGACCGAACCCTGGTCTTTAGGAGAGCCAAGATGGAAGTTCTGATACGGACGATGCCAATCCTGAAAGCCAGAGGTGCTTTTGTTCAACCTTTGTCGTTGGACAGAGAGCTAAGTGTGGGCTCCTTCATATCGTGAGTTTGTACAACCCTTCTTTGTTCTAGTCATTGGTGGTATATTTAGATTAGTGTAGATTGTAAATCAGCCGAACTTAGTGACAGCCATTTCATAGGTAGGGAATGTAATTAGTATAATTAGATGATATTTATTTACAGTGATTGTGAGCCACCCTTGGGTTTGATATTTTGTGCAACCCTGGTGCAACCTGATGGACGTCGTAGGACGCTTATTTCTGTCTATTGCTAAACGTGACTGTAGTCATCTCAAGGCAACTTTGTTTAACCCTATCTGGGGTGATTTTCGAGTCTTAGCACACTCCTGTTATGTCAAACTGATGCCATGGTCATGATTCTTTAACTGCACTTATTGCAGCCAGTCAATGTTACGCCCCTGACTTCATTAGAGTAGTCGTATCATTTGGGTAATCGACTGTAATTACCAGTTTTGTAACTGCATTTATATTTCATTCGAGATGTGCTCAGAAGCCATCCAGGTCACGTGTAGGCCTTGCAAGTAAAAGGGATGTTTCGTTGTAGCCTAGCATCGAACCCTATTCCCATCGTATCATTAAGCAAATCCAGCAGAGTGGTGTTTGCGCCATAATATTATATTGTTAGTGTCAAGTGTGATGACACGTGATTTATTTGAATGTTTGATACAAGAAACAAATGAAGTGTTTTATCTTTGAGAGCAAAGAGCTCCAGCAATGAGTGACATTGCTATCTTTTAAACGTCTTTGCTATGAAATACAGAGTTTTATGTTTGTATTCAGCTTTATAGCGTGCTTCTAATGCACACATTCTTCGATGTTTATAACCTATGGTAAAGGTATTATTATGAGGCCAGTTTTACAGTTATTTTCTTGCCTAAATTGCCGGCCCAGTCAACGTGTTGTGTCTAATAGTGCAGGGAGCCTGCAACTTGCTGTGACAAAGACAGGTTTGTGAATATTTCCCAGCGCACGAGTGAGAGCGCTTGCTTCCAAGTGAGACAGACTTATTTTAACACAGGACGCAATGCTTGTAGCATTCTTTCTTTTTAATTGTATTGATAGCTCATGGAACCCAGTGTCCATTTCTGTGTCTGAGCACATGTTCTGTAGATTGTCATTTGTTAGTTAAACGCCTTTTGCGTGTACCGTTGTTTCGACGAGTACAGTTATGTCAGGTTTCTTATATTTTGTTGGAGGCTAGCCCCGTGAAGAGGGTTTTTCATGTATGAAGGTATTTTGTGTACCATGTCCGGGACTGTTCCCGTAGACCAGATATTTAGGGAGGGTAACTGATGTGTCCAGGCCCGTCCCAGAGTTACTGAACGCGAGCTGTGCGCCGCTGGTAACTTGTGTTATTGTGTGTCCGAGTTGTTATTGCTCGTTGATTGTATTCCGACTTTTGAGTCGAGGCTCCTCGGCAGAAATGATCTCGCAGAGACGCTCCATGCCAGGCTAGTCAGCTGTTATTCGCCATAAACCAACGTTAATCTAAACCGACATCTTAATAATAAAACGCATAATTTTGATAAACAAAATATAACTAACGAATCCTTTCTATTTAACCTTGTTCATTTGCATTTGGAACCTGCTGACATAGCCGTGCCAATGAAAGTATTTCCTGGAGGAAATGACTTTAGGACAGCTGACACTTTTTGTAGCGACTGAAGCTTGCTCGAACCTTTAGTTCATAACTGGTGGAGCGCAGGCCATACGATGTTAGACGTAGTGTTCACTACGCAGTCGTCACCGTAATTACACACGTTAAATGACTAGGGCTTACAAACAGTAAACCAAGGTGTAGGTAGGCTTTGAATAAAACTATGGTCTTGTATTTATTGATTTATTGATGTAAAAGTGTACAAATCCTCTATGTCACCTTTTGTGTGCTGATTAGCACCTAGTTTGTAAGAGTGTCTTAGATGTTTTTTTATGGCTTGTCACATAGCTTTGATTGTAATTGTTTGATATTACGGACGTCACCGCCGTAAATTTTGTAATTAATTGGTAGGACTTAGCTAGATGAATTAATATTAAATGTAAATGTGGAAATGGTATCATCCTAACTTAGATTTGTTTTGCTACCCTGTTAAATGTAAATTCCGATATTAGCTTGATCTTGTAACTTGACCAGGGGTTTTTCGCCGTACCATTTTCCTAGTGTTGCTATTGTTGCTTTAATAATTGTGAGATAGATCTTTCGCGAGGGTTTACTGTAACTTCTCAGGTAGGGACCTGCTCTTTATTTTTGATTATTTATTAGCTTGCGGATTAGCCGATAGAAACCCTCCGAACTAGGATAGGGGTTTGTTGATTCGAAAATAAATTTTCACGATGTTTTACATAAGTCTGGATGTTTCCTTTCTCAGTCTAGCTTTTAAGGTGAACCTTTCCTTAGGCAGTCTATGACCTTTGTCACCATGTATCACGATCCCCGTGGATGATGGATTCTCGTGCCGCTTTCGTCTGTTTGGAAGTTCACCTGATCCTCTCGGCAAATAGGTCCGCCGGATGAGATGTTAGGGAAGTCATTTCGGTTGTTGGCTGTCCTGGCAGCTCCTCTGACGGGCACAGTACTATGTTAGTAAACGCTACGTCTAAGTGTTGTCCGCGACATCTATTGTTACTTAAAACCTTACTTGGTGTGATTAGTTTATAACATTAGCCGGCTATGACCTAACCTGTGATCATGTATGCCAATTGTATAAGACAATCTCAACTATTAACGATTAACGACTATTAAGAAGGAGCTGTGGATTTAACCACAGTCGAGATTCGAGCCCGAATCTCTTGTTCTCTGTACAGACACACTAAGCCTCATACACCAATGATGCAAGGCTACGAAAATGACTCCTTTCCAAACAAGGAAATCTCGCAAACTTCTGATATCGGTAAAAATTTGTGTACATATTGGTCAGGTTACATGGAACACATCTATGATGGACATCTTTCCCAAATAGATTTGGACCATTTCGACTTGAAGTAAAATTTCATGATGAAAATTAAAACAAAAAATGGGATGTACCGAAAGATATTAGAAGCCCCTATTGACAACAAATAGGCAGGCGAAAAGCTAAAGGAAGTAGGAGACTTCAATAAGCAGTGATGGGCGAAGCAAAGAAGATAAAATAGTAAGTTGGCACAGGCAACGAAGACTATTTCAACAGAAAATAAATACGTTGCCATCAAAAAAAGGTACCGCATTTGAAAGTCATTCTTGAAAGCCTTTGTCTGGGGCATTGCACTCTATGGAAGTGAAA
The DNA here is from genome assembly GCA_946902985.2 of Meconema thalassinum. Taxonomy (NCBI): domain Eukaryota; kingdom Metazoa; phylum Arthropoda; class Insecta; order Orthoptera; family Tettigoniidae; genus Meconema; species Meconema thalassinum. Next base: position 183,721,453 of record OX336393.1, read on the forward strand.
CTTGACCTCTTGGTGCAACTGAAAAGAGGAGAATAGAAGTGATGGTGTGTTACAAGAGAATGATGAAGATTATATTGGTAGAGAGAGTAAAAAATAAAGAAATATTATGACGAGTGGGAGAGAGAGATGTTTTTGGCGACTGCTAATGAAGAGAAGAGAAAGGTTGGTAGGATGCATACTAAGGCATCCAGAAATAGGAAACTTGGTTATGGAAAGAAGGGTCGAGGATACGAACTGTAGTGGTTGGCGAGGGTTAGAATATTGTCTAGGATGTTGGGTGAGGTAGCTGGAATATTCTTTGGAATATACACTTAATTCTAGCATTAATAATAGTTTAATCTTTGATTTTTTCTTCCTTTATTTTTCGTTTCTTCTTTAGCTTCCCCTTTTTCGTAAACGCCAACAGAGACGCTCTCTTCTTCTGTGCATTGTCTTATCCTGTTTGAAAGTTTGTTTCAGATGTGCATTTTCCTTGTAGCCTAAGCCTCTCCACAGCTCTCCATGCGGCAATTTGTTGAACCCCTTGATTCCAGTCATCTCAAGAACTACGACTGCAAGCTCTACAACTTTGAAGTAGATTGCGTCCTGGTCGTTATCTACAATCTCCATGAAGACTTCTATTCTAATGTGTCAAAACTGTATTATTTATATTTTTTTCTTTTTGTATGTTACCTACTCCGTATCTGTTCCTTTGTTTCCCCCGCCATTCCCCTCGCCGCTCAGAATCTCTGAGTGTCTGGACATCTCGTTCATTCCTACTATAGTGTGACAGTTCAGCTCTCTTCTCAGGAGAAGCTACCTTTTTCAACCACGTGTGGAACTTTTAAATAGACGCCATGTCTTAAATTTTGGTGTAACGGCTGGCCGGAATCATCAACTACGCTGCAATGAGAAGATAAGTACTATCTAAAGTGTTTTAAACCTAATTTTTAAAGGGTTTTACGCTTCAGAAGGCTTTTAATGAATACTTTCTGCAGTATTTAAAATTTCACATTATTGTGTAACCTCCTAAGAGCTCCACGAGGGAAATGTCTTTATCTTCTTAAGCTTAACTAAGCTTGCTATCGAAATTCATGCAAAAACCCAGTACTTCTTGTACGAAATATGAGAGATAATTTTCTCTAGCGAGGGAATTTTACTAAACTAATAGCTTGAGAATTATGCTTTCTTCTTCGTGGGATTGCTCTACTAAATCTTGAAATTGTACAAGTTATTCTTCAATTTCACCGTGGGATTTAGTTCTGCCCCATTTTATTTTTGTCTTCAACTTGTGAAATTCCAAATTATGCAATAGGCTCTTTCCAGTGATACTATACCGTCTAACTCCTCAGAACTCTATAACGTCAAATTACCGCTAACTTTCAACTCAGTACAAACTACAGTATATACACTGCAATAGTGACAATCTGCCAATGTTCAACAAAGCTGTCGGTGCTACGAAAGGTGATCGTGTGGCTATCTTCCGCGCCGCGTTCCGTCCGAAACAGTAAAACCAGCCAGACTTTAATTCCCATTTCCTATATCCCCAATTTCCTATTACTAACAATTTAGTATAATTTAAAATATTTTTTTGCAATTCCCCTATGGGGCTTTGTATATTAATAGGCTCCCTCCCATTTTTTCATGTAATACATCTCGTAATTACTGTATAAATACTCTATGTGGTTATAAATCCATATTTTAATCTGCACTTTCATTTTCCTGCTGCGTTCAGAAATTTTGAATTCGTTATGTTCCAATTGTTAAAACGTTTGTATCTTTTCTTATGTAATCGAGGTTTCATTGAAGTGACCTCTCTCTCTCTCTTGTACTTAACATCTCGTAATTACTGCTTCAATAATCTAAGTGGTTATAAATCCACCTTTTAATCCCTTTTTTCTCTTGTTGAGCCCAGGAATTTAAAATCATTTGTTTAAAGCTCCTTTCGCTTTACTACAAAAAAATAACAAACTATTGGTACCCTACTCAACCAATCTAACGAAATATGTATATATTTTGTAAAGTTTTCTGTTATTCTTACTATAGGTCTCAGACCTTCGAATTGTAGCCTGCTAATTGTTCGAAAACCCTTGTGAGGGTTCTTATTATTCATGTTATAGGTCTCAGACCTTAGAATTGTACAAATTGTAAGAAACTCTATTATTGTTGAGGCAATTAAAATTGCTATTATTTCTTGCAGTACAATTATATTTGATCGATGAGCTACTAGGTATGGCCTTCCTTTTCCCATCCCTTTCGCATTTAAAGAAATAATCACGAGTACTGAATACTGGTTCATTTTTGTTGCGTTTATGGCAAAACGTTTGCTAATACTGCACATAAAGTTTACTTTAGTTATCTCTTGTAAAATATTAAAGGCAAGTATAGCTTGCTCAGCCAGCTTCCTACTTGAGGCGCATTTTCCTATAATTTACCTTCGAGTTATAGTTTTGCCTAAAGTTAGTTTGATTTCTCACCCTGTCTAAACTTTTAGTCGGCACATTGCTGGGTAAAAGTTTAACCAAACTTAAACGCAACAATTGTTTCTTTCAAGTATCTTCTACTAGTTAAAATTTAACATTCCCATCAAAAACTCAAAGGACTTTCTAGCTCTGTCTGCATTGAGGGTAATCGGTCTCCCTCTTAGGGATCCATCCTCAACGGGGATTAACATTATCCTAATTATTTCAAGTCTCTCCTGCATTTCAGAATGCTTCTTAAAATATTCACCTTTTGCGAGGAAAAGAAATCATTCAATTTCCTCCTGTCTACACTTATTCGCCAGTGAATTGCGTTCCCACATAATACCCGAATTCCGGCTTGAGAGGGAAAGTGCACTTAGTGCCTACTTGCCGGTGACCTCAGCTAGTGTTGCTCGCACAATCATATTTGATAATAAGTACTGGGTAGTACACACCCTTGGTTGCTCGATTCGCAAAGCAAGATTGTGTTTTCTCTAGTGGCTCCATTCATCAAGTTATTAGTAGTTTTTCCCTAATTAATCAATCTTTGAAAATGCCCTATTAATAACTCAAACTTTCGAGGCTAGTATTTGCTTTCTCGCCTTGCACTCACAAGCCTTTATCAAAACCCAACTATTTTGTCATTATCTAAACTATATTACTCCTTTCTTAGCTTGGATTCGTTCCTTTCTGTCCAAAGTTCGTCTCCACTCCCAAGCCCTTTCCTTTTCTGACATCATTTTCCCTCCGGTAGTGTTTAAGCCCAGGCTTGACCTACCAGTAGCTATGTAGAGATGAAACGATTAGCTCAGGACAAGGGAACATGGAGTGCTACATTAAACCAGTCAAAGGACTGAAGACTTATCTAGTGAGAAGGTGAAATTGTACGGATCTGAATGCTGACGCGAGACTTGGTAGGCACTTGTGGGTGGGCACGCAGAGATCTCATAACCTCCCTGACTAATTGAACTGGATTAAACACTCCCCCAACAGGCTGTCTACGGGGAGAGGACCTATGGTAACTTACATGCTGAGGAAAGAAGTTACTGCATTGCGATTGGTCGGAGAGGATATGGTCATGCCCGACAAGAAGGAGGGGTAAACTGTGCTCTAGCTCCAGGACCCGTGACTACTGAGTAACAAGAAGTGGACACCAGTTCTGTTTCTAATTCTTCTTCTATGCAAAATATAAACCCTACAAAAAATAAAAAATAAATAAAAATAATACGAGCCTTACAGTAGACGCATATGATGTGTAACATGGCACATGGCCGACAGTACCTCGAATGCTTATATTAAATAAGAATACAGCAAAAGTATGAAGATTTAATAAATCACAATTGTTTTCAGCAAATATGATATAATGAATATTTTCACACCAAAGAACGACAACTTGAAGATGATTTATTGTAGGAATATCTGTAATGGGGCCTCCAAACCTTGAAGTAAACCGTATGCGAAATACATTCCACATAGCCACATGGCCGATAGTACGTCATGGTAACAATCTCCGCCACCTCGCGCTCATTGTTTCCGTCCCATCCATTTCCGTTTCATTTTTCAAAATCACCCCCACAAAAAATATACAGATACCGAGTGGAAAGATGTTACACTTCAAAAAGTTTTTCATAATTATCCTTGCAAAAGATTCAGTGCGTGAAATTATATCCTGACCACCTCGTGGTGTAGTGGCTAGCGTTCTTGGCTGTCGGTATGCAAATCAGGCAAAACCGCCGTGAGTATTGAGGCGCTCATCCTACCGACTCACCAGGTTGAATATCCCTGTGTGGTGAACTGGTGAAACACCATGACCTGCTGAGTGAGGATGTCCGTAATCGCCCGCTGCACATCCTCGTCTTACAGCAGGCTCTTCCAAATCCACGAGTTTGAGTATGCGTACACGCGAGTACTCAGCAGTGATGCTCGGAGCACGGTTGGAGAGGGACTGGGGGTGATAGCCAATACGTCACTGGGCGAAGGTTATAACACAAGTACATTCGCTCCCTACCAGTCATGATGTATTCACCGCGCAGTGACGGCAGCCCCCACACCAGAGCTGTATTGCATGTTGCAGGTTTATTCACGCAAGGCGGCGAGTCTTCGGCTGCTCACTGGCGAGCTGCTCGGCTGGAACAGCCTGTACAGGAATCGTCGACCCATTAAGGCCTTTCTTGAAGGGACTGAAAGCGTGATAATCGCATGAAGGAGGGGGTTACGACTATAGGGCGGAAGCTTGAGTATCTCCCACTTGAGTAGGTGTACCTTCTGCGTTACGACCTTTGCAGTATGGGGACGTGCGTTATCATGAAGCAGTAGCAGACCTTGTTTTAGTTTCCCGGACGTTACGCCTTAATTGCACGCCGTAATTTCTCCAGTGTTACGCAGTATTATTCCCTAGTGATGGAGACACCAGGTTCCTTTAAATCAATAAGCAATGGGCCCCAGTAATCAAAGAACAGGGTGAGCATCACCTTTCCAGCAGATAGTTGGCTCTTGAACTTCTTGGAATAGGAGAAAGATGGATGACACCATTGCATCGTCGACGCTTTCGATATCGGTTCCCAATGGTAGCACCACCTTTCGTCGCCTTCAACAATGCCCTCCAGGAGAGAGCTGGTAATTGGCGATGTTCGGTTTATCAATGTAAATAATCGATTAATCGAATAATTTGAAATTATTTGAAAACGATTAATCGATAATTATCGACTGACCGTTCAATCGATTAATTTATTAACTAACTAAGAGATTAATCAGCTTATCGAAAAACCGATTAATTTACTAGATGACACGAGATAAAAATTATATGCCCAAGATCGTGGGTTCAAACCCGGCCGAAGTCGTCGGATTTTTTAAGAACGTTAAAAATCCCTCAGTATGCCATACTTCGGTGGGTAAGTAAAGCCGGTGGTCCCATGTCATAGATTTATGGCATGTTGAAGAACCTTCCACTAATTACACTTGCGTGAAGCTAAATTCTATATAGGTTAAACATTTGACTAACGTTCTTAGGTTTCTACGTTCGTCGTCATGAGCCGACTGCGGTGGCATCTGGTAACTACGTTCTGAAGTAGTTGGTCGTTGATGGTGGCGTTTGGCGGCAAAAGTAGGAACAACTTGGAAAAATTGAATGTCTGCAGTCCTTCGTTGAATTAAAATAGATACACTCACCAATACAGTCATCACAATTAACACCGGTTATCAGACAGATTCTACACTCACCCAAAGTACACGGGGCTACATGACCGCGTTGTCGCAGTCCCTAAACCAGTGGTTCTGAACCCGCAGAAGTCTGCGGACCACTCAGCTTGAAATTGAATCATGTACGGACCACCCCGCCCCTCTTCCCTCCCCTCAATACACATTAGCAGTTGTAACCCGTCCTCAATAACACTTATTTTAAAGATATTTCATTCAAAACCTGAGAGTCATCGCCGCGAGTACATTCGGACGATTCTCGTTCAACGCACATCGTTTTCGACATCCCCATTTATAGGCCACTTTCTTATAAGTGCTGGTGGACCCTTTTCTCCCGCGGACCACTCCCGAGGCACTGGCGGACCCCCTTCGGTCCGCGGACCACCGGTTAAGAACCACTGCCCTAAACCAACCAACCAACCAACCAACCAACCGAGATAAGAACAGAAGTTGAAATGACAGGTCATCGCTTAGTTGAGTTACGTTTACTTTCGGAATGATGCATAGAAATGTATAAAAATTACTTTTTACCTAAATATATACAGTGTCCTTCCTGGTTTATTTTAACAATAACCAAATAAGGGTCAGTGACAGCGGAAGGACAAACATCAGTCAAATTGGGAAGTGTTTCGGAAATGGAAAACGAAGAGTTTTCAGCAAAGATTTTGAATTCAATGTTTACAATTTAGGACAGGAAAATTTTCGTTTTACATTGTTTTAGCATAGTTTTTATAAAGATGGTATATTTTTTTAAATTATATGATATAATATATTTCAATTAATTAAATATATGTTTTGCATCTGTGAGAGCGTACTGAAAGGAGCAAAGTACATAGATTAATCGATTCACATATTCGACCAACCCATTAATCGATTAAACGACTATTCGATTAAATCAATTACCGACAGCAGTGGCTACGCTGGCTAAAGCGCAGCGTTAGGCAATGGGGCCAAGTTCTCTGCTGACTCGGTAGACGCGTTGGTTCGAGCTCCACCGTCGGCCGTCCTTGAAATGGTTTTCCGTGGTTTCCCCATTTTCAACACCAGGCAAATGCTGGGACGGTACCTCCTGACAGGCCACGGCCGCTTCCTACCACATTCTTGCCCAGTTTCATCCATTCAATCTCTCATCCCGACGCGCAGGTCACCCACGGGCGTCGACTAGAATGACCTGCACTCGGCCTCTCAGGAGGCCACACGACAACAACAAAAAAATCAATTAATCGATTTTTCTGCTTTCAATAAGCGATTATTCGAAAATTGTCTAATCGATTAATAGTACAAGCTCTACTCCAGGAATTGTTTGCCTTTACATTAAAACGCATGAGATGCTGCAGACAAAGAGCCATCTGGTGTGTTTTTTGTTCGTTATTAAACGCCCGGGGCATATTGGTGTAGTAACGCCCTCAAACGGAAACTTTTTGATCACGCCTTATAGATTACAAAGCAGCACTAAAATACCGACAGCAGTGGCTACGCTCGCTAAAGTGCAGCGTTAGGTCATGAGGCCAAGCTATCTGCTGACTCGGTAGACGCGTGGGTTAAAGCCCCACTGTCGGCCGTCCTTGAAATGGTTTTCCGTGGTTTCCCCCATTTTCAACACCAGGAAAATGCTGGGACGGTACCTTCTGACAGGCCACGACCGCTTCCTTCCACATCCTTGTCCAGTTTCATTCATCTCCATCCATTCCATCTCTCATCCCGACGCGCAGATCGCCCACTGGCGTCGACTAGAAAGACCTGCACTCGGCCTCTCAAGAGGCTACACGACAAAAAAAGAAGCACTAAAATAATATCTAATACTTCTAAGCATGCTGAGCTTCTATGCCCAAGATCGCGGGTTCAAACGCGGCCGAAGTCGTCGGATTTTTAAGAGCGTTAAAAATCCCTCAGTATGCCTTCCTTGGGAGGGGAACTAAAGCCGGCGGTCCCATATCATAGATTTATGGCATGAAAAAGAAACTTCCACTAATTACACCCGTGGAAGCTAAAATGTGTAGGTTATTTTGATAACGCTGTATTAGTTCCAACGTTCACCGCCAGGCGCTGACTGCGATGGCATTTAGTAGCCACGTCTGCAGCTAGGTGTCATGGATGGTAGCATTTAGTAGCAAAAGTAGGAAATACTTGAAAAATTAATCGTCTGCAGTCCTTCTACCTGAATTACAAATAACACACATTAATACAGTCATCACAATTAACACCGGTTCAGACAGATTCTACACACACCCAAAGTACACGGGGCTACATGACCACGTTGTCGCAGCCCCTAAACTGAGGAACCAACCTACCAACCAACCTCTCGTCATTTCCTCATATTCTATGTACGTATGTACGTCTACCCCTTATTATTCCCGTTTTTCGGGGATGAGATGCGATGAAAGTCTTGTGGCGATGGTTTTTACGGCCGGATGCCCTTCCTGACGCCAACCTCATGAGAGGAGTTAATGAGAGTTGAAATGAATGATGGTGAATGAAACTGGGCAAGGATGTGGAAGGAAGCGGCCGTGGCCTGTCAGAAGGTACCGTCCCAACATTTGCCTGGTGTTGAAAATGGGAAACCACGGAAAACCATTTCAAGGACGGCCGACGGTGGGGCTCGAACCCACGCGTCTACCGAGTCAGCAGAGAGCTTGGCCCCATGACCTAATGTTGAGCTTTAGCCAGCGTAGCCACTACTGTCGGTATTTCCTCATATTGTGCCAATGAATCAAATTAAAGTCACTTGACTCTCAAATGGTGTAAGTGGACAAGGAAGTTGTGTTAATGCTATTCAAGGCCGATGTTCAATTCAGTAGTAGCACGCACCATGGAGAGGCAAAGCCAGCTTCTGTACGCCATTCACCAGTGAAGACTGGCAAAGTTGGGTAATGCACTAGTGTTATGTAAAACGTCTGTTTGTGAGATAAGGTGCTTGTTTAACATAGCAGGACTCTGTGTTACTTACCACCGCTTGCTGCTCGGGAGAAAGTTCACCTCTGTTATCAGTTCCGCGCCAACAGCGCCAAGCAACAGTAACATGGAGGCCGGCCCTGTGTCAAATGAAGAGTGGGCCCTGGTCTTGAAGCGGCGTCTGGGCGACTCGGTGAGGTTCAAACTACTGAGTGTTGATTGGGGGATTAAAAGTGGGGAAATGGCTGGTTTCCAAGGTGATCATTTGTTCGTGAAATTGTTGGTGTCAGTGGATGGTAAACAATCCCAAGAGCTTAACTTCTTCGTCAAGACAATTCCCAGGGTGTCAACTTTTAGAACAGAATTCATTACGAACACTATAACGTATCAGAAAGAAATAGGCGTATTTTCTGCTATTATTGAAGAATTTAGAAAATATGGCCTGATATCACGAGAGTTCCCGTGGGCCCCTGAGTGTTATTATACTCGACCGGATCTGCTAGTCATGGAAAATCTCATTTCTGATGGATTCCACATGCCCGGCAAACTAACGTACATGGATTTCCCACACTGTCAGATCGTGCTTTTGACTTTGGCCCGTTTCCATGCGACGAGTATCATATACGAAGAGAAGATTAATTTAAAATCCGAAAGAAAATATACTTTGAAGGAGCTGTATCCGTCTACAATTATTGAAGGCATGTATACACAAGATATTAAGAATAAGCAGGGTCTTTCAATGCAACTTTGTGCCAGTGGTTTGCTATCCATCATTAGAATTATGGACAAGTATGGAATAAAATCAACGTATTTCAACAAAATTTCGGAATCAATCCATGACAAATGCGATATGATTTACGAATATGTACAAGCATCTAGTAAATATAGGAATGTACTCTGTCATGGAGATCTTTGGGCAAACAATCTCTTGTTCCGGTACGCCACCAACAGTGACATTCCAGAGGAGGTTCGAATGGTGGACTACCAGATGGTGCGTTATGCTCCACCAGCTTTGGACGTGATGGCCTTCTTGCATCTGGTGACCAGTCGTGAGTTTCGGAGAACACACCTAGAGGCACTTCTGTCGCTGTACCACGCTCAGTTGCTACGTGAACTGGACCGCCATGATATGAAGGTGAACGTTCTGCCATGGGAGGAGTTTCGAGAGAGCTGCCAGTTCTACGCACAAGCTGCTCGGATTATCGCACCTTACGCCCACAACTTCGTCCTAATGCCTGAAGAGCTGATTGCTGACACGTTGAGCAAACAGGAAAATTTCGAGAAATTTATGTTTCGCAGCAGAGACGACTTAGTAGTCAAGGCCTTCAAGGAGTCGGACTGCTACAGGGAGAGGCTTACAGACGACTTGGAGGAGTTGGTAGAATATGTGGTACTAGGACAAGCAAGTGATTATGCTCACAAGTGTTAGGTTGACAAATGTTTTCTTTGTGATTATTATTATTATTATTATTGAATATCCAGAAAACAATACAGGAACCCTATTTTACCAGAGGTACTTTCTTTGTGATTAGCGCTGATAGCTACTGAGATAGATTTCTAAGGCAGTTGGTGATCAGTGCCGCAATTGAGTTGTATGCCGCAGTTCTAAAATATAACAACTGCTTGACCCCCTTTAATTTAGTGGTCTGTATATTGACCACCAACCATGAGAAGAGTTGCTAAGGTTGCTAATGGTTGTAACTTTCTGTCTAATTACAACACATTTTCTTGTAGAACTAATTCAGTATTTAAAAAAGCAAATAATATTATTTCTGTGTCTTCTTGAACTATGGCGCTAGATGAAATTTGAACTAATAAATATACTTTAAAAAATATTAAAAATAAGCAATAAAATAAAACAAAAATAGACAAATTAAATGAAAAATAATTTAAAAAATGATCATAGAATTAAAATATAAAATTAAGAATTATTAAGATAAAGAAATAATTCTTTTAAATTATATAAAAACATTAATAATATTGAAGAAAAATTAAAAAAATATAATTGTTAAAATCAAAACTAAAATTATAACTAAAATCAAAATTAGTGATTAAATGAACATTTACATAAATACAAATGATATAAAATTTGAAAAAACATAGTCTCCCCTATAAATGGTTTTACAAAAAGTGAACTTTTTTACAGAATTTCGAGCGTTCAGATAGCTTTCTAATCAGTAGGGTTCAGATGATTAAGATTGTCATATTTTCTTCCTCACTTTTATTTCAGTCGTATTTTGAATAAAACACAAATTATAAGTTTCTGATAGCTTTATGGTTCATGCATATTTATTAATTTTTAATAATTTTGGTCATACTGTGCACTTTTTGCGATTTAAGGTTACATTTGGTTACATTTACCGACATATTCAGATATGCCCATATTGTGAAAGTTACAATAGGCACTGTTCGTCTCATAGTCAAATTTAAAAAAATATCATTTTTCAGTTAGTCAATACATTAATGTAGCCTACTCAATAAATTTGGGTGAGTAGTGACAATTAATTTTCACACAAACCATTATAGGATAACATGGATAATTATAGACCTACACTTTTACACTTTGATACACTTTTCTAATATGATATTTAATTAGATGACGTAATGTTTTGTTCGTCATGCAGACATCATCAGATCGCATTTAATTTAAGGCTTTTAATAATTTATTATGAATATAATTCGTATGTAGGCTACAAATACGTATTTTCCATTTTTTATGCGTGTTAATTTATGACACCTCTTTTATTATTATGCTTTATTATTAGGTAACTAGCAACCCGTCCGGGCTTCGCCGGGAAACTGAAGCATCATTTATATAATTTATGGAGGAATCATAATTCATAGCAGAATTCTCTTCATCGAACCACAAACCACGACCATTCCTTCCCTGTGTCATAGGAACTTTGGGGATGACCCCCTTTGTCATTGTGAATTCTTTCTTTCTCTCTCTTGTGACAAACGAGAAATTACTTGTTGCTCGGTTTCATTGTTACGTTGGATGGTTGGTTCTTAAGTTTAGGGACTGCGACAACGCGGTCATGTAGCCCCGTGTACTTTGGGTGTGTGTAGAATCTGTCTGATAACCAGTGTTAATTGTGATGACTGTATGAGTGTGTGTTATCTGTTTTTTAAATTAAGTACTGCAACTTAGAATTTTTCAAATAGTTCTTACTTTTGCCGCCAAGCGCCACCGTCAACGACTACTAGGCCAAGTTCATAACTTAACTACTACTGTCGACCAAAGTATTATGTGCACTCGAGTTTGAAGGTTGTTTGTGAAGTAACCAATAGACGTACATGAAATCCAATAACATCATCATTTTCGTCGTTCTATTTTACGTTAGGTCATGTAGGTTTGGAATTTTTAATTTATATTTTAATATTTTTTATCGCAGTTGGAACACAAAAAGTGCACTTTTTTAAGCGTGTTTCAACCATGCGTCACATTTACGAATTATTATCTCAAAAACCCGTCATCCGTTCGAATCCAAATTTGAACACAATATACATTGGAATGTTGTATAACTGGTTTATTAATTTCAAAATTTTGTGTGTCCAAGAAACAAAGTTGTTACCATTTTTGTAAGGTAACTTTTTCTCGGCTCGGGGTGGTTGGAAAATGTAGTTCTTGGTTGCATTGTAATCCTTATACATCGAAATGTTATGCTGTATGACTGTGAAATACGTAAATTAATTCACTTATTTTATATCGGTTTGTATTTCTACGGGGAAATAACACATGCTTCACCTGCTAGCCGCTCCGGCAAAAGCTGTACAGCGTTGCCGTAATGGTGCCCAAACGCATCATGGCGCGTCTCGCTCGGAAGTGATGGGCTCCTTCTCAGCAACCCTGTACAGCTTTTGCTGGAGCGGCTAGCAGGTGAAACATGTGTTATTTCCCCGTAGAAATACAAACCGATATAAAATAAGTGAATTAATTTACGTATTTCACAGTCATACAGCATAACTTTTTGATATATAACGATTACAACGCAACCAAGAACTACATTTTCCAACCACCCCGAGCCGAGAAAAAGTTACCTTACAACAATGATAACAACTTTGTTTCTTGGACACACAAAATTGTGAAATTAATAAACCAGTTATACAACATTACAATGTATATTGTGTTAAAATTTGGATTCGATCTGACGAGGAGCTTTTGAGATAATAATTCTTAAATGTGACGCATGGTTGAAACACGCTTAAAAAGGTGCACTTTTTGTGTTCCAACTGCGATAAAAAATATTAAAATATAAATTTAAAAATCCAAACCTACATGAACTAACGTAGAATAGAACGACGAAAATTAGTGGAAGGTTCTTTAACATGCCATAAATCTATGACATGGGACCGCCGGCTTTACTTCCCCTCCGAAGGAAGGCATACTGAGGGATTTTTAACGCTCTTAAAAATTCCGACGGCTTCGGCCGGGTTTGAACCCGCTATCTTGGGCATAGAAGCTCAGCATGCTACCGACTACGCCACCGAAGCCGCCCATTGTTACGTTATCAGCGTATTTTTTTTTTCGATTTCAATGAACTATCCTTTCGTCGTCTCGGCATGATGAGTTAAAATCACTGACTGGACTATTAATTATATTATCATGGAGATAGCATGCGCAACGAATTCTTGCCAGACGTTATTTAAGAATGGCGAGGTACATGAATCACAAAACCCCTTCCGTCCCACTTAAACTTGTCTGTGTATTCTGTGGAACGAAAAGTTCACAGGCGAAGTAAAGAAAAGCCGAGTTGCACTTCCAGGGAATCTCCAAACACATCCACTCTTCTCTGAAGTCTTGACTCGACTCCACAGTGTCTCGAAACTAGTAATTGAATGGAGATTGTTGGAAGAAATGTAAACGTAAAAACACTTATAGTAGGCGATGTATTTAAGATGGAGATATACTGTCACGGACTTTTTTGTAGAATTTTTCACGTGGAACAATTCTTACAGTGCATAGTATACAGATATTTTTAACGGTTTGCCCAGCGTAAGCTTAAAAAGCGCACAGACGCCAGGTTTGTTTTCGAGTTTTCACTGAAATCGTTACTGATTGGCTTCCTTTGGTCATAAATATATTATTTTTCCCAGAAACCTTCCTCGAGATATCCTTTACAGAATGGTGAAAACCGCATCAAAATCCATCCAGTGGTTCTCGAAATTACCCATAACATCCAAGAATTGGGGACTTTGTTTTATACTGTACCCATAAGTGAGGCCACATGGGTACAATAAATACTAAGTAGAGATAATAGTAATATTCATATCCCGTATATAAAACGCTAAGGTGTATGTTTCATAAATCTCGAGCTCTTAAACCAGAGGGAGTTAGAAGGTGTGTTTTTTTTTACCCAAATCGTCTCAATACTACATGGAAATTCTTACATTTCTTGAAAAATAAAAGGAAATAATATATTTTTGTTTATTAGGTGCGTTCAAACAAATAAACAAGATGATAGCCCCTGCCAAAACTGTGTCTCGTTGAGCCCACATACCACTAAAGCCGGGCAGGTGGTAGATACACATGGGGCGCCACAAGTAACCGATCGTAACAAATGAGCATGCAAAAGAAAATACCAGCAGCAGTGACGATTTAATTAATAAATCAACTCTTACAGCAAACATGGTAGACTTTTATTGGGTACCTATTTTATTTTTAAACACTGCCTTGGGTTTTTGTGGGTATCTACTCACATAACCTAATGGCGGTACTTTTTGAGGATCCAACTAGCCTTCGGGCTGACTACCTAACAGGCTGCATTCTGGAACTTGGACACTTTCTGTTAAAATGCGTATTTTGATTTCCGTTTTCCGCACAATAGAGTTTCCGTTCAATGGAGGGAATGCAACGGGCATTTCACTCCCAAGTTCACGGGTCGGTAAAATATTTCCGTTTAAGACAAGTTTCCGTTTAATAAAGGGTCCGTCGATGGCAGGTTTTACTGTATTTAATTTTCTTCAAGATTTGATGTGCTGTCAGTAAGTTTCATTGGAGTACAGACATCCTGGATCTTACGGGAAACAGTTTGATTTCAATATTGGGTGCGATGGTTACATTGAACATGTCTGGGGTTTTCTCCAACCTCCCGCCCGATAGGTACATCTAAATTGGGTTGTGTCTTGATTGCGGTCATTCCAGATTGCGTTCTCCTCATTAGCAGTCCAGATTGCGGTCACTTTCATTTTAGGGAAGAACTATAAACATTCCAGCGTCCAGATTGCGATCACTTTTCTTGGGAGACCGGCCTTTGGTTCTTGGTTCTTCCCAACTGACTCATACCTTCCGTAAGTTTTGTGGAGAACAAGGGGAAACTGACATTTCACTAACTAACCAAAGATACAGTTCAGTGTTCAGCTGAGCACACCCCATAAAACTTCGCTTACAAATTAAAGCCCCCCCCCCCCCCCCCCCCAATCTGATGGCACCTCGTTGAGCAATGATTATAACATTTTCAGTCTTAAGAATAGAAACGTTTCAGGATCGGAATCAACGACCTTCACTTTCAACAAAATTGTTGTAACGGGAAATTTTATACTTGCAGGGTATAATTTTTAACTTCTGCCCACCTCGACATTGGCAAGAGGGGTGGAAGTGAAAGGTGAGGAAATCCCCAGGGGAGTTACAACCGGGGGCCGGTGTCCCAAGAAAAGTGATCGCAATCTGGACGCTGGAATATTTATAGCTCTTCCCTAAAATGAAAGTGACCGCAATCTGGACTAATAATGAGGTGATCGCAATCTGGAATGACCGCAATCAGTAAGACACCCTAAGTTGTCTCCTCAACTGAAAGGAGTTAATTGCTGTGCTGGTAAGCCACGTAACTTCCGGTAGACCCAGACTCAAGCAGGCTATTGTCTGAAGACGCTCTTTGTATTTCAAGATGTTGCGAACAAAGCCTTTAATCTGCAGTTAGCTGCCGTCTCTACAAACTAAGTCTCAGTTCTTGCCCTTCCCAGTCAGTGGCGGCTGGTAGGAGTTGTCTCGGGGGTTACACTACCTTTACTGCATACTAATGGATTGCTACGATTTGATCATTTCAAATGATCTTGTCGACTTCATCATTATGCTTTGGTCTACCTTTATGCATTACGGTTACGGAGAGGAAATGTACTAAGGTTGCACTTGAGCGTATGACGTCATCATGTTGTTCAGAGCATATGCACCGAGTCTCAGTTTACTCTTAGGCTATGGCGTTATGCGATACGGAGACGGACAGCGCACGACGTCATGCAGCAGAGTGCACCTCCCGCTCTCCGTTCCCCACGCGGGAAGCCTAAGTTAATGGGTAATGGAGTCTGTTGAAAGTGTTCTGGGGCTTCGAGCGAAGCGAGAAGCCCTCCTGCCTTTCTAACATGATGCTGAGCCCAAGGCTGCAGGTTCGAAACCTGGCGCAGTCAGCTGGCATTTGAGGGTGCGCAAATGCGAGGGAGCCGTGTCAGTACATTTACTGGCACGTTAAAGATCCCCTTCGGGGCAACATTCCGGCACCCCGGCGTCTCTAAAAGCCAGGGTAGTTAAAAGGGACGTAAAACCAATAACATTATTATTTTCTAACATGTGTAGCATTTGTAGCATGAGTCATTTGAAATGATATAAAGTCTAGTCTCTCAGACTGACTGTAACTTTTTTTAAATTTTAATTTTTAAGGCGTATCCTGTCGGTGGCCGAGAATACTAACGCGCTAGCTCATGCCTCGCTGCACTAAAGAGCATGGGTTTGATTCCAATCTCGGCCATTCTAAAAATGGTTTTCGTGATTTCCCACTTTCACCACCAGACAAATGCCGGACGGTTCCTTTCAACAGGTCCACAGCCGACTTTCTTCCAAAATCCCTTCCCTGACCGTTCCTTAAATAATTAGGCTCAAGTTAGCGGTCGTCTGGGCAATCGGCCTGTCACCATCCCGAGACATCGTCCTTGCGACGATAGGGGAATTTTGTTTCCTTCTCAGAGTCCGTTGGTGAAGCCGAGGTGGGATGAATACAAAAAGAGTTCAACTGATTGGGTCGATGGATGAAGGAAAGAACACATTGAAAGGACGAGGAAATTCTGGAAAAACATAATATCAAGAAGAGACATAAAATTTAGAGGAAGTTATCACACGTAGACCATAGATCACCGAAATCGAGGAATGTAAGATGTATATTTAGCAAGAGTGGCCAGTGACTTGAAATGTGTGGGGAGGATGAGGCTTTAAATTGTACAGTGAACGTTTTCGTTTCATAACAAGTAGTTCCGTGAAAAACTAAACAGCCTATTTTCATACAACCTGTGACGATAAAGTTCAGTGAATAGTCCTATACTATCAACATAGATGAACAATGTACGACAGTGACCCTATTGTCCTTCGAAATAGTCCCCTCCCATAACTATGCAATACTGAGATCGGCGATACATGTCCTGGAAACTTTGCAAGAAGGCGTCCTTTGGGATGGTGTTCAAGAGGCTCGTCACGTGACCGAAAAGGTCGGTAAATGGGTCTATAATACGAACGGATTGTTGGCTTACCTGAAACAGCAGTTACTGTCCTTCGAAGTAATCCCCGTGGATGGTTATGCACTTCTGAGAATATCTGTCAAGTCCTGGAAACTCTTTAGGGTTAGCCTTCAGTTGGGTCGTCACATTACGTTGGATGGCCGAAATGTTCGAAAACCTCTGGCCCTCAGGGCTTTTCGGTGACCCTGGATCTGGACCCCGCCACTCCATACTTGACGCTTGACTTCGGGGTCGTACCTCAGACACCAGATCTCGTCGCCCGTGACGATGGTTTTCAGATAAGCCATTCCATTCCACTGAAAAGTCACCTTTCTCACTGCCACCCGCCAAAGAGATGTGCATGGTTAGTTGCATAATTTCATCCCTCTCACTGCAACCCGCCGAACAGGTGTGCATGGTAGATTGCATAAATTCATTCTTGTAAACACGCACTGTGTCAAACAGGTCTTACACGTTGCGTTTTGTGTCGCCAATGTTGACAGGTCGACCGTTCTGACTTTATTCACCGAACGCAACTTGACGAGCCTTTTGAACACCAACCCAAAGGACGCCTTCTTGCAAAATTTCCAGGACATGTATCGCCGATCTCAGCATTGCATAGTTACGGTAGGGGACTATTTCAAAGGACAATAGGATCACTGTCGTGCATTGTTCATCTATGTTGATAGTATAGCACTATTTACCGGACTTTATTGTCACAGGTTGTATATCCTACTAGTCTTACTTAGGACATGAGAATTGAAAACGAGATTTTAAAAAATGCACAGCCGCCATTTTCAATTTCTTATAAAATTTCAATAAATTAGACGTCAATATATTAAGGCTTGTGTGAAGATATACTGTTCGAAGTTTCACAGTGCTTAGATGAAAAGTCGCGAGAAAAATCCATTTAATATTTAAATTTGCGTCACCGCCTTGTTGGTTTTGTTCTCACCAGGTTATTGAATGATACATAGGTGAACTTATGTTAATAGCCTCTATGAACGTACACAATTTCAATTTGATTGCTGTAATATATATTGAGAACCGTCTAAATAGTTCAGATGGCCGCCATGTTGGATTGTTATATGTGTAGGCCATAGAGTGATATACCATTAGTTGGAGAACATTTCGTAGGTTCATTATTCAAACGTTCACTTCAATCACATGGTTAGGACACAAGATATAAAAACTTAATTTTAAAATTTTCACGGCCACCATCTTGGGGTTATCGAAACAATTGAGTTTAATTGGATGTCAGTGCATTACAATGTGTAAAAGCATTTGCTATACCAAGTTTCATTGCGCTCGCTAGAAAAGTCTATTTAAAAATTTCAACTTCTCTTGGCCGCCATGCCTTTTTTTTACTTAACAGGTTTATGGGAGTCACATCGATGAACTACCAGTAGTGCTCTTTATCACCGTACGAAATGCCAGGGTGATATCTGTTATTGTTGCGGATATATTGAATGCCAATGAAATATTTCGCACGGCGGCCATTTGGATTGGTGAAACGTACATAAGTTCACCTATTGGACTTTCAGTGACCTGGTGAGCACAAATCCAACATGGTGGCGACGCAAAATATAAATATTTAAATGGACGTTTCTCGCGATTTAACCATCCGAGTGCAGTGAAACTTTGCACGTTAAATACTTATACAAATGTTAATCCACTGGCATCTAATTTCAATTGTTTTCATAAGCACAAGATGGCAGCTGTGCGAAATTTTAAAATCTCGTTTTTACTTCTTGTGTTCTAATCATGCGATTGAAATTTGAATACCTCACGTACACATCACTTTTCATGTAAGAGTACATAAATAAAAATCCAACCTGCGAACCATCTGAAATATTTAGACGGTTCTCAATATCTACGAATCTATCACAAACTTCAAACTGGAATTTTGTATGTTGATAGAGGCAATTAACATGAGTAGGATGTATGAAAATAGGCTGTATATTTCCTCACGGAACTACTTGTTTTCAATGCAGGTTAATTAAATACTTATATTTTTATTTTATATTTTAAATGGGTTCGTTTGAAAGTTGAAAATAACTAACAGTTTGTAATACAGTAGTTAATTCACTTTGTTATAGAGAACAAGTAGTTCCATGACGAAGTAAAGAGCCTACTTTACTTAAAATTTAAGATTCATGCCAATGATTAATTTAGAATAATGACGATATCAAGTTGGAAATACTAACATTTCTAAGTACTGTAGTTTGAAATACACCTAAAATAGTGTATTCTAATAGAGCACTACAGTTGGCAGCCCTGGTGGCTCTGAATATATTCTAAGTTCCATCTCTTAAGGTATAGAATGCACATACAAACTTTGGTTGAAGTCTAATGGATAGTATGGACGTTGCATGTTGTTAGATATTGGATCTATCAGTACGCGTAAAATCATGTTGGCAACAATGTCATGTATATGTTGCTCAGAATGAATCTGAAATGATACGATCTATTATAGTGCCAATTTTGGATAAAATCCATTTGATAGTATAGCAGTTATATGTAATTAAAAATTGAAACAATCAGAAAGCACGGGATCATGTTGACAGCACTGAGGTTTATTAGTTACTCCAAATTAATCTAGAATGTCAGGAAATATACGCGGGCAATTTTTAGAGCTGTTGGATTGCATACTTTCTGATATATTGATATTGGGATTAAAAATAGAGCAAATAGAGAGAGAGCATTTATTAACAATTGGCATCACTGCTGGTTCTTAAGAATACGCACATTCATAACTATTATGGTACACAAAGCACATACGACGTTTGGTTGAATTCCATTAGTTAGTATAGAAGTTATATGCATTTAAAAAGTGGACCTATCATCAGGCTTAGATTCATGTTGGCAGCATTGACGTATATTAGTTAAACTTAACTAATGTAGAATGTCAGATACTATACGTGTGCAACGTTTAGAGCAGTTGGCTTGCATACTTTCTGATATATTGATATTAGGGTTAAACAAATAGAGAGAGCATTTAATAACAGTTGGCAGCCCTAGTGGCTCTTAAGAATACGCACAGTCATATATGTTATAGTACATATAGAACATACGAAATTTGGTTGAAATCCAATCCATAGTATAGATGTTACATGCATTTAAAAATTGGACCTATCGGCAGGCTTAGATTCATGTTGGCACTACTGTCATATATAGGCTCCTGAAAATTAATCTGGAATGTTATTATCTATACGTGTGCGAATTTTGGAACAGTTCGCATGCCTAACTTCTGAGATATCTAATAAAGAGCTCAAATTTCAATTACGATTTTTCAGCAGTTGGTAGCACTGACGTCATTTTCAAATATGGCCGTGAACACACACAGACAGGCAGACAGACAGAAGGACAAACAGACACACATTTTCCCGGATCTATCGCATAAGTCAACTTTTTCCTCATTTTTGCAAAATGAGAAAAATAGGCTAAAAATAAAACAAAATTCTGAGTTATACGCCCTTTTTACGGCAATCGTAGTATATGCTCACAATATTTTGCAAACAAGTTGATTTTGATGAAATAAAGCGTAGGTTTTATAAATACTGTAGCATATAATTACAGAAATGCTTAACCCTCTTATACTCGTATAGATCTAATTGATTAAAAATAAAAACCGCGGGAAACAAATTGTATCATTATTTTAAACGTTATTGAGGAATGGAATAGTCCTATTGATACTGTATATTGCAGGTTTGAAAATGAAATATATACAATACACAATGTTGTTTGATTTTGGCTCACCTTGAGTTACTGCCAACTGGAGATGCATTAAGAAAAATATCCTTCACATCTACAAAACTTACCCAATGTTAATGAAATTTTCAGGGAAGCACAATAACAACATGGCAGATGGATTAGCGTGTTTGCATAAAAAAAAGGCTGCATAGGCTTATAAGCCCCTGTTCCAGCAACGTCCTCTTTACTGTCGGCCAATACATACAAATTTCTGCGTCTTTACTGGTGTAAAGTAATCCAGATCAAGCAAACCGAGCGCGTTAATGCGCTGGCTCGTGCCTCACTGGCATCGGGAAAACGTGGGCTCGAATCTTACCTCGGCTGTCCTGAAAATGACTTTCGTGGTTTCCCCATTTTCTACACCAGGCAAATGCCGGGATGGTTCCTTTCGATAGATCCACGGCCAATTCCCTTCCAAATTCCCTTCCCTGATTCGTCCTGAAAGAGAATAAATGACCATTGGTTGTATTAATAAAATAAATCCAGGTTAAGCAATGGGAACACAACTGATACAATTGTTTGCAAATGAAACAACATAAACTTCATGTCATCATCATCATCATCATTATCTTAAGTCTAACCCTTGCCGCTGAAGCTTCAGCCCATGATCTTCAGCAGCTCTCTTCGTCGTGACCAAAGAAGCAAAACCCAGTTGAGTGATTTTGTTTCTAAGAAACGCGGTCTTCCTCTTAATTTCTTCCTTAGGACGGTGCTTTCGAAGACAATCCGGAGGAAGGTGTCATGCAGTAAGACGTGCCCAAGACATTTAGTTTTCCTCTGCTCTAATGAATAATGTAATGTCCGTTTCTCCTTAACGTCTTCCAAGATTTTTTCGTTAGTCTTCCTCTTAATTTCTTCCCTAGGACCTTGCTTTCGAAGACAATCCGGAGGAAGGCGTCATGCAGTAAGACGTGCCCAAGACATTTAGTTTTCCTCTGCTCTAATGAATAATGTAATGTCCGTTTCTCCTTAACGTCTTCCAAGATTTTTTCGTTAGTCTTCCTCTTAATTTCTTCCCTAGGACCTTGCTTTCGAAGACAATCCGGAGGAAGGTGTCATGCAGTAAGACGTGCCCAAGACATTTAGTTTTCCTCTGCTCTCCTTAACGTCTTCCAAGATTTGTTCGTTAGTCTTCTTTTCCCTCCAACTTGTCCTTGTCTGTCTTCTCCAGAACAGCGGCTTCGGTGGCGTAGTTGCTGAACTGCTGTGCCCAAGATAGTGGGTTCAAACCCGGCCGAAGTCGTCGGATTTTTTAAGAGCATTGAAAATCCTTCAGTATGCCTTCCTTCGGAGGGGAAGTAAAGCCGGCGGTCCCATGTCATAGATTTATTGCATGTAAAAGATCCTTCCATAGACTAAACATGTGTGAAGCTAAATTGTTAGGTTAGATTTCGTCGGAACGCTCTATCAAAGTTCCAACGTTCACCACTAGGTATCATTGATATCTGGTAGCGAAAGTTGGAACTACTTTAAATTGAACAGAACTTGTAGCTCACCCTACGAGTGTCCGCTGGAAGCAGCTACAGACTCAGGCGAGGCGAACATGTCCTCGGACACTCCCGGCACTAAAAGCCATACGATAAATAAATAAATTCTCCAGAACCACATTTCAGAAGCTTCTAGTCTTGATTGTGCTCGTGTTCGCAAAGTCCAGGTCACACATCCATAAGTTAGCACAATCCAAACAAAGATTTTAACAAATTTCTTCCTGGTTTTAATTCCTACATTTCCTGTAACAAGTTATAATTCCTCGAAGGTGCCTGCTAGGCTATTGTGAAGTATTTCTTGGAACTATGAAAGTTGTCCCCGTGGTTTAGGAACAAGGAAGGTTTCACTAAGGTATTCACTCTTATCCTATTTCTCACCGGGGAGGAAGTTAGCTTCGTCACGTCATTTCCTTGCAATGTGATAAGTCTTTATCAATGTAGGTGGGTCTAAGTAGTAAATATGTTTTCCTGGAAAAAAATTAACACGTATTTTACTAGTCAATATCTTCACCAGTAACGTACAAGCTTTCGACAAAATTAGCAAAATATGTGAACTTCCTCTGAGGATCATTCAGATAGTGTCCACCTCATGATCCTGAGATCACGGGTTCGAATACCAACCGACGAAGTATATTTTTTTGAGGGAGTAATCAACGGCACTTCAAATTGTACGATATCAACTGGTGAAATATTTCTCGCATCAGGTTTGGTGATTACAGAACAAATACAGTGACCTGCAAGTCTCCCGTTATAAGACCTGTTTCACTGCTAGGTGGCAGTGCAATAGGAACATCTAAATTGGAGAGTTCTGTAGATCACCAAGATGGCTCCAACTTAAAAGATCTGACCAGGTAGCTGAGGTCATACGATTATTATTATTATTATTATTACCGACAGTGGCAGCCACGCTTACTAAGGTACAGCGCTAGGCAATGGGACTAGGCTATCTGGAGACTCAGTAGAGGAATAGATTCGAATCTCACCATCAGCCGTTCTTCAAATGGTTTTACGTGGTTTTCCATTTTCAACTCCAGGCAAATGCCGGACGGTACCTTATAATAGGCCACGGCCGCTTCCATCCCAGTTTCATTCATCCTCATTGATTTATTGTATATGAATTGCAGCCAATGGCCATAGCAGGGTATTTTAATTGAGTGCCCTTGGCTACCATATGCCACTGTCACTGACACCTGGTGGCGAACGTTGGAACCTGATAGAGCGTTTCTAACCAGCCAAATAGGCTATAACCTACAAATTTGTCTACACACCACCAATTGTAATAGTAGGTTCTTTTATAGGCCATAAATCTATGACATGGTCCCGCCGGCTATACTTCCCCTCCGAAGAAAGGCATACTGAAGGATTTTAATGCCCTTAATAATCTGACGACTTTGGCCGGGTTTGATCCCGCGATCTTGGGCATCACAGTTCAGCATGCTACCGACCACGCCACTGAAGCCGATATCTTCATTGATTTCACCTCACATTAATTCCTCTCTTGAAGTTGGCATACGGAAGGGCATCCGGCCATAAAAATCAATAGGGCGATATTACGAGAATGAACTCCTAGCACATATCATTGGTGCAAGGGAGATTAAAATCTCGACATCCGTCATGGCAGCTAGGCAAGATGCTTGTTGAATCTAAGTTCAATATGGACGAAACTTGGCGAGAAGAATGGACTACATCAAACCCTGATCAGCTAGGATTGATCACCGACCCCTGCAGGAAACCTCCTGGTTTCCATCTTCCAAGAAGGATATGGAGGTCACTGAACAGAGTGCGGACCGGTCACGGAAGATGTAACTTTAGGCTCCACAAATGGGGGAAAATTTCTAGTCCTCAGTGCGATTGTGGCGACTCAGTGCAGACAATCCATCATATTGTGTCGGAATGCCCTTCACGGTCCTTCAAGGGAGGATATAACGACCTGCAGAACGCAACTGACGATGCAGTGGAGTGGATTGTTCTTCTGGACATCCAACTGTGACTTTTGGTTTCGTTTTCGATGTTACTAGATATTTATTACTTGTATATACTTTAGCATTACTGTATCCTCTGTATGTCATACGAAATATAAATATAAATGTATATATATATTGGTGCCTCGAAGAAATTCAACAAGTTACGGTGCAGTACCATTTCAAGGTCTGCAAACACTTGTCTTTGGAACGTTAGTTGTTATAGTGAATGCAACCCAAAGCTTCCTTGAGCACAGCAGAAGGAAAATTACTATAAATCACCATGTTTATAGTGATGGAGGATAATTGTTGAGGTTTCAGTTTTAGTAATTTATTTAAGGTGACGCGGATTATACAGTACTTTTTAAATAATGTGATACTGCTATCCTTGAGATATCTGTCGAGCGTGATCCAATCCGGAACATACAGTAGACTATATTGAGTTAAAACTGCTTCTCCTTTGAAAACCACTGTACGTAGTTATCAAGTTTCTGGAACTGAAAACGTTTCTAAATATCGACGCATATTATAATAATTCTCACACTACCACTGGTTTTTTGATCACCCGTTGGGTAAATGGTAAGTCAGTGCATGTCAACGAAGAATTAACTTACGCAAAACTACATCAGTAGAATATATAATAAAAGATTCATATCAGCTGGCATTAATTTAACGAGGTGAGGAAAGGTTGAAGCTTTTAGCTTCATTAGAGCTGAGCGGAACGCCTCAAGATGGGAGATTAAAGTCAAAGGTTATTCAGACTAGAAGTGGTCGCTACTCTTTTCAAAGATTAAAGTGAAGAGCAGTATAAGGATTGAATGAGATCAGGGTTCAGGTCTTGGTGGGTACATCGCAATGACACCAATGTTATTGTAATCTATCAAATACATTTCACTTGCTGATTCTAATAATATGAATAAAACATACTGTATATGCTAATTCACGACGAAAATTTTGTACCTCCAGTCAGTTATGAATAAAAATAATCCTAATCGCTGCACACTTCTCTTTCTTATAGTATCTAAACTATTCCATAACATTGTATTAGAAGCATCGGCTGTGTCACACATGAAAGCCAACACACACAAAATCTTCTTATATATAAAAGTGAAAGTCTGTATGTATGTGGGTGGGTGGGTGGGTTGGTTCCGTATACAAATCCACACCATTCCACCAATCTCAACCAAATTTTGCATACACATAGTTTAGGACCCAGAAGGAACCGCTGGCTACATGAATTTTCGATAGTCTTTCTCATTCTTCTGATTTCGGCCCTTTTGCACTCAAGCACAGCCTAATCAAATCATACATTATACTCATGAAGGAATGGCAAGGCAGACAGTTTCCATGGCAACATACAGTAACTCAAGTCGAGACACGGCGGACTGGATACAAGTTGCGCTCTGCACTACCGGTATAGATAATGAGGATCTTTACTTGAAATCCCGTTAGTTACTCAACTGCTCACACAGCACTGTCAACCAAGTTTAGCATAACAAAGACTTGACACTATCTACAATATATCTGTCAAATACCACTCACTCACACATTCATTCATCGCGAAATCTCAGAAACCACCAAACGGATTGGAATGAAATTTGGCATGCAGCTTCCTCAAGAGCCGCCAATGCCTACTAAGAGAAGATTTGTGGATATTCAAGTTCTTAAGAGGTGTTGAGGGGGTAGGCCTGCATTTCATTGAATAGCAATATCTCCCGATTGGTTTCATTGGGGGATGTGATACTCGGCATATAAACTCATCATTAAGAATAAGAAGACATGTGTCTGAGGGTTTTTCGATGTGGTGTATATTATGGGGTGAAAGGGGTGAAAAGTGGGGATTGAAAGATTCCTAACGGAGCGTGTATCTCATAAACGACATAGGTGAGGAGTTTGAAACTCAGCGAAAAATAAAACAACATAAAAAAGAAGTAAATATGTGTTTGACCGTTTTTTTCTTCATAAATCCAATTTAAGGGGCTCATGGGGAGGGGTGAAATTCTGGGGGGGGGGGGGACAGGAAAGAAAGTGTCCTAACTGATTGACTCACTCACTCACTCATCAAACTCAGGGGGAAAAACTGCTTTAAAGTAAGTAAATAGATTTTCGACAGTTTTTTTAATCAATCAAATTGAAGGGGTTCATCGGGAGGGGTGAAATTATGAAGAAAAAAAAATGAAAGAAAATGTCCTGACTCATTCACTCACTAATCATCGCCCAGCCAAAAATATTGAAGTTGGAGACATGGCATTTCGGGGATGTGTTCGTGTTATGTCAAAACCGTACACTAAGGGAGGATTTTTGGATATTCAGGTTCTAAAGGGGTCTTAAGGGGGTTAAACCTGCATTTCATTGAATAACAATATCTCACGAGTGGTTTCATTTGTGGATGTGATACTCGGTATATAAACTAATCATTAAAAATAAGCAGACATGTGTCTTTTCGGTGTGGTGTATTATTATGAGGTGAAAGGGGTGAAAAGTGGGGGTTGAAGGATTCCTAACGGAGCGTATAGGCCTATCTCTTAAACGACATAGGCGAGAAATTTGAAACTCAGCGGAAAAAAACAGCTTAAAAAGTAAGTAAATCGGTGTTCGACCGTTTTTTCATAAATTAATTTAAGGGGCCAATGGAGTGGGGTGAAATTATGGGAAAAAAAATGAGAGAAAATGTCCTAACTGACTGACTAACTCACTCACTCATCAAAGTCAGGGGAAAAAAGACAGCTTAAAAAATAAGTTAATAGGTGTTCAAGCGTTTTTTCATCAATCCAATTTAAGGGGCCCATGGGGAGGGATGAAATTCTGGTAAAAATAATTGAAAGAAAATGTCCTGTCTGACTCACTCACTCATCACGCCCAGCGAAAACTATTCAAGTTGGAAACATGGAATTTTGGGAATATGTTCGCCGTATGTCGAAATCGTCAACTAAGGAATGATTTTTGTTTATTCGGGTTTTAAAGAGGTGTTAAGGGGGTAAACGTGCATTTCATTGAATAACGATATCTCATGAGTTGTTTCTTTGGGGATGTGATATTCGGTATATAAACTAATCATTAAAAATAATCAGACATATGTCAAAGGGTTTATCGATGTGGTGTATATTATGAAGTGAAAGGGGTGAAAATTGGGGGTTGAGGGATTCTTAACGGAGCGTGTATCTCTTAAACGACATAGGCGAGAAGTTTGAAATTCGGCGAAAAAAAAACCAGCTTAAAATACAAGTAAATAGGTGTTCGACCGTTTATCCATAAATCCAATTTAAGGGATCCTAGGAGAGGGGTGAAATTCTGGGGGGAAAAACAGGAAAGAAAGTGTCCTAGCTGATTGACTCACTCACTCATCAAACTCAGGGGGAAAGCAGCTTTAAATAAGTAAATAGGTGTTCGACCGTTTGTTTCATAAATCCAATTTAAGGGGTTCATGGGGAGGGGTGAAATTATCAAAAATAAATGAAAGAAAATGTCCTGACTGACTCACTCACTCATCTTCGCCCAGCCAAAATTATTGAAGTTAGAAACATGAAATTTTGGGGATATGTTCGTTGTATGTCGAAAACGTCCACTAAGGAAAGAGTTTTGGATATTCAGGTTCTAAAGAGGTGTTAGGGGGGTAAACATGCATTTCATTGAATAACAATATCTCACGAGTGGTTTCATTTGGGGATGTGATACTTGGCATATATACTGAACCCTTTATCCACAGGCTGTATAAAGGATTCTAATAATTATTCAACATCTTTTGATACATTTCTACAGACAGCAGATATGAGAGCCAGACGGTGTTGGGAAATATTGAGAAATCAGTGGCCGAGAGGACACAATGGTTTAAGCTCCTGTGGTATTTTGGAAGTAGCATAAATATTCTTGACACATAGGACAGGTGCAACTTTTAGCGCGGAGACGGCTTGGGTACGCACAATATGGCCTGTTGCTATGAGTGTTGGCGCCAAGAAGAAAATCGAATGCTACGAGGCAATTGGTCAGTCATCATGTTAACTACTCCCTACTGCAGAAATACATGTAAAAGCGCGAAAAGACATACAAGCGTCTGGGCCAATAATATCAAAACGCCTTGTTTTAGCGGCAACTCGGCTTGGTAACGCACCCTGGTAAATTAACGCGGGAGTTATCTACGGATTAATTCCACGATAGATTCGAGCCGGCTACAGCATAATCGTAACCTCCACATCGCTATGAACTCAATGATACCGATCGCATGCTAGTCTGATAATTATTATGGAATATTTTTTCATAAATCCCCTTCCACACCTACCCTAGTCAGTTCCATTTATAAGGATCCAGAATGCTTCGAGAGAACTCTTATTTTTGTGCGTCTGAGGACGTAACGTATACACTTGATTTTGTGCGTCTGAGGACGTAACGTAACACTTATTTTTGTGCGTCTGAGGACGTAACGTCGACTCTTTCATTTATGCGTCTGAGGACGTAAAGTTGATTTTTATTTGAGCATTTGAGGACATAAGGGGTCCGAGGACACGAGGCATACTCTGCAATATTTTCATGTATTTGAACATGGAACATTTTCGTCAAGTTATAAGTGTAACTTCAGTGATTTATTTGTAGTCCCAGCACTACTAGTAGGACCAGTTCATCGAAATAATTCACCAAATAGATTGTCAAGGAATTTAGTACTTGATAGGTGAATTTAGTAGGAAATATATCGTGTGTGTATCTGACAAAACTTTATTTAATTCAGCACGAGATGACGTCTAGGAACGAGACCGGATCTTGGAACCAGCAGGACATTTGCCAGAATATGTCGATGACGAGATAAACATCTTAAAGGAGATGGCTGCAGACGTTTCCTTGACGCTGTTTTAAAGGAACGAGTACAAATGAATTTATTTATTTATTAAATCTGCTATGGTATTATGGGACATATTTTGTAGATATTTGTTTGCTTGTTTGGTAATGTAGATTCTTAGTTCTTGTTTTACTGACACATTAAATATGGGACAAGCCGAGCGTTGTGCAATTTGTAAATATTGTGATTTGTGTTTGTTCAACTTTACGGTGCGACGCGCAGCTCGTGCTCGCATTCGCTTGCGTAAATCGCGGTCAAGCATTATTATTTGGAGGTATGCCTTGTAACAAAAATGGAACTGAATTAATTTTGAGATTAAAAATAGAATTTGGAGGGTAAAGCTTATTTGTGAGTAGAATTTTATGACGGATCAGGATTATTTTGATAGTTGCTTTTTCAGCAGATCTGAATGGGATGGCACTTTGCACCCGAGTTTTGTTGTGTATTTTTAATGTGTCAATGGACGCAATATTGTTGATCTGTTTTGAGCCGACCCAGTGATATATTTATGAGAGTCTGTCCAAGCTGTTGGTGCGTTGTGTGATTTTTATGATGTGCTAGCGAGAATATATCATGGTGATTATTCTGACTTGCTCCACGTCAGCCCAGTTCATGACCTCGCGAGGCTGGACTTGTGGTATATATTTGTGTTTTCTCGTCATCCAGTGGATGGGTGAGATATGTTGACGTTTCCAGAGGGAAACTTCACCTAGCTTGAGCGACTGAGAGAGATAATTGAGACAGCGATGACTCATACAAGAGGGGCGCGCTCAAATCAGATAACGCGACTTGTCATTAGTATCAGGATCCTGTACTTCAATTTTAGACGTTGTTTTAAATTCACAAAACCTGATCGGTTATAATGAGTACTGATTGATTAAATGGGTGTTGTCCATGTTGTAAGGTAGCTTCCGAAACTCCTGTTTGTCTGGCGTTTTATAAAAATGTAAACATAGTTTTTCAGCCGTTGGGCTTGTATTTTGTTGCTTTTGCTTTAATTCTTGTGTGTTTATTTTACGCGTTCAATGACCCGGGTGGCATTAGGGCGCGCGAGGCTATGTTCCCGAGTTGTGATGAGAGCGTTTTGGCCTATTTTCTGGCATGCTCTTTTTGTTCATTTATGTGCTCTGGCACCAGCTAGAATCTCAGGGAGATTCTTCATCTTTTTATATTATTAGATCTTGCATGTGTCAGTAGTAATTATAGTGTATTAATTAAGGGTGGGTCCCATAGCCGTAGTGTGATTTAAAAATGCAACTCCGTGAGCAATATGAATGTTTCAGTTGTAAACGGACTCGCATCAGTACTCAGTTTCTTATTAACGAGCAGTACACCACGCATTATATAACTTCTTGACCAGGAAAAATGGACTTGTATCCATATGTTGACGAGCGAGTTCTTACAGCTCAAAGTTTATGTTATGATTAATTATTTTGTGTGAAGCCGTATTCACATTGTCTTGTTGTGACGAGCGAGTTCCTACCGCTCAGGGTTATATTTACTTTATTAGGGGGAAAAAGTCAGGGAGGATTTATTTTATTTATTATTATTATTATGCACATAATTTTCAGTCATTAAATTTCTTTTATTCTACTTGTTATTCATTTTATTTCTAGTATAGCCTCTGTCATGGACCTTTATATTCATTAGAGCATGTTGTTTTGAAGCGAACTTTGCTGTTTAACACAGTCAGGACTGAACACGACCCCGTAGATGACTCTTGAGAATACCATGCTTTATTGAAGGGTGCAATACTAATAATTAAAAATAAGCTGACACATGTCTAATGGTTTTTCGATGTACTGTATATTATGAGGTGAAAGGGATGAAAAGTGGGGGTTGAAAGATTTCTAACGGAGCGTGTATCTCTTAAACGACATAGGCGAGGAGTTTGAAACTCGGAGGAAATCAATCAGCTTAAAAATAAATAAATAAAATAAATAGGTGTTCGACCGTTTTTTCATAAATGCAATTTAAGGGTCCTATGGGTAGGGGTGAAATTCTGGAAGAAAAACGTCCACTAAGGAAGGATTTTTGGATGTTCACACTCATCGACCTACCAAAACTATTAAAGTTAGAAGAATGATATTTTGGGGATATGTTTGTAGTGTGTAGAAAACGTCTACTAAGGAGGGATTTTTCGATATTCAGGTTATAAAGGGGTGTTAACGGGGTTAAACCTGCATTTCATTGAATAACAATATGATTCGACTATGACGCGAGCGAAGCGAGGCTAAAAATGAGATGGTGTGTATCTGTGTATTGCTCAATCACGCAAGTACCACTGGTCCGATTTACATGAATTTTACATGGAAGTAGCTGATTTACCTGGTTAACGTATAGGTTACTTTTGATTTCAATACTTTACACTATTTAAAGATGGCGACCATTTTAGTGACGTCACTACACCCTTTGGTTTCAAACTTTCATATTTCCATTTAAAATAAAAATAGAACGCTAAAAAATAGCAAACTTTTGATGGCATATACGAGGTTTAAAATTACATTCTCTATCCGAAAGTCATCTCCAACGGTTAGCGAGTAAAACCTAAATTTGTGCTATAAAACACGGTCAACGCCGAGCGGTGTAGTTGGACAAAATGTTCCATCCTTAATCTCCCTCTGTGCAGCACCTCGCCTATCCCCTGTTTTAACTGTCACCTTCACATTTTAATTTATTTATGACGCGTAGCGAAGCACGGGTACTTCAGCTAGTTATAAATAAACAAGAAGTTCCGTGACGAACTAAAGAGCCTACTTTTTTTGAAATGTAAGATTCATGCCAATGAATAATCTATATGGATCTATCTAGAATACTAACGAAATTAAGTTGGTAATATCGAAATTTCTAATTAGTTCGAAATACTGTATACCTGGCATAATGTAGCCGAATAGAGAACTACAGTTGACAGCCCTGGTGACTGAATATATTCTTAGTTCCATCTCTTAAGGTACAGAATACAAAATTTGGTTGAAGTCCAATGGATAGCATGGACGTTACATGCAGTTAATCACTGGATCCAACAGCGCACGTAAAATCATGTTGGCAACAATGACATACATGTATTGGTAAGAAATAATCTGAAATAATATGATCTATTGTTGTGTCAATTATGAATGAAATCCATTAGTTAGTATAGAAGTTACATGCATTTTAAAATTGGACCTATCAGCAGGCTTAGAAGCATGTTGGCAGCACTGTCGTAGGCCTGTAATAGTTACTCCAAATTAATCTAGAATGCCAGGTACTATACATGTGCCAAGTTTCGAGCTATTGGCTTGCATACTTTCTGATATATTGATATTAGGGTAACAAAAATAAAGACAACATTTATCAACAGTTGGCAGCCCTGGTTACTCTTACAAATCGGCATAGTCATATCTGTTATGGTACACATAGCACACGCGAAATTTGGTTGAATTCCAAATGATAGTATAGAAGTTTCATATATTTAAAGTTGGACCTCTCAGCAGGCTTAGAATCATGTTAGTAGCAGTGACGTATATAAGTTACTAGAAATTAATATAGAATGTCAGGTACTATACGTGTGCATAGTTTAAAGATGTCGGCTTGCATACTTTCTGATATATGGGTATTTGGATAAAAACAATGAGAGAATTTATTAACAGTTGGCAGCCCTGGAGGCTCTTAAGAATACGCTCAGTCATATCTGTTTATGTACACATAGCACATACGAAATTTGGTTGAATTCCAATTGATAGTGTAGAAGTTATATGCATTTATAATTTGGGCTTATCAGCAGGCTTATAATCATTTTGGCAACACTGCCATATATGGCCTCCTGGAAATTAAACTGCAATATTATTATCTATACGTGAGCCAATTTTCAAATAGCTCCCATTCATACCTCCCGAGGTATTCAACAAGTAGCTCAAATTTCAATTGCGATTTTTCTGCAGTTAGTAGCACTGATATCATTTTCAAATATGGCTGTAAGATATTCAGGTATAGATGTTTACTCCTACCAAATTTTGTTTCGATTGCTCCAGCCGTTTAGGAGTTGAGGGGGGGGGGGGGCACACACACAGCCAGACAGACAGAAGGACAGACAGACACACATTTGCCCGATCTCATAAGTCTACTTTTTCCTCATTTTTGCAAAACGTGAAAAGTAGGCTAAAAAAATAAGGAAAGGGCATGACTTAGAGCTTTTTTTTTCTAAAATTCCAACCGCAAATGCTTGGATTTAAAAAATGGACGGACTTTCTACATCTGTTCGAGTCTTCCTGCAAGGTCCTCCGGCAGACACAAGGTTAGCTAGAGCTTCACGCCCTTTGAGATTGGATGTTTACGAAGAACTGCACTGCTTGGCCGTGGATGGCAGCACCTGTCGTTTAGATATTATTGCCATCAATTAGCGGCTTCGGTGGCTTGGTTGGTAGCATGCTGAACAGCTGTGCCCAAGATAGTGGGAACAAACCCGGCCGAAGTTGTCGGATTTTTTAAGAGCGTTAAATTCTTCAGTATGCCTTATTTTGGAGGGGAAGTAAAGCCGGCATGTAAAAGATCCTTCCACAGACTAAACTTGTGTGAAGCTAAATTTCTAGGTTAGATTTCGTTGGAACGCTCTAGGTATCAGTGACATCTGGTAGCGAAAGTTGAAACTGCTTGATATTGAACGGAACTTGTAGCTCACCCTAAGGGTGTCCGCTGGAAGCAGCTACAGACTCAGGCGAGCCGAACATGTCCTCGGACACTCCCGGCACTAAAAGCCATACGATAAGTAAATAAATAAATAAATAAATAAATAAATGCCATCAATAATCGGGAGAAGAAAGCGGAGATCATTGACTCAACTATTCGATTTGAAACCTCTATTAATCAACCAGAAGAGAAGAATATATAAACCCACGATTTCCTATTTTTTAGAAAAAAATTTAAGGCTTATTTTTCGCCTCTAATTCAAAGTTATTTGTTAACTGGAGAGGGATTTAATAAATTGTTATAACAATCCTCAAATCATCGGTACCCATCCTAAGAAACCATTTATATGAACTATTTCAAACCAACTAGCGTGTAACAACTTTTGTTTTACGATCATTGTATTTGTGTTGATAAAATTATGTACATTATTGATAAATAAATTTAAAAGAAATATTAAAAAAATAATATTAAAAATAGTCTATAAAATATGAAATATTAAAATTTAAAAATAAAAATTAATTTTTGCAAATAAAAATGAAACATTTGAAATTAAAATTAAATTTAAAAAACCATAGAAATATTAAAACATATGTCTATACAAATATAGTAAAGTAAATAAAAAGGAAAAAGGTTGTTGTTCTATGGACACATTTTCAGAATGTCCAACGATCGTCTAACAAAGAAAATTTGGAATTTCGTGAAACCAAAGAGGAAAAAATTGGAATGGTTCGAAGAATGTAACAAGGGCCTTATATAAATTGGTATTCCAGACTGCAAAATTATGATCAGGTGTGAATTCAGACACCTAATCAAAAATTACCAGGGATTTAAGGTAGGGACTGAATCCAAAATACGGAGGGGGACCTCCTTCAGAAGATCGGAAGAAGGCGCTGAGTGATGGGCTCAAGAGATACTGGCAGGACATCAAAGCTGGCAGACGATCTAGAACGAAATATTGATTTTGATTGTTACTCCGTAGTCCATAGTGGCTCAATTCGAAATACATATATACAGGGTGTCTTTTATGTACCTTTGGAGAATGATAGATTGTGTAGGGGACGGGTATAGGAGTGATTTGAGACAGGGAACGTGGGGTCGGAGCGGCCTCCTTAACCCCTAAAATAAGGGTTGATTCAGGCCCTCCACCCTGTAAGTTAAGCAACCGACCCAATCCTCTATTACCTTTCTCAATCCTTTTAAAGGGTCGCCTCCGTAGCGTAGCGGTTAGCCCCGGAGGTCCTGGGTTCGATTCCCGGCTCTGCCACGAAATTTGAAAAGTGGCATGAGGACTGGAACGGGGTCTACTCAGCCTCGGGTGGTGCAAATGAGTAGAGGGGGGGTTCGATTCCCACCTCAGCCATCCTCGAAGTGGTTTTCCGTTGTTTCCCACTTCGTCTTCGGGCAAATGCCCGGATGGTACCTACTGTAAGGCCACGGCCGCCTCCTTCCCTCTTCCTAGCCTATCCATTCCAATCTTCCATCCCTTCCCATCCCTCATGAGGCCCCTGTTCGCTTTGCTGATCACACCTCCCCAGTTGTATCCATCCCGACCAGATGTTCCCAGCTCCAGGACACTGCCCATAGAGGCGGTAGTGGTGAGTTCCCTCGCTGAGTCCGTGGGAACCACCAACCTAGAGGGTAAATTGACTAAATAAAAAAAATCCTTTTAAAGGGACTTTGTGACTAATTATGGAACTGGGGTAGTTTTAATATCGTGCCTTCTAATGATTAACCTAGCTAAACCTTACTTTTTCTTGCAAATCAACGTGATTTAAACGTAATAACGGACTTAAACAATTTAATGCTACGAAGTGCACAAATATCGGTTTAATTTACCGAAGGTATCAAGCTTAAAATCCTTACCCCTAAAATAACATTAAAAAAAATCCCAAGTCCGGAATTGAACCCGGGACTAACGGCCTTTCGCACCGCAGCGCTGCCAGTTACGACAGCGCCACATGGTGAAATGAGTCTTGCCAAGAGTTAAAGGATTGAGAAGGGTAATAGAGGCTTGGGTTTATTGTCTAACTTACAGGGCGGAGGGTCTGAATCAAACCTTATTTTAGGGGTTAAGGAGGCCGCTCCGACCCCAAGTTCCCTATCTCAAATTACCGTACTTCTATACCCGTCCCCTACACGACCTATCATTCTCCAAAGGTACATAAAAGACACCCTGTATAATTAAAATTATAGTGAAAGCAATAACGATCATAATCAGTATGCAGACTCTGGGAAACGTTTTTACAATCCATATGAGAGACAAGCTGACCGCTGCAGTGAAAGCGATGAGTGACATAAAACAAATTCATAAATTGTCCCTAAAGACTGCAATCCAATTGTTTCATGTAAAAATAGCACCAATTGCATCGTATGGATTGGAAAATATATGGATACACCTCAAGAGAAAACACCTGGCAGATCTGGAAAGAGTAAAATCCATCTATCTCAAGAGAGCTTTGTGCCTTTCAAAGTACACGCCATCCCGTTTGGTTTACCTGCTAGCTAGAGAGCCATATTTCGTTGAAGACCTGAGACTGAACCTACTGCTGCCCGTTACACCTGGATATGAGACTCTACTGACAGAATTGAAAAGGAAGAGAGAAGACATGTGGGACGACTTTTACGGCACTGACGCGATGCTTTCAACTGAATGGACAAATGCATTGTACGATTTGCGTCATATAGTCACGAGATTTTCGGTGCATGGCTTTCATTTTAAAGTATGCACCAAGAAGAGATTTCATCAGCCGGACCAGCAGTGCATCTGTTTGCTATGTGGAAAACAGTGTGATAGGTATCACGTGATGTTGTGCAAACAAAGACGGGTCACACTTACAATGTTTTGTAGTGAAGACTAGGGCAATCTTTTTTTTTGTATTTTAATGTTAATTTATTAATTTTGCCATTGGCTGCAATAAAGTTCTTATTTAATCAGTATGAAGTAAGAGATCGGTTCATACAAACCAAAGCGTCTGCAAAAAGCATACATTGATCTCAAAATTGCCTCCTATTAAGAGCTCATTTCATAGTTTGTTCTTATTATAAACTAGCAACCCGCCCCGGCTTCGCCCGGTATCTTTAACTGTTCACCCAGCATAAGCTTAAAAGGCGCACAGACGGCAGGTCCCAGTTGCAATTCAGAAAAGCCGAGGTGAACAGCGAAACTCCAAACACATATACTCTTCTCTGAAATCTTCACTCGACACGACTCGACAGTTTTGTGCTGGCTGAAGCTGGGGAAATAGGCTTTCTCCGAAGCTAATAATAATTTAAATTTCCACTGAATGGAAATTGTTGGAAGAAATGAAAACGTAAAACCACTTAAAGTGAGCGATGTATTGAGATATGCTGTCGCGGACATTTTTGTAGAACTTTTCATGCTGAACAATTCTTACACTCATACAATATAGATACTTTTAATGGTTTACCCAGCATAAGCTTAAAAGGCGCACCGGTGGCAGGCTTTTCTTTGACTCGATTCACTGAGATCGTTACTGCTCGGCTTTCTGTGGCCATAAATGATTGATTTTATACAGAAACCTTCCTCGAAAATATATTTACAAAATGGTGAAAAGCGCATCAAAATCCATCTAGTGGTTCTCGAGATTACCCGTTACATCAAAGAATCGGATAGGGGAATGTGGGCCACACTGAGACAGATGATGGTCCACACTGAGACACAATGAAAAGAATTTATTTTGACTGGTTAAATACATAGATAAACACTAAAACAAAGAATTAATGCCAGAAAACACTACAGCACATTCAGATTCCCAAAATTTACAGAAAATTTGAGATATGACTTTTGTCTATTTGTTTTGCCATATGCACAGGAAACCGGCAACAGTGATCTGTTGCCTTTCGCGGGGACTGAAGCAATATCTACACCCTCTGGGTAAAAAAAAGAACTGCCTATCATTTTTGCACTTTTTCTTAGGAATTTTACTTAATAATTTTCATCATCTAAATCTCGTTTCACTTCTCCGATGCAAAATCTTGAGTCTTTCCCTGAAAACTCAACCAGAACGAAGTCGCCTTCCTTAGGTTTGCGAGCAAGTTGATGAAATGTTAGGAGCTCGATTTCTTCATTATCTGATGAGCTGTCTGGATTAGAAGAATCATCATCCATGGAAATGTCTGTAGCTAGGGCTGCCTTCTTGAATTTCAAGTTCCTTTGGCTGAACAAACTCTTCTTGCAGCTCTTTAGATTTTTTAAATTTTTATTTGTAGACTTAAAAGCAAGTTGTTTTTCTTTCTGGGGTATGAGTTGGAATGAAATATCTCCCCTTTTCTCTCCTAGAAGTTGACTCTGCCCTCTCCTCAGCTTTGGGGTAACTCCGAATATCTTTTTCACTGTCTCACTGTGGCCCACTCGCGACATAAAAACAATTATGTCTACTATCTAACCTACAATACTGAACAAGCTGACAATTCCAATAATTATTTAGTAATATGTATGTATTTAGACCATATTATATTCATTAATGTACAATGAAACACATAACTATAAAAAAAAACAAAGGAAGAAAATTTTACTTTTCTTACCTCAAAAACGAAGATGTTGTTTATCTCCTACATAACATGATTCTTTCAAAGAGTAAACAGGATCAAAATGTCTGCTACCAGGAGAGCCAACCTCTAATAAATATTAAACAAGATGTTCAGTAAAGAACATATAGCTTACTTTCTCCTAAATGCATGGGTATTGTTATAACTCTTTGTCCTTTTCAAGGAGTATGATTGAATGTTGGTTGTAGTAGCTTGTTGAAATACAACGTGCTATAGGGATATTAAACATGAATATGAGGTGCCCTTTGCTAGTGCTACCTCTGTACCAAATTTCGTTCCATTCGGTTTCACCGTGTTCGAATTGATAAGGGGAATCGATTTTCACACAAAGATGGCCGCCATCCACAAAATATTAGGCTGATGACCTATTAGTTTGGTCAAAGGATGCTCCCTCCATAAAGGTATGTTGTTGCTAAATTTGCTAGAGATCGGATGATTAGGCTAATCGTAATTTGATTTAAGCTTTGAACATTTTTGTGGCCGCCATTACGTTTCTGTCAATATGGCGGCGATATAAATCATGACACTGAGATGCCCTTTGCTAGTGCTATCTCTGTACCAAATTTCGTTCCATTCGGTTTCACCGTGTTTGAATTAATAGGGAGAATCGATTTTGACACAAAGATGGCCGCCATCCGCAAACTATTAGGTGAATGACCTATTAGATTGGTCAAAGGATGCTCCCTCCATAAAGGTATGTAGTTGCAAAATTTGGTAGAGATCGGATGATTAGGTTAATCGTAATTTGATTTAAGCTTTGAACATTCGTGTGGCCGCCATTACGTTTCAGTCAAGATGGTGGCGATGTAAAACATGACACTGAGGTGCCCTTTGCTAGTGCTACCTCTGTACCAAATTTTGTTCCATTCGGTTCCACCGTGTTCGAATTAATAGGGGGAATCAATTTTGACATAAAGATGGCCGCCACCCGCAAACTATTAGGCTAATAACCTATTAGATTGGTCAAAGGATGCTCCCTCCATAAAGGTATGTAGTTGCAAAATTTGGTAGAGATCGGATGATTAGGTTAATCGTAATTTGATTTAAGCTTTGAACATTCGTGTGGCCGCCATTACGTTTCTGTCAAGATGGCGGCGATATAAAACATGACACTGAGGTGCCCTTTGCTAGTGCTACCTCTGTACCAAATTTCGTTCCATTTGGTTTCACCGTGTTTGAATTAATAGGGGGAATTGATTTTTACACAAAGATGGCCGCCATCCACAAACTATTAGGCTAATGACCTAGTTATTTGGTCAAAGGATGCTTCCTCTATAAAGGTATGTTGTTGCAAAATTTGGTAGAGATCGGATGATTAGGTTAATCGTAATTTGATTTAAGCTTTGAACATTTGTGTGGCCGCCATTACGTTTCCGTCAAGATGGCGGCGATATAAAACATGACACTGAGGTGCCTTTTGTTAGTACTACCTCTGTACCAAATTTCGTTCCATTCGGTTGCACCGTGTTCGAATTAATAGGGGAATCGATTTTCACACAAAGATGGCCGCCATCCGCAAACTATTACGCTGATGACTTATTAGTGTGGTCAAAGGATGCTCCCCCCCATAAAGGTATGTTGTTGCAAAATTTGGTAGAGATCGGATGATTAGGTTAGTCGTAATTTGATTTAAGCTTTGAACATTTGTGTGGCCGCCATTACGTTTCCGTCAAGATGGCGGCGATATAAAACATGACACTGAGGTGCCTTTTGTTAGTACTACCTCTGTACCAAATTTCGTTCCATTCGGTTGCACCGTGTTCGAATTAATAGGGGAATCGATTTTCACACAAAGATGGCCGCCATCCGCAAACTATTACGCTGATGACTTATTAGTGTGGTCAAAGGATGCTCCCCCCATAAAGGTATGTTGTTGCAAAATTTGGTAGAGATCGGATGATTAGGTTAGTCGTAATTTGATTTAAGCTTTGAACATTTGTGTGGCCGCCATTACGTTTCCGTCAAGATGGCGGCGATATAAAACATGACACTGAGGTGTCCTTTGCTAGTGCTACCTTTGTACCAAATT
The DNA here is from genome assembly GCA_946902985.2 of Meconema thalassinum. NCBI lineage: Eukaryota > Metazoa > Arthropoda > Insecta > Orthoptera > Tettigoniidae > Meconema > Meconema thalassinum. The sequence continues at coordinate 183,761,754 of OX336393.1, forward strand.
TCGTTCAATTCGCATTCACCGTGTTCGAATTGATAGGGGGGGGGGGGGGACAGACATTCAGAGTACACACACTCACACACACACAGACACACAGACACACACACACACACACACACACACATACACACACAGACAGACACACTTTTTTCGCCCTGTGTTGATCTCATAAGTCTACTTTCATTTTTTTGCAAAAATCGAAAGTAGGCTAAAAATGTCCCTCTTTCAAAAAAAAAAGATTTAATAAGCTTATCTCACTGTGGCCCATGTCTCACTGTGGCCCACCTTCCCATACTTTGTTTTATACGATATAGGGATAGATATAAATATAAATAACCTTGTTTCCCCATGAAGGGGACAAGAGGGTAGCTCTTATACACTAATGCGATGAGCTAGTCGCATTAGGTCTCTACTTAACGATTGTAGAGTTTGTTCTGTTCTTGTAGCGCTGTTTGTCTGGTTTTCGCCACAGCTCTATGGGCAGTTTGGGTTTCACTTTTCTTTTATTTGTAACACTTGCGTTTTGTGTTCTGGTTGTCACTTTTCACTTGCGTTTTACTTTCACTCACTCGATATATTCTTGTTCTTGTCAGTGGTCTTTGATTTGTTTACGCGGAAACTCTCAATTTCGATGAATGACCCCCTTCTTTCCTCTCTCTCTCGTAGATGTTAAGCTTCTATAACTCGAGCTAGAGTCAGTGGACCAAGAAGATATGTTGTTTCGCAATATATATTAAGGCGTGTTCCTTTCTTGGTTCGCACAACAGCGCTCGCAGCTCGATTCTGGGAAACAGAACAAATACCCGCCTCCAGATTTTGTTCATATGTCTTGTATTTACTCTCGTCTCTACTGTTTGATCTACAAACACTGGGAAAAGGAAATATACGGTTTGCTGAGCGTACTTATCTGATGCAGTATATCGCTCACGATCACAAAAATGTGTGGTATAAAGTTGACCCACAAGAAAATCAACACAGCATGCTGACGATTTGATTTTTGCTGATGATAACGCACGTGTAGCTTACCTGTCCGGTTAAAGTCTTCGAAACTTACACCATTTGGGTAACTTGCATGACAACGATACATTCCAGTACCTCAAGCTAAAATTTAATTCCTTGGCAGAGCCGGGAATCGAACCTTGGCCACTATGATGCCAGTCAGCAACGTTAACCACTACACCACGACGTGGAGAGTTCCTAGCTTAGATTCCCCTTCAAATCCCGTCAATACAATGGTCTGTCAGTAAGATTGTTTCAAAGCAATGGTGATTATAGTCCGCGTCACCCAAAATAATTTACTAAGACTATAAGTTTACAACCCCCATACAAACATAGTGATACCTAGTATAATTTCTTGCTATTGGGTTGAATCAGGGTTGTATTCACTGTTAGTTAGTTAGTTAGTTAGTTAGTTAATACTGCTTTAAGGGGCGGAACAGCGAGTACATCTGCCTCTCTTAACAAATATAAAATTATAAAAATTTAGATAAATTTAAAATTTTGAGGTGGATGCGAAAAAATGATTAGAAAAAATATTCAAAAATTAATAAAACAAAAGTTAAACAAAACTAATAATAATAATAACAAATCAGCGCAGCCATGGACCTATTCAGACTGAAGATATTTCCCGTCCTTGTGTATGGAATCGAACTGGTATGGGAACATCTCACATACAAACAGTTAGAGGAGATAGAAAGAGTAAAAGCCAGGTACCTGAATAGAGCCGTAGGAGTATCAAAGAGTACGAGATCGGGACTGGTGTATGAACTCACCAGAGAGACCTTCCTAATAGAAGATCTGCGAACAACACTGTTGTTGCCATCAAGTCATGCCTACAACAAACTTCTCCAAGATCTAAGAGAGAACAAAAGAGACATACGACTAGACTTCTATGGTACCTGCGCGATGCAAGACAGAGCCTGGATGCAAGCGAACTATGAAATGCGACATGTCACTACAAGACTAGCGGTCCATGGCTTCCACCACAAGCTATGCTCCAATAAGACGTTCCACGACACGAACGATACCTGCATCTGTGTCCTGTGTTCAGCAAAATGTGAACAATACCACATTTTAAAGAGCAAGAAACGATGTAGGTCTATCGCTGCTTATAGCAAGTACAACTAAACTTTATTAGATACAAGCTGTACCCGGCATGCGTTGCAATGCCAATCAAAGAAAGTGTTGGCGTTGAAATTCTGTTTTTTGAAGTGCTTTTGGATACACAACATGTTTTTCAATTTCCGTTAACTGCCCCTATGCTATCGTAAAATGGATTTTCTAATTTAGAATCAATCGTGGGAGCGTGCACAACAACTTTCAAAAGTTTCATCGCAATCGGATGAATGGTATATGAACGTATACGGGATTTTGTTTGAACGATTCGTGCGCTGTCACTCATTTGTTGATTCTACTCGTACGCTACCTATTGAGAAATGAATTTGCTAAGTCGAAACCCTACCCTGGCGTGTACACAATAACTCATCAAGGTTTCATCACAATCGAAGAAGGTTATATGAACCCAATATGGGATTTTGTTGAAACGCTTCGCGCGTCGGCACCCATTTGTTGCATCTACTCTTGGGCTACTTATTGTGAAATGGATTTACTAAGTCGAAACCCTTCCCTGGTGTTGGGGAATGAAACAAGGACAATGTGTTTATGTAACTGGCCGCTAGAGTGTGTTGTATGTTGTAGTTACTAATGGAATAAAATAGTGAATGTCACGGTGTTGTTCTTCCTAACTTCACGCTATAATACCCCACACTTGGTGCCGAAAACTCCGATTTTAAGTGCTGGAGAGAATTACGTTATAGTGGTGAATAGTTTAAGCCAGCAGTCTACACTACGGACTAGCTTCACACACGAGGAAGAACGACCAACAGAATTGGGCAAGCTACCAACGAGCTACATTTGGAGACGCCATTACCTTACACCATCATACAGATGAGCTATTGAAAATTATACTAGCCTAACTAATATTACTTTGTGATATCTAGCACATGTTGCACGCTTATTGGACATTCCAAGCAGTGGTGACTTGAACGCCATCTATTAGAAGTACGGGACACTGCATACAGTATTACATGCACGCAACCCTGGGTACTAATAAACTTCAACTGTCTGCGAGATTCAGAAACCATTAGTCCTCGCTTACCTCAAACACTTTCACATCAGTGCAGAAGTAACTAATGTATGACATCAAAAATTCGCAGGATGATTTATGAAATTTGCATGACAAAGAAAAGCAATAATATTCATTGGATGAAGTTACGGACGCAGCATTCAACTCAACGAGACGACAGTGACATCTATGAACACAACTTGATTCCGAGTATCTTGGCATGCTTCCTATAGAGATCGCTAGTAGCCTAGAATTCTTATCACGAACTCGTGCATGCACTCTAGGAACAATATTTGGAACTGTGTCTACCAGCGACCGTCACTGCATACTTCCCACGTCTCCGGCAGGTAGCAGAGGGATTACCCCTGGCCATCTTGCAGCTCCACAGCCACGACAATAGCCTACGGGGCTACCTCACTTCCTTGTCCACAGCAGGTAGCCGAGGAATTACAGCAGCTGTCAACCCATTGTCAAGTATTACAATACCCTACCCACTATGTCTAACCCGGACCAGCCTTCACAATTACAGAAATTGAAACGTCTCAGAAAGACGGCAAGAACACTTATTACCAAATTCACTACGGTAATAAATGATGCAACACCTAGCTCAGAGATCGACTACGAATACAATCAGATTACACTTCAAGAAGCATTAGACCGTCTAACCACTCTCGATCAACAAATCCATGACGTCCTTCCTGACACCGAGTATAACGTTGACGTCATCTCGTGCGAAGAATATACCGATCTTGCCAAGAGAACTATCCTCAAAGCGACTCGCGCCATTGGAGAAAAAACACCTGTCGATAATGTAAGTCTCGCGTCTGCCAAGGACGCCGCTGTGCCCCCTCCACCCTTAATGCACACAGTTAAACTTCCTGTGATCAGGTTGGAACCATTCTCAGGAGACGTAGAGAAGTGGTCCCGTTTCTGGGAACAATTCCAATCATCTATTGACGGCAACCCTTCCATTTCCAGTATCGATAAACACGTTTTTCTTCGCGGGTACTTGGAGGACGAGCCCAAGAACTTGGTCGACGGAATTCCAATCACCGCTGACGCATATGAGGAGACAAAACAGATTCTCATTTCACGGTACGGTGACAAAAACAGAATAATCCAAGCCCATCTGGATTACCTGGAGACTCTACAGCCTATATCACACGTCACGCCCAACGCCTTAAACATGACATTCATCGAATGTAACCGGCGGATACAGGCCCTCAGGGCCTTGGGAGAAAATGTTGACGAATATGGCCGAATGCTAGCTCCGAAAATTCTGCGCGCGTTCCCGGAGGACATTGTTCGCCGTTGGATTATTCATGCCAAGAGAGAGAATATCATGGAAAGCCACATTACTAAATTGATGCGATTCTTAAACGAAGAGGTTGACGGTGCTCTAACCACACAGAAAATCAGAGGAAATCCTATAGCTTCAGCAACCCTTATCCCCACTACAGCTGCACTCCAAATTCATGCCAAATCAAGCAATTCGTCACCAAAAGCGAAGAAGACGATACTTCCATTCTGCGTATTTTGTGACCGACGAGGCCATTGGGGTCAAGACTGTAAAACCATAACAACCGTGTATGATCGCATTCAGAAGCTAAAATCGAACAAGCGCTGCTTTCTTTGTTTAAATCAAGGACACGTTGTTTCGGACTGCAGCAAGAAAGGTCAAACGCAGTGTGCTACATGTAAGAAGTTACACCATAGATCTATTTGTGATGGAGAACAGAGAACTCTTTCTACTCCGTCATCTCAAACGGCAGTAGGGAAAATAAGCGTAGCAACCTCCGGCTTTACTTACCTACAGACCGCTCAGGTGTGGATTACAGGACCCACAGGTTTAAGCAAACTTACTCGCTGTGTTCTCGACGCAGGAAGTCAGTCGACCTTCATCTCCAAGTCACTAGTAGACGATCTTCAGCTGGAAGTAATTAGACGACAAGAACTGACTGTTTGTGCCTTTGAGTCAAACCCTACGAGCTCCAACACTAGACGACTTGTACGATTCAATATGAAAGGGTTTTGGACTAACACGAGCGTCTCTCTCTATGGTTTCGAAAGTCTTCACGTTCTTTCACCACAACCGTCAGTTCCACAAGACATTACGGCATTGGCACATGCTCGTAAGTTACAGTTAGCTGACCCTAGGACGGATTCCCATGAAGATCTACCAGTTGAACTCCTTATCGGCAGTGACCACTACTGGAAAATTATCAGAGACAGTCCTCCCTTACGTATCTCCACGTCACTCGTGTTGGTTCCTTCTACCATTGGCTGGATACTCAGTGGGGACCGATCCGGTATGCACGTGCATTCAGCCACAGTCAATTTCATTAACCTCGAGCAGGCTTCTTTCCAGTCAGACGAAGACTTCAGAATATTTTGGGACCTCGAGACTATTGGTATAACTGCTGATCAAGAACGCCCACATACGCCGAAGGATTCCAGAATCCTTGAGGACTTCAAATCATCTTTCCGAATCGAAGAACAGCGACGCGTAGTCTCGTTGCCAAAGAAGCAAGGCATTCTGGAACTACCCCATAATCTACACAATGCCGAGGCGCGTCTGAGCAACCTTCAGAAAAGACTTCAAAGCAATGACGACTTCAACCAGATGTACTGTAGCCAGATGTTCAGCTACATTCACAATCAGCACGTGGAAGAAGTCAACACGACAAACTCACCCGAAGTCATGTTCTACCTTCCTCATCAAGCTGTGAAGAAAGAAAGATATGGAAAAACCAAGTGGAGAATAGTATTCGACGCATCATCTCATCAGGCTAAGTCACCCTCTCTTAATGACATGTTGGAGATGGGACCAAATTTATTACCAGAGGCTGTGGCAATTCTCCTGCGTTTCAGACTTCATCGACAGGGGATCATCAGTGACATACAACAGGCCTTTCTTCAGCTAACCCTGGACAGGAAAGACAGAGACTTGACCAGATTCCTCTGGTACAAAGTGATTCAAGACGACGGAGGACACTTCCACACAACAAATGACATAGTCACTTATCGTTTCACTAGGCTCCCTTTCGGCCTGACCTGCAGTCCTTTCCTCCTCTCAGCAACCATCAGGGAACATGCGGACAAACACACACTCTCCTTTCCTAACGCTGCACCACTAATCAACAGCAACACCTTCATGGACGACATTGTTGTGGGAGCAGCAGATGACAACTTGGCAGTCACCTTGTATTATGAACTCACTGCCTTAATGAAGATGCTCAATTTTCCTCTTGCAAAATGGGCAACAAATTCCGATGTACTGAGAGCCGTCTGGAAGGCAGAAGGACGAGAGACTGCGCTGCAGACTCAGGTGCTAGGAATAAACTGGTGCACTTCAAGTGATTCTTTTATGGTGGACACGAAGGAAATCCTTGATAAAATCCCAGAAGGACCAACCACAAAAAGACAGCTTTTGAAGATCGTCAGCAGCTTTTACGACCCACTTGGCTTGTTCTCTCCGGTATCTCTTGTAGGGAAACGATTGTTTCAGGATACTTGGTGCCGGGGTATTGATTGGAATGAACTGTTACCCAACGATCTTGCCGCACACTGGCATGCTTGGATATCTACGCTCTCCTCGCTCTCGCCAATACGCATACCGCGCTGGCTCCACACTTCAAGTAAAGAAGACACTCAGGTTCATGTGTTTTGCGACGCTTCAGAGCGAGCTTACGGAGCAGTCTTGTACATTCGCGCAACTAATGAGGACACTATCTCCACTCACCTAGCCTACAGCAAGTCCAGACTGACTCCCGTTAAGAAAGTCACACTACCACGCCTTGAACTCCTTGCAGCCTTAGTGGGAGCACGGCTTCTACGATATTTTGCAAAAGCAACCAATTTCAACACTTCCCATGCTACTTTATGGACTGACTCCACTGTGACATTGGGTTGGATACGAGGAAATCCAAATAAATGGAAGACCTTCGTCTGCAACCGTGTGACGGAGATACAGTCCTACACAACACCATCACAGTGGAGACACTGCCCTGGATCTGACAACCCTGCAGATCACCTCTCTCGGGGACTTCTTCCTGGTCAGATCCAGTCCTTAGATATATGGTGGCATGGACCTTCCTGGTTAACAAAGGAAGATTCTTACTGGCCTCAGGACGCACCATCGCTTCCATCACTCCCAGAAACAAAGAACACTGTGCAGACTGTCCTTCACGTCGATTTGCCAGAATCGATCATAGACTCCACCCAGTTCAGTTCCTACACGCGCCTTCTACGCGTTACAGCTTGGGTACTTCGTCTGACGCGAATCCTTCGCCACAAAGACCACGAAAACGGGGAACTCACTGCTCAAGAACTTATTGCGGCGCGTACCTACTGGATAAAGGTCGTGCAGAAAGACTGCTTTCCTGCTGAACTTGGAGCTCTACAATCCAACGTCCCTCTCCCAGTAAGATCCAAACTACGATGCTACAACCCCTTTCTAGAAGACGGTGTTCTGCGGCTTGGAGGGCGACTGGAGAGTGCTGACATTACTCACCAGCAGAGGCATCCCATAATTCTCGATGGCGACCATCACTTTACACAACTTATGATCAGAGACACACACATCCGCCTCCATCACTTGGGAGTGCGAATTGTTCTTTCAGACCTTCGGATGACCTTCTGGATACTGCGTGCTCGTCGTGCCATCAAGAAGATACTATATCGCTGCCTTCCTTGCAAAATGGCCCGAAATCGTCCCAGTCAAGTACTTGAGGCGCAACTCCCTCCACAGCGTGTCATTCCACAGAAGGCATTAGCAGTAACAGGCATTGACTTTGCTGGACCGTTATACGTCAGGGAAGGTCATACAACTAAAAAATGCTACATCACGCTCTTCACGTGCGCAACGACCCGAGCCCTTCACTTAGAACTTTGCCGAGATATGAGCACTGACAAGTTTCTGCAAGCACTGCAGCGGTTTGTGGCGAGACGTGGCATTCCACACACTATCTATTCTGACAATGCCCAGACATTCCACTGTGCAAATCGAGAATTGGCGGGACTATGGGCTACCGTTTCCGATACGAAGGCTTGCCAGTACCTATCACGAAACAACATAACGTGGAAGTTCATCGCACCACGCGCGGCTTGGTGGGGAGGCTGGTGGGAAAGAATGGTTGGCTCCACCAAGCGATGCTTGCGAAAGACACTTGGGCGCTCTTCTGTAGATGAAGATGGTTTGCAGACGATACTGACATCTATCGAAGCCGCGCTGAACTCCAGACCACTCACCAAAGACGACGACACCAACGTGCTCACCCCAGCTCACTTCCTTGTCGGTGGACAACTCAATGCACTGCCCTCTGGACCTGAACCTCAGCCCGGTTGTCCCATTAAAGAATACAGACTTCAGCAACAACTGGCGGACCATTTCTGGAAACGATGGAGCAAGGAATACCTGCTTCAGCTTCAGAGTTTCCACCAGGTGAAGCAACCTAAAGGAACGTCACCACGACTGAGGCTCGGAGACATCGTTCTACTCCAGGACGAGGTGCGGCCTCGACATCTGTGGAGGAAGGCCCGGATTCAGGAGCTGAAACCAGGCAGAGATGGACTTATCCGGACGGTGATTCTATCCACGCCAGAGGGGACCCAGATCGCCCGACCTGTCCAGCTGGTCATCCCCCTTGAGGTTGACCAGGGTGGGGAGGATGTTGGGGAATGAAACAAGGACAATGTGTTTATGTAACTGGCCGCTAGAGTGTGTTGTATGTTGTAGTTACTAATGGAATAAAATAGTGAATGTCACGGTGTTGTTCTTCCTAACTTCACGCTATAATACCCCACACCTGGCGTGTACACAATAACTGATCAATGTTTCATCGCAATCGGATGAATAGTAGTCTATATGAACGCATACCGGATTTTGTTTAAACGATTCACGCTCCGTCACTCATGTGTTGAATCTACTCGTGCGCTACCTGCTGTAAAATGTATTTACCAAGTTAGAAACCGTCACGTAAGTGTCCACAACATCTCACCCAAGTTTCATCGCTATCGGACTAATGGGATATGAAGACATAGGGGAGTGTATTGAAACGCTCCGCGTGTCGTCGTTCATTTGTCGAATCTACTGGTGTGCTACCTACTGTGAAATATATTTACTAAGCCAGAAACCTTCCTTGGAGTGTCCACCATATTTCACCCAAGTTTCACCGCTAACGGCAGAATGGTATATGACCTTATACGAGACTTTGTTGAAACGCTTCGCGCGTCGTCCCTCATTTGTTGAATCTACTTGTGCGCTGCCTGTTGTATAGTGGATTTACTAAGCCAGAAACCTTCCATGAAGTGTACACAACATCTCACCCAAGTTTCATAGCTATCGGACGAATGGTATATGAATGCAGACGGGACATGGTTGAAACGCTTCGCGTGTCGTCGCTCATTTGTTGATTCTACTTGCGCTACATATTGTAATATGGATGTACTCATCCAGAAACCTTCCCTGGAGTGTACACAACATCTCACCCAAGTTTCATCGCAATCGGATGAATGGTATGTGAACGTATACGGGACGTTGTAGAAACGCTTCGCGAGTAGTCACTCATTTGTTGAATCTAAACGTGCGCTTCGTATTGTAAAATGGATTAACTAAGCCAGAAACCTTTCCTGTAGTGTACACAACAATTCACCAAACATTTATCACTGTCAGACGAATAGTATATGACCTTATACGGGACTTTGTTGAAACGCTTCGCGTGTCATCGCTCATTTGTTGAATCTACTGCTGCGCTACCTATTGTAAAATGGATGTACTAAGCCAAAAACCTTCCCTGGAGTGTACACAACAGCTCACCCAAGTTTCATCGCTATCGGATGAATGGTATATGACCTTATATGGGACTTTGATGAAAAACTTCGCGCGTCGTCGCTCATTTGTTGATTCTGCTCCTACTCTTCCTATTTTTAAAGGGATTTACTAAGCCAGAAACCTTGCCTGGAGTGCACACATCTCAGCCTAGTTTCATCGCTATCGGACGAATGGTATATTAACGCATACGTGACTTTGTTGAAATGCTTCACGCGTCGTAGCTCATTTGTTGAATCTACTCGTGCGCTGCCTATTGTAAAGTGGATTTAATAAGCCAGAAAATTTCCCTGAAGTGTACACAACATTTTACGCAAGTTTCATAGCTATCGGACGAATGGTATATGAATGCATACGGGACTTTTTTGAAACTGACTTTGTTGAAATGCTTCGTGCGTCGTAGCTCATTTGTTGAATCTACTCGTGCGCTGCCTATTGTAAAGTGGATTTACTAAGCCAGAAAATTTCCCTGAAGTGTACACAACATTTTACGCAAGTTTCATAGCTATCGGACGAATGGTATATGAATGCATACGGGACATTTTTGAAACACTTTGCGTGTCGTCGCTCATTTGTTGAATATACTCGTGCGCTATCTACTGTGAAATGTACTCACTAATTTGGAAACCTTCACGTAAGTGTGTACAACATCTCACCCAAGTTTCATCGCTATCGGACGAATGGTATATGAACACATACGGGACTTGTTTGAAACGCTTCGCGCATCGTCACTCATTTGTTGAATCTACGCGTGCGCTACCTACTGTAAAATGGATTTACTAAGTCAGAAACCTTCCTTAGAGTGTACTCAACATCTCACCCAAGTTTCATCGCAATCGGTTGAGTGGTATATGAATGCATAGGAGACATACACACACACCCACAGACAAACTATCACGTAAGATTGATTTTTAGCCTACTTTCGATTTTTGCAAAAAATGAAAGTAGACTTATGAGATCAACACAGGGCGAAAAAAGTGTGTCTGTCTGTGTGTGTGTATGTGTGTGAGTCTGTGTGTGTGTGTATGTGTGTGTGTGAGTCTGTGTGTGTGTGTGTGTGTGTGTGTGTGTGTGAGTGTGTGTACTCTGAATGTCTGTCCCCCCCTATCAATTCGAACACGGTGAATGCAAATTGAACGAAATTTGGTACAAAGGTAGCACTTGCAAAGGACACCTCAGTGTCATGTTTTATATCGCCGCCATCTTTACTAAAACTGAATGGCGGCCACTCAAACGTTCAAAACGTAAAATCAAATAACGACTAACCAAATCATCCGATCTCTACCAAATTTGGTAACAACATACCTTCGTATAGGATGCGTCTTGTGACCAAATTACAAGTTCGTCCGCCATACCATTTCAGGATGGCGGCCGTGCGAATTATGCAAACTTTATAATCCATATCATGGGACCCACCAGTTCCGATTATCGAGCCGAGAATCGTTTTAACTGTTCGAAAGGAAGAGGCACGTTCGAAATTAAAAGTTTATTTTGTAATACTATAGTGCAGACGTGATTTTAAAAAGCTGAACTGATTCAGTAATAAGACAAGATGGCAGCGGATATCTTGTGCCGGACTTATATTTCACTAATTTGAGTATTGCATGCAATATAGCGTACTGATAAAAAATAAATAAACTTTGTATGAAATGCTTTATATATAAATAATATACTCCAGTGATGAAATCGTTTAGTATAAATCATTATTTGCTAACAAGTTCTATGTAAGTCATTTTAAATAGAACGATATTCGTTGACACAATTAGCTCAGTGGTAGAGCGTTAGCCTATCGCTCAAATGCCTATGGTTCAAACCCGATCAGAGCTAGGTTTTATGCTTGAAATGTTATATGTTTATTGTTTTGTAATGACTCAGATGTTTTAAAATTAAGCGTTATATTGTGCACATTATGGTGTAAAATATATATTTAATTAAAACATAATTCGCCAGCAGATTTACTCGGGACATCTAGTTGCCAAAAAGGTAACTTCCAGATTTTATTGAAAAGTTTCTTCTTCTGGCCGCTAGAATGCACTCGCTCTGTTAGGATTATATTGTTCGATATTTCACCAATAGATGTCACGACTAGTCTACGTGGGGATCCATTGATTACTATACCATTATCATTCTATGCACATCGAATTTGAAGAATGACAAGATGATACTACGATACATTTTAACTTTTTATTTTAAAGGGTTTGTAACAGCCTATTTTGCGTTACTTGAAAATGTTATTAGGCGTTATATTGTGCACATTATGGTGTAAAATATATATTTAATTAAAACATAATTCGCCAGAAGATTTACTCGAGACATCTAGCTGCCAAAAAGGTAACTTCCAGATTTTATTGAAAAGTTTCTTCTTCTGGCCGCTAGAATGCACTCGCTCTGTTAGGATTATATTATCGAAAATATCCACATAGTTTGTATACACACGTCTCTGTAGGGTCATGGAAAGATTTGTTAATTCAATTAGGGTTGTGAAAGCCATGCACAACCAGACGTGTAAAGACATGCCTCAACTCAAAGTTGGATGTTGCCCACGGCAGGTCGTAATAATAATAATAATAATAATGTTATTGGTTTTACATCCCTTTTAACTACTGCTGATTTTAGAGACACCGGGGTGCCGGAATTTTGGCCCGAAGGGGATCTTTAACGTGCCAGTAAATGTACTGACACGGCTCCCTCGCATTTGTGCACCCTCAAATGCCAGCTGACTGCGCCAGGATACGAACCTGCAACCTAGGGCCCAGCAAGCGAGAACGTTACCGCTGAGCCACGCCGCCAGTCCGGTCGATTATGTCTCCAGATCCATAACATTCTTGATATACTTCTTATCTTTCTTTCTTCAATGATGGTAGCAGTTTTTATCTAGGTTGTGGCGTTTGGTAGAGGTAAATCGTTTCTAAGGTCTTCAACAAAGAATAGTTCTATTATACTCTTTGATAATAACAACGAGTTATAACTATACTCATACATTTAGGAGAAAGTAGGCTATATGTTCTTTACTGAACATCTTGTTATATATATAGATAAGGTCTATATTGTAATCTTTGCTGTAACCCTTGCACGGTTTGCGCGCATTTCTACTTATTATATAATAACAAAAAATACAGAAAACAATGAAAATAAATCAGTATTTCAAAAAGGAAGAAGTTGTTTTAGAAAATGTACACTTGTAAATTTAGATTGCTGGCCCTAATCCACTCTCGCTTTTAAAGCGGATGACGGGATCAACAGCCACCACGTCATCGGCTAATACAGGGCGCCCGAGAATGTTCTCCGCAGTGGGTACGTGCAGCTACCAATGGTTGAGTCTCGAGTTTAGTTGGCTGCACTGCACTGTGTCCTTGAAAGCGGAACTCCCCCGTGTGAGCTGTCGGTGTGTAAGCGCGCGAGCCTGCATGTCTTCAGTGTGTATTACAGTCAGCGAGCGTTCAGATAGATTATTATTGGACGAGTGCAACAGTATACAGGCGGTAATGTTTACTACTGAAGAGAGAGTTTCTTGGTGGGATACGTTTTTCGCGAAGGCGATCGGTTTACAGAAAATGGAAAATTAAGATTTTTTAAGTTTGATTGAAGATGTACATCTATTACTATGGTTTGTTCAATGATATCTTTAGTTCCTTTATTGTATGTCAGCGTGATGTTACCACATCAACAGTTTAGCTTGAGACCAGCATGGTCTCAGGATTTGACCCCAAGGCATCGGACTCTCCCCCAAAAATTAAGATTTCAGTCGCGGTTTCCTAATTCAAAGTGTCCAAACCGTGATACCGTTCGGGATTTGATAAGTAAATTTCGTGTGACTGGCTCACTTCATGATGTACTGGGAACAGGCAGGCCTACGCTTTTAACGGACGAAAACCTTGATGAAATTTCCGATATAATGCTGCATAGTCCAAGTAAATCAACACGAAAATTAGCTCAACAAACAGGATCTCTAAGTCGACAGCACATAAAGCTGTAAGAGACAAGCTTCAGTTGCTCCCTTATAAAGTTACCGTGGTTCATGAATTAAAGCAAACGGATTACGGAAAAAGAGTGATGTACTGTGAATGGTTCCAGCATCTGTTATGAATGGCTGTGGTGAGTACAAATTTTACTGTTTATTTGTTATGATGCAAGTGGCAGCCGTGCTACCAACGTAACTGCTATAGCTAGCTCTCGCAGACGCATGTAGGTGCTGCGGATAACATTCCCGGACTCACTGTATAAGATCGAGTGTATTCTGCAAACCAAGGTTTCTTCGTAAATCAGCAAGATTTACACATTCGGTTAAAATGTGGGCCACGGTGAATAGACTACGGCTCCACAGGTACAAATTGGGGGGTATTCCCTTCTCATCAGGTACGAGTGGGTGGATCTAACATGATCTATCCTCGCGAGGCAAGACTGGGATGAGGTGGGTTCGATTTCCTCCTCAGCTATCCCGGAATTGTTGATCCGTGGTTTCCCCTAATTCTTCTCCAGGCAAATACTAGGATGGTCCCTCCTTCCCAATCCTCACAAAAATTACAAATTCACATATTACTACAGGTATCACAATAGCACAGGTTATCAGACTAATTCTCTACATACACACACACCCAAGTACACGGGGCAACATGACCTTGATGTCCTAGCCATTCAAATGAAACAACACCAACATAATATAGTAGTCATAATTATTTAATGACCCTCGTATTTAGTGGAATATACCTGTTTTATTGGTTGGATTAAGATACTTGTGCGAGGTAGAGCCCTGCGCGGCTATTAAGAACGTTATCCGCATCCGCCCCGCATCCGCACGGCTGTTATCCGCATCCGCCCCGCAACCGCAGGGCTTTTATCCGTATCCGGACGTTTGCTAACCAAAATCCACTGATATTACAATGATGTTTTTAAATTTATTACATAAAGTATTAAAGCAACAGAATTAGACATACGAGGTGAAACTCCTTGCCCTAGGATACGTATGAATCGCAACGCAATGCTTACTGAGCCGTGTCCCTCTGAGTAAAGGCAAATGAAACAGCGAGTGGCTGATTATAGTCCTCGGATATAAGCACGCGGACAAGCGCAGGTATAAAGGACTTTTTTTTTGGCATAAGTCAACACTAATTGTGGGTATTCCCACGACTGGCTTTTCTCACTTCTCTATTATTCTCAAACAATCCAAGCAAAGCAAGTAGAGAAATAACAAGAATCTTTCTGGGTGACCATCTTTTAGTGCAAGTTACAGTACTGAAACATGGAGAAGAGAAGCCTCAAGAGCCTCTTAGCAAAAACGAAAATTATTAAAAAAAAACAGTTCAGCATTATATTAAAAAACAATTATCAAATTTACTCCGAACATTATCCGCAGCGTATCCGCTATCTGCACAGCCATGCAAACTATATCCGCAAGGCGAAAAATTTTGCGGATATCCACGGGTTTATCCGC
Source organism: Meconema thalassinum (assembly GCA_946902985.2). Lineage (NCBI taxonomy): Eukaryota > Metazoa > Arthropoda > Insecta > Orthoptera > Tettigoniidae > Meconema > Meconema thalassinum. The sequence goes on from OX336393.1 coordinate 183,777,135, forward strand.
GGATATCTGCATCCGCGTAGGGCTTTAGTGCGAGGGAAGGATTATCTTGAATGATCATCCAAAGGGTTAACAATCAGTAGGAGTGAAGGTAATTTAAATCTTCCACTTGAGACATGAAGGGGCTAATTGAATGATTGGAGCACATTAAGGCATAATCGAGAGCCAAGGCCGAGCGATGCAAGTGTCTGCAGAATTTGACTCTCTTCCAGCCAGTAGTGCGTGCAATGGAGCAGGCAAGCCATCTTTTGTCGCCCGCAGAATGGAACGCAGTGCTAAGCCAACGGTTGGGGCAGACTGCTAACTTCGACCTGCTAGCTGTGAATTATGGTGTCAAAAGTGAGGACTTGGATGGCTTTCTGGGTGACCATCTTTTAGTGCAAGTAACAGTACTGGAACATGGAGAAGAGAAGCCTCAAGAACTGAAGTTCTTCTTCAAGTTGCTACCCAATTGCGATGAGTATTATACAAAATTCATCCTGTCAACTGATGCTTTCATCAAAGAGATCATTGTGTACTGCAGTATTCTGGAGCAGTTCAAGCAGCATGGACTGATAGATGAGGGTACTCCATGGGCCCCACGGTGTTATTACACGCGACCTGATCTGCTGGTTCTTGAAGACTTGGTCGCGGAGGGATTCAAACTGTTCGACAAGACAAAACTCATGGACCTCCCTCACTGCGAGTTAGTATTAAAAGTGTTGGCTGATTTTCACGCAGCTTCCATAATATGCGAAGAGGAAGATTCGAAGGTGTCTGGAAGGACATATCAATTAAACCAAGTGTACCCCAATGTGAATGTTGAAGGTGAGTTTGTGGAGACCGATGGGAAAAGTCAGCTCAAACACTGGTTTCAGGCTGGTATTAAAGCTATGTTAGCACTGATTGCAAATTCCGATAAGTATGGAAAAGGTTCAACATATTTCAGTGCAATATCCGAGACTTTCAGAAGTAAATGTGAACTGATGTTCGAGTATGTGAAACCGTCTAACAAATACAGGAATGTTATCTGTCACGGAGATCTTTGGCCGAATAACGTGATGTTCAGGTATGAAACCGAGGGGGCTACACCGCAGGAAGTTCGACTGCTGGACTTCCAGATGGTGCGGTACACACCGCCAGCGTTTGACGTGATGATGTTTTTGCATATGGTGAGCGGCCGTGAGTTCCGATGTACCCATCTAGACGCTCTTCTGTCGCTGTACCATGAGCGCTTCACGCATGCGCTGCATCGCCGCGGTATTTCCGCTATACCGCGGGAGGAATTTCGCGAGAGCTGTCAGTATTACGCCTACGCAGGGCGAATAATGGCGCCCTACTTTCACCACTTGTACCTCATGCCAGCACAACTACTGGGGCCTGTTCTGGGATGCAAGGACTCCTTCGAGATGTTCAACCAGGATAGAGATGACCTCGTGCTTCAGTGCTGTGAGGAAGACCCCGCTTACCGTGTTCGTCTGTCTGATGACCTTGAAGAACTAGTGGAGTGTCTTATTTTGGACTCATCGAGTGACTAGAGGAGCTGTTCTCAACGGGTGTTGGCGAATTGAGCCAGCTAATCTTCCGAGTGGATCTTTCTTATCTTGTCATTCCATCCCACAGTCCTTTTTCGCCAGTTGACCCAGGCCAAGTTCTGGTTCTTCCGCTGAAATTATATTCCCTTCCGTCCCCCACCACTACCACTGTGAAAACCCAAAATCTAAGGTAACTTATTTGTTCTTGCAGAATGACCCGCTGGCTCTGGGGTTTCCTGTAAACACTCTGCCATGTAGGGCTGTACAAATTGCACAATTCACTGAAACAAACATTAGCCTATGCCTTAATTCTTTTAAAAGGCCACATCAGTTAAAAGTTACCTTAAACCCGTTACATTATTATTACTATTATTACTATTTTAATTATTATTGTCCCCCGTGGTGTATGGATAGCACGCTTTTCTCTTACCGAGGAGGCTCTGGATTAGATTCCAGCCAGAAACTTAAGATCTATGTACAGTAATGTTATTGGTTTTACGTCCCTTTTAACTACTATGGCCGGGGTGCCGGAATTTTGTCCCGAAGATCTTTAACGTGCCAGTAAACCTACTGACACGGCCCCATCGCAATTACGCACCCACAAATGCCAAGTGACTGTGCCAGGATTCAATCCTGCAGCCTTGGGATCAGTAGGCAAGAACGTTACCGCTGAGCAACGCAGCCAGTCATACTTAACATCTGATTTGAGGGCTGGAAACAATAATTGTCTTTTATTCATTTTGAAGGCTTGGCGATCATGTAGTGTGTACTTTGGTGTGTGTTGAATCTGTCTGATAATCTGTGTTATTGTAACTGCAGTAGCGTACTATTGTGTACTTGTAATTTGGCTAGGATATGGTTAGAAGGGCGCCATGACCTAAATTTAGGAACAATCTAGGCATCTGCCTGGAATACAAATGAGAAACCATGAAAAACCACTTCCAGCATGGCTTGAGGTAGGAAACAAACCCGCCTATTCTCAATTCTGCATCAGGAGAAGGAAAGCCTCGTGAGGACAATTAAGTACCTGCTTGATATGAGAAGTAGTGGTCCATGATCTAAAATCAAAGTGATGTGGCCAAGGGTGTCGTCGCGCAGGTTATTCGTTCCCCACAATTTGTAGGCTATGAACAGAGTTGCAGTCGGCTTGATGTTTGGGTGCTCCCAACCACGGGTTTGTTAGACCATTATTGTTGATTCATTGAGGGGTTTTGCGACATCGTCGTCATGTAACCCCGTGTACTTGGTTGTGTGTGTGGAATTTGTCTGATAACTTGTCTTATTGTGATGGCTGTATTATTGCGTGTAGTTGTAATTAAGATGAGGATTGGGAAGGAGGCAGCCGTGGCCTTCAGTCAGGACTCAATCCGGCATTTGCCTGGAGTAGAAGTGGGAAACCACGGAAAACTACTTCCAGGATGGCAGAGGTGGGACGAACCCTCCTTCTCTTCTCAGTTTTACCTCACGAGGCTGAGTGTAACCCGTTCCAACCCCCAAATCAGAATCACATGTCTTGACAGAGCCGGTAATCGAACCCGAGCCTCCGCGGTGATAGCCACTACGTAACGAGGCGGACATACAATGCTCAATGAAATGTCATCTAAAGAAACGACTAAAATGAATGAAAATGACTTTAAAAAAACTATTCCATCAAACTGAAACATGGCAACAGTTTTACAGAGGATTCATAGAAGGAATCCTGTTTTATTCACTACACAATTACCTACTCTCATTAAAATATACTTGAATTTAACAAGGAAATGACAGTTAAAATGTTATTCTTAATCTTAGTGTTTTTTTTTGAACCATATTAATTAAAACCTCAATAAAACAAACTTCCCGGATAGACAATAAAGAAAAAAAAACTACTAACTTTCATTAAAATATACTTGAACTTAACAAGGAAATGGCAGTTAAAATGTAATTTGAATTAATGAACTAAAGAAGGAAGCAGCCGTGGCCTACTGGAAGGGACAGTTCCTGGATTTGTATAGAGTTGAAAATAGAAAAAACGGAAAACCATTTCAGGCTGGCTGCATGGTCGAAATATAATTGCTAAATAATATTGTGACCCTTGGTTAGTATATAAATATAATTTACACCAATTAAAAATTCAGTTCACCGGGCTGATTGCCAAGCTACCCGAGCCCTTAAAAAGAATCTCCAACTATTAATTATGGTACTGGTATTAAGTATGCTTTAATTTCATCTGATAGGTTAGGGTATTCAATGAAAATTGTTCACTTGGTTTATTAAAATTTAATTTTGTTCATTTATTAGTGTATGCAAAGAAGATCGGGTAAAATGATAGAGCTTGCACTTACAGTAGGTTACATTAACGCTGTCTGTTTATCGAACACAATCTCATGGATGTCCATATTTGTGAAACTATTGAGGACATATCGTATTCTTTGTATAAAGCTCCTCCACAGACAGTAGTTGTCACCATATCCAGAAAGCTAGGTCATACATATGTGAATTTATAGTAATTGACACCCCTGGGACCGTCAGACTGAGAGTCACCTCCCCTCCAAAAGTTTAATGACAAAATGTTGGAACGTGTGTACAGTATGGTATGTGTTGGCTGCAGAGTGGGGGAAGGTAGGGGAGGTTGCTAATGAGCTATCGCTGGCCGAATTGGACTATGAATTATCAAAGGGGCAGATCATGGTGGCCAGAAAAGTCTGTCCGATTTTATCAGTGTAATTAACTGGCCGAATTGGACTGCGCCCTTCTCAACCTGTTGCTCGTGAGGACCAGCTCCCCTGAGATCCATTCTTTAATTCAAATTATGATGCGCGAACAACAACAACAACAAAAACAATAATAATAATTCAATTGTAATCGGGAGGCCCAGTGGGCCCCGTTCCAGCCCTCACGCCAAATCTAAAAACTTCTAGCCGAGACGGGAATCGAACCAATGGCCTCCTATGTAGGCAAATAGGCAAGCGGGCTACTCCGCTACTCCTGTATCACAGGCCTATTATTATTTACTAACAACAATTCAATGCTAAAATATATCCGAGTTAAAATATTACTGGAATACCTTAATCACAAAGTTTGTTGATGTTGTTGTCTGATGGTTGGTTGGTTCCTTAGTTTAGGGGCTGCGACAACGCGATCTTGTAGCCCCGTGTACTTTGGGTGTGTGTGTTAATTGTGATGATTTTATTAGTGTGTGTTATCTGTTTTTAATTCAAGTAAGGACTACAGGCGATAATTTCAAGTAGTTCCTACTTTCGCTACCAAATGCTTTCGTCCACGACACCTAGCTGTGAACTTGGCTACTACTAGATGCCATCGCGACCAGAGTCTTGTGACGAACGTTGGAAATTAAGAGCATTAATCAAACTTAACCTACACAGTTTAGTTAGTGGAATGTTCTTTTACATGCCATAATAATATCGTATGGACTCGGATGCCGGGTGCAAGCTTTATTATTTGACACCCTAAGGGTAGCTTGCATGTCGAATTTCGTTGTTCCTTGAAGCACTATGAAAGTCAAGGAGGTTAGATATCTAAGCTCCTTGAACACTATAGCACTTTCTAGTAGAGAAATGAGGAACTTTGTTGTGTTGGAAACTCCCGAGATTAATTTTGCCATTATGAACACGACCTTCTGAATTCAAATGGGTTCTTTGACATGCCAACATCGTATGACATGGTGTCGTAATTTTTGCCGCCTTTCAAAAATCACTTACCACGGCCAGGAGCGAACCTGCAAGCTTGGGGGTTAGTAGACCGACTCGTTGACCACTCACCCACTGTGGCAAGCTTTTACATGCCATAAATTTATGACATGGACCCACCGGCTTTACTTCCCCTTCGAAGGAAGGCATAATGGGGGATTTTTAACGCTCTTAATAAATGCGACGACTTTGGTCGGGTTTGAACCCGCGACCTTGGGCATAGAAGCTCAGCATGCTATCAACTACGCCTCCGAAGCCGCGTTGTTGATTGGTTTAGGGGCTTTGCGATATCGTAGTCATGTAGCTCCGTGTATTTGTATGTGAAAATAATTTATCTGATAACCTGTGTTATTGTGATGGCTGTATTAGTGTGTGTATTGGTAATTCAGTATTGGGGAGTAGACGGCCGTGGCTCTGATTTAGGGACCATCCCGGCATTTGCCTGGAGTAGAAGTAGGAAACCGCGGAAAACTATTTCCAGGATGGCTGAGGTTCTTTCCCCCAAGAGAGGCTGAGTGTACCCCGTTCCAGCCCTCACACCAGAATTAAAATTTCTGAGCAGAACCGGCAATCGTACCCGGACCTCCAGGGTGATAGCCAAGAATCCTAGCCGCTACATCTATTGCTATGTGATAGACAAGCGGGCTACTTCTGTATCAATCATCACTTTTTAATGTTCTGTGCTTTCCTTGTAACCCAGTATTGCCTCATCTTCCTTTCCTTTCTTCATCAGAGATTTGGATCTTTCTCTTGGGTTTGAATTTGACTTGGAACCGTTGGTTGGTTAGTTCCTCAGTTTAGGGCAGTGGTTCTGAACCCGTAGAAGTCTGCGGACCACTCAGCGTGAGATTGAATCATGTACGGACCACCCTCCACCCAATACACCTTATGAGTTGCAACCCTTCCTCAATAACACTTATTTTAAAGATATTTCAATTAAAAACCTGATAGTCATCGCCCCGAATAAATTCGGACGATTCTCGCTCAATGCACTTCATTTTCGAAATCCCCATTTATTGGCCACTTTTTAATACGTGCTGGTGGACCCTTTTCTCCCGCAGACCACTCCCGAGGCACTTGCGGACCACCTGTGGTCCGTGGGCCACCGGTTAAGAACCACTGGTTTAGGGGCTGCGGTTTTGGATGTGTGTAAAATCTGTCTGATAACCGGTGTTAATTGTGATGGCTGTATTAGTGTGTGTTATATGTAATTCAGGTAAGGACTCCAGACGATCAATTTCAAGTAGATCCTACTTTTGCTACCAAATACTACCGTCAACGACACCTAGCTGGGAGCTTGGCTACTACATAGTTTTCCTCCATTTATTGTCAGAAAACTATAAACGATTAAGATTTTGAAGTAGTCCTGCTGCGTGGTCGTGCTCGTTAAATCGTGCAACATGGCAGCTGCAGCAAGCCCGGAGAGACTGCAGGTTCGAATACCGGCTCTGAAAGTGCTTATCCTGAGTGCGATTCTTCCCCGGGGTTTTCACACACTCTCTAGGAATATTAGTCTATCGACAGTTCTACATCAATCACGAGAGAAATACAAGCTATCAGACAAATTGAACACATAACTAAGTACACGGGGCTGATGCCCATGGTGTTCCGAGCCTGTAATATGAATTAACGTCATTTCAGGAGCACAGTGTAATAATATATGTCCTCTTAACATCAATGAACAACGTAAAGCCGAGCTATGCTGAAGGTCATATCTCACTGACCCTGAACCGTCACTGTAAACTTTACTCAGCTGTATGGCGGATGAAGCCCAGTCACGGATCTGAGAAGCGGCTTATGTAAACGACCTTGGCAGATACCACACTGTCGCAACTGATAATGAACACGTAGTGTAGGCATTAGCTTTAGCAAAGCAGTGTTGTCCAGCAGAGTCGTGTGACTAGACCACCATGGCGAAGATTGGCGAAGTTCTATCGCGCGAGGAGTGGATACTAGCCTTAAAGAAGAGACTGGGTGATAAATCCAAGTTCGAAATAATGTCCGTGGATTGGGGAGTTAACAGTGATGAATTGATTGGTTTTCTAGGTGACCATTTTCAAGTGAAACTAGGTGTATTAACCGGTGGACAGAACCAGCAGGAAATGCTCAACTATTTAAATTTTTTCATCAAGATTCTTCCAAGAGGTTCAGATTTCAGATCAAAGTTTATCAACAATTCTGATGCATACCCGAAGGAAGTTGGCGTATATTCCAGTATATTTGAAGGATTTAGGAAGTATGGACTGATTCCAAACCGTAATGACGGGTCTCCCTGGGCTCCTGAGTGTTACTACACACGGCCGGATATCGTGGTCTTGGAGAATCTAGTGGCAGATGGATTTCGAATGTTTAACAAATATGAATTAATGGACATGGATCATATCAAGTTAATGCTGTCAGCATTGGCTCGTTTTCATGCAGCGTCTATTATATATGAGGACAAGGAGACGGAGAATACAGGGAAAATATGTAAATTGAATGACTTGTATCCAAATGTCCTTCATGAAGTTATCTTTCTAAAAACAGGAAAAAGTCCTCTCAAGGATTCTTTCCAAACAGGTGTCAATTCTCTGCTAGCAATACTTGCAGAGACTGAAAAATATGGAGTCAACTCGGAGCATTTCAACAAGATTTCAGATGTATTTCAAGAAAAACAAGAAATGATATGTGATTATATAAAACCCTCTGAAAAATATAGAAATGTGATTTGTCATGGTGACCTATGGCCGAATAATATGATGTTCCGATATGGTGCTGAGAATAATAAGCCAGAAGAATGTAGGCTGATAGATTTTCAGATTGCTCGCTACGCCCCTCCGGCTGTGGATGTTATGATGTTTCTGCACATGGTGACGAGTCGGGACTACCGTAAGGAGCACTTGGAGACTATGCTCCAGGAGTACTACACACAACTCACCAGCGAACTGGAGCGTCACGAGGTTTCTTCCTTCTCGTGGGAGGAGTTCCACGAGAGTTGTGTCTATTATACCCCCACTGCGCTCATCAACGCCGGTGGATACCATGCGGCCATCTTCATACCTGAGAGCGTGCTTTCAAAAGAAGTTCAGACTGACGAGAGCTTCGAGAAGTTCATGTTGAGAGACAGGGATGAGGTGACGCTTCGATGCTTCAGAGAGGTGCAACAGTTTAGGGAGAGACTTACTGAAGACCTGGAGGCTTTCGTGGAGTGTGTTGTGTTGGAGACGGCAAGTGTTTAGTGCTCTGAGCAGGTGAGGAGAAGTGTGAAGTGTTGTGACAGAGAGCGAAGGATGAAGGGTGAAGTGTTGTATCAGAGGGCTGATAGATGAGCATTAAGTGTGAAGTGTTGTATCAAAGGGCTGATAGATGAGGATGAAGGGTGAAGTGTTGTGACAGAGAGCTGAGGATGAAGGGTGAAGTGTTGTGACAGAGAGCTGAGGATGAAGGGTGAAGTGTTGTGGCAGAGAGCTGGGGATGAGGATGAAGTGTGAAGTGTTGTGACAGAGAGCTGAGGATGAAGGGTGAAGTGTTGTGACAGAGAGCTGAGGATGAAGGGTGAAGTGTTGTGACAGAGAGCTGAGGATGAGGATGAAGTGTGAATTGTTGTGACAGAGAGCTAAAGATGAAGTGTGTTGTGGCAGAGAGCTGAGGATGAAGGGTGAAGTGTTATAACAGAAAGCTGAGAGATACGAATGACGTGTTAAACGGAGGGTTGAAAGATGAGGACGAATTGTGACAAGTTGTAAAAGGGAGATTAGGATGAAGTGTAAAGTGTTTTGCATTAGATATTTTAAAATAAAAAATAAAATTATAAACACTCAAGAGCCTAGGGTTTGATTCCCGGCCGGACCGTCGGGATTTTAACCCTTATAGTGCCAAGTCCCGATATATCAGCCGAGGGAGTTTCTGCTATTTTTTTATAAAGAAAATATTTACAGCCACGCAGTGCTACCACTGTTTTAACCAAGACTACCCGAGAAACATTCTCTCTTTGGATATATCAACGTGTTTCAAGTTCCGTGAATAACTAGATACGTAATAAGTGTTCATTGAACATGTTGCAGGCAGCTGACCCCCCACACGTGTTATCTTTGAAGCCGTGTAACTTATGCCTGTAGAAATTGATCGTAAACAAAACCTATCTTAAGAATTACTCTAAACTCGGGACATTTATACGAAATTCCAAAGTATCGTCATGCAAATAACAAAATATATTATTTCAAGTCAAAATTAAATTAATATTCATTTTCAAAATAAAATAGTAAAGTATGAAAAGCCAAGAATATAACCGTGGCAGCATTGTCCTTATTAACGAAGTTTAAATAGCCTATTTAGTAAGTTGAATCCTTGAGTCAGTAAATAGTTGTAATTTAATCACAGTACCGGTTTCGGCAACATTGTCACCTTCTTCAGCGTAATATAAAATACGAAAAGAAGCAAGACTTACATACAAACATTTTCTGATCAAAATAATTACTTAAAATACGAATAATCTAAGGGCTCAAAAAACACTTAATTTTTTTTAAAATCAGACCTGTTACAATGTGTTATAAAATAAAAGATAAGAAGCAGATTGACGTTAAAACAGTGAAGTGATTATTATTATGTGCATGTGTTTTTCAGCTCTTAGACTATTAGTATTTTAAGTAATTATTAGCCTACTTTTCACATTTTGCAAAAATGAGGAAAAAGTAGACTTATGAGATCGATCAGGGAAAATGTGTGTCTGTCTGTCTGTCTGTCTGTCTGGCTGTGTGTGTGTCCCCCCCCCCCCTATCAACTCATAAACGGCTGCAACAATCAAAATCAAATTTAGTATGAGTAAAGAGGTGCACCGGAATATCTCACGTCCATATTTGCAAATGATGTCAGTGCTACCAACTGCTGAAAAACGCACTAGAAATTTGAGCTCCATGTTGGATATCTTGCAAGGTATGCATGGGAGCTTTTCCAAAATTGGCACACATGTAGATAATACTATTTCAGTTTAATTTCCAGGAGGCCAACTATGACAGTGTTGCCAAAATCATTTTAAGCCTTCTGATAGGTCCAATGTTTAAATGCACTTCTACACTATCAATTGGATTTCAACCAAATTTTCTATGTAATATCTCTACATAAACAGATATGACTGAGCGTATTCTTAAGAGCCACCAGGGCTGCCAACTGTTAATAATTTCTCTCTCTTTTTTTTATCCAAATACCTATATATCAGAAAGTATGCAAGCCAACAGCTTTAAACTATGCACACGTATATTCTGACATTTTAGATTAATTTGGAGTAACTTATATACGTCAGTTCTACCAACATGATTATAAGCCTGCTGATAGTACCAATATTTAAATACATCTAACTTCTATACTATCAGTTGGAGTTCAACCAAATTTCGTATGTGCTATGTGTACCATAACAGATATGGCTATAAGTATTGTTAAGAGCAATCAGGGCTGCCAACTCTTAATAAATGCTGTCTATATTTTTGTTACCCTAATATCAATATGTCAGAAAGTATACAAGCCAACAGCTCTATACTTTGCACACGTATAGCACCTGACATTCTAGATTAATTTGGAGTAATTAATCCAGGCAGTGCTGCGAACATGATTCTATGCCTGCTGATATGTCCAATTTTAAAATACATGTAACTTCTATACTAACAAACGGATTTCATCCAAAATTGGCACAACAGATATAATATTTCAGATTATTTTGATAACAACTTTTGATAAAAACATTTTTGTATGTAAGTCTTGCTTCTTTTCGTATTTTATAACACGCTGAAGAAGGTCACAATGGGGCACTGTGATTAAAGTACAACTATGTATTGACTCAAGGTTTCAACTTACTGAATATTTAAAATATTAAAGTATATTCAATGAAATAAAGTATTAATTATTTAGCATATAAAATACCTGATGTGAAGAAATTATCAACATTCTATCTTAAAATTGTAAGTATTAGAGAATTTTTAATCAAAAACTTGTAATTTCTCTAATCTTGGCTTTACATTTTCAACATAACCACTCATAATAACTTGGCATTAAAATTGTTAATATCCAATGGTTGATTCCTGTGGTTCAGGTGTTTTTGACGTCTTCATCATTCATTTCATCCTCAACACGAAGAAAAACATGCATCATGCCTCTTGCAGGTAGGACACACACCACTTTCATTATAAGTATTGCGGACATCAAATTTGGTTTCATGTGCTGTATTTTAGGCGCGTTTGTTTTACGTTTGTGATATACATTTTTTTTTTACAAAATTCAGAAACATTGTACACATTTTATGAATTTTCCTACAGTTCCTACTCATTGCTTAACCTGTAAATTTACAATTATTAAATTATATTGTTACAATATGATAAAGACAGGTCGAAATAGGATATCAAATTCATACAGAGCAGGAAGATATATTTATTACAAATACTTTAGCTTCTATACATCACTATTTCCTAAGATTAAAACAATTTTTGACGAGAATACTCGAAGAGAAGGAGTTGTTGGTCGATACATACCCAACTGAAAAATAATATTATACTTGGGGCTACAAAATTATTTCTAGGTAAGTATTTTTTTTTTCTTTTGCTGAAGATAAGCTTAATGAGCCAAACAATTAAAAATAATAATATCATGACTATACCTGTGATAGTACTTTTACAACAATTACCCACATTTCCAAAAGCAATCATCTTCTAAAGTTTGAAATATTTCCCTTCTTCAGAATATGGCGTGGCTTTGAGCCATTTCCCTTACATCTCCCATGTTTATAAGGAATGTTTATTTTAACGTGCATCTCATATCTCACAGATACAAATTGAACTCGGGACATTTACACAACTGTTAATTAACAATTATTATTTAATTTTTCATTTTGGGCAACTTAAAATATTAATTGAAAAGTTTCATAGAAAGTATTGATACCAGTTTTCAGTTTTGCCTTATTGACAATATTGATATTGCAACTTTTCATAGCAAGGCTAATTAATGCCCTAATGGTCTGAGTGAAGTTGAATTTATAGCTCCAAGGAAGTAGAGAAATTTAATTCTTGTTCGTGAAACCCCGGCCTGAAAGCCCGAAAAGCCGCTTGTGAAGTAAGTATTTTAATCAATCCGGAATCTTAATGGCGGGTATTGAATTATTGAACTCCGAGGAGAGTAGTGAGTGGTAGCGGACGCTGTACAGGATACTCCAATAGCCAGCTGAGTTTTCATAACCTATTAAAGAAAGCTTTTAAGTCAGTCAACACTAATTATGCTCATTTTTATTGGTGGGGAAACATGGATGATGATGATAATTGTTGAAGGGACCTAACATCTAGGTTATCGGCCCCTATTGGTTTGGGCGATCGTGAAGATCAAAATGAAATGTAAACTATAACTAAAACTAACTACTAACTTATATACGAGAAGAAGAAATGGAAAACAAAAGGAGAATAAGGCAAATAAAGGACAGGAGGAAAAGACATGGCCTCAACCCTCGAAGAATGCGGATTGAGGGACTTGGGAGGAAGGAGAGCCATGAAAGGCAGATAGGAAAGTGAAAGAAGAGAGGGTTCCGCCCCCAGATGTAATGGATAAAAGGGGGAAAACCGGGCCCAGCTCAGGAATCTCTCGGGGTCTCCAAATCCCGAACTCACCAGCCGTTAGTCCCGGAGGGTGTAGCAATATCCAGGGTGCACCAGAAGTGGTGGGGCTGCAGACACCCTACCTCCTTTAGGGCCTTGGGCAGAAGGCAGGAGATAACATGAACAGAAAAAGAAGGCTGACCCCTCGCAGAAGGAGGGTATCAGAAAAGATGAGACAAGGGCCAATTAAGGCAGGAAGGAAGAGACTCCCTAGGCCTCGGATACCCTAATACCGTCGGGATCGGAAGAGAACAAGAGTTGACCAAGTGAGGTCGACAGGAAATAAGACGGAGAGGAGCCCGGCACAAGTAAGTGGAAGCAATGCCGGACTCAGCTGGGGTCCCGTGGTCGCCAACCCACGTCCCTCTAGATGTGAGCCCCTGTGGGGGGGGGGGGACAAGTAGGTTATTTACAGTATATGCTCTTACATGAAAAATATTTTACATAAGATATTTAGCACAAAAATAGAGAGGGTACTTAATTTTTGATATCTGATCCAATTAAGCAACCCCCTCTTTTTGTACATAAAAGCATGTCATTTTGTATTAAATATCCTAATGTAATATTGTTTATGTAAGGGCATGTAGACACTTGTTTTCCCGCCTAATGTAATTGGTCACAATTTGTGTTGACCGACTGGAAGCTTTCTTTATTGAACTTCGGTGGCGTAGTTGGTAGCAAGTGGAACTGCTGTTCCCAAGATCGCGGGTTCAAACCCGGCCGAAGTCATAGGATTTCTTTAAGAGCGTTAAAATCCTTCAGTAAGTTTATGCCTTCCTTAGGAGGGGAAGTAAAGCCAGCGGTCCCATGTCATAGATTTATGGCATGCAAAAGATTCTTCCACTATCTAAACTTGTGTGAAGCTACATTTCTAGGTTAGATTTCATTGACCGCTCTACGAAAGTTCCAACATTCCCCACTAGGTGTAGGTGACATCTGGTAGCGAAGGTTGGAACTACTTGAAATTGAACGGAACTTGTAGCTCACCCTATGGGGTCCACTTGAAGCAGCTACAGCCTCTGGCGAGCCGAACCTATACTCGGACACTTCCGGCACTAAAAGCCATACGATAAATAAATAAATGAAAAAATCCACAGCCTGCTTCCAGTCTCCGACCGGGTCAGGAATGGAATGAATGAAGCCCCCATCTAGCGGCGAGGATATGAACTATGCCGGCTGCCGAGGCCTGACGCACTCCTCTGGGGCAATGATTAAATGAATGACAGATGAAATGAAATGATAGTGGAGAGTGTTGCTGGAATGAAATTTTGACAGGGAAAATCGGAGTACCCGGAGAAAAACCTGTCTGCCTCCGTTTTGTCCAGCACAGAACTCACATGGAGTGACCGGGATTTGAACCACGGACCCAGCGGTGAGAGGCCGGCGTGCTGCCGCCTAAGCCACGGAGGCTTTAAATAAATAAATAAATAAATAAATAAATAAATAAATAGAACTAGGCAGCACTGAAAAAAAAATGGCTTCTATCACTTCAATGCACATAACTTTATTCAATTCTAGTGTGATAGTAGTTGGGTATTTGTATATTAACCTAATTAACCAAATTATAATAGATCGGCAGTTAAATAGAAACGGACATTGACATAGGCCTAATAATGTTAACAGCATTTAAATCAGAGGCTCGTTACAGTGCGGTAATAAGTTAACAGATCGTAGGGTTGACATACTTATCCATATACATAATATTAATAGAAATGCTATTGACCACGTCATAGTGCATTTAAATCAGAGGCTCGTTACAGTGCGGTAATAAGTTAACAGATCGTAGGGTTGACATACTTATCCATATACATAATATTAATAGAAATGCTATTGACCAACTGAGTAATAATTCATTGTTGTTGTTGTTAATCCTGTGTAGAAGTTGTCTGATAACCTGTGTCACTGTGATGTATGTACTAGTGAGCGTACTTGTAATCGGGCTGGGATTTGGTTAGTAAGTGGCCGTAGCCTTAAGTTAGATATCATCCAGGCATTTTCTTGGAGTAGACGTAAGAAACCAGAGAAAAAACACTTTCAGGATGGCTGAGATAGGAATTGAAACCGCCTCTTCTTAGTTTTGCCTCACGAGGCTGAGTGTATCCCGTTCCAACTCACAAACCAGAATTACATTTCATGGCAGAGACGCGAATCGAACCCGGGCCTCCGCGGCAACAGCCAAAAAAGGGTTATATTTATTGTGTATCCCTGTTCAATCAAATTGAGCAAATATCATGTTGACCGACTGAAAAACATAAATTAACAGTGACTTGGGATATTCTGAGCGCGAATACTGTTTCTACCAAAACATTTGTCCTTGGTATGAATGTCTGGAATGGCCTTCATTGGAGATTGAGAAGTTATCTGGTGCCTTGAGGTCTGTTTGCGTCATCAGTTTGTTTAATTTTTGGACCGATAACCTAGATGTTAGGCCACTTAAAACAACAATTATCATCATATCATCATATTTAGTTGTTAGTGATTTATGGAAAGAAAACCCTTTGAATTTCAACGCACTAGAAATCCTACTTCAATGCGCTATTAAAAATAAAATATTTATATACTGTCAATGGCATTTTTGAACTATTTTGTTATTTATTACTGCTAACTGGCAATGGAGGTAATCTTGCTTGCGTCACTGATAGCAGCTTAATCAATGGCGCTCAATACGAGTCACTTTTAAAGTGTAACGGAGTGATAAGAACAGAGTTACAAGGTTGCTGGATATTTAAATCCCTGCAATCTTTGGAGCAAGGGCAGAGTTGCCAACTTCTTTCAAATATAAGGAGAGGGCAGAGAACTATGCAACTAAATCAGGGATGAATTACATTTGTGATAATTAATTATTAAATGATGTTAGAACACAGCAAGGTGTCTCCAACATTTAGGGTCAAAATTATGCTGTTAGTAGAGGACCCTAAACTACATATTTGGAGATAAGACACCAATGGGCAGAAATTCAATTCATAGCAACAACGCACATCTCATAGCAACAACCTTCACGTCATAGCAACAGCGCACACGTCATAGAACAACATACATCTCATAACTTAGCAACACTGCAAATCTCATAGCAACAACCTACATGCCATAGAACAACATACATCTCATAGCAACAACGTACATCTCATAGCAACAACATACATGTCATAGCAACAACGCACACGACATAGAACAACATACATCTCATAGCAACAACGTACATCTCATAGCAAAAACATACATCTCATAGCAACAACCCACACGTCATAGCAACAACGCACACGTCATAGAACAACATACATCTCATAGCAACAACCTACACGTCATAGCAACAACGCACACGTCATAGAACATACATACATCTCATAGCAACAACGTACATCTCATAGCAATAACCTACACGTCATAGCAACAACGCACACGTCATAGAACAACATACATCTCATAGCAACAACGTATATCTCATAGCAACAACCTACACGTCATAGCAACAACGCACACGTCATAGAATAACACACATCTCGTAGCAACAACGTACATCTCATAGCAAAAACATACATCTCATAGCAACAACCCACACGTCACAGCAACAACGCACACGTCATAGAACAACATACATCTCATAGCAACAACCTACACGTCATAGCAACAACGCACACGTCATAGAACATACATACATCTCATAGCAACAACGTACATCTCATAGCAATAACCTACACGTCATAGCAACAACGCACACGTCATAGAACAACATACATCTCATAGCAACAACGTATATCTCATAGCAACAACCTACACGTCATAGCAACAACGCACACGTCATAGAATAACACACATCTCGTAGCAACAACGTACATCTCATAGCAAAAACATACATCTCATAGCAACAACCCACACGTCATAGCAACAACGCACACGTCATAGAACAACATACATCTCATAGCAACAACCTACACGTCATAGCAACAACGCACACGTCATAGAACATACATACATCTCATAGCAACAACGTACATCTCATAGCAACAACCTACACGTCATAGCAAAAACGCACACGTCATAGAACAACATACATCTCATAGCAACAACGTATATCTCATAGCAACAACCTACACGTCATAGCAACAACGCACACGTCATAGAACAACACACACGTCATAGAACAACACACATCACGTAGCAACAACGTACACATCATAGCAACAGCGTACATCTCATAGCAACAACATACATCTCACAGCAACAAAGTACACGTCATAACAGCAACATACATCTCATAGCAGGAACGTACACGTCATAACAACAACGAGCACGTCATAGCAACAACATACATCTCATAGCAGCAACGTACACGTCATAGCGACAACTACATATCATAGCAACAACATACATCCCATAACAACAACATACATATCATAGCAACAACGTACATCTCATAGCACCCGCATAGACTTTCAACAAGTGGGACGTGTGTTGGCGACTACGGGAGCCCAGTTGAGTCCAGCATTGCTTCCACTTACTTGTACCAGACTCCTCTCTCTGAACATTGTCCATAGTATAGACTAGGACGATTAATGAAGAAACTTGTTTGATTTAATCGTCCTCTTTACTGTCGACCTCCCTTGGTTAACTCCCGTTCTTCCCTTACCCTAACGGTATTAGAGTATCCGAGACCTACGGTGTCTTTCATTTTCCCGCCTTAATTGGCCCTGGTCGTTTCCTTTACTGATATCCTCATTCTTCGAGGGGTCATTCCTTTTCATATAATTCATGGTATCTCCTGCCTTCGACAAGAGGCATCCCCATCACGCATGGTGCACCCTGGATAACGCTACACCCTCAAGGGCTCACGGCTGGTAGGTTCTGGAGGTGGTAACCCTGAGGGAATCCTGTGCTGGCTCCGTTTTGACCCTTTTCTTTCAGTTACTTTAGGATAAACCCTTTCCTCTTTCCCCCTTTCCTACCTGCCTTTCATGCCTTACTATATTCCAAGTTCCTCAATTCTAATATTTCAAGAGTCGAGTGCATTTCTTTTCCCTGTCATTTACTTATTCCTCTTTTGCTGACCATTTCTTCTTCCAGAATGTAAGTTAGATGTAAGTGAGTGGTTAGTTTTTTTTTTATAATCACAGGAAGTCACGTTAAAATTGTCATTGTAGCAGGAAGGTGCGATAACCTACAAATTCCAACCTTGCTCCGCTCCACAAAGAGCCCATTTTCGACAACTTTTTGACCGTCACCGGATATTTTTAACTGAAAGAAAATTTTAGTCTGTTTTATAGTAATTTACAATCACCAACTTTTTAGATATGTCTTTTTCACTAAATTATTTTATGTTTTCATCTTTTTAAGGCACATATTTGTAACAGATCTCATTTTCTAAGTATTTTGATATATTCTTTATTTACTTATTTTCAAAGGTTAAATTCAACTATAACAATCATATTGCTCGCAATTTTATTTTGTTTTCTTTCCTTTCTTAAAAAAAAAAGCAATTACTGAGGAGGGTCATAATGTGGCCGAAACTAGTCTAATAAAAACTTTCTTCGTCTTTTCCCAATTAATTGGGGTCACCGGAGTCAAGCAGGCTCATTTTTGGTTTTGGCCGGGGATTTAAGGCCGGATGGCCTTTATGGCGCCACGGGATTTTTCAGATGAAAATTCCACCCTGCAGTTCCCGTTATTCGAACCTCGGCCATCCGGGTGAAAGACGAGCAGCTAAGCCACTGCACCATCACGCTTCCCCAAATCCAGTCTAAATAATTAATGTTATTAATTTCTTTTTATTGACACTAGATGGAAATACATTATTAAATGCTCATTGGTATTTTATCTTATATATGACGTTAATTTGAACGTCAATAAGGACACTTTTGAAATGATTAAGTTTATGTCAATACGTATCTCTATCAGTCATTAATTAGGGCAAGATGACCCAGATTTTTCGCTTCTTGAACAATAATATTACCACCACCATATCCTAGCAACAACTTACTCATCATAGATCTTACTGATTTGCGAAGACACTTTGCTAGGGACTCCAAAATGTCCTGTATTGCTCATGCTAATTTTCAACTTTTCATTAACCTTTCCACAGAAATTATATGAGGAACTAAACAAACTTTTTCAGTGTTGTTCTTCAAGACGTTCTTACTTTAACACAGGTATTTTGAAAGTACAGGGTTATTCAAAATGATTGTCGGGATAACAAACATTCATAAAACACAGTGCAATTAACGTAGGAAGATGAATCGTGTTTTATGGTGTATTGTAACTCAATCTTGTACCTGCATTACAATGCTCGATATGTGCGCCCCTGGTCACTCTACACTCATCAACTCGAAAGTCCATCTCTTCCCACACACGCCCCAACATGTCAGTGGTAATGGTGTTGAAGGTGGCTCGGATACGCTGCTTCAGTTGCAGAATATTCGCCGGTAGAGGAGGAACAAATACCTGATCATTGACATACCCCCACAGGAAGAAGTCACACGGTGTTAGGTCTGGTGACCTTGGTGGCCAGGGTAAGAGCATCTGATCATATTCCATTCCACTCCCGATCCATCGTCTTGGAAGTTCTTAATTTAAAAATGCTCTAACTTCCCCGTGGAAATGAGGCGGTGCACCATCCTGTTCCAGCACGTAATCGTCCTTGTCGTCATTCAACTGGGGTAACAGCCATTCAGTGAGCATTTCCAGGTAAATCAGCCCTGTCACTGTCTTTTCACGTAAGAAGAGGGGGCCGTAGACCTTCGTCTTTGATACGACATAGAACACATTCACTTTTGGTGAGTCACGCACGTGTTCCACATAAAATGGGGGTTAGTTGTCCCCCATATGCGAACGTTTTGTATATTTACCTTACCAGTACCTTTTCTTCGGAAACTATTAAGAGGAACTAATCGAATTTTTTCAGCGATGTTCTTCAAGACTCTCTCCTTACTTTGAAAATAAATTTGGTTCTGAACATTCATGAATCTATTTAAAGTTGCATACTTTTAACAGCACTGTCAAGAACATTTCCTTGTGGAAAAATTATAATAAAGTAAATTTTGAAAAAGAAAAAAAAAGAAACGGACCTGTTCAAATATAACACACGGAATAATTATTTTTTTAAATTTCACTTTTGCACCTTAAAAAAACTACGAAAAAAAGGGAAATTTTGTATCTAGACAAAAATGTTAGCAGGAAATAGAAATCAAACATTTTTCTAGTTTTTAGAACATGCCATTACCATAGGATTCCTCTTCTTCCATTTGAAGTACTAGCATTCATTTTGCTGTTGTTCCATGCCCCTTAACTCTTGCTTTTAAGACAACCTCTTTTTTTAAATGATTTTTTGTTTTTATTGTCTAATGGAAATAAAAATGTACCTTGGTGTGTTTACGAATAGGGTGCACGGGTGTGAGAAAGTATAAGGAAGGTAGCTTCATGAATGAGAAATGAGAAGAATTAATGCACCATAAGAAAGTCAAAAGTCCCTAACATTATATGGTGTAACTTTTTTTTAAAGATTTTTGGCATTCTGAAGCCTCTTGACAGATGTGTAGATGAGTGAAATTGGAGTTGTAACTGCAAGTTTAACAAGCATCTAAAAAGTGTAAAAATGAAAAGAAAGAACGAAGAATCCTAAGGAAAATATTGGGGCCAGTACAGAGAGCAGAAGGCTTATGGAGGAATAGCGACTTGTACAACCAGTTGGAGAAACTTACGGACACGATGCGTAAGAGAAGGATTACATTTTATGGCCTCCTCACACGAATGAGCAACAATAGGTTCACCAAAAGCAAATTAAAGTCCACCACAAAATGAGTTGAGGAAACACGAGCAGATCTCAAAGAAGTTGGCATCACTCAAGAAGATATTCTTAACAAATCACTGTTTCGAAGGAAGGGTGATAAATTTAAGGGGTTTTAGGTAAATTCTAGCTCAAAAACCAAGGTCATCAGGTATGAAGAATGAAGGAGCAGACTCAGCGAACGCATGAAGGAATTCTGGGAGGAAAAGAAGAGATTGGTAAGTCGGACGATTGTTCAACGCGGTCCACACTAGCTCAAAATTGTCAGAAGAAGAAGAAATTAATAAACACTAAAAAATTCCTTTAAACGTTGAAGAAATGAGGGAAACACAGAGACAACACAAAGCAAAGGAAAATTTTAAAAATAGATAAAAGTAATTACTATTTCAATTTTGATTTTTTTAAAATGTGTATAATCGTTGTACATGATTAGTGACAGGTTGCTTTGGTGGCGT
The DNA here is from genome assembly GCA_946902985.2 of Meconema thalassinum. Lineage (NCBI taxonomy): Eukaryota > Metazoa > Arthropoda > Insecta > Orthoptera > Tettigoniidae > Meconema > Meconema thalassinum. The sequence goes on from OX336393.1 coordinate 183,798,174, forward strand.
AGTTGGTAGCATGCTGAACTGCTGTGCCCAAGATAGCGGGTTCAAACCCGGCCGAAGTCGTCAGATTTTTTAAGAGCGTTAAAATCCTTCAGCATGCCTTCCTTCGGAGGGGAAGTAAACCCATCGGTCCCATGTCATAGATTTATGGCATGTAAAAGATCCTACCACAGACTAAACTTGTGCGGAGCTAAATTTCTAGGTTATATTTCGTTGTAACGTTCTATCAAAGTTCCAACGTTCACCACTAGGTATCATCGATATCTGGTAGCGAGAGTTGGGACTACTTGAAATTGAACAGAACTTGTAGCTCACCCTAATATGGGTGTCCGCTGGAAGCAGCTACAGACTCAGGCAAGCCGAACATGTCCTCGGACACTCCCGGCACTAAAAGCCATACGATAAATGATTAATAAGTGACAGGTTCAATCATAAAATTAAAATCAATATTGCTTTTGTTCTTTAAGCTGTATGCTCTTTCTTAACAGAAGTTATTTTCAGTCGGTCAACACGAGTGTCCCCAATCCGAGCGAGCGGGAAGCATCAATTGTTTTATCACCCTCAAAGAAAGGTTATATTAATTATTTTTACAAATATTAACACACTTATCTAACAAATGGGTGGAGGTCGATTGGATGACATGTTTCACTCACCAGGTGGGCATCATCAGAGCCAAATATATACAAGACAACATTGTTCTACAAAACCCTACCAAAACCCCACAAAGCTTCCCAATGAGTGTATATATAATCCATGTAACTTTCTTTCAAGTAGTAAGGTGATAAAATATTGGTATTTCCCGCCTACTCTGATTGGGCACACTAGTGTTGACCAACTGAAAAACATTTATGTTAATGGATTATACAGACAACACAGAAAGATGACTTCTAACATTTCAAGAAACCTTGGTGAACATAATATGCTCATTCATATAATTTAATAGCCAATCATACGCTTCTCTTCAGTCACTTGAATAGGTTACGAAAACATATAAAATAATAAGCTTTAAAATTTCGAACCGATGCCATGTTGATTTCTTGAAAAACAATTAAACATGAGGTGTCTACCCCTTATGATTTGCGTTTCCAACGGGGTCGTTTTTTTTGTCTGTAGCCTCCTGGTAGGCCGAGTGCAGGTTTTTCTAGTCGACGCCCGTGGGCGACCTGCGCGTCGGGATGAGAGATGAGATGAATGGATGAAAGTGGGCAAGGATGTGGAAGGAAGCCGCCGTGGCCTGTCAGAAGGTACTGTCCCAGCATTTTCCTGGTGTTGAAAATGGGAAACCACGGAAAACCATTTCAAGGACAGCCGACGGTGGGGCTCGAACCCACGCGTCTACCGAGTCAGCAGAGAGCTTGGCCCCATGATCTAACGCCGCGCTTTAGCCAGCGTAGCCAATACTGTCGGTAACGGGGTCGGTGATAAGATGCGATGGAATTCTAGGTGGAGGGTGGATTTTACGGCCAGATACCCTTCCTGACACCGACCTCCTGAGAAGAGTCAGTGAGAGTTGAAAGGAAGGAAATGAATGAAACTGGGCAAGGATGTGGAAGGAAGCGGCCGTGGCCTGTCAGAAGGTACCGTCCCAGCATTTTCCGGGAGTTGAAAATGGGAATCCCCAAAGAGAGTCAGCAAATAGCTTGGCCCCATGACCTAGAGCTGCGCGTTAGCGAGCGTAGCTACCGCTGTAGGTTCTGTGACTTTATACTTAAGTGTGAATCAAGATTCGTTTTGCAAAGTTTCATTGCTCCCGGCTGAGTAGATAGTTGTTCCTACGCGTATGAGGCTATTATTATTATTATTATTATTACTATTATTAGAGTACTATTATAATTTACACGTTATTCCTCCCGTTTCTTAGAGTTGGGTTGGTCTCAGCGGTTAATTCTCGTGTTCTAGGATCCACGCCCAATAACTTGATAATCTGCGCAAATCCCACAGAATATTGTAATAATCAATTAGTACATTATGCAATGAGCCTATAATGGAAATAATTAAGACACGAGAATGTTCATAAAACGAGCGCAGCGAGCTTTATAATTTCCATACAAGTGTCTTAATTACCATTATAGGCGAGTTGCATACGACTGTTTATGTTGGACGATAATTATAACTATTTTATGATCGAACATAAATATTCATATATATCTGTCGAGATTTCGCCAGTATTATACAGTGTGGTCCACCCGCCCCTTATTATTTAGTTTTATGAAACCCAACTAACATAGCATTTCTCCCGATGGTCGATATTGCTCTGCGCTCTGACTGTGTGACATCAATGTAATTGGGTCATGGGTCTAGCAAAGAAAAACCGACCTTAAACTTTTCCCCGCCAAATACTACGGCCCATTCTACTAACATATGACTTTCTGCTCCTTGAAATAACACACATACACGTAATACGATCGAATTAATAGCTTACGCCACGTGATCTGTAATAGTAGAAAGTTAAATCAACACCACAAACCGTGATTGAAGACTTGGATATGGACTTAAACGTTTGAGGTGGGACGGCTACAATAACTAAAGCACGTTTAGCGTGCGGTATTTACCATGTCTTGGTGGCTGCGAGGTTTAAAGCCTGACCGTACTTGGTGGGCGCGAGAGGGTAGAATGCTGCTTCGAATCCTGTAGTAGGCATACTTTTTTTGAACGAAAGCCCACATTCCATTTTATTCGGGATGTAACTACATTGCCACATTTATTGCCTTACGACGAATTTTTGTTAAGAGTTCGTTGAATTTTGATGATTTATAAAGAGAACACGATCGAATTGGTACGTTATGCCACGTGACCTGTTATGACAGAAAATTTAAAAACTGGCATGAATATTAACATAACATCTCGAAGTGTTGCTCCGGAAGTCCGGGTTCGATTCCCAGCTCCGCCAAGAAATGTAATACTTGTCTGAGGGCTGAAATTGGGTACACATAGCCTCGTGGAGCAAATATGAGAAGAAGTGGGTTCGATTCCCACCTCAGTCACCCTGGAAATGGTTTTCCGTGGTTTCCAAATTCCGGGACGGATTCTATCTTAAGGCCACGGCCGCCTCCTTCCCAATCCTTAATTGCAAATACACACATCATTACAAGCCCGCAATAACTCAGGTTATCAGACAAATTCTACACACACACACACCCAAGTAAACATGGCTAAATGTTCTAGGCCCTCAAATGAAACAAAACAACAACTTATCGAAGGATATTCTGATCGCCAGTGCTTGCATCGAAGTATACGTATTCCGTAGAAATTCCCATGTATTATTAGCAAAAAATCGTGTGTCTGTCTGTGTGTGTGTGACGTTGTGTGTGTGAATGTGTGTACTCTGAATGTCTGCCCCTCACTCCCCCCCCCCCCCCCTATCAATTCGAACACGGTGAAACCGAATTGAACGAAATTTGGTACAGAGGTAGCACTAGCAAAGGGCACCTCAGTGTCATGTTTTATATCGCAGCCATCTTGACGGAAACGTAATGGCGGCCACCCAAATGTTCAAAGCTTAAATCAAATTACGAATAACCTAATCATCCGATCGCTACCAAATTTTGCAACAACATATATTTATATGGCAAGCGTCTTTTGACTACACTGCAAGGTCATCAGACCAATAGTTTGCAGATGGCGGCCATGTATGTGTGCAAATCGATTCCCCCTATCAATTCAAACACGGTGATACCGAATTGAACGATATTTGGTACAGAGGTAGCACTAGTAAAGGACACCTCAGTGTAATGTTTTATATCGCCGCCATCTTGACGAAAACGTAATGGCGGCCATCCTATTGTTAAGAGCTTGAATCAAATTACGACCAACCTAATAATCTGATCTCTACCAAATCTTGCAACAACATACCTGTATGTGGGAAGCATATTTTGACCAAACTACAAGATCATCAGCCCAACAGTTTGCATATGGCAGCCAAGTATGTATGCAAATCAATTCCCCCTATCAATTCAAACACGGTGAAACCGAATTGAACGAAATTTGGTACAGAGGTAGCACTAGTGCAGAACACCTCACTGTCATGTTTTGTATCGCCACCATCTTGACGGAAACGTAATGGTGGCCACCCAAATATTCAAAGCTTAAATCAAATTACGACTAACTTAATCATCCTATCTCTACCAAACTTTGCAACAACGTATACTTGTATGGCGAGCATCGTTTGACTGAACTACAAGGTCATCAGTCCATTAGTTTGCAGATGGCGGTCATGTATGTGTGCAAATTGATTCCCCCTATCAATTAAACACGGTGTAATCGAATTGAACGAAATTTGGTACAGAGGTAGCAGTAGCAAAGGGCACTCCAGTGTCATGTTTTATATCACCGCCATATTGACGAAAACGTAATGGTGGCCATCCTAATGTTAAGAGCTTGAATCAAATTATGACCAACTTAATAATCTGATCCCTACCAAATTTTGCAACGACATACCTTTATGTATAGAGAATATTGTTGACCACACTACGAGGTCATCAGACCAATAATGTGCAGATAGCGGCCATGTTTGTGTGCAAATCGATTCCCCCTATCAATTCAAACACGGTGAAACCGAATTGAATGATTTTTTTTTACAGAGGTAGCACTAGCAATGGGCACATCATATTCATGTGCAAGTGTAAGTGCGCCCGCTCGCTCTTTCGAAGATCTCGGGTTCAACACCATCCAACGGCAGATTTTTTAAATTCTTTTTAACTATTTTATTATACCCTTGCTACCTCGTACAGCAAGATTTCAACTTGGTTTTGTTCACATTATCTACGAAGACGATAGGGAAAGTTATTTTCTTGTCTCATTTAAATGGTTATTTTCCCTAAATACTGTTCTAAACCATGTCGCCTCCGTAGCGTAGAGGTCAGCATGGTTAGCTGCCGCCCCGGAGGTCCTGGGTTCGATTCCCGGCTCTGCCACGAAATTTGAAAAGTGGTATGAGGACTGGAACAGGGTCTACTCAGCCTCGGGTGGCCCAAATGAGTAGAGGGGTTTCGATTCCCACCTCAGCCATCCTCGAAGTGGTTTTCCGTGGTTTCCCACTTCGTCTTCGGGAAATTGTCGGGATGGTACCTACTGTAAGGCCACGGCCACCTCCTTCCCTCTTCCTAGCCTATCCATCCCAATCTTCCATCCCTTCCCATTCCTCGTGAGGCCCCTGTTCGCTTTGCAGGTGAGGCCGCCTGGGCGAAGTGCTGATCACACCTCCCCAGTTGTATTCCTCCCGACCAGATGTTCCAAGCTCCAGGACACTGCCCATCGAGGCGGTAGTGGTGAGTTCCCTCGCTGAGTCCGTGGGAACCACCAACCTAGAGGGTAAATTGACTAAATAAAATAAAATAAAAAACTGTTCTAAACCATGGATGGATACTATTCGTTATAATTAATATTTTTTTAGTCGATTTTACCCTCCAGGTTAGGTTTTCCCACGGACTCAGCGAGGGATCCCATCATTACCGCCTCTACAGGCAGTGACCTGGAGCTTGAAACATCTCGTCTGGGGATACAACTGGGGAGGTGGGATCAGCACCTCGCCCAGGTGGCCTCACCTGCAAAGCGAACAGGGACATCTTGAGGGATGGGAAAGGTGGGGAGGATAGGGAGGGATAGGCAAGGAAGAGGTAATGAGGCGGCCGTGGCCGTACGGTAGGTAACATCCCGGCATTTGCCCGAAGACGAAGTGGGAAACCACGGAAAACCACTTTGAGGATGGCTGAGGTGCGAATCGAACCCCCCCCCCCCCACCTATTTATTTGGACCACCCGAGACTGAGTAGACCCCGTCCCAGTCCTCATACCACTTTTCAAATTTCATGGCAAAGCCGGGAATCGAACCCAGGACGTCCGGGGTGGCAGCTAATCACGCTGACTACTACGCAACCGAAGCGACTCTATTCGTGATAATTAGAATTTTAATAGTTCAATATTTATAATAATATGACACGTTCTGTAATTACTGGCTTGCTGCGAGGCTCAGCGGTAACGTTCTCGCTTGCTGTGCCTAAGGTTGCAGGTTCGTATCCTGGCGCAGTCAGCTGGCATTTGAGGGTGCACAAATGCGAGGGAGCCGTGTCAGTAGATTTACTGGCACGTTGAAGATCCCCTTCCGAGCAAAATTCCAGCACCCCGGCTTATCTAAAAGCCAGAGCATTTAAAAGGGACGTAAAACCAATAATGTCATAATTATCTGTATGTACTGTAGGTTTGGGGTAGATGACCTCGTAGTTCCGCCCCTTAAAACCTCACTAACTAACTATTACTGTAAGTGTATAGCAAGCGCTTTTCGCACAGACGCCGTTGAAAGAAATTATAGTTTCGGTCTGATGTATTTATTTATTTGTTATGTGGGTCGTCTGAGTGAGTCGGAGTTTTCCTTTAAACAAAGGTGGCCAAAATTTCGAACACTTGCTACCTTGAATATACAGGATACCTTGCTTTCGTTCTACAGATCATTATGTCGTCGTCCAATCTGGCTGCGTACCACCGGATAAGTACTGTCCTTTTGAGGACCAAATAAAAAATCACTCGTTGGAACAGATAGATATGCCTCCATAATACACCCACAATAAACGACATTAAGCAAAAAAAAGTACTAGTTCAAGATTCGAACCTACTACAATGCGACTTCGTTGACGCTACTCTTGATTTAGCCAACATAGCTACCGAGAACCATGGTGTATTGTTGGCACGCATTGAATCTATTCGTAGACACTTCCTGTCAAAACATAAGCATGTGTTATTCGGAGCTCTAATCGTGTCAATCTTGCATTATATTTGAGGTCATTTAAAGAAAACTGCCACTATTAATTTCTACTATATTCGCGAGGATGTACTCAACGGTAAAGTTGTACAATGGACGTAAAGGAACAGGTACTAATGTTTTTAGGATGACTGTGATATACGCGTTAGTTGGGTTGCCTTCCTCCAAAAAAAATAAGGGGCTGGCGGACCACACTGTATACTGAACAGAGCGCATGGGACGCAGAGAATACCTTGTATTTGACCATGGCCTCCTGGAATACACCCCACTTGACATGAGCCACGCAGTGAAATTTAAAATAGAAGGCCATGGAAGTCAGCGCAGATTCGATGCTATCCTTACCTAATTGGTCACACACCTGTTTCTTGAGCTCTGATTGGTGGGAGAAACTGTTTAATAATGAAAAAATAGTGTTATAATGACCCCCAGGTTTTCTGACATATAATATTTACATTTCGACATCGTCAACTGGGGAATAGCTACGCTCTCTATGTTTCAAGGCCAGGCTATCCTCAGTCTCGAAGGACGTGCGGTTTTGAGCCTCAACGTCCGCCTCATTTGGAATGATTTCCCGTGGTTTCTACACTTTCACCTGTAGACAAATGTCGGGTTGGTAATTTCTAATTGGCCACGGCTGCTTCCTTCAAACACCTTGCCCTCATTCATTAACTCCATAGTGGCTACCTGTACTTTGTAATATCGCTCCACCCCATATAAGGAGACAGCCAGCTCTTGTTCGCGTGTGGTACAGGACCAAAGAAAATGCTGAGCTTCCTATTCATCAGGATGTCGTACGGCTCTCTACAAAGAGATTGAAATCCCGAAAGCCAGCATGCAAAACAGCTATTGATCTTTCGTCCACTGAGTTCAACCTCTGAAATGCCTGGAGAGACGAATAGCGAAACTCCTCACCTCGCGGCCTACTTCAAATCAGACTTGCTGGTTTTAATCTTCCTCGGGCAGTCTGGTCAAGGCTCAACAGAATCCGATGTGGTAGGCCTACTGGTCGAACAGGTGCAGCCCTGCACCAGTGGGGTTGGATAGACTCCCCCCGATGTGACTGTGGTTTTGAAATGCAGACTATCGAGCATATTGTGCAGGAGTGCCCTCTGCATTCATATCCCGGCGCCTTGGATGATTTCCACTCAGCAACTCCTGATGAAATTGCGTGGATTATAGACCTTCCTGTCCAAATTTGAAGTGATGGTCCTAATGCTGTGAATAGTGTTTATTGTAAATAGTACCGACTGTAGTGGCTACGCGGGCTAAAGCGCTGCGTTAGGTCAAGGGGCAAGGCTCTATGCTGACTCGGTAGACGCGTGGGTTCGAGCCCCACCTTCGGCTGTCCTTGAAATGGTTTTCCGTGGTTTCCCATTTTCAACACCAGGAAAATGCTTGGACAGTACCTTCTGACAGGCCACGGCCGCTTCCTTCCACATCCTTGCCCAGTTTCATTCATCTTCATCCATTCCATCTCTCATCCCGACGCGCAGGTCACCCACGGGCGTCGACTAGAAAGACCTGCACTCGGCCTCTCAGGAGGCTACACGACAAAAAAATTAATTGTTAATAGTGTATATAATTATTTTCTGTCTTGTAAGCATCATACGCAAAATAATAATAATTAACTCCATGCAATTCTTTTTGTAATAGATCCTCTCATAACGTTGGCATCAGGAAGGGCATCAAGCCATAAAACCAATGCCACATAGAAACTTATCCTACACCACGCTGATTAGCGGTCACCCTTAAGCGTGATGTGAGGAACAATGAAATAAACGTCACCTCATGTTTGCGTAATGTAAGTTAAAGTGATGATATAATGGGTTCAAGGCCTCCTCTGAGTGATAAATTGCTACCTATTAACTGGCATTGTAGTTGAGAAAGTGAAGACAAACGTGACAGTTTGCCTGCCAGTCTGTCTAAGAGCGGCGTCGAACATGGAGATTACTCCGCAACTTCTGTCAGACGAAGAATGGATTGTGGCAGTGAGGCGAAAGTTGGGGGATACAGCGAGGTTCGAACTGCTGTCCGTGGACTGGGGACATGCCAGTGAAGAGTTGGTTGGCTTCCTAGGAGACCACTTGCAGGTGAAAGTGAAAATACTGATCGAAAACCAAAAACAAGAACTTCATTTCTTTGTGAAAGTTCTTCCAAGAGGCTCTGATTTCCGTGTAACATTTGTGACCAACTCGGACGCTTTCAAGAAGGAAGTTGACTTTTACACTGGCATATTTGAATTGTTGAGAAAATATGAATTTGAACCAAAATGTCGTACAGACTTGACGTGGGCTCCAGAATGTTATTACACACGCCCAGACATCTTGGTCATGCAGGATTTGATAGTGGAAGGTTTTGAAATGTTTGATAGGTTTCAATACATGGACTATGACCATATATGCCTGGTTCTAGAGGCCTTGGCACGTTTCCATGGGGCTTCTATTATATACGAGGAAAAGGAAAAGAAGGTATCCAGCAAAGATTGTAATTTACCTGGCTTATTTCCCGACAGTTTCTTTGAAACCATGTTCACTCACAGTGGAGGTTTGCGTGACACCTTTATGGCTGGCATTAAAGCGTTATTTGGACTAGTAAGAGAATCAGAAAAGTATGGCGTGAACTCAGAGCACTATGCAAAGGTTATGGAAACACTGCAAGAGAAATGTGAGATGCTCATTGACTATGTGAAGCCTTCCGAGCAGTATCGTAACGTTGTTTGCCATAGAGATCTTTGGGGAAACAACATTATGTTTCAGTACGGACAGGATATGAGGCCAAAGGAAGTGAGGTTAGTGGACTACCAGCTGGTTTGCTACATCCCTCCAGCTGTGGACGTACTCATGTTTCTGCACATGGTGAGTGACCGGCAGTTCCGGAAGGCTCACCTCGAGGAGCTCTTGAAGATGTACCACCAGAATCTGACGCTGGAGTTGCAGCGACATAATGTAAAGGTTTTATCATGGGAGGAGTTTCATGACAGCTGTCAGCATTACGCCCACGTGGGAATCATCATAGCCTGTATCTATCATCCGGTCATCTGGGTTCCAGCACAAGTGTTTGCAGAAGATCTGGGGACAGAGGAAGGCTTCAAGAACTTCACGGTTGGGAACAGGGACGACGTAGTGCTGCGATGTTTTAAAGAGTTTCCAAAGTACAGAGAGAAGATCACTGGTGATCTTGAAGAGCTACTGGAGTGTGTCGTGCTGGAACTCACGAGCGTGTAGCAATGATTATCAGTGGCACCATTAGCTACATTTATTTAGGGAGGGAACTAATTAGAAACTTAAAGTAGAAATTACAGCACAATAAACACATAACGTTTAGCATGTGGGCTGTTACGTTTTATGGGTTTCAAGTCGATACAGAGTCGAGGCATTCCTGACTGTCGCCCCGGCCAAGAAATTTAATTCTGGTCTGAGGGCTGGAAACTGAGAAACGGTGGGTTCGAATCCCACCTCAGCTATTGTGGAAGTGGTTTATCGTGGTTTCCCCAGTTCTACTCCAGGGGAATGCCGGGATGGTTCCTAAAGTAAGGCCCTGGCATCCTCCTTCCCAATGCTGACTTGCTATCTAGTGGGTAAAGGAATATGACCCCGACTATGTTGTTGTTGTTGTTGTTTAATTTGAGGGGCTTGGACATCGTAGTTATTTAACTCCGTATACTTGAGTGTATGTGTGTAATTTGTCAGATAACCGGTGTTATTGTGATGGCTGTGTTAGTGTGTGTATTTGTAATTCAGATGAGGATTGGGAATGAATCGATCGTGGCCTTAAGTTGGGAACCATCCCAGCATTTGCCTGGAGTTGAAGTGGTGTAAGCCATGAAAAACCACTTCAAGATGGCTGAGGTGGGATTCGAATCCTCCTCTCCTCAGTTTTTCCTCACGAGGCTGAGTGTGTCCCGTTCCAACCCTCACAGCAGAACTAAAATTTCTTGGCAGAGGCAGGAATTGAAACCGGACCTTCGGGGCGACAGGCAAGAACACTAGCCGATACACCATGTACTTGTCTCCATGTTTTCTAAATTGAAGTGTGCCCTGAAAAATATGAAAAATTATCTAAAAGTTAAAAGAATAGATCTGAATATTCCTTTCCTTTTTTATACCTAACTACTGTATTGATGGTTGGTTCCACAGTTTAGTGCCTGCGACAACGCGGCCGTGTAGCCCCGCGTACATTGGGTGTGTGCTAAATCTGTCTGATAACCAGTGTTGATTGTGATGGCAGTATTAGTGTGTGTCATCTATAATTCAGGTAAGGACTGCAGACGATCAATTTCAGTAGTTCCTACTCTTGCTACCAAATGATACTGTCAACGACACCTAGTTCTGAGCTAGGCTACTAGATGCCACCGCAACCGGCACTTGGCGACGAACGTTGGAAGTTAGAGAACGTCAATCAAATCTCACAACAAATTTATCTTCACACAATTGTAGTTAGTGGAAGGTTCTTTTAAATGCCCAAATCTATGACATGGGACCGCCGGCTTTACTTCCCCTCCAAAAGAAGGCGTACTGAGGGATTTTTGACGCTCTTAAAGACTCCGACGACTTCGGCTGGGTTTGAACCCGCGATCTTGGGCATAGAAGCTCAGCATGCTTACAACTACGCCACCAAAGCCGCCATGTTCGACTGATACGAAACTATAAAAGGGTCCTTTCTGAAGGTACATGCCACATGTCTAGCTTCAGTATGTGGCATGTAACTATAAAAGAATCCCCATGATTGGTCACGCCTCCCATCGTATGTGAATGTGACGTCCAACTGGTTCATTTTCCTGTGTACCTCCATAAAGAAAATTGAGCTTTAAGGGGGTTCATACACCGCGAGTCTCTTTTTGCACACAGTTAACCATTAAATCATAGGTTCACTAATATGTAACATAGAATTATGCAAACTTACAAAGTTATATTAAATATATTGGGCATTTATTTCATACATAAAGGCGAACAGTATATAAAATATTGCGTGATTTATTGGTAGGAAATAATGTGATTTTTAATATGTAACATCTTTCCACTCGGTTGCTGGATATTTTTGTGGGAGTGATTTTGAAAAATGGGACGGAAGTGGATCGGAACGATCGAGGTGGTACCAGCTGGCAGTGGTGGATCGAACGGAAGTGTAAGACGCACTGTCAACTCGATCGATCGATCCAGCTGGCAGTGGTAAGGGAAACAATGAGCGCGCGGTGTCGGAAATTGATACCATGACGTACTCTCGGCCATGTGGAATGTATATGACATACTGAACGGTAAACGCTCATGCGCACTCTGGTGTCAAGTGATTGAAACAAATGACATGGTACATGTTCGAAGTCTTCGTATCAGTATTTAAATGGTAAAATGCCTTAATATCAAACATTGTAAGTAGTCGGCATTGCCGGTATTATGTTTCTGCACAATGGTTATTCAAATATTAACCCACATAACGGTAATGCAGTTATCTATATAATATAATCGTTGTGGTTATACGGGAATTGAGCAAGGCTTCATGAACTATTACTGAATACATTCTCTTTACTCACAAGAGGGCCTATTCATAAGGCATTTTAAACTCAATTTCACGCAGGATCATTATCGAAACAAGCAAAATATAAATGAAACTTAATTCCGTAATGCAGTTTTATTGGATCGTGGAAATCAGTCACCATCTTGTGCACAATATTTGCGTAGTCGAAATAGCCGTGTGGTTAGCGCCTATGACTGTGAATCGAGATATCTCGTTTTCGAATCCCGGACGGGGTAGATATTTTTGGTACCAGATTATCATTTTCAACGGTAATTATCATATCAATATGACTCATTTTAACAGAATCCATATGAAATTACGTGTTAGTCTGTGAATGAAGAGGACCTGTTTATAAGCAATTTAAGGTTATGAGCGGTGTCGCGTCTATTAATCTAGTTGATCCATATCGTATTCTTTATTTAGGCTAGTGCTGGTGGAAGCTACAAATCATCTAATAAAATGAGTTCCGTATTATAAACTACAATATCTGTAAAACACTCCCTTTTACAATAGATTAATATTTGTGCCAATATAGTATAGGCCTAAAATACCTGTGTAACAACAATTTCCCGTGAGGTTTCTTCTATGTCAGATGTTGCACATCATATGCGACTACTGTATGGCTCGTATTTTTTTAAATGACCTAGGCTTTTTAGAATAAACAGAGTCATTGACGACACCCCATATGAAAAACTCCATGGGCGTGATATCAGGTAAACGTGGAGGCTGGTCAATATCTGCCCTTCGTCCAATCACTTTCCTTTTTAAATTATAGCGCATGGCAGTGTCATAATGTGGTGGTGCCCCATCATGTTGAAAGTAAATTTCTTGAAAGTTTTCAGCACACATCATCAGTCCTAGCACCACGTAAACCTGGAGCGTAATCATCGCCATTTGGTAATACCAACTTAAGGGGAGGTGTTAGCCCCTATACTAATAATGTTAAATTGTCATACATTGTGACCCATTTTCTCTGGAACCGTTAGCTCCACGTATGCCAAATTTGGTATGCTCTTATGGTGATACTTGGTATGTACACTGAGTTTGTTTAAAGAAGTTCTTAGCGAATATGAAATTTAAAGGGATATTTTTCTGCAGTACACAATGTTTAGTACATTTTTCATCGAAAACTTATCTGTAACATTCATATAACTGCAAGATGGGAGTTAGGAGTAACTCAGTAGATTTATCATTAGTATCATTATGTATTAACAAAAAATCATTTTTTTCTATGATGAGAACTTTCTGAAACAAATGGGTTATTTATACAAAAATAAGTTTTCAGAAAAATAAAGTTTCAACATGTATCAGTGCATCCCTGCATCATACTCCGGGTTGCCATCATCATCATACTCATCCTTAGTCTTTCTACTTTGTTTCTCGTGCTTCCTAGCTTAGTTATTAAGTTATTGTTCTTTTAAGGGGTGGAACTACGAGGTCATCTGCTCCTCTTCCTAGCTTTCTTAATTTAGTCTTCGATATCCTTATCAGCTCTTTTAACTCTAAAACTATCGATTTCTTTAAGCGCTCTCATTTCTTTTTACCGGGTTCAACGTTTAAATGTTTCAAAACACATATCCTTCCACAATTACCATCATTAAAGGTCAATACAGCATCAAATACACCAATGCACAGAGTTTCCAATGCAACAAACACATTCTTAGGGATTCGAGTCCACACAACATTGTTGAAAGACTCGTTGGGGTTTTGCATCTTGCCTTGCAAACATTTCTTTGGATCAGCAAGAGCCATATAAACTGCTTTTATGATATCCGCAACTGCCCCAGGAAGTGAATGTTCATGCCTGTATCGATCTCCAGTAACTTGTGACTTATTATATTTACACCGCGACGATTCGCCGTTTGGACAGAGATAATGCTGTGGGTGACTGTCAGTTGAATATTTTTGGAAATATGTAGCCCACACAGCTTGTCTCGTATTTTCCAGGGAATCCACATTATTTCTGATTGCCGACCTATAAAAACTTGGAAGAATATCAATTTCTCTGTCAGTCAGTCTACCCTTTCCTGATAAAAAAATGCCCATCTTCAAGTTTCTTGCCTTTCATATTCTTTCACAGTATTCTCAGGCGGGACCCATCCTCTACTGAACGTATCCTAGACATTCAAGCTTCTCAATATTTATGTCTCTCAACTCGAAAGCAAGAAGCACTTAAGAATTATACAAGATAACTGAGGAGCGAAAAAAAAGGGCGTGTGGCACATAATGCAGCATGCTTATTAAACGTCTATTTGAACTATTAGGATGGTCGTTAGACGTAACATTTTGCTTTGGACACGTAAGTGAGGTTATAAGGGACACACAACACACACATTTTGTTTTTTGATTATTTTCACCGAATTGGGCTAACACCTCCCCTTAATGGGTTGAAACTTCCTACTGTACAACGTCTTGCTGTTACTTTCGTTTGCTTTTAACCAACTGTCCAGTGACTTTTGCGCCACCCCGTAAGTTTTTCTTACCCAACAATCATATTAGAACATAGTTCTTCAACAATCTTCTATTTTTAACCTATTTTCATTTTATGAAAAAAAAAAGACTTACGAGATCACCTTTTGCCCGTGTGTGTGTGTGTGTGTGTGTGTACGTACGTGTGTCTGTCTGTCTGTCTGTCTGTGTGTCCCCCTACTAACTTCTAAACGGCTGGAGCGATTTCCATGAAACTCGATAAGGTCATAGCACCATTTTGGGCAACCCCAACCGTGCCCTACAAATTTTACTACGTCTCTCCAATCCATCATGGCGGCTGTGCGAAATATTTCACCAGCATTCAATCTCCGAAACTATTACCGATATCACTCTGAAATGTTGAACGGTGATAAAGAGCACTTATGAAGTTCACGTATGGAACTTTCAAAAATCTGGTATCTACTAAACCAACATGGCGGCCAAGCGAAGTTGCGACTTTTAAATTGACCTTTCTCGCGATTTAACTATACAAACGCAATGAAACTTGGTACAGCAAATGTGTATACACATTGTAATGCACTGGCATTTAATTTAGTTCAATTGATTACGTAACCTCAAGATGGCGGCTGGGCGAAATATTTCACTGGCATTCTATATCTCCGAAACTATTACTGATATCACCCTGAAATGTTGCACGATGATAATAGCACTAATGCACGTTTATCTATGTAACATTCAAAAACCTGTAAAGTACAAAACAAACATGGCGGCCAAGCGAAGTTGAAACGTTTCAATAGATTTTTCTAGCGATTTAACCATCTGAGAGCAGTGAAATATGGTACAGTATATGATTATACATTTTGTAAAGCACTGGCATCTAATTTAGTTCAATTGTTTACATAAACTCAAGATGGCGGCAGTACGAAATTTTAAAATAAGTTTTTATTTCTTGTGTCGTAATCATGCGATCGAAGTGAAAGTTTGCATAATGAAGCTACGCAATAATTTTCCTTTAATTGTACATAACTCTATGGCCTATACATATAACAATCCAAAATGTCGACCATCCGAAATATTAAGACGGTTCTCAATATCTGCGAATCTTTAACAGCCATCAAACTGATTTTTTAATGTTCATAGAGGCTATGAACATACGTTCACCTATAGGACTTTCAATAACCTGGTGGGCACAAATCCAACATGGATTAAATGGACCTTTACTCGCGATTTAACCATCCGAGTACAGTGAAATTTGGTACGGCAAATGCTTATACAAATGTTAATCCACTGGCATCTAATTTATTTCAATTGCTTTCATAACCACGAGATGGCAGCTGTGCGAAATGTGAAAATCTTGTTTTTACGTCTTGTGCCTTAACCATGCGATTGAAGTTTGAATACCACACGTACACAATAATCTTCATGTAATAACACATAACTCTAAGACCCACATATCAAAATCCAACATGGTGACCATCCATAATATTAGACTGTTCTCAATATCTACGAATCTATTACAGCAATCAAACTGAAATTTTGTATGTTGATAGAGGGAATTAACATTAAGTAGGATATATAAAAATAGGCTTTAGTTCTTCACGGAACTACTTGTTATTACTGACTGAAGAAGATCTCAAAGTACAGTAGGTCGAAATATGTACATTTTTAATATGTTTCAAAACTTATTGAATGGCGTATTCTTTAACATCTTATAACAAAGTCTTATAAAAAATTATCAGCAACAAATTCAGTCTTTGGCCGGAAGAGGTTATTGATAACACAGGTCTAGACGATTTTTCCTTTCTTGGTTTTGACTCTTATTTTACATGGACATTGTTCATCTGAATTCAGAAGTGCCGTTACTTTTGTCATATCACATACCAATAATTTATAATTACATTAATTTTCATTAACAAGATATTGCAAAATTTCACAATATCTCTACTGTTGGCTGATAAAACCTGATGATCCTACTCGAGTGTACAAGAGAAAAAGCAGTATGAGAAGCTTTGCATCCAAGTGGCCACGGTTCCATTGACTTCATCATACAACTGAACACAAACTGTTTTTTTCTTTGATATGTATTTGTTACAATATGTCTTAAGTGAATGTGTTTATTATTTTCATGTACTAAACTCTGCCTGCTATAAAGAAACAATACAATGCAGATTTTCAAGTTCACGCATCTTGTAATGATTTCTTACGTAGTTTTTTAAAAAACGTGATGTGATACAGGAACATAGAATACATTTCCGTAATTCATACACTTTCAATATACGAAAACAGTTATTGAATCCAAAAGAAGGTCTCCAAAATAATTATTTTGTAGACCTGTGTAATTGATAGTAGGCTACAACATTTCACTCGGTTAACACAATGTACTCTCAATTACTGTGTCACGGGAAAAACAAGTAGTTTCGTGCAGAACTATTTCATTTATCCTACTTATATTAATTGCCTCTATCAACATACAAAATTTCAGTTTGATTGCTGTAATAGATTCGTAGATATTGAGAACCATCTAAATATTTCGGTTGGTCGCCATGTTGGATTTTTATATATGCAGGCCATAGAGTTATGTACTATTGCGTAGGTTAATTATTCAAACGTTCACTTCGATCGCAAGGTTAATACACAGAGAAATAAAAACTTAATTTTAAAATTGTGCACAACCGCCATTTTGACGTTACGTGAACAATATATCGAACTAAATTAGATGACATTGCATTACAATGTTTACAAACATTTACTTTACCATATTTCACTGCGCTCAGACGGTTAATTCGCGAGAAAAGTCTATCAAAAAGTTTCACATTCGCTTGGCCGCCATGTTCGTTTTGTATTTTACAGTTTTTTTAGATGTCTTATAGATGAACATCTAGTAGGGCTATTTATCAACGTACAAAGTTTCAGGGTGATATCAGTAATAGTTTCGGAGATATAGAATGCTGCCGAAATATTTCGCACAGCCGACATGTTGGATTGGTGGGAAGTAATCAAAATTTGAAGGGCACGGTCGGGGTCGGCCAATATAATACTATGACCTTACCGAGTTTCATTGAAGTTGCTCCAGCCGTTTAGAAGTAATTTGGGACTCACACACACACACACACACACACACACACACACACACACCGACACGGACAAAAGGTGATCTCATAAGCCTATTTTTTTCATGAAATAGGCTAATAACGTGTAAAAATTCCAGCATAACCTGAAAAAAAATACAGTTGATTAACATAAGTAACTTCTTCAGGTTCATTTTTGCATGTCCCAGTAATTGGGAGTACGTTGTGTTGACGGACACCGACTGGAAAGTTGTAATATCAATTAGATGTAAGTTATACTGCACAGGTTTGACATATTCAGTTGTTGTTGCCGATTCATTTAGGGACTTTGCGACATGGTGATTTTGTAGCCTTGTGCACTTGGTTGTGTGCAAAATTCGTCTGATATTCTGTATTATTGTTGTATATGTCGGTGGCGTAGTTGGTAGCATGCTGATCTTCTATGCCCAAGGTCCAGGGTTCAAACCCGGCCGAAGTTGTCAGACTTTTTAAGCGCGTTAAAAATCCCTCACTATGCCTTCCTTCGGAGGGTAAGTAAAGCCGGTGGTCCCATGTCATAGATTTATGGCATGTTAAAGAACCTTCCACTAATTACACCTGTGTGAAGCTAAATTAGGTTAGGTTACACATTTGACAAATGCTCTTAGGTTCCGACGTCGTCGCCAGGAGTCGACTGCGGTGCCATCTGGCAACCAGATTCTGAACTAGTAGTCTCTGACAGTGGCGTTTGGCGGCAAAATTAGGATTTACTTGAAAAAATTCAATGTCTGCAGTCCTTACTTGAATTGAAATCAGATAACACTGGTTATCAGACAGATTCTACACACACCCAAAGTACATGGGGCTACATGACCACGTTGTCGCAGCCCCTAAACTGAGGAACCAACCAACCAACCATCAAACCATCCCAACATTTGTGAGCTCATAAACATAAACCACGAGGAACTTTGCAAAGGGAATGTAAACATGAGTAATGCACAAGTTCAACATAGAAAATCTTTCCCATAATTCAGAGTGCCTCGTAAGTCTTAAAAGGATGAGCACCACAAGGGAATATGTGGCATTTGTTATACATGTATTCTCTTTATATCCTGCCAGTGGGTTATGGTTCACAGCACGGTGATGTTCTATTAGTACTCTGAGTTCGTTACCTGACTTGTTCAAGTCAGATAACTTGAGCGGCTTCGGTGGCGTAGTTGGTAGCATGCTGAGTTTCTATGCCCAAGATCGCGGGTTCAAACCCGGCAGAAGTCGTCGGATTTTTAAGAGTGTTAAAATCCCTCAGCATGCCTTCCTTAGGAGGGGAAGTAAAGCCGGCGGTCCCATGTCATAGATTTATGGCATGTTAAAGAACCTTCCACTAATTACACCTGTGTGAAGCTAAATTATAGTTTAAACATTTGACAAACGCCTTAGGTTCCTACGTTCGTCGCCAGGAGCCGACTGCGGTGGCGTCTGGTAACTAAGTTCTGAACTAGTAGTCGTTGACGGTGGCGTTTGGCGGCAAACATAGGAACTACTTGAAAAAAATTCAATGTCTGCAGTCCGTACTTGAATTGAAAACAGAACACACACTAAAACAGCCATCACAATTAACACATGTTATCAGACAGATTCTACACACACCCAAAGTACACGGGGCTACATGACCGCGTTTTCGCAGCGCCTAAACCTAGGAACCAACCAACCATCAGATATCTAGCGATCCATTAAGGTAATGGTGGTAGCTGTGAGATCATCTGCCCCTGTTATGTGCTACTTCTACTCTTAATGCTACTGCTAACTGCTAATTAACAAACTAAACTAAATTACCCATCTCTTGACGTAATGACTAGCATTCTTGGCTGTCACTGCGAAAGTCTCAGTTCGTTTTCTGGCTCCGTCAAGAAATGTATTCTGTATGCATGTATTTATTTATTCGGAGCGTTGTTGTAAGGTTGTTCACTCAGTCCCCCCAGGGGCTCACATCTAGTGAGACGTGGCTTGGCGACCACGGGGCCCCAGCTGAGTCCGGCATAGCTTCCACTTACTTGTGCTGTGCTCCTCTCCGTCTTCTTTCCTGTCGATCTAATTTGGTCAATTCTTATTCTCTTCCGACCCCGACGGTATTAGGGTCTCCGAGGCCTAGGGAGTCTCTTCCTTTCCCGCCTTAATTGGCCATTGTCTCATCTTTTCTGATATCCTCCTTCTACGAGGGGTCAGCCTTCTTTTTCTTTTCATGTTATCTCCTGCCTTCTGTCCACGGCCCTCGAGGAGGCAGGATGTATGTATCCCCACCACTTCTGGTGCACCCTGGATATTGCTGCACCCTCAAGGGCTCATGGCTGGTGAGTTCGCGGAGTTGGCGACCCTGAGGGATTCCTGAGCTGGGTCCGGTTTTCTCCCTTTTCCCATTACCTCTGGGGCTGACCCTCTCCTCTTTAATTTTCCTATCTGCCTTTCATGGCTCTTCTTCCTTACAAGTCCTTCAATCCGCATTCTTCGAGGGTTAATGGCATTTCATTTCCTCCTGCCCTTTTTTCCTTACTCTCCTTTTGTTGACCATTTCTTCTACTAGTATATAAGTTAATTTTAGTTACAGTTTACATTTCATTTTCATCTTCACGTTCACCCAAACCATTAGGGGCTGATAACCTAGATGTTAGGCCTCTTAAAACAAAAATTATCATCATCTAAATCATGTTCACTATATCCTCGCCGCAAGATGGGGGCTTCATTCATTCCATTCCTTGATCTGGTCGGAGACTGGAAGCAGGCTGTGGATTTTTAGCCTTTTTTCAATTTTGAAAAAATAGGCTTATGAGATCACCTTTTGTCCGTGTGTGTGTGCGTGTGTGTGTGTGTCTGTGTGTGTGTGTGTGTGAGGTGTGTGTGTGTCCCCCCCCTAATAAAATCTAAACGGCTGGAGCGATTTCAATGAAACTCGGTAAGTTCATAACGCTATTCCCGGCGACCTCGACTGTGCCCTTCAAATTTTGTTACGTCTCTCCAATCCAACATGGCGGCATTCAATATCTCCGAAACTATTACCGAGATCACCCCAAAATTGTGTACTGTGGTAAAGGGCACTACTAGAAGTTCACCTATGAGACTTTCAAAAACCTGGTGACTACAAAACCAACATGGCGGCCAAGCGAATTTGAGACTTTAAATAGACTTTTCTCGCGATTTAACTATCCAAACATAATGAAACTTGGTACAGCAATTGTTTATACACATTGTAATGCACTGGAGTCTAATTTAGTTCAATTGTTTACATGACCTCAAAATGGCGGCTGTGCGAAATATTTCACTGACATTCTATATCTCCGAAACTAATACAGATATCACCCTGCAATTTTGTACGGTGATAAAGGGTACTGATACAAGTTTACCTATGTATTGAACCCTTGCAAAGAAGCATATGAGACTCAGTTTCGGGGGGTGTATCGGTTCATATCGTAAGTTGTTGTAAAAGCGCTTCATTAACTTGCAGGGTAACATATAACAAAATAACATGCAGGAAAGAGTGAAGCCAGGGTTAAAACAAATGAATTTAATAAACAAATCACCATATTTACACTCAACAATTAACAAAATAAAACTCCCATCTGACTCCCACTTAATAAAAATGCCAAAAACTAGGCCAAAATCTCTGGAGAGATTAATTACATGGACCAAGTGTCCCTAAAGAAAATAACAAAAGTGACTATGTATGCGCGTATGTCGTTCTACATGCTTCACGATGTGTACAAACGAATGTGTGATTCGTCATCATCCAGAATAATCATTCAGACAACGAATCCACATTTCTTAGAGCTAGACCGACACGGGGGAACACAACTACAATACTTAAAAAAACTAAACCGACACTTCCTAGACCTAATATAAACAACACAATAATTTCCGCGTGAAATTAGAATCAAATTGCCGTAGCAACATTTACTGCCTAAAAACTTAGGACTTCTCACACAAATCAACACAAGTACATTAACACGTGACCAATAAAAAAATACACATATGACCGCCGTCAAAATTTACAAGTACTCTACCACTACACCACAGGTGTCACACAAAATTACATGAATCGAGTCATAAACAAAACAATAGGCTCACAGCCAACATTTACGTTATTAATACAATATTTTACCCATACAACGAACAAGAAGCCGTTACACACATGGCGAACTCCCAATTAAATTATGGCTTAAAAATAACCATCACAATGAACAGGTTTGCTACATGAAAGCTTACGGGGGCCAGTCGGACAATCAGGACTGCCTATCAAATAAGTCACAGGCAAAACAGGCGATTTGTGGAACTCTGCATATCTGTCAACCCACGTGTCAATAACCTCGACCTCCCAGGACATGGGGTCGAATCTCGAAGAAGTGTGCCCCAAAGCACAATAAATATGTGTGTGTGTGTCAGAATAATATGGACAAGAAACAGCGGTCTCCCTAGAGCACCCTGTCTTTCCATCAAGAAAAAATACAACAACAGCAAAAATATGAGAGCGGTAGGACCTCTACCCCCTCCTCACGTAGAATCAACACACACTTGACACAGTAACACACACAGAATCACACGTATGGGTTTTGACAGACCCTGAAATAAAAAGACATAAATATATTCCACTCGCTGGCGCCACCGTTCTATGCCGTGACTAGTTAACCTGAAAAGGACTCAAAAAATCTATCAAATTTAGAACGAAGGTGTTCTACAAATTACATTTTAAGTTGGTGCGCTTGGCAACTCTAATATGAATAATAACCTGTTCAGCAAATATCTTACAGTAATTACCTCCCATTCCTATCACAAATATTAACGTTAATAAAGCTCCATTTATCGAATGTAACGGGTTTCGCATTTGCATGGATAAAAATCACGTACGCCCGCCGCGCACATTAAATATGACTCCCAAAGAAAAACAAATATACAACAAACACTTTGGCCACGCGCCAACGGACATTTAAAACATTTAGTGTCGGTGTACGAAAAACTCTAAACAACACGAAAAGAAACATGACTATTTACAAAAGTTCCCCGGCCAAATCTAACTACATAATTGAAATAATTCAATTGTTGTACATCACCGATCAGCTTGTAGAACTTAAGACATCCTTCTCAGCCCATCTCCCTATGGACAGATTAACACTCCATCGTGGTCGTCTGCGTCGAATCGTTGAAGATCATCCCAACTCCAAACCACGTGTTGAGCATCTTGGTATCGACTCCTTGGCAGAAAAGTTCAATGTTAATTATTTGACCTAGCTATAATCGCTTGCAGGTTACTCAATTCGCCCACAAATTGTCCTAATGCGATTAATTGCGAAGACTTGCCCTAGATATCTCGCACACACGCACAATAAACACATACAAAATACACTGAAATTTGTACATAAAATATACACTTCGAGACCACGTCACTGGCTCGATAATAAGTTTAAAATCTTGACTGCACAGGCAGTCGCTATCTTGCTCGGTATTTCCCTACTGTACTGTTGACCTTCGCTCTGGTGAGCGCTAATTAGGTTGTTACAAGACTTGCCCCTCAGAGCTGAAATGGTCGTCTTTAAGAAAATGTTACAAGTCACCACGCACACTGCGTGAAATATTAGCTCACAAAATAAAATTGAGTTCAGATAAAATGTACTAGAGCGTTATAATTCGTTATTACGACTGATGTGAATTTAGCCCCTCAGAGCTCACAAATAAATGTAACTTCAACTAATTCAGAGCGTTAAAATCGCTATACAAACGGGCGTGAAGTTAGCCTCTCAAGGCTCCAAAACGAATGACTTTGAATAATTTCGAGCGTTAAAAATCGTTGCACAAACGGGCGTGAAGTTAGCCTCTCAAGGCTCCAAAACGAATGACTTTGAGTAGCGTCATGCCAAACTATTTATTAGAAACTGACAGGGGACGGAGGAGTGGGGTGGAATTGGATAAAAATTTCCAGAGTTTTTATCTCACAAAAATGGGACTAGTGTCATTCTTCTTCAAATAAATCAAACGTCTCAATGCACTCGTGCGGAGATCAGTCCGTTCGGCGGTTCTTTAGATAATCAATTCCGCGGACTTTTTACTACTGACGCTGTCCATCGCGTGATCATGGCTTGGTCTCTCGTGATTGGCTGATTCAATCGTAGGTTCGTTGCAAGTGACTCGTGATCATTCTTTTATGCTCCCCAATCTGGAGCAAGTAGTTGCTCAATTTGGCCTTGAACCCGGCTAAATCTAGCCGTCCCCCAAGAATAGCTACCAGCTCTGCTCCTGTTGCAATCATTACGAAACGCTAGCCTCCCTTTTATCCATGTCCACTTCCTCAAGTACTGCCTGGGCTGCATTAATAATAATAATAAATATGAATACTTATTTATCGTAGATCAATAAGGGTTCATTTATCCTCAGCAAGGTTTTGAAATTCGAAGCAATTGATTGATTTGGATTTCAAAAACAAAATCCACCGTAGTAACAACACATCTCTTTAATACCTCGCTCAGCTGCTCGTGTGTACACCCCTCTGACTCAATTAGTGTGCGCTCTTTCTCGCCGGAATGTCATTCATACTTCTTCACTAGGTCTCCCCCTTCTCCTCTGTGATTGCCACTCCTGTCGTCTCAGCTGCTTGTTGTTTACAAACAAAGCGCGTACTCGGGCGCTCCACGTATATTTGAGTGTTGGCTCTCAAAATAAAATTTTTGCAATACAGATTTTGCACACATCATCTTTCCTAGTCATCAAATGGTTCCCTTCTGTAGTAAGGTTTTAAATTGGCGCTATTAAAAACAGATTTTGCACCAGTGCTCATTTCTTCAAGCCTGTAGGCATTATTACCCAGATTCTTAATTACCCGGAACGGGCCAATACATTTTGGACAGAATTTTGCGAAGACTTTGTTCTTAGGGTCGGATATCGGTGGTCTACGAACTCTTGTAACTCGCGGTGAAACTTCTTTCCTCGGTACCGTCTCAGCCTTCGGTCCGCTTGGTTCCTCATGTGCTCTCTCGTTCGCTGGATTCGCAACTCATGCGCTAATAGTGGATCCCTTGGGCATGGAATAATCTTGTCCCAAGTTCTTTCTGGCAACCTGTTGTGGTGTACAATCAGTGGCATTTGACCCGTCGACTCGTGCTTAGTGGTGTTCATGCACATCTCAATTGCCCCTACTTTGTCAACCCATTTATTATGATCGTTAGGAATCATTACTCTGTAGTACTTGGCAACACAGCGAATCGTTCTCTCGCTCGGATTTCCACAAGGATGACGAATGCTTGAAAATACGTGTATTATTCCTAGGCTCTCCAAACCTTGCCTAAAAACATTACTCGTGAAATAGGTACCATGATCTGATAAAATGGATTCCGGCTTCCCAAGCATCGGAATAACTTTGTTCTGAATTCGACTGAGGACTTGTTTTGATGTCGTCTTCTGGATTGGACATAGCACGACCATCTTTGAAAATACATCGACACACACCAGAAGGTGTCGGCATCGACGCTTCCCTTTTACTAAAGGACCAAAGCAATCGATAGCGAGCATCTCGCATGGTTTTTGAGGTAATAGTGGTCTTGGAGGTTGTTTCAGAATGAAGTTGTTCGGTTTCGTGCGCTGGCATGCGTCACAAGTTCTAATTACTTCAACAATGGTGAATCGCATCTTAGGCCAAGTGAAAGTCTCCCCTATCGTAGCTTCAGTCTTTTCCGTGCCGATATGTGCTAGGCTCTCGTGGACATGCCAAGTCAATCCCCTCTGTAGTGATGCTGGAACTAGGATTCGCAGTTTAGTATGATGCTCATCCACGTACTTATGTAACAAGTTATTTAAGTAGTGAAATCTCGCTTCTTTAGCACGGGCTTCTCGGTACTCAGGTGAATTTGGTGATAATTCCTTCCTATAGAACTTTATCATCATCATCATCATCACCATCCATGGGTCTGCTTCTTGCACCTTCCGAATATCCTTCAATCTCGCCAAAAACTCACGAGCCTTAGGTGTCAATGTAATATTGTGAACTTCCGCTGTTACTTCGTTTCCGTCCTCAGGATTTCTACTCAAAGCATCTGGTATGACGTTCATCCTTCCAGGGCAATGCTCGATCGTGATGTCAAACTGCTGTATGTAGATGGACCAGCGCGTAACTCTCTCACTTGCCATTGTTGTCTTGAATAAAAATGTCAGTGCATGGTGGTCGGTTCTAACAATGATGGAATAGCCGTAGATCATCTTACGCCACAGTTGAAGAGAATTTAAAATTGCTAGCAGCTCAAGTTCCGTCACGGTGTAGTTCCTCTCATGTTTCCTTAATTTACGACTCGTAAATGCCAATTACGATTTCTTCTTGGGTTCTTCAGCGTCCTCTTGGTACAGCATAGCACCGATTCCAATCAATGAAGCATCTGCTTGAATAATAAATCGCTTCTCAAAATCCGGATATCCAAGTTTCACACAGTTTTCCAATAAATCCTTCGTGGCTCCAAAAGACCTGTCGCACTCCTCGTTCCATGACCATCGATTTGCCTTCTTCAACATCTCCTGCATAGGTGCTACTGTTTCTGTGTAACCAGGGCAATTTTCTTTGAAGAAGCCTGTCACTCCCAAAAACGCTCTCACAAGTTTGACTTTAGTAGGTGTGGGAAATTTCTTAATAGCATCAATCTTGGCTGGATTAAGCCGCACGCCCTCAACATCAATTATAAGCCCCAAATATAAAATCTCGCTCTGGCAAAAATGTGATTTCTTTAGGTTGATTTTGAAGTTCATGGTTCTCAAGTTGTCCAAAAGTTTATTTAAATTTATCAGGTGTTCCTCCATTGTTTCAGATGCAATTAATATGTCGTCAACATATCTCGTGGTGAAGCTCTTGACCTCCTCAGTCAGATTCCTATCTAGTGCTCTGATGAGTGCACATCCCGCAGTTTTCACGCCAAAGGGCATTCGACACCAGATATAACTTTGATTATCGAATAAAAATCCCGTCAACAGTTGGGATTTTTCTTCAAGTTCAAGATGGTGGAAACTATTCGTCAAATCGACACTTGAGTATATCTTCTTCCCACGGAAGCCTTTCAAAACATCTTTGATCCTAGGTGCTTGGTCATACTCAACTAGCAGTTTACTGTTCAAAACTCGCGCGTCTAGGCAGAGCTTAATTGATCCATTTGGCTTGGCCACAGCCAATATTGCGTTGAGGTAAGGGGTTGCCGCTTTCCTTATCATGCCAGAATCTAATAAATTAGTAATAATGTCCTTCACCTGAGAAAAATGTTTCTCTGGGATCGGGTACAATTTACTTTTAAATGGGGTCCAGTCTGTCACTTGCATGGCATATTGAAAATTTAAAACTTTTCCAGGTATGGTATCAAAAGCTCCTTTATGTATTCTCAAAATTTCTTCCAGTTTTCTTCTATCAGGTTCCCCTACGATGGCCTCCTTAAGTCGCTCCTGAAGTAGAATTTCAAATTTAGTTCCGCTAATTTCTTCTTCCGCCAAATGTACCCAAAGTTCCTGCGAAATATCTCGGCTGTCAATTTCTACCACTGCTGTCTGGCTGACTCGCTCCCCCGTCAAGTTCTTATCTCCGGCCTCATTAGTGCGTTCTTCAACAACCCAAGTATTTGCCTCTCTCTCCAACGGACTCTCCTCCATGTTTAAACCCACATGATTCAACCCCTCTACTTGTTTGAAACTTACAGTGTTGTTATGTAAGTCAATTACAGCATGAAAATCGCAGATGAAGTTGGCTCCTAAAATTATGTTGTAATTCATCTTCGGAATGACAATGAATGTTTGCGAAAAAGTATGGTTCAATATTTCCAGATCTAAAAATGCTTGCTGTTTACAATTTATAGTTTTGTCAGGAATAACACCTCTGACTTTCATTAGCGGTACCGGCATAATTGGAACAGTTTGTTTTCTTCCTATTTCTTTTATCAAAACTTCAGTGACTAAGCTCACCTGGCTACCTGTATCAATCAAACATCTCACCCTCATGCCTCCAATATGCGCGTAAATAATTGGTAGTTGTCTGATAACATTTTCACGGTTCTT
Source organism: Meconema thalassinum (assembly GCA_946902985.2). Taxonomy (NCBI): domain Eukaryota; kingdom Metazoa; phylum Arthropoda; class Insecta; order Orthoptera; family Tettigoniidae; genus Meconema; species Meconema thalassinum. The sequence goes on from OX336393.1 coordinate 183,825,965, forward strand.
CACCACTTCCTCCAGGCAGTCGTCCGGGAATGCTACCCACTCTCCTATATTGGCCACTATCATCTCTTCTCGCTCCCTGGCAACCTCCATTTTCAGACTATCATTTTTCAGTTCATTTGGAGTTTTTTTTAAATCCCGGGACCCATTTGTCGTGTTTCGCCGGTTGCCGTCCTGTCGCTCCTGTTGCCTCAATAAACTCTCTGCCCCCTCTCCTTGATGATTGTCTGGGCTCTGTATGTTTGCCATGGCACGCCCCCACTTTTCCTTCTCCGTTTCTTCGGCACTTAATTGATCCAAGTATTTTCGTGACTCAATATATCGCTCGTCCCAGTTGTTCCGATAATCTCCCCTATTTTCTTGGCGATAGTTCCTTCCGTCATTCCATCTGCCGTCTCCATTTCTTTGGTAAGGTCTACCTTGTCTCTGGTTTCCCCTCTAAATTGTGTACTCCCGCTGGTACGTCCATTGATTGTTCTGATTTTGGTTGTTCTGATTGTATCTCCCGCGGTTATTCTGATAGTTTTGATTATTATTGTTGAACTGGTTTCGGCCGTCAAAATCTTGCCTTCTCGGTGTAAATTGTGTCCCTGTGGACTGAGTCTTGGTTTGGTTCCCCTGGCTGTGATTATTTTGGAGTCCCTGAACTACCTCTGCCGTGTTGACACATTCCATATTCCTCCTTCCTGTCTGTGGGCTCACCATACTCGTCTCGTCTAAGTGTCTGAGTAATTCTTCGGCTTGGACTGCGGTTTGAATGTTTCCTGCGACTAATAGTTGTTGAATATGCATTGGGAGTTGTTTCCCGATGGTTAGAACCATATTTTGCTCGCTAGGCGGGTCGTCAAAATCTCTGAATTTTACCAAATGCTGGCTGAAGAATTCTGAAAATCGGGTCGGATGCGTACTATGATATTTTCGCGTGTACAGGTCCATCCTTAACCCTTGCTGTAAAGAAGGGCTCCAAAACTTCTTTAAAAATGCTTCGCGGAATTGAGCCATGTCTGTGAAAGTATACTTAAAGCTTAAAAACCAGGTTAGGCTGGGTCCTTCTAAAAATGTCTCCACTAGTCTTAATTGTTTCTCAGGGCCGATGTGCTGGTCATTAAAGTAATCAGTTAATTGTCGTAGAAAGGCTTTGGGAGTGGTTCCTCAATGTTCCTTAAATTTATCGGGCTTGAAATCATTACCCCGAATGACTTGGATGACTTGGGCGGGTGCCAAGTTCGGTTGTGGTGTAGAAGTCTCTCCCCTGTATTGCTGGAATGCGTTACTCGTTAGTCTGGGACTTTGACCCCGGCTGGTATCCTCAGCCAACTTCAAGCCTGCAGGACTTCCAATACTTGTTTGCTTCTCCGGTATATTTTCAGCCGAAAATAATGTCGCATTCTCTAAAGATCTAATCTCGTTTTTGATTATTAAATCTGAGTGTTCCTGTAATTTTGATTTTACATTTTCCTCCAATGCCTGCATTCGCTTTAAAACTGTCAGCCTGTCTTCCTTATTTGCGTGAGCCTGCTGGTCCCAATCTCGCCGGATCCTACTTTTCAAGCTGTTAAATTTCTCCTCGTTCCTTTCCTGTTTTTCTCTAGCTGTTCCCCTATTTCTTGGATCTGCTGGTGTGTTTTGCCGAACTGCTCTCCAACCTCTTCTCTCATGACCTCTTGTGTTTTTATTAACTGGCCTTCCAGATTATCCCGAGTCTTAATGAGCTGCTCTCCTACCTCCTCTCTTATGATCTCTTGTGTTTTACTAGCTGTTCTCCTACTTCTTGTATTCGCTGTTGTGTTTTGCCTAATTGCTCCTCTAAGTTCTCCCGCAAGTGCATCCGTTCGGTTTCGGCCTTAACCTCGACTTTATCAATTTCTTTTATTAATTATAGCACGTTGCTGTCTACCGAATTAATTTGTTGCTGCAACTTTTCTTGGGTTTTCTTCATTCCCGCGGTGTTATTGACACATGCTGCCTCTATCTGCTTGAGTTTATCTGCCACCATCTCGTCAAATTGTACTAATTTGTTATCAAACTTCGCCTCCAACTTCTTAATTTCGCCTAACTGTTTGACGTTGTTCTCCGCAACCTCGCCTGCCAGTTTCTCTACCTTTTTAACGCTCTGATTAATGTCATTAGTGATCTTTCCTAATTGTTCGATTTGTGTTACCGCCTGTTGTGATAATTTGTGATTTAGTTCATTTAATTGTTTGTCCGTGTCTAATTTTTGGACCTCTAATTGGACCGAAATACTACCGCTCATGTCATGTAATTGTCTTTCACAGTCTATCATCTGCGCTTGTAACTGGACCGTAATGTCGTTTAATTGTTTATCATTATGCTCACGCTGAGCTCCTAATTGTTCTTTTAATTGTTTTTCACTATGCTCACGCTGAGCTCCTAATTGTTCTTTTAATTGTTTTTCCGTCTTTACGGACATCTGTTCTAATTGTTTATTATTGTCTTCGCTTATTTCCTCCTTCATGTTCTTTAACTGCTCTTCCGTTTTTGCGGACATTTGGATCGACATCTGTTCCAACAATCCCTTAATTTCATCAACAATCGCCATTTCACACACAAAAATATATTCAGAGAAAACAGGGTCATGCGCCAAGATTTCAGTCATATACACGCATACATGTCATAACATTTAAATATTACTGGCTCTAATTTAATGAAAATTTCAGTAACAAAATTTACTGAATAAAATTACACTTATTCCCAAACAACAAAATAACCCCTAGTGATCTGCTTTTAAATTCCTAACCAACAGAATTTACGAAAAACACCAATTAACCGAAGTCAATTAAATGTCAAATATAAGGCAACACCTTCCTGCTTTGACTGAGTTCAATAATAATGCAAATATTCTAATTTTAATGCCGGGCGCCAGAACAGGTTTATAACAAATACAATATCAAATTCTAACCTTGTTCAATATCTCTAACTTTAGGAACTCAGTGATTTTTCTAATGCACATGGCGGTACAACATCGCCTCAATTTACTGAATGTACATGTCCGCTTGACCTGGCATCATTTCTCAACGAAATAAATATGAGATCAGCGAAGCAACAACAACAACAACAATCCCCACTTGGGCAGCCATTTTTGTTTTATGAACCCTTGCAAAGAAGCATATGAGACTCAGTTTCGGGGGGTGTATCGGTTCATATCGTAAGTTGTTGTAAAAGCGCTTCATTAACTTGCAGGGTAACATATAACAAAATAACATGCAGGAAAGAGTGAAGCCAGGGTTAAAACAAATGAATTTAATAAACAAATCACCATATTTACACTCAACAATTAACAAAATAAAACTCCAATCTGACTCCCACTTAATAAAAATGCCTAAAACTAGGCCAAAATCTCTGGAGAGATTAATTACATGGACCAAGTGTCCCTAAAGAAAATAACAAAAGTGACTATGTATGCGCGTATGTCGTTCTACATGCTTCACGATGTGTAAAAACGAATGCGTGATTCGTCATCATCCAGAATAATCATTCAGACAACGAATCTACATTTCTTAGAGCTAGACCGACACGGGGGAACACAACTACAATACTTAAAAAAACTAAACCGACTCTTCCTAGACCTAATATAAACAACACAATAATTTCTGCGTGAAATTGGAATCAAATTGCCGTTGCAACATTTACTGCCTAAAAACTTAGGACTTCTCACACAAATCAACACAAGTACATTAACACGTGACCAATAAAAAATACACATATGACCGCCGTCAAAATTTACAAGTACTCTACCACTACACCACAGGTGTCACACAAAATTACATGAATCGAGTCATAAACAAAACAATAGGCTCACAGCCAACATTTACGTTATTAATACAATATTTTACCCATACAACGTACAAGAAGCCGTTACACACATGGCGAACTCCCAATTAAATTATGGCTTAAAAATAACCATCACAATGAACAGGTTTGCTACATGAAAGCTTACGGGGGCCAGTCGGACAATCAGGACTGCCTATCAAATAAGTCACAGGCAAAACGGGCGATTTGTGGAACTTTGCATATCTGTCAACCCACGTGTCAATAACCTCGACCTCCCAGGACATGGGGTCGAATCTCGAAGAAGTGTGCCCCAAAGCACAATAAATATGTGTGTGTGTGTCAGAATAATATGGACAAGAAACAGCGGTCTCCCTAGAGCACCCTGTCTTTCCATCAAGAAAAAATACAACAGCAAAAATATGAGAGCGGTAGGTCCTCTACCCCCTCCTCACGTAGAATCAACACACACTTGACACAGTAACACACACAGAATCACACGTATGGGTTTTGACAGACCCTGAAATAAAAAGACATAAATATATTCCACTCGCTGGCGCCACCGTTCTATGCCGTGACTAGTTAACCTGAAAAGGACTCAAAAAAAATCTATCAAATTTAGAACGAAGGTGTTCTACAAATTACATTTTAAGTTGGTGCGCTTGGCAACCCTAATATGAATAATAACCTGTTCAGCAAATATCTTACAGTAATTACCTCCCATTCCTATCACAAATATTAACGTTAATAAAGCACCATTTATCGAATGTAACGGGTTTCGCATTTGCATGGATAAAAATCACGTACGCACGCCGCGCACATTAAATATGACTCCCAAAGAAAAACAAATATACAACAAACACTTTGGCCACGCGCCAACGGACATTTAAAACATTTAGTGTCGGTGTACGAAAAACTCTAAACAACACGAAAAGAAACATGACTATTTACAAAAGTTCCCCGGCCAAATCTAACTACATAATCGTTGAAGATCATCCCAACTCCAAACCACGTGTTGAGCATCTTGGTATCGACTCCTTGGCAGAAAAGTTCAATGTTAATTATTTGACCTAGCTATAATCTCTTGCAGGTTACTCAATTCGCCCACAAATTGTCCTAATGCGATTAATTGCGAAGACCTGCCCTAGATATCTCGCACACACGCACAATAAACACATAAAAAATACACTGAAATTTGTACATAAAATATACACTTCGAGACCACGTCACTGGCTCGATAATAAGTTTAAAATCTTGACTGCACAGGCAGTCGCTATCTTGCTCGGTATTTCCCTACTGTACTGTTGACCTTCGCTCTGGTGAGCGCTAATTAAGTTGTTACAAGACTTGCCCCTCAGAGCTGAAATGGTCGTCTTTAAGAAAATGTTACAAGTCACCACGCACACTGCGTGAAATATTAGCTCACAAAATAAAATTGAGTTCAGATAAAATGTACTAGAGCGTTATAATTCGTTATTACGACTGATGTGAATTTAGCCCCTCAGAGCTCACAAATAAATGTAACTTCAACTAATTCAGAGCGTTAAAATCGCTATACAAACGGGCGTGAAGTTAGCCTCTCAAGGCTCCAAAACGAATGACTTTGAATAATTTCGAGCGTTAAAAATCATTGCACAAACGGGCGTGAAGTTAGCCTCTCAAGGCTCCAAAACGAATGACTTTGAGTAGCGTCATGCCAAACTATTTATTAGAAACTGACAGGGGACGGAGGAGTGGGGTGGAATTGGATAAAAATTTCCAGAGTTTTTATCTCACAAAAATGGGACTAGTGTCATTCTTCTTCAAATAAATCAAACGTCTCAATGCACTCGTGCGGAGATCAGTCCGTTCGGCGGTTCTTTAGATAATCAATTCCGCGGGCTTTTTACTACTGACGCTGTCCATCGCGTGATCATGGCTTGGTCTTTCGTGATTGGCTGATTCAATCGGAGGTTCGTTGCAAGTGACTCGTGATCATTCCTTTATGCTCCCCATTCTGGAGCAAGTAGTTGCTCAATTTGGCCTTGAACCCGGCTAAATCTAGCCGTCCCCCAAGAATAGCTACCAGCTCTGTTCCTGTTGCAATCATTACGAAACGCTAGCCTCCCTTTTATCCATGTCCACTTCCTCAAGTACTGCCTGGGCTACATTAATAATAATAATAAATATGAATACTTATTTATCGTAGATCAATAAGGGTTCAGTATATTTCATAAACCTGTAAAGTACAAAACGAACATGGCGACCAAGCGAATTTGAAATATTTTAATAGACTTTTCTCGTGATTTTACTCTCTGAGCGCCGTGAAATGTGGTACAGTAAATGATTTTGCAGTTTGTAATGCGCTGCCATCTAATTTTATTCAATTGTTTACATAACCTCAAGATGGCGGCTGTGCGAAATTTTAAAATTAAGTTTTTATTTCTTGTGTCGTAATCATGCGATCGAAGTGAAAGTTTGAATAATGAACCTAGGCAATAATTGTCCTTGAATGGTACATATCTCTATGGCCTATACATATAACAATCCTAAATGGCGAGCTTCCGAAATATTTAGACGGTTCTCAATATCTATGAATCTTTTACAGCAACCAAACTGAATTTTTTAATGTTCATAGAGACTATGAACATATGCTCACCTATAGGACTTTCAGTAACCTGGTGAGCACAAATCCAACATGGCGGCGACGCGAAGTATAAATATTTAAATGGACGTTTCTCGCGAATTAACTATCCGAGTGCCGTGAAACGTTGCACGTTAAATGCTTATACAAATGTTGATCCACTGGCATCTAATTTATTTCAATTGTTTGCATAATCACAAGATGGCTGCTGTGCGTAATTTTAAAATCTCGTTTTTACTTCTTGTGTTCTAATCGTAGAAGATTGTATACCACACGTACACAATAATCTTAATGTAATAGTACAAAAATAAAAATCCGACCTGGCGACAATCTGAAATATTTAGACGGTTCTCAATATCTACGAATCTGTTACAGCAATCAAACTGAAATTTTGTATGTAGATAGAGGCAATTAAAATGAGTAGGATATATGAAAATAGGCTGTATAGTTCTTCACGGAACTACTTGTTCATCATCATGTTCACTCAGTATCTTGAGACAGAAGTGAGAACGGGTGGATTAGATTCCTTGTTGTTGTCTGACTAAAGGGGCTTGAACATCATGGTCACGTAGCTAAATGTACTTGTGTGTGTGTAATTCTAAATGATAACCCGTGTTATTGTGATGACCTTATTAGTGTATGTGTTTGTAATTCAGTTGAGGAGGCAGCCATGGCCTAATGTTAGGAACGATCCCGGCATTTGTCTTGTGTAGAAGTGAGAAACCACGGAAAACTACTTTCAGGATGGCTGAGATGTGAACCGTACCCTCTTCTGAGTTTTGTCTTACAATACTGTGCGTATCCAGTTCCAGCCCATAGACCAGGATTATATTTCTTGGCAGAGCCGGGAATCAAACCCGGACTTATCGGGCGACAGCAAAAAAATGCTACTGCAGTCATTCTACCATAAGGTCGTCTGGTTTGACTCTTACCTCGCCCAGCTTCTATTTCAAGCTAATGCCGGGATGGTTCCTAACTTAGGGCCACGGCCGCTTCCTATCTAAATCCAGGACTTAATAGACAATACACACACTAGTACAGCCATGACAATGACACAGGTTATCAGATAAATTCAACACGCACCCAAATACACGGGGCTGCATGACCATGATGGCGCAAAGCCCCAAATGAATGAATAACAACGACAACAAGAATAGAGGACGTAATGTATAGGTAAACAAATAGCCTCAACTTTCGAAGAATGAGAATTGGGAGATTTGTAAAGGGGCAGATTCAAGAAAGGCGATACGAAAGTGAAAGAGCGGACGTCCTATTTAATGTCACTGCGTAAAGGATAAAATAGTGGACCCAGACAAGGAATCCGTCGAGGTCACAAACTCAAGAGCCCTTGACGGTGTAATGTTATCCAGGGCAACGTCTCTTACACTAGGCTAAGCAGAGGATACCATGAAGAAAAAGATCTGTCTCCTCAAAATTGAACGTCGTCAGGGTCAAGTAAGGCAAGAAAATGAAAGACACCCTAAGTCTCAGATATCCTAATACAGTCGAGATCGGAAGAGGTTAACGACTAGAATGGTGATTAATAATAATGTTATTGGTTTTACGCCCCTTTTAACTACTGTACTGTGGCTTTTAGAGACGCCGGGATGCCAGAATTTTTTCCCAAAGGGGATCTTTGACGTGCCAGTAAATCTACTGACACGGCTCCCTTGCATTTGCGTCAGGATTCGATCCTGCAAACTTGAGAACAGCAGGCGAGAACGTTACTGCTGAGCCACGCAGCCAGCCGCTAGAATGGTGAAAGAGAGGAATTACGTACAAGTAAGTGGAAGCTGTTGTTGTTTAATTTGAGGAGCTTGGACATTGTGGTCATTTAGCCCCGTCTACTTGGGTGTGTATGCATTCTTGTCTGATAAACTGTGTTCTTGTGATGACTGTACTATAAACTGTATCAGAGGTGTCCATACAGCACGATGGCGTGCATCTGGCGCGGTCGGTCTTTAAGCGATGGTGGGGGAAGACTATATGTCTGTCTCTCTCGCTCGCTTTCCCGTCTCACTCCTTCGCGTATTGCCTTCTCTGTGTTGTGATTGATTGGTCGAACGCCGAACGGTATTTAGTATATTGTAGCCTAAAGATGAAGACAAATTGAAACAAAACAAAAATTACAAAAACAAAAACAAAACAAAAAACAAAAAAACACCAATGTGACCAAAATTGCAATGCCTTAAATAAGTTTGATAATAATAATATCGTATGGCCTCGGGTGCCGCGTGAATGCTTTGTTATTTGACACCCAAAGGGTAGCTTGCATGTCAAATTTCGTTGTTCCTTGAAGCACAATGAAAGTCAAGGGGGTTAGATATCTAAGCTCCTTGAACATTATAGCACTTTCTAGTAGAGAAATGAGGTACTTTGTGTTGGCGTAAAATCCCGAGATTAATTTTGGCATTATGAACACGGCCTACTGAATTCAAATGGGTTCTTTGGCATGCCAACATCGTATTACATGCATGTCGTAATTTTTGCCACCTTTCAAAAATCACTTACCACGGCCAGGAGCGAACCTGCAAGCTTGGGGGTTAGTAGACCGACACGTTAACCACTCACCCACCGTGGCAAGCTTAATGAGTTTAATGATACCGTGCCTTATCAATAATTCTGACTGTATTAATGCTAAGCACGTACCGACAGTAGTGGCTACGCTGGCTAAAGCGCAGCATTAGGTCATGGGGCCAAGCTCTCTGCTGACTCGGTAGACGCGTGGGTTCGAGCCCCACCGTCGGCCGTCCTTGAAATGGTTTTCCGTGGTTTCCCATTTTCAACACCAGGCAAATGCTGGGACGGTACCTTCTGACAGGCCACGGCCGATTCCTTCCACATCCTTGCCCAGTTTCATTCACCATCATTCATTTCATCTTTCATTAACTCCTCTCCTGTGGTTGGCGTCAGGAAGGGCATCCGGCCGTAAAAACCATCGCCACAAAGACTTCCATCGCATCTCATCCCCGACCCCGTTGGAAAAACGGGAATAATAAGGGGGTAGACATACATTAATGCTAAGCACGTAATCTTCAATACGCGCAGAAACGCGCGAAAAACAATGTAGATGTGTCGGACAATCAACGCATTGAACGAACAATTTGTTTGTTTACATTACATTCGGTGTGCTAGTGATCCCAACTTGACTCGGTCAGACGCCCGCAGTCAGGGCAGGCAGCTCAGCCAAGGGAGGTAGGAGTCAGCCCGTAGACGTGCGGCAGAGTTAAACTAGCACGCCGAGCGTGCAAAGGCTAGACGCCGGTGGTCTGTATTATGAAAGAAGAACGCTGACAGCTTCCCAAGCCAGCACCGCGTTGCCAACTGTGAAAGGTATTCTCAACGTCTGTTGCTGTTTGTTGATTGAAACGAGAACTATAGTTTTCACTGTTACCTGTAGGTTCTTCTATCCTACAAAGCAAATAAACTTCAGTAGGTATACGGAATAAAACTGACAAGGTCAGAGCTCACCGCTGCACAGTGGGTCAAAATCGAAATCTAGGGGGACAAAATTATTTTTACGTTTTAATCATGAATTTAGAGTGAAAGCAACGTATATCATTTGTTTACTTCATAATAAACATCAGTTAAGACGTTTATTACGCTACGTCTACACATGCAAGAAATTGTCTATGACTAGGAGTTGGATAGAGCATTCAGTTATCTCTTCAGAACAATTTTCTACCCCTAATTTACTTTTAACAAAGTCACAAAGTTCCACTTTTGACATAATCATCGAACCCAGTGCTTCAGACAGATGTGAACGTGTGAGGACTTGTTGCGCGGCATCTTCTAAATCGTAAAATAACTAAGTAAGTTGCAAAAAGATGCAAAAAATCTTATAACAGGCGTAAACTACAAGACTTTATCTACATTTTAACATTAAGTAGAAAGTGACGCAGAGTGACGCGACAAACTAAAAATTTAAGTGAAAATATAATTTTAAAAATAATAGTTAAATATTATATAATGCAAAAAATAGCTAAAATTACGTAACAATTACGCCCATTAATAATTGAAACACGTTACAAAGAACATACCTTCAGCTACATGTTCCATCAGCATCACACTAACCACAAAGACAACCAAACCACAGCCACTTGCATTCACCCTCCAATTCAGACTGCTCGAACAGTGGTGACAGATTTACACTAAGATGCGTTTATATCCCAGAATAGTGTTCGGCAATTATATGAGAATGCCGAAAAAGTAATACTTTTTGATTTTTGAATTATGAAAATAAATAATTTTGTCCTCCTAGATTTCGATTTTGGCCCGCTGTGTGCTGTCAGTGAGTGTATTGCAACATGGTTCGTTGTTGTCAATGGAAACATTTACTCCTCTTAGCACAGCCGCCATTTTTAAGTTCTCATAGAAATTGATTTAAATTCGATGCCGATATATTAAGAATTTTATGCAAATTGACCGTGCTAAGTTTCACTGCGCTCAGATAATCAGGACGCCAGAAATATCCATATAAATATTTAAATTTCACGTCGCCACCATGTTGAATTTGTGTTCATCAGGTTATTAAAAGTTCCATAGATGAACTTATGACAATAACTTCTATTAACATACAAAATTTCAGTTTGATTAATGTAATAGATTCACATACACATCTCACCTTAGGACTGGATGACAGCTGTCAGCGTTCCTCTTTCGTAATACAGACTATAGTGTGTGTGCATGTGTAATTCAGGTGAGGATTAGGAACGAGATGGCAGTGACCTTAAGTAAGGTTCCAACCTCGAAAAACCACTTCTAGGATGGCTGAAGTGTGAATCGAACCAATCTCGAGACTGAGTGTACTCCGTTCCAGCCCTCAAACCTGACACACATTTTTATCGGCAAAGAACCCGAACTGACAACCAAGAATGTTACTCAACACAACGAAGGAATCATAATGATTCTTCAGTAATTAGGGGTGTTATGGCAGTTTGAATAGTATTTCCATTAGCGATAACATTGTCTCTGCTGAGGCCTTTTGAAAACAAGATGCCCAGTTGTCTTGCTTGTAATGGGTACTGAAATACTGTATTCGACACCAACGTTCACAGGTGATGGCATACTGATGCTCTGACATAATTGTTGAAGGTGTTGCCTGTTACACAGGCGCTAGCAGCATGTTCGTCCGATAGTTGAGGTTTGTGGCACAAGAGAGCAGCACATGTTGGAGGTACAGCAGCACCTAAGACGCCACAAGGTGCGCACACTATGTATGCTGACGAACTGTGCTCACTCGCGATCACTGCAGACTTAAGAGGCGGCCGGAGTCATTTCCTATTTCACCTTTCATTTCAAAACGTTGCCACTAGTTTCGTTGTAGTCGCTGTCCCCTAGTAGTTACATGGCCCGTACATAGGTATCAGCACGGATTACCCCCTACTGTGAGCACAGATTACCTACTACTACTGTGGTGAGGGTGATTCAAGGTCGCGCGTGCGAGAAAGTTCTAACTGCTCCGGAGTCCAAACACTGGGGAAATGCAATCTCGTGGCAATGCGCTTCAAGAATATCGCGACCAGAAATTTCGAAGTGATAGTCTGTATAGGCTACTTCCAATTGAATGGCCGAAATATTTTGCTATAGATAAGCTAATAGTTAAACTACGGATTACGGAATTCACAAGTGACTGAAATATCCTTGGCCTTCCTCGTGTTGTAGCGGCTAGTATTCTTGGCTGTCACCCCAGAGGTTCGGGTTCGATTCCCGGCGCCGACAAGAAATTCGATTCATTCTTGTCTGAGGGCTGGAATGCCCCGTGAGGCAAAACTGAAAAGATGTGGTTTCGATTCCCATCTCAGCCATCTTGGAAGTGGTTTTCCGTGGTTTCTCACTTCTACTCTGGCTGAGTGGCTCAGGGGTAACGTTCTTACTTGCTGTGTCCAAGATTGCAGGATCGAATCCTGGCACAGCACAAATGCGAGGGAGCCGTGTCAGTGAATTTACTGGCAGGTTAAAGATCCCCTTTGGGGCAAACTTCCAAAACCCCGGCCTCTCCTAAAGCCGCAGATGTTTAAAGGGACGTAAAGCAATAACATTATTATTATTTCTATTATTATTATTATTATTATTATTATTATTTTTATTATTATTATTATCATCACTTCTACTCCAGACAAATGCAGCCGACTCCTTCACAATCCTCATCTGAATCCCAAATATACACACTAACGCACTACCTCGTACCACGCTGGTATCGAGAGAGCGTGGGTTTGAATCCCACCTCAGCCGTCTTATTACTATTATTATTATTATTAATATTAATAATTAAAATATTTTCCGGATCTTGCATGTGGGGGGAGGGGGGGAGGGGGGGGGGGGGAGGAGCACATGTTGAACTCTCTACCACCGGCGGCTTCTATTAATACTATTATTATTATTATTATTATTATTATTATTATTATTATTATCTAAAATTACTATCAGTTTCTGCTTATTTAGGAGGATTATAAATTAATATTACATAATTTGGCAATAGAGGTGAGGGAGTGCAGGATTCTCCAGCCCCAGGGCCCATCACCACTCTCTAAGGCCTTGCATCCGGGGGTCACACACAAGAACGCTACACCACGAGATGGTCTTTAAAACAGTATGTTATGCAGAATGTGATAACGCAGAAAGAAATAAAATGTTATTCTTCAAGCTCTACCATTTCCTTACAGACCTTCCATACATAAAACTGCCTATGTTGCGAAGTTCGAAACCGAAACACAATAAGGTTTCACGCCGTCGTTGTTGTTGCTCATGCTCAATTAGATTGTGTATATTCAATCATTTACTTTCATAAACATCTTCATACTGACATTATGGGGTTTGAAGCCATTTTTCAGTGTTCCCTTAGTAAACAAAAGTTTGGTGCTTTTCGGTCGGTCAACACGAATGTACCCAAAAGAGTTGGATTATACCCTAATCCTGAAAAATTTACAAATCTTTTGGGTAAATTCGTGTTGACCGACTGAAAAGCACCGAACTTTTGTTTTATCTTCATAATAACCTTAATTGTGATAAAGAATCCTTCAGACTAAACTAATTCCTGAAAAGAGTTGAAAAGTAAATTTTCAACACTTCTGTTTGAATATTTCAAAATATAACTCATCGTGTTTACGATAACATGGAAAAGATACGTAAGGAAGCCTACTTCCTAGTATACCTGTAACTTAGTAGTATGCTGAAAAACTGCTGTTTATTTCCTAGAATTATATTTACGTGTTTTTGTAAGTAACCATGACAAGTTATTTTTTCTTTTATTCTTAACAAAGGCGATATTTAAAAAAATGTAGAATACCTTTTTTGAAATTACATTTCTCATCACACAGGATTAACTTCAACGATAAGCTATAGCATATTATTATCAGGACTGAGTTGCTTCAGCTCTTCCTTTCGCATTGCCTTTTCCTCATCAACAACCAAAAAATGTCCAGAAACTACAAATTCAGTTGCTCAAGGGAAAGAAAACTAAGATCCGTTTCCCACGATCATCACATCACTATTCATGAACAAATATGGTGCAATTATATGGGGCAATTGTGATAATTAACTAATACATGTAACTTTTTCCAGGAGTGTATTTACATATTTATATCTTGTACCCCGCCCATTCATTGGGCACAGTCGTGTTGACCGACTGAAAAGCTACAAAAGACAATATTATAGCCTATATAAAAAATCAGTAGTAGTGGTGAAAGATTTCAGCCTATTCCTGTAACAACTTAGACCAGAAACTCATCCTAGCATCAACTCTTACCGCAGCTTCATTATAAACACAAATACGGAACTTTTGATTGCCTATAGCAGCCTTCCCTGGATACCATAATACTGTACTTCAGAATCGTCAGTTTCTTTTCCCTTGGTACTCTTCCGTACGCATACATAATCATGGAATTTATTTAAATTTGCTACAATATGAACATGCATGATTAAGTAATTAATTAATTAGTGTACCATCCTTTATTTTGCAAAAAATATAATGAATAAAATGAAGAATCTACAAGCAATATCATGTGTAATGTATATGATTTATATAAAAATTAAATCAATGTTACATATTTCAAATTTTTTAATGTAATATTACATAGAAGAAATGGAAGGAACGCAGATGCCCCACGTGGAACCATCTGTCATCACTGCGGCAAATCGTGTGCCTCCCGCATTGGGCTGTATAGTCACCTCCGAACTCACCAATGAGAGACTTCCGGATTGAAAGGCCAATCTACTCGATATGAGTGTTTGCTATGATGATGATAGATATTACATTAAAATCCTAGCCTTACTCATCAGTATATTGCCAAAATGGATCCAACTATGACATTTTAACGCATGATAACCTAGAAAGTCATCTCGAAATTGACATCTTAATTATTATGAGGTAACCCGTAGTGACATTCTCACTCCGATACTTACGATGAATATATGGGACACAAGAGGGTTATTCTTCCATATTTGTTAAAAAACGATCCGGGAAAAAAATAGCTTATCCTCTTGATGAAAAATGAAAATCCACAGCCTGCTTCCAGTCTCCGACCGGGTCAGGAATGGAATGAATGAAGCCTCCATCTAGCGGCGAGGATATGAACTGTGCCGGCTGCCGAGGCCTGACGCACTCCTCTGGGGCAATGATTAAATGAATGACAGATGAAATGAAATGATAGTGGAGAGTGTTGCTGGAATGACATTTTGACAGGGAAAACCGGAGTACCCGGAGAAAAACCTGTCTGCCTCCGTTCTGTCTAGCACAGATCTCACATGGAGTGACCGGGATTTGAACCACGGACCCAGCGGTGAGAGGCCGGCGTTCTGCCGCCTAAGCCACGGAGGCTTAACTTATCCTCTTGATATTAAATTTAATTTATCGATCAAGTCTTTGATATTTCCAGAGAAATGGAAACTTACTAAAGTCAGTCATATTCACAAGTCGGGTAAGATTTCACTAATTCTTAACTACCGAACAGTACCGGTAGCTACTAAGTTTGCCCCAAACTAACTTTACGAGCAAACACTTCATGAACACATAGGCCTAATGTATTATTCAGGCATACATGCCATTTTATTCACGATTCATAACACGGATTCATCCCTCGATGATCAACAATAACCAATTTTCACGAATCAGGAGTCATCTGGTTTAAATTAAAGGATAACGAGTCGATGTAATATATACAGATTATTGGTAGAGTTAACCATGACGTAGCCTACAACTTACGAAAATGTCCTATTACGGATCATACTTACAGTATGAAAGACGCAACACTTTGTATCATAGAGAAAAGCTCCATTCACCCTCTGGTGTTCCCCTGGGATCGAATCTTGTGCCTCTGTAATCTTATCTTAATTAACCATCTCCGGGATGCCAATATATCATTATTATTATTATTATTATTATTATTATTATTTGCAAATGTCGTGTAATCGTTTAAATACATTTATTCGTTATGGGATTGTATGCTGCTCCAAAAGATGAAGAAACAATAAATTGGAACAAAACAAATTGTTTCGATTTATAAGTGTCATCCGATTGCATTTACACGAAAACTTTGATATAAAACACCACCATTTCCTATGTAGTTCCCATCTCAAGTCATCTAGGTTTATGGTAGGCTATACTATGAAAAAAAAAGTTATCCTTTTCTCACCGTATTGATCGAATTTTTGAGATATATTCAAAATGCTGGGATTTATAAGAAGATGCACATTTTATTTTAGGAACCTGTACATTGCTAAAGATTGTACAGTATAATGCATTCGTATGAAGTTGACTTGAATTTGGCTCAATAGTTTGGAACCCAAGATGTGCAAATGCTAACTATAGAGTTGAATCGATAAAAAATAAATTCCCTATATTCCTGGAATACAAAAGGACACATGTATATCCTAAATATGCTAAGCGGGAATGTGGTGGCCCAGTGGTGTGGTCAAGCTGTTGGCCTCTCACCACAGCGGACCGGGTTCGGTTCCCGGTCAATGATGTGAGATTTTCGAAGTGAAACGTCATGTCCAGTAGTTCGGATTCCACGTAAAAAGGAGGTTCCGTGGCTATTGATCGCGAGATTGACGATAACATAAACTACACATTTCCTTTAAAAATGCTAAGCATAATTTATTAATGGAACTTTTTCTTTAAAGACTTTAGAGAAAAGTAGGCAGGTTATTACATTAAATAATTTGATAACATCTTTGATAGACCTTATTTGTCATCTGAATTTGAACTATATGTTCCTTCGCGGTCAATAAGACCGAAACGTATAATATTCCACTGTCCAAGAACCAATACAGAGTAATATAAACATTCGCCTGTATCGAACACATTCAATATCTAAAAAAGAAAAAAGACATGCACACATTTCCATATATCAGACAGCACCTTTTGTTCATTTGTATTGTAGAGAAATCACTTAATATCATACACTCCTTATCAGTGACTTGAAACATAATTTCAAGTACGATACTTACTAGAATAATATTTAGTCATACGTATTATAAGTATCATTTTATATTAGTGTAAGAAAAATATTAAGTGTAATTCATATTGTTATTTCTCGTAATTAGGTTGTAACCTGTTAGAAGAACTATAAATAAACAAACAAATAATTATAAATAAATAAACAAATTAATTTAATGAAATTCAGGTCCACTTTAGTGATGGTTACTAACTAGTGATTGCTTGCTACTCATATAATAATTACTGTAACTTCAAAAGCCCAGTAGTCGCTACATCATATTTAGACTGACAAAGCAACATTTTATTTACAATCCACCTCGTGGCGTAGTGGCTAGTCTTCTTAGCTGTCAACGCAGAGGTCCAGGTTTAGGAGCTGAGGGCTGGAATGGGATACACTGAGGCTTGTGAGGCAGAACTGGGAAGAGAAGGGTTACATTGTTACTTCAGCCATCCTGGAAGTTGTTTCCTCACTTATGCTTCAGGCAAATGCTGGGATGGTATCTAACTTAAGGCCACGACCGCCGCATATACAAAACCCGTCCCTAATACAAATACACACCCTAATACAACCATCACAATAACACAGGTTATTAGACACATTATACACACACCCAAGTGCACGCGGCTACATGACCACCATGTCCCAAAGCTCCTAAACGAATCACCACCTCCAACAACAACAACAACAACTCTATTTACAGTACAACAATGGCATAATCTTGAAAGTAGCCTATACTACTGTATATTACAGACATGTTAGAAAGAACTAAAAAGCTCATAATAAACACTGGAACTGCAAAAGACCTGTAGGCCACACACCATAATATGATGATCTAGAAAGCAGACGATTGTAATCGGGGGTGGATCTAGGGGAGGGCGACCGCCCAGGGCCCCGCGGTCCGGGGGGGGGGGGGAGTCATGGATTGTTTTAAATTTAATTGATTAATTATTTATTTATTCGTTAATTCCCCATAAGGAGAGCGTTATAACACAATCAATTTTCATGTTTAATTCTGGTCCTTCTTTTTTTTTCCAAAAACCTCTCATACACACACACTATGCTTCCTCTGTCTCTCCTCCCTCCACTTCTTTCCCGGTTGTCTCTCTTTGGGAGTCTGCTCAAACATCTGTTGTCTAAGTCTAATTGATTAATTAATTATACTTTTCAAACTAATTTATAATTCATATTCTTTTTTCAGTGCAGCTATGACCTCCCGTGACCGTTTAGCAAGTATAGATTTCAGTGAAATGATGGAAGACTTCATCCGAGAAAAAGAGTCGCAAAGTAATATTTTAATATTTCATAGTTTACATAATCTTCTTCAAGGGGACTTAAGGGTTTCTTTCATATTATTAAAAGAATGTACCGTAGTGTATTCAAAATATTGTAACTATTCTTTATTTTATTATTATTACAAAACTATTTTCCATTTGATTTGATATTTTTTATATTTTCTATTGTTGAGGGCCCGACCGTATCATATCGCCCAGGACACCGCAAAGCCTGGATCCGGCACTGATTGTAATGAAGCGACTGACAGCACCTGGACATGAGCTGATTTCATCACTTCCTGGTATGAGATTACCATCTCTCAGAAGCCGGCTCTGTCTTACTTCACCCTGTTTCAAGGACATGACTTTGCGACGATGCGGTATCTGACGGTAACTGCCTGAACTGCCAGCACCTCGACACGGCTAGCATTAGCAACTCAATATGTTGACATTTTCTAAAATCACGATTAAACATATACAGAGTTCTTAATTTGAAAATATGATTCAGTAGCACAATAGAGAAAACTATGAGCTGTCTTGCAGTGGAGTTTGTTTCTGTTTTCAACATCATCTGAAGGCATTGAAGAGGTTTGGAAAATTGCAGTTCAGAACTCTATTTTATATGGAGAATTGTGATTTTAACTACACTTTTTATAACTATCTTTGTATTCCTGTTCGATATGCTTTTGTACCGATGAAAAGTGTATAAAATACTACAGCGGGCTATAGGAACAAAATAATTTTACCTTGTCCCGTTTCTTTATAAAACGTTTCACAAACTTTTCACCCATGTTACAAGTGCTGGGCTGGCGGTCGGCCGTTCCCACTCCGGCCGGCTCCACCTCGTGGTGTAGCGGCTAGCACGCTTGGCTGTCGACCCGGTTCTGGCAAGAAATTTATTTCTGATCTCAGGGGTGGAACATGGTACACTCAGCCTCGTGAGTGTAAACTGAGAAGAGGTAATTACATAAATAATTCATGCTTTTGGGCTAATGCCGTGTGTATTTTTAATTTAAACCATACGTTTCGGAGAAACCTTGCCTCCTTTTTCAATGGAAATAAACAATGTGGCCAAAGAAAGTATATCAATGAGATTACAAAAATATAGATAAATTCCTCTGCTCGTCACCAGAGAGCAGCTGCCAGAAATTACTGTATGGACCATGGTGGAACGGCGGACAGAGTAGAAAGTAACGAGAAGGTAAAGGGGGCGGTGTGAAAATACAGAAACTCCTCGAAGAATGAGGAGGGGGGGGGGGAGGCTGGAGGGTTACATGGATATAAGGAAACATAAACAAAAGGGAAGTGTAGCTGAACGATGCCTAACGTCATACAGTCAACGACGAGCACAAGATAAAAACAGTTTTCGGCACTATGACGAAAATTGGTCAACGTTTAGCATTAAACAAAGATAAATTGTCCCCAATACTACAACCTGGGGTGTATGAAGTCCCATGTACTTGCGGAAAAGTCTACATTGGACAAACAAAACGGTCCATTGCAACTCGTATCAAAGAGCATCAAAGGAACATCCGTCTAAACCAACCTGACAAATCAGCTATAGCTGAACATGCCCTGTCTTCAGGGCACGATTTATGTTTCAAGGATGCTCAGGCGCTTGCCCTTGTTAAGCACAACTGGTCTAGAATTATAAGGGAGGCAGTTGAAATTCGTAAAAATCCCAATAATTTTAACAGAGACACTGGATATCAGCTAAGTGACACTTGGCTACCAGTTATTAAGGATCTAGGGAGATAGTTCCTCTCAGCCTATCTGTTCTTCACATATTTAAAATTGTACATTTTCCCTCTAGGGCTCAGAGCCTGGATTTGATCTCCTTTGTTCGTCACTGGAGGAGTTCCCATCTGTTTTTTCGCCGTTGACTGTATGACGTTAGGCATCGTTCAGCTACACTTCCCTTTTGTTTATGTTTCCTTGTATCCATCTAACCCTCCAGCCTCCCCCCCCCCCTCCTCATTCTTCGAGGAGTTTCTATATTTTCACACCGCCCCCTTTACCTTCTCGTTACTTTCTACTCTGTCCGCCGTTTCACCATGGTCCATACAGTAATTTCCGGCAGCTGCTCTCTGGTGACGAGCAGAGGAATTTATCTATATTTTTTGTAATCTCATTGATATACTTTCTTTGGCCACATTGTTTATTTCCATTGAAAAAGGAGGCAAGGTTTCTCCGAAACGTATGGTTTAAATTAAAAATACACACGGCATTAGCCCAAAAGCATGAATTATTTCTGTAATGATCCGGGCCGTGAAAGCCTTAATATGCAAATGAGAAGAGGTAAGTTCGATTCCCACCTCAGTCATCTTGGAAGTGTTTTTTCGTGGTTTCCCCACTTCTACTCCTGGCAAATGCCGGGGTGGTTCCTAACTTAAGGCGACGGCTGCGTCCTTCCAAATTCTATCCCCCCAATTTACAAATACACACACTATATTAATAACGCAGATTATCACACAAATTCCTACCATATCCATAAATATACGAGGTATGTAACCGCAATGTCGCAGCCCCTAAATAAATCAACAACGAACTATGTCATTGTAGTGAAAAGAGCGATCTAAGTGATTTCCATTATTAAGATTATTTTTATATAAACTTCAACAATTAAAGAGAAAGCTATTTGAAGTTTCTGTTCATATCAATAGCATGTTTTCCAAATTTTGATTTTGATCACTTGATTTCTCAATATATTTATTATCTTTATTACCTTTATTACCTCTCTGTTCATCAATTGACTTATAATAGTTCTGCACTACAGAAAACCCCAGTTCATGTTTACCTTTGGACCGATAACCTCGATATTAGGCCCCTTAGAACAGAAATTATCATGATCTATTCTATTTTCAATATAACGTGACAGTTGCTTGCTATTAGGTAGATTTCATTAGAAATCTAACTATTGCAATGGGTACCATGTTTCGACTTCCGGAACATTTCGACATATCTTCGCGTTTCACATCCCCTAGACCAGAAAACCACCGTCAGTTCAAAAGTTTATATATAATTTATGTATGTGTCGGATAAGGGCCAAAAATTATGTTTGTAAAGCTTTCTGATAGCACCAACCATTGACCAAAAGGGTTGGATTGGTGAGACACAATAAAATTTGAAGGGCACGGTCGGGGTCGGCCAGAATGGTGCTAAGATCTTACCGAGTTTCATTGAAATCTCTCCAGCCGTTTAGAAGTTATTAGGGGGGCACACACACATACACGAATCACACACGCACACACAGACACACGGGCAAAAGGTGTTGTCATAAGCCTATTTTTTCATAAAATGAAAATAGGCTAAAAATGGACCCCAAATTACGAGAAGGTTACCGTCCCCATAAGACATAATATGCATAAAAAGACGAAAACCTATGTTAATTAAGCTTCAATTGTAAAATACTTTCTGGCAATAAATGAGGTCTGATCCTTCTACGAAACCCAGCATATTCTGCCTATTTTCGCCTATCCCCTAGTTTGCCCGGTGAAATCTACCTCCGCCTTCCGGCGTGCAGAGAGGATTTTTTTTTTCAGTGGAATGTTCCATTCCATTTCTATCCATTTAACGTTCATGACGCATCCTTCCAATTGCACGTTTGTAGATCTTAGTGAGTAGAGAGAGAGAGTGCAAGGGTGGCGCGAGGGGATAGAGAGAGAGAGGAAGAGAGAGGGAGACACACACTCACTCACTCTCTCTCGCACCCCGTATAGATCTACTTTCTTTTTCTGCCAAAATCGAAGTTCTTACGTTAGCCTTGCTAATTCGACACGAAAAGTCACAGGCGCTAGCATACTGCTACTCTTACGGTGCTGTTGAAATGGTTGCCTTCATGCAGGCGCTCTCCACAGCTTAGCCTGACAGTTGAGTTTTAGGTCACCAGAGGGTAACACATGCTAGACAAGGAAAGGTGGCAGCTTTCTGTAGTTGAACACTATCTGGAAAGACAGATATAAGAACCTGTTGTTGTTTATTGATTTTAGAGACTTCGGACATCTTGATCAATAGCCGGAATCACAAAACTTTCAAATCTGCACTGGACATTTCATGGACACTGTTATAACAAAAGTCAAAACAAGACAGAAAGAAGTTTATGTTGTTAATCAAGGACGCATTGCACTTACCTCCTCGTTGCAGTCAGTGTTGAGAAGAAACACTGCACAACGCTCACACTTGAGCAATTCCCGAGCTTCAGTCATGATCTTCGTCACCAGACACTCCAGGTTGTTCTGTTCTTCAAAAATACTGCGTGCCAGGTTCAGCAGGATCTGGGAATCGAGACAACTTACTAAAACACACTGATCAATTACCATAATAACTACAGCTGATTTGTATGAAATTTCTGATTTTAAATTGTAAACAAGTGATTTATTGGAATTATTTCAGAGCACATTATTATTAACCTAATTTTCTCATTTGAAATTGAATGAAATAACAAGCACACGAACAAATAAATAAATAAACAAATACATAAATATACATATATATATATACAAATACATAAATAAACAAATAAATAAACAAATAAACAAATAAAAAAACAAATAAATAAACAAACAAATAAATAAATAAATAAATAAATAAACAAATAGATAAATAAACAAACAAATAAATAAACAAATAAATAAATAAACAAATAAATAAATAAACAAATAAATAAATAAATACACAAATAAATAAACAAATAAATAAATAAACAAATGAATAAACAAACAAATAAATAAACAAATAAGTAAATAAACAAATAAAAATAAATAAACAAATAAATAAATAAACAAATAAATAAATAAACAAATAAATAAACAAATGAATAAACAAACAAATAAATAAACAAATAAGTAAATAAACAAATAAAATAAATAAACAAATAAATAAATAAACAAACAAATAAATAAACAAATAAGTAAATAAACAAATAAAAATAAATAAACAAATGAAAATAAATAAATAAACAAATAAATAAACAAACAAATAAATAAATAAACAAATAAAAAACAAACAAATAAATAAATAAACAAATAAATTAATAAACAAATAAATAAACAAATAAATAAATAAACAAATAAATAAATAAACAAATAGATAAATAAACAAACAAATAAATATATAAACAAATAAATAAATAAACAAATAAATAAACAAACAAATAAATAAACAAATAGATAAATAAACAAATAAATAAATGAACAAGTAAATAAATAAACAAATTATATCAATCAGGGGAGATATATGTCTGTATATTTGTCGGTCAGTGTGTGTGTATCCTATTATTCCTAAACAGCTGAGCTATTAAAGTCAAATTTGATATCAGATAAGTTCTATATCAGAACAATGCAACGCCTTGTTTTCAAAAACTGCTGGACAAACACAATTGTAATTTGATCGCAAGTTTTGATACCTCAGAAATCATGGATGGAAACAATTCTAAACTTGGGACACTCATAGGCCATAATAATGGCAATTTATTTTGAGCAACCCATAAGCCTACATAATTTTAACTTGGCGGTAATTGAAAATGCAAAGTCACTCTTGCAGTAAATACTTTATCGCTTGTTTTATCTTGATCTCATGGTTCATTTACTGAAGAATTATGACTATGTCCAATTGTCCATACATGAAACCCTTAAGACCAGAATTAAATTTCTTGGCAGAGACGGGAATCGAATCCGGACCCCCAGGAGTGACAGCCAAGAATGCTAGCTGCTGCACCACGAGATGATCATTGTAGGACTTGATAAACCGCATGAGAAATTAGACTATCGAGACGTCAGTTCGCATGTAGAGTGAGAGAAAACGATGTTCCAACAATGCGTCTCGCTCAAAATGCATGCGTTCGTTACATCTTAGACGTCAGGCGTGATGTACACATCACACCTTATTATGTGCAAATGCAGTGGTTGAAACTTCGTGAACGTAGGCAGCTGTCAATTGCTATCCTAACCCAGAAAATATTGTGTACAAAAACCCCTGGTTATCTCTATAATATGTTTAAACCAATGAACTCCGTCCACAACAGAGGAAATAGATTTACTGATTCCACTCTACAGATTCCCGTCCACCGTACAACTAAATACAATAAATCATTCCTTTGCACAGCTTCACGGCTCTTTAATACATTCCATCTTCACTCATTTACAAACTATGTTAACACTACACAACTCAAGAAATACCTAATGTCAAGATTCCTGAAGGAATACGAAACACCTCAGTTGTTGAATTCGTAAACCACATAATATAAATAGTTCATACAATTTTTTTGAAATACAACCGTGCCATACAGCTTTTTATAATATTTGTAATATCCAAGATACTACTTCCGTGGAATTGATAGTAGTTCGAGTAATCATGTCGCTCATGTACTTGTTTCAATAATAGATCAAATCATAATTCAGCTAAAGAATGTAGTCCTTTTTTAACGTACTATTTTTATCCAATAGATTTAATAATACATTATGTAGGTTATTTGTTTATTTATTATATTCTAATTTGCATTATTCATCTTGTATAAAATATTTGCTAATTGGTGTATTTAATAATAAGTATATTCTATATTTTGCTCTGTTAGTTATTAAGCTAGGTTTAGTTTCTTATTACAAAATCTCAGGCCAGAACATTGTATACGCTACATAAAGGGGCTCTTTAGCCTCAGTGGCATTTCTTTATGAATAAATTCAAATTCAAATTCAAATTCAAATTCTAAACGGGTTAGCATCTCTAAGCGTTGAGCGTTACAAAAAAAATGATAATAATAATAATAATAATAATAATAATAATAATAATAATAATAATAATAATAATAATAATAATAATAAATAAAATAGCCCTTACCCTTATAAATTGGCGTAAATCCTACTTTCTACGGTTTATTGATATTTAACGTAATTTAAATGCCACGATAAGCGTGAAATTAGGGATGTGATGTTATAATTCTATCGCAAAAACTTAGTTCCAAAACCAATCTATTTTTCAAACTGTTTTTGAATACTGAGCTCAGCGTTTAACGTTCGCCAGTTGTTTTTTTTTGTATAACTCTTTATATAGGCTAGACTATATGGAGTTGCTGTATAGCCTAACTGTATTACCTGGTTACGACGGAACTCCAGGACTGACATCTCGAAGAGTTGGGCATTTTGGATGCCGATACCGCAGAATGTGAGGTAGCGCTGGAATACCTGAAACACACCAGAGGATATCAATCAATCAATCAATCAATCAATCAATCAATCAATCAATCAATCATCAAAAGTATTGATAATAATAATAATAAAAAAAATAATATTGCTATGGGTTTTACGTCCGTTTTAACTACTGCGGCTTACGAGACGAAAGGGTGCCAGAATATTGCGCTGTAATGGATCTTAAATTTATTGATTTATTTCTTACATTAAAGCACTGTACAGGGTATCGATCCTGCAATCATGAGCACAGCAGACGATAACTTCAATGGAGTGCCACGCATCCACCCAGAAAATGAATGAATGTTAGAAGGAAGGAATGAGTGAATGAATACAAGAATTAATTAATCAAACAACCAATCAATCAATCTATCAATCATCTATCATTCAATCAAAAGTTGTACTTATAATATATTACAAAATTTAGAGGTAAGTGCCAAAACACAAGTATTACACGTCTGAAGAGTCTTTGCCGTTTTGAGGTGAGTGCGCTGTCTAAAGTTTACATCTGTCTACCGGTGCGTCAATGTTTGTGTGGGGCACAAGGGAAGGAATGTACACTCCACATCAAGTGTAATTAAAACTAGGAGATTGAGTGCTGTTCTGCTGCTGGTGCTAATATATTAATTATACTAATAACGTTAATTATACTGTGATATTAAATTACTCTTCCGTTAAGCATATGAATGCCTTAAAACTACGATCAAATTCTGAGGAGACTTGAGGCAGTGAAAGCATCCTTCATCAAGAGAGCTCTCCAAGTACCGTATCTAAATCAACTAGATTGAGGATAATTTATTTGCTAGCGGATACCGATTATTTAGTGAAGGAGATGAAACAGGGATACGGTCTTCCTGTTACATTGGCTTACGAAGACCACATCAAGAACAGAGAAGATAAAGCTACAAACATTGACCCCCCGAGTTTCTACCTAATCCCAACCATGAATACTGAAGAATGAAAGAAGTCTAACTTCGAGTTAAGACATGTATTCACCGGAACAGCAGCTCACGGATTCCATTATAAAATCTGTGGACTACGAGGCTATCACTTGGCGTCGGACTTGTGTACTTGCAATATACTTACATGCAAATCATTGGCAGTCTATGCAAAAGACGATCAAATTTAAAGTTGACCATACCATTGTATTCTTCATATCTACACATTGTGTTCAATAAATCTTGTATAACACATTTTTGAACTGAGCAAACGCAAAGGCCATGTCACAATGATTTATCGACATACAGTGCAGACTGTACCGATATCTCCGGGAAAACAGATTGTGCCACACTTCCGATAAATTGTATTCCATACATCTTCCATCAAACGGGTAATAAATGTAACAGATTAAAAAAATCTATGCATACAACAAATGAATTCATAATTTGAAAATTGAAGACGGATCCAGTTTAATAAAAAAAGTCCTTGAAACATATTTATTTATTTATTTATTTATTTATTTATTTATTTATTTATCGTATGGCTTTTAGTGCCGGGAGTGTCCGAGGACATGTTCGGCTCGCCAGAGGCTATAGCTGCTTCAAGCGGACGCTAATGGGGTGAGCTACAAGTTCCGTTCAATTTCAAGTAGTTCCAACGTTCGCTACCAGATGTCACTGACACCTAGTGGTGCACGTTGGAACTTTGATAGAGCGTTTCAACGAAATCTAACATAGAAATTTAGCTTCACGCAAGTTTAGTTAGTGGAAGTATCTTTTACACGCCATAAATCTATGACATGGGACCGCGGACTTTAATTCCCCTCCGAAGGAAGACATAGGCTACTGAAGGATTTTAACGCTCTTAAAAATTCCGACAATTTCGGCCGGGTTTGAACCCGCGATCTTTGGCACAACAGTTCAGCATGCTACCAACTACGCCACCGAAGCCACTTTTTGAAACACAAACAAGAATGGTTTTTACCTGTGTTGCCCTGGTCCACTTTCATCCACAAATGGATGACGCTATCGCATTGGTAGATATGTGATGGTTATGTGCAAGATCGATATACTTAATCGGCATGTGGGCCACAGTGGACACAGTTACACAGCTATAAACTAGGTGGGGATCTTCCCTTTTCATCAGATACGAGTCAGTGGATGCATGATCCATCCAAACTGTATAAAATGACGTTTTCTCTCTTCGAAGACTGGAGGGAATTCCACCAAACTCTAGTAGTTCCCTTAATAGCTTTCAGTTTACTGGGCATTGGATTTTGCCGTTGTTGTTTCATTGAGAGGCTTGGACTTCGTGATCAGTTAGCCTACTTGGGTGTAAAAAGGTGAAACAGCTGCCCCTTATAATATAGTTTTATCCAGCCCAACTAGCGTTGTTATTAGGAAGGTCGATATTTCTCTGCTTGCATCCCGTATGGTACTAATGCACTGCAAGCATATCCTGCAAACGATACTGTACCCAATGGGACGGATGCTGACTGGCATCGAACCTGGATCTCAGAGGAAGAAAAATCATGTCTATGATTTTCCCGAGAACCAAACCACTGATCTCTGAGGGGGAACAGCCACATAGAACCCGAGAGACAGTGGAATAATATTTAATGAGATAATTCAAGCTTAATTCCATGTTTGAAACAGGAATTATAAGCAGTGCCAAGACAGAATATTGTATGAACTAAGAGCCAGTATACGAAAATATAGCACAGATCCAGAAAGTCGAAGCAACTTGATAGGTGACATATTGCTCTGGAAAACGGGTGGAGCAGACAGTCTCCAGTGAACTATTTTCAAGCGTCAGAGGTGGAGCAGAACAGTTACAAATGACCATAAAAATCCCCGAAGGACAAGGAAGAGAAGATGAGAGGGGATGGTTGCTAAGATAAATTAATTAATTGCTGGCAAACGAAGCATTCAAATGGGATGAGACTTACACCCAGATGCTTATAATCAAAGAGAGCTAATTTAGGGATGTGGAGACACCTAAATTAAAGCCTATATCAGATTGAAGGGGAATTCACACAGCTAGCGCGGAGGAGCAGTGGTTAGCCAAGGAGTAAGAGGGGATTCCCGGTGAGTAGCGTCAGGAAGCCGTGGAGAAAAACAATTAATATTAATTAATTGAGCGAGCGAATCACCTGCACGGAAGTAGATCTGAAACCTCCGTGAGAATATGATCAGGAATCACGCATTACCTTGTCGGCAAATGCGGTGTGTGAGGAAAGAGTCACTCCTGTTGTGAAGAGGGACTATGTTTTAACAGAATTCTTTATATGCTCTGAGAAGCAGGGGAGCGTCAGTTAGTTGTTGTTTTTCTTTGACTCAATCCGTGAGGGAGACATGCTGTCCGGTGAAGTGAAATAAGTGCGCGCAGTATGCAAGTTCGTTAAAGTAAGGATCGAACATATAGACAATGAAAGGTGCATTATGCAGCCTATTAATAGTATTGTTATACTAGAACCATGAACAGTCTACAACATGCATATAATCAGTCATTATACGCAAACGTCAAGTATTACGGCGTAGAGAAATCGCATTATGTTGTCATAGACAATGAACTTATCCACTGGGATAATATTGATCTTTAGAGTATCGTACAGTAAAGTATACAATAGATCATGGGAGCAGAAAAGGTATCACAGGTATTTGTGATAAAATGCTTAAGGAACAGACACTAGATGGGAGAAGATAGGAACACAGTAGGAGACGGGAGGTGTACACATCGACTCGAGATAGACTTTCGATGGAATCAAGCAGATGTCAGGGTATTGCAGCACCGCAATTCTGAAATCACGCAGTAGCGAAAAGCCCAATAAGGCATCGTGTGTAAAAATCGAGTGTATAAAGTTTGTATTAAAGAGTTATAATATGTTTTAAGTGTGTGATAAAAGAAAATATGGTATAATTTAAAGTGTAAAATGTATCCATTCCGAGCTGTAATCAGCATATTCAAACCACATGAAGTGTTATTTGTGAAAAGTGTGGCAATGTGCTAGGAAATTCCACTATGGTGGGCAACATGCTGTACTATTGGATTACTCCAGCCCACAGAAAAAAGTGAGTACACTCCAAAATGTTAATATGATTTTATAGCTCACCATACAACATAGCATGCTGTTAAATACACTAAGGATTTTGCAGTAAATATTAGACGGGTTTGCATTGCTCGTATTGCATTAAATAGCTTGAATTGAGAATGATATACTTACGACAACTATTGCGTAAGATGATAGTCAATATAACTAAAACGTTAATTGATAATAATAATAATAATAATAATAATAATAATAATAATAATAATAATAAAGGTCAGAGTCGAAATGCCTTAGAAATCGTTAAATTGTGTGATGTCCAATAAGAAAATACAGTGTTATTGTATATGGAAGAGTGAGAAATATGTGTTAGAGAGTGTAAAGATATATCTCAGTATAATTAATGTGCTAATAATAATAATAAGTGGTAATAATTGCTAATAATGAGAGCCAATAATATTGCGGATAATGTAATTGCCAGTAAAGTAATACCTTTTATAAGAGCTAATGTAGAGCCATGGTATAATAATAGTTAAACTCAGGGAGGATATGAGTGCATTATGAATTGGATCATCTAACAGAAATGTTATTGTAGCCGCAATAAGCGTGCAAATGTAACGTAGAATCCAGTGATTTAAGTAAATAATCGCAGGGATCATCCAATTAGCTTGCGCGTCGGAGAATCTAGTGAGCCAATCTACGAATCTACAATGTATTTTGTACAGCCTGAGAGCGTACCTATAGATAGCGACAGTTTTGGGGCAGGAATGGCACTTGTAACCCACTGTCAGTATCTTCATGGCTACCAGGGAATAACAATGCTACCCTGTGTAAGCTAATTAAATAATTTATCTGCCCGTGGTGGTAAGACAAGTCTTCGAGGAGGAATCATGGCGATTGCCTACCATATATTCGTACTCGTGCAGTGAGATAACAATGGAAACTTGACTGGCACCCATTTAAGAGCCACAGATTGCATCCTTAGGACGGCAAAGCTAATGGAAATCCATGCCTTGCTAAGAATATTATTTGAGAGCCATTTGAGCCAGTTAAAGACCCTAAATGTAGGTGTCAAATATTTAGATTGATTCCGTTCATATAATGACACATCCGAATCATTAAGGCTTTGTTTACAAAAGTTTAAAAGTCTAGGTCAGTGAGACCAGACGTAGAGTGGAGGGAGAAGCAGCCATGATGGAAAAGGGTGGGGCTTAGCGTGCCTATTTTCAACAAGCCAGGCTACCTAAGACTGACCGCGACCCTTTAAATTTAGTACTGGCACACTGAAATACATAATATCATATCTTGATCTAATTAAATAATGGTTGATATTATTGTATAAATGAAATGTACGCATTCTGACCACACAAAAATTTCGAAGGATCGTAAAAATCGCATAATATTTGGCCAAGTTGGTGTCTCGTGACATTTAAACTGCGCTAAATAATGTTGATGCAACTTTTAAGGAGTAATTACTCAGTTAATGCTAATTTTACTCAGACGGGTAGCATTAATTGCATGGAATGACACAATTATAACGTTAATAACGACTCGATGAGACCTAAATAATTGTTGTATGGTGATGCTAAGTCATTAATTATTTGTGGTGGAGAGAGAAGATACTCATAGGTGCGTTTGAAATGTATGGGAAAGAAAAACGGTTGTTTACACAAACGCAAAGTTAAGCAAAGAAAGCAATTGTTTAAACAAATGTAATGTAAAGCATCGTAATTATAAAGAGAAATGTTCCGTTGCAGGACAGATTGCATATTTAGAGCAACAATGATTGCATGTAAGAGAATTCAGTGATTATAATAACTTGTTTATGTAGTAATTGTTGTGTTGTGATGCATTAATTGTTATTAATACAGCTATGTGAAGGACACTATGAACATTCGTCAATGTCAAGAGTATAGTGTTAGGAAATGTAGGATAGATTTGGGTGCAGAAGAGCGCCAATCATAGTACAGACTCACAAGAGATGTTGCAGCATGCCTGAGGATCTCAGTGCATTGAGGTGGATCTGATCTTTGTGTTAGTGAAACAGAGCTGCGGAGTGAAGATGAAACAAATTAGGGTTTGTTTTATTGATAGGAATCATCATCTGTGCGCTCCAGATATTTTATTTGTGTTGTGGGAGGGTAAATGAAATTGTATTTTTTTTGTGGTGTTTTGCCATGATTTTAGTATCATTAAACTCAGTATTTAGGAATCTGTTGTGTTTCCATATAGAGTAGTTACCTGGTAGACTCAAATCCCGAGCATGTGGTCGTACCGTGGGTTGGACGTACCATACCTCGAAAGACCGTGAGCAAGCTGGGATACGAATACATGCTCCACATAATGTCTGAAGGGTACAATACTGAACACTATTATTGATGTGTAACATCTTTCCACTCGGATGCTGGATATTTTTGTGGGAGTGATTTTGAAAAATGGGACGGAAGTGGATCGGACGATCCAGCTGGCAGTGGTGGATCGAACGGCAGTGCGAAGAGGAAACTTTGAGCACGCGGTGTCGGAAATTGATACCATGACGTACTATCGGCCATGTGGAATGTATATGAGATATGGATTACTTCAAGGTTTTGAGGCGCAATTACAAATATTCATACAATCAATCATCATCAAGTTGTTCTTTGGTGTAAAAATATTCATTATATCATATTTGCTGAAAACAATGATGATATATTGAGAGTCTGTTTTTCAATCTCTGGATAAAAGTGATCGGCATCCACTTCCCGAGTAACTTTGCTCACTGACATTCTGACGGTAAACACTCATGCGAACTCTGGTGTCAACTGATTGAAGCACATGTTATACGGGAAATAGGCAAGCCTTCATGAACTATGTCTGAACATAGTCTCTTTACTCACAAGAGGGCCTATTCATAAAAAAATAAACTCAATTTCACGCAGGAACATTATCGAAACAAGCAAAATATAAATGAAACTTAATTCCGTAATGCAGTATTATTGGAACGTGGAAATAAGTCACCATCTTGTGCGTAATATTTGCGTGGTCGACACAACCGTGGTGTTAGCGCCTCTGACTGTGAATCTAGAGATCTCGGGTTCGAATCCCGGACGGGATATATATTTTTGCTATCAGATTATCATTTTAAACGATATTTATTATATCAATATGACTCATTTTAACAGAATCCATATGAAATTACGTGTTGGTCTGTGAATCAAGAGGTCCGGGAACTGGGCAAGCCTTTCATGATCTACTGCTGTGCACATTACATTTACTCGCAAGTTGGCCTATTTATAAGGAATTTAAGGTTATGAGCGGTGTCGCGTCTATTGATATAGTTAATAATAATAATGATCGCGTGGCCTACGGAGAGGCCGAGTGCAGGTCTTTCTAGTTGACGCCCGTGGGCGACCTGCGCGTCGTATTGATATAGTTGATCCATATCGTATTCTTTACTTAGGCTAGTGCTGGTGGAAGCTACAAATCATCTAATAAAATGAGTTCCGAATTATAAACTACAATATCTGTAAAACACTCCCTTTTACAATAGATTAACATTTGTGCTTATAATATTATAAAATACCGGTGTATCAACAATTTCACGTGAGGTTTCTTCTATGACAGATGTTACACATATTATGCGACTACTGTGAGACTCGTAATTTTTTCCCCCTCGATGTGACTAGGAGGGAAAAGGAATGGGGTTCATTATTGTTTGCTTCCTCCACCTCTTTGACTGTACATCGATAACATGTTGGCTTCACTGATTATATCTAAGGAAACTCCAGGGAGTCCAGGTGTACGTAGCTGTCAGTCAACTCATGGTTTAACCAACATTTCAGGAGAGGTTGCCTACCCCCACTCTCTTCACAAACACATTAGCGTAAGCTGACAGAGCTGTTCGGGTTTAACCTAATTAGTGCAGGTCGACCATCCCGAAACATATAGTCTTTCCCCACCATCGCTGCAAGGCTGACTGCGCCAGAAGCACGCCGGCGTGCTGTATGAGCACCGCTGTTTTACACAGTGTTTATATAGGACAGTGCACTTTAGATGATCTCCTTCTGGAATTTAATTCATAGTTCTAAATGAAAAATCACGATTAAATTGCCATAAGGGTCAGATGACCTCGAAGTTACACCCCTTAAAACAACAATTTTATTTATTTATTGTATGGCTGTTAGTGCCGGGAGTGTCCGAGGACATGATCGGCTCGCCAGAGGCTGTAGCTGCTTCAAGCGGACACCCCTAGGGTGAGCTACAAGTTCCGTTCAATTTCAAGTAGTTCCAACTTTCGCTACCAGATGTCAATGATACCTAGTGGTGAACGTTGGAACTTTGATATAGCGTTACAACGAAATCTAACCTAGAAATTTAGCTCCACACAAGTTTAGTCTGTGGAAGGATCTTTTACTTGCCATAAATCTATGACATGGGACCGCCGGCTTTACTTCCCCTCCGAAGGAAGGCATACTGTAGGATTTTAATGCTCTTAAAAAATCCGACGACTTCGGCCGGGTTTGAACCCGCTATCTTGGGCACAGCAGTTCAGTGCTACCAACTACGCCACTAAAGCCGATAAAATAAGAATAACTAACTAACTAACTAACTAACTAACTAACTACTGTCGACCAAAATATTTTGTGCACTCGAGTTTAAGGTTGTTTGTGAAGTAACCAAAAGACCTACATAAAATCCAATAACATCATCATTTTCGTCGTTCCATTATACGTTAGCTCATGTAAGTTTGTAATTTTTAATTTATATTTTAATATTTTTTATCGCAGTTGAAACACAAAAAGTACCTGTTTTTAAGCGTGTTTCAACCCTGCGTCACATTTAAGAATTATTATCTCACAAACCCGTCATCAGATCGAATCCAAATTTCAACAGAATATACATTCGAATGTTGTATAACTGGTTTATTAATTTCAAAAATTTGTGTGTTCAAGAACGAATATTGTAATTATTTTTGTAAGGTAACTTTTTCTCGGCTCGGGGTCGTTGGTAAATGTAGTTCTTGGTTGCGTTGTAACCCTCATACATCAAAATGTTATGCTGTATGTCTGTGAAATACGTAATTTAATTCACTTATTTTATATCGTTTTGCATTTGTACGGGGAATTAAGACACGGTTCACCAGCTAGCCGCTCCGGGAAATGCAGTACAGCGTTGCTGATAGAGAGCCCATCACTTCCGAGCGAGGCACGCCATAACGCGTGATGGAGCCCATCTTGGCAACGCTGTACAGCTTACACCGGAGCGGTAACTGGTGAACTATGTCTTAATTCCCCGTACAAATACAAACCGATATAAAATAAGTGAATTAATTTACGTATTTCGCAATCATACAGCATACCTTTTTGATGTATAAGGATTACAACGCGACCAAGAACTACATTTTCAAACCACCCCGAGCCGAGAAAAAGTTACCTTACAAAAATGATAACAACTTTGTTTCTTGGACACGCAAAATTATAAAATTAATAAACCAGTTATACAACATTCCAATGTATACTGTGTCAAAATTTGGTTTCGATCTGATGACGGGTTTGTGAGATAATAATTCTTAAATGTTACGCATGGTTGAAACACGCTTAAAAACGGGCACTTTTTGTGTTCCAACTGCGATAAAAAATATTAAAATATAATTTAAAAATTCCAAACCTACATGAACTAACGTAAAATAGAACGACGAAAATGATGATGTTATTGGATTTTATGTAGGTCTATTCGTTACTTCACAAACAACCTTTAAACTCGAGTACACATAATATTTTGGTCGACAGTAAATTACCATACTTGTACCTGGGGCTGTTAACCTTATCATCTAAAATCAACCATCAAATTCATAATATCCAATACAATTTTAAATTTGTGGAATTTTCTTTAGTTACTTTTTGTTGTGAAATAACTGACTTCAAAGGAACAACAGTTGGCAGTACTGTTGTGTGCGCATCTGACCTAGAGTGTTCAATGTGCAGCTCTCTCATAACTCCCGATTATTTTTTTTTACCGGGAGGTCATGCATCAGTGGTGACGTTCTGCAAGTCCGGAGTTCATTAGGTTGTGTCATACAAGCGTGCATTTGTCAATTGGTTTTTACTATTGCTATGACTACACCGGGGCTATGCCATGTCCATTCCATCCAATAGGCTAATAACACGTGTGGGCAAACACATTTCATCTGCTCAACGCAGCGGAGCGGGAGTTCCACCATCATTCCTAAAGCACAGAGCTTAAGTACAAAGCTTGGTATTGTGAGTCCCCGTGGTGGTCTCATTTCCAAATCTTGTGCTTCAATGCAATAACGATAATCATCATCATCATTTATTGCATGCGACAGGCCATTAACACCCATAGCAGAAAAAAAATGGTATACAATAATTCTTGATTACAATATAAATAGCAAGCATAACATAATATATAACATTGTACTTCATAACAGGAAGAATGATTTCAGCTTCTCAAATAATGGTTTCATATATTAGACCAACGATTCCTATCCCTGGCATCTTCCATACTAGCATCTGGATTCACCTGGTTCAGTGCCAACATAACTCGATCTTTCCATCTTGTTCTTGGTCGACCTCTTGGACGTTTCCCCGTTGGTTGAAAATTGAACACACGGTTCGGGAGAGTACCTTCTGCTCTGATAATGTGTCCTAACCATTGTAATCGTCTTCTCTCTATCTCTCTACTGATGTCTGCCTTTCTATAACGTCGATATAACTCTTCTTTACTCCGTCTTTCCCAACTGTCGGTTTCTGGGCAGTATTTTGGGCCATAGATTTTCCGCAGCATTTTTCTTTCAAATGCACATATACGTTTTTCAAAAGTTCTTGGAGTCGCCCACGTTTCACAACCATACATTAAAACAGGTCGTACTAGGGTCATGTATAGGTGGATCTTGTTTTCCTGAGATAGGCTATTAGATGTGACGTGAAAATTCTATTCATGCTATAGGAAACATGAGTAGCGTTGGTGATTCTTTGTCTTATTTCCTTTTCTATTTCACTTATGTTTGACAATATTGATCCTAAATATTTGAATGATTCAACTGTCTCAAATTTGTGCATTCAGACGTCGATAACGATCGGAATATTCTGTCGACGTGATATAATCATGTATTTCGTTTTCTATTCATTAACCACCAACCCCATTTTCTTTGCTTCCAGTAGGAATCTTGATGTATAATAATAATAATAATAATAAATAGAAATTGGAAACCAAGGAAAGGAAGATCCTGAGGAAGATATTAGGGCCGTTGAGAGACGATGGTAAATACAGGATACGGCATAACAATGAACTGTACTATCATGTAGAAAGGACATCTCAAGTAATTCGGAAGAGAAGAATATCTTTCTATGACCACTTAACTCGTATAAAACTCGAGACAATCGCCAATCGGATATTTACTTATTTTCTTAACAAGAAAACCAAGGGCACCTGGTTTTGTGAGGTAGACAAGGATTGGCAAGAATTAGGGATCACCCACGCAGACATTATGGAACTTGATCTTTTGAAGGAAAAGCTTGGTGCACACCACCAATTCCAAGAAAAAGCGAAATTAAAAACCGGCAAGAAGTGGTCTGATGAAAGAAAGGAGTTTCACAGGCAGCGAATGCGTGAACACTGGGCTAAGATCAAGGGTCAAAGACGGAAGCAGTTGAAATGACGTGATCCATAGCTGGCCTAAACGAAGAAATAATAATAATAATAATAATAATAATAATAAAAATAATAATAAATACCTAGGATATATTATCCAACCCTCAGGCTCGGATCGTGTTGCAAACAAAGAGAGAATCTCTAAATTACAAAGAGACTACAGAATCACACGAACAGGTATAATAAAAATCCATCTCCCGTAAAGCAAAATTACGACATTACAACATGGTATTCAAACCCGAGGCACTATACGCTTCAGGAACACCGATCATTGGGGGCAATCACTAATTAAAGATATACAAAAACAAGAAAGAAAAATCTTAAGAAACTTTTTTGGCCCTGTTTATACTGAGGGAATTTGGATGAAAAGGAAAATCCAGGAGCTTTATCAGCAATCGGAGAAAATCTCGGACACATTCAGGAATCGAAGTTAGACTTTCGATGGCCAAATTCTCAGAATTTTCGATCATAGGCTGACTAAAAGGATTCTAAATATTACTTGCTCAAAGAAAGCTAAGAACAACTTGCTTCTTGAAGTTGAAGAAGAACTTCAAGAAATAGACATCTCAAGCGATATAGCCCTGGGCAGATCTACATTCAGAAAGGTAGTTGACAACGATCAAATTTCAGACCACTCAAACATTGCATCAAATAGAATCTGGACGGAGAGGCGTAGAAAGAGCCATAGCGAGAAGATGAAGAGATTTTGGGAGGACAAGAAGGCAAGAAAGAAATTATAATAAAAAAGACACAGCCAGCCTGAGAGACTAGACTTTATATCATTTCAAATGACGCATGCTACAAATACTACACATGCTAGAAAGGCTCAGGAGGGCTTCTCGCTTCGCTCGAAGCCCCGGGACACTTTCAACAGACTCCATTACCCATTAACTTAGGCTTCCCGCGCGGGGAACGGAGAGCGGGAGGTGCACTCTGCTGCATGACGTCACGCACTCGCCGTCTCCGTATCGCATAACGCCAGACCCCAGGAGTAAACTCAGACTCAACAGACTCCATTACCTTTTAACTTAGGCTTCCAGCGCGGGGAACGGAGAGCTGGAGGTGCACTCTGCTGCATGACGTCACCCACTCGCCGTCTCCGTATCGCATAACGCCAGACCCCAGGAGTAAACTCAGACTCAACAGACTCCATTACCTTTTAACTTAGGCTTCCAGCGCGGGGAACGGAGAGCGGGAGGTGCACTCTGCTGCATGACGTCACCCACTCGCCGTCTCCGTATCGCATAACGCCAGACCCCAGGAGTAAACTCAGACTCGGTGCATATGCACTGAACAACATGATGACGTCATACACGCCGTAACCGTAACGCATAACGGTAGACCAAAGCATAACGATGAAGTCGACAAGATCATTTGAAATGATAAAATATCTCCTTCGAGAAAACAGAGTTTATACAGTAAGCTGGCTCCTAGAGAACAAGCCATTGGAAGGGGCGAGATCAAGTGGACAGGAAAGTTCAAATTACCTAGGTCAGGGGTCTCCAAACTTTTCAGCCTTAGGGCCATACTGATTACTCCAGTAAGTTCCGAGGGCCAAAACCATATTATTATTGTTGCCGGTGGTAAAAAGTGAAATAGTCCACTGATGAAAAAAAAGTCCGAAAAAGTACGCAACGTTGAAAAAAAGGCTGCAAATCGGACTAAAGTCCGCAAAACGGCAACACTGCATATTATTAATTTTCCTGTCATTATCTGTAATTTCTAGATTAGTCGTAGAGTACGAGCCATGAGGAGTAACGTGACACGACATCTGGTGGACACAAGCGGAAATAGGTAGTACCTTCTATCGCTAACAGATGGCGCTAATAGCACGTACAGAGTAATCTCGTTGGTTCGAGAGAGTTCTGGTGTCTTCCACTCACTTCTAGATGGCAGTAATTGGAATATAT
Organism: Meconema thalassinum; assembly: GCA_946902985.2. Classification (NCBI taxonomy): domain Eukaryota; kingdom Metazoa; phylum Arthropoda; class Insecta; order Orthoptera; family Tettigoniidae; genus Meconema; species Meconema thalassinum. The sequence goes on from OX336393.1 coordinate 183,864,810, forward strand.
AAGAAGGCTAGTTGCGCAACCACAAGTCAGTTCCTATGACACTGTTGTGAAATAAAATAGTGCGTACCTCCTTAAAACGTGTTTGTGCGTGTTTAAGTTTAAGACATCTTTGTAACAGTATTTTGATTTGAATTGTTGCTTTTGTGTGTGATTTAGTAGTATGGAAAAGAAGCGAAAAATTGATAGTGAATGCAGAAAATTCAAAGATGAGTGGAATATTCAGTATTTCGTAATTGAGTCCAGTAACAAGGCGCTATGTTTGATTTGCAATGAAAGCATAGCCGTTCTCAAGGAATATAACATTAAACGTCATTATGAAACAAAACATTTTCAAAATTACTCAAAATATACAGGAAGTTTGCGGACAGAAAAATTCGATGCTATGAAGCGCGGATTGAAATCGCAGCAATCTTCATTTACAAAACTCAAAACCGAACAAGAGGCTGCAACTCGTGCCAGCTTTCGTGTGGCTCTTGAAATTGCAAAACGTGGAAAACCATTCACCGATGGAGAAATGATCAAAGAATGCATAATTGCAGCAGCCGAAGAAAAGTGCCCTGAAAAGGTAAATTTATTAAAAACTGTCAGTATGTCAGCAAACACTGTGGCTCGAAGGGTAGAAAACATTGCTGAAAATATATCCTCTCAACTGTTCGACAAAAATGGAGATGTTGAGTGGTTTTCTTTGGCCTTGGATGAGTCAACGGATGTGTCAGATACTGCTCAGGTGTTGATTTATATTCGAGGAGTAGATAAAAGCTATGAAGTGCATGAAGAACTTCTTGATATGTATAGTATTCATGGCACAACTACTGGTACAGATATTTTTAAAGGAGTTGAAATGGCCATTAATCAAAAGAACCTTCGATGGAAAAACTTGAAATGTATTACAACTGATGGAGGCAAAAACATGAGTGGGAAAGATAAAGGAGTGGTCGCTCTTGTGTCAAAGGCTGTAGAAAATGACGGTGGTTCAAAATCATTAGTCTTACATTGTATCATTCATCAACAGTCTTTGTGCGGAAAATGTTTGGATATGTCTGAAGTTCTGAAACCAGTCATATCAACTGTTAATTTTATGAGATCTTTTGGGCTGAATCACCGACAATTCCGACAATTTATTGAAGAGATTGGAGAAAATGACTTACCTTATCATACTGCCGTACGTTGGCTTAGTTGTGGGAAAGTCCTTCAGCGCTTTTTTGAACTTCGAGCAGTGATCGAAATTTTTTTGAATGAAAAGCATCGCCCTCTTACTGAATTACAAAACAACGCATGGCTGTGGAAGTTAGCATTCTATGTTGATTTGACAAAACATGTGAACGAACTGAATTTGAGATTTCAAGGAGAAAACCAGCATCTTCCTGATTTATACACTAATATCAAATCATTCCGGAAGAAATTGATACTGTTTCAATCACAACTACGAAGTAAATGTTTTTCACATTTTAAAACATGTGAAATATTCAGCCACACCACTGAGACTGAGTTTCCTATCGATTTTGCAATCGAAACTTTGAGTGCTTTGAAAATAAATTTTGATACTCGTTTCTCGGACTTCGATGCCTTTGCGAATCAAATTAAGATTTTTCAGGATCCTTTTGATACTGACATTGAAACCCTAGCCCCGAAACTTCAAATGGAAATGATTGAACTACAGTGCAGTGATATAATTAAGAACAAATATCAAAACTCATCTTTGTTGGAATTTTATAAGAGTCTTCCACTGACACAATTTGATAATTTGCATAAATTTGCTCGTGGGCTGTTTTCTGTTTTTGGTACTACTTATTTGTGTGAGAAGACCTTCTCCAAAATGAAGTACACAAAAAATGTTTACAGATCTAAATTAACTGATGAGCATCTTAAATCTCTTTTAATAATTGGTACAAGTAAAATTAGTCCACAACTACAAACTATTGTCAGTGGAAAATCTCAATTACATAAATCTCATTAGTATTTCATATGTCTGCATGTTATACATGTCTTTACTCATTACAATTCTGTGTTTCTTTATCCAACTTATCACAAAAACAATAACAATAAGCCTACAACAATGTTATGAGTAGTTAGCCATGACCATATCAATGTAGATGTCATATTAATAATTATTCAACATAAAATTAGAATACTTCAGTAAACTAAATTTAATTTGCTATAAAAAAATATGTTCTCTAAAAGGAGTTTTCAAGTATGCTAGCTCTCCGCGGGCCGGACAAAATCTGTCCGCGGGCCGGATGTGGCCCCCGGGCCGTAGTTTGGAGACCCCTGACCTGGGTGAATGCATCGAGGCAGAGCCGCGAATCGAACTCAGGCTTCCGCAGTGATAACCTTGTAGTAATAAGAGCCATTTTTAGTGTTGCCTAATTCTAATAAAGAAATATTTTCAGTCGGTCAACACGAATTGTGCCCAACTACATTAGGCGGGAAACAAATACCATACCCTACAAGCTGACACACTTTTTATGTAGAAATACCTACTTAATTGGATGACATTTTCGAACGCCGCGTGTTCATCCTCAGATCCTGTTCACTTAGGCTTAACTAGTTATGATGCTTATGAATCACACTTAAACACAAATAAATATATACACTATTTATATTACATAAGTTTGTACATTACACTTCTATGGCTGTTGCGTTATTCATTCATTGAATTTCGCTAATCGGCCAACTAGGGACCACGATAAGCCTCATTTTACATTCTGGCATTTGTTCATTTTTCGCTTGATCCACATTGTCTTCATGAGCTCACTGTGTTTAGCACGACGTTTTTCTGTCCATTTCGCACCAGTTGTCCGTTTTTCGTTCTGAACAGTCCCAAACGTCTTGATGGCTGCTCTATAAAGATTTCGGTCTTGTACATCTTCTGCTCGTATCCCCATTTCTTTCAGATCTTTCTGGACGTTAACATACCCTGACATTGTAGTTTTTGGTTTGGAGTCGAATATACTGAAGATACGTTTCGTTCATCGGGAGTCGATTATCCGTAGTATATGACCGTAGAAGCAAACTCTGCGTTTTCGCATTGTGTCTGTGATCTTCTCTATCCTCGAGTACACTTCTTGCCTGGATTTTCTAATGTAGATACCATTTTTGTAGTCTGGGTCAAGTATGATGTGTAGGATCTTTCTTTTCTCTCTAACTTCGCGAGCAAACATTTCTCGGATAGGGTAAGGCATTCAGATGCTTATAGCGGTACTGGTTTGATGACAGTGTTGAAGTGACGAATTTTTGTTATATATGTTGGGGGTGGTTTGGAAGGCGACTTCCAATTTCTTTATTCTTGCTTCTATGGCTCCCTTGTCAAGGCCATTTTTCTGGATCCATTCCCCAAGATATTTAAATTTATTAACACGGTTTATCGTTCCATATTTTGTGTTTAGTTATTATTATTATTATTATTATTATTATTATTATTATTATTATTATTATTATTATTATTATTATTATTTATGTGGATTAAGTATGTTTCCTGTTGTCTATTGAATTGTTATTATGTAATATAATATTGTATATATTTATTTGTGTTTAAGTGTGATTTTGTTTTTGTCGTGTGACCTCCTGAGAGGCCGAGTGCAGGTCTATCCAGTCAACGCCCATGGGCGACCTGCGCGTCGGGATGAGAGATGGAATGGATGAAGATGAATGACACTGGGCAAGGATGTGGAAGGAAGCGGCCGTGGCCTGTCAGAAGGTACCGTCCCAGCATTAGCCTGGTGTTTAAAATGGGAAACCACGGAAAACCATTTCAAGGACGGCTGACAGTGGGGCTATAACCCACGCGTCTACCGAGACAGCAGAGAGCTTGGCCCCACGACCTAACCCTGCGCTTTAGCCAGCGTAGCCACTACTGTCGGTTTTAAGTGTGATTCATAAACATCATACACTAGTTATGCCTAAGTGAACAGGATCTGAGGATGAACACGCATGACGTTTGAAACATGTCATCCAATTAAGTAGGTATTTGTACATAAAAAGTGTGTCAGCTTGTAGGGTATGGTATTTGTTTTCCCGCCTAATGTAGTTGGGCACAATTCGTGTTGACCGACTGAAAATCTTTCTTTATTAGAATTAGGCAACACTGAAAAATGGCTTCTCTCACTACAATTCTTGGTTATCACTGTGGAAGCCTGAGTTCGATTCGCGGCTCTGCCAATACATTTGGTCCGAGGGCTACAACGGGGTACACTCAGCCTTGTGAGGCAAAAATGAAAAGTAAGGAAGCTTGTAGATTTATGTGACCATTAATCGTGTAATAATGAGCCACGTGACCTCCTTTTTACGTGGAATCCGAACCACAGGACTTGCCATTTCACTTCGAAAATCTCACATGCATTGACCGGGAATTGGACCCGGTCCTCCTTGGTGAAAGGCAAATGGCTTGACCGCTGCGCCACCACGACCTCTAAAACTGAGAAGGGGCGGGTTCGATTCCTTCCTTAGCCATCCTGGAAGTAGTTTACCATTTCCCATTTCTACTCCATGCAAATGCCAGGATGGCACCTAACTTAAGGTCACGGCCGCTTCCTACCCAAATTCAAACTCAATTACAAATACACACCCTAGTTCAGACATCACATTATCATTTATGTTAAATATTTCTATCAGTAGGAATTTTGGGACGTTAAAAGAGAATGGGTAAAGACAGTCCAATTGGCGGCTTCACTCTTTAGAGTTCAAGCAACGTTAAATTGGAGTGTGATATTATTTGTGCTAGTTACACTGCAATGCATCAACCAGAGAGTGATCAGATTTTGCTAAATGCGCTCTACCCACTGTTTTCCATTCATTACAAGCATTTCTGTAATTACACAGAGAGGTACGAGATCTGGCCAACGAGATATGCCCCGTGACTTCAAGCGTAGCGCTCCGTGCCACGTAGTCTGAATACAAATGAGGTGTGGGTTGTGTACTCTGCATGTAGGTACTGCAGTAGGTTCTCATGCAACTAGAAGAATCTCTACTTAGTATAAAACAAAGTCCCCGATTCTTGGATGTCACGGGTATTCTCGAGAACCACAGGATGGATTTTCAAGCGGTTTTCAACATTCTATAAAGATACCTCTGGGAAGGTTTCTGTAGAAAATAATTTATTTATGATCAAAGGAAGCCAAGCAGTAACGATATCAGTTAAAAAGTCGAAAAAACCTGGCATCCGTGCGCTTCATAAGTTTACGCTGGGCAAACCGTTAAAATTAGTTCAGCAAGAAATCAGAACCGGCATAGCATACAATTTAACCTCCTGCTATTTGCCAATTTAATAAGTTTGGTTAATAATCGTTGCTCAAACAAGACGGATTAGAGGCCAATCTCTGTCATTGCAAGTATTGAAGTTATGCACCTCATAAGCTGTATATTTGGCAAGATATAATTTCAGCGCAGTGACTTCTTTGGTTTTATTGTCTTTATATTGCTGGTGAAGTATTGAGGAATTAAGTGTTCCTACTGCTGATTCCAACATGTTTTCTTGGTATTCTGAACTGTTGCTGTCGTACCGAACCGGTACCGTACATTTGTGTTTTCAATAACATCTAAAGACCACCGTGAAGCGTTTATTGAAAGTGTTTATAGGGCTAGTTCATAAGACTTTCGACATAACTCATATTAAGCGTAAAATGTTTAAATCTCTCTTTATGGTGCACCATACAAGATTCTATTTTAAGGGAGTTTTAAGTGCTACGTAAAAATAATCTTGTATCGTTTTCTGTCATATCGGCTAATGAAGGGGCCAAAACTATTAATTAGGCCTCGAAACATGTCCCACTAATGACCACACAGTGATTACAATTATTAAAAGTATTGATCAGGTGGAACCTTTAACCTGTTTTTACTAATGAAAATTTCTACAAAAAAGTCCACGAGAGCATATCTCTATCTTCAATACATCGCTCACTATGTGTTTTTAGATTGGACGGAAGGGCGATTTGTGTTTCATGCACCTCGCCATTCTTAAATTACATCTGACAAGAATTCGTTGCACGTGCATCTCTATGCTAATATAATTAATAGTCCAGTCAGTGATTTTAACCCATCATTTCGAGACGTAAAAAGAATATAGTTCATAGTTCATTGACATAGAAAAAATAGCGTTTATTACGTAATGCATTCAAGCCTCTGTGGCTTAGGCGGCAGCACGCTGGGCCCGTGGTTCAAATTCCGGTCACTCCATGTGAGATTTGTGCTGGACAAAGCGGAGGCAGAGAGGTTCTTCTCCGGGTTTTCCCTGTCAAGATTTACTTCCAGCAACTCTCTCCACTATCATTTCATTTCATCTGTCATGCATTTAATCATTGCCCCAGGGGTGTGCGACAGGCTTCGGCAGCCGGCACAGTTCATATCCTCGCCGCTAGATGGGGACTTCATTCATTCCATTCCCTGATCCGGTCGGTCGACTGGAAGCAGGCTGTGGATTTTCATTTTCCACGTTATGCATTCATAACTGTTCCCGGGCGAAGCCGGGGTGGGTTGCTAGTAATAATAATAATAATAATAATAATAATAATAATAATAATAATAATAATTTAATTTAATTAATAATAATAATAAAAATAATAATAATAATTGCTATTGGTTTTACGTCAATTTTAACAACTGCGGCTTTTAGAGACGCCAGGGTGCCAGAATTGTAACCCGAAGGGGATTTTTAACGTGCCAATAACTCTACAGACCCGGGTCCCTCACATTTGTGCACCCTCAAATGCCAGCTAGCTGCGCCAGAATTCGATCCTCCAAACTTGGGAACAGCAGGCGAGAACGTTACCGTTGAGCCACGCAGCTAGCCTCATGCAACTAGAGAAAGGACGTATATGGTAAGAGTCCACATATCCCTGCCTTAAAGAGGAGTACATCAATGGAAATATGGAGGTTGTGCACTTATGATAGGCGCAAGAGGCATCATTCGAATATTACAGTGTACAGCCCAGGGGCAGTACCCCTAAGATCCACCCCTCCATCTTTCATCAAAACCACCCTCATAGGCATGCCATAAGTCTCACATACTTCTTCAACACAAGCAGGCCCAGCAATACTGCTGACAGCCACGCTTACATAATACACACATAAACACACTAACTGGAGCGGTGACAGTGAGGAAACACTGACCAAGCAGTGGGGGAAGGCCTTAAAAGCCAGACCCAGAAGAGCCCCATTATCTGTTCGTGGCCAGCGGCCCTGCTCCTCCGAGGTCCGTTCCAGCTCTTCACCAGGTGAGAACTAGCCGTGTGCTCAGATTCCTTATCATTGTAACACCTACCCTGAACACTATTGTATTTTACATCTTGTACTTTACTTTATACCTGTCCAGCACCTAAAAGGGACAGTGCATCACAGCTACTGGCCAATAAATACTTGGTCAGTAAACACACACATTTATTACTCATTACACCCAGTTTTACATCCTTACACCCGACCCGACCTTAGTCCTAATTGCCCCTGACCGTGGAGGCCAGGAACTGCGCCGTCAGGAATTCTATTGTACTCGAGCAAGCAGCCCACCTGCAGCGTGTCAAAGTGTCGACTCTGCACGTGAGCTCGCTAAAACGCTCGCTCTACTTAATTGGCAGGCTAGGTTAATAGCCCACTCTTATACATTCATCCCCTAGCAGGTAAACGCATCCTGTAGGGACGCCCCCAATAGATCACGTACTCACACCAACACACTACACAGGTAGTCCCCCCCCAATCACGGGAAACTACTCTTTCTCGGAAACATCCCTTAAATTAATACATCTACACTACCCTGTTTATCCCACCCCCAACAGAGGGATAAAACATATTGGTGGAGGCGCGGCTACCACGCAAAATAAGGGTAAGGGACTCAAACAACGAGCCCTCGTGGTAGAGCGATCCATACTGAAAGTAGCCAAGCGAGACTAAATTTTTTTCTCCCATAATAAGCTCCACATTTCCCCCCCCCCCTTTATTATACAAGGATTTGTATTATTACACCCACCCCCACCCTCCCCATAGTGCAAGGTCGGTGGAAATTAAATGACCACATTTAGAACCACACTAAGGGACTTTGCGCACCATTTGTTGGCTAGCAAAACTCCACTCCTACCGAAGTTGAGGATCAAGAATAGCGATTTAATATCCGAGCACACTGCACCACGCCTCCTTCAGGAACTCGAATTAAAGGCATTAGAAATCCGCGCTCAATACCCTGCAGTGGCAGCACAAGTCACACATTTTACACGATCCCAGGCCCAGACCAGTGTGCAGGGACAACAGTCACCAGTATCCAGCGCTAGTGAGGCAGATTGCTTACTAACACTCCATCCCCTATTGTTACAGCAACTGCAAATCACAGAGCAAAAGACTAATAGTCTGCTCGCGCGCATAACACAATTATTGGATACGGACGCTGTTAAGGCAGACACCCACACGACAGAGGCTGTCCTAGATATACATACTATTCTAGAGACAGTAAAACAGGATTTAGACAGGACAGTGGAAGTAGTGAAGTCCACACAATACGACATTACACCATCGATCAGTGACGACATATAAGGCGACGAGCCCCCTGGCAACGTATCACACGTTTCATACACAGGGAGCGAGGATAATTCCCGTCAGAACAACACAAATCCAAACAACTCATCACACGACAGAAGTGCGGACAGCGTAAACGGACTAGAATCCTTACACAGCCAAGGAGAGGTAAACGAGCAGGATATGAATAGGCACATGGAATATCCAATGATCCACCCCACAAAGTTCTCGGGGGAGGGCCAGGATCCGGAGGAATACCTCAAGGCCTTCAATAGAACGGCTCGGATCAATGGCTGGAGCGACGAAGTCAGGAAACGGCTCCTACCTGCATACTTAACATAATCGGCCATGATATGGTACGAGCTCCATGAGGACAATCTAGAAAACGCCACATGGGACGAAATCACTTTGTTGCTGAAAAGTGAATTTCAGCTCACACCAAACGATGAGGACCTGTATGACCAAATTAGACAGAGGTCACAGGGGCCTACAGAAAGCGCACAGACGTATGTAAATGCGAAACTGCTGATGTGCGACAAATACAACGCAGCCATGCCTCATAAGTAAAAAGTTAAGCTGTTAATGCAGGGCCTTAGGCCAACCATCGTGGACAAATTATGTATCATGAACAATCCTACGGTCCAGCATATGCTCAACAACATAAAAACAATAGAGGCCGGGAGAAAGATCACGGAAAAAACTACGGAGAAAGCCGTGAATCAGCATTTTCATCCAGAAAAGGAGGACATCAGTCAAAAGATGGATGAGTTAGTGGACAGGATGGAGAAGCTAACAATAGCTGCCATCCAGGCAGGCGGGGGACCACTCAGGAGTGAACACACTGATACAGAAGAACTATACTATCCAGAGAGGGAAAGGGGATACACGGAGAGGAGACACTACGAGCGGGAGAAAACATACTACCCTCCACAGCGGCCGACAACACCATATGCGCAGGACAGGCCACATTACCCTCCACGATATTCACCGGCCTCATACACACATGTAGAGCCAACCTACCCCTCACGGCGACCGTCATCCCCATACACACCGGACTACTACCCTTCAGAGTACGACCACAGTATTCCCCGGCGAAGCAGCCCGCCACCGAGTAAGTAGTGTATTTGCAGGGGTTCTGTGACCTCCTCCTCCTCACCCTCCTCACAAGATGGCGGCAGCCCGATAACTCCCGAACCCGTGGTTGGATTTTGACGAATGAGGTGTCATTGAACTCGGGCTGATACCCCCTTTCCAATGGACACCAAATTTCAACCCCAAAATAAAACCTACCCCTACTAGGGGGTGAAATTCTATTTTTTTAGAATGACAATATGGAATGAAACGTTGTTCCACACAAGAGACATGTGTGCGGTGGATAGCCAATATGAATTAACATGCTTGTTTTTTTGTTTTTACGCATGCCCACTCATAGCTTTTGTAAGAGGGCGGGCTTTTAAAGATGGCAGCTGTAGTGTAACCTAACCTAACCCAACCCACGAGTGGTGAACAAAAAGTATTTTAATAATAATAATGATGATAATTGTTGTTTTAAGGGGCCTAACATCTAGGTTATCGGCCCTAAAGTATTTTAAGTGACGCTTGTCGATCGGCAAACCAATAATCAAAGAGGGATATGTCAGGCTTTGAGGTGATAGCCCCTTTAGATTGATCCCTGTTGATTGATCTCTGTTGATTTGTCCCTTTGGACTGGTCTCTGTTGACTAGCCCATTTTGGACGGGGCCCATTTTGACAGGGGGTCATTTTTGATGGATCTTTTTGACAGGTCCTTTTTGACGGGTCCCTGTTGACGAGTCATTGCTGACGGGTCCTTGTTGATGAGTCTCTGTGGACGGGTCATTGTTGACGGGTCCCTGTTGACAGGTCATTGTTGACAGGTCATTGATGGCAGGTCATTGTTGATGGGTCCTTGTTGACAAGTCCCTGTTGATGGGTCCCTGTGGACGGGTCCCTTTAGACCGGCCCCTTTGGACTGGTCCCTATGGACCGGCCCATGAAATTTATCCAAATTATGTCAAAGGGCCTAACTACATTTGTGTGTAAAGCAGTGTGTTGAACTGACGTTGTTCGCCAGTCCTTACTACTACAATTGGATAACGATATGAAAGGAATTGATTAACCAGACATGAGTTAACTACCAACGAAACACTTTGTTAACTCTGCTTGTTATTGACCAATGAGTAGGGTTTTAGAAAAACTGTTTGCTATTTTGGGTTATATACAAAAAATGCTTAGACCTTTTGAGCGACTATGTTTGCTAAACAAGACATTATACCAGAGACGATTAGGATTCTTATGTAGCTCAGACAAGGAAAGCATTTCTACAGAATCTGTTGACATTGAATATAGATTTAGGTATTAGGAAGTCATTTTGAAGGCCTTTGTCTGGAGCGTGGCACTCTATGAAAGTAAAACTTAGACAATTGGTGTAGCAGAAAAGTGGAGAATTGAAGTGTTTGAAATGTGGTGTTACAGGAGAATGATGAACATTAGATGGGTAAATAGGGTTACTAACAAAGAGATATTAAGACGAGTGGGGGAGAATAGATGTATCTGGCGACTGTTAATGAAGTAAAGAGATAGGTTGGTAGGACACGTACTAAGACACCCAAGAATAGCAAACTTAGTTATGGAAGAAAGGTTCGAGGACGAGAACTGTAGGGGTAGACCAAGTTTAGAATATGTTAAACAGATAGCCTTGAATGTAGGGTGTGGTAGCTATATAGAGATGAAACGATTAGCTCGGGACAGATAGGCGCTGAGATCTGCATCAAACCAGTCAAAGGACTAAAGACTCAAACAACAACATGTACGTTCACTAAAATAATGTTGTTTAACGGTAAATGTTAGTCAACGAACAGTAATGCACTACTAAAACCCATGACACGATACCTAAGAGCTTTTCTAAAATGCCTTTAACCCTATATTGAACACCCGGTTCACAAGACTCATAACTGCAATGTTATGGTAAAACAAAACAAAATCTATATTTCAAAACAAGCAAGTGGTTTAGTCAATGTATACTGGAAAAAGTTTTGTAAACACTCAAGTCCTCAAGACTAATTAAATTAGTAACTGTCAGGTTGGCCGAGTGGTTAAGGTGTTTGACTTAAGATCAAATTTTCTGTATAAGGAAGCAAGGGTTCGAATCCCTTACCTGACATAACTATTGCCTTAACATGACTTGGCCACACTGCATTATTATGATACTCGGTACACAAACCATAGATATAGTGTATTGTCTAAGGCCACTCTCTTTCTGAACATAGTCAGAGACTGTTGATGGTTAACAATTGTATTAATAGTGGGACATGGGGATAGTAATTAAGAAAAACAGACAATACCCATACATATATTTTTATTAAATTCATTTTATAATAGTTACACACTGAATTCAACTCTATCTCTTTACCATTGTTCGATATAGATTTTTATACATAACGCTTGTTGTAGATCCTTTTACAACTTTCTCTAGGTACTCTTGTTCTTAAAAACTGGGGAAGCCGCAATGGTTTTATAAACATAAAACCCTCATCCTCTTCATTTTCATAATTATCATCATTATCATCATTATGAATATTATCATCAAAATTATTATAGTCATTATCACCATCATTATCATCATCATCATCATCATTCTCAACATCACCAGAACTATCCAATTCCTCTTGTTTGTTTTCCACAGGGATCTCTTGTAGATTCTGCGTTGCTTTTGATAGTGTTAAGGGTTTTTTGAACGATAACATTTGTCCTAACATGTCTTTTTGAGGTGATGATAAATGCTTTTCAACAAACAATGCACTATCTTGAGCAGCAATATATTTTTCTTGGACTTGCTTTTTTACCTGGGTAGAGTATTTTGCGTATTTAAATGTGTATTAATTTGAGATTCACAATGATGTTCTTTTGAAATAAGTACGTTGGAGTCTTTTGTTTTAATCATTCCTCGACACTTTTTGGATCGTTGTTTTGAACATCACCAAATAAACGTTCCATCTTTATTGGTTGTATTTACAATATATGTATATCCTTTATAGAATACACATGGCTTGCCATGACTGGTTGTTGAGACTTCCATATCAACTAATACATATGAATTAAATTTTAGTAAAGTCACATGAACAATCTTTAGATTACAAGTGATTTACACACACACATACACACTTTCCTAAATGTCAAGAGTTATGGATGTTGTTTTCCGCCAACAGCTGCTTACTGCGTATGACAAGGCTGGAGACTGGTAGGTGAGACAGTCGTTCACGATGTGAACACTGTAACAGGCAGTAGTCAACTGACAATATTCTTATACCCTAGTCAAGGTTAACAGGCACTTACTGCGTATGACAAGACCGTACACTCGTAGGTTAGACAGTATTTTTTTTTTGTTTGTTGCTAAGGATCCCATATATACCCTAGACATGTTAGTTCTGAACACTTAGTGGTTAATTGTATATATTGAATTTAAATACAAGGCTTATACAAGCACGTTTTGAGGATGGGAGGGGTGAGAGGCTGGCAAAACGGAAATGGTTTAGTTTAATGAAACGTCATATCCTAGTAGACGTGATTTATAGTAGGCGCAATTGATAATAGACGTAATTGATAGTAGGTGTAATTGATACTAGACGTGATTAATAGTAGACGCAATTGATACTAGGCGTGATTGATAGTAGGCGCAATTGATAGTAGGCGTAATTTGTAGTAAGCGCAATTCATAGTAGGCGCAATTGATAGTAGATGCAATTGATAGTAGGCGTGATTGATAGTAGGCGCGATTGATAGTAAGCGCAATTTGACATGGGCGCGACTCAGATCATTTTTGATATCATAAAGTTACAGTGTCAATTTTTATACAAAGTACAAGCTAGAGAGGGGGTATTTCAAAACTTAACCTCAGCTCACATACCATAACCTAACTTTACCTAACCTAACTTCGTCACGTGACATGTTCTACGAGTTTAGACTTGCTTTAAGACTGATTATGTCGTCATAGATTGATGGGAGGGGTGAGAGGTTGACAAAAAAGGAAATGTTTTAGTTTAATGAAACTTCATGTCCTAGTAGGCGTGATTTATAGTAGACGCAATTGATAGTAGGCGCGATTAATAGTAGACGCAATTGATAGTAGGCGCGATTGATAGTAGGCGTGATTGATAGTAGGCGCGATTGATAGTAGGCGCAATTTGACATGGGCGCGACTCAGATCATTTTTGATATCATAAAGTTACAGTGTCAATTTTTATACAAAGTACAAGGTAGAGAGGGGGTATTTTAAGACTTAAGCTCAGTTCACTTAACATAACCTAACGTTACCTAACCTAACTTTGTCACGTGACATGTTCTACAAGATTAGACTTGCTTTAAGACTGATTATGTCGTCATAGATTGATGGGAGGGGTGAGAGGCTGGCAAAAAAAGGAAATGTTTTAGTTTAATGAAACGTCATGTCCTAGTAGGCGTGATTTATAGTAGACGCAATTGATAGTAGGCGCGATTAATAGTAGACGCAATTGATAGTAGGCGTGATTGATAGTAGGCGCAATTTGACATTTTCCCTCTAGGGCTCAGAGCCTGGATTTGATCTCCTTTGTTCGTCACTGGAGGAGTTTCCATCTGTTTTTTCGCCGTTGACTGTATGACGTTAGGTATTGTTCAGATACACTTCCCTTTTGTTTATGTTTCCTTATATCCATCTAACCCCCCCACCTCCCCCCCCCCCCTCCTCATTCTTCGAGGATTTTCTATATTTTCACACCGAACCCTTTACCTTCTGGTTACTTACTACTTTGTCCGCCGTTCCACCATGGTCCATACAGTAATTTCTGGCAGCTGTTCTCTGGTGACGAACAGAAGAATTTATCTATATTTTTTTGTAATCTCATTGATATACTTTCTTTGGCCACATTGTTTATTTCCATTGAAAAAGGAGGCAAGGTATCTCCGAAACGTATGGTTTAAATTAAAAATACACACGGCATTAGCCCAAAAGCATGAATTGTTTATATAATAATCTAACTTTACCTAACCTAACTTTGTCACGTGACATGTTCTACAAGTTTAGACTTGCTTTAAGACTGATTATGATGTCATAGATTGATGGGAGGGGTGGGAGGCTGACAAAAAGGAAATGTTTTGGTTTAATGAAAAGTCATGTCCTAGTAGGCGCGATTGGTAGTAGACGCAACTGATAGTAGGCGCGATTAATAGTAGACGCAAATGATAGTAGGCGTGATTGATAGTAGGCGCAATTTGACATGAGCGCGATTTATAATAGACGCAAATGATAGTAGGTGCGTTTGATAGTAGGCGTAATTAGACATGGGCGTGATTTATAGTAGACGCAATTGATAGTACGCGTGATTGATAGTAGGCGTAATTGATAGTTGGCGCGATTGATAGTAGGCGCACAATTGATAGTAGACGTGATTGTTAGTAGACGTGATTTATATTAGACGCATTTGATAGTAGGCGTAATTGATAGTAGACGCGATTCATAGTAGGCGCAATTTATAGTAGATGCAATTAGTAGTAGGCGCAGTTGATAGTAGGTGCAATTGATAGTAGGCGTGCTTGATAGTAGGCGCGATTGATAGTAGACGTGATTAATATGGGCACGACTCAGATCACCTTTGATATCACAAAGTTACAGTGTCAATGTTTATACAAAGTACAAGGCAGAGAGGGGGTATTTTAAGACTTAACCTCAGCTCACCTAATAAAACCTAAATTTACCTAACCTAACTTTGTCACGTGACATGTTCTACAAGTTTTGACTTGCTTTAAGGCTAACTATGACTATGACGTCATAGATTGATGATAGGGGTGGGAGGCTGACAAAAAAGGAAATGTTTTGGTTTAATGAAAAGTCATGTCCTAGTAGGCGCGATTGGTAGTAGACGCAATTGATAGTAGGCGAAATTAATGCTAGGCGCAATTGATAGTAGGCGTGATCAGGTACTTACTGCATATCAAAAGGCTGTACACTCGTGTGTTAGACACTCTATCTTGTTAAGGCCCCTATATTCCCTATACAAGGCTATACATGTAAGTTCTAAACACTTAGTGGTTATTTGTATATTAAATTTATATACACAGCTTATACAAGCACGTTTTTTCACACAGTAAAACTTTGTTAAATAGCTACATGCGACACGCAAAGTATGTTTCCGCTATCTAGCGGTGACTATGGAAACTACCTGAACATATCCTAATCTAATCCTAGCTAACCTCACCTGACGTGACCATACCGGTTTGTAAGCAACAACAACAACACACTAAGATTCCATGAATTTCAGAGTACTTTTAGATTAATTATCGACTCTCAACTTTTATAACTATGTCTATCCCACTCTGTCAAAAACACGATATATTTTTTTAAATTTTTGCTTGATGTCAATACTAAAGTGATAATGGGTTTTCCGATCCTATCACTATACATTCATTACCCCCTACTCTTATCTCGGTCTCGACAACAACTATGCCTATTTTTATTATGTCAGATGATGTAATGTTTGGGTGCAAAGTGGGTGTAAAAGTGAGTGCAAAGTGGGTGCAAAAGTGGGTGCAAAGTAGGTGTAAAAGTAGTTGTAAAGGTGAGTGCAAAGTGGGTGCAAAATTGGGTGCAAAAGTGGGGTGTAAAAGTGGTACCCTATTTGTAATGGCTTATTTGACAAGTTATTTTGTGGTACCCTATTCGTAATGGCTTATTTCACAAGTTGTTTTTGTCAATGTATTTAGAGGATATTTCTCTTGTTCATGGAAAGTATCTCAGCCCTTTTTATGATAGCATAATGCTTACCGTCATGTTTGTAAGCAACAACAACACACTAACATTCCAAGAATCCAAACTACTCTAAGGTTAATGATTGTCTCTCAACTCCATTCCACGCCTAGTAAAAAACATTATACATTTCAAATTTTTCAAAAAAGGTAAATTGGGAAAGTAGGCTATAATTTGAAAACTAATCATCCTAGAAAGTCATATATAGACTCAAACCAATGGCTTTTATGTCCTTAATCGTTAGAACAAAACATGGAATTTTGACATTTTTCCAAATATTGATCATTTTTAAAAACGGGCTATATTTTGTAAACTATGAATTACACAAAAAGTGTGTTTGACATAAATGACAGGTATTTACCCCCTCTACCCACAAACCAAGTCCCAGGTCCCTGGGACAAAATCCAAAAAGGTTCAATTTTGAAAGGAGGTGATATTTTGAAAACTAATCATTCTAAAAATTCATATATAGACTCAAACAAATGTTCTTTCAGCCCTTTAACGTTAGAAAAAACTTAACATTTCTTTCATTAAAAAAAAAGTTCAATTTTCAAAATTGCCTATAATTTGGAAACTAAGAATTAGTTCCAAAATGGCGGTCGTAGCTTAACTCAACCTAACCTAACCCTACGAGGTGTGATCAAAAAGTTCCAAAATGGCTGCCGTGGCTTAACTTAACCTTTGATTGATCTCTGTTGATTGACCCCTTTTGATTGATCTCTGTTGATGTATCCCTTTTGGACTGGTCCCTGTTGACTAGCCCCTTTGGACGGGTCTTTTTAAAGGGGGAGTCATTTTTTTACGAGTCCCGGAGGACGGGTCCTTGTTGACGGGTCCCTGTGGGCGGGTCCTTTGGACTGATCCCTATGGACTGGCGCGTGCATTTTATCCAAATTATGTCAAAGGGACCCGCCCACAGGGACCCGTCAACAAGGACCCGTCCTCCGGGACCCGTAAAAAAATGATTCCCCTTTAAAAAGGACCCGTCCAAAGGGGCTAGTCAACAGGGACCAGTCCAAATGGATACATCAACAGAGATCAATCAAAAGGGGTCAATCAACATGGATCAATCAAAGGTTAAGTTAAGCTACGGCAGCCATTTTGGAACTTTTTGATCATACCTCGTAGGGTTAGGTTAGGATGAGTTAAGCTACGACCGCCATTTTGGAACTAATTCTTAGTTTCCAAAATATAGGCAATTTTGAAAATTGGACTTTTTTTGGAAAAATTGAAAAAATGTTAAGTTTTGTTCTAACGTTAAAGGACTTAAAGGACATTTGTTTGAGTCTATATATGACTATTTAGAATGATTGGTTTTCAAAATATCGCCTACTTTCAAAATTGAACCGTTTTGGATTTTGTCCCAGAGACCTGGGACTTGGTTTGTGGGTAGAGGGGGTAAATACCTGTCATTTATGTCAAACACATTTTTTGTGTAATCCATAGTTTACAAATACATTTTTTAAAATGATCAATATTTGGAAAAATGTCAAAAATTCCATGTTTTGTTCTAACGATTAAGGATATAAAAGCCAATGTTTTGAGTCTATATATGACCTTTTAGGATGATTAGTTTTCAAATTATAGCCTACTTTCCAAATATTTTTTGGAAACATTTAAAGAATATAATAATTATTTTTGACTGAGAGTGGGATAGACGTAGGTGTTGGAGTTAGCATATGATTTTTAGTTTAAATATATAGCCTACTTTCCCAATATACCTTTTTTAAAAAATTTGAAATGTATAATGTTTTTGACTAGGCGTGGAATGGAGTTGAGAGACAATCATTAACCTTAGAGTAGTTTGGATTCTTGGAATGTTAGTGTGTTGTTGTTGCTTACAAACATGACGGTAAGCATTATGCTATCATAAAAAGGGCTGTGATACTTTCCATGAACAAGAGAAATATCCTCTAAATACATTGACAAAAACAACTTGTGAAATAAGCCATTACGAATAGGGTACCACAAAATAACTTGTCAAATAAGCCATTACAAATAGGGTACCACTTTTACACCCCACTTTTGCACCCACACTTGCACCCACTTTTCACCCACCTTTACAACTACTTTTACACCTACTTTGCACCGACTTTTGCACCCACTTTGCACTTACTTTTACACCCACTTTGCACCCGAACATTACATCATCTGACATAATAAAAATAGGCATGGTTGTTGTCGAGACCGAGATAAGAGTGGGGGTAATGAATTTGTAGTGATAGGATCGGAAAACCCATTATCACTTTAGTATTGACATCAAGCAAAAATTTAAAAAAATATATCGTGTTTTTGACAGAGTGGGATAGACATAGTTATAAAAGTTGAGAGTCGATAATTAATTTAAAAGTAATCTGAAATTCATGGAATCTTAGTGTGTTGTTGTTGTTGCTTACAAACCGGTATGGTCACGTCAGGTGAGGTTAGCTAGGATTAGATTAGGATATGTTCAGGTAGTTTCCATAGTCACCGCTAGATAGCGGAAACATACTTTGCGTGTCGCATGTAGCTATTTGACAAAGTTTTACTGTGTGAAAAAACGTGCTTGTATAAGCTGTGTATATAAATTTAATATACAAATAACCACTAAGTGTTTAGAACTAACATTATAGCCTTGTATAGGGAATATAGGGGTCCTTAACACGATAGAGTGTCTAACACACGAGTGTACAGCCTTTTGATATGCAGTAAGTACCTGATCACGCCTACTATCAATTGCGCCTACCATTAATCGCGCCTACAATCAATTGCGTCTACTACCAATCGCGCCTACTAGGACATGACTTTTCATTAAACCAAAACATTTCCTTTTTTGTCAGCCTCCCACCCCTATCATCAATCTATGACGTCATAAACATAGTTAGCCTTAAAGCAAGTCTAAACTTGTAGAACATGTCACGTGACAAAGTTAGGTTAGGTAAATTTAGGTTTTATTAGGTGAGCTGAGGTTAAGTCTTAAAATACCCCCTAACTGCCTTGTACTTTGTATAAACATTGACACTGTAACTTTGTGATATCAAAGGTGATCTGAGTCGTGCCCATATTAATCACGTCTACTATCAATCGCGCCTACTATCAAGCACGCCTACTATCAACTGCACCTACTATCAATTGCGCCTACTACTAATTGCATCTACTATAAATTGCGCCTACTATGAATCGCGTCTACTATCAATTACGCCTACTATCAAATGCGTCTAATATAAATCACGTCTACTAACAATCACGTCTACTATCAATTGTGCGCCTACTATCAATCGCGCCAACTATCAATTACGCCTACTATCAATCACGCGTACTATCAATTGCGTCTACTATAAATCACGCCCATGTCTAATTACGCCTACTATCAATCGCACCTACTATCATTTGCGTCTATTATAAATCGCGCTCATGTCAAATTGCGCCTACTATCAATCACGCCTACTATCATTTGCGTCTACTATTAATCGCGCCGACTATCAGTTGCGTCTACTACCAATCGCGCCTACTAGGACATGACTTTTCATTAAACCAAAACATTTCCTTTTTTTGTCAGCCTCCCACCCCTCCCATCAATCAATGACGTCATACTCAGTCTTAAAGCAAGTCTAAACTTGTAGAACATGTCACGTAACAAAGTTAGGTTAGGTAAAGTTAGGTTATGTTAAGTAAGCTGAGGTTAAGTCTTAAAATACCCCCTCTCTACCTTGTACTTTGAATAAACATTCACAATAAAACTTTATGATATCAAAAATGATCTGAGTCGCGCCCATGTCAAATTACGCCTACTATCAATCCCGCCTACTATCAATCACGCCTAATATCAATCGCACCTACTATCATTTGCATCTACTATAAATCGCGCTCATGTCAAATTGCGCAGACTATCAATCACGCCTACTATCAATTGCGTCTACTATTAATCGTGCCTACTATCAATTGCGTCTACTATAAATCACGCCTACTAGGACATGACGTTTCATTAAACTAAAACATTTCCTTTTTTGTCAACCTCTCACCCCTCCCATCCATCAATGACTACATAATCAGTCTTAAAGCAAGTCTAAACTTGTAGAACATGTCACGTGACAAAGTTAGGTTAGGTAAAGTTAGGTTATGTTAAGTGAGCTGAGGTTAATTCATAAAATACCCCCTCTCTAGCTTGTACTTTGTATAAAAATTGACACTGTAACTTTATGATATCAAAAATGATCTGAGTCGCGCCCATGTCAAATTGCGCCTACTATCAATCGCGCCTACTATCAATCACGCCTACTATCAATTGCATCTACTATCAATTGCGCCTACTATGAATTGTGCTTACTACAAATCACGCCTACTATCAATTGAGCCTACTATCAATCCCGCCTAGTATCAATTGCGTCTACTATTAATCACGTCTAGTATCAATTACACCTACTATCAATTACGTCTACTATCAATTGCGCCTACTATAAATCACGTCTACTAGGACATGACGTTTCATTAAACTAAAACATTTCCTTTTTGCCAGCCTCTCACCCCTCCCATCCGCAAAACGTGCTTGTATAAGCTGTGTATTTAAATTCAATATATACAATTAACCACTAAGTGTTCAGAACTAACATGTCTAGGGTATAAGGGGGCGTGGTGGCTCATCGGTCTAGCTGTGTGCCTCTCACCAAGGCGGTCCGGGTTCGATTCCCGGTCAATGCATGTGAGATTTTCGAAGTGAATGGCATGTCCTGTGGTTCGGATTCCACGTAAAAAGGAGGTCCCGTGGCTCATAATCACAAGATTCACGGTCACGTAATACTACAATCTTCCTTTTTGTCTAGGGTATATATGGGATCCTTAGCAACAAACAAAAAAATACTGTCTAACCTGCGAGTGTACGGTCTTGTCATACGCAGTAAGTACCTGTTAACCTTGACTAGGGTATGAGAATATTGTCAGTTGACTACTGCCTGTTACAGTGTTCACATCGTGAAAGACTGTCTCACCTACCAGTCTCCAGCCTTGTCATACGCAGTAAGTAGCTGTTGGCGGAAAACAACATCCATAAATCTTGACATTTAGGAAAGTGTGTATGTGTGTGTGTAAATCACTTGTAATCTAAAGGTTGTTCATGCGACTTTACTAAATTTTAATTCATATGTATTAGTTGATATGGAAGTCTCAACAACCAGTCATGGCAAGCCATGTGTATTCTATAAAGGATATACATATATTGTAAAAACAACCAATAAAGATGGAACGTTTATTTGGCCATGTTCAAAACAACGATCCAAAAAGTGTCGAGGAATGATTAAAACAAAAGACTCCAACGTACTTACTTCATAAGAACATCATTGTGAATCTCAAATTAATACACATATAAATACGCAAAATACTCTACCCAGGTAAAAAAGCATGTCCAAGAAAAATATATTGCTGCTCAAGATAGTGCATTGTTTGTTGAAAAGCATTTATCATCACCTCAAAAAGACATGTTAGGACAAATGTCATCGTTCAAAAAACCCTTAACACTATCAAAAGCAACGCAGACTCTACAAGAGGTCCCTGTGGAAAACAAACAAGAGGAATTGGATAGTTCTAGTGATGTTGAGAATGATGATGATGATGATGATAATGATGGTGACAATGACTATAATAATTTTGATGATAATATTCATAATGATGATAATGATGATAATTATGAAAATGAAGAGGATGAGGGTTTTATGTTTATAAAACCATTGCGGCTTCCCCAGTTTTTAAGAACAAGAGTACCTAGAGAAAGTTGTAAAGGGATCTACAACAAGCGTTGTGTATAAAAATCTACATCGAACAATTGTAAAGAGATAGAGTTGAATTCAGTGTGTAACTATTATAAAAAGAATTTAATAAAAATATTGTATGGGTATTGTCTGTTTTTCTTAATTACTATCCCCATGTCCCACTATTAATACAATTGTTAACCATCAACAGTCTCTGACTATGTTCAGAAAGAGAGTGGCCTTAGACAATACACTATATCTATGGTTTGTGTACCGAGTATCATAATAATGCAGTGTGGCCAAGCCATGTTAAGGCAATAGTTATGTCAGGTAAGGGATTCGAACCCTTGCTTCCTTATACAGAAAATTTGATCTTAAGTCAAACACCTTAACCACTCGGCCAACCTGACAGTTACTAATTTAATTAGTCTTGAGGACTTGAGTGTTTACAAAACTTTTTCCAGTATACGTTGACTAAACCACTTGCTTGTTTTGAAATATAGATTTTGTTTTGTTTTACCATAACATTGCAGTTATGAGTCTTGTGAACCGGGTGTTCAATATAGGGTTAAAGGCATTTTAGAAAAGCTCTTAGGTATCGTGTCATGGGTTTTAGTAATGCATTACTGTTCATTGACTAACATTTACCGTTAAACAACATTATTTTAGTGAACGTACATGTTGTTGTTTGAGTCTTTAGTCCTTTGACTGGTTTGATGCAGATCTCAGCGCCTATCTGTCCCGAGCTAATCGTTTCATCTCTATATAGCTACCACACCCTACATTCAAGGCTATCTGTTTAACATATTCTAAACTTGGTCTACCCCTACAGTTCTCGTCCTCGAATCTTTCTTCCATAACTAAGTTTGCAATTCTTGGGTGTCTTAGTACGTGTCCTACCAACCTATCTCTTTACTTCATTAACAGTCACCAGATACATCTATTCTCCCCCACTATTCTTAATACCTCTTTGTTAGTAACCCTATTTACCCATCTAATCTTCATCATTCTCCTGTAACACCACATTTCAAACACTTCAATTCTCCACTTTTCTGCTACACCAATTGTCTAAGTTTTACTTTCATAGAGTGCCACGCTCCAGACAATGGCCTTCAAAATGACTTCCTAATACCTAAATCTATATTCAATGTCAACAGATTCTGTAGAAATGCTTTTCTCTTCTGAGCTACATAAGAATCCTAATCGTCTCTGGTATAATGTCTTGTTTAGCAAACATAGTCGCTCAAAAGGTCTAAGCATTTTTTGTATATAACCCACAATAGCAAACAGTTTTTCTAAAACCCTACTCATTGGTCAATAACAAGCAGAGTTAACAAAGTGTTTCGTTGGTAGTTAACTCATGTCTGGTTAATCAATTCCTTTCATATCGTTATCCAATTGTAGTAGTAAGGACTGGCGAACAACGTCAGTTCAACACACTGCTTTACACACAAATGTAGTTAGGCCCTTTGACATAATTTGCATAAATTTCATGTGCCGGTTCATAGGGACCAGTCCAAAGGGGCCGGTCTAAAGGGACCCGTCCACAGGGACCCATCAACAGGGACCCATCAACAGGGACTTGTCAACAAGGACCCATCAACAATGACCCGTCAACAATGACCTGCCATCAATTACCTGTCAACAATGACCTGTCAACAGGGACCCGTCAACTATGACCCGTCCACAGGGACTCATCAACAAGGACCCGTCAGCAATGACTCGTCAACAGGGACCCGTCAAAAAGGACCTGTCAAAAAAGATCCATCAAAAATGACCCCCTGTCAAAAAGGGCCCCGTCCAAAATGGGCTAGTCAACAGAGACCAGTCCAAAGGGACAAATCAACAGAGATCAATCAACAGGGATCAATCAAAAGGGGCTATCACCTCAAGGCCTGACATATCCCTCTTTGATTATTGGTTTGCCGATCGACAAGCGTCACTTAAAATATTTTTTGATCACCACTCGTGGGTTGGGTTAGGTTAGGTTACACTACAGCTGCCATCTTTAAAAGCCCGCCCTCTTTCAAAAGCTATGAGTGGGCATGGATAAAAACAAAAAAACAAGCAGTTTAATTTATATTGGCTATCCACTGCACACATGTCTCTTGTGTGGAACAACGTTTTATTCCATATTGTCATTCAAACACTCACATGTTGAATTGGAAAGAGAGATTATCTAAAAAAAATACAATTTCACCCCCTAGTAGGGGTAGGTTTCATTTTGGGGTTAAAATTTGGTGTCCATTGAAAAGGGGGTATCAGCCCGAGTTCAATGACACCTCATTCGTCAAAATCCAACCATGGGGTCGGGAGTTATCGGGCTGCCGCCATCTTGTGAGGAGGGTGAGGAGGAGGAGGTCACAGAACCCCTGCAAATACACTACTCGAGTCGACAAGGCTATGCTTCCCCACAATATAGGGGAAATGGGGACTATCGGGAAACCCACCCCCAAGCAGGCAAGGCTATGCATCCCCACATTATAGGGGAAATGGGGACTATCAAGAAAACCCACCCCCAAGCAGGCAAGGCTATGCATCCCCGCAGTACAGGGGAAACGGGGACTATCGGGAGAACCCACCCCCAGGCAGACAGGGATATGCATCCCCGCAGTACAGGGGAGAGGGGAATCGCCAGGAAAACCCGCCCCCGCAGCAACAGACATACACCCCCTACTATTGCAGACAAGAAAACAGGCCACAGATCACAAAACGCGGAAAAACAACCCCACAGAAAGGACGGGAGGCCCGTGATACGTACACAAAAGGGCCGGAACACTATCCGCTCCCCGACGAACACCCGAGGGAGTTTAGGGACGAGGCACCCCAGCGGACAGACAGGAGGGCAATGCTTCCCACACCCGGTTACCCACCGCAAGCGGGGAGTTGGCACAGCCACCCCTAGGGGGGACAGGCATACAACACGGGGAGACACACGCCTACGTTTCCAAAAATCTCCTAGACGGGGAGTTTCGGCCGGCTAGAAGAGCGGCAGAGGTTCCTCCCCTAACACAACACCAGAGAGGCCCCTCACCTAAACAGATTCGCGCGAGCAGGGGGAAGAAGCAGCCAACCAAAACAAGGGCTGACGATCCGCCCCCGAACCGTTTCCAAACACACCCTGTAAAAGGGGACGGCAACTGTCTGTTCAGGGCCATTAGCTTTTTAGTCCACCATGCCGAAGATCACCACTGGGAGTACAGGCGGGAAACGGTTAAACACATCCTGGACAACTGGGAAGAGTACCGGGATTTCGTGGCGGACGAACAGGAAAACCCATTCCAGACCAGGACAGACTACGAAGATACATGGGTAGGGACTGTATCTATGCCGGTGCCGTAGAAGTGGCCGCTCTCGTCAAGATACTTAAGCTCAAAATACATGTATACACTGACATACACTCGCCGCCACTATTCACCACCACGGGATTCGATAGGGCCCTGCACATACTATTTACAGGGACCCCTAGGGCGGGACACTATACGCCCCTCACAATCACACGCGAACAAAACGCAGACAATAAGCCCACAACACCGCCGGACATGAATATATCACCAGGAGGGAAACAGGGGAGAAAAGGCAAACCCACACCCTCCGGAAAGGAAAACATACCCCCTACACCACAACACGGGGTGGGGTGTTGACACTGGTGCCACGGTAAGCTGCGTCAACAGCAAACACGTCACCGAAGGGCAGATACACGGTGTCACGGGTGACATCCAGCTGGTAGCGGCCAATGCTCAGACGCTAGAAAACTCGGGGGTGGCAAACATACACATCAGGCTAGACCATTTTGCGACAACACACCCCATGTTCGTGATAGAGCATCTTTCTGCGTCAGCAATAATTGGCATGGATTTCCTCGCTAAGTACGAAGCTAGTATAAATTTTGCTAGCGGTAAGATGCTTTTAATGCATAACCAGAGGCTCACTACACATCCCATGGTATACACCAAGAACACAGATGGGATTCGAGCGGAGCGAGAAATCTACGAGCACCAGGCCTCCACATTGAACACAATCGACAAACATACAGGCACACACACAGATAGAACACTTAATCACACTCACAGGCAGGACCTAACACCAGAACAAGATAGGAGGCTCACGGAGCTCCTGGAAGACAATAGAGATATCTTCGTCCACTGGCTGAGAGATCTCGCGGTGACAGACCTTATCGAGCATCATGTCACACTCACCAGTGACCGGCCAGTCCACCAGCCCCCCTTCAGAGTGAGTCAGAAGGAAAGGCACGCTATCGACCCTCAGATTAAAGAGATGCTCGAGGCGGGGGTAATCGAACCAGTGATCTCGAATTACAGTGCTCCGGTCTTGCTGACCAGGAAGAGAGACGGTTCCCACAGGTTTTGTACAGATTACCGTAGGCTCAATAAGTTAATAGAAAAAGACAGCTATCCACTACCACGGGCCGACACCTATTTGGATGCCCTCGGTGGGGCCAGCTGGTTTAGCTCGATGGATTGTTATAGTGGCTTCTATTCAATCCCCATTTATGAACCAGACAGGCACAATCTGGCGTTAGTTACAGAAAACGGCCTCTATTCCTATAAAAGGTTGCCAATGGGCCTCCGTAACGCCAGCCAGACCTTCCAAAAACTAGTGGATAAGGCATTCTCAGGGCTAAAATGGCGGTCGGTGCTCATCTACGTGGACGACATAACAGTCTTCTCCCAAACCTTTGACGAGCATCTCGTACACTTGGAGGAGGCTTTCGCAAGGATCAGAGAGGCCAAATTATGGCTTAATCCTGCGAAGTGTCAATTTGCCAGACAGCAGATTAATATCCTGGGCCATATTGTTAACAGGGAAGGCATTATTCCCGACCCAGCGAAGACGGACGCAATAACGGGCATCCCGATGCCTACAAACCTGAAACAATTGCGTAGCTTCATGGGCCTTGCATCTTATTACAGGAAGTACATCTATAGGTTCGCACACATCACCCACCCCCTAACTGAACTCACACGCGAAAAGACGCCCTTCCACATTAAACAAGAACATATAGATTCCTTCAACACACTTAAGCAACTATTGACCACCCCACCATTACTGCAACACTTCCGTAGTGATAGGTAAAGCCCTGCGCCGATGCGGATATCCGCGGATAAACCCGCGGATATCCGCAACATTTTTCGCCAAGCGGATATACTTTGCATGTCTTTGCGGATAGCGGATAAGCTGCGGATAATGTTTGGAGTAAATTTGCGGATAGTTTTTAGAATACAATCCGAACTTGTTGAATATCATGGGGAAAGTTGGGTAATTGTGCACAGCGAGTAATCGTGCGCACCTATTTTTTTCAAGTTGGTAGTACTACTAGCAACTCAGTTCACTGCTAGCCTAAAGCTGTTATCGTACCTATCAGATAGGGACAGTCAGCATGATGCCAGTCGCTATGTGATAACCGGAGGCTTGGATGAAGAAACTTAACACGTTGCATGTTATTTTCTGTAGCCAGCAAATAAGAAGGCAAGCCTACAGGACTGATTCAGTTATTTAAAATTACATTGAGTTTTAAATGCCAGTGTGTACAGTGGTTTTGCATGTATTTATTTTTCAATATAATAGATTAGTTTACCGGTATTCAGTGAGTTACGTTTTAAAAGCAGAGTGGGGTAATGGTGCGCAGAACATAATGATACAAGTAAATACAACGCGACAATAATCGCAAAATATTTCGTGTTTGTTCTCCAGATGCCTAGAAATTATAAGCGGAAAATGGAGAAAAACTCCTACCCAGCAGAAAATGTGCAGAAATCTCGACGTGCAATTAGGGATGATGGGAGGAAAATAAGGGAAGTGGGGAGAAGTTGCAACATTCCCCAGTCAATCCTACCAAAGCAGTTGCTGCAAAATTGTCTTGCTCCACCTCGTCTAGTCCGTAAAGCTGTTTTACCAACGTAATGGAGTCATAATTATCCGAATTAAATTTGTTTCTGCACATCGAATATAGAGTTACTAAGGCTCCCTTATTCATAACTGCAGTTGTGTTATCTATTATTTCATCATCACAAGACCGATTCTTGCTTAAGTGCGCACAATCCCCCCACTATCCCTTATTAGGGCCCGGATGTTTATGGTATATCATATTTTTCCGTTATGTTTTCATGACAAATGTAAGATGATGATTTACGCTAATCCCATTCAAATTATGTCATTAAGAATAATCAACACACCGAACTGAAAAGGGTTGCAATTCTGTCTGTGTAACATTCATTTTAGACATAGCACACGACATATTGTACAGTACATAGCCTAAGGGATCGACTTGCTGCTCAAATGTCTAAAAGATAAAGTATAAAGCAACACATTGAAAATATTATTGTAATGGCAGTAGATTCGGATAACAAACGTGCGTGTAAAAGTCACGTGGATGTGGGGCAGATGCGATTAAAGTCGTGCGGATGCGGGGCGGATGCGGATAACAGTCGAGCGGATGCGGGGCGGATGCGGATAACAGCCGTGCGGAAGCGGGGCGGATGCGGATAACGTTTTGTCTATCCGCGCAGAGCTCTAGTGATATGCCCACATTTTTACACGTGGACGCAAGCCAGTATGGACTGGGAGCTGCCCTATTACAGGAAGATACGGAGGGGCGCAAACGGCCAGTGGCTTATGCCAGCAGAAAATTAACGGCCGCCGAAACCAGATACTCTGCCACAGAGCGCGAAATGCTGGCATTCTCATGGGGAGTGAACTATTTCCGGGTATACCTCTATGGTATCCAGTTCACGGTAATAACTGACCACATGAGCCTGCTTTTTTGGGACAAATTCAAAAGCCCAAATTTGCGCCTCAATAGGTTTATATTCCGTCTTTACGAATATAACTTCGTGGTCAAGCATAAGAAGGGCACTTACACACCTAGATGCAGATGGGTTGTCTAGGCTGCCAGTAGCCGATCCCCCAAATGACAGTAAGGACCACGAATGGGACGATATGCCGACTTTTGCCCTGACGCTCGTTAACATAAAGCAGGAGCAAGAGCGTGATCCATACCTGAAATAGATTCTAACGGCACTAGAAAACTTGGACAAGGTAGATTCCAAGACAGCACGGCTGTCTAGGCGTTTTTTCCTAGACAAAGACGGGGTACGGAAATTTAAACCCACAGCCATGCACGATAATGCACCTATAGCGGTTCTGGACTCATTGAAAGAAAGTATCATGACCGGACACCATAATAGCCCAATGGCATAGGCACATTTGGGTACGCATAAAACATACCATAGAATCCGAGACAAGTATTACTGGGTAAACATGAAGGGCGACATGGACACCTTCGTAAAGACATGTCTCACTTGCCAGCGATTTAAAACAAGACCTGGCACACCTCTTGGATTACTCAACCCTATTCCAGTAGGAGAGCTATTCCACAGAATCGGGATAGATGTTAAAGGACCCATCTCCACACCTGAAAAGGGTAATAAATACATACTTGTGGCCACAGAGTATCTTACCCGGTACATGATTACAAAGGCTGTTCCCAAAGCAGAGACGAACAGCATACTGGAATTTCTATTCGACATAGTCACGCGATATGGCCTATTCCAAATCCTATTATCCGACAGAGGGACTATTTTCATCTCGTGAGTGCTCCAACAGTTTCTGGAGATACTAAGGATAAGGGCATACACAACCACGAGTTTTTCCTCACAGACCAATGGGCTCACAGAAAGCATGAACAAAATTATCGGGACAGCGCTAGCCAAGTTCACGGGGGACACAGGGACAGACTGGGATAATTATCTACAGCCCATCACATTCAGTTACAATACCTCAATATCCACGGCCAAAAAACACTCTCCACACTTCCTGTTGCACGGCTACACACCCAGAAGTCCCATAGACAATATATGCATCCCCCAGGACACTCTAACAGACAACGCGGCCCGGTTAGAGTATTTGCAGATAGCTCGCATGAACGCCAGAAAAAACATAACCGCGGCACAGAAGAAACAAAAAGAACGGTACGATCGTCAACGGAAGAGCGTGGAATACACACCCGGGCAATTGGTTATGGTTTCCAATTCCGCCCGTAAAAAGAACGTGTCTGAGTTCCTCCCACCACGTTGGACAGGTCCCTTCAAAGTCTGCGGGAAGGTATCTGACCTAAACTATATAGTGGACGTGCGGCATGGACACAAACTCATTAAGGACACTATACACGCCCGCCGTATGAAGGCGTACCACACTCGGTAAACAACACTCACACGTAAAGGCGGGATCACTGCAAAAAGGAAAGGAAGTGACTCCGCTGGCAGACAGGGCAAGAAAGCCAAGAGATAGACTTCGAACCCCGAGGACCTCACCAGGATACGATCCTGCCACAGACATCTAGCTGCCACTCATGCAACCAGAGGTCAGGAAATACAATCACAAGAACGATTGAGCCATTCACTGCACAGACATAAACACGGGGAGGTTCTTTTACAGGGTAGATACACCGACACGGGAGTATACAGCAATAGCTACTGCCCAGAGTCAGCCTCAAGGGCGTGACATGGTAACTAAGGGTCAGGACACACAAGCACAAAAACCATTGAGCCACACAAGCATGAACACGGGAAGGTTATTTTACATACAGGGAATACATGTACAAACACATACATTACACAGGCAGAAACACTGACACAGATAGCGTCATCGCGATAGTAGGGCCAAAAGGTAAGGCACGGTCATTATGAGGAAACGTAGGGCCTCGTAGAAAACATATTTTAGAAACACTCACACAATTTATGACAAGGTCGCAACATAAGCGCTGTACACTTCAAATGTCAACTGCCTGACAGGAAATACGGTCCCGGCAGATCTGTTATCACATGAAGTAACCCAACACTTTGCATACTCAGCGCGAATACGTGACACACTCGTCGGCTGAAGGCACTCACAGACATCACAGTATTACAATCGACAAAGTATCATTCACTAGGGATTCAAAACCACACTACGCCCACAAAGTAAGACCAGGGTTGACCAAAATTCGTACAGACAACATACATGGGTCATACTTACAGGGGCGTAGGCCCGTTCTAATGTATTCGCTATAGTAACCTAATTAGGTCATTAGCGACCCCGGGACTACCAATAGGGGACGTACTGGGAACACCAGGCCTCTACGGAGACCACAGAATACTCTTTTGAACCATAGCGCCCAAAATCTGAATACGGGAGACGCCACGAGCACAGACAAACGATCACACAAAGTAGGGAACACCACATCTCTACGGCCAAAAATCATGGCAATTTAAATTACCCCGGGCATAAAATAATAGAGCAAGACACAAAGGGGAAGTAATCACGGAAACAAATTCCCAAACAAGCTTGAGAGCGAAAAACATGACAAGTTAAAACGTTGGCCTTTCTAGAATGCAAATACATGTCGACACACTGACAGTGGCAGAAGTCACGTTTTGTTATTCTTCCTGCATTTCATTGAAGACTTTCAGACACAAGGACACTAAACAAATATACAAAAACCACTGCGCTGCAAATAAGCGAATTCCAGCGTGTTGCCACACACTGTTTACGGAAGAAATTCGTGTAGCAGCAGGACGTGACAATGACATACAGACATAATGACACTAACATAAAAACAATAACAGTAAAGGTATACAGTGACAACATGGATGTTGATACAGGAAGTGGGAACGGCATTACATTAGGCTCCGCATCATATATTACACAAATATTGCAGACCAGATTGATCTGGGAAGACAGACTATTTTACGCCTATCACTAAGAGCACTAGGAACATGTATACAAAGGTGATAACACACAGTACACGGCGCGTGACAAGTAGCCACGTGATACGAGATAAGCCCTCTCCGATAACACCACACGCGCCGGCAGGAGTCAGCGGTAGGCGACTCCATACAAACAAGCGCGTCAATTACAGCCACGGCCGTTTCCCCCCCACACGCGCCCGACACGTAGGGGCAGACAGGCAATTACTCGCGAAACATACAAAGTAATTAGGGGCGGATACAGACAGATTCCATGGAGGAACAACCCCCCCCCCATAATAATTTCTTTTCTCTGTCTTTTTTTTCTTTCTCTAAAATCCAGTACAGGCAATTATGCTATGCCGATTTATACTCACAGCCACATGCTACCCTATCCCACATTATGAACAGGGGACCAGATTAGGCCGTGAACGACACAGCGTCACCACACTTGAACATAATAAGGGCAGCCAAAGGGCGGGGCCCACAGACATAAACATTTTACACGACGTGGGAATGACAAACTCACGGGCACTCCACAGATTAGTATTTTGGGGAACACTAGGTGGTATATGGCATCTCAACCCAGCCAGCGTAAAATCCCAAAGAGTGGGAGGACAACGCATAACGACCGAGAGAGGATGACACACTACAATAGGAGTAGAGGTGGATAATGCCATCAGGATGGCCATGGTACCAGCTACGGGCTACCATCCCCATACCCTTCCTCCTACACACCCCATCACCTACCATACTATCCAGCACAGACATACAGATACATAAGAACACCTACACTACATTGCAAAGTATACATCAGGGTTGATAGACTTCATGCTTCTCACAAATTAAGGTTTGCTACACCTTGGACCCGAACGCCTACACCTGAGTATTAGAGGTGATTCGGAAACAAATATTAAGCGGCGATGCACATCTCTATATAGAGAGATGAGGCCATACTGATACTAACAAATATTTTATTAAATAATCCCGCATGCAAGGGACATAAACTTATTGTATCCTAGCACACGCCTTATCCTCAAATGTGAGCAGATACGCCTCATATCCATCTCACTGCATGGGATATCCTACCCACACACCAGGGATTATATTACTATCACACCCGCATGACATTTTCAAATTTTGCACACCTGGGAAAAACCCAACCCATCCACTCACAGTAAATACCTCCTAGCAGGATCATCGGCTCCCGGCCACCATAAACATGGAGTCCAACGATGCACAACCCTCTCCCACCACGCTTTAACCCCACTCAGCAAATAACACCCCCCGGATCCTAATAACAAGGGCCCAAACGCCCTATAAACCTACTAATACCTCCAAAAAAAGCACTAAGGCATCAACGCTGGAAATCCGATACGGCAATAACAGGCCTAAAGTAGTCACGGCATTTCGAAGATTCTACAACCCCCGAACACTAGAAATTTTACATAATTACATAATTATACAGTATCACACCTATTTTCAAAGGAATCTGAAGTCACACTAGATGGTGACGAGAAGGTAAACGGAGGGAGCAGAATCGCCACACGAGGACAGAGCTGGAGAAGGCGGCGATGAGGCCTGACCCAGTTTAATGACAGATGGACGTAAGGTCGAAGCGACGATGACTCAGTGCGGGCAAACTTCGGAATCCAGGGAGACCTAGCCTGTCCCTGGGACGAAGAAACTTACACCCATTATGCACTGCGGTCGTTGAAGCCAGACCTGCAGGGGAGACTTTTGACGGCTAGTAGGAGAATTAGCCAGCTCAGTATTAGACTCAGGAGACGAACCTAGAGACGACAAACTTGGACTAGACTTTTAGTTAGTATGTAACATAGGTAGCGTTCCTAAGGCGGGGAACGAGTCTTCCATTCGCGTGAAGTGAAGATAGTGCGCCAAGGGTGCAGCGGGACAACCCCTGGCCACGCAAGACCTCATACGGACATGGGGCGAAGAGGATTCCCGGACGCTAAATTCCCGGATGATATTATTTTATCGGATGATTTTTCCCGAACGATGTCCCGTGCCCACATAAATGGATGACAGCGAGTCTCCAGAGCTTAAATGGTAACGCAGCGAGCGGCCAGAGATGTAAATGAGGAATGCGGCGAGCCCTCACAGTGGCCTGGGCCACTGATTAATAAATATAAAATGGCGAATAATGTCAATACAAGCATATATAAATACCAACCAAAAGGATATCCGCGCGAAGCGTTTGCTCCCTAGCAACGCAGTCACACTGGTCTATATACTACACATTAGTTATTAAGGGGAGAACCCCACGAAACACATGGGTGACAATGTGCAATGGAGGTCACTAGGTAGGGGTAACTCCTTCTAGGCAAAAGGTAATTCCAAACTACTATACGTACGGGTCCAATGGAGGAGCCGTGTTGAGCACGAAACGTAGTGCCCAAACCACAATCTGCATTCGTAGTCACTCGGATTACAGATACCACATTGCAAATTGGACGAAGGTCCCTGGGTACTATACGCATGCTCGCGTATTTCGACAGTCAAAGGCGCAGCGTAAGCCCTATTAGGCACCCGTAATCCCAATACCCCCCTACGCATTGCACGCCATCAAAATTCTAGTATGTAAGGTAGTTGCATTTGGACGGCAACTTAGATTTAAGCAAATTTAACAAGCACTGTTGTAAAACAGTAGCTACAACATATTTCGGCATTAGGTTAAGGACTATTTCGGCATGCATATACAAATATTTTTTATAGCATTAATTAATATAATCTAGGTTAAGCACTTTTACTTATCGATAGGGCGTTCGGCACCGTATAGGGTAAGACCGACACCATATAGATTTAATTGAGGGTACTATGCGAACGCGATACGCGAAACGGCCGCAGAGGTCTCAAGGGTGGTGGCACCATCCAAGCCGACCCTTAAAACAGCGCTGCGCGACATGTGCGCGCGTTAACACATTTGGCCAAGGGCATATTACCAATGTACTTTATATTACAGATTTGAGCTCCATCACTACGGCAGAGAACATCGAAAACCACGGTCACAGGTAATGGCAATGCGCACAGGCAGCGTAATTCTCCTATAACAACACACTTGTTACACTACACTACCCTATAGTGGGCCACACATTCCAAATGCACTGAAGAAGGAGAGAGCAGTACAGATAACATGGTAAGATCCAGCCGGCTTAGACTAAGATAGGCTAAGTGGCACCAAGGTAGAATATATGTTTCATGTGCACTAAATAGGTATAATACATATAATATGCATATACATGTATGATAACATTGAATTCCATTTCAGACGACCAAGGAAGCAACAGCAAGGCATTTATTGCCAAATAAATGCATAATAAACCATTCTTTCCAGTTGAAGCAGAAATTGTACATATACCCATTGTAAATATATTTCCTAACACACCAAAAAAACACTATACTCCTATAGTATCACTCACATACAAATACACTATCTGTCGTTCTTCAGTCGCGCCAATAAGGTGACGGCAATGGTGCTCAGCAGCAGACAGCGGTCGTGGGACGCTGAACGCCACTGGCACAAATCACACCGACGCTTAAATAATGAGCGACATGCGATGGCCAGGAATGGTACAATTTTGTAAGTGCCAAACCTAGCCATCAGGGTAAAAATTCTCCCGCCCACGAGGAGAAATTCACTAGGACAAGGTAAAGAGGTACTAGAGATTTGACCGCTAAACCGCGATCCAGAAAGGCCGAGTAAAAGGAGAGCAGATAAGGTATAGAGAATAAGGGTTAGCCGGCATAAGAGAGAAAGACGCGGAAGAATGGCCGCACTAAAGGAGCTCTAGAGAAATATATTATTAGATTTTATTACATTTTGTATTTTATTTTTGTATTTTATTTTGTATTTTATTTTGTATTCTATTTTGCACTTATTACAATGCCACACTGTAAACAGCCAATACACTTGTTTTTTCTTTCCTTTCTTCCTAATAACGATAATTTGTAAAGGCGTTCTATTTACCCCTACACAATAAGCTCATTTTAATATACACCCTTAAAATTACACCCCAGAGTGCCTATTTTTCTTTCTTCTTCACTCTTTCATATATTATATTTCAGTGTCATACCAAGTGCAAACGCAGAAGGCAATTTTTCCATCCTGCTGCAGGGCAGCATCACAGCCAACACCGATGTTTTTTCCCTTCTGTGACAATGCAAAATAACAATTTCTCACGCTATGTATTCAAGATATGTATTTTTAATCTCCAAGTA
Source organism: Meconema thalassinum (assembly GCA_946902985.2). Taxonomy (NCBI): domain Eukaryota; kingdom Metazoa; phylum Arthropoda; class Insecta; order Orthoptera; family Tettigoniidae; genus Meconema; species Meconema thalassinum. Next base: position 183,900,807 of record OX336393.1, read on the forward strand.
ACAAATTTTTATGATTGATGCTACACATATGTAAAGCATAAACATGTTCCATACCCAATACCCACCCTCTCTGAGCACACGCTAAACTCACATCACCAGAAGTACAACACGACATCTACACATCCACACGACACCGAGGAAGAAGAAGAAGAAGAAGAGGGACAGGAAGAAGAAGGAGCACTACACCGACACGCCTTCTCTATTTCCCGTTCGCAAGGCCACGAACAAAGGCCGAGGAGGTCTTGTACAGCCCAGGGGCAGTACCCCTAAGACACACCCCTCCTCTTTCATCAAAACCACCCTCATAGGCATGCCATAAGTCTCACATACTTCTTCAACACAAGCAGGCCCAGCAATACTGCTGACAGCCACGCTTACATAATACACACATAAACACACTAACTGGAGCGGCGACAGTGAGGAAACGCTGACCAAGCAGTGGGGGAAGGCCTTAAAAGCCAGACCCAGAAGAGCCCCATTATCTGTTCGTGGCCAGCGGCCCTGCTCCTCCGAGGTCCGCTCCAGCTCTTCAACAGGTGAGAACTAGCCGTGTGCTCAGATTCCTTATCATTGCAACACCTACCCTGAACACTTTTGTATTTTACATCTTGTACTTTACTTTATACCTGTTCAGCACCTAAAAGGGACAGTACATCACAGCTACTGGCCAATAAATACTTGGTCAGTAAACACACACATTTATTACTCATTACACCCAGTTTTACATCCTTACACCCGACCCGACCTTAGTCCTAATTGCCCCTGACCGTGGAGGCCAGGAACTGCGCCGTCAGAAATTCTATTGTACTCGAGCAAGCAGCCCGCCTGCAGCGTGTCAAAGCGTCGACTCTGCACGTGGGCTCGCTAAAACGCTCGCTCTACTTAATTGGCAGGCTAGGTTAATAGCCCACTCTTATACATTCATCCCCTAGCAGGTAAACGCATCCTGTAGGGACGCCCCCAATAGATCACGTACTCACACCAACACACTACACTGGTAGTCTCCCCCAAACACGGGAAACTACCCTTTTTCGGAAACATCCCTTAAATTAATGAACCTACACTACCCTGTTTATCCCACCCCCAACAGAGGGATAAAACAACAGTGAGAGCCTTCTCTACAGAACGGAACTTCGCATGCGCCGTGTGACGGACAGGCCACCTGTCGAGCAAGGCACTGGCGCTAGTAGCAGCGTAGCTCCCAACTAGTTCAACATAGCCTATTTACACTTTTTAACGTATTAAATAAACATCATTACTTGCATAGCGGCTTCGGTGGCGTAGTTGGTAGCATTCTGAACTGCTGTGCCCAAGATCTCGGATTTTTTAAAGTGAAGTGTCCGTTTGAAGCAGCAACAGCCTCTGGTGAGCCGAACATGTCCCCGGACACTCCCGGCACTAAGAGCCATACGATAAATAAATAAATTAAATAATTTTTGCATGAATTTCAGAGTAATTGCTGGAAATGCTTCCTTCATATTCTAAACACACATTGCCCCAACGTAGGAAATTTTGGTACACTCGTTATAATTCATCCTTATTTATATTTCGTAATAGTGCAGTTAATTCGTTCTTGAGAGCTCCAGAGTACGCGGATTGTTTCAGTAAGCATTTTTATTGAGATTCCCGCACAGGTAAACATTGCATGGCGCTGTGACTTACGAACACATTTACTGAAGGACTTCCACTTGGAAAATTCGATGTTTTGTTCCATACCTAACCATGTTCACGGGATACGAGATAGCCTACTGTACATTACCCCAAGTCGTAATTATCTCGACTAAGCTATCTTGCCAGCTTCGTATGTAATAAATGCAATGGCAACATTCGGCGCTTCCCGGACCGCTCTTGTGTAATCGGCAAATGTTAATCAACTGGCGTTCTCCGTCCGTCACACGGCCCGGCGAGGCTCCGTTCTATAGGGATGGCTCTCACTGTATTAGTGGAGGCTACCAAATCGGTACCTTCTACAGTAATAAGCCTAGGCAGATTCCTTCCAACACCTTCTTCAGTTTCGTTGAGTCCATAACTCCTATCATGAGGTTGAGTCAGGAAGAGCTTCCAGTCATTGAAACCACCCACAATATTCTTATTCTTTAATTTCATCTCCGACTCGTTGAAACAAGAATATGTTGTTATAGATTCATTAGGGTCCTTGCAGCATCGTAGCTCAGTGTATTATGTGAGTAATCTGTCTGAAGGCTGTATTATTGTGTGTAATTTTCAACTGAAGATAGAATATGGGTGTGTTTAGTTTAAGTACCACCCAGGTATTCACCTGGATTCGAAGTGGGAAATCACGGAAAAGCACTTCTAAGAGGGCTTCGGTCAGATTCGAACTCTCTTCTTCTTAGTTCTGCATCACAAGACTGAGTAAACCTCATTAGAGCTCTCAGACCAAAATTAACTTACTTCGCAGAGCCAGGCATTGAGCTCGGACCTATGTGGTTTATTTATTTATTTATTTATTTATTTATTTATTTATCGTATGGCCTTTATTGCCGGGAGTGTCCGAGGACATGTTTGGCTCGCCAGAGGCTGTAGCTGCTTCAACCGAACACCCATACGGTGAGCTACAAGTTCCGTTCAATTTCAAGTAGTTCCAACTTTCGCTACCAGATGTCACTGATACCTAGTGGTGAACGTTGGAACTTTGATAGAGCGTTCCAACGAAATCTAACCTAGATATTTAGCTTCACACAAGTTTAGTCTGTGGAAGGATCTTTTACATGCAGGGCTTCCATCCACTCACTCGTCCAAAATTAGTGAAATAATGAGTATTTTTTTCAAAAAAAGTGAAAAAAGGTGAGTTTTTGTATGACAAAGTGAGTAAATAGTGAGTAAATTCATAGCATTATTCGCATTTATGGCCGTATATCTGGTTCATAATTTTAAGGGGGGGGGGGGGGGGGGCTTGGGTGGCTAAGCTCGCCAAAACCAACCATAGCCCCCCAAAATGTGACAAGGCTGTATTGAAATAGACACAATTTTAAGAATGTGTATCTGAAAAACAAATTAGCCCCCAAAAATGTTAACCAAATTGCGCCTATGTTACATCTCTCAGTACTGTTTGTGATTTTTCATGTAGTTAGAGAGGTCACTTGGAAATAATGGATAGGAAGATCAATGCAACACTCAAGAAATATAAATCGTAAAACAAAAATATAAATGTGAACTTTTGTTAAAAAAACGCTTTGTTAAAATTTTCGGCGATCGCTGCATGGCTCCGGCTGTGGTATTGCACTATGGAAGCTTTTCATGCTTTCTGGCCACCTGGCTCGCTGCCGGCAGCGCCCTCAGGCACCGGTGGCAGAAAAATGAACTATCCATTCATGGCTGTATTTTGGGTCGTTTCTTGCAATTTAATTGTGCATGAGACCATTTTCAATGCAGAATGCGACCAGTTTTGTAAAAACAAAAGTGAGAATCGTGAGTAATTTTATCAAATAGTGAGAAAAGTGAGGCTGCTTTGAAAATAGTGAATAATAGGGAGAAAAGTGAGTCGCTGGAGGCCCTGTTTACGTGCCATAAATCTGACATGGGACCGCCGGCTTTACTTCCCCTCCGAAGGAAGGCGTAATGAAGGATTTTAACGCTCTTAAAAAATCCGACGACTTCGGCCGGGTTTGAACCCGCGATCTTGGGCACAGCAGTTCAGCATGCTACCAACTACGCCACCAAACCCACCTACGTGGTGACAGCCAAGAATGCTAATCACTACGCCACGAGATGGACTGCTTGCGTGTAATGTAGCAATATGTAGTCTCCTTTTGGGTACCTTCTTCCTATCTATTATGTCATTGATGTATTGCGATGTGCTAACCTACCTATTTAATGGAAGGTAAATAAATAAATAAATAAATAAATATTGAGCGCCTTAAGATATTGCGTGCAATATAGCCCAAAACTCGGGAGGATTTGCAACAGGTCAGTGACCTTCTATCTTACTTTTTCGCAGTGGCTTGCTACTCTGTGGTGATTGATGCTTACAGCTGTATCTGTGCACTGATGATAAATCACCGTCACGACAAGACAAACCGGGTCCAATTAGATACATTGAGAGCTTCCATTATGGGTGCTCCATCATAAAGGTGATAACTTGTGATTCTGCGGCAGTAATAATAATATTAAAATGAAAATAATAATGCTGGTTAGCACTCACGATATGTTTAAAGTAATACATCATATACACTTTAGTAGCTCGCGATACCTATTCTACCATAAACCTCAGTCAGTTGATACGACTGTTAACTTCGACGTAAAGTATCATCTACTGTCATCGCGGCAGGAGATGGCAGTTGAACACGCTGTGACGGGGTGCGGGGGGGGGTCTTGCATTACGCATGCGCGGCCCGCATATTCCTAAGTTAAATATATCGGCTTGCCGCATGCCAATGGTTGTCATTGCAGCAGGCGACACTCAGCCACTGAAAGAAGGAATGTGCTGAGTGAGTGAAGCAAGTAGTGACAAACTGAATGTTTTTGGAATGCGCGATACGCAGTGAGCGGGAAGACCCCTGCAGTTCAAACCCGACTGCCAACTCCTGACGCGATATCAGTATATGTGATCATTCTCGGAAATCGTCTTTGTTTCAAACTCCATGCTGTGCGCAAGCATTCTTCAATTGTCTTCGCTCTGGACCAATCAACTGTTGTTTTCCTGCGCGAGTGAAATGCACAGTGTACAACTCATTGAGAGGGGAGTACAATGATGAAGTACGGTTCGAGTGGACTCAAAGTTCAAGATTGTTTTTTTTTAAGGTGATATTTATTATACGTCGTCCATACTTTTCCTGCGTCTCTTTTTTTTTTTGTGTGCGCAGGCCCCAACAGTCGCCATTTTGTAAGAGCCTTGGCTAAATGGTAAAAATGCTCAGTTAAAATGAAACGCAATTGACAAGGTCGCATTCAGTTGACTGATCTTCCGGAAAGGCGCACGAAATGATTACACCACGAATAACCCATAACCGAGGTAACTAATTTGCCAACTCTTGATGTAACGGCTGAGCACTGACTTAAGCTAATGTGACTGCGTGGCGATGATCACGCATTCTTGTAGGTATCGCCGTGACCAGAGAGCGTACTGGGTGAAACGTTTCTCATGGGAGATCTACGAAATAGGTTTTTGGTGACATCTACTCAACAAGAATCTCAATTAAAAAAGAACAGACAACAGAAGAGACAAGAAATACCGACCGAATTTTAAGCAACCGATGCGATGATCAACCGGAAATAAACAGGAGCAAACGACAATATCCGCAGCGCAGTACAAGCTGGACGTTTGTTCTAGACGATTGCCCTTGATCTTGAAGCTTGCGGGTGAGCCTATACACAGTCACTCTCTAGCCCTGTCGCTTCACATTTGTCACCACCGCTTTGATGTAATGGAATTCCAGACTTAAGCACGTGACGACACCGCCTTGAAGACATTATTGCTCGGTTCCAAGCTCTGTGAACTTGCGGGATGAAGAGCAGAGGCAGGGTAGGAGCAGGCGAGAATTGAGAAGCCTGTCGACAGCCCGCCGTGTTACCTGACATTCTCGTCTAGGCCTATTCCAATACTGCTAACATGGATCTTTTCTGAAACCAGTGTGGCGTTGGGAATGAGTGACTGAGTCACCGACTAATGTATTTGCTTCTGTTGCTACGCAAGGACCGAGAAACGGCATCACTCGTCACCACCACTACTAATAGTCTGCGATGCACATTCCTCTCAGGTCCACGCAGCTTAGACTCGAGCAGTACAGTCCACGCCGAAGTATTGTGTGACGCGGAAGTACACGTTACATAGTTATGAACAGAACGCCATTATATCTGCCAATGACGGTACTTCATCAGTAGCGTGAGATAGCTTTGTCAATCATCCGAACGCATGGGGCAGCTGCCAACAACACAGGTACTGTAGTAACTCGCCTCCAGGCTTCCATTAAGATTTTTTACTCGTCTAAAACAAACGTCCGGCCTCTAACAAGACATGAATACCACTATCACAACTCTTCACCAGAATGCGTGCGTGAATAATGCGACAAACCTTGTGCAGGATACCATTTAAAGCAATGCCTAATGGGAATAAAATCGGCGCTGAAGTATAGCAATGACCAAGATTGATGAATTAAATTGTATTTTATGGCCATTGGGGTGAATAGTAATTCTTGAGCGGAAATGTAACTGGTAATGGGTTAGTGAATTTCAATGTTGCATGGTAGGTTTCTGTAGCTTGCACCGTTAACGAGAAAAAGGATGTTCTATGAATTGTAACGCAGTGGCTCAATTGCTACTGCCGATAGGGAAGCGCGTGCCGGGAGCATCCTGGTCGCTAGTTGCTAGGTTAGCCGTCTGGGGATGTCAACAATACGCCACTGCCCTCCATTTCACGCGATGATTTCGCTCACTGACATTTCGATTATTTCAGGCGAGCGTCTACTTCGCTGTGTTGCCAGACGTGCTCCGACAATGGACGTACCACTTACGTTATTAATTTGCAGCTAAATGCATGCGCAAAACAAACCGATTACATTTTTTCCTGTACTTAATATCTATCCTATTATTAGCCATTCAAAATAGGATTGCCGCTGACCTTGGCTGCGCCAGTGTACTTTGTTGGTGATACGCAACTGGAGCCTTGCAGGACGGGCAGGGGGACACAGCGATGTCGGAGTGGAGTCTGCATATAAGTCAAGCAGAAAAACAGACCGAAGTGCAAGAGAAGCTGGTCACCGCGTTAAGGAGAACGATGACTAATGCTACTGGAGCTGAGTCATCTCGCGCGACTGCACTTGTCATCCAAGCAGGCTAGTTAGTTAGTTAGTTAGTTAGTTATTGAGGTTTTAAGGGGCGGAACTACGAGGTCATCTGCCCCTAATCAAGCACGCTGACAACGTGAAACAAGTAAACAAGGAATAGTTCCCACCTCTGCCACCGGCAATCTTATCTTGAAAGGCTAATATAATACACAGTTTTCCGTCTCGAGTTTCGAGACATTAACGCTGTACACTTCAGCCAACAAGTGATAATCCTGCACCACCGTAGCCTACTGTCAACCGACACCTACGTGTGACATTTCTAAACAAGATCTATTACCAGCTGTACTTCTATACATGAATTATTTTCCACCTGTATATTCTCAAATAATTTCTAGGAAGGGAATTAATTGTTTCAATCATGCACTAGCCTTTATGGAGAGATTAATGATAAAAATATCGTATGGCTACGGGTGCCGGGTGCAAGATGTGTTATTTGACACCCAAAGGGTAACTTGCATATCGAATTACGTTGTTCTTTGAAGCACTGTGAAAGTCAAGGAGGTTAGATATCTAAGCTCCTTGAACACTACAGCGCTTTCTAGTAGAGAAATGAGGAACTTTGTGTTGGCGGAAACTCCCGAGATTAATTTTGCCATTATAAACACGGCCTACTGAATTCATGACATGGTGTCGTAATTTTTGCTGCGTTTCAAAAATCACTTACCACGGCCAGGAGCGAACCTACAAGCTTGGGCTTAGTAGACCGACACGTTGACCACTCACCCACCGTGGCAATATGGATAGATTGAAGGAATATGAAAACTATCTACAGAATACTATTGAGCATACTGACCTCGACATCATGCTTGGTGAACTCCTGAGTACCGTTGGTCTTGTTGATGATTTGCGCCACGCCTATCACCTCTCCTTCGTAGTTACAGATGGGCATGGACAGGATCAGGTTAGTCTTGTAGCCTGTGCGAAGATCAATCTCGCTGTTGAACCGTGGATCCTGCAATCAAGCACAAACTTCACTTTGCTGTCACGTGTTCTCACCCACAACCTTATACCTAATGCTGCAATCCCCGAGGAAAAGTCTATAATCTTGCTGGTATTCATCCGCCTGATGAATGGCTGATCATGAATGTCATTGAAATTCACGCACTGTGTGAATGGTTGGTTGGTTCCTCAGTTTAGAGGCTGCGAAAACTCGGTCATGTAGCCCCGAGTACTTTGGGTGTGTGTAGAATCTGTCTGATAACCGGTATTAATTGTAATGGCAGTATTAGTGTGTGTTATCTGTTTTTAGTTCAAGTAAGGACTGCAGACATTAGATTTTCAACCTTTGCTACCAAACGCCACCGTCAACGAACAACTAGTTATGAACTTTGTTACTAGATGGCATCGCAGTCGGCTTCTGGAGACGAACGTTGGAACCTAAGAGCGTTAGTCAAAGATAGCTTATAATTTAGCTTCAGACCGGTGAATTAGTGGAAGGTTCTTTAACAAGCCATAAATCTATGACATGGGCCCGCCGGCTTTACTCCCCCTCCGAAGGAAGACAGTAGGCTAAAAATAGGGGTTCCTATTTAAGATTTCAAAGACACTCCCCATCCCGCCCCTGAGGGCGGAACAGGGATGTCGAGCTTTATGTTATTGGATGTCCCTCTTTGAAGTGAACAACTTTTATTGCAACTTTTTTAAAATCCGATTTGTATTTTTCCAAATATTCCGAATGCCAGTTTTATGTGCCTCATCCTGAATAATAATTGCTGTTTTAAATGGGGTGTCTCATTCAAGTCCATGGGTGTAAACTATAATGTGGAAAATAATTACTACTCTTTCATTTGACTCACTTGTCTACTTTCCTTCTTCCTATTCCGTTTCCCAGACACCTCGAAAGGATTTCATTTGAACACCGCTCATGTACTGTACTGTACATCAGGGATACTGGATACGCATCAGACGCGAGAGAACCTGCTAATTCCATCCATAGCTCCACTGAAAGTCTCGCATCACGCATGGGGACAATTTATTTCCATTTATGACCTGTTTGCCAGCTGAATAAACCATGAATTCATTGTTTTTGCTGAATATCGATGTCAGCAGGATTAGATGTGAATCCCCGGCTTATTTGGCCGAGTGGAAATATCATCCACCTGGCGGATGCACACAGTAATCATATTTCCGCTTTCTCTCATGGAGCAACTTCAAACACTCACATGTTCCACGAACATAAATGAAGAACACATGTGCGTTATTTGGTGCAGCATGCATGCGTATGGAAGCGGCAGTACGCCTGGGGATAGACCAGTTGATTATCGGCGTTGAGAGTGGCCATCCTGAGTGCGGATATTCACCAGTTATCTCCATGCTCTCTCTAGGCATTCATTTCCACAATCCAATAGCAGAGGGGTGGTCAACAGTAGGCCCGCGGATCAGGTAATGGCCCGTCAAGACATTTTGATTGGCCCACCGATAGCAAAAGATCCGATGCGAACAAATTTATCACTATCAGACTGTGCGATTCATAGAAGCCGATTTTCAAGTACAGTTATTTTCCTTCTCTTGCAACACAAGGCGCAGTCTACCTATTCAGATCTAAATAATTGTCGATACATTATATTTTCTTTGTGAGGTTGGTACACTCCATTGCAGCTTTTATTGCGCTGTGCTGGCAGTTAGTGTTAGTTAAGATGGCTTTAAGCAAGCATGGTTCGTCATAGCAAACGTTTTCTGCTGTGTTCCGTTTTACCGACACGAAATAATAATAATAATAATGATAATAATAATAATAATAATAGTAATAATAATCAACCAAAAGCTCAAAAATAACATAGCACCAGGAGAAGATGGGATCATTTCCGAATTATGGAAACTGAACGATCCTACACTTGCGCAGAAACTTCATCACGTCATTTCAGACTTATGGATGATGGAGCGAATACCAAAAGACAGGAAATTTGCTCTAAATCATCCGTTACACAAAAAGTTGATAAAACAGCCAACAGTAATTACAGAGGAAACTCCCTTCTCCCGATTGCTTACAAAATCCTCTACACGGCACTTTTAAACAGGCTAGTACCCCAGGCGGATCCACTAATCGGTGAATACCAAGCCGGATTCAGAAAAGGGCGATCATGTACTGAGCAGGTGTGGGGCTTAAAAACGATATTACAAATAAGAAAGTGTAGAAATACAGTAATTACTTTCGTCGACTTCAGAAAGGCGTATGATTCTGTAGACGGTGAAACCCTTTTTATGATCATGAAAGAATTCGGGATAGACAGAGAGACCCAATGAATCATTGAACAGACGCTTATAGGAACTATGCCCAAAGTGAAATTCATGGGTGAAATATCGGAGCCCTTTGTCATCAAAACTGGAGTTCGTCAGGGGCACGGATTATCCCCAATGCTCTTTAATATTGCACTAGAAAATATCATTACGGAATGGGAACCTCATGTGAAAGGCATTTAAATTGGACGATATTGCCACTGTCACTAACACCAGACATGAAGCCATACATGCAGTGGAAAAATTACATGAAATTGCACAAAGAAGCGGACTACAAATTTCTTATGAAAAATCGCACTATATGGAAAAAACAGAAAATAACTCATCTTTAATCACACAATACGGTAAAATAACAAAAGTCACCCATTTTAAATACCTTGGTGAAATCATACATTACTCGGGACTATACCGAATCGCCAATGAACAAAGAATCACCAAACTACAGAAGGCCTACAAGCTAACGTGGGCTCACTACAACAAGAAGTGCATCTCACTAGACGCAAAATTAAGGCACTATACAACGGTGATTCTTCCAGAAGCAACTTACGCAGCCGAAACCATGGTGATCGACGGTCATTCCAATATTAAGGATATAGAAAAACAGGAAAGAAAAATTCTCAGAAAGATTTACCGGGCAGTTAATAATAACGGCATTTGGATGAAGAGACCTCAAAACGAACTCTACCAAAAGATCCACACGATAACGGACGTAATCAGAAATCGCCGAGCACAGTTTTATACACACACAGGATGGAAAACTTCAGAACGGCAAAGAAATTGCTCAACGTTATAACACAGAGTAAGTGTGGCACGGAGTGGCTGACAGAAGTTCAGAGGGGAGTAGGATAAAAAAAAGACCGGTTCTGGCACAGGGGATAATGCACAAGATGGCGGCCGCGTGAGTCCAACCCCATGCTGGTCTTATGGACAAGAGAGTCATAGCTGGCAAAGGGGCTAATGCGCAAAATGGCCGCCACGCGCAACATCACTCTTTAATGGCGGGCTTTTCAAATCATTATTTATTTGCTATTAACTTATAAATGTTTATTTATTTAATATTTAATTTATTATTTATATGCTTTTTATCAATTATATTACATTTTTTAAATTATTCTTTATTTTAATATTTAATTTTTATTTATAATTTATTACTATTCTTGTGTCAAAGCACTAAACTACAAGGTTAGATACCTAACCTAACCTAACCTAACCTTAATTGAAAGTGCAAGCCAAAAAAAGTGAGAACAAAAAGTGTGATAAAATAGTGAGAGCAAATGCAAGAGCACAAATAATAAACTTAGTTATAACCTAACCTAACCCAACTTCACCTAACCTAACCTAATTCAACCTAACCTAACCTAACTTAACCTAACCTAAACTAACAGAACTTGAAAGTGCAAGCAAAAAAAAAGTAAGAGCAAAAAGTGTGAGCAAATAAGTGAGAGCAAATGTGAGAGCACAAATAATAAACTAAGTTATAACCTAACCTAACCTAACTTCACCTAACCTAACCTAACTTTACCTAACCTAAACTAACCTATAGAAACCTCGTTTAAAGATGAAATTAATGCATGTAAGACTTTTTATTTTTACATTTTAGATTTTTAGATTTTAGATTTTACATTTTACATTTTAGATTTTCCGAAAAGAGTAAACTACAAGGTCACATGCCTAACCTCACCTAACCTAATCTAACATTACCAAACCTAAATTAAGCTAATCCAAAGGCTAATGCACATACACAAAGAATATACTGTAAGGGCACATGCAACTATCCTTATGCTAGTCGTATAGGCTACTGTACAACATGTTCACTACCCCAACCTTTTTTTTTTTTTTTTCATTTTTGTTGTTTACACATTTGTCAATTTCCCAATTTCCCATTTACAGTTTTTAAAAATGTCAGTTTTAAGTTTTCGAATTTCATAATATGGAAACATGGATTTTCCATTTTTGCAGTTTACACATTTGTCAATTTCCCAATTTCCCTTTAAAAGTGTTAGTTTTAAGTTTCCGAATTTCATGATATGGAAACATGGATTTTCCATTTTTGCTGTTTACACATTTGTCAATTTTCCAATTTCCTTTTTCCAGTTTTTAAAAATGTCAGTTTAAAGTTGTTTTTTAGAATTTTGTCAATATGGAAACATGGATTTTCCCATTTTGTTGTTTACATGTTTTTTTATTTAGTCCATGAACAAAGTTCATATTTGAAAAACACGATTTTTCATTACATATAACTAGGCTGTATACCTTATCCCAAAGCATATAGGTAATACATGGGTTAAACTATACTTTTAACTACCTAGTTTTAGCTAACTAAAGCAATATTTATTTATTTATGTCTTTTGCAGTGGCGAAGTTAGGGCTCGTGGCCCTCTCTTACACTTAACCACATAGTTATATTAAAATACACAAATACTACCATTGAATAAGATACGTAAACTAGAAATTAAGTTGGAATAATACAGGACATAAAAAATAAAGATAGCAATGCTCATCAAACAAAGAAACATATAAAATTGTTACCTGAAACAATAATAATAATAATAATTATACTAATACTACTACTACTACTACTAATAATAATAATAATAAGTGATAGTGTTAGATCTAGTAAATAACTGGGTATTTTAATTTTTATTTATATGCCATAATGGCTCAATCAAGCTGTCTATCATCCATCACCAGTCACACGAAACAGTCAGCGGTGTTCAAAAGGAAATCTCTGCAAGCAGTCTTAAATTTTGTGTAGGTCTTGCATTTCCTTACGTCAGCTAGGAGTGTATTCCAAAGTCGCGACCCAGTCACAACGAAGGATTTATTGTACTTGGAAGAGTGGTTAACGGGAATAGCGAGGGAAGAGCCAAATCTAGTATTAATATTATGAAATGAGGACAGGAAATGAAATTTCGAAGAAATATACAGTGGGAGATTTTCGTCTAGGGTTCGATATACCGACGTCAAAATATGAAAATTTCGACGCCCTTCAGGTTTCAGCCAAGAAAGAGCTTTGTAGCTAGGGGTTACGTGAGAATCGTAATTCAAGTTGAAAGCAAACCGAAGACTAGAGTTCAATGCTCGTTGCAGTTTTTTAGTTTGTTCGCTAGTTGCATCATCAAGGACCACGTCGCAATAGTCAAGTATTGGTAGTATCAAAGTCTCAATAAGTTTTATCCTCACGTCTTGTGGTAAAATGTCCTTATTCCGTTTGAGTGGGTGTAGCGTCGCGTACATCTTCCAGCAAGTATTACTTACATGTGCAGACCAGTCAAGAGTTTCAGTCAGAGTCATACCGAGGTTTTTCACTGATTTACTAAACGGGATTACGGTTGCATTTAAAGTCACAGGAGGGATAGTGTAGTTTTTATACATGGAATTCAATAATCCCTGCGAGCCGATTATAATAACTTGGGTCTTTTGTGGGTTGAGAAGGAGAGCGTTATCACTAGCATACACACTGAGTTGTTGCAGGTCGGTGTTTACATCTCGTATCGCGTTCGCTATATCTTTGATACCAACGTGACAGTAAATTTGGAGGTCATCTGTATAAAGATGATATCTATTATATTTTATTACTGAGGAGATGTCATTAATATAAAGGACAAACAAAAGAGGACCAAGAACGGAACCCTGAGGGGTTCCTGCCTTCCTGAGTCGCCACTGTGAAGCAGTATCTTGTGTTATTACACGTTGCATGCGATATGTAAGATATGCGGTGAAAAATTTTAAAGCCTCATTACCGAAAAGGCATGCAAGTTTCTTCAACAATGTCTGGCTGGATATGTATCGTGTCAAAAGCCCTACTGAAGTCAAGGAGTGTGAGTATTGTCAGTTGTCTTTCGTCCATTACTTGTCTGATATCATCAGTCACTTTTAGTAAAGCAGATGCTGTGCTATGGCCCTTCTTGAAGCCAGATTGAAGTGGATCTAGAAGAGAGTGAGCGTGCAGGTATTCCAGTATTTGAGTATGTACCAACCGTTCTAACGCTTTGGAAAGAGCGGGGAGAATAGAAATTTGACGATAATCGGATAGAAGTTTAGAGCCTGGGTTCTTGGGAAGTGGGATTACATTAGCGTACTTCCAAATTGCAGGTAATGTGCCGTTTTTGAGACAGTGATTAAAAATATGGGTGAGAATGGGTAGAATAGCGCCAATGATATTATGTATGAAAGTTATAGGAATATCGTCGACACCACTAGCTTTCGATTTAATAGAATACAAGACTTTCTTAACTTCATTAGTGCTGACAGTACGAAAAGCAAAGCATGGGCGACTTTGTGGGACAAATTATGGGTCATTATTTACATGAGGTATGTTAGGCGGATTAGACTGAACTCTCTCTTCCGTGAAATACGCATTTAAATCGTCAAGTGGAATGTCAGGTACCTGAAGCTGTTCCCGTGTATTGCCTATGCCCATGGCTCGGAGATGCCTCCAAGCACTAGCCGTATTTAGATTCCTTGTTGATTCACGAACATATTTAAACTTAAGATTACGGATGATTTGTTTAGTTCTATTCCTCATTATTCTATAATTTTCATAGTCACTTGGGTCTTGAGTACGTTTGTAATGTCGGTAGAGTGCATCACGTTGAGACATCATATGTTTAACATCAGAGGTTAACCATGGATTAGGTTTGCGTGATATTCTTATCTGTCGTTTGGGTGCATGTTTGTTGTATAGACTGTGCATTAACGAATTAAATTTATTTATTTTTGCATCAATGTCTTTCAGATTTAAAATGTCATTCCACGGAAGAATGTAGGCATCGTACCTTAGTTCACACATATCGATATCTTTCATATTCCTGCACGTTATATACCTAGGTTTATATTTTGGAACGCGTAGTGAGTAAGCGAGAAATATAAGATCGTGGGTGGACACGGCCGGTACTGAAATCTGTCCGTGAGTTACCACTTTCTGAGGGTTGTTAGTCACTTTGAGATCTATTAAGGTGTGGGAAATGTTATTGGTAGTATGTACATGGTTAGTAGGATTTGAAGGAAGGATAGTCAAGTCACATGAGGAAAACATGTCTTCTAATTTCTTAGTATCGTAATTCTTCGTAAGTAGATTAGTGTTGAAATCCCCTAATATAATGATATGTTCGTACGTTGGTAGCAAGTTAAGTAAATACGTTTCAAACTCGGCCATATAAGATACTTTAGGTGGTCGGTAAACCACTCCAATAAGTATTTTCTGTCCACTAGCAACTACTTCAACGAACATGAACTCCGTCCTCGGCAAATCGCCGGTCGATGAGGTACAAATGACACGGCTCTTCAGGTCATCTCTACAGTAGAGAACGATACCTCCTCCCCTCTTATTAGTGCGGTCATGACGATGGACATTATAACCATCAAGTTGAACCATGCTGTTTGGAATTGAACGCGATAACCAGCTTTCACTCATTCCTATCAAATGGACACTAGTTTTGCTAAATATAGCCTGAATTTCGTCAAAGTGTGCGGGCAAACTTAAGCTGTTTAAGTGACAACACTGGAGGGTGTAATGATATGGTGAAAGTTCGTGTTTCAATAAGCTGCTGGCATCTATGGTAGGGAGAGGGGTGAGGAGAGTTCTATTCTTAGAGCTAAGGTCGTTGTCATTGGAAAACACCGTAGCTACCTGACTAACGGACATACTTTAACTGAGACCAAAAAAAAATCTTACCTGGATTTCCTGGAGAACTGGATCGCTTGCTGGTTAATATACCACACACACACACAATCACACAAGTAAACCTAGTAATAATGATAATAATAAAATAACAATAATAATAATAATAATAATAATAATAATAATGTTTAGTGGGCACATCACAATGGTCTTATCGCTCTGATAATCCACCTAACCGCCCCATGTGAAAGTTCAATTCCTTAGGTGTGCTAATGTTTAGCTTCTTCCCGTCTTCTAAATGGACGATAATGCGGCCATCCTGCGTTGAAACCCGCCGCATACCCCAGAAGTCTCGTGCTTTACGCAACACTTCCTTCCTTGTGGACGTCAGAGATTCGGTAACGAGTAGTTTGGTACCTTTAAGAGCTCGCTTGGCACGCCAGATGCGGTCTCTCTCATGGTACCTGAGAAATTTAATGATGATAGGCCTGTTTCCTGCGGATACCACCTCAGCTGTCGTCCTCTTCATACGGCCCAGTCTATGACATCTATCTATACTGTCCATAGGCAATTCGATGTTCAGTCTGGTTCTTAAAGTTCCCAATGCCACAGCGTAGGTGTCCTCGCCAGGGGTCTCACTTACTCCATGAAGGAGGAGGCAGTTCCTTCTGTTATACTGCTCTGCCTCGTCAATCTGAATGTCCTGCTGGTCGATGCGTTCCTGCAGATGGTTTACTTCCTTCTTCATCTCGCCTAATTCACTTGATATAGCTTCACGAAAGTCCTTAAAGTTTGAAGCGAGGCCGGTGAGTGTGTCGCAGGGGTTGGCAGCACTGGTCGCATTAGCAGCCATGGCTTGTTCCAAGCTTGCTTGGAATTCAGCCATTCACTCTTCGAACTTAGTTATTCGTTCATTTACGGCCTTCAGCGTCATAGCACTTCACTTTTATTCGAGTAAACGATTAAGTAGAACACTAGCACGCCCACGAATATTCAAATGCAACTTATATTGCTGATATGGCAGGTGAATTGCGGAGCACGTTTACTCGCGTTGTACAGCGTGCGCCATCTTGTCTGATATACTCAAAATTACTAGAGGTTAACAGTTTGGAATAGAAGTGGGAGGTGGGTAGTAATTAAAAGTGTCCAAACAGTGTTCATACAATATGTTATTATTCATTTTAAATATATTTACACTATTTGCACATTATACATTGTTTTGTTATAAATTGTAGAGTTGGTTTTATTTGTTTTCTATTTTTTATTGTTAAATATGAATAATTTTTTTCTTTTTTTGTTTTCTATTTTTGTAGTGCTATTGTTTTAATTTTTTAAATTGTTTGGTTTATGTATTTGCTACATGCAGATAAAGCATTTTCATATTCATAACTTAACTCTTTAAGCATGGTCAATAATTGGGTAATGACCATAGGCATGTGTACCTATACCATTCCAATCAATTACTCTTTTATAATCACTAAGACACAAAGCAATTTCGTTTAGTCTTATAGATGATATGTCTTGTTGTTTAGAAGCGATAATATCCATTGGTATTCTTTTTACATTGTTTTTCATGACACAATCCTTATAATCTTGAAAGCTTATACAATTTTTGACAACACCTCTGCTAATAACTTTAATCTTTTTTATTTCTTTACCATTTATGACTAAAGGGTACATTTTAGCTCTAAGTGCAACAAATGCTTTTATAATTTGTCCACAAGCCTCGTCTTTACATTTCCCCAACGTTTTCTTGTTTGATGTAGAGTAACATATGTGATTAGTAGGATAATCTGATGTGTCCAGGTGTTCTAGGAAATCCAATTTGTCTTGATATACAACTTGGGTGTTAACCAAATAAATGAACGAGTCGGTATCCATAAACATAAGTTTAAGATTGTTCATTCCATAATAGGGTAGAAGGACATCATAGTGGTGGGAATACATTAAAGTTTTTGAAATATCCAGTATACACATTCCAATATATATAGGCTTATTGAATAAATTTTACGTTTAGCCATGTGGAAAGCTGCTAGGTTAGGACCATAAATTGTTCTGTCGATAAATGTAGGGTTTTCTATTAGCTTTTCTGCCTTTTTACTGTCAGTCACAAGACGTATGTCTATTCTTTTACGAATATTTTCCATTGTTTTTCCAAAAATGGCATTGTTAAATAATTTGTACACATTTTTCTCAAAATCATTTTTGGCTTGTTTTCGATGGTTGTTATTAAAATCAACGTATGCCTTTAGCCAAGGTCTTTGTTTAAACTTTAACACACGATGAATTTTTATCAATTATAGTCCATGAACTAAAGCCTGTTTATGTGTCATGTAATAAACAACATACCGCCTTCGATTTCCAAGATGAGGAATTAGTTTTTTCAGAGATGAATCCTTAGGTTGTGTACACTCTGGTAGGAAAGGTAAATCGTTGTGTAGTTCATGAAGGTTAGATGGTTAATCAACATCAACGTCTAGAATGTATCCCACAGGATCGTCTTCCTTTAGTTTTTCTAGATCAACAGCATCTGGAAAACCCCACTTAAATCCACCATAAGGAAGAGGGTGGCAGATAGCCCACCCGTATTGGTTGTTGGCATCATAATAGGTAATAAACTGCTATGGTTTCTCAGAATCATAGGTTTCCATGTATTTGTTGTTAGTTTCAGCATACCGATGAGACACCTGGCATATGCCTCCATGTATTCCAGACTCGATTAGACGAATCTGATCGTAATCCAATTTCAGTTCAATTCCTGTGTAAAGGAGCATTGCCTCGAAACATAAACCAGGCGAAGCAAAAAGGTGTGCAGCATCCACTCGGTGTGTATCTAGTGTTTTGTTTCTAAACGTTTCAAAGCTGTCTGCAATAAGGTGTACATCTGAAGCTAGGTAGAGGTCACTATATTCCCCTAGAGTTTTAATGTTGAACTGATTCCACACATTTTTGGCATGTTCATAGTCTTCTTGACTAACATCTTCTTGACTTAATTTGTTAAAGAATACCTCTTTTGGAGGTAAACACGTTTTACTTAACTTTTCCCATGAATCAATATAATCATAACAAAATACCCCTTTACGAGTCATGAGCGTTGCATTTTCTTTTCCAAAGTACTTGTCTGTGTAAGGGTATGATGTTGAGTTGGAAACTAAGTTTACCGAACTACTTGGCATTAACCGAAACGTGTCCAAAAATCGAAGCTTAGCATTTCCAATATATTTGGTAAAGGAAATGTACTTTTCTTTAGAGTTAGCGATAACATCCACTCTCACATTAGTACATCTCAATTGCTTTACAATGAAATTTGCATCGTAGCCACTCATATTATGTAGAAACACAGGAACGGGGTTACGATTGTTACACCTCAAATTACAGTTATTATGAGCACTTCCACGGTATTCCCCAGTAATATGGCAATGGTCTCGACCTTTCCAGTACTCTTTGGTAAATGGTTTATGACACAAATAACAGGTTTCAAAACAAAAGATCTCCGTTTCTTTATCCTCAGTTAAAGCATTTGGAACATTTAAGCTGTAAAGGCGATCGATTTCATTAGCAATTGAGATCAAACAGTCCATAAACTTTTCTGCAGCATCAGGTCCACGATAAATAACAGGTTGGCTCGGAAGGTTTGTCTTTATGTGTTCCACAGCCGGTGAGGGTTTAACGTATATACCAAAGCTCATAGGAATATGACTCTGGTATGGCACTGTATAACTTACACAGGATTAGGTAGACATGTTTGATAGGGTAACAGTATACTTTCAAAATCTGCATAGATAACGTAAGGTATTCTAAGCATTTTTTCCACATTTAAGAATTTAACAATTGAGGTTTTAATAAGCAATTCAACCCTAGCAATGTCATGCTGGACACACATAGCTCTATGTTCTTTCAATTTTTCCATTCCTTGTTGTCCATATCGATTATCAAAATGAGTAAAACACCGTTTACACATATATATCTTATGTTCATAGCGGGTAATCTGATGTCCTACTAGTTTAACAAAATCTATGATAAAGACGTAGTGGTTCTGACCAGATGAAGAACTTAGCAAAAGGAGGTCACGATGGTCTTACAGCTCCTGATCCACAACCTTTAGAGGGAACAATTTGTTGTCTTGTTCCAATTCAAATACACTAATGGATATATCGTTGGCTTTTTTCAAATTTGGGAATGTCAGCTAGCGATGTAGGAAACGAAACAACTGAAAAATCATACTTGTTTTCCAGGTAATTGTATTTACTAACGCGTTGAGCATTCATTTTTTGACCAGTTTTGCTAAAATGGCATACATACAACACTTTTCATCTTTCAAGTTTTCAGGATTAATGCAGGCTTTTCTTGCTTTTATAGCTGCTGGTAATGGAATGTATGTTCTACCACACAAGGGATTGTACTTATTTATTTTCAATCGTACTCCTTCCACTGCTATCAAAGCCCAATTACTGCCTTTTTGCTCAGATTCTTACATTTCAGTAGTTAACTTTTTAAAATCGTGTTTCGAGAAACTACTTAAGTCTGTTTCCAAAAATAGGGCCTGATTTTGTGTTTAAAAAGCCCGATCTGTAATTTCGTTGGTGGACGTATGAATGAATCTACATTCAGCCACAAGATTATCTTTGATCGACTTGTGTATTGCTAGTTCTTTCTGCATAGCTTGTATTATTTGCTGTTTGGACTCTTTAAAATATGAATTTAAATCCTTACACGAATCACTACGTAGGAAATAGGATTTGTGTCGACCTTCAAAGGTTGTCTCATATTCAATAAGTCCATTTTTGTCAGGGACCAATGACAGTAGGTAATGTTTTGTAGGCTCCTCTTTTTGTCTTTTAGCTGCCGACACAACATTACAACGTTCTTCATGACGACGTCCATTGTAGGCATTGTTGAATTTACTGCCACACGTTTTACACTCATGAAATTCCCCACACGAAACTTCATGACGCTTTCTATCATTGTCCAGGAGAAAAGTTTTTCCACACTGTTTGCACATATAGCTAGGAATGGTTTCTTCCATTATGGATGTTGGTTTCTGCCAAACATCTGCTTACTGTGTAGTAAAAGGCTGTACAATGGTTGTTTCGACAGTCTTTCACGATGAGAAAACCGTGAGAGGTAGTAGTCAACTGGTGATATTCTTGTTAATGGTCCTCTAATATACACTAGTCTAGACCAACAGATCTTTACAGCGTATGACAAGGCTGTAGACTGGACAGTGAGACGGTCTTTCACGATGTGAACACTGTAACAAGTAGTAGTAAGCTGATTGTATTCTTGCTAAGGGTTCCCTAATATACCATGGTCAAGACCAACAGCTACTTTCTGTGTAGTACAAGGCTGTACAATGGTTGTTTTGACAGTCTTTCACGATGTGAACACCGTCAAAGGTAATAGTCAACTGGTGATATTCTTGCCAAGGGTCCTCTAATATACCCCTAGTTAAGGGTAACCGATGCTTACTGCATATGACAAGGCTAAAGTCTGATATTGAACGGTCTTTCACAATGTAAACACTGTGACAGGTAGTAGTCAACTGAAAATATTCTTATACCCTACTCAAGGTTATCAGGTACTTACTGCATATCAAAATGCTGTACACTTATGTGTTAGGCACTCTTTCTTGCTAAGGACCCCAATATTCCCAACACAAGGCTATACATGTTAGTTCTGAACACTTAGTAGTTAATTGTATATTCAATTCATATACAAATCTTATACAAGCACGTTTTTCACGCGGTAAAATTTGTTATATAGCGCATGCGACACGCAAAGTATGTTTCCGCTATGTAGCGGTGACTATGAGAACTACCAGAACGACCAGCATGCTACCTATCGGTCAATGTGACAACTCACTCAACTACCAGCATGCTACATGGCTTTTTTGTCGGCTTTTTGTTGTTTTTTTATTGGCTTTTGTTGGCTATTGTTGGATTTTGTTGGCTTTTTGTTGGGTTTTGTATTAGC
Organism: Meconema thalassinum; assembly: GCA_946902985.2. Taxonomy (NCBI): domain Eukaryota; kingdom Metazoa; phylum Arthropoda; class Insecta; order Orthoptera; family Tettigoniidae; genus Meconema; species Meconema thalassinum. The sequence goes on from OX336393.1 coordinate 183,922,443, forward strand.
TCTCTCATACTTGCTCTTGCTTGTTGACTTATTTGGTCTTGGAAAGTATGTCAGCCCTTTTTATGGCAGCATAATGCTTACAACCATGTTTGTAAGCAGCAACAACAACAATAACAACAACACACAACATTCTAAAAAAATCCAAAGTACTCTAATGTTTATCAATGACTCTCAACTCTTACACTTACCTCTATCCCATGCCTAGTCAAAAAATAGTGTATTCTTCAAGTTATTCCAAAAAATACTTGGAAAGTAGGCTATATCATTAAACTAAATTCCTAAAAAGACATAATTATGTTAACTCCAACAAAGCCCATTTTTATAATTTTATTTTTTTGTCCTAGAGGCCTGAGACTTGGTTTACAGGTAAAAGGGGGTAAAGACTAATGATTTATGTCAAACAAACTTTTTTGTAGAATTCCTACTTTTGGAAATATAGGCTATTTTCCAAATTATTTTTGTTTGTTCTAGAGACCTGAAACTTGGTGTGGGGGTAGAGGGGATAAAGACCATTGATTTATGCCAGACAAACCTTTTTTGTAAAATTCCTAATTTTGAAAATATAGCCCATTTTCAAAATTTTATTTTTGTTGTCCTAGAGACATGAGACTTGGACTACAGGTAGAGGGGGTAGAGACCATTCATTTATGTCAAACAAACGTTTTTGTAACATTCCTAATTTTGGAAATATATCCCATTTTCAAAAAAAAATGTTTTGTCCTAGAGACCTGGGACTTGGTATGGCGGTAGAGGGGACAAAGGCCAATCATTTATTTCAAACAAACATTTTTGCAAACTTTCTAATTTTGGACATATAAGCCATTTTGGAAATATGTTTTGGAAAATTTGAAAAAATACACAATTTTTGGACTGAGAGTGGTATAGAGGTAGGTGTTGGAGTTAACATATGTCTTTTTAGGATTTTTATTTTAATGATATAGCCTACTTTCCAAATATTTTTTGGAATAATTTGAAGAATACACTATTTTATTGACTAGGCATGGGATACAGGTAAGTTTAAGAGTTGAGAGTCATTGATAAACCTCAGAGTACTTTGGATTTTTTTGAATGTTGTGTGCTATTTTTGTTGCTGTTGCTGCTTACAAACATGGTTGTAAGCATTATGCTGCCATAAAAAGGGCTGACATACTTTCCAAGACCAAATAAGTCAACAAGCAAGAGCAAATATGAGAGAGCTAATACAAAAGCCAACACAAAGCCAACACAAAGCCTACAAAAAACAACAAAAGCCAACAAAAGCCAATAAAAACGCCAACAAAAAGCCGACAAAAAGCCATGTAGCATGCTGGTAGTTGAGTGAGTTGTCATATTGACTGATAGGTAGCATGCTGGTAGTTGAGTGGGTATTGATATCGACCGCTAGATAGCATGCTGGTCGTTCAGTGAGTGAGTGTTGATATAGAGTGCTAAGTAGGATGCTGGTCGTTCTGGTAGTTCTCATAGTCACCGCTACATAGCGGAAACATACTTTGCGTGTCGCATGCAGCTATTTAACGAAGTATTACCGCGTGAAAATGTGCTTGTATAAGCTTTGTATATGAATTGATTATACAATTAACTACTAAGAGTTCAGAACTAACATGTGTAGCCTTGTGTTGGGAATATTGGGGTCCTTAGCAAGAAAGAGTGCCTAACACATGAGTGTACATCATTTTGATATGCTGTAAGTACCTGATAACCTTTAGTAGGGTATAAGAATAATTTCAGTTGACTACTACCTGTCGCAGTGTTTACATTCTGAAAGACCGTTCAATATCAGACTTTAGCCTTGTCATATGCAGTAAGCATTGGTTACCCTTAACTAGGGGTATATTAGGGGACCCTTGGCAAGAATATCACCAGTTGACTATTACCTTTGACGGTGTTCACATCGTGAAAGACTGTCAAAACAACCATTGTACAGCCTTGTACTACACAGTAAGTAGCTGTTGGTCTTGACTGTGGTATATTAGAGAACCCTTAGCAAGAATACAATCAGTTTACTACTACTTGTTACAGTGTTCACATCGTGAAAGACCGTCTCACTGTCCAGTCTACAGCCTTGTCATACGCTGTAAAGATCTGTTTGACTAGACTTGGGTACATTGGAGGACCATTAACAAGAATATCACCAGTTGACTACTACCTCTCACGGTTTTCTCATCGTGAAAGACTGTCGAAACAACCATTGTACAGCCTTTTACTAAACAGTAAGCAGCTGTTTGGCAGAAAACAACATCCATAACGGAAGAAATCATTCCTAGCTATATGTGCAAACAGTGTGGAAAAACTTTTCTTCGGGACTATGATAGAAAGCGTCATGAAGTTTCGTGTGGGGAATTTCATGAGTGTAAAACGTGTGGCAGTAAATTCAACAATGCCTACAATGGACGTCGTCATGAAAAATGTTGTAATGTTGTGTGGGCAGCTAAAAGACAAAATGCGAAGCCTACAAAACATTACCTACTGTCATTGGTCCCTGACAAAAATGGACTTATTGAATATGAGACATCCTTTGAAGGTCGACACAAATCCTATTTCATACGTTGTGATACGTGTAAGGATTTAAATTCATAAAGAGTCCACACTGCAAATAATACACGCTATGCAGAAAGAACTAGCAATGCACAAGTCGATCAAAGATAATCTTGTGGCTGAATGTAGATTCATTCATACGTCCACCAACGAAATTACAGATCGGGCTTTTAAAACACGAAATCAGGCCCTATTTTTGGAAACAGAATTAAGTAGTTACTTGGAAACATAATATAGAAAGTTAACTACTGAAATGTAAGAATCTGAGCTAAAAGGCAGTAATTGGGCTTTGTTAGCAGTGGAAGGAGTACGATTGAAAAGAAATAAGTACTATCCCTTGTGTGGTAGCACATATATTCCATTACCAGCAGCTATAAAAGCAAGAAAAGCCTGCATTAATCCTGAAAACTTGAAACATGAAAAGTGTTTTATGTATGCCATTTTAGCAAAACTGGTAAAAGAAATGAATGCTCAACGCGTTAGTAAATACAATTACCTGGAAAACAAGTATGATTTTTCAGTTGTTTCGTTTCCTACATCGCTAGCTGACATTCCCAAATTTGAAAAAGCCAACGATATATCCATTAATGTATTTGAATTGGAACAAGACAACAAATTGTTCCCTCTAAAGGTTGTGGATCAGGAGCTGTAAGACCATCGTGACCTCCTTTTGCTAAGTTCTTCATCTGGTCAGAACCACAACGTCTTTATCATAGATTTTGTTAAACTAGTAGGACATCAGATTACCCGCTATGAACATAAGATATATATGTGTAAACGGTGTTTTACTCATTTTGATAATCGATATGGACAACAAGGAATGGAAAAATTGAAAGAACATAGAGCTATGTGTGTCGAGCATGACATTGCTAGGGTTGAAATGCCTATTAAAACCTCAATTGTTAAATTTTTAAATGTGGAAAAAATGCTTAGAATATCTTACGTTATCTATGCAGATTTTGAAAGTATACTGTTACCCTATCAAACATGTCTACCTAATCCTGTGGCAAGTTATACAGTGCCATACCAGAGTCATATTCCTATGAGCTTTGGTATATACGTTAAACCCTCACCGGCTGTGGAACACATAAAGACAAACCTTCCGAGCCAACCTGTTATTTATCGTGGACCTGATGCTGCAGAAAAGTTTATGGACTGTTTGATCTCAATAGCTAACGAAATCGATCGCCTTTACAGCTTAAATGTTCCAAAGGCTTTAACTGAGGATCAAGAAGCTGAGTTCCAGTGTTTTGAAACCTGTTATTTGTGTCATAAACCATTTACCAAAGAGTACTGGAAAGGTCGAGACCATTGCCATATTACTGGGGAATACCGTGGAAGTGCTCATAATAACTGTAATTTGAGGTGTAACAATCGTAACCCCGTTCCTGTGTTTCTACATAATATGAGTGGCTACGATGCAAATTTCATTGTAAAGCAATTGGGATGTACTACTGAGAGAGTGGATGTTATCGCTAACTCTAAAGAAAAGTACATTTCCTTTACCAAATATGTAGGAAATGCTGAGCTTCGATTTGTTGACACGTTTCGGTTAGTGCCAAGTAGTTTGAAAAACTTAGTTTCCAACTTAACATCATATCCTGAAACAGACAAGTACTTCGGAAAAGTAAATGCAACGCTCATGACTCGTAAAGGGGTATTTTGTTATGATTATATTGATTCATGGGAAAAGTTAAGTAAAACGTGTTTACCTCCAAAAGAGGTATTCTTTAACAAATTAAGTCAAGAAGATGTTAGTCAAGAAGACTATGAACTTGCCAAAAATGTGTGGAATCAGTTCAACATTAAAACTCTGGGTGAATATAGTGACCTCTTCCTAACTTCAGATGTACACCTTATTGCAGACAGCTTTGAAACGTTTAGAAACAAAACACTAGATACACACCGAGTGGATGCTGCACACTTTTTTACTTCGCCTGGTTTATGTTTCGAAGCATTGCTCCTTTACACAGGAATTGAACTGGAATTGCTTCAGGATTACGATCAGATTCTTCTAATCGAGTCTGGAATACTTGGAGGCATATGCCATGTGTCGCATCGGTATGCTGAAGCTAACAATAAATACATGGAAACCTATGATTCTGAGAAACCATAGCAGTTTATTACCTATGATGATGCCAACAACCAATACGGGTGGGCTATCTGCCACCCTCTTCCTTGTGGTTGATTTCAGTGGGTTTCTCCAGATGCTGTTGATCTAGAAAAACTAAAGGAAGACGATCCTGTGGGATACATTCTAGACGTTGATGTTGATTAACCATCTAACCTTCATGAACTACACAACGATTTACCTTTCCTACCAGAGTGTACACAACCTAAGGATTCATCTCTGAAAAAACTAATTCCTCATCTTGGAAATCGAAGGCGGTATGTTGTTTATTACATGACACATAAACAGGCTTTAGTTCATGGACTATAATTGATAAAAATTCATCGTGTGTTAAAGTTTAAACAAAGACCTTGGCTAAAGGCATACGTTGATTTTAATAACAACCATCGAAAACAAGCCAAAAATGATTTTGAGAAAAATGTGTACAAATTATTTAACAATGCCATTTTTGGAAAAACAATGGAAAATATTCGTAAAAGAATAGACATACGTCTTGTGACTGACAGTAAAAAGGCAGAAAAGCTAATAGAAAACCCTACATTTATCGACAGAACAATTTATGGTCCTAACCTAGCAGCTTTCCACATGGCTAAACGTAAAATTTATTCAATAAGCCTATATATATTGGAATGTGTATACTGGATATTTCAAAAACTTTAATGTATTCCCACCACTATGATGTCCTTCTACCCTATTATGGAATGAACAATCTTAAACTTATGTTTATGGATACCGACTCGTTCATTTATTTGGTTAACACCCAAGTTGTATATCAAGACAAATTGGATTTCCTAGAACACCTGGACACATCAGATTATCCTACTAATCACATATGTTACTCTACATCAAACAAGAAAACGTTGGGGAAATGTAAAGACGAGGCTTGTGGACAAATTATAAAAGCATTTGTTGCACTTAGAGCTAAAATGTACCCTTTAGTCATAAATGGTAAAGAAATAAAAAAGATTAAAGTTATTAGCAGAGGTGTTGTCAAAAATTGTATAAGCTTTCAAGATTATAAGGATTGTGTCATGAAAAACAATGTAAAATGAATACCAATGAACATTATCGCTTCTAAACAACATGACATATCATCTATAAGACTAAACGAAATTGCTTTGTGTCCTAGTGATTATAAAAGAGTAATTGATTCGAATGGTATCGGAACACATGCCTCTGGTCATTACTCAATTATTGACCATGCTTAAAGAGTTAAGTTATGAATATGAAAATGCTTTACCTGCATGTAGCAAATACATAAACCAAACAAATTAAAAAATTAAAACAATAGCACTACAAAAATAGAAAACAAAAAGAAGAAAGTATTATTTATATTTAACATTAAAAAATTGAAAACAAATAAAACCAACAAAAACAATGTATTATGTGTAAATAGTGTAAATATATTTAAAATGAATAATAAAATACTGTATGAAGACTGTTTGGACACTTTTAATTACTACCCACCTCCTTCTTCTAATCCAAACTGTTAACCTCTAGTAATTTTGAGAAATTGCTTTAGTTAGCTAATACTAGGTAGTCAAAAGTATAGTATAACCCATGTATTACCTATATGCTTTCGGTTAAGGTATACAGCCTTGTTATATGTAATGAAAATTCGTGTTTTTCAAATATGAACTTTGTTCATGGACTAAATAAAAAAACATGTAAACAACAAAATGGGAAAATCCATGTTTCCATATTGACAAAATTCAAAAAAACTTTAAACTGACATTTTTAAAAACTGGGAATGGGAAATTGGAAAATTGACAAATGTGTAAACAGCAAGAATGGAAAATCCATGTTTCCATATCATGAAATTCGAAAACTTAAAACCAACACTTTTAAAAACTGGAAATGGGAAATTGGTAAATTGACAAATGTGTAAAGTGCAAAAATGGAAAATCCATGTTTCCATATCATGAAACCACATTTTTAAAAACTGTAAATGGAAAATTGGGAAATTGACAAATGTGTAAACAACAAAAATGAAAAAAAAAAACGGGTTGGGGGTAGTGAACATGTTTTACAGTAGCCTATAAGACTAGCATAAGGATTGTTGCATGTGCCCTTATATACTTTGTGTATGTGCATTAGCCTTTGGATTAGCTTAAGTTAGGTTAGGTTAGGTGAGGTTAGGTATGTGACCTTGCAGTTTACTCTTTTCGGAAAATCTAAAATGTAAAATCTAAAATCTAAACATCTAAAATGTAAAATGTAAAAATAAAAAGTCTTACATGCATTAATTTAAATCTTTAATCGAGGTTTCTGTCGGTTAGGTTAGGTTAGGTAAAGTTAGGTTAGGTGAAGTTGGGTTAGGTTAGGTTATAACTAAGTTTATTATTTGTGCTCTCACATTTGCTCTCACTTTTTTGCTCACACTTTTTGCTCTTACTTTTTTTGCTTGCACTTTCAAGTTAGGTTAGGTTAGGTTAAGTTAGGTTAGGTTAGGTTAGGTGAAGTTAGGTTAGGTTAAGTTATAACTAAGTTTATTATTTGTGCTCTTACATTTGCTCTCACTTTTTTGATCACACTTTTTGTTCTCACTTTTTTTGGCTTGCACTTTCAAGTTAGGTTAAGTTAGGCTAGGTATGTAACCTTGTAGTTTAGTTCTTTGACACAATAAAGAGTAATAAATTATAAATGAAAATTAAATATTAAAATAAATAATAATTAAAAAATGTAAATATAATTTATAAAAAGCATATAAATAATAAATTAAATATTAAATAAATAAACATTTATAAGTTAATAACAAATAAATAATGATTTGAAAAGCCTGCCATTAAAGAGCGTTGTTGCGCGTTGCGGCCATCTTGCGCATTAGCCACTGTGCCGGCTATGACTCTCTTGCCCATAAGACCAGCATGGGGTTGGACTCACGCGGCCGCCATCTTGCGCATTAGCCCCTGTGCCAGAACCGGTCTTTTTTTTTTATCCTACTGAGGGGCCTAAAACAGGTCAACATACAACATCTTGAGGACTGCACCGAGTGGCGGAATAAAATCGAAAAGGTTAAGTTTGGGCATAGACCATCACGACAGCCTGGAAGAAAATGGACAGCTGAGCGGAAGAAGGAGCATTCTGAGAGGAGATTTTGGGATGAGGAGAGGGAAAACTTCAGAAGATGAATTAATCCTGTATTCAATTTCAATCGTTCTCCTAAAGGGGAACAATCGATTAAATAAAGAATGATAATAATAAACCACTGGTTTCATGTTGGCTTTACAAGGCAGAGTCATTCCCACAAGGAATTACTGGAGTTTCGTCATAAGACAGACGGAAGTTGAGGGTAAATGTGGTAATTGTGGCAAGCAGGTGAATCCTTGGATCACATTATCGGTGGATGTCCAACCTTGGCAAATATGGACTACACTGAGCGCCGCAATAATGTTGCTAAGATCGTGCACATGGAGATGGCTAAAACTACACGACTAGATGACTCCTCGCTTCCGTATTAAAAGTACCAACCAAAAGATGTTTCGGACAGAGAAAGCCAACCAACCTGATATTCTCTTCCTTGATCGTCAGAAGGAAGAAGCTGTGATAATTTATATATGCGTACCACCCAACCATAACCTTCAAACAGCCTATGCCGAAAAGGTAAACAAATACACCAAACTGGCCATTGAAGTAAAACAAATGTAGATGCTAAAGCAGGTGTACATCCGGCCCCTCATTCTGTCTGCAACTGGAATTGTACCTTCAAGACTGGTGGATTAACTACAGGCTCTCGGATTGGCTCACAAACTAGGACAGATCTTAAAGTCAGTAATCTTGGACACTTACCATTACCATACAGTGCGACGGTTCCTAAATGAACAATGAACTCTGATAGTGCTTGACATTTGTCCGTATTTTTAGTCAATATACCATTGTAAAATGAGGAATTAATGAATCTGTATAATAATAATAATAATAATAATAATAATAATAATAATAATAATAATAAACCTAACACTCGATGAAAACGTACAGAATACGGTGGCTGAGAAAAGGTGCAAATATCAGTCACTTGCCGCTGAGCAGAAACATGTATGTCTACCCCTTATTATTCCTGTTTTCCAATGGGGTCGGGGATGAGATGCGATGGAAGTTTTTGTGGCGGATGTTTTTTTACGTCCGGATGCCCTTCCTGTCGCCAACCTCATGAGAGAAGTTAATGAGAGATGAAAACCTGGAGTTGAAAATGGGAAACCACGGAAAACAATTTCAAGGAGGACCGACGGTGGGGCTCGAACCCACCCTTCTACCGAGTCAGCCGAGAGCTTTGCCCCATGACCTAACGCTGCGCTTTAGCCACCGTAGCCACAACTGTCGGTCAGCTCAGTCACATATACAGCTTAAGTTGAAGGAAGTTTTCGTCATCCCAGTTGTGACTTTGTGCATGGTTTAGTCACAAAGGACTGGGAGTGGGAAAATGCAAAAGAGAATATTGGCTTGAAGAGAAACCATAATATGCAGTTAATACAAAAGGCTGCTCTCCTTGGTACTGCAAGTATACTGTAGTGCGCAAGATTTTGTCTCTTCAGTGACTTGCTCTGAACATCTTGAGATCGAGTGCTATCATCAGTGTCTTTGTCTCGCAAGGAGTCCGACAGTGATGATTTTGTATTTTTATGTGCATTTCATATATAAGTTATAATTCTACTCTCCACAGTAGTCTATCAATATTGAATCTGCATCCGCAGATATATATTGAACTACAGAAGGCAGTTCTGTTAAACACCTGCCATATTGTTAGGAAGTTCCTTGGTGACAATACCCTCGCCGAACACTCAGCAAGGCTCGATGATTCAGATGGAAATTCAGCTCATCCTATAAATGAAGGAGACTCGTGAAGACTGCGGGCACGACATGGATGTACAATAATATGAGTCACTGAACAGTGTATACGAAATTGTCTGAATACAGATGGTTCCTTGCTAAGGCCGAACCAGGCTGTAACATAAAATGTAACCGGTATTTGCCGTGATAATGTTGTCAAACAATAATAATAATAATAATAATAATAATAATAATAATAATAATAATAATAATAATAATAATAAGGCTTTATGATGGCTATTCAGGACCAGGTTGTCCCCACGAGGAACTACCTAAAGTTCATAATCAAGGATGCATCTGTGCAAGATGACCATTGCAGATACGGTTGCCCAACATCTGAGACTGTTCAGCATATTATATCAGGTTGTCGCCATTTTGCAGGGACAGAATATAGGAAGAGACATGATTTTGTTGCCAAGATAGTCCATCAAGAATTGGCTATACAACTTCAACTGCTGAGCCAAGAGAAAGTGCCGTACTACAAATATGCTCCTGAAAGTGTACTGGAAAATGACAGCTTTACGTTGTACTGGGATCGTACTGTATTGACAGACCAATCAGCTGTGCACAACAGACCTGATTTAGTTCTTGTTGACAAATGCATGAAGCACACCACCTTCATAGATGTGGCGATCCCAAACAGTGGCAACATACTAACAAAGCATGTTGAAAAGCTGTCAAAATACACAGAGCTTTCAGAACTGATAAGGAAGCAATGGCACATGGCACAAGTCAGGACAGTTCCTATTATTATCTCCAGCACTGGCGTGATTCCCAACAACTTAAAGGAATCGCTCACGGCGTTGAAATTAGACCCAGGCCTTTTCAAACTGATGCAGAAAACAGTCATACTTTCTACGTGTCGCGTAGTAAGGCTGTTCTTGGGCAATCAGGCCTGAAGCAATGAGGGGAATATGAAGCTACTACTCAATGCAGTCACCAAGAATTTGCTCCTTGTGATATGTACGGTATCTGGGATTGTAAATGTTTTCTATCCAGCAAATGCTGAGAATGTGTAAGCGCATGCGAAAAATAAATAATAATAATAATAATAATATATTTTTAGCGTATGGCTTTTAGTGACGGCAGTGTCTGAGGACGTGTTCGGCTCGCCAGTTAGTAGCTGCTTCTACGCAGACACCCATGGGGTGAGCTACATGTACCGTCGCGTGTGGAGTGTTGTCTGGGGAGGAAAGTTTGAATGCAAGGACGAGGAGTTGGAAGCTAGCGGCTGTGGCCTATAGTTAGGGACAAACCCCGGCATTTGCCTGGAAGGAAGAAGGGAAACCACAGAAGATCATCTTCAAGGTTGCCGGCGGGGATTCGAACCTCCTCGCCTCCCGGATGTGAGCGACTGCCTGCAGCCACGCCGTAACGACCACGGCTAACTCACCCGGTAATAAAAATAATTAAAAAAGGTATACACACGTTCATTAAACCAAGTTTTGCAACGTTTGATTGATTAGGTCACAAGAATCTAATTTTATCTGATTAAGTATACATACAGTGTGTGTTTCTCGGTTAATAGTTGAGGCCAGTGTTTGATTTGCGTCCTTGTACATGTTGCTATATTTACCCTGAGTAAGGTTGTGTTTGATGGGGCGCACTGCTTACTCGACTGTAACATGGAAATGGTTGTCTTGTGTCACAGAACTAATGATGTTTATTAGGTGGACAGTGGCTGGGCTCAAAGCTGTCTGTGGCTGGTTTGATCTCCACTAATGTGCTCCTGGTGGAGGTAATTATGATGTAGCCAACCAACATCACCTCCGAGGGGACACACTCATGAATGTGTAGATAATCTTGGCTGAGGAATCACTCATCATGCAAACAATGCTTTTCCAGACATCCTCCCTTGGCTGGCTGCGTGGTTCAGCGGTAACGTTCTCGCCTGCTGTGTTAAAGGTTGCAGGATCGTATTCTGGCGCAGGGTGCGCAAGTCAGTAGATTTACTGGTACGTTAATGATCCCCTTCGGGGAAAATGTTGGTAACCGGGCGTCTCTAAAAGCTGCAGTTGTTAAAAGGGACGTAAAACCAATAACATTATTATTATTAATAAAACTCAGCAATTTTTCTAGGTTTATGGCGTGTCTTGTGTGGGATTTCGCCCAGGAACACTAAGCGGGCTCATCAGCAGGCTCTTGATGTTCCTCGCCTTTATAGGGAGGTGAAAGAGCTGCTTGAGCTTTTAGCTCTCGCAGTTAGAGGCGCACGTGCGCTTCATAAGAAGGGAGGTATTGCACAGTTCGCTATTCCTGTGGAGGTCCGGGCGCGGACCCCAATATCCCGCTGATGAGCCCGCTTGGTGTTCCTGGGCGAAACCCCACACAAGACACGGCATAAACCTAGAAAAAATGCTGAGTTTTAATTCACGGGCCGTGAATGGCAATATACCATCTTATTATTCTCCCCGCCGAAGTTTCCGGACTGTCCTCTCTCCTCCCCGAGATTACAGGAAATTAATTAAATAATCCACCAAAAATTGCTTACAACATTCATTACATATCTGAAATAGTTATGAAGATGAGCAAATGCGAGGGAGTATTGTCAGTAGATTTGGTATTGGTATTGGTATTTAGCCTGTTAAAGATCCCCTTCGGGGCAAAATTCTGGCACCCCGGCGCCGCGTCTCTAGAAGCTAGGGGAGTTAAAAGGGATGTAAAACCAATAACATAGATTGAATTAAAATACTTTCGGATTGGCTGTGTGGCGCAGAGGTAACGTTCTCGCTTGCTGTACCCAAGGTTGCAGAATCAAATCCTGGCACAGTGTGCGCAAATGCGAGGGAGCCGTGTCATTAGAATTACTGGCATGTTAAATATCCCCTACGGGGAAACTTTTGGCACCCCGGCATCTCTATAAGTCTGAGTATTAGTTAGTTAGTTAGTTAGTTAGTTAGTTAGTTATTGTAGTTTTAAGGGGTGGAACAGTGAGGTCATGTGCCCCTAATAATCTTGTTGGCCGACTGAAAAGCATTTAACATTTTATTTCCAACACGATAAAAATTAATATTGAAATACTTTGGAACTGGACCAAGTACGAAGTATGTGCTACCGTTGGCTGCCGAATGTTACTGAGCATTTGCCCTTGACAATTTTGTACGAAATTTATCGGTATTAGTTGTTGCATTGTTGCTTATTTTAGAGGCTTCGACATCGTGGTCATATAACCCCATGTAATTGAGTGTGTGTTTAATTTGTGTGATAACCTGTCTTATTGTGATGGCTCTACTAGTGGGTGTATTTGTAAATTCGGGGTATAGGATTGGGAAGGCGGCGGCCGTGGTCTTAAGTTAGGAACCATCCCAAACTTTGCATGGAGAAGAAGTGGGGAAACCACGGAAAACCACTTCCATGGTGGCTGAGGTGCGAATCAAGCCCACTTCTTCACAGTTTTGCCTCACGAGGCTGAAAGTGCCCAGTTTCAGGCCTCAAACCGGAATTTAATTTTCTTGGAAGAGTCGTGAATCGAACTGGGACCTCCGGGGGACAGCCAAGAACGCTAGCCACTTCGGTACGACGTGGTCACTTTAACTTTAGCAATGACTCACTCATGATTTATTTGTAGTTCAACAGACCATTTAAGATACTATCGAAAATATGTGTAAGGCACCCTGCTGATATAGACAACAGTGGTAGGTCGATTTGCAAGAGTTGTTGTAAACATCATCGACATTTTTAAATGCAGAGTTTCTCCTGATGAAAGTAATAATTTCCTCATTACCAAAGGCTAACGACCACCTCTTTACCGTCTTCGGTGGCGTAGTTGGCAGCATGCTGTGTTTCTATGCCCAAGATCGCCGGTTCAAACCCGGCCAAAGACGTCGGATTTTTAAGAGCGTTAAAAATCCCTCAGTATGCCTTCCTTCGGAGGGAAAGTAAAGCTAAATATGTAGGTTATATTTGATTAACGCTCTGTTAGTTCCAACGTTCGCCGCCAGGTGCCGGTTGGAGTGGCATCTAGTAGCCAAGTTCGCGGCTAAGTGTCGTTGATGGTAGCATTTGGTAGCAAAAGTAGGAACTACTTGAAATTGATCGTCTGCAGTCCTTACCTGAATTACAGATAACACACACTAATCACAATTAACACCAGTTATCAGACAGAATCTACACACATCCAAAGTACACGGGGCTACATGACTGCGTTGTCGCAGGAACCAACCAACGACCACCTCGTGGTGTGGCGGCTGTCACCCCGGAGGTCTGGATTCGATTCCTGGCTCTGCCAAGAAATTTTAATTCTGGTCTGAGGGCTGGAACGGGGTACACTCATCCTCACGAGGCAAAAGTGAGAATAGGAGGGTTCGATTCTTACCTTAGCCATCGTGGAAGTGGTTTTCCATGGTTTGTCCACTTCTACTCCAGGCAATGCAGGGATGGTTCCTAACTTAAGGCCACGGCCGTCTCCTTCCCTATCCTATCCCCAATTTACAAATACACACACTACGACAGCAATCACAAAAATTCCACACATACCCAACAACACGGGGCTTTACAATCACGATGTCGCAGCCCCTGAGTTAAGCAACAACAAGAACAACCAAGGTTTAACATCAAGGATCAGCTACAGCATATTAGCCTACCATTACCACTAAGTAGCTCTTGCTCCTGCCTTCACATTACCTCTCCGTAATTAACAAATAAGATATGTCCAGACTCAGCACCCCCTATACATCAGCAGCTTCCATATAATCACAGCCATATTCCATACAAAACACTGGTGAAAAGCCACAATTTTCTCTAATAATAATAATAATAATAATAATAATAATAATAATAATAATAGTAATCGATGGTCATTCCAAGATTAAGGAACTGGAAAAACAGGAACGAAGAATTCTCCGTACGATCTACGGACCAATCAACAAAAACGGCATTTGGATGAAGAGACCTAGTACAGAACTCTATCAAAAGACCAATACGATAACAGTCGAAATTTAAAAACGCAGAGCCAAATTTTACACTCACATACACAGGATGGCCACATCCAGACTGCAAAAAAAAAATCTACTTGGTATCGTAACACAGAGTAAATGTGGCACAGATTGGCTTATGGAGGTACAGAGAGACTTACAGGCAATCAATATAGAACATTGGAAGACCGAACTGAGTGCAAGACGAAAATCGCGAATGTTAAGTTTGAACCAAGATCATTCCGACAACCTGGGAAAAAATGGACGGATGAGAGGAAGAGGGAGCATTCCGCGAGAATGAAGAGAATTTGGGAGGAGCGGAGGAGACACGCCTCCAAATGACATCCTGTTATCAAGATCAATCGCTCTCCTGTAGGGGAATTTTCGCTTAAATAATAATAGAAATAATAATAATAATCATAGAAAGGCAGATCTTTAGAAAAATCCTACGTCCAATCAAAGAAAATGGTGAGTTCAGAAGACGACACAATCATGAACTGTACCCTCATGTAGAAAAGATCACGGACACCATTCGTAAGAGAAGGATAGTTTTCTATGGCCACATTGCTCGTATGAGTTCTACAAGTTTGAGCAATAGGATCTTCAGTTTTCTTCTTAACAAGAAAACCAAGGCGGCGTGGTTCACCGAGATAGAAAAATACCTGCATGAAGAGGGAATAACCCAGGAGGATATCCAGAAACGTGTTTCACTAAAGTCGAAACTCCAAGAACTTCATGGATTCCATGAAAAGCCAAAACTAAAAACTGGCAACACATGGACTGAAGCGAGGAAGGTACAACATAGGAAACGAATGCAGGAATACTGGGCGAACGTTAAGGCCCAGGTGCAAAGACATGGAAAAGGGGAGTAGAAATAGTGTGGTCCGTAGATGGCCGAAACGACAGCAATAATAATAATAATACTGTTATTGGTTTTACGGCCCCTTTTACTAGTGCGGTTTTTAGAGGCACCGGGATGCGAGGATTTCGCCCCGAAGGGGATCTTTAACGTGCAAGTAAATCTGCTGACTACTCCCTCGCATTTGCGCACCTTCAAATGCCAACTGACTGCGCTGAGCCTCGATCCCGCTATCTTGCGATCAGCAGGCGAGAACGTTACCTCAGAGCCACGCAGCCAGTACATTTTACCCTAGCTTGTACAACAGAGAAATAAAAAACTACTGCATTAATCAAAATGAGGTTTGAATTTTAGGCATTAGCCTTTCAAGATACGAGTGTCGCTCAACTTGGCTACTTGATAATAGCAGCTGCAGCCTTGCAGGAGGAGCAGAGGGACACAGTGATGACAGGGAGCAGTCTGCACATAATAATTCAAACAGCATTGCGCGCGCTACTTGTGTTACACAGAAGTTACATTGTGAATTGATAACGGAAACATTATTAATAATGGGCGAATAAGAATGGTGCGTTTCTAATCGTTTCGCAATGCCATGATGCGCCACTAAAAAGCGTAACAGGAGATTATATCATCACAGATAGTGACTGAGACTACTGGAGCTGAGTCATATCCTACCCACGCAACTGTACCTGCCAACCAAGGAGGCTGACAGTTTGACACGTGTATATATACGGATAGTTCCCACCTTGGCCACCGGCACTCGTATTTTGAAAGTCTAATACCAATATAGATATACTGCTGCTGGTAAGAATGCCTGAACGCTCGAGATATTGGAGATAAAAGGGTGCTGCCTTTTTAACTTTCACATGACGACAGTGTATTTGACAAGAGACGATCAATGGTTCTGTGACGTCACAGGCGCGTCTCTCAACAGGTAGACGTGTCGCGAGTTATAACACGTGGAAGGCAACCACATGGGCTCTTCAAAGAGAGCTCAAATTTATTACATCCACAAAGGGGGCTATTGGATTTCCTTGACAGAAGTAGGTTACGTAAGCAATGACGCACGAATAGTTCACAACATAATATGATTTTAGTGAATGACATTAGAGTAATACGTAGATGCTTCTAATTGCTAGCAATTAATTGTGGAATTTGAAGAAAATAGCAGGTTATGTCTTTCTTGACTTACCTTATTGTTTTATGGCAAACGTATTGCTTCTCAGGTCATTTTTACTAATGACCAATAGGCTACCGGTACTTGAAATAACAATTTTCGGCTTTCATGACATAGTTAATTTCTCAAACAAATTGACAAGATTTAGAGATTAGAAACATTTTCTGGAATTAATTGGAGAGTGATGCCCTTCATAAACATTGAAGAGAGTGGAGGATGAAGTTGATCCCTTCCTTATTCGATTGGAGGGGACAGGAAGGGCCTTGTTTTCCGATGTTGGCATCTATGTGCATCACAAACGTTTGACAGAGGTTTGCTGGCTGGCGATTATGATTGTGCCATTCCGAGCAAAGCGTTTATTACATTAGTTTTGGATCGAAAATGATTCATTCCCTAGCCCAGGGGTTCAGAAATATTTTCAGATACACAGTCCTTCACGTGTTGCATTTTTCATACGACGCATAGTGCGGCCCTTGCAAGGAGAAAGCTGGCAAGAAGTCCGACAATCAAATCCCGGACATCTTAGTCAACTGTTCCGTTTCCATATAGTAGAAGACATCATGCATCCATCTTATGCCGATAAGGAAGTGATGCAACAAGTGACTGAGCAAGATTTATGATTGTTGTTGATTCATTTCTAAGGGAATTGTGACATCATGGTTATAGTAGTGTGTGTATTTGTAATAGAGACTAGAATTTGGAGCGAGGTGGCCGTGACCGTAAGGTAGGAGCAATTCCAGCATTCTCCTGGAGTAGAAGTGGGGAAACCACGGATAACCAGTTCTAAGACTGCTGAGGACGAACTTGAATCCATCTATTCTCAGTTTTGCTTCACGAGGCTAAGTGTACCCCGTTCCACCCCTCAAACCAGAATTGAAATTCTTGGCAGGGTTGGGACCTTCAGCTCTGCAGTGTCAATACGCAGGCCAAGACCACAGAATGTGGCGACCATGCACGAATATATCTTTTTACGATGTTGTATTCACTAACAAGATCATGGAGCTTCAATCCAGAGGCAAACCTACCGTAAGGCACCTTCCTTACAGCAGAAATAACGAGAAGGTTTCTACCGAGCTGTAGGAGCTGGATATAAGAGACAGAAAAGAGTAGAAAGGAAAAATCAACATAGAGAGATATAGGAAACGGAATAAATAACATAAGAAAAAGTAAGCAATAAAAAGGAAAGAAAAAAAGAAATATCGAAAGAAAAATAGAATTAATAAACAAAGAATGAAAGAGAACGGAAGAAATGACGAAAGATAGAAAGAAAAAAGAGCATAAAAATATGGAGAAAATGAAATAACACAAGAAAAAAAAGTAAGAAAGAGAAAAGAAAAAGAAAGAAATAATTGAAAGACAGAGTGAGAAAACAAAGAAAGAAAGAAAGAAAGAAAGAAAGAATGGAAGAAAAACTAAAGAAATGAAGATAGATAGAAAAACGAACATAGAAAGATAAGAGAGAAAGAAATAAGTAACAAAAGAAATAAGTAACAAAAGAAAAAAGTAAAAAAGAAAAAAGAAAAAGAAGGAAAAAATATTGAAAGAAAGATAGAATGATAAAACAAAGAAAGAAAGAAAGAAAGAAAGAAAGAAAGAAAGAAAGAAAGAAAGGGAAACAAAAGAAATGAAGAAAGATAGAAAAAAATACGAGTCTTACAGTAGTCGCATATGATGTGTAACATCTGACATGTTATTCGAATAACTCCATATTACTTACTCGCATTTTTTAAAGAATGAACTCATAGTGCTGCCTTGTGACAGCAAACATGAAGGATTCCTTCGTGTTATTACCATCGGTAAGTTCTCATTACTATTATTTCTGGAGTAACTACTTTTAAAACTCCAGTGACAAATCTTTTCAGCAAATATGATATAATAGTGCTTTACTTTGGCCGACAGTACCTCGACTGCTTACATTAAATAAGAATACAGCAAAAGTAGTAAGATTTAATAAATTATGATTGTTTTCAGCAAATATGATATAATGAATATTTTCACACCGAAGAGCGACAGTTTGAAGATGATTTATAGTAGGAATATCTGTAATGGCGCCGGGAGGAGAGGAAGACCAAAGATGAGGTGGAAAGATAAGGTTGCAGTGGACCTCAGAGGAAACGGATGGAAGAGGGAGGAATCATGGGATAGACAGTTATGGATGAGAAGAATCCAACAAAGTAACGCTGACACTACGTGACGTGGGAAAAGGATGAGATAAAGAAGAAGAAGATTATTATTTTACTAAATTTAAAAGAGACTAGCGGACCCGTGAGAAATCTCGCATGTTCATAAACCACACTTTCCCCAATAGGTTTATAATGAGAGACTTAAGGAGAAAGGTTGTTATGTTTTTATTTCAACCAAATGATTGTAGAACACTATTTATATTTCAGTTAGAATTCCAAGTTCTACGTTCCCTAATTTAAGAAGGCAATCACTGAAAATTGGATCATCATAACACTCACCAGTTATGCGATATTTATGAAAGCATCTTGGTCAAGATTTCCTGCTTTATCTTGTTGGCTGTGGAGCCTCTTTCTCCCTTATCAGGACAGCCCTCATTGGAAAACTTCTTCACGCCCCGCTTACAGTGAGGCTTCCTTGTTCCTAAGTGCAACGATCAGCCTTAAACTCCTTCGCACACTGCCTGCAGGGCAGCTTTCCCGGTCCTGTGTGTAGCGCTCAGTACTAAACTCCTTTGCACGTTACCTACAGGGGTGCATTATTTTCTTGATTGGAGCGTCAGCATGAGAGCGTGCTGTGGCTGGTTTCTTTCTGTGAGCATTGTACACTGCTTTTTGATCTGATTTTCCATGTTTTCCTGAAGTCGGGTTTTGATGTATTGTGTTAGGTCTTCGACGTTTTCGGCAAGGGGGGCTATTACCACCCTTCAGGATTTATTCATGTCCAGTGCCTCATGTTTACATATTTCACACAGCCATATCAGTTTCCTATTCTTTCTTTCAAGGTCTTTGACTTCCTGACCAAAGGGGCCAGTACAGTTCTCCTGGGTCTTTTCTCTGCACCTACCGCATTCTATTGTGCTGTCCTCATTAGTGCATTGCCTCTGACATATCGGGCAGAATTCCTTTTTGTTGCTTCTGGGTGCACTCCGGGCAGAAAGCATCTTGGTCAAGATTTCCTGCTTTATCTTGTTGGCTGAGGAGCCTATTTCTTCCTTATCAGGACAGCCCTCGTTGGAAAACTTCTACACGCCCCGCTTATAGTGAGGCTTTCTTTTTCCTAAGTGCAACGATCAGCATGGCTGGTTTCTTTCATAGATATTTATGAAATTAGAACGCAGTTCGTCACTGTTAATGACATTTGTGTGCTGAGTCCATTGATTGACAGTTTAGCCGTAACACTCACCGGTTATTCGATACATTAACTTTCAGTCAGAATTCCAAGTTGTACGTTCCCTAACTTAAGAAGGCAATCACTGAAAATTGAATCATCATAACACCGGGTATTCGATATTTATGAAATTATACGATTTGAGTACCCAATCCATTGATTTACTAATTATGAAAACCATGGGAAATGATAGAAGATAGAAGAAGAACCTGTAAAATAATTAATGTTTAATAGTTCTAAGGATTTAGACGCCGTAACACTCGCCGGTTATACGATTTAGAGTACTCAATCCATTGATTTACTGTTTCTGAAATCCATGCGAAATGACAGATGAAAAACTGTAAGAGAATTAACGTTCAATAGCACACTTCTTACAAAAATTGATATTTATGAAATTAGAATGCAATTCGTCACTGCTAATTTATGAGGCCTATATGATGATGATGATGATAGTTTTAAGGTTTTAGACGACAAGTCATATTGTAGCATGATACAGCAACAGTATTTGCAAAAAGCACACTTCTTACAAAAATCGATATTCATGGAATTAGAATGCAGAAGAAAAACCTGTAACCAATCCATTGATTTACTTATTCTGAAAACCAGATAGAAGAAAAACTGTAAGAGAATTAACGTTCAATAGTCTTAAGGTTTTAGACGACATCTCATAATTACAGCATGTTAGAGCAACAGTATTTGCAAAAAGCACCCTTCTTACAAAAATTGATATTTATGGAATTAGAATGCAGAAGAAAAACAAGGAATACAAGAAAGAAATATCATAAAAAAGAAATTAGACAGGGAAAAACAACAAACTGGACATGTGCGTAATGACACTGCAATTGAACATCTGTCGCAGGAATATCGGAATAAGAAGCTGGCTGTTAAATGACTGATCCAGGAAGAGAAGGATAAATGCTGGGTTGACTTTACCACCAGGTTAAAGGAGGATGGCCAAGACAATAAAAAACTACTGTATAGGGTGGTCAAGAATAAAAGGTATGAGCATATATTGTTGCTCTGGAAACTGATGATGGAAAGTTGTTAAGAACAAACCTCGAAGCTAGAAAGGAAATGAGGAACCATTTCAGCATGCTGCTGAATGGAGATGTTGACAACAGTAATGTTACTGATGACACAGTTGAAAAAATTCAAGAGGACCAACAACCTTTAACATGGCTGGAAGTAGAGATGCCACTGCAGAATATGCGAAATGGAAAGTCTCCAGGGTTTGACGAATTAACCTAAGATATGATAAAGGCCGCTGGAACACCTGGCCTACAATGGATTTTCAGAGTACTGTCAGTCATCTGGGAGGAGAATAGTATTCCAGTTGACTGGACGAGAGGAATCATCATCACACTGTTCAAAAAGGGAAACCGCAACATGTGTGGAAACTACAGGGGCATTACTCTGCTATCGCATACTCAGAAGTTGTTGGAAAAGATCTTAGAAAACAGATCGAGGAATATAGTTGAACCCTTATTAGAGGAAGAACAGCATGGTTTCAGAAAAGGTCGAAGCACCGTTGATCTCATTTTTGCTGTAAGGATTTTGGCTGAGAAATATTGGGAACGTGAAAAGGATCTAGTGATGGTGTTTTTGGACATTGAAAAGGCCTACGACAGTGTTCCCCGTAATAAGATCTGGAAATGTCTTGAAGACTTAAAAGTGCCCTACTATCTGGTTGACAAAATAAGGAAGTTATATCGGAGTTGTTATAGTTGTGTACAAATAGGAATCGGTAGTTTTGAATGGTTTCAGACAAAAAGGGGAGTCCAGAAAGGAAGTGACTTGTCACCACTGTTGTATGTCACTGTTATGGACAGAATTTTAAAATCTATTACGGAAACTGCAAATGAATCACGAGCTTTGGTATTTGCAGATGACGTGGTCTTATGGGGAGAAACAGAAGTGGAAGTACAGGAGAGACTGACTGCTTGTAACAACAAATTTAAAGAATTTAACCTGAATATCAGCAAGGCCAAGACTGTTGAAATGATAATTAGCAGAGAGAGGAAAAGTTCAAACATATATTTGGAGGGAGCAAAACTAGAATCCGTTTCTCACTTCCAGTATCTTGGAAGTATGGTCTCCAAGGATAACACCCTCAAACAAGAAATTCTAAATAGGACACAGAAAGCATCACATTTCTATAACCAAGTTCGGCACTAATTTGGGACAAAAATATACCCTTGGCAACAAAGGCAACGTTGTATCACACCTACTTTGTTCCACTCCTTACGTATGGTATGGAAACATGTACATTGCTAAGTAAGGATTACAGTAGAATTCAAGCCACAGAAATGAGGTACACAGAGCAACAGCCATCAGGGTCATTGTTACCAACTTTCTGGGGAATAGCAGACTTCAGTGGTATGGCCATGTAATGAGGAAGGATAGCTCTAGAACAGCTAAGAAGTAATTCAACCTGGATGTCAGAGGGAAGAGACCAAGAGGAAGACCAAGGAGACGATGGATAGAGACGGTTCGATCAGAGGTGGAGAAGAATGGTTTTAACTGGGACGATGTCCAAGAACAAATGGTGTACCATGATCGGGCAAGTTGGAGAGCGCTTGTTTGCCACACCCGGAAACTGGAGATGGAGAATGATGATGATGAAGAAAAACTTGTATAGCGGCATATTAACAAACCTGTAATTTAATAAATCAATTGTTTAAACGGATGAGCTTAAATCATGTGTGTGCTGATTCCATTGATTGAAAGCTTAGCAATAACACTCGCCGGTTATACGATTTGAGTCCCGGTACCCAATCCATTGATTTAGCCGAATGATTCTGGAAACTATGGGAAATGATAGAAGAAAACACTGTAAGAGAGTTAACTTAACGTTCTAAGGTTTTAGACGACGTAACACTCACCGGTTATACGATTAGAGTACTCAATCCATTTATTTACTGTTTCTGAAAACCATTCGAAATGATCGATATTTATGAAATTAGAATGCAGAAGAAAAACCTGTAATATCATTAATGTTTAATATGTTTAAGGGTTTAGACGGTAACTCATAATTGCAACATGTTAGAGCATCAGTATTTGCAAATCGCACACTTCATACAAAAAGTGATATTTATGAAATTAAAATGCAATTCGTCCCTGCTAATTTATGAAATTATACGATTTGAGTACACAATCCTTTGATTTACTGTTTCTGAAATCCATGCAAAATGATAAAGGAAAGTCCTCAGAATGTTAAAATGACATGAAACAGGCGTCACAGCGGCCAAAATGTAAAGTGGACGCCAATTATGGAGCGTATCTTCCTGCAGCAACAGTAACTGCAAATCGCACACTTCGTACAGTTTTTTAAAAGTCATTTTTTAAAGAAATTACAGATATTTATGAAATTAGAGTGCAATGCGTCACTGGTAATGTATATTCTCTTTTATTTGAATGCTCATTTTTCACGATCGGTCGCTTGTGAGCGCCGCAGGAGGGATCTATACTACTGAAATAATATATATGATGATGATGATGATGATGATGTCCAGAATCCAGTAATATAGGAAGTCGGAATCTTGCTGGGAAGTTGCCCCCAGGCCCTATGTGAGTGAGGTCCTTTATCAAGGTCCATGCAATTTCTTGGCTGCCAAAGTACAAACACCAGTGGACATTCATAGGAAAATGAATAATGTGCATGGGGCAGCGTGGAAGTGACAATTGTGAGTGACAAACAAAACAACTACAAACTAACCAACAGTGGCGTCCCGCAGTGGACTAGTTTGGAACTATTTCAAACACTCCTAAACACACCTGGAATTAATCTACGAGTTGACCAGCTTGGCATCCCACAACAACTGGAAACATAAGTATGCTGTAGCGTGTGCAGTGTCACGCAGAGAGGCTAATCGCCCCCTCTCCTTGAGTAGCCTATA
Organism: Meconema thalassinum; assembly: GCA_946902985.2. Lineage (NCBI taxonomy): Eukaryota > Metazoa > Arthropoda > Insecta > Orthoptera > Tettigoniidae > Meconema > Meconema thalassinum. The sequence continues at coordinate 183,946,132 of OX336393.1, forward strand.
GTAAATCTCCCATTTTTAGAGCCAATAGGCAAACAAACTAAATGACCTAATTTTTCCTAAAAAAAAAGTTTATGGCAATTTTATAGCACCGCTTGAATAATTCCAAAGTAGTTGTATTTTCATCATAGCATTGGGGAAAGGAAAATTAAGGCAATGTTGTTTGCTGATGACCTGGTATGGAGAGAGGATGAGGAAGAAGCACAAGAGCAATTGGGTGAGTGGGAGAATGTAGTGTTATCATATGGGATGAAGTTCTCAGCACAAAAGAGTGAAGTGATCATCACAACGAGGACGAAGAACAGACTGGATATGGGCATAACACTTGGGGGACAGCAGTTGCAGAAAGTAGAATGCTTCAAGTACGTGGGAAGCTTAATTGAAGAAAAGGGAGGCAATAGGATGGAAATAAATGAAAGGGGAAGGTGCGCAGATGGATTTTTTTGAGTGTTAGGGGGATGATATGGAATAAAGATGTACCACAAAAATGTAAAGGAATCATCTATGTACAAGACCTACTTTGTGCCAATTTTGACGTATGGTTCAGAAACATGGGTGATGAAGGAAAGGGACAAGAGTAAAATACGAGCAGTGGAGATGAAGTTCTAGAGGATTAGGGTAGGAGTAACAAGAATTGACAGAGTAAGGAATGAGAGAGTCAGAGATATGGTAAGAGAGGAACCATTGCAAATTAGAATAGAGCGATCTAGGCTACAATGGTATGGACATGCGAGAGGAGAGGATACCGAAGAAGATGTTTGGAATGGAAATGAAGGGAAGGAGGCCAAGGGGAAGACCAAGGGACAGATGGACGAAGGGAGTTAAGAAAAGTGTGGAGGAAAGACGAGTGTGCTGGGACACAGTGAAAGACGAGAGTTGGTGGATGGACAGGAATCGATGGAGAGGCTGATGTTCCAAGCAGACCCGACCAGCGGTTGGAATCTGCTCAAGATGATGATGATTTTGCCATGTATATAATCAGTATTTTAAGCACTGATCCTCAATGCTCTCAAATAAATAATTCTTAGAGACGAGATAATACGTTCAAAATACACAGGATGCAGAGTTTCTATCATCTAAAGTTCTAAACAATTAATTTGTTTAAAAAAATCTCTCCCAAGTTTCAGTAAATCATTTCAATGTTGGCTCACCTGGTAGGCGTCTTTTATGTTGATCACCTCCTTGCTTTGTGCCACGACCCCTGCGATACCAATACCAAATGGAATGCGAATTTCTTCCGCACGTGCCTTTTGGATCGCATCTTCTAACTCTGAAATGATAGCGTATTCAAAATTAGTTAAGTCTCTGGAATACAAAGCACAAAACTAGGATATTCTTACATCTGCCAGTTACAGGTTAAAATAGCAACACTATGCAGTACATTTGATATGGACATGAAACATACAATTCCCAACTATTTTTCCTTTTCGTTTTACCTACAGCAGTTTTTCTATGACTGTCTTGAAGAGGATTGTACGGAAAGATCGCTTGAGAGATCAGATATCAAACTCTACATCTATAAAAGACCTGACATACGGGAATGTCACCAGAAAGCAATTTATGCTGGCACTTTTCTTGTGTTGTATAATCTAACAACAAACGAAAGGGTTAATTATTTCTGGAACTAGGAGGAATTTGGAACTTCTTCTGGCCTCCAAGACTTAATACAGTACATTTGCGGTTCATTACAAACATCTCCTGCTATTTTTACGCAGATGTTTACAATAATGTGATCAGTGCTAAGAACAATGAAAACGTACCCATAAGTACTGCTGAGAAAAAACAAATAATTCTGTGAAAAACTAAATAGCCTATTTTCATATAGGCTAATTGCCTCTATCAACATACAAAATTTCCCTTTGAATGATGTAATGGATTCGTAGATATTGAGAACCGTCTAAATATTTCGGACGGACGCCATATTGGATTGTTATATGTATAGACCATAGAGTCATGTACCATTAAATGAAAACTATTGCGTTGGTTCATTATTCAAACTTTTACTTCGATCGCATGATTACGACACAAGAAATGAAAACTAAATTTTAAAATTTCGCACAGCCACCATCTTGCGGTTATGTAAACAATTGAACTACATTAAATGCCAGTGCATTACAATGTGTATAAATATTTGCTGTACCAAGTTTCATCGCGTTTGGATAGTTAAATTGCGAGAAAATTATATTTAAAAGTTTCAAATTCGCTTGGCCGCCGTGTTCGTTTTGTAGTTAACAGGTTTTTGAAAGTTACATAGATGAACGTGTAGTAGTGCCCTTTATCACCGTGTATTTTTCTAAAAATTTTCAAAGCTGCCCATTATTTAATTTCCACAATGGAATGTCCGAACTCACTAATGCTAAATACAAGTCTTTGAAAAATGTATCACTTGAACACAATTGTTCGCCTACAGGGCCTGTAATTAGTTGCTGATTCAACTTAGATTTATTCTTAACATTCTCTTTATGTCACGTTGTGTTGATATGCTGTACAATGTCATATTTTTTCTTTGTAGAAACACTTTTTTTTCGCACACCTTACAAAACAAGACCCTACCGTCTTCACTAAATATATCACTTCCAAACTCGTTTACGTATTTGCGCAGCAAAGCCGATTGAGATGTTTTTGTGGGTGGGATTTCTTAACTTATTGCATGACCGATCGCGATCATATAGGCCTACACCTTATCACGCGAACACGTATTGCACGACTGAGAGAAGAATACTGATTGCATCAGCAAGCTGCGTCCTAACAGTTTGGGAAGCGGGGATTCACCAACCACGTGACAACAGGCCTATAACGGAACAGCTTAATCGCAGTAGGAGATATTCGGCGGGGCATCCCAAGTTTCTCAACTACGGAGTGTTATTTCACAACATTCTGGGGCTTCCCCCTTTTACACTTATACCGTATTGCTTATTAGTCGATATAAAATGGGGGACGAATTGTTTGAATGATAAAATGAAGGCTAGGAGTGAAAATTTACTTTAAAAATTTACACGTTTGGGTAAAATACGCTATTTTAATTAAAATTCATAAAGTAAGTAAGTAAGTAAGCAAACCCGTATTTCAGCGAAAAAAGCGTTTTTAACCCTCAGTTACCCAGGTCCAATTATAGAACATACATACCCAGGTCTGGTCTGACAGACCTCTCTTTATTTTTCTACATCACAAAGAGTTGAATTGATACAAAGGTTTAAAAATTTAACCGTAGATTATGTGACCTCCTATATATCTAAATACCGTAGACATAAAACAAAAACCCCATGCAACGCTTTGCTGTTGGTATTTATTACAAGGAATACAAAATGTCTTTAAAATATGCCTTAGATAGTGAATTCGAATAATATGGAAACAATATTGTCACTGTCTGTAGATATGCGAAGCGAAGGACACAAACTAGTACACTAGCATGAAAATACAACGAAAACAGCCAACAAAGCAAAAATTGCAAGCAGTTTTTTTTAATCATAGTTTATTGTTATAATCAATGGATCGGGCTCATGATTGGCAGTTATTATTCACAAATAAAGCTAACATTCTCATTCTATGTCGTTTTGAGCTAATCAGAGCAATATTCGCAGACTTTGTCTTGGCGAACTGCAAACAAATGGGATTTCTGCATGAATGGCCCATGGAAGCAGTATTCCATTTCTTGCTTGGAGTGCACGTGTGGCAAGTCTTCTTTTGCAGTTTCTCTTCAATTGGAGGCAGTGCTTCTTTACACCCAAAATCTTTCTAATGCGGATCCTGAGTTCATGGGTGAGGTGAGTGTTTGCAGCCCTCTTTTTCATAAGTGAAAAGAAAAAAAAACCAGAGCTTTCCCTAGTGCTTTCATGAATTCAACTCTGGAGACAGAAGTCTAAGATACGGTTGGATTCAATTGCAAAACCTTCATCACTGTCCGTTTCACCATCACTCCTATTCTCATCCTGAAAATATTCAGCAATGACACTTGGATATGTTAATCAGCGGCAATCACTTTACGTGAGCTTCCTGCTGGAGAAGTCATTTAACAACGGTAATACCCTCAGGTGGACCGCCTGAGAACTTAGAATTATTGCTCACCACTCACCGTAACAGCTAGCGATAAACTGATGTCTTCGAACACATGCGTGCGCAGCAATAATAGATTACTGAAACCTAGGCTGCTCAAGGTCGCAACAAATGAGAGTAACTATTACTATTACCAAGGTTAGCGGTCTGGCAGACCAGTCCTGGGTACTTGAGGGTTAAGCATTTATAAGCATTTCGCTTAGAAATCCGGGTTCTAATGATCACTTACCAGTGTCCACAGTGACGTCGAATAGCTTGGCCACCAGGTAGCGCGATTCTCTTGGCCCACGTGCGAGGAAGAGGCTGCCCCGGTCGGCATGTGTGAGAAGACTCACGTTGACCAGGATCTTGTGGCACAGCACATCGATATCCAGCTCGTTGGCCACATCGCGGATGAGTTCCATGAAGAGTTCATTCTCGTCTAGGAGATGGAGTTGCTGCCGCCTTGGTCCGCACGCCACGGGACTGGAACATCAGCGGTGCCACTTGTTACTTAATCCTTATGGTCGACAAATTTACAGGGTATTTTCGTTATAGCAATACAGATTTCCTAGATGCTGGTGACTAACAAAAGGATCAATTAGAGGCAGGGAACATTGGTTCGCAAACGCCTCTGGTAGGTGCCGGAATGTGTATAGCATACCTAGGAACATGGGATACAACACCTTAGGAATCTTTTTATGTTGACGCAATGTGTGTATTTGTTTAAAATTCCTCATACTCCCAGCTTCGGCTTTTCCCAGGGACTCTGGGAGTTATCGTTCTTGTACCGTCAAAAGGAGCTGAACTCAATATGTCAGCAGATACAACTGGGGATGGTGACAGGCCGGTGACTTGAGTCTAATTAAGGAAGGGTCAGAGAACGGATTTTGGAAGGATGTCAGCCGTGGAAAGGAACCATCCCAGCATTTGCTTGGTGGTGAAAATGGAAAACCACGAAAACCATTTTCAGGACGGCTGAGGTGGGATTCTAACCCAAACTCTCCCGATGCCAGTGACGTACGAGCACGAAAGGAGATAAAAGACAGGGAAAAGAAATGCCTTCAACCTTCAAAGAATGAGGAGTGAGGGATTTGGAAAGAAATAGAGCCATGAAAGTCAGATAAGAAAGAGGAGAAGGTCCGCCCCAGTGTGAATGGAAGAAGGGACATACGGACCCAGCTCAGGAATCCCTCGGGATCGACATCTCCCGATCTCACGAACCATGAGCCATTAAGTGGGTAGCACTATCCAGGATGCACAATAAGTGGTGGGGCTACACACGCCGTGCCTCCTTTAGGGCCTTGAGCAGAAGGCAGGAGAAACCATGAAAAGAAAAAGAAGAGGTCTAACCCCTCGAAGAATGAGGGTGTCAGGAAAGACTGCACAATGGCCAGTTAAGGTGGGAACAATGAAAGACACCTTCGGCCTCGGGTATCCTAATACTGTCAGGGTAGAAAGAGAACATAAGTTGACCAAGGGAGGTCGGCAGAGGGGGAGTAGTCACAGAGGAGCCCGGTAAATGTAAGTGGATGCGATACTGGATTCAGTTGGGGTTCCCTGATCGCTAGAGCCCTGTGCGGATAAGCAAAACGTTATCCGCATCCGCCCCGCATCCGCACGACTTTCCTCCGCATTCGCACGTTTGTTATCTGAATTTAAATTAGATAAAGCATAAATTACTAAAGCAACATATTTAGACATTTGAGGAAAATGTCGTTCCCTTAGGGTTTGTATGTCATGTGCTATGTTTAACATGAATGTTACACAGCCAGAATAGCAACTCTTTCCTATGGGGAGTGTTAATTATGCTTAATGACATAATTTGATTGAGATTAGCTAAAATCATCATTTTACATTTGCCATGAAAAAAAATATAACGGCAAAATATGAAAATGAAAATCCACAGTCTGCTTCCAGTCTCCGAACGGGTCAGGAATGGAATGAATGAAGCCCCCGTCTAGCGGCGAGGATATGAACTGTGCCGGCTGCCGAGACCTGACGAACTCCTCTGGGGCAATGATTAAATGAATGACAGATGAAATTAAATGATAGTGGAGAGTGTTGCTGGAATGAAATTTTGACAGGGAAAACCGGAGTACCCGGAGAAAAACCTGTCTGCCTCCGTTTTGTCCAGCACAGATCTCACATGGAGTGCTCGGGGTTTGAACCACGGACCCAGCGGTGAGAGGCCGGCGTGCTGCCGCCCAAGCCACGGAGGCTTCCTGGGTCCTAATAATGATATTTAACAAGTTCGGATTGTATTCTAAAAACTATCCGCAAATTTTCTCCAAACATTATCCGCAGCTTATCCGCTATCCGCACAGCCGTGCACGGCGAAACGTTTTGCGAATATCCGCATCCGCGCAGGGCTTTAGTGATCGCCAACCACATCCCACTATTTGTAAGTCCACGGGCGGGGCATAGTATTCTGTCCGACAACGTGATCATTTGGTTAGTGTTGTTCCTTACATACGAGTAAGATGGAAACTACAGTGAGCATTACTTCATTACGGTATGCGTAGGCTATAATATTTGAATATCTCGCCCTATTGCCATCTTGAAATCTTGTAACTTGCCCCATAGGTTGGTTTGCATTTGCAAACTTCCGTAGTAACACAGGGTCTTTCATATAAAGTAAGAACGTTGAGCGGCGGTTTTGTCATTCGCTGCTGAAGCCGGCTTAGCCGAGCTTGTGACGCGCCACGGCCCCCTGCTGTAGTATTGAAAGCGCGCGCATAGTACAAACTTGACCTTGCAATTAGCGTGCAGGTGTTGTCAGTCGCCAGTCTGAACCTCAGCTGCTAACATGTTGAGACAGTTATCATTGCAACATCGTATATTTGTATGTAAAATTTATTTTAATTACGATTCGGCTCGGCGGGTACGTGATGCATTTGTTCAGCAATTTCCTGATGAAGTGCCACCTTCACTAGCACAGATTCAAGTAATTGTAAATAACTTTGACACTACTGGTTCAGTGCTCAATAAAAAACACAAAATAAAAAATCAGAAAAAATACAGTGGTATGACTCACTCGCGTCAGCCAAAATGTGGTTACCAGATACAATGCCTGTATAACCCAGGAAGGACGACACTTCCAGCAACTTTTATAAGGTAATATTTCATAGAGGATTGTACACACGCTTAGAGCAGGGGGCCACGGCTCGCCACAAGCTCGGTCAAGGCCACCACACTAGTGGATAACAAACCCGCCGCTTGGCGTTCTTACTTTATATGAAAGACCCTGTACATTGACTGTCTTAGTCAATATTTAATGTAGACATTGAACAGACGGCAAATTTGTTTCCGTTAACATGAACACGATCAGGGCCGTAGAGAGCGATCACGGGCCCTATGCCAAGGTCTTCGGGCCCCTCCAGTTTTATTCAAACTTTGAAATAATTTTCAAATTACGGTATTAAGGATGCAAATTTTACCCCTTCCCCACCCCTATGAAGAATAAAAGCTCCGTGGAATTTAACTTGCCCAACTGAATATTAATATACTTTGTTTTTAGTTATTCAGCCCCTCTCCAATTTTATTTCTCTCTCTCATTAGTTCTTTTACTCCATTTTTGATCACTGTGCATTAAAAATTAAATTTTCGTTGTATCTGAATGTGTCCAAGCTCCGCAAGAATAAGCCATACTCCTTTCAGAAATGTATGAAGTATTGAGTCGAATTTTCCAATTTGAATTAGAAACACTTCTGCTTCACATTGTCTGAGTCTTCAGTCTTTTGACTGGTTTGATGCAGCTAACCATGCCTCTCTCTCTTTCCTGAGCTAATCGTTTCATCTCTACATAGCTCCCACACCCTGCACCCCTGCATTTTTTATCACTGTGTGTTAAGAATTGAATTTTCGTTGTATCTGGACGTGACCAAGCACCACAAGAATAAGCCATACTCCTTTCAGAAATGTATGAAGTATAGAGTCTATTTTTTCCAAATTTGAATTAGAAACACCTCTGCTCCACATTGTATGAGTCTTCAGTATTTTGACTGGTTTGATGCAGCTATCCATGCCTCTCTGTCCTGAGCTAATCGTTTCATCTCTACATAGCTACCACAATCTGCATCCGAGGCAATGTGCTTAACATATTCTAACCTTGGTCTACCCCTACAAGTCTTGTCCTCGACCCTACATACCATAACTAAGCTTGCTATTCCTCGGTGTCTTAGTATGTGTCCTACCAACCAATCTCTTCTCTTCATCAGCAGTCGCCAGAAACATCTCTCCTCTCCCACTCGTCTTAATACCTCTTCGTTTGTAACCCTATCTACCCATCTGATCTTCATCATTCTCCTGTAACACCACATTTCAAACGCTTCAAAAAGAGCTCTTAATCTTTAGCATGTTATAAATTTAATGTACAACTCTGGCAGCTTTGCCATTTCCCCGGAAGAAAAACTAAAGATACAGTGGTTATTTATAGAATTAATTGTATGCACTCTTTGATATATTTTGGATACTATTCACTGGCAGTATTTACATCGAACAGAGGCGTATCAGAAAACATCTTCATTGTTTAGACATTAAGTTAAAGAAAGGTGTCCACCTCCTCGGCCCCTCAGCAAATCCGTGCACCGGGGCTACAGCCCCGTTTGCCCCTCCTCTCGTCGAGCGTGGCCACGATTCTAAACATGGGTTTGGAGTATGCTCAACGAGTGCTAGCTCTGTACCAAATTTCATCGAATTTGGTCAACGTATGGGAACTGATAGAGAGAGAGAACGCACACACTAACATACAGACAAGTAGACAGACATCAGGCCCGTGAAGATCTCATAAATCGACTTTCATTTGTTGCAGAATTCCAAAGTGGGGTAAAAATTGTATGTCTCCCATTAAAATTTAATAGGCTACGGCGCCTCTGTCCTCATTTCTGAAGTACTGCATTGGAGCTGTTAAAGGTTATCTTGAGTTGCTAGGAATATTATGACAAATTATTACAGAGCTATTGTAAGCATAAATCCATTGATACTGAAGGGACTATTTGAAATTGAAAGGTTTAACTTATATAACACTTGGTTGCCGATACGCCTTTGCCTCTCTTACCTCAGAAGGTTAGGCCAACAGAGCATTAAATCTGAAGAGCATTTCGTTATTTACAGAGGGGAATTGAATTGAAAGTTGGCTTTTGAAGAAAGCTCTCTACGCAGAGTAAATTGATGAATGTTGACTGATAAGAAATGGCTCACGTGCAACGCAACAAAATATATCCTGCCTGCAGAGGCACTTTGTATGAAATAGCAGTGAAATGACAACTTGCCTTCGTATTGGTACCACGTACTCGCATTTCTCGTATATATGATATGAATACTATACTTCGAATGTTTGGCTGAAACATACTTTTATCTTAGGCGAAGTCTGCATTCATCAAAATCAGCGTCTAATACATTCTTGTACAATATATGACAAAATAAAATGGAAATAGCTGCGAGGAGTCAGTCATGTACATCTCTCGAGACAATGTTTTATTGCTACAAACAAGCCTCTCTCGTCGAGGACAAGACGGATGATATCTTCATATCTTCCTACGTTCCAGGCTCCATGGCGCTGATCATGTCTTCTAGGGCATGTCTCATTCTCCTACCATGGGTTTGCGATCAACTTGTGTAATCTCTTACATTGTGTACACCAGAATATTCTTCATACACTCCTTATGAATCGGATAAGCTGTGTGACTTCCAATGACATATAATTAGGGGCGTGGTGGCTCAGCGGTCTAGCTGTATGCCTCTCACCAAGGCGGTCCGGGTTCGATTCCCAGCCGTAGCCGTGACATATAATTATATTTATATTTATAATTATATAATATTATATAATTATGCATATAATTATGCATATGCATATGCATATAATGCATATAATTATATAATTATATTTTCATTTTCTGCAATGTAATAATCATTGTATTTATTCAATCTTACTTAAAATCGTATTGCTAAGTTTCAGTATTTTGCACCTAGTTTTGAACATCCATCTACTGTAGAAATCATATCTCTGCAGCTTCTAGACGCGTTTTTCTACGATGCAACTGGAAGTCATATTGAGGATTTCATTCCAGATTAACTTTCTAAGAAAGCTAGGAAACATCGGGCCGATATAAACATTGGTACTTTTATTGTATATGACACCGTACACAGAAATAACCAACTAATTCAGTTGTTGTAGGACGACCTGTGGGTGGTCGACAAGCCCGAGATGCTGTAATTAAAATGATGTCCTACTAGTGCCCCCATGCGTTCATATTCCGGGAGGAAGACAGACGGCGTTTTATCGGATCACAGGAGGTCTATGTTACACTTCAAGGAAAGGAAAGTCGACGGAGGAACCAGAAAAACGGGTTACCTCAAGGCAATGTGTTATCCCCATTACTATTCAACATTCATACAAATGACCTGCCAAAATATTTAGAGGAAACGCGATTTATTAATGCGAATGACACAGCTATTGTACAGGGTAGGAGCTTTGAAGAGGTGGGAAAACTGTCCAATGCTCTTGAGAGACTAGACAATTATTACACCCAGAATCACCTGAAACCTAACCCGGGAAAGACACAAGTATGCGCATTTCATCTTCGCAACGGAGAGGCCCGGAGAAAGTTGAATGTTTTCTGGAAAGGAGTGACACTCGAAAGCTGTAAAACGCCTCAATATTCGGGAATCAAGCTTGATCGTACCCCGAGCTTCAGAAAACATTGCATAACATTGACGTGCAAAATCAGCTCAGGGAATAGCATACTGTGGAAGTTGATAGGTTCAACATGGGGAGCGAATCCTCAGGTTCTACGTTCATCAGCTTTGGGACTTAGCTTCGCAGCAGAAGAGTATGGATCATTAGTGTAAGGAGCATCTGCCCATACCAAGCGAGTGGACACAGCTCTTAACGAGTCCACCCGTATTGTCACTGGTTGTCTGAGACCTACTCCAGTGCAGAAGATATACCCTCACTCTGGCATTGCACCTCCAGTTATTCGAAGCGTGGTGGCAGCAGAGAAAGAGAGACACAAACTTGAGACAGATCCCAGGCATTCAATGTTGAACCACAAGGTTACCACTCCTCGCCTAAGATACAGGAAAAGTTTTATTAAGGGAACTGTACCCCTCCATATCAAACCAGACGTCCGGCGTGTGTCACTCTGGAAACAAATAGTACCAGAGCGGAAGAATGATCAGTGGTAGTCATTCGCCTTATACCACCTGGAGGTCCTTAAACCAGATGAGAACAGGAGTGCCTTAGCGACGTAGTAACCTTGTGAAGTGGGGTTATGCAGAAGATCCAAGATGTGACTGTGGAGAAATCTAGGCTCCACAACATCTGCTCACGTGCCAGGATATGAATGACATTTGCAGCCAGGCATACCTTATGTTGGCCACAGACCGAGGAATAAGAGCTGAAGAGTTCTGGAAAGGAAGAATTTAGTGTCTCCCGGACATGGAAATATAATATACCGATGTGCTCTGTAAGAGAGAGATGGGACGACCAGGGTGACCAAGGAAGCTTTGGGGCTGGAAGACGACATGCACATACTCTTGCTGGAGACCCCGTGCCAGAAAGGATGGTACTTCAGGTCTCACAAGGGAACATCTCAAACGTGCACTTGCTAAAGCTTTGATGAATGGCGATCAAAGTTTGTAAAATCACAAGGTTATCCGCTTTCATCGCCGGAATTCAAACCTGTCAAAGCTGTCCTTACCGCCGTGGTGCACGATTTAACGAGCACGGCTATACTGAATAAGGTGCATCAGATGTCCGCGATTTGTGTATTTGGCAATTAAACCGTCTACAGACATATTTCCACAGAAGAGCAGTGGACAATGAACTGCATCAAGCTGTGTTAGCATTAGACGCATCTCTCCTCTTATGCTGAGTGCTGCAAGTACTCAGCCAACCCAGCAAGAAAAGTTGAACAACTTGCTGTCGAAAGAAATACATGGGAGATATCCTGACTGTATTCGAGAGAGCTATGTCGACCGTGATGCTTCGTGTAGTCGGCTAGCAAATGTGCATCTGTTTATAGAAACATAAGGGTTTCTGATGGCAATAAGATGACAAATGCAAGACGTGCAACAGTGAGACTGTAGACCATATAATGAGTGGCTGTCAAGACCTTGTGCCAAGGGAGTATACATGCGGTCATAACAACGTCACAAAAATCATCCATCAAGAACTCTACAGTTTATGGTTTATAAGTGTTAAAATGTCTTACTACAAGTGTGACCCTCAGGCAGTACATGAGAATAACACTGCAAAGCTGAACTGGAATAGGACAGTAGCCACTGACCATCCTGTTGGAAGTAACAGACCAGGCATCACCTAGGTCTTGAAAGAGGAATAAACAACTTGCCTCGTTGATGTTGGAGGGATTCCACGGAAGATCCACAACTCTCTCGCTAACAAGGGAACTGTCCATACGGTCATATCGAAACCGACAATGATATTTCGTACAGATGATGAGGAAACCATAAATTGATACAAAATCTGTGTGACAACGCAACTACTGGACAACCCTTGCATCTTGCTGGATCGTGCGGCGCACAGCGGAGTGGAGTTGCAGTTGTGCTGGAGAGAGCGAGAGAACGAACTGGCAGACTACCACGCACCAAGGACACTTCATTGTTAGGGAACGAATGAGAAACATAAATGAGGTTCGTTAATCGCATGATAAAAACCGAAATATTTTTGGCGCCATGCACAACGAATATGCACTTTGAGGCCACATTGTTCTTCACAGTTTTCCTTACTTATTTGAAAGCAATATTTCGCAGGCACTTTGAACTCGGGAGGTCTCTCCCTTGTGTAATTGGTTAGGGACCACGGATATTTAACCATGTCCTTGAACCGTGGGGAAGAAAATTGAAAATGATTGAAGTATTGCATTTTCAGTACGATGTTTCTCAGATGTACATCAAACTGAACGTCTTCACAAGACGACACAAAATCTGTTAAACGGCGATACAAAGCATTCCATTGCCGGAAGAAAAACCTATCCAAGGGCTGTATTTTCCCTGTAGTGCCCGGGGGAATCTGGATAATGTTTATACTGTTGCCTGGAGGAATGTCTTCAAGACAGCTTTTATCACTATAAGTAGTCCAGGAATCTAACAGTAGCGAACACTTCTCTTCCGCAAATGGGAAAAAGGATTCTTTCAACCAATATTTTAATTCCTTTTTCCCCATTTTTCCTGATTTTGTGGCTGTTACAATTATATTTTTGGCCTGAAACTTTTCTTTGGAAACTCTCGGACCGAAAGTTCCAGTTGCCTCCTGTAGTACAGTGAATAATTTCGGGAAAAGTGTACCGGCCATACTAATTGTAGGCATAATTGTGTACGAATGGGCGAGTGCAAGAACTGATTGAGCAACTGTTTCTGTATGTTTCTCACCAACAAACGATCAAGTCCTTTCCTCTTTCATTTCGCGCACGAAACCACTCTGATCTGTATTGTATATTGAAGAAGGGGTGTAGTCTAAAAATCGCTCTGTAGGCCTAGCTGTTTGTACAAATTTCTTTGCGACTTGATCTTTTTCGTCTTCTTCTTGCAGATACGCACGGGATACACATTTCGTGACTTTTTCATTTTTCTTAAAACGATTCAACCAACTAGTACATGCACCGAAATTAGTTTGCCCCATTGAAATCTCTCGTGAAATATCCAAGGCCCACATTCGCAGGTCTTCATCGCATACATTCCGCTTCAGCCTTCTTGCTTCTGCAAAGCGAGAAAATAATTTTGTATGCATCAATTTCCTGTGTTCAATGGGACTTACTGATTCAGATTCTAATTGGTTCTTCCACTTGTACAGTTGTCGTAGTGACGTCACCTTACGACAAGTTTTGTGAACAGTGGTGAATTAAATCCGCTTCTTACCCACCTTTATTTAACCACAAATTTTCAGCTTTCCTCTTGTACGCAAGATCTACAGTTTGTTTCACTTTCTTCTGTGGACTGGAAGCATAGCTTGAACTAGAAGATTTGTCAGGTGACTGAGGTGTCTCTTCACTGGATTGACGGGAATCAGACTCGGGGCCCAAACTCGGAACCGTAAGTCCTCTTGTACCTGCCAATGGTGGGCTGCCTTCTTTTTCAGGTAATGCAGATGAGGTGTCACTGCTTCCATTATCTCTTTCACTGTCACCAATTTCTCTCCAGACACGACTCGGAGATGATGCTGGCACCCATGGGATGATTTTCAAGAGTTTAGTGCTTTTCAGTCGGTCAACACGAATGTACCCAAAAGAGATGGGTTATACCCTAATCCTGAAATAAATTACATGAGATTAATAAAACACTAGGATGACCAGTTTCGATCGTCAAGCGATCATCATCAGATCCATTACACTTAGGCTACAAAATCCATGTTTGAAATACAGGTGAAAATATTTACAATATGTACAATTATTTAGTTGCAGTATTGGTACTGCAACTATCAGTGTATGCTAAATGCAGTATATATGTTAGGTGAAATGCTAAATGGTGATAGCTATCCGGAGATTGTACTTTAGAGAGATTATATGGTTGTAAACTATGGTTAAACTATAAAATTTTAGGCTAACTACTTATCTGATTGTCTTCCGTACTACAGCTACTCGCAGTTTTCGTGCTCACTGGAACTCACTGTGCGGTCGACTGCAGTAGTTATCTTAATAACTGGTTTTTCCTGCCTGTTTTGTTTCCGACAGGGTGTGTTTTTTAGTAGCGTGAAGAGGGGTGAGCTCTCCATGAACGTATGTTCATTTAGATTGTTGGGATTGTTTCGTTTGGCTAGGTGTATCTCGATTGCTTCCTTTATGTCAAGAGCTCTGCCTTTCGATTCGTGATGGATTATTTTAAGGTCCGACTCTATGTTGGTAAAGCTGTGTCCTGCGTCACACATATGTTCGCACACGGCTGAATGTGTTCCGTATCTTATCGCATTCCTATGTTCCAGTGGCGGCCGGTGGCTTGTAAAGCTGGGTGTTGCACCAACATTTCTGATGTCGCAATTTTATATGGGAAGTTTACACATGTAACAAAAATAAATTAACATTAGATGAACTACATTTCTATAAAAACTGAAATACATGGGTTTTCCAAACTAACTGTACGTTCGACAAATAGACAAATTTTAATGGCTCTTTTGGGCTTCTTCCTATAAGAATTCATAAAAAAGCATATGTATGTATCTACGCCCTATGTCTGAGTTAATTGGAAGAATTTAAAACACAGCAGGTTGTCTAAGGTTGGGTCTCTATCTCCAGGATAATAAACATTCTCAACATAAAAACATGGCAACCGAAAAGTTTGTACGTTACGAAAAATGATATTACTAACCAAGACGGGCACATATTCTGCATAAGGATAGGATTTTTTTTACTATAGCTTGAACCCCATCAGAGGAACCAGCCATGAAGTGCGCTCTGTCATAGGTCTGCGCAATTCATTTTTGCGGAGTTTCATTCAATTTCTGCTTCTTTAATTAATCCAGTAAACACGCTGCTAATGTGTGTGCATCATGTTTTGTTTGCCTCTTACTACGTAACTTATCGGTACACAACAGCCATCTGAAATATGTTTGAAATATCACTAGTTTCATCTGCTATAATGGCTAAAATTTCCGATTCCTTTATTTGCTTTGATACTTCTTCTTGGCAAACCACCAACATAATCTGTAAAATTTAATTTTCAATTGTTTTGGACGTTCCTTTGAAAACAGTTGCCCTTACTAAAATGACCTTTAACACAGCATCCAACTCAACGCTAAATTTAATTAGTTCTCTCAAAACACCTGGATTTGTTGATGTTACACTTTCATCATGATCACGCAAGGCCAGTTCGAAAGAGCCACAGAAACGAATACAGTTTATTACAGTATTTAACACATACCTATTGTGCCTAACGTCTTCGTTATATTCCGCAATTTACCTTCTATAGACACTGTCCAATTGTGCAGCTTCGTTAACAGTTCCAAAAAGTGTCAATTTCAAACAGCTGAAGATTGGTTGGTTGCTCAGTTTAGGAGCTGCGACAACGCGGTCATATCCTGTACTTTGGATGTGTGGAGAATCTGTCTGATAACCGGTGTTAATTGTGATGGCTGTATTACTGAGTGTCATCTGTTTTTAATTCAAGTGAGGACTGCAGACATTGAATTTCAAGCAGTTTCTACTTTTGGCGCCAAAGGCCACCGTAAACGACTACTAGTTCAGAACTTGGTTACTACACGCCACCGCAGTCGGCTCCTGGCGACGAACGTTGGAACCTAAGAGCGTTGTTCAAATTTTTAACCTATAATTTAGCTTCACACAGGTGTAATTAGTGGAAGATTCTTTAACATGCCATAAATCTATGACATGGGACCACCGGCTTTACTTCCCCTCCGAAGGAATGCATACTGAGGGATTTTTAACGCTCTTAAAAATCCGACGACTTCGGCCGGGTTTGAACCCGCGATCTTGGACATAGAGGCTCAGCATGCTACCAACTACGGCACCAAAGCCACTCAGCTGAAGATTCATGTTTCTTTATTTTAGGGATTAATTTCCGTAACTCCTATTTTGGTCCACGCGGATTCTCCACCAACAAACATGGAAAACAGAATAAAGCGTTTTTAATGTCGCATTCACATAACCAATTATTATTGCCTTAAATATATCCTTTAAACGCCCTCGTAGCCTATACTTATATTTTGGACAATACTTATCTGGTAATGGTCAACCGAGTGTTTTTACTGTGAGTTTATCATCATCAGGGAGCTGGGAAAGCTGTCTAACTAGTAAATTACTTGCTCTATTAATTTTCACTTACACTCCACAATACAATTAATGTTTCAAACTAAACATTCCGTTTAAATAAAATACTAACTTACAAGATGCACAGATGATACATCTGGGTGCTATATCGGAAAGTGGCGCGAAAGGCAAACTATCAAAACACTGAATTTTGCTAGCCTGAAATTTCGTAGTGAATGCATAGTAGTGAATCAACCAAACAATAATAATAATAATAATGCACGGTTATGAATCTGCCTGGAACAAAAATACTCAATCAACTAAATACAGAACTAATCGCAACCCAAATCCCGCAAGAACAAGAGTGGTAAAAGCAAACATAAACCGCTACAGTACACCAACAATACGTCGCAAAATAGTTCAGTCACTTATCTGCTGTACTTATAGCATAGTGGCGTTCTTAGGCTCGCTTCACAGAACAATTGACAAAAATATTAAATGAAGTTATGATGAGGAAAACATCTAAAATTAATTGGGTGTGAACCAATGTCTCCCTATGAAATTCCGATATTTGTACTGTTGCGGGTGGTGTAGCATTCCCTAGTGGTGTGGGAAAGAAACTACCCTTCAGGGGCGGATGACCTCGTAGTTCCGCCCCTTAAAACAACAGTAACTAACTAACTAACTAACTAAACTACCCTTCGCGGGGTAAGAGAAATCGAGGGTGTTGTCATTTCCAAAGAGTGGTGTAGTCTAACGGTGCCATTTGGAACTGAGTGTTGCCAGGGGGCTGGCAGCTCGTCTGCAACTCCCTACTACCCATGCTGGCCAGCAAGCAAGTACAAGCTTGGCTTCGTTCCTGCCGGCCGCGCTGTCTACTTGGGAGTCGCAACAAGAGAGCTAACCCCCTGGAGTTTGATTTGAAGGCGGCAGCTTTTATAGGTACAGTGTGAAGCATTACGATAAATAATAACAAAATATCGATGATTTAAACACATTTTTGAGTGCATTAGATCTATAAAACTAAAACATTAAAGGGAAAAAAAACGACGAATTAGTTGTAAAATTATTGGGAGTTGTGCAACGCTGCAACAATATCACCAGCCGCCCTTGCTATGTTCATTATAACGTGTGTCTACTCGCCTTCCACTCTGCCCGATGTAATTAGCTTGGCAATCGGTGTCTTGGCACGTTATAGAATATACCCCTGACCTTGAATACGGGTCACGTTTATTTAGATTACTATTTAGGAGGTGCCTAGCGTTAGTGTTTTTCGTCGTGAAAGCTATCTTTATGCCTTGCTTTTTGAATAGGTTAGTGATTTTATATATATTCGCATTCACATAGTTGAAACGCGCAAATTTTTTCTCATTACTGTCCGGTTTGGGAATCGTTTTATCTTTATTTTTATGTTTGGCTATAATTTGATTTATTTTGCTTGGCGAGAAGTTGTTTTCCTTTGCTATTTGCATAATAGTTCTTATTTCCTTACATATTGTACATATTGTAAATATTTTCACCTATATTTCAAACATGTATTTTGTAGCCTAAGTGTAATGGATCTGATGATGATCGCTTGACGATCGAAACTGGTCATCCTAGTGTTTTATTAATCTCATGTAATTTATTTCAGGATTAGGGTATAACCCATCTCTTTTGGATACATTCGTGTTGACCGACTGAAAAGCACTAAACTCTTGTTTACTAAGGCAACACTGAAAATATGGCTTCAAACACCACAATGTTCACGGCTAGTCAGGATGATTTTCAATTAGTTCGATCACATGTCAATCCATCTCCCTTTCTTCCGAAGTTATTTCAGGGGAAGAAGAGAAACCTTTTCCACGGAAATAACGTAATGCATACTCTAGAACTTTAGCCGGATTCATGACTGCTCTTTCAAAGGAACATGTGTTAACTCCCTAGCATAGAGCGTTCCAGGTTACGTGCACGCTTCAGCTGGTCACCAGGGCTGTCCACGTCGAGCTAAATGCTAGTGCGTGAAATCTCCGTGCTGATTTCAGGACCTTCAAGTTCGAAATGGCAGCTAATTTTTTGTACATCGCTAATTTATGGTTTCTTCATCATCTCTACGAAATATCATTGTCGGTTTCGGTATGACCGTATGGACAGTTCCTTTGTAAGCTCGGGTTGTCAAAGAGGCTGTAACCTACAACTACAGAAGGCGACGATTTTGGGAACGTGCTGTACTGTGTGTAAAGCTTTAGCCGTGAATGAACTGGTGTAGTGAATGGACCATACTACAGCTAACATCATAAGAAAAAAACACCAGACAGTTAAAATTAAAGCCTGTGCACCTTGCTATCTGTAGCCGTTTATGGGCAGTTTACTAGGGGAAAATCTGAGAAAAACCAATAATAATAATATTATCAGTCAACTTATTTTACTGTAAATATGTTGTTTACAAAATTAGAATACATTTTTGTACATATTGCAATCTCCCTAGTTTATGCATATCTGCCCCTAGATCTGAAGAGATTTTGTTCCTTCGTAAACTGATCTTAGGAGGTATCCCATGTTCCAGTTTTAAGTTAAATGATTAGACTACTTACCGACTGGGTGACTTGGCCTTCTTGATGGGTGAGGATGCCAGCCACATCTGGAAGAGCTCGGACGTGACGGAGTTGCGTTTGCTGCGTGGTATAATCCCACTCGAGTTCTGGCCGGTGTCTTCTTGCTGCAGACTGGCGGTGGATGAACTAGCAGAGGCGAGAGGGTATCCTCGTAGGGCAATCAACCTTCGAATGAAGTCAGAGTCTGCCTTCTCTACGAACCACCTCTCCACCTGCTCGGGATGAGCTTCGAGGAGATTAGACACATCCACACTGCTTGCTCTGCGCACACTATCATCGACTCTAATGTCTATATTGCTAGGTCTCCTAAGGTCAAACATTCTCGGCACCTCGATACTGCTTGACCGTCTGTTTCCGCCGTCCTCTGACCCACCGAACTTGTCAGACCCCATGTCTGGTGTCAATGGACCCCCTCTGTCACAGTCATCTTCGTCTATGTTTGTCAGCAGGATCGTACTGATGCTGGTTCCAATTCGTTTATGATCGTCCTCAACTCTTAGCACTTTCATCACATCCGGTCCATTACCTACGGTCTCCGAATCTTCTGCAACTACCACTGGGTTCTTCCTAACCTCGTCTGAAGTCTCCGTCATCTTAGCTAAATCGACACGCATCAACTGGATCGTCTAACACGCCGCAAGTCTGTTGTACCATCTTCAATATTTGGGTAACATAAACCGACATGCGAACTGGATGCGCTCTATGAACGTTTGTAGTAAATACAAAGCAATATTTCTGCGGAAACATATTACTTTCGAAAACGTTTCTTCTCGACTATGGAATGCACACATTTAACTCTCACAACAACATCAAAAGGATTACAGGGCATCTTTTCTGATGTAGTTGTCAACCACAATTGTTACTTCTCGACTTAGTTACGACGTGGGAGTGATATAACGGAAGATTTTTGAAAAAGAATATACTTTTAACTTACAGCATCATGATGAAATAAACACAGAACGAAAAGCTACATTACCGCTCTAATGATTGTATTATTGAACTACGAGAACAATTTGATATACTTAAAAATTATTCCTTGTAAGAAAACAAGAAACTCGAAAAATCTCAACAGTACAGTTTATTGACAGACATCTAGGCTATATTTACATTCAATTCACTCCTAACCCACGAGCAGAAAGATTTCGCATGGCTTCATAACTTTTGTTATTTTAACCCGAGAAGAATATTTATCAATGAGTAATTTGTCACCAAGTTTCGAGGTAATTTTGGTTTCTGAATCTTATGACAACAAATAGAGATTCTTCTCTCGAAAAATGAAAAACGCCCGCAGAGAACAGGACGATATTTTTGACCGAAGAAACCATCTTCTAATATTTACACAAACTCTTCACAATGTGATGTTGTTTAAAGATGATTGGAAATGACACGAACTGGGGATTGTGAGCATTTTATGAAGCACACCACTTCTGGAAGACTTGTTGTCTTCAGAGGCAATTTCTCGTCAGCTCTGTACGCAACGGTGCCATCCTTACAACCTGAAACAAAAGAAAAAGATCCTTGAAGATAACAGCGGCTACTGAAAGTCAGCCTAACATAAAGAAGCTCAATTTAGGTTTTCAATATGCATTCATAATATCTCGAGAATGAATACCAGTCAGCCTTCAAAAACACACTTAGCTGGAAAAGGATTTGAGCATTAATACGTTATTTGTGACCTACAAAGGTAAGATGAAAGCAGCTGTTAAAAAAAAAGAATCTGAAAATAAGGCGATGCAGCGGCATATTCTATTGAAGCACAAGGCTTTGTGGTTGTGGGTATATTCCGTGTCACCTTAATACGTTCCTAACAATGTAACCTTACAATTTGTTCCCTATCATTTCAAACATGGTGATTTATTTATAGAATAAGTTCTTGCTTTTAGGATGAATCAAGATTGTATTGACTGTTGCCATTCATGTTGCAGACCGCTGGCAGGCACTGAAATTGTCACGTATAATGAAACTTCAAACTTGGCAGCTAGGATGATAATCGTCTGTCTTTCTGTGGCGCCATTAAAGGGTCTCCAATCGTTGCATCGATAGTGAGATAACAACGCAATAACGCTAAGGTGTAAGTTATGTTTCACAAACCTCAAGCTCTTAAACCAGAGGAAGTTGGAAGGTGCGGTTTGTGCCAAAATCTTCCAAATTGTCTCAATAGTACAGGAAAAATCTTGCTTTCGTGAAAAGTCAATGGACATATATTTATTTGTTTATAAAGTGTGTTTAATCAAATAAACAAGACGATAACCCCTATCAGAACTGTGTCACGTCTAGGTCGCATGACAGTCCAGTCAGGCGGGTGGTATATACACATGGCAAAGACAAATGACCTACAATAGTGTTATTGGTGTAACGTCCCTTTTAACTACTGAGGCTTTTAGAGACGCCCGGGTGCCGGAATTTTGCCCCGAAGTGAATTATACATGCCAGTAAATGCACCCTCTAATTCCAACTGACTGCGCCAGGATTTGATCCTGCAACTTTGGTTTTATATCCCTTTTAACTACTCTGGCTTCTGGAGACGCCGGGGTGCCAGAATTTTGCTCCGAAGGTGATCTTTAACGTGCCAGTAAATCTACTGACAATACTCCCTCGCATTTGCGCACCTTCAAAAGTATTTTAGATATGTAATGAATGTTGTAAGCATTTTTTGGTGGATTATTTAATTAATTTCCTGTAATCTCGGGGAGGAACGAGAACAGCCAGAAACTCAGCGGGGGGAGGATGTCTAATAATAATAATAATAATAATAATAATAATAATAATAATAATAATAATAATAATAATAATATTAATAATAATAATATTAATAATAATGTTATTGGTTTTACGTCCCTTTTAATAACTACGGCTTTTAGAGACGCACAGCAGGCGTGAACGTTACCGCTGCACCACGCTGCCGGGCCACAAGTAACCGATCGTAACAAATGGGCATTCAAAAGAAAGAGAATTGTCCGTAGCAATGAGAAATTACACTCTGATTTCATAAATGTCGGCAATTTGTTTAAAAATGTCGATTAGACAAGTAATCAAGACGATAGCCCCTGATATAACTTTGTCGCGTACAGCCCGCACACCAATAAGGCTGGGCGGGTGATTAATACACATGTGAGAGTTGTTGCATGGGTCCGCTCGTAACCTATAATGTAATGCCTACTGAAGACCAGTGGTACAATTTCACTTTATGTAGACTGCATATCCTAATTACTACGTACTATTATGCTTGATTGTGCCATCTATATTATTGCAGCGTGAGTTTAAGACAATTAGGGTAGTAAATATCCCTGTAGGCAAGATGATCTCGTATTGGAAATATCTGTTCCCGAAGGAAACAGGATGTAAAATTGTCCGATTGAGCTATGTACATTAACAAATTCACAAAGAAATTTGATGAAATGGTCCGGCTAGCTCAAAACAGTTGCCAGCGTTTCGCCCCAGTGTACCAATGGGCTCTTCAGTTGGTTATGGTACACCTCACCAAGTTAATGTACATAGCTCAATCGGACAATTTTACATCCTGTTTCCTTCGGGAACAGATATTTCCAATATGGATTAGCAAGGTAAGCTAACATTATTTTTGAAAGGAAGTTTTGACTTCTGTAGTACATTGGCGCTGCTCGTGGCGACATTTTGTGCCTTGCAGCGGCCTTCACAGTATGTACTAGCCACGCGTCTTGGTGAGGTGTACCATAACCAACTGAAGAGCCCATTGGTACACTGGGGCGAAACGCTGGCAACTGTTTTGAGCTAGCCGGGCCATTTCATCAAATTTCTTTGTGAATTTGTTAATGTACATAGCTCAATCGGACAATTTTACATCCTGTTTCCTTCGGGAACAGATATTTCCAATATGGATTAGCAAGGTAAGCTAACATTATTTTTGAAAGGAAGTTTTGACTTCTGTAGTACATTGGCGCTGCTCGTGGCGACATTTTGTGCCTTGCAGTGGCCTTCACAGTATGTACTAGCCACGCGTCTTGGTGAGGTGTACCATAACCAACTGAAGAGCCCATTGGTACACTGGGGCGAAACGCTGGCAACTGTTTTGAGCTAGCCGGACCATTTCATCAAATTTCTTTGTGAATTTGTTAATGTACATAGCTCAATCGGACAATTTTACATCCTGTTTCCTTCGGGAACAGATATTTCCAATATGGATTAGCAAGGTAAGCTAACATTATTTTTGAAAGGAAGTTTTGACTTCTGTAGTACATTGGCGCTGCTCGTGGCGACATTTTGTGCCTTGCAGTGGCCTTCACAGTATGTACTAGCCACGCGTCTTGGTGAGGTGTACCATATCCAACTGAAGAGCCCATTGGTACACTTGGGCGAAACGCTGGCAACTGTTTTGAGCTAGCCGGACCATTTCATCAAATTTCTTTGTGAATTTGTTAAAGATGATCTCGGCCGAAAACTTTTCTGTAAAGCATAAATAAATTGGTTTTTAGTGTTGACTCCGACTATATATTATCGTCACCACAAACATTGCCAGTCTTTAGGAGAACCGTAAATTAGAAAAGGACTAGCTCCTTGTATAGCTCATCATTTGTTATACTGAAAATACATCAATTAAAAATAAAAATGGCTTCTAAACGTTCTATGTATAACTCATTCAGACAAAACATTCCTTCTGGATGTGGCTGTGGAGCCGATAGACAATCGGTGAAGCACATCATTCAGGACTGTCCTCTAAGAGCCTATGGTGGTAACATAGCCTAATGGATGAATATGACTTTAGTCATAATTCTAAAATTTCCCGTAATGATTATGATATATTATAAAAATATCCACTTTACTATACAATTTTTTATCACACGATGTCCTTCTAAACTATGATACTTGTTTCGGCTCATTTTGTGCCTTCTTCAGTCAATAGCACTAATGAAATTCTCACAAAACCGTCTAGGGTTGATCAGTTTGACCTCTCAATAAAATTTGTTAAACTATTATATAAGATGAGTCCACGACTTGAATTTTATATAGTTTTTATATAGTTTTTAAATTCTTTAAGCATTTTATGTCCATTTTATTGTTTAATTTCATTCTTTTAATTACAATTTATATCATAAACATTTCACATCAAAACAAACAATAGCCTTAAGTACATCTCTAGTATTTTATTTTTATTCTTAATTGATTTAATTTTAAATGAGCTGAAGGAGACCTCAATGTTAGGTGGGAACATATACAATATACAATAATAGATAAATTTGTGTAAGTATTGATTAGCGTATAATTTAAACTTTGAATTCATCTATCAATACGGATATCAACAAACATTTGTGTTATCAATGGTAAATGTATTTGCATTCTAAGTAACTAGAGTTGAAGATGATGATGATAATTGTTGTTTTAAGGGGCCTAACATCTAGGTTATCGACCCCTAATGGTTTGACTGATCGTGAAGATAATAAAATATTTATTGCAGCTAATAGCCAAAGGAATGATACAGACAAAATGAAACATACATAGGAATAAACTATTCATTACAACAGAAGGACGTCAGAGATTCAAGTCTATATGTACAGTACATCGCATGATATCTTTCGCAACATTTGCCGCAACGTTCACATACACAGTCTGCGTCTGGCTGGTGAAACGTCTTTAACTTGCACAGCTTATGGTGAAAGCCATGTATGGCAAAGCGTGTAACAGTATGTCTTAGTTCGTAGCCTCCCCGTTTCCAATCATTGCAGGTCATTGCGTCAGTGATGTAGAAATCCCACCATATGTCTCTCTTCTTCGATTTCAGGTTCTCCATGAGTTGCACGTATGCTGGTGTAGACGGTAGCGACAGTTGGAGGCGGAGCTCTTCCACATAATATAATTCACGTGTTAATTCATAGACTAGTCTTGAAGGCGTGTATTTTGAAACACACAGAACCTTCTTTAAGAAAGTCGCTTTTAGTTTCTCCAACTTTTCCAGGTGTTTCAATTTGAGATGTGTCCAGATATTCTCTAATCCATATGTTACAACGGGTGTAACCTTGAGCTGGAAGAGTTTCAAGGCTGTTTTGACGGAGAGTTTTCTCAACTGTCTGATATCATTTATGGCCCTCGTAGCCGCACAGATCCTATCGTTAACGTGAAGCGTAAAGACGTTGCCCGTTGTCTGAAGTGTCACGCCTAGATATTTAAAGTTAGAAACGCTCTCCAGGGGTTTTCTATGTGTGTGAAAAACTGCTGGTTTTCCCCCTTTGCGGAAAGTCATTGATACAGTCTTGTTTTCGTTTAGGCTGAGTTCATTCTCTTCCGCCCATTCCAACAGCAGATCAAATGCAGATTGTAGATCCTCTTGCGATCTCGAGGCCAGCACAATATCGTCAGCGTACATATAGAGAATTACTCTCTCCGAGACTACCTGTGCGATATCCGCCGTCGCGATTATGAACAGTAATGGGCTTAGAGGGTCCCCTTGCAATACACCGGTTGTTTGATCTATTGGGTTTGATGTTGTGATTCCGTCGTTTATCTCTATGTAATTTGAGGCCAGGATGCTTGTGATAAGCCGTTTTGTATAGCTGTTACTTCTCATTTGATTTCCTAGCTTCTCTATGATGATCTTCCTATTGACCATGTCGAAAGCTTTGGAGAAGTCTATAAATATGGCATATAGCTTTCCTTTTGGGACTGTCAGAGCTGTCTCAATATCATTTAGAAGGCATTGGATAGCCTGTGTTGTAGATCTTCCTTTTCTGAAACCAAATTGTTCCTCCGGGAGCTTAGGATCGATTTCTCTAATAAGGCGTTGGCATAAAAGTTTTGTTAGAATTTTGAATAACGCACATTCCAGTGCAATACCTCGGTAGGAGTTTGGGTCCTCGGTGCATCCCTTTCCTTTATACAGCAGTTTTACTGTGGACCTTCTCCAGCTATGCGGGATATTTCCTTGCCTGAGGCATTCATTCAGGAGAGATGTTATTGCTTCTTTTAGCACTGGGAGAGCAATTTTAAGGTGCTCGTTACATATATTGTCTGGTCCACAAGCTTTATTATTCTTCGAGCTGATAATAGCAGCCTCTACTTCCTCAGTTGTAAATATCTCTGTATCAATGTCCTCCTCAATCTCGGGGGTATCAGTTGGACGAGTGTCCTTATATTGCAGTACATTGCTAAGGTGAGTCACCCATGTCTCCATAGGGATGCTTCTGCAGTATCTCGGTTGCCTTGGACTCAATGCTTTGTAGGGGTACTGATCAGCTGCCGCTATCAGACTTTGTTCCTCTTGCTCTTGATACCGTTCCTTTGTTTCTTTTATGAGGGTCTTGTACGTCTTCCTATGATTGGAATATTCCCTTAGATGATCGTCGGTGGGATCTTCGAGAGCTGTGTGTAGGGCATCCAATGTGGTCCTACGGACTCTGTAGCAGGTTTCGTCAAACCATGATTTTGATTTTCTCGTTATGACTGCCTCCGGTATGACTTCACCCTGTAAAAGGTGTTCGAGCATATTTGCTGCTTCGTCGAGATCTCCTTTCAGGGCCTTCTCCATGATTGCCTGGTTGTCGGCCTCATATATGAACTGGTGTAGAGTCTTCCTTGAAAATTTCAATGTTTTGGGCTTCACCTGTCCGCTATCATGACCGAGTTGGAATGTTGTTTCTACTAGCTGGTGTTTCCTGTAGGGAATCGGAATTATATCTTGCTTTATTGGCTTTATGTTACCTTGATTCGAGAAGACGAGATCTATCGTGCTGGTGCCGTTGTAACAAACATACGTCTTCCGTTCTTTGTTGTTTACAAGTGATATCCCTTCCTCCTCTAAATAGTCTAGGACTTCTCTTGTCTTCTGTGATGGAACATCAGTTCGACAATTTAGGTCTCCTGCTATAATGATGCTATCCTCCCGTTCCGTTATACTCAGAGCGGTGCCTATTTCATCTATAATCTGGTAAGATGTGAATCCTGGCTGAAAATACACACATATTAACACACACAATTTAGTCTTCACTACTAGAACATTGTTGTTTTTATACATGACCTGGAATGGTGTGAACTGAACCTTTAAATGAAAATGAAATGTAAACTATAACTAAAACTAACTAGAAGAAGAAATGGAAAACAAAAGGAGAAAAAGGCAAATAAAGGACAGGAGGAAAAGAAATCCCCTCAACCCTCGAAGAATGTGGATTGAGGGACTTGGAAGGAAGGAGAGCCATGAAAGGCAGATAGGAAAGTGAAAGAGGAGAGGGTCCGCCCCAGAGGTAATGGATAAAAGGGGGAAAACCGGACTCAGCTCAGGAATCCCTCGGGGTCGCCAACTCCCGAACTCACCAGCCGTGAGCCCCTGAGGGTGTAGCAATACTTAGGGTGCACCAGAAGTGGTGGAGCTACATACACCCTGCCTCCTTGAGGGCCTTAAGCAGAAGGCAGGAGATAACATGAAAAGAAAAAGAAGGCTGACCCCTCGCAGAAGTTGGATATCAGAAAAGATGAGACAAGGGACAATTAAGGTGGGAAAGGAAGTGACTCCCTAGGCCTCGGATACCCTAATACCATCGGGGTCGGAAGAGAACAAGAGTTGACCAAGTGAGGTCGACAGGAAAGAAGACGGTGAGGAGCCCGGCACAAGTAAGTGGAAGCAATGCTGGACTCAGATGGAGCCCCGTGGTCGCCAACCCACGTCCCACTAGATGTGAGCCCCTTGGGGGAAGTAACTAGAGTACACAGTATCATTAACGTGCCAGTAAATGTACAGGCACAGGTCTCCCTCAATTTCTCATCTTCCTTGTTGGACCTCCCTTCTCTTCCAGAGATGGGAAGGATATTGGTGTCTTAGAGGGATCAGGACTCTTCCTTGTTTAGTGACGGGATATGTTAAGTCTCCCTAAACTGGGCCATCAATCACCGCAGCCTACCACCTCTGCCCTGACCAATGACCTGTGCTCCAAGCACATCAATCAGATGCTCGCTAGAGAATCCCACATAGGCCACCCTCAGTCTGAAACTAATAGTGGATTTACTAACTACCATGCAAACTTTGGGAGTTGTTAAATTATCCACTAATTAATAGCGTGGTTTGAGTCGGTGAAGCAAGTTAACTTTAATAATTACTCTCTATCGTGTTAGAAGCCATTCTTCAGTGTTGCCTTAGTAATATAAATTGAATGATTTTCAGTATTTATTTATTTATTTATTTATTTATTTATCGTATGGCTTTTAGAGCCGGGAGTGTCCAAGGACATGTTCGGCTCGACAGAGGCTGTAGCTGCTTCCAGCGGACACCCTTAGGGTGAGCTACAAGTTCCGTTCAATTTCAAGTAGTTCCAACTTTCGCTACCAAATATCAATGATACCTAGTGGTGAACGTTGGAACTTTGATAGAGCGTTCCGACGAAATCTAACCTAACAATTTAGCTGCACACAAGTTTAGTCTGTGGAAGGATCTTTTACAAGCCATAAATCTATGACATGAGACCGCTGGCTTTACTTCCCCTCCGAATGAAGGAATAGCCTACTGAAGGATTTTTAACGCTCTTAAAAAATCCGATGACTTCGGCCGGGTTTCAATCCGCTATCTTGGGCACAGCAGTTCAGCTACCAACAACGCCACCGAAGCCGTTAATGATTTTCAGTCGGTCAACACGATTGTAATGAGTTTTACCTTAAACCTGAACATATTTTTACATGAGATTAATTACGTAGAGATAGGAACTTAATCATATCTGGAAGTGTATTCATTTTCTTCTTTCTCTTTCTTAGTCGTTTACCCTCCAGGTTGGTGGTTCCCACGGACTCAGCGAGGGAACACACCACTACCGCCTCTACGGGCAGTGTCCTAGAGCTGGGAACATCTAATCGGAGTGGATACAACTGGTGAGGTGTGATTGGCACCTCGCCCAGGCGGCCTCTCCTGCAAAGCGAACATGGGCCTCAGGAGGGAAGGTAATGGATGGTTAGGAGGGATAGGCAAGGTAGAGGGAAGGAGGCGGCCGTGGCCTTGAAGAAGGTACTGCCCCCGTAAATTGAATTATACTGAGACCACGGTGGCTGTATTGGCATATGTGAATCAAGTTATGGCCGTCATAGTTGTGACGTGTATATTCATGACGTAGGCGTGGATGACGCAACGCTCTAGCAAGTAGGCTGGCTGAGCTTAGATTCTTGCTGACGTCACGATTTTGTTCGAGAAGGATCTTAGATTTACGACGCAGTCGCAGGGAAGCAAGTAAACGTGCTGAGGAAGAAATTACGCTATTGGAGGAAAGGCTCGAACCAATGAATGATAGCTTGAAGGGAGACGGAGATTACTGAAACTACCATATTTAATAACTTTTGGCATGCAGAATTGTGGAAAACTATTTTCAGTTATGGCATTGATTTGGAATTTTGAAGAAATTAATTATATGTTTTTGAAATCTGAAAATCCGTCAAGAATAGCCAAAGTTGGAACTTCGAGTAATGATGGAAGAAGAAGCTATGGTAGGGATGGATACGCCCCTTCAAAGTTGATAAAAGGCCTTGCACAGCAGAGAGAAGCTTCTCACTTCGTGGTTTTATTCTGACTTGATAGTCTGACTTCGTGTTCTGATAGAACAAGCATATCGTCATAAGCAAGCGTGGCAGAGCCCACCGCATCGAACAGTATTGGGTATCCAGCAGTGCAATTTTACTGTTACTAAAACTGGGCGAAGTTGGAGCGCACACATAAACGATTCTACAAGTTTATCTATCAAGAATTAGCTACTGCATTTATACTAATTCAATAGTGCATTACAATATTGAGGCGTGTGCGAAAGTTGAACATTTTCATTATAATACTTCAGAAGATATTCGCATTTAAAGACTGCAGAGAAAAGTGTTTTTCTCGAATCCTGAGAAGCACTTTTACTACCACATTCTACGCTACGGCAGACACGTGTATTGCAACCGTGATACTGAAGATTACATTTGGTGATACAACGCTACATTCTACAATGGAACTATACAATCTGGCAGTACTTTCGACTAACATTATAATGGAAGTGGAGATGGAAGACTAAAACTTTAATGCAATTGGGACATACATCAGTAGTGTGAAGTAGCAACATGGAGCTTCGATAATCGTCATTCTACAAAGACGAGCATGTAGTGAACATTCAGCTACACTCATGCATCGTAATCCATCGCTGAATTACATCAAATGGCAGTGGAAATAAATTCATACTCCACAATTATGAACATTTCTGCGGAAATATTTGCAATGAACTTCATGGCTGATTTCTACAAGAACTTCAGGGAACTTTCAAGAGGGGCAAGGGTTTTTCCCAGCACACAAAGAAGAGTTTTGCCAGAAAGATGTCTATCGTCTACACGGAGCAGTGCGATTTCCGGAGGAGGAAGCTGTTCTATTCTCCGAGGGCGCAGGTTCCAGGTTCGAGGTCGGTGCACATCTATCCTGTGGTGAAATGGAACCAGCAGCAGTCTTCTGTGAAATTTTCTTCTAGAACTTCGATCCAACAGATAAGGTAGCCGTGAACGTTTCTTGATTTATTTGAGCCATTTTAGTGAGATCTGAGCAACTATCTTTCCCATATTTTCTGTCATATATTTGATTGCCCCATATTCTTTTGCTAGATGTTTCTGTACTCTGTACACTTTGCAGCTTTATGCCATTTTCTTCGATTTATTGAGACATTATTATGTCATTTGCATATTTAAACATTTTGGATCAGTTTATACTGAAGTTAAATATTCTTTCGAGAATTTGAATTTTTCTTGTAGTCACGATTTGACTGTAAAGTTAACGATTTTCTATGGCAAGTTTGAATTCAGACAGCGTGTCGTTTTATTAAAGTAATTCTTTCCAGTAAATTACTTTGACCAATTTTCTGTCATCCTCAAGAAAGAAGAATGATTAAAAGATTTTAGAGCGTTAAAATCTACTACTTTATCGACGATCTTGGAAATACTAGTCGTTTTTATGAACATGATTGAAACACATACATTTTTAGTCAATTCTGAAATACTATTGCATTATAGACAATTTTATGAAATATGAACTTTGAATACGATTTATTCAGTACACTATAGTAATGAACATTTGTTAGGAGATTTTCTCAATTCTAGATTGAAACAATAATGTTTGCATTTTCTAGTCTATTTGCATTCTATTCGACTATTTCTGCAGTTAAATGAATTTTGCTTGAATATAGTATTTTTATACTGCGATAATTATGATGAGATTAATTCATTTTGATAGACCAGGGAGGCGTGTCTAATCGTATTTGCTATTAAATTTATTTGTGACTGGCAAATTTTTACTTCATATCGCTTCATGAATGAAACCCACGAAGGTTAAATTTAATAACAGTTTTCGATACAATTGATGAATATAAGAATTTTTAAAGAGGAACTATGGATGTATAATCGTTAGTTCAGTGGACGTGTAAAAGTCGCTGATGAATAATGCCCTTTAATAAGTGAAGGAGGTTCCCACAATAATATTGATGATGATGATGAATTTATAAGTGGAGGTTTTTTGTGTGTATTGTGGAAGATTTTGATGCCATATATAATGAGATATATGATGAATTATGGGCCAATTTTGTGCGTTTGTGCGAGGTATGTTTCCGCTGAGTTGTATTGTTCAGGTCCATTGAAAATTATTCATGTGAAGTTACTGTTAAAATTAATAAGAGTGATAAATTGATTGAATTATAGATTTTGAATGGAGGTTACCGTCACAAATTATAATTATTAAATCTTATTAAACCTGAATCTAAAATTTAAATATAAGTAACCTTCATCGGTCGATTATATTACCACGATTTAAGAAAATATCAACCGGATAAACGTGTGGTTAATGTATTTCAAATATAAATAAAATATAAATAATGTAAATAACTATGTAAATATCTATAATATTAATTTGAAACAAACGGGATTAATAGAGGCGTGTAAAAATTTTTCAATTGTCGTTTGACTAAGTTATGAACAATCTAAATGTTATAAATAATTATTGAACACTATGATATAACATTATGCGTTTTGCTATTAACATTTAAACAACGCTAGGTCGATAATTGGAATAAACATTTAAATAAGATTTGAGATTAACAGAGTAATCCATTGCAATGTGAACGGAACTTGTATAAATTTTGCGTGATAATATTTGAGTTGAGATGTGAGCATTTAAATTGTTTTGAATGAGAGCTAGACTCTGCGTTGGCCAGCATATGGTGACACTGGTTAGGCAGCTGCGTCCATTTGACGAAGCAAGCATGCAACACTGCTTAGGGTGTATTGCAGGTGGCCAGATAACTGAATGGTGGAGGTCAAGGTCAACTACTTAGCGGCCTTGCAGTTATTAATAAATGTGTGTCAATGAACTAAATTATGAAGTTCATGAACAAGGAAACAAATGCTATATGTCTCGTCCCAGCTCCCTTATCCATTCCAATGTGCATTGTTGTTATTATTACGTTCTTTTGAGCTAGAGAAAGCTGAATTTTTGTATGTGAAGTATACAGTCCTACAGGAGGACATGGTTGCATTGACAATGGCTTCAGACAGCCATAACTATTTTGTTGTTAAATTTTGTTAAAATATTTTTTTTCCTTTATGTGAAGTAAATTATTGTGCAGTTTAAATTTTCTGGTCTCCGACTTGGTTCATTTTAAATATCGTGGTGGAGGTTATTGCGAGGGCATACTATTAAGTGATCCAGTTGAAAACCCAGACCCGAGATTAAATTGAATAGGTAAGTAAAAGGTAAGTATGAACCCCCGTATATTTTGGTGTGTTCCACAATAATTTCATGTTAACTACTGTGCGCTAATCTCGGTAGTATCTGTCAGTGCCATTTTCATTGATGTAGCTGTGCCGGTGCAATCGATTATTGGCAATCCGATTGAGGGGGCGGATTTCTGACAGCCTACTATCCGGATTATCGGGGACAGTACCATCCCGGAATTTGTCCGAAGACGAAGTGGGAAACCACGGAAAACCACTTCGAGG
The DNA here is from genome assembly GCA_946902985.2 of Meconema thalassinum. Lineage (NCBI taxonomy): Eukaryota > Metazoa > Arthropoda > Insecta > Orthoptera > Tettigoniidae > Meconema > Meconema thalassinum. The sequence continues at coordinate 183,979,415 of OX336393.1, forward strand.
ATGGCTGAGGTGGGAATCGAACCCCCTCTACTCATTTGGAACACCCGAGGCTGAGTAGACCCCGTTCCAGTCCTCATACCACTTTTCAAATTGCGTGGCGGAGCCGGGAATCGAACCCAGGACCTCCCGGGCGGCAGCTAACCATTCTGACCGCTACGCTACGGAGGCGACGTATTTATTAATCATGAAATTAAATTAAATTAAATATCAAATGATACTGAATATATTTATTCCACCTTAATCAATTTTTGTAATTTATATTAAATTAATTAATTAATTAATTAATACGTATCAGTTTCGGCCACATTGTGGCTTTTCTCAACTTTATGTGGATCTTAACACATTAAACCAAATGCGAGCATGTGATAATAAAATTTGATCGAAATGTTCTAAAACAAATTGAAAATTAATCCTTACAGTCAAATGTTTAATACTGTAAAAATATGAAGTAATATTGTTTATAAGTTGTGATATTATCTAATGAAAAGGAAATTGCTAATGAGAAGATTATCAAAGCTTTTAAACATTAAATTCGGTTGCCATAAAAAATTACTTATACTATTAATGTTGTTAAAATTCTAATAATCTATCTCTGTCTACCCTTTATCAATCCCGTTTCCAACGGGGACGGGGATGAGATAAGATTAAATTCCACCTGGATGATGGTTTCTACGACCGGATGCCCTTCCTGACGCCAACCTCACGAGATGAATTATTGAGAAATGAAATGAATGAAGATGAATGAAAGTTCAATTTCAAATAGTTCCAGCTTTGGCTACCAGACTGCATTGTCACCCAGTGGCGAACGTTGGAACTTGATATAGCGTTTCTCACCAAATGACCTACAAATTTAGCTACACACTACCAATTGAAGTGGAAGGTTCTAATACATGACATAAATATATCACATGGGCCCGCCTTTTTTACTTCCTCTCCAAAGGAAGGCATACTGAAGGATTTTAACGCTATTAAAAATCCGACGACTTCGGCCGGGTTTAAACCCGCGATCTTGGACATAGCAGTTCAGTATGCTATTGACTACGCCAGCAAAGCCGTTAAAATTCGAATATTACAGTCGCCTAGGAAAATATATTTAAAAAACCAACAATAAAAACAGATCTCTTACAAATATTGAAGTTACTTTTAACTTTGCGGTAATAATTAAAATCGCATTTGGTTTAATGTATTAAGATCCACACAAAGGTGAAGAAGGTTACGTATTATTATTAAATTATTAATGAATTCATTTCATATTAACTACAATTGAATCGGTCATTGTTAGAAGGCACTAAGTCAAGTCTTGTCGAAATTGCGATTTCCATGGATATGTATAGTATGAATGTCGACGCATCTGGCTATGTTAAGAGGAACTAAGTCTGCCCGTTCAGGATGCTGTAATACTACTAGCTGAATTTAACGTTCAGTGTTAAAGAGAACTAAGTCATTGACTTAGTTCCAGACTTTTTTGCTTCTATTTGCCCACTACCGTATTGCTAGCATTGAAAGTATAGTAATATGCTATCTGTATATTTGTCATAAAAGTAAACTAATTACTTTTTAAAGATCTGATTCATTGTTAAAGGGAACTAAGTCATACATATCTTTTTTCTATTTTCTCTCTTCTTAAAAGGATAAATCCATTCAAATAGACCTCTCTAGAACAGTATTATTTCGGGCAATGATACTTACACGTGACAGCAACTCTGCTTTACCACAGAGAAACAGTTTTTGTCAATTACAGTACTCCCTCTTTAATCCGGCATCTCAGCTCTCCGGCATTCCCAGTAATCCGGCGTTTTGTATTCGAGTACGAGTTTAACACCTGATTTGATAATGCGTCCCCAATACTGTACAATGTTTCCCACGCAGCGACAAGACTAGTGTCTGAGTAAACAATGCATTGCCGCCAAGAGCGATGACTCACGCACGCCCCTCTCCGGTGCTTAGTGTAGGACAGTTTTTCTGTAGTAGAAAAAAAAACTAGTGTTGTGTTAAAGATGGCATCCGTGCAGAAAAATCGTAAACATAAAACTCTATCTTTGTTCGATAAACATGAAATACTAAAGCGGCTTGAAAAGGACGAAACGTTAACTAGTGTTGTTAACGAATACGGTGTTGGTCGAGCTACAGTTCATGGCATAAGAAAAAACAGTGATAAAATAAAGTCGTGTTTTTAAGACGAATGAAAATTTAAAAAGTAAACTACAGACATTGAAAACTGGTGAAAGTCAATAAGTTGACGATAGCTTCTATGATTGGTTTTTACAAGAACGTGGTAGGCATAGCCTACACCAATTTCTGGTGAAATCCTTTAAGGAAAGGCTAGGGAATTTTACCGGAAAATTACGAAAAAGAATGATTTCCAAGCCAGCGAGGGATGGTTGCAGAAATTCAAACAACGTTATGGAATTAGACTGCTAAGTTCAACGGGTGAGAAACTTTCATGTGATGAAAGCGCTGTTGAAGGTTCAAACAGGTTATCCAAGAAATGGATTTAACTCCTGACCAAGTTTACAATGTGGACGAGAGCAGTTTATTTTGGCGCTTGTTACCAAAAAACTGATTTTCAAATGATATCTGAGTTTGTCTCGATATTTTCCAGTAATCCGGAGTTTTCGGTAATCCGGCAGAGCTCTGGTCCGATATCTGCCGGATTACCGAGAGAGCACTGTATCTCAATTTTTACAAAAATGACTTAGTGCCTTCTAACAATGACCGATTCAATTACTGATTATGGTGGAATAAATATATTCAATATAATTTGGTATTTACTTTAATGAGATTAATTAATTAACTTGGGTGAACAGTTTCGATCGTCAAACGAACATCATCAGCTCCTTTACACTTAAGCTATTATAATAAGTCTACAAGTATGTGGGTGATGGTATGTAAGTGTAAATATTGTAGATACCATGACTCATGTGTACATGGATTTAATAGGCTAAGTGTAAAGGACCTGATGATGATCGCCTGATGATCGAAACTGGTCATTCAAGTGCATTTATTAATCTCATGTACATTTTTTCAGGGGTAGGGAAACAACCAATTGGGTACAATCGTGTTGATCGACTGATAAGCAATACATTTCGATTAATAATTAGATTTTTAGTAGCGGTTTCGGTGGCGTAGTTGGTAGCATGCTGAACTGCTGTGCCCAAGATCGCGAGTTCAAACCCGGCCGAAGTCGTCGGATATTTTAAGAGCGTTAGAATCCTTCAGTATGCCTTCCTTAGAAGGGGAAGTAAAGTTAGATTTCGTTGAAACGCTCTATGAAAATTCCAACGTTCACCACTAGGTATCAGTGACATCTGGTAGCGAAAGTTGGAACTACTTGCAATTGAACGGAACTTGTAGCTCTTCCCATGGGTGTCCACCTGAAACAGCTACAGCATCTGGCGAGCCGAACATGTCCTCGGACACTCCCGTTATTAAAAGCCATACAATAAATACATAAATAAATAATTTATTGTCCACGTCACCGTAAACGAGTCACTAAAAATGTAACCCTACCAATTGTCCCCCATCACTACAAACATAGTATAATTTCTTACTGTTATATTCACTTCTGCCTTTCATATTATAAAGTCACCATTTAAGCAGAACACTTGTAGACACTAAAACTGGCACTTATAATGTAATTTCGAAAGTTGGCAGCATGAGCTGATCGACGGCTGTCACTGTGATGTTGTTCTGGTTTTGATAAAACATGAAAGCATCTATAATACAATGTCTAGTGGTAGGCCTATCTTCATGTAGACTGCATATTATATCTGCTACGTGTAATGGCTAGCATTCTTGGCTGTTTCCGCGGAGGCCGGGTACGATTTCAAGCGTTGCCAAGAAATTTAATTCTGGTCTGAGGACTGGAACTGGGTAGGCTACACTGAACCCAGTGAGGCTAAACGGAGAAGACTAATAGTACATTACTCTATGGTCTACCTATATGAAAAACCGACATGGCGACCATCTGAAATACTTGGACGGTTCTCAATATCTACGAATTTATTACGGCAATCAAACTGAAGTTTAGTTTGTTGATAGAGGCAATAAATTAACATAGGATATTATGAAAATAGGCTATTTAGTTCTCAGCCACTGGAAGAGGTTTCCCGTGGTTTCCCACTTCTACACCAGGCAAATGCCGGCATGTCTCCTAACGTAAGGCCACGACCGCTTCCTTCCCAAATCCTACCTTGATTAAAAATACATACACTAGTACAGACATTACAGTGACACAGGTTATCATACAACTTCTACACACACCCAAGTACACGGGGCTACATAACTACGATGTTGCAATGCCCTTAATGGAATCAAAAACATATCTCCTATGTATTACTGTATATAACTGAACTTCACCCCTGAGACCCGCGTTCGATTCCCATCTCTGCCAAGAAATATTAATTCTGCTCTGAGGGTTGGAACGGGGTATACTCAGCCTTGTGAGGCAAAACATAGAAGAGACAGGTTCGATTCACACCTCAGCCATTTGGAAGTGATTTTTCTTGGTTTCCCTCTTTCATTCCAGGTAAATTCCGTGATGGTTCCTTACTAAAAGCCACGGCCGCTTCTTTCCTAATCATTGCCTCAAATACAAATATATTAACTACTACAGACACAACAATAACACAGGTTATCAGACAATTTAAATACACACCTAAGTATACGGGGATAAATAGTCACGATGTCCAAGCCTCTCAAATGAAACAACAACAACAACAACAGCAACAAAACTATGTGACGAGGAGGACTTATTTTCCTTTGCTTTCGAGCTTGAACAAGTAGTTCCGTGAAGAACTAAATAGCCTATTTTCATAATACCCTACTTATGTTAAGTTTTTGCCTCTATCAACACACAAAAATTCAGTTTGATTGCCGTAATAGATTCGTAGATATTGAGAACCGTCTAAGTATTTCAGATGGTCGCCATGTCGGTTTTTCATACACAGTATGTAGGCCATAGAGTTATGTACTATTGGTCTACATGAAGATTATTGCGTAGGTGAATTATTCAAACTTCAATCACAATGGTTAGACACAAGAAATAAAACAACGAGATTTTAAAACTTCACGCTGCCACCATCTTGTGGTTATGAAAGCAATTGAAATAAATTAGATCTCAGTGGATTACCATTTGTATAAGCATTTACTGTACCAAGTTTCACTGCGCTCGGATGGTTAAATCGCGAAAAAAATCCATTTAAATATTTGAATTTCGCGTCGCCGCCATGTTGGATTTGTGCTTACCAGGTTATTGAAAGTCCTATTGGTGAACTTACGTCCTTTGCCTTTATCAACATAGAAAATTTCAGTTTGATTGATGTCATAGATTCGTAGATATTGAAAACGGTCTAAATATTTCGAATGGTGGCCATGTTGGAATTTTGTATATGTAGGTCATAGAGTTATGTACTATTAGATAACGATTATTGCGTAGGTTCATTATTCAAACGCTGACTTCGATCGCTAGTTTAGGACACAAGAAATAAAAACTTAATTTAAAAATTTCGCACAGCCGCCATATTGACGTCAAGTAAACAATTGAACTAAATTAGATGTCAGTGTATTACAATGTGTATCAACATTTGCTGTACCATGTTACACTGCACTCGGATGGTTACATCGCGTGAAAAGTATATTTAAAATATTCTAACTTTGCTTGGCCGCCATGTTCAGTTTGTACTTAACAGGTTTTTGAAAGTTAATGTACATTGGTGAACGTTTAGTAGTGCCTTTTATTACCGTACAAAATTTCAGATTGATATCAGTAATCGTTTGGGAGATTCAGAATGATAGAGAAATATTTCACACAGCCGCCATGTTGGATTGGTGAGACGTACTAAAACTTGAAGGGCACGGTTGGAGTCGGACAAAATAGTGCTATAACCTTACCGAGTTTCATTGAAATCGCCCCAGCCGTTTAGATTTTATAAACAGGCCCGGGGGGCGACACACACACACACACAAATACGCACACACACACGGACAAAAGGTGATCTTATAAGCCTATTTTTTTTTCATAAATGAAAATAGGCTAATATTGAATCTTACTAAATTGTTATGTGAGGCCTTACATATATATATATGGCTACGGGCGTGGCCAATCTTACAGAAAACACTGGCAAAGAACAAAAGTGTCACATAATGGATTTTGCACGCGTAGGGCCGATATACAAGTAAGAAAAGTAACAATGAATAAATTGACTTCATATCCTTGACATGAAACCAATCAATTACTCTATAAATACTTGATTCATTCATTAATTTACTTTATTTGCAAATGGGGGTAATTCCCTGGTGGCAAATTGTACAATATTCAGAAAATTACCAACAATACTATCAAACACACTTACCTACCCAAGTCGTGACGTGGAAAATAACATAGGCCTAGTTTCCCAATCGGAGTATTAACACAAAATAATATAGGCCTAGTTTCCCAATCGGAGTATTAACACAAAATAATATAGGCCTAGTTTCCCAATCGGAGTATTAACACAAAATAATATAGGCCTAGTTTCCCAATCGGAGTATTAACACAAAATAATATAGGCCTAGTTTCCCAATCGGAGTATTAACACAAAATAATATAGGCCTAGTTTCCCAATCGGAGTATTAACACAAAATAATATAGGCCTAGTTTCCCAATCGGAGTATTAACACAAAATAATATAGGCCTAGTTTCCCAATCGGAGTATTAACACAAAATAATATAGGCCTAGTTTCCCAATCGGAGTATTAACACAAAATAATATAGGCCTGGTATCCCAATCGGAGTATTAACACAAAATAATATAGGCCTAGTTTCCCAATCGGAGTATTAACACAAAATAATATAGGCCTAGTTTCCCAATCGGAGTATTAACACAAAATAATATAGGCCTAGTTTCCCAATCGGAGTATTAACACAAAATAATATAGGCCTAGTTTCCCAAATCGGAGTATTAACACAAAATAATATAGGCCTAGTTTCCCAATCGGAGTATTAACACAAAATAATATAGGCCTAGTTTCCCAATCGGAGTATTAACACAAAATAATATAGGCCTAGTTTCCCAATCGGAGTATTAACACAAAATAATATAGGCCTAGTTTCCCAATCGGAGTATTAACACAAAATAATATAGGCCTAGTTTCCCAATCGGAGTATTAACACAAAATAATATAGGCCTAGTTTCCCAATCGGAGTATTAACACAAAATAATATAGGCCTAGTTTCCCAATCGGAGTATTAACACAAAATAATATAGGCCTAGTTTCCCAATCGGAGTATTAACACAAAATAATATAGGCCTAGTTTCCCAATCGGAGTATTATCACAAAATAATATAGGCCTAGTTTCCCAATCGGAGTATTAACACAAAATAATATAGGCCTAGTTTCCCAATCGGAGTATTAACACAAAATAATATAGGCCTAGTTTCCCAATCGGAGTATTAACACAAAATAATATAGGCCTAGTTTACCAATCGGAGTATTAACACAAAATAATATAGGCCTAGTTTCCCAATCGGAGTATTAACACAATATAATATAGGCCTAGTTTCCCAATCGGAGTATTAACACAAAATAATATAGGCCTAGTTTCCCAATCGGAGTATTAACACAAAATAATATAGGCCTAGTTTCCCAATCGGAGTATTAACACAAAATAATATAGGCCTAGTTTCCCAATCGGAGTATTAACACAAAATAATATAGGCCTAGTTTCCCAATCGGAGTATTAACACAAAATAATATAGGCCTAGTTTCCCAATCGGAGTATTAACACAACATAATATAGGCCTAGTTTCCCAATCGGAGTATTAACACAAAATAATATAGGCCTAGTTTCCCAATCGGAGTATTAACACAAAATAATATAGGCCTAGTTTCCCAATCGGAGTATTAACAAAAAATAATATAGGCCTAGTTTCCCAATCGGAGTATTAACACAAAATAATATAGGCCTAGTTTCCCAATCGGAGTATTAACACAAAATAATATAGGCCTAGTTTCCCAATCGGAGTATTAACACAAAATAATATAGGCCTAGTTTCCCAATCGGAGTATTAACACAAAATAATATAGGCCTAGTTTCCCAATCGGAGTATTAACACAAAATAATATAGGCCTAGTTTCCCAATCGGAGTATTAACACAAAATAATATAGGCCTAGTTTCCCAATTGGAGTATTTACACAAAATAATATAGGCCTAGTTTCCCAATCGGAGTATTAACACAAAATAATATAGGCCTAGTTTCCCAATCGGAGTATTAACACAAAATAATATAGGCCTAGTTTCCCAATCGGAGTATTAACACAAAATAATATAGGCCTAGTTTCCTAATCGGAGTTTTAACACAATATAATATAGGCCTAGTTTCCCAATCGGAGTATTAACACAAAATAATAAAGGCCTAGTTTCCCAATCGGAGTATTAACACAAAATAATATAGGCCTAGTTTCCCAATCGGAGTATTAACACAAAATAATATAGGCCTAGTTTCCCAATCGGAGTATTAACACAAAATAATATAGGCCTAGTTTCCCAATCGGAGTATTAACACAAAATAATATAGGCCTAGTTTCCCAATCGGAGTATTAACACAAAATAATATAGGCCTAGTTTCCCAATCGGAGTATTAACACAAAATAATATAGGCCTAGTTTCCCAATCGGAGTATTAACACAAAATAATATTGGCCTAGTTTCCCAATCGGAGTATTAACACAAAATAATATAGGCCTAGTTTCCCAATCGGAGTATTAACACAAAATAATATAGGCCTAGTTTCCCAATCGGAGTATTAACACAAAATAATATAGGCCTAGTTTCCCAATCGGAGTATTAACACAAAATAATATAGGCCTAGTTTCCCAATCGGAGTATTAACACAAAATAATATAGGCCTAGTTTCCCAATCGGAGTATTAACACAAAATAATATAGGCCTAGTTTCCCAATCGGAGTATTAACACAAAATAATATAGGCCTAGTTTCCCAATCGGAGTATTAACACAAAATAATATAGGCCTAGTTTCCCAATCGGAGTATTAACACAAAATAATATAGGCCTAGTTTCCCAATCGGAGTATTAACACAAAATAATATAGGCCTAGTTTCCCAATCGGAGTATTAACACAAAATAATAAAGGCCTAGTTTCCCAATCGGAGTATTAACACAAAATAATATAGGCCTAGTTTCCCAATCGGAGTATTAACACAAAATAATATAGGCCTAGTTTCCCAATCGGAGTATTAACACAAAATAATATAGGCCTAGTTTCCCAATCGGAGTATTAACACAAAATAATATAGGCCTAGTTTCCCAATCGGAGTATTAACACAAAATAATATAGGCCTAGTTTCCCAATCGGAGTATTAACACAAAATAATATAGGCCTAGTTTCCCAATCGGAGTATTAACACAAAATAATATTGGCCTAGTTTCCCTATCGGAGTATTAACACAAAATAATATAGGCCTAGTTTCCCAATCGGAGTATTAACACAAAATAATATAGGCCTAGTTTCCCAATCGGAGTATTAACACAACATAATATAGGTCTAGTTTCCCAATCGGAGTATTAACACAAAATAATATAGGCCTAGTTTCCCAATCGGAGTATTAACACAAAATAATATAGGCCTAGTTTCCCAATCGGAGTATTAACACAAAATAATATAGGCCTAGTTTCCCAATCGGAGTATTAACACAAAATAATATAGGCCTAGTTTCCCAATCGGAGTATTAACACAAAATAATATAGGCCTAGTTTGCCAATCGGAGTATTAGCACAACATTTCAGTCTTCTCTTAAACACCTCAATTTGTTTGGGGAAAGACTTTAAGACTGTGGCAGGTAATGAATTCCAATTATCAATACCACGATTAATGAAAGAACGGTTGGTTGGTTCCTTAGTTTAGGGGCTGCGACAATGGTCATGTAGCCTCGTGTACTTTGGGTGTGTGTAGAATCTGTCTGATAACCGGTGTTAATTGTGATGTCTGTATTAGTGTGTGTTATCTCTTTTCAATTCAATAAGGCCTGTAGACATTGATTTTCAAGTAGTTCCTACTTTTGCCGCCAAACGACACCGTTAGCAATTACTAGTTCAGAACTTGGGTACTGGACGTCACCACAGTCGGCTCCTGGCGACAAACGTAGGAACCTTAATAGCGTTGTTTAACCTATAAGTTAATTTAGCTTCACACAGGTTCTTTAACATGACATAAATTTATGACATGGGACTGCCGGCTTTACTTCCCCTCCGAACGAAGGCATACTGAGGGATTTTTAACGCTCTTAAAAAATCCGACAACTTCGGCCGGGTTTGAACCTGCGATCTTGGACATAGAAGCTCAGCATGCTACCAACTACGCCACCGAAGCCACTTAATGAAAGAACATTCTCTATAATTTGCACATTGCGGTCGGCCCTTAACTTTGTGTGGATGATCTGCCCTCCTTACGTAGGTGTGATTACCCAGACATTTGTTTAGTTCTCTCCATGCTGGCCGATTTTTATTTTTATTTTCCGTGTCCGAATAAAATTAGATTTTACCAGTAAGTAGCAACCGTTATAGCATTAGCATTTGCAGCCAAAAGATCGTCTTTTGAACATATGCCTCCATCAAGGGGCAAATCAGCAGGTGTTCTGGATCTTGTAACATGCTGCAGTCACAGAACTCATCATTGTTGACGAGCATGTTCCATTTCTTGAGATTGTTCTTGCAGCGTGAAACCCCCGTCCTCAGCCTGTTCAATGATTTTCAAATTCCACATGGCATGTTGTGACCAGGTGCCATTTTTTTCTGATAGAGGAATAGTTGGGTCTGTGATCTCTATCTTCCATATCTTCACACGGGCAGCTTCTTGTGGGCCTTCGAGGGTTGTAACCCCCCCCCTCAAAAAGCTGTTTCTGGACTTAAGTCTCTGTCGGGCTGGTTGTTGGCCGAAAAGTGGATACCTTGAATCGGTTTCTTGCCGTTTCTTCTCAGATGCTGCTGCTACCATTCTTCGGACATGAGGTGGAGACATTCCTATAAGAGGGTAGATCTTCTGAAGTGGTGTTGGTCTAAGACACCCAGATACAATCCTGGGAGTCTCATTCAGAGCTATATCCACCTCTTTGGAATGTGGAGAAGAAAGCCAAACAGGTGCTGGCCGATTAGTGTAAGTCTTAAAAATAGCGTATAGTCGGTATTTTATCCTATCTTCCAAACATTCCCACCCTAGATTTCTATCATTCGTGCAACATTACTTAAAATCGTTGAGCTCAAACCTAGCTGCTTTCCTTTGTACCATCTCCAGATTATGGATTATCTCGACTTGATATCCCAGTTATAGAACTGTGAATACTCCATTTACGATGGAGACTAGTGAGTATGATGCTGGTAAGTGCTGGTAGCGAGATACTGTAGATCGTGTAGCAAGCTGCTCATTAACATTGAAAGCATCGTTTATGGAGGTCAGCTCAAGTCTCCCGGCTATTACAGGTCCTGCCACTCTCATACACACGGGTTATAATATCTGAATAGATTGCCTGAATATACACCTACTACACATACTATCACCGAGCGTCATGAAATAAACAACAAGAAGTTCCGAACTAAAGAACCTACTTTTCTTAAAATTAAAGATTCATGCCAATCTATATAGACCTATCTAGAATAATGACGAAATTAAGTTGGTAATATCGAAATTTCCAATTAGTTCGAAATATACCTGGTATAATGTAGCCAAATGGAGCACTACAGTTGGCAGCCCTGGTGACTGAATATATTCTTAGTTCCATCTCTCAACGTACAGAATACAAAATTTGGTTGAAGTCCAATGGATAGCATGGACGTTACATGCAGTTAAACATTGGATCTATCAGCGCGCGTAAAATCATGTTGGCCACAATGTCATGCATGTGTTGGTCAGAAATAATCTGAAATATTATGATGTGTTATTGTGCCAATTTTGGATGAAATCCATTTGTTAGTATAGAAGTTACATGTATTTTAAAATTGGACCTATCAGCAGGCTTAGAATCATGTTGGGAGCATTGACGAATATTAGTTACTCCAAATTAATCTAGAATGTCAGGTACTTTACGTTTGCAAAGTAAAAGCTGTTGGCTTGCAAACTTTCTAATACAGTATATTGATATTAGGGCAAAACATAGAGACAGCATTTATTAACAGTTGGCAGCCCTGGTTGCTCTTGATAATACGCATAGTCATATCTGTTATAGTACACATAGCACATACGAAATTTGGTTGAAATCCAATTGAGAGTATAGAAGTTACATTTATTTTAAAATTGGCCCTGTCAGTAGACTCAGAACCATGTTGGTAGTACTGACGTATATTAGTTACTCCAAATTAATCTAGAATGCTAGGTACTATACGTATGCATAGTATAAAGCTGTTGGCTTGCATACTTTCTGATATATTGGTATTTGGATAAAAATAGGGAGAGCATTTATTAACAGTTGGCAGCCCTGGTGGCTCTTAAGAATACGCTCAGTCATATCTGTTTATGTACACATATTACATACAAAATTTTGGTTGATATCCAATTGATAGCGTAGAAGTTATATGCATTTAAACATTGGACCTATCAGCAGGCTTAGAATTATTTTGGCAACACTGTTATGTATGGTCTCCTGGAAATGAAACTGAGATAGTATTATATATATGTGTGCCAATATTGGAATAGTTCCCTTGCATACCTTCCAAGATATCCAACATGGAGCACAAATTTCAATTTCGCTTTTTCAGCATTTGGTAGCACTAACATCTTTTTCAAATATGGGCTTGAGATATTCGGGTATAAATCTTTAATCATACCGAATTTGGTTTTGATTGCTGCAGCCGTTTAGGAGTTAATACCGGGGACTCACACACACACACACACACACACAGAGAGAGAGAGAGAGAGAGAGAGAGAGAGAGACAGACAGACAGACAGAAGGACAGACAGACAGACAGTCAGACAGACACACATTTTCCCGGATCGGTCTCATAAGTCTACTTTTTCCTCTTCTTCTTCTTCTTCCTGGCATTAATCCCTTGCGGGGTCTGCTACTTTGCTATATCTCCTCCACTTCTTTCGGTCGTTGACATCTTCTGGTGTTAGACCAACAGCGTGCATTTAGCCCTGATGTTGTCAGTCCACCGCTTTGCAGGTCTTTCACGTGGTCTTGTTCCACCTGGGTTGGTGTGGAGTGCTGTTTTGGCAACTGAGTTGTTCTGTCTTCTCATGACTTGACCGTACCAGCGTAGACGAGCCTCCCTCACCTTCTCGACAATTGGTGCAACACCAAATCTTCGCCGGACGTCTGTGTTCCTTGCGTGGTCAAATCGGGTCAGCCCCATCGACCATCGGAGCATCTTCATTTCCATTGTATTCAAAATTTGCTCATGTTATTTGGTCATACGTTGACATTCAGTCCCATAGATGCCTGCTGGGCGTACCACAGACTTATAGACCTTTGCCTTTAAATGCAGAGGCATCTTTTTTTATCACAGAGAAATCCAGTGACTTGTCTCCACTTGAGCCAGGCTGCGTTTACCCTCATCCGAGTATCAGGAGTGGCGTCACAATTTGAAGTGACAAGTGGACACTAAGTACTTAAAATGCATGGTCTTCTGCAGATTTTCTGTGCTAATATTGATGGTACCTCTAGTTTTGGGGCCACATTCCAGGTATTCTGTCTTCTAGATATTGAGGTGTAGTCCATTTTCAGCCAGTCTGTCGTTCCACGTTTGAACCCTGTGCTGGAGTTCAGGGCGAGTTTCTTGGGCAAGTACCACATCATCCGCATAGAGAAGGATCCAGGGATGTGAGGTCTGTATGTCTGCCGTTGCTGTATCCATGCAGAGGATGAATAACAGTGGTGATAGAGCAGAACCCTGATGAACACCCACAGTAATTTCAAAAGGTGGGGAGACTCCAGTTGGACTCCGAACTAAACTAGTGGCATTGCGATACAGAAGTTGCACCCAGCTTACATATTCCTCAGGGACTCCATGGCAACGAAGAGCTCGCCTAATAAGATCATGAGGGATACGGTCAAAAGCTTTCTCTAGATCGAGAAATGCCAGGTGTACACTTCGCTGCCTCTCTCTGTGCTTTTCCATTAAAAGGCGTGTGGCATGGACAGCATTGATGGTACTGGATCCCTTAACAAACCCACACTGGTTTGGTGTTACAATGACAATATTTCCGAGTCTACAATCAAGCACACGCTCAAATATTATAAACGTATGACAGAGGAGTCGAATAGGGCGATAAGTTGAGCAGTCACCCACATTACCTTTTCCCTTCCAGATTGGAACTGTTATGCTAGTTGTCCAAGCATGGGGAAGTTGGTTCTCAGCAATGATCCGGTTAAAGAGTGTGGCAAGGAATTCTGAGGCAGGCCTTTCTAGAATTTTCCATATTTCCGTCGATAAGTCATCTGGGCCAGTTGCTTTCCCACTCTTCATCTTGCTAATGGCAAGCATTACTTCCTCGGATGAAATTGGAGGAACGGGTTCTAAGGTAGGATCAGGACTTGCAATTGGTGGGTGTGGAAATTCTTCGTTGCAGATGCCAAAAAAGTAGTCTGCCCAACGTTGGAGGATAGATTGCTGTTCTCGTAGTAGCTTAGCGTTCGCATCCTTGATATGCATGACATGTCCAATGTCCTGAGTTGAACGATTACGGGACTTACATTGTTTTCTCCTGATGGTGTGTCAAGCTGGTCGTACGGGTCTTGATAATAATTGTCCTTTGCAGTAGCTACTGCTCTTTTTGCTGCTAATTTCAGGTAACGGTATTGCTGGAGGTCAGTATCAAGACGTGAGTTCCACCAAGTTTTGTAGGCCATCTTTTTTCTCCCTGATAACTTGCTCGACTTCATCACTCCACCACCAGGTCTGTTTATCAATGTACTTTCGCCCGGGTATGGTTTTTCCCACAGTTTCTTTCGCCGCCTGATGTATCTGTTTTTCCTCATTTTTGCAAAATGTGAAAAGTAGGCTAAAAATGTATTGGGAATCTGAATAACAAATAGGTTGGATATTGTTGTCGGTCAGGCTAGGAGCTATGTAATGTTTACATACGGTGTTGCATAAGCCCCAATTGCCCCGACAGTCCCTTCATAATATCTTAAAAGAGTTATACCGCTAGGTTACGTTAATACTATAGGGGCTGGCTAATTAGTGTCTGGTATTGGATAGTGGCTAGGATGATTCATCCAAGCAAACGAAATCCCGAGAACGAATGAAAGTGGCCGCACAGAGTGCTCGGGTAGTCGCTACACATCTATCCCAGCGAACGAACCCATAAAGGTCTAACCACAATGCGCAGTCGGTAGTCTGTAGTTGATAGTTGGCAGTTGGTAGCTGCAGTCATAAATTGGTAATTAACAACCTAGCCATTCACAATGCGCAGTCTTAACGACTGCTAGGAGTAAATAATACAGTGACATCCTTTTATTCCTTGTGCACAGGGGCATTGTCGATGACCTAAAAACTTGAAATATGGATAATTTGGAGATGTACGGACATTTTGTTGTTAGTAACTGGTACCGTGTATTTAAGATGAATAAGGTACGGGTTGCGAAGGTATTTCACTTATATGCTCTCTGCACACGACACAGAACAACAACGTGACGTCGGTTTCTGACCTGCTCTGATTGGCTATTACATTGCTGCAGTCGGGTAGTTGGCGATCGTAGATGAAATTCTCGACTGCCGACTACCGGCTGCCGACTGCCAGCTACCGACTTCAACTGCATGTAGTGTATGGTGCCTATAGTATTACACGGGGCGACCGTGACTGCCGACTGCCAACTACCAACTACCGTGACTACCGAATGCGCAATGTGGATGGGCCTTTAGTTTCTCCAGGCTTGAGGCTTCTATCCAGGTAGAAACGTGAATTTCTTTCGTACTTTACTTACTTTTTATGTAACTTTTGTTCACTTTTGACTGAAAAATGGATGAAAATGTAAGAAGTGTTTAGAAGAGAAGCCTTTTGGAACTCATACCATGAGTTCCACACATATATTCATAAACTTTGGTTGGTTGGTTGGTTGGTTGGTTCCTCAGTTTAGGGGATGCGACAACGCGGTCATGTAGCCCCGTGTACTTTGGGTGTGTGTAGAATCTGTCTGATAACCGGTGTTAATTTTGATGGCTCTATTAGTGTGTGTTATGTGTAATTTAGGTAAGGACTGCAGACGATCAATTTCAAGTAGTTCCTACTTTTGCTACCAAATGCTACCATCAACGAAACCTAGCCGCGAACTTGGCTACTAGATGCCACCGCAACCGGCACCTGGTGGTGAACTTTGGAACTAATAGAGCGTTAATCAAACCTAATCTACAAATTTAGCTTCACACAATTTTAGTTAGTAGAAGGTTCTTTTACATGCCATAAATCTATGACATGGGCCCTCCAGCTTTACTTCCCCTCCGAAGGAACGCATACTGAGGGATTTTTAACGCTCATTAAAAATCTGACGACTTCGGCCGGGTTTGAACCCTTGATCTTGGGCAAAGAAGCTCAGCATGCTAACAACTACGCCACCGAAGCCGCATCATAAAACTTTTCCGGATGATTTTGTAATTGTATGTAGGGAACGTTAAACAGAACAGGGCTCCTTTACTTTGCGTTCCAGCAAGAGGATCAGTTCGTACTTCAAACTAGAAATTTCAGTATATAATATATTTTATCGAGCCTCCGTGGCTTAGGCGGCAGCACGCCGGCCTCTCACCGCTGGGTCCGTGGTTCAAATCCCGGTCACTCCAAGTGAGATCTGTGCTGGACAAAACGGAGGCAGACAGGTTTTTCTCCGGGTACTCCGGTTTTCCCTGTCAAATTTCATTCCAGCAACACTCTCCACTATCATTTCATTTCATTTGTCATTCATTTAATCATTGCCCCAGAGGAGTGCGTCAGGCCTCGGCAGCCTGCACAGTCCATATCCTCGCCGCTAGATGGGGGCTCCATTCATTCCATTCCTGACCCGGTCGGAGACTGGAAGCAGGCTGTGGATTTTCATTTCAATATATTTTATCGTGTTGGAACCTTTTTTGAGTGTTGCCTTAGTAACCGAAGTGCATGCATTTCAGACGGTCTATAGGATTATACCCAGTTGTATTGGGTGATAAATCCTAACCCCAAATAACATTACATGAGATTAATAAATTCGCTTGGATTAGTTGTTGTTGATTCTTTTAGGGGCATTGTGACATCGTGGTCATATTGCCCCGTGTATTTGGGTGTGTGTGTAGAAATTGTCTCATAACGTGTGTCATAGTGATGTCAGTACTAGTGTGTGTATTTGTAATTGAGGTAGGATTTTGGTAGGAAGCGTCCTTCCCTGCATTTGCCTGTAGTAGTAGAAGTGTGGGGAACCACGGAAAACCACTTCCGGAATGGCTGAGGTAGGAATCGAACCCGCCTCTTCTGAGATTTGCGTCACGAGACTGAGTGTACAACCCCCCCCCCGTTCCAGCCCTTAGTCCAGAATTAAATTTCTTGGCAGAACCGGAAATCGAACCCGGCCCTAAGGGGCGACAGCTAAGAGTACTAGCCGTTACACCACGAGGAGACGAGTATGAAAGTAAATGCCTATGTTCGGGGCTACATGGCCGCGTTGTCGCAGCCCCTATACTAAGATGATGATGATGATAATCGTTTTTAAGGGGCCTAACATCTAGGTTATCGGCCCCTAATGGTTTGGGTGATGGTGAAAGATGAGATGAGAATTTAAAAAAACTATAACTAATACTAGGCCTAACTACAATATTACAGACTAGAAGAAATGGTAAACAAAGGATAAGGCAAATAAAGGACAG
Source organism: Meconema thalassinum (assembly GCA_946902985.2). Lineage (NCBI taxonomy): Eukaryota > Metazoa > Arthropoda > Insecta > Orthoptera > Tettigoniidae > Meconema > Meconema thalassinum. Next base: position 183,997,236 of record OX336393.1, read on the forward strand.
GAAGAAAAGAAATGCCCTCAATCCTCGAAGAATGAGAGCCATGAAAGGCAGATAGGATAGGGAAAGAGGAGAGGGCCCACCCCACTGTCAGAGGAAAAAGGGGAGAAAACCGACTCAGCTCAGGAATCCCTCGGGGTCGCCAAATCCCAAATTGACCAGTCGTGAGCCCTTGAGGGTGTAGCACTATCCAGGGTGCTCCAGAAGTTGTGGGGCTACATACACACTGCCTCGTTGAGGGCCTTGTGCAGAAGACAGGAGATAAGATGAAAAGAAAAAGAAGGCTGACCCCTCGAAGTATGAGGGCATCAGGAAAGATGAGACAAGGGCCTAGGCCTCGCATACCCTAATACCTTCGGGGTCGGGAGAGAACAAAGTTGACCAGGGGAGGCCGACATGAAAGATAACAGAGAGGAGCCCGGCACAAGTAAGTGGAAGCAATGCCGCACTCAGCTGGGGTCCCGTGGTCGCCAACCCACGTCCCACTACATGTGAGCTCCTGGGGGGGGGGGGGGGGGGGATAAAATAAGGAACCAACTAAAAGAAGAAATGTCTATGTTGACAGAATGACCTCGTGTGGCAAATGTTTTCAGTCAACACCGCAATTTTTTCAGTCGGTCAACACAAAATAATCCCGATTACAGTGAAATGCGAAAAACAACCTGAAAATAAAATGGGATTAAAAATATTACTCCTAAACATACGCAGTTCTCCTGGTAAGCACACAATTTGCCTAACAGTCGTGGCCAAACGGTAGGATATCTTACAGGGGAGTCTTCACTCTCGTTTACGGTCGGCGGCAAACTTCTATGAAGAAGGTATCCAAAAACGTGTGCCACGCTATGACAAATGCCTGCAAAAGTTCGGCAGTTATGTGGAAAAGTAGTTTAAGAGGCGTAGAATGTTGTGCAATAAATATTTTTTCTGTATCTGTACACAATTTAATTTTATTACCAAACGGAACTTACTTTCTGGACGTGGCTCGTATTTCATGCCCTGGTTTTCCGCCAAGAGATAGGCAGCCCTTCCAGCATTGCTGCTTGCCTGCCTACCTGCCTGCTTCGATCGCGTTTGCTCTCTGATTGGTATGCACCTCTGTTACAGACGCCATTTTCAAGGCTAGTTATAGTGCTGCCACCTATCGGAGAGTATTGAAACTCTACGAGACAGAGCGGGAATATTCAATGATGTTCCAAACAAAATTTCAATTTTTAGAAACAGAATTTGGCAGAGGAAACAAAATGTGTTGCATTATATATTGAACGCCCTTCGTACCAACAGAAAGTCAGATATGGCTGATTAGAAACTGTTTGCAGAGACTGTAGCCGCGATGACAGCATCTCAAACCTTATACGAGAGCTGTGTTTTCTTTTCCAAGCCAATCAACCACTTAGCCATAGCCCGTGTTTTCTCTTACACGAGTCTGAAGTTGATTGTAGAAATAAAATGTTTCCATTTTCTGTCTGACAGATAACATGATTCGCGAGTCGAGTTGAGTTGAGTAACACTTCACACACGACTCAATGACAGCATTTGTCATCCAGCTGCTCCAACGCACGGTAAGTATGAGAAGTGTACACAACGGGGAAAATCTTCTGGTTTGTATGACATCGAATTCTTTAATTGAGACAACCACCAATCAATACTTAGTTTACTGTAACATAATATACAGGCTGTCCGCAAAGTCTCTCCGGAGCGCGTTTCTCGCCTTGTGTGACGTGTTGGGTTGGCACTGACATTCATGTTATGTTATTACAATCTACCAACATGTTATTTATAGTTTTAAATACATGATCTGCGCATTGTGTTGCCCAACACACATATAATATAGCAGAGAGAGCCAACAAATAAGGACCAACTGAGTCATCGAAGTTTAGGAGAAGGTAATACCGTAAACTATTACGTTTCTCGTAACAGTATTCCACCTGATGACGACACAGTAATGTGCTTGATTGGTGTGTTTGGTAAATAGCCTGCACATTGCGTTACCCATTAAGCAACTAAAACAATAGAGTGGGCCATTAAGTTGGAAATCGACTGAAGTTTTAAGTTGGAGGACTGTATTACAAAATTTTTGTTTCGTTTGAAGCGACAATTTGACCTACATCCTTTGCGCTTCTTCATTCTTCTGACAGCGACATCTTCTGTCACTACAGTTTTCGATCAAAATTATTGGAGTATTGGCGTAGGCAGTTTATATGGTAGATCCCTTATTTTAATAGCATCATTGAACTATCATTTTTTAATACATGGCATTTAATTATTTGCAAGCTTTTACTTTTTTGATTTAAAACAATTTTTGAAAGAATATCCAATTTGTTGGCTTTGTTAACTAGTTTTAAGATTTAATATCAATCACGCTGAGGAAGGTACAAATGAAATACCGAAACATGTACGATTAATAATATAATTAAACGTTTCTTTAGTGTTTGACTGGGCGGTTTTAATAAGATACTATCAGTCAACACGGTTATTAATTATTACCATTGTCATAATGGTCAATGTTTACGCATTTTATATTGTTACAAGGAAAACAATTACATTTAATTAAGTAATGCAATTATTTATACGGTACTCACCACTGTCACACTATGCTCCGTAAAGTTTCCACCAGCACGGAAAACCTCTTCCACTAAATACACACGCTCTTCAGGAGTAAGCATTCCCACTAGACTCAGCTTACACATGAACTTGACAAGAACACAACTTACAACGTCAACACTGTCACTCACAGACACTCACTGTCGGCAATATTGAACCGATAATCCTCACCCTATCACTCCAGTTGAAGCTTGTCACGGTGGATGAGTGGTTATCATGCCGGTGGCGTAGTTGGTAGCATGCTGAACTGCTGTGCCCAAGATCGCAGGTTCAAACCCGGCCGAAGTCGTCGGGATTTTTAAGAGCGTAAAAATCCTTCAGTATGCCTTCCTTCGGAGGGGAAGTAAAGCCAGCGGTCCCATGTTATAGATTTATGGCATGTAAAAGATCCTTCCACAGACTAAACTTGTGTGAAGCTAAATTTCTAGGTTAGATTCCGTTGGATCGCTTTATCTAAGTTCCAACGTTCATCACTAGGTATCAGTGACATCTGGTAGCGAAAATTGGAACTACTTGAAATAGAAGGGAACTTGTAGCTCACCCTATGGCTGCCCGTTTGAAGCATCTAGAGCTTCTGGCGAGCCGAACATGTCCTCTGGTACTCCCGGCACTAAAAGCCATACGATAAAAAAAGAATAACTAACCCCAAGCTTGCAGGTTCGCTCCTGGCCGTGGAAAGTGATTTTTGAAAGGCGGCAAAAAACACGACACGCATGTCATATGATGTTGGCATGTCAAAGATTCCATTTGAATTCAGTAGGCCGTGTTCATAGTGTCAAAATTAATCTCGGGATTTTCCGCCAACACAAAGTTCCTCATTTCTCTACTAAAAAGAGCTACAGTCTCAAGGAGCTTAGATATCTAACCTCCTTGACTTTCATAGTGCTTCAATGAACAACAACATTCGACATGCAAGCCGCCTCTGAGTGTCAAATAACAAAGCTTGCACCCGATACCCGACGCCATACGATATTATTATTATTATTACTCCAGTTGTAGGTCAACACGGAACAAGTGCATGCTTATGCCAACCGACGTGCAGAGACTTTGCGTGTAATCGAAATGAATATGCTGCCAACCTAACACGTACTGCAAGGAGGCACTTGCGTAGCTCGCCACTGCGGAGAGACTTTGCTGACGCTCAGTATTTAGAGAATGAACATGTTTCAACTCTCAGTGGAGTCTTCATCAACATAAAATAAAGGTGGCTTCGGTGGCGTAGTTGGTAGCATGCTGAGCTTCTATGCCCAAGATCGCGGGTTCAAACCCGGCCAAAGCCGTCGGATTTTTAAGAGCGTTAAAAATCCCTCAGTATGCCTTCCTTCGGAGGGGAAGTAAAGGTGGCGGTCCCTTGTCATAGATTTATGACATGTTAAAGAACCGTCCACTAATTACACCTGTGTGAAGCTAAATTGTATAGGTTAAGAATGTAAACAACGCTCTTAGGTTCCTACGTTCGTTGCCAATAACCGACTGCGGTGGCGTCTAGTAGATAAGTTATGAACTAGGCCTAGTAGTCGTTGACGGTGGCGTTTGGCGGCAAAAGTAGGAACTATTTGAAAAATTCAAAGTTGCAGTGCTTACTTGAATTAAAAAACAGATACACTTATACAGTCATCACAATTAACACCGGTTATCAGACAGATTCTACACACACCCAAAGTACACGGGGCTACATGACCGCGTTGTAGTAGCCCCTAAACCGAGGAACCAACCAACATAAAATAAAGAGGCTCCGGAATGCCTAAACTCTTCAACATTTTATGGACTTTAAGGTTTATAATGGTACATATTCTTTGTTCATATCACATTTCTGAGCCTACTGTACTGAACCCGAGGTGGTCATGCTGACTGGTCTCGAACGTGGATCTCGGAGATAAGTTGAGCTCTGAATGAAGGTTCCACCAGGGAACGAACCCGAGATCTGTGGAGGGTATTTCATTGTAAGAACCCCTAGAAGAAATTATATATTTAATTACTGATGTGATATCAGTTGTTACTGACATTATTTAGTGAAATAATGCAGGAAAATAGTGGAAGATAGCATTATTTGGACTACATGAAGTAGGCTATGCTGGATTGGAAACACAGGAGTTTCAAAGTTTGACGTTTTGCAAATAGCCCTAGAATTGTGGGAGGAGGCCCGTGGCGCCACGTCAATCTTGCTGACCCAGATAAGTCGTCTGCAAGGGGTCGGGAGGTTAAATAATGACCAGGTTCTTCCCCGTTTGAGAATAGACTTGAGAATGGAACGGGAAGATCCCAAGGAAAATCATTGATTACTCATGATTGGAGCAATGCAATGACATGAGAGTTGCGCACAGGTGAATATTTAGCCAGGAGGCTAATTTTTGAGCCATAAAACGGCAAAATCAAGGCATGTTTAATGCAGTGCGTAATGTTACAGGACTATGGGTGTTCGCGGATGGACTTGAGGATGTTGCCAGGGATTCCCAGTGAAGTAGCGTCCCCAAGCCATGGATAAGATAATTAATATAAATTAAGTGGCCGATCGATCCTCGAACACACATACATTTTTGTGACCAGCGAAGAAAAAGGAACAATATGGATATTATTCCAAGTTCAGAATCACCCTAGGAGAGGAGCTGATTTATCGCGGGAATTCTTGCCCTACTTTCTGTGTGAAACAGATATAAGAGGGTGGACCCAGTCGAAGCGAACAGTTTGACAGTTGACCACAGTTTACGGCGTACAGTTGAAACTTACAGTTCGTGACAGTTTTAGACCGAGTCGGAGGGAGAGTTGTTTTTAAGCAGTCGCAGTTGAAAAAGCTACGCAGCGCCCTGGCGCACACAAAGACTTAAACATTTCACTGGTAATCAGCATGTTAGCTGTGCAATGTAACACACATGTGAGAATATATTCATGCATGGTCATGAACTAAGAATGAAGTCGGTAATTAACAAACTTAATTATGCGAAATGCATATTACCGAGGTTAGGAGAGGATGCTCGGACTTCAATGTGGGAAGCCGAGCAGTAAGACTGTTATATAATGTTTATTAAGTGCCGTGTGATATACTAGGCAGGACTGTGAAAAGTAATAATTCATGTAAATACAATGTATAATGTTGAGCGCAGTATAGTGATGGGTTATACATATTTGGAGTATACCAGTAAGTAGCGTTCATGACGAGATGTAAGCATATCGCTGCAATAGTAGGAAGATTATCAAGGGATGATCGAGAAACTGTTGGTGAATCCGTGAGCAGATGATCGGGAGATTCAATCAGGAAGGGGTAGGACCGAAGAAAGGGGCTGTCCGCACTTGTACTTTCGATACATGCTAGGGAATGTCAACCAATCAGGAATTAAAGTGTAACGTGTGTTTGTGCACCGATGTTATGTAAAATATCTCTTAAAATAATAATATAACCAGTGTTATATAGTGTTGTGTGTTTTGGAAGCATTAGCTTCATTATAAAAATGGAAAAGTGTCATGTGTTTTGGAAGCATTAGCTTCATTATAAAAATGGAAAAGTGTCGTGTGTTTATAGATCAGATGTCATATAATATGTGTATTTGCAAGATGGCAATGTGTCACTAAGTAAGCCGATGGCAGGTGACACTGGAATATGGTGGTTGGAGCCGCCTGGATAGCCGACGTAAGTACCCCACAAATCATGTTACTATAGAAGGATAGTCACTGCATGTAATGTGATTTCAGTAGTATAAAATATGCCAGTAAGAATCAATATTAGGAGGCATATCCTCATATGTTTATTGTTTGATTTCAGTAAAGTTAAGATGTTGTATACATCAGAGAGTGGATTAATCTTTACCACTATTAATGCTACTAATAAAATGGCAATTCAGTTATGTGAAACTTAACATGACGAACGCGAATGTTCCATCATTGAAGTAGTTACGTTGTGTCGGAAGGATAATTTATGTCAGGAATAATAATAATAATAATTATAATAATGATAAACGGTATAATTGAATACATCAGGATGAAAGGTTTAAGCAAGAAATATTTACGCTAATTGGATTATTTATCTATCCAAGCAGTAGATTACATTAAGGGAAGAGAAAAGAGTTAATATTAAATATATTGTATTAATGGGAATATAATTATGCACGGGAATGTTGGAGCTTGACAGTGAATTGAATTTGTGGCTTGATTAAGCATCGTAGAGTACAGTTAGAGTTCTCTTTATTATAGGGCGAGATCGTGGACAGGTAAGGGGCCAGGTAGTCTAATCGACGTGTGAAATCTCGTACAGCATGAGCGTACAGAGATATTAATTTATGCCGGAGCGTATTTAGTGTGTAACCCTATCTCCGATGTTGGATATGAAATGTTCCGGGTCCGAATCCTGTGGTAAGCGCGGGGAGAACATTGGACACCTCGACGCTATACCTGATTCCCCGAGAACTTAATGTTGAGTGATTCGGCTCGTTGAAGCGAATCATTGGCGGCAGCTGTTGACTGACCGTAATATTTTATTTGAGATACCGGCTAACCACTAGACCTGTGTTCTATGAATCTCGTGCCTTCATATTGTGATACGGACCTGTTGAGGCCGTTATTAATGTCCTAAGGATAGGATTAAATATTCAAGCTCACCCAGAACCATTGCATAATATTCAGTTCAGATCATATGGGATCACGTGGATCATTGTACCACAATGTTATATTCGAAGTTGTAATACTGCTTGGGAGGTAAAAGTCCAGGAAACGGGGAGACAAGGGGCGGTTTACAGCCGTGAACGACCCTACTCTATGTCCATTGTATGCAGGCAGCTCAAAGGGGCTGGGGTTGCTAGACTAACTGTGAAGGTTCGCGTTCTTGAGCGGACAGATTGAAGACCTTGCTTGTAACGAAAGGAAGAATTGTTATAATGTGTAATGAATGTGTGTGGTTTAGAAACACATTGCTAATCATAGATTTCCCTGATGATATACAAATTTAGCAATCTAACGAATGGTTGGATGTTGTATTTGTTGCTGTCACTGACACATAGTTAATGAAGTTGGTTACTCGTTGCCACAGGCTACGCTCGTAAGTGTAGCGTAATAGTATACTATCCGACACAACGATAACAGAAGTTATTTAGTGAAATCACAATGACATGCAGTGTAACTATAAAAAGAAGGGAGTGGAGAGGTAGACTTACGTAATTGTGGTGTTGCAAGTAGATCGTAGTGCAAACCATGAGTTGGCTAATGCATGAAAGCATTTGGTGGGAGAGAGAGATGTAACACAGATAGTACACATGATGTAAATTAAGATGTATTGTAGGATACAAGTAACTTTGGGAATATAAAGAAGTCACATTAGGTGACATGAATGTAATAGTTCAGTTTTGTGAAACATTACATATGCATCAGTGCACTTGAGTAAAGTTTAAAGTCCACATAATGATAAAAGATTGAATAGTAATATGGATTTAATTTATTCAACTATGTGAATAATTAATGGATTTTGGGGGTAACTTTGTTTGTTTGTGTATTGTTTATGGGATTTGTGTTCTCATTATTTGTTTGAAGCCATGAGTTTTACTGAATTAAAGTCTTTAGAGTAGAGTTGTGCCTTATCATTGTAGAGTTCATACCTTTTAGCCTCAAATCCAAGATATGCAACTGCTCAATGGGAGAACGGTACACGCCTGAGTCCTGATGCTAGCTGGAGGCAGAAGCATATATTCCATCGAGATTACTCACATGGGTACATGGAAATTGATGTCCTGTACAGTGATTTGAGCTATAGGTACGACTAAAGTCGGTCTAGATCTTGTGCACACAACTCTATTAAAATAACGACTAACATGAATTAGGGGATGACCGCGCCTAACCTTAGGCAAGCTCCGATACGAACAATATAAATTTTGATAAACACCTTCTACTATATATGCTCACTTATTTATCATGGCGCTGGTATGTGGGCCGGTTTGAAATACAGGTCACCATATGCGCAAGAGGTGTATTTCATTATCATGGCGAGACCCAAGTGGGGCATTCGACAGTACAACCGAGACCTTGGAGGTTTGCTGCGATGTCTTAACGTGGACCACCTCCCATGATATATGTATTTCATTATCATGGCGCCCAACGTGGAACTTATGGGATTTAGGGAAACCCCATAGATTTTTATGGTATTTCATGGGGAAAACCATAGTAATTATATTTTTGCCTCAAACTGTGTTTGAGTGATTTTTGAGTTCAGTAGGCTTTTGACGTAACGCAGAGTCTCTCTATTGAGAAGAGGATTACCCAAGGGTATGAGCGCTACACACCCAATCCATAATTAATCCATAAATTCAAAGTTTATTCAATTTTACAAAATGTGTACAGTGTTTTGCGTCTCTCTCCAAAACGTATCCACACATATTTCCAGGAAGCCTGCCTGCATCTCAAAGTATATTATTGTAAGAATGTCGGGCACAGAGGAGATTTTGCAGGTGATTGCAGGGTTGAAACAGCATTTTGACGCTGTTAATGAGCAAAATAAGTTGGAAGCAAAGGATTTCCAGAATGAAATAAACACTCGTTTAGATGCCAATCAGGAGGAAATTAATGCAAATCAGGGTGCAATGAATCATAATCAGAGTGAATTGAATAATCGGTTAGATGCCAATCAGGAGGCAATTAAGGTTGAGTTAAACGATAAGTTAGGTCAGATGCAAGAGGTAATTAAGACTGAAGTTACGGAAACTGTTGTAAGCATTGTATCGGAAATGCAGGTTAAGACGGATAAACGTTTCGAGGCTATAGAAGCCAAACTTGAGAGTAACTTACAAGCGTGTAAGCATGCACAGGATGAAACCAACAGTAGGTTAGACGCGTTATCTAACGACATTAAGGATATTCAAATCCAAAATGAGGCGAATCTCGAACGCCAAGCGAAACAGTTCGCAGAATTTACTCGTACGGTAGATCAAAGGTTGGAAGAAAACGACAGTAAATGGGACACGAAATTGAAAACCTATGCTAGAGCAATTAACGGTGATCTAAAGAAACAGGATCAGAATATATTAGGTCAATGTCAGGAAATAGGTGAGATCAAGGCTGTTGTTAACGAGAGTAAAGAGCTGGTAGGAAATATGAAGGGTCAGATGAGCAAAGTTCAGCAAGAACTGGACCAAGTTCAAAGTGACATTGTCGTAGTTAACAAAAGGCAAGAGGAGAATAGAGGTGGAATCATTAAGATCCAGAATGAAATGTCAAAGGTCAATGGACACATTCGAGAGGAAATCAAAGGATTGAGGGAAGAACTCGAAGTGAGAGAAGGCCAAAAGACAGAGGCAAACGACAAGACCCTTGCTCAGATAATGGAAGATGTAGAGGATGAAAAATCCCATATAAAGCAAAGTCTGAAGGAAGACAAGCAGAAAATATTTCAAGTAGCCGAGGAAAATCGAGATAGGCTTACCAGAATAGAGAAAGAGGTAATTACCCGTCTGGAAAGAGCAGAGATGCGCCACAATCAAATGGAGACTATGATAATTGCGCAAGAGGAAACCCTCATGAAAGATCCTAAGTCTAGCGAAGGCAGCATGGACGATATGAGGAGAACTAGGTGGGCAGATTTGGAAACCCAGCCTATAATAAGGAGTGCTACAGGCCCAGGCGAAAGTCCTTATATGACGCCAGGTGCGCCAGTTGCAGCATCGACGCCACACGAAAATTCTATGCACACACAAGTGATAAATGTTATCAGAGCAAGTGAAGAGAAACCAAGGAAATTCTCAGGTAGCCACTGTAGTATGACACCGAAATATTGGCTAAAAGAAATGTCTGAATATTTGAATGATGCGCGAATACCGCAGGAGGGCAGGCTACGAGCTATAGAGAAATTAACAGAAGGGGAGTGCGCATTATGGTTTCGCAGTTTCTGCTACACTTTCGATACTGTTGAGGAGTTTCGAGAGGCATTTTTGAAGAGATACTGGGATCCAGCGACCCAACAGAATTTACGGTTGGATTTATATTCAAAAAAATACAGCACTAACAATCCAACGAAGTATGCAGAATTCTTCATATCACAGATGTGTCGGTTCAAAGAACTTGATCAAAAGACAAGCGAGCTGAAATTATGTATTGCTATCACCAAACAGCTTCCATGCGAGATACAGAGACTGCTAATCTCGGCTAATGCAAAAACTGCTATGGAAATGGAGACAGTTCTTAGACAACTGGACCTCACAACAGCAAATACGATGCGTCAGAATCGAACCGTGGAACAGGTACATGTGACCAACACGCAGACTGGCCAGTATCAAGCTCCAAAGAACAACAAAGCTACTAGCACAGATACGTTAGATTCCAACGGACGTCAATGGGAACAGGAACCCAGAAGATGGCAGCCAAAATATAAAGGTAATGCTGGCAGGGAAAGAGGCCGAAATTCTTGGAACAAGCAGAATACCAGGGATAGGCCGTACCAAAACAATGGGGGTAACAATGGCCAAGTAGGCAACAATAGAAATTGGAGACCCCAGGAAAGAAGACGTAACTTCGATGATGAGGTAGAGGAGCGATACCACGCTTCATTGCAATACCTCAATGAAAGGGGAGATGAGCCCCAAAAACAACAAGTCCACTGGCAAGAAGTTATGCAGAATAGGACGTCGCCAGATAGATATGGAGACGGAGCTAAGAGTTTGGAGCTACAGCGCAGCGAACAGGAGAGAAGAAACTCTAAGGGGACGGGCGCTATTGAACAAAAACCGCCAAAATTAGAAGAATTTGGAAATGATGGATGGAAGTCAGTCAACGTCATCAATTGGATAGCCAAACCAGAAGAGTTAATTGAGGATACGGGAGGATCACAGGTCATGGTCAAACGAGAATTGCCCATTATTTTGATAAGAGTGGCAGGGTAGAAAATAATAAGTTTATTGGATACGGGTTCAACAGTGTGCCTTATGACACAAGCTTTGTATAATGAGATAGCGCAGAGAGAAAATGTTTTGAAAATACCTATCTCAAGTGTCAAAATAAAAGGTGTAATTCCAGACAGAACGATGGTATGCAAATATCAAGTATTCGTAGAGTTACAGATAGGAGGCTCTACGTTTTCACAGAGTTTTCTATTAGTAAACAAACTGCCTTTTAACCTGATTATAGGGGCACAATTTATAAGGGAATACCGAGTGATAATCGACCTAGCACAGGACAGGGTTATGTTCCATGTGAATGAGGAAGCTGAAGGCTTAGAGGTCGCACTCAATCAGAATGAACCAGGGTCAGATGAACAAGTATGGCATACATACAGAGATGTGGCTGAGGAAGAAGTGTTAGCTATTGAACAGTTAGAAGAAGAACTGAAAACACTAGCCGCAGACTTAGAAAAAGATCTGGAACCCGAACTGGAAGAACATATTTCGGAAAAGCTTGAAGAAGCAAAAATTGGACCAAAAGAGAAGGAAAATTTAAAGCAATTATTACTGGAACAGAAGGAAGTCTTTGATTCGAGACCTGGTCGTATGAAGAACTTCACTTATGCTTTCCAAGTCAGTGATTGGACACCATTTAGGCAGAAACCCTACCCTATAGCCGAAAAGCACTATGCTAAAGTGAAAGAGGCAATTCAGGAGATGTTGGAGGCCGGTGTTATTGAGAAGACACCTACGCCTTACGTAAGTCCATTGGTAATTGTACCTAAGACAGACGGGACTGTCAGGGTATGTCTGGACCTGAGACATTTAAATTTGAAGGTTATTCCGGATTTCGGCCTAGTGCCACCTAATAAGGAAATCCTCAGGAAATTCAAAGGGAAAACCGTATTCACAAATTTGGATATTACTTCCAGTTTCCACCATCTTGAATTAGAGAAGAAAACTAGTCTGTTGACAGGATTTATGTTTGATCAACACACATATACGTTTTTAAGGCTACCTTTTGGGTTGAAAACAGCTGGTTCAGCCCTGATAAGAGCGTTAGATCGCAATCTATCCGATGATGTGAAGGAGAGAACCATCAGATACGTAGACGACATTCTACTCACATCAGAATCTCTGGAGGAGCACATGAGAGACCTGAAGAAGTTGCTAGATGACCTTCGAGAAGCTAACTTTAAGGTTAATATCAAGAAATCGCACTTCTGTCAGAGGGAAGATAAATTCCTAGGGCATGTTATTGATGCAAATGGAGTTAAGCCTAACCCAGATAAATTGGAGGTAATTCGGAATTTCCCTCGACCCACGAAAGTTAAGCACGTCCGACAGTATTTGGGAGTAATTGGATTCTTTTCGAACCACTGCCCAAATTATACTACGACAGTAGCACCCTTGCAGGATTTATTGAAGAAAGGCGGCAGAGGGAATTGGACGGAGCAATGTCAAGAAGCATTCGTGAGGTCAAAGCAAATGCTTTTGGAATATGTGAAGCTGGGATACCCGGATTATACCCAGAAATTCATCATACAGACGGATGCATCACTTGTTGGTGTAGGAGCGATGCTATTCCAGGAAAATGTTGATAAGCCTGAAAGGAAAATTTTTATTGCCTTTATAAGTAGGAGGCTGAAAGCCCATGAGAAAAACTACACGATTACAGAGATAGAGTTGCTCGCAATTTTATACGCGTTGCAAACATGGCATAAACTCGTGTATGGCTTTCAAATAGTCCTCAGAACAGACCATAAAGCTTTAACATTTCTGTTAAAGACAGACTTGTCTAGCCAGCGGTTGACAAGATGGTCCCTGTATATTCATCAATTCAATGTGGAAATAGAATACTGTCCAGGGAAAGAAAATGTAATACCGGACATATTAAGCCGTTACCCTAGAGAAGAGGAAACTCTCGCTGTCCAGATTGAGAATCGAGATCAGAAGACGTTGGATGATTTGAGGAATCTTACCAACCTACAACGCGAAGACCCGTGGTTGAAGATGATGATCGATTACTTCGAAGGACGATTAGCAAGGGGAACTGCAATATACAGAGAGGCAGAGGCATTATCAACAGATTATGTATGGTAAAATCAGATACTACACAAGTGGGATGATGTGGACCATACCCGACAAAGAGTTGTCATTCCTGCATCTTTGCAGAGGAGATTGGTGTGGCTAGCACACAGAGCATTTGGACATCCCGGAATAGATAAAATTACCGCTCTGTTGAAAGAAGCATTCACTTGGCCAAAATTGAGAGAAACTGTGAGAAATGCCATTAGGACATGCGATTTGTGCCAAAGGGTAAAGCCAAATCCATTTTTAATGAAACAACGACCTATTCCGTTGTTACCGGAGAAGCCAAGGCAGCTATTAAGCATAGATAACTTTGGGCCATTGCCTAGAGCACGTAGAGGCAATAGACACATTTTTGTAGCCATGGATGTATTTTCAAAAATGGTGGTATTATGCCCCATACAGAAGACAAGTTCAAAGCAGGTATTGAAACGCCTGAAAGAGAGAGTTATTCCGATTCTTGGGAAGCCGGATAACATCCTCTCAGACCACGGAAGTTGCTTCACAAGCGCGGAATTTCGTCGAGAACTGGAAACTCTAGGAATTAGGCAGATTTTATCTACCATTCGCCATCCTGAGGCAAGTCCAGTTGAAAGAGTAATGAGAGAGATCCAGAAGTACATGAAGATCTACTGCTCTGAAGAGAATTGGCGTTGGATAGAATTCCTAGAAGTAATTGAATACTGTATAAATAATACGGTACATGAGGCGACAGGTCAGGTTCCCGTGACTCTACATTTGGATCAGAGGCCGGAAAGACCGTGGAATGGTGTTATTCCATTACCAGTAGACGCACAGCCAGGACGAGAATTGAGGATCCAACGAACCTTCGAATATCTCCAGGCACAAGCAGAGAGACGTCAGAGGAGAAATCGTGCGAAGAGGTATCACAGACCGCTTCTCGTCGGTGAAAAAGTGTTAGTCAGGAGGCCAGCCAGTTCAGATCCAGGAGCAAGGAAATATAAGAAATTCATTTTTGGATATCACGGCCCGTTCGAGGTTATCAGAGACCTACAGAACAATGCATACAGAATAAGGCATTTAGAAACAGGAAATGAGGTCGTTATGAATGCTGCCAACTTAAAAGTTTACTATTCGCCAGACGAATTTGACGAACAAGAAGAAGTATTAGCAGCACACACCCAACTGAACGTGGACGGCAAAGTCAGCCAGGAAGTCAGACCTGAAGTTTCACGCAGCGGGACGGAACGAGAAGCAGACAGCTTGCCCAGTGAAGGAAGCGAACAACAAGAGTGCCAGTGCATGCCAGAATTTTACAAAGAAATGGTTGGAGTAGCGAGAGAGGTTGAGGCCATAAATACGACCCTCCGCTTAGAGAATGAACAGCTTAGGGCTGAGCGCAGAGTGGAAAGGGGAACCAGACTAACCTACTCACAGCCAGACGAGGTGAAAGACCTCTAATGTAAACATAGACAGTCGGACAGTCAGCTGGTTACTTACAGAAAGTCACTTGCAATTGACTTTTATAAGTTTTGCAAGGGGAATATGAACCCGAGGTGGTCATGCTGACTGGTCTCGAACGTGGATCTCGGAGATAAGTTGAGCTCTGAATGAAGGTTCCACCAGGGAACGAACCCGAGATCTGTGGAGGGTATTTCATTGTAAGAACCCCTAGAAGAAATTATATATTTAATTACTGATGTGATATCAGTTGTTACTGACATTATTTAGTGAAATAATGCAGGAAAATAGTGGAAGATAGCATTATTTGGACTACATGAAGTAGGCTATGCTGGATTGGAAACACAGGAGTTTCAAAGTTTGACGTTTTGCAAATAGCCCCAGAATTGTGGGAGGAGGCCCGTGGCGCCACGTTTATCTTGCTGACCCAGATAAGTCGTCTGCAAGGGGTCGGGAGGTTAAATAATGACCAGGTTCTTCCCCGTTTGAGAATAGACTTGAGAATGGAACGGGAAGATCCCAAGGAAAATCATTGATTCCTCATGATTGGAGCAATGCAATGACATGAGAGTTGCGCACAGGTGAATCTTTAGCCAGGAGGCTAATTTTAGAGCCATAAAACGGCGAAATCAAGGCATGTTTAATGCAGTGCGTAATGTTACAGGACTATGGGTGTTCGCGGATGGACTTGAGGATGTTGCCAGGGATTCCCAGTGAAGTAACGTCCCCAAGCCATGGATAAGATAATTAATATAAATTAAGTGGACGATCGATCCTCGAACACACATACATTTTTGTGACCAGCGAAGAAAAAGGAACAATATGGATATTATTCCAAGTTCAGAATCACCCTAGGAGAGGAGCTGATTTATCGCGGGAATTCTTGCCCTACTTTCTGTGTGAAACAGATAAAAGAGGGTGGACCCAGTCGAAGCGAACAGTTTGACAGTTGACCACAGTTTACGGCGTACAGTTGAAACTTACAGTTCGTGACAGTTTTAGACCGAGTCGGAGGGAGAGTGGTTTTTGAAGCAGTCGCAGTTGAAAAAGCTACGCAGCGCCCAGACGCACACAAAGACTTAAACATTTCACTGGTAATCAGCATGTTAGCTGTGCAATGTAACACACATGTGAGAATATATTCATGCATGGTCATGAACTAAGAATGAAGTCGGTAATTAACAAACTTAATTATGCGAAATGCATATTACCGAGGTTAGGAGAGGATGCTCGGACTTCAATGTGGGAAGCCGTGCAGTAAGACTGTTATATAATGTTTATTAAGTGCCGTGTGATATACTAGGCAGGACTGTGAAAAGTAATAATTCATGTAAATACAATGTATAATGTTGAGCGCAGTATAGTGATGGGTTATACATATTTGGAGTATACCAGTAAGTAGCGTTCATGACGAGATGTAAGCATATCGCTGCAATAGTAGGAAGATTATCAAGGGATGATCGAGAAACTGTTGGTGAATCCGTGAGCAGAAGATCGGGAGATTCAATCAGGAAGGGGTAGAACCGAAGAAAGGGGCCGTCCGCACCTGTACTTTCGATACATGCTAGGGAATGTCAACCAATCAGGAATTAAAGTGTAACGTGTGTTTGTGCACCGATGTTATGTAAAATATCTCTTAAAGTAATAATATAACCAGTGTTATATAGTGTTATGTGTTTTGGAAGCATTAGCTTCATTATAAAAATGGAAAAGTGTCATGTGTTTTGGAAGCATTAGCTTCATTATAAAAATGGAAAAGTGTCGTGTGTTTATAGATCAGATGTCATATAATATGTGTATTTGCAAGATGGCAATGTGTCACTAAGTAAGCCGATGGCAGGTGACACTGGAATATGGTGGTCGGAGCCACCTGGATAAAGCCGACGTAAGTACCCCACAAATCATGTTACTATAGAAGGATAGTCACTGCATGTGATGTGATTTCAGAAGTATAAAATATGCCAGTAAGAATCAATATTAGGAGGCATATCCTCATATGTTTATTGTTTGATTTCAGTAAAGTTAAGATGTTGTATACATCAGAGAGTGGATTAATCTTTACCACTATTAATGCTACTAATAAAATGGCAATTCAGTTATGTGAAACTTAACATGACGAACGCGAATGTTCCATCATTGAAGTAGTTACGTTGTGTCGGAAGGATAATTTATGTCAGGAATAATAATAATAATAATTATAATAATGATAAACGGTATAATTGAATACATCAGGATGAAAGGTTTAAGCAAGAAATATTTACGCTAATTGGATTATTTATCTAGCCAAGCAGTAGATTACATTAAGGGAAGAGAAAAGAGTTAATATTAAATATATTGTATTAATGGGAATATAATTATGCACGGGAATGTTGGAGCTTGACAGTGAATTGAATTTGTGGCTTGATTAAGCAT
Organism: Meconema thalassinum; assembly: GCA_946902985.2. Classification (NCBI taxonomy): domain Eukaryota; kingdom Metazoa; phylum Arthropoda; class Insecta; order Orthoptera; family Tettigoniidae; genus Meconema; species Meconema thalassinum. The sequence goes on from OX336393.1 coordinate 184,014,605, forward strand.
CGTAGAGTACAGTTAGAGTTCTCTTTATTATAGGGCGAGATCGTGGACAGGTAAGGGGCCAGGTAGTCTAATCGACGTGTGAAATCTCGTACAGCATGAGCGTACAGAGATATTAATTTATGCCGGAGCGTATTTAGTGTGTAACCCTATCTCCGATGTTGGATATGAAATGTTCCGGGTCCGAATCCTGTGGTAAGCGCGGGGAGAACATTGGACACCTCGACGCTATACCTGATTCCCCGAGAACTTAATGTTGAGTGATTCGGCTCGTTGAAGCGAATCATTGGCGGCAGCTGTTGACTGACCGTAATATTTTATTTGAGATACCGGCTAACCACTAGACCTGTGTTCTATGAATCTCGTGCCTTCATATTGTGATACGGACCTGTTGAGGCCGTTATTAATGTCCAAAGGATAGGATTAAATATTCAAGCTCACCCAGAACCATTGCATAATATTCAGTTCAGATCATATGGGATCACGTGGATCATTGTGACCACAATGTTATATTCGAAGTTGTAATACTGCTTGGGAGGTAAAAGTCCAGGAAACGGGGAGACAAGGGGCGGTTTACAGCCGTGAACGACCCTACTCTATGTCCATTGTATGCAGGCAGCTCAAAGGGGCTGGGGTTGCTAGACTAACTGTGAAGGTTCGCGTTCTTGAGCGGACAGATTGAAGACCTTGCTTGTAACGAAAGGAAGAATTGTTATAATGTGTAATGAATGTGTGTGGTTTAGAAACACATTGCTAATCATAGATTTCCCTGATGATATACAAATTTAGCAATCTAACGAATGGTTGGATGTTGTATTTGTTACTGTCACTGACACCTAGTTAATGAAGTTGGTTACTCATTGCCACAGGCTACGCTCGTAAGGGTAGCGTAATAGTATACTATCCGACACAACGATAACAGAAGTTATTTAGTGAAATCACAATGACATGCAGTGTAACTATAAAAAGAAGGGAGTGGAGGGGTAGACTTACGTAATTGTGGTGTTGCAAGTAGATCGTAGTGCAAACCATGAGTTGGCTAATGCATGAAAGCATTTGGTGGGAGAGAGAGATGTAACACAGATAGTACACATGATGTAAATTAAGATGTATTGTAGGATACAAGTAACTTTGGGAATATAAAGAAGTCACATTAGGTGACATGAATGTAATAGTTCAGTTTTGTGAAACATTACATGTGCATCAGTGCACTTGAGTAAAGTTTAAAGTCCACATAATGATAAGAGATTGAATAGTAATATGGATTTAATTTATTCAACTATGTGAATAATTAATGGATTGTGGGGGTAACTTTGTTTGTTTGTGTATTGTTTATGGGATTTGTGTTCTCATTATTTGTTTGAAGCCATGAGTTTTACTGAATTGAAGTCTTTAGAGAAGAGTTGTGCCTTATCATTGTAGAGTTCATACCTTTTAGCCTCAAATCCAAGATATGCAACTGCTCAATGGGAGAACGGTACACGCCTGAGTCCTGATGCTAGCCGGAGGCAGAAGCATATTTTCCATCGAGATTACTCACATGGGTACAGTACTTTCTACTTTCCCAAACTCGCGCGTTCTCTTCGTAAATCCACCAGAGTACATTTAAAAAAATCTATTATACGATAGAGATACAGAAAAATCTTTTAAACCGGGAGTGGTGGCGCGGGGTCTTTTGTGACCTGGCGCAAATTTGTCTTGTTAGAGTGTTAGAGACCTTGGATACCACATGAAGAATGAAAATCCACAGCCTGCTTCCAATCTCCGACCGGGACAGAAATGGAATGAATGAAGCCTCCATCCAGTGGCGAGGATATGAACTGTGCCGGCAGCCGAAGCCTGTCGCACTCATCTGGGGCAATGATTAAATGAATCACAGATGAAATGAAATGATAGTGGAGAGTGTTGCTGGAATGAAATTTTGACAGGGAAAACCGGAGTACCCGGAGAAAAATATGTCTGCCTCCGTTTTGCCCAGCACAGATTTCTCATGGAGTGACCGGGATTTGAACCACGGACCCAGCGGTGAGAGGCTGCCGCCTAAGCCACGGAGGCTTACACCTTGGGTACCACATACCGAAGCTAAATTGTATAGGTTAAGAATGCAAACAACGCTCTTAGGTTCCTACGTTCGTTGCCAAGAGCCGACTGCGGTGGCGTCTGGTAGCTAAGTTCTGAACTAGTAGTCGTTGAGGGTGGTGTTTGGCGGCAAAAGTAGGAACTATTTGAAAAAATCAAAAGTCTGCAGTCCTTACTTGAATTAAAAAACAGATAACACACACTAATACAGTCATCACAGTTAACACCGGATCAGACAGATTCTACACACACACAAAGTCCACGGGGCTACATGACCACGTTGTCGCAGCCCCTAAACTTAAGAACCAACCAACCATCTCCCCACATTCCTTCCCGTTAGTCTGAGGTCAGTACCATTGTAATGAAAGGTGTTCATTCTTAGAGATCCCCATAGTTGATTTATCGAAAGCCTGATGTTTCGAAAGTTTTGTAAATATTGGTTGGATAGTTCCTTGTTGTTTCATTTAGCTACTGGGCACATCGTAATAATTAGCTCCGTGTACTCATTGGGTGTATAAAATTTGTTTCATAACCTGTGCTAGTGTGGTATCTATGGATCCATGTATACTGTTTGGTAACCTATGCTGTGAAGCTAATATGCATTTATTTTCAATACAATATCATGCAATTGAATTAATAAATCCAATACATCAATGTATGATACATAAAACTTAGTGATTTTGTTATCAGAGCAAGGGGTCAGGAAGTCTACCGTGACACCTCTCATGTTGCATTAACAAGCGCCACCTTTCCAGGGTTAAGAAAAATGGCTGCGTTAGTTAGTTATTTTGTTAGTTATTGTTGTTTTAAGAGACGGAACTACGAGGTCATATGCTCCTAAAAAGGCTGCTTTAAAAGCAAGAGTAAATAATAATAATAATGTTATTGGTTTTACGTCCCTTTTAACTACTCTGGCTTTTAGAGACGCCGGGGTGCCGGAATTCTGCCCCGAAGGGGATCTTTAACGTGCCAGTAAATCTACTGACACGGCTCCCTCGCATTTGCGCACCCTCAAATGCCAGCTGACTGCGCCAGGATACGAACCTAGCAAGAGTAAAGGGACATGGGACAACAACAAAATGGAAGAAGTTGTTGACTATTTTTCACTGAAATATTTTTCTAAATATAAACTTTCCCCTTTTTTTGTCGGAACTTTTCAATATACAAAACTGAACTTTATAGATGTAATTAAGAGTTTGGTGCTTTTCAGTCGGTCAACACGAATGTACGCAAAAAGACCTGGGTTATGACTTAATCCTGAAATAAATTACATGAGATTAATAAATACACTAGGATGACCAGTTTCGAACGTCAAGCGATCATCATCAGATCCATTACACTTAGGCTACAAAATCTATGTTTGAAATACAGGTGGAAATATTTACAATGTATACAATTATTTAGTTGCAATATATATGATGTAAGGTGAAATGCTAAATGGTGATAGATATCCGGAGTTTGTAATTTGGAGTGATGGTTGTAAAAATCAACTTTGTAATATTACAGACTATTACTTATCTGGTAGTCTTCCTTGCTGGAGCTGCGCGCAGTTTTCGTGTTCACTGTAACTCACGGTGTGGTCGACCACACTTGGAGTTACATAGTTGATTTTTACAACCATATAATCACTCCAAATTACATACTCCGGATATCTATCACCATTTAGCATTTCACCTAACATCATATATACTGCATTTAGCATACACTGACAGTTGCAGTACCAATACTGCAACTAAATAATTGTACATATTGTAAATATTTTCACCTGTATTTTCAAACATAGATGTTATAGCCAAGTGTAATGGATCTGATGATGATCGCTTGACGATCGAGACTGGTCATCCTAGTGTACGTATTAATCTCATGTAATTTATTTCAGGATTAGGGCATAACCCAGCTCTTTTGGGTACATTCGTGTTGACCGACTAAAAAGCACTAAACTCTTGCTTATTAAGGCAACACTGAAAAAATGGCTTCAAACCACACAATAAATGTAATTCCAAATTTTATATTTTAATATGCTCGTTTTGCAAAATTTAGTTTAGTTTATTTTTGCCAGATGGAATTGCTTATGAAAGTGGTGTTAAATTTATCCAATGTTAAAAATATTCATGAAAAATCAAAAATCTTGTGTCACTGTAAGAAGAATTTCCTGCTAATAGTTTCTGCGAAAAAGGTAAATAACAGTTGGATATTAGAATGGATAATATATTTATTATTTATTATTTATCGTATGAATTTTAGTGCCGGGAGTATCCGAGGACATGTTCGGCTCGCCAGAGGCTGTAGCTACTTCAATGCGGACACCCATAGGGTGCGCTACAAGTTCCGTTCAATTTCAAGTAGTTCCAACTTTCGCTACCAGATGTCACTGATACCTAGTGGTGAACGTTGGAACTTTTGATAGAGCGTTCCAACGAAATTTAACTTAGAAATTTGGCTTCACACAAGTTGAGTTAGTGGAAGGATATTTTACCGCCGGCTTTTCTTCCCCCCCCCCCCTCCCCCGAAGGAAGGCATACTGAAGGATTTTAACGCTATTAAAAAATCCGACGACTTCGGCTGGATTTGAACCCGCGATCTTGGGCACAGCAGTTCAGCATTCTACCAACTACGCCACCGAAGCCTGGGGAATATAGGTCATTCCGGAGTCCCTTAACTGAAGTCATTATCAGAAAAATCCAAATTAGCATAATATTGTTGTATAATATGTCTATTTTACAATCTAAATAACATATAGAAAATTTAAGCGGATATTTTTACAAATTCAGAAATATTATGACCTAAAAATTAAATTAAAAGTATGGTGCTTTACATGCAAATAAGTTTCAAAATACAAGAAAAGCTTCTACGAAAGGTGAATACGTTATATCAAGAAATAACCTTGAATCTTGTTAACTAGACAGTTGAGAAATTGTCAATACGGAGAACGTTTACAACAATCCTTGAATTCTTGTTAACATGACAGTTTTGGATACTTCGAGATGGATAACTATGCATTTCTGAAAGTGGGACACCAGGACACTAAAGGTAATATTCGGCGGCTTCGGTGGCGTAGTCGGTAGCATGCTGAGTTTCTATGCCCAAGATCGCGGGTTCAAATCCGGCCGAAGTCGTCGGATTTCTTAAGAGCGTTAAAATCCCCCAGTATGCCTTCCTCCGGAGGGGAAGTATAGCCGGCGGTCCCATGTCATAGATTTATGGCATGTTAAAGAATCTTCCACTAATTACACCTGTGTGAAGCAAAATTGTATAGGTTAAGAATGTAAACAACGCTCTTATGTTCCTACGATCGTTGCCAAGAGCCGACTGCGGTGGCGTCTGGTAGCTAAGTTCTGAACTAGTAGTCGTTGACTGTGGCGTTTGGCGGCAAAAGTAGGAACTATTTGAAAAATTCAAAAGTCTGCAGTCCTTACTTCAATTAAAAAACAGATAACACACACTAATACAGTCATCACAATTAACACCGGTTATCAGACAGATTCTACACAAACCCAAAGTACACGGGGTACATGACCGCGTTGTCGCAGCCCCTACACTTAGGAACCTACCAACCAAGGTAATATCCGATTCAAAATCAGCAGGTATTTATGCGGAATGGATATACCATTCCAAATTGAAGGTTAAGATTTCCCAAACAATTATTCTGTTGAAATCCGATCATGAACGTCTTTATACACATTTTATTATGTTGTCACTGTGCGGAGGGTTGGCTAGATTACTCCTTGATTTCAAAATTCTTTGATCAGATCGTTATTCAGTGTGTAGGTGGCAATCATGATTTATGTGGTATTATATATAATTCGTTGAGCCCATCTAAGACCACATTAAGTCTTGCTACACTTGGCAATTTGTTTCGCTTTCCTCTGAGCCCAGAATTCCCTCATTCTCTGTGAGTGGGCCATCTTGCGCTCCACGGTCCACGTGGTACCTTGTCTTCTTTTCGGGTTCGGTGTCTCGTCTCGGATTAGCCCATTAGTCAGTATCTTTTTGCGGAAGAGATCTTGATTGAAGGCGTCGTCGGGTTTTAGGTGCAGAATTTTGAGGTCGTCTTTGGTATTCATAAACCAGGGCATTGTGGTTTTGGGTTTGGAGTCAAAGAAATGAAAAATCTGTTTAGTTAGCCTGTTTCCGTCCATTCGTTTGAGATGACCGTAATACCGTGCCCGCCTTTTACGGATCGTTTCTGAAATTTTCTCTATTTCACTGTAGACTTCTTTGTTGGTTTTTTTTTATAGTGGATGCCATTCTTGTAATTTGATCCCATTATACCTCTGACGATTTTGCGCTCTTTTTTCTCCAGTTCTTCCAGGAGTCCTTTATTAGCATTTAGGGATAGGGTTTCGGCTGCATACATAACTACTGGTTTCAGAACAGTTTCATAATGACGTAGTTTAGTATTTTTGGACAGGCATTTTTTGTTTTATATTGAGCGCGATGTTTGATAGGCTATTTCGAGTTTGCGTACTCGTTCCTTGAGTGCTTCTTGGTCCAGTCCACTTTTCATGATGATCTCTCCCAAGTACTTAAACTTTTTTTTTTAAATATTGCAATATTTAAGAAATTGCGTTGAAATCTTATTTTCTGTCAATTGGAGAATAAATAACAAAAACGCAACAGATTATGACAGAAATTCTTAGCAGTCTGTTTGACAATATGAGGAAATCATACTCCCAAGTTTCAGAAAAAGTACTGTTGAGCTGGTGCGCCTAGGTGGCTAGTAGGCTACCACTTGTCTTAACCCAAGACCTCCACAAGAGATTGCAGTTTGATACGGTGTTGAAATTACAGTAGTACGTATTGCATTACACAACTGTGAACTTGTGAACAAAGGCAAGGCTCTGAACTTTATATGATTAACGAAGACGGGTAGATCAGGTGACGGCGTGCTTGTTAATAAGACGCCTTTGAGTCTGCTCCCGGTCCTAGTGGCGGTGCAGAAATCTCATTATGCAAACATCTTCCGTGTTGAGTGTATGCCCGAACTTGTAGGTTACAATAAACTCTCAAAGGCAGCTGACACGAGGTGTATGAAATAGTATTTTCTCTCTCCCTTAACACACATCATCACCAGTAAAATCTGATGTACTTCGCAGCATAGCCGTGCTCCCTTAATCACACAACATGACTGAAATGTATGCTGAAGTCCAGAGAACGAAGGTTCGAATCCCGGCACGGACAACAGCCATCATAATTGTGTTTTTTCCTCGTTCTTTTTACACTCCCTCCAGGAAAATGCCGAGCTGGTACCTTGTTTAAAGTTTTGGGTCTCTACCCCAATTCTGTCGTTGTTGCTGTTGTTGTTGATGTTGTAGTATGAGCATTCAGCCTTTAGACTAGCTTGATGCAGCACTCCATGCCTCCTGCCCTGAGCTAATTGTTTCATCTATACATAGGTACCACACCACCGAAACATACAGAAACGCAGAACCCCCTTGGTCAAGCAGGAGTGGGCAATCTGTAAACACATTAAAACTATTAAATTGAAATCTTAAGTTTCTTTGTCCACTTTTCAATGCAAAATATCACTCTGCCACTAATGGTACATGTTTCGGCACATTTTGCCTTCTTCAGCCTTTCACCACAATAATAAAATAATTTTCATAATATAACAAACATTTTCATTAAAAATGTTTTTGAATTTACTGTAAGAGAGAGTACTTACATGGGTACTTTTCTTTTCTTTTCTTTTCGTAGTCGTTTACCCTCCAGATTGGTGGAACCCACGGACTCAGCGAGGGAACTCACCACTACCGCCTCTACGGGCAGTGTCCTAGAGCTGGGAACATCTAATCGGAGAGGATACAACTGGTGAGCTGTGATTGGCACGTCACCCAGGCGGCCTCACCTGCAAAGCGAACAGGGGCCTCATGAGGGAAGGTAATGGATGGTCAGGATGGATAGGCAAGGAAGAGGGAAGGAAGCGGCCGTGGCCTTGAAGAAGGTACCATCCCGGCATTTGCCCGAAGACGAAGTGGGAAACCACGGAAAACCACTTCGAGGATGACTGAGGTGGGAATCGAACCCCCTCTACTCATTTGGAACACCCGAGGCTGAGTAGACCCCGTTCCAGTCCTCATACCACTTTTCAAATTTCATGGCAGAGCCGGGAATCGAACCCAGGACCTCCGGGGCGGCAACTAACCATGCTGACCGCTACGCTACGGAGGCGACTACATGGGTACTGCCCCCGTAATTGAATTATAGTGAGACCACGGTGGCTATATTGGAAATTATGAAGAAATTTATGGCTGTCATGGTTATGACGTGGATGGTCATGACGTAAGCACGGATGTCGCAGACGTTATACCAGCAGGCTACTTGAGCTGAGATTCCTTATGACGTCAGCATTTATTCGAGAAAGTTCCGAGATTTACGACGCAGTCGCAGGAAACGTGGAATTGTGCTGAGGAAGAAATTATGCTATTGGAGGGGAGGCTCGAACCAATCAACGATTGTTTGAAGGAAGACGGAGATTGCTGAAACTATGGTATTTTTAATACTTTTTGGAATGCAGAATTGTGGAAATCCATTTGCAGTAGAGGCATTGATTTGGAATTTTGGTGAAATTTATTTCCAGTTTTTGAATTTTGAAAATCCGTCATGTATTGACGAAGTTGGAACTTCGAGCGATGACGCAGTAACACGCTATGGAAGGGATGGATACGCCCCTCATGAAGTTTATAAAAGGCCTTGCGCGGAAGAGAGGAGTCTCAATCGTCAGGTCTCATATCGCATATCTCAAATCGTCAGATCTTCAGTGATTATATAGTCGTTTTGGTGAGACGTCGAGTGATATTAGTAGAGAGAGTCGTCTTTATAACGCGTGGTGAAGCCACCGCATTAAACGAGATTCAAGCAGACAAGCAGTGCAAGTTTACTGTGAGTAAAACTGGGTGAAGTTAAAACGCACATTATAACGCGTCTACAAGAGTGGCTATGAACAGTTAGCGGTTGCCTATAAGCTAATCCTATTGTGCAGTGCTACATTAAGCAGTGTAGTAAATTTGAACAATTTCAAGGAGTTATTTTAGAAGATATTTGCAATTTTAGACGACTGACAAAAGTGATTTTCTCGCTTCCTGAGAAGCACTTTGTATCGTCAGATCCTACGCTACGGCTGACACTGCTAGTATAACAGGGAGACTTCTGATTGCTTTTGTGACACAACGCTACAGTACTATGGAGCAGTTTAATAAGGCAGTTTGTTCTTCTATTACCATAACCGAAGAGAAGATGGAAGGCTAAAGGACTTTAATGCAATTGGGACATGCATTGTTGGAGTAAGATAGCAACATGGAACTTCGCTAATTGCCATTCCATACAAGCGGACATGTGGTGAACAACCATCTACACCCATGTTTCGTGGCTCAACGCTGTATACTATCAAACAGCAATGGAAACGATTTCATACTCACTGAATATGAATATTTCAATGGAAATTACTACAAAAACTTCATGGCGATTTTCTACAAGATCTTCAGGGATTTTTCAAGAGAGGTCAGGGTAGTCCCGACTCACAAAGAAGAATTTTGCCGGAAGGATGTCTTTTGTCTTCATGGAGCAGTGCAATTTCCGGAGGAGGAAGCAGTTCGATTCTCCGAGGGTGCTGTTTCCTGTTTCGAGGATGGAGCTCAGCTTTAACTTGGTGAAATGGATCCATCAGCAGTCTTCTTTGGGGAATTTTCCTCTGGAACTTCAATCGGCAGATAAGGTAGTCGTGAACGTTTCTTGTATTTGAGTTTTCTAGCAATATCTGAGCAACCATTTTCCCATATTTTTTGTCCTCATGCATTTTGCCCTATATTCTTGTTTGAGATTCCTATTCTCAGTACACCTTGATGAGTTATGCCTTTTTCGACGATTTATTAAGACATTGTTATGTCATGGACATAGTTAAATGATTTTGGATCAGTTGAGACTGATATTTAGATATTTCAATAATTTGCTTATTTTTTTTTGGTAGTCACGATTTGACTATAAGTTAATGATTTTCATGGCAGATTTAATTTCAGACAGCGTGTCTCTTTATTAAAGTAATTTCTACCCCAGTTTAATTACTTTGACCAATTTTCTGTCATCATCAAGAAGGAAGAACATTTAAATGATTTTAGAGCGTTAAAATCTCTTGCGTTGTCGACGATCTTGGAAATACTAGTCGTTATTTGAAATTGATTGCAACACAGACAGTTATCGTCAGTTATGAACGACCATTGCATCATAGACAATTTTGTGAAAGATGAACTTTAATTATGAATTATTGAATGCATTAAAGTCGTGAACTTTTGTTAGGAGTTTTTTCAATTAGAGATTTGAATAATAATGTTTGCATTCCACAGTCTAATTGGGTTCTATTCGACTATTTTGCAGTTTAGTCGCACTTTGTTTGATGATAGTATTTTTATACTACAGTACTTTGAAGATGATAATCTTAAATTTTGATAGACCAGAGAGGCGTATATAAGCGTATTCACTATTAAATTTGTTTGTGATTGGCAAATTTTTACTTCATTTCGATTCATGAATGAAATCCACGAAGGTTAAATGACAACAGTTTTGAAACTATTAATGATTATAAGAATTTTTGAAGTGGAACTATGAATGTATAATCGCTAGTGCAGCGAACGTGTTGAAAGTCGCTGATGTATAATGCCCTTGAAGTAAATGAAGGAGGTTCCCACAGTAATTAATGATGTTAAAGAATTTGTTAGTGGAGGTTTTTGTAAATTCTGTGGAAGATTTTGATGCCGTATATATTAATATATGATGAATTTTGGGCCTATTTAAAATGCAGTTTTGTGCATTTATTTTTATAAGCGACGTATTTACCGCTGGAGTGTATTGTACTTGTCCTTTGAAAATGAATCAAGTGAATTTACTGTTATAATTAACAAGAGTATTGAAAGAATTTGAGATAAGATTTTGAATGAAGATTACCGTCACAAATAATTATAATTATTAAACATTTATTAAACCAGATTGTGACATTAATATGTATAACTAACCTTCATTGGTCGATTATATTGACACGATTATGAAATTACCAACCGGATGAACATGTGGTTAATGTATTTCTTAAAATTAATAATTTGAATAATTTAAATGTTAATATTGTAAATAATGATGTAAATATCTTTAACAATAATGTGGAACGAAAGTAATGTTAGAGGCGTGTTTAAAATTCTTTTTGTCTTTAATTATATTATAAACAATTTCTAATTGTTATAAATTAATTTATGAGTTTTTGTTAAAAACATTTAAGAGTTTGTTTTATACTCTGCTTATTAAACATTTGGATGCTAATTTAACAAGTTTAGGGATTGTCAGAATAATCCAGTGGTATGTGAGTAAAGCATTTGAAAGATTTGCGTAACAATATTTGTGATGTCTTGCGGACATTTAAAGCTTTTGAGAGTGCTGGATTCTTACGCAACGTGGCTTGACAAGTGAGCCCATTTGACAGGTGTGCGTCATGTTTGAAGGGTAGATGGCAGCTGGCCAGACAACTGGTTATCAGCGGACGAGGTCGTCTACAGTGTGGCCTTGCGCCTATAAATACAAGTGTCATGTTTATTAAAAGAAAACAAATGCTCTATAAATGTGTCTCGTCCTGACTTCCTTTTTCCAGTCCAAATGTGTTCTAAATGTCACGTTATTTTGAGCTCGTGGGAGCTAACATGTTGTATAATAACTTTGCAAGTCCTATAGGAGGACATAGTCAGATTGACATGGGCTACTGATAGCCACATTTATTTTGGTTCATTTTTAAATGTCATGGTCAAGATTATTGTGGGAGCATACTTTAAAGATCCTGTTGTCAACCCAATCCCCGAGATATTTATAAGAGGTAAGTAAAGGTAAGTATAAACCCTCGTCTATTTTGGTGTGTTCCACAATAATTCCTTGTTAACTTCTGTGCTCAAATCTCGGTAGTATCTGTCAGTGCCATTTTCATTGGTGTAGCTGAGCCGGTGCGGTTGATTTTTGGCAATCCGATTGAGGGGGGCGGATATCTGACAGCCTACTATCCGGGTAAACGGGGACAGAAGGATTGGCGACCCTAAAACGTGGGGCTGATTCAACATAAGTGGATCACCAGGTTGAACGCCAGAAGATTTGGCAAACCTAAAACGTGTGGATCGATAGACTCAAATAAAGAGGTTGATTCTTTGTTAGATGTCTAGGCCAATTGTAGTATTCAAGAGTGTGATTATATAGGAATTAAATGTTGTATTGTATTAGGAAAATTACACTCAGAAAAGATCAGATCTTATACAACTTGAGAAAGGTTAAATTGGCTGGAAACTTAGAAAAATCGCCTATGATCTGGAATCTTATTTTATTTGACCGGCTTATGACATTTTAGTCATATTAAAGATAAAATTAAATTATTTGGATTGTAAATGTAAATTATTTGTGTTAGGATATTTTAAAATGGACCAAGGAAATTTTAACATGTGCTTGAGTTTGTTTCAACATGAAGTGTCTTCGAAGGTTAATTATAAGGTAGTTATAAGTTAGATTTAAGACAGAAAATTGATCAAATTTATATATGGTGAAAGGTGTTGCTCAGATGTTGTTATTTTGCTCTTTTGATGTATGTCCCTACAGCAGTCTATATTTTTGAATAATATTGTAATGGCAGATGAAAGTCTGAGAATGATGTTAGAGGAGATGTCTGCTAGTTTGAAAGCTAGCATGGATGAAAGTTTGAAAGTTATTCAGACCAGTTCTGCTAACTTAGAGGATAATATGTCGCGTTTACAGATTAATACCCAAGGAATCGAGAATGCTGTAACTGACATGCGCTCAGACATGTCCAATGTCCAAAAAGATTTATCCAATGTGCATAAAAATGTTTCAGAGGTTAAAATAGATGTGTCTAATGTGCATAAAGATCTTACAATGTTGAATTTAGATGTTGCTAATGTCCGAAGTGATATTTCTTGTGCTAGGGCTGAGGTAGTTGTTGTTAAAAATGATGTTGCGACTGCCCAAGACAAGGTTGAGGAAGTCCAAAGAGGAATCCAAAATGTTAGAACTGATGTGTCCAATGTTCAGGTTGATATTAATAACATTCATTCGGATGTAAACGAGATGCAAAGTGACATAAATAAAATTCAAGTAGAAGTCAACACAGTTTTCGTAGATATTGCTAAAGTCCAAACTGATGTAAATAAAGTCAGGGAAGAGATAGAAAATTCGAAAACACTTTGTACACGTAATATAAGTGCATTAACGACTAGGCTAGTTGATGAGTCAGTTAGAACGACAGCATCTTTAGCAGGTTTAAAGTTTGATGTAGAGGTCATGAGAACCCAGGTATTAGACCATAATAGATTACTTAAAGAAGATATCGAAGTAGACATAGCAGAAATGTTAACGGCAAATGTAGCAGTATGGAAAGACGAGTGGAATAGGTCAAGTGGGGAACATGTAACCCAAATTCAAGAACGTATTGAAAGAAATCTTGCCAGTACTCAAATAGATATTAACAATGAAGTAGTACAGATTAGGAAAGATTTAAGCGTCAGGATGGATTCGCTATCCGAGAGACAAGTAGAAGATAGAACACAATTAGGTCAGGATGTGCAAGCATTAAAATCTGCATTAGAGGAACAGATTCATAAAGTTGTCTCTGATGTGAATGAAACGACGAGTAAACTGCAAAATTTGAAGATAGGAGAAGCTAGTTTGATGGAGACCTACAAAGAAGAGTTAATCAAGAAAGTCATAACGGAGATTACTGACAAGGATACAGAAGGCTTGGCTTGCGAAACCAATAGGAATTATGCCAGAAGATATAACCTAGATCCAGAAGAGAGAGACGTGACTCCTGAAGAACGTATATCCAGATTCAGGGAGGAAGATGACGAGAGGAATATGGAACCTGAGTGGAACTATCGAGATAGTGGGAAAAACTACCCGGATTCATATCCGAGGAATGTCACGGTCATCAGGAATTTTGAAGACAAACCACAAAAGTTCAGCAACACTGACAGTTTGACGCCTATAGAATATGTCAGGAACCTCAAAGATTATTTCATCGAAGCTCACATTCCCAGAGAGAGAGAGATGAAGATAGTGGAAAGATTTTTGATTGGAGGACCCCTCGAATGATTTCGCGCATTTAGATACACGTTCAGTAACTTTGACGAGTTTGCAGAGGCGCTAATCAAACGATTTTGGTCCATCGAAGCGCAGAATTCGTTAAGAGCGGAGGTTTATTCAAGAAAATACTCAGGTACTCTTCCAACGCGGTACGCTGATTTCTTTACGAGTCAATTGTCCCGCTTGAGATTTTTGCAACCCCCTTTGTCAACGGAGCAACTAATTGATGCGATTTCTCGTATGCTGCCTGTGGAGGTGAGGAGACTAATCATTTCGTCAAACATAAGGGATTTGACCAGCATGGATGAATTACTGAGGAGGTTAGACTACACAAGTCCAATGCCTAACGTGGTACAGAAAGGTCAAAGGCATGACTTTAAAGAAATAAATACGGTATATATGGACCAAGTCCAACAAACTGACAAGCCAGATGAAGAGAAAACTGACAAGGTAGGTCCTCACAGGAATAATCAGTTTCGGAATAACAGATCGCAAGGTTACCGTCCGTATCAACAGAGAAGAGGCTGGAAGTATAATCGAGGCAATTACAACAATGGAAGAGGCAGATATTACAACAATAATGGTTATTATTATTATTATTATTATTTATTTACCATAAATCGTACACGAAGTATGGAAGGCCTAGTGAAAAAGGGCAAGCCCCACATACATATTTCATGCTCCACAGGCACAGCTTACATCTACATTTGTTTTAACAATATTTACAAGTTTTACAAAGATATTTGCAGTATTTACATATTTAGAATATTGACATAGTACATTTTCCTGTTCACTCACTCTCTCACGCACGCACTTTCATAACCTCAATCACTCGATACATTCATTCATTCATTCATTCCATTCGGATATTCATTCATTCATTCATTCAGCGAGACAATCAATCACTCATACATACGTTTATTTATACAATGTACCTTTTTACGTACGGCTTGAATTTCCGAAGAGGCAAGATCTTGGCATCCCCTGGCAGCGCGTTCCATAACCGCGCAGAGCGGCCGTAGAAACCTGTCAGGTAAGCATTGCTACGTGCGAAGGGCGGAACGAGGGTTACACCTCGTCCTCTCCGAACTGAGCGATATGCCAATGACAGTCGGCAAAAAGGGTCAATATTAATGGAACTTGTAAGGGATTTTTTAAGAAAAATTAGATCAATTTGTTTGGCTGTTGCCTCTATAGATGGAAATTTTGACAAAGGGGAAGGGGAATAACGATCTATTAGCCTCTCTGCGCGGCGCTGTACACGCTGGAGCTTGTTCATGTTTTCCGCTGTAGTGGGATGCCAGGCAGGTAAGCCGTACGTTAATATTGGACGGACCATGCATGTGTAAGCCATCCTGAAGGCTCTAGGTTTACAACCTCTCATGTTTCTGTACAAGAAACCCAGAACTTTGGTGGCCTTACATCTTGCCACTTCACTTTGAATGTTCCAATTCAGGGTGTCGGAGATTGTTACCCCTAATAGCTTTAAGTTTGTGCACTGTGGGATGACACTGTTCATAATTTTGTATTCATTCTCAATGGGTTTTTGTGACCTGGTTATTCTTATGTATTTACATTTTTGTACATTTATATTTAAATTATTCACAGAACACCACAGCGATAAGTTGTCCAGATCTGATTTAAGACAGAGGGAATCTTCTTCACATTTAATGCCCCTGTATAGCACGGTGTCATCTGCATATAGTGACATTGATGAGGTGACACAACCAGGAAGATCGAGCACATATATAGTGAAGAGAAGAGGTCCGATCACAGAGCCCTGAATCACTCCAGAAGTAACTTGAGCAGCCTGCGATCGAGCTCCTCCGTACACCACACACTGTGTTCGACCCTCTAGGAATGACCTCACCCATGCATGTAAGCTACCCCGTATGTTAAGCTGCTGTAGCTTTAACAAAAGTCTTTCATGAGACACTTGATCGAAGACCTTAGCCCAATCCAGTGCAATACAGTCCACTTGTTTCACTTCTGGCTGATTCAAGTAGAACTGAAACTCATCAATGACTTTTGTCAATAGAGTAGTGCAAGAACGACCCGGAAGAAAACCGTGCTGATTTGGATCGAGCAGATTGTTCTCCCGTAGGAATTCCAGCACACTGTTTGCTACTAGCCGCTCCATACATTTACAAATTATAGATGTTAGACACACCGGTCTGTAATTTGCAACATCTTCTCTGTCACCTTGCTTATATATTGGCACCACGTTAGCACATTTCCACTCACACGGAACAGAACCTTGGTTGATAGACAGGTTGAATAACGCACACAGAGAGGGCGCTAATGCTTCCGTACACTGCAGCAGGATCCGTCCGGGAACATCATCTGGGCCGGTCGCCGCATGTGGTCTAATCTTCCGTAGGCTCTGAATCACCTCAGTTGTTGTGAAGTACAGGTTGGAGAGTGGGAGGGGTGGAAGTGATGACCTTGGCAGAAGCAGGTTCATGGTCATACCCGGCTTAGAAAAGTTCTGCTTGAAACTGTCACTGAACGCTGTTGCAATATCTTGGGGTGCACTTAGGAATTTACCGTTACAGTGAAATGAGGCTGGCGCAGCGGTGCCGCGTCTTCTGGACAAAAATTTCCACATTTCACTGGTGCTGCTTATTTTGTGAATATAATTGTCGTATGTTTCGCGAATTAATTTCTTTGTTTGGTTCCTGATGTTCTTGTATTTTTCCCACATGATGTCGGTTGAGCAACTTTTCCATTTCTTGTATAAAACGTTCCTTTTCCTAATCATTTTAATGACTTCCTTCGTCACCCAAGGAGAATTTTTCTTCCCACTAATGGTTATTTTCGGTATAGCTATATCCACACATTCAAAGAAACAATTTCGCCAGGCGTGCCACACTGAGTTGATGTCGCTGGTGTCCAGAATACATGGGGTGGGAAGGTGTTTGAGGAATAAAGATGATAGCAGTTTCCAGTCTGCCTTTTTGTAATTGTATACTGTCCTCACTGTGCTCTTGCTGCGTGGTTTGTTGTAATGCAATGTGGTAAAGATGGCTGCGTGATCACTGAAACCGGGTATGACTTCAGCTTTCTGTACGGAGGAAGGAAGGCTTGTGAGGAATAGGTCTATTGTGGAGCGTGTAGTTTGTGTGATTCGAGTTGCTTCGGTTATTAATTGGTCAAGGAATAAATCGTAGAATGCGGTAAGGAATTCATTAGCAATGGGATCCTTGGGAGTGGGAGGAGAGTTTTGCCAGTCTATTTCTAAATTAAAATCGCCTGTTATGTAAATGGCCTTGTATTTGTGCTGGATGTATTGTACACGACGGAGGGACTCCAATAGTTCATCATTGATGTGCCGAGTTGAATTTGGAGCACGGTATACAGAGCCTATTAGAAATGTATTGTTTGCACACGTGAATTCCACCCACACAGCCTCAGCATCAGTTTCAAGCTCCCGTTGGCGAACAGGCCTTAACTCAGGTTTCATGGCTATTAGTACCCCTCCCCCTGATGTCCAGGTTCGATCTTTGCGGAACATGGTGTATGTTACCGGAAATATTTCTGGGTCGTTAGTGGATTTTTTCAGCCATGTCTCCCCTGAACACACAATTGACGGATTAAGTGCTGTGAGACAAGAACGCAGGTCCGGTTGTTTGGAGGGACATGTTACACTTCGAGCATTGAAGGAAAAAATGGACAATGCTTTGCTATCCGAGGGTGTTACGTCACTATCTACACTATTTGCACTCTGTGTCGATGTATTAAAAAATGAGTTAGAGAACTGAGGTAAAGAACAGTTCCAACACAGCCACGATTGTTTCCCAGAGGTGATTATTTTGTGTTTTGAAGCACTGATTTTTGCACAAGTTCTGTGCGCTTGAGAGTGGCAAGATGTACATGTCACAAATAACTGATTCACACGACCCTTCGAATCACAAATTATACACACCTTATTCGGCCCTGGGTTCATCTCCACATCTCCACTGAGAGCCACAGACAGCACCACGAGATGTAATAATGTAGCGGGCGGTCTGGCAACCCCGCGCAGTGCTGGGCGCCCTCTGCCTGCTGCTGTGACTATCAGCCCCTCGCTTCCGCACCATGTGAGAGAAGATATATTGAGTTTACAAACTACCATGAGGTGTTCCTTCAGGTCCGAGTTCACACACGAGTCTTCAATTGTTAAAGAATGATCGAGGATCTTTTTCGAGGCACCCACTGAGCTTTTTACTAGGTAGAACACGAGGAAAAGTTGGAGCACTCTAACTGCTACACACCCGCTGGCCGCCATCTTGTTATAACAGAAATTATAATAGAAATAACCAGAACCATAATAGAAATCAGGATTCTCAAGGTCAGGTTATGACACCCGATCAGTATCAGGAAAGAGAGAGGGAAAGCCAGCAATACCTGAAAGAACTACGGGAAAAAGAAGCCGAAAATCAAAAGAAAAGGCAGGATGTTGTAATCGATCCTGGGCCTTCTACGAGCCAGCACAATTTTGAGGTCGGTAACACAAAAAAAAAACGCCGATTTCTCAACGACAATGAGAACTTGTAAATACATTGCCACACCACACCTAATTACAATTAATGAGATATATGAAGTTACTGATGAAGATTTACTAGAAGAGAGGGGAATCGTCAGAGAGGAAAGACCATGTGCCTTACCTATTATTTCTGTACGGATAGATGGCCAACAATACAAAGCCCTGATGGATACTGGTGCAATTATTTCCATCATTTCAGAGGATTGTTATCAAAGTCTGCTAAGAGGAGAGAATATGACAGTTCTACCTGTTTCTACCGTCAAAGTGAGAGGGATTTTCCAAGATAAGGCAGTGAAGTGCAAGATTCAAGTGTTATTGAACTTTGAGATCAATGGAAGGAATTATGAACAGATCTTCATTGTGGTGAGCAAGATCAATTTTGATATGGTGCTTGGAATCGATTTTATATCGAAGGTCGGAGCTATTATTGACATGAAGAACAGAAGTATTAGCTTTAATGATGGGTACATGATCACAGAAGAGATAGAAAAACAGGACGTGAAAAACAGTCTGGAAATAGACCTTAGGGAAGAAATTTTGAATACCATAATTAATGAAGTGGAGAATTCAGCAGAAATACCCAGTAGAAAAACTGAAGGATTTGAAGAAATTCAGGGGGAATTTGAGGATCTGATAAAGGAATTCCAAGATATTTTTGATGAAAAGCCTGGATTGATTAAGGATTATAAGTACAAGATAAGGCTGACAGATGAAACCCCTTACCAGAAGAGAATATACCCCATTCCTGAGAAATACTATCAAGAAGTACGAGGGTTAATCAGAAAAATGGAGGTAGACGGGATTATTAAAAAACAGGCGTCGTCTTATATAAACCCCATCACAGTAGTGAAGAAAAGTAATGGTCAGATACGTCTTTGTCTCGATGCCAGGACCATCAACTTGAAGATTCTTCCAGAAAATGACCGACCACCCAAGATTAGAGATCTGCTTCGAAAATTCAAAGGAAGAGCATGTTTCAGCGTTCTTGACTTGACGTCTTCATTTTATCAAGTTCAACTAGAAGAAGAGAGTATGCAGTACACTGGATTCCTATTTGACCAGACGTCATGGGTCTTTGTCAGAATGCCTTTTGGTATGGTTAACAGTGGACCAGCACTTATTCGAGCACTTGATAGTAAGCTCACTGATGAAGTGAAAGAAAATGTAATCTGCTACATTGACGATTTAATCGTATCTTCACCCAGCGCCGCAGAACATTTAGTGCACCTGAGAAAGTTGTTCGAGAATTTAAGGGAGGCCAATATCAAGGTGAATTTTGGAAAATGTCAATTCTTGAAGAAGGAGATAAATTACTTGGGGCATACAATTGATAAAGATGGATATCATCCAAACATGAAAAAAGTAGAGGCGATCACGAGATTTCCAAAGCCAACTAAGGTGAAACAAGTCAGAGAATTTGTAGGCGCATGCCAATTTATTAGCAGCCACTGTCCGAGATACTCTGAAATTATGGCTCCTCTATATGACTTACTCAAAAAGAATAATAGATGGAAATGGAGTACCACAGCAGATGAGGCTTTTGAGAAAGCAAAAGAGATGCTCAGAAATAACGTGAAACTGGAGTACCCAGATTTTGAGAAGGTGTTTTATATTGAGTCTGATGCATCAAGAATAGGCATTAGTGCAGTCTTATACCAGGAAGACGAGGCAGGCAACAAGCACTACATTGCATTCACTAGTCGGAAGTTGAAGAAACACGAGGAAAACTACTTCACGACTGAACTTGAAGCGTTAGCTTTTGTGACAGCTTTGCAAGCGTGGAAGAAAATCCTGCTGGGACATAAAGTCATCATTATTACTGACCATAAAGCACTACAGTTTATGCTGCAAACTGACATGTCAAGTGATAGACTGACACGTTGGGCTTTGTTCACCCAACAGTTTAACGCTACTATTGTCCACCAGCCTGGGAAAGATAACTTACTGGCTGATGCGTTATCACGTAACCCTATTAAAAATGTGCAGATACACCATGTACAATTGGAGCAAGAAGATCCTGTTGTCAACCCAATCCCCGAGATATTTTTAAGAGGTAAGTAGAGGTAAGTATAAACCCCCGTCTATTTTGGTGTGTTCCACAATAATTCCTTGTTAACTTCTGTGCTCAAATCTCGGTAGTATCTGTCAGTGCCATTTTCATTGGTGTAGCTGAGCCGGTGCGGTTGATTTTTGGCAATCCGATTGAGGGGGGCGGATATCTGACAGTCTACTATCCGGGTATACGGGGACAGTACTAACAAGTTATTTTTACCCTTTTTCTTGAAAATGCTCAAAGAGTATCAACTTTATTAGATGATTTCATTTTCAAGATTGTTGACATTTATTGTTTTACTTTTTAGTGACATTTAGAAATAATCTACGTTGAAAAAACAATATTACCCTATGTGAATATACAGGGTGTTCATATTTGCTTGGTAAATACATTCTCGCTCACGCGCTCCACCAGTGACGACTCAGTTGCCGGCTGCCGTGCGAGCAAACACAGGGCAGAGTACGGTGCCTAAAATCAGTATCATGCTTATTTACTCACCATGTTTACAGTAGATTCTGAAAATGTTCCCCATCCACTGTCAAACTTATTCGGCATCTCCTTATGAAGTTTCCGGTTACTCTGGTTAATTTAGCTTCAGTAAGGAAATAACGACCTTTACGTCTATTTTTATTGTTTACGGAACCTGTACGTTTGAATCTCATAGCCATTTGTTTTATTGTCCAATTTATAGGAATGTGTCTCCCTGGAAATTTCACTCGAAACTTTTGTCTTGTTCCAGTGCAAGATTTTCTGAATTTTATGTACGTATTGTGCAGATATACACGTTCACGTAACGAATATTTTAACTGAGGCATATACACAATCACAATAAAACACTATACAATACGATATACAGTACACAGTAGCTTTATAAAACAGCCAATTAGCTCGGAGTTCACAAGTCTACCGCAGGAAGAGTGTGGGAATACGGCTGGAGAATACGGGTGCCAATCTGTATAACAGCCGGCCGGTTATTGGCTGGGGACCGCCGGCCAAGGTCTAGCGGAATCGCCTTGCCAAGCAAAAATAATGACCCTGTGTATTAAATGTGACTAAATTGCTGTCAATGGCATAGTATTGTGGTGAAAGGCTGAAGAAATCACAATGTGCCGAAACATGTACCGATAGTGGCATAGTGATAATAATAATAATAATAATAATAATAATAATAATAATATGGTATGGCCTTGGGTGTCGGGTACAAGCTTTGTTATTGGCCACCCAGAGGGTAGCTTGCATGTCGAATTTCGTTGTTCCTTGAAGCACTATGAATGTCAAGGAGGTTAGATATCTAAGCTCCTTGAACACTATAGTGCTTTCTAGTAGAGAAATTAGGAACTTTGTGTTGGCGGAAACTCCCGAGAATTAATTTTGCCATTATAAACACGGCCTACTGAATTCATATGGGTTCTTTGACATGCCAACATCGTATGACATGCGTGTCGTAAATTTTTTCCGCCTTTTAAAAAAAAAATCACTTACCACGGCCAGGAGCGAACCTGCAAACGTGGGGTTAGTAGACCGACACGTTAACCACTCACCCACCGTGGCAAGCTAGTGGCTGTATTGAAAAGTGGACAAAGAAAGTTACTATTGATATCAATACGTAAAACGTGAATACCCTGACGAATGTCAAGGACATGCATTGAATTGAAATGTTCATTGCAGCAAAATAGCCAGAGCAAAAATAACAAGTAGTTCCGTGAAGACCTAAATAGCGTATTTTCATATATCCTACTTAGTTAATTGCCTCTATCAACATACACAATTTCACGTTGATTGCTGTAATAGATTCGTAGATATTGAGAACCGTCTAAATATTTCGGATGGTGCCTATGTTGGTTTTTTATATATGTAGACCATAGAGTTATGTATTGCAGTACTACAGTACATTACGTTTACTGCGTAAGTGTATTATTCAAACATCAATCGCATGATAAGGACGCTAGAAATAAAAACGAGATTTTATAATTTCGCACAGACACCAACTTGTGGTTATGAAAACAATTGAAATAAATTAGATGTCGGTGGATTAAAGTTTGTATAAGTTCATTACTGGACCTCTGCCTTCTGCCCATATGAGCTACAATAAGCACCAAAACTAGATATGATAGGCTACAAAAGACATTCTGTAGGCCTATACGCAAAATAAAATCTTGTTGATAAAATACTACGCATGAAAAACATTTCAATATCGTAACAAGATTGATTTACAGGGCTTAAACAAGGAGGCTTAGAGAAAATCTTCATCCAGATGGACTTACTGGAGCCTGAACTCCAAGAAATGCTTTGTAATTTTAATACTGTATGTCCGTGTGTTGGGTAGTCAGTCCGGAGGCCGGTTGAATCCTCAGAAAGTAGCACCGTAGGCTTTGTGGGTGGCAGTGAACAACATAATATCCAGACCAATTTTTAATCATTACAAAAGGTGTTTATGGCTAAGAAATTTTCTTCGTAGGTTCTCGTCCCCGTCACTGTTACCGGCTAGGCCTAATTTGATACTCTCAGCCTACTGTTCTTTCATGAGGGAAAACCCCAACGTTTATATCGCAGAACTACTGCTCACTAGAATGGAAATAATACAGAAACAAGCTAATCCAAGCAGGCAATCACTTACGTTACAGTACTTAATTGCATTAGAAATGTTTTCACAGGACGATTGTCCTGAGGTTATGGGCACCATGTGGTTCAGATCTTTTATTTTTAACACCGGCAATATAAATACTGTATACCTAACATTTTGTTGTTTTGCTGACTGTTAAATTTTCTCTTGGGATATCTTGTTTCCACTTATTTGTCAAGCTTGCTTCTTTCGGAAAAGAAAACTCTTGTACTTTTGGTACCGTTCGATAATATTCTCTACACCTGGTCACACAACGCCTATGTGCCATTTTGCTGATTAATACTAATACGAATATACAGATATACTAAAAAAAAACTTGTACAAAACGTCCACAACAACTTTGTACATTGATTCAAGTAATTTGAACTAAGAGCAAAAACTATTGAAGCTACACCTAGCCACTATCACCATGTTATGACTACTGTTGTTCGAGCAGGGAAACTATTGTCAGGGAGTGCGGAGGCCTTATATTCTAGGTGGCGATTCCAAAACTAATATAACTTAATTAGTTTATGTACTTAATTCAAACTTATTTACATAAGGTGGAATAAAATACCGCTAAAGGCCACGAGAACCCTCTGTGGACTTGTTAGACGTGGGGTCAAGTCCCACCGTTAGTCGTCCTTGAAATGATTTTCCGTGGCTTCTCATTTTTAGCCTACTTTTCACATTTTGCAAAAATGAGGAAAAAGTAGACTTATTAGATCGGGCAAATGTGTGTCTGTCTGTCTGCCTGTCCTTCTGTCTGTCTGTCCTTCTGTATGTATGTCTGTCTGTCTGTCCTTCTGTATGTCTGTCTGTCTGGCTGTGTGTGTGTGTGTCCCCTATCAACTCCTAAACGGCTGCAGCAATCGAAACAAAATTTGGTAGGAGTAAAGATCTATACCTGAATATCTCACGGCCATATTTGAAAATGATGTCAGTGATACTAACTGCTAAAAATCGCAATTGAAATTTGAGCTCCATGTTGGATATCTCGGAAGGTATGAATGGGAGCTATTTCAAAATTGGCACACGTATAGATAATAATATTGCAGTTTAATTTCCAGGAGGCCATACGTGGCAGTGTTGCCAAAATGATTATAAGTCTGCTGATAGGTCCAATTTTTAAATGCATATAACTTCTACACTATCAATTGGATTACAACCAAATTTCGTATGCGTTACGTGTACATAAACAGATATGACTGAGCGTATTCTTAAGGGCCACCAGGGCTGCCAACTGTTAATAAATGCTCTCAATTTTTTAAAATCCAAATACCCATATATCAAAAAGCATGCAAGCCGACAGCTTTAAACTATGCACACGTATAGTACCTGCCATTCTATATTAATTTGGAGTATCGTATATACGTCAGTGCTACCAACATGGTTCTAAGCCTGCTGAGAGGTCCAACTTTAAATTCATATAACTTCTATACTATCATTTGGATTACAACCAAATTTTGTGTGTGCTATGTGTACCATAACGGATATGACTATGCCGATTCTTAAGAGTAACCAGTGCTGCCAACTGTTAATAAAAACTGTCTCTATATTTGTTACCCTATTATCAATATATCATAAAGTATGCAAGCCAATAGCTCTAAATTTTGCACACGTATAGTACCTTGCATTCTAGATTAATTTGGAGTAACTAATATGGGCCTACGCCAGTGCTGCCAACATGAGTATAAGCCTGCTGAGAGGTCCAATTTTAAAATGCATGTAACTTCTGAACTAACTAATGGATTTCATTCAAAATTGACACAACAATAGATCATATTATTTCAGATTATTTCTGACCAATACATGTACGTCATTGTTGCCAACATGATTTTACGCACGCTGTTAGATCCAATATTTAACTGCTTGTAACGTCCATGCTATCCATTGGACTTCAACCAAATTTTGTATTCTGTACCTTAAGAGATGGAACTAAGAATATATTCAGTCACCAGGGCTGCCAACGGTAGTTCTCATTAGGCTACATTATGCCAGGTATACAGTATTTCGAACTAATTAGAAATTTCGATATTACCAACTTAATTTCGTCATTATTCTAGATAGATCCATATAGATTAATCATTGGCATGAATCTTATATTTTAAGAAAAGTAGGCTCTTTAGTTCGTCACGGAACTTCTTGTTGATTCTAAGAAAAGCTAGGACGGTACGTGCCACGGCCGCTTCCTTCCACATCCTTGCACAGTTTAATTCACCATAATTCATTTAATATCTCATTGACTCTTCTCATGAGGTTGGCGTGAGGAAGGGCATCCGGCTGTAAAAACATCCACTACAAGGACTTTCATCGCATCTCATCCCCGTTGGAAAATATTTATAATAATAACAATTATAATAATAATAATAATAATAATAATAATAATCAAGGAGGCAGTGACTCAGTAGGTCAGCTTGTTCATTTTATATGGTTATTTAGCGCTACAGTTTAGATGTTAATTTTGGATGATTTACTACCGGTATACTTGACTTCGGAATGTTTGAGAGTGTTTTTATGATCATATTTGACATATTTGAACAGCATGACATTTTGTTTACCTGGTTGCTTAGAAATAAGAAGGTCTACAACCAGGTTAGATTTGAACCATATGTTGCGTGTTTATAACTTCTTTCATCCAGTCTCTAACTGAATTTGGCACAGATATTGCTGCAAAATAAATTGTTAAATGGAGTTATGCTAGATACCGCAAGTTGTGCAAATTAAGTGTCGGCTGGTGTGACATCAATGAAACCCAGGATCTACGAGTATAAATTGTAACCTTAGTTTACTAGCACAGCTTTGCTTTCGCCCCTCCTGTCACAGTGAGTATTTATGCATTTCTATACTGCTTGCATGTGCTCAACTTTGGTGAATTGCGTAAATATTTAACACGAAGAGGTCGATTAAGATCTGATAGTTCCAATGCAGGTTAAGGATAACTCGTCTCATACTCGTTCAATATCAGCTTCAAAAGCGTCGGCAAAATTTACAAGAAACGATTACTAGACTATTAATCATTTAGGGTAGGTAGGACTCTTCAGCCGTAGTGAAGGCAACCTGCCTAGGGGATGAAAACCCTGAAATCAAACTCATTGCAGCAGCGTCTGACCCGCAGCGGGCGGCTGCTAACGACGTCTGTTCCCCATGTTAGGGGCGGTCGAAATCATATCCTGGCCGTAGGTATAAAAGGCACACCATCATCATGATGAGATCAAATAAGAAAAGTGGAAATAAAAGGCCGCTACCCGAGGAGCGTCGGGGCACCCTTGGAGCCATCGCTGGGGGTGATATCATACAAGCCGGTGGTGATCAGGAGCTGAACAGGCGGGCCCTGATCGGGGAACACCCCGAACATGTTACAGCCGATGTTGATAGTAGCATCCTAACAGCATTCAACGCTACACCTGCTCCTAGTGTTTCTTCTGATACTCAGGAAACCACAAGAGCAGGCAAACCGAGAAAGCGCATAAAATGGACAAATGAAATGAATATGTACATCATGCGTTCATATTATCAGATAACGAATATGGAAACTGACACTACTGCATATAGTCAGAAGTTGCACGCTGCATTCTGCCAGAAATTCCCTGATATTAATGTTACGGAACAGAGAATAGCAATAAGCGCCGTGCTATAGTTTTGAAGAAACTTATCCCAGAACATCACCTCAAGCTGCTAATGGTTGACGTAACTGCCGACAATACTCATACCTCTGTAGACGAATCCATAGATCAGGAGAGTACACGTTTGATCAATGAACAAAGGCACACCGATCATCGTTCAGATGACAAAGATGTAAGAATATCGCCGGAAGCACTCGGAGATCCAGTGCGGAAACAACTCGAAGATGAATTTGGGAAGGCTCTCATAGAATTTGAAGGGACTGATCCAATAGAGCGGCCCATGATCACGAACCAACATTGCTCTAAGAAACTTGCTACCGCTGTTGTAACAATGAACGACATTCTCTCTCAGAATCTGCCCCAGAAATCATATTGTTTCAACCATGTTCAGACTGCAATTTACGCTGGAGCGATAGCTGTGATACGAGTGACAGGAGGTAGATTATGGCGACCTAAATATACCTCAGGTCGACAGAAGAAGATGCCAGCTTGGGAGATACGTTTACGAAAGTCTGTTGATGAACTGAAGGTAAATATCGGAAGAATGCATCAGTATGTTGCAGGCAATAGAAGTAAGAAGGTTGTTCAATGTGTTAAAATGTTGAGCCATACGAAGAGTAAACATGCAAAGTATAATCCTCCGAACTGTAGCCCCCTTGAGATCCTAGACACATTAAAGCAACAACTTGAGGCAAAGGCGCAGAGATTACGTCGATATAAAGAATCGACCGAACGAAAGCAACAGAACAAGCTATTTGTTACCAATGAGAAACGGTTCTATAGGAATCTTGACGATCCTGGAACTCAAATGGGCAGTTCACCGCAAAAAGAAGAGGTAGAGAATTTCTGGTCATCCCTATGGTCGAATGCTGGAGATTATAACAGCAGCGCTAAATGGATTACGGAGGAGGAGGAGAGAATGTCAGAAATTGACACGATGAGTGACTCTTCGGTATCAACTGAAGATGTGACCTGTGTGGTTAAGGAGACCCAAAATTGGAAAGCGGTAGGACCAGACAACCTCCACAACTTTTGGATCAAACGTTTCACTTGTACTCATGAGCATCTTGCCCGCTGCTACACAGATTTCATCCAAAATCCACAGCTTATCCCCTCTTACTTGAAGCGAGGTAAAACATACCTTCTGCCAAAAGGTGATAGAACCAATGATCCTTCCAAATATCGACCTATCACCTGTCTGTGCACCCTGTATAAGATATTTACATCTTGCATTGCACGTAAGATTTGTGAACACATAAATCTTAATAACATCCTGGCTGAAGAGCAGAAGGGGTGCATGAAGAAGTCTCAAGGTTGCAAAGAGCAACTTGTAATCGATGCAGTTACTATGGAACAGGCAGGAAAGATGATGCGTAACCTCTACATGACCTTTATTGATTACAAGAAAGCTTTTGATTCATGCCACATTCCTGGTTAATCCAAACCCTGAAGATATATAAAGTTGATCCTGCCATCATTATAAGTCTGCAACATATGATGTCCCATTGGGGGACCAATTTATTAATGTCTAATGGAGACACATGTATGGAATCGGGATTTATTCAAATCAAAAGAGGTATCATTCAGGGTGACAGCTTGAGCCCTCTATGGTTCTGTTTGGCGCTCTATCCACTATCATCATTGATGAACAATGCAAAGTGTGGTTTTCCAATTAAGCACCATGGTATAGTCAAATACAACATTTCTCATTTAATGTATATGGATGACATTAAACTATATGCATCCTCTGAGAAACACATCGACAATCTAATTGCAATTACTGCTTCATTTTCTTCTGATATTGGAATGTCCTTCGGATTAGATGAGTGTCGCACCCTCACCATTCGGCGTGGAAAATTAGAGGCCCGAACATTTCAACTTGATGACGGCTGTTTCATAAAGCCTATGGAAGGTAATGAGACCTACAAATATCTTGGTCTCCTTCAATCTAATCGAATTGATCATAAAGGTATTAAAGATAGAACCGTAGCTATCTACAATCAACGCTTTAACAAGATTTTAAAATCAAAGTTGAATGGAAAGAACACCTTTAAGGCTATTAATACCTATGCTATTCCTGCTCTGACATATACTTTCGGTATTATCAAATGGACGCAGACTGACTTGGAGAACATCCTAATTAGGACACGTACCATCTTAAAAAAACACAGATGTCTCCACCCTAAGTCAGCTGTTGAGCGATTGACAATCCCGCGTCAAAGAGGTGGACGAGGGCTCACGGACATTATCCAATTGCATGCAAGGCAAGTGAGGAACCTTCAGAGATATTTTCTGGGAAGACATGACTCTCCCATACATCAAGCCGCTGTGAAGGCAGATGACAAGTGCACACCGCTGGATCTTCTTCACGTAAGGGATATACAGTTAGCCACTGATGAGGAATGTTCAGCCATCAAGCTTCAGCAGTGGACGCAGAAAGCTCTGCACGGTCGTCATCCGTATGATCTCAACCAGAAACATGTCGACATTGATGCGTCGAACGGCTGGTTGACTCATGCGGACCTATTCACTGAGACTGAAGGATTCATGGTTGCAATCCAGGATCAAGTTGTGGCTACCAAAAACTACCTTAAATATATAGTTAAGGCAAATATTCAGGATGATAAATGCAGAAGATGCCGACTAGAACCGGAAACAATTCAACATATCACAGGAGGCTGCCAAGCAATCTCCTGTACTGATTACATGAAAAGGCACAACCAAGTGGCCAAAATAATGCACCAACACCTTGCTCAAAAGCATTTATTATCTGATAATATTTTGCCTTACTATCAGTATGTTCCTGACGCCGTTTTGGAAAATCCCAGTCACAAGTTGTTATGGGACCGATCAGTTATTACTGATAAAACCATACCAGCAAACCGGCCAGATATCGTTCTTGTGGACAAGGTGCAGAAGAGAACCTTCCTAATTGATATTGCAGTGCCCAATTCCCATAATCTGCAACAAGCCTGCTGTGATAAGATCACCAAATATCTGCCTTTGGCTGAGGAAATATGGCAAATGTGGAGACAGGAAAGTGTAGTGGTTCTGCCCATAGTAATTTCTTCTACCGGCATCATCCCCAAATTATTGGCTCGCAGTCTACAAATATTGGGAATACATCCTGGTCTACATATCACCATGCAGAAGGCCGTCATCTTGGAGACCTGTTCCATTGTTCGCTCGTTTCTCAATGTGCCACCTTAAGAGAATTAGCCATACCGTCTTGCAAACAAGCCGACGATATGTTGATATGTCCCACTTATGTGGTGAAATGAATGTAGAAATAATAATAATAATAATAATAATAATAATAATAATAATAATAATATGGAGGTGGCTAGAATCTGGAGACAAAAGAATGTGACGATCCTTCCTTTCCTCCTTTCTCCCACTGGCCTGACATCTAAATCCTTTTCAGTAAATCTAGCCACACTAAATCTTCCCATATACACCCACACTATTGCACAAAAGGCTGCAATTCTGAAGACCTGCAGAATCGTTAGAGGATTTTTGAATATAAACTAGGATTATCTAGGACCCTCTTGTGAAAAGGAGACGTGGAAGGTAATAATAAAAAAATAAAATAAAAAACAAACTGTCAAACGTCTATGTTATATAGTTTGAAAATGTATGCTATAGGCTTTTCAAAGTGTGACTTTACTCATTTTCGTGTATGTAATGTACCGATATAAGTCATGTTACCTACTGTAAGTTGAGTAAATAAAGATAATAATATACGATGGAATACTAGTACATTATGCAACGAGCCTATAATGGCTCTAATTAAGACACGAGTAATTTTATAAAACGAGCGTATGCGAGTTTTATAATTTCCATACGAGTGTCTTAATTACCATTATAGGCGAGTTGCATACGACTGTTTATGTTCGACGATAATTATAATTTTATTATATGTTTTAACATAAATATTCATAAATATCTGTTCAGTCACTAGAATGTTGTGATCGGGTGCTGCGGTGGGTAGTATATCTCACTTGTCCAAGCTCTCTGGACAACCGACGCATGCGCTCTGTGTGCTTCAATACCATATGTTCAGATTGCACACCAGCTTTCAGTAAAGCTGTCACTGAAGTCGTGTCAAAACCACGCACTGTGTAGAAATTGGTTTTGGGGATATTAAGGTACCGGTACAGTGCTATTTCTTGTCTCATATTCGCCAGTTTATTTACGCGAACATATGGACGGTGCGTATTCCATGTCGGTAATTTATTATAGTTCGATGTTGTGTTTATGTCCGACATGTTGGATTTTGAGTGCATGCGCGAAGGTATCGTTACCTAATTGGTCAATGAACGAGCTCTGATTGGCTGGAGAAACTGTATCATAGTGAAAAACGGTGTTATAATGACCATCATTATGATACAGTTTTCTAACACATAATAGTGAGGGTCGAACATAATAGTACATTATGCAACGAGCCTATAATGGCTATAATTAAGACACGAGTATTTTTTATAAAACGAGCGTATGCGAGTTTTATAATTTCCATACGAGTGTCTTAATTACCATTATAGGCGAGTTGCATACGACTGTTTATGTTCGACGATAATTATAATTTTATTAGGCTATATGTTTTAACATAAATATTCATAAATATCTGTTGAGAGTCAGCCACAAGAATTTTGTTATCGGAGAGCGAGCGCGAGACATCTCTCTGTCTTTCAAGATCTTTGACGCATGCGCTCTGTGTCCTTGCAATGACATATGCAAGCCATATGTTTACATCTGCCGTCCCTCAGTAATATTGTCACCGGAGTCGTTTGAATGCGCTGTGTAGAAATTAGCGTTGGTGATTTTAAGGTACAGTGCTATTTCTTGTTTCATATTCGCCAGTTTATTTACGCGAACATATGGACGGTGCGTATTCCATGTCGATAATTTATTATAGTTCGATGTTGTGTTTATGTCCGACATGTTGGATTTTGAGCGCATGCCTTTGACCTAATTGGTCAATGAACGAGCTCTGATTGGCTGGAGAAACTGTATCATAATGAAAATAAGTGTTATAATGACCATCATTATGACACCGTTTTCTGACACATAATAGTGAGGGTCGAACATAAAATTATTAAATACACATTGGTATTTTCTGTTGGTTAAGAATTCGTCAGATCCATTTTCTTGTACTCTGTCAGCAATAAGAAAATATTATTACGTGCCAGTAACTAAGTCCTGCGCACTCTTTCCCAAGTTACTTACATAGAGGGGAAATTTAGCGAGCATAAATATTAATGTGGCTACACAATTTGACAATCTCGAGCATACTTGATCAAACATAGTGTCAAGATTGTGGTTGAGAAATGAATATCTAACAGGCAGGCACTTTGAAAGCTCTCACAGCCTCGCTCATTGAATATGCAGTGTCTGTTAGATGGCGCTGGGGTGCCGATCAGCTCGAGGGTCAATAGGGGGTGTTAGTGTGAACAAGTTAAGACAGGGAGGGGGCATGGTGAAGATATGTGCTGATTTGTGGCGTAGTCGGTAGCATGCTGAACTGCTATGCCCAAGATCGCTGGTTCAAACCCGGCCGAAGTCGTCGGATCTTTAAGAGCGTTAAAATCCTTCAGTATGCCTTCCTTCGGAGGGGAAGTAAAGCCGTCGGACCCATGTCACAGATTTATGACAAGTAAAGAATGGTAGAGTGTAGCCAGATTTGTAGGTTACATTTGGATGGTTAGAAACGCTCGATCAAATTCCAACGATCGCCGCTAGGTGTCAGTGGCATCTCTGGTAGCCAAAGTTGAAACTACTTGAAATTGAACTTGTAAGAAACCCTCAGGCGTTCAATTTAAATACCCTGATATGGCCATTGGCTGCAATTCAATTGTGAAAGTCTGTGTGTGTGTTAGTTTGTTACCTCTTGACACTAAAACGGCTGGACGGATTTGGATGAAATTTGAAATGAAGACAGATTATACCCTGGGATAACATATAGGCTGCCTTTCATCCGGAAATAAATCATTTTTCCCGTGGGACGGGCAACATAACTGAAAAGTCACCAAAATACTCAACCGCGACAAAACATCGAAGTTGTCGCATAATGACCGGACAAAGCTCATTTTACGCATCTCGATGCAAGAAACAATACTCGAAGGCCCTAAAACCAACAGTTTCAAAGATCGCAGAACACTATCTTCACTCTGATAAACGGATGAACTAATGGCAAGTCCGTTTCCATGGCAACATAACCTCAAGGTATGACATCCGATTTTCTATATATCCCTGTAGGAGGCAATGCCAATCCATGTATTATCTTTTTCAAGATATACATAAACACAATAAGAATAGGGTAGCGCGCCTGCCTCTCATTCGGAGGCCCCGGGTTAGATTCCCGGCTCCGTCAGAGATTTTAGACACTGACTTGAGGGCTACAACGGGGTGCACTCAGCTTCGTGAGAACAATTAAGTAGCTGTCTGATAGTGAGGCAGCGCCCCGGTCACGAAGAACAAGATTAACGGCCGAGGGGACTCGGTGCACTGACCACGTGTCACCACAATATCTGTAGGCTAAATGGCTGGGAAGCGGTTGCATGATAGGCCTAGGCCCTTCATGGGAGGTAGTGCCAGGGGTAAAAAATTAGGGAAAGCGCCTTTTATACCACTTTTATTTTTTAAACACTATAGTAGCGGCTACTAATTAAAGGTAGAGATAAAGCTACGTTCAATTGCATAAACACTGGGCTCACATTTCCTGTATAGTTGAGTACAAATATTAGTCTGGTCGTTATTTCAGTAGCAACGAAGCTCTGTGGCGGCTATTGACGGTTCCGTAACACTTAAGGCATCCCGCCATCACATACCTCAATGTGCACTTACAAAATTGTGAACCAGTCTATTTTACTGAAAAGAATTTCTACCAGCGAGCATCCCCTCCGGCAAAAACCACACTCACTACCTTTTCCAAAATTTACACAAGACATGATTTTTAAAGCACTCTTCTGTATGTTGAGGTACAGCGATATACCATATGGAAAGATACAATAAAATGTTGGCAAATCTGAGTTCATGGAACTACTGTTCAGAATAGGCTTTCGGTACAGGTTATGCGGCCCGTGTTCGTAACATGGAATGTTATCCTTAGACAATGCATCTACACCATGTGCGAGGGCAACGCATTTAAAAGATCTCTAAAAACACAATAATCAGGAAATTGGAGAAACATTTGAAGTGGGAGCAAAGATTCAAGGAAAAATAATTTCATCTCTGAGATTTGCTGATGCCATCGTCATCTTGGCCGATACGCCAGAGGATTTGAACGAGTTCTTGAATGGTATGGACTCCGCCTTGGGGAAAGAATTCATGATGAAAATCAATAAATGTAAAACAAAATTATTGGAATGCAGCCGAAATAAATCAGAAACCACTATGGACATCAAATTGGCAGGTGAAACGCTACGGGAAGTAGGAGACTTCTGTTACTTAGGAAGCAAAATATCCAGTGATGGACGAAGCAAAGAGGATATAAAAAGTAGATTGGCTCAGGTAAGGAAAGCATTTCTACAGAAAAGGAATCTGTTGACATCGATTATACATTTAGGTACTAGGAAGTAATTTTTGAAAACTTTTGTATGGAGCGTGGAACTATAAGGACTAATGGTGCAGCAGAAAAGAGGAGAATTGAAGCGTTTGAAATGTGGTGTTACAGGAGAATTTTGACGATCAGATGGGTAGATAGGGTAAAAAATGAACATGTATTAATACTAGTGGGAGAGGAGGGATGTTTCTGGCGACTGCTAATGGAGAGAAGAGATAGGCTGGTAGGACACATATTAAGACACCCAGGAATAGCATGCTTAGTTATGGATGGGAGGGTCGAGGACAAGAACTGTAGGGGTAGACCAGGGTTAAACAGATTGCCTCGGATGTAGGGTGTGGTAGCTATGTAGAGATGAAACGATTAGCTCAGGAGATGGAGGCATTGAGGGCTACATCAAACCAGTCAAAAGCTGAAGACTCTAACAACATCAATCGGGAATTTTAATTACTTAGAGAGGCATGTTAGGCAAAAGGGTTGTTGGAGAATTTCAAT
Source organism: Meconema thalassinum (assembly GCA_946902985.2). Lineage (NCBI taxonomy): Eukaryota > Metazoa > Arthropoda > Insecta > Orthoptera > Tettigoniidae > Meconema > Meconema thalassinum. The sequence goes on from OX336393.1 coordinate 184,049,654, forward strand.
CCCTGGGATGTTACACTGGAAGAGACTGCATAATGTACATCAGCGGCCAAGGTGAGAGATATTTTACTATAGGTCTTTTAATAGCGACATGTTGACGTTCAAATCATCATTAAGTGTGGCAAAATTACACCCAGAATAGCTTATGAAAAAATTCTTTTAATTACCCATATTCCAATAGATTTGCCATTCCAGTGTGCAAGAGTGCAGTTCCCTCTTGAAACAATATTAGCAATTTCTATTAACAAAGCGCAATGACACAAACTTAACAGCAGCAGGTGTACATTTAGAAAAAAAAAACAATTTTTTCCCATGGGCAACTATATGTGGCGTGCTCGGGAGTATCCGGACAACAAAATCGTTATGTCTCAGCAGAAGATGGCAAAACCAAAAACGTAATTTTCAAACGTGTTCACATAGTGTAACATCGTACCCTGCAGACTTTCACAACTCTATAAAATGTCCACTTTGCTGCTCATATAAATATACTGTATGTATCAGAATTTTCAGAATTAGAAAGGACCCACCTGTAGCCCCGATTGATGTAATAAAATAGACCAATTATCAGCAATAAGGCATCGTCCCCATTGTCTAGATCGCGAGCAGAGCCACGGGTACCTGCTAGTATATCATAATTTGAGAAATGAAAGCTTTGAGATATTAGATCGTGTAATGCACAAATAGTGAAGGTATGCAGATAGAAAATAGAGAATGTAAGTGCCTCACTACATCTCAGTCGTCAATGCCCCAGCCTACAACTTCAACTCCAGGCGAATGTCGGGATGGTTCCTAAATTAAGTCCACAGCCATCTTCTTCCCAATCCACAACTGAATTACAAATACAAACAATAGTACAGCCATCACAATAACACAAGTTATCACACAAATTCCATATATATACTCACACTCCCTATAATACACGGGACTATATGACTATGATCTAAATTGAGGAAGGTGGTGGCCGTGGCCTTAAGTTAGGAACCATCCCAGTATTTGCCTCGAGTAGGAGTGGGAAACCACGGAAAACTACTTACAGTATAGCTGAGGTGGGAATCGAATCCTTCTCTTTTCAGCTTTGCCTCACGAGGTTGAGTGTACCCCGTTCCAGCACTCAGACCAGAATTAAATGTTTTTGGCAATGCCCGGATTCAACCTGGATCTCCAGGGCGAAGTACGCTAGCCTCTATACCTCGGGGTGGTCCATAAACATGATATCAATGATAATTTTGAGTGGGTCCTGTTAAAGGGGGACATATTTATAAGATAAAAAATGATGACTTGGATAATCCGATAGCAAAAATCTCCTCCCGGGGTTAGCATTGAACCTGACATATCCGGATTGGAGGATTAAGAAGCATTTTTCAAAGAGGAACAAGTTGTTCCGTGAAGAACTCAACAGCCTATTTTCATATATCCTACTAATATTAATTGCCTCTGTCAACATACAAAATGTCAGTTTGATTGCTGTAATAGATTCGTAAATATTGAGAACCGTCTAAATATTTTCGATGGTCACCATGTTGGATTTTTATATCATAGGCCTTAGATTTATGTACTACTACATGAAGATTATTGTGCAGGTATTTTATTCAAATTTCAATCGCATGATTAGGACACAAGAAATAAAAACGGGATTTTAAAATTTCGCTCAGCCGCCATCTTGTGGTTATGAAAATAATTAAAATGAATTAGAAGCCAGTCGATTAAAATTTGTATAAGCAAATACGGTACCGTATCAAGTTTCACTGCGCTCGGATGGTTAAAACGCAAGAAACGTCCATTTGAATATTTAAATTTCGCGTCGCCGCCATGTTACATTTGTGCTGGCCAGGTTATTGAACGTCCCATAGGTGAACTTATGCTTATAGCCTCTATATTCTTACAACATTTCAGTTTGATTGCTATAGTAGATTAATAGATATTGAGAACCGTCTAAATATTTCGGATGGTCGCCAAGTTGGATTTTAATATATGTAGGCCATAGAGTTATGTACTATTAGATGATGATTATTGTGTACGTTCTTTATGCAAATGTTGATTTCGATTGCATGATTAGAACACAAGATATAAAAACTTAATTTTCGAAATTCGCACAACCGCCATCTTGAGGTTACGTAAACAATTGAACTAAATTAGATATCAGTGCATTACAATGTGTATAAACATTTCCTGTACGAAGTTTCATTGCGTTTGGATCATTAAATCGCTAGAAAAGTCTCTTTAAACTTTCAAATTCGATTGGCCGCCATGTTCGTTTTGTAGTTAAACGGTTTTTGAAAGTCTTATAGATGAACTTCCAGTAGTGCCCTTTAATTTCGTACAAAATTTCATGGTGATACCGGTAATAGTTTCAGAGATATAGAATGCCGGTGAAATATTTCGCACAGCCGCCATCTTGACGTTATATAAACAATTGAACGAAGTTAGATGTCGGTGCATTACAATTTGTATAAACATATACTGTACCATGTTTCATTGCGTTTGGTTGGTTAAATCGCGAGAATCGTCTATTCATAAGTCGCAAATTTGCTTGGCCGCCATGTTGGTTTTGTAGTTACCAGGTTTTCAAAGGTCATATAGGTATACTTCCAGTAGTTTCCTTCATCACCGTACAAAATTCCAGGGTGATATCGGTAATAGTTTCGGAGATATTGAATGCTGGTGAAATATTTCGCACAGCCGCCATGTTGGATTGGTGAGACGTAACAAAATTTGAATGGCACGGGCGGGATCAGCCGTAATAGTGCTATGAATTTACCGAGTTTCATTGAAATCGCTCCAGCCGTTTAGTAGTTATTAGGGGGGGGCACACAAAAATCCCTCACACAAATACACACACATACAAACACGCACACCCACACACACATGCACACACAGACAGACACACAGACAAAAGATGATCTCATAAGCCTATTTTTTCATAAATGGAAATAGGCTAAAAATTAACAAGTCCTATAAGCAAGTAATATAAAAAGGAAAATTGTTTTTTTCTGTCATTTATCGAGATTGCATGACAGTAGACTACTAAAACAACTATTTATTACTTTTGGAAAAATAAAACAAAAATTAATTGGTTCAAAGAAGTTCAAAATGATTTAAATGAAACAAATTGAAAATAGAGAAGAAAACTAGATTCTGAAGAACAAAAAAACACTGATAGTCAGACTAGACTTTATATCATTTTAAATGCTACAAATGTTGCGTGAACTCAAAATCCGTTAGCAAAAAAATGAAATAAAATAAATAAATAAATAAATAAAGACAAATAAATAAATTAAAAAAGTAAAATAAAAAAGCAAGTGCAAACCAAGGTCAAAGGAGGTAGCTGGCTGGATGACGTCACGCTCACTGGAGAGCGCGGGGAAAGGAGGAAGCTCTAGCAGTACTAAGGCGTCACACACCTCAGTGCATTCTCGGTACATTTCGTCCCGTCACCGTAACGTAACGCCAGACCCCAGCGAAGTCGACATAATCATTTAAAATGATAATATTAGGCGTACATTAAAAATTAATCAATGAAAACAATATGTCGTATGTGATGAGGAAAGGGCATCCAGGTCAGCTAGAATGAAGAGGTTTTGGGAGAGGAGGAAGATGACAGCTAAATTCCCTGTCATTTCGTAGACGACTTAAATGTACTTGGATTTAAGTGCACCAATGTGGGCGTAAACTATGTAAATAAAGAAACAGGTCAGACGTGACGAAAACGACAAAGGACAGTTAAAATCAAAGGCAAAATTTAAAAATCAGATTAAATGGTTCTACATAGAATTTATTGTGTACGAGATTTTTGACAGAAAAATAAGTGAATGCTTTTCAGTTGGTCAAAACGATTGTACCCAATTGTAATGGGTGTTTCCCTAGACCTGAAATATATGCCATGCTATCAATAAATTCATTTGGATGACCAGTTTCGATCGTCAAGTGATCACCATCAGATCCAGTTCAGTATGGTGAGCACGTAAGGCCTCATGCTACTTTATATTAATGCTATGTTGGACTACGGTCGAGACGGACAACACAACTTTTGAACTTGATCCAATAGAATTTTTTGTCGTCATAAGAGGATATTCATACTCCAAGGACAGGAACGAACTATTACAGAAGGCCATGGAAATATTTTATAAATTTAGTTAATTTAAGCACATTATCTACACGTGGAATGCACTAGAATTTTTTGGATTTATTTCAGGATATTTCATCATTTTATAAATATTAATTTACATCGCAGAAAGGTCAAACTTGGATTTAGTTGCTACATGACTTAAGATTTGAACCAAGGAAGGAAGAGCGGTGAGTAGCACGCTTACTCCGATTGTGGAACCGCATAAAAGCGGTTGCTTATTTGCATTGTACGATAAAAACGAGGCTAAAATATCAGAAGCAATCTGATCTTTTTGTGAGAGTTTCTACGTAAACTATAAGTGTTTTTAAATACTTAAGAGGCTGCTGTAGACTGCAGGAGTTATACTGTATTTTCGCGATTTGGCGATATTTCACTTTTTTTAAGTAAGTCGAACCGAGGCCTTATAACCAGCACATAGTGCACGGGTGAGAACAGTGAGGAAGCGCCATGAGGTGAAATAAATTATTCCATCAGAGTGAAAATAATAATCTTCGAGTGAAAATATTAATCTGTGGTACAAATTATCATTATTTCTGAAAAACCAATCTCTTGGCGTATAAGATTATGCTGATTTCGAAGGATTTTCTGAAACCACATGTATTAGAATCAGTGTGTCTCGTTATAAAAATAAAGTTTTAGAATCAGCGGTGTATGCGATAACGGAAAATCATGAATATTATTCGCAATAGTGTAGATGCAGTGTGTATTCTTGCGAGTAGAAACATTTAAATTAAAATCAGTGTTATATTTTATTTGTCAACGACATGATCAACTTGGTAACTGCAACTGACCACATGGCTGCTAATCGTATTCAATTTGAGATGATGGTCAACATGGACTAGAAGAAAATGTTGGGGAGACGCTGATATTAGAAACCACATGATGAAACGCAGGAAATGGCAATGGTAAGCTCGAGCCGAGCTCAGGTCCAATACCATGACCTAAGCTCAAACCACAACCAGCCAGCTTCGACGATGACAAAACACACCTGCCATGAGCAGTGGGTTCTTTACTTTTGCTCTGATGCAAGAATTTGAGACGACGGAAATTACCGTGAGTAGAGGGAGTTTTGTACACGCGGAGACGTGGGTTTGATGGAAGAGATATTTCATGGTTACAGCTGTTAGGAGCTGATTATTAAACCTTGTATTATAACATTCACTGAATGATAGGAACTTCAATTGTGATGGGACGTTTGAGGAGAGATTTACCCATGATTTTTGAAACATGAATAAGATGATCCTTTGCCATTTTTTATGATGACCAGTTGATAATGTCGGACAGTGATATTGTTGTGTCTATAGAAGACGACATAAGTGTTAGAGCTGACGAAGATCGCTCATATGGAGTTTATACTAGTTAAGGTGACAGTGGGAGATTTTACACTGTCGACCACGAAGTTTTGTGAGCAATAGAGTCACATATTTCCACCTCTAGGGTGATGTGTTATTGATGCGACTGCAGTGGAAATTGTGAAGTGAGTTTTCTCACATTTTTATTGAGACATGCTAGTAGGAGAGCTTTTTGCTACTTATCAACGTGTGTTATGATGGTTATTAGATGATCAAATACACTGTGAGGGATAAAAATGAAAGTTTATCTGAACATAAAAATCATGAAACAGAATTTCTTAATTTAAATTGATTATAATTATCAGGTGACTAATTAAGATACGAAATGTTAAACTTGTTTGCTTATTAAATTACCAACACACTTCGAACTGATGATTGATGCACATTAGGCACAATATTTTGGACAGACTGACGACGACTTGCATTGCTGTGATAACTTGTAGGCATAGGCAAGAGCAAAATGCGACGTGAGACGTGTTTTCTTTAATACGCAGTTGTCAATCTAATTTTACCACACGTAGAAGTCGAATAGACACAAACAGTGTCTAATTTGCGTAGGCAGGCACACAAATAGTGTGGAAGGCAGGAGTGTCATTTGTTGATTTATTATGTATTGTAACATGTGTGTATGAGAACAAGGTGTTTTTGTTAGAGCATAGTTGTGCATAGCATAGATTTTTATTTGCGTAGACGCTGCTCGTCTACAATTTTAACGTCAAATAGGGAATAGCTAATGAAATAACGTAAAATTAAATGTTAGAAGTGACACCATCGTTAGGTATTTATATTGGTGCCATTAAATGGAACTCAGTTTAGGGATTTGATTTTTCTTTTTATTACATTTGCGGATTGGACGAATAATTTTTAGTGAAATTTTACATAAGCCTGGACTATTCATTGTTAGAATTACTGTTTTATGGGTGTGTTCCTTGGGCTAGTTTCATAACCAAGTACCTCTCGCCAGACCCGATACTACCTGAGATTAATTTTTTCGTGCATGGTCTGAAACACATCCTATCCTCTCAGAGTGTGGGTTCACTGGATGGGGGTGTTAAGAGGGCTGTCGGCGGTCGAAGGTCACTCGATATTTCTTTCTGACGGGCACAATAGGCAGCGGAAGAAGTGGTAGCGGTTGCACGAGAAAGGATCCCACATCGCTCAAACAATAAGCTAAGTTAACATTCGATTACAAACTTGAACATTCACTAACAATAACATACGTGAAGGTCAATTACCAGTAACAATATCTGAACATAAGAATCACATATACCTAACATATCTTGACAAGTTGAGCAAGTTTATAACAACTGCTGTAACTAAATAAATGTTCAGTATACCGGGTGAATCAGGTGACCCTAATAATATTGATTTATGCAGCCCAACTAACGCCTGTTGTCAGTAAGGTCAATATTTCTCTGCTTGCATCCCATATGGTGCTAATGCACTGCAAGCATATCTTCAAACGATACTGAACACTAGTCAATTATTTTCCCTCATATTAGTCTGTAGTCACATCGACGGAAAAATAATAGTGTTCAGTATCGTTCGCAGATATGCTTGCATCGAATTAGTACTGATGATGATGATAATTGATCTTTTAAGGGGCCTAACATCTAGGTTATTGGCCACTAATGGTCTGGGTGACAGTGAAACTTGAGATGAGAATGATAACTATAACTAATACTAACTACAAACTTACATACTAGAAGAAGAAATGGTAAACAAATAAAGGATAAGGCAAATAAAGGACAGGAAGAAAAAGAAATGCCCTCAACCCTCGAAGAATGAGGATGAAGGACTCGGAAGGAAGGAGACCCATGAAAGGCAGATAGGAAAGGGAAAGAGGAGAGGGCTCGCTCCAAGGCCAGAGGAAAAAGGGGACAAAACGGACCCAGCTCAGGAATCCCTCGGGGTCGCCAACTCCCAAGCTCACCAGCCGTGAGCCCTTGAGGGTGTAGCACTATCCAGGGTGAACCAGAAGTGGTGGGGCTACACACACCCTGTCTCCTTGAGGGCCTTAAGCAGAAGGCAGGTGATAACATGAAAAGAAAAAGAAGGCTGACCCCTCGCAGAAGGATGTTATCAGGAAAAATGAGACAAGGAGACAATTAAGGCGGGAATGTGAAAGACACTCTAGGCCTCGGATAGCCTAATACCGTCGGGGTCGGAAGGGAACAAGAGTTAACCAAGAGAGGTCGACATGAAAGAAGACGGAGAGGAGCCCGGCACAAGTAAGTGGAAGCAATGCCGGAGTCAGCTGGGCTCCCGTGGTCGCCAACCCACGATCCAACAAGATGTGAGCCCCTGGGAGGCGAATTAGTACTATACGGGATGCAAGACCTTCCTGATAACGCTAGTTGGGCTGCATAAAACAATATTCAAGAATTTTGAAGTTCCTCCCTTCTACGGATAGCTGGAAGAAATTGTTGGAAGAAAGGGAAACAAAACGAAAGGACATCTGGCTACAGTTCTACTCGACTGAATCCATGAAAACAGGACATGGTCAGATGCGAACCAGGACCTTCGACACTTCGTTAACTCAATGGCCGTGCATGGCTATCATCATAGAGTTTGCAAGCTCAAGTCCTATCACGAGCCTTCAGCTGATTGTGTTTGTCAGCTGTGTGATCAGCATTGCGAACGGTACCATGTTCAACAAGTAGTTCCGTAACGAACTAAAGAGTCTACTTTTCTTAGAATTTATGAATTAATCTAAAATGTTATGATCTATTATTGTGCCAATTTTGGATGGCATTCATTTGTTAGTATAGAAGTTACATGCATTTAAAAATTGGACTTATCAGAAGTATTAAATAATGTTGGCGGCACTGACGTACATTAGCTACTCCAAATTAATTTAGAATATTAGGTACTATACGTATGCAAAGTTTAGAGCTGTTGGCTTGCATATATTCAGATTTATAGATATTAGGGTAAAAAGATAGAGAGAGAGCATTTATTTACAGTTGGCAGCCCTGCTGGCGGTTAAGAATACGCACAGTCATATTTGTTATTGTACACATAGGACATAAGAAATTTGGTTGAAATCCCATTGATAGTGTTGAAGTTACATGCATTTAAAAATTTGACTTATCACCTGGCTTAGAATCATGTTGGTAGCACTGTCATGTATGGCCTCCTGGAAATTAAACTGAAAAATTATTATCTATATGTGTGCCAACGTTGCAATAGCTCCCATGCATACCTTCCAGGATATCCAAAATTGAGTTCAAATTTCAATTGCAATTTTTCAGCAGTAGGTAGCACTGACATCATTTTCAAATATGGCCTTTAGATATTCCGGCATAGATCTTTACTCATACCAAATTTGGTTTCCATAGCTGTAGCCGTTTAGGAGTTGATAGGGGGACACACACACACACAGCCAGACAGACAGACACACATTTTGCCGGATCGATCTCATAAGTCTACGTTTTCCTAATTTTCGCAAAATGAGAAAAGTAGGTTAAAATTTCACAAAGCGACCATGCTCCATTGTTAATTATTGCACAATGTGAATATGCATTTGTTAAAGTGCACAATTTGTGTTTAATAAAGTTATTCCAAACAAAATTAAGGGGCAGCTGATTTACCTGGTATATTGTAAATACCATCACCCACATACTTGTAGACATAGTTTTAATGGTCTAAGTGTAAAGGATCTGATGATCGAGTGACAATCGAAACTGGTCATCCAAGAGAATTATTTAATCGCATGAAGATTTCTTTCAGTTTTAATGAAACATCAATTAAAATTGCGTACAACCGTGTTGACCGACTGAAGATCAGTAATTTCGATTACTAAGGAAACACTGAAAAATGGTTTCCAACACGATAATAAGAATAATGACAGGTACAGTCATAAAATGCGTAAACATTGACCATTATGACAATGATAATAATTAATAACCGTGTTGACTGATAGTATTATCTTATTAAAACCGCCCAGTCAAACACTAAAGAAACGTTCAATTACATTATTAATCGTACATGTTTCGGTATTTCATTGACACCTTCCTCAGCGTGATTGATATTAAATCTTAAAACTAGTTAACAAAGCCAAATATAAATGGATATCCTAACAAAAATTGTTTTAAATCAAAAATGGAAAAGCTTGCAAATATATTAAAGTGATAGTAAAATGATGTTATTAAAATAAGAGAAATACCTTATAAACTGCCTACGTCAATACTCCAATAATTTTGTTCGATGATGCAGTGACAGAAGATGTCGCTGTCAGAAGAATGAAGAAGCGTAAAAGATGTAGGCTAAATTGTCGCTTCAATTGGAACAAAATTGGTGAGATAAAACGTAACAAATATCATATAATATAGTCTTCTAACCTTAAAAATTCAGTCGATTCCCAACTTGATGGCCCACTTTGTTGTTATAGTTGTTTAATGGGTAACGAAATGTGCAGGTTATTTACTAAACACAGCAATCAAGCATAATATATTAAATTTTCTCACAAATTTTGTTCCAATTGAAGCGACAATTTAGCCTACATGGAGTATTGAAAAAGGCAGTTTATAAGATAGTTCTCTTATTTTCATAACATCATTTTACTATCGCTTTTTAATACATGGCATTTAATATAAGTTATTTGCAAGCTTTTCCATTTTTGATTTAAAACAATTTTTGTAAGGATATCCATTTTTTTTGGCTTTGTTAACTAGTTTTAAGATTTAATATCAATCACGCTCCGTGGCTTAGGCGGCAGCACGCCGGCCTCTCACCGCTGGGTCCGTTGTTCAAATCCCGGTCACTCCATGTGAGATCTGTGCTGAACAAAACGGAGGCAGACAGGTTTTTCTCCGGGTTATCCGGTTTTCCCTGTCAAAATTTCATTCCAGCAACACTCTCCACTATCATTTCATTTCATCTGTCATTCATTTAATCATTGCCCCAGAGGAGTGCGTCAGGCCTCGGCAGCCGGCACAGTTCATATCCTCGCCGCTAGATGGGGGGCTTCATTCATTCCATTCCTGACCTGGTCGGAGACTGGAATCAGGCTGTGGATTTTCTTTTTTTTTCACGCTGAGGAAGGTATCAATGAAATACAGAAACATTCTTTAGTGTTTGACTAGACGGTTTAATGAGATAATAGGTACAGTCATACAATTAATATTGTTACTCTTTTGTTCTTTAAGCTTTATCTCCCCACTATCTTGGTTTTGCTTAACTTTTGGACACTGGTGTGGATTCTGAAACAAGCAAGGGATGGATGCTCTCCAGAAGAGGAGGAATGTCCCAGTCCGGGAACCAGAAGGGCCCGGGCGAGGCAGAGACCGATCAATAGCTCACGGGGGAGCAGCCCGCTAACTAGCTTAACGTGGCTTAACCTCGAGGAACTCATCAACTGGACAAGGTAAGACTTCCCTTTCTAAACACAGATAAATCATATTTCTGTACTAGTCGGCTATATATCGTACGCTCAAAGTGCAGTTATTACAAAGTTATCACAACATTTTGTTCGTGTCTTTGCCAAACATTTGAATGCTGAATTTTAATCGGTCAACATGAATTTATGCCCAATTATATTGGGTGGGTAATATGTTAATGAAAGTCCCACAAAACACTTTTGACTGGTTTGATTCAGCTCTCCATGCCTCCATGTCCTGAGCTAATCGTTTCATCTCTACATAGCTACCACACCCAACATCCGAGGCGATCTGTTTAACATATTCTAACCTTGGCCTACCCCTATAGTTCTTGTCCTCGATCCTTCCTTCCATAACTAAGCTTGCTATTCCTGGGTGTCTTAGTATGTGTCCTACCAACCTATCTCTTCTCTTCATTAGCAGTCATCAGAAACATCTCTCCTCTCCCACTAGTCTTAATACCTCTTCGTTTGTAACCTTATCCACCTATTTGATCTTCATCATTCTCCTGTAACACCAAATTTCAAACGCTTCATTTCTCCTCTTTTCTGCTGCACCAATAGTCCAAGTTTCACTACCATATAGTGCCACGCTCCAGACAAAGGCCTTCAAAAATGACTTCCTATACCTAAATCTATATTCGATGTCAACAGATTCCTTTTCTGTAGAAAAGCTGTCCTTGCCTGAGCTAACCTACTTTTTATATCCTCTTTGCTTCGTCCATCACTGGTTATTTTGCATCCTAAGTAACAGAAGTATCCTACTTCCCCTAGTTTTTCAGCTGCCAATTTGATCTCCATAGAGGATTCTGATTTATTTCGGCTGCATTCTAATATTTTTATTTTACATTTATTAATTTTCACCATGATTTCATTCCTCAAGACGGAGTCTATTCCATTCAAAAACTCATTCAAATCCTCAGGCGTGTCGGCCAAGATGACGATGTCATCGGCAAATATCAGAGTTGAAATTATTTCTCCTTGTAGAGTAACTGTATTGATTGTTGCTTTATATCTCCCTACACGCTTTAGAAACTAAACCTGGCCTATGCGTTTTTGTTTTGTGTTTATTATGTTCACTGTAAGTCTCACTGAAAATGAGATGACATAAATAATGATAATATTATCCTCTCTACACAGTATAAAACAAAAGCCCCGATTCTTGAATGTAACGGGTAATCTCGAGAACCACTGGATTGATTTTGATGTGGTTTTCGCCATTCTGTAAAGGATTTCTCGAGGAAGGTTTCTGTAGAAACACATTCACTTATGACCAAAGGAAGCAGGAAGTAACGATTTCAGTAAATCGAGTCGAAGAAAAGACCTGCCGTCTGTGCGCCTTTTAAGCTTACGCTAGGTAAACCGTTAAAGATACCGGGCGAAGCCGGGGTCGGTTTCTAGTATGTAATAAACTAGAGTTGAGAGGGCGAAACCGTTGACATATTCCGAGAGTTCATACGGACTGCCATAAAAACTCACCGATCAATAGATATTAACTCATATAGAGATCATCATCTTAATTGAGATATTTTCAGCGTGTCAAAATAGAAAAAAAATTACTGGGTCCTGAGATAAATTGCAAGATGTCTTGTAATATTTTATACTGGTTTTAAATTCAACCCCTTATTTCCTACTCATACCCTCTTCTTCTTCTTCTTCTTCTTCTTCTTCTTCTTCTTCGTCAAGCCCCTATCCGATCCGGATGTCGGCAACCATCTTGGCTGTGTTTTTTTCTGTTCTGAGCCGTTTGGAGTAACTCTTCCAATGTGTTGCGAGTCCAGTCTCTGAGGTGTTTTAGCCAGGAGATTGGTCTCCTGCCAACACTTCTCTTTCTGGGTATTTTTCCTTGTAGAATTTCTTGCAGTAGGTGGTATCTGCTTTTGGTTGGTTGGTTCCTTAGTTTAGGGGCTGCGACAACGCGGCCATGTAGCCCCGTGTACTTTAGGTGTGTGTAGAATCTGTCTGATAACCGGTGGTATTTGTGATGACTGTATTAGTGTGTGTATCTGTTTTAATTCAAGAAAGGACTGCAGACATTCAATTTTTCCAAGTAGTTCCTACTTTTGCCGCCAAACGCCACCGTCAACGACCAACTAGTTCAGAACTTAGTTATCAGATGCCACCGCAGTCGGTTCTTGACGACGAACGTAGGAACCTAAGAACGTTAGTCAAATGTTCAACCTATATAATTTAGCTTCACACAGGTGTAATTAGTGGAAGGTTCTTTAACATGCTATAAATCTATGACATGGGACCGCCGGCTTTACTTCCCCTCCGAAGGAAGGCATACTGAGGGATTATCTGCTTTTGTTGCGCATAATGTAACCGAGGTATTGCATCTTTCTCGTTTTCACTGTCACCAGTACTTCCATATCCTTTCCCATTCTTCGAAGGATCTCGGCATTTGTGATGTGCTCTGTCCATGATTCTCTTAGCATCCGTTGATAGAACCACATCTCAAAGGCCTCTAATTTTTATATTTTTTCTTATTCTTTTCACGCGTATTTCTATTTATATGTTGCTGTATACTAACTTATTCTAGCAGTGAGCATTGTAATTATTATTATTATTATTATTATTATTATTATTATTATTATTATTATTAAGGCCTCCGTGGCTTAGGCGGCAGCACGCCTGCCTCTCACCGCTGGGTCCGTGGTTCAAATTCCGGTCACTCCATGTGAGATTTGTGCTGGACAAAGCGGAGGCAGACAGGTTTTTCTCTGGGTACTCCGTATTTTCCTGTCACAAATTTCATTCCAGCAACACTCTCCACTATCATTTCATTTCATCTGTCATTCATTTAATCATTGCCCCTGGGGAGTGCGACAAGCTTTAGCAGCCGACACAGTTCATATCCTCGCCGCTAGATGGGGGCTTCATTTATTCCATTCCCTGACCCGGTCGGAGACTGGAAGCAGGCTGTGGATTTTCATTTTCATTATTATTATTATTATTATTATTATTATTGGTGCCTTTATTGTGGCGAAGTTAGGGCTCTAGACCCTCTCTTACACTCAACCACACACAATGCAACTTACATGGGTAGGCCTACTCATACAGAATATATGTTATTCTTAACCTACCAAACTGAAATACTAGGAAAACTTAAATACTTAAAGGCTTCCTGTAATGTCACAATAACACAAATACATAAGTGACTCTAATATACCCAATAATGGGCTAACTCTAACTTCTAAGTCACCTAAATGGCTGTTGGGATGTGTAATCAATCATATGTCAAGCAAGCTATCCACTTAGACACGGAGCCAAGCACCAGGTAACCTTTATGTTCCTTAAAAAGAAGGTATGTTGTCTTTCACGGCCAGTGATTTAAAACTCAGCAATTCTTCTAGGTTTGTGCTGTGTCTTGTGTGGGGTTTCACCTAGGACACCAACCTGGCTCATCTGCGGGTTCTTGGTGTACCCGCCCAGACCCCCACAGGAGTATCGAACTGCGCGCTACCTCCTTTTTATGAAGCGCACCCGCGCCTCTTTACTGCGAGAACTAAAAGCTCAAGCATCCATAACCTCCTTATGAAGGCCTCCAAAAATGGTATATTGTCTTTCACGGCCAGTGAATTAAACTCAGCAATTCTTCTAGTTTTTTAGGGGAAGATGGCCTCGTAGTTCCGCCCCTTAAAACAACAATAACTAACTAACTTCTAGGTTTGTGCCGTGTCTTGTTCTTTATGTTCCTTGTTCTGGCAACAAAATAGAGAGCTGACCCGAAGTTATACTGGTTTCCTCTATAGTACTGTAATACAAGTTAACATTGTGTCATTTCAGAATTCGTTCGACAGTTCAAAGTTCAATCCCTTTGATGGAGGGAAATCTCTCTACGACACAGCTGCACAAGTCCCCTGAGGTAAGCTTTATTGAACATAACGAATAGACGACTAAGCAAGTTTCCAAGTCTTCTCAGTCATCTCGGACTGTGGCAAAGTTGAACTTTGTGGTGCAGCAAGCAGGATGTGAACTATGGTCCAATTGACTGTGCCGACACATCAGTTCCCAAATTTTCGTACTGCATGTGCAACTGCAGTTTAATAGTTCCACCCCTTCATGAAGTTGCATTTTCATTTCTGAAAGGCATTAATAATCACTGTATCAGAAACTCCTGACCATTGGAGGCAGATTACTAACTTGAAAATTCGCAGCCTGCTTCCAGTCTCCGACCGGGTCAGGGATGGAATGAATGAAGCCCTCATCTAGCAGCGAGGATATGAACTGTGCCGTCTGCCGAAGCCTGTCGCACTCCCTTGAGGCAGTGATTAAATGAATGATAAATGAAATGAAATGATAGTAGAGAGTGTTGCTGGAATGAAAATTTGACAGGGAAAACCATAGTACCCGGAGAAAACCCTGTCTGCCTCCTTCTTGTCCAGCACAGATCTCACATAGAGTGATCGGTATTTGAACCACGGACCCAGCGGTGAGAGGCCGGCGTGCTGTCGGCTAAGCCACGGAGTCTTCCGCCATATTAATAACTTAAAGTTTAGAAAAAAATAAAGTAAAATCGTTACGGAAATCATTGGCCCAGTGTGAGTAGAGAAAGTGTAGATGAAAAGGAGGTCTCACGAGTTATACACCAGTATTCCGAGAAAATATCAGACACTATTAGAAAAAGTCGATTGAAATTTTACGGACATATTCATGGAATGGACAATGAAATACTTACTAGGATGTTAAATTTTGCCACCTCACTAAAAGTCAAGAACAACTGGACAATCGAAAATTAAAATGACCTTCAAGAAAGCGACGAAACAGACTAAACTTTATAGGAACGCTATTGAACATATTTCACTTTGCTATAAACCCCCAAACGAGAAGCACCACTCCATGGACAGATGATAGGAAGAAAGAAAGGAAGAAAGAAAGAAAGAAAGAAAGAAAGAAAGAAAGAAAGAAAGAAAAATCATAGTGAACGAATGAATAGATTTTGGGAAGAGAAGATGGCAAATTCATTATCATCTGTTAGATATGTTCAATCGCGCCCCTTAATGAAAAAAAAATGAAAAATAACGTTGTTAAATATATTTTTAAGGTAAAGAAATGCATATACGCACACAGTGTCGGGCACGTGAGTGTCAGACTACCGACTAAAACTCCCCCCGTTACTCCTGAACACTAGCCTGTAACCGTTTATCACATTAGGCTAGAGCCTGAATTATCTTCAGTTGCGATCCAGATCTGTCTTGTTTGTTTGGAGGATATTTTCAACAAAACTTGCTACCAGCTTCCAATTTTCTTAATTTTGTAGCATCACCAAATGGATATTGTCAGGAGATATCTCTGCCTCAATGTGCTCTTGAATAGACCGTCTATTTTGGACCCACCGTCCACAAGAGAAGAAAGTGTGATTAGCATTATCTAGTTCATTAATACAGTAGATGCAATCTGATGAAGCCACCTTCCCCATCTTCTTAAGATAGGAACAGATGTACCCATGGCCAGTCAAGAGCTGAGTGAGATAATAACCAACCTCACCATGTTTCCTCACTGTCCAAACCTGCACCTGAGAGATCATTCTCTTAGTCCACTGGCTTCAGTCTCCTTGCTCCCATTTGATCTGCCCATTTTGAAAGGTTTGTTAAATAATAAAAAGGAAGGAAGCTTGTAGTTTAACGTGACCGTTAATCTCGCGATCATAAGCCACGGGACCTCCGTTTTACGTGGAATCCGAACCACAGGACATGGTATTTCACTTCGAAAATCTCACGTGCATTGACCGGGAATCGAACCCGGTCCGCCTTGGTGAGAGGCATACAGCTTGACCGCTGCGCCACCACGCCCCACTTAAATAATAATAATAATAATAATAATAATAATATTGCGACGGATGGACGACTCTAGATGGGCAAAACGTATATTTAACAATTTCGACTCAAAACCAAAAACAACAGTTCCCTGGTACGTTAACGTCAAGAAAGACCTCCAAGAAATGGGCCTACGACCTGATGACGCGCACAAACGAGAACTTTTCCGAAAAAAGCATCGTGAATTTTGGGACGTTCCGAGATGAGAAATGGACAACCGGTGCAAAGTGGTCGGATGATCGCCGTGCTCGACACAGCAAGTTACTGAAAACCTACTGGATCAATCGTAAATTGAATACACACAAGAATGTATAGTGGAACTTATCGTGGTCCCTAGTCGGCCAATTAGCAAATAAATAAATAAATAAATAATAATAGTAATTCATATTATTATTATGAAATATAGAGAATTAACTTTTATGGACATGTGAAGAGACTGATCCCAGCGAAACAGACCAACCGCATCATTACTCACTTTCAGGAGAGGAAAACCAAATGGGCCAGGTTCATTGAACTGGATACAGATCTAAAAGAAGTGGGGATTACATCAACTACAGTAACATTCAGGAGCACATCCCACTCAAGAGAAAACTTCAAGCATGCCAAGGTTTCCAAGAAATACTGAAGCTGAAAACGGGAAACATATGGACCCAGGAAAGGAAGGAAACCCACCGAGAACGAATTAATGCCTAATAATAGGCTATCACTCGTTTTCGAGTAAGATTGTATTCTAAAGGTGAGTTCTTAGATGACTATATAGCCCAATCCTGGAAACACAAACTCTCCAATATTGTCTTCTATAGGTGAGATCTTAGACGACTATATAGCCCAATCCTGGAACACAAACAGTAGCGACACACGTTGTTCGGAGCAGATCTTGAGGGTTGGTCCTCCTGTAAACATCACGCTCTTTCCTCGCATTGTACTTCTCAGTCTCACGGCTTCGTCTGGACCTTGGTGGACGATGCGACGCCATACCTGATGATTTGATGCCGTAGTCTCCCATTTATCCGTGTCGATTTGAAATTTGATTACATTGTATTTTAGGACGTCTTTGAAGCGTTTCCGTTGCCTACTGGGCAAATGACAATGTCCAAAAAATGAGACAGTTGGAATGACGCGATTTATAGATGGCCGACACGAAATGAATGAATGAATGAATTAATAAAATGCGGATAGCATTCACAGAGTATAGTCGGCATGGATGAATTGGAAAACGACTTCTAGCATTCTGTGTGACAATAGACTAAACATAAAGGTGAGGGGAGAGGCCCACACGACAGCAGTCAGGCTAGCCATGTTGTATGGTATATGGACATCAACAAAGTCACAATGTTATAAACTTAATGTGATGGAGATTAAAATGCGTAGATGGATGAGTGGTGTTACTAGGAAATACCACATCAGAAATGAGCTAATCAGAAGGACTGTTATAGTGACAGAAGTCCCTAAGAAAATCAAGGAGAGAAGACTGCTGTGGTGTGGACTTTTTATGTGAAGTGCCGAAAACTATGTAGGGAGGACAGCAATGGATATGGTGGTGGATAGATCGAGAAATAGGGGAAGACCCAGTGGATGGACCGACAATATTCCGGTTGAAGAGGAATAGGAGGATGAGGATGAGGAAGAATCATCCTCCCAGCTCAGCTTCACCCGCGGACTCTGCGAGGGATCATTCCTCCACCGTCTGGGAACTGAACACACTATGTCAGCAGATACAATTGGGGATGGTGATCGCTAACTTGGGTCTACTTAAGGAAGGGTCAGGGAAGGGATTTTGGAAGGTAGTTGGTCGTGGACCTGCTGAAAGGAACCGTCTCAGCATTTGCTTGGTTGTGAAAATGGGAAACTACAAAAACCATTTTCAGGACGGTCGAAGAGGAATTCAAAGCCACGCTCTCCCGATGTCAGCGAGGCACCGTGGGCGGTAAAAATAATAATAATACTAATAATGATAATAATAATAATAATCATACATCAGCTACCTGGTTTACTGGAGGTCCAGATCCGATTCTCCGCTCTGCCAAAATACACTCTGGTGTGAGGGCTGGAACGGGGTATACTCAGCCCCGGAAGCAAAGCTGAGAATAGGAGGGTTTGATTTGCACCTCAACCATCCTGGAAGTGGTTTTCCGTGGTTTCCCCACTTCCACACCAGGTAGATGATGGTATAATTCCTAACTTAAGGACACGGCCGTCTCCTTCCCAATCCTATCCCCAACTTACAAATACACACACTACTACGTCCAACACAATAACACAGGCTATCACACACAGACATAAAATACACGTGGCTGACCACGATGTCACAGCCCCTAAAATATGCCAGAACAAATACCTGGTTCAATTCTTTTGAGTTGGAGTCATTTAGGCAGTCTACTCTCCAACTGCGACGTTCCGTTTGGTCCTGCTAGTGACAGTGAAGCCGGAACTGTATTGTGCGACCTCTAGCTGAGATTTGATTCATTTTGTCTTGTGGAGATCAAATGTGATATGAAAGGTCTTCTATGTTCCATTCTACGACTCAGAATGCCGTGGATTTCTCTCACTCCTCAGCAAGAAAATGAACCCGCGATCTTGGAGTCATGAAACAGTCGGAAAAGGGAAATGAAGTTTGTAGTCTTACGTGACGTTTAATCTCGTGATCGTAAGCCCTGGGACCTTCTTTTGCGAGGAATCAGTACCATTAGCTGTGAAATTTCACCTCATACATTCAAGGTGCATTAAGCGGGAATCGAAGCCTTGGTGGGAGATAAGCTCACTCTGCCACTGATCCTCCTAGAAACCTTTTAACGTACGGTACCACGGTAATTGGACTCCCGTGTCGTATCGAAAAGAAACTGAAGAACATACTTTCAAAGCTCTCCCATTCAGTCTGACCACTAGCAGGCTACATCTGTCTTGTCCAATTCACTCGCACTGGAAGATCCATTTCAAGCGATAAGATGGTTCATTTTATCCTTTCCAGATCGAGAACATACATTTCTCTCGATTTCCACCCTAATCGATCACTTACTCACTGAACCGTACTACCTATAAATAAAACAATCAGTAAGTGAGGCAGAGTAAATCGATAGCTCAGGTGCACCAAATCTAAAACAGTTGAGCAGAACATTCGAGGTGGCGTACCTCACCAAGCCGCATTCATAATTGATGCGTTTATTTCGGAAGTCAGTTAAGCGGCAAGAGTGTCATAAGAAAACAGTTCCCAGCAACGCACTGAATTTTTTGTAGGCCTATGTGTTTTTTTAATTTTTTACTCAATTAAAACAAAATTCAAAAGTACTTTTTACCATAAGAAGGACATTAGCATTTCCTATTTTTGCGAGAAAGAATTAAAAAAGATGCATTTGACTGGTCTCTGAAGTAATGAAAGAGTACGAACATTTTTATAGCGTTACCTCAATATTGTGAGGAATTTCGTAATAAGAGAAACCTTTGGTTATGAGCAATATTTATTTATATACTGTATTAGAATACAGACGGAGTGCCATCTGCAGCAAATACCTCCTCTCATGATTTACTGACTTTCCTTTTATTGGATCCTCTTTGTGTTTCGTAATTTCCCTTTGTAATTTTTTTTTGGTTTTTGTAATATTTGTAATATTTATCTTTTCCTTTTGTTATTCTGCTGTAGGCCTCAATGGCCTGTTTAATGCAATAAATGATGATGATGATGATGATGATGATTAGAATACAACACTCAACAGAAAGCATACGTTTTAGCCTAAACATTTTTACCGAAAGCCAACTCAATATTAGTGAAAAGCTATTTATCCACAGCACATTCTGCAACTGTAGTAGACCATTCTACATTTTGTTGTAAATAACTTTCGTATCAAACCAGGTTCTTCATCACAGCTTTCAGACATTTCACTACGATTTAATCACTGAACACAGCATTAACCACTGCCAGTTGTTACTCTTCAGTCGGTCAACACGAACTTGTCCAATAACTGGGGAGGGGGGAACAATGGATATAATTCACCCTCTGTCTGAAAAGTTTGGTGAATGGGTCTATATTACGAACGGATTGTTGGCTTACCTGAAACAGCCATTACTGACCTTCGAAGAAGGCCTAATCCCAGTGGATGCTTATGCACTTCTTAGAACGGCTGTACAAGTCCTGGCATAGTCTTCCTGAGGGATAGTCTTCAGTTGGGTCGTCACATTACGTTGGATGTCCGAAAACCTCTGGCCCTTCAGGGCTTTTCGGCGACCCTGGACTCCGATACTCCATACTTTGACGCTTGCCTTCGAGGTTGTAGCTCAGGTACCAGGTCTCGTCACCCGTGACGATGGTTTTCAGGACTATTCCATTCCACGGAACATTCACCCTTCTCACTGCCACCCGTCGAACAGGTGTCCACGTTAGGTTGCATAAATTCACCCTTCTCACTGCCACCCGTCGAACAGGTGTCCACGTTAGGTTGCATAAATTCACCCTTCTCACTGCCGCCCGCCTATCAGGTGTGCAAGGCAGGTTGCATAACTCTACGCTTCTCTCTTGCTTTTAATTAAGAGTTTGGACGACCCAAACTGAAGGCTATTCCTAAAGAAGACTATGCCAGGAGTTTCCAGGACTTGTACAGTCGTTCTCAGAAGTGCATAACCATCCACGGGGATTACTTCGAAGGACAGTAACGGCTGTTTCACCGAACTTTTCAGACACAGGGTGTATATGAATAGTAAGTAATTAACACTCCTGGCAAAAGAATACAGTACATGTGCTAGTTTTGATCACTAGCGCTCGGATCTTTAAGACCAAAACATCCCAAATATGCAAGTAAATATGACCTTAAAAATGACGAAATATGACTAAAAAATTACAAAATATGACCTGAAAACTTCTCACTTCTCAAAGCTCTACAAAAACGTATTTGGAGTAGATTCGAAAACAAACTATTAGTTTTGCTTCAGTTCCTCCATGAGCACCAAACACCTTTATACAACCTTCGATAATTTTGAAAAAATACTTTCAGTGTTCTAAGAACTAAAAAACGCATTTGATACAGTAAATCACGAAATATTACTTAGATAGTTAGAGCGATAGCCCTGGGTCTTGAAAGAGGTATTTGTATGTGAGAGGAATTCGTATGATAACCTGCACTATTATAATGTTGATGATGATGATAATTGTTGTTTTAAGGGGCCTAACATCTAGGTTATCGGCCCCTAATGGTTTGGGTGATCGTGAAGATGATAATGAAATGTGAACTATAACTAAAACTAACTACTAACTTAAATACTAGAAGAAGAAATGGAAAACAAAAAGAGAATAAGGCAAATAAAGGACAGGAGGAAAAGAAATGCCCTCAACCCTCGAAGAATGCGGATTGAGGGACTTGGAAGGAAGGAGGGCCATGAAAGGCAGATAGGAAAGTGAAAGAGGAGAGGGTCCGCCCCAGAGTTAATGGAAAAAAGGAGAAAACCGGACCCTGCTCAGGAATCCCTCGGGGCCGCCAACTCACCAGCCGTGAGCCCCTGAGGGTGTAGCAATATCCAGGGTGCACCAGAAGTGGTGGGGCTACATACACCCTGCCTCCTTGAGGGCCTGCAGCAGAAGGCAGGAGTAACAGGAAAAGAAAAAGAAGGCTGACCCCTCGCAGACGGAGGGTATCAGGAAAGATGAGACAAGGGCCAATTAAGGCGGGAAAGGAAGAGACTCCCTAGGCCTCGGATACCCTAATACCGTCGGGGTCGGAAGAGAACAAGAGTTGACCAAGTGAGGTCGACAGGAAAGAAGACGGAGAGGAGCCCAGCACAAGTAAGTGGAAGCAATGCCGGACTCAGCTGGGGTCCCGTGGTCACCAACCCACGTCCCACTAGATGTGAGCCCCTGGGGGGTATTATAATGTGTCTAGTAATGTGTGTAATCGCCTAGGATCGTGATATCCCTGGGGCTTGAAAGAGGTTCTTGTATGTGAAAGGAATTCGTATGATTACCTGCAATATGATGGTGTCTGTAGTAATGTTGGTAATCGTCTAGGATTGGGGTTTCACTGAGGTACCAGTATTTGCCCGGATAAATGTATGTTACAGCGCTGGGGTTCGAACCTTGGATCTCTAACAGTGGAGTGCAGTGTTGAGTGTTGGCATGGTGCCCATCTGTATGAAAACAGAGGAGAAGGCGCCAGAATTATGTCGCCAGCAAACGGAAGAGCCAGCATGAGCTGTATCGTAATACTGTACTTCCTTTGCTCTCGATAATAGACTGCATGGAGTTGTTATTACGGTTTGAGTTAGGGTCTTGGGACATCACTGCCATTAGCCCCTTGTGCTTGAGTGCGACTGAAAACCTGTGTTATAGTAGTGTCTATATCAATGTGTGAATTTGTTAATTGGAGGTAAAATTTGAAAGTAGGTACACATGGCCAGCATAGGCCTGCCTGGAGTAGAACTGGGAAATCTCAGAAATCCACTGAGGTGGAAATCTAACTCCATTCAAAATATCAGACCGGAATTTAATTTCATGGCAGTACCAATATTTTTTGAGTCACTTAAGGAAGGAATCTTTTAGTTTTACGTGACCGTTAATCATGCGATCATGGGCCACGGGACCTCCTTTTTACGTGGAATCCGAACCACAGGACATGGCATTTCACTTCAAAAGTCTCACATGCATTGACCGAGAATCTAATCCGGTCCACCTTGGCGAGGGGCCAACAACATGACCGCTGCGCCACCATGCCCCTTTTGAGTCACTTAACGCTGGAAAAATGTCGATTGCTTTCCCTAACCCACATGTTTCCATAAAGCAGGTGACACGGTCAGCAAGCACCACGTCATCGGCTAATATAATAAACATTTAATGCTGCCAATGGCCAAAGAACAGACATACTAACATAATACCTAAATACATTGATAATGAAAGCACATTAAAGATCTGCCTATATATTACTCTATTTACAACAGAACTGTGTCAGAGTTATCCGTCTCTGATTACACCATAAGATGCGGATATAGTTTGCATGGCTGTGCGGATAGCGGATAAGCTGCAGATAATGTTTAGAGGAAATTTGCGGATAGTTTAGAGAATACAATGTTGAACTGGATTTTTTTAAAATAATTTTAGTTATTGCTAAGATCTGCGTGTTTCAAGATTCTTGTTATTTCCCTATTTGCTTTCGCTTGCATTGTATGAAAATAATAGAGAGGTGAGAGGAGCCAATCATGGAAATACCCTATATTCATTTTAACTTATGCAAAAAAGAAGTCATTTATACCTGCGCTTGCTTGGGTGGGTATATTTGAAGACTTAGAAAGTGCTATAATTAGCCACCCGCTGTTTATGCTGTTACTCAGAGGGACAAAACTCAGTCAACATTTTCTTGCGATTTACACGAAGCCTAGGGGCACGAATTTCTCCTCAAATGTATAATTGTGTTGCTTCAAAAGTCGTGCGGATGCTGGATTAAAGTCGTGCGGATGCGGGGCGGATGCGGATAACAGTAATGCGGATGCGAGGATGATGCGGATAAAGTTTTGTGTATCCGCGCAGGGCTCTAACCATAGGGCATGGTAACGGTCGCACTGTCTTCCGCACAGTTCACATTCGCAGGTGGCTTCCTCCGGGATGTGAAAAGTCTTCTTTCTGCAGCCTCGGTGGTGGAATCCGTGAACTGCAAATCGCGTTATCGAATGGCGTAGATCGTAGTCCGCTCCTTTCCATTCTGTTGAAGTCATTGCTTCAGTGGAGTAAAACTCCAACCATCGGCTAATATAAGATTGAGTGCATCGTGCAGGCCAAGGGGTCTTCGTTTGTTTGTTGTTAATTCATTTCAGATGCCTGGGACATCTTGATCATCAGCCCCGTGTAGCTAGGTGTGTGTTGAACGTGTCTGATAACCTTTGTTTCTGTGAAGACTGTAGTAGTGTGTGTAAACATTTTAGGGACAGGGATGGGGTAGACCCCCCGGGACTTGATGTAAGGTACAATCCCATCATTTTCCTGGAGGGAGTTTGGAAAAACCTGGGGAAAACCACACTAGGTATAGCCATTGTCGGCGCCGGGATTCAATCCTGTGACCTCCTTACTTGCTGTAGCTACCCCAGAAGCCGTGGCGCATGATTTAAAGAGAACGGCTACGCAGCGGGGTCTTAGGTGAGCAAATGCCACACACTTGGCTAAAATGTGAGCCACGGTCTTTCCTAGCGCAGATTGTAAGTGATAGGGTCTAGGTTATAAGCCTTAAGTTCTTGTTACTAGATATTAGACAACCTCAAATTCAACATTATTTCTCCTCAGTCGGTCAACGCAAGAGTGCCCAAATAGATTGGGTGGAAAGTATCAATTATTTTACTGACCTATGACCTGAGAAAAATGTTACATGAATTATTTATGCATTAATTAACATACTTCTCTAAAAAATGTGGGAGCTTAATTGTATGACATGTTTCTCTTGACAAGTGAGCATCATCGGATGAAAATATACACGGCAACATTGTTGCACCAAACCACAATGCCTCCCACGAACACTCGCTGCTCTACAGCAACAAAAACAACCCGGTAAAGCCACCGTAAAATCTTGAAAAGTGTGGCTACTACTAATAATAATAAATACCAAAGCATTAAGATTAATTTGGAGTAACTAATATACGCCACTGTTGCCAACATGATTCTAAGCCTGCTGATATGTCAAAATTTAAAATACATGTAACTTCCATACTAACAAATGGATGTCATTCAAAATTGGCACAACAAATGATCATAATATTTCAGATTATTTCTGACCAACACATGCATGCCATTGTTGCCAACATGTTTTTACGCAAACTGATAGATCCAATGTCTAACTGCATGTAACGTTTATGCTATCCATTGGACTTCAACCGAATTTTGTATTCTGTATCTTAAGAGATGGAACAAAGAATATATTCAGTCACCAGGACTGTCAACTGTAGTGCAGGTATGTAGCTATGAGCTATGTAGACAGGCTACATTATACCAGGTATATTTCGAACTAATTAGAAGTTGTCACGTAAATCAATACTGTTCAGCTGTATTAATATTATGTATTTCAGTGGCGCTGGTTAAGTTATGGATTTAATTGATTACATGATAACGTAACTACATTAAGAATGTACTATGGCTATGTGAATGTTTTTAGCCAGCCAGTACCAAATGCCGTTCGAAGAACGGGTGCTTCATCTAGTCATCATCGTCATCATCTAAAGGCCAGGCCTTGTCGCTGCACCACATTTGTCTGTCACTTGCTAAACGTTTTAAGTCAGCATACTGTTTAAATTGAAGTCCATCATCACCGTATCCAGATGAGCCTTCCGCGGCCTTCCTCTTCCTTTCTTCCTCAGAACTTTTCCTTGCAGTATGGTGTCAGGAACTCATTATGATGTAGGGTGTGGGCAACGAATTTTGTTTTCCCCTTTTCTATAGTAGTCTAGTGATCAATTTCCTTGTTTCGTCTACTTCCTTGAGGACCCATTCGTTAGTCTTTTTCTCGGTCCGGCTTAATTTCAGCACCCTTCTCCACATCCACATTTCCGCTGCTTCCAGGCGTTGTATGTCCTGTTTCCTTAGAATCCAAGTTTCACATCCGTATTACAAAACACTCCAGACACATGTATTGATAAACGATTTCCTGGTTTTAATGGGAATGTGCCATTACTAATACTCCTGTATATTTAACAAGCGCACTCATTTATTATTAATATGTGGACATTTCAATTGGCTCGCTAATTAGCAAACACTCCAACATTAATATTGCACCATAATTGCGCGAGTTCAAGAGAAAAAAAATCCATATAGTTAACTCGCAATTCATGATACTATAGTAGGTTTAGAAGCACAGTAGAGGATTTGGTCGATCCAGGCGACCACACGTGTTTTATAAAAGTCACTTCACATAGGAGACAGAATTCGCAAGGTAAATCTGAATGGGCTCAATTCAGGAAATAGCGTCCTTTCACTTTTCAACACGTAATAGGAAATACGAGTTATCTTGGGTGGTAAAAGTTAATATTCTCACTTGAATGCTAGGCTGAGGGATGTAACTACCGAGAACGTGACTCCTCGTTGTCTGGCTCAGGATCATCGATGTTACCATCTTCGTTTGTTGAAACGCACACATTTTCTTATCCTCAGTGATGAGTAGGGCTCGGATTTTTAGGTAAATACATATTTTTTTATGTAAATACACATTTTAAGCATTTCTTCTATAAATACATAAATTTCTGCTTTTCACTTATTAGCACATAAAAATACATAATATTTACATTCTTCAAAATCAGTATGCTAGATCTTTCAGTTTATTGCATTTTTGTTCTGTGTTACTTCAACGGGCAAGAACCTGTGAGCTATCTAATCTTCATGCAGAGCGTATGTCAGCTTGCAACTATGTAATTCTTAACTTGTCGCCCCGTGCCACTCACTGTGGAAACCGGGGATTTCCTTGTCCATAGCCATATTGCACCACGTGCTAGACCTCCCCCTCCCCCATCTACCTGGAACCAGTGTCACTCTCATGCAGTTCATTTCTGGCACTGTGAAGTGTAAGGCAGTTCTACGATGCCTAAAGTAAAAACAAATATCGTCTGTTGCAGAATGTAAAGATAATTTTACTTCAGATGGGGCGTTCTGTTCTGCCAACCATGTGGGAAAGCAATCAAGGCTGAACAGCGATCTCAAGTTACACAACACCTCAAGGGCAAGAAACATTGCCGCAGTTTCGCGCCTTCAGAAGAAGTGTTTCGCGATAATTATCGGTCATTTGTGATGGACAACCTCAAGATGTATCTCGTTGTGAATTGTAATGCTTCAGCAGTCAGTGAGACATAGCATTTGTGAGTAGCCTACTGCTTATTAATAAACTAAATTATAATTAAATAATTTTACTTTTTTGTAACATATTTCAGGTATTTTTAATACATAAAAAATAACTATTTTCCCGATTTTTAGCACCTAAAAATCCGAGCCCTAGTAATGAGAAAGTTGTTTTCATTAAATAAGTTTGACATTTTCGGTTCATTTCATCCAGTAGACGTAGACGCCAAAGTCTCATACATTCAGTCACACTGAGTGAGTTACTCTGCAACTGTGGCTTTGGTGGCGTCGTTGGTAGCATGCTGAGCTTCTATGCCCAAGATCGTGGGTTCAAACCCGGCCGAAGTCGTCGGATTTTTAAGAGCGTTAAAAATCCCTCAGTATGCCATCATTCGAAGGGGAAGTAAAGCCAGTAGTCCCATGTCATAGATTTACGACATGAAAAATAAACTTCCACTAACTACACTTGTGGAAGCTTAAATTTGTAGGTTAGTATGATAACTCTATATGAGTTCAAACGTTCGCCGCCAGGTGCTGACTGCGATAGCATTTAGTAGTAGCCACGTCCACAGCTAGGTGTCGTGGATGGTAGCATTTGGCAGTAAAAGTAGGAACTACTTAAAAAATTAATCGTCAGCAGTCCTTCTGCCTGAATCACAGATAACACTCACTAATACAGCCATTACAATTAACACCGGTTATCAGACAAATTCTACACACACCCAAAGTTCACGGGGCTACATGACCGCGTTGTCGCAGCCCCTAAACTAAGGACCCAACCAACCAACCTTACTCTACAATTGCGCAATAAAGTATCGAAGTGTTACATTATATGTGCTGCTGCTTCTCACCCGGCAGAGACAGCAGTGATATGCGGGTAGTATCTGCGCACGCCTGCCTAGAGGCAAGGTCACACTTTCAATGTGTATCACGCAAATCTTGACTTGATCCCAGTCCTAAAACAAATCCATGTTAAGAGTGAGTGATGATAACGACTTAATAAGACAATAAGAGAACAGATACGTACACCAAGAAAGCCACTCAGACAGTGTCTGCGCAACGGACCGATATATTCTTCCAAGTTGCCATGACTACGAAGTATGAAAATAAATCCCTTCCACTCGCTCTCTGTCTCACCCCATGATCAGAAACAAGTGAGCTCCCAAGAAATACCTGAAATAAAAATTAAATTGGACACTACAATATTTAAAATAATTAGGGGGATGACAATGTTTGTTTGTGAAGCGAACAACATCAAATCCAGATGTTGACAAACCACCACAATCACCATTTTCATTAATCTTTTATTTCTATTGTAATGCATAATTAAATAGTATTAAGCCATTATCAACGTTGCCTAGTTAAAAATTAATTCAGTTGGTAATCGCGTAATTTTGTTTAGTTAAATTAGGCAGGAAATATAAGATACTGCCTGAAAAAAAATACATGGATATTGTACCCGTACACATGGGTACATAAATCCAACCCCTCTCCCTTGCAAACTGTTCTTAACTGTTGATTACGTGTCTGGTTTCAGTAAGCATGAAGATAGGTGAATTGACAATCGACACAGAATTTAACTATTATGCATTCCTGTATGTTGATGCACATTCTGACGGCAACGGTGTTCAATGTTTAATATGCCATAACAACTTTCCCTTTGTAAAGTCATAGTAATGTCAGGTGTAACAGAAACAAATATTTTCTTTTGTATACCAAATCCATTTTTTTCAGCTATTAGGTCGTGTTGTGTGCATGAAGTACAAGCCATCAATATATTCTCCTTCGGAGAGGAAGTAAAGCCGATGGTCCCATGTCATAGATTTATGCCATGATAAAGAACCTTCCACTAATCACACTTGTGTAAAGCTAAATTATGCGGTCTTCGTTACCATAACGTCGAGAAAAACGAAGACCGCTGATCTAACCTTGGGACATACAGTTTACCGTAAGCCGACCCATACTGACCGATATTTACATAAGAAGTCCAACCACCACCCACGACAGAAATACGGAGTGTTAAAAACACTGGCTGACCGCGCGAAAAGAATTTGTGAAAAGCAGTGCCTAAACCAAGAAATTAAACACCTCAACGAGGCCCTACGCGCCAATGGGTACAGCCAGAAAGATATCCAGCGAGCACTCCATCCAAGACGTCCAACTACAAGGGTAATTGGAGACAAGCAGCCCCTGGCTAGAGCTTTCCTTCCATATATATAAAAAAGGTCACGGACAGAATAGGGAGACTACTCGAGTCCCATGATATAAAGACCATATACAGGCCTACGAGAAGAATTAGGGACATATTTAGGTCCGCTAAAGATAAGCGACATCCTCATACCGCGGCAGGGGTTTATAAAATCCCGTGTGATTGTGGCCAAGTATATATTGGAACAACGAAAAGAAGTATTGCCACTCGCCTCAAGGAGCACGAACGACACAGCCGGCTGGGACAAACAGATAAATCCACTGTTGCAGCACACTCGTTACTCGCAGGTCACGACATAAGATATGGAGACACCGAAGTTCTGTCCACCACGGTGTCTTATCATGCCAGGCTACAAAGGGAGGCCATTGAAATCCTGATGCATACTAACAGCTTCAATCTTAAGGAGGAAGAAGAACGTGTGAACAGAGCTTGGCTTCTAGTTCTTAATCCCCTCAAGCCTGCCCTCATTGACCGTCGTAGTCGAGAAGATGCAACAGAAGAGCAGCCCTGTCCTTGATGCATTTCTTTTATGTGGTACGGCGTTGCTATGGTAGCCTCTAAGTGTGGGTTGTTGACTATTTATATATCTTCTGTTGACTTGTTTTACCTCGCTTAATGTAACCTGTGAACATGCTGAACGCAGTTTTCAGCGAAACGTCAGGACGACAAAATGTCCTTAGAACACGGCCTATAAACTCGCGAAACAGACATTCCTATTTCACGCCGGTCGTGAAAGTCTGAATTTTTACTCAACCATAGTAAATTTGCGGATAGCTTTTAGAATACAATGTTGAACTGATTTTTAAAAGAATAATTTTAATTTTTGCTACGATCTTCGTCGTTCACGTTTCTTGATATTTCGCTATTTGTTTTCGATTGGATTGTATGAGAAGAATAGAGAAGTGAGAGAAGCCAGGCATGGAAATACCCTCAATTAGTGTTGACTTATGCAACAACAACAAAAACCACTTTATACCTGCGCTTACTTGCGTGGGTATATCCGATGACTAAGTAAGTGCTATAGTCCGGGACAGCTTACATAAGTTACTAGAAAACCAACATGGCCGCCACATCGGTGTTACCAACTTACATCATTCAACACCAAAAATTCACCAAATATTTTCATGTAACAAGTAACCCAAAGGAAGCCAAATAATTATGATATCCTTGCCTACATACATTTTACATAAACTCTAGCAGAGCTTGCTCGAGTAAGGGACATCTTGATCATCAGTCCCCAGCCATCAAATCCATAACCAGTGTTATGGTTGTCAAGCTAACTTTGGGTTATGAACATTATCAAAGTTCCGACGCCTCAAAATGTACACATACATATTATATAATCTATAAGTCTAAAATAATCATAATAACTGTTCTAATTAACATATTTTTGTAGCACTTACCTCGTAAGCACTAGATGTAATATTCCAAAGAAATATGATTTATTCAATTAATTGAACAGCCACGTGCGTTTAGTGATATATGCTTTATAAGAGAATGTTGGTCAGACTCGCTGCGGCATTTCCCGCGTCTACGTGTTTCAAAACTGTTTCAACTGTACGGTAAAAATCTTACTGGTATTGTGGTATTTGTAGATGGCGAGATTTTCAGCAGGGTTGGCGAAACTGTGCTCACACAAAATACAACTTAATTTCAAGAAATTGAAGCACAAACCAACATGCGAGTAGACATAGGGGATGAATATTAAAGTTGGCTACCCTTTTTTTATTAGTAACTTATTTAAGCCGTGCCGGACTATATAATTAGTCACCGCTATTACTCAGAGGACAAAACTCACGAATTTCTCCTCAAATGTGTTGTATTAATACTTTATGCCTTATCAAATAAATTAGAAATATTATTGTAATACCGAAGCCTCCGTGGCTTAGGCGGCAGCATGCCGGCCTCTCACCGCTGGGTCCGTGATTCAAATCCCGGTCACTCCATGTGAGATCTGTGTTGGACAAAACGGAGGCAGACAGGTTTTTCTCCGGGTACTCCGGTTTTCCCGATCAAAATTTCATTCCAGCAACACTCTCCACTATCATTTCATTTCATTTGTCATTCATTTAATCATTGCCCCAGAGGAGTGCGTCAGGCCTCGGCAGCCGGCACAGTTCATATCCTCGCCGCTAGATGTGGGCTTCATTCATTACATTCCTGACCCGGTCGGAGACTGGAAGCAGGCTGTTGATTTTCATTCATTGTAATACCAGCGGATTTGGATAACAAACGTGCGGTTGCTGATAAAAGTCGTGCGGATGCGAGGAGGATGCGGGTAACAGTCGTGCGGATGCGGGCCGGATGTTCATCCGTGCAGGGCTCTACCTATATTTCTTTGATCTGAACGGAATAGTTGATTCCAATAATATGGATAAACAAAATTAATTGGAAACGTGTAATTCATTTTTAATGATTAACAAAGATTATTGTGACAGCACCATTTCTGTAGATTTGTGACTTGTAAAGGAATTCCTTAGGGACAAAACCAAAAATTGTTATACACTGACTTTCATCGAACGGAATCCAATACAGAACGATGTGAGGTTTCAATCGAAATTCATAATTTCCCCGGTGACCCAAGATCATTTATTTCTCAAATCCGTTTCTAACCTTATCAAACTAAGAATCGGCCAGAGCTTAAAAAGGACCTTTCATCATTTTAAATGTCAGTACGACTTACAGTATTTCAATGTCAATAGTTGAATGTTGATAACACAGGATAACACATGTGGAGACCCCTTTTGGATCAATAACTGATTTTGTATATTGAAAGTGTTTGAATTACGAAAACGTCGTGTATATTCCTATATCACATCACGTTAAAAAAAACTACATATTAAAAAATCATTACAAGATGCGTGAACTTAAAAATCTGCATTGTATTGTTTCTTTATAGCAGGCAGAGTTTATAACATGAAAATAATAAACCCATTCACTTAAGACATATTGTAACAAATACATATCAAAGAAAAAACAGTTTGTGTTCAGTTGTATGATGAAGTCAATGGAACCGTGGCCACTTGGATGCAAAGCTTCTCATACTGCTTTTTCTCTTGTACACTCGAGTAGGATCATCACATTTTATGAGCCAACAGTAAAGTAGATATATTGTGAATGTTGCAATATCTTGTTAATGAAAATGACTGCAATTCTAATAAATTGGTATGTGATAGGGCAAAAGTAATGGCACTTCTGAATTCAGATGAACAATGTCCATGTAAAATAAGAGTCAAAACCAAGAAAGGAAAAATCGTGTAGACCTGTTTAATTTCTTCTTGTATCTGCACATGAACGGTATGGAAATATTTTATTTTTAACGGAGCTAAGGAACTTTTTATGAGAAGGTTGTACTAAAAAAGTGTTTTTTTTAAATAAATTGGTGTATTAGCATTTGAATTTGCTTCCATTCTCTAATATTTTACTCAAAATATATTTGTTACTGATGATCTCGAACTTAAGTCTCATGCTTAAGATACATTGATTCCATTTATGAGCAGAATTTGTAACTACAAAGTACTTTCTAAGGACCACCGAGAAGTGAAAATTGGAACAGGGTTTGGGTATGAATGCAAACATTTCTTCGATGCCACGAATATGTTTATTTCTTTTTTGGATGAAAATTAATACCCACAAGATAAGGAATAGAGCAAACCCTATCTGAAATTATCTTCTGCGATGGGATCAACTATGAAACATTTCGAATGTAAAGGAACCATCCGTTTCTTTTTTAAGAAAAAATTTGCTCCAGCTGAGCTGCTACAATGTCCTTGTGGAGTAGATAAGTTATATAAAAACGGTGTGAAATCTTAAGAAATAGTAACAAACCATGGAGGATTCTCCCCCTTGCTCTCTCAATGAAATTCATGAACAATTTGCTGAGCGAAACTGTAAAAGACCTTCATGAAATTAGCATCACAGAGGAAATTATATAAGATCGACTCCAGTTCGAAACAGTAATCAACAACCATCATTTTGCTGAGAAAATGAATACCTGGACCAATAAATCGTAGACTGAGGAAAGGAGGACGATTTTTAGTGCCCAGATGATGATCAGCTAAATAAGTTTTTTTAGCGTATGGCTTCTAGTGCCGGGAGTGTCCGAGGACATGTTCGGCTCGCCAGTTTTCTAGCTGCTTCGAGACGGACACCCAATGGGTGAGCTACAAGTACCGTTGGGGAGGGAAGTTGGAATGGAAGGACGAGGAGTTGGAAGGTAGCGGCTGTGGCCTATAGTTAGGGACCAACCCCGGCATTTGCCTGGAAGGAAGATGGGAAACCACAGAAGACCATCTTCAAGGTTGCCGGCGGGGGGATTCGAACCTCCTCGCCTCCCGGATGTGAGCGACGACCACGGCTATAAATAAGTTTTATCGCGCTCCACAGGTGGGTATACCGATATCTTATATATAACAAGATGTTCAGTAAATAACATATAGCCTACTTTCTCCTAAGTGCATGGGTATTGTTATAACCAGGCTTCGGATAATTATGCACTTAAAATGCCAAAATATGCATGCAAATATGCACTTAAAAGTGTCTAAATAAGCACTAAAATATGCATTAAAAATAAACATATATCTGATATCAATTAGTGGTTTATATTACAAGAAATCAATGTTACATATTAAATATCGCCAAAATAAAGAAAATTACTTACAGTACTACAATAGATTGCTCCAGTTTGTCAATAAAATTTACAAGTCTTGATTACACTTAATCACTGCATGATGTTATAGGTTTTCAAACACAAACTTGCGCCTATTTTCACTTAAAATGACTTTGTACTCAGAAAACACTCTCTCCACATCACATGCCACAATTATTGGAGCATACTCCAATTTAACGAAATCAGAGACCTCTAGTATCGATGCACTGTCAATTTTGTCTTTGCCTTGGATAACCACAAATGCTTTTAAGTTTGAGGAGCCCGGAATTTGTCAGCACTACATTCTGCATTTTTTTTTTTTTAGAAAACTTGATCAGTTGGGTTCTTTAGGGATCGATCGACTTCTTCAACAATTCCAATACTAACGTGAAGAGGCCGTCCTATTTCTTGAAATTTCTTGATGGCTGAACGTATGCAACGCAAATTGGAACGAATGAATATAACTTGCTCACGAACACCATCTTTGCTCAAGACTTTTTGAGCTTCTTTAATAGAAGTAGCTTCTTCAGAATCGAGGTCTTCAACTACCTTTTTTACTACCTCGAAATAATTGGCATAA
The DNA here is from genome assembly GCA_946902985.2 of Meconema thalassinum. Classification (NCBI taxonomy): domain Eukaryota; kingdom Metazoa; phylum Arthropoda; class Insecta; order Orthoptera; family Tettigoniidae; genus Meconema; species Meconema thalassinum. Next base: position 184,084,545 of record OX336393.1, read on the forward strand.
TAAACAGCAGCTTCGAGCCAAGTTCCCCATCTTGTATGAACTGGTGAAGGCGGGAGCGGCACATCATGATCTGCATCAAAAGATTTTTCTTTGTGACTTGGAGCCTTCAAGAACACTCTTTTCACTGTGGAGATCAACGTGTTTACTTCAGGAAACGAAGCCCAGACTGCTTCAGCGACTCGATGAAGTCCATGTGCTACACATGTGACGTGTATAATCTTGGGATATAATATCCCAAGACCTCCCATGGCTTTACACATGTAAGGGCGGCATCCGTGCAGGCCACGATAACATGATCGTAAAGAATGCCCGATGGCTCCAAACAAGAGAGAGCATCATTGAGTGATTCACCTTAGGCAACACAGCCATATTTAGTAGATATGATTTGTCTCTCTCTTCTTCTTCTCCTAAAGTTCCAAACATGAAGTTAGCTACATATCTTTGATCTACGTCCGTTGTTTCGTCTAGTGAGACCCAAATATATTTTCCACGGGCGTTTTCCCTTAGTTTACCTAACGTTACATTGTAAAGCTCAGGAACGTAATTCTTCCTAATTGTTGATTCATCTGGGACTGGTTGTTTCGTATACACCTGCAGAAACTGAACTAAGTTCTTATTGTTTAGTTTAGCCAACGGTATATTTTCCGAGAGAAATGCTTTATACAGATCTTCATTGAATGCACTACGTGTTGGTCCAGGTTTAAATAAAGCAGTGGTTACAAGAGCCTGGTGTTTTTATTTCAGGTTTACTTCTTTTAGTTTATTGTGTTTCGTTGTTTGAAGATGTTGAATTTGATACTTTTTAGTTGCGTTTACGACTGTTCTACAGTATTTGCAAAACAATACACTTCCGTCAGTTGAAAAGTCTTGAAACTCTCGTACATTCCCTTTCATTAACTCATTAACAGTTCTTCTCCTTAGGGATCTTAAATACAGTACCTATCTAACGTGCTATGAACCACAGCCTGTTTCAACTCAACGAAAGTAAGACTGACAAGAACTAATTGTGCATGGAAGGTAACTATTTACGGAATGAGGAAAAGATAACCTGCCTTACGGGAAATACCAAGAATCAGTGCCCACCTAATTGCATTGCAAGTAGACAAAGCTATGGCCGGATGTAGGGCTAGTGTTGTTAAATTTAAACACCATGCAAACCCAGCACTGCTCAACATTCCTGTTACCTGAAATACATGTCAAATATTCCAAAAGTGTCCTGCAGAAGCTGATGTCTACACTCAAGATTAAGAATGTTTTTGAAATATGCACTAACAGGATGAAACCCCTAAATATGCACTGTTAAGTTAAAACTGTCCCAAATATGCAATTGCATATGCAATATGCAAAATGCATAATTATCCTAAGCCTGGTTATAACTCTTTGTCCTTTCCAAGGAGTATAATTGACTGTTGGTTGTAGTAGCTTGTTGAAATAAGTGTCATACGGATATTAAACATGAATATGAGGTGCCCTTTGCTAGTGCTACCTCTGTACCAAATTTCGTTCAATTAGGTTTCACCCTGTTTGAATAGATATGGGGAATCAATTGGCACACATACATGGCCGCCATCCGCAAATTATTGGGCAGATGACCTCGTAGTTTGGTCAAACGATTCTTCATACATAAAGGTTGCAAACATTTGGTAGAGATCAGATGATTAGGTTGGTCGTAATATTAGTTAAGCTTTTAACATTTGGGTGACCGCCATTACGTTTTCGTCAAGATGGCGGCGATATAAAACATGACACTGAGATGCCCTTTGCTAGTGTTACCTCTGTACCATATTTCGTTCAATTCGGATTCACCGTGTTTGAAAAGATAGGGGGAATCCATTTGCATACAAACATGACCGCCATCCGAAAATTATTGGACAGATGACCTCGTAGTTTGGTCAAAAGATTCCTCATACATAAAGGTATAATATTGTCATTTAGACTTTCACGGCCCGTGTTACTATTCATGATGTTGAATTTTGGGTTTATGCCGTGTTTTATTATACTAAAATTCGACGCGTTTCGAAAGAAACCATGCCTTTCATCGTCAGGAATAATCTGGAATACGACAATGTTGCTAAGAGAAAGCAACGAAGAACATATAGAAGGTGCCCAAAGATGGACGACATTATAGCCCCACCCTGCGAACCACCTTTGAGAGCAACGGTTATAGCAAGGCTTTGATTTCTACGGTTCTGAAACCAACAAATAATAATAGGACGTCAGTTGAGAAAAGAGATGTAAGAGGAACTGCTTACCTTCCGTACATACATAACACAACGGATCGTATTGCTAAAATCCTACGTTGGTACAACATATGGACTGTATTTGGAACTTCTGTTAAGATTAGGCAACTCCTGCGACCAACTAAGGACAGTTTGCCTAAATTGCAACAACCGGGTATCTACAGAGTTCCCTGTACTTGTGGCAAGGTTTACATCGGGCAGACTTCGAGAACAATATGCACTCGCATTAAGGTACATAATAGATGTATCAGGCTCATTCAACCTGATAAATCAGCTGTTGCCGATCATGCTTTAACACCTGGCCATGATGTCATGTTCCAAGGAGTGGATGTTCTTGCCCGTATAAAGCAATATCGTCCCAGAATCATCAGGGAGGCGGTTGAAATACGTAAACACCCGGATAATTTCAACCGCGACACCGGCTACAATCTCAGTGAATCCTGGCTACCTATAATCAGAACCCTGAGAAAGTAATTCACTGCTGCTTTCCGTTGTCCCTAACATGGGGCTATAATGGCGTCCATCTTTGGGCACCTTCTATATGTTCTTCGTCGCTTTCTCTTAGCAACATTGTCGTATTCCAGATTATTCCTGACGATGAAAGACATGGTTTCTTTCGAAACGCGTCGAATTTTAGTATAATAAAACACGGCATAAACCCAAAATTCAACATCATGAATTATAAAGGTATAATGTTACAAAATTTGGTAGAGATCAAATAAATAGGTTGGTCGTAATTTGATTTAAACTTTGAATATTTGGGTGGCCGCCATTACGTTTCCGTCATGATCGCAGCGATATAAAACATGACACTGAGGTGCCCTATGCTAGTGCTACCTCTGTACCAAATGTCGTTCAATTCGGATTCACCGTGTTCGAATTGATAGGGGGGGGGGGACGGACATTCAGAGTACACACACTCACACACTCACACACAATTTTTGGCCCTGTAGTGATCTCATAAGTCTACTTTCATTTATTGCAAAAATCGAAAATCGAAAGTAGGCTAAAATGAATTGCTGTTCGTTAGTCTCGCTAAAACTCGAGAACGGCTGGACCGATTTGGCTAATTTTGGTCTTGAATTATTTGTGGAAGTCCAGAGAAGGTTTAAAAGGTGAATAAATATGAAAGTTGTAGCGCACGAGTAAATTCAACAAATGAGTGACGGCACGCGAATCGCTTAAACAAAGTCCCGTATGCGTTCATATTCCATTCATCCGATTGCTATGAAACTTTGGTTGTATTGTTGTTCAAACACCAGCATTCTCGAAGAAGCACAGACTACCAGTGTTGAAGCCATGCTTTTAAAACGTCAGCTGCGATGGACAGGACAAGTAATCCGCATGCCCAATAATCGCATTCCCAAGCAAGTGTTTTGCTCTGAACTAGAGGGCAAGCGCTGTGTGGGAGGTCCGAGGAAGCGATTCAAAGACGTACTAAAGGCTAATATGCAAATGTGCCATATTGATATCAACAACTGGGAGACCTTAGCTCTTGATCGCTCATCCTGGAGATCAATTGTTCATCGTGGTGCGATACTTTTTGAAGAAAACCGCCGACGTATGATAGAAGATCGGAGGCAGCGCAGAAAGAACAGAGTGTTCATTAGAAGACAGGGAATGAATGCGGATGTCTCACCTGGACCTGATACTACCTGTCATCACTGCGGGAAACTGTGTCTCGCCCGCATTGGGCTTTTTAGTCACCTCCGGACTCATCGATGAAGAGTCATTCAGCATTGGAAGGCCAACCTACTCGAGACGAGTGTTTGCTATCATCATCATCATTGTTGTGCACACTCCAGGAAAGGTTTCTGACTTAGTAAATCCTTTTTACAATAGGTAGCGCACGAGTAGATTCAACAAATGAGCGACGACGGCCGAAGCGTTTCAACAAAGTCCTGTATGTGTTCACATACCATTCGTCCGATAGCGATGAAACTTGGGTGAGAGGTTGTGTACACCACAGGCAAGGTTTCAGGCTTAGTAAATCCATGTTATAATAGGTAGCGCACGAGTAAATTCAACAAATGAACGACGACGAGCGAAGCGTTTCAACTACGTCCCTATGCGTTCATATACTATTCGTCTGATAGTGTTGAAACTTGGGTGAGATGTTTTGTACACTTCATGGAAGGTTCCTGGGTTAGTAAATCCACTTAACAATAGGTAGCGCACGAGTAGATTCAACAAATGTGCGACGACGGCCGAAGCGTTTCCACAAAGTCCTGTATGCGTTCACATACCATTCGTCCGATAGCGATGAAACTTGGGTGAGAGGTTGTGTACACAACAGGCAAGGTGTCTGGCTTAGTAAATCCATGTTATAATAGGTAGCGCAGGAGTAGATTCAACAAATGAGCGATGACGAGCGAAGCGTTTCAACAAAGTCCCGTATGCCTTCATATACTATTCGTCTGATAGTGATGAAACTTGGGTGAGATGTTGTGTACACTTCAGGGAAGGTGTCTGGCTTAGTAAATCCACTTAACAATAGGCAGCGCAGGAGTAGATTCAACAAATGAGCGACGACGGGCGAAGCGTTTCAACAAAGTCCTGTATGCGTTCACATACCATTCGTCCGATAGCGATGAAACTTGGGTGAGAGGTTATGTACACTATAGGCGAGTTTTCTGTCTTAGTAAATCCATGCCATGATGGGTAGCGCACGAGTAGATTCAACAAATGAGCGACGATGCGCGAATCGTTTCAACAAAGTCCCGTTTGCGTTCATATACTAATCGTCTGATAGCGATGAAACTTGGTTGAGATGTTGTGTACACTTCAGGGAAGGTTTCTGGGTTAGGAAATTCACTTTACAATAGGATTCGCACAAGTAGATTAAACAAACGTGCGACGACGCGCGAAGTGTTTCAACATAGTCCCGTATACGTTCATATACCATTCGTCTGATAGCGACTAAACTTGGGCAAGTTGTTGTGTACACTCCAGGGAAGTTTCAGGCTTAGTTAATCCATTTTACAATACGTAGCGCTCAAGTAGATTCAACATATGAGCGAAGGCGCGCGAAGCGTTTCAACAAAGTCCCGTATGCGTTCATATACCATTTGTCCGAAAGCGATGAAACTTGGGTGAGATGTTATGTACACTTCAGGGAAGGTTTCTGGCTTAGTACATCCACTTTACAATAGGTATCGCACAAGTAGATTCGACAAATGGGTAACGGCGTGCGTATCGTTAAAAAAAATCCGTATGCGTTCATATACCATTCTTGCGATTGCAATGAAATTTGGAGAAATGTTGTTTCCACTCCAGCAAAGATTTCTGATTTAGTAAATCCATTTTAAAATTGGTAGCGCACGATTAGATTCAATTAATGGGCGACAGCGCGTGAATCGTTTCAACCAAGTCCCGTATGCGTTCATATAACATTCATCCGATTATCATAAACCTTTGGGGAGTTGAGCACAGTCCTGCGAAGGTGTATGAATTAGTAAATCCGTTTTCCAATGGGTGGCGCACAAGTAAATTCAACAATGAGTGTCGTTGCGCGAATCGTTTAAGCAAAAACCCGTATGCTTTCATATGCCATTCATCCGATTGCGATGAAACTTTCATGAGTTGTTGTGTACACGCCAGGGAAGGTTTTCACTTGGTAAATCCATTTTACAATAGGTAGCGTACGAGTATATTCAACAAATGGGTGACGGCGTTCGAATCGTTTCAACAAAGTCCCGTATGCGTTCATATACCATTCATTTCATTGCGATGAAAATTTGGCGACATGTTGAGCACGCTCCCATGATTTTTTGAGATAGTAAATCAATTTTATAATAGTTTAGAGGTGGTTAACGGAAAAAGAACAACAATATTTGGAATCCAAAAGCACTTCCACATACAAAGTTACAATGCCAACACTTTCTTTGATTGGCATTGCGACGCATGCCGGGTACAGCTAGTAAACAATAATAAATCGCGAATGTGACCTGCTGATGGCATTTCGTGTTTTAGAAGGGTCACACGAGGATGTTTATTGCCTCCCCTCAGCTATTCATCATCTATTGTTATTATTATTATTATTATTATTATAGCGGCTTCGTTGGCCTAGTCGGTAGCATGCTGAACTGCTGTGCCCAAGATAGCGGGTTCAAACCCGGCCGAAGTCGTCGGATTTTTTAAGAGCGTTAAAATCCTTCAGTTTGCCTTCCTTCGGAGGGGAAGTAAAGCCGGCGGTCCCATGTCATAGATTTATGGCATGTAAAAGATCCTTCCACAGACTAAACTTGTGTGGAGCTAAATTTCTAGGATAGATTTCGTTGTAACGCTCTATCAAAGTTCCAACGTTCACCACTAGGTATCGTTGATATCTGGTAGCGAAAGTTGGAACTACTTGAAATTGAACGGAACTTGTAGCTCACCCTAGTGGTGTCCGCTTGAAGCAGCTACAGCCTCTCGGACACTCCCGGCACTAAAAGCCATACGATAAATAATTAAATAATAATTATTATATCATTTTTTTCCTTCTTCCTCTTCTCTTCGCATAATCTCTTCATCCTTTGACTGTGTTCCAGTTTCCTTTGTTCTGTCCACATTGTTCCCGTCTTCTTCTTTTGAGGTACAATACATTTTGTATTCTTAATGTTGTTTCTGAATTCTCCTCTATCGCCTATCTAACATTTGGCTCGTGATCCCTGCCTGCGTGAAGTCTTCCTCTATTTCAATAAACCAATTTGTTTTCGTGCTTGAACTGTTTATTACATCAAAGTTCCTTTTTTGTAAGACTATTGTTGTTCATTCTCTCTATGTGCCCGTAGAAAGTGAGTCTGCGTTTTTAATGATATATGTGCACTCGTATAACTCATTGGTAGGTCTCTTCATCCATATGCCATCTCTGTATATTCTTCTTCTTCTACCTTAGTTACGGCCAACTAAGGACCACGTCATGTCAACTGTTTCTTCTGCATTTTAATGTTGGCCCAGTTGTCCTTCATTCGCAATCGATGTTGCACCTTTCTCTCTGTTGTCCACGCCTTCCCGGTTTTTAGTTTCGGCTTAAGTTGAAAACTCCGATGTTTTTGAGTTTTTCCCTAAGTGCTCCACGCTCTGTATATTATTATTATTATTATTATTATTATTATTATTAACTTATTATTATAAGGATAAAACCTTGTAAAATACGATCATAATTTCATTATCTAGGAGCTAAATGTCAATAAATTATTCACAATAGTTCAATGCAATCCTTGACCTACCTCTTTTGCTGAAAGCTCTTCAAACCGCGGCCGCGTCTTTGGAAATCAGAATCTCGGAAGTGCTTAGTTTGTAGTCGGTTCATTATCTTACTTTTCATTTCAGAAAGTGTTGAAATGTAGTTGAACACAAACGTTACACCTCCAAAACTTCGTTGCCGAAAACAACTTTATCTGTTCTCAGGTTTATACGTTATCCACTATCCATTATGTTCATTATGGTTCCGTTTGCTTTTGGAAACTGCGATGAATAGCTTTATCACTTGTATTTAAATCAGTCTCAAAATTCACTGTGATCCAAAGGTTAAAAACGCTGGTTTGAAGTAACGTCCAATCCTCTACTATCGGTTTTATTCGAGTGATTTATCAAACCTTTTAGAGGGATCTCGTGGACAATTTTATACAGCTCATTACTTGCTTCACCAATATTACCTTTGGGGGACAAACATCAGCAGACTGTTAACCAGCAAAGAGCTTAGCCTATAGACACAAACATATTTACCTGATCAAAGCACACCATTTGCTCCCGTTCAGTGTAATGAAATGTAATGCTCAAGGTATGTACTAGTATCGTTTGATGAAGGAGAGGGTTCTGGAGGGAAAGCTCTATTAATTCCATTGCTCCATACACTTAACCTGAAGCCAAAGCAAGTCCGTCATTGGTTGTCCTGGTTACACAGTGTATCAGGACTGGTCTATTGGTCTTATGATCTCAAATAGCACGGTAAAATACCCTCTCGAGACAGTCGGAGTTTTGAAGGGCAGAGAAAATCCTTGCCATTCCAAATTATGAAAGGTTTAACCTCCCTCTACTTGACTTAAATGTATTACATTTTACTGCACTAGAACTAGAAGTGAACATAACAATAACTCACGGAGTTTAAGTGCAATTCAAATATTCAATAAACCTTCAACAGGAAGCAACATCGATTTGTTCAGTAACACGTATAGTTCCTTGGATTCTGTCTGCTAACAGATCACTTGAACTCTTGCATTTTACCCGTCCAGTTACATACACAGGATTATTTAAATATTTGTATTTTGTGGTCAGAATTAATCAGGACTGTAAGCAAAAACCTGACTACCGGTAGAGTATTATTTTATAAAATTATGTGCAATCAAATGTACATGTGTTAACCTTTAAAGAAAATGTGGTCCATTACGTAAGAACAATATACCTAGGTTATCAAAGGAGATTACGAAAAAAACAAACAACAATAATATTGTTTTAAATAATGTATATATATATTTATTTATTTATTTATTTATTTATTTATTTATTTAGCTATGGCTTTTAGTGCCGGGAGCGTCCGAGAACAAGTTCGGCTCGTCAGAGGCTGAAGCTGCTTCCAGCGGACACCCATCGGGTGAGCTACAAGTTTCGTTCAATTTCAAATAGTTCCAACTTTCGCTACCAGATGACACCTAGTGGTGAACGTTGGAACTTTGATAGAGCGTTTCAACGAAATCTAACCTAGAAATTTAGCTCCACACAAGTTTAGTTAGTGGAATGATCTTTTACATGCCATAAATCTGTGACATGGGACCACCGGCATACTTCCCCTCCAAAGGAAGGCATACTGAAGGATTTTAACGCTATTAAAAATCCGACGACTTCGGCCGGGTTTGAACCCGCGATCTTGGGCAATAGATGCTCAGCAAGCAACCAACTGCGCCACCGAAGCCGCTGTTTTAAATATATAACAATATAATGTGATAAATACAAAGTTTGAGCCGAAAATTCAAAATGTTCAGACATGAGGCTTACTTTATTTACGGAGATTTTAACTATAAATTTTAAAGAATCTTGCAGGAACATTAGATTGGGTGTGGTTGCAGAGCAATGGAATGAAGCATATAACCGATGCGTAGGGTGAAGGCTAGGGGGAATTATGTTCAGCAGAAATAAACAATATGCCCTGTCTTAACGGCCTCCAAAATGCCCAAAGATCTTCAAAATTTTGAAAAATTTGGTTTTGCGCCGTGTTAATCTACGGACTTTTATTTTTATAACGGTACATTTATTCTTTTCATATCGCATTCCTAAAGCTACGTTCCTTTCCCACACTCGTGCGGTTGTATTAGTAAATACGCCATTTTATTTTTATTTCTATTAGACGATACATACAAAAATCACTTTCCAAAAAGAGGTCACGTTACAAGCAAGGGCAAAAGGACATGGACAAGCAAAATGGATACCGGTACTAGTTCTTCAAATGGAAGAAGAGTAATCCTATGGTTATTTGATGTTATAAAAACGGGAAAAATATTTGATTGCAACTTATCGCTGAAATATTTTTCTAGACATAAAATTTCCCTTTTTTTCGGGATATTTCAACATACAAATCTGAAATGTTTAGAGGTAATTCCTCCTCATATGTGTTATATTTTAAAACGACCATTTTACAAAATTTACTTCAGCTTAATTTTGCGGGATAGAAATGTTCATAAAAGTACTGTTAAAAGTACGGTATGCAATTTTAAAAAAATATTCAAAAATACATTAATTTTCAAAAATCCTTTATCAAATTAAGGAGAGAGTCTTAAAGAACATCCCTGAAATCATTGATTAGGTTCTTATAATAGTTCCTGTGAATAAAAGAATTACAAATTTCAAAAATTGTATGGGTAATATAGGACATTCTGGAGCGACTAATTGAGGGTGAATCACATTCAGTTTACTGGGGTTAAAATCAGCTAATCACTTGCCAACACAACGGAGGAAAATATATCTAGCATGCACATTTATCGGTGGAGGTTGAGGTGATACCACCTCTTTCCCAGCTTGATCTGGTAACTCATTACGATTCTATTGTTGTTTTGTTGTTGTTGTTGATTCATTAAGGAGATTTTCGACATCCTGGTCGTTAACCCCCGTGCACATGGGTGTGTGTATGTGATATCTGTGTGATAAGCTGGGTCATTATGTAGGTTATAGTAGTGTGTATATTTGTAACTAAGGGTATGATTTGAAAGGAGGCAGTCTTGGCTTTGATATCTAGGAACCATCTCTGCATTTATATGGAATAGAAGTGGGGAAACCACGGAAAACCACTTGTAGGTTGTCTGAGGTGGGAACACTGTAGTAGTCATATCTTCTCAGTTCCGAGCCTCAGACGAGAACTGCATTTTTTTAGCAGCACCGTAAGTCGAACTCAGGACTTATGGGTCAGGAGTCTGAGTACGCTAGTACTCCGAGACCACAGAATGCAGTCGTATTGGGAGAAAGGAAACGAAAGGAACAGGAATATCAACTCTAGTACAAGAAATGCAGTCCACCTCCTGGTGTGGCGACTAGCATTCTTGGCTGTCGCTCTGGAGGTCCTACTTCTATCCCCCGTTCTGTTAATAAATCTAATACTGGTCTGGGGGATGGAACGGTAAAACTGAGTTGGGTTCTATTACCATCTCAGCCATCCTGGAAGTGGTTTTCCGTCGTTTCCCACTCCCACTCCAGTCAAATGCTGGGATGGTTCCTAACTTAAGGCCATCCTCGCCTGATTTACAAATACACATACAATACTACAAACAACACAATAGCACAGGTTATTAGAGAAATACACACACCAAGTACACGGGGCTAAATGGCCTTGATGTCCAAGCCTTTCAAATGCAGTAACAAAATGCCAACGCGTATTTTACGATGTTTGTCTTTATTGCAAACGAAATTTCCCCTCACTTCCATGAGTGTGATAAATACCACGAGATATTGGAACTAAATGAAGTGAACAGCAAAAGTAAATGGAGGCAATCCAATGCTGGAATCTGTTGGAGTCTAATTGTTAGCAAACCACATCGTACAAGTTATGAGCCCCTGTGTGTGGCAAAAATAGAGTTTATTCGTATATAGCTGAGAATAATCAACCGCAAAGTGACAATATATTCGAATATCAAACAGATGATCAACATTTGCCCGCATAACATTCCTGATCAACCAAGAGAAACGCCGCGAGTGATATTCATCCATTTGCTGGCCCTTAACATCCATTTCTTGAAAGATCCTCGTAGTTTGTAAGGGAAGAGTTTCTCCATCCCGGCATGACATGTGTCTTATTGTTATGATGATCAGAACTTGAAAGTACCATTAACAGTTCATATAAGGTATCAGCATCCTAAACAGATATAATGAGTTTATTGCTGCTGTATGAATCATCGATATCTATGGTGGGTGTGCCTCATCTTTCTTCAATATGATGTCACCAGCGGGACTTGACGGAGGATTGGTGATGAGGAGTCGTGACGGGCAAGGTTGAAAGTAACAATTCTTATTCTTAACCCTTCGCGGGCGGCGGTAGTTTAGGCGGCACATTATTTTGTAAACAAAAATTCCATACAAATTGTTCAAAAGTTACTAAAATCCTGCAAATATGCTTTAAAATATATACATACCATTTCCTGGATTGGAAATCCATCGTTGAAGAGGTTTGAAGACAACATAAAATTTGGAGTTTATCAATGAAGAACGGCACAGGGACACTGCACTTTACGATCTCATAATGTGCTGCTCACTGTATGTCTATCCCTTAGTATTCCATTTCTACGGCTTCGGGGTTGGAATGCGATGAATATTTACGTGGTGAATGGTTTGTACGGCCGGATACCCTTCCTGACACAGACCTCAAATAGTAGGTAATGCAAGTTGAAATGGATGAAAATAAGTGAAACCAAGGAGTTAGAAGGAAGCAATCGTGGTCTATTAGATAGAATCGTCCTAGCATTTGCCGGGGTTGAAACTTGGAAACCACGGAAACCTAATTCAGGGATGGCCAACGGTGGGATTCGAACTCCCTTGTCTATTCAGTACAGAGCAGCAGGGTTCATGGTCTTATGCCTTAGCACAATCGGTTATATTGGCCCTTGATCAATGTTGTGTATGGCGATGGTATTTGAGGGTCCACGATCCCTATTAAGTCTGTCCAGTTATCTGCTCGCTCACTATCTGTGTCTCTTATGACGTTGTTGCTCTCAGATGAGCTCTAGGAAGAATTTTCCATTTCCGAGTCACTAAAACTAAAATCTGACAAATCTTCATCTGAATAATCAAGTATTGACACTATCTCAACATCACTAACTCGTTTATATGATGCCATTATACCACGACACGAAAATACTGCGTCAACCAACATACGTAATTATCAACTGTCACTACCAAGACGAAAATCTTACCTATCTCCTGAGGGGAATCCCTACACGAGTAAGGTTGATATAAACAGCTCTCACCATCTATGAGGACTTTCGTGTACTTCAATGACCTCTGCCGAGTGTAATTTGAACAGTACATAATATGGTTCTGCCCACCGAAGTTTAAAAGTGTGCCGTCTCCTAAGGTAGGTCGGTGTAGCGTGTTTGCTAATGGATCACCACCCCTTGACCTAGGGAACCATCTGGGGCACTCGAAACTTACAAAAGAGACTGAAAGTAACTAATACATTTAAATTATTTAATGTGAAATGTGTGAATATATTTACGCCTATCATACCATCATAACCCATAACTTACACGGATGGGTCCCTAGGACCCACGAGTGTTTTATTTGTAAATAGATTTTCATATGTTGGCCACACTGCACTTGGCTTCTCTGTACTGCCTTTTCTTTTAATCTTCTACCTGACTTATTCCAGGTGTGGAGAAGTCGTCTCCTTTTTTGTGTGTGCAAAAACAGCGCTTGTTTCACTGGGGCTCGACCGAAAGCAGTGGCTATGCTCGCTAAAGCGCAGCGTGAGGCCTTAGGGCCAAGCTCTCTGCTGACTCGGTAGACGCGTGGGTTCGAGACCCACCGTCGGCCGTCCTTAAAATGGTTTTCCGTGGTTTCCCATTGACAACATCAGGCAAATGCTGGGACGGTACCTTCTGACAGGCCACGGCCACTACCTTCCACATCCTTGCTCAGTTTCATTCATCATCATTCATTCCATCTCTTATACCGACGCGCAGGTCACCCAGGGGCGTCGACTAGAAACACCTGCACTCGGGCTCTAAGGAGGCCACACGACAAAGAAAGAAAAGAAAACTGGGGCTCAACTATGTAAATAAAGCAACTCTTCGTGTGTGAATTAAGTGTGCTTAAATATGAAGGACTTTTGTGATGGTCTGCAAAAAAAAAAAATATTCTAAAGCTCCTTCTTGCTGATTAAAATATTCTTATTTTCCTGATCTCATAACTGTTTGTTTCAAATAACTGACTATTACAGTGGTTACTTCCACCTTGTACATTCCTGCAAAACACTAAATTTTTCGAGATGAATCATTTTCAAATTTGTAAATGTTGTTATTTTGTAACACAAAATAATGACAAGTAAAAGTTCAGTACGGTAATTATTTTTTTAAAGCGAGTACTTTTTTGAAAATGTTTGAGTGTGGTACAAGTAGGTTTGAAGAATTCATTTTAAACATAACACAAGGCCCACTCAGCCTAAGGGAACGACTTTCTCCTCAAATGTCTAAATGTGTTGCTTCAATACTTTATGCTTTATCTCTCTCTCTCTCTCTCTCTCTCTCTTAGTCGTTTACCCTCCAGGTTGGTGGAACCCACTGACTCAGCGAGGGAACTCACCACTACCACCTCTACGGGCAGTGTCCTAGAGCTGGGAACATCTAATCGGAGTGGATACAACTGGTGAGGTGTGATTGGCACCTCGCCCAGGCGGCCTCACCTGCAAAGCGAACAGGGGCCTCATGAGGGAAGGTAATGGATGGTCAGGATGGATAGGCAAGGAAGAGGGAAGGAGGCGGCCGTGGCCTTGAAGAAGGTACTGTCCCCGTTTACCTGGATAGTAGGCTGTCAGATATCCGCCCCCTCAATCGGATTGCCAATTATCAATCGCACCGGCACAGTTACATCAATGAAAATGGCACTGACAGATACTATCGAGATAAGAGCACAGAAATTCACAGGAAATCATTGTGGAACACACCAAAATAGACGGGGGTTTATACTTACCGTTGCTTACCTCTTAATTATCTCGGGGTTTGAGTTGACAACAGGATCACTAAAAGTCTGTTCACACAATAATCTCCGCCATGACATTTAAAAATGAACCAGAAACGAAGACGAGAACTTTGAACTGTACAAAAGCTTTATTTCTAATAAAGGGTATGATTTTCCTAACACAACAAAATATACGTGGCTATCAGTAGCCCAAGTCAATCTGACTACGTCCTCCAGTAGGACTTGCAAAATTATTATACAACATGATATAAAACATTTTAGCTCCCAAGAGCTCCAAATACCGTAATATTCATAACACTATTGGATTGGAAAAGGACGTCAGGGTGTGACATATATAGAGCATTTGTTTCCTTTTAATAAACAAGAGAATGTTATTTATAGTCGCAAGGCCGGAGTGTACGACCTCACTCTCTGAAAACCATATGTTGACACAGCTGCGGGCTACCTTCCAGCCTGACGCATACTGGTCAAATGCACTCCCTTCTCACACGCTATGTTACGTAAGAATCCAGCCTGCACTCTCAAGCTTTTAAATGTCTTACACGACAACTCACATTATATTTACGCAAATCTTTCAAGTACTTTGATCACATCCTAATGGATCATTACATAAATTTCTTAAACTTGTTAACTTCAATCCAAATGTTTCATTAGCTCTTAAATGTTTATAACAAAATCACATAAATTATTTATAACAATTCGAAATTGTTTATAATATTTGTCAAAGACAATAAAAATATTATAAGCACGCCTTTAACATCATTCTCGTTTCATATTATTTTCAAAAATATTTACAACAATTATTTACAATATTAACATTTAAATTGTTTAAATTATTAATTTAATAAATACATTAGCCACATGTTCATTCGGTTGGTAATTTTATAATCCTGTTTAATATAATCGACCAATGAAGGTTAGTTATACATATTAATGTCACAATCTGGTTTTAATAAAGTTCTTTAATAATGATTTGTGACGGCAACCTTCATTCAACATCTTGTCTCAAATTCTTTCAAAACTCGTGTTAATTATAACAGTAAATCACTTGATTAATTTTCAACGAACTATAACAATCTTACTCCAGCGGAAAATCCTTCGCTAACAAGTTAATGCACAATCTGCATTAAAAATATGCCCAAAATCATCATATATTAATCTATATGGCATTTACAACTTTCACATCACTTACAAAACTTCCACAAATAATTCTTTAACATTAAATCTTGTGGGAACTTCCTTCATATTCAAGGGCATTATATCTCAGCGACTTTCAACACGCGCTGCACTAGCGATTATACATTCATAGTTCCACTTAAAAATTTTATAATCATAAATTGTTTCAAAACTGTTTTTCTATTTAACCTTCGTAGATTTCATTCATGAACTGAAATGAAGTCAAAACTTGCCAATCACAAACAAATTTAATAGTGAATACGCTTATATACGCCTATCTGGTCTATCAAAATTTAAGACTAACATCTTAAAAGAAATTGTAGTATGAAAATACTATCTTCAAATAAAGTGCGACTAAAATGCAAAGTAGTCGAATAGAATCCAATTAGACTGGGGAATGCAAACATCGTTATATAATTCTCTAATTGAGAAAAACTCCTAACAAAAGTACTTGACTTTAATGCATTCAATAATTCATTATTAACATTACTCTTTCACAAAATTGTCTATGATGCAATGTTCATTCATAACTGACGATAAATGTCTGTGTTGCAATCAATACAAATAACGACTAGTATTTCCAAGATCGTCGATAACGTAAGATTTTAACGCTCTAAAATCATTTAAATGTTCTTCCTTCTTGATGATGACAGAAAATTGTTCAAAGTAATTAAACTGGGGTAGAATTACTTTAATAAAGTGACACGCTGTCTGAATTTAAATCTGCCATAAAAATCATTAACTTACAGTCAAATCGTGACTACAAAAAAAAAATATTAATTACTGAAAAATCTAAGTATCAGTCTCAACTGATTCAAAATCGTTAACTATGCCCATGACATAACAATGTCTTAATAAATCGTCGAAAAATGCAAAACTCATCAAGGTGTACTGAGAATAAGAATCTCAACAAGAAAATAAGGCAAAATACATGAGGATAAAAATATGGGAAAAATGGTTGCTCAAACATTACTAGGTTACTCAAATACAATAAACGTTCACGACTACCTTATCTGCCGATTGACGTTCCAGAGGAAAATTCCCCAAAGAAGACTGCTGATGGATCCATTTCACCACGTTCAAGCTGAGCTCCATCCTCGAAATAGGAAATAGCACCCTCAGAGAATCGAACTGCTTCCTTCTCCGTGAATCGCTCTGCTCCTCAAAAACGAATAGACATCCTTCCGGCAATAATCTTCATTGTGAGTCGGGACTACCCTGACCTCTCTTGAAAAATTCCCTGAAGTTCCAGTAGACAGTCATCATGACGTTTTGTAGAAATTTCCGAAGAAATTATTCATATTCAGAGTATGAAATTGTTTCTATGGCTGTTCGATGGTATTCAGCCTTTACTTACGAAACATGGGTGTAGATGGTATTCACCGCATGTTCGCTTGTGTGGAATAGCAATTAGCGAAGTTCCATGTCGCTATCTTACTCCATTGAAGTATGTCCCAATTGCAATAAGCCTTCTTAGCCTTCCATTTGCACTTCAGTTGTAGTGTCAGAAGAACAAACTGCCGTATTCAAATGCTCCATTATACTGTATCGTTCTGTAATCAAGCAATCTGAAGTCTTTCTACTCCACTCACAGCGTTAGCCTTGCGTTGTTTCTGGCTTATACAAAAGTGTTTCTCTAGTGGCGAGATAATCACTTTTGCCAGTCGTATTAAATTGCTAATATATTTTGAAGTACTCGGTCGAAATTGTTCAGCTTTTCTCTCTAATTGCATGTAGTACTGCACAATACAATTATGTTATCGTAGACCGCTAACTGTTTGAAGTTAAACTTATAGAAGCTTTCTAAGGTCCGTTTCAACTTCACCTAGTTTGACCTGTATCTCGTTAACAAAGTGGCCTCGCCACGCGTTATAAAAACGATTCTTTTCACTTGCTGTTCACTTTGATGTCTCACTATATTGAATATATAATAAACTGACTTTCACAAATACTTCGATGATCTGAGCATTAGATCTCAGAATGATCAGCGAACGAAAGAGAAGAGAAGAGAAGAGGCTCCTCTCTTCTGCGCAAGCCCTTTTATTACCTTCTCGAGGGGCGTTACCATCCCTTCCAAAGCGTGATACTACGTCATCGCTAGAACTTCCAACTTCGTTAATACTTGACGGATTTTCAAAATTCAAAAACTGAAAATAAATTTCACCAAAATTCCAAATCAATGCTTTTACTGCAAATGTATTTCCACAATTCTGCATTCAAAAAGTCATAAAAATACCATAGTTTCAGCAATCTCCGTCTTCCTTTAAACTATCGTTCATTGGTTCATGCCTCTCCTCCAATAGCATAGTTTCTTCCTCAGCAGAATTCCTCGTTTCCTGCGACTGCGTCGTACATCTTGGAACATTCTGGACTAAAATGCTGACGTCACTGAGAATCTCAGCTCAAGTAGCTTGCTGGCATAACATATACGTCATCCGTGCTTACGTCATGACTACCCACGTCATAACTATGACAGCCATAACTCTAATCATAATTTCAAATATAGCCACCGTGGTCTCTACATAATTCAATTACGGGGGCATTCTCCTCCCACCACGTTTTAAAAACAGTTGCAAATTGTTTTTAAACTCAATGTTACAAGTATCTCAACTCTCTTGAACACGAAATTGAATTATTACTGGCTTACTCTAGTATGATATTTCCTCTATGTTCCTTAATCATTAATTTTCTTCTACTCTGGGTTGTATGTGGTTAATGTATTCTTTTCCTCTCTAGTTCCTCTTCTGACCAGTATTTCTATTCTCTACGTTCTGCTGGCTCGTAGAAGGACCAGGATCGATTACAACATCTTGCCTTTTCCTTTGATTGTCAGCTTCTTTATCCCTTAATTCTTTTAAGTATTGCTGGCTTTCCTTTTCTCTTTGCTGATATTGCTCAGGTGTCATAACCTGACTTTGAGTATTCTGGTTTCTATTTTGGTTTTGGTTATTCCTATTATAGTTACGATTATACCCATTATTGTTATAATATCTGCCTCTTCCATTATAGTTGCCTCGGTTGTAGTTCCAACCTCTTCTCTGTTGATATGGTCGGTAACCTGGTGATCTGTAATTTCTAAACTGATTATTCCTGTGAGGACCTACATTGTCAGTTTTCTCCTCCTCTGGCTTGTCAGTTTGTTGGACTTGGTCCATGTATACCGTATTGATTTCCTTATACTCTTGCCTTTGACCTTTCTGAACTACGTTAGGCATTGGACTTGTGTAGTCTAACCTTCTTAGTAATTCATCCATGCTGGATAAATCCCTGATGTTGGACGAAATTATAAGTCTCCTCACCTCAACTGGCAGCATACGAGAAATCGCATCTATTAGTTGCTCCGTGGACAATGGGGGTTGCAAAAATCTCAAGCGGGACAACTGACTCGTAAAGAAATCAGCGTACCTCGTTGGAAGAGTACCTGAGTATTTTCTTGAATATACCTCCGCTCTTAACGAATTCTGCGCTTCTATGGACCAAAATCGTTTGATTAATGCCTCTGCAAACTCGTCAAAGTTACTGAATGTATATCTAAAAGCTCTAAACCATTCAAGGGGTCCTCCAATCAGATATCTCTCTACAATCTTCATCTCTCTCTCTCTGGGAATGTGAGCTTCGATGAAATAATCTTTGAGATTCCTTACATACTCTATAGGTGTCAAACTATCAGTGTTACTGAATTTTTGTGGTTTGTCCTCGAAATTCCTAATGACCGTCACGTTCCTTGGATATGAATCCGGATAGTTTTTCCCACTATCTCGATAATTCCACTCAGATTCCATATTCCTCTCGTCATCCTCCTCTCTGAATCTGGATACACGTTCTTCAGGAGTCACGTCTCTTTCTTCTAGATCTAGGTGACATCTTCTGGTATGCTTCCTGTTCAATTCGCAAGCTAAGCCTTCTGTATCCTTGTCGGTGATTTCTGTTAAGACTTTCTTGACTATCTCTTCCTTGTAGTTCTCCATTAAACTAGCCTCTCCTAACTTCAAATTTTTCAGTTTACTCGTCGTTTCATTTACGTCAGAGACAACTTTATGCATCTGTTCCTCTAATGTAGATTTTAAAGTTTGCATATCCTGATCTAGTTGTGTTCTATCGTCAACTTGTTTTTCGGATAGCGAATTTATCCTGACGCTTAAATCTTTTCTAATCTGTACTACCTCATTATTAATTTCTATCTGCGTACTGGCAAGTTTTCTTTCAATCCTTTCCTGAATTTGGGTTACATGTTCCCCACTTGACTTATTCCATTCGTCTTTCCATACCGCTACGTTTGCTGTTAACATCTCGGCTATGTCTACTTCGATATCCTCTTTTAATACTCTATTGTGGTCTAATACCTGTGTTCTCATGACCTCTACGTCATACTTCAACTCTGCTAAAGACGTTGTTGTTCTAACCGATTCATCGACTAACCTAGTCGTTAATGCAGTTATATTACGCGTACAAAGAGTTTTTGAGTTTTCGATTTCTTCCCTGACTTTATTGACATCAGTTTGGACTTTAGTGATGTCTACGAAAACTGTGTTGACCTCTACCTGAATCTTAGTTACATCACTTTGCACCTCAGTTATATCCGCATGAATGTTGTTAATGTCTACCTGAACATTAGATACATCTGTTCTAGCTTTTTGAATTTCTTTCTGGACTTCCTCGACCTTGTCTTGGACAGTCGCTACATCGTTTTTGACAACAACAACTTCGGCTCTAGCACAAGCAATATCCCCTCGGACATTAGCTACGTCTAAATTTAACATTGTAAGGTCCTTCTGTACCTTAGACACATCATTTTTAACATCATCAACACTTTTATGCACAATAGATACATCTTTATGGACATTAGACACGTCTGTACGCATGTCCGTTACAGTATTCTCAATTCCTAGGGTATTAATCTGTAAACGCGACATATTATCCTCCAAATTAGCAGCACTAGTATGAAGAACCTTCAAACTTTCACCCATGCTAGCTTTCAAATTAGCAGACAAAGTACTAGCATTCTCCTCCATTCTTGCATTTAAATTAGCAGACAAATTACTAACATTCTCCTCCATTCTTGCATTCAAATTAGCAGACAAATTACTATTATTCTCCTTCATGCTTGCATTCAAATTACTAGCATTCTCCTCCATTCTTGCATTCAAATTAGCATTTTCCTCCATCATCTGCTTCATGTTAGCAGACATCTCCTCTAACATTTTCTTCAAACTTTCATCTGCCATTATAATATTATTCAAAATGGATTGCTGTAGGGACATACATCAAAAGAGCAAAATAACAACGTTTGAGCAACACTTTTCACCATATATAAATTTGATCAATTTTCTGTCTTAAATCTAACTTATAACTACCTTATAATTAATATTCGAAGATACTTCATGTTGAAACAAACTCAAGCACATGTTCAAATTTCTCTGGCTCATTTTAAAATATCCTACCACAAATAATTTACATTTACAATCCAAATAATTAATTTTATCTTTAATATGACTGAAGTGTCATAAGCCGGTCAAATAAAATAAGATTCCAGATTATAGGCGATTTTTCTAAGTTTCCTGCCCATTTAACCTTTCTCAAGTTGTATAAGATCTGATCTTTTCTGAGTGTAATTTTCCTAATACAATACAACATTTAATTCCTATATAATCACACTCTTAAATACTACAATTGGCCTAGACATCTAACAAAGAATCAACCTCTTTATTTGAGTCTAATCGAACCTCACGTTCTAGGTTTGTCAATCTTTCTGGTGTTCAACCTGGTGATCCAGTTTTGTCGAATTCGTCCCACATATTAGGGTCAATCTTACTGTTGACTCAGCCCCACGCTCTTGGATCGCCAATCTTTCTGGTGTTCAACCTGGTGATCCAGTGTTGTTGAACACGCCCCACACGTTGATTGCGCCAATCTTTCTGTCCCCGTTTACCTGGATAGTAGGCTGTCAGATATCCGCCCCCTCAATCGGATTGCCAATTATCAATCGCACCGGCACAGTTACATCAATGAAAATGGCACTGACAGATACTATCGAGATAAGAGCACAGAAATTCACAGGAAATCATTGTGGAACACACCAAAATAGACGGGGGTTTATACTTACCGTTGCTTACCTCTTAATTATCTCGGGGTTTGAGTTGACAACAGGATCACTAAAAGTCTGTTCACACAATAATCTCCGCCATGACATTTAAAAATGAACCAGAAACGAAGACGAGAACTTTGAACTGTACAAAAGCTTTATTTCTAATAAAGGGTATGATTTTCCTAACACAACAAAATATACGTGGCTATCAGTAGCCCAAGTCAATCTGACTACGTCCTCCAGTAGGACTTGCAAAATTATTATACAACATGATATAAAACATTTTAGCTCCCAAGAGCTCCAAATACCGTAATATTCATAACACTATTGGATTGGAAAAGGACGTCAGGGTGTGACATATATAGAGCATTTGTTTCCTTTTAATAAACAAGAGAATGTTATTTATAGTCGCAAGGCCGGAGTGTACGACCTCACTCTATGAAAACCATATGTTGACACAGCTGCGGGCTACCTTCCAGCCTGACGCATACTGGTCAAATGCACTCCCTTCTCACACGCTATGTTACGTAAGAATCCAGCCTGCACTCTCAAGCTTTTAAATGTCTTACACGACAACTCACATTATATTTACGCAAATCTTTCAAGTACTTTGATCACATCCTAATGGATCATTACATAAATTTCTTAAACTTGTTAACTTCAATCCAAATGTTTCATTAGCTCTTAAATGTTTATAACAAAATCACATAAATTATTTATAACAATTCGAAATTGTTTATAATATTTGTCAAAGACAATAAAAATATTATAAGCACGCCTTTAACATCATTCTCGTTTCATATTATTTTCAAAAATATTTACAACAATTATTTACAATATTAACATTTAAATTGTTTAAATTATTAATTTAATAAATACATTAGCCACATGTTCATTCGGTTGGTAATTTTATAATCCTGTTTAATATAATCGACCAATGAAGGTTAGTTATACATATTAATGTCACAATCTGGTTTTAATAAAGTTCTTTAATAATGATTTGTGACGGCAACCTTCATTCAACATCTTGTCTCAAATTCTTTCAAAACTCGTGTTAATTATAACAGTAAATCACTTGATTAATTTTCAACGAACTATAACAATCTTACTCCAGCGGAAAATCCTTCGCTAACAAGTTAATGCACAATCTGCATTAAAAATATGCCCAAAATCATCATATATTAATCTATATGGCATTTACAACTTTCACATCACTTACAAAACTTCCACAAATAATTCTTTAACATTAAATCTTGTGGGAACTTCCTTCATATTCAAGGGCATTATATCTCAGCGACTTTCAACACGCGCTGCACTAGCGATTATACATTCATAGTTCCACTTAAAAATTTTATAATCATAAATTGTTTCAAAACTGTTTTTCTATTTAACCTTCGTAGATTTCATTCATGAACTGAAATGAAGTCAAAACTTGCCAATCACAAACAAATTTAATAGTGAATACGCTTATATACGCCTATCTGGTCTATCAAAATTTAAGACTAACATCTTAAAAGAAATTGTAGTATGAAAATACTATCTTCAAATAAAGTGCGACTAAAATGCAAAGTAGTCGAATAGAATCCAATTAGACTGGGGAATGCAAACATCGTTATATAATTCTCTAATTGAGAAAAACTCCTAACAAAAGTACTTGACTTTAATGCATTCAATAATTCATTATTAACATTACTCTTTCACAAAATTGTCTATGATGCAATGTTCATTCATAACTGACGATAAATGTCTGTGTTGCAATCAATACAAATAACGACTAGTATTTCCAAGATCGTCGATAACGTAAGATTTTAACGCTCTAAAATCATTTAAATGTTCTTCCTTCTTGATGATGACAGAAAATTGTTCAAAGTAATTAAACTGGGGTAGAATTACTTTAATAAAGTGACACGCTGTCTGAATTTAAATCTGCCATAAAAATCATTAACTTACAGTCAAATCGTGACTACAAAAAAAAAATATTAATTACTGAAAAATCTAAGTATCAGTCTCAACTGATTCAAAATCGTTAACTATGCCCATGACATAACAATGTCTTAATAAATCGTCGAAAAATGCAAAACTCATCAAGGTGTACTGAGAATAAGAATCTCAACAAGAAAATAAGGCAAAATACATGAGGATAAAAATATGGGAAAAATGGTTGCTCAAACATTACTAGGTTACTCAAATACAATAAACGTTCACGACTACCTTATCTGCCGATTGACGTTCCAGAGGAAAATTCCCCAAAGAAGACTGCTGATGGATCCATTTCACCACGTTCAAGCTGAGCTCCATCCTCGAAATAGGAAATAGCACCCTCAGAGAATCGAACTGCTTCCTTCTCCGTGAATCGCTCTGCTCCTCAAAAACGAATAGACATCCTTCCGGCAATAATCTTCATTGTGAGTCGGGACTACCCTGACCTCTCTTGAAAAATTCCCTGAAGTTCCAGTAGACAGTCATCATGACGTTTTGTAGAAATTTCCGAAGAAATTATTCATATTCAGAGTATGAAATTGTTTCTATGGCTGTTCGATGGTATTCAGCCTTTACTTACGAAACATGGGTGTAGATGGTATTCACCGCATGTTCGCTTGTGTGGAATAGCAATTAGCGAAGTTCCATGTCGCTATCTTACTCCATTGAAGTATGTCCCAATTGCAATAAGCCTTCTTAGCCTTCCATTTGCACTTCAGTTGTAGTGTCAGAAGAACAAACTGCCGTATTCAAATGCTCCATTATACTGTATCGTTCTGTAATCAAGCAATCTGAAGTCTTTCTACTCCACTCACAGCGTTAGCCTTGCGTTGTTTCTGGCTTATACAAAAGTGTTTCTCTAGTGGCGAGATAATCACTTTTGCCAGTCGTATTAAATTGCTAATATATTTTGAAGTACTCGGTCGAAATTGTTCAGCTTTTCTCTCTAATTGCATGTAGTACTGCACAATACAATTATGTTATCGTAGACCGCTAACTGTTTGAAGTTAAACTTATAGAAGCTTTCTAAGGTCCGTTTCAACTTCACCTAGTTTGACCTGTATCTCGTTAACAAAGTGGCCTCGCCACGCGTTATAAAAACGATTCTTTTCACTTGCTGTTCACTTTGATGTCTCACTATATTGAATATATAATAAACTGACTTTCACAAATACTTCGATGATCTGAGCATTAGATCTCAGAATGATCAGCGAACGAAAGAGAAGAGAAGAGAAGAGGCTCCTCTCTTCTGCGCAAGCCCTTTTATTACCTTCTCGAGGGGCGTTACCATCCATTCCAAAGCGTGATACTACGTCATCGCTAGAACTTCCAACTTCGTTAATACTTGACGGATTTTCAAAATTCAAAAACTGAAAATAAATTTCACCAAAATTCCAAATCAATGCTTTTACTGCAAATGTATTTCCACAATTCTGCATTCAAAAAGTCATAAAAATACCATAGTTTCAGCAATCTCCGTCTTCCTTTAAACTATCGTTCATTGGTTCATGCCTCTCCTCCAATAGCATAGTTTCTTCCTCAGCAGAATTCCTCGTTTCCTGCGACTGCGTCGTACATCTTGGAACATTCTGGACTAAAATGCTGACGTCACTGAGAATCTCAGCTCAAGTAGCTTGCTGGCATAACATATACGTCATCCGTGCTTACGTCATGACTACCCACGTCATAACTATGACAGCCATAACTCTAATCATAATTTCAAATATAGCCACCGTGGTCTCTACATAATTCAATTACGGGGGCAGTACCATCCCGGCATTTTCCCGAAGACGAAGTGGGAAACCACGGAAAACCACTTCGAGGATGGCTGAGGTGGGAATTGAACCCCCTCTACTCATTTGGGCCACCCGAGGCTGAGTAGACCCCGTTCCAGTCCTCATACCACTTTTCAAATTTCGTGGCAGAGCCGGGAATCGAACCCAGGACCTCCGGGGCGGCAGCTAACCATGCTGACCGCTACGCTACGGAGGCGACTATGCTTTATCTAATAAATTAAAAATATTATTGTATTGTCAGTAGATGCGGGGTGAATGCGGATAACAGTCGTGCGGTTGCGGGGCGGATGCAGATAACGTTTTGTTTATCCGCGCAGGACTCCACTGTGATTAGTACACAGATTATCACACTAAACGAGCAAATCTATGAAGGTGTGACACAATTAAGCAATACGCCTCAAACTACAGTGAGGGCCTTCTCTTTAGAACGGTACCTCGTCGGGGCCGTGTGACGGCTGCAGAGCGTTGACTCAGAGCCAGATGACTAGCATTTGCCGATTACACAAGAGTTGGTTGGGAAGCATCGGATGCTGTCATGTCATTCATTACATACGGACCTGGCAAGATACCTTACTTGAGATAATTAAGATGTGTGGTGAAGGACTCTAGCCTATTTCGTATCCCTGGAACAATGTTAGGTATAGAACAAAACATCGAATTTTCCCAGTGGAAACTTATCTTCTTAAGAATAAATCTTCCAGGAAATGTATTCGTGCGTTTCATGATGATGATGATAATTGTTGTTTTAAGGGGCCTAACATCTAGGTTATCGGCCCCTGATGGTTTGGGTGATCGTGAAGATGAAAATGAAAAGCGAACTTAAAACTAAAACTAACTACTAACCTACATACTAGAAGAAGAAATGGAAAACTAAAGGAGAATAAGGCAAATAAAAGGACAGAAGGAAAAGAAATGCCCTCAACCCTCGGAGAAGGTGGATTGAGGGACATGGAAGGAAGGAGAGCCATGAAAGGCATATAGGAAAGTGAAAGAGGAGAGGGTCCGCCCCAAAGGTAAGGGACAAAAGAGGAAAACGGACCCAGCTCAGGAATCCCTCGGGGTCGCCAACTCCCGAACTCACCAGCCGTGAGCCCCTGAGGGTGTAGCATTATCTAGAGTGCACCAGAAGTGGTGGGGCTACATACACCCTGCCTCCTTAAGGGCCTAGAGCACAAGGCGGGAGGTAAAAGGAAGAGAAAAAGAAGGCTGACCCCTCGCAGAAGGAGGGTATCAGAAAAGATGAGACAAGGGCCAATTAAGGCGGGAAAGGAAGAGACTCCCTAGGCCTCGGATACCCTAATACCGTCGGGGTCAGAAGAGAACACGAGTTGACCAAGTGAGGTCGACAGGAAAGAAGACAGAGAGGAGCCCGGCACAAGTAAGTGGAAGCAATGCCGGACTCAGCTGGGGCCCCGTGGTCGCCAACCCACGCCCACAATATGTGAGCCCCTGGGGGATCGTGCGTTTCAGCTTTTTACTTGTGTGGGGGGGGGGGGGGGGCTCAAACAAAAGGTACACAGAAACAATCCCCGTATCCAGGAGGATCTTGAAAACTAAATAACTGCACTGATGCGAGTGAACCTAAACTTCCTACGTTGGTGCAATGTGTGTTTAGAAAATGAAGGACAGCATTTCCAGCAACTACTCTGAAATTCATGTAAGTAATTATGATTCAATATGTTAAAAAGTGTAAATGTGTTGAACTAGTTGGCCACTACGCTGCTGCTAGCGCCAGTGTCTTACTGACAGGTGGTTAGCCACATTGGCTCGGCCTTAACACGGCGCCTGTGAGCTTACGTTCTATAGAGAAGGCCCTCACTGCAGAATTGTAAACTAATGTGCAGAAATGACTCACGACTCTGCTGAGATGATGAAAGCTAGAACTGCAACATACAGAAACAGTGTTAGTCTACTAATAATGTGTTGAAAGATCTGATATGGAGACTTATCTGAATTGTGTAATGTCTACAAACTTGGGGGCGTGGTGGCGCAGTGGTCAAGCTGTTGGCCTCTCACCATGGCGGACCGGGTTAGATTCCCAGTCAATGCATGTGAGATTTTCGAAGCGAAATGCCATGTCCTGTGGTTCGCATTCCACGTTAAAGGGAGGTCCCGTGGCTCATGATCGCGAGATTAACGGTCACGTAAAACTACAAACTTCTTTGTATACAAACTGCTCTGACAAGCACTGTGCTGTATGTGGAACCACTCGCAAATAGCGGTAAAAGAGGGGATTAACGTTCTCAAGGCTGAGGGAAGGTCTCAGAACTCAGAAGTCTTGCTGTTAAAGTTAGAAACAAAAGGAAGAGTCTGGTATGTCTGTTCCCTGTACATTCCTCCTAGCTCGGACCTTGAGTCTTACCGTGAAATGCAAGGGTGGCTAGAGATGCATTATGAAATGTAGAATAATAACATCATTATAGCGGGAGATTTTAACATTCCTACAATAACGTGTACAGAAATTAATGATGTAGATAAAAATAGCCATTCACAGTTACTGTATAACTTCATGAACCTACTTCAACTTAAGACTTACAACAATATTCAGAATTCGAATGGAAGAACTCTTGACCTAATACTCACTAACTACACAAACCTCAATCTTGTAAGACATAGTACTCCTCTTTTACCCGAAGATATCCATCATCCCGCACTGGATTTAACTGTACCTCTCAATGGAGCCAAAAACACCTTCAGAATTAAAGAACAAACTAAATGTAATTTTAAAAACGCTAAATTTGATGAACTGTACCTTGGTTTCAGAGATACCAATTGGTACGATCTCTACAAAATTAACGAAATAAATTCAGCAGTTAATATTTTTTATAATAAAGTTTACGAAGTTTTCCAAAACACCGTCCCGGTATTAGTGCCTTTTAAAACCAGTAAATACCCTGTTTGGTTTACAAATCAAATAATAAATGATTTGAAAGATAAAGACTTCCACAGAAAAAGAAAATACTATTCTGAATATAGCAAAATGAGACACAAACAATTAAGAAACAAGACCAAAACAGACATCAAACTAGCTCATAAAGGATATATAACAACAGTTGAAAATAACATTAATAGTGATTGTAAAAAATTTTGGACGTATGTGAAAAGCAGGAGAAGGGCCAATGGTACATGTACTATAATGCAATACAATGAGGAAGAGCTAAAAAGTGGAGCAGCGGTGGTTCAGGGTTTTGCAAAATAGTCGGTGTATTCACAACATCCTGCTTCCTACAGAATATCGCAAGATGAGGCAAATACGCCAGTAACCCTGCTCATAAGCAAAGTAACAATGGAAGAAATTGATTGAGCGTTTAAAAAACTGAGACCAAAAACATCAGCGGGCCCGGACCAAATAACCCTTTACGTAATTAAGGGTTGCTCACAGATTTTAATAGGTCCCCTTCATTTTCTTTATAACCTGGCAATTAGTACAAATACATTCCCAGATATTTGAAAAAAACTCGCGTCTGTCCTACTTTAAAATCAGGTAACCAAACATTAATAAAGAACTATCGACCCGTGAGTATAGTATCAGCTGTTGCAAAGATTTTTGAATGTATCTTACATGACAGAATTGTTACTCATGTAGCGCCAGCCATATCAGAACAACAACATGGATTCATGCAACGGAGATCCACAGTCACAAAGCTGATGAATTTCTCCCACGATGTTTAATTCTTGTCGGATATCGGAGGACAGATGGATGCTATTTTCACGGATTTTTAAAAGGCATTCATGATATTCTTTAGACAAAATTAAACAATTTCGGTTTTTCACAAGCAAACTTACGATTTTTTAGCTTGTACCTGTCTGGTAGAAAGCAATATGTATACTTTCTCGGAAATTCATCAATGGAATATACCGTAAATTCCGGAATTCCCCAGGGATCGAACCTTGGACCAATTATGTTTCTGATAGCAATCAATGACATTTATGAATGTATTAAGCACTCTAAATGTCTTATATACGCTGATGATTTTAAGATATTCCGTCCTATATCCTCTGGTCATGACTGCTATCTTCTACATAATGACTTGGACAACACCTTTGAATGGAGTAGGACAAATAAACTTAATTTTAATCTAACGAAATGTGTCACAATGTCATTTGCCCGAAGGAAGAATAAAGTTAGTTTCCAGTATAAGCTGGGGTTGAACACGCTGCGGGAGGTTGAAGGGGTAAGTGACCTTGGTTTGGTACTGGATAAAGGTTTGACTTTCGCTTCTCACATAAACAAGGTAACAAGTGAGGCGTACCGAGCACTAGGTTTCGTCATTAGAAATGTAAGACCTTTTCGGGAGGTGAAAACGGCCATTATACTCTATAATGCTTACGTAAGGGCGAAATTAGAATATGCAAGCGTAGTGTGGAATCCGTGGCGTAAAAAATACATAAGATTACTAGCAGGAGTACAGAAGCGATTTGCCAGATTTATACATTATAAAATGAGCGGAAATTACCCGTATATGGTCCCATATAAAACTTTATCGAATAATCTAAAAATTATTGCTTTGGAAGATCGTAGGAAAATAAATGATTCCAAGATCTTACACAAAATTGTAAATTCTACGGTAGATAACTCGTATTTTTTATCGTAAATGAATTTCGATGTTCCATGTCTATCCTCAAGAACATGGACAGCTTTTAGGAATAAGAAAACATGCACCACGTCACACAAACATTCACCGCTTTATAGACTCTGCAGTAGTTACAATAAAGCTGTAATGTGTAGTAAAAGTCTAGACTTCGATCTTAGTCTCCAAAAATTTGTAAATGTATTTATGACCACATTGCCATGAGTGTAATTAATTAATAAACAGGTAGAATATGGAACAGCATTAGAGTTAAGCTATAAATAATATTATTATGTAATTAATTTAGATGTTAATATTAGATTTAAGATTAGATTTTAGTTATGAATGACATTAGAATTACTGTTTAAACATTTGTAGGCTTACTGTTATTGGGGTTAAGACCCTGTTGTAAACCAGCATAAATAAATAAATAAATAAATATCAAGATTGGATGGTTGGTTGTTTCCTCAGTTTAGGGACTGCGAGAACGTGGTCATGTAGCCCTGTGTACTTGGGGTGTGTGTAGAATCTGTCTGATAACCGGTGTTAATTGTGATGACTGTATTAGTGTATGTTATCTGCTTTTAATTCAAGTAAGGACTGCATGCATTCGATTTTCAAGTAGTTCCTCCTTTTGCTGCCAACGTCACCATCAACGATGCCAACGTCACCATCAACGACCAACTAGTTTTGAACTTTGTTACTAGATGACACCACAGTCGGCTCCTGGCGACGAACGTTGGAACCTAAGAGCGTTAGTCAACGATAACCTATAATTCAGCTTCACACATGTGTAATTAGTGTAAGGTTCTTTATCATGCCAGAAATCTATGGCATGGGACAGCCGGCTTTACTTCCCCTCAGAAGGAAGGCATACTGAGGGATTTTTTCTCTCTTTCTTTCTTAGTCGTTTACCCTCCAGGTTGGTGGAACACACGGGCTCAGCGAGGGAACTCACCACTACCGCCTCTACGGGCAGTGTCCTAGAGCTGGGAACATCTAATCGGAGGGGATACAACTGGTGAGGTGTGATTGGCACCTCGCCCAGGCGGCCTCACCTGCAAAGCGAACAGGGGCCTCATAAGGGAAGGTAATGGAAGGTCAGGATGGATAGGCAAGGAAGAGGGATGGAGGCGGCCGTGGCCTTGAAGAAGGTACTGTACCCGATATCCGGATAGTAGGCTGTCAGATATCCGCCCCCTCAATCGGATTGCCAATAATCAATCGCACCGGCACAGCTACATCAATGAAAATGGCACTGACAGATACTATCGAGATTAGAGCACAATAGTTAACAAGAAATTATTGTGGAACACACCAAAATATACGGGGGTTCATACTTACCTTTACTTACCTCTTAAATTTATCTCGGGGACTGGGTTGTCAACTGGATCTCTTAAAGTATGCCCACACAATAACCTCCAACATGATATTTAAAATGAACCAGAAAGAAGACGAGAAACCTTAAACTGCACAATAATTTATTTCACATAAAGAATGATTTTAACAAAAATAAAACAACAAAATCTACGTGGCAATTAGAAGCCATCGTCCATATAATCATGTCCTCCTGTAGGACTTGTATACTCTACATACAATGTTTCAGCTTTCTCAAGCTCATAGTAACGTAAAAATAATAATGCACTTGGAATGGAAACGGGATTTGGGACGAGACACATATATCAATTGTTTTGCGTGTTTATATACTTCACATTTTATTTATAGCCACAAGGCTATTATGGAAACGTCCTTGGCCTCTGTCATACAGTTGTCCGGGCCAGCTGCAATGCACCTGCATCGTCAAAGTGGACTCCCCGTTCGTTCAACCCTAGCATAAGCGAGTTACCTCAGAGCTTGGCTCTCCTTTTCAAAACACGTAAATGTTCACATCTCAACTGAAATATTATCACGCAAATGTTTTAAATGCTCCATTCAATCACCAGTGGAATACTCCAACAATCCCAAATCATGTTTAATTGTTCAATCCACCTGCTTAATTAGCGTTGTTTAGAGTATAAGAAAACTCTTAATGTTAATAACAAAAGTTCATTAATTATTTATAACAATAATAAAATTGTTTATAACAATGTCAAATGACAATTGAAAATTTTATACACGCCTCTATTAATCACTATCATTTCAAATTATTATCAAAGATATTTACAAAATTATTTACAATATTAATATTGTTTATATTATTTATACAAGAAATACCTTAAACCACACGTTTATCCGGTTGATAATTACTTAAATCGTGTTGATATAATCGACCAATGAAGGTTAGTTATATTTAACTGTCAAATTCAGGTTTAATAAGGTTTAATAATAATTATTAATATTTGTGACGGTAACCTCCATTCAAAATCTTCATCTCAAATTATTTAACACTCTTGTTAATTTTAACAGTATCTTCATATGAATAACCTTTCAAAGAACCAGAACAATACATTCAGCGGGAAAATACTTCGCTCAAGACGCACAAAATTGCACAAAAATTGGCCCAAAATTCATCATATATCTCCATATATATGGCATAAAAATCTTCCAAACTACATACAAAAACCTCCACTTATAAATTCATCAACTTCATTTATTACTGTGGGAACCTCCTTCATTATTCAAGGGCATTATTCATCAGCGACTTTTACATGTCCACTGAACTAACGATTATACATCCATTGTTCCTCTTTAAAAATTCTTATATTCATCAATTGTATTAATGACTGTTATTATTTAACCTTCGTGGGTTTCATTCATGAATCGATATGAAGTAAAAATTTGCCAATCACAAATAAATTTAATAGCAAATACGATTAGACACTCCTGCCTGGTCTATCAAAATTGAGATTAATATCTTCTAAGTAACGCAGTATAAAAATACTATCTTCAATCAAAGTTCATCTAAACTGCATGAATAGTCGAATAGAATACAATTAGACTGTGGAATGCAAACATTATTGTTCCAATCTATAATTGAGAAAAACTCCTATCAAATGTTCATTACTATAGTGTATTCAATAAATCGTAATCAAAGTTCATATTTCTGAAAATTGTCTATAATGCAATGATAAATGTCTATGTTGCAATCATGTTCATAAGACGACTAGTATTTCAAAGATCGTCGATATCGTAATAGATTTTAACGCTCTAAAATCATTTAATCATTCTTCTTTCTTGAGGATGACAGAAAATTGGTCAAAGTAATTTACTGAATAGAATTACTTTAATCAAATGACACGCTGTCTGAATTCAAATCTGCCATAGCAAATCGTTAACTTTACAGTCAAATCGTGACTACAAAAATATGCAAATTACTGAAAGAATCTAATTATCAGTCTCAACTGATCCAAAATTATTTAAGTATGCCAATGACATAACAATGTCTTAACAAATCGTAGAAAAAGGCATAAATCATCGAAGTGTACTGAGTACAGAAATATCTAGCAAGAAAATGGGGCAAAATATGGGACAGAAAATATGGGAAAAACGGTTGCTCAGATATCGCTACAAGACTCAAATAATACAAGAAACGTTCACGACTACCTTATCTGTTGATTGAAGTTCTAGAG
Source organism: Meconema thalassinum (assembly GCA_946902985.2). Lineage (NCBI taxonomy): Eukaryota > Metazoa > Arthropoda > Insecta > Orthoptera > Tettigoniidae > Meconema > Meconema thalassinum. Next base: position 184,118,121 of record OX336393.1, read on the forward strand.
GAAAGTTTTCAAAGAAAACTGCTGTTGGTTCCATTTCACCAGCGTGAAGGTGTGCTCCGTCCTCGAACCTGGAATCAGCGTCCTCGGAGAATCGAACTGCTTCCTCCTCCGAAATTGCACTGCTCCGTGGATACGAAAAACATCCTTCTGGCAAAACTCTTCTTTGTGAGCCGGGACAACCCTGGCCTCTCTTGAAAGTTCCCTGAAGTTCCGGTCGTAATTCTTCATGAAGTTTATTGTAGTTATTTCCGCAGAAATATTCATAGTTGTGGAGTATGAAAATATTTCCACTGTCATTTGGTATAATTCAGCGATGGATTCACGATGCATGAGTGTAGTTGGATGTTCACTACATGCTCGCTTTTGTAGAATGACGATTAACGAAGTTCCATGCTGTTATTTCACTCCAACGATATATGTCCCAATTGCATTAAAGCCTTAGCCTTCCATCTCAACTTCCGTTATAATCATTGAAAGCACTGCAAGATTATAATGTTCCATAGTCGAATGTATCGTTGTAATACCAAACGTATTCTCCAATATCACTGTTGCAATCCACGTGTCAGCCGTAGTGTATAATGTGGAATTTTAAAAGTGTTTCTCATGTGGCGAGAAAATCACTTTTGTTGGCAGCCTTAAAGTGCCAATATCTTTCGAAGTATAACTGTGAAATTGTTCAAATCTTCTACACACCTCAATGTTGTACTGCCCAATAGAATAATAATAAAGGCTGAAGTTAACTCTTGATATCTTATCTGGTGGAAACGTTAATGTGAGCGTTTCAACTTCACCTAGTTTCGAGCAGCGTAAAATGGAACTGCTCCGTGTTCGTTCGATGCGCCGGGCTTTAACCACACGCTAAAGACAACTTGCTTCACTTATTCACTCGAAAATGACTCTATGATATCTGAAATATATATGCGGTATCAGCGGTATGATCCGTATGAGTTCTGAGTATGAGTTCTGCGTATGAGTTCTGAGTTCTGAGTTCTGAGAGCTCCTCTCTTCTGTACACGACCTTTTATCAACTTCTTAAGGGGCGTATCCATCCCTTCCATAGCCTGTTGCTGCGTCATTGCTAGAAGTTTTAACTTTGGCTATACTTGACGGATTTTCAAATTTCAAAAACTCAAAATTAATTTCTTCAAAATTCCAAATCAATGCCATAACTGAAAATAGTTTTCCACAAATCAGCATGCCAAAAGTAATCAAATATCGTAGTTTCAGCAGTCTCCGTCTTCCTTCCTAACTATCGTTCATTGGTTCGAGTCTCTCCTCCAATAGCGTAACTTCTTCCTTAGCACAATACCTTGTTTCCTGCGACTGCGTCGTAAATCTAAGATCTTTCTCGAACAAAATCATGACGTCACCAAGAATATCAGCTCAATCAGCCTACTTGCATGAAGTCTACGTCATCCGTGCCTACGTCATGAATATCCACGTCACAACTATGACATTCATAACTTTACTCATATTTGCCAATACAGCCATCGTGGTCTCAATATAATTCAATTTACGGGGGCAGTACCATCCCGGAATTTGCCCGAAGACGAAGTGGGAAACCACGAGTAGTGTGTTTTGGATGGTTCTAATGCCACCGCCACCGCCACCGCTGGAATACTAAAATGGCAATATCTCGCGAACCAATCAGGCTAGGGACTTGTACGAGGTGTCATTGATCTCGGGCTGATACCCCCTTTCCAATGGACAACATATTTCAACCCCAAAATAAAACCTAACCCTACTAGGGGGTGAAATTTTAATTTTTTAGAGAATCTCTCTTTGCATTTGCAACATGTGAGAGTTTGAATGCCGATATGGATTTTAACGTTGTTCCACATAAAGTGCATGTGTACGGTCAATAGTCACTATGAATTAACATGCTTTTTGTTTTGTTTTTACGCATGCCCACTCATGGCTTTTGAAGAGGGTGGGGGGAGCGGATCTCTGTGGACGAGTCCTTGTGGACAAGTCCTTGTGGACAAGTCCTTGTTGACAGGTCCTTGTGGACAGGTCCTTGTGGACAGGTCCTTGTGGACAAGTCCTTTTGGACGAGTCCTTGTCCCTTTGGACTGATCCCTTTGGACTGATCCCTTTGGACCGGTCCCTTTGGCCTGGTCCCTATGGACTGGCTCATGAATTTATTTAAATTATGTCAAAGGGCCTAACTACATTTGTGTGTGTTGTTCACCAACCCCCACTACTATAATGTGATAATGATATGAAAGGAAAGAGATGAAATACATGTGAACATGTGTGAGATGTCATTATTAGCATTCTCCTTGTGAAACAAGTCACATCCTGTTTTGATTCATACGTGAGAAAATGCGAGTTCATTTGTAATATGATCTAACACACAGGTGTTCACATGTGCACGTGCATGATAAGAGCTAACAAGTCACAACCTGTTTTGGTAGTGGTGGGAATAAGGATAGAGACATGTACGAGTAGTCAAATTACTCCGGCAGTCAACCCCTTTCCTATGGATAGCTTATTTCCACTCAAAAATAAAATCTACCCCTACTAGGGGGTGAAATAATAATTTTTAGGTAAAAGTCGCTTTCCATGTGCAACATGTGGGAGTTTGTATACCAATATGAAATTAAACTCGTTCCACATAAAGTGCATGCATACAACTGAATGCCGCTATGATTTATCATTTTTGTTTTTTTGTTTTACGAATGCGCAATTGGGGTTTTTGTAAGAGGGCGGGCTTTTTGAATAATGATTTATAGATACGTTTTTTTTACAAATTAACCAAAGATCCAAAAACTAATAGGTCATCGGCTTTTAAATATCTTATGAACTAAGAAAGCTAGGAACTTGTATGAGGGGTCGTTGGACTTGTGGTGACGCCCTGTTTTTGAATGTATTATTCATTTTTTGTCAAAAGGGCCTAACTGCACTTTCGTTAATATCTCGCTAACTAATAATCACAGAGGGTCGAGTGAGGTGTCATAGGACTTAAAATGGCCAACCCCTCCCCATGACCAATGAATTTACCAAAAAAAACCAGCAAGGTCATTAACCTAAGATTGTATCAACTAATAATCAGAGAGGGACAAGTGAGGTGTCACAAGACTCAGGATGGCCAACCCTTTTCCATGACCAACGAATTTACCCAAAATACCCAAAACAGCAAGGTCATTGACCTAAGATTTTATAAACTTATCAGTAGAGAGGGTCAAGTGAGGTGTCATAGGACTACGAATGGTTAACCCTTTCCCATGACCAATGAATTTACCTCAAACATTCAAAACAGCAAGGTCATTGACCTGAGATTTTATAAACTAATAATCGGATATCAACATGTGAGGTGTCATAGGACTTAGAATGGTCAACCCTTTCCCATGGCTAATGAATTTACCCAAAAATACCCAATACATCAAGGTCATCGACCTGAGATTTTATAAACTTATAATCGGATATGAACATGTGAAATGTTTACAGTGAGTGATGAAACATAGCTAGGTAGTGAAAGAATTATTGTAGGCTACATGTATGGCGACTGACAAATCTTTCACCATTGGAACTTGTTTTCAGATCAAACTGCAGTACAGAGAGAGTATAGGTTGTAGGTATGGGATAATAAATGACAAATGGTGTATACAAAATCTGATTAATCGATTCAAGAAATAAGAGTAGTCAATCTTTAATTGATTGGTTAAATAGGATAGCTAAAATCCAAAATGGTGACTACATTGAACTAAACTGAACCAAGCTGAATCAAATCCAACCAAACCGAACCAAACTTAATCAAAAACAAGCCAATGGTTTAAGTGTAAAACTTGTGGTTGAATGTGGGCATTGGTTATGTCAGAAAGGAAAGGGATAACGCTCTACCTATAGAGGGTAAGGTAAAGCTAGTGCATGATGCTAATGCAAACACACACACACACAAGTACATGAACCACACACAACCATCCTATGCAGTTATTATGGGTTGACTGTTAAAACTTGCTCAGTGGTTACTGGGACAAGATGGTCGCTACACACAACAAGCTTTAAATACCTGAGGCTAATAATCTATACACACACTCACACACACTTGTTCTAAACTAAACTGTCTTGCTGGCAGAGCTCACACAGTAGGTAAATGACAGAAATGCTTGGCTAACAGAAATACAATCATTTTCGGTTGTCTAATGTTATCAGCTAAACATTACGTGCTATAGTGGTGAGCACATGTGCCTCTTTCACTGGAGATCTTAACTCGATTTCTAGCTCTAAGGCCTAGAACGAATCAAACTTAGAAAAAAGGGTATGGTGACGCAGTGGTTAAACTGTTAGCCTTTCACTAAGGTAGACTAGGGTTTGATTTTTGGTTAATATGCATGTCATAAACAATCAAATAAAAGCAGAGATAATGTTTAAAACTGATTACACTTGTCTCTTTTCAAATTATTACTTAGATTACAAATACAAACGTGGACTGGGTTTGACATACAGTTAATGCTTCCTATCACATACCAGACTGCAAGAAAGCCAAACAAGCAAAAGCAGTGGTCAAATCGCTATGTGTAGAGAAATACCTAACGGTTTTATGAACTGGCAAAGGTATGTCGCATAAACAGTGCAGGATACAATCCAGCAACCATAATTTTTATCTCGTGGACAAGAGAAAACATATGTATAGAGAGAGATAGAAAGCTTGTGTGTGTGTTTGTGTGTGTGTGTGGGTAGCATTGGTTGTTTGACCAGAGAAAATACGGTGAGGTAGGGTGGGGAGAGGGAGAATTAGCACTTATATATGAATGGAAAATAGATTTTTTTCAATCGTTTTGTTTTTCAAATGTAGTGGTAGATAGTCGTTTTTTGTAAAGCATTCTTACTTGCAGTAGTAATAAGCCTCTATGGTTCCGCTAACATATAGATAGACTGTATTATTGCCATGGTCAAGCACTCACATTAAGATCATTTACAAAATCATAAAATGAAAAATAAAAATCTTGTTTTGGAAATATCGTTTTTCAACATACACACAAAATAAATATATAAAAAATTTGTAAACAGCAAATTGGAAAATCCATGTTTCCATATAGACAAAATTTTAAAACCTTAAACGGACATTTAAGAAAATATATGCAAATGGGAAATTGACAAATGTGTAAATATGAAAATGGAAAAATCCATGTTTCAATATCATGAAATTGAAAAACATCAAACTGTCATTTTAAAAAATGCAAATGGAAAATTGACAAATTGCAATGTGTGAAATGTGAAATTGAACAAATGACTATCATTATATAAAAAAAAGAACATGGTGCTCTATGGTTTAGGTGTGAATCAAACCCTCTCTACTTATTTGGACCGCTCGAGACTGAGTAGACTAGTTTTTGTTGTCCCCGTGCCCGTTTAGACCGGAGTCCGCACGACCACATATGCATTTTACCAATAATCAGTCAGCACGAGAGTCAAAATATCCCGGAGCGCCAGATGGGTTAAAGCAAATCGCAAAAACGACATCAAATTTATAAAAATGCTTTACTGATTTTTGGCTCAATGCAACAATAAGGATAGAAGGAGATTTAATTGGGAGAAACACATCTGGTAAAATTATCTCAGTTTATTTTAAAGTTAAAATCTGACTGCAAAGATGCTCAAAGCAGCATCACTCCACGTGTGGCGATCCACACACTTATTTACACACAATATACAGAAATTTTCCAAACACATCTGACAATCTTTTTGGAAACACAAGTCCGATTGATAGTCCTGTGGACTGTGTTCCAAAATTATTAATACTTAATTCCAGTTCAAAGTTAATTGTTCATACTGGGAATATCGTTGATCACTGTTTGAATATTTTCATGATATTAACACTCGTAGAATAAATGTTTATAGAATTTTAAACTTTCACTTTCTTTTTCCAGCTTTCAAAAAATATATCGTCGAAAATATTATCATCATTTAAGCAACACAAATTATTTACATATTAATAACATCTGAAAAGTATTTGACCTTGAGCATAGCATCGAAGAACTGTGCGAAGCACAACAACAATTAATTGTTCTTCTGACATTAAACATTCGAGAAGTGACTCGATTATGAACTTCAAGTTCCAAACAAAATACATGATTTCTGAATCATCAACTTGATCAATAAATGGTTGAACCATTCAACTATTCAATTTTCCACTTGGGAACAATATTATAAAAATATTTATATTCATGGCCATTTTTAGTAACTTTCACAATTTGCAATTCTTCGACAGAATGCGGAAATAAGAATTGTAGTTTTATAATGAATTCATTTAGTTCATGGCACTAGGATTGAAAATATCCTTCAAATTATTCGTGGTTAAAGAATTATTTTTAATTGGCAGTGGCCCATTCTATTATTTGTGTAAGAACACAATATTATAACAACAACAACGGCAAAGGTCTTCCTCTGAAGAAGAATAAACTACTATCATGACAAATCCGGGTTCTAGCAAAATCAAAGTCTTAATGGAATTCGTAAACAAGGTTGAAATAAGAACTGATGGTTTTAAAGAAATAACCTTCGGGTTATTCATACGACGAAATGTGTGGCTCCAATACTCCTACTATAAACCTGAGCCATCGAACCTGCTATTTGATTGATGCTCGAAAAAACCTTCATTCCTGCGACTTAAACATGCGCACCTGGGAATGGCATTTCAACTACTCCACACACATAAATTATCTTCCCAAAATTTATACAATAAATCAAACCTCTGCTTGTTATCAACACTGGAAGATTAATAAACTTACAAGTTTATTTTATTTTACCATTCAGTTCAACCCGTGAATTTACCATACTTATGAAAATCTTCATTTCACTTTCGAGTGTATTTACGTCATGATTTTATATAAAAACAAAAATATCCTATTTGATACAATTATCATTTGCTTCCCGTTTCATGCCTCTCCGTGTTATCTGAAAACTATACTTTGCTCAATGCAAATATCAACTGTTCAACCAGAACTGACATGTTGGTTGAATGCGGGCTTGCGCTAACCACTCTCCTTCGGAAAATCTCCTGTTCCAGACTAGAAATGATTAAACTACTTCATAGGCTCTTTCTCAATACATATGATTATTAGAAAATATAATATCCAAGAATTATTTAGAAAAATTATGAAAATTATTATTATTATTATTAGTGGATTATTATTATTATTATTATTTGTTATATATTTAATTATCATCTCATTATGTGAGAATCCACATGTTCGAACCTTCGAATATGGAAAAAATATCCATTCCTTAACAAAAATAAATTTAACTTTTATAGTTACATCGGCTGATTACCGTGATTTCCCAAAAATATGAAAAATTCAAATAAATCTTCGAAATGCTCGGTCATCGATCCTAAACTGTTCTGAGTGCTGAAAATACTCAGAATAACTCTAATAAGTCTTGCGTAAGTCATTACAAGCTTTAAATACGACGAAAAAAATGTGTTGGTCATCTGCAGAAAAATAGTTTGTTCCAATTAGCTAGGCATAATATAATTCAAATGTGGCTTACATTTCTTGATGGTCTTGAAGTGTAGTAAACCTGGTCTGTACCAGATTTATCCATAGACATGCCCTATCGGACAAGCACGTATAATCCTTGTATCGGCCGCCATTGTAGACCCACAAATCGTCTAGTCAGACATAGTGGTAGTATCTTTCGACGTTTGAATAAACTGTGGTTCCATTTTAATATGAGCTTCTATCAAAGCCATAACAGTTTGTTTAAATAGGGTCAGATCTAAGTGATCTCTTCTTAGATATGTCAGTTGTAACATAACTCACTGTAATCTCATCAGTACAAGAAAAACATTGACAGTCTAAGCAATTAACGGCTGTTCTGAAGATCGTTCCCTGGGCATGGTTTGTATATCACCATCTGCCATGCGCTAGACAACTTGCAGTTTCCCTTGCGTAGACTAATGAACGCCACCGTTATAGACTAGTCTTCAGTGTACTGACAGATCGAAGTGGTTAACTAGTTACAAAAATGAAAACTGACTTGCAATGGATTGAAACATCCAAGTATTAAGTTACTACTGGACTGTGACAAAATACTAATTTCTAGACAGAGTCTAGCATATGTCCTTTTAGAAATATAAATATTTCCACCAATGTCTGTAGAAAAACAATCACCTCAGTGATTCTCCTCACCAGAAACTTACTAAGTTCCAACTCGTTTGCGCAGCACTTTTCGTGACTATCACGACTTGAAAAGAACTTCTGCGTAGATTCGGCAACCATGTGCCTTGGCTCAGCGTAGACGCAACTTGCTCGCCAAGTGCTTGTGTTGAAGTGAGCTGACCATGCCTCGCCCAGCTGGCTTTTATTCAAAACGGTCAGGGTCACGCGTCATCGCCTGATATCTAGAAATCCTCATATCTCTTGAATCCCTGGTCCGATTTACTTGATACTAATTGCATTCTCTTTCATTTGGCCGTGCCAGTAATCTGATCCCAGTCTCAAGTCTCTGCTCCATAGTTAACTATTTAATCAATAAATAGCCTCCACCTCTGCTATGACTCGCTACGTCACTTGACATCCAACTATCGGTAAAATCCTTCGAAATGCTTCGAGAAGCAATGTAGCGCGATATTCAAATATCTGAACTTTCAAAAGCGGCTACAGCCTTTCCCTTGATATCTAGGTGTCTGAAACTTGGAATACCCATTCCTAGATTTGGGCACAATACCACTTTTAAAAGTTTTTGTTGAATCTAGGAATTGAACCCAAGAGCTTGTAGGGGGGATCCAAGGTTATAATATGTTAAACAGATAGCCTTGAATGAAGGGTGTGGTAGTTATATAGAGATGAGACGTTTCGCTCGGGGCAGAGAGGCATGGAGATCTGCATCAAACCAGTCAAAAGACTGACGACTCAAACAACAACATGTAGAGCTCACCAAAATAATGTTGTGTAACGGTAAATGTTAGTCAACGAACAGTAATGCATTACTAAAACCCATGACACGATACCTAAGAGCTTTTCTAAAATTGTTTTAAAATGCCTTTAACCCTATATTAAACACCCAGTTCACAAGACTCATAACTGCAATGTTATGGTCAAACAAAACAAAATCTATATTTCAAAACAAACAAGTGGTTTAGTCAATGTATACTGGAAAAAGTTTTATAAACACTCAAGTCCACAAAAATAATTAAATTAGTAACTGTCAGGTTGACCGAGTGGTTATGGTGTTTGACTTAAGTTCAAATTTTCTGTACAAGAAAGCAAGGGTTCGAATACCTTACCTGATATAACTATTGCCTCAACATGACTTGACCACACTGTATTATTGTGTACTCGGTACACAAACCATAGATAGAGTGTATTGTTTAAGGTCACTCTCTTTGCGAACATAGTCAGAGACTGTTGATGGTTAACAATTGCATTAATAGTGGGACATAGGGATAGCAATGAAGAAAAACAGACAATACCCATACACTTTTTTATTTATTTAATGTAAGTACTTGTACAATAGTTATATACAAACTACAACTCTCTTTTGTCTATTACTATCTAGTCCTTTTCGAACCACATGCATAACAAGGCAGATGACTTTGTAGTTCAGCCCCTTAAAACAACAACAACACTACCTCTTGCATAGTCTGTGATGTTGATGACTCTTGAGGCGTGGAAGATGGATACAACATAACTTTTACAACAGGGGTTAAACGTTGCTCAACAATCAATGCACTATTTTGAGTAGCAACATCTTTCTCTTGTACTAACTTATTAGCATTCTGATGATTTTTTGCCAACACCATCAGTGTTTTGTCTGGAGCACTACATTGATGATCACTCACACTTAAGACCACACCATTTCTACTTTTCATATTGCCTCGACGTCTTGTTGACCTCTGTTTTGAGCATCGCCAGAATATTATTCCTTTTACATTTTGTCGTCTATAGTTATAAGAGTAGCCTTTATAGAGTACACGTTGTTTACCTCGATTAGTTGTAGTAAGTTCCATAGTAGTAACTAACCTGTTAGTATGATTTGCACACTACAAAGGTTATCTCTGTTCTGGTAATAGAATTATTTAGCGTTGGCTTTTATATTTAATATATACAGTTAAAAGTGATAGAAAAGTGGTAGAAACGTGGTAGCAAAGTGGTAGACAAGTGGTAGACAATTGGTAACATAGTGGTAGAAAAGTGATAGCAAAGTGGTAGCAAAGTGGTAGAAAAGAGGTAGAAAAGTAGTAGAAAAGTGGTAGCAAAGTGGTAGAAAAGTGGTAGCAATGTGGTAGCAAAGTGGTAGAAAAGTGGTAGCAAACTAGAAAAGTGGTAGAAAAGTGGTAGAAAAGTAGTAGAAAAGTGGTAGCAAAGTGGTAGAAAAGTGGTAGCAAAGTGGTAGAAAATATTACATGTATTGTTAAGAAATAGTTTAAGCGGTTACATGGATTCATTACACTATAATTTTAGCATCACGAAGCTCATTTTCTATATCCAAAAGTTCTTCCTCATATTTAGTATGACCAGCCTGTATACAGGTATGCAAGTACTGAAGCCGCTGGATTAGCTTATTGGGATTGTTCCAGTAAACAAATTTAACAAATGATTTTTTTGGGTGTAAACCATTATCATCCTCATCATCATCATGATAATAATCATCATCATGGTTATCATCATCAATATAATTATCATCAATATAATCATCATCACTATTACTATCTAATCCTTTTTGTTCATCTTGCAATGCAACAACCTTTGGCATAGTTTGTGTTGTCTTTGATAGTGTTAGAGGTTTCTTAGACGTTAACGACTGTCCTAACATGTCTTTTTCAGGAGATAATAAATGCTCTTTAACAAACAAAGCACTATCTTGAGCCACACTATTTTTTTCTTGGTCTTGCTTTTTTTTACCTTGGTTAGAGTATTTTGTCCATTTAAATGAGTATTATTTTGAGATTTACTATGATGATCGATTGAAATAAGTATGTTGGAGCCTTTTGTTTTAATCATTCCTCGACACTTTTTAGATCGTTGTTTCGAACAGCACCAAATAACAGTTCCATTTTTATTAGTTCGTTTTACAATATATGCATATCCTTTATAGTAAGCACATGGCTTACCATAGCTAGTCGTTGATACTTCCATGTCGACTGTTGAGCATAAACTAATCTCTAGTAAAGTTAACTCGATAATAAAAATGATAGTTTGTAGTATGTGCAGTTTAAAGTAAGAGCAAAAGTGAGAGTCAAATGGTAGAAAAGTGTTAACAAAGTGGTGGAAGAGTGGTAGCAGTTTTTTACCAGAATGTGATTTGAGTAAATGTAATTTCTAAACCTTAGCAGTGAGTAGTCAGTTAGTCTTGGTTCAGACAAGCGTAAACAGTTCTCCAATGAATCAGAGATCAAGATTTTCATTATGAAACAGTTGTGTGTAACCAATTAGGTATCGGTACTTGATAGCTTCACACATGAACAAAAATTCCAACATATCTGACATGAAATACATGATTTGAAAGTTGACAAAGAATATCCAATCAACCATTGTAGTTGCAATGTCAAACACAAAGACAAAATCAGCATGAACTTTTACGTTAGAGGAAAATTCTATGAAATAGACTATGCATGACATTTGGAAATACACATTAGAAGTTTGCAACACCATCCTTCTAGCCTATATAAATTATCGACATGGAAAGTGTGCACTGCCCCTAACATTAAACCAATTTATCAATAACGCAAGTCAACAATCAAAACATTTTGTCTTGAGTCTATCATTTAATGCATATATTCTGTCTACATTGAACAGTAATAAAAAACGCCAATCATAATTATTTAGGTTTGCTTTAATTCGTTATGTAATGATAAATACATATTTAAAGTTTTGGCTGACTGTTCAGAGTGAATCGCCTTTGAACACATAAGAGAGGGAATATTTTAAGACTTAACCTCTGCTCACCTAACATAACCTAAATTTACCTAACCTAACCTTGTCATATAGGTAAGAAACGGGTCAAGCTATGCTTTCGACTACCGAGTTTCAGCTACTTTTCAAGGTTACTCTCCCGAACATTTCCGGAGACTGCTGATAAACACTTATGTTCCCACGGCGGCGGCGCGCAACGACTTACATGATGCGCTTCCCCCTTTTCATTGATCCCTGTTGATTTGTCCCTTTGGACTGGTCCCTGTTGACTAGCCCCTTTGGAAGAGCCCTTTTAGAATGGAGTCATTTTTGACGGGTCCCTGTGGACAGGTCCTTTTGGCTGATCCCTTTGGACCGGACCCTTTGACATAATTTGGATAATTGCATGGGCCAGTCCATAGGTACCAGTCCAAAGGGACCGGTCCAAAGGGATCAGCCAAAAGGACCTGTCCACAGGGACCCGTCAAAAATGACTCCATTCTAAAAGGGCTCTTCCAAAGGGGCTAGTCAACAGGGACCAGTCCAAAGGGACAAATCAACAGGGATCAATGAAAAGGGGGAAGCGCATCATGTAAGTCGTTGCGCGCCGCCGCCGTGGGAACATAAGTGTTTATCAGCAGTCTCCGGCAATGTTCGGGAGAGTAACCTTGAAAAGTAGCTGAAACTCGGTAGTCGAAAGCATAGCTTGACCCGTTTCTTACCTATATGACAAGGTTAGGTTAGGTAAATTTAGGTTATGTTAGGTGAGCAGAGGTTAAGTCTTAAAATATTCCCTCTCTTATGTGTTCAAAGGCGATTCACTCTGAACAGTCAGCCAAAACTTTAAATATGTATTTATCATTACATAACGAATTAAAGCAAACTTAAATAATTATGATTGGCGTTTTTTATTACTGTTCAATGTAGACAGAATATATGCATTAAATGATAGACTCAAGACAAAATGTTTTGATTGTTTACTTGCGTTATTGATAAATTGGTTTAATGTTAGGGGCAGTGCACACTTTCTATGTCGATAATTTATATAGGCTAGAAGGATGGTGTTGCAAACTTCTAATGTGTATTTCCAAATTTCATGCATAGTCTATTTCATAGAATTTTCCTCTAACTTAAAAGTTCATGCTGATTTTGTCTTTGTGTTTGACATTGCAACTACAATGGTTGATTGGATATTCTTTGTCAACTTTCAAATCATGTATTTCATGTCAGATATGTTGGAATTTTTGTTCATGTGTGAAGCTATCAAGTACCGATACCTAATTGGTTACACACAACTGTTTCATAATGAAAATCTGATGTCAGATATGTTGGAATTTTTGTTCATGTGTGAAGCTATCAAGTACCGATACCTAATTGGTTACACACAACTGTTTCATAATGAAAATCTTGATCTCTGATTCATTGGAGAACTGTTTACGCTTGTCTGAACCAAGACTAACTGACTACTCACTGCTAAGGTTTAGAAATTACATTTACTCAAATCACATTCTGGTAAAAAACTGCTACCACTCTTCCACCACTTTGTTAACACTTTTCTACCATTTGACTCTCACTTTTGCTCTTACTTTAAACTGCACATACTACAAACTATCATTTTTATTATCGAGTTAACTTTACTAGAGATTAGTTTATGCTCAACAGTCGACATGGAAGTATCAACGACTAGCTATGGTAAGCCATGTGCTTACTATAAAGGATATGCATATATTGTAAAACGAACTAATAAAAATGGAACTGTTATTTGGTGCTGTTCGAAACAACGATCTAAAAAGTGTCGAGGAATGATTAAAACAAAAGGCTCCAACATACTTATTTCAATCGATCATCATTGTAATCTCAAAATAATACTCATTTAAATGGACAAAATACTCTAACCAAGGTAAAAAAAAAGCAAGACCAAGAAAAAAATAGTGTGGCTCAAGATAGTGCTTTGTTTGTTAAAGAGCATTTATTATCTCCTGAAAAAGACATGTTAGGACAGTCGTTAACGTCTAAGAAACCTCTAACACTATCAAAGACAACACAAACTATGCCAAAGGTTGTTGCATTGCAAGATGAACAAAAAGGATTAGATAGTAATAGTGATGATGATTATATTGATGATAATTATATTGATGATGATAACCATGATGATGATTATTATCATGATGATGATGAGGATGATAATGGTTTACACCCAAAAAAATCATTTGTTAAATTTGTTTACTGGAACAATCCCAATAAGCTAATCCAGCGGCTTCAGTACTTGCATACCTGTATACAGGCTGGTCATACTAAATATGAGGAAGAACTTTTGGATATAGAAAATGAGCTTCGTGATGCTAAAATTATAGTGTAATGAATCCATGTAACCGCTTAAACTATTTCTTAACAATACATGTAATATTTTCTACCACTTTGCTACCACTTTTCTAGTTTGCTACCACTTTTCTACCACTTTGCTACCACTTTTCTACTACTTTTCTACCACTTTTCTAGTTTGCTACCACTTTTCTACCACTTTGCTACCACTTTGCTACCACTTTTCTACCACTTTGCTACCACTTTTCTACTACTTTTCTACCACTTTGCTACCACTTTGCTACCACTTTTCTACCACTATGTTACCAATTGTCTGCCACTTGTCTACCACTTTGCGACCACGTTTCTACCACTTTTCTATCACTTTTAACTGTACATATTAAATATAAAAGCCAACGCTAAATAATTCTATTACCAGAACAGAGATAACCTTTGTAGTGTGCAAATCATACTAACAGGTTAGTTACTACTATGGAACTTACTACAACTAATCGAAGTAAACAACGTGTACTCTATAAAGGCTACTCTTATAACTATAGACGACAAAATGTAAAAGGAATAATATTCTTGCGATGCTCAAAACAGAGGTCAACAAGATGTCGAGGCAATATGAAAAGTAGAAATGGTGTGGTTTTAAGTGTGAGTGATCATCAATGTAGTGCTCCAGACAAAACACTGATGGTGTTGGCAAAAAATCATCAGAATGCTAATAAGTTAGTACAAGAGAAAGATGTTGCTACTCAAAATAGTGCATTGATTGTTGAGCAACGTTTAACCCCTGTTGTAAAAGTTATGTTGTATCCATCTTCCACGCCTCAAGAGTCATCAACATCACAGACTATGCAAGAGGTAGTGTTGTTGTTGTTTTAAGGGGCTGAACTACAAAGTCATCTGCCTTGTTATGCAATTGGTTCGAAAAGGACTAGATAGTAATAGATAAAAGAGAGTTGTAGTTTGTATATAACTATTGTACAAGTACTTACATTAAATAAATAAAAAAGTGTATGGGTATTGTCTGTTTTTCTTCATTGCTATCCCTATGTCCCACTATTAATGCAATTGTTAACCATCAACAGTCTCTGACTATGTTCGCAAAGAGAGTGACCTTAAACAATACACTCTATCTATGGTTTGTGTACCGAGTACACAATAATACAATGTGGTCAAGTCATGTTGAGGCAATAGTTATATCAGGTAAGGTATTCGAACCCTTGCTTTCTTGTACAGAAAATTTGAACTTAAGTCAAACACCATAACCACTCGGTCAACCTGACAGTTACTAATTTAATTATTTTTGTGGACTTGAGTGTTTATAAAACTTTTTCCAGTATACATTGAGTAAACCACTTGTTTGTTTTGAAATATAGATTTTGTTTTGTTTGACCATAACATTGCAGTTATGAGTCTTGTGAACTGGGTGTTTAATATAGGGTTAAAGGCATTTTAAAATAATTTTAGAAAAGCTCTTAGGTATCGTGTCATGGGTTTTAGTAATGCATTACTGTTCGTTGACTAACATTTACCGTTACACAACATTATTTTGGTGAGCTCTACATGTTGTTGTTTGAGTCGTCAGTCTTTTGACTGGTTTGATGCAGATCTCCATGCCTCTCTGCCCCGAGCGAAACGTCTCATCTCTACATAACTACCACACCCTACATTCAAGGCTATCTGTTTAACATATTATAACCTTGGATCCCCCTACAAAAGCCTCCGTGGCTCAGGCGGCAGCACGCCGGCCTCTCACCGCTGGGTCCG
The DNA here is from genome assembly GCA_946902985.2 of Meconema thalassinum. Lineage (NCBI taxonomy): Eukaryota > Metazoa > Arthropoda > Insecta > Orthoptera > Tettigoniidae > Meconema > Meconema thalassinum. The sequence continues at coordinate 184,134,041 of OX336393.1, forward strand.
TGGTTCAAATCCCGGTCACTCCATGTGAGATCTGTGCTGGACAAAACGGAGGCAGACAGGTTTTTCTCCGGGTACTCCGGTTTTCCCTGTCAAAATTTCATTCCAGCAACACTCTCCACTATCATTTCATTTCATCTGTCATTCATTTAATCATTGCCCCAGAGGAGTGCGTCAGGCCTCGGCAGCCGGCACAGTTCATATCCTCGCCGCTAGATAGGGGCTTCATTCATTCCATTCCTGACCCGGTCGGAGACTGGAAGCAGGCTGTGGATTTTCATTTTTCATCCCCCTACAAGCTCTTGGGTTCAATTCCTAGATTTAAGAAAAACTTTTAAAAGTGGTATGACAACAAAAACTAGTCTACTCAGTCTCGAGTGGTCCAAATAAGTAGAGAGGGTTTGATTCACACCTCAACCATAGAGCACCATGTTCTTTTTTTTATATAATGATAGTCATTTGTTCAATTTCACATTTCACACATTGCAATTTGTCAATTTTCCATTTGCATTTTTTAAAATGACAGTTTGATGTTTTTCAATTTCATGATATGGAAACATGGATTTTTCCATTTTCATATTTACACATTTGTCAATTTCCCATTTGCATATATTTTCTTAAATGTCCGTTTAAGGTTTTTAAATTTTGTCTATATGGAAACATGGATTTTCCAATTTGCTGTTTACAAATTTTTTATATATTTATTTTGTGTGTATGTTGAAAAACGATATTTCCAAAACAAGATTTCTATTTTTCATTTTATGATTTTGTAAATGATCTTAATGTGAGTGCTTGACCATGGCAATAATACAGTCTATCTATATGTTAGTGGAACCATAGAGGCTTATTACTACTGCAAGTAAGAATGTTTTACAAAAAACGACTATCTACCACTACATTTGAAAAACAAAACGATTGAAAAAAATCTATTTTCCATTCATATATAAGTGCTAATTCTCCCTCTCCCCACCCTACCTCACCGTATTTTCTCTGGTCAAACAACCAATGCTACCCACACACACACACACACACAAGCTTTCTATCTCTCTCTATACATATGTTTTCTCTTGTCCACGAGATAAAAATTATGGTTGCTGGATTGTATCCTGCACTGTTTATGCGACATACCTTTGCCAGTTCATAAAACCGTTAGGTATTTCTCTACACATAGCGATTTGACCACTGCTTTTGCTTGTTTGGCTTTCTTGCAGTCTGGTATGTGATAGGAAGCATTAACTGTATGTCAAACCCAGTCCACGTTTGTATTTGTAATCTAAGTAATAATTTGAAAAGAGACAAGTGTAATCAGTTTTAAACATTATCTCTGCTTTTATTTGATTGTTTATGACATGCATATTAACCAAAAATCAAACCCTAGTCTACCTTAGTGAAAGGCTAACAGTTTAACCACTGCGTCACCATACCCTTTTTTCTAAGTTTGATTCGTTCTAGGCCTTAGAGCTAGAAATCGAGTTAAGATCTCCAGTGAAAGAGGCACATGTGCTCACCACTATAGCACGTAATGTTTAGCTGATAACATTAGACAACCGAAAATGATTGTATTTCTGTTAGCCAAGCATTTCTGTCATTTACCTACTGTGTGAGCTCTGCCAGCAAGACAGTTTAGTTTAGAACAAGTGTGTGTGAGTGTGTGTATAGATTATTAGCCTCAGGTATTTAAAGCTTGTTGTGTGTAGCGACCATCTTGTCCCAGTAACCACTGAGCAAGTTTTAACAGTCAACCCATAATAACTGCATAGGATGGTTGTGTGTGGTTCATGTACTTGTGTGTGTGTGTGTGTGTGCATTAGCATCATGCACTAGCTTTACCTTACCCTCTATAGGTAGAGCGTTATCCCTTTCCTTTCTGACATAACCAATGCCCACATTCAACCACAAGTTTTACACTTAAACCATTGGCTTGTTTTTGATTAAGTTTGGTTCGGTTTGGTTGGATTTGATTCAGCTTGGTTCAGTTTAGTTCAATGTAGTCACCATTTTGGATTTTAGCTATCCAATTTAACCAATCAATTAAAGATTGACTACTCTTATTTCTTGAATCGATTAATCAGATTTTGTATACACCATTTGTCATTTATTATCCCATACCTACAACCTATACTCTCTCTGTACTGCAGTTTGATCTGAAAACAAGTTCCAATGGTGAAAGATTTGTCAGTCGCCATACATGTAGCCTACAATAATTCTTTCACTACCTAGCTATGTTTCATCACTCACTGTAAACATTTCACATGTTCATATCCGATTATAAGTTTATAAAATCTCAGGTCGATGACCTTGATGTATTGGGTATTTTTGGGTAAATTCATTAGCCATGGGAAAGGGTTGACCATTCTAAGTCCTATGACACCTCACATGTTGATATCCGATTATTAGTTTATAAAATCTCAGGTCAATGACCTTGCTGTTTTGAATGTTTGAGGTAAATTCATTGGTCATGGGAAAGGGTTAACCATTCGTAGTCCTATGACACCTCACTTGACCCTCTCTACTGATAAGTTTATAAAATCTTAGGTCAATGACCTTGCTGTTTTGGGTATTTTGGGTAAATTCGTTGGTCATGGAAAAGGGTTGGCCATCCTGAGTCTTGTGACACCTCACTTGTCCCTCTCTGATTATTAGTTGATACAATCTTAGGTTAATGACCTTGCTGGTTTTTTTTTGGTAAATTCATTGGTCATGGGGAGGGGTTGGCCATTTTAAGTCCTATGACACCTCACTCGACCCTCTGTGATTATTAGTTAGCGAGATATTAACGAAAGTGCAGTTAGGCCCTTTTGACAAAAAATGAATAATACATTCAAAAACAGGGCGTCACCACAAGTCCAACGACCCCTCATACAAGTTCCTAGCTTTCTTAGTTCATAAGATATTAAAAAGCCGATGACCTATTAGTTTTTGGATCTTTGGTTAATTTGTAAAAAAAAACGTATCTATAAATCATTATTCAAAAAGCCCGCCCTCTTACAAAAACCCCAATTGCGCATTCGTAAAACAAAAAAACAAAAATGATAAATCATAGCGGCATTCAGTTGTATGCATGCACTTTATGTGGAACGAGTTTAATTTCATATTGGTATACAAACTCCCACATGTTGCACATGGAAAGCGACTTTTACCTAAAAATTATTATTTCACCCCCTAGTAGGGGTAGATTTTATTTTTGAGTGGAAATAAGCTATCCATAGGAAAGGGGTTGACTGCCGGAGTAATTTGACTACTCGTACATGTCTCTATCCTTATTCCCACCACTACCAAAACAGGTTGTGACTTGTTAGCTCTTATCATGCACGTGCACATGTGAACACCTGTGTGTTAGATCATATTACAAATGAACTCGCATTTTCTCACGTATGAATCAAAACAGGATGTGACTTGTTTCACAAGGAGAATGCTAATAATGACATCTCACACGTGTTCACATGTATTTCATCTCTTTCCTTTCATATCATTATCACATTATAGTAGTGGGGGTTGGTGAACAACACACACAAATGTAGTTAGGCCCTTTGACATAATTTAAATAAATTCATGAGCCAGTCCATAGGGACCAGGCCAAAGGGACCGGTCCAAAGGGATCAGTCCAAAGGGATCAGTCCAAAGGGACAAGGACTCGTCCACAAGGACATGTCCACAAGGACCTGTCCACAAGGACCTGCCCACAAGGACCTGTCAACAAGGACTTGTCCACAAGGACTCGTCCACAGAGATCCGCTCCCCCCACCCTCTTCAAAAGCCATGAGTGGGCATGCGTAAAAACAAAACAAAAAGCATGTTAATTCATAGTGACTATTGACCGTACACATGCACTTTATGTGGAACAACGTTAAAATCCATATCGGCATTCAAACTCTCACATGTTGCAAATGCAAAGAGAGATTCTCTAAAAAATTAAAATTTCACCCCCTAGTAGGGGTAGGTTTTATTTTGGGGTTGAAATATGTTGTCCACTGGAAAGGGGGTATCAGCCCGAGTTCAATGACACCTCGTACAAGTCCCTAGCCTGATTGGTTCGCGAGATATTGCCATTTTAGTATTCCAGCGGTGGCGGTGGCGGTGGCGGTGGCATTAGAACCATCCAAAACACACTACTACCACGGAAAACCACTTCGAGGATGGCTGAGGTGGGAATCGAACCTCCTCTACTCATTTGGAACACCCGACGCTGAGTAGACCCCGTTCCAGTCCTCATACCACTTTTTCAAATTTCGTGGCAGAGCCAGGAATCGAACCCAGGACCTCCGGGGCGGCAGCTAACCGTGCTGACCGCTACGCTACGGAGGCGACCTGAGGGATTTTTAACGCTCTTAAAATATCCAACGACTTCGGCTGGGTTTGAACCCGCGATTTTGGGCATAGAAGCTCAGCATGCTACGAACTAAGCCACCGAAGCCGCTAATATATATCAAGATTAACTTTTGTAACTTAAGGTGCTTTTATAAAGGCAGATTGATATTGCGCAACTATTCAGATTATGTAATAATGACGAACCATTCCTTTGTTGTCCCGTGGGCTTAAAATTCAAGGATGATCAGTGGCGATTTTATCACATTGGCCGGAGTTTCAATGTAATCGTCGTTAGAGTGTTTCAAAGTACTTATGTTACAATCTCTTGACTGAAGTCAACTTGATATTGCTTGTGCCCGGTATGGTTAGGTTGGTTGGTTCCTTAGTTTGGGAGTCATGTAGCCCCGTGTACTTTGTGTGTGTGTAGAATCTGTCTGATAACCGGTGTTAATTGTGATGACTGTATTAGTGTGTGTATCTGTGATTCAGGTCAGTGCTGCTGACGATCAATTTTCAAGTAGTTCCTACTTTTGCTACCAAATGCTACCGTCCACGACACCTAGCTACAATGTTGGCTACTAGATGCCGTCACAACCACCACCTGGCGACGAACATTGGAACTAATAGAGCGTTATCAAATCTAATCTACAAATTTTAGCTTCACACAAGTGTAGTAAAGTGGAAGGTTCTTTTGTATGCCAAAAATCTATGACATGAGCCCGCCAGCTTTACTTCTCCTTGAAAGGAAGTCATAATGAGGGATTTTAACGCTCTTAAAATGTCCAACAACTTCGGCTGGGTTTGAACCCGCGATCTTGGGCATAGAAGCTCAGCATGCTACCAAAAACGCCACCGAAGCCTCCCGGTATGGTTAGGAAGTTTCACATTTATTGCTTTGCTGTTTAATATAGCAGAGTGAATATCACAGTTCCGGTCCAGCTTCGTAATGATCGATAGTCTACATGGAGCAGTACCACTTCTAACCGATTGGATGGAGAAATCAAACTGGTTTAAAATGGTAACCAGACCTTTCAATTCGATTCGAACCTCGGGATTGTCAACTGCATTACCAGACAACTTTTCTCATTTGAATAATATAAAAGTATGGGTTTGAGACGTTGTAGTTGTTGCTATCAATTAGAGAAGGCGTTCTCAACGTCTTTCGGACTATGAGCACCTCCCTCTTGTCACTACCAAGCAGGCGCGGATCTAGAGTTTGGTTTTGGGGGGGGGGGGGGTCAGAGATTCGATCTAGAGTTTGGCTTGGGGGGGGGGGGGGTTCAGAGAATCGAAATTGTTAAGAAAAATGGTATCACTAAAAACGCAATCACAAAATAACCAAACGTACAAAACCAGACCAATTTTTTTCCAAGCTTCATGGATAGAAATTTGATGCGTATAGCGCACCAAAAATATTCGTACAAATTGCAACGGCGTGTGTTGCGACTTTTACATCGAGCTTCGAGAAAAGGATCAAGGTACGTTACAGTTTCGGCAAGTCGAGTTGATACCGACAAAGGGAGAAAGTCACAGCTTAAATTGCCAACCAAGCTTGCAGTTTGGACGTCGGCAAACATTTTTGGTGCGTAAAAAGTCCCAGTTTCCTATCCGTGCATTGCTGCACATTCATCGTGACATCACTATAAACATCGATTCGGTAATCACAAGGTTTGCTAAACAAAATAGACGAGTTGATTTTGTTGTATAACTAGTAGTTTACAAGAGGTTTGAAGTTGTAAATATGTACAGTTGTAACAGAACATAATAATTCCAATAAAGATAATTCAGTATTGAATAAAATGAGAAAAAAAACTGTTTTTCAGTTAAAATTCGTTAAGTTTTATTTGTCTGGTAATTGTGTTTTCGTTTTTTGAGTTTGCAAAAAAATTTGGTCTCCGTTTGGGGGGGGGGGGGTCATGACCCCCGTGACCCCCCCCCCCTTGAATCCGCGCCTGCTACCAAGTGCCCGAGCATCATTTAATCAGCGGATTCGGTAGCGTAGTTGGTAGCATGCTGAGCTTCTATGCACAAGATCGCGGGTTCAAACCCGGCTGAAGTCGTCGGATATTTTAAGAGCGTTAAAAATCCCTCAGTATGCCTTCTTTCGGAGGGAATGTAAAGCCGGCGGTCCCATATCATAGATTTATGGCATGTAAAAGAACCTTCCACTAACTACACTTGTGTGAAGCTAAAATTTGTAGGTTGGATTTGACAACGCTCTATTAGCTCCAACGTTCCACTAATGACACCTGTGTGAAGCTAAATTAGGTTAGGTTAAACATTTGACAAACGCCAGGAGCCGACTGCGGTGGCGTCTGGTAACCAGTTTCTGAACTAGTAGTCATTGAGGTCTTTCTTTTATTATTTTGCATTGATTTTAGAAACAGTAAATCAAAGGAATGAGTAGGTACTCAAATAGTAGGCCTATTATTTCATTAATATCGAATAACCGGTGAGTGTTATGATGATCCAATTTTCAGTGATTACCTTCTTAAGTTAGGGAACGTAGAACTTGGAATTCTAACTGAAATGTAAATAGTCTTCTATAGTTATTTGGTTGAAATGAAAACATAACAACCTTTCTCCTTAAGTCTCTCATTATAAACCTTTTGGGGAAAGTGTGGTTTATGAACATGCGAGATTTCTCGCACGGGCCCGCTAGTATAATACTGTAAAACCCAATTAACATTTCACCGGTCATTCCTTGATGACGTAGAGTGTGCCAGGGATGTCGTTCCTGTCTCCCATCTTTGTACTGCGCAATACGTCAACGCTAATGGTCTCCCATAAAATCAAATTTCAGGCGACGTCAGCACCGACAACTATGTGTGTGTAATAATGTTTGACATGACGGAGTTCATATTACCCAAAGCTAATGAGTGTTCCAGGATGGTACGATATTATTATTTACACTTCCTCCGAGTGACAATAGAGGGCTTCGTGATGGAAGAGTGCTTTACCATAACGACATAGTCATGTAGAAAATGGACAGATGTTAATTAATCGTCGGCCTCGTGGTGTAGATGTAGCATGCTTGTGCCTTACTTAGGAGGCCCAGGGTTCCATTCCCGTTTCATATGGAGCTTTTCAGTCGGTCAACACAATGTAATCTCAATTACTGGGACATGCGAAAAATAACCTGATAAATAATACATGTGATTAATATACAGCATACAGGGGGTAACAAAAATGCACCACACAAGTTGCTGGTCACATTCCTCACACGTAGACGAAGAAATTATGTTATATGAACATGGGTCCGGAAACGCTTTGTTTCCATGTTACACCTCGTTGTCTCCAACTCATTAAGCGTGGGAAACACACATGAACAGAACTTTAGAATCATGGGGAACATGCACTCTCTGTTACGTTGTCATTATCGTAGGTCCACCGCCAGTGTTTTGTTTTACAAGGCCCTGTTGCCATGCGGCTTAGCAGATGTGCCTTTAGCTGTGCGCAAAACATGTACTTCATGCACGATGAAGCACCTCCTCATTTTAGTGTTAATGCCCGTCGGCTTCTAAATAACAGATTTTGTGACAGATGGATAGTTTGAGGTGGACCAATTGCCTGGCCTCCACGCTCTCCGGACCTAATATTACTGGACTTTTATTTGTGAGGGCATTTGAAAGCTCTTGTGTATTGAACCCCCAATACAAGATGTTCAGAGTCTCCGTGCCCGTATTATGGGAGGCTGTGAAACCATACGCAATCCTCCGGGGATACATCAGCGCATCTGAGATTCACTACGACGGTGGGTTGATGCACGGAGGGCACATTCAACATCTCCTGTGAGCAAGAGTTGCATGTGGTGTGCTGGTACGTTCCGTTCTTGTGTGTTTCCCATGGCTAATGAGTTGGAAACAATGAGGTATAACATGGAAACAATGCGTTTCCGGACCCATGTTCATATAACATAATTTCTTCGTCTACGTGTGAGGAATGTGTGCTAGACTTTGTGCCATACATTTTTGTTACACCCTGTATATAGACCGGGTGGCCACAAAGTCCCATCCTCCCCCCCCCCCCCCCCATCATAACCAATAGAAACCCCTAAACCTAGTTAATTACGTTGTACACCATTTCTAAGAGACGTTTGCTTGGGAATATACGGCATTACGAATCCAACACATCAGTCTGTGCACCATCATTTTCATGGCAAAGGGTAATACGGCGCCAACTTCTGTGCGACATTCTTCAGAGAATTGCTGGAGTGACTTTAGGGAGAGCTTGTCTCACAGCATCTTTCAGTTCATCCGTGGTACTGTATCCGTTTAGCCGTGGTTGTTACGGAGTGGCTGCATGCAGTCGCTCACATTCGGGAGGCGAGGAGGTTCGAATCCCCCCGCCGGCAACCTTGAAGATGGTTTTCTGTGGTTTCCCATCTTCCTTCCAGGCAAATGCCGGGGTTGGTCCCTAACTATAGGCCATTGCCGCTACCTTACAAATCCTAGTCCTTACATTCACACTTTCCTCCCCAGACAACACTCCACACGCGACGGTACTTGTAGCTCCCCCCATGGGTGTCCGCATAGAAGCAGCTACAAACTCTGGCGAGCCGAACATGTCCTCCCGACACTCCCGACACTAAAAGCCATACGCTAAAAAAAATGTATCCGTTTTGTGCAACGATACCCTTTATGAACCCCCTTAGCGCATTGTCATATGTGGTAAGGTCTGGGCTTCGTGGTGGCCAGGCACAAACTGATGTTATGGACTCGTAATGGCGTATATTCCCAAGAAAACCTCTCTTAGAAATGGTGTAAAAATTATTAAACTAGGTTTAGGGATTTCTATTGGTTACGAGATTGGCGTAACGGGAGTTTGTGGCCTCCCTGTATATATTTGTTTTGAACTACAGAAGTGAGAGAAAACTAATGGATGACAACATGTTTCGCTCGTTAAGCGAGCATCATCAGACCCTAATCTATACAAGACTAAATAGCTTGCAACATAGTAGGTACCGTATACAGTATAGTATTTTTTTTCGAATGCTTAATGTTGTAGTATTTTACCAGTAATAGTTTCCACACTTTCTAAATTATGACGGACTTTTTGTGTTTGGAAAGCAGTGACTCTTAGTGGCTGTCATTGTAGGTTTAGTAGGGTTTTGTAGAGATATGTTATCTTGTATAGATTTGAATCTGATGATGCTCGCTTGACGAGTAAAACATGTCATCCCTTAGTTTTCTCCTTTTTCTGTAGTCCAAAACAAATAAGAGCATCCTTATTAATATTTGTATATAAATTTAAAGCTCAACCCTAGTGATCATGGCCTGATGATGACCGCTTGATGGACGAAACGTGTCTCAATCTTCTTACCCCTCTACAAACGCTCTACGTGAGCTTATTATCTCCCAACTATTTCTTCTCTTAGACGTTATCCATCTCAATGTGAGTCCTTTATGTTACAGCACTTAGTCTAGTCTTATTTCCCCAAAAGTACTCTTAATCCTTCGATGAGCTGTATCTACTTTTCCTACTTTCAGTCAATTTTCTACACTTGCAAATTTGTCTTTCAACTAATCTTCTTTCCCTTCCTTGCACTTCTTGTTTACCTCATTGTTCAGACGTTTGTATTCTTCTTTCCCCCTTTCGTATCTTGCATTCTCGTGGTTCCGCCTTTGGTCCATTCATTCTAATGTATCCTGAGTGATCCACGGTTTCTAACCTATTCTTCCTTTTCTACCAATTTTTTCTTCTGAGGAATTTTTTATTGCATTCTTCAAAAGTGCCTTTTCTTCTACATTTGAAGTGCTGATGAGTTCTGGAAGCCAACACTGTTTCTTACCAGGGTTATCCGAAGTATATCTGAACTTGATATAGTTGTTGATGAGAAGATTTTTGATGTGTAACATCTTTCCACTAGGTTGCTGGATATTTTTGTGGGAGTGATTTTGAAAAATGGGACGGAAGTGAATCAGAACGATCGAGGTGGCACCAGCTGGCACACTTCCGTTTGATCGAACGGAAGTGTGCTCGAACGGAAGTGTGCTAGCTGGCAGTAGTGGATCGAACGGAAGTGTAAGAAGCACTGCCAACTCGATCGATCAATACAGCTGGCAGTGGTAGGAGAAACAATGAGTGCGAGGTGTCGGAAATTAATACCATGACGTACTCTCGGCCATGTGGAATGTATATGACATACTGAACGGTAAACGCCCATGCGAACTCTGGTGTCAAGTGATTGAAACAAAGCACATGGTACATGTTCGAAGTCTTCGTATAAGTATTTAAATGGTAAAATACCTTAATATCAAACATTGTAAGTAGTCGGCATTGCGGTATTATGTATCTGCACAATGGCTATTCAAATATTAACCCACATAACGGTAATGCAATCATCAATATAATATAATCGTTGTGGTTATACGAGAATTGAGCAAGCCTTCATGAACTATTGCTGAATACATTCTCTTTACTCACAAGAGGGCCTATTCACAAGGCATTTTAAACTCAATTTCATGCAGGAACATTATCGAAACAAGCAAAATATAAATGAAACCTAATTCCGTAATGCAGTATTATTGGAACGTGGAAATAAGTCACCATCATGTGCACAATATTTGCCTAGTCGAAATAGCCGTGGGGTTAGCGCCTATGACTATGAATCTAGAGGTTCCGGGTTCAAATCCCGGATGGGGTAGATATTTTTGCTACCAGATTATCATTTCAAACGATATTTATCATATCAATATGACTCATTTTAACAGAATCCATATGAAATTACGTGTTGGTCTGTGAATCAAGAAGACCTGTTTATAAGGAATTTAAGGTTATGAGCGGTGTCGCGTCTATTAATCTAGTTCATCCATATCGTATTCTTTATTTAGGCTAGTGCTGGTGGAAGCTACAAATCATCTAATAAAATGAGTTCCATATTAGTAGTGGTTTTGTACGAGTTCAGATGCCACCGCCACCACACAAGATGGTGTTGGCGCGATATCTCTCGAACGCATGGTCGGATTTTGACAAATGAGGTGTCATTGAACTTGGGCTAACACCCCCTTTCCATTGGATAACATATTTCCACCCCAAAATAAAACCTACCCCTACTAGGGGGTGAAATTGTAATTTTTTAGAGAATCTCTCTTTCCAAGTGCAACATGTGAGGTTTGAATGCCAATATGGAATGAAACGTTGTTCTACATAAAGTGCATGTGTTCGGTGGATAGCCACTATGAATTAACATGCTTGTTTTTTGTTTTTACGCATGCCCACTCATGGCTTTTGTAAGAGGGCGGGCTTTTTAAAGATGACAGCTGTAGTGTAACCTAACCTAACCCAACCTAACGGGTCCTTGTGGACAGGTCATTGTTGACGAGTCCTTGTTGACAGGTCCTTGTGGACAAGTCCTTGTGGACGAGTCCTTGTTGACAGGTCCTTGTGGACGAGTCCTTGTTGACGAGTCATTGTTGACGGGTCCTTGTGGACGGCTCCCTGTGGACGGGTCCTTGTTGACAGGTCCTTGTGGACGAGTCCTTGTTGATGAGTCCCTTTGGACTGATCCCTTTGGACCGGCCCCTTTGGACTGTCCCATGAATTTATCCAAATTATGTCAAAGGGCTTAACTAACGGACTAATAAGGCTAGGAACTTGTATGAGGTATTTTAGGACTTGGGATGAAGCCCCCTTTTAGAATGTATTTTTGAAATTTTGACAAAGGGCCTAACCACACTTTTGTTAATATCTCGCGAACCTATCATGCTAGTGACTTGTATGACGGGTCCTAGCAATTGGGGCGATGTTCCCCTTTGGGGGTGAAACTATACCCCCACTCCCAAATTGAAAAATCGATATCTTGGAAACTAAGTACCCTAAAATTATGTGCGCTAGCTTTAAAAATAGGTCATAAGATACGATTTTACCACGATAGGTCATTTCACCCCTAAAATAGTAAATAGTAATGTTACAGGGAAAAAAGCGGTTAAACACTTAAAAATGATAAATGAACCTAAGATCATTTGTTTTTTATGAAAAAGTAAGAGGGTTAAAACTACCCCCAAAATTTAAAAATCGTTATCTTGGAAATTAAGAGCCTTAAAATTAAGGGTGATAGCTTTAAAAATAGGTCATGACATACGCTTATACCACGATAGGTCATTTCACCCCCAAAACAGTGAATAGTGATTTTACAGGGAAAAAGGTGTTAAACGCCTAAAAATGATAAATGAACCTAAGATCTTTTGTTTTTGATGAAAAATAGTAAGGGGGTGAAAACTACCCCAAAATTGAAAATTCGATATCTTGGAAACTAAGAAATCTAAAATTAGGTGTGACAGCTCAAAAAATGGACATTTAATACTCTTTTACCACGATTGGTCATTTTACCCCTAAAACAATGCATGTAGATTTTACAGGACAAAAGGGGAACCAATAATCAGATTTGGACACATGAGGTGTTATAAGACTAAGGGCGACAATCTCTTCTTGAATTTATTATTTATTTTTAGAAATTTTGACAAAGAGCCTAACCACACATTTTGAAAATTAGATTTTTTTAAATTTATGAATTAATTTTAATATTATTTTTTAGTAGTGAGAGACAGTACCGGTTGTGTTTAAACGAGCATGTCGCCGATCACTGTGGCCATGTTCAATGGATGAATCGTTATTTTGTGAAGCACTTATTGAAGAGGGTCATGCGACGACTTGCTTTAAGAATCTTTTTATGATTTTTCCTATGATGCATGAATTTATTTAAATATCCCAAAACGGCAAGGTTACTGATTTGAGTTTTATAAACTAATAATGGGATTTGGACTCATTAGGTGTCCTATAACTTGACATGACGCTTTCTTTATATGGCTTATGAATTTTCCCAAAAAGATTGAAAACAACAAGGTCATGGACTTTTGTTTCTCTTAATATATTGCAAACCCATAATGTTAGATGTTTATGGTGAGTGATGAAACATAGCTATGTAGAGAAAGAATTATTGTAGGCTTCACGTATGGTGACTGACAAGTCTTTGACCATTGAAACTTGTTTTTAAACCTGACCGCAGTACATAGGGAGTATAGGTTTCAGGCATGACATGACAAACGGTGTGTACAAAATCCAATTTATCGATTCAAGAATTAAGAGTAGACTATCTTTAATTGATTAGTTAAAGAGGGTAGCTAAGAAAACAAGATGGTGATTACACTGAACCAAACCGAACCAATACAATCCTTTTTGAATGTATAATGGTACTTGCTAACCATTTTGTGCTGCAGTGGCAAGCACTTTTGGCTCTTGCACTAGAGGCCTTAACTCGATTTAACTTTAAGGCTTAGAACGAACCGAACTAAGAAAGATGGTTATAGTGGTGCAGTGGTTAAGCTGTTATCCTTTGACTAAGGTAGACCAGGGTTTGATTTTAGATTAATACGCATGTCAAAAACATATAAAAAGCAGGGATAATGTTTTAAGACTGATTACACTTGTATATTTTTTCAAATTATTACTTGGATTACAAATACAAAGGAGGACTGGGTTCAATATACAGTTAATGCAAGTAAGATTTTGTATTTGTTTTTTATTTTAGACTTTAGATTTTAGAATTTACATTTTACATTTTAGACTGTACAAAAAGACCAAACCATAATGTCATGACTTTAAATTTTCGGTAACTAATTATTAAAGAAAAACATATAAGGATTTGTATTACTTGGAATTATGTTTTCTATACTATATTTTATTTTGGTTTTAGATTTTAGAAATTTGATATTGGATTATAGATTTTAGGTAAATACCAAACTAATATTGACTATTAATTAGACACTGGTATGTAGATAGAAAGATGATTAGACTATATGTTAAGATGAATTTTTAGGTGTTGACTGAACTTGCAATAAGAATTGACTAACCAGACATGAGGTAACTACTGAACCCATGTACCATTGGTTCAAGGGGTCGAATCCGTGTATTTTGGTGAAAGGAAGGAAATTTACAGTCTTCAGAGGAACATAGAAAGATTTTATACAAGAGAGCAAGCATAACGTTGTGTAAGAGACTGAAGCCAGGTGGCCAGGAAATGAGATCATGCATGACGTACCGCTCGGAGCCTATCATGGCTATAATTAGAACGAGTGGAATTTTCCGTCGGAGAGACGAAGAGCTTGTTTCGGAAATTAATCTTACGTTGCAGTAAAATGGCAACCGCGCAGCTGTGCCAGATGAAGAATAATTAGATTTAACCCATTTGCAAGATTAAAATTAACTAAAGAATTACAGCATTGTGAATCATTTCGGATTAGAGATTTTTGTGTGGAGAAAGATGTTATAATAATTACCTAGAAAAGAAGTGCAGATGTGGCCATACGTCATTGGGGGTTCCCCGAGACCCGAGGAGGGGAGAATTAAAAATCAACTGTAACACCCACACAGCTCAGGACCAAATTTTATTTAATATCTCAGAACTGCACGATCGATTTTCATGTGCAGAGAGTTCAGTTTACGTTTAGAAAACAAGCTTTCCAGAGATATAATTTTTATATGTGTGCGACCATTATTTCAGAAGTTGGTTCTGGAAAAGGCGTGGATTTTATCTTTTTGTAGCCAAAGAGTATAAAAGCCCTGGCAGAACCAAGCCAATCATGCAGTTTCAAACAGCCCATGGGGGGCGTCACTGTGCTACATCACATCGAATGCAGTTATTCCGAGAGCCTGAGAGGGGGCGTCCGGCTGTATCAGTATTATTCAGTCTACCATATGTGCCGGAGGGCACGGTGCTGTTTCGCAAAGTACACGCAGTATTCAGACTTATGAACCTCAGGGGAGGTCATACAGTACAACAAGTATAAGTACATCAAATGCAGTTTAGAACAGACCTCGTGCAGAGAGGCTGTATCACATCATGCAGTCTACAAGCATTCCTTGAGGGGAGACGCTGTATCACATCGTATAGACTGTATCCGACAGCCCGAGGGCGTCGCTATATCGACAACCAACGTGCACCCGTAAGGAGTGGCCGAGAAGTATTATTTTCGTATCGCAGTGTGGAGAATTAGGAAAATCCTAATACAGGATCTAGTTCCGGCAGTATCAGTTTTACAGTGAAAAGTTCAGTAATTACAGTCAAAGCAGGCTGCGAACTTAGAGAACAGGCGATAGGTCTTCAAAATACAGTTCAATTAAACGACCGAAAGTATCGTAACGTTTTGAAGTACCATAACAGCGAGATAAACATTCTATCAACTTTAAAGAACCCGATCAGGGTCGGACAGAATACGGTTCGCATAGTATTCTGAAAAGATAGGAATTCGAGAACAGGATAAGCAGAAAGGAGAAGTAAATTCTAGACATTGTTTCAAGAAAACAAACGAACTATAAAAAGGACTAAGTTACGAGGAGTATTAGATGCTAGAAATTAATAGGTCACCGATAGAGAATCTGGGGGACCGTGAACAAGACAGACTTTCGCTAGACCAACCAATAGAGTCTAGAAAGAAGCAGTTTCGAGCTAAAAATAATAATAGCTGATCGTCAGGAAACCGGATTTGAAGGAGTACTATTCCAGGTAGGAGGTAGATTGTTCGAGACTTTCACATTCTGGTCAGATAGGAAGCCGACATTTACTAGTTTCACCCTTGGAGACGGGGAGTCAAGAAATCACGTGTGAAAGGCCTAATAAAAGCCTTAGTGATTAGAATCTGTGTAGTGTAAATATATAAAATTTGTGTTAAATAGTAATGTCTCAGTGATTTTATTGTGTATCATAGAAGAATACACAAGTGTATTTTAAAATGTTACCAGTGTTTAATGTATATGAGTTATATGTGTGTCAAGATATGTCAGTGTATGAAATGAATTTGTGCAAGATGGTTTAATCACAAATTGTGGGTGAAATGAAACATCGTTGGAAAGTACGGTCGTGGACCGATCTGATCATGTAAGTAACCATTTTCATTATGTTTTGTGTTGGAAAATGTTTGTGTAAAATCCACCTGAGTTTGAGAAATAGGGATGTTTTTGAATAACAAATAACAGAATAAGAGCGCGGTCTGAACAAATAAAAATTGAGAAATTATAAAAATGTTATGTGAAATTAATAAATCCTTTAGAGGAAATGTATGAAATAAAATATCATCGTATTTGATAAATGTTATGAAAGCCAGCGTAATAATAATAATAATAATAACTATATAAATGAAGATTAAGTTGAATTATATGAAAGTAATAGCTTTTTGAGCCCTAGTAAAAGTATAAAGACATGGTGTGAATACATGTTCTTCAAGTATAGCATTATTGTCACGGGAGAGGATTAATATAAAAATTGAGATATAGATCAATTGTTGATGTTGAATTTATCAGTTCTTTGGAAGACGCTTGGCCTTAAAGTAATGGATAGCGCAATGTAGCGCATTAAAGTAAATTGTCACGCTAGGAAGGCGTTGAATCTAAATATACTTGGTAAATTAATTATGAGGGACAGTTGATTGCGGTAATTGAACTATGATAAAGTCCTCCATATAGTGATGTGGATCACGAGGCGTTGTATAAAGGGTACGAATTTATTGTATTGATGAGCGCAGGTTAGACCGAGGTCGCCCTAAGCCGCGAATTAAAGTCCTCCAGTATGGGATGTAGTTCCCGAGGCAGTGGAAGAATCGAACCAAGGTTCGTTTGTGTAAAGCCCCTAAATATTGTTGTTGTATTGAATTATTCTTACCCATCAATGATGACACTTCATAATTAATAAATGCCAAGGTCACGAAAGTGGTCTATGAACCTAAATAATGTTGTAAAAATAAATGAAAGAAACGCCAGGTCTGTTCAGAGAACTGTGAAGAAGAAATAGCTGTTTTAAAAGCATGAATGCAGCTGTCCCGTGTGGGCAAGGCTTGAGTCTCCCCTCTAGGCGATAAATCGCGCCAAGTGGTTACGGTCCGACCCCTCGTTATTGTAAGTGTGGTAGGTCGGAGAGAACCGTCTGTTGGAAGTCATAATACACCGTGAGTGTTTAGAATTTGTTAATGACCCGGGATTTGAACCGAGGTTCTTGTAGATGAAAGTACCGCTTGCCAGTTCAGATCGTAGCTTTCTTATGTGATAATGGTCTTTTAAGACAAATAAATAAAAATCCCTAATGTAATGTTGTATTGATGTAGGATTTCACGAGTTCAATGAGGACAATTAGATTTCGGGAGTGATCATAATTTTCGACTTTGTTCAAGTAGTCTTCTATAACTCTGGAGTACACAAGTATTTTCCCGATCACTGTAGTGAATTTGTTAACTTGAGAGTGGTGGTAACGTGAGAACATTGTGGAATGCCCAAAAATTTAAGTAAAGGAGTAACATGTACTTTAATACGATTATATATTGTTTTGATTATAAGAAACTCAGAAAATTAGATATTGAGATGTGTAAAGAATAACACAGTTTATATGGGGAGGTATCGAGCCATTGGAGCTCGTGATTGTACTGAACTTTAAAAGGGATACTTTATGGAAGTGAAAAGAATTATAAGTTTGTTGGTTTGAAGGAAACCATGTATTTTAATATAATATTTGTTTGATTTTATGTATTCCTTGTTCACATTGAACAAGTTAGAAGGATTGGTCAGTAGTTTATTTGTTTATTTTGTTTGTAGCGGCATATATTTGGTAAATTAAATGTTTTATAATAGGAGTTGATTTTGTTTTTATATTTTGGAAGTGTATCCTCTATTTAATCCAAAATGTGTAAGTCACAGAGTGGGAGAACATACCATAACCCCGAAAATCCCGATATGAGCATTTCTGGCATACTGTGATTTGCATATTTCTTGCTAAAAGGGCACACTACCAACTAAACACTTTGGCGACTATGCTTGTTATTGACCAGTGAGTAGGGTTTTAGAAAAACTGTTAGCTATTTTGGGTTATATACAACAAATGCATAGACCTACTGAGCGACTATGTTTGCTAAACAAGACATTATACCAGAGATGATTAGGATTCTTATGTAGCTCAGGCAAGGAAAGCATTTCTACAGAATTTGTTGACATTGAATATAGATTTAGGTATTAGGATGTCATTTTTGAAGACCTTTGTCTGGAGTGTGACGCTCTATGAAAGGGAAACTTGGACTATTGGTGTAGCAGAAAAGTGGAGAGAAGTGTTTGAAATGTGGTGTTACAGGAGAATGATGAAGATTAGATGGGTAAATAGGGTTACAAACAAAGAGGTATTAAGACAAGTGGGAGAGGAGAGATGTTTTTGGCGGCAGCTAATGAAGTAAATCGATAGGTTGGTAGGACAAATACACCCAGGAATAGCAAGCTTAGTTATGGAAGAACGGGTTGAGGACAAGAACTGTAGGGGTAGACCAAGGATAGAATATGTTAAACAGATAGCCTTGGATGTAGAGTGTGGTAGCTATATAGAGATGAAACGATCAGCTCAGAACAGGGAGTCATGGAGAGCTGTATTAAACCAGTCAAAAGGCTGAAGACTCAAACAACATGTAGAGCTTACCAAAATAATGTTGTGTAATGGTAAATACTAGTCAACAAACATTAATTCATTACTAAAACCCATGACACGATACCTGAGAGCTTTTCTAAAATTATTTTACGATGCCCTTAACCCTTTATTAAACACCCAGTTCTCAAGACTCATAACTACAATGTAATGAAAAAAAAAACATTTAAAAACGAGCAAGTGGTTGAGTCAATGTACACTGGAAAATTTTGTAAACACTCAAGTGCACAAAACAAATTACATTATTAACTGTCAGGTTGACCGAGTGGTTAAGGCGTTTGACTTATGTTCACATTTTCAATACAAGAAAGCAAGGATTTGAACCCCTTACCTGACATAACTATTGCTTTAACATAGCTTAGCGATACTGTATTATTATGATACTCGATACACAAACCATAGATAGAGTGTATTGTTTAAGTCCACTCTCTCCTTCTAAACATAGCTAGAGACTGTCAATGGTTAACAATTGCATTAAGAGTGGGAGGATGTAGTGATAGTAATTAAGAAAAAGCAGACAATAACAATAATATATTTTTATTAAATTCATTTTATAATAGATACACACTGAATACAAATCTCTCTATTTACCATTGTTTGATATAGATTTTTTAAACACAACGCTTGTTGTAGATCCTTTTATAACTTTCTCCAGGTACTCTTGTTCTTAAAAACTGGGGAAGACGCAGTGGTTTTATAGACATAAAACCCTCATCCTTTTCTTTTTCATCATCATCATCATCTTCATTATTATCATCAACATTATGATAGTCATTGCCACCATCATTATCATCATCATCCTCAACATCACAAGAACAATTCAATTCCTCTTGTTCCTTTTCCACAGGGACCTCTTTTAAAGTCTGCGTTGCTTTTGATAGTGTTAAGGGTTTCTTAGACGTTGACAACTGTCCTAACATGACTTTTTGAGGACATGATAAGTGATTTTGAACAAACACTGCACTATCTTGAGCAGCAATATTTTTTTTCTAGGACTTGCTTTTTTTACCTTGGTTAGAGTATTTTGTCCATTTAAATGTGTATTAATTTGAGATTCACAATGATGCCCGTTTTAAGTAAGTACGTTGGAGTCTTTTGTTTTAATCATTCCTCGACACTATTTAGATCGTTGTTTTGAACATCGCCAAATAACAGTTCCATTTTTATTGGTTGTTTTTACAATATATGTATATCCTTTATAGTAGGCACATGGCTTACCATGGCTGGTTGTTGAGACTTCCATATTAACTAATACACATTAATTTAATTTTAGTAAAGTCACTTTAGTAATAATAACAGTAAAATAAATGAAGTTGATTGATATTTTTTAAAGGTGGAATTTTCAAAGTACTGTCAAGAATAATAATCACATGAACAAATTTTAGACTACAAGTGATTTACACACACATTGCTCAATGTCAAGATTTATACTGAACACAATTTATAGTGATTATGATTTTTATTGACTGTAATTGATAGTAGCCATGGTTAGTAGAGGCAATGTATACTGGGTGAGTTTTATAGCACGCTCAATTTATAGTAGGCACGATTAGTAGACGCGTTTGATACTGGGCGCGTTTTATACTGATTATGATTAATACTGAGCGCGATTTTTACTAGAAGCGATTTTCACCAGCTGTAATTGATAGCAGTTCATACTCAACGCAATTGATAGTAGGCGTAATTGATAGTAGGTACAATTGGTAGTTGGCGCAATTGATAGTAGGCACAATTACTAGTAGGCGCGATTGGTAGTAGGCGCGATTGGTAGTAGGCGCAATTGACAGTAGGCGCGATTGGTAGTGGGTGTAATTGCTAGTAGGCGCTATTGATAGTAGGTGCAATTGACAGTAGTTGCAATTAGTAGTAGGTGTGATTGGTAGTAGGTGCAATTGATAGTAGGTGCAATTAATAGGCGCAATTGATATTAGGCGCGATTGATAGTAGGCGCAATTGATAGCAGGCGCTATTAGTAGACGTGATTGATAGTAGGGGCGATTGGTAGTGGACGTAATTGATAGTAGGCGCTATTGATAGTAAGTTCAATTGACAGTAGGCGTTATTGATAGTAGGCGCGATTGGTAGTAGGCGCGATTGGTGGTAGGCGCAATTTGTAGTAGACGCAATTACTAGTAGGCGCGATTGGTAGTAGGCGCAATTGATAGTAGGCGCAATTCACAGTAGGCGCGATTGGTAGTGGGCGTAATTGCTAGTAGACGCTATTGATAGTAGGTGCAATTGACAGTAGGCGCAATTAGTAGTAGGCGTGATTGGTAGTAGGTGCAATTAATAGGCACAATTTATAGTAGGTGCGATTGATAGTAGGCGCAATTGATAGCAGGCGCTATTAGTAGACGCGATTGATAGTAGGCGCGATTGCTAGTGGACGTAATTGATAGTAGGCGCTATTGATAGTAGGTGCGATTGATAGTAGGCGCGATTGATAGTAGGCGCGATTGGTAGTAGGCGCGATTAGAAGACGCGATTGGTAGTGGACGTAATTTATATTAGGCGCTATTGATAGTAGTTGCGATTGGTAGTAGGCGCGATTGATATTAGGCGCAATAAATAGTAGGCGCGATTAGTAGGCGCGATTAGTAGGCGCGATTGATAGTAGGCGTAATTGATAGTAGACGCGATTGATAGTAGGCGTGATTGGCAGACCTTGAGGTGATAACCCCTTTTGATTGATCTCTGTTGATTTGTCCCTTTGGACGGGTCCTTTATGAAGGGAGTCATTTTTGACGGGGCCCTGTGGAAGGACCCATGCATTTATCCAAATTATGTCAAAGTCACTTAACCTAACCTTGTCACATGACCTGTTCTACAAGTTTAGACTTTGAGACTGGCTATGACGTCACAGATGAATGGCGGTGGGAGGCTGGACATTACTTTTTATTACACAAAAACATTCTCCTTAAAGTGAGAGGAAAAGTGGGTGCAAGAGTGGAGGCAAGAATGGGTGCAAAAGAGGGTGAAAAAGTGGGTGCAAAAGTCAGTGTAAAAGTGGGTTCAAAAGTGGGTGCAAGAGTGGGTGCAAAAGTGGGTGCAAAAGTGGGTGCAAAATGGGTGCAAAAGTGGGTGCAAAATGGGTGTAAATTAAGTGTAAAAGTCAGTGTAAAAGGGAGTGCAAAAGTAGGTGTAAAAGTGGGTGCAAAAGTGGGTGCAAAAGTGAATGTAAAAGCGGGTGCAAAAGTGGGTGCAGTTTATAGTAGGCACGATCTTTACTAGAATGTGATTTGAGTAAATGTAATTTCTAAACCCAAGTAGTGAGTAGTCAGTTGGTTTTGATCTATGCAAGCGTAAACATGTCTCATACACTGATGATGGATACTCAAGGCTTTAAGGTCAACGAAAACAAGTACAGTATATATTTAAAGAGGTGGCTATTATTGATTGCACAACACTGAATCTATTTTTGAAATTTTGACAAAGGGCCTAAGTGCACTTTTGTTAATATCTCGCGAACCAATAAGACTAGGGCATTGTGTGAGGTATTGTTGGACTTTTCGCTGAAGACTGCTGGTAAACACCTATGTTCCCACGGCCTTTTTAAAGATGGCGGCTGACCCACGAGGGGTGATTAAAAAGTATTCCAAGTGGCGCTTGTCGATAGGCAAACCAATAATCAAAGAGGGGTATGACAGACCTTGAGGCGATAACCCCTTTTGATTGATCCCTGTTGATTTGCCTCTTTGAACTGGTCCCGGTTGACTAGCCCCTTTGGACGGGTCCTTTTTGAAGGGAGTCATTTTTGACGGGCCCCTGCTGACGGGTTATTGTGGACGGATCCCTGTGGACGGGTCCCTGTTGACAGGTCCTTTTGACTAATCCCTTTGGGCCGGTCCCTTTGGACTGATCCCTATGGGATGGCCATGCATTTATCCAAATTATGTCAATAGCGCCTACTAGCAATTACACCCACTACCAATCGCGCCTACTAGTAATTGTGCCTACTATCAATTGCGCCAACTACCAATTGTACCTACTATCAATTACGCCTACTATCAATTGCGTTGAGTATGAACTGCTATCAATTACAGCTGGTGAAAATCGCTTCTAGTAAAAATCGCGCTCAGTATTAATCATAATCAGTATAAAACGCGCCCAGTATCAAACGCGTCTACTAATCGTGCCTACTATAAATTGAGCGTGCTATAAAACGCACCCAGTATACATTGCCTCTACTAACCATGGCTACTATCAATTACAGTCAATAAAAATCATAATCACTATAAATTGTGTTCAGTATAAATCTTGACATTGAGCAATGTGTGTGTAAATCACTTGTAGTCTAAAATTTGTTCATGTGATTATTATTCTTGACAGTACTTTGAAAATTCCACCTTTAAAAAATATCAATCCACTTCATTTATTTTACTGTTATTATTACTAAAGCGACTTTACTAAAATTAAATTAATGTGTATTAGTTAATATGGAAGTCTCAACAACCAGCCATGGTAAGCCATGTGCCTACTATAAAGGATATACATATATTGTAAAAACAACCAATAAAAATGGAACTGTTATTTGGCGATGTTCAAAACAACGATCTAAATAGTGTCGAGGAATGATTAAAACAAAAGACTCCAACGTACTTACTTCAAACGAGCATCATTGTGAATCTCAAATTAATACACATTTAAATGGACAAAATACTCTAAGCAAGGTAAAAAAAAGCAAGTCCTAGAAAAAAATATTGCTGCTCAAGATAGTGCAGTGTTTGTTCAAAATCACTTATCATGTCCTCAAAAAGTCATGTTAGGACAGTTGTCAACGTCTAAGAAACCCTTAACACTATCAAAAGCAACGCAGACTTTAAAAGAGGTCCCTGTGGAAAAGGAACAAGAGGAATTGGATTGTTCTAGTGATGTTGAGGATGATGATGATAATGATGGTGGCAATGACTATCATAATGTTGATGATAATAATGAAGATGATGATGATGATGAAAAAGAAAAGGATGAGGGTTTTATGTCTATAAAACCACTGCGTCTTCCCCAGTTTTCAAGAACAAGAGTACCTGGAGAAAGTTATAAAAGGATCTACAACAAGCGTTGTGTTTAAAAAAATCTATATCAAACAATGGTAAATAGAGAGATTTGTATTCAGTGTGTATCTATTATAAAATGAATTTAATAAAAATATATTATTGTTATTGTCTGCTTTTTCTTAATTACTATCACTACATCCTCCCACTCTTAATGCAATTGTTAACCATTGACAGTCTCTAGCTATGTTTAGAAAGAGAGAGTGGACTTAAACAATACACTCTATCTATGGTTTGTGTATCGAGTATCATAATAATACAGTATCGCTATGCTATGTTAAAGCAATAGTTATGTCAGGTAAGGGGTTCAAATCCTTGCTTTCTTGTATTGAAAATGTGAACATAAGTCAAACGCCTTAACCACTCGGTCAACCTGACAGTTAATAATGTAATTTGTTTTGTGCACTTGAGTGTTTACAAAATTTCCCAGTGTACATTGACTCTACCACTTGCTCGTTTTTAAATGTTTTTGTTGTTGTTGTTGTTGTTTTTTCATTACATTTTAGTTATGAGTCTTGAGAACTAGGTATTTAATATAGGGTTAAAGGCATCTTAAAATAATTTTGGAAAAGCTCTCAGGTATCGTGTCATGGGTTTTAGTAATGTATTAATGTTTGTTGACTAGTATTTACCATTACACAACATTATTTTGGTAAGCTCTACATGTTGTTTGAGTCTTCAGCCTTTTGACTGGTTTAATACAGCTCTCCATGACTCCCTGTTCTGAGCTGATCGTTTCATCTCTATATAGCTACCACACTCTACATCCAAGGCTATCTGTTTAACATATTCTATCCTTGGTCTACCCCTACAGTTCTTGTCCTCAACCCGTTCTTCCATAACTAAGCTTGCTATTCCTGGGTGTATGTGTCCTATCAACCTCTCGATTTACTTCATTAGCTGTCGCCAAAAACATCTCTCCTCTCCCACTTGCCTTAATACCTCCTTGTTTGTAACCCTATTTACCCATCTTATCTTCATCATTCTCCTGTAACACCACATTTCAAACACTTCAACTCTCCACTTTTCTGCTACACCAATAGTCCAAGTTTCCCTTACATAGAGCGTCACAATCCAGACAAAGGTCTTCAAAAATGACATCCCAATACCTAAATCTATATTCAATGTTGTGACTGTTCCGGTCACAATGTTCCCAAACCCTTATTTGGTTGACTTGAGGAGAAGTCAGGTTAGGGTAATTTGTTCATATCATTCCTTTTCTTGCTCATCATCATCATTTAGGTTATAGGATTTCATTTTATTTAGTGTATATATCTTGTGTATCTCGGGGACTCAGTCAGGAATATTTCATTTAATTTGTATGTGAGATGTCAGCATACAAGACAGCGGATTGTGTTAGGCAAGCTACAAGATGTTGCAACAGCAGGAAACTCTAGGCCAAATTTAGATTGGGCCGAGAATAACTTCCCTTGTCTTGAAGAATGTTTTGTGTAAATTGCGTAAGGGTCTGACGTCAGAGAAGAGTTTCGCGCCATGAGTTGTAAGAAATATACATGGGTTCGAGATTATTGGTATATTTTGTATGGGTTGGAGGGTATCATGACCCTGGCGGAGAAAGACGAAAACATGTGTTTACAAGATGAGAGGTGGGTTTTTCGCGTGGAGCGAGGCTTCACTTCTATTCTAGCGTCTGGTTGGAAAGGTCGCGTTCTCGTAATTTGGCGTAGGCCTATTTAGAGAAACAGTTTTGTTGAAAGCATGGCTTTCGAAAGTACTCGAAATGGCTACAAATCACAACGATGTTATCTCTGTTAGCACAATTCAAGTTGGGTACGGAAGCACATTCATTTCTCTCGCAGAGATGTGGCTATGTAAACCAGTAAACATCTCTAACCTCAAACCACGTGTGGAAAATCTTGGAAAGCTGGGGAGAACTGATCTATCGAGCATGTCTCGTAGATTATCTGCAAGATCGTCGGTGAGTGAGTAACAAACATCTTTATATTCCAACATTCATTTTGGGTCACATGTTTTCGTCATTGCCGAGGAGAATTGAAGATAGGAAACCATAGTCTGTTCGACGAGAGTCCCCGCCATATGTTTAAAGTTGATTTTAATACATATATTTTGAAGGTTATCATTAGTTTTCTTTATAGGAAATTACACCTAATAGTTGAACGCCCAAATGATACCAGTTAGGTTGACCAAATGTGTGTCCAACACTCCACGACTCTGCCATTTCAATTGTGTGGTATATTATTATTATTATTATTATTATTATTATTTATTTACCATAAATCGTACACGAAGTATGGAAGGCCTAGTGAATATATATATTTCATGCTTCACAGGCACAGCTTACATCTACATTTGTTTTAACAATATTTACAAGTTTTACAAAGATATTTGCAGTATTTACATATTTAGAATATTGACATAGTACATTTTCCTGTTCACTCACTCTCTCACGCCCGCACTTTCATAACCTCGATCACGCGATACATACATTCATTCCATTCAGATATTCATTCAGCGAGACAATCAATCACTCATACATACGTTTATTTATACAATGTACCTTTTTACGTACGGCTTGAATTTCCTAAGAGGCAAGATCTTGGCATCCCCTGGCAGCGCATTCTATAACCGCGCAGAGCGGCCGTAGAAACATGTCAGGTAAGCATTGCTACGTGCGAAGGGCGGAACGAGGGTTACACCTCGTCCTCTCCGAACTGAGCGATATGCCAATGACAGTCGGCAAAAAGGGTCAATATTAATGGAACCTGTAAGGGATTTTTTAAGAAAAATTAGATCAATTTGTTTGGCTGTTGCCTCTATAGATGGAAATTTTGACAAAGGGGAAGGGGAATAACGAGCTATTAGCCTTTCTGCGCGGCGCTGAACACGCTGGAGCTTGTTCATGTTTTCCGCTGTAGTGGGATGCCAAGCAGGTAAGCCGTACGTTAATATTGGACGGACCATGCATGTGTAAGCCATCCTGAAGGCTCTAGGTTTACAACCTCTAATGTTTCTGTACAAGAAACCCAGAACTTTGGTGGCCTTACATCTTGCCGCTTCACTTTGAATGTTCCAGTTCAGGGTGTCGGAGATTGTTACCCCTAATAGCTTTAAGTTTGTGCACTGTGGGATGACACTGTTCATAATTTTGTATTCATTCTCAATGGGTTTTTGTGACCTGGTAATTCTTATGTATTTACATTTTTGTACATTTATATTTAAATTATTCACAGAACACCACAGCGATAAGTTGTCCAGATCTGATTTAAGACAGAGGGAATCTTCTTCACATTTAATGCCCCTGTATAGCACGGTGTCATCTGCATATAGTGACATTGATGAGGTGACACAGCCAGGGAGATCGAGCACATATATAGTGAAGAGAAGAGGTCCGATCACAGAGCCCTGAATCACTCCAGAAGTAACTTGAGCAGCCTGCGATCGAGCTCCTCCGTACACCACACACTGTGTTCGACCCTCTAGGAATGACCTCACCCATGCAAGTAAGCTACCCCGTATGTTAAGCTGCTGTAGCTTTAACAAACGTCTTTCATGAGACACTTGATCGAAGACCTTAGCCCAATCCAGTGCAATACAGTCCACTTGTTTCACTTCTGGCTGATTCAAGTAGAACTGAAACTCATCAATGACTTTTGTCAATAGAGTAGTGCAAGAACGACCCGGAAGAAAACCGTGCTGATTTGGATCGAGCAGATTGTTCTCCCGTAGGAATTCCAGCACACTGTTTGCTACTAGCCGCTCCATACATTTACAAATTATAGAATGTTAGACACACCGGTCTGTAATTTGCAACATCTTCTCGGTCACCTTGCTTATAGATTGGCACCACGTTAGCACATTTCCACCCACACGGCACAGAACCTTGGTTAATAGACAGGTTGAATAACGCACACAGAGAGGGCGCTAATGCTTCCGCACACTGCAGCAGGATCCGTCCGGGAACATCATCTGGGCCGGTCGCCGCATGTGGTCTAATCTTCCGTAGGCTCTGAATCACCTCAGTTGTTGTGAAGTACAGGTTGGAGAGTGGGAGGGGTGGAAGTGATGACCTTGGCAGAAGCAGGTTCATGGTCATATCCGGCTTAGAAAAGTTCTGCTTGAAACTGTCACTGAACGCTGTTGCAATATCTTGGGGTGCACTTAGGAATTTACCGTTACAGTGAAATGAGGCTGGCGCAGCGGTGCCGCGTCTTCTGGACAAAAATTTCCACATTTCACTGGTGCTGCTTATTTTGTGAATATAATTGTCGTATGTTTCGCGAATTAATTTCTTTGTTTGGTTCCTGATGTTCTTGTATTTTTCCCACATGATGTCAGTTGAGCAACTTTTCCATTTCTTGTATAAAACGTTCCTTTTCCTAATCATTTTAATGACTTCCTTCGTCACCCAAGGAGAATTTTTCTTCCCACTAATGGTTATTTTCGGTATATCTATATCCACACATTCAAAGAAACAATTTCGCCAGGCGTGCCACACTGAGTTGATGTCACTGGTGTCCAGAATACATGGGGTGGGAAGGTGTTTGAGGAATAAAGATGATAGCAGTTTCCAGTCTGCCTTTTTGTAATTGTATACTGTCCTCACTGTGCTCTTGCTGCGTGGTTTGTTGTAATGCAATGTGGTAAAGATGGCTGCGTGATCACTGAAACCGGGTATGACTTCAGCTTTCTGTACGGAGGAAGGAAGGTTTGTGAGGAATAGGTCTATTGTGGAGCGTGTAGTTTGTGTGATTCGAGTTGCTTCGGTTATTAATTGGTCAAGGAATAAATCGTAGAATGCGGTAAGGAATTCATTAGCAATGGGATCCTTGGGAGTGGGAGGAGAGTTTTGCCAGTCTATTTCCAAATTAAAATCGCCTGTTATGTAAATGGCCTTGTATTTGTGCTGGATGTATTGTACACGACGGAGGGACTCCAATAGTTCATCATTGATGTGCCGAGTTGAATTTGGAGCACGGTATACAGAGCCTATTAGAAATGTATTGTTCGCACACGTGAATTCCACCCACACAGCCTCAGCATCAGTTTCAAGCTCCCGTTGGCGAACAGGCCTTAACTCAGGTTTCATGGCTATTAGTACCCCTCCCCCTGATGTCCAGGTTCGATCTTTGCGGAACATGGTGTATGTTACCGGAAATATTTCTGGGTCGTCAGTGGATTTTTTCAGCCATGTCTCCCCTGAACACACAATTGACGGATTAAGTGCTGTGAGACAAGAACGCAGGTCCCGTTGTTTGGAGGGACATGTTACACTTCGAGCATTGAAGGAAAAAATGGACAATGCTTTGCCATCCGAGGGTGTTACGTCACTATCTACACTATTTGCACTCTGTGTCGATGTATTAAAAATGAGTTAGAGAACTGAGGTAAAGAACAGTTCCAACACAGCCACGATTGTTTCCCAGAGGTGATTATTTTGTGTTTTGAAGCACTGATTTTTGCACAAGTTCTGTGCGCTTGAGAGTGGCATGATGTACATGTCACAAATAACTGATTCACACGACCCTTCGAATCACAAATTATACACACCTTATTCGGCCCTGGGTTCATCTCCACATCTCCACTGAGAGCCACAGACAGCACCACGAGATGTAATAATGTAGCGGGCGGTATGGCAACCCCGCGCAGTGCTGGGCGCCCTCTGCCTGCTGCCGTGACTATCAGCCCCTCGCTTCCACACCATGTGAGAGAAGATATATTGTGTTTACAAACTACCATGAGGTGTTCCTTCAGGTCCGAGTTCACACACGAGTCTTCAATTGTTAAAGAAAGATCGAGGATCTTTTTCGAGGCACCCACTGAGCTTTTTACTAGGTAGAACACGAGGAAAATTGGAGCATTCTAACTGCTACACACCTGCTGGCCGCCATCTTGTCGGGGTTCTATATGATGAAATGCTTCCGATCAACAATAGGAGGGTGATTCTGGGAATTTTTAAATCAGTCGCCCAAGAAGGGCTAGTAATGAGTCACAATGTCAACAAATTCTGTGGAAATGCTTTCCTTGCCTGAGCTACATAAGAATCCTAATCATCTCTGTTATAATGTCTTGTTTAGCAAACATAGTCGCTCAGTAGGTCTATGCATTTGTTGTATATAACCCAAAATAGCAAAGAGTTTTTCTAAAACCCTACTCACTGGTCAATAACAAGCATAGTCAAAGAAGTGTTTCGTTGGTAGTTAACTCATGTCTGGTTAGTCAATTCTTATTGCAAGGCCAGTCAACACCTAAAAATTCATCTTAACATATAGTCTAATCATCTTTCTATCTTCATACCAGTGTCTAATGAATAGTCAATATTAGTTTGGTCTTTACCTAAAATCTATAATCCAATATCAAATTTCTAAAATCTAAAACCAAAATAAAATATAGTATAGAATACATAATTCCAAGTAATACAAATCCTTATTATGTTTTTCTTTAATAATTAGTTACCGAAAATTTAAAGTCATGACATTATGGTTTGGTCTTTTTGTACAGTCTAAAATGTAAAATGTAAATTCTAAAATCTAAAGTCTAAAATAAAAAACAAATACAAAATCTTACTTGCATTAACTGTATATTGAACCCAGTCCTCCTTTGTATTTGTAATCCAAGTAATAATTTGAAAAAATATACAAGTGTAATCAGTCTTAAAACATTATCCCTGCTTTTTATATGTTTTTGACATGCGTATTAAT
Source organism: Meconema thalassinum (assembly GCA_946902985.2). Classification (NCBI taxonomy): domain Eukaryota; kingdom Metazoa; phylum Arthropoda; class Insecta; order Orthoptera; family Tettigoniidae; genus Meconema; species Meconema thalassinum. The sequence continues at coordinate 184,164,526 of OX336393.1, forward strand.
CTAAAATCAAACCCTGGTCTACCTTAGTCAAAGGATAACAGCTTAACCACTGCACCACTATAACCATCTTTCATAGTTTGGTTCGTTCTAAGCCTTAACGTTAAATCGAGTTAAGGCCTCTAGTGCAAGAGCCAAAAGTGCTTACCACTGCAGCACAAAATGGTTAGCAAGTACCATTATACATTCAAAAAGGATTGTATTGGTTCGGTTTGGTTCAGTGTAATCACCATCTTGTTTTCTTAGCTACCCTCTTTAACTAATCAATTAAAGATTGTCTACTCTTAATTCTTGAATCGATAAATTGGATTTTGTACACACCGTTTGTCATGTCATGCCTGAAACCTATACTCCCTATGTACTGCGGTCAGGTTTAAAAACAAGTTTCAATGGTCAAAGACTTGTCAGTCACCATACGTGAAGCCTACAATAATTCTTTCTCTACATAGCTATGTTTCATCACTCACCATAAACATCTAACATTATGGGTTTGCAATATATTAAGAGAAACAAAAGTCCATGACCTTGTTGTTTTCAATCTTTTTGGGAAAATTCATAAGCCATATAAAGAAAGCGTCATGTCAAGTTATAGGACACCTAATGAGTCCAAATCCCATTATTAGTTTATAAAACTCAAATCAGTAACCTTGCCGTTTTGGGATATTTAAATAAATTCATGCATCATAGGAAAAATCATAAAAAGATTCTTAAAGCAAGTCGTCGCATGACCCTCTTCAATCAGTGCTTCACAAAATAACGATTCATCCATTGAACATGGCCACAGTGATCGGTGACATGCTCGTTTAAACACAACCGGTACTGTCTCTCACTACTAAAAAATAATATTAAAATTAATTCATAAATTTAAAAAAATCTAATTTTCAAAATGTGTGGTTAGGCTCTTTGTCAAAATTTCTAAAAATAAATAATAAATTCAAGAAGAGATTGTCGCCCTGAGTCTTATAACACCTCATGTGTCCAAATCGGATAATTGGTTCCCCTTTTTTCCTGTAAAATCTACATGCATTGTTTTAGGGGTAAAATGACCAATCGTGGTAAAAGAGTATTAAATGTCCAATTTTTGAGCTATCACACCTAATTTTAGGTTTCTTAGTTTCCAAGATATCGAATTTTCAATTTTGGTGTAGTTTTCACTCCCTTACTATTTTTCATCAAAAACAAAAGATCTTAGGTTCATTTATCATTTTTAGGCGTTTAACACCTTTTCCCTGTAAAATCACTATTCACTGTTTTGGGGGTGAAATGACCTATCGTGGTATAAGTGTATGTCATGACCTATTTTTAAAGCTATCACCCTTAATTTTAAGGCTCTTAATTTCCAAGATAACGATTTTTAAATTTTGGGGGTAGTTTTAACCCTCTTACTTTTTCATCAAAAACAAATGATCTTAGGTTCATTTATCATTTTTAAGTGTTTAACCGCTTTTTTCCCTGTAACATTACTATTTACTATTTTAGGGGTGAAATTACCTATCGTGGTAAAATCGTATCTTATGACCTATTTTTAAAGCTAGCGCACATAATTTTAGGGTTCTTAGTTTCCAAGATATCGATTTTTCAATTTGGGAGTGGGGGTATAGTTTCACTCCCAAAGGGGAACATCGCCCCAATTGCTAGGACCCGTCATACAAGTCACTAGCATGATAGGTTCGCGAGATATTAACAAAAGTGTGGTTAGGCCCTTTGTCAAAATTTCAAAAATATATTCTAAAAGGGGGCTTCATCCCAAGTCCTACAATACCTCATACAAGTTTCTAGTCCGTTAGTTAAGCTCTTTGACATAATTTGGATAAATTCATGGGCCAGTCCAAAGGGGCCGGTCCAAAGGGATCAGTCCAAAAAGACTCATCAACAAGGACTCGTCCACAAGGACCTGTCAACAAGGACCCGTCCACAGGGAGCCGTCCACAAGGACCCGTCAACAAGGACCCGTCAACAATGACTCGTCAACAAGGACTCGTCCACAAGGACCTCTCAACAAGGACTCGTCCACAAGGACTCGTCCACAAGGACTCGTCCACAAGGACCTGTCAACAAGGACTCGTCAACAACGACCTGTCCACAAGGACCTGTTAGGTTGGGTTAGGTTAGGTTACACTACAGCTGCCATCTTTAAAAAGCCCGCCCTCTTACAAAAGCCATGAGTGGGCATGCGTAAAAACAAAAAACAAGCATGTTAATTCATAGTGGCTATCCACCGAACACATGCACTTTATGTAGAACAACGTTTCATTCCATATTGGCATTCAAACTCTCACATGTTGTACTTGGAAGGAGAGATTCTCTAAAAAATTACAATTTCACCCCCTAGTAGGGGTAGGTTTTATTTTGGGGTGGAAATATTTTATCCAATGGAAAAGGGGTGTTAGCCCGAGTTCAATGACACCTCATTTGTCAAAACCCGACCATGCGTTCGAGAGATATCGCGCCAACACCATCTTGTGTGGTGGCGGTGGCATCTGAACCCGTACAAAACCACTACTCATATTATAAACTACAATATCTGTAAAACACTCCCTTTTACAATAGAATAATATTTATGCCAATAATAGTATAAAATACCGGTGTATCAACAATTTCACGTGAGGATTCTTCTATGTCAGATGTTACACATCATATGCGACTACTGTAAGGTACGTAATTTTTATCCTATATTTTAAATCCTTATTCATCTTTTTCAAATACTTGTCCGACAAAACTTGCCCATAGCAGAACTGAGAAAACCACATTTTGAACTTCAGCAGGAATTGTCCCATGTTAACCACACTGGTATAGAGACTCCAAGGAGCAGGGATTTTTGTTTGTTACGAAATGCAGTTGTGTAGAGACGCCAGGGAGTGGAAGTAGGTCCCTACAGGGGATCTTGACCGTGTTAGTGGATTTCCTAGCACAGGTCCCTCCATTATTAAAACCCTTCAAAAATATCTAGGCGAGCCAGTGTTCGATCACACAACGTTAGTTCAACGAGAGGGAGACCTACCCATTGCGACATACAAAGAATAATCAATAAGAGAAATATAAAGCAATATTTAATAAACTGGAACTGTATCCATCTCGCCATTTGTGATAGACCTTCGTCAGTGATCAATATGAAGTTGCTTCATAAAGAGCCTTCAATAATAGGGCCACGCTTGTAGGCCATTATTTTTCTCCCACCGGCTTCGACATTTTTATAATTGGCAGATACAGTATGAAACGCTAAATGTCACGTCTGAGGGCAATTTGAGTACTGTATGATAAATCAAGTTGCTATGATCTGTTGTGAAATGCTGCCTCAATTTGCCACGGTTTTATTGATTTCTTATAGAAATTTACAGTTCTTATAGCCTCTAGAGTCTCGACTATTAGAATAGCGCCTTAACGTATTCACAGCGAGTTCTACTACCCTGGAGTCGAATGACAAGTAATTTGTATAACATTTGTGTGGCCGTAATGTTGGTTTTGCACTAATTGGAGTTTCAAAAGTTACATGTGTGAGCTTCCTTTAGTGACCTTACCATAATGCAAAACGACAGGTTAATAGTAGCAACAAGTACGGAGATGATAAAACCCGGTGAAATAATTCGCTCGGCGGTCATGTTAGATTGATAACGCACATTAGAATTTTAAAGGTACTGTGGGGGATTGGAGAGTATAATTGTAAGTCCTTACCAAGTTTAATTGAAATCAAGGTTGCAGGATCGAATCCTGGCGAAGTCAGTCGGTATTTGAGGGCGTGCAAATATGAGGGAGCCGTGTCAGTAAATTTACTAGCACATTAAAGATTCCCTTCGGGACAATAATACGGTACCCCGGTGTCTCTAAAAACTGCAGTAGCTAAGTGGGCCGTAAAACGAATAACATTATTATTACTTATTCAATTCACCATTACACACATGGGTTACTCTAAAGCACGGGTTAAACCAAGTGCTTTACAACAATACATAAAAACTATAATACAAACTATAATACATATCATGTATATACAAAATATAAGAGTTCATAATCACTCAATCACTAGCAACGAAGGATCGCAGAATATTGCATGTGGACTATAGGACAGAATGCTGCATACTCTTGTAGATGGTCGGCGGAAGATCCAATTCCTTCAGACTCTTGTGGAGTGTGTGAGGTATGAGGCCGTTGACTGACAAGATTACAGGCACTATCCGGACGCAGTTCATCTTCCATATCCTCTTGATTTCCTCTGCAAGCTGTCTATACTTCATGATTTTTTCATTGTGTTTACGTTCGATGTTGGTGTCGTTGGGGACTGCTATGTCTATTATAAATGTAGTGCCATCAACCTTATTTACTAATATGATGTCTGGTCGATTGTGATCTATTGTTTTATCTGTCACAATACCAGTGTCCCAGTATATTTTACACAGTTCATTTTCGAGGAGGGATGGTGGATGATACTTGTAGTAAGGGATATACTCCTCAGTTAATTTATATTTCTGTGCGAGTGCTTGATGAATGATGCCTGCAACCTGATTGTGCCGCTTTGTGTATTCAACTGATGCTAGTATTGGGCAACCTGCAGTGACATGGTCAATGGTCTCGAGATGAATGGCGCATCGCCTGCATTTGTCTGAAATTACACTGGTATCTTTGATGATGTATTTCTTGTAATTTTTTGTAGCAATGACTTGATCTTGGATGGCGATTGCGAATCCCTCTGTTTCTCCAAACAGTCGACCACTTTGTAACCACATACATGATGCGTTTTTATCAATACTCTGTTGGGATAGGTTGCTGTAGTATTTTCCATGGAGGGTCTTTTCTCCCCATGCCTTCTCTTTTTCATGTAAGTGTAGTGGCTGGCTGATATGATCTTCAGAGGATGTACGAAGGTTCAATACAGTGTGTTTATCAGCAAGTACAATGGCTTCATGGAGAATGCTGTTTTCCTTTCTTTGATAGAAATATCTTCTAAGGGTTTTAATTTGGTTCTGGAGCAAAATTTGTAAATCCAGTACTCCTCGACCTCCTATCTTTCGTGGAAGAGTGACCCTTTCTCTACAGGCGTTTGGATGATGTAAACGATAAGTAGTGAGAAGGGTCCTTGTTTTTCTCTGCAGGCTTTCCATTTCTGTTGCTGACCATTTCAGAATCCCAAATGAATATACTAGGGTTGGTATAGCGTATGTGTTGATGCTTTAATTTTGTTCTTTGCACATAGATTGGTTCGCAGCACTTGATGTAGTCTTGTGGTATATTTTCCAATGAGTTCATCTTTGATACTTTTATGATCCAAAGTTGTATTTTGAGCAAATCCCAGATATTTGTAGGTTTCTATTTCAGTCATTCCTTCAATTAGAGATCCTTTGCGAAGCTCATGTGGTTCAGAAGGTGCATATTTACCTCTTTCAATTGTCAGACGCTTGCATTTCTTCACTCCCAAAGTCATTGTTATTATTATTTATTTATTTATTTATTTATTTAGGATCGTTTCAACCTCCTATGGGTTACGATTACACAACTGCCTTGACTGTTGATGTTCTTTCCTGTTACGCCAATACTCTTTCATTCGTTGGCTCACTCTTGTTCGTTCCTCGACCGAGAACACCCTTCCCGTTTTCTTGGGTTTCTCTATGGACAGATCTGTCATCTCCGCAATTTTCCTTCTGAACACTTTTCTGTTGGCAATAACTCCCTCCTCAATGCCACATTTTTTAAGATCCTGATAAACTTCTTTCAACCATGGTACTTGAGTCTTTCTCCTTTCCTGAAAGATGAGGATTTTATTTGCTAGGCGTTCCGGTCCCATTCTTCTCAAGTGTCCATAGAAAGTTAGTCGTCTTTTCCTCATAGATGATAAAATGTTCTCGCATTTTTATATAGCTCTTGATTTGATCTCAAGCGGAAGGTAAACTCATTTGTTGCTGCTTTCTTGGGTCCCAGAATTTTCCTCAGAAATGTACGTTCTTTCATTTATATTTCTGTGATTCCCTTTCTGGCAATTGTCTCCGCTGCATAAAGGCATTCAGGTTTCACCACGGTGTTATAGTGTCTGAGTTTGGCTTCATAGGAGAGGGATTTGGACTTATAAGTTTCCTGACATAATCTGAATGCAATCTCCATCTTCTGCGCTCTCTCTTCAATAGCTGACTTCTCATCGTTGTTAGGAGTCAGAATCTCCCCTAGATCCTTGAATTTGTGGACTCTTTTTATGTCACCATATTTGGTTTTCATTATCCATGTAGGTTCTTTGGGATCTATGTTCATGTATTCAGTTTTCTCAAAGGATATTTGCAGTCCTGCCTTTTCTGCTGTTTCTTGTAAAACCTCTATCTGTTTAGTGGCAGTCTCGAGATTCTCAGCGAAAAACACTATGTCGTCTGCAAATGCAAGACATTCAAATTTAAATCCAGCCTTTTTGTGTCCTATCTTGATTCCATTAGGAATATTTTGCCGACCCATTTCTTTTCGCCATTCTCTTATTACCTTCTTCAAGACGCAATTGAAAATTACTGGGGATAACCCAACTCCTTGCCTTACACCCGTCTTGATTTCAAATAGTTCTGATAACTCTCCAAAGAATTTAAGTTGTGACCGAGTGTTTGTTAATGTTTGTTGTCTTGTCATCTATTCCAAATTCTTTCAGCACTTTTATTAATGTATCCCTGTCGATGGAGTCATATGCCTTTTTGAAATCTACAAATGTCATAATTACCTTCTTGTCTGCAGCTAAAGTTTTAGTTTTGATTAAAGTCTTATTATTATTATTTCTACATTCATTTCACCACATAAGTGGGACATATCAACATATCGTCGGCTTGTTTGCAAGACGGTATGGCTAATTCTCTTAAGGTGGCACATTGAGAAACGAGCGAACAATGGAACAGGTCTCCAAGATGACGGCCTTCTGCATGGTGATATGTAGACCAGGATGTATTCCCAATATTTGTAGATTGCGAGCCAATAATAATAATAATTATTATTATTAATATTATTATTATTATTATTATTATTATTATTATTATCATTAAAAGTGATCATATACGCCTACTGTATATTTAAGGAGATGATTCATTAATTGCTGTGGGTTTATGGGATGAAACAGGAAGGTCATCTGTCCCTTTCATGAGATGAAAAGGACTAAAAGTACAAAGGGATGTGGTTAAGGAAACAGAATTAACCCTCATTTCCCTAATTGGACTTTGTAAAAGTGTGTCCATGGACCAAATTCCCAGCCACATATTCCCTCTCAGTTAACGTACGTGGTGCCCAGAATTTATTGTAGTGAATGGCTCCGTGGCTAAATGGTTAACGTGCTAGATTTTGGCCCGACGTGTCCCGGGTTCTATTCCCAGCCGGGCCATCAAGGATTTTATCCTCCTGGGGTTGATCCCCACGGCTCGGGGACTGGGTGTATGTGACGTCTTCATCATCACTTCATCCTCATTACGACGTGCAGGTCGCCCACGGGCGTCAACTAGAAAGACCTGCACTCGGCCTTTCAGGAGGCCATACAATCATTATCATTGGATTGAATAGGACAAACTCTTCATTGAGAGTGCCATTCCGCGAGTAGATTAAGTTTCACTTCATTCATTCACATATCATTAAATTCTATGGATTTATTTTATTCACGTCGGAATATAATGTAATGCTCGTTGGAATGAAAGTGTATGAATTTAATTTCACTCCGGCCGGAATAGGACTAGATGTTCATTCACAGTTTCATTATATCAGGATTAGAATTAAATTGTATGGAATTAATTTCACTCCGGCCGGAATAGTATTAAATGTTATTTTACAGTTTCATTCCATCAGGAATAGAATAATGAATTTAATTTCATCCCGGCCGGAATATAATTAAATTGTATGGGTTTGATTTCACTCCGGCCGGAATAGAATTAAATGTTCGTTCAAAGTTTCGTTCCAAGATGAATAGAATTGAACAGTATGGATTACATTTCACTCCGGCTGGAATAGACCGAAATATTTTGTTCAGAATTTCATACCTGTCGGAATATAATTAAATGGTTTATTCACAATTTAATTCTGAGATGAATATATTAAAGCGTGCGGCTTTAATTTCAAACCCACCGGTGTGGAACTCAATGTATCCTTCGGAGTTTCATTCCGAGGAGAAGTAAATCAAATTCTTTGGATTTAATTTTATTCTCTTCAGAACAAAATCGAGTGATTCATTCAACATTTCATTCAGAGAGTAATGAAATGCAATGCAGTGGTTTTAATTTCACTCCCAGCGGAATTGAATTGAATTTCATACCAAGATTTATTCTTAGAGGAATAGAATTCAATATTTCATTCCCAATTTAATTCCTTGCCGGAGTGAAATTATATGTTTCACTCCAGGTTTAACTCTACGCCGGAATAGTATTGAATTTGCTGGCTGAATTTAAGTTCCACTCCTATTCCGGAGTGAAATATACTGCTCAAAAAAATTAAAGCACCACTTTTTTCAAAGGCCACCAAATTTGAAAAGTTGACAGCACAATCTCGAAATCTCAGTATGACGTTTGTCCTGACGCCTACCAAGCATATGCTTCAGCACAACTCCCCAGCTTGAGTAGTTTCGGGGTAGCGCCCCGAAAAACAGCCCATTTTTTAAAACCGCAAATTGAAGTTTGCGAAAAACGCTGCATGACTTGTCGCAGGTTGCCCAAGCAGTCGAAAATGAACGAGTCTTTCTCTTAAGGTTCCACCAACACGTTGAAATCGTTAAATTTGACGTTCGAGTATTTCAACCCCCTTCATCATCCCCTAAACATGGACTACCATTGGGAGCGTCTAAGAAGGTACCGGGTGTGTTTAACCACCTCAAAACCTGCACACCGTCCTCAGTTGCTGATTGCAGTAAGTTGTTAAGGCCTCCGGCAATGTTCATCCCCCCTTACACCCTCAACTGGCATGGGACCAAACCACCCCCTCTCAATTCACCCCTAAGGAAGGTTCTAATCGAGATGTTTATCAGTGCTGTGAATGAGGGGGTCTTCCCCTAACGTTTCAAAAAAGGAACTGTGCCTGTGTCACCACCAGTTCCCCTGCTACCCCCATTTGTATGATTTTTCGAATCAGGCCCTTTTTAAGAGCTGAAACGAGGTCTTAATCGATGAAAGGGCTGTAAAGGTCCTTAGACGTAGTGGTGACCCGAAATCAACCCCTTCCGATCATTGATTGACATTCCATCCCCCAAAATTGAAATTGTTGCACCCTCAACCCTCCCTGTCTGGACGCGTAACGCGTTATGGCAGAGTTTTCAGACTTGGATGAAAATGAAGGTTATGGCCTGCAATCGAGCCCAAAACAGCAGGTTGGATGGAAATTCATCGGTAGAGTGGGAAACGGGACCAAACATTTTCAAAAAAGTTAACAGCCTCTAGTAAGTACACCCATGCATAGGCAACCCACATCACGTAATTTTTCTCCCATTTCCAAACTTCGTAACCTATTGCCGATCAGGGGCAACCCGCAAGCACGGACGTGATGTGGGTTGCATATGCATGGGCGTACTTACTATAGGTTGTTAACTTTTTTGAAAATTTTTGGTCCCGTTTCCCACCCTACCGATGAATTTCCATCCAACCTGCTGTTTTGGGCTCGATTGCAGGCCATAAGCTACATTTTCATCCAACTCTGAAAACTCTGCCATGACGCGTTACGCGTCCAGACAGGGAGGGTTGAGGGTGCAACAATTTCAATTTTGGGGGATGGAATGTCAATCAACGATCGGAAGGGGTTGATTTCGTGTCACCCCTACTTCTAAGGACCTTTACAGCCTTTTAGCGATTATGACCTCGTTTCAGCCCTTAAAAAGGGCCTGATTCGAAAAATCATACAAACGAGGGTAGCAGGGGAAGGGGTGGTGACACAGGCACAGCTCCTGTTTTGAAACGTTAGGGGAAGACCCCCCTCATTCAAAGCACTGATAAACATCTTGATTAAAACCTTCCTTAGGGGTGAATCGAGATGGGGTGGTTTGGTCCCATGCCAGTTGAGGGTGTAAGGGGGGATGAACATTGCCGGAGGCCTTAACAACTTACTGCAATCAGCAACTGAGGACGGTGTGCAGGTTTTCAGGTGGTTAAACACACCCGGTACCTTCTTAGACGCCCCCAATGGTAGTCCATGTTTAGGGGATGATGAAGGGGGTTGAAATACTCGAACGTCAAATTTAACGATTTCAACGTGTTGGTGGAACCTTAAGAGAAAGACTCGTTCAGTTTCGACTGCTTGGGCAACCTGCGACAAGTCCTACAGCGTTTTTCGCAAACTTCAATTTGCGGTTTTCAAAAATGGGCTGTTTTTCGGGGCGCTACCCCGAAACTACTCAAGCTGGGGAGTTGTGCTGAAGCATATGCTTGGTAGGCGTCAGGACAAACGTCATACTGAGATTTCGAGATTGTGCGGTCAAATTTTAAAATTTGGTGGCCTTTGAAAAAAGTGGTGCTTTAATTTTTTTGAGCAGTATATAAAATTTCGTTCACTTTACCGTCCCAGATAGAATCTACCACGCGCAGCTCCGCAGGGTAGGCACCCTGCACATTGTTTAAGACACTGGACGTCCTTTTACTTAAAATTAATCTTTTCTCCTTAAATCTGTCTATTTATGAAACATGTTAATTAATACAGTGAGATTCTTTTGCTGGAGTGGGGCCGGCAGCTGTCTGCCGGGAGCGTGCGCCTTCCGCCAGCCAGGCGAGCTCGGTTCGCGGATAGCGCCTGGCGAGATAGCCAGGGTCATTAGTCAAAAGTCACTAAACTTTCATCAACGTGGGTGTGAAGTGTCAGCGCACAGATAAGAATGTAAAATAAGCAACAGGTTCTTGCAAGATTTAATTAAAGAAGCACGGATGCTTTATTTTATTTCTTGTGAATCTTGATGACCCCACGTCACCAGTTAAAGGTTAGAACCTACCTTTTCATAGAAGATGCAGAAAATGTTTTCCTTCAGCTGACATACAATCTGGAAGTTACATTATGTAGCGACTCCTGTCCCCCCCCCCCCCCTCCCCTTCGTGTTTACTGTAATTAATCGAAGAACGGAACTAAGCTCATTTGATGTTTAATTGTGGGGTAATTTAAAATACAAAGTGTACAGATCAATTACCCGTACTCTAGTGGAGCTGAAGAGCAATATACGGCAATAGATAGCCCTCACAACAGAAGGGAATTACAACGTGTAAACGCTAATTTATTTCCACGGTACAACGCCTGTCTGTCAGCTGAAGGAGAAAATTTTCAGCATCTTCTGTGAAAACGTAAGTTCTTTAAATCATCATTTGCTGATGAATTTACCATTAACTAATTTACAGTAGGCTACTCTGTTGTGGTTTCTACCTGCGCAATATCCGCGGCCCGAGCTTGGTTGGTTGGCGGAAGGCGTGCGATCCCGGAAGCCGGCCGCCGGCACCGCTCCAGCAAAAGAATATCCCTGCACAAAGCGTTTCCTTACGGGTGAGGCCAGAAGAAACTTCGCTTGCCTGACGCTTTCCACGTGCGGGGCTGAGACGCGCGCGCACGCCAGTCAAGGTTGAGAAGGCGTCAGTACGTTGTTAGCAAGCCAGCTGTGCAAGCCGTGGGTAACGCAGAGGTTAACAATGCAACAAACAAAATACCCGCTTGAACCAGAGAGTTTTTATGTACGACTAGCTGTACCCGGCATGCGTTGCAATGCCAATCAAAGAAAGTGTTGGCATTGTAACTTTGTATGCTGAAGTGCTTTTGGATTCCCAATATTGTTTTTCTTTTTCCGTTAACCACCTCTAAACTATTGTAAAATTGATTTACTATCTCAAAAAAAATCATGGGAGCGTGCTCAACAACTCACCAAAGTATCATCGCAATGAAATGAATGGTATTTGTACGCATACGGGACTTTGTTGAAACGATTCGAGTGTCGTCACCTATTTGTTGAATATACTCGTCCGCTACCTATTGTAAAACGGATTTACTAAGTCGAAAACCTTCCCTGGCGTGTACACAACAACTCGTGAACGTTTCATCGCAATCGGATGAATGGCATATGAACGCATACGGGATTTCGTTTAAACGATTCACGCGCCTTCACTTATTTGTTGAATCTTCTTGTGCGCCACCCATTGAAAAAACGGATTTACTAATTCATACACCTTCGCAGGAGTGTACTCAACTCACCGACGTTTTATCACAATCGCATGAATGGTATATGAACTTGGTTGAAACGATTCACGCGCTGTCGCTCATTAGTTGAAACTACTAGTGTGCTACCAATTATAAATGGATTTACTAAATCAGAAATCTTTGCGGGAGTGAAAACAACATTTCTCTAAATTTCATTGCAATCGCATGAATGGTATATGAACGCATACGAATGCTTTAAAACGATACGCGCGCCGTTACTCATTTGTTGAATCTACTCGTGCGCTACCTATTGTTAAGTGGATTTACTAACCCTGAAACCTTCCCTGAAGTGTACACAACAACTCACCCAAGTTTAGTTGCTATCGGACGAATGGTATATGAACGCATACGGGACTATGTTGAAACACTTCGGGCGTCGTCGCTCATTTGTTTAATCTACTTGTGCGATAGCTATTGTAAAGTGGATTTACTAACCCAGAAAGCTTCCCTGAAGTGTACACAACATCTCACCCAAGTTTCATCGCTATCAGACGAATAGTATATGAACGCATACGGGACTTTGTTGAAACGCTTCGCGCGTCGTCTATCATTTGTTGAATCTACTCGTGCCCTACCAATAATTAAGTGGATTTACTAAGCCAGAAACCTTGCCTGAAGTGTACACAACCTCTCACCCAAGTTTCATCGCTATCGGACGAATGGTATGTGAACGCATACAGGACGTTTTTGAAACGCTTAGCCCGTCGTCGCTCATTTGTTGAATCTACTCGTGCGATACGTATTGTTAAGTGGATTTACTAAGTCAGAAACCTTTCCTGGAGTGTGCACAACAATACAACCAAAGTTTCATAGCAATCGGATGAATGGTATACGAACGCATACGGACTTTGTTAAAGCGATTCGCGTGCCGTCACTCATTTGTTGAATTTACTCGTGCGCTACAACTTTCATATTTATTCACCTTTTAAACCTTCTCTGGACTTCCACAAATGATTCAAGACCAAAATTAGCCAAATCGGTCCAGCCGTTCTTGAGTTTTAGCGAGACTAACGAACAGCAATTCATTTTTAGCCTATTTTCAATTTTGAAAAAATAGGCTTATGAGATCACCTTTTGTCCGTGTGTGTGTGCGTGGGTGTGTCCCTAATACATTCTAAACGGTTGGAGCGATTTCAATGAAACTCGGTAAGTTCATAGCACTATTCCGGGCGACCTCGACTGTGCCCTTCAAATTTTGTTACGTCTCACCAATCCAACATGGCGGCTGCGCGAAATATTTCACCAGCATTCAATATCCCCGAAACTATTACCGATATCACCCTGGAATTTATTACGGAGATAAACGGAACTACTAGATGTTCACCTATGTGACATTTGGAAAACTGGAAACTACAAAACCAACATGGCAGCAACGCGAATTTTCGACTTTTAAATAGACGTTTCTCGCGATTTAACCAACCAAACGCAATAAAACTTGGTACAGTATATGTGTATACACATTGTAATGCACCGACATCTAACTTGGTTCAATTGTTTACATAACCACAAGATGGCGGATGAGCGAAGTATTTCACCGGCATTCTATATCTCTGAAACTATTAGCTGTATCACCCTGAAATTTTGTACGGAGATAAAGGGCGCTACTGGAAGTTCATCTAAAGGACTTTCGAAAAGCGGTTAACTACAAAACAAACATGGCGGCCAAGCGAATTTGAAAATTTTAAATAGACATTTCTCGCGATTTAATGTTCCAAACGCAATGAAATCTGGTACAGGAAATGTTTGTACACATTGTAATGCACTGTTATCTAATTTAGTTTAATTGTTTACATAACCTCAAGATGGCGGCTGTGCGATTTAAAAATTAAGTTTTTATTTCTTGTGTCGTAATCAAGCGATCGAAGTGAAAGTTTGAATAATGAACCTACGCAATAATTTTCCTTTAATGGTACATGACTCTATGGCCTATTCATTTAACAATCCAACATGGCGACCATCCGAAATATTCAGGTGACTCTGAATATCTACGAATCTATTATAGCAATCAAACTGAATTTTTTTATGCTCATAGGGGCTATGGACTTAAGTTGACCTATAGGACTTTAAATAACCTGGTGATCACAAATCCAACCTGGCGGCGACGCGAAATATAAATATTCCCAGGGTCGTTTCTCGCAATTTAACCATCTGAGTGCAGTGAAACTTGGTAAAGTAAATCCTTTCACGAATGTTAATCCACTGGCATCTAATTTATTTCAATTGTTTCCATAACCACAAGATGGCAGCTGTGGGAAATTTTAAAATCTCCTTGTTACTTCTTGTATCCTAATCATGCGATTGAAGTTTGAATGCTACACGTACACAATGATCTTCATGTAACATTACATAACTCTAAGACCTACACATATAAAATCTAACATGGCGACCATCCGAAATATTTAGTCGGTACTCAATATCTACGAATATCTATCAATATCTACAGCAATCAAACTGAAATTTTGTATGTTGATAGTGGCAGTTAACATAAGTAGGATATATGAAAATAGGCTGTATAGTTCTTCACGGAACTACTTGTTATATATATATATAGATTCATATGTAAAAACGGAGTCATATAGAGAGGTGCGCAAGCAATTTGCATTGGAATATCCTTGTGCTCCAATTCCGGGTAGAGAAACTCCTAGAAGACTTGTTGACAAACTAAGGACAAGAGGATCGCTAAATTCTTCAATGCCTGTGTGAAAACGGAGGGAATTGACGAAGGATAAAATTGGTGTAATCCCGCCCACAAGCGACAGCGTAGCTCGTGTCAGGCAAGGGAGGTTTCTCCCGGCCCCACCCGTAAGCAAACACACTGTTTATAATGTTTCAAAGGATATTTTGTCTCGGGAATATATCAGATTGTCCGCTCTCAAGTATGTACTTATCGCCATTTTAAACTGAGCACCAATCCACTGGCTCAAGAGTGGAACGAAGACTTCTCGTGGGGCAGGCTATCTATGAGCTTGCCTAGTCGACCAGCCTGCAGAGTGCATGAACATACAACCATCAGTCATACTCGTCCATACTCAGCGCTTGCGCACAGCACTTGGGCCGGCATGTTGAGATCAAGCCTGCCTCTTCGATGGTTTATGATAATTATCGGTTGCTAACGAGCCTGTCACTGGTAAGTGTTTGGTAACAATCATGCACCTACACGGAAATTGTTATATATTTTATTAATCTGTGTTTATAAGTATTCATTTAATATTGGTGCTCGGTGAGCTTTGAATAAGTTGTAATGTATATTATTAGCCTACCCTGACAATTTATGACCGAGCCGCCATTAGCCTACTCTAGATAAGTTTATATAGATCAATCATTGGTTTGAATCTGAAATTTAAAAAAAGTAGGCTCTTTAGTTTGTCACGTAACTACTTGTTGCCTGCTATGGGCCATTTAAGACAGGACTCTTTACTGGAGTCGCGCTCAGGCCACTAATTAACATTAAAAAAAGTCCTCTCGGCACGCTGGAAGGCGGAGGTAGATTTCACCGGGCAAACTTGGGGATAGGCGAAAATAGGCAGAATATGCAGCTTTTCGTAGAAGGATCAGACCTCATGTATTGCGAGAAAGTATTTTATAATTGGAGATTAATTAACTTTGTTTTTCGTCATTTTATGATTATTTTAAACATTTCACTGTCTTATGGGGACGGTAACCTTCTTGTCATTTGGGGTCCATTTTTAGCCTATTTTCGATTTTTTAAATAGCCTTATGACATCACCTGTTGTCCGTGTGTGTGTGTGCGTGTGTGTGTGTGTCCCCCTAATAACATCTAAACGGCTGGAGCGATTTCAATGAAACTCGGTAAGCTCATAGCACTATTCCGGAAGACCCTGACCGTGCCTTTCAAATTTTGTTACGTCTCACAAATCCAACATGGCGGCTGTGCGAAATATTTCACCAGCATTCAATATCTCCGAAATCATTCCCGATATCACCCTGGAATTTTTTGCAGTGATAAAGGGAACTACTGGAATTCACCTATGTGACTTGGAAATGCTGGTAACTTCACAACCAACATGGTGGCCACGCGAATTTGCGACTTTTAAATAGACGTTTCTCGCGATTTAACCAACCAAACGCAATAAAACTTGGTACAGTAAATGTTTATACACATTGTAATGCACCGACATCTAACTTCGTTAGTAGGTAATATAAGCCGGTTCTAGCGCAGGGGCTAATGCGCAAGATGGCCGCCGCGCGCAATCAGTCCTATGTTATTATGGAGAGGTCATTCAGAGCTGACGCAAGGGCTAATGCGCAAGATGGCTGCCAAGCCCTGAGACCGTGAATGACGTCACAGGGGGAGTTCGACCGTGTAGTCGCTAAATAGAATATTATTATTATTATTATTATTATTATTATTATTAATTTTATTAGGTAATTATTGATTGATAGCTTGCCACGGTGGGTGAATGGTTATTGTGTCGGACAACTAACCCCAAGCTTGCAGATTCGCTCTTGGTCGTGGTAAGTGATTTTTGAAAGTTGGCAAAAATTAAGACACGCATGTCATACGATGTAGGCATGTAAAAGAACCCAGGGAGAGGTCGGCTATGTAGTTGCTAAATGGAATATTTATTATTATTATTTATTATTATTATTATTATTATTATTATTAGGTAATTATTGATTGATTATGTACAATCAAGACCAGCCTTATATTCCCCTACTTTATGGTATAGTGGCTAGCATTTTTGGCTGTTACTGTGGAGGCTCGGGTTCGAGTCCTGGCTCTGTCAAGACATTTAATTCTAGGCTGAGGGTTGGAATGGGGTACACTCAACCTTGTGAGGCAAAACTGACAGAAGCTGGCTTTTGATTCATACCGCTGCCATTCTGCCTAACCCAACTTCACCTAACCTAACCTAACCTTACCTAACCTATCCAGATCCCACCTTACCTAACCTAACCTAACTTCAAAGTCAGAATGTACAATACATTTATTGTTTTTTATACCCTCATAAATTAGATATAGAGAATGTCCACTACGATTTAGATCCTCGAGCACACTTTTCTGACATATATCATATAAACGTGTAGAAAGGAATGTCTGAAAATTTTCACTAACACATAATACACGTTCACCATACATTGTGTCCACTTTTTGAATGTTAATGATACGGAAAAGAGTATGCATTGGTAATTCAGTGAGCTTTTTTTCCTCTCTAATCAACAGTTCTGTCCCCATAGCATTGAGAATATTTGTTGTAGTAGCCTATAAAGAAACAAATAAAATCATATCTATTACAGTTTAGCTATAAGTGACCAGAACCACTATAACATTTTATTCTAATAAGGAGATTTCCATAATGATAAGAAAAAAATGCTTAGCATAATGATGGATTGTGTGTAAGTAAACGTCTTTTGCTGCTTGACGCCACTACTAAACTGAAACTCATACAACAGACAAGTGAGTTCATGTTTCGCTGACGTAATCGTATGTTCCCACGCACTTCCTGTGTGTTGCACGCGCCGTAGTGGCTAAATTTGAAACTAGATGAGATGATTTGCTGACGTAATCGTATGTTCCCCTGCACGCACACGCAGGCCCCTGTAGACGGGTCATTGTTGATGGGTCATTGTTGACGGGTCCTTGTTGACGGGTCCTTGTTGACGAGCCCCTGTGGACGGGTCCTTGTTGACGGGTCCTTTTTTGACTAATCCCTTTAGACCGGTTCCTTTTGACTGGCTCATGACCCCTAATGCTATAATGAAATTAAACGTTGTTCCACATGATACGCATGCAAAGAGCCGATCGCTACTATGAATTAACATGTTTGTTTTTGTTTTGTTTTCACGCATGTGCACTTGTTTTTTTTTGTAAGAGGGCGGGCTTTTTGAATACAGATTTATAGATGAGTTATTTTTTTTAAATTACCAAAAGATCCAAAACTAATAGGTAATTAGCTTTTTAACATCTCATGAACCAATAAGGCTATGGGACTTGTATTAGAGGTCGTTGGACTTGAGGTGACATTTTGTTTTTGAGTGTATTATTTATTTTTTATTTTTTTGTTAAAAGGGCCTAACTACACTTTTGTTAATATCTCGCTAACTAATAATCAGAGAGGGTCAAGTGAGGTGTCATGGGACTCAGGATGGTCAACCCTTTTCCATGACCAACGAATTTACCCAAAAGATTCAAAACAGCAAGGTCATTGACCTAAGATTTTATAAACTAATAATTGAATATTAACATGTGAGGTGTCATAGGACTTAGAATGGTCAACCCTTTCCCATTTACCAAAAATACCCAATACATCAATGTCATTGACCTGAGATTTTATAAACTAATAATCGGTTACGAACATGTGAGATGTTTACCATGTGTGATGAAACATAGCTAGGTAGAGAAAGAATTAGTGTAGGCTACATGTATGGTGACTGACAAGTCTTTTAACATTGAAACTTGTTTTCAGATCAAACTGCAGTATAGAGAGAGTATAGGTTGCAGGTATGGGTTAATAAATGAGAAACGGTGTACGCAAACTCTGATTTATCAAGAATTAAGAGTAGACTATCTTTATTTGATTGGTTAAAGAGGATAGCTAAAACACAAAAATGCTCAGTGGTTACCGAGACAAAATGATCGCTACACACAACAAGCTTTAAATACTTGAGGCTAATAATCAATACACACACACACACTCGCTTGTTCTAAACTAAACTGTGTTGCTGTCAGTGCTCAGACAGTAGGCTGATGACGAAATGCATTGCTAACAGAAATAAAATCATTTCCGGTTGTCTAATGTTACCAGCTATCCATTTATTTATTTTTGTGCTGCAGTGGTAAGCACTTTTAGCTCTTGTATTGGTAGTCTTAACTCAATTTCCAGGTCTGAGGCCTAGAACGAGTCGAACTAAGAAACAAGGGCATGGTGGTGCAGTGGTTAAGCTGTTAGCCTTTCACCAGAGGGTTCGATTTCAGGTTAATATGCATGTCATAAACATATTAAACAAAACAAAACAGAGATAACGTTTAAAACTGATTACATTTGTGACTTTTCAAATTATTACTTGGATTACAAATACAAAGGTGAACTGGGTTTGTCTATCACACACTCGACTGTAAGAAAGCCAAAAGAGCAAAAGGCTTAGGTAGAGCAGTGGTAAAATTGCTATATGTAGAGAACTACCTGGCAAAGCTATATCGCAAAAACAGTGCAGGATACAATCCAGCAATCAAATTTGTATCTTGTGGAACAGAGAAATGCACTTACGTGAGAAAATGCAAGTTCATGTGTAATATGACGTAACACACAAGTGTTCACTTGTGCACGTGCACAATAAGAGCTAACAAGTCACATTCTGTTTAGTTCGTACGTAACGTTAGATTAGGGCTAATGCACACATCCTAATACACGAGCCACATGCCATTTGAGAGCAGGTCAAGGGATCTAACTTGGTGGATGGATGTGTTCTAACGAGTCATTTGTAGTTGAAAGAGAATAATACTTGTTCTTGAGATGTAAAAACTGAGGAGATGGTATGTACAGGAAGACGTCTTGATATTTCCTGTGTAATATTACAGACATGGCAGAGAGCACCCAGTTCTGTTGCTATGACTACGCTGCAGTAATTTGAAACCCTACGTGTTCATTAAGACAATGGGTGATGATTATACAAAGTTAGCAGTCATTGGATATTACACAGGTGTTCCTTTCGGTGTCATGTTGCTGACATGGCAGAGAGCGCACAGTTCTATTGCTACAACTATCGCTGCAGTAATTTGTAACCCAAGGTGTTGATCAAGACAATGGGTGATGATCATGCAAAGTCAGCAGTAATTGGATACCACACATCAACATTGACTAAATCATAAACGTGTTGTCATAACCAGCAGAAACCTCATTTAAAGATTTTAGATTTTACATTTTAAATTTAAGATTTTTTTTATTTTTAGATTTTACTTTTTTACATTTTCCTAAAAGAGTAAACAACAAGGTCACATACCTAACCTCATTAAACCTAACTTTACCAAACCTAACTTAAGCTAATCCAAAGGCTAATGCACATACCCAAAGCATATAAGGTACATGCAACTATCCTTAAGCTTGTCTTACAGGTTACTGTACAACATGATCACTACCCAAACGGATTTTTTTTCATTTTGTTGTTTACACATATGTCAATTTTCCAATTTCCCATTTTCAGTTTTTTTAATGTCAGTTTTTAGTTTTTTCAATTTCATAATATGGAAAACAGCGATTTTTGCATTTTGTGGTTAACACATTTATTAATTTCACAATTTCCCATTTTCAGTTCATAAAATGTCAGTTTAAAGTTTTCAATTTCATGGATTTTCAGTTCTTAAACATGGATTTTCCAATTTGTTGTTTTCACATTTGTCAATTTACCGAATTCACATTTACAGTTTTTAAAATTTCAGTTTAGTGTTTTTTGTTCTATTTGTTAATATGGAAACATGGTTTTTATACAATTTGTGTTTTACATGTCATGCAACTATCCTTATGCTAGTCTTATAGGTTACTGTACAACATGATCACTACCCCCCCCCCCCCCCCACTGGATATTTTTTTTTTCATTTTTGTTGTTTACACATATGCCAATTTTCCAATTTACCATTTTCAGTTTTTTTTATGTCAGTTTTTAGTTTTTTCAATTTGATAATATGGAAAACATGGATTTTGCATTTTGTTGTTTACACATTTGTTAATTTCACAATTTCCCATTTTCAGTTCTTAAAATGTCAGTTTAAGGTTTTTCAATTTCATGATATTGAAACATGGATTTTCCAATTTGTTGTTTTCACATTTGTCAATTTACCAAATTCACATTTACAGTTTTTTTAAATTTCAGTTTAATGTTTTTTGTTCTATTTGTTAATATGGAAACATGGATTTTTTTACAATTTGTGTTTTTTACATGTCATGCAACTATCCTTATGCTAGTCTTATAGGTTACTGTACAACATGATCACTACCCCACTGTTTTTTTTTCATTTTGTTGTTTACACATATGCCAATTTTCCAATTCCCCATTTTCAGTTTTTTTAAATATCAGTTTTAAGTTTTTCAATTTCATAATATGGAAACATGGATTTTGCATTTTGTTGTTTACATATTTATCAATTTCACAATTTCCCATTTACAGTTCTTAAAATGTCAGTTTAAAGTTTTTCAATTTCATGATATAGTAACATGGATTTTCCAATTTCTTGTTTTCACATTTATCAATTTACTAAATTCCCATTTACAGTTTTTAAAATTTCAGTTTAATGTTGTTGTTTTTTCTATTTGTCAATATGGAAACATGGATTTTTCCAATTTGTGTTTTACATGTTCATTTTGCATTAGGAGTGGAGAGAGGTGGGTAGTAATTAAAAATGTGCAAGCAGTGTCCATTGTTGACAGGTCATTGGTGACGAGTCCTTTTCATACAACAGAAAAGTGAGTTCATGTTTCGCATGCATTACCTAAAATGTAATACCATGCAAGTGTTTAACATTTTACAACTAACCTGTTAGTATGATTTATGTACAGTTTAAAGTGATAGAAAAGTGGTAGAAATGTGGTAGCAAAGTGGTAGACAAGTGGTAGACAATTGGTAACAAAGTGGTAGAAAAGTGGTGGCAAAGTGGTGGCAAAGTGGTAGAAAAGTGGCAGAAAAGTGGTGGAAAAGTGGTAGAAAAGTGGTAGCAAACTAGAAAAGTGGTAACAAAGTGGTAGAAAAGTGGTAGCAAAGTGGTAGAAAATTGGTGTGCTTTAATTCTGATGACGGCTTTTATTTTTCTTCAATTGAATATTTCCGTTTGCCAGTACATGACTGCTCTTAGCTCATCACTCACAAATTTAGAAGCGTTGTCATGGTAACCTCTGATGGCACTTGGCATTTTCTTTTAATTCCGAAATAATTTTTCTCATCCCTTGGCGTAATGGTGGGTCATATCAAAAATTCTTTCAGACAAAAGTTTTAGGTAATTATTAGGGGAATATGTTCCATTTTGTACGGTTTTGATATTGTGCCTAATAAGAGAGATATGATTAATGATTCCCGAAAAACCCACTTTTCTCCACCCCTTTGGTGAATGGTTGGTGTTATCAAGAAACGTTACAAACATAAATTTTTGGCATTTATCCGATACATTGTATGATCTTTGAATGAACTCGATATATCACGTATTAAGAGAATTATAGCCATATTTCACTTTTACAAAAAAAAAACCATTTTCACTCCCTTCGACCGATTTTGCCCATTAACGAACTCGACCGAGATTTTAAAGGGATACATATTATGTAAAAAATTCAAAGTGATTTGTGCAAAATTACGGCAGTTATTGTGTCCAAAAGAAACTGATATACATATATACATATATATATATACATACATAAATTATATATAAACTTTTGAACTAATGGTGGTTTTGGGGTCTGAGGGATGTGAAACGCGAAGATATGTCGAAATTTTCCGGAAGTGGAAACATGGTACTGCGCCCGAATTCCTCTAGGTCACAGTCCCAAATCCGCGCAGATGGAAAAAGGATCGTAGGGATGTCAATACCCAGCTAGGAATTGAACATGTCCTACCGGACTAATGACTAGGGAACCCAGAACACACATAATGCACACCTAACTATACTACCAACTAGTTGCATACAGAACAGCTTAAGAAAAATAAAAAGAATAGAGCACTAATGAGCAACTCGACTCTCGGGTAATTAAGGTAAATGTGTCGATAGACTGTCTGCATCTAGCTAGCGATATCGTTATCACGTAATTAAGCATTGAAATAAGAATCAGCTCTATAAAAAACGTAGCAAGAGTATATAAACGCTTGCCATTTATTAACTAAAAATGACATTACATAAATGTCCCTAACACTGTTGAAAGATAATATAAAAACACTCAAAATAAAATAGCTGCCCTTCTCTAGGCTTAATATAACTAAAATGAGACTCTTCTGCATCACACACAAATTATGTGAAAAATAATATCTTTCCTTGAAAGATGTTGCAAAACAAACAACATTATTACAATGCCAAATGCTGTAGTTCTACTTCTGTTGTACTTCACTTTAACGTTCAATTTCTACAAACATGTTCCCTGTTTAATACAGTCGTTAAAGTCTCCACAATATAGCGTCAAATCTACAAATCTAAATAAAATAATTAATAATAATAATACTGTTTATATACACCTATATACAATATTGCGTCCTGCACGATTTCTTTATATTTGTCTCCAATTGTATAGAGTTCATTTTTACCTCCTTCTCTCGTATATCACAGAATAAAATTGTCAAATCCTGTATTACATTGTTATAACCAATGTGAATTATTGTTACAAGCAGTTAAGTTCATGACTATTCACTTAAATATACAAATCCGGTATTTAATAATCAATAATATTACAAACTTGCGACGCATGACTTTCAGATAAGCTTCCAAAATACAAATATAAGTGTGCATGGCATTAACCCTCACTGCTCACACTCATGATTCTCCAAAAATACATATTATGGCTTAACTTAACTAACACATAGTATTTCACATCCTTCCATCATAAATGATTTATCTCACACACTTCATAAACATATTATCGCGTCCTTATTACTCTTCCTTCTACATAATTGCTTGTCGTATATATTCTCCTCTTAGCACTTTTACAAACTTCTAGGAACCATATCAAGTACTTTTAACAAAGTAAGATATTCAGAATTCCTAATAGGTATTACGATTGTAACTCCTCCTCCGACATAATCTTCTATCGATTATACAATTCCGTGCTATGTTCCATCTATACATCTCTCACAAAATATTACCGCAAATCTCTTTACATTCTCGCTTCCATAAATCATGCCGTATTTCTTCTCGTTGCTTTAAATACATTTCTGTTACAATTTCTAGCTTTGCTCTGAATCGTAAGTCTGCTCGCGTTTGTCATTCAAATAAGAATATCTTTACCTCCCGTCTCTCCTTACTATAGATACTTAATATCCTTCCCTTCATTTTACAACATCTTTTCCTAAATATTGATCTACAATACCTTATAATTTAGTTTTCATCATTCAGCTATGCCTTTAAAATACGCATACTGTTCTTAAGTTCAAAATAAACTTCTGGGTTTTACAATATCATCTTCTCAGAAAATGGAGTTCCTTCAATGCAAATATTGAATACTCCTGTCAATAATTACGGTTTTATACATCATGATTTCGTTTCTGAGACGAATTAGCTTCATATACTTAGGATAATCATGTCCTCTCTTTCTCTTGTATCACATGTACAAATTTTCGCTTGTCAAAACTCATGACTACTTTCTCTCCACTGTTACAATATTTATTTAACATACTTGTTTCCGTTTCCTCTGATGTTACAACAATATCTACGAAATATACTTTGTTATCGCAAAGGATTTATCTTCAAGCAAAATTCTAAGCGATGTAATAAACTGCAAAAATAATTACGGTGACGAATATCATCAATAAACGTTCAAAATAAGTCCAAATGACGTATGAAGCTTTCTACCAAAATTTCTAAATTCTAGACAAAATAACAACATGGGCTATGAATATAAGATAAGATGTTGGTCATTATACTGGCATATCGTGTACAAGTTCTAACTACATAGGTGTGTAAAATTGCACTTGTCTACCTTCAAAACTGTGGCCGCTGGTAAGATCTGAAGATGTTGGTATCTGTGGAATTTCTCCCACGCGCCTTCGGTAATGTGGCACTTGCCTGCCATCTGGTCTGCATGAGTCACACCGCTTCCGTGTAGACCACTGGGCTTGTTGTACAGCAATGGGGTGAGTGAAACCGGTAATCAGCTGGGACTCGACTGGCAGTCTCCCCCCGTCCGTGCCGTTGACCTCACTCCTCCGCAGCGTTTCACTCTTCTCGGCCCGATGACCTAGATACTCCTCACGCTACATTCTGGGGTCCATCTTCTTTCTTCTCATCTCTGGATGTTCTTGGATGTCGGTAGGGTTGCAATGTGCTTTCTTAACACGAGAAATCACCTCAACTTGTGATTTCTCTCCATTGTAGTAGATTGTTGCGTTTATTCGAACGAACTGCAGATGTTGACGCAGCTCGCTCCCATTAGTTATGTTGTCATGGTCATGTCTGGATCTCGCTTTTAGTATAGCTTTACTTTCCCTTCATAGTGGAAGAATTAAAACATTCTCCTTCCTTCTAAACAATGAGTAGTCGTAATCTCTCCCCTTCGACCTAATTCTTTATACATCTTGTATAGTGGGATGTGTTTCTTCCTTGAAGTATGACAATGCCTTTGGCTTCTCTTCTGCGTGGTCTTGCGTTCGAAGTTTCGATGTACTGTTACAAAGTATAGTATCACGACTTATATCTCTCGTTGTTTCTGCTAAATACTTCTTCTCAATTTTATTATCAGCATATTCATACTTGTGGTTCCATGTTTCTACTATATTTCTTCATCTTGTAGTCTATTATTTTCCAAGACTTTACCTCTTGTAGATTAGAGAGTGATTCGTTGTACGTGTTGTCTCCTTGAAAGTTCAGATAGAAAGAGCCTCGTTACTTGGCGTTCACTAGCCTCCTCCGTTCGATTTCCCTCGTAAATTCACTGAACTAGCTTCACTCCGCTCTGAAAATTCACTCCTTCACTTATATCTCCTCTCTCAATTATACAATTTAAATTCCGTCTTGCTAATTAAATTCCTTTTTCCTTCCTCGGGAATTTGATATGTCACAATCCTCTATAATATTAAAATAATGTGTTTAATATTTATCAGTTCCTCTGTAATCAATCTTTTATCTGATTGGCTGTCGAATCTTTATGGCGCACGCTGATCACGCGTCGTCCCCACTCCTCTCTCCTTTGGCTCGCGTTCGACCTCTGCTTATCCTTGCCATGTCCCCTCGTATCAAAAACAGGTTTCTCGCAGTTAACACTGATAAAACTGTACATTATGCTGGACTTGTCTCAAGTCATTTATACTTGGTTAAAATGTATCAAATAATAAAATTTCCATTCATTCTCCAAATACAAATATTTCTTCTGGCAAACATTTTACCAATGGCTTGTTGATGCATAATCTCTCTTTCCGAGTGTAAATAAGATTCATATCTCTAGAATTTTATACTCTATATTCCTCCGATGCTCTCGGTACGTACCTCGTCCGGTGATATTGTCTCGACTAGACCTAATTTCGAGCGCAGTACCCATTGCAATAGTTAGCTTTCTAATGAAATCTACATAACTATCCTAGGCATTTATTTGCTGAAATCATAGGGGCTGACTACATGCAACACACGTGGGTATCTTTAACAACAAGTTTCTAAGCGCTAAGGCACTACCTCGTGCCTCTCTGGCATCGGGAGAGCGTGGATTTGAATCCCACCTCGTCCGTCCTCAAAATGGTTTTCGTAGTTTCCGATTTTCACCACCAGATAAATGCCAGTCCACGGCCAATTTTCTTCCAAAAATATCCCGTCCTGAAAATAAGATAAATGGTCATTGGCTGCATTATTAAAATTATAAATATAAATGGTTCTACTCATCACTCCAGCTCCTATGTTGCATCACCATAACTCCATTGCGTTGCCCACCCTGGATTCACTCCATGGTCATATAGGGTTCCATCTGGGCATGAAACACACTCTCTTGTTGCTTCTCTCTTCTTTTGCACATCATGGGAGGGCTAGTAAGAACAAATTCTACCATATATTAAATAGAGCAACACAATAACAATTCACCACTACCTGCTCGCGTACACGTGTACCGAAATGTTCATAGATGAATGCTATACACACAGCACTGGCGATTATAAGCTTCTTCTTCTTCTTCTTCTTCTTGGTCGTAGTTCGGTTTCGAACGTCGTTACCCTTCACGCAATTCTGTTAACAATACCCCACCATACACCGTGGTCATCTGCTGTGTGCATTAATTTCTGAAGTGGCAGATTAGTCAGACTCTTGATCTGGTCAAGGTACCGATTCGAGGCACGTCTCCTCAGCCATTTTGCGTCAACTTTACCCTGGATGATACGCTTCTCAATGCCGACCTGCTGGATGACATGGCCGAAAAATCTCATTATTTGCCTTTGAATGTTTAGGTGTAAGCGTGCTTGAGGAGCAATGCTTAGCTCCTTCAGAATAGATTAATTTGTTCTTCTTGCTACCCACGATATTCGTAGCATTCTTCGATAACACGTAATCTCGAAGGCTTCGATTACCCTACAGCATGCAGCATTTATGGTCCGGGACTCAGAGCCATACGTGATGATAGGAGATACCAAAGCTACATATTTAAATTACACAGATGTTATGAGTACAAGGGAAGATATTACTCTCGGTCCCCTTCGTGCAAATGTCTATTTACATTAAACTTTACGCAGGTAATACTTCTTTCCTGAGTTTAAGCAGTTTGGCTCAGTCCTACCGCATTTGCTACTGTGGACAATATGGGCATCACACACGCCACTCTACTGTTCAGTAGCTACAATGAAATTCAACAAATGTTTATAATATCTGTGAACTATACGACACGCACTTCTAGTACCGAGAGGCAAAGTTTCCCGCTACAAATTGCAACAAATATAAAATGTATATAGTACACAAACTGACGTTGGCTACTAACGCACGTGAATTTCAGTACTCTGGTTGTGACAAACTATGTCTAATATACGCGGCCACACTTATTGCTGAATTATTTATAATATTTTCGGCACTTGTATACTTTTCCAAATTTCGGGATTCAGAGCAGCACATGGTACTGCTGCTTGGCTCTTGACAAAAAACTGTTTAAAATATTTTTGGCACTTGTGAACTTTACCTGAATTTCAGGGTGTGGGGCGACACAAGCTACCACCACCCATTTCTGACGAAAAGTGAGTGGATTCTTTGCTGCCGGAGGTATATAATCGCTTGCAAGGGCTTATTCAATCGCGAATGCAGAATTTTAGTAAATTTCATTAATATCTCACTCCCAGATGTGAGATACAGTATATCTCAAAATATTGCTTACATATTGAAAAGCACAAATATGTGCTTGGATCTAAAATCGGATCGTAGGAATAATTGCTAGGTCTATTGCCTGGGTATTGTCCATGAGCGGGAGAGAAGATCCCTCTAGATCACGTGAATTTTCTTGCTTCTGTGATTGGAGTGGCCGTGAAAGGATCTGTCTGACATAAATAACCGTTAATATCTTCCGGTTATGATTATTATTCTTTTGAATAATCCATTTTTAGGCTACAATGAATCAAATTCGGCTATTTTTCATTGTATTCGATTTCGTTCTTTTTTTCTTGAAAATTCCTTCATTCTTCTAGAGTGACGTTCCTTCTCTTCTTGAGTCCACTTTCGTCTATGTAGTTGTTAATTTCTTTCCCTCCTGACATCCTGCCATTTGAGTAACTTCTCGAAAGAGTGTTCTGTTTCCTGTTGTGTCTGTTTTAATTCCAGCGTTTCTCATATCTTTTTTAATTTCGACGAACCATATGGGTTTGGATTTGTAACTGTTCAGTATGTTGAAAATCTGTTTAGTTAGTCTATTGTTGTTCATTCTGCAAATGTACCCAATACCTGTAGTCTTCTCTTCCTCATTACGTCAGTTATTTTTTATATTTTCAAATATAACTCTCTGTTTGGTCTTAACCTATATTCTGCATTATTAGCTCCAAGTATTTTTCCCAAAATTCTTCTTTCGACCTTCTATAATATTTTTTGATCTCCAATTCTTGTTAGTTTAAGTGTTTCTGCCACATTCAGAGCTTCGGATCTGACTCCTGTTTGGTAGTGTCTTAATTTCGTGTTCCAGGAGAAGGTTTTTTTGTTATATATATTTTTTGTCATATGAAACATCCTTTCCAATTTATGCACACTAGTTACCATAGCTGTCTTATCTTTAGTGTTGATATTATTATTATTATTATTATGAAATTACCATTTATGGCTCATTGCGCGTCTCTGATTTATTTGCTACAAATTGATTACTTCCTCTTTATTTTTGTATAACGGGATGTATGATGGCATTGTGTCATCTGTCTGAGACATTTGCAATATCTCTCCTTGTCTACCTGGTCAGCCACTTGGGCCGGGGAACATTTTAGTGCCTGGAGATGAATCGTGGGACTTCCCTCTCTGTGTATTCAACAGAAAACATCAGTATCCTTCTGAACATCACAATTGACTGTCTAGCCTTTGCCGATGATCTTGCAATCATTTCTGATTCATTAGAGACAGCCACGGAACAGTTTAATCAGCTTAGTGCACAAGCAGCAAAGGCAGGACTCCAGATCTCCCCTGAGAAGACTGTGTTCATAACTAATATCGTACCGGCGCCCAAACACCTTGCTGTGGAACAAGGAAAAATTAAGCGAGTTGCAAAGTTTAAGTACCTGGGAGAAATTATAACACCTAATGTATCAGAGAAAGAAGCATTCACATCACGCATGAGCAAAATGGAAATGGACTACCATTTAACTAAGGACATCTATAAGAAAAGATCAATATCCTTCAACGCAAAACTAAAACATTACTGCAGTGTCATCTGTCCGGAGATCTTGTATGCTTCTGAATACCTCACGATGAACAAAAAAGGCTTGGTCGAAAAACTGGAGGCCAAAGAAAGGGAAATTTTGAGAAAGATATTGGGTCCCATCAAAGACAACGGGGAATACAGAAGACGGCATAACCATGAACTACATACTCATGTGGAGAAGATAAGTGACGTCATCCGGAAGAGAAGGATAACATTTTTTGTACAAGTAAAACGAATGAGCCCAGCGAGACTGACCAACCGCATCATAACTTACTTTCAGGAGAGAAAAACAAAATGGGCCTGGTTCATTGAACTGGATAAAGATCTGAAAGAAGTGGGGATATCACCAAAAGAACATTCAGGAGCGCGCCCCACTCAAAAGGAAACTTGAAGCTTGCAAAGATTTCCAAGAAAAACCGAAGCTGAAGACGGGAAAGATTTGGACCCAGGAACGTAAGGAAGTCCACCGAGGACGAATGCGGGCGTACTGGGCAAACATCAAAGCCAGTAGAAGGCAGTTGGAATGACGCGGTCCATAGATGGCCTATACGAAATGAATGAATCCTTCTGGATTGTGCTGGGGATTAAGGCTCCGTCTGCCTGTCCCCTAGTGTATTGCAACATTTGCTTTGTTTCTTGGAGCAACGACTGCAATCTGCCTTCCTTTCTTCTTCTTCGGATGTCTATCCATTAATGGATGTTAGCGACCACATGATGCATCTTTTGCTTATGAACTGCGATGTGGAATAATTTATCGATGCTGGGTACTCCTGTTCACCGTTTAATGTTATCCACCCGGGAAATCCTTCTTCGGCCCATTCTTTTTCAACCTTCGATCTTTCCTTCCAGTATCAACTTCAGAAGTCGATATTTGGTGTACCTTAGGATGTGTCCCAGGTATACAGTTTTTCGTATTTTAGAGGTGCATAATAAGTTTTGTTGTCTGTTCATTCTATGCAGTACTTCAATATTAGTTATTCGTGCAGCCCATGGTATCTTCAGCATTCTGCGGTAAATCCACATTTCAAAGACCTCTATCTCCGTTGTTGTTGCCGCATTTATTGTCCTTCCTTCAGACCCATATAGAAATACATACCAAATGTAGCAGCTTACAAACCGAAGTCTAAGGGTTAGATTTAAGTCCGTACTTGTGAGGATTTCCTTGAATATCAGAAAAAGCATTACAGGCATTCTCTATACGGGATCGATAACCGGCGCATCCACCAATTGTAGGGGTCCGGAGAGGGTGCCCTCTACAAGGTAATATCTGGGGGGATGAAATATGAGTAGCTGGGGGTTGCTTGGAGCTCGAGTGTAAGAGGTGTCGGTTATGGACTGGTTCGAGGGCGCGTAAGCGCTCGAAAGGAGAACTCCCAAATGTACTGTTTAATAATAATAATGTTATTGGTTTTACGTCCCTTTTAACTACACTGGCTTTTAGAGACGCCGGGATGCCGGAATTTTGCCCCGAAGGGGATCTTTAACGTGCCAGTAAATCTACTGACACGGCTCCCTCGCATTTGCGCACCCTCAAATGCCAGCTGACTGCGCCAGGTTTCGAACCTGCAACCTTGGGCTCAGCAAGCGAGAACGTTACCCCTGAGCCACGCAGCCAGACAAATGTACTGTTTGATCGGGTAGTTTGGGGATGCGATATCGGGATTAAGGGCGGTTTGGTGTTGGAAGCTCTGAACAGCTGGGCCGCTGTTGGGAATACTGCTAACGTGGGCAGTGGTCGGTTCGCGCTAATAAGCGAAACAAGCAGTGTGACGTATGCGAGTAGCTGGCTACGGGCCCCACGAAACAATTAACTAAGTGTTAGCTGGATCCTACCGGGACGAGGGATGAAGGGCAGGATCTTAACAATTAAAGCAATAAACTAAAAGACCAGATACTTATGAGATGTATGACTTTAATGAGTACTTCAGACTTGAAGTACTCCTAGAATTGGCAGAGCAATTACTGAATAAGATGCTTATTACAATCCAAGCACTAGGGGGTGAAAGTGTGGATGTTTGTGTGAGGAGTGGTGATCGCTTAGACACTTACCCTTTGGCGTTCGTTGGAGCGGCTCTCGGCAGCGGTCTGACACAAGGTGGCACTAAGGAAGACTGACCCCGAGTTACCTCACCTCTCCAGCTTTATAGCCTTTTGAGTGTCGAGCGTGCAGAATGGCACATTTCACAGGATGTGAGGAGTTGGTGGGGTCATTGGAGGTTGTTGCTATGTATTAGGCTTAGATGTATGTTAGAATTTTATAGTGTATTCCGAAGGCGTTTGTTTGGGGATGGATGTATGTGTCGTAGATAGAAGGAGATGGGGGTGCATCCCCCGGATGCAACAATGTCCTGCCTTCCTTTGCCATGAAAAATAATGTAGTTTCCTGTATTTGAGCTATATCAGACACTAAATAATTAGTCCTCACTGATACTGATGTGACTTTTCTAGTCCCAAGATTCGAAAGGTACAATAAATTGTACTCCTGTCAGGACATTTCGGAAATAAAACTCGTGTTGACCGACTGAAGAGTGTCAATTAGGCAACACTGAAAAATGGCTTCAAAAATATAAATATCACCAGTCTGTTAGTCTTACTTAAGATATAACGCGACAAGTTCATCTGAAGCCCCGGAACATATGTCAGTTACTATTCCTCCCCGCGCTCTCTTCCCACTCCCCCGCGAAAACAGCGCCCCACTCAGGACTTCAGTTGAACTTGCTGAAGTAATTGACGTCTGAAATCGTAGCGATCGACATAATTACTTACATCTGTTCTGGCCGTTAACATTGCATACTGTGCTGCTATTTTAAATAAATAATTTGTCATGCAATAAAAGGGAGTGGCTACTTCAGCCTATCCGAGTAAAACACAGAAACTTAATTTTACAATTCTTCACTTCCCGCAACAAAAAAGAAGGTTTTCATGGTACACCGATAAAGTGATCTGGGATCAATAGAAGACGACAGGCAACAAATATCGAGTGATTGGGCAAAGCACATGCTGTGACTAAAGTGCAACTTCCAATAATCAGAATGAAGATGCATCCTCTAATAGATCAGTGGTCACAGTATAAGGGCACAAACCGGAGAATACAAAATCAAAACTCGCGCGGTCCGGACTATTCAGTTCACTACCTTCCGCCAGAGTGGCTTGCACTTTCTGCACAATGCGCGACCTAAATTTGAAAGCTTCCATTTTTCAATCGATATGTTATTTGAATTATGTTGATGCAATTCTTGTTACAGATAACCGACATGAGGATCACCGCTTTTACCCTCGCTCTGTGTGTGGTGGCCGCCACTTTAAATCAGCCCTGGTTGGACACCTGGTTGTGTCGGGATACACGACAACTCTCCGTCGTAATTCTAGACAGCAAACACCATTTGATCAACAATCTGCTGGGCTCTCTCCAACTGCGAGGGGATCTCACACTACGAGTGACCAACAGCACCCTCAGTACCAGGGCTGAAATCAATCAGGCTCATTTACTAGTGGCAGAGAATATACAGGTTGTGTCTCAATATATCGTCTTGGCCTCTGAACCAGCACAATATGGGGCTCATGATACCTATAAGGTAGCGTTCCGTCCACAATCAAAGGTGCTCATAATGATTATCAAGCACGCATCAATGTGTTCCAGGGATTCCGCGCACTCTTATAAAGATCTGTTACATTTTATATGGAAACGCACGGGAAATACAAAAACGGCAATCATAGAAGAAGATTTTGGAATGTGCCAGAATACGTCGATTGGCTCGTATTACTCATTCAATCCTTTTGTCTCTATTAGGGGTGTTTGGTGTGGCGAGTTACGGGTTCACGATGATGACTTTGCAAACATATCCTCTGCCCTGACGGTTCAGTGGAATGACCTTAAGGGGTATGGTTTGACGGTGGTTTCTATATGTAAGAGTGACTGTAAGTCACATATCATTCACAAGGTTACAATATCTCTGACACAAACTCTGTTTGAATCTTTCATGTTTGCTGAATTAGAGAAACGAATGAATGTCAAATTTGTGGTTTTGGATCTATACGAAAATACAAAGAACCACATTGCAGCTTTTGGAGACATATGGCAGGCATTTGATTCCGGTAAAATTGACTTCATTGGGCGTACATTTGGCTTGAGGCATACTGGTAATTATCTGTTTTTTCCCCCTGTGGCCAGATCAACATATGTGTTTCTTGTTCCAAAATCCGGATTGAAGTCTCCCTTCACCGTGCTTTTCCGCTGTTTATCCCCTGCAG
Organism: Meconema thalassinum; assembly: GCA_946902985.2. Lineage (NCBI taxonomy): Eukaryota > Metazoa > Arthropoda > Insecta > Orthoptera > Tettigoniidae > Meconema > Meconema thalassinum. The sequence goes on from OX336393.1 coordinate 184,198,407, forward strand.
TATGGTGCACGTTAGCTGTAACTTATATTTTCACCTCTTTGTCCTTCCATTTTGTGAGTAAATTTTCCATAAACTTCAGGGAAGTTGCTTTGTCCACGTCCTTTCTTAGCATTCTTATCATATGGGTGTCTGCCGTTTGGAATAGAATTGGGCATGTTAATTCCCACACGCAGAGGCTCCTATTAGCATTTAGTTCACTATCAATTAGTGTGGTAGTAGTGAATGCTTTCTTGGGCGTCATGATAGGCCTCACTGTGAATCCCAGTTCCCAAAGAGACATTGATACATTACAAGAACTTGGAGAATCAAATCTGTGGATAGATATAATGATTAAGCATGCACTTATATTAGAGGATGAGGGGGCGTTACCTCCAATAATTGTACAGAAAATTGTGGAAAACGTAACCTATGAAAACACCAATAGACTTTGGTACACCGCTATACTTAAAGATAGAGGCATGGTCACTACTCTAGATGAGTTGGAGATATTTCGTCAAAGATACCCAGGTCTTATGAATGAGTTACACGTATTAAAGGAGCCCGCAGGAATGGGCACAGCTGGTTATATCAGTAAACCGTCTTCACCATTTTATGAGCCATTCAGCAGAATTTTCCTTTTGTCCTTCGATCGTGGTTTACATCAATTTTGGAGAAACTTGGAGGACAGGTTTCTTAATACTCATTTTGTTAACAGCCATTTCCCGTTGGTTCTGACGAAGTTCAAGATATATTGCATGAAGGATCTTGCTTCAGCCTTTCTTATCTGGATGACTGGTATTATAATGAGTTCCCTGGTATTTCTTTGGGAATATTTCCATCGCGTGAGAAATAATTAACCTACTAAAACACACGCAAGCGTTTTAACCATAATGATATTCATTTTATAGACACCATATCAATGTAATTCATCGTCATCATCTAAAGGCCAGGCCACATTTGTCTCTCACTTGCTGAACGTTTTAAGTCAGCATACTGTTTAAATTGAAGTCCATGCATCACAGAATACAGATGAGCCTTCCGCGGTCTTCCTCTTCCTTTCTTCCCCAAAACTTTTCCTTCCAGTATGGTGGTCAGGTACTCATTATGACGTAGTGTGTGGCCAACGAATATTGCTTTCCTCTTTTCTATAGGAGAGATCAATTTCCTTGTTTCGTCTACTTCCTTGAGGACCCATTCGTTAGTCTCTTTCTCCGTCCGGCTTAATTTCAGCACCCTTCTTCACATCCACATTTCCGCTTCTTCCAGGCGTTGTATGTCCTGTTTCCTTTGAATCCAAGTTTCACATCCGTAAAACAATCAGACACCTCTATGTACATCAAATTGTCAGGTGAAGAACTGAAGGAAGTAGGAGATTTCTGTTACTTAGGAAGCAAAATAACCAGTGATGGACGAATCAAAGAGGATATAAAAAGTAGGTTATCTCATACAAGGAAAGCATTTCTACAGAAAAGGAATCTGTTGACATCGAATATAGATTTGGGTATTAGGAAGACATTTTTGAAGGCCTTTGTCTGGAGCGTGGCACTCTATGTAAGTGAAACTTGGACTATTGTTGCAGCAGAAAAGAGGAGAATTGAAGCGTTTGAAATGTGGTGTTACAGGAGAATGATGAAGATCAGATGGGTAGATAGGGTTACAAACGAATGGTGTACATAGACTACCTTATTCAGTGTTGTATTTCCATATACATTTATTGAATACTTCTTCTAACTTCCAAATTTGGCCAACAGTGCACCGCGTGTAACTTCATGCTTTCTGGCCAGACTTCTTCTCTCTTCCCAGAAATTCGTCATTCAATCACTCCTTAATTTTCTCTGATCTTCAGATATTATGGGTTTGGGCCTGTTCTACAGTTGCATTCGTGAAATTTGTGTTTATCTACTTGCGTACTGAACTCCATTCCGTTGAGGATCAATTCAGATGTAATTGTAATTTCCCCTGTAACCTTCTTAACCCTCTCCACCCGTTTCGTCGTCCTCCTCAAACCAATTATACATTTATAGATTCTTTTAGTCAATCGTTTGTCGTCCAATCTTACTAGATGTCCGTAGAATTTCAGTCTTCGTTTTCCGCATTGTGTCCGTGATCCTTTCGGAATACTTGTATAGATCCTCATTTCTCCTTTCTTTTCCATTCCCTTTCTGTGGTATTCTGCGGTCAAAGGATTTTCCTCAAGATTATCCTTACCTTCTTTTTGATTTCTTTCAGCTCCTCTTTTTTTATTTAGGATAAGGCAATCTAAACTGTACAGTCCATCTGGTTTTACAACCGCGTTGTACGTATTATTTATTTATTTATTTATTTACAAATGTTACGCCCTCACTGGAGCACTTAACCAAAACAAGTATATACATATCTCAAAAAACAATATTAATGATTCAGCTTCTTATTTTTCTTCTTTTCCCAAAACATTTTCATTCTAGTCGACCTTGCCGCTCTCTCTGCATCGCTTATGGTGTAAGTTTTGCGGGTAAAGGTTTTTAAGGGAAGTCGGATGTTCTTGTTTTTCAAGATATTCTTCTCATCTTTGTTAGCAATTTGGGACATTGTGAAGCCGAGTTCATCCAGATCATTTTGAATTTCCATAAACCAAGAGTTCTTTGTTTTACTTTTGAAAAAATAATTAAATAATACTTTTAATTGTCTGGTATCCGGCAGGCGTGAGATGACAAAAAAAAGCAATTCGCCTTTTTCGCATAGTATCGACTATAGACTCAGTTTCTTTATAAACCACTTCATTTGGTAATAGACGCCATTGACCATCCACCTGATGTTTTTTTATTAATTATAGTTCTGAGAATTCTTCTATCAATCTTCTGTAATGTGTCAGTAACTGATCGAGTGTTTAACTTGAAAAGTGTTTCACAAGCATATATTGCTTCCGGTTTAATAACTGATTCGTAATGTCGTAATTTGGCATTTATGGAGAGTGTTTTTTTTTTTTTTGTAACTAGACCAAGTAATGTATTGCGCTTGTCTTAACTTTGTTGTTCTATTTTCGATTGACGCTTTCTCATTCAAATTCCATGTTATAATCTCTCCTAAATACCGTATTTAAATTTATGTACAACTTTAATTTCTTTATTGTTGATCAATGTAATAGCTTGTGTTTCCACATCAAAGGATGCCATGATTTCAGTCTTTTCAAATGAAATTTGAAGTATTAATTAAGTATTTGTACGTATTAATGCAGTACTGTATCACTTTACTCTCGTGTTAAGACCAAGCACAACTCTTGATTTCAAGGACATAATGACTACTGCCAATCTACTACTGCTAAAGTACCGTATCACGAACGAAGCTCGATTTCTTGTGATGAATTGATTTCATTGACTGCCTCTGATTGGCTGGTTAAAATATATCACTCCTGACCGCTAGATAGCTCTAGCGTAGCCTGAAACGTCAAGTCGGAAGTAACGATGGCATCACTATACGGTACATGGTGAGGGAAGAGCTTGTAGCAGTGCGATTGCTAGGAGAGATAACCCACCGAACGTGCATTGACGTTCGCACAATTTCACCCCTTCAACAGAAATTGGGGACAAATTACCATAATTTCTTTTTCGGTGATACGACCAATTGTTGTGCGTAACTCGGCGACAATGGAGGATTCACAATCACCGTGTTCCCCTGTAAGAAGGTAATGAGGATACCCAGATACGTACCAATTTGGGCTATATAACAGTCAGCGGGAACAAGTAAATCGAAGACCGTCAACACCATGAACGAAAGATTGGAGAAATTGAACGTGATCGATAGACACTCTTATGAATCACCAGCTATGAAGTGCGACGATTGAATAACTGCAAATTGGATGTACGGCACTTGTATACCAGGACCATCGTCCAGGTCTTCACTACCGCAACTGCTTGAGTTGGGAGCCCCTTGATGTCACCACTTAATGCATGTGCAACCCGAACCGTTCATATTGTTACCATTACCTTTGAGTATGGCTTTCCCCTGAGATTTTCCTCCAGGCAAATGCCGGGATGGTACCCTATTTCAAGTCCCAGGGCCCCTAACACATCCCTATCCGTAATACAGCCACACACACTACTACAGTCATTAGCACATGAATACAGATTATCAAACACATTCAACGCACACCCAACTACACGGGGCTGATAACCAAGAGGACCTAAGCCCCTAAATTGAATTAACAACAAAAAATATATTTGTCGTGTATATTACCCTCTTATTCAGAAATACGTAGCTAGCTCTTTAGGAATGAGAGTAAATCTATCAATAAGTTCTTCTATGCAAGTGTTTCTATTTCCTTGCTGGAATGTGGTGTAAACACAATATAATTCTTGTAAACAAGTGTGCTTTTTGTATTGCTTATTGGACGGTGTAATATATTGTAATAATTCTTTGATATGCACAGTATTACTGAAATCAATAAAGGCTATATGAAGTTGAATTCAATGTCTTCTTTCGGCATTTTTAGCAAGTAAATATTTGTTTAGAAAATATACAGTACACGTATAGAAATTGATATTGAAACTCTTCAGTCCGTCGACACAACTGCATAATTGCAATATCAACTGTCAACAAGGCAACACTGTATTATGGCTTCAAACTTTCCATAGGTATTACAATATAAACTTAACTGAGACTATAAGAATCTACTTATTTTGTGACATACGTCTAACAATTTCCTCACTTTTACTGCCGTTGATCGCCTCGTGGTGTAGGGGCTAGGCTCGTGTTCGATTCCCGGCTCAGTTAAGGAATTTTAATTTAGGTGTGAGTGATGTAATGGAGTACACTCAGTATCGTGAGGCAAAACTGAAATAAGAGGGCTTCGATTCCCACCCCAGACAACCTTGAAAGGGTGTTCCGTGGTTTTCCCCCACTACCACTTCAAGAAAAATGCTGGGATGGTGCCTAACTGAAGGCTACGGCTTCCTCCTCCACAATTTACGGATACACACATTAGTACAGCCACTTTAACACAGGTTATCACATAAATTCCATAATCACCTAAGTAAACGGGGCTACATGACCACGATGTCACATGCCCTTAACATAAGGCCGGTATTACACTATCAAAGAAATTTATCAAAGATCTTTGATAAAAGATCTTTTATAAAAGATATGACAGTGTAATGGGGAAATCTTTTATAAAAGGTGGTTTATAAAATTTATTTTATAGAATGTACGAGCATCATGCTATCTTTGATGAAAGATTCAAACCAAAATGGCGAATCTTAACAGCTGGAATATTACCACAGCAAAGATGCTCATATCAAAGTGTGAAATGCATGAAATGTTACATAATATGTTATACAATGAATGGTATACAATGTAAAAGAGAAATAACTTATATAAACTGTAGGTAAAAATAGATGAGGCTATATGCGCTGCACACAAAGGACGCGCATTTCAGGATATAAAGAGGAATTAAATTGTTAAACAGACTGAAATAAGCCGTGAATAGTAGCACATTTTATGTTATAATAGTTGTATTATAATTCTTCAATTACACTTACTGTATTACAAACGAGTGTAAATAAGCACCATGACAAGGCAGTGTCTAATTGGCCAAATGGCACTCGAGTTCGGTCCGTGAGGACCAGGGATCGAATCCCACCTAATGCGTCTTTTTCTACTTCGTATGTTTCAATTTTCTTTGCTCGGGCAGTGGTTGTTTCGAACGTCACCATCATTCATTTCGTCATAATCACTAATACTTAAATATTAATGTAAGTGCTCGTAGTGCAGCTCATTCACCACGATTTTACTCGTAATACACTTTCACGTTGGCGACCCATGGTTTAACCCATAGACGTTCACTTTATCTTTCCGTCAATTTTATATACCGGTATTGCCACCACAGAATTTCAACTACCGTAATACAGTAAAGTGAACAAGGAACTGTCCTTCATCCATTTTGCTGAACTATGATAAAATATTTGATGTAGTGCAATGGTGTCATTATTGCTTTGTATATCGTTTATACAAGTTCAGTTTTATAAAATATTTGATAAAATTTCTTTGACAAATTTCTTTTATAGTGTAATACCGGCCAAAGGAACAAGTGATTACTGTTATATTGTGAAAATGTAAATGATAATGGTGATTTGTGATGGTTTTGTACGGTGCAATACACTTAGTGATCAAAAGTCATGGGAAGGCACGGAATATGATGTTGATAACGATTTCCTTCTCCGCGAGCCCACAAAACGACATCAATACGGCGAGGCATCGACTCGATAAGAAATGGGTTCCTAACTCCGAACATTCAACTGGGCGGTGATCTGACTCACAGTAGCCCTTCGATCGCCCCGTATGGTTCTGCTGAGGTGACGTGATGTCCGTTCTTTAAACGCCTGTGGTCGCCCCGTGCGGTGGTTTACGTGGTATGTAACAAAAACTCTGCGATATTGAGGATCCACCCTCGACACTGTTTACCACGGAAACCCGAATACGCGTGTAATAATGCTATGACCCATGTGCCGTGCGCCAATGATCATCCCACGCTCAAAGTCAGTTAACTCGCGACGTGTTGCCAGTTTTACTACACTCGTGTCTGTGACAGACTGCTCGGCCGCAGCGCTCAGGAGTCATACACGGCATATTTCCTCATGGGACTATCCTTCCGTAACTTTTGGCCACTCAGTGCATCTTCATGCCTTTGACAGAAACAAGCAAAAGTAAGCTTGTAGTTTTACGTGCCCGTTAATCTTGCCAGATCATGAGCCATGAGATATCCAATCTTACGTGGAATCCGAACTACAGGTCGTGATATTTCACTTAGAATATACAGTATAAGGTATAAGCAAGAGAAAATAATGTGAGTTCGCGATTTCAAACTACAGTGTTAACAATGGTATTTAAAAACTGTTTTATAATATAACGAAACATATTGCAACCCACCCCGTGGTGTTGGGGTACTGGGCCAGCCACTCATTCGGAAGCCCCGGGTTCGATTCCCGGCTCCGTCATGGATATTAGAAACTGACGTGAGGGCTGGAAAGGGGAAGTACCTAACCTCGTGAGGACAATTGAGCAGCTGTATGACAGTGCGGCAGCGTCCCGGTTAGGAACACCAAGATTAACGCCAGAGGGAACACGATGCTGTGACCAATCATCACCTTGCAATCTGTAGGTCCAATGGCTGGGCAGCCATCTCTCGGTAGCCCAAGGCGATTCATGGGTTGGGATATCACGAGATTTGTTCTTTTGTTTTTTTGGAAACATATAATAATGGCTGATCATGATAAGGACGATATGAATGGTGAAGATGTCACAAATTCCTAGTCTCCGAGCCTAGGGTATTAACCAACCGTAATTAAAATTCCTTGCCCTGATCAGGAATCTAACCTGGTGCCCATCGCTTCAGATTCAAGTGTTCTATACACTTTCCAAGTATGTCAGAACGGAAATAAATGCATTGCCGTATTGGATAGTCTGCAGCGCAAACCTACAATATGGTTTAAATATAGTGAATCGGATGTCGCTGCTGTAGAATGTAGCTTCGAGTTATAGTGATGTACTAAATACGTAATAATTTGATGGACCTAGTTATCTAACAATGAAAATATTCCAGTTGAAACATACTTGTCAGTTATATGATGTTTACAGATTTGTGAAAGTCGTGAGAATTTTGATGGTATAAAATTATCTAACCTAGAAATAAACCAGAAGATTCCTACTTGTTGAATCGATCTGTTTAATTAGCTGTCCAAAAGCAGTACATATCTTAACCCAACTGACCAAGGATTTGTATATGTATAAGTCGCATGATTTGGGACAAGTTAAGCATAGGAGACCTCCGAACATTGGAACAGGTAAAGGCTAGATACTTGAAGGCTGTCCTTGGAGTATCCAAATACACGCGATCGAGATTAGTGTATGTGCTCTCTCGGGAACCCTTCTTGATGGAGGATTTTAGATTCAAGTTCGCTTTGCCTACTACGACCTGCTGGAAGAGGGTTCTAGCAGAAAGAACGTTGAAAAGAAGTGAAATCTGGGAAGAATTCTACTCGACCGAGGCTATGATCAACAGAGCATGGATGGAACCGAACTAGGACTTGCGGCACTTTGTGACCTCTTTGGCTGTGCACGGTTTCCACCATAGAATGTGCAAGACAAAGACATTCCATGATCCGGACCCGGCCTGTGTCTGTGAGCTGTGTGACGGAATCTGTGAACGTTATCACGTTCTTCATTGCAGGAATAGAGGGAAACCCATCATAGATCACTGCATAGGCTGAAGTGCATCTTTCCTTGCATGTTATTTGTAATTTTGCACAACTTGTGCGCAATAAAACGTTATTATAAGTCGCATGAACTACTTGGACATTGCCAGGCTTAAGTGTGATGTATAGATAAGTTGAGAATAAATTCAAACAAATACATTCATGAAACAGTGGGCAACAAATTGGAACATGCAAATGTAATATATTGTGACAATAACGCATATGCAAAGTGAATACAAAAAGGGATTGAAAGAACGATCTAATATGCCGCGTGGGTGCAAAAGTTATAAGGATAAAACCGTATATGTTGTAGTTGTATTGGTAATCGTTGTAGCGTTGTTACATGTCATGAATCGCCTCATATATAAATAAATCGACATACGGTGCGTTAAAATATAGAGCATGTTGTTGAAATTTGGTTATAAGGTGGGTTTTAATGAAATGGATTGATACTAAGTAGGCTATTTATTAAGGTATGGGGAGTGTATTAGGGTTAAAAATATAAATAACATGTGTTATAAACCTAAATTTAAGTAGCATGGAAACTATATTAAGAGAATTATAAAAAGGCGTTTTAATATTAATCGGTGAAACGTTTCACGGGAATATATTATATTGGCATTCACTCGCGAGCGAGTATGCATTTGTCTTCCTACTGATGCTTCCTCAGATGATTGGTCAGTCTAGTCCAAAAGCTATACACTCTACTGCTATGATGACACACATACATTGAGCAGCCAGCGGACAAAAGATCATTCCGCCTCAAGATCTCACGCTGTTTTCAAAATGATTGATGGTTAACCGGACTAGTAAGAATTAACATTAGACGAGTCGTTCGCAATGAACTAAATGGACGGGTTTTGTTACATTTCTCTTCATTGAGGTGTTTTCAGATAATTCCACAAGGATTAAGGACTAAGTGGAGAGGGAGAAAGGCACACGTACATAACAGACATGATTTTGATTATGTACACATTACAGTATGCTATGAATGGAATACATTCGGTATGTCAATTTGTCAACAAGAAGTGGGTCATGCAAGAGAACATGCACTCCACATTCCAGTGGCTGGCGCATCACTTTCTGCCTAATGCCGACACATATGCAAACCTTTAATATCTCAAAAATTACTCGTCGGATTTGCAAAATAAGCACATCACGGAACTTGTCACTTGATTCTTAGTTGTTCCAGTGGGTGATATTAGTATAGTCCCATTTAATAATACGAAAGTTGTTACCGGTTTCTCGTTATATAGCCTACGTACGTGCCGGCGCCGGGAACGTGTTGTATGAGCCCCGTAGTACTATTTAACAATTTGAAAACAGAATGAATAGCCCTAATACTAAACATCTGTTATGTAACACTATCCTTGCAGCTTTCTGTATCCGTCAGTGATTTCGATGCAAATACCATCAATTACATGAGACAAGATTCCTGCGACACCCTCTGGACTGGCATCGCATGCTACAACAAGTGGCAATTCTGGATCGTAAGGAGTAAGCACCTGGTTATTTGAAACTTCATTCTTGAGATTTATGAAAGCTGCTTCGCATGCTGCTGTCCTCTTAAATTGTTATTCCTTTCGAAGTAGTTTTCGCAGAGGATATGTATTTGTGGAAAGGTCAGGAATAAACCGTGCGTAATAAGTCACCATTCCTAAAAACCTTCAAATGTCATCTGCAGTCTTGGGACGAGTCATTTAATTTATTGCTTTGATCTTTTTCTCGGATTTATATATTTTGTTGTGTTCTACGACGTGTCCAAGATATTCTGTTTTTGTAGTGAAGAATTCACACTTTTGCATGTTGACATGCAGATCGAACTTACCTAATCTCTGGAGACAGGCATAAAGGTTTCTAGAACACTCTACCAGTGTTTCTCCATGTATGATGATGTCATCAAAATAGTACATGGTCTTCGGAAGGCTATTCAATATTTGGTCGATTATCCTGCTGAATTCAGCCGGTGCAGTCTTAATTCCGAAAGAAAGTCTATTTACCTTGTACATGTCCTGATGCGTATTAATAGTTTGAATCTTTGCACTTTCTTCATCCACGGCCAAATGTAGGTATGCCATGTAAAGATCGAGACGAGGAAGTAATTAGAATTTCGAAGATTGTTCAAAATGTCGTCGATTCTTCGAATCGGGTAGTTTGAATCTATCAGCCTTCTGTTGACACCTATTTTGTAGTCAACACACAGTCGCACATTACCGTCTGCCTTTGGGATGACAACTAGAGGAGATCCCCAGTCACTTGTCGAGATTTTGGTGATGATACCATCGCGTTCTAGGTTGTCCAACTCTTGTTCGACTTTGGCTCGAAGAGCGTACAGGATATCACGCTCCTTCGAATAGCAAGGTTTGACTTCCGGTCGGAGCTTTAGTGAACATGTGATGTTCGGCACTCTTCCCGCTTTTCCCACGAATATTTCAGGGAACATTTGAACCACATCTTCAGCTGTTTTCATCATATCAGCTTGATTTATGTTTGTGTCGGTACAACTTCCATGATCAACAGTTGCGAGATCAATTTTCAGATGTCTGATCCATTCTCTTCCCAATAGGGGTTCGATTTTGTCTGGAACTATGTAGAGTTCTTCGGTCGACTGACATGAATTGTATTCGACTTTAACCTTTATGCGTCCTTCGGGTAGGAACACATCATGAATGTATGATCGAAATGCAATGCTAGCTGGTTGAACTTCAGCATCAAGGCATAGTCGATCAAATTCTCTCTTCGGTAACAGTGTGAATCCTGCTCCGGAATCCACTTCGAATTTCTGACGTCTTCCTTCGAAAAGTACGGTTGTAGGTTGTATAGACTTAGCTGTGTCATCCGTGCTGTGTTGCTCGTAAATGTCCACGACGTTATTAATACTATTCCGGACTAGATATTCTTCTGTGATGTTGTTTGTGGATACTGTGGTGTAACTGTTCGTCCTTTTCTTCCCTAGCAGAGTTGAAATACATACTTTGGAGATGTGGCCTGGCTTATTACATGAGTTACATTTTAGGTTATGGGGTGAGATACGGCAAAGATTTTGCTGTGTGGTTGTCACGGCCGCAACGCAAGCATACAATTTCTATTCCAAGCTTTCTGTAATCGATCCTAGGCCTAGATTTCGGTCGATGATATGGCTGGTTCTGCCTTTCTTTAGAGTGTGGTTGAAGTTTTTCTTGAATAATCTCTGGAGGTACGCTGATTTCGTGTTACCTTACTGATGGAGTTACTGGTTGATGTTGAAGAGTTTGAAGGAGATCCCTTTACTGAAAATTCACGGCTGTCGATTTTTGATGCTTCCAGTGCGATAGCTTTTGTTGCTATTTCTTCAAATGTTGAAATATCTGACTGTAAGAGTTGCTCTCGAATCGAGTTTTCTCGTAGACCTCTAACGAACTGGGCTCGTGAAAATATGTCAGCAATGGAAATTTTGCAGTCGCAAGGAGATACAAATTCGCATTCAATAATGTCCCTTCATAATGCTGCAATGTAATATGAAATGGATTGTGAATCTGGTTGACATGTTGAGAGGTTGATGATGATGATAATTGTTGTTTTAAGGGGCCTAACATCTAGGTTATCGGCCCAGCATGTTGAGAGGAACCTGTGCTGTGTTACAAGTACATTTTTCTTTGGGCATAAATGCTTTCCTAATGCTTCGAATATATCGTCATATTGTAGCTCATTTGGAAGTTGTGGAGCTTCAAGTGCTGCTAGAGTGTTGGAATTTGAAGATCCAATAGAATTGAGTAACATCTGTGTGCAATAATTCTTATTTTGAAATACATATTTCATTTGAAGATAGTTTTCAAATCGTTGCCGGTAATATTTGAAGCTCTCTTTTTTGCTATCAAAATTCTTGAACGGAGGTATCAATGCAGTATGTACAAGAGGATTAGATTTAGAGGATTGCGGAGTATACTGAAATGGAAGTAGACGATTGAGCAAATATTGTTGGTTCTGATTCATCAGTTCAAGCAGAAGTTGAAATTGGTCTGCATGCATTGTATTGCTTTCATTTTATCCTTGTCGCCAATTGTTATGTCTTGGTGGTCGAATGCACACTTGATATAATTGAAGTAAGGACACACACTAAATACTTAAAGCCTTATATATTTATCCCTAACTCTAATACATATCATAATCAAGGAGTAATATTCCTTGATAATAATAGTTACGTATCAATAGCACCATGACAACTGTTGTGCCTTGGTATTTGATAAAGTCAGGGAGAGACTATCTTTAAGTAACTTCCGCGACCGACACCAGAGTGCTCTTTAACGTGATATTACATGCATGCTCTAATTTTAAGATATTGTGTTCGTTTTAACTCTATAGTTGTTGCTTTGTTGATAATTTAGAGCCTTTGCGCCTTCGTGGCCATGTAGCTTCGTGTATTTGAGTGTGTGTACAATGTGTATGATAACCTATATCACTTTAATATCTGTACTAGTGTGTGTGATTGTAATTGAGGTAGGATTCTTGTAGAGAGCGGCCGTGGCCTTAAGTTAGGTAACCTCCCGGCATTTGCCTGGAGAAGTGGGAAACCACGGAAAACCACTTCCAGGATGGTTGAACTAGGAACCGAACCCACCTCTTCTCAGTTTAGCCTCACAAGACTGAGTCTACTTTGTTTAAGCCCTCAGACCAGAATTACATTTCTTAGCAAAGCTGGGAATCGAACCCAGGCCTCCGCGGTGACAGCCAAGAATGCTAGCCACTATACAATGAGGCGGAATTTTACTGGATACACGTGTATAATATTCATACCTAGTTCCCTACAGGGTATCTTTACCGTGTTAGTAGATTTCCTGGCACAGGTCCCTCCATAATTAATACCCTTCAATAATATCTAGGCCAGCCAGTGTTCGATCCCACAACGTTAGTTCAATTAGAGGGAGACCTACCCATTGCGATATACAGGGGAAATATGAAAGAGTATTTAGTAAATTGGAACTGTATTGAAATTGCTACAAAAAGAACCTCCAATAATAGCACCACGCCTGTAGACCTTTATTCCTTTACCGCAGCCTTCCAACATTTTTATGATTGCCAGTATGAAATGACAATGCCACGTTTAGACCGATTTGAGCACTGTATGATAGATGATGTTGCTATGATCTGTTGTGAAATGCTGCCTGAGTTTGTCGCGGTTTTATTGATCTCTACTAGACATTTACAGTTCGTACAGCTTTTAGACTATTACAATAGCGTCCAAACGTGTTCACAGCGGGTTCTACGACCCCGGAGTCGAATGACAAGTAAGTTTGAAATTTGTGTGGCCGTAATGTTGGTTGTGCACTAATTGGACTTTCGAAAGTTACATACGTGAGCTTTATTTAGAGAGCCTACCATCATGCAAAATTACAGGTTGATAGTAGCAACAAGTTTGCAGATGATAAATACTGGTGATATAATTCGATCCGCGGTCATGTTAGATTGATGAAGCTCATTAAAATTTTACAGGTACAGTATTCGCATTATATCTCTGCCAGTGAGGACACCTGCATTGTTGAGAATTCGAGCCGTCATCTCCTCCACTCCTATTCATAAGACATTATCCCACATTGTGGGGCTCGGGAGTTCTGACGGCCGACTTGCATAATGCACTCGGCACACTCCTTCGTGCTTGCCACACTATTGTTAGTGTGCCAATTGGAGAAATGACATTGGTGAGGTTAGTGCGGTCGGTATACCTTTCCTGGAGGTAATGACGTAGCTCCCCGGCAGAGATATAATATGGGCACAACACTGTGGGGGTTGGACGGTTCAATTGTAAGCCCTTACCAAGTTTAATTGAAATCACTGTAGCCGATAAAACTTACCAGCGGAGACACAAATACCCACAATGACATACACACAGACGGATAAAAGTGTTCGCAACTGACTGCCGGGAGCAGCGGCAACTTTCTCGCCTCTTGTACTCAAGGTTGCAGGTTTGAGTTCAGTTGGTATTTCAGGGTGCGCAGATGTGAATGAGCCGTGTCAGTAGATTTACTGGCACGTTAAATATCCCCTTCGGAATAAATTCCGGTACCCTGTGAGTTAAGTAGTTAAGTGGGACGAAAAACCAATGAAATTATTATAATTAAAAGTGATCGCATAAGCCTATATTTCTTGAGATGATTGATTGTTGTGGTTTTAAGGGGCAGAACGGCAAATTCATTTGCCCTTTTCATTAGTTGAAAAATACTAAAAGTATATGAGGATATGGTTAAGGAAACATGTATCTAGACTAACTCTCATTTAGCTAATTCAAGTTTGAATTAGTCAGTCGATGGACCAAATTCCCAGCAACATACTGTATTATCTCTGTGAGAGAACGTACGTGGTGTTAGTTCTTCCTCTCAACACTACATCGTAGGGAGCGCGCTGTTCACATGAATCAATCAGTGAAGCTAAGGTAATGTAGCCGGTCCCTTGATTTGTTTATAGTTAATTCCCACATTTCCTCATGAGCAGTATAGTTGTACTTAACAAGGCTTACTGCAATATAGACAATGTTCGGATATTTAAGTAATTTCGTTGTCAGCTGAAAAATGGCCGTTAATGCATATTGAGCGCTCCACCGGTCTTGTATTCTTAAAAGAAGGAACTTCAAGCATTAACCGAGCAGTAGTTTTGCTTGAGAGTGAGATGTATTTTACGATACAGAATCTACCAGGCGCAACTCTGCATGGTAGGCACCCTGCACAGTTTTGAAGATGCTAGACGTCCTTTTCTCCTTAAATCTGTTTATTTATGAAACATGTTAGATAATATAGTACGTTCGCTTACGGGCGTGGCGGGGAGTAACTTCGCTTGCCTGGTGCTTGCCATGTGCTGGGCTGAGATGCGACCGCGCGCGCCATTCAATGTTGAGAAGGCGTCAGTCAGTTGTGGGTAACGCAGAGGTTAACAATGCAACAAACAAAATACCCGCTTAAACCGAGAGTTTTTATGTACGATACATGTGTAAAAACAGAGTCTTATAAAGAAGTGCGCAAACAGTTTGCAGTGAAATATCCGTGTGCTCCAATTCCGGGTAGAGAAACTCCTAGACGACTTTTTGACAAACGAAGGACAAAAGGATCGCTTAAATTCTTCAATTTCTAAGCGAAAACGAAGCGAATTGACGGAGGACAAAATTGGTGAAATCCCGTTCGCAAGCGACAGCGTAGCTCTTGTCAGGCAAGCAAGGTTTTTGCCGGCCCTACCCGTAAGCGATCACACTGAGGATATTTTGTCTCCGGAATATTTCAGATTGCCCACTCTCAAGTACGTTTTTCGCCATTTTAAACTGAGCATCAATCCACTGGCTCAAGAGTGGAACAAAGACTTCTCGCAGGGCAGGCTATCTATGAGCTTGCCTAGTCGACCACCCTGCAGAGTGCATGAACATACGACCATCAGCCATACTCGTCCAAATTCAGCGCATACGTACAGCACTAGGGCCGGCATGTTGAGATCTAGCCTGCCTCTTCGATCGCTTACGATAATTATCGGTTGCTAACGAGCCCGTCACTGGTAAGTGTTTGTTAACAATCATCCACCTACACGAAAATTGTTACATATTTTATTAATCTGTGTTCATAAGTATTCATTTAATATTGGTGCCTGGTGAGCTTTGAATACGTTGTAATGTATATTATTAGCCTACCATGACAATTTAAGGCCGAGCCGCCATTAGCCTACGCTAGATAAGTTTATATAAATCAATCATTGCTTAGAATCTAAAATTTTAAGAAAGTAGGCTCTTTAGTTTAACACGTAACTACTTGTTAGATTATATTTCATGTGTCTGCAAGGGGCCTTTTAAGATAGGACTCTGCCCTGGGGTCGCGCTCAGTCAACTATTTAACATTAAAATTTATCCTACTGTCGACCAAAATATTATGTGCACTCGAGTTTGAACGTTGTTTGTGAAGTAACCAATAGACCTACATAAAATCCAATAACATCATCATTTTCATCGTCCTATTTTACGTTAGTTCATGTAGGTTTGGAATTTTAAATTTATATTTTAATATTTTTTATCGCAGTTGAAACACAAAATGTGCCCGTTTCAAGCGTGTTTCATCCATGCGTTACATCTAAGAATTATTATCTCACAAACCCGTCTTCATATCCAATCGAAATTTTTTCACAATATACATTGGAAAGTTGTATAACTGGTTTTGTATTTCAAAATTTTGTGTGTTCGAAAGTTGTTATCATTCTTGTAAGGTAACTTTTTCTCGGCTCGGGGTGGTTGGAAAATGTAGTTCTTGGTTGCGTTGTAATCCTTATTCATCAAAAGGTTAGGCTGTATGATTGTGAATTACGTAAATTAATTCACTTATTTTATATCGGTTTGTATTTGTATGGGGAATTAAGACATGGTTCACCAGCTAGCCGCTCCGGGAAATGCTGTACAGCGTTGCTGATATGGAGCCCATCACTTCCGAGCGAGGAGCACCATGACGCGTGATGGAGCCCATCTTGGCAACGTTGTACAGCTTTCACCGTAGCGGCTAACTGGTGAACCATCTCTTAATTCACCGTACAAATACAAACCGATATAAATTAATTGAATTAATTTACGTATTTCACAATCATACAGCATACCTTTTTGATGTATAAGGATTACAACGCAACCAAGAGCTACATTTTCCAACCACCCCGAGCCGAGAAAAAGTTACCTTACAAAAAAGATAACAACTTTGTTTCTTGGACACACAAAATTTTGAAATTAATAAACCAGTTATACAACATTCCAATGTATATTTTGTTAAAATTTGGATTCGATCTAATGACGGGTTTGTGAGGTAATAAATCTTAAATGTGACGCATGGTTGAAACACGCTTAAAAACGGGCACTTATTGGGTTCCAACTGCGATAAAAAATATTAAAATATAAATTTAAAAGTCCAAACCTACATGAATTAACGTAAAATAGAACGACGAAAATGATGATGTTATTGAATTTTATATAAGTCTATTGGTTAATTCACAAACAACCTTCAAACTCGAGTACACATAATATTTTGGTCGACAGTAGGCATTTTTTTGCTGAGATCATAGGGGCTGGCAACAAGCAACACACGTGGGTATCTTTAACAACAAGTTTCTAAGCGCTAAAGCACTACCTCGTGCCTCTCTGGCATCGGGAGAGCGTGGAATCTAATACCACCTCAGCCGTCCTCAAAATGGTTTTCATGGTTTCCCATTCTCACCACCAGACAAATGCCAGTCCAAGGCCAATTTCCTTCCAAAAATATCCCGTCCTGGAAATAAGATAAATGGTCATTGGCTGCATTATTAAAATTATAAATATAAATGGAAAATAACACAAGTGGAAAGTTTCAAATATCTAGGAGAGATTATACAGAAAACAGGACTGAACTTGGCATCCAATGAAGACAATTTTAAATCCAGCCACGTCTGTGTGGTAACCACCGGTACTCTGGTCGGCGTCTGTTAGCTCTGTGAGCTCGGCTGTGATCCAATCTTCTGGAATTCAAAACTCCAGTCGTAATTCTGTGAGATCCCTTGGGGTTTCACCACCACAACTTGAACATAAATCAATAATCATGACAGAACGACGTGAACGAACACACTGCCCTGGGCCCCAGTCAATAAAACTGGGTATTGTACCTGATCATCGGATTCCAGGGGATCAGGTATGTCATGAAGAGGAGAATTGCTTCTCAAAAACCCTCAAAACTAAGAGAATATTTTACATGGGAACACTCAACGTAAACACACTCCTGAAACTAGGTAAAGTGAAACAACTAACAAACATCATGGACACATTCAATATCAGAATACTGGCTATACAGGAAACGAGATTCTCAGATGAGAATCACTTCGATTCGGTAAGTTACAGAATATACAAGGGGAAACCAGCCATAACTATTCCAGGAAAAAATCTCAAACTCTTCGGAACAGGTTTTGTAGTACACAACTCAATATTGGACTCTGTAATAGATTTCACCTCAAAATCTGAAAAAATTTCCACACTTACGATACGTTCTGGTAACAAAGCGTATACAATAATCAATGCTCATGCACCCACACATAACTACAATAACAACAATCCACAGATGATAGAAGAATTCTGGGAAGACTTAGAAGAAATCACCAACAAAATCCCCACTAAGCATGTAAAATTATTGCTTGGTGATTTTAATGCACAATTAGGCCGCGAAAGAAAATTCAGAGACACAACAGGAAAACATACAGCGCACCAGAGGACAAACAAGAATGGAGAGAATTTGATAAACTTCTGTAGGAATTTTGACCTCAAAATCATGTCAACACAATTCCAGAAACCCTACAAGAAACTATGGACTTGGAAATCTCCAAACAGCGCCCTCGGAGAATTTCAGATAGACCACGTTGCGATATCTACAAAAAACACCAGAGAAGTTATGAATATACGAACGAGAAAAGGTTTTTTCGAATCTGATCATCATCTACTACAAATCAAGGCTAAGTTTATACCAAACAGACAAACTAAGAGAACAACCAGAATTTTCAGAACAGACCCAGAGTATTTACAATTAAACAAGAAAGAAATAACACAAGGACTTAAGAAAATTGAGAGTAACAACTGGACGGACATGTCCGAAAACATGAAAGAACTAATAAAAATGGGGCAGCCCCCGAGGAAAAGGAAGCACAGATGGTGGAACGTGACATGTGACAAGCCATAGAGGATAGAATACAAGCCTGGAAAAAATTTAACAGCCATAGAACACCCGAAAAATGGGAAGAATTCAACAAGATACAAAAAGACTCCTCGAGAATAACCCGCAGAGAAAAAAGAAACTACGATAACAACAGACTCAAGGAGATAGAAGAGGATTTTACCAAAAATAACACACGAAACTTCTATAGACCATTCAGAGAGAATATGACAGGATATCGACCACCGAGCTTATGCTTCAAAAGACAAGACGGAACACTGGAGACAAACCCGAAAAAGAACTGTACGATACTGGCACAATATTTTGACTCACTGCTTAACGGTAATAAACCAACACACAGATTACAGTTCGAAAAGCCAGAACCTAACATTGATTCCAAACCTCCAACACTTGAAGAAATCGTGGAAATAATACAATCACTAAAGAACAATAGAGTGACTGGAAAAGAAGGATTGATTTCGGGAATCTGGAAATTAGACCACGAAAATGTTACACCAAAAATACACAAAATCATCGAAAACATCTGGGAAACAGGGAAGGTACCAGAAGAATGGAAGTCAGCTCTAATACACCCCCTCCACGAGAAGGGAGACAAAACGAACCCTAATAATTATAGAGGGATTTCACTATTACCCGTCGCATACAAAATTTTCTCCAAAGCCCTGTTAAAACGGATAGAGCCACAGATAGGAGAATACCAAGGAGGGTTCAGGAAGGGAAGATCGTGCAGTGAGCAGATTTGGTGCCTGAGAACAATACTAGCAACGAGAAAAACCAGGAACACAACAATCACATTCGTCGACTACAAAAAAGCGTACGACTCCATAGATAGAGAAACACTTTTTAACACATTAGAAGAAATGAAGGTCGACAATAAGTCCAGAAAACTAATCCAAGAAACATTAACAAATACAATATCCAAAGTTAAATTCATGGGAGAGATCTCGGAACCCTTCAAAATTAATACAGGAGTGCGACAAGGTGATGGTTTATCACCCATTCTATTCAACTCAGTTTTGGATAAAATAATCAAGACATGGGAAAAAGGAGTCAAAGGCATAAAAATAGCAAAACACCAGAAAAGGACAGTCAACATTAAGTGTCTGGCCTTTGCCGATGATGTAGCGATTATAACAAATAACTGAAAAGAAGCCAAAGAAGCTCTAGAGACACTACATGAAATCTCTGCCAAAACAGGGTTACAAATCTCATACGAAAAAACACAGTTCATGGACACAAAATCTACAGACAAGCACCCACTGGAAACCAAGTATGGAAAAATAACACAAGTGGAAAGTTTCAAATATCTAGGAGAGATTATACAGAAAACAGGACTGAACTTGGCATCCATTGAAGACAGGATCGCTAAATTGCAGAAAGCATACCGACTTACATGGAACCACAACAATAAAAAAAAGTATTTCCATCAATGCCAAATTACGACACTACCGTACAGTAGTCTTACCAGAGGCCTTATACGCTTCAGAAACGAC
Organism: Meconema thalassinum; assembly: GCA_946902985.2. NCBI lineage: Eukaryota > Metazoa > Arthropoda > Insecta > Orthoptera > Tettigoniidae > Meconema > Meconema thalassinum. Next base: position 184,218,777 of record OX336393.1, read on the forward strand.
AGCAATCAAGGGGCGAACAAAAATCAAGGAATTAGAGAAACAAGAGAGAAAAATTCTGAGAAAGATCTACGGGCCAGTTCAGAAAGAGGGAATATGGATGAAGAGACCGACAATAGAACTGTACAAACAGACAGAGACGATTACAAACAACATAAGGAAAAGAAGGGCAAAATTTTATGGACATATACATAGGATGACCGAAGACAGACTGACCAAGAAAATTTTTAATATAGTTGCGAATAGCACACTAAAAACCAATTGGGTAAAGGAAACCGTGGAAGACCTTAAGAAACTAAACATCTCTACAGAAGACATGGCAGACAGGAGCAAATACAGAGAAAAACTTAGACTACAGAAGTTTGAGCAAACTCCCAAAGAGAGAAAACCAGCAAAGAGGTGGACAGAAGAGAGAAAGAGGAAACATAGTGTGTATATGAGAGGTTTTTGGAAAAAAAGAAGAAAGGTCCAGAATGAAACATGAAAATTGATTGTGTTGTAACGCTCTCCTTATGGGGAATTAACGAATAAATAAATAATAAAATGGTTCTACTCATCACTCCAGCTCCTATGTTCTATCACCGTAACTCCATTGCGGTGCCCACCCTGGATTCACTCCGTGGTCTATAGGGTTTCATCTGGGCATGAAACACACTCTCTTGTTGCTTCTCTCTTCTTTTGCAGATGATGGGAGGGCTAGGCAAGAACAAATTCTACCACATATTAAATAGAGCAACACAATAACAATTCACCACTACCTGCACTCGTACACGTGTACCGAAATGTTTATAGGTGAATGCTATACACACAGCACTGGCGATTATAAGCGTCTTATTCTTCTTCTTGGTCGTAGTTCGACTTCGAACGTCGTAACCCTTCACGCAATTCTGTTAACAATACCCCGCCATATACCGTGGTCTTCTGCTGTGTGCATTGATTTATAAAGTGGCAAATTAGTCAGACTCGGAGAGGCTACACGACAAAAAAAAAAGTCAGACTCTTTATCTGGTCAAGGTACCGGTTCGGGGCGCGTCTCCTCAGCCGTTTTCCGTCAACTTTACCCAGGATGACACACTTCTCAATGCCGTCCTGCCGTATGACATGGCCGAAAAATCTCAAAATTTGCCTTTGAATGTTTAGGTGTAAGCGTGCCTGAGGAGCAATACTTAGCACCTTCAGAATAGATTAATTTGTTCTTCTTGTTACCCACGATATTCGTAGCATTCTTCGATAACTCGTCACCTCGAAGGCTTCGCTTCTCCTACTGCTTGCAGCATTTATTGCCCAGGACTCAAGAGCCATACGTGACGATAGGAAATACCAAAGCTACATATTTAAATTACACAGATATTAGGAGTACATTGGAAGATATTACTCTCGGTGCCCTTTGTGCAAAAGTTTATTTTCATTAAATTTTACGCATGGAATACTTCTTTCCCGACTTCAAGCAGATCGGCACAGTCCTACCGCATTTGCTACTGTGGACAATATGGACATCACACACGCCACTCTACTGTTCAGTGGCTGCAATGAAATTCAGAAAATGTTTATAATATCTGTGAACTATACGACACGCACTTCTAGTACAGAGACGCAAAGTTTCCCGCTACAAATTGCAACAAATATAAAATGTTTATAATACACAAACTGACTTTGGCTACTAACGCACGTGAATTTCAGCACTCTGGTTGTGACGAACTAGGTCCAATATACTCGGCCAAACTTACTGCTGAAATGTTTATAATATTTTCGGTACTTGTAAAACTTACCTGAATTTCAGGGTGTGGGGCGACACAAGCTTGCGAGGGCCTACTCAACCGTGATTGCAGAATTTTTGTGAATTTCATTAATTTCTCACTCCCAGATGTGAGATATACCTCCAAATATTGCTTACATATTTAAGAACACAAATATTTGCTTGGAACTAAATCTTATCGTAGGATTGCTAAGTCTATTGAGAGGGTATTGTCCATGGGCGGAAGAGAAGATCCCTATAGATCACGTGATTTTCCTTGCATCGGCGATTGGAGAGGCGCTGAAGGATCTGGCTGACATAAATAATCATTAATATCTTCCACTTCTTCTTCTTCTTCTTGCATCGTTATGCCCGACTCAGGAGCACGGTTGAACCTGTTTAGCTGATGTGTTGGCCTTCTTTTCCTTCCAAAATCTCTTCATCCTCTCGCTGAGCGCCTTTCTTCGGTCTTCTGTCCAAGTTATGGTGGCCCTGGTGTTGGGTTTGTCTTCAAATTGGTGATTGTCGATTAGGGTTCTGAATTTGCATCTGTCCTGTATAATATTGTCTGAAATGTTGATTTCCTGGAGATCTGTTTCAATTTCACGTAGCCAGCTGTTCTTGGTTTTTAGTGAGAGGGCCAAGTTGAGAATTCTTTTAGTCAATCTGCCATTGTTCATTCTGATAATGTGCCCGTAAAATTTCAATCGTCTTTTCCGAAAAGTATGAGACATTTTTTCACATTGGCGATATATTTCCTGGGATGACTTTTTCCTCCAGATTCCCTCTATAAAAACTGGGCCAAAAATTTTTCGTAAAATTTTCCTTTCTTGTTTTTCAATCTCTTTGGTTAAAGATTTGCCACCAATGATTAAGGTTTCTGATGCATATAACGCCTCCGGTTTGATTACTGTATTATAATGTCTAAGTTTTGCTTTCCGAGATATTGATTTTTTGTTATACCTATTCCAAGTGATTCTGTAAGCTTTCTGTAATTTGGAAATTCTCTCTTTATTTGCTTCACGGTTTAAACCAGAGGGCTGAATAATTTCTCCTAGATATTTGAATTCGTTCACTTGAAAGATTTTGCCGAATTTAGTTCTCATAGGTTGTCCGTCTAAGTATCGTGAGGCTCCTTCCATGTACTGAGTTTTCTCATAAGAAATTTGAAGTCCCGTTTTGATGGCAATTTCATGTAATTTTTCAATGGAATGAATTGCTTCTTGTCTGTTATTAGAAAGGATTGCTATGTCATCAGCAAAGGCCAAACAATGTACATGAATTCTATCTTTGAGTAGTCTGCCAAGGGTTATTCCCTTAGTTTCCTTTTCCCAGGTCCTGATTATCTTCTCAAGTACGAGGCTGAACAGTAACGGAGATAATCCGTCTCCTTGGCGGACCCCAGTGTTAATTGCAAAAGGCTCAGATATTTCGCCGAGGAATTTAACTTTTGACGTAGTGCCAGTTAGTGTTTGTCTGATTAATTCTCTTGTTTTTCTATCAACTTGAAATTCTTCTAGAGTATTGAAAAGTGTTTGACGATCTATAGAGTCATATGCTTTTCTGAAATCTACAAAGGTAATGACTGTCTGTCTGGTTTTGCGCATTTGTAGGATAGTTTTGAGATTGAGAATTTGTTCCGTACATGATCTTCCTTTTCGGAAACCTGCCTGGTATTCTCCAATCAGACGGTCTGTTTGTTTCTCAAGTCTAGTGAGCAGGGCTTTGGAGAAAATTTTATAAATAACTGGTATCAAGGAAATTCCTCTATAATTATTGATGTTGGTTTTATCCCCTTTCTTGTGGAGTGGATGGATTAGCGCACATTTCCAATCCTCAGGTATTTCTTCGGTGATCCAGATGTTCTCAAGAATTGAGTGGATTTTCCGGGCTACGTTCTCACCACCTATCTTCAGCATTTCGGCAATTATACCATCTTCCCCTGGGGCTTTATTATTTTTGAGTCCATGGATTATTTCTTTAATTTCTTCCAATGTTGGGGGTTCTGAATCTTGGTTGGATGTTTGTTTTTCAAAGATGAGTTGTTCTTTAGGGGATTCACAGTTTAAAAGATCCTTGAAATAATCTGCTAGAAGTTTGCAATTTTCTTGATTATTTGTTTCCAATGTCCCATCCGGGCGTTTGAAGCAAAGACTGGGTGCCTGATAATTTGATAATTCTTCTCTGAAGGTTTTGTAGAAGTTTCGTGTATTTTTTTTAGTAAAATCTTGTTCAATTTCAGCCAATCTGTAGTGATCGTACTTGCGTTTTTCAGATCTGATGATTTTAGAGGTTTGTTTCTGTACTTTGGTGAATTCGTGCCAATTTTCTTCCGTTTTGTGAGAATTCCAATTCTGCCAGGCTTTAATTCTGAAGTTTATAGCCTTGTCACAGGTTTCGTTCCACCACCTATGCTTGCGTTTCCTGGGCGGTGTGCCAATGTTTTGAGAAGCTTTCGAAAGTATATCTTTGAGTTCTAACCAGCCAGAAGAATCGTGAGTAGGGATACTTTCTTGGAAAGTACTGGCGTTCTGTTTAAGAAATTCTGGATCGACGCGCAGATTTTTTGTTATTTTTGGTTTGGATCTGTTCGGTTGAAATTTTACCTTGATTAAGGATAGATGGTGGTCAGAGTCAATGACTCCTTTCTTGACTTTGACATTCATAATTTCTTTTTGATTCTTTTTGGAAATAGCCACATGATCTATTTGAAATTCTCCTAAGTGAAAATTAGGGGATCTCCAGGTCTTTTTCTTGTGTGGAAGTGCCAGGAAATGTGTTGACATTAGTTTGAGATCAAAAGTTTTGCAAAAATCAAGTAATCTTTCTCCATTTTTATTAGTTCTATTGTGTGCTGGATATAGTCCTACAATGGTCCTGAATTTCCTTTCTCTACCAATTTGGGCATTAAAATCTCCCAATAGGATTTTTATGTGATGATTTGGAATGATGGCTGTAGTTTCTTCCAGCAGTTCCCAGAAGTCTTCCACCTTTTGTGGATCTTTACGATTGTAGTTGTTGGTGGGTCCATGCGCATTAATAAGCGTATAAGCTTTGTTTCCTGATTTAACGGATAGTGTTGAAATTCTTTCAGAAGGCGAGGAAAAGTTAAGCACTGAGTTTATAATGTTTTTTCTGACAGCAAATCCAGTGCCAAATTGTAGTGGCTTCATATGGAGGGAGATTGCTGGCTTGCCTTTATAAATTCTATAATTTCCTGATTCAAAATGATTTTCATCCGTGTATCTGGTTTCCTGTAGTGCTAAAATTTGGATGTTGAAGTTATCCAACATGTCTGTTAATTGTTTTAACTTGCCAGTTTTCCGAAGTGTGTTGATGTTTAAGCTACCAATGAAAGTTTTGCATTTTGGGCGAAGAGATTTGGGAAGCTCCGATACATTCCCGCATGATGTTCTCGGTCCCCCAGAATCCGATGACCGAGAAAAATAACTAGTATGTCTACTAGGGCCTGGGGTAGTTATATTGTAGGTTGTTTCCATCATGCTAACAAGTTGAAAGTAGTGGGGACATCGATCTATGTCGGTGTCATGGTTACGACTGAAGTAGTGAGCTTCAGAGGTTGCTGAAGATGTTGTCAAGCTGTGCCTGTTTTTGGTCCGCGAGAGGTATTTTATTTCCCTCAAACCCTCCGGACAAGTCCGGCGAGCCTCCCTATCCGCCACCTGGGACGCGCCCGATAGGGGAACAGGCAGAAACCCCCACGGGCTTCCACTTCTTCTTATTATTATTGTTATTATTATTTCGAATAACCCATTTGGAGGCTACGATGAATCAAATTTGGCTATTTTTCATTGTATTCGATTTCTTTTGCTTCCAAATTTCCTTCATCCATGTAGAGTGCCGTTCCTTCTCTTCTTGAGTCCACTTTCGTTTATGTAGTTGTTAATTTCTTTCTCTCCTGAAATCGTGCCAATTGAGTAACTTCTAGGAAGAGTGTTCTGTTTTCTATTGTGTCTGTTTTAATTCCAGCGTTTCTCATATCTTTTTAAATGTTGACGAACCATATGGGTTTGGATTTGTAACTGTTCAGTAAATTGAAAATCTCTTCAGTTAGCCTATTGTACAGCCCGGGGGGGGGGGGGGCAGTACCCCCAGAGAGCCAACCCCCATCTTTTACCAAAACCACCCCAACTGGAAACACCATACTTCCAGGACATTTCTATACACAGCAGGCGGCGGCCGCCTAAGCCTAGGAGGTTAGCCAACTGCTTGCAAAACATACACAAACATTTACACTAACAACTATCTGGGGCAGCTACATTGACGCAATGCTGACCAAGCAGCGCCGAAAGGTATAAGAATGGAGTCCAGATTGGAGCCATTATCTGTTCTACTCTGTGCTTCGCCAGCGGCCCTGTCCGACGTCTGTTCCAGCTTATCACCAGGTGAGACTCAGCTCGTGCTCAGACTCCTTTATTTTGTAAACACCTACCCTAAACTTGTACAACTCACAGATTGTATTCCATACTTGTCTAAACTCCCCATGAGGGACACCAAACTACATCTACTGACCAATAAATACATGGTCAGTAAGCTACACTTGTATTACTGATTACACTCCACTTCACATCCTCATACCCCACCTGACCTTCGTCACAATTGCCCGTGACCGTAGGAGCCAGTAATTGCTTCGTCAGACTCCATTGTACTCACAGCACGCGACTCGACTGCATAGCGTCGAACCGCTGACTTAGCACATCTATTGAATTACTCATTCCGCTCAGCTGGCAGGCCAGTTAGTAGCCTGCACTTAGAGATCCATCCCCTAGCAGATACTTGCATCTTGCAGGGACACCCCCAAGAGATTAAACACTAAACACCAACACACAACACTAGTAAGCTCTCCCAGCCACGGGAAGCTACTCTCATCCAGGAATAGCCTTCTAAATTAGCACAGTGACACAAACGTGTTTTATCCCAACTACCCCCCAACCAAGGGATTAAAACATATTTGGTGGAGGCGCTGCTACCACGCACAATAAGGGTAGGACTCAAACAACGAGCCCTCGTGGTAGAACGATCCGTACCGCAAATAGCCGAGCGAGACTAAAAATTTTTTTCTCCCAAAATACGTCCCACACTTTTCTTTTTATCTACACCCTTTTTATTACACGGGGATTTGTATTATTACACCCACCCCCACCCTACACATAGTGCAAGGTCGGTGGAAATTAAATGACCACGTTCAGAACCACACTGAGGGACTTTGCGCACCATTTGTCGGCTAGCACAACTCCACTCCTGCCGAAGTTAAAAATTAAGAACGGTGACTTGATAACTGAACAGACTGCGATACAACTCCTTAAGGACCTCGAATTAAAGGCATTGGAAATCCGCGCTCAACACCCTGCAGCGGCAGCACAAGTCACACATTTTACACGATCCCAGGCCAGTGCGCACGGACAAGAATCACAAATATCTAGCGCTAGTGAAGCAGATTGCTTGCCAACACTTCACCCCCTATTGCTGCAGCAACTGCAAATCACAGAGCAAGGCTAATAATCTGCTCGCGCGCATCACACAGTTACTGGATACAGCCGCTGTTAAGGCAGACAATCACACGACAGAGGCAGTCCTAGACATACACACTATTTTGGAAACAGTGAAACAGGATCTAGACAGGACAGTAGAAGTAGTGAAGTCCACAGAGTACGACATCACACCTTCGGTCAGTGACGATATATCAGGTGACGAGCCACCTGGTAACGTAACACACGTGTCATACACGGAGAGTGAGGCTAATTCCCCTCAAAACAACACAAACACCTTGTCACACGATAGCAGTGCGAACAGCTTAAACGGATTAGAATCCTTACACGGCCAACGAGAGATAAACGAACAGGAAATGAACAGGCACACAGAATACCCCATGATTCACCCCATAAAGTTCACGGGGGAAGGCCAGGATCCCGAGGAATACCTCAAGGCCTTCAATAGAACGGCTCGGATCAATGGCTGGAGCGACGAAGTCAGGAAACGGCTCCTCCCTGCATACCTCACGAAGGCGGCCATGACATGGTACGAGCTCCATGAGGACAATCTGGAAGATGCCACATGGGAGGAAATCACTTTGTTGATGAAAAGTGAATTCCAGCTCATACCAAATGATGAGGACCTGTATGACCAAATTCAACAGAGGTCACAGGGACCTAAAGAGAGCGCACAGTCATACGTAAACGCAAAACTGCTGATGTGCGACAAATATAACGCAGCCATGACGAATAAGCAAAAAGTTAAGCTGCTAATGCAGGGCCTTAGACCATCCAGCGTGGACAAGTTATGCATCATGAATAACCCCACGGTCCAACACATGCTAAACAATATTAAAACAATAGAGGCAGGGAAAAAGATCACGGAAAAAGCTACGGAGAAAGCCGTGAATCAGCATTTTCATCCACAAAAGGACGATACCAGCCAGAAGATGGATGAATTAGTGGACAGGATGGAGAAGCTAACGATAGCTGCCATCCAAGCAGGCGGGAGACCTCTTAGGGATGAACACACGGACACGGAAGAGCTCTATTATCCCGAAAGGGACAGGGGGTACACGGAAAGGGGACACTACGAGAGGGAGAAAACATACTACCCTCCATAGCGGTCAACAACACCACATACACAGGACAGGCCACACTACCCTCCGCGGTACTCACCGGTCTCATACTCACACGTAGAGCCAACATACCCCTCACGACGACCATCATCCCCGTACACACCGGAGTACTACCCTGAAGAGTACGACCACAGCATCCCCCGGCGAAGCAGCCCGCCACCGAGCAGACAGGGCTATGTTGCCCCAAAATGCAGGGGAAACGGGGAGTATCGGGAAAACCCGCCCCCAAGCAGGCAAGGCTATGCAGCCCCACAATATAGGGGAAATGGGGACTATCGGGAGAACCCGCCCCACGCAGGCAAGGCTATGCATCCCCACAGTATAGGGGAAATGGGGACTATCGGGGAAACCCACCCCCAATCAGGCAAGATTATGCATCCCCACAACACAGGGGAAACGGGGAGTACCGGGAGAACCCACCCCCAGGCAGACAGGGATATGCACCCTCCCAGTACAGGGAAAAGGGGAATCGCCAGGAAAACCCGCCCCCGCAGCAGCAGACGTACACCCCACCCTGGCGGATACAAGAAAACAGACCGACGGGCAATAACCGCAAGACAACAAACCCACAAAAAGGACGGGAAACCAGGGACACGTACACAAAGGGCCCAGAACACTATCCACTCCCCGACGAATACCCGAGGGAGTTTAGGGATGAGGCACCCCGCCGGGCAGACAGGGGGGCAATACTTCCCACACCCAGTTACCCACCGCAAGCGGGGAATTGGCGCAGCCAAGCCCGAGGGGGGCGTACATACAGCACAGGGAGACGAACGCCCACGTTTCCAAAAAACGCCTAGACGGGGAGGTTCGGCCAGCTGAAAAAGCGGCAGAGGTTCCTCCCCTAACACAACACCAGAGAGGCCCCTCACCTAAACAGACTCGTAAGAGCAAGGGGAAGAAGCAGCCAACTAAAGCCAAGGCTGTCGATCCGCCCCCGGACCGTTTCCAAACACACCCCGTACAAGGGGATGGCAACTGTCTGTTCAGGGCCATTAGTTTTTTAGTCCGCCATACCGAGGATCATCACAGGGACTACAGACGGAAAACGGTCCAACATATCCTGGCCAACTGGAAAGAGTAACGGGATTTTGTGACGGACGAGCGGGAAAACCCATTCCAGACCGGGGCAGACTACCAAAGATACATGGGTAGGGACGGTACCTATGCCGGCGCCGTAGAGGTGACCGCTCTCGGCAAGGTACTTGAAACAAATATACACGTATACACTGACGTACACTCGCCCCCACTATTCATAACCGCGGGATTTGACAGGGCCCTGCACATACTATTTACGGGGAACCCTAGGGCGGGACACTATACGCCCCTCACAATCACGCGCGAGCAAGACGAAGGAAAATCCACAACCTCCAGACGGGAAACCATACCCCCTACACCACAACACGGGGCGGGAAGTGACCCCACACAGGCGCAGGACGCGAGCTCACTCGGCATAGGGGAGCCAGCAACAGGAGTCGAACTCGCGACCGCCTGGAACAAAAAACGAGGTCACAAGTGCAAACGTAGGGTTAGGTTTGCAGACCCTCCCAGGAGGGAGAAAGGAACAACACACCTACACAAAAACTGGGAACTGTCAACACATTAAACGCTCGCCAGAATCCCTGTATTTTCACAGCGCGGGCAGTGAAGAGAGCAGGCAGTGTACTGAATGGACACATTTCGCTGACCGAGACAAAGAGCTCGAGCCAGGAAGTAAGCCGAGAGGCCAAGCGTGCCAAGTACAATAAGCGGCCAGCTCCATGCCTTTTCAGCACAAATGTTACGCAGGGCATCAACACTGGCGCACACAATAACAAGGACATTAAGCCAGTAGCAACAACAACGTACACCCAATACAACACATCTTTGCAGGGCAAAGGATTACAGTTATCGGCACTGACAGTACACGCCAGCATAAATGGCCACAGGGTGCAAGCCCTAATTGACACTGGCGCAGCGGTAAGCTGTGTCAACAGAAAACACGTTACCGAAGGGCAGACACACGGTGTCACGGGCGACATCCGGCTGGTAGCGGCCAATGCTCAGACGCTAGAAAACACGGGGGTGGCAAACATACACCTCAGGCTAGACCATTTTGCCACAACACACCCCATGTTCGTTATAGAACATCTTTCTGCGTCAGCAATAATTGGCATGGATTTCCTCGCCAAGTATGAAGCTAGCATACATTTTGCTAGCGGCAAGATGCTTCTAATGCATGACCAAAGGCTCACCACACATCCCATGATATACACCAGAAACACAGATGGGATTCGAGCGGAGCGAGAAATCCACGAGCACCAGGCCTCTACATTGAACACAATCAGCAAACACACAGACACACACACAGATAAGACGGTCAATCAGACTCACAGACAGGACCTGACACCGGAGCAAAATAAAAGGCTCGCGGAGCTCCTGGAAGCCAATAGGGATATCTTTGCCCACACACTGAAGGATCTCGCAGTGACAGACCTTATCGAGCATCATGTCACATTCACCAGTGACCGGCCAGTCCACCAGCCCCCCTTCAGGGTGAGTCAGAAGGAGAGGCACGCCATCGACACTCAGATCACAGAGATGCTCGAGGCGGGGGTCATAGTGCCAGTGATCTCGAACTACAGTGCTCCGGTCTTGCTGACCAAGAAACGGGATGGTTCCCACAGGTTCTGTACTGATTACCGTAAGCTCAATAAGTTAGTCGAAAATGACAGTTATCCACTACCAAGGGCCGACACCTATTTGGATGCCCTCGGTGGGGCTAGCTGGTTCAGTTCGATGTATTGTTATAGTGGATTCTATTCAATCCCCGTCTATGAACCGGACAGGCACAAGCTGGCGTTCGTTACAGAAAACGGCCTCCATACCTACACAAGGTTACCAATGGGCCTCCGTAACGCTAGCCAGACATTCCAAAAGCTAGTGGATAAAACATTTTCAGGGCTAAAATGGCGCTCAGTGCTAGTCTACGTGGATGACATAACGGTCTTCTCCAACACCTTTGACGAGCATCTCGTACACTTGGAAGAGGCTTTCGCAAGGATCAGAGAGGCCAAATTAAGGCTTAAACCTGCGAAATGACAATTCTCCAGACAGCATATTAACATATTGGGCCATATTGTCAATAGAGAGGGTATTATTCCCTACCCAGCGAAGAATGACGCAATAACGGGCATCCAAATGCCCACAAATTTGAAACAATTGCGCAGCTTCATTGGTCTCGCCTCTTATTACAGAAAGTACATCCACAGGTTCGCGCACATCGCCCATCCCCTAACCGAACTCACACGTGAGAAGACGCCCTTCAACATTAAACAGGAACATATAGATGCCTTCAACACGCTGAAGCAACTATTGACCCCACCACCATTACTGCAACACTTCCATAGTGATAGGCCCACATTTTTACACGTGGACGCCAGCCAGTACGGGCTGGGAGCGGCCCTATTAAAGGAGGATGCAGAAGGGCGCATACGGCCCATTGGTGTATTCTTGGAATACACGGTACGAGAGATTATAATTTTCAATGCTTTTGCATGTTCTTTCCTTTCTCTTTGTCAAACACCAACAGTGATCTTCTGTTTCTTCTTTGATGGGCAAATCTCTTATGTCTTCATGAGTCTGTTCTAGATATATATCCTCTGTGACTCTCCTAGCGTCATCTAGCAGCGAATCTCTGAAGCTCTTCAACTCTTCCTGATGCAAGAGGACTTACTTATCCATTTGGCCACCAGATCCTGTTACCATCGCCAGCTATTTTCTCCGTGAGCAAGAGAACTACGTCTACTTTTTTACTCACCATGCTGCGCTAGTATCGCCTGTTATCAACTCTTTGAAGACCAGCTCAGCAAGAGAAGATCAATTTTTTGTTGTAACATTGGCAATGTTTATATGTTCTCCTTTTATCTCCTATCCCCCACTCTTTTCCCCTTCCTTGGACCCTCCGTGCTCCGTTGAGCAGGTCTCACTTCTCAGTCGGCAGTTGACTCGGTCAGTCAGGGCTCAACTAGAGCCAGTCTCCTCTAACCAAGAGACATTCTCTACGTTCTACGCCATGTTGGCGCATTAAGTATCGGTTAAGGGAACTTCACCTTCGCCATGCAACAAAGATAAGTACCTGCTTCAAGTTTTAACCTCATCTTCATGATTTTACCTACCACATGCTTTTAACTATCTTTTATAGGCAGTGTGAAATTACTTATTTTGGGGCAAAATCATCCTCCGCGGGATTTTCCATGTTGAGCTTTTGTTTAATCAAGCTGATCTTAGTGAAAAGCAGCATTTCTTATGCTTGCCAAATGAGAAATCTTCTCACTACGTGGGATATTATCTAATACCCACTGTCTATAATTTACAAAGCAAGTTCCTCCGCTGGATTTACTTTGGCCCCATTTTTCTACTAAGATCGTTCTGGAACCCTCCAGATCTTGTACTCTATCTGCGAGTCTTGCCGTCAGGTATTTTTCACTCACTTGTGAAAATAATATTTAAAATGAGGAATGTTCCTTACAAATTACTGCAATAGCTAACTTTCGTCCACCGTTGGATGTTCTATGGCGCATTTAACTGTAATCCACCATTTTCTCCAGCAATAGACTTTCGTTCATCTAGCGCAACCAGTCATTTTTTTCAAATTGAAATAACTTTCTTTCTCATAAATTTTCGTGTTTCTACAGTGAACTTTGCATCAATCTTTACAGACTATAGTGATAACCAGTGCTTGCTCCATTTTTCTACCGCGTCGCGATCGTCCGTTTATATTAAATACGGCCATGAACATTGATCCTATATCCCAATGATCTTTCCTCAACCTTCTACTAACAACCCATATTAATAAAATTGTAGCTTTTCTATAAGATGTCACTCACGAAGTGCCCTTCCAATTTTGGTTGTTTAACATTAATTAATTACTGTATAACTACGTGTTTTAAACACGATTCAAATTTACATTGTTTCTTCCCTATAATCAGGGAAAACAATTCTTTCAACCCTTGAGTGAGTTATTTCTAGGTCTCACGAAATGGAAACTGCTCCATTTGGTTCGTGATTCCCATTTAAAACATAGGAGGTCGAGAACCTTCCTTTTGATTATCTCTTCAGGTTTCACAGTAAGTGACCTGCCCTTATTTGCATAATAACCAACATTAATTCTGTATAAATATAAGATGTTGTAGGAACTTCTATCTTATTTTTCATGTTTTTCTTATTGTTATTTTAGAAGTTTTCACTCTTTCTAGAATATTCTCTCAGAAATTTCTTAAGGTACACTCTTTGTACTCCAATTAACGTTCAAACTTTAATTACTTCATTGGTTATTTGTTTAAATCTTATAAAGATTTTAGAAACATGTAAGGTTTTAAACCTTGTAAATTGTCAATTGCCTGGAGCAAACGTTTAATGTTGAGAGGTCTGCGACCCCATTTGTTAAAAAGTTCAAATGAACTATGTTTGTCAAAATATATTACATACTTGTTAAATTCATTAACCTTCTTTGAATTGTTTAATAAATTAAATATTTGTTTTTGGATTCATCATTTCTCTGATACTACAGTTAGGCAAGATCCTGGCTTTCCTAGCTCTTCCTAGGTTCATGCCCTCGTTCATACTCAATAAAGCTTTTACTATTTGTCTTGCCAGACTATCACCCTTCCCCATAGTACTTTTATGCACGCTTGGGAGGAAATACACTAAAGCCTTTCTCTGGCAAAACGCCCAAGTCCTAGCTGTGTTTCCCGTCAGCTTAGACCAAGCTCTTACCCACTTTAGGTATCCGAGAGCGGATTTGCAGTTGCAACCGCCTCTAAGTGTATTGAAAGTCAAATTCATAACTTTTGTGGAACTCTCCTCCTATTTTTCTATCCTTTTTCTCCAATCCAAAATCTACTTCCTTCTCTTAATCATCTTCCCTTGGTGGGTGGGTTATTCCTTATCCAATAATCTACCCAAAAATTGGTACCAGAAACCCGGGAGAGTCCATTTGTCATTTTTCTGTTGGGCAATACTTTGCAAATTATTAATATCTGTTTTGAATCTTTCAGCCATAACTACATCGAGCAAACCCTGTGAAGTGGAAAGAGGCTGCTCCTGTCTCCTTTGGTGTGTCCTGTTCTTTCTACTTAAACGCTGTTGCCAACTTGACAGCATCTCCAAGGTTCAACAGTTTCGTGAGTTACATTTCAATTTATTTATCTTGTCATGGCTCCTACTGAAAAAGATGAAACTCTCATTGCTAGACGTTCTTCTTATAAAGGGCAACTCACCAGATTCAGAAATTTCATCAACAAATTAAATCCCGCCGAGTGTGATTTAGATATCTTAACACAACGCCTTAAGTTGTACGAACGGTCCTATGATTATTATGATCAAACTCAAACCGAGATTGAATCCGCTTGCCCAGAACTTCAATCGGATCGGGACGAGGTCGAACCCTTGTACTTTGAAGGGATTGCCAAGGCCCACCAATTGATCCGCAGTATCTCAGAACCGGACACTAGGGTCATCAATCCGGCCCAGTTCGCACCCGCTTCAGTTCACAAGAACAAACCGAAACCGTTACTTCCTAAGATAAGCCTACCTCACTTCTCAGGCAAGGAAGGTGAATGGTATTCTTTTTATGAACTTTACTGCTCCCTAATTCATGAAAATACTGACATTCCCGATATTCATAAATTCTACTTCTTACGTACTTCTTTGGAAAACGAGGCCTTAGCCTTGGTCCAATCACTGCCTTTAAGCGCAGACAACTACCACATCGCCTTTAATCTCCTTAAAGAGAGATATGGCAATTTACGTTTGAGTGTAGCTCGCCACATTCGCTGCTTGTTCAACTTGCCAGCCGTCAAACCTAATGACGTCACCTCTTTAAGAGACCTCTTAGACTCTATGCAGTTAAATGTTAGAGCATTATACCAACTTAAGCAGCCTGTCCAAACATGGGGCACCATACTTATTCAACTGGCTACATCAAGATTCGATTTTTCAACTTTAAAGGCTTGGGAGGTCGAACTTGCCCGCAAAGAGGAATTTTCGTTCGAACACTTAATCTCGTTTCTCAACAGCCGATGCCAAGTCCTTACAGCACTCTCATTTCAGTGCGAAAATGTTGAAACGAGTCATCCGTGTCGCACTCTTGAAAAAAAACTTGTCTCTTCAAATGATTATCAGCCCCCATCTGTCGAGAACAAGCAAACCCGTTCTTCTTTCAATAATCCAAGAGAACATATCAGGCCGCTCAACAAATCTTTAAAATTCACGCTCTGTAAAAAGCTTCACACATTGTATTTGTGCAAATCTTTTAAAGAATTGTCTGTCGAAGATCGAAGGAAGTTTGTCTTGAATAGCAAACATTGCTTAAACTGCTTGTCACCTAAGCATTCTTCTTCAAACTATACGTCTTCCAATCTCTGTTTTCATTGTAAAAAACCGCACCATTCTTTATTGCACGTTCATGATAAATCGAGGTCACCAGCACCCGCCTCTTCAACCTCCATGCAGAGCAGCTCCGAACAAACTAATGCTTCTTCCTGCATTTCTAACGCCGAAACTTCTCACAGTGCGCAAACCCTTTTGACCACTGTACAATTCGAAATCCAAGATAAATTTGGAAATTGGGTTCGAACCCGCGGTCTTCTCGATTCCGCTTCAACGCACAACTTTTTTTCGCAATCGTTAATTAAAAAACTAGGTCTTTCGTCATCGCCCACTTCTATCAATGTGACCGGCATTGACAATTTGAAAACTCAAGTCTTGCAGTCTTCAAAATTGAAAATCAGAGACGTTTGCCAAAGAAACACCAATCTTAATTTAAACTGTCTCATTCTTACCAGTATTGGCAAAGACACTCCTAGCAGCGCTATTAATACTTCCAGTTTAAAGATTCCTTCGCACTTAAGGTTAGCTGATCCTCAGTTTAATGCTCAAGGTCCTATTGAGGTACTTTTCAGTGCCAACGTTTTTTGGAATTGCCTTCGTAAACAGGTTCGCAAGTTATCTTCAAACGTGGTCGCTAGAGACACCGATTTTGGTTGGGTTATTACTGGTGAAATCCAACAACCCAGTCTTCAAACTAAAGCGCAATGTCATTTCGTTACTGCTGACATAAATCCCATTTCCGAAAAGGAGAACGCTCATGTTTTCGATCTCGATACTTTTGAGAAACACTTGCCGAAACGACGTCTTATCGTGAACAACTACGCTACCTTTGTAAGTTGTTTAAATGATTTTGCTTTCTTCCCGCACAAAATGGCAATTCATGTTCGCCTCACTTTGTGTTACTTCGTCTACCTTCTCATGTCATTTTTTATAGCAGGTAATTGCTTAAAATTTCTATTGAAAACTATCTTCCCCTTGTGTAAAACCATGGCTATCAGTCTCCATCACTTCGCTGTACGCTATGTTTCACTTCTTTCGCTATTTAGAAGAACGGCCACGGCCGGCTCCCTCCTCCTCCCTCACAATTGGAAGTCGCTTTTGAAACCGCTTGAAAATCTGAATTCTCTAGCATCTAGAATAACTATTCTTATGCATAAACTCCTTCTCAATGTCCCGGCTTCCCTTCCTATTTCGGAAGAATCAAGCTTTTTTCTCTCGAAAATTGTCGGATTCCGTGATCCTCTCAATTATGCGAAATTGATTTCTTACTTTATTTCTTATGGCTTTAAATTGGTTTTTCACGTCCAAGTTACGATTGACTGCATGCCGTCCAACCTGAATATCTGCTTTAAGTTAAAGCTGATTAAACAAGTGTTGTTTGTTTACTTCAAACTGCTTGTTTGTCAAACTTGTTTGTATACAAGTCTGGATAACGCCAAGTTGTTGTTTATTTCCTGTATGCCTGCCAAAGGTCAGAGCAAGCTTCCCTTATCTCAACTCTGGCTGATTGCCAACCATTGTCTAGTGAGTCGCTTCTGCAAGTACAGAAGCCGTTCAACTCATCACCAAAATAAACTTGTTCCGCTCAAGGACTCTTTCAGCTATTTATATGCCTTATCTCGTTGTACTATATGGGTCAAGGCCGCGCTGGCTTTTGTCTTCTACTTACTCACGCTCGTATTCTACAACTGCTTCGATTCTTGTTTAATAACTTTGTTGCGTATTTCTCACGCGCTCATGTATTGCACTTTGCTTACATATCTTGCACCTTTAATGTTCATTGATGAACAAACTTGTTTTTTCTCGTCGTCACATTCGATGTGTTTTTGCATTTATACTTGTTATGTCACGTTTCTCGCTGACTTAAGTATTTTTCTGAGTAACCCCTTCGATACTTATTATGACTTAAGGTCATTGTTTATGGCTACTAGGTTGTTACCTATGGCGTTCTTGCTTTCTACTCGCATAGTTCCTTTGTTTATTTGGTATATTCTTATCCTTAATAGATGTACTTGTTTCTATACGCTTTGTTTAAACTTGTTAATTCTCCTTTTGCATCGTATCGCCATTTTTACTAGTGCTTTATTTCCCTCAGCATCTAGCTATTTTGTGATTGAAAGTGTTGATAATTCTCGCCTTTTAACTCCGTTTTCCAATGACCCTGATGACCTGCTTCCAGTCACACCTGGTCACTTCCTTACACGCACTTCTCTTTCTGACCCTCCTCCTCTTCCCAATTCTTACAGGGATTCTAATCTACCTATCGCTTGGCGCAAACTTGAAGCCCTCCTTAATTCTTTTTGGAAGAGGTGGAACTTGGAATATTTAACTTCCTTGCAACGGAGACAGAAGTGGTTTCTTTCCAGTCCCGACATTAAAGTGGGGGACTTGGTCTTAGTTAGGGATGTTTCACCCCCCCTAGTCTGGCCTTTTGGAAGAGTGACCGAGTGTTATCCTGGAAGAGATGGGAGAGTCAGGGTGTCCAAAATCTTAACTATTAATGGTCCGATCACAAGACCTCTGTCTTTGATCTCTCCATTACCTTTAAATGTTTACTTGTTTTTCTTGTTCCCTGTTGGTGTTTTCCCCTCCCAGTATGGTGTATTCTTGGAATACACGGTACGAGAGATTATAATTTTCAATGCTTTTGCATGTTCTTTCCTTTCTCTTTGTCAAACACCAACAGTGATCTTCTGTTTCTTCTTTGATGGGCAAATCTCTTATGTCTTCATGAGTCTGTTCTAGATATATATCCTCTGTGACTCTCCTAGCGTCATCTAGCAGCGAATCTCTGAAGCTCTTCAACTCTTCCTGATGCAAGAGGACTTACTTATCCATTTGGCCACCAGATCCTGTTACCATCGCCAGCTATTTTCTCCGTGAGCAAGAGAACTACGTCTACTTTTTTACTCACCATGCTGCGCTAGTATCGCCTGTTATCAACTCTTTGAAGACCAGCTCAGCAAGAGAAGATCAATTTTTTGTTGTAACATTGGCAATGTTTATATGTTCTCCTTTTATCTCCTATCCCCCACTCTTTTCCCCTTCCTTGGACCCTCCGTGCTCCGTTGAGCAGGTCTCACTTCTCAGTCGGCAGTTGACTCGGTCAGTCAGGGCTCAACTAGAGCCAGTCTCCTCTAACCAAGAGACATTCTCTACGTTCTACGCCATGTTGGCGCATTAAGTATCGGTTAAGGGAACTTCACCTTCGCCATGCAACAAAGATAAGTACCTGCTTCAAGTTTTAACCTCATCTTCATGATTTTACCTACCACATGCTTTTAACTATCTTTTATAGGCAGTGTGAAATTACTTATTTTGGGGCAAAATCATCCTCCGCGGGATTTTCCATGTTGAGCTTTTGTTTAATCAAGCTGATCTTAGTGAAAAGCAGCATTTCTTATGCTTGCCGAATGAGAAATCTTCTCACTACGTGGGATATTATCTAATACCCACTGTCTATAATTTACAAAGCAAGTTCCTCCGCTGGATTTACTTTGGCCCCATTTTTCTACTAAGATCGTTCTGGAACCCTCCAGATCTTGTACTCTATCTGCGAGTCTTGTCGTCAGGTATTTTTCACTCACTTGTGAAAATAATATTTAAAATGAGGAATCTTCCTTACAAATTACTGCAATAGCTAACTTTCGTCCACCGTTGGATGTTCTATGGCGCATTTAACTGTAATCCACCATTTTCTCCAGCAATAGACTTTCGTTCATCTAGCGCAACCAGTCATTTTTTTCAAATTGAAATAACTTTCTTTCTCATAAATTTTCGTGTTTCTACAGTGAACTTTGCATCAATCTTTACAGACTATAGTGATAACCAGTGCTTGCTCCATTTTTCTACCGCGTCGCGATCGTCCGTTTATATTAAATACGGCCATGAACATTGATCCTATATCCCAATGATCTTTCCTCAACCTTCTACTAACAACCCATATTAATAAAATTGTAGCTTTTCTATAAGGTGTCACTCACGAAGTGCCCTTCCAATTTTGCTTGTTTAACATTAATTAATTACTGTATAACTACGTGTTTTAAACACGATTCAAATTTACATTGTTTCTTCCCTATAAACAGGGAAAACAATTCTTTCAACCCTTGAGTGAGTTATTTCTAGGTCTCACGAAATGGAAACTGCTCCATTTGGTTCGTGATTCCCATTTAAAACATAGGAGGTCGAGAACCTTCCTTTTGATTATCTCTTCAGGTTTCACAGTAAGTGGCCTGCCCTTATTTGCATAATAACCAACATTAATTCTGTATAAATATAAGAAGTTGTAGGAACTTCTATCTTATTTTTCATGTTTTTCTTATTGTTATTTTAGAAGTTTTCACTCTTTCTAGAATATTCTCTCAGAAATTTCTTAAGGTACACTCTTTGTATTCCAATTAACGTTCAAACTTTAATTACTTCATTGGTTATTTGTTTAAATCTTATAAAGATTTTAGAAACATGTAAGGTTTTAAACCTTGTAAATTGTCAATTGCCTGGAGCAAACGTTTAATGTTGAGAGGTCTGCGACCCCATTTGTTAAAAAGTTCAAATGAACTATGTTTGTCAAAAATATATTACATACTTGTTAAATTCATTAACCTTCTTTGAATTGTTTAATAAATTAAATATTTGTTTTTGGATTCATCATTTCTCTGATACTACAGTTAGGCAAGATCCTGGCTTTCCTAGCTCTTCCTAGGTTCATGCCCTCGTTCATACTCAATAAAGCTTTTACTATTTGTCTTGCCAGACTATCACCCTTCCCCATAGTACTTTTATGCACGCTTGGGAGGAAATACACTAAAGCCTTTCTCTGGCAAAACGCCCAAGTCCTAGCTGTGTTTCCCGTCCGCTTAGACCAAGCTCTTACCCACTTTAGGTATCCGAGAGCGGATTTGCAGTTGCAACCGCCTCTAAGTGTATTGAAAGTCAAATTCATAACTTTTGTGGAACTCTCCTCCTATTTTTCTATCCTTTTTCTCCAATCCAAAATCTACTTCCTTCTTTTAATCATCTTCCCTTGGTGGGTGGGTTATTCCTTATCCAATAATCTACCCACCCGTAGCTTATGTTAGCAGAAAATTAACTGCCGTCGAAACTAGATACTCTGCCACAGAGCGGGAAATGCTGGCATTTTCATGGGGAGTGAACTATTTTCAGGTATACCTCTATGGTATCCAGTTCACGGTAGTGACTGACCACGCGAGCCTGCTTTTTTGGGACAAATCCAAAAACCCAAATTCGCGGCTCAATAGGTTTATATTCCGCCTGTATGAATATAACTTCGTGGTCAAGCACAAGAAAGACGCTACACACCTAGATGCAGATGGGTTGTCTAGGCTGCCAGTAGCCGATCCCCCAGATGACAGTAAGGACCACGTGCCCACTTTTGCCCTGACGGTGGTTAACATAAAGCAGGAGCAAGAACGTGATCCATACTTGAAACAGATTCTAATGACACTAGAAAACTTGGATAAGGTGGATTCCAAGACGGCACTGCTGTCTAGGCGATTTTTTCTAGACAAAGACGGGGTACTGAAATTTTAACCCACAGCCATGCACGATAATGCACCTATAGCGGTTCCGGATTCATTGAAAGAGAGTATCATGACCGGACACCATAATAGCCCAATGGCAGGGGCACATTTGGGTACGCATAAAACATACCATAGAATCCGGGACAAGTATTACTGGGTAAACATGAAGGCCGACATAGACACCTTCGTAAAGACATGTCACACTTGCCAGCGATTTAAAGAAGACCTGGCAAGCCTCATGGATTACTCAACCCTATTCCCGTAGGAGAGCTATTCTATAGAGTCGGGATAGATGTGAAAGGCCCCATCACTACATCCGAAAAAGGTAATAAATATATACTTGCGGCCACAGAGTATCTCACCAGGTATATGATTACAAAGGCTGTTCCCAAAGCAGACACGAACAGCATAGTCGAATTCCTATTTGACATAGTCACGCGATATGGCCTATTCCAAACCCTACTATCCGATAGAGGGACTATTTTCACCTCGAGAGTGCTCCAACAGTTTTTGGAGGTACTCAGGATAAGGGCACACACGACCACGAGTTTTTCCCCACAAACCAATGGACTCACGGAAAGTATGAATAAAATAATTGGAATAGCGTTGGCCAAGTTCACGGGGGACACAGGGACAGACTGGGATAATTATTTGCAGCCCATTACATTCAGCTACAATACTTCTATATCCACGGCCACAAATCACTCTCCACACTTCCTGTTGCACGGATATACACCTAGAAGTCCCATAGATAACATATGCATCCCACAGGACACTCTCCCAGACAACGCAGCCCGGCTAGAGCACCTGCAGATAGCTCGCATGGACGCCAGAAAGAACATAGCCGCGGCACAGAAAAAACAAAAAGAACGGTACGACCGGCAAAGGACGACCGTAGAATACACACCCGGGCAATTGGTTATGGTTTCCAATTCCGCCCGTAAGAAAAATGTGTCCGAGTTCTTCCTTCCACGTTGGACAGGTCCCTTCAAAGTCTGCAGGAAGGTATCTGACCTAAACTATATAGTAAACGTGCGCCATGGACGCAAACTCATCAAGGACACTATACACGCCCGCCGTATGAAGGCATATCACACCCGGAAAACAACACCCACACGTAAAGGCGGGAACACTGCCAAAAGAAAGGGAAATTACTCCACTGGCAGACGTGAAAAGAAAGCCAAGAAATAGCCTTCGAACCCCGATGACCTCACCGGGATACGAACTTAACACTGACAAAACTGTCCCGGAGACACAAGCCCAAAAGGCAACAGGAATGATTACCCTGAACAAAGACGGTCTCGAACCCGCGACCTTCTGAATACCAGGAATGCAAGGTCGGGTAACTATCCAATTGGAGGATAGAGCAATAAGGGACAGTCGCACTAACAGGAATATATTCACCTCAGGTATACAATATCACAAAAATTGGGGACACAATATATGAACAGAGGTAGGTTCTTTTCCATTACGAGGAACCCATGGCACACTGTATATGCAGACATTAGAAAGGCACGTCAGCAAACCTACGCACATTGTCTCGACACATGTGGCAAGCAGGCCGCCAGACAGGCAAGCAAGTACTTCCTACACAATTGAAACTTAATACTATCGCCCGTCAGCGATAACACACACATGAGCATGCGACCTTCACCAGCAGAAGACAGCCTAGAAGCACTTTTCGCTTTGGAAGGTACACACACAATCATTCACGCCATTTTTCAAAGCCGGATAACTCCCGAAATTTAGGTACGAGGGTCGTCCCGAGTAACACAAAACACTCACACTAACGTATATTTTCATACGCGTGTCTCAAACACACAATACACGCGCCATGGTACATAACACACAGAAATTGTAGTACCGAGGCCTTAGACCAAGGCATGGGCGAACACACAGAAACACAATACAAACGTGCCAAAAAATAAGCTAGCCAATGGCATTTTTGGCACGACAATACAATCAGAGGCCACACTAGGGACGCAAAAAATCCCAACAGACAACGCATACATAAAACACGGAGCGCAACACGAGATAACGGGTCCGAATGCCCAATAAAATTGGACGCCGTGGAAAACAAGAATCCAGATAGACCCATTCACAGGGGAAAATTTACTCCCACTTAGACGGAAATTGGCCAAAATTAAGGCAATCCGCAGTTACGCCCAAATTAAAACCAGGAATATGGACGCGGGAACAGACAATTACACGGGCAGCTTCGCACAAATAGCATGCATACACCATCCCATACAGAAAAAACCATAGGGTCCCATAGAGACACTGTGCCCCATAGAGTAGAGCCAAGAGTGAAAATAGGCATTAGAATGTTTAAATTATGCGTATATAAATGGCATATTATTACAGTGTACCCGCTTCAAACATGCACTAGAGGTGGCAAATGCATTACAATAGTGCCATATACAAGCACATAAACGGTTGAGCCACACAATCATGAACACAGGAAGGTTCTTTAACATACATACAGGAGCATAGATTCGTTCCAAGGTACTCGCTACAACAGCCTACTTAGGGCATTAGCGACCCCGGGACTACCAATAGGGGGCGTACCGAGAACGCTAGGCCTCTACGGAGACCACAAGACACTTTCCTTTGAACCATAGCGCCCGAAACCTAAATACGGGGGACGCCACTCTCACAGACACAAAACAGGTAACACCACATTTCTACGGCCAAAAATCAGGGCAAATTTGGATTACCCCAAACATAGGCAATAAACTTGCTAGACACAAATCATAGACAATTACACAAGGCAGAGGTCTTGCGGAAGAAAAGTCCACACAACATTGGTAGCGAAAACACGACAGGTTAACACATTGGCCCTCCCAGAATGTAAAACAATGTCAACATACAAACAATGGCAAAAGTCACGTTTCATTAGCCTTCATACATAACATTAGAGACTTCCTACAAACAAGGACACACAAACGGATACAACAAAACACTGAGTTGCGGATCAGCGAATTCCAGCGCGTTGCAACACATTATTGCCGGTAGACATTCCCACTGTAGCCAGACGTGACAATGACACGCAAACATGATGACACTATCATAAAAACAAACAATAATAATAGCATACAGTTGACACAGGATTCAGCGCTATTACAATAGGCCTGGCATTTAGTAATGTACAGATACTATAGGCCGGATTTATCTTAGGAACACAGGAGCATGTATACAAGGATGTTAACATGCAATAAGCGACACCCGACGATTAGCCACGCGACACGAGATAGGCCTCCTCCGATAACGGCCCACGCGCCAGCGTGCGGTAGCGGTACGCGACCACACACACGCAGACGCGCTAATTACAGCCACGGGCACCTCCTGCCTACACGCGCCCAACACTCAGGGGCGGATGCAGACAGATTCCATGAGGGAACAAACCCCCCCTAATAATTTCTTTTCTTGTTTTTTTATCTTTAAAAGCCATCATAGGCGATCAGGACATGACCAATTACACTTACAATCACCTGCTACCCTAACGTTATGACTAGGAGACCAGATTAGGCCGTGACGTCACAGCGTCACCGCACTTAACCATCCCAAAGGGCAGCCCGAAGGCGGCGCCCACAGACACAAACATTTATACACAACGTGGGTATCACAGACCCACAGGCATTTTA
This sequence comes from Meconema thalassinum, assembly GCA_946902985.2. Taxonomy (NCBI): domain Eukaryota; kingdom Metazoa; phylum Arthropoda; class Insecta; order Orthoptera; family Tettigoniidae; genus Meconema; species Meconema thalassinum. Next base: position 184,243,695 of record OX336393.1, read on the forward strand.
CAGACTGGTATTCTAGAATATAGTAGATGCGTTATGGCATCTCAATTCCACCAAGGCACATCCCAAGGAAAGGTAGAGTACACATCGCGACCAAGAGAGGATGACAGGAGCAGAGATGGATAGTGCCATCAGGATGGCCAAGGTACCGACTACGGGCTACCATCCTAGCACCCTTCTCCCTACATAACCTGTCACTTACAACACCATCCAACACAAACATACAGACACATAAAAACAGCTAGACTACATTCCAAAATATACATCGGGATTGATAGACTTCATGCGTCTACCCAAAATTCAGGTACGCTACACCCTGGTCCCAAATGCCTACACCCGAGTATTATGGGTGAGTCGGAAACAATATCAAGCGTAATGCACATCTCTCTGTAAAAAGATGAGGCCGCAGTTACACTAACAAGCATTTTTTATTAAATACTCCCGCATGCAAGGGACATAGAATTATTATACCTCGACCCATACTTTATCCTCAAATGAGAGCGGATACGCCTCATATCCATCCCCATGCATGGAATATCACAACCACATACCAGGGTTTATTATTATTACACCTGCATGGCACTTTTAAAAATATTTTGCACACTTGGGAAAAACCTACCCCATCCACTCACTGTAGAGACCTCCTAGCAGCATCATCGGCTCCCGGCCACCACTAACATGGAGCCCAACGATGCCTCACCCTCTCCTACCACGCTTTAAACCCATTCAGAAAATAACACCCCCGGATCCTAACAACAATGGACCCAACGCCATAAAAACCTACTAACGCCTCTAGGAAATTACCAAGGTATTACCGCTGGAAATCCGACATGGCGACTACAGGCCTAAAGTAGACTATGCATTTAGAAGATCCTACAACCCCAGAACACTAAAAATTTTACATAATTACTGATACACACACACTTATTTACAAATCACACTTATTTTTTTTAAGAAAGGAGTCTGGCATCACACTGGATGGTGATGAGATGTAAACAGATGGGCAGGGACGGGGCAAGACGCCAACAGAACCTGACCCAGACCAAAGACGAAATTACGTAAGGTTGAAGCATCGATGGCTTGGCTCGGGCAAACGTCAAGACCTAGGGGTGCGTCTGGCCTACCCCCCTTGTCGGAGACAGTTACACCCACTATGCGCTACGGTCATCGAAGCCAAAACCTGCAGGGGAAACTTTTGACGGCTGGTGGGAGAATTAGCCAGCTCCACACTAGACTCAGGAGACGAACCTAGAGACGACCACATTAGGACTAGACTTCTAGTTAGCATGTAACCTAAGTAGAGCTTCTATGGCGGGAAGTTAGTTTTCCATTTCGCGGAAGAGAAGAAGGATCTCAGGATTCAGCGGGACCAATCCTAGATCCGCCAAGTCCTTGCCCCGCGAGGCAAGGTGAAGACGATCTAACAAATAAATGATAATAAATGAATAATGAGTATGGAATGAATGCGATCATTCGGGACCGTGCCCACATAAATGGATGACACCGGGTCTCCAGAGCTTAAATGGTCACGCACCGGGCGGCCAGAGATGTAAATGGGGAATGCGGCGAGCTCTCACGGGGGTTCTGTGGGCAAACCCAGCAATAAACATAAACAGATGATAAATGGCGAATAATGCCAACACAGGCAAGTATAACAGCGACGAAAAGGATATTCGAGCAGGGCGTCTGCTCCTTCGCAACGCCCTCGCGCAGGCCTTTACTAGTTACTAATACGGTAATGTCGACAATTAGTATAAAAACGGAGGGGACTACGAGCCATTGCTTGGTTCCGGTCCCAGAAATAGGTTACAAGGGCCCCCGGGAGAGAAATCGACCGGACGAGCCTCCATCAAAATTCTAGCGTATAAGTTACAGTGCCATTTAAAAGGCAACTTAGGTTTAAGCAAATTTAATAAGCCCTGTTGCAAAACAGTAGCTACACCACATTTTCGGCATTAGGTTAAGGTCCACCTCGGCATGTATATACAGGATATTTTTTCATTTAGTATTAATTAATATAATTTAGGTCAATTTTTTTTTAAATTAAGATAGAACGCTCGGCACCTGGTAACTAAAATCCGTTACCAGGGTAAGCCCGACAATACATAGAATAAATAGGATTAAGATAGAACGTCCCACAACACATCGCGTAAACGCGAATATGCGACGCGAACGCGACACACAGCGTTCGGCACCTGACGGCTAGACGTTGCCAGGATAAGTCCGATAAAGCGATATATGCGACAGCTCGGCACAGCAACCAAGGCTGACCGGCCACAGCGGTGCGAGAGAAAATTTATGGCCAAGGGCATTTCACAAAATATGTATTTTTTCTCCAGAAATAAGAGCTCCAACACTTCAGCAACGTGCCAGTGACAAAAATGATCATGGTACAAGGTAAGGTGGACCACCGAACACACATACACTCATTCACTGGTATACACTGAGGAGACACACACATCTACGCATAAACAAGAATGAATGATAAGATATAAGTAGCACTATAAGGTGCGGCCGGCATAGCTTAAGTTAGTATTAGAAAGGGTATAGTAGAATACATGCATTGGGCACGATCGTGAAGTATATCCAGAGACACCATATATGTCATAATCAATCATGCGTTCTCTTACAGACCGCCGGCCAGCAAAGAATAATATATATATATATATATATATATATATATATATATATATATGTACACGATAATCCATTTCTCCACAGAGGACGAGGATTGTACACAAATCTATTGTAAATATATTTCCCAACACAGAAATACCACACTCTCTCTCTTGTACAAACACATACACTCTTCGTCATTTTTCAGTCGCACCCCTAAAGGTGACGACGCCACGGCCAGCAACGTAAGGTGACCGTGGGGCACCGAGCGACGCTGACGCAATTACAGATATGAAAGCGCTTAAATAATGAGCGATATGCGATGGCCAGGAATGGTACAACTTTGTAAGTGCCAAATCTAGCCATCAAGGTGAATTCTTCCACCCACGGAGGGAAATTCACGGGAGCAGGCAAACGGGTTAGCCACTAAACCACAGTGGCAGGTCAAAATGAATGGCACAAAGTACAGGTGGCCAAGAATGGAAAGCGTTGCGGCCACATGCATACAAGGTACTCATGAGCGGAAAAGGTTTCGTAATAATAATAGTATAATTAAGGCTAGAACGTAAGGATTGTAATAAAAATTGTAACAAATTATAAAACCATCACAGCATAATAAATATGGTGAATAAACACAAAATGCAACATTCTAACACCATCCACACTGTAAAACACTTTTGTCTCCTTCCTTTCCATTCTAATAACGACAAAATTTGTGAAGGTGTCCCGTTTCACCCCAACACAATAAACCATTTAATATAAATTCCTTTAACTTATACCCTGGGGCACCTGTTCTTCTATTTTCTTCCATCTTTTAAACAATACACTGCAGGGAGCAATTTTTTTTCTCCACACAGCGCCGGACGGCACAACCACCCGTCCTGCCATGGTTTTTTTCCTCCCTGGATAATACCAACATCTATATAATGTCAAGATCATGTTTCTTTTTCTCGTATTTTTACTATTTCAAATGTCAACTTTTACGATGATCAATTCTAAATTAACTATGTATAACTATGTATACCCAAAACCTACCCCTCTGAGCACACGCTGGACTCACATCACCACGACATCGCTACACCTACACGACACCGACACGGAGGACAAAAAAGAAGAGGTACGAGGAGAAAACAAGAAGAAACCATCACATCGACACGCCCACTCTACTTCCCGTTCACGAGGACGCGAACTAATCGATGAGAGGGACTTGTACAGCCCGGGGGGGCAGTACCCCCTGAGAGCCACCCCCCATCTTTTACCAAAACCACCCCAACTGGAAACACCATACTTCCAGGACATATCTATACACAGCAAGCGGCGGCCGCCTAAGCCTAGGAGGTGAGCCAACAGCTTGCACAACATACACAAACATTTACACTAACAACTGTCTGGGGCAGCTACATTGACGCAATGCTGACCAAGCAGCGCCGAAAGGTATAAGAATGGAGTCCAGATTGGAGCCATTATCTGTTCTACTCTGTGCTTCGCCAGTGGCCCTGTCCGACGTCTGTTCCAGCTTATCACCAGGTGAGATTCAGCTCGTGCTCAGACTCCTTTATTTTGTAAACACCTACTCTAAACTTGTACACCTCACGGATTGTATTCCATACTTGTCTAAACTCCCCAAGAGGAACACCAAACTACATCTACTGACCAATAAATACATGGTCAGTAAGCTACACTTGTATTACAGATTACACTCCACTTCACATCCTCATACCCCACCTGACCTTCGTCACAATTGCCCGTGACCGTAGGAGCCAGTAATTGCTTCGTCAGACTCTATTGTACTCACAGCACGCGACTCGACTGCATAGCGTCGAGCCGCTGACTTAGCACATCTATTGAATTACTCATTCCGCTCAGCTGGCAGGCCAGTCAGTAGCCTGCACTTAGAGATCCATCCCCTAGCAGATACTTGCATCTTGCAGGGACACCCCCAAGAGATTAAACACTAAACACCAACACACTACACTAGTAAGCTCTCCCAGCTAAGGGAAGCTACTCTCATCCAGGAATAGCCTTCTAAATTAGCACAGTGACACAACCGTGTTTTATCCCAACTACCCCCCAACCAAGGGATTAAAACACTATTGCTGCCCATTATGAAAATGTGCCCAAACACTGTAGCCTTCTGTTCCTCATTACGTCAGTTAGTTTTTATATTTTCAAATATAGCTCTCTGTTTGGTCTTAACCTATATTCTGCATTATTATTTATTTTAGCTCCCAGTGTTTTCCCCAGAATTTTTCTTTCGACCTTCTCTAATTTTTCTAGATCCACAATTCTTGTTAGTTTAAGTGTTTCTGCCACATTCAGAGTTTCAGGTCTGACTATTGATTGGTAGTGTCTTAATGTCGTGTTCCAGGATAAGTTTTTTTTTTTTCATATGTATTTTTTTTAATCATATGAAACATCTTTTCCTATTTGTGCACACTAGTTACCAGGGGCTGCTCCTGACTATTATTTTAGGCTGGGCCAGATGATATTATTGTTGGTTCATTTTAAACAATGTTTTATATATGACATTTATTTTTGCCAATATTCCGATTATCGTAATTCCACACAACACATTATTATTTGAATCAGATATTAATAACTGTCCTCCTCTGGCTTCTTATTTGTAAATATATTCTCCTCTTCTCTGCTTGGATGAAGCAAATTTTCGATAACCTTGTTGTTGAAATTCTCGGTTTCCAATAAGTACTCCTTGTGAATAGAAAGCACGACCAGTGCATTAAGCCCGTCTTGTCCCATAGAGCTTCACAAATAGGTTTTAATTCTTTTCAAAGTACTGAAACTGCGTTCTGATTCAGCAGTAAGCAGTGGAGTCGTCAGTACTATGTACAGTAGTTTGCTTATTTCTGAAAAGTTATTATCTAAGTCATTATCGCGCAAAAATAGCATAAATGCACTCGTTGGTTTTAGTTCGCAGAAAATGTCATTGCTGTAAGTTACTGACAACTCTGCTTTAAGATTATATATTTTTTACAATAGGACATGTCGAGCAAATTGTATTGAGTTCTAAAGAGTGTAAGTATGCCTATATGACTTGAATTCCTGAATATCGACAGTTGAAAAAGCGCGTATGACGTCATTATTCTGAAATGTATCGTTCACTTGTGTTGTAATGATGTCCCATGCATGGTTAGCATCAATGTCTACTGGAGTGTCATTGCCTGCTCTTAATCTTTTTTGTGGAGGGGGTTTGCAAGTTTGTTCATTGAATTGGCCTGTATTGTCCCTTATCTGAAAAATAGCATTAGCAAAATTCGTGAGTGCGGTATCACTACCCACAGCATTGGCTTTCCTTGACTGTAAAATATTGTAAAGAATGTCTACCTGGTAAAATGTAGACGCAAGGAACGACAAGAAGAATAAAAAATCTCTGTCCTCCAGCAATTTCTGGAACCTGGCCTCATCCCCTATACTTTTGTCATCCCAGTGTTCCTCGTTTCTTATTCTAGTAAAACACTCAAACAAATCATCTTTGTTTTCATGCACAAAGTTAATAATTCTTGAATTAAAATTCCAGCGGGTATCACATGATGATGGTGGACGTCCATTACACAGTTCTTTCAAAACATTGCTGCGTTTGGGCGAAGAAGTGAAAAACAAGCCTATACCGGAAACGTTCGCAAAAAAGATTTCTGACACGTTTAATTGTTGAACACACGCGTTTGAGTATCAAGTTCAATTGGTGTGCGTAGCAATGCACATAAACTGCATAAGGGAATGTCTCCCTCATACTGTAGGAACATTTACGCCTCCGCGACACCCCCGCATAACTGCTGCCCCACCATAAGTTTGTGCCACAAGCCTGTCATTAATGTTAAATTGTTCAAATTCTTCAGATAAAGCAGCACATCAGAAACAGCGAAAACGGGTATGAAACGTTCCACGGGCTTCCCTTCATTAACATACCTCAATATTAAAACAAACTGAGTTGTGCAAGACACATCTATTGTTTCATCGGCCTGCACTGCAATATAATCAGCCCTTTCAATTTCTGCCTTAATCTCTTCTAGGTAGACACTGTACATGGAACCGAGAAGCTCATTTTGGATTGTTTTGGAAGTGTTTATAGCAATTGTTGCATTATTAAGGCGACAGTCTAATACGCTATCTAATATTGCGGTGTAGGCTAGTATATCTAAAAATACCCATCTGTTAAGTGAGTTTCACTTCCATTACGTCCCCTAAACCGTAATTCATGTGCTCCGCAAAACTTCAGGTTATCTCCAATTATGTTCAATACGTGACTGTTTTTGTCAACTGGTTCGTTATGTCCCTTAACCGAAACATGTTAACCCTCATCTAATTGTCTGTATATTAACTGTACCAAGAGTTTTCAGTTTCAAGGCATTTGTAATGAATACATTCTCCGTGGCTTAGGCGGCAGCACGCCGGCCTCTCACCGCTGGGTCCGTGGTTCAAATCCCGGTCACTCCATGTGAGATCTGTGCTGGACAAAATGGAGGCAGACAGGTTTTTCTCCGGGTACTCCGGTTTTCCCCGTCAAAATGTCATTCCAGCAACACTCTTCACTATCATTTCATTTCATCTGTCATTCGTTTAATCATTGCCCCAGAGGAGTGCGTCAGGCCTCGGCAGCCGGCACAGTTTATATCTTCGCCGCTATATGGGGGCTTCATTCATTTCATTCCTGACCGGGTCGGAGACAGGAAGCAGGCTGTGGTTTTTAATTTTCACATCACTAGCCTCGTGTTTCTTTAACTTTTCTGACAAATGTCTTAAATCACAATAACCTGTCTTCGACCAAACTGTTTCACCGCCGAATAATATACAATAAAAACAAAACAAGGTCCCAAGAATACGTTTCATACCAACGAAGCAAACATTTCCTTAGTTTTGATCCATCTTGGAACGAGATTATAATATATTTTCGTTGAAGAGGTCCTAATTTTTTAATTCTAATTTTGTGTTCAGAGTTAAAGACAAAAATGGATCTTATATATTAAAATAGTTTTCAAAAAATTTCACCCTTTACTAAAACTGATATATCTCGGGAAGTATTTGCGCTAGGACGACGTTTGTTGTCTTAAAATGTAATGCCCGTCAAGCACCGTCGATTGATACCCACCTTAGTTGATTATATCATTCGAGTATTAAAATGATTGTGAATATTACTTCCTTCAAGGTCTCACGAAAATGGCTATCGAATGACTTGACGGACATATTGTCCTCAGGCGACAACGACTAACACTGTATCATGATATTCAACGCCGCCCCAATAATAAATCTAACTTGATATAAACAGAGAGTTCCCTAATTACGTCATGATATCGTTAACTTCTACCTGCTCCACTCGGGCGCTAAATCGCATGTATCCATACATGATATCGTTAACTTCTACCTGTTCCACTCGGGCGATAATGGCGCATGTATCCATACAAGTAGAAGGGGATTCTGTGCCCATAATTTTATTAAAACTTCTCAAAGAATGGATTACTTTGAGACTGAAATGCTCATGCTCAATCAGCAGTCATTTTGCTAATGACACTGTCATGTCAACATCTGTTTGAATGACAACAAATACTGTATACGAAAGACAACTAATTTCACGAAGATGCCGCTACAGTCGAATGTTGGAACCGCCATTTTGTATTGTGTATCCGATCTTTCTGTTATATAGTCTTCGGTCTCACCAGCGACAAACTGTCTTCTTTTCGTTTCATCATTCGTCCTTATAGGTTGTGTGCTCAATCAATACAATGAATCATATTATGTACTACCGGAAGCTCTATATGCTTCAGAAACCATAGCATTAGGAGGTCATTCTAAAATTGCAAATATAGAAAAGCAAGAACGTAAAATTCTTAGAAAAATATTCGGCCCCACACAAGAAAACGGAATTTGGATTAAAAGACGAAATTCAGATCTATACCGTCACACAGATAGTTTCAGCAACACTGTACGAAGAAGACGTTTAACATTTTATGGACACCTCTTCAGGATGGACGATTATAGACTTACAAAAAGTTATTCAATGTAATAAATTCTCAGAAGTCAAGGATAGCCTGGCTGGATGAATCAAGAGAGGACCTGCAAGAGTTGAACATCGGAGAAAATATTCTGAGAAACCGCAAAGTCTTCAGGACCGCAGTAACAAAGCATAAGTTTAGGGTGAAAACTAGTGGCAGGACTGGAACCAAGTGGACAGAAGAACGGAAGAAGCAGCACAGTGACTTCATGAAGAGATTTTGGGAAGATAGGAAGGCGAATATCATCAAGCCGAAAAACAAGTTCAAGCGCTAATAATAGGCCTGATATTGAAGTGAGAGTTTTCCATTGCAAAGTAAAGGAATTGCTACGATTGATTAATGTTAAGGAAATTTTCGGTAAAAGCATATCTATATACAGTAGAATTTCAAAAACGAGGTCCCCGCACATCCATTTACTCTTAACATTAACGGAAGATTGAAAGTTTCGAGAAATTTCTGACATTGACAGTGTGGTGTCAGCCGAAATTACCAGATCTCGAGGATGAAGCGCTATACGAGTTGGTAAGGCATCATATGGTACATGGTCCTCGCGGATTTTTGAATCCTGCTTCAGTCAGTATGAAAGATGGCGTATGTAAGAAAGACTTCCCTAAACAGTTTCAGGAAGAGACCAAAGATAATGCCAAAGGTTATCCTTCGTATAGGAGAAGAAATAATGGACGGATTATTATAAAAACAATTCGAGGCATTGACATTGAAGTCGATAGTCGATTCATTGTTCTCTACAATCCATTTCTTTTACTTTACGTGCAAGCTCATATTAATGTTGAAATATACTCAAGTGTTCGGAGTGTTAAATACATCCACAAATATCTTATATATTAAAATCCACAAGTATGTGTATAAAGGTCATGACTGCAGCATTGTTAAAATATGTCCTGAAGGCGAAACGGTGAACTACGATGAAATATTTCTTTCCTGAATGCTAGATATGTTGGTCCAACAGAAGCTGCATTCAGGATATTTTCATTTCACATGCATGAACAGTCACATTCTATCGTGCGATTACCAGTTCACTTGCCAAACTCGCAAAATATCTATTTTAAAAATGATAACGCTCCTGATATTTTATTTCAAGCACAGTTGCGCAACACGGAATTACAAGCGTGGTTCAAGTTAAATGCTGATTCGCAAGCCAGAAGTCCGTATATATATCCTGAAACACCAGTGGAATAAGAACAACTGCCAGTGGCAAAAAAGAAAAAAAGTTTCAAAAACTATAGGCAGAATGTATAATGTTTCGCCTACAGAAACAGAAAGGTATTATTCACGCCTGTTATTGCTTCACGTCATAGGTGCTACCAGCTTCCAGGATCTACGAACATACAAAGCAGTTGTCTATTCTACTTTTAAAGAAACAGCTAAGGAGCGAGGTTTGCTGATTGACGATTCTGAATGGCGGCGTTGTTTGGCAGAAGCGTCACAATTTCAGATGCCTTCTCAGTTACGACAACTGTTTTCTTACATATGTATCTTTCAGACCCCTTCAAATGTAAGATAGTTATGGGACATTTTCAAGAATTCATTATCCGAAGACTATCTGCAGTTTCACGAACCTAACATTGCATATCAGTTCACTCTTATACATATTTCTAATACATTAAAGCTCCATGGTCTTCCCATTACTTCTCTCGAATTTCCAGCTATTATTGATAATTTCCCTCAGACAAATTTACCAATGAATTATCCAAAACTTAATGAGGATCAATTAAGTCGGATGATAAACCAAGCAAATGGAAACCAAACAGCTATAATTACAGAAATTTTGGGGTTAGTACAAAACAGCAATGAAAGGATGAGTAATGCATATTTCATTGACGGTCCAGGGGGCACCGGGAAAACATTTCTTTACCAATGCTTGATTCACAGTTGCACAAATTTGGGGTTAAATGTAGTTTCTGTTGCATGGACTGGTATTGCAGCAATGTTACTACTGTACACAGCCAGTTCATGTTACCTCTACATTTACATGAACGTTCTGTATCAGGAATAAAAGTTAACAGCAAGGAAGCAAAACTTATCATCTGGGATGAAGCCACTATGGCTAATAAGCACGCGTTGATGTGTGTAAATCGGTTGCTCAAGGACATCATGAATAACGACGTGCCTTTCGGAGGAAAAATTATCATATTAGGTGGAGATTTTAGGCAGGTATTGGCTGTTGTGCCTCACGCATCTAAAGCAGCATCAGTCCAAATGTCCTTTGTGGCCATTATTCAAAATTTTTAAACTCAACAAAGCTATGCGAGCGGATACAGATCAACGTGACTTTGCAAACTTCTTCATACAAATTGGTAACGCTGAATACCCTCACGTCGATGGAGAAAATTCAGAATTAGTCCCACGCTGAAAAATATTTCACGCTTTTCAAAAAATAGCGATTTTAGCACCTAAAAATGAACATTGTAAAGAAATCAATGACAAAGTTTTAGACCTAATCCCAGGATCATCGAGAACTTACATCAGTGTGAATAATTTGATTTCTGAAGATGAGAGTGAACTTCTACAATTCCCAATATAATTTTTAGACAGCATAGGCATAAGTGGATTGTCACCTCATATCCTTCGACTAAAAGAAGGCTCAATTGTGATTTTGTTGAGAAATATTAATGTTACCCAAGGTCTGTTGAACGGTACTAGACTGTTGGTTTGGAAGATGCATGACAATTGCTTACACCTGGAAATTATTACAGGCGTAAATGTAGGAAACAATGTCCTACTCCCTCGCCTTGACCTTACGCCATCAGATACTTCTATGCCATTTTCCGTCAAAAGGAGGCAATTTCCAGTACGTTTGGCTTTTTGTATAACTATCAATAAAGCTCAAGGTCAAACATTAGATCAAGTAGGCATTTATCTACCTCAACCGGTGTTTAGCCACGGACAACTATACTGTATACCGCACTATCGCGAGAAAATCCTTTCATCACGTCAAAGTTCAAATAGAACCAAAAGTCAAGCGATCAGCAAATGACAAATGGAAGGAAGTACTATTAGAATTTTGAAACGAATGTTGCGGAGGAGCACAGACCTCAGCAAACGGGGCGCAGATTAAATAACAATTATACAAGGACGTCCGTATCCCTAATACGATAACTGTCCTGTGGTAATTGTAAAAAAAAATACTATTGTCCTACATCGGTGATTACTATCCTACATCCTGTTATTTCATTCCCTCAGTTCTATAACAAAGATATACTCAATCAAATGTACAGCTTAATAAATGTAAATCCCTTCTGTGTGAGTTATCTTTTCATTTCTCATCAATCGCATTTACTTACTATTCTATCTGTAGGGGTGGAGGCGATAGCTGTCTTTACAGAGATGTGCAAATTATTAGGTTCGATGTCAGTTTTCCAAAATTGCATTTTTACTTTTCACGGTTTAATGCACTAAGTATGTTTACAAGGCGATGAAATTACTTCAAACGTTTAACCAAGACTCCTAATTATATTTTCATTTAAGAAACTCAAATTAAAATGATTTTTAGAATTTCCACTAACAGAGGAGCCTTGCAAATGCAGAATGTCACACGTTTCGTTTTTATTACTTCACTCTACTTTACGTGTGAATTTAGAGCGGAGGGATTTGGGGTATTTTAACTGATGAACGCTATTGAACTATTCAGAGATTCATGAAATATGCATTGAAATCACCTGACTTGAATTCTAAAGCCAATGAAAAATTGAAAATGGACCCAGCTCAGATATCTCTCGGAATCCAATAATCTGAAAGTTTCCAGACGCAATTCCTTATGGGAAAAGGTGTAATTCCACGGGAGAGGAAACACTACTAAGTAGGACAACAAAAGAAGTTGGTCAATAAAATGATTTTGAATAAAAGTAATTACGACTAATTAAAATTATTTATTTAATTCTAATAATTTGCACACCTCTATATGTTAACCAAGAGTTACATCTCTAAATTCAAATAAAAGAGACCCATCTTTTATTTTAAATCTATACCATTGTTCATAAGTAGACAAAACACCAAATTGTACCGCTGTAGCCTTAAATTGTGTGGATATCTCTATCTACTTAGTATAAAACCAAGTTCCCAATTCTTGGATGCAACGGGTAATCTCGAGAGCAACTTGATGGATTTTGATACGGTTTTCACCATTCTGTAAAGGATTTCTCGATGAAGGATTAGGTAGAAAAACATTTATTTATGACCAAAAGAAGCCGAGCATTTTCGATTTCAGTGAATTGAGTTGAAGAAAAACCTAACGTCCATGTGTCATTTTAAAAAAATCGATATTCTCTGAGAATTGTTCAGCATGAAAAGTTCTGAAAGAAAGTCCGCGACAGCTCCCACATCGACCACTGCCAGTGTTTTTACGTTTTCATTTCTTCCAGCAATCTCCATTCAGTGGAAATTTAAATTACTAGCTTCAGAGTGAGTTTACGAGCTTGCGAGCGACCTATCACCCTAGCTTCAGCCAGCATCAAACTGCCGAGTCGTGTCGAGTTAATTCTTCAGAGAAGAGTATAGCTTATGTGTTTGGAGTTAGCTGTTCACCTCGGCCTGACGTCCGTGCGCCTTTTAAGCTTAAGCAGGGTAAATAGGGGACACACACACAGAGGACAGGTAGACACCCACACATTTGATCTCATAAGTCTACTTCATCATTTACCCAAAAGCGACGGTACCGTAAATGTCTGTTCAGGTCACTAGCATGAAGACATGCAAATGCCATATGGACAGAAGTGCTGTAGGATTGTTGAAGTGAATGCTGCGGAGCAGCACGGGTCTTCTAGTTATTTAATAAATATTCCACTTCATTGATTTTCAAATGTCACACACAATCAGCAAATTAAATTACTACCACGCAAGTTAAAACACATTAATTCACAGAACTCACGAACACTTGCACTGTACTTGGACACCAGACAACTATAAATGTATAAATACAGTATAGTTGCCTCATTTTCCTGGTTAACGTGCAGCTCGCCTTTGAAATCTAGCAGGGCTGATATGTTTACATTCTATGGCTCCTGGAGCCAAGGCTTTTCCAGCGCGAGACACAGAGTTGTCAACTGATACGTGTGGGAGAGACAAGGTAGCCGCCAGGGCGAGACTATAGAGTCCAAGTGGAGTGATATAGGGAGCATTCTATTGGTCAACAACCGTCAGCTATTGGTCAGTAGCGAACAATGCTTAGTGTTGGCGCGTGCTACTGCCTTACGTTTGAGTCGCCGCAAGTTAACCAGGAAAGTGAGGCAACTATATACAGGGTGCTTCGAAAAAAGTGTCCGATATTGCAACAGGGGTTGGTATTGGTCAAAACGAGAAGAAATGTTCCCATAAACATATGTCCGGAAACAAATACCACGGGACAGGATGGGTAGGGTCCTTTCGGCCCTTTATGACGCACTATCCCTCAGTAGTTACCAAAGCTGATATTATTATTATTATTATTATTATTATTATTATTATTATTATTATTATTAAATTACAATTTATGGCTCATTGCGCATCTCTGATTTATTTCCTACAGATTGATTACTTCCTCTTTATTTTTGTATAACGGGATGTAAGATGGCATTGTGTCATCTGTCTCAGACATTTGCAATATCTCTTCTTGTCTATCTGGCCAGCCACTCAGGTCGGGGAACATTTTACTGCCTGGAGATGCATCGTGGTGACTTCCCTTGCTGTGTATTCAACAGGAAACATCAGTGTGCTTACGCATTGTGTCGGGTATTAAGGCTCCGTCTGCCTGTCGCCTAGTGTGTTGCAACATTTGCTTTGTATCTTGAAGCAACGACTGCAATCTGCCTTCCTTTGCCATGAAAACTAATGTAGTTTCATGCATTTAAGCGATATCAGACACGAAATAATTAATTAGTCCTCACTGATACTAATGTGACTTTTCTAGTCCCAAGACTGGAAGGGTACAATACACTGCACCCTTGCCCAGTCATTTCGGAGAAAACTTGTGTTGGGCGAGTGAATGAATGAAAATCCACAGCCTGCTTCCAGTCTCCGACCGGGTCAGGAATGGAATGAATGAAGCCCCCATCTAGCGGCGAGGATATGAAATGTGCCGGCTGCCGAGGCCTGACGCACTCCTCTGGGGCAATGATTAAATGAATGACAGATGAAATGAAATGATAGTGGCGAGTGTTGCTGGAATGAAATTTTGACAGGGAAAACCGGAGTACCCGGAGAAAAACCTGTCGGCCTCCGTTTTGTCCAGCACAGATCTCACATGGAGTGACCGGGATTTGAACCACGGATCCAGCGGTGAGAGGCCGTCGTGCTGCCGTCTAAGCCACGGAGGCTTCACCGTTAAATTATTGTTGTGTTTAATTATATCAGGTGCAGCGGATATCCTTACTAAGTTTATATTTGCATGTACGGTAGTCTTGACGGTACGGCATCTTGTTCATTTCATTTCACCTGTTAATTTTGCGGTGGCAGCTGAAATTGAGACAAAGTTGTATTGCGGGTCTTGAACGATTCAGTGAAATACTGGGATTCTGAAACTTAGGCCTGTAGCATAAAATATGCAATGTCTATACTTGCAACGTTTGAACGATTTGATTGCAAATTTTGAATTTGCTGGCACCACCAAGGTAATTATTACCAGCTTCCACTGATAGAAACTGCCAAAATCAGCATAATAGAGATCTTAAAACATAACTGATAATGCTAAAAACGTCAAACTGTCCAGTGAACCAGCACTGTCGGATATGAGGATTCAATTACATTTACATCAACCATTAAAAGTACCAGTGAAGAACACGGGTCCAGTCGACAGGGTCTGTGTTCCTCGATCAATCTTCTTCTCACGTAAGCAACTGATTGCTTCCACTTTCTTTTTTAGGCACTTGGAGTTCACTTCACCTTCTAAACACTCAATTGCTTCATTCAATAAATGTCCACGGATGCAATTCTTGATACCTGATTCAATCGAGTCCAAGACTTCTTGAAGCACTGCACTGTTCCTATGCTCCACAGGTAAGAGGTCCAATAGAATCCGCTTCTCAACTGGACCAGTAGAGCGAGACTGATTCCCGTTGTCTAACGGAACAGTCTGCTCATGCTGTCCATGACTATTTGGGGCTTGTCTCTGACTTCCTTCCAACAGAATCCGCTTCTCAACTGGACCAGTAGGGCGAGACTGATTCCCGTTGTCTAACGGAACAGTCTGATCATGCTGTCCATGACTATTTGGGGCTTGTCTCTGACTTCCTTCCAACAGAAACCGCTTCTTAACTGGACCAGTAGAGCGAGACTGATTCCCGTTGTCTAACGGAACAGTCTGCTCACGCTGTCCATGACTACTTGGGGCTTGTCTCTGACTTCCTTCCAACAGAATCTGCTTCTCAACTGGACCAGTAGAGCGAGACTGATTCCCGTTGTCTAACGGAACAGTCTGCTCATGCTGTCCATGACTATTTGGGGCTTGTATCTGACTTCCTTCCAACAGAATCCGCTTCTCAACTGGACCAGTAGATCGAGACTGATTCCCGTTGTCTAACGGAACAGTCTGCTCACGCTGTCCATGACTATTTGGGGCTAGTCTCTGACTTCCTTCCAACAGAATCCGCTTCTCAACTGGACCAGTAAAGCGAGACTGATTTCCGTTGTCTAACGGAACAGTCTGCTCATGCTGTCCATGACTATTTGGGGCTTGTCTCTGACTTCCTTCAGAACCTAGTGGAAAAGCTTTTTCAAGTTGTTGTGTGTTTAATCTCTTTTCTGATGTCGAACATCTACTGGTATTGAATATTTGTCTCCCTGATTTCAGAGTTTGTTTCTGAAGATCTTTAAGCTCATTAAGGAGCTGCTTATGAGATGATTCTAAGGGAGGCTGACTAAATACTGGCATCAATCTTTCGAAAGCATTTGAATTCTGATGAGCGGCTTTAACTGAAAGCTGCTGGTTGTAGATTTGATTGGGCTTTTCACATCTATCCAAGATCTGTTTCTCAGGAACTGTCTTGGGCAGTATATTTGCAGTGAAGTTCAGAGAGTGAGGGCCACATGAATTTTTCTGATTTGCCATTCTCCACATAAGGGCAGCACGAAGAGTTGAACTGATAGATCCGGAGTGGCAGAAATTGAGCACTTCTTGCTGCTGGTGAATTTCATCAAGCACGAGGGATCCAAACCAAACGTTTGGTGCGTGTGACTCCGGACACAGAAAGTATTGGAATTTGTCACCTAGTTTGAAGATGTGAGTGAGGTTGAGACCTCCCAGCGACACGCCGAAAAGTAAGGTATTCGCTGACTGGAAGTGCACTACTTTGTTGACATCCAGCAGCACACTGTAGTCATCTCTTAGGGTGATGAGTAACCCTGACGAAACAGAGCATGTCCTCCAAGCATCAGCAGCGACCCAGACACCACACTTGCTCTCGATAACCATGGTAACACTATCGCCATTCTTAAGACTCGGGAGTTTAGCCTTGCTCACCAGCACGGGAACATTCTTAATGGTCGCAATAAGTGTATCCGAGTTCAGCATTTCCAACACTGGGCGAGTGAAAAGTTACAATTAGGCAACAATGAAAAATGGCTTCAAAAATATAAATATCACCAGTCTCTTAGTCTTATTTAAGCTATAGTGCCACAAGTTCATCTAAAGCCCCGGAAAATATGCCAATTACTAGGCTTCCCCGTGCTCTCTTGCCACTCCCCCGCGACAACAGAGCCCCACTCAGGGCTTCAGTTGAACTTATGTCTCAAATCTTAGCGATCGACAAAATTATTTATATCTGTTCTGGGCGTTATCATTCCTTATGATGGTATTTTATATAAATCATTTGCCATTCAATAAAAGGGAGTGGCTACTCCAGCCTATCGGAGTGGAGCACAGAAACTTAGTATTAACATTCTTCACTTCCCAACCATAAGAAGGTTTTTATTGTACTCCGATTAAGTGATCTGGAATCAATAGAACACGACAGGCAACAAATATCGTGTCTAAGAGTGCAACTTCCAATAATCAGAATTAAGATGCGTCCTCTAATAGATCAGTGGCACAAACCGGAGAATACAAATTCGAAACGCGCGCGGTCCGGACTATTCAATTCCCTACCTTCCGTCATAGAGCCTTGCACTTTCAGTACAATGCTCGACCTAAATTTGAAAGCTTCCATTTTTCAATCGATATGTTATTCGAATTATGTTGATACAATTCTTGTTACAGATAACCGACATGAGGATCACCGCTTTTACCCTCGCTCTGTGTGTGGTGGCCGCCACTTTAAATCAGCCCGGGTTGGATACCTGGTTGTGTCGGGATACACGACAACTCTCCGTCGTAATTCTCGATAGCAAACACCATTTGATCAACAATCTGCTGGGCTCCCTCCAACAGCGAGGGGATCTCACACTACGAGTGACCAACCAACAGCACCCTCAGCACCAGAGCTGAAATCAACCAGGCGCATTTACTAGTAGCAGAGAATATACAAGTTGTGTCTCGATATATCGTCTTGGCCTCTGAACCAGCACAATATGGGGCTCATGATACCTATAAGGTAGCGTTCCGCCCACAATCAAAGGTGCTCATAATGATTATCAAACATGTATCAATGTGTTCCAGGGATTCCGCGAACTCGTATAAAGATCTGTTACATTTTATATGGAAACGCACGGGAAATATAAACACGGCAGTCATAGAAGAAGACTTTGGAATGTGCAAAACTAATACGATTGGCTCGTATTTCTCATTCAATCCTTTTGTCTCAGTTCGGGGTGTTTGGTGTGGCGAGTTACGGGTTCACGATGATGGCTTTGCAAACATGTCGTCTGTTCTGAAGGTTCAGTGGAATGACCTTAAGGGGTATGGTTTGACGGTGGTTTCTATATGTAAGAGTGACTGTAAGTCACATATCATTCACAAAGTTACAATATCTCTGACATATACTCTGTTTGAATCTTTCATGTTTGCTGAATTAGAGAAAAGAATGAATGTCAAATTTGTTGTTTTGGATCTATACGAAAAAACAAAGAACCAAGTTACAGCTTACCAATACATATGGCAGGCATTTGATTCCGGTAAAATTGACTTCATTGGACGTCCATTTGGCTTGAGGCATACTGGTATTATATGTTTTTTCCGCCTGTGACTAGAACAACATATGTGTTTCTTGTTCCAAAATCCGGATTGAAGTCTCCTTTCACCTTACTTTTCCGCTGTTTATCCCCTGCAGTATGGTGCACGTTAGTTGTAACTTATATTTTCACCTCCTTGTCCTTCCATTTTGTGAGTAAATTTTTCATAAACTTCAGGGATGTTGCCTTGTCCACGTCCTTTCTTAGCATTCTCATCATTTCGGTGTCTGCCTGCTGGAAAAGAATTGGGCGTGTTAATTCCCACCCGCAGAGACTCCTATTAGCTTTTTGTTCACTAACAAGTAGTGTGGTAGTAGTAAATGCTTTCTTGGGCGTCATGATAGGCCTCACTGTGAATCCCAGTTCCCAACGCGATATTCATATATTACAAGAACTTGGAGAATCAAATCTATGGATGGATACAATGATTAAGAATGTAATTTTCTCAGAGGATGAGGGGGCATTACCTCAAACAATTGTACAGAAAATTGCGGAAAATACAACCTACGAAGATACCCATAGAATTTGGTATAGCGCTATACTTAAAGATAGAGGCATGATCACTACTCTAGGTCAGTTGGAGAATTTTCGTGAAAGATTCCCAGGTCTTATAAATGAGTTACACGTATTAAAGGAACCCGCAGGAATGGTAATAGCTGGTTATATCAGTAAACCGTCTTCACCATTCTATGAGCCATTCAGCAGAATTTTCCTTTTATCCTTCGATCGTGGTTTACATCAATTTTGGAGAAACTTGGAAGAGAGGTTTCTTAATACTCATTATGTTCGCAGCCAGTTCCCAATGGTTCTGGCAAAGTTCAAGATATATTGCATGAAGGATCTTGCTTCAGCCTTTCTTATCTGGATGACTGGTGTTATAATCAGTTGTCTGGTATTTCTTTGGGAATATTTCTATCGCGTGAGAAATAATTAAACTACTGAACCACACGCAAACATTTTAACCACACACCATAATGATATTCATTTTTATATACACAATATTAATGTAATTCACTTGCGTTAAAATAAAATAATTTCTACAAAGAACTGGAATCACAACGGCACAATTTTTTCTTTACATCCATGCTTAGCATCCTTTTCCTTAGTCAGCATCACAGGCGCAGAATAGTTACTGGAAGTACCCAGTACATTCAATAATCCCAGCTTCAAGCATTTCTTTCACTTAAACATCAATTATGTGTCTATCATTGTACTAACCTTATAGGGTGCTTGATGTAGAGGTGTATTGTGCTTGAGATTGAAGCGATGTTCTATCAGATTTGTCTCGCGTAGTTCCTTTATGGATGTAGCAAAAATGTCGTTGTATTTGTCTAGTAGTTGCGTTAGTTTTCGCTTCTGATTTAGGGTCAGGTCACCGTTGATGTTGTACGCCTTTTTCTTGTCGTGCGGTGTAATACTAGTTTCCATCACAGGAATGTGAACTGTTTTCTGTGGTGTATCATTTATCCATTCGATTGTGGAATTACTAGGAATGTAAACAATGTTTTCGTCATTGTTTATTAAGGTTACTTTGGTTGCGTTGGTGTGTATTTTCTCCACTGGGATAATAATTTGAGGATTTTGCTTCATTTTAGATCTATTAACAATTGAGAGTAACTTTTGAATGGATGGCCTAAAGGAAAATGTGACCGATATTTTTGAGATGGATTTTGGAGGTAGGGAAATTTCTTTAGTGGTGGATCATCTGATATCATTTGAAAATATAGAATCAGTGTTGATATTCGATAACCTGGCAATTTCTCTTTCAGTTTCTTTGTTTCCTGTGCAATTCTCTTGTTGAAAGTTGCAATTTATCGTTCCCTTCTGTGTACTGAGTTGGAGAGATTTTTTATCAAAGTTAATATTAACTCTAAACTTTGCCAGAAAGTCTGTGCCTATAAGGCATGATGCTGCAAGGTCTTCAATCACATGCATTAAAAAGAATGTGGTGAAATTCTTAAGTTGTATTTTCACATATTAGTACAGGACAGCTGCACAGAAAAAAAAAACTTTTGTTACAAAAACTGTGCTATGGTTGGCTTTTTGTAAATCGTTAGAAAAGCACAAAAAAGCTTAACTCTGAATTTTAGAATAATTTGCTCGATCATTTTGTCGGAAAACTCAAAAAAACAATGAAAAGCTTTTTTCTCTGAATCGACGTATTTTAAAGAATGTTTTAAACAAAAATGTAGAGGACATTGTCACCTACAATTCGTCTCATTGAGGTCATGTCATACGTTTTGAAATGCAGAAGCTAGGTGGCACCAAAGTTTCCAAAAAAGTGTTTTTTCACTTTTTTCCAAGAAAAAATATTTTGTTCACAAAAGAGCGAATTAGAAATTTGTTCCTCTCAAAATTGTCTACAACATTTATTGAACCATTTTTTTACTCCGCTTTACCGTTCCAAAGTTATAGTCTGCCGAAGTGTGAAAGTTGTACTATTCAGATGGCACAAAGGTTAATATGTGTACAGTTATGATTGATACGTTGCGATTGAAATTGATATGATTGTTTGAGCTAATTAACGAACACAGCCCGCGTCCTGTTTGACCGAGCCTTAGGCAGCTGTCCGACACCGGTCCCTGTCTAAATTATGCCCATCGCTCTCTCCGCAGTAACAATAGTAGTCTTGACTACGCAGCGTTGCATTTGCTGCGCTATAACTTTGGAACGGTAAGTCTGAGGAAACAAACGTTTAAATAAATGTTGCAGACAATTTTGAGAGGAACAAATTTCTGATTCACTCTTTTGTGAAAAAACTATTTTTTCTAGGACAAAAAGTGAAAAAACACTTTTTTGGAAACTTTGGCGCCACCTAGCCTAGCTTCTGCATTTCAAAACGTATGACATGACCTCAATGAGACGAATTGTAGGTGTCATTTGTTTTGTTTAAAAAACTTTTTCTTGAAAATACGTCGATTCAGAGAAAAACGCTTTTCAATGTTTTTATGAGTTTTCCGACGAAATGATCGTGCAAATTATTCTAAAATTTAGAGTTAAGCTTTTTTTGAGCTTTTCTAACGATTTACAAAAAGCCAACCATAGCACAGTTTTTGGAACAAAACCATTCCAGCTGTACTGTACTATATGAGGTCCTTACCACATTGAGGTCTTCATTGTTTGCTGCGATAAGTTGAATCCCTCCTCTAATAGGTCGGATGTATTTGTCTTTCACAAGACTGTGCGAAATGCACGAAATTCCAGCGCCAGTATCAATCAGGGTCTCAGTGATTACCTCGTTAATTCTGGTCTTGATTTTCACGGGTATGTTTCTAGTATGTTGATCTAGGCTGTTTATGCCAAGTAACTAATGTCTGACGTCATTGGATGGAGCTGGCCGCTTAAATGGTGTTGGCCTTATCCTGCTTCAGGGGCGTATATACATTTTTTTCGGGCGGGGGGGCTGACTATCCTGGAAAATTGTGAGTACTTAATGAATGTTCTATTATAGCCTGTGGAGTATGAATGGCAAGTATCTAAATGGATTACTTGTTAATTTATTCAGCAAACTTTACAAATTGATAAGCATTTCTTAAAAGTACTGTGAAATACATTGTATTTTGTAACCAAGTTAGCTTTTTCGGGGGGGGGGGGCCTCAGCACCCCCCTTATATACGCCCCTGTCCTGCTTTAATCATATGCCTCGCGTGTCTTAATTGTAACCGTGTTAGGCTGATAAGAAAATACACTAGTGGCGATCTCAGAATTAGCAGTACTGATAGACTCCTTCCGTGTGGGTGTCATGTTAAGAAGTGCTGAATGTTGCCTCGTGGTGTCACCCGGTGTGCAGTCGACGGAATGCGCTGTTTGCACAGGAAGGCAGAATGTCTGTTTGTGGCATTCTTGTTGGGGTCAAAACTGTATGACCGGTGAATGTCCTGATTTGTTTTGATAAGTTTCATTGTCGGCTCTTTGCCCATAGTATACAGTAGTTTTGCTGTGTACTGGATTGGCATTTTAATCTTGGCTCATTCGGTTTACAATAGGAATAAACATTGTTCCTCACTATCTTGGTGAGGGGAACTGTAGTATTCCCTGACGACAGTCTAAGTATGTTCCATGATGGTCGTGGTGGCCGTGTTAGTGTAATGTCTTGCACCTTGGTGTTCCTTGCATTGCAATAAAGGAGCTAAGATGGCGAACTGTTGAAGTGAATGTGTAGTATCAAGACCAACTACAATCCTCAGACCTTAATGTAGAAAAAACATGGCGGCGATGGTTGCCATACCAATAGCAAAGATCATGTAATCGGGCTTGTCTCAGTTCGTGTAAATTATTATTTTTACTCACCTAAGAGCATAACAGATATCACAAGACGAGTCTAGGTTCCGAAGAAATATGCATCAATAATTTAGACTTACCTGAATTAATGTATCTATATTGTGCTGGCCTCGAATTATAGGTCTCTTCGTCTTCACCCAAAGGGCAGCTACAATAGTCTCACTGTTTCTGTGGTTGAATAAGAAGCTTTTTGGCGAGTTATCACGATTTGTATTTAAGTTCAGTAATTATAGATTAATATTATTAGCAAAAAAAAAACAGATTCTGAAGTAGGAGAGAAGAAAGTACCCGGTTTCTGAAGTGCTGTCCCAGCACATGCAGAGTATTTGTGTACACAATCGGAATGAGAATAGTTGCCTGAAATAATCAAACCAACGCCATAGAGATACAATTCAATTAAGACCTCTCGTGGAGTTGTCTAAAATCTCGGGTAAAACATCACACCGAATTAGTTGATTGAAATATGCAAAGAAGTCGTCATGTGGATATCAGAACATAATTATGGAGAATACTACACACAAGGGACACGATAATATGTTACCATCTAACCTATTAAACATTCGCTGTTACCGGTATTATACGGTTGTACGCTGGAAATAGTTGATTTAGTAAAGTACTATATGTTGGAAAGCACCATCTCCCTCTTGCGGATTTATCGCAGCACACCATCTCGCAATATAAGTACATAATTGGCAAGATACTCACAACACTTTATTACACACATCATAATAAAAAGTAACTTGCAAGCTGTAAGAATCACAAAAGTATGAATAAAACAATGAGTTCACTGTTTGGCACAGGGGGAACATCTTCCTTAACTAATAAAACAGAAGTTCGCTGTATTATTTGACGTGTATACAAGGCAGTGTAGAACATCTTCCAGACTGGTAAGGATTTACGGAGGCACATATTGCTGAGCGTTCAAGATAACGTCATCGGTTTGGTCTAGCCGTAGATGCTCATTTTTCCCTTTACGTACTTAAGTTCGACACTACTTAAGTGTACTAAGCTATTATTATATTGTCAGTAACTAGCAAATCATTGCGGTGTATATTCTTGAGACAGTTCTATTATGCTTTAGTCTTAGGTACTTCAACATCCGAAGTAAATGACACATTGCCATCGGTCGACTGGGCAATCATCACACAAACGAACCAGTCCATATTAAGCGTATTATCACATATTTGCATACGATTGCAGTACATGAACGTGAACTGGACTTTACAGACATACAGAAGACACTAACAATTAGAGATGAGCGTCAGTTTATCCCAACCTTCATCAAACGAAGCTAATCAAAGCTAAATATTGTATCCCAGCAACGAATGTAAACAAACAATATGCCGGGGCTTCAGCATACGCCATTTTCACACTTTCGAGACCTGCATTAAGGTCTGAGTTTTGTAGTTGGTCTTGGTAGTATTATAGAGCTTACACTTTCTTTCGTTCTTTCACTTGCCATAGGACGCGCCACCGGCGTATGGTTAAGCATTACCAGCTTCCGGTTTAGTAGTCAGGTAATGGAAGCAATGGGAACTGTGTACTACAATTTTCCTTGCAAGTAACTAAGCAAATTATTGTTGTTAGGAGAAATAAAAGTTGTAAAATGCACCAAGAGCGATATGATCTTCCGCTGTGTCCAATGAGAAAGCTCTGCATGTGTTTATTTCTCATGTATTAATGATGTGAAATGTCGGCTAACGTTGTGCCGCTTACAACACTCGCAGTCTCTAAATGTTGCTCATTTTCCCGTCAATTTACAACAGATTATGTTTGAATTTTTTTTAAAAGAACGTGACGAAGAAAGTGTTTCTCCAATTGAATGATTGTATTTAACCGTATGCACGTCGTATAGCCTACTCTTGGCAAGGTTGTTTTTCTCACAGAGCAACTTTACACCGTAGTAGGCACGCAGCTCTTTGTATTTAGTTTTCAGGCAACTTGTTTTAAATTATTGACTAAAATATTTGTAAAGACAGACAATCCATGCCTCCATTAGAAGGTTCATTAGAAGTTCGTTTTTGATATTTGCCTTTTCAATTATTACCGTAAGGTAGCGTACCGTACCGTAATTTACGTAGACATTACTTTAAAAAGTTTATCGCCAGTTGTTTGGTCTATTAACTTACGGTAATATTTTCCATACTGAAAACTAGGCACGGTTGGATTTAAGGTGAAACCGAATGTGCTATCAAATATCGCTTTCTTGCAATAGACCTAAGTAACCTACGTAGAATATGTACCGGTATGTAATTATAAAATGATTATTGGTTAAATACATGTTAATAGATACCTAGGCTATTATAATTATAATGATTAATTAAATGTTAAAGAAGAAACAACGAGTTGTTAGTAAATATTAGGCCTACCGGTATGGCGAATAGACTATAGCTCGTTTCGTCACGTTTTAACATTTATACGGGTCAAGTTAATGCATAATATACCAATATAACAACCGGTTAGCAAATGGTTATAATATTCTTCCATATAAGAAATTTAATTGGCACCAATTTAATACAATCGTAGTCCAAGAGATGTTACACCACTGCCGTTTGATATGTGCAGATCGCACACTGTTTAACCAAGCTGTTGGTTATGGTCGTTTCTGTTGCGAATTTTTACTAATTACTCTTGTCTTTGGAAAATTCAAGAAAGGCCAACCCTCTAATGTTTATTTCATCTCCATGGACTGTTTTCTCATGAATTTCATTTGCTCCAGGCTGCGTCTAACACTCGGCTGAATTCGCCGTTGATCCCGTCCTTTGCAGAAACAAAACCGCAATTCGAAATAATAATGAAAATAATCACGGACGATTCATTGGCAATGAAAATCAAATGGAGATTCACGGACCGGAAGTTCGTTATGCCTAAGCTCCGGTGCCATTTTAACTCGTGGAAGCTCTATATTAGTCCACTAAAAGAAAAACGCTATTATATTCCCCAGAATATAACAACTGTAACTTCTGTCTCGGGACAGTCGGATGAGGAGCCGCAAAGATGCGCGCGCACCCAGCAGCGAGGAGCATTTGAATAGCGCCGACTTGAAATGCTCCTTGCTGACTCATTGTGTGATTGTTACCTACAACAACAAAAACAACAAATCAACGACAGTGAAAAAATTGAACACAAAAAACAACTCAACAAACTATTTAGCGATAAAAAATTTATACATTCGTCGTTATCATTTACACACCACTTATTGAAGTAGACAACTCGGTCGGGGTCCATGCACGGATGAGCCTGCTTGGTGTTCCTAGGCAAAACCCCACACAAGACACGGCATAAACCTAGAAAAATTGCTGAGTTTTAGGATTCCTATTCCTTGTAATATATCCACATAGCAACATTTCTGCAAAGGACGGGATCAACGGCGAATTCAGCCGAGTGTTAGACGCAGCCTGGAGCAAATGAAATTCATGAGAAAACAGTCCATGGAGATGAAATTGGGTGAAGAAGACGCCATAAGAGAAAAGGAAGGGAAACATATGGTTCTGGGGACTTTTAGACAGTGGGTGAAGAAGAAAAACATTCCAATATTTTAAAATTGTTTTGCTGCGCAATTCATTTTTTGGACTTTACACCAACTATTCAGTAGCAAATATCAACCAATCTCAATAATATTTTTGTAGCATGTGAAGATATCTATCTCCCATAATTCTGTGCATCCATATTAGTTAAAATAGTTATCGTTTATTTTTAAATAATTTTTAACTTTAATTTTTGGAAATAAAAATTAATTTTGTGAAACAATTTTTTATTTCAGGAACTATTTCATATTTTTCCAAACCCATGCACAGAATTATTAGTCTGTGCAATGAGTACATAGTGTAAAAATATTGTAAAGTTTCAGTAATTTTTAGTGGTAAATAGTTGGTATCAATGTTTTTAAGGAAAATACTATCTTTTAGTAATTTCTGCCCATACTGATCAACTGAAAGGAATAATTTTTCACTTTTTGCGTTATGAAAGATGTTGGTCTATGGAAATAAAATTTGGTGCAGTTTGGATCACTGGGAGCAAAAAAAAATTTTTTGGGTAGCCTATAATGTCCCCTTAAAGAACCTTCCACTAATTACACCTGTGTGAAGCTAAATTGTATAGGTAAGGAATGTAAACAACGCTCTTAGGTTTCTACGTTCGTTGCCAAGAGCCGACTGCGGTGGCGTCTAGTAGCTAAGTTCTGAACTAGGCCTAGTAGTCGTTGACGATGGCGTTTGGCGGCAAAAGTAGGAACTATTTGAAAAATTCAAAGTTGCAGTCCTTACTTGAGTTAAAAAACAGATACACACATTAATACAGCCATCACAATTAACACCGGTTATCAGACAGATTCTACACACACCCAAAGTACACGGGGCTACATGACCGCGTTGTCGCAGCCCCTAAACTGAGGAACCAACCAACCAAATACAGAACGTGTCATAGGCTAATATTATTATTCTGGGATAAATTTTGAACTATTTAAATAGTATCCGTCCATGGTTTTAAACAGTATTTGGGGAAAATAGAATTTTAAATGAGAGAAAACATGTTT
Source organism: Meconema thalassinum (assembly GCA_946902985.2). Lineage (NCBI taxonomy): Eukaryota > Metazoa > Arthropoda > Insecta > Orthoptera > Tettigoniidae > Meconema > Meconema thalassinum. The sequence continues at coordinate 184,271,223 of OX336393.1, forward strand.
ACTATCGTCCTCGTAGATCATGTAGACAAAACTAAGTTGCAATATTGTTGTACGACGTGAGGAGGATATAATAAAATAATTAAAAAGAAGTAAAAAATTTCGCCCTTGGATAGCCTTGAACCCGGGATCTCCAAAATAACAAGCGAGCGCGATACCTCTTCCACACTTTTCCAACAGACTTTAGCGCATTTTGTTACGCTCCTTAATAGTGCGTATGGTTAAATATCCAATTATTACAGTTAGATCTTAAATATTGATTGGAATGCATTCATTCTGTACCAGGCATATTTTGAAATGTACTTAAAGCAAGTTTCACGACCGCTTTGCGTTAATAATGCAAATCGACTGTAAATGTTACCCCGAAACGACAACCGTCCTCCATGTTTTATTGAAGGTAACAATCACACAATGAGACAGCGAGGAGCATTTCAAGTCGGCGCTATTCAAATGCAAGCAGTTTACTGACGTGCAGGCCAGGATTGGGAAACTGAAGCAGTCATCAAGATGTTTCCTTTGTCTCAACCGCGGCCATTCAGTTAGGAACTGCACAAAACGTGGGAAGGTCACATGCTCAAAGTGCCAAGGATCACATCATCACTCGATATGTGCAAGTTCTGTTCATGACTCAACAATGACAACAGTCCACCAAATTGACACTCACTTGCAGGATTTCACGCACTTACAGACAACTAGGGTGCGGATTATCGGACCGACAGGACTGAGCAAGGTGACACGTTGCATCTTGGACGCAGGCAGTCAATCGAGCTTTATATGCACATCGCTCGTCAATTCGCTCAATCTGGAAATAGTAGCTGAACGAAGCGTTACCATCACTGCCTTTGAATCAAGTGAAGCTAATCCAGGGAAACGTCGATTGGCACGTTTCAAGATGCAGGGACTTTGCAACAAGTCAACCACAGTAATCCATGCACTCGAGAGCAACAATACGTACTCCACGCATCCAACAACACCACAGGACATTTCTTCATTAGCGTGTACACGTAAGGTGTCGTTGGCAGATCCGAGAGATGATTCAGCGAACCTGCCGATAGAAATACGACTAGGTGCTGACCACTACTGGAAGTTGATGAAGGATACTCCACCCATACGCATTTCCCCTTCACTTGTTCTACTCCCCTCGACCTTAGGATGGATACTCAGCGGAAGCTGATCAGGAATCACTATCCAGAATGTCAACGTAAACAAAGTAGAGCTTACAGAAGAATATCCCATACACGATAACCAAGTCCGCCGGTTTTGGGATCTCGAAACCATGGGTATAAGAGACACTGAATCAAAAGTGCAGTCTCTCAGTACTAAAAACTCCAAAACCCTCCAAGAGTTTCACGACTCATTTAATATTGAACACGGCAGAAGAGTAGTTTCACTGCCAAAGAAAGATCATTCACCTCTGAATAACAATCGCGCAAATGCTGAAAGGCGCTTGCAGACTCTAACTCGTGCATTTGAGAAAAATATGAGTATAAAGTTATGTACCACCAACAGATGTTAAACTATATCATCCAAGGACAGGTAGAAGTTGTCAACACAAATACTCAACAATTTTCATCATTTTATCTGCCTCACCACGCCGTCAAGAAGGAAAAACAAGGACTTGAAAAATGGCGAATTGTGTTTGACGCATCATCTCACGCATCCGGATCCCCATCACTGAATGGTATCCTAGAAACTGGACCTAATATCGTACCAGAAATGATTGCTATACTACTTAGATTCAGATTATTTAAACATGTGATGTCAGGCAGGCATTCCTACAACTGTCTTTGGACCCGGTTGACAGAGATTTAACCAGGTTCTTATGGTTCCGTGTGGTATCAACCGATGATGGCCACTATCAAACTACGAACGACGTTCTCACATACCGGTTTACCAGATTACCATTTGGTCTTTCATGCAGCCCATTTCTGTTATCTGCAACCCTTAGAGAATTAGCTACAACACACATACGCTCATTTCCTTCCGCAGCCGTGCTTGTGGATAAATGCACGTACATGGATGACTTCGTTACTTCACGCACGGAAGAATCAGAGCTCTTCACAATATACACAGAGCTTACAGCACTCATGGGAATCATCAAGCTTCCCATGTCGAAGTGGGTCACCAACTCGGTATCACTTCAAGAAACTTGGAAAACACAAGGTTTAACACCACAGATAAATGCTCAGGTCCTGGGAATTGATTGGAATACCAAGCGTGATTTACTTTCTACGTCGTCCAATGATATCCTGAAAATTCTTTCGGAGCAACATGCTACTAAGCGAAACCTACTTCAAATAACCTCCAGAGTGTACGATCCACTCGGTCTCTACTCACCAATAACAATACTCGGGAAGTTACTTTTTCAAGAGACCTGGTGCCGAGGGATCGGTTGGAACGAAACACTCCCCCCCCCCCCTGATATCGGTGTGAAGTGGTCATTATGGTGTTCAAATCTAACATACCTGTCAAACATACGCTCTTCACGCTGGGTAGGAGCCTTAAACCACCAACTTGAAGGCTCCACACTTCATGTTTTCTGCGACGCTTCTGAAAGGGCGTATGGTGCAGTCATATATCTACGCACACAGTCAGAAGTAAAAACAACAGTAGAACTGGTTTGCAGTAAAGCCAGACTTAGCACCAATAAAAAGGGTCACACTTCCTCGTCTAGAATTGCTTGCAGCTGTAGTAGGAGCAAGACTTTTGCATTACTTCTGCCAGGCCACGAGTAACGACATTACAAAGGCAACATTATGGACGGATTCCACCATCACCCTTGGCTGGATACGCAGTGAACCTCGTCGCTGGAAGACCTTCGTATATAACCGCGTTACCAAAATCGTCGCATCAACTTCACCCTCCCAGTGGAGACACTGTCCAGGAACTGACAACCCAGCAGACAACCTGTCCCGAGGTCTTCAAGCCTCGGAACTGGCATCAACAGACACATGGTGGTACTGCCCCACTTGGCTCAAGGACTCATCAGAATTATGGCCTCATGACTTTGTACCCAAGCATTCTTCACTCCCAGAAGCGAGAAAAGCGATACATCAAGTGCTCGTAGTCACCACAGACGAACCCTTTATCACTTTTTCTAACTTTAGCTCTTACACTATGCTACTCCGTACGATTGGCTGGATTCTTCGGTTTTGCAATAATCTTCGCAGATCAAATCATCAACACGGCGATTTAACAGCTTCCGAAATAGATAATAGTCGCACTATGTTAATCTCCGTTGCCCAAAGGGAGAGTTTTCCAGCGGAATACGAGGCTCTAATGAAAAACTTACCACTTCCAAGGAAATCCAAAATTACGAACTTTCAGCCCTTCAAACAAAATAATTCATCCGTTTAGGAGGTCGGTTTCGGTTTATGGACGCATCCTTTAATGAACAACATCCTCTCATCCTATCCTCATCTACTGATTAGACACACTCATGTCACGCTGCACCATTTAGGATTAAGGATTGTTTCGGAATTACGAGCACAGTTTTGGATTATTCGCGCACGACAAACAATAAGGAAAGTTCTCCGCACATGCTTACCTTGCAAACTTGCAAACAACCCCCACGGACAAGCACCTGAAGCTCCACTACCAGCGGGCAGAGTTCGAGGCTCACTCCCATTGTTAGCCACAGGACTAGATTTCGCGGGGCCACTATATGCGAAACACAACAATACCGTCTCCAAGGTTTACGTTCTGTTGTTAACCTGCGCCACAACTAGAGCAGTTCATTTTGAGCTCAGCGGTAGAGGTATTCCTCACACGGTGTACTCCGACAACCCAACTTCCTTCCACGCAGCCAAAAAATAACTGAGAGAACTATGCACCATTTTCAAGGAAGACAAAACTGCCCACTACTTCGCCACAAACTGCAGCCACTGGAAGTTCATCGCGCCACGGGCGGCTTGGTGGGGAGGATGGTGGGAGAGAATGGTCGGCACGGTAAAGCGCTGCTCAAGGAAGACCCTCGGACGCAGACAAGTGGACCATGAAACTTTGAACACCATCCTTACCAGTGTAGAAGCCGCAATAAATTCACGCCCGTTCGAAGACCCAACGGACACCATATCACACGCCCCGTACAGCTGGTCATCCCCCTGAGGTTGACCAGGGTGGGGAGAATGTGGGGAACTGTAGTATTCCCTGACGACAGTCTATGTATGTTCCATGATGGTCGTGGTGGCCGTGTTAGTGTAATGTCTTGCACCTTGGTGTTCCTTGCATTGCAATAAAGCTAAGGTGGCGTACTGTTGAAGTGAATGTGTAGTATTATATTAGTCCACTAAAAGTAATCGCTATTCATATTCCCCCAAATATAACGGCTGTAACCCCCACACTTGGGTTCGTTTCTCGTATTCCCAGGACTTTCGTTTGTTTGTAAACTGCCCTTGCAGTATCTTGGTGCTTGTTAGGCTATTCGTGCCTGATAATGACCTGCGTCTGGATTCCCCGTGAAAAGTAAATGCATATTTTCGGAAAAACCTGTACACTGTAATATAGCCCTATTAGCTTTTAGTACGTGTACATCTATGTCATGTTCTATTGCTTTCGACAGGGCTATTATCTCTATCGAGGATGCAAAAATGCCGTCTCTAAGCATGTACGCCAAGTATTCTTCAGGATTTTGAAATAGATTATCCTGGCTGTCGGTAACGTAGTTGGCATATTCTGACCTATTGTTCTGTATGTATTGCGAGTCTTTTTTCCGCAGAAAACTGTGGTTTTACTCGGTACCATACAATAATACTCTAGCTGCACCCATTTCTCATTACGTCTCTTATCTTATAATTTTGTTCGAGGTCCACACTGACCGAAATTGAATTTATAATAAACTTGTGTGGAGCCTCCGTACTTAGTTTCACTGCATGTTCGTTGAGGTGGTAAATTTTGACGTTCTGAAAATCCTCCTTCGTCCACAAGCAGAGCAGGATGTGCAGTTATTACATCCAGGGGCGGTTCGACCTTGTACATTTAGGGGGGATGACAATTTTAAAAATGCCGACTGGCTGTTTAACATTGCCGACTATACGCTTAAAAACTGAGCAAAGGGAGGTAAAAGGAGGGGGGGGGGGGGTCAGTGGCGGCAAACGATACACAAGTCAAATATACTTAATTAACGGATTTCATTTAAAATGTACAGTATTTTATTAGCTCCAGAATTTGGAATCGCAGGAAAATTTGATAAATGAACAAAATAAGTGTTTAAATATTACATGAATAAAACTAATCTAGTTAATCTTCTAAATCCCTATTCTACGATGTTTTAGCACGGACCACTTCTCCACATCTCCGTAATTTCAATGTCGTCGACCTTATCTTTCGTTGAAAACAACATGAGGGAGTCTAAGCGGTCGTCGCCCATCGATGTCCGCAAATGATTGAAAATGAGCTTCAACTTGCTGAAGGACCGTTCGGAAGAAGCAGAAGACACTGGGGATGTTAAAATCAGTCGAACTAATTGATAACCACACGGGATAATCATCTTTAATTTAACAGCAACTTTTGCGATTTCTTTAAAAGATGAGCACTGTTTACTGGCATCAAGCAGGATTTCAAGCTCAGCCCACACAAGCTCTTCATTTTGAAGGATGATTTTTGGGTGTGATGGCTTTATAGATCGGACGCGCTCGATGGTGCAGTTTTTTCTGTCAGTGGGTATGTTGAAATTATGTGGAATGGTTCTAGCAAAGAAATTAGTTTTGCGAGATTGTCTTGCACGCTTGTAGTAAATACATACACAAGTTTTCGGAACGCCTTTCTGTAGAATGTAAGGAAATAAATTTCTGCTGTTGTTTCAGCGTGCGCGTTATACTTCTTTGCAAGTCGCCGGGTCCTGTGGTGCTTTAAGAAGTCTTCCTCCCCATTTACTTGCATTTTTTCCCCGCAAATGACGATGCACTCTTTAAAGCATTCATCTTGCCGTCGTCGTTGATATCTTCAAAAGACTTCAAAGCGCTCTGAATCAGCTGCATCGCGTCTACTACATTCAGCTCCTCCGCTTCTAAAAGCTCGGTTACGTTCTTAATTTTAAACATGATGTGTTTGGTAAAGTACATGCCCGATGCTGTAGAAAAAATCAAAGTCCAGAAACTTTTTGTGCAAGCCTGATGCAAAAGTTCGGGTTTTACTGTCAAATTCAGAATCGAATGAGGGTTTCATTGTTTCCAATACTGTGACTATCTCTTCATAAGACGTAGAAACAGCACTCACCGATTCGGCGCGCGCTGTCCACCTTGTTTTTGATAAATTCTTAAGTTGAAATGAATTTTCAATTTTATCCAGCTCTTTCTGCAAGCTTAAATGTCGTTTCGTGCCACCCGAAGAAAAAATACATACAATGCTTCAACAGTGTCAAAAAACTCTCGGACAAGCTCGCTAGCATTAATACAAGCTGTCTCTACGAAAATGTTTAACCTGAGAGCTTGGCATGGAACGTACGAAATATCTATTTTGCACTTCTCTGATAGCTTTTTTGAGTGCCGTTGTATATTCCAGACATGTTACTAGCAAAAGCGTACGATTGAAACAGTAGTTTATCGAGTGGAAGTAAAAGTTCTTCTGAATTTAAAATAAAAAATATGTTTCAGCCAACTCCTCTCCAGTGTTTTTTGTTTTGTTTTTGTTAAAACAGCGTCTATGTTTAAAAGACACTCCACAGGAACGAGCTCTTCATCTTTTTCGACGACGTATCGAATATTCAACGCGAGGCGGTCTTTATGTGACATATCGGGAGTAGTATCTGCTATAATGTAGAATATACCAGCATTCTTGCAATTATTTCACGGGTTGTCTCCCCAAGTAGATGGATAAATTCATTTTGAGAGTCCTTGCTCATATACGTAAAGTTGTGCTTCCGCGTATTCACTTCTTCCAACCACCTATTCATGACCGGACTATGCCGTGAATGTGACGTCACAATTTGCGTGAAGTTTCCATTATCTTGAGTGAGTCCATCCTCGTGACCTTGGAAAGCCAAACCTTGTCGACAAAGGGTTATTGCTGTGTCAATAAGTATCTGGATAACATTTTTGTGGAACTCCTTTTCTTGTTCTTCCTCAATTCTGATCGGCCAACTCAAGGGACTCAATTACCATTTACAACACTCGCGAGCAATGGGTCAGAGAATACTTGAGACGGGGACAGGACATATCGGAAGATTACCCAGACTCTATCGAGGACTTCGATATCGGTGTTCTTGAGGGCTACTTTTCTAAGTGGGAAGTAGCTCTTAAGGAAAAGCAGGTTGACGAGGAAGAAGATGAGGATGAAGAAGAAGCCTTTATGCGAGTATTTTCCCGACCAGCTCCATCCCGTCGTGACTTCTCGAAGAAACCTCAAGGAGGTCCGCCGCAAAAGAACACCTCCGGCCTCAAGTGGCATTGACATGCCAGATGCAACACCATCCGGATCAGGCGAGCCTCCTCCAGGTAGTGATGAAGAATCCGAGGTGACTCCGGAACAAGAGATTGCAACCTTTGATGTCCTCTGGCACAAAGATGCAAAACTCAAGAGCAACTTCCAGATGACGAAACAAGATTGGGCAGATTTTATGTCTGAAGTCAATTCTTGTGAAACCGAGGAAGCTGCAATGGAATTAGTGGAAATGGTGCTTGATCCAACCAACGTTAAGCGGAAGAAGATTTTAGCAGAGATTAAGAACTTGAGTAGAAGGAAACTAATTACCTTCAAGAGATCAGGCAAATTCTATGATAAACCTTTATATGTTGGTCTCAGGGAGGCTGCTGATGAGTCTTAATGTGAAAATTGTATATAGTGTTGAATTGTATTGCTTGATTTATGAAATGTGCATGTTACTGTTTTTAATTTTATATCAAACAATTCTGACCAATCCAAAGAAAAAGTTTCATTTATTTTAAAAACTTCTTATTGGTTTTATTATTTTTTACTCATGACGTCTCTTCGTGCACTAAAGATAAGAATCAAAGATAGGGATGAAAAAAGAAAACAACCTAGGGAGAAACCCAAGGCAGGATTTGATTCAGAAATTCTCAAAATACTAGGTCCTGTGGCAGCGCCAGACAGATATTATGGACATCTGAAACAATTTATGACTCTCTATTTTGTGCTTCCCGAAAACAGCGAGTCTGAATAACGCGCTGCATTGAAAGTGGGAGTTGCTTCAGTATTGGGGAAGTTCAAGGGATCCGTAACTCCAAAAGTCGAATACCTAGCTCCTGAACTCTTCTCAGATGAACTTGGAGTAACAAAGAAGCCCACCAAGGCTGAATTCTTGGCATTCATTAAGAAAAACTTTGTGGGTTCCAATGCTCTGACTCTCCCTCCTACTCTGGCCAATACACAGATTCAGATCACTAACATCAATAAATACCTTCGCACTCCTACTCCTCATAAAAGCCTTGCCAATATCATTACTCACCTAGCTTCCCGAACCGTTGAGAATCTCACAAATGATGATGTTGCTCTTGTTATGACGATTCAAGCTCTTTGTGTTAGAGGGGAGAATGCTATTGCAATCATACGTAAGAGTGGATTGTCAATTATTATCGCTTTGGCAAAGCAGGGCTCGATGACCACGGCATGGCTGGACAAAAGACTAAATGCTTTTAAATCAGAAATGGGACAAAATTATAAACCGCACATTACCTCCGGGAATATAGCAATACTTTGGGATGCACTCAAGTATCACATCGATTCCGTAACCAGGGTTGAGGAGATGCTGGACGCAATGAAACCACTCGTCCTCATCCTTAAGTCCATGACTGTCAACAATATCATAACTCAAATGGGCATGAGGGGCTAGACAGCAGCTAGTGTTATAATGTCAGCCCTTCGTTAGCATTCACAATTTCCATGGGTGGAAAATTAAGACGTCACAAGGTGTTAGCTGCAGAATTCGCGAACTTCTTTCGAACTGTGAAGACCTTACATGAATCCCCATATGCTGGAATCGAGTTTGGTGGAAACTCGCAGGATTTCAAGAACTTAGCAACTCTGTCCATTCTCCTTCTAACCGGGAACAATTCTCGAAGTCATTGGAACTCTTATCACGTCGGGGTCACCACTGTGTCAGGACGTTTTCTTATTTTATATTTCTTCACATCAACTATTTAATTTAAGCACTTTCACTATTACGAACCTTTTATTGGAATACCAGATGAATGATATAACCCCACTGACAATGACAATAACAACTGACTCTCAACTGCCAACTTACTAACTAATATTATAAATGTCCCTACAAGTTTATCAAGGAGAACGTCTTCGTGGCATTTTCCATTCACAAAGTGACACAAATCTGCCATCGCTGCTCGATGAGCTTCTGAAGTGAAATGTTCTTGTAATTTACCCTTTTTCTTCTTTCCGCGACTTTTCAATTTGTGCCACTGACGTACTCCAGCGTGCGATCATTCTTCACTTTTTTCTTGTTAACACCATTAAACATAAACATGGCTGAAAATAAGCATGTATGTATTGTATTATATTATTATTACTTACGTTTGATGGGTTCGCGATGCTCCGCGAAAATGTTCCGTGTCGGCGAAAACTCACGCCCCACCGCCACTGTATTTGCACCTAGTTATCACTGTAAAAGTTGCTGGTTCAGGAACGACTACTTTCTCTCATTCTCGGTGACCACTGCACTGATCTTGGTGAGCACCCCACCCCTTGAGGAACCTTGGAACCATAAACCTGTCAATTTTGTCACAATAGCGCGGATATCTGAGGACGCGCCGAGACAAGCGGTAGCAGGTCATAAGTTATGATTCATAACATTCCTCTGACAACATCTCAATGAGTTGGCTTGACCTGAAGTTATCAATGCGCTCACCAACACCTTTTGTCTAGCCACATGTCACAGATGCTGTGCTCGCTTCGCTGTGAAGCTGAGTCGCTCTGCATAATGAGCGCGGAATGTTACACCCACCCAGGAACGTGCCGATGAGTTCATCCCTTGTCATTGGTCCCATATTGCTCATTTGTCATTCTTTCCTCAGTTTCCATACGAAGAAACGAAATGGTAAGTGGCAGCCGGTGCACCGAGAGCTGGTAGTGAAACTTTCAAAATTGTTATTTTGCCGACTTTTCCCCGTTCCGCACTGGGCTATTGCCTGGCTGTACGAAATTATTGCAGCGTCCGCTTGTGCCGACCGTCGGTAAAAATGCCGACAGTCAGTATAATATTTATTTTGTTCAATCGGACCAAATCGTATATGGCCATGCCCCGTTTTGATTTTTTAAATGCTGTTTTGGGAAATGTTACGACTTCTTCAGGATATGCCGACTGCCGACTGATGTCGTATTTGCCGACTGAGAAAATACCTGAGGGTGAGACACCCCCCAACCCCCCACACTCGAACCGCCCCTGATTACATCTGACGTTTCTAGAATAGTTTTGATCTGATCTGTATCTCGATTGAAAGCTGGATTGCGTTTCCGTGGTTTGAGTTGCTTTAGAAAACGTTCTTGTTCGGTATTCCCGTCGTGGATTTTGTGGAGGGGGTGGTTGATAGTGATTCTCTAGCCGAGGAGTTTGTACCACAGCGATATTAATTTTATCCATCTATTGTGTGATCTGGTCTAACTGCTGCTGCATGATTGTTACGTTAGCCTGATGAAGGTGTGAGTCTATATTTTTGCTCAACAACTTTTGATTTTGTTCAGCTGGTACTAGGTTTGCTGGCAGTTGTTCTAATGTGTCATTTTTAATCGCTAGTATTTTGTCTAGTATTGCGGGTCTCATACCTTTAATTATATGTGTGGTTTTGTCTTTTTCCGTAATTAAGGGATTAAATCTTTTACACATTTGGAGTTTATAATTTATATATATGTTATTCGGTTCATTAGGGCCTTGTGTTCTATTACGAAGAGCATCATAAAGTTCATCTTCGTCTTGAATGTGAGAAAATTCATTTGTAAAATCTTGTTGAAGTTTGTTCCAAGTTAATTGGGGTTCGCTCTGTTCGTACAAATCAAACCACACCAGCGCTGCGTCCTTTAGATATGCTGGAATCAGTAACGTAGTTGGCATATTCTGACCGATTGTTGTGTATGTATTGTGTGGCTTTTTTTTTTGCAGAAAACTGTGGTTTTGCTCGTTACCAGGTATTCTTCAGCATATTCTTTATCTGTCCCAGAGAATTTCTCTGGTTGGAATAAGGGATATCTATTGTTGTTCATACTGGAGTGAAGTAATACACTTGTAGCACATGTGAGAAGTCATTTGCATGGCGGACAGAACTAATGGAACATTGTCTCGCGCTCTAATTTGAGGAAACATCATCGTGTTCACTAGGGAAAATAACCTTACTGCATCACAAGGAATTCAAAAGGTTCAACTATCTTGCGAAACACTTATTAATTCGTTCCGAGACCACATGTGCACAACATAGTGAATGATTTGTGGGATGTTAAAGAACGTGTATAGGTATCTGCATCCAAACTAGATGTTAAAACTCCACCGGTAAGGTTTTGTATTGCATTTTAAAAAGACCTATTTGAAACGGTTCAATATACGTAGATTTTACTGAAGAGTGAAGACTTCGCAGTTTCTGTCATTGTTCAAGTGCTTAGACAGGGTAATCTTTGTGCTTAGTGGCAATGGGAAGCTCCCAGATATTAATTGATGGCTATTATGATTTCCGTAATACTAATGGATATTTGAGGCCTTGATATCGCCAGACTCAGAAATGAAGATTGTTGTAGCGAATTTTATGCCATCGTAATATAATTTACTTAATCTTTAATCAGCTGCACATCTATATAGAAGGCCCAATCAGAAAGAATAACCCCGAATGCCCCTCAGGACTTGCTCACCTGATGAGTTAAAACTGAGCAATTCCCTGCAAAGCAGGAGGCCATAGCCCTTACGGGATTTGTAAGGCTATTTATTTATTTTATTTATTTATTGTGGTGAGCCATGTTTGTTTGTCTGTCGGGTGTTGTTGTCGTCAATTGAGTGTTTTCTTCTTTGTTCGTGTGATCTAAATTATCCAATCTCATGCAAATGATTTCACTCAGTGTGGCGCTTTATATCTGAGACCAAATCGCTAGGCTTCTCAGTATCTGCCTCGTCGTTCATATGAATGTCTAATTGCACAATTAGTTCATATAGATTGTTATAAATTTGTTGTGTTTTGAGTATATGCTGTTTAATGTAACTTGTGTTCAATGGGCCATCGGAGTCTGTATCCGACACATTCGATTCAGCCTGTGTGCATGATCTAGTTTGAGGAGGGGCAAGGGTTAGACATGCATTAGGGTGATTTAACTTCAGTGTTAGTACCGTGTCTTCTAATTTGGCGATAATTTGACCGACGTTGTTGTCATTTATATATGACGGGTTTTTCACTATGATCTTAGGCCTGATTGGATTGGGATTAGCTGTAAGCGTTCTTGCCCATTCTTTCAGTATGTTTGCCATTCAAATACAAAGTACAAATACAGCAAAATATGAACTGTCTTTACACTAATACACTGGCCTTGTAGCTATACATTAATTGACGTCCGAAACGGGGGAGGAGCTTACGGTCAGCTGTTTGCAATATGGCGGCGATATAGTGACGTGAAGTAATTGGGTGTGCGTTTGTTATGGCTTCTAATTTATGATGGCAAAATACTATTTCCTTTCATTGATAGAAATATTTTTATAATCAATTTAAATGCAGTGCCTAATTACTACCAGTTAAAAATATTACCCACATGTAGATAGTTAATTTACTGTCCGCTGTTACATATATGAAGCCTGTACTTGGAAGCCTAGCGGTATCGATGTTTTTATTAATTTCACAATACATATACATATATATACATAACACAAAGGACGACTCCCTGATAATAAATTGAATCAAGCAACCCTGAATTTGCATGAATGTTTTGGGTTCAAAGAAGCGTTACTTGGGATGCTCAAATCATACTTCAATATTGCAAATATTGACATACATACTTGCTGTTCAAAGGCAAGAATATTAATTTATTAATCTCTTGCCACAGTCAAGTTAAAATGGAGACATCCTCTTTATCAATATATTTAATTAAATATTTAAAATACAGATATTTAACAAAGCTGGAGTCTCCATTTGAACTTGTCATAAGCAAACGGAACAGATCAAAAACTACACTTTAAGCCAAACCAAATTCACTCCTCAGCTCGACATAAACCATAATACCAATTAAAAACCTATACAAAACATACTCTCCTTACTGTTGTACAACTTTCAAACCAACTATTCGCACTCAAAACTGTAAAACCCTGAAATGGAAACTAATTAAAGTTAGAATAGCCTAGGCCGATCTGGTCTCCTGCTACATTACCGCATACTTAACATCACTATAACTTCAAAATTACGGCTAAGTGACCTATCTGCCTGAGTAGTATAGGTGTTGCCGGCCTGCCTGGGATGATGGGTCACCAAACCGGTACTTAAAACTAAGATTTTACATTTTAATTAACTAAATTCAACAGTAAGGAGATCATAGCCAAAAACACAATTTAAGCCAAATCATACTTCAATGACCTACATACTTGCTGTTCAAAGGCAAGAATATAAATTCTCTGGCAAATTAAGGCTAGGAACAGCATTTTTCTTAAGTTTTCTAACCATTCGGCTATTGTCAATCGGAAGAACCCCTAAAATAAGTTTACGAAGAGCGGATTACATTCTTTGTACGGCACAGAAGTAATAGGCTATAAGTTTATCAGTATTTTTGATGTAGCTAAATCCATGTGAATACAAATTAGATACAATAACTATCAATAATCAACAGTACCGGTGGAAAGAAGTCGTCTTCACAAAAATGCAGACTGCACACTGTCATGTATCATGTAACACGTTTTCCAATTGACAGCGCCGAAGCCCATCTTTCTCTCGGAACTTTTTGTACAGGAAAGTAGTGAAGATATTTCGTAGCCATTTTATACGATTTGCGACCGTATACAGAGCAGTACCTCCTCGAATTTGACAAATTTCTTTCTGTTTCTATCACGACGTCAATGCTTCACCATCTAAATAAACCTCACCAGTCACAATGTTACAGCTTCAACATTCTGCCGCGTGGCTGCGCCATCCAACTTTTCTGACGTCAATAGCTACACCAAAATGTGTTACTAACTCTACGTTAGTATACATGCACATGCGCGTTAGTTATGAGCAGTGCCGCATTAAGGTAAAATGAGGCCCAAGTCCCTCAGAATTTTGGGGCCCCTTTATTTTTTTCAAATAATTTTTATTTTTTAGCACCTGTATATTTAATGAAGTATATACAAGAGTTATTTTTCTTAAAATGAATAATACACTTTTTTATTAAATCATACTACATAGGCCTACATATATACATACATTTCAATTGTAATGATCATCGTTATTTGAAAACATTTCAGATGAATTGATGAACAATTTAACAAATCATACTATTTTTACTTCTGTAAAATGTATTGAAATTTTTTCTTTCTGTTTTTTCGGTCAATGAATTCTTTTATAATTTCATCAAAATCAATTTCTCGCAGAACATCTGACTCGATATACATTAAACTTAGCATGTCTAATCGTTCTTGTGACTTGATACTTCTTTGAGCACTTTTGATCCGTTTCAATTTTGAAAACGTGTGCTCCGCAGAACAATTCGTTATGATGAGGGTCAGGAAAATGCGAAAATCAATTTCAACGTTCGGAAAAACAGACTCAAGCTTGTCTCGAATAATAATTTCGTAATAGTACATTATGCAACGAGCCTATAATGGCTATAATTAAGACACGAGTATTTTTATAAAACGAGCGTATGCGAGTTTTATAATTTCCATACGAGTGTCTTAATTACCATTATAGGCGAGTTGCATACGATTGTTTATGTTCGACGATAATTATAACTTGATTATATGTTTTAACATAAATATTCATAAATATCTGTTCAGTCACTAGAATGTTGTGATCGGGTGCTGCGGTGGGTAGTATATCTCTGTTTTCCAAGCTCTCTGGACAACCGACGCATGCGCTCTGTGTGCTTCAATGCCATATGTTCAGATTGTGCTTCAGTATTCAGTAAAACTGTCACCGAAGTTTTTTCAAAATCACGCGCTGTGTAGAAATTGATTTTAGGGATATTAAGGTACAGTGCCATTTATTGTCTCATATTCACCAGTTTATTTACGCGAACATATGGACGGTGCAATTTCGGTAATTTATATAGACATGTTGGATTTTGAGCGCATGCGCGAAGGTATCCTTATCTAATTGGTCACACAACTGTTTCTTGAGCTCTGATTGGTGGGAGAAACTGTTTCATAATGAAAATAGTGTTATAATGAGCCTCATTATGATACAGTTTTCTGACACATAATAGTTAGGGTCGAACATAAAGTTCATAATGAGTGAACTCAGTTTTTAAAGGACATTGTAATTTAATATAATGCTGAAACTGTCTCAGTTCTAGATTTTAAAAATTCTAAATCTTCGGAATAAAATTGAACTAAATTAGAAATTTATTGGGGGCCCCAGATAATTGGGGGCCCTAGGTCTGGGCCTAGTCGGACCTAAAGGGTAATCCAGCACTGGTTATGAGCATAAAAATGGGGATAGGCTGGGTCGGGGGTTGTGGGTTCTACGGCTTCTAGCGTGGACGTGCCGTAGTACGCTTTCATAGATGAAACTTCGGCAGGATTCGTCACGATAATGCCGACGTCCCCACCATTGTTGCGCCTCCACTAAGTCTTATGTTCCCACCTGATGGCACGGACTTAAGCCATAGACCGATGAGGGGTTCTCCAAGATCAAGTACCAGGATCGTTATCGTGTCCTTCCGATAGCTTCTGATAGCGATTACAGCACACCCCTATACACAAGGAAATGGGAGTGGGAGGAGATTCAGGAATCAGGGAATGCTTCCCAATAAAAGAAATTGAATGCTATTGTGGCCAAGTTCGTGGCTAGGTGTCATTGACGGTAACATTTGGTAGCAAAAGTAGGAACTACAGTACTTTGAAATTGATCATCTGCAGTCCTTACCTCAATTACTGATAACAAACACTAATTCATTCGGCTTTTTCAGAGCGTTCAAAATCCCTGAGTATGCCTTCATTTGGAGGGGGGGGGGGTAAAGCCGGCGGACCCATTTCGTAGATTTATGGCATGTAAAAGAACCCTCCCCTAACTACAATTGTGTGATGCTAAATATTTGTAGGTAAAATTTGATTAACGATCAAGGTTCGTCGCCAGGTGCCAGTTACGGTGGCATCTAGTAGCCACGTCCTCGGCTAGGTATCGTTGACGATAGCATTTTGTGGCAAAAGTAGGAACTACAGTACTTGAAATTGATCGTCTGCAGTCCTTACCTGAATTACAGGTAACACACACTAATACAGCCATCTCAATTAACACCAGTTATCAGACAGATTCTATACACATCCAAAGTACACTGGGCTACATGACCGTGTTGTCGCAGCCCCTAAACTGAGGAACCAACCAAACAAGTTTCCAGACATACGGTGAATTTCTCCCCGGGTGACAGGCGGCTTCGGTGGCGTAGTTGGTAGCATGCTGAGCTTCGATGCCCAAGTTCGCGGGCTCAAACCCGGCCACATTCGTCGGATTTTTTAAGAGCCTCAGTAAGCCTTCCTTCGAAGGAGAAGTAAAGCCAGCGGTCCCATGTCATAGATTTATGGCATGTTAAAGAACTTTCCACTAATTACATTTGTGTGAAGCTAAATTATAGGTTAAATTTCACCAACGCTCTTAGGTTCCAACGTTCGTCGCCAGGAGCCGAATGCGGTGGCATCTAGTAACTAAGTTCTGAACTAGTTCTGAACCAATTGCCGGAGGCGTTTGGCGGCAAAAGTAGGAACTACATGAATATTCAATGTATACAGTCTTAACTTAAATTTAAAACAGATAACACACACTAATACAGCCATCACAATTAAAACCGGTTATCAGACAGATTCTACACACACCCAGCGTAAACGGGGCTACAAGACCACGTCGTCGCAGTCCCTAAACTGAGGAACCAACCAACCATCCCTGGGTGACGTTGGAGCGGAACGTTTTTACAGTATCGTGTGCCTATATGGAGGACGGGTACTAGGAAATTTCCGAATGAATCGACAATGGCACTCTCTAACAGAAGAATTAACGCATAACAAAGCTGAATGAATACACGTTGTTGTATAGAAAACATCACTTTAAGGCAATATATAAACTGAAAAATTGCCCCGAGACTGCAGTGTATATTAGGTCAATTCAACTAGCACTTCACAAACTTAAGACTCCGGAGATACCAAAAAAGGGCCGGACGTTTGTTTTAGACGATTGCCCTTGACCTTGAAGCCTGAGGGTGAGCCTGTACACAGTCACTCTCTCACCCTATGGCTTCACATTTGTCACCACCGATCTGATGTAATGGAATTCCAGACTTTAGCACGTGGCGACACCGACTTGCAGACAGTACAGTGAACGTCGAAGTATTGTGTGACGCGGAAGTACTGCTCGAGTCTAAGCTGCTTGAACCTGAGAGGAATGTGCATCGCAGACTATTATGAGTATTATGAGTGGTGGCGACGAGTGATGCGGCTTCTCGGTCCTTGTGTAGTAACAGAAGCAAATACATTAGTCGGTGACTCAGTCACTCATTCCCAACGCCACACTGGTTTCAGAAAAAAAAAACATGTTAGCAGTATTGGAATAGACGAGAATGTCAGGTAACACGGCAGGCTGTCGAAAAGCTTCTCAATTTACGCCTGCTCCTACCCTACCTCTGCTCTTCATCCCGCAAGTTCACAGAGCTTGGAACCGAGCAGTACACGTTACGTATTTACGAACAGAACGTCATTATATTTGCCAATGACTGTACTTCAGTAGGAGTGTGGGACAGCTTTGTCAATCATCGGACCGCTTGGGGCAGCTGATAACAACACAGGCACTGCAGTAACTCGCCTCCAGGCTTCCATTAAGATATTTCACTCATCTTACTTAAAATTTAAAACAAACGTCCGGCTGTACTGACAGCATGTTGCAACATTGCAGTTCTCAGCGCCCGTGTTCATTGGGGAGATACGGCTGCGCCTGCCAAGGTCACCTTTACCGGCCTAGCGGCGTGGACAGGGCGGATTTAATATGCTGTCTCCGTAGCCTATATGATAATACAGTAAACCTCAATTCAACGGAATCAAACTGGACTTGCAAATGTTTCCGTTAAGATAAATTTCTGGTTAACGGAGGTATACTTTGTGAGCTGCCTGAATAGGATTGACAGTTCTCACCTCGCCATGTGGTCAGGGAACATGGTTGCCAAACAGTTAGAATAACGAACGATTACACTGTACAAGCTAGAGATACAGCTGACTAGGCACTGACGCACGTGGGCTGTAATATTGCAACGCAGGGTATTATGACATCAACTATGCGAACATGGATTGGTCAAGATGCAGAGGGGTGGTGACTGACGTGGCACTTCCGGCGAAATGTCAATCCTCTTCCGGCAGCTCACAGAGTATAGGTCTATGCAAAAATAATTGAGCCATGGACACACTGAGATAAAATAAAATGGTGTACATAGACTACCTTATTCAGTGTTGTATTTCCATATTTATTTAACGAATTCTTCATCTAACTTCCGAATTTGGCAAACAGTGCACACCACGTGTAACATGATGCTTTCTGGCCGGACTTCTTTTCTCTTCCCAGAACTTCTTCATTCGTTCACTCCTTAATTTTCTCTGCTCCTCAGATATTACGGGCTTGGGCCGGTTCTTCAGTTGCTTTCGTGAAATTTGTGATTACAGTGGAACTTGGATAATTCTAACCTCAAGGGACCAGTAAAAAAAATTCGAATTGTCCAAAAATTCGAATTAAGAAAGTTCTTTGAAAAGGGTAGAGAAAATATTCAAATTTGAAGTTTTCATCCAAGAACCTGTATTAAATATAATATTACCTCAAAAGTTTCAAATGATAAAATGAAACCAAAATGTACTGTTCACCTATTTAACGACAGTAGTAATCCATCAATCTAGTTAAGTCTTAGAGAAATCTACTGTTTTTCAAAAAGGTTTGAGATCTTTACCTATTTCCTACAATTAAGTCTCTCGGCCATCACAAAAGAATCTAACAAATTTAAGGAATGGAAAACAGAATCACTTACGTCGTTTCTACTTTCACAAAAAAAAAAACGCCTAAGTTCTGTGATGTGGTTTGTTGCTTGGGCTGCACTCAGAACAGATTTTTCGGCAACTTTCTCCACGAGTTCATCGCCAGATGCGTCTACACTGTTTGGCTTCCATCAGATTTTTACACGTAAAAACTTCGAATTATCCAAAATATAATTCGAATTAACCACGATGTTTTAAAATTGATTTTATATAAAATGCTAGGGACCAAGAGAAAAATTCGAATCAAAGAATATTTCGAATTATAGAAGTTCGAATTAGCCACGTTCGACTGAATCTACTTAGGTTCTGAACTTCTTTCCCTTGAGGATCAATTCAGATGTAATTTTAATTTCCCCTGTAACCTTCATAACCTTCACCAATTTCGTCGTACTCCTCCTTCCAATTATACATTTAAAGATTCTTTCAGTCAAACGTTTGTCGACAATTCTTTTTTCTTTTTTTTTTCTTTTATTTAGTCAATTTACCTTCTAGGTTGGTGGTTCCCACGGACTCAGTGAGGGAACACACCACTACCGCCTCTATGGACAATGTCTTGGAGCCTGAAACATCAGGTCGGGATGGATACAACTGGGGAGGTGTGATCAGCACTTCACCCAGGCGGCCTCACCTGCAAAGCGAACAGGGACCTCATGAGGGATGGGAAGGGATGGAAGATTGGGATGGATAGGCGAGGAAGAGGGAAGGAGGCGACCGTGGCCTTACAGTAGGTACCATCCCGGCATATGCCCGAAGACGAAGTGGGAAGCCACGGAAAACCACTTCGGGGATGGCTGAGGTGGGAATTGAACCTCCTCTACTCATTTTGACCACCCGAGGCTGAGTAGACCCCGTTCCAGTCCTCGTACCAATTTTCAAATTTCGTGGCAGAGCCGGGAATCGAACCCAGGACCTCCGGGACGGCAGCTAACCATGCTGACCACTACGCTACGGAGGCGACGTCGTCAATTCTTACTAGATCAAAGTTACAACGTTCACCACTAGGTGTCATTGACATCTGGTAGCGAAAGCTGGACTACTTGAAATTGAACGGAACTTGTAGTGCACCCCATGGGTGTCCGCTTGAAACAGCTACAGCCTCTGGCGAGCCGAATATGTCCTCGGGCATTCTCACCACTAAAAGCCATATGCTAAATAAATTAATAAACTAGATGTCTGCAGAATTTCAATCTTCGTTTTCGCATTGTGTCCGTGATCTTTTCGGAATTCTTGTAGAGATCCTCATTTCTCCTCTTTTTTAATGTCCCGTCTGTGGTCTTCTGCGGTCCAAGAATAAATTTTCCTCAAGAAATTCATTTCCTTCTTTTCGATTTCTTACAGTTCCCCTTTTTTACTTAGGATATAGCATTCTCAGCCATACAGTCCTTCTGGTTTTACAACCACGTTGTACAAATTAATGCAGTACTGTATCACTTTACTCTCGTGTTTAGATCAAGCCCAACTCTTGATTTCAAAGACATAATGACTACTGTACTTCCCAACTATGTCAGTTGTGAAGTGATCAGTTAAAAGCTGAATTCCAAGCTGACAAGGGTCCAGACGAAGATAGGCATTTGTTCACTGACATGTTGACTGCTAAATTGCGGTATCGCGAACGAAGCTCGATTTGTTGTGATATATCGATTTGAATTATTGCCTGTGATTGGCTGGTTAAAGTATATCAGTTCTGACCACTGGATAGCTCTAGTGTAGAAATGAAACGTCAAGTCGGAAATAACGATGGTATCACTATAAGGCGCCTCCGTAGCGTAGCGTTCTGCATGGTTAGCTGTCGCCCCGGAGGTCCTGGGTTCGATTCCCGGCTCTGCCACGAAATTTGAAAAGTGGTACTAGGTCTGGAACGGGGTCTACTCAGCCTCGGTTGGCCCAAATGAGTAGAGGGGGTTCGATTCCCCCTCAGCCATCCTCGAAGTGGTTTTCCGTGGTTTCCCACTTCGTCTTCGGGCAAATGCCGGGATGGTACCTTCTTCAAGGCCACGGCCGCCTCCTTCCCTCTTCCTTGCCTATCCATCCTAACCATCCCTTACCTTCCCTCATGAGGCCCCTGTTCGCTTTACAGGTGAGATCGCCTGGGCGAGGTGCCAATCCCACCTCACCAGTTGTATCCCTTCCGATTCGATGTTCCCAGCTCTAGGACACTGCCCGTAGAGGCGGTAGTGGTGAGTTCCCTCGCTGAGTTCGTGGGTTCCACCAACCTGGAGGGTAAACGACTATAAAAGAAAACACTATAAGGTACATGGTGAGGGAAGTGCTTGTTGCAGTGCGATTGGTTGGAGAGGTAACCCAAGGCAGCCGGATTGACGTTTGCAAAATGTCACCTTATTATAGAGGCCAATCAACAGAATTTGGGGACAAACAACCATCATTTCTTTTCGGTGATTCGACCAATTGTTGTGCTTAAATCGGTGACATTGGAAGATTCACAATCATCGTGTGCCCTTACAAGAACGATAATGACGATACCCAGATACGTAACAAATTGGGTTATATAACAGTTAGCGGGAACAAGTAAGCCGAAGGTCGACAACACCATGAACGATGGAGTGTCTAAAATGAACGTGATCGATCGACACTCCTATGGAACACCAGCTATGCAGTGCGACGATTGAATAGATACAAATTTTATCTACGGCACTTGTATACCAGGACGATCGTCCAGGTCGGCGGCTTCGGTGGTGTAGTTGGTAGAATGCTGAGCTTCTATGCCCAAGATCGCGGGTTCAAACCCGGCGGAACTCGTTGGATTTTTAAGAGCGTTAAAAATCCCTCACTATACCTCCTTTCGGAGGGGAAGTAAAGCCGGCGGTCCCATGTCATAGATTTATGGCATGTTAAAGAACCATCCACGAATTACACCCGTGTGAAGCTAAATTATATATAGGTTAAACATTCGACAAACGCTCTTAGGTTCCGACGTTCGTCGCCAGGAGAGTGATAGTCAATCTGCTCAAAAACTGGCAAAAACTGCGGTGGCATCTGATAATCAAGTTCTGAACTAGTAGTCGTTGACGGTGGCGTTTGGCGGCAAAAGTAGGAACTACTTGAAAAAAAAATCATTGTCTGCAGTCCTCACTTGAATTGAAAACAGATAGCACACACTAATACAGTCATCACAATTAACACCGGTTATCAGACAGATTCTACACACACCACCAAGTACACGGAACTACATGACTGCGTTGTTGCAGCCCCTAAACTGAGGAACCAACGAACCAACCAACCAACCAACCATCGTCCAGGTCTTCACTACCGCATCTGCTTGAGTTGAGAACCCCTTGAAGTCACCACTTGATGCATGTGCAGCCTGAGCCTATATATTGTGATAACTACCTTTTACCTGGAGAATTGATCGAAGTAGATCACTGGTATATTCATTTAATTTTTACTTTCTTTCACCTGGTCTCTCGTTATTGCCTGGAAATTGTTTAGTTATTATAAATCGTGCACCACGACCACGTTGGAAACTGCAGGAAGTCCGGAAATAATAGGTTCGAATCCCGGCGCTGACAGAGGCCATCCTGAGTGTGGTTTTACCCCGGGTTTATCATCCAGGTAAATGCCGGGATAGTACCTTATTTCAAGTCCCAGGGCCCCTACCCTATTTAAGTCCCTAATACAGCCAGACACACTACTACAGTCGTCACCCCATAAATACTGATTATCAGACACATTCAACGCACACCCAACTACGCGGGACTGATGATCAAAAGGACCAAAGATCCTAAATTCATTTAACAACAAAAAGAAAGTTATTTGTCGTGTATTTTCTCCTCTCATTCAGAAAGACGTTGTTAGGTGTTTCGGATTGAGTGTAAATATATATATCAATAAGATCTTCTATGCAAGTGTCTCTATTTCCTTGCTGGAATGTGGTGTAAACACAATATAATTCTTGTAAACAAGTGTGCTTTTTCTATTGTTCATTGGACGATGTAATATATTGTAACAATTCTTTTATATGCACAGTATTACTGAAATCAATAAAGGCTATATGAAGTTGAATTCAGCGTTTTCTTAACTAATACATATTTATTTATAAAATATACACGTAGTAAAATTGTTATTGACACTTTTCAGTCGGTCAACACAACTGAATAGTTGCGATATCAACTGTCAACAAGGCAACACTGTATTATGGCTTCAAAGTTTCCATAGGTATAGCAATATACTCATAACTGAGAGCATTAAAAAGCTACTTTTCTTTGACATACGTCTTACGTCGTCCTCACTTTTACTGTCGTTGACCGCCTCGTGGTGTAGGGGCTAGGTTTGGGTTCGATTCCTGGCTATGCCAAGAAATGTTAATTCTGGTGTGAGTGATGGAACGGGGTACACTCAGCAAAGTGAGACAAAACTGAACAAGTAGTTCCGTGAAGAACTATACAGCCTATTTTCATATATCCTACTTATGTTAATTGCCTCTAGCAACATACACAATTTCAGTTTGATTGGTGTAATAGATTCGTAGATATTGAGAACCGACTAAAAATTTCGGATGGTCGCCATGTTGGATTTTATATATGTAGGTCCTAGAGTTATGTACTGTTACATGCAGATTATTGTGTACGTGTAGTATTCAAACAACAATCGCATAATTAGGACACAAGAAGTAACAGGGAGATTTTAAAATATCGCACAGCTGCCATCTTGAGGTTATGGAAACAATTGAATTAAATTAGATGCCAGTGGATTACCATTCGTATAAGGATTTACTGTTCCAAGTTTCACTACACTCGGATGGTTAAATTGCGAGAAACGTCCATGTGAATTTTTATATTTCGTGTCGCCTCCATGTTGGATTTGTGAACACCAAGTTATTTAAAATCCTATAGGTGAACTTAAGTTCATAGCCCCTATGAACATTAAGAAATTCAGTTTGATTGCTATAATAGATTCGTAGATATTCAGAGCCGTCTAAATATTACGGATGGTCGCCATGTTGAATTGTTAAATGTATAGGCCATAGAGTCATGTACACTTAAAGGAAAATTATTGCATAGGTTCAATATTCAAACTTTCAATTCGATCGCATGACTACATCACAAGAAATAAAATCTTAATTTTAAAATTCGCACATCCGCCATCTTGAGGTTATGTAAACAATTGAACTAAATTAGATACCAGTGCATTACAATGTGTATAAATATTTCCTGTACCAGATTTCAGTGCGTTTGGAACATTAAATCGCGAGAAAGGTCTATTTAAAATTTTCAACTTCGCTTGGCTGCCATATTCGTTTTGTAGTTAACCGGTTTCTGAAAGTCTTATAGATGGACTTCCGTAGTGCCCTTTATCTCCGTAAAAGATTTCAGGGAGATACCGCTAATAGTTTCACAGATATGGAATGCCGGTGAAATATTTCGCACCTCCGCCATCTTGTGGTTATGTAAACAATTGAACGAAGTTAGATGTCGGTGCATTACAATGTATATAAACATATACTGTACCAAGTTTCATTGCGTTTGGTTGGTTAAATCGCGAGAAACGTCTATTTAAAAGTCGCAACTTCGCTTGGCCGCCATGTTCGTTTTGTAGTTGCCAGATTTTCAGTGGTCACATAAGTGAACTTATAGTTGTTCCCTTTATCACCATACAAAATGTCAGGGTAATATCGGTAATAGTTTCGGAGATATTGAATGCTGGTGATATATTTCGCACAGCTGTCATGTTGGATTGGTGAGTCGTAACAAAATTTGAAGAGCACGGTCGGGGTCGCAGGGAATAGTGCTATGAACTTACTGAGTTTCATTGAAATCGCTCATGCCGTTTAGATTTTATTAGGGGGGGGGGACACACACACACGAATCACACACACACGCACACACACACGGACAAAAGGTGATCTCATAAGCCTATTTTTTCAAAATTGGAAATAGGCTAAAAAAAGAGGGGTTAGATTCCCGGGGAACCTTCCCCTTCCCTTGTCCCCAAATGCATCTACACACTTCTGCAGTCATCTCAAAAACACAGGTTATAAGACAAGTTCATAAAACACCCAAGTGCACGGGACTAACAGCCATACTGCCGCAATCCCCTAAAATGAACCCACACAAACATGAACCGTTATGGGGGGAGACCCAGCTTAACAGAGGTAAAAAGGCCAATATTCATTCGATTGTTAAATATGCAACACATTTTGTTGACAAATGCTGCACATATCCCAGTATTATTATGCTTCCTGGCAACCAGAAGCAACTTCAATAATGTAAAAATTCTAATTATAACATTTTAAAATAAAATTTTCAAAATTTCCCGCCTTTTTAACAATGTATCACTGTTTCCCTTATAAATTCCAAGTTTATAAAAATTTTGGTACTTTTCCTTTTTAGAAGTGTGTATCAAACCTCTACCTACAAAATGAACCTCAATCACTAACGTACACTGTGATTTACATATTTTTATAGAGTTTTTATTTATTTTATTTTATTCAGGTGCTTAGAATAAAAACTCGATAAAAATATGTAAATCACAGTGTACGTTAGTGATTGAGGTTCATTTTGTAGGTTGAGGTTTGATACACACTTGAAAAAAGGAAAAGTACCAAAATTCTTATAGACTTGGAATTTATAAGGAAAACAGTGATACATTGTTAAAAAGGCGGGAAATTTTGAAAATTTTATTTTAAAATGTTATAAATAGAATTTTCACATTATTGAAGTTGCTTCAGGTTGCCAGGAAGCATAATAATACTGGGATATGTGCAGCATTTGTCAACAATATGTCTTGCATATTTAACAATCGAATGAATATTGGCCTTTTTTTCCTATGTTAAGCTGGGTCTCCGCCCTTAAGTAATAACCGAGCCAGGATACGATTTTGCAACCATAAACATAGTGAGTGGCTTACTTCGGTGGCGTAGTTGGTAGCGTGCTGAGCTTCTATGCCCAAGATGATGGGGTCAAACACAGCCAAAGTCGTCGGATATTTTAAGAGCGTTAATAATAATAATAATAATAATAATAATAATAATAATAATATCGTATGGCCTCGGGTGCCTGGTGCAAGCTTTGTTAATTGACACCCAGAGGGTAGCTTGCATGTCGAATTTCGTCGTTCCTTTGAACTCTATGAAAGTCAAGGAGGTTAGATATCTAAACTCCTTGACACTACAGCGCTTTCAAGTAGAGAATGGAGGAACTTTGTGTTGGCGGAAAATCCCGAGATTAATTTTGCCATTGAACACGGCCTACTGAATTCAAATGGGTTCTTTAACATGCCAACAACGTATGACATGAGTATCGTGATTTTTGTCGCCTTCAAAAATCACTTACCATGGCCAGGGGCGAACCTGCAATCTTGGGGTTTGTAGTCCGACACTATAACCACTCACCCACCGTAGCGTTAAAAATCCCTCAATATGCCTTCCTTCAGAGGGGGAGAAAAACCGGCGGGCCCATGTCATAGATTTATTGCATGTAAAGGAGCCATCCACTAACTACACCTGTGTGAAGCTAAAATTCGTAGGTTAGATTTGATAACGCTCTTTTATGTCCAACGTTCGTCGCAAGTTACTAGTTGCGATGGCATCTAGTAGCCAAGTTCGCAGCTAGGTGTCGTGGACGGTAGCATTTGGTAGCAAAAGTAGGAACTACTGAAAATTGATCGTCTGCAGTCCTTATCTGAATCACAGATAATACACACTAATACAGCCATCACAATTAACACCGGTTATCAGACAAATCCTACACACCCAAAGTACACGGGGCTACACGACGGCGTTGTCGCAGCCCCTAAACTAAGGAACCAACCAATCAACCCTATGAGGAACATGAAGAAGTATCCAGAAAATTGTAATTTTATCTATCATCCCATTTATGATGTCTAGTCCACGTAAAATTACTCACGAAGAGCCTTTAATACTAAACGCCAGGCTTGTACAGTGGACTATTATTTTTCTCCCACCGCCTTCCAGACATTTTTATTATCGTTCGATACAATATAAGTCGCTGGATTTCGTTTCAAGAGCTAATTAGAGTACCGAATGATGAAACGCTTTGCTCTGATCTGTTGTGAAATTTGACTGTGTGGGGGAAATACTTTCTGGAGTTTCTTTCGATTGTAATGCTCTCCACTAGATTTTTAGAATACGTGTATCATATAGACCAGGTGTGTCCAACCCGCGGCCCGCAGTGACATTTGTAAGTTATAATATTATTTATGTTCGACGATGGCGGCTTCGGTTGCGTAGTTTGAAGCATGCTGAGCTTCTATACCCATGATCGCGGGTTCAAATCCGGCCGAAGTGCTCGGTTTTTAAGAGCGTTAAAAATCCGTCAGTCTGCCTTCGTTCGGAGGGGAAGCAAAAACCGGCGGTCCCATGTCATAGATTTATGGCATGTTAAGGAACTTTCCACTAATTACACCTGTGTGAAGCTAAAAATCGTCTAGGTTAAGAATGTAAACAACGCTCTTAGGTTCCTACGTTCGTCGCCAAGAGCCGACTGCGGTGGCGTCAGGTAGCTAAGTTCCGAACTAGTAGTCGTTGACGGTGGCGTTTGGTGGCAAAAGAAGGAACTATTTGAAAAATTTAAAGTCTGCAGTCCTTACTTGAATATAAAACAGATAACACACACTCATACAGTCATCACACTTAACACCGGTTATCAGACAGATTCTACACACACCCAAAGTACATGGGGCTACATGGCTGCGTTGTCGCAGCCCTAAACTTAGGAACCAACCAACCATGTTCGACGATGTCGAAATATAAATATTATATGTCAGCAAAACTGTATCATAATTAGGGTCATTAGAACACTATTTTTCATTATGAAACAGTTTCTCCACCAATCAGAGCTCAAGAAATAGTTGTGTGACCAATTACGTAAGGATAGCATCACACCTGCGCAGAATTCCACGGCCTCCTATTTTAAATTTCACTGTGTGGCTCGTGTCATAGTGGGGTATTTGAGAAGAGCCATGGTCAAATACAAGGTATTCTCTGTGTCCCATGCGCTCTGTTCAGTACATAAAGCTGGCGAACTCTCGGCTGATATTTATCAATATTTATGTTCGAACATAAAATAGTTATAATTAGTTATCGTCGAATATAAACAGTCGTTTGCAACTCGCCTATAATGGTAATTAAGATACCCATATGGAAATTATAAAACTCGCTTCGCTCGTTCTATAAACATACTCGTGTCTTAATTATTGCCATTATAGGCTCGTTGCATAATGTACTATTATGATCGACAATGTTGATATGTAAATAATATATGTCAGAAAACGGTATCATTGAAGTACTACTTTTCATTATAACACAGTTTTTCCAACCAATCAGAATTCAATATTTTCATTCATTGACCAATTAGGTAAAGGAAGCGTTGATATGCACTGAAAATCCAACATCCCCGATATGAATTACATGATTTGAAAATTGACAATGAAGCGTATATTGGATCAACAATTGCAGTTACAATGCATTAACAAACTGGGCAATATTGCAAAAGAAATAGCACTGTACCTTAATATCCGCAACTCCAATTTTTACACATTGGTGAGATTTCGCCGACAATTTTAGTGAATGCAGTTGGTGACATAAACACACCATAACGTCCTGGAGGAAGCAGGCATATGACATTAGTTCCATGGAAATTATAATCGAGTTCCGGGATCAGTAAATGGATTTCTTATGCGAAACTTTTCCGCCAGATACCGTTACTGTTCTATTTGGTACTGAGCCCGTATCCGCTCATGCTGGTGAGTATTTTTTTATGACAAAGTTGGTAACACAAGCGAATGAATCTCTGAATGCATCCAGAAAGATGCTGTTGTACTTTTGATTTCGTTGGAAGACTGTCAATATTTATTTTACCATGATTAGAGAAGGTATTCTCTAATGTGCACCTTTGAATTTAACACATCCAGTATTTCTGTGTAATTTGCCAAGGAGAAGTGGCCTAACATTATCTATTTAGTACTTGAGACTAAGGAATGACACTGCGGAAATGCAGGAATAATGTCGAGAGACGTTCAACGACTCGACTAGTCTCAAAGCCAGTCCAACCCGCTTCCGGGAGGAAAGCACTCGTTGATTGTCTAAGTTAAGCACCGCATGCGTGCAAATCGCAGTTGTAATAGTCCGGTCGCGTGACCGATGAGACGTCGGAAAGTGAAGGAATAAATCCGTTGGAAACGTGAGCCAGTTTATATTGTAACGCACGAGAGGTGTACAGTGGAAAACTCAGTGAAAAGATTGCTTTATAAGCATTTGAAATCCGTGAAATATTACGGTGATTTAACCGGAAGCATGGTCGATGACTATCAGCCCAGCATGGCCGATATGTGTGTCATCCAGAAGTGTGAGTATCTGTGATATCGAAACTGCCAGTGCGAGTGGAATATCTCACGTTATGTATGCTTTGCTTTGCCCATGCAGGCATACCATTGTTCATCATTTTTTGTCTACTATAAATGCATCACGAACACTACAACGAATATTATCTTATGAACTGCAAGTGTAGGATCACAATCTGAACATTTTTATGGATCCGATATGCTAAAGAAACGAACATTTGACACTTAACTGTTAGCCCATGCAACTCGTAACAGTTTGGGAATGAACAAAATGTAAGTCACTTGGGGAGACAAGTGTTTTGAAGGTTACGCGCAGTAATGCCAACCTATAATCCCAGTTGAGACTAGACTTTTGACAGGTTTAATGCTAATGCTTTTCTAAATTATGTAATCTACATAAGCCAGTGTTTATTAAGCTTTATAAAACTAGGTCAAGTTAACAGCGATGTTGAGAATGCAATGATATTGTGTGACAGGAGGTCACCTATTCTGTTTACGATCTTCGCATATGTTTTGAGCGAAGCACATTTGAACAACTTTTATTGTTTAAGATTTTAGAATTGTCTTGTGAAACTGATTGACTTATTTGAGGCTATGTTATTTTTCTCACATGTTGTGAAGGTTTATGCCGTGTGTTCATACACGATGAAGGGGTGGTTTCCCATAGTTTTTGAGGTTGCCGGCCTTGTTTCATGTGGTAGGAAGGATTAGTAAGAATACTCTTGTGTGTGATACTTATTTATTGATTGTTGTGTAAACCCATATTCCCATCCTTCTTCTGTTACTTGTAGATATTTTGTTGTACAGTTGATTGTAAACTTGATTTGTGTTGTAAAAGATGATTGTAAATCACTTTAGATCTTTGTTTAGTTGTGTTACTACGGATGCTTCTCACCGTAGATTAGTTTAACTTAGGATGAGTTTATATCAAGATTGCATTTAGGACCAATCGAGGAGTGATTTTATATAGAAGGTAATTGTTTATTTTTGTTTCTTTACCTGTGTTTAGTTAACGGATTAGCCGAATTTTAACCCCGAATGTAGGATAGGGGCTTATGATTTTAATAAATCATTTTGTGAAATTTACTTAAGCCTGGACTTTAATTTAATAGTTTTTAAGGGGGTGCATTTCGTTGAGAGGTCTATGACTATGCTATGATGGGAACCTGATCCCTATGATGACGAGGAGTCTTGTGCCGGAATAGCCCACAAGGAGTGTACTCCAATCCTCTTAGGCCACATGTGTTCAAGGACGTGGTTATCTGGAAAGCTACACACGATCGGTGGCGGACCAGATCACCACCTCTAACGGGCACATAACCACTACCCTTTCTCTTGGCGTCCAACGATGTCAGCCAATGCAGACATGGAACCATCAGTACCATGTCATTTTTAAGAGGATTATAAACGTTAATTTGGTATTTGCTTTGCTGTTAATTAAATGTAAATGTCGAGTCGTTTCTTTGTGTGTGATATCCATCAGTATTCACAAATGTTTTGTTGAGATGGTTAAGCTTTCCACCAAAGCCATTTCCTAGATTATTATGCTTAGTAAGGTGTAAGGTTTTCTCTCTGTAATTCTAAGATTGTACTTGTATTATGGATGAGGAAAGGTTCCGTTTTATGATGGAGGGAATGTTGCAGCAACTTAATGCTGGCATGGAAGCCAGTATGACCATACTGAGAGCAGATTTTAATGAGAACACTGCTACTTTAAGAGATGATTTAAATCTTGTGAGGGTAAACGTTAACGATGTAAATGCAACATTAGCACGTACGAACAATACTGTCAGGGAAAGTTTAGGTGATGTCCGTGAAGACATGGAGAATGTCCGGGGGGACATGGCCAATAATGTTGCCACCCTCAATAAAAGTTTAAATAATGTCCTGGGGGACATGGCTATAAATGTTAAAAAGGTTAATGAAAATATTGCTGATAAGGTTCTTGCCTTAAATGTTAGTATAAACGATGTTCGAGGGGACTTAACCACCCATGTTGCTACTGTTAATGCTAATTTACTCGAAATACGGGATGATTTGGAGACGAACCGTGCGGAGGCTAATGAGAAGTTCCTTGCGGCTCGCGTTGGCATGACTAGGAATCAGGAGGAGGCTAACGAGCGTTTCGCTACTCTACTGACCGATATCGCCACAAATCGATCTGAAATGCAGACGCGGCTTATTACGATTGATGAAAGTATTACTAGCGTGAGAGAAAAACTTGAATGTAGAGTTTCAGCGGTTGAAAGTAAAATAGAAGAAGCTTCTACTTTTCACGATGGGATTAGACGTGAAGTCAGCAACCTTAGTTCCAGTATGAGGATAATGAGGAACGTCGCCGTAGCTGTTCATAATAATGTTAAGGGTCTTCAAAAGGACATGATGCGATTTCGTGATGAA
Source organism: Meconema thalassinum (assembly GCA_946902985.2). NCBI lineage: Eukaryota > Metazoa > Arthropoda > Insecta > Orthoptera > Tettigoniidae > Meconema > Meconema thalassinum. The sequence continues at coordinate 184,303,057 of OX336393.1, forward strand.
TTCACAGATAGCACGAGGACTGTCGTGGAATTAAGCTTAAATGTCGAAGAATTACAGCACAAAGTACATGAGAACCTCAAAGAAGTAATCGTGGAGATAAATGATGTCAAGAATGACCTGAAAGACCATAGGACCACAATCAAAGAAGAAGTAGATTTTTTGAGGCAGCGAATTGAAGAGGTCGCGATTCAAGAAAGATTGAATCTTCAAGAGAGATTAGGAAGACTGTCCAGGAAACGGATGAGTGCCTTCGAGGGAAAATCAAGCGAATTGAGTTGCAATTAAATTCCCTGAAGTCACCTAACGAACCACTTGACGCAATCGACATTGAAGAATTGGAACAACGACTGAGAGATCGAGTAGGAGATCTAGCAGCGAACCAAACGTTTCAAACACCTCCTGTTGTTAAGGAAACAACCTTTAGCATCAATTGTAAGGACGCCATAACCACTAATGCCAACACTAGTAATGTTCTGACTCCTGAGGTTAGCTTTGCCACATCTTAAGGGCAGCCCAGTACGTCTCACCACTGGCAGCCTATGATTACTAACAATCCTAATGTGGGAACATCACAACCCCACAGCTGGACAGGTCAGCAGACCACGAGCATGTCAACACTGACCAGTACCCCAAACGTAACCACCACGATGGGTCAATGTTTCCCGACACCTGCGGAACAACCAAGTTCACTTAACTTCAACGCACCTGCGTTCACTCCGTTGCGTGGATCATCTAACCAGAATGTCATGATTATTAGATCCCGAGAAGAGCATCCTGCTCATTTTTCAGGAACCGGCGGAGGTATTACACCCGTCGAAAACCTCAATAATGTGGAGTGTTTTTGAGAGATACGATGGTTACACCTGAGAGGGAACTTAGGGTAATTGAACGCTTACTTGAGGGTCAAGCAAGTACGTGGTTCTGCGCATTCCGTTACTCATTCAGCGGTTACCGAGATTTTCGAGAAGCGTTACTTCGAACGTATTGGTCTAATGATATTCAATTGGGAATCAGAGCGGAGATGTATAACAAAAAGTACAGTTCTACATTGCCCACCCGCTATGCAAATTACTTCTCGTCACAATTGGCACGCTTGAGATGTCTTCAACCACCTTTGACAGAGAGTGATCTGATACAGACCATTACCAGACAATACCCACCATAAGTGCAACGCCTGTTAATAGCAGCCGATGCCAAGTCTTTCATCCAATGTGACGAAATCCTACGTCGTTAGGATAATAGTACTGAGCAACTAGTTAGTCAGAAACCAAGGAACGATCATCGAAATGACACTAGACGGGTCAATTTAACAACCGTCGATAAAGTCAGTCAAACGTCAGAAGCTAGGGCGGAAATGTCAAATCGTTACCAAGGGAACAATAGCGGACCTGATCGTAGGAACTGGATTCAGAGACAGTTCGACAGGAACCGACAGACTTATTGGGAAAGAACATTTAATCGACCCAATAAAGATAGACGAGATTCTAGGAATCAGAATCGAAATCGAGCCCAGAACAGAACTCAATCTAACATAAGGCGAGATTACAGATATTCCGGTGGTTATAGAAGAGACCGTGACCCGCAATATCAGAACGATCGAGATTGGAGAGGGCGAGCGCAGGAGAGTCGCCAGTACATTCGCCAACTCCACGATCAAGAAGAGAGTGACAGAACTCGAACACCGAGGGAATCACGCGTTGTATCTGAGGAAGTGCCCGAGGATTTGAATCAGCCTGGGACTTCGAGGCAGGACAACGCAGGACAAAAAAAACTTCGAAAAAGGAGTAACGTCTGAGGATCCTGACTCCAGAATAACTGTTGTTATTTTATTCTGGGAGTCCATCCAAGGGGACCTACTATACGAACGACAAACGACGCCCGAACTACGAAATTACCAATGATTTCTGTCAAAATCAATGGATGCCCAGTCACAGTACTAATTGATACGGGAGCCATTATAAGTGTATTATCAGGAGATTTTTACGCTAAGCTGAAGGATGAGACTAAGCTCACAGAATTACCGGTTTCTAATATTAAAATACGAGGTATTTTACCGGATAAAGAGATTAAGTGCAAGGTACAAATCCAGTGTACACTTGACATATCAGGGCACATATTTGTTCACCAATTTTTGATCTTACGTGACCTGAAGCATCAAGGAGCTGATTTTATGCGAGAGCATGAAGGTATTATTGATTTGGGAGCTAATACCATTTGCCTCAAACCACGAGTCCAGATTCATGAAATAGAAGAGGAGACTGCCATGGATAAAGAAGAAAAAGACCTTAATTGCTGAAAGCAGCGGACAAGGAAAACACTGAGAAAGAGTGTAAGGAAGAGCCAGCGAAAGCTTCCGAAATCCCAGATCATATACAAGAACTAAGAAAACGCGCCGCAGAAAGTCGAGCATATATTCAGGAATTGAACCGGAGGAAAGAGAAGAAGGACGTAGTTCCAACCTCGAGGGATAATAAGGATAACAGCCAGACTGTCGTTGCAGAGATCCACCAGATAGTAGAAATTCCGGAAATGCGAGAAGAGACATTCCGTGAGATGACAGAAAGAATGGATGCAGCTAGGGACCTATGTCTGAGGAACCAGAGAGAAGAGGAATCAGAAGAGATGATTTACCCGGATAATGGAAGTGAAACTTCATACTCTGTAGACTCATCGCAACCCGAAGAAGGAAGAGGAGATCGCTTCGATGAGATACTCAACTTAGAACTTGAGATACTAGAAAGAGAGGAGAGTGATGAATATACTGATTCTGAATCAGATTCTGATGACAATCCTTACCGTTTATCAGATGATGAAGAGGGAGGCAGATACTTCAATATTCACCAGATTATTACGGATCCAGATCTGTCTGATGAGGTGTATCATGGATGACCATCTGAGATCAGGCAATTGGAAGCCTGGGATAATTTTTTGGATGCAGTAAGCCGATCTTATCGAGAGAAGACACAAGAAGAAGAAGAAGGAATCTTCAACCTGTCGTACTTGTTTACGGAATTCTGAGGAAGGCCAGAAGGAATAGAGATTTTGAGAAAGTATCGAGCTACCTTAATCTTGAGAGGAAAAAAATATCACCAGAATTAGGGGTTTTGTTGAGAGCAAATAAAAATGCCTGTCTTGCATTTTTATTTGAACCGAGGAGGAGACATATGAGCCCGTATCCGCTCATGCTGGTGAGTATTTTTTATGCCAAAGTTGGTAACACAAGCGAATGAATCTCTGAATGCATCCAGAAAGATGCAGTTGTACTTTTGATTTCGTTGGAAGACTGTCAATATTTATTTTACCATGATTAGAGAAGGTATTCTCTAATGTGCACCTTTGAATTTACCACATCCAGTATTTCTGTGTAATTTGCCAAGGAGAAGTGGCCTAACATTATCTATTTAGTACTTGAGACTAAGGAATGACACTGCGGAAATGCAGGAATAATGTCGAGAGACGTTCAACGACTCGACTAGTCTCAAAGCCAGTCCAACCCGCTTCCGGGAGGAAAGCACTCGTTGATTGTCTAAGTTAAGCACCGCATGCGTGCAACACGCAGTTGTAATAGTCCGGTCGAGTGACCGATGAGACGTCGGAAAGTGAAGGAATAAATCCGTTGGGAACGTGAGCCACTTTATATTGTAACGCACGAGATGTGTACAGTGGAAAACTCAGTGAAAGTATTGCTTTGTAAGCATTTGAAATCCGTGAAATTTTACGGTGATTTCACCTTAGACAATTTAACGTAATTTTCTTGAACGACCGATGTCGCAGATTTAATCAGATAGAATTTTTCACCACGTGTGGTAGTGAAAAAGTGAGCCAACACGTGATTGTGTTGAGAAGAATCTGTGGAGCAGACATGGCCATTTGTTGAGTAGAGTCTGCAAAATTACCAAGTGTAGATGCTGTGTTAGTTAGCGAATCACACTAGAAGCAGTGAATTTCCCGTCTAATTTATCAACGTTACCACGATGTACGAGATCCACCAGAAAGGAAGAACTTTACCACCGTTCACCATGTGGGTGATAACGGCATAGACACCTTATGAGGGGGATACCTAGCACCACAACGGCATAATCAAATGGAGGCTGAAGAACGGATTACAATGTGTCTATCCGAGTGTTGGAAGTATTGCCCACGCTAGAAATGGAAGGAAATACCCCTCAATTATTCCTGTAGGAATGAGGTGATCTACAATGTTCTTCGTGAGTCTAACTAATATCTTTTTGTAAGGTGATGGTCTTTGGTGGAGTAGTTTTAACGATCGTACTTCGATTCACAGTCATCTAGTTAGGTTTTGTTTTAGTAGGGGTTTCTTTTAGTTTACCGACTATGGTAATTTTTCATGTTTCAATGCACATCGCAGCGTACGTCTCCAATGCATTTCCTAATTGTGAGTTAGTCACCTGATTAATGTGTGTTTTTATCACACGGTGCAATTAATGTCATTTTTATGTTCACTTTGAACGAACCAATTGTATCAGTAATTTAAATGGGGCTGTAATTAAGTAATTTAAATCAGCTGTTGCTGAAGTCAGTATTTTGAACCCCTATTTTGTCATATGTATAGCACGCCACTGAGCAGGCGTATCCTTCAATGGGAGAGGTTACTTCATTACCTAATTTTGGGTATACATTTTTATTTGAGAGTGGAAAGTTTACCACTAGATTCGAGAGGAATCAATTAACAGTGTGAAGGAGTGTTATATCTTTCTGTTTGTACTTCGAGTCTCGTTCACACTGGTAACGTATCATTTACGATTAACGCCACTGTTTTATTTGGTGTGAGTGTTTATTTCATGCATTGGAAGCGCCTAGAATGCACATTGTTTGATTTTTAACAAACTTGCTGGAAGTGTTATATCTTCCAAACACCTTAGTGCGAGTGGAATATCTCTCGTTCTGTATGCTTTGCTTTGCCCATGCAGGCATACCATTGTTCATAATTTTTTGTCTACTATAAATGTATCACGAACACTACAACGAATATTATCTTATGAACTGCAAGTGTAGGATCACAATCTGAACATTTTTATGGATCCGATATGCTAAAGAAACGAACATTTGACACTTAACTGTTAGCCCATGCAACTCGTAACAGTTTGAGAATGAACAAAATGTAAGTCACTTGGGGTGGGAGACAAGTGTTTTCAAGGTTACGCGCAGTAATGCCAACCTATAATCCCAGGTGAGACTAGACTTTTGACAGATTTAATGCTAATGCTTTTCTAAATTATGTAATCTACATAAGCCAGTGTTTATTAAGCTTTATAAAACTAGGTCAAGTTAACAGCGATGTTGAGAATGCAATGATATTGTGTGACAGGAGGTCACCTATTCTGTTTACGATCTTCGCATATGTTGTGAGCGAAGCACATTTGAACAACTTTAATGTTTAAGATTTTAGAATTGTCTTGTGAAACTGATTGACTTATTTGAGGCTATGTTATTTTTCTCACATGGTGTGAAGGTTTATGCCGTGTGTTCATACACGATGAAGGGGTGGTTTCCCATAGTTTTTGAGGTTGCCGGCCTTGTTTCAAAGCTAATGCGCTTGACAGACCGAGGTTAAGGACGTGATCCAGCGGGACACTCTGTTACTTTAGAATGGTTTTTGAGCGTTTTGATAGCTCGGTGTAAGCATGTTCGCGTGTACTTGGGTGTGCACCAGTGGTTTTATCCACCAGTTAGGAAGCCGTGCACATGGTCAATACATATAATTAATAAATATTAAAACAAAGACAACTAATAATCACTCATTAAATAAAAGTAAGTAATGAATTTAAACGAAAGTAATAATTATCGTTAATCACTAAACGCCTGTTTAACTTTGATCTTGGTTTATAACTCGCTGACCATTGCACTGAGCTGTCGTTTTATTTCTTCGTTAGTCTAAGCTTTAGACAGCTGACACATGCGACTGACAGGGATTTGGTCTACCCGAGCGTTCTCAACTCGTGGGTCGTGAACCATGTAACTTTTGTTCTGCTGTTAACGAGCAGTACTATGATTTCCTAGCTTACACATGATACATGACCGATGGAAACAAACAGTAACCATCATGTGGTAGGAAGGATTAATAAGAATACTCTTGTGTGTGATACTTATTTATTGATTGTTGTGTAAACCCATATTCCCATCCTTCTTCTGCTACTTGTAGATATTTTGTTGTACAGTTGATTGTAAACTTGATTTGTGTTGTAAAAGATGACTGTAAATCACTTTAGATCTTTGTTTAGTTGTGTTACTACGGATGCTTCTCACCGTAGATTAGTTTAACTTAGGATGAGTTTATATCAAGATTGCATTTAGGACCAATCGAGGAGTGATTTTGGATAGAAGTTAATTGTTTATTTTTATTTCTTTACCTGTGATTAGTTAACGGATTAGCCGACTTATACCCCGATTGTAGGATAGGGGCTTATGATTTTAATAAATCATTTTGTGAAATTTACTTAAGCCTGGACTTGAATTCAATAGTTTTTAAGGGGGTGCATTTCCTTGAGAGGTCTATGACTTTGCTATGATGGGAACCTGATCTCTATGATGACGAGGAGTCTTGTGCCGGAATAGCCCACAAGGAGTGTACTCTAATCCTCTTAGGCCACATGTGTTCAAGGACGTAGTTCTGGAAAGCTACACACGGTCGGTGGCGGACCAGATCACCACCTCTAACGGGCACAGTACTAAATTGATTTGCCTTCCGTTGACATTCTATACGCATCGAATTTGAAGAATAACTTGTTGATAATACGATACCGGTACATTTTATTGTTAAAGCGTTTGTAACAACTTATCATACATAGTACCTGTGCGCTATCTGTTGGTGCAACTTGAGGATAAACAATGTTTCAAAGCTTTGGGATCCGTTATTGGGTAGAGATCAAATGTGAGCCTACACAATTCCCAAGAGGAAGAAGAAGAAGTCAACCGACAGAATCTCGACAGATATTTATGATTTATGTTAGCACATATAATAAAGTTATAATTATCGTCGAACATAAACAGTCATATGCAACTCGCCTACAATGGTAATTAAGACACTCGTATGTTTATAAAACGAGCGAAGCGAGTATGGAAATTATAAATTATAATTATAAATTGGAAATTATAAAACCCGCTTCGCTCATTTTATAAACATACTCATGTCTTAATTATTGCCATTATGGGCTCGTTGCATAATGTACCGTTACTATTATGAAATACGTATTTCTATTTGGAATAAGATAAACTTGAAAGAGCAAGTCTTCCCCGTTCACAACACATGTGTTTATCATGGAGAAATACATCCGTTTTAAGAAATACCCAGCCCAGATTTTTAGCCTACTTTCATTTTATGAAAACAATAGGCTTATGAGATCACCTTTTATCCGTGGGTGTGTGGGTACGTATGTGTGTGAGAGTGCGTGTCCCCTTCTAATAATTTCTAAACCATGGGAGCGATCTCAATGAAACTCGGTAAGGTCATAGAACTACTACGGCCGACCCAGACCGTGCCCTTCAAATATTATTACGTCTCACCAATCCAACATGGCGGCTGTGCGAAATATTTCACTGCCATTCTATATGTCCGAAACTATTACAAATATCACCCTGAAATTTTGTACGGTGATAAAGGGCACTACTAGACGTTCCCCTATAAGACTTTCAAAAATCTGTTAACTACAAAACAAACATGGTGGCCAAGCGAAGTTGAAACTTTCAAAGAGTCTTTTCTTGCGATTTAACCATCCAAATGCAATGAAACTTGGTACAGCAAATGTTAATGCACATTGCAATGCACTTGCATCTAATTTAGTTCAATTGTCTACAAAACCTCAAGATGGTGGCTGTCGAAATATTTCCCCAGCTTTCTATACATCCGAAACTATTACTGATATCACCCTGAATTTTTTTACGGTGATAAAGGGTGATAAAGTTCACATACGAGACTTCCAAGAACCTGTAAAATACAAAACGAACATGGCAGCAAGCGAAGGTGAAATATTTTAATAGACTTTTCTCGCTCTTTAACCATCTGAGCGCAGTGAAATATGGTACAGTAAATGTTTACACACATTGTAATGCACTGGCATCTAATTTAATTCAATTGATCACATAACCTCAAGATGGTGGCTGTGCGCAATTTTAAAATTATTTCTTATTTATTTATTGTTTATTAATCGTATTTTCGAAGTGAACGTTTGAATAATGAACCAATGCAATAATCGCCATCTAATAGTACATAACTCTATGACCTACATATATAAAAATCCAACATGGCAACCACCGAAATATTTAGACGGGTCTCAATATTTACGAATCTATTACAACAAACTGAAATTTATATTTTGATAGAGGCAATTCACATAAGTAGGATATATGAAAATATTGTTCTTCACGGAACTACTTGTTATTTATGATACTACCAACCGCGGATCGCTTTGAAGTCTCCGTGCATTGTTGACCGCGCGGTAACGTTACTACTGTACTTTCAAAGGCGAGTGTGTGTCAGATGTTTTATTGTTGTTACATTGTATAACTTCCAAGTTAGTTTACTGTTTGCAGTTGTTCGCTCACATTGTATTGTCAGTGCAAGTGAGAGGTTTGAAGAATATTACTAATTCTTGGTAAAGAGAGGTTAGTTCAAGGCATATGGTGTATGAGGTTAGGACAATGTTACATTAAGAGATCACTTTCCATCACGTCGTGTTACTTGAAGCCGCTTTGATTTGAAATGGCTTAAAAATGGATCTTTAAGCATACAGGCTCTTCATTAATTATAGACCTACACGGATTGGTGAAGTATTGGTAGTCCATATCTACCATTTCAAGCTTCAATACGGAACTACTATTTGTCATAAGCACCTGCAAGCTGATCACCGTCACCATCTATTTCATTTAATTTTATTCTGATCTTATAACCTAAATTATATGGTGCACCATATTAGGTTTAATAACGTATCTTATTACAGTGCCACGTTTTATTTTGTTCTTTCAATATGGTTTTTAGCTGATGAAGGGGATAAAATGTTATTAATCCTCGAAACATGTACTAAAACAAGTTAAATAATTAATTTTCTTTATAGTATTGATTCAGGCGGGTGTACAATTCTTATTAAGAACTATTCTAGCATATCAATACGGAACCACTATGAGTCATTTAAATAATGTAAACAAAGAACCATGGAAGGAATAGTAGAAGGAAAACGAGGGAGAGGAAGAAGAAGGTTTGGAATGTTAACAGATGTGAAGAGAGGAAGAAGTTACAAGCAAATGAAAGAAGATGCGCAGGATGGAGAGAAATGGAGGACTTCCCGTTGAGACCTGTCTGCGGACAGATCTACTGAAAGAAGAAGAAGAAGACTCTAGGATACTACCAACTAAAATGTGCAAAGTTATGCTGCTTCGTACAAGCTAGACTTTTCCATAGAAATGATATTTCTCAGTTAAATAAAACCTCTGTACTGTATATATTCAGCACGGAGACGCTAGTGCGGGCCATCTGGTGCAGTGCGATCAATGGGGTCGCACTCTCATAAGTTTCGGTATTGTAAGCAGTGCAAGTCTTATGGATGCTCTCATAAATCACATTAAAACAATGAGTTCTTGTGTAACACGGGAACGCCTTAGTCCTAATACATCTGTTTGATATTCAGCCAGAGGCTGCTTGGATCCTCAGGAAGAACCACCTTAGGCATTACCTACTACACAGGGTGTTCGTCAAGTCACTGGACTTTAACTTTGAAAAATCGTAGCTCATGCCTATCTGCCGGAATGGTAAGTTGTCAAGCTTGGCTGTTAGATGTTATCAGACATGGCAGAACTGGTTGTAGTGGTATCAGCTGTTGCATTGCGCATAATGAGTCGAACAAGGTCAAGCAGGTGACAATGCATTTTACGCGCGCACAACGGGTCGCTTTATTGGAGGCTTATCTTGGTTGCAAAAGTTGGCGATGATGCAAGATTTTCTCGGCAATCGAGTAATCTCAAGAAATTTCTGGCCTCCTATTTCGCCAGATTCAATCTCTACAGATAGTACACAGAGATAGGCCTAATCCTCATTCCTTACGTGAACTCAAAGAGGCGAATTCTAAATGTTTTGTAGAAATAACAGCAGTAACTTTGGAAAAAAGTGTCACAAAACATGTGTAAGTGTGTAAATTTGTGCCTCCAAGAAAATGGTAGTCACTTTCAACATCTCTTGAAAACTGGAACTGTGGGAACGCAATGTGCAGAAAACGAGTTAGTGTTATGTCTGAACATTTATTACTCGCAGCACTTCCGGAATACTTTCGCCGAAGTTAAGAAATATTGTTTTTCACTTGATGGTGTATGGAACTATTGTGTGTAATCACTAGATTTGTGTGTGCAACACAACGTCAGAAAAAAATGATACAGTCAGTCTGAGAGACTAGACTTTATATCATTTCAAATGACGCATGCTACAAATGTTACACATGTTAGAAAGGCTCAGGAACAGACTCCATTACCCATTAACTTAGCCTACCCGCGCGGGGAACGGATAGCGGGAGGTGCACTCTGCTGCATGACGTCATGCACTCGCCGTCTCCCTATCGCATAACGCCAGACCCCAGGAGTAAACTCAGACTCCATTACCCTTTAACTTAGGCTTCCCGCGCTGGGAACGGACAGCGGGAGGTGCACTCTGCTGCATGACGTCACCCACTCGCCGTCTCCGTATCGCATAACGACAGACGCCAGGAGTAAACTCAGACTCGGTGCATATGCACTGAACAACATGATGACGTCATACACGCCGTAACCGTAACGCATAACGGTAGACCTAAGCATAACGATGAAGTCGACAAGATCATTTGAAATGATAAAATCCGAAATATTGAGTCCGGTGACTTTATGAATATCCTATATACAGAGGCCGTACTGTGCATGGTGCGGGGTGAAGAAGTTTGCAATTGCTAAACTGAGCTAGTGCAGCATCACAGAATCCACAGGCACTCGTGGCTCGAATACCATCACTTAGCACCAGCCAGTGGCTTCCATATCACCACAGCCATCCATAAGAATGAGACATCGATGACAAGACACAATTTGCTCTAACGCAGGGCCATCCTGACATTGCGCTACGGGAGCGCCGCCGTGCTCGGGGAGCACTGGGCAGTCCGACTACTGTAGTACCACTGTGTGGCAGCGAGGAGACGGACGATGTTCAGACCACTCTGACTAGATACGTACGTACAGTCGTGCGGGCGACGGGTCTTGTGGGATTGTTGACATATTAATAGGGCTGTTTTGCCATAACAAATACGCCGCATATACAAATCGAATGGTACTCCGATGTATGGAATGTGCAGGAAACGAACACAAGTGTTAAGTAAAGAATATTGTGATTTATTCCAAACTGAAATGTGAACATATTAGAGAGGAAAATTCAACAACAAATTGTGTTCTTTTTTAACACATTACATCTCTGTTGCACACTAAACATTTGTCATGCCCCTTATAAGCTGTGCAAAAAAAAATGAATTTTTCCATTCTGCTCTAAAGACTGATGCTTCACCACTCCTTTTGTTGGTAGTTACTCAGTGCTCCGCTGCGTTGCTCTTGGCAGCACTTCCTTGGCGCTCTGTCGCTGGGTTTGTCGGCCGGCCGCGTGATCATGTGACTCCAGTCTGCTCGAAGCATGCAGCACATGGCCGACTGACATCAGATCAAGCATGGCGCGGCTTGAAAGAGAACGAACTAAATCGTGGCCATCAGGGCTACAGCCAGTGTATTTTGTTGTTTAATATGTGTAAATATATAGTTTAAATATATATGTGTGTGTGTAACGTATTATTTTTGAATTCTGCTAAACCGAACACCATAACCAGCGAGCATCTCCTGGCTACCGCATGGTACCAGGAATCGTTCCGAGAGAGAAAGGAACATGGTCAGACCGGGCCGGATTTGTGAAAGTGTCGTAATGCTAAAATATTACGTGGTCCTCCGGTGCATTTGAATATACTTTCCGAGTGCGGACATCCTGTGGCGAGAATATTGGAGCACGTGCAACATCATCTCGGCGGCATGCTGTACACGATGGGGAGGACACAAAGGATTATAAGATAAGTGCACATCATAGCAGTATACCGAGGTCAGTCAATCCTTTTATTTCTTTCCTTTTCCTAACTTATCATGGAGTCTAGTGAGAAAAACCTGTTGGTGAAACAACGAGCGGTGATTAAAGGATCACTGACACGTATCAGTAAATATGTAGACAAGTTTGTGGCAGGCTCCGATATTAATACATTACGTAGCAGGCTGAAGCAATTGCCTTCACTCTGGGAAGAATATAAGCATGTCCAATGTAAGCTTGAAATTAATGACTACGAAAATACTGAAACCCATGAACAGGATAGGGAACAATTCGAAGAAAACTATTTTGATTTAGAAGCCAAAATGACCACACTAATAGATCGGAGCATAACTTCAGAGCAGAATAACGATCAATTATCTCAGCATTCGTACGGTAATTCACAGCAGGCTTCCTTGGAGGTACGATTGCCCGTCATTAACCTCCCTACATTTCATGGTCAATATGAGACGTGGACACATTTCCAGGACACCTTTCAGGCATTAATTGTTGATAATTTAAAACTATCAAACATCCAACGTTTCCACTATCTACTGTCCGCACTTAAGGGTGAACCTCACCTACTGATTCAAAATATTCCTATTTCTAACCCTAACTTTCCAGTAGCTTGGGAAATCGTGTGCAAGAGGTACAACAACAGAAAATTGATAGCAACACAACACATCAAGGCTCTGTTGTCGTTACCTAATTGTCACAAAGACACAGCATCTGATCTTAGGAAACTGAACAACCACTTAGTAAGCAATTTGAATGCTATTCAAAATCTCAACCTTTCAGTGCCACTTCATGAAGTCTTACTTCAGCAGCTGATGTTAGATAAGTTAGATCCCGCTACCCGTAAAGAGTATGAAATGAAGGCTCCCAGCGATAATTTTCCAAGACTCACTGAGGTATCCACGTTTTTGGAAGAGAGGGCACAAGTGTTGGAGCTAATGATGGCAACACGGGAACGAAGGGGGAACACAGCAAATCCACCCAAGAATCAACATGTGAGGAACAATGACAATCCAGGTCGAATTAGCTCCTACGTATCTACAAGGGGGAAGTGTGATTTTTGTGATGCAGATCACCCGGTACATCGGTGTGAGGGTTTTCTGAAGGCTAGCGTAAGACAACGGTATGATTTTGTCAAAAGGAAGGGTCTGTGCTTTAACTGTTTTAGACATCATAATGTCAGCATATGCAAATCTGATAGGTGTAAGAGATGCCAAGGCAGACATCATACCCTAATTCATTTCGACAGTCCCACAAGCAGTCAAACGACTACAGACAGGGATGCCCTAGCTGGTAGAGGTATTCGAGAAGACGAAGGAGGGCATAGTAAGGCAAGTTACTGCACACTTAAATTCAAGCCACAGTCACAAATAATGCTGTCTACTGCAGTAATAGGAGTGGCAGACAACAATGGTAGAGTTCACCAGTGCCGAGCGCTACTCGACAATGGATCACAGTCCCATTTTATAACTGAGTCACTTGCAAGTAAGCTTAAGTTGCAACGACACAGAAGCTGTATTCCAATTAGTGGTATAAATAACACTGCGGTCACTGCATCTCAAAGTGTTGATGTTCGTATCAGTTCTAACGTGTCCAATTTTGAAACTGTTATCACATGTTCTATACTCCCTCACATAACAGGCAATATTCCAGCAAACTATGTTGATTGCAAATCGTGGAACCTACCTAAAGATATCACATTAGCGGATCCTCACTTCAACGAGCCAGGATCAGTAGATATGCTCATCGGTGCAGAGATTTTCATGCAGCTGTTGCGAGAAGGGTGGCGGAAAAATTGCGATGAATTACCCATTTTGAAGAATACCGCCCTGGGATGGATACTGTCGGGTCCCATAAAATCCCAGGATCGGACCAGTAAGAAGGCGGAAGCACCACCCACTTCATCATTTTTCCTTAGACAGGACGATGACCTCGACAGGAAGATGGAAAAATTCTGGTCGATAGAAGAAGTGACAACTAGAAGAACCAACTTAACCAAGGAAGAGCAGTATTGCGAGGAGCATTTCACAACTCACACCAAGCGGGACGACAGCGGACGTTTCAGTGTAAGATTACCTACAAGGGAAGAAAGTCCACAACTTGGAAAATCTTACAAAATAGCGGAGAAACGATTCAGACTACTGGAACAGAGATTCGAGAAGAGACCTGATCTGCGTGCAGATTACGTGAGATTCATGGAGGAGTATGAGATCCTGGGTCATATGAAGTTGGTTCCAGATATAAGCAAGGACGAAGAAGCATGCTGCTATCTCCCTCATCATGCAGTATTGAAGGCTGAGAGTACCACTACTAAAACACGAGTTGTATTCGATGCTTCCTGCAAAACTGACAACGGCGTTTCACTTAATGACACTCTGGCGGTGGGACCTACCGTTCAACAAGATCTGCTATCAATTGTGACAAGGTTTCGTACTCATCAGATTGCGATGACGGCAGACGTTACAAAAATGTACCGTCAGATCAGAGTAGACGACGAAGATGTTAACTTACAGCGCATACTGTGGCGAAAACATCCATCTGAGCTTCTACGCACATACCAACTAAAGACTGTAACATACGGTACTTCTTCAGCGTCCTTCCTAGCCACAAGATGTCTAACCCAGCTGGCTGAAGAAGAAGCACATGAGTTTCCTACAGCATCTTGCGTATTGAAACGGGATTTTTACATGGACGATGTATTGTGTGGTAGCGACACTGTGGAAAATGCTATACAGCTACGAGGAGAACTACAAGAGTTGCTGCAACGAGGAGGGTTCCCGCTCCGCAAGTGGACGTCGAATCACGCGGCTGTACTTGAGACTATACCTAAGGAACTCCGAGAATCACAGTTACCACTACGATTTGATAAGGAAGACAACATCCGAACGCTAGGATTACTATGGCATCCCTTTCTTGACAAGTTCCAGTTTGAGGTCCACATCAAGGAGAACAGTGGAAGGCCCACAAAACGGAAGGTACTTTCAATTATAGCTTCTATATTTGATCCCCTCGGACTGATAGGACCAGTAATTGTGAGGTGTAAAATTTTCATGCAACAATTATGGCAAGAAAAATTAGGATGGGATGAACCACTACCATCTCCGTTACTTGAAGGCTGGATCGAAATCTTCACTGATCTTCCAGCTCTAAATAACATTCATGTCGACAGGTTGATTCTCTCTGCGGGAAGGGTGATCCTCATACAAGTTCATGGTTTCTCAGACGCTTCTGAACGGGCCTATGGAGCGTGTGTTTACATTCGAAGCACCAACCAACTCGGGGAAGTTTCAGTAAAGTTGGTATGTTCAAAATCCAGAGTGGCTCCTCTGAAACAACAGTCCTTACCTAGGTTAGAACTGTGTGGAGCTCTTTTGTTGGCACGTCTGGTTGATAAGACTACCAACACCTTAAACCTGAAAATTGACCACATGTTCTTGTGGACTGACTCGACAATTGTACTATCGTGGCTTGCAGCTGAACCAACAAAATGGAAAACGTTCGTCGCCAACCGTGTCTCCGAGATACAGCAATTGACTGGAAGAGCCAAGTGGGGTCATGTGATGTCAGAAGATAACCCTTCCGATATTCTTTCAAGGGGAGAAGGTCCACTCAGCCTGCGGTGTAATCAACAGTGGTGGCATGGTCCAGCATGGTTACTACAAGATTTAAGTAGCTGGCCCACTAGGGACTCGAAGGACTCTGCAGGTGAACTTCCAGAAAGAAGGGATACGGTACAATGTCTAGTTAGTGCTACTCCATCAGACGAAATCACGACGAGGTTCTCTTCCCTCCGTCGCCTACAGAGAGTAATGGCTTATTGCAACATATTTATGTTCAATTCCAGAAGACACAACGTAAGAAAAACGGGACCACTATCTGCAGAAGAGCTTGAGACTGGCCTTCAGACGTGTATCAAGCTTGCTCAGCGTGTGACATTCGCACGGGAAATAGGCGAGTTGAAGTCAAACTCATCAGTTTCACAGCAAAGTGCAATAAAAAATCTTAACCCCTTCTTAGACGGGAACGACTTATTACGAGTAGGTGGTCGCCTACAAAACTCGTTGAAACCATTTGCAGAAAGGCACCAGATCATATTACCTCAGCGTCACAATGTAACCCAGTTGATTATGGCTGATGAGCATGTTCGTCTGCTGCATGCTGGTGCTAATCATGTAACGGCTTCACTTAGGTCCAGATATTGGATAGTAAGCATAAAGAAAGTGATACGGACTGTCATTCACAAGTGTTTGAAGTGTTTTAGACTACGAGCCACTACAGCCACTCAACTCATGTGTCAGCTACCATCGCCTCGAGTGACTCCATCACGGCCATTCTTGAACACGGGAGTTGACTACGCTGGCCCGCTGTACATTAAACAGGGTGCAACCAGGAGCAAGGTCAAGGTAAAATGCTATGTAGCGTTGTTCGTTTGCCTTTGCACCAAGGCGATACACTTGGAATTGGTTCGTGACTTGACTACACAGGCTTTCATCGCCGCCTTACGGAGATTTGCAGCCAGGAGGGGAAGGTGTGCAAATCTATACAGTGATAATGCTACTAACTTTGTAGGGGCTAGAAATGAATTGTTGAGAGTGCACCAGTCCGAGCAGTGGAAGATAGAAATGCTGAACAACGCAGCCCGAGAAGGATTCACTTGGCATTTCATTCCTCCTGATTCGCCACACTTCGGTGGTTTGTGGGAAGCTGGAGTTAAATCCATGAAACACCATTTAAGAAGAACAGCTGGCAATGCCTGCTTGACGTATGACGAGATGTACACCCTACTTTGCCAAATAGAAGCATGCCTGAACTCACGACCGCTCGTTAGTCTATCGGACGACCCTGATGAACCATCATACTTAACTCCTGGCCACTTTCTAATAGGTGCTCCCCTGTTATCCTTCCCTGAACCTGACCTTAGAGATGGTGTGCACTGTTATACTTCCAGATGGCGCTACATTCAAGCGCTGCAGCAGAAGTTTTGGAGACAATGGTCTAATGACTATCTTAATAGCTTGCAACAGCGGCAGAAATGGTTGACGAGTCAGCCTAACCTTCAGCCTGGTACTGTCGTGTTGGTTAAGGACGACAACACTCCTCCTCTTTCTTGGAGGCTTGCAACGGTCAAGGAAACATATCCTGGGAAGGATGGACGAGTGCGTGCAGTCACCATTCGTACCAGCAGTGGAATTTTGAAGCGTTCTGTACATAAACTATGTCCATTGCCAATTCAAGACTGATATGTGCAATTACTTTCAGTGTCATCTTGTGATTCAGTTAATTACTTTATTCTTGTGTCGCAAGAGTTCATTTTTGACCAGTGTACTTTCTTGTTTGTGTATAGTGTTGAACCTTCTTATTGTATGATTTAACATGTTCATTTCATTGTCATTACTATAGGTTGTGCATTTTTGTTCCTATGTTGTTTTGGTTGGGGTTTGTGTGTGTTTTGTATTCGGCGATCCATACGGACTGGTGGTGAAAGAACTTTAATTTACTACTGTTGATTCATGTAAATCAATCATTTTCTGACAGTTGTTAAATGTGATACATTTAGGTGTGGCGGTATGTTGGTAGTTACTCAGTGCTCCGCTGCGTTGCTCTTGGCAGCACTTCCTTGGCGCTCTGTCGCTGGGTTTGTCGGCCGGCCGCGTGATCATGTGACCTGGCGCGACTCCAGTCTGCTCGAAGCATGCAGCACATGGCCGACTGACATCAGATCAAGCATGGCGCGGCTTGAAAGAGAACGAACTAAATCGTGGCCATCAGGGCTACAGCCAGTGTATTTTGTTGTTTAATATGTGTAAATATATAGTTTAAATATATATGTGTGTGTGTAACGTATTATTTTTGAATTCTGCTTAACCGAACACCATAACCAGCGAGCATCTCCTGGCTACCGCATGGTACCAGGAATCGTTCCGAGAGAGAAAGGAACACCTTTATTGTATGCTGTTCAGTCATGACTACTGCGAAACTGATTTACTCACAAGCTGTCAACAAAGCGCATTGGACTAAACTAGCGACTGATGGATGGGCTGCACACTTCAACGCGCTCAGCCAACCAAGCTCCCCCCACACCACTTCAGAAACTACCGTCCAACAAAGCGCTCGGAGCACTGGCTTAGAGCGCGGCCGGAGCGCTGTCTGGGTGGCCCTGCGTCTAACCTGTGCCTAAGACAAATGCAAGGCTATCGCAAGTAACAATGAGGTGCGGCTCATACAAGGTTTTTCTTGTACATCGTTATGCCCTACTCAGGAGCACGGTTGAACCTGCTTAGCTGATATGTTGGTCTTCTTTACCTCCCCAAATCCCTTCATCCTCTCCCTGAGCTTCTTCTTTCGTTCTTCTGTCCAAGTTATAGTGGCTCTGTTATTGGGTTTGTCTCCAAATTGATGATTGTCGATTTTGGTTCTGAATTTACATCTGTCCCGTACAATGTCTACAGTTCTATTCTGTACGAGGGAAGGTGATCTAAGAACACCGCAGAACAGACGTATGAGAGGGAACCTTGGTTGTGGAATTCAACACAAGAGGAGCCTCCACGACACATCTATAAGCGACACCAGGTAGAAAGCGAATTTCATCACGTAGAATTTTTGTAGTTTGCTGGCTTAGGAATTTATTTGAAGCAACCATATTTCTGAATTATTTTTGATATTTCATTTTTGAATGATAGGATTTTTTACTTTTCAACGTTAGAGGATTTTTGGATTTGAATTCGTAGACTGAATTTTCCTATTTTTGCATTATTTTAGTATTTTGATCCATATTGGACATTTATGCGATATTCGATTTTTAGGTAGGATTGATAGGATCGTTGATCGTATTCAAGATCACGTATATTTTAAGTACGTTAGATGATATACTGTAATTAAAATACTTGAGGAAGGATATTTGAATGTAGAATTCGTTGTTGTTTGAGTCTTCAGTCTTCTGACTGGTCTGATGCAGCCTCCATGCCTCCCTGTCCTGTGCTAATCGATCCATATCTGCATAGCTACCACACCGTGCATCCGAGGCAATCTGTTTAAGATATTCTAACCTTGGTCTACCCATACAGTTCTTGGCCTCGACCCTTCCTTCCATGGTAAAAATAGTGGTTTTCATATCGCAAATACGAACTTCCGTTCAGGAGAAAAAACTTTAAAAGAAAATTGTCTCACTTTGGTGCTGCTACGTGGTGTCAGAATTTCAAACTAAAAATTGGGGCATTTAGCCTTAACCTGAGCATTGTCATATTGGAAATGATTCCAGTCCTAGCATAGGCTGACATTTGGAGGCTTCATACAATAATTGAAACCATATTAACTTACAACCTACCATCAAGGCGATTAGCTCTTCTCTCCCGAAGTAGCCTATCTTACTTTCAGAAAAATGTTTAACACACACTCTTTTATTCCCCGTTATATACAAATGATATCTAAGAATGATGTATTTGCATTGGTATCTTGAATTTTCGTCAGTGGGGTAGGAAAAGTAAAGCACATAATCATTTCTTTAGTAATAGTTGCTTTTGCAACAAACGTTTGGCATACGTACGACCTGGGAAGGAAGAATTGATTTACTGAACTAACAACATTTTTTTTACCATCCAAAAAAAACCTTGTATGAGTCGAAATAATAAGTGATATAGAGGTCCTAACTAAAACATAACCTTCAGTCTGATGACAAACATGCAACGCAAAATTTGCGAAGATACAATAACTTACCTACAAAATGAACATTTGTTCATCCATAACTGATACAAAAAAACACCACAAAGCAAAATGATCGTCATCTCTACCACCCTACCAATCAGCTGATCAATTCGTCAGAGTAGCTGCATGATGGCCTGTACATTACGATGGCAGTGTTCGTACAGCAGGCGAGAACGTTACCGCTGAGCCACGCAGCCAGTCTCTCTGGGATGACAGTCAAGAATGCTGGTCTCTATACCTCAAAAGTCTAACTGTAATTTGTAATATTGCTACACACTTATTTATCACTGAGAATTTTTGGAATTATTACGTATTTTCGTAAATATTAATGGGGACGTCCCCCATGTCCTGCCTCTCTACTAACGGCACCGGTGTTCAGAATTATTGTCAATAATAATAGCTGTGCTCCACAGTAGCGCACTGGTAACTGGCCACACAACTAAGATAGGCGCCACTCACGACGCACGTCTGGAGGAAATTAAATCTTGTGCAGACGTCGCACCATGCTGACAGCTCTGCCTGCTTGATCAACGCTAAGCCACGGGATTCAGAAAGTCAATCTTTCTTACAACATCTTCGGTGCTCCGGTTGGTTGGTTGGTTGGTTCCTAGGATTAGGGGCTACGACAACGCGGTCATGTAGCTCCGTGTACTTTGGGTGTGTGTAGAATTTGTCTGATAACCGGTGTTAATTGTGATGGCTGTATTAGTGTGTGTTATCTGTGGTTCAGGTAGAAGGACTATTTTTCAAGTAGTTCCTACTTTTGCTACCAAATGCTACCATCCACGACACATGGCTGCGGACTTGGCTACATGATGCCATCCTAGCCAGCACCTGGTGACGAACGTTGGAATTAATATAGCGTTATCAAACTAACCTACAAATTTTAGCTTCCACAAGTGTACTGTAGTGTTTTTTCTGCCATGGGACCGCCGGCTTTATTTCCCCTCCGAAGGAAGGCATACTGAGTGATGCTTAACGCTCTTTAAAAAATCTGACTACTTCGGCAGGGTTTGAACCCGCGATATTGGGCATAGAATCTCAGCATACTACCAACTACGCCACCCAAGCCGCCCTTCGGTGCTATTACTATCTGGAGCAGTGGTCGATTATTAATGTAGGCTACATCACTGCCTTCGTAATGTAACAGGCCGTACCATCAACATTTCCAAATTTACCAAAGTACCTTACTGCAGACAATCGTATTATAGCTGGCTACGTTAGCTTTAAAGTCTCTCTCAGATGTGAATGTTTGATGTGTAAGTCAACTTTAATTACAGCTTCAGACTTAGTGTGTGAATTAGCCCCTGAAGTGAGTTATTTAAACCATTTAAATCGTGGAGTGTTGAAGTATACATCTAGTTTTCACTTGAAATTGGAATTCAGGCATATACAATTTTTGAAGTTCTTGTTTCTGATAGTTATAAAATGTTATTTTTATATTCTGATGACCCAAAATCTGTGTTTAATCATCTGGTACTAGAAGCAATGCAACTCAGTTCCTCTGCAATTGTATATGAACGTGGAAAAACATTATCATATCTTGCTGGCCCGTGTGTTACCATTTGGTCGAACATATTCCTAAATAACTATAGTAAAATTCAAACAAATGTTTGTGTGGAAGAAAGTGGCTCTAAACGATCTTGGAAGGATAATGTTGGAAGTTCCAAGAAGAAAACCAGGAAAGCTGCCGTATTTATGGACATCTAAATGTATGGAGGTAATGCCTTATATATATATACACCGCGGACAGGCCAACAAGGACCACGCAAATATCACTTCTTTATAGGTCTATGTTTCCTTCCTTCTCTTCCAGAAGTCTTTCATCCTGGTCGACTGTGCAGCTCTTCTTTCAGCAGTCCATTCTCCTCTGTTGAGATTTTTCTTCTCCCCGACAAGAATTTTGAGACCAAACATTTTTTTTCTGTACTCTATTCGATTTAGACAATCTTCTTCAGTAATTTTGAATTTTTGAAGTTCTTCTTTCATTTGTTTTGCATAGCCTCCTTGTCCTTTATAGTTACAGATTTTATCAAAAATTTGTTTGTTTAACCTTGAGCAATCCATGCGGACCATATGTCCGTAGAACTGAAGTCGCCTTTTTCTGATCATCACTTCAAGGTTGTCGATTTTACTATAAATTTCTGCATTCGATCTCAGTCTATAACCTTCCTGTGTTTTCCTAGGACCATAAATCCTTCTTAAAATTCTTCTTTCTATCTTGAGCAAATTCTCCGTTCCGGTTATATTTGTATTTTCCATGCCGTACAAGATGACTGGTCTAACAACAGTATTAAAATGTCGTAATTTTGCATTGATAGACACGTTCTTTTTATTGTATATATTTTTTGTACAAAAATTTAATCTTTCCAATTTCCCTTTTTTGTTCTCGATTGCCAATTTATCCGTCCCATTGCTACTAATTATTTCTCCAAGATATTTAAATCGGTCAGTGACCCTGATGCTCCCATAATTTGTTTTTATCATTTTCTTAGTGTATTTCTGATCACTTGTCATCATCTCTGTTTTTACCAACGAAATCTGTAAGCCCGCTTTTTCCGCCGTTTCTTTTAACTGATCAATTTGGTTAATAGCTTCTTGTTCTGATTCAGCAAACAACGCTACGTCGTCAGCAAATGCTAAACCTTTGACTTTGAGGTTCTTATATTATTATACATTTTATTTTTTTGTACGTTCGTTGTTTCCATGCTTTTATTAATTCATAATAAGATTTGTTAGGTGGGCGCACAAGTAAGACAATCGTTATGCTTTGACTGTCTTATCACGTTTTAAACCTACTTCTCCTGAAATTATGTCGGCCTTATCTACTATATTTCGAAAGATCACAGTGTTAAGGTTTTCATTTGTTATATTAATGCAACATTCGTCAATATTTCTCTACTAAAATACAAATTGTATCGCATAACTACAATGTTTGCTTGCATTGCGCGGGTCTAACGGAGCTAGCTGACCGCCTCTTTGGATGACGTCACCAGAGCTACAGTAAGGCCTGTACATTGCGAAGGCAGTGGCTACATATCTGCATAGCTGGACATTTTGTGGGCCCCTCTCCTTAAGACAAACACTTGGTTAATCTCAAATTATAAAAGCCTCCTTATCAAACACTAGAAAGGACAGTGGAACGTGGCTAATTCGAACTTCTATAATTCGAATTTTCCTATTGGTCCCTAGCATTTTATATACAATCAATGCTAAAAAATCGTGGTTAATTCGAATTATATTTTGGATCGGAAGCCAAACAGTTGGGTCAGGAATTCCTGAAAAACGACGTACCATTGGCAAGCGGCCCCTACTCGATTGTTTTGCCTACATGACTAACAACACGCCTGCGACGCTCCGTCCAAGGTCAATGCCCAACCCCTCCCCCTCCCATTGTTTTCCAACGCTCCACATCTCTTAACTCATAACAGTGTCATCCCTTACACCTGTCTCGTAGTGCGTGCTGAGTGGCCTGGTTAGACTTGTGGTTGTTGTTTAGAAGTTTGGTTTTGCCTGTGTTTTAAAGTGTGTGTACAGAACTAAGATGTCGTCATCAAAGCCTCGGGTTCCATACAAAACTTTGAGTTTGGCGGAGAAAATAGCAGTGATTAAAGAAGTGGAAAAGGTAATGAAGAAAAACATCTGAAATTGCAAAGGCTTTCGGGATTCCTCCAAACACGTTGTCAACATACCTAAAAAATAAAGACAACATTCTCGGTTATGAAAATGAGAGTGGCATAGGCCGAAAAAGGTTGAGGGAACCGGAAAATTTGAATTTGAATATTTTGTCTACCCTTTTCACAGAATTTTCATAATTCGAATTTTTGGATAATTCGAATTTTTTTACTGGTCCCTTGAGGTTCGAATTATCCAAGTTTCACTGTAGTTAAATAATTAAATTTACACGTACATGTTTCGTTATATTAATGATAACTTCGTTAGCGTGAAAAATCTTAGAAAGTGCGGTATCTTAACAAAAAACTAAAAATAAGATGGATATCCTTACAATAAGTCATTAATTTAAATAAATGAAAGGTCACAAAAATAAATAATAAATAATTATAGGATGTGTTAAATACTTGGTTAGTTACTTACTTGTCCATCGCCTCCGTAGCGTAGCGGTCAGCATGGTTAGCTGCCGTCCCGGAGGTCCTGGGTTCGATTCCCGGCTCTGCCACGAAATTTGAAAAGTGGTATGAGGACTGGAACGGGGTCTACTCAGCCTCGGGTAGCCCAAATGAGTAGAGGGGATTCGATTCCCACCTCAGCCATCCTGGCAGTGGTTATCCGTGATTTCCCACTTCTTATTCGGGTAAATGCCGGGATGGTACCTACTGTAAGGCCACGGCCGCCTCCTTCCCACTTCCTTGCCTATCCATCCCAATCTTCCCCTCCCTTCCAATCCCTCATAAGGCCCCTGTTCGCTTTGCAGGTGAGGCCACCTGGGCGAGGTGCGGATCACACCTCCTCAGTTGTATACCCTCCAACCAGATGTTCCCAGCTCTAGGACACTGGCCGTAGAGGCGGTAGTGGTGAGTTCCCTCGCTGAGTCCGTGGGTTTCACCAACCTAGAGGGTAAACCGACTAAAAAAAAATTACATGTCCGCCTCGTTGCGTAGTGCTTAATATTCTTGGCTGTCACCACAGATCCCCGGGTTCGAGTCCTGGCTTTACCGAGAAATGTAATTGTAGTCTGAGAGCTAGAACGTAGTCATCCTTGCAAAACTTGCAAAACTGAGAAGAAGTGGATTCGATTCCTACCTCTGCCAACCTGGTAGTAGTTATCCGCGGATTCCCACATCTACTCCAGACAAGTGTCGGGATGGTACTGCCCCCGTAAAATGAATTATATTGAGACCACGATGGCTGTATTGGCATAAGTGAATAAAGTTATGGCTCTCATAGTTGTGACGTGGATATTCATGACGTAGGCACGGATGACGCAGACTTTATGCAAGTAGGCTGGTTGAGCTGAGATTCTTGGTGACGTCATGATTTTGTTCGAGAAAGATCTGAGATTTACGACGCAGCCGCAGGGAAACAAAGAATTGTGCTAAGGAGGAAGTTACGCTATTGGAGGAGAGGCTCGAACCAATGAATGATAGTTTGGAGGGAGACGGAGATTACTGAAACTACCATATTTAATTACTTTTGGAATGCAGAATTGTGGAAATCTATTTTCAGTTATGGCATTGATTTGGAATTTTGAAGAAATTAATTTTGAGTTTTTGAAATTTGAAAATCCGTCAAGTATAGCCAAAGTTAGAACTTCTAGCAATGACGGAGGAACAACCTATGGAAGGGATGGATACGCCCCTTAAGAAGTTGATAAAAGGTCTTGCACAGCAGAGAGGAGCTCTCATATCTGATATCTCATTTTCTCTTGTCATAGTCGTTTTTCTGATTATAATATTGTCAGACTTCGAGTGATTCAGTGAAGCAAGTCGTCTTTAGCGCGTGTGGTAGAGCCCACCGCATCGAACGAGCACGGAGCATGCAGCAGTTCCATTTTACAGTTAATGAAACTAGGCGAAGTTGAAGTGCACACATAAACGAGTCTACAAGATAAACTATCAAGAGTTAGATACTGCCTTTATGCTAATACAATTATGCACTACTATATTGAGGTGTGTAGGAAAGTTGAACATTTTCAAGATTATAATTTGGAAGATATTGGCATTTTAAGACTGCAGACAAAAGTGATTTTCTCGCCACCTGAGAAGCACTTTTATAATATCACATTCTACGCTACGGCTGACACGTGTATTGCAACCGTGATACTACATATTGCATTTGGTGATACAACGCTACATTCTACAATGGAAAAATATAATCTGGCAGTACTTTCAACTATTATTATAACGGAAGTGGAGATGGAAGGCTAAACTTTAATGCAATTGGGACATATATCAATGGAGTGAAATAGCAGCATGGAACTTCGCTAATCGTCTTTCTACAAAAGCGAGCATGTAGTGAACATCCAACTACACTCATGCATCGTGATCCAACGCTGAATTATATCAAATGGCAGTGGAAATATTTTCATACTCTACAATTATGAACATTTCTGCGGAAATAATTGCAATAAACTTCATGGCGAATTTCTACCAGAACTTCAGGGAACTATCAAGAGAGGCCAGGGTAGACCCGGCTCACAAAGAAGAGTTTTGCCAGAAGGATGTCTATCGTCTACACGGAGCAGTGCAATTTCCGGAGGAGGAAGCAGTTCTATTCTCCGAGGGCGCTGGTTCCAGGTTCGAGGTCGGAGCACATCTTTACGTTGGTGAAATGGAACTATCAGCAGTCTTCTTTGGAAATTTTCCTCTAGAACTTCAATCAACAGATAAGGTAGTCGTGAACGTTTCTTGTTTTATTTGAGCCATTTAGCGATATCTGAGCAACCATTTTTCCCATATTTTCTGTCCCATATATTTTGCCCCATATTCTTGCTTGATATTTCTGTACTCAGTACACTTTGATGATTTATGCCTTTTTCTACGATTTATTGAGACATTGTTATGTCATTGGCATAGTTAAATAATTTTGGATCAGTTGAGACTGATAATATATATTCTTTCAGTAATTTGCATATTTTTGTAGTCACGATTTGACTGTAAAGTTAACGATTTTCTATAGCAAATTTGAATTCAGACAGCTTGTCATTTTATTAAAGTAATTATATTCAGTAAATTACTTTGACCAATTTTCTGTCATCCTCAAGAAAGAAGAATGATTAAAAGATTTTAGAGCGTTAAAATCTATTACTGTATCGACGATCTTGGAAATACTAGTCGTTTTATGAACATGATTGCAACATAGACATTTATCGTCAGTTCTGAAATATCATTGCATTATAGACAATTTTATGAAATATGAACTTTGATTACGATTTATTGAATACACTATAGTAATGAACATTTGATAGGAATTTTTCTCAATTCTAGATTGGAACAATAATGTTTGCATTCCAAAGTCTAATTGTATTCTATTCGATTATTTATGCAGTTCAGATGAACTTTGATTGAAGATAGTATTTTTATACTGCGATACTTTGAAGATATTAATCTCAATTTTGATAGACCAGGGAGGCGTGTATAATCGTATTTGCTATTAAATTTATTTGTGATTGGCAAATTTTTACTTCATATCGATTCATGAATGAAACCCACGAAGGTTAAATATAATAACAGTTTTTGATACAATTAATGAATATAAGAATTTTTAAAGTGGAACTATGGATGTATAATCGTTAGTTCAGTGGACGTGTAAAAGTCGCTGATGAATAATGCCCTTGAATAAGTGAAGGAGGTTCCCACAGTAATATTAATGAAGTTGATGAATTTATAAGTGGAGGTTTTTTGTATGGATTGTGGAAGATTTTTATGCCATATATATTGAGATATATGATGAATTCTGGGCCTATTTTGTGCAATTTTGTGCGTTTTGAGCGAGGTATGTTTTCGCTGAGTGTATTGTCCAGGTCCTTTGAAAATTAATCATGTGAAGTTACTGTTAAAATTAACAAGAGTGTTTAAATAATTTGAGATAACGATTTTGAATGGAGGTTACCGTCACAAATAATAATAATTATTAAACCTTATTAAACCTGAATCTATAATTTAAATATAACTAACATTCATTGGTCGATTATATCACCACGATTTAAGTAATTATCAACCGGATAAACGTGTGGTTTAATGTATTTCTAAAATAAATAATATAAATATTGTAAATAATTATGTAAATATCTTTAATAATAATTGGAAACAAACGGGATTAATAGAGACTTGTATAAATTTTTCAATTGTCGTTCGACAGTATTATAAACAATTTAAATTGTTATAAATAATTAATGGACATTTTGTTATAAACATTAAGCATTTTTGTTATACTCTAAACAACGCTAGTTAAACAATTGGATTATACAATTAAACAAGATTTGGGATTATTAGAGTAATCTATTAATATTTGATTGGAGCATTTCAAAGATTTGCGTGATAATATTTGAGCTGAGACGTGAACATTTAAAGTGTTTTGAAAAGGAGCTAGGCTCTGGTGTAACTAGCATATGCTAACGTTGGCTGGACAGGTGAGTCCATTTGACGATGCAAGCATGCGACATGGTGTAGGGTGTATCGCAGCTGGCCAGACAACTGTATGATAGAGGCCAAGGTCACGTACATAGCAGCCATGCGGTTATAAATAAAGTGTGATGTTTATTAAAAGGAAAACAATTGCTATATGTCTCGTCCCAACTTCCTTATCCATTCCAAGTGTATTATTATTATTACGTTCTTTTGAGCTAGAAAGTTGAAATTTTGTATGTAAAGTCTACAAGTCCTACAGGAGGACATGATTACAGTGACAATGGCTTCTGATCGCCACGTTTATTTTGTTGTTATGTGAAATAAATTATTGTACAGTTTAAAGTTTCTTGTTTTCGTTTTGGTTGATTTTAAATATCGTGGTGGAGGTTATTGTGAGGGCATACATTTAAGTGATCCAGTTGGCAACCCAGACCCGAGATTAATTTGAAAAGGTAAGTAAAAGGTAAGTATGAACCCCCGTATATTCTGGTGTGTTGCACAATAATTTCTTATTAACTACTGTGCTCTAATCTCGGTAGTATCTGTCAGTGCCATTTTCATTGATGTAGCTGTGCCGGTGCGATTGATTTTGGCAATCCGATTGAGGGGGGCGGATATCTGACAGCCTACTATCCGGATTATCGGGGACAGTAGGATTGGCGCCGCAATTCGGTGGGGCTCGATTGACAAAACTGGATTACCAGGTTGAACGCCAGTAGAATTGGCACAATCGAAGTTCGGAGTGCTTGAATAACATTGGATTACCATGTTATTGGAGTAGAATTGGCACCGCAATTTCGTGTGGAATGCTTGAATAACATTGGATTACCAAGTTATCGATGTCAATGGGATTGTGAAGACTCAAATAAAGAGGTTGATTCTTTGTTAGATGTCTTGGCCAATTGTAGAATTTGAGAGTGTGATTAATAGGGATTAAATGTTGTGTTGTATTAGGAAAATTACACTCAGAAAAGATCAGATCTTATACAACTTGAGAGAGGTTAAATAGGCTGGAAACTTAGAAAAATCGCCTATGATCTGGAGTCTTATTTTATTTGACCGGCTTATGACATGTTTAGTCATATTAAAGATAAAATTAAACTATTTGGATTGTAAATGTAAATTATTTGTGTTAGGATATTTCAAAATGAACCAAAGAAATTTGAACATGTGCTTGAGTTTATTTCAACATAAAGTGTCTACGAAAGTTAATTATAAGGCAATTATAAGTTAGATTTAAGACATAAAATTGCTCAAATTTATATATGGTGAAAAATGTTGCTCAGATGTTGTTATTTTGCTCTGTTTGATGTATGTCCCTAAAGCAGTCTATTATTGAAATATTATTGAAATGGCAAATGAGAGTATGAGAATGATGTTGGAGGAGATGTCCAACAGAATGAAGCAGATGGTGGAGGAGAATTCTAGTAATATGTCTGCTAATTTGAAAGCTAGCATGGATGAAAGTGTGAAGGAGATGGAAGCTAGGAATGCTAGTCGAACGAAGCAGATGCTGGATGAAAGTTTGAAAGTTCTTCAGACCAGTTCTGCAAACTTAGAAAATAATGTGTAGCGTTTACAGACCAGTACCCAGGGAATCGAGAATGCTGTAACTGACATGCGCACAGACGTGTCCAATGTCCATAAAGATTTATCCAATGTGCATAAAGATGTCTCAGATGTTAAAGTAGATGTTTCTAAGGTACAGAAAGACCTTACTATGTTGAATCTTGATGTTGCTAATGTCCGGGGTGATATTTCATGTGCTAGAGCAGAAGTAATTGTTGTTAGGAATGATGTTGCTACTGTACATGACAAGGTTGAAGAAGTTCAAAGAGAGATTTAAAATATTCGAACCGATGTGTCAAACGTTCAAGTAGACATAAAGAATATTCATTCTGATGTAAATGAGATGCAAAGCGATATCAATAAGATACAAGTAGAAGTTAATACAGTTTTTGTAGACATTGCCAAAGTTCAAACTGATGTTAATAAAGTAAGAGAAGAAATTGAAACTTCAAAAACGCTTTGTACTCGTAACATTAGTGCTTTAACAACTAGGTTGGTTGACGAGTCTGTTAGGACAACAGCTTCTTTAGCTGGATTAAAATATGATGTAGAGGTCATGAGAACCCAAGTCTTAGATCATAATCGTTTACTTAAGGAAGACATTGAAGTAGATATTGCGGAAATGTTAACTGCAAATGTAACGGTTTGGCAAGATGAATGGAACAGGTCAAGTGGGGAACATGTCGATCAGATTCAGGAGCGAATTGAACGAAAACTTGCCAGTACACAAGTAGGCATAAATAATGAGGTAGTTCAAATTAGAAAGGATTTTAGTTTGAGGATGGATTCGCTATCCGAAAAGCAGGTAGAGGATAGAACTCAAATAGGTCAGGACGTGCAAGCATTAAAAACCGCGTTAGAGGAACAAAGTCATAAGGTTGTCTCTGATGTTAATGAAACTACGAGCAAACTTCAGAATTTGAAACTAGGAGAAGCTAGCATGATGGAAACCTATAAAGAAGAGTTGATCAGGAAAGTCATCACGGAAATCACAGATAAGGATCCAGAAGGCTTGACTTGTGAAGATGATAGGAATTACGTCAGAAGATGTAACCTCGCTACAGAAGAGAGAGATATTAGTCCTGAGGAACGTATATTCAGATTTCAAGAAGAAGAGGATAGGAATATTGAACCTGAATGGAAATATCGTGATAGTGGGAAGAATTACATGGATTCATATCCAAGAAATGTGACAGTCATCCGAAACTTTGAGGACAAACCTCAAAAATTTAGTAATACTGATAGTCTAACACCGATAGAATATATCAGGAACCTGAAAGACTATTTTATTGAAGCTCATATTCCCAGAGAAAGAGAGATGACAATCGTAGAAAGATTTCTAGCTGGAGGACCCCTTGAATGGTTCAGAGCATTTCGGTACACTTTTAGTAATTTCGATGAATTTGCAGAGGCACTGATAAAACGATTCTGGTCAATAGAAGCACAGAATTCATTAAGAGCTGAGGTATACTCGAGGAAGTATTCAGGTACTCTTCCAACACGGTACGCTGATTTCTTCACGAGCCAGTTATCGCGCTTGAGATTCTTGCAACCCCCATTGTCGACAGAGCAGTTGATAGATGCTATTTCTCGTATGCTGCCTGTGGAAGTAAGAAGACTTATCATATCGTCAAATATCAGAGATTTGACCAGTATGGACGAACTATTGAGAAGGCTTGACTACACGAGTCCGATGCCAAATGTGGTTCAAAAAGGTCAGAGGCACGAATTCAAAGACATTAATACAGTCTACATGGATCAAGTTCAGCAAACTGATAAGCCTGCTGATGAAGAGAAAACTGAAAATGTAGGTCCTCACAGGAACAATCATTTTTGCAACAACAGATCACAAGGTTACCGTCCATATCAGCAAAGACGAGGCTGGAACAACAATAGAGGGAATTATAATAACGGAAGAGGTAGATACTACAATAACCAGGGCTACAATAGGAACTACAACAGAAATAACCAGTACTAGAATCGAAATCAGAATTCTCAAGGTCAGGTTATGACACCCGACAAGTATCAAGAGAGAGAGAAAGAAAGTCAGCAGTATTTGAAGGAATTACGAGAGAAGGAAGCTGAAAACCAGAAGAAAAGACAGGATGTAGTGATCGATCCTGGTCCTTCTACAAGCCAGCAGAATTTGGAAAACAGGAATACAGGACAGAAGAGAAAGTAGAGAGGAGAGAATGCATTAGCCACACACAACCCAGAGAAGAAGCGACTTATGATTAAGAAACATAGAGGAAATATCTTACAAGAGTAGAATTATAATTCAATTTCGTGTTCAAGTGAATTCATATATATATAACACAGAGTTTAAAAACAATTTGCAACTGTTTTTAAAACGTGGTGAAGGGAGAATGCCCCCGTAAATTGAATTATATTGAGACCACGATGGCTGTATTGGCATAAGTGAATAAAGTTATGGCTCTCATAGTTGTGACGTGGATATTCATGACGTAGGCACGGATGACGCAGACTTTATGCAAGTAGGCTGGTTGAGCTGAGATTCTTGGTGACGTCATGATTTTGTTCGAGAAAGATCTGAGATTTACGACGCAGTCGCAGGGAAACAAAGAATTGTGCTAAGGAGGAAGTTACGCTATTGGAGGAGAGGCTCGAACCAATGAATGATAGTTTGGAGGGAGACGGAGATTACTGAAACTACCATATTTAATTACTTTTGGAATGCAGAATTGTGGAAATCTATTTTCAGTTATGGCATTGATTTGGAATTTTGAAGAAATTAATTTTGAGTTTTTGAAATTTGAAAATCCGTCAAGTATAGCCAAAGTTAGAACTTCTAGCAATGACGGAGGAACAAGCTATGGAAGGGATGGATACGCCCCTTAAGAAGTTGATAAAAGGTCTTGCACAGCAGAGAGGAGCTCTCATATCTGATATCTCATTTTCTCTTGTCATAGTCGTTTTTCTGATTATAATATTGTCAGACTTCGAGTGATTCAGTGAAGCAAGTCGTCTTTAGCGCGTGTGGTAGAGCCCACCGCATCGAACGAGCACGGAGCGTGCAGCAGTTCCATTTTACAGTTAATGAAACTAGGCGAAGTTGAAGTGCACACATAAACGAGTCTACAAGATAAACTATCAAGAGTTAGATACTGCCTTTATGCTAATACAATTATGCACTACTATATTGAGGTGTGTAGGAAAGTTGAACATTTTCAAGATTATAATTTGGAAGATATTGGCATTTTAAGACTGCAGACAAAAGTGATTTTCTCGCCACCTGAGAAGCACTTTTATAATATCACATTCTACGCTACGGCTGACACGTGTATTGCAACCGTGATACTACATATTGCATTTGGTGATACAACGCTACATTCTACAATGCAACAATATAATCTGGCAGTACTTTCAACTATTATCATAACGGAAGTGGAGATGGAAGGCTAAACTTTAATGCAATTGGGACATATATCAATGGAGTGAAATAGCAGCATGGAACTTCGCTAATCGTCTTTCTACAATAGCGAGCATATAGTGAACATCCAACTACACTCATGCATCGTGATCCAACGCTGAATTATATCAAATTGCAGTGGAAATATTTTCATACTCTACAATTATGAACATTTCTGCGGAAATAATTGCAATAAACTTCATGGCGAATTTCTACCAGAACTTCAGGGAACTATCAAGAGAGGCCAGGGTAGACCCGGCTCACAAAGAAGAGTTTTGCCAGAAGGATGTCTATCGTCTACACGGAGCAGTGCAATTTCCGGAGGAGGAAGCAGTTCTATTCTCCGAGGGCGCTGGTTCCAGGTTCGAGGTCGGAGCACATCTTTACGTTGGTGAAATGGAACTATCAGCAGTCTTCTTTGGAAATTTTCCTCTAGAACTTCAATCAACAGATAAGGTAGTCGTGAACGTTTCTTGTTTTATTTGAGCCATTTAGCGATATCTGAGCAACCATTTTTCCCATATTTTCTGTCCCATATATTTTGCCCCATATTCTTGCTTGATATTTCTGTACTCAGTACACTTTGATGATTTATGCCTTTTTCTACGATTTATTGAGACATTGTTATGTCATTGGCATAGTTAAATAATTTTGGATCAGTTGAGACTGATAATATATATTCTTTCAGTAATTTGCATATTTTTGTAGTCACGATTTGACTGTAAAGTTAACGATTTTCTATAGCAAATTTGAATTCAGACAGCTTGTCATTTTATTAAAGTAATTATATTCAGTAAATTACTTTGACCAATTTTCTGTCATCCTCAAGAAAGAAGAATGATTAAAAGATTTTAGAGCGTTAAAATCTATTACTGTATCGACGATCTTGGAAATACTAGTCGTTTTATGAACATGATTGCAACATAGACATTTATCGTCAGTTCTGAAATATCATTGCATTATAGACAATTTTATGAAATATGAACTTTGATTACGATTTATTGAATACACTATAGTAATGAACATTTGATAGGAATTTTTCTCAATTCTAGATTGGAACAATAATGTTTGCATTCCAAAGTCTAATTGTATTCTATTCGATTATTTATGCAGTTCAGATGAACTTTGATTGAAGATAGTATTTTTATACTGCGATACTTTGAAGATATTAATCTCAATTTTGATAGACCAGGGAGGCGTGTATAATCGTATTTGCTATTAAATTTATTTGTGATTGGCAAATTTTTACTTCATATCGATTCATGAATGAAACCCACGAAGGTTAAATATAATAACAGTTTTTGATACAATTAATGAATATAAGAATTTTTAAAGTGGAACTATGGATGTATAATCGTTAGTTCAGTGGACGTGTAAAAGTCGCTGATGAATAATGCCCTTGAATAAGTGAAGGAGGTTCCCACAGTAATATTAATGAAGTTGATGAATTTATAAGTGGAGGTTTTTTGTATGGATTGTGGAAGATTTTTATGCCATATATATTGAGATATATGATGAATTCTGGGCCTATTTTGTGCAATTTTGTGCGTTTTGAGCGAGGTATGTTTTCGCTGAGTGTATTGTCCAGGTCCTTTGAAAATTAATCATGTGAAGTTACTGTTAAAATTAACAAGAGTGTTTAAATAATTTGAGATAACGATTTTGAATGGAGGTTACCGTCACAAATAATAATAATTATTAAACCTTATTAAACCTGAATCTATAATTTAAATATAACTAACCTTCATTGGTCGATTATATCACCACGATTTAAGTAATTATCAACCGGATAAACGTGTGGTTTAATGTATTTCTAAAATAAATAATATAAATATTGTAAATAATTATGTAAATATCTTTAATAATAATTGGAAACAAACGGGATTAATAGAGGCTTGTATAAATTTTTCAATTGTCGTTCGACAATATTATAAACAATTTAAATTGTTATAAATAATTAATGGACATTTTGTTATAAACATTAAGCTTTTTTGTTATACTCTAAACAACGCTAGTTAAACAATTGGATTATACAATTAAACAAGATTTGGGATTATTAGAGCAATCCATTAATATTTGATTGGAGCATTTCAAAGATTTGCGTGATAATATTTGAGCTGAGACGTGAACATTTAAAGTGTTTTGAAAAGGAGCTAGGCTCTGGTGTAACTAGCATATGCTAACGTTGGCTGGACAGGTGAGTCCATTTGACGATGCAAGCATGCGACATGGTGTAGGGTGTATCGCAGCTGGCCAGACAACTGTATGATAGAGGCCAAGGTCACGTACATAGCAGCCTTGCGGTTATAAATAAAGTGTGATGTTTATTAAAAGAAAACAATTGCTATATGTCTCGTCCCAACTTCCTTATCCATTCCAAGTGTATTATTATTATTACGTTCTTTTGAGCTAGAAAGCTGAAATTTTGTATGTAAAGTCTACAAGTCCTACAGGAGGACATGATTACAGTGACAATGGCTTCTGATCGCCACGTTTATTTTGTTGTTATGTGAAATAAATTATTGTACAGTTTAAAGTTTCTTGTTTTCGTTTTGGTTCATTTTAAATATCGTGGTGGAGGTTATTGTGAGGGCATACTTTTAAGTGATCCAGTTGGCAACCCAGACCCGAGATTAATTTGAAAAGGTAAGTAAAAGGTAAGTATGAACCCCCGTATATTCTGGTGTGTTGCACAATAATTTCTTATTAACTACTGTGCTCTAATCTCGGTAGTATCTGTCAGTGCCATTTTCATTGATGTAGCTGTGCCGGTGCGATTGATTTTGGCAATCCGATTGAGGGGGGGCGGATATCTGACAGCCTACTATCCGGATTATCGGGGTCAGTAGGATTGGCGCCGCAATTCGGTGGGGCTCGATTGACAAAACTGGATTACCAGGTTGAACGCCAGTAGAATTGGCACAATCGAAGTTCGGAGTGCTTGAATAACATTGGATTACCATGTTATTGGAGTAGAATTGGCACCGCAATTTCGTGTGGAATGCTTGAATAACATTGGATTACCAAGTTATCGATGTCAATGGGATTGTGAAGACTCAATTAAAGAGGTTGATTCTTTGTTAGATGTCTTGGCCAATTGTAGAATTTGAGAGTGTGATTAATAGGGATTAAATGTTTTGTTGTATTAGGAAAATTACACTCAGAAGAGATCAGATCTTATACAACATGAGAGAGGTTAAATAGGTTGGAAACTTAGAAAAATCGCCTATGATCTGGAGTCTTATTTTATTTGACCGGCTTATGACATGTTTAGTCATATTAAAGATAAAATTAAACTATTTGGATTGTAAATGTAAATTATTTGTGTTAGGATATTTTAAAATGAACCAAAGAAATTTGAACATGTGCTTGGGTTTATTTCAACATAAAGTGTCTACGAAAGTTAATTATAAGGCAATTATAAGTTAGATTTAAGACATAAAATTGCTCAAATTTATATATGGTGAAAAATGTTGCTCAGATGTTGTTATTTTGCTCTGTTTGATGTATGTCCCTAAAGCAGTCTATTATTGAAATATTATTGAAATGGCAGATGAGAGTATGAGAATGATGTTGGAGGAGATGTCCAACAGAATGAAGCAGATGGTGGAGGAGAATTCTAGTAATATGTCTGCTAATTTGAAAGCTAGCATGGATGAAAGTGTGAAGGAGATGGAAGCTAGGAATGCTAGTCGAACGAAGCAGATGCTGGATGAAAGTTTGAAAGTTCTTCAGACCAGTTCTGCAAACTTAGAAAATAATGTGTAGCGTTTACAGACCAGTACCCAGGGAATCGAGAATGCTGTAACTGACATGCGCACAGACGTGTCCAATGTCCATAAAGATTTATCCAATGTGCATAAAGATGTCTCAGATGTTAAAGTAGATGTTTCTAAGGTACAGAAAGACCTTACTATGTTGAATCTTGATGTTGCTAATGTCCGGGGTGATATTTCATGTGCTAGAGCAGAAGTAATTGTTGTTAGGAATGATGTTTCTACTGTACAACACAAGGTTGAAGAAGTTCAAAGAGAGATTTAAAATATTCGAACCGATGTGTCAAACGTTCAAGTAGACATAAAGAATATTCATTCTGATGTAAATGAGATGCAAAGCGATATCAATACGATACAAGTAGAAGTTAATACAGTTTTTGTAGACATTGCCAAAGTTCAAACTGATGTTAATAAAGTAAGAGAAGAAATTGAAACTTCAAAAACGCTTTGTACTCGTAACATTAGTGCTTTAACAACTAGGTTGGTTGACGAGTCTGTTAGGACAACAGCTTCTTTAGCTGGATTAAAATATGATGTAGAGGTCATGAGAACCCAAGTCTTAGATCATAATCGTTTACTTAAGGAAGACATTGAAGTAGATATTGCGGAAATGTTAACTGCAAATGTAACGGTTTGGCAAGATGAATGGAACAGGTCAAGTGGGGAACATGTCGATCAGATTCAGGAGCGAATTGAACGAAAACTTGCCAGTACACAAGTAGGCATAAATAATGAGTTAGTTCAAATTAGAAAGGATTTGAGTTTGAGGATGGATTCGCTATCCGAAAAGCAGGTAGAGGATAGAACTCAAATAGGTCAGGACGTGCAAGCATTAAAAACCGCGTTAGAGGAACAAAGTCATAAGGTTGTCTCTGATGTTAATGAAACTACGAGCAAACTTCAGAATTTGAAACTAGGAGAAGCTAGCATGATGGAAACCTATAAAGAAGAGTTGATCAGGAAAGTCATCACGGAAATCACAGATAAGGATCCAGAAGGCTTGACTTGTGAAGATGATAGGAATTACGTCAGAAGATGTAACCTCGCTACAGAAGAGAGAGATATTAGTCCTGAGGAACGTATATTCAGATTTCAAGAAGAAGAGGATAGGAATATTGAACCTGAATGGAAATATCGTGATAGTGGGAAGAATTACATGGATTCATATCCAAGAAATGTGACAGTCATCCGAAACTTTGAGGACAAACCTCAAAAATTTAGTAATACTGATAGTCTAACACCGATAGAATATATCAGGAACCTGAAAGACTATTTTATTGAAGCTCATATTCCCAGAGAAAGAGAGATGACAATCGTAGAAAGATTTCTAGCTGGAGGACCCCTTGAATGGTTCAGAGCATTTCGGTACACTTTTAGTAATTTCGATGAATTTGCAGAGGCACTGATAAAACGATTCTGGTCAATAGAAGCACAGAATTCATTAAGAGCTGAGGTATACTCGAGGAAGTATTCAGGTACTCTTCCAACACGGTACGCTGATTTCTTCACGAGCCAGTTATCGCGCTTGAGATTCTTGCAACCCCCATTGTCGACAGAGCAGTTGATAGATGCTATTTCTCGTATGCTGCCTGTGGAAGTAAGAAGACTTATCATATCGTCAAATATCAGAGATTTGACTAGTATGGACGAACTATTGAGAAGGCTTGACTACACGAGTCCGATGCCAAATGTGGTTCAAAAAGGTCAGAGGCACGAATTCAAAGACATTAATACAGTCTACATGGATCAAGTTCAGCAAACTGATAAGCCTGCTGATGAAGAGAAAACTGAAAATGTAGGTCCTCACAGGAACAATCATTTTTCCAACAACAGATCACAAGGTTACCGTCCATATCAGCAAAGACGAGGCTGGAACAACAATAGAGGGAATTATAATAACGGAAGAGGTAGATACTACAATAACCAGGGCTACAATAGGAACTACAACAGAAATAACCAGTACCAGAATCGAAATCAGAATTCTCAAGGTCAGGTTATGACACCCGACAAGTATCAAGAGAGTGAGAAAGAAAGTCAGCAGTATTTGAAGGAATTACGAGAGAAGGAAGCTGAAAACCAGAAGAAAAGACAGGATGTAGTGATCGATCCTGGTCCTTCTACAAGCCAGCAGAATTTGGAAAACAGGAATACAGGACAGAAGAGAAAGTAGAGAGGAGAGAATGCATTAGCCACACACAACCCAGAGAAGAAGAGACTTATGATTAAGAAACATAGAGGAAATATCTTACAAGAGTAGAATTATAATTCAATTTCGTGTTCAAGTGAATTCATATATATATAACACAGAGTTTAAAAACAATTTGCAACTGTTTTTAAAACGTGGTGAAGGGAGAATGCCCCCGTAAATTGAATTATATTGAGACCACGATGGCTGTATTGGCATAAGTGAATAAAGTTATGGCTCTCATAGTTGTGACGTGGATATTCATGACGTAGGCACGGATGACGCAGACTTTATGCAAGTAGGCTGGTTGAGCTGAGATTCTTGGTGACGTCATGATTTTGTTCGAGAAAGATCTGAGATTTACGACGCAGTCGCAGGGAAACAAAGAATTGTGCTAAGGAGGAAGTTACGCTATTGGAGGAGAGGCTCGAACCAATGAATGATAGTTTGGAGGAAGACGGAGATTACTGAAACTACCATATTTAATTACTTTTGGAATGCAGAATTGTGGAAATCTATTTTCAGTTATGGCATTGATTTGGAATTTTGAAGAAATTAATTTTGAGTTTTTGAAATTTGAAAATCCGTCAAGTATAGCCAAAGTTAGAACTTCTAGCAATGACGGAGGAACAACCTATGGAAGGGATGGATACGCCCCTTAAGAAGTTGATAAAAGGTCTTGCACAGTAGAGAGGAGCTCTCATATCTGATATCTCATTTTCTCTTGTCATAGTCGTTTTTCTGATTATAATATTGTCAGACTTCGAGTGATTCAGTGAAGCAAGTCGTCTTTAGCGCGTGTGGTAGAGCCCACCGCATCGAACGAGCACGGAGCGTGCAGCAGTTCCATTTTACAGTTAATGAAACTAGGCGAAGTTGAAGTG
Organism: Meconema thalassinum; assembly: GCA_946902985.2. Lineage (NCBI taxonomy): Eukaryota > Metazoa > Arthropoda > Insecta > Orthoptera > Tettigoniidae > Meconema > Meconema thalassinum. The sequence continues at coordinate 184,342,783 of OX336393.1, forward strand.
CACACATAAACGAGTCTACAAGATAAACTATCAAGAGTTAGATACTGCCTTTATGCTAATACAATTATGCACTACTATATTGAGGTGTGTAGGAAAGTTGAACATTTTCAAGATTATAATTTGGAAGATATTGGCATTTTAAGACTGCAGACAAAAGTGATTTTCTCGCCACCTGAGAAGCACTTTTATAATATCACATTCTACGCTACGGCTGACACGTGTATTGCAACCGTGATACTACATATTGCATTTGGTGATACAACGCTACATTCTACAATGCAACAATATAATCTGGCAGTACTTTCAACTATTATTATAACGGAAGTGGAGATGGAAGGCTAAACTTTAATGCAATTGGGACATATATCAATGGAGTGAAATAGCAGCATGGAGCTTCGCTAATCGTCTTTCTACAAAAGCGAGCATGTAGTGAACATCCAACTACACTCATGCATCGTGATCCAACGCTGAATTATATCAAATGGCAGTGGAAATATTTTCATACTCTACAATTATGAACATTTCTGCGGAAATAATTGCAATAAACTTCATGGCGAATTTCTACCAGAATTTCAGGGAACTATCAAGAGAGGCCAGGGTAGACCCGGCTCACAAAGAAGAGTTTTGCCAGAAGGATGTCTATCGTCTACACGGAGCAGTGCAATTTCCGGAGAAGGAAGCAGTTCTATTCTCCGAGGGCGCTGGTTCCAGGTTCGAGGTCGGAGCACATCTTTACGTTGGTGAAATGGAACTATCAGCAGTCTTCTTTGGAAATTTTCCTCTAGAACTTCAATCAACAGATAAGGTAGTCGTGAACGTTTCTTGTTTTATTTGAGCCATTTAGCGATATCTGAGCAACCATTTTTCCCATATTTTCTGTCCCATATATTTTGCCCCATATTCTTGCTTGATATTTCTGTACTCAGTACACTTTGATGATTTATGCCTTTTTCTACGATTTATTGAGACATTGTTATGTCATTGGCATAGTTAAATAATTTTGGATCAGTTGAGACTGATAATATATATTCTTTCAGTAATTTGCATATTTTTGTAGTCACGATTTGACTGTAAAGTTAACGATTTTCTATAGCAAATTTGAATTCAGACAGCTTGTCATTTTATTAAAGTAATTATATTCAGTAAATTACTTTGACCAATTTTCTGTCATCCTCAAGAAAGAAGAATGATTAAAAGATTTTAGAGCGTTAAAATCTATTACTGTATCGACGATCTTGGAAATACTAGTCGTTTTATGAACATGATTGCAACATAGACATTTATCGTCAGTTCTGAAATATCATTGCATTATAGACAATTTTATGAAATATGAACTTTGATTACGATTTATTGAATACACTATAGTAATGAACATTTGATAGGAATTTTTCTCAATTCTAGATTGGAACAATAATGTTTGCATTCCAAAGTCTAATTGTATTCTATTCGATTATTTATGCAGTTCAGATGAACTTTGATTGAAGATAGTATTTTTATACTGCGATACTTTGAAGATATTAATCTCAATTTTGATAGACCAGGGAGGCGTGTATAATCGTATTTGCTATTAAATTTATTTGTGATTGGCAAATTTTTACTTCATATCGATTCATGAATGAAACCCACGAAGGTTAAATATAATAACAGTTTTTGATACAATTAATGAATATAAGAATTTTTAAAGTGGAACTATGGATGTATAATCGTTAGTTCAGTGGACGTGTAAAAGTCGCTGATGAATAATGCCCTTGAATAAGTGAAGGAGGTTCCCACAGTAATATTAATGAAGTTGATGAATTTATAAGTGGAGGTTTTTTGTATGGATTGTGGAAGATTTTTATGCCATATATATTGAGATATATGATGAATTCTGGGCCTATTTTGTGCAATTTTGTGCGTTTTGAGCGAGGTATTTTCCGCTGTGTGTATTGTCCAGGTCCTTTGAAAATTAATCATGTGAAGTTACTGTTAAAATTAACAAGAGTGTTTAAATAATTTGAGATAACGATTTTGAATGGAGGTTACCGTCACAAATAATAATAATTATTAAACATTATTAAACCTGAATCTATAATTTAAATATAACTAACCTTCATTGGTCGATTATATCACCACGATTTAAGTAATTATCAACCGGATAAACGTGTGGTTTAATGTATTTCTAAAATAAATAATATAAATATTGTAAATAATTATGTAAATATCTTTAATAATAATGGGAAACAAACGGGATTAATAGAGGCTTGTATAAATTTTTCAATTGTCGTTCGACAATATTATAAACAATTTAAATTGTTATAAATAATTAATGGACATTTTGTTATAAACATTAAGCTTTTTTGTTATACTCTAAACAACGCTAGTTAAACAATTGGATTATACAATTAAACAAGATTTGGGATTATTAGAGCAATCCATTAATATTTGATTGGAGCATTTCAAAGATTTGCCTGATAATATTTGAGCTGAGACGTGAACATTTAAAGTGTTTTGAAAAGGAGCTAGGCTCTGGTGTAACTAGCATATGCTAACGTTGGCTGGACAGGTGAGTCCATTTGACGATGCAAGCATGCGACATGGTGTAGGGTGTATCGCAGCTGGCCAGACAACTGTATGATAGAGGCCAAGGTCACGTACATAGCAGCCTTGCGGTTATAAATAAAGTGTGATGTTTATTAAAAGAAAACAATTGCTATATGTCTCGTCCCAACTTCCTTATCCATTCCAAGTGTATTATTATTATTACGTTCTTTTGAGCTAGAAAGCTGAAATTTTGTATGTAAAGTCTACAAGTCCTACAGGAGGACATGATTACAGTGACAATGGCTTCTGATCGCCACGTTTATTTTGTTGTTATATTTTTGTTAATTAATTCCTTTATGTGAAATAAATTATTGTACAGTTTAAAGTTTCTTGTTTTCGTTTTGGTTCATTTTAAATATCGTGGTGGAGGTTATTGTGAGGGCATACTTTTAAGTGATCCAGTTGGCAACCCAGACCCGAGATTAATTTGAGAAGGTAAGTAAAAGGTAAGTATGAACCCCCGTATATTTTGGTGTGTTCCACAATAATTTCTTATTAACTACTGTGCTCTAATCTCGGTAGTATCTGTCAGTGCCATTTTCATTGATGTAGCTGTGCCGGTGCGATTGATTTTGGCAATCCGATTGAGGGGGGCGGATATCTGACAGCCTACTATCCGGATTATCGGGGACAGTACCTAACTTAAGGCCACGGCCACTTCCTACCCAAATCCTACCTCAATTACAAATACACACACTATTACAGACATCACAGTGACATAGGTTATCAGACAAATTCTACACACAGCCAAGTACACGGGGCTACATGACCACGATGTTGCAAAGGCCCTTAAAACAATCAACAGCAACAACACCTACTTACTTATTCACTTAATTATTTATTTACTCGTATTTATTTATACACAACATATAAACCCTATTTTACTGCGCATAAGAAAGAGTTGGAGAAGGAAGAAAGCTCTTTAATGTGGCCTTTAATTTCGCGATCATAAGCCACTGACCTACTTTTAACGGAAAATCTGAACTACCAGACGAGTCATCTTAAAAGAATGCTAGTCACTAACCCACAAAAGAAAAAATATTATTTGTAAAATTGCTACACACTTGCCTATCCTTGAGACTTTTGAAACGCAAACTTTCGTAAATACTGAAGGGGTGTCCGCCATGTCCCCCCCTTACTAACATGTTGAGAGCCAAGAATGCTAGACTCAACCCTTGTACTTGGATGTGTGTAGAATTTGTCTGATAACCTGTGTGACTGTGATGTCTGTTCGAAGACTGTTTGTAATTCATCTAGAATAAATTTAATTTCTAGATTGCTTCAGAAATTGTGAATGTAAGAAACAGTTTGAAATTGAATCTTCCGTAAGACGTTAAAATGTGACCACAGTCGAATCTCCTGCTATCCAGGCGGGTGCTTTACGCCACTTATAGCCACTAATGCGGCCACGCTCCGACCACTTAGAATGGAGAGTCGCTGTTGCCCAGCTTCTGGAATGCCGTGGAGATATTTTTGATTGCCTGGAAGACACATACAGTGCCACCTGTGCACCAAGTCAGAATCTGATTTGAGATGATGTTGTTGTTGATTTATTTACGGGCTTTGCGACATCGAGTGATCTAGCCCCGTTTACTTGGGTGTGTGTGTGGGCTGATAACCAAGATTCGCCGATCCCCTAAATTGATTTAACAACAAAAATCACTACGTTTAATTAAAGAAAGTTTATAAACAGATATCTTGGTAATCAGTTCGATGTACTTGGGTGTGTGCTAGATAATATGTATTCCTATGGTGATTCTGTCTGGGATTGAGGTTATGTTCCTACAATTAAAAGGAAAGTTCCTTCCCGCCATTTGTCTGGATGCAGTATAGAAAAATTGGAAGTAAATGGCACTCAGGATGGCTTTGGTAGTCAACCATATACTAAGCACTATACCACGAGGTCTACTACATTCTAACCTCCTCCTGGTGTAGCGGCCAGCGTTCTTGGCTGAAATCCGGGTTCGATTCCAGGTTCTGTCAATAAATTATAATTCTAGTGTGAGGGCTCGAAAGGGGTACAATCAGTTTCGTGAGGCAAAACTGACAGGAGGAGAGTCCGATTCCCACCTCCGCCATTCTGGAAGTGGTTTTTCGTGGTTGCCCACTTCTACTCCATGCAAATGCTCGGATGGTACCTAACTCAAACCCAGCGGCCGCTTCCTACCCAACTCCTAATTCGATTACAATAATACACACACTAGTACAAATATCACAGGGACACAGGTTATCAGACAAATTCTACACACTCAAGTACACGGGGCTACATGGCCACGATGTCGCAAAGCCCGTAAGATAAGCAACAACAGCAAGCGACTCAGCTGTTGGCGAGGAGAGATAAGATGTGTGCGGAGTGGCTGGACTGAAGTGTCATGTCGCTGAGGCACTGACCATTTCTGGCCCGACCAGTGCTTGGCACGTCCTGGCTTAATGCGCGTCGCTTCCGGGCGTTGGCGTCACCGCTATACTATACTACTCTAGTACAACACGGTCATCAGCCCTATACTCCAGCCCTACCAGTTGAACACGACCAGACTAAATGGGCGTCACTTCCGGGCGTTGGCGTTACCACTATATGCTGCAACTAATAGGCCTAAGTATATACAGGGTGTCTTTTATGTACCTTTGGAGAATGATAGGTCGTGTAGGGGACGGGTATAGAAGTAATTTGAGGTAGGGAACTTGGGGTCGGAGCGGCCTCATTAACCCCTATAATAAGGGTTGATTCAGGCCCTCCACCCTGCAAGTTAGGCAACCGACCCAAGCCTCGGTTACATTTCTCAATCCTTAAACTCTTGGCAAGATTCATTTCACCATGTGGCACTGGCAGGGACTACCGGCCTTTCGCACCGCAGCACTATCCATTACGCCAGCGCTACAGGGTGAAATGAATCTTGTCAAGAGTTAATGGATTGTGAAAGGTAACAGAGGCTTGGGTCGGTTGCCTAACTTACAGGGTGGAGGGCCTGAATCAACCCTAATTTTAGGGGTTAAGGAGGCCGCTCCGACCCCAAGTTCCCTACCTCAAATTACTTCTATACCCGTCCCCTACACGACCTATCATTCTCCAAAGGTACATAAAATACACCCTGTATACTGTATTGTAAATACATACTTGTAGACACAGATTTAATAGCCCCAAAGAAAAGGATCGGATGATGATCGCTTAACGATCAAAACTAGTCATCCAAGTGTACTTATTAATCTCATTGTAATTGTTTAGGGTTATGGAAACACCCATTACAATGGGGTTTTTAACAAAAGACCAAGTTACTTTCATGCATACGTAACGGTTTCCTTGTGCCAGGAAGACTGGCAAGTGGAGGCTGGTCTGTGTTCTCATCAGTTGGACGGGGAGACCATCAATATCTACGCCGTAATTGGTAGCGCGACTGCGAGCGACAGTCCACTTAGCGGCCAACGGAAAACTGATTTCCCCTGAATTAATGACTATATTCATAGCTAAATCTTTCTTGGGCATGAACTTCAATTCCATTGCCAATAAACAAAGTGTCATTTGAGCCGTATATTTCTCAAGTCACATTAGTCTATTTTTATAGCTGTCAAGACTGTCTTGTATTTCATCTTCTTGACTGTACGTATCTTAATACATACATTGCAATCCTTTGGGTGTGTGTGCCATATGAACAGCTTTAAAGAGCAGGAATCTTCAGCTTATGTGCAGACCAATTCCAAAACATGTTGTTTATGATTCATTTAAGGGCTCTATTAATAATCCGCGCAGGGCTCTAGTTAAGACTCCTCGAACTAAGTTTCTAGTTTTACATGACTGTAAATTTCGCGAGAGTAGTGGAGTAGTGGTGCTTCCAACGCACTCCAGAACCCTCCTTGACCCACTACTAAGCCTCGGTCATGTTAAATATCTCTCGAACCCATCGTCGGATTTTAACAAATGAGGTGTCGTTGGACTCGGGCTGACGTCCTCTTTGCTGTGGACTACTCGTTATATTTTTGATTTTTTTTTTGAAAATTTTTGTTTTCAAAAGTTGGTGATAGTTTGAAAACCAAAGATGATAGAACGTTATGCCATGGCCCAAACGAATGGTCTTTATGACCTTTATTTTCTATAATGAAACTTTTTTACTTTTTATGTTTTTTTGAAAACACTCGAATTTTGAAAATCCTATATTTTGGGAACTAGGAACTCTACAAAAAAAAATTGTTTGACATAAATGAAAGGTCCCTATGCCCTCTACCCCCCAAATAAATGTCAAGTCTCTAGGATGAAAACCTGTAGTAGTGGGGTAACACGGGAGCTGCGCCACTTCTTATTGAGCCACCCTCGTATTTGCCCCGAACCTGATATCTCGCTAACCAATGGTCGGATTTGAACATACAGGGTGTCCTAGCACTCGTAGTGACGCCCCCTACTTTCCTATAGCCTCTTTATTTAATGAAAAGACCAAAACTAAAAGGTCATGTGCTTTTAATATCTCGCGAACCAATCATGCTAGAGGTGTGTTCGACAGGTCCAAAGACTCGGGCTGACGTCCTCTTTGCTATAGACCACTCGTTATAATTTTTAATAAAATTGGAAACTCGATTTTGGGGTAAACACGTGTTTTTGTGATTTTGCCGATATCTCACGAAGCAATAACGCTAGAGGCATGTACGATGGGTCCAAGGATTCGGGCAGACGTCCTCTTTGCTATGAACCACTCGTTGTAATTTTTAAAAAATTGGAAACTCGATTTTGGGGTAAATACGTGTTTTTCGTGATTTTTGCAGATATCTCACGAACCAATAACGCTAAGGGCGTGTACGACAGGTCCAAGGACTCGGGGTGACGTCCTCCTTTGAGTGTGGTAGATATTTTTTCCAAAAAAATTCACAAAGGGCCTAATGCCATACATGTTGAAAAAAACTGTTTCTTTTTTCTTTACCTGTTTATAATGTTCATGAAGCGTGGTGGTTGAGAGAGACGATATGGCTGGGTGTGTGTGTCAATGAACCTGTCGCTAACCACAAGGACCATGCTTAATAGAACAATCGATATTTCGACGGGTCGGTGTATGACAGAGCGAGGGTGCGTTTTTCTGATATTTTACCTTTAACGTGTAAACGGTGATGAGAGCTTGGTTCTATGTTGGTCGAAGCGAGTACAGAAAACAAACTTACAGGAGGTGAAGGTCATTTGAGCTTATTGGAAGGCGTTGATCTGACTTGACCACAAGTGCAATGGAAAAAATGACCATGACGCTTGAAGGTGAAATAATCTGACCGTCGTGGTGGCAGGGAAGTGCGAAATGCATGTGAACTTGTGTGAAACCACATGTAGGCTAAACCAGTGACATCCTGTTTTGCTTCGTACATGACAAAATGAAAGTCCATGTGAAATTTGATCTTCCACAGGTGTTCGCTTGGGTGTTAGCTGTCCACGTGGGCGATAACTGTTAACAAGTGACATCCTGTTTTGCTTCGTACGTGACAAAATGCAAGTTGGCATGAAATTTGATCTGCCACAGGTGTTCACGTTGGACGTTAGCTGTCCACATGCCTGATAAGAGAATGTTCAAAGCGTGGGAATCGCTGAATCAGTAAAAAGTATGATGCAACTTGTCGGAATAATGTCACAACCAATAGATAGGCAAGAGCTGCAAACACCAGTGGTGGGAAGTGAAGGGAGGGAAAGGGGGAGGGGTAATGTATGAGAGAACACAGGTGGAAAGAGAAAGAAATATGTGGAGCTGAGGACTGTACACATAGAGCTATAGGTGGTGTACAACATGTGTGAATAAATACATTAAAAATTGCACAGGTTCACACAACATAGACTGTATTATTGCCATGGCCAAGCACTCACATTAAAATCATTTACAAAATCATAAAATGAAAAATAAAAAATCTTGTTTTGGAAATATCGTTTTTCAACATACACAAAATAAATATATAAAAAATTTGTAAACAACAAAATGGAAAATCCATGGTCAAGCACTCACATTAATATTATTTACAAAATCATAAAATGAAAAATAGAAAATCTTGTTTTGGAAATATCGATTTTTTTCAACATACACAAAATAAATATATAAAAAATTTGTAAACAACAAAATGGAAAATCCATGTTTCCATATAGACAAAATTTTAAAAACCTTAAACGGACATTTAAGAAAATATATGCAAATGGGAAATTGACAAATGTGTAAATATGAATATGAAAAAATCCATGTTTCCATATCATGAAATTGAAAAACATCAAACTGTCATTTAAAAAAATGCAAATGGAAAATTGACAAATTGCAATGTGTGAAATGTGAAATTGAACAAATGGCTATCATTATTTAAAAAAAGAAAAGAACATAGTGCTCTATGGTTGAGGTGTGAATCAAAACCTCTCTACTTATTTGGACCACCCGAGACTGAGTAGACTAGTTTTAGTTATCATACCACTTTTAAAAGTTTGTGTTAAATCTAGGAATTGAACCCAAGAGCTTGTAGGGGAGATCCAAGGTTATAATATGTTAAACAGATAGCCTTGAATGTAGTGTGTGGTAGCTATATAGAAATGAGACGTTTCGCTCGGGGCAGGGAGGCATAGAGATCTGCATCAAACCAGTCAAACGACTGACGACTCAAACAACAACATGTAGAGCTCACCAAAATAATGTTGTGTAACGGTAAATGTTAGTCAACGAACAGTAATGCATTACTAAAACCCATGACACGATACCTAAGAGCTTTTCTAAAATTATTTTAAAATGCCTTTAACCCTATATTAAACACCCAGTTCACAAGACTCATAACTGCAATGTTATGGTCAAACAAAACAAAATCTATATTTCAAAACAAACAAGTGGTTTAGTCAATGTATACTGGAAAAAGTTTTATAAACAGTCAAGTCCACAAAAATAATTAAATTAGTAACAGTCAGGTTGACCGAGTGGTTATGGTGTTTGACTTAAGTTCAAATTTTCTATACAAGAAAGCAAGGGTTCGAATCCCTTACCTGATATAACTATTGCCTCAACATGGCTTGACCACACTGTATTATTGTGTACTCGGTACACAAACCATAAATAGAGTGTATTGTTTAAGGTCACTCTCTTTGCGAACATAGTCAGAGAATGTTGATGGTTAACAATTGCATTAATAGTGGGACATAGGGATAGCAATAAAGAAAAACAGACAATACCCACACACTATTTTTATTTATTTAATGTAAGTACTTGTACAATAGTTATATACAAACTACAACTCTCTTTTGTCTATTACTATCTAGTCCTTTTCGATCCACTTGCATATCAAGGGCAGATGCCTTTGTAGTTCAGCCCCTTCAAACAACAACAACACTACTTCTTGCATAGTCTGTGATGTTGATGACTCTTGATGCGTGGAAGATGGATACAACATAACTTTTACAACAGGGGTTAAAAGTTGCTCAACAAACAATGCACTATTTTGAGTAGCAACATCTTTCTCTTGTACTAACTTTTTAGCATTCTGATGATTTTTTGTCAATACCATTAGTGTTTTGTCTGGAGCACTACATTGATGATCACTCACACTTAAAACCACACTATTTCTACTTTTCATATTGCCTCGACATGTTGTTGACCTCTGTTTCGAGCATTGCCAGAATATTATTGTCGTCTATAGTTATAAGAGTAGCCTTTATAGAGTACACGTTGTTTACCTCGGTTAGTTGGAGTAAGTTCCATAGTAGTAACTAACCTGTTAGTATGATTTGCACACTACAAAGGTTATCTCGGTTCTGGTAATAGAATTATTTAGCGTTGGCGTTTATATTTAATATGTACAGTTTAAAGTGATAGAAAAGTGGTAGAAACGTGATAGCAAAGTGGTAGACAATTGGTAACATAGTGGTAGAAAAGTGGTAGCAAAGTGGTAGAAAAGTGGTAGAAAAGTGGTAGAAAAGTGGTAGCAAAGTGGTAGAAAAGTGGTAGAAAACTGGCAGAAAAGTAGTAGAAAAGTGGTAGCAAAGTGGTAGAAAAGTGGTAGCAAACTAGAAACGTGGTAGCAAAGTGGTAGAAAATATTACATGTATTGTTAAGAAATAGTTTAAGCGGTTACATGGATTCATTACACTATAATTATAGCATTACGAAGCTCATTTTCTATATCCAAAAGTTCTTCCTCATATTTAGTATGACCAGCCTGTTTACAGGTATGCAAGTACTGAAGCCGCTGGATTAGCTTACTGGGATTGTTCCAGTAAACAAATTTAACAAATGATTTTTTTGGGTGTAAACCATTATCATTATCATCATCATCATTATCATCATAATCATCATCATCATCATGGTTATCATCATCAATATAATTATCATCAATATAATCATCATCACTATTACTATCTAATCCTTTTTGTTCATCTTGCAATGCAACAACCTTTGGCATAGTTTGTGTTGTCTTTGATAGTGTTAGAGGTTTCTTAGACGTTAATGACTGTCCTAACATGTCTTTTTCAGGAGATAATAAATGCTCTTTAACAAACAAAGCACTATCTTGAGCCACACTATTTTTTTCTGGGTCTTGCTTTTTTACCTTGGTTAGAGTATTTTGTCCATTTAAATGAGTATTATTTTGAGATTTACAATGATGATCGATTGAAATAAGTATGTTGGAGCCTTTTGTCTTAATCATTCCTCGACACTTTTTAGATCGTTGTTTCGAACAGCACTAAATAACAGTTCCATTTTTATTGGTTCGTTTCACAATATATGAATATCCTTTATAGTATGCGTAAGGCTTACCATACCTAGTCACTGATACTTCCATGTCAACTGTCAAGCATAGACTAAGCTCTAGTAAAGTCAACTTGGTAATAAGAATACTAGTTTAATGTGAGAGCAAATATGGATCCAAAGAGTTCAGGTAAAAGTGGAAGCAAATAAGCAAATATTAGAAACAAGAGTTGGGGTAAAAGTGGTCGCAAAGTGGTAGACCCATTACACAATAATTTCAGCATGACGAAGCTCTTGTTCAATTTCTTTGATTTCACAATCGTGACCGATATGCCCAGCTTGTCGTAAAGCATGCAATTGTCGAAGCCGTTGAATTAACTTACTGGGTTTGTTCCAGTATACAAATTTAACAAATGGATTTTTAGGTGTAAACAATGCACTACCATTATCATGATCATTATCATCATCATCATTATCATCATCATAATCACCATTATCATCATGACCATCATCACTGTTACTATATAGTCCTTTTTGATCCTCTTGCAATACCACTTTATTTATAGTCTGAGTTGATTTTGATAGTGTTGAAGGTTTCTTGGACGTTGACAACTGTCCTAACATGACGTTTTGAGGACATGATAAGTCCTTTTGAACAAACACTGCACTATTTTTAGCCGCAATATCGTTTTCTTGAACTTGCTTTTTAGCATTTTGATAATTGTTTGTAAACAGTAAGCGTGGTTCGTTTCGAGCACTACATTGATGAACACTCATACTTACAACCTTTCCATTTTTACTTTTCAGATTGCCTCGACATTTTGTTGACCTCTCTTTTGAGCATCGCCAGAATATTATTCCATTCACATTCTGGCGATTATAGTTATAGGAGTAGCCTTGATAGAGTGCACGTAGCCTACCTTTGTTGGTTGTAATAAGTTCCATAGTAGTAACTGACCTGTCAGTACGATGTTCACACTACAAAGGTTACAACTGTTTTGCTGATGGAGTGACCTACCATAAGCTTATATATTGGCTTATGAGTTGGCTTTTTGTGTTGGCTTTTGTGTTGGCTTGTGTGTTGGCTTTTTGTGTTGGCTTTTTGTGTTGGCTTTTCGTGTTGGCTTTTGTGTTGGCTTTTCGTGTTGGCTTTTCGTGTTGGCATTTCGTGTCGGCTTTTCGTGTTGGCATTTCGTGTTGGCTTTTGTGTTGGCTTATCGTGTTGGCTTTTTGTGTTGGCTTTTCGTGTTGGCATTTCGTGTTGGCTTTTTGTGTTGACTTTTCGTGTTGGCATTTCGTGTAGGCTTTTCGTGTTGGCTTTTCGTGTTGGCTTTTCGTGTTTGCTTTTCGTGTTGGCTTTTGTTGGCATTTTGTGTTGGCTTTTCGTGTTGGCTTTTTTGTATTGGCCTTTCATGTTGGCTTTTTGTATTGGCTTTTCGTGTTGGCTTTTTTGTGTGGGCTTTTTGTGTTGGCTTTAGTATTGGCTTTTGTATTGGCTTATTTGACAAGTTATTTGTGTCAATGTATTTAGTGGATTTTTTTCTTGGTGTTGGAAAGTAGTTGAAAGAGAGGGAATATTTAAAGACTTAACCTCAGTTCACTAACCTAACCTAACCTAACTTTACCTAACCTAACCTAACCTTTCAACTCTCAAATGTTAATTAAATTCTGTGCATAGTCAAGTTGAATACCAAGACTTCAGGGGTAAAAAAACAATTATTTTTGACGGCTTATTTTGGTAACTTATTTTAATGGCTAACCTAACTTTACCTAACCTAACCTAACCTCAGCTCACTTTGGATATTACTAGTAAGTGTTCATATCCTCTGCTAGGTAGCATGCTAGTAGTACAGGTAGTGCTCATATTTACCGCTAGGTAGCGGAAACATACTTTGCATGTTGCATGTGACACTTGTGAAGTTTAACCACATGCAAGACGTGCTTGTATAAGTTCTCTATTTAAACTCAATATACAATTAACCACTAAATGTTCAGAACTAACATGTATAGCCATGTTTAGGGTATATAGGAGACCCTTAGCAAGAAAGGCTGTCTAACCCACGAGTGTACAGCCTTGTCATACGCAGTAAGCACCTGTTGGCAGAAAACAACAACAACAACAATTTGAGAAAGACAACAACATATCCATTAATGTATTTAAAGGAAACAGTTTTTTGTTGTCTTTCTCAAATTGTTGTTGTTGTTGTTTTCTGCCAACAGGTGCTTACTGCGTATGACAAGGCTGTACACTCGTGGGTTAGACAGCCTTTCTTGCTAAGGGTCTCCTATATACCCTAAACATGGCTATACATGTTAGTTCTGAACATTTAGTGGTTAATTGTATATTGAGTTTAAATAGAGAACTTATACAAGCACGTCTTGCATGTGGTTAAACTTCACAAGTGTCACATGCAACATGCAAAGTATGTTTCCGCTACCTAGCGGTAAATATGAGCACTACCTGTACTACTAGCATGCTACCTAGCAGAGGATATGAACACTTACTGGTAATATCCAAAGTGAGCTGAGGTTAGGTTAGGTTAGGTAAAGTTAGGTTAGCCATTAAAATAAGTTACCAAAATAAGCCGTCAAAAATAATTGTTTTTTTACCCCTGAAGTCTTGGTATTCAACTTGACTATGTACAGAATTTAATTAACATTTGAGAGTTGAAAGGTTAGGTTAGGTTAGGTAAAGTTAGGTTAGGTTAGGTTAGTGAACTGAGGTTAAGTCATTAAATATTCCCTCTCTTTCAACTACTTCCCAACACCAAGAAAAAAATCCACTAAATACATTGACACAAATAACTTGTCAAATAAGCCAATACAAAAGCCAATACTAAAGCCAACACAAAAAGCCCACACAAAAAAGCCAACACGAAAAGCCAATACAGAAAGCCAACATGAAAGGCCAATACAAAAAAGCCAACACGAAAAGCCAACACAAAATGCCAACAAAAGCCAACACGAAAAGCCAACACGAAAAGCCAACACGAAAAGCCTACACGAAATGCCAACACGAAAAGTCAACACAAAAAGCCAACACGAAATGCCAACACGAAAAGCCAACACAAAAAGCCAACACGATAAGCCAACACAAAAGCCAACACGAAATGCCAACACGAAAAGCCAACACGAAATGCCAACACGAAAAGCCAACACGAAAAGCCAACACGAAAAGCCAACACAAAAGCCAACACGAAAAGCCAACACAAAAAGCCAACACAAAAAGCCAACACACAAGCCAACACAAAAGCCAACACAAAAAGCCAACACATAAGCCAATATATAAGCTTATGGTAGGTCACTCCATCAGCAAAACAGTTGTAACCTTTGTAGTGTGAACATCGTACTGACAGGTCAGTTACTACTATGGAACTTATTACAACCAACAAAGGTAGGCTACGTGCACTCTATCAAGGCTACTCCTATAACTATAATCGCCGGAATGTGAATGGAATAATATTCTGGCGATGCTCAAAAGAGAGGTCAACAAAATGTCGAGGCAATCTGAAAAGTAAAAATGGAAAGGTTGTAAGTATGAGTGTTCATCAATGTAGTGCTCGAAACGAACCACGCTTACTGTTTACAAACAATTATCAAAATGCTAAAAAGCAAGTTCAAGAAAACGATATTGCGGCTAAAAATAGTGCAGTGTTTGTTCAAAAGGACTTATCATGTCCTCAAAACGTCATGTTAGGACAGTTGTCAACGTCCAAGAAACCTTCAACACTATCAAAATCAACTCAGACTATAAATAAAGTGGTATTGCAAGAGGATCAAAAAGGACTATATAGTAACAGTGATGATGGTCATGATGATAATGGTGATTATGATGATGATAATGATGATGATGATAATGATCATGATAATGGTAGTGCATTGTTTACACCTAAAAATCCATTTGTTAAATTTGTATACTGGAACAAACCCAGTAAGTTAATTCAACGGCTTCGACAATTGCATGCTTTACGACAAGCTGGGCATATCGGTCACGATTGTGAAATCAAAGAAATTGAACAAGAGCTTCGTCATGCTGAAATTATTGTGTAATGGGTCTACCACTTTGCGACCACTTTTACCCCAACTCTTGTTTCTAATATTTGCTTATTTGCTTCCACTTTTACCTGAACTCTTTGGATCCATATTTGCTCTCACATTAAACTAGTATTCTTATTACCAAGTTGACTTTACTAGAGCTTAGTCTATGCTTGACAGTTGACATGGAAGTATCAGTGACTAGGTATGGTAAGCCTTACGCATACTATAAAGGATATTCATATATTGTGAAACGAACCAATAAATATGGAACTGTTATTTAGTGCTGTTCGAAACAACGATCTAAAAAGTGTCGAGGAATGATTAAGACAAAAGGCTCCAACATACTTATTTCAATCGATCATCATTGTAAATCTCAAAATAATACTCATTTAAATGGACAAAATACTCTAACCAAGGTAAAAAAGCAAGACCCAGAAAAAAATAGTGTGGCTCAAGATAGTGCTTTGTTTGTTAAAGAGCATTTATTATCTCCTGAAAAAGACATGTTAGGACAGTCATTAACGTCTAAGAAACCTCTAACACTATCAAAGACAACACAAACTATGCCAAAGGTTGTTGCATTGCAAGATGAACAAAAAGGATTAGATAGTAATAGTGATGATGATTATATTGATGATAATTATATTGATGATGATAACCATGATGATGATGATGATTATGATGATAATGATGATGATGATAATGATAATGGTTTACACCCAAAAAAAATCATTTGTTAAATTTGTTTACTGGAACAATCCCAGTAAGCTAATCCAGCGGCTTCAGTACTTGCATACCTGTAAACAGGCTGGTCATACTAAATATGAGGAAGAACTTTTGGATATAGAAAATGAGCTTCGTAATGCTAAAATTATAGTGTAATGAATCCATGTAACCGCTTAAACTATTTCTTAACAATACATGTAATATTTTCTACCACTTTGCTACCACGTTTCTAGTTTGCTACCACTTTTCTACCACTTTTCTACTACTTTTCTGCCAGTTTTCTACCACTTTTCTACCACTTTGCTACCACTTTTCTACTACTTTTCTGCCACTTTTCTACCACTTTTCTACCACTTTTCTACCACTTTGCTACCACTTTTCTACCACTATGTTACCAATTGTCTACCACTTTGCTATCACGTTTCTACCACTTTTCTATCACTTTAAACTGTACATATTAAATATAAACGCCAACGCTAAATAATTCTATTACCAGAACCGAGATAACCTTTGTAGTGTGCAAATCATACTAACAGGTTAGTTACTACTATGGAACTTACTCCAACTAACCGAGGTAAACAACGTGTACTCTATAAAGGCTACTCTTATAACTATAGACGACAATAATATTCTGGCAATGCTCGAAACAGAGGTCAACAACATGTCGAGGCAATATGAAAAGTAGAAATAGTGTGGTTTTAAGTGTGAGTGATCATCAATGTAGTGCTCCAGACAAAACAGTAATGGTATTGACAAACAAGATGTTCGGGAAAGAACATATAGCCTACTTTCTCCGAAATGTATGGGTATAGTTATAACTCTCTGTCCTTATCATCTCCTAATTTCTTCCTATTTGAAGTGCAAATTGGCACACAGGATTTGAACAGTGGCGTTCAAACCATAGTTTATAATTTACCCCAGCATTTTGCAATTTCATCAGCAAACACTCCAAACACCGACTACTTACAATAATTGAAACTTCGTTGCTCTAATAAGGCCCATCTACAATGCGCAGTCGGCAGTCCGTAGTTGGTAGTCCTCGGTCGGCAGTCGCGATCGACTCCGTGTATACTATAGGCACCATACACAACATGAAGTTGCAGTTGGTAGCTGGCAGTTGGCAGTCGAGAATTTTATCCTTGACTGCCAACTACCCGACTGCAGCAATGTAATAGCCAATCAGAGCAGATCAGAAACTGACGTCACGTTGTTGTTCTGTGTCGTGTACGAATGATATAGAACTAAGTGAAGTAACTTCGCAACCCGTTAATTTATAGGCTAATCTTAAATACACGGTATAACAAAATAATCCATCTCCAAATCATCCATATTGCAAGTTTTGAGATTATCAACAACGCCTCTGTGCACAAGGAATAAACGAATGTTACTGTCTTATTACTCCTAGCAGTCGTTAAGACTGGGTTCACTAACTGGCCGGTATAGAGCGCTGCTCGAATCTATAGTTTCTGCATAGTACAACTGAAGGCTGGAAGATGTCACACCAGTGGAGAATGTCGTTTTTTTTAATATATAATTTCCATTGCAAAAAGCACCATATAAAGCTTTATTTTATAACGTCTCAGTACTCAAGAAACAATAAATATAAAAACTAGTCGTGATATCTAGTTGTGAAATATCGAACAATATAATCCTAACAGAGCGAGTGCATTCTAGCGGCCAGATGAAGAAACTTTTCAATAAAATCTGTTACCTTTTTGTCAGCTAGATGTCTCGATTAAATCTGCTGGCGAATTATGTTTTAATTAAGTATATGTTTTGCACCGTAATATGCACAATATAACGCTTAATTTTAAACCGTCTGAGTCATTACAAAGCAACAAATATGTAAAATGTCAAGCAAAAAAACATATCTCTGATGGGGTTTGAACCATAGGCATATGAATGACAGACTAACGCTTTACCACGGAGCTATTTGTGCCAACGAACATTGATCCATATAAAATGACTTACATAGAACTTGTTAGCAAATAATGATTTATACTAAACGATTTCATCACTGAAGTATATTATTTATATATAAAGCATTTCATACAAAGTTTTTTTTTTTTTTTGAGTACGCTATATTGCATGCAATACTCAAATTAGTGAAATATAAGTCAGGCACAAGATATCCGCTGCCATCTTGTCTTATTATTGAATCAGCTGAGCTTTTTAAAATCACGTCTGCACTATAGTATTACAAAATAAACTTTTAATTTCGTACGTGCCTCTTCCTTTAGAACAGTTAAAACGATTCTCGGCTCGATAATCGGAACTGGTGGGTCCCATGATATGGATTATAAAGTTTGCATAATTCGCACGGCCGCCATCCTGAAATGGTATGGCGGACGACCTTGTAGTTTGGTCACAAGACGCATCCTATACGAAGGTATGTTGTTACCAAACTTGGTAGAGATTGGATGATTTGGTTAGTCGTTATTTGATTTTACGTTTTGAACGTTTGAGTGGCCGCCATTCAGTTTTAGTAAAGATGGCGGCGATATAAAACATGACACTGAGGTGTCCTTTGCTAGTGCTACCTTTGTACCAAATTTCGTTCAATTCGCATTCACCGTGTTCGAATTGATAGGGGGGGACAGACATTCAGAGTACACACACTCACACACACACACACAGACTCACACACACACATACACACACACAGACTCACACACACACATACACACACACAGACAGACACACTTTTTTCGCCCTGTGTTGATCTCATAAGTCTACTTTCATTTTTTGCAAAAATCGAAAGTAGGCTAAAAATCATCAGAATGCTAAAAAGTTAGTACAAGAGAAAGATGTTGCTACTCAAAATAGTGCATTGTTTGTTGAGCAACTTTTAACCCCTGTTGTAAAAGTTATGTTGTATCCATCTTCCACGCATCAAGAGTCATCAACATCACAGACTATGCAAGAAGTAGTGTTGTTGTTGTTTGAAGGGGCTGAACTACAAAGTCATCTGCCCTTGATATGCAAGTGGATCGAAAAGGACTAGATAGTAATAGACAAAAGAGAGTTGTAGTTTGTATATAACTATTGTACAAGTACTTACATTAAATAAATAAAAATAGTGTATGGGTATTGTCTGTTTTTCTTTATTGCTATCCCTATGTCCCACTATTAATGCAATTGTTAACCATCAACATTCTCTGACTATGTTCGCAAAGAGAGTGACCTTAAACAACACACTCTATTTATGGTTTGTGTACCGAGTACACAATAATACAGTGTGGTCAAGCCATGTTGAGGCAATAGTTATATCAGGTAAGGGATTCGAACCCTTGCTTTCTTGTATAGAAAATTTGAACTTAAGTCAAACACCATAACCACTCGGTCAACCTGACTGTTACTAATTTAATTATTTTTGTGGACTTGAGTGTTTATAAAACTTTTTCCAGTATACATTGACTAAACCACTTGTTTGTTTTGAAATATAGATTTTGTTTTGTTTGACCATAACATTGCAGTTATGAGTCTTGTGAACTGGGTGTTTAATATAGGGTTAAAGGCATTTTAAAATAATTTTAGAAAAGCTCTTAGGTATCGTGTCATGGGTTTTAGTAATGCATTACTGTTCGTTGACTAACATTTACCGTTACACAACATTATTTTGGTGAGCTCTACATGTTGTTGTTTGAGTCGTCAGTCGTTTGACTGGTTTGATGCAGATCTCTATGCCTCCCTGCTCCGAGCGAAACGTCTCATTTCTATATAGCTACCACACATTACATTCAAGGCTATCTGTTTAACATATTATAACCTTGGATCTCCCCTACAAGCTCTTGGGTTCAATTCCTAGATTTAACACAAACTTTTAAAAGTGGTATGATAACTAAAACTAGTCTACTCAGTCTCGGGTGGTCCAAATAAGTAGAGAGGTTTTGATTCACACCTCAACCATAGAGCACTATGTTCTTTTCTTTTTTTAAATAATGATAGCCATTTGTTCAATTTCACATTTCACACATTGCAATTTGTCAATTTTCCATTTGCATTTTTTTAAATGACAGTTTGATGTTTTTCAATTTCATGATATGGAAACATGGATTTTTCCATATTCATATTTACACATTTGTCAATTTCCCATTTGCATATATTTTCTTAAATGTCCGTTTAAGGTTTTTAAAATTTTGTCTATATGGAAACATGGATTTTCCATTTTGTTGTTTACAAATTTTTTATATATTTATTTTGTGTATGTTGAAAAAAAATCGATATTTCCAAAACAAGATTTTCTATTTTTCATTTTATGATTTTGTAAATAATATTAATGTGAGTGCTTGACCATGGATTTTCCATTTTGTTGTTTACAAATTTTTTATATATTTATTTTGTGTATGTTGAAAAACGATATTTCCAAAACAAGATTTTTTATTTTTCATTTTATGATTTTGTAAATGATTTTAATGTGAGTGCTTGGCCATGGCAATAATACAGTCTATGTTGTGTGAACCTGTGCAATTTTTAATGTATTTATTCACACATGTTGTACACCACCTATAGCTCTATGTGTACAGTCCTCAGCTCCACATATTTCTTTCTCTTTCCACCTGTGTTCTCTCATACATTACCCCTCCCCCTTTCCCTCCCTTCACTTCCCACCACTGGTGTTTGCAGCTCTTGCCTATCTATTGGTTGTGACATTATTCCGACAAGTTGCATCATACTTTTTACTGATTCAGCGATTCCCACGCTTTGAACATTCTCTTATCAGGCATGTGGACAGCTAACGTCCAACGTGAACACCTGTGGCAGATCAAATTTCATGCCAACTTGCATTTTGTCACGTACGAAGCAAAACAGGATGTCACTTGTTAACAGTTATCGCCCACGTGGACAGCTAACACCCAAGCGAACACCTGTGGAAGATCAAATTTCACATGGACTTTCATTTTGTCATGTACGAAGCAAAACAGGATGTCACTGGTTTAGCCTACATGTGGTTTCACACAAGTTCACATGCATTTCGCACTTCCCTGCCACCACGATGGTCAGATTATTTCACCTTCAAGCGTCATGGTCATTTTTTCCATTGCACTTGTGGTCAAGTCAGATCAACGCCTTCCAATAAGCTCAAATGACCTTCACCTCCTGTAAGTTTGTTTTCTGTACTCGCTTCGACCAACATAGAACCAAGCTCTCATCACCGTTTACACGTTAAAGGTAAAATATCAGAAAAACGCACCCTCGCTCTGTCATACACCGACCCGTCGAAATATCAATTGTTCTATTAAGCATGGTCCTTGTGGTTAGCGACAGGTTCATTGACACACACACCCAGCCATATCGTCTCTCTCAACCACCACGCTTCATGAACATTATAAACAGGTAAAGAAAAAAGAAACAGTTTTTTTCAACATGTATGGCATTAGGCCCTTTGTGATTTTTTTTGGAAAAAATATCTACCACACTCAAAGGAGGACGTCACCCCGAGTCCTTGGACCTGTCGTACACGCCCTTAGCGTTATTGGTTCGTGAGATATCTGCAAAAATCACGAAAAACACGTATTTACCCCAAAATCGAGTTTCCAATTTTTTAAAAATTACAACGAGTGGTTCATAGCAAAGAGGACGTCTGCCCGAATCCTTGGACCCATCGTACATGCCTCTAGCGTTATTGCTTCGTGAGATATCGGCAAAATCACAAAAACACGTGTTTACCCCAAAATCGAGTTTCCAATTTTATTAAAAATTATAACGAGTGGTCTATAGCAAAGAGGACGTCAGCCCGAGTCTTTGGACCTGTCGAACACACCTCTAGCATGATTGGTTCGCGAGATATTAAAAGCACATGACCTTTTAGTTTTGGTCTTTTCATTAAATAAAGAGGCTATAGGAAAGTAGGGGCGTCACTACGAGTGCTAGGACACCCTGTATGTTCAAATCCGACCATTGGTTAGCGAGATATCAGGTTCGGGGCAAATACGAGGGTGGCTCAATAAGAAGTGGCGCAGCTCCCGTGTTACCCCACTACTACAGGTTTTCATCCTAGAGACTTGACATTTATTGGGGGGTAGAGGGCATAGGGACCTTTCATTTATGTCAAACAATTTTTTTTGTAGAGTTCCTAGTTTCCAAAATATAGGATTTTCAAAATTCGAGTGTTTTCAAAAAAACATAAAAAGTAAAAAAGTTTCATTATAGAAAATAAAGGTCATAAAGACCATTCGTTTGGGCCATGGCATAACGTTCTATCATCTTTGGTTTTCAAACTATCACCAACTTTTGAAAACAAAAATTTTCAAAAAAAAATTCAAAAATATAACGAGTAGTCCACAGCAAAGAGGACGTCAGCCCGAGTCCAACGACACCTCATTTGTTAAAATCCGACGATGGGTTCGAGAGATATTTAACATGACCGAGGCTTAGTAGTGGGTCAAGGAGGGTTCTGGAGTGCGTTGGAAGCACCACTACTCCACTACTCGCGAGTATAAGATTTGTGACCTATGTTTAACGTGGAATCCAGGAATACAGGTTATCAGAAAAGTTGAACACACCCAACTACTTTCACCTCCTGAGGTCCGGATTAGATTCCAGGCTCTGCTAAGGATTTTGATTCTGGTGTGAGGGTGGGAACTGGATTCACTTAGCCTTATTATAAGTCTCTTGGTACGTTTCCACTTCTGTACGAACAGCTCATGTAAGAGTGTTTGATATACCTAGGTAAAGAGGCACGGCGACAGACTCCAATCACGGTTATTGATAATTTCTAAAGCAATTTAATCTCTTTTCGCCGAGTGTGCGCCTCGGGCAAGGCGTACTTTATGAACGATGGAAGACTAAATTACATTTACATTTCATTAGCGTGTAAATTAAGTCGTCCCATCATTTCATAGCGCGGTTGAGGTTTACGACTGTCTTCCTGCCAAGATATTCGCTCTTCAGCTAGTTACCACCATTGACACCCTGAGGACCACCTTGAGGTAACTGTCACCTGCCTAAGGTCCGAACTAAATTCCAAGCTCTCCCAAGTACTTTCATTTTGGTGTGAGATTTGTAATTGGATTCCCTCAGCCTCGTGAGTCGTAACTGAGAAGAGGTTGGTTCGATTCCAACCACAGCCATAATATAAGTGGTCTCATCTGATGGATGTGTGGAAACTGTCAGCCTTATTTACAAAGCTGTGCACACACTTCTTTAAAAATGAGATGGAAGAGAGACCATTTAAGATAATAAAATAAAATTGTATAATCATAGAGTGTATCCATCACTTGTTAATACTGAAAATCAGCGATGTCTCTAAGCCATATGATTTCAATGTAAAAAAGAACTTTACGAACCTTACAGTAGTCGCATATGATGTGTAACATCTGACATAGAAGAAACCGGTATTGTATGCCTACCCCTTATTATTCGCGGTTTCCTACGGGGTCGGGGATGAGATGCGATGGAAGTATTTGTGGCGGATATTTTTTACAGCCGGATGCCCTTCCTGACGCCAACCTCACGAGAGGAGTTAATGAGAGATGAAATGAATGATGGTGAATGAAACTGGGTAAGGATGTGGAAGGAAGCGGCCATGGCCTTTCAGAAGGTACCGTCCCAGCATTTGCCTGGAGTTGAAAATGGAAAACCACGGAAAACCATTTCAAGGACGACAAATTGTTCATACACCGGTATTATATAATATTTTTGGCACAAATATTAATCTATTGTAAAAGGGAGTCTTTTACAGATATTGTAGTTTATAATACGAAACTCATTTTATTAGAGGCTTTGTAGCCTAAATAAAGAATACGATATGGATCAACTAGATTAATAGAAGCGACACCGCTCATAAACTTATATTCCTTATAAATAGGCCAACTTGCGAGTAAATGCAATGTGCACAGCAGTAGATCATGAAAGGCTTGCCCGGTTCCCGGACCTCTTGATTCCCAGACCAACACATAATTTCATATGGATTCTGTTAAAATGAGTCATATTGATATGATAAATATCGTTTAAAACGATAATCTGGTAGCAAAAATATCTAACCCGTCCGGGATTCGAACCGGAGATCTCTATATTGACAGTCAATGACGCTAACCCCACGGCTAATTCAACCACACGAATATTAGGTGCAAGATAGTGACGTATTTCCACGTACCAATAATACTACATCACAGAATTAAGTTTCATTTCTATTTTGCTTGTTTCGATAATGTTCCTGCGTGAAATTGATTTTAAAATGCCTTATGAATAGGCCCTCTTGTGAGTAAAGAGAATGTATTCAGCAATAGTTCATGAAGGCTTGCTCAGTTCTCGTATAAACATAACGTATTATATTATATTGATGACTGCATTACCGTTATGTGGGTAAATATTTTAATAGCCATTGTGCAGAAACATAATACCGGCAATGCTGACTATTTACAATGTTTGATATTAAAACATTTTATCATTTAAATACTGATCCGTAGACTTCGAACATGCCATGTGCTTTGTTTCAATCACTTGACACCAGAGTTCGCATGAGCGTTTACCGTCAGAATGAAAGTGTTCATCAATGCGATCCAGCTGGCAGTGCGTCTTACACACTTCCGTTCGATCCACCAATGCCAGCTGGATTGTCCGATCCACTTCCGTCCCATTTTTCAAAATCACTCCCACAAATATCCAGCAACCGAGTGGAAAGATGTTACTCATCAAAAACACGGAAAAGAAAATTACAAATTTTAGATTTGACATTTTTGAAGTAATTTTGGGAAATGGAATTCACTTGTTAAGTCTACTATTCATGTTAAAAGAAACTCTATATTATTTGATAGCTTGGTAAATGTCAAGATTCCAAAATTGCCAATGAAAACTGAGAAAATACATGCAATTTTTCCACCTACCACGACGTAAACAAGACATGAAACTCTGTGAGCACATGTTTCAGACTCAAAGAATTAATATAAATACAGATTGACAGAGGTTCCCGCGGAATATAAACGTGAGTTAAAATTGCCTTCTTCGTATATCCTGAAAATTGCTTCTATCGAGCGTAAAAATTACAAAATAATCAACAATAAAGTCCGGTAACGATGGATATTTCCTCCGACAGCTGTGGCACGAACATCGTAACGACAGATCGTTACCTTCGAAGTTGAAGGGTTAATTACAAATGCACACACTACTACGTTTACCACCTCGTAGTGAAGGGGCTATCATTCTTGGCTTTAATCCCGGAGGTCCGGGTCTGATTCTGGCTCTGCCAAGAAATTTAATCCCGGTCTGAGGGCTGGATCCGACCCCGTGGTGTAAGGGTAGCGCACCTGCGTTGCA
Source organism: Meconema thalassinum (assembly GCA_946902985.2). Taxonomy (NCBI): domain Eukaryota; kingdom Metazoa; phylum Arthropoda; class Insecta; order Orthoptera; family Tettigoniidae; genus Meconema; species Meconema thalassinum. Next base: position 184,368,054 of record OX336393.1, read on the forward strand.
CCAGAGGCCATGGGTTCGATTCCCGGCTCCATCAGGGATTTTAGAAACTGACGTGAAAGCTGGAACTGGGTGCACTCAGCCTCGTGAAGATAATTGAGTAGCTGTCTGGCAGTGAGGCAGCGTCCGGGTCACGGAGAACAAGATTAACGGCCAAGGGGACCCGACGCGCTGACCCCATAATCTGTAGGCCAAATGGCTGGGCAGCGATCGCTTAGTAGGCCTAGGCACTTCATGGGCTGTAATGCAACGTGGGGGTTTGATTCTGAGGGCTCGAATGAAGTACACTCAGCCCCGTTAGGTAAAACTGAGAAAAGGCGCGTTCCATTTCCACCTCAGCCATATTGGAAGTGTTTTCCCATAGTTTCCCACTTCTACTCCAGGCAAATGCCAAGATGGTACCTCTAACGTACTTCAATTTCAAATACACACACATGTACAGACATCACAGTGACATAGATTATCAGACAAATACCATACACCCAAGTACACGATGTTGCATAGTCCCTAGAAAAGTCAACAACAACAAACTGAACACGTCCTATGTGCTGCTGAAGAACCCATGTTTATTAGACATTTCTTTTTCATGTTTTGATGCTTGCCATCACCTCCTTAAACATTAATTTAGCACTCTGTACACAGTGATTATTAAGGACAATAAACTGAACCGTTCCTCAATTGGAGGCTCTGAGGATTCGCCCTATTCAAGGTACATCACTAAATCTCCCGACACGATCACAAGCACGTCCGCACTGTAATCGATTGGGGGTAACTGCTGTTAGAGGGACAAACAGACTTGTCCCTCGGTATCAAGAGCTTCTAATAATATTGACAATATGAACCTTGCAGATACAGTTGAGAGGTTCCCCGCTCCAAGGAAACGTGTGGAATTGATTTGCTTGCTTCATAAAGGGAATGTGACGCAGGTAGAATCTAACTATCCCGTGGCGAATGCATTAATATGAAAGGTGGTGAGCGAGATGCAATGTTTTACTCTTGTCTCCAACGCTCTAACCTTTGTAACTCATCATATTCTTAGTAATAAAAAGGAAGCTTTTAGTTTTACGTGACCGTTTATCTTGCGATCATGAGCCACGGGACCTCCTTTTTACGTGGAATCCGAACCACAGGACATGGCATTTCACTTCGAAATCTCACATGCATTGACCGGGAATCTAACCTGGTCCACCTTGGTGTGAGGCCAACATCTTGACCGCTGCGCCACCACGGCCCCATTCTTAGTAATAATAATAATAATAATACATTCTCAACAATTGAGTTGTTGTATTTAGTGGCATTGCGACAGCGTTGTCATGAAGCCCCGGTACTGGGGTGTGTGGTATCTGTATGATAATGGATTACTGTTCCCAGAAGGATACAGAAAAGAATATTTCTCTGAATGAGCGTGATGGTTTATTTTTTTCGAGTACAGATCATACCATCTTTAATAGGGACAATGTCAAGTGTTCTACTCGAGCTATGAGCGTGAGGACCATGTGGACAACCAAGTATTAGGTGAGCTCCAGGAATAGTTAAGATAATATGTATGATAACCTGTCTTATTGTGATGACATTAGTAGTGCGTGTATTTGCAATTGAGGACAGAATATGGCCATGGCGTTAATTTAGGAATCATTCTAACATTTGCCTTGAGTAGTAGTTAATAACCAAGTAAAAACACTTCTAGTACAGCTGAAGAAGGGATCAAACCCATCTTTCCTCAGATTTGCCTCACATGGCTGAGTGTATCAATAATAATATCGTATGGCCTCGGGTGCCGGGTGCAAGCTTTGTTATTTGACACCCAGAGGGTAGCTTGCACGTCGAATTTCGTTGTTCCTTGAAGCCCTATGAAAGTCAAGGAGGTTAGATGTTAGATATCTAAGCTTCTTGAACACTATAGCGCTTTCTCGTAGAGAAATGAGGAACTTTGTGTTGGCGGAAACTCCCGAGATTACTTTTGCCATTATGAACACGGCCTACTGAATTCAAATGGATTCTTTGACATGCCAACATCGTATGACATGCGTGTCGTATTTTTGCCGCATTTCAAAAATTACTTACCACGGCCAGGGGCGAACCTGCAAGGTTGGGGTTAGTAGACCGACACGATAACCACTCACCCACCGTGGCAAGCTAGTGTATCAATGAGGATTTCCTTCTAGTCCCGTATAATTTACGTGCGCAATGGTATATCTGCGCACAGCACACGCATATATTGAGTCCGGGCTCAGTGTCCAGCTCGAGCTGTCAACGTGAGGACCGTGCGGACAACCTAGAGAGCTCAAGGAATAGTTAAGCCATATTTTAGTAATTATTAGACGCTTTTCAGTTGGTCAACACGAGTGTGCCCAATTAGATTAGGCGGGGAGTAACAGTTAATTAAATCACCTAGTCTTCTTCTTCTTCCTATCAAGTGTTAGGCCAGGTGGCTTGATACGGTCTCGTTCCATCTCTTCGTAGGTCGAGCTACGTATCTTCTCTGCCTCTAGGTTGGTATTTGAGGATTAGTCTGGTGATCCGGCCGGTCTTCACACGTAGTACATGGTCCTTCCAAGCTGATCTGAAGTTCTGTACTGTGGTATAATAATAATAATAAGAAGAAGAAGAAGAAGAAGAAGAAAAGAAGAATATCGTATGACCTTGGGTACTTGGTGCATGCTTTGTTTATGACGCGCCCAGGGGGCAGCTTGCATGTCAAATTTTTGGAGTTCCTTGGAGCGCTATGAAAGTCAAGGAGGTTATTTATCGAAACTCCTTGCCACTATAGCGCTTTCTAGTAGAGAAATGAAGAAATTTGTGTTGGCGGAAAATCCAGAGATTAAGTTTGCCACTATGAACACGGCCTACTGAATTCACATGGGTTCTTTAACAACAACGTATGCCATGCGTACCGAGATTTTTGCCACCTTTCAAAAAATCACTTACCACGGCCAGGAGCGAACCTGCAAGCTTGGGGGTTGGTAGTCCAACATGAAAACCACTCACCCACCCACTGTGTTGATAATTGGTTTTACTTTTAGTTCTTTAAGGATAACCTCTGATCTTTTCCTATCCCATAGTGTGTATACAGCTGTTCTCCTCATGAACCGCATCTCGGCACCCGTTGGTTTCCGTTCATCCCCTTTGTGAAGGGTCCAAGCTTCGCTGCCATATAAAAGGGTAGGTTTGGCTAGGATGTTGTATAGTTTGAGTCGTGTGTGCTTCAGGACTAAAGGTGGCCTGAATATGTTATTTATTAGTCCTGTGACCTGAAATAATTAGATGAATTATTTATACACTTAATAAGACACTTCTCCCAAAAACGGGGGTTATAATTGGATGACTAGTTTCGTTCATCAAGCGAACGTCATCGGATCCTTTTCAGTTAGGCCTAGTTTACGTTCGGCGGATACATAAATAACACTTATGTACAGCAGCATTTACTGTTTTTAAGTTACAGAAACCAGCCATGATGGCCGAGAGCACTAAAGCACTAGCTTGTGCCTTGCTAGCATCGGGAGAGCGTGGGTTTGAATCCCACCTTGACCATCCTGAAAATGGTTTTCGTGGTTTCCTCTTTTCACTGCCAGAATAGTTCTTTTCAACAGGTCCACGGCTGACTTACTTCCAAAATCCCTTCCTTAATTAGACCCAAGTTAGCGGTCATCTGGGCGATTGGTCTGTCACCATCCCCAGTTGTATCTAATGAGAAAGTGTGTTCAGCTCCCAGATACCGTCCTTGCGACGGTAGAGGAATGACCCCTTGCTGAGTCCGTGGGTGAAGTCAAGCTGGAACGATAAGCGAGAAAATAAAAGATGTAAGGAGACAATTTTTTTAACCCTATTGTTCTCTATTCCTTTAGTATGTTACACCATTACACACCCAGCGGTAGAAGTAGAGAAGAAAAGGCAAGAAACAGATCCAAGACCCCAATGTATGGACTTGATGTCCATCCACCTAGGCTAAAATCAAGAAAGAGCTTCCTCCAAACAACAATATCCATTCCTTCCTCAGCTGATGCTCGCCGAATTGAACTTTGGAAAACAAAATCACCGGGAGGATCGTGGGAAATGAAGGAGAAGCCGGCAGCAGGCTACCATTTACAATACGAATATTCTTCTTCTTCTTCAAGTGCCTCGTCCTCCAAGAACATTGGGGATCAGTAGCATAATCTGCTGTTTCTCCACAGCTGTTCTAAACAGTGACACTGTATTAAGTCCAAACCACTGGCTTAAGTTCTTTAGCCAGGATATTCGTCTGCGTCCTGCTCACACGAATCTTGGAAGACGCTAAACAGACTGAGAACTGGTGTGAGTCAGTGCAAAAGCAATTTAATGAAGTGGGGATACAGTACTGAGGAACTTTGTAGATGTGGTGAAAGACAAGACCCTGAGCACCTTCTGAATTGCAGCAAGTTATCATGACCATGCGCTATGCAGGACTTGATAGAAGCCAAGAACTGTGTCATTCTAACAGTTGAACACTAGAGAAATAAAATTTAGTGCAATTTATATGTATATTTGTATGTGTTTTGGACTCGGATAAATAAATAAATCCCCCCTCTCAATTTGTGTGAGAAGTGTTTCTTTCAAGCACTATGTGATTAATTTTATTAAATTGGGCACACTCGTGTCGACCTATTGAAAAGCGCCTATTAATAGACGCCATGAACAGACTGGCGAGGCGTTGGGCAAGTATGTCTGAAAACTGCCAATAGGATGTCACGTGATATTATACAAAGACTCACTCCAGAATTCTCATCCACATTCGACCGGCCACAAACGGCCTGCTCATTTATAGCCCGTTCCAATCCTCATACCAAAATTAAATTTCTTGACAGAACCTGGAATTGAAGCCAGGACCTTTGGAACCGGAGTCTCAATGTGTACTCCAGGGGAGGACAGGTGGTGCTGGTGTGACGTTAGCTCACACAGCTGTACATGCTCGCAGCGAAGAGGAGTGTAGCGTGTGCGCTTTGTAAGGCTGCCGCTGGAGGACAAGGATTTAGTTTGAGACCTGCGGGATGCAGCAATGTAGGAAAGACAGGAAACATACTGGTGTTAATAACACAACGAACTGAACGTCTTGGATGTCGTAATGTTAATGCTCCTTGTTGCAATTACACAATTGATCACAGATTATAACTAGAGCCCTGCGCGGATAAACAAAACGTTATCTGCATCCGCCCCGCATCTGTTATCTGCATCCGCCCCGCATCCACACGACTGTTATCCGCATCCGCCCCGCATCTGCACGACTGTTATCCGCATCCGCCCCGCATCTGTTATCTGCATCCGCCCCGCATCCACACGACTGTTATCCGCATCCGCCCCGCATCTGCACGACTGTTATCCGCATCCGCCCCGCATCTGCATGACTGTTATCTGCATCCGCACATCTGTTATCTGCATCCGCCCCGCATCCACACGACTTTTTTCCACATTTCCATGTTTGTTATCCGAATCTACTGGCATTACAATAGCATACTTAATTAGATAAAGCATAAATTACTAAAATAGTTTTTAATAAGAATTATACAACCGCCTTAATCAATACATTAATGAAAATAATTATTATTAAAGTTATTCGTGGTACATGTTTCAGGGATTAATGAACAACATTTTTTATCCCCTTCAACAGCCAATTGTAAAGGATAATGACATTACTGTATGATGTATAGTAGCACTAAATATGAAAGGTTATTTAACCTAATATGGTGCACCATATAGACCTGTGTAGGTTGTAGAAAAATACTTTAAAGTACAGATTAAAATGAAATAGTTTGTGACGGTGATGGTATTCAGCCTGCAAATATTAACGAAGATATACGAAGAAAACCTGTAGACAGTTCATTCGCATTCCCGCTCCAAGCAAAGGTCAATAGCTTTAAATGACATACGTGGGATTACAATACTTCACCATTCCGTATACAATCAATGAAGATTGTGTTATGTTTAAAATGAATGTCATACAGCCAGAATTTCAACCCTTTCCTGTTCGGACTCTTAATTATGCTTGACATAATTTGAATGAGATTACCTTAAATCATCATCTTACATTTGGCAGGAAAAATACATAACGGAAAATATGATATGTCAAAACAATAATAAAGAAAGCTTTTCAGTCGGTCAACACGAATTGTGCCCAATTACATTAGGTGGGGAACAAGTATTTACATTCCCTACAAAGTAACACACTATGCACAAATACCTAGGTATTCGTGTTCACCGACTGAAAAGCGTTCTTTATTAGAATTAGGCAACACTTAAAAATAGCTCAATCACTACGATGTTGTTGTTTGAGTCTTCAGTCATTTGACTGGTTTGCTGCAGCGCTCCATGCCTCCCTGAGCTAATCGTTTCATCTCTGCATAGCTACCACACCCTACCTCCGAGGCAATCTGTTTAACATATTCTAACCTTGGTCTACCCCTACAGTTCTTGTCCTCGATCCTTCCTTCCATAACTAAGCTTGTCTTAGTATGTGTCCTACCAACCTATCTCTTCTCTTCATTAGCAGTCGCCAGAAACATCTCTCCTCTCCCACTAGTCTTAATACCTCTTTGTTTGGAACCCTATCTACCCATCTGATCTTCATCATTCTCCTGTAACACCACATTTCAAACGCTTCAATTCTCCTCTTTTCTGCTGCACCAATATTCCTAGATTCACTTCCACATAGTGCCACGCTCCAGACAAAGGCCTTCAAAAATGACTTCCTAATACCTAAATCTATATTCGATGTCAACAGATTCCTTTTTTGTAGAAATACTTTCCTTGCCTGAGCCAGCCTACTTTTAGGTAGATTTCATTAGAAAGCTAACTATTGCAATGGGTCCCATGTTTCGACTTCCGGAAAATTTCGACATATCTTCGCGTTTCACATCCCCCAGACCCCAAAACCACCGTCAGTTCAAAAGTTTATACATAATTTATGTATGTATATATATATATATATATATTGAACCCTTTATCCTCTGTTGGATAAATGATTCTATGTTTTATTTCTCCAATTAATAAATATTTCCACCAGCATCATGAAAGTAGCCAGACGGAGATGAGGAAATTTCAAGCATTGGCTGGAGACAGCGGGGACATACCTGAAGCAGATTGACAATAGGCTAAATACTTTAGCTGTGAAAGGAAATAGCGTAGCGATGTGTCAGAGGGACAGGTGTGGGCCGCCTCAAATAGAAGCGACGCGCAGTGAGACATGCTGCTGGTATGTTCATTGTGATATTCGCGCCTAGAAGAAATATGATGCAGTAACGTGAATGGCTGATGAAGAAAATAGACACTCCTACGACGCCAAGATCTGCTATAAACCGCCAAATTACAGAAAATGTGGAACCAATGAGAAGAGAATGCCTACATGCGCGGCAAGTCCGGCTTGGGTACGCAATGGCTAGCATTCACGCGGGAAATCGCCTAGACAAAATCTCTACGATCGATTCTAGGATTAATGGGCATATTCTTGAACTATGCAATGTTACGAGTTCAGTGATATTTCTTTCATTCCCGTACCACAATTATTTCGAGAAATTTTTACATAAATCCCCCCCATCGAGACCTAGGGCCAGTTCTTTTATAAGTGGCATGAAGAGCCAAGACATTGACTATTACACAGGTTGACTATTACTTGTGTGCGTCGAAGGACGTAAGGCTATTACTGTGTTTGTCTGCGGACAGAACGACTATTATTTTGTGTGTCGTGGACACGGGTTGACTATTACTTGTGTGCGTCGAAGGACGTAAGGCTATTACTGTGTTTGTCTGCGGACAGAACGACTTCTATTTTGTGTGTCGTGGACACAGGTTGATTATTACTTCTGTGCGTCTTAAGGACACAGAAATTATTGTAAGTGTTAAATTCTGTGATAGATAGTCACAGTACTATATTTGTAGGGGCAGTATCGTCGATAATTCGCCAACGAACTGTGACAGGGAAAGTAGTACCTGAACAGCGAAATTAGTAGTCAGATATCAAGTGTTTAATAATCTAATTTTTGAATCAGCGCCAGAGATGACATCAACTACTACAGAGGAAGTTTGGAATTCTCAACACTCCGTCCAGATGGCTGAGATGAGATAAGAACCATTCAGTTGGGAGATGGCAGGTGACGTTCTTTGACGGGTGACTACAAGAGAGATGCGTACTAAATAATATTCTTTATTATTTGATAAATTAACTTATGGTTTATGGGACATATTTTTGTAAATACATTGCTTGTGTGATTAACGTAGTATATTTAGTTTTGGTCTGACACACTTTTGTATGGAAGCAGCTCGCACGATTGTTGTTAGTGGAAGGTTCTTGTTTTTGTGTTGTGTTAACTAACGTAGCTATGTGAACGGCCGTGTTTGCATATGTTACGCAATGCGGTTAAAAACGTCTCTCGGAGATCTGTTGTGTTTCAGAAGTAGGACTGAATTAATGTAATTATACAGTAGATTGGAGGGTAATTAAAATTGTTTAAGATTTATTATTGATCAGATTCAGTGTGACTATTGCCGATTGGAGCAATGTAATTTGTGACGAAGAGTAATCAGCTCTATCGTAGGTTTTAAATATTGTGTTAAATGTTTGAGCACCTATTCAGCAGACCTGTGTGAAAAGCGTCATGTCAGTCCCAGATGTGTGTAAGTGTGTATTTTTGTGGTATTACAAGCGGGAATTTCAGCTGAGACTGATTTCTGTCAGCTTGGTACCCGGTCCATATTGTATCCTCGCGAGGGCAATTGTGGATATGTGATTATGTCTGACCATATGTTGAGTTGGATGAGATTTTTGTTGCTGTTGATTCCTTGAGATAGCGGCACAGCTGGTCAGCTATTTATATACACTGGAGTGGGACGACAAGTATTTGAGGAAAGGGGGAGATGTTTCACAAGGCTGTCTGAACGTGCAAACATGGTCATTAGTGAGGAATGCTCGTTGGCTCCCTAATTACTTGGATTACAGATAAGAACTGATCAATGGTAAAAAATTGTTGAAATAAATGGGAGTTGCCTACGAATCACGATAATCTCCGACGCGTTACCTTAACATGCAGTTTTATTCATATAAAGTAATCTTAGCCGGTCAGGCTTTTGTTGTTGTTGGTTTATTCCAGGTTTATTTTCATGTCAGTGACCCGTGAGTCACGTGTAATGCTGTCTTTCCTTGTGTGTATTGAGCAATTGGCCAGTTGGTAGCTCATGTTGTTAAGTGCGTCATCGCGCTAATGAGGATCTCAGAGAGATTCCTGTAAATAATAGATTTGTAGTGTGTGTGTCAGCATTAGAGTTTTAAGGGTTTTTATTAATGTCATGCCCATATCCATAAACGTTGATTTACGTGATGATTGTTCGTGAGCACCGTGGCTGTTAACCCGTTGTAAACGAACGGTCATCCAAGTACTCATTTTCTCGTAGTTAGTCATCTCGCGCACATAAAACTCAAATGCAAGGTAGTGGAACTAGGATCCACAATTTCATTATAAAGGGGGAGATCCGTCTGACTCCTCAAAGTGTTAGATATTCCTGTCAGGGAAAAATTCAGGGAGGATATATTTTTATTATTGTTTGTTTATTTTCTTTTATGCACAATTAGTTATTAAATCATGTTATTATCTTACGTCTTGTCTCCTTTCTTTCTTAATTTATAGTTTTAATCCTATGACCCTTGCCTCAGTAAAGCATGTTGTTTGGCGGACGTAAATATCACACCATGAACTGAGCGCGACCCCTTGATCAAGATTCTTGCATAAAACACTGCTATTCTAAAGGGTTCATAGGTATAAAACTGGCGCGGCCAAGCGTGGGGCCATTTACTGTGGTGTAACGGCGGAGATTACACATGTCAATAGTGGCGCATTTGAGTAAAACTGACATGCCGCAAGTGCAGGCAGATATGACAGTATTTAATCACCGGGAAGTGATATTTTATTAAAAGTAATTGAGGCGAAGTGGATACCGCCAAATGTGTGAAAAATAAATTAAAATCAGGAGTTTGCTAAGTAAAATACGGTTCACGTTTTTTGTCTTTTAAATTAAATTAAAATTAATATGTGATACCGGGCGCCCAATGTTAAAATTAAAACTAGATTTGTGTAGAAAGTCAAACTCATGGAAATATTAGGAGGCTGTAGCCTAAAATGACAATTAATACTTTGTTAATTAGTCAGTGTTAATATCAGATCAGGATAACAATTAATGACTAAATATGTGCTTGGGTTTAAAATTAAATTGAGTAAAACTAGAACCACTCAGAGATGAAATTGACTAGTGGGAGTAAATGTAAAAATAAATGAACTGAGTTGGATAAAGAAAGTAAATGTGCATTGGATTTTGTGTGTGTGTCAAAGGGCATTGCTTTATGCCATTTCCCTAATGTCTCATATAAAGTGTGTAATATGGCAACGGTGGAGCAGATCCAGGAGATCATTGAGAGTGCGGCGAGGAGAACACAGGCATTGTTGGACACTAAATTGGCGGAACAGAGTCAATCATTAAACAATAGTATGTTAGAACAAAGTGAAGCATTAAACACTAAATTGGCGGAACAGAGTCAATCTATAAACACTAGTATGTTAGAGCAAAGTGAAGCACTAAACACGAAGTTATCTGAACAATTAAACAATAGTAGGCTAGAACAAAGTGAGTCTATAAACAAATTATCTGAGCAGAGTGAATCGCTAAAAACTAAACTGTCAGAACAAAGTGAATCGCTAAATACTAAACTGTCAGAACAAAGTGAATCGCTAAATACTAAACTGTCAGAACAAAGTGAATTGCTAAATACTAAACTGTTAGAACAAAGTGAATCATTGCGGACACAATTAAATAACAGTAGAATTGAACAGAATGAATATCAGGCGGAACAAGCTCGGTTATTAAAGAGTGAAATTAATGACACTATCAATTCACAGTTAGAGACGCTAACCGCAGAAATGAAAGATCACACTAATCAACAGATGGTATTACTGGCCCTAGATGTTAGCAAAAATAATGAGAAACAATTAGAGCAGATTAAAAAAAATGGAAGATATTTTTGATCAAAAACTTAGCATTCTGGATGAAACGGTGTTAGCTAAACTGGAGCAAATTGAAATAGCATGCACAATGAATACAAGCGAGGTCAAAATAGCTCAGGATAAGTTGGAAGGACGATTTAAGGAGATGGAGAAAAGCGGCAGGGTCATTCAACAACAATTATCAGCAGTAGATGAAAACATATCCGGCATAATTAAAGATATGGACCGTCTCGAGATAAAATCAGCGGAACAATGGAAAAGCCTAAAAACGGAGCAGGAGCAATTTAAGAGTACATTAGACGAAAGGCTGAGCCAGATAGAAAGTAATCAGGATGACACAAAAAGCCAGATCGAAGGGCAAGTAAGCACGATTAAAGAACAGATAAGGAAAGATTGGAAGAAAATGAATATTGATTCTAAAGAGGAAAGATCCACCATTCTTAAAACAGTAGGCGAAAATCACACGCGTATTCAAGCTTCGGAGCAAGAAATGAAAAATAAACTTAAAGAGCAGACGGACAGGATCATTAAAGCCGAACTCCGCTCATTAGAACAATCATCGATATTTAGAACGGGAACATTGAAAGACAAGCAGGGTGACTCAAATAGTCCAGAGTCCAGCACAGCAGGAATTCAGACTCAGGCAGACAGCCCATTAACAACAAACACGGAAGGGTTTCGTAAGAATATCGATAGGAGCTCAACGCCACAAGACGGTCATCAGCCCACACAACTTATTCAAGTAATTCGCTCAAATGACTACAAACCGCAGAAATACACGGAAAATTCAGGGGTAACACCTAAAGCCTTTATCAAAGAGATGGAAGACCATTTCAATGACACTGGGGTACCTGAAGCACGTAGACTGAGGATGATGGAGAGATTTTTATCAGGAAATGTCCTCACATGGTTATTAAGCTTCAAATATACATTTGGAAACATGTCAGATTTCAACTTAGCGTTTCTGCGCAAATATTGGTCTCCCGCAACACAACAGAGTCTAAGGATGGAGCTTTACTCTAGGAAGTGCCAAACTACCCAGCAAACGAAATACTCAGATTTCTTTAACATGCAAATGCTAAAATTTCGTGACCATGATTACCCTTTAAATGAAGCAGATCTGGTGATGACTATAGCGAGACAAATGCCAGTAAACGTACAACAAGTACTGGTCACAGCGAACGTTAGTACGGCCCTACATGCAGAGCAGATACTACGGCAAATAGATGAGACTACATCTCATAGTCATTATAGAGGAGGAAGACAGCTGGAGTTAGTCAATACTACAGAGGTCATAAAACCAAAACAGGCAAACACCAAAACGCAGGGCACTAATACAAGCACTTCCACACCTAGGCGAAACCAGGAAGAAGGAGAAAACAGACCATATCAGCGTAACGAAAATCATTACAACAATAGGTCATACCAAGGCAACAATAGATACCAACAGAGAGGATATCAGCAATGGCGTGAAAATCGAAGAAATGACAGGCCTTATGGAAGATACGGTGATTACAATGCTAATCAAAGATGGAAAGGAAGAAGAGACCAAAATCAAGGAGAGCCACGTAACTATCGAGATGACTGGGATGATAGGCACGCTCAATCGCAAAATTACCTAGAGGAGTTACACGCTAGTCAAGGTGGAGAGATAGGAAGATGGGAAAAGGCCATTGGGAACATGAAGAATCCTGATACACATACTGAGGAAGCTGGAAGTCTACTGAGACAAGAGGGATATCAAGGACATGAGCGACAGAAGGATGATGGGAGTCGCAATGGAGCTAAAAAAAATGTTAAATTTGGATAAAGGAGACAGGCTACAAACACAACAGTCGGAAGTTGAAGATGGATGGATAGTAGCGAACATACAAGAATGGATTGCTTTGCCAGAAGACTGCCTGGAGGAGACGGTGAAACCACGGAACGATGAAATTAGGCAGTTACCCATTATTTACGCAAGGATTGGTGGAATTAATATAAGATATTTATTGGATACGGGGTCACAGATCAGTCTGGTATCGGAGGCCTTGGTTCGAGAGTTGGGACGGAGTCAGAATATTCCTGTAATTCCGGTACCACAGCTCAAAGTGAGGGGTGTTATTCCTGAACGCACCGTCACTTGTAAACGTCAGGCATACTTGGAGCTGAACATATTGGAACACACTTTTGGGCAAACATTCATTATCATGGCAAAGATGAATTTCAATATAATTCTTGGTGCAAATTTTATTTGTGACTATCAAGCAGTGATAGATTTGCACAAGAATACTGTCAGTTTTAGAGAGTATGATCAGCTGAAAAACGTGGGATTGCATATGGATGAAATCACTACCGGAAGAGATGTAAATTCTTGGGCATTGGAAGCAATATCGGAAGAGACGGAAGAGGAGGTACGAAAGGCAGAAGATAACATCATGGAAGGAGCTGTTGTGGAACTAGATGGGGAGAGTGAATCCCAGGAGATATGGTCTTTATTAACGGAAGGAGATAACAGCGATGCACAATTTGAAGAGTTACTACAGGAGCGGCTCAATGACATTCAACTTGGGGGTGAACACAGAAAGCAGTTGGAAGAGATATTAAGGAAGCACAAAACAGTATTTGATACAGTACCTGGGAAAATATTAAATTTCAAATATTCTATGCAAGTCGAGGATTGGTCACCTTTCAAAAGCAGATTGTACCCAATTCCTGAAAAATATCGTGGTCAAGTTAAGGTCATTATAGATGAGATGTTGCAAGCTGGAGTGATAAGGAAGACACCGACACCGTATCTAAATGCGATTTTGGCAGTCACAAAACCAAATGGATCTATTAGACTTTGTTTAGATGCCAGAAATCTCAACGCGAGACTCATTTTTCCTGAGTATGACAGAGCGCCAATCATCAGAGACGTACTAAAAGGCTTTAAAAACAAGAGCATTTATTCATCAGTAGACCTGACGAGCTCGTTCCACCATATTGAATTGGATGAGAAGTCACAGCTTCTAACTGGCTTCTTATTCGATAACCAGACGTTTTGCTTCGTTCGAATGCCCTTTGGAGTCAAAACAGCGGGCTGTGCTTTAATCAGAGCCCTGGACCGGAATTTAACCGAGGAAGTTAAGGAGATGACGGTACGCTACATTGATGACATTTTGCTGGCATCCGACAACATTGAAACTCACATGGAAAATTTAGATAAAGTATTAGGCAACCTGAATGCATCTAATTTCAAAGTAAATCTGAAGAAATCGCATTTCTTCAAGAGCGAGATCTTATATTTGGGTCACGTTATTGACAAGGAGGGAGTGAAGCCAAACCCAGCTAAGATCGAAGCGAAAAGAATTTCCCTACACCAACGAGAGTCAAGCACATTCGGGCTTTCTTAGGCGTAACGGGATTCTTTAAGGAAAACTGTCCAGGTTATACGGAGACTGTAGCTCCCATGCAGGAAATGCTAAAGAAAAATAATAAATGGTTATGGAATGCGGAGTGTGAGAAGGCATTCCAAGCAACAAAGCAGCTATTGGAAAATTGCATTAAATTAGGATATCCAGATTTCAAGCACAAATTTATAATCCAAGCGGATGCTTCACTAATTGGTATAGGTGCTATGCTTTACCAAGAGGATCCAGCTAACCTGCAGCACAAAACATATTTGGCATTTGTCAGCCGAAAATTGCGTAAGCACGAGCGCAATTATACGGTAACGGAACTAGAGCTGTTGGCCATACTTCATGCGCTACAACAATGGAAACGAATAATTTACGGCTACCCTATTGTTGTCAGGACCGACCACAAGGCCCTAACATTCTTGTTTAAGACGTCGATGGCAAGCGACCGTGTGACACGTTGGTCTATATATATTCAGCAGTTCAGCATTGAGATTGAACATTGCCCAGGGAAGATGAACGTGATACCGGATGCACTCAGCAGGAACCCAGAGCCTGATAATGAAGAAACAGCGATGGTACAACACTTGGAGTTAACACCGAAGGACCGGGAATTCTTGGAGGAGTTACGTGAGATACAGCGAGAACAGGAAGCGGAACCATGGATGATGCTTTTAATTCAATACTTCAGAAAGCAACTACTTACAGGAACACCTGCATTTCGAGAAGCGAAAGCCAAAGAAGGAAGATATGTTTATGTCAACAATTTGCTGCACAAATGGGTAGATAATGACCACACCAAGTTACGCATATTAGTACCTGCATCGTTACAACGAGGATTGACATGGCATACGCACGAAAGTTACTGTCACGTGGGCGTAGATAAGTGCGAAGCGACGATAGGAGAGACATTTACATGGCCACGTATGAGAACAACTATATGTGACGTCATTACAACTTGCGATCCGTGTCAGAGGACAAAGCCCAATAATTATTTACTGAGGCAGTATCCCAGACCATTGCTACCTCAGAAACCATGTGAGCTACTGGCACTCGACTGTTTCGGTCCAATCCCGAAGGGAAGGCGAGGTTGCCGACACTTATTAGTGTGCATTGATGTATTTTCTAAATTCGTAGTACTATGCCCTATTCAGAAAACTACATCGAAGCAGGTACTCAGTCGCATTCGAAATAGAGTTATTCCAATCCTTGGAAAACCAGAGTTTATATTATCAGACCATGGCAGTTATTTCACAAGCGCCGAATTCAAGAAAGGTATGGAAGACATGGGTATAGAACACGTTTTAAGCAGTATCCGACATGTTCAAGCAAATCCAAGTGAAAGAGCATTTAAGTGTGTAACTTGATATTTGAGGATCTTCATTCCGAACGAACACCACAAATGGGTCGATAAAATTAAGGATGTGGAGACATGCATGAATTCTACCAGGCACGAGTCAACAGGACAAATCCCTATGGTCCTACACAAGAACGAGTATCCAGTAAGAACGTGGAAAAGCATCATTAACTGTCCACAAGATCCAATGATAGCACCTGACTTGCGAATTGAGAGGACGAGAGCCTACATGAGAAAACAAGCAGACCGCAGATTACGGCGAGTAAGAAATAAGAGGTTTCACAGTGATCTTGAAATCAACCAGCTCGTTTTGGTGAAACGACCTGCTACATCGGACCCAGAAAAGAAAATCTTCAGTAAATTCTGCGAAAAGTTCATAGGACCCTATTCTATCGTAAGAAACCTTGGAAACAATGCTTACAGAGTGAAAGAATTGAGTACAGGAACAATGTCAGTCTACAACGCTGCCAACCTAAAAAAATATCGTCGAAGTGAGCCATGGGAGCGCCAAAATTAATGACGCAGTTTAAATATATGGACGTCCTAATATCAACCAAGTGCACGAGGAGCAGTTGAGTACGGCACGCGAAGGAGGAAGTAGTGTTGTTGTTGACAAACATTAACGAGACGAGCAGAGTGTTGCCGCAGGCACCAGAGCGGGTCATGCAAGCAGACTGAGAGGGGAGATACGAGCAGGAAATGAAAACGAGTAAATGCCATTCAAGACAGGAGCGACTAGACCAAGTAATAGAAAAGGGGTGATTCTGAAATAAAACAATTTGGCCTACGGAAGTCTTTTAAAATTATCGACTTTATTCCTAAGTTCGAAATTTTGTGAGTGGGAGAGTTGTGAACCCTTTATCCTCTGTTGGATAAATGATTCTATGTTTTATTTCTCCAATTAATAAATATTTCCACCAGCATCATGAAAGTAGCCAGACGGAGATGAGGAAATTTCAAGCATTGGCTGGAGACAGCGGGGACATACCTGAAGCAGATTGACAATAGACTAAATACTTTAGCTGTGAAAGGAAATAGCGTAGCGATGTGTCAGAGGGACAGGTGTGGGCCGCCTCAAATAGAAGCGACGCGCAGTGAGACATGCTGCTGGTATGTTCATTGTGATATTCGCGCCTAGAAGAAATATGATGCAGTAACGTGAATGGCTGATGAAGAAAATAGACACTCCTACGACGCCAAGATCTGCTATAAACCGCCAAATTACAGAAAATGTGGAACCAATGAGAAGAGAATGCCTACATGCGCGGCAAGTCCGGCTTGGGTACGCAATGGCTAGCATTCACGCGGGAAATCGCCTAGACAAAATCTCTACGATCGATTCTAGGATTAATGGGCATATTCTTGACCTATGCAATGTTACGAGTTCAGTGATATTTCTTTCATTCCCGTACCACAATTATTTCGAGAAATTTTTACATAAATCCCCCCCATCGAGACCTAGGGCCAGTTCTTTTATAAGTGGCATGAAGAACCAAGACATTGACTATTACTTGTGTGTGTCGTGGACACAGGTTGACTATTACTTGTGTGCGTCGAAGGACGTAAGGCTATTACTGTGTTTGTCTGCGGACAGAACGACTATTATTTTGTGTGTCGTGGACACGGGTTGACTATTACTTGTGTGCGTCGAAGGACGTAAGGCTATTACTGTGTTTGTCTGCGGACAGAACGACTTCTATTTTGTGTGTCGTGGACACAGGTTGATTATTACTTCTGTGCGTCTTAAGGACACAGAAATTATTGTAAGTGTTAAATTCTGTGATAGATAGTCACAGTACTATATTTGTAGGGGCAGTATCGTCGATAATTCGCCAACGAACTGTGACAGGGAAAGTAGTACCTGAACAGCGAATTTAGTAGTCAGATATCAAGTGTTTAATAATCTAATTTTTGAATCAGCGCCAGAGATGACATCAACTACTACAGAGGAAGTTTGGAATTCTCAACACTCCGTCCAGATGGCTGAGATGAGATAAGAACCATTCAGTTGGGAGATGGCAGGTGACGTTCTTTGACGGGTGACTACAAGAGAGATGAGTACTAAATAATATTCTTTATTATTTGATAAATTAACTTATGGTTTATGGGACATATTTTTGTAAATACATTGCTTGTGTGATTAACGTAGTATATTTAGTTTTGGTCTGACACACTTTTGTATGGAAGCAGCTCGCACGATTGTTGTTAGTGGAAGGTTCTTGTTTTTGTGTTGTGTTACCTAACTTAGCTATGTGAACGGCCGTGTTTGCATATGTTACGCAATGCGGTTAAAAACGTCTCTCGGAGATCTGTTGTGTTTCAGAAGTAGGACTGAATTAATGTAATTATACAGTAGATTGGAGGGTAATTAAAATTGTTTAAGATTTATTATTGATCAGATTCAGTGTGACTATTGCCGATTGGAGCAATGTAATTTGTGATGAAGAGTAATCAGCTCTATCGTAGGTTTTAAATATTGTGTTAAATGTTTGAGCACCTATTCAGCAGACCTGTGTGAAAAGCGTCATGTCAGTCCCAGATGTGTGTAAGTGTGTATTTTTGTGGTATTACAAGCGGGAATTTCAGCTGAGACTGATTTCTGTCAGCTTGGTACCCGGTCCATATTGTATCCTCGCGGGGGCAATTGTGGATATGTGATTATGTCTGACCATATGTTGAGTTGGATGAGATTTTTGTTGCTGTTGATTCCTTGAGATAGCGGCACAGCTGGTCAGCTATTTATATACACTGGAGTGGGACGACAAGTATTTGAGGAAAGGGGGAGATGTTTCACAAGGCTGTCTGAACGTGCAAACATGTTCATTAGTGAGGAGTGCTCGTTGGCTCCCTAATTACTTGGATTACAGATAAGAACTGATCAATGGTAAAAAATTGTTGAAATAAATGGGAGTTGCCTACGAATCACGATAATCTCCGACGCGTTACCTTAACATGCAGTTTTATTCATATAAAGTAATCTTAGCCGGTCAGGCTTTTGTTGTTGTTGGTTTATTCCAGGTTTATTTTCATGTCAGTGACCCGTGAGTCACGTGTAATGCTGTCTTTCCTTGTGTGTATTGAGCAATTGGCCAGTTGGTAGCTCATGTTGTTAAGTGCGTCATCGCGCTAATGGGGATCTCAGAGAGATTCCTGTAAATAATAGATTTGTAGTGTGTGTGTCAGCATTAGAGTTTTTAAGGGTTTTTATTAATGTCATGCCCATATCCATAAACGTTGATTTACGTGATGATTGTTCGTGAGCACCGTGGCTGTTAACCCGTTGTAAACGAAAGGTCATCCAAGTACTCATTTTCTCGTAGTTAGTCATCACGCGCACATAAAACTCAAATGCAAGGTAGTGGAACTAGGATCCACAATTTCATTATAAAGGGGGAGATCCGTCTGACTCCTCAAAGTGTTAGATATTCATGTCAGGGAAAAATTCAGGGAGAATATATTTTTATTATTGTTTGCTTATTTTCTTTTATGCACAATTAGTTATTAAATCATGTTATTATCTTACGTCTTGTCTCCTTTCTTTCTTAATTTATAGTTTTAATCCTATGACCCTTGCCTCAGTAAAGCATGTTGTTTGGCGGACGTAAACATCACACCATGAACTGAGCGCGACCCCTTGATCAAGATTCTTGCATAAAACACTGCTATTCTAAAGGGTTCAATATATATATATATATATATATATATATATGTATATCAGTTTCTTGTGGACACGATAACTGCCGTAATTTTGCACCAATCACTTTGAATGTTTCACCGAATATGTATACCTATAAAATCTCGGTCAAGTTCGTTACTGGGCTAAATCGGTCGAAGGGGGGTGAAAATGGGGGGCTTTTTTCGAAAAAGTGAAATATTGCTATAACTCTCTTAATATGTGAAATATCGAATCCGTTCAACGTTCATACTATGTGTCGGATAAAGCCCAAAAATTTGTGTTTGAATAGTTTTTTATAGCACCAACCATTGACCAAAGGGGTGGGAAAAAGTGGGGTTTTCGGGAAACATTAATCATATCTCTCTTAATAGGCACAATATCAAAACCGTACGAAATGGACAATATTCCCCTAATAATTACCTAAAACTTTTGTCTGAAATAATTTTTGATATGACCCACCATTACGCCAAGGGACGAGAAAAATAATTTCGGAATTATAAGAAAATGCCAAGAGCTATCAGAGGTTGCCATGGCAACACTACTAAATTGATGAGGCATGAGCCATCAGACGTTGCCATGACAACGCACTTGCACGAGATCAGATTCAGTATTTCCATCTGACTCAGTGGTTGGTTGGTTGGTTCTTAAGTTTAGGGGCTGCGATAACGCGGTCATGTAGCCCCGTGTACTTTGGGTGTGTGTAGAATCTGTCTGATAACCGGTGTTAATTGTGATGACTGTATTAGTGTGTGTTACCTGTTTGTTAATTTAAGTACTGCAACTAACAATTTTTCAGATAGTTCCTACTTTTGCCGCCAAGCGCCACTGTCAACGACTACGAGGCCAAGTTCAGAACTGAGCTACTAGACGCCGCCGCAGTCGGCTCTTGGCAACGAACATAGAAACCTAAGAGCGTTGTATACATTCTTAACCTATCCAATTTACCTTCACACAGGTGCAATTAGTGGAAGGATCTTTAACATGCCATAAATCTATGACATGGGACCGCCGGCTTTACTTCCCCTCCGAAGGAAGGCATACTGAGGGATTTTTAACGCTTTTAAAAATCCGACGGCTTCGGCCGGGTTTGAACCCGTTATCTTGGGCATAGAAGCTCAGCATGCTACCGACTACGCCACCGAAGCCGCCTGACAAAGTGGGAAGCGGCTTCGGTGACGTAACTGGTAGCATGCTGAATGTCTATGCCCAATGTCGCGGTTTCAAAGCCGGCCGAAGTCGTCGGATTTTCTAAGAGCGCTAGAATCCCTCAGTATGCTTTCCTTTGGAGGGGAAGTTCCAACGTTCGTTGCGAGTTGCTGGTTGGGGTGGCATCTAGTAGCCAAGTTCACAGCTAGGTGTCGTTGACGGTAGTACCTGGTAGCAACATTAGGAACTACTGCTTGAAATTGACCGTCTGCAGTCCTTACCTGAATTAAGAATAATACAGCCATTACAATTCACACCGTGTATCAGACAGATTCTACACTCACCCAAAGTACACTGGGTTAGATGATCGCGTTGTCGCAGCCCCTAAACTGAGGAACCAACCAGAGGTAGATTTCATTAGAAAGCTAACTATTGCAATGGGTACCATGTTTCGACTTCCGGAAAATTTCGACATATCTTCGCGTTTCACATCCCCCAGACCCCAAAACCACCGTCAGTTCAAAAGTTATATATAATTTATGTATATGTATATATATATATATATAGGACACGATAACTGCCGTAATTTTGCACCAATCACTTTGAATTTTTTACCGAATATGTATACCTATAAAATCACGGTCGAGTTCGTTACTGGGCTAAATCGGTCAAAGGGGGTGAAAACGGGGGGCTTTTTTTCGAAAAAGTGAAATATTGCTAAAACTCTCTTAATATGTGAAATATCTAATCCGTTCAACGTTCATACTATGTGACGGATAAAGCCTAAAAATTTATGTTTGAAGAGTTTTTTTATAGCACCAACCATTGATCAAAGGGGTGGGAAAAAATGGGGTTTTCGTGAAACATTAATCATATCTCTCTTAATAGGCACAATATCAAAACCGTACAAAATGGACAATATTCCCCTAATAATTACCTAAAACTTTTGTCTGAAAGAATTTTTGATATAACCCACCATTATGCCAAGGGATGAGAAAAATAATTTCGGAATTATAAGAAAATGCCAAGACCTATCAGTGGTTGCCATGGCAACACTACTAAATTGATGAGGGATGAGCCATCAGACGTTGCCAAGATAACGCACTTGCACGAGATCAGATTCAGATTTCCATCTAAGTGTGAAGCGGCTTCGGTGACGTAACTGGTAGCATGCCGAATGTCTATGCCCAAGGTCGCGAGTTCAAAGCCGGCCGAAGTCGTCGGATTTTCTAAGAGCGCTAATAATCCCTCAGTATGCTTTCCTTTGGAGGGGAAGTTCCAACGTTCGTTGCGAGTTGCTGGTTGCGGTGGCATCTAGTAGCCAAGTTCACAGCTAGGTGTCGTTGACGGTAGTACCTGGTAGCAACATTAGGAACTACTGATTGAAATTGACCATCTGCAGTCCTTACCTGAATTACAGACTAATACAGCCATCCCAAAGTACACGGGGTTACATGACCGCGTTGTCGCAGCCCCTAAACTGAGGAACCAACCAAAATCTCTGCGGGAGATATAATTTTGCGTGAAGAATTAACAGACCGTTACATAGTTACACATCAGTGTCGAAACCTTGCATAAGGATAGTGTGACCACAAGTATAACAAGTAGTTCCGTGAAGAACTATACAGCCTATTTTCATATATCCTACTTATGTTAATTGCCACTATCAACATACACAATTTCAGTTTGATTGCTGTAATAGATTCGTAGATATTGAGAACCGACTAATTATTTCGGATGGTCGCCATGTTGGATTTTATATATGTAGGTCCTAGAGTTATGTACTGTTACATGCAGATTATTGTGAACGTGTAGTATTCAAACTTCAATCGCATAGTTATGACACAAGAAAAAACAAGGAGATTTTAAAATTTTTCACAGCTGCCATCTTGAGGTTATCTAAACAATTGAAATAAATTAGATGCCAGTGGATTAACATTCGTATAAGGATTTACTGTACCAAGTTACACTGCACGCGGGTGGTTAAATTGCGAGAAACGTCCATGTGAATATTTATAATTCGCGTCACCGCCATGTTGGATTTGTGATCACCAGGTTATTTAAAGTCCTATAGGTGAACTTAAGTTCATAGCCCCTATGAACATTAAAAAATGCAGTTTGATTGCTAAAATAGATTCGTAGATATTCAGTATCGTCTAAATATTTCGGATGGTCGCCATGTTGGATTGTTAAATGTATAGGCCATAGAGTCATGTACCATTGAAGGAAAATTATTGCGTAGGTTCATTATTCAAACTTTCACTTCAATCGCATGACTACATCACAATAAATAAAATCTTAATTTTAAAATTCGCACTGCCGCCATCTTGAGGTTATGTAAACAATTGAACTATATTAGATACCAGTGGATTACAATGTGTATAAATATTTCCTGTGCCAGGTTTCATTGCGTTTGGTTGGTCAAATCGCGAGAAACGTCTATTTAAAAGTCGCACATTCGCTTGGCCGCCATGTTGGTTTTGTAGTTACCAGGTTTTCAAAAGTCACATAAGTGAACTTATAGTAGTTCCCTCTATCACCATAGAAAATGCCAGGGTAATATCGGTAATAGTTTCGGAGATATTGAATGCTGGTGAAATATTTCGCACAGCCGCCATGTTGGATTGGTGAGTCGTAACAAAATTTGAAGGGCACGGTCGAGTTCGCCGGGAATAGTGCTATGAACTTTCCGAGTTTCATTGAAATCGCTCCAGCCGTTTAGATTTTATTAGGGGGGGGGACACACACACGAATCACACACACACGCACACACACACACACGCGCGCACACACACACGGACAAAAGGTGATCTCATAAGCCTATTTTTTCAAAATTGAAAATAGGCTAAAAATGGACCCCAAATGACAAGAAGGTTACCGTTCCCATAAGACAATAAAATGTTTAAAATAAGCATAAAATGACGAAAAACAAAGTTAATTAAGCTCCAATTATAAAATACCTTCTCGCAATAAATGAGGTCTGATCCTTCTACGAAAATCTGCATATTCTGCCTATTTTCGCCTATCCCCAAGTTTGTCCGGTGAAATCTACCTCCGCCTTCCGGCGTGCCGAGAGGACTTTTTTATATCCTCTTTGCTTCGTCCATCACTGGTCATTTTGCTCCCTAAGTAACAGAATTCTCATACTTCCTTTAGCTTTCCACCTGCAAATTTGATGTCCATAGAGGTTTCTGATTTATTTCGGCTGCATTCCAATATCTTTGTTTTACATTTATTAATTTTCATCATGAATTATTTCCTCAAGACTGAGTCCATACAAATGAAAAACTCATTCACTACAATGTCAAAAGCATTCGGGTCCTAGCAATGCTATCCGAGAAATTCGGATTGTATTCTAAAAACTATCCGCAAATTTTCTCCGAACAATACACGCAGCTTATCCGCTATCCGCAAAGCCATGTAAAATATTTCGCGGATATCCGCATCACGGGGACATTTTCCGACACTTTCTGTTTTGTTTTTCTTGAACTAGTTTATAGATGTTAGGACGTAGTGTCTGGGAAAGTAGTAATCGAAGGTTGGTTGGTTGGTTGGTTCCTCAGTTTAGGAGCTGCGACAACGTGGTCATGTAGCCCCGTGTACTTTGGGTGTGTGTAGAATCTGTCTGATAACCGGTGTTAATATTGATGACTCTACCAGTGTCTGTTATCTGTTTTCAATTCAAGTAGGGACTGCAGACATTGAATTTTTCCTAGTAGTTCCTACTTTTGCCGCCAACGTCAACGACTACTAGTTCAGAAATTGGTTACCAGATGCCACCGCAGTCGGCTCCTGGCGACGAACGTCGGAACCTAAGAGCTTTTGCCAAATGTTTAAGCTAACCTAATTTAGCCTCACACAGGTGTAGTTAGTGGAAGGTTCTTTAACATGCCATAAATCTATGACATGGGACCGCCGTCTTTACTTCCCCTCCGATGGAAGGCATACCGAGGGATTTTTAACGCTCTTAAAAAATCCGACGACTACGTCCGAGTTTGAACCCGCGATCTTGGGCATAGAAGCTCGGCATGCTACCAACTACGCCACCGAAGGCGCTTAATCGAAGGCTGCATGTTAGGTTGTGATCTACTTCGAGATTTGGACTTAGTCAGTTTCATAATAGAAACGAATTGTTCGCACACATATGTCGAACCGAACATACATAATATCCGTGCAGCAAGTGCATGCAACCTGTTCGCTTCGAGAGCTCTACAGCGGCCTGACCCTTCCAGGTCCGTACGCACAGCGCCATTCATCTAGGCAACATCGTATTTCACAGCTCTCGCCTGACGTCACACGAACTGATAGGCTTGCCCTTCGTTTCGACACGTCACATCGCTTGAAGCTGTCTTCCCCTGGTGTACCCCGAGACCATAGAAGGCGTTATGAAAATGAAAATCCACAGCCTGCTTCCAGTCGACCGACCGGGTCAGGGATGCAATGAATAAAGCCCCCATCTAGCGGCGAGGATATGAACTGTGCCGGCTGCCGAAGCCTGTCGCACTCCCCTGGGACAATGATCAAATGAATGACAGATGAAATGAAATGATAGTGGAGAGTGTTGCTGGAATGAAATTTGTGACAGGGAAAACCGGAGTACCCGGAGAAAAACCTGTCTGTCTCCGCTTTGACCAGCACAAATATCACATGGAGTGACCGAGATTTGAACCATGGACCCAGCGGTGAGAGGTCGGCGTGCTGCCGCCTAAGCCACGGAAGCTGCAGAAGGCGTTATATGCCATTGAAAATATCTTTAGGGACACTAGAGAAAAGACGGATGATGAAGTTAGCAAAGTAACATGTCTAGTGTCCATAACTGCCTTTAGTTTAGTTAACACAGTAGTTCCATAAGGAGGGAATATTCCAATCACAGGATATGCGATTAATGTTCCTTTGATCATGTTAGCAGAACGTGTCAGGTGCATCTAATGAAGCAATTACTGCTGTCCCCTATGGCATTGTCTCAGACCCAATACACCGTATCAGTGTAGGTCTCTCGGGATCAGAATTGATGATCTATTTATTGGTCCCATATGGCATGATTATTAGCATCACAAGCTTGCTCGATTGACCAGAAGCAAGAGCATTTTAACTATATTTACTTTAGGACGAGGAGGGGAGCTATAATATTCAATACCACCACACAAGAAGGGAAATCTTTTTAATTTCATGACATTTAAGTTCGGCCTGCCCGTTTCTTTGCTTGTCTAACTATTGATTGCATCCTCACTGCAGGATATACAGGGAGTCCTTTTATGTACCTTTGGAGAATGATAGGTCGTGCAGGGGACGGGTATAGAAGTAATTTGAGACAGGGAACTTTGGGTGGAAGCGGCCTCCTTAACCCCTAAAATAAGGGTTGATTCAGGCCCTCCACCCTGTAAGTTAGGCAATCACCCAAGCCTCTATTATCTTTCTCATTCCTTTAACTCTTTGCAAGATTCATTTCACGTTGTGGCGCTGGCGTAATGGATAGCATTGCGGTGCGAAAGCCGGTAGACCCAGGTTCGATTCCGGTCTTGGTCAATTTTTTTTAAATTGTTATTTTATGTGAACGTTTTTAAGCTTGATACCTTCGGTAAATTAAACTGATCTTTGTGCACTTCGTAGCATTAAATTGTTTAAGTCCGTTATTACGTTTAAATCACGTTGATTTGCAAGAGAAAGTAAGGTTTAGCTAGGCCAGGAATGTTTAGCTCAATTTTTGCCGTAGGTTGATCATTAGAAGGCACGATCTTAAAACAACCGCAGTTCCGTAATTAGTCACAAAGTTCCTTTAAAAGGACTGAGAAAGGTATTAGAGACATGGGTCGGTTGCTTAACTTACAGGGTGGAGAGCCTGAATCAACCCTTATTTTAGGGGTTAAGGAGGCCACTCCGACCCCAAGTTCCCTATCTCAAATTTCTTCTATACCCGTCCCCTACACGACCTAACATTCTCCAAAGGTACATAAAGACACCCTGTATACGGATAACGATAATGGGGTGGATTTACAATAGCAAACCCTCCATCCTCTTATAAGCTAGAAATTAGTGACTTCGGTGGCGTAGTTGGTAGCATGCTCAGCTTCGATGCCAAAGATCGTGGGTTCAAACCCGGTCGAAGTCGTCGGATTTTTTAAGAACGTTAAAAATCCCTCAGTATGCCTTCCTTCGGAGGGGAAGTAAAGCCAGCGGTCCCATGTCATAGATTTATGGCATGTTAAAGAACCTTCCACTAATTACACCTGTGTGAAGCTAAATTACATAGGTTAAACATTTGACTAACGTTCTTAGGTTCCTACGTCCGTCGTCAGGAGTCGACTGCGGTGGCATCTGGAAACTAAGTTCTGAACTAGTTGGTAGTCGACGGTGGTGTTTGGCGGCAAAAGTAGGAGAACTACTTGAAACAAAATCAAAGTCTGCAGTCCTTACTTGAATTTAAACAGATAACTTACATACACTAATACAGCCATCACAATTAACACCGGTTATCAGACAGATTCTACATACACCCAAAGTACACGGGGCTACATGACCGCGTTGTCGCAACCTCTAAACTGAGGAACCAAACAACCAAGCTAGAAATTACTATCACTTTTTTTATTTATTTTTATTTATTTTTAATGATTAGACGACCATCTCGGCTTTACCCACAAGCTCTGTGAGGGCTGCTAATCTGTTTTGAAGCCGCTGGCTGCGAGCGAAGCGAGCAGGCCAGCGGCGCTAGGGGACCAGGTACCGTTGCGTCTATGCGCTACTCTGCCTGGTGTATTTTATTTTATGGACGTAAGATTTGTAATTCATTTATGAATTTGGTAAGCTCTTTAATATTAAAAATATAATTTTTACCGCCGCAATCGCTTCGGCGGCAGCGTGTATAATTTGATGATGGTTTAAATTGTTTTTGTAAGTAAGGTGGGATTAAGATTAAAGATTTGTTATTTTTATTTTTTATTTACGGGGAATAAACAGTTGTCATAGCAGTCGAGCTCTGTTTAGCTACTAGCCTGATGTTCTGGCTCTATTAGTATCGTGCGCCATGGCCGGTGTTTCAACAGCTTCGGCTTAGTAATAATAATAAAATGTGTGAGGTTGAAAGTTAAATTTTGTTTGATGTACTTTGGAAGGAAGAAATAGACCTCTAGCGGGTTGGTTGGTTTAGAATGGAAGTTGATGGACCTTAGGAGGTATTTTGTTAAAATAATAAATTGGTTTAATAAGCCTCGCTAATGATTTGGGGTAAAGAAAAGATTAAAATGACGTGTAATGTATTGAAATGAGTTGAGAAGTAGCTGCTGCGCTGCAAATGGCTGTATTTGAACGAGCTGCCTGAGCGGGCAATTTGCTGGCCTGTGATTGGTCGTTGGGATTTTTCTCATTTAGGGTATTTCTAAGTGGTAAAAATGACATTTTTGATTTGTTTTTTCAAGGTTGAGAGTGCATCTATGCTCTAGAATAGTTTTTGTTTTCTAAAATATTGTGATTTAGTCGAAAAAGTTAGTCGGACGTTCCAAACGGCCAATGAAGGCCCATGATTGGCTGTCCGAATTTGTAGCTGTTTCCTTTAGATAATTTGCATATTGTGTTTCTATTGAGTTGCTAAAGTAATTTGGAAAGTTCATAGATGAACGTTTTAATTTCTATTTTATGAATCTGTGAATTTGTATGTTTGTGTCCTGTTTGATGCCCGGTGACCATAGCCCTCCATCTCAGGCGGCCAGGGCATCGCCTAGTCCCCAGGCAGGCACGCCATGCGAAAGCAAGTCTTGGGTTCGAGTGCGGTTTGCTCAGGCGGTCTTGTGTTCGATAACGAAGAGAGCTATTCCAAGGGGGGAAAGAAGAAGACCAATTCGGGGAGGGGGGTCTGTAGATGATGTAGACCTAGGAACCCAGAGTGCCTCTGTAGCTGTTATGCAAAATTGTGTAACTGTGTAATCTAGGCACGCAGTGCCTCATCCCGGGCGGGGTCGGCCGAGGCTTTATTCCCCGGGCAGCCACACCACGCGACCCTGATTCACAGTTTTAAGGGGCTAGGTTCCTTATTGAGCTGTTGGGTGTGTGAAAACGGCCCGTTGGGCAGGTGAATTTGGGCTGTAAATTTATTTAATGTAGAATTTCTGGTTACCTTGTAGATTGTTGTTCGTAATTTATAAGTCGTTACCTTGTAGTATGTCTTTTATAATTAATAAATATTTAGGTCGTCTTTGTGACCGCTAACTTGAGTCTAATTAAGGAAGGGTAAGGGAAAGGATTATGGAAGGAAGTCTGCCTTGGACCTGTTGAAAGTAATCGTACCGTCATTTGCTTAATGGTGAAAATGGAAAACGACGAAAACCATTTTCAGGATGGCCGAGGTGGGATTCAATCCCACGCTTTCCCCACGCTCTTCCGATGCAAGTGCGTTAGTGTTCTCGGCCACCGTCGCCGGTCGTGGTTTTATAAACTGTGAAATAATCACCTTTCTCTTCGTCCTGTGGCCTCCTGAGAGGACCAGCGCAGGTCTTTCTAGTCGACGCCCGTGGGTGACCTGCGCGTCGGGATGAAAGATGGAGTGGATGAAGATTAATGAAACTGGGCAAGGATGTGGAAGGAAGCGTCCGTGGCCGATTAGATGGTACCGTCCCAGCATTTGCCTGGTGTTGAAAATGGGGAAACCTCAGAAAACCATTTCATGGACGGTCGACGGTGGGGCTCGAACCCACGCGTCTACCGAGTCAGCAGAGAGCTTGGCCTCATGACCTAACGCTGCGCTTTAGTAATAGAAGCTGTAATAGTACATTATGCAACGAGCCTATAATGGCAATAATTAAGACACGAGTATGTTTATAAAACGAGCGAAGCCATTTGTAACTGTAATGTGACTTACCCAGCACCTTGTAGGTTATTATAGAAGATTCAAGATAACATATCTGAAACAAGAGAATATCACATGTTAAAAATTGAATTATGACAAGGAAAATGTTGTTGATGTTTCATTTCAGGGCCTTGGACATCGTAGACATTTAGCCCCGTGTACTTGGGTGTGTGGAATTTTGTCTTTAACCTGTGTCATTGGCTGTATTCCTGTATGTATTTGTAGATGAGGATTGGTCGTGGTATTAAGTTAGGAACCATCCCGGCATTTGCCTTGAGTAGAAGTGGAAAACCACTGAAAACCACTTCCAGGATGGTTGAGTTAGGAATCGAATCCACCTCTTCTCAGTTTTACCTCACGGAATGCAGGACACACGACTTTGAATCACTACTGCGTTTTCACTTTCAAGCATTACTCTACTGATCACTCAGCCTCGTGAGGCAAAACCTAGAGGTGGGTTTTAATCCCATCTCAGTCATCCTGGAAGTGGTTTTCAGTGGTTTCCCACTTCTACTCCAAGCAAATGCTGGGATGTTTTCTAAATTAAGAACACGGCCGCCTCCTTCCCAATCCTCATCTGAATCACAAATGCACACATGAATACAATTATCACAATAACACAGGTTATCAGATAAATCACACACGTACACACACGCCCAAGTACACGGGGTTAATTGATCACGTCGTCACAAACCCCTAAATGAATAATAAAAATGAAAATCCACAGCCTGCTTCCAGTCTCCGACCGGGTCAGGAATGGAATGAATGAAGCCCCCAACTAGCGGCGAGGATATGAACTGTGCCGGCTGCCGAGGCCTGACGCACTCCTCTGGGGCAATGATTAAATGAATGACAGATGAAATGAAATGATAGTGGAGAGTGTTGCTGGAATGAATTTTTTGACAGGGAAAACCGGAGTACCCGGAGAAAAACCTGTCTGCCTCCGTTTTGTCCAGCACAGATCTCACATGGAGTGACCGGGATTTGAACCACGGACCCAGCAGTGAGAGGCCGGCGTGCTGCCGCCTAAGCCACGGAGGCTTCCCTAAATGAATAATAATGATAATAATAATGATAAGTTTGGTTTTACGTCCCTTTTAACTACTGTGGCTTTTAGAGACGCCAGGGTATCCGAATTTTGCTCCGAAGGGGTTATTAAACGTGCCAGTAAATCTCCTAACACGGTGCTCCCTGACATTTGCGCACTCTCAAATGCCAACTGACAGCGTAGGATTCGATCCTACAACCTTGAGCACAGCAGGCGAGTAAGTTACCTCTGAGCACGCAGCCAGTTGCCCCTAAATGAATTAACAACAACTCAACAGATATGACCGCTTGTCTAGCCTCTTAACTGGGTATGACGTATATATTCGTATGTTAAATGTTATAATTTAATGGGCATGACGAATTATTATACGTAAGTACTCCATCTCTTATCGCTAACGCCTCCTGGGCGTGTCGAGTTTTCACGTCATGGCGAATGTCTTCGAGAAAATTGATGTTTTGGCAGCAGGTTGGCAGCAATTACAACATTTCCCCCCTCCTGTATCTTGGTTGTTCTTTTGTTTTTGTATTTGATTTTGTGTTCGTTTTCTGCTTTCTCTTTTTTTTTATAAATTTTTGTTTTTGCTTTGTGTTATTTTTGTTTTTGTGTTTGTTTTCTGTATTTGCTTTTGTTTTTGTCTTTGTTTTGTGTTCTTTTTCTTTTGTTTTTGCTTTGTGTTTTTTGTTCTTGTGTTTGTTTTCTGTATTTGCTTTTGTTTTCAAATTTTGCTTCTTTTGTTTTTTGTTTTTGATTTTATGTTCGTTTTCTGCTTTTTCTTTTGTCTTTGAATTTTTGTTTTTGTGTTTGTTTTCTGTATATGTTTTGGTTTAGATTTTTTGTTTTTTGTTTTTGAATTTGTGTTCATTTTCTGATTTTTCTTTTGTTTTTGAATTTTTGTTTTTGCTTTATGGTTTTTGTGTTTCTTTTCTGT
Source organism: Meconema thalassinum (assembly GCA_946902985.2). NCBI lineage: Eukaryota > Metazoa > Arthropoda > Insecta > Orthoptera > Tettigoniidae > Meconema > Meconema thalassinum. Next base: position 184,399,416 of record OX336393.1, read on the forward strand.
ATTTGCTTTTGTTCTTGATTTTTGCTTTTTTCTTTTTTTTCTTTTGATTTTGTGTTCGTTTTCTGCTTTTTTTGTTTGGTGTTTGTTTTTTGCTTTTGCTTTTGAATTCCGCTTTTTGCTTTCTGTTTTGGTCATGTGTTTGTTTTTGCTTTGTGCGGGGAGCAATACAAGGCAATCAATGAAAGCAAACCTACACGTTTAATCTCGATAGCATTTGATACGTTTTATTTACACCTCTCAATGTTCGGAAATGAACAGTTTAGGTCATAAGGACAAAACTCTTAAGTTACACCAAGCGCTCAAAAATACCCAATTAACTGGCGCGGATTCAAGGGGGGGGGGGGGGGTCATGAACCCCAGAACGGAGACCATTTTTTTTTTCACACTCAAAAAACGAAAACACAATAACCAGACAAATAAAATTTAACGAATTTTAACTAAAAAGCAGTTCTTTTCATTTTATTCAATACTGAAAATATCTTTATTGCAATTATTATGTTCTGTGACAACTGTACATATTTACAACTTCATACCTGTTATATAAAAACGATTATTTATATAACAAAATCTACTCGTCTACTTTGTTTAGAAAACCTTGTGTTACCGAATCGATGTTTATAGTGATGTCACGATGAATGTGCAGCAACGCACGTATAGGAATCTGGGGCTTTTTTCGCATCAAAAAATTTTGCCGACGTCCAAACTGCAAGCTTGGTTGGCAATTTAAGCTGTGACTTTCTCCCTTTGTCGGTACCAACTCGACTTGCTGAAACTGTAACGTACCTTAATACTTTTCTCGAAGCTCGATGTAAAAGTCGCAAAACACGCCGTTGCAATTTGTACGAATATTTTTGGTGCGCTAAACGCATCAAACTTCCATCCATGTAGCTTGCAAAAAAAATTGGTCTGGTTTTGTACGTTTGGTTATTTTGTGATTGCTTTATTAGTGTTACCATTTTTCTTAACTATTTCGATTCTCTGACCCCCCCTCCAAGCCAAACTCTAGATCCGCGCCTGCCAGTTAAGAGGCTAGAGCCATTTCTATGATTCTATCAAATGTATCCTTAACCATTCACCGCTTGTCAAAAGTAAGTTCAATTAAAATTCCAGATTGTACTGTACATTCAATTCTCAGGATAACTGGGACATAAATACGTCACAGGGCCCAGTATACTTTCCTGCGGGCACTGTATTTTAAAATTAACTGCAACATTTACAAAGCACAGTGTAATTGTTTTCGTTTTCAAAGAGAATAATTCTGGGTGAGCGTCGCTTGATGTAGATAAACCACAGGAACAAACACGCACGCACACAAAGCTTTGAAGTGCAGTGGGAGGTACGCGCCGCCCACGGAATCTACAATGAGCCCGGTCCGCCCTGAGAGAAACTACTCAGTGCGGCTTCCATTTGGGTACAGCGTGACGTTCAGCTCCTACAGAAACATACGGGACAGTGGGCAATAGAAGTGTAATGTACTAGAAGTGTTAGAAGCCATTTTGTAGTGTTACCTAGTTCTATTATACAGGGCGCCAGGGAATGATCTCTGCTGCGCAGTGACGGATCTAGGCCTTGCGGGACCCTGGGCGATATGAAAAGGTGGGGCCCACAACAATAGAAAATTTAAAAAAATATCAAATCAAATGGAAAATACTTTTGTAATAATAATAAAATAAAGAATAGTTACAATATTTTGAAAACACTACAGTACTTTTTTAATAACATGCAAGAAACCTTTAATTCCCCTTGAAGAAGATTGTGTAAACTATGAAAAAAGTTCTATTAAAATACGGCACGTCCAGAAAGTAAGCTCCGTTTGGTAATAAAATTAAATTGTGTACAGATACAGAAAAAATATTTATTGCACAACATTCTACACCTCTTAAACTACCTTTCCACATAACTGCCGAACTTTTGCAGGCATTTGTCATAGCGTGGCACAAGTTTTTGGATACCTTCTTCATAGAAGTTTGCCGCCGACCCGTAAACGAGAGTGAAGACTCCCCTTAAGATATCCTACTGTTTGGCCATCACTGTTAGGCAAATTGCGTATGTGGTCAGGAGAACTCCTAAACATACGCAGTTCTCCTGGTAAGCACGCAATTTGCCTAACGGTGATGGCCAAACAGTAGGATATCTTAAGGGGAGTCTTCACTCTCGTTTACGGGTCGGCGGCAAACTTCTATGAAGAAGGTATCCAAAAACTAGTGCCACGCTATGACAAATGCCTGCAAAAGTTCGGCAGTTATGTGGAAAGGTAGTTTAAGAGGTGTAGAATGTTGTGCAATAAATATTTTTTCTGTATCTGTACACAATTTAATTTTATTACCAAACGGAGCTTACTTTGTGGACGTGCCCTATTACTTTGCGACTATTTTCCCGGCTGAAGTCTTCTATCATTTCACTGAAATATAAACTTGCTAAACGGTCACGGGAGGTCATAGCTGCACTGAAAAAAGAATATGAATTATAAATTAGTTTGTAAAGTTTGAAAAGTATAATTAATTAATCAATTCAATTTAAAACAATCCATGGCGCGGGGCCCTGGGCGGTCGCCCTCCTCACCCTCCCCTAGATCCGCCTCTGCTGCTGCGAGAGGTAGCATCAGCAGTTTAGTTGGCAGCATGGTGTCCTGGACAGGGTTTACTCTGATTTACAAAAGATGAACGGTGAAGGCTGGTTGGGTTGGTTGGTTCCTTAGTTTAGGGCCTGCTACAACGCGGTCATGTAGCCTCGTGTACTTTGGGTGTGTGTAGAATCTGTCTGATAACCGGTGTTAATTGTGATGACAGTATTAGTGTGTGTTATCTGTTAGGTAGATTTCATTAGAAAGCTAACTATTGCAATGGGTACCATGTTTCGACTTCCGGAAAATTTCGACATATCTTCACGTTTCACATCCCCTAGACTCCCAAACCACCGTCAGTTAAAAAGTTTATATATAATTTATGTATATATGTATATATATATCTTTATATATATAATTCTTCGACACGTGTGTATGTGACTGAACTCCTCCTAAATGGCTAAGCCGATTTCGATGACATTTTGTATGTATGTTAGGGTGGGTCCATGTATGGTTTAGATTCACAATTTGACCAGGTAGGTGGAATTTTAGAATTTTAGAACCACAATTTACACACAATTTTAGAACCACAATATACAGTCATAAACAGTCGTCATGGAAACCGCTAGCCTTAGTGAAAAGTGATGCTTTTGGACTGTTTGTCTCTGCACGAAGAGCCACCCGGTCGCAACTGTGCAACTACCGCCATAACATACACTCCGCCCGTGGCGAAAAGTTGTGTTTTACACCAAAGGTGGCAGTGATGTCGAATTCTACTGTTTGTCACTGCACGTTAGAGCGTTTCTAAGTCCCGTATGCGTTCATATACCATTCATCCGATTGCGATGAAACTTGGGTGAGATGTTGAGTGCACTCCAGGGAAGGTGTTTGGCTTAGTAAATACATTTTACAATAGATAGCGCACGACTAGATTCAACAAATGAGTGACGACGCGCGAAGCGTTTCAAAAAGGTCCCGTATGCGGTCAAATACTATTCGTCCGATAGCGATGAAACTTGGGTGAGATGTTGTGTACACTCCAGGGAAAGCTTCTGGCTTAGTAAATTCATTTTACAATAGGTAGCGCACGAGTAGATTCAACAAATGAGCGACGACGCGCGAAGCGTTTCAACAAAATCACGTATAAGTTTATATACCATTCATCGAATGAGATGAAACTTTGTTGAGTTGTTGTGTACACTTACGTGAAGGTTTCTAACTTAGTAAATCCATTTCACAGGAGGTTGTGCACGAGTAGATTAAACAAATGAGCGACGGCGTGCGAAGCGTTTCAACAAGGTCCCGTAAGAGTTCAAATACCATTCGTCCGATAGCGATGAAACTTGGGTGAGATGTTGTGCACACTCCAGGGGAGGCTTCTGGATTAGTAAATCCAATTTATAATAGGTAGCGCACGAGTAGATTCAACAAATGAGCGACGACAAGCGAACGTTTAAACAAAGTCCCGTATGCGTTCATATACCATTCATCCGATTGCAATGAAACATGGGTGAGATGTTGTGTTCACTTAAGTGAGGGTTTCTAACTTAGTAAATCCATTTCACAGGAGGTTGCGCATGAGTAGATTCAACAAATGAGCGACGACGTACGAAGCGTTTCAATAAGGTCCCGTATGCGTTTAAATACCATTCGTCCGATTACGATGAAACTTGGGTGAGATGTTATATACACCCTACGGAAGGTTTCTGGCTTAATACATCCATTTTACAATAGGTAGCGCACGAGTAGATTCAATAAATGGGTGAAGGCCCGCGAATCATTTCAAGAAAGTACCGTATGCGTCCATATACCATTTATCTGATTGCGATGAAACTTTGGTGAATTGTTGTGTACACTCCAGGAAAGGTTTCTGGCTTAGTAACCCCAGTTTTTAATAAGTAGCGCACGAGTAGATTCAACAAATGAACGACGGCGCGCGAATCGTTTCCACAATGTCCCGTATGCGGTCATATATCATTCATCCGATTGCGATGAAATCTTGGTGAATCATTGAGTACACTCCAGAGTAGGTTTCAGGCTTAGTAAATCTATTTTACAATAGGTAGCGCATGAGTAGATTCAACAAATGAGTGACGGCACGCGAATCGTTTAAAGAAAATTCCGTATGCGTTCATATGTCATTCATCCGATTCCGATGAAACTTGGATGAGTTGTTGTATACACGCCAGAGAAGTTGTTCAACTCGGTAAATCCATTTTACAATATTGGTAGCGCACGAATAGATGTAACAAAGCGCGAAGCGTTCCAACAAAATCCCGTATGCGTTCATATACTATTCATCGATTGCGATGAAACTTTGATGAGTTGTTGTGTACACTTAGGTGAAGTTTTCTAACTTAGTAAATCCATTTCACAGTTGGTAGAGCACGAGTAGATTCAACAAATGTGTGACAGCGCACGAATCATTTAAACAAAATCCCGTATGCGTTATATGCCATTTTTTCCGATTGCGATGAAACTTTGGAGAGTTGTTGTGCACGCTCCCATGAATGTTTCTAGATTAGTTAATTCATTTCACGATAGTTTAGAGTCAGTTAACAGAAATTGAAAAACATATTGTGTATTCAAAAGCACTTCAAGAAACAAAGTTACAACACTTTCTTTGATTGGCAGGACAACGTCTGCCGGGTCAGCTAGTATATATATATATATACATATATCAGTTTCTTGTGGACACGATAACTACCGAAGTTTTGCACCAATCAATTTGAATTTTTTGCATAATATGTATCCCTATAAAATCTCGGTCGAGTTCGTTAATGGGCACAATCGGTCGACGGGGGTGAAAATTGGGGTATTTTTTCGAAAAAGTGAAATATCGCTATAACTCTCTTAATATTTGAAATATCGAATCCATTTAAAGTTCATACTATGTGTCGAATAAGGCCCAAAAATGTATGTTTGACGAGTTTTTTGATAGCACCAACCATTGAACAAAGGGGTGGGAATAAGTAGGTTTTTCGAGAAACATTAATCATATCTCTCTTAATAGGCACAACATCAAAACCGTACAAAATGGACAATATTCCCCTAATAATTACCTAAAACTTTTGTCTGAAAGAATTTTTGATATGTCCCACCATTACGCCAAGGGATGAGAAAAATGATTTCAGAATTATAAGAAAATGCCAAGAGCTATCAGAGGTTGCCATGACAACACTACTAAATTGATGAGGGATGAGCCATCAGACGTTGCCATGACAACGCACTTGCACGCGATCACATTCAATTTTCCATCTGACTAAGTGAGAAGCGGCCTCGGTGACGTAACTGGTAGTATAGTGAACTTCTATGCCCAAGTTCGCGGGTTCAAAGCCGGCCGAAGTCGTCGGATTTTCTAAGAGGGCTAAAAATTTCTCAGTATGCTTTCCTTTGGAGGGGAAGATCCAACGTTCGTTGCTGGTTGCGGTGGCATCTCGCAGCCAAGTTCAGAGCTAGGTGTCGTTGACGGTAGTATCTGGTAGCAACATTAGGAACTACCGCTTGAAATTGACCGTTTGCAGTCCTTACCTGAATTACAGACTAATACAGCCATCACAATTCACACTGTTTATCAGACAGATTCTACACTCACCCAAAGTACACGGGGTTACATGACCGCGTTGTCGCAGTCCCTAAACTGAGGAACCAACCAAAATCACTGCCGGAGATATAATTTTGCGTGAAGAAGTAACAGACCGTTAGATAGTTACACATCAGTGTCGAAACCTCGCATAAGGACAGTGTGACCACAAGTATAAATATGTACCCCAAATGACAAGAAGGTTACCGTCCCCATTAGACAATAAAATGTTAAAAATATGCATAAAATGACGAAAAACAAAGTTAATCAAGCTCCAATTATAAAATACTTTCTCGCAATAAATGAGGTGTGATCCTTCTATGAAAACGTGCATATTCTGCCTATTTTCGCCTATCCCCAAGTTTGCCCGATGAAATCTACCTCCGCCTTCCGGCGTGCCGAGAGGACTTTTTTTTCAATTCAAGTGAGGACTGCAGACATTGAATTTTTTCAAGTATTCCTACTTTTGCTGCCAAACGCCACCGTCAACGACTACTAGTTCAGAACAGGTTACCAGATGCCATCGCAGTCGGCTCCCGGCGACGAACGTCAGAACCTAAGACCATTTGTCAAATGTTTAACCTAACCTACAATTTAGCTTCACATAGGTGTAATTAGTGGAAGGTTCTTTAAAATGCCATAAATCTATGACAAGGGACCGCCGGCTTTACTTCCCCTCCATACTGAGGGATTTTTAACGCTCTTAAAAAATCCGACGGCTTCGACCGGGTTTGAACCCGCGATCTTGGGCATAGAAGCTCAGCATGCTACCAACTCCGCCACTGAAGCCGCCACAGGTGAAAGCTGTCAGTAGCTTGAAGGTGAGGTGAGGAGTGGTGACGAGAGGGGTAACGGTTCCATAGCAACAGCGAGCAAAGTTGCAATGTATGCCGACACAGCAGTGAGCACATGGTTTGACTCAGTGTTCTACTGTGTCTTCACTCGTCACGGTCATTAGACCGCCAGGCAAGGGTTCTAACATCCCCGGTATTAGTGTCTTCCTGCAAAGCTCTTGGAATGTTATGAGTAGAGGGATTTCTATGACAAGTCATATTATTTCCCTTAACATTATATCGTATAGTCTTGTATTTTCAACACGTTTCCAAGCATGATAATCAAAATAAAACAGGTTTTATTGGGCATATAAATGCATATATAGGCTTTCTTAAGTTTTATGGCATATTTTGAACAAAATATCATCATAAACGGCATATTTTGGTAATTTTCATTTGAATTTCATTTTATAAAAATCAGAATAAGCTCTAGAAATTATTGTTCAGGATAGACTGGAATATACTATTGAAGAACCATTCTAAAGTAGTGTATGGAATGTTTCTAACAGGTAGGAGCTATTGTTTGCTAGCTGGGACAATTCCTGGAAACCGGGCTATTGTTTACACGGAAGCTGAGATAATTCCGCAGTTATTTGTCATCGTTCTTATCTCTCTCCTTCGCCCTTCCCTCTTCCACCTTCAACACACTGAATGACCTTGGTCACTCATTTAGTTCTTTCAATATGCCTAGTTTTTATGTCTTCCACAGAGTCCGTCCTTGCCTAGGAGTATGCAGTGTAACCTAAACGAGTTCATGAAATATTCATCATTTTAGTTGATTTTGGGTTAAAGATTTCGAAGAATTAAAACTTTTTTACTCTTAATTAATTGCAGCCTGTATCAATCGTAATAAAAGTGTTTCTATGTAACGTAGATGCTATTCATTAAGTCATATTTTGAATGTTATAGGTCACATTTTAATGTTTTTAAGTCATAATTGCATACATATAACATACATTTTTAGGTCATAGAAATCCGCCCCCTAGTATGAGTCATGATCTGCCTCAGTGGCAACGCAGCATTTCCCCACGTGCAAGCTTTGACAGCTGTCAGCGACTATTATTGGTAATTCATAGTACAGTGGTACAGTGAAGGCCACGCGTGTGGGCTGTGGTCTGTCGATATCGTCAATGTGTATTTCAGTAAACGAACGCTCAGATAGATTATTGGAAGATTGCAACAGTATATAGTATACAGGTAGTAATTTTAGCCTACTTTCGATTTTTGCAAAATATGAAAGTAGACTTATGAGATCAACACAGGGCGAAAAATTGTGTGTCTGTCTGTGTGTGTGAGTCTGTGTGCGAGTGTGTGTACTCTGAATGTCTGTCCCCCCGCCCCCCCCCCCCCCCTATCAATTCGAACACGGTGAAACTGAATTGAATGAAATTTGGTACAGAGGTAGCCCTAGCAAAGGGCACCTCAGTGTCATGTTTTATATCGCCGCCATCTTGACGGAAACGTAATGGCGGCCACCCAAATGTTCAAAGCTTAAATCAAATTACGACTAACCTAATCATCCGATCTATGCCAAATTTTTCAACAACACACCTTTATGTCGGGAGCCTCCCTTGACCAAATTACAAGGTTATCAGCTCAATAGTTTGCGGATGGCGGCCATGTTGGTGTGCAAATCTATTCCCCATATTAATTCAGACACGGTGAAACCGATTGGAACGAAATTTGGTACAGAAGTAGCACTTAGCAGAGGGCACCTCAGTGTTATGTTTTATATCGCCGCCATCTTGACGGAAACGTAATGGCGGCCACCCAAATGTTCAATGCTTAAATCAAATTACGACTTACCTAGTCATCCGATCTATGCCAAATTTTGCAACAAGACACCTTTATGTCGGGAGCCTCCCTTGACCAAATTACAAGGTTATCAGCTCAATAGTTTGCGGATGGCGGCCATGTTGGGGTGCAAATCTATTCCCCATATTAATTCAGACACGGTGAAACCGAATGGAACGAAATTTGGTACAGAAGTAGCACTAGAAGAGGGAACCTCAGTGTTATGTTTTATATTGCCGCCATCTCCACGGAAACGTAATGGCGGCCACCCAAATGTTCAAAGCTTAAATCAAATTACTACTAACCTAATCATCCGATCTATGCCAAATTTTGCAACAACTCACCTTTATGTGGAGAGACTCTCTTGACCAAATTACAAGGTTATCAGCTCAGTAATTTGTGGATGGCAGCCATGTTGGGGTGAAAATCTATTCCCCAAATTAATTCAAACACGGTGAAACCGAATGGAACGAAATTTGGTACAGAAGTAGCACTAGCAGAGGGCACCTCAGTGTTATGTTTTATATTGCCGCCATCTTGATGGACACGTAATGGCGGCCACCTAAATGTTCAAAGCTTAAAGCAAATTACGGCTAACCTAATCATCCGATCTCTACCAAATTTTGCAACCACATACCCTTTTATGGGGAGCATTTTTAACCAAACTATAAGGTCATCAGCCTAATAGTTTGCAGATGTCGGCCATGTTTGTGTGCAAACCTATTCCCCCTATTAATTCAAACACGGTGAAACCGAATGGAACGAAATTTGGTACAGAGGTAGCACTAGCAAAGGGCACCTCAGTGTCATGTTTTATATTGCCGCCACCTTGACGAAAACGTAATGGCGGTCACCCAAATGTTCAAAGCTTAAATCAAATTACTACTAACCTAGTCATCCGATCTATGCCAAATTTTCCAACAACACACCTTTATGTGAGGAAACTCCCTTGACCAAATTACAAGGTTATCAGCTCAATAGTTTGCGGATGGCGGCCATGTTGGGGTGCAAATCTATTCCCCAAATTAATTCTGACACGGTGAAACCGAATGGAACGAAATTTGGTACAGAAGTAGCACTTAGCAAAGGGCACCTCAGTGTTATGTTTTATATCGCCGCTATCTTTACGGAAACGTTATGGCGGCCACCCAAATGTTCAAAGCTTAAATCAAATTACGACTTACCTAGTCATCCGATCTATGCCAAATTTTCCAACAACACACCTTTATGTGAGGAAACTCCCTTGACCAAATTACAAGGTTATCAGCTCAATAGTTTGCGGATGGCGGCCAGGTTGGGGTGCAAATCTATTCCCCAAATTAATTCTGACACGGTGAAACCGAATGGAACGAAATTTGGTACAGAAGTAGCACTAGCAGAGGGAACCTCAGTGTTATGTTTTATATTGCCGCCATCTTGATGGAAACGTAATGGCGGCCACCCAAATGTTCAAAGCTTAAGGCAAATTACGACTAACCTAATCATCCGATCTCTACCAAATTTTTCAACCACATACCCTTTTATGGGGAGCATTTTTAACCAAACTATAAGATCATCAGCCTAATAGTTTGCGGATGGCGGCCATGTTTGTGTGCAAACCTATTCTCCCTATTAATTCAAACACGGTGAAACCGAATGGAACGAAATTTTGTACAGAGGTAGCACTAGCAAAGGGCACCTCAGTGTCATGTTTTATATTGCCGCCACCTTGAAGAAAACGTAATGGCGGTCACCCAAATGTTAAAAGCTTAAATCAAATTACGACCAACCTAATCATCTGATCTCTACCAAATTTTGCATACGTATATCTTTATGTACGAGGAATCTTATGACCGAACTACACGGTCATCAGCCCAATAATTCGCGGATGATGGCCATGTATATGTGCAAATCGATTCCCTCCATCTATTCAAACACGGTGAATCCGAATTGAAAGCAATTCGGTACAGAGGTAACACTAGTAAAGGGCATCGAAGTGTCATGTTTTATATCGCCGCCATCTTGACGGAAACCTAATGGTGGCCACCCTAATATTTAAAGCTTAAATCAAATTTCGACCAACCTCTTCATATGATCTCTACCAAATTTTGCAACAGCATACCTTTATGTGAAAAGCGTTCTTTGACCAAGCTACAAGGTCGTCAGTCCAATAGTTTTCTTATGGCGGCCATATATGTGTACAAATCGATTCCCCCTATCAATTCAAACACGGTAAAACCGAATTGAACGAAATTAGGTACGGAGGTAGCACTAGCGAAGGGCACTTCAGGGTCATGTTTTATATTGCCGCCATCTTGACGGAAACGGAATAGTGCCCACCCAAATGTTCAAAGCTTAAATCAAATTATGACCAACCTAATTATTTTATCTCTATCAAATTTTGCAATCACATACCTTTTTGTGGGAAGCATCTAATGACTGAACTACAAGGTCATCAGCCCAATAGAGTGCAGATAGCGGCCATGTATATGCACAAATCGACTCATCATATCAATTTAAACACGGTGAAACCGAGTTGAATGAAATTTTGTACAGAGGTAGTACTAGCAAAGGGCACCTCATATTCATTTTTATTATCCGCATAACACGTTGTATTTCTACAAGCTACTACAACCAACTTACAATTATACTCCTTGAAAAGGACAAAGAGTTATAACAATAACCATGCATTTAGGAGAAACTAGACTATATGTTCTTTACTGAACATCTTGTTTACTACTGAAGAGTGAGAGCTTCTTTCGTGGAATACGTTCTTCGCGACGGCGATTGGTTTACAGAAAATGTAAAACTAAAATTTCAGGCGCAGTTTTCTAATTCAAATCTCCAAACCAGGATACCATTCGGTATTTGATAAGTAAATTTCGTGTGACCGGCTCAGTTCACGATGTATGGGGAACAGGCAGGCCTGCGCTTTTAACAGACGAAAAACTTGATGAAATCTCTGATATAATGCTGCGTAGTCCAAGAAAATCAACACGCAAATTAACTCAAGAATCAGGAATCTCTAAGTGGACAGCACATAAAGCTGTAAGAGACAAGCTTCAGTCGTTCCCTTATAATGTTACCAGTTGCTACAAGCTGCAGCCTTGCTGCCAACGTAACTGCTGATGCTACCACTCGGAGCAGCATGTAGGCGCTGCGGAGAACATTCCCTGGCACCCTGTAGAAAGCATTTAAATCAGTCAACATAAATTGTGTCCAATGTACACATACAAGCGTATTATTTTGTGATAAATATCTTATATAATATTTCTTTCAGTTTAGGGTGTTTAGCCTAAATACTTGTCTTCCCACCTAACGTAATTGGTCACAATTTGTGTTGACCGACTGAAAAGCTATCTATAAAAGGACTGCATGAGAGGATTTTTAATTAATTTAATTTAATAAAGATATGACGATGATGATGATAATTGCTGTTTTAAGGGGTCTAACATCTAGGTTATCGGCCCCTAATGGTTTGGGTGATAGTGAAAGATGAGATCAGATTGAAAACTATAACTTATACTAACTACAAACTTACATACTAGAAGAAGAGAAAATGGCAAACAAATAAAGGAGAAAGCAATTAAAGAACAGGGAGAAAAGAAATGCACTCAACCCTCAAAAAATGAGGCTTGAGGGACTTGGAAGGAAGGAGAGCCATGAAAGGCAGATAGGAAAGTGAAAGAGGAGAGGGCCCGCCCCAAGGTCAGAGGAAAAAGGGGACAAAACGGACCCAGCTCAGGGATACCTCGGGGTCGCCAACTCTCAAACTCACCAGCCGTGAGCCCTTAAGGGTCTAGCACTATCCAGGGTGCACCAGAAGTAGTGGGGCTACATACACCCTGCCTCCTTGAGCGTCTTGCGTAGAAGGCAGGAGCTAACATGAAAAGAAAAACGAGGCTGACCCCTCGAGGAATGAGGGTATCAGAAAAGATGAGACAAGGTCCATTAAGGCGGGAAAGTGAAAGACTCCCTAGGCCTCGGATACCCTAATACCGTCGGGGTCGGAAGAGAACAAGATATGACCAAGAGAGGTCGACATGAAAGAAGGCAGAAAGGACCCCGGCACAAGTAAGTGGAAGCAATGCCGGACTCGGCTGGGGTCCCGTGGGAGGATTTAATAGAGAGATTAGCGTGCAATGTACATAGTTGGGATGAAATGTAGATCGTTAGTATGTCTTTGTCATTCAACTACAGAATCCTGTACTGTTCTCTTCCAGGAGATGAGGGCGTGATATTTATCACAATGCGACTTGCACAATTCACAGACGCACTCTAGACAGGGCGAGTGGTATGTTTTGGTAATGCAGATCTTGAAGTGGAAGCCATGCACATCAAAGCGGTTTATCTTCTATTCTTAGGTCCTCTAAGAAGAAAGATTCACCTGCTCGTTCGTATGCAAGACCAGACTGACAATATTTCGACAGGCATAAAAGCTTTTTATGAAAGAGCGCTTTCACATTTTCTAGATATTTTAAATTTCCTTTGGCAAGGTCGGTCCTTATTAGGTCCATGTCGTGATCTTGAGTTTAAACAGTGTCTATGCTGACTTAACGAATAATTTGCGTAGTAGGTCTACTGTATATCTTGTCATTCTTAATTAATCGATACAGTAAGATACATATACTAGCATGTAATCTTTTGATTTAATGGAGGTGGTGTTGAATGTTTTAATATGTGGAACAACGAGGTCATCTGCCCTAATTTTCTAGTGAAGGCATCGTAAATTATAGATTAAATGTAGGCCCATGTTAATTTATGAAAATGTACATCTGCTACCGATGTTCCACTGAACCAATCTTTCAGAAAATTGATAAACCAGTACCATGAACTAAATGTTCCGGTACACAATTCTTTCGTGTTCTATTATTTTTATTGTTATTATTGGTGTCTTTATTGTAGCGAAGTTAGGGCACTAGGCCCTCTCTTACACATAACCACACACAATGCAACTTCCATGAATACACATACAATATGCCGTGTAATTCTTAACCTACCAAACTTAAATACTAAGAAAACTTAACTAATAGAATTAAAGTGGCAACTGTGTGGCTTTAACTAAGCTATAAAAATAACATACAGTAATAACAATATATGAAATTTCAACTAAGTTTTACTACCGCGTGCAGTTATAGCCTCTCAGCTCCCATTTTGGGGCCTTTAGAGCTTTATCAAGGGTGGGGACTTGTTTATGGACTTAATAGGATTTGAATGTGGGTATGGTACTTGAATTGAAATGGCCAGGATATGGCCTGAGGTTAGGGTAGTGGGAAAGGAATGGGATTTTGGAAATGGGTAAGGTTGAGAGAGGTGGAATGCAGCCAAATGGCTCTTAGCGTACTTAATTTAGGCAGTGGACAAGAATAAGAAAGAGTAAGGGCAGTTAACTACATGCCAGAGGCATCGTGCAGAGGGCCCGCGGCCCACTGAGCACCATCCCGGAAGGGGACGGCCGTGGCCGATCCTCCGAGCAGATGCGCAGCGGAACCGTGGGGCAAGAGGGGTTGTGAATGAGTACCTGGAGTGTGGGGGAGCTAATTACAGGTAATTAGCTGTTGGAGGATGTGTAGGAATCTTGTAAGGGCAGTGTTATAGAATGTAAGTGGTCTTGGAGGGGGAAGGGGCTTGGAGAGAAGAGAGGGAATATTTCTGGGCACGTATGTGCGCTGCCGCTGCCGCTGCCGGTGTTGTTGTTTAAGCGCCTCCTTGATGTAATTACATCCTGAATAGGAGGCGGCATGTTTGCCCCTGCAGTTTACACACGCGGGGAAGTCCATGGGCACTGAACATTCGTTATGGCGATGAGGTCCACCGCAACGGTTGCACCTAACGTCATATTTGCACTCATGTGCAGCGTGATTCCGTCTTTGGCAGCGAGAGCATTGGATGATTAGTGTGGAGTGTTGTCGAGGAGATGGGCGCCGCGACGCCTGTATCCTGACCTGGTCATTCACTCACACATTCATACACGACTTGTTCCAGTTGGCCCACTAATTCAAGAGGATATCTTTACATGCACGTTTGAAAGTTGTTAGGGACAATTATTCCAAAATTATAGTTCCCGACACAATGAAAGAGTTACTGAAGGCAGATGAATGATGTAGAGGAATTGCAATTCTATATCCAGATCGCGTGTGACGATCATGAAAGGAAGAAAGAAAACGAGAATTAGAAGAGCGATAGTGAGGTGTACTTTCATTGTCGATAGATGAGTCTACATATGTGCAGGTTTCTTTGTTTTTCTACTCTTAACAAGAAAAGTACAGCATAAAAAGGAGACACGTATGAGTACAATTTTAAGGAGAAAATAAACCTAATGAAGGAATTCAAAGCTCTCTGAAGTTTCTTGTTTTATTCTCCGGTAGCATCTACTAATACAACATCGCAGTAGTTAAAGATAGGGAGTATCAAGGTTTGGACGAGTCTAATTTTCAAGTTACGGGGTAGAACGGACTGATGAATCTTAATTGGATGAAGTGATGAGTAAACTTTCCTGCATGTACGGTATTAGTAACGTGCTCATCCCAATTCAATGTTTCATTTAGTGTGACTCCAAGACTTTTTACCGGTTTAGAGAACAGCATAGCAACACCATTAAGTTGAATTAAGAGGGGGCTACTGTGTAAATGGAAAAGCAATTTAGACTGTCCTATTATGATAGCTTGTGATTTAATTGGATTGATGGCAAGATAATTTTCAGCAGCATAGCGGCTGATCCGCTTTAAATTTAGATTCATATTTTCAATTGCCGCATTTATGTAATTTAATTTTGTGTGGCAATATATCTGAAGGTCATCTGCATTCAGATGGTAGTTGCAGTTTTCCAGTTTCGATGAGATGTCGTTCAGATATAAAAAGAATATAACGGGGCCGAGAACTGAACCCTGAGGTACTCCATTTATTTTGAACTTCCACTCAGTTCTGATTTCATTAAAAAGTACACGTTGTCTACGGTTATGAAGATAGGAGGCGAATAATTTGAGAGAAACGGGGTTAAGATGGAAGGATTGATTTTTAGCCATAAGTATGTTTGTATAATTGGTGTAGAATGCAGTTCTCTAGTCTAGAAGAATGAGTATAGTCACATTACGCTCATACATTACTTGTCTTACGTTGTCAGTGAGTTTAATGAGTGCAGTAGATGTACTATGTCCTTTCGTCAATCCACATTGTAACGGATCAAGTAGTGAGTATTGCGTCAAATACTGGAACAGTTGTTCATGCATACGTTTTTCTAGTATTTTGGAAAGTGAGGAAATTATGCAGTCTATAGTCGGATGGAGAATTTTCAAGTGATTTTTTCGGAACTGGAATAACTAAAGCATCTTTCCATATTGTTGGGAAGAAACCTCCTAAAAGACATGTATTAGAAATATGCGTAATAATTGGCAGTACAACGTCTATCAGGTTAACGATACGGGAAATGGGGATGTCATATACTCCGACTGCTTGTGATTTGATATATATTATTTGTTTCTTCCGACAGTTTTATTTATTTTACGAAACTTGAATAACGGTCGGTGAGGTAGTGGGATACATTGCAGTGAATTTATTGTTGTTTGTATTGTTTGGGGATCAGTACTAATCATTTCTCGAGCAAAGTGAGCATTTAATTCATTCGGATTAATATCACATGATATATTGTAGATAGCGATTGTGGCTTTCCCAGTGTTGGAGGTGTGTTGATGTGAAATATTTTGAGTAACGATGAATACTGTTACGTGCCACCCCTAGTGGCACTTGTGTTAACTGTATTACGGTGGGTTTAAGCACAAACACAATTGTTCCTTTAAAGAAATATAATTTTATTGCAGCCCACAAACATACACAGTGCACACATATACACACACTGAGTCTAACTTCAGAAAACACTACTGGTCACTATTAGTTTCCACATTTACCCTCACACCACTGTCCTCGCTATTTATGTTATCTCTGTCCGTGAGGCGTTACAGTGTTCCAGCTTACACTCACACGTACAGTCTACACAGGTACTCTACAGCCTTGCCCTGCCACTTCACTTACTTCCAGAGTCCTCTTGCTGCTCCTTGTGCGCTGTTGCTCGCCCCGTGTCGATCCCACGACCACGTATTCCACGAAGCACCGCGGCATCTCCAAGCACTCACAGTCCTGACTCAAAGTTCCAGTAATAATCGCTGTACTGCTCCGTACGCACTCACTCGACAACACTTCAGTACACACTAGCACTGACCAATACTGTCCAATATACCGCCCAATGCACTGCCCAATACACTCCAATACACTCCCCAATACACACTGCAATACACTCCCATACACACTGCAATACACTCCCATACACACTGCCTCCTCGCCGCGGCTCGCTGGTTTATATGGGATCAGTCCCTGGCCTGGAAAGTTCGAATGTCACAACCCATTGCCGCATTGAGTCTGTTCTGGTTGGTTCCACATCCAGAATTTTCGCGTATTCTCTGGCCGGCTCGCACTGACTCACAGGTGTTTTGTTAATGTATGGCCGAGAGAGGAACCGAGAGGGTGTGGGCACTCTCTCCCTTCCCCTGCGGGGTTTGTCCAAGGCCACTAGACTGTCACACTGTCCCTCCCCCCGGGAGCCTCCTGCAGGCCCGTTGCAACACGCAACACTGCTCCCCTCCTTACAGCAACTCGCCTCGAGTTGTTCATCGTAAAGGCTGTCCAAGGTCTGAGGGGGTGGCATTGACGGCGCTGACAAGCCCCTGTTTAGGCTGGCCGTCACTCGCTTTTCTAACCGCGAGGCTGTTCCTCGCCGGCAGCTGCTAATTAGATGGCATCTTTCACTCCGTAGCCAACAGGTGACCTTCCTGCTGCAATGGCGTCCCGGTGATGTTTTACGCCGCTTTGGTGGAGGGTAGCCAACCTCCACTGCCTCTTCGTCTCCGGCGGCGTCACTCCTCCTCGGTGGCGTTACCCATGTTGTCCTCCTCGTCGCCACCATTCCCAACGCGATGGTCTTTACCTGCCGCGGGTAGCGCCTTCTACTGAGCATCGAATACTCACGTACCATGGCATCGCGATGCCCATCCACGAATATGTACGCCGCCTCTTGGTGCACGTGCTCGGGAGGCGAGCCAGCCAGCGCGAGCTCTTCAATTGACTTACTCGCGCGCCCGTTCCTCCCTTCTAGCCGTAGGTGGTACATGGCAGGTAGCCGGTAGTCCCCACGATGCTCCTCCAGCGTCGCGACGATCCCGTTGTAACCAGTCCCCGTCCGGACGTCGTGTAGCACATCCGCCAGGCGAAGTCCAGTGTTGAGCTGAACGGCTCCGTCCTCCAGCGTGCACCTGGCATGGTTCGCCACAGTGTCGAACCCGGTCCCAAAGATCTGCCATGATGAAGCCTCATCGACGTGCGGCGTCCTCACACTCGTGACGCTGTTCCTGTCGTCAGAGCTGCTAAGTCTCGGCCCGGTTTCCATGCCCGTGGCACTTCCCAGTGGCTCGTCCCTGACTCGCTGGGCGTTCTGAACTCCGGACTCCACGATCTGTACGGCTTGGTCATCAGCACTCTCTGTAGCGTCACTTTTCATTCCGCCTCCAAGCTCGTCACACTCCGGTCTCGACTTCAGATCTGATTTCAACTCGTCCTGACTAGTTTCATGCTCACAATTCTCCATTTTCTTTCCCAGTTTTTCGAAATGTTCCACCATTCTCTTACCCACTTTTTCAAAATGTTCTGTCATTTTCTTTTCCACGTCCTCTATCTTGGAAGTTAACTTTTCTAGCAGGAGTTGTATTTGCGCATCCATTTTATTTGTCTGACTTGTGACGGGCATGCACTCGCAGGAGAATAATGAACTGTGATACAATGACCTGCACGATTTTGAACCTAGGACCTTCAGGTGTTGTGCTTGCTTGAGTTCGTAATCCGGCTTCTGACACCAGTTATTACGTGTCACCCCTAGTGGCACTTGTGTTAACTGGATTACGGTGGGTTTAAGCACAAACACAATTGTTCCTTTAAAGAAATATAATTTTATTGCAGCCCACAAACATACACAGTGCACACACATACACACACTGAGTCTAACTTCAGAAAACACTACTGGTCACTATTAGTTTCCACATTTACCCTCACACCACTGTCCTCGCTATTTATGTTCTCTCTGTCCGTGAGGCGTTACAGTGTTCCAGCTTACACTCACACGTACAGTCTACACAGGTACTCTACAGCCTTGCCCTGCCACTTCACTTACTTCCAGAGTCCTCTTGCTGCTCCTTGTGCGCTGATGCTCGTCCCGTGTCGATCCCACGACCACGTATTCCACGAAGCACCGCAGCACCTCCGAGCACTCACAGTCCTGACTCAAAGTTCCAGTAATAATCGCTGTACTGCTCCGTACGCACTCACTCGACAACACTTCAGTACACACTAGCACTGACCAATACTGTCTAATACACCGTCCAATGCACTGCCCAATACACTCCAATACACTCCCCAATACACACTGCAATACACTCCCATACACACTGCAATACACTCCCATACACACTGCCTCCTCGCCGCGGCTCGCTGGTTTATATGGGATCAGTCCCTGGCCTGGAAAGTTCGAATGTCACAACCCATTGCCGCATTGAATCTGTTCTGGTTGGTTCCACATCCAGAATTATCGCGCATTCTCTGGCCGGCTCGCACTGACTCACAGGTGTTTTGTTAATGTATGGCCGAGAGAGGAACCGAGAGGGTGTGGGCACTCTCTCCCTTCCCCTGCGGGGTTTGTCCAAGGCCACTAGACTGTCACACTGCCCCTCCCCCCGGGAGCCTCCTGCAGGCCCGCGGCAACACGCAACAATACTCTGTTTTAAGACAGTAAACACATTCCAATATCTTACAGGATTACTTTATGTTTCTTGTCTAAAATAACGACCCTGGTGGGATATTGAGTTTTGAGTTTGAAATTGTTGCCCTTTACTTGATCACAATGTAAGCCTTGTACTTTTTTTTAGCGTATGGCTTGTAGTGCCGGGAGTGTCCGAAGACATGTTCGGCTCACCAGTTTTGTAGCTGCTTCGAGACGGACACCCGATGGGTGAGCTACAAGTACCGTTGGGGAGGAAAGTTGGAATGTAAGAGCGAGGAGTTGGAAGGTAGCGGCTGTGGCCTATAGTTAGGGACCAACCCCGGCATTTGCCTGGAAGGAAGATGGGAAACCACAGAAAAACATTTTCAAGGTTGCCGGCGGGGGAATTCGAACCTCCTCGCCTCCCGGATGTGAGCGACTGCCAGCAGTCATGCCGTAACGACCACGGCTAACTCACCCGGTAGCCTTGTACTAATAGGTATTAATTCAGGCCACGCCAAGTCAGGTGCTTCGCGATCACCGGCTGGCACCGGCTAAAGTACCGGTGCTCTGCTATAGCGCCGGTGGGGTGGGGGAAGGTGAGGGAGGCAGACACAGGCCTGTTGTGGCAGTGATAGGAGAGGAACGTGTAGTGGCAGTGTTTAGCGAGGCAACAGTCGTGTTGTTGTTTGATGAATGGGGCTGGGCAAATCAGCGCGCATCAGGTGGCGTACCGATATGAAAACGAATAATAATAATAAATGCAATTTTGTGTACAGACAGAATAATAGTTTTATTGTGCTCCTGATTTTGCTCTAATTTTGAACATTCTTTTTTCAAATCTTTGGCATCGCTTTGAAGCCACTAATTTTCCAATATTTGGAACAATCGTATTGGCAGTTGCTATCTGAAGTCTAGTTTCCAAGGAAACATCAGACAAACTTAACCTTGTTTTTGTTTTGTTAATATTCATAATTGAAAACATTTGTTCACAAACGAACGTTGTTCCGAACATAGCAAAAAATGTCAGGTCAAGGGCAAGGAATCCTCAGGAATTCTTGTTCCTCAACGCCTTTATAAAATGAAATGTAATCACCATTGTAATGGTAATACCGGTCTGTCAAAATTGGATCGCACTGTAGTTTTATCAGCTCAACCTAGAGATTTGATGAGGCATCCTCTACCGCCACTATACGGGGAAGAAAGAGAGGAGGGAGGGGAAAAGCACCGAAACCGCTCAATACGGCATCTGGGTGCGCAAGCACTAAGTACTCGCGTTGGCGTGGCCTGTATTAATTCATTATATGGAAAATGTGACGGGAGAAGTTTGAAATGGAAACCTTCAGTAGAATATATCTACGAAAATACGCTAATTTTATATCCACGGAACTACTTGATTTGATCTTGTTACTGCTCCATTTAGGGGCTTGGCATCGTGCTCATTTCACTCGCATGTACTGTGCCCGTTTGACGAGAATTTCGGGGAGCCATAGACCTTAAATGACCCTTCCGAAACCCCCATCTCCCAGGAAGACATATAGGATGGGAAGGAATGCATTCTTGGGAAAGCACTCAAGAAACTGTACTCGGGGGGTTTCGGGTGTAATGAGAGGTGAAACAACCAGTCCAGAGGAATACAAATTCAATAAATACAATAAATAGGCAAGGCTTACATTTAAATCGCACTCAGTTTATTCAAAAAAGTGGCAGACACCTAACTACTTCAGAGAGGTGAAAACGGCTATTCCATGCTAAACAATGGTGATAATAATTTAACTCGTCTCCGTGCGAAAATCCTAATAACTTAAGCCTCTCGAAGTCCTACGCAAAAAATGGAAAGTCACAAAAATGCAATCTAAGAGAATGACGCGTAGTTCTTCCCTATACAATTACTTCGGAGATTCAATAATAATAATAATAATACAAGCATAACTCTACAGCAAATAAAGTTATTTACTTGTTTACAATGCAAGGTATTCGTTACATTTACAGCACAATATGTTTAAAGCTGCGCTATGATGGTGTCATCTCCAACATTTATCATTATTGTCATTTAATCTAATACCTATTGTACGTTAATAGTAACAATGATGTAAACGAGAAGCTTTTCATCCAAAATTTATTTCCAAGCAAAATCTATGCACATTCTGAACCTAACAGAACGCATGAAAATCTATTCTAATTAGCAACACAAATGAGTAACATGTATCCCTTTTAACACTGCGCAATGGGCGCCACTGTTCCTGCCTACCTACATCGCAGCTTCACTGTTTGTGAAGTTGGGTCATGATTTGTGTGGGGAGAGAAAATTTAGGTCGGCGACTGCATGAGTAAAACTTGTCTAATGTCGCATTATCACGTTAGCTACCGTGTTTGAACACGTAACTAACTGATTGTCGTCTCACAATAGGAATAGCTATATTTGTATCTAAATGTGTCGAAGAACAAATCTAAGTATTGGTCATCAAGGTTCCTTTAAGTTTATTGGTTTATTTACATTTTATTATAATTCCTAATTCTTTGTTTATGTTCATTATTAAGTGGAAAATCCTGATATTTGATTATTACTTTCTTATTTACCAGATAAGTTCAGTCCTATCAGTTTCATTGTATTGTTTAGTGACCATGTTAACTTCGTAAAGTGTGAAAACATTGGTGTAAAAAGCATCCAATATCAAACTCATCATTGGAAGAAAATTCAATTCCAAACTTCAACTAGCACTTCTGCGTGCTGATCAATATCACTGATCCATCGATCATCTGCTGCAATAACGAGACAAAAGTCATTAACGTCATCAGCTCATATAGTACCAAAACTTGTACTGGGCAACTGAGGGTAATCAAATCCTACCTCTGTAGTGCATTCTAACATAACAATGGTTTTACTAAATTTATACAGTTCCAGCTTGTGGACAAGATTTTATTCTGCTGTAATGACAGCTGTGCATTCTGAACATATAGAAAGTGTGCATTATGTGCTGATATCAGACATCTACAGTCTGGGAAAACTTGTATTAATAAACCAGGGTATTTCGTTTACAGTCCTAAAATGACCCCTCACTTCGAACTCAAGATAGCCTGCTTGGCTCATCTTTCAAATATACAGTTCATAACGTGTATCATAGTCGTCTGAATGTCGAATTTAATAAAGTTACACTCCCACTTCTCCACATATCGTAAACAGGTTTTATGCAGTATTGGCTAGTGTTCACTCCACTCACAGCCTTCTAAATAATACCTCAAGAAAAGAGTGCGATGTGGTCGCGTCTACAAGGTCAATAAAAAAATGTGACATTGGCTTGTTTCACGGCCAACAGGTGATTGCTGGGTTTACTGTCCCAATAAGGATGCAGTTATTCAGACATGATTATTTAACAAAAATACCTACACGTTAATGAGTGTGGGTTCGATGCACTGTCGAACTATAAAATGTTTATTTACAAAAATGTTGGTTAAAGCGTTTGTCCCAAGCTTTTGCAAATGAGACGACAAAGATTGTGGTTACCTAACCACTAGGAAAACATGTTAATTAAGGGCCCTACCTAAGAATGTGCGGCGTAAGGTCTTACTAAATCTAATCCCCATAACGAGATCGTACATAAAAAGGTGTTTCGGCTTCTAGCCAGACTTACATGTGTGCTTCACATTTCCTTCGTGGAATGACTTGCCTGGTTTAGGTTGCAAGTAAGGCATGGTGGTAAGATGCCTAGGATACACGGTCCTTCCTTCATAGTATTATCCAGCCATCACTGAACCCCGCCATCATGAGGTTTTTATTCCGTTGCCAACTCCATCATAATGGGAATAATTAGCATTTCTTCGGCATGTAGAATGTGTGTAATTATAGCCATGGTGATGTCGTATTTGTAGGTTTGCACTGAATCTTTTATTATATTATAAGTTGCAATTTCCCACTGACACTACACTTGCATTAGCGGGTAAGCAATAATGGCCATGGATTTTTCTCCGATTACAGATTTTAATCTTAGCAGCTTTTGCTACTATGCTCACTCAAAACTAGGTGAATTAAATCACACGTGATTCGTTCATTAACATGTTGCACTGTACCTTTAAACTGGTAATATCGTATTACTTTAGCTAAACTTTGGAAAAACGTGCTAGGCGGCGTGTTCGATGTCAGCGTGGACAAAATAATATCGCAAATATTCCGAATTTGCCTCCACTAATAATTTCAAATTCACTTAGCAGCCTTGCTGCGTGCTAAAGCACATCACTATTCGTCGGATTAAGTTTATTTCACTAGATATTCGTCAATTTTGACGATCACAAATTTTCACGTTATGTCAGGACCATGCCTGCAGTAAGAGTGGTAGTTAGCAAGATGCCGGATGTGCTATCTAGCTATCAGTCAAATGTACGACTGTGAAATGTCTATGGCATTCGCTGCGGGTTTAACATTTATGTTTCCTTCACATTATAAATCAAATCTTCCTCCGGTGCTTCGAAAATATGTACAATAACAGTTAGTAATGCAGTCTCATGAAATGCAAAAAAAAAATATATACTTCAGCAGCGCGGCAACTCATACTAAATCAAATGAGCGCTACTCATGCCTGCTCTTTGGAAGTCTTCGCATCTCTCAAGGATGGTAAATTCCTCATGAGCCGTAGAGGTCACATGGCAGATGTGATTTCGGGGTCAGTACTTGGGTGTGTGTGTGTATGTATCAATAAGTAAATAACCGGGTGAGTTAGCCATGGTCGTTACGGCGTGGTGCAGGCAGTCGTTCACATCCGGGAGGCGAGGAGGTTCGAATGCCCCCGCCGACAACCTTGAAGATGGCCTTCTGTGGTTTCCCATCTTCTTTCCAGGCAAATGCTGGGGTTGGTCCCTATCTATAGGCCACAGCCGCTACCTTCCAATTCCTTGGCCTTACACATTCACATTTCCTCCCCAGACAACACTCCACCACATGGGTGTCTGCATAGGAGCAGCTACCAACTCTGTCGAGCCAAACATGTCCTCTGACACACCCGGAACTAAAAGCCATACGCTAAAAAGAAAAGAAAAATATGTATGATAACCTGTGTTATTGAGGTTTCTGTAGTAGTGTGTATGTTTTGTAATTAGGATTAGGATTGGGTAGGAAGTGGCCGTCACCGTAAGTTAGGATTCATCCCACAGTTGCCTGAGGGTGGAATTGAAAACTACGTGATATCACATCTTAGATGGCTGATATGGGAATCAAACTTATCTCTTCTCAAGTTTTCCACATGAGGCTGAGTTTACACCGTTCGAGCCTTCTTGATAGGGTCGACAATCGAGCCCAGACCTCAAGTGTGACAACCAAAAATACTAGCCACTATACCACGAGGGAGTATTTAATGACTTTGAAATAGATTACACGCCTCTGTGTATTTTAAGCGAAACGTGTGACATATTAGCGTGTATAAGGAAAGTAAGGTTAAAGTTATGCACTCGGGATTCGAACACTAATATTACAACTGTCGGAAAAAAGGACTTCAGAGTCGGTATGGAAGCGTGATGGTACAGCGGTCAATCTTATGCTTCCTACCAAGGTGGATCGAGTTCGATTCTTGATCAATACGTGAAGGATTTTCTGCGTGGAATATCAAGTCCGGTGATTTAGACTCCACGTAAAAGAATACATGCGAGATCCCATACCTTAGATCGTGAATATTAACGGTGCTTAGAACCAGTTTCAGATTGGGTAGTTATAGTTATTGTTGCTTTAAGAGGCGGAACAGCGAGGTCATCTTCCTTTTCAGATCTGGTTGCACACCCGGTGCAAGTCGGAAAGGACACTTTTTCAGGAGAAGCATTTAAAGATTTTGAGCTAATATGAAAAATATAAATATTTACATAATTAAAGTGAAAGTATCGTATTACTAACTTCTAATATTGTCTAGATTTATACTGTACAATAACATACAAAGTTCATTCATGGATTATAATTACGGTATGTGTTTTAATCAAAAATAATAATAATTTTGAGTTATGGCAGTTTTCTATTGAGTACCGAAGAATTGCTATTTATAGGATCTGAGTTGTGGCAGATTTACAAGACACGGGCTTGATCGTAGGCGTTGATAAGTACCACATGCTTCAAAATTCATGTTTTTGACTTGTGGTAGTCTTGCACTGGGGGTGCGACTGGTATTCAGACATGACAACATTGGTGTCAACTGAGTACTTATCAGGGTGGTGTGATAACGTGGCTCAGCGATAACGTTCTCGCCTGTAGTGCCAGGTGGCATTTGAGGGAGCGCAAATGCGAGGGAGCCGTGTCAGTAGATTTACTTGCACGTTAAAGATCTCTTTCGGGGTAAAATTCCGGCACCTCGGCATCTCTAAAAGCCGCAGTAGTTAAAAGGGACGTAAAACAAATAAAATTATTATTATTATTATTATTATTATTATTATTATTATTATTGATATCATCGATTGACAATACTATCTTATATTGGAGCATAAACTATAACAAGTAGTTCCGTGAAGAACTATACAGCCTATTTTCATATATCCTATTCATGTTAATTGCCTCTATATACATTCAAAATTTCAGTTTGAAGGTTGTGATAGATTCGTAGATAATGAGAACTGTCTAAATATTTCGGATACTCGCCATTTTGGATTGATATATGTATAGGCCATAGAGTTATGTATCATTAAAGGAAAATTATTGCGTAGTTTCATTATTCAAACTTTCACTTCGATCGCATGATTACGACACAAGAAATAAAAACTTAATTTTAAAATTTCGCACAGCCGCCATCTTGAGGTTATGTAAACAATTGAACTAAATTAGATGCCAGTGCATTACAATATGTATAATCATTTACTG
The DNA here is from genome assembly GCA_946902985.2 of Meconema thalassinum. NCBI lineage: Eukaryota > Metazoa > Arthropoda > Insecta > Orthoptera > Tettigoniidae > Meconema > Meconema thalassinum. Next base: position 184,425,792 of record OX336393.1, read on the forward strand.
TACCACATTTCACTGCGCTCAGAGAGTTCAATCTTGAGAAAAGTCTATTAAAATGTTTCAACTTCGCTTGGCCACCATTTCGTTTTGTACTTTACAGGTTTATGAAAGTTACATAGATTAAATTGTACCAGGGCCCTTTATCACCGTACAAAATTTCAGGGTGATATCTGTAAATTTTTCGGAGATATAGAATGCCAGTGAAATATTTCGCACAGCCGCCATTTTGAGGTTATGTAAACAATTGAACTAAATTAGACGCCAGTGCATTACAATGTGTATAAACATTTGCTGTACCAAGTTTTATTACGTTTGGATGGTTAAATCGCGAGAAAATTATACTTAAAAGTCTCAAATTCGCTTGACTGCCATGTTGGTTTTGTAGTTACCAGGTTTTTGAAAGTCTCATAGGTGAACTTCTAGTAGTGTCCTTTATCACCCTACACAATTTCAGGGTGATATCAGTAATAGTTTCGGAGATACTGAATGCTGGTGAAATATTTTGCACAGCCGCCATGTTGGATTGGTTAGAGACAATAAAATTTGAAGGGCACGGTCAGGGTCGGCCAGAACGATGCTATGATCTTACCGAGTTTCATTGAAATCGCTCCAGCCGTTTAGAAGTTATTAGGGGGAGACACACACACACACCATCACACACACACACGGGCAAAAGGTGATCTCATAAGCCTTTTTTTTTTTTTTTCATAAAATGAAAATAGGCTAAACATCGCTGTCTGGTAACTTACCTGTATGTGCTTACCATTGTGAACACTGCCGTCACTAAGTGATGTAAGAACAGGTTGCATTAAATGAATGCTTGCCACGGTGGGTGAGTGGTCAACGTGTCCGTCTACTAACCCCAAGCTTGCAGGTTCGCTCCTGGCCGTGGTAAGGGATTTTTGAAAGGCGGCAAAAATTACGACACCATGTCATACGATGTTGGCATGTCAAAGAACCCATTTGAATTCAGTAGGCCGTGTTCATAATGGCAACATTAATCTCGGGAATTTCCGCCAACACAAAGTTCCTCATTTCTCTACTAGAAAGCGCTATAGTGTTCAAGGAGCTTAGATATCTAACCTCCTTGACTTACAGAGTGCTTGAAGGAACAACGAAATTCGACATGCAAGCTACCGTTTGGGTGTCAAATAACAAAGCTTGCACCCGGCAACTGAGGCCATACGATATTATTATTATTATTATTATTATTATTATCATTATTAAATGAAAAAGAAGCCACAAAACATTATCTCACTCCAAAGGAAAATACAATTAGTCTTTTAGACAAACAATGAGAGCTGTATCTAAAATTAAAAAGTCCATCACATACAATTACTGTTGTCCGAAAACTTCGTGGTTTGATGGCTAGCATCTTTGACTGTTACTTCTGGGATCCAGGTTCGGTTCCCAGCTCTGCCAAGAAATGTAATTCTGGTGTAAGGGCTGGAACGGGGTTACACTCGGCATAGTATTCTAGTTAACTTGACACACAGCGTCAAGAGGCAGATCTGACAAAGGGTGGGTTTTATTCCCACCTCAGCCGTCCTAGAAGTGGCTTTCCGTGGTTTATCCACTTCTACTCCAGGCAAATGCTGGAATGGCTCTTAAGCTCTACCCACAATGCGCTGTCGGCAAACGGTAGTGGGCAGACGGCAGATCAATTCAGAAGTCGGTAGTTCACAACCTAGCCACCCACAATGCGCAGTCGTTAAAATGCTAGGAGTAAATAATAATATTGACTTTCATTTATTTCTTGAGAAAGTTGTCAATTGTCGATAACCTAACCTAAAATTTGCAAGGATGGACGACTTGGAGCTGTACGGTTTATTTTTATTGCTGCTAACTGGTACAGAATTGTTAAAAATGAGCAAAAATATTCGTACATCCAGTAACCCCTCAAGTAAATAATTAATAACAATTCCAACTCAGAATTAGGCCTACTGATTTTTGAACAGAATTGTTTTTGTATAGCTGGTCAATTTTGATTGAACGCCCGAGGGCTCCCAACACGTTCAATCTATTACTACATCTTTTCCCAATTTATTTTTCGTCATTAGAAAATGTATTTTGGCTAATTTCAGTACTGGTTGGCCGTACTTGAGAAAATTTTATCTACCCCCAGGGGCTCACATCTAGTGGGACGTGGGTTTGCGACCACGGGACCCCAGCTGAGTCCGGCATTGCTTCCCCTTACTTGTGCCGGGCTCCTCTCCGTCTTCTTTCCTGTCGACCTCACTTGGTCAACTCTTGTTCTCTTCCGACACCGACGGTATTAGGGTATCCGAAGCCTAGGGAGTCTCTTCCTTTCCCGCCTTAATTGGCCCTTGCCTCATCTTTTCTGATACCCTCATTCTGGGAGGGGTCAGCCTTCTTGTTCTTTTCCTTTTTCCTCCTGCCTTGTGCTCAAGGCCCTTAAGGAGGCGGGGGGCGTGGTGGCTCAGCGGTCTAGCTGTATGCCTCTCACCAAGGCGGTCCGGGTTCGATTCCCGGTCAATGCATGTGAGATTTTCGAAGTGAAATGCCATGTCCTGTGGTTCGGATTCCACGTAAAAAGGAGGTCCCGTGGCTCATGATCTAAAGATTAACGGTCACGTTAAATGTAGCACCACCACTTCTGGTGCACCCTAGATAATGCTACACCCTCAGGGGCTCACGGCTGGTGAGTTCGGGAGTTGGCGACCCCGAGGGATTCCTGAGCTGTGTCCGTTTTCCCCTTTTGTCCCTTACCTTTGGGGCAGACCCTCTCCTCTCTCCCCTCCCCTCTCCTCTCCTCTCCTCTCCGCCTTTCATTATATTTCCTTTTCTCTTTAAGTTTCCCGCACCTTTTTGTAGGTATTCTTGATCTACGTTGCATTTTGTAAGTTTTTTTCGATCTAAATTGCATTTTGTGAGTGTTTTTCAACCTCACTTGCATTTTGTAAGTATTGCCAATCAAAATTGCTTTTTAGTAAGTCTTTCAATATAGGGGGGGGGGTCTTCTTGTGAGTATTTTGAATTTCAATTGCATTTTGTATTCTCAACCTACCCCGCTTTGTTCAAGTAGTTAATTCTCAATTGCATTTTGTGGGTATTTTGAATCTACATTACATTTTGTGCGTATTTTCAATCTCATTTGCATTGTGTAAGTGTTTTGATTTCACTTGCAATTTGTAAGTATTTCGACTGTACGTTGCATTTTGTAGGTATTTTGGACTTAACCTACATTTTGTGCGTATTTTTCAATCTATTCCTTTTGTGAGTATTTTCGTTCGAAATTCCCTTATGTACGTATTACCGCTCTCCATTTGGCGAGTAGTTTCAGTCTAATTTCCTTTTTGTAAGTATTTTTCCTGCTACACAAGGCATAATTGTTGGGGCTCACTGTCTATTTTATCTAAACCATTTTCGTTTCATCCATAGCAGTGAGCTGTTTTTTATCTTCATCCTTTCATTTCACGCCATTTCATTTCGTCAGGGGCCGATAACCTCGATGTTAGGCCCCTTAAAACAACAATTATCATCATCATCATCATCAAAATTTTATCGTACGATGAGCTCTCATTCAGCGTTACCTTCCACTGGATTTCATTTGCTACCAAGGAAAACATTATAATCAATGAACGGTTTCCTTTTAAATACTTGGGCTCACACATGTCATATATCCAACGGCGTTCCCTCACAAGATCAATGAATATATCTTGTATCCCAAGGTCAGTACATTCAGTCATCTTTTTATATACTGTAATTATGCGAAGAATATAGGCCTACCGCGAATATAACTAGTCAACTACACAGCTGATGACAAGCGGGAAAACGACCAAGTGACGTCAGCTCGTGATCTTTTCTGATTGGCTCTTAAATATGCAGTTGGCTGTCGAAGATAAAATTGGCGACAGCCGACCACACGCTGCCGATTGTCAACTATCTACTACCGACATACAACTTCACATTGTGAATGACGTCTTAAGAGAGCACGGCCGTCTGCCCACTACCATCTGCGCATCGTGGGTAGAGCTTTAACTTACGGTCGCGCCCGTCTCCTCCGTAATCCCAAACTCAATATAAATACAAAATCCTACTTGTAGAACTGATAGTTGCATCCAAAGGCACCAACTACGTCCCGAATATCAGCGCCACCGACACATCAGTAACTTAGATATGGTGATGATAATTGTTGTTCTAAGGAGCCTAACAACTAAGTTATCGGCCCCTAATGGTTTGGGTGATAGTGAAAATAAAAATGTACGATGATCAAATGAAACCTACAACAAAAACTAACTACCGACTTACAAACTGGTTGGTTGGTTGGTTCTTAAGTTTAGGGGCTGCGACAACGCGGTCATGTCGCCCCGTGTACTTTGGGTGTGTGTAGAATCTGTCTGATAATCGGTGATAATTGTGATGACTGTATTAGTGTGAGTTTCTGTTTCTTAATTCAAGTAAGGACTGCAGACTTTGGATTTTTCAAGTAGTTCCTAGTTTTGCCGCCAAACGCCACCGTCAACTACTACTAGTTCAGAACTTCGCTAATAGACGCCACCGCAGACTGCTCCTGGCGACGAACGTAGGAACCTGAGCGTTGTTTAAATTTTTAACCTAATTTAGCTTGACACAAGTGTAATTAGTGGAAGGTTCTTTAACATGCCATAAATCTATGACATGCTCCGTGGCTTAGGCGGCAGCACGCCGGCCTCTCACCGCTGGGTCCGTGGTTCAAATCGCAGTCACTCCATGAGAGATCTGTGCTGGATAAAACGGAGGCAGACAGGTTTTCCTCCGGGTACTCCGGTTTTCCCTGTCAAAATTTCATTCCAGCAACACTCTCCACTATCATTTCATTTCATCTGTCATTCATTTAATCATTGCTCCAGAGGAGTGCGACAGGCTTCGGCAGCCGGCACAGTTCATATCCTCGCCGCTAGATGGGGGCTTCATTCATTCCATTCCTGACCCGGTCGGAGACTGGAAGCAGGCTGTGTATTTTCATTTCAAATCTATGACATGGGACCGCCGGCTTTACTTCCCCTCCAATGAAAGGCATACTGAGGGATTTTTAACGTTCTTAAAATAATCCGACGACTTCGGCCGGGTTTGAACCCGTGATCTTGGGCATAGAAGCTCAGCATGCTACCAACTACGCCACCGAAACCGCCAAGGCAGTATCTTAGACCTGCACAATAAGCGATAGGTGAGAAGCCTCGTGGTAACAGACACCACATTCCTATTACATTATGCGAGATAAGATATTCAGGGAAGTGGCTGAACTAAACACTCACTGTATGAAGTAGTTTTCCACTTGTTTGTAGACGCAGTGTTGTTATCAGCACTTCCTCTGTTTCTCAGATTGAGTCATGTGCTCCAGTTGCCCACTTCTCAGCCTCCTGTTCCGGCCGAGTAGGCTACAACACAGCTTCGCCCGTACACTATAGAGCAGCGTTTCCCAAACCACTGGTGTTACGCTCGTACTGCTACGCGGTGATGATACGAAATATATATAAAAAATATTAGATACGTTACGAAAGATATAAAAATATAAAATTTAAATATATAAAAACATTAATATGCTGCCGGAGGACTTTAAGGCGAATTGTGATTTAGAACTAAGGCTAACTTTTTCAAAAATGGCTCTTGTGAACTTTTGGGTTGATTGGCGTGCAGACTATAGCTGCCTTTCACTACTTCGTACTTGTGTGATACTGCATTTTCTTCACTTGTTTATCTCAAGAATAAATACCGGAATAGGCTCCTTACAGTGGAAAGCGATCTTCGTTTGAGACTCAGCAATCTTAAACCAGACATTCCTAAGTTGGCTCCTAATCTTCAAGCTCACCCTTCACATTGAAGCTGTTAGTTGAACTTTAGTTTTTATATTTAACTAGCAGAAGTACCCGTTCTTCGAACGGTGTTCGTTGTTAACACCAGACATTATCAATTGAGCTACTGTTGCAATGGTTAGCGGTTTGTCATTCCTTCAAGTTTATCAGAACGAAGTTAGTTTACTGGGAATATCATACACACTGTTAATTTAAGGCCCTTAAAATGTAGTTTTCGGAGACCCTTTATAGATTCCCGAATTTTGTGTCTCACATTGAGAAGCGCAACATATGCTTTGGTCGTCCTTCTAGGATAATTTTTATATTTCGCCTATTTTAGCATATATTGAGATGTTTTTCTCTATATCCACCCTTCTACTGTATGAAATGTACGGTGAAGAGTTTTATAAATGATTGGTGTATTGACTCTCATGGTTACCATACCTAATTTTACGATGCACCAAGCATCCGAACACGAGGTATAGGCGTACATAAAGATACACAGAAAGACAGACAGGCAATTCTATTGTCTACAACATATCACCCAGATATCCAAATATGGGTATATCTACCACACAGTATCAAATAAAATCATCCTTACGATGAACCCGTATGTCGACAAAAAAAAAAGTTAAAATGTGCTCTCAGACTAAATTTACCTAACGTGTATTCCTGACGTGAAATACAATTGAAAGCCTTGTAGACAAAACGCAATACACGTTACATAAAAACTGACCCTCTATGTTGTGCTAGGTGCCCATACTCAGGAAGACCCCTTTCATAAATTATAAAGGCTTGTGGTGCATGAAAATGCAGGTTCTTTAGCCTCAAATTGCCCAAATTCCTAAAAGCCGCAAAAATGCTGGTTCAATTCAGGAATGTTTGAAAATAATGTTTCTGTTTGGAGATATAATAGACCTTCTGTACTATATGTCGAACGTGAAAATTGCATGAAAAAATTCTAGGGTACTCCTTCACCCCCTTAATTGCATTGATGAATTATACGGTCTACGTTAGTGTCGTGATAACCTTATAGCCATTTGCAAACTTTCACAGAAATGTAATAAATGGAGTGACATTGCTTCTTACAGAAATAGATGGAAAGTTGTATGCCACCCCTTGAGATAATGTTCTCATGGTTACCGATTTGCATTCCTACATTAGTTTGTTAAATTAAATTAAATTAGTTTTCTGGGAATATTTCAGAAACTGTTGAATTTAGATGTAGTTTTCGAGGATCCTTTAGGGCCCCCGAGTTTTGTTGCTGGCACCGAGGGGATTTGTCTCGTCGTTGTACGCCATAAAATATAGGGAGAAATTATAACACCTATTAGCCTACTTTCGATTTTTGCAAAAAATGAAAGTAGACTTATGAGATCAACACAGGGCGAAAAAAGTGTGTCTGTCTGTGTGTGTGTATGTGTGTGTGTGAGTCTGTGTGTGTGTGTGTGTATGGGTGTGTGTGAGTCTGTGTGTGTGTGTGTCTGGGTGTGTGTGAGTGTGTGTACTCTGAATGTCTGTCCCCCCCTATCAATTCGAACACGGTGAATGCGAATTGAACGAAATTTGGTACAAAGGTAGCACTAGCAAAGGACACCTCAGTGTCATGTTTTATATCGCCGCCATCTTTACTAAAACTGAATGGCGGCCACTCAAAAGTTCAAAACGTAAAATCAAATAACGACTAACCAAATCATCCGATCTCTACCAAATTTTGTAACAATATACCTTCGTATAGGATGCGTCTTGTGACTAAACTTCAAGGTCGTCCGCCATACCATTTCAGGATGGCGGCCGTGCGAATTATGCAAACTTTATAATCCATATCATGGGACCCAACAGTTCCGATTATCGAGCCGAGAATCGTTTTAACTGTTCTAAAGGAAGAGGCACGTTCGAAATTAAAAGTTTATTTTGTAATACTATAGTGCAGACGTGATTTTAAAAAGCTGAGCTGATTCAGTAATAAGACAAGATGGCAGCGGATATCTTGTGCCTGACTTATATTTCACTAATTTGAGTATTGCATGCAAATATAGCGTACTGATACAAAATAAATAAACTTTGTATGAAATGCTTTATATATAAATAATATACTCCAGTGATGAAATCGTTTAGTATAAATCATTATTTGCTAACAAGTTCTATGTAAGTCATTTTATATAGAACGATATTCGTTGACACAATTAGCTCAGTGGTAGAGCGTTAGCCTATTGCTCAAATGCCTATGGTTCAAACCCGATCAGAGCTAGGTTTTTTGCTTGAAGTGTTATATGTTTATTGTTTTGTAATGACTCAGATGTTTTAAAATTAAGCGTTATATTGTGCATATTATGATGTAAAATATATATTTAATTAAAACATAATTCGCCAGCAGATTTACTCGAGACATCTAGCTGCCAAAAAGGTAACTTATTAACTTCCAGATTTTATTGAAAAGTTTCTTCTTCTGGCCGCTAGAATGCACTCGCTCTGTTAGGATTATATTGTTCGATATTTCACCACTAGATGTCACGACTAGTCTACGTGGGGCTCCATTGATTACTATTCCATTGACATTCTATGCGCATCGAATTTGAAGAATGACAAGATGATACTACGATACATTTTTACTTTTTATTTTAAAGGGTTTGTAACAGCCTATTTTGCGTTACTTGAAAATGTTATTTGAAGTAAAGAACAAAACGATTTCACATAGTAACTGAATTCAACTTTTATTTCAGGCAAATAGCAATCGAAAATATCCACATAGTTTGCATACACACGTCTCTGTAGGGTCATGGAAAGATTTGTTAATTCAATTAGGGTTGTGAAAGCCATGCACAACCAGACGTGTAAAGACATGCCTCAACTCAAAGTTGGATGTTGCCCACGGCAGGTCGTATATGTAATAATAATAATAATAATAATGTTATTGGTTTTACATCCCTTTTAACTACTGCTGCTTTTAGAGACACCGGGGTGCCGGAATTTTGGCCCGAAGGGGATCTTTATCGTGCCAGTAAATGTACTGACACGGCTCCCTCGCATTTGTGCACCCTCAAATGCCAGCTGACTGCGCCAGGATACGAACCTGCAACCTAGGGCCCAGCAAGCGAGAACGTTACCGCTGAGCCACGCAGCCAGTCCGGTCGATTATGTCTCCAGATCCATAACATTCTTGATATACTTCTTATCTTTATTTCTTCAATGATGGTAGCAGTTTTTATCTAGGTTGTGGCGTTTGGTAGAGGTAACTCGTTTCTAAGGTCTTCAACAAAGAATAGTTCTATTATACTCTTTGATAATAACAAAGAGTTATAACTATACTCATACATTTAGGAGAAAGTAGGCTATATGTTCTTTACTGAACATCTTGTTTTTATTTTATTTTTAATTCAGCAAATGGCCATGTACTTTTCTTTTCAGGACGGGTCAGGGAAGGGATATTATCAGAGAAAGAAGCATTCACATCACGCATGAGCAAAATGGAAATGGCCTACCATTTAACTAAGGGCATCTATAAGAAAAGGTCAATATCCTTCAACGCAAAACTAAAACATTACTGCAGTGTCATCCGTCCGGAGGTCTTGCATGCTTCTGAATGCCTCGCGATGAACAAAAAAAAGGCTTGGTCGAGAAACTGGAGGCCAAAGAAAGGAAAATTTTGAGAAAGATATTGGGTTCCATCAAAGACAATGGGGAATACAGAAGACGGCATAACCATGACCTATATACTCATGTGGAGAAGATAAGCAACGTCATCCGGAAGAGAAGGTTACCATTTTTTGGGCATGTGAAACGAATGAGCCCAGCGAGACTGACCAACCGCAACATAACTTCCTTTCAGGAGAGGAAAACAAAATGGGCCTGGTGCATTGAACTGGATAAAGATCTGAAAGAAGTGGGGATTACACCAATAGACATTCAGGAGCGCGCCCCACTCAAAGGGAAACTTCAAGCTTGTAAAGGTTTCCAAGAAAAACCGAAGCTGAAAACGGGAAAGATTTGGACCCAGGAACGGAAGGAAGTCCACCGAGAACGAATGCGGGCGTACAGGGCGAACATCAAAGCCAGTAGGAGACGGTTGGAATGACGTGGTCCATAGATGGCCTATACGAAATGAATGAATGAATGAATGAATAATATGGGTATAGGAATATAATAGACCTGCCGTACACACCCGCAGGTGTAAATCGCGTGAAAATATTCTAGAGTACTCCTTGATCCCCTTAAGCGCATTATACGTATTGATGAATTTTACGGCTTAATTTGGTTCCGTGATAACCTTCTAGCCGTTTGCAAACTTTCACACTAATGTAATTAATGGAATTGCATTGCGTCTTACAGCAATAGATGGACCTCTGAGAATCCGTTGGCATGGTTACTGGCTTGCATTTGTTCAGTCATCATCATCATCATCATTTCCCCTTATCCAGCTCCTGCCGGGTCGGGGTATTTATGGCACTTCTCCACTTTCCTCTTTCCTTCCACCATTCTTCTTCCACGATCTTGTCCCAGTCCAGATTTCTTTTTCTTATGCCGTTCTTCACTGAATCCATCCACCTTGTTCTAGGTCTTCCTCTTGGTCTCTTACCCTTGCACTTCGCCTCCAGCATCTGTCTTGGTATTCTATTTTCCTCCATCCTCTTTACATGTCCAAACCACCTTAGTTTATTCTTCTCAATTCTCTCATTTAGTTTTCCCATCCCAACTTCCTTCCTAACATCTTCATTCTTCACTCTGTCTTTCCTTGTCTTTCCTATCATACTTCTTAGGAATTTCATTTCACTGGCTTGGATTCTACTCTCTTGCCTGCTTGTCAGGGTCCAAGTCTCAGCTGCATAAGTTAATATGGGTACATAGTACACTTTATACATTACCTCCTTGCTTTTCCTTGGTACTTCCTTATCCCAAACAAGTTTTCTTACACTTTGATAGAATGCATTGCTCTGCTGTACCCTCCTGCCAATCTCCATGTCCAGCCTACCAGTTTGCATCAATTCACTTCCCAGGTATTTGAACGTGTCCACAATTTCCAAACTCTGGCTTCCAATTTTCACAGTGCCCTTTCCTTGTCTTTCCCCTCTTGTCATCACCATGGTCTTGCTTTTCTCTATACTGATTTTCAGGCCATACTTCTGAATATTTTCGTTCAGTGCATCTAGTTGTTTTTGCACTTCTTCGGTGTTCCTTCCCCAGACCACAATATCATCTGCAAATAACAGTAACTTCATTTCTTTATGTCCATATGCTTCCTTTGTTTCCTTTACTATTTCATCCATCACCATTATGAACAAGAGAGGTGACAGCACACTCCCCTGTCTTAGTCCAGTCTTGTTCCTAAACCAATCTGTCTTTCCAACTGGGGTCAGTACCCTGCTAACACAGTTGTTGTACATTGCTTGCACCATTTCCTACGTTTCTCTTCCCAGTCTCTTCTTAACCATGGTTTCCCATACCTTCTCTCTGGGGACACTATCATATGCCTTTTCTAGATCTATGAAGTAGTTTATTAAATTAAATTAGTTTTCTGGGAATATCTCAGAAACGGTTGGTCTTCGGTCCTTAAAATGTGGTTTTCGGGGACCCGGGTTTTGTCTCTCACATTGAGGGGCTGAAAATGAGTTTTGTCTCGTCCTTCTACGCCTATTTCAGCATATATTTTAAGGGGGTAGGCCCCCTTTTATGAGAGGTACGGAGAAGAGTTACATCAATGATTAGTGTCGTGCCTCTAATGGATATCTGTACCAAATTTTACGTAGATACACCCAGCCGTTCTCGAGTTATAAGGGAACAAATTTGTCCACAGACAAACAAACAAACAGACAGACAGACAGACAAAAAAATATTTTCGCGCGCATCCATCATAAAACAGTCTGAAAAGTGTAAAAAACTCAAATTTCCGCAGAAATTCAGAGAAAAACACACACATTTTCATTTTTATATATAGAGATATATACTGCACCGCTCGGTGTTGACCGTGTTTTATTGCACATATTCTGGTTTTACTCGCTAACCGTTGGAGATATACGAAAAGTGATGAGGACCTTTCGGATAGAAAATTAAATGATAAAGCTCATGTATACCATCAAAAGTTCGCTATTTCTTAGCGTTTTCTTTTTATTTGAAAAGGAAATATGTAATTTTGAAACCAAAGGGTGAAGTGACGTCACAAATGTCGGTTTTACTCGCTAACTGTTGGAGATACACGAAAAGTGATAAGGACCTTTCGGATAGGAAATTAAATTTCAAAGCTCACATGTGCCATCAAAAGTTTGCTATTTCCTACCGTTCTCTTTTTATTTGATATGGAAGTATGACATTTTGAAACCAAAGGGTCTAATGACGTCACTAAAATGGTCGCCATTTTTAATAGTGCAAAATTTCGAAATCAAAAGTATCCTATATGTAAACCTGGTAAATCAGCTACATCCATGCAAAATTTCCTTTAAATCGGACCAGTGGTTCTTGAGTTATTGAGTAACAGACAGACACACACACACCATCTCATTTTTAGCCTACTTTCGATTTTTTGCAAAAAATGAAAGTAGACTTATGAGATCAACACAGGGCGAAAAAAGTGTGTCTGTCTGTGTGTGTGTATGTGTGTGTGTGAGTCTGTGTGTGTGTGTGTGAGTCTGTGTGTGTGTCTGTGTGTGTGTGTGTGTGTGAGTGTGTACTCTGAATGTCTGTCCCCCCTATCAATTCGAACACGGTGAATGCGAATTGAACGAAATTTGGTACAAAGGTAGCACTAGCAAAGGACACCTCAGTGTCATGTTTTATATCGCCGCCATCTTGACGGAAACGAAATGGCGGCCAAACAAATGTTCAAAGCTTAAATCAAATTACGACTAACCTAATCATCCGATCTCTACCAAATTTTGCAACAACATACCTCTATGGGGGGAGCATCCTTTGACCAAACCAATAGGTCATCAGCGTAATAGTTTGCGGATGGCGGCCATCTTTGTGTGAAAATCGATTCCCCCTATTAATTCAAACACGGAGCAACCGAATGGAACTAAATTTGGTACAGAGGTAGTACTAACAAAAGGCACCTCAGTGTCATGTTTTATATCGCCGCTATCTTGACGGAAACGAAATGGCGGCCACACAAATGTTCAAAGCTTAAATCAAATTACGACTAACCTAATCATCCGATCTCTACCAAATTTTGCAACAACATACCTTTATGGGGGGAGCATCCTTTGACCAAACTAATAGGTCATCAGCGTAATAGTTTGCGGATGGCGGCCATCTTTGTGTGAAAATCGATTACCCCTATTAATTCGAACACGGTGCAACCGAATGGAACGAAATTTGGTACAGAGGTAGTACTAACAAAAGGCACCTCAGTGTCATGCTTTATATCGCCGCCATCTTGACGGAAACGTAATGGCGGCCACACAAATGTTCAAAGCTTAAGTTAAATTACGACTAACCTAATCATGCGATCTCTACCAAATTTTGCAACAACATACCCTTATAGAGGAAGCATCCTTTGACCAAATGAATAGGTCATCAGCGTAATAGTTTGCGGATGGCGGCCATCTTTGTGTGAAAATCGATTCCCCCTATTAATTCGAACACGGTGCAACCGAATGGAACGAAATTTGGTACAGAGGTAGTACTAACAAAAGGCACCTCAGTGTCATGCTTTATATCGCCGCCATCTTGACGGAAACGTAATGGCGGCCACACAAATGTTCAAAGCTTAAATCAAATTACGATTAACCTAATCATCCGATCCTTACCAAATTTTGCAACTACATACCTTTATGGAGGGAGCATCCTTTGACCAATCTAATAGGTCATTCGCCTAATAGTTTGCGGATGGCGGCCATCTTTATGTCAAAATTGATTCCCCCTATTAATTCGAACACGGTGGAACCGAATGGGACGAAATTTGGTACAGAGGTAGCACTAGCAAAGGGCACCTCAGTGTCATGTTTTATATCACCGCCATCTTGACTGAAACGTAATGGTGGCCACACGAATGTTCAAAGCTTAAATCAAATTACGATTAACCTAATCATCCGATCCTTACCAAATGTTGCAACTACATACCTTTATGGAGGGAGCATCCTTTGACCAATCTAATAGGTCATTCGCCTAATAGTTTGCGGATGGCGGCCATGTTTGTGTCAGAATCGATTCCCCCTATTAATTCAAACACGGTGAAACCGAATGGAACGAAATTTGGTACAGAGGTAGCACTAGCAAAGGGCACCTCATATTCATGTTTAATATCCCTATAGCACGTTGTATTTCAACAAGCTACTACAACCAACATTCAATCATACTCCTTGAAAAGGACAAAGAGTTATAACAATACCCATGCATTTAGGAGAAAGTAGGCTATATGTTCTTTACTGAACATCTTGTTATATATTAGTATGATTATTACGAGTTCTTAATATTATCTGTACAGTGTCATTTCTGATGTTTGAATTGAATACTGATTGTAATAAACAATAAAACAACTGGACACACTTTATATTATTTGAACTTTAACAAACTCTAACAAACACAAAAAGATGGTATATTGGCTTTCACGGCCGGTGAAGAGCCCGCCGATGAGCCTAGCTTGGTGTCCTAGGCGACACCCCACACAAGACACGGCACAAACCTAGAAGAATTGCTGAGTTTTAACAAACACAATTTACAATCCATCCTTTGGTAGTGGTGGGGGGGTTATAGTTATTTTATCTCCCAACCGTTAGGTGGTACGCGAGAGATTCTCATCTCTTAAAGTGGTGCACACACAAAAAAGTTTGGGAAACACTGCTATAGAGGACCCCTCACCTCGACCCCCAATTGTCATGACTCGTGGCTACAAATACACTGTTTGCTTAGGCGTAGACAGAGCATTTCATTTCGTCCACTTCTTGGTGTAGCAGCTAGCACTCTTGACTGTCGGCCCGGAGGTCCAGGTTCGACTCCTGGCTCTGTCAAGAAATCTAATTCTGGTCTGAGGGCTGGAATGTGCAAAACTGATCAGCCATCTTGGAAGAGGTTTTCCGTGGTTTCTCACTTATACTTCAGGCAAATGTCAGGATGGTACTTAACTTTAACGCCACGGCCGCTTCCTACCCAAAGTCTACCTAAATGACAAACATACACACTAGTACATACATCACAGTTTCACAGGTTATCAGACAAATTATACACATACCCAAGATCATGGGGCTTTATGACCATGATGTCGCTAAGTCGATCATGTAAACAACTGTAACATTCGCATTGCTCAATTTATCAGCTTTCAATTTTATAGAGATCAGCAAATGATAGATATTTGATTTTTAGCCTACTTTTAGAGATCAGTAAATGTTAGATATTAGATCTTTAGCCTACTTTCCTCATTTTGCAAAAATGAGGGAAAAGTAGACTTATGAGATCGATCCGGGAAAATGTATGTCTGTCTGTCCTTCTGTCTGCCTGTGTGTCTACCGACATCAACTCCTAAACGGCTGCAGCTATCGAAACCAAATTTGGTAAGAGTATAGATCTGTACCTGAATATCTCACGGCCATATTTGAAATTGGCATTAGTGCTATCAACTGCTGAACAATCGCAACTGAAACTTGAACTCTATGTTGCATATCTCAAGAGTTATGCATGCGAACTATTCCAAAATTGGCACACATGGAGATAATAACATTCCAGATTAACTTTCAGAAGTTCATACATGCCAGTGTTGCCAACATGATTCTAATCCTGCCAATAGGTCCAATTTTTAGATGCATGTAACTTCTATACTATCGGTTGGATTTCAACCAGATTTCGTATGTAATATGTGTACTACAACACATATGACTGTGCGTATTCTAAAGAGCCACCAGGGCTGCCAACTGTTAATAAATGCTCTCTCTATGTTTTAACCCTAATATAAATATATCAGAAAGTATGCAAGCCAACAGCTCTAAACTTTGCACACGTATAGTACCTGACATTTTACCTTATATTGGTGTAACTTATATACATCAATGCTGCCAACACGATTCTAAGCCTGCTGATAGGTCCATTTTTAAATGCATATAACTTCTATACTAACAAATGGATTTCAACCAAATTTCGCGTGTGCTTTGTATACCATAACAGTTATGACTATGCATATTCGTAAGAACCAGCAGGGCTGTCAACTGTTAATAAATGCTCTCTTTATTTGTTTAATCCTAATATCAATATATCAGAAAGTATGCAAGCCATCAGCTCTAAACTTTGCACACGTATAGTAGGCTACCTGACATTCTAGATTAATTTGGAGTAACTAATATGATAGCTTTCTGATAATTTCAATTTTTTATTAACCACGGTCATGTTTGGCTCGCCATAGTTTGTAGCTGCTTCTATGCGGACACCCATGGGGTGAGTAACAAGTACCGTTGCATGTGGATCAGATGAAATGAATGAAGATGAAGTTCAATTTCAAGTAGTTCCAACTGTGGCTACCAGACGTCACTGACACCCAGTTGCGAACGTTGGAACTTAATATAGCGTGTCTAGCCAAATAACCTACACACTTAGCTACACACTACCAATTGTAGTGGTAGGATCTTTTTATGCCATAAATCTATGACATTGACCCGCCGGCTTTACTTCCCCTTCGAAGGAAGGCATACTGAAGGATTTTTTAATGCTCTTAAATTATCCGGTGACTTCAGCCGGGTTTGACCCAGTGATCTTGGGTACAGCAGTTCAGTATGCTACCGACTGCACCACAGAAGCCACTGATTTAAAGGAAATAGAATAGCTTATATCCAAAGTGTCTAAAATCATAAATTGTTGATTTTAATATTTTTATATACCTACACATAAAAACGGTTTATAGCGCCTGTTAAAATGTTTTTTTTAAGTGGGTGTTAAACCTTCGGCTGCAAAGTGAATTTCACACATTTCCACATTATTAATTAATTAGTCTTTATTATTCCATAGATCTTTAGTGTTTCATAGACTAATTAAACCAGAGACAGATGACCTCGCTGTTCCGCACCTTAAGAATTCAATAAATAAATAAATAAATAAATAAATAAATAAATAAATAAATAAATAATTAAATAAAGCCAAATAGTTTTGAGTGAGATTGATTTTGTTGCTGAAGGTTTAAACATCCACTTAAAAAAAGAGAAGTCCAAAAATTCCTATAAACTTGGGAGATATGAAGGAAAGGGTAAAAATCAGTAAGAGGCAAGAGCCAAATTTTGAAAATTTGATAAAAAATAGTTACGATTTGATTTTTGAAAATTTAGAACTTTACTTCTAATAGCAAGATGTGTGTGTTTCCTAGGAAATGTATATAACTAGCAACCCGTGCCGGCTTCGCCCGGTATCTTTAACGGTTTACCCAGCGTAAGCTTACAAGGCGCACGGACGACAGGTCCCAGACGGAATTTAAATAAGCAGAGGTGAACAGCGAAACTCCAAACACATATACAGTACTCTTCTCTGAAGTCTTAACTCGACACGACTCGACAGTTTGATACTGGCCGAAGCTGGGGTGATAAGCTCGCTCGCTAACTCGTCAAGTCGCTCCTAAACTAGTAATTATAATTTCCACTGAATGGAGATTGTTGGAAGAAATGAAAACGTAAAAACACTTATAGTCGGCGATGTATTAAAACTAGAGAAGTTGTCGCGAACATTTTTTTCATACTATGTGGATATTTTTGACGGTTTATCCAACGTAGCCTTAAAAGGTGTAGGGACTGCAGGTGTTCTTCTACTCAATTCACTGATATCGTTGCCGATTGGCTTCATTTGGTTATAAATGAATGTTTTTCTACAGAAACCTCCTCAAGAGAACCTATAAAAAATCCATCCAGTGGTTCTTGAGATTACCCGTTACATCCAAGAATCGGGGACTTAGTTTTATTTTTCGTATCGGCCAACTTCGTCATTCCAACAGTCTCATTCTTCGGGGTTAGATATTTGCCCAGTACGCTCGCATTCATTCTCGGTGGGTTTCCTTCCTTCCCCGGGTACAAATCTTTCACGTTTACAGCTTCGGATTTTTCTAGGAAACCTGGGCATGCTTGAAGTTTTCTCTTGAGTGGGATGAGCTCCTGAATGTTAGTTGATGTAATCCCCACTTCTTTCAAATCTCTATTCCAGTTCAATGAACCAGACCCATTTGGTTATCCTCTCCTGAAAGTAAGTAATCTGTCTCACTGGGCTCATTCAGTCCACATGTCCATAAAAGTTAATCTTTCCTTTCCAGATTGTATCGGTTATCTTCTCTGCATGAGTATATTATTATTATTATTATTAGTCTATTATTATTATTGTTTTACACCATTTAGAGGTTGTTGTACAGTATCTAGGACAGGCACGGTTATTATAATATTAAAGTCATTGTTATTTGGACCCCTTCCTACTTTAATGACCACGATGTAGCAAGTCAAAAGGCGGTTCCTCCAAGTGGTGCAGAAAGTTCAGCGAGACAGTAGGCTATGTTGTTTGTCTCGATCGGTGTAAACACTGCAGCCTTTGTTAATCATCACCAACAAGCGATACACATCGGAGCGCCACCTCGAGTTAAACATGAATTTCCTCTACTCAGCAGAGGTGCACGTAATTCAGCGAGCACGATGCTTCTCGTTGATTGTAATCCAGCATGTATGTGTGTGTGTGTAAACTCCTCGATGGGACGTGCTTCTTGGTCAGAAAGGAAGATTTTGTGCACACCGCTCTTGACCACGCCGTGAGGATAAACAGATTCTACCACTCCTAAAGATTGCCCGCTCTAAATGGATCCACTACACTATATTCTATAATCGACTCCAGGGGCTGAGGATTTATTTATTTATTTATTGATGGCTTTAGGCAAAGACTAACCATCTAACCAGCTACATACAACTTGACACTTACCATGATGAGATAACTGATGTTGTTTGAGTCTTCAGTCTTTTGCCTGGTTTGATGCAGCGCTCCATGCCTCCCTGTCCTGAGCTAATCGCTTCATCTCTACAAAGCTACCACACCCTACATCCAAGGTAATCTGTTTAACATATTCTAACCTTGGTCTACCCCTACAGTTCTTGTCCTCTACCCTTCCTTCCATAACTAAGCTTGCTATTCCTGGGTGTCTTAGTATGTGTCCTACCAACCTATCTCTTCTCTTCATTAGCAGTCGCCAGAAACATCTCTCCTCTCCCACTCGCCTTAATACCTCTTCGTTTGTAACCCTATCTACCCATCTGATCTTCATCATTCTCCTGTAACGCCACATTTCAAACGCTTCAATTCTCCTCTTTTCTGCTGCACCAATAGTCCAAGTTTCACTTCCATAGAGTGACACACTCCAGACAAAGGCCTTCAAAAATGACTTCCTAACACCTAAATCTATATTCGATATCAACAGATTCCTTTTCTGTAGACATGCTTTCCTTGCCTGAGGCAACCTACCTTTTATATCCTCTTTGCTTCGTCCATCACTGGTTATTTTGCTTCTTAAGGAAGTCTCCTACTTCCTTCAGCCTTTCACCTTTGAACTTGAAAAAGAAATAATGTAGAAAATATCAAGTTTTCGAGCTAATTTTCAGTGTTGTCGGTATAAACTGTTCTTGCATCGGTCAACACGAATTTGCGCAATGACTGGGCAGTTTCACAAAACTGAAGCTCTTAAACTAGAAGGAGTTAAAAGGTGTGGTTTGAGCTTAAATCTTCCAAATCGTCTCAATAGTGCAGGAAAAATCTTGCAATTCTTGAAAAGAGTGCTTTTTAACAAATAAACAAGACGGTAGCCCCTGGCAAAACAGTGTCGCGTCCAGCCCGTGTGTCTGCACTCACAAGGCACTCACAAGTCACCGATCCTGCATTCCAAAGCCACCCGCAGCGGTGACGAATTGCAATCTGATTCCATAAATATCGACGATTTGTTTAAAATTTGCGTTTAAACAAATAAACAAGAAGCCGGCATAACAGTAAGGCCGGGCAGGTGGTTTATCCACATCTTGCACAGTTCTGATTAGGTGTAATATGAATTAACTGGCAACCCACCCCAGCTTCTCCTGGTATCATTAACGGTTTACCCAGCGTAAGCTAAAAAGGCGTATTTTTTATTTCAATGAACTACGACCTATATCCGTCTCGGCATGATGGGTTAAAATCACTGTGTTCGTTACGGCGTGACTGCTAGCAGTCGCTCACATCCGGGAGGTGAGAAGGTTCGAATCCCCCCGCCGGGAACCTTGAAGATGGTCTTCTGTGTTTTCCCATCTTCCTTCCAGGCAAATGCCAGGGTTGGTCCCTAACTATAGGCCACAGCCGCTACCTTCCAACTCCTTGTCATTACATTCAAACTTTCCTCCCCAGACAACACTTCACACGCGACGGTACTTGTAGCTCACCCATTGGGTGTCCGCCTCGAATCAGCTACAAAAACTGGCGAGCTGAACATGTCCTCGGACACACCCGGAACTAAATAAAAAATAAAATGGAGATGGCATGTGCAACGAATTCTTGTCAGACGTAATTTAAAAATGTTGAGAAGCATGAAACACAAATTCCCCTTCCGTCCGATCTTAACTTGTCTGTGTATTCTGCGGAACGAAGGCTGGAACTGGGGTGATAGGCTCGCTCGCTAGGTAGCTCTCCGACGCTGGTAAATGAATGGAGATTGTTGGAAGAAATGAAAACGTAAAAACACTTACAGTGGGCGATGTATTGAAGATAGAGATTTTGCTGTCACGGACGTTTTTAGAACTTTTCATGCTGAACAAATCGTACACTCATTGTATTTATTTAGCGTATGGAATTACACATGAAACACAATAATAATAATGTTAATAATAATAAGTACATACAAGCACAGATATCGACCTATAACCTTATGTCCAGTCTATGTATCCAGTCCAGGCTCGATGGTATAGCACTGAAAAAATCGATAGGGTCACCTAGGTTTGCTCTTATTTTCAGCCTTCCACAATGTGCCTGATGGTCTGATTCGATCCACCACAATCATGGCAGGGGTCTGGCCGCTTCCCCCATTTATGTAGGTTGTATGCACAAACTCCATGTCCTGTACGAATGCGGTTAATGGTCTTCCATATATGTCGCGGTTGTTCAAAGCCCTTGATTATCTTTACAAGATCAATGAGGTCACATACTGTACTTCAGGTGGGGCATTTCTAATCCATGTTTCACGCCATTTATCTGCAATGTTGAAATTACTATCAGAAAGCTGTTGAGCCAGTCGCAGGGGTGAATTCCTGGACCGGAACCGGTTTATTGCCAGAGTGGGAATACCGTCATGGATTGGAAGTGCAGGGTTGTTCATTATTTTTGAATATTCCTTCCTCAGTGCATCTTGTCTTCTTAATACCGGAGGGTCTATGTGGCTGATGTTGGGAGCCAGTAGAGTGGAGTAGTTCTTATAAAACTGGAGATGGTATATAGATATTTTAATCGGTTTATCCAGCGTAAGCTTAAGAGGCGCATGGACGGTGGATTCTTTTTCGACTCTATTCACTGAAATCGTTACTGCTCGGCTTCCTTTGGTCATAAATAAATTATTCTCTACAGAAACCCTCCGCGAGAAATCCTTTGTAGAATGGTGAAAACCCCATAAAAATTCATCCAGTGGTTCTTGAGATTACCCGTTACATCAAAGAATCGGTGACTTTGTCTTATACTAAGTAAAGATAAGGAAATAAAAACTCCTGAAAACAATACATGTATTACAACTCGGCAATTTTTCTAGGTTTGTGCCGTGTCTTGTGTGGGGTTTTGCCTAGGACACCGATCTGGCTCAACAGCGGGCTCTTGGTGTCCCTGCCCGGACCCCCATAGGAGTAGTGAACTGCGCACTACCTCCATTTATATCGAGTGCAACTGCACCATTTTACTACGAGAACTAAAATCTCAAGCAGCCTTAACCTCCCTATGAAAGCTTCCAAAAAGATGGCTTTCACGGCATTACAATGTGTATAAACATTTGCTGTACTAAGTTTTATTACGCTCGGATGGTTAAATCGTGAGAAAAGTCTATTTAAATTTTTCAATTTTGCTTGGCCGCCATGTTCGTTTTGTACTTAACAGGTTTTTGAAAGTTACATAGATGAACTTGTAGTAAATCACTTTATCACCATACAAAATTAAAAGGTGATATCGGTAATAGTTTCGGAGATATAGAATGCCGGTGAAATATTTCGCACAGCTGCCTTGTTGGATTGGTGAGACCAAATTAAATTTGAAGGGGACGGTTGGGGTCGACCAAATTGGTACTATGATCTCACCGAATTTCATTGAAATCGCTTCAGCCGTTTAGATTTTATTAGGGACACACACACACGCACACACACAAAAGGTGATCTCATAAGCATATGTTTTCATAAATAGAAATAGGCTAAAAATGACTTCCAACAAGACAATTTATTTTAGGGGCTTTGCGATATCATGATCATGTAGCCCCATGTATTTGGGTGTGGTTGAAGACAAAGCATATTTTTAATTCATGTTGTGTTTTGTTAATTCCTTACCTTTTAAAACATACACAGCATGATTTTCTTTGTATTAGGCTGTGCTGTATGCCTAATACTGTAGGGAATAGCCTACGGTAGCTTATTTAAAGCATATGTATCAAGTGTTGGTTGCAATAAACAATACTATCGCCCAACCCGAGTTTCGGAACAGAGAAGTGCGTGTAGAATCAGCATGGTAACCTGTGCCATTTGTGATGTTGTGGTAGATTGTGTACGTAACTGTGGCTAGGATTTGGAAGGAGGCAGTCGTGGTCTTAAGTTAGGAACCACCCCGGAATTTGCCTGGAGTAGAAGTGGAATACCACGGGAAATTACTTCTGAGATTGCTGAGGTGGGAATTGAACACACCTCTTCCCAGTTCTGCCTCATAATGCTGAGTGTGCCTCGTTCCTGTCCTCAGATCAAAATTAAATTTATTGACTGAGCCGGGAATCCAACCTGGACCTTGGCGAGGGACAGCTGAGATTGCTAACCACTACCTGCAAAGTGGTTTTGTGTGTTAGAGGATGCTATTTACTTCAAGAATATGAACTCAGCTCACTACATAGCCTACATTAGTTTGAGTATATACTGTGAAGAAGAAGTGTCTTCATCCAATTATTCTACCGCAAGAGCTTTGAGTGCCTCTTCCTTTCAATTCCACTCAGAAGAACGTCAGACATGGAATTAGATTATATGAGTGTGTAATCTTGTTTCTGCAGATAAATACGATAGACTACCACAATATCTGCTACAAATACTTCATAGATTGAATTTATTTTGTCTGGTGTTTCGGGCCATAAAAGCCACAATTTCACATAGTCTACATAATTTGCTTCTAAAAGTACATCAAATTCATAACTTACGAGGTGCGTGAATTAAGTAATATTACCTGGTTTTATTCCAATACCATTACAATTCAACACCGTCCCCTTCAAAATAACAGCCACACAGCGTTGGAGGCGGTTCTTCCATTCCTCATAGCAGGGCTGGAACTCGGATACTGGAATCACCTTCAGCTGGTCAGTTACAGCCGTTTGAATGGTGTTTAATGCTCAAAACGACGTCCCTTGAGGTTTGGTTTCAATCTTGGGAAGAGGAAAATGATGATGATGATAATTGTTGTTTTAAGGGGCCTAACATCTAGGTTATCGGCCCCTAATGGTTTGGGTGATAGCGAAGATAATGAAATGCAAACTATAACTAAAACTAACTACTAACTTATATACTAGAAGAAGAAATGGAAAAACAAAAGGAGAATAAGGCAAATAAAGGACAGGAGGAAAAGAAATGCCCTCAACCCTCGAAGAAGGCGGATTGAGGGACTTGGAAGGAAGGAGAGCCTTAAAAGGCAGATAGGAAATGGAAAGAGGAGAGGGTCCGCCCCCAAAGGTAAGGGACAAAAGGGGGAAAACCGGACCCAGCTCAGGAATCCCTCGGGGTCACCAACTGCCGAAATCACCAGCCGTGAGCCCCTGAGGGTGTAGCATTATCTAGGGTACACCAAAGGCGGTGGGACTACATACACCTGGCCTCCTTGAGGGCCTTGAGCAGAAGGCAGGATATAACATGAAAAGAAAAAGAAAGCTGACCCCTCGCAGAAGGAGGGAATCAGAAAAGATGAGACAAGAGCCAATTAAGGCGGGAAAGGAAGAGACTCCCTAGGCCTCAGATACCCTAATACCATCGGGGTCGGAAGAGAACAAGAGTTGACCAAGTGAAGTCGACAGCAAAGAAGACGGAGAGGAGCCCGGCACAAGTAAGTGGAAGCAATGCCGGACTCAGTTGGGGCCCCGTGGTCGCCAACCCACGTCCCACTAGATGTGAGCCTCTGGGGGAGGAAGAGGAAAAGAGTCGCAAGGACTCAAATCGGGCGAATAAGGAGGCTGAGGTGCCACAGGTTCACTGATATCGGTGTGGGACAAGGCGTATCGTCGTGATGTAACACCGAGTTCTGTTTGATGTATGGTTTCACACGCATGACCCTTTTGTAAAGATTTTCAAGAACCTCTCGGTAAAAGTGTATCTCATTTTCAGAACGCACAAGCAATATCTGCGTCACTAAAATAATCGCTACAAGCAACGTGAATCTAGCTAGGTCCAACACTCACTGATGGCGTATCACATGTGCACCTGCACTCACCAAGTCCCGCACCTTTTAATAATGAAAATGAAAATCCACAGCCTGCTTCCAGTCTCCGACCGGGTCAGGAATGGAATGAATGAAGCCCCTATCTAGCGGCGAGGATATGGACTGTGCCGGCTGCCGAGGCCTGACGCACTCCTCTGGGGCAATGATTAAATGAATGACAGATGAAATGAAATGATAGTGGAGAGTGTTGCTGGAATTAATTTTTTTGACAGGGAAAACCGGAGTACCCGGAGAAAAACCTGTCCGCCTCCGATTTGTCCAGCACAGATCTCACATGGAGTGAACGGACCCAGCGGTGAGAGGCCGGCGTGCTGCCGCCTAAGCCACGGAGGCTTCACCTTTTAATAATAATAATAATAATAATAATAATAATAATAATAATATTGTATGGCCTCGGTGCCGGGTGCAAGCTTTGTTATTTGACACCTAGACGGTAGCTTGCATGTCGAATTCTGTTGTTCCTTGAAGCACTATGAAAGTCAAGGAGGTTAGATATCTAAGCTCCTTGAACACTATAGTGCTTTCTAGAAGAGAACTGAGGAACGTTGTGTTGGCGGAAACTCCCGAGATTAATTTTGCCATTATGAACATGGCCTACTGAATTCAAATGGGTTCTTTGATATGCCAACATCGTATGACATGCGTGTCGTAATTTTTGCCGCCTTTCAAAAATCACTTACCACGGTCAGAAGCGAACCTGCAAGCTTGGGGTTGGTAGTCCGACACGATAACCACTCACCCACCGTGGTAAGTACTTTTTAATAATAATCATTAACTTACTAACATTCATTTCACAGTAGTTGTTGGAAATGCTGTCCTCAATTCTCTAAACACACATTGCACCAACGTAGAAAGTGTTGGTACACTCGCTGTAATCCATCCTCACTGATATTTCGTATCAGTGTAGTTATTTCGTTCTCGAGAGCCTCCAGAGAACGAGGATTGTTTATGGATACCTTTTGTTTGAGATTCGCCCACAAGTTAAACTCGCACGGCGCTGAAACCTACGAAGACATTTCCTGTAAAACTTCTTCATGAGAAGATGCGTTTTCAGTAGGAAAATGCGATGCTTTGTTTTACACCTGACCATGTCCACTGGATACAGTACTTCACAAATCTTAACTCTCTCAACTAAGGTATCTTGCCAGCTAGGAATGTAGTCAAGCTATGAAAGCGTGCGGGTCTTCCCGACACGCTGTTGTGTAACGTTAGATGCTAGTCAACTGTTGCTGACTCAACGCGCTTCGTCTGTCATACGGCGCAGACAAAGGTCCGTTCTTTAGCAAATGCTCTCGCTTTACTTGTCTTGTGTGTGTTTTCAATTGTTTTTATTAAAATATTATCAGTAGTTTCTATAGTACAAACTTCACAGTTGATTTTTTCTTTTACAAGAATGTTACAAATTCTATGTAGAAGAACGAATAATTGTGTTTTCTTACAAATATATTTACGAACATGGTACTTATAAAGAGGTAGACAGTGTTTTCAATTGTATAAATAATAATAATAATAATAATAATATTATTAATAATAATAATAATAATAAGGGAATTGGAAACAGAAGGCGCTTCATGGGAAGTTTCCACATGAGTTGGACCAGCCACACATCGACAAGTTAGCGTCGCACGCATGGCTGACCCACTCGGTCCTCTTTCCGGAAACAGAGGGATTTGTTGTAGCTATCCAAGACCAAGTTGTTGCTACTCGAAGCTATCGGAAATTTATCATAAAAGATCCAGCAACAGAGAGTGAGAAATGTCGCCGCTGTGGCAAATGTAGTGAGACCATTCAACACGTCATATCAGGTTGTTCCCACCTTGCCAACACTGACTACAAACATCGACACGATCAAGTTGCCAACATTATCCACCAGAAACTGGCATTGAAGTACAAACTTCTTCAAAGCTCCGTCCCCTATTGGAAATACACACCATCTGCAGTACTCGAAAATGCCACACACAAGCTCTATTGGGACAGAGGAGTTGTGACAGATGTCGCAGTCAGTAACAACCGGCCAGATATCATTGTCATCAATAAAGTACACAAAGAGGCATTATTGATAGATGTCGCATGTCCCAACAATCAAAACATCCAAACAACAGCTGCTACTAAAATATCTAAGTACACTGAGCTGGCAATTGAGATAAAGCAGATGTGGAAACTTGATTCGGTGACTACCATCCCAATAATTGTATCGTGTACTGGTGTTATACCGAAAACTCTCCATAGTAGTCTATCAATATTGAATCTGCACCCGCAGATATATATTGAACTTCAGAAGGCAGTTCTGTTAAACACATGCCATATTGTTAGGAAGTTCCTTGGTGACAATGCCCTGGCCGAATACTCAGCAAAGCTCGATGATCCAGATGGGAATTTAAGCTCATCCTACAAATGAAGGAGACTCGTGAAGAATGCGTGCACGACATGGATGTGAGGTCTCTGAACAGTGTAATCGTAATTATCTCAGTACAGATGGTTCCTTGCTAAGGCCGAACCAGGCTGTAAAAGAAAATGTAGCCGGTATTTGCCGTGATAATGTTGTCAAACAATAAACTATAATAATAATAATAATAACAAGACTGAGCCCAATGCGATTGTCGAACAAAATCTTTACCTACTTTATGGGTAAGAAAACCAACGGATCGTGGTTCACAGAGGTAGAGAAGGATTTAAAAGAAGTGGAAATTACATAAAACGATATTCAGATGCGTACGCCCCTTAAGATGAAGCTAAAAGAAAACCTGAGTTTCCAGGAAAAGCCTAGACTTACAAGAGGCAAGAAGCCAAGCACATGAGGCGCTACTGGGCGAATATTGGAGCTCGAGGAAG
Source organism: Meconema thalassinum (assembly GCA_946902985.2). Taxonomy (NCBI): domain Eukaryota; kingdom Metazoa; phylum Arthropoda; class Insecta; order Orthoptera; family Tettigoniidae; genus Meconema; species Meconema thalassinum. The sequence continues at coordinate 184,453,013 of OX336393.1, forward strand.
AAAGCAGTTGAATTAACGTGGTCCATAGCTGGCCGAAACGTCAAGAAGAAGAAGAAGAAGAATTACGCAAATAGTACGTTATGGAGAAAAACCGACAGTAGTGGCTACGCTGGCTAAAGCTTAGCATTAGGTCATGGGGCCAAGCTCTCTGCTGACTCGGTAGACGCGTGGGTTCGAGCCCCACCGTCGGCCGTCCTTGAAATGGTTTTCCGTGGTTTCCCCATTTTCAACACCAGGCAAATGCTGGGACGGTACCTTATGACAGGCCACGGCCGCTTCCTTCCACATCCTTGCCCAGTTTCATTCACCATCATTCATTTCATCTCTCATTAACTCCTCTCATGAGGTTGGCGTCAGGAAGGGCATCCGGCCGTAAAAACCATCGCCACAAAGACTTCCATCGCATCTCATCCCCGACCCCGTTGGAAAACGGGAATAATAAGGGGTAGACATACAGTACGTTATGGAGAAAAGAACTAAATTCATTATTTTGAAAATAAAACAAAGAAATTGAATCTTATTTCAAAACTAAAAGGAACATTCACGTCTTGAGTCACAAAATATATACCGGTACTCAAAATGTTTATGTTGCCGTAACTCATTCTATCGCATAAAGTGGATGACGTGATAGGGGCAGATGACCTCCTAGTTCCGCCCCTAAACCTCAATAACTAACAAACTAATGGATGGTCTGGCTGCGTGGCTCAGGGGTAACGTTCTCGCTTGCTGAGCCCAAGGTTGCAGGTTCGAAACCTGGCGCAGTCAGCTGGCATTTGAGGGTGCGCAAATGCGAGGGAGCCGTGTCATACATTTACTGGCACGTTAAAGATCCCCTTCGGGGCAAAATTCCGGCACTCCGGCGTCTCTAAAAGCCAGGGTAGTTAAAAGGGACGTAAAACCAATAGCATTATTATTATTTAAACTAATGGATGACGCGATCATCAGCCATCACGTTATTAACTAATCGGAAATTAGGGTTTCGTTCAAATAGAGGGTTCTCCGTAAATCAGCGGGATCCACACACTCTGGGCATACATTATCAAAGCACCGTGTATAAAACAAAATAGATGACATGGTTACTATAAACACTCTGTAGGTGTGAGCATGTCCTACCTTGAGATGACGAGAGACACGCCACCGAAATATCCGAGCGCGCGGGGCACCTGCTCATGACGCGACCGTCCGACTGCCACTGGTCTTGTTGCTGGCGCAGATTGTCAACAAGTAACGCGCGCGCAATCGATACCGGAAGCTCATCCGGCCCGTTACTTTCAGCTGATTGGAGTCATGACGTCACACCCACAAGGCACCTGTCCTCGCGTCACGCGCGCTTTGATTTACGTTACTGTCAACGCCACCTGCGGGGCACGTTCGCAGAATGGAGAAGAAACGCCCCGGATCAAGCATCGCTTGTTCCTCATTCTTATCGAGAAATCATATGAGGGGTCTAGATGCAAAACTCACATTCTCCACTTTTGTTCGAAATTGAGTTAGCGAGGCATTCTTATACTTCGTTTCCAACTACACACGACTATCTCAGTGCTGAAAAGCCAAACTCAAAATATCCAGTGGTTTTCAAATGCAAAGCACTCAATTTAGATGCAAAACTAACATTCTCCACACTGATTAGTTGCAAAGAGCACATTCTCCCTGTTGGCCAATCACAAGACAGCTTCTGGTCATGTGACTTTCCACAGCTACAAGCCATTATTATGAGTCTATTGTCTGTTCAACTCGTAACCCCTACATAATAAATAAATAAATAAATAAATAAATAAATACGTGCATTCCAACAATGCAATTGGTTTCATTTGTCTAAATTTTTCACAAACTGGGCCAACTTGTCTATTGATTTGTCTGAAGTAATTAATTTTGTTTTGTGTCAAAAGTAACATTCTCCAACTCGCTCAGACACAAAACTCACAATCTCCAATGTTTGGATGCAAAAGTCACATTCTCCAAAATTAAAACCTATTTTTCAGATAAATTAATATAAATAATGAAACTTAGTTTATACAAGAAGGTGTAATTAAGTATAGCCTGCAACAAAAGCAAAGTTGCTTAGAGATTCCATTAGTTACATACATTTAAGAAGTTCCTTTTAGTTCCTGTAAAATTAGAAAAAGTGGATAACGTGAGTTTTGCATCTAGATCCCTCATATGGACTCAACCATTTTTCAATTGAAACGCATGAAGTCAAGTTGGGAGCAATATTGCATGGAAACAAATGAAAGGTTCAATATTCTAGAGGCGAGCAAATTAGCTCTGGTTTCGCTCGGTATTGGAGGCTTCCGAATGGCCGGTAACGTATCGCAGCAAGGCCACTTGTCAAATATTCCCGCTAAGTGAGAATGTAGTCTCGATAAGACCGGAATTCCTTATTCTATGCGTGGTCGACAGTGCAAATTTCATAAAGGAAGAATCCAGGTTCACTCAAGCCGTAACACGTGTCAAGGAAAAGCCCTCTTTACCACGGGATGTGAACCATTCCTCATTCTTACCGTCGACAAATATAAAACACTATTGTTATCCATTTATGAGTGACATTTGTAACATGACTTATCTCAGTAAAGAAGAAACGTTAGGACCAGCAAACTGGAAATGCGGCTGGGAACCAGGTACATAGTCCATTCACACACACCGACCATAATCCACCTCGTAAGTCACTTATTGTACTTGGCCAAACAAATCTTAATGTTTTTAAAATTGTTATCATATTGTAAAGCGTTTAGTATTAAATAAACTCTCACAAATTCGGACTAACTAGGTCCAGTTTTCTATAATATTGTACTGTACAGTACATGCATAGTTATCTGAAGCTGTAATTAGGAATATAATATACAATGTAGACCTATGTAGAATATCGAAGATGGTTTGAAAGGAAACAGATCACTGGAGCAGTGTTTATCGACCTTACAGCTGCATATGATACTGTCAACCATAGACGTCTCCTCATGAAACTATACAATGCTACGAATGATTATCAGCTTACCTGCTTCATAAGAAATCTCCTTGAAAATAGAAGATTTTTCGTCGAATTTCAGGGGAAAAGAAGCAGGTGGAGATCACAGAGGAACGGATTACCTCAGGGAAGTGTGCTCTCTCCGTCATTGTTCAACATCTACACCAATGACCAGCCGCTACCTGTAGGAACACAAAGCTTTATCTATGCAGATGACTGTGCCATCACCACTCAAGACTCTCCTGCTTTGACGCTATTGAGCAGAAACTATCTAATGCACTTACAGAGCTGTCTGCTTACTACAAGGAGAATCAGCTGAGTCCAAACCCCAATAAAACACAGACTTGTGCCTTCCACCTTAAAAATAAAATGGCAAACAGAACCCTTAAAATCACTTGGGAAGGAACCACATTAGAGCACTGCATCTCACCAAAATATCTTGGAGTTACCCTCGACCGTGCTCTCACTTACCAGAAACACTACTCGAACACCAAGCAAAAAGTGGCAGCCAGAAATAATATTATAAGGAAGAGAACGGGTACTACCTGGGGGGGACATCCCAATACTGTGAGAACCTCTTCCATTGCTCTATGTTACTCTGCTGCGGAATATGCATCCCCAGTATAGTACAAGTCAACCCACGCCAGGAATGTAGATACAGCTCTAAACGATACCTGTCGCATTATTTCCGGATGTCTAAAGCCTACTCCTTTGGATAAATTGTACAGTCTTGCTGGCATTGCCCCTCCTAATATTCGTCGTGAGATTGCAGCAAAAATTGAGAAGAAGAAGGGGGTAACATCTAAAGCTCACCCTCTGTATGGATACAAGCCAGCTACTTCGAGACTCAAATCAAGGAAACGTTTCCTCAGAATTACCGAGGCTCTTAAGGGGACACCTCAACAATCCCGAATCCATCTATGGCGTGCAAGCTGCAATCGCTCCGAAGAATGGCTGACACCTAGTGAAGAACTACCACCTGGTCATATGGAGAAATGGAGTACCTGGAGATCTCTGAACAGATTACGGGCAGGCGTGACAAGATGTAAAAGAAACCTGCAGAAGTGGGGTTTCGAAATCGAGTCCTCATTGTGTGAATGTGGTGTAATCCAGACTACGTCTCATTTGTTGCAGTGCAGCAGGTGCCCTCAAACATGCACAGTACAAGATTTGCTTCAGGCGAGAGAAAATGCACTGGATGTCGCTTACTTCTGGGCAAAAGTAGTACAGACTCTTGTTTGTTTAGTGTGACTTTGCATTGTATTTAATCCAGTAAGAGTTTTAATGTATACATATATAGTATTAATGCTTCTGATACGAATAAATAATACATAAATACCTATGTAATTGTTAAGGAAATACTGTATAAGCTGAACGTCATAATATGAACATACTGTATTAAATTAAAGTTCCAATACATATTCAAAGATTTTATATGCATCCCTATATACATTTTGTCTCATAAATTTACTGATGTATATTTACCCCTAACACTCATCTTAGTTACCGTATTCTAGCGTGGGCAACAGTACGATACCTCCACACACTTTTAAGCAATCATAGAGATAGAATTAACACAATGTAACAGTAACTCGTCATGTGGGCTTCAAAAAGCGAACTGAGCAGGCTCTGCCTTTGTTGTGTGCCTGTGACCAATAATTATATGCCTATATACGGTACTTATTATTGACCGCGAGTGGAGTGAACGGGAAGGGAGAGGGATGCTATCGACATTTTGGTGCAAATAATGTCTGGTGCAATACTGAGGCGATGAAAATGTGTCCGAATTATCCAAATTCCGGATTAGTGAAGCTCGAAATAGTAAAGGTTCACTGTATTTCAAATCTATACATCAATTGAAGAAAAATGATACCAAACAATGTATAATTTACATTTGTTTCGTAAATTAATACCGCAAGAAAGGAACCATAACTTTGATGGACTGTTATTTTTGATTTTGTGTTCTTTGTGGTCCATTAGAGTATTTTATACGTTGTTTGCTATCATTTTATTTGTAATTACGTCTAGAATCGATATATATCAAACATGTTACGATAAGTTTCTTTAAATTATTTATCTTCCAAGCTCGGATTCACCCACGCACTCTGCGAGCGATCATTCCTCAACCGCCACAAGAACAGTGTCTTGGAGCTCAACACACTTTCTTAGCAGATACAACTGGGGATGGTGACAGACCGATCGCGCAGGCGACCGCTAACTTGTGTCTAATGAAGGAAAGATCAGGGAAGGGAGTGGGAAGGAAGTCGGCCGTGCACCTGTTGAAAGGAACCATCCCGGCATTTGCCCGGGGGTGAAAATGGGAAACCACGGAAAAAAAGCACAGTCGAGGTGGGGTGTTCAAACCCACGCTCTCCCGATACCAGCACAAGGTAGTGCTCTCGGTCACCGTCATCGGTGAAAATCAAAGTAAATTTAAAAAACGTTCGATAGACTACAGTAGGTAATTCATGCGGTGGGAGAACGGCTGGTCCTATACCAGGCCCAAAACAACTGTGAACATGAGGGAGGAGCCAGATTCACGCGCTCACCCACGCCAGCCAATTGCATAGTGCGGCGTTGTCTAGTTAACTGCGCACTTTGCGATCGCTGTGCCGTACGAAATCTCTATTTCTCTCCGCGCACGAAAATCATTAAATATCCAATTATTTAGATGAACCTATATTACAGAGCTAAGCATTCTGAAGCTGACTGTGCAAACCCAGTGTCGCTACGACTAGCCGTTCGAGAGATATCATCTGCCCTTGAACTCAAGGGATAGAGTGAAGAATGGTTAGGTGTTGAAATATTTCGTTTCGCTGGGTAAGATAACTAAGAGTGACAGCATTGCTGTATCAATTCAGTAGTGGAGTTTATAGAAGTTAGTGCTGTGAGCTGAAGTTTTGAACTCATAACAATGTTCCGTAGCAAGCCGAGTGGCAGTCGAACAGCCAGGCAAGAAATATAATTTTCAGGGTATACGGCCTTTTAAAGAACCTTTCGAATACAGAAGTACGTGAAAACACAAAATCTGATAACCTGTATTGTTGTGTGTCGGCAATTATGTTTTCTTTTTTTAAATTGAGTCTAATAAAACTCACCTCTTCACAGTCTTACCTCACGAGGCATAGAGTACCCGGTTCTAACCCTGAGACCAGAACTAAATGTCTAGATTGAGCCGTGAATCGAATTTGGACATCATGGGTGACAGCAAGAGTTGTTGTTGTTGTTGAAGATGATGATTGTTGTAGGGGCTTTGTGACATCGTGGTCTTCTAGCCCCGTGTATTTGGGTGTGTGTGGAATTTATCTGATATCCTGTGACACTGTGATGTCTGAAGTAGTGTGTATATTTGTAATTGTGGAAGGATTTGCGTAGGAAGCGGCCGTGACCTTACGTTAGGTACCATCCCGGCATTTGCCTGAAGTAGAAGTGCGTATCCACAGAAGAACCACTTCCATGATGGCTGAGGTACGAATCCAACCCACATATTCCCAGGTTTGCATCACAAGGCTGAGTGTACCCTGTTCCAGCCCTCAGACCAGAATTATTTCTTGGGAATCTTACCCGGGACTCCGCGGTGACAGCCAAGAATGGACAGCAATATGCTAGCCAGTACACCACAAGGTGGTCTCCAATAAACAAAAACTTATCCCAACAAATTGTTGTCTCTGTTTCTATTACCTTATAAGGGGCCAACACGCAATGTTACTCAGAATGGCTTGGGGTGTAGATTACGTCTTGTGATATAATAACGTTGTAATTGTTGTTTTTTATTTGAAGGGCTTGGACGTATTGGTACTTTAGCCCCGTGTACTTGTCTGAAAATCTGAGTTACTGTGGTGTCTGTATTAGAGTGTGTGTATTATTATTATTATTATTCAGGTGAGGATTGGGAAGGAGGTGGCCGTGCCCTTAAGTTAGGAACCATCCCGGCATTTGCCTAGAGTAGAAATGAGAAACCACTTTCAGGATGACTGAGGTAGGAATCCAACCGACATCTTCCCAGTTTTGCCTCACGAGGTTGAGCGAACCCTGTTCCAGCCCTCAGACTAGAATTAAATAGCTTGGCAGAGCCGGGAATCGAACCCGGACCTCTTGGGCGACAGCCAAGAATGCTGGCTGCTAAACCAGTAGGTGCTCACTTGTACAAATAGCGTTTGTGTGACATCTTATATCTGCCTCATATCACATTGTGCGCACTCCGTTGTGAGGAGAGATATTCGTAGGATTAGGCTTCCCAACTCGTACATGCAATTACATTCGGAGCGGCTTGTGTTCAGGGAGAAGGTCGTGTGTATACTGCGAGCGTAGAGCAGTGTCATCTCCTGCCAGTCTCTCTGTGGCAACAGTGCTCCACTGGACGCGCGCTACTGGGCGAGCCCATACTCACAGTTGTTTTGGGTCTGGTATAATCCCCTGCGTTTGTGTGTGAGTGGACCTTGTACCTCGTTCCCAGCCGCATTCCCAATTTGCTCTCCCAATAGCAGCTTTAAGTCTGACATTATTAGAAAGGAAATTTACAGATATAACAAGCACATGCAGAATGATTTTCAGGTAATATTATTGTTACTTAAACAAGAACAAGTAGTTCCGTGACGAACTAAAGAGCCTACTATTCTTAAAATTTAAGACTCATGCCAATCTATATAGACCTATCTAAAGTCTATTCGCCGAGTCGAGACAGTGCCCCAGGCTACCCGGACAGGGAATCACGCCCAGTTCACGTCATCGGCTCTGCCGGACAGGGGTAGCCAGAAGCTCCGAGATCATTAGTTTTGCTGTAGCCCTAGAAAAGACAAGACTTGCTGCACTGTGCTGTGCTGCACTGTGTACTGTTGCCAGTCATAAGTAGTTAAGAACTTATTAATAAATTAGATAAATACATTTAAGAACGATAAATGAACCTCGCTGTAGCATGTAACCGATAAGTCAGTCCGCTTCACATGTAGTCTATACACAGCACTGAAGTTGGCGATGTTCAACAGGCACAGCTCTATGTACCCCTTGTGGGCAGCCCTGCAATCACGTGTACAACTGTGTTTACTTCCACTATATCGACACGGCGAACAGACTTAAGAATAATGACGAAATCAAGTTGGTAATACTAACATTTGTAAGTACTGCAGTTTGAAATACACCTGAAATAGTGTACCCTAATAGAGTAACTGCTGGACAAAACGGAGGCAGACAGGTTTTCCTCCGGGTACTCCGGTTTTCCCAGTCAAAATTTCATCCCAGCAACACTCTCCACTATCATTTCATTGCATCTGACATTCATTTAATCATTGACCCAGAGGAGTGCGTCAGGCCTCGGCAGCCGGCACAGTTCATATCCTCGCCGCTAGATGGGGGCCTCATTAATTCCATTCCTAACCCGGTCGGAGGCTGGAAGCAGGCTGTGGATTTTCATTTTCACTACAGTTGGCAACCCTGGTGACTCTGAATATATTCTTAGTTCCATGTCTTAAGGCATAGAATGCACATATACAATTATGTTGAAGTCTAATGGATAGCATGGACGTTACATGCTGTTTGATATTGGATTTATCAGTGCGCGTAAAATTATGTTGGGAACAATGTCATGTATGTGATGCTCAGAATTAATCTGAAGTATTTCGATCTATTATAGTGCCAATTCTTGATAACATCTATATGTTAGTATAGAAGTTACATATAATTAAAAATTGAAACTATCAGAAAACTTAGAATCATGTTGGCAGCACTGAGGTATATTAGTTACTCCAAATTAATCTAGAATGGCAGGTACTATTCGTGCGCAAATTTTAAAGCAATGGCTTGTATACTTTCTGATATATTGATATTAGGCTTAAACAAATATAGAGAGCATTTATTAACAGTTGGCAACCCTGCTGGTTCCTACGAATACGCTTAGTCATAACTGTTATGGTACAAAAAGCACATACGAAATATGGTTGAAATCCATTTGTTAGTATAGAAGTTATATGCATTTAAAAACTGGACCTATCAGCAGACTTAGAATTGTGTTGGCAGCAATGATATATATAAGTTACACCAAACTAAGGTAGAATGACTGATACTATACGTGTGCAAAGTTTAGAGCTGTTGGATTGCATCCTTTCTGATATATTAATGAAAATGAAAATCCACAGCCTGCTTCCAGTCTCCGACCGGGTCAGGAATGGAATGAATGAAGCCCCTATCTAGCGGCGAGGATATGAACTGTGCCGGCTGCCGAGGCCTGACGCACTCCTCTGGGGCAATGATTAAATGAATGACAGATGAAATGAAATGATAGTGGAGAGTGTTGCTGGAATGAAATTTTGACAGGGAAAACCGGAGTACCCGGAGAAAAACCTGTCTGCCTCCGTTCTGTCCAGCACAGATCTCACATGGAGTGACCGGGATTTGAACCACGGACTCAGCGGTGAGAGGCCGGCATGCTGCCGCCTAAGCCACGGAGGCTTGCTGATATATTAATATTAGGGTTAAAACATAGAGAGATCATTTAATAACATTTGGCATCCCTGGTGGCTCTTTAGAATACGCACAGTCATATCTGTTATAGTACACATAATACATACAAAATTTGGTTGAAATCCAATCAATAGTACAGAAGTTACATACATTTAGAAATGGGACTTATCGGCCGGCTTAGAATCATGTTGGCAACACTGGCATGTATGGACTTCTGAAAATTAATCTGGAATGTTATTATCTATATGTGTGCCAATTTGTGAATAGTTAGCATGCATAACCTCTGAGCTATCCAACATACAGCTCAAATTTCAATTCTGATTTTTCAGCAGTTGGTAGCACTGACGTCAATTTCTAATATTGCCGTACGATATTCTGTTATAGATCTTGACTCTTACCAAATTTGGTTTCGATAGCTGCAGCCATTTAGGAGTTGATAGGGGAGGTTTTAGAGGACAGACAGACACACATTTTTGCAGATCGATCTCATGAGACTACTTCTACCTCATTTTTGCAAAATGAGAAAAGTAGGCTAAAAAGTGGACGTGTGTGCTTGTGAAGTTGATTTTTAAAGCGTTATCGTCTACTGTACTTGAGCAAATTAAATCAGCAGAACGATTGGTTTCCCTGTAACTTGTGTTGTATCTTTATTGCACAACACCCCGCAGTACCGCATGACCAGACCATGCTGGCCAAACAAAACTGTCGATAATGATCGTTCTCGATACTAGAGAATAGGTGTTCAGAATCCAGCATTTCCACCTACCAGGCTGAGTGCAACTGGGAAGCTGTTAGTCCGGCTCTACAATAATCATTCAATGATTTACTACCGGGTGAGTTAGCCGTGGTCCTTACGGCGTGGCTGCAGGCAGTCGCTCACATCCAGAGGGCAGGAGGCTTAAATCCTCCCGCCGGCAACCTTGAAGATGGTCTTCTGTGGTTTCCCATCTTCCTTCCAGGCAAATGCCAGGGTTGGTCCCTAACAATAGGCCACAGACGCTACCTTCCAATTCCTCGTCCATACATTCACACCTTCCTCCCCAGACAACACTCCACACGCGACGGTACTTGTAGCTCACAATTCCACATAGAAGCAGCTACAAACTCGGGCGAGCCGAACATGTCATCGGACACTCCCAGCACTAAAACCCATACGCTAAAAGAACAAGAGATTTCTTAACGCTTATTAACTTGTATTTGCACTTTCTCACGTGTCTTCTAAGCATATTGTTACGTGCCACCCCCCTAGTGGCACTTTTGTTAACTGGATTACGGTGGGTTGAAGCACAACACAGATTGTTTCTTTAAAGAAATAATTAACTTTATTGCGGCCAGAAAATTACACTACTCATCAGCAAATACAAGCAATTGGAACCTTACTCCAGTTTCCTCAAGTCTCTTCCTTGAGCGCTCTTGGCCCTTTCACTTGTCAACAGACCACAGAAGTTAATCCGTCCTAATGAGTACGGTGGCCTTGACAGAAACTACCCGCTCCTCTCCCTTATGTACACCGACTAAAGTTACTTACGATCGCTTGCTGCAGGCTGTTCACAAGCTGGGGGAAACAATGTCACTGGATTTCGTAACTCGCACGGCACTTCGTCACCACACTTCTGTCGCTCAGGAAAACACGCACTAGCTCAGAAACACACACCCACAGAAAGCTCAGTCCCCTCACTTTGAGGCCACTTATATAGCAGGCTGGTGACTCAATGAATTCTAGAATTGTCCAGGACACACGCCTTCTAGAGATTTCCTTCACTGGCTGGGTCACGAATATTCTGGACCATCCCTTTCACTTCGCAGCCCGTTGCGTAACGCGCACGTAATATACTGAGGCAGAGCAAACACAACCTGGGGGCAGCTGTGACTCAACGCGGCGAGGCGACAAAACAAACTCACAGCCGTAACACCACCCCCTTCCTAAAAGGCTGATCGTCCCGATCAATCATTGGTCCGTCTGGGTCCCTCCGTAGACTTCCAGGCGATCTCGATGCACGATCTTCATCTTCGCTTCGGGCTCCGCTGGATCCTGTAGACGACATCGTTGATCCGTTTCACGACTCGGTACGGGCCCTCCCAGGACTTCTGCAGTTTGGGTGACAGGCCTTCCTTCCGTAATGGGTTGAAGAGCCAGACCAGGTCGTCCTCGTGGAATCCGCCGGCATCCGTCTGTTGGTCGTATCGGGTCATCATTCGGTCGGTCTCGATCCGCAGTTTCCTCCTCGCGAACGCGTGCACGTCCTCCAGTTGGTCAACCAGTTCTTGACAAAACTGGCTTACCGGGACCGGATCATTCCCAGGTCGGCCGAAAGCAAGATCGACAGGTAGACGGAGCTCCCACCCAAACATGACCCGGGCTGGTGTGCACCCGGTGGCTTCATGCACGGCGGCGCGGTAGGCCAGGAGAAATAGTGGAAGATGTTTGTCCCAATCCCTCTGGTGCTCGCTGACGACTATTCGGAGATGGTTCTCGATGGTGCGATTGAATCGCTCTACCATCCCGTCGGACTGAGGGTGTAGCGGCGTTGTCCTTGTCTTCCGGATTCCCAGCAGCTGGCATAGGTTCTGGAACACCTGCGACTCGAAGTTCCTCCCTTGGTCGGAGTGCAGCTCCAGGGGTACTCCGTACCGGCTGACGAATTCCTTCACCAGGGTCTCGGCAATCGTCGCGGCTTCTTGGTTAGGGAGCGCATACGCCTCCGGCCATTTGGTAAAGTAGTCGCTGACGACCAATATGTAGCGGTTCCCCGCCTCGCTTAACGGGAATGGCCCAGCAACATCGATGGCCACTCTCTCCATGGGGCCGCCCACGTTGTAGGTCTTCAGTGGACCCCGTCGTCTTCGTCCTGGGCCTTTGCTGGCTGCGCAATCATGGCACCTCGCGCAGTGGTTCTCTACGTCAGTTCGGCATCCGATGCAGTAGAACCGCTCTCTCAGCTTCTCCAGGGTCTTCTTTATCCCTAGGTGTCCACCAGATGATCCTCCATGGACTTCCTTCAGGACTTCCTCCGTCATAGCCTTTGGAACGATGACTCGTTCCCGAGATGTCTTCCCGTCGGTGCTCTCCCAGGTACGGCATATGAGGCCATCCCTCACAACCAGCGAGTCCCACTGCGCCCAGTAGGACTTAAACTTGGGGCTGCAGTCACTCAGAATGTTCCACCCGGGTCTGGGGACACAGGCCCTCTTCCATTCGGCTATCAGTCCCAGGTCATTATCTTCTGCTTGTGCCCGCATGAAAGATTCGCGGCTCCAGCTCCCTTGAAGTTCCACGGTAGTCCTTCGGCACTGTATCCCGGTGTTCTCCTCCCTTCGGGCACAGAAGGTGCAGTCTTCGGGCCACGGTCTTCGCGACAGGGCGTCGGCGTTAGAATGCAGTTGGCCTTTCCTGTGCTGAATCTCAAAGTTGTACTGTTGAAGCCTCTCTAACCACCGCGCGAGTTGACCCTCGGGCTGCTTGAAGTTCAGGAGCCACCGCAGGGATGCATGGTCGGTCCTGATGAGAAATTCTTGCCCGTACAGGTACTTGTGGAAGTGTTCAATGGTCTTCACGATGGCGAGCAGCTCCTTCCTGGTGACACAGTAGTTCCTTTCTGGCTTTGACAAGGCCTTGCTGAAGTAGGCCACTACTCTCTCCTCGCCGTCCACTACTTGCGACAGGATTCCCCCTATGCCAAAGTCGCTGGCATCGGTATCGACGATGAACCTTGTTCCAGGTCTGGGGTAGGCCAGAATAGGCGCGGTGCACAGAGCCTGCTTGAGTTGTTCGAAGGCACTGTGGCATTCTGCTGTCCACGTGAAGAGTTGGTCCTTCTCAGTCAGTCGATGTAAAGGTTTGGCGATGTCGGCGAATCCTTTCACGAAGCGACGGTAATAAGTGCAGAGTCCCAGGAAGCTTCGTAGTTGGGACTTGTCCTTCGGAACTGGCCACTCCCTCACAGCTGCGGTCTTCTTTGGGTCGGTGCGCACCCCCTCCTCGGAGACGATATGCCCAAGGTACTGGACCTGCTTCTGGAAGAGCTGACACTTCTTGGGGCTCAACTTCAGCTGGGCATCCCGTAGCTTCATCAAGATCTCCTTCAGGTTGCTGTAGTGCTCCTCGAAGCTTCTCTCCAGAACGATGACGTGGTCTAGGTAGACCAGGCAGGTCTTCCAGTGTAGTCCCCTCAGAATGGACTCCATTAGCCTTTCGAAGGTCGCGGGGGGGTTGCACAGACCGAATAGCATGACGGTGAACTGCCAGAGCCCGCTGCCCACAGAGAACGCAGTTTTCTCGCGGTCCTTAGGGTGGACCTCCACCTGCCAGTAGCCACTCTTCAAATCCAAGGTGGAGAACCATCTCGACCCTGATATGGTGTCCAGGGTGTCGTCGATCCGGGGTAGAGGGTAGCTGTCCTTCTTCGTGACGTCATTCACCCGCCTGTAATCCACGCAGAACCTGGTGGAACCGTCCTTCTTCTTCACTAGCACAACCGGAGAACTCCAAGGACTATGTGATAGCTCGATCACCCCTTGCTCCTTCATCTCTTCTACCATCCGGTCGACTTCGGCTTGCTTGGCGAGCGGGACACGTCGGAATGGGGCCCTAATCGGTGCGCTGTCCCCAACGTCGATTCTGTGCTGGACCAAGCTTGTCCTGCCGAAGTCTTTGCTCCCCACGGAGAAGACGTCCTGGAATTCGCGTAGCAGGTCCTGAAGTTGGCGTGATTGTACCTCGGCTAAATGGTCCTGGGATCCTTGGTACAGCTTCTGTAGTTCTTCTGGCAGTGTGCGTCTTCTTCGGTTGTCCGTCTGCAGGTGTCCGTCCGTCGTATCTGTGATGCGGGCAATCCAGGTAACGGGCTCGCAGACCCCTAAGTTGGTGAACCGTAATGTTGTAGTCGTTCAGGTTGGACAGGCGGACGTACGGCCGAGACGTCGTTTTGATGAGGGTCTTGGCAATTAGCAATCCTTTTGTTTGGATGTCCTCATATTTTGGTTCGATGACAGCTGCCACTCCCTCAGCAGTTCCGTCGACAATTACGGCAGCGCTGACCTCCGTCCTGGCGGGAACGATGACGTCTTCTCTCAGCCTTACTCGTCGTGCGGTGATGGACTCGTGCGCAGGTTGCAAAGCAAGTTCCTCACCTCCGAAGTGCAGAGTGTTGGTACTCAGATCCAAGAAGTCCAGTCCGATGATCACTTCACTTGATACGTCAGCCACAAGCACTGGATGCTTTATCGCCCGTCGACCAATGACGAACTCCAGTGATGCTTCGCCATGTACCGGTGAGGTCTCTCCGGTCGCGGTTATTAGCTGGAGGTTCCTTTGTGTGGATCGCGCTCTCCACTTCGGGATCACGGTGGGACTGACGATGGTCCTCGATGCTCCCGTGTCGGTTAGCATGGGCCAACTCTCTCCGTTGACGACTCCGTCGACCATCAGGCTGCTATTGTCCCTCCGTAACTTCGTCACACGAACTTGGACTGCCGGGGCTTGACGACTGTCACAAGCCAACCTTTGCCTCCCAAGGCTGACTGATACTTGCTTTCCTGGGCCGCGCGGTTTCCCTACGACTGACTGTCCCGACGGAAACCCTTGGCGGCGGCGATCACCGCAGTCCTTGCTCAGGTGGCCTCTCATACGGCAGGTCCAGCAGGTCGGTAGTCCTCTTCCGGGCCGCCTCTCCGGATGTCCTTCGGCTACGTTTTTGTTGGTGGTACTGCGACTCTTGAAGAACCGGCCTAGCGCCTCCATCAGTTCATCGGCCAGGGGCTTGGTCTTGTCGGCTTTGGCTGGTTCGTCGACGTCCACCAGACGCACCCGCGCGCGCATTCTAGATACCTGCTTTGCCGTCTCGAACTCAAGTGCGTGGCTCAGCGCATCTGTCAGGGTCTTATTGCGCGCGAGTCGCAGCGCCTGTTGAGTGTCCGAGTCCCGTAGCCCGTCGGTGAAAGTCTGCGTCGCTATCTGCTCCAGAAAGTCGGCCGGAGCTGTTGGGTAGGCGAGCCTTACGAGACGTGCGATGTCCATCTCGAACTCCTGCAGGGTTTCCACGTTCTTTTGCACCCGGGTCCGGAGCTGCATCTGGTAGGCCTGCTGAAGATGGCTATCTCCATATCGGGACTCCATATGGGCGATCAGTGAAGCGTAGTCCTGGGATCCAGTCGGGATGGCCTGAAGGACGTTAAGGGCTTCACCTCTCAGCGCTACAATGAGAGCTGTAGCCTTTTCTGTGTTGTTCCAGTTATTTATGGAACAGGCTGTCTCGAACTGACGTAAGTAGGTGCTCCACGGGACCTTTCCGTCGAAGGTTGGGGGCGTCACTCTGCTATGTCCCGTTCCTGATATTCCCGGTGTAACGGTGGGCGGGCGTTGGCGCAGCTCGGCAACTTCCTCTCGTAGAGCGTTGAATTTCTCTTCCACCCCCGTCAGTGGGCGTTGGCGCAGCTCGGCAACTTCCTTTTGTAAGGCGTTGAATTTCTCCTCCACCCCCATCAGCGGGCGTTGGCACAGCTCGGCAACTTCCACTTGTAAGGCGTTGAATTTCTTCTCCACCCCCATCAGCGGTCGTTGGCACAGCTCAGCAGCTTCCACTTGCAAGGCGTTGAATTTCTCCTCCACCCCCATCAGCGGGCGTTGGCGCAGCTCGGCAACTTCCACTTGTAAGGCGTCGAACTTCTTTTCCACTGCTGCGACTTCCTCACGTAGGCTCTGTTCTAATTTCCTTTGGCTCTCCTCTAATTTCGTCAGCAGACACTCTTCCAGATTTTTCTGGCCATCCAGAAATTTGGCGGTTAGGTCCTCTGCTAACTTATTCTGGCTGTCCTTCAGGTCCTCTGCTAGCTTATTCTGACCGTCTTCTAATTTGGAAGTTAGGTCCTCGGCTAAACTTTTCTGACTGTCTTCTAGCTTCTTCTGGCCGTCTTCTAATTCGGCAGTTAGGTCCTTGGTTAAATTCTTCTGGCCGTCCTCCATCTTCTTCTGGCCGGCCTCCATTTTGGTTTCCATGCCATTTAACTTTTCTAGCAATGCTTCCAATTGCGCCTCCATTTTAGTTGTTTGTCTTGTAATGGACATGCACTCACAGTAAAATTAGAGAAAATGACCTGCTCGGGTTTTGAAACCAGGACCGCCAGGTGTTGTGCTTGTGCTTGAGTTCGTTACCCGGCTTCTGACACCAGTTGTTACGTGCCACCCCCCTAGTGGCACTTTTGTTAACTGGATTACGTTGGGTTGAAGCACAACACAGATTGTTCCTTTAAGGAAATCATTAACTTTATTGCGGCCAGAAAATTACACTACTCATCAGCAAATGCAAGCAATTGGAACCTTACTCCAGTTTCCTCAAGTCTCTTCCTTGAGCGCTCTTGGCCCTTTCACTTGTCAACAGACCACAGAAATTAATCCGTCCTAATGAGTACGGTGGCCTTGACAGAAACTACCTGCTCCTCTCCCTTATGTACACCGACTAAAGTTACTTACGATCGCTTGCTGCAGGCTGTTCACAAGCTGGGAGAAACAATGTCACTGGATTTCGTAACTCGCACGGCACTTCGTCACCACACTTCTGTCGCTCAGGAAAACACGCACTAGCTCAGAAACACACACCCACAGAAAGCTCAGTCCCCTCACTTTGAGGCCGCTTATATAGCAGGCTGGTGACTCAATGAATTCTAGAATCGTCCAGGACACACGGCTTCTAGAGATTTCCTTCACTGGCTGGGTCACGAATATTCAGGACCATCCCTTTCACTTCGCAGCCCGTTGCGTAACGCGCACGTAATATACTGAGGCAGAGCACACACAGCCTAGGGGCAGCTGTGACTCAACGCGGCGAGGCGACAAAACAAACTCACAGCCGTAACAATATAAGTTTACGAACACTGCAAGCACTGCAGCTCTCTAAACGTTGTCTTCTTGGAGGAGTGTAGCTCTCACATCTGATTACTGCATTATGTTAAGATAAAATTTTTACGGAATTTTAATTAAACCTTCTGGCATATATTTGAGAACTTAGCATATGGACCTTAGTATTTGGCGGGGAAGTGTTCATGGGTGTTGTTTCTTTGCTAGGTCTATGGCTCAATTTACATTGCTGTCACACAGGCAGGGCGCAGAGCAATATCGAGCATCAGGAGAAATGTAATGTTAGTTGGGTTTCATGAAATTATATAACAAGGGGCTGGTGAGCCAATCTGTTGGTTGGTTGGTTCCTCAGTTTAGGGGCTGCGACAACGCGGTCATGTAACCCCGTGTACTTTGGGTATGTGTAGAAACTGTCTGATAACCGGTGTTAATTGTGATGGTTGTATTAGTGTGTGTATCTGTTTTTTAATTCAAGTAAGGACTGCAACTTTGCATTTTTCAAATAGTTCCTACTTTTGGCGCCAATCGCCACCATCAACGACTACTAGGCCTAGTTCAGAACTTAGCTACTAGACGCCACCGCAGTCGGCTCTTGGCAATGTAGAAACCTAAGAGCGTTGTTTACATTCCTAACCTATACAATTTAGATTCACACAGGTATAATTAGTGGAAGGTTCTTTAACATGCCATAAATTTATGACATGGGACCGCCGCGCCGGCTTTACTTTCCCTCCGAAGGAAGACATACTAAGGGATTTTAACACTCTTAATTGCATTATGTGTAGGGCGCTACTATAAAGGAGCTCTAGGTGTAGCCGTGGAAATACAATCAATCAATCCCCATATCCAATGTTTCTTCCTGGAGAGCTCACCCTTTGTCCGCGGGATTCTTGCTTCACTGTCAGTATAACTGTAGCACCAGCTTATAATCATTTGCATACAGAGCTCTTCTACTCTGAGGTATAAGTTATGGCAGAGAACAAGACAGGTTATCCCAGAGATAAAATACTCTTGTCCTCAAATAAATTGTATGCAATAAAACACTACTGTTTACTTTGGTATCATTCTTTAACATTTCAATTGACCTCATGGCGTAGCAACTAACACTCTTGAGTGTCACGGTGAAGGTCTGGGTTCTATGCCCGAATCTGCCATGAAATTTAATTCTGGTCTGAGGACAGGTACAGGGTTCAGTCAGCTTCGTGAGTTTGGAATGAAAAGAGGTGGGTTTAATTCCTTTCTCATCCACCCCAAATGCAAATGCTTGGATAGTAGGCTATGCATATTAGAACTCTTCCACCCCCTACCAAAATCCTTGCCCTAATTACAAATGCGCACTATAAAGCCTTTTCATCTGCTCTGCTCTTATGTTATCTAGGTTTGCCTCATTTTGATTTATTAACGTCGTTTCCCAGATCTGTTATAGCGAAATCCTGAGTGTGTTCAGTTTTTGACACTCGATTCTCTTCGATGACAACGCTTTGCAATTTCCTCTCATATTTTGCCACCATTCTGCCTCTACATATAGTTCTGCCATTATTCAAAAGTTGATGACTATCAACACTCTATTATGTTTCATGATATTGAAAACATTAATAGCAGAATATCGAGATACACGGATGAAATTTCACACTGTAATGGAGGTAGTGATGCGATTCGAAAATGAAGACCTCAAAGTAGAATAATTATCGGAACATATTGACATTGAATCGTTACATAAATTAAAGCCGTAGTGATGATAAGCCAGCAAAGAGGTATCTGATGTCCAATTATCATGGGACTGATAGGAACACACAGCCACTTTATGGCCGATAATGAGTCTGGCCTCCAGCCAATCGCCAATCCATTAACATGAGTACAATGCCTATTGAATAGGCAACGCGTACTACACAAGCGCAAAGGAAATTGAGGTTCGGCAGGCGTTTCATCTTCTTACAAACGATTCAAACTAGAGTGTCCATACCCTGTATACTTGAGTGTGAGTTACCAGAAACTACATAGTCTCTTACTGTTTGTAGCATAGCGTGAAAAGTCTATTTAAATGTTTCAAAATTCGCTTGGCCGCCATGTTCCTTTTGTAGTTAACAGGGTTTTGAAAGTCTCATAGGTGAACTTCCAGTAGTGCCTTTTATCTAGATGTTAGGCCCCTTAAATCAGCAATTATCATCATCATCATCATCTTTATCACCGCAATAAAGTTCAGGGTGATATGAGTAATCGTTTCGGAGATATACAATGCCGGTGAAATATTTCGCACAGCCGCCATGTTGGATTGGTGAGACGTAAAAAAATAAAAGGGCATGGTCGGGGTCGGCCGTATTAGTACTATGAACTTACCGAGAGTTTCATTGAAATCGCTCCAGCCGTTTAGACGTTATTAGAGTGGGGGGAGGGCACACATACACACATACACACACACGGACAAAAGGTGATCTCATAAGCCTATTTTTCCATAAAATGAAAATAGGCTAAAAATACTGATGTTGTACTTAAGTCTAATGATTGTTTGATCTGAAAAATTGTATGTGATCAATTGTAATTAAAAGAATGAATTAAAATCAGTAGGCTATTCCTTATTTGGGCTCCTCTCCATAACTCTCCAATGCTAAATGCAATATTTCACAGCCAGACTGTGAAGCTGATCCTGGACACCTGTCATCACAACAGCACTCTCTTATCTCACCATGAGCCCACAAAGAGAGATCGTGTGATGCTGCAGCACTTGATGACAACGCGTCCTTTGTGTGCATCTGTCCAGCTCGCGCTATTCACATTACATCAGCCATTAAATAGCAGCGATAGCCAAGTTAAGGTAAGTTATTTCAATGCAAAGCAAATGAAACAATAGGTTTTTACATTTTGAAAGCTGAATCTAATTGATAAAGGAGTTTCTCATTAGAGAAACCTTCAACCAAATCAAACCCCGCGGCACCACAGCCTATGAAGGGCCCTAGCCCACCAAACGACCACTGTCAAGCCACTCGGCCTATAGATTGCGGGGTGGTGTGTGATCAGGATGTCGGATTGGCCTCCGACGTTAATTTTGGTTTCTGTGATCGGGGCGCAGACAGTTTCTCAATTCGCTCCTGTTAGGGCAAAATGGTGTAAGTCAAAAAGATACCAAAACCGAGATTATGCAATTGTTTGGTAGGAAATTGTCATAACTTTGTTTTGGTATTCATTTGACTTATACTCCTTTGCCCTAACAAGAGCGAATTATCCTCACGAGGCTGAATACACTCCGTTGCAGCCCTGATGTCAGTTAGTCTACTAAAATCCCTGGCGAAGCCGGAAATCGAACCCAGGGCATCCGGGTGAGAAGCAAGCGCGCCACCACTTCACTCATCAGATTAATTTTGCAATCAATTGAGTTAATTGTTGTTGCTTTTGCTATTATTGCACGAGTTTTGCGACATCAAGGTCATGTAGCCCCTTGTATTTGGGTGTGTGTGTGTGAGAAATATGTCTGATAACCCGTGTTATTCTGATGGCCGTGTTAGTGTGTGTGTTTGTTATCAATAAGAGGATTTGGGAAGAAGGTGGTCGTGGCCTTTAAAGATACTGAGCCAGTATTTTGCATTGATTTGGAACCTAGTCATGTTAGAAAGAACACAGATGATATCTTTATGGCAATATTTCAACTACAAGCAGCAGCGATGACTTCGTGGCGCGAGCTTAGGAGATGTACTAGCAACCCGCATTACTATCTTGACCACGTGCTTTGTCCAAGGTACAGTTATTGCTTTCAAGATGGATGCCGTGCAGACGTGACTCCAATATAAGCTGTTATATAGTAATACAGAGATCACAGAAGGGATCGACTACTGGCAAATACATTGTATTTCATGTAGAAGCAACTTGAGAATGATTTTGATATTATAAATGCACATTTCGGAATACCAGGTGATTATCGCAATTACGCTGCGTCGACATCGATTATCATATCGTTTAAACCCAGGAGTATTGTGGGTAGACCGTCAGTCAGTATGAAATATCTCGCTCGGGAGAGACTTTCATTCGTTCATTACACGAATTTAGAATCAGCCAAGAACGTGTCCGCTGGCATGATTGAAAGTAGGCATATCAAGTGAAATTTAAACTTGTGCGGAGAACAGTCCGGTACATAACCATTAGTCTTGACTTGCTACAGCAAGACACGAGTGTTAGAAACGCATGGGAAGAACGAATATCCCATTGTGTTAGATTTGAGTGTAATGGAAGTGAACACAGTTTTCATATAGACTGGTTATATTCTACTGCCATTATAAGACTTTTGAACATTATAGTACGGTCAATATATACTGCAGCAATGAACATTGATAATATATTGTGTGGAAATACACTTCAATACACTACAGTAATGATGAAGAAATACTAAATGAATAACGGGAATTCAGCACCTTAGCAGAATTGAGCATTCGGAATGATTACTAAGCTCAACTATGGATTTCAATAACAGAATGTTGTATAAAAAGAGGCTGAAGGCACTTTTGAGATATTGACATTACATTCGTACTTCTACAATATAAACTTTCAATGGCATTTTCAACTAGGCTATCGAGCAAACTTAAGACGTGTCGGTATGATGAACTTCGCAACGCGGACAGCTGTTTTTTCTAGCCGGACGAGAACGGGGTTCGATTCTACGCAGTTCCAGGCGGTACGAGATCTACGCAACGTATGGACAAGGGTTCAGTCCCCACCAGTAATGTGTGCTTCAAACATTCTTTTCCATATTCATCGAGATGACTACGAACAAGGTAGCTGCAAACATTTCATATAAGTAGACAGTATGAATTAGTCATACTTTAGAATGTCCTTCTTTCACCCATTTTTATTATTCAGTAGATAGAAAGTGCATTCTAGGGCTAGACTTGATACTTTTGTCATTTCTGTCCAAGCATGTATTTTATTTGTAGTTAATATTAATATTAAATGTGATGTTATTTTTAAAGCATTACTTTTCTTTTTCTAAATTTACTTTGGCGATAAATTGAGCATTATAATTAGTTGTGAAGACACGATATAAGAAGAGACAGGGCCAAGACAACGATAAAATTATATAAGAATAGTCGTTAGCAAGAAGATGACCGATATTCCACTATACTTGAACATTATTCGGAATAAATACTTGAGACTATTTAAGCAACGAAACAGAATATTTTGCCATTACATGCAACATTGTTTGATAGATGTGTTAGTCTATTTTTCACCGAGTTCGATATAGACTTGGAAATATAGTGATTTCTAGTGTGAACAATTACGATTTTTGGATTAGGCTTTTGCGATCCACGTTTTTGAATTTCTTATTGAATATAGCCACTTTTTCGAGTTCGTTCGGTTTTTCAATTTTCTCTATTCTTTTGGAACACTCCAACTTGGTCAAGCGTTTGATTCTAATGGATTATTTGTACCTTCTTAAGACAGGCTATTTTTCATGATGTAGTTTCTTACGTGTTTCCTAAGAGGTGATTTCCATTTCGAATTTTGTTTAGGCGAAAACTGAATTATTATTTTTATAGTGATCACTCTTCTTTGAAAGAAATATTTGTGAAATATGAAAGTACAATGAGAAATATTATTGAAAGAAAAGAAATCTATACATAAAATATTTTCGTCATGAAACGAAATGACAATTTTAGAAAATCACAAATAGTACTATTTGAACATGTGAATACAACATATTTAACACAGTTCTGATAAAAATTGTCCATGACACTCAAACTTTTGTCTATTATGAAACATGGTATTTAACGATTGTTGTGTAAAAGCTTTTTGGATCTTAAAATGTTGGGTGATTATTTATAGCTATTGAGAGGTAACATACGTGTAAAGCAATTAATGTTTGCGTGAATTGAGTTATATTGAGGCAGATATTAGACATCGATGGATGGTCAATATCAGATTTCCAGAATTAAATTAGCTGATAAGCTATTACTGAGTGAATTAATGTGTATTTTTGAACGTGAATTACAGTCACGATTTCAGTTACCAGAAAGCTAGTAAACTTTTGAATCCAACATTTAAAACCAAGTTATGCATTGTAACAACTAATCTAAAATGGATTGCTAATAGTAACATATGTTCCAGTGGAAAGTTACGATTTGAAAGACGTGCAATAATAATTGTATAACAGTGTAATAATAATAAGTGAAAGTTTAAGAGATGATAATTTAAACATTTTGTGAATGATTTAAAATGAATTGTTATAATTTACTGAAGCGATATTACGTTCGATTAACTTCATTGTTCGTCGGATATGACCAAATAAGAATATAACAGAACTAAATAGAACACTTGTCAATGGATTGATGAATAATGTAGGAGAGATTCGAACAACGAATTAAATGTGTAAATGTATATAGATTAATACGAATTGATTAGGTTTTTGTATTTGTAAAATTAATTTGTATTATGTTGTAAAATTCAAAGACATTTATTTTGTACTTCGTTTAAAATGCGTAACCATTTGAGCAGCATAATTTAGCCAAATTTCAGGGTGACGACACATTTGACTATCATGTGCTTCATGTAGAAGCAAACACATATTTTGTTGAGTGGAGAGACTTTCCACAATGCAGCAGTTTCTTAGACAATAAACTGTTGATCCAATTTTAAATTTTCTTCGGATGGTTTGGTGATTTATATTAGAACCAGGATGTGCTACGTGGACCAGTGAGTTAGCCTTATGCCCGAGATTAATTTAATTTTTAAGAGTCTTGTTAGTTCATTTTGAGCTGATTTTCGTTTTCATTTCGTCGACCACTGGTATCTTCTTACCACATTATTTTATATTGAGGTATAATTATCCCTGGTTGATCCTAGTTGGTAGAGTTTTGGGGGTTATTTCAGCCGGGTACTTCCAGATTCTACGATCCAGCCTTTCCATCGGATTCCAACAGGTAAGACCACGTGGATACGGGTACAATACCATCTTGGCATTTACTTGGAGCAGCAGCGAGAAACCACGGAAAGTCACTTCTAGGATGGCTGGGGTAGGACTCGAACCCACCTCTTCTCTCAGTTCTGCCTCACGTGGCTGAGTGGGCCACGTTCCAACCCTCAGACCAGAATTTAATTTCTTGTCAGAGCCGGAAATGGAACCCAGGTTTCATGGAGGACACAAAAGAATACTAGCCACTGCGTCACGAGTTGATCAATTGGATTCGAATCCAATTCGGTACTTATTGTTCATTAGCCCCGTATATTTGGGTGTATGTTGAACATGTCTGATAACCTGTATTTATGTGATGACTGTAGTAATGTGTGTGTGTAACTGTAGTAGGGACATGGATGAGGTAGGTGTCCTGGGACTTAATGTAAGGTACTATCCCGGCATTATCCTGGAGGGAGTGTGGAAAACCCTGGGAAAATACACATTCAAGTGAACCGCTGTCACCACCGGGATTCAAACCTGCGATGTCCGGACTTGCTGCAGATGCCCTCGCGACCGTGTACGATTTAATAAGCATAGTTTCACAAGTCTATATGCCTACCAGTCAAGCTGATGATGAGGATGTTGAAAAGGTCTACGAAGAAATAGACGAAATTGTGAGGTATATCAAGGGTGATGAAAATGTTATAGTAATGGGAGATTGGAATGCTGTGGTAGGAAAAGGGAGAAAAGGGAAGATAGTAGGATATTTCGGATTAGGTGAAAGGTATGATCGAGGAAGCAGGCTGATGGAATTCTGCACCGAGCATGAGTTGGTCATAGCTAACACCTTATTCAATAACCACAATAGAAGAATATACACATGGATGAGACCTGGAGATACAGGGCGTTACCAAATTGACTTCATTATGGTCAAGCAGAGGTTTCGAACCCAGATTTTGGATTGTAAAACATATCCTGGTGCTGACATAAACTCTGACCACAATCTGGTTGTAATGAAATGCAGATTAAAGTTGAAGAAACTGAAGAAAAGTCAAAAGCCAAAAAGGTGGGCAATAGACAGACTGAATGTAAAGGATGTAAACGAAAGATTCAAGAAGAGTATAAACGAAGGACTAATGAAAAACCCTAAACAAACTTCAATTGCAGACGAATGGGCACTTTTGAAGAATGAAATAACAAAATCCGCAGAAGAAAACATTGGTAGGAAAGAAAGAATAGGTAGAAAACCGTGGATCACTCAGGATATACTAGAATTGATGGATGAAAGGCGGAAACACAAGAATGTAAGAGATGAAAAGGGGAAAGCAGAATACAGACGTCTGAGAAATGTGGTCAACAAGAAGTGCAAGGAAGCGAAAGAAGAATGGTTGAAAGAGAAATGTGCAGGTATAGAAAATTGTCTGAAATTAGGAAAAGTAGACACAGCTTATCGAAGGATTAAGAATACATTTGGGGAAAAGAAGACTAAGTGCTGTAATATTAAGGACACAAATGGAAAGCCTCTAACAGATAGGGAAGAAAAGGTTGAGAGATGGAAAGCTTACATAGAGAGTTTGTATAAGGGAAAGGAGATTGAGTATCATGTAATGGAAAGGGAGGAGGAAATTGATGAGGATGCGAAATGAGATTTAATATTGAGATCAGAATTTGATAGAGCTTTGGATGACTTGAGCAGGAACAAAGCACCAGGCATAGATGATATACCGATTGAGTTGCTACGTTGCATAGGAGATGAAGGTCTGATCAGATTATTTCACTTGGTGTGTAGGATTTATGAGACAGGTGAGGTATCCCCTGATTTCAAGAATGTAATCATTCCTATACCAAAGAAAGTGGGAGCTGACAGATGTGAAGATTACCGTACAATCAGCTTGATTACTCATGCTTCAAAGATCCTGTCTAGAATAATTTACAAGAGGATTGAAAGCCAGATAGAAAGGGAGTTGGGTGAAGACCAGTTTGGTTTCAGGAGAAATGTAGGAGCGAGGGAAGCTGTACTAAGTCTTAGGCTGACTTTGGAATGTAGAATAAGGAAAGATAAGAGAACGTTCATGGCATTTGTAGACTTAGAAAAGGCTTTTGATAACGTTGATTGGACTAAATTGTTTGACATTTTGAAATCTATTGGAATAAAGTACAGGGATAGGAGGGTGGCATACAATCTATACAGAAACCAGACGGCAGTCATTCGAGCTGAAGGACATTAGAGAGAAGCTGGTATTCAGAAAGGTGTAAGGCAAGGCTGTAACTTATCACCCATACTTTTCAATCTTTACATTGAACAAGCAATGAAGGAAATTGGACAAAAAATTAAAGTGGGAGTGAAGATTCAAGGAGAAATAATTTCAACTCTGAGATTTGCTGATGACATCGTCATCTTGGCCGACAAGCCTGAGGATTTGAATGAGTTTTTGAATGGTATGGACTCCGTCTTACGGAAAGAATACATGATGAAAATTAATAATTGTAAAACAAAAATACTAGAATGCAGCCGAAATAAATCAGAAACCTCTAAGGACATCAAACTGGCAGGTGAAAAGCTGTAGGAAGTAGGAGACTTCTGTTACTTAGGAAGCAAAATAACCAGTGATGGACGAAGCAAAGGGGATATAAAAAGTAGGTTGGCTCAGGCAAGGAAAGCATTTCTACAAAAAAGGAATCTGTTGACATCGAATATAGATTTAGGTATTAGGAAGTCATTTTTGAAAGCCTTTGTCTGGAGCGTGGCACTCTATGGAAATGAAACTTGGACTATTGGTGCAGCAGAAAAGAGGAGAATTGAAGCATTTGAAATGTGGTGTTACAGGAGAATGATGAAGATCACATGGGTAGATAGGGTTACAAACGAAGAGGTATTAAGACGAGTGGGAGGGGAGAGATGTTTTGGCGACAGCTAATGAAGAGAAGAGATAGGTTAGTAGGACACATACTAAGACACCCAGGAATAGCAAGCTTAGTTATGGAAGGAAGGGTCGAGGACAAGAACTGTAGGGGTACACCAAGGTTAGAGTATGTTAAACAGATTGCTTCGGATGTAGGGTGTTGTAGCTATGTAGAGATGAAACGATTAGCTCAGGACAGGGAGGCATGGAGAGCTGCATCAAACCAGTCAAAAGACTGAAGACTCAAACAACAACAGTTTCACAAGCCCCTTAAATGAATTAACAACAACAAATCTTACTATACCATCTGAATCAGCTGTCCCCAATAATATTGTATTATGCAGCCCAACTAGCGTTGTTATCAGGAAGGTCGATATTTTTCTGCCTGCATCCCGTGTGGTACCAATGCACAGCAAGCATATCCCGCAAACGATACTGAACACTATTATTTTCCCTGTATGTGACTACAGACTAACACGAGGGGAAATAATAGTGTTCAGTATCGTTTGCAAAATATGCTTACAGTGCATTAGTACCACACGGGATGCAGGCAGAGAAATATAGACCTTCCTAACAACACGCGTTAGTTGGACTGCATAAAAAAATATTATTAGGGGCAACTATTATTATTATTGTTATTATTAATCGTATGGCAGTACTTTCACTTTACAATACAATGAATAAAGGTATAATATCTACAATGATACATAATGATAGGCTGCATAATAATACACAAATATTTACAAGGTTATAGACATATTGTTTATGTAGTCTATCGCCTCTGAGGTAACATCCAGGAAGCCTGAGAAATCACCAGAGTAGGAGCTCGGATGACACTTTAACAATGTGAGAAACTGTCTGTTTTGGCGAGTTGCACGTGCATCGTTGTGACGTGATTTTACCCCATTTGAAAAGTAGTTCACCACACCTGCCGTGGTTGGTCCGTATCCTGTTAAGTCTTGACCACGTTTTGCGAGGAAGATCTAATTCGTGGGATTTACTGTTGATATGAAAGAAACCTTGGAGCTGCAGTGGTACATTGTTACACCATTCTTGTGTCCAAGCCGGTTTGAGAAGAAAATTATGCTCTCGGAGACTGCTGTCTGTTCTCTTTGGTGGTCGTCTGGATCGGAGCCTGTTGATTTCTAACCTACAAATGTCCTTGTGGATTGGCAGATGTTGATTTATGGAAATTTTCTTGTATTCTCTCATAAGAGCATTTTTACTTCTGAGGTGAGGGGGGAGGAATGAGGCTCAGGGCTGGCAACTAGAATTTGAGGATGGACTTTATAGTCTCAGTTATAATTTGCATGGTCTGATTTAGTTGCACATTAACCGAACAGCGTAACAGTATTCTGCAGTAGAATACACTAGGTCTAGAGCAGATGATCTGAGGGTGGAAGCTGTTGATCCCCAGGTAGTATCGCACAGCCTTTGAAGTATATTATTTCTCGATCTTATCTTAGCTGCTGTCTTTGCCAGATGTCTGAAAGATAGTGTTCGGTCAAAGGTGACTCCAAGGTAGCTTGGATGTTTGTTGTAGGTTATCCGATTACCTTCAAAGTTGATATTCAGCTCGCGGTTGACTAAGACATTACTTAGATGGAAACATGTCGTCGCAGTTTTGTTGGGGTTAACTTGAAGACCCCATTTCCGAAAGAGCCATCCTAATATAGCTAGATCTGCGGTCAATGTTTCTTCAGAGCTCTCCATATGTTTGTGCTTAGTAGATAATGTCCAGTCATCAGCATAAGCAAACTTTCTGGATTGTGTATCAGGAAGGTCAGCTGTATACAAGTTAAACAATAGTGGAGGTAGGCCATTATTAAGCACCCTATGTTTGCTATGTTTGTCTCCTATGATGACCTGAAATGTTCTACCAGTCAGCATATTATTGATGAGTTGTGAAGTTATTTTACATGGTATCACACGTAGTAGCTTGTAGATGGTAGCTTGTTTCCAGACAGGCTGCAGTCAAGTCAATAAATACAGCAGTAGTATTGAGATTCTTCTGACAACCACCATCTATGAAGGTTGTCAGTGAGAGCACTTTATCAGGGCAACTGCGGTCGGGTCGGAAACCTGCTTGCTCAACAGGAATATGCTTTATTAAGTCCTCACTTATTCTGTTGTGCAGAATTCTATCTCGTAATTTATACAGCAAACTCATGAGAGCAATAGGTCGATAATTTTTTGGGCTATAACTAGGTTTTCCTGGTTTTAAGATGGTAATGAACTTCGTACATTTCATGAGTCGAGGGATGAAGGCTGGTTCCCTGGTATATGGGGATGGACTATGATTCCAACTTCCTTGGATATGTTTCCTTTCTACAGTAGGTAAAAAATATTTAAATTAATGAATCAAGGGGTTGTCAGTTCACGAAAAAATAATATTATATACAGGGTGTCTTGAGTTTAAACCCTCGTCACGTGTTTTCATTTTATTTCGTTACAGGATAGTAGAGTATGAGATTCTAAGAAGAAAAACTAGTAGTAGTAATATCAAGATTTGTTATTGCTTAGGTTCTTGTTGATTCATTTTAGGGGCTTCATTCATCTTGGTCATCATCTCCGAGTATTTGTCTGGTAACCTGTATGGCTGTAGTGACATTAGTAGTGTCCGTAGCTGTAATTCTTAGGGACCGGAATTGGGTAGGTGCCCCGACACTTTAAATAAGCATTTGACTGGAGGAAGTGTGGAAAAAAAGCGGGGAAAACCACGCTCAGGATAGCTGCTATCAGCACCGGAATTCGAACCCCCGATCTCGAGACTTGCAGCACCTCCTCCAACTACAGTAGGAGCAGAAGCAGCAAAAGAAGAAGGCCTATATTATGCGGCAGGTGTATGTAAAATGTTTGATGAGTCAGACGTCTCGCTCACCTTGTTCACTCTTGGTAGGTCTGTCATATCGCCTGAAAAAAGAAGAGACATGTCTTATTATTCAGCTCAACATCTGTGCATTAAAATAAAAGGGGCTACTTTAGCAACTGTTTATATGGATATGAATAGAATTCCCTATGTTCCAAATCTCGGATAGCCAGAGATTGGGGCAAGAGTATTATTTACTGCAACCATCACATGATAATGTGATTATTAGTAAAGTGATTCCCTAATAGCCTGATACAAAAATCCTGCTCAGTAAGATTAACAAATCGCAATATGAATTTAGAAATAATTCACAGAACCTACAAATAATTTACATAGTATTAAATGTTGTAAACAATTATCAAAACACTAATAATGGCTATTAATTATGTACTACCTTAATCTTATTCTAATTGATACAGAGAGGCTATCCTAGACTTGAGTAATTGTTTATACGGACTAATATTTATTCTTAATAATAATTCTGATATGTTGGTGTAATTATAATAATCATAATAATAATAATAACACAGGCCTTCGACAAGGAGACGGACTATCACTGTTACTGTTCAATCTTGTCCTTGAAAAAGTAATCAGGACATGGAAAATGAAACAAACGGAAAAACTCTAAAACAAAATTAAAATGCAATGTTTGGCCTTTGCATATGATCTATCTATTATTTCTAAAATTAGAAAGAGGCAATTTAGGTCCTTGAAAGACTTTACGAAATTTCAGCTAAGGTCGGGCTCCAAATGACACATAAAAAACTCAATACATGGATATATCCGCTCGTTATCTAGATGGGAAACCTCTAAAGAATAAATTTACCAAAATTCATGAAGTAAATAAATTCAATTACTTAGGAGAAATAATTTAACCAGCAGGATCGAATCGTAAGGCAAACAAAGAGAGAATTTCAAAATTATAGAAGGATTATAGAAACACCTGAATCAGATATAACATAAAATCATTATGGAATAACGCAAAATTAAGACATTATACCACAGTAATCAAACCCGAAGCAGTATATGCCTCGTAAATCTTGGTCATTGGAGAAAGAACTCTTATTAAAGATATTAGAGAAACAAGAAAGTAAAATATTGAGGAAAATCCTTGATCCAGTCTGTTCAGAAGGAATGTGGATGAAACGGCAGTCTCAAGAGCTTTATCAGCATGTTGAAAAGATCACTGACACCTTCAAGAAAAACTGTTTAAGTTCTACGGCTACATTTTCAGAATAAGCAATGACAGGCTCATCAAAAGGATTCTCAACCTTGCTCAGTGAAAGTCAGAAACAACTGGCTTAGTGAAATAGAAATAGACCTACGAGAAATTGGCTTTGCAGAGGAAATTATACAATTGAGGGGTCTAGATGCAAAACTCACATTCTCCACTCTTGTTCGGAATTTAGTTAGCAAGGCAGTCTTATTCTTCGCTCCAAACTACACACGACTATCATAGTGCTAAAAAGCCAAACTCACAACATCCAGTGGTTTTCAAATGCCAAAAACTAAATTTAGATGCAAAAACTATCATTCTCCACACTGTTTAGTTGCAAAGAGCGCATTCTCCCTGTTGGCCAATCACAAGACAGCTTCTGGCCATATGACTTTCTACAGCTGCAAGCCAATATTATTATTATTATTATCTGTTCAACTCGTAACCTCTACATCATACTGATATATAACAAGAAGTTCCGTGACGAACTAAAGAGCCTACTTTTCATGCCAATGATTATTCTACAGTATATGAACCTATCTAGAATAATGACGAAATTAAGTTGGTACTATCGAAATGTCTAATTAGTTCGAAATACTCCTGGTGTAATGTAGCCTAATAGAGCACTACAGTTGGCAGCCCTGGTGACTGAATATATTCTTAGTTCCATCTCTTAAGGTACAAAATACAAAATTTGATAGAAGTCCAATTGACGTTACATGCAGTTAGATATTGGATCTATCAGCACGCGTAAAAGCATGTTGGCAACAATGTCATGCTTGTGCTGGTTAGAAATAATCGGATCTTATTGTGCCAATTTTGGATGAAATCCATTTGTTAGTATAGAAGTTACATGTATTTTAAAATTGGACCTATCAGCAAGCATAGAATCATGTTGGCAGCACTGACTTATATTAATTACTCCAAATTAATCTAGAGTGTCAGGTGCTATACATGTGCAAAGTATAGAGCTGTTGGCTTGCATAATTTCTGATATGTTGATATTAGGGTAAACAAATATAGACAGCATTTATTAACAGTTGGCAGCCCTGATTGCTCTTAAGAAAACTTAGTCATATCTGTTATGGAACACATAGCACATACGAAATTTGGTTGAACTCCAACTGATAGTATAGAAGTTACGTGTATTTAAAAATTGGTCCTATCAGCAGGCTTAGAATCATGTTGGTAGAACTGAAATATATAATTTACTCCAAATTAATCTAAACGGTCAGGTACTATTCGTGTGCATAGTTTAAAGCTGTCGGCTTGCATACTTTCAGATATATTGGTATTTGGATGAAGAAAATACAGAGAGCAATTATTAACAGTTGGCAGCCTTGGTGGCTCTTAAGAATACACTCAATCATATCTTTTTATGTACATATATTATATACAAAATTTGGTTGAAATCCAATTAATAGTGTAAAAGTTATATGCATTTAAAAATTGGACCTATCAGAAGGCTTAAAATCATTTTGGCAACACTGTCATGTATGGCCTCCTGGAAATGAAACTGAAATATTATTGTCTACACGTGTGCTAATTTTGGAATAGCTCCCATGCATACCTTCCATGATATCCAACATTGAGCTCAAATGTATAGTGCGTTTTCTCAGCAGTTGGTAGCACTGACATTATTTTCAAATATGGGCTTGAGATATTCCTGTATAGGCCTACATCTTCACTCATACTAAATTTGGTGTCGATTGCTGAAGACGTTAAGAGTTGATAGGGGGACACACACACACAGCCAGACAGACAAAAGGACAGACAGACAGAAGGACAGACATTTTCCCGGATCGATCTCATAAGTCTACTTTCTGCTGATTTTTGCAAAATGTGAAAAGTAGGCTAAAAAGGCTAAGAACAAGAAATAATCCATTTTCAACATTTGCTCTTCGGGGATAGTAATATTGGATATTACGGTTAAATGGGACCCAAGTAAAATGTTTCAGGGGTTATATGCAAGAGCATGTTGGGAATAATGAAAAAGACGATGTTGAGCAATTGACAATGGAAATATTTCCAGTTTAGATTTTATCTCAAGCTACCAATCTAATGCTTAGTAGATTTGGTTCCAAATGAAAAAGACTTTTTAATGTCTTTTAAGAGATCGTTTATAGTTTTTTTTAGAGTAAGAACGCTGGCACTGATAAACAGTAGTATTTGTTATGTATGGTATAAACAAGAAGTTCCGTGACGAACTAAAGAGCCTACTTTTCATGCCAATGATTATTCTACAGTATATGAACCTATCTAGAATAATGACGAAATTAAGTTGCTAATATCGAAATTTCCAATTAGTTCGAAATACTGTATACCTGGTATAATGTAGCCTAATAGGGCACCACAGTTGGCAGCCCTGATGACTGAATATATTCTTAGTTCCATCTCTTAAGGTACAGAATACAAAATTTAGTTGAAGTTCAATGAATAGCATGGACGTTACATGCAGTTAAACATTGGATCTAACAGCGCGCGTAAAATCATGTTGGCAACAATGTCATGCATGTATTGGTCAGAAATAATCTGAAATAATATGATCTATTGTTGTGCCAATTTTGAATGAAATCCATTAGTTAGTATAGAAGTTACATGCATTTTAAAATTGGACCTATCAGCAGGCTTAGAATCATGTTGGTAGCACTGACGTATATAAGTTACTCCAAATTAATATAGAATGCCAGGTACTATACGTGTGCATAGTTTAAAGCTGTCGGCTTGCATACTTTCAGATATATTGGTATTTTGATCAAATAAATTAGGAGCATTTATTAACAGTTGGCAGCCCTGGTGGGTCGTAAGAATACACTCAGTCATATCTGGTTATGTACACATACAACATACGAAATTTGGTTGAATTCCAATTGATAGTGTAGAAGTGATATGCATTTAAAATTGGACCTATCAGCAGGCTTATAATCATTTTGGCAACACTGCCATGTATGGACTCCTGGAAATTAAACTGCAATATTATTACCTATACGTGTGCCAATTTGGAAATAGCTCCCATTCATACCTTCCAAGATATACATCATGGAGCTCAAATTTCAATTGCGATTTTTAGCAGTTGGTAGCACTGAAATCATTTTCAAATATGGCCGTGAGATATTCAGGTATAGATCTTTAATCCTACCAAATTTTGTTTCGATTGCTCCAGCCGTTTAGGAGTTGATAGGGGGACACACACACACAGCCAGACAGACAGAAGGACAGACAGACAGACAGACAGACACACATTTGCCCGATCTCATAAGTCTACTTTTTCCTAATTTTTGCAAAATGTGAAAAGTAGGCTAAAATGAGATGGTGTGTGTCTGTCTTTCCGTCTGTCTGTCTGTCTGTCTGTGTGCTACTCAATAACGCAAGAACCACTGGTCCGATTTAAATGAAATTTTGCATGGATGTAGCTGATTTACCATGTTTACATATAGGATACTTTTAATTTCGATATTTTGCACTA
This sequence comes from Meconema thalassinum, assembly GCA_946902985.2. Classification (NCBI taxonomy): domain Eukaryota; kingdom Metazoa; phylum Arthropoda; class Insecta; order Orthoptera; family Tettigoniidae; genus Meconema; species Meconema thalassinum. The sequence goes on from OX336393.1 coordinate 184,487,614, forward strand.
TTAAAAATGGCGACCATTTTAGTGACATCACTACACCCTTTGGTTTCAAAATTTCATATTTCCATATCAAATAAAAAGAGAACGCTAATCAATAGAAAACTTTCGATGGCACATACGAGCTTCAAAATTTAATTTCCTATCCGAAAGTTCCTTATCACTTTTTGTGTATCTCCGACGGTTAGAGAGTAAAACCCACATATGTGACGTCACTACACCCTTTGGTTTCAAAATTTCATAATTCCATTTCAAATAAAACGAGAACGCTGAGAAATATGAAACATTTGATGCATACACACGATTTAACATTTAATTTGCTATCCAAAAGGTCCTTATCACTTTTCGTGTATCTCCAACGGTTAGCGAGTAAAACCTAAATTTGTGCAATAAAACACGGTCAACACCGAGCGGTGCAGTATATCTCTACATACATAAAAATTAAAGTTTATATGTTTTTTTCGCAATTTCTACGGAAATTTGAGTTATTTACGCGTTTCAGACTGTTTTATTATGGATGCGCGCGAAAATAATTTGTTGGTCTGTCTGTTTGTTTGTTTGTTTGTTTGTTTGTTTGTTTGTCTGTGGACAACTTTGTTCCCTTATAACTCGAGAACGGCTGGGTGTATCAACGTAAAATTTGGTGCAGATATCCATCAGAGGCACGACACTAATCATTGATGTAACCCTTCTCCGTACCTCTCATAAAAGAGGGTCTACCCCCTTAAAATACATGCTGAAATAGGAGTAGAAGGACGAGACAAAGATCATTTTCAGCCCCTCAATGTGAGAGACAAAACTCGAGGGCCCTAAAGGGTCCCCGAAATTCACATTTTAAGGCCCTAAAACCAACCGTTTTTGAGATATTCCCAGAAAACTAATTTCATTTAATAAACTAATGAACGAATTCAAGCCGGTAACCATGGCAACAGATTCTCAGAGGTCCATCTATTGCTGTAAGACGCAATACAATTCCATTAATTACATTGGTGTGAAAGTTTGCAAACGGCTAGAAGGTTATCACGGAAAGAAATTAAGCTGTAAAATTCATCAATACGTATAATGCGCTTAAGGGGGTCAAGGGGTACACTAGAATTCTTTCACGCGATTTACTCCTGCGTGTGTGGTACGGCAGGTATATTATATTCCTATCCCTATATTATATTATTATTATAAGTATTATATTATGGCGTACAACGAGGAGACAAAGCCCTCGGTGCCAGAAACAAAACTTGGGGGCTTCGTAAACTACATTATAAGGCTCTAAAACCAACAGTATCTGAAATATTCCCAGAAAACTAATTTAATTTAATTTAACAAACTAATGAAGGAATGGAAATCGGTAACCATGATATCATTATCTCAAGGGGTGGCATCCAACTTTCCATCTATTTCTGTAAGAAGCAATGTCACTCCATTTATACTGTACCTTGCCACGGTAGGTGAGTGGATAGCGTGTCGGTCTACTAACCCCAAGATTGCAGGTTCACTCCTGGCCGTGGTAAGTGATTTTTGAAAGGCAGCAAAAATACGATTCGCATGTCATACGATGTTGGCATGTCAAAGAACCCATTTGAATTCAGTAGGCCGTGTTCATAATGGCAAAATTAATTTCAGCAGTTTCCGCCTACACAAAGCTCCTCATTTCTCTACTGGAAAGTGCTATAGTGTTCAAGGAGCTTAGATATCTACCCTCCTTGACTTTCATAGTGATTCAAAGAACAACGAAATTTCGACATGCAAGCTACCCTCTGGGTGTCAAATTACGAAGCTTGCACCCGGCACCCGAGGCGATACGATATTGTTATTAGGCTACTCCATTTATTACATTTCTGTGAAAGTTTGCAAATGGCTATAAGGTTATCACGGAACCAACGTAGACTGTAGCCTATAATTCGCCAATGCAATTAAGGGGGTCAAAGGGTAACCTAGAATTTTTTCATGCAATTTCACGTGCGACATATAGTACAGAAAGTCTATTATATCTTCAAACAGCAACATTATTTTCAAAAATTCCTGAATTGAATCAGCATTTTTTGCGGCTTTTAGGAATTTGGGCCATTTGAGGCTAATGAACCTGAATTTTTATGCACCACAAGCCTTTATAATTTATGAAAGAGGTCTTCCTGTGTATGGGGACCTAACACAACGTAGAGGGTCATTTTTATGTGAGGTGTATTGCGTTTCGTCTACAAGGCTTTCAAATCTATTTCACGTCAGGAAGTACACGTTAGGTGAATTTAGTTTGAGAGCACATTTTAACTAATCTTTTTTTTTTTTTTGTCGACATACGGGTTCATCGTAGGGATGATTTTGTTTGATACTGTATGGTAGATATACCCATATTTGGATATCTGGGTGATATGTTGTAGACAATAGAATTGTCTGTCTGTCTTTCTGTGTATCTTTATGTACGCCTATAAATCGTGTTCGGATGCTTGGTGCATCGTAAAATTAGGTATGGTAAACATGAGTCATTTATAAAACTCCTCACCGTACTTTTCATACAGCAGAAGGGTGGATATAGGGAAAAACTTCTCAAAATACATGATAAAATAGGCGAAATATAAAAATTATCCTAGAAGGACGATCAAAGCATATGTTGCGCTTCTCATTGTGAGACACAAATTTCGCGAGTCTATAAGGGGTCACCGAAAATCACATTTTAAGGCCTTAAATTAACAGTGTGTGTGATGTTCCCAGAAAACTAGCTTCGTTCTGATAAACTTATGAAGGAATGACAAACCGCTAACCATTGCAACAGTAGCTCAATTGATAATGTCTGGTGTTAATATTGAACCCTTGCAAAGAAGCATATGAGACTCAGATTCGGGGCGTAACGGGTCATATTCGTAAGTTGCTGTCAGGGCGCTTCATTAACTTGCAGGGTAACATATAACAAAATGACATGCAGGAAAGAGTGAAGCCGGGGTTAAAAACAACTGAATTTAATAACAAATCACCATATTTACACATAAACAATTAACAACAAAATCTCCCAACTGACTCCCATTTAATAAAAATGCCAAAAAGGTAGGCGGTATCTCTGGAGAGATTAATTACTTGGACCAAGTGTCCTTAAATAAAAAGATACAAAAGTGACCATATAAGTGACCATATAAGTGACCATATAAGTGCGTATGCCGTTCTACATGCATCACGATGTGTACTTTGAATGCGTGATTCGTTATCATCCGGAATGACCCTTCAAACACCGAATCCGCATTTCCTAGAGCTAGACCGACACGGGGGAACACAACTACACTAGTTAAATTAAACCGACACTTCCTAAATCTACTATAAACAAACACAAAATTTCCGTGTGAAATTGGACTTAGATTGCCGTAGCAACATTTACTGCCTAAAAACTTAGGACTTCCCACACAAATCAACACAAGTACATTAACACGTGACCAATAGAAAAATACTCAAATGACCGCTGTCAAAATTTACAAATACTCTACCATTACACCACACGGGTGTGACACACAAAATTACATGAATCGAGTCATCAACAAAGCAATAAGCAAACAGCCAACATTTACGTTAATCACACTATTTTATCCATACAAGGTACAACAATCCGTTACACACATGGCGAACTCCCCAATTAATTATGGCTTAAAAAATGACCATCACAATGAACAGGTTTGCTATATGAAAGCTTACAGGGATCAGTCGGACAAAAGGACTGCCTATCAAAAAAATAAGTCACAGGCAAAACGGGCGGTTTGTGGAACACTGCATGTCTGTCAACCCACGTGTCAAAAAAAAAATACCTCGAAGAAATGTGCCCCAAAGCACAATAATACATGTGTGTGTCAGAATAACCATATGGACAAGAATCAGCAGTCTCCCAAGAGCACTCTGTCTTTCCATCTCAAAAAAATACAATAGCAGCAAAAATATATAAGGGCGGTAGGACAACTACCCCCTCCTCACGTAGAATCAACACACACTAGACACATCAACACACACTGAATCACACGTATGGGTTTGACAGACCCTGAAATAAAAGACACAAATAATATCCACATGCTGGCGCCATCGTTCTATGCCGTGACTAGTCACCTGAAAAGGACTCAAGAAAAATCTATCAAAATTAGAACGAAGGTGTTCTACAATTACTTTTAAGTTGGTGCACTCGGCTACCCTAACATGAGTAATAACCTGTTCAGCAAAATGTTTTACACTAATTCCTCCCATTCCTATTTCAAATATTAACGTTAACAAAGCACCATTTATCGAATGTAACGGGTTCCGCAATTGCAAGGATAAAAATCACGCACGCACGCCGCGTACATTACACTTGACTCAAGAAAGAAAAACAAAATATCAACAAACACTTTGGCCACGCGCCAACGGACATTTAAACATACAGTGTCGGTACAAGAAAAACTCTAAAACAACAAGAAAGAAAAACATGACTATATACAAAGTTCCCCGGCCAAATCTAACTACATAATTGAAATAAATCCAATTTTAGTACATCACCGCTTCTGCATGTAGACCAAGGACATCCTCCTCAACCCATTGCCCTATGGACAATTTAGCTCTCCATAGTAGTCATCTGTGCTGATTTCTTGAAGCTCATCCCAACTTCAAACCACGTGCTCTTCATCTTGGTCTCGACTCCTTGGCAGAAAAGTTCAATATTAAATATTTGCCTATCTATAATCGCTTGCAGGCTACTCAGTTCACCCACAATTGTCCTATTGCGATTAATAGCGAAGACTGGCCCTAATTATATCGGACACACGCACTATAAAAACATACATAAAATACACACAATTTATACATAAAATATACAATCTCGAGTCCGCGCCACTGGCTCGTTAACAAGTTCACAATCCTGGCTGCACTAGCAGTCGCTATCTCGTCTGGTATTTCCGTCTGTACTATGGACTTCGGCTCTGGTAAGCGCTAATTAGGGTGATACGATACTTCCCTCTTAAAGTTGAGCTCGTCGTCTTGAAAATGAATGTTACTGTTTATCACGCGCTACCGTGAAATATTTAGATCACACAACAAAGTTGATTTTATAATAAAATGTATTATAGCTTTTTAAAATTTGATACTGCGATCGCTGCGACTTTAGCTCCTCAGAGCTCACAAAATGAATTAGCTTTACTGATTTAAAGCGTAAAAATCACATTTTACACCAAATACTGACTTAGATAAATTCGAGCGTCAAAATCACAAACCAAACTGACGTGGAGTATGCCTCTGAAGGCTCCACAGGAATAGACTTTAAAAATTCACACTTCAAACTGACGTGGAGTATGCCTCTCAAGGCTCCCAAAGATTAGACTTTTATTGGCGTCAGGCCAAGCTATTTATGAGAAACTGACAAGGGCGGTGGAGTGGGGCAAAGTCGGATAAAAACTTCCAGAGTTTTTGTCTCACAAAGATGTAGCTAGTGTCATTCTTCTCCAAATAAATCCAACGTCTCAAATTACTCGAGCGGAAATTAATCCGTTCGGCGGTTCCTTAGATACACACTTCCGCGGGCTTTTTACTACTGACGCCGTCCACCTCGTGGTCATGGCTTGGTCTCTTGCGATTGGCTGATTCAATCGTATGTTCGTTGAGAGGACCTCGTGATTCTTCCTTTATGTCTCCAATTTTGGTACTGTAGTTGCACAATTTAGCCTTGAACTCAACTAATTCTGGCCGTCCCCCAGGAATAGCTACCAACTCAGCTTCTGTTGCAATCGTTACGAAATGCTGGCCTCCCTAATATCCAAGTCGACTTCCTTACGTGCTGTCTGGGCCGTAGTAATAATAATAATAAATATGAATACTTATTTATCGAAGATCAATAAGGGTTCATTTATCCTCAGCAAGGTTTTGAAATTCGAAACAATTTATTGGTTTGGATTTCAAAAACAAAATCCACTGTAGTAACAACACATCCCTTTAAATCTCACTCAGCTGCTCGAGTGGATGCTCCTCTGACTCAATTAGTGTGCTCCCTTCTCGCTGGAATGTCATTCATATTTTCACTAGGTCTCCCCTTCTCCTCAAGTAGTTGCCACTCCCGTCGTCTCAGCTGCTCGTTGTTTACAAACAAAGTGCGTACTCACGCGCTCCCCGTGAATTTGAGTGTTTGTTTTCAAAAATAAATTTCGCAATACAGATTCTGTACGTATCATCTTTCCTACTCATCAAATGGTTCCCTTCTGTAGTACGGTTTCAAATTGGCGCTATTAAAAACAGATTTTGCACCAGTGCTCACTTCTTCTAATCTGTAGGCATTATTACCCAGATTCTTAATTACCCGGAACGGACCAATGAACCTTGGACAGAACTTGGCGAAAACTTTGTTCTTAGGGTCGGAGATCGGTGGTCTACGAACCAGCACTAATTCTTGTTCTTGTAACTCTCGGTGAAACTTCTTTCCTCGGTACCGTCTCAGCCTTCGGTCCGCTTGGTTCCTCATGTGCTCTCTCGTTCGCTGGATTCGCAAATCATGCGCTAATAATGGATCCCTTGGGCAAGGAATGATCTTATCCCAAGTTCTTTCTGGCAATCTGTTGTGGTGTACAATCAGTGGGACTTGACCCGTCGACTCGTGCTTAGTAGTGTTCATGCACATCTCAATTTCCCCTACTTTGTCTACCCATTTATTGTGTTCGTTAGGAATCATTACTCTGTAGTATTTAGCGACACAGCGAATTGTTCTTTCGCTCGGATTTCCACAAGGATGACGAATACTTGAAAATATGTGTTTTATTCCTAGGCTCTCCAAACCTTGCCTAAAAACATTGCTTGTGAAATAGGTACCGTGATCTGATAGAATGGATTCCGGCTTCCCAAGCATCGGAATGACTTTGTTCTTAATTCTACTGAGGACTTGTCTTGATGTCGTCTTCTGAATGGGACATAGCACGACCATCTTTGAAAATACATCGACACACACCAAGAGGTGTCGGCATCCACGCTTTCCTTTTACTAAAGGACCAAAGCAATCAATCGCGAGCATCTCGCATGGTTTCTGCGGTAATAGTGGTCTTGGAGGTTGTTTCAGAACAAAGTTGTTCGGCTTTGTGCGCTGACAAGCGTCACACGTTCTAATTACTTCAACAATGGTGAATCTCATCTTGGGCCAAGTAAAGGTCTCCCCTATCGTAGCTTCAGTCTTATCCGTGCCGATATGTGCTAGGCTCTCGTGAACATGCCAAGTTAATCCCCTCTGTAGTGATGCTGGAAATAAGATCCGCAGTTTAGTATGATGCTCATCCACGTACTTATGTAACAAGTTATTCAAGTAGTGAAATCTCGCTTGTTTAGCACTGGCTTCCCGGTACTCTGGTGAATTTGGTTGTAACTCCTTCCTATAGAATTTTATCATCATCATCATCCATGGGTCAGCTTCTTGCTCCTTCCGAATATCCTTCAATCTTGCCAAAAACTCACGTGCCTTAGGTGTCAAGGTAATATTGTGAACTTCCGCTGTTACTTCGTTTCCGTCCTCAGGGTTTCTACTCAAGGCATCTGGTATGACGTTCAATTTCCCAGGACAATGCTCTATTGTGATGTCAAACTGCTGTATGTAGATGGACCAGCGTGTTACTCTCTCACTTGCTATTGTCGTCTTAAATAAAAATGTCAGTGCATGGTGGTCGGTTCTAACAATGATGGAATAACCATAGATCATCTTGCGCCACTGTTGGAGAGAATATAGAATTGCTAGTAGCTCAAGTTCCGTGACTGTGTAGTTTCTCTCATGTTTCCGTAATTTACGACTCGTAAATGCCAAATAGGATTTCTTCTTGGGTTCTTCAGCGTCCTCTTGGTACAGCATAGCACCAATCCCAATTAACGAAGCATCTGCTTGAATGATAAATTGTTTCTCAAAATCCGGATATCCAAGTTTCACACAGTTTTCTAATAAATACTTCGTTGCTTTAAAAGACCTGTCGCACTCCTCATTCCACGACCATCGATTCGCTTTCTTCAACATCTCCTGCATAGGCGCTACTGTTTCTGTGTAACCAGGGCAATTTTCTTTGAAGAAACCTGTCACTCCCAAAAATGCTCTAACATGTTTGACTTTGGTAGGTGTGGGAAATTTCTTAATAGCATCAATCTTGGCTGGATTAGGCCGCACGCCCTCGACATCAATTATATGTCCCAAATATAAAATTTCGCTCTGGCAAAAATGTGACTTTTTTAAGTTGATCTTGAAGTTCATGGTTCTCAGGTTGTCCAGCAGTTTATTTAAATTTATCAAGTGTTCTTCCATTGTCTCAGAAGCGATTAATATGTCATCAACATATCTCGTGGTGAAGTTCTTGACCTCCTCAGTCAGATTTCTGTCGAGTGCTCTAATGAGTGCACATCCCGCAGTTTTCACGCCAAAGGGCATTCGACACCAGATATAACTTTGATTGTCGAATAAAAATCCCGTCAACAGTTGAGATTTTTCTTCAAGTTCAAGATGGTGGAAACTATTCGTCAAATCAACACTTGAGTATATCTTCTTCCCGCGGAAGCCTTTCAAAACATCTTTGATCCTCGGTGCTTGGTCGTGCTCAACTAGCAGTTTACTATTTAAAACTCGCGCGTCTAGGCATAGCCTAATTGATCCGTTTGGCTTGGTCACAGCCAATATTGCGTTCAGGTAAGGAGTTGCAGCTTTCCTTATCATGCCAGAATCTAATAAGTTAGTAATAATGTCCTTCGCCTGAGAAAAATGCTTCTCTGGGATCGGGTACAATTTACTTTTAAATGGGGTCCAATCTGTCACCTGCATAGCATATTGAAAATTCAAAACTTTCCCAGGTACGGTGTCAAAAGCTTCTTTATGTAGTCTTAAGATTTCTTCCAATCTTCTTCTATCAGATTCCCCTACGATGGCTTCCTTAAGTCGCTCCTGAAGTAAAATTTCGAATTTGGTTCCGCCCATTTCTTCTTCCGCCAAATGCACCCAAAATTCCTGCGAAATATCTCGGCTGTCCATTTCTAGCACTGCTGTCTGGTTGACTTGCTCTCCCCTCAAGATCTTATCTCCGGCCTCATTAGTGCATTCCTCAACAACCCAAGTATTGGCCTCTCTCTCCAGCGGATTCTCTTCCATATTTAAACCCACATGATCCAATCCTTCTACTTGTTTGAAGCTTACAGTGTTGTTATGTAAATCAATTACAGCATGAAAATCGCAGATGAAGTTGGCTCCTAAAATTATATTGTAGTTCATCTTTGGAATAACAATGAATGTTTGTGAAAAAGTATGGTTCAATATTTCCAGATCTAGAAATGCTTGCTGCTTACAATTCATAGTTTTGTCAGGAATGACACCTCTGACTTTCATTAGCGGTACCGGCATAATAGGAACAGTCTGTTTTCTTGCTATTTCTTTTATCAAAATTTCTGTGACTAAGCTCACCTGGCTACCTGTATCAATCAAACATCTCACCCTCATACCTCCAATATGCGCGTAAATAATTGGTAGCTGTCTGATAACGTTTTCACGGTTCTTCACCACTTCCTCCAGGCAGTCGTCTGGGAATGCTACCCACTCTTCTATGTTGGCCACTATCATCTCTTCTTGCTCCCTGGCGATCTCCGTTTCTAGCCTATCTCCTTTCAATTCATTTGGTTTTTTTTTTATCCCGGGCCCCATTAGATGCGTTTCGCCGGTTATCATTCTGTCGCTCCTGTTGCCTCAGTAAACTCTCTGCCCCCTCTCCTTGATGATTGTCTGGGCTCTGTCTGTTTGCCATGGCACGCCCCCACTTTTCCTTCTCCGCTTCTTCACTTAATTGATCCAGGTATTTACGGGATTCAACATATCGCTCGTCCCAGTTATTCCTATATTCTCCTTTGTTTTCTTGGCGATAGTCCCTGCCGTTACTCCATCTACCATCTCCATTTCTTTGGTAGGGTCTACCTTGTCTCTGGTTTCCCCTCCAATTCGTGTACTCCCGCTGGTACGTCCACTGATTATTTTGACTCTGGTTATTCTGATGATATCTCCCGCGGTTATTCTGATAGTTATGATTGTTGTGATGGAACTGGTTTCGGCCGTCAAAATCTTGTCTTCTTGGCGTGAACTGTGTCCCTGTGGACTGTGTCTTACTTTGGTTCCCCTGGCCGTGGTTATTTTGGAGTCCCTGAACTACCTCTGCCGTGTTTACACATTCCAAATTCCTTCTTCCTGTCTGTGGGCTCACCATACTCGTCTCATCTAAGTGCCTAAGTAATTCTTCTGCTTGGACTGCGGTCTGAATGTTTCCTGCGACTAACAATTGTTGGATATGCATTGGGAGTTGTTTCCCGATGGTTAGAACCATATTCGGCTCGCTAGGCGGGTCATCAAAATCCCTGAATTTTACCAATTGCTGACTAAAGAATTCTGAAAAACGGGTTGGATGGGTACTATGGTATTTGCGTGTGTACAGGTCCATTCTTAACCCCTGCTGTAACGAAGGACTCCAAAACTTCTTCAAAAACGCCTCGCGGAATTGAACCATGTCTGTAAATGTGTACTTGAAACTTAAAAACCAGGTCAGGCTAGGTCCTTCCAAAAATTTCTCCACCAGTCTTAATTGTTTCTCAGGGCCGATGTGTTGGTCATTAAAGTAATCCGTTAATTGCCGTAGAAATGCTTTGGGAGTGGTTCCTGAATTTTCTTTGAACTTATCGGGCTTAAAATCATTACCCCGAATGACTTGGATGACTTGGGCTGGTGCCAAGTTCGGTTGCGGAGTTGAAGTCTCCCCCCTGTACTGCTGGAATGCATTAGTCGTTAGTCTGGGACTTTGACCCCGACTCGTGTCCTCAGCTAACTTCGAACCTGCCGGACTTCCAATACTTGTTTGCTTTTCCTGAATATTTTCATTTGAAAATAATGTCGCATTCTCTAATGATCTAATCTCGTTTTTTATGATTAATTCTGATTGTTCCTGCAATTTCGACTTCATATTTTCCTCCAGTGCCTGCATTCGCTTTAAAACTGCCAGCCTGTCTTCCTTATTCGCCTGAGCCTGCTGGTCCCAATCTCGCCGGATCCTACTTTTTAAGCTGTTTATTTTCTCCTCGTTCCTCTCCTGATTTTTCTCTAGCTCTTCACGTATCTGTTCCTGCGTTTTCACTAGTTGTTCCCCCACCTCTTCTCTTATGACCTCTTGTGTTTTGATTAGCTGACCTTCCAAATTATCCTGAGTTTTGACGAGCTGCTCCCCTACTTCTTGTCTTATTACCTCTCGTGTGTTTATCAGCTGGCCTTCCATCTCTTTCCTTATGATCTCTTGCGTTCTGCCTAATTGCTCCTCTAAATTCTCCCGCAAGTGTATCCGCTCAGTTTCAGCCTTAACTTCGACTTTATCTATTTCCTTTATTAATTCCAGCACGTTGTTATCTACCGAATTAATTTGCTGTTGTAGTTTCTCTTGGGTCTTCTTCACTCCCGCGGTGTTACTGACACATGCTGCCTCTATCTGCTTAAGTTTATCCGCCACCATCTCGTCAAATTGTATTAATTTGTTATCAAATTTTGCCTCCAATTTCTTCATTTCGCCTAACTGTCTGATGTTGTTTTCCGCAACCTCGCCTGCCAGTTTCTCTACTTTTTGAACGCTCTGGTTAATATCATTTGTGATTTTTCCTAACTGTTCGGTTTGTGTTACCGCCTGTTGTGACAATTTGTGGTTTAGTTCGTTGAGTTGTTTGTCAGTGTCTAATTTCTGGACTTCTAACTGGACCGAAATGTTACCGCTCATATCAAGTAATTGTTTTTCACAGTCTATCTTCTGCGCTTGTAACTGAACCGTAATGTCACTTAATTGTTTATCGTTATGCTCCCGCTGAGCTTCTAATTGTTCTTTTAATTGTTCCTCCGTCTTTACGGACATCTGCACTAATTGTTTTTCCGTTTTCGCGGACATCTGTTCTAATTGTTCTTCCGTTTTCGCGGACATTTGGATCGACATCTGTTCTAACAATGCCTTTATCTCCTCAACAATCGCCATATCACACACAAATATATTCAGAGAAAAACAGGGTTATGGGCTAAGGTTTCAGCCCTATACGCACATACATGTCACACATTTAAATATTACTGGCTCTAATTTAATGAAATTTTCAGTAACAAAATTTACTGAATACAATGACACTTATTCCCAAACAATAAAATAACCCCTAGTGATCTGCTTTTAAATTCCTAACCAACAGAATTTACGAAACACCAATTAACCGAAGTCAATTAAATGTCAAATATAAGGCAACATCTTCCTGCTTTGACTGAGTTCATTAATAATGCAAATTTCTAATTTTAATGTGGGCGCCAGAACAAGTTTATAACAAATACAAATCAAATTCTAACCTTGTTCAATATTTCTAACCTTAGGAACTCAGTGATTTTACTAATGCACATGGCGGTACAACATCGCCTCCATTTACTGAATTTACATGTCCGCTTGACCTGGCATCATTTCTCAACGAAATAAATATGAGATCAGCGAAGCAACAACAACAACAATCCCCACTTGGGCAGCCATTTTTGTTTTATGAACCCTTGCAAAGAAGCATATGAGACTCAGATTCGGGGCGTAACGGGTCATATTCGTAAGTTGCTGTCAGGGCGCTTCATTAACTTGCAGGGTAACATATAACAAAATGACATGCAGGAAAGAGTGAAGCCGGGGTTAAAAACAACTGAATTTAATAACAAATCACCATATTTACACATAAACAATTAACAACAAAATCTCCCAACTGACTCCCATTTAATAAAAATGCCAAAAAGGTAGGCGGTATCTCTGGAGAGATTAATTACTTGGACCAAGTGTCCTTAAATAAAAAGATACAAAAGTGACCATATAAGTGACCATATAAGTGACCATATAAGTGCGTATGCCGTTCTACATGCATCACGATGTGTACTTTGAATGCGTGATTCGTTATCATCCGGAATGACCCTTCAAACACCGAATCCGCATTTCCCAGAGCTAGACCGACACGGGGGAACACAACTACACTACTTAAATTAAACCGACACTTCCTAAATCTACTATAAACAAACACAAAATTTCCGTGTGAAATTGGACTTAGATTGCCGTAGCAACATTTACTGCCTAAAAACTTAGGACTTCTCACACAAATCAACACAAGTACATTAACACGTGACCAATAGAAAAATACTCAAATGACCGCTGTCAAAATTTACAAATACTCTACCATTACACCACACGGGTGTGACACACAAAATTACATGAATCGAGTCATCAACAAAGCAATAAGCAAACAGCCAACATTTACGTTAATCACACTATTTTATCCATACAAGGTACAACAATCCGTTACACACATGGCGAACTCCCCAATTAATTATGGCTTAAAAAATGACCATCACAATGAACAGGTTTGCTATATGAAAGCTTACAGGGATCAGTCGGACAAAAGGACTGCCTATCAAAAAAATAAGTCACAGGCCAAACGGGCGGTTTGTGGAACACTGCATGTCTGTCAACCCACGTGTCAAAATAAAATACCTCGAAGAAATGTGCCCCAAAGCACAATAATACATGTGTGTGTCAGAATAACCATATGGACAAGAATCAGCAGTCTCCCAAGAGCACTCTGTCTTTCCATCTCAAAAAAATACAATAGCAGCAAAAATATATAAGGGCGGTAGGACAACTACCCCCTCCTCACGTAGAATCAACACACACTAGACACATCAACACACACTGAATCACACGTATGGGTTTGACAGACCCTGAAATAAAAGACACAAATAATATCCACATGCTGGCGCCATCGTTCTATGCCGTGACTAGTCACCTGAAAAGGACTCAAGAAAAATCTATCAAAATTAGAACGAAGGTGTTCTACAATTACTTTTAAGTTGGTGCACTCGGCTACCCTAACATGAGTAATAACCTGTTCAGCAAAATGTTTTACACTAATTCCTCCCATTCCTATTTCAAATATTAACGTTAACAAAGCACCATTTATCGAATGTAACGGGTTCCGCAATTGCAAGGATAAAAATCACGCACGCACGCCGCGTACATTACACTTGACTCAAGAAAGAAAAACAAAATATCAACAAACACTTTGGCCACGCGCCAACGGACATTTAAACATACAGTGTCGGTACAAGAAAAACTCTAAAACAACAAGAAAGAAAAACATGACTATATACAAAGTTCCCCGGCCAAATCTAACTACATAATTGAAATAAATCCAATTTTAGTACATCACCGCTTCTGCATGTAGACCAAGGACATCCTCCTCAACCCATTGCCCTATGGACAATTTAGCTCTCCATAGTAGTCATCTGTGCTGATTTCTTGAAGCTCATCCCAACTTCAAACCACGTGCTCTTCATCTTGGTCTCGACTCCTTGGCAGAAAAGTTCAATATTAAATATTTGCCTATCTATAATCGCTTGCAGGCTACTCAGTTCACCCACAATTGTCCTATTGCGATTAATAGCGAAGACTGGCCCTAATTATATCGGACACACGCACTATAAAAACATACATAAAATACACACAATTTATACATAAAATATACAATCTCGAGTCCGCGCCACTGGCTCGTTAACAAGTTCACAATCCTGGCTGCACTAGCAGTCGCTATCTCGTCTGGTATTTCCGTCTGTACTATGGACTTCGGCTCTGGTAAGCGCTAATTAGGGTGATACGATACTTCCCTCTTAAAGTTGAGCTCGTCGTCTTGAAAATGAATGTTACTGTTTATCACGCGCTACCGTGAAATATTTAGATCACACAACAAAGTTGATTTTATAATAAAATGTATTATAGCTTTTTAAAATTTGATACTGCGATCGCTGCGACTTTAGCTCCTCAGAGCTCACAAAATGAATTAGCTTTACTGATTTAAAGCGTAAAAATCACATTTTACACCAAATACTGACTTAGATAAATTCGAGCGTCAAAATCACAAACCAAACTGACGTGGAGTATGCCTCTGAAGGCTCCACAGGAATAGACTTTAAAAATTCACACTTCAAACTGACGTGGAGTATGCCTCTCAAGGCTCCCAAAGAATAGACTTTTATTGGCGTCAGGCCAAGCTATTTATGAGAAACTGACAAGGGCGGTGGAGTGGGGCAAAGTCGGATAAAAACTTCCAGAGTTTTTGTCTCACAAAGATGTAGCTAGTGTCATTCTTCTCCAAATAAATCCAACGTCTCAAATTACTCGAGTGGAAATTAATCCGTTCGGCGGTTCCTTAGATACACACTTCCGCGGGCTTTTTACTACTGACGCCGTCCACCTCGTGGTCATGGCTTGGTCTCTTGCGATTGGCTGATTCAATCGTATGTTCGTTGAGAGGACCTCGTGATTCTTCCTTTATGTCTCCAATTTTGGTACTGTAGTTGCACAATTTATCCTTGAACTCAACTAATTCTGGCCGTCCCCCAGGAATAGCTACCAACTCAGCTTCTGTTGCAATCGTTACGAAATGCTGGCCTCCCTAATATCCAAGTCGACTTCCTTACGTGCTGTCTGGGCCGTAGTAATAATAATAATAAATATGAATACTTATTTATCGAAGATCAATAAGGGTTCAATATATAACACCGTTCGAAGAACGGATGCTTCTGCTAGTAAGAAATAAATAATATGTGCATTCCAACAATGCAATTGGTCTCTTTTGTCTAAATGTCTCACAAACTTTGTGAACTTGTCTATTGTTTTGTCTGAAGTAATTAATGTTGTATAGTGTCAAAAGTAACATTCCCCAACTTGTTCAGACACAAAACTCACAGTCTCCGATGTGTCGATGCAAAAGTCACATTCTCCAAAATTAAAACCTATTTTTCAGGTAAATTAATATAAATAATGAAACATAGTTTATACAAGAAGATATACTTAAGTATAGCCTGCAACATAAGCAAAGTCTCTTAGAGATTCCATTAGTTATGTTTACATCCATCCTGTAAAATTACAAAAAGTGGAGAGCGTGAGTTTTGCATCTAGACCCCTCAATTATACATGATCGACTTCAGTTTAAAACATTAATTAATATCCTTCATTTTTCTGAGCTACCAGGACCAAGAAATCATGGACGGAAGGACGGAGGAAGATTTCCAGTGCCCAGATGAATAGATTTTGGGAGAAGAAGAAAACATTATCAACTAAATAAGATCTATCGCGCTCTACACATGGACGTAACGATATAAAAACAAACAGTGTGTAACCGTTTTGTGGGGTCTGTGATGGAAACCACAACAAGTCCCACCGATTCGCTGCCACAAGTGTAACGGCTTCCCTGACGGGTGCTTACCATTAACTACTAAGTCTAAGAATGATCTCTTGATTGGGCACCAAGGTGCCAACACCAAGTTGAAACCTAAATTTATATTTCTATCAATCCCTAGCTTGCGTAGAACACATATAATACACTTTACACTCAGACCGTGGTATGATGGAATCATTAACCCAGATAACATTTGCATTGGGAGAAGGAGGTTGTTTTATATCTAATGCTACCTACTGGAATCAAAGATTGCATTATGTAAGGAATTGATTTAATTGTCAGAAAAAACATATCAGTGGTAATTTGAATAATAATAACGGAGCATAAAGAATTTGTCATTACCACGAACAAAGTATTTGAATTTGGATGTTGGATGAATATACAGAAGTTAAGATTATTTTCAAGCTTGAATTTACTGAATTAACGGAGAGAATTATACAAAATAGAGAGAGTGCGTTTAGGCCAGTACCGCTCACCCTTGGAGATGCTTTCTCCCACGTGCTAGTTGATTCTGTTGAGAATGTTGTTGAATGTAGATAGTCATCTTCTGCGTTGGTTGATGCGTTGCGAATATAATTGAAGTTATACTGTTTTAGTGGGGGATCTAAATCCAACAGCCACGATACACGGCTTGCCATGACACTGCAGCACGTGCAATACCCATGACGATCGGTCAGTGGAGTATACAGACTTGACGATGCCCACCATGGAACGTAATACATGTTTGTCCGCTCGGAACAGAATATGTCACAAGAATAGTCCCTTCTTCTCGGCGCGCGAACATTATATCAACAAGCCACGGCTCCCCTCCAGAGTTCCACTTGCAGTCTCTCCTCTCGCCGGCTTGACCAATCCCCGTGCGTCTCCATGACGTAGCATTCACCCCACTATAGCCCGCTCTCCTCTTGTTTGGCTGGGCGCCCATGCGTTCATTCCTGCCAACAAAGTCCGTTCTTCTCCGCAGGATTCTTGCTTGCAGAATTTCCGTTTGGATCAATTCGCCTTTTCTTAAAACTGTACAGTTGGAAATGTTCCCTCGGTTTCGAAATCATGTCGTTGCCCTCGATTTCAACATCGCTTATTGACAAGAATATTCCTGTAGCCGTAGTTTCCGATGACGCATCCCTCTCTCCAGTCCTAAGTGATTTAATAAAAGGTTCTAACTCTCCGCAATCAAATAATTTGCCGTGTAATGGATTTCGGAATAATCCGATTGATAGTGTTTTCTAGAAATAGAAAACCTATCTGTAAGCGTACTAATTTAAAAAGCTCCAAAATAAAATACGACATGAAAATAATAATAATAATAATAATAATAATAAACAAATATAAATTAAATAAATTAAATTAAATTAACTAGGCCAAATAATTGCCGCGTTTACACAAACATTAAATATTCCCGTCTGACTTATGTCAGTGGCGTAAAACCCAACGAAAAGCATGTCACATTTCGCCTCGGACCATTAGGTGATTTGCCGTAAACACGGTACTTCACGTCATTATTCCATACACGTTCTTAAAAAAATCCCCAACCAAAATACAAATTACACAAATGAAATCACCCTAAGTACATATCTAAACACAAAACATTCATAATTTTCATCACGCACTTTGCGTCAAAGATACACTGCTGTATTGCTCTAGGCAATCCGTCGAATGTTTGTCATTTTTACAAATGTTCCTCGGATATATCCGCATCTGAACAATTCGATGTGGGTAGAATATACATATAGTCATGTATAATCCCTGTGTATTTTCACTATTCCACATCACACGCATTGAAAGTGTTCAGATGTCAACCACCACAGAACTGCTTCACGAAAAGTGGTTGTTCCTTTCTTCTTTTCTAACAATTACCAATTACACGGCACACACGAGCACACGATCACACAGTCGGTGGTTACGCGTCGGGACCATAGTACCCACTCTCTCTGTAAATTACATAAAATTTCTATACTTCTGGAAGAAAAAAAAAACCAGCAAGCACACATTATATATAACACAAAATATTTCTGTGCCGTAAATGCCCCTAACTTACTGAGTTCCCGTAGACCAATTTCTACCTCACACCAGTTCACATCACACCATATCTCCGTCAATCAGTAAAGCACAACCCAGACCAGTCAGCTCCTCGCGATCCTGACCTAGTTGCCACAACTCACAAATAATACTTATGTACCAATTACCTTGCGGTTACCTACCTCGTACACATATAGCTCATATTTCTTAAATTCACTCTCACAGATCTTACATGGCGAGGTCGCAAACAGAGATCACGTGTGCTGATATGTATGAATTTCATGAAGGACTGTCTCGCATTCTGGTGGCCCATCTTTTGTCTCGTGGACGCCTAAGCAAATGTGCCCTGTACAAGCGCTGCTCCATCTCTTGGAGACAAATGGGACCCCACCAGCGCTGCCTAATTCTGGCCTCGGTGTATCGAGACATAGCGTTCAACAGCAACCTTCAATCCCAACATCTCTCCCTGTACCCCTTTTGTGACCCCTGATACGCCTGCCTGGAAGACCAGATCTCCCACACCGAATACCACACTTACTCAATTGATAGGCTGGCTCGCCAGCTACACTCACTTACTTCATGACACATACTTCCGTAGACTATGTATATTATACGTCCCGTATAATCTGTTTGCCTTACCATCCTCCAGCACATACGCTGTTTTGCCAATACGTTTGGAAACTGCAAAGTTTCTGCGACAAGAGCTTCCAACCTTGCAAGTGGCTCCCTTAAAATGAACGTCATCACGTTGCTCTACAAGCATATTTCTCAGTGTCTGTAACGATGCCCTGTTGGTACTGTCCACACATAAACCTACTTTCCTCTGGCGTCACACCTCTACTCGACACTCTATGACCTAAAAATGTCACTTCTGACTGACAGAATGACGACTTAAACAGTTTCAAAGTGAACCCTGCCTGATCTAACTTCTGAAAAACAATATCTAAATGACGTAGATGCTCCTCAAAACTGCGTGAACTAATTACCATATCATCAATTCAAATGGTTACAAACTCTCCTGTGTCATCAGTCATCACCTAATGTGATGTTTAATGCTCTGATTAAAGCAGCTGAACTACTCTTTAAACCATAAGGTGTTCTACAATATTGATAAAGGTTATATTTATGACTAAAAGCTGTGAATGGTCTATCTTCATACATAAGTGGCACTTGCCAGAAACTGGAACTCAAATTTACACAAGTGAAATACTTCTTACCCTCAAATGTTTGCATCAATTCCTCTATTGACATGGACTCCAGCTGGTCTGAACTGATTCTACTGTTAACTAAACGCGCGTCTAAACAAATACGGACTGAACCATCTATCTTCGGTACAGTAATTAAAGGATTTGCATATGGGCTGTTGGAGTGCTCAATAATGCCATCTTCAAGCATCTGGTTAATTTTTGCCTCAAATGCACTCTGATAAGCGAAAGGTCAGGATATCTATGTCCTGTGGATACTGATCTATCAATAAAGTTCAACGAATGTGTATAGCAATTGGCCATACCAATGCGATCCTCTAAAACTCTCCTATTACACAGTAACACATCATAGAGCAGAACACACTGTTCTTCCCCTATATTTCCCTGAAATGCAGCATCACGTAACGAGTCCTCTAGACTACCGTTTGTAATCAGACTGCGCACAAAACTTGGAGAATCCCGCTCTACGGCTGGCGATATCTCATTCAAAGTACAAATCACACCTACAACACTACTTCTCTGAACATGGTCGTTGAACGCTACTTCTACTTCAGAATCATCCCATTTAAATTTCAAACTTTCTACCTGATAACATATGTTACCAGACACCCTACTTAGCCAATCTGAACCCAAAATAACACTGAATACTAAATTTGGAATTACAAGACAAATCTCCTTTTCGACATGATTATTAATTTTAATGTCCACTAAAACTTGCTTAGAAATTACTTTAGACCTCTTCCCTACAGCTGTGATAACAAAAGTGCTTTTAATTGGCATCTCCTCAAAATTTACTCCAGTTCCTTTCATTTTATCGTAAAATGCACTACTTATGCAACTCTTCATGCAACCACTATCAATTAGAACATCCGTGTACGCCTCGGACACGTTAAGCTTAATAACGAGGCTCTTATTAGCCACCTCCTGAATAATACCTTCATCATTTAGTTCACTTAATAATTCACTTCTTACATTTAGGTCATAAAGTGTATGGACCGGGCACGTTACAGACTGAGATTCTGACCTTACATCGCAGCCTGGTTCGCGTTTAAAGTACCGCTACCGCTTGGTGTAGTACTACTCACTACTGCATTGGTCTGGTTGTTCTGGGTTGTATTATCGGTGTTTTTCTGTTCATTACTTCCACTAGGCTGTCCTCTTCCTTGACTCCTATTCAGGTTGTGATTATTATTATTATTAACGTAATTTCTCCCTTGATTTCCCCTGAAATCATTATTCCTACCCTGGTATTGTGTACCATAGCCATTTCCTCTGTTCTGATTTAGATGGTTATTATTATTATTATTCTGGTTCCCCTAGTTTGGGCATTGGCCCCTTCGCCACTGTTCCCTTGAACTTCCTGATTTCTATTTTCATTAGGCCCATTATTATTATTGCCCTGGTTCCTAGTGAAATTCTCCTCATAACCACCCCGGCCTAGTGCATCGAATGTGCTTAACAAATTCTCAATTTGTGATATAGATTTTACATTTTGGATACAGGCTGCCTCCTTGATCCTATATGAAAAGTGTCTAAGTAAAAGCCTAACAACATCACTTTCCTCCTTCAGACCATCCAGATATTTACACGTTAATACCTGCCTAAAAAGTACTCGGTCATAGTGTAGTTTCCTCTCGGGTTATACTTTCCACAAAAAACTCCCTCACGATGCTGAGAATGAATAACCTCATTCCAAAACTTCTCACAAAATTTAACTTTAAAATCTGAAATATCCTCGAAATTGTCTCTATAGAGAGCAAACCAGTTTCTTGTCTCCCCTACAAACGCTTGTTCCGAAATCTCAACTACCTGGCACCTCTCAATACTACCATCTTCCAACCTCTCCCTTTCTCTATAGTATTCATGAATTCCATGGGACAACCCTGTCGATTGCTGAACTTTGCCCACTCTCTCTCCCTGTGTGTGCTATTCACATAAACTGGCCTACTCTGACTATTTTCCTGTCTAATCCTAGCTTTCAACTTCTGTTCTAATTCAGCAATTTACTCCTCAGCTTTTCACTCAATACTAGTTACAGTTAACCTAATACTCCCTTCCGATGCTTCAGCTTTATCACTTAACTTAGCTTGTTTCTCCTGAATCTTACTAATGCTTTCCTTATTCCTCTCCCTTAAAACATTAAATTCAGAAACTATTTCTGCATGAACTTTCTCAATTCTTCCCCCAGCTGTTCTTTAACCTCGCTAGTTGCTACCTGAATCTTATCAATTCCTTCCCCCAATTGCATTTTAACCTGCTTTGTTTCAAGATGGACTCCTTTAAATTCTCAGCCTGTGTACTGATTCTACTCTCCAACTCCTCCTGTACCTTTCCTAATTTTCTGTCTACATCTGCTCTAATTCGTTTAGCCTTCTCTTCCATCACCCCTCTGATTTCTCCTCTAATCTGCTCAAATTTCTTATCTAATTTTAGATTGTTCTCTTCAAATTTCTCACTTAATTTATTGCTCATTTGTTTACTGTTTTGTTCTAATTTAGCATTTAAACTATCGCTCAGCTCCCTATTATTCTCTTTATTTTCCCTACTATTCTGTTCAAGTTTAGCATTATTCTGTTCAAGTTTAGCATTTAAAGTTTCAGTACTCTCAGCAATTCTTCTAGGTTTGTGCCGTGTCTTGTGTGGGGTTTCGCCTAGGACACCAAGCTAGGCTCATCGGCGGGCTCTTGGTGTCCCTGCCCGGACCCCCACAGGAGTATCGAACTGCGCGATACCTCCCTTTATATAGAGTGCAACTGCACTCCTTGACTGCGAGAACCAAAAGCTCAAGCAGCCCGCCGATGAGCCTAGCTTGGTGTCCTAGGCGAAACCCCACACAAGACACGGCACAAACCTAGAAGAATTGCTGAGTTTTAATTCACCGGCCGTGAAAGCCAATACACCATCTTTTCAGTACTCTCTTTATTTTCCCTACTGTTTTGTTCAAGTTTAGCATTTAAAGCGTCTGTACTTATTTTATTTTGTTGCATAAACTGAAGAAGCAAACTCTCCAACCCCGCTTGACTGTTTTCATTCCCCCTTTCAGTATCGGGATTTACCTCCGACATCCCTGTACTGCTTTCATTCTCAAGACCAGACACACTACTCGCTTCTTCACTATCCAACTGGTGACCACTACGAAACTTCATCTCTTTCTCAACATCGCCCATGCTGATACACACTGATAAATAAAAGACCCCCAACATACAGGCACAGAAATAAATATATCCTTCTCCTTCCACAAAATGTTACTAGGTTTTCGGTCCCACGTTGATGGCGACAATTGTAACCGTTTTGTGGGGTCTGTGAAGAAAACCACAACAAGTCCCACCGATTCGATGCCACAAGTGTAACGGCTTCCCTGACGGGTGCTTACCATTAACTACTAAGTCTAAGAATGATCTCTTGATTGGGTACCAAGGTGCCAACACCAAGTTGAAACCTAAATTTATATTTCTATCAATCCCTAGCTTGCGTAGAACACATATAATACGCTTTACACTCAGACCGTGGTATGATGGAATCATTAACCCAGATAACATTTGCATTGGGAGAAGGAGGTTGTTTTATATCTAATGCTACCTACTGGAATCAAAGATTGCATTATGTAAGGAATTGATTTAATTGTCAGAAAAAACATATCAGTGGTAATTTGAATAATAATAACGGAGCATAAAGAATTTGTCATTACCACGAACAAAGTATTTGAATTTGGATGTTGGATGAATATACAGAAGTTAAGATTATTTCCAAGCTTGAATTTACTGAATTAACGGAGAGAATTATACAAAATAGAGAGAGTGCGTTTAGGCCAGTACCGCTCACCCTTGGAGATGCTTTCTCCCACGAGCTAGTTGATTCCGTTGAGAATGTTGTTGAATGTAGATCGTCATCTTCTGCGTTGGTTGATGCGTTGCGAATATAATTGAAGTTATACTGTTTTAGTGGAGGATCTAAATCCTAGAGCCACGATACACGGCTTGTCATGACACTGCAGCACGAGCAATACCCATGACGATCGGTCAGTGGAGTATACAGACTTGACGATGTCCACCATGGAACGTAATAAATGTTTGTCCGCTCGGAACAGAATATGTCACAAGAATAGTCCCTTCTTCTCGGCGCGCGAACACTATATCAACAAGCCACGGCTCCCCTCCAGAGTTCCACTTGCAGTCTCTCCTCTCGCCGGCTTGACCAATCCCCGTGCGTCTCAATGACGTAGCATTCACCCCACTATAGCCCGCTCTCCTCTTCATTGGCTGGGCGCCCAAGCGTTCATTCCTGTCAACAAAGTCCGTTCTTCTCCGCAGGATGCTTGCTTGCAGAATTTCCGATTGAATCAATTCGCCTTTTCTTAAAACTGTACAGTTGGAAATGTTCCCTCGGTTTCGAAATCATGTCGTTGCCCTCAATTTCAACATCGCTTATCGACAAGAATATTCCTGTAGCCGTAATTTCCGATGTCGCATCCCTCTCTCCAGTCCTAACTGATTTAATAATAGGTTCTAACTCTCCGCAATCAAATAATTTGCCGTGTAATGGATAATCCGATTGATAGAAAACCTATCTGTATGCGTACAAATTTAGAAAGCTCCAAAATAAAATACGACATGAATAATAATAATAATAATAATAATAATAATAATAATAATAATAATACAAATATAAATTAAATAAATTAAATAAATTAAATTAACTAGGCCAAATAATTGCCGCGTTTACACAAACATTAAATATTCCCATCTGACTTATGTCAGTGGCGTAAAACCCTACGAAAACCATGCTACAAGTGTATCGACTCGGCCTGGGTTTGAGAATCTACATTAGAGGTCCCCAGACTAAGTGACTACGGGAGCTACTTAGCCTACATTGAGATTTAATTGACGAGCTTCCTTGGTGGGTCAGAGGTTGAGTGTCCACCTCTATATCCCAAGATTGCAGGTTAGATTTCCGACCCAGGATGTGAGGCAAAAATTCACGTCCCTCTGAGTAGTGCAACTTTGGCTCGTAATAGATCCGTCTTAATACAAGACAAAATTAACTAAATCTCAGCAACAGGTTATGAATAAGTAAATAAATAAATGAATAAATAAATAAATAATTAAATAAATAAATATAAATTGATTCATTCATTTTAAAAATAATAAATAAAAACACTATCGTGTTGAAAGCCTTTTTCCCGTGTTACCTTAGTAATCAAAATTTAATGTTTTCCAGTCGGGCAATTTGATTGTACTTAACAAATCTCATGATTTTTTTCAGGATTAGGGAACCTTCCATTACAATTTGGTAGAATCGTGATTACCGACTGAAACACAGTTAATTTCGAATTGCACAAATTAACTAATTAATATAGACTATTAAATAAAATTTAGATTAATAAATAAATCTATCAAATAGATTAATCTTCATCATTTTCCAGTTGACACTGGGTGGGGGCAATTATGGTTCCTCTCCACTTTTTTCTGTCTTTCCACCATTCCTCTTCCGACACGGTGTTCCAATCCAGGTTCCGTTTACTAATGCTATTCTTCACGGAGTCAATCCAACCCATTCTTGGTCTTCCTCATCCTCTCTTCCCTGCCATCCGTCGTTCCAGTGCTTGGTAGACTTACTTCATTCATCCGTTTGACATGTCCAAACCATCTCAATTTGTTTTGCTCCAGTTTGTCATTTAGTTTATGTACTCCCAGTTCTTTCCGTATATCTTCATTTCTCACTCTGTCTCTCCTCGTTTTCTGGAGCATACTTCTCAGAAATCTCATCTCAGCTGCATGTACTCTGCTCTCATCCCTCTTAGTCATTGTCCAAGTTTCTGCTGCATATGTCATTATAGGAAAATACTCGTAATATGCTTTGTACATCACTTCTTTAGCCTTAATTGGTATATCCTTGTTCCATACTAGTCCCCGTACCTGTTGGTACCTGTTGATTAATATATAGAAAAAACATATTATTTGTTGTTAAATTCTTGTAGTTGTTGGCGACGTAGCTATTATTTTGTTGTTGATTCTACTTCCTTTTACAAGTTTTGAAACATCGTGGTCACCAACTACGATCATTTAGGTGTATTCGGAATGTATCTGACTGTGTTATTACGAGGACTGAAGCAGTGTGTGTGATTGCAATTACTAGGGTCTAGGATAACGGTATGTACCCTGAAACTTGAAATATAGCGCATCCCGACATTTACTTGGGACATGAGATACTCACTCCGGTAGTCGACATTTCCGCAGACCACTCGGCTAGGCTGAAAGAACACACGTCATAAAGCTAATAGACTGTCCGTGCACACAAAAGACCACAGAGTCCACAAAACATATCACCTCACCGCGGTTTGCTCTTCATCTGTTAGTGGTTGGAACACGTCTTTCTCTACCTTGCAATATTTCATATTCATAGAAGTGTATTATAGACTACACAAAGTTTCAATTTGCTCTACACCAGTCTATCTTACGAAACAAGAGTATAATTGATAATAATAATAATAATAATAATAATAATAATAATATTAATAATATAGTGCATTATGCAACGAGCCTATAATGGCAATAATTCAGACACGAGTATGTTTATAAAACGAGCGTAAGTGAGTTTAATAATTTCCATACGAGTGTCTTAATTACCATTACAGGCGAGTTGCATACGGCTGTTTATGTTCGACGATAATTATTACTTTATTATATTTGTTAACAAAAATATTCATAAATATCTGCTGAGATTCAGTCACTCGAATTTTGTGATCGGAGTGCAGCGCTGGGTAGGATTTCTCTGTTTTCCAAGCTCCCTGACCGACCGACGAATGCGCTCTGTGTGCTTCAATGCCATATGTGCAGATTGTGCACCAGTATTCAGTAAAACTTTCACGGAAGTCGTTTGAATGCAATGTGCTGTGTAGAAATTCGCTTTGGGGATATTAAGGTACAGCGCTTTTTCTTGTCTCATATTTGCCAGTTTATTTACGCGACCATATGGACGGTGCACTTTCGGTAATTTATATAGCCATGTTGGATTTTGAGTGCATGCGCGAAGGTATCCTTACCTAATTGGTCACACAACTGTTTCTTGAGCTCTGATTGGTGGGAGAAACTGTTTCATAATTAAAAACAAGATGTTCAGTAAAGAACATAAAGCCTACTTTCTCCTAAATGCATGGGTATTGTTATAACTCCTTGTCC
Source organism: Meconema thalassinum (assembly GCA_946902985.2). Classification (NCBI taxonomy): domain Eukaryota; kingdom Metazoa; phylum Arthropoda; class Insecta; order Orthoptera; family Tettigoniidae; genus Meconema; species Meconema thalassinum. The sequence goes on from OX336393.1 coordinate 184,514,249, forward strand.
TTTTCAAGGAGTATAATTGAATGTTGGTTGTAGTAGCTTGTTGAAATACAACGTGCTATAGGGATATTAAACATGAATTTGAGGTGCCCTTTGCTAGTGCTACCTCTGTAAAAAATTTAATTCAATTCGGTTTCACCGTGTTTGAATTGATATGGGGAATGGATTTGCACACATACATGGCCGCTACTTGCAAACTATTGGGCTGATGATCTTGTAGTCAGTCATAAGATGCTTTCCACAAAAAGACATGTTGTTGCAAAATCTGGTAGAGATCAAATTATTAGGATGGTCGTAATTTGATTTAAGCTTTTAACATTTGGGTGGCCGTCATTCCGTTTCCGTTTAGATGGCGGCGATATAAAACATGACACTGAGGTGCCCTTTGCTAGTGCTACCTCTGTACCAAATTTCGTTCAATTCGGTTTCACCGTGATTGAATTGATAGGGGGAATCGATTTGCACACATACTTGGCCACCATCTGCAAACTGTTGGGCTGATGATCTTGCAGTTTGGTCAGAATATGCTTCCCACATAAAGATATGTTGTTGCAAAATTTGGTAGAGACTAGATTATTAGGTTGGTCGTAATTACATTTTGGCTTTAAATATTTGGGTGGCCGCGATTATGTTTCCGTCAAGATGGCGGTGATATAAAACATGACATTGAGGTGCCCTTTGCTAGTGCTACCTCTCTACCAAATTTCGTTCCATTCGGTTTCACCGTGTTCGAATTGATATGGGGAATCGATTTTCACACAAAGATGGCCGCCATCCGCAAACTATTAGGCTAATGACCTATTAGTTTGGTCAAAGGATGCTCCCTCCATAAGGGTATGTTGTTGCAAAATTTGGTAGAGATCGGATGATTAGGTTAATCGTAATTTGATTTAAGCTTTGAGCATTTGTGTGGCCGCCATTACGTTTCCGTCAAGATGGCGGCGATATAAACCACGACACTGAGGCACCCTTTGCTAGTGCTACCTCTGTAGCAAATTTCGTTCCATTCCGTTACCTCGTTGTTTGAATTAATAGGGAGAATCGATTTTGACACAAAGATGGCCGCCATTCGCAAACTATTAGGCTAATGACCTATTAATTTGGTCAAAGGATGCTTCCTCCATAAAGATATGTTGTTACAAAATTTGGTAGAGATCGGATGAGTAGGTTAGTCGTAATTTGATTTAAGCTTTGAACATTTGTGTGGCCGCCATTACGTTTCCGTCAAGATGGCGGCGATATAATACGTGACACTGAGGTGCCCTTTGCTAGTACTACCTCTGTACCAAATTTCGTTCCATTCGGTTTCACCGTGTTCGAATTAATAGGGGGAATCGATTTTCACACAAAAATGGCCGCCATCCGCAAACTATTAGGCTGATGACCTATTAGTTTGGTCAAAGGATGCTCCCCCCATAAAGGTATGTTGTTGCAAAATTTGGTAGTGATCGGATGATTAGGTTAGTCGTAATTTGATTTAAGCTTTGAACATTTGTGTGGCCGCCATTACGTTTCCGTCAAGATAGCGGCGATATAAAACCTAACACTAAGGTGTCCTTTGCTAGTGCTACCTTTGTACCAAGTTTCGTTCAATTCGCGTTCACCGTGTTCGAATTGATAGGGGGGGACAGACATTCAGAGTACACACACTCACACACACACATACACACACCCACACACTCACACACACACATACACACACCCACACACAGACAGACACACTTTTTTTCGCCCTGTGTTGATCTCATAAGTCTACTTTCATTTTTTGCTAAAATCGAAAGTAGGCTAAATAGTGTTATAATGAGCCTCATTATGATATAGTTTCTGACACATAATGTTTACATTTTGACATCGTCGAACATAAATAATAATAATAATAATGCAACTTACCACCTACACACTCCTTCCCACAAATGTAGTTTCAAATACTATTTTTGTTGGCACTGTCTAAGCAAAAATAAATAATATGTAACGGTGAAATCCACCTTCCCAGTACTGTGAAATGATGTTTAATATATATATTTGAACGTACATGTTTCGATATGACAATGTTATCTTCATCAGGGTTGAATAGTTTAAATTAAAATGCTAAATTGAAATGGATATCCTTACAAAGTGTTGAATTGAAAATAAAATGAAAAATTCACATATAATTATATTAAATGTTACACAATACATAAATATTGTTATTAAAAATGATGTTATGAATAATACTAGTGAAATGTACAAAATAAAATTTGTATAAATAAATAAATAAATAAGTAAATAATTGTCTTGGTCACCTGTACAGAATGGGCAAATCCAAATTAACAAAATAGTTATTTGACTACTTCTGGAACAAGAAGACCATGGATTAAAGAAACTCATAAATACCTTGAAAGATCTAACATCCCGGAGGCCCAAATGTTAGAAAGGGATGTATTTCGAAAGACTACACACGATCTGGAAGAGTTTCGAGACGAGATAAGTGCTACAAAGACCGGAAGAGCTTGGACGTAAATCCAACGGCAGCAGCACAGTGAACGTATGAAGGAGTACTGGAGGCAGAGGAAATTACTTACAAATCAGAAATAGTGTAGCGTGATTCTCCGCGGTCAATTCACAAATAAAAAAATTATTAAATAAATATATAAATTAATAAATAAAAACAATACATAGAAAAATAAACAAAAACAAATAATTAAATACATAATTACAAAAATAATACATAAATAAATTAATAAATTAATAAACAAATAAACAATTAAAACATTAAACAAATAGACTAAATAATTAAGTTAATTAAATAAATCTATATAATAAAAATAAATCGCTAAATGTGTTGCTAAGCGCAAAACTCGAGAACGGCTGGACCAATTGGGCTATTTCTTTTTTCAAATATTCGTTGAAGTCAGAAGAAGGTTTTTATGAAGAGAAAAATTGGAAAAAATTCCCGGAAAGCGTAAAAATTCCATTTTCAGTTCCCAACAATGCTTTGTTATTGTTACTAGTGTGGCCAACAGGTACCGCCACGGGCAGAGACAATACATATATGCATATTTCAAGATACATTTCACCTATAAGACGCGGGCGGAGCAATTTTGTTCGAGGAACTAGAAATGTATTAGTGAATGTTCGAGGACCAACATCATTCCAACATTTACGAACTGTTAGGCTAATAGTGAATTATGTGACTCTTACAGAGAAGTCTGTCTACGTTTGCAATTGTTAGGAAATGACACTCATTGAGATCAAACCCTCAATGATGTTGTAATTTAATCACAACCTCATCAAATACGAACATTGTTTTCTATAATTATATCAACATGCTTCCCATCAAAATCAATTGATTTATGGATAAAATTCAAAGATGATATGTGTGACGATATCTTGCATTAAATGCGCATTACAACAGGAAGTCCACATTTACAAATCAGTGAATAAATGTACAACGAGGCGTTGATATCAATTGAAAACATGATCTTGATGATGCCAATTATCTCAATTAGGCATGGCCGCACCCAATCGCCCGATGCACAGCGCTTTTAATCAAGAGTTGCAACGCGAAAAAATATACGATCTCGATGCTTTAAGAGAATCTGTTCGAAAAAGTCTTCCGCTGTTGAGCCAAAAAAAAAGTATGTATTTGATACTATTATGAAAGTTGTAAATAATGGAACTGGAGGGAATTACTCCTTGGACACTCACCGGGGTACAGGAAAAACTCTTTTAATTTCATTGATTTTAGCAAACATTCGCTCATACAATGAAATTGCACTCGCACTTGCATTGCAGGCATTGCAGCTACATTGTTGGAAGGCAGTCAAACACCCCATTCAGCGCTAAAATTGCCGTTGAATATGAAAGGCAGCGAAACTACGACCTGAAACATTTCGAAGTACTCTGCAAAGGCAATGTTGTAAATGATGGAACTGGAATTACTTCTTGGACGCTCCCGGGGGTACAGGAAATATAAATTGATAATGTGGGATGAATGCACGATGGCACAGAAAAAGTTTTTGAAGGCATTAGACCGAACCATGCAAGACATGCGGAACAATCAAAACAGATTTGGTGGTGCGTTGATTTCGTTAACAGAAGATTTTCGTCAGCATTGCCAGTGATTCCACAGTCAACACCAGTTGATGAACTCAATGCATGTTTAAAGTACTCCATTTTGTGGAAACAGATCAAGATACTAAATTTAAGCAAGAACATGCGTGTCGACTAGCAAAATTATCCTTCTGGAGAAATATTTTCAAAACAACTCATTAACATTGGAAATGGCAAATTCCCTTTAGACGTTTTCACTGGCTGCATAACATTTCCTGACGATGTTTGTCAGTTTACTGATCTATTTTGGCTGTCAAAACCACGGATGTAAATGAATTAAATTTCAAAATTCAAAATAAAATTGCCGGTGATTTGATGACATACAAATCAGTTGATTCTGCTACCAACCAGGATGATGTCGTCAAAACTCCACCCGAATTTTTGAACTCGCTGGATTTGACTGGATTGCCGCCTCACAATCTTCAATTAAAGGTCAGATCGGTGGCCATAATATTGCGAAATATCAACCAACCACGTCTTTGTAACGGCACACGACTAACGTTGGAAATATTCATGAACAACGTGATCGAAGCAATCATTCTAAAGGGAAAGTACAAAGGAGAAGACGTTTTAATACCACGCATCCCAATGATTCCCACTGACATACCATTTGAATTTAAACGAGTGCAGTTTCCAGTGCTTGCTTTCGCTGTGACCATAAATAAATCACAGGGGCAGTCATTGAGTGTTTGCGGCATTAATCTTGAAAACCCATGTTTCTCGCATGGCCAATTGTATGTTGCCTGTTCCCGTGTTGGAAAACCATCAACTTTGTTTGTCTACGCGCCAGGTAATCAAACAAAACATATCGTTTACCTTAAAGCATTACAGTGGAATTATCATTTAACAATAATTTTCTATGGAACTGGTCAGTATCATTACATATGCAAGAAGTATTTCATTATGTGGGAGTAAATTATTAGCAACGCCCAAGAATTTTGATCATGTGAGGATCACTCATACGCCAGTGAAAACGGCAGTTTTCGTTGACGAAATTTTATCTTCATATTGTTGATTGAAATCAGAGTTTTCTATGATAATATTATTTGCCCCGAAGAAGGAAGATTACGTTTTGGCACATTATCTTCACGACATCAACTTATCAAATTACTCGATTTGCAACGGGGGATAATTTATTATGGCTCAGTGAGGGATTTGAAGATCTGCAAATAGTTCCCTTCTACTCAGCAGTCAGTCAGGGTTATTTCTGGGTAGTGAAATGCTGATATCGTTTCGAACATTTCCTTACTCATTATGAAGATATTAATATTGCAACAATTGAAAACACATAGTTTCTTATTAACTTTTGGTAGCAGTAGAAAATTAACTCATTCCATATTGATGATATAGGTTGTAGTGATCGCCATTATTCTGATTTTTGCGTGTAGTACGGACTGCATTGGAGTTCAATACATTGTCATATATTTTACAGAACGACGTCTGTCGGGTCATCTAGTAAGTATTAAATAAGTAAATTCATAAAACAATGAAGGATGGTTGAATAGATAGGAAATGAATGAATGAATAAATAAATAGAGAAATTTAGAAATAAATGTATTAAATATCTCAATATATTGATAAGTACATTTTTTAAATTAGGAATTAAACAAATAAATAATCGAATAAATAAATAGATAAAAGGATAAATATACTAAATTTATAAATTTATAGATTAATAAATAATTACATAGATAAAGAGATGAACAGATAAACAAATATATTTAAAACTCTGAATCAGCGAGCTAAAATATAATCTGATAACTGTTACAGTCTATTTCCTCTCTCCGTGCATGGAGAGGGCCTCGATTTACATGGGAAGAATGTTCTAATCGGTCCCGATGGCTTCCAGGATGGTTGAGGTAGGAATCGAACCCTCCTCTTCTCAGTTTTGCTTCACGAGATTGAGTGTACCCCGTTCTAGCCCTTAGATCAAAATTAAACTTCTTGGCAGAGCCAGGATTCAAACCAGGACTTAGGGGATGACAATCTAGAATGCTAACAACTACACCATGACATCTTCCTGAGAAATCACTATGACTTACATTAGATTTAAAAAGACCGAGACAAAATGGAAAAGTGACATCAGAGACACCAACCACTCAGCTTCATGTGGCAAAACTGAGAAGACGCGGGTTCGATTCCTACCTCAGCCATCCTGGAAGTGGTTTTCCGTGGTTTTCCATCTTAACTCCTAGTAAATGCAGGGATGATACCTTATTAAATACCACGACTGTCTTCTACCAAAATCCTACCTCGATTACAAATACACACACAAGTAGAGACATCACAGTAGAACAGGTTATCAGACAGCTTTTACACGGGGCTATATTACTACGATGTCGCAAATCCCCATAAAGAGTCAACAACATCATCTACGGACTCTAGGACTTGAGGAAACCTGGCAGTATAGATTAACCAACAATGCAAGTGGTTTATAAGACCTGCATTCTTAGGTAACCACAGGAATTAGAATCTTCACATTTCCCAGTGACACTCCCAGCTGCATGTTACTAAAGTATTATACGAAGACATTTACAATTTCAAAAATTACAAGGGAGAAAAATACTGAGAAAGATCTACGGGCCAGTTCAAAAAGAGGGATTTTGGATAAAGAAACCGACAAGAGAACTGTTCAAACAGACAGAGACGATTACAAACAACATCAGGAAAATAAGGGCAAACTTTTATGGACACATACATAGAATGAATGAAGACAGACTTACCAAGAAGATTTTTAATATAGTTATGGATAGTAGCCTGAAATCCAATTGGGTAAAAGAAACCGTGAAAACCACAAGACACTAAACATCTCTACAGAAGACATTGCAGACAGGAAAATAAACAGGAAAAAACAAGATGATCAGTAAAGAACATATAGCCTACTTTCTCCTAAATGCATGAGTATTGTTCTAACTCTTTGTCCTTTTAAAGGAGTATAATTGAATGTTGGTTGTAGTAGCTTGTTGAAATACAACGTGCTATAGGGATATTGAACATGAATATGAGTTGCTCTTTGCTAGTGCTACCTCTGTACGAAATTTCATTCAATTCGGTTTCACCGTGTCTAAATTGATATGGTGAATCGATTTGCACACATACATGGCCTCTATCTGAAAACTATTGGGCTGATGACTTTGTAGTTCAGTCAAAAGATGCTTCCCACAAAAAGGTATCTTGTTGCAAAATTTGGTAGAGATCAAATAATCAAGTTGGTCGTAATTTGATTTAAGCTTTTAACATCTGGGTGGCCGCTATTACGTTTCCGTCAAGATGGATACGATATAAAACATGACGATGAGTTGCCTTTTGCAAGTGCTACCTCTGTACCAAATTTCGTTCAATTCGGTTTCACCGTGTTTGAATTGATATGGGGGAATCGATTTGCACACATACATGGCCGCTATCTACAGACTATTGGGCTGATGACCTTGTCATTTGTCAAAAGATGCTTCCAAAATAAAGGTATAACGTTTCAAAATTTGGTAGAGATCAGATGATTAGATTGGTCGTAATTTGATTTAAGCTGTTAACATTTGGGTGGCCGCCATTACGTTTTCGTCAAGATGGCGGCGATATAAAACATGACACTGACGTTCCCTTTGCTAGTGCTACCTCTGTACCAAATTTCGTTCAATTCTGTTTCACCGTGTTTGAATAGATAGGGGGGATCGATTTGCATATATACATGGCCGCCATCCAAACATTATTAGGCTGATGACCTTGTAATTGGGTCAAATGATTTTTCGTACTTAAAGGTATAATGTTTCAAAAATTGGTAGAGATCAGATGATTAGGTTGGTCGTAATTTGATTTAAGCTTTGAACATTTGGGTGGCCGCCATTCCGTTTCCGTCAAGATGGCGGCGATATATAACATGACACTGAGGAGCCCTTTGCTAGTGCTACCTCTGTACCAAATTCCGTTCAATTTGGTATCACCGTTTTCGAATTGATAGGGGGGGGGGGGGGAGAGACATTCAGAGTACACTCACTCACACGCACACAGAGACAGACACACAATTTTTCGCCCTGTGTAGATCTCATAGGTCTACTTTCATTTTTTGCAAAAATCAAAAGTAGGCTAAAAAACGGAACACAAAAATTTGAGCAAACGCCCAAAGAGAAAAATAATAATTACAGAAGAGAAGTGGACAGAAGAGAGAAAGAGGGAGCATAGTGAATACATGATAAGTTTTTGGCAAGAAAGAAGGAAGGAACAGAAAAAAAAACATGAAAATTGATTGTGTTATAACGCTCCTCCTATGAGGGTTTTTGTTGATTGAGTCTTCGGTCTTTTGACTGGTTTGATGCAGCACTCCATGCCTCCCTCTCCTGAGCTAATCGTTTCATCTCTACGTAGCTACCACACCCTACATCAGAGGCAATCTGTTTAGCATATTCTAACCTTGGGCTACCCCTACAGTTCTTGTCCTCGACCCTTCCTTCCATAACTAAGTTTGCTATTCCTGGGTGCCTTAGTATGTTCCCTACCAACCTATCTCCTCTCTTCATTAGCAGTCGCCTGAAACATCTCTCCTCTCCCACTAGTCTTAATACTTCTTCGTTTGTAACCCCATCTACCCATCTGATCTTCAACATTCTCCTGTAACACCACATTTCAAATGCTTCAATTCTCCTCTTTTCTGCTGCACCAATAGACCAAGTTTCACTTCCATAGAGCACCACGCTCCAGACGAAGGCTTTCTAAAATGACTTCCTATTACCTAAATATATATTCGATGTTAACAGATTCGTTTTTTGTAGAAATGCTTTCCTTGCCTGAGCCAACCTACTTTTTATATCCTCTTTGCTTCGTCCATCACTGGTTATTTTGCTTCCTAAATAACAGAAGTCTCCTACCTCCTTCAGCTTTTCACCTGCCAATTTGATGTCCATAGAGGTTTCCGATTTATTTCAGCTGCAACCCAATATTTTTGATTTACATTTATTAAATTTCATCATGAATTCTTTCCTCAAGACGGAGTCCATACCATTCAAAAACTCATTCAAATCCTGAGGCTTGTCGGCCAATAAGACGATATCATCAGCAAATCTCAGAGTTTAAATTATTTTTCCTTGAATCTTGACTCACACTTTAAATTGTTGTCCAATTTCCTTCATTGCTTGTTCAATGTAAAGATTTAAAAGTATGGGGGAATTAACAAAAATAATAATAATTACAATAATTATGGACATTTTGAAATGTTCTTCTAGTTAGGTATGTTTTTCTCTAATATTTCTGCAGATATTCTGAAAATAGCTGTTATTGTAATCTTAAAGCTTGTACTGCAAACTTATTGTTGATATGCATTTGGTTTGGTTTTTATGAAAATTGGAATTCGTCAACTTTTGAGATAATGTTTGATATAGGTTTTTAATGTAAATAATTTTATTTTTACCCGATTGCTTTCATTTTACTTCACTGTTTTCAACTCATAAGCACCTATAAGTGTACAAAATGTGAACTTGATCGGGCCCATTGTTCTTGAGAAATCGTTGATGATGATCAGGTGCCATCAAGTCGGCGTCGACTCCTAGCGACTGCATGGATGGATTGTCTCCATATGATTCGGTCTTCAGCAATATAGTTCAGAACCTTCAGTGACATATTCATGTTGGATTTGATGGAGTCGATCCATCTCAATGGTGGCCGCCCTCGTCTCCGAGACCCTTCGGCCTTTCCAAGCATAATTGTATTTTCCAACGAATCAGAACGCCTCATAATGTGACCAAAATATGACAGCTGTAATCGTGTTATCAATGTTCAAGAGACAGATCTGGTTTGATTTTTTGAATCACCCATACATTTGTCTTCTTGGCTGTCCGTGGAATACGCAGTAACCTTCTCCAACACCAGAGCTCAAAAGCATCATTATACTTCCTATCTCGTTTCTTATGGTCCAGCTTTTGCAACCATATGTAGCTATGGGAAAGACTAGTGTCTTAAACATTCTAATTTTAGTAGGCAAAGAAACATCGGAACACTTGAAGATCTTATCCAGGCCTTTAAAAGCTGCTCTTCCTAGGGCAAGTCTTCGGCGAATCTCTTGACTGCATGAGCCACTACTACTAATGGTTGATCCCAACAAACAGAAACTATTCACCTCTCTGATTAACTTATTATCTATCATAATGTTTGATGGTAAACCTGTTGTCATTAGTTTTGTCTTGTTGATATTCAAGTACAGTACAAGCCCATGGTTTCACTCTGTTCTTTAACTTGCATAATGATATCCTCAAGCTATTCATTGTTTTCAGCAACCAAAGTGGTTGCATAACTTAAAAAATGTAAAACTTAGAGAAATATTTCCTCAAATTCCATAATTCTTGCAAAAAAACAACCCCTGGCACTATCCAGCCCATGACGGGCTAAGGCCGACCAAGCGACCGCTGCCCAGCCATTTGGCCTGCAGATATTGGGGTGACGCGTGATCCGCGCGTCGGGTCCCCTCGGCCGTTAATCTTGGTATTCGTGATCGGGGCGCTGTCTCACTGTCAGACAGCTACTCAATTGTCCTCACGAGGCTGAGTGCACCCCGTTCCAACCCTCACGTCAGTTTTAAAATTCCTGACGGAGCCGGGGATCGAACCCGGGGCCTCCGGGTGAGAGGCAGGCGCGCTACCCCAACACCACGGGGCCGGCATATAATTCTTGCAACGTGCCATAAATACTCATCATACTTAAATCACACGCAGTCATAAATGTTATTGTTAAACTGTGAACATTTCAAGTCTCCAGGTGTTATGGTTATCTAAGAATTATGCTTTTATTAAGCTGTTGCATTGTTGATCAATCTACACTACCAAGTTCCCTTAAGAAGATTTTGATACGTTGATTTTGGCATCATGAAAGGAAAATATTATTCCATTGAGACACAGAGAACTGGAGCATTTTACGGCAGCATTAACAAATCCATTCAGGAAATATATTAGCTGAAGTTAGACTTTAGTTCGCTATAATCTAGAGTCTATATGAGCGCGCCTCGCATCGAATAATGGTCACGTCTACCCACGCATCCAGCCGACGGCCTACTCCCACGCTGCAGTCTTATTCCTTATCCGATAGCAGCAACTATATTTAGAGCAGATCAAAGGGAAGGGAAAATGTTACCTGCTTCCACAGAGTGGAGAATGTTACGCAACTTGTTTATGACTTTCTATCGGCAACATCAATTATTATAAAGTGGGTTAGAGGAACGAGTTTTTTGAACAGTTATCGCGGATAAACAAAGAGGCTAAAATTAGACTTCCAACTACAAGGGTTTAATTAACCAAACTTCAAAATACTACCTCCTCTAAAATTCGTTATCTCTGGGGTTTATTATGCCATTGCCAGGCCAGTTCCTTCGTACACCTACACACACCACAAAACCTTTCAATTAGTGATGTAGTAATGAGGATGATTATACCAGTAATAACTAATGAAAGTGGTTTAGTGGCTAGTGTTCTTGGCTGTCACCCTGGAGGTTTGATTCCCACCTCAGCCATCCTAGAAGTGGTTTTCCATTATCGAATTAACAAACATCACACAAAGCAACAAAACACTCACAAAATGCAATTAAAGAGTTTTTGTTTTATATCCCAGTGCTCATCCTATTACCAATATTTTGACCAAACTGTAACTAATAGCATTAGCATACACAACCACTTATTTATAATTCAGTATTCCATTTCAAGCAGCCCAAATTTTAACTCTAATTGAAATAATCTTGGCATCGATAATCGATAGTCGCTGGAGGGCTCTTGCCAATTAATCTCGTTTAATTCAACTTTCCAAGAGTTAAATTAAATTCTTTCTCTGCTGTACAGTATGTATGTAGCTCGTACTCGAGCGTATTGTCCTTTGTTTAACTTTTAAAATCGATTAAATTCTTTATTTACATCATCCAACTCGTATCGCTTCCTCTATTCATCCTCTGATCTAAAGGAATGGTTGTAGAGGTTGATCAGACATCTTTATTGTCCCTAGGTACTTGGGTGGGTATGGAATATGTTTGATAACATGTGGTGTTTTAACCTTCATCCGGTCACGCCCGCGGTAGATTACCGTCCCATTGAAATGAACGTGCGTAGAGCTCCTCTGATCGTTACAAAGTGCACAAAAGGCACATGTATTATCAAGGTTCGATACCTTTCGCTAGATGACAGAGGAGTGGTGGTACTTGACGGCGACGTTTTTGCTCAGTTGTTCATCAAAGCACCAAGGGCGCAGTCGAGCGGTAGACTACCGTCGCGCGCGACCGGAAGTGCAATTTTTTTGCCGACCGCCCAAAACAAAATGTCAGTATTTATCATAGTTTTCCCCATTTCTGACACATTTCATTCACTATTGATAGCCCAATTGCTCATTCGCCCCCCAACATCCACACACACCCATGCACACAACACTATCTTTAAAGCTGTCATATAGTGCTTTTTCATTTTTTCCACCACCGTTGTCGCCTTTATTATGGCTTTTATTGAATAAATAATTGCCCGAGTCGTATTATTACTGGTTGCCTTAAGCCCACATCGCTGGACAAGCTGTACACCCTTGCTGGTATCGCACCCCCTGACATCCGCTGAGAGGTATCGGCGAAAAATGAGGGGAAAAAAGGGCAGAAACTTCTGAAGCTCATCCTCTGTTTGGACATCGACCTGCAAAACCCCAACTAAAATCTAGGAAAAGCTTCCTCAGAACATCAGAAACTCTTGTCGGGACTTCACAAAAATCCCGAAACAAATTGTGGCGTGCAAGGCTCTACAGCCCTGGACAATGGTTTCCACCCACTGAAAAACTACCAGCCCGTTTCACAGAGAAATGGAGTACATGGAGATCACTCAACAGACTTCGGTCGGGTGTCACAAGATGCAAAAGCTACTTAATGAAATATGGTTTCCATGTGAAGTCACCGTTTTGTGAATGTGGAACAACGCAGACGTCCTACCATCTGCTTCAGTGCAGTCAGTGCCCAACAATATGTACGCTTGAAGACCTTTTATATGAAACTCCTATTGCCATAGAGATGCCAACTTCTGGGCGGCTATAGTTTGAACAAATTGAAATTTAAAATTTTGTATGTAATATTATGTATTTATTGTATATTCAATCTTACACTGTAAGTGTTTCTGACATGAATGAATGAATGAATTGAATAAATGTTTCTATATTTACACATCTGTATGTCAATTACTTGTTCGATCAACCTCTAAGCCAGTCATATTGCCATTGAAAGTGAAAAAGAAACTGATGAATTAGCAGCTTATTATAAATAACAACGATCGATTAACTGTAACACTTGAGTGCTTTTATTTGACATAGCCTACATTCTAACAATTTATTTATTTATTTATATTATTTATTTATCGTATTGTGCCCAACTCTAGGAATGGGTATTCCAAGTTTCAGACACCTAGATATCAAGGGAAAGGCTGTAGCCGCTTTTGAAAGTTCAGATATTTAAATATCGCGCTACATTGCTTCTCGAAGCATTTCGAAGGATTTTACCGATAGTTGGATGGCAAGTGACGTAGCGAGTCATAGCAGAGGTGGAGGCTATTTATTGATTAAATAGTTAACTATGGAGCATAGACTTGAGACTGGGATCAGATTACTGGCACGGCCAAATGAAAGAGAATGCAATTAGTATCAAGTAAATCGGACCAGGGATTCAAGAGATATGAGGATTTCTAGATATCAGGCGATGACGCGTGACCCTGACCGTTTTGAATAAAAGCCAGCTGGGCGAGGCATGGTCAGCTCACTTCAACACAAGCACTTGCAGAGCAAGTTGCGTCTAAGCTGAGCCAAGGCACATGGTTGCCGTATCTACGCAGAAGTTCTTTTCAAATCGTGATAGTCACGAGAAGTGCTGCGCAAACGAGTTGGAACTTAGTAAGTTTCTGGTGAGGAGAATCACTGAGGTGATTGATTTCTACAGACATTGGTGGAAATATTTATATTTCTAAAAGGACATATGCTAGACTCTGTCTAGAAAATAGTATTTTGTCACAGTCCAATAGTAACTTAATACTTGGATGTTTAAATCCATTTGCAAGTCAGTTTTCATATTTTGTAACTAATTAACCACTTCGATCTGTCAGTACACTGAAGACTAGTCTATAACGGTGGCGTTCATTAGTCTACGCAAGGGAAACTGCAAGTTGTCTAGCGCATGGCAGATGGTGATATTAATAAACCATGCCCAGGGAACGATCTTCAGAACAGCCGTTAACTGCTTAGACTGTCAATGTTTTTCTTGTACTGATGAGATTACAGTGAGTTATGTTACAACTGACACATTTAAGAAGAGATCGCTTAGATCTGACCCTATTCAAACAAACTGTCATGGCTTTGATAGAAGCTCATATTAAAATGGAACCACAGTTTATTCAAACGTCGAAAGATACTACCACTATGTCTGACTAGACGATTTGTGGGTCTACAATGGCGGCCGATACAAGGATTATACGTGCTTGTCCGATAGGGCATGTCTATGGATAAATCTGGTACAGACCAGGTTTACTACACTTCAAGACCATCAAGAAATGTAAGCCACATTTGAATTATATTATGCCTAGCTAATTGGAACAAACTATTTTTCTGCAGATGACCAACACATTTTTTTTTCGTCGTATTTAAAGCTTGTAATGATTTACGCAAGACTTGTTAGAGTTATTCTGAGCATTTTCAGCACTCAGAACAGTTTAGGATCGATGACCGAGCATTTTGAGCATTTATTTGAATTTTTCATATTTTTGGGAAATAACGGTAATCAGCCGATGTAACTGTAAAAGTTAAATTTATTTTTGTTGAGGAATGGATATTTTTTCCATATTCGAAGGTTCGAACATGTGGATTCTCACATAATGAGATGATAATTAAACACATTTAAAATTATATAAATAATAATAATCCACTGATAATAATAATAATAATTTTCATAATTTTCTAAATAATTCTTGGATATTATATTTTCTAATAATCATATGTATGGAGAAAGAGCCTATGAAGTAGTTTAAACATTTCTAGTTTGGAACAGGAGATTTTCCGAAGGAGAGTGGTTAGCGCAAGCCCGCATTCAACCAACATGTCAGTTCTGGTTGAACAGTTGATATTTGCAATGAGCAAAGTATATGTTTCAGTTAACACGGAGAGGCATGAAACGGGAAGCAAATGATATTTGTATCAAATAGGATATTTTTGTATTTATATAAAATCATGACGTAAATACACTTCGAAAGTGAAATGAAGCTTTTCATATGTATGGTAAATTCACGGGTTGAACTGAATGGTAAAATAAAATAAACTTGTCAGTTTATTAATCTTCCAGTGTTGATAACAAGCAGAGGCTTGATTTATTGTATAAATTTTGGGAAGATAATTTATGTGTGTGGAGTAGTTGAAATGCCATTCCCAGGTGCGCATGTTAAGTCGCAGGAATGAAGGTTTTTTCGAGCATCAATCAAATAGCAGGTTCGATGGCTCAGGTTTATAGTAGGAGTATTGGAGCCACACATTTCGTCGTATGAATAACCCGAAGGTTATTTCCTTGAAACCATCAGTTCTTATTTCAACCTTGTTTACGAATTCCATTTAGACTTTGATTTTGCTAGAGCCCGGATTTGTCATGATAATAGTTTATTCTTCTTCAGAGGAAGACCTTTGCCGTTGTTGTTGTTGTTATAATATGGTGTTCTTACACAAATAATAGAATGGGCCACTGCCAATTTAGAATAATTCTTTAACCACGAATAATTTGAAGGATATTTTCAATCCTAGTGCCATGAACTAAATGAATTCATTATAAAACTACAATTCTTATTTCCGCATTCTGTCGAAGAATTGCAAGTTGTAAAAGTTGCTAAAAATGGCCATAAATATAAATATTTTTATAATATTGTTTCCAAGTGGATAATCTAATAGTTGAATGGTTCAACCATTTACTGATCAAGTTGATGATTCAGAAATCATATGTTTTGTTTGGAACTTGAAGTTCATAATCGAGTCACTTCTCGAATGTTTAATGTCAGAAGAACGTTTAATTGTTGTTGTGCTTCGCACAGTTCTTCGATGCTATGCTCAAGGTCAAATACTTTTCAGATGTTGTTAATATGTGTTAATAATTTGTGTTGCTTCGATGATGATAATATTTTCGACGATATATTTTTTTTTGAAAACTGGAAAAACAAGTGAAAGTTTGAGAAATTCTATAAACATTTATTCTACGAGTGTTAATATCATGTAAATAGTCAAACAGTGATCTACGTTATTTCCAGTATGGACAATTCATTTTGAGCTGGAATTAAATGTTAATAATTTTGGAACACAGTCCACAGGACTATTAATCGGACTTGTGTTTCCAAAAAGATTGTCAAATGTGTTTGGAAGATTTCTGTATATTGTGTGTAAATAAGAGTGTGGATCGCCACACGTGGAGTGATGCTGCTTTGAGCATTCTTGCAGTCAGATTTTAACTTTAAATAAACTGAGATAATTTTTACCAGATGTGTTTCACCCAATTAAATCTCCTTCTATCCTTATTGTTGCATTGAGCCAAAAATCAGCAAAGCATTTATTAAATTTGATGTCGTTTTTGCGATTTGCTTTAACCCATCTGGCGCTCCGGGATATTTTGATTCTCGTGCTGACTGATTATTGGTAAAATGCATATGTGGTCGTGCGGACTCCGGTCTAAACGGGCACAGTATGGCTTTTAGTGCCGGGAGTGTCCGAGGACATGTTCGGCTCGCCTGAGTCTGTAGCTGCTTCCAGCGGACACCCTAAAGGGTGAGCTACAAGTTCCGTTCAATTTCAAGTAGTTCCAACTTTCGCCACCAGATATCAATGATACCTAGTGGTGAACGTTGGAACTTTGATAGACCGTTCTGACGAAATCTAACCCAACAAATTTTGCTTTACACATGTTTAGTCTGTGAAAGGATCTTTTACATGCCATAAATCTATGACATGGGACCGCCGGCTTTACTTCCCCTCCGAAGGAAGGCATACTGAAGGATTTTTAACGCACTTAAAAAATCCGACGACTTCGGCCGGGTTTGAACCCGCTATCTTGGGCACAGCAGTTCAGCATGCTACCGACTACGCCACCGAAGCCGCTAACAATATAACATGTACTCTAAGCCCACCACAATCATTGGAGATGGTAGAGTTTGTTTCCACAGAGTGTACACGACTACACACTGCCTTGCAATCCATGGTGATCAGGCCTTGTGGCAAGCGCTCTGCAAAACCCCTTCTCGCTGTCATAGGTTCGTATCATTGTAGACCCAGTTGTTCCACAATGTTCTGGAATGGTTCTCTAGCCAAAGGCTTCGTGAATACATCAGCCAGCATCTTTTTGGATGGACAATACAGCACTTCTATGATGTTCTTTTCTCGAAGATCCCGAAGCTGGTGATGACATACATCAATGTGTTTGGTGCGAGCCCCAAACCGATTTGACTCAATTAATTTAATACAACCTTGGTTATCTTCATACATGGTTGTTGGACCAACAATCGGTAAACTCATGTCCATAAGTAATTGTCTGAGCCACAGCAGCTCCCGACTGGCAAATGATGCTGCAATGTATTCCACCTCCGTAGATGACATGGCAACTGACGTTTGCTTCCGACTTGACCATGCTACAACTCCTTCGCCAAGAAAGAAAACATAACCACTTGTAGATTTCCTGTTGGTCTTGTCACCAGCCCAGTCAGCATCCACATAATATTTGAGCTCTGTGTCTTTAGTTGAAGATAAGCGAAGAGTCTTGTGTATTGTAAATGCGAGATACCGCATCACTCGTTTTACAGCATTCCAGTCCTGTTGAGTAGGCTTCTCCACTCGACGACTAAGTAGACTCACTGCGACTGCGATGTCTGGTCTGGATATTGTGGCTATGTATAGTAGAGACTCTATAGCTTTCCTGTACAGAGTGTTATTTGGTAACTCTGCACTTGCAGTCACTTCACCAGACAAGAAATTGGTTTCTATTGGAGTCGCAGCTGGTTTTGGCTCCGATAAGCCATGATCCTCTAACAATGCTGCGATCTTTGCCTTTTGGTTTAGCAAAAATGTTCCATTTTCCTGTCGTTCCACTTGAATTCCCAGATAGTAACTAACATCACCCAAGCCTTTGATGTCAAAATAATTCTGCAATTCTGTACCAACTTCATCAGTTAATTTTGCAGACTGACCGGCTACCAGCAGATCATCGACATACAACAAAATGTAAGTAATGCTTCCATCTACTTCCTTCCTTGAATAAAGACACTGATCTGCATTTCCTTGTTGAAAGCCTAACTTGGATAATGTCCCTGTAGCTGTATTGTTCCAAACGTGTGCCGATTGCTTTAAACCATAGAGACTTTTCCGCAATTTCAGAACTTTGCTCTCTTGACCGGGTTCCTCAAAACCCTGTGGCTGTTCCATATATATAGTTCCTCTTTCAATTCACCGTTCAAATAAGCACTTCTCACATCAAGATGCCGAACGTGAACTCCCCTCTGTGCAGCTACATTGAATAAAACTCGAATAGTGTCATGCTTCACCACTGGCACAAAAGTTTCATCGTAATCCTCACCATATCGTTGAGAAAATCCTCTGGCTACCAATCGGACCTTGTAAGTGTGGATATGACCGTTACCGCCCAATTTTGCCTTAAATACCCACTTACAAGAAAGAGTCTTCTTCCCTGGTGGAAGCTCCGTTAATTCCCACACACAATGTTGATTGAGACAGCTTATTTCTTCTTCCGCAGCAGCAGTCCACAACTTTTGCTCACGTGGTGACATTTTGAGCATTTCGTTCCATGAGGCTGGCTCTCTGGTGTGATTCGTCTGCACCTTGTACGTTAGCTTCTTTGCTGGTATACCCTTATTTGGCCGTTCAGAAACTCTTTGTGGATATTGTGGAGTTTCTGGTTCAGTCTCACATTCATCTCCTATGCTGCTTACAGTCTCTCGTCTGTTGAAAGTCACCGTGTTTTTACCTCTGGGATTCAGTGTTGAGTTGTCAGCTGATTCCGTCTGTGTCGAAACATGTTCCAATGTCCCTACATGCTGCGGTGTGATTTCATTAACCCCTTCTTTCGGTGCACTGCCTACCGAAGCTGGATGTCTGGCAACACTCTCAATTACCCGCACCGATCTGCTGACCCAAACCTTGGCTGTCTTTGGATCTAGAATTCGATATCCTTTAGTATTTCCATCATAGCCAATCAGGACGCCCTCTATTGCTTTGTTGTCCCATTTCTTTCGCTTTTGTTTGGGTACAAGCGAATAGACCTTAGATCCAAACACACGTAAATGACCCAGATCTGGCTTTACTCCTGTAAACAATTCAACTGGAGTTTTGTTGATACTCCGGCTCGTTGATCGATTCTGCAAATAAGCTGCGGTCAAAACCGCTTCTCCCCAGAAGCGGTTGGTCAGATCAGCATCCAACAACATGCACTTTGCAGATTCTGTCAATGACCGATTCCTCCTCTCTGCTACACCGTTTTGTTGTGGAGTGTAAGGGACTGTGAGCTGATGTTGGATCCCCTCCTTCCGCAGAAAGTTCTCCAGTTTTTGTGAAACATATTCCTTGCCATTGTCTGTACGAATGGCAACCGGCTTCCTTCCAAATCTAGTATGCATTGCAGCAATGTATTCTTCTACGACGCCTGCCACCTCATCTTTGGATTTTACCAGCCTCACCACAGTAAAACGGGAGTAATCGTCAATGAGTGATAGAAAATACCTATTTCCACTTGGCGTTGTAGTGTGCATGGGCCCACAAAGATCAGAATGAATGAGTCGCATGGGCTCCTTCTCTCTGGATGTACTCTCAGAAAATTTTGCTTCGGTTAGTTTTCCCTTGATGCAGTCTTCGCATACCACCTTCTCCGAACATTTCGACACTTGGATTCCTGTAGCCAATTCCTCATTGATCAGACGCTGGATTGCAACCGGATCCCGATGTCCCAATCGACGATGCCACTGGTGTAGGCATACAGCTTCTCTCGCCACATGAACTGACGAAATTGGTACCACAGTCTGAAGTCTGAATAAATTCCCATCGTTCCTTGCTTCTGCGATGACCTGATGTTCTTTGTAGATGCTGCACGTGTCTTTCTCGAACGTTACTCGGTGACCTTGCTCTGTTATGCGCCTCACCGAAAGTAGACTATCATCCAATTGTGGAATAAACAGCACATTTTTTAACAGTACTTCTTGGAGGTGCCCGCCTGGTACCTCACAGTAAAATTGTCCATCTCCGATTCCAGCAGCTACCACGGATGAACCATCAGCAAGAAAGACTGTAGCACTTGTGTCACGAATAGACATGAAAAATTGCCTATCATTCATCATATGACTGGTTGCCCCGGAATCTATGCACCATCCTCCAGTAGGCCTACTTGCAGCATGTTGTTGATCCAGTGCCCTAAATGTGGCATAGTTCTGTGTGTTGCATACCTTAACCTCAACCGATGATCTTGCCGATTCTGAACCTGCTTACCTCTGCTGTTGACTTTTCTTGAATCGATAGCAATCTGCTTTTAAATGGCCAAGTTTATTACAGAAGTAACATGCCCGTGTCTCTTTGCCACCCTTATTTGGTTTCCCGCTTGAATTTTTAGTTGTTCCACTTTGATGAGCACGACTAACCTTACTTGAGTCTGCGACCGCCGACTGTAGTGCAACCTCTGAATCACAATTTCCAGGCACACCAGCTTCGGCACGCCTTTGGTACTCGTCAAGCATTTTCCCAGTTACATATTCCACCGTTAAAGCTGCCTCGTCACGGCCCTCGAGCGCTGTGACAAGCCCTGAATAAGATTCTGGAAGACTCACCAGCAAAACCGCAACAATCTCGTCGTTTTCAAGTGGCCTACCAGATCCACGCAGCAAACCCACTACTTCCATAATTGCGTCGATGTGACTGCTCATTGGTCCACCACGATAATGTATGCCGTACAGCTTACGTCGTAAATATAACCTGCTTCCGAAAGTGGATCTCTCGTACTTTCTCGACAGAACCTGCCATGCATCACACGCATCGTTCATGTGTGCAAAATGAATGAGTTGACTGTCCTCAACACTCAATGTAATGTACGCTAAGGCTTTGTTATTTTTCTTCTGCCACACCGCGTTAATTACTTCAGGCTTTGGTTCACTGACAACTTCCCACAAATCATCACGCACTAATACGGCTCGCAACTTTGTTTTCCAAAATATAAAATTTCCACCATTTAACATTGGAATATTCAACTTGACACTTTCTTGAGCCATCTTATAATCGCACACACTCAAAGCACACGATCGTTAAACAGACTTTTAATCCACTTACGCGCAGTTTGCCGTAGACTGGGCCTCATAACCTGATGAATTAGCAGCTTATTATAAATAACAACGATCGATTAACTGTAACACTTGAGTGCTTTTATTTGACATAGCCTACATTCTAACAATATAACATGTACTCTAAGCCCACCACAATCATTGGAGATGGTAGAGTTTGTTTCCTCAGAGTGTACACGACTACACACTGCCTTGCAATCCATGGTGATCAGGCTATGCCAGCGCTCTCGGCAACCAGCTTGGAGTATCCGAACCTTGTGGCAAGCGCTCTCCAACAGAAACTCACAATTGAAAGAAACGGGAGAACGGTAGATTACCGTGTGCTACATGAAAGAGCGCGACCGCAAGAAGGTTAATGACTGTAGCAGATATAATGTAGGCCTATGTGAAGCAATGCAGGACTCCCCATTTTGTTCGAAGGGACAAGATTGCGATTTGGAACAGGGTGATGTTGAGTTGAGCCCACGGTCAGTGATGTCCATGGAAAGGACGGTCGAGATGGTCCCAAGGCCAACTCAACCACCCCAGTAGTCACGGACACGTTTGAGTTGAGTCCATGGTTGAAACATTCCCCCGTGGATTACCGTCGACCCTAGGTCAGGTTAAGTGAGGTTAGTTTTGGTAAGGTTAGGTTAGGTTAGGCCAGGTTAAGTTGGGTTGGGTTGGGTTGGGTTGGGTTAGGTTAGGTTAGGTTAGGTTAGGTTAGGTCAGATCAGGTTAATCTCCAATTATAAAATCCTCCCTGCCAAACACTAAGAAGTTTAGTAATTAATAATAATAATATCACCTCTACAAAAATAAAGACATTGAAAAAAAAAACTACGATACGATCAGGAAAAAGAGGGTTAATTTCGTTGGACACGTAATGAGGATGAATAACACCCGACTCACAAAACAAATGTTCAGACATGTAGGCCTATACAAAAGCAAGAATGGTAATCAATGGGTACAAAGTATAAAAAGGGATATGAAAGAGATGGAAGTAACAATAGATATTATACAGGACAGACCACTTTTCAGAAATATGATCAAAAATTTCAAGGGTTTCCAGGAGAAGTAAAAGTAGAAGTGGAAGGGAGAAAAAGGAGACAAAGAGAAGTAATGAAGAACTACTGGAAGGATAAAGGAAATAAGAGACAGTGAATGCAATGTGTTATTTTACGCGGTCCAAAGATGGCTAACATGGAGGAAAGAAGAAGAATAAATAATTAATAACTAACAAGAAGAAGAATCTTAAAAACTATGTTAACAAATACCAAAGAAAAAATGATATCCTTACAAAAGCATTAGAATGTAAATAAATGAAAGTTCACAAAATCTTTTTTAGAAAATACATAAAATGAAATGAAAATCCACAGCCTGCTTCCAGTCTCCGACCGGGTCAGGAATGGAATGAATGATGCCCCCAACTAGCGGCGAGGATATGAACTGTGCCGGCTGCCGAGGCCTGACGCACTCCTCAGGGGCAATGATTAAATGAATGACAGATGAAATGAAATGAGAGTGGAGAGTGTTGCTGGAATGAAATATTGACAGGGAAAACCGGAGTACCCGTAGAAAAACCTGTCTGCCTCCGTTTTGTCCAGCACAGATCTCACATGGAGTGACCGGTATTTGAACCACGGACTCAGCGGTGAGAGGCCGGCGTGCTGCCGCCTAAGCCACGGAGGGTTAGAAAATACATAAAATAACAAGATTAAAAGTTAATATAAATGTACTTTAATAAACTGTCTATCGGGCGTCGCCGCTGGGAGCTAAGGGTTAATGTCGATGCATTTTATTTAGGTCAGGTTAGGTTAGGAGAGGTTACGTTAGGTTAGGCTAGGTTAGGTTACGTTAGGCTAGGTTAGGCTAGGTTAGGTTAGGTTAGGTTAGGCTAGGTTAGGTTAGGTTAGGAGAGGTTAGGTTAGGTTAGGTTAGGTTAGGAGAGGCTAGGTTAGGAGAGGTTAGGCTAGGTTAGGTTAGGTTAGGTTAGGTTAGGCTAGGTTAGGAGAGGAGAGGTTAGGTTAGGTTAGGTTAGGTTAGGTTGGGAGAGGTTAGGTTAGGTTAGGAGTGGTTAGGTTAGGCTAGGTTAGGTTAGGTTAGGTTAGGTTAGGTTAGGTTAGGAGAGGTTAGGTTAGGTTAGGGTAGGCTAGGATAGGTTAGGCTAGGTTAGGTTAGGTTAGGTTAGGTTAGGCTAGGCTAGGTTAGGAGAGGTTAGGTTAGCAGAGGTTAGGTTAGGTTAGGTTAGGTTAAGCTAGGTTAGGTTAGGTTAGGTTAGGTTAGGTTAGGTTAGGTTAGGTTAGGCTAGGTTAGGTTAAGTTAGGTTAGGTTAGGCTAGGTTAGGAGAGGTTAGGCTAGGTTAGGAGAGGTTAGGTTAGGAGAGGTTAGGTTAGGAGAGGTTAGGCTAGGTTAGATTAGGTTAGGTTAGGCTAGGTTAGGTTAGGTTAGGTTAGGTTAGGAGAGGTTAGGTTAGGTTAAGTTAAGTTAGGCTAGGTTAGGAGAGGTTAGGTTAGGAGAGGTTAGGTTAGGTTAGGCTAGGTTAGGAGAGGTTAGGTTAGGAGAGGTTAGGTTAGGTTAGGCTAGGTTAGGTTAGGTTAAGTTAGGTTAGGTTAGGTTAGGTTAAGTTAGGTTAGGCTAGGTTAGAAGAGGTTAGGTTAGGAGAGGTTAGGTTAGGTTAGGTTAGGCTAGGTTAGGTTAGGTTAGGCTAGGCTAGGTTAGGTTAGGTCAGGTCAGGTCAGGTCAGGTCAGGTCAGGTTAGGTTAGGTTATGTTAGGTTAGGCTAGGTTAGGTTAGGTTAAATTAGGTTAGGTTAGGTTAGGAGAGGTTAGGTTAGGTTAGGTCAGGTCAGGTCAGGTCAGGTCAGGTCAGGTCAGGTCAGGTTAGGTTAGGTTAGGTTAGGTTAGGTCAGGTTAGGTTAGGAGAGGTTAGGTTAGGTTAGGAGAGGTTAGGTTAGGTTAGGTTAAGTTAGGTTAGGTTAGGTTAGGAGAGGTTAGGTTAGGTTAGGTTTGGTTAGGTTAGGCTAGGTTAGGTTAGGTTAGGTTAGGTTAGGTTAGGTTAGGCTAGGTTAGGTTAGGTTAGATTAGGTTAGGTTAGGAGAGGTTAGGTTAGGTCAGGTTAGGTTAGAAGAGGTTAGGTTAGGTTAGGTCAGGTTAGGTTAGGAGAGGTTAGGTTAGGTTAGGTCAGGTTAGGTTAGGTTAGGTTAGGTTAGGTTAGGCTAGGCTAGGCTAGGCTAGGCTAGGTTAGGTTAGGTTAGGTTAGGTTAGGTTAGGTTAGGTTAGGAGAGGTTAGGTTAGGTTAGGTTAGGCTAGGTTAGGTTAGGTTAGGTTAGGAGAGGTTAGGTTAGGTTATGTTAGGCTAGGTTAGGTTAGGTTATGTTAGGTCAGGTTAGGTTAGGAGAGGTAGGTTATGTTAGGTTAGGTCAGGTTAGGTTAGGTTAGGTTAGGTTAGGTTGGGTTAGGTTAGGTTAGGTTAGGTTAGGTTAGGTTAGGTTAGGTTAGGTTAGGTTAGGTTAGGTTAGGTTAGGTTAGGTTAGGTTAGGTTAGGCTAGGTTAGGTTAGGTTAGGTTAGGTTAGGTTAGGTTAGGTTAGGTTAGGTTAGGTTAGGTTAGGTTAGGTTAGGTTAGGTTAGGTTTGGTTAGGTTAAGTTAGGTTAGGTTAGGTTAGGTTAGGTTAGGTTAGGTTAGGTTAGGTTAGGTTAGGTTAGGTTAGGTTAGGTTAGGTTATGTTAGGATAGGTCAGGTTAGGTTAGGTTAGGTTGGGTTAGGTTAGGTTAGGTTAGGTTAGGTCAGGTTAGGTTAGGAGAGGTTAGGTTAGGTTAGGTCAGGTCAGGTTAGGTTAGGTTAGGTTGGGTTAGGTTAGGTTAGGTTAGGTTAGGTCAGGTTAGGTTAGGAGAGGTTAGGTTAGGTTAGGTGAGGTTAGGTTAGGTTAGGTTAGGTTAGGAGAAGTTAGGATAAGTTAAATTATTTATTATGTAATATTTTATTATAAATATCAAATTATGATGTTATTATAATAATCATTAAATGGGCAAGTAATAATTTAAAACACTGTCTTTGATATTGAAATGGAATTTTGATCCTTGTTAATATCAGGCAGGACATTCAAATAAAAACAAGTTATGACATTAACAAATATAGATACCTGCCTTCCCGGCCAGTGGCCTAACTAGATGCAAACCCTTCGGGATCGAAGATATTGAAAAATCGACATCCTGCTTCCAGTCGACCGACCGGGTCATGGAATTGAATTAATGAAGCCCCCATCTAGCGACGAGGATATGAACTGTGCCGGCTGCCGAAGCCTGTCGTACACCCCTGGGGCAATGATTAAATGAATGACAGATTAAATGAAATGATAGTGCAGAGTGTTGCGGGAATGAAATTGTGACAGGGAAAACCGGAGCACTCGGAGAAAAACCTGTCTGCCTCCCCTTTGTCCAGCACAAATCTCTCAGTTGAGTGACCGGGATTTTTACCCAGCGGTGAGAGGCCGGCGTGCTGCCGCCCAAGCCACGACGATAATACGCAGAGGAATACTTTGACTGTGGACGCTACTCAGTGAACTAATTGTGTTGGGGAGCTACGAGGGGGAGGAGGTGACATAGCTTGAACCAACGATTCATGACCAGTTCTTGCAGTTGTAATACACAATATCAAATCGTATAGCTTATTTCATATTATTATTTATTTCATGTAACGAGCAGTGGTAGCTGCGGTTGCTAACACACCATGGGGCCACGTTATCTGCGAACTCTGAAGACAGTTTTGAAGTATTAAAAGCCAATTTTAGTGTTGCTTAGTAATATAACATATAATGTTTTTTAGTCGGTCAACACAATTGTGTCCAATTATACGACAATTATTATGTCCAATTATTATACGACCGTAAACGAGAGTGAAGACTCCCCTGTAAGATATCCTACAGTTTGGCCACCACTGTTAGGCAAATTAAGTGCTTACCAGGAGAACTGCGTATGTTTAGGAGTTCTCCTGACCACATACGCAATTTGCCTAAGAGTGGTGGCCAAACAGTATGGTATCTTACAGGGGAGTCTTCACTCTCGTTTACGGTCGGCGGCAAACTTCT
This sequence comes from Meconema thalassinum, assembly GCA_946902985.2. Classification (NCBI taxonomy): domain Eukaryota; kingdom Metazoa; phylum Arthropoda; class Insecta; order Orthoptera; family Tettigoniidae; genus Meconema; species Meconema thalassinum. Next base: position 184,540,731 of record OX336393.1, read on the forward strand.
ATGAAGAAGGTATCCAAAAACTTGTGCCACGCTATTACAAATGCCTGCAAAAGTTCGGCAGTTATGTTGAAACGTTAATTAGTGCCCCATGTTGGTTGCGACAAATGAAACGTTTTTGCTAGCCCACACTGTTGGGTGAGAAATGTAACTGTTTACCTTTGCCTAAGCTATGTTGTTTTAATGGGCGCCAAGACCTCAATGCATTGTTGAAATCTAAATTTGTATTTAACAACGTCTAGCTCTGGCAGAACACATTCAAGACTCTATTCACTCAGATCGTGGTATGATTTGATCATTAACCCAACAAACAATTGTATCAGGAGAAGGAATTGGTCTATATCTAATGCTACCTACTGAAAGCAAAGATTGCATTGTAAAAGAAATGAATTTATTATATAAAACAAGTATAGCAAAATTAATAATAATAATAACTATAAAATTTAAATTGGAGCGTTGTGATTTTAATATTACCGATAGAAAATTACGTGAAAACGGAGTCTGATAAATTGGTTTTACTCTTATTTCCAAGCTATGAAGTTACTGAATTATGAAATATAAAACAAAGAAAAATGAGAGATTGCGTATTTCTGCGTCATTAGCGCTTACCCCTGGAAATTGCCAAAGCATTTCCCTCGTTCTTGATGATGCTGTCTGCTTCCCACAGTCTCCTGGACGTCGTCATCTCCGTCGAAATTTGATGATATTCTGGTAGATTAGATAATTCTATGGTCCGTACATCGGACCCAAACTCTCGTAAAACCGCACTGGTTACGTTTTACAAAAGTTCGTCGCTAACTCCACTGAACATCGGAGCGACACGCACTTGCGACCGTACACTGCAAGTTCTACACAGATTGTCCGTTCCACGGAACATCGGAGCGTCCCCCGCGTATAACCATCCTCCGCAAGTATTTCACAGATAGTTCTCGTTTCACGGCGCGTCGAACGTTATCTCCACACGTTGGCTCCCCACTCTTCAGCCGGCTTCAGCTTGCGTGGTCCACACTGATTGGTTGAGCACGCCGCTAGTTCCCCTCCTTTGCCTCATTACACTCGGCGCGCGAGAGTTCCGTTTCGACAATTCGTCTTTTCTAGACCTTGCGACCCAAGATTGCGTAATTCTTCTCGACAGGAAACAGCTTGCATTTGCATTCCCAGTGAGTCATCTCTCTCAAATACCCTAACTGACAAAACTCCGTAAAATTCCGTAATCAGATAATTTTCTATAATATCGTCGTTCGTAATAATTTGCTTGATAGCGTTTTCTAAGACATAGAAAACCTATCTGTATGCTTATAATTTTTATAAAATGCTCCGAAAATATCTAAATAATAATTATAATAAATTAATGATAATAATAAATTAACATGAAAAATTATCTTGGCTGAACAATTTGCCGCGTAAATAAATATAGAATGGCTTCCTACTGACTTATGCCAGTTGCATAAAACCCCTCGAAAAACACGTTACATATTCGCCTCGGATCATCGGATGATTTACCGTGACGACGGTCCATTATCCGATTATCCCAGACACGTTAATAAACCCCATCCAAAATACATATTACATAAATGAAATCACCCTAAATTACAGATATATACACTCATATTTTTTCTTCACGCACTTTGCGTCAAAGTTTGTTGTCACTATGGATTGCACTTTGCAACCAGTCCAATGTTTTACATATGGAATAGTGTTCCACGGATATTTCCGCCTCTCAAATTTCTCTATGTTGGAGAAATAGACATAATTAATGTGTGAGCACTATGTATTTATGATGTCATATCACACGTATTGAAGGTGTTCTGATATATTTATATCACCATAGAACTTCCTAATTTCACTGGAGGTCCCCTCCTTATGGTGACATTTAATTCCACTTATCACTGAGCACACGATCACACTATTGTGGCAGCGCCTCGTGACCATAATACTTAATCTCTCTTTAAAGTAGATTAAATTAATATTGACTTCTGAAAAAAAATACAGTAAATGCGCATTACATATAACACCAAATATTTCTGTGCCGTAATCGCCCTGTCTTGTTAAGTTCCCGTTAACCATATTCTACTTAATACTAGTTCTCAACACAGACCATTTCTCCTCACACAAATAATACCATTATACAAATTGTCTTAAATTACACACTTACAAATCTTACATGGCGAGGCCGTAAACAGAAATCACGTGTGCTGATATGTATGAGTTTCATGAAGGACTGTCTCGCATTCTGATGGCCCATCTTTTATCTCGTGGACGCCTTAAGCTAACAAGCCCTATACAAGCGCTCCCCCATCTCTTGGAGATAAATGGGAACCCATCAGCGCTGCCAAAATGGCCTTGGTGCATCGAGACAATTTAGTGCTCAACAGCATCCGACAATCCCGTCATATTTCCCTGTACCTTAAAAACTCTCATTTACTTACATACTACCCCCCTGTGTGACTTCTGATACGCCTGCCTGGAAGACCATCTCCTCCCACGCACCAAATACCACACTTACTCATTTAATAGGCTGGATCGCCAGCTAAACATCCTTACTTTATGACACATATTTTCGTAGGCTATGTATATTATACGTCCCGTATAATCTGTTTCCCTCACTATTCTCCAGCACATATGCTGTTTTGCCAATACGTTTGGAAACTATAAATGTTTCTGCGTCACCTGCTTCCAACCTTGCAAGTGGCTCCCTTTAAATGAACGTCATCACGTTGCTCTACCTAGCATATTTCTCAGTGTCTGTAACGATGCCCTGTTGCTACTGTCCACACATGCACATATTAAAATACCGTCCTCTGCTTTAACCACAGGATAATCCCTACATAAATTAGTGTCCCTCGATAGCATGTCTGCAAGAATGTTATCTTTACCTTTAATATATTTTACTGTGAATTCGTATTCCTGTAGAGCAAGAATCCACCTACTAACTCTGTTAGAACTGAGTTTACAAGTTCTCATATACAGTAATGCATGGTGATCTGTGTGGATCTCAAATTTCCCCCCTACTAAATACATTCTAAATTTCCCTAAACTGAAAACAATACCTAAAAGCTCTAACTCGGTAATCGTGTATCTTTTCTCTGCTGCAGTCAGTCCTCGCGAGGCTAAAGATACAATGCACAGATTACCCTCATCATCTCTCTGACATAATACTCCAGCAATGCCTATATGTGAAGCATCTGTCATAACCACATATTCCTTATCTTTTAACGGATATTTCAGCACTACAGCTTTCTCAAAACCTTCCTTCAGCGCTCTAAAAGCCTGATCATGCTTGGACTCCCATCTCCACCGAGTCCCACTTTTAAGCAATTCCCTGAATGGTTCTACCAACCCTGAGTATTTAAGAACGAACCTCCTGAAAAAGTTGCAAATTCCCAGGTAAGTTTTTAACTGTTTAACATTCTGTGGCACCTCTGCGTTAAGTATCTTATTAACCCTACTTTCTTCTGGTGTTACACCTCTACTCGACACTCTATGACCTAAAAATGTCACTTCTGACTGACAGAATGACGACTTAGACAGCTTCAAAGTGAACCCTGCCTGATCTAACTTCTGAAAAACTATATCTAAATGACATAGATGCTCCTCAAAACTGCGTGAACTAATTACCATATCATCTATGTAAATGGTTACAAACTCTCCTGTGTCATCCCCTAATGCGATGTTTAAAGCCCTAATTAAAGCTGCTGAACTACTCTTTAACCCATAAGGTGTTCTACAAAATTGATAAAGGTTATATTTATGACTAAAAGCTGTAAATGGTCTATCTTCGTACATAAGTGGCACTTGCCAAAAACTGGAACTCAAATCTACACAAGTGAAATACTTCTTCCCCTCAAATGTTTGCATTAATTCCTCTATTGACATAGATTTCAGCTGATCTGAACTAATTCTACTGTTAACCAAACGAGCGTCTAAACAAATACGAACAGTGCCGTCGGTCTTGGGTACCGTTATCAAAGAATTAACATATGGACTGTTCGAGTGCTCAATAATCCCATCTTCAAGCATCTGGTTAATTTGTGCCTCAACTGCACTCTGATAAGCGAAAGGTACAGGATATCTATGTCCTGTGAATACTGACCTATCAATAACGTTCAATGAATGTGTATAGCAATTGGCCATACCAATGCGATCCTCAAAAACTCTCCTATTACACCATAACACATCATAGAGCCGAACACACTGTTCATCCTCTATATTTCCCTGAAATGCAGCCTCACGTAACGAGTCCTCTAGACTTCCGTTCGTAATCACACTGCCCACAAAACATGGAGAACCCCGCTCTACGGCTGGCGATATCTCATTTAAAGTACAAATCACACCTACAATACTACTCCTCTGAATATGGTCATTGAACGCTACTTCTACTTCAGAATCTCCCCATTTAAATTTCAAACTCCCTACATCATAACATAAGTTACCAGACACTCTACTTAGCCACTCTGAACCCAAGATAACACTGAATACTAAATTTGGAATTACAAGACAAATCTGCTTCTCTACATGATTATTAATTTTAATGTCTACTAAAACTTGCTTAGAAATTACTTTAGACCTCTTCCCAACAGCTGTGATAACAAAAGTGCTTTTAATTGGCATCTCCTCAAAATTTACTCCAGTTCCTTTCATTTTATCATAAAATGCACTACTTATGCAACTCTTCATACAACCACTATCAATTAAAACATCTGTGTACGCCTCGGACACGTTAAATTTAACTATGGGGCTCTTACTAACCACTTCCTGAATAATACCTTCATCATTTAGTTCATGTAATAATTCATTTCTTACATTTAGGTCATAGGGTTCCTGTATAATTGTATGGACAGGGCATGCTACAGACTGAGATTCTGACCTTACTTCGCAGCCTGGTTCGCGTTTAAAGAACCGCTACAGCTGGCCGTAGTACTACTAACTACTGAACTGGTCTGGATGTTCTGGGCTGTGTTGTTATTGTTTGGCTGTATATTACTACCACTAGGCTGTCCTCTTCCTTGACCCCTATTCTGGTTGTAATTATTGTCATTATAATTTCTCCCTTGATTTCCCCTGAAATCATTGTTTCTCCCTTGATTTCCCCTGTAATCATTGTTCCTCCCTTGATTTCCCCTGAAATCATTGTTCCTCCCTTGATACTGACTACCATAGCCATTTCCTCTGTTCTGATTTAGCTGATTATTATTATTTCTATTTTGAGCGTTGGCCCCTTCGCCACCGTTCCCTTGAACTTCCTGATGCCTGGCTTCATTAGGTCTATTATTATTATTACCCTGGTTCCGATTGAAATTGTCCTCATAACCCCCTCTCCCTAGTGCATCAAATGTGCTTAACAAATTTTCTACTTGTGATATAGTCTTTACATTCTGGATACAAGCAGCCTCCTTGATCCTATAGGGAAAGTGCCTAAGTAGCAACCTCACCACATCACTTTCCTCCTTCAAGCCATCCAGATATTTACACACTAATACCTGCCCTAAAAAGTATTCGGTCATGGTGGAGCTTCCTTTAGGGTGATATTTACCACACACTACTCCCTCACGATGCTGCGACTGAATAACCTCATTCCAGAACTTTTCACAGAATTTCATTTTAAAATCATTAATATCAGTAAACTTGTCTCTGTAGACAGCAAACCAATTCCTCGTTTCCCCCACAAACACTTGTTCTAAAATTTCAACTACCTGGCACCACTCAATACTACCATTTTCCAACCTTTCCCCGAATTTATTTTCTATAGTGTTCATGAACTCCATTGGGCACCCCTGTCGATTGCTGAACTTACCCAGTTCTACCTCCCTGTGTGTGCTATTCACAAAAACTGGCCTATTCTGACTATTTTCTTGCCTGATCCTAGCTTTTAATTTTAATTCTAATTCTGCGATTTTCTCCTCAGCCTTCCTCTCAATACTGTTTACTGTTAATTTAATGTTTCCTTCTGATTCTTCTACTTTATCATATAGCTTTGCTTGTTTCTCCTCAATCTTGCTAATGCTCTCTCTATTACTCTCTCTTAAATCATTTACTTCTGCAACTATTTGCGAGTGGACTTTCTCAATTCTACCCCCCAGCTGTTCCTTAACCTCTTTAGTTGCTACCTGAATTTTGTCAATTTCTCCCCCCAATTGCTTTTTGACCTGCTGTGTTTCCAGTTGCACTAGTTCTTTTAAATTTTCAGCCTGTGTACTGATTCTAATTTCCAACTCCTCCTGTACTTTTCCTAATTTTCTGTCTACATCTGCAATAATCTCTTTAGCCTTTTCTTCCATTACTCCTCTGATCTCACCTCTAATCAGTTCGAATTTGTCACTCATTTCCCTACTGTTTTGTTCTAATTTAGCATTTAAAGTTTCAGTACTCTCTCTATTTTCCTTACTGTTTTGTTCTAATCTGGCATTTAAAGTTTCATTACTCTCTCTATTTTCCCTACTGTTTTGTTCTAATCTGGCGTTTAAAGTTTCATTACTCTCTCTATTTTCCCTACTGTTTTGTTCTAATTTAGCATTTAAGGCATCTGTACTTTCTTTATTTTCCCTACTGTTTTGTTCTAATTTTGCATTATTCTGTTCTAATTTTGCATTTAAGGCATCACTACTAACTTTGTTCTGATACATGAACTCGAGAAGTAAAGTTTTTAATTCTGGTTGGCCGCCTACACTCCCTGTTTCAGTATCGGGATTTACCTCCGCTACCCCGGTACTACCATCACTCGACATACTGCTCGTATCATCACTCTCCCGTTGATGACCACTACGTAACCTCATCTGTCTTTCTTTCTCATCCCCCATAATGATATACACTGATACAGACAAATAACCCCCAAAATACAGGCACAGAAATATATACCCTTCTCTTTCCACAAATGTTATTAGGTTTTCATCCCCAAGTTGTCGGCGCCAAATGAAACGTTAATTAGTGCCCCATGTTGGTTGCGACAAATGAAACGTTTTTGCTAGCCCACACTGTTGGGTGAGAAATGTAACTGTTTACCTTTGCCTAAGCTATGTTGTTTTAATGGGCGCCAAGACCTCAATGCATTGTTGAAATCTAAATTTGTATTTAACAACGTCTAGCTCTGGCAGAACACATTCAAGACTCTATTCACTCAGATCGTGGTATGATTTGATCATTAACCCAACAAACAATTGTATCAGGAGAAGGAATTGGTCTATATCTAATGCTACCTACTGAAAGCAAAGATTGCATTGTAAAAGAAATGAATTTATTATATAAAACAAGTATAGCAAAATTAATAATAATAATAACTATAAAATTTAAATTGGAGCGTTGTGATTTTAATATTACCGATAGAAAATTACGTGAAAACGGAGTCTGATAAATTGATTTTACTCTTATTTCCAAGCTATGAAGTTACTGAATTATGAAATATAAAACAAAGAAAAATGAGAGATTGCGTATTTCTGCGTCATTAGCGCTTACCCCTGGAAATTGCCAAAGCATTTCCCTCGTTCTTGATGATGCTGTCTGCTTCCCACAGTCTCCTGGACGTCGTCATCTCCGTCGAAATTTGATGATATTCTGGTAGATTAGATAATTCTATGGTCCGTACATCGGACCCAAACTCTCGTAAAACCGCACTGGTTACGTTTTACAAAAGTTCGTCGCTAACTCCACTGAACATCGGAGCGACACGCACTTGCGACCGTACACTGCAAGTTCTACACAGATTGTCCGTTCCACGGAACATCGGAGCGTCCCCCGCGTATAACCATCCTCCGCAAGTATTTCACAGATAGTTCTCGTTTCACGGCGCGTCGAACGTTATCTCCACACGTTGGCTCCCCACTCTTCAGCCGGCTTCAGCTTGCGTGGTCCACACTGATTGGTTGAGCACGCCGCTAGTTCCCCTCCTTTGCCTCATTACACTCGGCGCGCGAGAGTTCCGTTTCGACAATTCGTCTTTTCTAGACCTTGCGACCCAAGATTGCGTAATTCTTCTCGACAGGAAACAGCTTGCATTTGCATTCCCAGTGAGTCATCTCTCTCAAATACCCTAACTGACAAAACTCCGTAAAATTCCGTAATCAGATAATTTTCTATAATATCGTCGTTCGTAATAATTTGCTTGATAGCGTTTTCTAAGACATAGAAAACCTATCTGTATGCTTATAATTTTTATAAAATGCTCCGAAAATATCTAAATAATAATTATAATAAATTAATGATAATAATAAATTAACATGAAAAATTATCTTGGCTGAACAATTTGCCGCGTAAATAAATATAGAATGGCTTCCTACTGACTTATGCCAGTTGCATAAAACCCCTCGAAAAACACGTTACAATGTGGAAAAGTAGTTTAAGAGGTGTAGAATGTTGTGCAATAAATAACTTTTCTGTATCTGTACACATTTCAATTTTATGACTAAACGGAACTTACTTTCTGGACGTGCCTCGTATTTAGACACCCTAACCTGAACGAAATATTACATGAAATATGTATCACTAAATTAGCTCATTATTACAAAAGAGCGAAGGGGTGTTGACCGACTGTAAAACATTCCATGACAGGTCCCGGAATTCACATGGAGTTGAAAATCATTTCAAGCCGCTCGAGGGCTCATGGCTGGTGAGTTCGGGAGTTGTCAACCCCGAGAGATTCATTTTATTTTCCTCCTGTCTATTGTTTGCCTTATTAGCCTATTTTCAATTTTGAAAAAAATAGGCTTATGAGATCACCTTTTGTCCGTGTGTGTGTGTGTGTGTGTGACCCCTCTAATAAAATCTAAACGGCTGGAGCGATTTCAATGAAACTCAGTAAGTTCATAGCACTATTCCAGGCGACACCGACCGTGCCCTTCAAAGTTTGTTACGTCTCATCAATCCAACATGGCGGCTGTGCGAAATATTTCACCAGCATTCAATATCTCCGAAACTATTCCCGATATCACCCTAGAATTTATTACGGTCATAAAGGGAACTACTAGAAGTTCACCTATGTGACTTTTGAAAAACTGGTAACTTCAAAACCAACATGGCGGCCACGCGAATTTGCGACTTTTAAATAGACGTTTCTCGCGATTTATCCAACCAAACGCAATAAAACTCGGTAGAGTATATGTGTATACACATTTTAATGCACCGACATCTAACTTCGTTCAATTGCTTACATAACCACAAGATGGCGGATGTGCGAAATATTTCACCGGCATTATATATCTCTGAAACTATAAGCGGTATCACCCTTAAATTTTGTACGGATATAAAAGGCGCTACTGGAAGTTCATCTATAAGACTTTCAAAAACCGGTTGACTACAAAACTAACATGGCGGCCAAGCGAATTTGAAAATTTTAAATAGACCTTTCTCGCGCTTTAATGTTCCAAACTCAATGAAATCTGGTACAGGAAATGTTTATACACATTGTAATGCACTGGTATCTAATTTAGTTCAATTGTTTACATAACCTCAAGATGGCGGCTGTACAAATTTTAAAATTAAGTTTTTATATCTAGTGTCGAAATCATGCGATCGAAGTGAAAGTTTGAATGCTACACGTACACAATAATCTTCATGTAACAGTACATAACTCTAGGACCTACATATTTAAAATCCAACATGGCGACCATCTGAAATATTTAGTCGGTTCTCAATATCTACGAATCTATTACAGCAATCTAACTGAAATGTTGTATGTTGATAGAGGCAATTAACATAATTGGATATATGAAAATAGGCTGTATAGTTCTTCACGGAACTACTTGTTTTTTATTTGTTTGCCATTTATTCTTCTAGTTTGTAAGACAGTAGTTAGTATTAGTTATAATTTTCAATACCTTCTCATCTCATCTTTCACTATCAGCCAAACCATTAGGGGCCAATAACCTAGATGTTAGGCCCCTTAAATCAACAACAATTATCATCACCATCATCACCTCATATCCACCGATTTTATCGTCATCGGACAATTCCTTCTTGGTGCGTCGTTTTTTTTAACCCAATCGTCTTCTTAGTCCGCAGATAGCTTGGCTCCATGGCTTTGAACTTCACCTTAGCGAGTGAAACTACCGCCGTCGGTAATGCAGATAATAATATGAACACACCAATTTATTACGGTTTTTAAGGTACTACACTCAATCACATCTTAGATATTCCCACCTTACTATCACTAACATCACATCCTCCTTCGAATTTTCAAAAAATAGACTCACTTTGCTCGAAAGTAATTCCTGTCTACTTTTCCGTTATCCATATAGTTATTTTATTGTCGTGATAGCGAGAACATTTTGACATTTTAATTTAAGTGTAGTCTAGTCACGGTTCAAGGCTTATGTTTCGCTGAATAAATGTACGAATACTAATTTACTCTCTTCACGCAACGTTATTAAAATAAAATGAATGAAATGTTTTTGGGCTCCATTGATAGGCTATTTAGAGCACTTGTGTAGTGCCTGTCACATAGGCCTCAATTGTTACAGCGCAGCCCAGCGGGCTAGTAGCTCTTGTTCCTTCTTCAATTATTTGGCATTGATCCGACTATGCTTCAGCGTTATAAAAGTCGTCAGCATCCAACAGATTTTACTGCTGCACGTGAGAGTTTATTTTACGCGCTGCACACCATGAGCTACCACAGAAAGTGAATTATTCATCCATGTTCACAGACATTATATGTATGTATACCGGTATATTCTTTATTGTCAGACAGATAGACTCCACGGGTGACAATATAATAATTAACAATAAAATTTACAAGTATAAACAAAACAAAAACAGCAAACAGGAACAAAAATATAAATACTGTATTATATATCAACAACCACAACCATACAGACACGCACTCAAGCATCCAAACTCTAGCATTCATTCATACAATCCCATTGTTCAGGAAACATTAAAAATTATTACAGTAAACGGAAAAAGGCAAAAACTTTAAAAAAAGATAAGAAGAAAAAGTTCAGAAACTGGATAAAAGGCATTACAAGAGTGACATTCGAGGACCTAGATAACAGCAAACAAAAAATACATTTTGCATATTAATGCTTTCACGGCCCGGATTATTATATAAATAATTCATGCTTTTGGGCTAATGCCGTGTGTATTTTTAATTTAAACCATACGTTTCGGAGAAACCTTGCCTCCTTTTTCTATGGAAATAAACAATGTGGCCAAAGAAAGTATATCAATGAGATTACAAAAAATATAGATAAATTCCTCTGTTCGTCACCAGAGAGCAGCTGCCAGAAATTACTGTCCGCCGTTCCATCATGGTCCATACAGTAATTTCTGGCAGCTGCTCTCTGGTGACGAACAGAGGAATTTATCTATATTTTTTTGTAATCTCATTGATATACTTTCTTTGGCCACATTGTTTATTTCCATTGAAAAAGGAGGCAAGGTTTCTCCGAAACGTATGGTTTAAATTAAAAATACACACGGCATTAGCCCAAAAGCATGAATTATTTATATAAAAAATACATTACTTCAGTCGCTCGTACATTCAATCAAAAAATCAATAAACCATTCATTCAACCTAAAGTTCAATCAATCAATCAAACGCAAATAGAAAAGAACACAATATACATACAATATTTTACAGCCCACTTGAGATGTTTCTCATAACAGTTGACAGAGTGTCGAAGTGAATATCAGTAGCACTTTTACTCTCCATCAAGCTGTATTTTGACTGCAACCGGATCAGACATGAATTTTTGTGCACATTAATTCTCGATCTGACCCCATCGAACGTGAGCTCCCGTCTGACATCTTGAACTTCTAAGACTAAAGCCTAGACTAAAGCCTGTGTCTTTGAATTTTGCACGTATATTTTTAACATACATCAATTATTGTTATCATTAACTTAATACCGCATAATTTTCTATAGTTTTATAGGTATTGCGATTATTTTTACCGTTCCCAATATTTAATAATAAAAGAATTGCTTTCGCAATCGGTCAACACATTAAAGTGATCAATTAATACGGGCGGGGAATACCAAGTATTTAGCCCACTTACCAACCTTAAAAAAATAACATAGATTAATTATACAGCATCATCTGACTTACGGCTTTTAAAACTCTTTTTATGTATGCAGTAAACACATATGTAAAATAATATATTTAAATGTGATGATGATTGAGTCTTCAGTCTTTTGACTGGTTTGATGCAGCTCTCCATGCCTCCCTGTCCTGAGCTAATCGCTTCATCTCTACATAGCTAGCACACCTTACATCCGAGGCAATCTGTTTAACATATTCTAACCTTGGCCTACCCCTACAGTTCTTGTCCTCGACCCTTCCTTCCATACCTAAGCTTGCTATTCCTGGGTGTCTTAGTATGTGTCCTACCAACCTATCTCTAGCGGCTTCGGTGGCGTAGTCGGTAGAATGCTGAGCTTCTATGCCCAAGATAGCGGGTTCAAACCCGGTTGGAGCCGTCGGATTTTTAAGAGCGTTAAAAACCCCTCAGTATGCCTTCCTTCGGAGGGGAAGTAAAGCCGGCGGTCCCATGTCATAGATTTATGGCATGTCAAAGAACCATCCACTAATTGCACCTGTGTGAAGCTAAATTGGATAGGTTAAGAATGTAAACAACGCTCTTAGGTTTCTACGTTCATTGCCAAGAGCCGACTGCGGTGGCGTCTAGTAGCTAAGTTCTGAACATGGCCTAGTAGTCGTTGACGGTGGCGCTTGGTGGCAAAAGTAGGAACTATTTGAAAAATTCTAAGTTGCAGTACTTAAATTAAAAAACAGATAACACACACTAATACAGTCATCACAATTAACACCGCTTATCAGACAGATTCTACACTCACCCAAAGTACACGGGGCTACATGACCGCGTTGTCGCAGCCCCTAAACTTAAGAACCAACCAACCAACCAACCAACCTATCTCTTCTCTTCATTAGCAGTCGCCAGAAACATCTCTCCTCTCCCACTCGTCTTAATACCTCTTCATTTGTAACCCTATCTACCCATCTGACCTTCATCATTCTCCTGTAACACCACATTTCAAAACCTTCAATTCTCCTCTTTTCTGCTGCACCAATAGTCCAAGTTTCACTTCCATATAGCGCCACGCTCCAGACAAAGGCTTTCAAAAATGACTTCCTAATACCTAAATCTATATTCGATGTCAACAGATTCCTTTTTCGTAGAAATGCTTTCCTTGCCTGAGCCAACCTACTTTTAGGTAGATTTAATTAGAAAGCTAACTATTGCAATGGGTACTGCCCCCGTAATTGAATTATGTAGAGACCACGGTGGCTATATTTGAAATTATGATTAGAGTTATGGCTGTCATAGTTATGACGTGGGTAGTCATGACGTAAGCACGGATGACATATATGTTATGCCAGCAAGCTACTTGAGCTGAGACTCTCAGTGACGTCAGCATTTTAGTCCAGAATGTTCCAAGATGTACGACGCAGTCGCAGGAAACGAGGAATTCTACTGAGGAAGAAACTATGCTATTGGAGGAGAGGCATGAACCAATGAACGATAGTTTAAAGGAAGACGGAGATTGCTGAAACTATGGTATTTTATGACTTTTTGAATGCAGAATTGTGGAAATACATTTGCAGTAAAAGCATTGATTTGGAATTTTGGTGAAATTTATTTTCAGTTTTTGAATTTTGAAAATCCGTCATGTGTTAACGAAGTTGGAAGTTCTAGCGATGACGTAGTATCACGCTTTGGAAGGGATGGTAACGCCCCTCGAGAAGGTAATAAAAGGGCTTGCGCAGAAGAGAGGAACCTCTTCTCTTCTCTTCTCTTTCGTTCTCTGATCATTGTGAGATCTAATGCTCAGATCATCGAAGTATTTGTGAAAGTCAGTTTATTATACATTCAATATAGTGAGACATCAAAGTGAACAGCAAGTGAAAAGAATCGTTTTTATAACGCGTGGCGAGGCCACTATAGTAACGAGATCCAGGTCAAACTAGGTGAAGTTGAAACAGACCTTAGAAAGCTTCTACAAGTTTAACTTCAAACAGTTAGTGGTCTACGATAACATAATTATATTGTGCAGTACTACATGCAATTATAGAGAAAAGCTGAACAATTTCGACCGAGTACTTCAAAAGATATTAGCTATTTTATACGACTGGCAAAAGTGATTATCTCGCCACTGGAGAAACACTTTTGTATAAGCCAAAATCAACGCAAGGCTAACGCTGCGAGTGGAGTAGAAAGACTTCAGATTGCTTGCTTACAGAACAATACAGTATAATGGAGCATTTGAATACGGCAGTTTGTTCTTCTGACACTACAACCGAAGTGCAGATGGAAGGCTAAGAAGGCTTATTGCAATTGGGACATACTTCATTGGAGTAAGATAGCGACATGGAACTTCGCTAATTGCTATTCCACATAAGCGAACATGCGGTGAATACCATCTACACCCATGTTTCGTAAGTAAAAGCTGAATACCATCGAACAGCCATAGAAACAATTTCATACTCTGAATATGAATAATTTCTTCGGAAATTTCTACAAAACGTCATGATGATTGTCTACTGGAACTTCAGGGAATTTTTCAAGAGAGGTCAGGGTAGTCCCGACTCACAATGAAGATTATTGCCGGAAGGATGTCTATTCGTATTCGAGGAGCAGAGCGATTCACGGAGAAGGAAGCAGTTCGATTCTCCGAGGGTGCTATTTCCTATTTCGAGGATGGAGCTCAGCTTTAACGTGGTGAAATGGATCCATCAGCAGTCTTCTTTGGGGAATTTTCCTCTGGAACGTCAATCGGCAGATAAGGTAGTCGTGAACGTTTATTGTATTTGAGTAACATAGTAATGTTTGAGCAACCATTTTTCCCATATTTTTACCCTCATGTATTTTGCCTTATTTTCTTGTTGAGATTCTTATTCTCAGTACACCTTGTTGAGTTTTGCATTTTTCGACGTTTTATTAAGACATTGTTATGTCATGGGCATAGTTGACGATTTTGAATCAGTTGAGACTGATATTTAGATTTTTCAGTAATTAATTTTTTTGTAGTCACGATTTGACTGTATGTTAATGATTTTTATGGCAGATTTGAATTCAGACAGCGTGTCACTTTATTAAAGTAATTCAACCCCAGTTTAATTACTTTGAACAATTTTCTGTCATCATCAAGAAGGAAGAACATTTAAATGATTTTAGAGCGTTAAAATCTTACGTTATCGACGATCTTGGAAATACTAGTCGTTATTTGTATTGATTGCAACACAGACATTTATCGTCAGTTATGAATGAACATTGCATCATAGACAATTTTGTGAAAGAGTAATGTTAATAATGAATTATTGAATGCATTAAAGTCAAGTACTTTTGTTAGGAGTTTTTCTCAATTAGAGAATTATATAACGATGTTTGCATTCCCCAGTCTAATTGGATTCTATTCGACTACTTTGCAGTTTAGTCGCACTTTATTTGAAGATAGTATTTTCATACTACAATTTCTTTTAAGATGTTAATCTTAAATTTTGATAGACCAGATAGGCGTATATAAGCGTATTCACTATTAAATTTGTTTGTGATTGGCAAGTTTTGACTTCATTTCAGTTCATGAATGAAATCTACGAAGGTTAAATAGAAAAACAGTTTTGAAACAATTTATGATTATAAAATTTTTAAGTGGAACTATGAATGTATAATCGCTAGTGCAGCGCGTGTTGAAAGTCGCTGAAATATAATGCCCTTGAATATGAAGGAAGTTCCCACAGGAATAAATGTTAAAGAATTATTTGTGGAAGTTTTGTAAGTGATGTGAAAGTTTTAAATGCCATATAGATTAATATATGATGATTTCGGGCATATTTTTAATGCAGATTGTGCATTAACTTGTTAGCGAAGGATTTTCCGCTGGAGTAAGATTGTTATAGTTCGTTGAAAATTAATCAAGTGATTTACTGTTATAATTAACACGAGTTTTGAAAGAATTTGAGACAAGATGTTGAATGAAGGTTGCCGTCACAAATCATTATTAAAAACTTTATTAAACCCGATTGTGACATTAATATGTATAACTAACCTTCATTGGTCGATTATATTAAACAGGATTATAAAATTACCAACCGAATGAACATGTGGCTAATGTATTTATCAAATTAATAATTTAAACGATTTAAATGTTAATATTGTAAATAATTGTTGTAAATATTTTTGAAAATAATATGAAACGAGAGTGATGTTAAAGACGTGCTTATAATATTTTTATTGTCTTTGACAAATATTATAAACAATTTCTAATTGTTATAAATAATTTATGTGATTTTGTTATAAACATTTAAGAGCTAGTTAAACATTTGGATTGAAGTTAACAAGCTTAAGAAATTTATGTAATGATCCATTAGGATGTGATCAAAGTTCTTGAAAGATTTGCGTAAATATAATGTGAGTTGTCTTGTAAGACATTTAAAAGCTTGAGAGTGCAGGCTGGATTCTTACGTAACATAGCGTGTGAGAAGGGAGTGCATTTGACCAGTATGCGTCAGGCTGGAAGGTAGCCCGCAGCTGTGTCAACATATGGTTTTCAGAGAGGGAGGTCGTACACTCCGGCCTTGCGACTATAAATATCATTCTCTTGTTTATTAAAAAGGAAACAAATGCTCTATATATGTCACACCCTGACGTCCTTTTCCAATCCAATAGTGTTATGAATATTACGTTATGTGGAGCTCTTGGGAGCTAGAATGTTTTATATATCATGTTGTATAATAATTTTGCAAGTCCTACTGGAGGACGTAGTCAGATTGACTTGGGCTACTGATAGCCACGTATATTTTGTTGTGTTAGGAAAATCAGACCCTTTATTAGAAATAAAGCTTTTGTACAGTTCAAAGTTCTCGTCTTCGTTTCTGGTTCATTTTTAAATGTCATGGCGGAGATTATTGTGTGAACAGACTTTTAGTGATCCTGTTGTCAACTCAAACCCCGAGATAATTAAGAGGTAAGCAACGGTAAGTATGCACCCCCGTCTATTTTGGTGTGTTCCACAATGATTTCCTGTGAATTTCTGTGCTCTTATCTCGATAGTATCTGTCAGTGCCATTTTCATTGTTGTAACTGTGCCGGTGCGATTGATAATTGGCAATCCGATTGAGGGGGCGGATATCTGACAGCCTACTATCCAGGTAAACGGGGACAGAAAGATTGGCGCAGTCAACGTGTGGGGCGTGTTCAACAACACTGGATCACCAGGTTGAACACCAGAAAGATTGGCGATCCAAGAGCGTGGGGCTGAGTCAACAGTAAGATTGACCCTAATATGTGGGACGAATTCGACAAAACTGGATTACCAGGTTGAACACTAGAAAGATTGACAAACCTAAAACGTGAGGTTCGATTAGACTCAAATAAAGAGGTTGATTCTTTGTTAGATGTCTAGGCCAATTGTAGTATTTAAGAGTGTGATTATATAGGAATTAAATGTTGTATTGTATTAGGAAAATTACACTCAGAAAAGATCAGATCTTATACAACTTGAGAAAGGTTAAATGGGCAGGAAACTTAGAAAAATCGCCTATAATCTGGAATCTTATTTTATTTGACCGGCTTATGACACTTCAGTCATATTAAAGATAAAATTAATTATTTGGATTGTAAATGTAAATTATTTGTGTTAGGATACTTTAAAATGAGCCAGAGAAATTTGAACATGTGCTTGAGTTTGTTTCAACATGAAGTATCTTCGAATATTAATTATAAGGTAGTTATAAGTTAGATTTAAGACAGAAAATTGATCAAAATTATATATGGTGAAAAGTGTTGCTCAAACGTTGTTATTTTGCTCTTTTGATGTATGTCCCTACAGCAATCCATTTTGAATAATAATATTGTAATGGCAGATGAAAGTTTGAAGAAAATGTTAGAGGAGATGTCTGCTAACATGAAGCAGATGATGGAGGAAAATGCTAATTTAAATGCAAGAATGGAGGAGAATAATAGTCGAATGGAGGAGAATGTTAGTAATTTGTCTGCTAATTTAAATGCAAGAATGGAGGAGAATGCTAGTAATGTGTCTGCTAATTTGAAGGGTATCCAAACTAGTGCTGCTAATTTGGAGGATAATATGTCGCGTTTACAGATTAATACCCTAGGAATTGAGAATACTGTAACGGACATGCGCACAGAGGTGTCTAATGTCCATAAAGATGTATCTATTGTGCATAAAAGTGTTGATGATGTTAAAAATGATGTGTCTAAGGTACAGAGGGACCTTACAATGTTAAATTTAGATGTAGCTAATGTCCGAGGGGATATTGCTTGTGCTAGAGCCGAAGTAGTTGTTGTCAAAAACGATGTAGCGACTGTCCAAGACAAGGTCGAGGAAGTCCAGAAAGAAATTCAAAAGGCTAGAACAGATGTATCTAATGTTCAGGTAGACATTAACAACATTCATGCGGATATAACTGAGGTGCAAAGTGATGTAACTAAGATTCAGGTAGAGGTCAACACAGTTTTCGTAGATATCACTAAAGTCCAAACTGATGTCAATAAAGTCAGGGAAGAAATCGAAAACTCAAAAACTCTTTGTACGCGTAATATAACTGCATTAACGACTAGGTTAGTCGATGAATCGGTTAGAACAACAACGTCTTTAGCAGAGTTGAAGTATGACGTAGAGGTCATGAGAACACAGGTATTAGACCACAATAGAGTATTAAAAGAGGACATCGAAGTAGACATAGCCGAGATGTTAACAGCAAACGTAGCGGTATGGAAAGACGAGTGGAATAAGTCAAGTGGGGAACATGTAACCCAAATTCAGGAAAGGATTGAAAGAAAACTTGCCAGTACGCAGATAGAAATTAACAATGAGGTAGTACAGATTAGAAAAGATTTAAGCGTCAGGATAAATTCGCTATCCGAAAAACAAGTTGACGATAGAACACAACTAGATCAGGATATGCAAACTTTAAAATCTACATTAGAGGATCAAATTCATAAAGTTGTCTCTGACGTAAATGAAACGACGAGTAAACTGAAAAATTTGAAGTTAGGAGAGGCTAGTTTAATGGAGAACTACAAGGAAGAGATAGTCAAGAAAGTCTTAACAGAAATCACCGACAAGGATACAGAAGGCTTTGCTTGCGAATTGAACAGGAAGCATACCAGAAGATGTCACCTAGATCTAGAAGAAAGAGACGTGACTCCTGAAGAACGTGTATCCAGATTCAGAGAGGAGGATGACGAGAGGAATATGGAATCTGAGTGGAATTATCGAGATAGTGGGAAAAACTATCCGGATTCATATCCAAGGAACGTGACGGTCATCAGGAATTTCGAGGACAAACCACAAAAATTCAGTAACACTGATAGTTTGACACCTATAGAGTATGTAAGGAATCTCAAAGATTATTTCATCGAAGCTCACATTCCCAGAGAGAGAGAGATGAAGATTGTAGAGAGATATCTGATTGGAGGACCCCTTGAATGGTTTAGAGCTTTCAGATATACATTCAGTAACTTTGACGAGTTTGCAGAGGCATTAATCAAACGATTTTGGTCCATAGAAGCGCAGAATTCGTTAAGAGCAGAGGTATATTCAAGAAAATACTCAGGTACTCTTCCAACGAGGTACGCTGATTTCTTTACGAGTCAGTTGTCCCGCTTGAGATTTATGCAACCCCCATTGTCCACGGAGCAACTAATAGATGCGATTTCTCGTATGCTGCCAGTTGAGGTGAGGAGACTTATAATTTCGTCCAACATCAGGGATTTATCCAGCATGGATGAATTACTAAGAAGGTTAGACTACACAAGTCCAATGCCTAACGTAGTCCAGAAAGGTCAAAGGCAAGAGTATAAGGAAATCAATACGGTATACATGGACCAAGTCCAACAAACTGACAAGCCAGAGGAGGAGAAAACTGACAATGTAGGTCCTCACAGGAATAATCAGTTTAGAAATTACAGATCACAAGGTTACCGACCGTATCAACAGAAAAGAGGTTGGAACTACAACCGAGGAAACTATAATGGAAGAGGCAGATATTATAACAATAATGGGTATAACCGTAACTATAATAGGAATAACCAAAACCAAAATAGAAACCAGAATACTCAAAGTCAGGTTATGACACCTGATCAATATCAGCAAAGAGAAAAGGAAAGCCAGCAATACTTAAAAGAATTAAGGGAGAAAGAAGCTGACAATCAAAGGAAAAGGCAGGATGTTGTAATCGATCCTGGGCCTTCTACGAGCCAGCAGAACTTAGAGAATAGAAATACTGGTCAGAAGAGGAATTAGAGAGGAAAGAATACATTAACCACATACAACCCAGAGTAGAAGAGATTATGATTAAGGAACATAGAGGAAATATCATACTAGAGTAAGCCAGTAATAATTCAATTTCGTGTTCAAGAGAGTTGAGATACTTGTAACATTGAGTTTAAAAACAATTTGCAACTGTTTTTAAAACGTGGTGGGAGGAGAATGCCCCCGTAATTGAATTATGTAGAGACCACGGTGGCTATATTTGAAATTATGATTAGAGTTATGGCTGTCATAGTTATGACGTGGGTAGTCATGACGTAAGCACGGATGACATATATGTTATGCCAGCAAGCTACTTGAGCTGAGACTCTCAGTGACGTCAGCATTTTAGTCCAGAATGTTCCAAGATGTACGACGCAGTCGCAGGAAACGAGGAATTCTACTGAGGAAGAAACTATGCTATTGGAGGAGAGGCATGAACCAATGAACGATAGTTTAAAGGAAGACGGAGATTGCTGAAACTATGGTATTTTATGACTTTTTGAATGCAGAATTGTGGAAATACATTTGCAGTAAAAGCATTGATTTGGAATTTTGGTGAAATTTATTTTCAGTTTTTGAATTTTGAAAATCCGTCATGTATTAACGAAGTTGGAAGTTCTAGCGATGACGTAGTATCACGCTTTGGAAGGGATGGTAACGCCCCTCGAGAAGGTAATAAAAGGGCTTGCGCAGAAGAGAGGAACCTCTTCTCTTCTCTTCTCTTTCGTTCTCTGATCATTGTGAGATCTAATGCTCAGATCATCGAAGTATTTGTGAAAGTCAGTTTATTATACATTCAATATAGTGAGACATCAAAGTGAACAGCAAGTGAAAAGAATCGTTTTTATAACGCGTGGCGAGGCCACTATAGTAACGAGATCCAGGTCAAACTAGGTGAAGTTGAAACAGACCTTAGAAAGCTTCTACAAGTTTAACTTCAAACAGTTAGTGGTCTACGATAACATAATTGTATTGTGCAGTACTACATGCAATTATAGAGAAAAGCTGAACAATTTCGACCGAGTACTTCAAAAGATATTAGCTATTTTATACGACTGGCAAAAGTGATTATCTCGCCACTAGAGAAACACTTTTGTATAAGCCAAAATCAACGCAAGGCTAACGCTGCGAGTGGAGTAGAAAGACTTCAGATTGCTTGCTTACAGAACAATACAGTATAATGGAGCATTTGAATACGGCAGTTTGTTCTTCTGACACTACAACCGAAGTGCAGATGGAAGGCTAAGAAGGCTTATTGCAATTGGGACATACTTCATTGGAGTAAGATAGCGACATGGAACTTCGCTAATTGCTATTCCACATAAGCGAACATGCGGTGAATACCATCTACACCCATGTTTCGTAAGTAAAAGCTGAATACCATCGAACAGCCATAGAAACAATTTCATACTCTGAATATGAATAATTTCTTCGGAAATTTCTACAAAACGTCATGATGATTGTCTACTGGAACTTCAGGGAATTTTTCAAGAGAGGTCAGGGTAGTCCCGACTCACAATGAAGATTATTGCCGGAAGGATGTCTATTCGTATTCGAGGAGCAGAGCGATTCACGGAGAAGGAAGCAGTTCGATTCTCCGAGGGTGCTATTTCCTATTTCGAGGATGGAGCTCAGCTTTAACGTGGTGAAATGGATCCATCAGCAGTCTTCTTTGGGGAATTTTCCTCTGGAACGTCAATCGGCAGATAAGGTAGTCGTGAACGTTTATTGTATTTGAGTAACATAGTAATGTTTGAGCAACCATTTTTCCCATATTTTTACCCTCATGTATTTTGCCTTATTTTCTTGTTGAGATTCTTATTCTCAGTACACCTTGTTGAGTTTTGCATTTTTCGACGTTTTATTAAGACATTGTTATGTCATGGGCATAGTTGACGATTTTGAATCAGTTGAGACTGATATTTAGATTTTTCAGTAATTAATTTTTTTGTAGTCACGATTTGACTGTATGTTAATGATTTTTATGGCAGATTTGAATTCAGACAGCGTGTCACTTTATTAAAGTAATTCAACCCCAGTTTAATTACTTTGAACAATTTTCTGTCATCATCAAGAAGGAAGAACATTTAAATGATTTTAGAGCGTTAAAATCTTACGTTATCGACGATCTTGGAAATACTAGTCGTTATTTGTATTGATTGCAACACAGACATTTATCGTCAGTTATGAATGAACATTGCATCATAGACAATTTTGTGAAAGAGTAATGTTAATAATGAATTATTGAATGCATTAAAGTCAAGTACTTTTGTTAGGAGTTTTTCTCAATTAGAGAATTATATAACGATGTTTGCATTCCCCAGTCTAATTGGATTCTATTCGACTACTTTGCAGTTTAGTCGCACTTTATTTGAAGATAGTATTTTCATACTACAATTTCTTTTAAGATGTTAATCTTAAATTTTGATAGACCAGATAGGCGTATATAAGCGTATTCACTATTAAATTTGTTTGTGATTGGCAAGTTTTGACTTCATTTCAGTTCATGAATGAAATCTACGAAGGTTAAATAGAAAAACAGTTTTGAAACAATTTATGATTATAAAATTTTTAAGTGGAACTATGAATGTATAATCGCTAGTGCAGCGCGTGTTGAAAGTCGCTGAAATATAATGCCCTTGAATATGAAGGAAGTTCCCACAGGAATAAATGTTAAAGAATTATTTGTGGAAGTTTTGTAAGTGATGTGAAAGTTTTAAATGCCATATAGATTAATATATGATGATTTCGGGCATATTTTTAATGCAGATTGTGCATTAACTTGTTAGCGAAGGATTTTCCGCTGGAGTAAGATTGTTATAGTTCGTTGAAAATTAATCAAGTGATTTACTGTTATAATTAACACGAGTTTTGAAAGAATTTGAGACAAGATGTTGAATGAAGGTTGCCGTCACAAATCATTATTAAAAACTTTATTAAACCCGATTGTGACATTAATATGTATAACTAACCTTCATTGGTCGATTATATTAAACAGGATTATAAAATTACCAACCGAATGAACATGTGGCTAATGTATTTATCAAATTAATAATTTAAACGATTTAAATGTTAATATTGTAAATAATTGTTGTAAATATTTTTGAAAATAATATGAAACGAGAGTGATGTTAAAGACGTGCTTATAATATTTTTATTGTCTTTGACAAATATTATAAACAATTTCTAATTGTTATAAATAATTTATGTGATTTTGTTATAAACATTTAAGAGCTAGTTAAACATTTGGATTGAAGTTAACAAGCTTAAGAAATTTATGTAATGATCCATTAGGATGTGATCAAAGTTCTTGAAAGATTTGCGTAAATATAATGTGAGTTGTCTTGTAAGACATTTAAAAGCTTGAGAGTGCAGGCTGGATTCTTACGTAACATAGCGTGTGAGAAGGGAGTGCATTTGACCAGTATGCGTCAGGCTGGAAGGTAGCCCGCAGCTGTGTCAACATATGGTTTTCAGAGAGGGAGGTCGTACACTCCGGCCTTGCGACTATAAATATCATTCTCTTGTTTATTAAAAAGGAAACAAATGCTCTATATATGTCACACCCTGACGTCCTTTTCCAATCCAATAGTGTTATGAATATTACGTTATGTGGAGCTCTTGGGAGCTAGAATGTTTTATATATCATGTTGTATAATAATTTTGCAAGTCCTACTGGAGGACGTAGTCAGATTGACTTGGGCTACTGATAGCCACGTATATTTTGTTGTGTTAGGAAAATCAGACCCTTTATTAGAAATAAAGCTTTTGTACAGTTCAAAGTTCTCGTCTTCGTTTCTGGTTCATTTTTAAATGTCATGGCGGAGATTATTGTGTGAACAGACTTTTAGTGATCCTGTTGTCAACTCAAACCCCGAGATAATTAAGAGGTAAGCAACGGTAAGTATGCACCCCCGTCTATTTTGGTGTGTTCCACAATGATTTCCTGTGAATTTCTGTGCTCTTATCTCGATAGTATCTGTCAGTGCCATTTTCATTGTTGTAACTGTGCCGGTGCGATTGATAATTGGCAATCCGATTGAGGGGGCGGATATCTGACAGCCTACTATCCAGGTAAACGGGGACAGTACCATGTTTCGACTTCCGGAAAATGTCGACATATCTTCGCGTTTCACATCCCCCAGACCCCAAAACCACCGTCAGTTCAAAAGTTTATACATAATTTATGTATATATATATATCAGTTTCTTGTGGACACGATAACTGCCGTAATTTTGCACCAATCACTTTGAATTTTTTACACACTATGTATCCCTATAAAATCTCGGTCGAGTTCGTTAATGGGCAAAATCGGTCGAAGGGTGAAAATGGGGGGCTTTTTTCGAAAACGTGAAATTTCGCTATAACTCTCTTAATACGTGAAATATCGAATCCATTCAAAGTTCATAATATGCGTCGGATAAGTGCCACAAATTTATGTCAAATAAGTTTTTTGATAGCACCAACCATTGACCAAAGGGGTGGAAAAAAGTGGGTTTTTCGGGAAACATTAATCATATCTCTCTTAATAGGCACAATATCAAAACCGTACAAAATGGAAAATATTCCCCTAATAATTACCTAAAACTTTTGTCTGAAAGAATTTTTGATATGACCCACCATTACGCCAAAGGGATGAGAAAAATGATTTCGGAATTTTAAAAAATGCCAAGTGCCATCAGAGGTTACCATAACAACGCTTTTAAATTGATAAGGGATGATCTATCAGAGGTTGCCAAGACAACGCCATTGACGAGATCACATTCATTTTAGCCTACTTTCGATTTTTGCAAAAAATGAAAGTAGACTTATGAGATCACTACAGGGCGAAAAAAAAGTGTGTCTGTCTGTGTGTGTGTATGTGTGTGTGTGTGTGTGTGTGTGAGTGTGTGTACTCTGAATGTCTGTCCCCCCCTATCAATTCGAACACGGTGAGCGCAAATTGAACGAAATTTGGTACAAAGGTAGCACTAGCAAAGGACACCTCAGTGTCATGTTTTATATCGCCGCCATCTTGACGGAAACGTAATGGCGGCCACACAAATGTTCAAAGCTTAAATCAAATTACGACTAATCTAATCATCCGATCTCTACCAAATTTTGCAACAACATACCTTTATAGGGGCAGCATCCTTTGATCAAACTAATAGGTCATCAGCCTAATAGTTTGCGGATGGCGGCCATCTTTGTGTGAAAGTAGATTGCCCCTATTAATTCGAACACGGTGAAACTGAATGGAACGAAATTTGGTACAGAGGTAGTACTAGCAAAGGGCACCACAGTGTCATGTTTTATATCGCCGCCATCTTGACGGAAACGTAATGGCGGCCACACAAATGTTCAAAGCTTAAATCAAATTACGACTAACCTAATCATCCGATCTCTACCAAATTTTGCAACAACATACCTTTATGGAGGGAGCATCCTTTGACAAATCTAATAGGTCATTAGCCTAATAGTTTGCGGATGGCGGCCATCTTTGTGTCAAAATCGATTACCCCTATTTATTCGAACACGGTGAAACCGAATGGAATGAAATTTGGTACAGAGGTAGCACTAGCAAAGGGCACCTCAGTTTCATGTTTTATATCACCGCCATCTTGACAGAAACGTAATGGTGGCCACACAAATGTTCAAAGCTTAAATCAAATTACGACTAACCTATTCATCCGATCTCTACCAAATTTTGCAACAACATACCTTTATGGAGGAAGCATCCTTTGACCAAACTAATAGGTCATTAGCCTAATATTTTGCGGATGGCGGCCATCATTGTGTGAAAATTGATTCCCCCTATTAATTCGAACACGGTGAAACCGAATGGAACGAAATTTGGTACAGAGGTAGCACTAGAAAAGGCCACCTCAGTGTCATGTTTTATATCACCGTCATCTTGACGGAAACGTAATCGCGGCCACCCAAATGTTAAAGGCTAAAATGTAATTACGACCAACCTAATAATCTAGTCTGTACCAAATTTTGCAACAACAAATCTTTATGTGGGAAGCATATTCTGACCAAACTGCTAGATCATCAGCCCAATAGTTTGCAGATGGTGGCCAAGTATGTGTGCAAATCGATTCCCCCTATCAATTCAAACACGGTGAAACCGAATTGAACGAAATTTGGTACAGAGGTAGCACTAGCAAAAGGCACCTCAGTGTCATGTTTTATATCGCCGCCATCTTGACGGAAACGGAATGACGGCCACCCAAATGTTAAAAGCTTAAATCAAATTTCGACCATCCTAATAATTTGATATCTACCGGATTTGGCAACAACATGCCTTTTTGTGGAAAGCATCTTATGACTGACTACAAGGTCATCAGCCCTATAGTTTGCAAATAGCGGCCATGTATGTGTGCAAATCCATTCCCCAGATCAATTCAAACACGGTGAAACCGAATTGAATGATTTTTTTTACAGAGGTAGCACTAGCAAAGGGCACCTCATATTCATGTTTAATATCCCTATAGCACGTTGTATTTCAACAAGCGACTACAACCAACATTCAATTATACTCCTTGAAAAGGACACAGAGTTATAACAATACCCATGCATTTAGGAGAAAGTAGGCTATATCTTCTTTACTGAACATCTTGTTTAGCCTTCTTTTCACACTTTTCAAAAATGAGGAAAAAGTAGACTTATAAGATATATCCGGGAAAATGTGTCTGTCCTTCTGTCTGTCTGGCTGTGTGTGTGTGTCCCTCCCCCCTATCAACTCCTAAACGGCTGCTGCAATCGAAACCAAATTTAGTATGAGTAAAGGTGTATACCGGAATATCTCAGGCCCATATTTGAAAAAGATGCCAGTGCTACCAACTGCTAAAAAAAACGCACTAGAAATTTGAGCTCCATGTTGGATATCTTGGAAGGTATACATGGGAGCTATTCTAAAATTGGCACACATGTAGACAATACTATTTTAGTTTAATTTCCAGGTGGCCATACATGACAGCGTTGCCAAAATAATTTTATGCCTTCTGATAAGTCCAATTTTAAATGCATATAACTTCTACACTATCAATTGGATTTCAAGCAAATTTTGTATGTAATATGTGTACATAAACATATATGACTGAGTGTATTCTTAAGAGCCACCAGGGCTGCCAACTGTTAATAATTGCTCTCTATTTTGTATCCAAATATATCAGAAAGTATGCAAGCCGACAGCTTTAAACTATGCACACGTAAATTACCCGACATTTTACATGAATTTGGAGTAACTTATATACGTCAGTTCTACCAACATGATTCTAAGCCTGCTGATAGGACCAATTTTTAAATACATGTAACTTCTATACCAACAAATGGATTTAATCCAAAATTGGCACACAAATATATAATATTTCAGATTATTTCTGACCAGCACTCGCATGACATTGTTGCCAACATGCTTTTACGTGTACTAATAGATCCAATGTCTAAATCCATGTAACGTCCTTTGGACTTCAACCACATTTTGTATTCTGTACCTTAGGAGATGGAAGTAAGAATATATTCAGTCACCAGAGCTGCCAACTGTATTGCTCTATTAGGCTACATTATGCCTAGTATACCTTATTTCGAACTAATTAAGACATTTCGATATTACCCACTTAATTTCGTCATTATTCTAGATAGGTTCATATACTGTAGATTAATCTATGGCATGAATCTTAATTTTAAGAAAAGTAGGCTCTTTAGTTCGTCACGGAACTTCTTGTTCCATCTGACTATGAGGGAAGCGGCTAACTGGTAGCATGCTGAACTTCTATGCCCAAGGTGCTGGTTCAAAGCCGGCCAAAGTCGCCGGATTTTCTAAGAGCGCTAAAAATCCGTCAGCATGCTTTCCTTCGGAGGGGAAGTTACTACGTTCGTTGCAAGTTGCTGGTTGCGGTGGCATCTAGCAGCCAAGTTCACAGCTAGGTGTCGTTGACGTTAGTATTTGATACAAAATTAGGTACTACTACTTAAAATTGACCGTCTGCAGACCTTACCTGAATTACAGACTAATACAGTCATCACAAATAACACCGTTTATCAGACAGATTCTACACACACCCAATGTACACGGGGTTACATGACCACCTTGTCGCAGCCCCTAAACTGAGGAACCAACCAACATCTCTGCGGGAGATAAAATTTTGCGTGAAGAAGTAACAGACTGTTAGATAGCTACACATTATTTCCAAACCTTGCATAAGGACAGTGTGATCACAAGTATAAAAAAGTCCTCTCGGCACGCCGGAAGGCGGAGGTAGATTTCACCGGACAAACTTGGGGATAGGCGAAAATAGGCAGAATATGCAGGTTTTCGTAGAAGGATCAGACCTCATTTATTGCGAGAAGGTATTTTATAATTGGAGCTTAATTAACTTTGTTTTTCGTCATTTTATGCTGATTTTAAACATTTTATTGTCTTATGGGAACGGTAACCTTCTTGTCATTTGGGGTCCATTTTTAGCCGATTTTCAATTTTGAAAAAATAGGCTTATGAGATCACCTTTTGTCCGTGTGTGTGTGTGCGTGTGTGTGTGTGTGTGTGCGTGTGTGTGTGATTCGTGTGTGTGTCCCCCCCTAATAAAATCGAAACGGCTGGAGCGATTTCAATGAAACTCGGGAAGTTCATAGCACAATTCCCGGCGACCTCGACCGTGCCCTTCAAATTTTGTTACGTCTCTCCAATCCAACATGGCGGCTGTGCGAAATATTTCACTAGCATTCAATATCTCCAAAATTATTACCGATATCGCCCTGAAATTGTGTACGGTCATAAAGGGAACTACTAGAAGTTCACCTATGAGACTTTCAAAAACCTGGTGACTACAAAACCAACATGGCGGCCAAGCGAAGTTGAGACATTTAAATAGACTTTTCTCGCGATTTAACTATCTAAATGTAATAAAACTTGGTACAGCAAATGTTTATACACATTGTAATGCACTGGAGTCTAATTTAGTTCAATTGTTTACATAACCTCGAAATGGCGGCTGTGCGAAATATTTCACTGACATTCTATATCTCCGAAACTATTACAGATATCACCCTGGAATTTTGTACGGTGATAAAGGGTACTGATACAGGTATACCTATGTATATTTCATAAACCTGTAAAGTACGAAACGAACATGGCGACCAAGCGAATTTAAAATATTTTAATAGACTTTTCTCGTGATTTAACTCTCTGAGCGCAGTGAAATAGGTACAGTAATTGATTTTGCAGATTGTAATGCACTGCCATCTAATTTAATTCAATTGCTTACATAACCTCAAGATGGCGGCTGTGCGAAATTGTAAAATTAAGTTTTAATTTCTTGTGTCGTAATCATGCGATCGAAGTGAAAGTTTGAATAATGAACCTAGGCAATAATTGTCCTTGAATGGTACATAACTCTATGGCCTATACACATAACACTCCTAAATGGTGAGCTCCCGAAATATTTAGACGGGTCTCAATATCTATTAATCTTTTACAGCAACCAAACTGATTTTTTTTATGTTCATAGAGACTAGGAACATATGTTCACCTATAGGACTTTCAGGAACCTGGTGAGCACAAATCCAACATGGCGGCGACGCGAAGTATAAATATTTAAATGGACGTTTCTCGCGAATTAACTATCCGAGTGCCGTGAAACGTTGCACGTTAAATGCTTATACAAATGTTGATCCACTGGCATCTAATTTATTTCAATGGTTTGCATTATCACAAGATGGCTGCTGTGCGTAATTTTAAAATCTCGTTTTTACTTCTTGTTGTCTAATCATGCGATTAAAGTTTGAATACCACACGTACACAATAATCTTAATGTAATAGTACAAAAATTAAAATCCAACCTGGCGAACATCTGAAATATTTAGACGGTTCTCAATATCTACGAATCTGTTACAGCAATTAAACTGAAATTTTGTATGTTGATTGTGGCAGTTAACATAAGTAGGATATATGAAAATAGGCTGTATAGTTCTTCACGGAACTACTTGTTATACTTGTGGTCACACTGTCCTTATGCAAGGTTTCGACACTGAAGTGTAACTATGTCACGGTCTGTTACTTCTTCACGCAAAATTATATCTCCCGCAGAGAGTTTGGTTGGTTCCTCAGTTTAGGGGCTGCGATAACGCGGTCATGTAACCCCGTGTACTTAGGGATGGCTGTATTAGTCTGACATTCAGGTAAGGACTGCAGACGGTCAATTTCAAGCAGTTTTTCCTAATGTTGCTACCAGGTACTACCGTCAACGACACCTACCTGTGAACTTGGCTACTAGATGCCACCGCAGCCAGCAACTCGCAACGAACGTTGGAATTTCCCCTCCAAAGGAAAGCATACTGAGGGATTTTTAGCGCTCTTAGAAAATCCGACGACTTCGGCCGGCTTTGAACTCGCGACCTTGGGCATAGACATTCAGCATGCTTGCTACCAGTTACGTCACCGAAGCCGCTTCACACTTAGTCAGATGGAATTCTGAATATGATCTCGTGCAAGTGCGTTATCTTGGCAACGTCTGATGGCTCATCCCTCTTCAATTTAGTAGAGTTGCCATGGCAAGCACTGATAGCTCTTGGCATTTTCTTATAATTCCGAAATCATTTTTCTCATCCCTTGGCATAATGGTGGGTCATATCAAAAATTCTTTAAGACAAAATTTTAGGTAATTATTAGGGGAATATTGTCCATTTTGTACGGTTTTGAGATTGTGCCTATTAAGAGAGATATGATTAATGTTTCCCGAAAACCCCACTTTTTCCCACCCCTTTGGTCAATGGTTGGTGCTATAAAAAAAACTCTTCAAACATACATTTTTGGGCTTTATCCGACACATGGTATGAACGTTGAACGGATTCGATATTTCACATATTAAGAGAGTTATAGCAATATTTCACTTTTTCGAAAAAAGCCCCCCATTTTCACCCCCTTCGACCGATTTACCCCATTAACGAACTCGACCGAGATTTTATAGGTATACATATTCGGTAAAATATTCAAAGTGATTGGTGCAAAATTACGGCAGTTATCGTGTCCACAAGAAACTGATATGCATATATATATATACACATATACATACATAAATTATATATAAACTTTTGAACTGACGGTGGTTTTGGGGTCTGGGGGATGTGAAACGCGAAGATATGTCGAAATTTTCCGGAAGTCGAAACATGGTACCCATTGCAATAGTTAGCTTTCTAATGAAATCTACCTCTGGTTGGTTCCTCAGTTTTGGGGCTGCGACAACGCGGTCATCTAACCCCGTGTACTTTGGGTGAGTGTAGAATCTGTCTGATAAACGGTGTGAATTGTAATGACTGCAGTAGTCTTAATTCAGGTAAGGACTGCAGACGGTCAATTTCAAGCAGTAGTTCCTAATGTTGCTACCAGGTACTACCGTCAACGACACCTAGCTGTGAACTTGGCTACTAGATGCCACCCTAACCAGCAACTCGCAACGAACGTTGGAACTTCCCCTCCAAAGGAAAGCATACTGAGGGATTTTAGCTCTCTTAGAAAATCCGACGACTTCGGCCGGCTTTGAAACCGCGACCTTGGGCATAGACATTCTGCATGCTACCAGTTACGTCACCGAAGCCGCTTCCCACTTAGATGAAAATACTGAATCTGATCTCGTGCAAGTGCGTTGTCATGGCAACGTCTGATGGCTCATCCCTCATCAATTTGGTAGTGTTGCCATGGCAACCTCTGATAGCTCTTGGCATTTTCTTATAATTCCGAAATCATTTTTCTCATCGCTTGGCATAATGGTGGGTCATATCAAAAATTCTTTCAGACAAAAGTTTTAGGTAATTATTAGGGGAATATTGTCCATTTCGTACGGTTTTGATATTGTACCTATTAAGAGAGATATGATTAATGTTTCCCGAAAAACCCACTTATTCCCACCCCTTTGGTCAATGGTTGGTGATATAAAAAAAACTCTTCAAACATAAATGTTTGGGCTTTATCCGACACATAGTATGAACGTTGAACGGATTCGATATTTCATATATTAAGAGAGTTATAGCAATATTTCACTTTTTCAAAAAAAAGCCCCCCATTTTCACCCCCTTCTACCGATTTAGCCCAGTAACGAACTCGACCGAGATTTTATAGGTATACATATTCGGTAAAAAGTGATTGGTGAAAAATTACGGCAGTTATCGTGTCCACAAGAAACTGATATATATACAAGTATACTTTTGAACTGACGGTGGTTTTGGGGTCAGGGGGATGTGAAACGCGAAGATATGTCGAAATTTTCCGGAAGTCGAAACATGGTAGCCTACCCATTGCAATAGTTAGCTTTCTAATGAAATCTACCTCTGGTTGGTTCCTCAGTTTAGGGGCTGCGACAACGTGGTCATCTAACCCCGTGTACTTTGGGTGAGTGTAGAGTCTGTCTAATAAACGGTGTGAATTGTAATGGATGTATTAGTCTGTAATTCAGGTAAGGACTGCAGACGGTCAATTTTAAGCAGTAGTTCCTAATGTTGCTACCAGGTACTACCGTCAATGACACCTAGCTGTGAACTTGGCTACTAGATGCCACCCCAACCAGCAACTCGTAACGAACGTTGGAACTTCCCCTCCAAAGGAAAGCATACTGAGGGATTTTAGCGCTCTTAGAAAATCCGACGACTTCGGCCGGCTTTGAAACCGCGACCTTGGGCATAGACATTCTGCATGCTACCAGTTACGTCACCGAAGCCGCTTCCCACTTAGTCAGATGTCAAAGTCAACCCCTGGCACCATCCAGGCCATGACGGGCTAAGGCCGACCAAGCGACCGCTGCCCAGCCATTTGGCCTGCAGATAATGGGGTGACGCGTGATCAGAGCGTCGGGTCCCCTCGGCCGTTAATATTGGTATTCGTGATCGGGGTGCTGTCTCACTGTCAGACAGCTACTCAATTGTCCTCACAAGGCTGAGTGCACCCCGTTCCAACCCTCACGTCAGTTTTAAAATCCCTGACGGAGCCGGGGATCGAACCCGGGGACTCCGGGTGAGAGGCAGGCGCGCTACCCCAACACCACGGGGCCGGCTTAGTCAGATGGAAATACTGAATCTGATCTCGTGCAAGTGCGTTGTCATGGCAACGGCTCATCCCTCATCAATTTAGTAGTGTTGCCATGGCAAATAGCTCTCGGCATTTTCTTATAATTCCGAAATCATTTTTCTCATCCCTTGGCGTAATGGTGCGTCATATCAAAAATTCTTTCAGACAAAAGTTTTAGGTAATTATTAGGGGAATATTGTCCATTTTGTACGGTTTTGATATTGTGCCTATTAAGAGAGATATGATTAATGTTTCCCGAAAAAACCACTTTTTTCCACCCCTTTGGTCAATGGTTGGTGCTATCAAAAAACTTATTTGACATAAATTGTTGGCACTTATCCGACACATATTATGAACTTTTAATGGATTCGATATTTCACGTATTAAGAGAGTTATAGTGAAATTTCACTTTTTCGAAGAAAAAAACCCATTTTCACCCCCTTCGACCGATTTTGCCCATTAACGAACTCGACCGAGATTTTATAGGGATACATATTATGTAAAAAATTCAAAGTGATTGGTGCAAAATTACGGCAGTTATCGTGTCCACAAGAAACTGATATATATATATACATACATATATTATATATAAACTTTTGAACTGACGGTGGTTTTGGGGTCTGGGGGATGTGAAACGCGAAGATATGTCGAAATTTTCCGGAAGTCGAAACATGGGACCCATTGCAATTGTTAGCTTTCTAATGAAATCTACCTAAAAAATTAACCCCAAATGACAAGAAGGTTACCATCCCCATAAGGCAGTAAATTGTTAAAAGAAAATGCATAGAAAGACGAAAAATGTTAACTAACCTCCAATTGTAAAATACTTTCTCGCAATAAATGAGGTCTGATCCTCCTACGAAAACCTGCATATTTTGCCTATTATAGCCTATCCCCTAGTTTGCCCGGTGAAATCTACCTCCGCCTTCCGGCGTGCCAAGATGATTTTTTTATAGCCTCTTTGCTTCGTCCATCACTGGTTATTCTGCTTCCTAAGTAGCAGAAGTCTCGTACTTCCTTCAGCTTTTCACCTGCCAATTTGATCTCCATAGAGGTTTCTGATTTATTTCGGCTGCATTCCAGTATTTTTGTTTTACATTTATTAATATTCATCACGAATCCTTTCCGTAAGACGGTGTCCAAACCAGTCAAAAACTCATTCAAATCCTCAGGCCTGTCGGCCAAGATGACGATGTCATCGGCAAATCTCAGAGTTGAAATTATTTCTCCTTGAATCTTCACTCCCACTTTAAATTTTTCTCCAATTTCCTTCATTGCTTGTTCAATGTAAAGATTGAAAAGTATGGGTGATAAGTTGCAGCCTTGCCTTACACCTTTCTGAATACCAGCTTCTCTCTCATGTCCTTCGGCTTGAATGACTGCTGTCTGGTTTCTGTATAGATTGTAGATCACCCTCCTATCCCTGTACTTTATTCCAATAGATTTCAAAATGTCACACAATTTAGTCCAATCAACGTTATCAAAAGCCTTTTCTAAGTCTACAAATGCCATGAACGTTCTCTTATCTTTCCTTATTCTACCTTCCAAAATCAGCCTAAGACTCAGTACAGCTTCCCTTGTTCCTACATTTCTCCTGAAACCAAACTGGTCTTCACCCAACTCCGATTCTATCTGGCTTTCTGTCCTCTTGTAAATTATTCTAGACAGGATCTTTGAAGCATGAGTAACCAAGCTGATTGTACGGGAATCTTCACATCTGTCAGCTCCCACTTTCTTTGGTATAGGGATGATAACATTCTTCTTGAAATCAGGGGGTACCTCACCTGTCTCATAAATCCTACACACCAAGTGAAATAACCTGATCAAATCTTCATCTCCTATGCAGCGTAGCAACTCAATCGGTATATCATCTATGCCTGGTGCTTTGTTCCTGTTCAAGTCTTCCAAAGCTCTATCAAATTCTGATCTCAATATTAAATCTCCTTTCGCATCCTCATCAATTTCCTCGTCCCTTTCCATTGCACGATTCTCAATCTCCTTTCCCTTATACAAACACTCTATGTAAGATTTCCATCTCT
Organism: Meconema thalassinum; assembly: GCA_946902985.2. NCBI lineage: Eukaryota > Metazoa > Arthropoda > Insecta > Orthoptera > Tettigoniidae > Meconema > Meconema thalassinum. Next base: position 184,576,027 of record OX336393.1, read on the forward strand.
CAACCTTTTCTTCCCTACTTGTTACAGGCTTTCAATTTAAATGTACAGTATTAATAATAATAATAATAATAACTAACTCGTACGACAACGAAAGTTAAATTACTATGGTAAATATCAGAACCGTTCGAAATTAACAAAGGAGCCAGACCAGGAGATCGATTATACCTATTACTTTTCCATTTAGTCTTGAAAAAAGTGATTCGGGAATGGAAAAAAGAAACTAAAGGGCTAAATATTTGAAAAAATCTTAAGAACAATATCCACCTTGCAAATGACCTTGCTGTTCTTTCTAACAATAGGCAAGAAGCAATCCATTCCACAAAACCACTTCATGAAATAGCAGCTAGAACAGGACTAAAAATGTTGTATCAGAAAACTAAACATATGTAAGGAACTAAATCAGGACTCAACAACCAACCTTTAATCACCAAATTTGGAAGTATCCTTCGAGTAGATAAATTATTCAGCCATCAGGGTTAAATCAAAAAGCAAACAAGGAAAGAATTAAATTAAATACAAGTTTTTCGGGCTTGTAGGCCGTGGTCCAGACAGGATATCTCCCGACGTTTCACCGGAAACTGCGTCCGGCATTATCAAGGGTTCCGCTCCTTTCCTTGGTCTGCAGTGGAATGAGGAAGAGGCTTGAAATAATGGGTAACGGCTAGTACTGGAGTATTGTTGTTTGAATATGACTGTTGGTTGGGTGGATCTTGGCGATGAACTAACGGCTGGAAGGTAGTTTGGATCTTCAAATTAGCATGGTGAGCCGAGCGTTCTCTTCGCATTCCGGCTGGATCGTCTGATCTCACGTACATGTTGCGGGGTGCGGTGCGTGCTCCGGCTTCGGCGACCGAGCTTGTGAGGGTCAGGTGTTCCCTGCGCGACTGCCGGGCTGTAGCGGGAAGGTTCTTCAGGTTGACGTGTGAGAGATTTCTTGGCCTTGGTGTTCCTAAAAGCCGGGATCCATGTATTACGCACACGTTCAATTTCTTCCTTCCGATTGAAATTGTCGGGGTGTTTGAAGATTTCTATGGCTTCCCGTTGCAGCCTGGCGTGTTAGTGTGTGGTCGTGGAGAGTATCTCCGTGTCCCCGTACTTTACATCGTGACCGGGCAAGAGAGAATGCTCAGCGACTGACGATTTCTCAGTTTGACCCAGGCGGCTGTGTCTGTTATGTTCCTTGAGTCTGGTGGTCACGCTCCTCTTCGTCGGGAGATATCCTGTCTGGACCACGGCCTACAAGCCCGAAAAACTTGTATTTAATTATGAACGCCGGCCGTGAAAGCCTAAGCTGTTATATGAAAGAATTAAACATTACAAAAATCATATAAAATCACCTGGAAGAGAGATAATAAACAAGATGTTCAGTCAAGAACATATAGCCTACTTTCTCCTAAATCATGGGTATAGTAATAACTCTTTGTCCTTTTCAAGGAGTATAATTGAACGTTGGTTGTAGTAGCTTGTTGAAACACAACGTGCTATACGGATATTATACGTTGATTGATTGAATCCTCACCTGAATTATATATACACACACTAATACATCCATCACAATAAGACAGGTTATCAGACAAAATTCAACATTCACCCAAGTACACGGGGATAAATGACCATGATGCCCATGCATCTCAAATGAAACAACAACTACAACAGCTTCCTACCCAAATTCTCCGTAGTATAAAAGTACACACACTAGTAAGCCTACAGGCATCACAGTGACACAGGTCAGACAACTTCTACACATACCCAAGTACACGGGGCTACAAGACCATGATGCCGCAAAACCATTACAGAATCAACAACAAAAACAACAATTACAATAGACTCTACCGCGGATCAATGACAACGAATTTTAATCGATGTCGTCGAGTGTTGTAATAGTGGTGTTACAAGTATAATATACATAATATTTTCGATTGCAAATACACACTATATATGCTTAACATTATAACATGTGAGTAGTTATAAATCAATAAATACAACAAAAAACGAAGTAGAATATTTGAACCTGTTGGGATTTGATCCACGAAACTCCCGACTATGAGTTCTGGTCGCTACCACTACGCCACAGATGCCGTACACTACATCTTGGTTAACAACTGGTTTAGTATAACTCCATGATATTATGCCTAGCTATGAACGATTTCGCAAGCCCGTGGTTTTGGAGTATTGTGCCTGTCTCTCACCGGGAGGCCGCGGGTTCGATTCCCGGCACAGTCAGGGATTTTAGAAACTGACGTGAGGGTTGGAACGGGGTGCACTCAGCCTCGTGAGGACAATTGAGTAGCTGTATGACAGTGAGACAGCATCCCGGTCATGAAAACCAATATTAACGGCTGAGGGGACACGATGCGCTGACCACGCGTCACCCCCAATATCTGCAGGCCAAATGGCTGGGCAGCGCATCGCTTGGTAGTGAACCCGATGGGGTTATGCTGACTGGAATCGAACATGGTTCTCAGAGACTGTGATCTCAGTAAAAAGGTTCCGCCAGGAAGCGAACCAGAGATCTACAGGGAGTTTCTTGGTAAAAACCCCTCGAAAGAAATGTATATTTAATCACTGGTGTGATTTTTGATGAAATGGCATTATTTATTAAAATAATGTAGGAAATAATGAGCAGATTATATCATTATAAGACGATTTGGTGTAAGCTATTGGGAGTTTGAAGCACAGAGGAGGGCAGAGCTGACATTTACTAATCGGCCCAGAATTGTGGGTTGGTCCCAGTGGAGCCACGTCCATCTCTGTCACCCCATTATGTCGTCTGGAGCAGGGGAGAGGCCTGAATAATGACACAGTTATTCCCCGACGGAGAATAGATTTGGAGTAGGGGCGGTGAAATGCCCAGAAAAATCATTGATTACTCGTGATTGGAGTAACGAATCGAGATGAGAGTTGCACACAGGTGAATATCTTGGCAAGAAGATAATTTTAGAGTCTTTTACCTGCGAAATTGGTGCATATTTAGTGATGTGCGTAAGGACTGTAAAACGACCATTGTTCGCGGATGGATGTGAAGATGTTGACGGGGGTTTCCCGATTAGGTAGCGTCCCACGCCATGGAGAAAGGAATTAATATTAATTAATTGAACGAGCGATTCCTTTGCACACATATAGTTTTGGGACCTGTGAAGAAAGAGGAACACAATGATCATGGTTTGAAGACCTGAATCATGCTGTGAGAGGAGCGAAGATTACGCGGGAAGATGTTGCTCTACTTTCTGTGGAAATCCGATATAAGGGAGTAGACCCCAGGAGGAGCTCTCTGTTCTCACTTGAAACTCTGTTCTAACTCAGTTCTAGCTCACTTGAAGCCCAGTTGTAAGTCAGTCGAGACGCAGTCAAGCTCAGTCTACATGCCGCCAAGCGCAGTTACAGCCAGTTATAGTTTTACTCAATTGTCAATTGTAGCACAATGGCAATAAGTTGCAATCAGTATGCAGCAAATATGCAGCAGTACGAGACAGCGTGTAAGCCGCAGACAGAAGTCTTCAAATAAGCTACGTGCAGTCTTCGAGTGAAACTTCAGTCAGCTACAGCCAGGTTGAAGCAAGTTCGTCAAGGCAAAACGCATGACGATTCTATTCATCAAGACGCCGAACAAAGACGGGTATGTGTAAAAGAAACAGTAAATACGCTTGTATGAATAATAGTCGTGATACAGGCATAATCAGCAGCACGAACTATGACGTGTTCAGTTACGAAGCACCGTATAGACTAACGGTAGCACTATTGTATATAATTATTTGTGAAAGTGTTGAACTTTATTAAGCGCAGTGTGTATAGTATTAATTAATCGTATATGTGTAACTACGATAGAATGCGCGAAAGAAACTTTACTAAGTGTTTGGTATTGCCATGAGAATACCAGATGTTAACGCTCATGTTTGGGAGCCAGCGTATTGATGTAACGCAGGACGCTTACTGTAAGAGTAATGATCGTCATAAAACTGTTGGAGAGTTCCGAGAGCAGATAACCAGACTTTCAATCAGGAGTTGGTAACGTAAGATGCCGTCGACACCTGCAATTTCGATCTCTGCTAGGGAATTTCAGCATTGAAGTGTGTATAAGTGACGAGTGTTCAGTGTAATGTATATGTAAAAATATAATTTAAAGTAGTGTTTGATGAAGTGTTTCACATGTTTGGGGAGTGATAACTTCCTGAAAGGTATGCAACGTGTCGTGTTGGTGATAGAAATTATGTGTAATCAAATGTGTGTAAACAAGAGAAATATGTCGCGTTAAACCCATTATGGCGGGCGACATGGAAGAATATGATTGGTCGGAGCCACCTTAGATGCCTATAGAGATGTAAGTACCCCACAAATTATGGTTATGATCATGTAGAAGTATGGACCGATGCATGTCTGTGATTCCGTAAAGATATTGTGAATTCCTTATAGATGCCAGTAAAAGTCAGTTAGGAGGCTGATCCTCCATGTTTAATCAGTAATGAGTTGATTTTGATAGAGTTGAAATGTTGATTTGTATCATTAAGTGGAGTAATTATTCCCACTATGAATTAAGAATGGCAATCAGTTATGTAAATGCAACGAACGCGATTGTTCGAGTTTAAAACGTCTAGCTATGTCGGAAATTTGGTAATTTATGTGAGAATAATAATAAATGATGATTTTGGTCATTTATGTCAATGAGATTTATAATAATAATGGTAAATTATGATTTTGGTCATTTATGTCAGTGAGAAATGATGATAATAATAATAATGGTTATTAAGAGTATGAATGAACACATCAGGAAACAAATAAATTGTTGTAAGCGAGAATTATTAACGCTAAGTGCAAGACTTATCAATCTAAGCAGGAAGATGTTACAATGAGATTACATTTCAGTAATTATGGAAAGAAGTTTTATATCAGAATATTGCATATATTCGGTAATGATACCAGTAATGAAAGAGCTTTTATTGAATTGAATTTGCACCTTAATTGAGAAGCTTATAGAGTAAATGTTAGATTTCTCTTAATATTAGAGGTCGGAATGTCGTAGCATGGAGCATTAGGGGCCAGATAGTCTATTCTACGTATGAATTCTCCTATGTCGTGGACATTGTTGGAGATATTATTTATTCCAGAGTTGTAGTGATGGACCCTAACTCTGAAGAAAGGATTGAAATGTGTTCCGGATTGGAATCTTTATAAGAGTCGAGGAAACAGGGACACCTCGCAGCTCTATGATTTCCCGAGAACTTATAGATGAGTTATGTACGCTCGTGGGCAGCGAAAACTCATGGCGACAGTGGTTTTGTGCGCCTATATTATACTTGAGACATCGGTCAACCGCCAGGCTCATGCATTACGAACCCCGAACCTTCATGTTGGATGGACCCATGTGAGGCCATTAATTAATCATTATCCTCGACGTAGGAATAATTACGAAAGCTCATTCAATACCTGTTGGCATAGTAGTCAATTAAGATCCTTTGGGAACATGTGTGTCGGTCAGGACACAGTATTTTGTCTTGTAAATCTCCACTGCTTAGAGAGAGGGAAGCTTTCAAACTTTTAGAAAGGTCGAGATAATTGGTGAAACGACCCATCCCACTTTCTATTGTGTAGCGACTTCCTTAGCCGAGGGTCGGTGCCAACCACTCGAACCGCTCAGGCAAGTTATAAAGGGAAGAGATTCTAGACCTTGTTAAAATGACATATAATGCAAGATTGTTATGTTGAGTATTATAGCCATGTGGTTTGTGAACACATGGATAATTATAGTTAATCCTGATGGTTCATTAATTTAGCTATCTGACGAATAGTTACATGATATATTTGTACTGTCACTGGAACCAAGTCATGTAGTTGGTGACTAGATGCCAATCGCCATGAGCGCGAGGTAGCCTATTGTACAATCCGACATAAGCTATAACGTAACGTTTTATCTAGGAATCACAGACAGCATGCGGTGAAACCATATAATTGGAGGATGTGTAGGGGGTAGCTTACATAATTATGGAGTTGCACGTGTATTTTGGTGCAACGTCCAAATAGGTAAATGCATGCAAAGCATTTCATTGGTGAGAAGAAAAATATTAAAACACGCACGGCACACATAATTGTTTAACATAAAGAGGTTTAAGGAATAATCCTTGTTGTAATATTAAAGAAGTCACATTGTATGACTGTTATGTTAATGTACAGTTTGTTTTGAAGTCGTAGGTGCATCAGCGCACTAGTATATCCTTGTGAAGTTCACAGAAGGGTAAAGCATTATGGCTAGGTATGACTTTGTTGTGATTTCATATTTGTTTACTTGTGGATTGTGGAAGTAAAATTTTTGTTTGCTTTTATTTTATGCTTTTTGGGTATTGTTTTGTGTTTGAAGCCATGATTTATTTTACTGGATTAAAGTTTTAGAATAGAGTTGTGCTTTATCATTGTAGAGTTGATACCTTTTAGCCTCAAATCCAAAAATATGCACTGCAAAATTGGGGTTACCGTACACGCCTGAGAGCTGATGCTAGTTGGAGGCAGATGCATATTATCCAACGAGATTACTCACATGGGTACATGGGAATTGATGTCCTATACTGTGATTTGAGCTAAAGGTACGACTAAAGTCGGTCAGATTTAATGCACACAACTCTATTAAAGTAAGAATTAACGAAGTAGGGTGTGACCGCTCCTAATCCATAGCTAAGTTCCGATACGTATATATAAATTTTGATAGATTGTGCATATCACTATTCATTTATCATGACGCCCATCTGTGGAGTCTATGGTAGTAAAAGCTCTATTAATTTATCATGGCGTGGCCCAAGTGGGGCTTTCGGCAGTAAAAACCACTCCCTGAACAGTTTTTATAGTAAATTAAAATACGGCCGATGTCCTACTAGTACCACGACACATAATAATTTATCATGGCGCCCAGAATACGTGGAGCGTATGGGATTTAGGGAAAACCCATAGATTTTTTATGGTATTTCATGGGGAAAACCATAGTAATTGTTTTGCCTCAAACTGTGTTTGAGTGATTTTTGAATTCAGTAGGCTTTTGAGGTAACGCAGAATCTCTCTATTGAGAAGAGAATGGCCTAAGGGTACTAGCGTTACATACCCAATCCACAATCTACTATAATATTATCAGGTTTTGTACGACTTCACAATATGTGTGCAGTGTTTGATGTTTCTCTTCGAAACGTATCCACATATTTTTCCAGGAAGCCTGCCTACATATTTAAGTGTGTTATTGTAAAATGTCAGGTACGGAGGAGATCTTGCAAGTTATTGCAGGACTGAAACAGCATTTTGACGCTGCTCACGAGCAGAGTAAACTGGAAACCAAAGCGTTCCAGGATAGTATAAACACTCGGTTAGATGAGAACCAGAGAGAGTTAAATAACAGGTTAGATGCCAATCAGGAGGCAATTAATGCAAATCAGATTGCGATGGATAATAACCAGATTGAATTAAACAACCGTTTAGATGCAAATAAAGCTGAATTGAGTAGTCGGTTAGATGCAAATCAGGTTGCACTAGATAATAAGTTAGGTCAAATGCAAGAAGTCATTAAGACCGAAGTAACAGATACTGTTGTAAGCATTGTATCGGAAATGCAGGTGAATACTGACAAACGTTTCGAGGCCATAGAAGCCAAACTTGAGGGTAATTTGCAAGCGTGTAGGCATGCTCAGGAGCAAACCAACAGTAAATTAGAGGCGTTGTCTAACGATATTAAGGATATTCAGATCCAAAATGAGGCGAATCTCGAACGCCAAGCGAAACAGTTCGCAGAGTTTACGAAAACAGTAGACCAGAGATTAGAGGAGAACGACTCCAAATGGGACCAGAAATTGAAAAGCTACGCTAGAGCAATTAACGGTGACCTCAAGAAACAGGACCAGAATATATTAGGTCAATGCCAGGAAATAGGCGAAATTAAGGCTATCGCTCAGGAAAGTAAGGAGCTGGTAGGCAAAGTGAAAGGTCAGATGGGTAAAGTTCATAAAGAACTGGACCAAGTGCAAAGCGACATTATCATAGTCAATAAAAGACAAGAGGAAAATAGAGGCGAGATCACCAAGGTCCGGAATGAATGGTCTAAAGTCAATGGACACATTCAAGATGAAATTAAAGGTCTGAGAGAAGAACTCGAAATAAGAGGAGGCCAGAAAACAGAGGCAAGCGACAAGACCCTTGCTCAAATTAAAGAGGACGTAGAGGATGAAATATCCCATATCAAACAAAGTCTGAAAGAAGACAAGGTGAAAATTTTTCAAGTAGCCGAGGAAAACCGAGATAGGCTTACAAGAATAGAAAAAGAAGTCATTACTCGCCTAGAAAGAGCAGAAATGCGCCATAACCAAATGGAGACTAGGATAATAGCACAGGAGGAGACACTTCTGAAGTATCCTAAGTCAAGTGAAGGCAGCATAGAGGATATAAGAAAAACAAGGTGGGCAGACCCAGAAACCCAACCTATAAGCAGGAATGCTGCAGGCGCAGGAGAAAGTCCTTACATGACGCCAGGTGTACCAATTGCGGCATCGACGCCACATGAAAACGCGATGCACACCCAGGTGATAAACGTCATTAGGGCAAGCGAGGAAAAACCTAGGAAGTTTTCAGGTAGTCACTGTAGTATGACACCAAAATATTGGTTAAAGGAAGTGACTGAATATCTCAATGATGCACGAATACCGCAGGAGCGTAGGCTACGTGCTATAGAGAAGTTAACAGAGGGGGAGTGCGCATTATGGTTTCGCAGCTTCCGTTACACTTTTGATAATGTTGAGGAATTCCGCGAGGCATTCTTGAAGAGATATTGGGACGCCGCGACTCAGCAGAATTTACGGCTGGATTTGTATGCCAAAAAGTACAGCACGAACAACCCGACGAAGTACGCAGAATTCTTCATATCGCAGATGTGTCGTTTTAAAGAGCTGGATCAAAAACCTAGTGAACTGGAGTTATGCATTGCTATCGCCAAACAGCTTCCATACGAGATCCAAAGGCTACTAATCTCGGCTAATGCGAAAACTGCTATGGAAATGGAGACAGTTCTAAGGCAACTGGACCTCACCACAGCAAATACTATGCGTCAGAGTCGAACCGTGGAACAAGTCCACGTGACCAACACACAGACTGACCAACAGCAAGCTCCAAGGAACAACAAGGCCACGAGCACAGAAACTTTAGATTCCTATGGACGGCAATGGGAACAGGAACCCAGAAAATGGCAGTCAAGGTACAAAGGAAATGCTAATAAAGCAGGAAGAGGTCGAAGTTCGTGGAATAAACACAATAACAGGGGCAAACCGTACCATAACAATGGAGGTAATAATGGCCAGGAAGGCAATAATAGGAATTGGAGACCCCAAGAGAGAAGAAATAACTTCGATGACGAGGCAGAAGAGCGATATCATGCTTCTTTGCGATACCTCGAAGAAAGGGGAGATGAGCCCCAGAAATCACAAGTCCGCTGGCAAGAAGTCATGCAGAACAGGACATCGCCAGACAGATATGGAGATGGAGCTAAGAGTTTGGAACTACAGCGCAGCGAACAGGAGAGAAGGAACTCCAAAGGGGCGGGCGCTGAAGAAAAAAAAAACCCAAAATTAGAAGAGCTCGAGACTGATGGATGGAAGTCTATTAACATCATCAATTGGATAGCCAAACCAGAAGAATTGATTGAGGATACAGGAGGACCACAGGTCATGGTCAAGAGAGAATTGCCTATTATAATTGTGAGAGTGGCAGGATTAAAAGTCAGAAGTCTGCTAGACACAGGATCAACAGTGAGCCTGATGACACAAGCTCTATATAATGAAATAGCCCGGAGAGAGAACATTTTGAAGATACCGATCTCCAGTGTCAAAATTAAAGGGGTAATTCCAGACAGAACAATGATATGTAAATACCAGGTATTCCTAGATTTACAGATAGGAGGCTCCATTTTCTCACAGAGTTTTCTGTTAGTGAACAAACTACCTTATAACCTACTTATTGGGGCAGAGTTTATAAGGGAATACAGAGTGATAATTGACCTAGCACAGGACAGGGTTATGTTCCATGTGAATGAAGAAGCTGAAGGCTTAGAGGTCGCACTCAATGAAATTGAACCAGGATCCAGTGAACAAGTATGGCATACATACAGAGATGTGGCTGATGAAGAAGTGTTAGCTATGGAGCAGTTAGAAGCGGAGCTCAAAACACTAGCCACAGACTTGGAAAAAGATCTGGAACCGAAATTGGAAGAATACATTTCGGAGAAGCTAGAAGAAGCGAAAATTGGGCTAAAAGAGAAGGAAAATTTAAAGCAGTTATTGCTGGAACAGAAGGAAGTCTTTGATTCGAGACCTGGTCGGATAAAGAACTTCACTTATGCTTTTCAAGTCAGTGATTGGACACCATTTAGGCAGAAACCCTACCCTATAGCTGAAAAGCATTATGCTAAAGTGAAAGAGGCAATTCAGGAGATGTTGGAGGCCGGCGTTATTGAGAAAACACCTACGCCTTATGTAAGTCCATTGGTAATTGTACCAAAGACAGACGGATCTGTCAGAGTCTGCTTGGACCTGAGACGCTTAAATTTGAGAGTTATTCCGGAATTTGACCAAGTGCCACCTATTAAAGAGATCCTCAGGAAGTTTAAAGGAAAAACTATATTCTCAAACTTGGATATCACATCCAGTTTCCACCATCTTGAATTAGAGAAGAAAACTAGTCTGTTGACAGGATTTATGTTTGATCAACATACATTCACATTTTTAAGGCTACCTTTTGGGTTGAAAACAGCTGGTTCAGCCCTGATAAGAGCGTTAGATCGCAATCTATCAGATGAGGTTAAAGAGAGTACCATCAGATATGTAGACGACATTCTACTCACATCAGAATCTCTGGAGGAGCACATGAGAGACCTGAAGAAGTTGCTAGATGACCTTCGAGAAGCTAACTTTAAGGTCAATATCAAGAAATTGCACTTCTGTCAGAGGGAAGTTAAATTCCTAGGGCATGTTATTGATGCAAATGGAGTGAAGCCTAATCCAGATAAATTGGAGGTAATTCGGAATTTCCCTCGACCCACGAAAGTTAAGCACGTCCGAAAGTATTTGGGAGTAATTGGATTCTTTTCGAACCACTGCCCAAACTATACTGCGACAGTAGCACCACTGCAGGACCTATTGAAGAAAGGCGGCAGATGGAATTGGAGCGATGCTATTCCAGGAAAATGTTGACCAGCCTGAGAAGAAAGTTTTTATCGCCTTTATCAGCAGAAGACTGAGAGCCCATGAGAAAAATTACACGATCACAGAGATAGAATTGCTCGCAATTTTGTACGCGTTGCAATCGTGGCACAAACTCGTGTACGGCTTCCGAATAGTTCTGAGAACAGACCATAAAGCTTTAACATTTTTGTTAAAGACAGATTTGTCTAGTCAGAGATTGACAAGATGGTCCCTGTATATCCAGCAATTTAATGTGGAAATAGAATACTGTCCAGGGAAAGAGAATGTAATACCGGACATATTAAGTCGTTACCCTAGAGAAGAAGAAGTACTAGCGGTCCAGATTGAGAATCGAGATCAGAAGACGTTGGATGACTTAAGGAACATTACCAACCTACAACGCGAAGACCCATGGTTGAAGATGATAATCGATTACTTCGAGGGACGCTTAGCAAGGGGAACTGCGATATACAGAGAGGCGGAGGCATTGGCAACAGATTATGTATGGTATAATCAGATATTACACAGGTGGGACGATGTGGATCATACACGTCAAAGGATTGTAATTCCTGCATCTTTGCAGAGGAGATTAGTATGGCTAGCCCACAGAGCATTTGGCCATCCGGGGATAGATAAAATCTGTGCTCTGTTGAAGGAAGCATTTACTTGGCCAAAATTGAGAGAAACGGTGAGAAATGCTATTAGAACATGTGATCTTTGCCAAAGGGTAAAGCCGAATCCCTTTTTAATGAGGCAACGACCTATCCCGTTATTGCCAGAGAAGCCAAGGCAGCTATTGAGTATCGACAACTTTGGACCATTGCCTAGAGCACGTAGAGGCAATAGACACATTTTTGTAGCCATGGATGTATTTTCGAAAATGGTGGTGTTGTGCCCCATTCAAAAGACAAGTTCAAAACAGGTCTTGAAGCGCCTGAAAGAGAGAGTTATTCCGATTCTTGGGAAGCCGGATAACATTCTCTCGGACCACGGAAGTTGCTTTACTAGTGCAGAATTTCGTCGAGAACTGGAAACTCTAGGAATTAGGCAGATTTTATCTACCATTCGCCATCCTGAGGCAAGTCCCGTTGAAAGAGTAATGAGAGAGATCCAGAAATACATGAAGATCTACTGTTCTGAAGCGAATTGGCGTTGGATTGAATTTCTAGAAGTCATTGAATACTGTATAAATAATACTGTACATGAGGCGACAGGTCAGGTTCCCGTTACTCTACATCTGGATCAGAGACCAGAGAGACCGTGGAATGGTGTTATTCCATTACCTGTAGACGCACAGCCCGGTAGAGAATTGAGGATCCAACGAACCTTTGAATATCTCAAAGCACAGGCGGAGAGACGTCAGAGAAGGAATCGTGCGAAGAGGTATCATAAACCGCTTCTCGTGGGACAGAAAGTTTTAATTAAGAAACCCGCCAGTTCAGATCCAGAGGCACGGAAGTATAAAAAGTTCATTTTTGCTTACCACGGCCCGTTCGAGGTGATAAGAGACCTCCAGAACAATGCATACAGGTTAAGGCATTTAGAGAATGGAAACGAGGTCGTTATGAACATAGCCAACTTAAAAATTTATTACTCGCCAGAAGAATTCGATGAACCAGAAGAAGAATTAGTAACGCACACCCAACTCAACGTGGAGAGCGGAGGCAGCCAAGCAGGCAGACCTGAATGTTGGAACGGCGAGACGGGACGAGAAACAGACAGTTTACCCAGTGTAAGCGGAGAGCAGAAAGAATGCCAGTGTTTGCGAGAACTCTATGAAGAAATGGTCAGAGTAGCCAGAGAGGTTGAGGCTGTAAACGCGACCCTTCGCAGGGAGAATAGACAGCTCAGAAACAAGGCCGAGTGTGGAAGGGGGAACACTACTAACCCACTCGTAGCCAGACAAGGTGAAGGACCCCAGACGTAAACACAGACGGTGGTCGACAGTCAGCTGGTTACTTATATAAGCCACTTGCATTGGACTTTTATAAGTTTTGCAAGGGGAACATGAACCCGATGGGGTTATGCTGACTGGAATCGAACATGGTTCTCAGAGACTGTGATCTCAGTAAAAAGGTTCCACCAGGAAGCGAACCAGAGATCTACAGGGAGTTTCTTGGTAAAAACCCCTCGAAAGAAATGTATATTTAATCACTGGTGTGATTTTTGATGAAATGGCATTATTTATTAAAATAATGTAGGAAACAATGAGCAGATTATATCATTATAAGACGATTTGGTGTAAGCTATTGGGAGTTTGAAGCACAGAGGAGGGCAGAGCTGACATTTACTAATCGGCCCAGAATTGTGGGTTGGTCCCAGTGGAGCCACGTCCTTCTCTGTCACCCCATTATGTCGTCTGGAGCAGGGGAGAGGCCTGAATAATGACACAGTTATTCCCCGACGGAGAATAGATTTGGAGTAGGGGCGGTGAAATGCCCAGAAAAATCATTGATTACTCGTGATTGGAGTAACGAATCGAGATGAGAGTTGCACACAGGTGAATATCTTGGCAAGAAGATAATTTTAGAGTCTTTTACCTGCGAAATTGGTGCATATTTAGTGATGTGCGTAAGGACTGTAAAACGACCATTGTTCGCGGATGGATGTGAAGATGTTGACGGGGGTTTCCCGATTAGGTAGCGTCCCACGCCATGGAGAAAGGAATTAATATTAATTAATTGAACGAGCGATTCCTTTGCACACATATAGTTTTGGGACCTGTGAAGAAAGAGGAACACAATGATCATGGTTTGAAGACCTGAATCATGCTGTGAGAGGAGCGAAGATTACGCGGGAAGATGTTGCTCTACTTTCTGTGGAAATCCGATATAAGGGAGTAGACCCCAGGAGGAGCTCTCTGTTCTCACTTGAAACTCTGTTCTAACTCAGTTCTAGCTCACTTGAAGCCCAGTTGTAAGTCAGTCGAGACGCAGTCAAGCTCAGTCTACATGCCGCCAAGCGCAGTTACAGCCAGTTATAGTTTTACTCAATTGTCAATTGTAGCACAATGGCAATAAGTTGCAATCAGTATGCAGCAAATATGCAGCAGTACGAGACAGCGTGTAAGCCGCAGACAGAAGTCTTCAAATAAGCTACGTGCAGTCTTCGAGTGAAACTTCAGTCAGCTACAGCCAGGTTGAAGCAAGTTCGTCAAGGCAAAACGCATGACGATTCTATTCATCAAGACGCCGAACAAAGACGGGTATGTGTAAAAGAAACAGTAAATACGCTTGTATGAATAATAGTCGTGATACAGGCATAATCAGCAGCACGAACTATGACGTGTTCAGTTACGAAGCACCGTATAGACTAACGGTAGCACTATTGTATATAATTATTTGTGAAAGTGTTGAACTTTATTAAGCGCAGTGTGTATAGTATTAACTAATCGTATATGTGTAACTACGATAGAATGCGCGAAAGAAACTTTACTAAGTGTTTGGTATTGCCATGAGAATACCAGATGTTAACGCTCATGTTTGGGAGCCAGCGTATTGATGTAACGCAGGACGCTTACTGTAAGAGTAATGATCGTCATAAAACTGTTGGAGAGTTCCGAGAGCAGATAACCAGACTTTCAATCAGGAGTTGGTAACGTAAGATGCCGTCGACACCTGCAATTTCGATCTCTGCTAGGGAATTTCAGCATTGAAGTGTGTATAAGTGACGAGTGTTCAGTGTAATGTATATGTAAAAATATCATTTAAAGTAGTGTTTGATGAAGTGTTTCACATGTTTGGGGAGTGATAACTTCCTGAAAGGTATGCAACGTGTCGTGTTGGTGATAGAAATTATGTGTAATCAAATGTGTGTAAACAAGAGAAATATGTCGCGTTAAACCCATTATGGCGGGCGACATGGAAGAATATGATTGGTCGGAGCCACCTTAGATGCCTATAGAGATGTAAGTACCCCACAAATTATGGTTATGATCATGTAGAAGTATGGACCGATGCATGTCTGTGATTCCGTAAAGATATTGTGAATTCCTTATAGATGCCAGTAAAAGTCAGTTAGGAGGCTGATCCTCCATGTTTAATCAGTAATGAGTTGATTTTGATAGAGTTGAAATGTTGATTTGTATCATTAAGTGGAGTAATTATTCCCACTATGAATTAAGAATGGCAATCAGTTATGTAAATGCAACGAACGCGATTGTTCGAGTTTAAAACGTCTAGCTATGTCGGAAATTTGGTAATTTATGTGAGAATAATAATAAATGATGATTTTGGTCATTTATGTCAATGAGATTTATAATAATAATGGTAAATTATGATTTTGGTCATTTATGTCAGTGAGAAATGATGATAATAATAATAATGGTTATTAAGAGTATGAATGAACACATCAGGAAACAAATAAATTGTTGTAAGCGAGAATTATTAACGCTAAGTGCAAGACTTATCAATCTAAGCAGGAAGATGTTACAATGAGATTACATTTCAGTAATTATGGAAAGAAGTTTTATATCAGAATATTGCATATATTCGGTAATGATACCAGTAATGAAAGAGCTTTTATTGAATTGAATTTGCAGCTTAATTGAGAAGCTTATAGAGTAAATGTTAGATTTCTCTTAATATTAGAGGTCGGAATGTCGTAGCATGGAGCATTAGGGGCCAGATAGTCTATTCTACGTATGAATTCTCCTATGTCGTGGACATTGTTGGAGATATTATTTATTCCAGAGTTGTAGTGATGGACCCTAACTCTGAAGAAAGGATTGAAATGTGTTCCGGATTGGAATCTTTATAAGAGTCGAGGAAACAGGGACACCTCGCAGCTCTATGATTTCCCGAGAACTTATAGATGAGTTATGTACGCTCGTGGGCAGCGAAAACTCATGGCGACAGTGGTTTTGTGCGCCTATATTATACTTGAGACATCGGTCAACCGCCAGGCTCATGCATTACGAACCCCGAACCTTCATGTTGGATGGACCCATGTGAGGCCATTAATTAATCATTATCCTCGACGTAGGAATAATTACGAAAGCTCATTCAATACCTGTTGGCATAGTAGTCAATTAAGATCCTTTGGGAACATGTGTGTCGGTCAGGACACAGTATTTTGTCTTGTAAATCTCCACTGCTTAGAGAGAGGGAAGCTTTCAAACTTTTAGAAAGGTCGAGATAATTGGTGAAACGACCCATCCCACTTTCTATTGTGTAGCGACTTCCTTAGCCGAGGGTCGGTGCCAACCACTCGAACCGCTCAGGCAAGTTATAAAGGGAAGAGATTCTAGACCTTGTTAAAATGACATATAATGCAAGATTGTTATGTTGAGTATTATAGCCATGTGGTTTGTGAACACATGGATAATTATAGTTAATCCTGATGGTTCATTAATTTAGCTATCTGACGAATAGTTACATGATATATTTGTACTGTCACTGGAACCAAGTCATGTAGTTGGTGACTAGATGCCAATCGCCATGAGCGCGAGGTAGCCTATTGTACAATCCGACATAAGCTATAACGTAACGTTTTATCTAGGAATCACAGACAGCATGCGGTGAAACCATATAATTGGAGGATGTGTAGGGGGTAGCTTACATAATTATGGAGTTGCACGTGGATTTTGGTGCAACGTCCAAATAGGTAAATGCATGCAAAGCATTTCATTGGTGAGAAGAAAAATATTAAAACACGCACGGCACACATAATTGTTTAACATAAAGAGGTTTAAGGAATAATCCTTGTTGTAATATTAAAGAAGTCACATTGTATGACTGTTATGTTAATGTACAGTTTGTTTTGAAGTCGTAGGTGCATCAGCGCACTAGTATATCCTTGTGAAGTTCACAGAAGGGTAAAGCATTATGGCTAGGTATGACTTTGTTGTGATTTCATATTTGTTTACTTGTGGATTGTGGAAGTAAAATTTTTGTTTGCTTTTATTTTATGCTTTTTGGGTATTGTTTTGTGTTTGAAGCCATGATTTATTTTACTGGATTAAAGTTTTAGAATAGAGTTGTGCTTTATCATTGTAGAGTTGATACCTTTTAGCCTCAAATCCAAAAATATGCACTGCAAAATTGGGGTTACCGTACACGCCTGAGAGCTGATGCTAGTTGGAGGCAGATGCATATTATCCAACGAGATTACTCACATGGGTACAGTAGGCCTAGGCCCTTCATGGGCTGTAGTGCCAGGGGTTATAATGAACTATTTCATTATCGTTTTCTGCCGTTTATATACACCATTTGATACTAAATATGTATTATTTTGTTCAGTACATTCCTAAAAGGTCGCCTCCGTAGCGTAGCGGTCAGCATGGTTAGCTGCCGCCCCAGAGGTCCTGGGTTCGATTCCCGGCTCTGCCACGAAATTTGAAAAGTGGTATGAGGACTGGAACGGGGTCTACTCAGCCTCGGGTGGTCCAAATGAGTAGAGGGGGTTCAATTCCCACCTCAGCCAACCTCGAAGTGGTTTTCCATGGTTTCCCACTTCGTCTTTGGGCAAATGCCGCGATGGTACTGCACCATTATTCCTAAAGGTCTTAAGTACAGATATGGATACAGTATTTTGGAACGCCCTGTAACTTTCAAGCTAGCCACTGAAGTCTATCATAACAGCTGGTCTACAGCAAGCAAAAGTTCTGCTATCAAGAATGGATCGGTAGAGCTCGTATTTCCGACCAGAAGCCCGAAGGTCATCGATAATAATCATGTTGACATTGTCTAACATTATATCGATCGATTCACCTGAGAATGATTAATACGAATTAAAGTATTTTTAGCGCTATATGTAAGCAGTTATTTATGTCTGTATGCATATTTCCATGGCCGAAAGCTATTACAAAGCAAGTATGAAAAACAGAAGAAGATCTGTTAAGTCACTAGTGATTATACTACGACTGCGATATATATATATCGACTCGTGGCGTATAGAGGAGTTGGGGTAGTGGATGCCTCCCTCAAGCGACCTCGTGTGGAGAGCAGGAACTTGTGAGCAGTAATAATCCTGGCAATAGTGAAAGTGAAATCGCCAGTTAACGGGATTTTCAAAACGTGTGAGCGTGCCTATGTATATAAGCGAGTTCGTTCGGCATTCTACGTGGGGTAGAGACGTGCTTAATGGGGATCAGACATGGTTTTAAACATGTAATATGTTTATCTTTGCAACCGTGTGTCCACCGCCACTAACGGACTATGCGGAAGAATTCATTCATAAACCCGGCCGCCAGCTCGGGTGTATTATGTCGTAACACTCTGCTTGTAAAACTTCATGGAAATGCAGCCTAGAGTTGATCCAAACTTTTCACAGTGGCAATACTTCTTTTAAAAAAGCACATTCTTAAGCAAGGTGTCAGAGGGAAGGAATACAATGAAGCCTATATCCATTACGATGATAGGCTAGAGTACAATAGGAATACTGCATTAGCAGAGTGTAGCGGGAACAGTTTGCAGCAACGTTCATTTACTATGAAGTGTACAAGCGAGTTTGTAATGCAATGGACCGCGCGGACTCGTGTGAACTTGGTCACATTCGCATCTTTATATTGGAACTATTTAGCGGCTGTTCGAATTCACTCTCGCTTCGTGACGAGTTGATTAACTGTTTGCGGTTCAGCCATCGGTATTCTAATGCGTGTGGAAAGATATCGCCAGGTTATATTGGGAACTTTCGACCGGTCTGGAATTGTTCGAGTCTAGGAGGACTATGGTTTGTTCTCTGGGGACCCAGTTGGAGTCCGGCATGTTTTGTGTTGGTCTGGAGCATAGTATGGCCAACGATATCTTTTTTTTCCACATCCAGATTCGCCAAAGGTACAGAACACTTCAACTTGTTACTGTAGTGTAGCGTGGACATTTGAAAAATCACAAATTGCCATATTTTGATTTTTGTAGATTAAATGGATGAGTAGAAAGTACAGGTTCGATGCCTAATTCGAAGCTGACCTTCTATGATGCCAGGATTTTGACTCATAAAAATGAGTGCATCCTTTTTGTATTTTGATTGATAAAATTAAAATTTCAATAGTATTTTACAGTATTTAAACTGATATGCTCATTCTTATTTGTCGAGAAGTCACTGTAGGAGGAAGATCTCCAGATTTTTGTGTAAGAATATTTTAGTAACGCAATTTTTTTTTTAAAGCGGCGTTGAGAACTCTGACTGAGTTTTACATATTCTAGTGCATTGTTCTTTAAGCACTTTCGCTTGGATTATCTTATTCTTTGAGGAGAATTTTTCTTTCCTTATTATTATAACGATATTAGGAAGTTTTCGGATCCTGTTATTCTGAATGTTACTTCGAGTCTTGAGACTATTTTCCTTCAGTTTATTAACAGATTTAACTTGTTTTTTCTGAGCGTGATTTTCGGAGTGGATTGACTAATGGGTCATAAGTCGCTTAGCCTCTGTAGTTAACCTAGATCCATGCTGTAGGATTAATCCACCGACATTTTCGCGTTCGGGAAGTTCAAGGGAAGATCCTATTTTGAGATTGGATATTTTTTTTAAATCGTTTTTACAACCTCAGTTTTGAGTGGTTGTGAGTGTTATACATTTCTTCTCTTATGAAGTTAACACTGGATTAAATTGATATCATTGCCTCTGGTGCAATAGTTTTTCTCTATTAAGAGGGTATTTGAACGACATCCAAATTTGCGAGGATAATCCCAGGGATGACTTACTATAAGTCATACGTTTAAGAACTATGAATATTGTAATACATCAATGTAAGGCAAGTTTTCTAAAAATAGGTGGAGTATTTCTGGAATCCACTAGGCTTTATTAATAACCTGTTACAGAATCAAATTATTTTTCTGAGCACGAGTTCAGGTTTTTATTACAAACAGCTGATTTTCATAATTGTGGATTTAAAAACAGTAAGGCTCCAATTATAGGTGCATGTTAGATTTTAAGAGGCATGTATTAGGAATAATGCTCTTGTGTTTAAGTATTTTGATACAGTGATTTGCGAAGCAAATTTTCTTGTTGAAGATTGAGCAACGTGTGCCAATCAAGAATAGATTGAATGAGGTTTCAACCCAGAGAGGCGTTGTATTTAACCTAGTATGGTTAAGTTTTGTCATAGGCGACTTTATCGCTGTTATTATCGTGAAGTAATGCCTGTGTGGAGATTAGTATTTTTCTGAGCATTATTATTAAGACTCTTGAGTGGATTTCCAGTTCAATATTTCCAGTAAAATTATAACGACTTTGCCATAGCATGTATGTTCAACAAGAATCACCGATAACTATTTAATGCTGAATCTATGATTAATTTTTGCTTAACTTAACTGTTCGGCAGAAATTCCCTGAAATTAGAAATGAAACAATTAAGCAATCTTAAGCAGAAGTGAATGTCGTGACATTAAGTCAGTGGGAGGAGAATAATCGAAATTATTCTAGAATTTTGTATAAATTTGTATATTCAGTAAATATGCCATATTAATTTCATCGTTAAATAACAAGACCATATAATGCTATTGAAAATGTCGTGTAAGATTATTGGTTACAATCAGGGTATTTTTGTGTAAGATGTTCATTAAGTTAATGAACCGAAATGAATCCAATTTATTCAATTCATATATTTTTTTTGTGTGTGCTTATCCTATGGGATCGAAAATTATTATTATTATACCTTATTTTTGAAAGAACTAAAAGTTAGTTGAGATAATGGGTAATTCATTTTGGAAGCCTTTCCCATATTCCATAGCTGAAAGACAATCCAGTATAATTAAGGATAATTATGATTGGTCGTGGTATCGACAAAATTTATATTTCTTGTCATGTTTATTCTTGCAATAAACCAATTTATTATTTGGTTTTAATTATTGCGTGATTCTTTATAGAGGTGATGGAAGGGTGTATTAAGGGGGCCATCGCTAGGTATTTTAGGGTTTACCACACCTTTGAGATTCTTTCTTCCTCTTGAAGAATTCTTGTGTTTTGAGCTAGTCTTTTCTTTCTCTGAGCCTTGGTCAGTCTTAATACATCCTGTTAGGTATTCGAGTGGCCCTATTATCCCTGTGTCTGTTGGTAGATCTTGGGGGTTTTTCTAGACGGGGATTTTTAGGTTCTACGATCCAGCTGTTATCCAGGGATTCAACAGGTATTGGTAGGTAATAAGGGTACATGAGGTGGCGCCCAGCTCAGGGGCTTCGAAAAACTGGAATACCAGAGCGAATACCAGGGAGTTGAATGCCATAATTCTGCCAAAATTGAAACTGAAAGTACAAAGTGGAATTTAGTTTTATGATCATGGAACACCGTGTTTCCTGTGTGACCATGAATCAAGGCAATAAAATAATGGTGAACCAATATTTTGGCACGAACTATTGGAATTCCTATGGAACAATGCAATTACGAGGATACTCGAACTACTTGACTTACAAGTGGTATTGCAACCATTATTAAATTTTGTATTTTATGTATTGGAGTGGTGCCACACGCTCTGTTAATAATTTGTTCTACTTGTTTCCGGCTGATGATCATTGCTGACATCATTAAAAATAGAAGTGTTTGTAACAAATTTAAATTTGAGTAATGGTTGAATCATAGACCTTCACCGATATAAACCATCACGCCCTTATATATAGGCGATCCCAAACCAAATTGGACACTTCGTGTTTAGACACAAGCTTATTTTAAGGTAATGCCAGACAATAAGGATGAGCATGTATGGTAAATGGTGGTTGTTTGTAGATGTTCTCGCTGTGCTTTGTTGGTGTGGTATTCTTATTTCTTGTGAAGTGTAGTGAAGCATGTCTGAAGGTAATATGGTGACTGTTGGGGACGTTAAGAAGATGTTTGAAATTATTCAAAATAAAATGGATAATTTGAATCAGGACATAGAAAATATTAAGGTCCAAACTAAATCTGCATTAGACCATATGTCCGAAACTGTTATTCAAAATCAGGGATTGATAAAAGATGCAGTTGCTGAAGGTATCAGGGGGGAAATTGATACTATGCAATCCTCCTTGAAGGCTATCAAAGATAGTTCTAAAAGGGTAGAAAAGAAGGTTACCAGTGTAGAATCTAATATCGAAGATATCCAGGAAGATAATAGAAAAACACAACTAGATATCAGTACACTCCGAGCTAATGTTGGCTTGGTAGAGGTTGGCCAAGAAAGAATGCAACTTGACATTAACAATATCCAACCTAGTCAAACATCAATGCAAAATAGTCAAACATCAATGCAAAATAGTCAAACATCAATGCAAACAGATCTTAACAATGTTCAGACTAGTCAAAAGGGAATTGAGGAAACAGTAAAGGATGTTAACTCTAATGTAAGGATTATGCAATCACAAATCAATGATTTAAGAACAGATGTGGGATTAATAGAATCCAGTCAAAAAGAGATTCAGCCCCAAGTCAAAAATATTCAGAATGATGTACATCAAATTGAATCCAGCCAAAATAAAATGGAGTTAGAGGTCCGAAAAATCGAATCTGGTCAAAATCAGACGGAGGTTAAGTTAATGGAGCTAGAAAAATCAAGTAAAGAGTTTCAAGTTGAGATTAGACTAGACTTTGAAAAAAGTGTGAAGCTTAGTAAAAAAATTTAGAAGCACTTCAGCTACTGTTTTCCCATGACACTAATCAGACCCAGAATAGCCTGGAGCAGTTGAAAGGTGAAATGGGGACACTCCGAGCTCAAGTCACAGATCATACAAAACCTCTAAGGGATGATTTTCACGTAGATTTGAAAGGGATCATAAGAGATAATATTGTAACATTTCGTAAATATATCATGAAAATTAATGAGGAATGTTTTAAAGTTGAGAAATCTAAGTTAGAATCCAAACTTGCCACTGGTCTTGCAACTAATAGCAAAGACATAATAAATGTTAGGGAAGATCTAAGCAAAAGAATGGATGGAATTCAAAATACACAGGTTAATAACATATCCGATTTAGAGAAACGTATTAATACTGTTGAAACTAAAGTCGACCAAAGTAAGATAGAGTTAAATGAGGTCAGGGAGAAGAAAACTTCCGAGATTAATGAAATTAGAAAGGGTCTCGAGCAAATTAATCTAGAAGGGCATATCAATTTAGATACGCTAAAAGATCAATTGCGATCACTTTTACAGTCCGATTTTAGAGATGTAGTTGAACAACCTGAAGTGGTAGTACCTGATAGTAGGGAAAGGATGATGCAGGAATCTCCCAATAACGAACCCAACGTTCAACTCAGTCAAATGGAACATCCGAGTCCCATTCGAACAAGCAGGGAGACGTTTAGTTCTCCGAACCCCAACGTAGGCATGGATGATTATACTTCGAGATCAATGGAAAGGACACCGAATGTAACCATAATAAGAAACTTTGATGACAAACCGGATAGAGACAACCGTGACAACAGAGATAAGAGACAAAATCAAGGGTACTCAAGATACAACAATTATCGAACGGAGGCGTCCGATAAGAAAGTGCAACAGGAGAGGCTCAAGAGAGGGCGAGATAAGTCCACGGAGGTTGGACGAAGAAAATCGAAGAAAAGAAAGGATGAAAATCTAGATAAGTCACAACCCAGCACTAGCAGAGAAGGTCGGAGTTCAGAAAGAACACCTGACCGGGACAAGGGAAGGACGGTATCGAGAAGAGGTTGAGCACTGAGATGTCACGCATTCTAACTGTTCACGACTACAAGAAAGAGATTACCATGACAGAGAAGTCATTATAATAAAAAAAATCGCTACGTCGTTCGGAATTAATTGTTATGAGGTAGTAAGCCTAAATGTAAGAGAAACGATAGGTCGTTTCAACGCAAAAAAAAACCTGAAAAGTTATGTGAAGAAGATAGTCTGAGTGTTGACTGAATAATGCTACATATGCCGAAATTACCTGGAATGGTGTAAATAAAAGCTGAGGAGACGTTTATTTAAGGTATCAAAGGGAAAATGCACCATTATTCCTAAAGGTCTTAAGTACAAATATGGATAAAGTATTTTGGAACGCCCTGTAACTTTCAAACTAGCCACTGAAGTCTATCATAACAGCTGGTCTACAGCAAGCAAAAGTTCTTCTATCAAGAATGGATCGGTAGAGCTCGTATTTCCGACGAGAAGCCCGAAGGTCATCGATAATAATCATGTTGACATTGTCTAACATTATATCGATCGATTCACCTGAGAATGATTAATACGAATTAAAGTATATTTAGCGCTATATGTAAGCAGTTATTTATGTATGTATGCATATTTCCATGGCAGAAAGCTATTACAAAGCAAGTATGAAAAACAGAAGAAGATCTGTTAAGTCACTAGTGATTATACTACGACTGCGATATATATATATATATATATCGACTCGTGGCGTATAGAGGAGTGGGGGTAGTGGATGCCTCCCTCAAGCGACCTCGTGTGGAGAGCAGGAACTTGTGAAACTGACAGCGTGCAGTAATAATCCTGGCAATAGTGAAAGTGAAATCGCCAGTTAACGGGATTTTCAAAACGTGTGAGCGTGCCTATGTATATAAGCGAGTTCGTTCGGCATTCTACGTGGGGTAGAGACTTGCTTAATGGGGATCAGACATGGTTTTAAACATGTAATATGTTTATCTTTGCGACCGTGTGTCCACCGCCACTAACGGACTATGCGGAAGAATTCATTCATAATCCCGGCCGCCAGCTCGGGTGTATTATGTCGTAACACTCTGCTTGTAAAACATCATGGAAATGCAGCCTAGAGTTGATCCAAACTTTTCACAGTGGCAATACTTCTTTTAAAAAAGCACATTCTTAAGCAAGGTGTCAGAGGGAAGGAATACAATGAAGCCTATATCCATTACGATGATAGGCTAGAGTACAATAGGAATACTGCATTATCAGAGTCTAGCGGGAACAGTTTGCAGCAACGTTCATTTACTATGAAGTGTACAAGCGAGTTTCGTAATTCAATGGACCGCGCGGACTCGTGTGAAATTGGTCACATTCGCATCTTTATATTGGAACTATTTAGCGGCTGTTCGAATTCACTCTCGCTTCGTGACGAGTTGATAAACTGTTGCGGTTCAGCCATCGGTATTCTAATGCGTGTGGAAAGATATCGCCAGGATATATTGGGAACATTCGACCGGTCTGGAATTGTTCGAGTCTAGGAGGACTATGGTTTGTTCTCTGGGGACCCAGTTGGAGTCCGGCATGTTTTGTGTTGGTCTGGAGCATAGTATGGCCAACGATATCTTTTTTTTCCACACCCAGATTTGCCAAAGGTACAGATCACTTCAACTTGTTACTGTAGTGTAGCGTGGACATTTGAACAATCACAAATTGCCATATTTTGATTTTTGTAGATTAAATGGATGAGTAGAAAGTACAGGTTCGATGCCTATTTCGAAGCTGACCTTCTATGATGCCAGGATTTTGACTCATAAAAATGAGTGCATCCTTTTTGTATTTTGATTGATAAATTTAAAATTTCAATAGTATTTTACAATATTTAAACTGATATGCTCATTCTTATTTGTCGAGAAGTCACTGTAGGATGAAGATCTCCAGATTTTTGTGTAAGAATATTTTAAATAAAAAAATATTTATTGCGGCCAATGGCCATAGATAGGAACAACATTATAACATTGTGAACAATAATGAATCAATCGTATACCTAGGTAACACCAGAGACTTGTGTTCATCGAGTCCGTTCACCCATTCCACTGCACTACACTTTGATCAAGACAACATAATCAGTCCTCGTCTAAACAAAACTGAGTGAGTGATACTAGTCTTCTACTGCATTCCATGGCGTGATATATATCGCACTGATTGTTGCATAATCGGCAAACACACTCCTGGCTGGGCTGATGGAAGGACTTCCTAGTGCAGATGCGATGGTGGAAGCCATGGATCGCAAATCTGGTCACTAGGTGCCTCAGCTCATACTCTGGTCGCATCCATTCTTTATATAACATTGCATCTGTTACGAAGAATCTTTCTGGGATGGAGTCTCTCTTCCTGCAAAGTTCGCTTAACAGGTCTACGCATGCCTGTGTGGATGGTAGGTGCATTAGCAGTCGAAGGTCTTCTACCAGAAATGTTTCTCTGGCTAAAGCATACACATATCGTGAAAGAGCGAATTTTGATACCCCCAATACCCTTTTCAAATACCTTGATTTCAAACTTTCAATGTCTTTTAATTGTCTGATTGATAGATAAGTCCATATGACCTCTAGCCCGTACGTGAGTGATGGGAGTACTTTGACTCTGAAAAGTTCCATAGCTGAATTCACTGACATTCTTTGTAAATGTCTAATGTCGCTTATATTTCTAAGTGCTGCTGCAAGTCTCTCCTTTATATGAACCATAAAGGAAGTCCCTGTGACTTGCATAGTAATTCCAAGGTACTTAAATTGTTTTTTCGGTGTTAGTATGTGTTCCCCGCAAGCAATGTAGTCATCCTTCCTCAGCCTTCCTCCATTTCAGAATATCATTAATTCAGTCTTCCGAGCATTCATCCTTAGTTCATTCTCCTCCGCCCATTTCTCAACAAGATCTATTCCCTTCTGTAGTTCCTCTATATTATCGGAGGCCAGGGCCATGTCATCTGCATAAATATATATATGTACTTTCTGTGTTACCTCCTTTAATTTGAAGACAACATCGTGGGTCATGATATTGAAGAGTAACGGACTTAGCGGGTCTCCTTGCAGTACTCCGATTGTCTGGTCAATCCAGTCCGAGTGTGCGATACCATCATGGATCTGAACTTGATTGTCCGCCAGAATGTTCGATATCAGTCTTGTCATGTCAGAACGTCCTAGTAAGTTTTCTAATTTTATGACAAGTTTCCTTCTATTGACTGTGTCGAAGGCTTTGGTGTAGTCGATAAAAATTACATATTTCTTCCCGTGAGCTTCAAGCGTGTCCTGTATGTCCTTTAAAAGACATTCTGCAGCCAATAGAGTAGATCTGCCCTTCCGAAATCCAAATTGTTCTTCTGGAAGCAGGTGGTCTACACATGCATCTATTCTCCGAGTCAGAAGCTTGGTAAGCAATTTGCATGCAACCGATTCCAATGCCACACCCCTATATGATTCAGGTTTACTGACATCGCCTTTACCCTTGTATAGCAGTTTGATTATGGACTTACGCCAAGTACTGGGGATGGTTCCAATCTCTAAGCACTTATTCACTAACTCTGCCCATACGTTTTCCAGGAAGTGTAGCGAAATCTTCAAATGTTCATTACAGAGTCCATCTACACCTGAAGCTCTGTTATCCTTGCTTTTCGTGATGATCTGCCTAACTTCTTCTATAGTGAAGCACGTAGTATGCTCTACCTCTGTGGACTTGTCCAACTCCGGTCTGGTCTCTTTGGATACTAGAACCCCCCTCATGTGTTCCTCCCACGTTTCCATCCTGATGTCCGCTGGGAAGCGTGGTTGTCTTGGCCTGAGTGCTTTATACGGATCTTTCTCAATGTCAAGTATGAGCATTTTGTCTTCTTTCTCTCTAAACTCTCTCTTCTTTGACTTTATGAGCTCTTTATATTTCCTCCTTGCTGTGTGGTAGCGTTCCAGATCATCTTTATCCCTAGTTCTCTTTGCGATATGTAGCTTCTGTAATGTAGTTTGTCTCTCCTTGAAGCACTCTCTATCAAACCATTTCTGCGCTTGACGAGTAAACTCTATAGTTGAAGTTCCTTCTTCTATAAATTCCATTATTCTCGCCATAGCCACATCTAAATTACCCTGACTAATTGATAGCATGATAGTTGGTATTTTGCCTGTATTTGCCTCTAACAGGCTCTGGTCTAGTGTTCTTCTCGTTCTTTGCCTCTTTGCTGGAAGTCTTAAGGGGTGTGTAACAGTCAATATGGTAAATACTGGGATATGCTTCCTAATTACAGCTGCATCACACTTTGTCATAAGTCCATGATCATGAATAGCGAGACCTCGTACAAACATGAGGTCTAAGGTGCTACCTCCATTATAACAAATATACGTAAGTGCCTTCGTGTCATTCACGAGCCTTAGCCCTTCCTCCTCCAGGTAATTGAGGACCAGTTCCGATTTCCTATTGAGTTTGTCCACTGGACAATTCAAATCACCCCCAAGTATAATGCTATCAGTAGCTTGTGTAACATCAATTGCTCTTTGAATATTGTCTATTATATCAATTGCACTGTAGACCGGTCTATAATAAACACAGATGAATACCCCTATTTTAGTTCGTACCACTAGCTGTTCCTCTTCGCTCATAAGTATGTCGAAAGGCTTTAACTTCGGGTTAATTAAGCATGTAACTCCACCGGACGGTCTCCCTCTTTCCTCTTTTGTTGCCAGTGCATGTATGTTGTAGAAGCCCTTCACTTCAAACCTTGACTCCTCAGTGATGAAAGTCTCCGTTAGGATGCAAGCATCGAAATCGCTGAAAAAGTATTTCGAGAGGCCACTCAAAACCCCTTTTAGACCTTCCACATTCCAGTTGAGGACTTTTACTTCTTTACAATCCTCATAACTGTCTTCCTTTGATTCTCCACGGCGCTCGAAAGGGCCGACATATAACATTCTCTGGCCATAAAGATTCCTCATAAACTTTGTTGAGCTCAATACAAGGAAAACCTATTTTGAAAGCTCTCGAGGTGTCGGTATTGCTGACCAGTTTGCAGCTAATAGTGCCACCCACCCCATTTTCTTTTAGATATCCAACTATGTCCTCCTCTGTTGTTTCTGGGTTCAGTCGACCAATGTACAACCAAGCATATTTATCCGCCGCCTTCAATCTGCTGTCTCCTTTAGTTCCTTTTATTCCTCTAGACCCAATTTCTACCTCTCTAGCTGGAACTCTCCCAGATACAGTTTGTCTTCTCACCACTGGCAGCCTTTCTTCATTAGGTGTAGTGGCGTTCTCGTCTCCTCCGATCACCGCCGAAATGTTTTCTGCATCATGATCTGCTTTAGGAGTAGGTGTCGCTTGTACACTAACCCTCGTCTTATTCTTTTCCTCTTCTCGGGATAAGACCTGTCTCTCTCCACGCCCTCTTCCCTGAAATCTAATATCATCTACGTCCCCTTCATAGGAGCGATTCGACCTGATAGGTATGTCTGTGTTCGTTACGTACGTAACCCTACTGTCAATCTCATTACCTGAGTTTTTCTCCGTAGTGTAGCAACTTGCGTTTAATGTTCCAATGTCTGGAATGCTGCTGTTATTGTGGTTTAACGCATCTTGATACTTTTTCGAGGGCCTCTGGCATAGCGAAGATCGTTGCGCCGTGTATTTTAATTCTTCTTTAACTATCATCTTAGCAGTCTCTAATAAATTTTCCCTCATTAAATTCATCTGCCTGTTTACCTTATCTATGATCCTCTCCTCCAAACTCTTGTCCGTGCCTGGAATAGTGTCATTTGCCATCTTGTCGTTATTCTCTTCTGGACCACTAAATATATGGTTATGGTCAATAGAGAACAGTTTGTCTTTATTCTCCACTAGTCGACGAGATGTCATCATTCTCTGGCTTCTGCGGCCTCTTTGTTCCCCTGGTTCAAGATCATCGATTTCAACCAGCCCTGTTCCGCTAATGGGTTTTTCAAAATTGGTATTTCGTTTGATTTCTCGTACGTAGGCCGATCTCAATTGTGTTTCTCTCTGACCGTTATAGTAATTTTTCTCCCCGTTGGTTGCGTTGTGTGTCTTGTCGACATTTGGCGTTGTATCTATTTGGGACATCATACTTCGATTTAAACTTTCATTAACTTTCTCTTCTATTACTACACCTAATTTGTTTGATAAAAAGTCCATAACATTTTGCAAGCTTCTCTTAATGTCCGCTATGTCGTCTGTTTCAATAGTTTCGACTTGTATGTTTTGGTGTTGCGTAGACAACGTCAACGGTATTGAGTCAGATGACATAAGCGCCTGAGGCATTTGGCCAACAGATGTCGTTGGTTGTTGACTGACTCCAGGGCCTACTATAGAATTCCTACTGTCACTAATAAGCTTCTGTGTGAAGTTAACAGAGGGCTCCACTTGTCCTGTAGCAGAACTTTCTTCTCCTTGCATGTCTATTGTTTGGATTTCCCTAACCTCGTTTTGAAAACTTACAATTTTAGTATGCATATCGCAGAAAACACTTGTCATGTCCACAAAACAACTCCTGATGGTACTTACTGCATGTTGTATGTCTTCCTTCATCTCCTTCTTGAGATAACCTCCTACCTCAGCGATAATCTCTAAAATATTCAGAGCACTTTCAACTCGTACATTAATCTCCTCCGCCATCTTGGCAATTTTTTTTAAAGCGGCGTTGAGAACTCTGACTGAGTTTTACATATTCTAGTGCATTGTTCTTTAAGCACTTTCGCTTGGATTATCTTATTCTTTGAGGAGAATTTTTCTTTCCTTATTATTATAACGATATTAGGAAATTTTCGGATCCTGTTATTCTGAATGTTACTTCGAGTCTTGAGACTATTTTCCTTCAGTTTATTAACAGATTTAACTTGTTTTTTCTGAGCGTGATTTTCGGAGTGGATTGACTAATGGGTCATTAGTCGCTTAGCCTCTGTATTTAACCTAGATCCATGCTGTAGGATTAATCCACCGACATTTTCGCGTTCGGGAAGTTCAAGGGAAGATCTTATTTTGAGATTGGATATTTTTTTAAATCGTTTTTACAACCTCAGTTTTGAGTGGTTGTGAGTGTTATACTTTTCTTCTCTTATGAAGTTAACACTGGATTAAATTGATATCATTGCCTCTGGTGCAATAGTTTTTCTCTATTTAGAGGGTATTTGAACGACATCCAAATTTGCGAGGATAATCCCAGGGATGACTTACTATAAGTCATACGTTTAAGAACTATGAATATTGTAATACATCAATGTAAGGCAAGTTTTCTAAAAATCGGTGGAGTATTTCTGGAATCCACTAGGCTTTATTAATAACCTGTTACAGAATCAAATTATTTTTCTGAGCACGAGTTCAGGCTTTTATTACAAACAGCTGATTTTCATAATTGTGGATTTAAAAACAGCAAGGCTCCAATTATAGGTGCATGTTAGATTTTAAGAGGCATGTATTAGGAATAATGCTCTTGTGTTTAAGTATTTTGATACAGTGCTTTGCGAAGCAAATTTTCTTGTTGAAGATTGAGCAACGTGTGCCAATCAAGAATAGATTGAATGAGGTTTCAACCCAGAGAGGCGTTGTATTTAATCTAGTATGGTTAAGATTTTGTCATAGGCGACTTTATCGCTGTTATTATCGTGAAGTAATGCCTGTGTGGAGATTAGTATTTTTCTGAGCATTATTATTAAGACTCTTGAGTGAATATCCAGTTCAATATTTCCAGTAAAATTATAACGACTTTGCCATAGCATGTATGTTCAACAAGGATCACCGATAACTATTTAATGCTGAATCTATGATTAATTTTTGCTTAAATTAACTGTTCGTCAGAAATTCCCTGAAATTAGAAATGAAACAATTAAACAATCTTAAGCAGAAGTGAATGTCGTGACATTAAGTCAGTGGGAGGAGAATAATCGAAATTATTCTAGAATTTTGTATAAATTTGTATATTCAGTAAATATGCCATATTAATTTCATCGTTAAATAACAAGACCATATAATGCTATTGAAAATGTCGTGTAAGATTATTGGTTATAATCAGGGTATTTTTGTGTAAAATGTTCATTAAGTTAATGAACCGAAATGAATCCAATTTATTCAATTCATATAATTTTTTTTGTGTGTGCTTATCCTATGGGATCGAAAATTATTATAATTATACCTTATTTTTGAAAGAACTAAAAGTTAGTTGAGATAATGGGTAATTCATTTTGGAAGCCTTTCCCATATTCCATAGCTGAAAGACAATCCAGTATAATTAATGATATTTTTGATTGGTCGTGGTATCGACAAAATTTATATTTCTTGTCATGTTTATTCTTGCAATAAACTAATTTATTATTTGGTTTTAATTATTGCGTGATGCTTTATAGAGGTGATGGAAGGGTGTATTAAGGGGGCCATCGCTAGGTATTTTAGGGTTTACCACACCTTTGAGATTCTTTCTTCCTTTTGAAGAATTCTTGTGTTTTGAGCTAGTCTTTTCTTTCTCTGAGCCTTGGTCAGTCTTAATACATCCTGTTAGGTATTCGAGTGGCCCTATTATCCCTGTGTCTGTTGGTAGAACTTGGTGGATTTTCTAGCCGGGGATTTTCAGGTTCTACGATCCAGCTGTTATCCAGGGATTCAACAGGTATTGGTACGTAATAAGGGTACAGTACCTACTGTAAGGCCACGGCCTCCTCCTTCCCTCTTCCTAGCCTATCCATCCCAATCTTCCATCCCATCCCTCATGAGGCCCCTGTTCGCTTTGCAGGTGAGGCCGCCTGGGCGAAGTGCTGATCACACCTCCTCAGTTGTATCCATCCCGACCAGATGTTCTAAGCTCCAGGACACTGCCCATAGAGGCGGTAGAGGTGAGTTCCCTCGCTGAGTTCGTGGGAACCACCAACCTAGAGGGTAAATTGACTAATTAAAAATAAAAAACATTCCTAAAAGGATATAAACTTACGAATTTACGGAAATATATTGATTTACGAGCAAAAAATAGCCACCATTTTGACAACGGGACGGCACGGACAAGCACGATACGGCACGTTCATCCTGAAGCGTTAGTCACTACAGCGGTTACATATTCTATTTTAAAATGCTTATATCCTACTGGTCACCTCCTTGAAGGCAGTTTAAACCTCCCTATGTACGATGAGCGTATTTGGTAAGGCCAGGCCTTCTTGAATCGTAAGTTACGGTTTGGCTATAATAATTGCCATCGTGAAACTATTTAGCTGATGACCTTGTATTGTAGGAAAAAGACGCTTCCTACATTAAGGTATATTGTTGCAAAGGTTGGTAGAGATTGGATGATTAGGTTAGTCGTAATTTGATTTAAGCTTTGAACATTTGGATGGGTGCCTTTTCATTTTTGCTATGATGGCGGCGATTTATAACATGACACTGCATTGTCGCTTGCTAGTACTACCTCTGTGCCAGGGATGGTTTGATTAAGTTTCATTGTGTTTGAATTGATAGGGGGTATTTCCAAACATACATGGCCGTCATCTTCAGACTATTGGACTGATGACCTTGTAGATTTGTCAAAAGACGCTTCCCACATAAAGATATGTTGTTGCAAAATTTGGTAGAGATCAGATGATTAGGTTAGTCGTAATTTGATATAGCCCTTGAACATTTGAGCGGCCGCCAATACGTTTCCATTAAAATGGCGGCAGTATAAAACATGACACTGAGGTGCCCTTTAGCTACTGCTACCTCTGTACCAAATTTCGTTCAATTCTATTTCACCGTGTTTGAATTGATAGGGGGGGGGAGGGGGCAAACATACCGAATCACACACACAGACACACAATATTTTGGCCCTGTGTAGATCTCATAGGTCTACTTTCCTTTCTGAAAAAATCGAAATTAGGCTGAGAATCCATATCACAAAACGCAAAATTACGACACTACAGTCTATCTATGTCTACCCCTTATTAAACCCGTTTTCCAACGGGGTCGGGGATGAGATGCGATGAACCACGTGGTTGGTAGTTCCTATGGCCGGATGTCCTTCCTGACGCCAACCTCACGAGAAGAGTTAATCAGAGATGAAATGAATGAAAGTTCAAATTTAAGTATATAGTTCCAACTTTGGCTACCAGACGCCAGTGTCACTAATCAAGCGGTGAGCGTTAGAACTTGATAGAGCGTTTCCTAAACAGCCAAATATAATCCACAAATATTTCTACACACCACCAATTACAGTGGTAGGTTCTTTTACATGCCATAAATCTATGACATGGGCCCGCCTGTTTCACTTCCCCTCCGAAAGAAGGCATGCTGAAGAATTTTAACGCTCTTAAAAATACGACAACTTCGGCCGGTTTTGAACCCGTCAACTTGGGCATAGCAGTTCAGGATGCTACCGACTACGTCACCGAAGCCGCTAACTACAGTACTATCGTCAAACCAGGGCAGATTACAAGTCAAATACATTGAGAAACGAGAGAGAAAAATATCAAAAAAAATATTAGGTCTAAGATATGAATACGGGTTTTGGATGAAAATGAAGCCACAGGAAATCTTTCTAATGAACCCATGTACCATTGGCTCAAAAGGGGTCGAATCCATGTATAATTGTAAGAAGGAAGGAAAGAAATATACAGTCCAATGGAACACATAGAAAGATTTCATGCGAGGGATGCTAGCATAACGTTGCGCAAGAAGTTAGACCCAGGTGGACGAGAAATGAGATCACGCCTGACTCATTAATAAAGAACCAGTCACGAGTATAATTAGACTGAGTGGAAAGTTTCGACTGTACGACAGAGAAGCATGACTCGGAAATCGCTCTTACGTTGCATTAAAACGGCAACAGCGCAACTGTGCCAGAAGAATAATAATTAAATTTAACCCATTTGCAAGAATAAAAGTAAGTAAATAAATACAGTACTGTGAATCATTTCGGATTAAAGATTTTTGTGTAGAGAAAAAGCTTTTAATAATTGCCCAGGAGAGAATTGCAAACGCAGCATACGTCATCGGGGAATTACTGAGACCCGGGGAGTGGGGAATTTAAAAATCAACAGCAACACCCACACAGCTGAAGACTAGAAATTAATTAATATCTCGGAAATGCACGATCGATTTTCATGCGCAAGAAGATCATTTTACTTTTGGAAGACGAGCTTTCTGGAGATATAATTTTTATAATTGTGCGACAATTATTTCAAAAGTTGGTCACGAAAAGGACTAGGATTTTATCTTTTTTTGACTAAAGAGTATAAAACTCCTGGCAGAGCCAGACCAAACATGCAGTTATTCCGACAGCTCGTGAGGGGGCGTCACGCTGTAAAACATCGAAAGTCAGTTTACAAGCTTTCCTAAAGGGGAAACGCTGTATTACCTCGTATAGACAGTATCCGACAGCCAGGGGCGTCGCTATATCGATAACCAACGTGCATCCACAAGGAGTAGCCAAGAAGTATTATTACAGTATCGCCGCGTTGAAAATTAGGAAAATCCTAATTACAGGATTTAGGTCCGACAGTATAAAGTTTACAGTGAAAAGTTCATAAATTACAGTCAAAACAGGCTGCGAACTTAGAACTCAGGGCGATAGGTCTTAAATCAGACGACCAAAAGTATCATAACTTATTGAAGTAACGTAACAACGAGATAAACATTTTATCAACTGTAAAGAACCCGTGTAGGGACGGACAGAACGAGGTTCGCAAGGTATTCCTGAGAGATAGGAATTCGAGGACCGAATAAGCAGAAAGGAGAAGGAAACTCTAGACATTGCTTCAAGAAAGCAGACGAACTATTCAAAAAGCACTAAGTTACGAGGAGTATTAGTTGCTAGAAATCACGAGATCACCAATAGATTTTCTGGGGGACCGCGGACGGAATAGACTTTCGCTAGACCAACCAATAGGGTCTAAAAGGGAACCGTCTGAGCCAGAGAAATAGCAGATCGTCAGGAACGGGATTTGAAGGAGAATTATTCCAGGGAAGAAGTAGGTGGTTCGAGACTTTCACATCCTGACAGGATAGGAAGCCGACATTTACTAAATTTCACCCTTGGAGACGGGAGGTCAAGAAATCACGTGTGAAGGCTTAATAGCAGCCTTAGTAATTAGAATCTGTGAAGTGTAAATATATATAAATTTGTGTTAAAAGTAATAATTTCAGTGTTTTTGTCGTGTATTCTGAGGGAATACACCAGTGTATTTAAAATGTTATCAGTGTTAAATATATACGAATTAAGTGTGTGTCAAGATATGTCAGTACATGAAATGAATTTGTACAACATGGAGTAATTTCAAAATAGTGGGCCAAAATGAAACGTCGCAGGAAAAAGGACGGTCAGGAGGACCTATAACATGTGAGTAAAGATTTTCATTATGTTTGTGTTGGAAAAGTGTTTGTGTACAATCCACCGGAGTTTTGAGATAGAGGGATATGTCTAATTAACAAATAACAGAATAAGAGCGCGGTCTGAACGAATAAAATTTGAGAAATTATAAATAATTATGTGAAATCCTGTAGAGGAAATGTATGAAATAAATGTCAGTGTATTTGACAAATACTGTAAAAGCAAGCGTAATAATAATAATAATTATCATGAAAGATATATAAATAAAGGTAAATTTGAATTAGATGAAAGAAATAGCTTTTGAGCTTTTGTAAGGAATGAAGACATGATATGAATATATGAATAATAATAATAATAATAATAATAATAACAAGGTAAAGAAATATAAATAAAGATTAAATTGAATGATATGAAATTAAGAGCGTTTGAGCCTTAATAAAAGTATAAAGACATGGTGTTAATGCATGTTCTTAAAATATAGCGAGTATTGTCAAAGGGGAATGATTAATGTAAAGTTTGAGATATGGATCAATTGTTTATGTGGAATTTATCAGTTCTTTGGAAGACGCTAGGCTTAAAATAATGTATAGCGCAATGGAGCGCATTAAA
The DNA here is from genome assembly GCA_946902985.2 of Meconema thalassinum. Lineage (NCBI taxonomy): Eukaryota > Metazoa > Arthropoda > Insecta > Orthoptera > Tettigoniidae > Meconema > Meconema thalassinum. The sequence goes on from OX336393.1 coordinate 184,612,685, forward strand.
GTAAATTGTCACGCTAGGAACGCGTAGAATCGAAATGTACTTGGTAAATTACTTACGAGGGGTAGTTGATTACGGTAATTGAGCTATTGTTGTAAGTCCTCTAATAGTGACGTAGATCACGAGGCTATGTGTGTTATGTTATTGTAATAGGGAGCAAATGTATGGTATTATGAGCGCAGGTAATGGAGGCCACGGCCGACCCTAGTCGCATTTATATAAGTCCTCAAGTATGGGAATGGTTCCCGAGGCATGTTAATGAGAGTCGAACCCAGACTCATCAAGTTGTTGAAGCCCCTAAAATATTCGTCGTTGTATGTGAATTAATCTTACCAATCAATGAGGACCCTTCGTAATTAATCAATGCCAAGGTTATGAAAGTGGTTTATGAACCTAATAATGTTTGTTGAAAGTGTATGAAAGAAAACGCTAGGTCTCTCCATAGAACTGAAGAAAGAAAAATCTGTTTTAAAAGCATTTGAATAGAGCTGCCACGCTTGCCCGGCAGGAGGGTCCCCTCAGTCATAAATCTCGCTCAAGTGATTACGGTCTACCCTTGTTATTGTAAGTGCCCTAGGTCGGGAAAAGACCATCTGGAAGAAGTAAAAATACACCGTGAGTGTTTAAAAGTTGTTAATGACCCGGGATTTGAACCGAGGTCCTTGTAGTTGAAAATACCGCTTGCCTGTTCAGATCGTTAGCCTTCTTATGTGATAATGGTCTTATAAGACAAATAAACAAATAAAAATCCCTAATGTAATGTTGTATGACTGTAGGATGCCAAGAGTTTAATGAAGATAACTAGATTCCGGGAGTAATCATAGTTTTTGACTTTGTCAAGTAATCTTTTATAAGTCTGGAGTACACAAGTATTTTCCCGATCACAGTAGTGAATGTGTAAAACTTGAGAGAGATGGAAATGTTGAAAGGATTGTGGAATGCCCAAACATTTAAGTAGAGAATGAATATGTAATTTAAATATGATTATATATTTTGTTTGATGAAAAGAAACTCATAAAATAGTTAAAGAGGTGTGTAAAAGAAGGACACCGTCAATATTGAATAGTATGGAGCCATTAGAGCTCGTAATTGTATTGGACTTTAAGATATATACATTATGGAAGTGAAAATAATTTTGAGTTGTTGGTTGGAATGCAACCATTATTTTAATATAATAATAGTTTGTTTTGATATCTTCCTTGTTCACTTTATACAAGTAGAAGGAGTGGTCAATAGTTTAATTTTTTTTAAATTGTTTGTAGCGCCATAATTTTGATTAATTAAATGTGTTAAAATAGGAGTTGAATTTGTTTTTATTTTGAACGTGTATCCTCTATTTAATCCAAAATGTGTAAGTCACAGAGTGGGAGAACATACCAAAACCCCGAAAATCCCGATTTGAGCTTTGCTGGCATACTGTGATTTGCATATTTCTTGCTGAAAGGGCACAGGGGGGAATAGAAGTACTGTGCTTGGATTAATGATTAGAGGAACACTGAAGACGGTCATATCATGTAAAAGTAAAGATAATAATAGGAGTAGCTACAACATTTAATATAAATTGACCGCATGGGTCCCTAGAAACTCACACCGAGCAGCCTTGAATTAAACAACCCCCTCACAGAAACTACATGGCGCCCAGTACGCAGGGCTGAGTTTTCCTAGGGAAAACCCAAGTTTTCTCGAAAAATCAAAATTTTTATTTTTTAGAAAAAATATGGTTTTTCGAAATTTTGAATTTTAAATACTTCCATAAAAGTCTTTGAGTTTGAATAAAGATATCAAAAGGGTACGTTGGAGTAAAAACCCGTACCAAAGTAAATTTTTGAAGAAATTGGGACACAATGGTTCAGGTTACCATCTCTCAAGCATGTACCAGCGATGTGGCATGAGTAGCCCACTGTATTCTATTAAGATGGCATTGAGTGAGGAGATGCAACGGCTCTTGGAGGCCATAAACAATAGGTTGGATAGCCAACAGACTGAAAATAACCAAAAGTTAGGATCCATGAATCAAAGTTTAGAGTCACTAAAAACTAATAGTGATAGCATGGGGACTAAATTAAAAGCTATCGAGGCCGACTGTATAAAAATGAACAATGAACTGAAGGCTAAGATAGAAAATATGAAAACAGAAAGTGGGGATAACATTGCAGAACAGTTGAAAATTGTAAAAGATGAGACGTTAGAGTCTATGAAAGCCGACAGTAAAGCAAACAAAGAAGCACTGAAGGCTGAAATAGAAGGGACAATGGATAACAAATTTCAAGGTTTTGACACTGAGTTTGGGAAGAAGTTAAATGATTTTCAAGGGGAAATCACAAGTAAAATTGAAAAGGAAAATGGGGAACTTCAGTCAGGATGGCAAGCCCAAATAAATATCTTAAAGGAAAGTACGGTAAAATACCAAGATAAATGTCAAAAAAATTGAAAATTTAGAAGGTAATTTTGGTTCTATAGAAACTAAATTAAATAGCAAGGAAAAAGCATGTAAAGAGAATGTAGACGGATGTAAAAATGAACTTGTAACCCAGATCCAAGGTGTGCAGGAAAAATTAGAAGATCAAATAGAATCTAACAAGAGTATTTGTGAAAAATCTCGGAAGGAGATAAAAGATAGTCTTAATAGGTTAGAAGACAGATTTACAGGGGTGGAGAACCAAGTAGGAAAACTTGAGGGAAAAGTTGAGGGAGTTCAGGCCGAAGTAATTGAGATGAAAAATCAAAATCAGAAGGATGTGGAGAGCATGAAAAAACAATTTGAGCAGTTTACCGGGCAGGTAGATGAGAACTTAAAGAAGTACGAGAATGGAATAAATCAAAGATTAGGTATATACGAGGGGCATCTCCAGAGTGAAAGAAAACAACGAGAGGAAGAAAATAAGGAAAGTACCCATACGATAGATGAAATAAGTCAGGGTATTAATGAGGTTCAGGGAACCATCGGAACATTAAAGGTCCAAGTAGGAAAAACTAATACCGAAGTAAACCAGGTCCAAAATGAATTAACGAGATTATATAAGAGTCAAGGGAAAACTGAGGAAAAGCTTGAAGGAATTAAAGTAGATATGGTCAAAGGACAAAGAGAAATGGAGAAGAAAATAAAGGAAATACGAGAAGACCTAGATACCAGAGGTGACGTTAAACCAGAAATTATAACAGAACAGGTCATGGTCATCAAGAAAGAGGTAGAAGATCAATTAGCTGTAATCAGGGATAGTTTCAGGGAAGAGAAATTCCAACTCAAAAAGGTAGAGGAAGATAGTAAAAGGAATCAAGAAAGAATTCAAAATGAATTAAGATCACGGTTGGAAAGGACTGAACACAAGAACAGTCAAATGGAAATTCAACTCATGGCTAATGAAGAAAGTGCCCGAAGAGAAAGGAAGTTAGAATTTGAGAGTCAGGATGAGTTTCCAAAGACAGGATGGGTAGATCCCCGTGAACAAGGCACAGATACAGATAGGGACTTAGGAGGGGAGAGCCCTTATAAGAACCCAGGATATCCGATGGCGATGTCAACCCCGTACATGAATCAGGCAAATGGCCAGATAATAAATATCATCAAGTCGAATGAGGACAGACCGGTGAAGTTTACGGGTAATAATATGTCTATTACTCCTAAATACTGGTTAAAGGAAGTCGCAGAGTACTTGAACGAAATGAAGATTCCTCAGGATCGGAGACTGAGAGCTATTGAGAAGCTGTTGGCAGGTGATTGTCTCACCTGGTTCAGAAGCTTCAGGTAACCTTTGATACGGTGGAAGGCTTTAGAGAAGCGTTTCTGAAACGATATTGGGCAGCAGACGTCCAAGAGAATTTGAGGCTAGATCTGTACTCTAGGAAGTACAGCACAAATGCACCAACTAAGTACTCGGAATTTTTCACCGCTCAGCTGTGTAAATTCCGGGAACTTGACATTGCTCCAGCTGAGAACGACCTGTGTGCCGCCATTGCAAGACAACTTCCATATGAGATCCAGAGGTTGTTAATCTCATCTAAAGCCAGAAGTGCTGTGGAAGTGGAGAGCGTATTACGTCAATTAGATATGACGACTTCACACGTTACTCCCAGGCATTCAAGACAGACTGAACAGGTACATATGGCCAGCAGTCAAGAAAATAAAGAGAAACCACCGACCAGAAATCAGTCCACTAGTACTGATACTCAGGGACTTGGTCGAGAGTATGGACATCAAGAGCCTAGGGGAATACAGCCATATTACAGAGGAGGATATCGAGGAAGAAATCCTAGAAATACGGGTTATAGGCAACAAGAGAGCCGGCCCTATAACAATAACCATCAGAGGCAAGATAACCGAAAGAGATGGGAGAATTATCCCAGAAGGAACGTAAGGCCAGAAGATAGGGATGATGAATATCGGGCCGAAATAGAAGAGAGATATCAGGAAAGTCTTCGTTATATGAACGAACGACCAGACGAACCTGAAAGGCAAAAAGTCCGTTGGAGTGAGGCAATCAAGAACCGAAAATCACCCGACCGACTAGACGGAGCTCAAAGCTTGGAGCTACAGGCTCACTTGAAGAATGAGGGGAAAGGAAGCCCTCAGGATAAAAAAAACTTCAAATTTAAATTATCAAAAGTGGAAACATACCAGGAGCTGGGAGGAGGTAGAAATTGTAAATTGGATAGCAAGACCAGATGAGCTAATTAACGAGGATGCGGAAGGAATCCCACCTATCAAAAGAGAACTACCTATCATTATGCTAAGGATAGAAGGATTACTGGTCAGGGCACAAATTGATACAGGATCAACTATAAGTTTAATTACGCAAACCCTTCTAAATGTATTGGAAACAAGAGGCCGCGTATTGAAAATTCCCACATCAAGTGTAAAGATTAAGGGGATTATTCCTGAAAAGTCTTTAACATGTAAATTTCAGGTATACATTGATATGATCATGGGTAACGCTGAAATTTTGCAATGCTTTTTGCTGGTAAATCAATTACCGTATAATGTCATATTAGGTATTGATTTTATCCGTGAGAACAAGGTCATCATAGACCTAGCGCAAAACCGCATTAGGATTCAAAGAGAGGATGTGGATGAACAAAATATAAATTTACAGGAACAGGATACGAAAATAGAAGAACAGGTATGGCATGTGGTAGAAGTAACGGAAGAAGGTTGTAAGGACATAGAAAAGATATTGGAAGTCCTAAATATAGAACTTGAGGATAGTTCGGAAACTGAGTTCGAAACCAACCTGTCCGGAAAAATAGAGGAAGCTAAAGTGAACCTCGAAAATAAGGAACGATTAAAGGAATTGCTAGTAAATTTTAGGGACGTATTTGATTCCAAGCCAGGGAAGATTGAAAATTTTAAGTACGCGTTCCAAGTCAATGATTGGGCACCGTTCAGACAAAAACCATACCCGGTTGCGGAAAAACATTACCCACAAACGAAGAAATCACTGCAGGAGATGATGAATGCAGGTGTGATAGAAAAGATGGCGACACCATATGTTAGTCCATTAGTAATTGTGAGTAAACCGGATGGCTCAGTAAGGGTGTGTTTAGATGCCAGGAATTTAAATGCAAAAATCATACCAGAAAATGATTCGGCACCACCCATAAAAGAAATACTGAGGAAATTCAAAGGCAAGAAGATTTTCACAAATATTGACATGACTTCTTCGTATCATCATCTCGAACTGGAAGAGAAAACCAGTCTTTTAACTGGATTTCAGTTCGACCAACAGACATATTGCTTCAGGAGATGTCCGTTTGGATTGAAGACCGCGGGATCTGCCTTAATAAGAGCGCTTGATCGGAACCTGTCAGAGGAAGTGAAAGATTGCACTATTCAGTATGTGGATGACATTTTGCTTACCTCAGAAAACATTGAGGAACATTTGGAAAAGTTAAAGAAATTATTGGAAGATTTAAGAAAGGCTAACTTTAAAATAAATTTGAAGAAATCAAATTTTTGTCAGAGACAAGTAACATTTTTGGGGCATGTAATTGATAAGGATGGTGTTAAACCAAATCCATGCAAATTAGAATCGATAAGAGATTTTCCAAGGCCTCTGAAGGTGAAAAACGTTCGCCAGTTTTTGGGATTGATTGGATTTTTCTCAAGACATTGTCCATCATACACCAAAACTGTTGCACCACTACAGGACCTTCTGAAGAAGGGGGGCATGTGGAAATGGACGGAGGAAACAGAAAAAGCATTTATAGAGGCCAAGGAAATGCTCTTGAACTATGTGAAGCTAGGATATCCTGATTTTAATCAGAGATTTATTATCCAAACAGATGCATCCCAGATTGGAATAGGGGCAATGCTATATCAGGAAAACCCGGATAACCCTAATAAGAAAAATTATCTAGCTTTCACAAGTCGGAGACTGAAACCACACGAGAAAAATTATACAATCAGCGAAATCGAGCTGTTAGCGATATTGCACGCGCTGCAATATTGGCGAAAGATAGTATATGGGTTTCAGGTCACATTAAGGACGGATCATAAAGCCTTAACCTTTTTGATGAAGACTGATTTATCCAGGCAAAGGTTGATGCGTTGGGCTTTATATATTCAACAGTTCGACGTAAAGATAGAATACTGCCCAGGAAAAGAAAATATAGTTCCAGATTATTTAAGTAGACAGCCAGAGTCCACAGAAGAGGAAATAATGGCTATTGATTTCGAGGACAGGGATCAGCGTACTCTGAACGAGTTAAGAAGTATTGGTCAACGACAACGTGAGGATCCATGGATGAACATGCTCATATCGTTCCTTGAAGGAAGTTTGATAAGGGGAACACCGGCGTACACGGAAGCAAATAAGATAGCTCAAGATTACACATTCTATAATGGATTGTTATATAAGTTTGTGGACTCTGACCATACACGATTAAGGATCGTTGTACCTGCGATTTTGCAGAGAAAAATGGTATGGTTAGCCCATAGATCGTTCGGACATATGGGAGTCGACAAAACAGTCTCGATGCTGAAGGAAGCATTTATATGGCCGAGACTGAGAGAGACTGTAAGGGATACGCTAAAGACATGTGATCTATATCAAAGGATTAAACCAAACGCATTTTTGATGAGACAAAAGCCTATAACATTGCTACCCGAGAGGCCAGGTCAAATCATTTCTATTGACAATTTCGGACCTTTGCCAAAGGCGAGGCGAGGAAATCGACACATAATGGTGGCTATGGATGTATTCACTAAAATGGTTGTCCTTGCTCCCATACAGAAGACTAGTACCAAACATGTGTTAAAACGACTCAAAGAAAAAGTGATACCGATTCTGGGAAAACCCGAGAATTTGTTGTCGGATCACGGTAGTTGTTTCACCAGTGTAGAGTTTAGACAGGGATTAGAAAGACTTGGAATACGTCAGATTTTGTCAAGTATTCGCCATCCTGAGGCAAATCCTGTAGAGAGAGTGATGAGGGAGACGGCCAAGTATTGTAGAATATACTGTGCCGAAGAAAATTGGAGGTGGATAGATATCTTGGATATTATCGAATTTTGTATAAACAATACAATCCATGAATCTACGGGAGATATACCAATAACGTTACATCGGAATGAGCAACCAGAGAGACCTTGGAGTCTGGTAATTCCTAGGCCAGCAGACGCTCAGCCGGGAAGAGATGTACGTATTAGAAGAGCCTTTGAGCATCTAAAAGCTCAAGCCGACAGGAGGCAAAGGAGAAATAGACACAAGAGGTATCATCGGCCACTAGTAGCAGGGGAAATGGTGTTAGTTAAAAGACCAGCCATTTTGGATCCAGGGAACCGCGTGTACAAAAAGTTCCAGAAAATGTACCACGGACCGTATCAAATAATAAGGGATTTGAGAAATAATGCCTATAGACTTCGGCACTGTGAAACGAATCACGAAGTGACCATGAACTCAGCAAATTTAAAAGTGTATTACCCTCCCGAAGACTTCGATGAAGCAAATGAACAAGCCCTGGTAATGGAACAATTTAGAGATGACGAATCCACTTTTGATAGAGAAGAGAGTGAGGTAGAAAAAGGAAACAGAGCTCAACCATTCGAGTGCGAATGTGAATTGGAGATACTGTATTGGCAAATAAGAGAAATAATTGATTTGGTTGAAGAAAAGAATTTCAATTTAAGAAAAGAGAATGATGAAATCAAGAAACGGGTAGGGATAGACCAAACCCGTGATGAAGAATTATGTTCTGGAAACTTGTAGTCCAGATAAATAAGAAAGGAAGAAAGGGTGGGACAGAACGTACCCAACCTACAATATTACCGGATATGACTTAAAAGGTGGAAAACCCCAAGTTATCGTTGGATTTTAAAGGATTAAAGATCAGAAGGTACGGATAAACGTTATGATGGCTTCGACAATTAAAAGAAAATAAGATTTTTATGAATAATTGAAATAAATTTCCTCAAAATTTTTCGAAAATTTATTTACCTAAGGAGGGGTGAGATGAACCCATGTACCATTGGCTCAAAAGGGGTCGAATCCATGTATAATTGTAAGAAGGAAGGAAAGAAATATACAGTCCAATGGAACACATAGAAAGATTTCATGCGAGGGATGCTAGCATAACGTTGCGCAAGAAGTTAGACCCAGGTGGCCGAGAAATGAGATCACGCCTGACTCATTAATAAAGAACCAGTCACGAGTATAATTAGACTGAGTGGAAAGTTTCGACTGTACGACAGAGAAGCATGACTCGGAAATCGCTCTTACGTTGCATTAAAACGGCAACAGCGCAACTGTGCCAGAAGAATAATAATTAAATTTAACCCATTTGCAAGAATAAAAGTAAGTAAATAAATACAGTACTGTGAATCATTTCGGATTAAAGATTTTTGTGTAGAGAAAAAGCTTTTAATAATTGCCCAGGAGAGAATTGCAAACGCAGCATACGTCATCGGGGAATTACTGAGACCCGGGGAGTGGGGAATTTAAAAATCAACAGCAACACCCACACAGCTGAAGACTAGAAATTAATTAATATCTCGGAAATGCACGATCGATTTTCATGCGCAAGAAGATCATTTTACGTTTGGAAGACGAGCTTTCTGGAGATATAATTTTTATAATTGTGCGACAATTATTTCAAAAGTTGGTCACGAAAAGGACTAGGATTTTATCTTTTTTTGACTAAAGAGTATAAAACTCCTGGCAGAGCCAGACCAAACATGCAGTTATTCCGACAGCTCGTGAGGGGGCGTCACGCTGTAACACATCGAAAGTCAGTTTACAAGCTTTCCTAAAGGGGAAACGCTGTATTACCTCGTATAGACAGTATCCGACAGCCAGGGGCGTCGCTATATCGATAACCAACGCGCATCCACAAGGAGTAGCCAAGAAGTATTATTACAGTAACGCCGCGTTGAAAATTAGGAAAATCCTAATTACAGGATTTAGGTCCGACAGTATAAAGTTTACAGTGAAAAGTTCATAAATTACAGTCAAAACAGGCTGCGAACTTAGAACTCAGGGCGATAGGTCTTAAATCAGACGACCAAAAGTATCATAACGTATTGAAGTAACGTAACAACAAGATAAACATTTTATCAACTGTAAAGAACCCGTGTAGGGACGGACAGAACGAGGTTCGCAAGGTATTCCTGAGAGATAGGAATTCGAGGACCGAATAAGCAGAAAGGAGAAGGAAACTCTAGACATTGCTTCAAGAAAGCAGACGAACTATTCAAAAAGCACTAAGTTACGAGGAGTATTACTTGCTAGAAATCACGAGATCACCAATAGATTTTCTGGGGGACCGCGGACGGAATAGACTTTCGCTAGACCAACCAATAGGGTCTAAAAGGGAACCGTCTGAGCCAGAGAAATAGCAGATCGTCAGGAACGGGATTTGAAGGAGAATTATTCCAGAAAAGAAGTAGGTGGTTCGAGACTTTCACATTCTGACAGGATAGGAAGCCGACATTTACTAAATTTCACCCTTGGAGACGGGAGATCAAGAAATCACGTGTGAAGGCTTAATAGCAGCCTTAGTGATTAGAATCTGTGAAGTGTAAATATATATAAATTTGTGTTATAAGTAATAATTTCAGTGTTTTTGTCGTGTATTCTGAGGGAATACACCAGTGTATTTAAAATGTTATCAGTGTTAAATATATACGAATTAAGTGTTTGTCAAGATATGTCAGTACATGAAATGAATTTGTACAAAATTGAGTAATTTCAAAATAGTGGGCCAAAATGAAACGTCGCAGGAAAAAGGACGGTCAGGAGGACCTATAACATGTGAGTAAAGATTTTCATTATGTTTGTGTTGGAAAAGTGTTTGTGTACAATCCACCGGAGTTTTGAGATAGAGGGATATGTCTAATTAACAAATAACAGAATAAGAGCGCGGTCTGAACGAATAAAATTTGAGAAATTATAAATAATTATGTGAAATCCTGTAGAGGAAATGTATGAAATAAATGTCAGTGTATTTGACAAATACTGTAAAAGCAAGCGTAATAATAATAATAATTATCATGAAAGATATATAAATAAAGGTAAATTTGAATTAGATGAAAGAAATAGCTTTTGAGCTTTTGTAAGGAATGAAGATATGATATGAATATATGAATAATAATAATAATAATAATAATAACAAGGTAAAGAAATATAAATAAAGATTAAATTGAATGATATGAAATTAAGAGCGTTTGAGCCTTAATAAAAGTATAAAGACATGGTGTTAATGCATGTTCTTAAAATATAGCGAGTATTGTCAAAGGGGAATGATTAATGTATAGTTTGAGATATGGATCAATTGTTAATGTGGAATTTATCAGTTCTTTGGTAGACGCTAGGCTTAAAATAATGTATAGCGCAATGGAGCGCATTAAAGTAAATTGTCACGCTAGGAACGCGTAGAATCGAAATGTACTTGGTAAATTACTTACGAGGGGTAGTTGATTACGGTAATTGAGCTATTGTTGTAAGTCCTCTAATAGTGACGTAGATCACGAGGCTATGTGTGTTATGTTATTGTAATAGGGAGCAAATGTATGGTATTATGAGCGCAGGTAATGGAGGCCACGGCCGACCCTAGTCGCATTTATATAAGTCCTCAAGTATGGGAATGGTTCCCGAGGCATGTTAATGAGAGTCGAACCCAGACTCGTCAAGTTGTTGAAGCCCCTAAAATATTCGTCGTTGTATGTGAATTAATCTTACCAATCAATGAGGACCCTTCGTAATTAATCAATGCCAAGGTTATGAAAGTGGTTTATGAACCTAATAATGTTTGTTGAAAGTGTATGAAAGAAAACGCTAGGTCTCTCCATAGAACTGAAGAAAGAAAAATCTGTTTTAAAAGCATTTGAATAGAGCTGCCATGCTTGCCCGGCAGGAGGGTCCCCTCAGTCATAAATCTCGCTCAAGTGATTACGGTCTACCCTTGTTATTGTAAGTGCCCTAGGTCGGGAAAAGACCATCTGGAAGAGGTAAAAATACACCGTGAGTGTTTAAAAGTTGTTAATAACCCGGGATTTGAACCGAGGTCCTTGTAGTTGAAAATACCACTTGCCTGTTCAGATCGTTAGCCTTCTTATGTGATAATGGTCTTATAAGACAAATAAACAAATAAAAATCCCTAATGTAATGTTGTATGACTGTAGGATGCCAAGAGTTTAATGAAGATAACTAGATTCCGGGAGTAATCACAGTTTTTGACTTTGTCAAGTAATCTTTTATAACTCTGGAGTACACAAGTATTTTCCCGATCACAGTTGTGAATGTGTAAAACTTGAGAGAGATGGAAATGTTGAAAGGATTGTGGAATGCCCAAACATTTAAGTAGCGAATGAATATGTAATTTAAATATGATTATATATTTTGTTTGATGAAAAGAAACTCATAAAATAGTTAAAGAGGTGTGTAAAAGAAGGACACCGTCAATATTGAATAGTATCGAGCCATTAGAGCTCGTAATTGTATTGGACTTTAAGATAGATACATTATGGAAGTGAAAATAATTTTGAGTTGTTGGTTGGAATGCAACCATTATTTTAATATAATAATAGTATGTTTTGATATCTTCCTTGTTCACTTTGGACAAGTAGAAGGAGTGGTCAATAGTTTTTTTTTAATTGTTTGTAGCGCCATAATTTTGATTAATTAAATGTGTTAAAATAGGAGTTGAATTTGTTTTTATTTTGAACGTGTATCCTCTATTTAATCCAAAATGTGTAAGTCACAGAGTGGGAGAACATACCAAAACCCCGAAAATCCCGATTTGAGCTTTGCTGGCATACTGTGATTTGCATATTTCTTGCTGAAAGGGCACAGGGGGGAATAGAAGTACTGTGCTTGGATTAATGATTAGAGGAACACTGAAGACGGTCATATCATGTAAAAGTAAAGATAATAATAGGAGTAGCTACAACATTTAATATAAATTGACCGCATGGGTCCCTAGAAACTCACACCGAGCAGCCCTGAATTAAACAACCCCCTCCCAGAAACTACATGGCGCCCAGTACGCATGGATGAGTTTTCCTAGGGAAAACCCGAGTTTTCTCTAAAAATCAAAATTTTATTTTTTTTCAAAATTTTGTATTTTAAATACTTCCATAAAAGTCTTTGAGTTTGAATAAAGATATCAAAAGGGTACGTTGGAGTAAAAACCCGTACCAAAGTAAATTTTTGAAGAAATTGGGACACAATGGTTCAGGTTACCATCTCTCAAGCATGTACCAGTGATGTGGCATGAGTAGCCCACTGTATTCTAATAAGATGGCATTGAGTGAGGAGATGCAACGGCTCTTGGAGGCCATAAACAATAAGTTGGATAGCCAACAGACTGAAAATAACCAAAAGTTAGGATCCATGAATCAAAGTTTAGAGTCACTAAAAACTAATAGTGATAGCATGGGGACTAAATTAAAAGCTATCGAGGCCGACTGTATAAAAATGAACAATGAACTGAAGGCTAAGATAGAAAATATGAAAACAGAAAGTGGGGATAACATTGCAGAACAGTTGAAAATTGTAAAAGATGAGACGTTAGAGTCTATGAAAGCCGACAGTAAAGCAAACAAAGAAGCACTGAAGGCTGAAATAGAAGGGACAATGGATAACAAATTTCAAGGTTTCGACACTGAGTTTGGGAAGAAGTTAAATGATTTTCAAGGGGAAATCACAAGTAAAATTGAAAAGGAAAATGGGGAACTTCAGTCAGGATGGCAAGCCCAAATAAATATCTTAAAGGAAAGTACGGTAAAATACCAAGATAAATGTCAAAAAAAATTGAAAATTTAGAAGGTAATTTTGGTTCTATAGAAACTAAATTAAACAGCATGGAAAAAGCATGTAAAGAGAATGTAGACGGATGTAAAAATGAACTTGTAACCCAGATCCAAGGTGTGCAGGAAAAATTAGAAGATCAAATAGAATCTAACAAGAGTATTTGTGAAAAATCTCGGAAGGAGATAAAAGATAGTCTTAATAGGCTAGAAGACAGATTTACAGGGGTGGAGAACCAAGTAGGAAAACTTGAGGAAAAAGTTGAGGGAGTTCAGGCCAAAGTAATTGAGATGAAAAATCAAAATCAGAAGGATGTGGAGAGCATGAAAAAACAATTTGAGCAGTTTACCGGGCAGGTAGATGAGAACTTAAAGAAGTACGAGAATGGAATAAATCAAAGATTAGGTATATACGAGGGGCATCTCCAGAGTGAAAGAAAACAACGAGAGGAAGAAAATAAGGAAAGTACCCATAAGATAGATGAAATAAGTCAGGGTATTAATGAGGTTCAGGAAACCATCGGAACATTTTTAATTGTTTGTAGCGCCATAATTTTGATTAATTAAATGTGTTAAAATAGGAGTTGAATTTGTTTTTATTTTGAAAGTGTATCCTCTATTTAATCCAAAATGTGTAAGTCACAGAGTGGGAGAACATATCAAACCCCCGAAAATCCCGATTTGAGCTTTGCTGGCATACTGTGATTTGCATATTTCTTGCTGAAAGGGCACACTAAGTATTGAAAAAATCATAGATTCCATCAGAAACAGGAGACTGAAAGGTTATAGTCACACAAACAGAATGGATCACAATACGCTAACAATGAAAATTAAACCTACCTTGTTCTCTGAATAACCACAACATTTGGCTGGTAGAAATAACACAAGACCTACAAGAAATTCGTGTTAATGAAGAAATCATTCTCATTAGACCAAAATGTACAACCCTATTAAACAGACACAAATTAGCCAATGGAAACTTCACGAAAGAATACAGGATGGACAGAAAACGCAAAAGTGAATGGTTGAAAATATATAGGGAACAAAAGAGAAAACATTGTACTTAAATACGTTCTAACGCGCTATTTACTCTGGGATAACAAACCAAACAAGTAGTTCCGTGAAGAACTAAAGCCTATTTTCATATATCCTACTTATATTAACTGCCACTATCAACATACAAAATTTCAGTTTGATTGCTGTAATAGATTCGTAGATATTGTGAACCGACTAAATACAGGGTCTTTCATATAAAGTAAGAACGGCAAGCGGCAGTTTTGTTATTCGCTGCTACGGTGGCCTTAGCCGAGCTTGTGGCGCGCCATGGCCCCCTGCTGTACTATTGAAAGCGAGCGCATAGTGCATACGAGGGTTGTTTAGTTCCGATGGACTGTATCAAAATAACAGACTGACATACCAAACTGATTTTACTAAATGTTTGCTTGTTTTATTCTTATGTCTCAACATAATCGCCAAAACAATTGAAGCATTTGTCGTATCGTTACACCAGCTTTCCAATGCCCTCGGCAAAACATTCTGCCGCCACTGAGGTGGGTGCGTCTGGAGAGTCTCCTGAAGTCTTTCCTTTTTGACGAAGCGTTGCTGCCCAACCATACCTTCAATTCTCGTTAAACTACAAGCTTCCTTTCCTTCGAAAAAGGTGAAAATATTTCACGACCACACTGTACCAACGTTACGATAGACTTTTACAAAGAATTCAAGTGTGTGCACCATCTGCCGTTTAGTCTAAATCAGCACTGAATGATTTTCACCTTTTTCGAGAATTGAAGGTATGGTTGGGCGGCAACGTCTCGTCCAAAAGGAAAAACTTCAGGAGACTGTCCACACGTACCCACCTCAGTGGCGGCAGAATATTTTGCCGAGGGCATTGGAAAGCAGGTGTAACGATACGACAAATGTTTCAATCGTTTTGGCGATTATGTTGAGACATACGAATAAAACAAGCAAAAATTTAGTAGTAAAATCAGTTAGGTATTAATCTGTTATTTTGATACAGTCCATCGGAACTTGAAAAAAAACAGCCCTCGTATGTACTATGCACGCGCTTTCAATAGTAGAGCAGAGGGCCATGGCGCGCCACAAGCTCGGCCAAGGCCACCGCACCAGCGAATAACAAAACTGACGCTTGTCGTTCTTACTCTATATGAAAGACCCTGTATTTCGGATGGTCGCCATGTTGGATTTTTATATATGTAGGTCTTAGTTATGTACTGTTACATGAAGATTATTGTGTGCGTGTAGTATTCAAACTTGAATCGCATGATTAGGCCACAAAAAGTAAAACGAGATTTTAAAATTTTGCACAGCTGCCATCTCGGGGTTATGGAAACAATTCAAATAAATTAGATGCCAGTGGATTAACATTTGTATCAGGATTTAATGCACCAAGTTTCACTGCACTGGGATGGTTAAATTGCGAGAAACCTCAATGTAAATATTTATACTTCGCGTCGCCGCCATGTTGGATTTGTGTTCACCAGGTTATTGAAAGTCCTATAGGTGAACTTACGTTCATAAGCCCTACGAACGTTAAAAATCAGTTTGATTGCTGTAATAGATTCGTAGATATTGAGAACCGTCTAAATATTTCGGGTGTTTGCCATGTTGGATTGTTATATCTATAGGCCATAGAGTTATGTTCCAATAAAGGAAAATTATTGCGTGGATTCATTATTCAAACTTTCAGTTCGAACGCATGATTACGACACAAGAAATAAAAACTTAATTTTAAAATTCGCACTGCCGCCATCTTGAGGTTATGTAAACAATTGAACTAAAATAGATACCAGTGCATTACAATATGTATAAACAGTTTCTGTACCAGGTTTCATTGCGTTTGGATCATTAAATCGCGAGAAATGTATATTTAAAAGTCGCAACTTTGCTTAGCCGCCATGTTGGTTTTGTAGTTACCAGGTTTTCGAAAGTCACATAGGCCTAGGTGAACTTCTAGTAGTTCCCTCTATCTCCGTACAAAATTTCAGGGTGATATCAGTAACAATTTTTATGAGATATAGATTGCCGGTGAAATATTTCGCACAGCCGCCATCTTGAGGTTTTGTAAACAATTGAACAAAGTTAGATGTTGTTGCATTACAATGTGTATAAACATATACTGTAGCAAGTTTCATTGCGTTTGATTGGTTAAATCGCGAGAAACGTCTATTTAAAAGTCGCAACTTCACTTAGCCGCCATGTTGGTTTTGTAGTTATCAGGTTTACGAAAAACACATAGGTGAACTTCTAGTAGTTCCGTTTATCACCGTACAAAATTTCAGGGTGATATCGGTAGTAGTTTCAGAGATATTTAATGCTGGTGAAATATTTCGCACAGCCGCCATGTTGGATTTGTGAGACGTAAAAAGGGCACGGTCGGGGTCAGCCAAAATGGTGGTATGACCTTACAGAGTCTCACTGAAATCGCTCCAGTCGTTTAGAAGTTATTAGTGGGGGAACACAAACAAATCCCCCCCCCCACACACACACACACACACGGACAAAAGGTGATCTCATAAGCCTATTTTTTTCATAAAATGAAAATAGGCTAAAATAATAATTTGAATAGGCTATAGCTCCATGTTAATAACTTTGTGGGAGGCCGTTTCTCTATATTCCGTCTGACAACAACGCTTGGAGTGTCACGTGTCTAGGGTAGGAATGTGGTTGGACGGATTTCCTCTTCCTTATCATTGCCTGCCTGTGTGACCTTCATCTAGATACGTGTTATCTTGTTTACGTATCTCATATTTTTTATGTTTACACACAAAATGAGTATTTCAAATCTCGTCTTATAGTTCTAAGGTTTTTGCACAGCAGTAGTCGTTCAAGCAGTATTGCCAAATAAAACATTCTTTTACTCCTGTTTTCTCCTAAACCACGACGCTAAGTTCACCCCGTTCTAATCCTCAGATTGGAATTAAGTATCTTGACAGAGCTACGGACTCTGGATACAGAGTTTCAGTGCGTATCACGAGACATCGAAAGGTGACTTAATCATGTATAAACCTCTTATTACCATTCATAAAAGTGTAAATGGAATAAAGAGATCTTCAAAGGATCAGGAGATATTTGAGAAGGATATCTCAGGCGACACTCAGTGTACTTAGTTCCATTAACAAGCAACAGTGGTCTGGAAGGTGAACGGAATGTGTTGAGCTGTAAACACGAAAAATTTGAGTGTGTTTATATTTTATTACGAGTATTTTTCACGCGTTTATATTTATAGTTGCAACTCTCAGTTCATTTATGGGCTGGGATATCTTAGTCATCAGTCCCATGTAACTGACTGCGGTACTTGTCAGATAACCTGTAAGTGTGTGATGACTGCGATAGTGTAACTGCATTTATTAAGGACATGGATTAGGCCTTGATATACTGTACCATCCTGGCATTTTCCTGGATACTGTATGGGAAACGCCAAATATTATCATTCAGGATGACTGCTGTCAACATCGAATTTAGAGTCTCGGATTTCTGAATTTGCAGATCTACATCGCAGTCATAGAGAGTTACTTAATGCACTCGGGCATGCTAATATATTATGTTGTTTCTTATTTTTTACGGGAATAAATAGCATACTCTCTGTGACGTCATCGAACAGCAGCCTAGCCCCTCGGAGGATGTTGGCTCCTGAATACTGTAGTGTAAGAAGGTTTGCCTAATGCCTGTTAGCATAAGAAGTGTGGGCAACGAGTGTGCTCAGACGAGTTATAAGCACAGTGGCTGTTTCATCGTTTCAGTCTCGTGTACTTTGGGTGTTTGTGTGTAAGTGGAATGTTTCTGATAACCTGCGTTATTGTGATGTTTCTGTAATAGAAGCGAGAATTGGGAAGAAAGTGACCGCGGCCTTAAATTAGGAACCATCCCGGTATTATCCTGGAGTAGAAATGGGAAATCGCGGTAAACCACTTCTAGGATGACTGAGGTAGAAATCGTACCCACCTCATCTCACTTTAGCCTCACGAGGATGAGTGTACCCTGATCCAGCCCTCAGAACAAAAATAAATTTCTTGGCAGAGCCGGGGATCGAACCCGGACTTCTGCGGTGGCAGTCAAGAATGATAACCAACACACCACGAGGTAGTCTGAATTGAAGAAATATTCTTTTGGTGCACGAGAATAATTTTCAACAAGACAATGAACGGATCTGGTTCTTTAAAACTTGTTGAGAAACCATTTCAAGAAGTAAGCAAATTTATGTTCGACCCCGGCGAAATGTAAATATTATATGTCAGAAAACTGGTCTATAATGAGGCTCATTATAGTACAAGTTTTTATTATGATACAGTTTCTCCCACCAATCAGAGCTCTAGAAACAGTTGTGTGACCAATTAGGTAAGGATAGCATCGCACCTGTGCTCACTTCCATGGCCGCCTATTTTAAATTTCACTGCATGGCGAGTGTTGGTTGATTGGTTCTGCGACAACGCGGACATTTAGCCCCGTGTACTTTGGGTGTGTAGAATCTGTCTGATAACCGGTGTTAATTGTGTTAACTGTATTAGTGTGTGTATCTGATTTAATTCAAGTAAGGACTGCAGACGATCAATTTTCAAGAAGTTCCTACTTTTGCCACCAAACGCCACCGTCAACGACTACTAGTTCCGAACTTAGCTACCAGACGTCACCGGCTCTTGGCAACGAACGTAGGAACCTAAGAGCGTTGTTTACAATTTAGCTTCACACAGGTGTAATTAGTGGAAGGTTCTTTAACATGCCGAGTATCATAGTGACGTATTCCAGGAGGCCATGGTCAAATACAAGGTATTCTCTGCATCCCATGCGCTCTGTTCAGTACATGAAACTGTCACTCTCGACAGATATTTATGAATATTTTTGTTCGGACATAAAATAGTTATAATTATCGTCGAACATAAACAGTCGTATGCAACCTGCCTATTAAGACACTTGTATGGAAATTATAAAAGTCGCTACGCTCGTTTTATAAACAAACTCGTGTCTTAATTATTGCCATTATAGGCCCGGTGCATAATGTACTATTAAATAATTATATTATCGAAATTTGATCTTTTTAGTCGGTCAACACGATCCTACCCAATTGTGATGGGTTATTCCCTGAAAAAAAAAAGTTACATGAGATTAATCAGATCCATTACACTTAGGTTATATATCGATGTCTGAAAGTATTTACAATATGTTCACTTGTTTAGTTGCTGTATTGGTTATAATAACACAACTAGTCAATATTTGTTTTGTTTTTTGTTTTGTTTTTTTAGCGTATGGCTTTTCGTGCCGGGAGTGTCGAGGACACGTTCGGCTCGCCAGTTTTGTAGCTACTTCCAGGCGGACACCCAATGGGTGAGCTACAATTACCGTCGCGTGTGGAGTGTTGTCTGCAGAGGAAAGTTTGAATGTAAAGACGAGGAGTTGGAAGGTAGCGGCTGTGGCCTACAGTTAGGGACCAACCCCGCCATTTGCCTGGTAAGGAAGATGGGAAACAAAAGAAGACCATCTTCAAGGTTGCCGGCAGGGGAATTCGAACCTCTTCGCCTCCCGGATGTGAGCGACTGCCAGCAGCCACGCCGAAACGACCACGGCTAACTCACGCGGTGATGTTTTGTTAAGATACTGGAAGTGGTGATTGACCTTCAAAGTTTGCATGTTTAATGTGAGTATGTGGTTGTTGTTAAATTAGAGCAGACAGTGACGAAATTAACTGCTCTCACGAGGACCGCGCAAGACTTAATCATATAAGTAGCCTGTACAATACAACTTGAACTGACCACTTAACAACAATCACATATTCACATTTCATACCTGCTCATTACCTCCCAATTTCTTGCCACGGTGGGTGAGTGGTCAACGTGTCGGTCTACTAACGCCAAGCTTGCAGGTTCGCTCCTGGCCGTGGTAAGTGATTTTTTTTTTGAAAGGCGCCAAAAATCACGCCACTCATGTCATACGATGTTGGCATGTTAAAGAACCCATTTTAATTCAGTAGGCCGTGTTCGTAATGGGAAAATTAATCTCGGGAGTTTCCACCAACACAAAGTTCCTCATTTCTCTACTAGAAAGCGCTATAGTGTTCAAGGAACTTAGATATCTAACCTCCTTGACTTTCATAGTGCTTCAAGGAACAACAATATTCGACATGCAAGCTACCCTCTCGGTGTCAAATAACAAAGCTTGCACCCGGCACCCGAGGCCATACGATATTACTGTATTATTATACCTCCATATTCATGAAGACATTCCTGCCATCAACACAAAGAGACTCCGTTCCCGTCATCCTCCATTACAAACTTGCCAAGTCAATAACAATAAATATAATATAAGTGATCGATGGACTAAATTATGGCAAACCAGTGCTACAAAGGGACAACTGAAGAGGCCACAAGGATTTGTTAAACACAGGAAGATTTGGACCACTCTGAATAGGATACGAACTAATTGTGGTAGATGCGCCGATTCCCTACATAAATGGGGGATGACATCCTCCCCGCGCTGTGATTGTGGTGTTGAACGTCAAACGGTTCAGCATATTGTCCAAGCGTGCCCCTTACCATTGTAACCCGCAGGAGTTCCTCTTCGCATCAAATAAGGCTATTGAATACATCACAAATCTGGATATCTGATTGTGACTCAGCGTATAGATTATTATGTAAATATGTACATAGACTACAATTATCTTTGTGCAATGTGTTTCCAAAAGCTAAATAAATACCTGCTCACTTCCGTGCGTTTACATGTGTTTACACGTAGCAACCCCATGTCGTTGGCTTCCGTCACGTTAAAGAACGCCTTCGGGACGAAATTCCGCCACCCCGGCGCCTGTTAAGAAGTAGAATTGAGGACGGACTTTAAACAACTGCGATTATTAATAACTGTTGACTCGATCGTTTCCGGACGATGGGTCCTTATCTCAAATGGATCAATTTGCCCTCCTCCATCATCCCTGAAAGTTTGTAACATAATCAAGGATACACCCTATATATTTGGTCAATACCGACTTATAGGCCTAGGGGCCTTGGACCGTAAACTGGTCCCAGTTCAAAGCCTGAAAGCTTTCGAAATGTGACTGCATGGAAGAATTATGGTAATTTCTTGGGGTCCAATGTTTCACAAACGTATTGGGAAGAGAGAACATGGCATTCATTAATTGCAGAGAGATTGCCTACTTGGGCCACTTATTGCTATTTTAATTAAATGTAGTAGAGGGAGGTGGTGAATGACCTGTCTCAACAACAAAATATGAACTGGAGTACTACCCTACCAGCGAATTGTTACCGGTGGCGGAAATCGGAACTAATGCGCTCCGCCCAGCCACACGCCTGCGATGGACGTGCGGATGTCGCCAGCGAAACCTCATCGCATGTCATTTGTGTGCATGATTCATGCTGGCTCGTGCGCTGACTGTACATGCGTTCCCCCTCTTGGTCCGCAACCACTCGCTGCAGCCATAACGAGGCGAGATGACGTAATGTATACACAACAGCCGCGCTCCACGTCTAGCGGTAACAATTCCCTGGTAGGGTAGTAAGATCCCTAACTGTAGTGATGAAGTCAGTAACCTCTAGGGGACTGGGTAAGGCATATAGAAGAAAAGAGAACTATAAATAAAATGTATGAGTGTTGATGTCCTCTCATCATATTAATCCCTGTTCTTTATTCTCAATTTACTAATGATGATGATGATGATGATAATAATTGTTGTTTTAACCCGGCAATAGTCGCGGCCGATCTCACAGATCGGGAAGGGATATTATTATTCATTGCTTTGTGAAGAGTGGCAGGCCTGTCTTTACCCCTGCCCTATCTTCCTAGCTTGGCGTTTGGAACCAGTCAGTGTGACTCAAATTCCTCGTCTATCAATAGTATTACGTGCAGGAGCTAGTTTGATCTCACAGATTGCCGCCACGCTTGCAGGATATCATAATATCCTAATTCCCGATCAGCATATTTATCCTTCCATTAGGTTTGATATATTGTTGCAATCATAGCCAATAGAATGTATATGTTTCGACAAACATAAAACATTATTATGTTCGACGATGTAGAAATGTAAATATTATATGTCAGAAAACTGTATCATAGTGAGTGTCATCGTAGTACTATTTTTTTTAGCCTACTTTCGATTTTTGCAAAAAATGAAAGTAGACTTATGAGATCACTACAGGGCGAAAAAAAAAGTGTGTCTGTCTGTGTGTGTGTATGTGTGTGAGTCTGTGTGTGTGTGTGTGAGTGTGTGTACTCTGAATGTCTGTCCCCCCTATCAATTCGAACACGGTTAAACCGAATTGAACGAAATTTGGTACAGAGGTAGCACTGGCAAAGGGCACCTCAGTGTCATGTTTTATATTGCCGCCATCTTTACCAAAAGGTAATGGCGGCCAATCGAATGGTCAAAACTTAATAATGCATTACGACCAAACTAATCATCGGATCTTTACCAAATTTGGTAACAACCTACCTTCATATGGGACGCGTCTTATGCCCAAACTACAAGGTCATCAAACGTACCATTTCAGGATGGCGGCCGTGTGAATTCTGCAAAATTTATAATCCATAACATGGGACCCACCAGTTCCGATTATCGAACCAAGAATCGTTTAATCTGTTCTAAGCGACGTGGTTCGTTCGAAATTAAAAGTTTATATTGTAATATTATAATCTAGAAGTGACTTTAAAAATCTGAATCGTCTCGGCTATTTGACAAGATGGCAGCTGATCTCTCGTTCTGACCTATATTTTACTAATTTCAGTATGTTGTATGCAATATAACCTACTGATAAAAATTATATGAACTTAATATGAAATGAACTCGGTTTGAAATACACTCCAGTGAAGATATCTTCAGTCCAAGTGATTATTTGCTAATACAGTACGTTATATGTATTTAATCGATAACGCGTGAGTTATGAGTGTACGATTGGCTGTGTGGTTAGAGCTCCCGTCTCTCATGTGGCTGGCCGGGGTTCAAATCCTATCAGAGTAGAACTATTTTGCTTGTTTTTTTATATTTATTGTTTCTTGAGTACTGAGACGTTATAAAATAAAGCGTTATATGGTGCGTTTTGCAATGGAAATTATATATTAAAAAAACGACATTCTCCACCGGAGTGACATCTACCAGCCTTCAGTTGTACTATGCAGAAACTATAGATTCGAGCAGCGCTCTATACCGGCCAGTTAGTGAACCCAGTCTTAACGACTGCTAGGAGTAATAATACAGTAACATTCGTTTATTCCTTGTGCACATCGAACCAAGAATCGTTTAATCTGTTCTAAGCGACGTGGATCGTTCGAAATTAAAAGTTTATATTGTAATATTATAATCTAGAAGTGACTTTAAAAATCTGAATCGTCTCGGCTATTTGACAAGATGGCAGCTGATCTCCCGTTCTGACCTACATTTTACTAATTTCAGTATGTTGCATGCAATATAACCTACTGATAAACATTATATGAACTTAAAATGAAATGAACTCGGTTTGAAATACACTCCAGTGAAGAAATCTTCAGTCCAAGTGATTATTTGCTAATACAGTACGTTATATGTATTTGATCGATAACGCGTGAGTTATGAGTGTACGATTGGCTGTGTGGTTAGAGCTCCCGTCTCTCATGTGGCTGGCCGGGGTTCAAATCCTATCAGAGTAGAACTTTTTTGCTTGATTTTTAGCCTACTTTTCACATTTTGCAAAAATGAGGAAAAAGTAGACTTATGAGATCGGGCAAATGTGTGTCTGTCTGTCTGTCTGTCCTTCTGTCTGTCTGTCTGGCTGTGTGTGTGTCCCCCCTATCAACTCCTAAACGGCTGCAGCAATCGAAACAAAATTTGGTAGGAGTAAAGATCAATACCTGAATATCTCACGGCCATATTTGAAAATGATGTCAGTGCTACCAACTGCTAAAAAATCGCAATTGAAATTTGAGCTCCATGTTGGATATCTTGGAAAGTATGAATGGGAGCTATTTCAAAATTGGCACACGTACAGATCATAATATTTCAGTTTAATTTCCAGGAGGCCAAACATGGCAGTGTTGCCAAAATGATTATAAGCCTCCTGATAGGTCCAATTTTTAAATGCATATAACTTCTACACTATCAAGCGGAATTCAACCAAATTTCGTATGTTGTATGTGTACATAACCAGATATGACTGAGCGTATTCTTAAGACCTACCAAGGCTGCCAACTGTTAATAAATGCTCCTAATTTATTTTATCCAAATACCAATATATCAGAAAGTATGCAAGCCGACAGCTTTAAACTATGCACACGTATAGTACCTGACATTCTATATTAATTTGGAGTAACTTATATACGTCAGTGCTACCAACATGATTCTAAGCCTGCTGACAGGTCCAACTTTAAATACATGTAACTTCCATACTATCATTTGGATTTCAACCAAATTTCGTATGTGCTATGTGTACCATAACAGATATGACTATGCGTGTTCTAAGGAGCAACCAGGGCTGCCAACTGTTAATATGTGCTGTCCCTTTTTTGTTACCCTAATATCAATATATCAGAAAGTATGCAAGCCAATAGCTCTAAACTTTGCACACGTATAGTACCTGGCATTCTAGACGAATTTGGAGTAACTAATATACGTCAGTGCTGCCAACATGATTCTAAGCCTGCGGATAGGTCCAATTTTAAAATGCATGTAACTTCTATACTAACTAATGGATTTCATTCAAAATTGGCACAATAATAGATCATATTATTTCAGATTATTTCTGACCAATACATGCATGACATTGTTGCCAACATGATTTTACGCGCGCTGTTAGATCCAATGTTTAACTGCATGTAACGTCCATGCTATCTAGTGGACTTCAACCAAATTTTGTATTTAGTACCGTAAGAGACGGAACTAAGAATATATTCAGTCATCAGGGCTGCCAACTGTGGTGCTCTATTAGGATACATTATGCCAGGTATACAATATTTCGAACTAATTGGAAATTTCGATATTAGCAACTTAATTTCGTCATTATTCTAGATAGGTTCATATTCTGTAGAATAATCATTGGCATGCAAAGTAGGCTGTATAGTTCCTCACGGAACTTCTTGTTTTATATTCATTGTTTCTTGAGTACTGAGACGTTATAAAATAAAGCGTTATATGGTGCTTTTTGCAATGGAAATTATATATTAAAAAAAACGACATTCTCCACCGGAGTGACATCTACTAGCCTTCAGTTGTACTATGCAGAAACTATAGTTTCGAGCAGCGCTCTATACCGGCCAGTTAGTGAACCCAGTCTTAACGACTGCTAGGAGTAATAATACAGTAACATTCGTTTATTCCTTGTGCACAGAGGCGTTGTTGATAACCTCAAAACTTGCAATATGGTTGATTTGGAGATGGATTATTTTGTTATACCGTGTATTTAAGATTAGCCTATAAATTAACGGGTTGCGAAGTTACTTCACTTAGTCCTATATCATTCGTATACGACACAGAACAACAACGTGACGTCAGTTTCTGATCTGCTCTGATTGGCTATTACATTGCTGCAGTCGGGTAGTTGGCAGTCAAGGATAAAATTCGCGACTGCCAACTGCCAGCTACCAACTGCAACTTCATGTTGTATATGGTGCCTATAGTATACACGGAGTCGATCGCGACTGCCGACCGAGGACTACCAACTAATGACTGCCGACTGCGCATTGTAGATGGGCCTTATTAGAGCAACGAAGTTTCAATTATTGTAAGTAGTCGGTGTTTGGAGTGTTTGCTGATGAAATTGCAAAATGCTGGGGTAAATTATAAACTATGGTTTGAACGCCACTGTTCAAATCCTGTGTGCCAATTTGCACTTCAAATAGGAAGAAATTAGGAGATGATAAGGACAGAGAGTTATAACTATACCCATACATTTAGGAGAAAGTAGGCTATATGTTCTTTCCCGAACATCTTGTTTCATTATGAAATATTTTCTCCCACCAATCAGAGCTCAAGAAACAGTTGTGTCACCAATTAGGTAAGGATAACATCGCAACTACACTGACTTCGACGGCCTGCTTTTTAAATTCACTGCGTGGCTAGTGTCATAGTGGGGAATTCGAGGAGGCCATGGACAAATACAAGGTATTCTCTGCGTCCCGTGCGCACTCTTCAGTACATAAAACTGGCGAAATCTCGACAGATATTTATGAATATTTATGTTCGAACTTAAAATCGTTATAATTATCGTCGAACATAAACAGTCATATGCAACTTGCCTATAATGGTAATTAAGACATGAGTATGTTTATAAAACGAACGAAGCGAGCCCTTGAGGGTGTAGCACTATTTAGGGTGGACTCAATTTACTAACATTGTGCTGCCAAGTGTGCTAATGTTCTCTATTGTATGTTAACCTAGTTCCAGCATATCTTCTCTTGAAGATGACAGGACATTATTCTTCATTAACCATAGGTCATAGGAACAGAAATTCTCTTGTTGCAAACGAGGTACTTATTGCTGGTTAATTTAGTTTCATTTTGGTAGAAATAAAACACGATATGCTGCTGAGTAACCAACCACTCGCATACGCTTTCAACACTGTAGTAATAGTGTGGGGAAAACACACATCTCATTTACTTCCTCAAAATCAATTGAATTGACAAGTACAGCAACCACAACACCCACAAAACCGTAGAGATGAAAGACGACAGCAAATAAATAATAACTTAGGATGAAATAAAGAAGAGGAGATAGACAGTCCACTTTATGTAAATGTATTTACCCACAGGGAAGCCTCCGTGGCTTAGGCGGCAGCACGCCGGCCTCTCACCGCTGGGTCCGTGGTTCAAATCCCGGTCACTCCGTGTGAGATCTGTGCTGGACAAAGCGGAGGCAGACAGGTTTTTCTCCGGGTACTCCGGTTTTCCCTGCCAAAATTTCATTCCAGCAACACTCTCCACTATCATTTCATTTCATCTGTCATTCATTTAATAATTGCCCCAGAGGAGTGCGCCAGGCCTCGGCAGCCTGCACAGTTCACATCCTCGCCGCTAGATGGGGGCTTCATTCATTCCATTCCTGACCCGGTCGGAGACTGGAAGCAGGCTGTGGATTTTCATTTTCATTTACCCACAGGCAATTGGATTGCACCCAATGGCATCATCAAAACATTTAACCTTTTATAGGATAGCATTATAAGGAAAATGTGCGAGGATACCGTCAAACGTGGATAGTTGAATATTTCAGTCAAATATTAATGAATTGTCTCGTGAAAACCAACTATATTTCCAGAATCTCCTTGATTTACTGGATGAAAAAAGTAAAATCAAACACCAGGAAAAACAAAAACCAAAGCATGAACCTAAGACCTACGGTGGTACTTTCTGAGGATCCGACCAGCCTCCGGGCTGAATATCCAACGGACAAACAACAAACCATGTGGCGATACCGTGTGATCCGTTAATTATTTGTATACTCAAAAATAAGGACTTTATTAATCTCTACTGGAGCATTTTTTCATCCTCCACAATAAATTACATGTCCACCTCGTTGCGTAGTGACTAGCATTCTTGGCTGTCACCGCGGAGGCCCGAGTTCGATTCCCAGCTCTGTCAAGATTTTTAAAATTTTGGTCTGAGGGCTGGAACTGGGTGTACTCAACCTCGTGAGACAAAAAACGAAGAAGAGGTGGGTTCGATTTCTACCTCAGTCATCTTGAAAGTGGTTTTCCGTGGTTTCTTACTTCTGCTCCAGGGCAAACGCCGAGATGGTGCCTAACTTGAGGCCTCAGACGCTTCCTACCCAAATCCTACCTCAAGAACAAATACACACATCAGTACAGACATCACAGTGACACAGGTTACCAAATAAATTCACACATACTCCAATACATGGGGTAACATGACCACTACGTCGCAAAACCCCTAAATGAATCAACAGCTCAAATACATTACAGCCAGTAATATACTATATATATATAAGGTGCGTTCAAAAAGTAACGAGCCGGAGGCTGGAATGCGCAACCCGGTGACGACATCGACTAATCGTGGCGTGTGTAACGAGGTGTGGTTCCGACCAGAGGGTGGAAGGTCACAGCCCGTCGCTAGAGGGCACGCGTGCAAATCACGTGACGATAAAAAGCGAGCAGCAGCTTACATCAATCGTCCAACGCTGCCAGTCGCATTGCAAACAGTGACATTAAGGCGTCAACCGAAGAGCAAAGAGGTGTTGTTCGGTTTCTGACAGCGGAAGGAGTAGGGGTAACGGACATTCATCGCCGAATGTCACAAGTGTACGGCGAACACTGCATGTCCCTTGCAAGGGTCAAGGCGTGGCACAAGCGCTTCAGGGAAGGACGGGTGTCGTTAGCCGATGATGCCCGGTCTGGGGCACCCCCCTGCATTACCGATGACAACGTCCAGCTGGTTGATGCACTCATTACCCAGGACCGCCGAGTGACAGTGAACGCCATAGCCGCCGTGGTCGCTCCACTGCAATGCACGACCTCATACGGCCAACACAGTCGCGGCACTCCTGCAGAAATTCAAATGGGAGGTTCTCGGCCACCTCCATACAGTCCAGACCTCTCTCCCTGTGATTACGCCATATTTGGTCCCCTGAAAAGGGCTCTGCGGAGGCAACAATTAACCTCGGACGCCGACGTCCAGCTGTTCGTGCGGAACTGGTTCACATCGCAGCCCAGGGAAATTTATGAGACAGCCATTCACCGCCTCGTGTCACAGTGGGACAAGTGCCTCGACAGCCAGGCAAATACTTCTAACATACAGGTACTGGTTTCTGTAATTATGCCTCCGGCTCGTTACTTTTTGAAAGCACCTTATACTACATATAGGCTACTATCCAATAAGATTCACTGTTAAGCTAAGCACAGGACTGATAGTCACAATGTGTTTAGTCTTCAGTGGAACAACAACAACAACAATACAATGTTTCATTTCCTCCTCCTCCTCCTCCTCCTTCTTCTTCTTCTTCTTCTTCTTCTTCTTCGCATTTATTAAAACAATTGTGTTTAAATCCCTTGCCACATTTTGTCGTAATAACCAATGTTCCAATGAATGAAACATGAACCTCATCCTCCAAGTTCTGCCTGCCTTAATTTACACATTTGTGCTCGTGCAACTTAATTGTAGCCCGCAGACATTTCTTTCATCGCGCTCTTCATTTAAACCAGGGCTTGGGAACAAATTGGCGAGCAAGAGCCTCGGTGCGTGACGTCACACATCTCCATAGCAACAGGTTCCATTGTTTCCTTCCAAATACTGTTTCAGGGAGGAGGGTGAACTTCCGTATTACAGTTTGTCGGGTGGTTTCCTCACTGGGTCAGTGGCAGAGTATCCACCTAATGATCCCAAGATCGAGGGTTTGATTCCCAGGCGAGTAAGTCAGAGTTTTCAAGGGCGCCTTTGTTCGTTCCAGTAGCACCAATTACAATAAAATGAAACTGAGCAGTAACGAATGAAAATATAACATGTCGAAGTAATATGAAAAAGGATGTATCTATAAGAAAAGATAAACTCAATAACAACAATAATAATAATAATAATAATAATAATAATTTAATAATAATAATAATAATAATAATAATAATAAAGATGGGAACTGAAAGACGCCTTAGGTTTTGGATACCTTAGTAGTCGGAACAGAACAAGCTGGTCGAGGGACGTGGACATAAAGGATGAAAGGAAGAAGCGATGCCGGAATTATTCTTTTGCCATTTCTTGATTAATGCAGTATTTATTGTATTTGTATATTGGCACAGGCTAGAGAAAAATATGGCTTTTTATCCATGTCTCATTTATGAGTGTATTTATACAGAAGCTACAGATGTACGAAAGGTACTGATTGATGGCATAGCTTAGGCACTCTTTCACTTTACTTCTTCATGACAATTTCGCCTAGGACACCAAGCTGGCTCATCAGCGGGTTCTTGGTGTCCGTGTCCTGTGGGGTCCGGGCACGGATACCAAGAACTCGCTGAAGAGCCAGCTTGGTGTCCTAGGCGAAACCCCACACAAAACACGGCACAAACCTAGACAAATTGCCGAGCTTTAATTCACTGGTCATGAAAGCCAATGTACCAAGTAATACATGTCATTTCTTCCAGGAGTGTATTTACATATTTATACTTTGTGCCCCAGCTAGTGTTGACCGACTGAAGAGCTACAAATAACAGTTTTGTATAGGCAACACTGAAAGAATGGCTTCAAGTCTCTGCATTCCACTTACACACCCAAGTAAACAGAACTACATGGTCAATATGTCTAAAAAGACTCCAAGTGAATCAACAACAACAACAATTCGTATCTGTACCTTCAGGGGATTCATCAAATAGCTTCTGAAATTGGTCACGTGTTTATAAAAATAATCCGATTATGTCGAAATCCCCTTACAAAACAGGAACTCGGGGAGTTAACAAATGTAATAGAACCATTCTACCTTTTTGGGCTTAAATGTGCCTATCACAAACCCTGTCGCAGATAAGCTTCTTACGAACACACACTCATTAATTAGGCGAATGCATCACTCTTTCACAACACTACATTATTGTAGCTTATTTACTTACTGAGATACAACTTTATAAACCCTGCAGCCTAATCAACAGCTTCTCGCTTGGCGACTACAATAGGGAGTTTATTGTTGCTCCATTTAGGGACTTGGTGATGATGAAGATTGTTGTTTTAAGGGGCCAACATCTAGGTTATCGGCCCCTGATGGTTTGGATGATCGGGAAGATGAAAATGAAATGATGATGATGATGATAATTGTTGTTTTAAGGGGCCTAACATCTAGGTTATCGGCCCCAAAATGAAATGCAAACTTAAAACTAATACTAACTACTAACCTACATACTAGAAGAAGAAATGGAAAACTAAAGGAGAATAAGGCAAATAAAGGACAGGAGCAAAAGAAAATGCCCTCAACCCTCGAAGAATGCGGATTGAGGGACTTGGAAGGAAGGAGAGCCATGAAAGGCAGATAGGAAAGTGAAAGAGGAGAGGGTCTAAAGGGAAAAACGGACCCAGCTCAGGAACCCCTCGGGGTCGCCACCTCCCGAACACACCAGCAGTGAGCCCCTGAGGGTGTAGCATTATCTAGGGTGCACCAAAAGTGGTGGAGCTATATACACCTGGCCTCCTTGAGGGCCTTGAGCAGAAGGCAGGAGATAACATGAAAAGAAAAAGAAGGCTGACCCCTCGCAGAAGGAGGGAATCAGAAAAGATGAGACAAGGGCCAATTAAGGCGGGAAAGGAAGAGACTCCCTAGGCCTCAGATACCCTAATACCGTCGGGGTCGGAAGAGAACAAGAGGTGACCAAGTGAGGTCGACAGGAAAGAAGACAGAGAGGAGCCCGGCACAAATAATTGGCAGCAATGCCGGACTCAGCTGGGGCCCCGTGGTCGCCAACCCACGTCCCACTAGATGTGAGCCCCTGGGGGATTAGGGACTTGGACATAGGGTAATAAGCTCTGTGTATTTTGGTCTATGTAGAATTTGACGATTATTGATAGTGTGGTGCCAGTAGTGTTGTGTGCATTTCTTAATTAAGGTTACGATTGGCAAGGGGCAGCCATGACCCACCCGGCATTTGCATGGAGAAGACGAGAGATACAACGGAAATCTCTTTCTAGAATGTCTGAGACGGGAACCAAACCCCACACTTCTCGGTGTTAGCTCACAAACCTGAGTGTGCTCCGTTTCAACCCTCAGCTCAGAATTCAACTAATTATTTTCAAAACTGGAAATCGAACCCATAACGTTCAAGACCACAGGCTCAATAAGTTTCCCAATATATAGGCTATATGCAGATATGAAGAAATAATTCGAAGGGTGGTGGTGGTGGTGGTGGTGGTGGTGGTGGTGGTGGTGGTGGTGGTGGTGGTTCTTCTCCTTCCTCTCCCCCCTTCTTCTTCGTCTTCTTCTTCGCCTTCGTCTTCGCTTTCGTCTTCAACTTCGTCTTCAACTTCGTCTTCGTCTTTCAAATAACTCTTTTGGAGGGTAAATCGGCTACTTTTCTTTGTTCCAAATGTCCTTTATTCTTTGAGGGTGGCGTTTCTATTCTTCCAGTTGTTGTTTTCTTTCTATTAAGACTGCCCCGTTGTGTAGCGACTACCATTCTTGGCTGTAGCACCGGAGGTTCGGGTTCGATTCCCAGCTCTGCCAAAAAAATCTGGTCTGTGGGCTGGAACGGGGGCTCACTCAGCCTGTGAGGCAAAACAGAGAAGAGGTCAGCCATCTTGGATGTGGTTTTCTGTGGTTTCTCAATTCTACTCCAGGCAAATGCCGAGATGGTTCCTAACTTCAGGCCACGCCCGCCACCTTCAGATTTCTTACCTTATTGACAAATACACACACTGGTACAGCCATCACAGTGGCACAAGTTATCAGACAGAAATACACACACACCCAAATAGACGGGGCTAAATGACCAAGATGTCCAAGCCCCTCGAACGAAGTAACAACAAAACAAATTTCTTTCTTTCCTGAAATTCTGCCTTTGAGTTACTTCTCTAAGAAGTGCTCTGTTTCCTATATTATCAGTTTTATTTGCAGCGTTTTAGGTAGATTTCATTAGAAAGCTAACTATTGCAATGGGTCCCATGTTTCGACTTCCGGAAAATTTTGACATATCTTCGCGTTTCACATCCCCCAGACCCCAAAACCACCGTCAGTTCAAAAGTGTATATATAATTTATGTATGTATATCAGTTTCTTGTGGACACGATAACTGTCGTAATTTTGCTCCAATCACTTTGAATTTTTTACATAATATGTATACCCTTAAAATCTCGGTCGAGTTCGTTAATGGCCAAAATCGGTCAAAGGGGGTGAAAATGGGAGGCTTTTTTCGAAAAAGTGAAATATCGCTATAACTCTGTTAATATCTGAAATATTGAATCCATTCAAAGTTCATACTATGTGTCTGACAAGGCCATAAAATTTATGTTTGAAAAGTTTTTTGATAGCACCAACCATTGACCAAAGGGGTGGGAAAAAGTGGGTTTTTCGGGAAACATTAATCATATCTCTGTTAATAGGCACAATATCAAAACCGTACAAAATGGACAATATTCCTCCAATAATTACCTAAAACTTTTGTCTGAAAGAATTTTTGATATGACCCACCATTACGCCACGGAGTGAGCAAAATGATTTAAATTATAAGAAAATGCCAAGTGCCATGAGAGGTTGCCATGACAACTTTACTTTTAATTGATAAGGGATGAGCCATCAGCAGTTGCTATGACAACGCCACTGCACGAGATAACATTCAGTTTTCCATCTGTCTGTGGGAAGCGACTTCGGTATCGGAACTGGTAGCATGCTGAACTTCTATGCCCAAGGTCGCGGGTTCAAACCCGGCTGAAGTCGTCGGATTTACTAAGAGCGCTAAAAAAACTGAGTATGCTTTCCTTCGGAGGGGAAGTTCCAACGTTCGTTGCGAGTTGATGGCTCCGGTGGCATCTAGTAGCCAAGTTCACAGCTAGGTGTCGTTGATGGTAGTATTTTAGGTAGATTTCATTAGAAAGCTAACTATTGCAATGGGTACCATGTTTCGATTTCCGGAAAATTTCGACATATCTTCGCGTTTCACATCCCCCAGACCCCAAAACCACCTGTCGTGACTGTGAGCCTCCATGGTTCAGAACCCAGGACTGCGGTTCGAAGGAACATTATACATAAGGGCAATAGAGTTATTATTATTATTACTAAGTTGGATGTGAGCTTTTGTAAGCCAGAAATGTATTTCTCAGGGATATAAGACTGCTGGAGCCAGGATGTGTACCGAGGTCTGTAAATATTGATAGTACAGGAGTACGTTTGGTCGAGCACTTTGTATTGTAGGGAGAGTGATTCATAGTCACAAGCCAGGCCAGAAATTGAACCTTGGATGTCACGTAGACACGAGTACGGACAGTCGCCGCTAGCTTATGGAGCAGCACTTACTAGGCACTGGGAGTAGAATGGACCACAGGTCTCAGTGGAAGGGAGAGATGGACTCGAGGTCATCTCTAGTTGGATATAATGGTATCCAAAATGGCGAACGGTAGTAGTGGCAGCAAAGTAGTGGCAGCAGAGTCGCAGAGTGACAGAGAATAATTACAGAGTTGTCAGAGAGTAGCATAGTTGTTACAGAGTAGTGGAGCGGCAGAGTAACAGTAGTTTCTCACGCCTCAGTTCTTGCCAGAGTAACGTCGTAACGCGCGCGAGCAGAATTCAGCCTCGCGGAGACATACTAGATGTCAAGTATCAGTAAGACTTAGTAGCGCTATTACAGACCTGCGTGCACTTCCAGCAGTAACTTCACATAATTTGTATATAGTGTATATATACTTCGACTGCCAAGGGCTTAATAAATCGGCAGTAGTCCAAGGGAATATCATCTTTTATTCCGGTAGTTCCGGGACTAGTCTGTAAAACCTCAAGTTCCCTTATCTAGTAGACCGCTCGGCTAGTAGGGAAATCGTCGGAGGAGCTGTCAACCTGCCAGAACGTCTCTCAGGCCAGGTAGGTCACGACAGACCTAACTTCTTGGTGTCAGAAGTGTAGGGTCCCGAGTTCGACGCACTGAACAGAGCAACTACGGAATAAAGAGAGAGATCGCGACATCGCAGAAGAATGTCCGATAAAGACCGCGACAACGCAGAAGATTGTCCGATAAAGACCGCGACAACGCAGAAGATTGTCCGTCCGCGCATCCGCGTAAATCGTACCGAGTGCCGCGCAACGCAGAAGAGAGAAGAAGAAGCCTACTAAGCAGAAGGAGCCGTGCAGTAGCGAGCCATGCCGCCAGCAGAGGGGAGAACCGATAAGCCGCAGTATCCAGTAAGCAGAGACAACAAAGAAGAAGAAGTAGCCGCCAGGTAAGCTAACCTTATTATAATGGCAAGACAGACAAGTGCAGCTACTGGTGTCCAGGTAGAGGAGAGGTTAGCAGAAGTAGATACGGTAAGTACAAGTGGGCCTTTTGTATCAGTGACTGAAGGACATCGCCTGATAGGTCGGGAGTTCGATGGAACACAGCCCGACAGATTACGTGAGTTTGTGGCCAATGTAGACGCTGCTGTTCGCATGGTAAAATACGATGATCAAGAGCTGTTCTTTAAGTATATCCTGACCAAAATCACGGGCAAGGCCCGAGATAAGTTGTTAGTCAGAAGAGATATAAATCACTGGGAGGCTGCCAAGCAGGCATTAGGAGAATACTACGGATTTCAGGGCACATTAGACTTATATATTTGCCAGATGTTTCAACCAGCGCAGGATCCGAGGGAATCAGTGGCTACATGGGCGCATAAGGTAGAAACTCTGTCAGCTGCATTCAGGGAAGCAGTCCTCGACGGAGAGAGCTGGGAGGATAGAGAAGCTCAGCTAAGAATCACAAGAAAAATATGCGTAGCTAGCTTCATACAGGTGTTAAGTAACCCGCGAATCCAAGCTAGGGTCCAGGGCCACGGGGCCATTACTTTCGAGAAAGCGGTAGCCACGGCAAGGCAAGAAGAGGCGGTAATACTCTCAAAGAAGGCACGAGAAGGGTTGCACACGAAACATAGCTCAGGGGTAAGAGCAGTTAAACCCGATCAGGAAAGGAAGGCACCACTAAGGTGGCATACTAAGCCAACACAAGCGAGTGTTAGGGTGGTCTGTTACAATTGTAACAGGGAAGGCCACATCGCACGGGAGTGCAAGGAGGCACGAACCCGAGGTGCACGCACCGCGTTAGGTAGTACACCCAATGTACAGACAGGGGACACCCCAAGTATGATCATATGCAGGTATTGCAAAAAACCGGGACACATAGAGCGCGATTGCCGAAAGAAGCAGAAAGATAAGGAAGCCGTGGCGCCGGAAGCCGTGCGCATGGTTAGGGGGAAGCCTCACATGGAATCGGACAGGAGTAGAACCTGTTACCGTTGTGGGAAGAAAGGGCACGTACAAAAAAATTGCCGACAGACAGCCCAGGTACCACAAGCAGAAGTGGACCGGCGGACGTGCTATACCTGTGGCCGGCTGGGTCACATAAAACGAAATTGTCAGGAGGCCAAGAAAGGCCAGGGCCAGAGTAGGCGCACGGGAGGCAAGGCCATGAAAGGCCGACGCCAGTGCGATGTTTGTGACCGGTGGTCACATGGGACACTGTTGGTTCAAGAGTGGGAAAGGTAATACGAGAAATATCACTCAGACAGGGGCGACAAACTGGAACGGGTCCATAACACAGGGACAGCTATGGAATCCCGTAATTTAAGGAGTCCCAAGGCACGTGACATGGAGGGCACTATATTAATGCATTGTGGGGGGCCTCTGAGGTTTTTAATTGACACTGGCTCCGATGTCAGCCTGGTGAAGAGGCAATCAGTGCCTAAAACAGTTACAATCAGTAGAGGCACCACGATCGAATTAACGGTTGTAAGCGAGGGAACGATTTACACCCAAGGGACCGTTCAGTTTGTTATTGGAGGTACTAAACACACAGTGCATGTGGTGGGCAGTGATTTCCAACTAAGCCAGGATGGTATAATAGGGAGAGACATCCTAGCTGACAGCGTGATCGACTACCGGGAGGGTCATGTTACGATCCACGGTAAAAGATACCCGCTGGGAGCGAGGGAGGCGAAGATAATCAGCCTCGAGCCTCGAACCCAGAAGGTAGTAGTCATTGAAGTCGATAAGAATCTACCAGTGGGAATTATTGAGAGGGCCGAGGTGGCACCAGGGGTTTACCTCGCAGAGTGTCTAACTAGGTCAGAGCACAACGAGGCAGTAGTCAGCATGATGAACACTACTGAGGAGGAAGTGACTCTGTACAGCCCTCGAGTGCGAATGCAGGAGGTGGATAACACCTGCCTGGCAGAAGTACGCAAGGTACAGCAAGGCAGTAAGGCGGTAACCGGAGAACCGGCTACTCAGAAGCCCAGATCACGCCGAGTGATAGACTGCTAGCGAGTAGACCATCTCACGCAGGTAGATAAGGAAGGTATATACGCCATCTGTGCGGAATACAATGACATCTTCCACCTTGAGGGAGATAAGCTCACATGCACGGAAGTTATACGTCACGAGATCCCAACGCCCCGGGATCAACCCCCGATTAATGTGCGGCCGTATAGGCTGCCGGAGGCACAAAAGGGAGAAATACAAGCGCAGATAGATAAGATGCTAGGTGATGAAATTATTGTACCTAGTACATCCCCTTGGAATGCACCATTGTTGCTAGTACCGAAGAAAATGGATGCGTCAGGTAAGCAAAAGTGGAGAGTTGTGATTGACTTCCGAAAATTGAACGAAGTAACGATAGGAGTTAGTTATCCCCTCCCACTCATCTCAGAGCTATTAGATGCTCTAGGTAAGGCCAGGTATTTCAGTACACTTGACCTTTGCAGCGGTTATTATCAGGTGTTATTAAAACCGGAAGACAGGCCCAAGACAGCTTTTTCAGCATTAGGGCGCAAGTACGAATTTGCAAAGATGCCCATGGGGTTGAAGGATGCGCCAGCCACATTCACAAGGCTGATGAATGCAGTGCTTACCGGATTGACAGGTATTCAGTGTCTGTGCTATCTAGATGATATAATAGTGTATGGTAGCTCAATAGAGGAGCACAATGCTAAGTTAAGAGATGTTTTTCAAAGGCTGAGAGAAAATACGTTGAAGCTCCAGCCAGATAAGTGTGAGTTCCTGAGGACTGAAGTGACGTTCTTAGGGCATGTAATTACTGAAGGGGGAGTCTTACCAGACTCACGAAAGGTGCAGGCCGTGAAGGATTTTCCGAGGCCTACCACGAGCCGCCAGATTAAACAATTCTGCGGGCTCAGTGGGTATTATAGGAGGTTTATACCCAATTATAGTAAGATCGCGAAGCCACTATATGAATTAGTGAAGAAGGACGTTCCCTTCGTGTGGGGGGATGCACAGGAACAAGCGTTCGAAACGCTAAAGCAAAAACTCATTGAAGAACCTATTCTGCAGTACCCAGATTTTGAAAAGCCATTCGTTCTTACCACAGATGCTAGCAACGAAGCAGTGGGGGCCGTATTGTCACAAGGGCCCGTGGGTAAAGATCTCCCCGTAGCATATGCAAGCAGGACGCTTAATAAGGCAGAAAGAAATTACAGCGTCACAGAAAAAGAATTATTAGGCATTGTTTGGGGTGTAAAGTATTTCAGGCCGTATTTGTTCGGACGGCATTTCACAGTGGTGACAGATCACAAGCCGCTGAAGTGGGTGTTCAATGTTCAAGACCCATCGTCACGCCTGCTAAAGTTCCGATTGAAATTGGCAGAGTATGATTTTGAAATCATTTACAAGCAGGGCAAGCAGAACTGCAATGCTGATGCGCTTAGCAGGAATCCCACTGATGCACAGTGTCAAGCGCGAGTGATCAACTCGGCTGGGCACGAGTTACGGCAGGGGGCGGCCGTGGCCACTCATATGGAAACTCGTAGGAGGGTAGCAACGACTTCAAAACCCGAGGACGCTACGGTAGAGGGAATTGAAGCAGACGGTAGTGAGGTCTCCGAGGACGCTAACGCAGAGGAGTCCACGCCCGAAGACAGCTTACCCGAGGTAACCGAGTTGCAGGAGGCTGAGAAATTGGCCATCCTGAAGGAGTGTCATGATTCCTTGGTTGGAGGACACCAGGGAATAGCCCGCACGTACGCCAGGGTACGTGAACGATTACAGTGGAAGGGAATGAAAGGTGACATTGAGCGTTATATACGCTCGTGTCCTTCATGCCAAAAGAATAAGGGGACTAGACCAGACGTCAGAGCGCCAATGGTAATTACGGACACCCCTAGCACGGTCTTTGAGAAGGTATCTCTGGATGTGGTGGGTCCACTTCCGGTGACAGAGCTTGGCAATAAGTATATTTTGACATGCCAGGACCAACTGTCGAAGTACTTGGTAGCTAGTGCCATGCCGAATCAGGAGGCTGAAACAGTGGCACGGACGCTAATTAATAATGTTATAAGCATTTACGGGATACCGGGGCAGATTCTCACTGACCAGGGTAGTAACTTCATGAGCGAAGTTTTCAAAGCACTTTGCAAGAAACTGCGAATTAGGAAAACAAACACAAGCGCTTTCAGACCACAGTCCAACGGTAGCGTAGAGAGATCTCACAAGGTACTAGCAGAGTACCTGAGGCATTATGTTTGCTCAAGTGAAAAAAATGACTGGGATAAGTATCTGCCCACAGCGAGCTTTGTAAATAATACCACCAAGAGTACTAGCACAGGGTTTACACCCTACGAGCTTATTTTTGGAAGGAAGGCGAATATACCAGGTGTATTGCAAAAGCCACCTGAGGTGGATTATAACGAACATAAGAATGTGGTAGAGGAGCTGACGTCACAGCTCAGGAGGAATCATGAAACCGCTAGGAGGACGCTAGTTGAGCGTAAAGAACTGGAAAAGGCTAATTACGATAAAAAGCAGAACGAAGTCACATTTCGAATTGGTGACAAGGTACTCTTGCGTAATGATGCATTGCGAAGAGGACGATCTAAAAAGCTGAGTCCGCCATTTGTAGGACCTTATGAGGTAGTGGACGTTTCAGGGGTAAATTGTACCCTACTGCTTAGTAAGAAAGGCCAGAAGAGTCAAGGTGCATAAGAATCGGTTGAAAATGTACTTGTAAAAGGACTCCAACGGGTTTAGAACCCGGGTGGGTGCAGAAGCAGCACAGAACGGATTAAGGAGTAAGGACATATATACACGGTTAGCAGACTACAATGACAGCTAAGGGTTAACACAGCTGTAAGAGATTGTGTGCGAATGGAGTCAATATAGTTTATCAGTAGGCACACAATAATATTTGAACAACGGACAAAAGAGGCGAGCAGCCTAAATAACGCACTGGGTGACGTGAGTTCTGTAAGACGAAATACAGGGATGTCCATAGTGGCCCCTGAGCGGCCATTCTGAGGAAGCTAAACTCCCCCGTG
The DNA here is from genome assembly GCA_946902985.2 of Meconema thalassinum. Lineage (NCBI taxonomy): Eukaryota > Metazoa > Arthropoda > Insecta > Orthoptera > Tettigoniidae > Meconema > Meconema thalassinum. Next base: position 184,652,832 of record OX336393.1, read on the forward strand.
TGGGTGGCGGGAACCATTGGAACGTTTAGACACGTGATCATTGGTGTTAGAATACCCCCAACAGTGAGCCTGCTGTGTCGTAAGAGGCGACAGAAAAGAGGTGTAGCCTGATGACCACGTTGACCTACTGGTCAGGCAGGCGCGAATCCCGGTGAGTAGCTCTGTGTAATTGCGCCATATGTTATTACTGGCAGCCCCAGGTATGCGAAGGCCTGCCTATGATAATATATGGAAACCAATCAATGGCATAAGGGTGAATCAGAGACACCTGTGGTAACGGTACAAATTATTAAGGGACACATACGTGTGTATAGCAAGTAGAGAAGAAGTGCTCTAAGAGGCACATTTGTGAAAAGCGAAGAGTCAGAAACTCAAATTTCGGCCACGACGAAGTTACACACCCCTTCGTCTCAATGGCAGCTAGGAAGATAGCGACAGCTGCTGGTAGGGTTCTTTAATACCCCGCCAAGCTACGGAAAACAAAATTGGGTCGTATTAGAAATTTTAACAGTCAGACGAACAGAGGTTCGACGGGTGGCACTGAGGTGCTCGTAAGTAAAGGGTTGCACGAAGGCGAGCGTGTAGCCTATATGTGACTCGTCACCCCTAGGGTAGTCGCGGATACGCACCCGTTAGGACAGGGGTAGGGAAAACCGGAAATTAGCTTAGATGAAATGAAACAGAAACCGAGCCATGAAAGGCACATATTGAGAGCATTCAGTAAAATGCAAACGGCATTAGTGTAGCCATCCCCGAGGTGGGATGTGAAGCCGAGTCTCTATGTAACAGAACTCGAAGTTAAGGGAGCAAGTTTTTGAACTTAGTGTATGACACTGCTGATAGTTTTGTAGCCGCATGCCTAAGCCAGGATGCGAAGCAAAGTCTTTTGAGACTGAGACTTTGGATTTTGAAGTAGATAAAAAAATTGGTGAAATGTCAGTAAGGTAGGTTCAGTAGCCAAAGCGTTATTTGGAACATTAAATCAGGATGATGCAGATAAATATGAGTCACAAATAAGTGAGTTAGAGAGAGAGAGCAACTCTCAATGATTAAGGTCACTAAAGAACAGATGTTAGTGGTTAAGTCCACGTTACAAACCATGAACAGCACCTTCTACGATGTAACTGCAAACGAGCAGAGGTTGACTCAGGGTTTAAATGAAATCAGGACATATTTGTCCAATAGTACGCTTCGGATTACAGAAGCATTTGAGCAAGCAGAGTTAGAAATCTCATTAAACAGGCATTTAATTGAGATAGAAGGCTTACTTGTACAGCTGTATGAGCAGTACAGTGTGGTACTGTCAGGCATCATGAATGCACAGGTAGGAGTCATCCAGGTACACATAATATCACCGGATGACATCATAGAAAGTTATAAGAAAGCCCAGGAGGATTTTCCAAAGGGGTTATCCTTGCCATTTGAACTAAGGTCAGCTTACGGTTACCTAGTCTACAAGGTGGCCACAGTGGAAGTGTTTACAAGTGAAAATTATCTTGTGTATGTTATAAGGACACCCCTTACAGACAGAGTGGTTTATAGTGTGTATCATATGATCCCATTCCCCACCTACATGTAGAGTAATCCCCACCATTTTGTGTACATCCAAGAGGCCAAGGACTATATACTGATGGACAAAGAAAAGCAGACATTTGCGCAATTAGATAGGGAACAGGTGAGGCAGTGTAAGGTAGTGTCTGCCACGTGGAGGTTGTGTCATGCTCAGTTCCCTGTTAATATGGTTCACTCGCAAGACAGTTGCGCAGTGAAGATACTCAGTGGAGTTAGTCAGGTACCGGAGAATTGTGATAAGAGAGTACTACCAGTACAGCGATTGCTGTGGATACCTATAAGGGAAAACAGGTATATTTATGTGTCTCCAGGCGAGACAAGGGTCACCTGCATGTGTAAGGACACTACAAGTGATATTGGATTAACTGGCACAGGTATTGTTGTGTTAAGTCCAGGGTGTACGTTGTACAGCCCACATAGTAAGGTACAAGGGGTAGGTAAAATAAACACTACTCGAAGTAAGGACTTAGTGCCAGATTTGATACTTAATTATGACTGCTGCGAGCAGATTGGTAGTGAGATTAAGTTAGAGCAGGTACCGGAGGTTAATAAACTGCCACTGAATAATTTGTTAAATCATGTGAATGATTTAAAGTGGGCCACGCACAAAACAGAAGAGGTGGAGGACTTGGTAAGAAAACAAGAAGAAGACATACAAAGTCAGATGATGTATAAACATTTCAATGTATATAAGTATATTGTACTAACTATAGCAGGTACAATTGGGATAATTTTATGGTGCTATTGTTGCAATTGTTGTAGTGATTGCCCTAAATTAGGGTTTCCAGCCAAAAAATGGTTTGATGATGCAAGGTCACATTGCCCAAATATTTGCATAAGGCAAACAGTAATTACGAGGGAAGGTAAGGCTAAGACTTCAGATGAGGATATTACGATATTCCAACGTCCCAGGCAACTTCGGGGACGCCCGGAGATGTCTGAGGAAATCCTGGAATTAGAATCTGGGCCTGCTGAAGGACGCTTCGGTACGCCTACGAGGGCCATTATAAATTCAGATATGAGTGCGAGTCAGGTCGTATTACAGCCTTCACCCTCAACGCAAAGTCGCAGATCATTACGACTCGACAGTAACCGAGGGTAATATTGGGACAGAAATGAATGCAAGGAAGATTGCACCCATTTCTTCCCTGGGGAGGGAGGTGTCGTGACTGTGAGCCTCCATGGTTCAGAACCCAGGACTGCGGTTCGAAGGAACATTATACATAAGGGAAATAGAGTTATTATTATTATTACTAAGTTGGATGTGAGCTTTTGTAAGCCAAAAATGTATTTCTCAGGGATATAAGACTGCTGGAGCCAGGATGTGTACCGAGGTCTGTAAATATTGATAGTGCAGGAGTACGTTTGGTCGAGCACTTTGTATTGTAGGGAGAGTGATTCATAGTCACAAGCCAGGCCAGAAATTGAACCTTGGATGTCACGTAGACACGAGTACGGACAGTCGCCGCTAGCTTATGGAGCAGCACTTACTAGGCACTGGGAGTAGAATGGACCACAGGTCTCAGTGGAAGGGAGAGATGGACTCGAGGTCATCTCTAGTTGGATATAATGGTATCCAAAATGGCGAACGGTAGTAGTGGCAGCAAAGTAGTGGCAGCAGAGTCGCAGAGTGACAGAGAATAATTACAGAGTTGTCAGAGAGTAGCATAGTTGTTACAGAGTAGTGGAGCGGCAGAGTAACAGTAGTTTCTCACGCCTCAGTTCTTGCCAGAGTAACGTCGTAACGCGCACGAGCAGAATTCAGCCTCGCGGAGACATACTAGATGTCAAGTATCAGTAAGACTTAGTAGCGCTATTACAGACCTGCGTGCACTTCCAGCAGTAACTTCACATAATTTGTATATAGTGTATATATACTTCGACTGCCAAGGGCTTAATAAATCGGCAGTAGTCCAAGGGAATATCATCTTTTATTCCGGTAGTTCCGGGACTAGTCTGTAAAACCTCAAGTTCCCTTATCTAGTAGACCGCTCGGCTAGTAGGGAAATCGTCGGAGGAGCTGTCAACCTGCCAGAACGTCTCTCAGGCCAGGTAGGTCACGACACACCGACAGTTCAAAAGTTTATATATAATTTATGTATATATATCAGTTTCTTGTGGACACGATAACTGCCGTAATTTTGCACCAATCACTTTGCATTTCTTACTGAATATGTGTACCCATAAAATCTCGGTCGAGTTCGTTACTGGGCTAAATCGGTCCAAGGGGATGAAAATGGGGGACTTTTTTCGAAAAAATGAAATATTGCTATAACTCTCTTAATATGTGAAATATCGAATCCGTTCAAAGTTCATACTATGTGCCGGATAAAGGTCAAAAATTTACGTTTGAAGAGTTTTTTTATAGCACCAACCATTGACCAAAGGGGTGGGAAAAAGTGGGTTTTTCGGGAAACATTAATCATATCTCTGTTAATAGGCACAATATCAAAACCGTACAAAATGGACAATATTCCCCTAATAATTACCTAAAACTTTTGTCTGAAAGAATTTTTGATATGACCCACCATTACGCCAAGGAATGAGAAAAATGATTTCGGAATTATAAGAAAATGCCAAGAGCTATCAGTGGTTGCCATGGCAACACTACTAAATTGATGAGGGATGAGCCATCAGACGTTGCCTTGACAACGCACTTGCGCGAGATCAGATTCAGATTTCCTTCTGACTAAGTGTGAAGCGGCTTCGGTGACGTAACTGGTAGCATGCCCAAGGTCGGGGGTTCAAAGCCGGCCAAAGTCATCGGATTTTCTAAGAGCGCTAAAAATCCCTCAGTATGCTTTCCTTTGGAGGGGAGGTTCCAACGTTCGTTGCGAGTTGCTGATTGCGGTGGCATCTAGTAGCCAAGTTCACAGTGAGGTGTCGTTGACGGTAGTATCTGGTAGCAACATTAGGAACTACTGCTTGAAATTGAGCGCCTGCATTCCTTACCTGAATTACAGACTAATACAGCCATCACAATTCACACCGTTTATCAGACAGATTCTACACTCACCCAAAGTACACGGGGTTACATGACCGCGTTGTCGCAGCCCCTAAACTGAGGAACCAACCAACATCTCTGCGGGAGATATAATTTTGCGTGAAGAAATAACAGACCGTTACATAGTTACACATCAGTGTCGAAACCTTGCATAAGGACAGTGTGGCCACAAGTATAATAATGGACTCCTAATGACAAGAAGGTTACCGTCATCATAAGACAATAAAATGTTTACAATATGCATAAAATGACGAAAAACAAAGTTAATTAATCTCCAATTATAAAATACTTTCTCGCAATAAATGAGGTCTGATCCTTCTACGAAAACCTGCATATTCTGCCTATTTTCGCCTATCCCCAAGTTTGTCCGGTGAAATCTACCTCCGCCTTCCGGCGTGCCGAGAGGACTTTTTTTTTCTTGTTTCAATTTCAGTGAACTACGTTGGTTTGGACTTGTAACTGTTAATTAATGAATGTATTGTGCACAATGTGTAACTGTTTAATAAGTTATAGATCTGTTTGATTAGTGTGTTAATATGCATTCGGTAAATGTGTCCATAAGCTGTAATTTCCCTCTCCCTCATTACATCAGGTAGGTTTACAACTTTCAAATATTAGTCTATATTCTACATTATTCAGAACCTCCGTGGCATAGGCGGCAGCACGCCAGCCTCTCACTGCTGGGTCCGTGGTTCAAATCCCGGTCACTCCATGTGAGATTTGTGTTAGACAAAGCGGAGGCAGACAGGTTTTTCTCCGGGTACTCCGGTTTTCCCTGTCACAAATTTCATTCCAGCAACACTCTCCACTATCATTTCATTTCATCTGTCATTCATTCCACCATTGCCCCAGGGGAGTGCGGCAGGCTTCGGCGGCCAGCACAGTTCATATCCTCGCCGCTAGATGGGGGCTTCATTCATTCCATTCCCTGACCCGGTCAGTCGACTGGAAACGGGCTGTGGATTTTCATTTTCATTTTCATTCTGCATTATTATTACTTTTATGTTCGACCCTGACTATTATATGTCAGAAAACTGTATCATAATGATGGTCATCATAACACTATTTTTCATTATGAAACAGTTTCTCCCATCAATCACAGCTCTAGAAACAGTTGTTTGACCAATTAGATAAGGTTAGCATCGCACCTGTGCTGAGTTCCAAAGCCATCTAATTTAAATTTCACTGCGTTGCCTAGTGTCATAGTGGGGTAATCGAGGAGGTCATGTTCAAATACAAGGCATTCTCTGCGTCCCATGCACTCTGTTCAGTACATAAAACTGGCGAAATCTCGACATATATTTATGAATATTCATGTTCGAACATAAAATAGTTATAATAATTATCGTGGAACATAAACAGTCGCATGCAACTCGCCTATAATGATAATTAAGACACTCGTATGGAAATTATAAAACTCGCATACGCTCGTTTTATAAACATTCTCGTGTCTTAATTATTGCCATTATAGGCCCGTAGCATAATGTACTATTATGTTCGACCCTCACTATTATGTGTCAGAAAACTGTATCATAATGATGGTCATTATAACACTGTTTTTCATTATGATACAGTTTCTCCAGCCAATCAGAGCTCGTTCATTGACCAATTAGGTAACGATACCTTCACGCATGCGCTCAAAATCCAACATGTCGGACATAAACACAACATCGAACTATAATAAATTACCGACATGGAATACGCACCGTCCATATGTTCACGTAAATAAACTGGCGAATATGAGACAAGAAATAGCACTGTACCTTAATATCACCAAAACTAATTTCTACACAGCGCATTCATTGCCTTCAAACGACTCCGGTGACAATATTACTGAGGGACGGCAGATGTAAACATATGGCCTGCATATGGCATTGCAAGCACACAGAGCGCATGCGTCGGTCGTTCAGAGATCTTGAAAGACAGAGATATACCCAGCGCTCGCTCTTCGATCACAAAATTCATGTGGCTGACTCTCAACAGATATTTATGAATATTTATGTTAAAACATATAATAAAGTTATAATTATCGTCGAACATAAGCAGTCGTATGCAACTCGCCTATAATGGTAATTAAGACACTCGTATGGAAATTATAAAACTCGCATACGCTCATTTTATAAAAATACTCGTGTCTTAATTATAGCCATTATAGGCTCGTTGCATAATGTACTATTATGACACAGTATTTTTCACAAAATTATTTATTATTATTAGTATTATTAATATAAATATTAGCCTATTTTCAATTTTGAAAAAATAGGCTTATGAGATCACCTTTTGTCCGTGTGTGTGTGCGTGTGTGTGTGTGTGATTCGTGTGTGTGTCCCCCCCTAATAAAATCTAAACGACTGGAGAGATTTCAATGAAACTCGGTAAGTTCATATCTCTATTCCGGGCGACCCCGACCGTGCCCTTTAAATTTTGTTACGTCTCACCAATCCAACATGGCGGCTGTGCGAAATATTTCACCAGCATTCAATATCTCCGAAACTATTCCCGATATCACCCTGGAATTTATTACGGTGATAAAGGGAACTACTAGAAGGTCACCTATATAACTTTTGAAAAACTGGTAACTACAAAACCAACATGGCGGCCAAGCGAATTTGCGACTTTTAAATGGACGTTTCTCGCGATTTAACCAACCAAACGCAATGAAACTTGGCACAGTATATGTTTATATACATTGTAATGCACCGACATCAAACTTCGTTCACTTGTTTACATAACCTCAAAATGGCGGCTGTGCGAAATATTTACAGGCATTCAATATCTCCGAAACTATTTATGATATCAACCTGAAATTTTGTTCGGTGATAAAGAGCACTGCTACAAGTTTATCTATGTAACTTTCAAAAACCTCTAAACTACGAAACGAACATGGCGGCCAAGCGAAGTTGAAACATTCTAATACAGTTTTCTCGTGATTTAATCATATGAGCGCATTGAAATGTGGTACAGTAAATGATTATACATATTGTCATTCACTGACATATAATTTTGTTCAATTGTTTACATAAACTGAAGATGGCGGCTGTGCGAAATTTTAAAATTAAGTTTTTATGCTTGTGTCGTAATCATGCGATCGAAGTGAAAGTTTGAATAATGAAGCTACGTAATAATTTTCTTTTAATGGTACATAATTCTATGGCCTATACATATAACATTCCAAAATGGCGAGCATCCGAAATATTTTGACGGTTCTCAATATCTAAGAATCTTTTCCAGCAATCAAACTGATTTGTTTTATGTTCATAGAGGCTTTGAACATAAGTTCACCTATATGACTTTCAGTAACCCGGTAAGCACAAATATAAATATTTAAATGGACATTTCTCGCGATTTAACTATCTGAGTGCAGTGAAACTTTGCACGTTAATGTTTATATAAATGTTAATCCACTGGTATCTAATTTATTTCAATTGTTTTCATAACCACAAGATGGCAGCTGTGCGAAATTTTAAAATCTCGTTTTTACTTCTTGTGTCCTAATCATGCGATTGAAGTCTGAAAACCACACGTACACAATAATCTTCATGTAGTAGTACATAAATAAAAATCCAACCTGGCTACCATCTGCAATATTTAGTCGGTTCTCAGTATCTACGAATCTAACATAGCAATCAAACTGAAATTTTGTATGTTGATAGAGGCAATTAATATGATTAGGATATATGAAAATAGGCTGTATAGTTCTTCACGGAACTACTTGTTTTTACTATTATTATTATCATCACCGTTATTCAGAGATCATAGTCTATTAAAATAAAAATCAAGTATGCAGATTACATTGAATTAAAGCCTAATCATCACCTTAATTTAGACCACTGCCAATGAATTTATGAACTATCCTAGTTGAAGCCAATATAACTGCCTTCGGTAATTAATTTATACAAGTTAGTGTTCGGATCAAGCTCCGTTAGCCCTTGAAGGAGGAACCACACTAGTGCTTGGGATGACTACTCGTACAATTCGAACTCTCTTGACATGCCATTGGCTTGATAGGCTTGTATACTTTTACGGCATGTTTAGCCTGCAGGTTGTGCGTATTCGGAATGGCAACATCAATCAGCGTGACTTCCTTCAATCTAATGTTGAAGATCACTATGTCAGCCCTATTATGTTTCCCTGTCCTTTCGGTGAGCATTGTCCGAACCCAATACAGTCTGCAATGTTCATTTTCAGCCACACTCTCTGAAATGCTGGTAGTACAAAACCTTGTTCTGTTTTAAGAATTGGAATTTCCCAGCTAGCTCTTGGTGCAAGGATTTTTGATACACCAACATGCCTGCACATATATTATTATTATTATTAGTAGTAGTAGTAGTAGTAGTAGTATTTCTATTATTGCTAACAAAGGTCCTACAGTAAAGTTTTACTTGAATGCGACTTTGAGCACTACTAGTGGTAAAGTAATGCATCTGTAGAGAAAGGGAGATGCAGAGAGAGCACAGTAGAGGTCAGAGGCTGGCGTTAATTAAAAATGTTATTACCTGATGTAAATCTCGCACCGTGGCGTCACTTTACACCTCGTTGATTCGAGGTATCGACAACACCTTCATTAGTGAGAATGAGGGAACAAAATGACGGACTTGCTCTTATAATGAGGCACCAAGCACGGGCACTGTCCGCTTTGGGGAAGGCAGGGCTGACTTTCTCCCCCAAGTACTTACGAAAACATTCATTTATTCGTTCAACAGAAGGTCTCCTCGGTTTCTTTATTTATTTATTTCTTTTCCTTTCTTTCTTTTCTTTTCATTTTTTCAGTTATTCATTTATTTATTTATTTATTTCCTTCTCTATTTATTTGTTTATTTATATTTATTTATTTCCTTTTTGTTTCTTTCTTTCTTTCTTTCTTTCTTTCTTTCTTTCTTTCTCTCCTTCCTTCTTCCTTCGCTCTTTATATATTTATTTATTACTTTATTTCTTTCTTTCGTTCTTTCCTCCTTTCATTCTTTCTGTTTCCTTACCTTATATTTCTTACTTTATTTTTATTTTTATTTATTTATTTATTTATTTATTTATGTATTTTTGGTTCGCTGAGGCTCCTTAGACCACGTGGCGAGCTGTCTCCTTAGCCCAATATTCCTTCATCTATACACTATGGGTTGCTTTCCTTTCCTGAGTCCGCTCATTTATTTATTTGTTTATTTATTTCCTTCTTTCCTTCCTTCCTTCCTTCCTTCTTTCATTCATTCTTTCCTTCCATCTTTCTTTCCTCCTCTATTTATTTCCTTACTTTTTCATTTCATTCCTTCTTTACTTCTTTCTTTCTTTCTTTCTTTCTTCCTTTCCTTCTTTACTTCTTTCCTTCTATCTTCCTTTCTTTCTTTCCTTCCTTTTTGATCTCTTGCTTGCTTGCTTGCACCCATGAGGTCTGGATTTGATTCCTACCTCAGCTATCCTAGAAGTGGTTTACCGTAGTTTCTCATACCTGTTCTACGCAAACGCCACGAGAGAACTTTAGGCCACGGCTACCTTCTTACCAATCCCAGCCCAAGTGTACTTATTAGTACAGACACCAGCATAATAAAAGATACACTGGTCGACAAAATGAACATTAAATACTGTAATCTCCAGACATGAAACTACATTCCACCTAATCACCTTTTATACTGATAAAGTAAATGTTTGTAGTTTTTAACCCACCACGAATTAATTTTTAGTACCGTAATTCGATATAATTTCTAACATATACAATATTCATAAAACACACATAAATGCGAAGTGACAATATATATATATATATATATATATATAAGTAGTTATTCCTTACAGACACGGACTATTCATGCAAGTAACGCTTCACGGCAACTAAGTTATAGTAATGTCCACAAATAAGGTGGACAGACTTGAAAGCCAGAAAGATCTTGAAGATGGTCGTAGACTGTTGACATTCTGCCATGACATCGCAATCATAAACTGGCTCCAGAAACACTGGTGACGCTTCTACACCATCTAAATGTCTTAGTAAAATCTATCATTGACATCAGCGATTATGACAGGAATAAATCTAAATTCTAAGCGAATGAAGAAAATGATGTTTGAATGGCATGCCACTTACTGGGCACTCCTTAATTGTAACCATGACGTGTTGTATTACTCTACATAAGAAGCTTATGCAAAGTTACTTGAAATATTTCCAAGCACCTACTTTAACATCAGTCATAGTTTCTTTGAGTATTTGAAATCGCTGTAAATCTCTTATCTATGATCCCACAAGAGATGGCTTTTACGAAGGTTTCAATAGAAAGCTGCCTATTTCTTACTTTTTCAAGTGACATATTAAAACATTTACACTGGAATACACCAATATCTTTTCATTTACTCTCCTAAGTGTACATATTTCACAGAATGACATCAGCTCGCAATTTGTGAATGATCACAACGAACCTTGAATTCTGTCCGAACTACACGCATCAAAAGAAAAGCTTTTCATATTGCTACTTGCACAGTGGGGATGAAAGTGAGGACGGACTCATTTATTAAGCAGTGTCCACGCCTGCTCTACACAATTGAGATCGGGAGCGTAGGCAGGCCATTCTGTAACAGAGTGGATGTGAAACCACCATGTTCCTAGCTGAATCACAGCACTCCCCTTTTCTGTAACCATGAGGACTCGTAGTTCTCACGAAACAGCCCTCCTGTAATTAACATTGCTTTATTGGTCTGGTTAATCATTTTAACATTTTAACTTACCAGTCTGGCTTCCCTCGAATCTTGATATCTCCCCTAGTCTCATCCTTCACCTCTGTCTGAATTTCTGAACCCTGCTTACAGCTGCAGTCATTCCGACGTAGGAGTGCCCTCGTAACACCGACATTTATGATTATTTATGCATGCTATTCCATAAGAACAGGTTACATTATTTAAGTGACCTGGACCTCGTGACAATTAAAGAATAACAGAACCTCTCTTGGAGGCTGCAGCTGCGTCATTAAGATATATCTTAAAGAATTATTACATTTTTTAACGTGATCTCTGACCTAGTAATCGAATCATTCAGCTTCAGAGCAAAGTAATGTCCCTTCAAAACGTATAAATAGCCAGGGAAGTGCACCCTGTGCGTCAGTTGCTATAACACCATCTACGAGAGACTGTGTTAGTCAACTTATCGAGATGACGCTTTGAAAACTCCGCACTTAGCTGTCCAGCTCTGGCCCAGCGTATATCGCTGATATACGCTGATGATGTCAACGACGAATATCTTCATTTGGCTGAGTTCAGGTAAGAACTAAAAATCTCAATTCGCTTGTTGCATCGCAGAAGGCTTCACTCTGAATGTATAATAACTTTAATAGTGAAGACATAGTTTTCTTCACCACTTTCTATCTTGTTTAAACGGTGATGCCTATGTGAGGTATTTACCCTTAAAGTGGGCCAAGTACTGGCTGTTCATCATTGTTGCTTCTGTGTTCAGAGTGTAACACAGACGCAGTAGTATGATTGTTATAATCGCGATTTAAACATAGTCTAGCATATACTTATAATTGTAACATTATCCTTTTTGTCACTGATTCAGAGTGGAATAAATTTCCTCATACACTAAACTTGTCTGTGCATGTAATTCTTTTCTCTCTCTGTGTGTGTGTGTGTGTGTGTGTGTGTGTGTGTGTATTAATATTGAGTTGTGGCCAGTCGGTCATTAGAACCCAAGATGAGAGTTACTCGTTCGTGTAACGGCACACAAAATGAGATAACAGAACTATATGATATTATGTACATCAATATTCTTCAAGGTATTCTGGTCTTGAAGACTGGCGGGATTTGGATTTCAAACCAACGCCCGCAAGAAAGCGCGGACAAGCATTTCCCAACCCGCTCGTTCGAGCCGCGCTGCGTAACAATTCCTATCTGTGAATACCATTCTCCTGAAGAAAGGCATTGTGCGGGCGAGCGTTATCGTCCACGAAAGTGAAATTTGGACCGTAATTGTCAGCATAGCCTTTCACTATAGGTGCCAGGATAGTGTCCCTGTAACGTATACCTGTCGTACACCCTGGGATGTACACAAGAGAGGTTCGGCGACCATACATGATGCCACCCCAATACACTGCACCGCCTCCTCCCTGCTGGCATCAGTCTCGGATGTATTGGTCGTGATATGTTCACCGGGTCGTCTCCACACTCGTACTGATATATCCTCATTGACACAGCCGATATACACGCTCACAAGAACGAATAATTGATTTGAGATCATTACGACTCTTGGCCAGCAATAGGCAAAACTTTTTTGATGTGTGTAAATCTACCGTACGAGTACATTTTATGTCAACAGGGTTGTTTTCTGTAGAAATGCTTTCCTTCCCTGAGCCAACCTCCTGTTTTTATATCCTCTATGCTCAGTCCATTACTGGTTACTATGCTTCCTAAGTAGCAAAAGTAACCTACTTACTTCAAGTATTATTAATAATATGAGTGTGGAGTAAACTCCGTACATTTTGGGCCCCAAGAATAATTGTGACTTATTTCCGTATAGAACAGACCTGTAAAATGCTACCACATGCATGTCGCAAAAAGTAGAAAGCATTACCCTGGAGGCAGATTACAAGCTCTAATGCTAATTCCCGTGTCTCTGAAAGGGTGGGGCTAAAAGCTTCCTAATTACTAATCTAATTAAAGCAAGAATAACCAACAAAACAGGCCAATGTCACTTTCCTTGGCGCCTAGTTTTCTTCTCTTTGCACTGTAAAGGTCAGCATAACATAGCCGTACTAGACCGCCTTGTGGTGAAGCGATAGCATTCTTGTCTGTCACCCCAAAGATTTTTGATTACGGTGTGAGGGCTGGACCGGGGTACACTCAGCATCGTGAGACAAAACTTATGTGAGCTCGATTCCCACCCGGAAGTGGTTTACCATAGTTACTCCACTTCTAATCCAAGAAAATGCCGGGATGGTTCCTCACTTAGGCCAACGCCATCTCCTTTCCAATCTTGGCCTGAATTACACATACACACACACTAATACAGCCATCACAATGACCCAGGCTATCAGCCAAATACAGTATTACACACACCCCCCTGAGTACACGGGGCTAAACGACCACGATGGCCACACCCCTCAAATAAAACAACAACACCATTATCGTGTGGAAGCCATTTTAGCCTATTTTCATTTATGAAAAAAATAGGCTTATGAGATCACCTTTTGTCCGTGTGTCTGTCTGTGTGTGCGTGTGTGATGGCGTGTATAATGGCGTGTGTGACGGCGTGTGTGATGGTGTGTGTCCCCCTAATAACTTCTAAACGGCTGGAGCGATTAGAATGACACTCGGTAAGTTAATAGCACTATTCCGGACGACCCCGACCGTATCCTTCAGATTTTGTTACGTCTCACCAATCCAACATGGCGGCTATGAGAAATATTTCACCAGCATTCAATATCTCCGAAACTATTACAGATAACAACCTGGAAAATTTTACGGTGATAAAGGGAACTACTAGAAGTTCACCTATGTGCCTTTTGTAAATCTAGTAACTACAAAACCAACATGGCGGCCAAGCAAAGTTGCGACTTTTAAATAGACGTTTCTCGCGATTTATTTTCAATTGTTTCCATAATTACAAGATGGCAGCTGTGCGAAATTTTAAAATCTCGTTTTTACTTCTTGTGTCCTAATGATGCGATTGAAGTTTGAATACTACACGTACACAATATTTTTCATGTAACAGTGCATAACTCTAAGACCTACATGTATAAAAATCCAACATGGCGACCATCCGAAATATTTAGTCGGTTCTCAATATCTACGAATCTATTAACTTACTGCAATCAAACTGAAATTTTGTATGTTGATAGAGGTTGGATGTTGGTTCCTGAGTTTAGGGGCTGCGACAACGCGGTCATGTAGCCCCGATTGATAGAGGCAATTAACAAATAGGCTGTATAGTTGTTCACGGAACTACTTGTTCAGTGTTGCCATAGTTATCAAAATTTAATGCTTTTCAGTCGGTCCAATATTTTCAAATTTTGACCAACTGTAAACCATTAAATTTCAACAACAACAACAACAACAACCGTACTAGCATTTCTACTTTCGACATTCTTAGCACCCACCGTACCTACAAAATGAGGTCAATGAACGAACTTTCGAAGAATCTGCTTAAGCATAATATACAGGGTGTACCTAAATTCGCATTGCAGAATTTGAGAGCTTGTAGTGGGGACGAAGACCGTTAACTTTAGCAGAGGAACTTGTCTCCCGAAACGTACCATCTTCCCGCTACCCACAAAAAAACACCACCGCACACGTTCACAGTCACCGCATTTTTGGCGCCACTGACAAGACTACGTACGTCATTGAACGATCACCTGGTGTCCCATATCCCCTACAGGTTGTATCCCCTAATTTCTTCCACGAAAACTCACGTGTTCCACGTACTTGGTATTCTCTGCATGAGTTCTTAGAGGATGTGCCACTGGATGTGCGTTGGCAGTCAAAGTGAATGGTCGTGTTTTTCCCTAGCTCTCAGGTGTGCTGAAATGGGTTGTTCTCTGGAGTGTTATCGCGCGAGGATCGGACTGTGGTCTGTGAAGGGTAGTCGGGATTTCCGGTGTTTGTGTGTGCGTACGGGACCTAGTAATTTGTGGTTTATAGCCCTAGTGATAGCTGCGTTGTTAGTTATTGGTGGAGTGGAAGTGAATCCAGGCCCTGTTACTCCAAATGTGAATCAGGCAAATGATCCAGTGTCAGCATTAAAGTGTTCGACGTGCAGTAAAACATTGAAGAACGGTGTTCAGTGTGGTCTATCTGAGAAATGGTTTCACTTCGGCTGTATTAAGGTCAAGAAGGAGGATTGTGATGTCGGGAATTGGTTTTGTAAAGTATGTGATACGGCGGACTGTTTGAGGGTGCAAATCAAAGCAAGGGATCAAATAATACAGGAACTTAGAACAAAGCTTCGTGAATCAGAGGAAACGGTGAAGGATGTGACTGAACGGCTTTCTACTGGGATCAGTGTGGAAGAGGGTGTGCAGGAGCAAACTGAGGATGACGTTATCATAATGGGTGATTCTATGATACGATGGAGTGCGAATATCTCGAGGAAATCAGGTGCGAAAGTGCGGTGTTATCCGGGGATTAAAATTGACCAGCTTGCCCAACAAGTGGAAGAAGCAAATGTAGAGGACTGTGACAAAGTTAAAGTGTTGTTGCTCCATGTTGGGACGAACGATTTGAAGAAGAGGGCTACTGCTGTTTACATCATGGGGGAGCTCTACGAACTAGGCAGAAAAGCTAAAAGCAAGTTTAGAAATGCAAAAATTATAATGAGTGGCATTGTTCGGCGGGGAGATGTTCCGTTAAGGCGAGTTAAGACTGTAAATGACCGCATGGACTGGGTTTGTGCACAACTGGGATTAGTGTACGTAGATGCTGACTGCTGGATTGGTGGCCGTGACTTCACCCGAGACGGGCTGCATTTAAATCGACGGGGCGCTTTCAACCTAGGGAGCCTACATGACAGGGTCATCGGTTCGTGCCGGCCATTGTGAGGAGGAGCAGGTCCAGAGGTTGCCAGCCGACGGGAACAGAAGGAGCTACTACTTGAGGAAACAGTGGGAAACATTATCATGGTTTAATGATAGGCAATATGGATTTCGGAAAGGTTACTCATGCAAGAGGCAGATGCTATCACTTTTTCAAGATATTAGCGAATCGTTAGACGATGGAGTTTCAGTCGACGCCGTAGTTATAGATTTTGCGAAGGCATTTTATGTCGTGCCGCATGACATGCTACTCCATAAATTAGCTTCGACGAAGATTGATAGAAGAGTAATTTTAAGGATCCAAGAATTTTTGACGGGTCGTTCCCAGAAAGTGAAAGTTGAAGGCCGATTCTCGGATGAAATTACCGTAACGTCGGGTATCCCTCAGGGCAGCGTAATCGGAACTTTGTTATTTTTGTCGTTTATAAATTACTTACCAAATGGGATTCGCAGTGACTGTCGATTGTTTGCGGATGATTGTGTAATATATCGAAAGATACATGACTCACAAGACAATGCAGTACTTCAAGATGACCTGAACCTGGTCTATAAGTGGGCGATTGAAAATAAAATGAAAATAAACACAAGAAAGTGTAGTCGAATAAAAATAGGAAAAGTGCGAAGGCAAGATTTTCAATATAACATTGGCTCGGAAATACTTGTAGAAGATGATTCTTGCAAATATTTGGGCGTTCACGTAAGAAATGATATGAAATAGAGTAGTCATGTAGGATGTGAAGTTTCTAAAGCTTACAAATACCTGCACTTTGTAATGAGGGTATTAAAAGGAAGTAGTACCTCTGCTAAAGAATTAGGATATTTGTCACTTGTAAGACCTATTCTGGAATATGCCTCGGCGGTTTGGGATCCATATCAAGTAGGGCTCATAAATGAGTTGGAAATGGTACAAAGAAAGGCCGCTAGATTTGTGCTCAGTGACTTTAATCCCAGGAGCAGTGTGAGCCGTATGTTAAAGAAACTTGGGTGGGAATCACTTGAGGCTAGGAGGATGAAATCTAGACTCTGCACTATGTACAACACGTATACAAATCAACCAGCATGGGGTGAGCTTAGCAAACGTATGGAAAAGCCTACTTACATGGGTAGGAGCGATCATCCTTTCAAAGTTAGGGGCCGACCACAGCGAACAAATTATGGTAAATATTCTTTCGTAAACTCTCTACCTGCCGCAGTCTTAGAGCCTTTTCCCAAACATATAGGTGTGTTTAAGAAAAGACTGACTATTGGTGTAAATACTCCAGTTTAATTGTTAGTGAATTGTTATGTACAATTATTTATTTGTTATGTATATCTAATTTGCCACCGGGGGACACCCCCCCAATTGCAAATAAACGAATGAATGAATGAATTAATTAATTAATATGTGGTTTCAGCACGATGGTGCACCATCTCATTTTTCACTTGTGGTACGAGATCATCTGCATGGGCAACAGTGGATAGGTCGTGGTGGCCCGATTACTTGGCCGGCACGTTCACCCAACTTGAAACCGCTAGACTACTACCTGTGGGGTCTTGATTTACGAAATCCCTGTGGAATCCGAAGAAGACCTAGTGGCGCGGGTTATGCCTGCGGTGGATTTTAGAGGGCCAGGGATTGGTGATCGTGTGTACCAGAAGATGGTACGGAGGTACCGTGTCTGTGTTGACGTCGGTGGTCGTCACATCGAGCTCCTCCTGTAATTAGACCCAGACGACAAGCGGCAGGAGTCGGACAGAGTGCCGAAAATGTGGGTGCTGTGAACGTGTACTGTTGTGGGTTTTTGCGGGTAGCGGGAAGATGGTACGTTCGAGCGTTTTTGCGGGTAGCAGGAAGATGGTACGTTTGAGCTTAGACGGACCATTTAAACAATTTTTGTTGAATAATTCTCAGCTCAACGGACCATTACAACATGTTTCTCGTTCGAGAACATTCATTCAACATACCGATTGCCAATATAAGGTTTGTATTTGCTTTGGAAGGAAGACTAAACTTCCGTAGTGCTTTGGCATTGCTCGTGACGTAGATACTACATTTTATAATGTGTATTGGGCGTCTTGCATTGGCCTACTCAGTGAGCACTAAACGTCGTCTTGGTGAGGTGTACCGCACCAACTGAAGAGCCCAATGGTACACTGGGGCGAAACGCTGTAAATTGTTTGAGCTTAGCCGGTCCATTTAACATAATTTTTGTTGAAGACTGTACGTTTCCAGACACAAGTTCCTATGCTAAACTTAACCGTCTTGGTCACTACTACAGGCCCTCAAAGTTTATAATGGGAATTTAGAGACATCCTGTATACTCTTAGTGATGTTCTGAATACCAGAAATGTTGAAATGTGTAGTATATAGCTGTCTGATATCAGAAACACGTCTGTTCGTATTGCTGTGTCCACCTCCTGGCGTTGCGGCTACCATTCTTAGCAGTGACCGCGGAGGTCCCAGTTCAGTGTCCACCTCTGCTCGATCTAGAGGTTGAAACGGCGTACGCTCAGGCTGGTGAGGCAAAACTGAGAAGACGTGGGATCGATTACAACCCCAGCCATCCTAAAGTGGTTTTCCGTAGTTACTCCACTTTACTACAGGCAAATGCTAGGATGGTTCCTAGCGTTAAAAATCCCTCAGTATGCCTTCCTTCGGAGGAAGTAAAGCCGGCGGTCCCATTTCATAGATTTATGGCATGTTAAAGAACCTTCCACTAATTATACCTGTTTGAAGCTAAATTGTATAGGTTAACAATGTAAACAACGCTCTTAGGTTCCTACGTTCGTTGCCAAGAGCCGACTGCGGTGGCGTCTGGTCGCTAAGTTGTGAACTAGTAGTCGTCGACGGTGGCGTTTGGCGGCAAAAGTTGGAACTATTTGAAACATTCATAAGTCAGCAGCCCTTACTTGAATTAAAACAGATAACACACAGTAATACAGTTATCACAATTAACACCAATTATCAGACAGATTCTACACACACCCAAAGTACACGTGGCTACATGACCGCGTTGTCGCAGCCCCTAAATTTAAGAACCAACCTCTGTCTGAAAAGTTCCGTGAATGGGCTATATTACGAACGGACTATCGGCTTACCTGAAACAGCCGTTACTGTCCTTCGAAATAATCCCCGTGGATGGTTATGCACTTCTGAGAACGACTGAACAAGTCCTGGAAACTCCTGGCATAGTCTTCTTTAGAAATAGCCTTCAGTTTGGGTCGTCAAAACTCTAAATTGAAAGCAAGAGAGAAGCGTGAATTTATGCAACCTGTCTTGCACACCTGATAGACGGGCGGCAGTGAGAAGGGTGAAGATTCCGTGGAATGGAATGGTCCTGAAAACCATCGTCACGGGTGACGAGACCTGGTACCTGAGGTACGACCTCGATGGAAAGCGTCAAAGTAAGTAGTATCGGGGTCCAGGGTCACAGAAAAGCCCTGAAAGGCGAGAGGTTTTCGGACATTTCGGACATCCAACGCAATGTGACGACCCAACTGAAGGCTATCCTTCAGGAAGACTTGTACAGCCGTTCTAAGAAGTGCATAACCATCCACGGGGATTACTCGGAAGGACAGTAACGGCTGTTTCAGGTAAGCCAACAATCCGTTCATAATACAGAACCATTCAACGAACTTTTCAGACAGAGGGTGTATTATTATTATAAATTGTTGTGGTGGTTTACACAGACATTAAAGGGTCTTAAGGAAGCCGACATTGACATTATACATACCGGTACATATACAGTAATAGGAATGTATTTTAGGAAAAAATTCAAAAAGTGATATTCAAGGAGGAACAAGAAAGACAACAAAGGGAGCCAAGTAACATTGAACAGCTCCGGAAGCAGATATCAGAGAGAATGAAGCGAATGTGGGCAGAGAGAAAAAAGGCATGTGACAAGATTTGAAATATTAATTTTAATTTTACGTGCTCTGTAATAGCGATATTCAATTAAATAAAAAATAAATTGTTGTGGACCCCTGAGAGTGAATATAGAGAAGACTCATATATTTTCATTTACGTAGCTTGTGTTCATACAATGTTTCCAGAATACACAAGTATTCTGTTCTCTACTCGAGTTACGAAAAATGTAATATCTTCTCATAATATCCTGTTTTCTTTCATATTCAACAAATTACGTTTCCATGGAAAATAACTGTATTACAATGTAGCGAGCACAATATTGTAGCTGAAGAGGAAACATTCATAACAGCAAGAAACAGAGGAGGGGTGAGTACATAGCCTCTGTATTATTTTATTATAAAAGGAGTTAGGTAAAAACCGGTTAAAGCACACTGATTTTATTTAATTTAATCATTATATATGAATTGCAGCCAGTGGCTTTAGCTGGGTATTTTTGATGGAACGCCCAAGGGCTCCAAACCAGTGTTGCCAATTTGGTGTTTTTAGCACCAGATCTGGTGTTTCTGAAGTTCATCTGGTGCCGGGAACTTTCATATAGCGCCATAGCGAAATACTGGTGTTATTTCAATAGAACCAGTGCCAAATCGGGTGCTTAACGGATTTTTTCATGAAATTGTCTCCTGTGACTAATAAGTAAATCCTGAAAGCCAAGTAATAATTTTAATAAAGTTAATCAATAAAGATAGGCAAAGCTCAGCCTTACACGGGTCAAGGTCACACTCCAGCATGGAAGTCTCTGAAATTCTTGTGCATAATTACTAACTAAGCGCAACATGCAGGGCTCAGTGCTAGTGCACTTGAACAAAGAATCCGCCTATCCTATATTTTCTTCCCAGCTGCCAGGGGATTTCCCTGTTTCATGCGAAGGCTCTTACGCAACCACAGTCAGTATTGTAAATCTATCTCAAACTCACGGTCGCTGTTTGTTCGTTGCCTAGTAGGCTAGTAGTTTGTAGGATATAGTGGCCAAAATTGGAAGTATGCAGAGCTAAAGTAGTACTACACCTTCCTGCTCTAAAGATGTAATAGCGGTAGCAAGCTCCGAAAGTGTAAAGGAAGATTTCTCATGAACGAAATGTAAGTTTAAAAAAATCCGTGTATATATTTATATATTTTTGGTGTGTTTCTAGTGTTTTGAATCATAGAGTCCAGCTGGTGCTTTTCTGGTGTTTTAAAGCACAGGGTTTAGTTCTTTCATATTTCAAAGTTTGGCAACACTGCTCTAAACAAGTTCAATTTGAAGTAGTTCCAACTTTGGCTACCAGATGCTACTGTCATTAATACCTTGGGCGATCGTTGGAAATTGATAGAAACCAAATATAACCTAAACATTTAGCTACACACTACCAATTGCAGTGGTAGGTTCTTTTACATGCCATAAATCTATGACATGGGTCCGCCGGCTTTACTTCCCCTCCGAAGGAAGTCATACTGAAGGACTTAACGCTCTTAAAAATCCTACAAATCAAATCTGTTGACATCGAATATACTGTATAAAGTGCGTTCAAAAAGTAACGAGCCGGAGGTACCTGTATGTTAGAAGTATTGGCCCTGGCTGTTGAGGCACTTGTCCGACTGTGACACGAGGCGGAGAATGGCTGTCTCATAAAATTCCCTGGGCTGCGATGTGAACCAGTTCCGCATGCAAAGCTGGACGTCGGCGTCCGAGGTGAATCGTTGGCCCCGCAGAGCCCTTTTCAGGGGACCAAACATGGCGTAATCACAGGGAGAGAGGTCTGGACTGTATGGAGGGTGGCCGAGAACCTCCCATTTGAATTTCTGCAGGAGTGCCGCGACTGTGTTGGCCGTATGAGGTCGTGCATTGTTGTGGAGCAGAATGACCCCACGGGTGAGATAGCCTGGTCGTTTTGTTTTGATCGCTTGGCGAAGGGTGGTCAAGGTTTGCGAGTAACGCTGGGCATTCACTGTTGTCAAGTGCGGCATTAAGTGTATCAGAAGGGGGCCATCTTGATCAAAGAAGAACGTCAGCATTACTGGCAGCATTGGACGATTGATGCATGCTGCTGCTCGCTTTGTATCGTCACGTGACGGGCTGTGACCTTCCACGCTCTGGTCAGAACCACACCTCGTTACGCACGCCACGATTAGCAGATGTCGTCACCGGTTTGCGCATTCCAGTCTTTGGCTCGTTATTGCTTGAACGCACCTTATAGAATTAGGTATTAGGAAGTAATTTTTGAAAGCCTTTGTCTGGAGCGTGGCACTCTATAGAAGTGAAACATGGACTATTGGTGCAGCAGAAAGGAGGAGAATTGAAGTGTTTGAAATGTGGTGTTACAGGAGAATGATGAAGATCAGATGGGTAGATAGGGTTACGAACGAAGAGGTATTAAGACGAGTGGGACATGAGAGATATTTCTGGCGACTACTAATGAAGAGAAGAGATAGGTTGGTAAGACACATACTAAGACACCCAGGAATAGCAAGTTTAGTTATGGAAGGAAGGGTCGAGGTTAGAATATGGTAAACAGATTGCCTCGGATGTATGGTGTGGTAGCTATGTAGAGATGGAACGATTAGCTCAGGACAGGGAGGTATTGAGGGCTGCATCAAACCAGTCAAAAGACTGAAGACTCGAACAACAACAACAACAACAACAAAAATCCGACGACATCGGCAGGGTTTTAACCCACGATCTTGGGCATAGCAGTTCAGCATGCTACCGACTACGCCACCGAAACTGTCCATAAAATGATCAACGTCTGTGTTTTAATCGGAAAGTATGGACCCGGTTCCCAGCTTCCCTAGGTTTGGTGTGTTGACAATTGCACCGTCACGTTTCTACTATTTATTTAAACGACTAGCTCACACGCCTTAATGTAGAATTACCGTATTTTCTCGTTTCTCGGGGACAGTCCTTGTTGTGTCCCCGCTTAAAATATATTGTTACGTGCAACTCTTAGTAGCAAGTTGGATTACAGTGGGTAAAAGCACAACACAACTGTCTTTTACTTTGAAATATAGCTTTATTGCCGGCCAGAAAAAAATACATCACACAATAAGCACTGGTAATACCTGCAAATCTTTCTTGTACACAAACTACAGTTACTTACGATAGCCAGTCACTCAGCACTACACACTGCTTCGCTGTCCACTGGCTAGGGAACAGCCCCCTGTGTTTCGCAATCCACACAGCACTTCACTGCAATAACCGCTGTAGCACAATTGAACACACTCGCTCAAAAACACAGTCCGTGCTCAACGGCCAGGGTCGCTCTTATATATCGGGGCTGATGACTCAATGGATGCTTCGAGAGCGGATCAGGGTTCACGGTTTCTCGAGAGTTCCATTTCTGGGTGGGCTGCGTAGGTACTAGACCGTGTCCTTTTGTTCTTACAGCCCTGTTGCGTAAGGCGCTGGCAACACTCAGTCTGGAATAGCCTGGGGCGGCCTGAGCCACCCGCGGGCGACGAAACTGTCTAGCATTCGTAACAATATCCTCAGATTTTCCTCAATACCCATACATTGCTCAGGTCTACAAACAAATTAAGTTTCTTAAATTCAATAACCGATTTTATATATTCAAAGTGTATTAATTATTATTATAGTGGCTTCGGTGACGTAATCGGTAGCGTGCTGAACTGCTATGCCGAAGATCAAGGGTTCAAACCCGGCCGAAGTCGTCGGATTTTTTGAGAGGGTTAAAATCCTTCAGTGTGTCTTCCATTGGAGGAGAAGTAAAGCCGGCGGGCCCATGTCATAGATTTATGGCATGTAAAAGAACCTACCACTACAATTAATTGGTAGTGTGAAGCTAAATGTGTAGGTCGTTTGGCTGGAAACGACCTATCAAGTTCCAACGTTCGCCACTGGGTGTCAGTGACGCCTGGTAGCCAAAGTTGGAACTATTTGAAATTGAACTTGCCCAGTTTTATTCATCTTCATTCATTTCATCTCATCCTCATGTGACGGTACTTGTAGCTCACCCCATGGGTGGCTGCATAGAAGCAGCTACAAACTCTGGCGAGCGGAACATATCCTCAGACACTCCCGGCATTAAAAACCATACGCTAAATAAATAATAATTACAGAAATGGCCTCCATGTTCCTGTATCACAACTAGTTGAGGCTAGGTTCTGTCTCTGTGTTGTGATCATAAAATGCCCACAAATATAACAATATATTTGGATCGTTCAAACACTTCCTTCTTTGCATGGTTATAGAACAATGAATATAGGCCTACTGAAAGAGACGAAACAGTCCACTGAAACAGTCTTCTAGACATGCATTAGCATGTTGAGCTTCTATGCCCAAGATCGCGGGTTCAAACCCGGCCGAAGTCGTCGGATGTTTTGAGAGCATTAAAAATCCCTCAGTATGCCTTCCTTCGGTGGGGAAGTAAAGCCGGTGGTCCCATGTCATAGATTTATGGCATGAAAAAGAACCTTCCACTAACTACACTTGTGAAGGCTAAAATTTGTTGGTTAGTTTGTTAACGCTATATTAGTTCCAACGTTCGTTGCCAGGTGCTGACTGCGATTGCATTTAGTAGCCACGTCCGTAGCTTGGTGTCGCGGACGGTAGCATAAGTAAGAACTACTCGAAAAAGATAATCGTCTTCAAACTTTCTACCTGAATCACAGATAGCACACAATAATACAACCATCACAATTAACACCGGTTATCAGACAAATTCTACACACACCAAAGT
Organism: Meconema thalassinum; assembly: GCA_946902985.2. Taxonomy (NCBI): domain Eukaryota; kingdom Metazoa; phylum Arthropoda; class Insecta; order Orthoptera; family Tettigoniidae; genus Meconema; species Meconema thalassinum. The sequence goes on from OX336393.1 coordinate 184,677,483, forward strand.
ACACGTGGCTACATGACCGCGTTGTCGCAGCCCCTGAACTAAGGAACCAACCAACCAACCTTCCTAAACCTGTCGTGGAGCTTGGTTGATCAAACTTACCACTCTCTTGTACAGATGGCACTATAAATCAGAGCCACCCTGTAGCCCGATAGATGCCAGTAATAACTTCCATTTTTCTGAGGTCGCCAGACTTCGCATGCCGTCCTGACTGCTCCGACAAACGATCTGATGTCACGTGACTGCACCAGCCATTTGTCAAAGATGTTACAGATAACAAGAAAGGCTGCAAGCTTCACTGATTTTTCAGCAGTCAAGTCCAGGACGCCTGCCTGCAGACAGCTTCCATTCCCTTTCATTCCGACATTTCAAGAAGAGTATAGAGGAGTGACATCAGCACCCAAGTTACACCAGTAGCTGCCGGTGACTTCGAATGTAGCGGGTTGCAATCTTCGATAGCTATATAGCCCTGCGCGGATAAACAAATCGTTATCCGCATCCGCCCCGCATCCGCACGACTGTTATTCGCATCCACCCCGCTTCCGCACGACTTTTATCCGCATCCTCCCCGCATACGCACGACTGTTATATGAATCCACCACACTTCCGCAGGACTTTTATCCGCATCCGCCCCGCATTCGGACGACTGTAATCCGCATCCACCCATCTTCCGCACGACTTTTATCCACAGCCTCCCCGCATACGCACGACTCTTATCCGCATCCGCCCCGCATACGCACGACTCTTATCCGCATCCGCCCCGCATACGCACGACTCTTATCCGCATCCGCCCCGCATACGCACGACTCTTATCCACATCCGCCCCGCATACGCACGACTCTTATCCGCATCCGCCCCGCATACGCACGACTCTTATCCACATCCGCCCCGCATACGCACGACTCTTATCCGCATCCGCCCCGCATACGCACGACTCTTATCCACATCCTCCCCGCATACGCACGACTCTTATCCACATCCTCCCCGCATACGCACGACTCTTATCCACATCCTCCCCGCATACGCACGACTCTTATCCACATCCTCCCCGCATACGCACGACTCTTATCCGCATCCTCCCCGCATACGCACGACTCTTATCCACATCCTCCCCGCATACGCACGACTCTTATCCGCCCCGCATACGCACGACTCTTATCCACATCCTCCCCGCATACGCACGACTCTTATCCACATCCTCCCCGCATACGCACGACTCTTATCCGCATCCTCCCCGCATACGCACGACTCTTATCCACATCCTCCCCGCATACGCACGACTCTTATCCGCCCCGCATACGCACGACTCTTATCCGCATCCTCCCCGCATACGCACGACTCTTATCCGCATCCGCCCCGCATACGCACGACTCTTATCCACATCAGCCCCGCATACGCACGACTCTTATCCGCATCCTCCCCGCATACGCACGACTCTTATCCGCATCCTCCCCGCATACGCACGACTCTTATCCGCATCAGCCCCGCATACGCACGACTCTTATCCGCATCAGCCCCGCATACGCACGACTCTTATCCGCATCAGCCCCGCATACGCACGACTCTTATCCACATCCTCCCCGCATACGCACGACTCTTATCCGCCCCGCATACGCACGACTCTTATCCACATCCTCCCCGCATACGCACGACTCTTATCCACATCCTCCCCGCATACGCACGACTCTTATCCGCATCAGCCCCGCATACGCACGACTCTTATCCACATCCTCCCCGCATACGCACGACTCTTATCCGCATCCGCCCCGCATACGCACGACTCTTATCCGCATCAGCCCCGCATACGCACGACTCTTATCCACATCCTCCCCGCATACGCACGACTCTTATCCGCCCCGCATACGCACGACTCTTATCCACATCCTCCCCGCATACGCACGACTCTTATCCGCATCCTCCCCGCATACGCACGACTCTTATCCGCCCCGCATACGCACGACTCTTATCCACATCCTCCCCGCATACGCACGACTCTTATCCGCCCCGCATACGCACGACTCTTATCCACATCCTCCCCGCATACGCACGACTCTTATCCGCATCCTCCCCGCATACGCACGACTCTTATCCGCCCCGCATACGCACGACTCTTATCCACATCCTCCCCGCATACGCACGACTCTTATCCGCATCCTCCCCGCATACGCACGACTCTTATCCGCCCCGCATACGCACGACTCTTATCCGCATCCTCCCCGCATACGCACGACTCTTATCCACATCCTCCCCGCATACGCACGACTCTTATCCGCCCCGCATACGCACGACTGTTATCCGCATCCTCCCCGCATCCTCCCCGCATCCGCCCCGCATCCGCACGATTTTTATTGGATCCACTGACATTACAATAATACTTTTTATTTATTAGATAAAGCCTAAAGTATTAAAGCAACACATTTAGACATTTGAGGAGAATGTTGTGAGAATCGCAAGACAATGTTGAGTAAGTTTTGTCCCTCTGAGTAACGGCAAGTTAAACAGCAGGTGGCTAATTATAGCACTTACTTAGTCGTCGGATATTCCCATGCAGGCAAACGCAGGTATAAACCACTTCTTGTTTTCGGCATAAGTCAACACTAATTGTGGGTATTTCCATGACTGGCTTCTCTCACTTCTCTATTATTCTCATACAATCCAAGTCAAAACAAATAGCGAAATAGTAAGAAACGTGAAAGATGCAGATCTTAGCCAAAACTAGAAATTTAAAATAATAATAATAATAATGTTATTGGTTTTACGTCCCTTTTAACTACACTGGCTTTTAGAGACGCCGGGGTGCCAGAATTTTGCCACGAAGGGGATCTTTAACGTGCCAGCAAATCTACTGACACGGCTCCCTCGCATTTACGCACCCTCAAATGCCAGCTGACTGCGCCAGGTTTCGAACCTGCAACCTTGGGCTCAGCAAGCGAGAACGTTACCCCTGAGCCACGCAGCCAGACTAAAAAAAACGGTTCAACATTGTATTTTCTCTAAACATTATCCGCAGCTTGTCCATTATCCGCACAGCCTTGCAAACTATATCCGCTGGGCGAAAATTTTACAGATAGCCGTGAGTTTATCCGCGGATAACCGCACCCGCGTAGGGCTCTAGCTATAACTAATGTCTTGCTTGAAAATATAAAGCATCAGCTTTCATCATTCAGGGATTCCCTTGAGACAATGTGTACTAAACCAAAGAGATTGATATACGAGGGAAGTTCTGAAAAAAAGGTTTCGTCATTTTTTTTTCAGGGACCCTTGATTGCTAAACTGACAAACGTCGGTTTCGGTGGTGTACTCGATAGCATGCTGAACTGCTATGCCCATGATCGTGGGTTCAAACCCGGCCGAAGTCATCGGACTTTTAAGAGCGTTAAAATCCTTTAGTATGCCTTCCTTTGGAGGGGATGTAAATCCGGCAGGCTCATGACATAGATTTATGGTACGTAAAAGAACCTACCACTGCAATTGGTAGTGGGTAGCAAAATGTGTAGGTTATATTTGGCAAGTTAGAAACGCTCTATGAAGTTCCAAAGTTCGCCGCTAGTGTTAGTGACAGTAGCATCTGGTAGCCAAAGTTGGAACTACTTAAAATTCAACTTGTTGGGAGGCCTCGGGCGTTCAATAAAAAATACCCAGCTACGGCCATTGGCTGAAATTCATATATAATAAACTATAATAATAATATAATAATATCGTATGGCCTGGGGTGCCGGGTGAAAGCTTTGTTAATTGACACCCAGAGGGTAGCTTGCATGTCGAATTTCGTTGTTCCTTGAAGCACAATGAAAGTCAAGGAGGTTAGATATCTAAGCTCTTTGAATACTATAGTGCATAGTAGTAGATAAATGAAGAACTTCGTGTTGGCGGAAAATCCCGAGATTAATTTTGCCATTATGATCACGGCCTACTGAATTCAAATGAGTTCTTTGACATGCCACCATCGTATGACATGCATGTCGTAATTTTTGCCGCCTTTGAAAAATCCCTTACCACGACCGGAGCGAACCTGCAAGCTTGGGGTTAGTAGACCGACACGTTAACCACTCACCCACCGTGGCAAGCTTACACCTACAAAGAATGGATGAATGCAGACTGACTAAAAGGATCTTCAACTACATCATGGGGTTTAAGGCCACGTCTAAATTGGTAGATGAGGTGAAAAGGAATGCGGCAGAAGTTGGAATCAAACTACAGATGGTCCACAACAGAAGAGCGTTTAGAAGGAGAGTAGTCAGTATAAAAGCATTTCAGGAGAAACTAAAAATGAGGAGGCCCAAACGGATCATTCCCGATGAGGAGAGAAAGAAAAGAAGCGAACGCATGAAGAGGTTCTGGGAGGAGGAAAGCAGAAATGCCAAAAAGTCGTAAGTTTTTTGCAGTCCGTAGTTGGCCAAATTCGAAAGAAAAGAAAAAACTGACATACACTATGGCATCAAGAACTATCCACCTGGCACTATTTTTCGACTACAGTAGTCGCAACCGACACTGAGAGACTTGTCGTAGCATGCAATCAATTTGAAGAAACCTGGTGCCCTGCGATGCCAGGAATTGTCGCGCAGCCTGGTCCACATTATTGAGGCGGCCTTGGTTTCGGGGGTTCAGTGGTGCAGCCATGTGTCATCGCCCGTGATAATTTTGAACAGGAACTCATTTTCCTCTGGCGCGTACTGCATCAATTCAGCGAGGCTGATGCCCATTCTAACACTCTTGTGTTCCGAGGTCAGGTTTCTCGGTACCCAACTTGCGAACACTTTTCGGTAAACCAACACATCAAGTGATGAGCCCGAACACGACCAATGCCACGACTGCCACCGTTATGCCCCTGTACTCGAGCAATGTTGTTTAGATTCGATCTTCATCCTCAACACTCATCCATCCTTCACTGAACTTGCAACACCCGGGACCGACCATTGGATGAGACATGACACGGTCTATAGGCGTTCATGGAGGACTGACTCCCTAGTCTCACGTGCCCATTAATAATAATAATATCGTATGGCCTCGGATGCCGGGTGCGAGCTTTGTTATTTGTCACCCAGAGGACAGCTTGCATGTCGAATTTTGTTGTTCCTTGGAGCGCTATGAAAGTCAAGGAGGATAGATATCTAAGCGCTTACTAGTAGAGAAAGGAGGAACTTTTATATTGGCGGAAAATCCTGAGATCAATTTTGCCATTATGAGCACGGCCTATTGAATTCCAATGGGTTTTTTGACATGCCAAAAACGTATGACATTCGTGTCGTGATTTTTGTCGCCTTTCAAAAATCACTTACCATGACCAGGAGTGAACCTGCAAGCTTGGAGTTGGTAGACCAACACGATAACCACTCACCCACCGTGGCAAGCACGTGCCCATTCATACAGGATAACAGCACGCACTTCCTTTGGCGACTACGTTGTCAGTACATGTCTGTCTGCCATCGTGAGTTGTACTCGAATGAAATCGGGCACGCCAGTCTGCTGCTTCTCTCTCTTCATCGACGCTCTGCGCATGCGTCATTCCCCTTCCGCTGACGCTTCTTTAGTCGTTGAACCAGCCACGGGTTGGTTAGTTGGTTCCTTAGTTTAGGGGCTGCAACAACGCGGTCATGTAGCCCCGTGTGTCTGATAACCGGTGTTAATTGTGATGACTGTATTAGTGTGTGTTATCTGTTTTTATTAATTCAAGCAAGGACTGCAGACAATAATTTCAAGTAGTTCCTACTTTCGCTACCAAATACTACCGACCACGACACCTAGCTGTGAACTTGCCTACTACTACTAGATGCCATAGCAGCCATCACCTGGTGAAGAACATTGGAACTTAAGAGCATTAATCAAACCTAACCTACACATTTTTCTTCACACAAGCTTAGTTAGTGGAAGGTTCTTTTACGTGCCATAAATCTATGACATGGGCCCGCCGGCCTTACTTCTCCTCCGAAGGAAGGCAAACTGAGGGATTTTAACGCTCTTAAAAAATCCGACGACTTCGACCGGGTTTGAACCCGTGACCTTGGGCATAGAAGCTCAGCATGCTACCAACTACGCCACCGAAGCCGCCCACCAGCCAGGGCTGTGGATTCTTATAGCGATTGTTTGTGTCACTATCTGCTCGTGCAATGACCGGCCCCGTGGTGTTGGGTTAGCGCGCCTGCTTCTCGCCCGGAGGCCCCAGGTTCGATTCTCGGCTCCATCAGGGATTTTAGAAACTGACGTAAGGGCTGGAACGGGGTGCACTCAGCCTCGTGAGGATAATTGAGTAGCTGTCTGACAGTGAGGCAGCTCCCCGGTCATGAAAACCAAGATTAACGGCTGAGGGGACCTGATGTGCTGACCGCGCGTCACCCCAATATCTGCAGGCCAAATGGCTGGGCGGCGGTTGCTTGGGAGGCCTAGGCTTTTCATGGGCTGTAGTGCCACGTTTTTGTTTTTACTTGTTTTCAAAATAAGACTGCAGTACTGAGGAAGTATAGGTTGCAGGCATGGCATGACAAATGGTGTACACAAAATCTGATTTATCGATCCAAGAATTAAGAGCAGACTATCTTTAATTTGATGGGTTAAAGAGGGTAGCTGAAATAGTGACTATATCAAACCAAATCCAAACCGAATCAAACCGAACTAAACCGAACCAAACCTAATCAAAAACAAGCCAAGGGTCTAAGTGTAAAAAACTTGTGGGTGGATGCTGTCATTGGCGATGACCAAAGGAAAGGGATAACGCTCTACCTTTAGAGGGTAAGGTAAAGCTAGCGCATGGTGGTAATTTACACACCCAAGTTCATGGAGCACACACAACTATCCCATGCTGTTTTTTATGGGTTGACCGTTAAAACTTGCTCAGTGTGGTTTGGTTGTTTTGGATCGTGCAATAAAATGACGAAATTTACTTTCGGTAATTCCCTCGTACATTCAGATGCTGTCTAGTGGTAGGGGAGCGTAGAACATAAGGGGTGTTGAAATATGAATCCATGGTCACTGAAGATGGTTCATAATTGAACCTTGTAGTGTTGCAACAACGATGCCTTGAATGAAGCTATTATTTACATTAAAATCCTTGCTGACCATGGATTAGAAATTCGTGATTGTGCCCCTTGAACTGACCATCAAACTAATCACCTTAATGTTATCAAAATTATGTTGTTGTTGTTCTTTTTGTTCATTCTTTAGGGGTTTACGACACCGTGAACATGTAGCCCCATGTTCTTTGGTGTGTGTAAGAGCTGCCTGACAACCATGTGTCAATGTGATGTCTACCATATTAGTGAGTGTACTTTTAATTGAGGTAGGAGTTGTGTAGGAAGCGTCCGTGCCCTTAAGTTAGGCAACATCCCGGCATTTGCTTGGAGACAAAGTGGAAATCCAAGTAAAACCACTTCCAGGATGGCAGAGGTAGGAATCAAAGTTTTGCTTCACGAAGCTGAGTGTACCCCAATCCAGACTTCAGACCAGAATTAAATTTATTGGCAGAGACTGGAATCGAACCTGGTGCTCCGCAATGACAGCCAAGGATGCTAGCCACTACTTAACGAGGTGGACGTGAGTGTACAAGCCGGACGTTTGTTTTAGACGACTGACCTTGACCTTGAAATTTGCGGGTGAGCCTGTGCACTGTCACTCTCTCACCACTCGCTTCACAGTTGTCACCACCGCACCGGTCTGATGTAATGGAATTCCAGACTTGAGCACGTTATGACACCACCGTGCACAATAGTACAGTCCACGTCGAAGTATTGTGTGACGCGGAAATACACGTTACATAGTTACGAACAGAACGTCATTATATTTGCCAATGACTGGACTTCAGCAGTAGCGCGAGATAGTTTTGTCCATCATCTGATCGCATGGGGCAGCTGATATCAACACAGGTACTGTAGTAACTCGCCTCCAGGCTTCATTAAGATTTTTCACTCGTCTAAAACAAACGTCCGGCCTGTACATCAGTCAAGCCCACAAGCCATAATAAATTTCTTGGCAGGGCCGGGAATCGAACCCTGAAGTTTTATATCTGGGGGTATAGAAACGCACCCCAAAATCATAGAAGGCAGTGAAACAAATATAAACAGAAGTTCCTTGCTGGTATTCTGTTGGTACAGGCTAGTGTAAAACATGACTTCTCATGGCTTCCTCAATCAGAATTATGGCTGTCCGCCTCGTGGCACAGTGACTAACATTCACAAGAATGATGCTCGGGTTTGATTCCTGGCTCTGTCAAGAAATTTAATTCTGGTGTGAGTCCTGGAACAGAATACACGCAGCCTTTTGAGGTAAAATTGAGAAAAAGTCTGTTTCATTCCCACCTCAGGCATCCTATCAGAGGTTTTCCACTTTTACTCTAGACAAATGCCTAGATAGTTATTAACTCCTTTACAATCCTCACATGAATTACAATAATGCACTCACTATTACACACATCCCAATAACACAGGTTATCAGATTTTTTTATTTATTTACTTATTTATTTATTACATCATTTTTGCCCTAATGGACATTGTTCGAACTCGAAAATCTCACGATGACACAATATTCCCTTGTTTCGCTTCTCATCCCAAATTTTCTTCATCCTTTAACTGTGTTCCTGTTTCCTTTGTTCTGTCCACTATGTTGCAAGACAAGATAGTAACCAGTAAGCTGAAGTGGTGCGGACATATGATGAGAATGGAAGAATATAGAGTACTATAAATGTTGTATTTTGTATTTATTTATTTAATTTATTTATGTAATTATTTATTTGTGTATTTATTTATTAATGTATGTATTTATCTATTTATTTATGTATTTATTATTATTATTATTATTATTATATGAAGCCTCCGTGGCTTAGGCGGCAGCACGCCGGCCTCTCACCGCTGGGTCCGTGGTTCAAATCCCGGTCACTCCATGTGAGATCTGTGCTGGACAAAACGGAGGCAGACAGGTTTTTCTCCGGGTACTCCGGTTTTCCCTGTCAAAATTTCATTCCAGCAACACTCTCCACTACAATTTCATTTCATCTGTCATTCATTTAATCATTGCCCCAGAGGAGTGCGTCAGGCCTCGGCAGCCGGCACAGTTCATATCCTCGCCGCTAGATGGTGGCTTCATTCATTCCATTCCTAACCCGGTCGGAGACTGGAAGCAGGCTGTGGATTTTCATTTCATTATTATTATATCATTTTTACCCTCATGGACAGTGTTTGAACTTAAATATGTCATGATGACGCAAATTTTCATTTCTCTCCCTTCTTCCTCTTCTCTTCCCAAAATTTCTTCATCCTTTGACTGTGCTTCTGTTTTCGTTGTTCAGTCCCCAATGTTCTTGTCTTCATATTTTCATTTGTTTTAAATTTTGTAATCTTAATTTTGTTTATGAATTCTCCTCTGTCTCCAATCATTTGCTGTCGATCCCCAACTGCCTTTATTTATTTATTTATTGATTTACACCCACGATGACCACGATGTCCAAGCCCTTATGGCTGTGATTATTATGATGCTACTGAGGTATGAGTGATGCCGAGTAATGTCATTTAGGACAAAGCTGATGCCAATGGAGGCTGGGAAAGTTGCTACAAATAAGTCAGTACCACTGCAGTGTAACAGGAGAGTAATACCACATTAATACATTATCTAAAATGGTTCTTTGTCATATACATGTATATCTCTGTTCACTCCCCTCTCCGATTTGAACATCCTCATTCTTCGAGGAGTTTCATTTCCTCCCAATCACCCCTTCCCCGCCCTCACTTCACACGTTTATTGTTTCTATTTGTTAAAATTAGCTCTTTCATTTCTATACTTTCCGCCATTCTACTAAAAATGTCACGTTGTCTACCTACATCCATGCAGTAGCTTCAGTCGACCCTCTAGTGACGAACAGAGGAACTTTCCTGGTTTTTGTAAGCTCATTGCCACACATTTTTATCCAGATTGTTTTGTTCTATTGGAAATGAAGTCATGTCCCTCGCGAAAGGTTTAGGATATTTTATTAATTTTCTCACAGCATCACCCAAAAATGAATAATATTAATAATAGCAAACTACTTCGCTACTCGCCCTGCGTAATACGTTTCCATTAAGGTATCACTGTCTTGTATCTTTACGGGTTGGGCTTTTTGAGGATCAAACCAACTTCCAGGTTGGCTACTTTCCATACAGACACATGAAGACCAACGTGGATATTTTGTAGTCCATCCCGACATAAACTACAGCTACAGTAGGCTAAGCTCTATGCTACTTGACAGTCTGCTTGAGTTTTGTTCTGAAAGGTAATATTGGTGAACCGAGTAATGAGCTGTATAAAATTCTCCACGAGGCACTTCTAAAAGGTTCGATAAATCACTCCAGTAAGATCGATAGTAGAGGAGTGGGCGTTGGTTCAAACAGTGACCGGCAGACTTGCTGTCGGCGATCAAAGAGCAATTGATGCCCCTAAGAGAAAAAATCTACAGCCTGCTTCCAGTCGACCGACCGGGTCAGGGAATGGAATGAATGAAGCCCCCATCTAGCGGCGAGGATATGAACTGTGCCGGCTGCCGAAGCGTCTCGCACTCCCCTATGCCCCTAAGAGCTTAGTATAAAAACTGAAGTACTTCATAACTCAGGTATGCTAACATTCCATTCTGGATCATAAAGGTGTTATCGTGAGTTGGGCCCACGGTCAGTGATTCCCAAAGAATGGATGGTTGAGTTGGTCCTATGATCAGCTTGGAGGGAGGTACGAGTTGGTTCCTTGGAACTGTCCCCAGTAGTCATGGACACGTTTGAGATCAGGTTAGGTTAGTTGAGATGAAGTCAAGTTAGGTTAGGGGAGGTTGAGAGGTTAGGTTATGTTAGGTGAGGTGAGGTTAGGTAATATGAGGTGAGGTGAAATCAGGTTCGGTTAGATGAGGTGAGGTGAGGTTAGGTTCGATGAGGTGATCAAGTTAGGTTAGGTGAAGTGATGTTAGGTTAGGTTAACTGAGGTGAGGTGAGGTTAGATGAGAAGTCAAGTTAGGTTAGGTGAGGTTAGGTTAAGTGAGGTGAGGTGAGGTGAGGTTAAGTGAGGTTAGATGAGGAGAAGTCAAGTTAGGTTAAATGAGGTGTGGTTAGGTTAGGTTAAGAGAGGTGAGGTTAGATGAGGTGAGGCGAGGTTAGGTTAGGTTAAGTGAGGTTAGATGAGGAGAAGTCAAGTTAGGTTAGGTCAGGTTATGTTAGGTTAAGTGAGGTGAGGGGAGGTGAGGTCGAGGTTAAGTGAGGTTAGATGAGGAGAAGTCGAGTTAGGTTAGGTGGGGTTAGGTTAGGTTAGATGAGGTGAAGTCAAGTTAGGTAAGGTGAGGTGAGGTTAGATGAGGTGAAGGGAGGTTAGGATAATTGAGGAGAGGTGACGTGAGGTTACATGATGTGTGGTGAAGCGTTTTGTCTGTAAAAAACGTTTTCTATGGGACGGCTTTAAACGTTTAATTGAAAACGTATAAACGGGACATCGAAAAAACGTTTCTGATCGTGAGCCCTAGTACAAAATAGGTCGAAACATGTACGAAGGTATGTTTGGCACATACTGTATATCATTACTACGACATTGGCACCGGTACACATATTACAAATTTTGAGCCCCGAGGCACTTATACCGTTGTCGATGTCTGCTCCTCATTTATCTTTATCAGATTTCATATTCCTTCTTCTTCCAACTTCTTTGCCCCCCCTCCCCCTCCCCTTTTAAATCTCGCGCCCCTCAATTTGGGAGCCACCAGTATTGCCTATCATCTCGCTATCAAACACGATATTTGAAATGGGTCTTTACAACAATAGGCTATGCCCTTGTTCTCATGCCTCCTAACTGTACATGGTCTTTAATTTCTCTGTCAAAGTGAGCGGTCTTGTGAAGCTCCAATTAGCAGTTGTGAATGGGCTTCTTCAAGCTCGAGGCAATCCATTATTAGAATGGAGCATCACTCCGTCAGATGCTCAGTATTTCCTCTCAGTCAGAGAATGATGTGGGGAGCTCCAAGCCATATGACTCGGGAGACAAGAGGGCTCGACCTCCACGGCCGCTCAATATCGCATTTCGGCAATCTAGCTCTAAGTGGAAACATTCTTAGTGCCTCACTCAAGTGAACTGTTTGAACTTGTATTTGAAATAATTATGGCTCATGAGAAGTCATTAGGCTATCAATACTTTTAAGAGGATCTGGCCCCAAGAAAAACGAACAAATTGCAATTTCCGTTTTTTTTGTCTTAGATACCGTGTGCTATTTCCTCATTTAATATGTAATTTGTATCGAATATTCTTTCGGAAAAGTGCAAAATTATTTCTTAAATCAATGTTCCAAGAAGATTAGGGTTTCATAGTAACTTACTAGTGCCTTGATTAAGTTTAGGTGACCTCTGTGTTCTACGGCTTGAGACGACAAAGTGCACCCTGGCGCAACTATAATTAGCCTTGATCTTCCTTGTAATGTAAAGTTTTGAGCCATTCTTTCAGTTTTGCAGAAGCCTCCGTGGCTTAGGCGGCAGCACGCCGGCCTCTCACCGCTGCACAATGGGTCAAAATCGAAATCTAGGAGGACAAAATTATTTATTTTCAAAATTTAAAAATCAAAATGTATTACTTCTACAGCATTCTCATACAATTGCCGCTGGATATAAACGCATCTTAGTATAAATCTGTCACCACTGTTCGAGCAGTCTGAATTGGAGAGTGAATGTAAGTGGCTGTGGTTTGTATGTCTTTGTGGTTAGTGTGATGCTTTAAGATGGAACATGCAGCTGAAGGTATGATCCTTGCAACGTGTTTCAGTTATTAATGGGCGTAATTGTTACGTAATGTTAGCTATATTTGCATTATACAATATTTAACTATTATTTTAAAAATTATATTTTCACTTAGATTTTTAGTATGTCGCGTCACTCTGCGTCACTTTCTACTTAATGTTAAAATGTAGATAAAGTCTCGTAGTTTACGCCTGTTATAAGATTTTTTGAATCTTTTTGCAACTTACTTAGTTATTTTACGTTTTAGAAGATGCCGCGCAACCAGTTCTCACCCTATTACAACTGTTTGAAGCACTGGGTTCGACGATTATGTCAAAAGTGGAACTTTTTGACTTTGTTAAAAGTAAATTAGGGATAGAAAATCGTTCTGAAGAGATAACTGAATGCTCTATCCAACTCCTAGTCATAGACAATTTCTTGCATGTGTAGACGCAGCTTAAAAAAGGTCTTAACTGATGTTTATTATGAAGTAAACAAATTATATACGTTGCTTTCACTCTAAATTCATGATTAAAACGTAAACATAATTTTGTCCCCCTAGATTTTGATTTTGACCCACTGTGCGCTGGGTCCGTGGTTCAAATCCCGGTCACCCCATGTGAGATCTGTGCTGGACAAAACGGAGGCAGACAGGTTTTTCTCCGGGTACTCCAGTTTTCCCTGTCAAAATTTCATTCCAGCAATACTCTCCACTATCATTTCATTTCATCTGTCATTCATTTAATCATTGCCCCAGAGGAGTGCGTCAGGCCTCGGCAGCCGGCACAGTTCATATCCTCGCCGCTAGATGGGGGCTTCATTCATTCCATTCCTGACCCGGTCGGAGACTGGAAGCAGGCTGTGGATTTTCATTTCTTTCAGTTTTGCCTAAACACATTCTTCAGTCGGTCAACATGAATTTTCCCAGTCAGGGCGGGGTACAATGCATATAATATGTAAATAACACTCCTGGAAGATAATACAGTACATTGATTAGTTTATGATCACTAAGGTTCGAATGTTTAGGACCTCAAAAACCGAGAAATATGCAGGCAAATATGCCCTAAAAGACACTGAATTATGATCCAAAAAGGTACATATACTGTATGACCTAATATATTTACATGCCTTCTAAAAACAAGTGTTAATAAGGTAGTGAAATGTTTTGTTTAGTATTAATTCTATATTCAATCCTAAAAAAAATCCTAAAATCTACGCTGACCTCATGAATAAGCCTACGATAAAAATGTATTCCTCAACTGTGTATCGCTGAATGTTTCAAGGGACTTGTGGAAAGCAGCATAGTCTTCACCTTTTCTTACGTTACAAACTGCGATACAAATCACATTTCCTTTAAAAGAGAAAGAAAATGCTATAATTTAACAAGTAGTTCCGTGAAGAACTAAAGAGCCTACTTTTCTTAAAATTTAAGATTCATGCCAATCTATATTGACATATCTACAATAATGATGATATTAAGTTGGTAATACATACTTTTCCAAGTACTACAGTTTGAAACACACCTAAAATAGTGTAGCCTAATACAGTAATTTACTACAGTTGGCAGCCCAGGTGACTCTGAATATTTTCTTAGTTCCATCTCTTAAGTTATAGAATGCACATACAAAATTTGGATGAAGTCTGATGGATAGTATGGACGTTGATATTGGATTTATCAGTGCGCTTAAAATCATGTTGGGAACAATGTCATGTATGTGATGATCAGAATTAATTGAAATATTACGATCTAGCCTATTATAGTGCCAATTGGTAATAATTGTCAATGTAGAAGTTGCATGTAATTAACAATTGAAACTATCAGAAAGCTTAGAATCATGTTGGCAGCACTGAGGTATATTAGATACTTCCAATTAATCTAGAAAGTCAGGTACTATACGTGTGCAAAGTTTAGAGACGATGGCTTGCATACATTTCTGATATATTAATATTAGGATTAAACAAATAGAGAGAGAGCATTTATTAACAGTTGGCAGCCGTGCTGGTTCTTACGAATACGCTTAGTCATAACTGTAATGGTACACAAATCACATACGAAATTTGGTTGAAATCCATTTGTTTGTATATAAGTTATATGCATTTAAAATTTTGACATATCAGCAGGCTTAGAATCGTGTTGGCAGCACTGATGTATATAAGTTACACCGAACTAAGGTAGAATGTCAATTACTATACGTGTGCGAAGTTTAGAGCTGTTGACTTGCATATTTTGTGATATATTGATGTTAGGGTTAAAACATAGTGAGAGCATTTATTAACAGTTGGCAGCCCTGGTGGCTCTTTAAAATACGCACAGTCATATGTGGTGTAGTACACATACCACATACGAAATTTGGTTGAAATCCAATCAATAATATAGAAGTTACATGCATTTAGAAATTGGACCTAACGGCAGGCTTAGAATAATGTTGGCAACACTGGCATGCATGTACTTCAGAAAATTAATCTGGAATGTTATTATCTATAAGTTTGCCAATTTTGGAATAGTTCGCATGCATAACTTCTGAGATATCCAACATAGAGCTCAAATTTCAATTGTGATTTTTCAGCAGTTGGTAGCACTGACGTCAATTTCAAATATGGCCGTGAGATATTCAGATATAGATCTCTACTCTTACCAGATTTGGTTTCGATAACTGCAGCCGTTTAGGAGTTGATAGGGGGGAAACCCAGCCAGACAGACAGACAGACAGACAGACAGAAGGACAGACAGACAGACACACATTTTCCCGGATCGATCTCATAAGTCTACTTTTTCCTCATTTTTGCAAAATGTGAAAAGTAGGCCAAAAATACTACCAAGTATAGTTACAGAAATATTTTCTAATAGTCTGCAACAATTAGCAAGTTATTTAATTTTTATCGCCGCTATCGCACAGAAAGTAACCTTGCAGCGGCCAGCGGACACCATATTTTAAGGCCACCACACCCCTAAAATATTACCAACATATGACCTTAAAACATTAATATTGATGAAATATGACAATAATTATGAAAATGACCCAAATATGCATTTATATGCTCTATAAAATCCACCTAAAAAGAATCAGGATCATTGAACTCCTGCTTAATTACAGTTTATAATGAAAATGCAGTCAAGGAAAAAAATATGATATTTCCTAAACATCCGAACCATAATGGTCGTTATTATAACGGGGCATTTTTTAGGATTATTGATGTGTAACATCATTCCACTCGGTTGCTGGATATTTTTGTGGGAGTGATTTTGAAAAATGGGACGGAAGTGGATCTTACATTTCCGTTCGATCGAACGGAAGTGTGCCAGCTGGTGCCACCTCGATCGATCGATACAGCTGGCAGTGGTAGGAGAAACAATGAGCGCGCGGTGTCGGAAATTAATACCATGACGTACTCTCGGCCATGTGGAATGTATATGACATACTGAACGGTAAACGCTCATGCGAACTCTGGTGTCAAGTGATTGAAACAAAGCATATGGTACATGTTCGAAGTCTTCGTATCAGTATTTAAATGGTAACTTGCCTTAATATCAAACATTGTAAGTAGTCGGCATTGCGGTATTATGTTTCTGCTAAATGGCTATTCAAATATTAACCCACATAACGGTAATGCAGTCATGAATATAATATAATCGTTGTGGTTATACGAGAATTGAGCAAGCCTTCATGAACTACTGCTGAATACATTCTCTTTACTCACAAGAGGGCCCATTCATAAGGCATTTTAAACTCAATTTCACGCAGGAACATTATCGAAACAAGCAAAATATAAATGAAACTTAATTCCGTAATGCAGTATTATTGGAACGTGGAAATAAGCCACAATCTTGTGCACAATATTTGCGTAGTAGAAATAGCCGTGTAGTTAGCGCCTATGACTGAGAATCTGATGATCTCGGGTTCAATTCCCGGACGGGGTAGATATTTTTGCTACCAGATTATCATTTTAAACGATATTTATCATATCAATATGACTCATTTGAACAGAATCCATATGAAATTACGTGTTGGTCTGTGAATCAAGAGGACCTGTTTATAAGGAATTTAAGGTTATGAGCGATGCCGCGTCTATTAATCTAGTTGATCCATATCGTATTCTTTATTTAGGCTAGTGCTGGTGGAAGCTACAAATCATCTAATAAAATGAGTTCCGTGTTATAAACTACAATATCTGTAAAACACTCCCTTTTACAATAGATTAATGTTTGTGCCAATAATAGTATAAAATACCGGTGTATCTACAATTTCACGTGAGGTTTCTTCTATGTCAGATATAACACATCATATGCGAGTACTGTAAGGCTCATAATTTTTTATATGCTGTACATTGTACCCTGCCCAGTTATTGGGAAATATCGTGTTGATTGACTGAAAACTTACAAATAATAGTTAAACAAAAAGAGCTTTATACTGGGAGAGGGTTGGTGGATCTCTGTTTAATATTGAAATTATAATTAAGTTCTGTCAGCAATTTGTGAATACAATCACTAGCTAGTAATTTTAAATGCTGGGAATTAAACTGAATACCGTAAGATGAAGTTACTTTACTCCACTTGAAATAATTTTATATAGGCCTACATATGTCACTCCAGCTGTTGTAACTCCGAGGAAATGTTGATGATGATGATGATAATTGTTGTTTTAAGGGGCCTAACATCTAGGTTATCGGCCCCTAATGGTTTGGGCGATAGTGAAAATGGAAGATGTTCAAATGAAACCTACGACTAAAACTAACCACTCTCTTACAAACTAGAAGAGGAAATGGGGAACAAGAAGGAGAAGAATGTAAATTAAAGACAGGAGGAAAGGAAATGCCCTCATCCCTCGAAAAATGAGAATTGAGGGACTTGGAAGGAAGGAGAGCAAAGAAAGTCAGAGAGAAAAGAGGAGAGGGCCCGTCCCAAAGGCAATGGAAGAAGGAGAAAAACCAGACCCAGCTCAGGAATCCCTCGGGGGTGCCAACGTCTGAACTCCCCAGACGTGAGCCCATGAGGATGTAGCACAATCCAGGGTGCACCATAAGTGGTGGAGCTACACACACCATGCCTCATTGAGGGCCTTGTGCAGAAGGCACGAGATACAATGAAAAGGAAACAAGAGATCTGACCCCTCGAAGAATCAGGGATTAGGAATGATGAGACAAGGGCCAATTAAGGCGGGAAAGTGAAAGACTCCCTAGGCCTCGGATACCCTAATACCGTCGGAAAAGAACAAGAATTGACCAACGGAGGTCGAGAGGAAATATATCACAGAGGAGCCCGGCACAAGTAAGTGGAAGCAATGCCGGAATCAGCTGGGGTCCCGTGGTCGCCAACCCACGTCCCACAAGTTGTGAGCTCCTGAGGGCCGAGGAAATGTGTTTCCTTACAAATGGAATATTGTAATTGGCAGAGGATACTCTCGGGAGGCCACTCTATACTTAGCCCGTTAGAGGAGGTTATCCGGGTACCATCCGCGGAAAGAAATGGTACTTCGAAGGACCCCGTCCTTCGAACCCAACACCTGAGAGGATCGGGTGCATTTCTTTGTGTGCTTGCTCAGCACGAGGGCTTGATCCAGGGGATCTGGGTCATTTAGCACGGAGACAGGTCATAGACGCCCAAAGAAATACATCCGAAAAATACAAAGCTAGCAATAAAGAGATCCAGTCTTAAGTAAGGTTTCGTGCGTGATTTATTCAAGTAAGACCCCTAAACTACTTCCGAGGGTAGAAATCGGCTAATCCGCTACTCTAATTACAATAGTGAGTCGTTCCGTAGTTTGACGTTAAGTACCCTCGCGAAGTCCTAGTTACATGAAACAAAAGCAACACTAACTAGGCGCGTGGTACAAGAAGAATTAACGCGTAGCAAATTTACAAACAAATGACTCGGTATAATTTACATTTAACAGCTAGCAAACCAATCCCTATGTTAGGATGGTACCACGTCCACATTTAATATTACATTTAAATTCTGTCTAATGCCTATGTGAACGAAAGTATTACGACGAGACGCGTCGTAAACAAATACTTATTACCAAATCTAATGATAGTTCGACCACTGACTATCAAAAGAAAAAAAATTAAATAACACCCTTATGTCTAACAGGAACAATAGGGTAAATACACTCGGGAATGAATAAATGAACACTCTAATACTAGCCTGCATTCGCGAACCGAGATACTGTTCCTACCCACTCGTCATCTCATGCATGTGAATTAGGTTGGCAATGCGCAATCATCACTGCGACTTACAAGCTTTGAATCGCGCGGGCCATAAGTTACTGACTACTGGTCCCGAAGGTTCATGTCGTCAAAAAAAAGTGTCACCTCATGTAAAGGTCGTCTCCCGCGTGGAAATGAATTGAAGTCACGGTGTCAATCAATCAACAAGCAAATGGTTGCAAAGTTATGGCTGTAATTATTTATAAACAATTAATTAATCCATTGGTTTAGGATAATTATGCTCTTGATTTATCAGAAGGTTTAAATACTGTTTAGTTAGTTCTGTTTATGACACCAGTCGTAGGCAGCAGTATGTGATCTCGCTTGAGATTCACTAAGAATATGACTTCTACAAGTCAACAATAACACAGGTTAACGCGTCTTACCCCCATTGCAAGCAAGTAACAAGTGTCGTCTTGGCCATAGCTCAAAGAACGCTGGAATAAACCAACAATAGGCAAACATTAATCCGTCCTGCCTAAATACCAATAATGTGTTAACGGACACAACAATTACACTTGCTAGCCTTACTTTATACAGAAACTGGGTCAATTAACATTATTGTTTAAACCATTCTATAACACGCTAGATGAATCAATGTCATCAGCTCAAAACATTAAAGGAATTCGCGTTAGTGAGCATCCCCTCACTCTTTAAAGTGGAAAAAGAAATAACAGGTGTTAGCAGCTCACATAGCTGTTCCCCAAAGCAAGGTTATATTAATAACAGTGACCTTCAAAATTCCTAGGACTTGTGACGTAAATTAGCACTCATAAAAGTCAATATGTCGTCTCGCGTTGCATCTCGGGTAGCAACTGGTTATCAGCTGGCGCGCTCAAACAATTTTCACACTGCATTGCGCACGGCTTTGGCATAGTACAGATTGTGTTTCAAAACAGATAATTTTAATCTTACAGTAGCACGAAATAAAGTCCTCAGGTGCTCTGCAGATAGTATTAAAATGTATAATCACTTCCCTAATAGTGTTTCTTAGGATATTTTACCCTTCAATAATATGTAACGTAGCAATAATCTCAAAGAATACTAAAGTAAAGACTGCACACTTATGCAACTAACTGCACTGACATTCCAAAGATATGTCACTCATTCTATTCTTTGTACACATGGGTTTGATGTGCGTGGCTTGGCACATTCCTCAACAAAATAACAACATCTAACTTCTGCTGCGATGTTTGAAATGATACGGTGTAGATTTACCCACCAATCTTACTGTGTATGGGTTCGTTCCTCTGGAACTTCTCGTAGTAAATCGTACTCAGGAAAAATATCAAATAAAGAGTTCAAAAATGTCTCAGCTACCTTCGGCCGATAAATGATACGTTAATAATGTTCTTTCAACTCAAAATGAGGGACCTAACTATAGAGTGTTCCCTATACTACCAGAGGTCTACTACACCTTCTGTTCTTATGATGCCTTTTACATGACATAAAATTCACAGCTTCCTTGCTGGCTTATAAATACACTGAAAAATACATGGAAATGCGCACCTGCCGTATAGAATATGGACTGTGGTGACTAACTGAAAGATTGCCCCAGTGCCAAGAAGAAAAATATATACATTCCTACCTAAGTGGTCAAATTATCGGATCGTTTCGGCTAAAAAAATACTTTCAAGTTCTACACCCACCTGGACAAACTTTGCAAGAGAAAATACGGGACTCACGATTACTTCAAAGGGTAGTTCATCTTCCACAATTCCCATTGGGCGGGGTAATATGCTTTCAGGGTTCCTAGCATATTCCTGGTTAAGGCTATGGGCTTCGGCCTTTCCTCTCGGTCCTTGGTCCTCATCACGTACATGGCTTGTACATCGTCGTGCTGGTTGGACAACTCCATGGTGGCAGTTTGTTTCATCGGTGTTTCCCTCACATCAGGAATTACTCCATCAGGACGCTCTCAAGATGATGACGAAAAATCACCATCACGTGGTGCATTAGCGTAGGCATCGTGGTAATTAAATTCACAGATTCGATGTGGAAATATGTTATACAAGGGCTCACTGGCTCTAATAATTGCAGGTGATCAAATGCTCTGCTTTTTCCTGCCACTGGCTCTAATAATACCGCACACGTGGTAACGCTCACAGATTTTATATGTTTTCGAATCACTAAAAAAATCTTTTTAATCACAATGGCACACGAGTGTTGTGTAGCTTGGCCATGATTAGATTTTAATGTGGCACACGTTGGGCAATTAATTGTAGTTGTAGATTTGATATGACGCCTGTCTTCAGACGTGACCTCGTGGTCAGTGAAAAAGAAATCGATTTCACTAAAATCACAAATTACTTTTCACGATATCGAAGCACTGGCCTTGTATGGCCTAAATAATACCCTTTGCAGACTATATTCACTATGATCAGCACGATGGCTGTCAATTCGTAGTCCTCCCAAATTATGGGGTTTCACTTGCCTAATGCGGCCTTCGCCTAAATTGACGGACTGGTGATACAACACGTCCTGCCTAAGCGGACTTTCAAAACGGTGTGGTTGTGCCTAGCACGGCTTCCTGGTTTGAAGGAAGTGGTTGAGTCGTTTAGCGACTATTTACATTGTCCTCCACGTGTCTGCGGTGAAAATACCGTTACTATAAAAGTGATTTACCATTTCCAAAAGGCATAGAAGGTGGTAAATTATACAGAATTAATTATTATATGATCCTGAGATATGTGGCATTAAAATAGTGAATAATATATATCTAGGAAGAAGATAAGCTGTCCTTTCCGAAGTCAAAATAGCGGATTGTTCACGAGGAAGCTTCAAGGTGCGTTCTGTCGAACTGAGCATGTGGAGTGAGTATGCTCTCAAAGAAATATTTGACACATGAGCCTACGCGGGCTCAATACAATGGTGGTAAAAAGTAAGAACCCCTCCCCCAACTTTGTACATAAGAGCATGTTATTTTAGTGATAAATATCTCAAGTAATATTTCTTTCAGGTTGGGGTGTATAAATACTTGTTTTCCCAGCTGATGTGATTGGGCACAATCTGTGTTGGTCTACTGGAAAGTTGCGATATTAATTGAATCGGTCGGAGCTGGAAAGCATTAAGTTAACAAGTAGTTCCGTGAAGAACTATACAGCCTATTTTCATATAGCCCACTTATTGCAACTATCAACATACACAATTTCAGTTTGATTGCTGTAATAGATTCGTAGATATTGAGAACCGACTAAATAATTCGGATGGTCGCCATGTTGGATTTTATATATATAGGTCCTAGAGTTATGTACTGTTACATGCAGATTATTGTGTACGTGTAGTATTCAAACTTCAATCGCATAATTAGGACACTAGAAGTTACAAGGAGATTTTAAAATTTCGTACAGCTGCCCTCTTTAGGTTATGGAAACAATTGAAATAAATTAGATGCTAGTGGATTACCATTCGTATAAGGATTTACTGTACCAAGTTTCACTGCTCTCGGATGGTTAAATTGCGACAAACGTCCATGTGAATATTTATAATTCGCGTCACCGCCATGTTGGATTTGTGATCACCAGGTTATTTAAAGTACTATAGGTGAACTTAAGTTCATAGCCCCTATGAACATAAAAAAATTCAGTTCGATTGCTATAATAGATTCGTAGATATTCATAGCCGTCTAAATATTTCGGATGGTCGCCATGTTGGATTGTTAAATGTATAGGCCATAGAGTCATGTACCATTATAGGAAAATTATTGGATAGGTTCATTATTCAAACTTTCACTTCGATCGCATGACTACATCACAAGAAATAAAAACTTAATTTTAAAATTCGCACAGCGGCCATCTTGAGGTTATGTAAACAATTGAACTAAATTAGATACCAGCGCATTACAGTGTGTATAAATATTTCCTATACCAGATTTCAGTGCGTTTGGAGCATTAAATCGCGAGAAAGGTCTATTTCAAATTTTCTAATTCGCTTGGCCGCCATGTTTGTTTTGTATATAACCGTTTTTTTAGTCGTATAAATGGACTTCCAGTAGTGCCCTTTATCTCCGTACAAAACTTCAGGGAGATACCGCTAATAGTTTCAGAGATACAGAATGCCGGTGAAATATTTCGCACATCCGCCATCTTGTGGTTATGTAAACAAATGAACGAAGTTATGTGTCGGTGCATTACAATGTATATAAACATATACTGTACCCAGTTTCATTGCGTTTGGTTGGATAAATCGCGAGAAACGTCTATTTAAAAGTCGCAACTTCGCTTGGTCGCCATGTTGGTTTTGTAGTTACCAGGTTTTCAAAGATCACATAAGTGAACTTATAGTAGTTCCCTTTATCACCATACATGATGTCAGGGTAATATCGGTAATCGTTTCGGAGATATTGAATGCTGGTGAAATATTTCGCAGAGCCGCCATGTTGGATTGGTGAGTCGTAACAACATTTGAAGGGCACGGTCGAGGTCGCCCGGAATAGTGCTATGAACTTAGCGAGTTTCATTGAAATCGCCCCAGCCGTTTAGATTTTATTAGGGGGGGACACACACACGAATCACACACACACACACGCACACACACACGGACAAAAGGTGATCTCATAAGCCTATTTTTTCAAAATTGAAAATAGGCTAAAAATGGTCATTGAGTAAACAATTAGTATTCTGAAGTATTGGAACGGCATAGGAAAGAATTACCAGTCTTCAGTTTAAACCCGAAACCACTGCTACATGTAGTGCGATCAGAGGAGAAAAGCATTAAGTCCAAGCCTTGCTGCCTTTCAGTGCCGTATTCCGTACTTAATGTTGGTCGCACTGCAAGATTCCCGCGTGTTACAGTACTATTGTAAATTAGATTTGTACAGGGTTTAGGTGGTATTTATAATCTAAATCCTATAGTGTGTTTGTTTAGTTCTGTTCTGTCAATGACGTTCTATCTGTCTCCTGAAAGGAAATGAAAACTGGCGTAATACTTTTCAGCTACGGCCGATTCAAGTATACTCTTATCATAACAGGAAGCTGATACCCATGCGCTGCAACACGTGAACCGCCATGTAAGTTATCGGACCATGCTTTAAATATGGAAAGGGGATTATCGTGAACCTAAATTAACTTCTTTTTTTTTTGTAAAATGAATTCCAGTGTATAACACTTTGTGACATCCGCCAATTGGAAATTCCTCTTTTGGTTGATTAACCTTTCATCTCTAGAGTTTACTCTTTCATGGAAGTTTTTCAACCCAATGGAAATAGCTTGAAATGTATCCTTATCAAGTTTGTTAGCCGCATTAAGCCACCATTTATCCCGTCTCTTAACTTCCCAGCGTTCATTAGGCCACTGGCCGCCAGGGGACGGATCTCTCTTTGTGGGGTGTGGGGTTTGCGGTTCTAATGAGTTGCAGTCACTGCCGTCTCTTACAGCGAGGGAGCGTCCCCCCTCTATATCCAGCAGCGTGTTGTGCGTGATAATTCGTGCATTATGACTGTGATCAAGAGGAAATCTGAATACCAGTGGTTTGACTCCCGGCGTATAAAGTAGTTCCCTTGTAAGTCGCTAGTTATAACTTGGTGTACACACTATTAGCTAGTCCACTGTACCTCCTGTATCCAGTAGGTGCATTATCATGATAAGCTGTGCCACATGGCTTCACACAGGGTGGATCAACGCCTCAACGCTAAAGGTCTCCTACTGGAATAAGCAATTAAAATAATTACAGCATATGGGATTTGCTGATGACGTTGGCAACTTGGCCCATTAACCAGAGCAGCGTTTCCCAAACTATAGTCTGCGTGCCACTGGTGGTACAATCGTACTTCTGCAATGGTACGCGGTGATGATACAAGAAAATTAAAAAATATTAGATACTTTACAAAAAATATACAAATATAAAATACAGTATAAAATATAAAAACATTGATATGTTGCCGGAGGACTTTAAGACCAAAGATAAGGAGCAGTTTTATGAATTGAATTGTGATTCAGAACTAAGGCAAACTTTTTCAAAAATGGCTCTTGTGAACTTTTGGGTTGAGAGGCGTGCAGACTATGCACACATAGCTGACAAAGCAGTTGGATTTTTACTGCCTTTCACTACTTCGTACTTGTGTGAGACTGCATTCTCTTCACTCAAGAAAAAAAAATACCGGAAAAGGCTCCTTACAGTGGAAAACGATCTTCGTTTGAGACTCAGAAACATTAAACCAGACATTCCTAAATTGGCTTCTAATCTTCCAGCTCACCCTTCACATTGAAGTTGTTAGTTGAACTTTGGTTTTTATGTATAATTACTACGAGTTCCTTTATTAATATTTTATTTGTACAGTGTAATTTCTGAATGTTTGAATTGCCGATGAAAATGAAAATCCACAGCCTGCTTCCAGTCTCCGACCGGGTCAGGAATGGAATGAATGAAGCCCCCATCTAGCGGCGAGGATATGAACTGTGCTTGAATTGCCGATACGTATTGTAATAAATAATAGAACAAATCGACACACTTTATTATTTGAACTTTAACTCCAACAGTCTACTCTAACAAACACAATTTACAATCCATCCTTTGGCCTGCTACGTAGTGGTGGGGGGGTTATAGTTATTTTATCTCCCAACATTTAGGTGGTACGCGAGAGATTCTCATCTCCTAAAGTGGTACACACACAAAAGAGTTTGGGAAATACTGAACCAGAGGATCAGAACGAGTCTTTAAATGGAATGGACTCAGTCTTGAAGAAATAATCTATACTAATACCATAAAAAAGAGATGGTGTGTGTCTGTGTTTTACTCTATCACGCAAGAACTACTGGACCAATTTACATGGAACTTTACACGGAAGTAGCTGATTAACCTGGTTAACATATAGGCTACTTTTTATTTCGATACTTCGCACTATTTAAAGATAGTGACCATTTTAGTGACGTCACTACACCCTTTGGTTTCAAACTTTCATATTTCCATTTCAAATAAAAAGAGAACGCTAAGAAATAGCAAACTTTTGATGACATATATGTGGTTTAAAATTTAATTTTCGATCCGAAAGGTCCTTATCACTTTTCGTGTTTCTCCAACGGTTAGCGAGTAAAACCTAAAAGTGTGCTATAAAACACGGTCAACGCCGAGCGGTGTAGTTGGACAGAATGTTCCATCCTTACTCTCCCTCCACGCAGCACCCGTATCCCCTGTTTTAACTGTCACCTTCATATTTTAATTTATTTATGACCCAACGCGAAGATCGGGTACTTCAGCTAGTGCATGATTAAAATCAATAAATGTAAAACAAAAAAAAGTAGTTCAGTGAAGAACTAAGTAGCCTATTTTCATACACTAAACCGTTATTTTCCACTACGCCATGAAATGAACTGAGAGTTTAGCAATCATTTGTTTCTCTACAGGTTGTTTCTTTCGGAACACAGTAAACATTCACACAAGGTCGGGAAATACTAATTTTATTCAGGCTTTCTCGGCCTCGAATAGGCTACTGGTCAGGATGACTTCTAGTTTTTTGTGTTATTTTTCAAATGTGATAGCTAATCGAAAATTTCTGACACGTTTCTCGATGATCTTTGCCTTATTTTCCGACAGTTAAGTGTGTTTTGATTATGTGTTGATTCTGATTCCTGGAACAAAAAGGAACAAAGAAAGTTCATATGGACATAATTATGTCCGAAAATGCATATTGTCCAAAGTAGATGGCGCTGTTGTCCTTTCCAAGGTCCACTCGATCACCAGACTTAAACCCACTTGACTTGTAACTGTGGGAGCATCTGAAAAGTGTTGTGTACGCTGAACTAGTTCCTGATATGCAGGCCCTTCAACAGAGTGTCCCTGCAGCCTGTGATGTTATTCGACTACAGGATGGGACATTCGAAAATGTGCGGCAATCCCTGATGTGATGTGTGGACACTTACATTGCATTCCATGGAGCCACTTTAAACATATTTTATAATACTCTGAGTGTTGTTATGCTAGAATAATGCGGTTATCAGTACCATCTACTTGGGACATTATGTATTTCTGTACATTTGTTCATATGATATTCTTTGTTCACTTTTTTCTTTCAGGAATTATTACTACCTGAACTTGAACGTTTACTCTATCTCATTATATCACATTCAACTATTCAGCTGATGACAAAGAAATCCATATTGCTTCACTCCGTGTAGATGTACGAAAGAAACAAAAGACTCCTAAACTCCCAAACCATCTTGCCGCGTAGGAGCTACCATTCTTGGCTGTCATCACAGATGTCCAGGTTCAATTCCCTCTCTGCCAAAATATGTAATTCTGTTCTGAGGGATGTAAAGGGGTTGACTTAGCCTCGTGAGGGAGGATTGAGAGGAGGCAGGTTCGATTCCTACCACAGCCAGCCATTTTAGGCCGTCGAGAAACATCTATAATAATTTCAGTTCGTTTCCAAATTTGAAAATGGCAAGAACCCAAAACAATTTAATGACTAATATTAATAATAATAATAATTCTATGGTTCTTATATTCCATTTAACTACTTCGCTGTAGAGACGCTAGGGTGGGGGGATTTTTTATTTCAGAAGGGGATCCTTAACATGTTTATTAAAAACTCACTAATGCCGGTATCTCGCATTTAAGCACCCAAAAATTCCAATCGATCGAGTTGGGACCCGATCCCAAAATCTTGAACACAGCAGGCTAGAGCCTTGCCACTGCGCTGCACAATCAGTCGTAGTATACTATATGGAATTATGATAGCATTTCCCGCAGAGCGCAAACCCTAAAATGAACTTACAACCGTACTTCTCGCGTAAGGGGCGTGGTGGTGAAGCGATCAAGCTGCTGGGCTTTCACCAATGTAGACCGGGTTCGATTCACGGTCAATGCATGTGAGATTTTCGTAGTGAAATGGCATGTACTGGGTTTCGGATTCCACGTAAAAGTGAGGTCCCGTGGGTATTGATCACATGAATAACGGTCACGTAAAACTACAAGCTTCCTTCCTTCCTTCCTTCCTTCCTTCCTTCCTTCCTTCCTTCCTTCCTTCCTTCCTTCCTTCCTTCCTTCTTTGTACTTCTCGCACACAAGTCATGGCTGATAATGTCGTCAAGACGTTGAAATTCCTGCAGCAGAGCAAGGTTCATTAGTATTCATGGAACCAACTTTTGTTTCCTCTTGAAGGGAACACGGTGTGAGCGAGTTTAAAATATCCTCAATGATAGGCACGTTGACTAAGATATGATGGAGTTGGGATTGTGCTTTAAGTCATCCCATACTGCATATAAAATGGATACTAACTGGAAACAATGGTTATATTACTGCACACCAGGTGGCTCTTTTGCCCCGTACTTTCTACTTACAACTGTCCCGAACACACTAATGACGAACGGGAGGTATAAAAACTGATTTCCTAAGGAGGTATCATTTCATGCAAGCAGGTTACTTCTCACGGCATGTTCCTCAGAATCAAATAAACAATTTATAACAGTCACAATTTTGTATTCAAAATTATTTTATTAATCAACTGCTGGAATATTTTGTAATGTTCTCTCCCCCGTAGACTTACACCTTTTCCCATAATAAATTGTGCCTGGAAACTTACAGAATAGCGCTTCGGTGGCGTAGTTGGTAGCTTGCTGAGCTTCTATGCCCAAGATCGTGGGTTCAAACCCGCCCGAAGTCGTCGGATTTTAAGAGCGTTAAAAATCCCTCAGTATGCCTTCCTTCGGAGGGGAAGTAAAGCCGGTGGTCCCATGTCATAGATTTATGGCATGTTAAAGAACCTTCCACTAAATACACCTGTGTGAAGCTAAGTTATTTATATGTAAAACATTCGACAAACGCTCCTGGGATCCGACGTTCGTCGCCAGGAGCCGACTGTGGTGGCATCTGGTATTCAAGTTCTGAACTAGTAGTCTTAGACGGTTGTGTTTGGCAACAGAAGTATGCACTACTTGAAAAAATTCAATGTCTGCAGTCCTCACTTGAATTTAAAAAAGATAACACATACTAATACAGTCATCTTAATTAACACCGGTTATCAGACAGATTTTACACACACCCAAAGTACACGGGGCTACATGACCGCGTTGTCGCAGCCCCTAAACTGAGGAACCAACCAAACTTACAGAATTGGATATTCTCAGAAGGATACCTGAGCTTGGCCGGTTTTCTATTTTTTCATTAACTTTGGAATGTACCCTCTAAGTCAGGTGATTTCAATCCATGGTTCATGAATCTTTGAATAGTTCAAAAGCGGATCATCAGTAAAATGACCCCAAAACCCTCAGCTCTAAATTCCCACAATAAGTACAGTGAAGTAATCAAAACAAAACGTGTGGCATTTTGCAGTAGAAAAGCCCTTCTGTTAGTGGAAATTATCAAAATTCATTTCACTTTGAGTTTCTTAATAGTACATTATGCAACGAGCCTATAATGGCAATAATTAAGACACGAGTATTTCCATACGAGTGTCTTAATTACCATTATAGGTGAGTTGCATACGACTGTTTATGTTCGACGATAATTATAACTTTATTATATGTTTTAACATAAATATTCATACATATCTGTGGGATTCAGTTAATTCAGTTAGTGAACAGGGCGCGCTGGCTTTGCTGACTCAACAGAGCGCATGCGAGGGTCAAGGCACTCCGAAAGCAGAGACCATTCACTTTGCTCGCCAACACAGAACACCTATTGTTTACAGCCTGCCGTCCAGCTCCATAGCATTCACTAATATTGTCACCGAAGTCGTTTGAAAACAATGCGATGTGTAGAAATTGGATTTGGAGATATTAAGGTACAGTGCTATTTCTTGTCTCATATTCGCCAGTTTATTTACTCGAACATATGGACCACTTTCCATGTCGGTAATTTATATATACATGTTGGATTTTGAGCGCATGCGCGAAGGTATCCTTACCTAATTGGTCACACAAATGTTTCTTGAGCTCTGATTGGTGGGAAAAAACGGTTTCATAATAAACAAGTAGTTCCGTGAAGAACTATACAGCCTATTTTCATATATCCTACTTATGTTAACTGCCACAATCAACATACAAAATTTCAGTTTAATTGCTGTAACAGATTCGTAGATATTGAGAACCGTCTAAATATTTCAGATGGTCGCCAGGTTGGATTTTTATTTTTGTACTATAACATTAAGATTATTGTGTACGTGTGGTATTCAAACTTTAATCGCATGATTAGACAACAAGAAGTAAAAACGAGATTTTAAAATTACGCACAGCAGCCATCTTGTGATAATGCAAACCATTGAAATAAATTAAATTCCAGTGGATCAACATTTGTATAAGCATTTAACGTGCAACGTTTCACGGCACTCGGATAGTTAATTCGCGAGAAACGTCCATTTAAATATTTATACTTCGCGTCGCCGCCATGTTGGATTTGTGCTCACCAGGTTCCTGAAAGTCCTATAGGTGAACATATGTTCATAGTCTCCATGAACATAAAAAAATCAGTTTGGTTGCTGTAAAAGATTCATAGATATTGAGAACCGTCTAAATATTTCGGGAGCTCACCATTTAGGAGTGTTATGTGTATAGGCCATAGAGTTATGTACCATTCAAGGACAATTATTGCCTAGGTTCATTATTCAAACTTTCACTTCGATCGCATGATTACGACACAAGAAATTAAAACTTAATTTTAAAATTTCGCACAGCCGCCATCTTGAGGTTATGTAAGCAATTGAATTAAATTAGATGGCAGTGCATTACAATCTGCAAAATCAATTACTGTACCACATTTCACTGCGCTCAGAGAGTTAAATCACGAGAAAAGTCTATTAAAATATTTTAAATTCGCTTGGTCGCCATGTTCGTTTCGTACTTTACAGGTTTATGAAATATACATAGGTATACCTGTATCAGTACCCTTTATCACCGTACAAAATTGCAGGGTGATATCTGTAATAGTTTCGGAGATATAGAATGTCAGTGAAATATTTCGCACAGCCGCCATTTTGAGGTTATGTAAACAATTGAACTAAATTAGACTCCAGTGCATTACCATGTGTATAAACATTTGCTGTACCAAGTTTCATTACATTTAGATAGTTAAATCGCGAGAAAAGTCTATTTAAATGTCTCAACTTCGCTTGGCCGCCATGTTGGTTTTGTAGTCACCAGATTTTTGAAAGTCTCATAGGTGAACTTCTAGTAGTGCCCTTTATCACCGTACACAATTTCAGGGCGATATCGGTAATAGTTTCGGAAATATTGAATGCTAGTGAAGTATTTCGCACAGCCGCCATGTTGGATTGGAGAGACGTAACAAAATTTGAAGGGCACGGTCTAGGTCGCCGGGAATAGTGCTATGAACTTCCCGAGTTTCATTGAAATCGCTCCAGCCGTTTCGATTTTATTAGGGGGGGGACACACACACGAATCACACACACACACGCACACACACACGGACAAAAGGTGATCTCATAAGCCTATTTTTTCAAAATTGAAAATAGGCTAAAAATAGTGTTATAATGAGCCTCATTATGATACAGTTTTCCGACACATAATGTTTACATTTTCGACATAAAAGAAAATATAATTGAGACTCTTGGTTAAACATTGGAAGTAATTTCAGCGACTTGCAAACATATTTAGTGCATTAAGCCGTGAAAAGTATAAATCTAATTTTGGGAAAGTGGCGTCGAGTCTAACAATTTACGCCTCCGAATGTTACCTAAACTGGGATTTTTGTATTCAAGATTATAGACTAGGAGACAATCTTACCACTAATGATGATGATAATTGTTGTTTTAAGGGGCCTAACATCTAGGCTATCGGCCCCTAATGGTCTGGGTGATAGTGAAAGATGAGATGAGAATGAAAACTATAACTAATACTAATTACAAACTTACATACTGTACTACAAGAAGAAATGGTAAACAAAGAAAGGACAGGAAGAAAAAGAAATGCCCTCAACCCTCGAAGAATGAGGATTGAGGGACTTGGAAGGAAGGAGACCCATGAAAGGCAGATAGGAAATGGAAAGAGGAGAGGGCCGGCCCCAAGGTCAGAGGAAAAAGCGGACAAAACCGACCCAGCTTAGGAATCCCTCGGGGTCGCCAACTCCCAAGCTCACCAGCCGTGAGCCCTTGAGGGTGTAGCGATATCCAGGGTGCACCAGAAGAGGTGGGGCTACATACACCCTGTCTCCTTGAGGGCCTTAAGCAGAAGGCAGGAGATAACATGAAAAGAAAAAGAAGGCTGATCCCTCGCAGTAGGAGGGTATCAGGAATGATGAAACAAGGGCCAATTAAGGCGGGAAAGGAAGAGACTCCCTAGGCCTCGGATACCCTAATACCGTCGGGGTCGGAAGAGAACAAGAGTTGACCAAGAGAGGTCGACAGGAAAGAAGACGGAGAGGAGCCCAGCACAAGTAAGTGGAAGCAATGCCGGACTCAGCTGGGGTTCCGTGCTCGCCAACAAACGTCCCACTAGATGTGAGCCCCTGGGGGAACCACTAATGAATACTGCATTATAACAGTCATATGTCCCATTTTTCACAGGTAACGATCTGTCAGATAGAAGCAAATAATGTGCATAGCAATGGATACTTGAATTAGTGTGTGTGTGTATTGGAAAATAAATCCAATATATCCACGAAGTACGGTATATGGAATCGGTACTCACATTTTGCGCCCGATAGACAACGGTTTTGTTGACGTTGGCGAGAACGCGAAGATAAACTAATGAATACTTGCAATCTTTGCGGGAGACTGACGAGGGACCGCGAGAAGCTAGCAAGGATTACACGGGTGTCTAGTGTCATGTTGTAAGACTAGAGAACACACGCCCCTCCCGTCCTCTTGCGTGACCACAGTCAAAAGTCACTCGGGGTTTTATGAGCATGACAGTAATCTGCTGTTCACGCGCCCGGGGGAAGGTTAAGGTGGCTAATGGCATTGAGAAGAGAGTTAAGGCTTTCCTCGTGTGATGGCAGTATACATGTACCGTTCCTTCTTGGCCTGTACACCGAGCACTCATGAGTTTGTGACAAGCGCAAATGCGGTGCGCAGTGTCTCCTCACGCAGCGCCTGCGTCTATTGGCTCAAATCTCAGTGTTCTACTCGAGTTGTCATCGTGCGGATCATGCAGATAACAAGAATAGTGACCGACACGGTGCTGGGTGCCGGAAGATATTATGTAGACTCGCTCTAAAATTCTCACGCCCATAGGACGGCCACGAATGTCCAGCACATCTATTCATCTAGGCCTCTGTAACCCTTGTGGCTACTTGACCCACTTTTCCCCTACCAGGAGATGAAAATGAAAATCCACAGCTTCCAGTCGACCGACCGGGTCAGGAATGGAATGAATGAATGAAGCCCCCATCTAGCGGCGAGGATATGGACTGTGCCGGCTGCCGAGGCCTGACGTACTCCTCTGGGGCAATGATTAAATGAATGACAGATGAAATGAAATGATAGTGGAGAGTGTTGCTGGAATGAAATTTTTACAGGGAAAACCGGAGTACCCGGAGAAAAACCTGTCTGCCTCCGTTTTGTCCAGCACAGATCTCACATGGAGTGACCGGGATTTGAACCACGGACCCAGCGGTGAGAGGCCGGCGTGCTGCCGCCTAAGCCACGGAGGCTTCACCCCTACCAGGAGATAATGACCAAAAACGCCCTGGCCCTAAAATGAATGAAGGACCTCAGCAACTTGTTTTTACAAACTAGACAAAACATCATTTTCAAATCACATTTTCGTTTAAGCTATTTTTGCATTCAGGTTGGTTGTTTGATTGATTGGTTCCTTAGTTTAGGGGCTGCGATAACGCGGTCATGTAGCCCCATGTACGTTGGGTGTGTGTAGAATCTGTCTGATAACCGGTGTTAATTGTGATGACTGTATTAGTGTGTGTTATTTTATTTATTTAGCTTATGACTATTTGTGTCTGGAGTGTCTGAAGACATGTTCGGCTCGCCAAAGGCTGTAGCTGCTTCAATGCGGACACCCATGGGGTGAGCTACAAATTTCGTTCAATTTCAAGTAGTTCCAACTTTCGCTACCAGATGTCACATCACCTAGTGGTGAACGTTGTAAATTTGATAGAGCGGTATCTGTTATCTGTTTTTAATTCCAGTAAGGACTGCAGACGATAATTTCAAGTAGTTCCTACTTTTGCTACCAAATGCTACTGTCCACGACACCTAGCTGTGAACTTTGCTACTACTAGATGCTATCGCAACCAGCACGCGGTGACGAACGTTGAAACTTAAGAGCATTAATTAAACCTAACCTACAAATTATGCTACACAAAGGTTTAGTTAGTGGAAGGTTCTTTTACATGCCATAAATCTATGACATGGGCCCGCCAGCTTTACTTCCCCTCCGAAGGAAGGCATACTGAGGGATTTTTAACGCTCTTAAAAAATCCGACGACTTCGGCCGTGTTTGAACCCGAGACCTTGGGCATAGAAGCTCAGCATGCTACCAACTACTTTTGCATTCAAAACTTGAAATGGTCAATCACCAAAGACGGGACAGAAAAGAAAGTCACATCACGACTGCAATGAATGTCTGTTGCATCGCCGATATGCTTGTACTTTTCGTTTCTCTCAATGGTTGGGGAAGAAAAGGATAACTTAAATTCAAACAAATTTAAGTGTCGAAAGTGTAAATTGAATTCCCATTCGAAGGTCTGACAAGCGTCTGAGGTTAGTGTTAAGAAATTGGATCAATCGCAGACATTTCTGTAGGTGTGGATGGTGTATACATTCTCCCTCATTACTAAGAT
This sequence comes from Meconema thalassinum, assembly GCA_946902985.2. Classification (NCBI taxonomy): domain Eukaryota; kingdom Metazoa; phylum Arthropoda; class Insecta; order Orthoptera; family Tettigoniidae; genus Meconema; species Meconema thalassinum. The sequence goes on from OX336393.1 coordinate 184,712,066, forward strand.
TGAACAACAGCGGTAACTATCTTCACTAACGAACAGTCTAAGGGCCATGAGGCCAAGATATCTGTTGGACTCGGTAGACAAGGGTTAGATATTGGTTCATCGCTTCAATTTATGAATTGAACGACAGTGGAAACTACACTCCGTAAGTCGCAGCGTAAGGTCACAGGGGCAAGCTACAGAGGTGTGCAAATTATGAGAATCAAATAAAGAATTTGAAACAGTCATGATTTTTATTATTATTATTATTATTATTTTTTCTTCAAAATCATTTTACTGACCAACTGCTGGCAATTTTTGTAACCCTACTTAGTGATATTTCCTCCCTTATCGATTTACACCTTTTCCCATTAGGCATTGAGTCTGGAAACTTTCAGAATTGGGTATTCTGAGGGATACCTGAGCTTGGCCTGTTTTCTATTTCTTCATTGACTTTGGAATGTACCCTCTAAGTCAGGTGATTTCAATCCATGGTTCAAGAATCTTTGAATAGTTGAAAAGCGTGTCATCAGTAAAATGACCCCGAAATCATCTGCTCTAAATTCACACGAACAGTAGAGTGAAGTAATCAAAACAAAACGTGTGGCATTTTGCAGTAGCAAAGCTCCTCTGTTAGTGGAAATTCTAAAAAAGCATTTTACTTGAGTTTCTTAAAACAATATATAGTGACGACTTACCAACATTGGAAGTGATTTCACCGCCTTGAAAACATATTTAGTTCATTAAGCCGTGAGAAGTAATAATGTTATTTTGGGAAACTGGCGTGCGTCGAGTTTAACAGTTTACTCACCTCATTATCTGCTGGCTGTGTAGATGAGTGGATTCAAACCCTACCGTCGTCCATTCTTGTAACGGTTTTCCGTGGCTTCCTATTTTAACTCCAGATAAATAGTAGGATAGTTCCTTCTAATAGGCCACGACCACTTCCTTCCAACTCCTAGCCCAATTTCATTCATCTTCATTCAATATATCCCTCATTAATTCCCTTCGTTAGGTTGTCGTCAGGAAGGCCTCCCAACCGTAAAGAAACTGTCACGTAATTTTAACACATCCCTTTGAAACAGGAATAAGATGGTATTAAGATGGCTATCAAAAGAGTAGTTGAGAAACGGATATCCAGGTAATACACAGATCTGTGAGCAGAAGTAAGAACAATTAAAGTCTGATGTAGTCTGGAATAGCTGCAATAGCTGCAGTCACGGGCAGGTGGTCCCAAGAGTCTCCTCTGCGAGTCCTCAAATTAATGGCCGGAACGTGTTCCACATTTTGTTTGTAATATTGTGGAAAGAATACACTGCAGAGAAATCTAGCAAAGCTTTTGTCCACTGCAGGAGGATACTTGAGATAATTACTTTCCACCAGTTGACACTAGTTGACAAAGTGTAGCATTAACAGGATACATTTGTATAATCAAAAAAACAGCAGTGAATTAGAAAGCTTAGCCTCAATTATAATTATACACACAACTACAGCCATCGCAATGACAAGACTATCGGACACATTCTACGCACACCCAAGTACACAGGGCTACGTGACCACGATGTTGCAAAGTCCCTAAACGAATTAATAACCTTTTCAGCTTGCCTGAAGTAATTCCAGGTACAGAATAATCTTCAAAATGATTATGATTAGCACCCGGGTGTTGGCAGCCTTGAATCCACTGTAAGTGATCAGAAAATGTTATTAAATTCATGGAAAATGCCCAACAAATAAAATGTAAATCTGAACGAAATGTAGGCTTTTCAGTCAATCATCACGATTGTACCCAATTGTATTGGGTGATAAGTCCTAATCCTGAGATTACACTCAGGATATTAAATCTGTGTCTACATATATGGTATTTACAATATGTACAGAAGTTTACGTTGGTGTTTGTAACTTGGAAATCGCTCCAGCTGTTTAGATTTTATTAGGGGGGAGGCAACACACACACACGGATGAAAGGTGATTCCATAAGCTTTTTTTTTCATAAATGAAAATAGGCTAAAAATTGGGCTCAATTAGGAAATAGAAGGAAAAAATGAAATACAGTCATATGGGCCTATATACAAAAAACTTCCACTTTTTAATTTGTTTTGCCTTTTTTTTGCAGTGTAGGCACCCACTAGAAATATTTATGTCATAATAGTACTTTCCAGTGGTCTTGAGTATATATGTAATCCGAAAATAAAGTTATTTTAGGTAAGAATAAGAATTAATTTGTCACTGCTTCATTCAATCTTTTGAGAGTAAAGTTCGAAATTTAATTTGGCAGAATAGGGGTTAAAGAACTTACTAGCTGATTAGTTGAGCGGTATGGTATCTGTTCTTGTGCAGCTGCTATACTAAATCATTTAAAAAACCTTTCCCTGTTTTATTCACAGTGCAAGTACCTTTATTTGTTCATTAACAATTTCCTAATTAATCCTATAATAATAATAATATTGGTTTTACGTCCCTTTAGGTACTCTGGCAATTAGAAACGCCAGGTTGTGAAAATTTGCCACGGAGGGGATCTTTAACGTGGCAGTAAATCTACTGGCTTAGCTCCTTCACATTTGCGCACCCTCAAATGCCAACTGACTGCGCCAGGATCAATAATAAGATCATGACTATGTCTAGTGTTGTGGCATCGCGAGAAAAAGCTATTTAAATGTTTCAAATTTGCTTGGCCGCCATGTTTGTTTTGTACTTAACAGGTTTAAGAAAGTCACATAGATGAACTTCTAGTAGAACACTTTATCACCGTACACAATTTCAGGCTGATATCTGTTACTGTTGCGGGGATATAGAATGCCAGTGAAATATTTTGCGGGGCCGCCATGTTGAATTGGTGAAAAACATAACAAATTTGAAAGGCACGGTTGAAGTCGTACGAGGTAATAGTATGCACTTACTGAGTTTCATTGAAATCGCTTCGGCGGTGTAGATTTTATTAGGGGAGGGAGACACACACACAGACACACACACACGCACAAATGGCGATTTTTTCCATAAATGAAAATAGGCTAAAATGGCATTGCAAAATTCTTTGCATGACACTGACATGGATTATACTACACTCATTGTTGAAAAAGAAATTATAAATAACATTAACTTAGATGCTTCATGAAAATACAAAAAGCAAAACTGGAATTTTTATTCCCGAATCGTAATGTAACGTTTTAAAGCCTTTTTTAATTTTTTTTTTTTTTTTTAGTGTTGCCTCTACAAGTGATAGAACTGTAACGTTTCTATTAATATCTGCAAAAACCCTGAACGTTAATCGACCTATTTATCAAAGGATAATTTGGATATATGCCTGCTTCGCGGATCATATACCCGCTTGGAGATAAGATTTAGACTACGTGAAACAAATGAGTACAGTACTGCACTTCAAAGGTAAAGACAGTCGCCTAAACGTTATGCACACCGATGATAATAGAGGTAGTGAAGGTTGCGTCGTACTATACATCTCTACTTACAAGGGGAGGATACGATGCATGGGACACCGATTCAAACCATATTTAGTACACGTGTAGGGCATGGCCAGGTGCATACAAGGTGCAAGTAGCAAGGTGCGCTTCTCAGCCGTTTCCGAGAAATTAATTAATTGCAATTGCAGTGCGGCGTCCATGTACGTTGTACGCTAGCAAGAATCCAACGAGCGCGTGGCGCAGCGGCAAGAGACGTGCTTCGTAAGCGCGGGATCGCTGGATCGAATCCCATCGGTGAGCTTTTGCAGTGTGTTTTTTTTTCGTATACATCGGCAATTCGTAAAAAATGTACGTGTCGTGTACAATGTTTATTTTGCAGTCAATTGAAATAACGTGTTGGGGAGCGTGATGGCGCAGTGGCTTAGCTGCTCGTCTTTCACCCGGACGGCCGGGGTTCGAATCCCGGTGACAGCGGGGTGGAATTTTCACCTGAAAAGTCACGTGGTGTCAGGAAGGGCATCCGGTCCCGGCCAAAAACAAAATGAGCCTGGTTGGCTCCGGTGACCCCAATTAATTGGGAAAAGCTGAAGAAAGATGAAGATGATGATGAATTGAAATAACGTGTTATGTGAGCGAGAAAAGAGATTCTGAAATCATCGTATGGGGGTCAACGTTTGAGATATCACATAAAGTACAGTATCGGCATTGCAAATACATTGGTATTATACACGATCAGGTGTATTCTATTACATGTATACATTTATACAATGAAGGCCCAGTCCGTTCCGTTCATTGCACGTCTGTGAACCATCAGACCACCCCGTACCCCGCAAGCAGTGACTCATGCTATGGGTATTGGTTGGAAATTGCCAATGGTTACAAAAAAAATTATGAACACATTGCAAAGGCTCACCGGTGGGATTCGATCCAGCAATCCCGCGCTTACGAAGCGGAACTCTTACCACTGCACCACGCGCTCGTTGGCTTCTTGCTAGCATACAACGCACATAGACGCCGCACTGCAATAGCAATTAGTTAATTTCTCGGAAACTGCTGAGAAGCGCACCTTATTACTTCCACCTGGTATACACCTGGTCATGCCCTACACGTGTACTAAAGATGGTTTGAATCGGTGACCCATGCATCGTATCCTCCCCTTGTTGTATAAAACAAAGTCCCCGATACTTGGATGTTACGGGTAAACTCGAGAAACAATGGATGGATTGTGATGCGGTTTTCACCATTCTGTAAAGGATATCTCGAGGATGATTTCTGTAGAAAATAATTTATTTATGATCAAAGGAAGCCGAGCAGTAACGATTTCAGTGGAAAATTCGAAACTAAAAATGGCGCCCAAGTGCTTTGTAAGCTTACGCTGGGCAAACCGTTAAAAATATCTAAATACTATGAGTGTAAGAATTGTTCAGCATGAAAAGCTCTACAAAAAAGTCAGTGAGAGCATATATCTATCTTCAATACATCGCCCACTATAAGTGGTTTTACGTTTTAATTTATTCCAACCATGTCCATTCAACTACTGAGGCGACAGTTTACGAGCTAGCTAAGGGCGTGTCCATCATCCCTGTTACAGCCTAGCTAGCGGGCGAACCTATTACCCCAGATACAGTCAGCAGCAAACCATAGAGTTGTGTTGAGTTAACACTTCTGAGAAGGGTGGTTGTGTTTGGAGTTTCCCTGGAAGTGCAACTCAGGTTTTCTTCATTTCGCCTGTGAAACACGGTCAAGTTAAGATTGGACGGAAGGGGGATTTGAGTTTAATTCACCTCGTCATTCCCTGAAAGTGCAACTCTCATTTCGCCTGTGAACTTTTCATTCCACAAAATTCACAGTCAATTTAAGATTGGACGGAAGGGGGATTATATTATATTGATTGGCGTGTAATCTCTACTTACGAAGTATAAAACAATGTCCCCGATTCTTGGATGTTACGGGTAAACTCGAGAAACAATGGATGGATTGTGATGCGGTTTTCACCATTCTGTAAAGGATATCTCGAGGAAGGTTTCTGTAGAAAATAATTTATTTATGACCAAAGGAAGTCAAGAACTAACGATTTCAGTGAAAAGGTCGAAAAAAAAACTGGCGTCCGTGTGCTTTTTAAGCTTACGCTTGGCAAACCGTTAAAAATATCTACATACTATGAGTTTAAGAATTGTTCAGCATGAAAATGTCTACAAAAAAGCCCGGGAGAGCATATCTATATCTTCAATACATCGCCTACTATAAGTGTTTTACGTTTTCATTTCTTCCAACAATCTCCATTCAGTTACTGAGGCGACAGTTTACGAGCTAACTAGGAGCGAGTCTATCACCCCAGTTACAGCTTAACTAGCGGACGAGCTTATTGCCCCAGATACAGCAAGCAGCAAACTGTCGAGTCGTGTTGAGTTAAAAACTTTAGAGAAGAGTGGTTGTGTTTGGAGTTTCCCTGGAAGTGCAATTCGGCTTTTCTTCATTTCGCCTGTGAACTTTTCGTTCCGCAAAATTCACAGTCAAGTTAAGATTGGACGGAAGGGGGATTTGTGTTTTATCCACCTCGCCATTCTTAAATTACGTCTGACAAGAATTTGTTGCACATGCATCTCCATGATAATATAATTAATAGTCCAGTCAGTGATTTTAACCCATCATGCAGAGACGTAAATCGGATATTGGTCGTTGTTCATTGACATAGGGGTTAAAAAAAAGCACTTAGTTCATTCATAACTGTTACCGGGCGAAGCCGGGTCGGGTTGCTAGTATTACTATATACTCTGATTGGGGAGTGTGATGCCGTAGTGGCTTTGCTACTCGTCTTTCAACCGGACGGCCGGGGATCGAATCCGGGTGACAACTGGGTGGAATTTACACCCGAATAATCACGTGGCGTCAGGAAGGGCATCCGGATTTAAATCCCCGGCCTAAATCAAAATGAGCCTGGTTGGCTCGGACGACCCCAATTAATTGGGATAAGCCGATGAAAGACTGCATACTCTGATTAATGCAACATTATACTGTACATTGGGTTTGGTTATTATATGATATTTTTACTAGTCTAGTTGTGTTGTTCCAAATGTCCTGTATTATGGCTCAATAGTACGTCGGAATGCTGCAATGTGTACGCAGTGTCGACCATCAAGTGAGGTGAAAGAATAGTCCATCATGCGTTGACCTAATTTCGTGACGTAATGCAGGCAGTGTATCACCCAGTTAACACGTTATATTTGTGTACGTCAGCTGTCAGCTACAGGCATATAAAATAACAAGCAACTATAGACAATACCATCAAATTATGACAGGAGAAAAACTACCAAACAATATGGTCGTGCATGTTAAATTTTACACCACAACTGCAAGGGAGACCCCAAAGTTCAGAAATAGTAAGTTCAAATCCCGGAGCTGACATTGAGCATCCTGGTGTGACATTTCCACACTCCGTCAAGGCAAATCTGCATTTGCATCTGCATGGTATATTATTTCTACTCCTGGGGCCCGTACTTTAAAGATGAACACTTGTAATTATACAGTTATTTATTTATTTTTTATTTATTTATTTATTTATTTATTTATTTATTTATTTATTTATTTATTTATTTATCGTATGGCCTTTAGTGCCGGGTGTGTCCGAGGACATGTTCGACTCGCCAGAAGCTGTAGCTGCTTCAAGTGGACACCCATATGGTGAGATACAAGTTCCATTCAATTTCAAGTAGTTCCAAATTTCGCTACCAGATGTCAGTGATAGCCAGTGGTGAACGTTCGAACTTTGATAGAGCGTTCCAACGAAATCTAACCTAGAAATTTAGTTTAGGATGTGGAAGGATCTATTACATGCCATAAATCCATGACATGGGACCACCGCGCCGGCTTTACTTCCCCTCCGAAGGAAGGGATACTGAAGGATTTTAATGCTCTTAAAAAATCCGATGACTTTGGCCGGGTTTGAACCCGCTATCTAGGGAACAGCAGTTCAGCACGCTACCAACTACGTCACCGACGTAGTTGATTCATTTACGGACTTGCAACCTCGTGGTCATATAGCCCCGTATGCTTGGGCGTGTGCAGAATTTGTCTGATAACCTGTGTTATTGTGACAGCTGTACGAGTTCTACACATATCAAAAAGAGTTTTGGATATTGCCATGAAGCACAGTGAGGACGGACTCATTTATTAAGCAGTGTTCACGCCTGCTCTACACAATTGAGATCGGGAGAATAGGCAGGCTGTGAATACCATTGTCTTGAAGAAAGGCATGACAATGTACGGGCGAGCGTTATCATCCCCGAAAGTGAAATTTGGGCCGAAATTGTCAGCATAGCCTTTCACTACAAGTGCAAGGATATTATCCCTGTAACGTATGCCTGTCTTACGCCCTGGGATGTACACAAGAGGGGTTCGGTGACCATACATGATGCCACCCCCAAACATTGCACCACCGCCTCCCTGTTGGTATCGGTCTCGGATGTATTGGTCGTGATATGTTCACCGGGTCGTCCCCACACTCCCACAAATCTATCCTCATTGACACAGGCGAGTGTACACCCTCAATTGGAGATTTACTCACTTTTATTTGGTAGCTGTAATTTTCATCGATAACTGTTGAAACTTGTATAATACTAGTGTGTATCTCCTCACACCCCTTGGCCAATTATATCAACATATTATATTTAAAACTCTAAGGTTATTTTTGTCACGGTACCCGAGATTGAGAGAACGGCTGAACTAATTGACTTCGCAAAGCAGTCTGACGAACGCTGTTGAACTGTAGATAAATAAAATATGTTGCTGTATATTCTTAAATTATTGAATCAAGATGTAATATTCCTGATACTAGTGTATGCGCACAATCAATTTCGCCCGTGAGAGACATGGTGGATAGCAAATCCTCCACGTTTTACTAATATTGTTGATTATGAGAATTATAATGAAGGGGAAATATTGTTTATGATATTCCCATGAGATTTACTGGAATAGAGTTATAAAAGAAGGGAAATATTGAAGAACATAAACTGGCAGTTGAGTGTATAATTTGCTTATCCACCTGAATAGTACCTCTCCTGCGTTTTACCTCTTGATGCTGAGTGAACCACGTCCTAGCCCTGAAACCATGAAACCAGAATTAAATTTATTGGCAGAGACGGGAATCAAACCCGGACCTCCAGGGTGACAGCCAAGAATGCAGCCTTCAGATTTGGCTTCTCTGTGTTAGTACAATTTTTGACGTGCATGGAACATATCATTCAAAAACTGCCTCTATTACGGTGGCTGACGAGGCGAGTCTAGGCTCATTCCAGTAGCTGGCGAAGTGGTTCTATACTCCCCTGCACAATTTACTGTCATGAACCCCAAAAGGATTGTACCTTTAACAGGTGATGGAAATTTCTTATTTAGAGCAGTTTCGTAGTGTTTATATCAAAGTGAAGAACATCATCGTGAGCTGCGTTTGCAAATTATTGAAAGAATTGTTGCTGACAGGAAGAATTATAGAGATATTTTTACTGGCGATCAGTCCCATCGCATTCCTCTCAACAAGCTACTTTAAGAAAGTCTTTGGACGGTGAACACGCTGGCCATGCTAAACGTCATTATATAAGCGAATTATTTATTGCTTATGTGTTACGAGCCTACATAACAATGAGTCCCAACCACGCTGTTGATTATGGCAATGGAAGTATTATTGTCATTTAATATTTAGCGCCTCCGTTGATGAAGGGCAATATAGTGTTATGGAATACGACGTTAATTTGGGGAGATGTGCTACTATAAATTAACCCGTTTGACGAAATAGAACATGGAAACTACATAAACGCTAAAGGATGAGAAATCTGAGATAAGACGAAACTACTTCCAAAGTCCAATATAAATCTGCCATTACAGAAACAATTCCAGATATTATGCCGTAAAGTGTTGGGTCTTTGACGAACGTAAACATTGTTCAGCATTGTACTTTTCATGATTGGTTACTTTGTCCTTTGCCGTTGTAATGGTAAAATTGATCTACCAGAATATAAAACATGACAATTTTTCACCCAAAAATATAAACGACAGTTGATACGGCCAGTTGTATATATTAGACTCCTCAGAGCTAATCAAATCATACTAGCAAATCGAGTGAATTCATGCATCAGGGAGGGCGTTCTTCTTAATTAAAACAATATTTTGCAAGAGCATAACGCTTTAATAGTTAGATTATCATGCACTAGCAACAGATTGAATACTGAAGAAATTTTCAGCGAAATAGAAGCAGTGGGTTTTGAGTTTTCGTGAGACTAATGTACTGCAATTGATTTTTATATAGAGAGATTGAAGTACCGGTATCTGAAAATTTTACAATTTGTTCTCATTATGGTGGTGAGTGTTTAGAAAGTGGTTTGAATGAAATCGGATAGGTAGTGTTTTTTAAGTAATTTGAAGTGAACTAGCACCAACTATCTCTTATATAAAAACAAGTGTCCTGACTGACTGACTGACTCATCATCGCCCAGCCAAAACTATTAAAGTTAGAAACATGAAATTTTGGGGATATGTTTGCTGTATTTCGAAAGGGCGCACTAAGAAAGGATTTTTGGATATTCAGGTTCTAAAGGGGTGTTAAGGGGGTAGACCTGCATTTCATTGAATAACAATATCTCCCGATTGGTTTCATTGGGGAATGTGATACTCGGCATATAAACTCATCATTAAAAATAAGATGACACGTGTCTGAGGGTTTTTCGATGGGGTGTATATTATGGGGTGAAAGGGGTGAAAAGTGGGGGTTGAAGGATTCATAACGGACCGTGTATCTCTTAAACGACATAGGCGAGGTGTTTGAAACTCAGCGAAAAAAAATCAGCTTGAAAAATAAGTAAATAGGTGTTCAGCCGTTTTTTCATAAATCTAACTTAAGGGGCCCATGGAGAGGGGTGAAATTAATGGAAAAAAAAACAGGAAAGAAAGTGTCCTAACTGATTGACTCACTCACTCACTCATCAAACTCAGGGAAAAAATATAGCTTAAAAATAAGTTAATAGGTGGTCGACAGTTTTTTTCATACACCCAATTTAAGGGGTTCATGGGGAGGGGTGAAATTCTGAAAAAAGAAAATTGAAAGAAAAAGTTCTGACTCACTCACCACCGCCCAGCCAAAATTATTGAAGTTAGAAACATGACATTTTGGGGATATGATCATTGTATGCCAAAACCGTCCACTAAGGGAGGATTTTCGAATATTCAGGTTCTTAATGGGTCTTAAGGGGGTTAACCCTGCTTTTCATTGAATACCAATAACTCCCGATTGGTTTCATTGGGGGATGTGATACTCGGCACATAAAGTCATCATTAAAAATAAGAAGACACGTGTCTGAGGGATTTTCGATGTGGTGTATATTAGGAGGTGAAAGGGGTGAAAAGTGGGGGTTGAGGGATTCCTAACGGAGCGCGTATCTCTTAAACGACATAGGCGAGAAGTTTGAAACTCAGCGGGAAAAAAATCAGCTTAAAAAATACGGTAAGTAAATAGGTGTTCGACCATTCTTTCATAAATTCAATTTAAGGGGCTAATGGGGTGGGGTGAAATTCTGGAGGAAAAAAAGGAGAGAACGTGCCCAAACTGACTGACTGACTAACTCACTCACTCTTCAATCTCAGGGGAAAAAGACAGCTTAAAAATAAGTTAATAGGTGTTCGAGCGTTTCTTCATAAATCCAATTTAAGGGACCCATGGGGAGGGGTAAAATTCTGGAAAAAATAATTGAAAGATAATGACATAACTGACTCACTCACTCATCATCGCCCAGAAAAAAATAAGAAGTTGGAAAGATGAAATTTTGGGAATATGTTCGCTGTATGTCGAAAACGTCAACTAAGGAAGGATTTTTGTTTATTCGGGTTCTGAAGAGGTGTTAAGGGGGTAAACGTGCATTTCATTGAATAACGATATCTCATGAGTTGTTTCTTTGGAGATGTGATATTCGGCATATAAACTAATCATTAAAAATAAGCAGACATATGTCTAAGGGTTTATCGATGTGGTGTATATTATGAGGTGAAAGGGGTGAAAATTGGGGGTTGAAGGATTCTTAACGGAGCGTGTATCTCTTAAACGACATAGGCGAGGAGTTTGAAACTCAGCGGAAAGAAATCAGCTTAAAATATAGGTAAATAGGTGTTCGACCGTTTTTTCATAAATCCAATTTAAGGGGCCCTAAGAGAGGGGCAAAATTCTGGGGGGGGGGGGAACAGGAAAGAAAGTGTTCTAAATGATTAACTCACTTACTCATCAAACTCAGGTCGGAAGATCAGCTTAAAATAAGTAAATAGGTGTTCGACCGGGTTTTTTAAAATCCAATTTAAGGGGTTCATTAGAGGGGTGAAATTCTTAAAAATAAATGAAGGAAAAGGTCCTGACTTACTAACTCACTCATCATCGCCCAGCCAAAATTATTGAAGTTAGAAACATACAATTTTGGGGTTATGTTCGTTGTATGTCGAAAACGTCCACTAAGGAAGGATTTTTGGATATTCCGGTTCTAAAGGGGTGTTAAGGGGTAGATCTGCATTTAATTGAATAATAATATCCCCCGATTGGTTTCCTTGGGGGATGCGATAATCGTCATATACTCTCATCATTAAGAATAAGATGACACCATGTCTGAGGAATTTTTGATGTAATGTATATTATGAGGTGTAATGTGTGAAAAGTGCGGGGTTGAAGGATTCCTAACGGATCAAGTATCTCTTAAAAGACAGAGGCATAAAGTATGAAACTTAGGGGGCAAATACACTTGATAAATAAGCAAATACAGCAGGTGGTCCACCATAATTCATAAATCCCATTTTAGGGGCCCATGGGGAGGGGTGAAATTCTGGGGAAAGAAGTCCACTAAGGAAGGATTTTTGGATATACACTCATCATCCTCCAGCCAAACCTATTGCAGTTAGAAACATGAAATTTTGGGGATATGTCCGTTGTATGTCGAAAACATCCACTAGGGATGTATTTTTTGGATAATCATGTTCATTGATTAACAATATCTTACGAGTTGTTTCATTTGGGGATGTGATATTCGGCATGTAAATTAATCAATAAAAATAAGCAAACATATGTCTAAGGGTATATCTATACGGTGTATATTATGAGGTGAAAGGGGTGAAAATTGGGGGTTGAAGAATTCTTATCGGAGCGTGTATCTCTTAAACGACATTAGCGAGATGTTTGAAATTCAGCGGGAAAAAATCAGTTTAAAAAATAAGTAAATAGGTGTTCGACCGTTTATTTCATAAATCCCATTTAAGGGGTTCATGGGGAGGGGTGAAATTCTCAAAAATAAATGAAAGAAAATGTCCTGACTCACTCATATTCGCCCAGCCAAAATTATTGAAGACAGAAACATGAAATTTTGGGGATATGTTCGTTGTATGTCGAAAACGTCCACTAAGAAAAGATTGTTGGATATTCAAGTTTTAAAGGGGTGTTAAGGGGGGTAAACTTGCATTTCATTGAATAACAATATCTCACGAGTGGTTTCATCTGGGGATGTGATACTTGGCATATAAACTAATCATTAAAAATAAGCTGACACATGTCTAATGGCTTTTCAATGTGGTGTATATTATGAGTGAAAGGGGTGAATAATGGGGGTTGAAGGATTCCTAACGGAGCGTGTATCTCTTAAACGACATAGGCCAGAAGTTTGAAACTCAGCGGGAAAGAAATCAGCTTAAAGAATACGGTAAGTAAATAGGTGTTCGACTGTTTTATCATAAATCCAATTTAAGGGGCCCATGGGGAGGGGTGAAAATCTGGAAGAAAAACGTCCAATAAGGAAGGATTTTGGGATATTCACTCTCATCGACCAACCAAAACTATTGAAATTAGAAGAATGATATTTTGGGGATATGTTTGTTGTGTGTCGAAAACGTCTACTAAGGAGGGATGTTTGGATATTCAGGTTCTAAAGGTGTGTTAACGGGGTTAAACCTACAATTCATTGAATAAAAATATGACACGACTATGACGCGAGCGAAGCCGCGGGTACCTGCTAGTCTCTATATATAAAAATGAAGTGAACTAGCACCAACAGATAGCGCACATTTGATATGTGGGATCAATTTGTTCTTTAATTCAAATAATATTTGCAAATAACACATAGTAGGCTCTTACACACACTTTAGAATGAAAACTTATTGTATTAACTGGCCGAAGAGATTCGCATAAGATATTCCTATCAACTAAGTCTAAACCTCTTTGGCAACATAGCGCATCAACTTAAAAATAGAAAACATCTCATAATCTCTCCCAACTCTTACGTTGCTAGAAAACTATTCGCATTAGGACGATATTAGCTCGAATGATTCCGCATCAAATTTGCACATTGATTGCGATTATCATATCCACATGTTTCCCTTCGAATCCCAACTATTTGTGGGTCAAAATTAAGGACGACTTATCTGAAGATGTTTTGCATCGTGTACAACGCCATACTTTAAATCCGATATTGCAAATGACTGCAGAAATTTACAATGAGACATTTGGGGATGATATCACCCAATCGTCCAATGCACGATGTACACACATCAAAAAAAGTTTTGCATCACCTCGGTTCCCAGATCTCCGGCATATAGACGTTGACTGTGTATATTGTATCCAAGATACAGTCCCTTTGACTGTTCATAGATGTCACTAAAACTGCTCAAAGATGTAAACAACCATGCATGAGCAGGGCCTATTAGACGGAGGGGGTACGACAGCCGATCAGTTCCAGTCATTCCACCAGGACGAAGGTACGCTGCTCATGTTGTCTGTAGTTCTACCATGCCTAGAAGGTCAATACCGCAGTTCGATCGCGTCCGCATTGCTACTTTGTGTCAAGAAGGGCTCTCAACAAGGGAAGTTTCCAGGCGTCTCAGAGTGAACCAAAGCGATGTTGTTCGGACATGGAGGAGGTACAGAGATACAGGAACTGTCGATGACAGGCCTCGCTCAGGCCGCCCAAGGGCTACTACTGTAGTGGATGACCGCTACTTACGGATTGCCGCTCGGAGGAACCCTGACAGCAATGCCACCATGTTGAATAATGCGTTTCGTTCAGCCACAGGACGTCGTGTTTCAACTCAAACTGTGCGCAATAGGCTGCATGATGCGCAACTTCACTCCCGACGTCCATGGCGAGGTCCAGCTTTGCAACCCCGACACCATGCAGCGCGGTACAGATGGGCCCAACAACATGCTGAATGGACCCCACGGAATTGGCATCACGTTCTCTTCACCGATGAGTGTCGCATATGCATTCAACCAGACAATCGTCGGAGACGTGTTTGGAGGCACCCTGGTCAGGCTGAACGTCTTAGACACACTGTCCAGCGAGTGCAGCAAGGTGGTGGTTCCCTGATGTTTTGGGGTGGCATTATGTGGGGCCGACGTACGCCACTGGTGGTCATGGAAGGCTCCGAAACGGCTTTACGATACCTGAATGACATCCTCCGACCCATAGTGCAACCATATCGGCAGAATATTGGAGAGGCATTTGTCTTCATGGACGACAATTCTCGACCTCATCGTGCACATCTTGTGAATGCGTTCCTTCAAGATAACGACATCGCTCGACTACAGTGGCCAGCATGTTCGCCAGACATGAACCCTATCGAACATGCCTGGGATATGTTGAAAAGGGCTGTTTATGGACGTCTTGACCCACCAACCACTCTGAGAGATTTACGCCGAATTGTCGTTGAGGAGTGGGACAATTTGGACCAACAGTGTCTTGATGAACTTGTGGATAGTATGCCACGACGAATACAGGCATGCATCAATGCAAGAGGACGTGCTACTGGGTATTAGAGGTAGTGGTGTGTACTGCAATCTGGACCACAAATGCTGAAAGTCTAGCTGTATGATGGTACAACATGCAATGTGTGGGTCTCATGAGCAATAAAACGAGCTGAAATGTTGTTTGTGTTGATCTCTATTCCCTTTGTATTTAAAGGTTCCGGAACTCTTGGAACCGAGGTGATGCAAAACTTTTTTTGATGTGTGTATTTAACCACGAGTTACAAAGAGAACAACAATACGAAACTGAAGCATTAACCGAAGCAGTTCGTGCAAACGTTCCGCAATTGAAAAGGAAGATTGTAGTTTTACGTGACCGTGAATCTTGTGATTATGAGCCACGGGACCTCCTTTTTACGTGGAATCCGAACCACAGGACATGGCATTTCACTTAGAAAATCTCACATGCATTGACCGGGATTCGAACCCGGACCGCCTTGGTGAGAGGCATACAGCTAGACCGCTGAGCCACCACGCCCCTCCGCAATTGAATCAGAATCAAAAGACTGCGTACGACTAATAAAAGCTGTGAACAATGGAACTGGAGGAATTTACTTCCTGGATGCTCCCGGAGGCACTGGAAAAACGTTCCTAATTTCATTGCTTTTGGCAAGGACTCGATCGCAGAATGAAGTTGGCTTCATCTGGAATAGCAGCGACTTTGTTAGAAGGCAGATGAACTGCACATTATGCCTTGAAGTTGCAACTGAACATGCAAATCAACGTCACACCACCAAGTATTATCGCCAAAAACTGCGCAATGGCGAAGATTCTACAGATATGCAAATTGATCGCTTGGGACGAGTGAACGATGACCCACAAGAGGTCACTGAAGGCGCTGGACAGAACGTTGAAAGATCTTCGTGATAATCAAAACATTGTTGGTAGAGCCATGATTCTGTTGTCCGGTGATTTTTGGCAGACTCTTCCAGTTATTCCACTATCAACTGTAGCTGACGAACTAAACGCAGGCTTAAAATCATCAAATTTGTGGCGGCATGTGAAAACACTCCGATTGACGACTAATATGCGAGTGTTTTTGCAACAAGATCAAAATCCAGTTGTGTTTTCGAAGCAATTGTTGGACATTGGTAATGGGAATATAACAGTTGACATATCGACTGGATTCATTGCCCACTGATTTCTGTTAGTTGACCGAATAAAAGGAGAAGCTCATTCCGGACGAAGCGCAGAACTTCAAAAACCATAATTGGCTGAGCGAATGAGCCATATTGGCAGCAAAAAACAAAGATGTCGATGATCTCAACGAGTCCATTCAAAATGTCATTCCAGGACAGTTGTTTTCCTTAAAATCGGTTGACACAGTTATCAAACAGGATGAAGTGGTCAACGATCCCACATAATTTTTGAATTCGTTGGAATTGCCTGGATTACCACCTCACAATTTGCAATTGAAAGTAGGCTCATTCACCATCATGTTGCGTAATATCAATCAACCTCAACTATGCAATGGAACGAGACTGCTTGTGAAAACGCTTATGAACAACGTCTTCGAGGTAACAATTATCAAGGGAAAGTACAAAGGAGAGGTTGTTTTGAAACCGTGCATCCCAATGTTTCCAACGAACGTGCCATTCTATTTTAAATGGTTGCAATTCCCCGTGCGTCTGGCCTTCGCAATTACCATCAACAAATCACAAGGCCAGTAGTTGGAAGTTTGCGGAATTAACTTGGAGTTCTCGCATTTCACACATTCAAACCGTACACGATGCCGCTAATAATATCAATCTCAATTAATTGGAGTTGGAAGGTTGATTAGGATTAAAAATCGCTTATGAAGAGTTACAATCAAATTAAATCAATTTCAGGTGGCACGAAGTTC
This sequence comes from Meconema thalassinum, assembly GCA_946902985.2. Lineage (NCBI taxonomy): Eukaryota > Metazoa > Arthropoda > Insecta > Orthoptera > Tettigoniidae > Meconema > Meconema thalassinum. The sequence goes on from OX336393.1 coordinate 184,729,110, forward strand.
ACCGGGTCATCTAGAATCCTACAGAATTCTTGAATTCCTTGAAATTAAGTGGTTTGCCTCTACACATTTTTGCTCTAAAATGTATGCTCTTTAGGGCCTGTTTTTCAATCGCTGGGCAAAGTTCGGATTAGCGTACTCCCAGCATTGCGTTTTTCAATTGCTAGGTAGCACTGCCTAGGGAATACACACATCAAAAAAAGTTTTGCATCACCTCGGTTCCCAGATCTCCGGCATATAGACGTTGACTGTGTATATTGTATCCAAGATACAGTCCCTTTGACTGTTCATAGATGTCACTAAAACTGCTCAAAGATGTAAACAACCATGCATGAGCAGGGCCTATTAGACGGAGGGGGTACGACAGCCGATCAGTTCCAGTCATTCCACCAGGACGAAGGTACGCTGCTCATGTTGTCTGTAGTTCTACCATGCCTAGAAGGTCAATACCGCAGTTCGATCGCGTCCGCATTGTTACTTTGTGTCAAGAAGGGCTCTCAACAAGGGAAGTTTCCAGGCGTCTCAGAGTGAACCAAAACGATGTTGTTCGGACATGGAGGAGGTACAGAGATACAGGAACTGTCGATGACAGGCCTCGCTCAGGCCGCCCAAGGGCTACTACTGTAGTGGATGACCGCTACTTACGGATTGCCGCTCGGAGGAACCCTGACAGCAATGCCACCATGTTGAATATTGCGTTTCGTTCAGCCACAGGACGTCGTGTTTCAACTCAAACTGTGTGCAATAGGCTGCATGATGCGCAACTTCACTCCCGACGTCCATGGCGAGGTCCAGCTTTGCAACCCCGACACCATGCAGCGCGGTACAGATGGGCCCAACAACATGCTGAATGGACCCCACGGAATTGGCATCACGTTCTCTTCACCGATGAGTGTCGCATATGCCTTCAACCAGACAATCGTCGGAGACGTGTTTGGAGGCACCCTGGTCAGGCTGAACGTCTTAGACACACTGTCCAGCGAGTGCAGCAAGGTGGTGGTTCCCTGATGTTTTGGGGTGGCATTATGTGGGGCCGACGTACGCCACTGGTGGTCATGGAAGGCTCCGAAACGGCTTTACGATACCTGAATGACATCCTCCGACCCATAGTGCAACCATATCGGCAGAATATTGGAGAGGCATTTGTCTTCATGGACGACAATTCTCGACCTCATCGTGCACATCTTGTGAATGCGTTCCTTCAAGATAACGACATCGCTCGACTACAGTGGCCAGCATGTTCGCCAGACATGAACCCTATCGAACATGCCTGGGATATGTTGAAAAGGGCTGTTTATGGACGTCTTGACCCACCAACCACTCTGAGAGATTTACGCCGAATTGTCGTTGAGGAGTGGGACAATTTGGACCAACAGTGTCTTGATGAACTTGTGGATAGTATGCCACGACGAATACAGGCATGCATCAATGCAAGAGGACGTGCTACTGGGTATTAGAGGTAGTGGTGTGTACTGCAATCTGGACCACAAATGCTGAAAGTCTAGCTGTATGATGGTACAACATGCAATGTGTGGGTCTCATGAGCAATAAAACGAGCTGAAATGTTGTTTGTGTTGATCTCTATTCCCTTTGGATTTAAAGGTTCCGGAACTCTTGGAACCGAGGTGATGCAAAACATTTTTTGATGTGTGTAAATGTGGTGGGTAAGATGGCCATATTTAGTCGGTGCTATTTGTGCTGGTTAAGCATTAAACCTTCGGAACAGTGACAATCTGTAGTTGCTTGTTGTTTTCCTCCCACCAGCTGTGAACATTTTATGATTTGTATCATGGATTTGTATTCTAATTGTATTGAATCTTTATTTCGTAGCTTGTTTTCGTTTATCGAAACGTCCTGCGATAGCTGTGCTAGAATTATATCAGCTTTGGTGCGCACAAAGGTGATGATATTTGTATACATTATACAGCAATAGAATATTTAAACAAGTAGTTCCGTGAAGCACTATACAGCCTATTTTCATACATCCTGCTCATGTTAATGGTCTCTATCAACATACAAAATTTCAGTTTAATTGCTGTAACAGATTCGTAGATATTGAGAACCGTCTAAATATTTCATATGGTCGCCAGGATGGATTTTTATTTTTGTACTATTACATTAAGATTATTGTGTACGTGTGGTATTCAAACTTCAATCGCATGATTAGAACACAAGAAGTAAAAACGAGATTTTAAAAGTACGCACAGCACCCATCTTGTGATTATGCAAACAATTGAAATAAATTAGATGCCAGTGGAACAACATTTGTATAAGCATTTAACTTGCAACGTTTCACGGCACTCGGATAGTTAATTCGCGAGAAACGTCCATTTAAATATTTATACTTCGCGTCGCCGCCATGTTGGATTTGTGCTCACCAGGTTACTGAAAGTCCTATAGGTGAATATATGTTCATAGTCTCCATGAACATTAAAAAATTCAGTTTGGATGCTGTAAAAGATTCATAGATATTGAGAACCGTCTAAATATTTCGGAAGCTCGCCATTTAGGATTGTTATATGTATAGGCCATAGAGTTATGTACCATTCAAGGACAATTATTGCCTAGCTTCATTATTCAAACTTTCACTTCGATCGCATGATTACGACACAAGAATAAAAACTTAATTTTAAAAATTCGCACAGCCGCCATCTTGAGGGTGTGTAAACAATTGAAATAAATTAGATGGCAGTGCATTACAATCTGCAAAATAATTTACTGTACCACATTTCACTGCGCTCAGAGAGTTAAATCACGAGAAAAGTCTATTAAAATATTTCAAATTCGCTTGGTCGCCATGTTCATTTTGTACATTACAGGTTTATGAAATATACATAGGTAAACTTGTATCAGTACCCTTTATCACCGAACAAAATTGCATGATGATATCTGTAATAATTTCGGAGATATAGAATGTCCGTGAAATATTTCACACAGCCGCCATTTTGAGGTTATGTAAACAATTGAACTAAATTAGACTCCAGTGCATTACAATGTGTATAAACATTTGCTGTACCTAGTTTCATTACGTTTGGATAGTTAAATCGCGAGAAATGTCTATTTCAAAGTCTCAAATTCGCTTGGGCGCCATGTTGGTTTTGTAGTCACCAGGTTTTTGAAAGTCTCATAGGTGAACTTCTAGTAGTACCCTTTATCACCGTACACAATTTCAGGGTGATATCGGTAATAGTTTCGGAGATATTGAATGCTAGTGAAATATTTCGCACAGCCGCCATGTTGGATTGGTGAGACGTAACAAAATTTGAAGAGCACGGTCGAGGTCGCCGGGAATAGTGCTATGAACTTACCGAGTTTCATTGAAATCGCTCCAGCCGTTTAGATTTTATTAGGGGACACACACACACACCTCACACACACACACACACACACACGCGCGCGGACAAAAGGTGATCTCATAAGCCTATTTTTTCAAAATTGAAAATAGGCTAAAAAAATGACGGCCTACCACTGTAAAACAATCACACGTTTTAACACAGCATATAAAATGCTGTTTACACAAACACTGACACGCTTTTTCAAACTATAATGGGCGAGTAAACACACTATCTTTGAAAACAGACCGCTCCTTGTTTTCGGCCTAAGGTATGTAACTTAAGGAATTGCTTCCTAGCCTTCGCTTTCACTCACCCTGCAGTACCAAAAAATACCAAATGAGGGCATGTCAGGCTATTGTGCTGCTGCAAGCGACTCCGCAAATAACTCGCAGTAGTCATCACAGAACAACGAAGTGTGACTGGGTTCATTGAAACAATACAGGGCACAGAGACTGGAATATCACTGTAACCAAAGTAAATAATTATTGTACCCGTCATTATTTTACTTGGGTAAGCAATGCTTACCTTACATCCATGGAATACACGCGCCTGGTATAGACTACGGTACTACAAATGATGTTCAATTGAATAAATTTCTCAAATCCTGCTTATTGCAAAATTCTATAATAAAAATTAGATAAATCATAATTTCATGAAGATTCTGTTACAATGACTCATAATGATATGATAAATATCGTTTAAATCGATAATCTGGTAGCCAAAAAATAATTAACTCACCTAGGGTTCAAACCCGAGACCTCGTGATTCTCAGACCAAGACGCTATCACCACGGCTATTATAACCACACCAATGTTAAGCACAATACAGCAACTTGTTGCCACGTACCGGTAATAGAGTAGTATGGAAGTAATATTTTAAGCTCCATTAATAATTTGCTCTTTCCGATAATGTTCCTGCGTGGAATTGAGTTTAAATTCGTCATGAATAGGCCTACTTGGCAGTAAAGGGAATACGTACAGTAATCCATGAAAGGCTAGCACAGTTCTCGTATAAACACATCGATATATATTATGTCCATAACTGCATTACCACAATATGGGGTAATATCTGAATAGCCGTTGTGCAGAAACATAATACCGGTATTGCCGACTAGTTACAATGTTTCATATTAAAGCATATCACCATTTACATACTGATACAAAGACTGATTCCATGTGGTTTGGGTTTCAATCAGTTGACACCAGAGTTCGCATGAACGTTTACTGTTTAGAATTCAATTTTACCCAATCACATAACACCTACTGTAGCCGTTCGTTGATACTTCCGTCGAGTAGTAGCTTGCCGAGTAACTTTGCATTGGAAAACTCGTTTCGAATGCCGAAGGAATAAAAGTGATGGGCAAAGTTACTCGAGGAGTGGATGCCCATTACCTTTACCAGAGATTGAAAAACAGACCCTCAGATATCTGAACATTTCCCAAGTTCTCCTAAACGGAACCAGATTTATTGTAAGATATACGTATGAGAATTGCTTGGATTTGTAAATAATACGTGGAGATAAAATTGGGCAGAAAGCTCTAATCCGTCGAGTTCATATAACACCTATATTTTCTTATAAGAGGCTCCAGTTTCGCTTGGTATTTTGTATCACAATCGATAAAGTCAAAGGGTGAACTGTGGAAGGTGTAGGCCTCTAATTACCTCAGCAAGCTTTCAGTCATGGGCAATTATATGTTGCAATGTTGGGAGTACGATCTTTCGACGCGCTTAAAATTTCAACACAGTAGTGATAAAAAAAAGTAATCGAACATAGAATGTCGCATATAAGGAAATCCCTCAGTAAATATTTTCTCATTGGCCGTCATGTTCTGACGGGTTTCAAGTAGTTCTTCTTCTTCTTATTATTATTATTATTGTTATTATTATTCTTATCTTTCTTTCTTTCTTTCTTTCTTCGTTTCGGCCTTCTGTGGACCATGTTACTTCAACCGTTTGCGCCCTAGAGCTTTATCTCTTCCCCAATATTCTCGCATTCGCAATCTGCGAGCCTCCTTTCTTTCATCAGCCCACTTCTTGCCGGTTTTCAATTTTGGATTTTCGTGGAAACTCTTGTATGCTCGAAGTCTTCTCTGGAAAGGTGCACCTTCCTGGATGTCTTCAAGTGTGATTCCTACTTCTCGAAGACCTTTTTCAACTTGGATGAACCAGGGTCCCTTGGTTTCCTTGTTAACAACGAAGATCTTGTTGGTCTGTCTCTGCAAGCTCACGCGTGTTATGTGGCCATAAAATTGAATCCTCCTTTTCCGAATGGTGTCTGTTATCCTCTCAATGTGCAGATAGAGTTCGTTGTTATGCCATCTCCTGTACTCGTCATTTTCTCTTATTGGTCCAAGGATCTTCCTCAGGTTATTCCTTTCTTTGGCTTCTATAGCCCCATGAGAAATACCAGTACGTCACACCACGAAGCATCGCCGAGCAGAGCAGAGCAGAGAGCTATCCGTCTAACTGCTAGCAAACATATGAATTCCGGAACCAGAGCAGTACAGTATATGGTATGACAAGTGCAGCACCTGCTGGTAGAATGATGACAGTGAACAAAGACCTGTAATGAAGGGCCCTTCACTGCCCCTAATGGCCCTCATTAGTCCAGCAGGCACCATAGCGGCTCCAGCCAACTCGGAGACTGCAATTCACTGCCATACGTTTTCACAGCGCACTTTATATGGCTGCTGGCAGCAAACACAAGGCCCATATTTTCAGAGAAGTACTGTACTTCTACTTACTCCGCAGCTAGTAATTTAAATTTCCACTGAATGGAGATTGTTGTAAGAAATGAAAACGAAAAAACACTTATAGTGGGCGATGTATTAAAGATAGAGATTTGCTGCCCCAAACTTCTTTGTAGAATTTTCAATGTTGAAGAATTCTTACACTCATAGTATATAGACATGTGTAACAGTTTACCCAGCGTAAGCTTAAAAGGCACACGGACGCCAGATTTTTCTTCGACTCGATTCACTGAAATCGTTACAGCTCGGCTTCCTTTGGTCATAAATGAATGTTTTTCTACAGAAACCTTCCTCAATAAATCCTTTACAGAATGGTGAAAACTGGATCAAAATGTATCCAGTGGTTCTTGAGATTACCCGTTACATCCAAGAATTGGGGACTTTGTTTTATACTATGGAGAGATTTCAATCACATGTAATTCCTTTCAGGTTATTTTTCGCATGTCTTAGTAATTAGGACCACATTGTGGTGATCGACTGAAATGTTGTAATATAAGTCCAATAAGGCAACACTGTAAAATGGCTTCAGAGCTCAGTTTTGCCTCACGACGCTGAGTGCACCCCGTCCCAGCCCTCAGACCAGAATTGAATACATTGGCAGAGTTGGGAATCGAACTCGGACCTCCAGGGAGTCAACCAAGAATACTAGCGCTACACCATGAGGTGGTCCTTTGAATTGATACTGAAATAGTCGTCCAATGGTACAAGGAAGCTAACTGGAGGTCAAAGGTGGCGTAAACGTAAAGTTCAAAGGCACGTGCGGCATCTCTATCCTCCCCCAAGACTAATCCACTCGGGACGCATTACCGTCTCACCACAGCCATGCTTAAATATTAACTAGCACGTCGCTGCATTATTTGCGGGCCTGGGTAGCCTGGACTATACACGGCTCAAGTAACTATCGGAATACCATCTTGGCCCTGGCGCTCACTGTAGTAATGTGGCAATAACTGTCAAGTCATTCCAATGGATAACATTATGTTATTGAAACATAGAGATGGCTATTAGGTCATGGGTCTCTTTGGAGCTGTCATATCGTATTTAATTTGAAAAAGTAACTCAGAAACTGAATACCTCCAAAACCAAAGTGTTAGTTGTCAGCAAATCCAATGAAAATATCCAAACAAACATCAAGAACAATGGTGAAACCATTCAACAGTGCAGTCACTTAGGCAGCATTGTCACTGACGATAATAGCGGCACCACAGAAATCAAAAGGAAAATTTCCCTCGTTAAACAGGCCTTCAGCAATAAAAGACAGCTTCTGACAAGCAGGCACATTAGCATTAAAAATAGAAAATCGTTCATCAAAACATTTTTCTGGAGTGTTTTGTTATACGGATGTGAAACTTTGATTATAAGGAAGCAGGACATACAACGCCTGGAAGAAGCGGAAATGTGGATGTGGAGAAGGGTGCTGAAATTAAGCTGGCCGGAGAAAAAGACTAACGAATGGGTCCTCAAGGAAGTGGACGAAACAAGGAAATTGATACTACTATATAAAAGAGAAAAGCAAAATTCGTTGGTCACACCCTACGTCACACCCTGACCACCATACTGGAAGGAAAAGTTTTGGGGAAGAAAGGGAGAGGAAGACCGTGGAAGGCTCATCTGTATTCTGTGATGCATGGACTTCAATTTAAACAGTATGCTGACTTAAAATGTTCAGCAAGTGAGAGACAAATGTGGTGCAGCGACAATGCCTAGCCTTTAGATCAGTGGTTCTTAACCGGTGGTCCGCAGACCACAGGAGGTCCGCGAGTGCCTCGGGAGTGGGCCGCGGGAGAAAAGGGTCCAGCAGCACGTATAAAAAAGTGGCCAATAAATGGGGAATTCGAAAACGGTGTGCGTTCGAGAATCGTCCGAATGTATTCGCGGCGATGACTATCAGATTTTGAATTCAAATATCTTTAAAATTAGTGTTATTGAGGAAGGGTTACAACTGATTAGGTGTATTGGGGGAGGGGGGGTCCCTACATGATTCAATTTCTGGCTAAGTGGTCTGCAGACTTCTACGGGTTGAGAACCACTGCTTTAGATGATGATGACGATGAACTAAGTTGGAATTCGAAATGAAACCTCCGGGGCAACTGCCATGCTTACAGTTCTAGCTTTGGGCTTATCACTTAAGTATATCACTGCAATGCACCTTCAGTAATTAGTAGTTGGAGGGAGACTGTTTGTGAGGCGGGCTGCGTGGTCTAGCGGCAACGTTCTCAACTGCTGTTCCCAAAGTTGCAGGATCAAACCCTGGCACAGTCAGCTGCGCAAATGCGAAGGAACCGTGACAGTAGATTTACTGGCATGCTACAGATCGCGTTCGGGACAAAATTCCAGCACCTCGGCGTCTCTCAAGGCTGCAGTAATTAAAAAGGAGATACAAAAATAACATTATTATTGTGTAGTTAGTTTTACTTGTAAATCTGGAGTTAGTTTTTAGCTTTAGTATCCATTGAATTGGGGAGCGTGTTGGCGTAGTGGATTAGCTGGTCGTCTTTTACCCGGACGGCTGGGGATCGAATCTCGGTGACAGCTGGGTGGAATTTCCACCCGAAAAATCACGTGGAGTCAGGAAGGGCATCCGGTCTTAAATCCCCTGCCAAAATCAAAATAAGCCAGGTTGGCTCCGGCAACCCCAATTAATTGGGATAAGCTAAAGAAAGAAAGAAAGAAAGAAAGAAAGAAAGAAAGAAAGAAAGAAAGAAAGAAAGAAAAAGAGTATCCATTGAATATTTTCATCTCCACTATTACCCAAACCATTAGGAGCTGATAAACAAGATGTTACTGTTGTTCGCATCGCTGGAACATAGAGCTTCGACGAAGCCATCGGACCTTCACTTCTCCCCACGTTCTCCCGCTTCTGCAGCTTCCCTCTCCACTGTCCTCCAAGTTTCCCTCGTTCTTCCTCTTTTGCGATGTCCCTGAGGATTCCAACTCAGGGCTTGCCTCTCTATTGCCGTATGGTTTTTGCGCAGGGTGTGTCCGACCCACTTCCACTTTCTTGCCTTTAACTCTAAATCCACGGGCTTCTCGTTTGTAAGATTCCATAGTTCTTCATTGGATATTACATTTGGCCAAAACACTCAAGATTCTTCGTAAGCCTCGGTTTATAAAGGTCTGGATTTTCGGTGGCGTAGTTGGTAGCATGCTGAGCTTCTATGCCCAAGATCGCGGGTTCAAACCCGGCCGAATTCGTCGGAATTTTTTAGAGCGTTAAAAATCCCTCAGTATGCCTTCCTTCGGAGGTGAAGTAAAGCCGGCGGTCCCATGTCATAGATTTATGGCATGTTAAAGAACCTCCACTAATTGCACCTGTGTGAAGCTAAATTGTAGGTTAAACATTTGACAAACGCTCTTAGGTTCCTACGTTCGTCGCCAGGAGCCGACTGCGGTGGCATCTGGTAACCAAGTTGTGAACTAGTAGTCGTTGACGGTGGCGTTTGGCCGCAAAAGTTGGAACTACTTGAAAAAATTCAATGTCTGCGGTCTTTACTTGAATTGAAAACAGAAACACACACTAATACAGCCATCACAATTAACACCGGTTATCAGGCAGATTCTTCGCACACCCAAAGTACACGGGGCTACATGACCGCGTTGTCGCAGCCCCTTAAAACAATTATCATCATCTTCACACTAAAAGTGAGCAAGTGAAAGTGAACCTTTCAAAAAGAAACCTACGTTGAGCTGGCGCCCATGACCCTACGAGCTGAATGGGATAGCAAGCTGCTCCGCGCCATACTGTTATGTACCGGCGTGAAACTTTTGTTTTGCTAGTGTTTATTTTTTTCACTGTGTGCGCCACGGACGTTGCAGATCTAATTAGGATAGAAGAGCCGGGCGGCTGCACGACATGGGCCTGTATTGACCAGACATACAGTGTGTACAAACAGTGAGGCACCACAGTGTCTTGCATTGACAATATTATCTTTACGTTATCCCCCAGGGGCTCACGTCTAGTGGGACGTGGGTTGGCGACCACGGGGCCCCAGCTGAGTCTGGCATTGCTTGCACTTACTTGTGCCGGGCTCCTCTCAGTCTCCTTTCCTGTCGACCTCACTTGGTCAACTCTTGTTCTCTTCCGACCCCGACGGTATTAGGATATACGAGACCTAGGGAGTCTCTTCTTTTCCTGCCTTAATTGGCCCTTGTCTCATCTTTTCTGATACCCTGCTTCTGCGAGGGGTCAGCCTTCTTTTGCTTTTCATGTTATCTCCTGGCTTCTGCTCAAGGCCCTCAAGGAGGCAGGGTGTATGTAGCTCCACCACTTCTGGTGCACCCTGGATATTGCTACACCCTCAGGGGCTCACGGCTGGTGAGTTCGGGGGTTGGAGACCCCGAGGGATTCCTGAGCTGGGTCCGGTTTTTCCCCTACTATCCATTACCTGTGTGGTGGACCCTCTCCTCTTTCACTTTCCTATCTGCCTTTCATGGCTCTCCTTCCTTCCAAGTCCCTCAATCTGCATTATTCGAGGGTTGAGGGCATTTCTTTTCCTCCTGTCCTTTATTTGCCTCATTCTCCTGTTGTTTTCCATTTCTTCTTCTAGTATATAAGTTAGTTGTTAGTTTTAGTTGTAGTTCACATTTCATTATCATCATCACGATCACCCAAACCATTAGGGGCCGATAACCTAGATGTTAGGCCCTTTAAAACAACAATTATCATCATCATCGTCAATTGTATTTGGTGTTATGTCGAAACCCTTAAAAAAGTATATGAGGTAAAATAATTAGTTGTTGAAGCTTGCTACGGTGGGTGAGTTGTTATCGTGTCAGACTACCAATCCCAAGCTTGCAGGTTCGCTCCTGGCCGTGGTAGGTGTTTTTTTTTGAAAGGCAACAAAAATCACGGTACGCGTGTCATACGTTGTTGACATGTTAAAGAGCCCATTTGAATTCAGTAGGCCGTGTTCATAATGGCAAATTAATCTCGGGATTTTCCGCCAACAGAATAAAGGTTCCTCCTTTCTCCACTAGAAAGCGCTATAGTGTCAAGGAGATTGGATATGTAACCTCCTTGACTTTCATAGCGCTCCAAGGAGGGATAAAGTTCGACATGCAAGCTGACCCCAGGGCGTCAATTAACAAAGCTTGCACCCGTCACCGCGGCCATACGATATGATTAATATTATTATTACTATTATTATTATTATTAGTTGTTGTTGTTGTTGTTATTTCATTTGAGGGGCTTCAACAACGTGATCATTTAGCCCCGTGTACTTGGATGAGTTTGAAATGTTTTCTAATAACCTGTGCTGTTGTGATTGCTGTGTTAGTGTGTGTATTTGTAATTCAGGTGATGATTGCTAAGGATGCGGCCATGGCCTTACGTTAGGTACCATCCCGATATTCACCTGGTGTAGAGGTGGGAAAATATGGAAAACCATTTCCTGAATGGCTGAGGTGGGAACTCAACCCACCTCAGCTTTGTCTCACGAAGCTGAGCGTCCCAGCCCTCAGACCAGAATTAAATTTCTTGGCAGGGCTGAGAATCGAATCCCGACCTCCAGGACGATAATAAATTAACAAAGGGTTCTGATGATGATCGCTTGACGATCGAAACTAGTCATCCAAATTAATTAACGAATCTCATGTATCGTTTTAGGGTTAGGACATAGGCCTAACACCCTGCGCAATTGGGTGCAAATATGTTTACAAACTGAAAAGCATCAATTTCTTTTACTAAAGCAACACTGAAAAAATGGCTTCCAACACGATAATTGTTGTTGTTTTTGTTAATTCATTTAGGGGCTTGGGACATCTTGGTCATCAGCCCCGTGTAGTTGGTTGTGCGTTGTCTGAAAACCTGTATTTATGTGATGACTGTAATGGTGAGTGTAGTTGAATTAGGGGCAGGGATGAGATAGGTGCCCCAGGACTTAAATAAGATACAGTAGTATCCCAGCATTTGCCTGGGGGGAGTGTGGATTTTAAAGATGAGGAAAAAATACACTCAGGATAACCGCTGACAGTGTCGGGATTTGAACCTGAGATATCCTGACTTTCTACAGCTACCCTCACGGCCGCGGTACACGATTAACGAGCATAGCTATGCAACGCGTTAAAATTAGTTTAGTGTTACGATTCTACATTAGGGTTCGATTTATTAAATTATACTATTTTACTCCCCTCGTTGTTTCCATACAGTCATATATTTAAAGCTATAACTATGTACATAAATAGACTAGCAGAAGTACCCGTTCTTCGAACGGTCTTCGGTATTTATAGCCAGACGCTGTAACGTGTTTTTCGAGGGGATTTTATGCCACTGACATAAGTCAGTAGGAAGCCATTCTATATTTATTTACGCGGCAAATTGTTCAGGTAAGAGAAGTTTTCATGTTAATTTATTATTATTATTATTATTATTATTATTAACGTATTATTATTATTATTATTAAGGTATTTTTGGAGCATTTTTATAAAATTATAAGCATACAGATAGGTTTTCTATGTCATAGAAAACATTATCAAGCAAATTATCACGAACAACATTATCATAGAAAATTATATGATTACGGAATTTTAGAGAGATTTGTCAGTTAGGGTATTTTGAGAGAGATGAGTCACGGGGAATTCGGCTACAGGCTTATTCTTGCCAAGAAGCATGACGCAAGCCTGGGTTGCTGCTTCAAGAAAAGGCGAAATAGTCTGGAACGGTAATCGACATCATCCTCACGCCGAGTGTAATGACCCTGAGGAGAGGGGTAGCGCGTGGTGGCCCAGTCAATCAGAGGAGAGCGGGCGAGAAGAAGCCGGGTCCAGGGAGGGGAAGCGACGAGTGCATATATGGTTTGCGCGCCGTGGAGGCAAGCCGACTATCTTTGTAAAACTTAACCAGTGTGGTTGTGCGTGTGATTGGCTCCGATGTTCGGACCATAAAGTTATCATATCTACAAGTATCTCATCAACTAACGAAGAAGATGACGACGTCCAGGAGGCTGTGGGAAGCTCTCTTCAACATCCAGTACGAGGGAAATGCTTCGGCAATTTCCAGTGGTAAGCGCGAATGACTCAGAACTACGTAATCTCTCGTCTTTTATTTTCATTTTCAGTATTTCAGTAACTTCATAGCTTGGGAATAAGAGTAAAATCAGTAATTTATCCGACTCCGTTTTCACGTAATTTTCTAGCGGTAATATTCAAATCGCAACGCTCCAATTCAAATTCAGAATATATTATTATTACTATTAATTTTGGCATACTTGTTTTATATAATAAATTCATTTCTTTTAACCATGCAATCTTTGCTTTCAGTAGGTAGCATTAGATATAGACCAAATTCCTTCTCCTGATACAATTGTTTGTTGGGTTAATGATCAAATCATACCACGATCTGAGTGAATAGATTCTTGACGGTGTTTACCAGAGCTAGGTGTTGTTAAATATAAATTTAGATTTCAACATAGCGTTGAGGTCTTGGCGCCCATTAAAACAACATATCTTAGGCAGAGTAAATATTTCAAAGTCCAAGGCAGGGCCAGTAGAAGCATTACATTTGTCACGCAAAAGTGAGGGCCAAGAAAAACCGTTTCACTTGTACGCTCAACGTGGAGCAAAGGAAACCGTTTCACTTGTCATCCCAACGTGAAGAAACCGATACAATTGGCGCCCAACGTGGGATCGAAAACCTAATAACATTTGTGGAAGGAGAAGGGTATATATTTCTGTGCCTGTATTTTGGGGGTTTTTCATTTATCGGTGTGTATCAGCATGGGTAGTGTTGAGGAAGAGATGAAGTTGCGTAGTGGTCACCAGTTGGATAGTGAAGATACGAGCAGTATGGCTAGTCTTGGAAATGAAAGCAGCACAGAGATGTCGGAGGTAAATCCCGATACTGAGGGGGGTAATCAAAACAGTCAAGCAGGGTTAGAGAGTTTGCTTCTTCAGTTTATGCAACAAAATAAAATTAGCACAGATGCTTTAAACGCTAGACTTGAACAAAATAGTAGGGAAAATAAAGAGAGTACTGAAACCCTAAATGCTAAACTTGAACAAAATAGTAGGGAAAATAAAGAGAGTAATAGGGAATTGAGCGATAGTTTAAATGCTAAACTTGAACAAAACAGTAGGCAAAATAGAGAGAGTACTGAAACTTTAAATGCTAAACTCGAACAAAATAATGCTGAACTTGAACAAAACAATAGGGAAATTAGTGATAAATTCGAACTGATTAGAGGTGAGATCAGAGGAGTGATGGAAGAGAAGGCTAAGGAGATTATTGCAGATGTAGACAGAAAGTTAGGAAAAGTACAGGAGGAGTTAGAAATTAGAATCAGTACACAGGCTGAAAATTTGAAAGAACTAGTGCAACTGGAAACACAGCAGGTCAAAAAGCAATTGGGAGGAGAAATTGATAAGATTCAGGTAGCAACTAAAGAGGTTAAAGAACAGCTGGGGGGAAGAATTGATAAAGTACATGCAGAAATAATCAATGAAGTTAATACTTTAAGGGAGAGGAATAAGGAAAGCATTAATGAGATTAGTGAGAAACAAGCTAAATTAAGTGGTAAAGTTGAAGCATCGGAAGGGAGCATTAGGTTAACTGTAACTAATATCGAAAGAAAAGCTGAGGAGAAAATTGCTGAATTAGAACAGAAGTTGAAAGCTAGAATTAGGCAGGAAAATAGTCAGAGTAGGCCAGTTTATGTGAATAGCACACACAGGGAAATAGAACTAGGCAAATTCAGTAATCGGCAGGGTTGTCCAATGGAGTTCATGAATACAATAGAAAATAAATTCGGGGAGAGGTTGGAAGATGGTAGTGTTGAGTGGTGCCAGGCAGTTGAAATTTTAGAGCAAGCGTTTGTAGGGGAGACAAGAAACTGGTTTGCTGTCTACAGAGACAATTTCGAGAATATTTCAGATTTTAAAGTTAAATTTTGTGAGAAATTTTGGAATGAGGTCATTCAGTCTCAGCATCGTGAGGGAATTGTGTCTGGGAAATATAACCCGAGAGGCAACTACACTATGACCAAGTACTTTTAGGACAGGTATTAACGTGCAAATATCTGGATGGTTTGAAGGAGGAAAGTGACGTAGTCAGGCTATTACTAAGACATTTTCCATATAGAATCAAGGAAGCTGCCTGTATCCAAAATGTTAAATCTATTTCACAAGTGGAGAATTTATTGAGTACATTCGATGCTTTGGGAAGAGGTGGTTACGAGGACAATTTCGGTAGGAACCAGGAAGTTCAAGGGAACAGTGGCGAAGGGGCCAACGTTCAAAATAGGGGGAACCAAAATAATAATAATAATAATCAGCAAAACCAGTACAGAGGAAATGGGTATGGTACGAACTACCAAGGTAGAAATAATGATTTCAGGGGAAATCAAGGCCGAAATAATGATTTTAGGGGTAACCAAGGGAGGTATAATAACAATAATAATTATAACCAGAACAGGGGTCAAGGAGGGAATCAGCCCAATGGTAATAACGGACAGAGAGATACCGTTAACACAACCCAGAACAACAACCAGACCAGTGCAGTAGTGCGTAGTACTACACCAAGCGGTAGCAATGCTTTAAACACGAACCAGGCTGCGATGTAAGATCAGAATCTCAGTCTGTAACATGCCCTGTCCATACAATTATACAGGAACCCTATGACCTAAATGTAAGAAATGAATTATTACATGAACTAAATGATGAAGGTATTATTCAGGAAGTGGTTAGTAAGAGCCCCATAGTTAAATTTAACGTGTCCTATGCGTACACAGATGTTTTAATTGATAGTGGTTGTATGAAGAGTTGCATAAGTAGTGCATTTTATGATAAAATGAAAGGAACTGGAGTAAATTTTGAGGAAATGCCAATTAAAAGCACTTTTGTTATCACAGCTGTTGGGAAGAGGTCTAAAGTAATTTCTAAGCAAGTTTTAGTAGACATTAAAATTAATAATCATATAGAAAAGCAGATTTGTCTTGTAATTCCAAATTTAGTATTCAGTGTTATCTTGGGTTCAGAGTGGCTAAGTAGAGTGTCTGGTAACTTATGTTATGATGAAGGGAGTTTGAAATTTAAATGGGGAGATTCTGAAGTAGAAGTAGCGTTCAATGACCATATTCAGAGAAGTAGTGTTGTAGGTGTGATTTGTACTTAAAATGAGATATCGCCAGCCGTAGAGCAGGGTTCTCCATATTTTGTGGGCAGTGTGATTACGAACGGTAGTCTAGAGGACTCGTTACGTGATGCTGCATTTCAGGGAAATATAGAGGTGGAACAATGTGTTCGGCTCTATGATGTGTTATTGTGTAATAGGAGAGATTTTGAGGATCGCATTGGTATGGCCTATTGCTATACACATTCATTGAACGTTATTGATAGGTCAGTATTCACAGGACATAGATATCCTGTACCTTTCGCTTATCAGAGTGCAGTTGAGGCACAAATTAACCAAATGCTTGAAGATGGGATTATTGAGCACTCTAACAGTCCATATGTTAATTCTTTGATCACGGTACCCAAGGCCGACGGCACAGTTCGTATTTGTTTAGACGCTCGTTTGGTTAACAGTAGAATTAGTTCAGATCAGCTGAAATCTATGTCAATAGAGGAATTAATGCAAACATTTGAGGGGAAGAAGTATTTCACATGTGTAGATTTGAGTTCCAGTTTTTGGCAAGTGCCACTTATGTACAAAGATAGACCATTTACAGCTTTTAGTCATAAATATAACCTTTATCAATTTTGTAGAACACCGTATGGGTTAAAGAGTAGTTCGGCAGCTTTAATTAGGGCTTTAAACATCGCATTAGGGGATGACACAGGAGAGTTTGTAACCATTTACATTGATGATATGGTAATTAGTTCACGCAGTTTTGAGGAGCATCTACGTCATTTAGATATAGTTTTTCAGAAGTTAGATCAGGCAGGGTTCACTTTGAAGCTGTCTAAGTCGTCATTCTGTCAGTCAGAAGTGACATTTTTAGGTCATAAAGTGTCGAGTAGAGGTGTTACACCAGAAGAAAGTAGGGTTAATAAGATACTTAACGCAGAGGTGCCACAGAATGTTAAACAGTTAAAAACATACCTGGGAATTTGCAACTTTTTCAGGAGGTTCGTTCTTAAATACTCAGGGTTGGTAGAACCATTCAGGGAATTGCTTAAAAGTGGGACTCGGTAGAGATGGGAGTCCAAGCATGATCAGGTTTTTAGAGCGCTGAAGGAAGGTTTTGAGAAAGCTGTAGTGCTGAAATATCCTTTAAAAGATAAGGAATATGTGGTTATGACAGATGCTTCACATATAGGCATTGCTGGAGTATTAAGTCAGAAAGATGATGAGGGTAATCTGTGCATTGTATCTTTAGCCTCGCGAGGACTAACAGCAGCAGAGAAAAGATACACGATTACTGAGTTAGAGCTTTTAGGTATTGTTTTCAGTTTAGGGAAATTTAGAATGTATTTAGTAGGGGGGAAATTTGAGATCCATACAGATCACCATGCATTACTGTATATGAGGACTTGTAAACACAGTTCTAACAGAGTTAGTAGGTGGATTCTTGCTCTGCAGGAATACAAATTCACAATAAAATATATTAAAGGTGAAGATAACATTCTTGCGGACATGCTATCAAGGGACACTAATTTATGTAGGGATTATCCTGTGGTTAAAGCAGAGGACGGTATTTTAATATGTGCATGTGTGGACAGTAGCAACAGGGCATCGTTACAGACACTGAGAAATATGTTAGTGGAGCAACGTGATGACGTTCATTTAAGGGAGTCACTGGCAAGGTTGGAAAAAGGTGACGCAGTAACATTTATAGTTTCCAAACGTATTGGCAAAACAGCATATGTGCTGGAGGATAGTAAGGGAAACAGATTATACGGGACGTATAAAATACAGAGTCTACGAAAGTATGTGTCATAAAGTAAGTGTGTTTAGCTGGCCTATCAAATGAATAAGTGTGGTATTTGGTGCGGGGAAGATCTGTTCTTCCAGGCAGGCGTATCAGAAGTCACACAGGGGGGTAGTATGTAAGTAATTGAGAGTTTTTAAGGTACAGGGAAAGATGACGGGATTGTCGGATGCTCTTGAGCACTAAAATGTCTCGATACACCAAGACCAGAATTTGGTAGCGCTGGTGAATTCCCATTTGTCTCCTAGAGATGGGTGAGCGCTTGAACAGGGTATTTTTGCTTAAGGCGTCCACGAGACAAAAGATGGGCCATCAGAAGGCTAGACAGTCCTTCATGAAACTCATACATAACAGCACACGTGATTTCTGTTTACGGCCTCGCCATGTAAGATTTGTAAGTGTGTAATTTAAGGTAATTTGTACAATAGTATTATTTGTGTGAGGAGAACTGGTCTGAGTTGAGAACTAATATTTAGTATAATATGGTCTATGGGAACTTAAGAAGACAGGGCGATTACGGCACAGAAATATTTGGTGTTATATGTAATGCGCACTTACTGTTTTTTTTTTCAGAAGTCAATATTAATTTCGTCTTATATAAAGAGAGATTAAGTATTATGGTCACGAGGCGCTGCCACAATAGTGTGATCGTGTGCTCAGTGATAAGTGAGATTAAATTTCACCATAAGGAAGGGACCTCCAGTGAAATTAGGAAGTTCTGTGGTGATAAATATATCAGAACACCTTTGATGCGTGTGATGTGACATCTTATATACATAGTGCTCACACATTATTTATGTCTATTTTTCCAACATAGAGAAATTTGAGAGGCGGAAATATCCGTGGAACATTATTCTATATGAAAAACTTTGGACTGGTTGCAAAGTGCAATCCATAGTGACAACAAACTTTGACGCAAAGTGCGTAAAGAAAAATTATGAGTGTATATATATGTAATTTAGGGTGATTTCATTTATGTAATATGTATTTTGGATGGGGACGATTAACGTGTCTGGGATAATCGGATAATGGACCGTCGTCACGGTAAATCATCCGATGATCCGAGGCGAATATGTAACGTGTTTTTCGAGGGGATTTTATGCCGCTGACATAAGTCAGTAGGAAGCCATTCTATATTTATTTACGCGGCAAATTGTTCAGGCAAGATAAGTTTTCATGCTAATTTATTATTATTAACGTATTATTATTATTAGGGTATTTTTTGGAGCATTTTTATAAAATTATAAGCATACAGATAGGTTTTCTATGTCATAGAAAACACTATCAAGCAAATTATTACGAACATCATTATCATAGAAAATTATATGATTACGGAATTTTACGGAGTTTTGTCAGTTAGGGTATTTTGAGAGAGATGAGTCACGGGGAATTCGGCTACAGGCTTATTCTTGCCAAGAAGCATGACGCAAGCCTGGGTTGCTGCTTCAAGAAAAGGCGAAATAGTCTGGAACGGTAATCGACATCATCCTCACGCCGAGTGTAATGACCCTGAGGAGAGGGGTAGCGCGTGGTGGCCCAGTCAATCAGAGGAGAGCGGGCGAGAAGAAGCCGGGTCCAGGGAGGGGAAGCGACGAGTGCATATATGGTTTGCGCGCCGTGGAGGCAAGCCGACTATCTTTGTAAAACTTAACCAGTGTGGTTGTACGTGTGATTGGCTCCGATGTTCGGACCATAAAGTTATCATATCTACAAGTATCTCATCAACTAACGAAGAAGATGACGACGTCCAGGAGGCTGTGGGAAGCTCTCTTCAACATCCAGTACGAGGGAAATGCTTCGGCAATTTCCAGTGGTAAGCGCGAATGACTCAGAACTACGTAATCTCTCGTCTTTTATTTTCATTTTCAGTATTTCAGTAACTTCATAGCTTGGGAATAAGAGTAAAATCAGTAATTTATCCGACTCCGTTTTCACGTAATTTTCTAGCGGTAATATTCAAATCGCAACGCTCCAATTCAAATTCAGAATATATTATTATTACTATTAATTTTGGCATACTTGTTTTATATAATAAATTCATTTCTTTTAACCATGCAATCTTTGCTTTCAGTAGGTAGCATTAGATATAGACCAAATTCCTTCTCCTGATACAATTGTTTGTTGGGTTAATGATCAAATCATACCACGATCTGAGTGAATAGATTCTTGAAGGTGTTCTACCAGAGCTAGGTGTTGTTAAATATAAATTTAGATTTCAACATAGCGTTGAGGTCTTGGCGCCCATTAAAACAACATATCTTAGGCAGAGTAAATATTTCAAAGTCCAAGGCAGGGCCAGTAGAAGCATTACATTTGTCACGCAAAAGTGAGGGCCAAGAAAAACCGTTTCACTTGTACGCTCAACGTGGAGCAAATGAAACCGTTTCACTTGTCATCCTAACGTGAAGAAACCGTTACAACGTAATCAATTGAGCTACTGTTGCAATGGTCACCGGATTGCATTCTTTCATTATTGTATTAAATGAAATTAGTTTTCTGGGAATATCTCAAAAACGGTTGGGTTTAGGGCCTAAAAAGGTGGTTTCTCACATTCAGGGGCTGAAAATGAGCTTTGTCTCGCCATTCTATTTCAGCAAGTGTTTTAAGGGTGTAGGTCGCTTTTCACGAGAGCTACAGAGAAGAGTTACATCAATGATTGGTGTCGTGCCTCTGAAGGATATCTGTACCAAATTTTACGTTGATACACCCAGCCGTTCTCGAGTTATAAGGGAACATAGTTGTCCACTGACAGACAAACAAACAAACAAACAGACAGATATACAGACGGACAGACAAAAAATCGCGCGCATCCGTCATAAAACAGTCTGAAACGCGTAAATAACGCAAATTTCCGTAGAAATTCAGAAAAAAACAGACAAACTTTCATTTTTATATACTCGTATATAGAGATAAGTCGCCTCCGTAGCGTAGCGGTCAGCATGGTTAGCTGCCGCCCCGGAGGTCCTGGGTTCGATTCCCGGCTCTGCCACGAAATTTGAAAAGTGGTATGAGGACTGGAACGGGGTCTACTCAGCCTCGGGTGTTCCAAATGAGTAGAGGGGGTTCGATTCTCACCTCAGCCATCCTCGAAGTGGTTTTCCGTGGTTTCCCACTTCGTCTTCGGGCAAATGCCGGAATGGTACCTTCTAAAAGGCCACGGCCGCCTCCTTCCCTCTTCCTTGTCTATCCATCCTGCCCATCCATTACCTTCCCTCATGAGGCCCCTGTTCGCTTTGCAGGTGAGGCCGCCTGGGCGAGGTGCCAATCACACCTCACCAGTTGTATCCCCTCCGATTAGATGTTCCCAGCTCTAGGACACTGCCCGTAGAGGCGGTAGTGGTGAGTTCCCTCGCTGAGTCCGTGGGTTCCACCAACCTGGAGGGCAAACGACTAAGAAAAGAAGAAGAAAAGAAAAATATAGAGATAAACTGGGTACTGTACATCTTTTATCCTGGCTTGAGTTTAATAATAATAATAATAATAATAATAATGTAATTGGTTTTACGTCCCTTTTTACAACTGCGACTTTTTCAAACGCCGGGGTGCCGGAATTTTGCCCCGAAGAGGATATTTAACGTGCCAATAAAACTACTGACACGGCTCCCTCGCATTTGTGCAACCTCAAATGCCAACTGGTTGCACCAGGATTCGATCCTGCAACCTTGAACACACCAGGTGAGAACGTTACCGCTGAGCCACGCAGCTAGCCTGGCTTGAGTTTATTGCAGACCATGCTGATTACTTACCATTCATTGGTCGCTGGTCAAGATTGGTGGCTGGAGTATGGTACCTAAGTGCAGAGAAATAACTAAGATTAGTTAAGTATTAAATGAATTTCTATCACTACTATAAAAAAGAGGAAAGCAATGTTCGTTGGCAACACCCTACGGCATAATGAGTTCCTGAACACCATACTGGAAGTAAAAGTTCTGGGGAAGAAAGGAAGAGGAAGACCATGGAAGGCTCATCTGGATTCTGTGATGCATGATTATAGTATGATTCGCAATTTGGAATTTGAATCCCGTTATACGTTAGGTTTGTTATGTGTTACAAAGTTTTGTGAATTACGTGAGTAACGGTGTATATTCGCCTGTATACAATTTAGAATATCACACTGTAATAATAATAAATCAATTAAAAAAATGGGTCGTCCAGTTGCAAAACTCGTGAATAAGAAACATTTTCATGAGAAACATTTCTCTGGACTTTGCCTCACGTGTCTTTTGTGTTTGTTGTTCTCTACTTTTTGCTTTGTGTTTTTGGTTTTTGGTCTTGTGTTTTCATTGTGCTTTAGCTTTTGAATTTTACTTTTTGCTTTTCTTTCTTGGTTTTGTGTTTGTTTTCTGCTTTTGATTTTTTTGAATTTTGCTTTTTCCTTTGTGTTTCTTGCTTTTGTTTTCTACTATTGAATTTGTTTTTGAATATTCCTTTTTGCTTCGTGTTTTTTGTTTTTTGTTTTGTGTTTGTTTTCTGGAAAATCAAAATTAAAATAAACAAAACAACATCAAATAACACAAAACAAAATACAATTTAAAAAACAAAAAAATAAATTTAAAATAAAACAAAACACAAAACAAAACAAAAGATTAAACAAAACATTTCAATACAAAATAAAACGAAATAAAATAAAACAAAACAAAATAAACAAAAAAAAATAAAAAAATAAACGAACTAAAATAAAGTAAAATAGAGTAAAATAAAATAAAATAAAATAAATTTACGACATGATCCTTATTCACAAGTGAATTAAACGAGTTTTGCAACTGGACGACTCAAGTGTTAGTATGCACTAGAGCAGTGGTTCCCAACCTTTGTCAGCTGACGCTCCCCTTTCCAGATACGGTAGTTCATCGTGCCCCCCTCCTCCCCCCTCCACACTCCACTCATCGCTTCTATAACCTCTTCGATTGACGCGGAGGATATAGACCTAACCTTATAACACTACATAATGGAATAGGCCTATGTACTCTTATTACATACTAACTTCATTTTAGCACAATACAAAGAACACAGTTTTACAACAAATCCTTAAATTAGTCAACAAATATCAGTGAGAGGTTTGATACTGTTTTCTCTTGGTAAGATTCGGTATGTTTGGTTTGATATTTGACAGAGCACAGCGGAGATCACTTGCAACATCAAGCCGACAGCGCTGCTTTGTTTCTATGACACTCAGTGTTGAAAATCCTGACTCGCATAAATATGTCTTTGGAAATTGGACAATGACACGCAATGCAAATTTGGATATTACAGGATACACCGCAAGACAATTTACACAAAAGTCATCCAGTCCTAATATTTTAGAATCATCTTTTAGCTTTGATTCACACTTCAAAATCTATGGCTTCTTCTTGAAGCTGTGCTGGCAGTGCTTTAATTTAAATGGCAAACGAATTTCTTGTTAAAATCCAGAACCATTCTTCCGACGAGATATCAGGAAAGTAGAAGTTGAATTCTTGTGCCAGGGAATACAAATGTGACTGAATTTGCACCTAAGTTTATTACGATCACGTTCATTTTCCGGCAAAATTTCATTAGTAAGGCGGTGAAAGGATGAGAAGTTGTTCAACTGAAGCCAGCGTTTCCATAACTGTATTTTTTCCAGGAATGCATAATATTGGAGTTTTTGCCTTGGAGCTTTAAGTTCAAACTTTTCATAGCTTCAAAGAAATCACAAAGATATGCCAACGGGACGATAAAATTGGCATGATTTTGTTCCTTACAACACAGCAAATTCATTATTTCACCTCCTCCCCCAGGGGCTCACATCTAGTGGGACATGGGTTGGCGACCACGGGACCCAAGCTGAGTTTGGCATTGCTTCCACTTACTTGTACCGGGCTCCTCTCCGTCTTCTTTCCTGTCGACCTCCCTTGGTCAACTCTTGTTCTTCTCCGACCCCGACGGTATTAGGATATCCGAGGCCTAGGGAGACTTTCACTGTCCCGCCGTAATTGACCCTTGTCTCATCTTTCGTGATCCGTCCTTATTCGAGGGGTCAGACCTCTTGTTTTCTTTTCATTATATTTCCTTTTCTCTTTAAGAGTCCCGCAATGTTTTTGTTAATTGTCTCCCAGTGTAGATAAATTCCCTTTAGCGAATTGTTTGCCTCTACACTCCATTTTGAAGTTATTTTCAATCTGCGTTGCATTTTGCAAGTCTTTTCGATCTAAATTGCATTTTGCGAGTAATTTCAACCTCAATTGCATTTTGTAAGGATTGACAATCCAAATTGATTTTTAGTAAGTCTTTCAATATAGGGTCTGGGACTTTTGAGAATATTTTGAATTTCAATTGCATTTTATATTTCAAGCTAAACCGCTTTTTGCAAGTACTATCAATCTAAACTGCATTTTGTATAGTGGGCATTTTGCAAGTATTTTGATTCTCAATTGCATTTTGGGGTATTTTGAATCTAAATTACATTTTTTAAGTATTTTCAATCTATATTGCATTTTTTAAGTATTGTCCATCCAAATGAGTAGTTTGAATCTACCATACATTTTGTAAGCATTTTGAATTTCAATTGCATTTTGTAAGCATTTTGAATTTCAATTGCACTTTGTGAGTATTTAGGATCTGAAATGTACGTTTTTCAATCTAAATTGCATTGTGTATTTTCAATAATTTCAATTGCATTTGGTAAGTATTTTGAACCTCAATTGCATTTTGTACGTATTTTCAATCTTATTTGCATTCTGTAAGTTTTTGAATTTCAATTGCATTTTGTAAGTATTTCAACTCTACATTGAATTTTGTACGCATTTTGAACCTAAACTACAATTTGTGCGTATTTTTCAATCTATTCCTTTTGTGAGTATTTTCCTTATCAATTCCCTTTTGTAAGTATTACCACTCTCCATTTTGTGATTCGTATCAATCCGAGTTACATTTTGTCAGTATTTTCAGTCTCACTTAATTTTCGTTCTGTTTTCCATTTCATTGTCATTTTCGCTATCACCCAGACCATTAGGGGCCGATAACCTAGATGTTAGGCCCCTTAATACAACAATTATCTTCATCATCATTATTTCACCTCCAACCTCGCAGCTCCGCAGAGGTTTGTGCTGACAGTTGGCAATTACCAGTGCTTTTGAACGATTGACTTGGAGCGACAATCACTTGGAGAGATTCGAAAAATGTTTATTTTACAAAATTGTAATATTCGAGTTAAAAATACTTAATTCGGAAATCACTTCACGCCCCCCTTGTTAAAGCCCCACGCCCCCCTAGGGGGGCGCGCCCCCAGGTTGGGAACCCCTTCACTAGAGAATACTAATTATAATGTACACTTAACTTGGCATTGTTCTCCTCACAGCGTTGCTCACTTATGGACCACGGCACCGCACCGTAGAAACGATAAATTCGTTTTAATGATCTCGGTATCTCTGGGAGAATCGGTACTACTGCCCATTAACAAGTTTGTGGATTGTTTCTGCGCTTGTGCTCCTCTGTCCAGCATTTGTGGAGCATCTGGATGACGTCGAATTGACAGAAGGTTATTTTCAACAAGACGGATCAACGTGTTTTATTTTCGAACTCTTCCATACAACTAAGTAACCAGTTTCTTTGGTGACCGAATAATCTCATAATATTTTGTGCCCCACCCCACCCCCGATCACCTGACCTAACATCGCCGGACTTTTTCTTATGGGGGTATCTTAAAGGGAGAGTGTACAAAATAAGACTTCGGACAACTTCTGAACTCTGAACAACATTGGTGAAGATACACTTCACGATTAGAAAATAAATTGCACCTTATTTTGTTTATACTGTATAATAATAACCCTACGTGAAATTTCGTCCAGCAAGCGCTCATTGGATCAGTAACTAATTCTTCTAATAACTTCAGACTCCCATCTGCTAATTTCTCTCTTACCATATCTTTAGTGAGAGAAGTCATGCCAAAAAAATATAACGAACTCAATACAATATGGTCTTCCCCGTAAGAAGATCACTTCATACTGCTTTAAATTTGTCAAATGTTAAGAATGCGGAATGGTGCACATTCCAGAGCTACAGAGCGCTTTGACTTCACACGTGCAGTGGCTTGAGTGAGTCTGCTTTTTCCTTTAAATAGATACTGTCGATAACGCCGAGAAAAAAGGAGTTCCGGTATTATCGAGACTGAAGGTTCCCACTCAGTACCGATATTATCGATACTTACGATTCTCATTCAGTGGAGAGACCTGGCCTTGAGTGCGCTTGGTGAGGGACGATACTGGCCATGCGGCAACTTACGGTACCGATCGGAACTAGAGCAAATTTGACCGGCTCTAGCACCAGTGCCTCCTTTAAGGGTGTGTGCAGAAGGCAGGAGATATCATGAAAAGAAGAGGTCATTTTAGGTCGGAAAATGAAAGACTCCTTAAGCCTCGGTTACCCTAATACCGTCGAGACCGGAAGAGAACAAGAGTTGACCAAGGAAAGTCACCAGGAAAGATGAAAGAGGAGTCCGACACAAGAAAGTGTAAGCAATACCGGACTCAGCTGTGGTCCGGTGGTCGCCAGCCCACGTCCCACTAGTAGTAGTGATCCAATGGGGGAAGTTACAAGATAAATTTAGGAAACCCTTTGTTTGCAATGAAATAAAACAAAACGATAACTAAGATGAACGTGCAATGTCACCGACACAGTCGAGGAGCATCCCCTGGAAGGTATGGATGCCCGCAGCACGTACAGGTGAGAGGATAGGACATGCGTTGCCGAGTTACGTAGTACATCGCTGGTCTTATATGGTCAAAGGACATAGCTTGTTACGTCTCTCCGCTTGGGACATAATATATCCGCCCAGTGGCCACATTAGTCGTAATGTTGAAAGGTTGCGCCTTTTTTACGGCGCTTATGTTACAGTTTAGTAAAGTGGTTCCAAACGTGCAGGCTATGGCAGCCAAGGCAATAGCTGGCTGTACGTGCTAAATCGTGAATTCTACTCCTATATAGTATCAAAAATTCTAGTCTTGAGGGCCGATAACCTAGATGTTAGGCCCCTTAAAACAACAATTATCATCATCAATTATCATCATCTAGTCTTGATATAGTGATATATTTTTAAGTTTCTCTTTATTTCCACACTAACGTATATGACAAGTCACGTAACTTCCTTGTTTTATCATGCCATTGTTGACAGTGAAAGGGTTTATGTGTGGCCTTGAAGAGGATCATCGGGTGATCCTTTCAGAGAGAGGATCACGCACCACCGAGATGCACGACCTTTTGCAGGCGTGTGGCCATGGAAAATATTAGGGTAGAAGCATAGTCGCCACCTGTCACCTTATTCCAGGTCACGCTGACAACATCACGGAAAGCGTCGTTCGTATTTGGCGCGGGGTCGGGTCATTTCTCCACTACGCGCATTACTGTCTTCGTCTCAGTCCAGACATTCTCAAAGAAATTCATGTCTACCCCATAAAGACATCAGGGTCAACCACACCTTACCTTGCGAACCATTCGTCCTGATGTAGTCAGGACGTGTGAATCAGAGACATATGCTGTTGAATTGTATAGCATCGGCTAGATGAAGGGATTATAATATTCTCTAATATGTGCCTACATTGCGTGGCGGTGAGAGAGTGTCCGTGTAGACGTTGCTTGATTCTGTTCAATATTTTTATCCCGTAAGACAGCAGCGTCTAAAGTGCCTCACACTGTGCAAAGTCGCACAGCTGCACACCTGTGAATGCAC
Source organism: Meconema thalassinum (assembly GCA_946902985.2). Lineage (NCBI taxonomy): Eukaryota > Metazoa > Arthropoda > Insecta > Orthoptera > Tettigoniidae > Meconema > Meconema thalassinum. The sequence goes on from OX336393.1 coordinate 184,756,740, forward strand.
AGTGCAGAGTCGTGGTAGGAGTGGTGCCTGTTTGGTCACGATAGAAAACGGTGCACGTGCATTATGGTGTTATCGCCACGTTGCCTGTAAAATACATTCGTCACCTACGATTTGATCTCTACAAGTTTCTTGAATGAGGACCCTCCCCCACCACGCGGAGTGGAGGAGATGTAAGGACGTACGGTAAGGGAGGGGATTCACACCTGCTATTCCGAGACGCACACTGTCTGCACAGTGCGGCTCGACCTTGGACGGTGCTCATCGAACACTAGAGGTCGAGCCAGCCGGGAAGGCGGTGCACAGAACACAACGCTACCATTACGTCATGCCTCACTTTCATCCCAACAATCACAGTCAGTCTGTCGTGAGAATCTGAGCTAGTGTGTTGTCAGGAAAGCGAAGTGATTATATCCTAATATTTAAAGATACAGTGAAAGTGATTGTGTACATTTTGAGTGCTGTGGAAGCAGAGAGAAGTAAACCACAGATTTTGCATAGGCAAGCCCGAGAAATAGTTTACAAAGTGTACGAATACTTTAAAAGTGCAAAGCAGCGTGAAAGAGACGGGCTCGATGAGCAAAGCGGTGGTGTTGTCTCACCACAAGAACTCACGGCAGCAGCTTGCGGTGTGGGGGTGTCTTCCTGATTGCGGTCATTCCAGATTGTGTTCACCTCATTAGTAGTCCAGATTGCGGTCACTTTCATTTTAGGGAAGAGCTGTAAACATTCCTGCGACCAGATTGCGATGACTTTTCTTGGGAGACAGGTCCGGTTGTAACTTCCCTGGGGATTTCCTACCTTTCTTTTCCACCCGTCTTGCCAATGTTGAGGTACATGTCATGTGTCAGTTCTCGTTAGTCCTGTCACACTACATTACTTTTACGAGACGAATTTTTCAAGGCAATGAAGTAAATGTTTTTCACGATATACAGTACCTATTATAAAAATAGATATCTCGCGCCTCAAATGGGAGAGGAGGGACAGAAATTAAAAATTATACCCTGTAAGTATAAAACTTCCCGTTACAACAATGTTATTGAAGGTCGTTGATTCTGATCCTGAAACGTTTCTATTCTTAAGACTAAAAATGTTATAATCATTGCTTTACGAGGTGCCGTTAGATTGGGAGGGGATTTGATTTTTTTAAGCAAGAATTTTATGGGGTGTGCTCAGCTGAACACTGAACTGTATTCTTTGGTTAGGTAGTGAAATATCAGTTTCCCCTTGTTATCCAAAAAACTTACGGAAGGTATGAGTCAGTCGGGAAGAACCAAGGAACGGTATCCCAAGGAAAGTGATCGCAATCTGGACGCTGGAATGTTTATAGTTCTTCCCTAAAATGAAAGTTACCGCAATCTGGACTGCTAATGAGGTGAATGCAATCTGGAATGACAACAATCAGGACACAACCGGTGTGGGGACTCGGACCTGATGGACCTGTTACAACAGTGGACATGTATCTCTGTCTCTCTATGCGCAGTTCCCAGAGAGCCGGCCGCCTTCCCTACTGACCCGAGCCCTTAACACACAGGTAATGCACGGCAAGAGTGCCGATGCTCGGTCACGTATGCTGGATTGTGTCGGGTGCCGAAAACACAAACAATCCACAGTTCTAGCCCTTTAGCCAAGCAACACAATGTTGAAAACATCCTTTATGTCATTCCTTGGACACTATTCCTTGTTTCGTGCATTTGTAATTAATTTGTATTGTTCCCTTAACTTTTCCAAACGCAAAGGACACACTAAACGTTTGTTACGAGGTGCCGGCATGATGACACGTGGTAGACTGATGGTTGTTCACCGGAAACTCAACCATACCCAGTCAATTAGATTAGGAGTTTGCCTTTTCTACCCCTACGAGTGCTAGTATGAGTCAATGAAACACAACCATATGCGGTCTATTAGATTAGCAGTTTGCCTCTTCTACCACTACGAGCTTCGGTAGCGTAGTTGGTAGCATGCTGAACTGCTGTGCTCAAGATAGCGGGTTCAAACCCGGCCGAAGTCATCGGATTTTTAAGAGCGTTAAAATCCTTCAGTATGTCTTCCTTCGGAGGGGAAGTAAAGCCGGCGGTCCCATGTCATAGATGTATGGCATGTAAAAGATCCTTCCACAGTTTAAACATGTGTGAAGCTAAATTGTTAGGTTTGATTTCGTCGTAACGCTCTATCAAAGTTCCAATGTTCACCACTAGGTTTCAGTGATATCTGGTAGCGAAAGTTGGAACTACTTGAAATTGTACGGAACTTGTAGCTTACCCTCTGTGTGTCCGCTTGAAGCAGCTACAGACCCTGACGAGCCAAACATGTCCTTGGACACTCCCGGCACTAAAAGCCATACGATAAATAAATAAATAAATAAATAAATAAATAAATAAATAAACCAGTACGAGCGCTAGTGTAAGTCAATGCATAGTTTCACTTAAACTCAGATAACTACTTCCGGAGTGAATATTTTTCAAATAATCAAACACCACCGGAGGGTATAGAACAAAGAAACACATGAAAGAATTATGTAAATAAGTTGATTCGGCTGGGATTTCAATCAAGAAGGAAAACGAGTAAAGAAACAAAAGAATTTAGGCTGTTTTCCGGAACTGCATTTAGACCGGAAATGATTTTCGAAATTTGTTTTTTTAGTTCGTTGGAGCTCTTCAAGACTCACAATTTGAAACCTTTCCGGGTTCTTTAGCCTTTCAACTTTTGGCACAATTGAGGAAATTGCTTAATTTGATGTTTTTGCCCACTTTGTCGGCCAAGAAATGTTTTAAACATTAACCTCTTCAGACCCAAGCCAAAATTTGAATTTCAGATTTTCTTTTTCGGCCTTTCTTTTTAAATAATGGCATACATTTTATAGATTTGAAGACAAAGGACATATTCTTAATACAACTTTATTCGGCTTTACCCAATTAATTGGGGTCGCCGGAGCCTACTAGGCTCATTTTGGATTTGGCCGGGGATTTAAGGCCGAATGCCCTTCCTGACGCTACGTGATTTTTCAGGTGAAAATGCCATCCAGTTGTCACCGGGATTCGAACCCGGCCGTCCGGGTTAAAGATGAGCAGAGGAGCCACTGCGCCATCACGCTCCCCACAAAGTACATTTTCTTAATGAAATATTAAAATTACAGGTCTTGTGTATTGGTCGCAGCAATCAAGTCGCAACTCTGCGGGACTGGGAAGACAAGTGGGTTTGAACCTCGCAGTCAGATGCCCCTAAAATGGCTTTCCGTGCTTTATCATTTCAACTCCAAGCGAAACTGGAACGGTTATATTTTTAAAGGCCACGGCTGCTTCCTTTCAGACAGTTTCATTCGTAATCATTCATTAATTTGTAACTGACAAATATGATGAGGTAGGCATCAGGAACGGCATCCAGATGTAAAATCCAAAAATATAGGTCAAAATTGACGTAATACCAACTGTCGCTGATAAAAATTTGAAACTGGTGGTCCACATTTGTGCACTCTGGGTCAGAAGAGGTTAAAACGGATACCGGTCAATCGTTCGCAAAAGAACGTGGTCTCGTCGGAGAATATGGCGTAGCACGTTATCCTCGGTAAACGTAAGGAGGTATGTACACCCTCTGGTCAGCAGTGAGCTTTTCCGCTCGCCCCATTCAAACGTTTCAAGTCCGTCCTCGAGCTGCCGCGAAAATGCGTAGTCTTTTGTAGCAGCACGGCGTTCATTAACGGGGTCGGATGGGTCTCAGCGATCAAGATAATCGTCCTGTTCCTGGTTCGATACCCGCCTTGATCCCGAGCCAGCACTTCGGCTTACGTCTCCCGAGTATTCGTACTGTGTATGGTACCGTAGCGTTGTGCAGTATCTCTTTCCTTGTTCAACGAGAGTCGTAGTTGCCGGCAGATTGATCTATTTCTGTGCAAAATGTGTGATGGGGCATACTGCAATATGATTGGTTTCACTGCTATTGCACCAGATGAGTTAAAATAAAAGGCATCTGAAGTAGATATGACCCGGCCACCTCCCCACTGTTAACTGAGTCCGTGGCGCAGAGGATCCTTGGATGTGTGTAGAATTTGTCTGATAACTGTGTTAATATGGTGCCTGTAGTAGAAAGTGTATTTGTAATGCAATTGAGGATTGGGAAGGAGGTGGCCGTGGCCTTAAGTTAGCACTTGCTAACTAAGAGGAAACCACGGAATGCCACTTGTTGAATGGCTGAGGTTGGAATCGAAGCCACTTCTTCTCATGTTGCCTCACAAGGCTGAGTGTACCCCGTTCCAGCCCTCAGACCAGAATATAATTGAACCCGAACCCTTGGGGCAACAGCCAAGAATGCTAGCCACTACACCACGAGGTGGCATATAGGTACGTGAGTGGTCAACGTGTCGGCCTACTAACCCCAAGCTTGCAGGTTCGCTCCTGGCCGTGGTAAGTGATTTTTGAAAGGCGGCAAAAATTACGACACCATGTCATACGATGTTGGCATGTCAAATAACCCATTTGAATTCAGTAGGCCGTGTTCATAATGGCAAAAATTAATCTCGGGAGTTTCCGCCAACACTAAGTTCCTCATTTCTCTATTTGAAAGTGCTATAGTGTTCAAGGAGCTTAGATATCTAACCTCCTTGACTTTCATAGTACTTTAAGGAACAATGAAATTCGACATGCAAGCTACCCTTTGGGTGTAAAATAACAAAGCTTGAACCTGGCACCCGAGGCCATACGATATTATTATAATATTAGCATATACTTTCGTATGTACAGCCAAGCAGTTATAAATGATATTCCCTTTATATTGTATGTTTGAGCGGAAATGTCCGGTGTTATTAATATTCTACAGCGTTCGACACGACTCACACAAACAGTGACAGGTCGCTCTCCACGGACAACAATAATTGTCGTATAAACTGGTTAGTTATTTAAGCGATGACACGTGAGGTGCGACTTAACAAGCATTTCTGATTTAACCCTTTCACTTTCAGGCTCTCATCTGATGGATTTGTGAAAACAGGCAGCCATATTTAACAAGCTGTGCACACACTTCATTTAAAATGAGATGGAAGAGATTAAGGATAGAGTGTATGGATCCAGCCTAATGGACTGGATAATGCAGCAAACAGTGGGAGGATCAGAAAGATGGAATTAGCTTTAAATTAGTATAGAATAGGTGCAACAAAAGAACAATATCTTACGGAGCGAAGATAAGACACTACACCACGGTTGTCAAGCCTGAGGGATTGTATAGTTCAGAATGTTTGATACTGAACAAGAAAGGTGAATTAGAGGAACTGGAGAAGAAAGAAAAATCTTGAGGAAGATCATACGACCCGAAATATAGAAATGATGGTACATGGCGGAAGAGGCGAAACAAAGATCTTTACGGACAAGCAGAAAAAAAATCACAGATACCATACGGAAGAGAAGATTGAAGTTCTATGGTCACCTTACGAGAATGAGCGATAGTCGACTAACGAAGAAGATCTTTAATTACATCGCCAAGATAAAAGCGACTACAAAATGGGTAGATGAAATAAGAAAGGATATGGAGGAAGTTGAGGTCAGTCCAAAAGAAATCTGGAATAGAGAGGTGTTTCGAGGTACGATGGATGCATTCAAGGGGTTCCAGGAAAAGCAAAGGAGAAGAGCCAAGAACATCTGGTCGGAATAAAGGTAGAGAATCCACAGTGAAAGGATGAAGAGTTTCTGGGAGCAGAAAAAAGGACTAATCAGCAAATCAATTGTTTCCCGTGGTCCAAAGTAGGCCAAAATCGAACAAAGAAGAAGAGTGTATAAACCACTAGTTATTGCTAAAAATAAGTGATATCTCTGAGCCATATGATTTCAATATTTAAAAAAGCAATGGAAAACAATGTACAAAATCGAAGTAATTTTGGGAAACGGAATTCACTCGTCAAGTCTACTATTCATGTTAAAAGAAACTCTCTATTATTTGATAGCATTAGTAAATGTCAAGATTCCAATGTTGCCAACGAAAACTGAGAAAAATACACGCAAGTTTGCCATTAACGACGACGTAAACAAGACACGAAACTCTGTGAGCACATGTTTCAGACGCTAAGAATTAATATAAATACAGATTGTCAGAGGTTTCCGCGGAATATAAACGCGAGTTAACATTTCCTTCTTCATATTCCCCGAATAAATAAATCAGAAACCTCTATGGAGATCAAATTGGCAGGTGAAAAACTAAATGAAGTGGGCGACTTCTGTTACTTAGGAAGTAAAATAACCAGTGATGGACGAAGCAAAGAGGATATAAAAAGTAGGTTATCTCAGGCAAGGAAAGCATTTCTACAGAAAAGGAATCTGTTGACATCGAATATAGATTTAGGTATTATGAAGTCATTTTTGAAGGCATTTGTCTGGAGCGTGGTACTCTATGGAAGTGAAACTTGGACTATTGGTGCAGCAGAAGGGAAGAGAATTGACGCGTTTGAAATGTGGTGTTACAGGAGAATGATGAAGATCAGATGGGTAGATAGGGTTACAAACGAATAGGTATTAAGACTAGTTGGAGAGGAGAGATGTATCTGGCGACTGCTAATGAAGAGAAGAGATAGGTTGGTAGGACACATACTAAGACACTCAGGAATAGCAAGCTTAGTTAAGAAAGGAAGAGTCGAGGACAAGAACTGTAGGGGTAGACCAAGGTTAGAATATGTTAAACAGATTGCCTCGTATGTCGAGTGTGGTAGCTATGTAGAGATGAAACGATTATCTCAGGACAGGGAGGAATGGAGTGCTGTATCAAATCAGTCAAAAGACTGAAGACTCAAACAAAAACAACAACAACAACAACAACATTCCCCGAAAAGTGCTACTATCAAGCGTAAATACAACGAAATAATCAATTATAAAGGCCGGTAACGATGGATCGTTACCCTGAGAGTTTTGGCACGAACAGGGCGTAACGACAGATCGTTACCTTGAAAGTCAAAGAGTAAAAATAGACTACGATATATTTTTTTAATTTGTTCGAATTGACATATAAATTAAACTTTTTACCTAATGAATAGGTAAAAGAATGATAATCCACCTTAAAGTCAATAATAAAGTAATGACATGTATTATAATATATAACCAGTTTTGGTTAACATGTAACCATCTTCAGTTATACTACAAATATAAATATTAAGCTAAGAGCATCAATCTAACATTAACATTCTATGAAGAAAGAGATGAAGACTAGAAATAAAATATTCACTAAAAAAGAATTACCAGTCATCGCAGCCTAATAGTCTTCAAAAATTAAAAATTCTCGAAAAAAATAGTGTTTATTAAACCGTAATCAACAAGATGTTCAGTAAAGAACATATAGCCCACTTTCTTCTCAATGCCTGGGTATTGTTATAACTCTTTGTCCTATTGAATTTTGGTTGTAGTAGCTTGTTGAAATACAAAGTGCTATACGGATATTAAACATGAATATGAGGTGCCCTTTGCTAGTGCTACCTTTGTAAAAAAAAAAACAGTTCGGTTTCACCGTGTTTGAATTGATGTGGGGAATCGATTTGCACATATACATGGCCGCTATCTGCAAACTATTGGGCTGATGACCTTGTAGTTCAGTCAAAAGATGCTTCCCACAAAAAGGTATGTTGTTGCAAAATTTGGTAGAGATCGAATGATTAAGTTGGTCGTAGTTCGATTTAAAGTTTTAACATTTGGGTGGGCGCCATTCCGTTTCCGTCAAGACGGCGGCGATACAAAATATGCCACTGAGGTGCCCTTTGCCAGTGCTACTTCTGTACCAAATTTCAATCAATTCGGTTTCACCGTGTTTGAATTAATAGGGTGATTCGATTTTCATACATACTCGTATATGGCCGCCATATGCAAACTATTGGACTGACGACCTTGTAGCTTGTTCAAACAACGCTTCTCACTTAAAGGTATGTTGTTGCAAAATTTGGTAGAGATTCTATGATTAGGTTGGCCGTAATTTGATTTAAGCTTTTTACATTTGGGTGGCCACCATTACGTTTCCGTCAAGATGGCCGGGATATAAAACATGACACTGAGGTGCCCTTTGCTAGTGCTAGCTCTGAACCAAATTTCGTTCAATTCGGTTTCATCGTGTTTGAAAATATAGGGGGAATCGATTTTTACACATACGTGGCCGCCATCTGCAAACTATTGCTCTGATGATCTTGTAGTTTGGTCAAAATATACCTCCCTCATAAAGGTATGATGTTGCAAAATTTGGTAGAGATCAGATTATTAGGTTGGTCGTAATTTGATTTAAGCTTTTAACATTTCGGCGGCTGCCATTACGTTTTCGTCAAGATGGCGGCAATACAAAAGAAGACACTGGGGTACCCGTTTCTAGTGCTATCTCTGTGCCAAATTTTGTTCAATTCGGTTTCACCGTGTTTGAATAGATAGGGGGAATCGATTTGCACACATGCATGGCCGCCATACGAAAAGTATTGGACTGATGACCTTGTAGTTAGGTCAAAAGATTCATCATACAGTATATAACGGTATGATGTTGCAAAATTTGGAGAGATCATATGATTAGGTTGGTCGTAATTTGATTTAAGCTTTTAATATTTGGGTGGCCGCCATTACGTTTTCGTCAAGATGGCGGCGATAAAAAACATGACACTGTGGTATGCTTTGCTAGTGCTACCTTTGTACCAAATTGTGTTCAATTTCATTTCACCGTGTTCGAATTGATAGGGGAGGACAGACATTCAGAGTACACACACTCGCACACAAACCGACTCACGCACACATACACAGACAGACACACAATTTTTGGCCCTGTGTAGATATCATAAGTCGTTCGATTCTGTTTCACCGTGTTTGAATTGATAGTGGGAATGTATTTGCACACATACATGGCCGCCATCTGCAAACTATTGGGCTGATGACCTTGTAGTTTAGTCATGTTGTTGCAAAATTTAGTAGAGATCGGTTGACTAGGTTAGTCGTAATTTGATTTAAGATTTGAACATTTGGGTGGCCGCCATTACGTTTCCGTCAAGATGGCGGCGATATAAAACATGACACTGTGGTTCCCTTTGCTAGTTCTATCTCCGTACCAAATTTCGTTCAATTTCATTTCACAGTGTTCGAATTGATAGGGGAAGACAGACATTCAGAGTAACACACTCGCACACACACTGACACACACACACACACAGACACACAATTTTTGGCCCTGTTTAGATATCATAAGTCGTTCGATTCGGTTTCACCGTGTTTGAATTGATAGAGGGAATGGATTTGCACACATAGATGGCCGCCATCCGCAAATTATTGGGCTGATGATCTTGTAGTTTGGTCAAAAGATTCTTCATACATAAAGGTATAAAGTTGCAAAATTTGGTAGATATCAGATGATTAGGTTGGTCGTAATTTGATTTAAGCTTTTAACATTTGGCTAAAAATACTGTCTAATTATAATAAATCGTTAAAATACGGAAACATATAATGTAAATTTTTTTTTATCAGATCTGTTATAATTGCATTATTATTGACATTTTTAAAACATATAGAAATATTTTACAGTATATTGCTTATAAGACAAATATTAAGGTTGTAAAATAGAAAGATGATCTTCTGTGGAGTAGGAAATGGTATTGAAAAAAATGTCCCCATGTTTTCACAATGTTAACAAATAAAGTGGTCGTTAAAATTGATGATTTTTACCTTCTTTGGAGAAAGGTTAAATTGATGTGGCTGTGGATGTAGAATCTTATTGAAATGTCCCTTTCAATAAAATGGTTGTTTTGGTATTTATGACTTGTACCTTCTTTGAGAATCGAAATGATGTGGCTATGGATATATAAATGTTTTTGAAACGTCTTCTCTGTTTTCAAAGAATTTCGTGCTTGTATTTTACGTATATTTATCTGAATGTTCGTGGAAACTACAGTAATTTCAGTAGGTAAAATTATAATATATTCAACTTCGTATTATAGATCCCTTAGGCACACACACACATTGATGGTTAACGGTGGAGGTTTCGCAAAACATATCCTCACTTTTAGACAAATCTAAATATTTATGTATAGGTGATATGAATGGCACACCTATAAACAATCAGGAGTCACTGACTTCATTTGATGCTGCAGCACTGTTTGTAATTTATAAATAGTACATTATGCAACGAGCCTACTACAATGGCAATAATTAAGGCACGAGTATGTTTAAAAAACGAGCGAAGCGAGTATAATAATTTCCATACGAGTGTCTTAATACCATTATAGACGAGTTGCATACGACTGTTTAAGTTCGACGATAATTATAACTTTATTTTATTTTATGTTCGAACAGAAATATTCATAAATATCTGTCGAGCTTCAATCACTTGATTTTAGTGATCGGAGTGCAAGCGCTAAGCTTGCTGTCTGTGCTTTACAAGTTCTCTGACCCACGCATGCGCTTTGTCTGCTTGCCAATGCCATATGTTTACAGCCTGACGATCTGCACCATGAAGTTCTTGTGTGTTTATATTAACAGCAGCATTCATGAGATGGTTAAAACAATATAATAATATGATGAGTGTCTGTGCTGATCCAAGATCTGTCAAACTTAGATAAGTTGTTTTTCACATGTCCCAGTAATTGGGATTATATTGAGTTGACCGACTGAAAAATTGTCTTGTCAATGAGGCAACACTGCAAAATGGCGTCAAAACTCTATATATGGTACAGTTACTAACCGCCTTAATCCATTACAGCACAATTTCCATTGACTGTTTGTGTGGCCAGTATGGTCCTATTGGCTGGGCTCAGAGCCTTTACGCTATTGTACCTACACAAAGAGCCTGTTGAATTGCAGTGATAACATCTCTCCATTGCATAGCAATGTAATCTGATTTCTCTCGCATGGACCAGATATTAATTCCATATGAAGCTTCAATGCTGCTTATTGGGTAGTTGCACGTTGGAAGTGGCGGCGATGTGATGTCAAACTTTTATGATGGCCCTTGCTTTTATTATGGCTGTCGTGAAACTGGACATCGTTCCCGAGGTAATGACTCTGTTTACAGTAAGTGGCGAAATGATTTAACAAACTGGGATGGAAGCCCTACACTGCATGTGGTTTGGCAATCTAAGGGCTCCACTGAACCTGGCATTCCTTCCACTTACCTCTCTTTCCCGTCGACCTCAATTTGGTCAATCTTGTTCTCTTCCAACCTGGATGGCAATACGTGTAAAGGTTTAGGACGTACTCGTATTTCATTCTTCACCTGGAATTTCCCCTTTTTATTATTACGTATGCTTCCTCGACTTACAAGGCTGCCAGGGTGATTATTTTGCTGGAGCGGGGACGCGAACCATCTGCCAGCCAACCGAGCTCACACCGCGGATTGCGCGCAGGTGGAAACCATAACAAAGTACATTAATTAACGGTAAATTCACCAGCAAATCATGATTAAGAACTTACCTATACACGGGAGATGCTGAGTGTGTTCTCCTTAAGCTGACAGACAGGCGTTGTACCGTGTAAATAAATTAGCGTTTACATGTTGTGATTCCCTTCTGTTGTCAGGAATATCTGCTGTCGTATATTGTTCTCCAGCTCCTGTTGAGTACGGGTAATAGATCTGTACACTTTGTACTTTAAATTAACCCACAATTGAACAACAAACAGGCTTAGGTCCGTGCTTCGATTAATTACAGTAAACACGCAGGGGGTACAGGAGTAGCTACATAATGTAACGGTGTAACCTCCAAAGTTACTGTCTGTCAGCTGAAGGAGAACATTTGTAGTATCTTCTGTGAAAAGATAAGTTCTAACCTTTAACTGGTGACGTGAGGTCACCCAGATTCCCAAGAAATAGAAACAAGATGTTCAGTAAAGAACATATAGCCTACTTTCTCCTAAATGCATGGGTAAAGTTTTAACTCTTGGTCCTTTTCAAAGAGTATAATTGGATATTGGTTGTAGTAGCTTGTTAAAATACAACGTGATATACGGATATTAAACATGAATATGATGTGCCCTTTGCTAGTGCTACCTCTGTACAAAATTTCATTCAATTCGGTTTCACCGTGTTTGAATTGATATGGTGAATCGATTTGAACACATACATGTCCGCTATCAGCAAACTATTGGGCTGATTACCTTGTAGTTCATTCAAAATATGCTTCCCACAAAAAGGTATGTTTTTGCAAAATTTGGTAGAGATTAAATGATTAAGTTGGTCGTAATTTGATTTAAGCTTTTAACATTTGTGTGGCTGCCATTACGTTTACGTCAAGATAGTGGCAATATAAAACATGACACTGAGGTGCCCTTTGCTAGTGCTACCTCTGCACCAAATTTCGTTCAATTCGGTTCCACCGTTTTTGAATTAATAGGGGTAATCGATTTGCACACATACATGGCCACCATCCACAAATTATTGGGCCGATGACCTTGTAGTTTGGTCAAAAGATCCTTCATACATAAAGGTATTATGTTGCAAAATTTGGTAGAGATCGGATGATTAGGTTAGTCGTAATTTGATTTAAGCTTTGAACATTTGGGTGGCCGCCATTACGTTTCCGTCAAGATGGCGGTGATATAAAACATGACGCTGAGGTGTCCTTTGCTTGTGCTACCTCTGTACCAAATTTCGTTCTATTCGGTTTTACCGTGCTCGAATTGATAGGGGGCACACATTCAGAGTACACACACACACACAATCACACACACACAAACAGACACTCAGACAGACACACATTTTTTGGCCCTGTGTTGATCACATAAGTCTACTTTCATTTTTTGCAAAAATCGAAAGTAGGTTAAAAATCGGTGATTCTTTAATTAAATCTTGCAGCTGTTGTTTATGTTACCTTCTTATCTTTGCACTGACACTACACACCCTTCTTGATGAAAGTTTAGTGACGTAATGGCTTTAATGACCCTGATTAGCTCGGCTCCACCTCACGCAATACTCCGGCCCGAGCTTGGTTGGCTGGCGCAAGGCGCGCGCGTCCGGCAGTCGGCCACCCGCCACGCTCCAGCAAAAGAATCTCACTGTATAAAGCTTAACAATCATAATAAGGTGAAAGAAGAAAATATCAAACGGTTTACAAAATACGAGTAATGAACTATGAAATGTATCTCACACATATAAATTTGAATAAAAGATCCGAAGAGTGGGCAAACCACAACTAAAATTAAAGAATTAAAAAAGCTATTCAGCCTTAAAATACACATAATTTACAAATTTAGGTGATTTCTCAAAATACTAATGGATCCTTTAAGGGCTGTTACTGAGGTGTCTATACCCGATACCCTAATTATTGGAATGGTCAGAAGTCTTTATTTTTCCTTAACTGGCGCAAATATAATTGCAAGAGGCACATGACTTCGATGTTCCACATATAAAGTGTCAGTCTATTGCTTTTAAGAATTGTATTTTTACGACCGCTTTAAGCTAAGTTGGAAAATATAGAATTGAAATGTCTGACACATTTGCGATTCGAACCCACGAATTATGGCTTTGTACGTCGATGTTCTTTGACCACTGAACTGTATGCGGACACTTAAATTCTCACTTGGCAACGATCGATCTATGACGCTGGCTTGTGCTAATCTATCATACTATGAATGTTACTCCTTGTGGGCTCAATGAAAGCTACTCGCATATGGCGGAGTTCTTTCCGGTCACGGAGGGAGCCCGTTATCATATACAGACCAAGGATATATCATGTAAGATCCACCCACTCGTACCTAATGAGCCTGTGGAGCCGCATTCACATTTTATTCGAGTATCTGGATCTACAAAGAAACCTTGGTCTTCAGAATAAGCTCGATCTTATACTCGTATTAGTCGATGACGTAGTGGCTGCTGATCGCGTCATCCGCTTTACAAGTTAGAGTGGGTTAGGGCCACCTATGTAAATTCTCAATCGTTATTTGATTCAAAGAACACGTTCTTTTTAGCCTACTTTTGATTTTTACAAAATATGAAAATACAATTTATGAGATCTACACTAGCCTAAATGTCAGTGTGTCTGTCTGTATGTATGTGTGTATGTCAGTCCTCCACCCCTCCCCCTATCAATTCAAACACGATGAAATGGAATTGTACCAAATTTGGTACAGAGGTAGGACTATCAAAGAACACCTACTTCAGTGCCATGTTATATATCACCGCCATCTTAACCAAAACATAATGGTGACCACCCAAATGATCAAAGCTTAACCCAATTACAACTAAGCTAATCATCGGATCTCTGCTAAATTTTGTAGAAATATTCCTTCATCTGGGAAGCGCCTGGTGCCTAAACTACAAGGTCAATAGCCTAATAACATCAAGATGGTGTCCGTGCGAATTATGCAAGCAATATAATCCACAACTTATGATCCAATGAATCATTGTTCACTGTATTTGGCATTCGGATATTTTTGTATAAAGACCCTCAATAATGTCAACATGTAAACAACATGAGGCTGTATGTTACGCGTATCCGCCATATTTAATTTATATAATATATAAATATAAGACTATCAACACTTAAGAGCTACTGTAACGAAAATTAGTGACAATGTAGGACCATATATGTGGCCTTGTACAGCCAAAGCAAAATAACATATTCTCCAAACATTCAAGATGGCGGCTATGCGAACTATTAGAACATTAGAATCGACAACTCAGAATGAAATTGGGAAATGAAAATGAATCTTGCCAAGACCATGATATAAGAGCAATCACATGCGTTAGTCAGAAGATTAACGCCCTCATTACTGCGCACATCAGGCATCTTGAAATTTCAAAATAAATTAATATTTTCGATATCCTAGAACTATAATAACGAAATTTAGTAATTGAACAAAATATTATACGTCGCTTCATATACCGAAAACAAAAGATCAGTGACTCGGTAAATTCAAAATTGCGGCTAGGCATACTGTTAAGTATAGAAATTAATAACTCAGGATGTTAATGCACAATTAAGGTGAAACATGGAAAGTACTAATCATATTAGCCACCAGCTTCAATTATTCATCAATCGTTGTCTGCGTCCAATTGTGGGTATACGATATCCAGATATAATCCCAAACGAAGAGTTGAGGCAAAGGGCTAACCAACAACCTATAGAAGTCCAAATTAAACGGAGGAAATGGGGCTGGATTGGGCATACTAGCGGAAACAGAATGATGCAGTAGAAAGGGGAGCTCTGGACTGGAATCCTCGAGGTGCTCAAAGAAGAGGAAGACCAAGGAAGACCTAGAAACGCACCATTGAAGAGGAGGCCAGGAAAGCTGGAAAGACTTGGAGGGAAGTGAAGAACTTGGCAGGAAAACAGAACCCGATGGAAATCATTCTTGGATGTCCTATGCTCCGTACAGAGCGAAAGAAAATACGTCAAGTAAATCAAGGGGAAACTTGGTAGAAGAGAAGCATTAACTTACACAAGCGTCAGTAGCGTTAGTGATTAATGTATGAAACTGAATATAGCACGCAGTGGCCATCCTGAACATTCATAATTTAAACATAAGTAACTTCCTGTTTTAGAAATTCAATAACGATAAATAGTGATAAGGTAGAAAACTATTATGGAGTATCGTATGGCCAAAGGAAAATAACAGCACCTTCAAATTTTCCAGATGGTGGCCGGACGTAACAATGAATCATTCGGAATATAATTTGCCAATTACGTCGAAACTTAGTAAGAAATAAGTACCAATATACAGGACATTTATGAAATAAGCCATAAGAATAACACACTGAATACAACGTAAGGTGGTCATCTTGAAAATATAGAACAAGATAATGAATAATTCATAGTAGGTTCAGGGGCATGTGACCTCATAGTTCCTCCCCTTAAAACAAGAATAACTATTTAACTAAAGTATGTTTAAGGTACAACGACGAAAATTAACAGAAATGTACAACCTTGGATGTGTCTTGCTATGACCAAGTTTAAAAAGAACAGCTTTAGTGAGAGAGGAGTGCCATAGAAAAGACCTCGCTGCCATTAATGGTAGTAATATGACAGTGAATTTAGCCCGCATCGGTCATCTTGAAATTAAATGATATACAGGGAGATTCTTTTGCTGGAGCGGGGCCGGCGACCGGCTACCGGACGCGCGCGTCTTCCGCCAGCCAACCGAGCTCGGGTCGACGATAGTGCGCAAATGGAAACCGTAACAGAGTACAATAGTTAATGGTAAATTCACTAGCAAATCATGATTAAAGAACTTACCTATTCACAGAAGATGCTGAGAATGTTCTCCTTCAACTGACCGACAGGCGTTGTACTGTGTAAATAAATTGGCGTTTACACGTTGTAATTCCCTTCTGTTGTGAGGGATATCTGCTGCCGTATATTGTTCTCCAGCTCCAGTAGAGTACGGGTAATTGATCTGTACACTTTGTATTTTAAATTACCCCACAATTAAACATCAAACGTGCTTTGATTAATTACAGTAAACACGCTGGGTGGGGGGGACAGGAGTAACAACATAATGTAACGATGTAACTTCCAAAGTTACTGTCTTGCAACTGAAAGAGAACATTTTCAGCATCTTCTGTGATAAGGTAAGTTCTAACCTTTAACTGGTGACGTGAGGCCATCCAGATTCCAAAGAAATAAGAAAAACATATGTTCTTCTTAATCTTGCAAGAAGCTGTTGTTTATGTGCGCTGACACTTCACACCCTTGTAGATGAAAGTTTAGTGACTTAATGACTTTAATGTCCCTTGTTTTCTCGCCTGCGCGCTATCCGCGACCCAAGATCGGTTGGCTGGCGGAAGGCGCGCGCGCCTGGCAGCCAGCCGCTGGCACCGCACCAGCAAAAGATTCTCACTGTACAAACAAAAGTCTGTATATTAGGATATCTCACAAATAATGTCGTTTTTAAAATTTGGTATTTTATAAGATAAAATTGGTTTTCTTTGGTTTTCCAATGTTATTTACAGGAGGCCATGACTATAATTGCGAGAAGGTATCATCAAAGGATACCATACATTGTCGGATTAAGAAAATCAATCAGAGGCTGTGGATCTGTACCTCAATTGACCCCTGAACAAGCTCAACGTAGAGTGGATAACTGTCATCACCTTATCGGTAACACCCACGGACGATAGATTTATCAGGAGAATTGTCACATGCGATGAAAAATGGGTCTATTACCGCAACACTGACGCCTCGAAACAGTGGCTCAGTCCCCGTTAACCCACCAAGGTCATCGTTAAAAAGGATCAGTGATGTTGTGTGTCTGGTGGAATTTTGAAGAACTGATTCACTGGGAGTTTGTTCCAAAGTGGCATGTAGTCAATGCGGATCTTTACTCTCAACAACTGGAACTAGTTCATGAAATTTTGAGACGACGATACCCAGCATTAGTTAACCGAAATAGAGTTCTCTTGCAGCAGGACAATGCGAGACCACATACTGCATGAAGAACCTTGCCAAAAATTCAGGAATTGGGAGAAGTCAATTAGCCACCACATCCAGCATACAGCCCTGATATTGCGCTTTCAGATTACCATATTTTTTGATCCATGGCTCAAAAATTTCGAAAGCATTGAAGCTGTGGAAGTTGGTCTCGCCAAATTCTTCGCATCAAAACCCAGAGACTGGTACTGTCGCGGGATAAGAAACCCCACTGAAAGATGGCTCAAGATCATAGAATCTGATGGTCTCTACTTTGAAGAATAGTTAAATTTATTGTCAAAAAACATTCCAAATAAAATTTTCCTAAAAAAAACGGCATTACTTATGAGACATCCCCTGTATCTTAGAGAAACAATATTTCAAGTAAGCATTCATGTAGAACCATATATGGGCTTAGCAGACAAAAGAAAAGCCCCGCCACATATTCAAGGTGGCAGTTGTGCGTACTTTTAAAACTTCAATATCAATAACTCAGGATTCAATTGCGCAATTAATTTCTTGGTAGAGCCGGGAATCAAACCCAGACCTCCCATATGACAGCCAAGACGCGTGCTAGCCGCTACACCACAATAACTGAAAGACTGATCAGTAGTAAAGGATGCTTCTGTCTAGATTAGCCGGGAGATGTGTTGTTCCTCCTTGTAAGGACGAGCCTGGCGGTTGATATTGATTTCCAATGACGCGGCCGGGCGCCTTGCCCCTGGCGAAGAGACTCGGGGGAACTCTTCGCGACCATCAGCTGGACAATTGATTGGTCTAAGATTAGCAAACACGAGTCTACGACCTTTCTCGTTCACTACATCAGCCTCAGAGCAACACGTCATTGAGTCAGCTAGATTGTGTTTTACTCGCTCATTATTCCCGTCCTTACACGGTCTGGGTTCGGGTGAGGTCCTGTGGCTTATAACTGAGAGATTAACAATCACCCAACAGATATAATATAATAATAATAATATCGTATGGCATCGGGTGCCGGATGCAAGCTTTGTAATTTGACAACCAGAGGGTAGATTGCATGTCGAATTTCGTTGTTCCTTGAATCATTATGAAAGTCAAGGAGGTTAGATAATAGATAACTGATAATACAGTATGTATAGAGTAAGGCTTTTACGGCCCGGAGTACTATTAATATTATCCACATTTTTGTGGGGGATTATTTAATAGAGAAAAGATTCGCACAATGTGCAAAGAAAATACATTAGCTCTCAACATCGAGACAGAATTTTTTAAGTTTTTTTTTTTGTCATGTGGCCTCCTGAGAGGTCGAGTACAGGTCTTTCTAGTCGACGTCCGTGGGCGACCTACGCGTCGGGATTAGAGATGGAATGGATGAAGATGAAAGAAACTGGGCAAGGATGGGGAAGGAAACGGCCGTGGCCTGTCAGAAGGTACTGTCCCAGCATTTGCCTGGTGTTAAAAATGATAAACCACGAAAAAACATTTCAAGGACGGCCGACGGTGGGGCTCGAACCCACGCGTCTACCGAGTCAGCAGTGAGCTTGTCCACGTGACCTAACGCTGCGCTTTAGCGAGCGTAGCCACTTCTAACAAGATTTCATTAATGGTGCAGAGTCAACGATTCTGTGCCAAAAGAACACGGCAGACACCAACGACGAAATGACAGGTGAAGTGTATGAAAAGTAGTTCGCCGAGCAATTGTTGCCCAATGTTCCTGAAGGATCTATCCTAGTAATAGACAATGTAGGCTATCACAGTCGCAAAAGCGAACTTTTACCTATAATTTCGTGGAGAAAAGACCGGATTATAGATTGGCTCACTCAAAAGGGGTCCCATTTCGAAATGATATGTTAGTAGGGAGGCTGGGGGGGGTTTGACTCAAATACCGTTATTTATGCAAATGAGGGGGGCGTGGCAAGGTCAATGACCTTGAGGTAGGTCATGGTCAATGACCTTGAGGTAGGTCATGGTCAATGACCTTGAGGTAGGTCATTGACCCCCAAGGTCGCCGGGACCCCGGAAGGTAAACAAACCTTGGAGGGTCCAGGAACCGGTTTGAGGGGGTGTGGGTGGAGGGGAGGGGTGGAGGGAGGGGGGAGGGTGGGGGAGGGGGAGGGAAGGGTGGGGTGGGGGACGAGGGGGGAAGGATGGAAGAGGCTCTGCACGAGACCCTCCTCGACCCAGTCTCTCTGTTGGACTGAGCGCCTTCTCTGTTATTATCCTGGGCTATATAGCTTTGCTTTGAGCCCGATGAGATCCGAGTGTTGCCGAAGGTTTCCGAATCCTTGGTTGTGAATGAATTGTCAGAGAATTGAACGGTCAACTGGTGTGTGTGTGTGACGTCACAGCAGATTACGGGATGTGGGGTAGGTCATGAACGGGAGTGTTTTGAATGGAAAACATTAGTGTAACTGGTGTGTGTGTGTGTGACGTCACAGCAGAATACGGGATGTGAGGTAGGTCATGAACGGGAGTGTTTTGAATGGAAAACATTAGTGTAACTGGTGTGTGTGTGACGTCACAGCAGATTACGGGATGTGGGGTAGGTCATGAACGGGAGTGTATTGAATGGAAAACATGAATGGCGGTGGATGGTGGTGGTTGTTGAACCCTGACGTGGTAGGTTGGTTAAGCTTTGTGTTGTAGCCGATTGGTTCCGAATGCAGCCGAGGGATTCCGATTCTCCATTTGTGCTGACCCGGGAGATTTGAATGGCTTACATTCACGTGTCAGAATAATCAGATTTGAATGGTCAACCGGTGTGTGACGTCACAGCGGAGTTGACCCCTGAGCTAATTTTCAAATTTGCCTTTATTATTATCATCACCATGTTGTTTGTGGGAGAGGGGTTGAATGACCTCAAAGGTAAACAAACATGACTGATGCTGGACTGGGTTTTATTGAATCTAATGAACAGGGATGTGGAACTATGTGGTAATTGAACTAATAAGCCGGAGCCGGCACAGGGGCTAATGGGCAAGATGGCCGCTATACATGGTCTCTTTTGGAACTAACTCTTGGGAGCTGGCACATGGGCTAGTGGGCAAGATGGCCACTGCGCGCAACTCTAGAGGACTTGAGATGACTGGTACAGAGGCTATTGAGCAAGATGGCAGCCAGGTGAAACTCCCTTATGTTGGAGAACTTGACGAGGCTGGCTGGATGCCCTTCACTACCTATGCTATGTTCTTTCCAATCGCCTACTTTCATGAAACTAGGGCAGTGTTTTATAGACAACTCCCTTATGTTAGAGGACTTGAGCAGGCTGGCCGGATGCCCATAACCTCCTATGCTCTCCCCAATTTCCTACTGTAATAGGCAAATCCTCCTACCATTGTGCTAGCGGTTATGTTGGTTAACACTATACGTGAGAGTACATACTTCAAGCCGACCAGGACATTAGAAGGTAGTAACCGCCATTAACATCACAGCAAGGGTTGGAGCCTTGTCTTATGGAGATGTAGCCAGTACTCTACTACCCTCTGTGAGGGCTCTAACATCAAACCAGTCAAAGCTTGGGGTATGCCCTTGAAGTCAAACTCCTGTAAGTTAACTACAAATGCTATACGTAAACTCTTATCACAGGTGTATCAACAAGCTTTGCAAACTTGGATGACGAATACACCTCAAAGGTCTACTCTCCCTTCGTAAAGGGCACCGCGCATTATAGTTAAGTATACAGAAGCTAAATCTTAAAAAAAAAAAAAAAAAAAAAAAAAAACGAAAACACCAGTAAGTTAACTAAAAATGCTATACGTAAACTCTCATCATTGACATATCAACGAGGTTTGCAAGCTCGAATGATGAATATGTCTCAGAGGTCTACTCTCCCTTCGTGAAGGGCACCGCGCATTATAGTTCAGCTTAAGGAGCAAGTTCTGGATGTAGATGTCTCTCCTCTTTTCTCCGGGCTTGAGACCGGCTCTAGGGGACACACTTCCTCCTCCCCTAGAGGCAGAGTTAACACTTATCAACCCTATATTTACTTAACATAAGATAATTTTTTTGCCATTCTATTCCATTAGCCTTAAGCACCAAAGCCCTTCAGCACACACACACCTGTAGGCTTATGAAGAAATTAATCTCACGCTGTTAATCGGAGGATAAGGTAAATCTAGCACGCGTTCATGGCTGACAATCTGGAGATCTGGGTTCGATCTCTAACTGCTAAGAAAATAAATTAGAGTTTGAACGGGTTACACACAGCCTTGTAAGATGAAAAACTGATGATGATGATGATGATGATGATGATGATGATGATAATTGTTGTTTTAAGGGGCCTAACATCCAGGTTATCGGTCCCTAATGGTTTGGGTGATTGTGAAGATGATAATGAAATGTAATCTATAATTAAAACTAACTACTAGCTTATATACGAGAAGAAGAAATAGAAGACAAAAGGAGAATAATGCAAATAAAGGACAGGAGGAAAAGAAATGCCCTCATCCCTCGAAGAAGGCGGATTGAGGAACTAGGAAGGAAGGAGAGCCATAAAAGGCAGATAGGAATGGGAAAGAGGAGAGGGTCCGTCCCCAGCTCAGGAATCTTTTGGGGTCGTCAAGTCCCAGACTCACCAGCTGTGAGCCCCTGAGGGTGTAGCAATATATAGGGTGCTCCCTGCCTCCTTAAGGGCCTTGAACACAAAGCAGAATGTAAAAGGAAATGAAAAAGAAGCCTGACCCCTCGCAGAAGGAGGGTATCAGAAAAGGTGAGACAAGGGCTAATTAAGGCGGAAAAAGAAGAGACACCCTATGCCTCGGATACCCTAATACTGTCGGGGTCGGAAGAGAACAAGAATTGACCAAATGAAGTCGACAGGAAAGAAGACGGAGAGGAGCCCGGCACAAGTAAGTGGAACCAATGCCGGACTCAGCTGGGGCACCGTGGTCGCCAACCCACGTCCCACTAGATGTGAGCCCCTGGGGGGGGGGGGAGATGAAAAACTGAGCAACAAATAAGCAACAACAACAACAAGTCCTTAAAACCTGAGTGTTAGGTATTAGCCATTTGTTTTTGTGGATGTTGAGAAATGTATATAATTTGATTATTTAATTATGGGCCAATCTCAAATTTTTGGTTGGAACATTAAGCTGTTTTGACTGTGGTTGATAGGAAAATATAAGGTGCAAGGAGTTAGGTAGGTTGAAGCGTTCTTTAAGAAATCTTTTACAAGAAGGAATAACTTGAGCTGTCTTTTGACAGTGGCGGGTATTGGGAGAACAGAAGCTTGTAGCAAGCAAACCAGCGAGCGAGCCTTCCAAGTAGGTCATTGGCCATGAGAAAAAGAGAGTGCTTTTGAACACTCACGTGTGGCCAGGGAGCTGTATAACATTGACGCACATGGCTGCGCCGCTTTGTAATACACGGACAGTGTCTTAGAATGTTGTTGTATTAGTAACATTTGAGAGAGAAGGGTTTTGATATTGAGTTTATTCAGCCCTGTGTACTTGGGTGTGTTACAGTTTTGATTGATAACCTGTGTTATTGTGATGGTATTATTAGTGTGTGTGTGTTGCTCACAAGGTCAAGTACACCCCGTTCTAACCCTCAGACTAGAAATACATTTCTTGGCAGATTCTGAAATCAAACCTTGACTTCCAGGATAGATCCTATGTTAAATAGTCTGTTTATAACCACCTTGAGGTTTAGCGGCTAGTATAATTGGCACTCGCCTCATAGATACGGGTTTGATAATTATTGGGATCATTCATCCTTGTGTTCTTGGGTGTGTTACAGTTTTGTTTGATAACCTGTGTTATTGTGTTGGTTGTATTAGTGTGTGTGGTTTACAAGTTTGTGTGTACCCTGTTCTAATCCTCAGACTGAAATTACATTTCTTGACAGACAGTACGTTCAGCCTTGCGAGGTAAAACTGAGAAGAGGTGGGTTCATTCCACTCCTCATCTATTCTGGAACTGATTTTCCATGGTTTCACATTTCTACGCCAAGCGAATGCTAGGATGGTTTCCAACTTTAGGTTATCACTGTTTCTTTTTTCTCTAATCCCAAGTTACAAATACACACACTACTACAGACACCGCAGTAACACATGTTACCAATAATATAGGACATACAGTACATCATATAGACCTAAATGCTAATGAGATAAGATAATTAAGCGCAATAACTTGTAAATGTTAGTCATTAGTACAATAACATGTGTTATCATGCAAAAAAATTACAAACACCCAAGTACACAAGGGTGAGTGAACATGATATGGCACTGGGGTACACTCAGCCTCGTGAGGCAAAAACTGTGTAGATGTGGGTTTGATTACCATTTAGGCTGGCTGTGTGGCTCAGCGGTAATGTTCTTGCTTGTTGGGCCCAAGGTTGCAGGTTCGTATTCTGGTGCAGCCAGCTGGCATTTGAGGGTGCGCAAATGCGAGGGAACCGTGTCTATAGATTTACAAGCACGTTAAAGATCCCCTTTGGGGCGAAATTCCGGCACCCCGGCGTCGCTCAAAGCCCAATAACATTATTATTAGATATATTTTAATACTGTATAGCCTTGGGTGTCGGGTCCAAACTTTTTTATTTGACGCCCAAAGGGCAGCTTGCATGTCGAAGTTTGTTGTTCCTTGGAGCGCTCTGAAAGTTATAGAGATTAGATATATAAGCTCCTAGACACTATAACGCTTTCTAGTAGAGAAAGGAGAATTTTTTGTGTTGGCGGAAAATCCCAAGATTAGTTAGTTAGTTATTGTTGTTTTAAGGGGCGGAACAACGAGGTCATCTGCCCCTAAAATCCCGAGATTAATGTTGCCATTATGAACATGGCCTACTGAATTCAAATGGGTTTTTTAACATGCCAACAACGTATAAGGAGAGAAACTGCAAGCTTGGGGTTGGTAGCCAGATACGGTAACCACTCACCCACCGTGGCAATTATTAGATTATCTTTATCCTAAAATGCGTTCTTAAGTATTTGCCAACCTCCTAGTGTAGCGGTTAGCATTATTGGCTGTCGCCCGCAGAGGTCTGGGTTCAATTACCGGCTGTGCCAAGAAATTAATTCTGTTTTGAGGGCTGGAACGGGACAGCCTCGTGAAGCAAAACTGAGAAGAAGTTGGTTCGATTCCCACCGCAGCAATCTTTGAAATGGTTTTCTGTGGCCTCCCCACTCCTACTCGAGGCAAATGCTGGATTGGTTCCTAACTTAAGGCCACGGCCGTCTCCTTCCCAATCCTCTCTCAAATTACAAATACACACAATAACATAGGTTATCAGACAAACACGCACACTCGCACGTCTAAAATACACAGGGCTAAATAACCACTGTGTCCAAGCCACTAAAATGAATTAACAACTGAAGTATTTTGGCTGAAACATAGTTATGTATAAATGTAATGTCTGTTCTAAATCGTTTTTAATGTAGGAGGAGGAAGTTGTTGTTGTTGTTTCACTGAGGGGCTAGGATATTGTGGTCATTTCAGACTTGTGTGTACTTTGTGTGTGTGTGTAGATTTTGTCTCATAACCTGTGTTATAGTGGTTTCTGTAGTAGTGAGTGTCCACGTTGTGTAGCGGCTAGCATTCCTGGTTGTCGCCCCGTAGGTCCAGATTCTATTCCTGACCCTGCCAAAAAATTTAATTCAGATCTGAGGGCTGGAAGGGGGTGCACTCAGCCTCATGAGGAAACATAAGAAGAGGTGGGTTTGATTTCCCTTCATCCATCCTGGAAGTGGTTTTCTTTTGTTTCCCACTTCTACTTCAGGCAAATGCCGGGGTAGTTTCAAACTTGAGTGCATGGCCGTCTCCTTCCTAATCGTCCCTGAAACTACAAATACACACACTACTACTACTGCAGATTCCATAATAACACGGGTTACCAGACAAATTAAAATACAGGAAAAAAGTCTCCTTGTTGCGTAGTGGCTAGTATTCTTGGCTGTCATTGTGGAGGTGAGGGTTCAATTGGCTCTGCCAAGAGATTTTAATTCTGATCTGACAGCTGGAATGGGGTTTGATTCCTACCTCTGCCATCCTGGAAGTGGTTTTCTGTGATTTACCACTTCAACTCCAGGCAAATTCTGGGCTGACACCTAACGTAAAGCCACGGACGATTCTTACCCAAATGCTACCTGAATTACAAATACACAAACTAGTACATACATCACAGTACACACAGGGCTACATGACCACGATTCCCAAGGCCCTCAAATGAAACAACAACATAAAACAAATAGCTGAAATTCTTCATTTGTATAATTTGTATTCGTGAAAAGCCATTTCTTGGATTACAGAATAATTGTGTAAATTAAGTGGATGTCTTATTTCAGCAGCTTTGGTGGCGTAGTTGGTCGCGGATTCAAACCCGACCGAAGTCGTCAGATTTTTTAAGAGCGTTAAAAATCTCTTGGTGTGCCTTCCTTCGGAGGAGAAGTAAATGTCAGAGATGTATGGCATAATAAAGAACCTTCCACTAATTACACTTGTGTGAAAATAAATTATAGGTTATATTTGACTAACGTTCATAGGTTCCAACATTTGTAGCCAGAAGCCGTTTGCGGTGGCATCTAGTAACGACGTTCAGAACTAGTTGGTTGTTGACGGTGGAGTTTGGTAGTAAAAGTTAGAACTACTTGAAAATCTAATGTCTGCAGTCCTTACATGAATTAAAAACTAATAACACACACTAATACAGCCATCACAATTAACGCCGGTTATCAGACAGATTCCACACACACCCAAAGTACACGGGGCTACATGACCGCGTTGTCGCAGCCCCTAAACTGAGGAACCAACCAACCATGACTTTTTTCAGGTCATTACAGAAATGAGATTAATCAAAGCAATCACAGGAGAAGCATCTGAAGCTGACAACTAAAGAAATCTGAAAGCAATCACAGGAGAAGCATTTGAAGCTGAAAACTAAAGAAATCTGAAAGAAAATAGGCAGTTGTAGTTGAAGAGACAAACAAATCAACTTATTTGCCAACAAACCAGATTCAAACATCGTAAAATACGTGCACAATAGAACTACAGTATTTTTTTTTCAGCAGATAAGTAAATCACTTGAAATTTGCAATAAATTGTGGATGTGAAAGTCATCTCCTGTATATTTTTATTTCTAGGGGCTTGGACGTCAGGGATATGAGTTACACGTACTTGGATATTTATATGAGTTATGTGTTAACAAGTAGGCCTATTATTGTTGTTTTTAGTATTAGTAACAATGTTATGTGGAGCTCAACTTTGGAATAACGCGACCATGGCATTAAGTTAGAAGCCATTCTGGAAATTTGCCTGTAGTACAGGGGAGAAAGAATGGAAGAACACTTCTAGGTTTGAATGTGTTTTGAATCGAACCCACCTCTTCTCAGTTCTGACATACAAGGTTGAGTGAACCCCGTCATATTCCACAGACTAGAATTACATTTCTTGAAGGAGACGGAAATCTAGCACAGACCTTTGCAGTAATAGCCAAGAATGCTAATCACTACACCATGAGGTGGTCAACATATTTCTTTTAGTGTGATCAAATGTGCATATGTTGACGGTTGATGAGTTGGCGAATGATGGTTAGCGGTAGACAATCTTTTATACATTGACATACCCTTGAGAAAATGAAAGTTGTTTACCCTTCACTAGACGTTAGCTGGGCGTTACCCGCTTTAAAAGTAGTATAAATAGCAACATCCTTGTTGCATAGAATCAGTTGTGTGGACCAGTTCGAACGCATCAGAGATGGTTGTACTCATCAATTGAGAGTAAGTAAAATGTAATGTATAATAGCAAAATGAATCAAATTGTTTAAAAGTTTCCAGTTTCAAATCATAGTTAGAAACTAAACGTGTATGAATGTTTCCCTGTTTTTGCAAGGTGTGATCAGAAACTAAGGATTACAATGCTTGCGGTGAAAAGTGTACATTTTATTTCATAAAACCTATTCAGCCAATAAATAGTACATACAGTAAGTTATTTTTCCATATTTTTAACGGTTTACCCAGCGTAAGCTTTAAAAACGCACAGACAGCAGGTTTTTCTTCAACTTGATTCACTGAAATTGTTAGGCTACTGCTCAGTCATAAATGAACGTTCTTCTACAGAAACCTTCCTCGAGAAATCTTTTACAGAATGATGAAAAACACACAAATATTCATCTAATGGTTCTCGGGATTGCCCCTTGCATCCAAGGATTTGGGACTTTGCTTTATACTATGTAGAGATTAAAAAATGGGCCTTACATATTTTTTTAATGCTGTCCACCATATGGTGTAGCGGCAAGCGTTTTGACTGCGATTCCCAGCTCTGTCAAGAAATTTAATTCTGGTCTGAGGGTTAGACCGGGGTACACTTAACTTTGTGAAGTAAACCTGAGAAGAGGCGGTTTCAATTCCCACCTCAATAGTTCTGGAAGTGGTTTTCTGTGGTTTCCACTTCTACTCTAGGCAAATGACAGGATAGTTCTTCACTTAAGTCCTTACAACCACCTTCTTCCCTATCCTCACATGAATTACAAATACACACACACACTAATACAGCCATCGCAATGCCCCAGGTTCTCTGAAGAAAAAAAAGCACTCAACAAAGTACACAGAGCTAAATGACCGCAATCTTGAGCCACAAGACCTGATTTTTGTGTGGAATCCAAACAACAGGACAAGACAAATCACTTCAAAAATCTCACATGTACTAGCCGGGAATCAAACCCAGTCTACCTTGGTCAGAGGCAAACAGCTTGTTCATTGTGCCACGGTGCCCTCAATTGTGGTGTAGTGGCTAGTGTTCATAGCTATCACCCTGTAGGCATGGGATCAATCCCCAACTGCTAAGAAATTAAATTAGGGGTGCTATAATTGCTTGCCAAGGTCTGCGCGTGATGCCTTCAGGCTGCGGAATGTGCATTCTACAGCGAGTAAGTGGGTAATTGCTTGCCTCGACCTCTAAACCAGTAGCCAAGGATGGTGTTCGTGTGGGCCATCAAGTGATGCAGTTTATTATGTATTGTATGGCTTGCTGCCTGGAGTGTCCAAGGACATGTTTGGCTCGCCGGAGTCTGTAGCTGCTTCCAGCCGGACACGCAAACGGTGAGTTACATGTTCAGTTCAATTTTATGTAGATCCAACTTTCACCAACAAAACCCAGTGATACCTAGTGCTGAACGTTGGAACTTTTAATAGAACGTTCAAACAAAATCTAACCAACGTACTTGCGGTCATTTAGCTAGTGAAGGGTAAACAACTTTCATTTTCTCAAGGGTATGTCAATGTATAAAAGATTGTCTACCGCTAACCATCATTCGCCAACTCATCAACCGTCAACATATGCACATTTGATCACACTAAAAGAAATATGTTGACCACCTCATGGTGTAGTGATTAGCATTCTTGGCTATTACTGCAAAGGTCTGTGCTAGATTTCCGTCTCCTTCAAGAAATGTAATTCTAGTCTGTGGAATATGACGGGGTTCACTCAACCTTGTATGTCAGAACTGAGAAGAGGTGGGTTCGATTCAAAACACATTCAAACCTAGAAGTGTTCTTCCATTCTTTCTCCCCTGTACTACAGGCAAATTTCCAGAATGGCTTCTAACTTAATGCCATGGTCGCGTTATTCCAAAGTTGAGCTCCACATAACATTGTTACTAATACTAAAAACAACAATAATAGGCCTACTTGTTAACACATAACTCATATAAATATCCAAGTACGTGTAACTCATATCCCTGACGTCCAAGCCCCTAGAAATAAAAATATACAGGAGATGACTTTCACATCCACAATTTATTGCAAATTTCAAGTGATTTACTTATCTGCTGAAAAAAAAATACTGTAGTTCTATTGTGCACGTATTTTACGATGTTTGAATCTGGTTTGTTGGCAAATAAGTTGATTTGTTTGTCTCTTCAACTACAACTGCCTATTTTCTTTCAGATTTCTTTAGTTTTCAGCTTCAAATGCTTCTCCTGTGATTGCTTTCAGATTTCTTTAGTTGTCAGCTTCAGATGCTTCTCCTGTGATTGCTTTGATTAATCTCATTTCTGTAATGACCTGAAAAAAGTCATGGTTGGTTGGTTCCTCAGTTTAGGGGCTGCGACAACGCGGTCATGTAGCCCCGTGTACTTTGGGTGTGTGTGGAATCTGTCTGATAACCGGCGTTAATTGTGATGGCTGTATTAGTGTGTGTTATTAGTTTTTAATTCATGTAAGGACTGCAGACATTAGAATTTCAAGTAGTTCTAACTTTTGCTACCAAACTCCACCGTCAACAACCAACTAGTTCTGAACATCGTTACTAGATGCCACCGCAAACGGCTTCTGGCGACAAACTTTGAAACCTAAGAGCGTTAGTCAAATATAACCTATAATTTAACTTCACACAAGTGTAATTAGTGGAAGGTTTTTATCATGCCATAAATATAGTAATGACCTGAAGGAAGTCATGGTTGGTTGGTTGGTTCCTCAGTTTAGGGGCTGCGACAACGCGGTCATATAGCTCCGTGTACTTTGGGTGTGTGTGGAATCTGTCTGATAACCGGTGTTAATTGTGATGCCTGTATTAGTGTGTGTATCTGTTTTTAATTCATGCAAGGACTGCAGACATTAGATTTTCAAGTAGTTCTAACTTTTACTACCAAACTCCACCGTCAACAACCAACTAGTTCTGAACGTCGTTACTAGATGCCACCGCAAACGGCTTCTGGCTACAAATGTTGGAACCTATGAACGTTAGTCAAATATAACCTATAATTTATTTTCACACAAGTGTAATTAGTGGAAGGTTCTTTATTATGCCATACATCTCTGACATTTACTTCTCCTCCGAAGGAAGGCACACCAAGAGATTTTTAACGCTCTTAAAAAATCTGACGACTTCGGTCGGGTTTGAATCCGCGACCAACTACGCCACCAAAGCTGCTGAAATAAGACATCCACTTAATTTACACAATTATTCTGTAATCCAAGAAATGGCTTTTCACGAATACAAATTATACAAATGAAGAATTTCAGCTATTTGTTTTATGTTGTTGTTTCATTTGAGGGCCTTGGGTATCGTGGTCATGTAGCCCTGTGTGTACTGTGATGTATGTACTAGTTTGTGTATTTGTAATTCAGGTAGCATTTGGGTAAGAATCGTCCGTGGCTTTACGTTAGGTGTCAGCCCAGAATTTGCCTGGAGTTGAAGTGGTAAATCACAGAAAACCACTTCCAGGATGGCAGAGGTAGGAATCAAACCCCATTCCAGCTGTCAGATCAGAATTAAAATCTCTTGGCAGAGCCAATTGAACCCTCACCTCCACAATGACAGCCAAGAATACTAGCCACTACGCAACAAGGAGACTTTTTTCCTGTATTTTAATTTGTCTGGTAACCCGTGTTATTATGGATCTGCAGTAGTAGTAGTAGTGTGTGTATTTGTAATTTCAGGGACGATTAGGTAGGAGACGGCCATGCACTCAAGTTTGAAACTACCCCGGCATTTGCCTGAAGTAGAAGTGGGAAACAAAAGAAAACCACTTCCAGGATGGATGAAGGGAAATCAAACCCACCTCTTCTTATGTTTCCTCATGAGGCTGAGTGCACCCCGTTCCAGCCCTCAGATCAGAATTAAATTTTTTGGCAGAGTCAGGAATAGAATCTGGACCTACGGGGCGACAACCAGGAATGCTAGCCGCTACACAACGTGGACACTCACTACTACAGAAACCACTATAACACAGGTTATGAGACAAAATCTACACACACACACAAAGTACACACAAGTCTGAAATGACCACAATATCCTAGCCCCTCAGTGAAACAACAACAACAACTTCCTCCTTCTACATTAAAAACGATTTAGAACAGACATTACATTTATACATAACTATGTTTCAGCCAAAATACTTCAGTTGTTAATTCATTTTAGTGGCTTGGACACAGTGGTTATTTAGCCCTGTGTATTTTAGACGTGCGAGTGTGCGTGTTTGTCTGATAACCTATGTTATTGTGTGTATTTGTAATTTGAGAGAGGATTGGGAAGGAGACGGCCGTGGCCTTAAGTTAGGAACCAATCCAGCATTTGCCTCGAGTAGGAGTGGGGAGGCCACAGAAAACCATTTCAAAGATTGCTGCGGTGGGAATCGAACCAACCTCTTCTCAGTTTTGCCTCACGAGGCTGTCCCGTTCCAGCCCTCAAAACAGAATTAATTTCTTGGCACAGCCGGTAATTGAACCCAGACCTCTGCGGGCGACAGCCAATAATGCTAACCGCTACACTAGGAGGTTGGCAAATTCTTAAGAACGCATTTTAGGATAAAGATAATCTAATAATTGCCACGGTGGGTGAGTGGTTACCGTATCTGGCTACCAACCCCAAGCTTGCAGTTTCTCTCCTTATACGTTGTTGGCATGTTAAAAAACCCATTTGAATTCAGTAGGCCATGTTCATAATGGCAACATTAATCTCGGGATTTTAGGGGCAGATGACCTCGTTGTTCCGCCCCTTAAAACAACAATAACTAACTAACTAATCTTGGGATTTTCCGCCAACACAAAAAATTCCTCCTTTCTCTACTAGAAAGCGTTATAGTGTCTAGGAGCTTATATATCTAATCTCTATAACTTTCAGAGCGCTCCAAGGAACAACAAACTTCGACATGCAAGCTGCCCTTTGGGCGTCAAATAAAAAAGTTTGGACCCGACACCCAAGGCTATACAGTATTAAAATATATCTAATAATAATGTTATTGGGCTTTGAGCGACGCCGGGGTGCCGGAATTTCGCCCCAAAGGGGATCTTTAACGTGCTTGTAAATCTATAGACACGGTTCCCTCGCATTTGCGCACCCTCAAATGCCAGCTGGCTGCACCAGAATACGAACCTGCAACCTTGGGCCCAACAAGCAAGAACATTACCGCTGAGCCACACAGCCAGCCTAAATGGTAATCAAACCCACATCTACACAGTTTTTGCCTCACGAGGCTGAGTGTACCCCAGTGCCATATCATGTTCACTCACCCTTGTGTACTTGGGTGTTTGTAATTTTTTTGCATGATAACACATGTTATTGTACTAATGACTAACATTTACAAGTTATTGCACTCAATTATCTTATCTCATTAGCATTTAGGTCTATATGATGTACTGTATGTCCTATATTATTGGTAACATGTGTTACTGCGGTGTCTGTAGTAGTGTGTGTATTTGTAACTTGGGATTAGAGAAAAGAGAAACAGTGATAACCTAAAGTTGGAAACCATCCTAGCATTCGCTTGGCGTAGAAATGTGAAACCATGGAAAATCAGTTCCAGAATAGATGAGGAGTGGAATGAACCCACCTCTTCTCAGTTTTATCTCGCAAGGCTGAACGTACTGTCTGTCAAGAAATGTAATTTCAGTCTGAGGATTAGAACAGGGTACACACAAACTTGTAAACCACACACACTAATACAACCAACACAATAACACAGGTTATCAAACAAAACTGTAACACACCCAAGAACACAAGGATGAATGATCCCAATAATTATCAAACCCGTATCTATGAGGCGAGTGCCAATTATACTAGCCGCTAAACCTCAAGGTGGTTATAAACAGACTATTTAACATAGGATCTATCCTGGAAGTCAAGGTTTGATTTCAGAATCTGCCAAGAAATGTAATTCTAGTCTGAGGGTTAGAACGGGGTGTACTTGACCTTGTGAGCAACACACACACACTAATAATACCATCACAATAACACAGGTTATCAATCAAAACTGTAACACACCCAAGTACACAGGGCTGAATAAACTCAATATCAAAACCCTTCTCTCTCAAATGTTACTAATACAACAACATTCTAAGACACTGTCCGTGTATTACAAAGCGGCGCAGCCATGTGCGTCAATGTTATACAGCTCCCTGGCCACACGTGAGTGTTCAAAAGCACTCTCTTTTTCTCATGGCCAATGACCTACTTGGAAGGCTCGCTCGCTGGTTTGCTTGCTACAAGCTTCTGTTCTCCCAATACCCGCCACTGTCAAAAGACAGCTCAAGTTATTCCTTCTTGTAAAGGATTTCTTAAAGAACGCTTCAACCTACCTAACTCCTTGCACCTTATATTTTCCTATCAACCACAGTCAAAACAGCTTAATGTTCCAACCAAAAATTTGAGATTGGCCCATAATTAAATAATCAAATTATATACATTTCTCAACATCCACAAAAACAAATGGCTAATACCTAACACTCAGGTTTTAAGGACTTGTTGTTGTTGTTGCTTATTTGTTGCTCAGTTTTTCATCTCCCCCCCCCCCAGGGGCTCACATCTAGTGGGACGTGGGTTGGCGACCACGGTGCCCCAGCTGAGTCCGGCATTGGTTCCACTTACTTGTGCCGGGCTCCTCTCCGTCTTCTTTCCTGTCGACTTCATTTGGTCAATTCTTGTTCTCTTCCGACCCCGACAGTATTAGGGTATCCGAGGCATAGGGTGTCTCTTCTTTTTCCGCCTTAATTAGCCCTTGTCTCACCTTTTCTGATACCCTCCTTCTGCGAGGGGTCAGGCTTCTTTTTCATTTCCTTTTACATTCTGCTTTGTGTTCAAGGCCCTTAAGGAGGCAGGGAGCACCCTATATATTGCTACACCCTCAGGGGCTCACAGCTGGTGAGTCCGGGACTTGACGACCCCAAAAGATTCCTGAGCTGGGGACGGACCCTCTCCTCTTTCCCATTCCTATCTGCCTTTTATGGCTCTCCTTCCTTCCTAGTTCCTCAATCCGCCTTCTTCGAGGGATGAGGGCATTTCTTTTCCTCCTGTCCTTTATTTGCATTATTCTCCTTTTGTCTTCTATTTCTTCTTCTCGTATATAAGCTAGTAGTTAGTTTTAATTATAGATTACATTTCATTATCATCTTCACAATCACCCAAACCATTAGGGACCGATAACCTGGATGTTAGGCCCCTTAAAACAACAATTATCATCATCATCATCATCATCATCATCATCATCATCAGTTTTTCATCTTACAAGGCTGTGTGTAACCCGTTCAAACTCTAATTTATTTTCTTAGCAGTTAGAGATCGAACCCAGATCTCCAGATTGTCAGCCATGAACGCGTGCTAGATTTACCTTATCCTCCGATTAACAGCGTGAGATTAATTTCTTACTGTTCACTCATTTAGTCAGTGACACTAGTCTTTTCCTGCAAAACATTGCGTGGTACCTCTCACTGCTTCTCCCGAACATACACTGTAATTCTTGTGGTTCATGATAGTTGGCTCTGCTGCATACCCGGTGGTGAAATCCCTGAACAGTAAATCGCGTCATTATGTGTCTAAGTTCATATCCTTGCTTTTTCCATTCGCTATTTAACATCGCGTCTGTAGAGTAGGAAAGGAAGGTAGATTGTAGTTTTACGTGACCGTGAATCTTGTGATTATGAGTAGAACTCCAGCCATATTTCTTCCCTTTTTCTTTGAAGGTCCATAAGCAAACACTGATATGCCTGTGTAGAGGTAAGTCCGTTAGATTACTTTTGGCAAGGTTCTCTCAAATTAATGCAATGCCGTGTGCTATGATGGGCGTAATTTTCAAATTAAATATTTCCATTGCTGTTCCTGAACGTTTCGTAAGGGACCTTACCTCCTTTTCCAATAGATCAAAACAATGTCGCCAAAGAATTCGTGCCAATGAGCTTATAAAAAGCCAGGGAACTTCCTCTGTTCGTCACTAGATAGCGGTCAGAAGCTACTGTTTGAACCTTGACAGAACAACGCGCCATATTATCTAGAAGGGTGGAAAGAGTAGAAAGGTTGATCATGATGTTGATGATGATGATGATAATTGTTGTTTTAAGGGGTCTACCATTTAGGTTATCGGCCCCTAATGGTTTGGGTGATCGTGAAAATGATAATGAAAATGTGAACTATAACTAAAACTAACTACTAACTTATTTACTAGAAGAAGAAATGGAAAACAGAAGGAGAATAAGGCAAATAAAGGGCAGGAGGAAAAGAAATGCCCTCAACTCACGAAGAATGAGGATTGAGGGACTTGGAAGGAGGGAGAGCCATGAAAGGCAGATAGGAAAGTGAAAGAGGAGAGGGTCCGTCCCAGAGGCAATGGTAAAAAGGAAAAAAAACAGACCTCGCTCAGGAATACCTCAGGGTCGCTAACTCCCGAACTCACCAGCCGTGAGCCCTTGAGCGTGTAGCACTATCCAGGGTGCACCTGAAGTGGTGGGGCTGCACACACCCTGCCTCATTTAGGGCCTTGAGCAGAAGGTAGGAGATGTGAAGAGAACAGAAGACGTCTGACCCCTCGAGAATGAGCGTTCAGAAAAGATGAGACAAGGGCCCATTAAGGCGGGAAAGTGAAAGACTCCCTAGGCCTCGGATACCCTAATACCGTCGGGGTCGGAAAAGAACAAGAGTTGACCAAGGAAAGTCGATAGGAAAGATGATAGAGAGGAGCCCGTCACAAGTAAGTGGGAGCAATGCCGGACTCACCTAGGGTCCCGTGGTCGCCAACCCACGTCCCACTAGATGTGAGCCCCTGGGGGGAGAGTAGAAAGGAAGAGGAAGGAGAAGGAGTAGGGTCGGGGGAAGGAATTGAGACTCCTTGAAGAATGAGGATGTTCTTATGCTTATAAATGTACATTTTAGGCCACTTTCAGTGTCGCCTATAAAAACTGTAGAGTTGTAACTCTACGGTCCGTCAACACAGATGTTCCCAACAACTTGGTCGGGCAAGTAAGTAAATAAAAAATCATGGAAAAATGTATTAGTTATGATCACTTTTATAATGGGACAGTTGAATCGGCCGGAGAACGTCATTGACAGAACAGAAGTTAACAAGCACACTATATTAGTCATCCATGTTATTAAGCAACTATTCAGTTTGTATTCATGTTAGCGGAATATCAATTTTAATTTAATAAACATATTTTTAAAACAACTTTGCAAACGTGCAGATTTTTTGGTGCAGATTACTCAAAACCTATTTGGGTTATACAATGAAATTTTCAGAGATTGTTATATGCATCTTTCTATGTAATAATAAGAAGGATTATTTACGGAAAATGGATAGTTTTTTCATAATGAAGTTTTTAAAAATACATTATTTTTTTCGAAATATTTTTTTTTAAATGCATAACTTTATTCTTAGGTAACATACTGAAACGTCCCTTCCTATTACCATTCGCAGAGGACTTATTAAACCACAGAAAAAGTTTCACTGGCCTAGCATAAGAACTTTTCTCAAAAATTGTACCAAAGTACAAAAAAATATACAACTGAGAATATTGAAGCTCAAGTTTTTCAGAGTAATTTTTTACGTGTGAGGGTTCTCAGAACTTTCCTGCCCCATAATCTGGATTATTTGAATCCTTCTCAGTCCTTTTAAGATTTCTCTTTATTCTCCTTCCCTTTTAGTCATGTATTCAACCACTAATTATATAGCCTGGTGAGCTCAAATCCAACATGGCGGTGAAGCGAAATTTAAATATTAAATATTTAAAAGGACTTTTCTTGCAATTTAACCATCCGAGAGCAAGTGTGTTACTTTCTTCGGTGAACTTTGTTACATCAAAGTCTACTGATCATGGTTATGAAGTCAATATCAGGTACGTTTATGCCATGAGATGTATTGGGAAGGGGAAAGCTGCTGGGACAGATGTTAAAAATTGATACGGAATACAACACAGTGAATATTTTAAAAATGCTCTTTTACGGCTATCAAATTGAAAATTGACCATTACCAAGCGGAATGGTAGTGCATTCAAAGATTTACCTCTAGCAATTCCGAAATTATCCGCAAAAGAATGAGCCGAGGTAAAACTGTGCGTTTCTTTTCAAAGAGTAACATGATTACAAAAAGTGTCATAACATGCACATTTTTATGACGTTTTCCATTTTTTCAACGTATTTGAGTTATCCACATACTAATTATGCAGAAACAATAAAAAAGACGTGTTTTTTTTTACCTCGAACAAGGTGTTTCTCACCTTAATATCTTTCAGCTCCGTGGTCAGTTGCTGCGGCATAAAGCCATCCAGAATACATATTTCACATGAGATTTTATTTTAAAATGGATTTGTAACATAACAGGTAGTTCCGCGAAGAACTATATAGCCTATTTTCATATATCCTACTTATGTTAATTGCCTCTATCTACATACAAAATTTCAGTTTGATTGCTGTAAGAGATTCGTAGATATTGTTAACCGACTAAATATTTCGGATGGTCACCATGTTGGATTTTATATATGTAGGTCCTAGAGTTATGTGCTGATACATGAAGATTATTGTGTACGTGTAGCATTCAAACTTCAATCGCATGATTAGGACACAAGAAGTAACAGGGAGATTTTAAAATTTCGCACAGATGCCATCTTGTGGTTATGGAAACAGTTGAAATAATTTAGATGCCAGTGAATTAACATTCGTATAAGGATTTACTGTACAAAGTTTCACTGCACTCGGATGGTTAAATTGCGAGAAACGTCCATGTGAATATTTATACTTCGCGTGGCCGCCATGTTGGATTTGTGATCACCAGGTTATTTAAAGTCCTATAGGTGAACTTAAGTCCATAGCCCCTATGAACATTAAAAAAACAGTTTGATTGCTATAATAGATTCGTAGATATTCAGAGCCGTCTAAATATTTCGGATGGTCGCCATGTTGGATTGTTAAATGTATAGGCCATAAAGTCATGTACCAATAAAGGAAAATTATTGCGTAGGTTCATTATTCAAACTTTCACTTCGATCGCATGATTACGACACAAGAAATAAAAACTTAATTTTAAAATTCGCAAAGCCGCCATCTTGAGGATATGTAAACAATTGAACTATATTAAATACCAGTGCATTACAATGTGTATAAACATTTCCTGTACCAGATTTTATAGCGTTTGGAACATTAAATCGCGAGAAAGGTCTATTTAAAATTTTCAAATTCGCTTGGCCGCCATGATTGTTTTGTAGTTAACCGGTTTTTGAAAGTCTTATAGATGAACTTCCAGTAGTGCCCTTTACCTCCGTACAAAATTTCAGGGTGATACCTGTAATAGTTTCAGAGATATAGAATGCCGGTGAAATATTTCGCACATCCGCCATCTTGTGCTTATGTAAACAATTGAACCAAGTTAGATGTCGGTGCTTTACAATGTGTATAAACATATACTGTACCAAGTTTTATTGGGTTTGGTCGGTTAAATCGCGAGAAACGTCTATTTAAAGTCGCAAATTCGCGTGGCCGCCATGTTGGTTTTGTAGTTACTTGTTTTTCAAAAGTCACATAGGTAAACTTCTAGTAGTTCCCTTTATCACCGTAAAAAATCCAGGTTGATATCGGGAATAGTTTCGGAGATATTGAATGCTGGTGAAATATTTCGCACAGCCGCCATGTTGGATTGATAAGACGTAACAAAATTTGAAGGGCACGGTCGAGGTCGCCCGGAATAGTGCTATCAACTTACCGAGTTTCATTGAAATCGCTCCAGCCGTTTAAAACTTATTATGGGACACACACACACACACACACGGACAAAGGGTGAACTCATAAGCCTATTTTTTTCAAAATTGAAAATAGGCTAAAAACCAGGTAAACCCTGTACAATCGCAATTTACAATAGCACTGTAACACGCAGGAATCTTGCAGTGCGGCCAACATTAAGTAGGAAATACGGCGCCGAAAGGCAGCAAGTCATTGACTTAATGCTTCTCTCCTCTGATCACTCTACAGTCAATATGTAGCAGTGGTTTCTGACTTAAACAGAAGGCTGACTTAATTCTTTCCTATGCCGTTCCAAGGTCCTTGGGCCAATACTTCAGAATACTAATTGTTTAAGCAATGACCATTTTTGACTTAACGCTTTTCAGCTCCGACCGATTCAATTTAGGATTATGCGTTTCGACCTCAAGCAGTCATCTTCAGATCCTAATCACAGGGTTGAGGCTTAAATTTATACATAAATATTATCTGTATGGTCTAATTATTATACTTTGTATAGTATTTATATTACGATTCACAGTTTCAATCTTGTTCTATAAGGTTAGTTTGTTGTATAAGGGTTTGTGTAATCACATATGAGTATTTTGCACTTGTATACAGTTAAAACAGCACTATACAGGTGGCTGGAGTTTAACTGGACAGCCGGGAATATATTAGGTAGATTTCATTAGAAAGCTAACTATTGCAATGGGTCCCATGTTTCGACTTCCGGAAAATTTCGACATATCTTCGCGTTTCACATCCCCCAGACCCCAAAACCACCGTCAGTTCAAAAGTTTATATATAATTTATGTATGTATAGTCTATATATAGGGTCCCGGATTTTTGGTTTTAACGATATTCGCGAAATTTTTCAGTGAACATATATATGTTATCACAACGATATATTGACCCCCAATATGTCATTTTTCTCGATTTTGAAGCCGCGAAATATCGCGAAATATAATTATTTCGCGAAATATTTTATTTTTGCCCTAAAATGCGAAATACGAACAAAATTCTGGAATTAAGGATTTTTGTTTTAAATATTTACTTTATTATAATAGTTTTTCCGTCTGTCCTTGGATAGAAAATAAAATAAACTTAAACCTAGGCCTTAATGTTTCATAAGATACGGGATAACTGCCTTCTCGAGCCTGATTGGATGAAGGGGCAGGCCAATCACGTTTACGAATCGACTCGTGGCATTAATAGCTCGCGTTGTGGACAGAATCGATTTATTTTCACCATCGACTGTATAGAACGTTCGGTCAATCGATTTGTTGATCTTTCGTATTCTTTGATTCAAGCTTTATAACTGTCGAATAACACGTGTACGGGTTACGCACATTATATCAACAAACTATTATCCCGGAGGAGAGTATCGTCAAATTTCAAGCATAGAAGCTAAATTTAATCTTTGCCATCTGTATAATGTTCTTACACGATACGAAAATTCAAACATAACCTCCGATGATCGGCCATCGAAGTATTTAAACGATCGATAGAAAGCATGCACCCTGCACCGGAAACAACTTTCGATAATCAGGCACTGCGCACACCAATACGCGTTACCAATCAAACGCTACAGTTTCTCCTCGTTTCTCCATGCGGTGTCGTACTTTGTTGTTCTGTGTCGTCGTGTTTTAATCGTGCGTGAAATTTTTTCGTGGTTTGAAATAATGCCCAAAACAAAGTTTTTGTCCGTTTTTACGAGAGCCGAAGAGTACCGGAACGAAGGTTTCTATGTTTTAGATAAATTCTTAATGTGCAAATTCTGCAATGTTAGAATAAATTGGGAGAGAAAATACACGTGTGAGAAGCATTGCAAAGATTCTTCAGTTCACAAGAAAAGAAAAAAAAGAAGATTCCAAAGAGTCAGTTAGGAAACAAGTCACTTGAAGAAAAACTGAATGGTGCCAAAAGACGGAACAAAATCCGTGCACCGTACAAATAGTTATTTAGCACACTCACACCTCACTTTCTTATTTCACCGCTATGGACATTTTATATCACCGCTTTGGACATTTTATATCACCGCTTTGGAGCTTTTTATATTACCATAAATCAGGGACCCTATCTATATATATGTACATATATATATATCAGTTTTTTGTGGACACGATAACTGCCGTAATTTTGCACCAATCACTTTGATTTTTTTTACCGAATATGTATACCTATAAAATCTCGGTCGAGTTCGTTACTGGGCTAAATCGGTCCAAGGGGGTGAAAATGGGGGGCGTTTTTCGAAAAAGTGAAATATTTCTATAACTCTCTTAATATGTGAAATATCGAATCCGCTCAACGTTCATACTATGTGTCGGATAAAGCCCAAAAATTTATGTTTGAAGAGTTTTTTTATAGCACCAACCTTTGACCAAAGGGGTGGGAAAAAGTGGGTTTTTCGGGAAACATTAATCATATCTCTCTTAATAGGCACAATATCAAAACCGTACAAAATGGACAATATTCCCCTAATAATTACCTAAAACTTTTGTCAGAAAGAATTTTTGATATGACCCACCATTACGCCAAGGGATGAGAAAAATGATTTCGGAATTATAAGAAAATGACAAGAGCTATCAGAGGTTGCCATGGCAACACTACTAAATTGATGAGGGATGAGCCATCAGTCGTTGCCATGACAACGCACTTGCACGAGATCAGATTCAGTATTTCCATCTGACTAAGTGTGAAGCGGCTTCGGTGACGTAACTGGTAGCTTGCTGAATGTCTATGCCCAAGGTCGCGGTTTCAAAGCCGGCCGAAGTCGTCGGATTTTCTAAGAGCGCTAAAATCCCTCAGTATGTTTTTCTTTGCAGGGGAAGTTCCAACGTTCGTTGCGAGTTGATGGTTGGGGTGGCATCTAGTAGCCAAGTTCACAGCCATGTGTCGTTGACGGTAGTACCTGGTAGCAACATTAGGAACTACTGCTTGAAATTGACCGTCTGCAGTCCTTACCTGAATTAAGACTAATACAGCCATTACAATTCACACCGTATATCAGACAGATTCTACACTCACCCAAAGTACACGGGGTTAGATGACCGCGTTGTCGCAGCCCCTAAACTGAGGAACCAACCAGAGGTAGATTTCATTAGAAAGCTAACTATTGCAACGGGTACCATGATTCGACTTCCGGAAAATTTCGACATATCTTCGTGTTTCACATCCCCCAGACCCCAAAACCACCGTCAGTTCAAAAGTTTATATATAATTAATGTATGTATTGTGCCCAATCGGTCACGGCAGACTGGCATCGAACTCAGGTCGTATCAGAGAAGACCAGGCACATGATTATGCCTAGAGTCGTACCATTGATCTCTGAGGGGAAACAGTTACAGGGAACCCGAAGAGCAATGAGATGTATAATGACATATGATAATATAGCATGATTTCACGGCCAGATTGTGAATATCATAGCTGTTTAAGGGAATAATTGTCAGAAATTGCAGTCATATGTACGATTTCAAAGTATAGAAACGTGAAAGCAGGCCAGCTTGACATTTTACTAATTGCAGCTAGCGAATGGGAGGAGATTCAGGGCGCCGGTGGAACTTTTTCCGTCTGGACCGAGGAGACAGCTCGAAATTAATGACCCTGGGAGTCCCCAATGGACAACGCTTGAGACTGTAGTGGGGATGATTGCCCACGGAAATTAATTGATTGCAGCCAATTGGAGCATCGGAATGGAGTGAAATGTACACCCAGGTGAATATATTCTGGGAGAGATAATTTAGGAGTGGTTCTACACCTAAATTAAAGCCTATATCTCCAAATGAGCGTGTTAACACCGAGCTTACGCTCGAGAGGAGTGATTTGGTGACCAGCCAGAGGGGATTCACCATGGTGGCGTCATGACGCGATGGAATAAGGCAATTAATTGTAATTAATTGGCCGAAGCGATCGCTTGCACGCAAGTGATTATGGGACCCCCACATCTAGATGAACAAGGTGTGTACGTCATTTTGAATGGAAATATATTATTTCAAGAAGGGAGTCGCTCTCGTGTGTCCTGTGGACTACATTTTACGAGAAACCTTTATATAGGGGAGCAGCTCAGACCAAGCCAGTTATTCTTCAGTTGTCTTCAGTTGTTCTTCGTTCGTCTTGAGTTCATCGTCAGTTCATCTGCAGTCTACACGTAAACTAAACGCTGCCAATAAGTGCGCGAAATGTTAGAGTATTTTTGAAGAACAATGGAAGCATCATACAGCTTCTAAATATAAATCACTAGCTAAAGTACCCGTGCTTCGCTTCGCGTCATAAATAAATTAAAATGTGAAGGTGACAGTTAAAATAGGGGATAGGCGAGGTGCTGCGCAGAGGGAGATTAAGGATGGAACATTTTGTCCAACTACAACGCTCGGCGTTGACCGTGTTTATAGCACAAATTTAGGTTTTACTCGCTAACCGTTGGAGATACCTTTCGGATAGAAAATGTAATTTTAAACCTCGTATATGCCATCAAAAGTTTGCTATTTCTTAGCTTTCTCTTTTTATTTCAAATGGATTTATGAGTTTGAAACCAAAGGGTGTAGAGACGTCACTAAAATGGTCGCCATCTTTAAATAGTGCAAAGTATTGAAATCAAAAGTAACCTATATGTTAACCAGGTAAATCAGCTACTTTCATGTAAAATTCATGTATATCGGATCAGTTGTACTTGCGTGATTGAGTAATACACAGACACACACCATCTCATTTTTAGCCTCGCTTCGCTCGCGTCATAGTCGTGTCATATTGTTATTTAATGAAATGCAGTTTTAACCCCGTTAACACCCCTTTAGAACCTGAATATCCAAAAATCCCTCCTTAGTAGACGTTTTCGATACACAACAAACATATCCCCAAAATATCATTCTTCTAACTTTAATAGTTTTGGTTGGTCGATGAGAGTGAACATCCAAAAATCCTTCCTTAGTGGACGTTTTTCTTCCAGAATTTCACCCCTCCCCATAGGCCCCTTAAATTGCATTTATGAAAAAACGGTCTA
Organism: Meconema thalassinum; assembly: GCA_946902985.2. NCBI lineage: Eukaryota > Metazoa > Arthropoda > Insecta > Orthoptera > Tettigoniidae > Meconema > Meconema thalassinum. The sequence goes on from OX336393.1 coordinate 184,800,442, forward strand.
ACTCCTATTTATTTTATTTATTTATTTATTTATTTATTTATTTATTTATTTATTTATTTATTTATTTATTTATTTATTTATTTATTTATTTATTTATTTATTTATTTATTTATTTATTTATTTATTTTTAAGCCGATTGATTTCCTCCGAGTTTCAAACTCCTCGCCTATGTCGTTTAAGAGATCCACGCTCCGTTGGGAATCTTTCAACCCCCACTTTTCACCCCTTTAACCTCATAATATACACTACATCGAAAAACCATTAGACATGTGTCAGCTTATTTTTAATGCTTAGTATATATGCCAAGAATCACATCCCCAAATGAAACCACTCGTCAGATATTGTTATTCAATGAAAAAAACGTTTACCCCTTAACACTTCTTTAGAACCTGAATATCCAAAACTCCTTCCTTAGTGGACGTTTTCGACATACAACGAACATATCCCCAACATTTCATGTTTCTAATTTCAATAATTTTGACTGGGCGATGATGAGTGAGTGAGTCAGTCAGGACATTTTTTTCATTTATTTTTGATAATTTCACCCCTCCCCATGAACCCCTTAAATGGGATTTATGAAACAAATGGTCGAACACCTATTTACTTATTTAAAGCTGTTTTCCCCCTGAGTTTGATGAGTGACTAAGTGAGTCAATCATTTAGGACACGTTCTTTCCTGTCTTTCCCCCCAGAATTTCACCCCTCTCCATGGGCTCCTTAAATTGGATTTATGAAAAAACGGTCGAACACCTATTTACTTGTATTTTAAGCTGTTTTTTCCCGCGGAATTTCAATTTTTTCGCCTATGTCGTTTCAGAGATACACGCTCCATTAAGAATCCCTCAACCCCTAATTATCACCCCTTTCCCCTCATAATATACACCACATCGATAAACCCTTAGACATATGTCTGATTATTTTTAATGATTAGTTTCTATACCGAATATCACATCCCCAAAGAAACAAATCATGTGATATCGTTATTCAATGAAATGCACGTTTACCCCCTTAACACCTCTTTAAAACCCAAATAAACAAAAATCATTCCTTAGTTGACGTTTTCGACATACAACGAACATATTCCCAAAATTTCATGTTTCCGACATTAATAGTTTTCGCTGGGCGTGATGAGTGAGTGAGTCAGACAGGACATTTTCTTTCAATTATTTTTACCAGAATTTCACCCCTCCCCATGGGCCCCTTAAATTGGATTGATGAAAAAACGCTTGAACACCTATTAACTTATATTTTAAGCTGTCTTTTTCCCCTGAGTTTGATGAGTGAGTGAGTTAGTCAGTCAGTTAGGACACTTTCTCTCCTTTCCCCCCCCCCCAGAAATTCACCCCACACCATTGGCCCCTTAAATTAATTAATGGAAAAACGTTCGAACACCGATTTACTTACTTTTTAAGCTGAATTTTTTCGCTGAGTTTCAAATTTCTCGCCTATGTCGTTTAAGAGATAGGCCTACACGCTCCGTTAGAAATCCTTCGACCCCCCACTTTTCACCCCTTTCACCTCATAATAATACACCACATCGAAAAACCCTTAGACACATGTCTGCTTACTTTAAATGATTAGTTTATATGCCGAGTATCACATTCACAAATGAAACCACTCGTGAGATATTGTTATTCAATGAAATGCAGGTTTAACCCCCTTAAGACCCCTTTAAACCTGAATATCCAAAAATCCTCCCTTAGTGTACGGTTTTGACATACAACGAACATATCCCCGAAATGCCATGTTTCCAACTTCAATATTTTTGGCTGGGCGATGATGAGTGAGTGAATGAGTCAGGACATTTTCTTTCAATTTTGTTTTCTTCAGAATTTCACCCCTCCAGATGAACCCCTTCAATTTGATTGATCAAAAAAAAACTGCCGAAAAGCTATTTACTTACTTTAAAGCAGTTTTCCCCCTGACTATGATGAGTGAGTCAGTCGGTCAATCAGTTAGGATACTTTCTTTCCTGTACCCCCCCCCCCCCAGAATTTCACCCCTCCCCATGGGCCCTTTAAATTGGATTTATGAAAAAACGGTCAAACACATATTTACTTATTTTTTATGCTGATTTTTTCCGCTGAGTTTCAAACACCTCGCCTATGTCGTTTAAGAGATACACGCTACGTTAGGAATCTTTCAATCCTCACTTTTCACCCCTTTCACCTCATAATATACACCACATCGAAAAACCCTCAGACACATGTGTTTTTAATATTAATGATGAGTTTATATGCCGAGTATCACATCCCCCAATGAAACCAATCGGGAGTTATTGTTATTCAATGAAATGCAGGTCTACCCCCTTAACACCCATTTAGAACCTGAATATCCAAAAATCCTCTCTTAGAGGGCATTTGCGGCCCTTGAGCAAGCTGCATACCAAATTTCATTCCAATACGTTCGGTGGTTTCTGAGATTTCGTGATGAATGAATGAGTGAGTGAGTGGTATTTGATAAAGTAGATAGGGTCAAGTCTTCGTTATTCTAAACTCGGTTGACAGTGCTGTGTGAGTAGTTGAGTAACTAACGGGATTTCAAGTAAAGATCCTCATTTTCTATACCGGTAGTGCAGAGCGCAAATGGCATCCAGACGGCCGTGTCTCGACTTGAGCTATGTTGCCATGGAAACTATCCGCCTTGCCATTCCTTCATGAGTATATTTTATGATTTGATTAGCCTGTGCTTGAGTGCAAAAGGGCCGAAATCAGAAGAATGAGAAAGACTATCGAAAATCCATGTAGCCAGCGGTTCCTTCTGGTTCCTAAACTATATGTATGCAAAATTTGGTTGAGATTGGCGGAACGGTGTAGATTTGTATACGGAACAGACCCACATACCCACATACATACAGACTTTCACTTTTATATATAAGATGAATCGCATAAGATTTAATCTACAGAAGATATGTATCCATTATTATACGCAAATGTAATTTGCTACAGCGTAGCAATAATTTAGGATGGTTTTGGACACTGAATACCAGGAGGTATTGCCATACTTATAAATGACGCAGTATCGTCAGGATCATTGCAGTTATGGGAGCCGAGAGGCATCACAAGTAATCATGACGGTGAAATAAACAGTATTGAAGGGAACGAGAATCGAACGCACGTACACGCAGATAGACTTTCACGGAGACCAGCGGTTGTCATAGTCATCGCATCTCTGGGGTCAGGCGTTAGGAGGAGTCCGACTAAGGATTAACCTGTGAAACAGTGAAAAAGTGTATATAAATCTTATTATAGTGTTTTCAAAAGTGTTTATATGTATTGTGATTAATATGTATTGTGTAAAAGTGAGAAAAGCCACTGATAAGAGTATGATTATCATGTGGGAAATATGTGAAATCAAGTGTCGTGTGAGATATAGCATGATGGATTAAATCAAGCGTCATGGTAGGCCCGGAGCTGGCGTGCTGGTATAATCCAGCGAAAATGAAAAAGTGAGTACCAATTTACAATGTTATTCTAACTAAATGGTTCACCATACAACGATGCATCACTTTGAGGCTAAGATGTAACAGTCACTTATTGTACGAGCTTTCACCACTCGTATTTGATAGAATATGGCTTGGAAGGTGATTTGTTTATGGCCAGTCAGGCTAAAATTGTGATGAATGTAACGGTAACGTTAAATGATAATACTAATAATAATATCTGGGGTCGGTAATAGTAAAGTGAAGTAATAGGCATTTCAGGCCTAAATAACGTTCAACGTGTGTCATGTCCAATATAAAGATACTGTATTTGGTAAACAGTAGGAAAGTAACGTGAAATATAGCGAGATACGAGAGTTTTTCAGTGTCAATGAAGTGTTGAATGAATATTTGATATGGTCAATTCTTAGGATTGTTTTTGAGAACCATTAAAGTAATGTAAGCCAGTAAATTTATATTTTGTTTTTAGGAGCTATTTGAAGCTTTGGCTTAAGTGTAATTGCAGAGAGGACGCGGGTACCTCAATAATTTAGTCATCTATAAGAAGTATTGTTTGAGCCACATTGAGCGAGCAATGTAACGTAGAATCCAGTGATTTACGTAAATAAAGTTGCGGGGACCAAGCTAGCATAGCTTGCACGTTTGGTGAAAAGTTGGCTAATCTACGAGTTAGTACCGCCGTGGAGCGTACTTATATTATTCGCAGCGAATTGGACAGCGCCTGTCTGTATCCATCGCTTGCAGGAATAATTGCCACAAGGGATGTTCTTCGAGACTCCGTGAGCATATGTATTGGTTGATCTGCCCTGAGAGGTAAGAATCAAAGTTCGTCGTTTAGGAAACGCAGATTTCCTTATATTATTGAGACAGCTGCTGGTGAGAATCTTGTATTCTCATTATGATGCGCGTCCAAAGCCACTAGTATTCACCATAGAACGGCAAGGCTATTACAGAATCCATCCCCAGCCATGAATGTTAATTAAGGAGCCGAGTTGAGCCCAATACACTATAATTATAGTTGTTAAATAATCAGAATGACTCAATTACTTGAGACAATACTCTGGGTCACTCCACTGTACTGCAATTGTAAACAAGGATGACCTTGCTAGCAGATGAGAGGGGTGGGGAAGTAGTCCACTGAGACAGCGGCCATCTTGCGCGGCCAGCTGGAACCAATTTTATGGCCTGCTAGGGGAGGGGAGGTCGGTTGGCCGGATCCCTTTAAATTAGAGGCATAGTGGGACACTGAAGAATCTCGATAATTCGATATATAATTAAGATATGATTGTTATGATGATGCCAATTGAATTAAATGATGTGTTTCAACACACATACATTGTCGGATCATTGAAATCCGATAAGATTTGGCCCAGTTATTCTCTGAGGAGGAACGCTGAACCAAATATACGTAGGCATTTTTTTTTAGTGCATTTTTGCCAGTTCACGCTAATTTATGCAGACGGGTAAGTGATTTCTAAGAACATGACACGTTTGTAACGATTATAATTCCGACCAGATCCAGAAAATCGTTGTATGGTGAAACTATAAACATTTTTGGCCATGTGTATTTTGGAAGGGAAACGTACCACTTTTTAGCGTTGCATATTGATGGAAAAGAAGGGAAGACGATTCACACGACACAACAACATTTGTTAATTAAGGCAGAGAATAATGAATTTATGCTAATGAAAGTAAATGCCCGTAAGAAACGGATTAATGTTTTATTATTACAGAATTAATGTCATTTTAAGTGATATGTGACTTTTGTGTTGTGATACTCCTGTTATGTAAAATTGTGTCACATAAAGAACACTATGGAGACTCGTAGAGGTCTGAAAGTATCAATGATAGGATGCTAGAAATAGATTTGAGTGCAGTGTAGCACTAATTAAGAAGAGACTCACAAAATAACCCTGATTTTAATTGTGGGAATTAAATGTAAATTATCCTGTGTTTGTATTTTGTTGCATAGCCATGACTTTAGATCAGTAAATGTTTTATTTAGGAATATGTTGTTTCTTTAACGTAGAGTAGTTACCTGGTAGACTCAAATCCTGAGCATGTGGTCGTATGGTGGCCAGGAACGTCCCATGCCTCGAAAGACCGTGAGTTAGCTGGGATACGAACACATGTTCCACATGATGACAGTTGGGTACAGTATATGTATATATATGTGTATCAGTCTCTTGTGGATACGATAACTGCCGTAATTTGGACCAATCACTTTGAATTTTTTACCGAATATGTATACCTATAAAATCTCGGTCGAGTTCGTTATTGGGCTAAATCGGTCGAAGGGGGTGAAAATGGGGGGGCTTTTTTTTTTCGAAAAAGTGAAATATTGCTATAACTCTCTTAAAATGTGAAATATCGAATCCGTTCAACGTTCAAACTATGTGTCGGATAAATCCCAAATATTTATGTTTGAAGAGTTTTTTATAGCACCAACCATTGACCAAAGGGGTGGGAAAAAGTGGATTTTTCTGGAAACATTAATCATATCTCTCTTAATAGGCACAATATCAAAACTGTACAAAATGGACAATATTCCCCTAATAATTACCTAAAACTTTTGTCTGAAAGAATTTTTGATATGACCCACCATTATGCCAAGGGATGAGAAAAATGATTTCGGAATTATAAGAAAATGCCAAGAGCTATCAGTGGTTGCCATGGCAACAAGACTAAATTGATGAGGGATGAGCCATCAGACGTTGCCAATATAACGCACTTGCACGATATCAGATTCAGATTTCCATCTGACTAAGTGTGAAGCGGCTTTGGTGACGTAACTGGTAGCATGCTGAATGTCTAAGCCCAAGGTCGCGAGTTCAAAGCCGGCCGAAGTCGTCGGATTTTCTAAGAGCGCTAAAAATCCCTCAGTATGCTTTCATTTGGAGGGGAAGTTCCAACGTTCGTTGCGAGTTGCTGGTTGCGGTGGCATCTAGTAGCCAAGTTCACAGCTTGGTGTCGTTGACGGTAGTACCGGGTAGCAACAATAGGAACTACTGCTTGAAATTGACCGTCTGCAGTCCTTACCTGAATTACAGACTAATACAGCCATCCCTAAGTACACGGGGTTACATGACCGCGTTGTTGCAGCCCCTAAACTGAGGAACCAACCAAAATCTCTGCGGGAGATATAATTTTGCGTGAAGAAGTAACAGACCGTTACATAGTTACCCATCAGTGTCGAAACCTTGCATAAGGACAGTGTGACCACAAGTATAAAAATGGACCCCAAATGACAAGAAGGTTACCGTTCCCATAAGACAATAAAATGTTTAAAATAAGCATAAAATGACGAAAAACAAAGTTAATTAAGCTCCAGTTATAAAATACCTTCTCGCAATAAATGAGGTCTGATCCTTCCACGAAAACCTGCATATTCTGCCTATTTTCGCTTATCCCCAAGTTTGTCCGGTGAAATCTACCTCCGCCTTCCGGCGTGCCGAGAGGACTTTTTATATATTCCCTAGGTAATGACACGCCGAAAGACGTCAAAAACGTATCATGAAAGGTGCATGGTTTAGCGGGGGAAAAATGGTTTAGTGACATCTTTAATCATGTCTATTAGGCGAATCGTTGGTCCTATGGCTTTGGGATTGCACCATGCTGTGCAGCCTAAATTACCGAAGAAATAATATCTGGGGTAGAACTACATACGGCGAGTGGTTCTCAAACAATTTCACGTTACGACTATCACTTTCGGGAAGGCTTTTTGCAATGTCCAGGCCGGCAACATCGCCTCAGCTGTCGCGTGTACATGTCTTATCTTAGAGGTGAAGGGAAGCATATTCGGAACTCTGTTGTTGCTAGTCTGTGGGAAGTTGGACAAGTTACCTCCCCTCCGTGGAACTGGCCTTCACTTATCAGTTGTCTGCGAGACCTACCCTGGTGAATACCAGCTGTTCCGTCAGTCCAGTGGCACTTCCTCGATCCGGTCTTGTACACAGTAGCAAGCAGTGTTGCCGAGAGTGACGTACTATTGCTCCTGTTTTCTACTAAACCACGCCCCTTTTACTATAGGTCACCTTTTTCACGTCTTTCGGTGCTTCCTGACTGTGGAATCGTATTTTATCGGATAACGGATCATACTCCACCCACCCTGTACATCAGGAATAGACACGCGAAGGCGTAACACCTGTACAACTAACGGCTACGCTTAGATAAGTAGCATACCTAATAATCAAGTGCAAGCTCTAATTGTACTATTTTTTTATTGTGTTGCTCTAACTGTATACACGTTCATAATACTCACACGTAGTTCACAAATTCTTATAAAACAAACTAACCTTATACAGAATAACGAATTCAAACTGCCAAAAGCAATTTAAACATGTATAATGAAACCACGCGGCTTCGGTGGCATAGTTGGTAGCATGCTGAGCTTCTATGCCCAAGATCGCGGGTTCAATCCCGGCCGAAGTCATCGGATTATTTAAGAGCGTTAAAAATCCCTCAGTATGCCTTCCTTCGGAGGGGAAGTAAAGCCGGCGGGCCCATGTCATAGATTTATGGCATGTAAAAGAACCTTCCACCAACTTCAATTGTGTGAAGCTAAATTTGTAGGTTAGATTTGATTAGCGCTCTATTAAATGCCAACGTTTGCCACCAGGTGCTGGTTGTGGTGGCATCTAATAGCCAAGTTTGCAGCTAGGTGTCGTTCATGGAGCAAAGATAGGAACTACTTGAAATTGATCGTCTGCAGTCCTTACCTGAATCACAGATAACACACACTAATACAGCCATCTCAATTATCACCAGTTAACAGACACATTCTACACACACCCAAAGTGCACGGGGCTACATGACCGCGTTGTCGCAGCCCCTAAACTGAGAAACCAACCATCCCTGTGTATTTTGGTGTGTGTGTAATTTGTGTGATAACCTGTGTTATTGTGATGACTGTACTAGTGTGTGTATTTGTAACTCAGGTGAGGATTGGGAAGGACTATTAATTAAAGATGTATAATAATGGTTTAAAGTCATTTTAATAGCCTACTCGCAATTATTGTTTTTGATTGTTAATATTACAAGGGGTGTTCAAATAAAAAGGTACGAAACGATACTGTGGTTACAATTTATTCCTTATTCAAAAGTAATAATCACAGACCTGTGCACAGGTGTCCCATTGCTTCACTAGCCACAGGATTCCTTGTTCCCAGAAGTCTAGTGGTTGTGACAGGAGCCAATCCTGTACGGTGTCTTTTAGCTCGTCGTCCGATTGGAAACGTTTTCTCTTGAGATGTTTCTTTAACGGGCCAAACAGATGGAAGTCGCAGAGTGACAAGTCCGGGTGTAGGGTGGATGCTCAAGTTGCTCCCACTTGAACTTGGCCAATAAACCTCGTGTGACGTTAGAGACGTGTGGGCGAGCGTTATCATGGAGCAGAATCACTCCCTTCGTGAACAGTCCAGGCCGTTTATTCTTGATGGACTTGCGTAGGCGACGGAGTGTCGCACAATACGCGTCACTGTTAATAGTTCGTCTCAAGGGAAAATGGTGATTGCTTTTCAATAACAATAAATTGTACCCACAGTATCGTTTCGTACCTTTTCATTTGAACACCCCTTATAGATTTCGCTGGAGAACAGTGCACAAGTTTGCATGGAACTAGGACAAGAGTAAACTATTCTGCAATACTATATTATCACTATGGTGGATTTCTATAACAATTGATAACATTGTTAAATTTGTAACGATAATAAATCTTTCGCGCTTTTGCAAGATGTTCCAAAGTTATTTTAAATTGTTGACTACGATCAAAAAAATTTCACTCTTTATGTGAAGGAAGAGGGGAGCGTGATGGTGGAGTGGCCTAGCTGCTCGTCTTTCACCCGGACGGCCGTGGTTCGAATCCCGATGACAGTGGGGTGGAATTTTCAACTGAAAAATCACGTGGTGTCAGGAAGGGCATCCGGCCTTAAATCCCCGGCCAAAACCAAAATGAGCCTGTTTGGCTCCGCCGAACGCCAATTAATTGGGAAAAGCCGAAGAAAGAAACAAAGAAAGAAAGAAAGAAAGAAAGAAAGTTTATGTGAAGGGAGAGCAACTGGCGAGGATCTTTTCTCACGGTAGTATTTCTTGTTTATGATTCCTTTAAGGGCTTTGCAACAATGTTGTCTTCTGCCCCATGTGTGAAAACCTGTGTCATTGTGATGTCATTGTGTACTAAGGGGTGCCCCTGTAACTGAGGCTATAATTTGTGTAGGAGGCAGCCATGACCTTAATTTAGGTACCATCCCGGGATTTGCAAGGAGCAGCATTGGAAATCCATGGAAAACCACATCCAGGATAGCTGAGGTGGGCATCAAACTCGCCTCTCCTTAGTTATGCCTCACGAGGCTGAGTGTACCCCGTTCCAGCCCACAGACCATAATTCAATTTCATGGCAGCGCTGGGAATCGAACCCTAACCTCCACGAATGCTAGTCACTACGCTAGGCGAACGACGGTAGTATTTCCTTATCTGTGCTTTAAACTGTTTGCATGTTGAATGCTCTTTTGCTGACAAAGTGTAAATGAAGATATAACATGAAAATCGTGTTGCACGCTACGAATTCATTCGTGGGCTCTTTCTTTCGCGACAACATGTTCGACTTCTTTGTATTCTTACAATCTACAATAACCACATTAGAAGATATACACATGGATGAGACCAAGAGATACAGGGTGTTACCAAATCGACTTTATTATGGTCAAGCAGAAGTTTCGAAACCACATTTTGGATTGTAAAACATATCCCGGTGCTGACATAAACTCTGACCACAATCTGGTTGTTATGAAATGCATAATAAAGTTGAAGAAACTGAAGAAAAGTCAAAAGCCAAAAAGGTGGGCAATAGACAGACTGAAATGAAAGATTCAAGAAGAGTATAAAGGAAGGACTAATGAAAAACCGTAAACAAACTTCAATTGCAGACGAATGGGCACTATTGAAGAATGAAATAACAAAATCCGAAGAAGAAAACATTGGTAGGAAAGAAAGAATAGGTATAAAACCGTGGATCACTCAGGTTATACTTGAATTGATGGATGAAAGGCGGAAACACAAGAATGTAAGAGATGAAAAGGGGAAAGCAGAATACAGATGTCTGAGAAATGAGGTTAACAAGAATTGCAAGGTAGCGAAAGAAGAATGGTTGAAAGAGAAATGTGCAGGTATAGAAAATTGTCTCAAATGAGGAAAAGTAGACACAGCTTATCGAAGGATTAAGAATACTTTCGGGGAAAAGAAGACTAAGTGCTGTAATGGAAAACCTCTAACAGATAGGGAAAAAAGGTTAAGAGATGGAAAGCTTACATAGAGTGTTTGTATAAGGAAAAGGAGATTGAGAATCATGAAATGGAAAGGGAAGAGGAAATTCATGAGGATGCAAAAGGAGATTTAATATTGAGATCAGAATTTGACAGAGCATTGGAAGACTTAAGCAGGAACAAAGCACCAGGCATAGATGATATACCGATTGAGTTGCTACGCTGCATAGGAGATGAAGGTCTGATCAGGTTATTTCACTTGGTGTGTAGGATTTATGAGACAGGTGAGGTACCCTCTGATTTCAAGAAGAATGTTATCATCCCTATACCGAAGAAAGTGGGAGCTGACAGATGTGAAGATTACCGTACAATCAGCTTGATTACTCATGCTTCTAATATCCTGTCAAGAATAATTTACACACATCAAAAAAAGTTTTGCATCACCTCGGTTCCCAGATCTCCGGCATATAGACGTTGACTGTGTATATTGTATCCAAGATACAGTCCCTTTGACTGTTCATAGATGTCACTAAAACTGCTCAAAGATGTAAACAACCATGCATGAGCAGGGCCTATTAGACGGAGGGGGTACGACAGCCGATCAGTTCCAGTCATTCCACCAGGACGAAGGTACGCTGCTCATGTTGTCTGTAGTTCTACCATGCCTAGAAGGTCAATACCGCAGTTCGATCGCGTCCGCATTGTTACTTTGTGTCAAGAAGGGCTCTCAACAAGGGAAGTTTCCAGGCGTCTCAGAGTGAACCAAAGCGATGTTGTTCGGACATGGAGGAGGTACAGAGATACAGGAACTGTCGATGACAGGCCTCGCTCAGGCCGCCCAAGGGCTACTACTGTAGTGGATGACCGCTACTTACGGATTGCCGCTCGGAGGAACCCTGACAGCAATGCCACCATGTTGAATAATGCGTTTCGTTCAGCCACAGGACGTCGTGTTTCAACTCAAACTGTGCGCAATAGGCTGCATGATGCGCAACTTCACTCCCGACGTCCATGGCGAGGTCCAGCTTTGCAACCCCGACACCATGCAGCGCGGTACAGATGGGCCCAACAACATGCTGAATGGACCCCACGGAATTGGCATCACGTTCTCTTCACCGATGAGTGTCGCATATGCCTTCAACCAGACAATCGTCGGAGACGTGTTTGGAGGCACCCTGGTCAGGCTGAACGTCTTAGACACACTGTCCAGCGAGTGCAGCAAGGTGGTGGTTCCCTGATGTTTTGGGGTGGCATTATGTGGGGCCGACGTACGCCACTGGTGGTCATGGAAGGCTCCGAAACGGCTTTACGATACCTGAATGACATCCTCCGACCCATAGTGCAACCATATCGGCAGAATATTGGAGAGGCATTTGTCTTCATGGACGACAATTCTCGACCTCATCGTGCACATCTTGTGAATGCGTTCCTTCAAGATAACGACATCGCTCGACTACAGTGGCCAGCATGTTCGCCAGACATGTACCCTATCGAACATGCCTGGGATATGTTGAAAAGGGCTGTTTATGGACGTCTTGACCCACCAACCACTCTGAGAGATTTACGCCGAATTGTCGTTGAGGAGTGGGACAATTTGGACCAACAGTGTCTTGATGAACTTGTGGATAGTATGCCACGACGAATACAGGCATGCATCAATGCAAGAGGACGTGCTACTGGGTATTAGAGGTAGTGGTGTGTACTGCAATCTGGACCACAAATGCTGAAAGTCTAGCTGTATGATGGTACAACATGCAATGTGTGGGTCTCATGAGCAATAAAACGAGCTGAAATGTTGTTTGTGTTGATCTCTATTCCCTTTGTATTTAAAGGTTCCGGAACTCTTGGAACCGAGGTGATGCAAAACTTTTTTTGATGTGTGTACAAGAGGATGGAAAGCCAGATAGAAACGAAGTTGGGTGAAGACCAGTTTGGTTTCAGGACAAATGTAGGAACAAGGGATGAAGCTGTACTAAGTCTTAGGCTGATTTTGGAAGGTACAATAAGGAAAGATAAGAGAACGTTCATGGCATTTGTAGACTTAGAAAAGGCTTTTGATAACGTTGGTTGGACTAAATTGTGTGACATTTTGAAAACGACTGGAATAAAGTACAGGGATAGGAGGGTGATCTACAATCTATACAGAAACCAGACAGCAGTCATTCGAGCTGAAGGACATGAGAGAGAAGCTGGTATTCAGGAAGGTGTAAGGCAAGGCTGCAACTTATCACCCATACTTTTCAATCTTTACATTGAACAAGCAATGAAGGAAATTAGAGAAAAATTTAAAGTGGGTGTGAAGATTCAAGGAGAAATAATTTCAACTCTGAGATTTGCCGATGACAAAGTCATCTTGGCCGACCGCCTGTGGATTTTAATGAGTTTTTTAATGTTATGGACTCCGTCTTGAGGAAAGAATTCATGATGAAAATTAATAAATGTAAAACAAAAATATTGGAATGCAGCCGAAATAAATCAGAACCCTCTATGGACATCAAATTGGCAGGTGAAAAACTAAAGGAAGTAGGAGACTTCCGTCACTTAGGAAGCAAAATAACCAGTGATGGACGAAGCAAAGAGGATATAAAAAGTAGGTTAGCTCAGGCAAGGAGAGCATTTATACAGAAAAGGAATCTGTTGACATCGAATACAGATTTAGGTGTAAGGAAGTCATTTTTGAAGGCCTTTGTCTGGAGCGTGGCACTCTATGGAAGTAAAACTTGGACTATTGGTGCAGCAGAAAAGAGGAGAATTGAAGCCTTTGAAATGTGGTGTTACAGGAGAATGATGAATATCTGATGGGTAGCTAGGGTTACAAACGAATAGGTATTAAGACTAGTGGGAGAGGAGAGATGTTTCTGGCGACTGCTAATGAAGATAAGAGATATGTTGGTAGGACACATACAGTACTAATACACCCAGGAATAGCAAGCTTAGTTATGGAAGGAAGGGTCGAGGACAAGAACTGTAGGGGTAGACCAAGGTTAGAATATGTTTAACAGATTGCTTCGGACGTAGGGTGTGGTAGCTATGTAGAGATGAAACGAGGCTTGGAGTGCTGCATCAAACCAGTCAAAAGACTGAAGACTCAAACAACAACAACAACAACAACAATCTTCCCCGAGACTCAAATAATTCCATGTAGTTGTATTAAGAGTTTATCCCAGAAACACCTCTGAAGTGAAGTACCTTCTACTCGTGCAGGAGTTTCCCGTGGAATTGATTCAGACACCTGCGTGACTTATCATTTCGAGATCTCTGTACGAACTGAAAGGATTCGAACTGTGGTACACAGGAAAAGAAGAAAGTGATGATGCCCCTGAGCTATTAAGCACCAGAGATAGGAAGTAATATTTTGGTGATAAAATCCTCAATACCCTCCGCTATAGCCGCACGTGCTATAGCACACTCCAGAAGAAAATTAGAAATCTGGCAGGAAATTAACCCACAATTGGTCGCACTTCATTGTTGATGATTTATTTCTTTTCTTTTAGCGCATGGATTGTAGTGCTGGTAGTGTCCGAGGGCTCACCAGAGTTTGTAGCTGCTTCTACGCGGAAACCCATGGGGTGGAATGTTATCTGGGGAGGAAAGTGTGAATGTAAGGGCGAGGAATTGGAAGGTAGCGGCTGAGGCCTATAGTTAGGGATCAACCCGGCATTTGCCTGGAAAGAAGTTGGGAAACCAAAGAAGACCAGTTGCTGGCGGGGGTGATTCGAACCCCCTCGCCTCCCCGATGTGAGCGACTGCCTGCAGCCACGCCGTAACGACCACGGCTAACTCAGCCGGTATTGTTGATGATGATTGTTGTTCCAAGGAGAGGAAACAGCAAGGTCATCAGCCCCTCACTCTTTTTCTCGTTGCTTCTTCTAGGGTAACGTTCTGGCTTGCTTAGCCCAAGGTTGCAGGTTCGAAACCTGGCGCAGTCAGCTGGCATTTGAGGGTGCGCAAATGCGAGGGAGCTGTGTCAGTACATTTACTGGCACTTTAAAGATCCCCTTCGGGGCAAAATTCCGGCACCCCGGCGTCTCTAAAAGCCACGGTAGTTAAAAGGGATGTAAAACCAATAACATTATTATTATATTATTATTCTAGGGAATTGGCAGTATCGTGGTCATGTAGCCCACTATGCTTGAGTGCGTGTGGAATTTGTCTCATAACCTGTGTTATTGAGAAGGCTGTATTAGTGTGTGTATTTGTAATTGAGTCTAGGATTAAAAAAGGAGACGGTTATGACCTTAATTTATGGCCGAAAATCGAACAAGGACCTCCGGGTCAACAGCCAATAATGCTAGTCACTACACCACGAAGTAACAATTACTTTGCTAGTAATGACAATGATGATGATTAAATATATTGGATGATCCTGGATAGCGTTGACGACTTCTTACGAACCTCGCCGCACTACTATATACCTTGGTGCTTGTTCAACAGTGTTATATTCGTATCCACCGGACCTAAATTAAGCCTAAGCGAGCATGATCTGATGATGTTCGCTTGACGAACGAAACTTGTCATCGAATTAAAGACCCCATTTGTGTGAGTAATGTTATATTTAGTGAATAAATAATTCATGTAGGTCTATTTGTTTCAGGCCCAATTAGTTTGTTTTGTAAATGGGTGTAAAATAATGGCATTGCAGTGTTAATTTGAAAGTAATGTTATCATTATTACATCTTAGAAGCCACCTAAAAATCAGGAAATCTAGTGCTACCTAAGCCCTATAATTCATTGTTCGTTGGTTGGTTGGTTCCTTAGTTTAGGGGCTGTGACAACGCGGTCATGTAGCCCCGTGTACTTTGGGTGTGTGTAGAATCTGTCTGATAACCGGCGTTAATTGTGATGACTGCATTAGTGTGTGTTATCTGTTTTTAATTCACTTAAGGACTGCAGAAAATAATTTCAAATAATTCCTACTTTTGCTACCAAATGCTACCGTCCACGACGCCTAGCTTGCGGACTTGGCTACTAGATAGCATCGCAGTCATCACCTGGTGGCGAACGTTGGAACTAATTGAGCGTTATCAAATCTAACCTACAAATTTTAGCTTCAACAAGTGTAGTTAGTGGAAGGTTCTCTTTCAGCATATATCTATGACATGGGACCGCCGGCTTTACTTCCCCTCCGAAGGAAGGCACACTGAGGGGTTTTTAACGCTCTCAAAAAATCCGACGGCTTCGGCCGGGTTTGAACACACGACCTTGGGCAGAGAAGCTCAGCATGCTATCAACTACGCCACCGAAGCCGCCTCTATAATTCATGGAGATACGACGAAACTTATAGGTCTCCCAAAAGCTGATGCTGCTAGTGCAATCCCTTTTACATACGTCTTTCCGTTTAGCCAGTTGGTTGTGCCAATATGCCTACCAAATTCTATGATTCTATCTGTCCTATAAAATATGCCCAAAAATAATAATGTGTTGGATTTTACTTAAAATCAAAAATTCTACTTTTTATTCATATTAAGTCTCAAAATACAAATCTGCGCCAACTTTTAAGATGCGTCCGACATTTTGAAATATTTGGGGGGTTAAAAGTTTTTTTTTTTTTTAATATGACAATTTGGAATGTTTACATTGGTTACAAATTTCTATTTTTAACTCATTCAACAATGTCAGTGAGTGACTCAGCTATGTGGGTATATTATTATAGTCATAATTCCTACACATAATATTGTCTAACTACAATACGCGGAATACTACATTCCAATTGCGAAATGTTTGATATTTGCCCCTTGAGTGTATAATCCTTTTATGTACAGACTTGCATAAGGCGGGCCTGCGACGCCCGGGTATGGACTATTAATAGAGGAAATACTGGTGTGAGGTCGATATTAATAATACGAATAAAATGTGATTATTTCACTGCGGTCATTTAGGTTCAAAAATGGAAATATTAAATCAAAATGAGGAAATAATAACTGATCAAATGTTTTAATTTTAAAACCCCATCACACAGTAGGCTATGAAACTATGCCGTCGTCACATGAAGTCATCACTAAATTAACAAACTATGGTTCTTGCCAAGTTTTCTGTCAACATCCACACATCATGTATCATAAAATAAATAGTTTACTGAATGTTTTTAAAACATGAGACGGAAAGTACCGGCTCATGTAAATGTGTGGTAAATTACAATAAAGCTACATTGTTACTAATCTATAAACAATGAAAATGAAAATCCACAGCCTGCTTCCAGTCTCCGACCGGGTCAGGAATGGAATGAATGAAGCCCCCATCTAGCGGCGAGGATATGAACTCTGCTGGCTGCCGAGGCCTGACGCACTCCTCTGGGGCAATGATTAAATGAATGACAGATGAAATGAAATGATAGTGGAGAGTGTTGCTGGAAGGAAATTTTGACAGGGAAAACCGGAGTACGCGGAGAAAAACCTGTCTGCCTCCGTTTTGTCCAGCACAGATCTCACATGGAGTGACCGGGATTTGAACCACGGAGCCAGCGGTGAGAGGCCGGCGTGCTGCCGCCTAAGCCACGGAGGCTTTCAATCTATAAACAATAATGGTTTTATTACTGCTTTTCTCCGTAACTGTGAGAGGGATATTGGGAATTTCACACTAGAGGTCCAAACACTTTTATCATAAATGATTAATAAATCACACCACGGGCCTTGCCCGGTTTATGCACTCAAGGGTTAATACTGAAAGCCACAGCTCTAGTTATTGTACAGTATGTCCTTCGACTTCTTTCGTACCGACAAACACCCTCTTTTTTGAAATGCTGATATGAATACAAAACCTGGTGCAAACACCAGCATACGAAGTCCACAAAAGATGAAGGGAAGAAAAGGCATAGGCCAAATCAAGGATTTCTCCTAACGCCAGCCATGAATACCAATTCCCGCTGCGACACATATGCAGGGTGTATCATAATTAATAGCGCAAGTGCAACAGCTGGAAGTATCCTACACGATGCTAGAAGTAAAAATGTCTTAGAACTTGGGTCCACAAACATGCCGTTTGCGAGGTAATCTAGATAATAATGTTATTGGTTTTACGCCTCTTTTAACAACTGCGGCTTTTACAGACTCCTGGGTGACGGAATTTTGCCCCGAACTGGATCTTTCACGTGCCAGTAAATCTACTGACACGGCTCCCTCACACTTGCGTACCCTCAAATGTCAACTGGCTGCGCCAGGCCTCGATCCTACAACCTTGGGAACAGCAGCTGTGAACCTTACCCCTTGCCACGCAGCCGGCCTGATAGCATTTGTGGTGACTAGTCACCACTAATCACATCTAGGTGATCGTTTTATTGGACCGTACATTTTACCAAATCAACTCAATGGCGTGCAAGGACACTTCCTTTAACTATGAGTAAATACAGTCATGGTAACATGTAAACGTACCACACTATGCAAAACGATTTTCAAGTTCATTAGAAACTAGAGCACTTCTAGTTCTAATAACGCTTCATCATGTGTCTTGGTTCCTTTTCCTCATTAGGATAACGTTTACACACAATCAAGTCAGTGGTGGATGATATCCACCAATTGTCATTATCTCGCGAACGGCTCGTTTGTGGACGTTTTGCTTCTAGTATCGGGTATTTACAGCTGTTTGAATTGGCGCCCATTAATTATGATACACCCTATATACTAAAATGGCTGCACACAGCTTCCACTAAAGAATCTGCAAACAAAGAAGATTTCACAAGTTAACAATTCAATATCTCTGTTCGCTAAGTGGACTACGTTGTGAACAGAACCACCTACTCGAATGAACAGCGAAGACAAGCTCACAAGATTTTACACACAGGACAAAACCTTTGTGTAAAACTCTGTCTA
The DNA here is from genome assembly GCA_946902985.2 of Meconema thalassinum. NCBI lineage: Eukaryota > Metazoa > Arthropoda > Insecta > Orthoptera > Tettigoniidae > Meconema > Meconema thalassinum. The sequence goes on from OX336393.1 coordinate 184,818,948, forward strand.
GCCTACCGGCAATAAGTACACTGAGTGAGTGGCCAATAATCACGGGAAGGATAGTCCCATGAGAAAATGTGCCGTGTATGACTCCTGAGCGCTGCGGAGGAGCAGAGCAGTCTGTCACCGATACGAGTGTAGTGAAAATGGCAACACGCCACGAGTTAACCGACTTTGAACGTGGGCTTACAGCACATGGGAGATTACACGTGAATTGAGGTTTCTGAGGTCAACAGTGTCGAGGGAGGATCTTCAATATAGCAGAGATAATGTTGCCATCCGAGTAAACCGCCATACGGGACAATCACAGGTGTTTAACGAACAGATATCACGTTGCCTCAGCAGAACCATACGGGGCGATCGAAGGGCTACTGTGAGTCAGATCGCCGCCCAGTTAAATGCTGGGAGTCAGAAACCCATTTCTACCAGGACTGTAAGGAGGTACCATGGTGGCTTCGGTGGCGTAGTTGGTAGCATGCTGAGATTCAATGCCCAAGGTCGCGGGTTCAAACCCGGCCAAAGTCGTCGGATTTTTAAGAGCGTTAAAAATCTCTCAGTATGCCTTCCTTCGGAGAGGAAGTAAAGCTGGAGGCCCCATGCTATAGATTTATGGCATGGAAAAGAATCTTTCACTAAGTACACTTGTGTGAAGCCAAAAAGTGTAGCTTAGAATTGATAACGCTATATTATTTCCAACGTTCGCCGCCAGGTGCTGGCTGCGACGGCCTCTAGTAGCCAAGTCCGCAGCTAGGTGTCGTGAATGGTAGCATTTGGTAGCAAAAGTAGGAACTACCTGAAAATTGATCTATGCAGTCCTGACCTAAATTACAGATAACACACACTAATACACACCCAAACTTTCAGGTTCGCTCCTGGCCGTGGTAGGTGATTTGTTTTTGAAAGGCGGCAAAAATTATGACATGCATGTCATACGATGTTGGCATGTCAAAGAACCCATTTGAATTCAGTACGCCGTATTCATAGTGGCAAAATTAATCTCAGGAATTTCCGCCAACACAAAGTTCCTCATTTCTCTACTAGAAAGCGCTACAGTGTTCAAGGAGCTGAGATATCTAAACGCCTTGACTTTCATAGTGCTTCAAGGAACAACGAAATTTGACATGCAAGCTACCCTCTGGGTGTCAAATAACAACGCTTGCTCCCGGCACCCGAGGCCTTTATGTGCCCGTTCAGACCGAAGTCCGGAAGTCCATTATGCATTTCACCAAAAATCAGTCAGCACGAGAATCAAAATATCCCGGGGCGCCAGATGGGTTAAAGTGACTACAATAACTCAACAACAAAAATGCTTTACTGATTTTCGACTCGATGCAACAATAAGGATAGAAGGAGATTTTCTGAAATGAATGCATCCGATTAAATTATCTCATTTTATTTAAAATTTTAAAATTGACTGAAGGTATGCCAAAATGGCATAAAAGATGAATGACGAATCATATGTTATGTACAAGATACACAATTTCACCAACACATGAACACTTAGCAATTGAGACGAAAGTCAAATTAATAGTCCTGTTGACTTCGCTCAAAAGAATTATTTACAGTAGTAGGGTAGTGCAAATTTAATTGTCTTTACTGATCCCTATATTATTTGAGTATTCACATATTGAAATTTAAAAAAATTATTACTCGTTGAAAATATATCACTGTTTACTTTTTCAAAAAATATCGTAGTAAATTAACTAACAATTCAGGATTCATTTATTTCAAGATTTGTTCAAATACAAAGTTATTAACAAGAAATACAACACAATATCATTTACATGGACTTTGAGCATTTGGATTCGACGAACTTCGATAAAACGAAAATATTTATTGAATCATCTGTTCTCGATCCAAAGTCTATTCAGAGCTTTTGACTCAATCATAAATATAATGGCCAAAATATTATTATCAACAAAATATAAATTCCATTCCATATGGATTCAACCATTTAATCAATTAATTATCACTTGGAAATATTATTTAGAAAGTTTATCATGAAACAATTTCATTTGTTATTATCAAAATTACAATAATTTGACAAAATGTCAAATATGTTAATCATCAAACTTATTTGCAAAATGTTTATATATTTTTACAGGATCACAAAAAACCTCTCAGTTGGTAGTGGTTGTTAAGAAGTAACAGTTTTAAATAAATAACAGCATCGGCCCATTCGATTTAAATGCGTCAAAAATCACATAATCATAATTAGCATCTAGACAACGGTAAAGTCTTTTCATAATGAAAGGTACAATTTTAACAATAACAATTCTCGGGTAAGCAATTACTAGGAATACTTCTAGAACACGTGGGTAAACTGTGAATTGACAATGATGGCACAACAAAATAACCTTTGGTTATATTTCCACGAAAGTGTGGCTAAATCGACTCCTCTACTAATCAAAGACATCCAACCTACAATATGATTGATGCTTCATTTCACAAAACCTCATTCCTGTGACTTAATTGCGCACTCAGAATGGCATATTTAACTCTCTGCACACACAAAAGAATTATATCTTCCCAAATTATACAGAATAATCAAGCCTTTGCTTGTTACGACAGCTGGAAGATTTTTAAATTAGTAAACCTCACCAATGAGTTTACAATAATAATTTTACCATCAGTTTAAAACATGAATAACTCTACACCGTGTCTATTCTTAGCCAAACGTTTTGAAATACGTTGTTCAATAATGATTTTATTTCTATACATACTCTAGCAAAAACCCTGTTTTATACATGCTTTTAGCTTCCCGTATCATTACTTTCCGTGTCTTCTCAAAGATTTAAATATATAATGCATGTGTTAAATAATTCCACTGAATTAATATGTTATGTATTTGTGGGCATGCGTTAACCACTAACCTTCGGAATCAACAAGTATCCGATCTTAGAATATTGTTTTAAATGTCAAATGTATAAATCACACTACATGAAAATGATTATCAGAAATCACAAATATTTATTATTATTATTTCAGAAAATAGAAAAATAATAATTATTATTAAATGAACATTATTATTATTATTATTTCCTCAACAAATTGATTTAAAGTTGTTAAACTGTTCGGGGAATATCATCCTCGACTTCTTAATAATGGATAAATATCCATTCCTCAACTTAAATTTATTATTAAATCTTCAGTTACGACGGCTGATGACCGCGATTAGAAAAATATCAAAATTAAATAAATGCTCGTTCTGCTCGTCCATAAATTTCGAATCATTGACTTCTGAGTGTAAAAAAAACTCAGATCAAAGGTTCTATTGCAAAAGAAAATATTTGCAACAGTAAAAACATCTCGATGAAAGAAAATATGTGTTGGTAAGACTGTAGAAAAATATGAGAAATCCAGCAAATTGTAGCTTACATTCTTGTAGATCTTGATGCTTGTAATCTGGTCTGAACCAGATTATTCAGTCTTCTTGTCCCCATTAGGACACGTATTTATAATCTTGTATCGGCCTCCATTTTATACCCGCAATGGTCTTAGACAGACGTAGCGGTATTCATACTTGAAGCCATAATATCTTGAAGAAAAATGTTACCAGCTTCAAAAGCTGAAGTAAAGTTGACGGGGGTCTGATCAAAATGATCCATTATGAAAATTATTAACATGACCCAACTGTGATGTGTTCAGTACTCCTAATACGCTTATAATCTTGTTCAGCACTAGTAAACATTCTGTCGAGTTTACTGGGCAGAGTTTCTCACTCTTCAGATTGTGCAAGGCAAAACTGTATTCGCAATATCGGCTAAAGAATTGTACTGTGCAAGAATGGTAATAAAAGTACTGATTTATCTTGGCTGGTCCACTAACAAGACAAAAGCTTGTCCTCTGTTGCATTAAATAATCCAGCTTTGAATAATTGTGGACAGAAGAAAGAAATGTAGACAAAATCTACCATTTGTCCAGTTTTAGCAGTAAATAATTACCAGTGCCACAAATTTTTATCACTTCGGTGAAAGCATTTGAAAAGTTCGAAGATCACTAAAATGTTAAACACTTTCCTAATACCAGTAACCATGTACTGTCGAAACACTAAGTCCCAGCAACTCTGCTGTTAATAACGAAGAATTTTGCAGCCGTGTGCAAGAAGATTATAACAGTGTTCTGAGTTACGTAGAGTGTTTAGCGGCTAGAGCACTTACGAAGTACTACACATCCATAGCAACGGAGTGCTTATGGAGAAGTGAACATTCATAGCAACGGAGTGCTTATGGAGAAGTGAACATACTTAGCTCGGGCAGGCGTGCCTTATATACTCCTCAGCGGGCTACACGAGGTCACTGCTGGAAAAATGCTGGAACTAAAACATCTCATATCTCAGCTTCCGCTCAATCAATTTCCTCGAAATACAGCACATTCTTCCTCCCTTGTCCGTGCCAGTAATCTGATGTTAGTCTCAAGATTCTACTCCATCGGGAAATATTTAATGACATTTAGCCTCGATTATGACGCTCTCGGCCTCCGTCACTTAACCATTTCTTGGCTGTCGAAAGCTTCCAATTCCTTCTAAGAAGGTTTGGCGCGCGCTATTCAAACTTTCAATTCTGGACTTAGCATTGTGGCCTGTACCCTCAAATCTAGGCAACTGGATTTGGGCACAATACGATATTATTATTATTATTATTATTATTATTATTATTAATACCCATCACAATTTTAACACCGGTTATCAGACAGATTCTACACACACCCAAAATACACGGGGCCACATGACCGCGTTGTCGTAACCCCTGAGCTAAGGAACCAAACAACCTAAGGAGGAACCTACACCACATAGGCTTCATGGCACTATCTTTCCCGTGACTTTTGGCCACAAAGTGTAGTCTACACAGTGTGTTTAATAAATCTTATTATGTATGCAAAACTCCAAAGCGGTTGATAGAGTACATCTTTACAACCAGGTCAGCACCATGCTTATGCATGTCATGTAAACTAGAGGATATCTTGCTTGTTTGAAATCCAAACTGCCACAGCACCCTCAAAGAATTGTATGCTCATAGCAGAATAAGAACAAGCGTAATATTGCACATCCCAATTGTTATGCATGCGATGTCAGAGCTTTGCTGTTCCTATCCCATCTCATCTCGGAGCGGAGCAGGGAAGTTAACCCTGATGGAATTACAGAAAACCCGTTACATTTGTCTCGATAGGCTCCCACTCAAGTGGAGAGGCACAATATCCAACCTTAGAGCACATTTGTTTGGGTTAAAGAAAAGAATTGCAGGCCTCTGGAGCTCCGGCAGCAAGACAAATCCAGTAAATGGCTTCTCTCTGAACAAGATGGTCTCTTGACCTCCACGGCCATTAATTATACTCCAGCAACCAATTTAGGATTTTGCCGTGTCTGTTGCGGGGATTTACCAAGTAGTACCAACTTTAGTATTTGAAAGGTTCATGCTGGTTGATGAACTAATTAGTAATACATTGTGGGGTTTGAGCCATTTTATCAGTGTTGCCTTAGTAAACAAGAGTTTAGTGCTTTTCAGTCGGTCAACACGAATGTACCCAAAAGAGCTGGGTTATGCCCTAATCTTGAAATAAATTACATGAGATTTATAAATACACTAGGATGAACAGTTTCGATCGTCAAGCGATCATCGTCAGATCCATTACACTTAGGCTATAAAATCTACGTTTGAAAATACAGGTGAAAATATTTACAGTATGTACAATTATTTAGTTGCAGTATTGGTAATGCAACTGTCGGTGTATGCTAAATGCAGTATATATGATGTTAGGTGAAATGCTAAATGGTGATAGATATCCGGAGTTTGTATACTTGGAGTGACTATATGGTTGTAAAAAATCAACTATGGTTTAACTGTAATATTACAGGCTACTACTTATCTGGTTGTCTACCTCGCTGGAGCTACGAGCAGTTTCGTGTTCACTCTTACTCCAGGTGTGGTCGACTGAAATGGGTTGTTATCTCAACGACACTGGTTTTTCCCTTTCTCCCCCCTGTTCCTTTGTGATGTGAGGAGTCAGTGCGATGTGTTTATGTGCGGTGTTGCCAAATCTAGATAAGATGTATGTTATTGAATGAGGTAGGTCTACAACTATTAAAGACCGTGGAACATTCCCCGCCACGCGTGGACCAATAGCCATTCAAACTAAGCGCTGCCCGGTCTTTTGAGGACATCCCGGCACTTTTCATACTGCCGCGAATACGGGCCTTGGTTTATTGCAGAAAAAGTACATCGTACACCTGATACAGATAACATTTACCTATTAAAACCCCCTAATTTCCCCCTCCCCCTTTTTATCTATCTTGGCCGTATCGCTAAGTTGTGTCTTGTTTCCAACAGGGTGTGTTTTTTAGTAGAGTGAAGAGAGGGAGTTCTCCATAAACGTGTGTTCATTTAGATTGTTGGGATTGTTTCGTTTGGCTAGGTGTATCTCGATTGCTTCCTTTATGTCAAGAGCTCTGCCTTTCGATTCGTGATGAATTATTTTTAGGTCCGTCTTGATGTTAGTAAGGCTGTGCCCCGCGTCAAACATATGATCGCATACGGCTGAATGTGTTCCGTATCTTATCCCATTACTATCTTCATTATAACGTGTCTCTACTCGTCTTCCACTCTGTCCGATGTAATTAGTTTGACAACCAGTGTCTTGGCACGTTTAGAATATACCCCTGACTTTGAATACGGGTCATGTTTACTTAGATTACTATTTTATAGGTGCCTACCTGTTGTGTTTTTCGATGTGAATGCTAGTTTTATGCCTTGATTTTGGAATAGATTAGTGATTTTATATGTACTGTATTCGCATTCACATAGTTGAAACGCGCATTTTTTTTTCTCATTACTGTCCGGTTTGGGAATCGTTTTATCTTTATTTTTATGTTTGGCTATAATTTGGTTTATTTTGCTTGGCGGGAAATTGTTTTCCTTTGCTATTTGCCTAATGGTTCTTATTTCCATATTATAGTTGACTTTTGGTGTATGTTTAAAGCCCTGTACACCATTGAATTGAACCCCTCTAACTTGTGCGTACAGGGGTGATTATAGACTGATTGTCGATTGCATGCGAGGTTTGCGTGGCTTTCCGGAATATGGAATATGAAAGCTCGTTATCTTTACGTTCAATAGTCATGTCGAGATAATTTAATTTTCGATCTGTTTCGGATTCCTTAGTGAATTTGATTGAGTGGTGTAGGCTATTAATGGATTGGAGAATTGTTTCTTCGCTTGTTAGTTCAGTATCGTAGATGCAAATTACATCATCTACGTATCTTTTCCATATTACTATTCCCTTTGTTGAAGTCTTTTCTAAGAACGCATTTTCTAGTGCAATAATGAAGGTGTCAGCGATTAACCCGCTTAGTGGTGATCCCATCGCAAGGCCTTCTCTCTGTGTGTGCATTTTATTGTCGAATTGAAACACGTTTTAGCTGAGAACGACCCTCAGTAATCTCACAATCTCTTCAGTTTCTTTTGCCGTATTGTTGGATTTTAAGTTGTTTTCGATAGTGTTGATTGCTTCAATAATAGGAATATTGGTGTACAAGTTAGTTACATCGAAGGATACTAGCCTCAAGCTAGGTTTCATTTGTAGGGTGTTCAATGATGTTACTAGTTCCGTTGTGTTCTTTACAGAGTTGTTTTTGTCGTTGGAAAGACTGTATTTTAAGATTTTTAGTAACTCTTTGCTGATTTTGTAATTAGGGGCATTCCTACAATTGACTATTGGTCTCATTGGGCACTCCTTTTTGTGTATTTCAAGTTGTCCCCTCAATGACGGTATTTTCGCGTTCATGTTTATTAGCTTTGATTTTTCGGCTTTGGTCAATATGTATTCTGCTTCTTTTAGCGCAATTTTTATTTGTTTTTGGAATTTGTTGGAGGGGTCTTTTGCTAATTCCTTGATTTCGTTGTTGTTTAGGAATTCGACTGTTTTCTCAGTGTATTCTGTTTTGTTCAAAATTACTGTAGTGTTTCCCTTATCTGCTTTTGTGATGATTAAGTCATGTTCTTTTATTTTTTTATTTCAATGACTGTATTTCTTTAAGTTGTTTGTTGTTTTGTAAGTTAATGCTTTCGCCCTATCGTTTGAGGACTTATTGGCTTCGTTGGTGGCAATATTTTTGGTTAACTCCCTGTCTTCGGCTGGGAGCTTTTGACTGGCTATCTCAATATCTGTGATTAATTGTTTTATATTGTGGTTCGTGTGTGCGTCTGTGCAGTTGTATTTCAAACCTTTGTCTAACATATTCATTTCATCTTGAGAAAAGGTTACGTTCGTTTTGTTGTTTACCCTGCTGTGGAAATTAAACTCATTGTTATTCGTGTGCTGTTCATTAGATTGATTGTTCTGTGTTTCTTCTAGTTTTCCTAATAAGTTTTCTAGCGTTTCGTGCTTCCTCGTTGCTCTGATTTTGATGGTGTCATGTAGGTGCTCGGTGAAGCTGTCCCATTGGGATGCAAGCCAGAAGTTACTTAAGTTAGTTGCAATTGAATGTCGTATAATTGTTGGTTGATTTTTTGCTTTCTTATATATGCAAATCTCAATTCGTTTTTTATCCCAAGCGCTTTGGCTTGTTTAGTTGAAATGATCGAGGCTGGTGTGTTCGGTACGGTTTTATTTGGTACGTATTTAGGGGTGAGATTTAGTTCTATACATTTTTTGGCCCCTCATCAGCCGATATAGATCAAAATGACAAGGAAAACAGGTTGTTGATGAGCTTAACACTAAAAAACATTCTTATCAGTTAACCTATTATGGTGCACCATAAGGAAAGGTGGAAGATGTTTACCCTAATGATACAATAAAAAATAAGTGAATGAATATAAATATTTATATTCACTTATTATATTTATATAAATATTTAGATTCATTCCCTTATTTATTTATTTATTTATTTATTTTATCGTATGGCTTATAGTGCCGGGAGTGTCCGAGGCCACGTTCAGCTTGCCTGAGACTGTAGCTGCTTCCAGCGGACACCCTTAGGGTGAGCTACAAGTTCTGTTCAATCTCAAGTAGGTCCGACTTTCACTACCAGATATCAATGATACCTAGTGGTGAACGTTGGAACTTTGATAGAGCGTTACGACGAAATCAAACCTAACAATTTAGCTTCACACATGTTTAAACTGTGGAAGGATCTCTTACATGCCATACATCTATGACATGGGACCGCCGGCTTTACTTCCCCTCCGAAGGAAGGCATACTGAAGGATTTTTAACGCTCTTAAAAATCCGATGACTTCGGCCGGGTTTGAACCCGCTATCTTGGGCACAGCAGTACAGCATGCTACCGACTACGCCACCGAAATTAATAATAAATAAATTAAAAAAATAAAAATAAATAGAAATAAAAAATTATTTTATTGTATCATTAGGGTAAACATCCTCCACCTTTCCTTATGGTGCACCAAATAGGTGTATTGTATCATTAGGGTAAACATCTTCCACCTTTCCTTATGGTGCACCAAATAGGTTTATTGTATCATTAGGGTAAACATCTTCCACCTTTCCTTATGGTGCACCAAATAGGTGTATTGTATCATTAGGGTAAACATCTTCCACCTTTCCTTATGGTGCACCAAATAGGTGTATTGTATCATTAGGGTAAACGTCTTCCACCTTTCCTTATGGTGCACCAAATAGGTTTACTGTATCATTAGGGTAAACGTCTTCCACCTTTCCTTATGGTGCACCAAATAGGTTTATTGTATCATTAGGGTAAACATCTTCCACCTTTCCTTATGGTGCACCAAATAGGTTTATTGTATCATTAGGGTAAACATCTTCCACCTTTCCTTATGGTGCACCAAATAGGTGTATTGTATCATTAGGGTAAACGTCTTCCACCTTTCCTTATGGTGCACCAAATAGGTTTATTGTATCATTAGGGTAAACATCTTCCACCTTTCCTTATGGTGCACCAAATAGGTTTACTGTATCATTAGGGTAAACATCTTCCACCTTTCCTTATGGTGCACCAAATAGGTTTATTGTATCATTAGGGTAAACATCTTCCACCTTTCCTTATGGTGCACCAAATAGGTTTACTGTATCATTAGGGTAAACATCTTCCACCTTTCCTTATGGTGCACCAAATAGGTTTATTGTATCATTAGGGTAAACATCTTCCACCTTTCCTTATGGTGCACCAAATAGGTTTATTGTATCATTAGGGTAAACATCTTCCACCTTTCCTTATGGTGCACCAAATAGGTTTATTGTATCATTAGGGTAAACATCTTCCACCTTTCCTTATGGTGCACCAAATAGGTTTATTGTATCATTAGGGTAAACATCTTCCACCTTTCCTTATGGTGCACCAAATAGGTTTATTGATAAGAATGTTTCTTAGTGTTAAGCTCATCAACAACCTGTTTTCCTTGACATTTCGATCTATATCGGCTGATAAGGGGCCAAAACAATTAGGCCTCGAAACATGTCCCCAATGACCTCAAAGTGATCATTTATTGGAATAAAAGGTATTGATTAGGCGGAACTCTCCCCACAATTATTACTAACTGTACCAAGTCAGGCTCATCAGCAAACACTTTGTACCCAATGCCCGCTACCCACAGCTGGGGTAGCGCATCTTGCACTGCCTTCCATACTTATAGCGCACCCTGTGTTACTTTGCTGAGGGAACCAAGAGTGCCCACAGCTTTTCTCTTCCTTATAGAGGTTTCCAAAACAGATGACAATAGGCGCTACCTCAGCGGTGGTCCGGGCAAGGTGATGAGCTGATAAGCCCAACTTAGTGCACCTTGGTGAAAGCCCGTAACAGACAGGGCAAAAACTTACAAGATTGTTGTAATCGCTTATCCACCCACCGACTCAGTGAGGGATCATTCCTCTACCGACACAAGGACGGTGTCTGGAAGCTGAACACAAACATTGTCAGCATATACAATAAGGGATAGTGACAGGTCAATCGTCCAGGCGACCGTTAACTTGGATCTAATTATGGAAAAGTCAGGGTAGGGATTTTAGAAAGAAGACGGCCGAGGACCTGTTGAAAGGAACCGTCCCGTCATTTGCCTGGTGGTGAAAATAGGAGACCATTTAAACCATATTTTGGACAGCTGAGGTGGGATTCGACCCCCGCTCGCGCTCTCCCGATGCCAGCGACGCACAAGTGAGCGTGTTAGCGCCCTCGGCTACCGAGACCAGTCCTACAAGATCCGCTGAAGTACAGTGAGTTCAGGAATGTTCTCCGCAGCGCCTACATGTTTCTGCGAGAGCTGGCTACAGCAGTTACGTTGGCAGCACGGCTGCCGTTTGCATCATAACAAACAAACAGTAAACTTTGTACTCACCATAGCCATTCATAACAGATGCTGGAAGTGTTGTTCTTGTGTTCGAAGACAGACATCAACACGTCTACACATATTGTCGAAGACTTTCACTAAAGTTTCTAGTGGAATGGACTGCATAATATTAATGAAATACGCTTTAAGTTCCTCAATCATTTTTGGATTAGCTTTGTATACCTCAGATTTCGCCGCACCCCAAAGGAAATAATCTGGTGGGGTTAAATCGGGAGACCGTGGTGGCCAGAGGCCTTTAGTTATTATTCTATCATACTAATATATAAAAATGAGATGGTGTGTGTCTGTCTTTCTGTCTGTCTGTCTATCTGTCTGTCTGTGTGTTACTCAATAACGCAAGAACCACTGTTCCGATTTAAATGAAATTTTGCATGGATGTAGCTGATTTACCAGGTTTACATATAGGATACTTTTGATTTCGAAATTTTGCACTATTAAAAAATGGCGACCATTTTAGTGACGTCACTACACCTCTTGGTTTCAAAATTTCATATTTCCATGTCAAATAAAAAGAGAACGGTAGGAAATAGCAAACTTTTGATGGCACATACGAGCTTTTAAATTTAATTTCCTATCCAAAAGGTCCTTATCACGTTTTGTGTATCTACAACGGTTAGCGAGTAAAACTGACATTTGTGACGTCACTACACCCTTTGGTTTCAAAATTTCATAACTCCATTTCAAATAAAAAGAGAATGCTAAGAAATAGCAAACTTTTGATGGCATACATGAGCTATAACATTTAATTTTCTATCCGAAAGGTCCTTATCACTTTTCGTATATCTCCAACGGTTAGCGACTGAAACCTAAATTTGTGCAATAAAACACGGTCAACACCGACCGGTGCAGTATATCTCTCTATATAAAAATGAAAGTTTGTCTTTTTTTCTGTGAATTTATACGGACAATTGAGTTGTTTACGCGTTTCAGACTGATTTTTATGGATGCGCGCGATTTTTTTTTCGTCCGTCTGTCTGTCTGTTTGTTTGTTTGTTTGTCTGTTCGTCTGTGGACAACTTTGTTCCCTTATAACTCGAGAACGGCTGGGTGTATCAACGTAAAATTTGGTACAGATATCCATCAGAGGCACGACACTTATCATTGATATAACTCTTCTCCGCACCCCTCATAAAAGGGGGCCTACCCCCTTAAAATACATGCTGAAATAGGCGTAGAAGGACGAGACAAAGCTCATTTTCAGCCCCTCAATGTGTGAGACCAAACTCGGGTACCCGAAAACCACATTTTAAGGCCCTAAGACCAACCGTTTTTGAGATATTGCCAGAAAACTAATTTCATTTAATAAACTAATGAACAAATGCAAACCAGTAACCATGGCAACAGATTCTCAGAGGTCCATCTATTGCTGTAAGACGCAATGCAATTCCATTAATTACATTAGTGTGAAAGTTTGCAAACGGCTAGAAGGTTATCACGGAACCAAATTAAGCCGTAAAATTCATCAATACGTTTAACGCGCTTAAGGGGATCAAGGGGTACTCTAGAATTTTTCACGCGATTTACACATGCGTGTGTGGTACGGCAGGTCTATTATATTCCTATCCCCATATTATTCATTCATTCATTTCGTATAGGCCATCTATGGACCGCGTCCTTCCCACTGTCTCCTACTGGCTTTGATGTTTGACCAGTACGCCCGCATTCGTTCTCGGTGGACTTCCTTCCGTTCCTGTTTCCAAATCTTTCCCGTTTTCAGCTTCGGTTTTTCTTGGAAACCTTTGCAAGCTTGAAGTTTCCTTTTGAGTGGGGCGCACTCCTGAATGTCTGTTGGTGTAATCCCCAGTTCTTTCAGATCTTTATCCAGTTCTCTGAACCAGGCCCATTTTGTTTTCCTCTCCTGAAAGTAAGTTATGTTGCGGTTTGTCAGTCTCCCTGGGCTCATTCGTTTCACATGCCCAAAAAATGGTATCCTCCTCTTCCGGATGACGTTACTTATCTTCTCCACATGAGTATATAGTTCATGGTTATGCCGTCTTCTGTATTCCCCATTGTCTTTGATGGAACCCAATATCTTTCTCAAAATTGTTCTTTCTTTGGCCTCCAGTTCCTCGACCAAGCCTATTTTGTTCATCGTGAGGCAATCAGAAGCATGTAAGACCTCCGGACGGATGACACTGCAGTAATGGTTTAGTTTTGCGTTGAAGGATATTGACCTTTTCTTATAGATGTCCTTAGTTAAATGGTAGGCCATTTCCATTTTGCTCATGCGTGATTGAATGCTTCTTTCTCTGATAATATCCCTTCCCTGACCCGTCCTGAAAAGAAAAGTACATGGCCATTGGCTGCATTAATAATTTTAAAAAATAGGTGTTATAATTTATCCCTATATTATATTATTATTAGTATTATATTATGGCGTACAACGACGAGACAAATCCCCTCGGTGCCAGCAACAAAACTCGGGGGCCCTAAAGGGTCCTCGAAAACTACATTATAAGGCTCTAAATCCAACAGTTTCTGAAATATTCCCAGAAAACTAATTTAATTTAATTTAACAAACCAATGAAGGAATGCAAATCGGTAACCATGAGAACATTATACCAAGGGGTGGCTTACAACTTTCCTTCTATTTCTGTAAGAAGCAATGTCACTCCATTTATTACATTTCTGTGAAAGTTTGCAAATGGCTATAAGGTTATCACGGAACTAACGTAGACTGTACAATTCATCAATGCAATTAAGGGGGTCAAGGGGTAACCTAGAATTTTTTCATGCAATTTTCACGTTCGACATATAGTACAGAAGGTCTACTATATCTCCAAACAGCAACATTATTTTCAAAAATTCTTGAATTGAACCAGCATTTTTTTTTTTGCGGCTTTTAGGAATTTGGGCAATTTGAGACTAAATAACCTGAATTTTCATGCACCACAAGCCTTTATAATTTATGAAAGGGGTCTTCCTGTGTATGGGCACCTAGCACAACGTAGAGGGTCAGTTTTTAAGTGACGTGTATTGCGTTTCGTCTACAAGACTTTCAATTCTATTTCACGTCAGGAAGTACACGTTAGGTGAATTTAGTCTGAGAGCACATTTTAACTTTTTTTATTGTCGACAAACGGGTTCATCGTAAGGATGATTTTGTTTAATACTGTGTGGTAGATATACCCATATTTGGATATCTCGGTAATATGTTGTAGACAATAGAATTGTCTGTCTGTCTTTCTTTGTATCTTTATGTAGCCTACGCCTATAACTCGTGTTCGGATGCTTGGAGCATCGTAAAATTAGGTATGGTAACCATGAGAGTCAATACACCAATCATTTATAAAACTCTTCACCGCATTTTTCATACAGTAGAAGGGTGGATATAGAGAAAAACTTCTCAATACATGCTAAAATAGGCGAAATATAAAAATTATCCTAGAAGGACGACCGAAGCATAATGTTGCGCTTCTCAATGTGAGACATAAAATTCGGGAATCTATAAAGGGTCTCCGAAAACTACATTTTAAGTGCCTTAAATTAACAGTGTGTGTGATATTCCCAGAAAACTAAATTCGTTCTGATTAACTTGAAGGAATGACAAACCGCTAACCATTGCAACAGTAGTTCAATTGATAATGTCTGGTGTTAACAACGAACACCGTTCGAAGAAGGGGTACTTCTGCTAGTCCCCAATAAATTGATTTAAAAGGCGAAGCGACTGGTGGGACGTATGTGCTGTAGCATTGTCCTCTTGGAAGAAAGAGCATTCAATTTCGTTTTCATTTAACTCAGCAATAAACTTGTAAATTATCTCAGAGCCGTAAACATCAGAATTCTCCGAACTGTCAAAACAGATTGGCCCTATTACGCGTGCTCGTGGTATTGCAACAATACGCCAATTTTCTGCGAATGCAGTGGTAATTGTCTTAGTGCATTGGGATTGTCTGAAGACCAAATTCGAGAGTTTTGGGAATTCACATAGCCGGATAAGTGAAACCATGCTTCATTTGAAAAATGCGTTTTATTTAAAACGTCAAGTCCATGTCGATTTATGAATATTTGGAATCATTCACAGTTCATCACTCTTTTTTCCGTAACCAGTTAGTTTTAATTCATGAACCACGGTAACTTTATAAGGGAACAACTGAAGCTTGTCTCTTACAGCTTTATGTGCTGTCGACTTAGAGATTCCTGTTTGTTGAGCTAATTTTCGTGTTGATTTACTTGGACTCCGCAGCATTATATCGGAGGTTTCATCAAGTTTCTCGTCTGTTAAAAGCGTAGGCCTGCCTGTTGGGTAGATTATTGGCTGAGGAATAACCTAACCACCAAGGGAAGATGATTAAGAAAAGGAGGTAGGTTTCGGACTGGAGAAAAAGGATAGAAAAATAGGAGGAGAGTCCCACAAAAGTTATGAATTTAACTTTAAATGCACTTAGAGGCGGTTGCCACTGCAAATCCGTTCTCTGATACCTAAAGTGGGTAAGGACTTTGTCCAAGCTGACGGGAAACTAGGACTTGGGCGGTTTGCAAGAGAGTGGATTTAGTATATTCCCTCTCAAGCATGCATCTGCTTACTATGGGGAAGGGTGATGGTCTGGCAAGACAGAGAGTAACAGATTTATTGTATGTCTGTTCAAAGAAATTCGTTTTTTTTTTTTCAAAGTAATTCGAAGAATGCCAATAATTTAAATCAGGTTTGGAATTTCCAGTTTTCGAAGTTATAGAGTTCCTGAAAAGCGACCAAGTGCTTCCAAGAAGGATAGTGATAAAAAATTATACCTTGGGGAGTAATTTTGGTAAGTGAACCAATGGTTGCATTTGGAAATGGCTAAGCTTTTACTCAGCAAGGAGCCGGCTAAAAGTTTAGACAAAGAGAAACACTTATCTTTTGGAAGACCAACCATAAGTTTTCGGAGAGGATCTCCACAAGCAGGTAGCTGGCGTAGCGAGCTGTACTTGCCTTACTGGCCAGTTAGAATTAGCTATTAAAGCTAAGAGAAACTTTAACGAGATTACCACTAAGAGTTCTTGCTCAAATGCAAGAGTGGTGAAAGCCCTATTAATAGATTTAATGGCATTGAGTAGGGAGAGCCAAGGAAGACAGGATCTTACCTAGCCGTTGTATTAGAGAACTGATGAGTCGAAAAGGAAAGTTTAAATTTATTTAACAATGCAAAAAAGTCTAATAAATTTGACAAGTATATAGTTTCAATTTTTAGTAACAATTTGGGGTCGCAGACCTCCTAACATTTAAAGTTTGCTCCAGGCAATTAACAATTCTTTAGGTATCAAACCTTATGTATTTACTAAAATCTTTGTAAGATTTAAAAAAAAGACAAATAAAGTGATTAAAGTTTAAACATTAAATTGAGTACAAGGAGTGTACTTTAAGAAATTTCCACGTAACTATTTTAGAAAAAGTTACAACTTCGAAAATAACAAAAAAGAAAGCGGGTAGAATAAAGGAGAAGTTCATATAACTTCTTGTATTTATACAGAATTACTGTTGGTTATTATACAAATAATAACTTACTGTGAAACCTGAAGAGAAAGTCAAAAGGAAGGTTCTCGACCTCCTATGTTTAAGTAGGAATCACGAGCCAAATGGGGCAGTTTGCCTTTCGTGAGACCTAGAAATAACTCACTCATGAGTTGAAAGAATTGTTTTCCCTGATTATAAGGTAGAAACAATGTAAGCTTAAACCGTGTATAAAACACGTGGTTATGCAGAAATTAATTAATGATAAACAAGCAAGATGGAAGGGCACTTCGTTAGAGTGACACCTCATAGAAAATGATCTAGAGTTACAATTTTATTAATATGGTTTGTTAGTAGAAGGTTTAGGAAAGATCAGTTGGGATTTAGGATAAATGTTCATGGCCTTATTTAATGTAAACGGACGATCGCGACGCGGTAGAAAAGTTGAACAAGCACTAGTTTTCACTATAGTCTGTTGAATAGATGAAAAGTTCACTGTAGTAACACGAAAGTTTATGGGAAAGAAAGTTATTGCAATGATGAAAGATAACTGGTTGCACTAGGTAGGCGAGAGTCTATTTCTTGAGAAAGTTGTGAATTACAATTAAATGCGCCATAGAACATTCCAACGGTGGAAGAAAATTTAGCTATTGCAGTAATTTATAAGGAAGATTCCTCATTTTTAATAGTATTCCCACAAGTGAGTGAAAAATACATGACGGCAAGACTTGTAGCTAGAGTACAGAATCTGGAAGGTTCCAGAACAGTCCTAATAGAAAAATGGGGCCAAAGTTAATCCAATGGTGGAACGAGCTTAATATTTTATGGACAGCGGGTATTAGATAATATCCCACGTTGTGAGAAGATCTCTCATTTAAATAGCTTAAGAAAAGCTACTTTCTAGTAAGGTTGGCTTAGACAGACAAAAGCTCAACATAGCAAATCCCGCGAAGAATGATTACCGCCCCAAATAAGTAATCTTGCGCTGTCTATAAAATGATCAATAAAAGCATGTGGATAATAAAACTGATGAAGATGAGGTTAAAACCTTAAGTCTGTACTTATCTTGGTTGCATGTCGAAGGTGAAGTTCCCTTTGACGGATACCTAATGTGCCAACATGGCGTATAAAGTAGAGAGTGCCTCTTGGTTTGAGGAGACTGGCTCTAGTTGAGCCTTGACTGACCGAGTCAACTGCCGACTTACAAGTGAGACCCACTCAGCGAAACGCGGAGGGTCCAAGGAAGGGAAATAGTGGGGGTAGGAGACAAAAGGAGAACATATAAGCATGACCAATATTGTAAACTTAAATTCTCTTGAGGAAATGGTCTTCAAAGAGTTGATAGCAGGCGATACTAGCACAGCCTGGTGGGTGAAAAAGTAGACGAAGTTCTCTTGATCACGGAGATAATAGCTGGTGATGGCAACGAGATCTGGTGGCCAGATGGATAAGGAAGTCCTCTTGCACCAGGAAGAATTGAGGAGTTTCAGAGATTCGCTGCTAGATGACGCTAGGTGGGTCATGGAAGATATATATCTAGAACAGACTCACAATGACATAAAAGACATGACCATCAAAGAGAAAATAGAAGATCACTGTTGGTGTTTGATAAAGAGGAAGGAATGAACAAGCAAAGAGCATTAAACTTTATATTCTCTCGCACCGTGTATTCCAAGAATACACCACCTGTTCCCGGTACATCGTGAACTGAGCCAGTCACACGAAATGTATTTATCAAATTCCGAACGGTATCACTTTGAATTAGGAAACTGCGCCTGAAATCTTAATTTTACGTTTTCTGTAAACCGATCGCCTTCACGAAAAACGTATTCCACCAAAAAAAAAAAACTTTTCAGTAGTAAACATTACCGCCTGTATACTGTTGCACTCTTCCAATAATCCATCTGAACGCTCGCTTACTGCATTACACACTGATAACATACACGCTCTCTTATCGCAATACACACTGACGATTTCGACAGCCTACAGCCCACACGCGCGGGAGTCCCCCTTCCAAGGACACAGTGCTGCCAACTAGACCGATGACGCAACCACTCGCAGCTGCACGTAGCCACTCTGGAGAACATTCCCGAGCCCCGTATAATGTGTGTATTACATGTTGTTGATGATGATGTTGATTCTTTTAGGGTGGTTAACTACGGAAAACCATTCCATGATGGCTGAGGTAGGAATCAAACCCACCTCTTCTCAGTTTTACCTCACGATGCTGAGTGTACCCCATTCCAGGCCTCAAATCAGAATTAAATTTCTTGGCAGAGCCGGGATTCGAACCCAAACCTCCTGCTGTCCAGAATGTTGCGTTCTGACACTTACACCAACGCAGCCACCTTCAGACAGGTTGTCCGATACTAGTGTTATTTTGATCACTACTTATTTATTTGCTTACTTTCATACGTTCTTGAAGTGTAGTGGCTAGCATTCTTGGCTTACGCTCCGAAGGTCCGGATTTGATTCCCATCTCTCTCAAAAAAATAAACTCTGCTCTCGGAGCTGGAAAAGTGTTTACTCAGCCTCGTGAGGAATAACTGAAAAGAGGTGGGTTCAATTCCCACCTCAGCTTTCCGTGGTTTCCCACTTCTACTTCAGACAAATGCCGGTGTGGTTCCATACTTAAGGCCACGGCCGCTTTCTATCCAAATCCTTGCCTGAATTACAAATACACACACACTACTGCAGACAACGCAATAATTCAGGTTATCAGATAAATTATACATACAAGTGCACACCCAAGTATTCGGGGCTGAATGACCACGCTGTCTCAGTCCATCAAATGAAACAAGTTGACTGTCTGCCTTCAGTTTAGTTTGTAAACCCGTAGATTGATAAAGACTAATTTTGCCGTTTAATTCCAAGCGTGCGCCAAATTAGAAGAACAGCTTTGAAATTGACCTATATATTTGAGTGGAGAGTGTCCTCAGGTCTAGAAACCACTCAGAAGCTTGCGAGACTCCAGGGGGAAATCACATCACACTTCACATACATCACCTCTCCACTCTCGGTAGAAAATTGATATTTCACAGCTTCTCATTTCTGATCCGAGAACTGGACAATCTTGGCAGCTGATTGAGCGGAGAGATTTATACAGAAGTGTTCAAAGTGAAATTACTACACCAAACCTTACGGTAAATGTGATTGATCGGGTGATTTGTATAACAGCCGGTAATTATACATAATCACCACTGTTGTTTGAGTCTTCAGTCTTTCGACTAGTTTGATGCAGCCCTCCATGCTTCCCTGTCCTAAGCTAATCGTTTCATCTCTATATCGCTACCACAATCAGAGTCAATCTGTTTAACATATTCTAATCTTGGTCTACCCCTACAGTTCTTATCCTCGACCCTTCCTTCTATAACTAAGTTTGCTATTCCTGAGTATCTTAGTATTTGTATACCACTAAATTTGGTAAATGTGATAAATCTATGCTAATATAATAAAGCTGAAGAGTTTGTGTGTTTAAACGCGCTAATCTCTGGAACTACCAGTCCGATTCGCATTTTTTAGCCTACTTTCGATTTTTGCAAAAAATGAAAGTAGACTTATGAGATCAACACAAGGCGAAAAAAGTGTGTCTGTCTGTGTGTGTGTATGTGTGTGTGTGAGTCTGTGTGTGTGTGTGTATGTGTGTGTGTGAGTCTGTGTGTGTGTGTCTGTGTCTGTGTGTGTGTGAGTGTGTGTACTCTGAATGTCTGTCCCCCCCCCCTATCAATTAGAACACGGTGAAACCGAATTGAACGAAATTTGGTACAGAGGTAGCACTAGTAAAGGACACCTCAGTGTCATACTTTATATCGCCGCCATCTTTACCAAAACAGAATGGCGGCCACTCAAATGTTCAAAACGTAAAATCAAATTACGGCTAAACTAATCATCCGATCTCTACCAAATTTGGTGACAACATACCTTTATATAGGACGCGTCTTTCACCCAAAATTCAAGGTCATCGGCCATGCCATTTCAGGATGGCGGCCGTGTGAATTATGCAACCATTTTAATAAATAGCTTAAGACCCACCAATTCCGATTATCGAGCCTAGGGGGGTTTAAGCTATCCTGAAGGTCGTGATCCGTTATTTATTATAATTTAATATTATAATATTATACAGTACGAGTGGCTTAAAAGAGCTGAGCTGTTTGTGTCACACGACAAGATGGCAGCTGTCCTCATGTGCCTGTCTTATATTTCAGTAGTTTTAGTATGTTGTATGTGATATACCGTACTGATACAATAATATAAACTTTGTATGAAATGATCTTTAATGAAGATGTACTGCAGTGAAGAAATCGTTTATTTAAAGTCATTATTTGCCAACAGTTTGTATCTAATATGTCAGTTAAGAACAACTGACGTCATGGATACGGTTAGCTCTGGGCTAGCATGTTAGTCTGACACGCAGTTGACTGGGGATCGAGTACTGCTACAGTTAGGTTTTTTTTTCTTGAATTCTTTTACAAATGATGTGCACGAGCTTTTCCCACAGATACTGAATAAAATGTCATTTAGCTCAAAGGAGAGGATAAAGTATACACTCGTATATTAATAAAATCACAGTCCCAGCATCGCACATAAACAGAAGACATTAGAAAAAGGAGAATAGAAGAACAAGATACACGTTGTCATTAACCACAGCCTTCTTAATGCCTCTGTACGGTGCTGTCCTCTTGTGGGTTATGTGGGTAATATTGTTCCAAACATAACGCTGTGTAAATGCCTGAGCTGGCCTCCTGAAGTATGGCAATTTTGTAATACTGGTAGTTCAACTATTAGCCACGATCGCGCTCCGAATACCTTTAAACCCTGCCAGCTGGATCGCCTCCCTCTTGGCTACTTTAAACTGCCTACTCATTCAACACCCATAGAACACTGCCATCGTAGTACATTACGATGGCAGTGCATAGGCGTACAAGATAAAGATTAATTCACTGATAGGTCGCAGCACCACCTACTGTGATTGGGGCGGAAGATTCTTAATTTTGCAGGCTGGCTTAATATAGAGATTAACGGACGTGAATGCATTACAATAAGTTAGTAGTTTTGTTATTCAATCATCATAAAGTATATAATATTGATCTTGACACTTACTGGCTTATTATCAATATAAAAGAAAACAAACAATACATTGTGGTTGGGGTGATTGTTTTAGGGATGAGGACAAAGAGTCATAAAGATACCCATACATTTAGGAGAAAGTAGGCTATATGTTCTTTGCTGAACATCTTGTTTTGTATATGATAGCCAGATTCAAGCGGAATAGTTTAGGCTATGTAGCATTAGACTACACCTCTCATGTAACCTTAAAGATTGATTTTTGTGCAGTAAGTCGGAAGAACAAGCGCCCACGAATAGCTCTATCGCATGCGCTGGGGTTATGGTTAGTGATACGTACACCGTTTCACCGATCTGAACCAAAATGTGTATACTTACCCTTTGGAACCTTGCGAGTAACACTGTCTACGTGAAATTTATGACAGACCAGTTCATTCCCTGCATTTACGCCCTTTGGCAAAAATCTACACCGTTTCACCGATCTGAACCAATATTTTTAAACTTACCCTTTGGAACCCTGCGACTAACACTGTTTACATGAAATTTCGGAGAGACCACTCCATTCACTGCATTTAGGCCCTTTGGAACAAATCCACACCGTCTCACCGATCTGAACCAATATTTGTATACCTTTGGAAACCTGCGAGTAACACAGTCTACATGAAATTTCGGACAGACCACTCCATTCCCTGCATTTAGGCCCTTTGGCACAAATCTACACCGTTTCACCGATCTGAACCAAATGTGTATACTTACCCTTTGGAACCCTGTGAGTAACATTGCCTACATGAAATTTATGACAGACCAGTCCATTCCCTGTATTTAGGCCCTTTGGCAAAAATCTACACCTTTTCACCAATCTGAACCAAAATTTGTATACTTGCCCTTTGGTACCCTGCGAGTAACACTGTCGGCATGAAATTTTGGACAGACCACTCCATTCCCTGCATTTAGGTCCTTTGGCACAAATCTACACAGTTTCTCCTAATTGCACCAAATTTTACATACACTTTGAAACCCTGCTGGTAACACCGTCCACTTGATATTTTGAACAACGCTCTCCATTCCCTACATTTAGAATAACAGACAAAATGAACTTGAAAACCACGTATTAAGGCCCTTGAACCATTCGTGCCCGTAGTAGTGTAACTGTAACAGTATTTTAATAAGTATATTGTTGATGGACAGTTCGGGATGCATCATGTCACCCCTACCAGTGTTCTGGTGCAGAATTGTGAAAATAGTTGCATCTTGCGCTGTTTATAAATTGCAGTCACGGGGAGTAATTAGTTCAAAAGGATCTCTTAGGCCCCTTAAAACAGTTATCATCATGAAAATATTATGCCTCTGTATAAGTGCGATGGTGTTGGCGCAGTACATTGAGGTTACCAGCAGGAGGAAGCAGAACGAGTGAACAGAGCTTGGCTTCCAGTTCTTAATCCCCTCAAGCCTGCCCTCATTGACCGTCGTAGACGAGAAGATGCAACAGAAGAGCAGCCCTGTCCTTGATGCATTACGTTTATGTGGTACGCCGTTGCTATGGTAGCCTCCATGTGTGGGTTGTTGACTGTTTATATATCTTCTGTTTACTTGTTTTACCTCGCTTAATGTAACCTGTGAACATGCTGAACGCAGTTTTAAGCGAAACGTCAGGACAACAAAATGTCCTTAGAACACGGCCTATAAGCCTGCGAAACAAACATTCCAAGAACTATTCTTGTTTGTCGAGTATGGGGGAATGGCGAAATGTTTAGTGTGTTTTAAGATACTTCAATATGTGAAAAAAATCAACCTCCAGCGTCATTATTAAGTATTATTTATTTATTGGTTAATTCCCCATAAGGAGAGCGTTACAACACAATCAATGTTCATGTTTCATTCTGGCCCTTTCTTCTTTTTTCCCAGAAACCTCTCATATACACACTATGATTCCTCTTTCTCTCCTCCGTCCACTTCTTTCCCGGTGCCTCTCTTTGGGGGTTTGCTCAAACTTCTGTTGTCTAAGTTTGTATGTATGTGCCCCTGTCTTCTGTAGAGATGTTTAGTTTCTTGAGGTCTTCCACAGTTTCCTTTATCCAATTGGTTTTCAGTGTGCTTTTCGTAACTATATTAAAAATTTTCTTGGTCAGTCTGTCTTCGGTCATCCTATGTATATGTCCATAACATTTTGCCCTTCCTTTCCTGATGTTGTTTGTAATCGTCTTTGTCTGTTTGTACAGTTCTATTGTCGGTCTCCTTATCTATATTCCCTCTTTCTGAACAGGCCCGTAGATCTTTCTCAGAATTTCTCTCTCTTGTTTTTCTAATTCCTTGAATTATTAAGTATTATTATTATTATTATTATTATTATTATTACAAGCGTCCGTGGCTTAGGCGGCAGCTCGCCGGCCTCTCACCGCTGGGTCCGTGGTTCAAATCCCGGTCACTCCATTTGAGATCTGTGCTGGACAAAACGGAGGCAGACAGGTTTTTCTCCGGGTACTCCGGTTTTCCCTGTCAAAATTTCATTCCAGCAACACTCTCCACTATTATTTCATTTCATCTGTCATTCATCTAATCATTGCCCCAGAGGAGTGCGTCAGGCCTCGGCAGCCGGCACAGTTCATATCCTCGCCGCTAGATGGGGGCTTCATTCATTCCATTCCTGACCCGGTTGGAGACTGGAAGCAGGCTGTGGATTTTCATTTTCATTATTATTATAATTAGTATTATTATTATTTTATTATTATTATTCTGTATGCGTGATTGGAAGGTGATTTTTCAACAAATGTTTACTTGTATTTTATTATTTGTCATGATACCAATGGGCATTGCATTATGTTCTGCCTGTGTTCAATAGCATAACCACATTCATTATACAATTTAATTTTTTTTATTAAAGTAATACATTTATATTATTAATCTATATATATAAAAATCAATGTAACGTGATAGTTTGTCTGTGGGTGTGTCTGTGGGTATGTCTCCTATGCGTTCATATACCAGTCATCCGATTGCGATGAAACTTGGGTGAGATGTTGAGTACACTCCAAGGAAGGTTTCTGACTTAGTAAATCCATTTTACAATAGGTAGCGCACGCGTAGATTCAACAAATGAGTGACGATGCGCGAAGCGTTTCAAACAAGTCGCGTATGTGTTCATATACCATTCGTCCGATAGCGATGAAACTTGGGTGAGATGTTGTATACACTTAGGTGAATGTTTCAAAATTAGTGAATACATTTCACAGTAGATAGCGCACGAGTAGATTCAACAAATGAGCGACGACACGCAAAGTGTTTCAAAAAAGTCCCGTATGCATTCATATACCATTCGTCCGATAGCTATGAAACTTGCGTAAAATGTTGTGTACACTTCAGGGAAATTTTCTGGCTTATTAAATCCACTTTACAATAGGCAGCGCACGAGTAGATTCAACAAATGAGCTACGACGCGTGAAGCATTTCAACAAAGTCACGTATGCGTTAATATACCATTCGTCCGATAGCGATGAAACTAGGCTGAGATGTGTGCACTCCAGGGAAGGTTTCTGGCTTAGTAAATTCCTTTAAAAATAGGAAGAGCAGGAGCAGAATCAACAAATGAGCGACGACGCGCGAAGTTTTTCAACCAAGTCCCATATAAGGTCATATACCATTCATCCGATAGCGATGAAACTTGGGTGAGCTGTTGTGTACACTCCAGGGAAGGTTTCTGGCTTAGTACATCCATTTTACAATAGGTAGCGCAGCAGTAGATTCAACAAATGAGCGATGACACGCGAAGCGTTTCAACAAAGTCCCGTATAAGGTCATATACTATTCGTCTGACAGTGATAAATGTTTGGTGAATTGTTGTGTACACTCCAGGAAAGGTTTCTGGCTTAGTTAATCCATTTTACAATACGAAGCGCACGTTTAGATTCAACAAATGAGTGACTTCGCGCGAAGCGTTTCGACAACGTCCCGTATACGTTCACATACCATTCATCCGATTGCGATGAAACTTGGTGAGATGTTGTGTACACTCCAGGGAAGGTTTCTGGCTGAGTACATCCATATTACAATAAGTAGCGCAAGAGTAAAATCAACAAATGAGCGACGACACGCGAAGCGTTTCAACCATGTCCCGTATGCATTCATATACCATTCGCCCGATAGCTATGAAACTTGGGTGAGATGTTGTGTACACTTCATGGAAGGTTTCTGGCTTAGTAAATCCACTATACAACAGGCAGCGCACAAGTAGATTCAACAAATGAGGGACGACGCGCGAAGCGTTTCAACAAAGTCCCGTATAAGGTCATATACCATTCTGCCGTTAGGGGTGAAACTTGGGTGAAATATGGTGGACACTCCAAGGAAGGTTTCTGGCTTAGTAAATACATTTCACAGTAGGTAGCACACGAGTAGATTCGACAAATGAACGACGACACGCGGAGCGTTTCAATACACTCCCCTATGTCTTCATATCCCATTAGTCCGATAGCGATGAAACTTGGGTGAGATGTTGTGGACACTTACGTGACGGTTTCTAACTTAGTAAATACATTTTACAGTAGGTAGCGCACGAGTAGATTCAACAAATGAGTGACGGGGCACGAATCGTTTAAACAAAATCCGGTATGCGTTCATATACTATTCATCCGATTGCGATGAAACATTGATCAGTTATTGTGTACACGCCAGGGAAGGGTTTCGACTTAGTAAATCCATTTCACAATAAGTAGCGCAAGAGTAGATGCAACAAATGGGTGCCGACGCGCGAAGAGTTTCAACAAAATCCCCTATTGGGTTCATATAACCTTCTTCGATTGCGATGAAACCTTGATGAGTTATTGTGTACACGCCAGGGAAGGGCTTCGACTTAGTAATACATTTCTCAATAGGTAGCGCACGAGTAGATTCAACAGATGAGTGACAGCGCACGAATCGTTTAAACAAAACCCCGTATACGTGCATATACCATTCATCCGATTGCGATGAAACATTGATGAGTTATTGTGTACACGCCAGGGAAGGGTTTCGACTTAATAAATGCATTTCACAATTGGTAGCGCACGAGTATATGCAACAAATAGGTGACGACGCGCGAAGCGTTTCAACAAAATCCCCTATGCTTTCATATAACCTTCTTCGATTGTGATGAAACCTTGATGAGTTATTGTGTACACGCCAGGGTAGGGTTTCGACTTAGCAAATTAATTTCTCAATAGGTAGCGTACGAGTAGAATCAACAAATGAGTGACAGCGCACGAATCGTTCAAACAAAATCCCGTATACGTTCATATACCATTCATCCGATTGCGATGAAATTTTTGAAAGTTGTTGTGCACGCTCCCACGATTGATTCTAAATTAGAAAATCCATTTTACGATAGCATAGGAGCAGTTAACGGAAATTGAAAAACATGTTGTGTATCCAAAAGCACTTCAAAAAACAGAATTTCAACGCCAACACTTTCTTTGATTGGCATTGCAACGCATGCCGGGTACAGCTTGTAAGTAATAAATGTTTAAACCCTATAGGTTAACAGAGCGAAATATACCTTTTATAATGCGCAAGTATTACTATAAAGAATACTACGCTCGCCTAGTTTAGTGGAGTCCCCTACTGCTGGGCATTGTTAATTTCTGATCTGAGGGTTGGAACAGCGCACACTCACTTCGTGAGGCAGAACTGAGAAGTGGTAGGTTCGATTTTCACCTCGGCCATCCAAGAAGTGGTTTTCAGTGGTATTCCCAACTTCCAATCCAGGCTAATGCTGGGATGGCTCCTAACTTAATGCAACGGCTGCCTCCTTTCCAGTCTTCGACTGAATTACAAAAAGTATACACACTACTACAGATTATCATACAAATCCTACACACTTCCAAATACACGGGGCTAAATGAATATGTTATCAAAAGCCCTAAATGAATTAATATAAACAACAAAACAATGATTCTACAAAAAGAGATTATTTTAAACTGAAGTTATAGTTGGTGCAAGAATACACATATCAGCAAATTTAAGTTCTCCATTCCAAGCATAACACATTTTATTAGTTTACTGTTTCAACATACAAACTTGCATGTGTTGTAGGAATTTGCTGTTCATCAGTGTCAGCCATGGCATCAAGGAGGGAAGAGGTCCATTATCAGGTGCTATAGCCTACTGTTATACCTTAGCAAGTACGAAGAAAGGAGCATTCCTTAACACATACTTTTAGGAGTACCAGATTCCATTACTGTATTTTTCCTACGTGTGATCTTGACTCTCTCTGTTATTTTTTCTTCGTTGACAACTTTTTATATAATACATGATGATTTTTTGCAGCATTGAGTGTTTTTCTAGTTTTTCAATGAAAGTCCTATTTCTCCTTTCCCTTTCTCAGCATGTCATAGAAATTACTGTATTGGTGTGCGATGATATTGTTTTCGTATTCCACCCTTCAAAATTGGAGAACTGGATATATTTTAAAGGAAATATGAAATGAGCTATAGAAATTTTGTGAAATCCAATTAATTTTCTGAATGTTCATCCTCCTATTGAATTCGGCACTCATTTACACTATCAAATTTAGTGTAATGGGGATCCAGTTACACCACCTGTTTCCTTAGCATTCTCTCTTAAAAAATTTACTGGTATTGCTAACAGCATCAAGTGTTTTTTGATATGAATATTATCCCAGTAATTTTCCTTTGTATTTTATTCTAGGAAGTAATTGGTCATAATTGGTCCTACTGTGGTTCATTGGGAGGGACCATTTTTTAAGCTGGACAATACGATGCTGTAGGCCATGTAGTAGCCTAATTCTTGTCACCAATGCAATGTGCTCTAATTGCTACTGAAAGTAATTTAAATATGTAAATTATAGAAGAATTAATAACAAAAAATATAGATGAGATGGTTGGTTATGTCCTAAATGCTGTGATTGTTCATTTCAGAGTTCTGGAATTCACAATTTCCCACTTTGGTATTATTTTTATTATTATTATTTCTGTTATTGGTATTTTGAATGTGATTTATTTGTTGTAGATCATATTATCTCCACACTTATAAACGTGCTATATTCTATCGCGAAGATTGTGATTTTCGGAACTTTGAAGTGGACACAGCATTGAGAACGAGAATATTTAGCGAAACGATGGGAAGGGGCGGGATAGAGGGGAGGGGTTGAGAGGGGGTAGTGTTTACAAAACTGCTTATAGGTGGCGCTACGGGTCGACATGTTGGTAGTACGGCGGCCATTTGCCAGATAGCGCTTAAGTCTTAGGTGCCAAGAATCAGCATGGTTTTCGGCCATCTGTAGTAAGGTAATCTGTAGGGGTAGGGTAATTCGAATATATACGGTTGGTATGAGTTTCAGCCACCCGCCACCTACAGCGCTAGTTGTAAGTAAACAACTAATGGTGACTCGTTTGGAAAAGTGGTCTCGCAAAGAGATCCGCTCAGTGATTCGATTTATGTGGGCGAAACATGTAACCACGGCCAAGACCTATCTTCCATCATGACAACGCGCGACCCCATATAGCCCAGAAGACCACTACGCTGTTGAAGCGGTTTCTCTGGGACATCATTGACCACCCTCCCTACAGCCTGGACCTCAGACGTGGCTGAACACGCGAGGACAGAATTGTTACCAGGAGTGAATATCCAAACTCATCCCACGAAGCGACAAGTGCCTAAACTGATATGGAGACTATGTCGAAAAATAATGATGATGATGGTAATTCTTGAAGGGGCCTAATATCTAGGTTATCGGCTCCTAATGGTCTGGGTGATAGCGAAAATGACAAGGAAATGGAAACTAGAACGAAAATTAAGTGCGACTGAAAATACTTAACTTACAAAATGTAACTCAGATTGAAACGACTCACAAAATGGAGAGTGGGCAAAATGCAAAGTAGAGTCAAAATACTTACAAAATGCAATTGAAATTCAAAATACTTACAAAATGCTAATGAGATTGAAAATCCGGACAAAATACTTACATAAGGCAATTGGAATTGAAAATACACAATGCAATTTAGATTGAAAACCTCCCATTTCAGATCCAAAATACTCACGAAGTGCAATTGAAATTCAAAATGCAGTTGAAATTGAAACTGCTTACAAAATGTATCGAAAAATAACCTAATATATGTACTATCAGTTGGCTGTATTGGTTGTGTGAAATAATTTACACTTTTCACTGCAGGCTTTGTAACTTTAGTTTCTGATCACCCCTTGTAGGAATACATCTTATTGAGGCTCAATGCAATTAGAGCTTCATGAGCATCAATTGTCTGTTATTGCGCAAGCTACCCTCTGAGTGTCAATTAACAAAGCTTGCACCCGGCATCCGAGGCCATACGATATTATTATATGCAGCGTTCGCAGCATTCCCCCCCTCCCGGAGATCCGATTGGGGGAATAGAAACTCCAGATAATAATTTTGCATTGAACTGAGCCATTGCTATGTGAATTTATAGGGATATCCTTGAGGATCTTGAATGCAGAGGTTTTCCGTTGCCTCCTGCATACAAATGCCGTTGACCAGAATTGGTTTCCCCGCCTTCAGAGATAATTTATTATCCCATGGACAATAGTGTACCCAATTCTATACCTATTAGTCTGTTCTCAGAGAGAATGTTGGAGCAAGATATAGGGGATCTCCTTATACCGGTAGATAATAATAATATCGTATGACCTCGGATACCGGGTGCAAGCTTTGTAATTTGACACCCAGAGGGTAGCTTGCATGTGGAATTTCGTTGTTCCATGAAGCACTATGAAAGTCAAGGAGGTTAGATATCTAAGCTCCTTGAACACCATAGCACTTTCTAGTATAGAAATGAGGAACTTTGTGTTGGCGGAAACTCCCGAGATTAATTTTGCCATTATGAAGACGGCCTACTGAATTCAAATGGGTTATTTGACATGCCAACATCGTATGACATGCGTGTCGTATTTTTGCAGCCTTTCAAACATCACTTACCATGGCCAGGAGCGAACCTGCAATCTTGGGGTTAGTAGACCGACACGCTATCCACTCACCCACCGTGGAAAGTCATACCGGTAGATAAATACAGGTTATTAAACAAGTGCACAGGACAAAATGTCCTACGATATTGTAAGACAATGGGGGTAAGGGAATTTGTGTAGGAAAGCTCCCTCAGGATAGCCGCTGTCAACGCCTGGATGCAAACCCCCGGTCTCCGGACTTGTTGCAGCACCCCATTGCGGCTGTGGTGCGCCATTTAACGCGCCGCGGGTGGAGAAATATATTCAAATGAGCTCATTAAGGGAAGCTGCTGGTGCTGTGGAGTTACATTCCTTGCTTACTCAGCCATTATAAAATGTGCATTTTATATTCCTGCGCCAATATTGAAGAACACTCAAATGGAATGTATCTCTATAATTCCCCGAAGCGTGTATAAGCTCTGCAGCTTTGTTCACTGGCATTGATTTTGAATTCGTTCTCGGAGCTGCAATATCACCGTCAGCTGTGTTATATTTTCTGGGGCAGAGGAATTAGTTCCATCATTTTACCACTCAAACAGAATAGACTACAGGTTAAAACAGGCTAAACCCCTGAGTATATCAGGTAATACAATAATAATAATAATAATAATAATACAGTGGAACGTGGCTAATTCGAACTTCTATAATTCGAATTTTTCTCTCTGTCCGTAGCATTTTATATACAATCAGTGCTAAAAAAATCGCGGTTAATTCGAATTATATTTTGGATAATTCGAAATTTTTAGTGTAAAATCGGAAGCCAAACAGTTGGGACAATTCACGAAAAAACTGTTCCGAGTGCAGCCCAAGCAACAACCTTAGGCGGGTTTTTTAGAAAGTAGAAATGACGTAAGCGGTTCTGTTTTCCGTTCCTTAAATTTGTTAGATTCTTTTGTTATGTCTGAGAAACTTAATTGCAGGATACAGGTAAAAATCTCGAACTATTTTGAAAAACAGTAGATTTCTCTATGACTTAACTAGATTGCTAGATTAGTACTGTCGTTAAATAGGTGAATAGTACATTTTGGTTTTATTAGCCTAATTTCAATTTTGAAAAAATAGGCTTATGAGATCACCTTTTGTCCGTGTGTGTGTGTGTGTGTGAGGTGTGTGTGTGTGTGTCCCTAATAAATTCTAAACGGCTGAAACGATTTCAATGAAACTCGGTAAGTTCATAGCACTATTCCGGGTGACTCCGACCGTGCCCCTCAAATTTTGTTACGTCTCACCAATCCAACATGGCGGCTGTGCGAAATATGTCACCAGCGTTCAATATCTCCGAAACTATTCCCGATATCACCCTGGAATTTTCCACGGCGATAAAGGGAACTCCTAGAAGTTCATCTATGTGACATTTGAAAAACTGGTAACTACAAAACCAACATGGCGGCGCACGCAAATTCGCGACTTTTAAATAGACGTTTCTAGCGATTTAACCAACCAAACGCAATAAAACTTGGTACAGTATATGCTTATACACATTGTAATGCACCGACATCGAACACCATTCAATTGTTTACATAACCATAAGATGGCGGATGTGCGAAATATTACACCGGCATTCTATATCTCTGAAACTATTAGCGGCATCACCCTGAAATTTTGTACGGTGATAAAGGGCACTACTGGAAGTTCATCTATAAGACTTTCAAAAACCGGTTAACTACAAAACAATCATGGCGGCCAAGCGAATTTGAAAATTTTAATAGACCTTTCTCGCGATTTAATGTTCCAAACGCAATGAAATCTGGTACAGGAAATGTTTATACACATTGTAATGCACTGGTATCTAATTTAGTTCAATTGATTACATAACCTCAAGATGGCGGCCGTGCGAATTTTAAAATTAAGTTTTTATTTCTTGTGTCGTAATCATGCGATCTAAGTGAAAGTTTGAATAATGAACCTACGCAATGATTTTCCCTTATTGGTACATGACTCAATGGTCTATACATAGTGTGCCTCTCACCAAGGCGGTCCGGGTTCGATTCCCGGTCAATGCATGTGAGATTTTCGAAGTGAAATGCCATGTCCTGTGGTTCGGATTCCACGTAAAAAGGAGGTCCCGTGGCTCATAATCACAAGATTCAAGGTCACGTAAAACTACAATCTTCCTTCCTTCCTTTTTGGTCTATACATATAACAATCCAACATGGCGACCATCCGACTTATTTAGATGGATATCAATATCTACGAATCTATTACAGCAATCAAACTGATTTTTTTAATGTTCATAGGGGCTATGAACATAAGTTCACCTATGGGACTTTCAATAACCAGGTGATCACAAATCCAACATGGCGGCGACGCATAATATAAATATTCACATGGAAGTTTCTCGCAATTTAACCATCCGAGTGCAGTGAAACTTGGTACAGTAAATCCTTATACGAATGTTAATCCACTGGCATTTAATTTATTTCAATTGTTTCCATAACCACAAGATGGCAGCTGTGCGAAATTTTAAAATCTCCTTGTTACTTGTTGTGTCCTAATCATGCGATTGAAGTTTGATAGCTACACGTACACAATAATCTTCATGTAACAGTACATAACTCTAGGACCTACATATATAAAATCCAACATGGCGACCATCCGAAATATTTAGTCGGTTCTCAATATCTACGAATCTATTACAGCAATCAAACTGAAGTTTTGTATGTTGATAGGGGCAGTTAACATAAGTAGCGTATATGAAAATAGGCTGTATAGTTCTTCACGGAACTACTTGTTTTTCATTTGAAACTTTTGATGTTATTCACGATACAGTCTTTATCAAGTACCGCTGTCTGTTAATCTGCTTTGAGGGCCGATAACCTAGATGTTAGGCCCCTTAAAACAACAATTATCATCATCTAATCTGCTTTGTGGAACGTAAATCATTATGTACGCGTAATACAATATATCTTCTCTATCCTTTTCAAAGAACTTTCTTAATTCGAATTTTTGGATAATTCGAATTTTTTTACTGGTCCCTTGAGGTTCGAATTATCCAAGTTCCACTGTATAATAATATCGTATGGCCTCGGGTGCCGGGTAAAAGCTTTGTTAATTGACACCCAGTGGGTAGCTTGCATGTCGACTTTAGTTGTTACTTGAAGCACTATAAAAGTCAAGGAAGTTAGATATCTAAGCTCCTTGAACATTATAGCGCTTTCTAGTAGAGAAATGAGGAACTTTGTGTTGGCGGTAACTCCCGAAATTAATTTTGCCATTATGAACACGGCCGACTGAAATCAAATGGGTTCTTTGACATGCCAACATCATATGACATGGTGTCTTAATTTTTGCCGCCTTTCAAAAATCACTTACCACGGCCAGGAGCGAACCTGCAAGCTTGGAGTTAGTAGACCGACACGTTGACCACTCACCCACCGTGGCAAGTAAATAAGCTCTGATTACATAAATTCTCAATTAGATATATTCATATGTCGATAGGCATCGTATCGATACATGAGCATAGTGAGTTGAATGATTCTCTCCGCGGGTGAGAGGCAGGCCCCGGCACAATGTTTGCAAAGTAATGAAGCTCTGATTAATATAGAGTCTCAATTAGATATAATTCGATATATTTGTATGTCGTTAGGTATCGTATCGATGCATGAGCATTGTGAGTTAAATCAATCTCTCAGCGGGTAGGAACCAGCCCTAGCACATTGTGCACCAAGTAATGACGCTCTAATTACAAGGAGCCTCAATTTACGACGCCATTTCCGGCAGCGCTCTATCAATGGGAAGATACTGTAGATCTCAGACTCACTGCTTCGAATAATGCAATCATCTCAACGGTTACATCACTGTCATGGGTCAATTATTTAAATTCACTTCACACAACACAAGGCATGTAAGTGTGGAGGAGATTGGCCAATGAACATGATTTACACGTCCTCTAAAGTCTTAAGACTTTGTTGCTGGTCGCTGACAATTTATGGCGCCATCTTGAAATGGCGACGATGATTTGTTGTTTCATTTAGGGCCTTGGGCATCGTGGTCATCAACTGTATGTGTAGATTATCGTGTCGGAAGCCATTTATCATTGTTGTCTTAGTAGGAATGTGGGAAAATCCCAAGGTGGGAAAACAGATAACGAGATAGCAGCGAGCTCAATGAAATTCCGTCCAGTTCAATGTAACCAGTGGAAGTGGTTGCACGAAAACGGATCCCACGTCGCTCAAACAACAAGCTAAGTTCATATCTAATTCCAACCTGACCATTTCAACAATCACAGATATGTTTTATTGGCTTTCACGGTCAGTAAATTAAACCTTAGCAATTTTACTAGGTTTATGCAGTGTCTTGTGTAGGGTTTCGCCTAGTAACGCCAAGCTAGATCATCAGCAGGCTCTCCGTGTCCGTTTCCGGACGCCCACAGGAGTAGCGAACTGCGCGCTACCTCCAGAAATGGACACCAGGGGCCCGCTGATGAGCCAGCTCAGTGTTCCTAGGCGAAACTCCACAACAAGACACGGCATGAGCCTAGAAAAGTTTTAATCACAGATAATAGACTAAGCAAGCAAACTTGAAGGTCAATAACCACTAACAATATCTTAACAAAACAAATCACATAGGCCTACAGGGTGTATCTAAATTCGCATTACAGACTTTGAGGGACTGTAGTAGTGACTAAGGCGGTTAAGTTTAGCATAGGAACTTGTATCCGGAAACCTACCGTCTTCCCGCTACCCGCAAAAACAACTACATCACACGTTCATATCTACCGCGTTTAAGACACCACTGACTAGAGTACGTACCTGATGTCCCATATTCCCTACAGGTTTGGTGACATTCCATACCTTCTTCGCGAAATCTCACGGGTGCCGCGTACTTGGTATTCTTTGCATGAGTTCTTATACGAGGTGCACCACCTCAATTTTCACTTGTGATACGAGATTATCTGCAGCACAGATTTGGGCAACAGTGGATAGGTCGTGGTGGCCCGAATGCTTCGCCTGCACGTTCACCCGACTTGCCACCACTGGACTACTACCTGTGGGGTCTTATGAAAACCTTGATTTACGGGACCCCTGGGGAATCCGAGGAAGACCTAGTGCCGCGGGTTATGGCTGCGGTGGATGTTGGAGCACCAGGAATTGGTGATCGTGTGTACCAGAAGATGGCACGGAGGTACCGTGTCTGTGTTAACGTCGGTGGTCGTCACATCGAGCTCCTCCTGTAATTGGACCCAGACGACAAGCGGCAGGAGTCGGACAGAGCGCCTAAAATGCGAGAGTAGTGAATGTATGATGTGGTGGTCTCAACGTTTGTATTGGGAATTTAGGAACACCCTGTATAACTAACAAATCTTGACAAGTTGCGCGTGTTTATAAGAGCTGTTGTAACTAAATAGATGTACAATTGTACATACTAGCGGACCCGTGAGAGAACTCTCGCATAATGTGTTGTGTGCGCCCCTTGTCTACAGACTACCCGCCCAGCCCTAGTGATATGCGGGCTGTACGCGAAACAGTTCTACCAGGGGCTATCATCTTGTTTATTTGTTTAAAAGCACTTTATAAGCAAATAAATAAAGGCTATTTTCGTTGACTTTTCAAGAAATGCAAGTTTTTTTCATGTACTATTGAAACGATTTGGAAGATTTTGGTACAAACCACACCTTCTAACTCCCTCTGGTTTAGCAGCTTGAATTTTGTGAAACATTCACCTTAGCGTATTATATAATACGATTGTAAATACCATCACCCACACACTTGTAGACATAGATTCAGAGGCTTGACGCTCCAAACTGGTCATCCAAGTGAATTCGGTGTCGGTGTTGTTTCGTTTGAGGGGCTTGGATACCGTGGTACATGAGTGTGTGTGTAGAATCTGTCTGACATCCTATGTTATTGTGGTGTCTGAAGTAGCGTGTGAAGTTGGAAGTCAGGTGAGAATTGGGGAGGAAGCAGTCTTGGAACCATCCCGGCATTTGCCTGGAGTAGAAATGGGAAACCACAGTAAACCACTTCCAGGATGGCTCAGGTGGGAAATCAAACCCACTTCTTCTTGTTTATTCCTTACGAGGCTGAGTGTACCCCGTTCCAATCCTAAGACTAGAATTGAATTTCTTAGCAGAGCCAGGAAGCGAATCCGGACCTCAGGGGTCCCAGGCGCCACGAGGCATTCTGAAATCATCTCCATGTACACGGAGCTGATGACCATACTTGTCTCGAGCGCCTGGAATAAATTAACAGCACAACAAACATAAAATAAACTATAGAAACTCAATTTTATACAGTTTGTTGCCCTGATCATCTCCAAACAGTTCTCCAACATGATTGAAGGAGCGAGCAAGCGAGGGAAGTAAAAATGAAAGCGCACGTCGCGTCGCCTTATTGGCCGAGTTATTGGAAATAACCCAGTCGGTGCTGTTCGGCGCGGTGCGGAGTATTGAATCAGGAACAGCGGGCGAGCTGGCCAATCAGCAAGCGGATATCAGCCGTGGAGACATTTACATTTTCAATTAACTGATAGGACAAGAACATAATGACCATGACGAGTTCATCTTCGTGCGATGAGTAACAAGGGACAGGAGTCCATACCAAGTGAGAGGTTGATAATTCATGTTATACACGTGCTTAAATTACTAGAATATTTTTGTGATATTCGCTTAAGGGGGAACATACCGTACAGC
Source organism: Meconema thalassinum (assembly GCA_946902985.2). Classification (NCBI taxonomy): domain Eukaryota; kingdom Metazoa; phylum Arthropoda; class Insecta; order Orthoptera; family Tettigoniidae; genus Meconema; species Meconema thalassinum. The sequence goes on from OX336393.1 coordinate 184,856,347, forward strand.
TTAAGGATCCAAAACTATAACTACCTTAATATTATAATCGTGCCTGTCATAGATCTTGTACAAGGTCATTATCTATGTGCGCCCCGATAAACATGGCAAACTAAGCCGCCTGTGACTGGAGCAGATCGCGGGTGCGCGTACGCGGTTCAGCCGGTGTCAGGGGCGTTCCGCTGACTCATATCGTTAGTTCACACCTGTTTTGTTATTCATATGGACGTGTATCTGCAAATCTTAGACGTTAGTACGGCTCGTTTAGTGAGTATTGTGATTACTGTGATTGTTGGTCATGCCTAGACACCAATTCACATTGCGCACGTGTGTACCTAATCCATAGTTCATATATGAAAAGCAGAAAATCTTGTTCTGAAACGAAATTTTCGAAACAAGTTTCCAGGAAGATAAGACCTGTGCCTAATGCCAGTACAATTAAGAGGCTCGCTAATCAAAACAGGCTCCGTAAATAATAAAAGAGTTGACAGACATTCGTTCATCAGATGATGTCAGGTGTGAGTTACAAGAGAGGGAGGACATTTTCAGCATCGCTTATGAGCACATTATTGAACATGATTGGTAAAAGTGTGGAAGTGCGTGCCAACCACCGGCTGAACCGGGTACGTGAGTCAGCAATCTGCGTCAGTCACAGTCGGCTTAGCTTGGCGTGTTTATCGAGACGCACATAGATGACTCCGTACAAGGAAACACATGCATCTTGCTATTAGAAGCGAAGTTAAATTTTCAAAATTAAAATCGTAACTATGTGTATCCATTTTTCAAAATGTGGTTCTTGTTTTGTGATGAACTTGACCATTTCCCTCATATCTCCCCAGGTTTATAGGAATTTTTGAACTTTTTTTTTCAGTGGGTGCTAGCAAACCCTTAAGCTACAAAATGAAACTTACGCATTTCCACATTATTAATTAATTAAGCGTTATTGTTTTCTTTTTTTTATGAGAAAACTCAAAAATATGTTTAACGTGTCACAGAAAGCCTAATTAAAGCCACATAGGTTTGAGTGATATTCAATTCGTAGCTTAAGGTTTAACACCTAATTTTAAGAAAGAAAAGTTCAAAACTTCCTACAAACATGGAAGATATTAGGGCAAAGGCAAAGGCCAACTTTCGAAACATTTTTAAAAATAGTTACGATTTGAATTTTGGACATTTAAAACTTTGTTTTTAATAGCAAGATGTGTGTGTTCCCTTAGAAATGTATATATTTGTTGTGCAAGATTTATTACAGTCGCAGTTATAATATTCAAATTGTTATTGCTTTAGCTCCATAAGCTATATGTTCCCCCTTAAAGACACGTCAGGTGTGTTAAAATAATCTGAGAATAATTTCTTCATACTTGCATAGATAGATGGATGATTTTATTTATTTATTTATTTATTTATACTTTTATCGTTGTGGCCACTAGGGACCGCGAGATCTCAATTGTTTTTCTTCTTGTTAGTCCACCACACCTTCATCCTTTCGGAATGGGATTTCTTCCATCCATTCGAGTGAACATATATATTGCTGCGTTTTACATCCTCTTGATAAACCTGACGGAGTTTTTGTTTCAATTGGGTTCTGAGCAAGATGTCGGATTCAAAAATGTCAAACTTTAACAAGTCCTTATCCACTTCCACCAGCCAAAGAGGCATCACCTTTAAACCACGGAAGTATGATAATAGACGGTTGGAGAATCTACTGACTGTTATTCTGAGGAGGTGGGCATAGAATGTTATTCTCCGTTTCCGGATTGCACTTGAGATCTTCTCAGTTTGGGAGTATACTTCTGAATTACTCCAGAGCTTGTAACTTCCATCTTTGAACTTAGGACCAAGAATTTTCCTAATGATCTTTCTTTCCTTAACTTAAAATCTCTCGATCGGGCCAGCTGCGTGGTTTGTTAGGCATTTCACTGCATACAGTGTTTACAACAGTTTGATAGTGTTATTTATTTATTTATTTATTTATTTATTTATTTATTTATTTATTTATTTATTTATTTATTTATTTATTTATTTATTTATTTATTTATTTATTTATTTATTTATTTATTTATTTATTTATTTATTTATTTATTTATTTATTTATTTATTTATTTATTTATTTATTTATTTATTTATTGTAATTAGTGGTTGTTTCTTCAACTTACCTGGACAGTGACGTGAGTGACGTTTGATTTAACAGAAGCTGATTCTTCCTCTCCTTAGGTACAGGTTCAGTTAATATTCCAGTACAGAACTAAGCATCAGCTTTTGTCAACCAGACAAGCATTGTGAACTCCTGGCATGAAACACGTCACAAAGGCAAGACTTACGGGAAATGGTCCTTCTAAGGACCCACTATGTAGAAATCTTGGACCTATCATCAACATACTACAAGATCAATATAGAAAGCAAGAGCAGATATAAGTGTGCGAATGCCTATCAAGAATCTCACATTCATAGAACTGCCATAATCTTGGTCGATAGCTTCAACTTACAATAGGAATGATTGCAAGAATGGACAAGTACAGCTCCAACTTAGTATCAAAACATTTCCTGCAATAAAATCCAGCCACAAGACCTGATCAACCTTCAATCGGACCAGGACACATCACAACAAGTGCGTGGACTCCATTTATAAGTGGAGCAATCTTTCCTCCCCAAATTGTAGCTGCAGTGCCCCAAAAATAGACATTTCGATAAATAGTGGAACAGTGTCGCTGGAGTGCCTATCAGGGAAATATGACGGACTTCCAGGACGCGAATCCTTCTTTCATTGCATATACAAAGAGTATAAACTTGTAAAATACGTAGTACAAGAGCCCTTATTTCTTGCATTAGATAATAATAATAATGAATGAAAATCCACAACCTGCTTCCAGTCTCCGACCGGGTCAGGAATGGAATGAATGAAGCCCCCATCTAGCGGCGAAGATATGAAATGTGCCGGTCGCCGGTTGTCATTATTATATTGACCAATATACCTGTAGCTAATTAATTCCCTCTGGGTGTGACGTTTCGACTTTTAAGCATTTGGCTTGCGTAAATTGTGGACTTTGGGGCCACGGTGTGGACACTAATCTTATTTATTAATGGCATTTGTTATCAACGTAGGTGTGTTAATATCTCCTTAATCTCCTCCATACTACCCTTATCTCAAAGCGATGTCCTCCCTGGGACCTGCTGCATGATATCAATAACGTCGTGTTCTTGAGGCTGTGCGAACTATTGTGCCAGCTCAAGATATCTATAATATATTTCTTCAACTTCACTTAATACTTCCCTTATCTCAAAGCGAGGTGCACCCATGGACCTGCTGCAAGATATCAATAACGTCGTGTTCTTGAGGCTGTGCTAACCATTGTGCCAGCTCAAGATATCTATAATATATTTCTTCAACTTCACTTAATACTTCCCTTATCTCAAAGCGAGGTGCACCCATGGACCTGCTGCAAGATATCAATAACGTCGTGTTCTTGAGGCTGTGCTAACCATTGTGCCAGCTCAAGATATCTATCAACTTCACTTAATACTTCACTTAAAACTACTTAATACTTATTACTAATATACTAACGATGATACTCTTGATAACAATTGTCGTACGTTGCGATGTTGCCCTGCTGTGCCCAAGTCCGTGCTTACGCTTTTATGCTATACTGATATCGCCGTGCATTTGTCGGCGTTTTTATCATAAATTCCTACTGGATTGCTTTCTCACCTATGTTACTTCGTGAGGGAATGGTGTTTTCTTTGCTAACTGAATGTTCTGTTTGAAATGTACTGCTGGAAAAAGAATTCTACCTTAAGAGTGTACTTTACGCTTACATCTTTAAAATCATTAGTGCGCTTTTCTACTATCGCACGCTTCGCATTGAAAACAAAAATAATGCAGGCAAACTTATGCAAGGTCATCTGGCGTGTGAGTGAATAGTGCCAGGAATTGAACTCAAGGTGTCTGGCTTCCGCTCGAGTGCGTCTGCACGCTGAGCTAGCGAGATAGTGTCAGGTTTAATGTCCTGCGGGCGGACGGTGTGCTGAGCACGTGTTAGTCATATGGCATATTGGATTGTGTTACAATGGACAAATAAGCATTTCCTCTGTGGTCGGCTTTCAGAACAAAAGAGAAACTGTAGTACGTCTTGACTGAATGCGTTTACAAACTAATTATTGCGGCACCTTGCAGAAATGTGATTGCAAGGTCTCCTACTCTATGTAAGCATCTAGCCAATACTACCTTCCGCTAAGTTATACTAAAATGGATTCAGAAGAAAATATTTTAGCCTACAATCATATACAATGTATAGTTGCACTGCTGTAAAAAATACAAAGTTATTTATTCATTCCATTTATCCTATGGGATATTACAATCTTATTCCTAATAGAGCTTCATTGTGGGGGGTTTAATCTGAAATAAGGAGCAATTTTCTCTGCATATAGTAGGGTAGTTATCAATACCTCTTCCTACTAGGCTTCCGTTAATATTCCTAGTGACTTATTAGATAGGGGTTGTTACTATTCAAATCGCTTGGCGTAAGAGGTGTTTATCGCGAAATCTATAAGGGTGGGGGTGGGGGTATTATAATTATTGTGTACTAAAAATATTCTCTAACTTAATCTACTAAAAAAAATCTGTTCGGGGGGGATTTAAATTGTCTCACTCGCTTGGCTAATGTAATGAGTATAGGGGGCGTTTACATATGTATTAGTTACTGGGGCGGGTGTGGGTGGGTACCAAAAATAATATTTGACCCGTACTTCAAAAAATTTTCCTTAATTTTGGGTAAATTTTTGCTTGGCTGCATAAGAGGGTTTTTAGGGACCTGTATCGTAGAAATTCGTTGTCTGAACTCCTGTAGGCGTTGTCTGACGACAACGTCACGATACCCCGGGCCTCCTCCATTTTGTATTGTATCTGTTATGTTAAGGGTGTTGTTGGTTTGACTAACCCGGCGCCTCCACCATTTGTATTGTATCTGTTATGTTAAGGGTGTTGTTGGTTTGACTAACCCGCGCCTCCCACCATTCGTATTGTATCTGAGAGGGATGCCAATACAAATACTAAATCTAGGGGATGAAATTAATCTAAATTGGGGTTGTAGCTTGGCGAATTTGTAAGAGGTTGGGATTGTTTTAGGAAGAACTGCGGACACGTTTAGAGAGCAATTTACATACAGGGGAATTGGCGGGAGGGATGAATACTCACCTAGCTCACCTCTAGGCCGCACGCTGGCGGTACAGCGCCTCCTGCATGTCAGCGTTCAATGTAGATCTTAAAACTAGGTACTAATCTAAAGGGAAGGGCTTCTTAACCTAAACGAAATAAAAAGGTAGTCAACAGACTGTTCAGAAAGGGGGTTTATTAAGAAATAGTGGCAATTGCAATAGGGGAGGATGGAAATAATAATCTAGGGGGAAAAAGGAATTAAGCAGGCACGATGTCACTCACCCCACCGTTAATACCGGTCTTCCATGATGATGGTGGCGTTGGGACTCGATATGGGGCCATCCCCCATATCGGTCCGACGTAGCACAACTCCTATAGAGTGTAGGACTGTCACTGCAGGTTCAGAAGAATCCACGTTCCTAAGAGACCGCGGCGCGTGTTCGTACCTCTATTTATAAGTAAAAGGTGCGATGTCAGTCCAGTCAGCGGTATGTTGGGAGTGTAATGTCCGCTGTGTCCTGTCCAAGTGCTTGCTGTTGGAGCCTAGGTCTATGACCTACGGCTTACTCCGTAGTCGTGTTGCCATGTCGTCTTTTACGAAGTTACCTCTTATTATATTTTATGTATTTATAGGCACAGTCCTTTCCTAAAGGGCTGGGGCCAGGACAATATCTAGGTCATTTGCCCTTTTGATAAGGATGATAGTAAAAACTGCTGTTGAATTGACACGTCAAACTTCCAAACTACCGTAAGAGAAATACATATTTCAAAATTCACAGGCAAGGAAGACTTATTTTGTGTGGTGATTAATGGTGTAATGGGCGTTACATCTAGGTCATTTGCTCTTATGATGAGGATGATAAGGGAAACTACTACCGGTATTGAATTGACACTTCAACTTATAATGTACACAATGCACTGTAATAAACATAAATATTTTAAAAATCACAGCTATTCTCACAACTGACCCCCCCCCCAGGGTCTCACAACTTGTGGGACGTGGGTTGGCGACCACGGGACCCCAGCTGAGTCTGGCATGGCTTCTACTTCCTGGTGCCGGGCTCCTTTCAGTTCTCTTTCCTGTCTGCCTCCCTTGGTCAACTCTTGTTCTCTTCCGACCCCGACTGTATTAGGGTATCCGAGGGCTAGGGAGTCTTTCAATTTCCCGCCTTAATTGGCCGTTGCCCATCTTTCCTGATACCCTCATTCTTCGAGGGGTCTGCCTTATTTTCCTTTTCATAATATCTCCTGTCTTCTGCTCAAGGCCCTCAAAGAGGAAGGGTGTGTGTAGCCCCACCACTTCGGGTACACCCTCAAGGGCTCATGGCTGGTGAGTTAGGAAGCTGGCAACCCCGAGGAATTCCTGAGCTAAATGCAGGGAATGGAGTGGTATGTCAGAAATTTGCAAGTGGACAGTGTTACTCATCGGGTTCCAAAGGCTAAGTATGTAAAATTTGGTTCAGATCGGTGAAACCGTGTAGATTTGTGACAAAGGGCCTAAATGTAGGGAATAGATTGGTCTGTCCGAAATTTCATGTCGACAGTGCTACTCGTCGGGTTCCAAAGGGTAAGTATAAACAATTTGGTTCAGATCAGTGAAACGGTGTAGATTTTGTCCAAAAGGCCTAAATGCAGGGAAATGGGTGGTCTGTCCGAAATTTAAAGTGAACAGTGTTACTCGCAGGGTACCAAAGGGTAAGTATCCGAATGTTGGTTCTGATCGGTGAAACGGTGTATATTTGTGCCAAAGGGCCTAAATGCAGGGAATGGGGTGGTCTGTCCGAAATTTTAAGTGGACAGTGTTACTCGCAGGGTTCCAAAGGGTAAGTATACAAATTTTGGTTCAGATCGGTGAAACGGTGTAGATTTGTGCCAAAGGGCCTAAATGCAGGGGATGGAGTAGCCTCTCCGCAATTTCAAGCAGACAGTGTTAGTCGCAGTGTTCCAAAGGGTAAATATACAATTTTGGTTGAGATCGGTGAAACGGTGTAGATTTGGGCCAAAGGGCCTAAATGCAGGGAATGGAGTGGTCTGTCCCCAATTTCAAGCAGACAGTGTTACTCGCAGGGTTCCAAAGGGTACGTATACAAACTTTGGTTCAGATCGGTGAAACGGTGTTGATTTGTGCCAAAGGGCCTAAATGCAGGGAATGGAGTGGTCTGTTCGCAATTTCAAGCAGACAGTGTTACTCGCAGGGTACCAAAGGGTAAGAATACGAATTTTGGTTCTGATCGGTGAAACGGTGTAGATTTTGGGTAAAGGGCCTAAATGCAGGGAATGGAGTGGTCTGTCCCCAATTTCAAGCAGACAGTGTTACTCGCAGGGTTCCAAAGGATAAGTATACAAATTTTGGTTCAGATCGGTGAAACGGTGCAGATTTGTGCAAAAGGGCCTAAATGCAGTGAATGGCGTGGTCTGTCCGAAATTTCAAGTGGACAGGGTTACCCGCAGGGTTCCAAAGGGTAAGTATACAAATTTTGGTTCAGATCGGTGAAAGGGTGTAGATTTGTGCCAAAGGGCCTAAATGCAGGGAATGGGGTGGTCTGTCCGAAAATTTAAGTGGACAGTGTTACTCGCAGAGTTCCAAAGGGTAAGTATACAAATTTTGGTTCAGATCGGTGAAAGGGTGTAGATTTGTGCAAAAGGGCCTAAATGCAGGGAATGGGGTGGTCTGTCCGATATTTAAAGTTGACAGGGTTACCCGCAGGGTTCCAAAGGGTAAGTATACAAATTTTGGTTCAGATCGGTGAAACGGTGTAGATTTGTATACATAACAGACAAACAGACAGACAAACTTTGTGCTTTATATATATAGATAACTAGCAGTAGTACCCGGCTTCGCCCGGTGGAATGATGATAATGTCTCAAAGTATCCTTAGAAATATAATGGTCTTAAAATCTAGGTCATTTGCCCCCAAAGACAATGAGGGCGTAATATCTAGGTCATTTGCCCTTTTGATAAGGATGATAATGAAAACTACTGTTCAATCGACACGTCAAACTTACAAACTACCGTAATAGAAATACATATTTCAAAATTCACAGGCGAGGAAGACTAATTGTGTGTGGTGATCAATGGTGTAATGGGCGTAACATCTAGGTCATTTGCTCTTATGATGAGGATGATAAGGGAAACTACAACCTGTATTGAATTGACACTTCAGCTTATAATGTATACTGTACTGTAATAAAAATAAATATTTTAAAAACCACAGTCGAGAAAGACTTAATGGGGCGGTGATTAGTGGTATGATGCGCGTAACATATAGGTCATTTGCACTTAAGATGATAATAATAGGGTAATGAAAAAATGTCTACTAAACGAACATGGTGTAATTTTAAAACTGATATAGGTAATTCAGATGTCTAGCTTCAGTGTTTTCCAAAGTCTCAACCTTATTTTCTGGCTTAGGCCTGTACTCGATGCGTCTAGTGAAAGAGCTTGTGGCGTACTGCTCGGCAAAGAATATGGGTCCAAGCTGCACGAACCTGAGATTATCGCGGATGATGACGAAATATGATGACACACGTTCGGGGTTCACCGCCGTATTAAGATTGGCCGGGGAATCACTCACTCTTTCGCAACACCACAGTGGCTTGAGCAACGGCCCTGTGCTGGCACCAGCATAGACAGCAGATAACACGGCGGGCTCTGGAAAGTCCTCTCATGTCACCTCGCGATGAATCAGCAAGCTATTCTTACAACTTCCCCCCCACCAGGGTCTCACAACTTGTGGGACCTGGGTTAGCGACCACGGGACCCCAGCTGAGTCTGGCATCGCTTCTACTTCCTGGTGCCGGGCTCCTTTCAGTTCCCTTTCCTGTCGGCCTCCCTTGGTCAACTCTTGTTTTCTTCCTACCCCGATTGTATTAGGGTATCCAAGGGCTAGGGTGTCCCACCTTAATTGGCCGTTGTCTCATTTTTCCTGATGCCCTCATTCTTCGAGGGGTCTGCCTTCTATTCCTTTTCATAATATCTCCTGTCTTCTGCTCAAGGCCCTCAAAGAGGCAGGGTGTGTGTAGCCCCACCACTTCTGGTACACCCTCAAGGACTCATGGCTGGTGAGTTAGGAAGCAGGCAACCCCGAGGGATTCCTGAGCTAAATGCAGGGAATGGAGTGGTATGTCAGAGATTTCAAGTGGACAGTGTTACTAATCGGGTTCCAAAGGGTAAGTATGTAAAATTTGGTTCAGATCGGTGAAACCGTGTAGATTTGCGCCAAAGGGCCTAAATGCATGGAATAGATTGGTCTGTCCGAAATTTCATGTCGACAGTGCTACTCGTCGGGTTCCAAAGGGTAATTATAAGCAATTTGGTTCAGATTAGTGAAACGGTGTAGATTTGTCCCAAAGGGCCTAAATGCAGGGAAGGGGGTGGTCTGTCCGAAATTTAAAGTGGACAAAGATATTCGTTGGGTTCCAAAGAGTAAGAATACAAATTTTGGTTCAGATCAGTGAAACGATGTAGATTTGTGCCAAAGGGCCTAAATACGGGGAATGGAGTGGTCTGTCCGAAATTTCGAGTGGACAGTGTTACTCGTCGAGTTCCAAAGGGTAATTATTTGAGATCGGTGAAACGGTGTAGTTTTGTGCCAAAGGGCCAAAAAGCAGGGAATAGTGTGGTCTGTCCGAAATTTAAAGTGAACAGTGTTACTTGTCGGGTTCCAAAGGGTAAGTATGTAAAACTTGGGTCAGATCGGTGAAACGGTGTAGATTTGTGACAAACGGCCTAAATCAGGGGTTGGAGTGGCCTCTCCGTAGTTTCAAGCAGACAGTGTTAGTCGCAGTGTTCCAAAGGGTAAATATACAAATTTTGGTTGAGATCAGTGAAACGGTGTAGATTTGTGCCAAACGGCCTAAATGCAGGGGTTGGAGTGGCCTCTCCGCAATTTCAAGCAGACAGTGTTAGTCACAGTGTTCCAAAGGGTAAATATACAAATTTTGGTTGAGATCGGTGAAACGGTGTGGATTAGGGCCGAAGGGTCTAAATGCAGGGAATGGAGTGGTCTGTCCGCAATTTCAAGCAGACAGTATTACTCGCAGGGTACCAAAGGGTAAGTATCCGAATGTTAGTTCTGATCGGTGAAACGCTGTACATTTGTGCCAAAGGACCTAAATGCACGGAATGAGGTGGTCTGTCCGAAATTGTAAGTGGACAGTGTTACTCGCAGATCAGTTCAGATCGGTGAAATGGTGTAGATTTGTGAAAAAGGGCCTAAATGCAGGGCATGGGGTGGTCTGTCCGAAATTTCAAGCGGACAGGGTTACCCGCAGGGTTCCAAAGGGTAAGTATACAAATTTTGGTTGAGATCGGTGAAACGGTGTAGATTTGGGCCAAAGGGCCTAAATGCAGCGAATGGAGTCCGCAATTTCAAGCAGACAGTGATACTCGCAGGGTACCAAAGGGTAAGAATACGAATTTTGATTCTGATCGGTGAAACGGTGTAGATTTGTGAAAAAGGGCCTAAATGCAGGGCATGGGTGGTCTGTCCAATATTTCAAGTGGACAGCGTTACCCGCAGGGTTCCAAAGGGTAAGTACACAAATTTTGGTTCAGATCGGTGAAACGGTGTAGATTTGTGCGAAAGGGCCTAAATGCAGGGGATGGAGTAGCCTCTCCGCAATTTCAAGCAGACAGTGTTAGTCGCAGTGTTCCAAAGGGTAAATATACAAATTTTGGTTGAGATTGGTGAAACGGTGTAGATATCGGACAAAGGGCCTAAATGCAGAGATTGGAGTGGTCTGTCCTCAATTTGAAGCAGACAGTGTTACTCGCAGGGTTCCAAAGGGCAAGTGTACAAATTTTGGTTCAGATCGGTGAAACGATGTAGATTTGTGCCAAAGGGCCTAAATGCAGGGAATAGAGTGGTCTGTCCGCAATTTCAAGCAGATAGTGTTACTCGCAGGGTACCAAAGGGTAATAATACGAATTTTTGTTCTGATCGGTGAAACGGTGTAGATTTGGACCAAAGGGCCTGAATGCAGGGAATGGGGTGGTCTGTCCGAAATTTTAAGTGGACAGTGTTAGCCGTATGGTTCTAAAGGGTAAGAATACAAATTTTGGTTCAGATCGGTGAAACAGTGTAGATTTTAGAAAAAGGGCCTAAATGCAGGGAATGGGGTGGTCTGTCCGAAATTTAAAGTTGACAGGGTTACCCGCAGGGTTCCAAAGGGTAAGTATACACATTTTGGTTCAGATCGGTGAAACGGTGTAGATTTGTATACATATCAGACAAACAGACAGACAAACATTGTGCTTTATATATATAGATTACTAGCAGTAGTACCCGGCTTCGCCCGGTGGAATGATGATAATGTTTTAAGGTCTCCTTAGAAATATAATGGACTTAAAATCTAAGTAATTTGCCCCCAAAGACAATGAGGGAGTAATATCTAGGTCATTTGCCCTTTTGATAAGGATGATAATAAAAACTACTGTTGAATTGACACGTCAAACTTACAAACTACCGTAATAGAAATACATATTTCAAAATTCACAGGCGAGGAAGACTTATTGTGTGTGGTGATTAATGGTGGTGTAATGGGCGTAACATCTACTGTAGGTCATTTGCTCTTATGATGAGGATGATAAGGGAAACTACTACCGGTATTGAATTGACACTTCAACGTATAATGTACACAATGTACTGTAATAAAAATAACTATATGGTGGCTTCGGTGGCGTATTTGGTAGCATGCTGAGCTTCTATGCCCAAGATAGCGGGTTCAAACCCGGCCGAAGCCATCGGATATTTTAAGAGCGTTAAAAATCCGTCAGTATGCCTTTCTTCGGAGGGGAAGTAAAGCCGGCGGTCCCATGTCAGATTTATGGCATGTTAAAGAACCTTCCACTAATTACACCTGTGTGAAGCTAAATTGGATAGGTAAACAACGCTCATAGATGTCTACGTCCGTTGCCAAGAGCCGACTGCAGTGGCGTCTAGTAGCTAAGTTCCGAACTTGGCCTAGTAGTCGTTGACGGTGGCGCTTGGCGGCAAAAGTACGAACTATTTGAAGAATTCAAAGTTGGAGTTTGTACTTAAATTAAAAAACAGATAACACACACTAATACAGTCATCACAATTTACACCGGTTATCAGACAGATTCTACACACACCCAAAGTACACGGGGCTACATGACCGCGTTGCCACGGCCCCTAAACTTAAGAACCAACCAACCAAAAATAAATATTTTAAAAATCACAGTCGAGAAAGACTTTATGCGGCGGTGATTATTGGTATGATGCGCGTAACATCTAGGTCATTTGCACTTATGATGATAATAATAGGGCAATGAAAAATGACTACTAAACGAACATGGTGTTATTTTAAAACTGATATAGGTAATTCAGGTGTCTAGCTTCGATGTCTTCCAAAGTCTCAACCTTATTTTCTGGCTTAGGCCTGTACTGGATGCGTCTAGTGAAAGAGCGTACTGCTCGGCAAAGACAAAGAATATAGGTCCAAGCTGCACGAACCTGAGATGATCGCAGATGATGACGAAATATGGTGACACACGTTCGGGGTTCCCCGTCCTATACAGATTGACCGGGAATCACTCACTGTTTCGCAACGGCCCTGTGCTGGCATCAGCATAGACAGCAGGAGATAACACGGCGGGCTCTGGAAAGTACTCTCAAGTCACCACGCGATGAATCAGCAAGCTATTCTCACAACTGACCCCCCCCCCCCCCGGGTCTCACAACTTGTGGGACGTCGGTTGGCGACCACGGAACCCCAGTTGAGTCTGACATCGCTTCTACTTCCTGGTGCCGGGCTCATTTCAGTTCTCTTTCCTGTCGGCCTCCCTTGGTCAACTCTTGTTCTCTTCCGACCCAGACTGTATTAGGGTATCCGAGGGCTAGGGAGTCTTTCAATTTCCCGCCTTAATTGGCTTTGTCTCATCTTTCCTGATACCCTCATTCTTCGAGGGGCCTGCCTTCTTTTCCTTTTCATAATATCTCCTGTCTTCTGCTCAAGGCCCTCAAAGAGGCAGGGTGTGTGTAGACCCACCACTTCTGGTACACCCTCAAGGGCTCATGACTGGTGAGTTAGGAAGCTGGCAACCCCGAGGAATTCCTGAGCTACATGCAGGGAATGGAGTGGTATGTCAGAAATTTCAAGTGGACAGTGTTACGCATCGGGTTCCAAAGGGTAAGTATACGCACTTTGTTTTCGATAGGTGAACGATGTAGATTTGTACCAAAGGGCCTTAATGCGGGAAATGGAGTGGTCTGTCCGAAATTTCGAGTGGACAGTGTTACTCGTCGAGTTCCAAACGGTAATTATGTAAAATCTGGTTGAGATCGGTGAAACGGTGTAGTTTTGTGCCAAGGGCCAAAATGCAGGGAATGGAGTGGCCTGTCCAAATTATAAAGTGGACAGTGTTACTCATCGGGTTCCAAAGGGTAAGAATACACGTTTTGTTTCCGATCGGTGAACGATGTAGATTTGTGCAAAAGGGCCTAAATGCGTGGAATGGAGTGGTCTGTCCGAAATATCGAGTGGACAGTGTTACTCGTCGAGTTCCAAAGGGTAATTATGTAAAATCTGGCTGAGATCGGTGAAACGGTGTAGTTTTCTGCCAAAGGGTCAAAAAGCAGGGAATAGTGTGGTCTGTCCGAAATTTAAAGTGAACAGTGTTACTTGTCGGGTTCTACGGGTAAGTATATAAAATTGGGGTCAGATCGGTGAAACGGTGTAGATTTGTGCCAAACAGCCTAAATGCAAGGGATGGAGTGGCCTCGCCGCAATTTCAAGCAGACAGTGTTAGTCGCAGTGTTCCAAAGGGTAAATACACAAATTTTGGTTGAGATCGGTGAAACGGTGTAGATTTGGGACAAAGGGCCTAAATGCAGGGAATGGAGTGGTCTGTCCGCAATTTCAAGCAGACAGTGTTACTCTCTGGGTACCAAAGGGTAAGTTTCCGAATATTGGTTCTGATCGGTGAAACGGTGTAGATTTGTGCCAAAGTGCCTAAATGCAGGGAATGGGGTGGTCTGTCCGAAATTTTAAGTGGACAGTGTTACTCGCAGGGTTCCAAAGGGTAAGTATAAAAAGTTTGGTTCAGATCGGTGAAACGGTGTGGATTTGTGCCAAAGGGCCTAAATGCAGGGGATGGAGTAGCCTCTCCGCAATTTCAAGCAGACAGTGTTAGTCGCAGTGTTCCAAAGGGTAAATATACAAATTGTGGTTGAGATCGGTGGAACGGTGTAGATTTGGGCCAAAGGGCCTAAATGCAGGGAATGGGGTGGTCTGTCCGCAATTTCAAGCAGACAGTATTACTCGCAGGGTTCCAAAGGGTAAGTATACACATTTTGGTTCAGATCGGTGAAACGGTGTAGATTTGTGCAAAAAGGACCTAAATGCAGGGAATGGCGTGGTCTGTCCGAAATTTCAAGCAGACAGTGTTAGTCGCAGTGTTCCATAGGGTAAATATACAAATTTTGGTTGAGATCGGTGAAACGGTGTAGATTTGGGCCAAAGGGCCTAAATGCAGGGAATGGAGTGGTCTGTCCGCAATTTCAAGCAGACAGTGTTACTCGCAGGGCACCAAAGGGTAAGAATACGAATTTTGGTTCTGATCGGTGAAACGGTGTAGATTTGGACCAAAGGGCCTAAATGCAGGGAATGGGGTGGTCTGTCCGAAATTTTAAGTGGCCAGTGTTACTCGCAGGGTTCCAAAGGGTAAATATACAAATTTTGGTTGAGATCGGTGAAACGGTGTGGATTTGGACCAAAGGGCCTAAATGCAGGGAATGGGGTGGTCTGTCCGAAATTTCAAGTGGACAGTGTTACTCGCAGGGTTCCAAAGGTTAAATATACAACTTTTGGTTCAGATCGGTGAAACGGTGTAGATTTGTGCAAAAGGGCCTAAATGCAGGGCATGGGGTGGTCTGTCCGAAATTTAATGTTGACAGGGTTACCCGCAGGGTTCCAAAGGGTAAGTATACAAATTTTGGTTCAGATCGGTGAAACGGTGTAGATTTGTATACATAACAGACAGACAGACAGACAGACTAACTTTGTGCTTTATATATATAGATAGATAGATAGATAATAATGTTATTGGTGTTACGACCAACCGACAGTAGTGGCTACGCTGGCTAAAGCTCAGCATTAGGTCATGGGGCCAAGCTCTCTGCTGACTCGGTAGACACGTGGGTTCGAGCCCCACCGTCGGCCGTCCTTGAAATGGTTTTCCGTGGTTTCCCATTTTCAACACCAGGCAAATGCTGGGACGGTACCTTCTGACAGGCCACGGCCGCTTCCTTCCACATCCTTGCCCAGTTTCATTCACCATCATTCATTTCATCTCTCATTAACTCCTCTCATGAGGTTGGCGTCAGGAAGGGCATCCGGCCGTAAAAATCATCGCCACAAAGACTTCCTTCGCATCTCATCCCCGACCCCGTTGGAAATCGGGAATAATAAGGGGTAGACAAACATTGGTGTTACGACCCTTTTAACTACTGCGGCTTTTAGAGACGCCGGGGTGCGGGGATTTTTCCCCAAAGTGCATTTTAACGTGCCAGTAAATCTAATGACATGGCTCCCTCGCATTTGCGCACCCTCAAATGCCAGCTGACTGTGCCAGGATTTGATCCTGCAATCTTGACCACAACAGGCGAGAACGTTACCGCTGAGCCACGCAGCCTGCCTCTTGCATTAGACCCTTCTCAAAGCTAAAAGAAATGAGATAACGAATACTTTTTTTCTTTCGAAAAACAATGGTATAGTAAGATGATAAGAACCCCGTTGGTTCACAAATATTGCATAAGGCATGAGATCTATCAAAATTAGGAATTTTACAACCATCAAATAACTGAAAATACTCTTTGGATACTTCGACGGAGTTACAAATAATTATTGAGAAATTATTTTTATCCTATTTTTCACATTTTGCAAAAAAATATGAAAATCTAGACATATGAGATCAATCCGGGCAAATGTGTGTCTGTCTGTGTGCTTGGGTGTTCCCCACTATCAATTTCTAAACGACTGCAGCTATCGAAACCAAATTTGATATGAATAAGACCTATACCAGGTCAACTCACGGTTATATTTAAAAATTACGTCAATGCTACCAACTGCTTAAAAATTAGATTTGAATTTTGAACTCTATGTTAGATATCTCTGGAAGTATACATGGGAGCTATTCAAAAATTTACACGCATATATATAATACCACTCCATATTACTTTGCAGAAACCCATACATGACAGTGTTGCCAACATGATTCTACGCGAGTTGATAAGTCCAATATTTCCAATCTTTATATGCTTGTAACTTTCATACTATCAATTGGATGTATAAATGGGACAATCTTTCCTTTCCAAATTGTAGCTGTAGTGTATGTGTAATGTATGTCACAAGAGATATAACTCGGAATTTATTTGGAGTCATCAGGGCTGCCAACTGTTGATAAGTGCTCACCATAATTTTAACCGCTTGCCACGGTGGGTGAGTGGTTATAGTGTCGGACTACCAACCCCAAGATTGCAGGTTCGCCCCTGGCCATGGTAAGTGATTTTTGAAGGCGACAAAAATCACGATACTCATGTCATACGTTGTTGGCATGTTCAAGAACCCATTTGAATTCAGTAGGCCGTGTTCAATGGCAAAATTAATCTCGGGATTTTCCGCCGACACAAAGTTCCTCCATTCTCTACTTGAAAGCGCTGTAGTAGTGTCAAGGAGTTTAGATATCTAACCTCCTTGACTTTCATAGCGTTCAAAGGAACGACGAAATTCGACATGCAAGCTACCCTCTGGGTGTCAATTAACAAAGCTTGCACCAGGCACCCGAGGCCATACGATAAAAAAAAATTAACCCTCCTCTTAATATATCAGAATGTATGTAGACAAACAATTTAAAACTTGGCACACGTCTAGACTATAATTTTGCAGATTCTTTTTAAGTAACTCATTCGCGTCAGTGATGCCAACATGATTCTACGCGTGGCAATGGGTTCAATGTTTTACTGCATGTAACTTCCATAATATCTAATGAATAGCTAACAAACTTCATATGTGCAATGTGTGCCGTTGGCTTTTAATTGTTCGCCTCTTCAGAGGTAGCAGCCCGATTAGCAACCCCTTATAACTCTCTCTGAGCAGTTGAGTCGTAGATTCTTAGTAGGCATATCACAGATTCCAAGGAAGGAAACTATCTATAGTTAGATACAGCTCAAACAAATCATTAATACTAGTATTTTCAATTTAATTCTGTAGTTAAATTTATTATTCTACGAAGGCCTGTATACTCGTTGATCAACCATTTGTATGAATGTTACATTTTAAGAAACGTAGGCTCTTTAGGTCGTCACGGGACTACTTGTTTATTCTAAGAATTGAGCCATGTCTGCAAGTCAGATACATTAATTTCGGTGCATGTCAACCACGTCATCATGTGTCCTGGCATTTCTCATATACCGGTACTGTATATCCAATTAGTCTGGCTATGTCAAATATTTGTCTCCATTGGACACAATCGACGCGAAGCGGCTCCATCTTTAGCGTGCGTGGGATGACATTCTCTCCCGACTACAGCCATCGATTTTGTTCCCCATTATCAGTTTTATTGAGTTGGTATACATAATATGTTCAAGGTTGGTCGTGTTCCATCTTTTGATCATAATGACGATCTTTCTCCTGAGTATCAACAGCCTGATCACTTCTTGTAACGGTAATTACAATAAACTTGCCCAAGAGCTCCCCTGGATTGATTCGAACATTTTTTTAAAATCTGGAATCATCCATTCTGTAAATAAGTCCTCAAAATATCAATCTCCTTTTTCTTATCGTATCCGTTATGCTTCCTATAGTCCTGTATGTTTCATCATTAGATCTTAATTTCCATACTTCGTTTGTTTTCAGTGGTCCTAAGATTTTTCCCTTAATTGTCCTTTCTGGTACTTCAAGTTTGCCTAATTTATAATTTAATACTAGGCATTCTGATTTTACCACTGTAGTGTAGTGCCGTATTGTAAGATTCTTAGATAGGCACTTTTTTCTATAAACATTGTTAGTAATACTATATTCTCTTTCCATCTTGTGTACCATTTCTTCTATTGAAAATTTGTCTAAACGATTTTCTTGTATTAATTCTCCTAGATACTTGAATTTTCTTACCTTCTCAAGGTTATAATATTTGTTGTTGTAACTGATTATTATTATTATTATTAGTATTATTATTACTATTAAGTTTTGTTGCAGTATACTATTCTCGTACTAGGAAAATTGCATAGGTAATTCCAATAACCACGGATGTGTTCGTCATGTTTATCCTCACATGGTTCTCTCTGGCACCGCTACAACCTTGCTTGCTTTGCAAGTAATTCTGTTTTAGTTAGAACAGTAAAAATCGGCCTGGAAAGAATCCTGCAGTCATCCTCTACAACTACACTCCATCACTGATTGGTGTTCGATTGGTTGCCTGGCTGAGAGCTGCCAGGCGCTTGAGGCTACAGTGACAACATTGCGTAATGAAGAGCATAAATAGTGGAATCTCGGGCTGTTGAATCAATTTACAAGGTAAACCTATGTATGCTTGCTGAAATTGGCGCACTCCCAAGTGCTAACAAATACTTACCTAGCACTGTGGCATTGCCTGTGAGATATATGCAATGCTTGACCACGCAAGGAATTAAATACGGGTCTCGCCAGTTCAATTGTTCTGCAGTATTTGAGAATATTGCGAGGTGAGAAGGATAAGTGAATGTGTCACACACTACCCAGCTCTAATGCATGTGTCTCAAGCTCATCCTCATTTACTTCACTTCACTTCACACGGACCGCGTAGTGAGTACATCCGCACGTTACTTACACTACCTTCAGGACTATTCTACTCGTATGTTTACTGCTGTCTAAATCCACTGGTATTTCTAGATAAAATAAAAACTAATATTAATTCCTTGCTATAGACCCTAATGTTAGTAAGTACTTAATTCTTCGCGGAATATCAAGTTTAGGGGCAGACGACCTCACTGTTTCGTCCCTTTAAGCAACAATATCTAACTGTAAATCACTCCTCTATTGGTTATTTTGAAGGAAAGACTTGCTTTAGAGGTGTTTGTGTCTTAGTTAGGACAGTAAAAATGTTGAGTTAATTACCGTACCTCGGCCTGGAAAGAATCCTGCTGTCATCCTCTAAAACTACACTCCATCACTGATTGCTGTTCGATTGGTTGCCTGGCTGAGGGCTGCCAGGCTCTTGATGCTGAAGTGATAACGTTGTGTAATTTTTGTTTGTTTCGTAGTCAGTTTACCCTCCAGGTAGGCTTTTCCCACGGACTCAGCGAGGGATCCCACCTTTACCGCCTCTACGGGCAGTGTCCTGGAGCTTGACATCAGATCGGGGGATACAACTGGGAAGGCAGAACTAGCGCCCCGCCAAGGCGGTCTCACCTGCAAAGCGAACAGGGGGGCCTCATAGGGGATGGGACGGGTTGGGAAGAATGGGAGGGATATACAAGTAAGAGGGAAGGAAGCGGCCGTGGCCTGGCGGTAAGTACCATCCCGGCATTTGCCCGAAGACGAATTGGGAAACCACGGAAAACCACTTCAAGGATGGCCGAGGATGGCTCTACTCATTTGGACCACCCGAGGTTGAGTTGACACCGTTCCCGTCCTCATACTACTTTTCAAATTTCGTGGCAGATCTGGGAATCGAACCTCGGACCACCGGGGTAGCAGCTAAGCACGCTACACCACGGAGGCCAAAGGTTACGTAATGAAGAGTATAAGTAGTGGAAATGTTAAATCCATTTACAGGGATATTTTATTTTATATTTCGCTGACGGCGATATGACATGTTGTCCTCGTGAACCACCTTCCTTTTCTCTATGAAATTGCTAAGGACGGGTAATCATAGTTTATTATAACACGAAATAGACTAGCAAGAGGGCGAGGTATATTAATACAAAGTTAAAATAATAACCATAATGGTTAATGGATATAATATCCGTATTGACTCACATATATTTGAAGACAAATACGAATATATCCTTCTGCCAATATTTATTCAAAAATAATTTGGAAAGTTTTTGACGTTTCAAACCCACAATGGCTCCATCTCCTGCAGCAGTTATTTTATTTATGTGCTTCCAATTAAACCATAGCTGCAGAACTAATATAATCTAAGACTTATTGAAAATGAAAATCCACTGCCTGCTTCCAGTCTCCGACCGGGTCAGGAATGGAATGAATGAAGCCCCCATCTAGCGGCAAGGATACGAAGTGTGCCGGCTGCCGAAGCCTGTCACACTCCTCTGGGGCAATGATTAAATGCATGACAGATGAAATGAAATAATAGTGGAGAGTGTTGCTGGAATGAAATTGTGACAGGGAAAACCGGAGTACCCGGAGAAAAACCTGTCTGCCTCCGTTTTGTCCAGCACAGATCTCACATGGAGTGACCGGGATTTGAGCCATGGACCCAGCGGTGAGAGGCCGGCGTGCTGCCGCCTAAGCCACGGAGGCTCGCAATCTAAGACTTATTGCAAGTTTTAAATATTATGAGAAAGTAGAAACTAAAAAGTATTTAAAGTAACAATTGTTGTTGTTATTGTTGTTGCTTAATTCAGGAGCTGCGACATAGCCCCGAGTATTTGGGTGTGTGTGAGAGGATAACCTCTCTATTGTGTTGACTATACTAGTGTGTGTATTTGTAAATTGGGGATAGTATTAAGAAGGAGGTGGCCGTGGTCTTAAGGTAGGAATCATCCCAGCATTTTTCTGGAATATAAATGGGGAAAACACGGAAAGCCACATCCAGGATGGCTAAGGTAGGAATCGAACCCTCTTCTTCTTATTTTTGCCTCACGAGGCTGAGTGTACCCCGTTCCTGCCCCCAGACTTGATTGTATTTTTTGGCAGAGCTAGGAATCGAACCTAAGAACACTAGCCACTACACCACGAGGTGGTCGTTACAAATGGGATGTCGGATGAGTAGAAAAGCACTATACGTATACTAAGTAATGAATTATAAAAAACGGATGGTCTGTCTCAGCACACCACAGTCACAGTTGGGTGACGTTTTCATGCCCCGCATATACAGCAACGAACCACAGCGCCCATGGTTGGTTCGTACCTTGTTAAGGGCAATCCACGTTCTACGTGGCAGATCCAAACCTGCTGGTGAGTGTTGGGTACAAAGCAGTCACTGCCATTCCTTCGGAGCTGCATTGTTCCACTCCTGTTAACATTCTTCTGCTGCGTTAAACCCTCTCATAACCAACTCGCGGGCTTTTAGTACAGATGGAATTAGAATACCCTCTGCTCCAAATCTCGGATAACCAGAGATTGGGACGAGAGTATTATTTATTCCAACCATCACCTGACATAAGCGATTATTACATTGTTTACATACAATTAAAAAACAAGATGTTCAGTAAAGAACATATAAAGGCTAAATTTCTTCTAAATGCTAGGGTATTGTTATAACTCTTTGTCCTTTTCAAGGAGTATAATCGAATGTTGGTTGTAGTAGCTTGTTGAAATACAACGTGATATACGGATATTAAACATGAATATGCGGTGCCCGTTGCTAGTGCTACCTCTGTACAAAATTTCATTCAATTCGGTTTCACCTTGTTTAAATTGATATGGTGAATCAATTTGCACACATACATGCCTGCTATCTGCAAACTATTGGGCTGATGAACTTGCCGTTTGGGCAAAAGTTGCTTATTACTTAACGGTATATCGTTGCAAAATTTAGTAGAGATCAGATGATTAGGTTGGTCGTAATTTGATTTAAGCTTTTAACATTTAGGTGGCCGCCATTACGTTTCCGTCAAGATGGTGGCGATATAAAACATGACACTGAGGTGCCCTTTGCTAGTGCTACCTCTGTACCTAATTTCGTTCAATTCGGTTTCACCGTATTCGAATTGATAGGGGGGGACAGACATTCAGAGTACACTCACACACACACACACACACACAGACTCACACACAGACACACACACACACAGAGACACACACACAGACACACAATTTTTTACTCTTTGTTGATCTCATGTCTACTTTCATTTTTTGCAAAAATCGAAAGTAGGCTAATAAGTCACAAACTTACAATTAATTTACATTGTAAACAATAGTTGATACAGAGAGGCTCTCCTAGACTTTTACTAAGTTTTATAGTTTAGGAAACCATCTCCTGTACCTGTATACTAGATGCACATGCATCTTTACTCTGGATCTCATCTGTCGCTTTCCTATTCCACAATGCCCTGATGATATTTAAAAATTTCGCTAATTCACCTGCCTTCCTCCATTCCCTTTTTTAGTAATTTTATTAAAGTGTGATACTCATTTTTATTTTCTATTCTGTTTAAATCTGACTTGTCTACAAAGTTTGCTCTTATCGTTTTAATCTCATTACATTCCTTGATCCGGTGTAGTACAGATAGAAGACGTGATTTCAAACGACCAAATTTATGAAGTGTGTCTTCATGAATTGAGAGAGCTACGCTCACTGATATTTTTGTGAACTCACGGTTATATCTCCTTAGTCTTGGTGGTTTGATAGGGCTCAGCATGGACAACCAGAGAGGAATAAATTTTACTGTACTACTGATGATGCGCAATGCGCATTGTAAGTCTGATTCAGGACGGTGTCGATCTTCGTAACATGTGGGCTGTGAAAAGGTGATTGATGTTTTAAGAGCATAACATCGTCGATTATTGACGGAAAGTTAACGTGTATATTGAGCCACACCCACACATCACTCAAGTACAAACTACTTTCCTATACCCCAGTTGAAAAACAATGCTGAAGCACTCAACACAACCATTCCAGTCGGCAAAAACAAGAATTTGTTTACCACACTCTTCCCAAGAACTTTTGAATTCCTTTCGCGAGTAACTGTTGGCGGAGAGATTGAGGTAAGTCCCTGTGACAGCCCGTGTCAACTTCAAGCCCGTCTGTCTCGTCTGTTGCATCTGCTCCCCTGTCTTTCTTTTAAATGTCAAACCATTTTCTTCCATCACAAACTCTACACACACCAAAGTATACAGGACTACATGGCCACGATATCGCAAAGCCCCTAAAAATAAACAACAACTTTTAGTTGTAAGTGTGCAGTTAACTTTAGATATACAGGGTCATAATCTATGTGCGCCTCGTTCCCCCCGGAATCTAAGCAGGCATTAACTGGCGCAGATCGCGAGTGCGCGTACTCGGTTCAGCCAGTGGTAGGTGCACTCCGCTGACTCATATCGTTAGTTCACACGTGTTTTGTTATTGATATGGACGTGTATCTGCAAAGCTTAGACGTGTTGCACATTTAGTGAGTATTGGGATTACTGTGATTGTTGGTCATGCCTAGACACCAATTCACATTATTCAAACGTGTGTATATCCATAATTCTTATATGAAAAGCAGAAAGTCTTGTTCTGAAACGAGACGAAAATTTTGAATCAAGTTTCCAGGAAGACCTGTGCCAAATGCCAGTACAATTAGGAGGATCGCTAAACGATTCAAGAAAACAGGCTACGTAAATAATAACAAAGTTAACAGACAACGTTCTGTTCTTACAGAACAAAAATTAGATGAGATTGTTGTCCAGTCTTTCATCAGAAGATGTCAGGTGTGTGTTAGAAGAGAGGGAGGACATTTTCAGCATCGGCTATGAGCACTGTAAGTACACATTATTGAACATGTTTGGTACACATTATTGAACATGTTTGTTAAAAGTGTAAAAAAGTGCGCGCCAACCACCGGCTGAACCGAGTACGTGCGCCCGCGATCTGCGCCAGTCAAATCCGGCTTAGCTTGCCGTATTTATCGGGGCGCACATAGATAATGACCCTGTAGTTCCATTTTCATTTTCACGATCACCCTAACTATTAGGGGCCGGTAACCTAGATGTTCATCCCCTTAAAACAACAATCATCATCATAAAACGTGAGAAAGATTTAGACTTCGTTTTCAACCTTTCGCTAAACGATTTCAATTTAACAACAATACACTTTAAGAATCATCCTAAAGATGACCTCTCAGATAGGTCTATAAACACCCTCTTTCGGCGGCATACTTGGTAGCATGCTGAGCTTCTATGCCCAAGATCGCGGGTTCAAATCCGGCCGAAGTCGTCAAATTTTTTAAGAGCGTTAAAAATCCCTCAGTATGTCTTCCTTTGGAGGGGAAGTAAAGCCGGCGGTCCCATGTCATATATTTATGGCATGTTAAAGAACTTTCCACTAATTACACCTGTGTGAAGCTAAATTGTATAGGTTAAAATGTAAAAAAAAAGCTCTTAGGGTCCTACGTTCGTTGCCAAGAGCCGACTGCGGTGGCGTCTGGTAGCTAAGTTCTGAACAAATAGTCGTTGACGGTGGCGTTTGGCGGCGAAAGTAGGAACTATTTGAAAAATGCAAAGTCTGCAGTCCCTACTTGAATTAAAAAACAGGTAACACACACTAATACAGTCATCACAATTAACACCGGTTATCAGACAGATTCTACACACACCCAAAGTACACGGGGCTACATGACCGCGTTGTCGCAACCCCTAAACTTAAGAACCAACCAACACCCTCTTTCGTTGGTGATTGCTTAGTGTGAGTGCTGCGCAAAATGTGGAGGTAAAACTATGTGGCTGAACAGCAGCGCGCTAAGTTTCCAACTAATTATGAAGCCGATAAAATCGATTACCAGGTGGCTGCTGCGGTCCATTGGCGCTACCTCGTGCAATGCAGGTCCTGGGATCGAAACCCTTCAGAATGACTGTTTCGTAAATAACCTAAATGGTGTTTTCACAACAGTATAGATAAAGAATAATAGCTACTAGCAGAACCGCATAATGGGTTGCGTGCGCCCCATGTGTACCGACTACCCGCCCGTCCCTAGTGCTGTGCGGGCTGTACGCGATTCTGTTCAGGCAGGGGCTTGTCTTGTTAATTTCTTTAAAAGCACTTTATAAACAAATATATTTCCGTAATATATTTCAAGTAATGCAAGATTTTCCTGTACTATTGATGCAATTTGGAACATTTTGGTACAAACCACTCCTCCTAACTCCCTATGGTTTAGGAGCTTGAGTTTTGTGAAACATACACCTTAGCGTATTATATAATAAGATTGGCCATTAGGTTGTGTATTGTAGTCAGTTATTTAGTATCATCATCCGTGTGATCAAGCATTGCATATAACTTCAACGTCTTCCTAGACAAGGTTATGGAAGAATGGGAGAAGGAACTCAAAAAATGTGAATTTTGGAAGCCAATCTGACTAGGCTTTCCCAAACAACCTCTACTAACCGCATTTCATCGGGCGATACTAACCGAAGATAAGGAGACTGCTATCAAAACAGCTGTAGATATTTCAAAAGTGCAGGAAAGGTGGGACTACAGATCTCGTTCGAAACTAGATTATTCTGTTCGAACACAGACATCACGAGCCTGAAAACAAAATACGGTATAATCGACAGGGTCCCACACTTTAAATTCCTCGGAAAATTTATCCAGCCGACAGGCCTTGAAAACTCTCACTACAAAATCGTCTCCAAAAAGTCAAAAAGGCTTTAGGGTTACTCTAGAATATTTACAACAAAAAGTATATGTCAAAACAGACAAATTTGGCACTACAACACAGTCAGAGTCCTTGACGCAAGCGAAAATCTGACAATAAACATGAACTTGAAGAAATCAAAAAAGTAGAGAGGAAGATCATTAGGAAAATCTTAGAGACAAGATATGCCCAAGATGGTTACAGGCTACAATCAATAAAAACAAAGGAACAGTATTCAAAATTGATCAAAATTGATATTAAGATAAGAAAAGACGAATTATATTATTTGGTCATTTCACTAGACCACCAGAAAACCGATTGACGAAAGGGATAATTGGCATTACATTGTGTGGACCGACTGAAAAGTTGCAATATCAATATTGCTTAAAATAATGCCATTGTATTTTCTATTTTTGATGTGTAACATCTTTCCGCTCGGTTGCTGGATAGTTTTGTGGGAGTGATTTTGAAAATTGGGGACGGAAGTGGATCGGAACGTTCGAGCTGGCAGTGGTGGATCAAACGGAAGTATGCACTGCCCACTCGATCGATCAAACGGAAGTGTACTAGCTGGCAGTGGTGGATAACGTAAGTATGCACTGCCCGCTCGATCGATCAAACGGAAGTGTACTAGCTGGCAGTGGTGGATAACGTAAGTATGCACTGCCCGCTCGATCGATCAAACGGAAGTGTACTAGCTGGCAGTGGTGGACAACGGAAGAATGTACTGCTCGCTCGATCGATCGAATGGAAGTGTGCCCTAGCTGGCAGTGGTGGATCGAACGGAAGTATAAGACGCACTCCTAACTCGATCGATCCAGCTGGCACTGGTAATAGAAACAATCAGCGCGCGGTGCCGAAAATTGATACCATGACGCACTCTTAGCCATGTGGAATGTATATGACATACTGAACGGAAAACGCTCATGCGAACTCTGGTGTCAAGTGATTGAAACAAATGACATGGTACATGTTCGAAGTCTTCGTATCAGTATTTTTAAATCGTAAAATGCCTTAATATCAAACATTGTCAATAGTCGGCATTGCATTGGCATAAGGCATTTAAAACTCAATGTCACTCAGGAGCATTATCGAAACAAGCAAAATATAAATGAAACTTAATTCCGTAATGCAGTATTATTGGAACGTGGAAATAAGTCACCATCTTGTGCACAATATTTGCGTAGTCGAAATAGCCGTGGGGTTATTGCGTATGACTGTGAATCTAGAGATCTTGGGTTCGAATCCTAGGCGGAGTAGATATTTTTGATACCAGATTATCATTTTAAACGATATTTATCATATCAATATGACTCATTTTAACGGAATCCATATGAAATTACGTTTTGGTCTGTGAATCAAGAGGACCTGTTTATAAGGAATTTAAGGTTATGAGGGGTGTCGCGTCTATTAATCTAGTTGATCCATATCGTATTCTTTATTTAGGCTAGTGCTGGTGGAAGCTACAAATCATCTAATAAAATGAGTTTCGTATTATAAACTACAATATCTGTAAAACACTCCCTTTTACAATAGATTAATATTTGTGCCAATGTATGTCTACCCCTTATTATTCCCGTTTTCCAACGGGGTCGGGGATGAGATGCGATGGAAGTCTTTGTGGCGATGGTTTTTACGGCCGGATGCCCTTCCTGACGCCAACCTCATGAGAGGAGTTAATGAGAGATGAAATGAATGATGGTGAATGAAACTGGGCAAGGATGGGGAAGGAAGCGGCCGTGGCCTGTCAGAAGGTACCGTCCCAGCATTTGCCTGGTGTTGAAAATGGGGAAACCACGGAAAACCATTTCAAGGACGGCCGACGGTGGGGCTCGAACCCACGCGTCTACCGAGTCATCAGAGAGCCTGGCCCCATGACCTAATGCTGCGCTTTAGCCAGCATAGCCACTACTGTCGGTTGTGCCAATGATACTATAAAATACCGGTGTATCAACAATTTCTCGTGAGGTTTCTTCTATGTCAGATGTTACACATCATATGCGACTACTGTAAGGCTCATATTTTTTTTATTTTTTTTTATTTTATTTTATATATTTTTATTTTATTTTGCCCATGTGATACTGCTTACGCCTAAATCGTTGTGCCAATTTCCGAAAATATTGCCATTACATCAAAAACTTTTTAAGAGCATTGAAAATCCCCCAGTATGCCTTCCTTCAGAAGGGAAGTAAAACCGGAGGGCCCATGTCATATATTTATGGCGTGAAAAAGAACCTTCCACTAACTACGATTGTGTGAAGCTAAATTTGTAGGTTAGAATTGATTAATGCTCTATTAAGTTCCAACGTTCAACGCCAGGTGCCGGTTGCGGTGGCATATAGTAACCAAGCTCGCAGCTAGGTGTTGTTGACGGTAGCATTTGGTAGCAAAAGTAGGGACAACTTGAAATTCATCGTCTGCAGTCCTTACCTGAATTACAGATAACACACACTAATCCAGCCATCACAATTAACACCGTTTATCAGACAGATTTACACTAACCCCAAGTACACGGGCTACATGACCGCGTTGTCGCAGCCCCCTAAACTGAAGAACCACCTAACTACATCAAAAACACTGACACTCCTTAGTTGCGTTGGCATCTGTTACAGTCATTTGAAGCGACGTAGTACATTCACAATTCAATATGGCGTCTAAATTCTGACATTATTTAAATAATCCACAGTTTAGTAACCGCTTTCAAATACACTTTCCCACAAACATCACATTTCTGTTGCGTGACTTTTGAAGCAAATGTGCGACATTGCTCCAAACCTGTAACAGTGTCCTGGGAGAGAATCTCATTTTCAATGTGGAGCCTGCAGAATGTATAAGGGGAGTTCAATTAAAAACCCATTTTAAATTCCTGACCACGGGAAGAAAGGAAAGTCAAAGTGTAAGCCACTTTACACATTACTGCTCACCTCGTGGTGTAGCGGCTAGCATTCATGGCTGTCGTCATGGAGGTCTGAGATCGATTCCTGACTCTGCAAAGAATCTTAATTCTGATTTCAGGGCTGGAACGGGACACACTCAGCCTCGTGAGGCAAAACGTAGACGAGGTAGGATCGATTCCCACCTCAGCCATGTTGGAAGTGGTTTTCCATCGTTTACCACTTCTTCTCCAGGCAAATGCCTTCAGATACTGTATATCTCTACATAGTATAAAACAATGTCCCTGATTCTTGAATGTAACGAGTAATCTCGAGAACCACACGATGGATTTTGATGCGGTTTGCACCATTCCGTACAGGATTTCTCGATGAGAGTTTCTGTAGAAAAATATTCATTTGTGACCAAAGGAAGCCAAGCAGTAACGAGTTCAGTGAATCGAGTCAAAGAAAAACCTGTCGTCCGTGCGCCTTTTAAGCATACGCTGGGTAAACCGTTAAAAATAACTGTATACTGGTACTATGAGAGTGAGAATTGTTCAGCATGAAAAGTTCTACAAAAAAGTCCGGGACTGCATGTCTCTATCTTTAATACATCCCCCACTGTAAGTGTTTTTACGTTTTAATTTCTTCCAACAATCTCCATTCAGTAGAAATATTACTAGCTTCGGAGCGAGTTTACGAGCTAGCGATCTAGCCTATCACCCCAGCTTCGGCCAGCATCAAACTGTCGAGTTGTGTCGAGTTAAGACTTCAGAAAAGAGTAAGTGTTTGGAGATTCGCTTTTCACCTCGGCTTTTCCGAATTGCATCTGGGACCTGCCGTCCGTGCGGCTTTTAAACTTATGCTTGGTAAACCGTTGAGGATACCGGGCGAAGCCGGGGCGCGTTGCTAGTTTGTTATAATCAGTACTTAAAAGATTGTCTTCGTGATGCTAGTTGAAGGAGAAAATAAATGAACGCGCCACACCTCATCCATTAAATTATCGAACGCCCGATGCAAATTCATTCATACTAATTAACGTAATAAGCACATAAATATGACAAACGCGAGTGAATGTACGCCTGGAATAGACAATGAAGTCTGTCGGTGTAATGTGATTTGCGAATCACCTATATCTCCTTTGTCATTTTGTAATTATTAACCCCATTAACGAGATCAAACAACACGATAATGAAAATAATGCACTTACAATATATCAGCAAAGCAATTTTACTACAACCTGTAAAGGTAGTAGAAATCACTGATCGTTAAAATTGATTGAAGCAGTTACGTAGCTACAAGCTAATTACAGTAGAGTCGCGCTGTTCCGAAATAATTATGACTGAACCCCGTTCGGTTTAGCGGGAATTTCGGAATAGGTGGATTTCATTAATGATATCAACGTACTGACTTGTTAAGGCGTAAATTAAGTGTGAGGACATCTGCTAGTGTCAGCTCTACACAGTATTGATCAGCCCGTGAACAGGTTCAGTGAAAGTCGGTAGGGAAGGGCAGTGCCCTTCGACAACTCATAGCGCAGACAATAGACTGTGTTGTAAAAATAGACTCGTCCCCCTCCCCCCCCCCCCCACCGCCCTACCTATCCCTCCCGCATTCCATACACATGACTCACTGCACTGTGCTCTGTCTAGTCCTATCTATCGGGTCAGTGTTTACTCTAGCGAACTGTGTGCGATTATTGCCAAGTTGTTGAACTGTATTCTCTAATATCATTCATTTAACTTCCTTGTACAGTAGAACAATACATGTACTTTTTAACACGAAAAAACTAACGTCCTGCTTTTAAGTTAAAAAAAACGTAAAGAAGGACAATCGGTATTTTTCTGAACTTTGTTCGGAATAGACGGATTTTCGGAATAGCGGGGTTTAGAATAGTGGGACTCTACTGTACTGCATGCCATCGTTCCAAAACTTCCTCTGACTATGTGAGTCTCTCTGAGGCCCCGACAAAATTAGTTATAAATTGAGCTAGGATTATTATGTAAATACATATTCTTTCCCTTTGCTTATACATAACTTAAAATGCTAAATGCTCAAGAATTAGAACCTTAGTTATCATATAATTACATTCTATTGTTACATATTTTACATATTTGATCATAATGACATTTATAAAATAGTAAAAGATTTTAAATATCTCGGAGCATGGATTACTGTAGTTGGAATGCAAAGCAATGGAATCCAGAAAAAAAACTTGAAATGTCCTTCCAACTAACAAAAGATACATACAACAAGAACAGTGATTTAACCAGAAGCATTGTACGCACCATAAACCCTGCGCAAGTTTCTTAAAGTGGGCTGATACGGATCATGAAATGTTATGTGTACAAATTTCGGATAAAGGGAATAAATTCCCTCTTCAGGTGATAGGGGCTTATAGAGCACCGAAAGATTACTTTTCGCTTCTCGACACACTGTATGATAAAACTTGTACGGGTAATGCTATGAAAAAGAGCATAATAATTGCCGGAGATTTAAACCTCCCCAAAGTAGACTGGTCTGGTGAGTCAACTAGCTGTGGTCAAGCTCAGAGCGCTGCAAATAAATTCTTAAGGGAGGGGGATTTTCCCAAGTAGTTGACTTCCCAACTAGGGGCAATAATACCTTAGATGTTTATCACGTAAGGCCTGTAGAGCTGTATATTAACTGTCTGAAAGTACCAGGAATTAGTGACCATTCTGGGGTCGAATTAAATATTAGATACGGTGACATTACAAAATTAGACCCTGATGTAGCAAATAAGATCATATTCCAGTATCGCAGGGCGGATCAGGGCAAATTTCAGGGGTATTTGAATGAGCTATTTGTAGGATGGGCATCGGAAGGAAATAACATTAATATCCTGTGGACTAACTTTTTGAAAATTTTAAATAGCGCTATTGATAAATTTGTTCCATTTAAATTACTGAAGCAAAACCCAGATCCTGAGTATTATACACGGGAAATCAGGAGTCTTAAACGGAAAATTAGGAAATTATACAATAAAAGACATGATAGTGTTAAGTATATGTTGAAATTTAAGTCCTTATCAAGAGAGCTCGTCTTAAAAAAGAGGGCTGCTCATGACAATTATATGCAAGGTTTACTTGGCTCGGGAGGCGATGGGTGAAAAAAAAAATACAGTTATGTTAGGAGAAGAACGGGAAATTCAAATAATTTGTCGATGATAATGTCCGGTGACGGTAAATTAATTACTGAGAAGCAGGCCATTGCTAATGAATTAAATGTATTTTATGGTAGTGTGTTCAATAAATCCAATAGCTGTGTGTTGGACCTTAACGGTGAATCAGGGGCTCCACTTCTCCAAATAAACCAGTCAGCAATTGTAAAGCTAATACAAAAATTACGTTACAATATATCGAAGGGTCCTGATAATATTGTTAGTGAAGTACTTAAACTAGGAGGTAGGGCCGTGGCACGATACTTAGAGGTGATGTTTAATGTGTCCATAAACAATGCGCAAATCCCGGATGACTGGAAAAGAGCTACGGTAGTCCCAATATTTAAGGGAGGGAGCAGACTTGAATTGGGCAACAACAGGCCGGTTAGTCTTACGTCCATCGTTTGTAAACAGATGGAGCATCTCATTTGCGACTACTTGAGGGAACAGTGGGAAACATTATCATGGTTTAATGGTAGGCAACATGGATTTCGGAAAGGTTACTCATGCGAGAGTCAGATGCTATCACTTTTTCAGGATATTAGCGAATCGTTAGACGAAGGAGTTCAGTCGACGCCGTAGTTATAGATTTTGCGAAGGCATTTGATATCGTGCCGCAAGACATGCTTCTCCATAAATTAGCTTCGACGAAGATTGATAGAAGAGTAATTTTATGGATCCAAGAATTTTTGACGGGTCGTTCCCAGAAAGTGAAAGTTGAAGGCCGATACTCGGATGAAATTACCGTAAGGTCGGGTATCCCTCAGGGCAGCGTAATCGGAACTTTGTTAATTTTGGCGTTTATAAATGACTTACCAAATGGGATTCGCAGTGACTGTCGATTGTTTGCGGATGATTGTGTAATATATCGAAAGATACATGACTCACAAGACAATGCAGTACTTCAAGATGACCTGAACCTGGTCTATAAGTGGGTGATTGAAAATAAAATGAAAATAAACACAAGAAAATGTAGTCTAATAAAAATAGGGAAAGTGCGAAGGCAAGATTTTCAATATAACATTGGCTCGGAAATACTTGTAGAAGAAGATTCTTGCAAATATTTGGGCGTTCAAGTAAGAAATGATATGAAATGGAGTAGTCATATAGGATGTGTAGTTTCTAAAGCTTACAAATCCCTGCACTTTGTAATGAGGGTATTAAAAGGAAGTAGTAATTCTGCCAAAGAATTAGGATATTTGTCACTTGTAAGACGTATTCTGGAATACGCCTCGGCGGTTTGGGATCCATATCAAGTAGGGCTCATAAATGAGTTGGAAATGGTACAAAGAAAGGCCGCTAGATTTGTGCTCAGTGACTTTAATCCCAGGAGCAGTGTGAGCCGTATGTTAAAGAAACTTGGGTGGGAATCACTTGAGGCTAGGAGGATGAAATCTAGACTCTGCGCTATGTACAACACGTATGCAAATCAACCAGCATGGGGTGAGCTTAGCAAACGTATGGAAAAGCCTACTTACATGGGTAGAAGCGATCACCCTTTCAAAGTTAAGGGCCGACCACAGCGAACAAATTATGGTAAATATTATTTCGTAAACCGTGCCATTGATAATTGGAACTCTCTGCCTGCCGCAGTCTTAGAGCCTTTTCACAAACATATAGGTGTGTTTAAGAAAAGACTGACTATTTGTGTAAATACTCCAGTTTAATTGTTAGTGAATTGTTATGTACAATTATGTATTTGTTATGTATATCTAATTTGCCACCGGGGGACACACCCCCAATTGCAAATAAACGAATGAATGAATGAATGAATGAATGAATGAATGAATAAACATGAATTTCAAAGGCCAGATGGAGAAACTCGAATTAAAGGAAAGGACAATTTTAAGAAAAATCATAGGACCAAAATTTCAGGGTAATAAGATAATATATATCAAGAATGAGACTCTCTATAATATAAATGAAATGTTGTCTGATAATATCCGAAAAATGAGGATAAATGTTTACGGCCATCTTCTCAAAATGAACTCTTAATAGATTAGCTAAACAAATCTTTGATTTCATCCGTAACGCAAAACAAAACCCACATGGTTTAAAGAAACCGATAAAGACCTAGTAGAATTAAAAATTAAAGAAAATTCCCTACTCAATCGTAAAGCTAACATAATTACTAAAGAAAAAATATAATGTTCCAAGACAAATCTACACTAAAAACCAAACCCATCATCTCGGAAGAAGAGAGGAAAAGAAGATCAGAAAGAATGAAGAGATCCTGGGCACTAAGGGAAGAACACACAGAGAAATGATTGGTTCAAAGTACTCCAAAGAGGGTGACACTGAAGGAGAAGAAGAAGAAATACATTTGTTTTACATACCGTACGTTTACTTTATTTTATGTAAAAACACATAATATTCTGTCTCTTACTGTAAAAGAAAAAGTACTTTATCGCAAGTGAAATATGCGGTAATTCAAAACAGTCTATGTGACAATATTTGTTCACTAGAAACTCAGGTACATGCAACGGATATTCCAAGCAATTCATAAGCTGCTGAGAAAGACCCAGGGACAAATTCCAAGAAAGATATTAGTGGGGATACGGGGATGGGAATTCACGTCACACTCAGCCGGAGACTCAGAAGCTGGACTTTAGTTTATTTCAGTTGTTTAGTGAGTGCCTGAGACTCAATCTGTTGTTCAGAATGGCTGCTGTATTTCCTCCCCTCCACCAAACAAAAAGTTCCCTTCACGATACTTACTCTTGAGTTCGTACGCCTTTCCTCATACATAATAATGGAATTTATTAAAATTTGCTATAATATGGACAATGGACATGCTTAAATAACGAATTATTTTACCACACTTAATTTTGCAAAAATATATTGAATCGAAGGATGAATCTGTATGTAATATAATGTGTAATATATCATTTATAATAAGATTAAATTAAATTTACATATCTTAAGTTTTTAATACATGTATTTCATCTAATATTATTACATACATATGTAAATATTTTGCATGTTGATGTTACATAAAAATCCTAGCCCTAGTAATAAAGTACTACCATGAGTTGGTTGCCAGACTCGACACACCTTACAACAGAACACAGTGAATGAGAACACCCTAATTTTTATGGAAATTTCACTCATGTTGATCACTCCTCAAGATATTATGCGTAATCGTGTTTCATTTCACTTAGGACAACCCTAGAGAGTTGAAAATTTGCCTGGTTTAAATATGCGGGCAATACTTGGAGCATTCAAGTGAATGCACGCACCTAGTTTTATTGTTAGGCATATACTGTACTTAACGTATAAAGGGCACATAGGTAAAAACTAATTTTGGAGATAACAAGAAATGAAATATGTGTCTGTGTTTTTCTTTGTTTAATTCTTTTTGATACCGTAGTGTTTGTTATTTAGAATATTTAATACAGATATGAATAATTCATGTAAACTATGACTTAAAGTTCATGAATGAAATAAATAAGACCTTTCAAATCAATATTATGAGCCCTTTTTACGCAGACAGCATTTTTTGTGGTAAAATTCAATAAACAAGTCTTAATACAGTGTTTTAAATTAAATGTAATCCATTAATAATACTACAAGAGGTTGAGTTTGTTGATACTTTAAGTGGCTTCAATAGATCAGCATTGGTAGAGAATAACATTTCCTGTTCAGTCTTTGTTAATTAACATTGACGGAGAATAAAACCAAAAGGCCCTACGTCATTTACTGTTCAGTTTTGGCTGATCATCCCTTCCATAAACGCAACATCGTCATCAGACAAAAATTTGTACAGGCTTCTTACATCCTTCACTTTCATTTGGCTGATGTCCCGGGGGAGCGGTCTTTCCAATGGTGAAGTTTTCGTGTCTGTAGGGGCATTTCCAAATTCGAAAAAGGTTGAAATTTGCAGAAAAAGTGTGAGAACACAAAATAGAACCAACTCTCATTGGTTTTATGATCACATAACCTACTGCATTATTGTGAATGGCACTTCGTTTCTGGATACTGGCTTGCCCAAAAAGAATGGAGATAAAACCTTATCCCAGTCTCGCAGTAGGTCCACATCCATTGTAACTTCAAATGGAGAAGGGTTTCTTTCTGAGGCACAACACAATTGCAGTAAGATAAGGCTTGGCATTCCCAATCACTTCTTTCTGGTTAATGTACTGTCCAAAGTTTCTTACACAGCTAACTTGAGGTATAACATCAGTTTCCAAAATATCCCACCAATCTTTCACTATTATTAACTAGGGAAAATGACGCACAAATCTATGCATTCTGCGTAAAACGGACCCATAGGTCTATGTGCCCGTTTTGCGCCGACCGCCTCAATTGTAGTTTTGTGTACAGTGTTCTGTAGGCACTGGTCACTTTGAGGGGATGTATAGTTCATTCTGTAGAGGTATTGTTATTGTTATTTTAAGGAGCGGAACAGCGAGGTCATCTGCCCCATTCTTTAGAGGCACTATGCCTCTATTTGGGAGGAAGTGAGTTCAATTCCCACCCAAATAGTGGATAATAGAAAAGAGCTACCATTTACAGAAATGCAAATGTCAATTGAACGCCCAAGGGCTCGCAGCAAGTTCGATTTCAAGTAGTTCCAACTTTGGCTACCAGATGCTACTGTCACTAACACCTAGCGGTGAACGTTGGAACTTCATAGAGCGTTTCTAACCAGCCTAATATAACCTACAAATTTGACTACACACTACCAATTGTAGTGGTAGGTTCTTTTACATACCAAATCTATGACAAGGGCCCTCCAGCTTTACTTTTCCTCCGAAGGAAGGCATACTGAAGGATTTTGTCGCTGTTAAAAATCTGGCGACTTCGGCTGGGTTTGAACCCGCGATCTTGGGAATAGCAGTTCAGCATGCTACCGACTACGACACCGAAGTTTACAACATAAATGAGTACCAGTACCAAGAAAATTCTTGGGAGCAAAGGCTTACAACTCCATATTATCTAGTGCCCTTGTCACTCATGAACGTGGACACTTCTACACCCTTCCACTAGTGCTCTATAGACCTGCATGGCCTGAGTAGGAAATGAACGTCATATTGAGCAATATCGAAACATAATTTGAAGTAATGATTGCCTCACAGCTTCTCTCCTAAAATTGAAATCACTACTCAAGTCTATTCGCCGAGTCGAGACAGTGCCCCTGGCTACCCGGACAGGGAAACACGCCCAGTTCACGTCATCGGCTCTGCCGGACAGGGGTAGCCAAGAAGCTCTGAGATCATTAGTCATGCTGTAGCTCTAGAAAACACAAGACTTGCTGCACTGTGCTGTGCTGCACTGTGTACTGTTGCCAGTCATAAGCAGTTAAGAACTTATTAATTAATTAGATAAATACATTAAAGAACGATAAATGAACCGCGCTGTAGCATGTAACCGATAAGTCAGACCGCTTCACTTGTAAGCTATACACAGCACTGTAGTTGGCGTACGTTCAACAGGCACAGCTCTATGCACTCCTTGTGGGCAGCCCTGCAATCACGTGTACAACTGTGTTTACTTCCACTATCTCGACACGGCGAACAGACTTTAGACTTCCACTAACTCTGGACAAGCAATCGGTCAGAGAGCATTTGTTACTGCCCAACATCCCTATAATATGCAGAGGACCATGCTCAATACTACCACTCAGAAAGAACCGAAACTACTTATAAAGAAAATACAAAATTTAAATTGAGTTTGATGACCAAAGAAGATCCAAGCCAATGGATAATTTAGACCAGTGGCACAGTCCTTTAAGAGCCTTTACCTACCAAGCGACCGCTGCTCAGCCATTTGGCCTACAGATGGTGGGGTGACGCGTTTTCGGTGCGACAGATACCGTCGGTCCTTAATCTTGGCTTGCGTGACCATGGTGCTGTCTCTCTGATGGGACAGCTGCTCAATTGTCCTCACAAGACTGGATGCACCCCGTGCCCTCATCTCAGTTTCTGAAATCACTCACGAAGCCTGGAATCGAATCCGGGGCCTCAAGGCGAGAGGCAGGTGCACTACCTCGATATAATACGAATAAACAAGAACAAAATGTCGAGATCACTCCGCACGTCATCCTTGTTCGCCAAGTTCCCTTGTGAGGCCAGACATAGCGGAGTTACAAGTTATTGTCACACAAAAGGAAGGAGGGAAAATATCCTTGTGATGAACTGTTTGAAGATAATTCTTGCGTAGCAGAACAACAATCACCACCACTACCAACTGCATAAATCAGCACCGTCCATTTAGCTGTGTAAAATCATTATCATCATCTTCACCTTCCTCCACTTCTTCTTTTTCTATCAAAGAGGATTGGACATCGTGGTTATTTAACCCCATGTACTTGGGTGTATGTATAATTTGTTTGATAACCTGTATTAAAATGTCCATGAGTGGACAAAATCAGTAATGAAGAAACGCTGAAAAGGATTGGAGAGAAGCCATGTTTATGGAATATGCTTACTCACCGAAGAGACAATTGGATTGGACATATCTTGAGGCATGAAAGTCTTCTGCACACAATACTGGAGGGCAATGTGGAAGGAAAGAACTGTAGAGGTAGACCACGGCTGGGATACATAAAACAAATCATTCACGACAAGGGTTGTGATAATTACTTGGACTTGAAGGGACTAGCCACAGTCCGGAGTTCATGGATAACTGCTACAAACCAATCTTCGGATTGAACACCACATAAGAAGAACCTGTATTATTGCAGTGTCTGTAGTAGTGTGTGTATTTGTAATTTAGGTAAGGATTGGGAAGGAGTCAACCGTGGCCTTAAGTTTGGAAATATCCCAGTGAGGAATCAATGAACAACCAGTTTCAGGATGACTGAGGTGGGAATCGAACCCGTCTCTTCTCAATTTTGCCTCACGAGGCTGATTGTATCCCGTTCCAGCTGTTATATTAGAACTAAGTCTCTTGGCAGAGGCGAGAATCTAACTCGAACATTCGCGATGACACCCAACAATACCCCAAGAGGTAGACAAAAAATGTTGTATTATTGTTGTTCTTGTTGCTGCTACATCGTGGTCATGTAGCTCTGTGTTCTTGGTTGTGTGGCATCTGTCTGATAACCTGTAACGTTTTGGGGTGTGTAGAAGTGTGTGTATTTGTAATTGAGACGCTGTTTTGAGCAGGAAGCGGCTGTGGTCTTAATTTAGGTATTATACTTGCATTTGCTTGGAGTAGAAGTGATAATCCAGGGAAAACCACTTCTTAAGTGGCTAAGGTGGGAATCGAACCCACCACTTGTCAGTTCTGCCTCCCAAGGCTAAGAACAGTATACCCTGTTCCTGACCTCAGACCAAAATTAAATTCCTTGGCAGAGCCGAAAATCGAATTCGGACCGCCGCGGTAATATATATCGTATGGCCTCGGGTGCCGGGTGCAAGCTTTGTTATTTGACACCCAGAAGGTAGCCTGCATGTCGAATTTCGTTGTTCCTTGAAGCACTATGAAAGTCAAGGAGGTTAGATATCTAAGCACCTTGAACACTATAGCGCTTTCTAGTAGAGAAATGACGAACTTTGTGTTGGCGGAAACTCCCGAGATTCATTTTGCCATTATGAACACGGCCTACTGAATTAAAGTGGGTTATTTATTATGCCAACATCGTATGACATGCGAGTCGTAATTTTTGCCGCCTTTCACAAATCACTTACCATGGCCAAGAGCGAACCTGCAAGCTCGGGGTTAGTAGACCGACACGTTAACCCACCGTGGCAAGCACCACCACTGTGATATCCAAGAATACTAGCCACTACGCCACGAGGTAGACGAGAAAAATGTGCGGACGACATAACTCCCTTCCCTCCCACGAGGGAGCGCCACTGTTCACCTGTATCATATATCTCACATTAGTACAGGGGCCAGAAAATGTGTGAGTTGTTTACATTACACTGGTAAAAACCACTCCGCTTGGAAGGCGTCTGTATCACAATTACGTAAGGGGAAGCAGGCCCAACCCGCCCGAGTGTCATTGAGAATTCGACCAGCGTCGAGTAATCTTGGCTGCCTAGGCGTTCCGAGTGATGGCAATCCAGGGAAATCAATATTGGGAACCAAGAGTCATGCATGAAATGACGAGGACTTGGGAATGCTGGTAGTCACCGTGCAGTGCATGCTGATGAGAGTGTGTGTCGTCACCAAATCTACACCGTGTGACGTCACTTCATATTATTATTGTTATTACTGCCAGCCCACTGCGATAGGGGCTCCGCACCTGCCCCTCAACTAACGAGGCCCCGAATTCGATTCCTGGCTCCGTAAAAGATTTTATAAACTCATGTGAGAACTGGAACGGGGTGCATTCAGCCACGGTAGGACAATTTAGAGTTGATGATCAGAAAGCCAGCACCTCGGTCAAGAAAGCGAAGATTAACTGCCGAGGGAGCCCATCCCGCTGACAGCATGTCACGTCACAAATGTAGGTAAAACGGATGAGCATCATACGCTTGGTAGGAGACGGACCGTAATAGTCTGTAGTGCCGCTGTTTATTATTATTATTATTATTATTATTATTATTATTATTATTATTATTATTATTATTATTATTATTATTATTATCAATATTAGAAAAAGAAGAAGGTGTTGGTATTGTTTATTTAGGGGCTTTGCGACATAATAAGTATTATTTTGGTAAATAAGGCCAATTGTAACGGGAACATCAGTATTATTTTGGTAAATAACGCTAATTGTAACGGAAACATCAGTATTATTTTGGTAAATAACGCTAATTGTAACGGAAACATCAGTATTAGTATGGTAAGTAACGCAACTGTAACGGAAACATCAATATTAGTTTGATAAGTAACGCTAATTTTAACGGAAACATCAGTATTATTTTGGTAAGCAACGCCAACTGGAACGGTAACATCAGTATTATTTTGGTAAGTAACGCTAATTGGAACGGTAACATCAGTATTATTTTGGTAAGTAACGCTAATTGGAACGGTAACATCAGTATTAGTTCGGTAAGTAACGCTAATTGGAACGATAACATCAGTATTAGTTTGGTAAGTAACGCTAATTGGAACGGTAACATCAGTATTATTTTGGTAAGTAACGCTAATTGGAACGGTAACATCAGTATTATTTTGGTAAGTAACGCTAATTGTAACGGAAACGTCAGTGTTATTTTGGTAAGTAACGCTAATTGGAACGGTAACATCAGTTTTATTTTGGTAAGTAGTGCTAATTGGAACGGTAACATCAGTATTATTTTGGTTAATAACGCTAATTGTAACGGAAACATCAGTATTATTTTGGTAAATAACACTAATTGTAACGCCAAAATCAATATTATTTAGGTAAGTAACGCTATTTGTAAGAATTGTGTGAAGCTAAATTTGTAGTTTAGATTTGATTAACGCTCTATTAGTTCCAACGTTCGTCGCCAGGTGCCAGTTGTGGTAGCATCTAGTAGCCAATTTCGTGGCAAGGTGTCGTTGACCGTAGCATTTGGTGGCAAAAGTAGGAACTACTTGAAATTGACCGTCCGCAGTCCTTACCTCAATTACAGATAACACACACTAATACAGCCTTCACAATTAACGCTGGTTTTCAGACAGAATCTACACACACACAAAGTACACGGGGCTACATAACCGCGTTGTTGCAGCCCCTAACCTGAGGAACCAACCAACGCTAATTGTTACGGTAACATCAGTATTATTTAGGTAATTAACGCTAATTGTAGCGGTAACATCATTATTATTCTAGTAAATAACGCTAATCTTAACGTTGTTTCTTCGAAATACTGATAATACAACGAATTTTCAAGCGGTAATTTTCATACAATCTTCTGTCGGAATCAAATGTGTTAACAGTATCAGACGATATCTTTGAGATGTTCTCTCGTGTTGGCAAACCTCCACATTGTTGTTTTAAGGACCTAGTTACTCAGAGATTGGAAAATTGTATTTGATCGGGCGTTTTAAGCCAATGTTCTTGAAATAGCGCGTGACGCAAGATAACATCCTCTTTCTTTATCTGATTCACTGAGCTGGATAATGACGCCCCGTATCAGACGGAATGCTGGAAGAAATTAACTACGTCAAAAGAAGGAAGAGATGCAAGTTGACATTGGCAGAACAACAAGCGTCTTCTGTTTTGCAATGTCTATGTATCCATGGCTCCCTGGGTTGTAGTTGAGATAAATTCCC
Source organism: Meconema thalassinum (assembly GCA_946902985.2). Lineage (NCBI taxonomy): Eukaryota > Metazoa > Arthropoda > Insecta > Orthoptera > Tettigoniidae > Meconema > Meconema thalassinum. Next base: position 184,898,197 of record OX336393.1, read on the forward strand.
GCGGTTAGTGGCTTCCACAATTAGATTAAAATGTTCCTGTTATTTCTATTTTACTGGACGCAATCAAATACTTGTCTGTAACAACAAAGGAACTGTCTGAAAATCACAGCTTTGTGAACAACCATTTATTTATTTATTTATTTAATTATTTATTTATTTATTTATTTATTTATTTATTTATTTATTTATTATTCTTTCCTCGATTTTGGCTATCTTTGGACCGCTTAAAATAACCCATCGCATTCACTGTCTCTTATTTCCTTTATCCTTTCTTGCCTTCCAGGAGTTCTTCATTACTTCACTTTGACTCCTTCTTCTCTCTTCCGTCCAGATGTTAACCCGCTTCTTCTTTTCCTTCTCCTGGAAACCCTTGAAATGTTTTATCATATTTCTGAAAAGTGGTCTGTCCTGTAAAATATCTATTGTTACTTCCATCTCTTCCATATCCCTTTTTATACTTTGTACCCATAATACCATTCTTGCTTTTGTATACATGACTGAAAATTTGTTTTGTGAGTCGGGTGTTATTCATCCTCATTACGTGCCAAAAATTTTTTGTATTTATTTATAAATGCAAAATGCAACATCAAACATAAACATTCGCTTGAGATCAGAGTAAGATTTATGCCTGCTCGTTAAATCGTGCACCACGACCGCGCGAGCAGCTGCAGCAAGTCTGGAGATCGTAGGTGCGAATCTCGGTGCTGACAGGGGCTATCCTGTGTGTGGTTATTCCTCAGATTTTGTTTCGCACTCCCTTTAGGCAAATACCGGGATAGTAAGTCATTTTAAAATGCCGAGACACCTGCCCCATAAATAAAGTTTATCAGATAAGTTCAACATACAACCAACTGTACGTGGCTGATGACCAAGTTGTCCCAAGCCCGTAAATTGAATTATTAACAATTTTACTGCTGCAGGCGGTAATTTTGAAGTTCAATTCCCGGTCAATGCATGTGAGATTTTCAAACTGGAATGCCATGTCCTGTGGTTCGGATTCCATGTAAAAAGGAGGTCCCGTGGCTCATGATGGCATGATTAACGGACACGTAAAACAAAAGCTTCCTTCTTTTTTCCTTCTAATTTTGAATTTGTAAGAGAATTCTAATATTGAATTATAATGCAGCGTTCTTGCATGCATTACATGTGTGTTGTTGTTGTTGTTGTTTCATTTTCCAGCTGTGAAGTCGTGATCATAAAACCCGCATAATTGGGCGTGTGTGGAATTTTTCTGATAACCTGTGTTCGTGTGGTGACTGTGATAGTGTGTGTATTTGAAATTGAGGCTAGGATTGAGAAGGTGATCGTTGCCCTAACTTAGGAACCATACCTGGAATACGAGTAGAAAAGCACGGAAAACCAGTTACAGAATGAATGAGGTGTGCGGCTTCGGTGGCGTAGTTGGTAGCATTCTGAGCTTCTATGCCCATGATCGTGGGATCAAAACCGGCCGAAGTCGTCGGATTTTTTAAGAGCGTTAAAAATGCCTCAGTATGCCTTCCTTCGGATGGGAAGTAAAGCCGACGGTCCTATGTCATAGATTTATGGCATGTTAAAGAACCTTTCTACGTTCCTACGTTCGTCTCCATGAGCCGACTGCGGTGGCGTCTAGTAGCCAAGTTCTGAACTAGTTGTTGTTGACGGTGCCGATTGGCGGCAAAAGAAGGAACTACTTGAAAAATTCAAATTCTGCAGTCCTTACTTGAATTAAGAAACAGAAACACACACTAATACAGTCATCACAATTAACACCGGTTATCAGACAGATTCTACACACACCCAAAGTACACGGGGCTACATGACCGCGTTGTCGCAGCCCCTAAACTGAGGAACCAACCAACCAATTATTGAGGTGGTATCGAACCCACCTTTCCTCGGTGTTACCTCACGAACATGAGTGTACCCCATTCCAACCCTCAAACCGAATTAAATTTCTTGGTAGAGCTGGGAATTAAACCACAATCCCAATAAAAGCAATTTGAGCAAATATTACTAATGCAAGAAGTGCTGATAATGAGGGCCCGATGTTTCCTAATAATGTAAATATTAAATGCCCAGCAATTAAATCGCTTATTCCAGAAAGGGGTCAAGTGACGCTGCTTTATTCCTTTCTGTTCTAATATTTCAACCCGTACATCTTGTACCCCATGTCTAGTTTTGGCCTAGGACCTACAAACAGCTTCTATTTCTGGCTCACATCAATGTGAAGCAGATAAAAGACCTCACTAACCTCAAACCTTACCCTGTTGGGCATGATGAGTTCTACAACGATATATTGCAATGGCCTACTACGGATGCAGAATGTGCTGTGGAGTTGGAAGACGAATAAATTAGTGTAGCCTACTAACAAGCAGATAATGTAGGCCTATGGCTTTGAACTTTGAGACTGGTCAGGTTAAAAGAAAGTACCAGCCATTTTCAAACAGGTTTTGTGAATACAATAATGGTATTCTTGCATTAATAATGTAATCTAATACACACATAAATAAACAGTTTTGCATACAATTCGTTTTCATTACAAAAGTGTAAAATATTTCTCAATTTTGCTAACAAAATATCCGTGTTTTACTTCTTTATTGCAGAAAGGTGTCAAGTACAAAGTTTTTATTATCTTTTTTGCACGATACAAGCAAGAAGTTTCGTGACGAAATAAAGAGCCTACTTTTCTTAAAATGTAAGATTCATGCCAATGATTCCGTCTAGATTCTAGAATAATGACGAAATTAAGTTGGTAATATCGAAATTTCTAATTAGTTTGAAATACTGTACACCTGGCATAATGTAGCCTAATAGAGAGCAACAGTTGGCAGCCCTGGTGACTGAATATATTCTTAGTTCCATCTCTTAAGGTACAGAATACAAAATTTGGTTGAAGTCCAATGGATAGCATGGACGTTACATGCAGTTAAACATTGGATTTAACAGCGCCCGTAAAACCATGTTGGCAACAATCACATACATGTATTGGTCAGAAATAATCTGAAATAATATGATCTAATTTTTTTGTAAATTTGGAATGAAATCCATTAGTTAGTATAGAAGTTACATGCATTTTAAAATTGACCTATCAGCAGGCTATAAATCATGTTGGCAGCACTGGCGTAGGCCTATATTAGTTACTCCAAATTAATCTAGAATGCCAGGTACTATACGTGTGCAAAGTTTAGAGCTATTGGCTTGCATACTTTCTGATATATGGGTATTTGGATTTTAAAAAATTGAGAGCATTTATTAACAGTTGGCAGCCCTGGTGGCTCTTAAGAATATACTCAGTCATATCTGTTTATGTACACATAGCACATACGAAATTTAGTTGAAATCCAATTGATAGTGTAGAAGTTATATGCATTTAAAATTTGGACTTATCAGCAGGCTTATAATCATTTTGGCAACACTGCCATGTATGGCCTCCTGGAAATTAAACTGCAATATTATTATCTATACGTGTGCCAATTTTGAAAAAGCTCCCTTTCATACCTTCTAAGATATCCAACATGGAGCTCAAATTTCAATTGCGATTTTTCAGCAGTTGGTAACATTGACATCGTTTTCAAATATGGCCGTGAGATATTCAGGTATAGATTTCTACTCCTACCAAATTTTGTTTCGATTTCTGCAGACGTTTAGGAGTTGATAGGGGGACACACACACACACAGACAGACAGAAGGACAGACAGACACACAGAAGGACACACGTTTGCCCAATCTCGTAAGTCTACTTTTTCCTCATTTTTGCAAAATGTGAAAAGTAGGCTAAAAATTAAAACAAATATAATTTTTGTTATCTCGTTTCAAGTGGAAGTAAAGCCGACGGTCCCATGCCATAGATTTATGGCATGAAAAGGAACCTTCCACTAATTACACTTGTGTGCAGCCAAAATTTGTAAGTTAGATTATTTGATTACGCTATATTAGTTCCAACGTTTGCCACCAGGTGCTGGCTGCGATGGCATCTAGTAGCCAAGTCCGCAGCTAGGTGTCGGGGATGGTAGCATTTGGTAGCAAAAGTAGGAACTTCTTGAAAAAGTGATCGTCTGCAGTCCGTCCCTGAATCACAGATAACACACACCAATACAGCCATCACAATTAACACCGGATATCAGACAAATTCTACACACACCCAAAGTACACGGGGCTACATGACCGCGTTGTCACGGGAACCAACAACATTTGTGGTAAGTTTTTAAGATCTATAAGAAATTCTTTGTATGAGATTTTGAGTTGTTTTTTTCTTGTTTTTCTCAAAATGGCATTTTTGTCACTTGACCCCTTTCTGAAATGAACGATTCAATTATACCGTGTGCCAGGAAATGTTCTCCGCAGTGACTGACGGCTTCTGCCAGAGCTAGCATCAGCAGTTTAGTTGGCAGCACGGTGTCCTTGACAGGGTGAATCCCACACGTGTGGGCTGTAGGCTGTCGAAATCGTCAGTGTGTATTGCAATAAGTGAGCGTATGTGTCATCAGCACTTCCAACATCTGTTATGAATGGATGTCGTGAGTACAAAGTTTACTGTTTGTTTTGATACAAGCGACAGTCATGCTGCCAACGTAACTACTGATGATTGCTCTCGCAGACGCTTGTAGGCACTGCGGAGAACATTTCCTGGCGCCCTGTATTAGCTGCTAGTCGTACAGCTAGAGTTCCGGATGACCGCAAAGAATGCTGCTCACTACTGTACATCATGAGGTGGTCTAACACACGTTACATTTAAATACGAGGCACGTCCAGAAAGTAAGTTCCGTTTGGTAATAAAATTAAATTGTGTAGAGATACAGAAAAAATATTTATTCCACAACATTCTACACCTCTTAAACTACTTTTCCACATAACTGCCGAACTTTTGCAGGCATTTGTCATAGCGTGGCACAAGTTTTTGGATACCTTCTTCATAGAAGTTTGCCGCCGACCCGTAAACGAGAGTGAAGACTCCCCTGTAAGATATCCTACTGTTTGCCCACTACTGTTAGGCAAATTGCGTATGTGGTCAGGAGAACTCCTAAACATACGCAGTTCTCCTGGTAAGCACGCAATTTGCCTAACAGTTGTGGCCCAACGGTAGGATATCTTACAGGGGAGTCTTCACTCTCGTTTACGGGTCGGCGGAAAACTTCTATGAAGAAGGTATCCAAAAACTTGTGCCACGCTATGACAAATGCCTGAAAAAGTTCGGAAGTTATGTGGAAAAGTAGTTTAAGAGGTGTAGAATGTTGTGCAATAAATAATGTTTCTGTATCTGTACACAATTTAATTTTATTAAAAAACGTAACTTACTTTCTGGAAGTACCTCGTAGAATAGTTAACGTTTTGATGCAAATTGAAGAATTAATTCTCATCCTACATTCTAGCTGCTCCAAACTGCCTAGCTTAGGTTTTAACTTACCTGTCAATGCCTGTACATACCCAGGCTCTGTAGATGGGGCCAGAAAAGAACAACATGGATAGCCGAGGAGTAGAAGTGCCACCTAGGTGGGAGCAGACTAAACTAATTAATTAGCACAAGGGAGCGTCGCGCTGCGTCGCGTCGCGTCGCATCGCCCGGAAGAGAAGCAACCCCGCCCCCTTCCCCCTGTCGCGAAGAAGATTAAACTTTCATGACCCGGTCTTCTTCCTTGTGACTCCTAAACCTGTTCTCGACCACTATCCGCCTGTTGGCAACAGTTGTTGTTGCAAGTTTTAAGTCACGGGTGAGTCATTTACATTTCCAACCAGAACTGCAAGTGGCTAACCACATACTCTATTCGAAATTTACACCTCCACATCACCGAGACGGCAGAACCTCTTCGTGTTAATAGACTCAAGCACATTTGTAAACATTTAACCGTACTTTTGGTTATGGCTCACCAGGTAAATTGAAGAGCTTATTATTAGTCTTAAATCCGTGAAGTAGGAACTCCAGAAATCACGTGATTGTTAGCTTACTTTTCACTTTTTGTAAAATGAGGAAAAAGTAGACTTATGAGATCGATCCGGGCAAATGTGTGTCTTGCAGGTTCGTATCCTGGCGCAGTCAGCTGGCATTTGAGGGTGCGCAAATGCGAGGGAGCCGTGTCAGTAGATTTACTGGCAAGTTAAAGATTCCCTTCTGGGCACAATTCCGGCACCCTGGCGTCTCTAAAAGCCAAGTAGTTAAAAGGGACGTAAAACCAATAACATTATTATTAAATGTGTGTCTGTATATCTGTCTGTCTGTCTGTCTGTGTGCTCCCCTCCCATCAACTCCTAAACGGGTGAAGTCATCAAAACCAAATTTGGTATGAGCATACCTGAATATCTCACGGCCATGATGTCAACGCTACCAACTGCTGAAAAATCGCAATTGAAAGTTGAGCTCATGTTGGACATCTTGGAAGGTATGCACGAGAGCTATTCCAAAATTGGTTGGCATATAGATAATAATATTTCAGTTTAATTTCCAGGAGGCCATACATCACAGTGTTGCCAACATGATTCTAAGCTTGCTGATAGTTCCAATGTTTAAATGATTGTAACTTCTATACTATCAATTGGATTTCAACCAAATTTCTTATGTGTCATGCGTAAGATAACAGAAATGACCATGCGTATTCTTAAGAGCAACCAGGGCTGCCAACTGTTATTAACGCTCTCTCTATTTTTTTATCCTAATATCAATATATCAGAAAGTATGCAAGCCAACAGCTCTAAACTTTGTACACGTATATTACCTGACATTTTAGATTAATTTGGAGTAAATAATATATGTCAGTGCTGCCAACATGATTCTAAGCCAGCTGAGGTCGAATTTTTAAATACATGTAACTTCTATACTAGCAAATGGATTTCATCCAAAATTGGCACAATAATGAATCATAATATTACAGATGAATTCTGAGCAACACACACATGATAGATTCAATGTCTAACTGCATGTAACGTCCAGGCTATGCACTGGACATCAACCGGATTTTGTATGTGCATTGTGTACCTTAATAGATGGAACTTAGAATATATTTAGTCACCAGGTCTGCCAACTGTAGTGCCCCCCTAGGGACTCACATCTAGTGGGACGTGGGTTGGCAACCATGGAACGCCAACTGAGTCCGGCATTGCTTCCACTTACTTGTGCCGGGCTTCTCTCTGTGATCTTTCATAACGGCCTCCCTTGGTCAAGTCTTGTTCTCTTCCGGCCCCGACGGTATCATGGTATCCGAGGCACTGGGAGTCTCTTCTTTTCTCGCCTTTATTGGTCCTTCTCTCATCTTTCGGATACCTCATTTTTCAAGGGTTCCGCCTTCATTTCTTTAAAAAAAATGTACGTCTTTTCACTTCAAATTACATTTTGTACGTATTTTCAATCTAAATTCCGTTTTGTGAGTATTTTAAATCTAAATTCCTTTTTGCACGTACTTTCAATTTAAATCGCATTTTGTAATCATTCTGATTTTCACTAGCTTTTTGTGATATTTTTTTGAATTTCAATTGCATTTTGTAAGTATTTTCATCCCTGATTGCATTTTACCAGCATTTTCAATCTAAATTGCATTTTTGCGAGTATTTTGAATCTAAATTGCATTTCATGGGTATTTAGCATTTGAATTGCCTTTTGTAAGTATTTTTTACCCAAGTTGCATTTTGTAAGTGTTCTCAATATAAATTGCATTTTGTGAGTATTTTGAATCTAACTTGCCTTTTTGTGAGTTTTTTTTAACCTAAATTCCATTTTTTGCGTATTTTCACTCTAAATTCCATTTTATAAATTTTATGAGCCAAATGACAATTACGTGTGTGTACTGTGCAATCAATCTTGTGAAAGATACAATTTTACTGTGTGTGCTAAGAGGGAAATGTATTTTGCTTAATATAGCAAGAGTTAACTACAGTATATTGTCTGTTTTTTGTATGTAGGCCTACCATCTAATGCTCGTTTGAGTGCATATTAATAAATTAGTAATTTTGTAAGTATTTTGCATCGTGGGTGCCAACATTTTGTGAGTGCTTTGAATTTCAATTGCATTTTGTAAGCATTTTCAACCTCAATCGTTTTTGCAAGTATTTGCAATCTTGGGTGGCAATTTGAATCTAAATTGCATTTTGTGAGTATTTTGAATTTCAATTGCATTTTGCAAGTATTTTCAACATCAATTGCATTTTGTAAGTAAGGTCAATCTACATTGCATTCTGTAGGTATTTTGATTTTAACTTGCATTTTGTAAGTATTTTGAATCTAAACTCCATTTTGTGCGGTTTTTTTTTTTCATCTAAATTCCACTTTGTCAGTCTTCTTCCTTTAACTTGCCTTGTGTGAGTGCTTTCAGTCTACTGTCGACCAAAATATTATGTGCACTCTAGTTTGAAGGTTGTTTGTGAAGTAACCAATAGACCTATATAAAATCCAATAACATCATCATTTTCGTCGTTCTATTGCACGTTAACTCATGTAGGTTTGGAATTTTTAATTTACATTTTAATATTTTTGTCGCAGTTGGAGCACAAAAAGTGCACGTTTTTAAGCGTGTTTCAACCATGCGTCACATTTAAGAATTATTATCTCAAAGACTCGTCATCAGATCGAATCCAAATTTTAACACAATATACATTGGAATGTTGTATAACTGGTTTATTAATTTCAACATTTTGCGTGTCCAAGAAAAAAAGTTGTTATCATTTTTGTAAGGTAACTTTTTCTCGGCACGGGGTGGTTGGAAAATGTAGTTCTTGGTTGCGATGTAATCCTTATACATCAAAAAGTTATGCTGTATGACTGTGAAATACGTAAATTAACTCTCTTATTTTATATCGGTTTGTATTTGTAGGCGGAAATAACACATCGATCACCAGCTACCCGCTTCCGGAAAAGCTGTACAGCGTTGCCGAAATGGAGCCCATCACGCATCATGGCGTGCCTCGCTCGGAAGTGATGGGCTCCATCATAGCAACGCTGTACAGCTTTCACGGAGCGGGTAGCTGATGAACGATGTGTTATTTCCGCCTACAAATACAAACCGATATAAAATAAGAGAGTTAATTTACGTATTTCACAGTCATACAGCATAACTTTTTGATGTATAAGGATTACATCGCAACCAAGAACTACATTTTCCAACCACCCCGAGCCGAGAAAAAGTTACCTTACAAAAATGATAACTTTTTTTATTGGACACGCAAAATTTTGAAATTAATAAACCAGTTATACAACATTCCAATGTATATTGTGTTAAAATTTGGATTCGATCTGCTGACGGGTTTTTGAGATAATAATTCTTAAATGTGACGCATGGTTGAAACACGCTTAAAAACGTGCACTTTTTGTGTTCCAACTGCGACAAAAATTATTAAAATATAAATTAAAAATTCCAAACCTATATGAGCTAACGTAAAACAGAACGACGAAAATGATGATGTTATTGGATTTTATGTAAGTCTATTGGTTACTTCACAAACAACCTTCAAACTCGAGTGCACATAATACTTTGGTCGACAGTTACATTTAGTGCGTGTTTCAGTCTACCTTGGTTTTCGTTATGGTTTTCATTTCATTGTCGTTTTTGCTATCACCCAAACCATTAGGAGCCAATAACCTCGATGTTAGGCCCCTCAAAGCAACAATTATCATCATCATCATCAGCAGCAGCAGCAGCATAATCAACAACAACAACAACAACAACAACTTTAGGCTACACTATTTCAGGTGTATTTCGAACTAATTAAACATTTCAGTATTACCAACTTAAATTCATCATTATTCTAGATAGGTCTATATGAAAATGAAAATCCACAGCCTGCTTCCAGTCTCCGACCGGGTCATGAATGGAATGAATGAAGCCCCCATCTAGCGGCGAGGATATGACCTGTGCCGGCTGCCGAGGCCTGACGCACTCCTCTGGGGCAATGATTAAATGAATGACAGATTTATTTTATTTAATCGTATGGTGAATTACATAAAAACAAATCACAAATCCAAGTTCAAGTTTTGGAGCCATTCCACGGTACATTCTCGAAGATGAAACAGATCACTAGGGCTCCCGGAGTAGGCGTGTAGAGGGCAGCGCTGGATGATATGGTCCATGGACTGTTCCTCCTCATTGCATTGACACAATGGGGAATCTATCCAACCCCACTTATGGCATAGGTAATTGCAACGGCCGTGCCTGGTTCTCAGTCTATTGAGGCGACACCATAATTTTCTAGGAAGGTCAAATCCTTGTATTTTCACCGTTGGGTTGATCTCCTGGGCACTAGTTCCAGACGTTGAGTTTGACCATTCGTCCTGCCAGCATTGGTTTAGGTTGAATCGATTTGCCAGAAGTTGGTCGGCCAATAAACTGGTTGGTCTCCTCGAATGAAGTCGCTTCGGTGGTGGGTGGCAGAATTCCTGGTGTATTGGTAATGAGGGAGAAGCATAGATCTTCTTTGCTTCTCTGATCAGAGCTTCCTTCCTCCTCAGGTGAGGTGGTGGAATGTGGCTGAGTACTGGTAGCCAGTGGCGAGGGGTTGATTTTATGGTGCCGGTTATGCAACGCATAGTGTCATTGAGCTTGGTATCCACTTTATGAACATGTGCACTTTCCAACCATACTGGAGCACAGTATTCCGCTGCAGAATAGACTAGACTGATACCCGTTAATCTTAAGCAGTCCGCCGTGGCTCCCCATGAACTACCGCAAAGCTTGTGCAGGATGTTATTTCTGGTGGAAATTTTGTGAGAGAGCTTGGTGAGGTGTTCTTTGTAGCTCAGAGTTCGGTCCAGCGTAACACCTAGGTATTTCGGGAATGGGTTGTATTTCAGTTTTTCACCACGAAATGCAACATTTGGCTTGTAGTTTGCTAGTCGGTTGGCAAGATGGAAGCATGAAACCTCTGTCTTAGACATACTTGGGATCAGTCGCCAGGACTTGAAGAACGTTGACATTTTCTCCAGATCGGTTGTAAGAGTGCCTTCTGCATCTTCAAAAGTTCTGCTTTGAGCTACCAGTGCAATGTCATCTGCGTAAATAAACTTAGTAGCTGTTGTTGGTGGCAAGTCATGAATGTACAGATTGAATAGAACTGGGGCTAAAACTGATCCTTGGGGTAGACCATTATTTAGTTTCCTTTTGCGACTTTTAGCATCATCTAGAAATACTACGAACTCTCTTTCACAAAGCATGTTAGAGATAAGATTTGCAATTTCCAAACAGGGGATAGCTTCCAGCACTTTGAGGATCAGTCCATGTCGCCAGACAGTATCATATGCGCTAGTCAGGTCGATAAAGACAGCTGTTGATTTTAGCTTCTTTTGAAACCCTGCTTCAATGTGAGTGGTGAGGGCCAAGACTTGATCAGTACAGCTTCGGTTTTTCCTGAATCCAGCTTGTTCTGGTGGGGCTACAGCTTCAATGAGTGGTGCTATCCTGGCAAGAAGGACTCGTTCTAAAAGTTTATAAATGCAGATAAGAAGTGCTATTGGACGGTAGTTTTCAGGTCTCTGCTCCGACTTGCCAGGTTTAAGAAGGGCGATCACCTTTGACCGTTTAAACTGCTTTGGTAGGTTGTTAGTCTGAAGGATGAAAGTAAAAAGTGAAGTAAGCCAGCTGATGCTATGTGGACCCATGTTTCGCAGGAATTCATTATAGATGCCATCTGGACCAGCAGCTTTACCAGTTTTCAACATCTTGATAGCGGTTTCAACTTCCTGAACAGAAAATGGCCTAGACAGTTTCTCATTCTTCTGAGTTCTACGTTTGAGTTCGGTGAGCTTTTGTTTCACTGTTTTCGTGTGACATTTATCTCTTTTGGATCGTGTAATGTCCACCATTCTATTTGCAATGGCATCTGGGCTCAAGTTAGTATACTGCTTTTTGGAGACATGTTTTCCAGTAAGACGATTTAAGACTCTCCAAGCCTTTCTGCTCGATTTCGCGAAGTCCATGTTTTTCACTGTTTCTTCCCACTTTTGTTTCCTATTCTTCTCTAGTGATTGTAGAAGCTTCGAACCAACTTCATGATTGCCTGTTGTTAGATATTCTTCGTATAGCACCTCGCTTTCAGGGTTCCAGCCTGGCACATAGTATTTTCTGAAACCTCTAGGGATGTTTAATTTAGCAGCTGAAATTACTAGGTTAACGAAGTCATCATAGTTATTGGCAATTGGCTCTAGTTTTGAATCAAATAGCTTCCGATCAAGATCTTCAGAGAATTTGTCCCAATTTGCACGGTTGAAATTCCACCTGGGTAGAGGTACTGAGTTCACCAGGGGTATCTTCGTGCCAGTTTCCAGAAGAACTGGTCGGTGTTGGCTGTTTGGGAAGTTAGACAGTATTTCACGAGCAGTGTTATGAGGCTGATCAAGACAATCCTTGGACACAAATGTTAGGTCGGGATTGTAGTCTCTTCCCCAACGAGCAGAATGGAAGGAGCCTTTGTCTTTCGCATCAAAAACTAGATGCAGATCGGATATTTCTGCCCATTGAGTTAGTACCTCGCCATCATCATCTACTGTGTCATACCGCCAGTTTGTGTGGTGGCTATTAAAATCCCCAGTATAGATGCAGGGATGGTTGAAGGTGGGCAAAACTTTCGAAGTCCATCTGATGCAAGGAGGCTTGTACACATTAATGACGATTATGTCATTAATTTTTACTATTATAGAGAAGATAAGATCTTTGTCACTCGATTCAACAACTTGTACTCCAGTCAGGCCAGATTTGGCGTAAGTGGCAATTCCATACTGTTGGTGATGGATGGCTTCAACTAATGTATAGCCCGATATTTGTCCTCTTCTAGCAAGGTCCTGTTCATCTTTTGTGTGTGTGTCTCCTGAATGTTGACTATATCAATGTTGAGGCTATGAAATGAAATGATAGTGGAGAGTGTTGCTGGAATGGAATTTTGACAGGGAAAACCGGAGTACTCAGAGAAAAACCTGTCTGCCTCCGTTTTTGTCCAGCACAGATCTCACATGGAGTGACCGGGATTTGAACCACGTAGAATAATCATTGGCATGAATTTTAAATTTCAAGAAAAAAAGGCTATTTAGTTCGTCACGGAATTACTTGTTATTCCTTTTTTATTTTCAGATAACCGATTTGAAATTGAGTTACCATTAGAAGTTATTATGGTTTACTACTCTAATGATAACATTGGTGATACCACCTCGTGGTGTAGCAGCTAACGTTCTTGGCTGTCGCCCCCAGAGGTCCAATTTCGACTCCCGGCTCTGTCTAGGAATTTTATATCTAGTGTGAGGGGCGGAACGGGGTACATTCAGCCTCGTGACGCAAAACCGAGAAGATGAGGGTTTGATTCCTACCTCAGCCATCCTAGAAGTGGTTTTCCGTGGTTTTCTTCTTCTACTCCAGGCAAATGCTGTGATGGTTCCTACCTTAAGGCCACGGGCGCCTCAATCCCAATCCTCACCTGAATCAAAAATACACACACTACTACAGAGCCGCAATAACACAGGTTACCACACCAATTCCTCTCACAACCAAATACACGGGGCTATATAACCACGATATTGCAGCCCCTAAAATAAGCAACAACAACAATCTACATTGGTACATATTTTCAGTTTTTCTTTTACAGTATATTGTGCTTTATAACGTTACTTTTTGTGTTGCTTCTTCTTTTTACGTTATTTTGTCTATTTCGTCACAAACGCCCAGTTCTCGAGTCAGAGGAATCAATCCTAGGAGATGAAAATCGTCCCGGCCAGGAATCAAATTCGGGACCCTCTGGGATAGACCCTAGCATGCTAACTAATTAGCCACGGGGCCGGACACGGTACTGACTTACAAAAATCACTGTACGTTAGAAGTAGTATTACCCGTCTGACCAATCCTTGCCAGCGATAGACGTATGAAGTATGGGTTGTCAGCGGTATGACGCAATCTGTTTCCCCGGATATATCGGTACAGTACATCGATGAGTCATTGTGTTACGAGTTTTGCGTTTGGTCAGTTGACTATTTCTAATTTGTGTTATGGGATTAGTTTTAATGCATTCATATAGTTAACGTACAAGTAGTTTATTATTAAAGTAGAATTAGTATTCCAGTAATTCCTGCACACAATCTCCTCCTGTCAATAGCGCTTGTTGTGGAGTATACATGCCTTCCCTATTGTCCCACACTAGCCCTGACGTGCCAATAGACTGATGTAAACAGTTGGCAGCGTTGAATCTTTGAACGTCTTGATATTGTCAACTCGGCTTCGAAACGTTTTCCTATCGTGAATGCCAAGTTCAGTTAGTCCAACTTCAATGGCGTCTCTTTTGACCTCTTCTACCCATTTTGTAGGAGCTTTCAACCCTGTGATGTATTTAGAAAATTTCTTTGTCAGCCTGTTCCCGTCCATTCTCACCAAATGCCCATAAAATTTTAGTCTTCGTTTAGCCATTGTGACCACAATGGTTTCGGTCTGCATATACAGATCTTCATTCTTCTTTTTTTTTCATGTTCCGTCATCATCTTTCCGTGGTCCGAGAATTTTCCTCAGGATCCTCCTTTCCTTTATCTCAAGTTCCTTCAGCTCCCCTTTTTTGTTCAGGGTTAGACACTCGGAGGCATACAGACCCTCTGGCTTTACCACTGTACTGTTATGTCTGAGTTTTGCTTTGTATGATATCGCTCGTTTGTTATACCTGTTCTGAGTTAATCTATAGGCCAGGTCCAATTTTCTTGCTCTTGCCATGTTTGCCTCTTTATCCAGTCCATTGGGTTGTATCCATTCCCCAAGATATTTGAACTTATCAGTTCTTTTGACGGTTCCATGTTCCACCAGCATACGTCTCTCTTCCCGGTGTCTGTATTCCATGTACTCAATCTTTTCATATGATACCTTAAGACATGTTTTCTCAGCTATTTCGTGCAATATGTCCAGCATCTTTCGTGCATCATCTTTGTTATGAGCTAAGAGGGCAAGGTCATCAGCAAAAGCCTAACATTTAATTCTCAGGCTTTGTCCTTTCCTCCCAAGATGTACTGTATACCCTGAATTCCTTCTGCTTCCCAAGCCTTATCCCAATTTCTCATGATTTTCTCCAGAACGATATTAAATAATATTGGCGAAAGACCATCCCCTTGTCTGACTCCTGAATTTACTTCGAAAGGATCAGATACTTCTCCATAAAACTTTGCTTTGTTGATGGTATCAGTAAGGCTTTATATTACGATAGATTGGTATATGTTCATCTTAGTCCGAGTGCTGATATCGAACATTTGAGTCGATGCTGAATTCCAGCATCAATATTTGCACTTGTAGACAGGTGGCTTCTAAGATAGGGAAAATGTTCAGTGATCTGCAGGAGGTCACCATTGACTGTAATGGTAGGAGGCATTGCTTGGGCAGTACAAACAAGTTGATACAGAATATGGTTTTTTATACCATTGAGAATGAGGCCAATGGCCTTATATGCTTAGTTAAAAGCATTCAGAAAAGTCAGTAGATCATCTTCGGAGTTGGCCAAGATATCATTATCATCAGTGTATTCAAGTTCAATAACATGGTATACATAGATGCCGAACACTAGTTGACATGGTTACCATGGTGTCGGGAAACTGATGACCCTAATTTCCGGATATAGTGGCTTCGGTGGCGAAGTTGGTAGCATGCTGAGCTTCTATGCCCAAGATCGCGGGTTCAAACCCAGCTGAAGTCGTCGGATTTTTTAAGAGCGTTAAAAATCCCTCAGTATGCCTTCCTTTGGAGGGGAAGTAAAGCCGGCGGTCCCATGTCATAGATTTATGGCATGTTAAAGGACCTTCCACTAATTACACCTGTGTGAAGCTAAATTATAGGTTAAACATTTGACAAACGCTCTTAGGTTCCTACGTTCATCGCCAGGAGCCGACTGCGGTGGTATCTAGTAATCAAGTCCTGAACTAGTAGTCGTTGACAATAGCGTTTGGCGGCAAAAGTAGGAACTACTTGAAAAAATGCAAGGTCTGCAATCCTTACTTGAATTGAAAACAGATAACACACACTAATATAACCATCACAATTAACACCGGTTATCAGACAGATTCTACACACACCCAAAGTACACGGGGCTACATGACCGCGTTGTCGCAGCCTCCAAATTGAGGAACCAACCAACCAATTTCGGGATAGAGCCTCAGCCGAGTGTTAAAACTCAAAACGGAAGGTGTGGTGGCCCTCAGCGCATTGCATTTCGGTGCCGCAAGTAATTGTCCTAAAATAAATCGAATAAATCATCTCTAGAATCATAAAAATGTTATTGGTTTTACGTCCCTTTTAACTTATGCGGCTTTTAGGGACGCCGGGGTGCCAGAATTTTGCTCCGAAGGGGATCTTTAACGTGCCAGTAAATCTACAGACACGGCTCCCTCGTATTTGCACACCCTCAAATGCCAGATGACTGCGCCTGGATTCGAATCTGCAACCTTAGTCTAACACAATTAAACGCTGTTTCGGATGACGGACAGATGCAAAAAACTGGTGGTTATATGTTCATCGGAAGTCCTGAGTCTTGTTCATGCTTATTGGGGAATTAGCGTAAGGTGGCCCAGTCCATGTTCATGCTCAAAGCGTGAAATGTCCTTATGGTGCTCAACAGAGGACTAATGCATAGTAAACAGGCGCTGATTGGGCGAGTGGACACACATTAGTAGGAGCAAATCAATATTAACGACCGGCCATCCGACTGCAATTACACTCCGGACATGCTGAGATTAGCAGACCCGAGGTGAGGTAGTACACGCAACGTCAACAGAACACTTTCAATACAAGTCGCAGTAGCCTGAATCAAATTATAAAGTTGGCGGTATTGGTTTTGATTCATTATACATACTACTCGGTTCCAAGCTCTGTGAACTTGCGGGGTTAGGGGAAAGAGCAGGGAAGGGTCAGGCGTGAAGAAAAGGGCCTGTCAACAGCCCGTCGTGATATCTGGTATTCCTTTCTATTCCAATACTGCAAACATAGGGCCGTTGTTCAAACCACTGTGGTGTTACGAATGAGTAAGTGAGTCACCGACCAATGTATTTGGTTTCTGTGCTATGCTCGGACCGAAAAACCTCATCACTCGTCAACACCACTTCTCATAGTCCACGATGCACATTCCTCTCAGGTTCACGCAGCTTAGACCCGAGCAGTATTCACCAAACTTGAAAAGGCTTTAAGTGAACCAGATCTGATGATGTTCGTCGGATGACCAAAACATGTCATCCAATTAGCCCCCCCCCCCCCCTCCCACAGCCTCCCCCTCTCTCTTATTTCACGAAGTGTATAAAAGTATACAAATGATTAGTTTTCGTTTTCGATTAATTTGGGAGGTTTGGGTATTGCGTCATTCGACCCCGTGTACTTGTGTGTGTGTGTGGAATTTTGTCTGATAACATGTGTGGTTGTGATGGCTGCATTAGTGAGTGTATTTGCTATTTTTTAGTGGGGAGTTGGAAAGGAGGCGGCCGTGACGTTTGGAACCGTTCCGGCATTTTTCTGAAGTAGAAGTATGAAACAACGAAAAGCAACCTCCAAGATGGCTGAGGAGGGAATCGAACCCGTCTCTTCTCAGTTTTACCTCACGAGGCTGAGTGTACCTCGTTCGGGGGAGGTACACCTTTACCAGTGTAAAAACCACAGATATTTAAAATAGTATTCCTCGGTATGCCTTTGTTCTGTTGATATGAAAGTTTGCACACTCTTATAACTATCCTTTATCTTTAACTTTCAACTTGAATAATTGCAATTAACTTTCCCTAGTTATTAAATAAATAATTTCAAAAAATTGGACTAATTTATACATTGATCATGCTTTTCCTTGATAATTTCCACAAAATTTCACATTTCTGGAAGATTATTGTTTTAGAATGTTCATAATGCTTGTGTTAACAATGTGAACTAACATATTTTGCCTATTTTTTGAAATAATATTTTTTTCTCCCTTTTTATAAGAGTAGATTTTTTTGACATTCTTTTGACATTTTAGTGAGCTGTGTTTACTCAGAAAATACAAGAAACAAATGTTATAGCAATGGTTCTAGTTCACATTCTTAAGACACATGAGATACATGTATATACAAAATAACAACAAAATATCTCAAAAACTCTTTGAGTTATGAAGGAAAAAAATAAAGTTTGGGGAACGAGCGTTGAACTTACCAATGAGAGGAAATGTTTATGAGATATTATGATGAAATTTTGTATTCTCATGTATCTTTTGTGTCTTAAGATTGTGAACTGGAACCATTGCTCTAACAATAGTTTTTTGTATTTTCTGAGCAAACATAGCTCATTAAAATGTCAAAAAAGTCAAAAAATCTACTCTTATAAAAAAAAGGAGAAAACATATTAGTAGTATACATTTTCATACTTTGGATATTGCGTAATCGCGAGGACATATTACATCATCATGACGACATCTGATAGCCATGCGGGTGTGAGCATGTGCAGCGTGCACGTGCACATGTTAGCGTGGAAAGAGGTCGACCTTTAACCGCTTGAAGCAGATAATCTTTGGGTAACCACTTGAAGCAGATAACTTTTGACTTATTTATACGATGGAGATAAATATTAATGGGTGTTGACGTCATCTGATACCCGTGCAAGTGTGCAGCTGTGCGAGCGATCACGTGATATGTCTGCAGTATTCGCGTGAGACGTGGTTGACCATTAACGTCATTGGGTAAGAATGTAATCTTTGACTTCTTTAAGTAATAGTGATTAAAAAAATATGAGATGATTGCGTCAGAAGCTTGTTTTGTAGCATTTGGTTTCTTGAGTGTAGGTGGGGGTGAAGGATATATAAATGCATGTGTGCGTGGATGAGTTTAACTTCTACGTTTGCGCGAAGAGAGTGTGTGTGTGAAAGAAATAAAGAAAGTCAACGACGAGGAACAAATTGTGTGTGTGATGGATGTTCTAACGAAGTTCAATAACTTTGCCGCTTGCGTTGAGTATTCTAATAAGAAACTATCAGAACTAATAATTGATTTACCGTATGTGGTCCAAATTATTCGGGCTGTGGAGACGAGATTAGGAAGAAAAATAGTGGTGGACATTATCATTGAAGATGAAATAACAAGTGTATTTCTACCAGCAGTATTTGCAAAACTGAGCGCATCAGAGATCGATGAAATAACTCACTTAGAGGCAAACTGATGTTGGTGTATTTGGGGTTGAAGAACCGCTCACATCAAGTTGTTTTAAAACTGTAAATTTTTGGTGATTATATATACAGTATATGCATATTATATATGTATTGATTGATATAACGAATGATATATATTTAGTTGCTTATTATTTCTTAATTTGTTTAATTTTTTTCAGATTATCTAAAAACTAATAAAAGGAACAGCAAAATGAAGTGGAAAACTGTTAATTTTCTGAGTGGAACTGAACATCGATCGCACCCGGTAATAGAGTATCATCGTGTATGCTTTCATCAGTCTGAAGAAGAAGAAGAAGGAGAAAAAGATGATAATGAGGTGAGTCATAATGAGAAAGAAGCTTGTTTTAACAAATGGACATCTTCGAGTGGAATTTCAACATTTTCAGTCTACGTTACTAATGTTAGCAAATCAGATGATAGTCAGCGAGAGGTGACAGAAACAGTTCTAAGATATTTGTTACAGTAATTATGTGAAGATGAACATTTTATTTGTTTCTTCGGATACAATACATTTGATGAGGTTTACAAAATTGAATTTTCCATCACTTGTTTTGAAGTAACAAAATTGAATGAGTATAGAAACAAATTGCTTGGTAAACTTCAGGACGAATTTCCCTTTGAAGCCATTCAATGTTCACTGGAGATTACAGGCAGCAATTTATCTCAATGGCTTGAATACACATTAAAAGATTATAGGTTTATGGTGAGCCGATGTTACAGCAACTGCTGGTGGTGTATTAACAACAGTGCAAATTGGACAATTTCTTAGACAACAATGGCAACACCTCCTAGCAAACGTAGAAAGGTTGATATTGTAATACATAATAATAACAGTGAAAATATAAGAAACCAATTGGACAATGCATTTGAAAGTGTTTCTAATTTTAGAAGTGAACTAAACGGTGCTATTTCAATATCATACCAAATCGGGGAATACACTCAAACGGACTTGATTGAGAACAGTGATGAGTTGATTGAATGTTGGAGAGTTATTAGCAACCACATATTGCAACAATCTGTGAATTGTGAAGAAATTACACTTCAAATAAAGGATGAATCTCTCTTAAGCTGTGAGTTAATTGAAACGGCATTCAATTCTAGAGTGTACACACTTGCAGTTTCAAATGTTAAGAATGAGTTTTTGGATCCTCGCGAATTTTTAGCAAATGCTAATATTTGGTTTACAAAGTATGTTAAGAAAGCATTAACTGTGCAAGCTTTAAAGGTGAATTCAGTTTTGTGTGCACAGTATGTGCTTCGCGACATATCAGAAACAAAATATTTTGCTGCCAAAAATAAAGTAGTTATCGAGTATACGGATGTAAATGAATTTTATAATAATCATATCATTGAAGGTACATTGACAAAAATGAGCGAATTTGAAGCAAATGGCTCTGGGTGGGCTTTAGAAAAAATTCATAGTTTGAGAATTAATATAAATAAATATGTTGGATTTCAAGTAGGAATGTCCAATACTAGTAGATTGCCTGATGTAATAGTCAATAAACATGCAGTGCTAAATTTGTATGTTACAAAGGAAGCTTGTTTTGCGTGGAGTGTGGTTGCTGGTTTGTTTCCAAAAACGCGAAACGTGAATCATCTTTCTTCCTATCCTAATTACAGAGATGTTTTAAATTTAGATGATATTCCAATTCCAATGCAAATGAAATATTTATACAAGTTTGAAAATCAAAACAATATTTCTGTGAATGTGTATGGAGCACAATATGATGAAAACAATTGGGTGTGTATGAGAACAAACGAAGTAAAAGGAAAAAAACATTTACTATTGTACCTTTGTATGTATCAGATAAAGTATATGAAAGGAGTGTGGACTTATTGATGCTGCAGATTGGAAAAAGTGAAAGTTATCACTTTTGTTTAATTAGAAATCTCGCTCGCCTTGTGCGTTCAAGCGTCACTGGCAATTGTAGATGGATTTATATATGTAGACGTTGTTTGTCACATTATTTTCTTGAGGATGAGTTAAATGTTCACTTTGCAGACTGTAAACAGTTTCCTGTTGCAAAAAAGCATATTGCCAACTGACGAGCAAAGATTTGTTAATTTTACAGAATTTAAATTTAAAGATACAGTTCCATTTATAATTTATGCAGACACTGAATGCGTTTTGACTCATATTTCCTCTTGTTTTCCAAATAGTGACATCCTAACTCTACATTAACCCATAAACATATTCCTTACAGCATTTCTTTATACCTTCACTGTAATTTTGATAGTGATTTGTGCAGTTTTACACTCTTTAGGGGAAATAATTGCATAGAATTGTTTGTAAAGGAACTTTATAGTATTGTAGATAAACTTCAAACATATTATTTATCAGCTAAACCAATGTTAAAGATGACGGAAAATGAAGAAAGATTATTTTTGTTAAGTAAAATTTGTCATATTTGCGAGAAACCTATTGCAGATAATGAACTCAAAATACGCGATCATTGTCACATAACTGGAAAATATAGAGGAAGCGCACACAATAGTTGTAATTTAAATTACAAAGTGACAAAGGTTCTGCCTATAGCATTTCATAATCTAACGGCCTATGATGGACATTTTATAATTAAAGAAATTTGTGAGAAACAATATGGTGAGGTGTTACATAATCCTGGTCATATAAGTTTGTTAGCAGTGAATATGGAACGTTATAAAGGGTTTACAAAGTATGTACGGGTTAAGAATGGATTCATTCAGTTAAGATTTATCGATACATATAATTTCTTGTCCTGTTCACTAGATCAATGTTCATCTTCGTTAAGTGAAGATTCAAAGCAAATAACTAGACGTTATTTTAATGATGATGCACAGTTTCGACTTACTGCGAGAAAAGGCTTGTTTCCATATGAATACGTCACAAGTATGGATGTACTTAACGAAATTAAATTACCTGAAATATCCAAGTTTTATAGCAGTCTTAATAATCAAACACTATCGAACGAGGAGTATGAGTTTGCTCAATCGGTGTGGGAAACGTTTTCCTTCAAACATTAGGAGAATACGCCGATTTGTATTTAAAAGTAGACACACTTCTTTTGGCGGATGTCTTTGAAAATTTTAGATCGAATGGCATGGAGACGGATGGCATTGATGCAGCTTATTTTTACACTGCTCCATCTACGTCTTGGTGTGCAATGAAAAAGATAACCAATGTTCAACTTGAATTGCTTCAAGATATTGATATGGTACACTTTTTTGAACGATCTATTCGAGGAGGTAATGTTCAGTGTATAACACGACATGCTATTGCTAATAATAAGTATATGAAAACTTATGATGAGAAAAAACAAGAGTCCTACGTAATGTACTTTGATTTTAATAATTTATATGGATATGCTATGATGGAATATCTTCCAACAGATGGCTTTAAATGGGTTGCAAATGTTGAAGGGTTTAATGTTTTAAATATTGATGATACTTCAGAAATCGGGTATATCTTGGAAGTAGATTTGAGTTATCCTCAAGAGTTACATGACAAACATTCAGATTACCCTCTATGTCCAGAAAAGTTGACAAAGCTAATGGCTACCCTAGATAATAAAGAACGTTATGTTTTGCATTATAGAATGTTAAAGCAATGTATTCAACTTGGAATGAAATTAGAACGTATTCACAGAATAATTGAATTCATTCAGAGTCAATGGCTAAAACCATATATTGATGTGAATACAGAGAAACGAAAACAGACAAAAAATGATTTTGAAAAAAAAATGATGAATAATGCAATTTTTGGTCGTTCACTGATGAATGTGAGGAAGTTAAGGGACATCAAATGGGTTACCAAATGGCATGGAGCCTATGGTGCTAAGTCTTTAATAGCTAAGGCTAATTTTAAACATAGAATTATATTCGATGAACAATGTATGGTCATTGAGATGAGCAGACTAAAGATTTTTCACAATCAACCAGTATATGTTGGTGCATCTATATTAGATTTGTCTCAATGTAAAATGAATGACTTTCATTACAATGTTATTTTAGCAAATCCTGAATCAAATGTGAGGTTGTTATACACAGACACAGATAGTTTTATGTATATATTCTATTATGATATTTATGAGTTCATAAAACAGCATTCAAATTTGTTTGATACCGGAAACTATGAAACAAACAATCCTTTTGGCATTGTCAGACAAAATAAAGGTGAAATTGGTTTAATGAAAGATGAACATGCTGGGAGGATTGTTGAAGAATTTGTGGGGTTAAGACCCAAAATGTATGCAATAAAATTGTGTGATGAAATGAATAGCTTGTGTAAGGCTAAAGGCATTAAGAAGAGCGTGAGTAAATCTATGAATATTGATGAGTATCGAGAATGTCTTTATAACAGAGATCAAGCCAACAAAGTTCAAGTTTGTATAATTTCAAAATCTCATTCTGTATTTACTGTTCGGTAAAATAAGTTGGCAATTTCATCAAACGATGATAAAAGACACATAACTGAAAACGGAATTGTTACTTTACCGTTTGGTCATTTTTCTCTGAAAAATGATTAGAAACAAATTTGAGATTAAAGCACTTCATCTCTCTTACTTACTTTATTTCTTTCACACACACACTTTTATTCTGTTAATAATACTAATTTTTGTGTGTTCCTTTGCTTATGAAAAAGAGAATAAATAATAACCCAAATTTTGTGTGTATTATTTACAACTCCTCCCCCCACCATTCCCATTTTCCTTTATTTATTCGTATCAGAAGCAATACATCATGTAAAATTAGCATAGATAACTTTTTTTAAATAAAAACACACTAAAGGTACTTTCAAAATAACAATTAAATTACATCGCACCAAAATTTGGCAAGATCTCGTCCATTTGGTGTGGCCTGAACTACATCCTGCATAGTGCAAATGAGAGGGCAGGAGTTGCAATGGAGAAGGTGCGCCATGGTTTGTTCTTCTCCGCAGGCGCAAAAGGTTGACTCATCGGAAAGGCCCCACTTCTTCATATTGGTCTTAGATCGACCGACCCCAGACCGCAGCCTGTTCAGACTCTTCCATGTAGGCCACGACTCTTCATAACCGGCAGGAAGAGTTTCAGATGGAACCATCCATCCGTTGAGATTATTGTTTCTGGATCTCCAGGAAGTTAGCCTTGATGATTGAGGTGAATCCGACAGGCACTCAGTAGAGTGTAGGAAACTTCGCCTAGATTTCAATCGTTGTTGAGCAGGTTGATAATTATGTAGAGGAAGTGTCTGGGAAACTTCTACTTTAGATTTTTCATGTTTGGCAGCTACTTCACGTCTAATATCCGGGGGGAGCAA
Source organism: Meconema thalassinum (assembly GCA_946902985.2). Lineage (NCBI taxonomy): Eukaryota > Metazoa > Arthropoda > Insecta > Orthoptera > Tettigoniidae > Meconema > Meconema thalassinum. The sequence goes on from OX336393.1 coordinate 184,922,548, forward strand.
TGCCAGTCAAGCAATATAACTTGTCACAAGGTGTAGATCTTAGGCAACCAGTTATAAGCCGACAAGTTTCATTTAAAGCAATATCTACCTGTTTGGCATGACATGATCTATACCAAACAGGGCATGCATATTCTGCTGCAGAGTAGCTCAGTGCTAAAGCAGTAGTTCTCATTGTTTGAGCTTGCATTCCCCAGTTGGTACCACATAACTTGCGAAGAATGGAATTTCGCGTAGATACTTTGTGCTTCGTGTTAACACAATGTTGTTCATACGTGAGTGCACGATCCAGAGTTACCCCTAGATATTTAGGTGTAGAGCAATGATCCAAAAGAGCACCCTCCCAGAAAATCTTCAGTTTTCTTCTTGCCTGCATATTCTTTAAGTGAAAAGCGCAAACTTGCGTCTTTGAGGTGTTAGACTTTAGATGGTTTTCTCTGTAGTATGGACTCAGTTCATCTAAGGCTGCCATTAATCTCCGTTCAACACTCTCAAACTGATCACCCTGGGTGAGAATAGCTCGATCATCTGCATAGATGAAGCTTTTATCCCATTTTCCTGAAATATATATATATAATTACATTATATTACTTATCATTTAGTAATGGTGCGTTGTAAGAGGAGCAACTCCGCCACTCAATATAAACGATCAGGAAGTGGATCATTAATTAGTCGTGTACTTAATAAAACTATTGATAATTTACCTGTGGAATTACACATTCCAGGATATGAATATTGTGGACCAGGAACAAAATTAGAAAAGCGATTGAGCCGTGGTGATCCAGGAATAAATATATTAGATAAAGCGTGCAAAGAGCACGACATTGCTTACGCAAATCATAAAGATTCAAACAAAAGAAGAGAGGCTGATGAAATTTTAGCTTCAAAAGCTTGGTCTCGTGTGAAATCTTGTGACGCATCATTAGGAGAGAGAGCGGCTGCACTAACAGTCAGTGGCATAATGAAAGCTAAGTCTAAGCTTGGTGGAGGTAAACGAAAATTTAATATAAAAAAAACAAGAAAAGATTAATAAAAAAAAGAGCATCGAAAAAGCAAGGTGGTATTTTACCCCTACTTCCGATATGTGCAGCCTTGTCGGGCTTGGGGGGTCTAGCAGGCGGAGCAGCCGGGGTAGCATCTGCTATAAACAAAGCGAAAGCTGCACAAGAAGAATTAAAAGAAATGAAATGACACAATCGAATGATAGAAGCAATGCGAGGAAAAGCAGGTCAAGGCATTTATTTAAATCCTCCTGCATACAAAAGATAATTAACCAAATACCAAATAAAGCATTAAGTAATTTCGATTTAGCTAAATACGCACATCAATTAAAGATTCCAAATTTTAGAGGAGTCTTTATGCGAGATACGTTACCAAGACATCCTCGAAAAATGAAAAATGTATTGTTAACCTTGAACCGATGGTTAAATCTGGTTCACATTTGGGTGGCTTTCAGTAAACGAGGTAAATACGTGCATTATTTTGATAGTATCGGTAATTTAAGACCGCCATTAGAAATTTTAACATATCTTAAAAATTGTTATCTACAATATAATTTTCATTCATATCAATCAATTACTTCTTCGATTTGTGGACATTTATGTTTAGTCTTCATGTATTGTATAAATAAGGGAAACACAGACTGTCTTTAAACATTTCAAAGATGGCTTTCGAAAGACGGAAATTTCTTGAAGGTAAAGGCTCAAAGATTGATGTTACATTGGAGAACCCGCTTCATCTTGTAGGAGCAGAGTTTTTTGAAATAGGACTTGCAGGATTGTATACATCTAATTCTATTCGAAATGTTACCAACCGAAATAATAAATTTCGCATTCATTTTACTAAATTTTTGTTATCAATTGATTTAGTGCTACCACCAGGTATTTATGAATTTGAAGATCTAGCCTCAACATTTGATGATTTAATTAGTTATCACTCATTGTCGAAACTTATAACAAATCATATACAAAAAACAAATCATTATTTGGAAGAGGATATAAATGGAAAAGGACGCAACCGTCTTGTTTTGTCTTCTCCGTGTAATATTGATTTTAGTGTACCCAACAGTGTAGCAGAGGCTTTAGGCATTGAAAAGAAAGTTTACCCTAAAGAGAATAAAAAAGAAATTGAGATTGATCGAAATAGAATCGAAAGTGAAGTAAAAATTAACGAAAATAATAACGTTTTAGCCATAAAGATGAACGATGTGGATACAACAATTTTAATAATACCTGATGCTAGCTATACGTTTCAACAAGTAAGTGCAAAGATTAATGAATTATTACTAGCACATTTATTATCAGTTTTATTAGGTGAAAAAGACAAATTTCCTTCATATATTTATATTAATTATGATAAAGTGTTCTCTAATTGTAAACTATATTCGAAGAACTTTGCTATAGATTTTGGTGTTGAAGATTCTATTGCAGATTTGTTAGGATTTTCTCATAAAAAGTTCGAGGCAAACACAACTCATCATTCTGAATATATGATTAAAATTAACACTGTTAATAGTATTCGAGTATGTTGCAACCTTGTGCTTGGTACGAGTTCTTATTTGAACCATAAACCAACACACTCTTTATATAATTTTAAAGCTCATGTTCCTGCTGGTTATCCGATTGTTGTACAACCAACAACAATTAATTTTTTGCCTATGAACAGCAAGATTATTCAACATGTATCTGTGCAACTTGAAGATCATCTTCAACAGCTCATTGATTTTCAATATGAAGATTTAACTGTAGAATTAATTATTCGTCCAGAACGATATCTTGCTATATAAAGTAATGAAATACTGTTATATTTTCATTCTAGTTGAGTAAGCTTACTAGAAAACATTCACAAATATGGTTATACTATATAATACTCAAAGTTTGAAAAAAAAAGAAGTCGACTCTGATTCGAAAAAGAAATATAAATCAATTTGCTAAAATTTCTAAAAAAAACAACGTCATCACACCTTTAAATCTAAGAAACAGTTATCGAGTAACAACAAACATTTCTTACAGTCTTTATGCTATCGCGTACTTTAATTTCAATATAAATATACATGCAATTGTTAATCTTATTTAGTTTCTATCTATATTTGAAGCTGTTAACATGTTTAACATGTTTAACTTAACGGATAAAAGAGAGGTTGACAACAGAGTTGTGCGACGAGAAGAAAGAGTTTACCAACCTTATTCAGCTAATAAATTCGAAAATAATGATGAAATTCGAATACCAAATCAAAATGAAGAAAACATAGTTTTATTATCAGAAGGTGTTCTTCACTTAGAAGGACAAATTATTACTTCTAACGTAAATCCGGCTGCTTCTACTACAGCACATCCTGACCAAAATTTTGGGGCTAATCGTTTTAGCGAAATTCGCGCGCGTTGCGTTAAATGGTAAAGAAATTGATCGTACACGCCATCTAGGTATAACAAGTTCTATAAAAACATTTGCATCATATTCAAAAAACGAATATACAGCTTTACAAAATGCTGGTTATTTTCCCTCTTTAACAACACCAGCAAGTGAAGCAAATATTGTTGATAGTATCACAAAACGTTTCCATGTAATACTTCCTTTAAGCAACCTGTTAGGTTTAGCAGAGGATTATAGAAAGCCGATTTTCAACTGCAAGCATGAGCTAATACTTCTCCGATCGTCGAGTGACGCACGTGCGTTGCAATCTGCAACCGAAAATGATCTTTCTGAGGTCAAGTTATTTAAAGTTTATCTAAAAATTCCCGTTTTATTATTATCGGACGAAGAACAAATTAAAAGATTAAAACTAATGCAGAAAAATATTCCCATTCAGGTTGGTTTTCGATCATGGGCTGTTCATGTCTTGCAATCTCTTTCTAGAACAACTAAATATAGTTGGACTGTAATGACAACTTCTGAAACTCAAAGACCACGTCAATTTTTATTAGGTTTTCAAACTAAATGAAATGTACTAAATACGTGCTCTTCCTATTTTGACCATTGTAACATTAAATCTATAAGAGTTTTTTTAATTCAATTTTTTATCCCTATGAAATGCCAACTTCTGAAATTGCTATAAATGACTACAGCGAATTGTATGACATGCTTGTTAAATTTCGTAATGTATATTATCAGATCGATGATTTTCGTTCAGAGACTCTAGTTTCACGAGATGAATTTAAGTCTCATTGTCCGATTATTGTAATTAATTGCCTTGAGCAAGTGGAGGCAGTGAAGACATCTTCAGTTGATGTGCGAATTGAAATCGAGACAAGTGAGAATATACCTGAAGATACAACTCTTTATTGTGTTCTTATTCATGATCGTCAAATATCTTACAGACCATTAACTAATGAAGTAATTATCTAAACCAATATTTGCTAAGTTATAAGCAAACAAGTAAACAAGTATTCTCACTTTAGTTGCAATCATGGAATTGACAACAACAAACTCTCCTTCTACTGATGCTGGCACGTGGAATAAGAAGCAGCCAATAGTTGCAGACATTCGCAAGCTACCAAACGGCAGTTTGGAACTTGCTTACTGTATGTTAAATAACAGCAATATACCTTCATTCAGTCCTGTGTTCACATGGGTCGCAGTGTATTGTGAAAAAACTCTTTCTTCTTTTTTTGACTCTATTAAAAATAAATATGAATATTTAGTTGTATATAATTTGCCACAAGAATTTTCTTTGTTTGCACTAAAAACACTTTCCCCTGGGTCATTAATCGATCTTAATACGATTGATGGAATGTCAGATCTAATGTTGAAGCATAGCCAACGTTTACCTACAGATTGTCCAAAACATTTACCATCTCTTGCAATGGGAAGCAATAGTTGTGCTAAATTTAATGTCAATGCTGTTCAACATTGGTTAAATTCTTCTGATGGCACCATGAAAATCGTGTGTTCGATAATAAACAAGTTTCGAAACAATGGACTTCAAGGTTTTAATAAGTTTGATTGGAACTACTTTCCTATTTCCTCAAAACAAACAGCTGTGAGTCTACCTACTAATGTTTACATACCTGTATTTTTTTCTATTAATCTGAGCATAGCATACTTTCTCAGGGGCGGCCCTAGGGCGGTGCGAACGATGCGACCGCACCAGGCGTTGTCATATGGGAGGCACAGAAAATGCAACGGTAGATTGACAGCGCAAAAAATAAAATCCTATCACCTTATTAGCATACTATTTAACCCTACCCGTCAAAATTAATTCTATATATACTGTAAGCGTTTCACATCCCCCAGACCCCAAAACCACCGTCGGTTCAAAAGTTTATATGTAATTATATATATATATATATATATATATATATATATATATATATATACATATTTATAAATTACGTTTTGTATTTTCTTCTATATAAATTGCATTCTGTAAATATTGTCAATTCAAATTACAATACAGTAAGTATGTAGGTAGTTTTAGTTGTAAGTATGTAGTTAGTTTGTTTATTAGATATATGTCATTGTTCTATTAGACTGTGGTATGTGAGTGTGTCTGGTGACAGTTGCATTGTTTATTAGTTAAAGTTCATTGTTTCATTAGACTGTGATGTGTGAGGGTGCATGTGAGTGTGCCTGGTGACAGAATGTTTTAGTGGTAGTATTTGTTGTTGGTGGAACTTTAGTATTGTTTTCGTTAGTAGAATTTTGGTATTTAATTGGTAGTAGAAGGTTAGTATCTTTGTCAGTAGAATTGCGCTTTACTTATTCTGAAAGGGAGTAGCAGCCTTTCAGAATGAATCAATTCTTTACTAGTCTTATAGACGGTTAAGATATTGATAATATAAGCCAACTAATGGCTACACTGTGTTCTGCTGCACGGCTGAAAGCAACGGGAAACTACAGCCGTAATGCTATTCCCGAGGATATGCACCTCTCTATGCATAATTACATGTGATGATGGCCTCCTCCCTTGTAAAATTTCAATCCGGAGGTAAACTAGTCCCCCGTTCAGATCTCCGGGTGGGGACTACTCGAGAGGGGGTTAACATCACAGAAGTGACAAAGAGAAAATCTGATATTCTACGTATCGGAGCGTAGAATGTTAGAAGTCTGCTAGGAAGTGGCAGGTTAGAAAACTTAGAAAGGGAAATGGATAGGTTGAGGTTGGATTTGGTTGGGATTAGTGAAATGCGCTGGCAGGAAGAACAGGACTTTTGGTCAGGAGACTATAGGGTAATTAGCACTAAATCAAACAATGGCCAAGCAGGGGTTGGTCTCATATTGGGTAGGAAACTTGGACAGCGGGTGGAATATTATGAGCAATATAGTGAACGGATTATTGTAGCAAAAATAAATACTAAACCTACGTGCACCACAGTGGTACAAGTCTATATGCCTACCAGTCAAGCTGATGATGAGGATGTTGAAAAGGTCTACGAAGAAATAGATGAAATTCTGAGGTATATCAAGGGTGATGAAAATGTTGTAGTAATGGGAGATTGGAACGCTGTGGTAGGAAAAGGGAGAGAAGGGAAGATAGTAGGAGATTTCGGATTAGGTGAAAGGAATGATCGAGGAAGCAGGCTGATGGGATTCTGTACCGAGCATGAGTTGGTCAGTGCTAACACCCTATTCAATAACCACAATAGAAGAATATACACATGGATGAGACCAGGAGATACAGGGCGTTACAAAATCGACTTCATTATGGTCATGCAGAGGTTTCGAAACTAGATTGTGGATTGTAAAACATATCCTGGTGATGACATAAACGCTGACCACAATCTGGTTGTAATGAAATGCAGATTAAAGTTGAAGAAACTGAAGAAAAGCCAAAAGACAAAAAGGTGGGCAATAGACAGACTGAAAGTAAAGGATGTAAACGAAAGATTCAAGAAGAGTATAAAGGAAGGACTAATGAAAAACCCAAAACAAACTTCAATTGCAGACGAATGGGCACTATTGAAGAATGAAATAACAAAATCCGCAGAAGAAAACATTGGTAGGAAAGAAAGAATAGGCAGAAAACCGCGGATCACTCAGGATATACTAGAATTGATGGATGAAAGGCGGAAATACAAGAATGTAAGAGATGAAAAGGGGAAAGCAGAATACAGACGTCTGAGAAATGAGGTCAACAAGAAGTGCAAGGAAGCGAAAGAAGAATGGTTGAAAGAGAAATGTGCAGGTATAGAAAATTGTCTGAAATTAGGAAAAGTAGACACAGCTTATCGAAGGATTAAGAATACTTTTGGGGAAAAGAAGACTAAGTGCTGTAATATTAAGGACACAAATGGAAAGCCTGTAACAGGTAGGGAAGAAAAGGTTGAGAGATGGAAAGCTTACATAGAGTGTTTGTATAAGGGAAAGGAGATTGCGAATCGTGTAATGGAAAGGGAGGAGGAAATTGATGAGGATGCGAAAGGAGATTTAATATTGAGATCAGAATTTGACAGAGCATTGGAAGACTTAAGCAGGAACAAAGCACCAGGCATAGATGATATACCGATTGAGTTGCTACGCTGCATAGGAGATGAAGGTCTGATCAGGTTATTTCACTTGGTGTGTAGGATTTATGAGACAGGTGAGGTACCCCCTGATTTCAAGAAGAATGTTATCATCCCTATACCAAAGAAAGTGGGAGCTGACAGATGTGAAGATTACTGTACAATCAGCTTGGTTACTCATGCTTCAAAGATCCTGTCTAGAATAATTTACAAGAGGATTGAAAGCCAGATAGAATCGGAGTTGGGTGAAGACCAGTTTGGTTTCAGGAGAAATGTAGGAGCAAGGGAAGCTGTACTAAGTCTTAGGCTGATTTTGGAAGGTAGAATAAAGAGAGATAAGAGAACGTTCATGACATTTGTAGACTTAGAAAAGGCTTTTGATAACGTTGATTGGACTAAATTGTTTGACATTTTGAAATCTATTGGAATAAAGTACAGGGATAGGAGGGTGGTATACAATCTATACAGAAACCAGACAGCAGTCATTCGAGCTGAAGGACATGAGAGAGAAGCTGGTATTCAGAAAGGTGTAAGGCAAGGCTGCAACTTATCACCCATACTTTTCAATCTTTACATTGAACAAGCAATGAAGGAAATTGGAGAAAAATTTAAAGTGGGAGTGAAGATTCAAGGAGAAATAATTTCAACTCTGAGATTTGCTGATGACATCGTCATCTTGGCCGACAAGCCTGAGGATTTGAATGAGTTTTTGTCTGGTATGGACTCCGTCTTACGGAAAGAATTCATGATGAAAATTAATAAATGTAAAACAAAAATACTGGAATGCAGCCGAAATAAATCAGAAACCTCTATGGAGATCAAATTGGCAGGTGAAAAGCTGAAGGAAGTAGACTTCTGTTACTTAGGAAGCAGAAATACCAGCGATGGACGAAGCAAAGAGGATATAAAAAGTAGGTTGGCTCAGGCAAGGAAAGCATTTCTACAAAAAAGGAATCTATTGACATCGAATATAGATTTAGGTATTAGGAAGTCATTTTTGAAAGCCTTTGTCTGGAGCGTGGCACTATATGGAAGTGAAACTTGGACTATTGGTGCAGCAGAAAAGAGGAAAATTGAAGTTTTTGAAATGTGGTGTTACAGGAGAATGATGAAGATCAGATGGGTAGATAGGGTTACAATCGAAGAGGTATTAAGACGAGTGGGAGAGGAGAGATGTTTCTGGCGACTGCTAATGAAGAGAAGAGATAGGTTAGTAGGACACATACTAAGACACCCAGGAATAGCAAGCTTAGTTATGGAAGGAAGGGTCGAGGGCAAGAACTGTAGGGGTAGACCAAGGTTAGAATATGTTAAACAGATTGCCTCGGATGTTGGGTGTGGTAGCTATGTAGAGATGAAGCGATTAGCTCAGGACAGGGAGGCATGGAAAGCTGCATCAAACCAGTCAAAAGACTGAAGACTCAATCATCATCATCACTTTCCTATAAACATACTGACTATATATGAGCCACAACGAATTCGTCTGGAGTGGGAACATCTACCAGATCATCTAAAAGAAAATTTCAACTGTTTCATCTTCGCTGCAAATGTGATAACTGTAATCGCTATCTATAAAAGGTAATTCATTAAATCTACTAGTGTGTTGACACCTATATATATTTTGTTTTTGTTTGCTTTTTAAACACAGTGTATATTTTTTGTCTACAGAAAATAAACATCTGGACAACTAAAAGAACAAGATCATCTCAACACACACTCATCAGGACAACTAAAAGAATGAGATTACTTCAACACTCATACAAGAGAAATAAAATTGTATTAATTGTAATTTCTAAATGAACAAAGAAGAAAAGGTCTTTGTACCACTTCATATTTAAGTTTTTTTAATGATCAAGCACCTCCTCACTCCACATGTATATAAAATAATATTGTCAGGTGAGGGATTCGAAGCCTCGCTTTCAATTTCTGAAAATTAGATCTTAAGTCTAACGCCTTAGACCGCTCGGCCAACCCAACACACGCAAATCATGCATATTAGCCAGCGTGTTTTGCTGATTCATATCAGTTCACATTTAGCTTCGTGTGGTGATCATCTTTTTTTTTTGTGAAGTAAAGCATCATCATGAAGTATTTTAATTGTGTAAAGTATTCCAAGAAACAGTTAATGCGAATGATATTGAGTCAAAAAGGAATGAATTTAAAATCTGAAAGAGATCGGCCAAAAACATTTAAGAACTGGTCTTCAGACAGTTCTACGAACACTGCATGGTTAGCAGCTGCAGGATTTTACTATTATGGATATAAGGATATGGTCAGGTGTGCTTTCTGTAATCTGCAACTTAGTTATTGGGAAGAAGATGATGATCCGTTTGAAGACCAAAAGAAATGGGCTTTTTCTTGCCCTTACGTAAACAATATTTCTCCTAGCATAGAATTAAAATCTGAATATGAAAGATTTAAAACTTTTCAAAATTGGTCTCTTCCCTGTCCAAACGAATTTTGTTTAGCATCAGCAGGATTTTATTATACCGGTCATGGTGATAAGGTGAAATGTATATTCTGTAAGATTGAAATTGAGAAATTGGAGAGAAAACGATATTCCTTTAAATGATCATAAAAAATGGGCACCATATTGTCCATATTTAAGAGGGTTTTACGTCGGCAACGTTGATTTAAATCCTGAAAATCCTACTATTATTCCAAAATAATACAAGTTATGATACGTGTGGAAACAATATATGTTGATGTGTTGTGATTTTATGTGCAGTGTGCATTCTCAGACGTAAACGTTGACATGCTGAAGTTTGTTAAGCAGTCAAACATTCTACCAGTAATTTCATTTACTAATTGTGAAAACCAGAGTAAAAGTGAAAAAAGAAAGCATAGTGTTTTACTACCGAACACTATTCGATGTATAATTTGCGGTCCATCGAACTGTGGCAAAACAAACGTAATGATAAATTTATTATGTCACAAAAATGGAGTTCGTTTTGAAAACGTTTATATTTATTCTAAATCACTTGCTCAAAGTAAGTATGTTGAATTTAAAAAGTTTTTGGACTCTATAAAAGAAATAAAAAGTGATTTTTTTCTGATAATGATGAAGTTATGCCTCCAGAAATGGCTAGAAAAAACTCTATATTTGTTTTTGATGATGTAGCCAGAAATAAACAACAACACATGAAAGATTATTTCAGTAGAGGTCGTCATCACGATGTTGACGTATTTTATCTTTGTCAAACATATTCTTGTATACCTAAACATCTAATTAGAGATAACGCTAATTTTTTAATTCTTTTTAAACAAGACGGAAAAAAATTGCGTCATGTATATAACGATCATGTAAATACAGATATGAGCTATGATCAGTTCTTCGATATTTGTTCTTATTGTTGGCAAAACTCTAAGTTTGGCTTTTTGGTTATCGATAAAGATAGCGATTTACAAAATGGTCGATATCGCAATGGATTTGATGTTTATTTTCAGTTATAAATAATACTTCAAAAGAGCTAAATGCTCATTCACGTTATACACTTTGTGTGGTTAACAACCTAATCGTTTAACAAAATCAATAACGTGTCTATCAGACCACCAACTTCACGCCATGATATTGCAACTAAATCGTATGTTGATGATAAACTACTGCAATATGGAAATCAAGAAACAACAACAACAACAACAAGCGATGGGCATCTAAGTATTAACGGCAAACGGTTAAAAGATGTTGGAACGCCCATACATGTTGAAGATGCTTGCAACAAAGGTTATGTACTGAAGTTATTGAATGAGCTAAATAAAATTGAGTCTAAAGAAGACATACAACGAAACATTAACGACCTTAAATGTTTAATTTTTTCAATTTGTAAAATAGAGAAACATCAACTTGACTTTGAAAACAAACGTCTCGCAGGCTTAGCTTTACCATCATCTGCAAATGTTGCAGTAAACCTTATTGCAATGCAGCAACATACATCGAATATAAAAAAATATCTGGAAAACCGAATAACCGAAGTGTTACAACGAGTAGAATTCATTCATGGTTTAGTGAGCGAATTTTCAGAAGATCACTTTCCGTTTGATGATGATAGTCTCGACTTGGGTAACAAAAGAATAAGAAATGTTAAAGATCCAATTCAAAATCAAGATGCGGTATCGTATTCTTTTCATAATACTCATGTAGCAAAAGAACTCGATGAAATTAAAAAATCTCTTTTGAATATAAACAAAGATGATGAAACTGTAGACATGTTAAATAGAAGAATAACTAACATATCTCAACCAATCGATTCGTTAGATGCAATAAACAAATATTATTTAGAAAACTTTGCTGCTTCTCGAAAAGATCTAGAAGACTTAATCACTAAATTTAATAAACAACACTTCTTAAACGTAGACGATGGTGGGACTTTAAATATGATGAGTAGACGAATTACTCACGTAAAAAATCCCATATACGATAACGATGTTGCAAAGACGTTTGTTGAACAATATGCCGCTTCACGAGATGAATTTGAAAGAATGCAACAGACTGTAAACAATCTACAACATCAAAAACAAACAAATGTCGAGTTTCCTATTAACGACCAAGATGTGACAAATAAACGGTTCGTAGAACACTATGCTACTTCACGAACTGAAGTTAATCAACTAAAAGAAATTTTAAGCAATTTACAAACTCGTATTGAGGGTGTTGCCAACAATCTAAATATTGTTAAAAAAGAAGAACTTGAAAGTAACGCTGCTGCATCCAAAGAGGAATATAACAAGTTAAAAACTGAACTAGAAAAAATTGAGCAATTGGTTAACAAAGTACCACTCGAAAGTTTTACCGCATCCAAAGAAGAATATGGTATATTACAAGATGAAGTAAAGAAAAAGAACTTATCGAAATTTATTCTGAAATTCTCCAACACACCATCAATCCATTCACTGGTATACACGCTTCATAATCATAATATACAGTACCAACTTCCCTATAAAGGTATATTAAAACCAATTTTTGTTTCACCAAGATCTTCAATTGTGTATGCAATTTTATATATACGTCAAGAGATTGAACTGGATGGCAGTGACATTGTAGTTGAAGAACAAGATGAAATACAGTTTCGACTTAGAGACCCTGAGAAACATAACACCAATGATCTTCCTCTTCAAATTGATTTTGAATATACTACAAATAAGTAAAACAACTACAATTTTAGTTCAGTCATGGAGAAGAGCTTGAAGATTAAAGCTGAAAGTCGAGTAAAGGATAAACTTTCTCACTTAAAAAAAGATGTTAAGGACAAGTATCTTTCACTTCAAAATGATGTTAGACGTCAAGAATTAGATATAGAGACTAAGTTTAAACCAGTAACAAATTCATTAAATCAGCTTGTAGCTATTGCAAATACAACGTCAACTAAAAAAAGAATATCAAAAAAGAAAAAAAATATGATGATTCTGAATCAACTGCTACTTCAGACGAAGAAGATGGAGATAGCATCAAAATAATTACACTACTTAACCACTACTTTGATCCGTTCATTAAACAAAACGTGGATAGAACATTTGGTATAACGATAAGAAATGATAAACAATACTTGGGACGTGAACGAGTTTTCTTTGATAAAAAGTGGATAAAACTTGGTGGTGAAAAAATTCCTATAACAGAAGGTCTACCTGAATTGATTCAAAGGAAAGTACCAGATCATTCTCTAATCGATAGGAGTGATTTAAGTTCTTATTTGAAATTATTAAATGTTTCAAACGTGCACAAAAGAAATTATGCAAGAAATGCAGCTTCGAGAGGAACACAATCTCATAAGTATAACAAGAAGTTCCGTGAAGAACTATACAGCCTACTTTTCATGCCAATGATTATCCTATATGAACCTATCTAGAATAATGACGAAATTAATTTGGTAATATCGAAATATCTAATTAGTTCAAAATATACCTGATATAATGTAGCCTAATAGAGCACTACAGTTGGCAGCCATGGTGACTGAATATATTCTTAGTTCCATCTCTTAAGGTACAGAATATAAAATTTGGTTGAAATCCAATGGACGTTACATGCAGTTAGACACTGGATCTACCAGCACGCGTAAAAGCATGTTGCCAACAATACCATGGGTGGGCTGGTCAGAAATAATCTGAAATATTATGATATCTTGTTGTGCCAATTTTGGATGAAATCCATTTGTTAGTATAGAAGTTACATGTATTTTAAAAGTGGACATATCAGCAGGCATAGAATCATGTTGGCAGCACTGACTTGTATTAATTACTCCAAGTTAATCTAGAATGTCAGGTGCTATACGTGTGCAAAGTATAGAGCTGTTGGCTTGCATACTTTCTGATATATTGATATTAGGGTAAAAAAATGTAGACAGCATTTATTAACAGTTGGCAGCCCTGATTGCTCTTAACAATACTTATAGTCATATCTGTTGTGGTACACATAGCACATACGAAATTTGGTTGAAATCCAACTGATAGTATAGAAGTTACATGTATTTAAAAATTGGTACTGTCAGCAGGCTTATAATCATGTTGGTAGAACTGACGTATATAAGTTACTCCAAATTAATCTAAAGTGTCAGAATATACGTGTGCATAGTTTAAAGCTGTTGGCTTGTATACTTTCTGATATGTTGATATTTGGATAAAAAAAATAGAGAGAGCAATTATTAACAGTTGGCAGCCCTGGTGGCTCTTAGGAATACGCTTAGTCATATCTGTTTATGTACAGATATTACATACAAAATTTGGTTGAAATCCAATTGATAGTGTAGAAGATATATGCATTTAAACATTGGACCTATCAGAAGGCTTAAAAATATTTTGGCAACACTGTCATGGTTGGTCTCCTGGAAATTAAACTGAAATAGTATTATCTACATATGTGCCAATTTTGGAATAGCTCCCATGCATACCTTGCAAGATATCCAACATGGAGCTCAAATTTCTAGTGCGTTTTTTCAGCAGTTGGTAGCACTGACATCATTTTCAAATATGGACGTGAGATATTCCGGTGCACATCTTTACTCATACAAAATTTGGTTTTGATTGCTGCATCCGTTTAGGAGTTGATAGGGGGGGACACACCCACAGCCAGACAGACAGAAGGACAGACAGACAGACAGACAGACACACACACACACATTTTCCCGGATCGATCTCATAACTCTACTTTTTCCCCATCTTTGCAAAATGTGAAAAGTAGGTTAAAAATATAATCGAACCTCTTCTTACTGAAGGCATAGATAGAATTATAAAAACAACAGATGAGAATGAAGAAGCAAATACTACGATGCATACTGGATATGGCCAAAATAAACACATCACACCACAAGCCATTTGGAAATTCAAAGGAGGAAACAATATTGAATGTGTCCATTGGAGTGAACCAAACAAATTAGTATCAAGACTTAAAAAATTAATTGCATCGAAAGCTGCAGGTCACACAGGACTCGACAGCGAAATCTTTGCAATTGAAGAAGAACTAAGAAATGCAGGATATATTGAATAAAAATTCAAACATTTGTAAAACAATGCACATTATGTAATAAATCTTTGTTTAGAAATTAACTATGAACGAAATTAGACGAGAAATTGCAAAAGAACTTCATGCACCTCTTAGAAAAAAGTTTAAAAGACGACATGTTATTAGCAAAGGAATCGATGACCTCCATGAAGCTGATCTTGTGGACATGTCAAAACTTGCAAAATGGAATAATGGATTTAAATATTTATTAACCATTATTGACGTTTACTCAAAATATGCATGGGCAATTCCTCTTAAAACCAAAAAAGGAAGTGAGATTGTAAAAAGTTTAAAATTTGTTTATTCTCAAAGTAAATGATTGCCCAATTATTTTCACACTGATCGAGGAACGGAATTTTATAACACTGAATTCAAAACATGGTCTCAGAAACAAAATCTAAAGCATTATTCCACTGGGAGCTCCATAAAAGCGAGTGTGGTAGAGAGATTTAATCGAACTATTAAGGAATCTATGTGGAAAGAGTTCACAACACGTGGTTCATACCGACGGGTAAATATTTTGCCTGAGTTATTAGTAAAGTATAATCACAAAATACATCGCAGCATTGGCATGAAACCTATTGATGTAAAAAGAAACAATCAACCCCGCTTGCCAACACAATATAATGAAACTTTAAGAAAACCAAAATATAAAATTGGCGATATTGTAAGAATATCAAAAATTAAGAAACATTTCAGCAAAGGGTATGAAGCTAATTGGACTACGGAATTATTTACAATTTATAAAGTTCAAAATACTAATCCACGAACATATCTTTTAAAAGATAATAAAAATTTGCCGATATTTGGGGCATTTTATGAAGCAGAGTTACAACGAACAAAACATCCTAATATTTAATTAGTTGACAAAGTACTACGTAGAAAAGGAACCCGAGCCTTCGTATCTTGGCTAGGATTCGATTCAACTCACAACTCTTGGATTTCGAACAAAAACATATTCTAATTAAAACAATGTAAGTTTTTTTTAATTCATCGCAAAAAATATTATTATTATTATTATTATTATTATTATTATTAATAATAATAATAATAATGTGTCTCTATATATTTTCAGCTCACGAAAACCAACACACTCAAGAAAGAAAATAATGATTGTACTTACCTTCCACACAAGATCACCAGTGTATTCAACTCTGCAGACAGCATCTTCAATTCTCAGCATCTTGGCGGAAAAAAAGAACTACTTACCACTTTAAGAACGAAGATCATACCATTTTGTTTTCACTATTTCGTATTATATAATTAATGTAAACCACAATGATTAAAATAAATATATTTAAAAAATATACATTTCAATATTAAACACCGTTCACTGTCCATTTAGTATAGTATTTGCACTTCTTCTTCCTCCTCTTCTCCTTCTTCATCCGCGACGTCTTCACGCCTCGCTCCATCTGGAGGAGGAGTCAAAATTTCCTCCATCCCCACTCTGACTTCGTTTACTCGATCAATAATGAGAGTAATTACATTATAATTGACTCCATTTAAAACTAAGTCTGTGCTGTAGCGTCGGTCTGTGACTAATCTCATCACTTCGAAGTCAAAAACTTCTTTTTCTAGTACACTCAGATTGTCCATTATTATTGTTTCTTCTACTTTTGTAGCCATCACAATATGATTGAAATTTAGCGCCCTCGCTCCCTCTGCTATTAGCTTCAGCTCTCTTAGACGCTCCAACTTCTCAATTACTGATTTAATCACAATCACATTCATGATGCTGAACAAGTGTGGCTCCCTAACCATGTCAGCTTAACTTATATACTAAGAAGTTAATACACACATCAAAAAAAGTTTTGCATCACCTCGGTTCCCAGATCTCCGGCATATAGACGTTGACTGTGTATATTGTATCAAAGATACAGTCCCTTTGACTGTTCATAGATGTCACTAAAACTGCTCAAAGATGTAAACAACCATGCATGAGCAGGGCCTATTAGACGGAGGGGGTACGACAGCCGATCAGTTCCAGTCATTCCACCAGGACGAAGGTACGCTGCTCATGTTGTCTGTAGTTCTACCATGCCTAGAAGGTCAATACCGCAGTTCGATCGCGTCCGCATTGTTACTTTGTGTCAAGAAGGGCTCTCAACAAGGGAAGTTTCCAGGCGTCTCAGAGTGAACCAAAGCGATGTTGTTCGGACATGGAGGAGGTACAGAGATACAGGAACTGTCGATGACATTCCTCGCACAGGCCGCCCAAGGGCTACTACTGTAGTGGATGACCGCTACTTACGGATTGCCGCTCGGAGGAACCCTGACAGCAATGCCACCATGTTGAATAATGCGTTTCGTTCAGCCACAGGACGTCGTGTTTCAACTCAAACTGTGCGCAATAGGCTGCATGATGCGCAACTTCACTCCCGACGTCCATGGCGAGGTCCAGCTTTGCAACCCCGACACCATGCAGCGCGGTACAGATGGGCCCAACAACATGCTGAATTGACCCCACAGAATTGGCATCACGTTCTCTTCACCGATGAGTGTCGCATATGCCTTCAACCAGACAATTGTCGGAGACGTGTTTGGAGGCACCCTGGTCAGGCTGAACGTCTTAGACACACTGTCCAGCGAGTGCAGCAAGGTGGTGGTTCCCTGATGTTTTGGGGTGGCATTATGTGGGGCCGACGTACGCCACTGGTGGTCCTGGAAGGCTCCGAAACGGCTTTACGATACCTGAATGACATCCTCCGACCCATAGTGCACCCATATCGGCAGAATATTGGAGAGGCATTTGTCTTCATGGACGACAATTCTCGACCTCATCATGCACATCTTGTGAATGCGTTCCTTCAAGATAACGACATCGCTCGACTACAGTGGCCAGCATGTTCGCCAGACATGAACCCTATCGAACATGCCTGGGATATGTTGAAAAGGGCTGTTTATGGACGTCTTGACCCACCGACCACTCTGAGAGATTTACGCCGAATTGTCGTTGAGGAGTGGGACAATTTGGACCAACAGTGTCTTGATGAACTTGTGGATAGTATGCCACGACGAATACAGGCATGCATCAATGCAAGAGGACGTGCAACTGGGTATTAGAGGTAGTGGTGTGTACTGCAATCTGGACCACAAATGCTGAAAGTCTAGCTGTATGATGGTACAACATGCAATGTGTGGGTCTCATGAGCAATAAAACGAGCTGAAATGTTGTTTGTGTTGATCTCTATTCCCTTTGTATTTAAAGGTTCCGGAACTCTTGGAACCGAGGTGATGCAAAACTTTTTTTGATGTGTGTATTAAAGCAGCTAAAAGCTCATTAAACATATCACATGAATAAAACTTTGTGAACTGATATCCAAACTTGTTCTCTCATTAAAATAATTTCAGAGTTCAATAATGATGGCTAAGAATTTAAAAAAAACAAGCCAATATTCATTTCACGCAGTCAAAGAACGGTCTATGCAGAATGAGACCACAGAGCATGCAAGCACACAAAAATGTTAACTAACAGCTGCACGTCCTATAAGGATTAGCAAGCCAGACCCCCCACGTTCAGCTTGCACGCGCTAGCCAAAGAACGATAACAGCCGCGGGGCAAAGGTTATCCGCTTCAAGCGGTCAAGGGTCAATCTCTTCTTGCTGCTAACACAAGCAGAGCACTAAGCAAACGCGTGTGGATAACCAAATGGGTCTCCATGGACGCCGCACCCGTACAGTCTCATTCAAATGTTAGTACACCTAAAACTTTTCCGCTAACAAGACCCCATTTGAACATTTTTTTTTTTCATTTTTGTCCTATAGACCTAAGAGTTGGTTTACGGGTAGAGGAGATAGAGAGCGTTCATTTATGTCAAACAAACTTTTTTATAGATTTCCTAATTTTGGAAATATAGCCTATTTTCAAAATTCAATTTATTTTGTCCTAGAGAGTTGAAATTTGGTGTGGGGGTAGAGCAGGTCAAGGCCATTCATTTATGTCAAACAAACGTTTTTGTCGCGAACACTGCAGACATATCACGTGATCGCTCGCATGATGATGCAATATGTCCTCGCGATTACGCAATATCCAAAGTATGAAAATGTATACTACTCATATTATTTCAAAAGATAGGCAAACGATGTTAGTTCACATTGTTAACACAAGCATTATGAACATTCTAAAACAATAATCTTCCGAAATGTGAAGTTTTGTAGAAATTATCAAGGAAAAGCATGATCAATGTATAAATAAGTCCAATTTTTTGAAATTTTTATTTTAATAACTAGGGAAAGTTAATTGCAAATATTCATGTTGAAAACTAAAAATAAAGGACAGTTCTAGGAGTGAGCAAACTTTCATATCAACAGAACAAAGGGATACCGAAAAAACTATTTTAAATATCTGAGGTTTTTACACTGGTAAAGGTGTACCTCCCCCCTTAGAATTTCCTATATCGAAAATTTATCGACGCAATGAAAAGTTGTAAGTCCTTACGAGGGAAAATAACACCGAGTCAGATAATAAAAATAAAATAAAATGATTTTGAATGAAAAATTATGACTGATTTAAAACCATTAATTTAGTCTAATCATTTTCACACCTCTGTAGTTCATAACTCGACTACTGATGAGTTTTTTTTAAATCGTATGGCTTTTAGTGCCGGGAGTGTCTGAGGACATGTTCGGCTCGCCAGAGATTACAGCTGCTTCTATGCGGACACCCATGGGGTGAGCTACAAGTACCATCGCTTGTGGAGTGTTGCCTGGGGAGGAAAGTGTGAATATAAGGACGAGGGAATGGAAGGTAGCGGCTGTGGCCTATCGTTAGGGACCAACCCCAGCATTTGCCTGGAAGGAAGACGGGAAACCACAGAAGACCATCTTCAAGGTTGCCGGCGGGGGGATTCGAACCTCCTTGCCTCCCGGATGTGAGTGACTGCCTGCAGCCACGCCAAAACGACCACAGCTAACTCACCCGGTTGCTGATGAACTGATGAGTTATTGCATCAGACACTCGAATGAAATGTGTTTCTGGCTAGTTGCGAGACAGACCTCCCAGGGGCCAAATCATTACAACGAATGTCCATTTTCTCAATTTGATATCTATTTAAAACAAAGATGAAGTATTTATTTTTGTTGTTGTTGTTGTTGTTGTTGGTTTTAGGGGGAGGAACAGCGAGATCATCTGCCCCTTGATGAAGTATTTACCCCATATTTTCACTTTTGTTTATTTTCACTGGTGAATGGGAAATGCCTATTTCTTTTAGCTATCACGCCGGAGGTCTAGATTCGATTCCCGGCTCTGCCAAAAAATGTATTCTGGTCTGAGGGCTAGAACGGGGTGTACTCAACCTCGTGAGGCAAAACTGAGAAGAGGTGGGTTCTATTCCTACCTCAACCATCTTGGAAGTGGTTGTACACGGTTTCGCACTTCTACATAAAGCGAATGTTGGGATGGTTTCTAACTTAAGGCGCGCTTCCCAATCCTATTCCCAATTTACAAATACACACACTAATACAACCATCAAAATAGCACAGGTGATCACAAAAATTACACATACAAATACACGCGGCTATATTAAGATCATGATGTTGCAGTCTCTAGAAAAAGCAACAACTATCATAATTTATGTGGTAAAAATGGAGCACACCCTACAAGGGTATTATTTCTTACCTAGAATTCGCGATATACGGTTTATCTTTATACAAGGTTTAATATACTAATATAACTAGATTTATCAGACATTCAAGATGGCCGTGATTCAAAATTTTAAAACTGTACTTTATTTAGTTCATTTATTTTTAAGTATCAAACTTCTGCAACTTATGGGAAACACGAAAACGGTCACATATCAAGAACTAAAATTGCAGTTCATCACGAGTGACCATTTACTTAATCGTGCATTCATATAGTGAAGAAATTATTGGAAGAGAGGGAAATGAAACGAAAGGATATCTGGCTACAGTTCTCATCGACTAAAGCCATGATGAACAGGACATGGTTGGATGCGAACCAGGACCATCGACACTTCGATAACTCCATGGCTGTGCATGGCTATCATCATAGAGTTGTACCGGGTAAGTTAGCCGTGATCGTTACGGCGTGGCTGCAGGCAGTCGCTCACATCCGGGAGGCGAGGAGGTTCGAATCCCCCCACCGGCAACCTTGAAGATAGTCTTCTGTGGTTTCCCCATCTTCCTTCCAGGCAAATGCTGGGGTTCGTCCCTAACTATAGGCCACAGCCGCTACCTTCCAATTCCTCGTCCTTACATTCACTCTTTCCTCCCCAGACAACACTCCACACGCAACGGTTTCTGGCCGGTCAGCTCCAGTTTCGCAGTCGTACATGGAACAGTCGATGAGGCTATAAGGCATCTGCAATTGATACGTGAGTTGCTTTCCGCACAACTGACAAACCCCGTGGCGTGAACTGTACTTGTAGCTCACCCCATGGGTGTCCACATAGAAGCAGCTACAAACTCTGGCAAGCCGAACATGTTCTTGGACACTCCCGGCACTTAAAGCCATACGCTAAAAAAATCATAGAGTTTGCAAGGTCAAGTCCTATAATGAGCCTTCAGCTGACTGTGTTTTTCACACGGGGCTACATGACCGGGTTGTCGCAGCCCCTAAAGTAACCAACCAACCAATCACAGCCGAACTCATTAATCTCTCTCCTCCCCCATTCTCATAACATAAACTTAACCCCACCATCTGAGTCAGCTTCATCTAGCATGTTCATTTCTAACATAGCCTTTACCTCTTCATTACATATCAGCATTGTGACTGGTACTATGCTCTACAATGCACACAGCGACCATGCTCTATTACTGATTATTGCACACAACTTATGTTAATACTCATTTGTTAAAGTGCACAATTTGTGCTTAATAGAAGCCAAGATAGAGCCAGAGAAGTGTTTTAAGTACTTGGGAGAAAAATTGCAGGACAATGGGTCAGAAAAGGATGCCATCAAAGAGCGGGCGAGAAGAATGGAAATGGCTTATCAACTAACTAAGGATACATACAACCTATCCTTTGGGGCTAAATTCCGACACTTAGATACTGTTGTCAAACCTGAATGTCGGTCTGCAGCAGAAACACTAGACATGATTGGGAAGGGTGGCCTTGAAAACATCCGAAAGCGGGAAAAGAAAATGCTCTGAAAATTCCAAGGTCCAAATATGAAGGATGGAGAGAGGAGACTCAGGTCTAACCAAGAACTACTGTATACCTGAAGACAGAAGGAGGCCTAGACCTAATGAGAAAAACGAGAATGCAGTTTTACGGACACTTGGTGAGGATGAACAATGCCAGATTGACGAAGAGGATTTTTGAATACTTAAAGAAGAGGAAGGCGGAGCCGAAATGGTTTTGGGATGTGAGATTGGATTTCGATCGGATGGGGGTGAATTAAGAAGATATAATGGACAGAGAGCAATTTAGACGGCTGGTTAAGGAGTTTACAGGTTTCCAGGAGACAGGGGAGTTGTCCGTGGGGAAAGGAATATCTTACACGGAGAAACAGAAGAAGGAAGTGGGAGAGAGGATGAAGAGATAATGGCGGAGAGTGAAGACATCAAATAATGTAAGAGCTGTCAAACGTGGTCCATAGTTGGCCGTAACGAATAAATATGTAATATAGCGAAGGGTAGGCAACACCGTTAGCTGATTTTGATTCATCTAGCCAGAGCAGTTAACTAGGCATTCCTCCCGGCATTTCTATAAATAAAAAATGCTGTTTGTATCATTAACAAAATACAGGATCTCATGTCAGTACCGGTATGGTATAATTGACTACTTGTGACCGGATACTTATCATTGTCTCAATATTGCATTAGTGAGTACAGACTTAGATTAACTCTAAAACTAATTACATATCCTTTAATTGAGTCTGTGCTACAGTATTCACTCTGTTCCAATTATCGAGCTCCCCCTCTTGGTCAGCTCGCACTAATGGCGCCGGGGGACAGAGTAATGGGGAGCCAGAGCCATGATTTTAAAACCCCTCGCTTCATCATTACAGCAAACTCAACTGCAATTAAACTCGACGAGTTATTTACAGCTTCATCGCATTACCAGAAAATATAAAGCTCTCTCAGAACAAAATAAAATAGAATGCTCTCAACTTCCTATCTGGGATATCCGGAGACTGGGATGAGTGCTGATGGATTTGGAAGGAAGTGAAAATGAAAATCCACAGCCTGCTTCCAGTCTCCGACCGGGTCAGGAATGGAATGAATGAAGCCCCCAACTAGCGGCGAGGATATGGACTGTGCCAGCTGCCGAGGCCTGACGCACTCCTCTGGGGCAATGATTAAATGAATGACAGATGAAATGAAATGAAATTATAGTGGAGAGTGTTGCTGGAATGAAATGTTGACAGGGAAAACCGGAGTACCCGGAGAAAAACCTGTCTGCCTCCGTTTTGTCCAGCACAGATCTCACATGGAGTGACCGGGATTTGAACCACGGATCCAGCGGTGAGAGGCCGGCGTGCTGCCGCCTAAGCCACGGAGGCTTTTGGAAGGAAGTATGTCCATAAAAAAAGTGGCAGTCAGTCTGAAAGACTAGTCTTTGTATCATTTTAAATGCTACAAATGCTGAAAAATGCTAGAAAGGCTCTTGACATGTTAGAAAAGTATCTGCATGATACTTATCTTTCTTATCTTGTTTCAAATTACTCGTGAACGGCAAGTGCAAACCGAGGGCAAAGCAAGGTCAAGCGCGCGGGATGCTGGGTACATTATTGGCTGAGGAATAACCTAACCACCAAGGGAAGATGATAAAGAAAAGGAGGTGGGTTTCGGACTGGAGAAAAAGGATGGAGAAATAGGAGGAGAGTCCCACAAAAGTTATAAATTTAACTTTAAATGCACTCAGAGGCAGTTGCCACCGCAAATCCGCTCTCTGATACCTAAAGTGGGTAAGGACATGGTCGAAGCTGACGGGAAACGCAGCTAGGACTTGGGCGGTTTGCAAGAGAGTGGCTTTAGTGTATTCCCTCTCAAGCATGCATATGCCTACTATGTGGAAGGGTGATGGTCTGGCAAGACAGAGAGGAACAGATTTATTGTATGTCTGTTCAAAGAAATTCGTTTTTGCAAAGTAATTCGAAGAATGCCAATAATTTGAATCAGGTTTAGTATTTCCAGTTTTCGAAGTTATAGAGTTCCTGAAAAAGCGACCAAGTGCTTCCAAGAAAGATAGTGATAAAAAAATTATACCTTGGGGAGTAATTTTGGTAAGTGAACCAATAGTTGCATTTGGAAATGGCTAAGCTTTTACCCAGCAAGGAGCCGACTAAAAGTTTAGGCAAAGAGAAACACTTATCTTTTGGAAAACTAACCATAAGTTTTCGGAGAGGATCTCCACAAGCAGGTAGCTGGCGTAGCGAGCTGTACTTGCCTTACTGGCCAGTTAGAATTAGCTATTAAAGCTAAGAGAAACGTTAACGAGATTACCACTAAGAGTTCTTGCTCAAATGCAACGAGTGGTGAAAGCCCTATCAATAGATTTAATGTCATTGAGTAGGAAGAGCCAAGGAAGACAGGATCTTGCCTAACCGTTGTATTAGAG
Source organism: Meconema thalassinum (assembly GCA_946902985.2). Lineage (NCBI taxonomy): Eukaryota > Metazoa > Arthropoda > Insecta > Orthoptera > Tettigoniidae > Meconema > Meconema thalassinum. The sequence goes on from OX336393.1 coordinate 184,947,005, forward strand.
AAATGATGAGTCGAAAAGGAAAGTTTGAATTTATTTAACAATGCAAAAAAGTCTAATAAATTTGACAAGTATATAGTTTCAATTTTTAGTAACAATTTGGGGTCGCAGACCTCCTAACATTTAAAGTTTGCTCCAGGCAATTAACAATTCTTTAGATTTCAAACCTTATATATGTACTAAAATCTTTTTAAGATTTAAAAAAGACAAATGAAGTGATTAAAGTTTAAACATTAAATCGAGTACAATGTGTGTACTTCCAGAAATTCCCAAGTACCTATCTTAGAAAAAGTTACAACTTCGAAAATAACAAAAAAAAGAAAACAGGTAGAATGGAAGAGAAGTTCCTATAACTTCTTATATTTACGCTGAATTACATTTATAATAATTACAAAATAGGACAGGTCACTTACTGTGAAACCTGAAGAGAAAGTCAAAAGGAAGGTTCTAGACTTCCTATGGTTAAATAGGAATCACGAGACAAATAGGGCAAGTTTCCCTTTCGTGAGACCTAGAAATAACTCACAAATGAGTTGAAAGAATTGTATTCTCTAATTAGAAGGGAGAAACAATGTAAGTTTAAAACGTGTGCTAGACACGTATTTATGCAGAAGTTAATTAATGTTATATAAGAAAAAGGGGAGCGAACTTCTATAGAGTGACACCTCATTGAAAAAAAGACTTAAAGTAATAAATTTATTATTATGGTTTGTTAGTAAAGGGTTTAGGAAAGATCAATTGGGATTGAGGATAAATGTTCATGGCCTTATTTATGGTAATCGGACGATCGCGACGCGGTAGAAATGTTGAACAAGCACTAGTTGTCACTATAGTCTGTTGAATGGATGAAAAGTTCACTGTAGTAGCGCAAAAGTTTATGGCAAAGAAAGTTATTGCAATTGTGAAAAATGACTGGTTGCACTAGATAAGCGAAAGTCTATTACTTGAGAAAGTTGTGGATTACAATTAAATGCGCCAGAAAAAATCCCAGCGGTGGAAGAAAATTTAGCTATTGAGCATTAATTTATAAGGTAGATTCCTTAGTTTGAAATGGCATTCCCACAAGTGAGTGAAAGATACATGACGGCTTGACTTGTAGATAAAGTGCAGATTCTGGAAAGTTCCAGAACGATCCTAATGGAAGAATAGGGCCAAAGTTACTCCAGCGGTGGAACAAGCTTAATATTTATAGACAGTGGGTATTCTATAATATCCCCCGTTGTGAGAAGATCTCTCATTTAATAAGCATAAGAAATGCTGCTTTTTACGAAGGTTGGCTTAATTGGACAGAAGCCCAACATGGAAAATCCCACGAAGAATGATTATTGCCACAAATAAATATCTCACACTGCCTATAAAATAGTCGTTAAAAGCATGAAGACAGTAAAACCGATGAAGATGAGGTTAAAACCTGAAGTATGTACTTATCTTTGTTGCATGGCGAAGGTGAAGTTCCCTTTGACTTATAAACTTAATGTGCCAACATGGCGTAGAATGTAGAGAGTGCCTCTTGGTTTGAGGAGACTGGCTCTAGTTGAGCCTTGACTGACTAAGTCAACTGCCGACGTACAAGTGAGACATGCTCAGCGAAGCGTGGAGGGACCAAGGAAGGAAAAAAGTGGGGGTAGGAGACAAAAGGAGAACATAACAGAATAGACAACTTTATAAAACTAAAAGTTCTTCTTGATGAATGGTCTTCAAAGAGTTGATAGCAGGCGATACTAGCACAGCATGGTGGGTGAAAAGGTAGACGGAGTTCTCTTGATCACAGAGATGATAGCTGGCGATGGCGACGAGATCTGATGGCCAAATTGATAAGTAAGTCCTCTTGTACAGGGAAGAATTGAGGAACTTCTGAGATTCGCTGCTAGATGACGCTAGGTGGGTCATGGAAGATATATATCTAGAACAGACTCACAATGACATAAGAGATATTACCACCAAAGAGAAACTTGAAGATCGCTGTTGGTGTTTGATAAAAAGGAAAAAATGAACATGCAAAGAGCATTATATTCTATCATACCGTGTATTCAAAGAATACACCAGATGCCGTCATGCTCACCAGAGCGCGGGAACGTGCCCCTTCCATCCAGTCTAAATATGGTTCCTCTCCACTTTGTTCTGTCGTTCCACCATTCCTCTTCTGACACAGTCTCCAATCCAGGTTCCGTTTTCTAATACTATTCTCCACCGAGTCCATCTAACGCATTCTTGGTCTTCCTCGTCCTCTCTTCCCTGTCATCCGTCGTTCCAGTGCTCGTCTTGGTAGCCTTACTTCATTCATCCGTTTGACATGTCCAAACCAACTCAATCTGTTTTGCTCCAGTTTGTCATTTAGTTTCTGTACTCCCAAGTCTTTCCATATATCTTCATTTCTCACTCTGTCCCTCCTCCTTTTCTGGACCATACTTCTCAGGAATCTCATCTCAGCTGCTTGTACTCGGCTCTCATCCCTCTTAGTCATTGCCCAAGTTTCTGCTGCATATGTCATTATAGGAACATAATATGCTTTGTACATAACTTCTTTTGCCTTAATTGGTATATCCTTGATCCATACTAGTCCCCGTACCTGTTGGTAGAAAGCACTCCCGAGTTGTATTCTTCTGCTAATTTCCAAATCTAGTCTTCCATCTTCAGTCAGTTCACTTCCCAAGTATTTGAAGTGTTTCACCACTTCCCATTCCTTATCTCCTACTTTGATTACTCCTTTTCCTTCTTTCTTATAGACTGTTATCGTAGTTGGAACTCAGCAATATATCTAGGTTTGTGCCGTGTCTTGTGTGGGGTTTTGCCTAAGACACCAAGCTGGCTCATCAGTGGGCTCTTGGTGTCCCCGCCTGGATCCCCACAAGAGTAGCGAACTGCGCGCTACCTCCCTTTTTATGAGATCACCTGTGCCTCTTCACTGCGAGAAGTAAAAGCTCAAGCAGCCTCAACCTCCCTATGAAGGCTTCCAAAAAGATGGTATATTGGCTTTCACGGCCAGTGAATTGCTGAATTTTAAACCACTGGCCGTGAAAGCCAATATACCATCTTTTTGGAAGCTTTCATAGGGAGTTTATGGCTGCTTGAGCTTTTAGTTCTCGTAGTGAAGAGGCGCCGGTGTGCTTCATAAAAAGGGAGGTAGCGCGCAGTTCGCTACTTCTGTGGGGGTCCGGGCGGGGACACCAAGAACCCGCTGATGAGCCAGCTTTGGTGTCCTAGGCGAAACCCCAAACAAGACACTGCACAAACCTAGAAAAATTGCTGACTTTTAATTCACTGGCCGTGAAAGCCAATATACCATATTTTTGTTATCGTAGTTACTTGAAGTTCATTGTGTGTGTGCTGTGTTGGATTGAGTTGAGTGAAATTTCACCTATTCAATCAAAACGTCGTGGCAAAACTCTTCACACCCAAACTCGTGATTTTGTAAATAATGTCCATTTGCTTATGAAAAGTAAATAAGCGTCGGGAAAGGTCTTAATTTCTATGAGAAAAGTACAGAATATAGTGCTAGTTGCTACAAAAGTGCTCGAGAGGACCGTCAGAAGGATTATTAAGTGTGAGGAACAGGGCTTCAACAACAGATAAGGCCCATCGGGTACCCAATCGCATCTGAAGAGCCAACGAGTAGCGGTCACAAAGTTGATTCTCTTGTCACAATCCCTTCTTCCTTGCGCTGTCATTCATTGTGACACTCAGGTCGGAAGCCAAGATATGATCAAAGACTTCCGAAACTCGAGGCTCAGAGACTGTCATCTGTCAGCAACCCGGAGACGTCCACAAACACAGCCATTAGAAAACATGCCTACCACCACAGAATCTACTCAAGCCAGAGAGAGTTCTCCAGACGTTAGAGGTCTGTTTATCGAGGCAAAACTGCTACGTTTGCCATCGCAGATAGATCATTACATTTCATTTCATTTGGATACTGTTATGCCTTTCAGGGTCCAGTCTAGTCTGCAAGCCTCTGTTTGCGATCAAGTCGCCTCCATGATCCCCTATTAACAGTTAGCAATGTGGCCTCTGCTTCAACACCTCTCGCTTTGAAATCGCTCAACACTCTTAGGTGTATCTCTACAGCCGAAGCTAAATTATAGGTTAAATTTGACTAACGCTCTTAGGTTCCAACGTTCGTCGCCAGGAGCTGACTGCGGTGGCATCTAGTAACCAAGTTCAGAACTAGTAGTCGTTGACAGTGACGTTTGGCGGCAAAAGGATAACTACTTGAAACTTCAATGGCTGCAGTCCTTACTTGAATTAAAAACAGATAACACACACTAATACAGCCATCACAATTAACACCGGTTATCAGACTGATTCTACACACCGACAGTAATGGCTACGCTGGCTAAAGCGCAGCGTTAGGTCATGGGGCCAAGCTCTCTGATCACTCGGTAGACGCGTGGGCTCGAGCCCCACCGTCGGCCGTCCTTGAAATGTTTTTTCGTGGTTTCCCATTTTTAACACCAGGCAAATTCTGGGACGGTACCTTCTGACAGGCCATGACCGCTTCCTTCCACATCCTGACCCAGTTTCATCTCTCATTAACTCCTCTCGAGAGGTTGGCGACAGGAAGGGTATCCGGCCACAAAGACTTCCATCGCATCTCATCCCCGATCCCGTTGGAAAACGGGAATAATAACGGGTAGACAGACAATCAGACAGATTCTACACACACCAAAAGTACACGGGGCTACATGACCGGGTTGTCGCAGCCCCTAAAGTAAGGAACCAACCAACCAATCACAGCCGAACTCATTAATCTCTCTCCTCCCCCATTCTCATAACATAAACTTAACCCCACCATCTGAGTCAGCTTCATCTAGCATGTTCATTTCTAACATAGCCTTTACCTCTTCATTACATACAGTATACCTCCTGCGTAGTAGCTAGAATTCTTTGCTGTCACCGCGGAGGCTCAGCTTCGATTCCCAGCTCTGCCAAGGAATTTAATTCTGCTGTGAGGGCTGGAACGGGGTACACTCAGACTCGTGAGGCAAAACTGAGAAGAGGAGGGTTTGATTCCCATCTCATCCATCTTGGAAGTGGTTTTCCGTGGTTTCCCACTTCTATTCCAGGCAAATGTCGGCATGGTTCCTAACTTAAGGCCATGGCTGCCTCCTTCATAATCCTCACCTGAATTACAAATTCACACACTAATACAGTAATCACAATAGCACAGGTTATCAGACAAATTATATATACACACCCAAGTACACGGGGATACATGACCATGTTGTCGAAAAGCCCCTAAAACAATCAACAACAACGACAATCTCTTCATTACGAGTACCTTCCTGCCATTGCTCCCATCCATTTGTCCCAGAAATAATTCGTGTTATTAGTTTTATGTCCTTTTGAACTATTTAGGCTTGCGCTGGTTCCTTGCGTTGGCGAAAGATATCTCTCTGCAAACCGAGGGAGCTTGAGGCTATGTTATGCAGCTACTGAGGGCAAACAATGACAGGTGTATCGTATTTCATTCAATATGAGAGAGAAAAGTGGGAGAGTGCGAGTCAACCTTCACAGCATTTTAAGATATCTTATACAGATTAAAGATTAAAGTGAAACTTACGGGTCTTAAGTCCTACTATTTGTGATGGATGACATGCTGATGACATCAAAAAACAATCAGTCCGCGATCCATGAAAATTAAACCATGCGAAGTAAAAAAACACTGATAGTCAGTCTGAAAGACTAGACTTTATATCATTTTAAATGCTACAAATGCTACGAATGCTGAAAAATGCTGGGTGAAAGCCTCATGATCATGCAGCGAACTGCGTGAGCTCAAAGTTATTAGCCAGTGCAAACCAACGTCAAAGGAGGTAGATGGCTGGATGACGTCACGCTCACCGGAGCGCGCGGGGAAAGGAGGCAGATCATGTGGTACTATGACGTCACACACCTCAGTGCATTCTCGGTACATTTCGTCCCGTCGCCGTAACGTAACGCCAGACCTCAGCGTAACGACGAAGTCGACAAGATCATTCAAAATGATAAAATCCCACAAACTGGCCGGATATCGAACATATACTGTAGTTCATCAGACCAAAGTCTAGATTTCTATCCATTTTGTCACAAATCCGAACAATACTGTGTTGAAATCATGTGGGCCTCTACTGAACAGCACAATCTCCTAATTCATAAATGGGTACTCACCTCAACAACGAGGACTGCGCCTGGGCACCTGGCGAAAGAGAAACACACACGTTAACATGCAAGGGCCATTGTAAAACAAATAGCAGATTTGTGAAATATAAATCATTAGCGGACCCGTGCGAGAAATCTCGCATGTTCATAAACCACACTTTCCCCAACAGGTTTATAATGACAGACTTAAGGAGGAAGGTTGTTATGTTTTTATTTGAACCAAATGATTATAGAACACTATTTACGATTCAGGCGTCCCTACTACCAAAATGCGAACTGAACAGCAATGATGTCGCGTATTTTCCTACACCAACAGTATTACAAAAATTGATATTTATGAAATTAGAATGCAATTCGTCACTGCTTAAGTCATTTGTATGCTGAGTCCATTGATTGACAGCTTAGACGTAACACTCACCGGTTATTCGATATTTATGAAATTATACGATTTGAGTACTCATTCCTTTACATTACTATTTCTGATATCCATGCAAAATGATCAAGGAATCATCTCAGAATGTTAAAATGACATGAAACAGGCGTCACAGCGGCAAAAATGTGAAGTGGACAGCAATTACGGAGTGCATCTTCCTGCAGCAACAGTATCTGCAAATCGCACTCTTCATACAGTTTTAAAGAGTCATTTTTAAAGAAATTATAGATATTTATGAAATTAGAGTGCAATGCGTCACTTGTAATGTATATTCTCTTTCATTTCAATGCTCATTTTTCACGATCGGTCGCTTGTGAACGCCACCGGAGGGATCTATACTACTGAAATAATATATATGATTTGTTTGGACTTGAAAGCCTATTACTGACACATTGTTGGTTGGTTGGTTCCTTAGATTAGGAGCAGCGACTACGCGGGCATGTAGCCCCGTGTACTTTCGGTGTGTGTAGAATTTGTCTGATAATCGGTGTTAAAGGTGATGGCTGTATTAATGTATGTCATCTGTGATTCAGGTAGAAGGACTGCAGACGATTATTTTTTTCAAGTAGTTCCTACTTTTGCTACCAAATGCTACCATCCACGACACCTAGCTGCGGACGTGACTACTAATTGACATCGCAGTCATCACCTGGTGGCGAACGTTGGAACTAATATAGCGTTATCAAACTAACCTACAAATTTTCGCTTCCACAAGTGTAGTTAGTGGAAGGTTCATTTTTATGCCATAAATCTATGACCTGGGACCGCCGGCTTTACTTCACCTCCAAAGGAAAGCATACTGAGGGATTTTTAACGCTCTTAAAAAATCCGACGACTTCGGCTAGGTTTGAACCCGCGATCTTGGGCATAGCCTATACTTTTTGGTACCGTACGGTATTTTGTTTGTGGGGGTAGAAACTTGGCGATTAGCCTCGAATTGATTCATTACGTAGGCCTACCGTAATTATTGACCGACAGCTGTTTGATAATTCGGGATTTGCAGAGAAATTGCCGTTTTTGGTATGTAGGGTAAACATGCTGTGATTAGAATTGAATAGTTTTATATATACTCGTATAACTTATCACTACTGCTCCAGCATGAGTTAAGGTTAGAAAAGGCTGGAAAGATATCCTGCAAGGATAACTCAGAAAACACCATGCACAATGCCTCATGCAAGTCACGGAACATCGCAGACAGGATAAGGTTACGCCCACTTTGGTTGCAGCGCTTGGCTTCACTCAAACGAGCTCAGGGCATCTCCACTTATTCTTTCCTCCATGGCTGCTTCCCGTATGGTAGCCCACTAATGCACAGCAAGCATATCCTGCAATCGATACTGAACACTGTTAGTTCTCCCTCGTTGTGACTACAGACTACTATGCGGGAGAAATAATAGTGTCTAGTATCGCTTGCAGTGCATTAGTAGGCTACCATACGGGATGCAGCAGAGACATATTGACCTTTTTGATAACACGTGTTCGTTGGGCAGCATACAAACTATATCATTAGGGGCAGCTGATTCACCCAGTAAAAGACTAGATTACAGTAACCCTAGAGCAAATAAGTGTTTACTTGAACTCTAAACTATATTTGTCTAATAAGACACTACTAAATGCATGCCTTAAGTCGTTGGTACATAAATGGATAATCACTCAACTATAGTTTTCAACACATATTTTTTAATAAATATGTAATGATGCTTACAGGGTGTTTCAGAAATACTTTTACACACTTTGGGGATTGGTTCCTTACACCAAAACAAGAAAAAAAGTTCGTATACACATAAGTCTCAAAATCCTTCGTTTTCGATTTATTAATGAATTAACATTGTACAGTGACACTGGCAGCCTGTTTGGAAGTGTTTAACACATGAACTCATATCAGAAAAGGTTCCTGACACCGACAGATGGAAGAACTGTCAAATGCACAGGTGTTCCAGGCAGGCTCGCCATCAGCACCAGTTTAGGATTAATATGTGGGCTGGCATTGTAGGTCCATACGTTCTACCAGCACGTCTTACAGGTGCTGTCTCCAGAGACTTTATCCAGAACACCCTTTCAGACTTGCTGCATGACAATGTGACAATGTATGTGGTGGATGCATGATGGGGGTCCTGCACACTTTAGTCACCTTGTTCGCACTGCACTGACGGAGATCCTCCAGGACAGATGGTTGGGCAGAGGAGGACCCGTTCCATGGCTTGCACGGTCCGTTAGACTTTTATCTGTGGTGTCAGGAACCATTTTTGATATGAGTTCATGTGTTAAACACTTCCAAATAGGCTGTCAATCAATGTGTCACTGTACAATGTTCTTTCATTAATAAAGCGAAAACGAAGGATTTTGGGACATACATGAATATGAACTTCATTTCTTGTTTTAGTGTAAGGAACCAATCCCCAATGTTTGTAAAAATATTTCTGAAACATGAAATTTAACATATCTTTAAAGAAATTTCTATACTGACGATAAATTAGACTACCAATAAATAAGGTAAAGTTGATTTAATCCACCTAAGTCAATACAACAGCGTATTCAAACTATATTACATTAAAATATGTGAATTTGGATGTTCTTTATATCCTTCATCAGCTCGAAGTTGAATGATGATGTTATATAATATTGAAATAATAATAATAATGAAACATTGAGCATCAATGTAAGAATCACACTGAAAGCTGCAACAGAAAAACGTTAACAAATATCGATAAATGTCCGTTACAGTTTGCATTAAAATTGTGATAGCTATAATAAACTTGAAAATTGTAAAATTTGAGTAAAAATGTCGCAATCAGAATAAAGTGGGTTGTGAAGATGCTAATCTTTAACCTTCTAAAATAATTATAAAAATGTTAACTATACAGTATATCATTTATAATTCTTAAGAGAAAATGTTTGGACATATCGTTCAAATTCACAACTTTTGTTGAACTCCACCCTTTAATTTTCATTAATTTATATACTACTCTATTATTTTATTAATACTATTTGTAAACAGATCTTTCTTTTAGAGTACTGGTACTTTTCATTATCTTCACAGCCCACAAGATTCTGATTGCGACATTTTAACTCATATTTTACAATTTTAAGTTGATACATTGTAGATATCACAATTTTAATTATTCATTGAGGCTCACTGCAACGAACATTTATTGATATTTTTTAATGTTTTTATCTTCAGCTTTCAATGTGTTGGTCGGTTGGTTGGTTCCTCAGTTTAGGGGCTGCTACAACGCGGTCATGTAGCCTCGTGTACTTTGGGTGTGTGTAGAATCTGTCTGATAACCGGTGTTAATTGTGATGGCTGTATTAGTGTGTGTTATCTGTTTTTAATTCAAGTAAGGACTGCAGACTTTGACTTTTTCAAACAGTTCCTACTTTTGCAGCCAATCGCCACCGTCAACGACTACTAGTTCAGAACTTAACTACTAGACGCCATCGCAGTCGGCTCATGGCAACGAACGTAGGAACCTAAGAGCGTTGCTTACATTAACCTGTATAATTTAGCTTCACACAGGTGTAATTAGTGGAAGGTTCTTTAACATGCCATAAATCTATGACATGGGACCGCCGGATTTACTTCCCCTCCGAAGGAAGGCATACTGAGGGATTTTAACGCTCTTAAAAAATATGACATTTCGGCCAGGTTTGAACCCACGATCTTGGGCATAGAAGCTCAGCATGCTACCGACTACGCCACCGAAGCCGCTCCATTTCAATGTGTTTTCAATATTTCTTCTTCAAATGCTCAATGTTTTATTTTTACTCAGTCTTTATTCTAATAACACCATCATTTATCTTTGAGCATCAGTCCATATAAACACCCATCCCATCGCCGACCTCATTGAAACGGGAATAATAAGGGGTAAACAAATGAGACCTACAACAATAATTGGATATATATACATTTTGTGTAGACAGGCCAAGTATTTTCACGGACCTACAGTGGTTCGTGTAGTACTGAAGTGCTCTGTTCCTAGCGAACCAAACTCCGAGACGATCGACTGAGAGAGTCCCCTGCCAGACGAATTAAAGTTGTGACGCGTGTCAACATTGGAGACATCACACCTAATGAACGTGTCAGACTTCTCTTGAGATCACAGCAATCCTTCCCGCAGTTCGACGACCAAATCAACAATTCAAGGAGCTTGCTAAAGACGGGAAGTGTAAATCATCAGAAACCATATGTATGGATAGAAATGGTATATTATTTTATACAGTGTTATATGACAGCTTATTACAACATTGTTTCTTGAGAGCCGTATTGACGTTAAATGTACGGATGTGTTCATAATTGTATAACATACCTTGAGCTGCCAAGCGACCGCCATCCTGCTCAGTTTCATCTAAGGAATTAACAACCATATAGCCTTTAACGCTAAGGTTTAAATTTCACAAAACTCAAGCTCATAAACCAGAGGTACAGTTTGTACCAAAATCTTCCAAATCGTCTCAATAGTACAGGAAAAATCTTGTTATTTCCCTAAATGTCAACGGAAATATATGCATTTGTTTATTAGTGCGTTTAAACAAGAAAACAATACGTTAGCCCTGGGAGAGCTGTATTGCGTTCAGGCCGCATAACAATAGAGCCGGGTGGGTGGTACACACATAGGGCGACACATGTAACTTATAATATTGGTATATTGGCTTTCACGGCCAAGGAATTAAAACTCAGCAATTTTTCTAGGTGTATGCCGTGTCTGGTGTGGGTTTCGCTACTCCATGGACACCTAGAACCCGTTGATGAGCCAGCTTGGTGTCCCTAGGTGAAATCCCATACAAAACGCGGCATAAACCTAGAAAAATTGCTGAATTTTAACCTATAATAATGTTATTGGTTTTACGTCCCTTTTAACTACCGAGGCATTTATAGACGCCGAGATGCCAGAATTTTCCCTTGAAGGGGATCTTGAACGTGCCAGTAAATCTACTGACATGTCTCCCTCACATTTGTGCGCCCTCAATGCCAACTGACTGCGCCAGAGTTCGATTCTTCTAACTTGGGAACAGCAGGCAAGAACGTTACCACTGCATTACGCAGCCAGTCTCACAACCAATCGTAACAAATGAGCATTCAAAAGAAAGAATTGCACTCTGATTTCATGAATATCGACAATTTGTTTAAAAAGTGCGATTAAAGAAATAAACAAGACGATGGGCCCTGCCTGGACTGGGTCGCGTCAAGCCCGCATGCTAATAAAGACGGGCATTAGTTTATAAAGTAGCCATGCGAGAGGTCTCACCTGGGTCTGCTAAGTATGGTTATTGTATTAAGTGACAAGCAAAGAAAAGGCTTGAGTATAGTTTTGTTGACATCTTGCAATTGTACTAGATGTCTTAGAATACTCTAGTATTTATGATATGACGATTTTGATCGTTTTATCAGTTCATACAACAGTTTTAGTTATTTTGTATTTTCATTTTAATATAATCAGGACTACAAATATCGTTTGAGAAGACTGAGTTTATGACCAACATCAAAGAGGCTCCTCGTCACTTGCAGCTGAGAGAGGGCAAGATTAAGAGAGTTAAAAGCTTTAAGTATTTGGGCGGAAGATTACGGGAGAATGGGTCAGAAAAAGAAGCTATCAAAGACCGGATAATAAAAACGGAAATGGCTTACCAATAGACGAAGGACACTTACAACAAGGAAGTGCTATCCAACGGGGCTAAACTAAGACCACCTAGACACTGTCGTCAAACCCGAATGACTGTATGCAGCAGAAACGTTGGACATGATTGGGAAGGTGGGCTTGAAAATTTCAGAAAAGAAAGAGAGAAAGTGCTTAGGAAAATCCTGGGCCCAGACAAAAAAGATGGAGAGAGAAGAGTAAGACCAAACAAATAATTGTCCCAGAAAACTGAAGATGTGGTTGAACTGATGAAGAATAGGAGATTACAGTTCTATGAACACCTCCTCAGAATGGATGTCAGCAGACTGACGAAAAGAATTTTCGAATTTTTCAGGAAGAGAAAGACAGAGTTCAAATGGTTTCGAGAAATGAGAACGGACCTGGCCATGATAGGGATACAAGAAGACGACATATCAGATAGGCAGAAATTTAGATGGCATGAGAGAGAAGCTGGTATTCAGAAATGTGTGAGGCAAGGCTGCAACTTATCACCCATACTTTTCATTGAACAAGCAATTAAGGAAATTAGAGAGAAATTTAAAGTGGGAGTGAAAATTCAAGGAGAAATAATTTCAACTCTGAGATTTGCTGATGACATTGTCATCTTGGCCGACGCGCCTCAGGATTTGAATGAGTTTTTGAATGGTATGGACTCCGTCTTGAGGAAAGAATTCATGATGAAAATTAATGAATGTAAAACAAAAATATTGGAATGCAGCCGCAATAAATCAGAAACCTCTATGGACATCAAATTGGTAGGGGAGAAACTGATGGAAGTAGGAGACTTCTGTTACTTAGGAAGCAAAATAACCAGTGATGGACGAAGCAAAGAGGATATAAAAAGTTGGTTGGCTCAGGCAAGAAAAACATTTCTACAGAAAAGGAATCAGTTGACATCGAATATAGATTTAGGTATTAGGAAGACATTTTTGAAAACCTTTGTCTGGAACGTCACACTCTAGGGAAGTAAAAGTTGGACTATTGGTGCAGCAGAAAAGAGGAGAATTGAACCATTTGAAATGTGGTGTTACAGGAGAATGATGAAGATCAGATGGGTAGATAGGGTTACAAACGAAGAGTTATTAAAACGAGTGGGAGAGGAGAGATGTTTCTGGCGAATGCTAATGAAGAGAAGATATGGGTTGGTAGGACACATACTAAGACACCCAGGAATAGCAAGCTTAGTTAAGGAAGGAAGGGTCGAGGACAAGAACTGTAGGGGTAGACCAAGGTTAGAATATGTTAAACAGATTGCCTCGGATGTAGGGTGTGGTAGCTATGTAGAGATGAAACGATTAACTCAGGACAGGGAGGCATGGAGGGCTGCATCAAACCAGTCAAAAGACTGAAGACTCAAACAACAACAACAACAACAACAACAACAACAACAACAACAACAACAACAACAACAACAACAACAACAAAGGACTATAGAGGTTTCCAGGAGATGGGGGAGGAGTCAGTGACAAAGAAAAGAACCTACACAGAAGAATGAAGAGGGAAGTAGGAGGACGGATGAGAAGATACTGGCAGAGAAGGCAAACCCTAATGCAAAGACTGTCAAGCGTGGTCCACACAAGGCCAAGACGAAAATAAATAACAATAATCAGTAAGTTATTTAATTACAAAGCCTCCGTGGCTTAGGCGGCAGCACGCCGGCCTCTCACCGCTGGGTCCGTGGTTCAAATCCCGGTCACTCCATGTGAGATCTGTGCTGGACAAAACGGAGGCAGACAGGGTTTTCTCCGGGTACTCCGGTTTTCCCTGTCAAAATTTCATTCCAACTACACTCTCCACTATCATTTCATTTCATCTGTCATTCATTTAATCATCGCCCCAGAGGAGTGCGTCAGGCCTCGGCAGCCGACACAGTTCATATACTCGCTGCTAGATGGGGGCTTCATTCATTCCATTCCCGACCCGGTCGGAGACTGGAAGCAGGCTGTGGATTTTCATTTTCAGTAAGTTATTTAATTAGTAAAGGAGTAACAACTCATCAAGCGATCACTGAACGGTAAATTATTTCGAGAAGGATTAGCTGGGGGATTCAAATTGGGAGACAGAAGCTGTGCATGAGTTTTCGTTTATGACAATGTCCTTAAAGACTTCCTCAATTTAGGAGGAAGGACCCGGATGTTGATGACATGTCATCTTTTTACTGAGCTGTCTAAAACAATGCTGAAGTACATAGAAACTCCGGACGGGCCACCCCGTCTTTAAATATGTTATTTTTATTTTGCATCTTTTTGCATGTTTTGCTATTTTTCCATTTTAAGAGCATTTTTGTAAATTTGGTAGAATTTTTTGGTCATATTTTAGAGACATCGGCCTTTTAAGGTCATTTTCTTCGAATTTAGTCATGTCACAGCTTTATGTGAGAGATTTACGTCTCTCGGAGTTAAGAAGAAGCTAGGAGCTGATACAAGATAATTTAAAATATTGGATTAAAATATTTCAGTATTGCTATTAGTAGAAAAACATATATCTTGGACGCAAAAGAACGGTACCGTTTTCGTCCCAAACCAGTTATTAGCGGAATGGAATGTTATCTGCTCGGTTGACCAAGGTCAGCTGTGGCGGAGTAGAAAGGGGAAGGGGTGTATATTATTGTCAAAGTTCCGCATAGTTCACGGCGAGAGATATCGTTCATTGCCGCTTTCTCCATTTTATAGTGCATTTTTCTAATTTTTAGGTCATTTATTACAGTCATTTTTGAAAATTATAAATGCATTTTTTAATCTTTTTTACGGCTTCAACATCCTGGCCCCAGTGATCACCAACACCAGCCCCGTGTTGTATTTGTTATTGGAAGACTGCGTAGCTCAGTCGGTAGAGGTGCTGAGTTTCTAACTGGATTCTACTCTGAGTGGATTTTAGAAACAACACTGCCACTTTCATATACGAAAATAAGCCGTGGGGTTCACTTAGCCTACAACAGAAATAAGTGAAAAATGAAAATCCACAGCCTGCTTCCAAGCTCTGACCGGGTCAGGAATGGAATGAATGAAGCCCCCATCTAGCGGCGATGATATGGACTGTGCCGGCTGCCGAGGCCTGACGCACTCCTCTGGGGCAATGATTAAATGAATGACAGATGAAATGAAATGATAGTGGAGAGTGTTGCTGGAATGAAATTTTGACAGGGAAAATCGGAGTACCCGGAGAAAAACCTGTCTGCCTCCGTTTTGTCCAGCACAGATCTCAAATGGAGTGATCGGGATTTGAACCACGGACCCAGCGGTGAGATTCCGGCGTGCTGCCGCCTAAGCCACGGAGACTTACAACAGAAATAAGTACCAGGGTAATTCCTGGGAGCAAAGATCGGGCTGACAATTCCATTCCAGGCGAAGTCACGAAAGGTGGAAGCCTCTACCTTCCGCTGCTCCAAGAGTCTTTGGCTTTGCTTATTGGCAAATTGTGCTCCGGAATTAAATGTGTAACTATCCCAGCTTTTTTCTGGGGAGTTTTTCGAATACAGGATACCCAACGAAAGCCACCGTACGCACCCTTATCTTATGGCATAGATCACATGGCTATCCCGGTTCGTTGTTCTAAAACTCGAGTTGACAACTCTTGGCAATGCGGGTGATATTACTTTCATTTAGGGTTAGAGCAGTAGTTTTAGTTCGTTGAATGAAGAGTTAACCTACTCACAACTGCAATGGTTCATGCAGAGACGAAGTTGAAAATATAATTTGTTGGAGATGTACGCAAGCAGAGATACTGTACCTGCCTTTAAATATGGAAGTGGCTGAACTCGAGAACTTTTTTCATTTCAACCAAGTTCACCCGTCCACCATTTAATAAGCTTTCTCCAGACCAAGGCATCTTATTGCGCGCTGTGTGTGTAATTCGACCCTGCAGAGAGCAAATACAGCATCTCGGCCATGATTAGGCTCGCAACCAGTGTCGGCTCTCACCCCATGAATCATGTATTGCGTGTACTCGTATAGTTGCTTACAACATTTATGGGTGTTATTAAATGAGAAAATGGATTGTCTGAAATGTTTAATAGCAATGGTTAAGGGACAAATCAATTATGAATATTCACATTCTTCTTGTCAACTGTATAAGCTTTAATGGGAACAATCAGATAAGTATTCAGCAAAATGACTTGCTCCACTCTAAAATTAAATCTTCCTGTATTGTACGATATCTGGTGATGTGCACCATAATAAGAATGTATACTGAAACAGTGAATCTTGTAGAAACGACATAAATTTGCCTCCATTTTGAACAAATTGAACTGAATGACCTTAGCAAGAATCCAAAACTTTCAAAGAAATCATGTGAAAGTGAAAGCGAAGAATGCGGTTATTTCATCCTCTTTTAAACATTATTTTATTAACAGAACAAAAATATCTGCCCTTCTCTTTTCAGGACAACAACCAAGTATATAGGAATGACAACTAAATAAATGAATGAAAACTTGCATGTTTGATTTTTCTTTTTTTAATACTTTTATTTTAATGAACTCCAACAAGCATGTCTCGTTTCCACTTGGTCCCAATAACTTTTAAAAGCATACTTGGAAGAATAAAGTATCACGAGATTCATTGGGTGTTTGTACACCTAAAAACAAGATGTTCAGCAAAGAACATATAGCCTACTGTCTCCTAAATGTATGGGTATACTTATGACTGTTTGTCCTCATCCCTAAGACAGCCACCTCTACCACCATGTATTGTTTTTTTTAATATTGATAATTAGCCAGTACGTTTCAAAATCAATATTATATACTTTATGAAGATTGAATAACAAAACTACTAACTTATTGTAATGCATTCACGTCCGTTAATCTCGATATTAAGCCTCCGAACTTAAGAATCCTTCGTTTTGGGTATCTTCCCCTTTAAAATTCCGCGGCGATCACAGTAAGTTGGTTCTGCAACCTAGCAGTGAATTAATATACCTATATATCTTGTACACCTCTGAGAGTTGAATGAGTAGGCAGTTTAAAGTAGCCAGGAGGGAGGCGATCCAGTTGGCAGTGCTTTAAGGTAATCGGAGCGCGGTCGTGCCTACAAGTTGAAGTAATACAAAATTGCAATACTTCAGGAGGCCAGGGATTCACAAAGCAGAATGTTTGGAACAATTACCCACGTAATCCGCAATAAGACAGCACCGTACCGAGGCATTGAGAAGGCTGTGATTGATGACGTGTATCTAGTTCTTCTCACAGTTCTTCTATTCTCCTTTTTCTAATGTCTTCTGTTTATGTGCGATGCTGGGGCTGTGATTATTAACAAACGAGTGTATATATTAGCCTCTCCTTTGAGCTAATGGCATTTTATTTAGTATCTGTGTAAAGAGCTCGTGCACATCATTTGTAAAAGAATTCAAGTAGAACAAATAAGTTAACTCTAGTAGTATTCGATCCCCAGTCAACCTCGTGAGAAACTAGTGCACTAACCCAGAGCCAACCATATCCTTAACACCGGGGTGTTATTAACTGACTTAGATGCAACGTGTTAGCAAATAATGTCTTGAAATATACGATTTCTTCATTGCAGTATTTCTTCATTGCAGTACATCTTCATTATAAATCATTTCATACAAAGTTTATATAATTTTATCAGTAGGCTATATCACATACAACATACTAAAACTACTGAAATATAGGACAGGTCAGCTGCCATCTTGTCATGTGACGAGACGGCTCAGCTCTTTCAAGCCACTCATACTGTATAATATTATAATATTAAATTATAATAAATAACGGATCACGTCCTTTAGGATATCTTAAACCACACTTGATTCGATAATCGGAATTGGTGGGTCTTAAGCTCTTGATTATAATGGTTGCATAATTCACACGGCCGCCATACTGAAATGGCAAGGCTGATGACCTTGTAGTTTGTATGAAAGACGCGTGCTATATAAAGGTATGTTGTTACCATATTTGGTAGAGATCGGATGATTAGTTTAGTCGTAATTTGATTTTACGTTTTGAACGTTTGAGTGGTCGCTATTAAGTTTTGGTAAAGATGGCGCCGATATAAAATATGACACTGAGGTGCCCTTTGCTAGTGCTACCTCTGTACCAAATTTCGTTCAATTCGGTTTCACCATGTTTGAATTGATAGGGGTGAAGAGACACGCAGAGTACACACACTTTCACACACACACAAATACACACACACACAGATAGACACACAATTTTTGGCCCTGTGTAGATCTCATAAGTCTACTTTCATTTTTTGCAAAAATGGAAAGTAGGCTAACACCTCTCTTTCTTTGTAGTAAAATGACTACACGAAATATCACCCATTGTTTTAGAATATATGAACAGCCTATATTCTCGGTTTAGAAAGAGTATGGTGAAATAGTCTACGATAGAATCGCTCGTGTACCTGGATGTGTGTGTGTGAAGTTGTCTGATAACCTGTGTTTCTGTGGTGACTAGTAGTGTGTGTAACTGTAATTATTATGTTCGGGGATGAGGTAGGCGCCCGGGAATTGAAGTAACTTATTATCCCGGTATTTACCTGGAGAGAGTGTGGAATACCTGGGAATCCTTACGCTTAGTATAGATGCTGTTGGCGCCGTGATTCGCACCACTGATTAAACCGGCCTTACTGCAGCGATTTACCGCTCATGGCTTCGCAGTGGGTTGTTAAGACATTAGAGTGGAAAGCGCATTCGAAGGCAGATGAGAGAGAGCGTTCTTGAGCAGAGAGAGAGACAGAGTTATTCACTGCGATGTCGTCAGACTGCCACTCTGCCCGTGCTAGGCCATCACGTACTCAGCTGTTCTCCCCTGACATTTGACAACGCGCCTCGAACTGCAATCATGTCGCCTATTGCCTGGCGACTACGTCATACTGCTGTGTGGCAACTGTGTAGCTGATGTGTGTTCCCCACTCTAGCATAACCGGAAGAGTCAGCCGTGGTCGGTATGGCGTGGCTGCAGGTAGTCGCTCACACCCGGGAAGCGAGGAGGTTCGAATCCCCCCACCGGCAACCTTGAAGATGGTCTTCTGTGGTTTCCGATTTACCTTCCAGGCAAATGCCGGGATTGGTCCCTAACTATAGACCACAGCCGCTACCTTCCGATTCCTTGACCTTATATTCACACTTTCCTCCCCGGACGACATTCCACATGCGACGGTACTTGTAGCTCACCCCATGGGTGTCCGCATAGAAGCAGCTACTAACTCTGGCGGGCCGAACATGTCCTCGGACACTTCCGGCACTAAAAGCTACATACGCTAAAAAAAAACTCTAGCACATATCAAATTCTCACCTTCAATCCATTACAAGGGTAAAATCCCTGCGTGATGCTTAGTCCATTTCTTGGCCATATCGTTCGGAAAGGAAATAGCATTGAGATTGTTCCCACCGTCATAATTACAATGTATGTCTACCCTTTATTTTCCCCGTTTCCAACGGGGTCGGGGATGAGATACGATGAAAGTCTTTGTGGCGGATGGTTTTTACGGCCGGATGCCCTTCCTGACGCCAACCTCGGGAGAGGAGTTAATGAGAGATGAAATGAATGAATGAATGAAACTGGGCAAGGATGTGGAAGGAAGTGGCCGTGGCCTGTCAGAAGGTACCGTCCCAGCTTTTGCCTGGAGTTGAAAATGGGGAAACCACGGTAAACCATTTCAAGGACGACCGACGGTGGGGCTCGAACCCACGTCTACCGATTCCGCATAGAGCTTGGCCTCATGGACTAGCGATGCGCTTTAGCGAACCGTCATATTTACAATAATTCCTAAACTGTGTAGGACACATTGAGAAATATTTACTGTATTATTTGACAAATATTCAGCTAATATACTGTATAAATTTATAACAAATAATACTGTAATTAACAAATCAAAACGACAAATGAGTAAACTGAAATCAGTTATTCATTATGTGACCGCCAAAATAATTTTATAGGGCTGCATCCTTACATGACGTCACTGGTAGGCTATTAGTTATTTGTAGTTGAATGGATTAGTATTCTACTGTCGACCAAAATATTATGTGTACTCGAGTTTGAAGGTTGTTTGTGAAGTAACCAAAAGACCTACATAAAATCCAATCACATCATCATTTTCGTCGTTATATTTTACGTTAGTTCATGTAGGTTTGGCATTTTTAATTTACATTTTAATATTTTTTATCGCAGTTGGAACACAAAAAGAGCCCGTTTTTTGAGCGTGTTTCAACCATGCATCAACTTTAAGAATCAGTTTCTCAAAAACCCGTCATCAGATGCAATCCAAATTTTAACACAGTATACATTAGAATGTTTTTAACTAGTTTATAAATTCCAAAATGATGCGTGTCCAAGAAACAAAGTTGTTATCATTTTTGTAAGGTAACTTTTTCTCGGCTCGTGGTGGTTGGTAAATTGCGTTCTTTGTCGCGTTGTAATCCTTATACATGTATAACAAAGGGTTATGCTGTATGACTGTGAATTACGCAAATTAATTCACTAATTTTATATCGGTTTGTATTTGTACGCGATAAAATGCTATGGCTCAGCTGCTAGCCTATGCGGTGAAAGTTGTACAGCGTTGCCGAGACGGCTCACATCCGCTTGGCATGCCGCACCTCGCTCGAAATTGCATGGGCAAGAGATTCCTTCACTATTTACGATTAACTTTTGATGATCTTCATTAAATCAAGCAAATTTTATTAAGAGATCATGAAAAACATTTCCTATCAGCTTTTCTCATGAGGGCTTTGGTCCTGCAATAGCAACTATACGTATTTTTTTTAAATTAGGTTATTTTAAAGTTTCTTATGTTTTCTTTGTATGCGTTTGTCTACTTACAAGTTCGAGTTATTTTGCAATTCATCACCAGAAATATCGTCATCAATTTTTTATGAATCGGAATTGTCAAGATAAATTACAACTTGTACTTCAATATCATCCGGAAGGCGGTCTTTTTCCCAATATATATTTTTTTTTTCAATTTGTATGGCATATTTTACACATTTTTTTTCAGATCTCAGGCGTCACGGAACGTAAGGTTTCTTGTCATAGGTCTCTTGCGACATTTATACTCTTTTCCTTGTGTTCTGTATTTGCGAGATTACCTATTCCTATAGTAAATTGTACAGTTTTTCTTGGTGGCAGACTATTTAAAGCAATCAAGTTCTGTTCCGAATATTTATTTTAATCATATCGCTCAGTTCACGCATCTGTAGGTTATGCTGTGACAAATTTTTACGACCATTTAAATCCATAACATGGTTTTGAGTGCATTAGTTCGAGATACACTGTATAAAGCATCGACGTATTTCGCGACAACTGCATGTTACTGTCGACCAATATATTATGAGAACTTGAGTTTGGTGGTTGTTTATGAAACAGCCAATAGGCGATCAGATAATCCAATAACACTATCATTTCCTTAATTCTGTTTAACGTTAGGTCAATTCAAAAAATAAAAATAACAATAATAATAATAATAAAAATCAAACCCCGTAGCACTACAGCCCATGAAAGGCCTAGGCCTACCAAGGGATCGCTGCCCAGCCATTTGGCCTGCAGATTATGGGGTGACGCGTGGTCAGCACGTCGGGTCCCCTCAGCCGTTAATCTTGGCCTCCGTGACTGGTGCGCTGCCTCACTGTCAGACAGCTACTCAATTGTCCTCACGAGGCTGAGTGCACCCCGTTCCATCCCTCACGTCAGTTTCTAAAATCCCTAAGGGAGCCTAGAAACGAACTCAGGGCCTCCGGGTGTGAGGCTGACGCATTACCCCAACACCACGGTGTCCGGCAATTATTATAATATTGGTTTCACATCCCTTCCAAGTACAGTGGCTTTTAGAGACGCAGAGTTGCCGGAATTTTGCCCTGAAGGAAATCTTTATAATCTATCATTAAATCTGACCCAGCTTCGTCTTACATCAGCACCCTGAAATGACTGCACTGCACTGACTGCACCGGGATTCGATCCTGCAATCTTGGGAACAGCAGGCGAGAACGTAATGTTAGGTCATAAATGCTGAGATATCAGTTTTTATTCAAACAAACGGTATTAGGAGGTAATCTTGGCACATGCAATGCCTCCTGTTTCCTTCAGAGCCTGACCTAACCCCTGCAACCTACTGGCCTTTTCACACGAGTCAAATGCAATCCCAATGGGGCTGTGTTCCACCTTAAAATTTAACATTTTCCGTCTTCTTATCAGATCAGTTCCGTCTTCCTATTGTAAGTGCATATGCCTGCAATATGCCTCAAAGACCTGCATTTACTGTATTCGAGCTTCAGATGATCGTGAGTGCCGTTTGGTTTTTGTTTTTTTTTACTCTGGAGGCCGAGAAGCTACATGACAAGCGGTTTCCTATTGATCAACGAACAGCTGATTGCCTTGGAATATCACTTCGGCCTGTAAAACATGCAGTGAAGAAGAATAAAGAAAAGGACAGCAATGAAAACGGGGAAGAATCTCCTTTGGCAAAGAAGAGACGACTGTCAGCAGGACGACCTCATATTGTAATAGATCAATTTACTATTTGGAGTTATTAGGCCTACCATTCACAGCTTTTTTTTTTTTTTTTTTTTTTTTTTTGGAGAAGGTGTTTCCAACAATTTTGAAATTAAAAGAGAGACTTGAACATTCAATGATAGACTTTCCGGAAATGTCCTTTGAAAAACTTCGGCAAATTGTTCACAGCATTAGATTTCGATTTAAAAAAAACTTAGTAAAAAAACTGTTCTTATGGAATCGTCATCGATCTCAGCCTCCAGACACTGCTTTTAAGAAGAATTCGTCGACTTCGGGAAGAAGGCTACAATATATTCAATACAGATGAAACATGGTGCTCCCAAAACCACAGCACAAATTATGCGTGGCAAGAAAACGTTTCAGAAGCTCTGAATAAACATAATTACGACCAGTACCGATGCCACTTGCAGGAAGTTTACGGATGGATAGGAGGTTTTAAAACTTCGTCAGGAGCTCGACAGCGCGTCATAATAGTGCATATTGGTAGTGAAGAGGGATTTCTACAAGGAGCTGAGCTCTGCTTCGTTGGAAAGAAAGGAACAGGTGATTATCACCAAGAAATGAATTCATTCTATTTTGAAGAATGGTTCAGGAAGGTATTAAGCCTACTCCCTCAAAAATCTGCTGTAGTGACGGATCAGGCACCTTACCACACAATGCTAGACCGGGAATCTAAGACATTATTGCATGGATTGAGAAAAGAAACATCCCACTGCCACCTGATGTAATTGATTTTAAATCATTAACAAAAGCCGTACTACTTCATCATTCCAAACCCTACTTCAGCATGCCTCAGAAGAAAATTGAATTAAATACTGAAGAACTAAGACAAGATGTTGAGCTTATTTGGTTGCCAGTAGCTCACTGTGAAATGAACGCTTTAGAACTGATTTGGGCACTTGTAAAAAACACAATTACAAAACTTAACCGAGCAAACGCAGAAGACAAGGGGAAAAGTATAAATATGTGACAAGAGACTTAGGCCAAGAAACCTTACGTTCCGTAACGCCTGAGCTCTGGATAAAATGTGTAAAACATGCCATACAAATTGAAAAAAAAATTATTGGGAAACAGACCACCTTCAGGATGATATTGAAGTACAACCTGTTGTAATCAGTCTTGGAAGTTCAGATTCTGAAAGCGATTGGGATCAATTAGAAATTGATGACAATATTTCTGGTGATGAATTGTAAAATTACTTAAACCAATGTAAATAGACAAGCGCAAATTAAAATCACATTAAAATAATCTAAAATTTGAAGAAAAAAGAACATTTTTAAAGCTGCCATTGGAGGTCCAAAGCCCTCATGAGAAAAGCTGATGGGAAATATTTTTCATGACCTCTTACTACCATTTGATTCAATTAATGAAGTTATTCACAAGTTAATCGTAAATAAGGACTGTTTGCCATCTCTTGATTAATGTAGTATATTTGCATTTGTCTGTTGGCACAGGCTAGAGTAAAATGTGGCTTTTCACCGATGTCTCAGTCTCACTCATGGCTGTGATTATATGGAAGCTACTGCGGGATGGATGGTGCTCAGTAATGACATTCAGTGCACAGTTAGTGCCTGTGGGTGCTGTGAAAAGTTCTACTCATAGGGTTAGTACTGCTGTTCTGACTCAGTGAGGAAATCAATGGCAAACTACCTCACTCCTCATCTTGCCTAGTACACGTCAATATAGCGTTGCCTTGGGTTTTTGTGGGTATCTACCTACATAACCTAGCGGCGGTACTTTTTGAGGATCCAACCAGCCTTCGAGCTGACTACCTAACAGACAGTCAATCGTAAATAATGAAGGAATCTGCCCATGCAATTTCGAGCGAGGCGCGGCATGCCAAGCGGATGTGAGCCGTCTCGGCAACGCTGTACAACTTTCACCGCATAGGCTAGCAGCTGAGCCATGTCATTTTATCATGTACAAATACAAACCGATATAAAATTAGTGAATTAATTTGCGTATTTCACAGTCATACAGCATAACCCTTTGTTATATAAGGATTACAACGCGACTAAGAACGCAATTTACCAACCACCACGAGCCGAGAAAAAGTTACCTTACAAAAATGATAACAACTTTGTTTCTTGGACACGCAACATTTTGGATTTTATAAACTAGTTATAAAACATTCTAATGTATACTGTGTTAAAATTTGGATTGGATCTGATGACGACTTATGGAGAAACTGATGGAGAAACTGATTCTTAAAGTTGACGTATGGTTGAAACACGCTCAAAAACGGGCTCTTTTTGTGTTCCAACTGCGATAAAACATATTTATTTATTTAATCGTATGGTGAATTATATACAAAATTTACATCATACAACATTATCCACATTCTGCAACCAAGTTATGACATTTGGAGTGACATGAAAGAGTTCAGCAGGGTTCCCAGGGAACGAGAACAGAGGGCAGCGTCGGAGCAGATGATACATTGTCTGCTCCTCTTGATCACAGTCGCACATTGCTGAATTGATCCAGCCCCATCTGTGTTGAAAGAATTAACCGCAGCCATGGCCGGTTCTGAATCTGTTAAGACGGCACCACAGTTTCCTTGGGAGGTCAGAACCTTTCAGTTCCTTTGTAGGATCAAGAGAATGGGCACTTGTCCCCGCTGTTTTAGTTAACCACTCGTTTCTCCAACTTTGGTTTAAATTAAACCCATCCACATACAGTATTTCTGCAGTAACACATGTTGGCCTCCTAGACCGTAGTCGCTGTTGTGAGGGATGGCAAAATTCATGGTATAGTGGTAAAGTAGGTGAAGCCCTGATCTTCTTAGCCTCTCTCAACAATGCTTGTTTCCTTCTTAGATGTGGTGGAGGAATGTGGCTCAGCACAGGCAGCCAATGGCAAGGCGTTGACTTAATAGTACCAGTGATGCATCGCATTGTATCATTTAATCTTGAGTCTACTTTATGCACATGTGCACTTTCCAACCACACGGGTGCACAGTATTCTGCTCTTGAATAGACAAGGCTAATGCCAGTTAAGCGTAAGCAGTCGCCAGGGTTCCCCAGGAAGTACCACTAAGTTTATGTAGGATGTTGATTCTTGCAGCAATTTTATGGGAGAGCTTGGTGAGATGCTCTTTGTAGGTCAGGGTTCTATCCAAAGTCACTCCAAGATAAGTAGGAAAGGGATTGTATCTAAGCTGTTGTCCGTCAAGCAAAATATTTGGTTTGTAATTAGAAAACCGATGTGCAAGGTGGAAGCAAGATACTTCTGTTTTATTCAGCCTCGGAATCAATCTCCAGGACTGAAGGAAAGCTGACATTCTCTTAAGGTCATCAGTAAGGGTGTTTTCTGCATCTTCAAAATTTCTGCTCTGCGTTACAAGCGCAATATCGTCAGCATAAATGAACTTTCTTGCCTTAGTATTTGGCAAGTCATGAATATACAGGTTGAAAAGGATTGGGGCCAAAACAGATCCTTGTGGGAGTCCATTATTCAGCTTCCTCTTGTGACTTTTAGAGTCACCCAAGAACACCTCAAACTGTCTTTCACTGAGAATGTTTGATAACAAATTCACAATTTCAAAAGATGGAATAACTTGAAACAGTTTGAAAAGTAACCCTTGTCTCCAGACAGTATCATAGGCTGCCGTGAGATCAATGAAGACAGCTGTGGATTTTAGATGGTTTTGGAAACCTGCTTCAATATGTGTTGTAAGGGCAAGAACTTGATCTGTGCAACTACGACCGTTTCGGAAGCCAGCTTGTTCAGGTGGTATGACATCTTCAATGTACGGTGCTATCCTGTTCAGAAGGACACGTTCCAGAAGTTTAAACATGGCGCTAAGCAGGGCAATGGGACGATAGCTTTCAGGATTGAGTTCAGATTTACCTGGTTTCAGAATAGCTATAACTTTGGATAGTTTAAACTGTTTGGGTAGGTGATTCTTTTCAAGGATATATGTGAAAAGAGAAGTAATCCAGTTTATACTGAGTGGACCTATGTGTATGATGAATTCATTATAGATGTTATTAGGACCAGCTGCCTTGTTGGTCTTCAACTGCTTGATAGCTGCTACAACTTCTTCAACAGAAAACGCCCTGGATAGTTGATTATTTCTCTGGGCGTTCTTTTTGAGGATAGTGATGTTACGTTTCACCATTTTGGTGTGACACTTGTCTCGCTTTGCCCTTGTAAGATCTACCATTCTATTAGCAATGGTGTCAGGACTTAAAGTACCGTATGTCTTTCTGGAGTTTTTCTTACCAGTCAGTCCGTGAAGTATTCTCCAAGCTTTTCTGCTCGACTTTACAAAATTCATTTCTGTAACAGTTGCTTCCCACTTTTCTCTCCTGCTTTTATTGAGGGACAGTAGTAGCTGAGTGCCTAATGATTGATCTCCAGTACTTTGATATTCTTTATACAAGTCCTCACTGTCCTTATTCCATCCAGGCACATATTCCTTCCTATAACCCCTAGGAATGTTTGCTTTTGCAGCCTTAATAACGAGTTCAACAAATTCGCCATAGTTGGTTGCTGTTGATTGTAAGTTCTTCTCAGTTAAGATTTTATCAAGTTCCTTAGAGAATGCGTCCCAATTAGCGCGTTGGAAATTCCATCTGGGTAAGGGCATCGAATTCACAAGAGGGATTTTTAGCCCTACCTCTACAATTACAGGACGGTGTTGGCTGTTTGGAAAGTTAGACAGAACATTTCGTGAGGTATATAAGGGTTGCGATAGTTGATCCATAGAAACGAATACTAGATCTGGGTTGTAGTCCCTATTCCAGCGTGCGGAATGGAAAGTACCTTTGACCTTTACATCAAACGCCAGATGTAAATTGGATATTTCTGCCCATAAAAGTAATGTCTCTCCATTATCATCTACTGTATCATAACCCCATGATGTGTGGTGACTGTTAAAGTCACCAGTATAGATACATGGATGGTCAAAAGTAGGCAGTACAGCTGGAGACCAGTTTATGCATGGAGGCTTGAACACATTGACAATTTTTAGGCCGTTAACCTCAATCACTAATAGGAAGGTATTGTCTACGAATGTGGACTCAAGAACTTGGACTGCAGTCAAGCTGGACTTGGCATAAGTGGCTATACCATACTGTGGGTGGTGGATGGCATTTACTAGGGTATAACTTAGAAGGTGTCCTCTTCTATGGAAGTCCTGCTCATCTTTGGTATGCGTCTCTTGGATATTAACGAAGTCAATATCAAGATCCTGTAGCTGTTTATGTAGATAAACACATTTGGCTGAACTTAGGCCTTCAATATTGAGTTGCATAATGCGTATTGAGTGTCCAATATCTCTAGTTTGGTGGTTCTGAAAAGAACCATTTTTACCTTGCATTCTTGGCATTATATGTATAGTTCACCTAATATTGTTGCTCGTTTAGCACCACCCAGGGGTCACGTGTAGGGTTAAGTTATAGGTTACACCTACGGACGTGAGTAACATCAACCCCCGATAAAAAAAATATTAAAATATAAGTTTTAAAAATATATTAAAATATAAGTTAAAAATGCCAAACCTACATGAACTAACGTAAAATAGAACGAAGAAAATGATGATGTTATTGGATTTTATGTAGGTCTATTAGTTACTTCACAAACAACCTTCAAACTCGAGTGAACATAATATTTTGGTCGACAGTAGGTGGTGTTGATGTAAGGGAGCGATCCGGCAAGACGTGTTAGAATCAAGGTTGTGATTGGTTAATATCGAACATATTCTAAAACGCTGTTAATTTATATCAAATGGCCGACGTAAGCGGGAAGTAGTCATTTGTGTTTTTCAGTGAGAATGTTTTATGTTTGTTGTTGTTGATTCATTTTAGAGAATCGTGGTCATACGTACATAACACACTGCGTGTACATGTGTACGTTTACTTGGGTGTGTGTAAGCGGATTCTGTCTGATAACCTGTGTTATTGTGATGACTGTATTAGTGTCTGTATTTGTAATTGGGAGTAGGATTGGGTAGGAGGCGGCCTTGGCCGGTACTATTCCGACCGTTTCCTGGAGAAGAGGTGGTGAGAAGCCATGGAAAACAAACCACTGCTATGATGGCTGAGGTTGGAATCGAACCCTTCTCTTCACGAAGATGAGGGAACCCCGTTCCAACACTCAGATCAGAATTAAAATTTTCTTGGCAGAGCCTGGAATCAAAACCCAGACCTATGGGGTGAGAGTCAAGGATGCCTGTCACTGATCAAAGAGATAAAATAAATAACCCCTGACACTACAGCCCATGAAGGGCCAAGGCCTACCAAGCAACCGCTGCCCAGCCATTTGGCCTGCAGATATTGGGGTGATGCGTGGTCAGCGCATCAGGTCCCCTCGGCCATCAATCTTGATTTTTCGTAACCGGGGCGCTGCCTGACTGTCAGACAGATACTCATTTAACCTCACGAGGCTGAGTGCACCCCGTTCCAGTCCTCACGTTAGATTTTTTTAAAATTCCTGACGGAGCCGGGAATCGAACCCGGGGTCTCCGGGTGAGAAGCAAACACGCTACCCCTACACCATGGGATCGGCTGATCAAAGAGATGGACCGATAATATTTTAGCTCTACCATTTGGATATGTTACGATGATACCACTCCAGGTAGAGTATCTCTCGTTATAATCTACCATGTTCTAGTATATTTATAGAGCATCCATCACATTTCTTGAGGGCCGATAACCTAGATGTTAGGCCCCTTAAAACAACAATTATCATCATCATCAACATTTCTTGAGAAACACGACTTCTTACCAACCATTCAACACTGTCTCGTCACCACATCTTGTAGCACCTGTGGGCTTTTAGTCGGATTAAAAACATTCTAAGAGATATTGGAGAAAAACGACATGTTGGCGTTGTCGTTGTGATTCATTTGGGGATTTCCGACATAATGATCATGTAGCCCCGTATAGATGTGTGTGTAGTGTATGATATGTCTTATAAGTTGTGTCTTTGTGACGGCTGTAGTAATGTGGGTTTATTTTTGTAATTGTGGCTAGAATGTGTAGAGAGATGGCAACGACAGCTCGCTATAATAACGCGCAGTGCTAGGTCATGGAGCCAAGCTATCTGCAGACTCGGTAGACGTATGTTTGAGCCCACCTGTCGGCCATCCTTGAAATTGTTTTCCATGGTTTCCCATTTTCAACTCCAGGAAAATTCAGGGACGGTACCTACAAACAGGCCACGGCCGCTTCCTTCCACATCCTTGCCCATTTTCATCCATCTTCATTCATTTCATCTCTCCTTAACTCCTCTCATGAGATTGGCGTCAGGAAGGGCATCCGTCCGTAAAAACTACCCACCACTCGCATCTCATCCCAAACTGCGTTGAAGACGGGAACAATAAGGGGTAGACATACATTTTGTAGACAGATGACCGTTGCCTTAAGTTTGGAACCATCCTGGGAAATCACAGGAAACCAGTTCTAGGATAGATGAGGTCCTACTAGAACATATCTCTTCTCATGTGACTGAGTATAGCTCGTTCCAATCCACAGATCATAATTAAACCTCTTCTTAGAGTCGGGAATCAAACCCAGGACCTTGGATCCGGAGTCTCGATGCATACCTCGAGACCACAGAAGGCAGCAAGTTGCAATGCACTCCATAATTTGATGAAGTATTAGTCTTACTTTTCTACCAAATATGCTGTAGGAATTCTTGAGACTTCTCAAACAACTATAATAGTCAGCAAATAATATTGGTAAAGAGAAGTGGAAGATACAACCTGCATGGCATCAGGAGGTATATCATGACTTAAATGAAAAGGGCAAATATTGGACTGGTTGAAGTGTGGGACAGGGCAAGATTCAGAACTAAAGTTGCAAGTGTGAAGGATCCCCACACCTTGAAGACGAAGACCTGAATAATTGTTGTGTACTTGTAGATGGCTGCTCGAATTAATAGCAATTGGTAAAGAACAGCATTGTAGTCTATGCATAATAAACGTTAATAATTTAGAAAAGTCCAGGGTATCGGTTACTCACGAACCATAGCCAATATTTACTTAAAACGTTTCTTTTTCTTCTTCTTCTTCTTCTTCTTCTTCTTCTCCTGATTTCCATCATTATCATAATCATTACCATTAGATCACGCTACTGCTTGACTTGAGATAATTCTAAAGAACTGTCTTTAAATATACCTTACTAGATTTGAATTTTTTCTAGTTCTATTTTTTAGTTTGTTGTTGTTCTTGTTTTATTTTGGGGACTTGGAAATCGTGGTCATTCATCCCCGTGTACTTAGGTGTGTGTATATATATATATAAATATATATATATAATATTTATGTGATAACCTGTGTTATTGTGGTGTCTGTAATAGTGAGTGTATTTGTAATTCAGGTGAGGATTGGGATGGAGGCGGCCATGGCCTTAAGTTAGGAACCATACCGGCATTTGTCTGGAGTAGAAGTGGGGAAATCACGGAGACCACTTCCAGGATGGCTGAGATGGGAGTCGAACCCACCTCTTCTCAGTTTTCCCCCCACGAGGTTGAGTGCACCCCATTCCAGCCCTCATACCAGAATTAAAATTTATTTATTAATATAGTACCCTTCAGTCGCTCTTTCCAATTACGGGATATTTTTCAAAATTTCTCGGCAGAGTCGAGAATCGAACCCGGACCTCTTGGGTGACAGCCAATAATGCTAGCCGCTTCACCAGGAGGTGGGCCAATTATTTAGCATTTACTACAACTATATGTTATTATTATACTTTAGTTATTGTTAATGGTATTAATAATAATTATTCTGATTTCAGCATGATAAATTGTAGAGTCGACCAGTGGCCTCTATCAACTTTATTACTGACTAATTTAACTATTAAGTACAAAAATGTGTTGTGCGTAAGAGTCTTAACAACACCGATAAATAAACAAGGTAAGACACTATCACACAGTCATCTGCCCGGAGACAGTATATGGTGCGGAATGCCTTGCAGTGCATGTAGAACTGGATGTAAAAGAAAGAAAGAAAGAAAGAAAGAAAGAAAGAGAGAAAGATCCTAAGAAAAATCTTGGGTCCAGTGATAGAAAATGGTGAATACAGGAGACGGCACAACCACGTGTGGAAAAAAGAACTGATGTGATGAGGAAAAGAAGAATTTATTTTATGGCTAGATGACACGAATGAGCTCTGTGATATTGACAAACAGGATCTTTAGCTACTTTCTAGAGAAGAAAACTAACGGAGCTTGGTTCACTGAGGTAGGCAGAGATTTACAAGAAATTGGGATTTCATGTGACGATGTGCAGGAGCGTGTATCACTTAAGGTGAAACTAACATCTCTCCGGAGCTTCCTAGAAAAACCTACGATTAAAAAAGACATCAAGAATTCAAGCGACAGTACTAGGCGAATATTAAAGCTCGACGCAGAAACCTATTTGAAATGACGTGGTCCTTAGTTGGCCGAAACGCAAGAAGAAGAATTAAATTACTTAATTAATTAATTAGCACTGAGGGTTTCTGATGGACACAAACATCGGACCAGTTACCGGCAGCTAGCTCTGCACTTGCCCATCCCACTCCTCCTGTCTACTACTGCAGAGTAAGACATTTGCCACACTAAACGGCAATGGCTTAGACTAGTAATGTTATGTCCGAGGGAACATGATATTGTCGCGCGTCAATGTTCTCAGCCAGGGATGTATTCCTTTCGCTGAGCACAACAGTTTCTTTTTGAAGGTGGATTTGACCTGCTCGATCACTTTGAGGTCACTTTTTGTCATATAAGGCCACATGATTTCCAGCTCGTGAGTAATCATTGGTACAACTTTCGCATTAAACAGCTTCATTGCAGTCTGCACAGAGAGTCTGCACAGGAACTGTATTTCATTCATGGCTATGACTGCAGCACTCGCTCTTCTCTTCACATGAAGGGTGAACGATGTACCAGATGTCTGAAAAGTCACTCCAAGGTAGTTGAAGTAATTAACTTCAAAATAGGCACGTTTCTCTCCGTGTAGAAAAGTCGATCCCCGATTGTTATGATATTTAAGAAGTGATTTTACACAGCCCCGGTACACCCTGTAAGCGATAATGTTGGGTTCAGTATACAAACCATTGCACAACAATGACTTTTCTGCATGTGCGTTCAGAAAAGTGTCGTCGTATGCGGAAAATCTAAGCTAAGAAATATTTTCTACCAAAATTGCAGACAGTCCAACAGAGAGAATGTGGATAGCATTGACAAAAATGCGTAAGGTTATCATTTATAGTTGTTGTTGATTCATTGAGGGGCTCTGCGACATCGTGTTCATGTATCCCACCCCGCCTGTACTTGGGTGTGGGTGGAAATTATCTGATAACCTATGTTATTGTAATGGATGTATTAGTTTGTGTATTTTAAATTCAGATGTAGATTGGAAAGGAGGCGGCTGTGGTCTTAAGTTAGGAACTATCCCGGTATTTGTCTGGAGTAGAAGTGGCAAACCACGGAAAACCACTCCAAGGATGGCTGTGGTGGGACACAAACCCACCTCTTATCATTTTTGCCTCACGAGGATGAGTGTATCCCGTTCCAGCCCTCAGACCAACATTAAATTTCTTGCCAGAGCCTGGAAGGAAAATTCCGGGGCAAACCCCGCAGTAGTTCAAAGGGACGGAAAACCCATAACATTATTATTATTATTATTATTATTATTATTATTATTATTATTATTATTATTATTATTATTATATTAGCCATGAGTAAGTAATGATTTTAATGCATGTAAATTTAACAGCTGTATGTTTCATTGATATTACAAACGTTAGCAATATTCTGTATGATCCGTCCACTCTGTAATCAAAGCACAAAGAAGCGTTCCTGCTTTAATTTATTATAATGATACTGTTACGGCTGTGAGTTTGTGTCATCGCTCGCCGCTTGAGTCACAACTGCCCCAGGGGCTGGGCTGTGGCCTGCCTCCTGTATTGCGTGTGCCTTATGCAACAGGGCTACTAAGACAAAGGGATAGTCCAGAATATTCGTGACTGGACCAGCGATGGAAACCTCGAGAAGCCGTGAACCCTAGATGGATCTAGAAGCATGTATTGAGTCACCGGCCTGCTATATAAGTGCGACCTGTCAAGCGGGGGTTGTTGTTGTGTTTTACGAGCTAGTGCGAGCGATTATCTTGTGCGACAGAAGTGTGGTGACGAAGTGCTGTGCGAGTTACGAAATCCAGTGACATTGTTTCTCCAGCTTGTGGACAGCGAAATAGCCTGCAGCAAGTGATCGTAAGTACTGTAGTAGGCGTACATTAGGAAGAAGTTGCATGTAGTTCTGTCAAGGCCACTAGGCTCATTAGCGGCAGGATTAACTTCTGTGGTTTGTTGACGAGTGAAAGGGCAAGAGCTCTCCGCAAGCAAGAGACTTGAAGAAACTGGAGTAAGGTTCCTATTGTCTGTAATTGCTGATGAGTAGTGTAATTTACTGGCCGCAATAAAGTTAATTACTTCTTTAAGCAGTAATTGGTGTTGTGCTTTGTACCCCCACCGTAATCCAGTTAACAAAAGTGCCACTAGGGGGTGGCACGTAACAACTGGTGTCAGAAGCCGGATTACGAACTCAAGCACAACACCTGACGGTCCTGGTTTCAAAACCCGAGCAGGTCATTTTCTCTAATTTTCCTGTGAGTGCATGCCCTTTACAAGGCAAACAACTAAAATGGAGGCGCAATTGGCAGCATTGCTAGAAAAGTTAAATGGCATAGAAGACGGCCAGAAGAATTTAACCAAGGAGCTAACTGCCAAAAAGGAAGACAGCCAGAAAAGTTTAGCCGAGGACCTAACTTCCAAATTAGAAGAAGGTCAGAATAAGCTAGCAGAGGACCTGAAGGACGGCCAAAATAAGTTAGCGGAGGACCTGAAGAAGATGGAGGACGGCCAGAAGAAGATGGAGGACGGCCAGAAGAAGTTAGCCGAGGACCTAACTGCCAAACTAGAAGACGGTCAAAATAAGCTAGCGGAGGACCTGAAGAGGATAGAGGACGGCCAGAAGAAGATGGAAGATGGTCAGAATAAGTTGACACAGGACCTGAAGAAGTTAGAACTGGGTCTGCGTGAGGAAGTCACGGCAGTGGAAAAGAAGTTCGACGCCTTACAAGTGGAAGTTGCCGAGCAGCGCCAACGCCCGCTGATGGGGGTGGAGGAGAAATTCAACGCCTTGCAAGTGGAAGTTGCCGAGCTGTGCCAACGACCACTGATGGGGGTGGAGGAGAAATTCAACGCCTTACAAGTGGAAGCTGCCGAGCTGTGCCAACGCCCGCTGATGGGGGTGGAGGAGAAATTCAACGCCTTACAAAAGGAAGTTGCCGAGCTGCGCCAACGCCCGCCCACCGTTACACCGGGAATATCAGGAACGGGACATAGCAGAGTGACGCCCCCAACCTTCGACGAAAAGGTCCCGTGGAGCACCTACTTACGTCAGTTCGAGGCGGCCTGTTCCATAAATAACTGGAACAACACAGAAAAGGCTACAGCTCTCATTGTAGCGCTGAGAGGTGACGCCCTTAACGTCCTTCAGGCCATCCCGACTGGATCCCAGGACTCCGCTTCCCTGATCGCCCATATGGAGTCCCGATATGGAGATAGCCATCTTCAGCAGGCCTATCAGATGCAGCTCCGGACCCGGGTACAGAAGAACGCGGAAACCCTGCAGGAGTTCGAGATGGACATCGCACGCCTCGTAAGGCTCGCCTACCCAACAGCGCCGGCCGACTTTCTGGAGCAGATAGCGACGCAGACTTTCACCGACGGGCTACGGGACTCGGACACTCAACAGGCGCTGCGTCTTGCGCGCAATAAGACCCTGACAGATGCGCTGAGCCACGCACTTGAGTTCGAGACGGCAAAACAGGTATCTAGAATGCGCGCGCGGGTGCGTCAAGTGGACGTCGACGAACCAGTAAAAACCAACGAGACCAAGCCCCTGGCCGACGAATTGATAGAGGCGCTAAGCCGTTTCTTCGATAGTCGCGGCACTACCAGCAACGACGCAGCCGGAAGACAACCGGAGAGGCGGCCCGGAAGAGGACTACCGACCTGCTGGACCTGCCGTAAGAGAGGCCACCTGAGCAAGGACTGCGGTGATCGCCGCCGCCAAGGGTTTCCGTCGGAACAGTCAGTCGTAGGGAAACCGCGCGGCCCAGGAAAGCAAGTATCAGCCAGCCTTGGGGGGCAAAGGTTGGCTTGTGACAGTCGTCAAGCCCCGGCAGTCCAAGTTCGTGTGACGAAGTTACGGAGGGACAATAGCAGCCTGTGGTCGACGGAGTCATCAACGGAGTGAGCTGGCCCATGCTAATCGACACGGGAGCATCGAGGACCATCGTCAGCCCCACCGTGATCCCGAAGTGGAGAGTGCAACCCCCACAAAGGAACCTCCAGCTAATAACCGCGACCGGAGAGACCGCACCGGTACATGGCGAAGCATCACTGGAGTTCGTCATTGGTCGACGGGCGATAAAGCATCCAGTGCTTGTGGCTGACGTATCAAATGAAGTGATCATCGGACTGGACTTCCTGGACCAGAACAACATCATCTTGGATCTGAGTACCAACACTCTGCACTTCGGAGGTGAGGAACTTGCTTTGCAACCAGCACACGAGGCCTTCACCGCACGACGAGTAAGGCTGAGAGAAGACGTCATCGTTCCCGCCAGGACGGAGGTCAGCGCCGCCGTAATTATCGACGGAACAGCTGAGGGAGTGGCGGCTGTCATCGAGCCAAAATATGAGGACGTCCAGACAAAAGGATTGCTAGTTGCCAAGACCCTCATCAACACGACGTCTCGGCCGTACGTCCGCCTGTCCAACCTGAACGACTACGACATTACGGTTCACCGGGACACCAACCTAGGAGTCTGCGAGCCCATCACCTGGATTGCCCGCATCACTGACACGACGGACGGACACCTGCAGACGGACAACCGAAGAAGACGCACACTACCAGAAGAACTACAGAAGCCGTACCAAGGATCCCAGGACCATTTAGACGGGGAACAATCACGCGAACTTCAGGACCTGCTACGCGAATTCCAGGACGTCTTCTCCGTGGGGAGCAAGGACTTCGGCAGGACAAGCTTGGTTCAGCACAGAATCGACGTTGGGGACAGCGCACCGATTAGGGCCCCATTCCGACGTGTCCCGCTCGCCAAGCAAGCCGAAGTCGACCGGATGGTAGAAGAGATGAAGGAGCAAGGGGTGATCGAGCCATCACATAGTCCTTGGAGTTCTCCGGTCGTGCTAGTGAAGAAGAAGGACGGTTCCACCAGGTTCTGCGTGGATTACAGGCGGGTGAATGACGTCACGAAGAAGGACATCTACCCTCTACCCCGGATCGACGACACCCTGGACACCATATCAGGGTCGAGATGGTTCTCCACCTTGGATTTGAAGAGTGGCTACTGGCAGGTGGAGGTCTACCCTATGGACCGCGAGAAAACTGCGTTCTCTGTGGGCAGCGGGCTCTGGCAGTTCACCGTCATGCCATTCGGTCTGTGCAACGCCCCTGCGACCTTCGAAAGGCTAATGGAGTCCATTCTGAGGGGACTACACTGAAAGACCTGCCTGGTCTACCTAGACGACGTCATCGTTCTGGGAAAAAGCTTCGAGGAACACTACAGCAACCTGAAGGAGATCTTGATGAAGCTACGGGCTGCCCAGCTGAAGTTGAGCCCCAAGAAGTGTCAGCTCTTCCAGAAGCAGGTCCAGTACCTTGGGCATATTGTCTCCGAGGAAGGGGTGCACACCGACCCAGAAAAGACCGCAGCTGTGAGGGAGTGACCAGTTCCGAAGGACAAGTCCCAACTACGAAGCTTCCTGGGACTCTGCACGTATTACCGTCGCTTCGTGAGAGGATTCGCCGACATCGCCAAACCTTTACATCGACTGACTGAGAAGGACCAACTCTTCACGTGGACAGCAGAATGCCACAGTGCCTTCGAACAACTCAAGCAGGCTCTGTGCACCGCGCCTATTCTGGCCTACCCCAGACCTGGAACAAGGTTCATCGTCGATACCGATGCCAGCGACTTTGGCATAGGGGGAATCCTGTCGCAGGTAGTGGACGGCGAGGAGAGATTAGTGGCCTACTTCAGCAAGGCCTTGTCAAAGCCAGAAAGGAACTACTGCGTCACCAGGAAGGAGCTGCTCGCCATCGTGAAGACCATTGAACACTTCCACAAGTACCTGTACGGGCAAGAATTTCTCATCAGGACCGACCATGCATCCCTGCGGTGGCTCCTGAACTTCAAGCAGCCCGAGGGTCAACTCGCGCGGTGGTTAGAGAGGCTTCAACAGTACAACTTTGAGATTCAGCACAGGAAAGGCCAACTTCATTCTAACGCCGACGCCCTGTCACGAAGACCGTGCCCCGAAGACTGCACCTTCTGTGCCCGAAGGGAGGAGAACACCGGGATACTGTGCCGACGGACTACTGTGGAACTTCAAGGGAACTGGAGCCGCGAATCTTTCACGCGGGCACAAGCAGAAGATGATGATCTGGGACTGATAGCCGAATGGAAGAGGGCCTGTGTCCCCAGACCCGGGTGGAACATTGTGAGTGACTGCAGCCCAAAGTTTAAGTCCTACTGGGCACAGTGGGACTCGCTGATTGTAAGGGATGGCCTCATCTGCCGTACCTGGGAGAGCACCGACGGGAAGACATCTCGGGAACAAGTCGTCGTTCCAAAGGCTATGACGGAGGAAGTCCTGAAGGAAGTTCATGGAGGATCATCTGGTGGACACCTAGGGATAAAGAAGACCCTGGAGAAGCTGAGAGAGCGCGGTTCTACTGGATCGGATGCCGAACAGACGTGGAGAACCACTGCGCGAGGTGCCACGATTGCGCAGCCAGCAAGGGCCCAGGACGAAGACGACGGGGTCTACTGAAGACCTACAACGTGGGCGGCCCCATGGAGAGAGTGGCCATCGATGTTGCTGGGCCATTCCCGTTAAGCGACGCAGGGAACCGCTACATATTAGTCGTCAGCGACTACTTTACCAAATGGCCGGAGGCGTATGCGCTCCCTAACCAAGAAGCCGCGACGATTGCAGAGACCCTGGTGAAAGAATTCGTCAGCCGGTACGGAGTACCCCTGGAGCTGCACTCCGACCAAGGGAGGAACTTCGAGTCGCAGGTGTTCCAGAACCTATGCCAGCTGCTGGGAATCCGGAAGACAAGGACGACGCCGCTACACCCTCAGTCCGACGGGATGGTAGAGCGATTCAATCGCACCATCGAGAACCATCTCCGAATAGTCGTCAGCGAGCACCAGAGGGATTGGGACAAACATCTTCCACTATTTCTCCTGGCCTACCGCGCCGCCGTGCATGAAGCCACCGGGTGCACACCAGCCCGGGCCATGTTTGGGAGGGAGCTCCGTCTACCTGTCGATCTTGCCTTCGGCCGACCTGGGAATGATCCGATCCCAGTATTGTCAAGAACTGGTCGACCAACTGGAGGACGTGCACGCGTTCGCGAGGAGGAAACTGCGGATCGAGACCGACCGAATGAAGACCCGATACGACCAGCAGACGGATGCCGGCGGATTCCACAAGGACGACCTGGTCTGGCTCTTCAACCCATTACGGAAGAAAGGCCTGTCACCCAAACTTCAGAAGTCCTGGGAGGGCCCGCACCGAGTCGTGAAACGGATCAACGATGTCGTCTACAGGATCCAGCGGAGCCCGAGGGCGAAGATGAAGATCGTGCATCCAGATCGCCTGGCAGCCTACGGAGGGACACAGACGGACCAATGATTGATCGGGACGATCAGCCTTTTTAGGAAGGGGGTGGTGTTAAGGCTGTGAGTTTGTGTCATCGCTCGCCGCTTGAGTCACAACTGCCCCAGGGGCTGGGCTGTGGCCTGCCTCCTGTATTGCGTGTGCCTTATGCAACAGGGCTACTAAGACAAAGGGATAGTCCAGAATATTCGTGACTGGACCAGCGATGGAAACCTCGAGAAGCCGTGAACCCTGGATGGATCTAGAAGCATGTATTGAGTCACCGGCCTGCTATATAAGTGCGACCTGTCAAGCGGGGGTTGTTGTTGTGTTTTACGAGCTAGTGCGAGCGATTATCTTGTGCGACAGAAGTGTGGTGACGAAGTGCTGTGCGAGTTACGAAATCCAGTGACATTGTTTCTCCAGCTTGTGGACAGCGAAATAGCCTGCAGCAAGTGATCGTAAGTACTGTAGTAGGCGTACATTAGGAAGAAGTTGCATGTAGTTCTGTCAAGGCCACTAGGCTCATTAGCGGCAGGATTAACTTCTGTGGTTTGTTGACGAGTGAAAGGGCAAGAGCTCTCCGCAAGCAAGAGACTTGAGGAAACTGGAGTAAGGTTCCTATTGTCTGTAATTGCTGATGAGTAGTGCAATTTACTGGCCGCAATAAAGTTAATTACTTCTTTAAGCAGTAATTGGTGTTGTGCTTTGTACCCACCGTAATCCAGTTAACAAAAGTGCCACTAGGGGGGTGGCACGTAACAATACTGTATTGTGGTGGCAGAATATGTAATGGGGTCGAATATTGCGGACACCAGCCATATCATGAACAATATAACTAATATTGCTCTTCACTATTGTTATTCAGTGAAGATTCGTACTACTTCAATGTTTGTTACACACATGTCTTCATGCTTGGAAGATTCTTATAAGTACGCCCTCGCTACGTGGGCTTGATTTCCCATGATGCCCATTTTCCATCACTTCTCCATTGGATCTTACAAAGCTCACCTCCTCCTCCTCTTCAGTCCGCGTCTCGGAATATTAGCATATTACTGCATATTACCGACAGCAGTGGCTACGCTGGCTAAAGCGTTAGGTCATGGGGCCAATCTCTCTGCTGACTCGGTAGACGCGTGGGTTCGAGCCCCACCGACGGCCGTCCTTGAAATGGATTTCCGTGGTTTCCCATTTTCAACACCAGGCAAATGCTGGGACGGTACCTTCTGACAGGCCACGGCCGCGTCCTTCTACATCCTTGCCCAGTTTCATTCATCTCCATCCATTCCATCTCTCATCCCGACGCGCAGGTCGACTAGAAAGACCTGCACTCGGCCTCGCAGGAGGTCACACGACAAAAAAAATCTGCATATTAGTAAATTAGCATATTACAAATATGCTTTGAAGTAATTTTTCCAATGTTGCCTGATTGGCAATTATCTCTCCATCTTCAATAGTCTATAACAATATACAGTATATATACGGTGTCTATATTTTTGACAGTCACAATCGGGACATTCTTGTTAGGGGGTGGGGGTTGTAGGAGGATAGAGAGATTATAGTTTGACTCTAACATATAGAGTTTTTTTAAGTTATGACCTTTTATAAAATTTAATATTCAGAAGTTCCAC
Source organism: Meconema thalassinum (assembly GCA_946902985.2). Classification (NCBI taxonomy): domain Eukaryota; kingdom Metazoa; phylum Arthropoda; class Insecta; order Orthoptera; family Tettigoniidae; genus Meconema; species Meconema thalassinum. The sequence goes on from OX336393.1 coordinate 184,987,985, forward strand.
AAAAGTCGATCCACCAAAAAATTAATATATAGAGATAAATGAATACAACGTTTATTTTAGTGTTCTTTTTTATTTATGCGAGTACCTTACAAGTTTTGTGAGAAAAAAGAAAGAAAACATTAGTAAGTTTACTTTTAAGTTTCTTACTTTACATCTTATGATTATAATAACAAACAAAACAAGAAGTTCCGTGAAGAACTATACAGCCTACTTTCCATGCCAATGATTATTCTACAGAATATGAACCTATCTAGAATAATGACGAAATTAAGTTGGTAATATCGAAATATCTAATTAGTTCAAAATATACCTGGTATAATGTAGCCTAATAGAGCACTACAGTTGACAGCCCTGGTGACTGAATATATTCTTAGTTCCATCTCTTAAGGTACAGAATACAAAATTTGGTTGAAGTCCAATGGACGTTACATGCAGTTAGACACTGGATCTATCAGCACGCGTAAAAGCATGTTGTCAACAATGTCATGCGTGTGCTGGTCAGAAATAATCTGACATATTATGATATCTTGTTGTGCCAATTTTGTATGAAATCCATTTGTTAGTATAGAAGTTACATGTATTTTAAAATTGAACATATCAGCAGGCATAGAATCATGTTGGCAGCACTGCCTTCTATTAATTACTCCAAATTAATCTAGAATGCCAGGTGCTATACGTGTGCAAAGTATAGAGCTGTTGGCTTGCATACTTTCTGATATATTGATATTAGGATAAAAAATATAGACAGCATTTATTAACAGTTGGCAGCCCTGATTGCTCTTAACAACACTTATAGTCATATCTGTTATGGTACACATAGCACATACGAAATTTGGTTGAAATCCAACTAATAGTATAGAAGTTACATGTATTTAAAAATTGGTACTATCAGCAGGCTTATAATGATGTTGGTAGAACTGACGTATATAAGTTACTCCAAATTAATCTAAAATGTCAGAATATACGTGTGCATACTTTAAAGCTGTTGGCTTGCATACTTTCTGATATATTGGTATTTGGATTTAAAAAAATAGAGAGAGCAATTATTAACAGTTGGCAGCCCTGGTGGCTCTTAGGAATAAGCTCAGTCATATCTGTTTATGTACAGATATTACATACAAAATTTGGTTGTAATCCAATTGATAGTGTAGAAGTTATATGCATTTAAACATTGGACCTATCAGAAGGCTTAAAAATATTTTGGCAACACTGTCATAGTTGGCCTCCTGGAAATTAAACTGAAATAGTCTTATCTACATGTGTGCCAATTTTGGAATAGCTCCCATGCATACCTTGCAAGATATCCAACATGGAGCTCAAATTTCTAGTGCGTTTTTTCAGACGTTGGTAGCACTGACATCATTTTCAAATATGGACGTGAGATATTCCGGTGCACATCTTTACTCATACTAAATTTAGTTTTGATTGCTGCAGCCGTTTAGGAGTTGATAGGGGGGGGGGGACACACACACAGCCAAACAGACAGACAGACACACATTTTCCAGGATCGATCTCATAAGTCTACCTTTTCCTCATTTTTGCAAAATGTGAAAAGTAGGCTAAAAATACTGAGTCTACAAGTGTCTTAAGTCATTGCGATTAGAACAGTGTCGTAGATATTTCAAGACAAAACGTATTGTTCTTTTAATTACTCACACTTTTCAGAGAATTATTATTAATTTTTTCAAACTTAACAATCGGGACACTTTTATTAATATTCGGGATGTCGGGACGTGCTCCTTTAAATCGGGACTGTCCCGATCTTTTCGGGACGTGTGGTCACCGTAAGTGTATATCTTAATCACATGTAACATGTAACTTCAGCTCACGATCACGAAAACCAAGATTAACGACCGAGGGGACCCAACGCGCTGATCACGCGTCACCCCAATATCTGCAGGACAAATGCCTGGGCAACGGTCGCTTGGTAGGCCTAGGCCCTTCACGGGCTGTAGTGCCAGGGGTGGTTATTATTGTATCTTCAGCTCTAACAAACTGTATACGGAAACAATCCTCGTACTGTGTTAACTCTCGAGAACGAAATAACTGCACTGATACCAAATATCAGTGAGGATGAATTACAGCGAGTGTACCAAAACTTCCTACGTTGGTGCAATGTGTGTTTAGAAATTGAAGGACAGCATTTCCACCAACTACTCTGAAATTCATGTAAGTGATGATGATTATAAAATACGTTAACAAGTCTATATGTTTTGAACTACTGTAGTTGGGCGCTACGCTGCTTCTAGCACCAGTTCCTTGCTCAATATGCGGCTAGCCACAGTCCCCAATCCGCAACACGGAGACTGCGAGGCCCCGTTCTATAGGGAGGGCTCTCACAGTACTATGCTGCCTCCCTTCTCTGTTATACGTCGCAATGCCTCATTCATTGCCTGATCAGCTAGAGTCTAAGATTAGCTCACCAGACAAAGCATTACACCCCCTTGAAAGAATAGGCCTCTCGTAACTTTGGAGCGTTGTAGATAGTGTTGCACTGATGTCTGGTGGCCATGAGACCCTTCACCCCTGACATATGACCATCCAATAATCGTACATTAAATAAAACTGTCTCTATTATTCACCAACTAGGCTACGACGTAATATTTCATACATGCCGATTACCATACGAAGGCTTGCCACGGTGGGTGAGTGGTTATCGTTTCGGGCTACCAACCCCAAACTTGCAGGTTCGCTCCTGGCCATGATAAGTGTTTTTTGAAAGGCGACAAAAATCAGGACACGCATGTCATACGTTGTACGCGTTTTAAAGAACCCATTTGAAATCAGTAGGCCGTGTTCATAATGGCAAAGTTAATCTCGGGATATTCCGCCAACACAAAAAGTTCCCCCATTCTGTACTAGAAAGCGCTATAGTGTCAAGGAGCTTATATATCTAACCTCCTTGACTTTCATAGCGCCCCAAGGAACAACAAAATTCGACATGCAAGCTGCCCCTTGAGCGTCAAATAACACAGATTGCACCCGGCACCCGAGGCCATACGATAGTATTATCATACGAAAAGTATTCGAGCAAGCGTTGTTATATCCTGTTTTAGAGTGCTGCTGAGTAGTATTCGACCTACCCAAAATGTCTGTGTTAGATTCATTCTTGACGTTCGTAAATTCAACTGCAGTGGTTTAAACTACATGAACGTAGCTTGCTGGCAATAGCGGCATTGAATGTAAATATTCTTAAACAGAAATCCCCATCATATCTTTACGACGAATTTTGTAGTATGGAAACAGTCCATGCCCCAAGCAACAGTTCACAATGTAGATACTTCATCTAAGTACAACAAATCGTTTATTTTTAGTGCATCACGCAGTTATCCACAAGCGATTAACTATGTAAATAGTGTAAATATAGATCTGTAGCTCATGTATACGCCATACGATAAATAAATAAATATATCACGCAGTTATCATTTGTATAATCCGTGTGCGTATGAGAATTCACATCACTCGGAACACAGGAGACACGTTATCGATATATTATTGGATAGTTATTAATGACATTATCGGATGGTTCCGTCGTCTCTGCAAGCACATCAAGAGATTTAATATTTAGTTTAAGGTAATTAGTATTATTTAATGTAATATATTCTAATTTGATTTAAAGTAATGTGTTGTCATATTGGTATATTGGCTTTCACGGGAAGTGAATTAAAACTCAACAATTTTTCTAGGTTTATGCCGTGAGTTGTGTTGTGTTCCTAGGTGAAACTCCACACACGACACGGCATACACCTAGAAAAATTGTTGAGTTTGTTGTTATATTATTTAATGCAATGCTATTTAATTTAAAAGAGCGAATTGTTTTCAACAAATGGGGCGTCGTAGCCCTATGCACATACTTCTTAAATAATCAATCCAATTAGAGAGAGTGTGAGTGTGTGTGTGTGTCAGTCCTCCAGCCTCACATCCTCAATGCGCCAAACAACATCGAGCGTGGGAGGATGTGTAGTTTTGTCCAACAATCGCGATTTTGCTTGTTTATACAAGATGTTGAGTGCACCAGCGGCTCAGTGAGACGTTTAATCAAAAATTGATTCATCTACCTTCACAATGTTAATGTAAAGAAACATTTTATTAGAAACAAAATTAGCTACAAATCAATTTTGTACAGTGCATTAACACAGACATTTTGCTGTAACAACAATACTTTATAATTGGGAATAATGAAGAATAGGTTTTATCTTAAGAATTTTTTCACCACCATTTTTTCGATATACCAGGTGAATCAGCTGCCTCTAATAATATTGTTTTATGCAGCCCGACTAACGCGTGTTGTTAGGAAGGTCAATATTTCTCTGCTTGCATCCCGTGTGGTACTAATGCACTGCAAGCGTATCCCACAAGCGATACTGAACCCAATTATTTTCCCGTCGTATTAGTCTGTAGTCACATCGAGGGAAAAATAATAGGGTTCAGTATCGTTTGCAGGATATGTTTACAGTGCATTAGTACTATACGAGGGTGTACAAGCAGAGAAATATCGATCTTTCTGATAACAACGAAGTTGGGCTGCATAAAACAGTATTATAAGGGGAAGCTGATTCATCAGGTATATTGTGTTTTTTTAATTTCATATCAACATGAAACTGTTCCATATGTAAGACACCGAAATTAAATGCTTCTCAAAGTAATTTTGGTTCTAGGTTAAGCAGAAGCTGATAAAATGTTCCCGGAATCAAAAACATTGTACACAAGAGAAATTGAGGGTAAAAAAAAACTCCTTCATAGCTCACTCTATCTCAGGAATATGAATTTTCAACAATAGTTATGATTATAATAGAGCAATGTATACTACATCATTATCAAGGGAAAGCTTCAGGAGAGGAGTAGGTATTTAAAAACCTATTCTTCTGAAATTCGATTCCATTTCCCCTTAATCCTCAGTGAGTGGAGGGATTTTCGAAGTGAAAGCCGAGAGTTATGATCTGATGATGTTCGCTTGATAAACGAAATTTTGTGAGAAGTGTTTTATTAAGTGTATAAATAATTCATGTATTTATTTCAGGCATTAGGAAAGTTGTTGTTGTTGTTTCTTTTTTGCGACATCGTGGTCATGTAGCAACGTGTACTTGTGTGTGTGAAGAAGTTGTCTAATATAATCTGTGTAACTGTCATGTCTGTACTATTGAGTGTACTAGCGGCTTCGGTGGCGTAGTTGGTAGCATGCTGAACTGCTGTTCCCAAGATATCGGATTCAAACTCGGCTGAAGTCGTCGGATATTTTAAGAATGTTAAAAAATCCTTCAGTAGGCCTTCCTTTGGAGGGGAAGTAAAGCCGGCGGTCCCATGTCATAGATTTATGGCATGATAAAGAACCTTCCACTAATTACACTTTTATGAAGCTAAATTATAGGTTACGATTTGACTAACGCTCTTAGGTTCCAACGTTCGTCGCCAGGAGCCGACTGCGGTGGCATCTAGTAACCAAGTTCAGAACTACTTGGTCGTTGACGGTGGCGTTTGGTAGCAAATGTTGGAACTACTTGAAAATCGAATGTCTGCAGTCCTTACCTGATTTACAGATAACACACACTAATACAGTCATCAAAATTAACACCGGTTATCAGACAGATTCTACACACACCCAAAGTACACGGTGCTGCATGACCGCGTTGTCGCAGCCCCAAAACTGAGGAACCAACCAACACACGAATTATCCGACTGAAAAGCTTCTACTAATATAATACTTCGAGTTAGTGTAATTTATTTCACCATTAACGATTTTAAGGCCAAGGTTCTCCTCCAAAATGCAATTCTCCATTGTCCAGTCTTTTACGTTTCTTCGGTGACTACTAGTTGCCATAAAACTGCTTCGCCTTATTCTATGAACTCGTCAACGACCGACAATCAAACATAATTAATTATTAAGATCTTATCAGATGTAAATGGTGATAACTTTCATTTATAACCGCTGTATGGTGCAGCGGTAACATTCTCGCCTGTTCTGCTCAAGATTGCCGGATCGAATCCTGGCGCAGTCAGTTGACATTTGAGGGTGTTTAAATGGGAGGGAACAGTCAGTGGAGTTAGTACCACGTTTAAGATTCCCTTCAGGGCAAAATTATGGTGCCCCAGCGTCTCTAAAAGCCTCAGCAGTTAAAAGGGACGTAAAACCAATAGCATTATTATTATTCTTTATTTGTTTCACCCAACTTTGGGGTACATTAAATCAATCAGTTCTTATTGTTTTGAGCTTTCCTTTTGGCCCAGTATTGCCTCATCCTTTGAGATTTTGCTTCCCTTTCTTCGGTAGAGATGTGGATCGTACGCTTTTGTTTGATTTTAGCTAGAAACCGTTGTTTCTTATCCCTGGTGACGGTTTTGTCCATGAGCATGGTGTCTGTAATTTGGAGTTCCACGAGGTCTTTCTCAGTTTCCTTAGACCAAAGACGTTTTGCTTTTTTTATTATGAAAGTAGTCTAAGATCGTTTTGGTTAGTCTATTTGAATTCATTCGGAGGATGTGCCCATAGAAATCAATTCTCCGTTTTCTTATTGTGTCCGAGAGCTTTTCAGACTTTTGGTAAAGAGTTTTGTTCCTGACATGGATTAATTTGTTGTTATGAAATTTGGGGCCTAAGATTTTGCGTAATATCTTTCTTTCCTTGACCTCCAGCCTTTAAAGCGGTCCCTGGGTGGTGAGAGACAATGCTTTGGCTATATATAAGGCTTCTGGTTTAATTACCGTGTTATAATGTCTTATCTTGATATTCCAGGAGAGAGTCTTCTTGTTATGAGTGTCCTTCGTAAATTGGAAGGCCAATTCAACTTTATTTCCAGCTGATCCATTCCCCAAGATATTTAAATTCTTTGACGATGTCTATGAATTGTTTGCCCACTTGAAGCTGTTTTGGTGGTTTTTTATGTTCTTCATTATTTTGGTCTTTTCACCTGAGATTTTAAGACCCATTTTTAACGCTTGCCTCTGGAGTTCGAGCATCTGTTCCTTGGCTTCTTCCCGTGTCTCAGCTAGTAAGGCCATATCATCAGCAAAAGCTAAACAATTAACCTTAATGCCTTTGTTTTTAGTTCCTATTCTGATTCCACTGTGGGTCTTCACATTCCACCCTCTGACTATGTTTTCGAGGGCACAGTTAAATAGCAGTGGAGAAAGTCCATCTCCTTGCCGTACACCTGTTTTAATCTCAAAAGGGGTGGAGAGTTCCCCATGAATTAAATTTTGGAGAATGTATTAGTTAGTGTTTCTCTGATTAGGTTTGTAGTTTTGCTATCGAGGTCTAGTTCTTTCAGGACCGAGAATAAGGAATTCCCTATCTATAGAGTCGTGTGCCTTTTGGAAGTCAATGAAAGTGATAACATACAATTTAGCCCGTGATTTTTGGTAGTTCATGATGTGTTTGAGGCTGATAATTTGTTCCGGACAGGATCTACCTTTCCTGAAGCCCGCCTGGTATTTCCCGAGTTGATGGTTTAGTTGAGGTTCTGCCCTGTGTAGTAGGACTGTGGAGAATATCTTGTATGTTACGTCAAGGAGAGATATCCCTCTGTAGTTGTTAGGGTCTGTTTTGGATCCTTTCTTATGAAGAAGTGGATGTATAAGGGCTGCTTTTCAGTCATCTGGGATTCTTCCATGTATCCAAATTTCTTCAAAGATATTTCTGGGAGACGGTATAGCATTTTTGTAAATATTCTTCCAAAGTTGAGCTGTGATTTGATTCTCCCGAAGCCTTATAATTCTTAAGATTCGATATTATTGAATGGAGTTAGTCAATGGTAGGAGGTTCTGAGTCAGGTTTGGTTGATGGGGATTATTATTATTAGTATGAGTATTCTATAACTTAAAACCTCATATTTGCATGTCTGACCTTATTGACTGTAAATATTCTCAAACATAAATCCCTGTCATATCTTTACGTCGGGTTTTGTCGAATGGAAAACGTACACGGCCCAAGCAATAGATATACTGAGTTCACAATGCAGATACCTCACCTACTAAATGCAACAAATCGTTCTTCTGCCGTGCATCACGCATTTATAGTTTAATCTGCATGCGTATGAGAATTCACATGGCTCAGTATTCAGGAAACACCTTACTGACGTGTTACTGGATGATTATAAATGATATTTTAAAATGGTTATAGTGTCTTTGCAAGCACACCATGAGATGTAATACTTAAAGTAGTTCATTCATTTATTCATTTATTCATTTATCCATTTAAAAATGTATTCATTTAAACATATATTCATGTATTTATGTATTTCATTTTATTCACTTATTCATCTATTCATTCATTCATGCATCTATTCACTTATTCATTCATCTATTTATTCATCTATACATCTATTCATCTATTCATTTATTAATCTATTTATACATCTATTCATCTATTCATCTATTCATATATTCTTCTATTCATTTATTCATCTATTTATTCATCTATTCATCTATTCTTTTAATCATTTATTCATCTATTCGTCTATTCGCCTATTCTTCTATTCATTCATTCATTTATTCATCTATTCATTCATATATTTATTCATATATTTATTCATCTATTTATTCATTCATCTATTCATCTATTCATATATTTATTTAAACATTTATTGTTTTATTCATTTATTCATTTATTGGCCTATTTTCATTTTATGAAAAAATAGGCTTATGAGATCACCTTTGTTCCGTGTGTCTGTGTGTGCGTGTGTGTGTGATTCGTGTGTATCTCCCTCCTAATAACTTCTAAACGGCTGGAGTGATTTCAATGAAACTCGGTAAGATCATAGCAACATTCTGTCTCACCAATCCAACATGGTGGCTGTGCGAAATATTTCACCAGCATTCAGTATCTCCGAAACAATTACCGATATCACCATGAAATTTTGTACGGTGATAGAAGGTACTACTAGAAGTTCACCTATGAGACCTGGTAACTACAAAATCAACATGACTGCCAAGCGAAGTTGAGACTTTTAAATATACTTTTCTCACGATTTAACCATCCAAATGTAATGAAACTTGTCACAGCAAATGTTTATACACATAGTAATGCACTCGCGTCTGATTTAGTTCAATTGTTTACATCACCTCAAAATGGAGGCTGTGCGAAATATTTCACTGGCATTCTATATCTCCAAAACTATTACACATATCACCGTGAAATTTTGTACGGTGATAAAGGGTACTGCTGCGAGTTTATCTATGTAACTTTCAAACACCTGTAAAGTACAAAACGAACATGGCGGCCAAGCGAAGTTGAAACATTTCAATAGACTTTTCTCGTGATTTAACCATCTGAGCGCAGTGAAATGTGGTACAGTAAATGATTATACATATTGTAATGCACTGGCATCTAATTTAGTTCAATAGTTTACATAACCTCAAGATGAAGGCTGTGCGAAATTTTAAAATTAAGTTTTTATTTCTTGTGTCGTAATCATGAGATCGAAGTGAAAGTTTGAATAATGAACCTACGCAATGATTTTCCTTTAATGGTACATAACTCTATGGTCTATACATATAACAATCCTAAATGGCGAGCATCTTAAATATTTTGACGGTTCTCAATATCTACGAATCTTTTACAGCAATCAAACTAATATTTTTTATGTTCATAGAGGCTATGAATATAAGTTCACCTATAGGACTTTCAGTAACCTGGTGAGCACAAATCCAACATGGCAGTGACGCGAAGTATACATATGTAAATGGACGCTTCTCGCGATTTAACCAGCCGAGTGCAGTGAAACTTTGCACGTTAAATGCTTATACAAATGTTAATCCACTGGCATCTAATTTATTTCAATTGTTTTCATAACCACAAGATGGCAGCTGTGCGAAATTTTAAAATCTCGTTTTTACTTCCTGTGTCCTAATCATGCGATTGAAGTTTGAATACCACACGTACACAATAATCTTCATATAATAGTACATAAATAAAAATCCAACCTGGCGACCATATGAAATATTTAGACGGTTCTCAATGTCTACGAATCTATCACAACAAACTGACATTTTGTATGTTGATAGAGGCAATTAACATGAGTAGGATATATGAAAATAGGCTGCATAGTTCTTCACGGAACTATTTATTTATTTATTTATTTATTTATTTATTTATTTATTTATTTATTTATTTATTTATTTATTTATTTGTAGTAAGAGAGAGAATTCCCTGCAACAAATGGAAGCCTCTTAGCCCACCCTATGTATGCAACCCTAAATACTGTATATACAATCAATCAAACCTTGTGGCCACTGTGTAAGTGACGCGAAGGCGTGCTGAGGGTTGGTCATGGCCTGCACGGAGGTGGACACTGTATGAGATCAATGACCGCATATATGATACAAATATTTTAACACCGTTCCGGTTCGTGTCTAGAACAGGAGTGATCGATCACCTTCAAGCCTTAACCATCGTCACCACTTTGTTACACTCTGACGCTTCTCACCTCGTCCATCGCTCTTCCAGAGCTAGACGATGATTACAAGGGCACTTGATGAATAGTCAAACTCAATATACTAAAATGAAACAACAGCAACATTATTTCTGATTCTAAAAGAAGTTTGATTTATAATCTGAGAAGGCTTTAAATCTTCTCGAAGGACAAATTTAGTTTGATTGGTTGGTTGGTTCCTCAGTTTAGGGGCTGCGACAACGCGGTCATGTAGCCCCGTGCACTTTGGGTGTGTGTAGAATCTGTCTGATAGCCGGTGCTAATTGTGATGACTGCATTAGTGCGTGTTATCTGTTTTCAATTCAAGTGAGGACTGCAGACATTGAATGTTTTCAATTAGTTCCTACTTTTGCCGCCAAACGCCACCGTCAACGACTACGAGTTCAGAACTTGATTATCAGATGCCACCGCAGTCGGCTCGTGGCGACGAATGTCGGAACCTAAGAGCGTGTGTCAAATGTGGGAATCAAACCCACGTCTCTTGATAAGGTCGTTGTTGTTGTTGTTGTTTGAGTCTACAGTCTTATGACTGGTTCGATGCAGCGCTCCATGCCTCCCTGTCCTGAGCTAATAGTTTCATCTCTACATAGGTACCAAACCCAACACCCGTGGCAATCTGTTTAGCATATTCTAACCTTGGTCTACCCCTACAATTCTTGTCCTCGACCCTTCCTTCCATAACTAAGCTTGCAATTCCTGGGTGTCTTAGTATGTTTCCTACCAACCTATCTCTTCTCTTCATTAGCAGTCGACAGAAACATCTCTCCTCTCCCACTCGTCTTAATAACTCTTCGTTTGTAACCCGATCTACCCATCTGATCATCATCATTCTCCTGTAACACCTCATTTCAATCGCTTCAATTCTCCTCTTTTCTGCTGCACCTAGAGTCCAAGTTTCACTTCCATACAGTGCCACCCTCCAGTCAAAGGCTTTCACAAATGACTTCCTAATACCTAAATCTATATTCGATGTCGACAGATTCCTTTTTTGTAGAAATGCTTTCATTGCCTGAGCCAACCTACGTTTTATATCCTCTTTGCTTCGTCCATCACTGGTTATTTTGCTTACTAATTAATAGAAGTCTCCTACTTCCTTCATATTTACACATCCCAATTTGATGACCGTAGAAGTTTCTGATTTTTTTCGGCTGCATTCCAATATTTTTTGTTTTACATTTATTAATTTTCATCATGAAGTCTTTCCTCAAGACGGAGTCCATACCATTCAAAAACTCATTCAAACCCTCAGGCGTGTCGGCCAAGATGACTATGTCATCGGCAAATCTCAGAGTTGAAAATCCAAATCTTAGTATTCAGTTCACAGCTGACGAAAATCTCAGTTAGCACAAGCTTGCGTTCATGATAATAAAAACCATTCTCCCACTATACAATATACTGTACGTTACATGCGAATATTTCCACCCATTCTTTACCATGGGAAGGAAACTGCTGTATTATTCCATTCCAATTCCTCCCGACTTCATAATAGGAATCTTAAGCCATGAGACCTCCTTTTTACATGAAATCCGAACCACAGGACCTGAATTTCACTTCAAAAATCCCACGTGCATTAACTGGGGATCGAACCCCATCTGCTTTGGTGGAAGAAAAGCAGTTTGGCAGCTGCGCCATCAAGCCCCTTAAATAATCGCATGTTATCGTATGACTGTTAACACAGAGCTTCCTGTACATAACACTGTCTGAGCAGAAGAAGGCAAAACCAAGTACGTAATTTTCAAATGTTTTCACATAAGGCAACATCGTACTCTGTAGACTTTCTCAACTCTATGTAATTCTCGCTTTTCTTCTCATATCAATATAAGTTACTGTATGTATCATAATTTTCCGAATTAAAATGGACCCACCTGTAGCCGAGATTGCTGTGATAGAATAGACCAATTATATGCAAAAATGCATCATCCCCATTATCTTAATCGCGAGCGAAGCCGCGGCTACCTGCTAATACTATAGTCAAAAGCTTCTATAACATCATTACATTAGGTGTATTTAATTCAGTGTTACTTATCTGATCTGCGAATTAATATCATGTCTCTATATTTGGGTCTATACGTATATGTATGTAGTGTATCAGTTCGAGGTAGACTACTAATAGGCGTATGTATGTGTTAATCCAGTCTTCGCAAAGTTACAGCTCAGTTGGTCTTGTTGTGATTGCAAGAATTAAATAAAACTTATTCTGACAATTTAATTCATTATTTTTATTTTTTTATTTTTATATTTATTTATTTATTTTTGATTTGTTTTTTTTTTGTTTTTTTTTTAAATTTTCATTAATTATCAATTATCAATTATCCTTTCTTCTTTGGTTTGTATATACTGTATTGTTATTTTGTACTTTTTAATTTTTCATCGATTATTCTTTATTCTTTGATTTTTCTTTTTTCTTTTATTATTCCTTGATCCTTGATTTTTAGCCTACTTTTCTCATTTTGCAAAAATTAGGAAAAAGTAGACTTATGACATCGATCCAGGTAAATGTATGTCTGTCTGTGTGTGTGTGTCCCACCCTATCAACTCCTAAACGGCTGCAGCTATAAAAACCAAATTTGGTATGAGTACAGATCTATACCTGAATATCTCACGGCCGAATTTGTAAATGACTTCAGTGCTACCAACTGCTGAAAGATCACAATTGAAATTTGAGCTCTATGTTTGTTACCTCAGAAGTTAAGCATGCGAACTGTTCCAAAATTGGCACACACAGAGGTAATAACATTCCAGATTAATTTTCAGGAGCCCATATACTGTATGACAGTGTTGCCAACATGATTCTAAGCCTACTGATAGGTCTAGTATTTAAAGGCATATAACTTCTATACCTCATCCACGGAATCTGTGAAGTAGGTTTGCGCATGACGTCACACGGAGGAAGTGGAAAGAGAATGCGATGGGAGGAGCTTGGCGGCCCAGCCATTGCGAGAGTTGGTTGAACACAAGGACGCGTCACCCTCCTGCGCTAATTCTTCAGTGTCATCGTACCTCGAGTCCCCCCTGTGCGCAGACTAAGTGTTTACACACTGGCACTTCGCAGATTGCTTGGACGGAGTATATACACTCAACTGGATTTGAATCAAATTTCGTATGTGATTTGTGTACCATAACAGATATGACTGTACGTATTCTTGAGAGCCAGCAGGGCTGCCAACTGTTAATAAAACCTCTCTCTATTTTATCCTAATTCCAATATATCAGAAAGTATGCAAATCAGCAGTTCTAAACTTTGCACACGTATAGTACTTGACATTCTAGATTAATTTGGAATAACTGATACATGTCAGTGCTGCCAATATGATTCTAAGACAGCAGATAGGTCCAATATTTAAATACTTGTAACTTCTGTACTAACAAATGGATTTCATCCACAATTGGAACAATAATCGACAATAATATTACAGATTAATTCTGAGCACCACATACATGGCATTGTTGCCAACATGATTTTACGCGCTGATAGATCCAATGTAATATTTCATTTCTGATATATAGGTTAGGCATTGGCATGAATCTTAATTGTAAGAAAAGTAGGCTCTTTAGTTCGTCACGGAACTACTTGTTTCTTTTATGTTAATGTCAATGTTGCTGTTAATTTATATTTTTTATTTTTACCGGCCACGGTGGTTGAGAACGCTAACGTGCTACCTCTGGAGAGCGTGGGTTCAAACCCCACCTCAGCCATCCTGAAAATGGTTTTCCGTGGTTTACCATTTTCACCCCCAGGCAAATGCCGGGATGGTTCCTTTCAACAGGTTCACGGCCGACTTCATTCCCACTCCCTTCCCTGACCTTCCCTTCATAAGACACAAGTTAGCGGTCGCTTATCACCATCCCCAGTTGTATCTGGTGAAAAAATGTTTCCAGCTCTAAGACACTGTTCTTGTGACGGTAGCGGAATGATCCCTCGTGGTTGAAGCCAAGCTTGGAGGATAAGCGATATTTTTCATAAAATATTTGTTTATCATGGTCCCTTACTGTCCGGGATGATTTTACCTCAATTTGTATGATTTTTTGGTCGACCTTTCCCTATAGAACAAGGCACGGGTAAGCGATGATACGCAGCGTTCTATTTTTATTCTGGCTATAACCCCGCATAATGGAACATTATAATTGTCCGCTGAGTAGCTTTAAAACGCCCAGTGGACCGGATAGCCGCTATATAGCATCAAAGACCTGCTCACACTTAATGCTATTTGGGGCGCATGACGTCAGAGGGCGGCGTACAATGGGGAATATCGACAACCCTCCACCTGCGAACGAAAAGTCGACCATATTCTCTGCACACAGCGACTCTACGCACACACACTTCTTCCCGCAAACAGAATCTGGAGCAGAGGTCTTCAACCTCTTCCTGCTCGAAGTGAAAGTTGGATGATCGTTTTTACAGTCTGATACCCTTAGTGGCACCATCTTCGTTTCAGAAGTTAATTGAAACGTACATTTATTTTATTTTATTTTTTATTTTTATTTTTTATTTTATTCATTTATTTATGAATTTATTTTTATTTTTAGCCTACTTTTTGCATTTTGTAAAAATTAGGAAAAAGTAGACTTATGAGATCGATCCTGGAAAATGTCTGTCTGTCTGGCTGGCTGGCTGTGTGTGTGTGTGTGTGTGTGTCTATTAACTCCTAAACGGCTGTAACAATCGAACCCAAATTTGGTATGAGTAAAGATCTCTATCTGAATATCTCAATGCCGTATTTGAAAAATGATGTCAGTGCTACCAACTGCTGAAAAATCACAATTGAAATTTCAGCTCCATGTTCTATATCTTTGAAGGTATGCATGGGAGCTATACCAAAATTGGTACACATATGGATAATAATATTTCAGTTTAATTTCCAGGAGGCCATACATGACAGTGTTGCCAAAATTATTCTAAGCCTGCTGAGATGTCCAATTTTTAAATGCATATAACATCTACACTATTAATTAGATTTCAACCAAATTTTGTATGTACTATGTGTAGATAGACAGATATGACTCAGCGTAATCTTAGGAGCCACCAAGGCTGCCAACTGTTAATAAATGCACTCTATTGTTTTTATCCAAATACCAATATATCTGAAAGTATGCAAGCCGACAGCTTTAAACTATGCATACGTATAGTACCTGACATTCTAGATTAATTTCGAGTAACTAATGGACCTCAGTACTACCAACATGATTCTAAGCCTGCTGATAGGACCATTTGTAAATACATGTAACTTCTATACTATCAATTGGATTTTAGCCAAATTCCGTATGTGCTATGTGTACTATAACAGATATGACTATGCGTCTTCATAAGAGCAACCAGGGCTGCCAACTGTTAATAAATGCTGTCTCTATTTTTTACCATAATATCAATATATCAGAAAGTATTCAAGCCAACAGCTCTGAACTTTGCACACGTATAGTACCTTACATTCTAGATTAATTTGGAGTAGACTACCAAATATACGTCAGTGGCGCCAACATGATTCTAAGCCTGCTGATTGGTCTAATTTTAAAATACATGTAACTTCTATACAAATAAATAGATTTCATCCAAAATTGGCACAACAATAGATCTTAATAGTTCAGATTATTTCTGACCACCACATGCATGACATTGTTGCCAACATGATTTTACGCGTGCTGATAGGTACAATGTCTAACTACATGCAACGTCCATGCTATCCATTGGATTTCAACCAAATTTTGTGTTCTGCAACTTAAGAGATGGAACTAAGAATATATTCAGTCATCAGGGCTGCCAACTGTAGTGCGCTATTAGACTACATTATGCCAGTTATATTTCGAACTAATTAGGAATATCGATATTACCAACTCAATTTCGTCATTGTTCTAATTAGGTCCATAAGATTAATCATTGGAATGAATCGTACATTTCGAGGAAAGTAGGCTCTTTAGTTAGTCACGGAATTTCTTGTTTTCAGTGCGTTAGGGCCATCTATGAACCACGATGCTTGTCTTAAAGTTGTATGTTTCTTGGTGTCATGTTTGCCACGATTGGTGATCTGAGTTGTGGGTTTGGCAGCTGCTTTCTTGTAGGTGCCTTGAGTTTTTCTGATGGCCCAGCAGTCCTTAATGTTCCTGCTAAAATCAATCTTGCGCTCCTCAGATCATTTCCTTTCTCGTCCTTTCGTCTGTGGGTAGCTTCTGTAAGAGACGTTACGAAGGGTGTAGTTTTGACAGTTATATTATAGTTACTCCGGTCATCTATGACACTTTGAATAATATGGAGTTCCGCAAGAGCCTTCTCTACTTGCTACATACACATGAATCCCTTATTAGCAATCTTGAAGATTGTGTATTTATTTATTTATTTATTTATTTATTTATTTATTTATTTATTTATTTATTTATTTATTTATTTCAAATTGGGCCATCAGCTTCAGGGGGCAGGATTACTTATAATTTACAATGTATGTTTTCGTAAGCTCATTATTGATTACCTCGGGACGTTACTTTTACGCCAATGCTGAGATGGAGCAGGCTGAGCAACAATTCCTTGCATCGCAGGGGACCGAGTTTTACCCGAGTTGTTTCTTCAAACTTATTGCACGCTACGAAAATATCGGTGGCGATTATGTCGAAACATACAGTAGTTCAAGGTGTATAGTTCATGATGCCATGGTGTATGTCAGTTTGGCAATACAGGGTCCCTGGGGGGGGGATGACGACATTTATTTTCGAAACTTCCTTCGTAGTATCATTTTGAGAGCGTTCAATCTCTCGGGAGATTGAGTGTCTGGTTCTCAGGTGAAAAACTATTCCAAGCATGGACGACGGTGGGATTTGAAGAGATGTGTATCACGAGTCCATGGATAGAAATATTTTGTGACCACCGTGAAAGCGCTCTGAAACATCCAGGTAGTTGAAATATTTAAAATTGTGTGCAGAGACGTGTGTGTTTCACAAGCCTCTACCGACAATGTCACCTGTTTCCTGACAGAGCAATTTCCTCGCCTCTTTTAGGACGCCTGTGGTAGCTGCGGTTAGGCAACCCTTCATGCGATATGTCAGCTCCAGTCGCCAAAGCTTCGCCCGCAGAATTGAATGAGCCATGGCGAGAACAAATGAAAATTAACCGTACTAATAACTAGGTGCTAACAGCATCATTACTGGACGGAAAATACCAGACAGAATAAATATAGGGAACAAAGGGGTTTAAATGAGTAGTCTATAAATTTGTATCTGCTAGACTAGTAATTTTGACCAGGTCTCCTAGACAAGCCAATCAATATACAGTACGTTGTTGTTCTTGTTGTTACTGTTGTTGTTGAAGTTCATTTGGGGCTTAAACATCATGTTCATTCAGCCCTGTAGGCCTATAATTAGGTGTTGTACAATTTATTTGATAGTCTGTGTTATTGTTGTGTCTGAAGGAGTATGCATTTTTAATTGAGTAGGAATGGGAAGGAGACGGACGTGGGCTTAAATTAATTTTACAGCTGGACGAAAGAATATATTGGGATTTATTCAATAATTTTCACAATTTCCTGTCCTCAAATTTTCCGTTTGAAATTTAATGTACAACTGTACCCAATTGCAATGAGTGTTTCCCTAATCCTGAAAAACATTTACATGAGATTAATAAATACACCTGGATGACCAATTTTGATCGTCAAGTGATCATCATCAGGTCTTTTACACAGCCTATTAAATCTGTCTGCATGTGTGGGTGATGATATTTACCATATAGATTATTCACTTATTTAATTGCAGTACATTTTAATCTAGCGCAACTAGTCAAGATGTATTGGTTATATGTGATATGATTGACCACTTCTCTAGTTAAACTACTTCTACAACTAAATAAGTGTGTACTCGTATATTGTAAATACCATCACCTACACTAGACATAGATTTAACGGTCTAAGGGTAAAGGATCTAATGATGATCGTAAATGTTCATCCAAGTGTATTTATTAACTCACATAAATTGTATTCAGGATTAGGGAACCGCCCATTACAATTGGGTGCAATCGTGTTGACCACTGAAAAACGTTTAATTTCGATTACTTGAAAGGAAACATTGAAAAATGGTTTCCAACACGATAATTTCCAACTTTTTAACAAACGTTCTGTGAATTTCTAGTGGATTCTTAAAGTTTATTATACTTATCTTAAATAATAACACGAATTTTAATTGTTTACCAAAATGAATTGCTTAAAATATTTCAAACAAAAATCGGCCACAAAAAGAGACTAAAAACAGGTTTTCTTAAAGCTACACTTTCTTTGTTAAATCAAAACGAGACAATAAAAATTACCCTAAAATAAATAAATAGCAGGTATGTTAGATGTGTGCCGGCTCCGTGGTGTTGCGGTAGGGCGCCTGCCTCTCACCCGGAGGCCCCGGGTTCGACTCCCGGCTCCATCAAGATCTTAGAAACTGACGTGAGGGCTAGAACGAGGTGCACTCAGCCTGGTGAGGACAATTGAGTAGCTGTCTGACAGTGAGGCAGCGCCCCGGTCAAGAAAACTAAGATTAATGGCTGAGGGGACCCGATGCGCTGACCACGTGTCCCTCCAATATCAACAGGCCAAATGACTGGGCAGTGTAGGCCTAGGCATTCATGGGGTGCAGTGCAAGGGGTTGTATGTGTTGGGTAATAAATGTGTTAGAAAGTTTATACCCCTAAATATCTCAACATATTTTGGGGTGGTGCCAACCTAACTACTTAAGGGTTACAATCCGGAACGAATTGCAGATTTACCCTTAATAGGCTGTTTGTAATAACTCAGCTACTAGACATGAATGGGGCTGTGTTTCTTTGATAAACATGGTCCATTGTCTAGCACGAGCCAATATGCTAATCTGGTGACACAGATCTCGCTACCGTAGTGGCCACATAAATCCCACGCTGATGAGGTCAAACGGCTCAATGAAGACAGTCTATTAACTCGTTATATCCTAGCACATGATGTCCCCTGCGGAAAGTATAAACCATTGACACTCGTTTACGTCAGACTGGATTTCATGGAACAATATGCAACAAAGAAACTAATTACCTAACAGTGCAATTGTTCTGTGAATGGTTCTAAAGTACAGGGTAGACCAAGGTTTCACATTAGTAAAGTTGCCATTTTTACATTCAAAGAATCCCTCGTTCAGATTTGAGCCAAGGTGCAGAGACGTAGTCAGGATATCATTTCGGGGAAAAGGGGTTTAAATTCACATATGCCGACCTGATAATCTTCCCGCACAATGTATATATAAAATTGTGTACCGGCTAGCACTCTTGGCTGTCGCCCTAGAGGTCCGGGTTCGATTCCTGGCTCTGTCAATATATTTAATTTTGGTCTGAGGGCTAAACGGGGCACACTCAGCCTCGTGAGGCAAAACTGAGAAGAGGTAGGTTCGATTCCCACCTAAGCTATACTGGAAGTGGTTTTCCGTGGTTTCCCACTTCTACTCCTGACAAATGCTGGGATGGTGCCTACCCTAAAGCTCCGGGCACCTCCTTCTCAATCCTAGCCTTAATTACAAATACACACATCATACACACACCCATACAAGATAAGGTATCATAACCGTATTTAGGCTAATTCTAGTTCAGTGTGTCATTTGTGAATTCGCCACATTGAGTTTATAATAATAATATCGCATGGCCTCGGGTGCCGGCTGCAAGCTTTATTATTTGACACCCAGAGAGCAGCATGCATGTCGATTTTGTTGTTTGTTCCTTGAAGCACTATGAAAGTCAAGGAGGTTAGATATCTAAGCTCCTTAACACTAGGCTATAGCGCTTTCCAGTAGAGAAATGAGGAAATTTGTGTTGCGGAAAATCCTGAGATTAGTTTTGCCATTATGAACACGGCCTACTGAATTCAAATGGATTCTTTGACATGCCAACATCGATTGACATGCGTGTCGTGATTTATGCTGCCTTTCAAAAATCACTTATCACGGCCAGGAGCGAACCTGCAACCTTGGGGGGGGGTTGGCAGTCCGACACGATAACCACTCATTCACCTCGGCAAGCATTGAGTATATAACCAGATTGCAATAGGCCACCAGATTAACTAGGAACGGTTGGTTTAGAACATGTCTGTCTACCCCCTATTATTTTCGTTTTTCCAACGGGGTTGGGGATGAGATGCGATGGAAGTCTTTGTGGCGGATGGATTTTAGGCCCGGATGCCCTTCCTGACGCCAACTTCATGAGAGGAGTCAATGAGAGATGAAATGAATGATGGTAAATGAAACTGGGCAAGGTTGTGGAAGGAAGCGGCCGTGGCCTGTCAGAAGGTACCGTCCCAGCATTTGCCTGGAGTTGAAAATGGGGAAATCACGGAAAACTATTTCGAGGACGGCCGACGGTGGGCTCGAACCCACGTGTCTACCGAGTCAGCTGAGAGCTTGACCCCAGGTCCGAACGCTGCGCTTTAGCGAGCGTAGCCACCACTGTCAGTTTTAGAACAAAAATAACAAAATTGTGTAAACAGTATTATTATCATTTTAAATGATCTTGTCGACTTCGTCGTTACACTGGGGTCTGGCGTTACGTTACGGTGACGGGACGAAATGTACCCAGATGCACTGAGGTGTGTGACGTCATAGTACCGCTTGGTGCATGTGTTCCCCGACGACCTCTACTTCGTTAGTACAAGACAAAAATCCCCGATTCTTGGATGTCACGCGTAATCTCGAGAACCACTGGATGGATTTTAACGCGGTTTTCACCATTCTGTAAAGGATAACTCGAGGAAAGAATCTGTGGAAAATAATTTATAAATGATCAAAGGAAGCCAAGCAGTAACGATTTCAGTGAAAAAGTCGAAAACAAACTTGGCGTCCGTGCACTTCTTAAGCTTACGCTGGGCAAACCGTTAAAAATATCAAAATACTATGAGCGTAAGAATTGGTCAGCATGAAAAGTTCTACAAAAAAGTCCTCGAGAGCATATCTATCGCCCACTATAAGTGTTTTTTGACTGGATGGAAGGGGCACGTCCCCGTAAACTCTCGTGAGCGTGCTGCATCCCGCGCGCTTGACCCTGCTTTGCCCTTGGTTTGCACTTGCCGTTCGCGAGTAATTTGAAACAAGATAAGCAAGATAAGTATTATGCAGATCATTCTCTAGCATGTCAAGAGTCTTAGGCTTCGAGCGAAGCCTGAAGCCTCCAGCCTTTCTAGCATTTCTCAGCATTTGTAGCATTTAAAATGATATAAAGTCTAGTCTTTCAGACTGACTGCCACTTTTCCTGAAGTAGTCACAATAATAATTCAATAGTTCACAGGTTAATAAACTTAAACTACATTAATAATAACGCAGCAACCATAGAAGTGATCAGTACTATCTGTAAATAAGTTTGACGCGTTACACAAAGTGGGGAACCATGAAAACTATTTCTAGGATGGCTGACGTGGGAACTGAACCCACGCTTTACTCACTTAGATCCTCACGAGGCTGAATATAGCCCGCTCAAGCTCTCAGAACCGAGAATTGAACTCGTAATATTAGGGATAGCAACCAACAATGCTAACCATTTCACTGCGAGTTGGTCGGTAGATCACGATGATACTGTATTTCTTTTCTAATGTTTGTTAGGAAAGGAAAGGCGTCTAACCTAGCGAAGTCTGTAAATATTCCTTACACAACATCCAAGTAGATGAAAATGTAAGCATTCTGGAGAGGTGAATTTATTTGGGTTGATAACCCCAGCTGGGAGCCATCTGTCTGTCGTAGCGAGCAGTAGAGAGGATTTGTTCCAGCCGCGCAATTCTGCGTCACACAATTTATACGTAAGAAGCTTTTGTTCATGGCAGCAATACACTCCGGTGCATGCGCTTTTATGAACTGGCGAGCCTCACCGTAGCAAGTCAAATAATAAAGCACAGAAAGAGTTGTTTGTTTGTTTCACTTCGTCACCAGTGCTTTTAGGTTTACTCACTCCACAATCCCTTGACTAGGCCTGCTCAATAGGCGGTCTGCAGGGGTATAACTGCGCCGTTCCTTCTTGGCCGGATGTGCAAATTCTCCTCGTGCAGCACATGTGTACATTCAGTATGGTTTCAGTGCTCTACTCAAGGTGTCACCGTAGAACCGTGGGGACTACAAAGTAACGTGCGAACGTCAAGGAAAATAACTGACGAGAAGCTGGGTGAGTATGCTGGTAGACTATCAACGTTATATTACGCATACTCGCTCTAAAATTCTCACGCGTATACGACCGGTCATGAATGGCCGGCCCATTTATATTTAAAACGGCCAGAATATATACGACAAACCAAAATTGTCGCTTTCAAGAATTAACAGAAGATGAAGTATAGGAGGTGCTGCTAGTCATCAAGGGAAACTCAACAACTGCTTGTAGTGAGAATAACTCGAATAGAAATATGAACAAAAATTTCATTAGCTACTTCGTATGATTTTGTCATTAATGTATTTCCATTTACAACCTTCGAATGTACTGTATGTAGAAAACAAATACTTTGAAACTGAAGTTCATTCATAATCCTGTATGATCATAATTATCCTGGTCCATTGCGTCAGTATGTGGATGCTAGATTCTTAATGATGTTTCTTCAAGATTGTTCTCTACACCAACGGGATATAAGGCAGAATAGCCTGCACGTCTTTCAGTTTTCCTGGTAGATCAGGGAATAGCGAATAATGCAGTTGGTTTAAGTGCTCTTTCCCAAAATTGAAATTCTGAGAGTCATAGATACACCCTCCTCCCTCCTGGAGTTTCACTTTCACATATGCATCATCTGTGTCATAACTCTTATGGAACATTTCCCCCTTTGCACATTTACACCCTATCAGTGGTTCAAAATTTGAACGGTCAAATATTACCTAAGAGAGACCAATTCATTCATTTTTATTTATTTATGATAGACGACAAATATCAATTTATTAAATAAAAATTTAAACTTAACAAATTAAGAAGTTTAAAAAAATGAAAAATAATTCTAATTTTAAATTTATTTCTTTATTTTTATGAAATATTTTAAAATAATTTAAACTTTTTAATAAGAAAAAAATAATTACAAATTTTAAAAATGTAGGAAAATATTTTAAAAAAATAAAAAATTGAAATATTAAAATATTTTAAAATACGGTACGGTATTCTATTAAAAATGTAAAAAAAACCTTATAGGCCTAATTTGCTCTTGATGGAAAGTCTCAAGGAGTAGTGGTAAATGGATCTATCATTAATAACATCCTATATGCTGATGACACTGTCATCCTTGCAACAAGTATGGATGATCTACAAACACTACTGGATTCTATTTCTGAAGAGAGTAATGCCATGGGAATACATTTAAATGTAATAAAAACAAAGTGGATAGTTGTTAGTAGAAACAAAGATGAAATTCAGGGCATTCTTACACTTGGTAATGAAAGAATTGAAAGGGTTTCATCATATAAATATTTAGGATGTCATATCAATGATAACAGGAACTTAAGTCAAGAAATTCGCAGTAGAATTGAGCAGGCCAGAAGTTCTTTCATGAATATGAGAAAATTTTTGATCAGCCGTGATTTAAGTCTGTCATTACGCACCCGACTGCTTCGATGCT
Organism: Meconema thalassinum; assembly: GCA_946902985.2. NCBI lineage: Eukaryota > Metazoa > Arthropoda > Insecta > Orthoptera > Tettigoniidae > Meconema > Meconema thalassinum. The sequence goes on from OX336393.1 coordinate 185,011,950, forward strand.
ACGTTTTTAGTGTCCTGCTCTATGGAGTTGAATCATGGACACTTACCCAGATTTTAAGCAAGAAACTGATAGCATTTGAAATGTGGACGTATTGCAGGATTTTAAGGATATCATGGGCAGCTAAAGTCACAAATGTGGAAGTACTGCGGCGTATGAACAAAGACTTGGAAATTCTCAGTATCATCAAAAGGAGGAAACTAGAATACTTTGGTCATTTCATGCGCAATAACAAATATCACCTCTTGCAATTAACTATCCAAGGGAAGATTGATGGCATTAGGGGTCCAGGACGCAGACGAATATCCTGGCTAAAGAACTTAAGCCTGTGGTTTGGACTTAATACAGTGTCACTGTTTAGAACAGCAATGGACAAACAGCAGATCATGTTACCGATCGCCAATGTTCTTGGAGGACGAGGCACTAGAAGAAGAAGAAGAAGAAGAAGAAGAATAGGCCTAATTAAACATTTAAAACTTAAGATTTAAAATCTGAAATAAAAATAAAAATAAGCAGTTCCGTGACGAACTAAAGAGCCTCCTTTTCTTAAAATTAAAGATTCATGCCAATCTATATAGACCTATCAGGACTAATGACGAAATAAAGTTGGTAATACTAACATTTCTATGTACCGCAGTTTGAAATACACCTGAAATAGTGTAGCCTAGTAGAGTAACTTACAACAGTTGGTAGCCCTGGTGACACTGAATACATTCTTAGTTCAATCTCTTAAGGTATAGAATGCACATACAAAATTTGGCTGAAGTCTAAAGGATAGTATGGACGTTAAATGCTGTTTGATATTGGATCTATCAGTGAGCGTAAAATCATGTTGGGAACAATGTCATGTATGTGATGCTCAGAATTTATCTGAAATATTACGATCTATTATAGTGCCAATTTTGGATAAAATCCATTTGTTAGTATAGAAGTTACATGCAATTAAAAATTGAAACTATCAGAAAGCTTAGAATCATGTTGGAAGCACTGAGGCATATTAGTTACTCCAAATTTATCTCGAATGTCAGGTACTATACTAGAGCTCATGGCTTCCATACTTTCTGATATACTGATATAAGGATCAAATAAATAGAGAGAGCGTTTATTAACAGTTGGCAGCCTTGCTGATTCTTACGAATACTCATAGTCATAACTGTTATGGTACAAAAATCACATGTGAAATTTGGTTGAAATCCATTTGTTAGTATAGAAGTTATATGCATTTAAAAACTGGACCCATCAGCAGGCTTAGAATCGTGTTGGCATCACTGATGTTCACAAGTTACACCAAACCAAGGTAGAATGTCAGTTACTATACGTGTGCAAAGTTTAGAGCTGTTGGTTTGCATACATTCTGATATATTGATATTAGGGTTAAAAAAATTGAGAGAGCATTTATTAACAGTTGGCAGCCCTAGTGGCTCATAAGACTACGCACAGCCATATCTGCTATAGTAAACATAGTACATACAAAATTTGGTTGAAATCCAATCGATAGTATAGAAGTTACATGCATTTAGAAATTGAACCTATCGGCAGGCTTAGAATCATGTTGGCAACATTGGCACGTATGGACTTCTGAAAATTAATCTGGAATGTTATTATCTATATGAGTGCCAATTTTGGAATGGTACGCATGCATAACTTCTGAGATATCCAACATAGAGCTCAAATTTCAATTGCAATTTTTCATCAGTTAGTAGCACTGACGTAAATTTTAAATATGGCCGTGAGATATTCAGTTATAGGTCTTTACTCTTACCAAATTTGGTTTCGATAGCTCGAGCCATTCAGGAGTTGATAGGGGGGATACACAGGCAGACAGACGGACGAACGGAAGGACAGACAGACACACATTTTCCCGGATAGATCTCATAAGTCTACTTTTTCCTCATTTTTGTAAAATGAGAAAATTAGGCTAATAAATTCATTTATTGATTTATTTATTTATTTATTTATATACTGTACATACGCCCCTAATGGAGATAACTCAATATACAAGCAGTGCCTCTGCCTTCACATTACTTGTGCATTCACAATACACGAAACTACTGTAATGTATACACGATATGATAGGGATGTATAGTTAATATATACAGATAGAGTGGTTTAGGGTAAAGGAGAAGTTAAAAAAAGGCAAAAGTGATATATAAATGAAATGATGATGTTATGTAGCGAGAAATTGAGAGGGAGAGAGAGAGAAAGTAGTTGTGTGCGCTCTCATGATTCATACGGCTCGCGTGCGATTATATTTGCCTCTGAGAATCAGCTGTTGTGGTCATGAACATCGCCTGCTATCATGTCATCAAACATGTTTGACAAAGCCTCAAACAAAACTTGGTATCAAAGCTGCACGGCACATTCCCATTTATCACTTTATCACTGTTATTGTTTTGGAGGAAATAGCCTACATCGCTCATTGAATGAAACGAGCAAGAGTCTTGTGGCTTCCCAACAGGCTTACTCGTCCTGATTCCTGTACTATTTCTAATGCTCCCTCAAAGGAGATTTGGAATGCGTGGTGTACGCATATGAGGCCACATTAGTCTGATATTGGTTTCCTACAGCACATAGGCAGAGGGAAATGTGGCCTCTCCCTTTTCCTTTGTCAGAGGATTGCTATTGGTTGTACTCAAATTGAACTGGGTTGTAAATTTCTCCCACAGCATCAGCAATTTGTCAGTGCCAAGACACTGTGTGGGTAATGCTCGGGTCTAAGCTCTTTAAACTTGCGGGGTGAAGAGCAGAGGCAGGGAAGGAGCAGGCGAGAAGTGAGAAGCTTGTCAACAGCCTGCCGCTTTGCCTGGTATTCCCGTCTATTCCAATACTGCTAACATAGGATCTTTGCTCAATCCAATGTGGTGATGGGAGCGAGTGAGTGAGTCACCGACCTATGTACTTGGTTCTGTTACTACGCAAGGACCGGACTGGGAAGCCGGCTCATCTATCGTCATAAACGTCAACGCTCCACATTCCTGTCAGGTCCACGGAGGTTAGAACCGAGCAGTACAAGATAGGCTACACCACCGCTTGCCGCCATATCATAACAAGATTACCAAACGTGCTGATCTGGGAGGGATGAAGCCAGTGACGTCCAACCTTTGCACGTTCGGCGTGCTAGTTACGGTGCACCACACACTCTTGGCTGGGCTGCGACAGCTCTTCGCCGCGTCTGACCGAGTCAAGTTGGGTTCGCTAGCGCACCGAATGTAATGCAAACAAAAAAGAAACAAACTGTTCGTCCAATGCGTTGGTTGTCCGACACATCTACATTGTGTCTCGCGCGTTCTCCGCGTACCGATACTTGGAGATTACGGGCTTAGCATTAAAAGTCGAAATACTGATAACAACAACGATAAAAACGACGAAGATTTGCTATCATCTCCTAAGTCTGTTCCTCAACGTGCCTCACGAGTCCATAATTTTAAACCAAATGGTTTTTTTATTTATTTTTTATTTTGTGGTCAACGAGAATATAAATAAAGGCATTTATCGGGTGTCCAAGAAATAATTGGCATTTTTAGATAATCTAGCAACTACTACAATGAATTTATTTGAATTGTTCTTTCACATAACTATTAATATTGTAGTGCCGGATCTAGTAAACAAGTTCAGAACTAGTTGTCGTTGACGGTGGCGTTTGGTAGCAAAAGTAGGAACTACTTGAAAATTGAATATCTGCAGTCCTTACTTGAATTTAAAACACATAACACACACTAATACAGCCATCACAATTAACATCGGTTATCAGACAGATTCTACACACACCCAAAGTACACGGAGCTACATGATCGCGTTGTCGCAGTCCCTAAACTGAGGAATCAACCATCCAACTGTAGAGCCGGTGGAATGTGTCCTAAGTCAACATTCCTTAGTTAGTTACTAAAAGAAGTAGTCATTTAATTCTAGTGGGCATTTGTATCATATCCAAATTGAGAAGAGAGGCACAAGTGATTTGGCAATTACAGAGGAGAAACTGAAGTTTTTTTTAATGTCAAAAATGTATTCATTAAGACAGATTTTTCACTCTCTCATAAAATTTAATATTTTGACTTTTGACACTTTTCCCCGGCACTATAGTTGGGATGTTCCCCACTAAATATATTAGTTTATCACTGTTATACCAAGAAATAACAATTCCTTTCAAAAATGCTAAATTTAAAATATATATATTTCTTTTCTTCATATTTCAGATTTTGAATGGGGACATATTTTACTGTCGGCTTCAGTAAAGGGCATTTCTAATTTAATGATCTTTAATTTGAGACCTTGGCGAGGTTGAAAGGTGAATTAGAACTTGACTTATTGACGTTTGAACCTGTAATATACACAATTCCTAGTTACTGAGTAAACTAAGTTTAAAGGTTGCATTATGATTAGACGCGTGTGCCCTGGTCCATTAAAATCAATTTTCTCAGCATATTATTTTATGCATGAAACATGTAACAACCATACATTTCCTTAAAGTAAAATAATTAAGTTTTCATTTGGAAACAAACAAAAACAAATTTAATACCAACCACATACGCCATTTCAATCTTACACTTAGTGGCCAAAATTCATGGGAAGGCACAGAATATCTTGTTAATGACGAGTTGCCCGTCCGTGAGCAGCAATACGACTAGACATCGACTCGACAAGAAATGGGTTCCTGACTCTCAACATTCAACTGGGCGGTGCCGGTGATCTGACTCAGAGTAGCCCTTCGATCGCCCCGAATGGTTCTGCTGAGGCAAAGTGATGTCCGTTCGTTAAACACCTGTGGTCGTCCCGTGTGGATGGTAACATTATCTTCGCGACTTTGAAGATCCACCCTCGATACTGTTGACCTCGGAAACCCGAATTCCCGTGTTAACTCCAAAATGTTATGATTATGACCCATGCGTCATGCGCCGATTATCATCCCACGTTCAAAGTCGGTTAACTCGCGACGTGTTGCCATCACGCTGCTCCGCCGCAGCTAGCCGAAACGCTCAGGTGTCATACACGGCTTATTTTCTCATGGGACTACCCTTCCCGTGACTTGCGGCAGCTCAGTGTAGATGATTAGGCTACCTTAAATCACTCACCAGGTTGTTGTTGTTGATTCATTTAAGGGATTTGTGACATCGTGGTCATGTAGCCCTGTGTACTTGAGTGTCTGTATAATTTGTCTGATAACCTGTGCTATTGTGTTGGCTGTATTTGTGTGTGTGTGTGTGTGTGTGTGTGTGTGTGTGTGTGTGTGTGTGTGTGTAGTCGTAATTCAGATGTGGATTGGAATGGAGGTCGCCGTGGCCTTAAGTTAGGAACTTAGGAATTTGCCTGGAGTAGAACAGGGGAAACCACAAAAAAACACTTTCAAGGATAGTTTCACTCAGCGATGGGTAGCTGGAGCAAGTTCGTAGATTACAGGTTCGAATCCCTACGCTGAGTGTGTTTTACCACACTGCCTCCATGCAAACGTCCGGATAGTCCTTATTTCAAATCCCACTTACTCCACTCCCACCCTTGTACATATGTGTTAACAGTCATCTCGTTGATATCCTCGTGCTGTTTTGACGTACAAACGATAATAAAAGGAAGCCCACCCCAGGCAGGTTAGCTTGTGACTTTTATAAATTGAGATTGCAGAACCATCCACCTCAGCTGTTGTATTATGCATCAGTCACGGCTGTCGATAACTCTCTGTCACACGCAAGCGGCTAGCTAATTCAGCCTGGGGTCACAATAATAAACAGCTATCCTCCACACAATGAGTGTCCCTCTCCCGATATCGTACACTCGCTTGGTGACTAGCTGGAGGAGCGAAGCGTCATGGACTAGCCTTATAACTGGCCAATACGGTGCTACAACCTTAAAAGAGAGTATGGAGGCCTGGGTTCGATTCTCGGTTCTGCCAACAAATTCAATTTTGATCTGAGAGCTGGAATGGGGTACACTCAGCCTCATGAGGAAAAACTGAGAAGAGGCGATTCCTACCACAACCGTCCTGGAAATGGTTCTCCGTGGTTTCCCACATCTACTCCAACAACAAATCCCGGGATCGTACTTAACATAAGAACACGGCCGCTTCATACCCAAATCCTAACTTAATTACAAATACGCTCACTACTACAGATATCAGGTTATCAGACAAATTATACACACACCCAAGTACACGGGACTACATGACCACGATGTCACAAAACCCCAAAAAGAATCAACAACAATTAAAAGAGATTATGGAATTAGATGTATTATTTCCCTCTCACTCACACTCATTATATCCTGTAATTAGCTTCTTCCTTTTCTATCCCCGCGTTGTTACCATTTCCTAATAATGCAAAGTGATGTGTCTGAGCCTTCTGTCTTTTGACTGGTTTGATGCAGTCCTCCATGCTGCCTTGTCCTGGGCTATTCGTTGCTTCTCTATATAGCTACCACACCCTACATCCGAGGCAATCTGTTTATCATATTCTAACCTCGGAACACCCCTACAGTTCTTATCCTCGACCCTTCCTTCCATAACTGAGTTTGCTATTCCTGAGTGTCTTAGTATGTGTCCTACCAATCTATCTCTTCTCTTCATTAACAGTCGCCAGAAACATCTCTTAATATCTCTTCATTTGTAACCCTATCTACCCATCTGATCTTCATAATCTCCTGTAACACCACATTTCAAACGCTTCAATCCTCCTCTTTTCTGCTGCTCCACTAGTCCAAGTTTCACTTCCATAGAGCGCCATGATCCAGACAAAGGCTTTCAAAAATTACTTCCTAATACCTAAATGTATATTCGATGTCAACAGATTCCTTTTCTGTAGAAATGCATTCCTTGCCTGTGCTAAACTACTTTTTATATCCTCTTTGCTTCGTCCATCACTGGCTATTTAGCTTCCTATTTTTGTTTTACATTCATTAATTTTCAGCATGAATTATTTCCTCAAGACAGAATCCATACCATTTAAATCTCGTTCAAGGGCGTGGTAGCGCAGCGGTCTAGCTATCTGCCTCTCACCAAGGTCAACCGGGTTTGATTCCTAACCAAAGTATGTGAGATTTTCGAAGTGAAATGCCATCTCATGTGATTCGGGTTCCACGTAAAAAGGAGTTCCCGTGGCTCATGATCACGAGATTAACGGTCACGTAAAACTTCAAGCATCATAAAAAACTCATTCAAATCCCCCGGTGTGTCGGCTAAGATGACAAAGTCATCAGCAAAGTGATAAATCTAATAAAATGATTGCTAGTCTTATCTTATGGAGAATCTTCCGCGATGTAAATTAAAATTCATAAATAATTAATACAAGTTCTAATTTTCAAAATTTTAGCTCGAATTCATATTTTTGCAAGGATTTTAAAAATCAAAATAAATTAAATATTTAATTGCCTGATGTTGACAGGATAATCGCTCTTCCCTGGGCACTGAATTTTACAAAAGAAGAAAGCTACATTTTAAGCCTATTTATGAAAAAAATAGACTTATGAGATCACCTTTTGTCCGTGTGCATATGCGTGTGCGTGCGTGCGTGCGTGTGTAATAAAATCTAAACGGCTGAAGCTATTTCAATGAAACTCGTTAAGTAGTCTACAGTAGATACTACTACCTCGTCCGTCATCGACCGTGCCTTTCAAATTTGAATACGTTTCACCAATCCAACATGGCGGCCGCTCGAAATATTTCTCTGGCATTCTATACCTCTACAAGAGTAACATATATGCTGTACGGTGATCAGGGTACTACTAGAAGTTCGTTCATTCGACTTTCATAAACCTGTTGAGTACATAACGAACAAAGCGAACTTGAAACATTTCAATAGACTTTTCTCGTGATTTAACCATCCTATTATTATTAGCGAATGGCAAGGAAATTATATACATAATATATACAATATATACACAATAACAAAAAACATTGATTCACGTCAGGCATTAGAGTTATCCATCAAAGCTGAATGTCCAACTTTTGAACCCACTGCAGTGCCTCCGCTGTTGGTGATACAAAGTCTTCCAATCTACCTGGATAAGCCCGTAGTTGACACCCGCTTAAAATGTGGAGAATGGTCTGGCGAGGGGCTCCACAATCATATTCTGGAGAAGGTACAAAGTTCCATTTATAGAGGGAATCCCTGCACCTTCCATGACCTGTCCTGATCCTGTTCAGTCTGGACCAAGTTGCACGCGGTAGTTTGAATCCGTTAGCAATTTTTTCACCTCTGAAGATGTTATGTAGGGGCAAGTCAGTGGAGTTATTCCAGCGGCCTTTCCATTCCTCCAAAGCATCGAAGTTGGTGCATGTCTTCAGAGCTGCATCACAAAGAGGTGGATGTCGTGATTTCAATCTTTGGAGACTAAGAGCTGGTATGTCGTCTAGAACAGGTAGCAGAGGATTCTTGCAGATCTTGTTATACTCTCGAACAAGAGCACTGGATCTTCTTAAGTCAGGTGGCATTATACCAGACAATAGTGGGAGCCAGTGGACTGGAGTTGGTCTGATGGTGCCAGATATAAGACGCATGCTGGTATTCAATTGTGGGTCAATATACTTCGTATACAGGCTATTAAGCCACACTGGAGCACAATAGTCGGCAGTAGAGAAAACCAGTGCTAAGGCTGAAGAGCGCAGGATGTTCGCAGCAGATCCCCAGGTAGTACCAGTTAGCTTCTGAATAACATTGTTTCGGGTTTTCAGTTTCTTCGACAAGTTCAAAAGATGTTGCTTGAAGGATAAAGTCCGGAAACCTATTGTGATTAAGTACTCTATTGGAAAAGGTAATATTTAGTTTGAAGTTAGCAAGCCGGTTAGTCAAATGGAAGCAAGAGACCTCCGTCTTGGCTGCACTGGGTCTGAGTCTCCAGTTCCTGAAATATTCTGTCAGGGTGGATAAGTCCTTAATCAAAATGTCTTCAGTTTTCTCAATGATCTTGTGTTGTGTGGCTAGGGTCAAGTCATCAGCATAGCAGAACTTTCTGGATATTGTTTCTGGAAGATCAGAGATGTATAGATTAAACAGTAGTGGCGACAAAACTGATCCCTGGGGCAAACCATTATGCAGTTTTCTCACTGAGCTTTTCTTTTCACCTAAACAGACCTGAAATTTTCTGTCACTGAGCATGTTGTTGATAATCTGTGCAATTGTTCTGCAGGGTATAGCTCTGAGTAATTTATACATCAATCCTTCCTTCCATACGGTATCAAAGGCAGCAGTGAGATCCACAAAGACAGCAGATGTTTTAAGCTTTTGCTGGAATCCGGTCTCAATGTAAGATGTTAATGAAAGTACTTGATCACAGCAGTTTCGGTTAGGTCTGAAGCCTGCCTGATCCACAGGAATGAGTTCTAAAATGGTTGACCCAATTCTGTTGTAGATAAGCCTTTCAAAGAGTTTGTAGCAACAGCTAAGGAGGGCTATGGGTCTGTAACTTTCAGGTATATTTGCAGGTTTTCCAGGCTTCAATATGGAAATGATTTTAGCTTTCTTGAAGTCGGGTGGGATTTGTCCAGTCTGGAGAATATCTGTGAAGAACTGTGCCATCCATCTCTTTGCATTGTTTCCCATATGTATGAGGAATTCTGCATGAATTCCATCGAAACCAGGTGCCTTGCCAGGTTTTAGTTCTTTGAGGGCCTCTTGAACATCAAAGGCTGTAAAGGGACGTGAATAGCTAGACATGCGAGGTGTTGATGATTTCAGAGCACGAAGCTGGTATCTAACATACTTCGTATGCTTCTTGTCAGATGGAGCTCGGGAAGTTGTTACAATATGGGAAGCTATTTGGTCTGGTGTCACCTGAGGTTGACTCTTTACTACTGGTGTACCTCCTCCTAGCCTTCTAAGAAGACCCCAGGCTTTTCTGCTAGAATGAGTGAAATCTAAGCTTTCGGCTGTTTCAACCCATCTTTGTCTTCGGCAGTCATCCAAACTAGCCAGAAGTTTGTCAGCCGTTTCTGCATCTCTGTTTTGTTTTGTTCGAAATTCTTAAACAATTCCTCCTCTAGGTATTCCAGCCAGGAATATATTCTTTCCGATAGCCCCTGGGCATACAAGACGTTGATAGTTTTGGTGATTTGGGGGAATCCAACGAATGCATTTATCAAGCTCCACAGAGAATGCAGACCAATCGGCTTTCTGGACATTTCACCGGGGACGTGGCGGTGATCGTATAATGGGAACTGTGATACCAAATTTGAGTATTACTGGTCTATGCTGGCTATGAGGGAAATCTCCCATCACTTTGCGTGTAGTGAGCAATAGATTTCCATTTATATTGGAGCTGACAAAGCATAAATCTGGATTCGAATCTCTACCCCATGCAGCTGACCGAAACGTTCCTTGATCTTTAGCGTCAAATACTAGATGGAGTTTGTTACTTTCGCACCAGTCCATTAATTTAAGTCCACAATCATCTGTTTTAGAATATTTACAGAGTTCATGATGACTATTGAAATCCCCCACATAAATTGCAGGATGTTCTGCAGTTGGTACAACATATTGAGGCCATAAAATGCACGGCGGCTTGTAGATGTTGGCGATTGAGACATCACTCAGTCGGATGACAACCTGATGAACGTTTTATTCTGTGCTTTGAGATAGTAGCTCAGCTTCTTTGATGTTATTACGGACATATGTCGCCACTCCATATGCTTCATGGTAAGTTGCTCCTAGTGCCGTGTACCCAGCAATAGGACCTCTAGTACGGAGTTGTTCTTCATTAGCAGCATGCGTCTCTTGAAGGACAACAACATCTATGGTGTTCTCTCTGAGCATTTTTGAGAGATAATCACACTTTGCTCTACTGATGCTTTCTATATTGAGTTGGAAAATGCGAATAGTGGGACCAATGTTTCCTGTTAAAGAGCTCTGAGAAGAGCTGTTTCCGAATGGTGTATTTGACATAATTTGATAGCCAGGAGATCCTAGGATAGACTGGCTGCCTATTGCCGTTGCTCGCTTAGCACCACCCGGGGGACACGTGCAGGGCAATGAGAAGGTAAATCCTGCGGACGTGAGCAACGTTCAACCATCCTATCGCAGTGATACAGTACCGACAGTAGTGGCTACGCTGGCTAACGCGCAGCATTAAGTCATGGGGCCAAGCTCTCTGCTGACTCGGTAGATGCGTGGGTTCGAGCCCCACCGTCGGCCGTCCTTGAAATGGTTTTCCGTGGTTTCCCATTTTCAACACCAGGCAAATGCTGGGACGGTACCTTCTGACAGGCCACGGCCGCTTCCTTCCACATCCTTGCCCAGTTTCATTCACCATCATTCATTTCATCTCTCTAACTCCTCTCATGAGGTTGGCATCAGGAAGGGCATCCGGCCGTAAAAACCATCGCCACAAAGACTTCCATCCCATCTCATCCCCGACCCCGTTGGAAAAAACGGGAATAATAAGGGGTAGACATACATCGCAGTGATACAGCAAATGTTTATACACATTGCAATGCACTGACAACTAATTTAGTTCAGTTGTTTACATTACCTCAAGATGGTGGCTGCGCAAAATTTTAAAATTAAGTTCTAATTTCTTGTGTCCTAATCAGGCGATTGAAGTGAAAGTTTGAATAATGAACCTACGCAATAATCTTCATCTAATAGTACATAACGCTATGGCCTACACATATAACAATCCAACATGGCAACCATCCGAAACTAACTAACTAACTAACTAACTACAGCATTTAAATGGAATTTACTCGCGATTTAATCATCCGAGCGCGGTGAAATTTGTTACGGTATATCTTCATACATGCCTTAATAGCCTTCGTATACTGACGTCTAATTAAACTCAATTGTTTTGATAACCCCAATATGGCGGCTGCGAAATTTTAAAATTAAGTATTTATTTCTTGTGTCCTAATCATGTGATCGAAGTGAACGTTTATATAATGAGCCTACACAATAATTTTCATCGAATGGAACATAACCCTATGGCATACACATATAACAATCCAAAATTGCGACCATCCGAAATATTTAGACGGTTCTCAATATCTACTCATCTATTACAGCAATCAAACTGAATTTTTGTATGTTGATAGAGTCTATTAACTTATGTTCACCTATGGATCATTTAGTAACCTAGTGAGCAACAAAACCAACATGGAGGTGACGCGAAACTTAAATATTTAAATGGATTTTTTTCGCGACTTTTCATCCGAGCGCTGTGAATCGTGGCTCGGTATATCTTCATACGAGCCTTAATATGGTGACGTCTAATTTTATGAGAACTAAAAAATGGCAGCTGTGCAATTATTAAAAATCTCTTTCTCATTTCTCGTGTCCTAAGTAAGACTAGTAAGATATAAGAAAATAGGCTATTTAGTACTTCACGGAACTACTTGCTAAAATTGAATATGACTACTTCGTGGTGTAACGGCTAGCATTATTATTTCATTCCTTCGCAGGGCAATTGCTCCTGCGACAGCGGGCCGGGCCCCCTTAGACGGTTTCGCCGTCTATTCGAGCCAAGGAGATATGGTTTTAGGGAGAGGTGTAAATTTTGGTGATGGGGGGATTTGGTTTTAGAATTTGGATGATGTGTGTTTGATTTGAGCTCCTGATTTCCGCAATACAAGCTTTAAGCTCGCATTATAGTACTGCAGACAATGCTGAGTACTCCACTTGCTCTTACCTAGCGAGCAATTAGATTGGAAGTGAGATGACAATCGTTTTCTGTGTGCGAGGAAACTATTCTCCAAATATGTGCATGAATTCTTGGTTATCTTGTATGACTCATGTCATGTTGCCAACCTGCGGAGAGACAGCACAGTGTACTTCTTAAGTGGCTCTAACAGCATTACTGCTCAGTTAATGGTAAACATCCGGGCACATGAAACTAAACATCCACAACACATTACCTGACAAAATAAGATGGTGCGGGAGAACCAGAACATCTAATATTTTATTCGTCTATTTTTTTATTGATAAATATTAATTTATTACATTTGCATTACTTTCTTAATGTCCTAATAGAATGATATTACTTAATAACCAGCATATTAAATATCTGACTCTTATTAAGCTAAGGAAATAAAATAAAATTTGTCTTCGCATATCATACAGCTGATGGAGAGGAATCTTATCCTTGAAGAGTTTAGAGAGGGCCCTGTCAAGCGATGGAGGTGTTTTGTTTCGGATTATTTTTCAGTTTACATTCAATTAATCGTTTGTAGAATCTCCCAAATGCGTATCACCATCGAAGAGATTCTCGAAATTAGAAGCTCAACAGCATTGGTTAGTTTGAGATCTCGTACTGTAGTTATCCATATGGAGGTAGGTCACACCTTCCTTTTTCACCAAAGACGACTGATCAATGTCATGATATTGCTTCGTATTACCTAGCACCATATGGAAACGTCCTTCTCCTCGGATATAAGATAGTACCATCCATTTAGTTCCAATGTCAGTTTTGTAGGGCATAGACAATCAGAATTTGATCCGGCAGTCTGATGCATTAATTTGTGATATTATATTGTACTAGCTGAAGTACCCGTGCTTCGCTACGCGTCATAAATAAAATAAAATGTGAAGGTGACAGTTAAAATAGGGGATTGGCGAGCTGCTGCGCAGAGGGAGATTTAGGATGGAACATTTTGTCCAAATACACCACTCGGCGTTGACCGTGTTTTATAGCACAAATTTAGGTTTTACTCGCTAACCGTTGGAGATGCCTATCGGATAGAAAATGTAATTTTAAACCTCGTATATGCCATCAAAAGTTTGCTATTTCTTAGCGTTCTCTTTTTATTTGGAATGGAAATATGAAAATTTGAAACCAAAGGGTGTAGTGACGTCACTAAAATGGCCGCCATCTTTAAATAGTGCAAAGTATTGAAATCAAAATTAACCTATATGTTAACCAGATAATTCAGCTACTTCCATGTAAAATTCATGTAAATCGGACCAGTGGTACTTGCGTGATTGAGTAATAAACAGACACACACCATCTCATTTTTAGCCTCGCTTCGCTCGCGTCATAGTCGTGTCATATTGTTATTCAATGAAATGCAGGTTTAACCCCGTTAACACCCCTTTAGAACCTGAATATCCAAAAATCCCTCCTTAGTAGACGTTTCGACTCACAACACACATATCCCCAAAATATCATTCATCTAACATTAATAGTTTGGGTTGGTCGATGAGAGTGAACATCCAAAAATCCTTCCTTAGTGGACGTTTTTCTTCCAGAATTTCACCCCTCCCCATAGGCCCCTTAAATTGGATTTATGAAAAAACGGTCGAACACCTATTTATTTTATTTATTTATTTATTTTTAAGCTGATTGATTTCCTCCGAGTTTCAAACTCCTCGCCTATGTCGTTTAAGAGATACACGCTCCGTTAAGAATCTTTCAACCCCCACTTTTCATCCCTTTCACCTCATAATATACACCACATCGAAAAACCATTAGACATGTATCAGCTTATTTTTAATGATTAGTATATATGCCAAGTATCACATCCCCAAATGAAACCACTCGTGAGATATTGTTATTCCATGAAATGCACGTTTACCCCCTTAACACCTCTTTAGAACCTGAATATCCAAAACTCTTTCCTTAGTGGACGTTTTCGACATACAACGAACATATCCCCAAAATTTCATGTTTCAAACTTCAATAATTTTGGCTGGGCGATGATGAGTGAGTCAGTCAGTCAGGACATTTTCTTTCATTTGTTTTTCTTCAGAATTTCACCCCTCCCGATGAACCCCTTCAATTTGATTGATCAAAAAAAACTGTCGAACAGCTATTTACTTACTTTAAAGCAGTTTTTCCCCCTGAGTTTGATGAGTGAGTCAGTCAGTCAATCAGTTAGGACACTTTTTTTCCTGGTTTTTTTCCAGAATTTCACCCCTCCCCATGGGCCCCTTAAATTGGATTTATGAAAAAACGGTCAAACATATATTTACTTATTTTTTATGATGATTTCTTTCCGCTGAGTTTCAAACTCCTCGCCTATGTCGTTTAAGAGATACACGCTCCGTTAGGAATCTTTCAATCCCTACTTTTCACCCCTTTCACCTCATAATATACACCACATCGAAAAACCATCCGACTCGTGTCTTCTTATTTTTAATGATGAGTTTATGTGCCGAGTATCACAATCCCCAATGAAACCAATCGGGAGATATTGCTATTAAATGAAATGAAGGTCTACCCCCTTAACACCCGTTTAGAACCTGAATATTCAAAAAATCCTCTCTTAGTGGGCATTTGCGGCCCTTGGGGAAGCTGCATACCAAATTTCATTCCAATCCGTTTGGTGGTTTCTGAGATTTCGTGATGATTGAATGAGTGAGTGAGTGAGTGGTATTTGACAAATATATAGTAGAAGATAGTGTCATGGCTTTGTTATGCTAAACTCGGTTGACAGTGCTGTGTGAGTAGCTGAGTAACTAACGGGATTTCAAGTAAAGATGCTCATTTTCTATACCGGTAGTGCAGAGCGCAACTGGCATCCAGACGGCCGTGTCTCGACTTGAGCTATGTTGCCACGGAAACTATCTGCCTTGCCATTCCTTCATGAGTATATTTTTTGATTTGATTAGCCTATTTTATGATTTGATTAGCCTGTGCTTGAGTGAAAAAGGGCCGAAATCAGAAGAATGAGAAAGACTATCGAAAATTCATGTAGCCAGCGGTTCCTTTTGGGTCCTAAACTATGTGTATGCAAAATTTGGTTGAGATTGATGGAACGGTGTAGATTTGTATACGGAACCAACCCACCCACATACATACATACAGACTTTCACTTTTATATATAAGATTTCAAGTATCGCGCACGTTTCAACGAGTGGGAACTAAGTGCACTTGCAATTATTGCCATGGTAACAAGATGTCGGTAATATCTCCATACATTACTGTCCACGCTAATTTCAGAAAGACCCTCGACCCAAAAATAACAATGTTTAAAAATAATAGTTAAAAAATATAAGAAACGTGTAGTTTTGCGTGGAATCCGAACCACAGTACATAGCATTTCGCTTCGAAAATCTCACATGCATTGACCGGGATTTGAACCCGGACCACCTTGGTGAGAAGCAAATAGCCACCACGCCCACTTCAAACAGCATACTAGTTGCTTTGGAGCACTGTTGATGTCAACAATAATAATAATAATATTAATAATAATAAATAATAATAATAGTACCGATCCGTATTAATAAGCTATTGCTCAGAATGGAGTCCTCAATCACTGTTGTTGTAATTGTTTTATTAGAGAGACCTAGACATCATGGTTTTTAGCCCCGTGGACTTGGATGTGGGTAGAATTTGGCTGAGAACATGTTAATTTAATGGCTGTATTAGTGTGTGTGTGTGTGTATGTGTACATGTAATTCCCCACATCCGCACTACTGTTATCCACATCCGCCCCGCATCCGCACGATATTTTTCCGCATTCGCACGTTTGTTATCTGAATCTACTGGCAGTATAATAATGGTTTTAATTAGATAAAGCATAAATTACTAACGCAACATATTTAGACATATTTAGTATTTGGAAGGAGGCGGCCGAGGCGTTAAGTTAGAAACAATCCCAGTATTTGCCTAGAGTAGAAGTGGGGAAACCATGGAAAAGCAATTCCAAAATAGGTGAGATGGGAATCGAACCCACATCTTGTCAGTTTTGCTTCACATGGCTAAGTGTACCCCGTTCCAGTCCTTAGACCAGAATTAAATGTCTTGGTAGAGTCGGGAATCAAACTCGGACATCCGGAGTGAGCCAAGACTGCTAGCCACTACATCACGAGGTGGTCGAGTCCTCCATCAGCAGTCAAACATACTGCAGTACCAATTTCAATTACACTGTGTAGGCTATAATACGAGTACTTCTTCCTCAATATGTACAAATTGTGCAATGATTAGCAGACGTCACTCTTGTTTAGTGTTGCCGCTTCTTTGAGAGAGTCTCCCTCCATTGATTACAGCGGTCGCTATTTGTCAATATAATTGGACTCGCAGCCTATATCTGTCACGTCTCGCTGGGCTCATTATAAAGTAAAAATATTGTTGAGTGCTAGAGACAGGAGAAAACAGCACATCCCTCAGCGGTCACACTTTTGTGAGACATTGGCCCTATGGAAAGAACCCTGCGCGTATAAACAAAACGTTATCCGCATCCGACCCGCATCCGCACTACTGTTATCCGCATCCGACACGCATCCGCACTACTGTTATCCGCATCCGCCCCGCATCAGCACGACATTTTTGCGCATTTTCACGTTTGTTATCTGAATCTACTGACATTTCAATAATGCTCAGAATGGAGTCCTCAATCACTGTTGTTGTAATTGTTTTATTAGAGAGACCTAGACATCATTCCTGACCCGGTCGGAGACTGGAAGCAGGCTGTGGATTTTTTTTCATTAGATGAAGCATAAATTACTAAAGCAACATATTTAGACATTTGATGAAAAGTTCGCTCCCTTAGGCTTTGTATGAAATGTACTGTGTTTAAAATGAATGTTGTACAGCCAGAATTGCAACCCTTTCCTGTTCAAAGTGTTAATTATGCTTAATGACATAACTTGAATGAGAGTAGGGGAGCAAGGAGAGTTCTAACGCACTCGGCGTTGCTCGGGCGGTGTTCATGTTAAACAATTAATATTTGGTGAACCCAAAGTCCGATTTTGGCAAATGAGGTGTCGTTGAACTCGGTCTGACGTCCTCTTTCCTATGGACCACACGTTATATTTTTCAAAAAAAAAATGATTTTTTTTGGAAAGTAGGCGATAGTTTGAAAACCAAGCATGATAGAACGTTGTGCCAAGGTTCAAACTAATGGTTTTTATGTCTCATATTTTTTTAATAAAACTTTTTAATTTTTATGTGTTTTTGAAAAAAGTGTAATTTTGAAATTCATATATTTTGGAAACTAAAGAGTTTACAACAAAAAATTGTTTGCCATATATGAATGGCCCTGAACCCCTCTACCCGCAAAATAAATTTCAAGCCTCTAGGACTAAAACTGTGCAGTAGTGCTAGGTTGTAGGTGTTGAGTCACAGCCTACTTTCCTACGAAGTTTGCCGATATCTCCCGAACGCCTGGTCGGATTTTAACGAACGAGGTATTTTTGGCGTTGGGAGGACGTCCTCTTGGCTATGAATGTATGTTGGTATTTTAAAAAAACATTGAAAATTCTTGTTTTTGGATTGGCGCTATTTTGGAAACAGTGAATTTTGGAAAAACGTTTGTTTGACGTTAATGAAAGGTGGGTATGCCCTCTAGGTGGGAAGCAAGTTTCAAGAGTGTAGGAGGAAAAACAAAATGATAGCCTACTTTCTCGCGAACATTGGTGATCATTGGCGAACGAATGGTCGGTATTTAACAAATGAGATGTCGTTGGACTCGAGCTGACGTCCTCTTTCCTATATACCACTCGTCATATTTTTCAAAAAAAAAATGAAAATTTTGTTTTCGAAAGTAGGCGATAGTTTGAAAACCAAACATGATAGAATGTTATGCCATAGTTGAAACGAATGGTCTCTACGACCTTTATTTTTTATAATAAAACTTTTTATATTTTGAGATTTTTTGAAAACACTTAAATATTTAATGTTTACTATTTTGGACACTGGCACGCTGACAAATAAGTTTGTTTGACATACATGAAAGATCCTAACCCCCTCTACCATGAAAATAAATTTCAAGTCTCTAGGACAAGAACTATGTATTTTTATTTTTTATTTTTTATTTTATTTTAAATAAAAGAGTGTTTGTAAACAGAGAGCCGGTAGCGCTTGACGTATGTTCACACGAGGCTATGACTGGCCATAGCGGATACGGGAAATGGCTATTTCGACGGGGCGATGTATAGCAAAACGAGGGGTCGCTTTTCTATATATATTTTCCTATGACAGATGAATGAAGGCGAATATTTTCAACAAATCCCTCATGGCGATCGTTAAAACAGGTTGGTAAACACTGACCAGTAACCAGACAAAATTCATAATGCTATGAGACGAATAAAAATAGTCGACAACAACAGAACTTGTTTTTCTATGTCTGACTGGCAGCTAGAATGGGAAAACAGAATATCTGCTCGAGAGGCTAGCTTGGAGCCTGGCTAGTTGGCTAAGATAATGGAATGTGGTTGAGAGCTGACAACATTGGTGTCATATGATAACAGGTTGGAACCATGTGGCAACTCTGTAAAAAGGTGATAACAGCTAGCTAGGCGAGCAGCAGCAGCAGGCAGGGGCTCCGCAGAGAGGAAAGGGGAAAGAGGGAAGGATGAACACAAAGAGAGAACAGGAAATCACGTGACCACTACAGAGCGATGAGAGGGCGGGGCCAGAGAGCTGGGGAGGTGAGGGGAGGAGTGGAGAACCCATGACAGCCAATAGCTGAACGAGTTGTATGTCAACATGGAGTGAAGGAGTGAGACACAGGTGTGGAGAGAGAAAGACAAACATGTATGGACATGCATGAAGCGCGGGGCGTCATACACAGAGCTCTCGTACATCATGATTCAATAAATAAATAAATAAATAAATTTAAAAATAAAAATGCACAGGTTCACACAACATGTAATTTATTGATCCAAGAATTAAACGTAGAGTTAAATCCTAACCATTTGACATATCGTTTATTTCCTTTTTGTTTCAACACTTTTTCCACAAGATAACGTTTAGGAAATGCTGTTTTTTGAAGTTCATGGAGATAAAATCTACCTTTTATGGGTTGATGGTTGAGGTCTTGGAGTAAATAGGTGACTGGACTGTCCAAGTTGACTTGACGAATTCGAAATATTTCAGTCCCCCACTGAAGCGTGTAACCCTTATTGAAGGCAGACTTAAATTTGCTCACACGAACAAAATCCCCAATTTTCAGTCGGTGACGTTTAGGATCTGCTGTTTTTAGGGGGTTAAACAGTTTATCCAGCCGCTGAATATTTTTGGTCACGAGGCGTGATTTGGTCCCAATGGTTCTATGTTTGGTGTCATTGTAACGTGACACTAGCTCAGGTAACATGTCCAACCAGCGATAAGTGCCCTGAGCGGTAAACGCTTTCCACATATGGGTTTTCAATGTTCGGTTAAACCGCTCGACCACGCTGGCTTTGAGATTGCTGTACGTGGTGTAATGGTGAATATCCTTAGATTTGAGGAAACTGGAGAAATCCTTGTTAAAAAATTATTTTCCCTGATCGGTTTGTAGCAACTGAGGTTGGCATTTGGAGTGTTGAATAGTATGTTGAAAGGCCTTGGTGACTAGTGGACCAGCCTTGCGACGCACTGGTTCAACAAAGGCCATTTTGGAATAGACATCAATGACAGTCAACATATAGCGTACACCGTCGTTAACGTCAGCATAGGGTATCATTTCAACTAAGTCAGCCTGCCAAAGTTTATCCACACCTCGTGAAATCACCTTGAGTCGCGGATAGTGACGCCTAGCTGGGCGATGCAACTCGAGAGCAATACCCATTTTAATGGGTGAGGGCTTAAACAATAATTTTGGCATTTCGAATTTCTTGTTCAATTTCTTGAATTCTCCAATCGTGACCGGTATGGCCGGCTTGACGTGAAACATGCAACAACTGTAGCCACTGGATGAGCTTATTGGGATTGTGCCAGTAGGTAACATCCACAAGGGGTTTTAATGGTTTAAATGTCACTCCCGAAGCGGACACTTTACGACGAGTACTTTGACTGGTGGGAAACATTTTTGCAATGATGGTTTTATATTTTTGAAATATATTGGCATTCACTTGTTGAGCTGGATCATACTGTCTTTTGTGGGCATGGGTATCCAATAAAATGGATTTATATTTGCCAAGTTCCTCTGACGTATAATCATGGAATGAGGGTGTTCGAGAGGAGAGCAGCTTTAACAGTCCTGGCGTCAATTTATAGTTGATGTTCTTAATGACAGCTTTAGTACGAGCAAATTTAATGGAGGAATCCCCAATTTTAAAACTATCATCCTCATAGCGAACACCATACGTGGTATCTGTGTTTCCAATAAATAGATCAATGAGATAGGGTTCTAGTGTTAATCCATAATATTTTATTAAAATGTTTTTCAGTTGAGCTTTAGTTTGAGGGGTGGCCAAGACTTGTGAAAACGGAGACGATCTGGAAGGGCAAGTTGTTTCGACCATGGCCAAGGATTTCTTTTTTCTCAAAAACTCTGCAAGGGGTGCGGCCTTTTTTTGAGGCGTAAACACTTGTTCCTCGTCATCCTCAACTTCGCTAACACTAGTCAAACGTTCCTGTTCCTCTTCCT
This sequence comes from Meconema thalassinum, assembly GCA_946902985.2. Taxonomy (NCBI): domain Eukaryota; kingdom Metazoa; phylum Arthropoda; class Insecta; order Orthoptera; family Tettigoniidae; genus Meconema; species Meconema thalassinum. The sequence goes on from OX336393.1 coordinate 185,033,146, forward strand.
CTTCCTCTGGGTCCTCGTGAAGCGTCTCAGTGGATTGTGAAACGGTGGGTAGCGTTTCAGATGGCTTGAAAGAGGGTTTCAAAATGGCTTTTTAGCGGAGGTGCTAAATGATGTTGAATAAGCAAAGCATGATCCGCACGTGATCATTTCAATTGACGGAACTTTTGGCGAATAGTATTTTTTGCTCTAATAATATGCTTTTTCAATTGACTCTCTGTTAACGCCTTGGTGTCTTGACAAATGACTTGAGAGGGAATGAGACAGGGCCTTAAATACCAATAAAATGATCAAACCCTAAGCTATATCGTTCTTGGTTGAGTTCACTTTGTTTGTCAATCACTAAACAGGCATGACATTGAGTGTTCCAGCACTTGCCACACAATTCAGTAAACATTTGAAAGGTCATATCCGGATTCACATGTTCATTATAAATGTGACGACTGTTCCTCTCGTCTTGGCGAAATAAATCAATGACATTGGCATTGTCACGAATCAACTGTTTGGACATTTTAAAATACGTTTGTCCAAGATAAAAACAATCGACATGTTTGTCAATGTATCGACCTCATGGACCTGGGCTGCCCCTGCCCGCAAACGCTGATGGATACTTGTTCCTATGGCAACATTACCAATACAGCCCTAGCGCATGCGTGGCATCTCTTTCATTGGTTAACCACCCATGACTGCTGGGAGTTGTTGAACAAAATTATAACTCAATATTTACCTGTGAATGACGCCAGTGAGATTTCTACAAGCGACGTGTAAACATCTACTACGCGTGATACCATGGAGAAAGGCTATGCTACGGACAAAGCCATCGGAAAGTTATTTGTATGCAAAAAGAAACTAGACAGTTTTACCAAAGAAGAGCTCTTGGCGCTGCCCAAGTCGTCCATATATTATATGGCCGCCAACGCGGTGATAGAAATCTGGCAACATGTACCAAAATCATGGACTCAAGACCCTGTGTTGAGTGAATTGCAACCCTGTACGGATTACGATCACCATAAGCAAGTGGCCATGGCAAAAATACCCTCTATGCGTCAGTGCGCGACTTGTCAGCTAGTGAAACAGTATCACGGTCATAAAAGTCCGTGTAAAGACTTTGTTGAATCATTCCACGGGTGTCATGGCGAGAAAAAGCAACAACAACAACAAACACAAACATTGTCCACAGAGGAGGAGGAAGACCAAACCTTTTCACCATCGATGGAAAAGGATATGCCAGACCTGTACTGGCAGTGGCGTCATTGACAAAGTGATTCAATACTTACCTTTCGAAATCCATCTTCCAGGTTATCGTTTTTGTGGCCCTGGAACTCACCTTGAAAACCTTTTGCAGCGTGGTGATGTACCCATTAATCTTTTGGATCAAGCATGCAAAGAACATGTCCTATCTTATCACCATAGTCATCCTGGTTTAAGACATGTGGCAGATAAATTGTTATTGAAAAAAGCTAAACAACGTTTCACATCCAGTGATGCCTCAGTGGGTGAAAGAATGGCAGCCCTGATTGTGATGAGTATTATGAAAGGAAAGTTGATGATGCATAGACATGAACATTAAGGAATTGAGGAGTGAGGAATTGGGATGTGTTTGTATTCTATCAACATTCTCGACATGCACACTCATCCCGAAATAACTTTTTTTTAGTCTACCATTTACGAATTACATTACAAACAATAACTTGAGTTACTAAAAAAATGTATTACTTATTTTATATTTTCAAAAAACTACAACTTTGTACAGCTTTAAAAGAATCAAACTATATACCATTTTCCAATTCCCAACTCGGTTAAATTTAAAATAAAAAATTAAAATGACGTTGCATAGGACTTTTAAAAGAGCAAAAGGTCCAAGTGGGTTGTCACTATTTACAAAATCTACTATTTAGAATGACAATAAAAAATATTTACAAAATACTATATCTACAAGTTACAAAAAACATGTCCCTAAACGAACAAACAGAAAAATCACACCTCCTCCTCCTTGCTGTCATAACCCCAGGGCAGGCTGGTGAGCAAGTCATCAGCCCACACACGTTTGTTATCCATGGAGGCGAGGGTGCGTTTTCTCTTTTCCACAAGATACAAATGATGGTTGCTGGATTGTATCCTGCACTGTGTATGGGACATAACTTTGCCAGTGCTTAAAACCGCTAAGTAATCGTCTACACGTAGCGATTTTACCACTGCCCTACCTACGCCTTTTGCTCTTTTGGCTTCCTTACAGTCTAGTGTGCGATAAGCATACATTTTCGAGGCCAAACCTACGAATTCCGTCATAAGGGAATCACCGCATTCATCTTTTAAAACGCCCATTTCCTTCTCGTCTTTATGGGCAGCTGAAACACGTTGTCAGCGCTATACGAATAGGTGTCGAACCAGTCACTATGCTGCCTCATGACGTCATAGGGGTTGCATTGGCGAATCTGGTAAATAAATGAGTCCGTATCCATATACAAAAGGGAGACGTCCTCAAAATGGCGTTTGGCAAACTCATAGTGGAATCGATACATGAGCGATTTAGAAAAGTCTAAAATGACTTGGCCCACGTAAATGGGCTTATCCATGGTCACGCTGGTCTTACTCAATTCAATGGTGGCCAAATCCTCATCGATAATGTTGATCGATTTGAAATTTGGTTTGGCAATGTACCGCCGGGCATCGTAACGTCCTTCCCAGACATTCACCAATTTAATGTCACGGTATTTGCGGACATTCTCCATGGACTTGCCGTAGATGCAGTTGTTCATTAATTTGAAAAAATAATTTCAAACTGCTGTGTTGCCATTTGTCGGTGCTCTGTGTTGAGTTGCATGTATGGCTTGAGCCATGGTTTTTGGGCAAAGGAAATAACCCTATTGATTTTCTTCAACACCAAGCCCTGGGCGAGACATTGCACCAACATTTTGATATGTAGCACATACCGATTTTTGTTGTAAAGTGTGCCCATAAGTTTTTCAATTTTCACTTTACTGTCAGGGGGAACCATTTGCTCAAGGCAGAATGGGAAATTGGCATGTTGATCATACAAGGATGAGGGATATTCAATATCTACTTCTAAGACATATCCACGGCCTGTTTCTTGGCTAGCCTTGATCACATCAAATTCTAACACTAGTTTGTCTGTCAGCCATGCAAACTTGCCATAGGGCAAAGGCTGACTCATGGCGTAACCATACAAATTATTCACTTCATACTACATTAAGTACGATTCTGGTTTGTCTGGTGAATAATCAGGCATGCAGACATTGTTCGCTTCGGCATGGTGCTGGTTAAGCGACACAAAGCCACCGCGAAAGCCCTTTTCAAAAAATAGAACCATGTCTACATCAGTGAGTAAATCCAATTCCCCTTGAGTGTATTTTAAAGCGGCATCAAACGAGATCCCAGGACTCGTATAATAGTGAGCTGGGTCAAGACCATAAATGTGCTGAGACAACTCACGAAATTTTTCAAACACATCGGTGAGCAGCAATACATCCAGTTTTAGGTAATGCATAGCATATTCACTTAGCGTCTTAATGCCAAACACTCGCCAAACTTGACATGCATTAGCATAGTCTTCATCGGAAACGGTACTACGTGTTAGTTTCGAGTAAAATTTCTCTTGTGGTGGGAGTTTTGTTTGCTTTAACACGTCCCAGCTGTTGCAGAAATCATACGGGAATATACCTTTCCGAATGCACAATTGAAATTGCTTAGGATCATTAAAATGCATTCTGGTATTTTTTAATTCCTCCTCATTCAAGCCATTCACAAGACTGTCTAGCGAGGATGCCATAAACTTAAAGGAATCCAAAAATCGAATGCTAAAGTTGCTCTACCGCCATGTCAGGGCTGTAAAACGCTCATGGTTTTGGGGGATAATGGTAAACGAGCCCTTGTTGACATGACCCAATTCACGAATCAAAAACTGAATGTCATAATTTGCCAGATTGTGGAAAAAAACACTGATGAAACGAGGAGCTGAAAAGTTCAAATTGCATTTACTGTGCGCAGCTCCACGAAACTCTCCCGTAAAGTGTGAGTGATCACGAACTGTGTCTTCAGCACTGATCAGTGGCTTTTCGCAAATATGGCAAGCTGTGGCATGCTCATACTGCTGTTGCTGTTGTGGCGTTAGGCTCATGGGTACTGGGTGATCCGGTAATCCCTGTACGCGGTCGGCCAACTTAACAAGTTCATCCAAAAACCATCTGGCACAATCTGGCCCCTCACGGTATTTGTAAACGGATTGTGTGGGGTCATAGGCACACGCCACATTAAATCCTATGGCAAAAGGTTCATGTTTTTGAATGGGTGTGGTTGAGCTAATGGTGGGATCTGGTTCACATCCCGCCATGGGTGTAGTGAGTGCTTCGAAATATGCATACGCCACATTGGGGACAGTGTCACGCTCGTGAATGTCCTTAAACTTCAACACAGCCTTGTCCCCTTGTGGCAATATCAATCTCACCGCTTCCTGAGAAACGCAATCTACCCTATGACGTTCCAAAAGCGTAGGGTTTCCAAAATATTGCAAGCAACGGTCACAAATATGCTTTTTATTATGTTGTTTGGAGATTTGACTGCTTAGCAATCTACTCAGGCTTTTAATGAGGCAATAGTGATTCACCTCTCCCACAGATAAATACAAAAGATGAATGTGATGTCGTTTTGGTTCTTTTGTGGCATAAAGAGGACCCACAATCTCATCACCATCAAGGCCATACACCATGAACGAAAAGTTCTGGTTGTCTTGTCCAAACCTATGGATCTCGGTTAAGTCCATAGGGAACGATACTCGAGTTAAATTTAAAGTTTGTTTTAATTAATCAAACTTGGCCTTGTACATTCCTGGTCGACAACTGTCACTTTGTGCTGGCTGCAAATATCCAGCCACACACCACAAGAAGCAATCATTGTCATGATTCTTTATATTCACCACAGCCTTTTTCGAAGCTATTGCTGGTGGTGTTTTAATATAGCTAGACCCAGCATTCAACGGGTTGAAATGACAAATGTTGATTTGCAGGTAATGGATCTTGTCTGACGCTAAACAACTTGGTCCTTGTTGCAGTTTATCAAATTTTGATAGCAAGGCATTGACCACATGGGATTGATACCACTCGTTCAGATTATCGGCTATCAAAAGCTCTTGCATTTTACTGCCAATATAAAATGTTTTTATGCTCACCGTCCTTGTTTTTATAAATTAAATCGCACACGAGTTGTGTATTGACCTTTAAAGCCGTATGCAACCTTTGCGCTGTACACATTTGTTCTTTAAAATTTCAAAACATGATTCCATAAAGTCTTTTGGGATCAAACTCTCTCTAACATTCACTATTCAGCCAGAGCATACACGTGACTTGAAACAGGACTCGAGAGGCTCCCAAATTAATGTATCAGTAGCAGTGGAAAAAGACATGATTTTTATAAAAAGAACAATCTCACCAGAGTTCTCAGCCGGAGACTGCCTGGTAAGCAATAGCCCCAAACACACACGTTGTGGGTTTTCAGCAGTGGCTGTAGTGGACAAGCCTTTTCCAACACACACTAACAAAAGAAATAAAATAAATCATTATGAGTATATCTATTTCAAATAGCACCTTTCATAAACAAAACAATAAATAAATAAAATAAAAATAAAACAGGTTTTATACATAACAATAAAATCTTACCTTGCTTTGTAAAAAAAAGCCCTGCGTTTGCCTTTCCCTAGGTTCAAGTGGAATGGGGTTTCTGTCTCCCAACACCAGGTATGCCAATTATCTAAAACAAAAAAATAACAATCCATCAATCAAATGGTAAACCAATAGTCATTTAATCATTGATTAGCATAAAATAAACTAAACAGTGTTATTCCAACACTTACCTCAAATATATAATGTATCCAATATAATAACCAACTGGGGTTGAGCACACGAATGCAATTAATTTTATACACATAAGACACAGCCTATGTTAACACAGTAACGTGTAAAACAGTTATGACTGACTGTGTGTCATAACATGATCAACACTCTAATACCCCCTGCCCTCCTCTCCTCGCCCAGACCCTCGCCCTGTGTCCCTCTTACCACAGCTGTTAACATCGCTCTTGCTCTGCAATTGGCTATGGCAATGGTAGGGGGAGGAGTTATACACGCTTACAGCATTATTTCTCTGACGTCGTTGCGATATTGTTCGACCTTCAACTCACCTCTACGTCACTGTAATTTTCCATTGGCCTGTTGTCTCGTCCGCTTACATTCCTGAATCGCGATAACATGTTACATCCTGTCACCCAGCCAGCCAGGCACCAAGCAGACCACTCGACCTGATATTCTGTTTTCCATTCTTGGCTGCCAGTCAGACATAGAAAAACAAGTTCTGTTGTTGTCGACTATTTTTATTCGTCTCATAGCATTATGAATTTTGTTTGGTTACTGGTCAGTGTTTACCAACCTGTTTTAACGATCGCCATGAGGGATTTTTTGAAAATATTCGCCTTCATTCATCTGTCATAGGAAAAAAAATATCGAAAAGCGACCCCTCGTTTTGCCATACATCGCCCCGTCGAAATAGCCATTTCCCGTACCCGCCATGGCCAGGCATAGCCTCGTTGGAACATACGTCAAGCGCTACCGGCTCTCTGTCTACAAACACTATTTTATCTAAAATAAAATTAAAAATTAAAAAAAATTAAAATGCATAGTTCTTGTCCTAGAGACTTGAAATTTATTTTCATGGTAGAGGGGGTAGGAATCTTTCATTTATGTCAAACCAACTTGTTTGTCAACGTGCTAGTTTCCAAAATAGTAAACATTCAACATTTAAGTGTTTTCAAAAAATCCCAAAATATAAAAAGTTTTATTATAAAAAATAAGGGTCATAGAGACCATTCGTTTCAACTATGGCATAACATTCTATCATGTTTGGTTTTCAAACTATCGCCTACTTTCGAAAACAAATTTTTTCAAAAAAAAATGAAAAATATAATGAGTTGTCTATAGGAAGGAGGACGTCAGCTCGAGTCCAACGACACCTCATTTGTTAAATACCGACCATTCGTTCGCCAATGATCACCAATGTTCGCGAGAAAGTAGGCTATCATTTTGTTTTTCCTCCTACACTCTTGAAACTTGCTGCCCACCTAGAGGGCATACCCACCTTTCATTAACGTCAAACAAACGTTTTTCCAAAATTCACTGTTTCCAAAATAGCGCCAATCCAAAAACAAGAATTTTCAATTTTTTTTTAATACCAACATACATTCATAGCCAAGAGGACGTCCTCCCAACGCCAACAATACCTCGTTCGTTAAAATCCGACCAGGCGTTCGGGAGATATCGGCAAAGTTCGTAGGAAAGTAGGCTGTGGCTCAACACCTACAACCTAGTACTACTGCACAGTTTTTGTCCTAGAGGCTTGAAATTTATTTTGCGGGTAGAGGGGGTCAGGGCCATTCATATATGTCAAACAAATTTTTTGTAAACTCTTTAGTTTCCAAAATATAAGAATTTCAAAATTACACTTTCTTCCAAAAAACATAAAAAATTAAAAAGTTTTATGATAAAAAATAAGGGACATAAAAACCATTGCTTTGAACCTTGGCACAACGTTCTATCATGTTTGGTTTTCAAACTATCGCCTACTTAAAAAAAATCAAAAGTGTTTTGAAAAATATAACGTGTGGTCCATAGGAAAGAGGACGTCAGCCCGAGTTCAACGACACCTCATTTGTCAAAATCGGACTATGGGTTCACCAAATATTAATTATTTAACATGAACACCGCCCGAGCAACGCCGAGTGCGTTAGAACTCTCCTTGCTCCCCTACTAATGAGATTACCTTAAATCATCCTACATATTTTGTCATTAAAAAACAAGTAGTTCCTTAAGAATTTAATAGCCTATTTTCATATATCGCACTTATCTTAATGGCCTTTATCATCATACAATTTTTCAGTTTGATTTCTGTAATAGATTCGTAGATATTGAGAACCGTCTAAATATTTCGGATGGTCACCATGTTGGATTTTTATATAAAGGCCTTAGCGTTATGTAGTCTACTATTACATGAATATTATTGTGTAGGAGTTTTATTCAAACTTCAATCGCATGATTAGGGCACACGAAATAAAAACGGAGATTTTAAAATTTCGCCCAGCCACCATCTTGTGGTTATCAAAAAAATTTAAATCAATTAGATGCAAGTGGATTCAAATTTATATAAGCATATACCGAACCAAGTTTCACTGCGCTCGGATGGTTTAATTGCGATAAACGTTCATTTGAATATTTGAATTTTTCGACACCGCCTTGTTGGATTTGTGCGCACCAGGTTATTGAACGTCCCATAGGTGAAATTATGTTTATAGCCTCTATACACATACAAAATTTCAGTTTGCTGTCATAGATTAATAGATATTGAGAACCATCTAAATATTTCGGATGGTCGCCATGTTGGATTTTAATATATGTAGGGCAGTTATGTGCAGTTAGATGAGGATTATTGTGTACGTTGATTACTCAAACGTTGATTTCGATCGCATTATTAGAACAAAATAAATTTTAAAATTTCGCACAGCCGCCCTGTAAACAATTGAACTAAATTAGATGTCAGTGCATTGCAATTTGTATAGTCATTTGCTGTACCAAGTTTCACTGCGTTCGGATGGTTAAATCGCGAGAAAAGTCTATTTAAATGTTTCAACTTCGCATGGCCACCATGTTCGTTTTGTAGTTAACAGGTTTTTGAAAGTCGCATAGATCTATTAGTGTATTTTATCACTGTACAAAATTTCAGTGTGATATGAGTAATAGTTTCGGAGATATAGAATGCCGGTGAAATATTTCACATAGCCGCCATGTTAGATTGAAGAGACGCAATACAATTTGAAGGGCACGGTCGGGGTCGGTCAAAATAGTGCTATGACCGTACCGAGTTTCATTGAAATCGCTCCAGCCGTTTAGAAGTTATCAGAGGGGACACACATACACACACCACGAACAAAAGGTGATCTCATAAGCCTCATAAATGAAAATAGGCTTAAAACATAACGAAACATATGTTATAGCGTAAACACCCGGGTCCTAGTAATGATATTAAACAAGATCGGATTGTATTCTAAAGACTATCCGCAAATTTACTCCAAACATTATGCGCAGCTTATCCACTATCCACACAGGCATGCAAACTATATCCGCATGGCGAAAACTTTTGCGGATACCCGTGGGTTTATCCACGGATATCCTTTTCCGCGCAGGGCTTTACCTGTGTACTACAGTATTCTGTGTGTTGACCAAATATCAGTAACTAGCAACCCGCCCTGTATCTTTTAACGGTTTTCCCAGCTTAAGCACAAATGGCGCACGGACGGCAAGTACCAGATGCAATTCAGAAAAGCCGAGGTGAACAGTGAAACTCCAAACACATATACTTTTCTCTGAAGTCTTAACTCGAAACGACACGAGAGTTTGATGCTGGCCGAAGCTGGGGGTGATAAGACTCGCTCGTAAACTCATTCCGAAGGTAGTAATTTAAATTTCCACTGAATTGGATTGTTAGAAGAAATGAAAACGTAAAAACACTTATAGTGGGCGATGTATTAAAGATAGAGATTATGTTGTTACGGACGTTTTGTAGAACTTTTCATGCTGTACAAATCTTACACTCATAGTATAGATATTTTTAACTGTTTACCCAGCGTAAGCTTAAAAAGCACACAGACGGCAGGTTTTTCTTCGACTCGATTTACTGAAATCGTTACTGCACCGTTTCTTTGGGTCATAAATGAATGCTTTTCAACAGAAACCTTCTTCGAGAAATCCTTTACAGAATGGTGAAAACCGCATCAAAATCCAACCAGTGGTTCTTGAGATTACCCGTTACATCCAAGAATCGGGGACTTTGTTTCTTACTATGGAGTGATTAGATCTCGTAGTGTTAGAGGTATTGATTACAAGCATTATAGATGCAAAGCACTGACCACGTTGGTCAAAAGCGATAATGCGGTAGCTCGTGCCACTCTGGCATCGAGAGAGAGTGGCTTCGAATCCCACTTCTGCTGTCCTGAAAATGGTTTTCGTAGTTTTCCATTTTCACCACCAGGCAAATGCCGAGACGGTTCCTTTCTTCAGGTCACGGCTGACCTCCTTCCAAAATTACTTCCCAGGCACTTCCTTAATTTGACCCAAGTTAGCGGACGCCTGGGCGATCGGCCTGTCACCATCCTCAGTTGTAGCTACAGACAAAGTGTGTCCAGCTCCCAGATACCATCCATGCGACGGTAGAGGAATGAACCCTCGCCGAGTCCGAAAACGAAGCCAAGCTAGAAGGATAAGCGATTAATACTGTATATATCAACAGCCTATTGTCGTTGATTCACTGAGAGGCTTTGTCACATCGTGGTCATGTAACCCCACGTACTTGGGTGTATGTGGAATCTGCCTGATAACCTGTGTCAGTATGATGGCTATACCAATGTGTGTATTTGTGATTTGGACGGTGGCCGTAAGTTAGGAACCCACCCGGCATCCCCCTAGCCACGTGTGTATCCACTGCATCATGGGTAGCGGAAACAACATTACGTTATAATAAAATATTTATTGCAGCTAATAGCCAAAGGAATGATACAGACAAAATGAAACATAATAAACTATTCATTACAACAGAAGGACGTCAGAGATTCAAGTCTATATGTACAGTACATCGCATGATATCTTTCGCAACATTTGCCGCAACGTTCACATACACAGTCTGCGTCTGGCTGGTGAAACTTCTTTAACTTGCACAGCTTATGGTGAAAGCCATGTATGGCAAAGCGTGTAACAGTATGTCTTAGCTCGTAGCCTCCCCGTTTCCAATCATTGCAGGTCATTGCGTCAGTGATGTAGAAATCCCACCATATGTCTCTCTTCTTCGATTTCAGGTTCTCCATGAGAACGTTATAGAGCTATGAGAATTATCAATATTGTATTAATAATAATAATAATATCGTATGGCCTCGGGTGCCTGGTGCAAACTTTGTTATTTGCAACCCAGAGGGTAGCTTGCATGTCGAATTTCGTTGTTCCTTGAAGCACTATGAAAGTCAAGGAGGTTAGATATTTAAGCTCCTTAAACACTATAGCGCTTTCTAATAGAGAAATATCGTAATTGTTGCCGCCTTTCAAAAATCACTTACCACCGCCAAGAGCGAACCTGCAAGCTTGGGGTTAGTAGACCGACACGTTAACCACTCACCCACCGTGCCAAGCATCAATATTGTGATATTATATTATGAGCTGTTCACGCTCAAACTTTGGCATTTATGTGTCTAATTATGAAGGATCGGGGAAGGGATTTTGGAACAAAGTCGGTCGTGGATCTGTTGAAATGAACCGTCCTGGCATTTGCCTGGTGGAAAACCAAAGAAACTCACTTCTAGGGTAGCTTTGGTAGCAATCGAATCCATATCTTCTCATATTTGTCTCTTGAAACTGAGTATACCCCTTTCCGACCCTCAGACCAGAATTGAATTCCTTGACAGGCCCAATCCAGTCCTCGTTAACTACCAACCACGAAACGTACAACAATAACCTTGTTTTACTCATTTTGTTTTTTTTTTGTTATTTTTTGTTTTGTTTTTGTTTTTGTTTTTTGTTTCTTTTTCTTCATCCTCCCACCGGAGCGGCTTCGGTGGCGTAGTTGCTAGCATGCTGAGCTTTTATCCCCAAGGTCGCAGGTTCAAACCCAGCCGAAGTCGTCGGAATTTTTAAGAGCGTTAATAATCCCTCAGTATGCCTTCCTTTGGAGGGGAAGAAAAGCCGGCGGTCCCATGTCATAGATTTATGGCACGATAAAGAACCTTCCACTAATTATACTTATGTGAAGCTAAATTATAGGTTAGATTGGACTAACGCTCTTAGGTTCCAACGTTCGTCGCCTGGAGCCGACTGCGGTGGCATCTAGTAACCAAGTTCAGAACTAGTTGTCGTTGACGGTGGCGTCTGGTAGCAAAAGTTGTAACTACTTGAAAATTGTATGTCTGCAGTTTTTACTTGAATTAAAAACAGATAACACAGACTAATACAGCCATCACAATTAACACCGGTTATCAGACAGATTCTACACACACCCAAAGTACACGGGGCTACATGACCGCGTTGTCGCAACCCGTAAACTGAGGAACCAACCAAACATCCTCCCAGCTGGCTTTACCCACGGACTCTGCGAGGGATCATTCCTCTACCGTCGCAAGAAAAGTGTGTAGGAACTAAACACACTTTGTCAGCAGTTACAAGTGGGGATGGTGACAGGCCGACCGCTAACCTGGATCTAATTAAGGAATGGTGAGAGAAGGGATTTTGGGAGAAATTCGGCCGTAGATCTGTTGAAATAAACCCCCCTGTCATTTTCCTGGTGGTGAAGATGGGAAACCACCAAAAGCATTTTCAGGACGGTCGAGGTGGGATTCAAACCCACGCTCTCCTGCTGTTAGCTAGGCGCGAATCTTGTCTGGTGATTCTTCATTTAATATTCACTAATTTACTTGAGACAATTACATCCCCGATATTCACCTGCTAACTGAGACCTAAACTCTGCAGAGTTGCCAACCTTGTTTCAGAGCGACCATTGAGCGATCACGTGCTACTCAAGAGAATAGTATCACACTCCGTGTCCACTCTGAAATATGAACGCGACGGAATGTCACACCACTTTATGATGCTCCACATGTCTCCACGGTCGTGCTCGACAGTGTTCTTCTGAAATATGATACAAGTAAAGAACATAGCAAGAAATATAACTGGATTGTAGTCCACGAGTGAGGGATGTTCACGTTCTCACTCTAGGAGTTGCTCGCCGGAACAGTTCATACAAGGTGTGTCTATGAAGTAAAGGCGTTCAAACAACTTATGAGCGCCATTTTAGTAACAAGCGACGAATATATTAAGGTAGGGTGGTGGGGGGGGGGGGGGTATACAGCTTAAGGAGGTGCTAACTGAATAGTTGATGATGATGATGATGATAATTGTTGTTTTACGGGACCTAACATCTAGGTTATCGGCCCCTAATGGTTTGGGTGATCGTGAAGATGAAAATGAAATGTGAACTAGCCTATAACTAAAACTACCTACTAACTTATATACTAGAAGAAGAAATGGAAAACAAAAGGAGAATAAGGCCAAAAAAGGACGGGAAAAAAAAAGACATGCCCTCAACCGTCGAAGAATGCGGATTGAGGGACTTGGAAGGAAGGAGAACTATGAAAGGCAAATAGGAAAGTGAAAGAGGAGAGGGTCCGCCCCAGAGGTAATGGATAGAATTAGGAGAACCGGACCCACTTCAGGAATCCCTCGGGGTCGCCAACTCCCCCTGAGAGTGTAGCAATATCCAGGGTGCACCAAAAGTGGTGGGACTACATACACCCTGGGGCCTTGAGCACAAGGCAGGAGATAACATGAAAAGAAAAGAAGGCTGACCCCTCGCGGAAGGAGGGTATCAGAAAAGATGAGACAAGAGCCAATTAAGGCGGGAAAGGAAGAGGCTCCCAAGGCCTCGGTTACCCTAATACCATCGGGGTCGGAAGAGAACAAGAGTTGACCAAGTGAGGTCGACAGGAAAGAAGACTTAGTGGAGCCCGGCACATGTAAGTGGAAGCAATGCCGGACTCAGCTGGGGGCCCGTGGTGGCCAAACCACGTCCCGCTTGATGTGAGCCCCTGGGGGGATGAATAGTTGAACAAAGCAGTTCAGTTTTTAATTCTTCTTCTTTCTTTAATCGTATCGGCCAACTAAGGACCACGTTATTTCAACTGGCTTCTCTGGGCTTTGATGTTTGCCCAGTGTTCCTTCATACGTTGCCGGTGTTGCTCTTTTCTTTCTTCCGTCCACACCTTTCCCGTCTTCAACTTCGGTTTTTCTTGAAAACCCTGGTGGTCGTGTAGTTTCTTCCTGTGGGGATTGCGTTCTTGAATATCCTCACAGGTAATTTCCATCTCTTGCAGGTCACTTTTTAATTATATATTATTATTATTTTTTTAAGCGCATGGCTTTTACTGCTGGGAGTGTCCGAGGACATGTTCGGCTCGCCAGAGTTTGTAGCAGCTTCTATGTGGACAGTCATGGGGTGAGCTACAAGAACCGTCGCGTGTGGAGTGTTGTCTGGGAAGGAACGTGTGAATGTAAGGACGAGGAATTGTAAGGTAGCGTCTGTGGCCTATTGTTAGGGACCAACCCCGGCATTTGCCTGGAAGGAAGATGGGAAACCACAGAAGACCATCTTCAAGGTTGCCGGCGGGGGGATTATAACCTCCTCGCCTCCCGGATGTGAGCGACTGCTTGCAGCCATACCGTAACGACCACAGCTAACTCACCCGGTAGTTTCTTAAAATGCACCTCCCACACAAACTACAGAATCAATGTAATGGAATTTATCAACATTCACCTTCACAAAATAGAATAGTTAAATTACTGAAAAGGCAATATCATTCACTGATACGAACATTACAATTAATGAATTTTTGAAAACAAAATATTTATCTAACTGTATATTTAAGGGTTGAAACTTGATTCAATTGAAGATTTTCTCATGGATTGCAATTCAAATTAGAATCATGATTCTAGTGCTTCACACGTTTTATCTGTAATTTTTTCTTTGATAAGTTAAAAAGTTTTGTAGCAATGCATTTTTTTCTCAAGTTACATAAACACTGCATCCATTATTCTAGGTCAGACAAGGCCACATATGCACACAGAGATACGGTGAACATTTCAAGTAGATCGGTGCAGTGATTTCTGACACAATGCACCATATTTGCATAAAAATAAAATAAAAGTTGTAATAAATGGCTGTCAAAGAAATGTCTGCAAAGGTAGATGAATAAAGATTTTGTAGATGTTTGCCAATGTTGACAAACTTCAAACACCTTTTTCTCGGCAAAAGATTATCAATTTTGCTCCAAACTAACTTCCTATGATATTTTAATCTATCTATATATATAAAAATCAATGTTTCGTGATAGTTTGTCTGTCTGTGGGTGTGTATGTCTCCTATGCGTTCATATACCATTCATCCGATTAAGATGAAACTTGGGTGAAATATTGAGTACACTCCAAGGAAGGTTTCTGGCTTAGTAAATCCACTTTACAATAGGTAGCGCACGAGTAGATTCAACCAATGAGCGACGACGCGCGAAGCGCTTCAAAAAAGTCCCGTATGCGTTCATATACCATTGGTCCGATAGCGATGAAACTGGGGTGAGATATTGAGTACACTCCAAGGAAGGATTCTGGCTTAGTAAATCCACGATACAGTAGGTAGCGCATGAGTAAATTCAACAAATGAGCGGCGACACACCAAGCGTTTCAACAAAGACCCGTATGCGTTCATATACCATCCGTCAGATGATGAAAATTGGGTGAGATGTTGAGTACACTCCAAGGGAGGTTTCTAGCTTAGTAAATCCATTTTACAATAGGCAGCGCACGAGTAGATTCAGCAAATGAATGACGGCATGCGAATCGTATAAGTAAAATCCCATATGCGTTCATATACCACTCATCCGATTGCAATGCAACTTGGGTGAGTTATTGTGCACACTGCAGGGAAGGTTTCTGACTTAGTAAATCCATTTTTCAATAGGAAGCGCACGGGTAGATTCAATAAATGAGTGTCGGCGAGCGAATCGTGTAAATAAAATCCCGTATGCGTACATATACCATTCATCCGATTGCGTTGAAACTTGAGCGAGTTATTGTGTACACTGCAGGGAACGTTTATGATTTTGTAAGTCCATTGTATAATAGGTAGATAGCACACGAGTAGTTTCAACAAATGAGTGACGGCGCGCGAATAGTTTCAACAAAGTTCCATCTGCGTTCATATAGGCCTACCATTCATCCGATTGCGATGACACTTGAGTGAGTTATTGTGTACCCTGCAGGGAATGTTTATGATTTAGTAAATCCATTGTACAATAGGTAGCGCACGAGTTGATTCAACAAATGAGTGACGGCGTGCATATCGTTTAAACAATCCCGTATGCGTTCATATGCCATTCATCCGATTGCGTTGAAACTTTGTTGCTTTGTTGTGTACATGCCAGGAAAGGTTTTCGACTTAGTAAATCCATTTTACATTAGGTAGCACACGAGTAGATGCAACAAATGAGTGGCGACGCGCGAAGTGTTTCAACAAAGTTCCATCTTCGTTCATATACCATTCATCCGATTGCGATGAAGCTTTGTTGAGTTGTAGTGCAGGCTCCCACGAATGTTTTTAAATTAGGAAATCCATTTTACGATAGCTTAGAGGCAGTTAACGGAAATTGAACAAAATATTGTGTATCCAAAAGCTTTTCAAGGAACAAAATTACAACGACAACACTTTCTTTGGTTGGCATTGCAAGGCATGCCGGGTACAGCTTGTAGTATATTAAAATATATTTAAATAACCATAAGCCAATATATGTTGTACATTTAAACCGTGTCAGTTTCAGTCTCATTGTGACCTTCCTCGACGTCATTTAGGACATGTAAATGTGCAAGAACATACACTTAATATACATTTTGCCGTAACAGAGGATTCTAAAATGTTCTTGTTCCAAAAGCTCACAAATTTAAATTTAAAAAACCACATCTGTTACAAAATGTGTTAAGAATAACATGAAAAAGTCTTGATAAAAACAGTGTGGAATAGAAGAGATGTGGATGTGAAACTAGATAAGTTGAAATAGTTAGGTTATGACTGACAGTTTGGTATGTAGGTGTATTTGTAAGGTAGAGAAATAATGGAATGGAAACTTTGGAAATAAGTGTTACGAGGTAATGTTATGAATGGGCAAGAAATGTATTGACTTATGGTTATATAATAATACATTATGCAACAAGCCTATGATGGCAATAATTAAGACACGAGTATGTTTATAAAACGAGCGTAGCGTCACAATGAGTTCTCGCTTGACACCACTGAAGTCGCAGATGGCGGTACTTTGGGGTAAGTGGAATGCACGCCGCAGGGCGTCTGGCTCGGACGGAGCTGTCCTTCAAGTAACCAATTTCGAACAGTTCATTGCGTCACTGTGGTGCCAACTGCCTCTCTAACTGCTGCTGCAGTCGCCGTCCGATGCGCCAAAGTCATACGCCGAATACCGTGGTGCCACGGGGACGTCCGGAGCCCGGTCTTCTTGCGACTGTACCTTCTCGTGACCACTGCTGCCAGCACGCATGCGCAGTGGAGACATTCCTGCCAAGTCGATCTGCAGTAGCGCTGAAGGAAAATCCATCTTCACGTGGCCCTATTACACGGCCTCGTTTGAACGCAGTGAGCTGTAAATACTGGCCTCTCCGTCGTCGTAAATGCATTATTGACCCACTCACAGTCACTCCGTCCAATCTCACAGGTAACTAACGATCTCGCACAGTTCAGCCCGTATTTAAAGCAAACATGATGTGCAACGTCATGGGGCCACTACTATCGCTACGCTAGTGCGAGAAATTTGAATCAACGTCATCTTTCAGATGTATGAACATGCCTACCAACGTTCGTCAAACTAGCACAACCCCTTCTTGGTGTTGGGATATTTTTCCGCCAGTGTATAATTTAAAGAAATATACAAATTAAAGCTGGCTGCATGGCTATATATCGCTGAATGCCAAATAAATAATTATGACTTTGTCTGTCCTAAATCCTGTACAACAAGTACTGTATAAGCGT
Organism: Meconema thalassinum; assembly: GCA_946902985.2. NCBI lineage: Eukaryota > Metazoa > Arthropoda > Insecta > Orthoptera > Tettigoniidae > Meconema > Meconema thalassinum. The sequence goes on from OX336393.1 coordinate 185,050,816, forward strand.
TGTTCAACAAAACACACACATATTTGTTACCAGAAACAAAGTTGAAAACCCGGCCACGGTGGCCGAGAGCACTAACGCACTAGCTCGCACCTCGCACCTCGCTGGCATTGGGAGAGCGTGGGTACTAATCCCACCTCAGCCGTCCTGAAAATGATTTTCGTGGTTTCCCATTTTCAGCCCCAGGCAAATATCTGGACGGTTGCTACCTACAGGTCCTCGGCCGACTTCCTTCCAAAATCCGTTCCCTGACCCTTCCTTAATTAGGCACTAGTTAGCGATCACCTGTCTGTCTGTCTGTCTGTCTGTCAGGTAGTCATCCCGGAGACTGGTTGTATCTTCAAAAAGTACCACCAGAGGCTTTGTACGTAGATAACCTCAAAAACCCAAGGCAGTACTTGAATGAGCCGTACTAGGCAAGATGAGGAGTGAGGTAGTTAGCCAATGATTTCCTCACTGTGTCAGAACAATAGCACTAACCCTATAAGTAGAACCTTTCACAGCATCCGCAGGCAGCAGCTGTGTCCTGAATGTCATTACTCAGCTCCACCCATACCCCAATAGCTTCCATATAATCGCAGTCATGAGTGAGACTGAGACATCGGTGGAAAGCCATATTTTACTCTAGCCTGTGCCAACAGACAAATACAAATGTACTGCATTCATCACGAGATGGTGAACAGGATATGATAGTAGTACAGGATGTTATTTATATGTTAGCACTGCAAACGAGTTGAGGTTTAAAGTGTGTGGCTAAGAGCTCCCACAACATTATCTCCTCCCTGAGCGAAACCCCACGAAAGACAACAAAAACCTATAAGAAATGCTGAATTTTACTTACAGACCTTGAAAGCCAAATTAAACCTCACTCAGAGCAGCCGGGATTTAATTATGCTTTCTACAAAAGTTTTTTGAAACAATGTTCATATTCTACGATGTCGAAATGTAAATATTATATGTCAGAAATCTGTATCATAATGGGGGTCATTGAATTACTACTTTGCATTATGATACAGTTTCTCCAACCAATCAGAGCTCATTCATTGACTGATTAGGAAAGGACTAGTAGGCCCGTGCGAGCTTTCGCAACGTGAATGTAGGTTTATGGGGTAGTGGGGAAGAATGTGGGGGAACGAAGTTTTAAATATAGAAGAAATGTATTTATTGTTGTTAAACGGCATACGTACATGAGACGAACACAAAGAATTATGTAGAACAGTGTTTTGTACTTGTCACAGCACCTCTTTGTAGACAATATTCGATGTTACAACGAATTCATCGGTTATTGTTTGCATGGGAGTTTCTTCTACAGCAATTTTTACATTTGCAAAGGATTAAACCCTAGAGAAAGTCTTGGCGAGACCACACCGGACCCATCTGCTGAGAGACTTCTCTGCTAGCAGTACGCCGCGCTCCCGCCAGATGGCTGCCGCCGCCGCGCTGCCCTGCACTCCAGCGGCAGGCTCGCCTAGCAGTACGCCGCGCTCCCACCAGATGGCTGCCGCCGCGCTGCCCTGCGCTCTAGCGGCAGGCTCGCCAGGTTACGGTGCTCCCATTGTAAAATGTACATTTTAAGGTATTTAATTAATTGTGAGGCATTTAAAGAGGAAGTGAGTGTGTTTCAGGCACACATAAGGTTATGCGGAACCTGTAGGTACCCCATATGTGTAGGTTGGTGTTAACAGGACCTTATTTTCGGTACAAAACCGGAATGGGACCTTAGCAGAATAATATAGGGAGGATAGCTTCGCACATACGCTCAAAATGCAACATGTCGGACATGAATTACATGACTTGAAAGTTGGCAATGTAAAGGATATCGGATCAACCATTGTAGTACAATCCCAAACACTAAGACGAAATCAGCACGAACCTTTACGGTAACAAGAAAATACTATGAAATATGCAAGTATTTAGGAATCCACGTCCAGAAGTTTGCAAAACGCACCATCCTTTTACCTTAGCCTATATTATAAATTACCGACATGGAATGTGTGCACCATCCGTAATGTTTGGGTAAACAAACTGCAGAACATTGCAAAATAAATAGCACTGTACCTTAATATCCGCAACCCCTATTTCTACACCGGGCATTGAATTCGTACGATTTTGTCGACAATTTTAGTGAATGCTGCTGTTAATATAAACACACCAGAACGTCATGGACGCAGCAAGCATTATAATATTTGATCCATGGAAATTATAACCCAGCTCTCTGTTCAGTAAAGCAATTTCTTATGCGAAACTTTTCCGCCAGATATCATGACTGCTCTATTTGGGACTCCATTGATTTGTCTTCCGTTGACATTCTATACGCATCGAATTTGAAGAATAACTAGTTGATAATACGACACATTTCAATTTTAAAGCGTTTGTAGTAGCCTATTGTGTATTATTTGACCACAATAACAAAATGTTCCCACATAGTACCTGTGTTTTTTCTGTCGGTGCTACTTCAGGATAAATAATGTTTCAAAGATTTGTAATTCGTTATTGGGTAGAGAGCAAATGCTGAGCCCACACAATTCCCAATAAGAAGAAGAAGAAGTCAACCGACAGAATCTCGACATATATTTATGAATATTTATGTTTAGAACATATAATAAAGTTATAATCGTCGACATAAACAGTCGTACTATTATACTGCCCAGAATAAAAATGAAGTAATAGTGCATAATCAAATGATTTTTAAATTAGTGACGTTCTATTTGTAGTCGGCTGACGCCCCGCGGATCCGGGTTCGATCCCTGGCTCTGTCAAAAAATTATATCTGGTCTGAGGGTCGCAATGGGGTTCACTCAGCTTCGTGAGGCAAAACTGAGAAGAGGTGGGTTTGATTCCTACCTCAGCCATCCACTCTACATATTTAAAACATCGACACCCGACGTGTAGGAATAAAAAAAATAGGAATACTATTGTTATGGATTTGACGGACCTAGACTGTTACGCATTTCGTGACACTAGGATGTTTTAATTTTGCCCATAAAGGATTAGTGCCAGTAAATCTATCACACTTCAGCACCTTTAAATGCCAGCCGCTTGTGCAGGGATTCGATAACACAACCTTGTCCACAGCAGGCGAGAACTAGACCAATGCTCCACGCTAAGAGGATTACGCAAACAGATGCTGGCAGCTAATGATTCCGAATATCCCTTATCAATAATTTAAGGGTGAACCCTTCACTCTACTTCGTTGGCATCAATTAATATGGCATCAGCGGCTTCGGTGGCGTAGTCGGTAGCATGCTGAACTGCTGTGCCCAAGATAGCGGGTTCAAACCCGGCCGAAGTCGTCGGATTTTTAAGAGCGTTAAAAATCCTTCAGTATGCCTTCCTTCGGAGGGGAAGTAAAGCCGGCGGTCCCATGTCATAGATTGATGGCATGTAAAAGATCCTTTCACAGACTAAACTTGTGTAAAGCAAAATTTGTTAGGTTAGATTTCGTCAGAACGCTCTATCAAAGTCCCAACGTTCGCCACTAGGTATCATTGATATCTGGTGGCGAAAGTTGGAACTACTTGAAATTGAACGGAACTTGTAGCTCACCCTTTAGGGTGTCCGCTGGAAGCAGCTACAGACTCAGGCGAGCCGAACATGTCCTCGGACACTCCCGGCACTAAAAGCCATACGATAAATAAATAAATAAATAAATAAATAAATAAATAAATAAATAAATAAATAAATAAATAAATAAATAAATAAATATGGCATCAATTTTCTTCCGCTTAAAACTACGATATCTTAATCTTTTTCATCAACCTCGAGACTGTTTTCTTTGAAGGTTAATGACACTTGGTATATTGGCTTTCACGGCCAGTGAATTAAAACTCAGTAATTCTTCTAGGTGTGTGCTGTGTCTTGTGTGGAGTTTCGCCTAGGACACCAAGCTGGCTCATCGGCGGGCTCTTGGTGTCCCCGCCCGGACCCCCCACAGGAGTAGCGAACTGCGCGCTACCTCCCTTTATATAGATTGTAACTGCACCACTTCACTGCGAGAACTAACAGCTCAAGCAGCCTTAACTTCCCTATGAAGGCTTCCAAAAAGATGGTATATTGGCTTTCACGGCCGTGAAAGGGAGGTTATTGCTGCTTGAGCTTTTAGTTCTCGCAGTGAAGAGGCACCGAAGCGCCTTGGCCGTTAAAGGGAGGTTATTGCTGCTTGAGCTTTTAGTTCTGGCAGTGAAGAGGCGCAGAAGCGCCTTATATAAAGGGAGGTAGCGCGCAGATGAACCAGCTTGGTGTCCTATGCGAAACCCCACACAAGACACGGCACAAACCTAGAAGATTTGCTGAGTTTTAATGACACTTCTTTTGTATATTTTTAATGTCCATCGTCGTCAACTCACAAACTCTATATACAACGATGACTATCACCCTCTTCATCATCCTCATCCTCATCATCATCATCATCAGACGCAGGGATTCCAAACTGTTGTCTCTGTAATGTTACTTTATGTTCGACCATGCCGAAATATAAATAGTATATGCCAGAAGACTGCCTCTTAAAGAGGCTCTATAGTTCGAGTTTCATTATGATACAGGTTTTCCACCAATCAGAGTTCAAGATTTTCATTACGATACAGCGGTTAGACCAATTAGGTAAGAATAGCATCGCTCCTGCGCTGACTTCCACGGCCTCCTGCGCTCTGTTCAGTAAACGAAACTGGTGTAATCACGACAGATATTAATGATTATTCATGTTCGAACATAAAATAAAGTTACAACTATCGTCGAACATAAACAGTCGTATGCAATAAGTCTATAATGATAATTAAGACACTCGTATGAATACTCGTGTCTTAATTATTGCCATTATTGGTTCGTTGCATAATGCACTATTACATGCCAATATATGAGATTGTTACATTTGATGCGCTTAATACTACCAATGATATACTGTGGTTTGAAACAGCACACGTTGCTGTGTGTGGTTTCGTCAGACAGGTGGCAGCAATGTACATGTATACATGGACAAAAGAGTACACCTCTGAATTACATGCGCATTTCCACTGAACGGTCTATTATAAAACGACGGCTGGGGACGAAAGTGAAGTGATATCTTGGTGGAGATAATTTTGCTACATTATTATTTATTTATTTATTTATCGTATGGCTTTTAGTGCCGGGAGGGTCCGAGGACATGTTCGGCTCGCCGGAGGCTGTAGCTGCTTCAAGCAGACACCCCTAGGGTGAGCTACAAGTTACGTTCAATTTCAAGTAGTTCCAACTTTCGCTACCAGATGTCAATGATACCTAGAGGTGAACGCTGGAACTTTGATAGAGCGTTCCAACGAAATCTAACCTACAATTTAGCTTCACACAAGTTTAGTCTGTGGAAGGATCTTTTACATGACATAAGCTAATGACATGGGACTTCCGGCTTTACTTCCCCTCCGAGGGAAGGCATACTGAAGGATTTTAACTCTCTTAAAAAATCTGACGACTTCGGCAGGGTTTGAACCCGCGATCTTGGGCACAGCAGTTCAGCATGCTACCGACTACGCCACCGAAGTCACTATTTTGCTACATTTTCTAATGTTGTAAAATATGTTGGCCATTCAAAAGAAAACAACGAACATGAAATATTTGGCACCCAATACCTTTTAACAAAATCCGTTGTTGTTGTTGTTGTTGTTGTTGTTGACGTTTTAGAGGCCTTGTGACTTCGTGGTCATGTAGGCTCAAGCACTTGTGTATGTGTAGAATTTATCTGATAACCTGTGTCACTGTGATGTCTGTACTAGTATGTGTTGAGGTTCGATTTGGGAAGGAATCGGACGTGGCCTGAAGATAGGTTCCATCCCGGCTTTCGCCTGGAGTAGAGGTGGTAGATCACTGGAAACCACTTCCAGGATGGCTGAGGTAGGAATCTTTGCTTCACGATGCTGAGTGTACCTCGTTCCAGCCCCCAGGACAGAATTAAATGTCTTAGCAGAGCCGGGAATAAAACCCGGTTCTCCGCAGTGAGAGCCAAGAATGCTAGCCACTGCGTAACGTTGCACACAACGTAAGTGCGAAGGACTGTCTATATTCGCTCTTGGTCAGACCCTGCCCATAAGTGTTCCCCCACTATTTGTTGTGTTTTGGAAGTCTGATATTCGTGATAGTCTGCCCTTTGCAACATACAGGGCGAGGCACTTAAAGCTGTTTTTCGTAATATTTGGAAAAACACTCATCAGATTAATAAACAGCTGCAATAAAAGTTGTTCACCTCAAGGAGGGACATCCATTAACATAACGCTCAATCCCCCTGCACCACCCCCAGGGGTGGGATGGGGGTGACTTTGAAATTTTAAATTGGAACCCCTATTTTTATTGCAGATTCGGATTCTCCTTGAAAGAATATGTAACTTTTACATGAAACTTTTTTTTTTCGTTTCATGATAGATGGCCCTGTAATCGGCAAAAATTAAAATGAGTTGAAAATTGTTGAAAAATGGTAATATCTCAAAAAATATTCATTAGATTAGTGATCATGCGATACCGTCAACCATCCCGCAATGCATTATTAGTCTACTTTTAGCGTTAACCAGGAACAACGACGTGGACGTAGTAACAATTTATTCCCTTCCGGGTGCTTGATTACAGTGAGTCCCATTGCCTCTCACTATCTCGGAGTGCTTGGTTACTGTGAGTCCCCTTGCCTCTAACATTTGCTTCAATGAAACAGTAATCAAGCACCCCGAGATAGTGAGAGGCAAGGGGACTCACAGTAATCAAGCACCCCGAAGGAAACAAATTACCAATACGTCCACGTCATTGTCGCTGGGTAACACTAAAATTAGTCAAGGAATGCATTGTGGGAGGGTTGAAGGTGTCACATGATAGCATTTTGAAAAATATCAAAAACTTTACTTTGATTTTTCTAACCTGACGCGTAGGCCCTATTCTTTTGAGATATTACCATTTTTCAACAATGTTCAACTCATATTTATTTTTGCCGATTACAGCCCCATCTATAATGAAAATAAAAAAATGTTTCATACAAAAGTGACATATCTTTTCACGGAGAATCCCAATCTGCAATAAAAGTAGGCGTTCCTATTTAAGATTTCAATGTCACCCCTCCTCCCGCCCCCGTTGGTGGTGCAGGGAGGTCGAGCTTTATGTTATTGGATGTCCCTCTTCGACGTGAACAACTTTTATCGCAATTGTTTTTTTAAATCCGATTTGTATTTTTTCAAATATTCCAAAAAACAGTATTAAGTGCTCCCCCTGTACAATTGACGGTGGTGGTGTTTGTTCCATTAAAATGCGGAACATCGAGGTTATCTGACCCTAATGATACAGATAATTATAATCACCATTACCACTCCGAATGCTGCCACCACAACCTACTACTCACCCACTTAAAACAACGCACATAATAGAAGGAGAAATGGGGAAAATGAATATAAAGAATGGTGGGAAAGAATATCATCCCTCCAAGAGTGAGGATTGAGGGACTTGAACGATAAGACCTTGAAAGGTAGAATGGAAATTGAAAGAGGAGCGGATCCGTCCCAAAATTAATTTAAAAAGGAATAACTCTGGAATCCCTTGCTGTTGTCCAGTCGTGAGTTCAGTAATCGTGAGCCTTGGAGAGTGTATTCCACTCAGTTTATCGTGCGTGTTGGGCTACACAAACCTAGTCCCTCTATTACCTCTTAAATTAGGCAGGAGATATCGTGAAAAAAGTAGTTGCGACACCTCAAAAATGAGAACTTAGGGAAAAGAAAAGGAGGAGACGTGAAAGGCGAGAAAATGAAAGAATCCTTGGCTGGGATGCCCTAACACCGATGAGGTTGTACGAGTAAGAGAACAAGACTTTGCCAAGGAAGGTCAGACTGAGAAGTGGAAGCACAGATTCCCGGCTGGTCTGAGTAGATTGCTGGAGATACATACTAATGTACACTGTTGTAAATGAAGTGAGGATCACGCACAGCCCAACCTAAGGCTCAACACTAGCTAAAGAAGCTCGCAGCAACCAAGGTCATATTATGGGCTCAGGACATCTTTGGTCATAGCCCCGTGTGCTACGGTGTGTGTTGGAATTGTCTGATAACCTGTGTTTCTGTAGTGACTGCGTGTGTAAATGTAATTATTAGCGACAGGGGTGGGGTAGGTATCCCGGTACTTCAAATGAGGTACTATCCCGTCGTTTTCTTAAATTAGTGTGGGAATGAATACCCGAGGAAAACCACACTCAGGATCGCCGCTGTCAGTACTGGGATTCAAACCTCCGATCTCCGGACTTCCTACAACTCCGCACCGTGGTTATGGTGAGCGCTTTAACGTGCACGGATACGCCGCGAGGTAAAGGCCCAGCTCAAACCAGAGTTTTAAGTATGACCCTTACAGAGCAGCTTGGTCCCTGAACTACCACTCCAAATACTGGGACTGGTTAACAGCCTACTCCACACCGGTTTGGGAGTTTTATATTGCTACCCTTGCATATACAGAACTTTTACAATAGAAAAACAAGAAGTTCCAAGAAGTTCCGTGACGAACTAAAGAGCCTACTTTTCTTAAAATTTAAAATTCATGCCATTGATTAATCTATATGGATCTATCTAGAATAATGGCAAAATTAAATTGGTAATATAGAAATTTCTAATTAGTTCGAAATACTGTATACCTGGCATAATGTAGCCTAATAGAGAACTACAGTTGGCAGCCCTGGTGACTGAATATATTCTTGTTTCCATCTCTTAAGGTACAGAACACAAAATTTGGTTGAAGTCCAATGGATAGCATGGACGTTACATGCAGTTAAACATTGGATCTAACAGCGCGCTTAAAATCATGTTGGCAACAATGACATACATGTATTGGTCAGAAATAATCTGCAATAATATGATCTCTTGTTGTGTTAATTTTGAATGAAATCCATTTGTTAGTATAGAAGTTACAGGCATTTTGAAATTGGACCTATCAGCAGGCTTAGAGTCATGTTGGCAGCACTGACGTATATTAATTACTCCAAATTAATCTAGAATGTCAGTTACTATACGTGTGCAAATTTTAGAGATATTGGCTTGCATATTTTATGATATATTGATATTAGGGAAACAAAAATAGAGAAACCATTTTTAACAGTTGGCAACACTGGTTGCTCTTAAGAATACGCATAGTCGTATCTGTTATGGTGCACATAGCACATGCAAATTTTGGTTGAAATCCAAATAATATAATAATAATATCGTATGGCCTCGGATGCCTGATGCAAGCTTTGTTAGTTGACACCCAGAGGGTAGCTTGCATGTCGAATTTCGTCGTTCCTTTGAACGCTATGAAAGTCAAGGAGGTTAGATATCTAAACTCATTGACACTACAGCGCTTTCAAGTAGAGAATGGAGGAACTTTGTGTTGGCGGAAAATCCCGAAATTAATTTTGCCATTGAACACGGCCTACTGAATTCAAATGGGTTCTTTAACATGCCAACAACGTATGACATGAGTATCGTGATTTTTGTCGCCTTCAAAAATCACTTACCATGGCCAGGGGCGAACCTGCAATCTTGGGGTTGGTAGTCCGACACTATAACCACTCACCCACCGTGGCAAGCGAAATCCAAATGATAGTATAGAAGCTACATGTATTTAAAGTTGGACCTCTCAGCAGGCTTAGAATCATGTTGGTAGCACTGACGTATATAAGTTACTCCAAATTATTACAGAATGTCAGGTACTATACGTGTGCATAGTTTAAAGTTGTCGGCTTGCATACTTTCTGATATATTGGTATTTGGAAAAAATAAATTGAGAGCATTTATTAACAGTTGGCAGCCCTGGTGAATCTTAGGAATACGCTCAGTTATATCTGTTTATGAACAGATAGCACATACGAAATTTGGTTGAATTCCAATTGATAGTGTAGAAGTTATATGCATTTAAATATTGGACCTATCAGCAGGCTTATAATCATTTTGGCAACACTGCCATGTGTGGCCTCCTGGAAATTAAACTGCAATATTATTATCTATACGTGTGCCAAGTTTCAAATAGCTCCCATTCATACCTTCCGAGATATCCAACATAGAGCTCAAATTTCAATTGCGATTTTTCAGCAGTTGGTAGCACTGACATCATTTTCAAATATGGACGTGAGATATTCAGGTATAGATATTTACTCCTACCAAATTTTGTTTCGATTGCTGCAGCCGTTTAGGAGTTGATAGGGGGGGACACACACACAGCCAGACAGACAGAAGGACAGACAGACAGACAGACAGACAGACACACATTTGCCCGATCTCATAAGTCTACTTTTTCCTCATTTTTGCCAAATGTGAAAAGTAGGCTAACAAGTACTGTAGTTACATTAGTCAAGCCTATTGGAGTTTCCGACGGTCCATAGCGGGCGCCTGTGAAGTATGTGGATAGGCTATCCAACGTACCTCGCTGTATGCTTCTTCACCAGATGGCGCAGATTCAGGGGTCGCGCTCTCGTAACTGAATTATGATGAACAAACCGTAACGTGACGTGCCAGACGAATCACACAGTTTCATAATCTCGTGCTCTAAGAGATCTCAAGTTTGAAACTCATCGCTAACAGCAATAATTTCTAGTTTAAGTGATAAACGGCAGTTTTCTGTGTTGTATAATTCTATTAAAGAAAGCTTTCTGTAAGGGAGGTATGAATGGCCTATCCCGCTAATGTTAAATTTGCTTAATTTCAGGACCCATTTTATCAAGAATTCTTACATGCAAGATAATGAAACTTTTGCAGGTCATTTATACATTTTTATGTACTTATTCCTATAAATTGATTGAAGTACTGTACATATTTTAGGAGTTGGGATAGGATTTTCTTCTCCGTTTTATTTGTTTACACTTTTGTCTTATCAATGTTAGTGCATTTCTCTTCAAAAATACAGGCTATCTCTACCATTCTATAGGTGTAGTATTACATGAACAGTGAAAAAATCAAGAATCTATCTACTATAGACCCAGAGAAATTGCAATTAGAAACGAATTTAGATTGCATCTCATTTTCAATGGAAACAGCAGCTAAAATGCGCCGGCAGTGTAGTCTACATCATCTCCTACATTATCTGAGTGCATCCTCTTCTTCCTCAAATATCTAGCCTCCATGGACACATTTTGGGCCTGCAGCTCTGTCTTTTCGATTCGCTCCTTGTCCAGTTCCCAGTATGGCTCGCGTGAACTACTCAGGTCATGTGATGGTAATCATACGGGACTCGGGCGCGTCTTTCTAAATGGGGCCAGAAAGTGACAGAGAGACTTTCAGGGGCGTGATGTTACATTGGTGAAGTTGCTTGCTCCTCAGTAAGGCGTACAGGATTTGATTCCTCGTTAATGCATGTGAGAGTTTTAAATTTACGTCCAATAGTTCGTGTTCCACGTAAAAAAAAATTTATTAATGCAGCTAATGGCCATGTAATTTTTTCTTTTCAGGACGGGTCAGGAAAGGGATATTGGAAGGAAGTCGGTCGTGGACCTATTGAAAGGAACTGTCCCGGCATTTGCCTGGTGGTGAAAATGGGAAACCACGAAAACCATTTTCAGGACGGCCGAGGTGGGATTCGAACCCACGCTCTCCCGAGGCTAGCGAGACACGAGATAGCACGTTAGCACTCTCGGCCACCGCGGCCGGTATGGTTTATGATTAAGAGGTTCATTATACCGTTAAATGGTTCGTGTATGCATCACTCAAGTTGGCTTGCCACGGTGGGTGAGTGGTTATCGTGTCGGACTACCAACCCCAAGCTTGCAAGTTCACTCCTGGTCATGGTAAGTGATTTTTGAAAGGCAACAAAAATCACGATACTCAGTCATACGTTGTTGGCTTGTTAAAGAACCCATTTGAATTCAGCATGCCGTGTTCATAATGGCAAAATTAATCTCAGGATTTTCCGCTAACACAAAGCTCCTCTTTTCTCCACTAGAAAGCGCTATAGTGTCAAGGAACTTAGATATCTAACCTCCTTAACTTTCATGGTGTTCCAAGGAACGACAAAATTCGACATGCAAGCTGTCCTCTGGGCGTCAAATAACAAAGCTTGCATCCGGTACCCGAGGCCATATGATATTATATCCCTCATGTTGCTGCATTTCTTGTAGTCAAGCTTCATTACATTCTGTTGCGTGCAGCGTCATCCCGCCCTAATGTAGCAACACCATGTACCGTACACTAGATTGCACCTGATAATATTATACGAGCGCCATTGTGTCGGTCCGTCCAGCCCAGCCCGGCTAGGTAATGAGAAAGCAACCGCAACATTTATACAACGTTATGAAGCGCACCGATTTTCTCATTTAAATACAGTTTGTTATTCATGAACGTGATGAATAAGCGACAGCTCTGGAATGGCAGCCGGGTATAATTAACAGCAGTCCACAATAACACGTTTTGTATTAACTTATTATATTAATGCCAACTGAAACAAAACAACTAGACTAGACTAACTCAACCAGGTTCTGTGGTGATCGTTGTTTTAAGGGGAGAAACATCTAGGTCATATGATCAGTGGCGTAACTACGGTGGGTGATCAGAGGGATCAATCCCCCTCGAGCCAAATAAAGCAAAAACAAAAAATCCAAAATTAAAAAAAATACAAACACAAAACCAAAAATACAAAACAAAATTCTAAATTCAAAAACAAAAGCCAGAGCAGAAAACAACCAACACAAAACCGAAAACAAAATCCACAGAGAAAAAACAAAAGCAGATAAACACAAATCAAAAAATAAAAGCTAAAGCGTAAAAAACAACAAACATGAAACCGTTAACAAAAATTACAAAGCAAAAACAAAAAACACAAAGCAAAAACAAAAGCAATAAATAATAACTAAAAATTAAAATCAAAAGAAAAAACAAAAACATAAAATCAAAAGCAAAAGAGAAACAAAATAACTAATAATCAAAAACAAAAGAAAAAACAAAAAACATAAAATCAAAAGGAAAAGAAAGAAAACAATAACTAAATATCAAAACAAAAGAAAAAACAATAACATAAAATCTAAAGCAAAAGCAAACACAAAATCAAAACAGGTAACAAAACAAAAGCAGATACAACCCCTAAAACATAGCCCAGAAAGAGAAAAAAGCAATAGAAAATATTTGAAAAAAATAGTTACAGTGTATAAACTGTCTAGACCTATTTAAAGCTCTTCATAGCTTATTAGTTCAAATTTAACTCTGATCATCCCCTCCAGGAGCAAATCCTAGCTACGCCACTGCATATGACCTTAATAATTTAGCTGATACTCAAAATCATTATAAAATTTTAAAAAAGTCCTCTCGGCACGCCGGAAGGCGGAGGTAGATTTCACCAGGCAAACTAGGGGATAGGCTATAATAGGCAAAATATGCAGGTTTTCGTAGGAGGATCAGACCTCGTTTATTGCAAGAAAGTATTTTACAATTGGAGGTTAATTAACTTTTTTTTTCGTTTTTGTATGCATATTTTTATCACTTAATTGTCTTATGGGGATGGTAACCTTCTTGTCATTTGGGGTTCATTTTTAGCCTATTTTCAATTTTGAAAAAATAGGCTTATGAGATCACCTTTTGTCCGTGTGTGTGTGCGTGTGTGTGTGTGTGTGTGTGTGTGTGTGTGTGTGTGTGTGTGTGTGATTCGTGTGTGTGTCCCCCCCTAATAAAATCTAAACGGCAGGAGCGATTTCAATGAAACTCGGAATGTTCATAGCACTATTCCCGGCGACCTCGACCGTGCCCTTCAAATTTTGTTACGACTCACCAATCCAACATGGCGGCTGTGCGAAATATTTCACCAGCATTCAATATCTCCGAAACTATTACCGATATTACCCTGACATTTTCTATGGTGATAGAGGGAACTACTATAAGTTCACTTATGTGACTTTTGAAAACCTGGTAACTACAAAACCAACATGGCGGCCAAGCGAATTTGCGACTTTTAAATAGACGTTTCTCGTGATTTGACCAACCAAACGCAATGAAACTTGGTGCAGTATATGTTTATATACATTGTAATGCACCGACATCTAACTTCGTTCAATTGTTTACATAATCACAAGATGGCGGATGTGCGAAATATTTCACCGGCATTCTATATCTCTGAAACTATTAGCGGTATCTCCCTAAACGTTTGTACGAAGATAAAGGGCACTACTGGAATTCCATCTATAAGATTTTCAAAAACCGATTAACTACAAAACGAACATGGCGGCCAAGCGAATTTGAACATTTTAAATAGACCTTTCTCGCGATTTAATGTTCCAAGCGCACTGAAACCTGGTACAGGAAATATTTATACACATTGTAATCCACTGGTATCTAATTTAGTTCAATTGTTTACATAACCTCAAGATGGCGGCAGTGCGAATTTTAAAATTAAGTTTTTATTTCTTGTGATGTAGTCATGCGACCGAAGTGAAAGTTTGAATAATGAACCTACGCAATAATTTTCCTTTAATGGTACATGACTCTATGGCCTATACATTTAACAATCCAACATGGTGACCATCCGAAATATTTAGACGATACTGAATATCTACGAATCTATTTTAGCAATCAAACTGCATTTTTTAATGTTCATAGGGGCTATGAACTTAAGTTCACCTATAGGACTTTAAATAACCTGGTGATCACAAATCCAACATGGCGGTGACGCGAATGATAAATATTCACATGGACGTTTCTCGCAATTTAACCATCCGCGTGAAGTGAAACTTGGTACAGTAAATCATTATCCGATTGTTAATCCACTGGCATCTAATTTATTTCAATTGTTTCCATAACCTCAAGATGGTAGCTGTGAAAAATGTTTAAATCTCCTTGTTTTTTCTTGTGTCTTAATTATGCGATTGAAGTTTGAATACTACACGTTCACAATAATCTGCATGTAACAGTAAACTCTAGGACCTACATATATAAAATCCAACATGGCGACCATCCGAAATATTTAGTCGGTTCTCAATATCTACGAATCTATTACAGCAATCAAACTGAAATTGTGTATGTTGATAGTGGCAATTAACATAAGTAGGATATATGAAAATAGGCTGTATAGTTCTTCACGGAACTACTTGTTATACTTGTGATCACAATGTCCTTATGCAAGGTTTGGAACTGATGTGTAACTATCTAACAGTCTGTTACTTCTTCACGCAAAATTGTATCTCCCGCAGAGATGTTGGTTGGTTCCTCTGTTTAGGGGCTGCGACAAGGTGGTCATGTAACCCCGTGTACATTAGGTGTGTGTAGAATCTGTCTGATAAACGGTGTTAATCGTGATGATTGTATTAGTCTGTGATTCAGGTAAGGTCTGCAGACGGTCAATTTTAAGTAGTAGTTCTTAATTTTGTATTATATACTAACGTCAACGACACCTAGCTGTGAACTTGCCTACTAGATGCCACCGCATCCAGCAACTTGCAACAAACGTTGGAAATTTCCCTCCAAAGGAAAGCATGCTGAGTGATTTTTAGCGCTCTTAGAAAATCCGACGACTTTGGCCGGCTTTGAACCAGCGACCTTGGGCATAGAAGTTCAGCATGCTACCAGTTAGCCGCTTCCCACAGTTCCGATACCGAAGTCGCTTCCCACAGACAGACGGAAAAACTGAATGTGATCTCGTGCAGTGGCGTTGTCATAGCAACTGCTGATGGCTCATCCCTTATCAATTTAGTAAAGGTCCTCTCGGCACGCCGGAAGGCGGAGGTATATTTCACAGGGCAAACTTGGGGATAGGCGAAAATAGGCAGAATATGCAGGTTTTCGTAGAAGGATCAGCCCTCATTGATTGCGAGAAAGTTTTTTATAATTGGAGCTTAATTAACTTTGTTTTTCGTCATTGTATGCATATTTTAAACTTTTTGTCTTATGGGGACGGTAACCTTCTTGTCATTTGGGGTCCATTTTTAGCCTATTTTCAATTTTGAAAAAATAGGCTTATGAGATCACCTTTTGTCCGTGTGTGTGTGCGTGTGTGTGTGTGTGTGTGTGTGTGTGTGTGTGCGTGTGTGTGTGATTCGTGTGTGTGTCCCCCCCTAATAAAATCTAAACGGCAGGAGCGATTTCAATGAAACTCGGAAAGTTCATAGCACTATTCCCGGCGACCTCGACCGTGCCCTTCAAATTTTGTTACGACTCACCAATCCAACATGGCGGCTGTGCGAAATATTTCACCAGCATTCAATATCTCCGAAACTATTACCGATATCACCCTGGAATTTATTACGGTGGCAAAGGGAACTATTAGATGTTCACTTATGTGACCTTTGAAAACCTGGTAACTACAAAACCAACATGGCTGCCAAGCGAATTTGCGACATTTAAATAGACGTTTCTCGCGCTTTGACCAACCAAACGCAATGAAACTTGGTACAGTATATGTTTATATACATTGTAATGCACCGACATCTAACTTCGTTCAATTGTTTACATAATCACAAGATGGCGGATGTGCGAAATATTTCACCGGCATTCTATATCTCTGAAACTATTAGCGGTATCTCCCTAAAATTTTGTACGGAGATAAAGGGCACTACTGGAAGTCCATCTATAAGATTTTCAAAAACCGGTTAACTACAAAACGAACATGGCGGCCAAGCGAATTTGAACATTTTAGATAGACCTTTCTCGCGATTTAATGTTCCAAGCGCACTGAAACCTGGTACAGAAAATATTTATACACATTGTAATCCACTGGTATCTAATTTAGTTCAATTGTTTACATAACCTCAAGATGGCAGCAGTGCGAATTTTAAAATTAAGTTTTTATTTCTTGTGATGTAGTCATGCGATCGAAGTGAAAGTTTGAATAATGAACCTACGCAATAATTTTCCTTTAATGGTACATGACTCTATGGCCTATACATTTCACAATCCAACATGGCGACCATCCGAAATATTTAGACGATACTGAATATCTACGAATCTATTTTAGCAATCAAACTAAATTTTTTAATGTTCATAGGGGCTATGAACTTAAGTTCACCTATAGGACTTGAAATAACCTGGTGATCACAAATCCAACATGGCGGCCAAGCGAATTATAAATATTCACATGGACGTTTCTCGCAATTTAACCATCCGCGTGCAGTGAAACTTGGTACAGTAAATCCTTATACGAATGTTAATCCACTGGCATCTAATTTATTTCAATTGTTTCCATAACCTCAAGATGGCAGCTGTGAAAATTTTTTAAATCTCCTTGTTTTTTCTTGTGTCCTAATTATGCGATTGAAGTTTGAATGCTACACGTTCACAATAATCTGCATGAAACAGTACATAACTCTGGGACCTACATATATAAAATCCAACATGGCGACCATCCGAAATATTTAGTCGGTTCTCAATATCTACGAATCTATTACAGCAATCAAACTGAAATTTTGTATGTTGATAGAGGCAATTAACATAAGTTGGATATATGAAAATAGGCTGTATAGTTCTTCACGGAACTACTTGTTATACTTGTGATCACAATGTCCTTATGCAAGGTTTCGACACTGATGTGTAACTATCTAACGGTCTGTTACGTCTTCACGCAAAATTTTATCTCCCGCAGAGATTTTGGTTGGTTCCTCAGTTTAGGGGCTGCGACAACGCGGTCATGTAACCCCGTGTACTTTGGGTGAGTGTAGAATATGTCTGATAAACGGTGTGAATTGTGATGGCTGTATTAGTCTGTAATTCAGGTAAGGACTGCAGACGGTAAATTTCAAGCAGTAGTTCCTAATGTTGCTACCAGATACTACCGTCAACGACACCTAGCTGTGAACATTGCTACTAGATGCCACCGCAACCAGCAACTCGCAACGAACGTTGGAACTTCCCCTCCAAAGGAAAGCATACTGAGGGATTTTTAGTGCTCTTAGAAAATCCGACGACTTCGGCCGGCTTTGAACCCGCGACTTTGGGCATAGAAATTCAGCATGCTACCTGATACGTAACCGAAGCCGCGCCACACTTAATCAAATGGAAATCTGAATCTGATCTCGTGCAAGTGCGTTGTCATGGCAACGTATCATGGCTCATCCCTCATCAATTTAGTAGTGTTGCCATGGCAACCTCTGATAGCTCTTGGCATTTTCTTATAATTCCGAAATCATTTTTCTCATCCCTTGGCGTAATGGTGGGTCATATCAAAAATTCTTTCAGACACAAGTTTTAGGTAATTATTAGGGGAATATTGTCCATTTTGTACGGTTTTGATATTGTGCCTATTAAGAGAGATATGATTTATGTTTCCAGAAAAACCCACTTTTTCCCACCCTTTTGGTCAATGGTTGGTTTATAAAAAAAACTCTTCAAACATACATTTTTGGGCTTTATCCGACACATAGTATGAACGTTGAACGGATTCGATATTTCACATATTAAGAGAGTTATAGCAATATTTCACTTTTTCGAAAAAAGCCCCCATTTTCACCCCCCTTCAACCGATTTAGCCCAGTAACGAACTCGACCGAGATTTTATAGGTATACATATTCGGTAAAAAATTCAAAGTGATTGGTGCAAAATTACGGCAGTTATCGTGTCCACAAGAAACTGATATATACAGTGTGATCCACCCGCCCCTTATTATTTAGTTTTATGAAACCCAACTAACACTGCTTTTCTCTTGATGGTCGATATTGCTCTGCCCTCTGACTGTGTGACAGCAATGTAATTGGGTCATGGGTCCAGCAAAGAAAAACCGACCTTAATCTTTTCCCCGCCAAATACTATGGCCCATTCTACTAACATATGACTTATTGCTCCTTGAAATAACACACATCCACGTAATACGGTCGAATTAATAGCTTACGCCACGTGATCTGTGATAGTAGAAAGTTAAATCAACACCATAAACCATGATTGATGACTTTGAGATGGACTTAAACGTTTGAGGTGGGACGGCTACAGTAACAACTACAAGTGCAGCGCTCACTGTCTACCATGCGTTGGTGGCTGATTCGGTTAAAGCATGGCCGTAGACGGCGGGCGAGAATGGGTAGAATGGTGCCTCGAATCCAGTGATAGGCATACTTTTTTGAATGAAAGCCCACGCTCCATTTTAGTGGGGATATAACTACATAGCCACATTCATTCCCTTATGATGTATTTTTGTGAAGAGTAGGTTGAAATTTGCTGATTTATAAAGGGAATACGACCGAATTGATAGCTTTTGCCACGTGACCTGTAATGGCAGAAAATTAAAAAACTGGCATGGATATTAACATAACATATCGTCGTGTCGCTCCGGAGGTCCAGGTTCGATTCCCAGTTCTGCCAAGAAATTCAATACTGGTCTGAGGGCTGAAATTGGATACACTCAGCTTCGTGAAGCAAATCTGAGAAGAGATGGGTTCAATTCCCACCTCAGCCACCCTGGAAATGGTTCTCTGTGGTTTACCACTTCTGCTCCAGGCTATTGCCGGGACGGTTTCTAACTTAAGGCCCCGGCTGCCGCCTTCCCCATCCTCACCTTAATTGCTAATACATAATACAGACACCGCTATAGACAGGTTATCAGAGGAATTCTACACACACCCAAGTACATGGGGCGAAATGACCGCGATGTTCTAGCCCCTTATTGAAACAAGATTCTGATCGCCAGTGCTAGCATCGAAGTATACGTATTCCTTAAAATTTCCCGTGGTATTATTTTGTTCGGGGTCTACTCAGC
Source organism: Meconema thalassinum (assembly GCA_946902985.2). NCBI lineage: Eukaryota > Metazoa > Arthropoda > Insecta > Orthoptera > Tettigoniidae > Meconema > Meconema thalassinum. The sequence goes on from OX336393.1 coordinate 185,070,422, forward strand.
CACGGGTGATCCAAATGAGCATGCAGGGTTCGATTTCCCCTTCAGCCATTCTCGAAGTGAATTTCCGTGGTTTCCCACTTACTCTTCAGGCAAATGCCGGGATGCTACCTAACGTAAGGCCACGGCCGCATCCTTCCCTCCTCCTTGCCTAACCCTCCCAATCTCCCCATCCCTCATAATGCCCCTGTTCGCTTTGCAGGTGAGGCTGCCTGCGTGAGTTGCTCGTCCCACCTCCCCAGTTGTATTCCCGTCCTATGTTTCAAGCTCCAGGATCTTGGGTGACAATCAAATCGGACCATATTTCTACGACGGCCATCTTACGGGAGCACGCTACCCTCATTTTCTGCAAAATGAACTCCCACAGTTGCTGGAAAACGTGCCACTGCGCGAGCGATTGCGAATCTGGTGGCAACAGGATGGGGCCCCACCTCACGGGTCATTAGTCGTCAGGAACCATCTTCATGATACATATCCAAATAAATGGACAGGAAGAGGAGGACCCGTTTACTGGCCTGCCAGATCAGTCGATCTTACGCCATTTGACGTCTTCCTGTGGGGTCACTTAAAGCAGGTAGTATATGCACAGGAGCCTGAAGATCCTGACCACCTTCGGCAACTAATCACCGAGGCATGCCAAGCTGTTACACCTCAGATGTTAAAGCGTGCAAAGGGGCAGATGACCTCGTAGTTCCGCCCCTTAAAACAACAATAACTAACTAACTAACTAACTAACTAAAGCGTGCAAGACTGTCTGTAATACGTCGTGCTGAAATCTGCATCAACCAAGGTGGTCAACATTTCGAACACTTGCTACACTGAATATGCAGAGTACCTTGCTTTATTCCTACAGGGGGGTGTGGTGGCGCAGCGGTCAATCTCTTTTACTCTCACCAACGTCATGTCCTGTGGTTCGAATTCAAGTAAAATGGAGATCCCGTGGCTTATGACCGCGAGATTAACGGTCACGCTAAACTACAAGCTTTCTTCCTTTTCTTCGTACAGACCATTATGTCATCGTCTAACCTGCCTACGTAGCACCGAATAAAAACGGTCCTTTTCAGGACCAAATAAAAATTCATTCATTGGAACAGGTAGATATGTGTCCGTAGAGCAGCTACTGTATACGGCATTAAGCGAAAAAAAAATATATATTTGCCTTGGGATCGAACCAGCTACATTGCAGCATTGCTGACGTAACAGCAGAGATGCACGATTTAACTATCTTAGTTACCGTGGGCCGTGGTGGGATACCCTCACGTATTGAGTCTATTTGTAGTCCTCATAGACACTTCATGTCCTTCGTAAGGCAGTGTTGTTCGGATGTGTTGATTTACACATTCATTATAGTTGATGGCATTGAAATAACACAGCTGCCAATGATTTCGACTATATTCGCGAGCATGAACTCAACCGTAAAGTGGTACTAGGCCGTAAAGGAGTAAGTACTAATGTTTTTAGGACGACTATGATATACGCGTTAGTTGGGTTGCCTTCCTCCAAAAAAAATAAGGGGCTGGTGGACCACACTGTATATGTACATAAATTATATATAAACTTTTCAACTGACGGTGGTTTTGGGGTCTGGGGGATGTGAAACGCGAAGATACGTCGAAATTTTCCGGAAGTCGAAACATGGTACCCATTGCAATAGTTAGCTTTCTAATGAAACCTACCTAAAATATACCGGGGAAAATCAGAGTAATTACAGGGTCATCCATATATCGTGTCTCCGCAAATGAGATGGAGTCCTTTTTGGCCAATACAAACTGTGTTGCGAGACCTACAATAAACCAGTTATCACCGCAGCTCACTCCCTTCCCCCCGCATAAACATTGCTCCGGCAGACAAGCAGCGATAGCCAAGAGAAACTCCCTCTCAGCTGCGGAGACACGATATTTGCTGCAACTGCCTGGAGTTGAAGAGGGGAAACCTCGGGAAACCAGTTCAAGGACGGCCGACGGTGAGGCTCAAAACCACGTCTACCCAGTCCGCAGGTAGTTTGACCCCATGGCCTAGCACTGTGCGTTAGCGAGCGCAGCTACCGCTCTCGGTATTTCAATGTAGTGTTGTAAAATTGTATTTATCGACTGATTAAATCGACACTACTCAGTCGTTTTTCTTGGCAATGTGAGACTAAATAATTCGTTATGCCACTTTCCTAAAATATTGCAATTACACCAAGAACGCTGATATTTGTTAATTGTGTTGGTGTCTGTTGCACTCATCTGGAGCAAAGTAATAAATCCCTAATTCAATATGACGTCAAAACCTTGGCATTATTATTTATTAATCCACAGTTTAGTAAATGCCTTGAATTCTTAAAATGCAGTTTCCCATGAAAATCATATTTTAAGTTACGTCACTGTTTCACCAAATGAACGGTACGGATGAATAGTACAACATTATCAAATGAATTTTGTAGTGCATAATTACAAGGGATAATTAACCTTTTAAGTGCTGAGTTGTTTCATTCACATTTTGAAAAAAAAAAATAGTAGACATACTTTTTAATTTATCATGGGAATGATGGTGGGGTGATAGGCTTAAAATGTCGATAGGTTTTTGGTCATTGTTAATCTAAATGTAAATTCAAAATCCTACGTTTATATAAATTTTTATCTTTAGAGGAATCAAAATTAATATTTTTGTGAGGGCATCATCTTCATACCAGGTAAAGGGACCAAAATAAATTTTCCTAAATCCAGTAGGCAAGGAATACATGTTGCTCTTTACTAGTACAAAAATGTATATTCTTTGATCCTAAATCGCCGCGCGGCGTGAAGAATTTGCTTGTAATTCCTGTTTACTCCAGCTATAGAGGAAAGACGTCTACAAAATGCTATGTTAGTTACTTCTGGAAGCAAAATTCTAAACTCAAGTAGTACTACATGATGCCAAATAGATGTCAAAACACACCAGGGATCGACTCTGTACTCGAAAGCGAATGGGGAATATGATAAAAAAAATAAGTTCTTGTGCAACGTTTATAGACGGGTGAAGCACTCAACGGATTAATATAAATACGTGTAAATACGAAAAATACTTGTTGAACAAACTCAGTATAACTCCATAAAGTATGCCAACGCAGAAGTACAATTTGCAACTTTTAGTCAAAATTGAGGTAAAATTAATGACAAATTATGAATAACTATAAATTCACTAACACTGAATACATAATAATAATAATAATAATAATAATAATAATATAATAGATTTCACCCCTCTTAACTACTGTGGCTGGTAAATGACGCCAAGATAACAGAATTTGTGCATCCTCAAATGCTAACTGATAGCGTCAGGATTCTATCCTGCAATTTTGGGTATAGAAGACGAGCATATTACCGCTGCACCACGCAGCCAGTCACACTAAATACAGATCATCCACTGCCTGGTGTAGCAGCTAGCATTCTAGCATTTCCCACTTCTACTACTGGGAAATGTCGGGATAGTTCATATTTTTTAAGGCTACGGCCGCCTCCTTTCCAATCCTCACCTGCATTACAAATACACACACTACTACAGACACCACAATACACAGGTTATCAGATTATTATTTTTAAATGTATGTACTCTAGTGTATATACACACATCCAAGTGCACGGGGCTAAATGGTCACAATATTGTAAAGCCCCCAGATGACTTAACAAAAAATCTTCCTTCAATCGCATGGTGTGATTTATCAAAAATTTGACGACATTCAAACATTTTGCCTTAAGCATGTCTTACCGTGAGCTTGAATATTGTTTGCCCTTTCAAATAGAGTCTTTATACAAAATTCCATCTTATTGGCAATTTTTAACATATTCTAAGCTTGGTATACCACTAAAGTTCTTGCCCTCGACCCTTCCTTCCATAACTAAGCTTGCTATTCCTGGATATCTAGGTACGTGGCCTACTAACATATCTCTTCTCTTCATTAGCAGTCGCAAAAAACATCTTTCCTTACTCACTAATTTTAATACCTCTTGATTTGTTTCTCTATCTACCCATGTAATCTTCATCATTCTCCTGTAACACCACATTTCAAATTCTTCTATCCTCCTCTTTTCTGCTGCTCCAACAGTCCAAGTTTCACTTCCATAGTGTGACACACTCCAGACAAAGGTTTTCAAATCTTACTTTCTAAGACCTAAATCTATAGTTTGATGTCAACATAATGATGATGATAATTGTTGTTTTAAGGGGCCTAACATCAAGGTTATCGGCCCCTAATGATCTGGGTGATAGCGAAAATGATAATGAAATGGAAACCAGAACGAAAAGTATGTGAGACGGAAAATACGTACTTAAAGGAACTCAGATGGAAACAACTCACAATTATGGTCTTACAAAAGGGAATTTAGAACGAAAAGATTCACAAAAAGAATAGATTGAAAAAGACCCACTAAACGTAGGCTAGATTCAAAATACGTACAAAATGCAATGTAGCGTCGAAACGCTTACAAAATGCAACTGAAATTCAAAATACTTACAAAATGCAAATGAGATCGAAAATACGTACAAAATGCAATTGAGGTTCAAAATACTTACAAAATGCAATTGAAATTGAAAATACACAATGCAATTCAGATTGAAATATCCCAGTTCCAATCCAAATTATTCACAAAGTGCAATTGAAATTCAAAATACTTACAAAATGCAATTGAAATTGAAAATGCTTACAAAACGTACGGTAGATTCAAACGACTCATGTGGATTGACAATACTTCCAAATTGCAATTTAGATTGAAAATACTTGACAAAATGTAATTTAGATTCAAAATACCCACAAAAAGCAATTGAGAATCAATATATGTGCAAAATGCCCACCAAACAAAATGCAATTTAGATTCAAAATTCGTGCGAAATGCGGTTTTGGTTGAAAATACTTACAAAGTGCAATTGAAATTCAAAATACGCACTAAAATGCCCTGACACCTGCATTGAAAGACTTACTAAAACGCAATTTAGATTGTCAGTCTTTACAAAATGCAATTGAGGTTGAAAACAATCGCGAGATGTAATTTAGATCGAAAAAACTTACAAAATGCAACGTAGATTAAAAATGCCTTAAAAAACGCTAAAAGGGAATTTAGATACACGGTGAACCAAGTAACAAAAATAGTGCGGGAATCTTAAAGAGAAAAGGAAATATAAGGAAAAGAGGAGAAGAGAGGAGAGGAGAGGGTCCGCCCCAAAGGTAAGGGAGAGACGGGGAAAACGGACCCAGCTCAGGAATCCCTCGGGGTCGCAAACTCCCGAACTCACCAGCCGTGAGCCCCTGAGGGTGTAGCATTATCTAGGGTGCACCAGAAGGGGTGGGGCTACATACACCCTGCCTCCTTAAGGGCCTTGAGCACAAGGCTGGAGGTAAAAGGAAAAGAAGGCTCTCCCAGAAGAAGGGTATCAGGAAAGATGAGACAAGGACCAATGAAGGCGGGAAAGTGAAAGACTTCCTAGGCCTCGGATAACCTAATACCGTCGGGGTAGGAAGAGAACAAGAGTTGACCAAGAGAGGTCGACAGGAAAGGAGACGGAGAGGAGCCCGCCACAAGTAAGTGGAAGCAATGCCGGACTCAGCTGGGGTCCCGTGGTCGCCAACCCACGTCCCACTAGATGTGAGCCCCTGGGGGATTGATGTCAACAGATTCCTTTTCTGTAAAAAAGCTTACCTTGCCTGTACCGACCTACGTTTTATATCCCTTTATAGCTTAGTTCTCTTCTCAAGAAGCAGAGATCTCCTACTTCCTTTAGTTTTTCACCTGCTAATTTAACGCCAATAGGAGTTTTCTGCTGTCCCCCGGCTGTATTCAATTATTTTTGTTTAACTTGCATGGATTATCATCACGTTTTTCTTCCACGCCGTTTACCAACTCATTCGAATTCTCTGATGAATCGGTCAAGATGATAATGTGATCAGCAAATCTCAGAGTAGATATTAATTTCACCTTGACCGTTTAGTCCTGCTTTAAATTTTTCCCTCTTTTCCTCCACTGCTTGTCCAATGTATAACGTGAAGTATGGGTGACAAGTAGACCTCGGATGTTTAGGCAACAAAAAGTACTGTTTTAGGCACATAAAATATGCCTTAAAACTGGTAAATTAAAAAATGAGTAATCAATTAATGCATAAATATAAGTAACGGCAAGAAAACAATTTAGTTGTCACTAAATTAAACAGAAAACAATGTTTTAAGATTTAGGAGAAAGTCTAAATACAATACCAATTAATTGTCGCTTTATGGAGCTCGTTTTCAAATTGTGATTAATGTTCACTACCATAATTCGCTGCACAGTATATTACTAACATTCTTTCCAAATTGTCAACAGGTCAGACAATGCCTTTGTTCCGACAAAATCACCTTTCAACTGAAACAGGTGTTTCACCCTGCACCCTCTTCATTCTCTAGGAAAGTGACCTTCAGAGCGCGAGGCATGCAATAAACTGCAGTGTAATCGAAAGATTGGATTCAGCACTTGTTTCTCCTTTATGCAGTCTACAGTAATATGTTTCAATTGCAGTGTCCATCGCACAGAACCTTATTTGCGTTACTCATTTAAAAACACCGTCAACAAAACCTTTCCAGCAATACACTGAAAATGCATTTTGGTGTTTGAAGCCATTTTCAGTGTTGCTTTAATAAACGAAAGTGCGATGCTTTTCAGTCGGTCAACACAATTGTACCCAAATGAGGTGGGTTATTCCATAATCCAGAAAAATATATACATGAGATTTTAATAAATACACTTGGATGACCAGTTTCGATCGTCAAGCGATCATCCTCAGATCCATTACACTTAGGCTACAACAAAATTTTATTTCTGAAAGTATGGGTGAAAATATTTACAATATGTAGCCTACACTTCTTTAGTTGCGGTATTTGTTAGTTATAGTCTATGTGATGTTTTGTTAAAATACTGAAAGTTGTTGATTGACCTCCAAACTTGCTTTTTTAGAGTGAATATGTGATTGTAGTTAAAAGGTCAATTCAGGTTGTATTGTACAGGCTACTTATCTGATTGAGTCTTGCGTCTCCTGGTGAGAGCAGTTGTCTTCGTCACTATCTACTCTCAACTGGGAGTTCCTGTGTACCAGGGTCTCTTATACAGGGTGTAACAAAAATGTACGGCACGAAATGTAGGACACATTCCTCACACGTAGACGAAGAAAATATGTTATATGAACAAAGGTCCGGAAACGCTTTGTTTCCATGTTATACCTCATTGTCTCCAACCCATTAGCCATGGGAAACACACAAGAACAGAACGTACCAGCATACCACATGCAACTCTTGCTCACAGGAGATGTTCAATATGCCCTCCGTGCGCATTGATACAAGCATCAACCCACCGTCGTAGTGAATCTCAGATGCGCTGATGTATTCCTGGAGTATAGCGTATGGTTTAGCAGCCTTCCATAATACGGGCACGGAAACTCTGAGCTTTCATATGACCCCCAAAATAAAAATCCAGTAGGTTTAGGTCCGGAAAGCATGGCGGCCAGGCAATGTCCACCTCAACCTATCCATCTGTCATAAAATCTGTTATTTAGAAGCCGACGGACATTAGCACTAAAATGAGGAGGTGCTCCATCGTGCATGAAGTACATGTTATGTCGCACAGCTAAAGGCACATCTGCTAAGTCGCGTGGCAACAGGGCCTTGTAAAACAAAGCACTGGAGGTGCACCTACGATGATGACAGACGTAACTGAGAATGCATGTCCCCATGATTCTAACGTTCTGTTCTTGTGGTTTTTTTTTTTCATGCATACTGTAATGAGTTGGAGACAACGAGGTGTAACATGGGAACAAAGCGTTTCCGGACCCAAGTTCATATAACATAATTCCTTCGTCTACGTGTGAGGAATGTGTCCTGCATTTTGTTACACCCTGTATACCTGGGTATTTCCCCTCTCGCATACCTCAGTTTCTGTGTTCATCGTACAAACGTACAGAAAAAGCACTTTTAGTCCTTTTAGGCACTAAGAATATAAAATAGGCAGCAACGGGTCAAATATGTATTTTTGGGCACTGATAAACTTCATAGGAATTGATGACTTTTCATGAAACGCAAAGATATCTCATCCCCTACTTTCCACCCTTAAGGGAACAAAATAGGCATTGCCCTAAAATCCGAGGTCTAGTGATAAGTTGCACCCTCACATACAAACACCCGAACACGTCTTACCTTCTGAATCGAAATAGATTTCAATATGAACTGAAACTTACTCATGTAAACGGGATCGCATTGAAATCCATTTGAGTTCCCGTGTAAACGTAGTAAGCATCACTTCATGTACACTGCATATTCGCCTTTTGTGATTTGATTGACACATGATAATGCTATCTGTAATTGATCTAATGTCGTGTTAATGCAGCGCGAATATACGACGGTTGCGAAAGTAAATATCGATGTTGACAGCATAATCACGAATATAATTATAACTTGCCAGGGTTAAGGTAAAATTATACCAACTATGACCCCATTAGCCTCCAAGCTTGAGGGATATCTACTGCACTGTGTATGAGGGAGAACATTTGGCGTGCTACCAATGCTGCTAACAAGATCATGTGCTCGTATTTCTGCTGACTCGCTTTGCCTTGCCTAGGGCTTCAGGTCAACCATCTCGTCCTGCATAGTCCAACACCACGAGATTGTGTATAGTTTAAAATTCAGGGCCATCCAGACAGCGCTCACCTAGCGCTAGCACTCCGGCCGCGCTCTAACGCAGTGCTCCGAGCGCTGTGTTGGAAGGTAGTTTCAGAAGTGGTGGGAGGAGCTTGCCTGGCTGAGCGCGCTGAAGTGTGCAGCCGATCCATCAGTCGCTTGTCTAGTCCAATGCGCTTTGTTGACTGCGTGTAAGTAAATCAGTTTCGCAATGGTCATGACTGAACAGCATACAAAAAAAGGAGTGGGGAAGCAGCAGTCTTTAAAGCAGAATGGGAAATTTCATTTTTCTGTACAGCTTATAAAGGACAAGCCAAATGTTTAGTGTGCAACATAGATGTAATGTGATGAAAAGAACACAATTTGTTGTTGAATTTTCCTCTCTAATATGTTCACATATCAGTTTGGAATAAATCACATAATCTTTACTTAACACTTGTGTTCGTTTCCTGCATATTCCATATATTGGAGTACCATTCGATTTGTATATGCGGTATATTTGTTATGGCAAAACAGCCCTATTAATATGTCAACAATCCCACAAGAGCCGTCGGCCGCGCGACTGTACGTACGTATCTAGTCAGCGTGGTCCGAACATCGTCCGTCTCCTCGCTGCCACAGTATAGTGGTGGTAGGGGAAGGAGCGCTAGTCTGACTGCCCAGTGGTCTCCGAGCGCGGCCGTGCTCCCGGAGCGCAATGACTGGATGGCCCTGGTTTAAATATTGTAATGTGACATCAGACACACACAATGTCACTGAAGACAGCCATGGAACTCTTCGAATTCAAAGTGCTACCAACTTTCACATACGGATTATAATTAATTTGGCAATTACTGTCACGTAGACAGCTAAAAGAATTGGAAAGCATGACACCGAGATACCTCAAAAGGGTTTTAGGGGTACCGAAATTCGCTAGATCCCGATACATAGATGTCTTAGCCCGGGAAACCTTCCTGATAGAAAGACGGCAAATGCATCTGCAGCACACTCCAGCATACAAAGAACTATTACAAGAGCTACGAGAAAAAAGGGACTCGATCGAAGAAATCTTCTACAATACAGACGCAATGATCAACAAAGACTGATGAAAGAGGAATACGAGCTGAGACACCTGGTGACGCGCTTTGCGATGCACGGTTTCCATCATCGTATTTGTGCCAAGAAATCCTTTCATCAGGCTAGCCAGGAGTGAACATGTGTTTTGTGTGGAGAACAGTGGGATGCATATCACGTAATGGAGTGCAAGAAGAGAGCGGTCTCTCTGACTGAATTTTGCTCTGATTCTTGAGCCTGATGTAATGTACATATTTTGCACATTGTGCGTAATAATTTTGTTATTAAATACTGTAATTCATCTACACGATGGAGTCCATTAACCGATCTAATGAGGGAGACGCCCTTCATTATCATTGTAAAGGTACAGGAACGCTGACCTAAGTCGCAGGTCATGAAATTCACCCCCAGACACTCGTCAGAGACTTTAATTCCCTATTATTCATCCATTGATCCCCACCATATCGAGAGCAATGCTTTCATCTCAATGACTTGCACCGCGGTGATTGATAGCGAACTCGGTTGGCATGGTCAATTAATGCACGGCCGACTGGATGCGCAGCTCGCTTCTAGTAGGCCGTGCTTAATGTCCACTAGTGCCAAGCGTCACCGCTGCAATCGCTGCGGACTACGGGCTGGAGCAAAATCAAATCAGCTTTGAAGCGCTACTTTAGTCTAATTGGTTACATTAGTTTAACAAGAAGCAATAATGAATACTAAAGAATCCTCGTCGAAAACTGATCAATAATGTGCGTACCAAACGCAAACAGGCACATGCCCCTAGTTCGCAACGATTGCAACGGAAATGTTTGGAACTAGCGGACATTATGTGACGAAAATGTTCCACTTGCAAGATACTCGCTCAGTCGACTGTTGATATGTTATTGGCTTTCTTGTATCAAGACAAACTTTTACTCATACATGTGACTAGGATCACACATGAATAACAATACAACACGTGTACACTACAAGCAATGTTTATTGATGACACGGGATTTTTACCGTCATAGTAAGCTTCAGGTATCTGGGATCTCGCTTACAATATGATGGTGAGATAGGTGATGAAGTACGAATCAGGATAAACGTAGCTTGGATGAGATGGAGGGAAGTTACAGGTGTACTGTACTCTGCGACAGAAGGATGCCATTACATCTGAAATCCAAAATATATCGCATGATAGTACGTCCTGTTGCTTTATATGGCGCTGAATGTCGACCAACTGACAGAGCTACAGAGCGCCAACTACACAGCATGGAAATGCGTATGCTCCGTTGATCAATGGGCATCACACTCCTGGACCATGTAAGAAACGACATCATTCGCTAGCAAATGGGCATTTTACCCATCACTGAGAAGGCTCGGCAAAAACGTCTCCAATGGTACGGCCACGTCCTACGTGCTGCACCAGGAACAGTAGCCAACACCCAAGCTTGAAAGTCTATTTTACGCGATTGAGAATCAAGAAAGAAACTGTTACGGGGATGGTAACAAATATTCTCAATGCTATATTAAGATTAGTAAATAGGGTTTCCAAATTTAAAGTTTTAACTTTATTGAGAAGTTCCAAGGGCGTAATAGTTTTGCTACCAAAGTTAGCTTGGTAAATTAATTTCAGGTTTGGTAATTCATCAGAAAGGTCGTTTCCTATGTCATTAGAATAGCGCCTTACAAGCTTAGCTGGTTTTTCCGAAATTCATTCATCTGCCATTTCATTGCGTTACCACAAAACAGAAAACCCGCTACAAAGACATTGTACTGATTGAAACCGCACTGTCATGTCCCCTATGATACTGTCCAGAATTACATTGAACACATCATTTCTGAAAATAGTTTTTGCAACAATACTGTCTTCATGACTGTCATCCTCTTCATCAGCTTGCCTCTTTCTTTTCTTTCGTCTCTTTTTTTCCTCTTCAAGTTGTTGGGGCCATCCTATATTTTTAGTCACTACTTCAGCTGCCTTCTTCTTGCGTCTATTTGGTTCAAGGTATGAATACATCATATATATTACAGTATATGTATTTATTATTCATTATATACCATATATTCGTTTAGAAGGGTGAAGGGAGCTTGGTATCTTTCCTTTCAAAATTTCCCATTTTTGGGGGCTGGAGCTAAATATGTTAAACAACTTTTGAACAGCTCCAAAGGATGTTACTGCAGCCACACAGCTCTCCGCTGCTTGTTCTCCACACAGATTCAAGGAATGACAAGTGCAAGCAGAGTAAACTGCTTCACCGTTAGCAGACAGAATTCTTGCCTGAGCTCCTTTGTACGCTCCCTTCATGTTACTCCCATTGTCGTAGCCTTGACCCATACAGTATTTTAATGGGATGTCAAATTCCTTTAGCTTATCTAAAATAAGCTCTGCAATGGCTTTTCCACTCTTTTTGGTACAGACGGTAAAGCAAAGAAGCATTTCTTCGACTTGGTAAGGCTGAGTTTCATTTTCAGTCAAATAAACGTATCTCAAAAGAAACGCAGTCTGTTCAACATGTGCAGAATCTGGTTTTGCATCAACTATAATGGCATAGCATTTTGCCATTTCTCTTTCTTCTAAAAATTGTCTTCGTGACTTGGGCAGCGCGAAGAGTAATAAACTCATTTTGAATATCATGAGACAGATAATTCACTTGCATTCTTTCTCCCTTTACTTGAAACGAACGGCGCTATTTAAATGTCCATTCAAAACTGGATATTAATTGGCCAGCAGTTCTAAAATTCCCAAATAATTGCAATTTGAGGGGTTCCCGATTTTATCAATACTACCCCGAAAAGCAAGTCCTCTTTCAGCTAGGAATAAAGTGACATTAAGAAGTCGCGTTAAAAGATCACGCCACTTGTCCTTTTCTTGTTCAAAGGAGGGAAAGATTAAGTCCGTTAGCCATTTATTTATTTTTTATTTGATCACCTCTGACTTCCACTCAACATAGCGGCTTTTATGACTGTAACTACTCTCATGTTCTGACACTTTATTGAAGAGTTTTTCCAGCGTTTTTCCGCAGAATAACCTTCAGAAAGAGCGAACGAAGTTCGTTTTGGCGGGGACAACGTAAAACGCTTTCTGAACCTTGCTCCAAACAAGCCAATCACGCGTAATCAGTTCACCATTTGTAAGTTTCTTTTGGAAGACCGACTCAGGAACGGAACAGCCTACAGAATCAACAGGAAATTGTTCAGGCAATGGAACATGAGGGTATTTAAGTCTCGGCTGCTATCTAAAGCAAGGTCATCTACATCATCATATTTGTCTGGTAGGCCTAAAGGTAAAGGCGGTTTGTGGCTTTTGATAGATTCAATATTCGTAGGCGACATAGACTGAATAGGACTAGGAGTCCCTGTTTCAGTGATGGGAACTGGTTCTTCCTTGTTTGATTTGATTTCATTTTGTTGTTGTCCATTTGTAGGTAAAATATATACTTTATAGCTATTACTATCGGTGGGCCTATTAGTAATGTTACCTTTTTCTATAACTGACGATGATGAAGGAGGACATTTTAAAAAACTGTCCAAGCGATAGCTGGACTTTCTTCGATGCTCTTTCCTTCAACACCCTGTTTTCTCTTTCCTTCCTTTTTTGAGCACCTGATTTGTGTTTGTAATTGCAACTCATAATAAGTTTCAATAAAAACACACTATACGCATTCTAAATTGTAATCTGTAATCAAACAATATTACACACCGATACCATTAAAACTGACGTATACAAATCACACAAACCGTGACGAATCACTAACACAACGTATTACTATTGGATTAGACAATCGACTGACAGTGGATTGCAAAGCATTATTTACGCAGCACAGTGCAGCCAGTGCGGGGACAGCGGGGAAAACCCTCCCTCGGGCCGGAAATCCTCACGCATGCGCTTCATAGACTGTTGTGCATCATTGCCAACATCAATTTTTCAAACAGTAAGCTTGCAACTTAAGTTTGTTTTGTAATTTGTATGGTATAAATAAAAAATCAAGTTAATTTAATAGCCACACACATTTCCAGTTTCCCGGATGGAACTGGATGAGGTAGGCTTAGAATTCTGTACCAACCACAAAAATTTACATTACATCATTGGGCCAGGGCCGGGCCCCGGTGCTGTAGCACCCCCTACACCGGCCTCTCGCCAGCCCTGCTAACACCTTATGATGCTCGCGATCGTAACAAGTGGCACGCCAAGATCCGGACAGTGGACCCTGAACCCTCGGGAAAACGCGAAGAAGAAGGAGAAGAAAAGAAGAAGAATATCCTTGCCTTGAAGTGGCGGTGGGGTTTGCGTGTTCTGACAACCCGAGAGCTGCGCCGGCGGTAGCTTAGTTACTGGTAGGGCATACCATGCCCGACTGGTCATCGTTTGGTAGGAGTCAGTCTAGAAGGGTTGCCCAGACCCTCCAGGTTGAGGATTGGACATAAGACTGGCAACCCAATTAGATGTTGGTGTTTCTTACTCCCATTACTATTGGCTCTCAAAAACTGTCATATTGATGGCTTTGTCTGCATCATTGATAGGAAAAAATTGCAGAAACGCCTCATGTACCGAATTATCTTTAACGAAACGTGCACTCAGTGACACAGATATGCACATTTAAAGCAACTTGAAGTGACGTGAAAATAGTTACCGATGGCACACTAACAGCAAAAAAACTGATCAATGCCTGAGTAGGAGTCTCGCTGCGAGTAGAGTGCAGGACAATTACCAAGTGAAGAACGTGATCATATTTAAAACATATACAGGGGTAATGAAGCCTCACTAGTGGTAGTTTACAACAGGTGATAGATGGGACAATATAAGGATTCAGGTAAACAAATGTCTTTGGAGGGGGGGGGGGGTTGAACCCTAAATCCCTCCCCTTGTGTGTACGCCACTGATTATCCCTATTCACATACTGGGTGGCAAACTTTACTGAAACAACTACAGAAGAATATCTCTGCTGAGCACAACATATCAGTGGCGGCCGGTGATAAGGTTGTAGAGTTGCACTACGACCAGATTATTATTATTATTATTATCGATGTGTAACATCTTTCAACTCGGATGCTGGATATTTTTGTGGGAGTGATTTTGAAAAATGGGACGGAAGTGGATCGGAACGATCCAGCTGGCAGTGGTGGATCGAACGGAAGTGTGTAACACGCACTGCCAGCTGGATCCGTCGATCCAGCTGGCAGTGGTAAGAGGAAACAATGAGCGCGCGTTGTCGGAAATTGATACCATGACGTAATCTCGGCCATGTGGAATGTATATGACATACTGAACGGTAAAAGCTCATGTGAACTCTGGTGTCAAGTGATTGAAACACATAGAGACCTGTTTATTATGGAGGTGAGTGATCTAGATCCAGCCTTTGCTTCCTTGAAATTGAGGAAATATCGCTGACCCAATTGCAGATTTCCGACGAAAGACTCAGCATTTGCTCTTTGTTATTCTTGTATTTATATCAGTGTCAATAGGTACTGTCTTTGGCCGTCTTAGTAGAGCAAACGTGTATGTCAGAGCCGGAATATCCCAGGTATTAAAAGCTTTCATAGTATCCCTACAGAACTGTTTTGATATCAGTATTATTTGGTAAGTTCCCATTACATTCTCCTTTATACTTTTGCTGTGGAATGCTTCGAGCATATAATAGGATAGAGAGTGGCCCGCTATGCTTCTACCGACCGACCGTGGGGCCAAAATAAAATCAGCTGATGTTGGGCAAAACAAAGTTGTCTCCCATAAGAATAGCATTATGAAGTGACTACTGTATCATTTTAAACGATATTTATCATATCAATATGACTCATTTTAACAGAATCCATATGAAATTAGGCGTTGGTCTGTGAATCAGGAGGTCCGGGAACTGGGCAAGCCTTTCATGGTCTACTGCTGTGCACATTGCATTTACTCGCAAGTTGGCCTATTTATAAGGAATTTAAGGTTATGAGCGGTGTCGCGTCTATTAATCTAGTTGATCCATATCGTATTCTTTATTTAGGCTAGTGCTGGTGGAAGCTACAAATCATCTAATAAAATGAATTCCGTATTATTAACTACACAATATCTGTAAAATACTCCCTTTTACAATAGATTAATATTTGTACCAATAATAGTATAAAATACCGGTGTATCAACAATTTCACGTAAGGTATCTTCTATGTCAGATGTTACACATCATATGCGACTACTTTAAGGCTCGTAATTTTTTATTTTTTATTATTATTATTTTTTTTTTTTTTTAATCGTTTCGGTCGTCTATGGACCACGTTATTTCAACTGCCTTTTCCCTCGTTCTTTCACATTGGCCCAGTATTCGCGCATTCTTCTTCGGTGAGCTTCCCTTCGTTCTTCGGTCCACTTCTTGCCAGTTTTCAATATAGGTTTTGGCTGAAAACTCCGTATCTCCCCAAGTTTCTTCTTCAAAGAGTCACGTTCCAAGATGTCCTCATGTGATATCCCCAGTTCTTGTAGGTCTTTTTCCACCTCTGTAAACCAGATCCCTTTGGTTTTCTTTCCCACAAAGTAGGCACAGATTCGATTGGACAATCTTCCGGAGTTCATTCGTGTTAAATGGCCATAAAAGGAGAGTATTCTTTTGCGAATGGTGTCCGTTATTTTCTCCACATGTAGATAGAGTTCGTCGTTGTGTCGTCTTCTATACTCTCCTCGTTCCTTGACCGGGCCCAAGATCTTTCTCAGATTCTTCCTCTCTTTGGCTTCGAGTTGTTCTGCCAGGCCTTTCTTATTCATCGCCAGGCATTCTGATGCATATAACGCCTCCGGGCGAATAACGGTAACGAAGTGCCTCAGTTTGGCCTTGAAGGACATTGATCGTGATTTGTAAATGTCTTTGGTTAAATGGTAAGCCATTTCCATTTTGTTAATCCGTGCCACGAAGGCTTCCTTTTCACGAATGTTGGGCTCAATCCATTCACCCAGGTATTTGAATTTCTCTACCTGTTTTATTTGTCCTCCATTCACCGTAAGTTCTCTGGGTTCCGACTTGATGTTCGTTATAAACTGCGTTTTCTCAAACGAAATCTGAAGACCTGCCTTTGCTGCTTGCACCTGTAATTGATTGATTTGTTGTGTGGCTGTGTCAAGAGAATTGGAGAAAATTGCAACATCATCTGCGAAAGCTAAACAGTCGATTGTCAGGTTTTTGTTCTTACAACCTAGTCTGACCCCATTCTCTATACCATCCTTACACAATTCTTTGCGCCATTCTCGAATAACTTTCTCAAGAACACAGTTGAATAAAAGAGGCGAGAGCCCATCTCCCTGTCTCACCCCTGTCCGTATTGCGAAGGATTCAGAAATCTCTCCCCTGAATTTCACTTTGGAAGCCGTATCCAATAGGGATTGGTGAATGATTGCTCTTGTCTTATTATCTAAACCAAATTCTCTTAAAACCTGGATCAGGGTACTTCGATCCAGCGAGTCGTAAGCCTTCTTGAAATCAACAAAAGTCACAACAAATTTCTTACTTCTCAGATTCATGTACGATAGAATTGATTTTAGATTCATGATTTGCTCAACACAAGAGCGCCCCTTTCGAAATCCACATTGGTATTCGCCCAGGTGTTGATCGAGCTGTGCTTCCGCTCTCGTTTGAAGCGCTTTCGCGAGAATCTTGTATGTTATCGAGAGGAGTGATATGCCATGATAGTTGTTTACGTCCGCTTTATCACCTTTCTTGTGCAGGGGATGAATTAGGGCTGATGTCCAATCACTGGGCAGTTTCTCTGTTTCCCAAATCTCCCGGATGATATCCGTTAGCTTGTCGACTGGTTTTTCACCTGCGTATTTCCAGAGTTCGGCAACTATTGAATCCTCACCTGGTGCTTTATTGTTCTTAAGTGAGTGAATGATTATTATTATTATTATTATTATTATTATTATTATTATTATTATTATTATACCTCTTATATTCATTAATTCAGTAAATCTTTTAGTAGTGTGAACTGTTAGAGAAAGCTAAGCGGGCAACAGTATAGGGGCGCTCGCCGTGTGATCGTTACAGGCTCGAGCACCGACCAGATCTCAGTGGTGGAGAGTAAGATAGAGTAAGGCCTATCCCAACAGTTAACTCGGCTGGTCGTTGCCCGCTGATTGCAACAAGGGAGGAGAGGAAGAGGAACTGACAAAGACAACCAAGATGCTTAGTCTGCTACCGATACCATTGTCTTACAATGTAATTTGCGCATGAGTGCGACACTTGTGGTTCTTTCTCACCCTCGTGTATATCTCATCATGTTTTATTCTCGTGAACTTATTCAAATACCGGTAACTTATAATCCATGTAACCTCGAAGTGAATGCGATGTTCTCTGGACTGCGACTTTCGTGATGAATGAGCTACATCAGTTTTACCTCACACGTGTTTACTGTCTTCTCTGATATCAAACAGTCTTTTACCCTACCCCGCCGCAGTGATAATAGTGCAACACCCACAACAATCATGTGCCCACCGCCACTGCAACATATGAGATCCTATCAGAACTAATACTAAAATATAGACATGAAGGTTATACTGAATGCATTGTGGGGGAACACCAACCGGGTCTTATGGCATGAAGAACTATGGACCAGATATTTATATTGGAAGAGGTAGCTTCTAATTACTGGGAGTGCAACAAGGACCTGTATGTACTATTTATTGACTTTGCCAAGGATGTGGGATCATGAGATAATACAACATCCCAGAAAAATTCATTAGACCAGGTAGAATGTGTATATTGAAGTCCAAAGCAAAAGTTAAGGTGGAAAAGTAATACTGTACTCAGAAAGTTTTGAATTAAACACAGGATTAAGACAAAGGGATGCCGTCTCTCCGCTGCTGTTTAACTTAGGGATAGAGGAAACGTTAAGATTAGTAAGTAGCACACAATGGGAAGCAGAAATTATTGGAATAAACAATGTCCAAGCACTCACCGATGATGTGGCGCTCATAGCTGAAAATAGGATGGATATTAGAGAGCTAGCAGAAAAATTAATCAGGGAAACAAAAATATTAGGGGTACAAGTAAAATTAGCAGAAAAGTAAGATCATGAAAATAAACGGAAGGCTGAGTAATCAACCACGCTAATTGGCTCCAAGAGTCAACAACCTTGAGCCCACAAAGCCATAAATCTGATCCAATCTAGCTGGCACTTGCCCCCCTATAAGTGAAAGCATGGGACAAAGATTTTGAAAGAGGATCGCTTGACTGTCAGTTGTTATTGCAAGTAGTAATTGTCAGAAATTTTCAAGGAAGCCGTGGTATGCAGGCCGAGTTCTCTTTTTCTTTTGCTTTCTTTGGTTGTTGTGAGGAATGGAGAAAATAAAGATAACATTGGAGTAAGCTTCTCAGATTGGTTGTATAAAGTGAAAGTTAAGGTTCAATAAACGCTGTTCTTCATTATAAAACCCGATCCTGAATAAGAAAGTAATCCCTCACTGTGGGTGGTTGGTGTCAGATATGAGGCTCTCTCCTCATGAAGCCAAGTATAAATGTTCTAAATTCGCAAAAACAATGTGTTCAAATTTATTGGTGTGAAAATAAGTGAAAATAAACACGACGAAGAAATCCAAAGAAGACTGGTATCAGTGCAGTGCTGTTCCTGAAGACAGTGACTATTTGGAAGAAAATTACTTACCAGAAGAACAAAGCTACAAGTGTATAAGGTAATTCTGCAACCCATACTATTATGGGGAAGAAGTAAGGGCCCTAACAAAACAAACTGGAAAGAATCTCATAACATTTGAAAATAAAACCTTACGTAGAATTTTTAGACCAATTGAAGAATATTGAAAATAGTGCATACGAAAAAATCGAAAGTTCAGAGAATTGTACAAGGATTCTGACTGGTAAAGAGCAGAAGATTAAAGTGGTTGAGATACGTGCAAAGAATAAGAGAGGATCAGGCGTTAAAAAGAGTGTGGATGGGGAAAACCGCTGAGAACAAGACCTCCGGGAAGACCAAGGCTCTAGTGGGAGGACTTAAGAAGGCTTGGAGCGAATCTGAGAGATGCAGAAGACAGGTTGGAAGCAAATCGCTGGTGAGACCAAAAATCACTTGGGATTTGTGTCGCCACAGGAGTAAGTAAGTAAGTAAGTAATAAAAATGTAGGCAATTGTTTTTGCTCACTTTGTCCACCTCATGGCGTATTGACTAGCATATTGGCTGTCACCCCTAAGGTCCGGGTTCTATTCTCAGTTTTGCCAAGAAATCTATTTCTGAGGGTTGGAACGGGGCACACTCGGCTTCGTCAGACAAATATAATATTTCTCCCTCAACAATCATTAAAACTAAAGGAAATGAAAACATTGGTTTTATACTTGGATAATACTTGATTTTCATAATTTATTACATATTCATAGTCATTACTAGGACTCGGATCCGAGCATATTTGCATATTTTTTTCCTGAATAGTACACATTGAAAGAAGCCTTTCGGTAGTATTTTCACCTCTCTGGGACACACAGAATTGAAATTTATCGAGCATATAAATGCATAAAACCGCGGTTTTCAGAATAGAAGCATATAAATGCATATTCGTGTGGTTTTCGTCTAAATTGTTCGTTTTTCTTCGAATTCCCCCCTGAATTCGGGCCCTGACCATCCTTAAGGTTCGAAAACAGAAATAATTAATGAAAAGCCTATCTGGTGCGAATAATAGAACCGCAGGTTTTTTACTTTTAGTGAGGTCGTTCTCGTCATTGAAACTTTTGACTGATTTAAGAAAATCATTCAAAACTGACAACATAGAAAAAATTCTTATTGTACTGCCCCCGTAAATTGAATTATATAGAGACCACGGTGGCTATATTGGAAAATTATGAAGAAAGTTATGGCTGTCATAGTTATGGCGTGGATAGTCATGACGTAAGCACGGATGACGCAAACGTTATGCCAGCAGGCTACTTGAGCTGAGATTCTCAGTGACGTCAGCATTTATTCGAGAAAGATCCGAGATTTACGACGCAGTCGCAGGAAACGTGGAATTATGCTGAGGAAGAAATTATGCTATTGGAGGGGAGGCTCGAACCAATGAACGATAGTTTGAAGGAAGACGGAGATTGCTGAAACTATGATATTTTTAATACTTCTTGGAATGCAGAATTGTGGAAATCCATTTGCAGTAGAGGCATTGATCTGGAATTTTGGTGAAATTTATTTTCAGTTTTTGAATTTTGAAAATCCGTCATGTATTGACGAAGTTGGAACTTCTAGCGATGACGCAGTAACACGCTATGGAAGGGATGGATACGCCCCTTATGAAATTTATAAAAGGCCTTGCGCAGAAGAGAGCAGTCTCATATCTCAACTCAGATCTCAAATCGTCAGATCTCAAATCGTCAGAACCTAAGCTCAGATCTTCAGTCTCATTTCTTATATAGTCATTTTGGTGAGACGTCGAATGAAATTAGTAGAAAGAGTCGTCATTATAACGCGTGGTGAAGCCACCGCATTAAACGAGATTCGAGCAGGCAAGCAGTGCAAGTTTACAGTGAGTAAAACTAGGTGAAGTTAAAACGCACATTATAACGCGTCTACAAGATTAGCTATGAACAGTTAGCGGTCGCCTATAAGCTAATTCTATTGTGCAGTGCTACATTAAGGAGTGTAGAAAAGTTGAACAATTTCGTGAAGTTATTTTGGAAGATATTGGCAATTTTAGACGACTGACAAAAGTGATTTTCTCGCCACCTGAGAAGCACTTTATATCGTCAGATTCTACGCCACGGCTGACACTGCTAGTGCAATAGGGAGACTTCAGATTGCTTTTGTGACACAACGCTACAGTATTATGGAGCAGTTTAATATGGCAGTTTGTTCTACTATTACCATAACCGAAGAGAAGATGGAAGGCTAAAGGACTTTAATGCAATTGGGACATATATCGTTGGAGTAAGATAGCAGCATGGAACTTCGCTAATCGCTATTCCACACAAGCGAACATGTGGTGAATAACCATCTACACCCATGTTTCGTGGTCCAACGCTGAATACTATCAAACAGCAATGGAAATGATTTCATACTCACTGAATATGAATATTCCTTCGGAAATTACTACAAAAACTTCATGGCGATTTTCTACTGGAACTTCAGGGATTTTTCAAGAGAGGTCAGGGTAGTCCCGACTCACAAAGAAGAATTTTGCCGGAAGGATGTCTTTCGTCTACACGGAGCAGTGCAATTTCCGGAGGAGGAAGCAGTTCGATTCTCCGAGGGTGCTGTTTCCTGTTTGGAGGATGGAGCTCATCTTCAAGTTGGTGAAATGGATCCATCAGCAGTCTTCTTTGGGGAATTTTCCTCTGGAACTTCAATCGGCAGATAAGGTAGTCGTGAACGTTTATTGTTTTATTTGAGTTTTTTAGCGATATCTGAGCAACCATTTTCCCATATTTTCTGTCCTCATGTATTTTGCCCTATATTCTTGTTTGAGATTCCTGTACTCAGTACACCTTGATGTGTTATGCCTTTTTCGACGATTTATTAAGACATGGTTATGTCATGGGCATAGTTAAATGATTTTGGATCAGTTGAGACTGATATTTAGATTTTTCAGTAATTTGCTTATTTTTGTAGTCACGATTTGACTGTAAGTTAATGATTTTTATGGCAGATTTAAATTCAGACAGCGTGTCTCTTCATTAAAGTAATTCTACCCCAGTTTAATTACTTTGACCAATTTTCTGTCATCATCAAGAAGGAAGAACATTTAAATGATTTTAGAGCGTTAAAATCCATTACGTTGTCGACGATCTTGGAAATACTAGTCGTTATTTGAATTGATTGCAACACAGACATTTATCGTCAGTTATGAACGACCATTGCATCATAGACAATTTTGTGAAAGATGAACTTGAATTATGAATTATTGAATGCATTAAAGTCATGAACTTTTGTTAGGAGTTTTTTCTCAATTAGAGATTTATATAATGATGTTTGCATTCCCCAGTCTAATTGGATTCTATTCGACTATTTTGCAATTTAGTTGCACTTTGTTTGATGATAGTATTTTATACTACAATTCTTTGAAGATGATAATCTTAAATTTTGATAGACCAGACAGGCGTATATAAGCGTATTCACTATTAAATTTGTTTGTGATTGGCAAATTTTTACTTCATTTCGATTCATGAATGAAATCCACGAAGGTTTAAGATAACAGTTTTGAAACAATTAATGATTATAAGATTTTTTGAAGTGGAACTATGAATGTATAATCGTTAGTGCAGGGGACGTGTTGAAAGTCGCTGATGTATAATGCCCTTGAATTAATGAAGGAGGTTCCCACAGTAATTAATGATGTTGAAGAATTTGTTAGTGGAGGTTTTTTGTAAGTTCTGTGGAAGATTTTGATGCCATATATATTAATATATGATGAATTTTGGGCCTATTTTAATGCAGTTTTGTGCATTATTTTGTAAGCGAAGTATTTTCCGATGGAGTGTATTGTCTTAGTCCTTTGAAAATTAATCAAGTGAATTTACTGTTATAATTAACAAGAGTATTGAAAGAATTTGAGATAAGATTTTGAATGAAGATTACCGTCACAAATAATTATAATAATTATTACAACCTTTATTAAACCAGATTGTGACATAAAATGTATAACTAACCTTCATTGGTCGATTATATTGACACGATTATGAAATTACCAACCGGATGAACATGTGGTTAAATGTATTTCTTAAATTAATAATTTGAATAATTTAAATGTTAATATTGTAAATAATGATGTAAATATCTTTGACAATAATGTGGAACGAAAGTAATGTTAGAGGCGTGTTAAAAAAAATTTGTAATTGTCTTCGACAATATTATAAACAATTTCTAATTGTTATAAATAATTTATGGGCTTTTGTTATAAACATTTAAGAGTTTGTTTTATACTCTAAACAACGCTTATTAAACATTTGGATGATAATTTAACAAGTTTAGGGATTGTCAGAATAATCCAGTGGTATGTGAGTAAAGCATTTGAAAGATTTGCGTAACTATATTTGTGTTGTCTTGCGGACATTTAAAGCTTTTGAGAGGGAGCTGGATTCTTACGCAACGTGGCATGACAAGTGAGCCCATTTGACAGGTGTGCGACATGTTGAGGGTAGACCGCAGCTGGCCAGACAACTGGTTATCAGCGGGCAAGGTCGTCTACATTCTGGCCTTGTGCCTATATATATCAGTGTCATGTTTATTAAAAGAAAACAAATGCTCCATATATGTGTCTCGCCCTGACTTCCTTTTCCAGTCCAAGTGTGCTATGAATGTTACGTTATTTTGAGCTCGTGGGAGCTAACATGTTGTATGATAACTTTGCAAGTCCTACAGGAGGACATAGTCAGATTGACATGGGCTACTGATAGCCACATTTATTTTGTTGAGTTTGTTAAAATCATACCCTTTATTTGAAATAAAAGCTTTTGTACAGTTCAAAGTTCTTGTCTCCGTTCTGGTTCATTTTTAAATGTCATGGTGGAGGTTATTGTGGGAGCATACTTTAGAGATCCTGTTGTCAACCCAATCCCCGAGATTATTTTTAAGAGGTAAGTAGAGGTAAGTATGAACCCCCGTCTATTTTGGTGTGTTCCACAATAATTTCTTGTTAACTTCTGTGCTCAAACCTCGGTAGTATCTGTCAGTGCCATTTTCATTGGTGTAGCTGAGCCGGTGCGGTTGATTATTGGCAATCCGATTGAGGGGGCGGATATCTGACAGCCTACTATCCGGGTAAACGGGGACAGAAGGATTGGCGCAGTCAACGTATGGGGCTTGTTCAACATAAGTGGATCACCAGGTTGAACGCCAGTAGGATTGGCAAACCTAAAACGTGTGGCTCGATAAGACTCAAATAAAGAGGTTGATTCTTTGTTAGATGTCTTGGCCAATTGTAGTATTTAAGAGTGTGATTATATAGGAATTAAATGTCGTATTGTATTAGGAAAATTACACTCAGAAAAGATCAGATCTTATACAACTTGAGAAAGGTTAAATAGGCTGGAAACTTAGGAAAATCGCCTATGATCTGGAATCTTATTTTATTTGACCGGCTTATGACATGTTTTAGTCATATTAAAGATAAAATTAAATTATTTGGATTGTAAATGTAAATTATTT
Source organism: Meconema thalassinum (assembly GCA_946902985.2). Classification (NCBI taxonomy): domain Eukaryota; kingdom Metazoa; phylum Arthropoda; class Insecta; order Orthoptera; family Tettigoniidae; genus Meconema; species Meconema thalassinum. The sequence goes on from OX336393.1 coordinate 185,095,203, forward strand.
GTGTTAGGATATTTTAAAATGAGCCAGGGAAATTTGAACATGTGCTTGAGTTTGTTTCAACATGAAGGGTCTTCGAAGGTTAATTATAAGGTAGTTATAAGTTAGATTTAAGACAGAAAATTGATCAAATTTATGTATGGTGAAAAGTGTTGCTCAGATGTTGTTATTTTGCTCTATTGATGTATGTCCCTACAGCAGTCTATTTTGAATTAATATTGTAATGGCAGATGAAAGTCTGAGGATGATGTTAGAGGAGATGTCTGCTAATCTGAAAGCAAGCATGAATAGCAGTATGAAGCAGATGATGGAGGAGAATGCTAGTAATATGTCTGCTAGCATGAATGAAAGCATGAAGGAGATGGAAGCTAGGAATACTAGTCGGATGGAGGAGAGTACTAGTCGAATGGAGGAGAATATGAAAGTTCTCCAGACCAGTTCTGCTAACTTAGAGGATAATATGTCGCGTTTACAGATTAATACCCAAGGAATCGAGAATGCTGTAACTGACATCCGCACAGATGTGTCCAATGTGCATAAAGATGTTGCTGATGTTAAAATTGATGTTTCTAAGGTACAGAAAGATCTTACAATGTTGAATCTAGATGTGGCTAATGTCCGAGGTGATATTTCTTGTGCTAGGGCTGAAGTAGTTGTTGTTAAAAATGATGTTGCGACTGTCCAAGACAAGGTTGAGGAAGTCCAAAGAGAAATCCAAAATGTTAGAACTGATGTGTCCAATGTTCAGGTTGATATTAATAACATTCATTCGGATGTAAATGAGATGCAAAGTGATATAAATAAGATTCAAGTAGAAGTCAACACAGTTTTCGTAGATATTGCTAAAGTCCAAACTGATGTAAATAAAGTCAGGGAAGAAATAGAAAATTCGAAAACCCTTTGTACGCGTAATATGAGTGCATTAACGACTAGATTAGTTGATGAGTCAGTTAGAACGACAGCGTCTTTAGCAGGTTTAAAGTATGATGTAGAGGTCATGAGAACCCAGGTATTAGACCATAATAGATTATTGAAAGAAGATATCGAAGTAGACATAGCAGAAATGTTAACGGCAAATGTAGCAGTATGGAAAGACGAGTGGAATAGGTCAAGTGGGGAACATGTAACCCAAATTCAGGAACGTATTGAAAGGAAACTTGCCAGTACTCAAATAGATATTAACAATGAAGTAGTACAGATTAGGAAAGATTTAAGCGTCAGGATGGATTCGCTATCCGAGAGACAAGTAGAAGATAGAACACAAATAGGTCAGGATGTGCAAGCATTAAAATCTGCATTAGAGGAACAGATTCATAAAGTTGTCTCTGATGTGAATGAAACGACGAGCAAACTGCAAAATTTGAAGCTAGGAGAGGCTAGTTTGATGGAGACCTACAAAGAAGAGTTAATCAAGAAAGTCTTAACGGAAATCACTGACAAGGATACAGAAGGCTTGGCTTGCGAAACCAATAGGAATTATGCCAGAAGATATAACCTAGCTCCAGAAGAGAGAGACGTGACTCCTGAAGAACGTATATCCAGATTCAGGGAGGAAGATGACGAGAGGAATATGGAACCTGAGTGACTCTATCGAGATAGTGGGAAAAACTACCCGGATGCATATCCGAGGAACGTGACGGTCATCAGGAATTTTGAAGACAAACCGCAAAAATTCAGCAACACTGATAGTTTGACGCCTATAGAATATATAAGGAACCTCAAAGATTATTTCATCGAAGCTCACATTCCCAGAGAGAGAGAGATGAAGATAGTGGAGAGATTTTTGATTGGAGGACCCCTTGAATGGTTTTGAGCTTTTAGATACACATTCAGTAACTTTGACGAGTTTGCAGAGGCATTAATCAAACGATTTTGGTCCATAGAAGCGCAGAATTCGTTAAGAGCGGAGGTTTATTCAAGAAAATACTCAGGTACTCTTCCAACACGGTACGCTGATTTCTTTACGAGTCAATTGTCCCGCTTGAGATTTTTGCAACCCCCATTGTCAACGGAGCAATTAATTGATGCGATTTCTCGTATGCTGCCTGTGGAGGTGAGGAGACTAATCATTTCGTCAAACATCAGGGATTTGACCAGCATGGATGAATTACTGAGGAGGTTAGACTACACAAGTCCAATGCCTAACGTGGTACAGAAAGGTCAAAGGCATGACTTCAAAGAAATAAATACTGTATATATGGACCAAGTCCAACAAACTGACAAGCCAGATGAAGAGAAAACTGACAATGTAGGTCCCCACAGGAATAATCAGTTTCGAAATAACAGATCGCAAGGTTACCGTCCGTATCAACAGAGAAGAGGCTGGAACTATAATCGAGGAAATTACAACAATGGAAGAGGCAGATACTACAACAATAATGGTTATAACAGAAATTATAATAGAAATAACCAGAACCAAAACAGAAATCAAGATCCTCAAGGTCAGGTTATGACACCCGATCAGTATCAGGAAAGAGAGAGGGAAAGCCAGCAATACCTGAAAGAATTACGGGAAAAAGAAGCCGAAAACCAAAAGAAAAGGCAGGATGTTGTAATCGATCCTGGGCCTTCTACGAGCCAGCAGAATTTTGAGGTCGGTAACACAAAAAAAACCGCCGATTTCTCAACGACAGTGAGAACTTGTAAATACATTGCCACACCACACCTGATTACAATTAATGAGATATATGAAGTTACTGATGAAGATTTGCTAGAAGAGAGGGGCATCGTTAAAGAGGAAAGACCATGTGCCTTACCTATTATTTCTGTACTGATAGATGGCCAACGGTACAAAGCCCTGATGGATACTGGTGCAATTATCTCCATCATTTCAGAGGAATGTTATCAAAGTCTGCTAAGAGGAGAGAACATGACAGTTCTACCTGTTTCTACCGTCAAAGTGAGAGGGATATTCCAAGATAAGGCAGTGAAGTGCAAGATTCAAGTGTTATTGAACTTTGAGATCAATAGAAGGAATTATGAACAGATCTTTATTGTGGTGAGCAAGATCAATTTTGATATGGTGCTTGGAATCGATTTTATATCGAAGGTTGGAGCTATTATTGACATGAAGAACAGAAGTATTAGCTTTAATGATGGGTACATGATCACAGAAGAGATCGAAAAACAGGACGTGAAAGACAGTCTGGAAATAGACCTTAGGGAAGAAATTTTGAATACCATAATTAATGAAGTGGAAAATTTAGCAGAAATACCCAGTAGAAAAACTGAAGGATTTGAAGAAATTCAGGGGGAATTTGAGGATCTGATAAAGGAATTCCAAGATATTTTTGATGAAAAGCCTGGATTGATTAAGGATTATAAATACAAGATAAGGCTGACAGATGAAACCCCTTACCAGAAGAGAATATACCCCATACCTGAGAAATACTATCAAGAAGTACGAGGGTTAATCAGAAAAATGGAGGTAGACGGGATTATTAAAAACAGGCGTCGTCTTATATAAACCCCATCACAGTAGTGAAGAAAAGTAATGGTCAGATACGTCTTTGTCTCGATGCCAGGACCATCAACTTGAAGATTCTTCCAGAAAATGACCGACCACCCAAGATTAGAGAGATCTGCTTCGAAAATTCAAAGGAAGAGCATGTTTCAGCGTTCTTGACTTGACGTCTTCATTTTATCAAGTTCAACTAGAAGAAGATAGTATGCAGTACACTGGATTCTTATTCGACCAGACGTCATGGGTCTTTGTCAGAATGCCTTTTGGAATGGTTAACAGTGGACCAGCACTTATTCGAGCACTTGATAGTAAGCTCACTGACGAAGTGAAAGAAAAAGTAATCTGTAACATTGACGATTTAATCGTATCTTCACCCAGCGCCGCAGAACATTTAGTGCACTTGAGAAAGATGTTCGAGAATTTAAGGGAGGCCAATATCAAGGTCAATTTTGGAAAATGTCAATTCTTGAAGAAGGAGATAAATTACTTGGGGCATACTATTGATAAAGATGGATATCATCCAAATATGCAGAAAGTAGATGCGATCACGAGATTTCCAAAGCCAACTAAGGTGAAACAAGTCAGAGAATTTGTAGGCGCATGCCAATTTATTAGCAGCCACTGTCCAAGATACTCTGAAATTATGGCTCCTCTGTATGACTTACTCAAGAAGAATAACAGATGGAAATGGAGTACCGCTGCAGACGAGGCTTTTGAGAAAGCAAAAGAGATGCTCAGGAATAACGTGAAACTGGAGTACCCAGACTTTGAGAAGGTGTTCTATATTGAGTCTGATGCATCAAGAATAGGCATTAGTGCAGTCTTATACCAGAAAGACGAGGCAGGCAACAAGCACTACATTGCATTCACTAGTCGGAAGTTGAAGAAACACGAGGAAAACTACTTCACGACTGAACTTGAAGCGTTAGCTTTTGTGACAGCTTTGCAAGCGTGGAAGAAAATCCTGCTGGGACATAAGGTCATCATTATTACTGACCATAAAGCACTACAGTTTATGCTGCAAACTGACATGTCAAGTGATAGACTGACACGTTGGGCTTTGTTCACCCAACAGTTTAACGCCACTATCGTCCACCAGCCTGGGAAAGATAACTTACTGGCTGATGCTTTATCACGTAACCCTATTAAAAATGTGCAGATGCACCATGTACAATTGGAGCAAGAAGATCAAGAAACCGTTAGGAGGTTAGCCCGAATCGGTGTGTCACAGAAGAGACACGCTCCAATAAGGAAAATGTACAGGTTCCTCAAGGGTTACATGGACAATACTGATGTTGACTATGCAGCTACACGGAGAAATTCACGACACTTTGTCTTGAGTGGAGACATCGTATGCAAGTATGCTGACTCTGCGCATACAAAACTCCGAATAGTCGTGCCACCTAAACTTGTTGTCAATTTAGTGTGGGTAGCTCATCACGCAACTGGACATGCCGGTTTAGATAAAACTCTTGATACTCTTAAAGAGAGATTTATTTGGACTAACATGCGTTCCAGCATTGCCAAGGTCATTCGATCATGTGACAAATGTCAAAGAGCAAAGTATGCTTCTGCTTTATTAAAAGGAAAACCGAAGGCTATGATTCCTTCTAAACCAAACGAACTCATGGCGACGGATATATTTGGCCCCTGTCCGAAGGGATATCAGGGTAACCTGTTGGTTACCGTGGATGTTTTCTCAAAATTTGTTACAATGAGTCCCATGCAGAAAGCTAACACGAGGAACGTTGTAAGCAGACTGGAAAATGCTGTATTTCCTAAAGCTGGTAAACCAGAATATCTACTGTCAGATCATGGAACGCAGTTTACATCCTTGGAATTTGCAGCGGATATGGAAAGGCTTGGCATTAAGCACTTATTTTCAAGCGTGCGTTACCCAGAATCGAATTCCTCAGAAAGATATATGGCTGAATTTTCGAAATTCTGTCGAATTTTCTGTCCAAATGATCATTCTGGTTGGGTGAGATTTGTGCCCCTTATTGAGGAATGTCTGAACTCTACAGTGCAGGAGAGCACAGGAGAAGTGCCAATGCGACTTCATCTAGGAAGAAACCCAGAAAGGCCGTGGGATAATCTTTTCAACCACGTTCCTAGAGATCCCGACCTAGGAAGGCAGCAGAGGATTGAAAAGGCGAAGGAACAACTCCAGAAAGCAGCAGAGAAACGATTGAAAAGAGTAGCTGGAAAACGTTTTGGTGCACCCTTACAAGTTGGAAATCTTGTATTACTACGCAGACCTGTCAAGGCTGATATGAGCAAGAAAATCTATCCCAAGTTTGGAATTGTGTTTATGGGTCCGTTTAGAATTACGAACGCTTATGGAAACAACTGTTATGAACTCTACGATGATGAGAATAATGTCATTTATGGCAAGTTCAATGCTGGAAACTTGAAAAGATACTATCCTAGAGTAAACCAGTAATAATTCAATTTCGTGTTCAAGAGAGTTGAGGTACTTGTAACACTGAGTTTAAAAACAATTTGCAACTGTTTTTAAAACGTGGTGAGGGGAGAATGCCCCCGTAAATTGAATTATATAGAGACCACGGTGGCTATATTGGAAAATTATGAAGAAAGTTATGGCTGTCATAGTTATGGCGTGGATAGTCATGACGTAAGCACGGATGACGCAGACGTTATGCCAGCAGGCTACTTGAGCTGAGATTCTCAGTGACGTCAGCATTTATTCGAGAAAGATCCGAGATTTACGACGCAGTCGCAGGAAACGTGAAATTATGCTGAGGAAGAAATTATGCTATTGGAGGGGAGGCTCGAACCAATGAACGATAGTTTGAAGGAAGACGGAGATTGCTGAAACTATGATATTTTTAATACTTCTTGGAATGCAGAATTGTGGAAATCCATTTGCAGTAGAGGCATTGATCTGGAATTTTGGTGAAATTTATTTTCAGTTTTTGAATTTTGAAAATCCGTCATGTATTGACGAAGTTGGAACTTCTAGCGATGACGCAGTAACACGCTATGGAAGGGATGGATACGCCCCTTATGAAGTTTATAAAAGGCCTTGCGCAGAAGAGAGCAGTCTCATATCTCAACTCAGATCTCAAATCGTCAGAACCTAAGCTCAGATCTTCAGTCTCATTTCTTATATAGTCATTTCGGTGAGACGTCGAGTGAAATTAGTAGAAAGAGTCGTCATTATAACGCGTGGTGAAGCCACCGCATTAAACGAGATTCGAGCAGGCAAGCAGTGCAAGTTTACAGTGAGTAAAACTAGGTGAAGTTAAAACGCACATTATAACGCGTCTACAAGATTAGCTATGAACAGTTAGCGGTCGCCTATAAGCTAATTCTATTGTGCAGTGCTACATTAAGGAGTGTAGAAAAGTTGAACAATTTCGTGAAGTTATTTTGGAAGATATTGGCAATTTTAGACGACTGACAAAAGTGATTTTCTCGCCACCTGAGAAGCACTTTATATCGTCAGATTCTACGCCACGGCTGACACTGCTAGTGCAATAGGGAGACTTCAGATTGCTTTTGTGACACAACGCTACAGTATTATGGAGCAGTTTAATATGGCAGTTTGTTCTACTATTACCATAACCGAAGAGAAGATGGAAGGCTAAAGGACTTTAATGCAATTGGGACATATATCGTTGGAGTAAGATAGCAGCATGGAACTTCGCTAATCGCCATTCCACACAAGCGAACATGTGGTGAATAACCATCTACACCCATGTTTCGTGATCCAACGCTGAATACTATCAAACAGCAATGGAAACGATTTCATACTCACTGAATATGAATATTCCTTCGGAAATTACTACAAAAACTTCATGGCGATTTTCTACTGGAACTTCAGGGATTTTTCAAGAGAAGTCAGGGTAGTCCCGACTCACAAAGAAGAATTTTGCCGGAAGGATGTCTTTCGTCTACACGGAGCAGTGCAATTTCCGGAGGAGGAAGCAGTTCGATTCTCCGAGGGTGCTGTTTCCTGTTTGGAGGATGGAGATCATCTTCAAGTTGGTGAAATGGATCCATCAGCAGTCTTCTTTGGGGAATTTTCCTCTGGAACTTCAATCGGCAGATAAGGTAGTCGTGAACGTTTATTGTTTTATTTGAGTTTTTTAGCGATATCTGAGCAACCATTTTCCCATATTTTCTGTCCTCATGTATTTTGCCCTATATTCTTGTTTGAGATTCCTGTACTCAGTACACCTTGATGTGTTATGCCTTTTTCGACGATTTATTAAGACATGGTTATGTCATGGGCATAGTTAAATGATTTTGGATCAGTTGAGACTGATATTTAGATTTTTCAGTAATTTGCTTATTTTTGTAGTCACGATTTGACTGTAAGTTAATGATTTTTATGGCAGATTTAAATTCAGACAGCGTGTCTCTTCATTAAAGTAATTCTACCCCAGTTTAATTACTTTGACCAATTTTCTGTCATCATCAAGAAGGAAGAACATTTAAATGATTTTAGAGCGTTAAAATCCATTACGTTGTCGACGATCTTGGAAATACTAGTCGTTATTTGAATTGATTGCAACACAGACATTTATCGTCAGTTATGAACGACCATTGCATCATAGACAATTTTGTGAAAGATGAACTTTAATTATGAATTATTGAATGCATTAAAGTCATGAACTTTTGTTAGGAGTTTTTTCTCAATTAGAGATTTATATAATGATGTTTGCATTCCCCAGTCTAATTGGATTCTATTCGACTATTTTGCAGTTTAGTTGCACTTTGTTTGATGATAGTATTTTTATACTACAATTCTTTGAAGATGATAATCTTAAATTTTGATAGACCAGACAGGCGTATATAAGCGTATTCACTATTAAATTTGTTTGTGATTGGCAAATTTTTACTTCATTTCGATTCATGAATGAAATCCACGAAGGTTTAAGATAACAGTTTTGAAACAATTAATGATTATAAGAATTTTTGAAGTGGAACTATGAATGTATAATCGCTAGTGCAGCGGACGTGTTGAAAGTCGCTGATGTATAATGCCCTTGAATTAATGAAGGAGGTTCCCACAGTAATTAATGATGTTGAAGAATTTGTTAGTGGAGGTTTTTTGTAAGTTCTGTGGAAGATTTTGATGCCATATATATTAATATATGATGAATTTTGGGCCTATTTTAATGCAGTTTTGTGCATTATTTTGTAAGCGAAGTATTTTCCGATGGAGTGTATTGTCTTAGTCCTTTAAAAATTAATCAAGTGAATTTACTGTTATAATTAACAAGAGTATTGAAAGAATTTGAGATAAGATTTTGAATGAAGATTACCGTCACAAATAATTATAATAATTATTACAACCTTTATTAAACCAGATTGTGACATAAAATGTATAACTAACCTTCATTGGTCGATTATATTGACACGATTATGAAATTACCAACCGGATGAACATGTGGTTAAATGTATTTCTTAAATTAATAATTTGAATAATTTAAATGTTAATATTGTAAATAATGATGTAAATATCTTTGACAATAATGTGGAACGAAAGTAATGTTAGAGGCGTGTTTAAATTTTTTTGTAATTGTCTTCGACAATATTATAAACAATTTCTAATTGTTATAAATAATTTATGGGCTTTTGTTATAAACATTTAAGAGTTTGTTTTATACTCTAAACAACGCTTATTAAACATTTGGATGATAATTTAACAAGTTTAGGGATTGTCAGAATAATCCAGTGGTATGTGAGTAAAGCATTTGAAAGATTTGCGTAACTATATTTGTGTTGTCTTGCGGACATTTAAAGCTTTTGAGAGGGAGCTGGATTCTTACGCAACGTGGCATGACAAGTGAGCCCATTTGACAGGTGTGCGACATGTTGAGGGTAGACCGCAGCTGGCCAGACAACTGGTTATCAGCGGGCAAGGTCGTCTACATTCTGGCCTTGTGCCTATATATATCAGTGTCATGTTTATTAAAAGAAAACAAATGCTCCATATATGTGTCTCGCCCTGACTTCCTTTTCCAGTCCAAGTGTGCTATGAATGTTACGTTATTTTGAGCTCGTGGGAGCTAACATGTTGTATGATAACTTTGCAAGTCCTACAGGAGGACATAGTCAGATTGACATGGGCTACTGATAGCCACATTTATTTTGTTGAGTTTGTTAAAATCATACCCTTTATTTGAAATAAAAGCTTTTGTACAGTTCAAAGTTCTTGTCTCCGTTCTGGTTCATTTTTAAATGTCATGGTGGAGGTTATTTTGGGAGCATACTTTAGAGATCCTGTTGTCAACCCAATCCCCGAGATTATTTTTAAGAGGTAAGTAGAGGTAAGTATGAACCCCCGTCTATTTTGGTGTGTTCCACAATAATTTCTTGTTAACTTCTGTGCTCAAACCTCGGTAGTATCTGTCAGTGCCATTTTCATTGGTGTAGCTGAGCCGGTGCGGTTGATTATTGGCAATCCGATTGAGGGGGCGGATATCTGACAGCCTACTATCCGGGTAAACGGGGACAGTACAGACCAATGCAGATCTACTTCATTGACTCGCCTAATTCGGAACATGTTGTAAATGAACTTTTAAACTGTAACTTTTATAAGAAAACTTCTTTTATATATACTTGAAAAACTTGAATGCGAGTATATTGCAGTGTATCATACATACAATTAGAAAATAAAGCTCGTATATAAAAGGTATTATTGGTTTTTTCGTTTCACATTCCTTTCTATAGTTTTAACGGTATTTTTGGAGCATATTATGCATATTTAACCACATATACTGTTTTTTCGAGCATATCTATCGAGCATGGTTTTCGAGCATATCTGGAGATTTTATCGAACATATCAATCCGAGCCCTAGTCATTACTAATTGAAATGTATTGTTGTCCATCATCACTGCTGCGCTAGAAATGTGTGCTTTAATTATTTATTTAGCGTATGGCTTTTAGTGCCGGGGGTGTCCGAGGACACGTTCGGCTCACCAGAGGCTGAAGCTGCTACTAGCGGACACCCATAGGGTGAGCTAAAAGTTCCGTTCAATTTCAAGTAGTTCCAACTTTCGCTACCAGATATCAATTATACCTAGCGGTGAACGTTGGAACTTTGATAGAACATCCCAACGAAATCTCACCTAGGATTTAGCTTCACACAAGTTTAGTCTGTGGAAGGATCTTTTACATGCCATAAATCTATGACAAGGGACCGCCGGCTTTATTTCCCCTCCGAAGGAAGGCATATTGAAGGATTTTAACGCTATGTGCTAAATTACGTATATACAGTATGTGTGTGAACTGTATTTCTAGCTGATTCGACGACGGCAGCCTAGGGGCACATAATCTCGATGTTCCGGCCCTTAAAACAAAACATATAACTAACTTTGTCAGGCACATGAGCTATCTTCAAGGTGAACACATTGGCGTCACATTACTGTTACCAACATCGTTTATCTTCCCAGCCCGGCTTCACCCACGGACTCTGCGAGGGATCATTCCTCGACCGTCACAAGGACGGTGTCTGGGAGCTGAACATACTTTGTCAGAAGATACAACTGGGAATGGTGACAGGTCGATCGCCCAGGTGACCGCTAACTTGAGTTTAATTACAGAAAGGTCAGGGAAAGAATTGTGCAAGGAAGTTGGTCGTGGACCTGTTGAAAGGAACCGTCCCGTCCTTTGCCTGGTGGTGAAAATGGAAAACCAGAAAAAAAACATTTTCAGGACGGCCAAGAGTTTGATTCGAACCCACAGTCTCATTGAGACAGCGAGGCACGAGCTAGCGCGTTAACGCTCCCGGCCACCATGGCACGTAGGATACAAAATACACCTTGCAATTCTGTGAGAAAGCATTCATTGGCAAGTCGATTGGTCTGGATCGAGTCATCACAAAACACAGGTTATCAAACAAATTGAACATATTCCCTAGTGCAGGGGGCTGATGCCCAAAATAAAAAGACCCAAGTCTCTAATACGATTTAACAAATTTCCAAGTATTATAGTGATCCAATTCTTTCATTTATGCGGTCCCAAGTGGTTCTAATGCTAATATAAAATGCCGAGAGAAATTATTCTCGTCGCTAATGCCCTTGAAGTCTTATCTTGTCTTACCTTTTGCCAAGAACGGGAGGAAGTATTTCCCCACAGCGTCTTGTTAATCTTGTCATCGCTTGTGTCACTGGTCTGCATTAATTATGATTGAAACTTCTCTATTAGCTAAAACTTTATTACGGAGATGAAGGAAGCTACAGGTGTCAAATTAGCAATTCAATGTTCCTCATGAAAGTGGCACCGTCCGAGATAAGGTGAGGCCACAGTTACGGTTATTACACACGGTGCTTCAAAATAATTATGTTGACACAAGTATGGAGTAAAGATGGTTTTGAAGACATTTTTCAGTGTTTCCTTATTAATAAATAATAATGTAGCTTTCAGTGTGCGGCTTCGGTGGCGTAGTTGATAGCATGCTGAGCTTCTATGCCCAAGATCGCAGATTCAAATCCGGCCGAAGTCGTCGGACGTTTAAAGAGAGTTAAAAATACCTCAGTATGCCTTCCTTCAGAGGGGAAGTAAAGCCGGCGGGCCCGAGTCATAGATTTATGGCATGTGACAGAAGCTTCGGTCGTCTCCGTGGTGTAGTGGTCAGCATGATTAACTGTCACCCAGGAGGTCCTTGGTTCGATTCCCGACTCTGCCACGAAATTTGAAAAGTGGTATGAGGACTGGAACGGGGTCTACTCAGCCTCGCGTTGTCCACCTCAGCCATCCTCGAAGTGGTTTTCCGTGGTTTCCCACTTCGTCTCCGGGCAAATGCTGGGATGGTACATAACGTAAGGCCACGGCCGCCTCCTTCCCTCTTCCTTGTCTATCACTCCCAATCTTCCCATCCCTTCATCAGGCCCCTGTTCGCTTTGCAGGTGAGCAAGGCTTCATAACTTAACATAACGAAAATGGTTGTTTGGGTAGATTATGTAACAAAATGGGTCTTGGTCACATTGTGGTCGTTACGTTTCATATCCGGAAGTCATTTGTATCGCATGGTAACGTTATTGGGCCATATAACGTTATTCTGATATTGGTTATCGTAGAAACGAAATAGTATTGTCCGACAGAAATAACGTTATTTGAATAAGTCTCTCGAAAAATATCCCCTAATACCGTTATTCGGACTAATAACGTTCTTCGGATATCAGTTATCGTAGAAACGAAATACTAGTGCCCACCTGAAATAACGTTATCGGAATACATATCTCGAAAAAATCTCCTAATATCGTTATTTGGACTGATAACGTTATTCGAATATCAGTTAACCAAGGAACAAAATGGTAGTGCCCGCCTGAAATAACGTTATCGGAATACATATCTCGAAAACTATTCCCCCAATACCGTTATTAGGATTAATAACGTTACGGTATTCGGATATTGGTTATCTCAGGAACGAAATGGTAGTGCTCACTAGAAATAACGTTATTTGAATAGATCTCTCCAAAAAAATCCCCCAATACCGTTATTCGGACTAATAACGTTATTCGGATTTCGGTTATCGCGGGAACGAAATGGTAGTGCTCACTATAAATAACGTTATTTGAATACATCTCTCGAACATTATTCCCCCAATACTGTTATTCGGACTAATAACGTTATTCGGATATCGGTTATCGCAGGAACGAAATGGTAGTGCTCACTAGAAATAACGTTATTTGAATATATCTATCGAAAAATATTCCCTCAATACCGTTATTCGGACTAATAACGTTATTCGCATATCGTTTATATATTACAAACGGCATCATCGATTGAGAATGGCACCATTTTGATACATTTTGCGTTGGAGAACTCCATAGAGTAGAAAGAGTGGAAGTGTCACTTTGCGACCTACGTCGTGTTAGGTTCTGAGTTTAGCCGCGAGGTTAATAAATACTCGGAAGTGCTTACCGTGATAGGGTATTGTATTTTTAGCCTAATTTTCACATTTTGCAAAAATGAGGAAAAAGTAGATTTATGAGATCGATCTGGGCAAATGTCTGTCTGTCTGTCTGTCTGTCTGTCTGTGCATGTCCCCTCCCCCCTTATCAACTCCTAAACGGCTGAAGCAATCAAAACCAAATTTGGTATGAGTAAAGATCTATATCTGAATATCTCAAGGCCATGAAAATGAAGTCAGTGCTACCAACTGCTGAAAAACCGCAATTGAAATTTGAGCTCCATGTTGGATATCTTGGAAGGTATGCATGGGAGCTATTCCAAAATTGGCACATAATTATATAGATAATAATATTTCAGTTTAATTTCCAGGAGGCCATACATGACAGTGTTGGCAAAATGATTCTAAGCATGCTGATAGGTCAAATTTTTAAATTAATAGAACTTCTACACTATCAATTGGATTTCAACCAAATTTCGTATGAAGTCTACTATGTGTACATAACCAGATATCACTATGCGTATTCTTAAGAGCAACCAGCTGCTGACAACTGTTGATAATTGCTGTCTCTACTTTTTACCCTTATATTAATATATCAGAATGCATGCAAGCCAACAACTCTAAACTTTGCACACGTATAGTACCTGACATTCTAGATTAATTTGGAGTAACTAATATTATGCCAATGCCGCTAACATGATTCTAAGCCTGATGATAGGTTCAATTCTAAAATGCATGTAACTTCTATACATACAAATGGATTTCGTCCAAAATTGGCACAACAATAGATCATAATATGTTCGATTATTTCTGACCAAGACATGCATGACATTGCTGCCAACATGATTTTACGCGCACTGATAGATGCAATATCTAACTGCATGTAACGTCCACGTTACCCGTTGAACTTCAATCAAATTTTGTATTCTGTACAAAATACAGAATATATTAAGTCACCAGGGCTTCCAACTGTAGTGCAGGTATATTTCGAATTAATTCGAAATTTTGATATTACCAACTTAATTTCGTCATTAACGTAGATAGTTCCATATAGATTAAACATAGGCATGAATCTTTAAGTTTAAGAAAAATAGGCTCCTTAGTTTGTCACGGAACTGCTTGTTGAACTTGCGAAAGTGGCGAATGTCTGGAAAAACACTCTTAAATGCGCTTTTGAAGAAAGGAACAACAGACCGACACCACTTGAAATACATAGGCCAAGGTGGATAGCAAACGACCTGAAGCTTAATAAAGATCAAGTACTAGCGAATCAACTAGACAACGGGGAAAATTCAGTGTACATTAAATTAGTGTACACCTTACTTTATGAAAACATATTATCTCGACATGAAGGTGCGAAATCCTTCCGGCTAGCTAGCGGTAACACCACAAAGATAACTATCACTGCTTCAGACTCTTTAACAAAACGTGTGCGTGTCTGTTTAATCTCCTCCCGAAGTCAACAATGAAAGGCTCTCCCGCGTGCTTTCTACGCATGGAGTTCTCAAGGACATACGGAACGAGTGCTGGAATGAAGTATACGAATTTTCTGCTGTAAGTAATGGCATACGTATTGTAACAATTGAACTTAAATACCCCCATTCCATCATATTTGACGGTCAATGATTGTAAAGTTCTGTTAACATATGAAGGACAAGCTAAGTATTGCTTTTATTATAAAGAAACCTCCCACTTACAAATAGACTGTCCGAACAGAAGGAATCGCCCGGTACTTCATGTCAGACAACAAACCTACAGCACGGTGCTGGGCAAGTCAGATGGGAGTAGTAAGCTAAGCAACACTACCGACATGGAAACTGCAGTACCTTCCCCTGAATATCCAGCCATATCAGAGGCCTTTCATAACAGGCCCCATTCTACAAACACATATAGCATTGCGGAAGTAACTCAACCATCAGATAACGTAGCTGAAACATCCCTGACTACTTTACATAGCAATGAAGAGGGAACTGTGACGTCACGATCGGACAGCACGGGGAAGGGACACTCCAGCAGGCAATACAGCAGTCTGTGCAGCAGCCAGATACTATTAAGACTAAATGTCCTGATTTTTAGTTTGTAATTCCGAAACCACGTAGCAGCACCAAAGTGAGGCAATTTCTCTTGAATGGAAGCTCGTATTTGCGATGTCAAAACCCAACACCACCTAGAGAGGTGGCCAACTATGTATACTAGAGTGCAATAGAATTGATATCAATTCAATGCATTTTCCAAAATGTGAAAAACAAAGACGTTCTTGGCAGTTTTTTATATTTCTGCTTAAAATATGAAAAAAAAACTGGTAATACGAAAACGGAGATTTATTTCCTGATTCCAATGCATTTTTTCATAAATAAAATCGGGTGAATGGAATCGTCGGCATTAGTTTGGGAATTGTTTTGAAAAGGGTGGTAGGAGTAGCGGCGCAGCTATACAAGATCTCTAGCGCAAGGAAAATGATGAACACGCCGAGTTGACGAATATTGTAGTTGGCGAGTTACATGTACAAGTGCCTAGGCGTGGAACAATATCTGAGCAATAAAATTATAGTAATGTCACGCTTATGTAACGTTGACACAATGTGTTTATACAGATACTTTCTTACTTCCTCAAACATTCTTGTTCTTGTTCTTGTTGATAATAATACATTGTAGGGGCTTGGGACATCTTGGTCATCAGTCCCATGTAGTTGACTATGTGTGTTACTGTATTAGAGCCAGGGATGGGGCAGGTGCCCTGAGTCTTCAAGTAAGGTACTATCTCGGCATTTACCTGGAGGGAGTGTGGAAAACCCTGCGAAACACAAGATACAACTGAACTTCAGGTGCAACCACAATGGTAGGTTGATTGACAGGTGAACTAGTCAATGAGAGATGTTGGACTGATGACAGTTTCCTAGGAAAAAAATCATAAAATAAGAAGGAATTTCTGAATGGCAATGAACATCTGCTGTAAGAAACATTGTTTCAGTTCCTTACCTTTTATTTCGTTCAATACGCCAATACACAAGCTCTGCTGGGACTTTTCTTCGTTGTCTGTGAGCGTACAAAGGAAGTGGATATTTATGCAGGACGCTTGCACCTAGAGAACATGCGCTTGACTGTCGTTAGTATCTATGGAGACCAATTTTCCATTTTCACAATGGCTACGTCTTACTTTTCCACACAACGCATTGTTTCCGTTTGAATACGAACTCTCTTCTCTGAAAAAAGTTGTCACTGAATAGTTCGTGGTCTTGTACTCTTACAATTATATATTAGAAGTTCAAAAAAAGACTAAACCCGTGGCGCGACAGCCGTTGAAGGGCCTAGTTCTACCAAGCAACCGCTGTTCAGCCATGTAGCTTGCAGATTGTGGGGTGACGTTTAGTCATCCAACTTGTACAAATAAATTTAAAGTGAAATCAAAACTGCTCAGTACTTTACACATTCTCTAATGCAAGCGTAATTTCAAATATAAACTAGGGAAAAAATCTTATGTAGGCCTATGTGTAGAGGTTTTTCTTAGGGCCTGGCTTCCTTTTCTTGGTACAGTACTTACTGTCGACCAAAATATTATGTGCACTCGAGTTTGAAGGTTGTTTGTGAAGTAACCAATAGACCTATATAAAATCCACTAACATAATCATTTTCGTCGTTCTATTTTACGTTAGTTCATGTAGGTTTGGAATTTTTTATTTATATTTTAATTTTTATCGCAGTTGAAACACGAAAGGTGACCGTTTTTAAGCGTGTTTCAACCATGCGTCACATTTAATAATTATTATCTCACAAACCCGTCATCAGATCGAATCCAAATTTTAGCACAATATACATTGGAATGTTGTATAACAGGTTTATTAATTTCAACATTTTGCGTGTTCAAGAACGAATTTTGTTATCATTTTTGTAAGGTAAATATTTCTAGGCTCAGGGTCGTTGTAAAATGTAGTTCTTGGTTGCGTTGTAATCCTTATACATCAAAAATTTATGTTGTATGACTGTGAAATACGTAAATTAATTCACTTATTTTATATCGGTTTGTATTTATACGGGGAATTAAGACATGGTTCACCAGCTAGACGCTCCGGGATATTCTGTACAGCGTTGCTGATATGGAGCCCATTACTTCCGAGCGAAGCGTGCCTTGACGCGTGATGGAGCCCATCTTCGCAACGCTGTACAGCTTTTACAGGAGCGGCCAACTGGTGAACCATGTCTTAATTCCCCATACAAATACAAACCGACATAAAATAAGTGAATTAATTTACGTATTTCACAATCATACAGCATACCTTTTTGATGTATAAGGATTACAACGCGACCAAGAACTACATTTTCAAACCAACCCGAGCCGAGAAAATGTTACCTTACCAAAATGATAACAACTTTGTTTCTTGGCCATACAAAATTTTAAAATTAATGAACCAGTTATACAACATTCCAATGTATATTGTGTTAAAATTTAGAATCGATCTGTTGACGGGTTTGTGAGATAATAATTCTTAAATGTGACGCATGGTTGAAACACGCTTAAAGACGGGCAATTTTTGTGTTCCAACTGCGATAAGAAATATTAAAATATATATTTAAAAAATCCAAACCAACATGAACTAACGTAAAACAGAACGACGAAAATGATGATGTTATTGGATTTTATGTAGGTCTATTGGTTACTTCACAAACAACCTTCAAACTCGAGTACACATAATATTTTGGTCAATGGTAGTCACAATTCCGCCTGGGATTTTGTGGTATGCCCTTGAATCAGGGCTGGCATGCGAAACGAAATGTTTGGCTGTGGGGGCGAATATATTTGAATTTCGCCGTGAGCGCGATACTCGGGAGTGAAACGACAATGATTGTCGACGGGATATTAATTCGAAGCAAAACTTAATTCGAAGCGAAATGACATAGCGAAATCAACGCGAAACGTAATAGCAACGCGAAATTACATTGTACAATTGAATAAAACTTCACTCACGGCACGAAAAAAAAATCGTTACAATCTTTTAATTTCGCTCCCGGCGCAAAATACAATTCATTATAGACTTTTAATTTCACTCGCGGCGCAAAATAAAATTCGATACAGACTTTTAATTTCGCTTCCGGTGCGAAATAAAATTCGTTGCAGTCTTTTAATTTCACTCCCGGCACGAAATACAATTCATTACAGACTTTTAATTTTACTCGCGGCGCAAAATAAAATTCAATACAGACTTTTAATTTCGCTTCCGGTGCGAAATAAAATTCGTTACAGACTTTTAATTTCGCTCCCGGCGCGAAATAAAACTCGGTTACAGACTTTTAATTTCGCTCCCTGCGCGAAATAAAATTCGTTACAGACTTTTAATTTCGCACCCGGCGTGAAATAAAATTCCCAAACGGTATTTAGTTTCGCCCTCCGATGTGAATTTAAAATGAATGGAACATTTCATTTCGTTGTTGAAATTAAATTGTATTCGTTTCGAGAGTGAAATTATGTTCGGAGCGATGTTCAAAGTCCTGACGTTGGCAGCAGTAGCAGTCTTATTACCGTTCACCGCCTGCACAATCTGCATGGCTGCAACAGCAACGTGAGTCATTCAATGGTCATCACTCCAGTAGAGGAGAAAGTCAGTGCTATGCCATCAACATCACCATCGTCGTTGACTGCACCTCGGACTCGTGGCTGGCCCTCCCTGACGTTCATAACGCAATGGGGCAACAAGTACCTTTACTTGTTCTATAGCGAACAAGAAGACGATTGTGCTGTGTGGACAGACATTCAAGATAAGTGACGAACTCCAATTACAATACAAATTGTCAGTTGTAACTCTTCAGTCAGTCAACACTAATTTGCCCAATAACTGGGAGGGGTACAATGTATATACAGCAATATGTAAATAACATTATATGTATTAGTTTATGGTCACGATTATAATGCAGCAATTTTAGTGATCTTAAATCTAATACATGTATTTTTTTTTCAGGAGTGTTACTTACATCTTCTATACGTTGTACCCCACCCAGTTATCGGGAAAATTAATGTTGACTGATTGAAGAGTTACAAATAACAGAAAATCGTCTGTGCGGCGTATATGGAGTTCTGTTTCGGAGGCGGGTTACTCGAACAACAGGGTTGAGGGGTCATTCCTCTCATTTCTACATTCTTTATTCTTACACTTCCGGAAATTTGGGGGGGGGCTTGGCATTCTTTACTACTTCCTTCTTACCCTCAGCGCATTTATACTGACCATGGCACGAAAGCAAACCCCTGTGCCACGTACAGTATTTCGTTTCGCACTGCAATTAGTTTTGCGTCGCCTTTCACTATGGTATTGTGCTTAGAATTACATTTTGCTTCCATTTTAATTTTCGCGCTTACAATCAATATCATTTCGCACCCGAATATCACGCTCATGGCGAAATTAAAATGTTAACGCGTTCACAACCATTTTGTTTCGCATGCCAGACCAGATTTAATTTCAGACATGAAATGATATGTTCCATGCATTTTAAATTCACGCCGGGGGCGAAACTAAATGCTGTTTGGGAATTTTGTGTCATTAAAATAAACCGTGGCACTACATCCCATGAAAGGCCTAGGCCTACCAAGCGACCGCTGCCCAGGCATCTGCAGATATTGGTCAGCGCATCGGGTTCCCTCGGCCGTTAATCTTGGTTTTCGTGACTTTCAGACAGCTACTCTCGAGGCTGAGTGCACCCCGTTCCAACCCACACGTCCGTTTCTAAAATCACTAACGGAGCCGGGAATCGAACCCGGGGCCTCCAGGTGAGAAGCAGGCACGCTATCCCCAACACCATGGGGCCAGCAATTTTTATCATACCAGGAGCAAAATTAACAGTCGTTAAAAATATTATTTCGCGCCGGGAGCAAAATTAAGAGACTGTAGCGGTTTTCATTTCGTGCCAGAAGCGAAATGAAAAGTCTTGTATCGAATTTTATTTCAGGCCAGGAGCAAAATTAATAGTCTGTAATGAAATGTATTTCTAGCCGGGAGCGAAATTGAAAGTCTGTAACGAATTTTATTTCGTGCCTGGAGTGAAATTGAAAGTCTGTATTTTTTTATTTCGCGCCGGAAGCGAATTTAAAAGACTAATGGTTTTTATTTTACGCCAAGAGCGAAATGAAAAGTCTTTAATGAATTTTATTTCACGCCAGGAGCAAAGTTAAAAGTCTGTTAAGAATTCTGTTTGTAGCCGGGAGCGAAATTAAAAGTCTGTAACGGATTTTATTTCACGCTGGGAGCGAAATTTAAAGTCTGGTACGAATTTTATTTCGCACCGGGAGCGAAATTAAAAGTCAGTAATGCATTTTATTTCGCGCCGAAAGCGAAATTAAAAGACTAATTAATTTATTTCGCCTCTGCAGCGAAATTAAAATTCTGTTACTAATTTTATTTTGCGCCAGGAGTGAAATTTTATTCCTTTGAACAATTTAATTTCGCGACGCTAATTTAAATTGATGATACATTTCGTTTTGCATGCCAGTCCTGCCTTGAATCGGTTTTGGTGGTGGCTCCATTTTTCACCTAAAATGTAAAACTAACTGCACTTGATGACCGTAATGCTCTCCATCAGTCGTACCTATATGTACATCGTACATGTATATGATCTACCAGAGAAACTGTCCAAAAATAAATTGCCGAAAATAGAACACCTAAAGAACACTAAAAATAATGGTGTTGCAGGTAAAATAAACTAAGTAAAAAGTAATTAAAGGGATCGATGAACTAAAAACAGGAAAAACAACATGGAAAATTAGAAGTCGTAAGTACAAACTGGTAAAATTTCAAAGGATCACTCAGAAATATCCAGAACTGAACAATAATTCAGAACTAGCCATCACAGTCACAGTCAATCGCAACATCGGACTAGATACTCAGGAATCCCATACCGTCAGGTAAGGGGTAAGGTCATCATTCTCTCACTTGACTTTCGCTCCCCCTTTCCTGCTGCTGCGGTGGCCTTGGTCGAGCTTGTGGCGCGCTGTGGCCGCCTGCTTTAAGCGTGTGTACAATCCTGTATGAAATATTACCTTTTAAAAGATGCTGGAAGTGTCGTCCTTCCTGGGTTATACAGGCATTGTATCCGGTAACCACATTTTGGCTCACGCGAGTGAGTTCTGCCACTGTAATGTTTCTGATTTTGTATTTTATGTTCTTTATTGAGCACTGAGTCAGTAGGCCTAGTGGAAAACTTATTTACAATTACGTGAATCTGTGCTAGTGAAGGTGATACTTCATCAGGAAATTGCTGAACTTACCCACCGGGCCGACTCATACTTAAAATAAGTTTTACATACAAAAATACGATGTTGCAATGATAAATGTCTGAACATGTTACCATCTGAGGTTCAGACTGGCGACTGTCAACACCTGCACGCTTATTGCAAGGTCAAGTTTGTACTATGCGCGCGCTTTCAATTCTACAGCAGGGGGCCGTGGGGCGCCAGAAACTCGGCCAAGCCCGTTGCAGTAGCGAATAACAAAACCGCCGCTCGTCGTTCTTACTTAATATGAAAGACCCTATATGTAGACCATAGAGTTATGTACTATTAGATGACTATTATTGCGTGGGTTCAGTATTCAAACGTTGACTTCTATCGCATGATTGGGACACAAGAAATAAAAATAATAATTTTAAAATTTTGCACAGCTGCCATCTTGAGTGTATGTAAACAATTTAACAAAATTAGATATCAGTTCATTACAATGTATATAAGCAATTGCTGTACCAAATTTCACTGCGTTCGGATGGTTAAATCGCCAGAAAAGTCTATTTAAATGTTCAAATTCACTTGGCCGCCATGTTCGTTTTGTAGTTAACAGGTTTATGAAAGTCACTTAAGTGACTTTTATCACCGTACAAAATTTCAGGGTGATATCGGTGACAGTTTCGGAGATATAGAATGCCAGTGAGATAGTTCGCACAGCCACCATGTTGAATTGGTGAAACATAATAAGCTTTGAAGGGCACGGTCGGGGTCGGCCAAAATAGTAGGCACCAGCCGCTTAGATTTTATTAGGTGGGGTGTGGGGGAAGAGGGGGGAGGGGTGGGGATGCACACCAAAGCCCGGCGTAGGTGCGTGACGTCATGTCATGTCAGTAGGTAATCTGTGTCCTCGACTCTCCCCGCCTGCCGCTAGCTACGTGTGCGAGTGAGCTGTGTATAGTATGTCGTGGTACCCTGCAAGCCAGGCAAGTACTTTTAGGGCCATATGACCCAGGCTCACACTGTCTACGCTGGAACTCTCAGTTCAGGGGTGCGTGGCCAGCCTGTCGCGGCTGGATTTCTCGAAGTCGTTCTTCTCTTCTCTTCATATTATTATTATTATTATTATTAGACTATTATTATTGGCAATAAAATGTCATTGGATACCAATAGACTACGTCTCATACTGTTCCCGAGTACATTGTAGATCAATTCTTTTCTTCTTCTTCGTCGTTTGGGCCTACTGAGGACCACGGGGCTCGTATCTCCTCGTCGCTTTGTCTTTTCTCTTCTTCCAGTACTCTTTCATCATCTGACTATGAGCCAGCTTTCTTTCCTCCGTCCATGGTGGTCTGCTGACACCAGTGTTCTTCCTAGCTGTCAGTGATACAGGAAAAACTCCCTGTCGGATGGCATGCCGGAATTGTTGGCGGTCCTGTATGGAATTAAGTGGGATCCCTAGGTGGTCTAAATCCGTCCTGACCATAGAGATCCACTTGGACCTAGAGGCCTTCCCTCTTCCTGCCACTGTGAAGATCTTACTGGTGAGCCGGCAAGAGATCATGCGGGTCAAGTGTCCATAGAAGGCCAAGCGCCTCTTTCTTATACAAGTAACAATGTCTTCTTGATGGCTGTAAAGCTCATCATTGTGCCGAATTCTGTAGGTGCCTCCCTCTTCCCGTATAGGTCCTAGTATCCTCCGCAGGATCTT
Source organism: Meconema thalassinum (assembly GCA_946902985.2). NCBI lineage: Eukaryota > Metazoa > Arthropoda > Insecta > Orthoptera > Tettigoniidae > Meconema > Meconema thalassinum. The sequence continues at coordinate 185,118,460 of OX336393.1, forward strand.
CCTCTCCTTGAGTTCAAGTTTCCTGAGTGGGCCTTTCCTGGCCATCACGAGGCATTCTGAGGCGTACAGAACAGATGGTTTTACTACTGAATTGTAGTGTCTGAGTTTTAGGTTTTTGGAGAGGAACTTCGATGCGTAGATGCTGCGGCAGGAGTGGTAGGCCCTCTCGAACTTGGTGCACCTGGTATCTATGGCCAGATTCTCACTCTGGTTTGCTGAGATCCACTCTCCTAGGTACTTGACCGCAGGGAATTTTCGGATGAAGACTCCCTCAAGTGGAATTGTGGACGGGGCTTCCTTGATGTTAGTCATGAATTCAGTCTTCCCAATGTTGATCTTAAGGCCAGCCCGAACCGCTACATCGTGAAGACTCTGTAGGTGGTGAGTAGCTTCCTCTATAGTGTTGGTCAGTATGGCGAGGTCGTCGGCAAAGGCCAGGCATGACACATGAAGGTTATCTTTCTTGTATCCAAGCTGCAGACCAGTCCTTGGTGTTAGTCGCACCATCCATTCCCTTATGATCTTCTCCAGGATGCAATTGAAGAGGATGCAGGAGAGTCCATCACCCTGTCTAACTCCCGTCTTGATGGGGAAGCTTTCGGATAGTTCACCTCTGAACTTGACTTTAGATGTTGTGTTTGTCAAGGTGGCCTGGACTAGTTTAAGTGTTTTTTCATCAAGGCCAAATTCTCGCAAGGTGGAGAAAAGACTCTCTCTGTCCACCAAGTCGAATGCCTTCTGAAAATCCACTAAGACAACTACCCAGGGTTGTCCCCCACGACTCTTATAACTGAGGATGGTCTTGAGATTTTGTATCTGCTGTGGACAAGATCGATTGTTTCGAAAGCCGGCCTGGTATTCCCCTAATTGAGAGTCTAGTTGGTTAGTGACTCTGGATAACAGAGCTTTCGAAAGAACCTTGTAGGTAACCTGCAATAAGGAGATACCTCGGTAATTGTTGAGGTCAGTCTTGCTTCCCTTCTTGTGTAACGGGTGAATTACTGCTGATGTCCACCCTTCCGGTAGGGTCTCTGTTGCCCATATGTCTTGTATGATATGTTGGATGCTCTGCAAGGACTGTTCATCTGCGCATTTCCACATCTCTGCTACTATTCCATCTTCACCTGAGGCTTTATTATTTTTCGGGTTATTGATTATACTCTCTATTTCCTCTCTGTCAGGCGGTTGAGAATCAGGATTCCTGATAGATGGTTCATGGAAGATTAATCTTGCACTAGGTTCTTCTGTGTTGAGGAGCTTCTGGAAATAATCTGCAAGAACGGTGGTACAATCGTTGTTATTTAGTTGGATCTTGCCGTCTGGTCCACGAAGAAGTAAGGTAGGGGCAGTGTACTGGGTCGTCTGTTTCTTAAGACCCTTGTACAGGTCTCTGGAGTTGTGTCTCTTGAAATCCTCTTCTGCCTGTTGTAGCAGGGTGCGTAGGTAATTCATTTTAGCTCCACGTACAGTGTTCGCTGTTGCCTTTCTTTGCGTGAAGAAAGCCTCAAGGTTGAAATCATTCTTGTACTGGTTCCACCTGATCCAGGCTCGACGTCTTTCTTCTATGGCCTTTTCGCAATCTGAAGTCCACCAAGGGTGTTTTCCTTTATTGGACGTAGCGGGAATAGTTTCGTGAGTTGCATCCAGTAATGCTTTCTGGAGAGCTGTCCAACCTTCTTTCTGTGTATTCATCCGAAGGGTTTGTTGGAAGTTACAGTTTTCATCACGTAGGCGTTGAGTATTGAATCGAGGTATTCTAGAGCTCCTTGGTGGTTTTGCCACCTTTCTCAAGGGTTGAAAATTAGCTTTGACTAGTGAAAGGTAATGGTCAAAATCTATATTGGCTCCTCTCAGTACTTTGACGTTCTGTATCTCCCTTGATATAGTCTGTCTATAGCCACATGATCAAGCTGAAATTCACCTAGCAAAGGAGTTGGTCTTCTCCAAGTCTTGGCTTTCCTAGGTAGACGCTTGAAGGCTGTTGATTTTAGGACCAAATGGTACTTGTCACAGAGTTCTATGAGGCGCTCACCATTTCTATTTGTTCTCTTGTGGGCTGGGTAGAGACCTACTATCCTTCGGTATTTCTGTTCCCAGCCGACTTGGGCATTGAAGTCCCCCATGAGTATAGTTGAGTGGTTATGTGGAATCTTGTCTAGTATTTCTTCTAGGGAGTCCCAGAAGTGTTCCACTAACTCGAGGTCTTTCCGGTTGGTGTCATTTGTGGGTGCGTGGAAGTTCACTATGGTATAGGCTTTGTTACGAGATCGGAATGATAGTGAAGAGGTCCTTCCGTTAGGTGAAGAAAAATCCAAAATGTGGTCAACCATACTGTGATGTACGGCAAAACCTGTGCCCAGGTGAGGGACTGTCCTCATCACTCTTTCACCCGGTTTCCCCTTGTAGATCCTATACGCACCTGACTCAATTGCATCCTCGTCCATAAACCGAGTCTCTTGGAGCGCTGCTATCTTTATTTTGTACTTGTCGAGCACTTCAAGTGTTTGCTTTAGCTTACCTACCTTAAGATGGGAGTTAATGTTGATTGTAGCTAGGTAGGTGAGGTTTCTCTTACTCGTATCTTGTTTGTGTAAAGGTAATAGGGATGGAAAACATGAAAGTGCAGGTTCCCCAGACTCCGAAGACCTGCATGCCCCATCCTGAGTGGGGGTGGATTGGGTACCACCTGGGGTAGATTTCCTGAGTGAACGTTTCTTCATGCTTCGAGTTCTACGAGAATTGTAGAGGAATGGTTACCTAAAAGGCAACGAGTTTTTAACTATCAAGGTAGTAAGCCTTGAAGCCCTCAGCACTGATCAGCTCACCGACCCAGCTTCCCGCTGGGATTAAGGACCCAACCTTTCACTGGGTTGCTCGGTTTAACGGGGGCACCTCGTGTAGGTTACGTGCTGAAGTTGAAGTGAAAGAGGCTAGTTGGGTTCTCTTGCTGAACCCAATATATGACGCATTTCACTCCCATTTGCCAGAGTCTCAACGACTCCTCCCAGGTCAATTCCTGCGACCCAGATCAATTCTCTATTATTGAATGGATTCATTTGATAGCAAAATTATGCCATTTACACTTAAGTTAGGCATACCCAAACACGATAAGTTATTAAAAAATGTTGATGTTGTTTCTTTCCCTTATTCGAAACGTACCACAAGCTTTCAATTCTCTTTGAAGCCTATCGTTAGCTCTAAACGACCTGTCTTGTTATGCCGATGGTTACTTCACATCTGATGGTGGGGTCCAGCATAAATCTTGTATCCTTCTTACGGCCAACAACAATTATTATTCGATTGTACTTTTGCTTCTAACACGAGGAAGACACGAAAACATGAATCGCGTAACATTTCTGAAATGTTACAGATGCATCTTAGATCTATGTCCGTGATTCCCTTCTTAATTTTGGTGTTTGAACGGAGCTAGGTTATCAGACACTCCACAGTGGTTGCAGCATACAGTCTCACACAAGAGCAATCTTTGCCTCCACCTATTTGTGCTTGACTACTCCCTTTTATGTGTACTTCTGGATAAGTTGTTCTCCATAAAATATGGTGATTAGACACTTGCGCAATCAACCAGCAAGTTCATTTTGTTTTTTCCATACATCCGCTTCAGGCTTAATTCTCAAGTATTCCTTTGGTTCCTAACTAGTAAACCACAGTCTTCATCGTTACCACCATCTTCATCATCATCACCGTAATGAAAACCTCATTCGTTGTACAAACACAAATTACGCACCATGTCATCTTGCCTTCAAGCAATTCTTGCACTCTCTGTATATATGTGGCACGGTGTCCCTATATGATGATTACTATACTTTGGATGTTCATTCACTGAAAATTGGGAAATTAGCTTCGAGGTTTTCCTATGCCCAGAACATAGAATGCTATGAAAATCAAATGTTCTTAAATACGATGTGTGGATTACATATAAATATGCAATTGGATTAACTCACGACGGCTACTTGTAGCATTGGCCTTTGAGAATATTTTACGGAAGCTATTCTAACAACTCCACGAGGTGAGTTTCTCTCTGAGTTCCCATATGAATGTTCGAATTGCAGAATAAGAATGTAGAAAAAAAAGGAAAACTTATGCTCACTGACCTGCTGCAAGTCCTCAAAATGAACACCCCTTTGATGACTTAGGTATCATCGATACCATTTCAGTACCTCAAACCGAAATTAAATTTCTTGGAAGGCCAGGGAATCAAACCCGGACCACCGGGGCGACAGCCAAGAATGTTAGCCGCTACACCACAAGGTGATCTCTTTCATTGTCAGCGCAATATATTTCACGATGCCATTTAATTTCAGCACGAACTATAATAGTACACCTTTCTTCGTATTTTTGGCATTACATTGCTCCTGGTAAGTTAGAGAGATGGTTCGCATACCATAACCAAAGAGCCGAATAGTTCCAAAAACCAACAAACAACCGAAAGAAATACCGACAAGCTGGTAGAAAGACAGACAACAGATTTTGTAATTTTCAGAGCAAAATTGTTTTACAATGAAGAGCACTCTTGGTCTCCATACTGTTGAAATAATGAAAATTGTCCTAAAACTTCAATAGTTAGAAGGATTTCATGTCAACTTGCTTATTTTTCCGTATATCTTATGTGTAGGTAAATTCCGTGAGTTATTGTTTCAGGCGATGTTGAAAATACGAATAAAAGACATAAATTACCTCAGATTGCGACGGAATATTGTTCAGTTTAAAAACCTGATAATTTACTAACGCACGTTTCTCGAATTCACATATCCCTGAACAGCACCAATCTAATCAGATGGTGAATTCAGAATCTTGTTATTGAAATACTGTAGACTATAACTTTATAGTCCTAATGTAGTTTTTTTGTTCTACCCGTAATTATTTAGGTTGCTATGCGGAAGGGGATATGGTGAGACAGTTTCCTTGTGGGAATGATATTAGGGATAGATGCCCTTCATGACGTCAATCTAATGAGAGGATTTAATGACAAATTAAATTAATGAGGCAAGGTATGAAATGGTTGTGTGTGGTATTTCGAGTTCGGTGTAGTCTGACCATGCACGTTAGCGTGTGTAGCTACGTCGGCTGGTTTGTGACATTATGTCAACAAATTTAAAAAATATATTTTAACACTCCTGATTCCATACCGGCCTTGTTACTGTCACATGCATGATTACCAATATGCTTGATTCCATTTTTAGGATTATTATATATCGCTGCACCTGCTACATCACCCAAAAAGTAGGGGCAGATGACCTCGTAGTTCCGCCCCTTAAAACAACAATAACTAACCCAACAAGTAGTTCCGTGAAGATTTATACAGCCTATTTTCATATATCCTACTTATGTTAATTGCCTCTATCAACATACAAAAGTTCAGTTTGATTGCTGTAATAGATTCGCAGATATTGAGAACCGGCTAAATATTTCGCATGGTCGCCATGTTGGATTTTTATATCTGTAGGTCTTAGAGTTATGTACTGTTACGTGAAGTGTATTGTGTACGTGTAGTATTCAAACTTCAATCGCATGATTAGGACACAAGAAGTAAAAACGAGATTTTAAAATTTCGCACAGCTGCCATCTTGTGGTTATGGAAACAAATGAAAAAAAATAGATGCCAGTGGATTAACATTTGTAGAAGAATTTACTGTACCAAGTGTCACTGCACTCGGATGGTTAAATTGCGAGAAACGACCATGTGAATATTTATACTTCGCGTCACCGCCATGTTGGATTGGTGATCACCAGGTTATTGAAAGTCCTATAGGTGAACTTATGTTCATAGACCCAATGAAGATTTAAAAATTTCGTTTGATTGCTGTAATAGATTCGTAGATATTGAAATCCATCTAAATATTTCGGATGGTCGCCATGTTGGATTCTTATATGTATAGGCCATAGAGTCACGTACCATTAAAGGAAAATTATTGCAAGGGTTCATTACTCAAACTCTCACTTCGATCGCATGATTACGACACAAGAAATAAAAACTTAATTTTAAAATTCGCACATTAGCCATCTTGAGGTTATGTAAACAATTGAACTAATATAGATACCAATGCATTACAATGTGTATAAACATTTCCTGTACCAAGTTTCATTGCGTTTGGATCATTAAATCGCGAGAAAGGTCTATTTAAAATTTTCAAATTCGCTTGGCTGCCATATTCGTTTTTTAGTTAACCGGTTTTTGAAAGTCTTATAGATGAAATTCCAGTAGTGCCCTCTATCTCGGTACAAAATTTCAGGGTGATATCGCTAATCGTTTCAGAGATATAGAATGCCGGTGAAATATTTCGCACAGTCGCCTTCTTGAGGTTATGTAAACAATCGAATGAAGTTAGATGTCGGTACATTACAATGTGTATAAACATATACTGTACCAAGTTGCATTGCGTTTGGTTGGTTAAATCGTGAGAAACGTCTATTTAAAAGTCGCAACTTTGCTTGGCCGCTATGTTGGTTTTGTAGTTATCAGGTTTTCAAAAATCACATTGGTGAACTTCTAGTAGTTCCCTTTATCACCGTGAAATATTCCAGGGTGATATCGGTAATAGTTTCGTAGATATCGAATGCTGGTGAAATATTTCGCACAGCCGCCATGTTGGATTGGTGGGATGTAACAAAATTTGAAGGGCACGGTCGGGGTGGTGTGGAATAGTGCTATGAACTTACCGAGTTTCATTGCAATCGCTCCAGCGGTTTAGAAGTTATTAGGGGGGGCACACACCATATCACACACACACGCGCACACACAGACAGACACACTGACAAAAGGTGATCTCATAAGCTTATTTTTTCATAAATGAAAATAGGCTAAAAAGTATGCAACTTCTTGTATCCTTGTTGCAGATCTGGTTCATGTACGTCCAAATATTATGTTTTATACGTCTTCGGTGTGTTTCTTTAAGGTGTGACTTTCCCACTATGGTATTTTTGTGCTCCCCAGGCACAAAAGACGTTATGAGCACGGCAGACCACAAGCATATGACAAAATGTTGGCTCCAGTGCGCCTAGTGTCCAGGCTCTGCGCTCAGTACTAAACGTACTGCAGCACCCCGTCAAATGGACAGTGCTTGTGCGACTAAGCGCTGCAGTGCTAGTGTGATGTCGTGCTGCACTGCTCAGAAATAGGCAGAATAGGGCTGCGCTTCACCTGCTAGCACTGCTTCACCTTGCCCATTGCACGGCCCTGGTGCACACACACGGACAAAAGGTGATCTCATAAGCCTATTTTTTCATGAATGGAAATAGGATAAATACGAGATTTTAAAATTTCACACAGGCGCCATCTTGTGGTTATGAAAACAATTCAGTTTGATTGCTGTCATTGATTAGTTGACATTGAGAATCGTCTAAATATTTCTAAATATGTGTAGACCATTGAGCTATGTACTATTAGATGACGATTATTGCGTACGGTAGGTTCATTGTTCAAACGTTGGCTACGATCGCATGATTAGGAAACAAGAAATTAAAACTTAATTTTTAAATTTCACACTGGCACCATCTTGCGGTTATGTAAACAATTGAGCTGAATAAGTGCATTACAAGGTGTATAATATTTGCTATACCATTTGACGGCGCTCGAATGGTTTAATCCCGAAAAAAAAAATGTATCAACTTCGCTTGGCCCCCATGTTCGTTTGTTACTTAACAGGAATTTTGAGAGTCCCATCTAGTAGTTCATATTATCACCGTACAAAATGTCAGGGTGATATCTGTAATAGTTTCGGAGATATGGAATGCCAGTGAAATATTTCGCACAGTCGCCATGTTGGATTGGTGAGCTGTAATAAAATTTGAAGATCACGGTCGGGGTCTGACAAAATAGTACTATGTCTTTACCGAGTTTCATTGAAATCGCTCCAGCCGTATATATTTTATTAGGGGACACACACACATACGCACACACACGGTCTAAATGTGATGTCATAAGCCTATTTTTAGCCTACTTTCGATTTTTGCAAAAAATGAAAGTAGACTTATGAGATCAACACAGGGCGAAAAAGTCTGTCTGTCTGTCTGTGTGTGTGTATGTGTGTGTGTGAGTCTGTGTGTGTGTGTATGTGTGTGTGTGAGTCTGTGTGTGTGTGTGTGTGTGTGTGTGTGTGTGTGTGTGTGTGTGTGTCTGTGTGTGAGTGTGTGTACTCTGAATGTCTGTCCCCCCCTATCAATTCGAACACGGTGAATGCGAATTGAACGAAATTTGGTACAAAGGTAGCACTAGCAAAGGACACCTCAGTGTCATGTTTTATATCGCCGCCATCTTTACTAAAACTGAATGGCGGCCACTCAAACGTTCAAAACGTAAAATCAAATAACGACTAACCGAATCATCCGATCTCTACCAAATTTGGTAACAACATACCTTCGTATAGGATGCGTCTTGTGTCCAAATTACAAGGTCGTCCGCCATACCATTTCAGGATGGCGGCCGTGCGAGTTATGCAAACTTTATAATCCATATCATGGGACCCACCAGTTCCGATTATCGAGCCGAGAATCGTTTTAACTGTTCTAAAGGAAGAGGCACGTTCGAAATTAAAAGTTTATTTTGTAATACTATAGTGCAGACGTGATTTTAAAAAGCTGAGCCGATTCAGTAATAAGACAAGATGGCAGCGGATACCGGTATCTTGTGCCTGACTTATATTTCACTAACTTGAGTATTGCATGCAATATAGCGTACTGATACAAAATAAATAAACGTTATATGAAATGCTTTATATATAAATAATATACTCCAGTGATGAAATCGTTTAGTATAAATCATTATTTGCTAACAAGTTCTATGTAAGTCATTTTATATAGAACGATATCCGTTGACACACTTAGCTCAGTGGGAAAGCGTTAGCCTATCGCTCAAATGCCTATGGTTCAAACCCAATCAGAGCTAGGTTTTTTGCTTGAAATGTTATAAGTTTATTGTTTTGTAATGACTCAGATGTTTTAAAATTAAGCGTTATATTGTGCATATTATGGTGTAAAATATATATTTAATTAAAACATAATTCGCCAGCAGATTTACTCGAGACATCTAGCTGCCAAAAAGGTAACTGCACGCTGACCTACTTATTAACTTCCAGATTTTATTGAAAAGTTTCTTCTTCTGGCCGCTAGAATGCACTCGCTCTGTTAGGCTTATATTGTTCGATATTTCACCACTAGATGTCACGACTAGTCTACGTGGGGCTCCATTGATTACTATACCATTGGCATTCTATGCGCATCGAATTTGAAGAATGACAAGATGATACTACGATACATTTTTACTTTTTATTTTAAAGGGTTTGTAACAGCCTATTGTGCGTTATTTGAAAATGTTAATTGAAGTAAAGAACAAAACGATTTCACATAGTATCTGAACTCTACCGTTGGTGCTAGTTCAGGATATTAATTAATACTTTTATTTCAGCCAAATAACAATCGAAAATATCCACATAGTTGGTATACACACGTCTCTGTAGGGTCATGGAAAGATTTGTTAATTCAATTAGGGTTGTGAAAGTCATACGCAGCCAGACGTGTAAAGACATGCCTCAACTCAAAGTTGGATGTTGCCCGCGTCAGGCCGATTATGTAATAATAATAATAATAATAATAATAATAATAATAATAATAATAATGTTATTGGTTTTACGTCCCTTTTAACTACTGTTGCTTTTAGAGACGCCGGGGTGCCAGAATTTTGTCCCGAAGGGGATCTTTAACGTGCCAGTAAATCTACTAACACGGCTCCCTCGCATTTGTGCACCCTCAAATGCCAGCTGACTGCGCCAGGATACGAACCTGAAACATACGGTCCAGCAAGCGAGAACGTTACCGCTGAGCCACGCCGCCAGTCCGGTCGATTATGTCTCCAGATCCATAACATTCTTTAGATACTTCTTATCTTTCTTTCTTCAATGATGGTAGCAGTTTTTATCTAGGTTGTGGCGTTTGGTAGAGGTAAATCGTTTCTAAGGTCTTCAACAAAGAATAGTTCTATTATACTCTTTGATAATAACAACGAGTTATAACTATACTCATACATTTAGGAGAAAGTAGGCTATATGTTCTTTACTGAACATCTTGTTTCATAAATGAAAATAATAAAGAAAGCTTTTCATTCGGTCTACGCGAATTTCGTGTTGACCGACTGAATAGCTTTCTTCATTAGAAATAACCATCACTGAAAAATGGCTTCTATCACTACTAAATGAAAATAGGATACCAAGTAAACGAAAAGCAAGAACAGGAGGTTTCATTTAGGAAAGAAATACTCTTATTGGTCACAAAGGAGTGAAAGTTTGGGGTGTAGGTTACACTCTGCCTTATATGGCAACACTGCGAGAAGGTGAGGATTCCCATCTTAGCTATCTTAGAGTGTTTTTCTGGGGTTTCTCACTTCCACTCCAGGAAAATGCGTGGTTAGTTCCTAAGTCAAGGCCATTGCCAACTCCAAAAATAACAAAGTTCATCAGACTTCAACTACATGGGACTGATGAACAATAGGCTATGTTCCAAACCCCTATATGAAGCAACAAGAAATATTTCGAATCAATGGGATCCATCGTATTGATAGCGGCTTCGGTGGCGTAGTCGGTAGCATGCTGAACTGCTATGCCCAAGATAGCGGGTTCAAACCCGGCCGAAGTCGTCGGATTTTTAAGAGCGTTAAAAATCCTTCAGTATGCCTTCCTTCGGAGGGGAAGTAAAGCCGGCGGTCCCATGTCATAGATTTATGGCATGTAAAAGATCCTTTCACAGACTAAACTTGTGTAAAAGCAAAATTTGTTAGGTTAGATTTCGTCCGAACGCTCTATCAAAGTTCCAACGTTCACCACTAGGTATCATTGATATCTGGTGGCGAAAGTTGGAACTACTTGAAATTGAACGGAACTTGTAGCTCACCCTTTAGGGTGTCCGCTGGAAGCAGCTACAGACTCAGGCGAGCCGAACATGTCCTCGGACACTCCCGGCACTAAAAGCCATACGATAAATAAATAATCGTATTGATTTTAGGAAACATGTTTCTAACGTAGGCTACAATATGACCGCGATCGAAACGAGCAAGGTGCCTTGCCCTGTCTGATGGGGCACGCGCTCAGATTGAAATCATTATGTTGATTATTATTGATATTTCAAGAAGTAATTATCCTATGTTTGAATAAATAATTGGCCTGGAATTACATATGGCCCAGCATCGTCAGTTCACGGTCACCTTCCATGCTTGTCCGGGAAGCGGGCAAATAGACACTTCCATAACGTTATTGACGAGATTCTTTTCTGAAATAACGGAATCAATTTCTCCGATTAGAATAATGTTACTGATAGCGCATAGCTGGTAAAAATCGCATGCATACCGTTATTAGACTTATAACGTTGTTGGTGGGTTCGCATTTCAAAATAACTGAATTAATTTTTCTGCCCTGAATAACGTTATTGATAGCGTATGGCTGGTAAAATTTGCTCGTATACCGTTACTAGACTTATAACGTTATTGGTTGGTTCGCATTTCTAAATAACGGAATTATTTTTCTGCCATGAATAACGTTATTGACAGCGCAAAGCTCGTAAATATCGCTCGTATACCGTTACAAAGCTTATAACGTTATTGGTGGGTTCACATTTCTAAATAACGGAATTAATTTTTCTGCCCTGAATAACGTTATTGATAGCGTATAACAGGTTAAAATCTCTCGTATACCGTTACTAGGCTTATAACGTTATTAGTAGGTTTGCATTTTGAAATAACCGAATCGATCACTCTGCCTGAATAACGTTATTGATGGCGCGCAGCGGGTCAAAATCGCTGTCAAACCGTTACTAGACTTATAACGTTAATAACGGGAGCGCATTTTAAAATAACGGAATCTTTTCCTCTGCTGGTTATAACGTTAACAGCACAAACCAGGGAAAATTATAACCCCTTATTTCGTTGCCGCACTATAAACGTTATTCATATACCATTTGTTTTGGGTACGGAAGCAGTAACGTAACAAAAATTAATTCGTTATTTCTGACAATTCTGTTACGTTATGAAGCCTTGCAGGTGAGGCCACCTGGGCGACGTGCTAGTCACACTCCCCAGTTGTATCCCTGGCTCAGAGTCTCAAACTCCATGACACTACCAGTGGCGGTAGAGGTGGGATCCCTCGCTTAGTCCGTGGGAAAAGCCAACCTTGGAGGGTAAACGATAAGGAAAGAAAGAAAGAAAGAAAGAAAGAAAGAAAGAAAGAAAGAAAGAAAGAAAGAAAGGAACCTTCGACTAACTACAATTGTGTGAAGCTAAATTTGTAGGTTAGATTTGAAAAACGCTCTATGATTTCCAAAGTTCATCGCCAGTTGCCGGTTGCAGTGGCATCTAGTAGCCAGTTTCACCGCTAGGTGTCGTAGACGGTAGCATTTGGTAGCAAGAGTAGTAACTACTTGAAATTGATCGTCTGCAGTCCTTACCAGATAACACACACTAATACAGCCATCTCAATTAACATCGGTTATCAGACAGATTCTACACACACCCAAAGTACACGGGGCTACATGACCAAGTTGTCGCAGCTCCTAAACTGAGGAACCAACCACCAACTAGATTTCAGTCGGTCAACAACAAAATCATTCCAACAACTGTACTGGAGTATGTGAAAGATACCTGTTACCTACTGGTCGCAATTAATTAAGTATTTATTTATTTATTTATTTATTTATTTATTTATTTATTTATTTATTTATTTAATTATTTATTTATTTATTTATTTATTTATTTATTTATTTAATTATTTATTTATTTATTTATTTATTTATTTATTTATTTATTTATTTATTGTGTTGTAGGACTACACAGCTCAAGACAAGTTCCCCTCTATGCCAAAAGTAAGTTATTGGGAAACTTGTTTTTGACTCCACCTTGAACTAGAAGAAAGTGTTCATCATGTAGGGGCAGATGACCTCGTAGTTCCGCCCCTTAAAACAACAATAACAACAACAACAAAGTGTTCATTAAGTTTCCCCAGAGACGATATGGCTGACAAATCTGGGATTAAGAGAAGTGGAAGGGATAATGCGTAAATTACCTTCCTCTCCGTTTAGAAACCTGAAATTGTTCCCTACTTAAGAGAGCTGGAGGGGAAGGGGCAGAAGAATACGCGGCCAAGAGAATTAAGAACTAATTGGCACCACTGGAGATCTCTCCAAGTACAGAACATAAACAGCATCTATGTGTAGGGGTTGAAGAAGGAGATTAAGGACGTCTTTCACAATGACGAGTGTGTGGTTGGAACGTTGGAACATGGCAACTTAATTAGGAAATAAAGATTTTATAGATGTAATGAGTTGTAAAACTCTGTTATAACGCCATCTAGGCAGGGGCGGAGAAAAAACACTTCATTTAATTCCTGTGTGCAATTTCAACTGAACTTTGTAAATACGCAGTGAGTTTCAATTCTCATTTTGGTAAATATCAAACAGACAAACTGAATGGACTCATAATATTTTTAAACCCAAGGATATTATTATTATTGTTGTTACACAGAGTCATAAATTCCTCATTTCACAATGGTATAAACCCCTGGCACTACAGCCCGTGAAGGGCCTAGGCCTACCAAGCGACCGCTGCCCAGCCATTTGGCCTGCAGATATTGGGGTGACGCGTGATCAGCGCATCGGGTCCCCTTGGCCGTTGATCTTGGTTTTCATGATCGGGGCAATGCCTCACTGTCAGACAGCTACTCAATTGTCCTCACGAGGATGAGTGCACCCCGTTGCAGCCCTCACGTCAGTTTCTAAAATCCCTGACGGAGACGGGAATCGAACCCGGGGCCTCCGGGTGAGAGGCAGGCGCCCTACCCCAACATCACGGGGCCGGCTTTACAATGGTATATTGACTGAAAATACGGACTAATATCAAGCACTTTCAGGGTCCATTCTTCGTTTAAGAATCGTCGCACTGTATGAAAAGTGTCCAAGATCACCGACTTTTGGATCTGTCCCAGCTTGTGACCAATTCAGAGAGCCTGTATTTGGTCCAACAGTCATCAAGGAACAATTCCAATTGCAGACAGAATGAGTGGCCACATGTACACCTGATTTAGCTTCCATATTTGTTTTACTTTAATGGCCAGTTCGGTGTATTTATTGACCTTTTGGCAATAGGCTGTTTGAAGGTTGTGGTTGAGTGGTAATTATTATTATTATTATTATTCATTTTGCGCATGCGCTTACACATTCTCAGCATATTTCCTGGACAGGAAACATTTACAATCCCAGATATACATCATCTTCTTCTTCTTCGTATCCCTTGTGCCTTCAAACGTCGGGGTAGCCTCTTTCTGTCCATCTCTGCCACTCCGATCTATTTTCACACAATCTCTTCATTTCCAGCATTGTTTCCCTCGCTTCTCTCCGATTTTCTCAATTCTGTCATCCCAAGTGGTATGGGGTCTTCCTCTTCCTACTCTCCCTTCCACTCGCATTTCAAAAACCTGCTTCGCTTTTCTCTCTTGTTCCATCCTCCTGACATGTCCATACCACTTCAACTGACGTTCCTCAATCACCATACTTATCGCCTTCTTTTGTCCTGCTTCTTCTCTGATTCTCTCATTCTGGATCCTATCCCTTCTAGTCCTCCCCACTGCTCGCCTTGTATACTTCATTTCAGTGGTAGTGATCTTACTGAGATGCTTGTCTTGCAGTGCTAAACTCTCTGTGCCATATAGGGTGATCGGGGCCATAACCGTGTTGTAAATCTGCATTTTGGTCTTGATGCTTATCTCATTCTTCCCTACTATTGTATTATTCATCTGATCGTAGGCTGAGATGGCTTTTTTTTAGTTCTATTGAGTACCTCTTGCTCTATTTTCCCATCACTACTTAATATGGTGCCAAGATATTCAAAAGTTTCTACTTTTTCCAGAGGTCTTCCTCCACAAATTATGTCAAGTTGTTGTTCCTGTCTGTCCAGTTTTGAGACCCACATTACTTTGCTTTTATCTGTATTCACTACCATTCCTTTCCTTTCCAATTCTTCATACCATTCCACCACGGCCTGCTGAAGTCTTTCTGGTGTATCAGCAATCTCTATTATATCATCTGCATAGAGGAGTGCTTGCAAGTATACAGGTCTTAGTCTCCACATACCAAGCTTGGTCCTATGGGTTCGCCGCTTACATATTTTTGTTATTTCATCCAGGACGATATTAAACAGTAGAGGGCTGAGGCTATCACCTTGTTTTACTCCTCTCTCCATTTGGAATTCTCCAGACATTTCACCATCTATACGAACTATTCCCACAGGTTGCTGGTATACACTCTTCACAGCATTTAACAGTCTCATTGGTGCCTTCTTCGCTGCCAGTGCCTTCCATATGCTCTGCCTCGGTACAGAGTCAAAAGCTGCCTTCAGGTCAAGAAACGCAAGGTAGAGGTCACGGTTTTTGGCAATGCTCTTCTCTATTACAGTTCTAATTGTGTAGATGTGATCTTGTGTCTGACGTCCTGGCCTAAAAGCTGCCTGCTCCTCTTCAATGTTGTTTTCCACCACCTTCCTAAGTCTCCTTTCCAGCACCCGAGTGTAGATCTTGTATGCTACAGCTGATAGACAGATACCCCTGTAATTATTACAAACGTAGCTGTTCCCTTTCTTGTGCAACGGGATAATTAGATTTTTCTTCCATTCCTCTGGTATTCTGTTCTCTTCCCACATCCTCCCAAACAGCTTAGTAAGCTGCTTCACTATCTCAACACCTCCATATTTGATTAACTCTGGAGAAATTCCATCAGGACCGGCTGCTTTCCCAGTCTTAATTTGTTTAATTGCCATTATGACCTTCATTTCTTCTATTCCTCCTTCTATTTCTGGATTTTGCACATCTTCATGTGTTCCATAAACAATCCCATCCTCTTGCTCTGCCGCATTTCTCTGGAACTTCTCATAGTGTCTTCTCCACACTTGAAGCACTTCTGCCTTCTCTGATACTAGGTTATTCCCATTCTTGATTGTCCTAGTCTGCTTTCCATACTTCCCTCTTATAGACTTTATGGTTTTCCAAAAGCTTCTTGTATTCTTCTCTCTAGCTTTGCTTTCAACCATATTCCCAAACTCTTCCCAAGATTTTCTCTTAGCTTCCTTCACTACTCTTTTCGTTTCATCCCTTCTTTTGATGTATTCTTGCCTGTTTTCTTCCGTAGGACATCCTATGTATCTTTTCCATGCTTCTTTCTTGCTCTTTACCTTCTCCCTCACTTCTTCATTCCACCAACTTGTTCTTTTCTTTCTGGTATCAACCACTGCCTTTCCACACACTTCTTCTGCTGACTTTAGCAACACTGATTTTATGTCATTCCACATGTCATTGATTTCTTCACTTCCATTAGTTCTTATTTGCATCTTCTCCTTCACTAATTCTGCATACTGGGACATTTTCTCTTCTTTTTGAAGTTCCTTCAATCGGATCACCTCAAACCTTTTGGTCCTTGGTTGGATTGGTCTCTTGAATCTGGTGTCCATTACCAGTAATCTGTGATCTGTAGCTAGTTCTGCTCCTCGTATGACCTACACATCCATGATGTTATTCCGTATGCCATGAGGGTACATAAAGTAGTCTATAACACTCCTAGCATTTCTACCTTCAGCCTCAAAAGTTATCTTATGTACTTCTTTATGGGGGGAAAATGAGTTACCCAATAAGAATTGATTTTCAATGCAGAATTCTATAAGTCACCTGCCATTTTCATTCAGCGTCCTCTCTCCACCATGATTGCGCATGCTTCCATGTGCTATTCTTTTGTCCTGGCCTATTCTTGCATTTAGGTCCCCTCCTATCAATACATGGCGTCCATTCGCAACCTCTTTGTCCACGGTCCTTTGGAGTTGAACATAAAACTCCTCTTTATCGAGTAAGTTGGTGTCTTCAGTTGGGGCACTTTCATCTCTATGTCAAGGTTAATAACCATTATTCTCGAGTTTATTGGTTGCCATCCACTCACTTTGGTTTCAGTCTGCTCGCTGGTGACTATGCCCACACCTTCCTTTGCCCTACTGTCCTTCCCAACCCCAGAATATCTCAAAACATACCCTTCTTGTAATCTCTTCATTCCACTTCCTTTCTTCCTCACCTCACTAAGTCCCAATACTTCCAGTTTATGACTTTTCATTTCCTGTATTAATTCTACATCTTTTCGAGCGATTGTCTTGATATTCCATGTAACAAATCTCATATTCCGTTTCCATTGCGGTCGTCGTGTAGATCCGTCCAATCCGAGGCTACTGTTGTTGCTTTGAATCATTTCTACCCCCACATGGGTGATTAGCCCAATGTGAAGTGGTTTGTTGGGTTGCCTTCCCAGCCTCCTTATTTATGTCCCCAGGAGACAGGGTGGCCCAGTTATACCCCCAGGCCCCGGGTACCCATTTTCGTCGCCTCTTACGACACGCATGGGCTACGGTGGGACAATTCTAAACCCCGGTCACCACACGGGGGCAGATATACATCATAAGGAGCAAATTCTCGGTGACTGCATTACTTGGTAGATTTACTCTTTTTTCCCACTCCTTCAGACCTGATTGCCCAAGAACAGCTTTAATATGCGACACGTTGAAATTATGACTGTCTTCTGCATCAGCTTAAAAAGGCTTGGGTCTAAATTCAAATCTGTGAGAGATTCCTGTAAGTTGTTCGGGATCACGCCAGGGCTGGAGATGAATATAGGAACTGTCCTGACTTGTGCCATGTGACATTCCTTCCTTATCAGTTCTGAAAGCTCTGTGTATTTTGACAGCTTTCAAACATGTTTTATGAGCATGTTGCCACTGTTTGGGATTGCCACATGCATTTGTCAGATACTAGGGGACCCGTGCGAGAAATCTCGCATGTTCATTAACCTCCCGCCCGACTTTACTGTTATGCGGGATTCTTTAAATATGTTTATTAATTGTTTAAACACACTTTTTAAACAAGTTGTCGATAATTATGAGCTCAAGAGTGCAATTCGTCACTGTTGCGGGTAATTCAGTTTTAATGTTCTTTTCAATGCACAATGGGTTGGGTGCGCCCCGTGTGTACAGACTACCCGCCTGGTGCTAGTGTTATGCGAGCTGGACGCGACAGAGATCTGCCAGAGGCTATTGTCTTGTTTATTAGAAATAAATACATTTCCGTCGACGTTTCAAGAAATGCAAGCTTTATTCCTGTACTATTGAGACGATTTGGAAGATTTTTGCACAAAACGCACCTTCTATCTCCTTCAGGTTCAGGAGCTTGAGTTCTTTTGTTGGATGAACTTAGAGCCTTATATAATAGATTATTATTATTACTGTTATTATTATTATTATTATTATTATTATTATTATTATTATTAACCGACAGTAGTGGCTACGCTGGCTAAAGCGCAGCATTAGGTCATGGGGCCAAGCTCTCTGCTGACTCGGTAGACGCGTGGGTTCGAGCCCCACCGTTGGCCGTCCTTGAAATGGTTTTCCGTGGTTTCCCATTTTCAACACCATGCAAATGCTGGGACGCTACCTTCTGACAGGCCACGGCCGCTTCCTTCCACATCCTTGCCCAGTTTCATTCACCATCATTCATTTCATCTCTCATTAACTCCTCTCATGAGGTTGGCGTCAGGAAGGGCATCCGGCCGTAAAAACCATCGCCACAAAGACTTCCATCGCATCTCATCCCCGACCCCGTTGGAAAACGGGAATAATAAGGGGTAGACATACAATTATTATTATTATTATTATTATTATTATTATTATTATTATTATTAGTATTATTATTATTATTATTATTATTATTGATTATTGTTGCAGCCATGATTGGCATAAGGTTGTCGTGAGTGTCGTGCGTGTGAATTGCTGCTGAATTAGCAATTGGCTGGATTTGTGTGTAGCCTTTCGGCATCGAAACAGGTTGGTGTTTGTCCCAGTTCATGGTACGTATATTGTGTTTCATGAGTTTTATTCTCTTCTGGGAATTTATTGAGTGTTGACTGGTCGTGTGTCGTCAATTTTAGTTTAAGGTTTTGCCATAGACTATTGAAATCATAGAACTTGCAGTGACGACATTCATACTTCGTGCGCTAGTGAAATCCAAGGCCATCTGGGTTGAGAGTAATTCTGTGGTAACCTTATAGGTATCGTCACGGCCGACTGAATGCGCTGAGACCCGCTACATTGTGTACGTAGCAACCATCCTATTATACTATAGATTTTCGACGGTATTTGTGTTTTGCTGTCGGCATCAGCTTATTTTTGGGAAATCTGCCATCATGGATTCTATTAGTAGCTCGAAGGATACAAGTGCAGACGCTACTCCAATTGATAAGGCTTTGTCAAGATGTACAGGGTCTTTCATATAAAGTAAGAACGCCAAGCGGCGGGTTTGTTGTCCGCTAGTGTGGTGGCCTTAACTGAGCTTGTGGTGAGCCGTGGCCCCCTGCTCTAAGCGTGTGTACAATCCTCTATGAAATATTACCTTATAAAAGTTGCTGGAAGTGTCGTCCTTCCTGGGTTATACAGGCATTGTATCTGGTAACCACATTTTGGCTGACGCGAGTGAGTCATGCCACAGTATTTTTCCGTTTTTTTTAATTTTGCGTTTTTATTGAGCACTGAACCAGTAGTGTCAAAGTTATTTACAATTACGTGAATCTGTGCTAGTGAATGTGGCACTTCATCTAGAAATTGCTGAACAAATGCATCACGTACCCGCCGAGCCGAATCGTAATTAAAATAAATTTTACATACAAAAATACGATGTTGCAATGATAACTGTCTCAACATGTTAGCAGCTGAGGTTAACTGGCGACTGACAACACCTGCACGCTTATTGCAAGGTCAAGTTTGAACTATGCGCGTGCTTTCAATACTACAGCAGGGGGCCGTGGCGCGTCATAAGCTCGGTCAAGCCGGCTTCAGCAGCGAATGACAAAACCGCCGCTCGCCGTTCTTACTTTATATGAAAGACCCTGTATTGATGTCATCAGAAAGATGAAGCTTGCTACAGGAAGACAGAAGAATATATATAATGACGTGAAAACTGGAATAGCGGGAATAGCGGGAGATAGAGGAAGCCATCGATATCATTATATCGTGCAGGGACAATTGGCTTGAGAAGCACGGGGTTCTGCCTGCAGTGGAAGAGCATACCTTAGGCCATGAGAAGGTGATAGTGGCATTGGATAGCCCTGATAACCCCATGCAATCGCCTCCAGTAGATTCCGATAAGCAGGAGGGAAATTTGTCAGAATGGACGACGGTCCGACGGAGGAGGTCCTCCGGTATCGCTGTTTTGTGGTCAGAAAGCGCTTCTCTATCGTCACAAAGGGCGGAACCACCAGTTCGGGAGAGCAAGACTCGGAAATCCCATAATCGATCACGACCCAAGGCTGTTCTGATCGAACCAGCAGCTGGGAAGACTTATGCAGAAATTGTGAAGAGTTTGAGGGAGAAGGTGAAGCCTGCCATCCGGAAATTCGATCGATCCGTCAAACTAGATCCGGGGACGTTTTACTGGAGTTCGATACGAAGGCTGACAAGGACTGTCAAGAAATGTTCAGCAGCACTTTGAGGGATGCTGTTGTTCATGCAGGATTAGTGAGGACATTGACTCCTAGAACTGTCTTGGAGATACGAGATATGGATATTGTAACTAATATAAGTGATGTCGAATTGGCTCTGAAACGAGACATACAGGATTTTATAGATGAGCTGAAAGTATCCGTCACTAAACCCAACAGTAGAGGGCAGAAAATGGTAATTGTGGAAAGGGATAATCAAAATGCTGAGAAATTATTGGAGACTGGTCGAATTAAGGTCGGTTTCATATACTGTAGGGTGAGGAGAAGAGCGATGGTAACACGCTGCTTTCGGTGTCTGGGTTATGGCCATATAAGGAGGAATTGCAATGGCCCGGATAGAAGCGGCCTTTGCTACAGATGTGGTCGACTGGGTCATAAAGCCACAGGATGTACTGAACCCTTTTAACCTATGATGGTTAAATGATTCGATGTTTTATTTCTTCAATTAATAAATACTTCTACAAGCATCATGAAAATAGCCAGACGGAGATGAGGAAATTTCAAGCAGTTGCTGGAGACAGTGGGGACATACCTGAAGCTGTTTGACAAAAGGCTAAATACTTAGGATTGTGAAAAGAATGACCATAGCTATGATTCAGAAGGACAGGTGGTGGCCGCCTCAAAATAGAAGCGACGCGCAGTGAGACATGCTGCTGGTATGTTCATTGTGATATTCGCGCCTAGAAGAAAGATGATGCAGTAACGTGAGTGGCTGATGAGCATGCTAGACACTCCTACTAAGCCAAGGTCTGATAAAACCGCCAAATTACAGAAAATGTGGGAACCAATGAGAGAAGAATGCCTATTTAGCGCGGCAAGTCTAGCGTGGGCACGCTCGGCTAGCATTCACGCGGGAGATCGCCTAGACAACATCTCTACGATCGATTCTAGGATTAATGGGCATATTCTTGACCTGCGCTATTTTTCGAGTTCAGTGATATTTATTTCATTCCTGTATCACTATTATTTTGTGAAATTTTTATCTAATTTCCCCCTCTATCTACACCTAGGGCTGGTTCATTTATAAGTGGTGTGAAAAGCCAAGACAATGTCTATTACTCTGTGTGTCGTGGACACAGGTTGACTATTACTCTGTGCGTCTACGGACGTAGGCTGTTATTTTGTGTGTCAGGGGACACAGGCTTTTATACTTTGCGCGTCTAAGGACGTTGACAGTTATACTTTGCGTGTCATGAAGGACACAGAAATTATTATTAAAAGTGTTAAATTCAGTGTTAGATAGTCACAGTACTATATTTGTAGGGACAGTATCTTCGATAATTCGCCAACAGACTGCTTTGGGGAAAGTAGTACCCGAACGGAGAATTTAGTAGTCAGACATCAAGTGTATAATAATTTAATTTTTGAATCAGCACGAGAGATGACATCATTGACCATGGAGGAAGCCTGGAAATATCAAGACTCCGTCAAGATGGTTGAGATGAGATAAGAAGGATCCAGTTGGGAGATGGCTGCGGATGTTCTTTGACGGGTGGCTGACTGAGGATGAGTACTGAATAATATTTATTATTATCTGATAAATTAACTTATGGTGTATGGGACATATTTTGTTTTGTAAATAATTTGCTTGTGTGATTAACGTAGTCTATTTAGTTTTGGTCTGACACACCTTTTGCATGGAAACAGCTCGCATATATTATTAGTAGAAGGTTCTTTTCTTGTTTGTTGTTGTAACTAACGTAGCTATGTGGACGACCGTGTTTGCATATGTTACGCGATGCGGTTAAAAACGTCTCTCGGAGATATGTTGTGTTTCAGAAGTAGGACTGAAGTAAAATAATTATACAGTAGATTGGAGGGTAATTAATTTCTTTTGTTTTATTATTGATCAGATTCAATGAGATTATTGCCTTTGGAGCAATATGATTTGTGACGAAGAGCAGTCAGCTCTATCGTAGGTTTTAATATTTTTTAATAGTTGGCGAGCATCCATTCAGCCGATCTGTGTGAAAAAACGTATTGTCATTCCCAAATATGTGTGTGTGAGAGTGTGTGTATTTGTGTCATTACAAGCGGGAATTTCAGCGTAGACTGATTTCTGGCAGCTTGATGACAAATCCATATTGTGACCTCGCGAGGGCAATTCTGGATATTTTGATTAATGTCTGACCATATGTTGAAGTGGTTGAGTTTGTTGCTGTTGATTCCTTGAGATAACGGCACAGCTGGTCAGGTATTTATACACACTGGAGTGGGACAATGACAGGTGATTGAGGAAGAGGGGTGATGTTTCGCAAGACGGACTGAAGGTTGCCAGCCAGGTCATTAGTGGAGAGTGCCTGTGTGGCTCAGTAATATCTTGAAATACAGAATAAGAACTGATCAATAATAAAAAATTGTTTAAATAAATGGGAGTTGCCTACGAATCACGATAATCTCCGAAGCGTTAGCTTAACATGCAGTTTTGTTCATATAAAGTAATGTCAGCCAGTCAGGCCTTTGTTGTTGTTGGTTTATTCCATGTTCATATTTCATTCAGTGACCCGTGAGTCACATGCTATGCTGTATTTCCTTGTTTGTGTTGAGCAATTTGGCCAGGGTTGGCAGCTCATAGTCAAGTGCGTCTTCGCGCTAATGAGGGTCCCGAGAGAGATTCCTGTAAATAGTAGATTTAGTGCGTGTGTCAGCATTACTTTTTAAGGGTTTTTATTAATGTCATGTTCCATATCCATAAACGTTGATTTACGAGATGATTGTTCGTAAGCATCGTGGCTGTTAACCCGTTGTAAACGAACAGTCATCCAATGTACTCATTCCTCGTAGTTAGTCATTACGCGCACATAAAACCCAAATTGCAAGGTAGTGGAACCAGGATCCACATTTTAAATAAAAGGGGAGATCCGTCTGACTCCTCAAATTTTTAGATATTCCTATCATGGGAAATTCAGGGAGGATTTGTTTTTATTTTATTGTTGTTTATTTCTTTTTATGCACTATTAGTTATTAAATCATGTTATTATTTTACATCTTGTCACCTTTCTTTCTTGATTTATAGTTTATATCCTATGACCCTTACCTCAGTAGAGCATGTTGTTTGGCGAACGTAAACATCACATAGGAACTGAGCGCGACCCCTTGATTAAGATTTCTTACATTAAACACTGCTTTTCTGAAGGGTTCATAGGAGTAAACTGGCGCCCAACGTGGGGCGGTTCACTGTGGTGTAACGGCAAAGATTTTGCACATGTCAATGTAAGCGTAGTTGGGTTTTCAAACTGACGCAACAATGAAGGTGTAATTTTATTGCTGGTTCGCTGCTGGAACACATTTTAGTGGCGTATTTGAGTAAAACTGACATGCCGCAAGTGCAGGCAGATATGACAGTATTTTAATCACCGGGAAGTGATATTTTATTAAAAGTAAGTGAGGCGAAGAGGATACCGCCAAAAGTGTGAAATATAAAGTAAAATCAGGAGTTTGCAATGTAAAATACGGTTCACGTTTTTGTCTATTGAATTAAAGTAAAAGGTAATATATATGTGATACCGGGCGCCCAATGATTAAAGTTAAAACTAGATTTGTTTAGAAAGTCAAACTCGTAAAAATGTTAAGAGGCTGTAGCCTTAAATGACAATTAATACTTTGTTAATTAGTCAGTGTTAATATCAGATCAGGATAACAACTTAATGACTGAATATGTGTTTGGGTTTAAATTAAGTTGAGTAAAGTTAGAACTACTCAGAGATGCAATCGACTAGTGGGATTAAATGTAAAAATAAATGAACTGAGTAGGGTAAAGAAATTAAATGTGCATTGGATTTTATGTGTGTGTCAAAGGGCATTGCTTTATGCCATTTCCCTAATGTCTCATATAAAGTGTGTAATATGGCAACGGTTGAACAGATTCAAGAAATCATTGAGAGTGCAGCTAGGAGAACACAGGCATTGTTGGACACTAAATTGGCGGAACAGAGTCAATCATTAAACACTAGTATGTTAGAACAAAGTGAAGCATTAAACGCGAAATTGTCTGAGCAAATAAACAATACTATGGTAGAACAAAGTGAAGCATTGAACGCGAAGTTATCCGAACAAAGTGAAGCATTAAACAATACTATGTTAGAACAAAGTGAGTCGATAAACAAATTATCCGAACAAAGTGAATCATTGCGGACACAATTAAATAACAGTAGAATTGAACAGAATGAATATCAGGCGGAACAAGCTAGATTATTAAAAAGTGAAATTAATAACACTATCAATTCGCAATTAGAAGCACAGAACATTAAAAACACGAACCAATTACCTTCGTTAACCGCAGAGATGAAAGATCACACTAATCAACAGATGGTACTACTGGCCCTAGATGTCAGTAAAAATAATGAAAAGCAATTAGACCAGATTAAGAAAATGGAAAGTATTTTTGATCAAAAACTTAGCATTCTGGATGAAACGGTGTTAGCTAAATTAGAGCAAATTGAAATAGCGTGCACTATGAATACAAGCGAGGTCAAGATAGCTCAGGAGAAGTTAGAAGGACGATTTATGGAGATGGAAAAGAGCGGCAAAGTCATTCAACAACAATTATCAGCAGTAGATGAGAATATATCCGGCATAATTAAAGATATGGATCGTCTCGAAATAAAATCAGCAGAGCAGTGGAAAAGCCTAGAAGCGGATCAGGAGCAATTAAAGAGTACCATAGACGACACTAAAATCCAGATTGAAGAGAAAGTAAGCATGATTAAAGAGCAGATAAGAAAAGATTGGAAAAAAAATGAATATCGATTCTAAAGAGGAAAGATCCACCATTCTTAAAACAGTAGGCGAAAATCACACTCGTATTCAAGCATTAGAGCAAGAAATGAAGAGCAAGCTTAAAGAACAGACGGACAGGATCATTAAAGCCGAACTCAGGTCATTAGAGCAATCGTCGATATTTAGAACAGGAACATTGAAAGACAAGCAGGATGACTCAAATAGCCCGGAGGCAAGCACAGCAGGAAGTCAGACTCAGGCGGAGAGCCCATTAACAACAAACACGGAAGGGTTTCGCAAGAATATCGATAGGAGCTCAACACCACAAGACGGTCATCAGCCTACACAACTTATCCAAGTAATTCGCTCAAGTGATTATAAACCGCAGAAATACACGGAGAATTCAGGGGTAACACCGAAAGCTTTTATTAAAGAAATTCAAGACCATTACAATGACACTGGAGTACCTGAAGCACGTAGATTGAGGATGATGGAGAGATTTTTATCAGGAAATGTCCTTACATGGTTTTTAAGCTTCAAATATACATTTGGAACCATGTCAGATTTTAAATTGGCGTTTCTGCGCAAATATTGGTCGCCCGCAATACAACAGAGTCTAAGGATGGAGCTTTACTCTAGAAAGTACCAAACCACCCAGCAAACAAAATACTCAGATTTCTTTAACATGCAAATGTTAAAATTTCGCGACCTTGATTACCCTTTAAATGAAGCGGATCTGGTGATGACAATAGCGCGGCAATTGCCAGTCAACGTGCAACAAGTACTAGTCGCAGCGAACGTTAGTACGGCCATACATGCAGAGCAGTTATTACGCCAGATAGATGAGACTACGTCTCATAGTCATTACAGAGGAGGAAGACAGCTGGAGTTAGTCAATGCGACAGAGGTCATAAAACCTAAGCAGGCAAACACTAAAACGCAGGGCACTAATACAAGCACTTCCACACCTAGGCGAAACCAGGAAGAAGGAGAAAACAGACCATACCAGCGTAACGAAAATAACTACAATAATAGATCATATCAAGGCAACAATAGGTATCAACAGAGAGGATATCAACATTGGCGTGAATATCGAAGAAATGACAGGCCTTATGGAAGATACGGTGATTACAATGCTAATCAAAGATGGAAAGGAAGAAGAGACCAAAACCAAGGTGAGCCACGAAATTATCGAAATAACTGGGATGATAGGCACGCTCAATCACAAAATTACCTAGAGGAATTACACGCTAGTCAAGGTGGAGAGGTAGGAAGATGGGAAAAAGCCATTGGGAACATGAAGAATCCTGATACACATACTGAGGAAGCTGGAAGTCTACTGAGACAAGAGGAATATCAAGGGCATCGGCGACAAACGGATGATGGGAGTCGCACCGGAGCTAAAAAAAAATGCTAAATTTGGATAAAGAAGACAGCCTACAAACGCAGCAGTCGGAAGTTGAAGATGGATGGATAGTAGCGAACATACAAGAATGGATTGCTTTGCCAGAAGAATGCCTGGAGGAGACGGTGAAACCACGAAACGATGAAATTAGGCAATTACCCATTATTTACGCGAGGATTGGTGGAATTAATATAAGATGTTTATTGGATACGGGGTCACAGATCAGTCTGGTATCGGAGGCCTTGGTTCGAGAGTTGGGACGGAGTCAAAATATTCCTGTAATTCCCGTACCACAGCTCAAAGTGAGGGGTGTTATTCCTGAACGCACCGTCACTTGTAAACGTCAGGCATACTTAGAGCTGAACATATTGGAACACACTTTTGGGCAAACATTCATTATCATGGCAAAGATGAATTTCAATATAATTCTTGGTGTAAATTTTATTTGTGACTATCAAGCAGTGATAGATTTGCACAAGAATACTGTCAGTTTTAGAGAGTATGATCAGCTGAAGAACGTGGGATTGCATATGGATGAAATCACCACCGGAAGAGATGTAAATTCTTGGGCATTGGAAGCAATATCGGAAGAGACGGAAGAGGAGGTACGAAAGGCAGAAGATAACATCATAGAAGGAGCTGTTGTGGAACTAGATGAGGAGAGTGAATCCCAGGAGATATGGTCTTTATTAACGGAAGGAGACGACAGTGAGGCACAATTTGAAGAGTTACTACAGGTGCGGCTCAATGACATTCAACTTGGGGGTGAACACAGAAAGCAATTGGAAGAGATTTTAAGGAAGCACAAAACAGTATTTGATACAGTACCTGGGAAAATATTAAATTTCAAATATTCAATGCAAGTCGAGGACTGGTCACCTTTCAAAAGTAGGTTGTATCCAATTCCTGAAAAATATCGTTGTCAAGTCAAGGTCATTATAGATGAGATGTTACAAGCTGGAGTGATAAGGAAGACACCTACACCTTATCTAAATGCGATTTTGGCAGTCACAAAACCAAATGGATCTATTAGACTTCGTTTAGATGCCAGAAATCTCAACACGAGACTCATTTTTCCTGAATATGACAGAGCGCCAATTATCAGAGACGTACTAAAAGGCTTTAAAAACAAAAGCATTTATTCATCAGTCGATTTGATGAGCTCGTTCCACCATATTGAATTGGATGAGAAGTCACAGCTTCTAACTGGCTTCTTATTCGATAACCAGACGTTTTGCTTCGTCCGAATGCCCTTTGGAGTCAAAACAGCGGGATGTGCTTTAATCCGAGCCCTGGACCGGAATCTAACCGAGGAAGTTAAGGAGATGACGGTACGCTACATTGACGACATTTTGCTGGCATCCGACAACATTGAAACTCACATGGAGAATTTAGATAAAGTATTGGGCAACCTGAATGCATCTAATTTCAAAGTAAACCTGAAGAAATCGCATTTCTTCAAGAGCGAGATCTTATATTTGGGTCACATCATTGACAAGGAGGGAGTGAAGCCAAATCCAGCTAAGATCGAAGCGATAAAGAATTTCCCTACACCAACGAGAGTCAAGCACATTCGGGCTTTTTTAGGCGTAACGGGATTCTTTAAGGAAAACTGTCCAGGTTATACGGAGACTGGTGCCCCTATGCAGGAAATGTTAAAGAAGAATAATAAATGGTTATGGAATGCGGAGTGTGAGAAGGCATTCCAAGCAACAAAACAGCTATTGGAAAACTGCATTAAATTAGGATATCCAGATTTCAAGCACAAATTTATAATCCAAGCGGATGCTTCACTAATTGGTATAGGTGCTATGCTCTACCAAGAGGATCCAGCTAACCTGCAGCATAAAACATATTTGGCATTTGTCAACCGAAAATTGCGTAATCACGAGCGCAATTATACGGTAACGGAACTAGAGTTGTTGGCCATACTTCATGCGCTACAACAATGGAAAGGAATAATTTACGGCTACCCTATTGTTGTCAGGACCGATCACAAGGCACTAACATCCTTGTTTAAGACGTCGATGGCAAGCGAACGTGTGACACGTTGGTCTATATATATTCAGCAGTTTAGCATTGAGATTGAACATTGCCCAGGGAAGATGAACGTGATTCCGGATGCACTCAGCAGGAACCCAGAGCCTGATAATGAAGAAACAGCGATGGTACAACACTTGGAGTTAACACCGAAGGACCGGTAATTCTTGGAGGAGTTACGTGCGATACAGCGAGAACAAGAAGCGGAACCATGGATGATGCTATTAATTCAATACTTCAGAAAGCAACTACCTACAGGAACACCTGCATTTCGAGAAGCGAAAGCCAAAGAAGGAAGATATCCTTATGTCAACAATTTGCTGCACAGATGGGTGGATAAAATCAAGGATGTAGAGACATGCATGAATTCTACCAGGCACGAGTCAACAGGACAGATCCCTATGGTCCTACACAAAAACGAGTATCCAGTGAGATCGTGGAAAAGCATCATTAACTGCCCACAAGATCCAATGATAGCACCTGACTTGCGAATTGAGAGGACGAGAGCCTACATGAGAAAACAAGCAGACCGCAGATTACGGCGAGTAAGAAATAAGAGGTTTCACAGTGATCTTGAAATCAACCAGCTTGTTTTGGTGAAACGACCCGCTACATCGGATCCAGAGAAGAAAATCTTCAGCAAATTCTGCGAAAAGTTCATAGGACCCTATTCTATTGTCAGGAACCTTGGAAATAATGCTTACAGAGTGAAAGAATTGAGTACAGGAACAATGTCAGTCTACAACGCTGCCAACTTAAAAAAGTATCGTAGAAGTGAGCCATGGGAGCGCCGAAATAACGATGCAGTTTGAATATATGGACGTCCTACTATCAACAAAGTGAACGGGGAGCAGTTGAGTACGGCACGTGAAGGAGGAAGTAGAGTTGGTGTTGACAAACATTAACGAGGCGAGCAGAGTGTTGCCTCAGGCATCAGCGGGTCATGCAAGCAGACTGAGAGGGGAGATACAAGCAGGATGTGAAACGAGTAAATGGCATTCAAGACAGGAGCGACTAGACCAAGTAATAGAAAAGGGGTGATTCCGAAATAAAACAATTTGGCCTACTGAAGTTATTTTTTAAAATTATCGACTTTCTCCGAAGTTCGAAATTTTGTGAGTGGAGGAGTTGTGAACCCTTTTAACCTCTGATGGTTAAATGATTCGATGTTTTATTTCTTCAATTAATAAATACTTCTACAAGCATCATGAAAATAGCCAGACGGAGATGAGGAAATTTCAAGCAGTTGCTGGAGACAGTGGGGACATACCTGAAGCTGTTTGACAAAAGGCTAAATACTTAGGATTGTGAAAAGAATGACCATAGCTATGATTCAGAAGGACAGGTGGTGGCCGCCTCAAAATAGAAGCGACGCGCAGTGAGACATGCTGCTGGTATGTTCATTGTGATATTCGCGCCTAGAAGAAAGATGATGCAGTAACGTGATTGGCTGATGAGCATGCTAGACACTCCTACTAAGCCAAGGTCTGATAAAACCGCCAAATAACAGAAAATGTGGGAACCAATGAGAGAAGAATGCCTATTTAGCGCGGCAAGTCTAGCGTGGGCACGCTCGGCTAGCATTCACGCGGGAGATCGCCTAGACAACATCTCTACGATCGATTCTAGGATTAATGGGCATATTCTTGACCTGCGCTATTTTTCGAGTTCAGTGATATTTATTTCATTCCTGTATCACTATTATTTTGTGAAATTTTTATCTAATTTCCCCCTCTATCTACACCTAGGGCTGGTTCATTTATAAGTGGTGTGAAAAGCCAAGACAATGTCTATTACTCTGTGTGTCGTGGACACAGGTTGACTATTACTCTGTGCGTCTACGGACGTAGGCTGTTATTTTGTGTGTCAGGGGACACAGGCTTTTATACTTTGCGCGTCTAAGGACGTTGACAGTTATACTTTGCGTGTCATGAAGGACACAGAAATTATTATTAAAAGTGTTAAATTCAGTGTTAGATAGTCACAGTACTATATTTGTAGGGACAGTATCTTCGATAATTCGCCAACAGACTGCTTTGGGGAAAGTAGTACCCGAACGGCGAATTTAGTAGTCAGACATCAAGTGTATAATAATTTAATTTTTGAATCAGCACGAGAGATGACATCATTGACCATGGAGGAAGCCTGGAAATATCAAGACTCCGTCAAGATGGTTGAGATGAGATAAGAAGGATCCAGTTGGGAGATGGCTGCGGATGTTCTTTGACGGGTGGCTGACTGAGGATGAGTACTGAATAATATTTATTATTATCTGATAAATTAACTTATGGTGTATGGGACATATTTTGTTTTGTAAATAATTTGCTTGTGTGATTAACGTAGTCTATTTAGTTTTGGTCTGACACACCTTTTGCATGGAAACAGCTCGCATATATTATTAGTAGAAGGTTCTTTTCTTGTTTGTTGTTGTAACTAACGTAGCTATGTGGACGACCGTGTTTGCATATGTTACGCGATGCGGTTAAAAACGTCTCTCGGAGATATGTTGTGTTTCAGAAGTAGGACTGAAGTAAAATAATTATACAGTAGATTGGAGGGTAATTAATTTCTTTTGTTTTATTATTGATCAGATTCAATGAGATTATTGCCTTTGGAGCAATATGATTTGTGACGAAGAGCAGTCAGCTCTATCGTAGGTTTTAATATTTTTTAATAGTTGGCGAGCATCCATTCAGCCGATCTGTGTGAAAAAACGTATTGTCATTCCCAAATATGTGTGTGTGAGAGTGTGTGTATTTGTGTCATTACAAGCGGGAATTTCAGCGTAGACTGATTTCTGGTAGCTTGATGAAAAATCCATATTGTGACCTCGCGAGGGCAATTCTGGATATTTTGATTAATGTCTGACCATATGTTGAAGTGGTTGAGTTTGTTGCTGTTGATT
The DNA here is from genome assembly GCA_946902985.2 of Meconema thalassinum. Taxonomy (NCBI): domain Eukaryota; kingdom Metazoa; phylum Arthropoda; class Insecta; order Orthoptera; family Tettigoniidae; genus Meconema; species Meconema thalassinum. The sequence continues at coordinate 185,150,091 of OX336393.1, forward strand.
CCTTGAGATAACGGCACAGCTGGTCAGGTATTTATACACACTGGAGTGGGACAATGACAGGTGATTGAGGAAGAGGGGTGATGTTTCGCAAGACGGACTGAAGGTTGCCAGCCAGGTCATTAGTGGAGAGTGCCAGTGTGGCTCAGTAATAACTTGAAATACAGAATAAGAACTGATCAATGATAAAAAATTGTTTAAATAAATAGGAGTTGCCTACGAATCACGATAATCTCCGAAGCGTTAGCTTAACATGCAGTTTTGTTCATATAAAGTAATGTCAGCCAGTCAGGCCTTTGTTGTTGTTGGTTTATTCCATGTTCATATTTCATTCAGTGACCCGTGAGTCACATGCTATGCTGTATTTCCTTGTTTGTGTTGAGCAATTTGGCCAGGGTTGGCAGCTCATAGTCAAGTGCGTCTTCGCGCTAATGAGGGTCCCGAGAGAGATTCCTGTAAATAGTAGATTTAGTGCGTGTGTCAGCATTACTTTTTAAGGGTTTTTATTAATGTCATGTTCCATATCCATAAACGTTGATTTACGAGATGATTGTTCGTAAGCATCGTGGCTGTTAACCCGTTGTAAACGAACAGTCATCCAATGTACTCATTCCTCGTAGTTAGTCATTACGCGCACATAAAACCCAAATTGCAAGGTAGTGGAACCAGGATCCACATTTTAAATAAAAGGGGAGATCCGTCTGACTCCTCAAATTTTTAGATATTCCTATCATGGGAAATTCAGGGAGGATTTGTTTTTATTTTATTGTTGTTTATTTCTTTTTATGCACTATTAGTTATTAAATCATGTTATTATTTTACATCTTGTCACCTTTCTTTCTTGATTTATAGTTTATATCCTATGACCCTTACCTCAGTAGAGCATGTTGTTTGGCGAACGTAAACATCACATAGGAACTGAGCGCGACCCCTTGATTAAGATTTCTTACATTAAACACTGCTTTTCTGAAGGGTTCAGTACGTCAGACATCAAATGCGTGCTGTGCTCTGACTGCAATCGTGAGGGTTTAAACAAAGTCACATCTCTGGAACAGGTTCTTGTACTGTGTTTCGAGAGGCACTCGCGAAGTTTAAAGAAAAAACATAATGACGAATGTCCTACATGGGAACCTGAAACGAAGCATAATCGCTAATGATCTTTTGATACAGCTAAGATTTGAAAGGAAAACAGTTATTCTCCTGATCAGGGAGCAATATCGAAACTTGGACGTGCTGGGCTGGTTTTCGGATCCCCTAGGTACAGCGGCTATCTGGATACCGGATCTGGGCAAAATCCATGTGGAGGATCACGGATCCGGAGAAGGGTTCGTTTGGGTTAAGAGTGGTGGGATTACGTACGTAAGTTGCTATTTAACTCCGAATGAACATATTCAGGACTTTCAAATGAAGCTGGACAATTTGGAAGATACTGTCCGTGAGATGGAAGGTGTTGTGGTAGTAGCCCGTGATTTCAACGCTAGGGCATTGGAATGGGGTATGCCACATCAAAATTCGAGGGGACGACGAATTTTAGAGATGGCAGCCAGATTAGGATTGGTCGTGATGAATACAGGGACCTCAACGACATTTAGACGACCTGGTTATACGGAGACTAAACCAGATATTACGCTAGTGTCACATCGTCTGGCAGCCTTGGTAGTAGAATGGGAAGTGATCGGGGATTATACTGCTAGTGATCACCAATATATCACCTTCCGGATTTTACGAGATCAGCAGCCTCAGAGGCACAACACATTGAAGACAACACGTCGGAATGTATCGCGCATCGACGAGGAGAAATTTGCCAATATTCTCGAATCAGTACAGACAGGAACTAGTAACATTGTTGAGGAATTAGATCTAAGAGTTTCTGTTGAGGAACAGGTGGAGGTCACTATGCGTCTCTTGCACCTAGCCTGCGAAGAGTCAATGCCCCGGAAGCGTCTTCGAAACAGTAGACGTCCATCTTATTGGTGGACTGACGAAATAGCTGATCTTCGAAGAACTTGTCTTCGACTCAGAAGAAGAGCCCAACGTTCAAGACATCCACCAGAGGCTGATTTGAGATCCGCTGAGCACCTTGCAGCTAAGAGAACCCTTCGAAATGCCATCAGAAGACGTAAAACTCTTATGTGGCAGTTGTTAGTTAAAGAAGTAGACGTAGATCCTTGGGGATTAGGCTACCGAATTGTCACCAAGAAACTCGGCACCATATCCAATACCACGTTGGATGCACGGACGATGGATGGTATTGTAGACGAGCTATTCTCACCCTGTGCGAATTGATGTGGGCGACGTACTTGAGCCGGAATTCATTACTCTATTTACCATAGGTGAGCTGAAGGAAGCAGTAGGCTCCCTTTGGAATAAGAAGGCTCCAGGCCCTGACGGGATACCCGCGGAAGCTATGAAACTAGCTGTCAAGGTTTGTCCGCAGCTACTGCTTGAAATGTACAACTGTTGTCTGAGAGCAGGTGTCTTTAGTGCCCGTTGGAAAATGGCTCGACTAGTGCTGATTAAAAAAGGAAAAGCAGTTGGGAACGCGCCACCGTCCTTCAGACCACTATGTATTTTAGACATTGCGGGAAAAGTGCTGGAGAAGCTATTAAAACCTCGCGTACTGTCGTCTATTCAAGCCGCGGGAAATCTGTCTGACAGGCAATTTGGCTTCCGCCGTGGGCGATGTACAATAGATGCAGTATGCGTAGTAGTTGAAGCTGCGAATCAAGCTCAGGAAGGTAACCACTATTCTCGGAAAATAACACTTCTGGTAACCTTGGATGTGAAGAACGCCTTCAACTCAGCTAGGTGGATAGATGTGGTTGAAGCTCTTCAATTCACCTTCGAGTTGCCTGCATATCTCCTGCGTATAATGAAAGATTATTTGAAGGACCGTACCCTGTTATATGACACTGCAGACGGTCAGAGGAGGAGAAAAGTCACGGCAGGAGCAGCGCAAGGATCTATCCTAGGCCCGGATTTGTGGAACATGTTGTACGACGGCTTACTGCGCATGGAGATGCCCGACGATACATTCCTTGTTGGGTACGCTGATGATATTGCAGCGGTGATTGTAGCCCGAGATGCGGTTCTGGCTCAGTGGAAACTCAATCAGGTAATGCGATGGGTGAGTGGTTGGATGAACGCTCATGGTCTGAATTTAGCTATGGCGAAAACTGAAATAGCAATGTTAACTAGGAGGAGAATGGACACTATAATTCCCATGAAAGTTGGAGAGATGGTCGTTCGAACTGGAGCCACTGCGAAGTACTTAGAATTTACTCTTGACACGAAACTGACATACTGGTCTCATATACGGAAGGCAGCAGACAAGGCGGAAGTAGTGACAGCTGCCATTAGTAGACTCATGGCTAATGTGCATGGTCCTAGACAAAGCAAGCGTCGACTACTGTTGTCCACAGCGCAGTCTATTCTCCTGTATGGAGCTGAGATTTGGTCTGATTCGCTGAGGATAGAGAAGTATAGGAAACGCCTAGCTGCAATTCAGAGGAGAGGAGCTCTGAGGGTGGCGTGTGCTTACCGTACAGTTTCGAAACCTGCAGTTCTGGTTGTCTCAGGTGTTGCGCCAATAGACTTACTCGCGCAAGAACGTAAAGACGTATACTTCGACGAGTAGAACTGGGCAAGGCTCAAGCCCGGAAGGAAGACGTAGCACGCAAGATGGAGCTTTGGCAGCAGAGGCGGAATGACGATCTCAGAGGAAGATGGACAGCTCGTCTGATACCGAGTCTGGTCGAGTGGACGAGTAGAAAACATGGAGAAACGAATTACTTTCTGACTCAGATGTTGACAGGTCATGGCTACTTCCGGTGTTACCTTCATCGTATGGCCAAAGTAAGGAGTCCAGTTTGTATTTACTGCGAGAATGAACGAGATGACGTATATCATACGTTCTTCGTCTGCGATCGTTGGGCAGCGGAGAAACAACGACTTGAAGCTGAGGTTGGTCCAATAACGCCGGACAATATAGTTGGAATTATGCTGAGGAACGAGCTCAGCTGGGATACGGTCGCTTTCTTTGTTGAGGTGGTCCTTCGCCAGAAGAAGTCGGATGGGGACTTGCTCGATTTAGATGATAAGTCTGCGATCCGCGGACTATGAATTGAGAAGTAAGATGGTGCATGTGAAGCAAAGAAAATGGCTCCATTCTGAAGTAATACGAAAGTGATCCCGGGATGGGTTTTGTCAAGAGGACAGGGTGTTGTTTTTTAGTGGGTAAGAATCCCACACTCTTGAGGAGTCTTATGCAAGATTTTTCCACTTCCCTCGTAAAAAAAATATATTATTATTAATAATATTATTAAATTGTCATATGTTCACCATTTCGTTGGGTACAATTCACCAATTCATCGGCATTTGTTGCAAGATGGAGTTGAGTTCTCTATACTGGTAGGTTGAGGAACGAACGAACTATGGAGCAGGTCTCTAAAATAACTACTTTCTGCGTACTGGTATGCAGATTATGGTGGAGCCCCAATTTATCGAGGTGGCCTTTTTATTATTATTTATTCAATTCACCATTACAAACATGGGTTACTCTAAAGCACGGGTTAAACCAAGTGCTTTACAACAATACATACAAACTATAATACAAACTATAATACATATCATGTATATACAAAATATAAGAGTTCATTATCACTCATTCATTAGCAAGAAAGGATCGCACAATATTGCATGTGGACAATAGGACCGAATGCTGCATACTCTTGTAGATGGTCGGCGGAAGATCCAATTCTTTCAGACTCTTGTGGAGTGTGTGAGGTATGAGGCCGTTGACTGACAAGATTACAGGCACTATCCGGACGCAGTTCATCTTCCATATCCTCTTGATTTCTTCTGCAAGCTGTCTATACTTGGAGATTTTTTCATTGTGTTTACGTTCGATGTTGGTGTCGTTGGGGACTGCTATGTCTATTATGAATGTAGTGCCATCAGCCTTATTTACTACTATGATGTCTGGTCGATTGTGATCTATTGTTTTATCTGTCACAATACCAGTGTCCCAGTATATTTTACACAGTTCATTTTCGAGGAGGGATGGTGGATGATACTTGTAGTAAGGGATATACTCCTCAGTTAATTTATATTTCTGTGCGAGTGCTTGATGAATGATGCCTGCAACCTGATTGTGCCGCTTTGTATATTCAACTGATGCTAGTATTGGGCAACCTGCAGTGACATGGTCAATGGTCTCGAGATGAATGGCGCATCGCCTTCATTTGTCTGAAATTACACTGGTATCTTTGATGATGTATTTCTTGTAATTTTTTGTAGCAATGACTTGATCTTGGATGGCAATTGCAAATCCCTCTGTTTCTCCAAACAGTCGACCACTTTGTAACCACATACACGATGCGTTTTTATCAATACTCTGTTGGGATAGGTTGCTGTAGTATTTTCCATGGAGGGTCTTTTCTCCCCATGACTTTTCTTTTTCATGTAAGTGTAGTGGCTGGCTGATATGATCATCAGAGGATGTACGAAGGTTCAATACTGTGTGTTTATCAGCAAGTACAATGGCTTTATTATTATTATTATTATTATTATTATTATTATTATTATTATTATTATTATTATTATTATTATTATTATTATTATTATTTATTTTACACGTTACAGGCCTATTAGACCACGCGAAGCAATCATGACTTTTTGTTCTTCCTGTCTTTCCAGTACTCTTTCATTCGTGCACTAAAGGCCCTCTTCCTTTCTTCGGTCCACTTTGGTCTTTGGGCTATAGGTGCAGCTCTCTCTGACAACACTTCCCACTTGTATACTTTGTGTCTAAATACGCTTTTGTCTATGACGTCTTCTGGGTCGACCTGTGCTTTTACTAGATCAATTTTGACTTGCATCATCCAGGGTGTAGTAATCTTGAGCCGCTGTATGTATCTAAGAATTTTGTTGGTGAGTCTGTTTGTGGGAGTCTGCTGATGTGGCCGTAAAATTTTAGTCGCCTCTTTCTGATGTCTGCTACGAGGTTGAACAATTTATCTGTGGTGTCTCTGGAGTGAAGCCTGTATCCTTCATCTGTATGCTTTGGTCCAATTATTTTCCTTATTATTTTTCTTTCCTCTGAGAGGATTTTTTCCAAGTCGCCCTTAGTGTGTAAGGTCAATGTCTCACTAGCATAAAGCACCTCAGGTTTAATAACCGTGTTGTAATGACGAAGTTTAGTGAATGTGGACAGACATTTTTTGTTGTAGACACTCTGTGTCTTGTATAAGGCTCTCTTCATTTTCATTAACCTAGTGTTCTGCGCGATTTTCTCTTTTCCCGTTGGTTCAAGCACTTCACCTAGGTATTTAAAGTGGGCGACTCTATTGATCTTGCCATATTTCGTGTTTATTATTATTATTATTATTATTATTATTATTATTTCTTCGATTCGTCCAACTAGGGATCACGTCAGTTCAACTGTCTCTTCTTCAGAGCTCTCTAACTACCGCCCAGTGTTCCCGCATTCGTCTCCGTTGTTGTTCTTTTCTCTCTTGGGACCACGCCTTCCCTGTCTTCAGCTTCAGCTTTCCTGGAAACCTTTGTGCGTACGTAGTTTTTCCTGAAGTGGAACACGCTCCTGGATATCTTTAGGGGAAATTTCCATTTCACGTAGAACTTTCTCAACTTCCGTGAACCATATTATTATTATTATTATTATTATTATTATTATTATTATTATTATTATTATTAACGTATGGAACAGTACGGAGAAGGAACCATTAAGCTTGACGATGTAATCCCTCTCTCCAGTCTCCCCTTTACTCGGAGCTGCAAAACCAATAATGGTTTTCTTTCAATACGGGCTTAAATCTCGGTGCGTTGTTTGACTTCGGCTTGACTACTCAAGTCGGCTTATTGCCAATCAATGTTACTTGACGTAGTGTAGAGACAAGCAATCACATTAGCAAACAATTCAACAACGGGAGGCACTTGTGAAAATTGTACCAAAATAGAATGATTGCTTCGTTTACTTTCAACAATGTTAATGTAAGCCAATATTGTTTGGCAGGGTTGCCTGACGTGGGGAAAAATCGTATTATACAGGGTGTCCCACCTAACTCTGCGACCTCAAATATTCTCGAAATGAAACAAGATATGAAAAATCTACTTGCGCAGGAATGTAGCCACGTCAGGGGGTCACACAATGGGAGGATATGCACAATCCAGGAAATTATAACAATATCATTTTCAACGCAAAGTTACCTTTTTTTAAAATGGAACATACACGTTTTTTTTTTTCTAGCAAAATCGAAAGTAAACATACAATTATTGGTAACAGAATTGGTTTCACTTCTCTAAACCTCGTACCTTCTGAAATAACTAACGTTGTAGAGGATGGCAATGGAGACACTGTTTGTCAAGTTTAACACAAGTGTAGAACTGTACACGTAGTACAAAAGGTACAATTACCGATTTCCTAAACAAACTTGTGGCCTATACTTAAAGGAACGCCATGTTTTTAAATTGCATCCAGCAAGGAAAATGCATTCACAAGTAAGCAGTAACATCTTAACTTATGAAACTGTGTCACTTCAGCAGATGTTCAATCTGACCACCGTTTGCATCAATGCACTTCTGTAGACGGTGAACAAGAGAGCGTTGTACTGATCCCAGTGTTTCCACAGATATTTCCGCACACGCCGAAGTAATATGCTGTTGCATATTCGCCATTGTAGTTGGGACTTCCTGATAGACTCTATATTTCAATGCGCCCCAGAGAAAGTAGTCTAATGGCGTCAAATCGGGGAACCGTGCTGCCCATCTCACAGGACCACCACGTCCTATCCACCGATTTGGAAACTTCTTATCCATTACATCTCTGGCAACACGTGCGAAATGTTCGGGGCACCCATCATGCTGGAACCACATTGATACACGAGTTTCCAATCCCACGTCCTCCATGAGAAGGGGTAACGTGTCTTGAAGAAATGATGCATATCGCTGTCCGTTTAGTGTTCCCTGATAAAAAAAAAATAGGGACCTACAATACGGTTGCCAATGATACCGCACCAAACAGTGTCTCCTTTACCGTCCTCTACAACTTAAGTTATTTCAGAAAGTGCGAGGTTTAGAGAAGTGAAACCAATTCTGTTATCAATAATTGTATGTTTACTTATGATTTTGCTAGAAAAAACATGTATGTTCCATTTTAAAAAGGTAACATTGCGTTGAAAATGATATTGTTATAATTTCCTGGATTGTGCATATCCTCCCATTGTGTGATCCCCTGACGTGGCTACATTCCTGCACAAGTAGATTTTTCACATCTTGTTTCATTTCGATAATATTTGAGGTCGCAGAGTTAGGTGGGACACCCTGTGTAATACGCTAAATTGTATGTTTCACAAAACTCAAGCTCCTAAACCAGAGGGAGTTAGAAGGTGTGGTTTGTACCAAAATGTTCCAAATCGTGTCAATAGTACACTAAAAACACTGCAGTTCTTGAAAAGTCAACGGAAATATATTTATTTGTTTATAAAGTGCTTTTAAACAAATAAAGAAGACGATAGCCCCTGCCAGATTTGTGTCGCGTCCAGCCCGCATAGCACTAGAGCCGGGTGGGTAGGCTGTACACTAGGGGCGCACACAACCCATTATGAGAGAGTTCTCGCACGGGTCCGCTAGTATGACATAATGCGTACTTCTAGCAAACAAAGATCCTCGTTTAGTACGGTATATTTCAGTTTGGTTTACTCTTCAACACGGCAAAGGCTGACAACATAATGAAACCGTAATATAGAATGTTCTTTCTTTGTTGGCCACCTCTCAGGGCTGGAAAGGGGCACACTCAGCCTCGCGAGGAAGAACTGAGAAGAAGCGGGCTCGGTTGCCACCTCAGCCATCCTGGAAATGGTTTGCCACGGTTTCCCACGTCTACTCCATGCAAAGGCTGGGATGATTCCTAACTTAAGGCCACGGTCACATCCTTCCCAATCATCACCTAAATTACAAATACGTATACTACAAATACACAGGTCATCAAACAAAATCAACACATACCCAAATGCACGGGGCTTAAAGACCACGATGCTCAAGCCCCTCAAATAAAAAATATTTCTTTGTTGGCCGCCTTCTGTGGTCTCTGGCCACTTGAGACTCCCAGACATTCCCAGCTCTGTCAAACTAACCAGCGGCTATCCTGAGCGTGGTTACCCCCGTGTTTTACCACACTCTCTCCATGAAAATACCAGCACAGTACCCATTTTCAAGTCCTGGTACACCTACCCCATTCCAGACCCTAATACGTCACCACAGAAACACAGGTTTTCAAACAAATTGAACATGCACACAATTACACGGGCCTGAAGACCAAGATGCCCCAAGCCCCTAAAGCAAAGTAACACCAACAATCTTGTTGATAGAGAGTTTTAGTAGTTCTATTCTGCCTTAGAAAGAAAGGTATTAAAGACTAAACAATCTTCTTCCTCTTTCCCTTCTTCCTAGGTTCAACTGTTTGACACGCCTTCTTCTGCTTCTGTACCAATAGCCCCAGTAGTTTTTGAGATATTTTGTTTTCAGTAAGAAGGTGTACCAAGCATGTGGCGGCTCGTGCAGGAAAGAACTACATAAAATGAAGCATGCAATAAATTAGCCAACATCCAGATGCACAATTATTTCAATCATCCCTCTATAAATTAGGCAATCGGACTATAGCTTTCAAATTATATTGAAAGTTCCAACCTATGATAATATTAATTTTAAAATGAAAATAAGTCATATTTCCACAGCTCTGCTTGTAGCCATTAGCGGAATGGTCTAGTAACTGATTGAATGCAACGCCGCTAGATGGCAGCAGTAGGAAGTTGAGACAAGCCGGTATTAGACGTATGTGCAGTACAAGGGGGTGATGTCCTCTCATGCCGTTCATTTGGTTGCGTTAGAACTGTAGGTGCTTCTCTGGTCGCTAATACACCTGTTATGAGTGCAGCGGCTTCGGTGGCGTAGTTACTAGCATGCTGAGCTTCTATGCCCAAGATCACGGGTTCAAACCCGGCGCCGAAGTCGTCGGATTTTTTAAGAACGTTAAAAATCCCTGAGTATGCCTTCCTTCGAAGGGGAAGTAAAGCCGGCGCGGCGGTCCCATGTCATAGATTTATGTCATGTTAAAGAACCTTCCACTAATTACACCTGTGTGAAGCTAAATTATATATATATGTTAAACATTTGACTAACATTCTTAGGTTCATACGTTCGTCGTCAAGAGCCGACTGGGGTGGCATCTGGTAACTAAGTTCTGAACTAGTTGGTCGTTGACGGTGGCGTTTGGCGTCGAAATTAGGAACTACTTGAAAAAAGATCAATGTCTGCAGTCCTTACTTGAATTAAAACAGATACACACACTAATACAGCCATCACAATTAACACCGGTTATCAGACAGATTCTACACACACCCAAAGTACACGGGGCTACATGACCGCGTTGTCGCAGCCCCTAAACTGAGGAACCAACCAACCTAACTGCAATGCATGCACTTTCCTCCGTACAACCAACCAACTAACCAACCAGACTATTCAAGTAGTACAAGACTGCGCTTGGTTTAAAAACCCGACATGTTCGTTTTATAATTGTAAAACTTAATAAAATCCAATTTTCCTCGAATTTCAAGGTAAATATTTGATATGTCAATTACCAAAAAATGTGAGGGGGAAGTTCCTCCCTTCCCTCCCTCGAGGAACCGCCAGTGGTACCAAGTGAATGCGTAACAAGACAGGCTGAACTGTTGATGTCTTCCTGACATAACACATCTGCTTTTGTGGGTTGTGAATATATTTCCAACTTCTGCTATACTTCCGAGGATTTCTTTAAAAAAAAGCCAAAATTTTTTTTTTCATCTTTTGAATACACAAAACTCTCAATAAGTGTTTGACGGGAATAAGGGTTTATTCTACTAAATCACAACACAACTGGTAGCGTGCGTTACTAAACACTAAATTTCTTACGACTACTGTACCGGTTCACAATTATTTACACACACTGTACAATTCTCCCGCAGCAGCTTTGCCAAGTCCATAGTTCTCCTCTGCTCAGTGGTGCTCCTCCAAGAAGTTTCTTCCAGAGTCCCACTTCGTAGTTCTCGTGTCGATCCACGCACCACGTTGAACCCAGGGCCTTCAGTGCTGTCTCGCTCCTACCCTTACACAACACACCGTTGGCACAAAAACTCTCTCACACAAGGGTACTGGCTCAATTCTTCACTCCACTGCACACGCTGTTCAGAACCATAATGGAATTTCACTTGTCACTGGCTGCTTAAAGCTGTCAGTCACTGCTCGACTCTACTCTACCTCTAGTTTCCGCTCTCCGGTCCCTAAATGCCAGTCAACGGGACCTCTCGTAGCTTCTGGGCTGCTCCAGACCTATTGGGTGATGTCACTGTCTCTCGAGCTGAATGGTGGCTTGCTTACGTCCAGCCCTTTCCGGAAACGGAACAATCTAACAATACTCGGCGCATCAATGACTTTCCGTGACACACAGAAGCCTTTGTTTAGCAAGAACATCCCCGAAAACCAACAAGAGGGGTGCGGCCTAGGAAAATCTGTATTTTGTCTCGTCAACCAGATGCATCTGTCGCAGTGTGTACAGTATATTTGGAACAAATTTTAAGAACATTCATCGCATAGTGGGAGAGATATTGAATATTTTGTGTAATATGTGCTCGCTAGTGTACGAAACCGTCGCTCCCTAGAACGAGTGTTTGCTGGCAGTTCATGTGTACGTGTTCTAGATTAATTTTATAAATGAATGATACCGACATCTCCATACAGCAATCCGCTTTTAAAAGATTAAATTTTGTTTACAGGTTGGAGTTTTTTGAAACATGACTCTGAAAGGATTTAATATCATCATTGAGCTTACGCTTGGAGAAGTTACACCGAGAGAAATTAGCACTAATTCAGGCTCGAAGTTCAGCTATAGAGTGGGGTGAGGAATTAATCTCACTGAGCGAGATTTAGCCCGCATCTCGCACGAATGAGCTCAACTGGAGAGAATGCCCGTGCTCGCAAAATATAGATCTGCAACAAGCAATAGCTTACTTCTAAGGGATCCACATCATGGCGCAGTGGCTAGCATTCTTGGTCACTCCACCGAGGTCCGGTTTCGATTTACAAAATTTACTTCTAGAAGTGGTTCACCGTGATCTTCCTACTCTACTTCAGGCGAATGCAAAGATAACTCCTAAATTACGGCCACGGTCGCCTCCTACCCAAATCCTAGCTCCGATTACGAATACACTCACTAATACAGACTCCAGAATGACACCAGTTATCAGAAACAGTCCCCCTCCCCCCACTCACACACACACACACATCTGCTACATTCGGTTACAAGTCATTAAATGAAACTGTTTTTGATTGGTTTTGGGGCGTTGCAACATCATGGTCATTTCTGTCCCATGTACTTGGGTGTGTGTATAGAAATTGTCTGATAACTGGTGGTATTGTGGTGTCTTATTAGTGCGTTTATTTGTAATTGGAGGCGAGATTAGGATGGAAGTGATCGTGGCCTTAACTTAGGAACCATCATGGAATTAATCTGGAGTAGAAACGAGATACCATTTAAAACCATTTCTAGGATGGCCGATGAGGCAATCGAACCCACTTCCTCTTAATTTTGCCTCACGTGGCTGCTCTCAAACCAGTATTAAATTTCTTTCCAGAGTCGGGATTCGTACGCGGACGACAGGGTTGGGTCACAGTCAAGAATTCTAGCCACTGCGCCATGAGACAGACTATTTCAAGTTATTAAATTAAGCCTTGTGTTTTAAATCTTTCTTCTTTCTTCACAGTACGCCTGCATTTAGTCAGCAATATGACATCTCGTTTAAAACACACGATCCTAATACAGAAAACGCCCTCACAAAAGTGTGTATATGTTTACCTTATTATAAGGGATGTTCAAATGAAAAGATACGGAATGATACTGTGGGTACAATTTATTCGTCATTCAAAAGGAATCACCACAGGCCTGTGTACATGAGTCCCATTGCTTCACTAGCCGCAGGATTCCTTGTTCTCAGAAGTCTAGTGGTTGTGACAGGAGCCAATCCTGTACGGTGTCCTTTAGTTCGTCGTCCGATTGGAAATATTTTCCCTTGAGACGTTTCTTTAACGGGCCAAACAGATGGAAGTCGCAGGGTGACAAGTCCGGACTGTAGGGCGGATGCTCAAGTTGCTCCCACTTTAACGTGGCCAATACACCTTGTGTGACGTTAGAGACGTGTGGGCGAGCGTTATCATGGAGCAGAATCACTCCCTTCGTGAACAGTCCAGGCCGTTTGTTCTTGATGGACTTGCATAGGCTACGGAGTGTTGCACTATACACGTCACTGTTAATGGTTTGTCCGTGGATTCCAACCGGACGACGAGCTAAAGGACACCGTACAGGATTGGCTCCTGTCACAACCAGAATACTTCTGGGAACAGGGAATCCTGCGGCTAGTGAAGCAATGGGACTCATGTGCACAGGCCTGTGGTGATTACTTTTGAATGACGAATAAATTGTACCCACAGTATCGTTTCATACCTTTTCATTTGAACACCCCTCGTACCTAGGTACTCCCGATTCAACCGGAGTATTGATTAACAAGTAGTTCCGTGAAGAACTAAAGCCTATTTTCATATATACTACTTATGTTAATTGCCACTATCAACATACAAATTTTCACTTTGATTGCTATATTAGTTTCGTAGATACAGAGAACCCACTAAATATTTCCGATGGTCGCCATGTTGGATTTTTATGTATGTAGGTCTTAGAGTTTTTACTGCTACGTTAAGATTATTGTGTACGTGTAGCATTCAAACTTCAATCGCATGATTAGGACACGAGAAGTAATAACGAGATTTTAAAATTTCGCACAGCTGCCATCTAGTGGTTATGGAAACAATTGAAATAAATTAGATGCCAGTGAATTAACATTTGTATAAGGATTTACTGTACCAAGTTTCGCTGCACTCGGATGGTTATATTGCGAGGAACGTCGATATGAATATTTATATTTCGCGTCGCCACCATGTTGGATTTGTGATCACCAGGTTATTGAAAGTCCTATAGGTGAACTTATGTTCATAGTCCCTATGAACATAAAGAAATTCAGTTTGATTGCTGTAATAGATTCCTAGATATTGAGAACTGTCTAAATATTTCAGATAGTCGCCATGTTGAATTGTTATATGTATAGACCCTAGAATCATGTACCATGAAAGGAAAATTATTGCGTAGGTTCATTATTCAAACTTTCACGTTGATCGCTGATTACGAAACGAGAAATAAAAACTTAATTTTAAAATTTGCACAGCTGCCATCTTGCGGTTATGTAAACAATTGAACTAAATTAGATAACAGTGCATTACAATGTGTATAAATATTTGCTGCACCAAATTTCATTGCGTTTGGATCATTAAATCGCGAGACAAGTCTATATAAAACTTTCAACTTTGCTTGGCCGCCATGTTCGTTTTGTAGTTAACCGATGTTTGAAAGTCTCATAGATGACCTTCCAGTAGTGTCCTTTATCTCCGTACAAAATTTCAGGGTGATACCGGTAATTGTTTCAGAGATATAGAATGCCAGTAAAATATTTCGCACAGCCGCCATCTTGAGCTTATGTAACCAATTGAACGAAGTTAGATGTCGGTGAATTACAATGTGTATAAACATATACTGTACCAAGTTTTATTGGGTTTGGTTGGTTAAATCACGAGAAAGGTCTATTTAAAAGTCGCAACTTCGCTTGGCCGCCATGTTGGTTTTGTAGTTACCTGTTTTCAAAGGTCGCATAGGTGAACTTCTAGTAGTTTCCATTATCACCGTACAAAATGCCAGGGTGATATCGGTAATAGTTTCAGAGATATCGAATGCTGGTGAAATATTTCGCACAGCCGCCATGTTGGATTGTTGAGACGTAACAAAATTTGAAGGGCACGGTCGGGGTCGTCCGGAATAGTGCTATGAACTTACCGAGTTTCATTGAAATCGCTCCAGCCATTTAGATTGTATTAGGGACACACACACACGAATCACACACGCACACACAGACAGACACACGGACAAAAGGTGATCTCATAAGCCTTTTTTTTTTCTTTCATAAATGAAAATAGGCTAAAAATGAAATACTCAGAAACCTGTTTATATATCAGAAAAACTAATCAAGTTGCGGGATAAGTCCATCAATAGAACAGTTCAAAAGAAACCACCCGACCATGGAACTATAATTGGAATTCTTCCTAAAGCTGTCCAATAATCATAAATTACGTTCCAATTGGAATTTGAACTACTAGTACAGAGTTGATGAAGTGAATTCTTCACCCGTCAACGACGACTCAATACCGTAAAAGAATGTAGGAAATAAATCCACCACCTGTTTTTATTGTATTGAACATTCGTAGACAACGTCGTTGTTGTAATTGTAGTTGTAGTTGTTGCTTAATATCTAAGTGCAAAAGGCATTTAGGTGTGTGTAAAATTCGTTAGATAATCGGTGACCCAGCAACATAGCCAAGTGAGCTTTGTTAAACTGCTGAAGCTATGAGAACCAAGAATCGAATTCCAGTGCTGACAACGGCCATCCTGCATGTACAGTATTTTTCCTGGATTTCTCATTCTTACTCTAGGAAAAGACCAGAATGGTACCTTATTTCACGTCACAGGGCATCCACGCCAATCCCATCGCAGTCTTATTGTGCGATTTAACGCGCACGATTAAGACGCGTGGTACTTAAGTAAGATTATCCCCGTCTAATATGTTAAGCTTAAATAATGATTTTGTATAGATGTTAATACTAGTCAGCGACTGAAATTTAATCAAGCCGAGAAAAGGACCTGGTGTATCTAAGTTACGGAGCAGCAAACCACTCCGGCTGTAATTGAACCTTGGACAGAACTGTCAAATTACCTCATCGCTTTTCAGTCTGTCAACACGAGTGTAGATTAATAATTTAATTTCCTAGTACAGTGCTTGAAATAAATACATTTATCTCTCTCTTCCATTCATTAATTTATTTATAAGAGTCTTCTCAAGCAAATGGTGGGGGTTAACAGTCAGAGCCTCGTTAGAGTGAAGGATGCTTACCAAAATCATACCTCACTTCTGGATGGTTCCATTTTGATTCGTCTGGCGCATTGCGTCGTGGCCAGCGCTCTTAGCTGTCACTGTGGAGGCCCGGGTTCGATTTCCAGCCTTGTCAAGAAATTTAATTCTGGTCTGAGGGCTGGAACGGGGTACACTCAGCCTCGTGAGGCAAAATTGAATACAGGTGGTTTCAATCCCCACCTCAGTCATCATTAAAGTGGTTTTCCTTGGGTTTCCACTTCTACTCCAGGCGAATGTTGAGTTGCTTCTTAAATTAAGGCCACGGCCACCTCCTTCGCAATCCTCATTTGAAATACAACTGCACACACTAATACAGCCACCACAATAACACTGGTTATCAGACAACTTATTTATATAAAGTCTATATATACACACACAAGTACACGGGGCGACATGACCACGATGTCGCAAAGCCCCTAAATGAATCAACAAGCATCACCAAATATTTTGGTTCTACACAAACATACCGGTACTTTCATATTCAAACTCAGTTGAAGATATTCCACAAGCCATGAACTCCAATGGTATTATTTGAATATAACCTTATAGATGGATTTTTCGGTCGGTGAAATGCATCACGGAGCCTCTTAATTAATTTTCAAATACTACCCTCATTCGAAAGCTGCCACAAGAGAAAAGTGTATTACACAATATTCTTTTGTTTTTAACAAGTTAAAAGTTTCGCATAAACAAAAAGGAAAAGAACAAACCATTTAAAAAACAATAGCGTCAATTACTATATCGTGCTTTTGGTCACGTACTAGTATTGCCTGGTGCCATACAGGTAGTCCCGTGAAATGGCTATACAGGGTGAGTGGAGTTAGATCCGTTATCCGAGAACACACGATTCCCCAGGTCAGGAAGGACCGAAAGACGTAAAAAATGTATAGTAAAAGGGGCGTGATTTAGGAGAAAACAGGAGCAAAAGTACATCACTCTTGTCAACACTGCTTGCTACTGTGTACAAGACCGGATCGAGGAAGTGCCACTGGACTGACGGAACAGCCGGTATTCATCGGGGTAGTTCTCGCACACAACTGATAAGTGAAGCTCAGATCCACGGAGGGGAGGTAACTTGTCCAACCAGTTCCCATAGACTAGCAACAACAGAGTTACGAATATGTTTCCCTTCCCCTCTAAGATAAGACGTGTACACGCGACAGCTGATGCGATGTTGCCGGCCTGGATGTGGCAGATAGCCTTCCCGAAAGTGATTGTCGTAACGTGAAATTGTTTGAGAACCACTCGCCGTATGCAGATCCACCCCAGACATTATTTCTTCGGTTTCTTAAGTTGCACAGCATGGTGCAATCCGAAAGCCTTAGGATCAACGATTCGCCTGCTATACATGAAATGTCACAAAACCATTCTTTTTCCTCGATAAACCATGCACCTTTCACAATACGTTTTTCACGTCTTTCGGCGCGTCCTGACCTAGAGAATAATATGTTCCCGACTGTAGAACCTTTGAGAGCTATGTCTCGAAGATGTTAGGTTTTAAGGAACTACTCCAGTTTACAAGAAATATTTCTCATTAATTTTTCAAATCAATGCTTCTGACAGAAAAGGATTATCGGTAATATGTATGTCGTGTTACAACTTAAATTACAATATCTGCATACAATGTAAGTTTCATGTTATGGTACTCTTGATGTACAGGGCGCCAGGAAATGTTCTCCGCAGTGACTGCCGGCTTCTGCCAGAGCTAGCATCAGCGGTTTAGTTGGCAGCACGGTGTCCTTGACGGGGTGAATCCCACACGTATGGGCTGTAGGCTGTCGAAATCGTCAGTGTGTATTGCAATAAGCGAGCGTGTGCGTCATCAGCACTTCCAACATCTGTTATGAATGGCTGTGGTGAGTACAAAGTTTACTGTTTGTTTAAATACAAGCGACGGTCATGCTGCCAACGTAACTACTGATGATAGCTCTCGCAGACGCTTGTAGGCACTGTGGAGAACATTTCCTGGCGTCCTGTACAAATTATAATTATTTAGCGTTGGTTTCTTTAGGTATTCTTAAACCACTGCTGTTTTTCTTCCATAACGTAATATACAGTATCCTGCTAATACTATATTTTTGTCAATTACTAAATGTATACCGGTGGAAAGTAATAAAGTAAGTTTATTAAGAGGAACGTATCATTTTAGTTAGTTATTGTTGTTCTATGTTTGACCCTGACTATTATATGTCAGAAAACTGTACTATAATGAGGCTCATTATAACACTATTTTTCATTATGAAACAGTTTCTCCCACCAAACAGAGCTCAAGAAACAGTTGTTTGACCAATTAGGTAATTAGATGCGCTGAGTTCCACGGCCTTCTAATTTAAATTGCACTGACTGGCCAAGTGTAATAGTAGGATAATCGAGGAGGCCATGGTCAAATACAAAGCATTCTCTGCACCTCATGCGCTCTGTTCAGTGAAATCTCGACAGATATTTATGAATAATTATGTTCGAACATAAAATAGTTATAATAATTATCGTTGAACATAAACAGTCGTATGCAACTCGCCTATAATGGTAATTAAGATACTCGTATGGAAATTATAAAACTCGCATACGCTCGTTTTATAAACATACTCGTGTCTTAATTATTGCCATTATAGGCTCGTTGCATAATGTACTATTACGGGGCGGAACAGCGAGGTCATCTGCCCCTCAACGTATCATTTTATTGCAGTTAATTTGATTCAGTTAAAATTGACTGGGGTACCTATGTGCATTGAGATACAAGGCGGTCAGCCAGACTATTTTCAGACTCTGAGGAATCGTGTGTTCAAACCCCAACGTTGGCCATCCTTGAAATGGTTTTCCATAGTTTCCCATTTTTAACTCCATACAAATGTCTTCTAATAGGACACTGCCATTTTCTTCTAGCTCCTTGTCCATTTGCATTCATCTGCATACATTCCATCACTCTTTAACTGCCCTAATGAGGTTGGCGACATTAAGGATATCCGGTCGTAAAAATCATCCACTACATACTGATCCATCTGATGCATGCCTTACCTCGTAAGACTGGGGAAAAAGGGGGTAGGAACATATGCAAACACTTTAATTCAGCACAAATCATAATTTCATTTCTTGAAATCAATCTCTTCATCTTTATCTTCATCTCTTCATCTTTCACATTAAAATTTTGTTAAATAATCAATTCGGTACGCATTGGTTTGTTGTGTTTTAAAATATTATTTGGGGAGTCAATTCGTTGTATTTTACTTAAATTTTGCAGTTGATATCATCGTTTATTTTTTCCTGTCAACAGTCCCGGAGGATGTTTCAGAACACAAAGATGTCTGCAAGGGAAAAATAATTCCCAAGACCTAGCAAACGTTAATGAGGAACTCTAGAGCAAGTGTTAAATGAGGAAGATGGTTTGTTCACTGTTCATCATACCATAGGACAACAAAGCTATTATAAACCGAATTTGATGGACAGGCATAAATTAATATTGTATTTCATTTGACTTTAACACACGGTTAAAAGGAGCACATTGAGTTTATTAGCCTACTTTCATTTATGAAAAATAGGCTTATGAGAACGCCTTTTGTCCGTCTGTGTGCGCGCGCGCGCATGTATGTATGTGTGTGCCCCCCTCCCTCCTAATAACATCTAAACGGCTGGAGTGATTTCAATGAAACTCGGTAAAAACTTAGTACTATTTTGTCCCATCCCGACCGTGATCTTCAAATTTTATTATGTCACACCAATTCAGGATGGCGGCTGTGCAAAATATTTCACAGACATTCTATATCGCCGATCTATTACTGATATCTCCTTGAAATTTTGTACGGTGATAAAGGGCACTACTAGAAGTTCACCTCTGTGACTTTCAAAAGCTTGTTAAGTACAATACGAACATGGCGACCAAGCGAAGTTGAAACATTTAAATAGACTTTTCTCGCGATTTAACCATCCAAATGCAGTGAAAGTTGGGCAGCAAATTTTATACACATTGTAATGCACTGCCATATAATTTCGTTCAATTGTTTACATAACCTCAAGACAGAGACTGTGCAAAATTTCAAAAATTAAGTTTTTATTTATTGTGTCCAAATTATGCGATCGAAGTCAACGTTTTAATACTAAACCAACGCAATAATCTTCATCTAATAGTACGTAGGCCTAAATCTATGGCCTACATATAAAATCCAAATGGTGACCATCTGAAATACTTAGACGGTACTCATCATCTACTAATCGATGACATCAATCAAACTGAAATTTTGTATGTTGATAAAGGCAATGAACATAAGTTCACATATGGGACTTTCAATGATCTAGTGAGCTCAAATTCAACATGGCGGTGACGCGAAATTTAAATATTTAAATGGACGTTTCTCGCGACTTAACTTTTCGAGCGCAGTAAAACTTGGTACGGTATATGCTTCTACAAATCCACTGGCATATAATTTATTTAATTTCAAGTGTTTTCATCAACACAAGATGGCGCTGTGCGAAATTTTGAAATCTCGTTTTTATTTCTTGTGTCCTAATCATGAGATTGAAGTTTTAATAACACACCTACACAATAATCTTCATGTAATAGTGCATAACTCTATGGCCTACATATATAAAAATCCAACAATGCGACCATCCCAAAGATTTAGACGGTTCTCAATATCTAAGAAACTATTACAGCAATCAAACTGAAATTTTGTATATTGATAGAGGCAATTAACATAAGTAAAATAAATGAAAATAGGCTATTTATTTCTTCACGGAACTACTTGTTTTTAATATATATATACATTTATCTGTCTATTGTTTGTACTATAATTTGAATTTTTATCATATTTTCATTTATGAAAAAATAGGCTTATGAGATCACCTTTGGTCCGTGTGTCTGTCTGTGTGAGTGTACGTATGTGTGTGATTCGTGTGAGTGAGTGTCGTCGTCGACGTCGCCCCCCCCCCCCCCCCCCCACCCCCATAATAAAATCCAAACGGCTGGAGGGATTCAATGAAACTCGGTATGTTCATAGCACTATTCTGGACGACCCCGACCATACCCCTCAAATTTTGTTACGTCTCACAATCCAACATGGTGGCTGTGCGTAATATTTCACCAGCATTCAATATCTCCGAAACTATTACCGATATCGCCCTGGAATTTTGTACGGTGATAAAGGGAACTACTAAACGTTCACCTATGTGACTTTTGGAAACCTGGTAACTACGAAACCAACATGGCGGCCAAGCGAAGTTGCGACTTTTAAATAGACGTTTCTCGCGATTTAACCAACCAAACGCAATGAAATTTGGTACAGTATATGCCTATACACGTTGTAATGCACCGACATCTAACTTCGTTCAGTTGTTTACATAACCTCAAGATGGCGGCTGTGCGAAAAATTTCACCGGCATTCTATATCTCTGAAACTATTACCGGTATCACCCTGAAATTTTGTACGGAGATAAAGGTTAGTTAATTAGTTATTGGTGTTTTAAGGGGCGGAACTACGAGGTCATCTGCCTCTGGAGATAAAGGGTACTACTAGAAGTTCATCTATGAGACTTTCAAAAACCGGTTAACTACAAAACGAACATGGCGGCCAAGCGAAGTTGAAAGGTTTAAATAGAATTTTCTCGCGATTTAAAGATCCAAACGCAATGAAACTTGGTACAGCAAATGTTTATACAAATTGTATTGCACTGGTATCTAATTTAGTTCAATTGTTTACATAACCTCAAGATGGCGGCTGTGCGAATTTTAAAATTAAGTTTTTATTTCTTGTGTCGTAATCATGCGATCGAAGTGAAAGTTTAAATAATGAACCTACGCAATAATTTTCCTTTAATGGTGCATGACTCTATGGCCTATAACAATCCAACATGACGACCATCCGAAATATTTAGACGGTTCTCAATATCTAGGAATCTATTACAGCAATCAAACTGAATATTTTAATGTTCATAGGGGCTATTAACGTAAGTTCACCTACAGGACAAAAATGTTAATACACTGGCATCTAATTTATTTAAATTGTTACCATATTCACAAGATGGCAGCTGTGCGAAATTTTAAAATCTCGTTCTTACTTCTTGTGTCCTAATCATGCGTTTGAA
This sequence comes from Meconema thalassinum, assembly GCA_946902985.2. NCBI lineage: Eukaryota > Metazoa > Arthropoda > Insecta > Orthoptera > Tettigoniidae > Meconema > Meconema thalassinum. The sequence continues at coordinate 185,172,281 of OX336393.1, forward strand.
GTTTGAACACTACACGTACACAATAATATTCATGTAACAGTGCATAACTCTAAGTCCTACATATATAAAAATCCAACATGGCGACCATCCGAAATATTTAGTCGGTTCTCAATAACTACGAATCTATTACAGCAATCAAACAGAAATTTTGTATGTTGATAGTGGCAGTTAACATAAGTAGGATATATGAAAATAGGCTGTATAGTTCTTCACGGAACTACAGTAGGCCTACTTGTTAATATTGTGAAATCAGTGTAAACTATGATATTTCTGTGCTTCATGTTCGTATTTATTCGTTTTGAAAACGCATTAGATGTTGGTATCTAAATTATAGGTTAAGAATTTTATCAGGCAATGTACTAATATTTGAAATATAATATTGTAAGTCAGTGTTTATTATAGTATATTTTTGAAATTTATTAGTATTGAAGAGCAAATATCCATGTATATGGTAGCTTAAGAATTTTTACAATCCATTATAGTGTACCATTTACATCTTTAATGTTATAACTCAGTATTTAATAACTTTGTATCTTCTCATTCTTGTTAAAATAATTTAAATTTGCACATCTTTTAAATTTGATTTTTGTATTTTATTTCTTCAGAAATCCATTTAGATATTATATTTGATATCATTCGCGGTCAAGCACAGGAGTGCTTTGTGAATGTTACATGGATCACAGGAAGAGTTATGAATAGGTAAATGTTTATATCAGTTGGTGCAGTGATTTTACGATAATAAATAAATATGTAATCTATCTATTTCAATAAATATGTATTTATTTATTTATTTATTTATTTAATTAATTTAATAAAAATTAATTTTGAAGGGTATTTGAGTAATAATTTATAAGGTAGGCTACTGTTAATAAAGTGAGTAAATTGTTCTGCAAGAGGGAATTTAGCCCAGTCCAAACAATCCATATATCGTTCAGTATTCTGACCTGCATGGCTGTATGGGAGTGAAATCTGGGTGGTTTCAGGAGCTTTGATATGAAAGTAGCACGAATGATGGCTGGAATAAATAGATCATAGAGGTACTCCTAATGAAGAGGTAAAAGAATAAATTAGGAAACTACACGCTGAATATTCACATGAGCTAGCTTAGAAGGTGGTACCACGGATATTTGATCCAATAGCATGATAGTGTACCTACCTAGAATAGCAATGAACTACGTTAAATAGGGTAAGAGAAGAAGCGATAGACTTGAGAGATTATTTAGCTACGCTACATTTTAAGTTATTTCAAGAAAGGCGGTGTACAAGTACTAGAAATCTCAATGCTAACTGTAAATGGGGCGTCAGGGAGGTATCGTTTGCCTTAAGGCTTGCAGAATAGACAAAACGCCGAAAATCGTAACAGGCTGCAAAAATAAATGAAAGAATTCAGTAAAATATAGGCAACTACTAAGCATATTTAGTTTTGTCTACACAATATTTAGACTGCTGTATATAATAGAGAGTATTTCTCACGAGGCAAAGATACGGAAAACGTGTATGAACCACAGAGATGATAATGGCTTTGTATGAAGGCAAATTAAGCACCACCGAGCTTCAAGAGGCCGTTTAATAAACAGGGTCAGGATGCCACCTACCTTTAGATGTAGTCAGAGAAGGAAACTGTGGGCATTAGGTCCAGCTCCAGGCAGAGAAATTACAGTTCTCTTTCGTTTGAGTTTCGTGTTGAAATCACGCACAGTCATTCGTTAATCCGCACTAGTGTCAAATCAAATGAACTTGCGTGATAAATAGGCTATCGTGTTTTTTGTTTTTCTAACTTAGTTTTGATCTAGTGAGGGGAACGTCAGGGGACGACCGAAGCCCCCTGAACGAGAGTCAATGAATTATATCCACAGTCGCATTCTTGCGGTAGAAGGAGACATATCTCGCGACCCGGCCTGCCAGGTGAACTGTCAGTGGTAGACACGTGCTGCCAGGAGATGAACTGTCAGTACCGTAGCTAAGCGACTGCAGTAGGTGACGACCAATCACGTACTGGCCCGGCCGGCTGCAGCCCGATCTATGTGAGCTGCGCTGGAGCTCGTCGCTAGGCAACAGGATGAGCTCCCAACCCCCACCCCCGCCCGGCTCAATGCTGCTCCTTATTTACTGGCGTATAACATACACGAGGGAACGAAATTCAAATCCCTCATTTAAAGCGAAAACATTTTATAAATTATCTAAACACAACACCACGCGAGCCTGAATAGCTGCACTGTAGCCAGGAGCAGAGACGTACAGTAATACATATCTGCCCACAAAGAAACCTTAAGAAATTAATATAATAAAACTTATGGTAGTGAAACACTCTTCAAGTTGAACATCAAATCAACAACTGACAAACTGCAGAAAGCAGACAGAAGAATCATCAGAACAATTATTAACAAAAACACCAAGTAAATGGCCAATGGAGATTACTGCCGAATGAAGTGGTATATCGAGAGAGTGAATCAATAGGCCTAATAGATACAATGCGGAAAAGGAGAATCTCTTTTTTCTGCCATATTTCACGCCTACCAGAAACCAGACTAATAAAACAGCTCGTTACTTCCGGAAGAGTAAAACAAAGAACAATTGCTTCAAGGAGATCTAGCATGATTTAGACGAATTAAATTTAACGATGCTCCAAATTAAAAATAGAGAAGAGAAGAATATTTTAAGGAATAAATACTTACGATTCATATTAACAACATTTGAACGAAAAAAACTACACCATCACAGATGAACAAAGGGCAGCCGGGTCAGATAGAATGAAGAAATGTTGGGTGCAGAAGAAGTTGAAGCTGAATCGCCAATCTCCAAATACCGTTGTTAGACTTAACTGTATTTGTATTGATTAAAGTGCTCCAGACTAAAATATGGAATTATGGAAAGAAAAATAAATAAACTAATGAGACTTCTAATTTGTTAGAAAAGGTCCCATTGTTGGTCCGAAACATGTACTAATTTGAATATAATTTGTGTTGCTTGGCGGAGAATTGTAATTAATTGTCTATTAATCAATACGACAATTTTCTCACATTTTTCCTATAATGGTAAATGTTGTTTGCTTTTTAGAGAAGACCATACTCTGATCTGAAGATTAACCTTTTAAGTGCTAAGTTACACATTAACTGTTTGCTACCTCGGTGCTGAGTTTCTTTATTCGCACGTAAAAGAATATAATTATAGAAGCCGTAATACAGTATTTCAACTTGTCAGGGGGGTGATAGGCTTAAAATGTCACTATAGTTTGGATCTTTATTAACCTAATGGCAAATTCAAAATGCTACATTTATATTGCTTTTAAATTTGAGAAAATCAAAATTAAATTTGTTGTGTACGTACCAGGTAAAGGACCCGAAATAAAATGATTTCCTAAAATCAGTAGGCAATGAAATACCACAAGATAACTTACCTTAAGTCAATAAAATGTAATGTTTGAGTACACTGTGCCGGTTTCGGTTATACAACCTCTGTCCAAAAAGTTCGGTGAATGTGCTATATTACGAACGGATTGTTGGCTTACCTGAAACAGCAGTTACTGTTCTTAGAAGTAATCCCCGTGGATGGTTGTGTACTTTTGAGAACGGCTGTACATGTCTTGGAAATTCCTGTCATAGTCTTCTTTATGGATAGCCTTTTGTTGGGTCGTCACATTTCGTTGGATGCCCGAAATCCTCTGGCCCTTCAGGGCTTTTCGGTGATCCTGGACCCCACCACTCCATACTTTGACGTTTGCCCTCGGGGTCGTACCTCACACACATGGTCTCGCGCCCGTGACGATAGTTTTCAGCGCCATTCCATTCCATTCCACGGAACATTCACCCTTCTCACTGCCACCCGCTAAACAGGTGTGCATGGTAGGTTGCATCAATTCACCCTTCTCACTGACACCCGTCGTTCAGGTGTGCATGGCAAGTTGCATAAATTCACCCTTCTCTCTCGCTTTCAATTCAGAGATTTTACGACCCAACTGAAGGGTATCCCTAAAGAAGACTATGCTAGGAGTTTGCAGGACTTGTACAGCCGTTTTCAGAAGTGCATAACCATCCACGGGAATTACTTCAAAAGACAGTAACTGCTGTTTCAGGTAAGCCAACAATCCAATCGAAATAGAGACCCATTCACCGAACTTTTCGGACAGATATTATAACCTTCTTCATCAGACAGCATATGATATTAATGAAGTTGCAAGATTACATATAATTTTATAAAAAGTATGTGTTAAAAATTATTTCCAAAACGTTATATTTCTAAAATGATTAAAAATACACTAAAATAATTTAAAATCCAATCTGTCACAACTTACTTTAAGTTAATGATGAAAGAACAATATCTTCAAACGACAGTCCGTAGTGGAGATATCAATAATAGTGATAAAATAGTTAGTTCAAAAAACTTGAGAAGCTATAGATGAATGTTTGATCATGATCAAAGGCCCATCGCACTTCATAGGGAGCTCCCTATTGGCCTGAAATCTGGTGTCCACTTTTGCATCAACATATGAAAAATAACCTATTGGGAATTTACTAGATTTCTTCTTATAGAAAGGAGGTTGGTACGAACTCGTCGGTACAAGCCAATTAAGTTACCATAGTTACAATGTAATCATGTCATGTTCCTTGGCCAAGAAATATCTTGAGTTGTTTACTTTGTGAGTTTTGGTGTTGATTTTATATTATAATTTATATTTATATACCGTATAATATTTATAATATGCCACACTTTTGGAAATATCAAGCAACGGGTTGTGATTCCTATTCGGACAAAGAAATGACCACTGCTCTATTCAGGTGATGTTGCTGCTAGTACCAAAATGGAAAGGTTCAAGAAGATGCTTATTTATTGGAATATGACGCTACCTTTGTGTACTGTGAATTATTTAAGTGCTATGTAAGAAAGTCCTAAGAGTGGGCAAAACAGCTCCTTCAAGTTTGGTTTATGAGTTAGCCAGGGAATCATTCCACAGCGAAGATCTCCGATTTAAAATGCTATTACCATCTACCAGCTCATATGTTGAATTTATTAAAAAAAGAATCTCGAAGAGAAAAGAAATAGACCTTGATTTCTACGGCATGGGTGCGATGTTGGAAAGGAGTTGGACCAGAGAAAATCAAAATCAAAGACATGTCACAACGAGATTTACTATACATAAAGTATGTAAAACCAAATCTTACAATTGTCCCTGAGATAATTGTGAGTGTGATCTGTGTGATGAAAAGTGTGAAACCTATCATTTAGTGAACTGTACAAAAAGAATGATAAACCGTGACTGAATATGGTAATGACTAAAAGCCATTTAGCCTACTCTACATGCCCATTTGGGTGAATCTTAATCCACTGTATCTGAAAAGAATTGTACGGTTATCTCTGTAAGGTTATTTGTGGTGACTGAATAAAGAAAAACGTGCAGCCTGTATCATTCTATCATGTTCCTTTGATCATTTCTTTAATTTTGGAAAGGGGGTGGGGATTATGGTAGTCACAAAGTGAGGTTATGGGATAATTTTAGCTGAGAAGTGAGGTTATGGAAATCCCGTAGTGAACTTCGTGGCTATATACGGGCATCGAGGTGTTCAAATAAGCAACATTAAAGACTCCCAAAAGTAAATTAAAATACTGTGGCTATGAGATGATTCGTCATGATAAATCTTGATACCAACCTTGCAAATCCATAACGGTTAGTCACCACGAAATATGTATGTGTATTTCGTTCTAGGTGCAAATAATATGTTACTTACATAGCTCAGTAATTTATTGCAACGCAAAAAGGAAGTTTATTAACGAGTAGTACAGTAGACACTCGCACAGTGATTATTGTGTTACGTTGACTTTATGAGGTATGCCTAAATAGCTGAAAATCAGCCAAAGCACGCCTTCCCTCCAACAAACCTTATGAGTGACGCAGCTAATTAAGTTACAATATGATCCTTGCGCCGGCTTATCAGCTTATACCGCTACGCTCGACACTCGTATTTTCGCATCACGTCCGCACTGATCTCCCACAGGATCCACAGTCCACTCCTTAAAGACCCCACACCTCCATTCTATATAGAAGATCCAGTAACTTCCCTGTACAGTGGCACTATTAAGACAGTGACGACCCGCCATGTTCGCGCAATGTTTCTACTGTAGAACAGTGGCTCAAAGCACTCGTCCATCGAAGACATTATAAACCCTCTTAAACAACTGGCTCCCTGAACGTGAAGTAATCCTGGAAGCCATCGCAGCAATCGATATGAGTGACATTTCTTCAACCTGTGAAGTCTTTGCCCTAATACTAATAGTTAATTCTCCACTTGGGGCGACACATAAAGTTACCGTGGTTCTATTAATGAGCATAGTACTTACCTCTTACTGTAATATGTAATTGTGAAATCTGCCTTGTAAGAGAAACTGTAAAGCAATATCGAAGTACCACACAACACATAGTACATTGCAATTACATAGTAATACTCGTACAGAGGAACTGTCCTAGAATCGACACTATTGCAACTCCTCAGCAATGTAGTTTGCACTCGTTTGACAAGGCAATATAATCTCAGATACCGGGAGAGCAAATTGGTTTTAGGAAGGGACGATCTGCAAGGGCCATACAATGTCTGCAGGCTGACAAAGAAGCCACCCGGGGGAAAACTAAATGTGATATTCTTGGACTATGCAAAGTCCTTTGATATCGTCAATAGACGATAGTAAGGAAATTAGACAACATGATTGGTGAAGGCAACTAGCCTACTTGGCGAGATTTGTCAGGACCCTGTTGAGCGGAAAATACATCGTTATTTCGGACAACATTACAACATCCAAGGAAATACAGCAGACAATCGAGTACTGCAGGGGGAACCGTTAAGCCCCATCCTTTTCGCTCTTGCTACGGCGTATGTGGTGGAAATATCACCCCCAAATATAAAAATATGCATGTAGGCCTACGCAGACGATATGGCTCTCTTTTCAACCAGTGAAAATGATCTACAGCTGGCGTTTAACATAGTTGCGGTGTGGGTGGAAGAGAATGAACTCTATCTGAATGAAAGGAAAACAATTGCAATGACTTTCAGAAAAGGGGGGAGAGGTGCGACAATTCTCTACAAAAATAGACCGCTGGAATGTGTAACGCATTTGGAGTATCTGGGGGTGACGTTCCACACTCACGGAAATATCTTCACAATTCACATCAAGGACAGAACAAACGTGGCTATAAAGGCCATGAGTGACATAAGAAAACTACGAACACTGTCATTACAGACAGCGATGAGACTTTTCTCGCTGAAGATCACTCCTGTAGTGGCATATGGGTTGGAAAGTATTTGACATCATCTTAAGTATAAGCACCTCGTAGAGTTGGAGAAAGCTACCTACCTGAATATGGTACTGTGTCTTTCGAAATTCACTCTCTCTCGGTTGGTGTACGAACTCGCGAAAGAGTTTCATTTTGTGAAGACCTCAGATTGCAGTTGCTCCTGCCATCTACATCGGGTTATGAAAGACTAATGCAGGATATGAAGTTAAAGAGAGGAAGTATATGGCAGGAATTTTATGTCACGGATGCGATGACATCGTGGGATTGGCCGAAGGGTTTCTATGAGATGAGACATTTGTTAACCAGATTCTCGGTGCATGGATTCCACTTCAAAGAGTGTGGTAACAAAATATATCATCAATCAGATTGCAAATGCGGCAAAGCATGTGCCAGATATCATGTAATGCGGTGTGATCAGAGAAAGTTATCTCCGTCACATTTTTGTACTAGTGATAAGTAATGCTTAATTCAATTGCATATTTTGTGCTATAATATTTTTATTTTTATTTTTTATTTTTTAGCGTATGGCTTTTAGTGCCGGGAGTGTCCGAGGACATGTTCAGCTCACCAGAGCTTTCGTAGCTGCTTCTATGCCGACACCCTTGGCGTGAACTACAAGTACCGTCGCGTGTGGAGTGTTGTCTGGGGAGGAAAGTTTGAATGTAAGGACTAGGAATTGGAAGGTAGCGGCTGTGGCCTATAGTTAGGGACCAACCCCGGCATTTGCCTGGAAGGAAGATGGGAAACCACAGAAAACCATCTTCAAGGTAGCCGGCGGGGGGATTCAAACCTCCTCGCCTCCCGGATGTGAGCGACTGCCTGCTGCCACGCCGTAACAACCACGGCTAACTCACCCGGTAATAAATTTATTAATTAAGGTACATAGTAAATTTGCAAGCAATTTGCCCGAACATGGCCGCTGGTACCACGTGACCCGCTTAGCCAGTAAAAAACTATGCCACCAATTGTCGTCACTGTCTTAATAGAGCCACTGTACATCCCTGAGCCCAGCCACGCAGCAGACTGCTCACCAAGCAAAATAATTAAGTTTTAATACACAAAAGAAGCCAGGCCTCTTCTTAAGTTTCTTGACAATCTTACGAGATCTGTTTACAAGCTCCATTGTTCTTTCCTTTTTTCAAGAAATCTTAAAGCCACAGCCGACTCAAATTGTCACAGCCTTGACAATCTCGTCTTTCACTTTACCATAAAGCGCTGCTTTATTCTTGTCTAAACACGTAGCAATATTCATTGATACGAAATCACAACGCGGTGAGAAGATATTTCGTATGTTCTACCAGACATCTACAAAATGGTCTCTAAGTTAATGCTGAAAACAAAAACTACAAGTAGTACTACATTATACCTAAAAGATGGCAGAACATGCCAGAGATTGACTCTGTACAGACGGGCATAGCACTAGTGACCCAGCACTTTATTCTGCTAGTCCAGTTGATAAGAGCTGTTCGGCCATGAAGCACATTTCCCAGAGTTAACAAGTGTTGTAACTTTTTATTTTATCATTTCAAATGATCTTGTCGACTTCGTAGTTATGCTTGGGTCCAACGTTATGCGTTACGGAGACGGAGACGGAAGTGACGTCATGCAGCCGCGCGGGAACTGAGTGCGTGCCGTCATGCCGCCACGCGGGAAGCAGAAGCTAATGGTTATTGGAGTCTGTTGAAAGAGTCCTGCGGCGACGAGCGACCTGGGGCTTTGAGCGAAGCGAACACAAGAATACAGCGTGACTTCTAAAGAGATATACAAGATGTCATATAAGAATACAGGGTGCCTCCTAAAGAGGTGTGCAGGATGTCAGAGCAAAATACAGTACAAGATGCCAGATAACAATACAGGGTGACTCCTAAAGAGATATACAAGATGCCAGATAAGAATACAAGGTGACTCTTAAAGAGGTGTACAAGATGGCAGAGAAGAATACAGGGTAACTCCTAAAGAGGTGCACAAGATGTCACACAAGATTACAGGGTGACTCCTAAACAGGTGTACAAGATGACACACAAGAATACAGGGTGACTCCTAAAGAGATATACAAGATGCCAGATAAGAATACAAGGTGACTCTTAAACAGGTGTACAAGATGGCAGAGAAGAATACAGGGTGACTCCTAAAGAGGTGCACAAGATGTCAGACAAGAATACAGGGTGACTCCTAAACAGGTGTACAAGATGACACACAAGAATACAGGGTGACTCCTAAAGAGATATACAAGATGCCAGATAAGAATACAAGGTGACTCCTAAAGAGGTGTACAAGATGTCACAGAAGAATACAGGGTGACGTCTAAAGAGATACACAAGATGCCAGATAAGAATACAGGGTGCCTCCTAAAGAGGTGTGCAGGATGTCAGAGCAAATTGCAGGGTGACACTTAACGAGGTGCCCGCGCGGGAAACCTAAGTTAATGTGTAATGGAGTTTGTTGAAAGAGTCCTGGGGCTTCGAGCGAAGCGAGAAGCCCTCCTGAGCCTTTCTAGCATGTGTAGCATTTGTAGCATGCGTCATTTGAAATTATATAACTTCTAGTCTTTCAGACTGACTGTAATTTTTTTTTTATTTCATCTTCCACTTCAGCTCTAAATCTTGAAGTACTGATTTTCTGATTTTCGAAACTTTTCTGATCATTCGTCGTTTTACTGGGTGTATCATAACTGATGAACATTCACTTCTTTCTCTCTGTCTCGGCACCCATCTTGCCAATACCTTCCGATATCCCAACACTTCGTGAATAATGTGGTGCAGACTGTTCCAAGTCCACGAGTTTGAGTATGCGTAGACGCGAGTACTCATCAGTGATGCTCGGAGCACGTTTGGAGAGGAACTGGGGGTATGGCCAATACGTCACTGCGTGAAGGTCATAACACAAGTCATTTTGCTTCCTGCTAGTCTTGATGTATCCACCGTGCATTGACGGCAGCCCCCACAGCAGAGCTGTATTGCATGTTGCAGGTTTACTCACGCAAGGCGGCGAGTACTCCGCTGCTCCCTGGCGAGTAGCTCGGCTGGGACAGCCTGGGTGGTGGGTTTAAGCTCGTCCAACAAGCAATGTCGATGCGACATCAGACTCAGTCAGGCACCTGTCGGCTAACACCTTTTCATGTAGGGCGGCTTCGGTGGCGTAGTTGGTAGCATGCTGAGCTTCTATGCACAAGGTCGCGGGTTCATATCCGGCCAAATTAGTCGGATTTTCTAAGGGCGTTAAAATCTCTCAGTATGCCTTCCTTTGGAGGGGAAGTAAAGCCGGCGGTCTCATGTCATAGATTTATGGCATGATAAAGAACCTTCCACTAATTACACTTGTGTGAAGCTAAATTATAGGTTATATTTGACTAACGCTCGTAGGTTCCAATGGGGCAGATGACCTCGAAGTTCCGCCCCTTAAAACAACAATAACTAACTAACTTAGGTTCCAACGTTCGTCGCCAGGAGCCGACTGCAGTGGCATCTAGTAACAATGTTCAGAACTAGTTGGTCGTTGCGTTTGGTAGCAAAAGTAGGAACTACTTGAAATTATTGTATGCAATCCTTACTTGAATCATGACGAATGAAAGGGAAAGTGAGCAGACTCATCAAGTTCAAGCGCGCCCCGCCAGGCAGCGTTGGAGGGGGCTAGTTCCACGCTGCCGGTGTTAGCTCAGCTGGTCTTAGGGATGCTGCTAAGGGAAACGAATGACTTTGTAACTAATACTCTTTTAAAAAGTAATTAGCGATTACAATTAAAATAGCACGGCAAGGCACAATGGAAAATATAATTCACGGAAATAAGAACTACGGTATTCATTACATGTTACGATAAGCACAGATTCCTGGAGTATACAGACACAGATTTAAAAAAAAAACATAATCCCCAGCATATTAAAACAAGCACTCATAAACTATTTAAAGTAACACCCTACTTACCAATTCATTTTGTCGGCTACTGGACTTTCGAAAGCTTGCGTGAAGACTTGGCGGATGTTCGACATTGCAAATCTCGGCGGATTTCCTTCGTTCTGAAGAAAAATCGGCACTTTATATAATGATAAACAAGTCTGGGGATAACATTCATGACATGCTGAAGACAACAGCCAGCTCCTGAAGGATCAACTGAAATTGTTTCTATGGAATCGATGCAATCAAAAAATATTTCGCTCCACATCGATTTTGAGTTTAATTTTCCGGTAATTACTTTCTCGGCCTGGAAAAGGATGTCACAAACACTTCTCGAAGGACGTGTTAGAAACACTTCATTGTTCATTGAGCCGTAGTCCTTTATTTCGGTAAGAACTGAAAATTTATTTAGATTATTGTCACGTAGAGAATGAGCACAAGGCGAACACTTAATAAATTTAGAAGAGTGCTTAACAACATAGCCAGCCAAATGGTACACTAAACACTTATCAATCGAAGAGTTTCGAACTGCGCTGTCAAATTCAGGTACAGAGCTTTCCCAGTCTTCGATATTTACTGCATCTCGAACCACAATTTTTTCCTTAATGGAAGTTTCCACTGATTCCTTCACTGTCTTGTTATGCACTTCCGCATTCCGGGCTAATATACGCATCTGATTAACATACGAGGTCAAGATCTGCTCCCGTTTAGGTTCACAATTTCCACCAACATTTAAAGCCTGTTTTATAGGGACGTATATACATTGAAGTAGATGCAAATGAAGGAAATCTATTGTCGATGGATGATCATCTGAACTGAAAGACCGCATAATTCCGAAGTGCCGTTCCAAGGGATCTTGGGTGAGCTTTCCTGTCAACACATACTTATAACCTTTCTCCCAAAGCCATTCACACATCTCCAAAGTACTCTGTAGGGTTACTACTAGTGATTCCAAGGTTCTATTGGAGGCAAAGGTATTATTGGTAGATCTCACGGTCTGAAGAAAATTAACAATAGCTGTATGAGAAGGTGAACCTTTACGAAGAGCCTGAGACGGAATGAATGCATTGAGTGCATCAGCAACAACATTTATATCACTGGTAAATGTCTCAGTGTCCTCACTACCTTGTAATCCTGCCAGTCCCATTTCTCGATAAAATTTAATACCTTTGGCAACACTGTCACTGAAAAGTTGGAATGCAAGCCTAGCGTTCATTCTCTGGAAAGATGATGGGTCTAAATGAGCAACTGTCAGCTTGGGGCATGCTCTAAGCCCAGCATACCCTGAGAGATCTTCTTTGAACAGTTCCCTATAAAAATTGAAATTAATAATTTTGTCATTATAGAGAAGTTCTACTTTATCATGAAAGTGGTTTCTTATGCATTTCAATACATGAACGAAGTCTGAGAAAGCCCAGATCTTTCTCGTAACATCTGCAGGATTAAGGATGTGAGGTTGTAGAGAGCTTGTCTTGCCACTAACTCCTAACGATCTCCAGGCCTTTTTATTTGTCTGACTACCATCACAAGTAAAGCCAACCACCCTCGCCCCAGCCTCTTCTAACTGCAAAATCACCTGTATTAAAATTTTTGCGAGAATGTCCCCTGGAGTAGCATTTCTGCTTGCATAAACAGCAACTGGCTGCACCCAATTATGCATGAATGGTACGAACATAAACACTAGAGCGTGATTTGCAAGTACGTTCTTCTGGAGGTCAGGTGTGTGTTCACCTAAATCAACTAATCCATCTACTTTATGAGAAAAACTATTAAACTGGATTTCTTCTCTTAGCTTCACTTCATCGAAAATTACAACACCGTAACGTGAATTATCATTCTTTTCTTCCTTAAAATAGTCTGAAATAGCATTTATACTATGCGTATTAACTCCATAAGGGCACTTAAGTCCTTTACAAAGTTTTCTCAAGTGACTTTCTGAGGGCAGAGGCAAGAGATTATGTCGCCGACAAAGACGAAATCCTTTCGGTGATTTTATTCTCAACAATAAACTCTCTAAAATGAATTCATTGCTGTACCTCATACCATTGGGAGATTTTACCTGGCATTTCTTGAGCATAGTGTCTATTATCATCTTTTCCTTCTTGCTAAGGTGTTTGTTATCTTTGTAATTAAATGCCTGTGAATGTCGAACCTGCTTCTCCAGCAAATTAATTCTCGATTTTGCTGAGTTGAGGCAGGATCTAACGCGAATTAAATTACGGTTAGCATTCTTTAGGCGCCTTTTGAGCAATATTATAGTCTTTTCAGCATCGGTAAGTACACTAGAATGACCCAAATTCTTATCAACATTAGACTGACCTTTTAATGCCTCATTCGTTGCTTCACTCCCATCTTCAATCTTCTTTCTTCTCTTCCTGGTGGTATCGAGATTCTTTTTCCTGTTAGGAGCTTTACGGGACTTATTCTCACTTGACAGGTACTTCGGTAAATTAGGGAAAATATGAGGCACTGCTCCAGGACGTAACTTCCACCTCATACGAGAGATTTTCACTTCTTCACCATTCACTATAAAATTATCTGATTTTACTATCAAATCACCAGAGAAATGAATTTGACAAATTCTACTACTACGCGTTAACTTCGTATCCTTTCGTGGAATAGCTCTGGCCCATTTTTCAAATTGATTTGTATCCTTCGGTGGTGAAAAAAATCGTATATCGTCAACTACTCGACCATACCCTGACTTACAGCCAGGTACAAAACAATAAGGCATGTTGAACTATTAAATGAACCAAGCCACATAAGAAATATGTTTGAAGTACACAAAACACAAAACGCTGATGTACACAAGACACAATGAACTGAATTTAAGAACTGAAAGCAAAGAAAATTCAATTTAATTCACACAAATATCTCACACAGTAACTTCTCGCGCACTTTCTATGAACCGGCTCGACGGAAACACAGCACGTGTTGGACATACTCGCTTGCAGTGCTTGTAGCGGCGGGACCAGAAACTACCGTGCTAAAATGACGGAGTCCTCACACTAGGTCCTTCTATTCGTCATGCTTGAATTAAAAACAGATAGCACACACAAATACAGCCATCACAATTAACACCGGTTATCAGACAGATTCTACACACACCCAAAGTACACGGGGCTACATGACCGCGTTGTCGCAGCCCCTAAACTGAGGAACCAACCAACCTTTTCCTGTACTCTCGAAATGCACTTGAATTTGTTGCTTCTCTCTCTGCTTTGGCTCTTAGCACATTCGCCAGTCCACTTCTCTTCTCCCCTCTCCTCTCTCTTCTCTCTCCTCTCCTTTCTCTCGTCTTGCTCTCCTCTCTTCTCGTCTTCTCACTCTTTTACCTTTTCTCACTCCTCTCCCATTCTATATTTTAAAAGACTTAAACGTCCTATTGTAGTCAAGTAAATAAATTCAATTCAATTCTTCTCTCTCTTTTCTCTTCTCCTCTCTTCTCTTCGCTGTGCCGGTTGGGAATTCATGAATGATTATCCTTTGCCATGGCGATGTGTATTCTCACTTTGTAATACACCTTCCCTATCAAATAACTTACTGTATATTCGGAACGCTTTTCGTATGCGATGCTTTCAATTGTACTGATGAGTCTGTTTATCAATTCCACTAGGTCTGAAGGATTTCCCATTTAATAATCTTCTCGCCTAAATCCGTCCGTCTTCTTTACTTGCTTACTTATTTTTTCGATCCATGCATTGGACTGGCTGCGTGGCGCAGCGGTAACGTTTTCGCCTGTTGTGCCCAAGGTTGCAGGTTCGAATCCAGACACAGTCGTTTGGAAAATGAGGATGCGCAAATGCAAGGAAGCCATGTCAGTAATTTATTGGCACGTTAAAGATTTTCTTCAGAGCAAAGTTCGTAAAACCAATTACATTAATATTATTATTATTATTATTATTATTATTATTATTATTATTATTATTATTATTGTGAGCCTCCATGGCTTAGGCGGCAGCACGCCGGCCTCTCACCGCTGGGTCCGTGGTTCAAATCCCGGTCACTCCATGTGAGATCTGTGCTGGACAAAACGGAGGCAGACAGGTTTTTTCTCCGGGTACTCCGGTTTTCCCTGTCAAATATTTCATTCCAGCAACACTCTCCACTATCATTTCATTTCATCTGCCATTCATTTAATCATTGCCCCAGAGGAGTGCGTCAGGCCTCGGCAGCCGGCACAGTTCATATCCTCGCCGCTAGATGGGGGCTTCATTCATTCCATTCCCGACCCGGTCGGAGACTGGAAGCAGGCTGTGGATTTTCATTATTATTATTATTATTATTATTACCGTTAGCGGTAGCTACGCTGGCAACTCGAAGCGCTAGGCCAAGGGGCACATCCATCTACGGACTCGGTAGACGTGCTTTCGAGCCCCACAATCGACCGTAATTAAAATGGTTTTCCGTGGTTTCCCATCTTCAACTCCAGGCAAATGCTGGGACGGTGCCTTCTGACAGGCCACGGCTGCTTCCTTCCACATCCTTGCCCAGTTCCATTCACCTTCGTTCATTTCGTCTCTCATTAACCCCTCTCATGAGGTTGGCATCAGGAAGGGCATCCGACCGTAAAAACCATCCGCCACATAGCCTTTCATGGCATCTCATCCGCGACACCGTTGAAAATTATACTATACCAAAGGTGTAAGCCAGTAGTGGAATGGCATACTGTATGTAGTCTATTGACGCCCTTGAAGATGTTCCTTCCATTCAACTTGGATTTCAGAATCTTGTCGAGACGGTGATTGTACGTCGCTACTGTATGATCCTTAATGACCTTGTGATCAATTCTCTTTGACTGTTGGATACCAAGATACTAATTATTATTATTGTTATTATTATTTTCGACCCATCGTTGTTCAAGTTTGCTATAAACAGTTTCATAACTGGAAACAAACTAACTTCAGCCCTCGAACATATACAGAACATGGTTTAGCTTTAATGAGTGTGTTGACCAAACAAGGCACCGCACTCATTTGGGAGGCTTGCTTCACAAAGTTGGTTTTCTGGTTGTAAACCAAAGACCATGATATATTTTAATGTTACAGTATTTTAAAACGGCAGTTACCAACTGAATATAAGTAGTACTTATTGACAGTAAATTTTTAGTTTTTGGATATAATATACTGGCGGGGAAAAATCCCAACACTAAGAATGGGTTGTGCTAGATTAACGAAAGTTGGTAGGCATGATTATACATCTGAAAGATGACATTGATTCAAATTTCCCGCAAATCGCATTAGCGTGGCGATGGTTGTGCCCCCATGACGTTGCACATCATGTTTGCTTTTAAATACGGGCTGTACTGTGTGGGAGCGTTAGTTACCTGTGAGATTGGACGGAGTAACTGTGAGTGGGTCAAGAATTCCTTTACGATGATGAAGAGGCCAGTATTTACAGCTCACTGCGTTTCAACGAGGCTGTGTAATAGGGATACGTAAAGGTGGATTTTCCTTCCGCCTTATTGCAGAATGACTTGGTAGGAATGTCTCCACTGTGCATGCATGCTGGCAGCAGTGGTCACGAGAAGGTACGGTCGCAAGAAGATGATGATGATAATTGTTTTAAGGGGCCTAACATCTAGGTTATCGGCCCCTAATGGTCTAGGTGTTAGTGAAAAAGACAATGAAATGGGAACCACAACGAAAAACCAATTTAGATGGAAAATATTTACAAAATGTAACTCAGACTTAAAATACTCACAAAATGCAATTTAGAGTGGAAACACCGACATAATGCAATTTAGAGTGGAAACACCGACATAATGCAATTTAGACATAGAACACTCACAAAAATAATTTAGATTGGAAACACGCACAAGATGCAGCGCAGATTCAAAACACCCACAAAATGCAGTTTAGATTCAAAATGAGGCTTTGGTGACGTATTTGGTAGCATGCTGAGCTACTATGCCCAAGATCACGGATTCAAACGCGGCCGAAGTCGTCGGATTTTTTAAGAATATTAAAAATCCCTCAGTATGCCTTCCTTCGGAGGGGAAGTAAAGCCGGCGGTCCCATGTCATAGATTTAAGGCAGGTTAAAAGAACCTTCCACTAATTACACCTGTGTGAAGCTAAATTATATACAGGTTAAACATTTGACTAACGTTCTTAAGTTCCTACGTTCGTCGTCAAGAGCCGAGTGCAGTGGCATCTGGTAACTAAGTTCTGAACTAGTTGGTCGTTGACGGTGGCGTTTGGTGGCAAAAGTATTAACTACTTGAAAAAATTCAATGTATGCAGTCCTTACTTAAATTAAAACAGATACACACATTAATACAGTCATCACAATTAACACCGGTTATAAGACAGATTCTACACACACTACACACCCAAAGTACACGGAGCTACATGACCGCGTTGTCGCAGCCCCTAAACTGAGGAATCAACCAACCAGATTCAAAATACTCACAAAATGCAATTTAGATTCAAAATACCTATAAAATGCAATTGAGATAGAAAATACTTGCAAAATGGAATTTAGGTTGAAAATACTTACAAAATGCAATGCAGATTCAAAACACTCACAAAATGCAATTTAGTCAGAAGACTTACAAAATGTAATTTGGATTGAAAATGCTCACAAAACGTAAGTTAGATTCAACATACAGTACTTACAAAATGTAATTTAGATTGAAATTGCTTACAAAATTTGGTTTAGATTCAAAATACTAACAAAATGTAATTTAGATACACAGTGGAGCCAATTCACAAACCAGTGCGAGAACCGTAAAGAATAGCAGGAAAGAGGAGAGGGTCCGCCACAAAGGCAAAGAAGGGGGGAAGGGGGAAACCGGACCCAGCTCAGGAATCCCTCTGGGTCGCCGACTCCCGAACTCACCAGCCATGATCCCTTGAGGGTATATTGAAAAGAAGAAGAAGGCTGATCCCTCGAAGAATGGGGGATCAGGAAAGACGAGAAAAGGGACAAATAAGGCGGGAAAGGAAGAGAATCCCTAGACCTCGGATACCCTAATACCAAGAGACTTCAGTGGTGTCAAGTGAGAAAGAACTCAATGGAGGATGGAGTAGAGGTCCGTTGTGTTTTCCGATGAAAGCCGATTCTGCCTTAGTGCCAGTGATGGCCGTGTGTTGGTTAGAAGGACGCCAGGTGAGCGTCTGCATTTGACCTATCTGCGGCATCGACACACTGAACCTACATCGGGCGTTCTGGTCTGGGGAGCAATTTCCTTTGACAGCAGGAGCACTATCGTGGTTACCCCACGCACCCTGACAGTAGATGTGTACGTCCGTCTGATGACTCGACATGTTGTGCAGTCATTCATGAACAACATTCCCGGAGGTGTTTCCCAACAGGATAACGTACGCCCCCATGCCACTGTTGTAACCTAACGTGCTCTACAGAGTGTCGACTTGCTGCCTTGGCCTGTTCGATCCCCCGATCTGTCCCCAATCGAGCTCGTATGGGGCATCATTGGACGACAACTCCAGCAACATCCACAACCTGCATTAAGGTCCGAACATACCAGGCCGGGCACGGCCACGGCTACGGCTGCGGCCAGTGCGAAGTCAATTTCCAATATCTACGATCTGAGGGGGTGACCTAACCAGTGCGGCCACGGCCACGATCGGTGACGTCAGCTGTGTGCCTCAGTTTGCTGTTGTAGACCCCACGTAAATAGGATGGATGACAATATCGAAGAGGAAGCTTTGCTCTTGGCAGCACTAATAGAAGATGATCACCGAGTAAGGCAACGTATTTCTAAAGAATGGTATATCATATTTAGATTCTGTAGGTTATTTTGAGCACTTATTAATATTCGTTATTTCGTTGTAAGAAAAGACGGTCAGTTGGAATTCACGAGATAAACAAAACTCGTGAACAATATGGTGAATTTCACACACTGTATCTACAATACAACTGCGACAACATCCGTAACGATTCCTTATTTACTTCCTAATGACTGTGGAATGTTTTGAATAGGTACTGGATCAAGAACGATATCAGAAAGTAACATACACACTACAGAAGTCTCATTGAATCTGAGGAACGTCTATCTGTTACCCTAAGGTATAATATTATTATTATTATTTGTTTGGCTGATTATGGAACACGTCATTTCAACTCTCTCTCTTGTGTCGGGATTTAGTAAAGTTTGCCCAATACTCACGAATTCGTTACCCTTCTTTTCGTAATGGATACTTTGATATCAATGCACGTCATTCAAATGGTGATTAAATATGAATAATCTTTTTTTTTTTTTTTTTTTTTTTTTTTTTTTTTTTTTTTTTGTCGAAGTCAATTTACCCTCCAGGTAGGCATTTCCCATGGACTCAGTGAGGGAGCCCACCTTTATCGCCTCTACGGGCAGTGTCCTGGAGATTGACATCGGGATGGCGAATACAACTGGGGAGTCGGGACTAGCGCCTCATACAGGTGGCCTCACCTGCAAAGCGAAAAGGGGGCATCATGTGGAATGGGACGGGATGGGAAGAATGTGAGAGATAGTCACTGAAGAGGGAAGGAGGCGGCCGTGTCCTGACGTTAGGTACCCTCACGGCATTTGCCCGAAGACGAAGTGGCAAAAAAAAAATCGAAAATCCACTTCGAGGATGGCTGAGGTGGGAATCTATTCTATTTTATTCGAATCGAACCCCTTCTACTCATTTGGACCAGCCGAGGCTGAGTAGACCCCGTTCAAGTCCTCATACAACTTTTCAAATTTCGTGGCAAAGCCGGGAATCGAATCTCGGAACTCCGAGGTGGCAGCTAAGCACGCTGACCACTACACAACGGAGGCGACTAATCATATTAATACGATAATAATAATAATAATTAGTTTAATAATAATAGTATTGCGTATGCTCGCTGTACTAAATTTATTATCATTAGAGGGAATTATTACAAAGAAATTACAATTTCGAAAAAACACGTATGGTTATCCTAAGATATATTAACAAAATAATTTTCAGTCGGTCAATACGAGTGTCCCCAATTATATTGGGTAGGAAGTAACAATTATGTTATTTCCCTAACCTTAAATAATGTTACATGAATTATATATACACTTATTAACACACTTCTCTAACAAATTGGAAGGGGTTGTTAGAGAAGTGTGTTAATAAGAGTAACTCATAAATGTAATATTTCTTTCGGGTAGTAGACTGAAGAAATAATTGTTACTGGAAAGCAATTTTCTTAACACAGGGAACATTGTAATATCACAGTAGGATCTTCATTCCGAAGCACTACAAAATAATATTGTTACGTGCCATCCCCCCCCCCCTAGTGGCACTTTTGTTAACTGGATTACGGTGAGTAGAAAGCACAACACCAATTACTGCTTTAAAGAAATAATTAACTATATTGTGGCCAGAAAGATACACTACTCAACAGCAAATACAAGCAATTATTACCTTACTCCAGTTTCCTCACGTCGAGAATACTTCCCCTTACACTTGTCAACAGACCACAGTTAATCCTCTCGCTAATGAGTCTGGCCCCGTGCGCTGGCTGGAAATAGCTGCACTAGGTCTGTCACTCACTGTTTTGCAACTCACCACAATGACCTTTGTCGCACTAGGTAAGCACACTCGCTCAAAACACAGGCAGTCCCCTGTAAGTTCCTCACTCCCTTCGCTGTCTGGAGAATCGGCTTCACTAGGGGTTTCGCAAGTCACCACACTTCTGTCGCCCAGGATAAGCGCTCGCACTCGCTCGTAAAACACAACAACGACCACTGCTTGACAGGTCGCTCTTATATAGCAGGCCGGTGACTCAAATGCTTCTAGACCCATCCAGGGTTCACGGCTTCTCGAGGCTTCCTCCACTGGCTGAGTCATGAATATTCTGGACCGTCCCTTTGTCCTAGTAGCCCTGTTGCATAAGGCGCACGCAATACACGAGGCAGGGCACAGCCCAGCCCTGTGGCAGTTGTAACTCATGCGGCGAGCGATGACACAAACTCACAGCCGTAACACCACCCCCTTCCTAAAAGGCTGATCGTCCCGATCAATCATTGGTCCGTCTGTGTCCCTCCGTAGGCTGCCAGGTGATCTCGATGCACGATCTTCATCTTCGCCCTCGGGCTCCGCTGGATCCTGTAGACGACATCGTTGATGCGTTTCACGACTCGGTACGGGCCCTCCCAGGACTTCTGCAGTTTGGGTGACAGGCCTTTCTTCCGTAATGGGTTGAAGAGCCAGACCAGGTCGTCCTCGTGGAATCCGCCGGCATCCGTCTGCTGGTCGTATCGGGTCTTCATTCGGTCGGTCTCGATCCGCAGTTTCCTCCTCGCGAACGCGTGCACGTCTTCCAGTTGGTCGACCAGTTCTTGACAATACTGGCTTACCGGGACCGGACCATTCCCAGGTCGGCCGAAGGCAAGATCGACTGGTAGACGGAGTTCCCTCCCAAACATGGCCCGGGCTGGTGTGCACCCGGTGGCTTCATGCAAGGCGGCGCGGTAGGCCAGGAGAAATAGAGGAAGATGTCTGTCCCAATCCCTCTGGTGCTCGCTGACGACTATTCGGAGATGGTTCTCGATGGTGCGATTGAATCGCTCTACCATCCCGTCGGACTGAGGGTGTAGCGGCGTCGTCCTTGTCTTCCGGATTCCCAGCAGCTGGCATAGGTTCTGGAACACCTGCGACTCGAAGTTCCTCCCTTGGTCGGAGTGCAGCTCCAGGGGTACTCCGTACCGGCTGACGAATTCCTTCACCAGGGTCTCTGCGATCGTCGCGGCTTCTTGGTTAGGAAGCGCATACGCCTCCGGCCATTTGGTGAAGTAGTCGCTGACGACCAATATGTAGCGGTTCCCTGCCTCGCTAAGCGGGAATGGCTCAGCAACATCGATGGCCACTCTCTCCATGGGGCCGCCCACGTTGTAGTCTTCAGTGGACCCCGTCGTTTTCGTCCTGGGCCCTTGCTGGCTGCGCAATCGTGGCACCTCGCGCAGTGGTTCTCCACGTCAGTTCGGCATCCGATCCAGTAGATCCGCTCTCTCAGCTTCTCCAGGGTCTTCTTTATCCCTAGGTGTCCACCAGATGTTCCTCCATGGACTTCCTTCAGGACTTCCTCCGTCATAGCCTTTGGAACGACGACTTGTTCCCGAGATGTCTTCCCGTCGGTGCTCTCCCAGGTACGGCATATGAGGCCATCCCTCACAACCAGCGAGTCCCACTGCCCCCAGTAAGACTTAAACTTTGGGCTGCAGTCACTCACAATGTTCCACCCGGGTCAAGGGACACAGGCCCTCTTCCATTCGGCTATCAGTCCCAGGTCATCATCATCTGCTTGTGCCCGCATGAAAGATTCGCGGCTCCAGCTCCCTTGAAGTTCCACGGTAGTCCTTCGGCACTGTATCCCGGTGTTCTCCTCCCTCCTAGTACAGAAGGTGCAGTCTTCGGGGCACGGTCTTCGTGACAAGGCGTCGGCGTTAGAATGCAGTTGGCCTTTCCTGTGCTGAATCTCAGAGTTGTATTGTTGAAGCCTCTCTAACCAACGCGCGAGTTGACCCTCGGGCTGCTTGAAGTTCAGGAGATACCGCAGGGATGCATGGTCGTTCCTGATGAGAAATTCTTGCCTATACAGGTACTTGTGGAAGTGTTCAATAGTCTTCACGATGGCGAGCAGCTCCTTCCTGGTGACGCAGTAGTTCCTTTCTGGCTTTGACAAGGCCTTGCTGAAGTAGGCCACTACTCTCTCCTCGCCGTCCACTACTTGCGACAGGATCCCCCCTATGCCAAAGTCTCTAGCATCGGTATCGACGGTGAACCTTGTTCCAGGTCTGGGGTAGGCCAGAATAGGCGCGGTGCACAGAGCCTGCTTGAGTTGTTCGAAGGCACTATGGCATTCTGCTGTCCACGTGAAGAGTTGGTCTTTCTCAGTCAGTCGATGTAAAGGTTTGGCGATGTCGGCGAATCCTCTCACGAAGCGACGGTAATAAGTGCAGAGTCCCAGGAAGCTTCGTAGTTGGGACTTGTCCTTCGGAACTGGCCACTCCTTCACAGCTGCGGTCTTTTCTGGGTCGGTGCGCACCCCTTCCTCGGAGACAATATGCCCAAGGTACTGGACCTGCTTCTGGAAGAGCTGACACTTCTTGGGGCTCAACTTCAGCTGGGCAGCCCGTAGCTTCATCAAGATGTCCTTCAGGTTGCTGTAGTGCTCCTCGAAGCTTTTTCCCAGAACGATGACGTCGTCTAGGTAGACCAGGCAGGTCTTCCAGTGTAGTCCCCTCAGAATGGACTCCATTGGCCTTTCGAAGGTCGCAGGGGAGTTGCACAGACCGTATGGCATGACGGTGAACTGCCAGAGCCCGCTGCCCACAGAGAACGCCGTTTTCTCGCGGTCCTTAGGGTGGACCTCCACCTGCCTGTAGCCACTCTTCTAATCCAAGGTGGAGAACCATCTTGATCCAGATATGGTGTCCAGCGTGTCGTCGATCCGGGGTAGAGGGTAGCTGTCCTTCTTCGTGACGTCGTTCACCCGCCTGTAGTCCACGCAGAACCTGGTGAAACCGTCCTTCTTCTTCACAAGCACGACGGGAGAACTCCAAGGACTAGGTGATGGCTCGATCACCCCTTGATCCTTCATCTCTTCTACCATCCGGTCGACTTCGGCTTGCTTGGCGAGTGGGACACGTCGGAATGGGGCCCTAATCGGTGCGCTGTCCCCAACGTCGATTCTGTGCTGGACCAAGTGAGTCCTGCCGAAGTCTTTGCTCCCCACGGAGAAGACATCCTGGAATTCGTGTAGCAGGTCCCGAAGTTGGCGTGATTGTTCCTCGTCTAAATGATCCTGGGATCCTTGGTACAGCTTCTGTAGTTCTTCTGGCAGGGCGCGTCTTCTTCGGTTGTCCGTCTGTAGGTGTCCGTCCGTCGTGTCTGTGATGCGGGCAATCCAGGTAACGGGCTCGCAGATTCCTAGGTTGGTGTCCCGGTGAACCGTAATATCGTAGTCGTTCAGGTTGGACAGGCGGACATACGGCCGAGACGTCGTGTTGATGAGAGTCTTGGCAACTAGCAATCCTTTTGTCTGGATGTCCTCATATTTTGGCTCGATGACAGCCGCCACTCCCTCAGCAGTTCCGTCGACAATTACGGCGGCACTGACCTCCGTCCTGGCGGAAACGATGACGTCTTCTCTCAGCCTTACTCGTCGTGCGGTGATGGCCTCGTGTGCTGATTGCAAAGCAAGTTCCTCACCTCCGAAGTGCAGAGTGTTGGTACTCAGGTCCAAGATGATGTTGTTCTGGTACAGGAAGTCCAGTCCGATGAACACTTCATTTGATACGTCGGCCACAAGCACTGGATGTTTTATCGCCCGTCGACCAATGACGAACTCCAGTGATGCTTCGCCATGTACCGGTGCGGTCTCTCTGGTCGCGGTTATTAGCTGGAGGTTCCTTTGTGTGGGTTGCACTCTCCACTTCGGGATCACGGTGGGATTGACGATGGTCCTCGACGCTCCCGTGTCGATCAGCATGGGCCAGTTCACTCCGTTGACGACTCCGTCGACCATCAGGCTGCTATTATCCCTCCGTAACTTCGTCACGCGCACTTGGACTGCCGGGGCTTGACGACTGTCACAAGCCAACCTTTGCCCCCCAAGGCTGGCTAATACTCGTTTCCCTGGGCCGCGCTGTTTTCAGACGACTGATTTCCCGTCGGATACCTTCGGCGGCGGCGATCACCGCAGTCCTTGCTCAGGTGGCCTTTCTTACCGCAGGCCCAGCAGGTCGGTAGTCCTCTTCCGGGCCGCCTCTCCGGTTGTCTTCCGGCTGTGTCGTTGCTGGTAGTGCCGCGACTATCGAAGAAACGGCTTAGCGCCTCCATCAATTCGTCGGCCAGGGGCTTGGTCTCGTTGGTTTTTGCTGGTTCGTCGACGTCCACTTGACGCACCCGCGCGTGCATTCTAGATGCCTGTTTTGCCGTCTCGAACTCAAGTGCGTGGCTCAGCGCATCTGCCAGGGTCTTATTGCACGCGAGTCGCAGCGCCTGTTGAGTGTCCGAGTCCCGTAGCCCGTCGGTGAAGGTCTGCGTCGCAATCTGTTCCAGAAAGTCGGCCGGCGCTGTTGGATAGGCGAGCCTTACGAGGCGTGCGATGTCCATCTCGAACTCCTGCAGGGTTTCTGCGTTCTTCTGTACCCGGGTCCGGAGCTGCATCTGGTAGGCCTGCTGAAGATGGCTATCTCCATATCGGGACTCCATATGGGCGATCAGTGAAGCGTAGTCCTGGGATCCAGTCGGGATGGCCTGAAGGACGTTAAGGGCGTCACCTCTCAGCGCTACAATGAGAGCTGTAGCCTTTTCTGTGTTGTTCCATTTATTTATGGAACAGGCCGCCTCGAACTGACGTAAGTAGGTGCTCCACGGGACCTTTCCGTCGAAGGTTGGGGGCGTCACTCTGCTATGTCCCGTTATTGATATTCCCGGTGTAACGGTGGGCGGGCGTTGGCGCAGCTCGGCAACTTCCTTTTGTAAGGCGTTGAATTTCTCCTCCACCCCCATCAGCGGGCGTTGGCACAGCTCGGCAACTTCCACTTGTAAGGCGTTGAATTTCTCCTCCACCCCCATCAGCGGGCGTTGGCGCAGCTCGGCAACTTCCACTTGTAAGGCGTCGAACTTCTTTTCCACTGCTGCGACTTCCTCACGCAGGCCCTGTTCTAATTTCCTTTGGCTCTCCTCTAATTTCGTCAGCAGACACTCTTCCAGATTTTTCTGGCCATCCAGAAATTTGGCGCTTAGGTCCTCTGCTAACTTATTCTGGCCGTCCTTCAGGTCCTCTGCTAACTTCTTCTGGCCATCCTCCATCTTCTTCTGGCCGTCCTCCATCTTCTTCTGGCCGTCTTCCATCTTCTTCAGGCCGTCTTCCATCTTCTTCTGGCCGTCTTCCATTTTGGTTTCCATGCCACTTAACTTTTCTAGCAATGCTGCCAATTGCGCCTCCATTTTCGTTGTTTGTCTTGTAAAGGGCATGCACTCACAGGAAAATTAGAGAAAATGACCTGCTCGGGTTTTGAAACCAGGACCGTCAGGTGTTGTGCTTGAGTTCGTAATCCCGCTTCTGACACCAGTTGTTACGTGCCACCCCCCTAGTGGCACTTTTGTTAACTGGATTACGGTGGGTAGAAAGCACAACACCAATTACTGCTTTAAAGAAATAATTAACTATATCGTGGCCAGAAAGATACACTACTCAACAGCAAATACAAGCAATTATTACCTTACTCCAGTTTCCTCACGTCGAGAATACTTCCCCTTACACTTGTCAACAGACCACAGTTAATCCTCACGCTAATGAGGCCGGCCCCGTACGCTGGCTGGAAATAGCTGCACTAGGTCTGTCACTCACTGTTTTGCAACTCACCACAATGACCTTTGTCGCACTAGGTAAGCACACTCGCTCAAAACACAGGCAGTCCCCTGTAAGCTCCTCACTCCCTTCGCTGTCAAGAGAATCGGCATCACTAGGGGTTTCGCAAGTCACCACACTTCTGTCGCCCAGGATAAGCGCTCGCACTCGCTCGTAAAACACAACAACGACCACTGCTTGACAGGTCGCTCTTATATAGCAGGCCGGTGACTCAATAAATGCTTCTAGACCCATCCAGGGTTCACGGCTTCTCGAGGCTTCCTCCACTGGCTGAGTCATGAATATTCTGGACCATCCCTTTGTCCTAGTAGCCCTGTTGCATAAGGCGCACGCAATACACGAGGCAGGGCACAGCCCAGCCCTGTGGCAGTTGTAACTCATGCGGCGAGCGATGACACAAACTCACAGCCGTAACAATATGTTATATTACTGTATATTATACTGTCCAATCCTGGCATGGAACAAGCGACCACACAAGTCACATAGTATTGCTGGAGGAGGACGTGGTTGGGCTGCTCGAAGTTTCCTAGCTTGACGCTTGGCCTCTTCATGTGTGCGTCGATCCCTTTCAAACGTCTTTACAGTATCCGAGATGGTACGGCGCCAAGTTGAGCGGTCTTCAGCCAGCATGTCCCAGGTTTGTGAATCAAGACCTGTCAATTTCAGGGTCTGCTTAAATTGGTCCTTGTAGCGCCTCTTAGGACCACCATGAGGTCTGGTGCCATAGCATAACTCACCATATAGCATTTGACGAGGTAATCTCACATCATCCATCCGATGGACATGACCAATCCATCTAAATTGGTGACCTATTATGGATGATTCTATGCTGTTGATTTGAGCCTTTTCCAGAACAGCAATATTGGTAATGCGGTCTTCCCATTTAATCCTAAGGATTGATCTAAGTTTTTGTAGGTGGAAACGCTCAAGCTTCCTAAGATCACGTCGGTAAAGGGTCCACGTTTCACAACCATACAACAATGTACAAATGACTACTGCTTTGTACACCATAAGCTTTGTACTCATAGACAGATCTTTATTCATGAAGACCCGGTGCGCTAATCGTCCATACGCTGTGTGGGCTGCGCCAATTCTCTTATCCACATCCTGCTCACAGGTACAGCTCACAGAGATGGTACTGCCCAGGTGCGAGAAGTGGTCAACCTGTTCTAATGGCAAATTTGAGATGGAGATATTGAACTGAGGAAGAGGTGTGCCTGGTGAAGGTTGTGCCAAGACTTTAGTCTTATTGACATTTATGGTAAGACCAAAGCGATCACATGCACTTTTGTAACAATTAACTGACTCTTGCAGCTCTTCTGGTGTGAGAGTTGGTGACGCAGCATCATCTGCATACAACATGTTAGTAACCTTAGTAACCTGAGTTTTCCTCAAGGAGCGGAGACGAGTTAGGTTGAAAAGCCCTCCATCAAAACGATACTTGACCTCCACACCGGGGATGTTTGTGGGTGAATCATAAAGCATTGCAGCCAAGTACAATGCAAAAAGTGTTGGAGCCAGTACACATCCTTGTTTCAGTCCATGGGTAATGGGAAATTCATCGGACATCTTATTCTGATGGCAAACCTGACCTGTCATGCCTTGATTAGATCTACAAATCGCTGAGGGCAACCAAACCGCTTCAGCACTGCCCACATGGCTGGTCTTGGAACCGAATCAAATGCCTTTACCAAGTCATAAAAGACTAAGAAGAGTGGATTCTGTTGTTCTCTACATTTTTCTTGTAGCTGTCTCACACAGAAAATCAAGTCAATTGTGCTTCTGGAAGTTCTAAATCCGCATTGTGACTCTGGGAGGATCTTCTCAGAGATAACCTTGAGGCGGTTAAGTAGAATTCTTGCAAGATTCTTCCTGTACAATTACGTTAATACACTAAAAAGTACTGAATTATTGCCAAATCTAAAATTATTTAAATTTATTTAAATGTATTATACTATCTGCAAATTAGGCATCACTGTTTACAGTATGAAAACTAAACTTGTCACACATTTTTTTAGAAAAATATTCTGCTATTTGTACATTAATTTTCTGTAGAATTACAAGCAAAATAGTTATGTACTTCGTAAGTTATGGCAGCATATACGTATTTCCTGACTTAATACGAATCTCGACCAGAATTATCAAATATCCGCCGAGAACACGCAATTTCTGATATCTGTTGATTTTGTCATATTGGGTGAGTTCATTAACAGTGATGGCTAACTTCACCCGTGGTAGACGTGGGTTTGAGCCCCACCGTCGGCCGTCCTTGAATAATGGTTTTTCGACGTTTCCCATTTTCAACTACAGGAAATTTCCGGGACGATACCTTTTTAATAGGCCATGGTCACATTTTTTCATCTCCTTGACCAATTTCATTCAACTTTCAATGACTCCTCTCGTGAGCTTGGCGTCAGGATGAGCATCCGGCCATAGAAACCAACCGCTGCAAAGAAATTAATCGGTTTGTATACGGGGATAATAATATTATTACGGTTTAGCCAATAAAATATCGTCCGTCGTTTCCAGGCTTCCTCTTCCGTGGGTTACTGAATGATGTGACAGGTTTCAATTAATTTTTCTGTAATGCTGGCCATTTCTGAATGAAACACTCGGAACAAAAAAACCTGCAGGCTGCAGCCGAACCTGACAAACCGTATATGGCCGTGAAAGGCACGGACGATCGCTGCAACAGGTCGAGGGGGCTGCGTTCAGGCCGGTGTGGTATGTTCATCCGCAATTGAAAAGCACGTGCTACATCTGGCCGCCAGACGCAAGCAACAATGGCCGCAGCGGTGCCCGTCCTGGTATGTTCGGACCAAGTGCAACAGGCATGGAACTCCATGGAACACAAGCTGACATCCGGCACCTATATGACACAATGCAGGTTGCATTCAACAGTGTGGCGATTATACCGGTCATTAATGGACCAGCATGGAACATCTGCGATGGCTTTTCTCGCGCGGGCATTAATTTGTTGTCTTGTACCTTTAATCAATTAAATGTTAGCTCGCCAAATATATTGCCGAAATTTCCGTACTCTACATTCCTTATTTCAAGGTGTTGGGATAATTTTCCGCCAGTGTATTATGAAGAATGTAGCCTTACGAACACTCTTTGGAGACGCTGCAGTTGTAACAAAAGGGACCCGATGGGAACAATTCCAGATTGAAGAAAATGTTATTTCACTCCTACAATCCATTTAAGATTTTAGGCCGCGCCTGTTGTCCGCTGATGATCCTGACTTGGTAAACCTAGCCGAAACCCCGCAACAGACATGGCCCAAAAGTCCTGAAAGGATTGCTGGAGTATAATAAATGGCGTAAAAACCAGTATGTCAAAATTTATCTCATTTATTTTTCACCCAGAAATACTCTACTATTCGACATCAGATTCGTGTTTCAGATGGTGGCCAACTTCAGGCTACGCCCGCCTCCTTCCCAATCCTACATCAATTACGTATACAGTATACCCACTTGTACAGACACAACAGTAACACAGGTTATCAGAGTGATTTTAATTATTTTTTTCATCTTCATCTTATTATTATTATTATTATTATTATTATTATTATTATTATTATTAATAATAATATTATTATTATTAATAAAAGCCTCCGTGGCTTAGGCGGCAGCACGCCGGCCTCTCACCGCTGGGTCCGTGGTTCAATTCCCGGTCACTCCATGTGAGATCTGTGCTGGACAAAACGGAGGCAGACAGGTTTTTCTCCGGGTACTCCGGTTTTCCCTGTCAACATTTCATTCCAGCAACACTCTCCACTATCATTTCATTTCATCTGTCATTCATTTAATCATTGCCTCAGAGGAGTGCGTCAGGCCTCGGCAGCCGGCACAGTCCATATCCTCGCCGCTAGATGGGGGCTTCATTCATTCCATTCCTGACCCGGTCGGGGACTGGAAGCAGGCTGTGGATTTTCATTTTCATTATTATAATTATTATTATTATTATTATTATTATTATTATTATTATTATTATTATTAATTTGATTTCAGCTGCTTCTGGATCTTAATATTTGCCCAGTACGCCTACATTCTATCATTATCCTCCTCCTGGATCCGTTATGTATGGTGACTCTTAAAACCCGTGAAATTCTTAATTTTGGCTTTGTATGTTTCCCTGTTCTAGTTTTAGCTTCAGATATAGCCATTTCTTCTAGGTCCTTCTTCACCTGCTGATACCAGCGAGCTGTGGTTTTCCTGGTGGCAAACAATTTCATTATCTGTTTGGTTAATATAATGCAGTGGTTCTTAACCGGTGGTCCGCGGACCACCGAGTGCCTCGGGAATGATCCGCGGGAGAGAAGCGCTCACCAGCACGTTTAAAAAAGTGAGCAATAAATGGGGATCTTTAAAACGATGTGCGTTGAACGAGAATCGTCCGAATGTATTCGCGGAGATGACTATCAGGTTTTGAATTGACGTATCTTTAAAATAAGTGTTATTGAGGAAGGGTTACAAATGATAAGGTGAATTGGGGAGCGGGGTCCGTCCATGATTCAATTTCAGGCTGAGTGGTCCGCAGACTTCTACGGGTTCAGAACCACTGATCTAATGTATAGATTTGAAGCCATCCTTTTTCAGTGTTGCCTGTACAAAATTGTTAATTTGTAGCTTTTCAGTCGGTCAACACGATTGTGCCCAATGAATGGGAGGAGTACAAGATATATACTGCTCAAAAAAATTAAAGCACCACTTTTTTCAAAGGCCACAAAATTTTGAAAAGTTGACCTACAAGCTCGAAATCTCAGTATGACGTTTGTCCTGACGCCTACCAAGCATATGCTTCAGCACAACTCCCCAACTTGAGTAGTTTCGGGGTAGCAACC
Organism: Meconema thalassinum; assembly: GCA_946902985.2. NCBI lineage: Eukaryota > Metazoa > Arthropoda > Insecta > Orthoptera > Tettigoniidae > Meconema > Meconema thalassinum. Next base: position 185,203,637 of record OX336393.1, read on the forward strand.
CGAAAAACAGCCCATTTTCGAAAACCGCAAATTGAAGTTTGCGAAAAACGCTGCAGGACTTGTCGCAGGTTGCCAAAGCAGTAAAAAATGAATGTGTCTTGCTCTTAAAGGTTCCACAAACACGTAGAAATCGTTACATTTGACTTTTGGGCATTTTGAACCCCCTTCATCATCCCCTAAACATGGACTACCATTGGGGGCGTCTGAGAAGGTACCGGGTGTGTTTAACCATCTGAAAACCTGCACACCGTCCTCAGTTGCTGATTGCAGTAAGTTCTTAAGGCCTCCGGCAATGTCCACACCCCCTAACACCCTCAACTGGCATGGGACCAAACCACCCCCTCTCGATTCATCCCTAAGGAAGGTTTTAATCGAGATGTTTATCAGTGCTGTGAATGCGGGGGTCTTCCCCTACCGTTTCAAAAAAGGAGCTGTGCCTTTGTCACCACCCCTTCCCCTGCAACCCCCGTTTGTATGGTTTTTCGAATCAGGCCCTTTTTAATGGCTGAAACGAGGTCTTAATCGCTGAAAGGGCTGTAAAGGTCCTTAGAAGTAATGGTGACACGAAATCAACCCCTTCCGATCGATGATTGACATTCCGTCCCCCAAATTCGAAATTGTTGCACCCCCAACCCTCCCTGTCTGGACGCGTAACGCGTCATGGCAGAGTTTTCAGAGTTGGATGGAAATGAAGCTTATGGCCTGACATGGAGCCCAAAACAGCAGGTTGGATGGAAGTTCATCGGTAGGGTGGGAAACGGGACCAAAAAGTTTTCAAAAAAGTTAACAGCCTCTAGTAAGTACACCAATGCATAGGCAACCCACATCACGTCATTTTTCTCTCATAGCCAAACTTTGTAACCTATTGCCGATCATAGGCAACCCACACGCACGGACGTGATGTGGGTTGCCTATGCATGGGCGTACTTACTGTAGGTTGTACTCTTTTTTGAAAAATGTTGGTCCCGTTTCCCAACCTACCGATGAATTTCTATCCAACCTGCTGTTTTGGGCTCCATTGCAGGCCATAAGCTTCATTTCCATCCAACTCTGAAAACTCTGCCATGACGCGTTACGCGTCCAGACAGGGAGGGTTGGGGGTGCAAAAATTTCGAATTTGGGGGACGGAATGTCAATCATCGATCGGAAGGGGTTGATTTCATGTCACCACTACTTCTAAGGACCTTTACAGCCCTTTCAGCGATTAAGACCTCGTTTCAACCCTTAAAAAGGGCCTGATTCGAAAAATCATACAAACGGGGGTTGCAGGGGAAGGGGTGGTGACAAAGGCACAGCTCCTTTTTTGAAACGGTAGGGGAAGACCCCCGCATTCACAGCACTGATAAACATCTCGATTAAAACCTTCCTTAGGGGTGAATCGAGAGGGGGTGTATTGGTCCCATGCCAGTTGAGGGTGTAAGGGGGTGTGGACATTGCCGGAGGCCTTACGAACTTACTACAATCAGCAACTGAGGACGGTGTGCAGGTTTTCAGATGGTTAAACACACCCGGTACCTTCTCAGACGCCCCCAATGGTAGTCCATGTTTAGGGGATGATGAAGGGGGTTGAAAATGCCCAAACGTCAAATGTAACGATTTCTACGTGTTTGTGGAACCTTTAAGAGCAAGTCTCATTCATTTTCGACTGCTTTGGCAACCTGCGACAAGTCCTGCAGCGTTTTTCGCAAACTTCAATTTGCGGTTTTCGAAAATGGGCTGGTTTTCGGGGTGCTACCCCGAAACTACTCAAGTTGGGGAGTTGTGCTGAAGCATATGCTTGGTAGGCATCAGGACAAACGTCATACTCAGATTTCGAGCTTGTAGGTCAACTTTTCAAAATTTGGTGGCCTTTGAAAAAAGTGGTGCTTTAATTTTTTTGAGCAGTATAATAGTACATTGTGCAGCGAGCCTAAAATGGCAATAATTAAGACACAAGTATACGAGTATCTTAATTACCATTATAGGCGAGTTGCATACGACTGTTTATGTTCGACGATAATTATTAAAACTATGTTATGTTCGAACATAAATAACTGTCGAGATTTCGCCAGTTTTATGTACTGAACAGAGCGCATGGGACGCAGAGAATGCCTTGTATTTGACCATGGCCTCCTCGATTACCCTACTATGACACTAGGCCAGGCAGTGAAATTTAAATTAGAAGGCCGTGGAACTCAGCGCATCTAATTATCTAATTGGTCAAACAACTGTTTCTTGAACTCTGAGTGGTGGGAGAAATGGATTCATAGTGAAAAATAGTGTTATAATGAGCCTCATTATAGTACAGTTTTCTGACATATAATAGTCAGGGTCGAATATAAACATGTAAACACACTCCTGAAAAATATATTACATGTATTAATTAGAATATCACAAATAATGAGGCAGTTTAGGATTACGCGTTTCGACCCTCAAGTCACCATCACCATATCCTGATCACTGTGTAATGGTTAAAGTTTACACTAAATAATAATTTATTTATTTAATTAATTTAAGTTGCTACTACAGTATTGTATTTAATTAATTAATTATTTAGTGTAAACTTTAACCACTACACAGTGATCATGATCTGATGATGGCCACTTGAGGGTCGAAACGCGTAATCTTAAACTGCCCATTATTTTGTGAATGCTTGCCACAGTGGGTGAGTGGTTATCGTGTCTTACTACCAATCCCAAGCTTGCAGGTTCGCTCCTGGCCGTGGTAAGTGATTTCTGAAAGGCGACAAAAATCACGACATGCATGTCATACGATGTTGGCATGTCACAGAACCCATTTCAATTCAGTAGGCCGTGTTCATAATGGTAAAATTAATGTCGGCATTTTCCGCCAACACAAAGTTCCTCCATTCCCTACTAGAATGCGCTATAGTGTCAAGGAGCTTAGACATCTAACCTCATTGACTTTCATTGCGTTCCAAGGAACGACGAAATTCGACATGCAAGCTGCCCTCTGGGTGTCAAATAAAGCTTGCACCCGGCACACGAGGCCATACGATATTATTAATTTTGATAAACTAATTAATACATGTAATTTTTTCCAGGAGTGTCGTTACATATTTATAATTTTGTAACCCGCCCATTCATTGTGTTGACCGACTGATGAGTAGTATATATGTCCAACGAACATGGCCCTTCATTTGCGGATGGTGTGGGAGATTTTATGCAATCTGCGGTATAATAATTATTGGTTCCCTTTTATTCCATACAACCCATCTTCTGTTCTTTGAGGTCCAAGTATCTTCCTAAGAATCTTTCTCTCTTTGATCCTTTATTATATAATGTTTTACATTTCAATTGAGCCTCTATGGACTGCATATTAACAACCCATTTACTTTGTGTCTAGATCTTGTTCATCTACCGCCCTTGACATCCTCCCAGTGTTTTAAGTCTCGATACTATTATTATCTTTATTATCTGTCGAATTATTATTGTGAGCCTCCGTGGCTTAGGCGGTAGCACGCCTCCTCTCACCGCTGGGTCCATGGTTCAAATCCCGGTCACTCCATGTAAGATTTGTGCTGGACAAAGCGGAGGCACCCAGGTTTTTCTCCGGGTACTCCGGTTTTCTCTGTCACAAATTTTATTCCAGCAACACTCTCCACTGTCATTTCATTTCATCTGTCATTCATTTAATCATTGCCCCAGGGGAGTGCGACAGGCTTCGGCAGCCGGCACAGTTCATATCCTCGCCACTAGATGGGGGTTTCATTCATTCCATTCCCTGACCCGGTCGGAGACTGGAAGCAGGCTGTGGATTTTCATTTTCATCTGTAGTATTACCGGATCATGGTGATCGAGAGCGCTAACGCGCTACCTTGTGCCTCACCGGCATCAGGAGAGCGTGGGTTCTAATACCACCTCGGCCGTCCTGAAAATGTTTTTTGTAGTTTCTCATTTTCACCACCTTTCAATCGGTCCACGGCCGACTTCCTTCCAAAATCACTTCCTTGGCCCTTTTATAATTAGACCCAAGTTAGGGGTTGCCTGTCTGATCGGTCAGTCACCATCCCCAGTTGTATCTGCTGACAAAGTGTGTTCAGCTCCCAGATACCGTATTTGGGACGGTAGAGGAATGATCACTCGCAGAGTCCGTGTGTGAAGCCAAGCCGGGAAGATAAGAGATGTTTAAAAGAATTTATTAATAGTATTAATAAAACATTTTCATGACACTATCAAACAGTAATTCAACCAGAGTGCCTGTATGCTTCGGAATGCCTAAGATTAACAACTAAAAAAGACATTGAAGAAATTGAAGAGAAAAAAAAGGAACGAAAGATGTTAAGAAAATTTCTCGGACCATAAAAATGTGCTGACGCATACCGATTACGTAATAACAAAGAAGTTTATAAAACATGCAACACAATCTGACATACCATACGAAAACGAAGGGTTAAATTGGACATGTTTCAAGAATGCCTGACGACAGACTAACTAAGAAAATGTTTAACCACTTCAACAAGCCCAATAGAAAAGGCAACTCTTATGAAAAAATTGTTTGCTAACACCAAGAAGGATCTACAACAAATGATCATCACTGATCAAGACATCTACAACAGAACCACTTTCAGAAATAAGACACACATTTGAGGGGTTCCTAGAGCCAGAAACAGCGGCCAAGAAGAAACAACATTGGACAGCTGAAAGGGAAGAAACTGTGAGCAAGAGAATGAAAGAAAACTGGCACCAAAGAAAACTGAAATCATGACGAGTTATTTACGTGGTCCTTAGTTGGTCAAAATCGATTATGATGATGATAACATTTTCATGTATACGACTTTACGTGGCTATTGACTACAACCAAGCCTCTAAATGATTATGATGATGATTATGTTAATTGTTGTTTTAAGGGGCCTAACAGCGAGGTTATCGGCCGCTAATGGTCTGGGTGATAGCGAAAATGTCAATGAAGTGGAAACCAGAACGAAATTTAAGTGACAAGAAAAATACTTACAAAAAGGAACTCAGATTGAAACTACTCACAAAATGGAGAGTGGTAACACAAAAGGGAATTTAGGACGAAAATATTCATAAAAGAAATAGATTGAAAAATACGCACAAAATATAGGTTAAGTTCAAAATACGTACAAAATGCAATGTACATTGGAAATACTTACAAAATGCAAGTGAAATCCAAAATACTTACAAAATGCAAATGAGATTGAAAATACGTACAAAATGCAATTGAGGTTCAAAATACTTACAAAATGCAATTGAAATTGAAAATACACAATGCAATTTAGATTGAAAAAATTCCTCTCGGCACGCCGGAAGGCGGAGGTAGATTTCACCGGGCAAACTAGGGGATAGGCTATAATAGGCAAAATATGCAGGTTTTCGTAGGAGGATCAGACCTCATTGATTGCAAGAAAGTATTTTACATTTAGAGGTTAATTAACTTTTTTTTTCGTTTTTGTATGCATATTTTTATCATTTTATTGTCTTATGGGGATGGTAACCTTCTTGTCATTTGGGGTTCATTTATATACTTGTGATCACACTGTCCTTATGCAAAGTTTGGAACTGATGTGTAACTATCTGACAGTCTGTTACTTCTTCACGCAAAATTTTATCTCCCGCAGAGATTTTTGTTGGTTCCTCAGTTTAGGGGCTGCGACAACGTGGTCATGTAACCCCGTGTACATTAGGTGTGTGTAGAATCTGATAAACGGTGTTAATTGTGATGACTGTATTAGTCTGTAATTCAGGTAAGGTCTGCAGACGGTCAATTTTAAGTAGTAGTTCCTAATTTTGTACCATATACTAACGTCAACGACACCTAGCTGTGAACTTGGCTACTAGATGCCACCGCAACCAGCAACTTGCAACGAGCGTTGGAACTTCTCCTCCAAAGGAAAGCATGCTGAGGGATTTTTAGCGCTCTTAGAAAATCCGACGACTTTGGCCGGCTTTGAACCAGCGACCTTGGGCATATAAGTATGATGGGGTGAGAGGCCAAGGGGGTACAAGTGTCAGAAAGTTACTTTTGAGGAAATCGAGGTTAAAGTTTAGAAGGGATAATTAATTCCAGGACATACATATGGAAATATTGTTTGGATAGCATTTTAAGATAGTGTTTTATGTGTATGTGCCTAATTTTACTGTAGCAATAATTTCCATCAGTCGACAGGTACCATTGAAACAGTGATAAGTGGTATCACTTGTATCCCTTGACTTCCAAGTGAGAAATGAAAAGGTAGGAGGTGAAAAGAAAATTCTATGACTTTGCAAATCTACTAGTTTAATATGAACCAAAATTAAATACAGGGCATTTTGTCTCTTGAAACGTATAAAATGAACTATAAAATACTTAAAATTATCTTTTCAGTTTTGTTGAAATTAAGAAAAAAAAACTAACTCTACATTTCTTGATGCATATCCATAATCTGAATCACTGTCAAAGATATTGTCAATTGCATTGTCTGAGTAATTGCTCTTTGGGAACCTGTGTTCTTCATCTTGTGCTGCACATGTTGGTTCTGAGACCTGTAACTGGTTCGTTTCTGTTCTGTCTTTCCTCCACGCGCTTCGATCGTCTCTATGCTCTTGTGGACTGACTTGGGCACTCAGTTGTCTGTAGAATCTGTGATGTACAGGAGGAACGAATGGTAGAAGGTTGAGTAAATCTTTGTACGTATTTTCTTTAATTTTTGGTGACGTTGACCTGTGAGTAAGGGGTGGCAATGTCTGAACACAACGGCCAACCGCTTTAGCTTTCATGTTGTAAGTTAAGAATTCCATGTCTTCGTTGAATGTACATTTATAGAACAATGTCCATGGTTCATCCTCATTGAAGTGCAGCCATTGCATTGTTTGAATTCCCTTAACAGCTTTTGAAAACAATGGTTCAATCGCTTCTAAAGTGACAAAATCCTCGCCATCCATTTTTACTACCATAAATCGTTTTAATGACTTGGCAATTACATCCATCCTGTCTTGAGGAACGTTTCTTCGCCCACTCAATAATGCCAAAATTTTTGTCACACTCGTTATATGAATGACCAGAAAGAAGAACCTTGTGGTCAACAGTCTGAATGTGAGTATTGTTAACAACGTAGAGCCAAAATTTCACTATATAGTGGCCCTTGTTTTGTCCTCTCGCATTGTCACTAAATGCAGTCAGATGCGTGATGGTACGTTGCAAACAGTTAATAAATTTCAACAGACAGGACATGATCTCTTGAGATCCTCGAAAAGCTTCTCCCTCATGCCACATAAACTTAGAAGCATTTCCTGTTCCCAAATCATGAACACACAAATTATAAGTTCACAATTGTCGGGATTAGTACACCTTTGAGCATGTTAGTACTGGGGTTGGGAGCATCTTCGGCAAGTCAAAACATATAGCCAAATGTGTAGGATCATTTTCAACCAGTTTTTGTACATCAACCAGTTGTTTCCGAGTGCTTTCGGCTTTCCGTAGATGGACCTCCTATTCAACAATAGCATTACGTTTTTCATCAGGCAAACCATAGTCAATGGTATTTTGAAGCTTATCGCACGTGGCACACGTGTCTGTATGTGGCCTATGGAAGCTAATATTAAAGCATGTGTTCAAAATATGTCGGTAAAAGCTTTCTCGTACTGGTTCAGTTTGCTTTCCCTCACAAAAATCCTTATAAAGCTCATACAGTTTCCTAAGGTTTAGGTTAACGGTGAGATATTTCTTGTTAGGTGCTTGCAGTCGTGAATAATGGCTACTGTACTTTGGGAAGTTTCCGATGTGTCCCTTAACCAGGTCTACTTTAACTTCTTCAGTCTCATTGCCAGGTGTTTTCTTACCTCGTTGGTCCTTGGGAGAAATATTTGTAGTTGAGGTGCTTTTTTTCTCCAAACGTTTGTTATTCTCTTATTAGACACATCCTGGATCTTCAGAAAGAATTGTTTGCAAACACTTTTATCATTATATAACAAAGGAAATTGTTTTAGTTGGTCTAAGTAAAATATGTTTTTTCCATACATGGACGTCTCCTCATCATGATGATGTATTTCATTACATGACATTCGATGTTTTCCCTCTAATGCAAGACTATAAGCTGTTCGCTGGAAGCAGCTACAGACTCAGGCGAGTCGAACATGTCCTCGGACACTCCCGGCACTAAAAGCCATACGATAAATAAATAAATAAATAAATAATTGTGCCTATTAAGAGAGATATGATTAATGTTTCCCGAAAAAAACACTTTTTTCCACCCCTTTGGTCAATGTTTGGTGACATCAAAAACTTTTCAAACATACATTTTTGGCACTTATCCGACACATATTATGAACTTTGAATGGATTCGATATTTCACGTATTAAGAGAGTTATAGCGATATTTCACTTTTTCGAAAAGAAAAGCCCCCCATATTCACCCCCTTCAACCGATTTTGCCCATTAACGAACTCGACCGATATTTTAAGGGGTTACATATTATGTAAAACATTCAAAGTGATTGGTGCAAAATTACGGCAGTTATCGTGTCCACGAGAAACTGATATATATGCATATATATACACACACATATATATAAACTTTTGAACTGACGGTGGTTTGGGGGTCTGGGGGATGTGAAACGCGAAGATATGTCGAAATTTTCCGGAAGTCGAAACATGGCACCCATTGCAATAGTTAGCTATCTGATGAAATCTACCTAAAATAGGCTACATAATTAAAAATACTACCATCAACGACACCTAGCTGTGAACTTTGCTACTAGATGCCACCGGAACCATCAACTCGCAACGAACGTTGGAACTTCCCCTCCAAAGGAAAGCATACTCAGGTTTTTTAGCGCTCTTAGTAAATCCGACGACTTCAGCCGGGTTTGAACCCGCGACCTTGGGCATAGAAGTTCTGCATGCTACCAGTTCATATACCGAAGTCGCTTCCCACAGACATATGAAAACTGAATGTGATCTCGTGCAGTGGCGTTGTCATAGCAACTGCTGATGGCTCATACCTTATCAATTGTAAGTAAAGTTGTCATGGCAACCTCTCTTGGCACTTGGCATTTTCTTATAATTTAAATCATTTTGCTCACCCCGTGGCGTAATGGTGGGTCATATCGAAAATTCTTTCAGACAAACGTTTTAGGTAATTATTGGAGGAATATTGTCCATTTTGTACGGTTTTGAAATTGTGCCTATTAACAGAGATATGATTAATGTTTCCCGAAAAAAACACTTTTTCCCACCCCTTTGGTCAATGGTTGGTGCTATAAAAAACTTTTCAAACATAAATTTTACGGCCTTATCCGACACATAGTATGAACTTAAAATGGATTCAATATTTCAGATATTAAGAGAGTTATAGCGATATTTCAATTTTTCGAAAAAAAAAAGCCTCCCATATTCACCCCCTTTGGCCGATTTACCCCATTAACGAACTCGACCGAGATTTTATAGGTATACATATTCGGTAAAAAATTCAAAGTGATTGGTGAAAAATTACGGCAGTTATCGTGTCCACAAGAAACTGATATACATATATATATATATATATATATCGGTAATCGGTATTCTGCCCGAAGGCAGGTCCGAGCCTCCGAAGAGGCTTCCCCCAGCCGGAGTTAACGTGCGGTAGGGTGGCCAGGGCCTTTCCGCTCCTCCTTATGTTGGCCAACAGCGCGCAGTACCTAGAACCGGCATACCATCCAAGTTCCGACTGCGCCCAATGTTGCTTAACTGTGGAGTTCTCATGGGATCCGGTGTTTCAACACGGCTAGGCCGTTGGCACATATATACACACATCAAAAAAAGTTTTGCATCACCTCGGTTCCCAGATCTCCGGCATATAGACGTTGACTGTGTATATTGTATCAAAGATTCAGTCCCTTTGACTGTTCATAGATGTCACTAAAACTGCTCAAAGATGTAAACAACCATGCATGAGCAGGGCCTATTAGACGGAGGGGGTACGACAGCCGATCAGTTCCAGTCATTCCACCAGGACGAAGGTACGCTGCTCATGTTGTCTGTAGTTCTACCATGCCCAGAAGGTCAATACCGCAGTTCGATCGCGTCCGCATTGTTACTTTGTGTCAAGAAGGGCTCTCAACAAGGGAAGTTTCCAGGCGTCTCAGAGTGAACCAAAGCGATGTTGTTCGGACATGGAGGAGGTACAGAGATACAGGAACTGTCGATGACAGGCCTCGCTCAGGCCGCCCAAGGGCTACTACTGTAGTGGATGACCGCTACTTACGGATTGCCGCTCGGAGGAACCCTGACAGCAATGCCACCATGTTGAATAATGCGTTTCGTTCAGCCACAGGACGTCGTGTTTCAACTCAAACTGTGCGCAATAGGCTGCATGATGCGCAACTTCACTCCCGACGTCCATGGCGAGGTCCAGCTTTGCAACCCCGACACCATGCAGCGCGGTACAGATGGGCCCAACAACATGCTGAATGGACCCCACAGAATTGGCATCACGTTCTCTTCACCGATGAGTGTCGCATATGCCTTCAACCAGACAATCGTCGGAGACGTGTTTGGAGGCACCCTGGTCAGGCTGAACGTCTTAGACACACTGTCCAGCGAGTGCAGCAAGGTGGTGGTTCCCTGATGTTTTGGGGTGGCATTATGTGGGGCCGACGTACGCCACTGGTGGTCATGGAAGGCTCCGAAACGGCTTTACGATACCTGAATGACATCCTCCGACCCATAGTGCAACCATATCGGCAGAATATTGGAGAGGCATTTGTCTTCATGGACGACAATTCTCGACCTCATCGTGCACATCTTGTGAATGCGTTCCTTCAAGATAACGACATCGCTCGACTACAGTGGCCAGCATGTTCGCCAGACATGAACCCTATCGAACATGCCTGGGATATGTTGAAAAGGGCTGTTTATGGACGTCTTGACCCACCAACCACTCTGAGAGATTTACGCCGAATTGTCGTTGAGGAGTGGGACAATTTGGACCAACAGTGTCTTGATGAACTTGTGGATAGTATGCCACGACGAATACAGGCATGCATCAATGCCAGAGACGTGCTACTGGGTATTAGAGGTAGTGGTGTGTACTGCAATCTGGACCACAAATGCTGAAAGTCTAGCTGTATGATGGTACAACATGCAATGTGTGGGTCTCAAGAGCAATAAAACGAGCTGAAATGTTGTTTGTGTTGATCTCTATTCCCTTTGTATTTAAAGGTTCCGGAACTTTTGGAACCGAGGTGATGCAAAACTTTTTTTGATGTGTGTATATACATACATAAATTGTATATAAACTTTTGAACTGACGGTGGTTTTGGGGTCTGGGGGATGTGAAACGCGAAGATATGTCGACATTTTCTGGAAGTTGAAACATGGGACCCATTGCAATAGTTAGCTTTCTAATGAAATCTACCTGAAATGCACATTTCAGATTCCAAATAATCACAAAGTGCGATTGATATTCAATATATGGTACTTACAAAATGCAATTGAAATTTAAAATGCTTACAAAATGTATGTTAGATTCAAACTCCTTAATTGGATGGTCAATACTTACAAAATGCAATTTAGTTTGAAAATACTTACAGAATGTAATTTAGATTCAAAATACCCACAAAATGCAATGGACAATCAGAATACTTGCAAAATGCACACCCACCAAAATGCAATTTTGATTGAAAATACTTGCAAAAAGCGGTTTAGGTTGAAAATATAAAATGCAATTGAAATTCAAAATACTCACAAAAGTCCCAGCCCCTATATTGAAAGACTTACTAAAAAGCAATTTAGATTGTCAATCCTTACAAAATGCAATTGAGGTTGAAAACACTCACAAAATGCAATTTAGATCGAAAAGACTTACATAATTCAACGGAGATTGAAAACATCAACAAAATGGAGGGTAGATGCAAAAAACTAAATGGAATTTAGATACACGGGGAGCCAATGAACAAAAACGGTGCGGGAATCTTAAAGGTAAAAGGAAATATAATGAAAAGAAAACAAGAGGTCTGGCCCCTCGAAGAAGGAGGGATCAGGAAAGATGAGACAAAAGGCCAATTATGGCGGGAAAGTGAAAGGCTCCCTAGGCCTCGGATACCCTAATACCGTCGGGGTCGGAAAAGAACAAGAGTTGACCAAGGGAGGTCGACAGGAAAGAAGACGGAGAGAAGCCTGGCACAAGTAAGTGGAAGCAATGCCGGACTCAGCTGGGGTCCCGTGGTCGCCACCCCAGCCTCTAAATGAAAAAGATATCTGCAGGCTAGAAGGGATCATCCCTAATATACGGTCCCAGAAACACATTGCTGACACATGAAGTCGGATAAAGTATCTATTTTTGTATTTCATTTTCAATATGCTGCACCAATAACTCCTTATTAAATTTACGTGCTCACGTAGCATCCCCAATTTTATGGTCCGCTATTTTCTATCGATCCGCAGCTGCAGTGAAGGGCCATTGACATTTCACCTTACCACTCCTCCGCCCACACCTATGCTCCATTAGGCAACAAATCACACACAGAGACATCTCCCACCTGCCACCGTTTCCATTTCAATTTGGTATTGCCTTTGACGTCGCGGGAAAGCCAACATTCCATCACAGATCGAGAAATCTGATGCAATTGGATCTGAGTGTATTCCATTTGCTTAAACCATAACATAATAATAGAAGATTTTGATGTAATGCGTCACCCAGAAAACTTCTCACTTCATCGTCCAACGAGAGATTGGAAACTCACTACTAGTGGGACTAGGGTTAGTGACGATAGGGCACCAGGTGAGTCTAGCATTGCTATCACTCGCCAGTCCCAGACTTTCATCTTTCCTAGTGCTTGCCACAGTGGGTGAGTGGTTAACGTGTCGGTCTACCATTCTCAAGCTTGCAGGTTCGCTCCTGGCCGTGGTGAGTGATTTTTTTTTGAAAGGCGGCAAAAATTACGACACCCTTGTCATACGATGTTGGCATGTCAAAGAACCCATTTGAATTCAGTAGGGCATGTTCATAATGGCATAATTAATCTCGGGAGTTTCCGCCAACACACAGTTCCTCATCTCTCTACTAGAAAGTGCTAGTGTGTTCAAGGAGCTTAAATATTTAACCTCCTTGACTTTCATAGTGCTTCAAGGAACAACGAAATTCGACATGCAAGCTACCCTCTGGGTGTCAAATAACAATGCTTGCACCCGGCATCCGAGGTCATACGATATTATTATTATTATCTTTCCTGGTGACTTCCCTGGTCAAAACTTGTTCTCTTCAGATTCCGATGGTATTATATTCGACCTTCCATTTCTTGCACTTGTCTGCTACTGGCTTTATTTGCTTCGCTTCATTTCGTAGTGGTTAGCGCTCTTGGCTGTCACCCGCGGAGGTCCGGGTTGGATTCCCTGCTCTGCCAAGAAATGCAATTCTTGTGTGAAGGCTTGAACGGAGTACACTCAGCCTCGTGAGGCAAAACTAAGAAGAGAAGGGTTTGATTCCCACCTTAGCCATTCTGGAAGTGGTTTTCCGTGGTCTCCCCACTTCTACTCCAGGTGAATGCCGGGATAGTTCCTAACTTAAAGCCACGGCCACCTACTTTCCAATCCTCATAAATATTAAATTGTTCAAAAACTAAAAGAAACAGTAGCCTATAGCTTCATTTGGGCTGAATGAAATAAAAATTGCTTTTAGACCTACTGTTGTCTCACTAACAGCTTTACATTGCTCATAAAGGAAATATATTTTAATGGGGATAGTTGAGAAAGAATTACCATGCTTCGCTTTGCGGATGATATCGCAGTCCTGGCAGAAAACGAAGATGATCTGAATTATTCATTAGCAGAAATGGAATCCACCTTCAACAAATATAACATGAAGATCAACAAAATGAAAACCAAAGTTCTTCTCTGTAGCCGGCAGTATGAACCTCCTCGTTGTACTTTAAATGGGGAACAGTTGACCAATGTACAGGAGTTCACTTACCTTGGTAGCAAAATAACAGCAGATGGAAGAAGTAGAAGAGAAATAGTCAGCCGCATCAACAAAGCCAAAATAGCATTCAACAAGAAAGGAAAGCTCTTTACATGCAAAAATATTAGTATGATCCTCAGGAAACGTCTTGTGAAGATATATGTGTGGAGCGTACTGTTGTCTGGTAGTGAAACCTGGACTCTTGGCTTGGCTGATAAGAAAAGAATAGTAGCTTTTGAAATATGGTGCTACAGGAAAATACTAAAAATTCCATGGGTGGACAAAATCAGTCATGAAGAAACGCTGAAAAGAATTGGAGAGAAGCCATGTTTATGGAATATCTTACTCTCCGAAGAGACAATTGGATTGGGCATATCTTGGGGCATGAAAGTCTTCTGCACACAATACTGGAGGGCAATGTGGAAGGAAAGAACTGTAGAGGTAGACCACGGCTAGAATACATAAAACAAATCATTCACGACAAGGGTTGTGATAATTACTTGGACTTGAAGGGACTAGCCATAGACCAGAGTTCATGGAAAGCTGCTACAAACCAATCTTTGGATTGAACACCACAGCAGACGTTGAGAAAACCTAAGAATAACCTTTAGACAAGTCTGGCTTTTGACGAAATCTTAATTCAATACGAAAATAAAATATATCTTAATCCTCACTCAATTACGATTATTTATTATGTAAATCCTAACAAAATGCAAATCATTATTAAATGCCTAACATTCCAGGTAATTAATTACTGTATCTTGAAAAAGCAGAGCCTCCATGCCTTGGGCGGCAGCATGCTGGCCTCTCACCGCTGGGTCCGCGGTTCAAATCCCGGTCACTCCATGTGAGATTTGTGCTGGACAAAGCAGACGCAGACAGATTTTTATCCAGGTACTCCGGTTTTCCTTGTCACAAATTTCATTCCAGCAACACTCTCCACTGTCATTTCATTTCATCTGCCATTCATTTAATCATTGCTCCAGGGGAGTGTGACAGACTTCGGCTGCCAGCACAGTTCATATCCTCGCCGCTAGATGGGGGCTTCATTCATTCCATTCACTGGCCCGGTTGGTCGACTGGAAGCAGGCTGTGAATTTTCATTTTCATTTTTCATCTTGAAAAAGCATTGAACTTTTCTAGTTTTTGTAGAATCCCCAATATTTCACACTCATATACAGTATAACCCGACCTATCTGCTTTTTGGAGACAGCAATAATGTCTATACGTAGAGCTGGCCTTGAAGAGGAAGAAGAAGTGAAAATCCACAGCCTGCTTCCAGTCGACCTATGGGCAGATGACCTCGTAGTTCCACCCCTTAAAACAACAATAACTATCTTCCAGTCGACCGACCGGGTCAGGGAATGGAATGAATGAAGCCTCCATCTAGCTGCGCGGATATCAACTGTGCCAGCTTCTGAAGCCTGTCGCACTCCTCTTGGGCAATGTTTAAAAGAATGACAGGTGAAATGAAATGATAGTGGAGTGAATGAAATTTGTGACAGGGAAATCTGGAGTACCCGGAGAAAAACCTGTCTGCCTCCACTTCGTACAGCACAAATCTCACATGGAGTGACCGGGATTTGAACCATGGACCCAGCGGTGAGAGGCGGCGTGCTACCGCCTAAGGCACGGAGGCTAGGAAGAAGATTTATTTATCTCAAAAAGTCAATTTTGGACTTATCTGGTTTTTGGAATGAACCCTTCAACTGTAAGCATGCAGTGGAGTTTTGAATCCATTCTTTCAGTGTTGCCAATACAAACTGTCAGTGATAACTCTTCAGTCGGTCAACAGGAATTTGCCTAATGACTGGTCGGGGTACTATGTGTAAGATATAAATGAACGGCCTCACTAGTAAGTCTCATTTTGTTTCCTGTGTTATCAGTGCTGGATTAACCATAAGGCACAATAGGCAATTGCATGGGGCCCCCGGCTGTAAAGGAACCCAAAAAAATGAAAAAAAAATCCCACCAAAAAATGGAAAAAACATTAAGTTATTATTATTTTATTTTTTTAAGTCAAAGAAATTAGGTACCGAAAAAAATGTGAAACTCAGAATTACAGTTCTAATTTTCCAGTTTAATTTCTTGGTTTATACTTCGTCAAGTGCTGTTCGTAAATTCTCTCTGTCCGTGTTTTTCCCATAAACTTTATCTTCTTATTATACTTCCAATTCATAAATAACTTAACTACTGTTTGACACATTCCAAGTCAAACAAAATGCAGAAAAAAGTTTTTCTGAAAATGTACATATGATCTAAATTGTATTCATTATTCATTGTAAATTTTAAATAAAATCTCTTTCAAAGTTATGATTGACTTTTTATGAAGGGGGGGGGGGGTAAAAAAAAGGGGGAAAAGGGGCCTCAAATTAACAATTGCAAGGGCCACGGCGAGTCTTAATCCGGCACTGTGTGCTACGCATTGAGGCCTCTTTAATCTTGGTGAGCGAACGCGTCTCATTGTTGGGAGTTTACAGAGTCAGCCATTGATCGTGGCATGAAATCACCTCGCCTGCTTGTACCGCGTGTCTTCCTGAGAGACTGCATCTAATACGCTGTTTATAGCTCCAACTGCTAGGGAGGAGGCCTTACAGATTCTTTGTAAAAGAAACAGAGACAGGTTGAAGCAAATTTTAGCAGAGTGATTATTACGTACGCGCTACTTCCTACCACAGTATAATAACCCCTGGCACTACAGTCCTTGAAGTGCCTAGGCCTACCAAGCGACCGCTGCCCAGCCATTTGGCCTGAAGATATTAGGGTGACGCGGCCGTTAATCTTGGTTTCCGTGACCGGGGTGCTGCCTTACTCTCAGACAGCTACTCAATTGTCCTCGCGAGGCTGAGTGCACCCCGTTCCAGTCCTCACGTCAGTTTCTAAAATCCCTGACGGAGCCGGGAATCGAACCCAGGGCCTCCGGGTGAGAGGCAGGCGCGCTACCCCAACACCACGGGGCTGGCCCCTACCACAGTAAGTTGACAAATTGACTCTAAGTCTATTGTGTTGTTGTAGCTGTTGATTCATTTAGGTCTTGTGACATCGTGGTCATACAATCCAGTAGAATTTTGTCTGACAACCTGTATTATTGTAGTGTAGTAGTGTGTGTATTTGTAATTGAGACTAGGATTGGGAAAGAGGCGGCCATGGCCTTGAGTTAAGAACCTTCCCGGCTCTTACCTGGAGTAGAATTGGGAAACAATGGAAGACCATTTTCTCTAGGATGGCTGGGTTAGGAGTCAAACCCTTCTCCCCTCAGTGCCTTGCAAGGCAGTGTGTACCCCAATCCAATCCTCATACGAGAATTTCAGTATATTTCTTGGCAGAGGCAGGAATCGAACCCAGAACCTTCTTAATACGAATCGCTAGACCACAAAAGGTGACTCAAGTTAAATTTAAGTTAAGAAGAGCTAAGAATGAAATATACACAGCACAGCACATCGTGGGTGCAAAGAGTTACATACAAATTCACTATACTAACTCGTGGTGTAGTGGCTAGCATTCATATTTTCACCCATATTTACAAGTACATGTACATATTGTAAATATTTTCGCCCATATTTTCAGACATAGATTTTATAGCCCTAGTGTAATGGATTTGATGATGATCACTTGACGATCGGAACTGGTCATCCAAGTGTATTTATTAATCTCATGTAATTTTTTCAGGTTTAGGGTAAAACCTATCCCATTTGGATACATTCGTGTTGACTGACTGAAAAGCACCGAACTTTTGTTTATCATACTAAATTACTCATACACACAAATAAACGGGACTAAATTACAACGATGTCCAAGCCCCTCGAATGAAACAATATATTCACAACTGGAAAACAAAAAAAATGAATGGTCCCACATGAGTGCAGTTTTATTCAAATATTACACAGATTGCTCAGTATAAATGATCAGAATCAGAATCATACACCTCGTACAACAATTTCAGTATCTTGAGTAGTTTGCTCTACCTGCAATGCAGTCCTGCAATCATGCATAAAGGTGTCAGATGTCATCTTGGGAGGAAGTGATCCACAGTCATTTCCACCTGTTGTCGAAATAGGTCAAGAGGTGTTACCGGTAGTGCAAACCGGGCCAAACGCCGTCCCGTCGTGTTCCTCACATGCTCGATGGGGGACAAGTCTGGTCATCTTTTTGGCCATAGGAGTGAACGAAGATCTTGGAGAGTGCATTGGCAACGCGAGATATGTGTGAGTGTGTGCGAGCATTGCCCTGCTAGAAGAACACAACTCCCTGGCGTTGAAAGAACAGTAACAAATGGGGTGGATGATGTTCTGCACTGGGCCGGACGTAGGATGACAGGTTGAAGGAAGGAAGCTTGTAGTTTATCGTGGTTGTTAATCTCGCGATCATGAGCCACGGGACCTCCTTTTTACGTGGAATCCGAACCACAGGACATGGCATTTCACTTGGAAAATCTCAATGAATGAATGTGTTACCGTAGTTAATAGAGCAGGTTTAATTCTATATTCTATGAATTGATTTCGTTCAAGTTGAGATTGTTTAGTAATACGCCATACTACACTTAATTTAAACGCCATTTCGTCATGATACCGTATAAACTGGAATATGCCCTACGATAGAAAAGAAAATAAGTTTACCGAACCAATCGTAACAAACTTAATCTAACACTGAACCGAACTTAAATATGGTAATCCCGTATTTTAACATACATTGGCTAGCGAAAATTAACGTAGGCCTACTCTAGTTTATGATAACCTGATTTAACGTATCTGAACTTTGCCAAACTTAAATAACGGGTTAATAAATGACTGCATGACAGAGTTACCAAGAGGTACAGTAGTCTATATAATACGCTAAGGTATATGTTTCACAAAACTCAAGCTCCTAAACCAGAGGGAGTTAGAAGGAGTGGTTTATACCAAATTCTTCCAAATCGTCTCAATAGTACAGGAAAATTCTTGCATTTCTTGAAAAGTCAACGGAAATATATTTATTCGTTTATGAAGTGCTTTTAAGCAAATAAAGAAAACGATAGCCCCTGGAAGAACTGTTTCGCGTACAGCCCGCATAGCAATAGTGCCGGGCGGGTAGTCTGTACACAAGGGGCGCACACAACCCACAATTTGTTTAAAAAGTGAAATTAAACGAATAAACATATTTATAGAAGCCCGCATAACAGTAAAGCCAGGCGGGTGGTTTATACACATGCGAGAGTTCTCCTTGGGTCCGCTAGTTCTATTTTAAAAAAAACGTATACTTCAACATACCATGACTATAAGTATTGTTAAACTTGCCGGCAATGGAGCCGCAACGACTAAGCACAGTAGTGTGTTTCAATAAACCGAACACCGATGCAATGAGCCCGAAATATTCTGTTCGTTTGAGACTCGAACACAAGAGTATTGGCGTTAGGTTGGGCTGCACAAGACTGCGGACAGTTACACTCCACTGAATGCGCACCGCTGTCGGGCAACTACAGTAGATGAATGATGCAGTATGCATTGTCCAAACGAGCAAAGAGCAGTTATTGTGATTTCCCAATTCTACCCCGAACAAATTCCTGGCTGGCTCCTAATTTAAGACTATCGCCGCCTCGTTCCAAAGTCCAGCCTTATAATTGCAAATACACACACTACTACGGCCATCACAATGACATGGGTTATCAGACAAATTCCACAGACACACACAAGTACACGGAGCTACATGAGCACGAAGTCTCAAAGCTACTAAATAAATCAACAACAGCAAACAACTACGATTATGTTAATATTTTCTCTCCTTCATGGTTTATCCTGGAACCTATTTTGTCTCAGTGAATTTACTTACTAAACTACTTTTACTTGACCGCCTCGTTGCGTAGATGCTAGCACTCTTGGATGACACCGAGGAGGCTCGGGTTCGATTCCCGGCTTTGCCAAGAAATTTAATTCTGGTCTGAGGGCTGGAACGGGGTATAGCCCTACTCAGCCTCGTGAGGCAAGAGTGAGAAGAGGAGGGTTCGATTCCCACCTCATCCATCTTGGAGGTGGTTTTCCGTGGTTTCCCACTTCTACTCCAGGCGAATGCCGGAATGGTTCATAACTTAAGGCCACAGCCGCCTCCTTCCCAATTCTCATCTGAATTACAAATACGCACGCATAGTGTATATAGCTATCACAATAACACAGGTTATCAGACAAATTACACACACATACACACCCAAGTACACGGTGTGTATTACATGAACACGATGTCACAAAGCTCATGAATAAACAACAAATTACTTTCTTCCTTCCTTCCTTCCTCACATTCAATCATTTATTCATTTTTTTATTTTTTTGTTTATTTATTTACTAGCTGAATCCGTTGTAATTTTGTTTCTTGAAGTGCTTTTGAATACACAATTCTTTTTTTCAATTTCCGCTAACTGCCTCCAAACTATCGTAAAATGGATTAACTAATTTACAAACATTCGTGGGAACGTCCACAACAACTCACCAAAGTTTCATTGCAATCGGATAAATGGCATATGAATACATACGGAATTCCATTAATACGATTCGTGTGCTGTCACTCATTTGTTGAAACAACTCGTTCGCTACCAACTATGAAATGGATTTACTAAGTTAGAAACCTACACGTAAGTGCACACAACAACTCATCAAAGTTTCAATCACAATCGTTGAATGGTATATGAACGCATACAGGATTTTGTTGAAACGCTTCAAGCGTCGTCACTCAATTGTTGCATCTACTCGTGCGCTAAATATTGTTAACTGGATTTACTAAGTCGAAGCCCTTCCCTGGCGTGTACACAATAACTCATCAAAGTTTCATCGCAATCGGATGAATGGCATATGAACGCATACGGTATTTTTTTTAAACAATTCGCATGCCGTCACTCATTTGTTGAATCTACTCGTACGCTACCTATTGTAAAATGGATTTACTAAGTATGAAACCTTTCCAGGAGTGTACTCACCGATCCACCAAAATTTCATCGCAGTCGGATGAATGGTATATGAACGCATACGGGACTTTGTTGAAACGATTCGCGTGCCGTCGCACATTTGTTGAATCTACTCGTGCGCTACCTATCGTAAAGTGCATGACCAAAGCCAGAAACCCTTCCTGGAGTGTACACAACATTTCTTCAAAGTTTCATCGCAATCGGATGAATGTTATATGAACGCATACGGGACTTTGTTGAAACGATTCGCGTGCCGTCGCCCATTAGTTGAATCTACTCATGCGCTACCTACTTTAAAATGCATGTACTAAGCCAGAAACCTTCCCTGGAGTGTACACAACATCTCACCCAAGTTTCATCGCATGAACGCATACGGGACGTTGTTGAAACGCTTCGCAAGTCGTCACCCATCTGTTGAATCTACTCGTGAGCTACCTATTGTAAAATGGATTTACTAAGCCTGAAAGCTTCCCTGGAGTGTACATAATATCTCATCCAAATTTCGTCGCTATCGGGCGAATGGTATATGAAAGCATTTGGGACTTTGTTGAAACGCTTCGCGCGTCGTCGCTCATTTTTTGTATCTACTCGCGCCCTACCTATCGTAAAGTGGATTTACTAAGCCAGAAATCTTCCATGAAGTGTACACAACATCTCACCCAAGTTTCATCGCTATCGGACGAATGGTATATGAACGCATACGGGACTTTGTTGAAACGCTTGGCACCTCTTTGTTCATTTGTTGAATCTACTCGTGCGCTACCTACTGTAAAATGGATTTACTAAGCTTGAAACCTTCCCTGAAGTGTACATGATATCTCATCCAAGTTTCATCGCTATCGGACGAATGGTATATGAACGCATATGGGTCTTTGTTGAAACGCTTCGCACGTCGTCACTCATTTGTTGAATCTACTCGTGCGTTACCTATTGTAAAATGGATTCACTGAGCTAGAAACATTCCCTGGAGTGTACACAACTTCTCACCCAAGTTTCATCACTATCGGACGAATGGTAGCCTATATGAACGCATACGGGACGTTGTTGAAATGCTTCGCGCGTCGTCCCTCATTTGTTGAATCTACTCGTGCGCTGCCTATTGTAAATTGGATTTACTACGCCTACACATTTCTCGGGAGTGTGCACTACAACTCACCAAAATTTTATCGCAATCGGATGAATTGTATATGAATGCGCCATCACTCATTTTTTAATCTACTCGCGCGCTATCTATTGCGAAATGGATTAACTATGCCTATAACCATCCCGGAAGTGTGTACAACAACTCACCAAAATTTGATCGCAATCGGATGAATGGTTTATGAACGCATAAAAGACGAACAGACAGACATTCCTTTTTATTTATATACAAGCTGTACCCGGCATGCGTTGCAATGCCAATCAAAGAAAGTGTTGGCGTTGAAA
Organism: Meconema thalassinum; assembly: GCA_946902985.2. Taxonomy (NCBI): domain Eukaryota; kingdom Metazoa; phylum Arthropoda; class Insecta; order Orthoptera; family Tettigoniidae; genus Meconema; species Meconema thalassinum. The sequence continues at coordinate 185,225,864 of OX336393.1, forward strand.
TTCTGTTTCTTGAAGTGCTTTTGGATACACAACATGTTAACTGCCTCTAAGCTATCGTAAAATGGATTTTCTAATTTAGAACCATTCGTGGGAGCGTGCACAACAACTTTCAAAAGTTTCATCGCTGTCACTCATTTGTTGAATCAACTCGTACGCTACCTATTGTGAAATGGATTTACTAAGTCGAAACCCTTCCCTGGCGTGTACGCAATAACTCATCAATGATTCATCGCAATCGGATGAATGGTATATGCACGTATACGGGGTTTTGTTTAAACGATTCGTGCGCTGTCACTCATTTGTTGAATCTACTCGTGCGCTACCTATTGAGAAATGTATTACTAAGTCGAAGCCCTTCCCTGGCGTGTACACAATAACTCATCAAGGTTTCAATGCAATCGAAGAATGTTATATGAACGCAATAGGGGATTTTGTTGAAACGCTTCGCGCGTCGTCACCCATTTGTTGTATCTACTCTTGCGCTACTTATTGTGAAATGGATTTACTAAGTCCCCTTCCCTGGCGGGTACACAATAACTGATCAATGTTTCATCGCAATCGGATGAATAGTATATGAACGCATACCTGATTTTGTTTAAACGATTCGCGCTCCGTCACTCATTTGTTGAATCTACTCGTGCGCTACCTACTGTAAAATGTATTTACTAAGTTAGAAACCGTCACGTAAGTGTCCACAACATCTCACCCAAGTTTCATCGCTATCGGACTAATGGGATATGAAGACATAGGGGACTGTATTGAAACGCTCCGCGTGTCGTCGTTCATTTGTCGAATCTACTCGTGTGCTACCTACTGTGAAATGTATTTACTAAGCCAGAAACCTTCCTTGGAGTGTCCACCATATTTCACCCAAGTTTCACCGCTAACGGCAGAATGGTATATGACCTTATACGGGACTTTGTTGAAACGCTTCGCGCGTCGTCCCCCATTTGTTGAATCAACTTGTGCGCTGCATATTGTATAGGGGATTTACTAAGCCAGAAATTTTCCATGACGTGTACACAACATCTCACCCAAGTTTCATAGCTACGGACGAATGGTACATGTATTCATACGACACTTGGTTGAAACGCTTCGCGTGTCGTCGCTCATTTGTTGATTCTACTCTTGCGCTACATATTGTAATATGGATGTACTCAGCCAGAAACCTTCCCTGGAGTGTACACAACATCTTACCCAAGTTTCATCGCAATCGGATGAATGGTATGCGAACGTATACGGGACGTTGTCGAAACGCTTCGCGCGTAGTCACTCATTTGTTGAACATAAACGTGCGCTTCGTATTGTAAAATGGATTTACTTAGCCAGAAACCTTTCCTGGAGTGTACACAACAATTCACCAAACATTTATCACTATCAGACGAATGGTATATGACTTTATACGGGACTTTATTGAAACGCTTCGCGTGTCATCGCTCATTCGTTGAATCTACTGGTGCGCTACCTATTGTAAAATGTATGTACTAAGCCAGAAACCTTCCCTGGAGTGTACACAACATCCCACCCAAGTTTCATCGCTATCGGATGAATGGTATATGAAATTATATGAGACTTTGTTGAAACGCTTCGCGCGTCGTCGCTCATTTGTTGATTCTACTCGTGCTCTACCTATTTTTAAAGGGATTTACTGAGCTGGAAACCTTCCCTGGAGTGCACACAAAATCTTAGCCTAGTTTCATCGCTATCGGACGAATGGTATATGAACGCAAACGTGACTTTGTTGAAATGCTTCGCACGTCGTAGCTCATTTGTTGAATCTACTCGTGCGCTGCCTATTGTAAAGTGGATGTACTAAGCCAGAAAATTTCCCTGCAGTGTACACAACATTTTACGCAAGTTTCATAGCTATCGGACGAATGGTATATGAATGCATACGGGACTTTGTTGAAACGCTGTGCGTGTCGTCGCTCATTTGTTGAATCTACTCGTGCGCTATCTACTGTGAAATGTATTCACTAATTTTGAAACATTCACGTAAGTGTACACAACATCTCACCCAACTTTCATCGCTATCGGACGAATGGTATATGAATACATACGGGACTTTGTTGAAATGCTTCGCGCATCGTCGCTCATTTGTTGAATCTACGCGTGCGCTACCTATTGTAAAATGGATTTACTAAGTCTGAAACCTTCCTTGGAGTGTACTCAACATCTCACCCAAGTTTCATCGCAATCGGACGAATGGTATATGAACGCATAGGAGACATACCCACAGACCCACAGACAGACAAACTATCACGTAACATTGATTTTTATATATATATAGATATAAAAATATAAGATTTACGACCATTAGATACCACGTTAAACCACTGTTACACATTCGTAAAATCCTTCTTTGCAGCTCAGTATCGATGTATTCGTTCCCTGGGAAGTTGTCTCCTTTCCACTGTCCACCTACTGTTGTTATTATTATCATTATTATTATTATTATTATTATTATTATTATTATTATTATTATTATAGTGGGCCATGATGGGACGCAATTTGCAATGTGGTGCAACATATTTGTTTTTATAATTGGTTTTTAAGCTTTTTTATAGGGATCATCAAGTGTATTCAATGATAAGTAATATTTTTCCAGCGTGTGTGCATATTGGTTTCAGGATTGATGATGTTATTTTGGAGTGTTTTAATTAATTTGTGAACATTACTGCGATGTCTTGGATAGCTGCCATGTTGTTTATGGAGCGTTGATTGAATATTTGCGTTTGCAGTTACTTGCTTCAACAGGGTCACGCCTTGATATTCCAAAGCCGCATATATACCGTCATTGATGAAGAGCACTCGGGCCTACACCGCTTTCTATGTACTGCCCATGACAACCGGCACGTTAATGTGAGGTGTCCGATCTTTGCACTTGACAATCAATCAACTACCATTTTAGGTTATGTACACACCCCTTTTTTCTTGAAGTAGCTGGTGATTTCTATTTTTAGCCTACTTTCGATTTTTGCAAAAAATGAAAGTAGACTTATGAGATCAACACAGGGCGAAAAAAAAGTGTGTCTGTCTGTGTGTGTGTGTATGTGTGTGTGTGAGTCTGTGTGTGTGTGTGTGTGTCTGTGTGTCTGTGTGTGTGTGTTTGTGTGTGTGTGTGTGTGTGTGTGTGTGTGTGTGTGTGTGTGTGTGTGTGTGTGTGTGTGTGTGTGTGTGTGTGTGTGTGTGTGTGTGTGTGTGTGTGTGTGTGTGAGAGAGTGTACTCTGAATGTCTGTCCCCCCCCCCCCTATCAATTCGAACACGGTGAATGCGAATTGAACGAAATTTGGTACAAAGGTAGCATTAGCAAAGGACACCTCAGTGTCATGTTTTATATCGCCGCCATCTTTACTAAAACTGAATGGCGGCCACTCAAACGTTCAAAACGTAAAATCAAATAACGACTAACCAAATCATCCGATCTCTACCAAATTTGGTAACAACATACCTTCGTATAGGATGCGTCTTGTGACCAAACTACAAGGTCGTCCGCCATACCATTTCAGGATGGCGGCCGTGCGAATTATGCAAACTTTATAATCCATATCATGGGACCCACCAGTTCCGATTATCGAGCCGAGAATCGTTTTAACTGTTCTAAAGGAAGAGGCACGTTCGAAATTAAAAGTTTATTTTGTAATACTATAGTGCAGACGTGATTTTAAAAAGCTGAGCTGATTTAGTAATAAGACAAGATGGCAGCGGATATCTTGTGCCTGACTTATATTTCACTAATTTGAGTATTGCATGCAATATAGCGTACTGATATAAAATAAATAAACTTTGTATGAAATGCTTTATATATAAATAATATACTCCAGTGATGAAATCGTTTAGTATAAATCACTATTTGCTAACAAGTTCTATGTAAGTCATTTTATATAGAACGAAATTCGTTGACACAATTAGCTCAGTGGTAGAGCGTTAGCCTATCGCTCAAATGCCTATGGTTCAAACCCGATCAGAGCTAGTTTTTTTGCTTGAAATTTTATATGTTTATTGTTTTGTAATGACTCAGATGTTTTAAAATTAAGCGTTATATTGTGCATATTATGGTGTAAAATATATATTTAATTAAAACATAATTCGCCAGCAGATTTACTCGAGACATCTAGCTGCCAAAAAGGTAACTGCACGCCGACCAGATTTTATTGAAAAGTTTCTTCTTCTGGCCGCTAGAATGCACTCGCTCTGTTAGGATTATATTGTTAGATATTTCACCACTAGATATCTCGACTAGTCTACGTGGGGCTCCATTGATTACTATACCATTTGCATTCTATGCGCATCGAATTTGAAGAATGACAAGATGATACTACGATACATTTTTACTTTCTATTTTAAAGGGTTTGTAACAGCCTATTGTGCGTTATTTGAAAATGTTAATTGAAGTAAAGAACAAAACGATTTCACATAGTATCTGAACTCTACCGTTGGTGCTAGTTCAGGATATTAATTAATACTTCTATTTCAGCCAAATAGCAATCGAAAATATCCACATAGTTGGTATACACACGTCTCTGTAGGGTCATGGAAAGATTTGTTAATTCAATTAGGGTTGTGAAAGTCATACGCAGCCAGACGTGTAAAGACATGCCTCAACTCAAAGTTGGATGTTGCCCGCGTCAGGCCGATTATGTAATAATAATAATAATAATAATAATAATAATGTTATTGGTTTTACGTCCCTTTTAACTACTGTTGCTTTTAGAGACGCCGGGGTGCCAGAATTTTGTCCCGAAGGGGATCTTTAACGTGCCAGTAAATCTACTAACACGGCTCCCTCGCATTTGTGCACCCTCAAATGCCAGCTGACTGCGCCAGGATACGAACCTGAAACATACGGTCCAGCAAGCGAGAACGTTACCGCTGAGCCACGCCGCCAGTCCGGTCGATTATGTCTCCAGATCCATAACATTCTTTAGATACTTCTTATCTTTCTTTCTTCAATGATGGTAGCAGTTTTTATCTAGGTTGTGGCGTTTGGTAGAGGTAAATCGTTTCTAAGGTCTTCAACAAAGAATAGTTCTATTATACTCTTTGATAATAACAACGAGTTATAACTATACTCATACATTTAGGAGAAAGTAGGCTATATGTTCTTTACTGAACATCTTGTTTGAATTATCTTTTGTATTGATACCGTAGCAAATTTTATATGAATCGTTTTCTTTTAATAGATATCTTTTTTTATTATGTCAACGGATTAGGGCGGATGAGCTCTTGTAAGAGGGTAATGGCCCCTCAGCAGAAGGAAATGCTGTTGAAATCCCATTAGCTGCAGCGTCTGTACTTCAGTGGGGCGGCTGCAAAAGGCGTCTGTTCTCCATGTTAGGGGCGGCCTCATTATGTGCTGGCAGCAGCTATAAAATGCTTGGCGACAGGCTTTGTGACAAGCCGGCTGTAAAAAAATTCGTCACATCCCCATGACATGCTGTCTCAAGGATCTGAACTAAAGGCTAGGGCGTCCCCCAGAAGCGACGCGCGACGACGAGGCCCGGTTGGCGCGAGAAGCATGCAAGGGTTACCGTCGCACGGGCGGCGACGGCTAAACAAGCTAGCCCCTACATCCCGAATTGCATCACTTAATGTCGGCACTATGGACGTTACAATGAGCTAGCGAAAGCGCTAGAAATGAGGCGCATCGATGCCTGTGCTGTACAGGAAACACGGTGGAGTGGTGATAAGGCGTACAACATTGGGTGTGGATACAAGTTGTATTATAACGGTACACGTGGAACTACCAGTGGTGTGGGAATTGCAGTATCAGCACAGTTTGATGGTTCTGTCTCCGAAGTCCTGCAGTATGATGATCGTCTGATGAAAATCGTCTACATCGCCGATGGAAGAAAAATCCACCTCTTCAGCGCCTATGCTCCTCAGACAGGCCTAACGGCAACGCTCAAAGACGCCTTCTGGGCATTGCTTGACGAAAAGACCGCTGAAGTGCCCTTAGAGGACTACCTCATAGTTGCAGGCGACCTAAATGGACATGTCGGTCGCTTGAAAGAAGACCATGCCGCCCATGGCGGATTCGGATATGGTGAGAGGAACGACGACGGACTGAGAATTCTAGATTATGCGGAAACCCATGACCTAGTCATTACGAACACATGGTTTGATAAACGTGATTCACATCTAATCACATACTACAGCGGCACAAATACAACACAAATTGACTACATTCTGGTAAGGCGCAAAGACCTTAAATACGTGTTGGACACTAAAGTCGTCCCTTACGAAACAGTTGCGACCCAACACCGACCACTTATCTGCAAGCTCCATGTAAAGCCGCCAATGGTCATACAGGCACGAACAGGACCGGCGAGAATCAGATGGTGGCAATTTAAAGAGAATGAAGAAGAAGTCATTAGACGTCTTACGCTGCCGCCGATTACAACCATTGAAGAAAGCTGGACAAAAATGAAGAAAGCTGTTCACGAAGCCACGCATGCCATTCTTGGACTTACGAAGCCAGGAAGACGTCGGATTGATAAGGACACATGGCTTTGGAATGACGCAGTCAAAACTGTGGTACGCAAGAAGAAGCAGCTTTACCACAAGTTTCTGGAAGACAAAACACCTTCTCGTTGGAATGCTTACAAAATAGCACGCAGGGAAGCGAAGAAGACTGTTGCTTCGACAAAATCGGCTCGGTACGCAGACCTCTACGCGAAGCTGGACACACGCAAGGGAGAGCGGGACATCTATCGCCTCGTCAAATCCAGGCACCATAAATCTCAAGATATCCAACGCTTCTATGGCATCAATGACGATAAGGGCGTTTTGTTAGTCGACTGGAAGAAGGCGAGAGAACGTTGGCGAAATTACTTTGAGAAGGTCTCAACAGAGGAATTCCAGCACAACCAGATACCTGTCGCTACTGCTGTCGAAGGTCCTATCAAACCTATTGATGTCTTAGAGGTTGCAGGGGCCTTGAAACAAATGAAACCAGGGAAGGCAACTGGTCCAGATGACATCGCGGCGGAGCTATGGCACTCTCAGAAGTGGGATCCAGCGGATTGGTTGGCAAGACTCTTCAACCAAATAGTCAAAGAAGGACGAACGCCACTTGATTGGCAACATAGCATCACGATACCTATCTTCAAAAACAAGGGAAGTCCATCCGAGTGTGCTAATTACAGACCAATTCGACTCCTCTGTCACACCATGAAGGTCTTCGAGCGCATTCTTGATAAGAGGATACGTGCAATCACCCAGCTGACCAAAAACCAAGCTGGATTTGTGAAAAATTGCAGCACAACAGATGCAATCCACGCCACACGGCTTTTAGTTGAAAAGCATCGTGAAAAGAATAAGCGGCTGCACCTTGCTTTCTTAGATCTCGAAAAGGCTTTTGATCGTGTGCCGCACGACTTGATCTGGTTGACTCTCCGATAACATGGCATCCCAGAGTACCTTGTCAACTGGGTACAGTAGTTATGTATTCCGTCTAGGGTCGAACTCCAGACCCCATTCTAAACTAAGACTTATGATTATTATTACTGCAGATGTGTATCTGTCATTCTGTATGTCTCGATATGTTCACCCCACTATCTATGAGTGTGCACTTCATGGAATTCCTGTTATCGGAACCATGAATCAATATCCTGTATGAAACACATGGCTCTCTCCCTTGTGAAGGGAGGATTTGTATAAAAGCCCCTATTCAGAGAATTCTTATTCTCGGAACCAAGGAAATGACACACTGCATATGAGTGTTCGTTTGTATTCAATTCAGAGAATTCTTATTCTCGGAACCAAAGAAATGACACACTGCTCATGAGTGTTCACTTCATAGAATTCCTGTTATCGGAACTATGAGTCCATATTCTGTATGACGCACATTGTCCTCCCCCTTGTGAAGGAACTGTATAAAAGCTCTGCGCTGAGGAGCACACACACTCTTCCAGTTACAGCAGCGACCAAACAGGTTGACTGTCTGGTGTTAACTTGTATATATTGGATTGTCAAAGATTAATAAATACTTCTACAAACTAACCAACGAGTTCTCATTCATAGAAAGCAGATACTACTCATCAGAAGTAAGAACCACGAGACCTTCTGACTTAGCAGTAGCGACAACTTCTTAGTACATCACTAAAGAAGACTGTTAAGCGACAAACTTAACTGGGGGCCCGTCCGGGATAGGTAACGATTATCCTTGCCAGATAATCTACGAGTAAGTTAGTTCAGTGTTCTGACAAACCTCACAAGGAGGCCTTTCGTCACTATACTAGCGACACCAAGGTACCTATCTCCAGTACTAGATGCAGTCATCGTTTCTATGAATCAGCCAGCAAGCCAGGAGTGGTACTGACAACCTCAGGGAGGCCTTTCGTCCACAAACGACTTCGCTAGCTTGAAGGAAGCAAGTTAGAAGTGGAACTGACAACGTACCAAGAGAGACGCCTTTCGTCCACAACCAACTTTGCTAACTTAACGGAAGGAAGGAAGTTCGCCGACAAACGTTCCAAGAAGCTCACGCTCCAAGAAAACGCCTTTCGCAACAACCGACCGCCATCGCCGTACGTGCCGACAACGCTCCAGAAGCGCTTTCCGACCACACGACGACACAAGAGAACCAACCGACTCCGCAGTTCCAAGAGGATGCAGCCAGCACTGATCATCTTTTCTTGTCTGTAAGTCAAACTCCAAATAATACCTTATTTGTGAACTAGAGTATTATTAGTAAAGCATGGTTCAATATTTGAAGTAACAAATTGGGAGAGCAACAATAATAATAATAATAAAACCTAAATAATACATTCTTTCCCTTTCAAACGGATACAAATTACAGTAAACTTTAACTAGTAGAGTTTGCCATGTCATTTCGATTTGAATTAAACTTAATAAACTTAAAACAAACAATAAATACTTAATAATAAATATTCATGACTTTCAAGAGGAAATAATTTAGTGGGCTCTAATTAGCAGACCTTACACTCTTTATTTACTTTTGAATTAATATTGTAACTAAACAATTAAAACAAAAAATAATAATACAGTAATATAATTTCCTAACAAAAGTGAGTTAGTGCAGCCCATACTGGTCTTTCGCTTGTCACTATTAAAGGAATTAATAAAATAATTAAATATTTATTATCATCATCCTCATTTCAGAAGACATATAATTTTATCATTTTACTAGTTCATATTGTGGAGAATCTAAACGAGATATCCACATATCATTAATTTTAGATTAATAATAATAATAACTTATTTATTTTATTGTGAAAACCTAACCGGGGATCTTTCACATATATTTTGATTATTAATAATAATAAGTTATTTCCTTTATTGTGAAAACCTAACCGGGGCTCTTTCACATATATTTTGATTAATATTAACACTTATAAGTAAGTAATTAACTTTTAAAAGTAACCACTGCTACAAAAATTAATCTAGCAAATTAAATATTTATTATAAACAATTTTGAAAACCGTCTTTATAAATTCAAACAAAATGCCTGAAACCGAGTTACTTTCAAAATTCGAATATGCTCAGATACAGCTTTTGCCTGAATTTAACGGCACTAATTCTTGCAGTCTTGACTATTTCTTAGCAAGAACAGAATCGTTTCTAAACACTCATAAGAGAATAGCGTCAGCTACAAACTCAGTATTAATAAATGACTTCCTATTTAACGTCATAAAGTCAAAACTAAAAGGTGAAGCATGTAGCATTCTTGACTTAGAAGCCAACAGTACTTATGAAAAATTTAAAGATAAACTCATAAGAAAATACGGTAACGTCAAAGATGAGAGACTTCTCATCCAGGAGATCTCTAATTGCTACCAGAAAAGAAACGAATCATACAATGACTATCATGATAAATTAGAAGGATTGACTTTGCAATGCAAAAGCTTATGCTAACTCAATTACCAAAATCAAATTTTGGAATTGAAATTAAGAGAACTTGAAGAGTTAAGCCTAAACACGTTTAAAGCAGGAGTTTTGGAACCCTACCGTTCATACTTAAGATATGCACAGATTACAGACCTGAATCATTGCCTCAGGTTATGCAGGTCTTATGATAACGATCGCGCCCATGAAGATTACATGGACCAACTGAGAGGAAAACTACCTCCTAGCAAGTTTCCAACAGCTCGACCACTAGGCCACTCAGCACACAATCCATTCTCGAATTTTAACCCAGCTCCACCAAGGAACCCATTTAACCAACCTTTCATGCAAAATCAAACCCACAGACCCTTCTTTAAAGATAAACCACAACCAATTTTCGGACACGCTCAAGCTCCGAACACTCAGCCTTTCAAGCCACCAAACTCTATGAATCGTCCTTACCCAACTCCCAATAATATTGGCCGACGTTTCACACCCACTAACCAGCAAAGATTTCCACAGCCGATGTCCGGTGTTTCAACCATTAGAGGTAATCTGAATGCTCACTTAGAACCTTCAGAAGACATCGAACAGGAAGCTTTAGGTCCCATACAGCAATCACTAGAGTATGTAGATGAGTACAACATACAAAACTACCCGAAAGAGTACGACACTCAGTACTATGAATATGAGTACGATACAGAGGAACAGTCTCAGGATTTTCGCTTGGCCCAGCCATCAAAATCGAAGACTTAAATAATTTAGGTAGCGCAGATTTCGCTCAATTAGACGCAAAGATTGACTACGCCTCGAACCTAGTCACTCTCAACAGCACAGACATACCGTTTCACTTTCATTCTTCACATAATCAAGTGAATCATTTTCAACCCACGGTAGATACAGCTAACACTGCGATTCCCCTCAATATCGAAAAAGAAGAAGAGTATGTTCTGAATTTTAAATATGGTGAAATGTATCTCTTCGATGCCAAAACTCACCAAGCCATACAGCCCACAGAGAGACAACTAAAACACGAGTTTAAGGAACCAATTTTAGTTGAGCCAATGGAAATAAATTCCATTACATACGGTAACATTCAAGAATATCCCCACACAAAACCAGGAGAGTCTGATTACGTCAAAGACAAAACTAACTATGTCGCAGACGCACTCTCTAGAGTAGAGATTAACATGGCTGATGAAGCAGCTTCAATCATTGCCATCCCCGGAGATGACACCTACCAAAATGATATGGATAATGAAACTATCCATTCAAACCAAGCAGACCCCATATTCACATTGAAAATATCTGAACGGAACTTAAACCAAAACCGCAACCAGATTATTGTAAAATATGGTAATTATCCCAAGGTACTTAAACAAAACCTGTTTAAAAAATGTACCAGACACATAATGATTGTCACAAAGAAGAATCTTCAGGAAGATTTAGCAAATCACCTCCTCAAAATAATAGTAACCTCAAACAAGTACGCTACTTATTTTGACGATATCACTCTCGAGATCCCATTCATCAGGGCATGCCAGAAGCTATTTACTTCTGAACTAATCATTATCAGGTCATCCAAATTCTTGGAAGACATTGAAAGCCCCGAAACTCAGAGACAGCTGATTTCACACTATCATTCTGAAAACCACAATGGTATAGTAGAAACTTACGAACATCTTAAGACCAAATACTACTGGCCTCATTTAAGAGAACAAATTAGGACAATCATCAATCAATGTAACCTCTGTCAAAGAAACAAATACGAGAGACACCCTAACGAGGTATCAAACCAAGGTCCCATCACCGCCGATCACCCTTTCTCTCAAATTCACATCGACACGTTTCACTTCAAGCAAAGTCGCATATTAACTATAATTGACATTTTCTCAAAGTATGGACAAGCCTACATTTTACCAAATGGTACAGGTCTGGCCACACTAAGCCAATTACAGGTTTACTTTTCCCATCATGGATTCCCAAGGAAAATCACACATGACCAAGGAGGAGAGTTCGAAAACAATGTCATAAAAGAATATTGTAAAGCCACGAACATCGAATATCACGCTACTACCCCTTTGAATTCTTCATCTAATTCTCCAGTAGAAAGACTGAATTCGACCCTTCTAGAGAAACTTCGTATCTCCAGAGATTACGATAAGTTCACTCCGCTCTCAGAGCTCGTGACCACCATAATCACGAATTACAATTCTTCAATCCATTCCACTACCAAACAACCTCCTTTCAACGTTCTATATGGACCATACTATAAGGCTTTAGACCACGTCTTCTCGCCATGTCCCAAAATCAATGAATACATTGAAGGACAAGGAAATCAGTTGAAAATTGTAAAAGAGAGTCATACTAAACCAAACACCGACACTTTCAATCATAATTACCAAATTAATGAAACTGTCTACGTATTAGATCCCCTCACCAGAAACAAGAAATCAAAAAACCTGTACAACGAAGGTATCATTACCAAAATTGAAGAAAACAGGATATACTGTAAAATGAGAAACGGTAAAACACATGTAAGGAATTTTCGGGACATTAAACCAAAAGAAAATTTCTTATTCCAGATTCCTCCCTGGATATGGCACCATCGTCACACAGCCCATCCAGACACAAGGATTCTATGCCGACTCATTAGGACCAGCCTTAATAATTAACGATTATCACCGGTTCATGTTTCATTTCAATTTAACGAGTTTAAAAGAATCTTATAATAATATTCAAGACACTATCTTAAGTCTCGCATCACGAAGCAATAATACTTTTCCTTATCTAATATCAGAATTAAGAGAATCAATTAAAGAAACAAAAAAAGGAATTAAATAAGTTGCTGCCTGCTACACCTAGAAGTAAGAGAGGTCTTATAAATGGTTTAGGTAGTATAATTAAATTCATATCAGGTAATCTTGACCAAGATGATCTAGACAATCTACAGGAACAATTAAAAGCATTAAAACAAAGTAACGCCAAAGAAATTAAACATATTAATAAATTAGTATCATTCAGTAACTCCATTGCTCAAAAGTTCTATAATGAAATGAACCATGTAAACTATAATATGAAGGTAATTAAAGGTATTTTACAAGAAGAAGACTTCAAGATTAACCTTCTGGAACATCAACAATATGTGCTCTTGTGTACGAACAAATTAGATAAAATCATACAAGTGATGCAAGATACTATTAGCTTGTCATTTAATGAAATGACAAATATCAAGATGTTCTCCCAAAAGGATTTAACAAATGTTGTAAAACATTTACAACTAATCTACCCAACAAAAACTATAATTCATACTGACCAGTATCATCAATTTGAGAACCTTAAACTGTCAAAAACGTAAGTTCTCATGATGAACGAAGAAATGGTTGTAATATTATATATGCCAATCACTGATGCTAAAACTTATACATTGTATAAAATTTCTCCTGTACCTAGCAATAATCTAATATTAATCCCTCCGGAAAAATATTACTTGCAAGGACCTACCTTAAGATGGTCTAACGCACCTTGTATAAAAATTACTCAATATTACGCATGTATACTCTTTAATACTAGAATAACTTCATGTAATTTAACGGACACTACCAGATGTCAATTTGCCACTGTAAAAAACGAGGTACAACTATTTCAACCACTAAATAAGAAGCATAGCCTTTTCTCTAGCAAAATTCCTCAAATAATCTTGCAAACCTGCCCAGAATCTCAGAGAACTATAAAATTAGCAGGATCACATGTTATCTACTCAAATGAGTCTTGCCCTATTACAAGTATGGGCATAACTTTGCAACAGCAACCTACAAATTATGTGCACCTGTTTCCACTCCTGACAACTCCAAGTGATCCATACGTTAAGACCGAAATAAATTTCCATTCATCCCACCTCGATGTGAAAGGAATGAAGTTAGATTTAAAACCCATTCAAGAATATAATACTAAAATGAAGAATTTTGTGTCTGTGAACACAAGTATTATAATACTTATTTTCTGTGTTATTCTGTTAATATATAGAACAAGGATAAATCAATGTATTAAATCTGTAAAAAATAGATTTAAGAAAATTGTTATCGAGGACGATAACGATCAACAAAGGGTGGAGGAGTTATGTATTCCGTCTAGGGTCGAACTCCAGACCCCATTCTAAACTAAGACTTATGATTATTATTACTGCAGATGTGTATCTGTCATTCTGTATGTCTCGATATGTTCACCCCACTATCTATGAGTGTGCACTTCATGGAATTCCTGTTATCGGAACCATGAATCAATATCCTGTATGACACACATGGCTCTCTCCCTTGTGAAGGGAGGATTTGTATAAAAGCCCCTATTCAGAGAATTCTTATTCTCGGAACCAAGGAAATGACACACTGCATATGAGTGTTCGTTTGTATTCAATTCAGAGAATTCTTATTCTCGGAACCAAAGAAATGACACACTGCTCATGAGTGTTCACTTCATAGAATTCCTGTTATCGGAACTATGAGTCCATATTCTGTATGACGCACATTGTCCTCCCCCTTGTGAAGGAACTGTATAAAAGCTCTGCGCTGAGGAGCACACACACACTCTTCCAGTTACAGCAGCGACCAAACAGGTTGACTGTCTGGTGTTAACTTGTATATATTGGATTGTCAAAGATTAATAAATACTTCTACAAACTAACCAACGAGTTCTCATTCATAGAAAGCAGATACTACTCATCAGAAGTAAGAACCACGAGACCTACTGACTTAGCAGTAGCGACAACTTCTTAGTACATCACTAAAGAAGACTGTTAAGCGACAAACTTAACTCAGTTGCTCTACGCGGAGCCAAGAAGTTACGTCCAAGCCGCCGCAGGAGCGTCGGAAAACTTCCATGTAACAGTTGGTGTTCATCAAGGTTCGGCCCTGTCACCATTGCTATTCATTATGGTCATGGACACGGTACCGACAGTAGTGGCTACGCGGTCTAAAGCGCTGCGTTAGGTCATGGGGCCAAGCTCTCTGCTGACTCGGTAGACGCGTGGGTTCGAGCCCCACCGTCGGCTGTCCTTGAAATGGTTTTCCGTGGTTTCCCATTTTCAACACCAGGCAAATGCTGGGACAGTACCTTCTGACAGGCCACGGCCGCTTCCTTCCACATCCTTGCCCAGTTTCATTCTTCTTCATCCATTCCATCTCTCATCCCGACGCGCAGGTCGCCCACGGGCGTCGACTAGAAAGACCTGCACTCGGTCTCTCAGGAGGCCACACGAAAAAAAAATGGACACGGTTACTGCAGATCTACAACAACCGTTACCTTGGACCATTCTGTACGCTGTTGACGTTATGTTGGCCGCTCAAAACAAGCTGGATCTCCAACATCAGGTCCAGGAATGGAGTGATCGTTTAAGTCAATATGGCCTGCGGCTTAACAAAGCTAAAACATAATATATGTCAACGGATGCTGGAGAAATCGGAACAATCCAAGTCGACGGCGATGATCAGCC
This sequence comes from Meconema thalassinum, assembly GCA_946902985.2. Classification (NCBI taxonomy): domain Eukaryota; kingdom Metazoa; phylum Arthropoda; class Insecta; order Orthoptera; family Tettigoniidae; genus Meconema; species Meconema thalassinum. Next base: position 185,241,202 of record OX336393.1, read on the forward strand.
TCGAACGACAAAATGTAAGTATCTTGGCTCTACGATAACTGTTGAAGGTCGTCTCACCGAGGAGGTCAACATAAGAATTAATGCTGCGTGGATGAAGTGGCGAACAACGACAGGTGTCATGTGCGATCGCCAGATGAAAGACCACCTAAAATCGAAGATTTACCGCACTGTCATTCGTCCCGTAGCGCTTTATAGTACCGAATGTTGGCCGACCACGAAGGAAGCAGAACGTCGGCTAAGTGACATGGAGACCAAGATACTTAGATGGACAGCTGGCATTACTAGGTTGGATCTCATCCCCAATCAAAGAATAAGGGTACGATTTGGTATCGCAGCAATCAGTAACAAAATGCGTGAGGGTCGTCTGCGATGGTTTGGGCATGTGCTACGGTCAGGAGCGGACACCATTGCAAAACAGGGCTACACACTGGAGGTCGCCGAGAAAAGACCAAAGGGGCGACCGAGACAACGTTGGGCCGATACACTGCACAGGGATTTGAAAGGCGTCAACCTTCATCCGGACATGGCCCATGACCGAGTAAAGTGGAGACAGCGGATTCAAATAGCGGACCCTGCCACGAGGTGGGACAAACGCTAAAGCAAAAGAAGAAGAAGATTATTATTATTATTATTATTAATATTATTATTATTACTTTTTTATCGTTTCGGTCGTCTATGGACCACGTTATTTCAACTGCCTTTTCCCTCGTTCTTTCACATTGGCCCAGTATTCGCGCATTCTTCTTCGGTGAGCTTCCCTTCGTTCTTCGGTCCACTTCTTGCCGGTTTTCAATATAGGTTTTGGCTGAAAACTCTGTATCTCCCCAAGTTTCTTCTTCAAAGAGTCACGTTCCAAGATGTCCTCATGTGATATCCCCAGTTCTTGTAGGTCTTTTTCCACCTCTGTAAACCAGATACCTTTGGTTTTCTTTTCCACAAAGTAGGCACAGATTCGATTGGACAATCTACTATTATTATTATTATTATTATTATTATTATTATTATTATTATTATTATTATTATTATTATTATTATTGTTATTGTTATTATTGTTATTATTATTATTATTATTATTATTATTATTATTATTATTATTATTATTATTATTATTACTAACAACCGACAGTAGTGGCTACGCTGGCTAACGCGCAGCATTAGGTCATGGGACCAAGCTCTCTGCTGACTCGGTAGACGCGTGGGTTCGAGCCCCACCGTCGGCCGTCCTTGAAATGGTTTTCCGTGGTTTCCCCATTTTCAACACCAGGAAAATGCTGGGACGGTACCTTCTGACAGGCCACGGCCGCTTCCTTCCACATCCTTGCCCAGTTTCATTCACCATCATTCATTTCATCTCTCATTAACTCCTCTCATGAGGTTGGCGTCAGGAAGGGCATCCCGCCGTAAAAACCATCGCCACAAAGACTTCCATCGCATCTCATCCCCGACCCCGTTGGAAAACGGGAATAATAAGGGGTAGACATACATACATTATTATTACTAACTAGTGCAAGGCACCCAATAAAATTAAATATTTCTAGTCCCCGGGCATCTACTCCATATCTGACCCTAATAATTACAGCTATATGCACCACTACAGCCACCACAGAAATACAGGTTATTACACAAATTCCAACCACACCCAAGTACACAAGGCTACATGACCACCATATCTAAAAGCACGTAAAATCATTTTCAGGATGGCTGAGGTGGGAATCGAACCTACCTCTTCTCAGTTTTCGCTCACGAGGCCGAGTGTACCCCGTTCCAGCCATCACACCAGAATTACATTTCATGGCATATCGGGGAATCAAGCCCGGACAGCCAAGAAAGCTAGCCGCTACATCACGAGATGGACTGGGAGGGTTGGTGTTGGAGGGCTGCATCCGTTCATGGTTGGCATTGTGGTGGTGATGATGATGATGATGATGATGATGATGATAATTGTTGTTTTAAGGGGCCTAACATCTAGGTTATCGGCTCCTGATGGTTTGGGTGATCGGGAAGATGAAAATGAAATGCAAACTTAAAACTAAAACTAACTACTAACCTACATACTAGAAGAAGAAATGGAAAACTAAAGGAGAATAAGGCAAATAAACGACAGGAAGCAAAGGAATGCCCTCAACCCTCGAAGAATGCAGATTGAGGGACTTGGAAGGAAGGAGAGCCATGAAAGGCAGATAGGAAAGTGAAAGAGGAGAGGGTCCACCCCACAGGGAAGGGACAAAAGGGGGAAACCGGACCCAGCTCAGGAATCCCTCGGGGTCGCCAACTCCCGAACTCACCGGCCGTGAGCCCCTGAGGGTGTAGCATTATCTAGGGTGCACCAAAAGTGGTGGGGCTACATACACCCGGCCTCCTTGAGGGCCTTGAGCAGAAGGCAGGAGATAATAGGAAAAGTAAAAGAAGGCTGACCCCTCGCAGAAGGATGGAATCAGAAAAGATGAGACAAGGGCCAATTAAGGCGGGAAAGGAAGAGACTCCCTAGGCCTCGGATACCCTAATACCGTCGGGGTCGGAAGAGAACAAGAGTTGACCAAGTGAAGTCGAGAGTATAGAAGACGGAGAGGAGCCCGGCACAAGTAAGTGGAAGCGATGCCGGACTCAGCTGGGGCCCCGTGTCACCAACCCACGTCCCACTAGATGTGAGCCCCTGGGGGATGGCATTGTGGACGTTAGTACCGGTAGTGTTTTTAGAGATATATTGTCTAGTAGTTTTAACCGTTTTTGGATCTGATGATGCCCGCTTGACGAGCGAAATATGTCATCCGTGCATTCCCCTTCTTGTAATCTGTGCAAATAAATTGCAATAGCTTGTATTATTATTATTATTTATTTATTTTTCAACTTGTGTCACATTTCCCCCATTCCTCTCGTGGTTCGCACGGCTCAGCTATGAAGAGCTCAAAGCAAGCAAGCAAGCAAGCAAGCAGTCTTGCTGAAGATCACGTGGACAGATAGCGTACACATGACGCACAACAGCACAACAACACCTTTGTACCTAATTTTGACACATTAACTTGGCTTGGCAAGCAGTTACAAATCTCAATGCTGGTGTAAACTAAGGCAAGCTTTGTTTTCTCAAGGCTCCGTCCGCGCCTATTAGCTGTTCCTGAGAACTTCAGAGTTCAGACTGCAGTTCATTAATAAGGCCAGCGGGTCTCAAACCCCACCAGGGCTCTTCAAGTAGAATTGGAAAATGTTTTAAAAATATGTTGTCCTTCAAATGCTGAACGTCTCTGTTTTATTCACCGCCTGTATGATCTCTATCAATAAATTCCACCTGGCTCTGTAGCGGCTAGCATTCTTGGCTGTAATTTTGGAGGTTCAGGTTCGATTCTCAGTGCTGACCAGAAATTTTAATTTTGGTCTGAGGGTTGGAACGGAGTTATTTCCTCGTGTGGCAAAACTGAGAAGATTCCCCCACCTCAACCATCCTTCAAGTGACTTTCCGTGGTTTTTCATTTCAACTCTAGCCGAATTCTGGGATGGTTCTTAACTTAAGACCACGGTCAACTCCTTCCCGATCCTCACCTAAATTACAAATATACCCACTACTATAGTCGCCACATTAATACAGACTGACTGCGGGGCTCATAGGTTACGTTATCGCCTGCTGAACCCAATATAGCGGGATCGAATCCCAGCGCAGTAAGTTGGTACAGTGGAACTTGGATAATTAGAACCTTAAGGGATCAGTAAAAAAATTCGAATTATCCAAAAATTCGAACTAAGAAAGTACTTTGAAAAGGGTAGAGAAAATATATTTTATTACGTTTACATAATGATTTACGTTCAACAAAGCAGATTAACAGACAACAGTAATTTATAAAGACTGTATAGTGAATAACCTCAAAAGTTTCAAATGAAAAATAAAACCAAGATGTACTATTCACCTATTTAATGACAATATTAAACCAGCAATCCAGTTAAGTCTTAGAGAAATGTACTGTTTTTCAAAATAGTTTGAGATTTTTACCTGTTTCCTACAATTAAGTCTCTCAGCCATCACAAAAGAATCTAACAAATTTAAGGAACGGGAAACAGAACTACTTACGTCATTACTACTTTAAAAAAACGCGAAAGTTCTGTGATGTGGTATTTTGCTTGGGCTGCACTCGGAACAGTTTTTTCTGGAATTGTCCCTACTGTTTGGCTTCCAATCGGCTTTTTACACTAAAAACTTCGAATTATGCAAAATATAATTCGAATTAACCACGATTTTTTAACATTGATTGTATATAAAATTCGAATTAAAGAAAATTTCGAATTATGGAAGTTCGAATTAGTCACGTTCCACTGTATATAGTCGTCGGATTTTTCAAGAGCGTTAAAAATCCCTCAGTATGCCTTCCTTTGGAGGGGAAGTAAAGCTGGTGGTCCCATGCCATAGATTCATGGCACGTAAATGAACCTTCCGCTAAGTTAATTACACTTGAGGAATCTGTTTTAGTTTATTTTGTGATTTATTTACCTGTTTCCATGATGTTTGAGTAAGTGTTTAAAGCAGTGAATACAGTTGAGGCGGAAGACTGCCAAGGGGAAGTCCCGTGATGTTGTGTAGAGTCGCTCTAAAATTCTCACGTGCAGGCGACCGGCCACGAATGGACGACCTTTAAATACACGGGGATAAATAATCACGATCCACAAGTCCCTCAAATGAAATAACAATAACAAGCAAAATCTATAAATATAGTAATATTTCAAGGGAGGGGATTACCATATTAGGAGAATGTAGATCTATGATATTTACCGTGCCGATGAATATATAACGGAGGATAACAGAAAATCAGTGGAAATACAAGAAAGAATAAAAAATGGAAACCGATGCTATTACGCACTGCAAAGCATGTTTAAATCCAGAAATGTTAGTAGGAATACAAAAGAAAAAATTTACATTACAATACTACGACCCGTGGTTATGTATGGATCGGAAAGTTGGGTTCTGAATAGAAGAGAAGAAGACTGGCTGCGAAGATGGGAAATGAAGATCTTGAGGAAAATATACGGGCCAGTGAGAGAGGATGAAGGTTGGAGAATAAGGACAAATGTGGAACTACAGGAACTCTTCGGACAGGAAGATATTGTGGTGAAAATTAAGCAAGGGAGGATAAGATGGGCAGGACACGTACAGAGAATGCTAGAATCGCGTAGCGTCAAAAAGGTGTTTACACAAAGACCAGATGGAAGAAGAAGACGAAGACCCAGGAGACGGTGGATAGATGACGTGGAGTCTGGGAATCAGGAACTGGAGAAGGAAGGCGGAAGATAGAGATGAATGGAGGCAGGTGATAAGGGAGGCCAAGATTTCAATTGTTGGACATCTATTTCCTATTCAATTGTTGGACATTTATTCAATAGTTGGATATAAATTCAATTGTTCAATTGTTGGGCATCTATTCAATAGTTCAATTGTTGGATATATATTCAATTGTTCAATTGTTGGATATATAGTCTATTCAAATGTTCAATTGTTGGACATATATTCAATTGTTCAATTGTTGGATATATAGTCTATTCAATTGTTCAATTGTTGGGCATATATTAAATTGTTCAATTGTTGGATATATAGTATATTCAATTGATGGACATATATTCAATTGTTCAATTGTTGGACATATATTCAATTGTTGGATAGTCTATTCAATTGTTCAAGTTGGACATATATTTAATTGTTCAATATTGTTGGACATATATTCAACTGTTCAAATGTTGGATATATATTCAATTGTTCAATATTGTTGGATATGTATTCAATTGTTGGACATATATTCAATTGTTCAATTGTTGGATATATATTCAATTGTTCAATTGTTAGACATCTATTCAATTGTTCAATTATTGGACATCTATTCAATTGTTCAATTGTTGGACATCTATCCAATTGTTCAATATTGTTGTATATATATTCAATTGCTCAATTGTTGGATATATATTCAATTGTTCAATTGTTGGACATCTATTCAATTGTTCAATTGTTGGACATCTATTCAATTGTTGTTGTTGGTGGTGGTTTGAGTCTTCAGTCTTTTGACTGGTTTGATGCAGCTCTCCATTCCTTCCTGTCCTGAGCTAATAGTTTCATCTCTACATAGCTACCACGCCCTACATCCAAGGCAATCTGTTTAACATATTCTAACCATGGTCTACCCCTACAGTTCTTTTCATCGACCCTATCTTCAATAGATATGCTTGCTATTCCTGGGTGTCTTAATACGTGTCCTACCAACCTATCTCTTCTCTTCATTAGCAGTCGCCAGAAACATCTTTCCTCTCCCACTCGTCTTAATACCTCTTCATTCGTAACCCTATCTACCCATCTGATCTTCATCATTCTCCTGTAACACCACATTTCATACGCATCAATTCTCCTCTTTTCCGCTGTACCAGTAGTCCACGTTTCACTTCCATATAGTGCCACGCTCCAGACAAAGGCTTTCAAATATGACTTCCTAATACCTAAATCCAGTGGCGTACGCAGGATTTCCTTCTGGGGGGGGGTCATTAATAATATAGGGTAATTGTGCACATTATTAAAGGGACAGATGACCTTGCTGTTCCGCCCCTTAAAACAAAAGTCATCATCATAATTAAAATGACATTTCGATTAATATTCATAAAAAACAATAATTAATAACCGTTCTCTATGCATGAAAACTATTTTAGGCCTTATTATTTTATCTACACAATGAAAAAATGAAAAAATGAAAAATATGGAAAACAGTAACTAAATATTAAAAGTGAAACGATGCAGTGGTATCATCATGACCATAGTTACGTTGTTGCTTATAATATTGATATTATGCGAAAGAAATATAATGTTTTGCTCTCCGTGTTCCCACTGCCATTACTATTGACTCTCAAAACCTACCTAACTCGATGACCTTATCCATATCATTAATTGGAAAAAATTGCAGAAACTCTTCATGTGTGAATTATCTTGAACGAAACGGACACACGATTAAAGCAACCCGAAGCGACGTGAAAAAGGTTACCGATCGCACACTTTAACAGTAAAACTGATCCATGGCTAGCCCAACGCTGAAGGAGGTGTCTCACTGTGAGTAGAATGCAGAAAATTTACAGGAGTAAGAAGCCTCAACAGCGGTAGCGTAAAACAGGTGATGGATGGGACAATATAAAGATTCAAGTAAAGAAATGTCTCTGGGGGGGGGGGGGTGCTTGAACCCTGAACCCACCCCCGTCGGTACGCCACTTCCTAAATCTATATTCGATGTCACCAGATTCTTTTTCTGTAGAAATGATTTCCTTGCCTGAGCCAACCTACTTTTTATATCCTCTTTGCTTCGTCCATCACTGGACATCTATTCAATTGTTCAATGCATTTTTCGGCTTCAGTAATTTATAGATTTGACACAACGATATCTTAATTAATATTCTTAAATGAACTTCAATCTGAAGAAGACTTCATTGTCAACAATTGATCAATTAAATAGATGTCCAACAATGGAATAGTTGTTTCTTAATTTGTATTGATTAGCATAGTATTATTAAGAATTAGGCTAATAATATTTCATGGACCGATGACCTCTCTGATCCACCCCTTAAAACAACAATCGTCATCATCAAAAGAATATTTCTGTCCGAACATTTTCAATTTTCGCCTCAAACTTTGTATTTATCCTGGATGAGGTGTATAATGACCAAATATTCCCTCAGTTTATTTTTTGTCAGTTTAGTTAGTTAGTTGGTTAGTTAGTTATTTATTGAGGTTTTAAGGGGCGGAACAGCGAGGTCATCTGTTCCTTTTTGTTAGTTTGTTATGGGTTGGCGTCAAAATCAATGAAGAAAATTACATGAAAATCCGTATTTGAGAAGAAGGCATCCCTAAAGTAAAACTAAGCTACAAATTATTTATGTGAAACAACAACGTGAGGGGGATAAGAGGAAGCCTCAAATCCCGGCAATAATACAATTTATTGCGCAATCGATATCCCTCTGTTGACATGACAAAGCTATGTGTGTCGAGGGCTTTGTGGCTCACTCGCTTCCCCTGTTCTGAGAACATCGCGAGATGAGAAAATTACCTTTCTGACGTGGATATGCCACAACCCAGCTGCTTAGATCATAATAACAGTGGCGTCGGTAATAAGGTTGCAGTGTTGCACAAAGACCAGATTTCTTAAAAAAAAACAGTTAATACACTATTAATATTCTTAGTAATAAAAGCTGTGCGTTTCCTTTTACATGTATAGGAATTCATAATGTTGTTCTTTAATGATTCAGGAAATCGTCTAGTAAGTTACTGTGAACTGTCTGAGAAAGCGAAGCGCGTCAGCTGTGTAGGAGCACTCGTCCGTTTGGTCGTTGCCAGCCCCAAGTTCTGGCCAGATATCAATAATGAAGGGTATGGTAGAGATGCTAGACCAAGTAAGTCCTATCCCAACAGTTAAGTCGGCTGGTCGTTGCCCATTGATTGCAACAAGGGAGCCGAGGGGTGGACGGAAACATACGAGATACTCCGTCAACTGACGATACTATGTCTTGCATTGTAATTTGCGCGTTCTTGTCAGGCCGTCGTAAGTTAGAAGGGATTGGCTAAACCTTATTTTGGGCCTGGTTTTTTATTACGCTCCGGTTATGCAACTTTGGAAACGTAATAGCACGAACGGACGATGTGTGTTGGTAGATAGAGCCGGGAAAATTTGCTCTAGTTCCGATCGGGATCGTAAGTTTCCGCATGGCTAGTATCGGCCCCCACCAAGCGCACTCAAGGCCAGGTCTCTCCGCTGAACGAGAATCTTCAGTTTCGATAATACCGGTACTGAGTGGGAGTCTCGATAATACCGGAACTCCTTTTTTCTCGGCGTTATCGACAGTATCTATTTAAAGGAAAAAGCAGACTCACTCACGCCGCTGCACGTGTCACTCAAGCCGCTGCACGTGTCACTCAAGCCGCTGCACGTGTAAAGTCAAAGCCTTCTGTGATAACTCCGGAGTGTAAACCATTCCTCGTTCTTACATTTGACAAATTTAAAGCAGTATGAAGTGATACACCCCAGGAAGATCACATTGAATTGAGTTCGCATCTGCCACCTCCCTACCACTCCTACCCTCAGTTACAAATATACACACACTACTACAGACACCATAATAACACAGGTTATTAGACAAAGTTGACACACAAGAACACAAAAATGATCACGATGTTGTAGCCCCTAAAGTAAAATAAACTCAAATACACACATCAAAAAAAGTTTTGCATCACCTCGGTTCCAAGAGTTCCGGAACCGTTAAATACAAAGGGAATAGAGATCAACACAAACAACATTTCAGCTCGTTTTATTGCTCATGAGACCCACACATTGCATGTTGTACCATCATACAGCTAGACTTTCAGCATTTGTGGTCCAGATTGCAGTACACACCACTACCTCTAATACCCAGTAGCACGTCCTCTTGCATTGATGCATGCCTGTATTCGCCGTGGCATACTATCCACAAGTTCATCAAGACACTGTTGGTCCAAATTGTCCCACTCCTCAACGACAATTCGGCGTAAATCTCTCAGAGTGGTTGGTGGGTCAAGACGTCCATAAACAGCCCTTTTCAACATATCCCAGGCATGTTCGATAGGGTTCATGTCTGGCGAACATGCTGGCCACTGTAGTCGAGCGATGTCGTTATCTTGAAGGAACGCATTCACAAGATGTGCACGATGAGGTCGAGAATTGTCGTCCATGAAGACAAATGCCTCTCCAATATTCTGCCGATATGGTTGCACTATGGGTCGGAGGATGTCATTCAGGTATCGTAAAGCCGTTTCGGAGCCTTCCATGACCACCAGTGGCGTACGTCGGCCCCACATAATGCCACCCCAAAACATCAGGGAACCACCACCTTGCTGCACTCGCTGGACAGTGTGTCTAAGACGTTCAGCCTGACCAGGGTGCCTCCAAACACGTCTCCGACGATTGTCTGGTTGAAGGCATATGCGACACTCATCGGTGAAGAGAACGTGATGCCAATTCCGTGGGGTCCATTCAGCATGTTGTTGGGCCCATCTGTACCGCGCTGCATGGTGTCGGGGTTGCAAAGCTGGACCTCGCCATGGACGTCGGGAGTGAAGTTGCGCATCATGCAGCCTATTGCGCACAGTTTGAGTTGAAACACGACGTCCTGTGGCTGAACGAAACGCATTATTCAACATGGTGGCATTGCTGTCAGGGTTCCTCCGAGCGGCAATCCGTAAGTAGCGGTCATCCACTACAGTAGTAGCCCTTGGGCGGCCTGAGCGAGGCCTGTCATCGACAGTTCCTGTATCTCTGTACCTCCTCCATGTCCGAACAACATCGCTTTGGTTCACTCTGAGACGCCTGGAAACTTCCCTTGTTGAGAGCCCTTCTTGACACAAAGTAACAATGCGGACGCGATCGAACTGCGGTATTGACCTTCTAGGCATGGTAGAACTACAGACAACATGAGCAGCGTACCTTCGTCCTGGTGGAATGACTGGAACTGATCGGCTGTCGTACCCCCTCCGTCTAATAGGCCCTGCTCATGCATGGTTGTTTACATCTTTGAGCAGTTTTAGTGACATCTATGAACAGTCAAAGGGACTGTATCTTGGATACAATATACACAGTCAACGTCTATATGCCGGAGATCTGGGAACCGAGGTGATGCAAAACTTTTTTTGATGTGTGTAATTGGCGTAGCAGAGAAGAGCTACAAGAAAGTCTCTCGTGTATGACTCATGAATTTTTAGCCCTACTGACTAGCAATTTGCTTTAAAGAATACTTTCAATCTTCTTCTCCACCTTGTAACTGGTTGTTATTAGAGGCAACTATAGTGCAAAAATTGGCTGCGATGGTGAAAATACACTTGGAAAATAGTACGCTGAAAAGTTTCAACTAATTTCATCTACTAAAAACTCTGAGTTTTTGCTTGAAAACAATACCAGTTTGTGGCATGCGGTGTATTAATCATGTCAGTGCAAACACTTCACTGATTTGTCCATAAATGCCAATGATATGACAGTTTGAGTGAGAATAGTGCGACGGGAGTTGCACTGAGAACAACTCATTACCGCGGGAATGTCACTTCGTCCGATACTCCAAAGTCTCGTTCGATCACAAGGTAATATCTTTGCTCTCTCTACCCATGATGCAACGTGTGAGCACGTGCTTAGGAACGCGATTGCAATGGCGGTGGTTTATGCATATGGCAAAGCCATTATGACGAAAGATAAAATCAATCTTATTCTTGAAAGTGAACATTATTTTTTCGTATGCCCCACGACTAGAGAATATGATTCAAACTGGTAGGAGCATTTGAGATAAAGAGAGTCAGGTATCCAACGCAAAAGTTTTCACTGTGTATGTTTGTACCATTTTCCCTCAGTCTATAACAGTCTCAGTGGCTGAATTGGTTGCGCGCTGGACTCATGAATAGCAAGGGTCAGGGTTCGATACTCGGTAGGGGCAGTATTTTAATTTTTGTTTCGTTACGTTTTATTGTTTATGACGACCACTTTACCAGTATCTTACTACAAAAATCATACGACAGAACACAGTTGCATCACAGGAGCTTTAGTAATATAGCGAGTGCATGAATTTTCAGGTTTTATTACGAGAAAGTTTCATACGGTAGTGCTTGAATGTGGCACTACACGAAAAGATCTGTAGCCTACACGTCAAATAGAATTTTCTTTTGCTGAAATTTAATGACCAAAAAATGCCGACTGACGATCAAAATCTCCTTCCATATGTTATTAGGATGATATGCTCAATATACCTTGGGTAGTCTGTTAATATGATATCGTTGAAGTTGAGTGGATTCTTTCAATTCGCAGACTCCAGTCAACGGAATGAACAATTTCCATTGTATCCTTACACAAACAAGCCTCAGTGCCTTCAGGCAGCGCCATATTGCCCATGCGAGAATGAGCGATAATGTCGAGAATAATCGTTATCGAGCCCACATTATCGGTAATACCAGTTCCGGAACCATCATTTCCGTTTTTTATTCTCGTCCAACGAGACCGATCGGAACTCAAGAGCTTTTTGCCCGGCTCTATTGGTAGACCTAGCGCCCTGTTTTTTATGTCTTAAATGTGATTGGCTTACACTGATACTAACAGGATTACAACCGTATTATGTTTTAGACTTAGATTAAACTCCTTAAAAACAAAATCTATTGTTATGAATTTCAGAAGTTGATCGCATATAATCATAAACATCATTACAGTGTCTCATATAATTGCAAAGATTCAGTTATATGTAAAAAATTGCACCTGTTTATATTAATACTATGATGGCAACCCTTGCTGCCGATTATCATTTCGTTTTTCTTTTTTTTTTTACAAGATGGCAGACTACGGCAGGTTGTTTTATTTAAAGATATTTGTAAATGGTGTGGATGTTTTAATAATGTTGATTCGTGAGCAAAAGAAAGATGGAGGAAAATATGAGCAATTATGTCATTTGTAATGAAATGTACATGCTGTTTAGTGATGAACTGTGGCGTGTCAGTCATGTGGAAGATTAACATAACCTAAACCCTCATATCTGGAACGCCGCCAGTTGTAGTTTTGAAATGCTCTCGATCCAATTTTCTGGAGTGTGTTATACCAATAATATAATTCTGCAGGTCTCATTCTATCATGTAAGTTTGTATAGTGCTTATTTGAGCAGTACTACATGGCTGGCATTTGTGTGTGGCAAAGGTTCACTGTATGGGCAGATGACCTCGTAGTTCCGCCCCCTTAAAACAACAATAACTTACTAACTAAAGGTTCACTGTGAGAGAGATTGAGAACCTGTAGGCCTAAACCATTCACCTGTCCTCTTTGCTTCCTAAGGAATTAACCTGTGTGATTCTAACTAATAATGCTAGTAAACCCTTATCTGTAGGCCTACTGTCTTTGCTTTCATCCTGTTTAGTCCGAAGAGGACATTATTTCACTTGCATCCTTAGCTGGCTATCACTTCTGCCTCTGGGTTGAAGGGCACTTGCAGCAATGTGTATGCTAGTCAGCGGTGAGGCATATGGAACACTTCCATGGAGTGATGAATCTTTTGGTTCAGTAACAGTCTGTTTTCCTAGAGTTTTCAACTCTAATAATAAAGATTATATCGGAGACATATTCGTTAAGAGAGGAGTTTACCTGAACCGAAGTAACAAATTCTTAAACTACTGAAATTAGCCAAGATACCTGTAGTAGTGGTATCTGGAGATGATAGGCCTATAGTAATAGATGTTTACTCCTCCGCTGTCTGTAACTCACCCAGCCATGCCAAATAGGATCACGACCTATAGAGATGAAATTCCAGCTGACTCCGCCATTTTAGCATCGTGTACAGTGTTGCCAACCCCACGCATTAGGTACTATATCGCATCCATCTGACCAATGGTTTTCGCCTAGACCAATAATTGTTAGGTAAGTAAGATACTCACCCCTGGTTTTTGTCACGCACAGTGGGGTTAGTCATGCATCAACAATCTTTATCCAAGCCCATGGTTGTGCCGATTATTTCTTTTTTCACATAATTACAAAGTTATGTGTGTTGTGTGACATGTTAGCAACGCAATATGACGTCGATTTTTTGGCCACAAACATCTGCCGTCGGCGAACGAGCTACAAATAAAAACCTTCTTGACTGTATATTAGTGATATTTGACAGTATATTTAGTATGAAGCAGTGATATTTGACAGTATTTTCAATTCTTAATGACTCCCAGAAAGTAAGTGAATGGTATATGCTCAATAATCTACCACGTTCTCGTTTGGTTCCGGTTCTGGTAAACTCCACAATTAATGACATATTCTTAGAGCCGATGACAGTCTTTAGAAACGTTTAAAAATCTTTTTTTCTTTCAATTTCTGATACCATTCAGTTGGAATGACATCCTGCAGCGCAGCCATGCTCGTTAAGTCATGCACTGTGATCGTGATAGGCACCTGCAGTAAGTCGAGAAATCAACGGTTTATCCTGGCATTGATAGAGGCTATCATAAATGTGAAATTTCGACACTCCCTTGAGACAAATGCTGGGATTGTACCGTACCTTATTTCAAATCCTGGGGCACTATTTCATCCTTGTCCCAAATACATTTACACATACTACTACACTCATCACAGAAAAGTGATACACCCGAGTTCCTCGGGCTGATGAACACTATGTCCCAGGCTATTGAAATGAGAAATACATGTTGGTATGATCAAACTTTGATGCTTACATATTGAGGCCAATTGTTTGAATGCCTACTTGAATGTTATTTTACTATCGAATTATATTTTTCTCCAGCCGTTAAATATTCACGTTGATATGTTACATAATACAATAGTTGTAACTTACTATGGATCCATATTTCTTGACATGTATGTCATAGATACCTCAGCTTGTAACTGCATAACTAATGTGTCACCCAGATAAGAAACTAGGATGGCTAGCATACAGTATTCCTGAAAATGTTCATGTCAAGGTTGTCAAAACAACATAAATGCCTACTATTGGGAGCATTGAAATAACTGTTTCAGAACAAATCATCAGTGAGCTGTTTTAACTTGGATGGACATTGGTGTCTGCTGCAAAACCATGTTATCAAGTATTGTTGAGTTGCTGCTTGAATGTTGCCACCATTAGCCATATCAACTTGTGTACAGATGCCAGCATTCAGCTGTGCACTTGACCTTGAGAGGTAGGAGGTAGGTGTAGAGTGGTGCAGGAAGCAAGCCGAATACTTCTCTATCTGAGAACATCGACGTGTGTGACAGTAGATTGTCACAATCAGAAACAGACACACTCAGTGTGGCAAATGTTTTAAGTTTCAGTAGTATACCGGGAGAGTGGGATGGGGAAGTACAGAGCTACCTTCCCGGTAACTGTATGTATAGGTTGTATGTAGTGGTATATGCATATTTGTAGATGAGACAAGGATTGGGAAGGAGGCAGTCGTGGCCTTAATTTAGGAACCATCATTTGAGTCGATGATTGTGGTGTGAACTAAGCCAAACACGTCTCAATTTTGCATGTTCCAAACAGACTACAATTAATTATTTGTTTGCAATAAAACCCAGGACCTTTAGGGCATGAGTCTCAATATGTAGGCTACTCCTGAGATCACTGAAAGTGACTCATGTTTAAAGGATACCAAACAATTTTGACTAATGTAAATTTATGAACAAGGGACTAATCACTTACCTTTCAATATACTGTACTTTTGTACCATACCAATAGGCCTACTGTTTTAAGGTGTAGCACGTTTTGTGCTCCTTAGGATATGCAGTTATTCGAGCGTAAGGACATGAGAGAGAAGCTGGTATTCAGAAAGGTGTAAGGCAAGGCTGCAACTTATCACCCATACTTTTCAATCTATATAATAATAATAACTGGCTCTACAGCCCATGAAGAGCCTAAGCCTACCAAACGACCGCTGCCCAGCCATTTGGCCTGCAGATATTGGGGTGATGCGTGATCAACGCATCGGGTCCCCTCGGCCGTTAATCTTGGTTTTCGTGATCGGGGCGCTGCCTCACTGTCAGGCAGCTAATCAGTTGTCCTCACGAGGCTGAGTGCACCCCGTTCCAGCACTCACGTCAGTTTCTAAAATCCCTGACAGAGCCGGGAATCGAACCCGGGGCCTCCGGACCCCAACACCACTGGGCCGGCATTTTCAATCTATACATTAAACAAGCAATGAAGGAAATTGGAGAAAAATTCAAAATAGGAGTAAAGATTCAAGGAGAAATAATTTCAACTCGGAGATTTGCTGATATCGTCATCTTAGCTGACACACCAGAGGATTTGAATGAGTTTTTAAATGGTATGGATTCTGTCTTGAGGAAAGAATTAATGATGAAAATTAATAAAAGTAAAACAAGAATATTGGATTGCAGTCAAAAGAGATCGCTGAAATAACTGAAATCCTCCATGCCCATTTACAGAATATTTCCTTGAGAAGCTTAGCCTGCATTTTTCCATGTCTAATGTCTTATAAGTTACATTCCACATCTATTGTATTTATTGCTTGATGTTTGTATTCTTACAGATCTGTCCACTGGATCCAGGTGAACAGCAAGTTGCAAGAGCAGAACTGGACGAGAACGCAATTTCAATAGTGTCGTTCTTTCTATACTAGACCTATACAATTATTTTATTTCTACATTGTGTATTGCAAAATAATAATAAAAAAAAATAAAAAAATGTTTCAATCACCTATGGTTTTCATTTATCTTTCTCTTTCCTTCTCATATCACATTTCCAAGAGGGTCATGGGGTTCAAACAGGAATTTGGAACCTGTGTAGGATAGCAGGTTGGGGGTGGGGGTAATTATATTATTCTATAGTCAGATTTGGAGGTTATGTAGGTTAGGGCGAAAAAGGGGGGGGGCGGGTATGGGATGCTCTGGAATTTGGAGGTTATGTTAGCAGACATGACTCGATATTTCATTTTATAGCATTCAACTTATAAAACGTGTTAGATAATTGATTTTTACGGTGAATAGTTGATGAACTAACGTCAATACATTATTATAATTATCAAAATATATAGCTGCATAAGTACGTTCACTACCAACATTACAAAGTGGACAACAAATTCCATAATGTATCAGTATATTGTTGATTGCTTGTGATACATTTTGTCAGAGCTAATATTGTCGAAGGTAGTAGCTATTAATGTTAATTGATCCACAAAGGGACTAGCTCTGTGTAATATTCATAAAAATAAGCTGATATCTTACGGATTTAGTTCCTTATGTTTCCCCTACCGAAGAGAAATGATTGTTTTTTTGAAGCCGGATTATGGGCGGATTTAAGAAAATTATTTAACATGGGAGCTGGGACTCTGGTATTTATTCTCTTTGGTTCTTGTGACACTCCCGGTTCTTTCTCGCCCTCAAATATAACTTACGTTGTTTTGTTGTGAAGTTTTTCGGCACCACATAGAAAAGAATGTTTCAATGCGCATGCGCACTAAAGTAGGGGAGAGTGTTTCCAGCTCTCTTGTCTGTCCACTGCTAGTCTTTCTTCTGTGCATGTGCGTCAGGTAGGGGAAGTATCTCTCGCTTTCTCGCTTCTACTGGTTGTGTATGGAGGGGGAAGCTCTTCAGAAGCAACGTACGTGAGTCCCGCCTCCAACATTCTCTTCTACGTGGTACCCCTTATAACTTATCCACTTATTTAATCCGATGGCAATGTGATGTTCTCTGAACTGCGGCATTCATGATGAATGAAGTACATCTGTTTAACCGCGCAATTGAATACAGTTTTCTATGATATCAAGCAGTCTTTTACCCTACCACACACACACCCTCCCCCTCTCCTTCCCCCATCCCTCTTCATCTTAATGAAATGCAACACCCAGAACAATTATCCGCTGGATCCACTGCATAATAGTAGTAGTAACAACTCTTTGCGTGATGGCTAGCATTCTTGGCTGTCACCGCGAAAGCTCGGCTCTGCCAAGGAATCTAATTCTGGTCTGAGGGCTGGAACGGGGTACACTCAGCCTTGTGAGGCAAAGCTGAGAATAGGTGGGTTAGATTTCCACCTCAGCTATCCTGGAAATGGTTTCCCAATTCTACTCCAGGAAAATGCTGGGATGGTCCTTAACTTAAGGCCACGACCGTCTCCTTCCGAATCCTATCCCCCAATTTACAAATACAGGGTGGCCACAAAGTCCCGTTACCCCACTCGTGTAACCAATAGAAACCCCTAAACCTCGTTAAATAAGTTGTACACCATTTCTAAGAGAGGTTTTCTTGGGAATATACGGCATTACGAGTCCAAAACATCAGCCTGTGTACCATCATTTTCATGGAAAAGGATAATACGGCGCCAAGTTCTGTGCGACATTCTTCAGAGCATTGCCGGTGTGACTTTAGTGAAAGCTTGTCTCATATCATCTTTCAGTTCATCCGTGGTATTGTATCCGTTTTGTGAAACGATACCCTTTATGAACCCCCCCCCCCCCCCCCCCCCATAACGCATTATCACATGTGGTAAGGTCTGGGCTTCGTGGTGGACAGCCAAGTGGAGCCGGCAGCACAGGAGAACCATCGCAAAAGAGCACTTTGCCTCGTTTTGGTATTGTGCCGAACATCTGAAGAAATGCCTCACATGCCTCCATCCGATAATTCCTATAAGTCTTTCTTCATGTGCTTCTGCATTGTCGACATTGCCGCAGTTCTTCCAGGGCGATGGATGGGTCTCGTACCGTAATGCAGTATATTCCTGAGAAAACCTCTCTTAGAAATGGTGTAGGCCTACAACTTATTTAACTAGGTTTAGGGGTTTCTATTGGTTATGAGAGGGGGGTAACGGGACTTCGTGGCCACCCAGTAGACACACTAGTACAACCATCACAATACCACCGTTTATCACACAAATTCTAAACACACCCAAATACACTAGGCTATATGAACACGACGATGTAGCCCCTAGAATAAGCAACAACAACAATGCCATTGTGTTCTTAGCGTTGTGCGATTTTGGGCCACTCCATGTGGACTCGGAGTATGTATTGAGACCCCGGTCCCTAAGGTCCTGGATTCGAATCCCGCCTCATCTAGGAAATGTAAATCACTTATGTGAACTTACTTTCGTGTCCTCTATCACAATACAAAACTTTAGGATGATTGTTGATTTGGAGTTGATTAGTACAGGTCAAATATTTCACGTGACAGGTGGCACTTATCGAATTTCACATGGTCGGGGTCTGGCGGGTGGTAGTAAGACCTTTTCAAGTTTTATTGCAATCACTCCAATACGTAAACGTTATAGGTGGAGGTATGGGGCATCCACACACACACACAAATATGCCGAGCTATATCAGCTTAGGCTGCCCAAGGAAAGGAGCGGAACCCTTGATAATGCCGGACGCAGTTTCCGGTGAAACATCGGGAGATATCCTGTCTGGACCACGGCCTACAAGCCCGAAAAACTTGTACTTAATTATGCCGAGTTATAGTTAGTTATTGCTTTTTAAGGAACGGAACAGCGAGGGCATCTGCCCCTAAACAGATAGACCGACACACACGGACAAAATTTGATTTCATAATTCGTTATTCCATAAGATGAAAATAGGCTAAATATTCCTAGTTAAGTTGAGATATTGGTACACACTAATACAACTTTCACGTTAACACAGGTTGTCAGACCGATCCCACACACGAAGTTCACGGGGGTAAATAGACACGATATCGCAAGCCCCTAAATAAATATAAACAACAACAATATTATTATTAACTTAATAACAACTTAATAAGTGTCCCGGTGTTTTGGCTTCATATTTTGAGATACGTATATTATATTCATTATGGTTATCTATACAGTATATAGGCTACACTGGTGGTTAATGAAATCCCAACACCAAGAAGGAGTTGTGCTAATAAACGAAATTAGGGAGGCGTGTTTGCACATCTTAAAGATGATGCCTATTCAAATTTGCGCGCTAGTGGACGAAGATGATGCTGGTAGAGCCACTATGACAGTGCAAAGCATGTGTTTACTCTAAATACGTGATGTACACTTCGTGAACGTTACTCATCGACCTGTCTTGACGTTGGGAGGTAGATGAGAGTTAAACATGCCTTTAAGAAGACGAAGAATGCAGTATCAACAGCTTACTGTGGGTGAACAATAGGGCTCCGAGAAGGTGGACGTACTTTGCGCGATATTGCAGAAATACTTAGCAGGAATGTGGGAAGCCTCCGTGGCTTAGGCGGCAGCACGCCGGCCTCTCACCGCTGGGTCCGTGGTTCAAATCCCGGTCACTCCATGTGAGATCTGTGCTGGACAAAACGGAGGCAGACAGGTTTTTCTCCGGGTACTCCGGTTTTCCCTGTCAAAATTTCATTCCAGCAACACTCTCCGCTATCATTTCACTTCATCTGTCATTCATTTAATCATTGCCCCAGAGGAGTGCGTCAGGCCTCGGCAGCCGGCACAGTTCATATCCTCGCCGCTAGATAGGGGCTTCATTCATTCCATTCCTGACCCGGTCGGAAACTGGAAGCAGGCTGTGGATTTTCATTTTCACTTAGCAGGAATGTGTCCACAGTGCATAGGTGATGGCAACAGTGGTCATGGTAAGGTGCTATCTCAAGAGATCGGGATCCGGCAGCACACGGGCCTTTACGGAGTGGGAAGACTGCGAGTGGGAAGACTGCCGTATTCGCCGCATGGCTGTGGTGGATCGTACTATATCTGTAGCAGCCTGGTGATCCAATAGGTTGTGCTACCATCCTTTTGCAGTATTCGAGGGGATGTTTTACAACAGGATAACGTACGTCCTCACACCGCTGCTGTTACCCAACGTGCTCTACAGACTGTCGCCCAGTTGCCTTGGCCTGCGAGGTTACCAGACATTACGCCCATTGAGCATGTATGGGACGGCAAAACCAGCGTCATCTGATACCAGCATTGATCGTTTCTGATTTGACTGACCAAGTGCAACAGGCGTTGACCTCCATCCCATGAAATGACATGCAGCACCTGTGCGACACAATGCATGCACGTTTGCATGCTTGCATTCAATATCGTGGCGACTACAGAGGTTATTAAGGTACCACCATGTCACGTGTATTTTACGCATACTTCAACCTGTAGGACACATACTAAGACACCCAGGAATAGCAAGCTTAGTTATGGAAGGAAGGGTTGAGGACAAGAACTGTAGGGGTAGACCAAGGTTAGAATATGTTAAACAGATTGCTTCGGATGTAGGGTGTGGTAGCTATGTAGAGATGAAACGATTAGCTCAAGACAGGGAGGCATGGAAAGTTGCATCAAACCAGTCAAAAGACTGAAGACTCAAACAAACAACAACAACAACAACGAACCTGTTACCTGGAAACTTTAACCAAGTGAATATGTTACTTAGAACAACCATGTGCAACAGCCGGCCCCCGGGCCGTCCTTGGCCCGCTGAATCCTTACATCCGACCCGCCTGATGAGTTATTGAAAATGCATGTCTTACGTAATCTGTCAAACTGAAGTAAAAAAAAATCCAACCCTCGACAATGCAGTGAGAAAGTTTTTTGTCTGGGCTTGACAATTCTGTTAAGACAAGCCCTGGCGCCAATGACAGTCCCCCACCCCATCTCCCAATCGACATTGCGCTGTAAATCACGCAGAAAATTGGAAAGCGTGTCGATTAAGTTTCTCATTAATATGGGAAGTAGGTTGGTTGGTTCCTTAGTTTAGGGACTGCGACAACGCGCTCATGTAGCCCCGTGTACTTTGGGTGTATGTAGAATCTGTCAGATAGCCGGTGTTAATTGTGATGGCTGTATTAGTGAGTTTTATATGTGATTCAGGGGAAGGACTACAGGCGATTAATTTGTTTTCAAATAGTTCCTACTTTTGCTACCAAATTCTACCGTCCACGACACCTAGCTGCGGACATGGCTACTAAATGTCATCGCAGTCAGCACCTGGTGGCGAACGTTGAAACTAATATAGCGTTATCAAACTAACCTACAAATTTCAGCTCCCACAAGTGTAGTTAGTGGAAGGTTTTTTTCCATGCCATAAATCTGGTAGTGGTAGTGGTAGTGGTAGTGTTGTTGTTAATTCGTTTCAAGGGCTTGTGATATTTTGGCCTTCAGCCCTGTGCACTTCGCTGGGTGTTCAAATTGTCTGATAACCTGTGTTTCTCTGATTATTCTAGTAATGTGTGAAATTGTAACTATTAGGATCGGGAATGTGATATGTGCCCTGGGTGTTGAAATATCCCGGCATTTTCCTGGAGAGAGTGTAGAAAAGGCATCGCCGGGATTCGATCCTCCGATCTCTTGGCTTGCTGCAGCGCCCCACCACGGTCGTGGGGCACGATTTAACGCGCACAGCTATGCCACGGTGTTGTAGTGGTAGTGACATTTGTAGTAGTTCTTAGTAATAGTAGTTGTTAATTCTTTTCAGGAGCTTGGGACATCTAGGTCATCAGCCACATGTAGTTGGGTGTGTGTTAAATTCAAATAATAATAATAATAATAATAATAAATCACAGATACCATATGGAAGAGAAGATTGAAGTTCTATGGACACCTTACGAGAATGAGCGATAGTCGACTAACGAAGAAGATCTTTAATTACATCACCAAGATAAAAGCGACTTCAAAATGGGTAGATGAAATAAGAAAGGATACGGTGGAAGTTGGGGTCAGTCCAAATGAGATCTGGAATAGAGAGGTGTTTCGAGGTACGATTGATGCATTCAAGGGGTTCCAGGAAAAGCAAAGGAGAAGAGCCAAGAACATCTGGTCGGAAGAAAGGAAGAGAATCCAAAAGTTTCTGGGAGCAGAAAAAAGGACTAATCAGCAAGTCAATTGTTTCCCGTGGTCCAAAGTAGGCCAAAATCGAACAAAGAATAATAATAATAATAATAATAATAATAATGTTATTGATGTTATGTCCCTTTTAACTACTGCGGCTTTTAGAGACGCCGAGGTACCGGAATATTGCCCCGAAGGGGATCTTTAACGTGCCAGTAAATCTACTGATACGGCTCCCTCCCATTTGCGCACCCTCAAATGCCAACTAGCTGCGCCAGGATTCGATCCTGCAACTTTGGGAACAGCAGACGAGAACATTACCGCTGAGCCACGCAACCAATTGTGTTCAACTCGTCTGATAACCTGTATTTATGCGATGACTGTTGTAGTATGTGTAACTACAGTATATTAGGGACAGGGACGAGGTAGGTGCCCCGGGACTATCCCGGCATTTGCCTGGAGGAAGTGTGGACAAACCAAACTCAGGATAGCCTGAACCTCCAATCTCCGGACCTACTGCAACTGCCCTCGCAAGATTTAACGAGTACGGGTACGCCGCGGGGTAGTACCGGTAATGGTAGCAATTTTCATTATAATCCTTATACACTTCAATACTTTAAAGAATACGCCTACATTCTGGCTCCCAATCCTGAGCCATATTGAGCCTCCTTCCCTGCGACGAGAATGTTCACTTGTGGGTGAATTCACGAACATAACTGCTAGTCCTGAGCTCCCTATTCTTGAAGACATTCCTGCCATCAACACAAAGAGACTCCGTTCCCGTCATCCTCCATTACAAACTTGCAAAGTCAATAACATTAAATATAATATGAGTGATCGATGGACTAAATTATGGCAAGCCAGTGCTACAAAGGAGCAACTGAAGATACCCTGTATCAAAACCAGGTCACCAGGATTTGTTAAACACAGGAAGATTTGGACCACTCTGATTAGAATACGAACTAATTGTGGTAGATGCGCCGATTTCCTGCATAAATGGGGGATGACATCCTCCCCGCGCTGTGATTGTGGTGTTGAACGTCAAACGGTTCGGCACATTGTCCAATTGTGTGCCCCTTACGAGCATTCCATGGTGACCCGCAGGAGTTCCTCTTCGCAACAAATAAGGCTATTCTTGAATACATCACAAATCTGGATATCTGTTTGTGACTCAGTGTATAGATTATTATGTAAATATGTATATAGACTATAATTATCTTTATGCAATGTGTTTCCAAAAGCTAAATAAATAAATAAATAAATAAATAAATAAATAAATTACGAGCAGATAACCTCGATGTTTCTCCCTAAAATAATAATCACCACCATAATAAACTCTCGTCAGAGACTGGATCTTACCTTGTGAACCGGCAGGACGCGCACGCGCACTCAACAAACACCATACACTGAGGCCAGTCTAGTTCCACGGGTTTAACTTACATCATAAAGCATGGGCGTGCGGTGCGATATGTGTGTCAGCCTTGTCAGCCTTGTTGCCACTGTGGCATACTAAAGGGCATCATAGCTACTTTTTACTTCGACGATGACAACATTCTTGTGTGGATTATATAAATCGTTTGATTCTGAAACAGCATTCTCCATTTATATAGATACCGTAGCTTTGAAGCCGATTTCAGAGGGCAAAGACCGTTTGTGGGTGTCATTGTGGGTTTGGTAGCATTTTGTAGGACTATATTGTCCTGTATATTTGGATCTGATGATGTTCGTTTGACGAACGAAACTAGTCATCCAATTAAGACCCCCATTTATGTAAGTATTTTATACATAATATATGCAAAATAACCAGTGATGGACGAAGCAAAGAGAATATAAAAAGTAGGTTGGCTCAGGCAAGGAAAGCATTTTTACAGAAAAGGAATCTGTTGACATCGAATATAGATTTTGGTATTAGGAAGTCATTTTTGTAAGCGTTTGTCTGGAGCGTGGTGCTCTATGGAAGTGAAACTTGGACTATAGGTGCAGCAGAAAAGAGAAGAATTTAAGCGTTTGAAATGTGGTGTTACAGGAGAATTTTGAAGATCAGATGGGTGGATAGGGTTACAAACGAAGAGGTATTAAGACGAGTGGGAGAGAAGAGATTTTTCTCGCGACTGCTAATAAAGAGAAGAAATAGGTTGTTAGGACACATACTAAGACACCCAGGAATAGCAAGCATAGTTAAGGAAGGAAGAAAGGGTCGAGGACAAGAACTGTTGGGGTAGACCAAGGTTAGAATATGTTAAACAGATTGCCTCGGATATAGGGTGTGGTAGCTACGTAGAGATGAAACGATTAGCTCAGGACAGGGAGGCATGGAGGGATGCATCTAACCAGTCAAAAGGCCGAAGACTCAAACAACAACAACACACATACATTTTCATTTGAGACTGTTTTGCCTTTCATCGTGCAATCATATCAGTAAGCCTCTGTTTACAAACAAGTCGCTTCCATGATCCCCTATTAGCAGTTTGCACTGTGCCCTCCTCTGCTTCTACACCTCTCACATTGAAACAGTTTAACACTGAATCTATCCATTCCTTCCTAGGTCTACCTCTACTCCTCTTGCCCTCTACAGCTAGACTCATTAACCTCTAGGTAATCTCTCCACCCCCCACTCTCTTCACATGACCCCACCATCTGAGTCGGCTCATAAGAACAGCTTCATCTAGCGTGTTCATTTCTAACTTAGCCTTTATCTCTTCATGGCGAGTACCTTCCTGTCATTGCTCCCATCTATTTGTCCCAGCAATCATTCATGCTACCCTCATATCAGTTACCGCTAGCTTATGTATCAGATACTCTGAATCTACCCAGCTCTCACTTCCATACAGCAAGGTCGGTCTTAATACTGACCGATTAGAGAGAGTTTCGTCGCTACGCTAACTTCCTTCTTGCAGAATACTGTAGATCGCAACTGAGAACTCGCCGCATTGGTGTTTCTATACCTCAACTCTATTTCCTTCCCCATACTACCATCCTGAAGAGAATATACAGTCCAAGTATTTGAAATGTTCCACCTGCTCCAATTTAGTTCCTCCTGCCTGGCGGCTTCGGTGGCGTAGTTGGTAGCATGCTGTGCCTCATGTCCAAGATCGCGGGGTCAAACCCGGCCGAAGTCGTCGGATTTTTTAAGGGGATAGTCTGGTGAAAAATGAAACGTTTTCCCTAATTTATCAATTGGTCTCAAATTTCAAACATATAATTTGTGAGTAGTAGTACACACAATTACAAACTTACAACTCAATTGATCAAACCGTTTTTGAGAAAAATATTTTTATTTCATTTTTAAGGGTTTTTCAAAAATCATCTTTTTAATAGCAAATTTACTTTAATCTGCTTGAATAATTGAAGACTGTATCTCATAATATAGCCAAACAGTTTTGTGTACGTTTTTTTGGATAAGTTTTTTTGGATATCTTGTGTGGTGACCTTTAAATTAATTTTCAAAGTTTTGAATCTTATTATCGAAATAATTAAAACATATAGGCCTACTTATCAATATTTTCGTTTCTAAACACTTTAAAACAAGATGTTCAGTAAAGAACATATAGCCTACTTTCTCCTAAATGCATGGGTATTGTTATAACTCTTTGTCCTTTTCAAGGAGAATGATTGAATGTTGGTTGTAGTGTAGCAGTTTGGCTTAGGCTGTGATGACAAGTGAAACGGTATTTACTTTGCTCCACGTTGAGCGTACAAATGTAATGGTAATTAGTGCCCCATGTTGGTAGCGACAAATGTAATGGTTTCGCTAGCCCACACTGTTGGGAGAGAAATGTAACTGTTTACCTTTGCCTAAGCTATGTTGTTTTAATGGGCGCCAAGACCTCAATGCAATGTTGAAATCTAAATTTGTATTTAACAACGTCTAGCTCTGGCAGAACACATTCAAGACTCTATTCACTCAGATCGTGGTATGATTTGATCATTAACCCAACAAACAATTGTATCAGGAGAAGGAATTGGTCTATATCTAATGCTACCTACTGAAAGCAAAGATTGCATTGTAAAAGAAATGAATTTATTATATAAAACAAGTATAGCAAAATTAATAATAATACGTTTAACATTTAAATTGGAGCGTTGTGATTTGAATATTACCGATAGAAAATTACGTGAAAACGGAGTCTGATAAATTGATTTTACTCTTATTTCCAAGCTATGAAGTTACTGAATTATGAAATATAAAACAAAGAAAAATGAGAGATTGCGTATTTCTGCGTCATTAGCGCTTACCCCTGGAAATTGCCAATGCATTTCCCTCGTTCTTGATGATGCTGTGTGCTTCCCACAGTCTCCTGGACGTCGTCATCTCCGTCGAAATTTGATGATATCCTGGTAGATTATATAATTCTATGGTCCGTACATCGGACCCAAACTCTCGTAAAACCGCACTGGTTACGTTTTACAAAAGTTCGTCGCTAACTCCACTGAACATCGGAGCGTCACGCACTTGCGACCGTACACTGCAAGTCCTACACAGATTGTCCCGAACTCCACTGAACATCGGAGCGACACGCACTTGCACCCATACTCCTCAAGTATTTCACAGATAGTCCTCGTCTCACGGCGCGTCGAACGATATATGCACACGTTGGCTCCCCACCATGGTACCGTCTTCCAGCTTACGTTGTCTCCGCTGATTGGCTGAGCACGCCGCCACTTCCCCTCCTCCGGTTCATTACACTCCGCGGGCGAGAGGGAGAAGTCGTTTTCCGTTTCAACAATTCGCCTCTTCTAGACCTTGCGACCCAGGATTGCGTCATGCTTCTCGACAGGAATCAGCTTGCATTAGAATTCCCAGTGAGTCATGTCTCTCAAATACCCTAACTGACAAAACTCCGTAAAATTCCGTAATCAGATAATTTTCTATAATATCGTCGTTCGTAATAATTTGCTTGTTAGCGTTTTCTAAAACATAGAAAACCTATCTGTATGCTTATAATTTTTATAAAATGCTCCGAAAATATCTTAATAATAATTATAATAAATTAATAATAATAATAAATTAACATGAAAAATTATCTTGGCTGAACAATTTGCCGCGTAAATAAATATAGAATGGCTTCCTACTGACTTATGCCAGTTGCATAAAAAACCCTCGAAAAACACGTTACATATTCGCCTCGGATCATCGGATGATTTACCGTGACGACGGTCCATTATCCGATTATCCCAGACACGTTAATAAACCCCATCCCAAAATACATATTACATAAATGAAATCACCCTAAATTACAGATATATACACTCATATTTTTTCTTCACGCACTTTGCGTCAAAGTTTGTTGTCACTATGGATCGCACTTTGCAACCAGTTCAATGTTTTACATAGGGAATAGTGTTCCACGGATATTTCCGCCTCTCAAATTTCTCTATGTTGGAGAAATAGACATAATTAATGTGTGAGCACTATGTATTTATGATGTCATATCACACGCATTGAAGGTGTTCTGATATATTTATATCACCATAGAACTTCCTAATTTCACTGGAGGTCCCCTCCTTATGGTGACATTTAATTCCACTTATCACTCAGCACACGATCACACTATTGTGGCAGCGCCTCGTGACCATAATACTTAATCTCTCTTTAACGTAGATTAAATTAATATTGACTTCTGAAAAAAAACAGTAAATGCGCATTACATATAACACCAAATATTTCTGTGCCGTAATCGCCCTGTCTTGTTAAGTTCCCGTTAACCATATTCTACTTAATACTAGTTCTCAACACAGACCATTTCTCCTCACACAAATAATACCATTGTACAAATTATCTTAAATTACACACTTACAAATCTTACATGGCGAGGCCGTAAACAGAAATCACGTGTGCTGATATGTATGAGTTTCATGAAGGACTGTCTCGCATTCTGATGGCCCATCTTTTATCTCGTGGACGCCTTAAGCTAACAAGCCCTATTCAAGCGCTCCCCCATCTCTTGGAGATAAATGGGAACCCATCAGCGCTGCCAAAATGGCCTTGGTGCATCGAGACAATTTAGTGCTCAACAGCATCCGACAATCCCGTCATATTTCCCTGTACCTTAAAAACTCTCATTTACGTACATACTACCCCCCTGTGTGACTTCTGATACGCCTGCCTTAAGACCAGATTCCTCCCACGCACCAAATACCACACTTACTCATTTGATAGGCTGGCTCGCCAGCTAAACACACTCACTTTATGACACATATTTTCGTAGACTATGTATATTATACGTCCCGTATAATCTGTTTCCCTCACTATTCTCCAGCACATATGCTGTTTTGCCAATACGTTTGGAAACTATAAATGTTTCTGAGTCACCTGCTTCCAACCTTGCAAGTGGCTCCCTTAAATGAACGTCATCACGTTGCTCTACCTAGCATATTTCTCAGTGTCTGTAACGATGCCCTGTTGCTACTGTCCACACATGCTAACCCTACTTTCCTCTGGTGTAACACCTCTACTCGACACTCTATGACCTAAAAATGTCACTTCTGACTGACAGAATGACGACTTAGACAGCTTCAAAGTGAACCCTGCCTGATCTAACTTCTGAAAAACTATATTTAAATGACGTAGATGCTCCTCAAAACTGCGTGAACTAATTACCATATCATCTATGTAAATGGTTACAAACTCTCCTGTGTCATCCCCTAATGCGATGTTTAAAGCCCTAATTAAAGCTGCTGAACTACTCTTTAACCCATAAGGTGTTCTACAAAATTGATAAAGGTTATATTTATGACTAAAAGCTGTAAATGGTCTATCTTCGTACATAAGTGGCACTTGCCAAAAACTGGAACTCAAATCTACACAAGTGAAATACTTCTTCCCCTCAAATTTTTGCATTAATTCCTCTATTGACATAGATTTCAGCTGATCTGAACTAATTCTACTGTTAACCAAACGAGCGTCTAAACAAATACGAACAGTGCCGTCGGTCTTGGGTACCGTGATCAAAGAATTAACATATGGACTGTTAGAGTGCTCAATAATCCCATCTTCAAGCATCTGATTAATTTGTGCCTCAACTGCACTCTGATAAGCGAAAGGTACAGGATATCTATGTCCTGTGAATACTGACCTATCAATAACGTTCAATGAATGTGTATAGCAATTGGCCATACCAATGCGATCCTCAAAAACTCTCCTATTACACCATAACACATCATAGAGCCGAACACATTGTTCCACCTCTATATTACCCTGAAATGCAGCCTCACGTAACGAGTCCTCTAGACTTCCGTTCGTAATCACACTGCCCACAAAACATGGAGAACCCCGCTCTACGGCTGGCGATATCTCATTTAAAGTACAAATCACACCTACAATACTACTCCTCTGAATATGGTCATTGAACGCTACTTCTACTTCAGAATCTCCCCATTTAAATTTCAAACTCCCTACATCATAACATAAGTTACCAGACACTCTACTTAGCCACTCTGAACCCAAGATAACACTGAATACTAAATTTGGAATTACAAGGCAAATCTGCTTCTCTACATGATTATTAATTTTAATGTCTACTAAAACTTGCTTAGAAATTACTTTAGACCTCTTCCCAACAGCTGTGATAACAAAAGTGCTTTTAATTGGCATCTCCTCAAAATTTACTCCAGTTCCTTTCATTTTATCATAAAATGCACTACTTATGCAACTCTTCATACAACCACTATCAATTAAAACATCTGTGTACGCCTCGGACACGTTAAATTTAACTATGGGGCTCTTACTAACCACTTCCTGAATAATACCTTCATCATTTAGTTCATGTAATAATTCATTTCTTACATTTAGGTCATAGGGTTCCTGTATAATTGTATGGACAGGGCATGCTACAGACTGAGATTCTGACCTTACTTCGCAGCCTGGTTCGCGTTTAAAGAACCGCTACAGCTGGCCGTAGTACTACTAACTACTAAACTGGTCTGGTTGTTCTGGGCTGTGTTGTCATTGTTTGGCTGTATATTACTACCACTAGGCTGTCCTCTTCCTTGACCCCTATTCTGGTTGTTATTATTGTCATTATAATTTCTCCCTTGATTTCCCCTGAAATCATTGTTTCTCCCTTGATTTCCCCTGTAATCATTGTTCCTCCCTTGATTTCCCCTGAAATCATTGTTCCTCCCTTGATACTGATTACCATAGCCATTTCCTCTGTTCTGATTTAGCTGATTATTATTATTTCTATTTTGAGCATTGGCCCCTTCGCCACCGTTCCCTTGAACTTCCTGATGCCTGGCTTCATTAGGTCTATTATTATTATTACCCTGGTTCCGATTGAAATTGTTATCATAACCCCCTCTCCCTAGTGCATCAAATGTGCTTAACAAATTTTCTACTTGTGATATAGTCTTTACATTCTGGATACAAGCAGCCTCCTTGATCCTATAGGGAAAGTGCCTAAGTAGCAACCTTACCACATCACTTTCCTCCTTCAAGCCATCCAGATATTTACACACTAATACCTGCCCTAAAAAGTATTCGGTCATGGTGGAGCTTCCTTTAGGGTTATATTTACCACACACTACTCCCTCACGATGCTGCGACTGAATAACCTCATTCCAGAACTTTTCACAGAATTTCATTTTAAAATCATTGATATCAGTAAACTTGTCTCTGTAGACAGCAAACCAATTCCTCGTTTCCCCCACAAACACTTGTTCTAAAATTTCAACTACCTGGCACCACTCAATACTACCATTTTCCAACCTCTCCCCGAATTTATTTTCTATAGTGTTCATGAACTCCATTGGGCACCCCTGTCGATTGCTGAACTTACCCAGTTCTACCTCCCTGTGTGTGCTATTCACAAAAACTGGCCTATTCTGACTATTTTCTTGCCTGATCCTAGCTTTTAATTTTAATTCTAATTCTGCGATTTTCTCCTCAGCCTTCCTCTCAATACTGTTTACTGTTAATTTAATGTTTCCTTCTGATTCTTCTACTTTATCATATAGCTTTGCTTGTTTCTCCTCAATCTTGCTAATGCTTTCCCTATTACTCTCTCTTAAATCATTTACTTCTGCAACTACTTGTGAGTGGACTTTCTCAATTCTACCCCCCAGCTGTTCCTTAACCTCTTTAGTAGCTACCTGAATTTTGTCAATTTCTCCCCCCAATTGCTTTTTGACCTGCTGTGTTTCCAGTTGCACTAGTTCTTTTAAATTTTCAGCCTGTGTACTGATTCTAATTTCCAACTCCTCCTGTACTTTTCCTAATTTTCTGTCTACATCTGCAATAATCTCTTTAGCCTTTTCTTCCATCACCCCCCTGATCTCACCTCTAATCAGTTCGAATTTGTCACTCATTTCCCTACTGTTTTGTTCTAATTTAGCATTTAAAGTTTCAGTACTCTCTCTATTTTCCTTACTGTTTTGTTCTAATCTGGCGTTTAAAGTTTCATTACTCTCTCTATTTTCCCTACTGTTTTGTTCTAATTTTGCATTATTCTGTTCTAATTTTGCATTATTCTGTTCTAATTTTGCATTTAAAGCTTCTGTACTTTCTTTATTTTCCCTACTGTTTTGTTCTAATTTTGCATTATTCTGTTCTAATTTTGCATTTAAAGCATCACTACTAACTTTGTTCTGATACATGAACTCGAGAAGTAAAGTTTTTAATTCTGGTTGGCCGCCTACACTCCCTGTTTCAGTATCGGGATTTACCTCCGCTACCCCGGTACTACCATCACTCGACATACTGCTCGTATCATCATTCTCCAGTTGATGACCACTACGTAACCTCATCTGTCTTTCTTTCTCATCCCCCATAATGATATACACTGATAAAGACAAATAACCCCCAAAATACAGGCACAGAAATATATACCCTTCTCCTTCCACAAATGTTATTAGGTTTTCAGCCCCAAGTTGTCGGCGACAATTGTAGCAGTTTGGCTTAGGCTGTGATAACAAGTGAAACGGTATTTACTTTGCTCCACGTTGAGCGTACAAATGTAATGGTAATTAGTGCCCCATGTTGGTAGCGACAAATGTAATGGTTTCGCTAGCCCACACTGTTGGGAGAGAAATGTAACTGTTTACCTTTGCCTAAGCTATGTTGTTTTAATGGGCGCCAAGACCTCAATGCAATGTTGAAATCTAAATTTGTATTTAACAACGTCTAGCTCTGGCAGAACACATTCAAGACTCTATTCACTCAGATCGTGGTATGATTTGATCATTAACCCAACAAACAATTGTATCAGGAGAAGGAATTGGTCTATATCTAATGCTACCTACTGAAAGCAAAGATTGCATTGTAAAAGAAATGAATTTATTATATAAAACAAGTATAGCAAAATTAATAATAATACGTTTAACATTTAAATTGGAGCGTTGTGATTTGAATATTACCGATAGAAAATTACGTGAAAACGGAGTCTGATAAATTGATTTTACTCTTATTTCCAAGCTATGAAGTTACTGAATTATGAAATATAAAACAAAGAAAAATGAGAGATTGCGTATTTCTGCGTCATTAGCGCTTACCCCTGGAAATTGCCAATGCATTTCCCTCGTTCTTGATGATGCTGTGTGCTTCCCACAGTCTCCTGGACGTCGTCATCTCCGTCGAAATTTGATGATATCCTGGTAGATTATATAATTCTATGGTCCGTACATCGGACCCAAACTCTCGTAAAACCGCACTGGTTACGTTTTACAAAAGTTCGTCGCTAACTCCACTGAACATCGGAGCGTCACGCACTTGCGACCGTACACTGCAAGTCCTACACAGATTGTCCCGAACTCCACTGAACATCGGAGCGACACGCACTTGCACCCATACTCCTCAAGTATTTCACAGATAGTCCTCGTCTCACGGCGCGTCGAACGATATATGCACACGTTGGCTCCCCACCATGGTACCGTCTTCCAGCTTACGTTGTCTCCGCTGATTGGCTGAGCACGCCGCCACTTCCCCTCCTCCGGTTCATTACACTCCGCGGGCGAGAGGGAGAAGTCGTTTTCCGTTTCAACAATTCGCCTCTTCTAGACCTTGCGACCCAGGATTGCGTCATGCTTCTCGACAGGAATCAGCTTGTATTAGAATTCCCAGTGAGTCATGTCTCTCAAATACCCTAACTGACAAAACTCCGTAAAATTCCGTAATCAGATAATTTTCTATAATATCGTCGTTCGTAATAATTTGCTTGTTAGCGTTTTCTAAGACATAGAAAACCTATCTGTATGCTTATAATTTTTATAAAATGCTCCGAAAATATCTTAATAATAATTATAATAAATTAATAATAATAATAAATTAACATGAAAAATTATCTTGGCTGAACAATTTGCCGCGTAAATAAATATAGAATGGCTTCCTACTGACTTATGCCAGTTGCATAAAAAAACCCTCGAAAAACACGTTACAGTAGGAGCTTGTTGAAATACAACGTGCTATAGGGATATTAAACATGAATATGAGGTGCCCTTTGCTAGTGCTACCTCTGTACCAAATTTCGTTCAATTCGGTTTCACCGTGTTGGAATTGATAGGGGGAATCCATTTGCACACATACTTGGCCACCATCTGCAAACTATTGGGCTGATGTTCTTGCAGTTTGGTCAGAAAATGTTTCCCACATAAAGATATGGTGTTGCAAAATTAGGTAGAGACTAGATTATTAGATTGGTCGTAATTACATTTTAGCTTTTAACATTTGGGTGGCCGCGATTACGTTTCCATCAAGATAGCGGTGATATGAAACATGACACTGAGGTGCCCTTTGCTAGTGCTACCTCTATACCAAATTTCGTTCCATTTGGTTTCAGCGTGTTTGAATTAATAGGGGGAATCGATTCTGACACAAAGATGGCCGCCATCCGCAAACTATTAGGCGAATGACCTATTAGATTGGTCAAAGGATGCTCCCTCCATAAAGGTATGTAGTTGCAAAATTTGGTAGAGATCGGATGATTAGGTTAATCGTAATTTGATTTAAGCTTTGAACATTCGTGTGGCCACCATTACGTTTCAGTCAAGATGGCGGCGATATAAAACATGACACTGAGGTGCCCTTTGCTAGTGCTACCTCTGTACCAAATTTCGTTCCATTCGGTTCCACCGTGTTCGAATTAATAGGGGGAATCAATTTTGACATAAAAATGGCCGCCATCCGCAAACTATCAGGTGAATGACCTATTAGATTGGTCAAAGGATGCTCCCTCCATAAAGGTATGTAGTTGCAAAATTTGGTAGAGATCGGATGATTAGGTTAGTCGTAATTTGATTTACGCTTTGAACATTTGTGTGGCCGCCATTACGTTTCCGTCAAGATGGCGGCGATATAAAACATGACACTGAGGTGCCTTTTGTTAGTACTACCTCTGTACCAAATTTTGTTCCATTCGGTTGCACCGTGTTCGAATTAATAGGGGGAATCGATTTTCACACAAAGATGGCCGCCATCCGCAAACTATTACGCTGATGACCTATTGGTTTGGTCAAAGGATGCTCCCCCCATAAAGGTATGTTGTTGCAAAATTTGGTAGAGATCGGATGAATAGGTTAATCGTAATTTGATTTAAGCTTTGAACATTCGTGTGGCCGCCATTACGTTTCAGTCAAGATGGCGGCGATATAAAACATGCCACTGAGGTGCCCTTTGCTAGTGCTACCTCTGTACCAAATTTCGTTCCATTCGGTTCCACCGTGTTCGAATTAATAGGGGGAATCAATTTTGACATAAAGATGGCCGCCATCCGCAAACTATCAGGTGAATGACCTATTAGATTGGTCAAAGGATGCTCCCTCCATAAAGGTATGTATTTGCAAAATTTGGTAGAGATCGGATGATTAGGTTAATCGTAATTTGATTTAAGCTTTGAACATTTGTGTGGCCGCCATTACGTTTCCGTCAAGATGGTGGCGATATAAAACATGACACTGAGGTGCCTTTTGTTAGTACTACCTCTGTACCAAATTTCGTTCCATTCGGTTGCACCGTGTTCGAATTAATAGGGGGAATCGATTTTCACACAAAGATGGCCGCCATCCGCAAACTATTACGCTGATGACCTATTGGTTTGGTCAAAGGATGCTCCCCCCATAAAGGTATGTCGTTGCAAAATTTGGTAGAGATCGGATGATTAGGTTAGTCGTAATTTGATTTAAGCTTTGAACATTTGTGTGGCCGCCATTACGTTTCCGTCAAGATGGCGGCGATATAAGACATGACACTGAGGTGTCCTTTGCTAGTGCAACCTTTGTACCAAATTTCGTTCAATTCGCATTCACCGTGTTCGAATTGATAGGGGGGACAGACATTCAGAGTACACACACTCACACACACACAGACACACAGACACACACACACACACAGACTCACACACACACATACACACACACAGACAGACACCCTTTTTTTCGCCCTGTGTTGATCTCATAAGTCTACTTTCATTTTTTGCAAAAATCGAAAGTAGGCTAATTCATTTTTTGCAAAAATCGAAAGTAGGCTAAAAATGATACTCAAGACTGTTAGTAGGGGTTAGCTCCAAAAATTTCATCAAATTCAGAAAATATTTACTAGGAAAAAGTTATATTTAAATGTTCAATTTCAAAAATTAAAGATAAACACAGTCAAAGTTACACAACACATTCGTCCGCCGATCCTTGCTCTAAAATCCACCTGGGCTGTAGGCCTATATTGTTCCTTCTTTTCTCTTTCCAGCTTCCTCAGCGTGTATGGCCGTCAACCTTGATGAATGTTTTCTTCGATTTCCGAATTCTAAGCACCGTTTTGCCGTTTGTTTCCTTCGTCGCTCGTCTCAAACTTAGCTCAGTCGCTTCCTTATTGCTGACATTGGAGTGGTCTCTGTTGTTCTTGTTGCTTCTGTCAGATAGCATCCTTGATTGAATTGTGAAACAGCTTCTGTCACAGCTAGTTCTACATTTTGCTTGGATACAAATACATCCTTTGGGCACTTTGACCAGATTATACTACGTTGACACTCATTTGTTTACAAACGACTTCAAAGACCTTATGATCATAGAGCATATATAAATACACAGGGGCGCACCCAGGGGGGGGGGGGCTTTGGGGGCTTAAGCCCCCCCCCCCCCAAAACCTGGGAACACTTTAAAAACAAATATGATATCTTTCAAGAAAATTGATTGCATAACGGGTTCCAGAATGTTTAGTGTTGGAACATTTTGCGATTTTCTACTGTTTAAAATAGAATTATGTTAGGCCTATATTTAAGCAACACTTGAGTGATAATCATATATAGGCCTATATTATTTCAGTAGGCCTAGTATATATCCCTCCTGCAGCGCTCACAAGCGACCGATTGTGAAAATGAGCATTCAAATGAAAGAGAATAGACATTAGCAATGACGAATTGCACTCTAATTCCATAAATATCAATAATTTCTTTAAAAAATGTACGAAGTGTGCGATTTGCAGCTACTGTTGATGTATGAAAATACGCTTCATAATTGCTGTTTACTTCACATTTTGGTCGCTGTGACACCCGTTTCATGTCATTTTAACATTGAGGTCTTTGCTTTATAATTTTGCATGGATTTCAGAAACAGTTGCCTAAATCAAAGGAATGAGTACACAAATAGTATGGTTTCATAAATATCGAATAACCAATGAGTGTTACAGCACACCCAATCAGTGACAAATTGCATTCTAAATTTCTTAAATATCAATTTTTGTAAGAAGTGTTCGATTTGCAAAACCTATTGGGAAAAGTGTGGTTTATGAACATGCGAAATTTCTCGCACGGGTCCGCTAGTTATATATATTGTAAACACAACACGATCGGATATTTCCGTCCGTTGTCGTAACTATGCTCAGAGCAAGATGCGCGTGGGACAGCGGTGAAAATTTCTCTCCCCAAGGTATTGTGCTGTGCTCTGTGTCAGGCGTCAAGTCAGTAGTGGTGTTTGTAAAAGTTGATTCGATGATTGTTATTGTGTTTGTATTTTCTATTGGCTATTGGTGTTCGTAGTGTGTCCAATTGGACTAGTCGTAATGGGAGACAAAAGAAAGTCAAACATCCAAAACTATTTTAAACCGTTAAAAATCAATAAATATGATGCGGTTAGTGTTAGTGAATGTGGCGATCCTTCAACGAGTAAGGAACTGTTAACGAGGGCTGCAAGCATAGAAAAACAGCCAAGTTGTTCGTCAGAGGAGAGCTCAGAGGCAAATGTGAGCAGGCCTAAGGCCGTTGTAAGTAAACATAACATGGATTTGGACATTGGTTTATTTAAAAACAAAGTGTTGACGGACAATGAAAAGTTCAAAGTTTTGAATGACAGATGGGTTCCTCAGAGCAACTTTAACTTTCCTTTTAGATCGCATGGGAACCAACAACGAAAATTTTCGTTTCCATGGCTAAAGAAATATATCTGGCTTTCGTATTCTGGAATTGAAGACTCTGCATACTGTGTCCATTGTATGCTTTTTTCAAAAAAAGAAGTAGGTAAGAGTAACGCTCAACATACTGGACAACTTGTTGAAGAAGGTTTTTGTAACTGGAAAAAAGCACTAGAAAAGTTTGAAAAACATGCAAACTCGCAGTATCATAAAGACTCATGTGTAAGCGCAGCTAACTTTAAAAGAGTTATGGACTGCCGAATGAAACCGATTGACAAATCTCTTGATAAAGGAAAAGACGTCCAAGCCCAAAATAATGTGAAAAGAATAATTCCAATAATAGAAACTGGTATTTTGTGTGGAGGCAAAATATCGCCCTTAGG
Organism: Meconema thalassinum; assembly: GCA_946902985.2. Lineage (NCBI taxonomy): Eukaryota > Metazoa > Arthropoda > Insecta > Orthoptera > Tettigoniidae > Meconema > Meconema thalassinum. The sequence continues at coordinate 185,279,158 of OX336393.1, forward strand.
GGCCATAGAGATTATGGTCAGTTTCAAATCGACAGCAAACCATTTGAAAATGAGGGGAACTTAAGAGCTTTGCTCAGGGCTAGAATTGAAGCAGGTGACAGCAATTTGAAAGATCACTTTGGGTCATGTGGCAAAAATGCGACCTATATAAGTTGGAATTTTCAAAATCAAGTCATCGATGCTTGTAACCAAATAATAACTGAAAAAGTAGCAAGTAAAGTAAAAGAAGCTAAGTTTGTTAGTGTTCTCGCAGATGAAACATCTGATATTTCAACTGTTGAACAGTTTTCTTTGTGTTTACGTTATGTAACCCCAAATACTTTAAATGGTTATGAAATATGTGAGCAATTTTTGAAGTTCATGCCTCTAACCTCTACTACGGGTAGCGTATTGGCAAAAACATTGATTAAAGGTCTTGAAGACAGTAATATAGACATAAATAACCTACGTGGCCAGGGGTACGATGGGGCGGCTGCCATGAGTGCAAAGTTTAAAGGGGCTCAAGCGTGCATCCAAGAAGCTCACCCCACAGCAATATACGTGCATTGCGCTTCTCATAGCCTTAACCTGGCATTGTCGACCGCGTCTGAGGTTGTATCAATCAGGAACTGCTTTGGAATAGTGGAGAAGTTGTGGGATTTTTTTAACACTCCTAAAAGACAAGCAGTTTTAAAACAGTGCATTGAATCTGAGGTAAATCTTGAAACCAACAAGAAAAAACTCCTGCAGCTTTGTCCAACGAGATGGGTACAAAGGCACGATGCTATTTTTGTTATGAAAGAACTGCTTCAACCTCTTGAAGTAGCGTTAGAGGAGATTAAAAACTGGAATGATAGGGAATCTTCTTCAGGAGCTCTAATACTACTAAACTCCTTAAGTCAGGGTGAATTTATAATTTCTCTCATGGCATCATAAAAACTGCTTGGTTACACAGTAAACCTAAGCAAAAAGCTTCAGGGAACTGATTTAGATTTATCATCTGCAATTACACACGCTGAAACTGTGATTGAAAGCTTAAAATCTCTAAGAAAAAATGCAGATCAAGAATTTCACTCGTTGTTTGAAGAAGCTACCAAAATTGCTAATAACTGCGGTTCAATAATTTCGATGCCTCGAACAGTTGGAAGACAACTGAACAGAAGCAACATACCGGCAGAAACTCCAGAATTATACTATAAAAGATCTGTTTTCATCCCTTGGATTGACTCTTTCATTATTTCATTGGAATCTCGATTCATCAAGCATAAAGACTTATTAAAGAGTTTTGAGTGCTTACTGCCATCAGCCAATGCATCACATACACATAAAGAAACCTTCCAAGAAAAAATGCAACCTGATTTCTTACAGCTGTGTAATTTTTATAAGAATGACATAATTGAAAGTGGAGGAAACAACAAAGGCCTGCTTATGGCTGAGTTTGAACTGTGGCACAAGAGCTTCTGCTAGGCGGCTGGATTTTGTTCTGTGAAATTTGAGTTTCCACTTTATTCAAACAATGTTAATGTTAATTCATTAATACATGATTTGTATTCAACTATCTGTTTAAACTTGCATTCAGTCTGTGTAATTAAATTCAACTTGAAATTCTAGAAATGTTCAAGTTTTTTTATTATAATGTTAGTTATTAAGGAAAATTTAAATAACTTATATATTTTCACGTTCAGTACATAAAATATTTGTTACAATCCATAACACTATGGTATACAATTACATCTCGTAACTTTTAAAATGTAAATTTTAGTTCCAATTAAAATTACGTATTCAAAATCAAAATGTTATTAATAATTTCCTAAAACCTATACCGTACTAGTTCTTGGTATAAACAACTCAAAACTTAGTAAATGATTGCAGATAATTGATGTTACACATCAATCTGACGATCCTGGTAGCTGGATATATAGTTATAATAGTGAGCAGAGCAATCCAGTCGTTATCACTCTGATCGTGATCAAAAGTTAATTCTTGATAAAAATCATGCTGTTCCTTTTTATTACTTGCATAACCTTAGCTCAATGGTACTGTAACTAAAATTTGTATAAAACCAATGCACATTTTGTTTAAATAATCTCCAGTCTAATAGCATCTTTTGTATTGGTTTTAACAGAGCATTCTAAAGTATGTTTGATCTTATAGAATATCTTTTTATGCATATGGTCTCATATATACATATTTACATACAAGACTAATAATGGACACATTCACTTTCCATAGCTGAAATCATGTTATTGAGGAAAGCCCCCTCCAAACCAAAAGTCTGGGTGCGCCCCAGTAAATACATGCATCTCAAAGAACACTGGAATACCTGGAATGCTCAAGAGATGGCACCAAAGTCCAAAATCACTCTTTACATTTTTTTTTTTTTTTTTTTTTTTTTTTTTTTTTTTTTTTTTTGTCAGAGCAAACAAGTAATAACATTGTGACAGATTTCATATGATGCCACTCCCGCTCCTCAGCTGCAGGCTAGTATTTAATTATTAGCCTACTTTTCACATTTTCCAAAAATGAGGAAAAAGTAGACTTATGAGATCGGGCAAATGTGTGTGTGTGTCTGTCTGTCTATCTATCTGTCTGTCTATCTGGCTGTGTGTGCCCCCCCCCCTATCAACTCCTAAACGGCTGCAGCAATCAAAACAAAATTTGGTGGGAGTAAAGATCTATACCTGAATATCTCACGGCCATATTTGAAAATGATGTCAGTGCTACCAACTGCTGAAAAATCGCAATTGAAATTTGAGCTCCATGTTGGATATCTTGGAAGGTATACATGGGAGCTATTTCAAAATTGGCACACGTATAGACAATAATATTGCAGTTTAATTTCCAGGAGGCCATACATGGCAGTGTTGCCAAAATGATTATAAGCCTGCCGATATGTCCAAATTTTAAATGCATAAAACTTCTACACTATCAATTGGATTTCAACCAAATTTCGTATGTGGTATTGTAGCGTTAATTAATGCCCCATGTTGGTAGCAACAAGTGTAACGGTTTGGCTGCCCTTAACTGTTGGGTGATAAATGTAACTGTTTACCTTTGACTAAGCTATGTTGTTTTAATGGGCGCCAAGACCTCAATGCAATGCTGAAATCTAAATTTGTATTTAACAACGTCTAGCTCCGGTAGAACACCTTCAAGAATCTATTCACTCAGATCGTGGTATGATTTGATCATTAACCTAACAAACAATTGTATCAGGAGAAGGAATTGGTCTATATCTAATGCTACCTACTGAAAGCAAAGATTGCATTGTAAAAGGATTGAATTTATTATATAAAACAAGTATAGCAAAATTAATAATAATGATAAGTTTAAAATTTAAATTGGAGCGTTGCGATTTTAATATTACCGATAGAAAATTACGTGAAAAGGGAGTCTGATAAATTATTGATTTTACTCTTATTCCCAAGCTATGAAGTTACTGAAATATGAAATATAAAACAAAGAGAAATGAGAGATTGCGTATTTCTGCGTCATTCGCGCTTACCACTGGAAATTGCTAAAGCATTTCCCTCGTACTGGATGATGCTGTGTGCTTCCCACAGTCTCCTGGACGTCGTCATCTCCGTCGATATTTGATGATATACTTGTAGATTTGGTGACTTTATGGTCCTAACAACGGAGCCATACCCTCGTACAACCAAACTGGTTAAGTTTTAAACAGATAGTTCTCCACTCCACGGAACATTGGAGCGACACACACTTGCAACCGAACTAGTCAAGTCTTTCACAGATTGTCCCCCACTCCACGGAACATCGGAGCGACTCCCGCGTGCAACCATACTCGGCAAGTTCTACACAGATTGTCCTCGTTCCACGGCGCGCCGAACGATATATCCACACGTCGGCTCCCCACCTCGGTGCCGACTTCCAGCTTACGTGGGCTCCACTGATTGGCTGCTCCCCACGCTCTCTTCCCCTTCTCTGGCTCATTACACACGGCGCGCGGATGATGAAGTCGATTTCCGTTCCAACTATCCGCCTTTTCTTGACGCTGCGACCCAAGCTTGCGTAATACTTCTTGACAAGAATCAGCCTGTATTTGAATTTCCAGTGAGTCATGTCTCTCATAATATCCTAACTGGCGAAACTCCGTAAAATTCCGTAATCACATAATTTTCGATGATATTGTCGTTCGTAATAATTTGCTTGATAGTGTTTTCTAAGACATAGAAAACCTATCTGTATACTTATAATTTTTATAAAATGCTCCGAAAATACCTTAATAATAATTATAATAACAAGAGTTTAGTGCTTTTCAGTCGGTCAACACGAATGTACCCAAAAGAGATGGGTTATGCCCTAATCCTGAAATAAATTACATGAGATTAATAAAACACTAGGATGACCAGTTTCGATCGTCAAGCGATCATCATCAGATCCATTACACTTAGGCTACAAAATCTATGTTTGAAATACAGGTGAAAATATTTACAATATGTACAATTATTTAGTTGCAGTATTGGTACTGCAACTGTCAGTGTATGCTAAATGCAGTATATATGTTAGGTGAAATGCTAAATGGTGATAGCTATCCGGAGATTGTACTTTAGAGAGATTATATGGTTGTAAACTATGGTTGCGAGTTTCAGTGAGCACGAAAACTGCGAGTAGCTGTAATACGGAAGACAATCAGATAAGTAGTTAGCCAAAAAATTTATAGTTTAACCATAGTTTACAACCATATAATCTCTCTAAAGTACAATCTCCGGATAGCTATCACCATTTAGCATTTCACCTAACATATATACTGCATTTAGCATACACTGACAGTTGCAGTACCAATACTGCAACTAAATAATTGTACATATTGTAAATATTTTCACCTGTATTTCAAACATAGATTTTGTAGCCTAAGTGTAATGGATCTGATGATGATCGCTTGACGATCGAAACTGGTCATCCTAGTGTTTTATTAATCTCATGTAATTTATTTCAGGATTAGGGCATAACCCATCTCTTTTGGGTACATTCGTGTTGACCGACTGAAAAGCACTAAACTCTTGTTTACTAAGGCAACACTGAAAATATGGCTTCAAACACCACAATGTAATTATAATAAATTAATAATAATTATTATTTATTTATTTATTTAGCGTATGATGCTTCATTTGACAATCGTTGAAATGTATTACATATAATTGCTATTACAAAATAAAAATTAATATATACATATTTATATACATGGATGTAAAGTATTACAGACATAATAACTGGGATACACACACACACACACACACACACACACACTGCTGCAGATTCTGATATTTCATCACAAGCTGATGTCTAGTCCTTCCAACCAAGTGAGTGCCGTAGGGGTTACTTGATGTAGCTCCTCCGCAGGCCCAGTGAATGCCCGCAGAGGACATTCTTTCACGATGTGGCTGATGGTTTGCATTTCAGCACCACAGTTGCAGGAAGGAGACTCCAACCACCCCCATTGGTGTAGTGCAGAAGCAGTTCTTCCAACGCCGCAGCGTATCCTGTTTAGTCTGGTCCAGATGGTGCGCGGGAGGTTGAACCCAGGAGGTTTTGCTGTTGGGTCATCGATGTTGATTAGACCATGTGGGTGTAATCTGGCCCATTCTTGCTTCCATGCTTCGTCAGGTCTAAATGGTATGTCAGCTAGATTCCTGGCCGTCTTCCAGGCAGGTTTCCGGGATTTCAGTCTTGCTACGTCGTTTTCATCTGCATCCTGGTGGATGGGAAGAGAGCTGTTCATCATCACCTTAGTCCATAATCTGACATAACATGAAAACTTCTCTTGGCTGAACAATTTGCCACGTAAATAAATATAGAATGGTTTGCTACTGACTTATGCCAGTGGCATAAAAAAACCTCGAATAACACGTTACAGTATGTGTACATAAACAGATATGACTGAGCGTATTCTTAAGAGCCACCAGGGCTGCCAACTGTTAATAAATGCTCTCAATTTATTTTATCCAAATACCATTATATCAGAAAGTATGCAAGCCGACAGCTTTAAACTATGCACACGTATAATACCTGGCATTCTAGATTAATTTGGAGTATCTTATATACGTCAGTGCTACCAGCATGATTCTAAGCCTGCTGAGAGGTCCAACTTTAAATACACGTAACTTCTATACTATCAATTGGATTTCAACCAAATTTCGTGTGTGCTATGTGTACCATATCAGATATGACTATGCCGATTCTTAAGAATAACCAGGGCTGCCAACTGTTAATAAATACTGTCTCTATTTTTGTTACCCTAATATCAATAAATCAGAAAGTATGCAAGCCAATAGCTCTAAACCTTGCACACGTATAGTACCTGGCATTCTATATTAATTTGGAGTAACTAATATAGGCCTACGCCTGTGCTGCCAACATGATTCTAAGCCGGCTGATAGGTCCAATTTTAAAATACATGTTACTTCTATACTAACAAATGGATTTCATCCAAAATTGGTACAACACGAGATCATAATGTTTCAGATTATTTCTGACCAACACATACATGGCATTGTTGCCAACATAATTTTACGCGCGCTGATAAATCCAAGGTCTAACTGCATGTAACATCCATGCTATCCATTGGACTTCAACCAAATTTTGTATTCTGTACCTTAAGAGATGCAACTAACAATAGCCTATATTCAGTCACCAGGGCTGCCAACTGTACTGCTCTATTAGGCTACATTATATAAGGTATATTTCGAACTAATTAGGAATTTCGATATTACCAACATAATTTCGTCATTATTCTAGTTAGGTCTATATAGATTGACAAGAATCTTAAATTTCAAGAAAAGTAGGCTCTTTAGTTTGTCACGGAACTTCTTGTTTTTTTCTACATTTCTCTTTGGAATTTCACAAAATCCTTTTGAACTATGAAATCACTTATATAAATGAACATATTTAGGGGAAAAAACACAAAAATTCAGTATTTTATTGCCAAACTATCCCTCTAAGAGAGTTAAAAATCCCTCAGTATGCCTTCCTTTGTAGGGGAAGTAAAGCCGCCGGTCCCATGTCATAGATTTATGGCCTTCCACTAACTTCAATTGTGTGAAGCTAAAATTTGTAGGTTAGATATGTTTAACGCTCTAAATTCCGTTTGCCGCCAGGTGCTCATTGCGGTGGCATCCAGTTGCCAAGATCACAGCTAGGTGTCGTTGACGGTAGCATTTGTCGCAAAAGTAGAAACTACTTGAAAATTGATCGTCTGCAGATAACACTCACTAATACAGCCATCACAATTAATACCGGTGATCAGACGGATTCTACACACACCCAAAGTACACGGGGCTACATGACCGCGTGGTCACAGCCCCTAAACTGAGGAACTAACCAACCAACCATCATACTATGTTCGCTAGATTACCGTTCAAGTTCTAACATGTTGGCTTGCAAGCTTCCTACGGAGTCCATCATTACAACCAGACCATCAGCATAGGCACGACTGCTTACCTGGTTTTCACCTAATTGAATCCCACCGAGCCTTTGGTGTTTTATTATGTGTATAAATAGTACGTGTATTTATGTCATGCAGTAGGAAATAATTTGTAACTCCCCGCCCAAATTAATCGTGTTGCCCCTCTGAAATTTATTAACATTATTACTTTGGCAACACTGAGAAATGGTTTCCAATATAGTATTGCAATACCTTGAATCATGTACGGGAGTCAGGGTCGTATGGTGAAAGTACAGGGTCATCGAAAAATAATGCCTAGATTTTAAATAATTGATATAAAAAACTATTAAAGGTGATGTAATGGTTTTGGCCTTGAAATGCGTGGAAAAGATTTTTATTTTTTTCATACCTTAGTAAGTTTCAATGTGAGCTCCGTGTGTTGCTCTGCAGACGACTCATCTGTAGTCCATTCCGTGCCACGAGCGTTGAATCATAAATTGTCTGGAGTAGAGCAATGACGGCAGCAATTCACTCCCATGATGCACCAAGTCACGAATCTTTTCTGCGTAAACAAAGTTTTTCTTATGTTTCTATTCAGAGACTTCGGTACAACATTTGTTGCTGAGAGAACAAGAGATACAACAATGGTATTTTCGTAATACCGCATCTTCTTTATTTATTCTGCCAACTCACTGTATCTACTGAATTTTCATTATTATTATAACTAGCAACCCGCCCTAGCTTCGCCCGGAAACAGAAGCATCATTTATATAATTTATGGAGGAATCATAATTCATAGCAGAATTCTCCTTATCGGACCACAAACCATGAACATTTCTTCCCTGTGTCATAGGAACCTTGGGGATGACTCCCTTTGTCTTTGTGAATTCTTTCCTTCTCTCTCATGTGACAATCGAGAAATTATTTGTTAACTGTTATTTGTTTTAATGTATCAAATTTGGCCTTATGTGGAATACCCTTTTTGGCAGGTTTTTATTCGAAGAATTTCATTTTGGAAATTGTTTCCTTTTCAGTTTCATTGTTACGTGATAAGCGTATTTTTTCGATTTCAATGAACTACCACCTATATCAATTTTCCGTCTCGGCGTGATGAGTTAAAATCACAGACTGGACTTTTAATTATATTATCATGGAGATAGCCCGTGCAACGAATTCTTGTCAGACGAAATTCAAGAATGGCGAGGTGCCTGAATCACAAATCCCCCTTCCGTCCAATCTAAACTTGACTCTGTATTCTGCGGAACGAAACATTCACAGGCGAAGTAAAGAAAAGCCGAGTTGCACTTCCAGGGAAACTCCAAACACATCCACTTTTCTCTGAAGTCTTGACTCGACACGACTTGACAGTGTCTGGGATGATAGGCCCCCTCGCCAGTCAGCTAGCTCGAAAACTGCCTCGAAGCTAGTAACTGAATGGAGATTGTTGGAAGAAATGAAAACGTAAAAACACTTATAGTGGACGATATTTAAGATAGAGATGTGATGTCGCGGAATTTCTTGTAAAACTTTTCACGCTGAACAATTTTTACACTCATAGCATATGGGCTAGATATTTTTAGCGGTTTGACCAGCGTAAGCTTAAAAAGCGCACGGACGCCAGGTTTTCTTTCAGACTCTTTCACTAAAATCGTTACTGCTTGGCTTCCTTTGGTCATAAATATATTATTTTCTACAGAAACCTTCCTCGAGATATCCTTTACAGAATGGTGAAAACCGCATCAAAATTCATCCAGAGGTTCTCGAGATTAACCGTAATATCCAAGAATCGGGGACTTTGTTTTATACTAAGTCGAGATTATTAGTATTATTAGAATTATTATTATTACTTAGTACTTAATAAATACATTACATTGAACTAAATTAAAATTATTATACACTCACAATAGTTTAGGAAGCTGGAGAACTTACAAGCCCGATATGTGTGAACGCCTTCTTGGGTGGAAATGATTCTATCTCTGTATTATACTCCGAGAGGGAAGTGAAGGACTTGGACCATTAGTTCCTCCACGTGCTAGTGAAATGAGGCCAATACTGCCGTACAGCTTCATTGTTTCCATCGTCTGCACGAATATTAATTTTATTTCCTCCCACTGAGCGTCTTGTAATTTTCATTACCATGGAGCTGAGGGAGTCATTCATAATTAATTGACGCTGTAATTAATTTGGTCCGGGAGCAGCACTTCCATTGATGAATTTAGCTTAAGGGACAGTAATACAGAGTGGATGGGGTATGACTAGGTAGCTGGTAACACACGATTCTCCAGGTCAGGAAGCGCTGAATTATGTGAAAAGCGCGTGGTAAAAAGTGCGTAGTTTAGCGGGGAGAAATTGTTTCGTTACGGTGCTTAAACACGTCTAGTAGGCTAATCATACGTCCTACGGACTTTGTGTTTGCACTAGGGCAGTACATGTTGTCGTTGTTGTTGTTGTTGTTGTTTGAGTCTTCAGTCTTTTAACTGGCTTGATGCAGCTATGCATGCCTCCCTGTCCTGAGCTAATCGTTTTATATCTACATTGCTACCTCATCCGAAGCAATCTGTTATACATCTTCTAACCTTGGTCCACCCGTACAGTTCTTGTCAACAACCCTTCTTTCCATAACTAGTAGGCTATTCCTGGGTGTCTTACAGTTAGTATGTGTCCTACTACCTATCTCTTCTCTTTATCACCAGAAACATCTCTCCTCTCCCACTCGTCTTAATACCTCTTCATTTGTTACTCTATCAACCCATCTGATCTTCATCATTAGCGGCTTCGGTGGCGTAGTTGGTAGCATGCTGAACTGCTGTCCCAAGAGAGCGGGTTCAAACCCGGTCGTAATCGTCAGATATTTTAAGAGCGTTGAAATCCTTCAGTATGCCTTCCTTTGGAGGGGAAGTAAAGCCGGCGGTCCCATGTCATAGATTTATGGCATGTAAAAGATCCTTCCAAAGACTAAAATTGTGTGAAGCTAAATTTCTAGGTTGGATTTCGTTGTAACGTTCTATCAAAGTCCCAACGTTCACCACTAGGAATCACTGATATCTGGTAGCGAAAGTTGGAACTACTTGAAATTGAACGGAACTTGTAGCTCACCCTAGTGTTGTGCGCTTGAAGCAGCTACAGCCTCTGGCGAGCCGAAAATGTCCTCGGACACTCCCGGCACTAAAAGCCATACGATAAATAAATAAATAAATAAATAAATAAATAAATAAATCTTCATCATTCTCCTGTAACTCCACGTTTCAAATGCTTCTATTCTCCTCTTTTCTGCTCGCCAATACTCCAAGTTTCACTTCCACATAGAGCCACGCTCCAGAAAAAGGCTTTCAAAAACGACTCTCAAATACCTAAATCTATATTTGATGTCAACATACTTATTTTCTCTAGAAATACTTTCCTTGCCTGAGTCAACCTACACTTTTTATATCCTCTTTACTTCCTCCATCTCTGGTTATTTTGCTTCCTATGGATAACCTAAAAATGTTTCAATGCGCATGCTCACCAAAATAGGGGAGAGTGTTTCCAGCTCTCTTGTCTGTCCACTGCTAGTCATTCTTCTGCCCCCCCCCCCCCAGGGGCTCACATCTAGTGGGGCGTGGGTTGGCGACCACGGGACCCCAGCTGAGTCCGGCATTGATTCCACTTACTTGTGCCGGGCTTCTCTCCGTCTTCTTTCCTGTCGACCTCCCTTGGTCAACTCTTGTTCTCTTCCGACCCCGACGGTCTTAGGTTATCCGAGGCCTAGGGAGTCTTTCACTTTCCCGCCTTAATTGGCCCTTGTCTCATCTTTCCTTCTGTGAGGGGTCAGCCTTCTCTTTCTTTTCCTTTTACCTCCTGCCTGGTGCTCAAGGCCCTTAAGGAGGCAGGGTGCATGTAGCCCCACCACTTCTGGTGCACCGTAGATAATGCTACACCCTCAGGGGCTCACGGCTGGTGAGTTCGGGAGTTGGCGACCCCGAGGGATTCCTGAGCTGGGTCCATTTTCCCCTTTTGTCCCTTACCTTTGGGGCGGACCTTCTCCTCTCTCCCCTCTCCTCTCCTCTCCTCTCCTCTCCTCTCCTCTCCTCTCCTCTTTTCATTATATTTACTTTTCTCTTTAAGATTCCCGCACTGTTTTTGTTACTTGGTTCACCGTGTATCTAAATTCCCTTCTCGCGATTTTTAGCCCACTTTCGATTTTTGCAAAAAATGAAAGTAGGCTTATGAGATCACTAAAGGGCCAAAAATTGTGTGTCTGTCTGTGTGTGTGTATGTGTGTGTGTGCGTGTGTGTGAGTGTGTGTGTGTGTGTGTGTGTGTGTGTGTGTGTGTGTGTGTGTGTGTGTGAGTGTGTGAGTTAAGTTTGTCGCTTAACAGTCTTCTTTAGTGATGTACTACGAAGTCGTTGCTACTGCTAAGTCAGTAGGTCTCGTGGTTCTTACTTCTGATGAGTAGTATCTGCTTTCTATGAATGAGAACTCGTTGGTTAGTTTGTAGATGTATTTATTAATCTTTGACAATCCAATATATACAAGTTAACACCAGACAGTCAACCTGTTTAGTTGCTGCTGTAACTGGAAGAGGACTTTGCTTCTGAGCCCAGGTCCTTTTATACAAAATCCCTTCATAACAAAGTGCGTTACAGTAGAGGGGCGTACTAGATAACATGTATGTGGAAATATATACTTACAGGATATGGATTCATGTCTTTGATAACAGTTCCGTGAATTTGATCACTCACAGCTGTTGCTGTTAATACATCTGGAAATAACAGATTAAGTAATCATATGAGGAAATGTACAGGGCCATTTCCTTAGTCCTTCTAGGAAGTATTTGATAAATAATAATCTACAGATAGTAAACCAAATGTGTTGAAGATAACATGTTTGTGAAGGAAGCATTTCCATGTTTCCTAGAATGAGCATTGTTCCAGTTAACACGTTGATAATAGCATATTGAGGAATACATTAGGCAATGGTGTTCCTTCTATAGGAAGAATGACCATAACCTTTAGATTAGAATGGAGTCTGGGGTTCGACCCTGGACGGGATACATAACTCATTCTCCCTTTGTTGCTCGTTATCGTCCTCGATAACAATTTTCTTAAATCTATTCTTTGCAGATTTAATACCTTGATATATTCTTGTTCTAAATATTAACATAATAACACAGAAAATAGGTATTATAATACTTGTGTTCACAGACACAAAAGTTTTCATTTTAGTATTGTATTCTGGAATCGGTTTTAAATCTAACTTCATTCCTTTCACATCGAGGTGGGATGAATGGAAATTTATTTCGGTTTTAACGTATGGATCATTTGTAGTTGACAGGAGTGGAAACAGGTGCACATAATTTGTAGGTTGCTGTTGCAAAGTTATGCCCATACTTGTAATAGGGCAAGACTCATTTGAGTAGATAACATGATCCTGCTAATTTTATAGTTCTCTGAGATTCTGGGCAGGTTTGCAGGATTATTTGAGGATTTTTACAAGAGAAAAGGCTATGCTTCTTATTTAGTGGTTGAAATAATTGTACCTCGTTTTGACAGTGGCAAATTGACATCTGGTAGTGTCCGTTAAATTACATGAAGTTATTCTAGTAGTAAAGAGTATACATGCGTAATATTGAGTAATTTTTATACAAGGTGCGTTAGACCATCGTAAGGTTGGTCCTTGCAAGTAATATTTTTCCGGAGGGATTAATATTAGATTATTGCTAGGTACAGGAGAAATTTTATGCAATGTATAAGTTTTAGCATCAGTGATTGGCATATATAATATTACAACCATTTCTTCGTTCATCATGAGAACTTGCGTTTTTGACAGATTAAGGTTCTCAAATTGGTGATACTGGTCAGAATGAATTATAGTTTTTGTTGGGTAGATTAGTTGTAAATGTTTTACAACATTTGTTAAATCTTTTTGGGAGAACATCTTGATATTTGTCATTTCATTAAATGACAAGCTAATAGTATCTTGCATCACTTGTATGATTTTATCTAATTTGTTCGTACACAAGAGCACATATTGTTGATGTTCCAGAAGGTTAATCTTGAAGTCTTCTTCTTGTAAAATACCTTTAATTACCTTCATATTATAGTTTTACATGGTTCATTTCATTATAGAACTTTTGAGCAATGGAGTTACTGAATGACATTAATTTATTAATATGTTTCATTTCTTTGGCATTACTTTGTCTTAATGCTTCTAATTGTTCTTGTAGATTGTCTAGATCATCTTGGTCTAGATTACCTAATATGAATTTAATTATACTACCTAAACCATTTATAAGACCTCTCTGGGTAGTTTATTGGCTGAGGAATAACCCACCCACCAAGGGAAGATGATTAAGAGAAGGAAGTAGATTTTGGATTGGAGAAAAAGGATAGAAAAATAGGAGGAGAGTCCCACAAAAGTTATGAATTTGGCTTTCAATACATTTAAAGGTGGTTGCCACTGAAAATTAACTTTTTGATACCTAAAATAGGTACGAGCTTGGTCGAAGCTGACGGGAGCCGCAGCTAAGACTTGGGCAGTTTGCCAGAGAAAGGCTTTAGTGTATTTCCTCCCAAGCACGAATAAAAGTACTATAGGGAAGGGTGATGGTCTGGCCAGACAGATAGTAAAAGCTTTATTGAGTATGAACGAGGGCATAAACCTAGGAAGAGCTAGGAAAGCCAGGATCCTGCCTAACTGTAGTATCAGAGAAATGATGAATCCAAAAACAAATATTTAATTTATTTAACAATTTAAAGAAGTTTGAGGAAATTAACAAGCGTGTAATATAATTTGGACAAACATAGTTCATTTAAACTTTTCAACAAATGGGGTCGCAGACCTCTCAACATTAAACGTTTGCTCCAGGCAATTGACAATTTACAAGGTTTCAAACCTTACATGTTTCTAAAATCTTTATAAGATTTAAACAAATAAACAATGAAACAATTAAAGTTTGAACGTGAATTGGAGTACAAAGAGTGCACCTTAAGAAATTCTTGAGAGAATGATCTAGAGATAGTGACAACTTTGAAAATAACAATAATAACAACATGAAAAATAAGATAGAAGTTCCTACAACTTCTTATGTTTATACAGAATTAATATATGAGAATTATACAAAGAGGGCAGGTCACTTACTGTGAAACCTGAAGAAAGTGAAAAGGAAAGTTCTAGACTTCCCAAGTTTGAGCAGGAATCACTCGCCAAATGGGACAGTTTCCATTTCGTGAAACCTGAACATGACTCGCTCAAGAGTTTAAAGAAATGTTTTCCCTGATTATAGGAAAGGAACAATGTGATTTAAAACTTGTATCACACAAGCAATTATGCAGAATTTAATTAATGTTAAACTAGCAAAGTTGGAAGGGCACATCGTGAGTGACACCTTATAGAAAGTTACAATTTTATTAATAATGGTGGTTAGTAGAAGATTGAGGAAAGATCATTGGGATATAGGATCAATGTTCATGGCCGTATTTAATATAAACGGACGAGCGCGACGCGGTAGAAACGTGGAGCAAGCACTGGTTATCACTGTAGTCTATAAAGATGGATGCAAAGTTCACTATAGAAACACTGAAGTTTATGAGAAAGAAAGTTATTGCAATTATGGAAATAACTGATTGCACTATATAGGTGAGAGTCTATTTCTTGAAAAAGTTGTGATTTACAATTAAATGCGCCATAGAATGTTCCAACGGGGGAAGAAAGTTCGCTATTGCAGTAATTTAAGGAAGATTCCTCATTTTAACTAGCATTTTCACAAGTGCGTGAACAATACTTGACGGCAAGACTCGCAGATAGAGTACAAGATCTCGAAGGTTCCAGAACGACCTTAGCAGAAAATGAGGTTGAGAAAATCCAACGGAGGAACTAGCTTTATAATTATAGACAGCGGGTATTAGAAAATATCCCACGTAGCGAGAGGATTTCTCATTTGAATAGCTTAAGAAAAGCTCTTTTTAGTAAGGTTGGCTTATACAAGCAAAAGCTCAACATGGCAAATCCCACGAAGAATAATTTTTGCCCCAAAGTAAATAATTTCACACTGTCTATAAATTATAATTAAAAGCACGTGGAAGTTAAAACCATGAAGATGAGGTTAAAACTTTTAAAATGGTACTTATCTTGATTTCATGTTGAAGTCGAAGTTTCCATTGATGACTACCTAGCCAACATGGCGTAGAAGAGTGTGTGCCTCTTGGTTTGAGGAGGCTAGCTCGAGCGGAGCTTTGACTGACCGAGTCAACTGCAGACTGAGAAGTGAGAGCTGCTCAACGGAGCACGGAGGGACCAAGAAAGGGGGAAAGAGTGGGGGGTAGGAGACAAAAGGAGAACATATAAACATTGCCAACTTTAAAACAAAAAAATAATCTCTTGCTGAGCTGATCTTCTAAGAGTTGATAACAGATGATACTAGCGCAGCATGGTGAGTAAAGAAGTAGACGTAGTCCTCTTGCTCAAAGAGAAAATAGCTGGCGATGGTGACAGGATCTGGTGGCCAAATGGATAAGTAAGTCCTCTAGCACCAGGAAGAGTTGAGGAGCTTCAGAGATTCGCTGCGAGGTGACGCTAGGTGGGTCACAGAAGTTATATATCTAGAACAGACTCATACAAAATATAAGCGACCTGAACCCCTAAGAGAGAACAGAAGATCACTGTTGGTGTCTGACAAAGAGGAAGGAAAGAACATGCAAAAGCATTGAAAATTATAATCTCAGGTACCGTGTATTCCAAGAATGCACCATACTGGGAGGGGCAGACACCAACAGCGAACAAGAAAAACAAGTACAGTAATAAGCAATTGCGGAGAAGTAGTCTTGTGATCTGACCATTAGTGGTCAAGACTCTGAATACCCTGACTCTCCTATCTCTTCCAGGGTAACACTCGGTCACTCTACCGGAAGTCCAGACTAGAGGGGGAGAAACATCCCTAACCAAGACCAAGTCCCCCACTTTAATGTCGGGACTGGAAAGAAACCACTTCTGCCTCCGTTGCAAGGAAGTTAAATATTCCAAGTTCCATCTCTTCCAAAAGGAATTGCGGAGGGCTTCAAGTTTACGCCAAACAATAGGTAAATCAAAATCCCTGAAAGAATTAGGAAGGGGAGGAGGGGCAGAGAGAGAAGTGCGTGTAAGGAAGCGACCAGGTGTAAGTGGAAGGAGGTCATCAGGGTCATTGGAAAGCGGAGTTAAAAGGCGAGAATTATCAACACTTTCAATCACAAAATAACTAGAAGCTGAGGGAAATAAAGCACTAGTAAAGATTGCGATACAACGCAAAAGGAGAATTAACAAGTTTAAACAAAGCGTATAGAAACAAGTACATCTATTCAAGACAAGAATATACCAAATAAACAAACGAACTATGCGAGTAGAAAGCAAGAACGCCATAGGTAACAAACTAGTAGCCATAAACAATGACCTTAAGTCATAATAAGTATCAAAGGGGTTGATCAGAAAAATACTTAAGTCAGCGAGAAACGTGACATGACAAGTATAAATGCAAAAACACATCGAATGTGACGACGAGAAAAAACAAGTTTGTTCATCAATGAACAATAAGATTTCAAAATATGTAAGCAAAGTGAAATACATGAGCGCGTGAGAAATACGCAACGAAGTTTTGAAACAAGGATCGAAGCAGTTATAGAATACGAGCATGAGTAAGTGGAATACAAAAGCAAGTGCGGCCTTGACCCACATAGTACAACGAGATAAGACATATAAATAGCTGAAAGAGTCCTTAACTGGAACAAGTTTATTTTGGGAAGTAGGTGAACGGCTTCTGTACTTGCAGGAGCGGCTCATTAGACAATGCTTGGCAATCAGCCAAAGTTGAGATAAGAGAAACTTGCTTTGAACTGTGTCAAGCGTACAGGAAATAAACAGTGACTTGACCTTCCTCAGGCTTGTATACAAACAAGTTTGAAAAACAAGCAGTTCAAAGTACACAAACAACATTTGTTGAATCAGCTGTAACTTAAAGCAGATATTCAGGTTGAACGGAATGCAGTCAATCGTAACTTGGACGTGAAAAAGCAATTTAAAGCTATATGAAATAGAGTAGGAAATCAATTTCGCATAATTGAGAGGATCACGAAATCGGACAATTTTCAACAGAAAGAAGCTTAATTCTTCCGAACAGAGAAGAAAAGCTGGGACATTGAGAAGCAGTTTATGCATAAGAATAGTTATTCTAGATGCTATAGAATTCAGATTTTCAAGCGGTTTCAAAAGCGACTTCCAATTGTGAGGAAGGGGGGAGGAGCCGACCGTGGCCATCCTTCTAAATAAGGAAAGAAGTGAAACATAGCGTACGGCAAAGTGATGGAGACTGATAGCCATGGTTTTACACAAAGGGAAGATAGTTTTCGAGAAAGAGTTTAAGCAATTACCTGCTATAAAAAATGACATAAGAAGGTAGATGAAGTAACACAAAGCAAGGCGAATTTGAATTGCCATTTTGTGCGGGAAGAAGGAAAAGCCATTTAAACAACTTACAGAGGTAGCGTAGTTGTTCACGATAAGACATCGTTTCGGCAAGTGTTTTTCAAAAATATTGAGATCTGAAACATGAGCGTTCTCTTTTTCAGAAATGGGATTTATGTCAGCTGTAACGAAATGACATTGCGCTTTGGTTTGAACACTGGGTTGCTGAATTTCACCAGTAATAACCCAACCAAAATCGGTGTCTCTGGCGACCACGGTTGAAGATAACTTACGTGTTTGTTTGCGAAGGCACTTCCAAAAAACATTGGCACTGAAAAGTACATCAATGGGACCTTGAGCATTAAACTGAGGATCGGCTAACCTTAAGTGCGAGGGAATGTTTAAACCGGAAGTATTGATAGAGTGACTTGGAGTGTCCTTGCCAATACTGGTAAGAATGAGACAGTATAAATTAAGATTGGTGTTTCTTTGGCAAACGTCTCTGATTTTCAATTTTGAAGACTGCAAGACTTGAGTTTTCAAATTGTTAATGCCGGTCACATTGATAGAAGTAGGCGATGACGAAAGACCTAGTTTTTTAATCAACGATTGCGAAACAAAATTATGAGTTGAAGCGGAATCGAGAAGACCACGGGTTCTAAACCAATTTCCAAATTTATCTTGGATTTCGAATTGTACAGTGGTCAAAAGGGTTTGCGCACTGTGAGAAGCTTCGGCGTTAGAAATGCAGGAAGAAGCATTAGTTTGTTCGGAGCTGCTCTGCATGGAGCTTGAAGAGGCAGGTACTGCTGACCTCGATTTATCGTGAACGTGCAATAAAGAATGATGCGGTTTTTTACAATGGAAACAGAGATTCGATGACGTACAATTTGAAGAAGAATGCTTAGGTGACAAGCAATTGAAACAATGTTTGCTATTCAAGACAAACTTCCTTCGATCTTCGACAGACAATTCTTTAAAGGATTTGCACAAATACAATGTGTGAAGCTTTTTACAGAGCGTGCATTTTAACGATTTGTTGAGCGGCCTGATATGTTCTCTTGCATGATTGAAAGAAGAACGGGTTTGCTTGTTCTCGACAGATGGGGGCTGATGTCCCTTTGAAAAAGCAAGGTTTTTCTCAAAAATTTGACACTGAGGATTCGTTTCGACCTTTTCGCACTGAAATGCGAGTGCTGTAAGAACTTGGCATCGGCTGTTAAGAAACGAGATTAAGTGTTCGAAGGAAAATTCTTCCTTGCGAGCGAGTTCGATCTCCCAAGCCTTTAAAGTTGAAAAATCGAATCTTGATGTAGCCAGATGAATGAGTATGGTGTCCCATGTTTGGACAGGCTGCTTGAGTTGGTATAATGCTCTGACATTCAACTGTATAGAATCTAAGAGGTCTCTTAAAGAGGTGACGTCATTAGGTTTGACGGCTGGTAGGTTGAAGAGACAACGTATGTGGCGAGCTACACTCAAACGTAAATTGCCATATCTCTCTTTAAGGAGATTAAAGGCGATGTGGTAGTTGTCTGCGCTTAAAGGCAGTGACTCCACTAAGGCTAAGGCCTCACATTCCAAAGAAGTACGGAGGAAATAAAATTTATGTATGTCAGGGATCTCGATATTTTCATGAATTAGGGAGCAGTAAAGTTCGTAAAAAGAATACCATTCACCTTCCTTGCCTGAGAAGTGCGGTAGGCTTATCTTAGGAAGTAACGGTTTCGGTTTGTTCTTGTGAACTGAAGCGGGTGCGAACTGGGCCGGATTGATGACCCTAGTGTCCGGTTCTGAGATATTGCGGATCAGTTGGTGGGCCTTTGCAATCCCTTCAAAGTACAAGGGTTCGACCTCGTCCCGATCCGATTGAAGTTCTGGGCAAGCGGATTCAATCTCGGTTTGAATTTGGTCATAATAATCATAAGACCGTTCGTACAACTTAAGGCGATGTGTCAAGATATCTAAATCACACTCGGCGGGATTTAATTTGCTGATGAAATTTCTGAATCTGGTGAGTTGCCCTTTATAGGAAGAACGTCTAGCAATGAGAGTTTCATCTTTTTCAGTAGGGGCCATGACAAAGAGAATAAATTGAAATACAACTCACGAAACTGTAGAACCTTGGAGATGCTGTCAAGTTTGCAGCAGCGAATGGGTAGAAAGAACGGGACACACCAAAGGAGACAGGAGCGGCCTCTTTCCCGTTCACAGGCTTTGCATGATGTAATTGTAGCTGAAAAATTCAAAGCAAATATTAGTAATATGCAAAGTATTGTCAAATGACACTTGACAAACAATAGAAATAAAAAATGGACTCTCCCGGGTTTCTGGTACCAATTTTTGGGTAGTTTATTGGCTGAGGAATAACCCACCCACCTAGGGAAGATGATTAAGAGAAGGAAGTAGATTTTGGGTTGGAGAAAAAGGATAGAAAAATAGGAGGAGAGTCCCACAAAAGTTATGAATTTGGCTTTCAATACATTTAAAGGTGGTTGCCACTGAAAATTAACTTTTTGATACCTAAAATAGGTACGAGCTTGGTCGAAGCTGACGGGAGCCGCAGCTAAGACTTGGGCAGTTTGCCAGAGAAAGGCTTTAGTGTATTTCCTCCCAAGCACGAATAAAAGTACTATAGGGAAGGGTGATGGTCTGGCCAGACAGATAGTAAAAGCTTTATTGAGTATGAACGAGGGCATAAACCTAGGAAGAGCTAGGAAAGCCAGGATCCTGCCTAACTGTAGTATCAGAGAAATGATGAATCCAAAAACAAATATTTAATTTATTTAACAATTTAAAGAAGTTTGAGGAAATTAACAAGCGTGTAATATAATTTGGACAAACATAGTTCATTTAAACTTTTCAACAAATGGGGTCGCAGACCTCTCAACATTAAACGTTTGCTCCAGGCAATTGACAATTTACAAGGTTTCAAACCTTACATGTTTCTAAAATCTTTATAAGATTTAAACAAATAAACAATGAAACAATTAAAGTTTGAACGTGAATTGGAGTACAAAGAGTGCACCTTAAGAAATTCTTGAGAGAATGATCTAGAGATAGTGACAACTTTGAAAATAACAATAATAACAACATGAAAAATAAGATAGAAGTTCCTACAACTTCTTATGTTTATACAGAATTAATATATGAGAATTATACAAAGAGGGCAGGTCACTTACTGTGAAACCTGAAGAAAGTGAAAAGGAAAGTTCTAGACTTCCCAAGTTTGAGCAGGAATCACTCGCCAAATGGGACAGTTTCCATTTCGTGAAACCTGAACATGACTCGCTCAAGAGTTTAAAGAAATGTTTTCCCTGATTATAGGAAAGGAACAATGTGATTTAAAACTTGTATCACACAAGCAATTATGCAGAATTTAATTAATGTTAAACTAGCAAAGTTGGAAGGGCACATCGTGAGAGACACCTTATAGAAAGTTACAATTTTATTAATAATGGTGGTTAGTAGAAGATTGAGGAAAGATCATTGGGATATAGGATCAATGTTCATGGCCGTATTTAATATAAACGGACGAGCGCGACGCGGTAGAAACGTGGAGCAAGCACTGGTTATCACTGTAGTCTATAAAGATGGATGCAAAGTTCACTATAGAAACACTGAAGTTTATGAGAAAGAAAGTTATTGCAATTATGGAAATAACTGATTGCACTATATAGGTGAGAGTCTATTTCTTGAAAAAGTTGTGATTTACAATTAAATGCGCCATAGAATGTTCCAACGGGGGAAGAAAGTTCGCTATTGCAGTAATTTAAGGAAGATTCCTCATTTTAACTAGCATTTTCACAAGTGCGTGAACAATACTTGACGGCAAGACTCGCAGATAGAGTACAAGATCTCGAAGGTTCCAGAACGACCTTAGCAGAAAATGGGGTTGAGAAAATCCAACGGAGGAACTAGCTTTATAATTATAGACAGCGGGTATTAGATAATATCCCACGTAGCGAGAGGATTTCTCATTTGAATAGCTTAAGAAAAGCTCTTTTTTAGTAAGGTTGGCTTATACAAGCAAAAGCTCAACATGGCAAATCCCACGAAGAATAATTTTTGCCCCAAAGTAAATAATTTCACACTGTCTATAAATTATAATTAAAAGCACGTGGAAGTTAAAACCATGAAGATGAGGTTAAAACTTTTAAAATGGTACTTATCTTGATTTCATGTTGAAGTCGAAGTTTCCATTGATGACTACCTAGCCAACATGGCGTAGAAGAGTGTGTGCCTCTTGGTTTGAGGAGGCTAGCTCGAGCGGAGCTTTGACTGACCGAGTCAACTGCAGACTGAGAAGTGAGAGCTGCTCAACGGAGCACGGAGGGACCAAGAAAGGGGGAAAGAGTGGGGGGTAGGAGACAAAAGGAGAACATATAAACATTGCCAACTTTAAAACAAAAAATTAATCTCTTGCTGAGCTGATCTTCTAAGAGTTGATAACAGATGATACTAGCGCAGCATGGTGAGTAAAGAAGTAGACGTAGTCCTCTTGCTCAAAGAGAAAATAGCTGGCGATGGTGACAGGATCTGGTGGCCAAATGGATAAGTAAGTCCTCTAGCACCAGGAAGAGTTGAGGAGCTTCAGAGATTCGCTGCGAGGTGACGCTAGGTGGGTCACAGAAGTTATATATCTAGAACAGACTCATACAAAATATAAGCGACCTGAACCCCTAAGAGAGAACAGAAGATCACTGTTGGTGTCTGACAAAGAGGAAGGAAAGAACATGCAAAAGCATTGAAAATTATAATCTCAGCGTGTATTCCAAGAATGCACCACTCTCTTACTTCTAGGCGTAGCAGGTAGCAACTTATTTAATTCCTTTTTGTTTCTTTAATTGATTCTCTTAATTCTGATATTAGATAAGGAAAAGTATTATTGCTTCGTGATACGAGACTTGAGATAGTGTCTTGAATATTATTATAAGATTCTTTTAAACTCGTTAAATTGAAATGAAACATGAACCGGTGATAATCGTTAATTATTAAGGCTGGTCCTAATGAGTCGGCATAGGATCCTTGTGTCTGGATGGGCTGTGTGATGATGGTGCCATATCCGGGGAGGAATCTAGAATAAGAAATTTTCTTTTTGGTTTAATGTCCCGAAAATTCCTTACATGTGTTTTACCGTTTCTCATTTTACAGTATACCCTGTTTTCTTCAATTTTGGTAATGATACCTTCGTTGTACAGGTTTTTTGATTTCTTGTTTCTGGTGAGGGAATATTCTTGAATGTTACCGTATGTAATGGAATTCATTTCCAGTGGCTCAACTAAAATCGGTTCCTTAAACTCTTGTTTTAGTTGTCCCTCTGTGGGCTGTAAGACTTGGTGAGTTTTGGCATCCAAGAGATATATTTCACCATATTTAAAATTCAGAACATACTCATTTTCTTTTTCGATATTGACGGGAATCGCAGTGTTAGCTGTGTCAACTGTGGGTTGAAAATGATTCACTTGCTTATGTGAGGAATGAAAGTGAAACGGTATGTCCGTGCTGTTGAGAGTGACTAGGTTCGAGGCGTAGTCAATCTTTGCGTCTAATTGAGCGAAATCTGCGTTACCTAAATTATTTAAGTCTTCGATTTTGATGGCTGGGCCAAGCGAAAATCCTGAGACTGTTCCTCTTCATCGTACTCATATTCATAGTACTTAGTGTCATACTCTTGTGGATAGTTTTGTATGTTGTACTCATCTACATACTCTAGTGATTGCTGTATGGGACCTAAAGCTTCCTGTTCGATGTGTTCTGAAGGTTCTAAGTGAGCATTCAGATTGCCTCTAATGGTTGAAACACCGGACATCGGCTGTGGAAATCTTTGCTGGTTAGTGGGTGAGAAACGTCGGCCAATATTATTGGGAGTTGGGTAAGGACAATTCATGGGGTTTGGTGGCTTGAAAGGATGAGTGTTCGGAGCTTGAGCGTGTCCGAAAATTGGTTGTGGTTTATCTTTATAGAAGGGTCTGTGGGTCTGATTTTGCATGAAAGGTTGGTTAAATGGGTTCCTTGGTGGAGCTGGGTTAAAATTCGAGAATGGATTGTGTGCTGAGTGGCCTAGTGGTCGAGCTGTTGGAAACTTGCTAGGAGGTAGTTTTCCTCTTAGTTGGTCCATGTAATCTTCATGGGCGCGATCGTTATCATAAGACCTGCATAAACTGAGGCAATGATTCAGGTCTGTAATCTGTGCATATCTTAAGTATGAACGGTAGGGTTCCAAAAACTCCTGCTTTAAATGTATTTAAGCTTAACTCTTCAAGTTCTCTTAATTTCAATTCCAAAATTTGGTTTTGGAAATTGGGTTTGCATAAGCTTTTGCATTGCAAAGTCAATCCTTCTAATTTATCATGGTAGTCATTGTATGATTCGTTTCTTTTCTGGAAGCAATTAGAGATCTCCTGGATGAGAAGTCTCTCGTCTTTGACGTTACCGTATTTTCTTATGAGTTTATCTTTAAATTTTTCATAAGTACTGTTGGCTTCTAAGTCAAGAATGCTAAATGCTTCACCTTTTAGTTTTGACTTTATGACGTTAAATAGGAAGTCATTTATTAATACTGAGTTTGTAGCTGACGCTATTCTCTTATGAGTGTTTAGAAACGATTCTGTTCTTGCTAAGAAATAGTCAAGACTGCAAGAATTAGTGCCGTTAAATTCGGGCAAAAGCTGTAACTGAGCATATTCGAATTTTGAAAGTAACTCGGTTTCAAGCATTTTGTTTGAATTTATGAAGTCGGTTTACAAAATTGTTTATGAAATAAAATTAATTAAAAGTTAATGAATATTAAATAAATTTAAATGGATTATTTTTTAAAGTTAATTACTTACTTATAAGTGTTAATCAAAATATATGAGAAAGAGCCCCGGTTAGGTTTCCACAATAAAGGAAATAACTTATTATTATTAATGATCAAAATATATGTGAAAGCGCCCCGGTTAGGTTTTCACAATAAAGGAAATAACTTATTATTATTATTATTATTATTATTATTATTATTATTATTATTATTATTATTATTATTAATCAAAACATATGTGAAAGAGCCCCGGTTAGGTTTTCACAATAAAGGAAATAAGTTATCATTATTATTATTATTATTAATCAAAACATATGTAAAAGAGCCCCGGTTAGGTTTTCACAATAAAGGAAATAAGTTATTATTCTTATTAATCTAAAATTAATGATATGTGGATATCTCGTTTAGATTCTCCACAATATAAGCTAGTTAAATGATATTTCTTCTGAAATAAGGATGATGATTGATGATGATAATAAATATTTAATTATTTTATTAATTCCTTTAATAGTGACAAGCGAAAGACCAGTATGGGCTGCACTAACTCATTTTTGTTAGGAAAATATATGACTTTATTATTATTTTTTTGTTTTAATTGTTTAGTTACAATATTATTTCAAAAGTAAATAAAGAGTGTAAGGTCCGCTAATTAGAGCCCACTAAATTATTTCTTCATGAAAGTACTAATATTTATTATTATGTAGTTATTATTTGTTTTAAGTTTATTAATTTTAATTCAAATCGAAATGACAAGGCAAACTCTACTAGTTAAAGTTAACTGTAATTTGTTTCCGTTTGAAAAGGAAAGAATGTATTATTTATGTTTTATTATTATTATTGTTGCTCTCCCAATTTGTTACTTGAAATATTGAACCATGCTTTACTAATAATACTCTAGTTCACAAATAAGGTATTATTTGGAGTTTGACTTACAGACAAGAAAAGATGATCAGTGTTGGCTGCATCCTCTTGGAACTGCGGAGTCGGTTGGTTCTCTTGTGTCGTCGTGTGGTCGGAAAGCGCTTCTGGAGCGTTGTCGGCACGTACGGCGATGGCGGTCGGTTGTTGCGAAAGGCGTTACTTGGAGCGTGGGCTTCTTTGAACGTTTGTCGGCGAACTTCCTTCCTTCCGTTAAGTTAGCAATGTTGGTAGTGGACGAAAGGCGTCTCTTGGTACGTTGTCAGTTCCACTTCTAACTTGCTTCCTTCAAGCTGGCGAAGTCGTTTGTGGACGAAATGCCTCCGTGTGAGGTTGTCAGTACCACTCCTGGCTTGCTGGCTGGTTCATAGAATCGATGACTGCATCTAGTGTTGAAGATAGGTACCTTGGTGTCGCTAGTATAGTGACGAAAGGCCTCCTTGTGAGGTTTGTCAGAACACTGTACCAACTTACTCGTAGATTATCTGGCAAGGATAATCGTTACCTATCCCGGACGGGCCCCCAGTTAAGTTTGTCGCTTAACAGTCTTCTTTAGTGATGTACTAAGAAGTCGTTGCTACTGCTAAGTCAGTAGGTCTCGTGGTTCTTACTTCTGATGAGTAGTATCTGCTTTCTTTGAATGAGAACTCGTTGGTTAGTTTGTAGATGTATTTATTAATCTTTGACAATCCAATATATACAAGTTAACACCAGACAGTCAACCTGTTTAGTTGCTGCTGTAACTGGAAGAGGACTTTGCTTCTGAGCCCAGGTCCTTTTATACAAAATCCCTTCATAACAAAGTGCGTCACAGTAGAGGGGCGTACTAGATAACATGTATGTGGAAATATATATCTTACAGGATAGGGACTCATGTCTTTGATAACAGTTCCGTGAATTTGATCACTCACAGCTGTTGCTGTTAATACATCTGGAAATAACAGATTAAGTAATCATATGAGGAAATGTACAGGGCCATTTCCTTAGTCCTTCTAGGAAGTATTTGATAAATAATAATCTACAGATAGTAAACCAAATGTGTTGAAGATAACATGTTTGTGAAAGAAGCATTTCCTTATTTCCTAGAATGAGCATTGTTCCAGTTAACACGTTGATAATAGCATATTGAGGAATACATTAGGCAATGGTGTTCCTTCTATAGGAAGAATGACCATAACCTTTAGTTTAGAATGGAGTCTGGGGTTCGACCCTGGACGGGATACATAACTTGTGTACTCTGAATGTCTGCCCCCCCCCCCTATCAATTCGAACACGGTGAAACCGAATTGAACAAAATTTGGTACAGAGGTAGAACAAGCAAAGGGCACCTCAGTGTCATGTTTTATATCGCCGCGATCTTTACCAAAACTGAATGGCGGCCACTCAAACGTTCAAAACGTAAAATCAAATAGCGACTAACCAAATTATCCGATCTCTACCAAATTTGGTAACAAAATACCTTCGTATAGGCCGCGTCTTGTGACCAAACTACAAGGTCATCCGCCGTACCATTTCAGGATGGCGGCCGTGCAAATTATGCAAACTTCATAATCCATATCATGGGACCCACCAGTTCCGATTATCGAGCCGAGAATCGATTTAACTGTTCTAAATGAAGAGGCACGTTCGAAATTAAAAGTTTATTTTGTAATACTATAGTGCAGAAGTGATTTTTAAAAGCTGAGCCGTCTCGGTAAGAAGACAAGATGGCAGCGGATATCTTGTGCCTGACTTATATTTCACTAATTTGAGTATTGCATGCAATATAGCGTACTGATACAAAATAAATAAACTTTGTAAGAAATGCTTTATAAATAAATAATATACTCCACTGATGAAATCGTTTAGTCTAAATCATTATTTGCTAACAAGTTATATGTAAGTCATTTTATATAGAACGATGTTCGTTGGCACTAATGGCTCCGTGGTAAAGCGATGGCCTATCACTCATATGCCTATGGTTCAAACCCCCCATCAGATTTTTTTTTTTTTTTTGCTTGAAATTTTATTTATTTATTGTTTTGTAATGATTCAGAAGTTTTAAAATTAAGCGTTATATTGTGCATATTACGGGGGAAAAATATATTTAATTAAAACATAATTCACCAGCAGATTTGCTCGAGACATCTAGCGGCCACAAAGGTAACTGCACGCCGGCCTACTTATTAACTTCAAGATTTTATTGAAAAGTTCTTCTTATGGCCACTAGAATGCACTCGCCCTGTTAGGGTTATATTGTTCGATACTTCTCCACTGGATGTCACGACTGGTCTACGTGGGACTCCATTGGTTAGTACCGTATACCATTGGCATTCTATGCGCATCGAACTTGAAGAATGGCAAGATGATACTACGATAAATTTTTACTTTTTATTTTAAAGGGTTTGTAACAGCCTATTGTGCGTTATTTGAAAATGTTATTTGAAGTAAAGAACAAAACGATTTCATATAGTAACTGAATTCTAGCCGTTGGTGCTAGTTCAGGTTATTAATTAATACTTTTATTTCAGGCAAATAGCAATCGAAAATATCCACATAGTTTGTATACACACATCTCTGTAGGGTCGTGGAAAGATTTGTTAATTCAATTAGGGTTGTGAAAGCCATGCACAACCAGACGTGTAAAGACATGCCTCAACTCAAAGTTGGATGTTGCCCACGGCAGGTCGATTATGTAATAATAAAAATAATAATAATATTATTTGTTTTACGTCCCTTTTAACTACTGCTGCTTTTAGATACGCCGGGTGCCGGAATTTTGGCCCGAAGGGGATCTCTAACGTGCCAGTAAATCTACTGACACGGCTCCCTCGCATTTGTGCACCCTCAAATGCCAGCTGACTGCGCCAGGATACGAACCTGCAACCTAGGGCCCAGCAAGCGAGAACGTTACCGCTGAGCCACGCAGCCAGTCCGGTCGATTATGTCTCCAGATCCATAACATTCTTGAGATACTTCTTATCTATCTTTCTTCAATGATGGTAGTAGTTTTTTTCTAGGTTGTGGCGTTTGGTAGAGGTAAATAGTTTCTAAGGTCTTCAACCAAGAAATGATTCTATTATACTCTTTGATAATAACAACGAGTTATAACTATACTCATACATTTAGGAGAAAGTAGGCTATATGTTCTTTACTGAACATCTTGTTTTTAAGGCATTTTTAATCTACGTTGCTTTTTGTATGCTTTTTCGATCTAAATTACATCTCGCGATTGTTTTCAACCTCAATTGCATTTTGTAAAGATTGACAATCTAAATTGCTTTTTAGTAAGTCTTTCAATATGGTGGAGGGACCTTTGTGAGTATTTTGATTTTCAATTGCATTTTGTAAGTATTTTCAACCAAAACCGCATTTTGCACGAATTTTGAATCTAAATTGCATTATGTTTGGTGGGCATTTTGCACATATTTTGATTCTCAATTGCATTTTGTGAGTATTTTGAATCTAAATTACATTTTGTCAAGTATTTTCAATCTAAATTGCTTTTTGTAAGTATTGTCAATCCACATGAGTCCTTTGAATCTACCGTACATTTTGTAAGCATTTTCAATTTCAATTGCATTTTGTAAGTATTTTGAATTTCAATTGCACTTTGTGAATAATTTGGATTGGAACTGGGATATTTCAATCTGAATTGCATTGTGCATTTTCAATTTCAATTGCATTTTGTAAGTATTTTGAACCTCAATTGCATTTTGTACGTATTTTCGATCTCATTTGCATTTTGTAAGTATTTTGAATTTCAGTTGCATTTTGTAAGTATTTCGACGCTACATTGCATTTTGTATGTATTTTGAATCTAGCCTACGTTTAGTGGGTCTTTTTCAATCTATTCTTTTTGTGCATGTTTTCGTTCAATTCCCTTTTGTAAGACCATATTGTGAGTTGTTTCCATCTGAGTTCCTTTTTGTACGTATTTTCCGTCTCACACAATGTTGTTCTGGTTTCCATTTCATTATCATTTTCGCTATCACCCAAATCATTAGGGGCCGATAACCAAGATGTTAGGCCCCTTAAAACAACAATTATCATCATCATCATCATCATCATCTTTCTTCTGCGCATGTGCGTCAGGTAGGGGAAGTGTCTCTCTCTCTCTCTCTCTCTTTCTCACTGCTACTGGTTTCCTTGTCGCTGTCGTTGGACCTTGTGAAGTCGTGTATGGAGGGGGAAGCTCTTCAGCAGCAACGTACGGTGAGTCCCGCCTCCAACATTATTTTCTACGTGGTACCCCTATAGCAAAAATCTCCTGCTTCATTTAGATTTCACCTGCCAATGTGACGTCAATAGGGATTTCTAATTTATTTCGGCAGGGCAGTGCATATCATTCGAATATTCTGTTCATTCGACTACTTGGGATATTTGCCAATTCCAAATTCGAATATATTATACGAATGTTCAAACAATGCGGATGTCCGAATACTTCGGTTGTTCGGGGTATTCGAGTACATTGAATAGTCGATTATTAAAATAAATAGAACAGTTTAAGTACAGGGTCATTATCTATGTGCGCGCGAGTAAACACGCCAAGCTAAGCCGGCTGTAACTAGCGCAGATCGCGAGTGCACGTACGCGATTCAGCCGGAGCACAGTGGGTCAAAATCGAAATCTAGGAGGACAAAATTATGTATTTTCATAATTAAAAAATCAAAATTAATTACTTCTACAGCATTCTCATACAATTGCCGCTGGATATAAACGCAGCTTAGTGTAAATCTGTCACCACTGTTCGAGCAGTCTGAATTGGAGGGTGAATGTAAGTGGCTGTGGTTTGGTTGTCTTTGTGGTTAGTGTGATGCTTTAAAATGGAACATGCAGCTGAAAGTATGATCTTTGTAACGTGTTTCAGTTATTAATGGGCGTAATTATTACGTAATTTTAGATATATTTGCATTATATAATTTTTAACTATTATTTTTAAAATTATATTTTCACTTAGATTTTTAGTATGCCGCGTCACTCTCTACTTAATGTTAAAATGTAGATAAAGTCTTGTAGTTTACGCATGTTATAAGATTTTTTGCATCTTTTTGCAACTTGCTTAGTTATTTTACGTTCTAGAAGATGCCGCGCAACCAGTTCTCATACGATTACAACTGTTTGAAGCACTGCGTTCGACGATTATGTCAAAAGTGGAACTTTGTGACTTTGTGACATGCAGCTGAAGGTATGATCTTTGTAACGTGTTTCAGTTATTAATTAAAGTAAATTAGGGGTAGAAAATTGTTCTGAAGAGATAACTGAATGCTCTATCCAACTGCTAGTCATAGAAAATTTCTTACATGTATAGACGAGCTTAAAAAAGGTTTTATTTGATGTTTATCATGAAGTAAACAAATTATATACGTTGCTTTCACTCTAAATTCATGATTAAAACGTAAAAATAATTTTGTCCCCCTAGATTTCGATTTTGACCCACTGTGCGGTGGTGGCGCGCACTTTCACACTTTTACCAAACATGTTCAATAATGTGTACTTACTGTGCTCATAGCCGATGCTGAAAATGTCCTCCGTCTCTTGTAACACACGCCTGACATCTTCTGATGAAAGAATGTCTGTCAACTCTTATTATTTACGGAGCCTGTTTCCTTGAATCGTTTAGCGAGCCTCCTAATTGTACTGGAATTTGGCACAGGTCTTCCTGGAAATTTGATTCGAAATTTTCGTCTCGTTTCAGAACACGATTATCTGCTTTGCATATACGAATTCTGGATATAGGCCCCTACAAACGTTCGCGCAATGTGAATTGGTGTCTAGGCATGACCAACAATCACAGTAATCACAATACTCACTAAACGTGCAACACTAACGTCTAAGCTTTGCAGATACACGTCCATATGAATGACAAAACACGTGTGAACTAATGATATGAGTCAGTGGAGTGCGCCACCACCGGCTGAACTGGGTACGCGCACCCGCGATCTGCGCCAGTCACAGCCGGCTTAGCTTGTCGTGTTTACTCGCGCGCACATATATAGGAATGACCCTGTATTTGAATTGTTCGAGGATGATAAGTACCCGAAAATTACAGCAATTTGTGTAAAGAAATACGTATGTCCAGTGGACGAGTTGTTGGAAGCAGGAGCCAATCCAAAGGGTAGGATGGGGGTTAGCCCCCTCCCCATTCAACCTGATGTGTCCTTATGAATGAATATTATTCAAAACAAGCATCAGATATCTCTTCCTTTCTGGGGGCGTGATGGTGTAGTGGTCTAGCTGCTTACCTCTCACCAAGGCGGATCGGGTTCGGTTCCCGGACAATGCATGTGAGATTTTCGAAATGAAATGCCTTGTCCTGTGGTTCTGATTCCACGTAAAAAGGAGGTCCCGTGGCTCAAGATCGCGAGATTAACAGTCACGTTAATCCACAAGCTTCGTGCTTCTCTTTCTTTCTGTGGGCGTGATGATGCAGTGGTCTAGCTGCTTACCTCTCACCAAGGCGGATCGGGTTCCATTCGCGTTCAATGCATGTGTAATTTTCGAAGTGAATTTTCACGTCCTGTGGTTCGGATTCCACGTAAAATGGAGGTCTCGTGGCTCATGATCGCGAGATTAATGGTCACCTAAAACTACAAGCTTCTTTTCTTTCTTTCTTTCTTTCTTACCCATTTATGCTTCCTTTTCTCTTTGTTTCCATGTTTAGCCTATTATAATGTCATCATGCCCGGAGATGGCAGTTCAACACGCTGTGACGGTGTAAGGGGGATCTTGAAGTACGCATGCGCGGCCCCTCTATTCCAAACCTAAATATATCAGCTGGCAGTCAGTTGTTGCTACTTCCTGCGTGATAATTTGTTATCGGTCTTAACGTGTGTGTGTATGGTTACCTTCCTTCATCCTGTCGATATTCTTACAAGCCTTTTTGTTTAATTTTAACAGTGTGGCAGTATCAGGTACAGTAATGGAAACAGTGACCAACTTATTGTTTTTGGAATGCGCGATACGCAGTGAGCGGGAAGACAACTGCAGTTCAAACCCGACCGCCATGTCCCGGCGAGATATCAGTAACTATCTGAATTGACTGAATGGTCGGGTTATTACACTAATGTCAATATTTTGTCATTCGAATAGGTTGGGCATTTGAATATTGATATCTTTGAAAACATTTTCAGTGTTGCCTTATTAACAATTAATATTATAGCTTTCAGTCGGTGAACACAAAAACCATTCCAATTACAGTACTGAAATTTGTCACCCATTGGGTGTCCGTCTTGAAGCAGCTACAAAACTGGCGAGCCGAACATGTCTTCGGACACTCCCGGCACTAAAAAAAGCCATACGATAAAAAAAACTGGAATGTGTGAAAAATAACCTGAAATAAATTACACGTGATAAAGGTTCAAAAAGTTCCCGGAATTTGGTAATAATATAGAAACCACATGCCATAAACACTATAGCATAGAATCCCCTTCAAAATAGTTCCCTTCCGCAACAACACACTTTTTCCAACGTGTGTAAAGTTCCTGCTCTGGAAGCCATTTTGTGAGACCAGTCGTAGTGCTCTTGACACGTTGGCAGTGACTTCATAAGCATTAATGAATCTCCGTCCTTTCAGATGACTTTTCCGAGGCGGAAACGGAAAGTAATCAGGCGAGTATGGTGGATGCTCTAGGGCAGTTAGGTTGTGCCTGGCAAGAAAGTTTTTGACGATGATTGCACAATGTGCAAGTGCATTATCATGCAAAAGGAACCAGTTTGGAGTAATTGGGAAGGTACAATTACTACACAAGGGAAGGTGAAGTATGACAATTGAAATAGGTGTGGGAGAGTAATAAGCAATGATTGGAAACTAGAGTAACTCAGTGTATTTTACAAAACACAATACAAAATAGGTGAATAGTAAAAAAAGGGGTTGTATTTATAGTAAAGATACTAATAATCGGTCTAATAATAATAATAATAATAATAATAATATCGTATGTCCTCGGGTGGCGAGTGCAAGCTTTGTTGTATGACACCCAGAGGGCAGCTTGCATGTCGAATTTAGTCGTTCCTTGGAACACTATGAAAGTCAATAAGGTTAGATATCTAAGCTCCTTGACACTATAGCGCTTTCTAGTAGAGAAAGGAGGAACTTCTGTGTTGGCGGAAAATCCCGAGATTAATTTTGTCATTATAAACACCACCTACTGAATTCAAATGGGTTCTTTAACATGCCAACAACGTATGACATGCATGCTGTGACTTTTCAAAAATCCCTTACCAAAGCTACGAGCGAACCTGTTAGCTTGGGGTTATAAGTCCGGCACGATAACCACTCACCCACCGTGGCAAGCAAGATATTAATAAAAATAGTAAAATGCTCTTTAAAAGGTAGGAGACCTATTTTTCCTAATAGGCTACTTATCATTAACATTCTTTTGGTATTTTTCACAAGGGAGAGATGCAACTTTTGCATTCATGAATAAGCTAAGGACTGCAATACAAAAGGATGAAGTTACTGTTGTGCCTAACATTCACGCTAAATTTCTCATAAGAAGAAATGCTAATAAAAGGAATTGAGGAGACTCAACAGAGTCTTGACTAGCGTAAACAAGCAGTAATCAAGAGTGATTGATTGAAAATTGACAATAGGTAGAAAACTGACTGAGCCAACTTTCACCCTGCAATAGACAATCTAAAAAGAGCTGTGAAAAGATCAACAAACTTGACTACAAGGAACTAAATTGAATAAGTTTTTCTGGTTAGAGCACAATAAACAAATATACAAGTATACGTAGCTCATCCCAATTTGCTCTTCGAGAAACTTGACTAAAATAAGGTTTGCTTATAAGCAGTGGCGTACGCAGGATTTCCTTCTGGGGGGGGTCATTAATATAATAGGGTAATTGTGTACATTACCAGTATTACAGGGACAGATGACCTTGCTGTTCCGTCCCTTAAAACGACAGTCATCATCATAATTAAAATGATACTTTGATTAATATTCATAAAAAAAAACAATTAAATAACCGCTCTCTTTGCATGAAAAATATTTTAGGTCTCATTTTTTCGACACAATAAAAAATGAAAATAAATTCTAAAAAATATGGACAACAGTAACTAAATATTGAGACTGAAACGATGCTGTGGTATAATCATGACCATAGTGACGTGGTTGCTTAAAATATTGATATTATGTGAGAGAAATGAATGTTTTGCTCTCCGTGTTCCTACTGCAATTGCTATTGGCTCTCAAAATCTGCCTATCTTGATTATTTTATCTGTATCATTAATTGGAATAAATTGCAGAAACTCCTCTTTTACTGAATTATCTATAAGGAAACGGGCACACACAATTAAAGCAACCCAAAGCGACGTGAAAAGACTTACCGATCGCACACTTCAACAGCAAAACTGATCCATGGGTAGCTCCAACACTGCGAGTAGAGTGCAGGGCATTTATTAAGTGAGGAACGTGACCACACCTAAGGTGTATGCGGGAGTTAAGACGCCTAACGAGCGATGCCGTAAAACAGGTGATAGATGGGACAATATATAGATTCAAGTAAAGGAATATCTCGGGGGGAGGATCAACCCTGAACCCCCCCGTCGGTACGCCACTGCTTATAAGTAATCATACTGGGCAAGAATGAGTTAAGATAAATAATTAAAAGGTGAGCTTACAAATTCATTCTCAGCAGCATTCAGTAATCAAAACAGAGATTCTTAAAAGATTAAGAGCAATCCTGCACTCTAGGGAGCAGCAGAAATTAGTATACAACTGATAAGGACAGGCATGATCCTAATACTAGGGATCAGCAGTGTTTAGAACACAAATCTAAAATATTTGCATGAAATGCATTAAAAGTTCCGACAATTTGCAAGTTGGGCCAAGGATGTGGTTTACAAATACCACTAAAGATTTGATACAGAATTACAACTACAGTATATTATACGTTACAAGAGAGGGAGGCCTGTCCAAGAAAGAGCCTCAAAGTTACACAAAAAAGATTTCACGGGTTATCTAAGGTTTAAATTGTTAACCGGTTAATGGGGCAGAAAATGGGAGGAAGGAAATTGAGGGTTGTTTTCACTAGAGTCTGTCATTTTTTTAGGCACGTTGCACTGTTGAGTTTTAGAATGGGAATGTCACTTATCAACACGATTATTATTATTTAGCGTATGGTTTTTAGTGCTGGGAGTGTCCGAGGACATGTTCGGCTCACCAGAGCTTGTAGCTGCTTCAAGTGGACACCCATGGGGTGAGCTAAAAGTTCCGTTCAATTTCAAATAGTTCCAACTTCCGCTAGCAGATGTCAATGACACCTAGTGGTGAACGTTGGAACTTTGATAGAGCGTTTCAACGAAATCTAACCTAGAAATTTAGCTTCACACAAGTTTAGTTAGTGGAAAGATCTTTTACATGCCATGAATCTGTGACATGGTACCACCGGTTTTACTTCCCCTCCGAAGGAAGGCATACTGAAGGATTTTAACGCTCTAAAAAATTCCGACGACTTCAGCCGCGATCTTGGGCACAGCAGTTCAGCATGCTACCAACTACGCCACCGAAGCCGCTATCAACACGATGAATTATTTTTATAGATTAAGCATTGGTTTTGTTTCAATGTCATTGTAGTTTTGATAGAACTTGCGTAACGCTTGTTGAACTAGTACTAAGTTTTTGGCCTAGTTTAATGGGGTGAAGTGTGGGTCTCACGAAGGGGTTATGAATTGCAACCCAATAAAAAATAGTATGAAGCAATCAAGGTAATCGCACGTAGAGTCAAGTAAATGACTTCTAACATAGTACAATTGCTTGAAGGTAGAATCCCTCGGTGAGAGTATTTTTTTTTACCCATTTGACAGTTAGATGAGAAGATAAGGATAATCCCACGTAACGTTGATCAATCAACTTTGATTAACATTAAGTAGGAGTGAAATTCCCTCGTTGGGAGCGACTTCGACCAGAGACAACTAAATTATTGCATTCCCAGCCAGCGGCATAAAATAGCAATTTGAATGAGAGTTCCAAATGTGGTAAAAAGAAAAAGAGAGAGAGTGCCCGTTTGGACAGAGTTTAAAATACACTAAAATCTTTACTTATCTTGGAATTGTAGAGATTGAAGAAACTTGTAGAATGCAACGGCGACGAGGGATTT
Source organism: Meconema thalassinum (assembly GCA_946902985.2). NCBI lineage: Eukaryota > Metazoa > Arthropoda > Insecta > Orthoptera > Tettigoniidae > Meconema > Meconema thalassinum. The sequence continues at coordinate 185,315,757 of OX336393.1, forward strand.
CTGCGTACAGTTCTTTCGTTACAGTAAGACCGTTTGGAATAAACTCATAGTGGACGAGACCTTAAGAGTCAAAGAAAACTTCCAACATAACTTTGCCTTCGCAAGTATCCTTAGGAATCTTTTGTTTCCGAGGAAATATTCTATATTTCCGCTCACTTGACTGCCGTCTAGGCACCGGGTCGTACAAATGGCACCAAGTTTTATCACCAGCAATAATATTGTTCAAGAAATCACCATCTTCATCAGCCATACTGATCAGATCCCCAGCAAGAGTCATTCTTGATCCTTTGTATTCAGGCAACAACATTTTTGTAACCAACTTCCGAGAAACGTGATGCATGTTCAGATGTTTAGGAAGAATTTTGTGAACACTTCCAACTGAAAATCCGACCTCTGCTGCTATCCAGTGGCGGCTGGCGGATAATTGTTCCGGTTGCTACACTATTTCCATTAAGGTGATATATGGGCAACCGCAGGAATTTTTCTAGGGGGGGGGGGGGCATGTATTATTTTTTATTTCATTACCTTCATTTCACTAGGTGGTATTGAGACGTACAACCCCCCTCCCCCGAGAACATGGGAGGATTTTTTTTATTTTTTAGTTCAGAGTTTTTGTTTATAGGAGTTCGCTTTTCTTTGTAAATCATCGTCATAATTTTCATTAAAAAACAGGCATAAAGTAGTTCGCCGTTTTTTCAATAACTGAAGATATTCTCAAATAATCCCAAATTACTAAGTTAAATAAAACTGTGGAATTATCTCTACATCTAAATCACCTCCAAGTGTTATCCCACTCATTGGTCTGTCCTTTTTCCTGGTCGTTAACAGGATCTCACATTTACTGATGTTGAACTTCCATCCGTACTCTCCCACTGTTTCTTCCCAAGCCTTCAGTTGCTCCTGAATTTCCTCCTCCTTGTTTCCCCAGACCATGAGATCATCTGCAAACACCATTGCTTTCATCTTATCTTCTCCTATCTTTCCTGCTACCCGTGTCATTACCTCGTTCATAACCACAATAAAGAGAAGGGGTGACAGTGCACATTATGTAAGAAAAATAATTACTCACCTTGTCACAGAAGATGTTCAAAATGTCCTCCACCTACATCTACACATTTTTGGCTTCGTCTAAAGAAATTTTCATTCACATGCTTCAGTTCATCTACCGAGATAGCCTCAATTTCTCTCGTGATATTTTGTTTGAGTTCATCTAGTGTGAGGGTTTGTTGCATAAACATTATTTTTCAATTTTCCCTATAAATAAAAATCACAAACCGTAAGATGTGGGGTTACAAACGAAGGCTATCAACGAAATAATAAAACACATAACAAAGTCAACTTTACTCGGCAAAGTCCCGCCCTGCTCTGCAGCCTTAATTTCGTCAATCCTACAGCACTTCTTTCCTTATCTAATGACTAGGGCCCGGATTTTGATGAAAAGTCATCTTTTTTGTGAGTACACGGCGACGATGCTTAGTAGTAATTAAGTGTATTCTACAATAAATATGTGAGATATATGGGGTTTTTAAAAGTCATCAGAATGCATTTTTCCTACATTTTCGAGAATGAGGTCATTTTCTAACATTTAGGTGCATTTTAGGTCATTTTTCATGTGTTATACGATTATAGGTCTTTTTTTAAATTGAATATGGTTAAATGCTCATTTTAAAGTTATGTTTTTAGTATCTGTATTTCCAGACATCTCAGCGTTAACTTTCTTGGACTAACCCATATACTGTAGTTCTGCAGTGCTCATCTGTTTTCATTACCCGTTTCTTATCTACGCAGCTGATTTAGTTTTTCTTGACGATGCATTTGTGTGTACAGTTTTTGTCACCGATTTCTTCATGTGCACGTGAGTATTGCGTCAGTCTGAGAAAAGAAATGGGGTAATCCCCTCAGCGCCATGTGGTTTGTGTCGAGTTTATCTTTATTAGAAGTGTTGACAGCTTTGACGCAGTTCTGGCCGGCTCTGGCCTCTGATCGTTCACTCAGTTACCGGGCAACTATAGTACTTTTAATGTGTGTTTGTGTTGTAGGTGTGTGACGTTTTGTTGTGCAGTGCAATTGAAATGCCAAAACAAAAGCAGTCAACTGTAAGCCGTTTAAAACAGTATGTGCCAGATTTCAGTGAAAACATATTCTCAACTGATGGAACTGTTTTGTTCTGTAAAGTGTGCGAAATCAAAGTCGCTGCAGTTAAACGGTTCACTGTACAACAACAAGTCGGGCGCGATAAACATTTGCGAGGTCTTGAAAATGTGGAAAAAAGGAAAGTGTCTCAATTACTGTTAAAAGAAACTGCTTCGACATGAAATAACAAGTCATCTTCCCTTTATAAACAAGTATGTGAAGTGTTTGTTAGTGCTAATATTCCACTAGGAAAACTAAGCAATCCTTAATTAAGTGATTTCCTCGAACGCCACACTGGTCATACTATTCCAGACGAATCAACATTCCGTAAAAACTACCTATCAAAATGTTACGAAGACTCGTTAAACCGAATACCTGAATGTGTGAATGGGAAAAACATTTACGTATCAATTGAGGAGACTGCAGATTCAGAGGTACGTTATGTAGGAAATGTAGTGATATGGACCCTAGAAACAAACAGTCCCGGGCAAACTTTTCTGCCTACCTCAGAGGTTTTGGAAGCGGTTAACCACACTCAGATACGCAAACTGTTCGATAAATCCATGTGTTTAATATGCTCTAGAGGCATACAACATGAGAATGTTCTCCTCTTCCTAACAGATGCAGTACCTTACATGGTAAAGGCAGCAAAATATATCAAAGCATTTTACAATAAGATGGTGCATGTTACTTGTCTGGCCCATGCTTTTCATCGAATTGCAGAAAAGTTCCGATCAAAATTTTCAGAAGTAGATAGACTAGTTTCCACAGTAAATCAAGTCTTTGTCAAAGCACCATTCCGCACTAAGTATTTCAAAGACAAGGCCCCTGGTGTAACTTTGCCCCCCGCACCAGTTTTTACACGCTGGGGTACCTGGTTGACTGCATACATATACTATTATGACAATTTTCACATAGTGAGAGAAGTAGTGAATGGCTTTGATAGGACAGATGCTAAGGCTATTGGGAGTGCACAGGACCTGTTTTCTGATCCTCAAATGGGAGGTAAATTGGCTTGCATAAAATCAAATTGTTAATTTTTGCCAGAAACCATAACCTGCCTAGAAGAAAGTGGCATGGTATTGCCAAGTCAATAGAGATAGTCAGGAATGCTGAAGGTTGTATAAAACACGTAAAAGGTGAGATTGGGGACACAGTCAGACAGAAAATAAAATTTGTATTCGACAAGAATAAGGGGTATCAGACAGTGTGTCAAATAGCCAGTATTTTGTCGGGAGAAGACTTCAGAATTGACATTTATGAAGAGGATTTAACAGCCAGTGACATAGTGTTTTTAAAATATGCTCGTATTACATCAGTGGAAGTGGAGAGAAGTTTCTCGAAATATAAAACAGTATTAGCTGACAACCGCCGTTCCTTCACCTTTGATAACTTGAGGTTGACGATTGTGGTGTATTGCAACGCTAACTAACCCTATGTTTAGTTAGCAATATATTTTTCACTTTGTAATAGAAATGAAAATGATGTATTTTTAATCTATTGATCAATAGTTTAGTGGTAATACACTAATTCTACTAAGAATGTTTGTTATTCGAATCATCATTTGTACAAGACAGTCATGAAATTGATCATTTTTAGGTAATTTGGTTATTTAATGAACATTTTTAGGTCATTTTTAGCCTACTTTTCACATTTTGCAAAAAATGAGGAAAACGTAGACTTATGAGATCGGGCAAATGTCTGTCTGTCCTTCTGTCTCTCTGGCTGTGTGTGTGTCCCCCCCCCCCCTATCAACTCCTAAACGGCTGCAGCAATCAAAACAAAATTTGGTAGGAGTAAATATCTCACGGCCATATTTGAAAATGATGTCAGTGCTACCAACTGCTGAAAAATCGCAATTGAAATTTGAGCTCCATGTTGGATATCTTGGAAGTTATGAATGGGAGCTATTTCAAAATTAGCACACGTATAGATAATACAGCCTTTCAGAATAAATCAATTCTTTACTAGTCTTATAGACGGTTAAGATATTGATAATATAAGCCAATAATGGCTACACTGTGTCCTGCTGCACGGCTGAAAGCAACGGGAAACTACAGCCGTATGCTATTCCCGAGGATATGCACCTCTCTATGCATAATTACATGTGATGATGGCCTCCTCCCTTGTAAAATTTCAATCCGGAGGTAAACTAGTCCCCCGTTCGGATCTCCGGGTGGGGACTACTCGAGAGGGGGTTAACATCACAGAAGTGACAAAGAGGAAATCTGACATTCTACGGATCGGAGCGTGGAATGTTAGAAGTCTGCTAGGAAGTGGAAGGTTAGAAAACTTAGAAAGGGAAATGGATAGGTTGAGGTTGGATTTGGTTGGGATTAGTGAAATGCGCTGGCAGGAAGAACAGGACTTTTGGTCAGGAGACTATAGGGTCATTAGCACTAAATCAAACAATGGCCAAGCTGGGGTTGGCCTCATATTGAGTAGGAAACTTGGACAGCGGGTGGAATATTATGAGCAATATAGTGAACGGATTATTGTAGCAAAAATCAATACAAAACCTACCTGCACCACAGTGGTACAAGTCTATATGCCTACCAGTCAAGCTGATGATGAGGATGTTGAAAAGGTCTACGAAGAAATAGACGAAATTCTGAGGTATATCAAGGGTGATGAAAATGTTATAGTAATGGGAGATTGGAATGCTGTGGTAGGAAAAGGGAGAGAAGGGAAGATAGTAGGAGATTTCGGATTAGGTGAAAGGAATGATCGAGGAAGCAGGCTGGTAGAATTCTGCACCGAGCATGAATTGGTCATAGCTAACACCTTATTCAATAACCACAATAGAAGAATATACACATGGATGAGACCAGGAGATACAGGGCGTTACCAAATCGACTTCATTATGGTCAAGCAGAGGTTTCGAAACCAGATTTTGGATTGTAAAACATATCCTGGTGCTGACATAAACTCTGATCACAATCTGGTTGTAATGAAATGCAGATTAAAGTTGAAGAAACTGAAGAAAAGTCAAAAGCCGAAAAGGTGGCCAATAGACAGACTGAAAGAGAAGGATGTAAACGAAAGATTCAAGAAGAGTATAAAGGAAGGACTAATGAAAAACCCTAAACAAACTTCAATTGCAGACGAATGGGCACTTTTGAAGAATGAAATAACAAAATCCGCAGAAGAAAACATTGGTAGGAAAGAAAGAATAGGTAGAAAACCGTGGATCACTCAGGATATACTAGAATTGATGGATGAAAGGCGGAAACACAAGAATCTAAGAGATGGAAAGGGGAAAGCAGAATACAGACGTCTGAGAAATGAGGTTAACAAGAAGTGCAAGGAAGCGAAAGAAGAATGGTTGAAAGAGAAATGTGCAGGTATAGAAAATTGTCTGAAATTAGGAAAAGTAGACACAGCTTATCGAAGGATTAAGAATACTTTTGGGGAAAAGACTAAGTGCTGTAATATTAAGGACACAAATGGAAAGCCTCTAACAGATAGGGAAGAAAAGGTTGACAGATGGAAAGCTTACATAGAGAGTTTGTATAAGGGAAAGGAGATTGAGAATCATGTAATGGAAAGGGAGGAGGAAATTGATGAGGATGCGAAAGGAGATTTAATATTGAGATCAGAATTTGATAGAGCTTTGGAAGACTTAAGCAGGAACAAAGCACCAGGCATAGATGATATACCGATTGAGTTGCTACGCTGCATAGGAGAAGAAGGTCTGATCAGGTTATTTCACTTGGTGTGTAGGATTTATGAGACAGGTGAGGTACCCCCTGATTTCAAGAAGAATGTAATCATCTCTATACCAAAGAAAGTGGGAGCTGACAGATGTGAAGATTACCGTACAATCAGCTTGATTACTCATGCTTCAAAGATCCTGTCTAGAATAATTTACAAGAGGATTGAAAGCCAGATAGAAACGGAGTTGGGTGAAGACCAGTTTGGTTTCAGGAGAAATGTAGGAACAAGGGAAGCTGTACTAAGTCTTAGGCTGATTTTAGAAGGTAGAATAAGGAAAGATAAGAGAACGTTCATGGCTTTTGTAGACTTAGAAAAGGCTTTTGATAACGTTGATTGGACTAAATTGTTTGACATTTTGAAATCAATTGGAATAAAGTACAGGGATAGGAGGGTGATATACAATCTGTACAGATACCAGACAGCAGTCATTCGAGTTGAAGGACATGAGAGAGGAGCTGGTATTCAGAAAGGTGTAAGGCAAGGCTGCAACTTATCACCCATACTTTTCAATCTTTACATTGAACAAGCAATGAAGGAAATTAGAGAAAATTTTAAAGTGGGAGTGAAGATTCAAGGAGAAATAATTTCAACTCTGAGATTTGCTGATGACATCGTCATCTTGGCCGAAACGCCTGAGGATTTGAATGAGTTTTTGAATGGTATGGACTCCGTCTTACGGAAAGAATTCATGATGAAAATAAATAAATGTAAAACAAAAATACTGGAATGCAGCCGAAATATATCAGAAACCTCTATGGAGATCAAATTGGCAGGTGAAAAGCTGAAGGAAGTAGGAGACTTCTGTTACTTAGGAAGCAGAATAACCAGTAATGGACGAAGCAAAGAGGATATTAAAAGTAGGTTGGCTCTGGCAAAGAAAGCATTTCTACAAAAAAGGAATCTGCTGACATCGAATATAGATTTAGGTATTAGGAAGTCATTTTTGAAAGCCTTTGTCTGGAGCGTGGCGCTCTATGGAAGTGAAACTTGGACTATTGGTGCAGCAGAAAAGAGGAGAATTGAAGCATTTGAAATGTGGTGTTACAGGAGAATGATGAAGATCAGATGGGTAGATAGGGTTACAAACAAAGAGGTATTAAGACGAGTGGGAGAGGAGAGATGTTTCTGGCGACTGCTAATGAAGAGAAGAGATAGGTTGGTAGGACACATACTAAGACACCCAGGAATAGCAAGCTTAGTTATGGAAGGAAGGGTCGAGGACAAAAACTGTAGGGGTAGACCAAGGTTAGAATATGTAAAACAGATTGCCTCCGATGTAGGGTGTCGGAGCTATGTAGAGATGAAACGATTAGCTCAGGACAGGGAGGCATGGAGAGCTGCATCAAACCAGTCAAAAGACTGAAGACTCAAACAACAACTAAATCATTGTGGCAACGTCACACAAATAAACATTGCACTGACCTCAGACAGACATAGGAACAAAGGGGGGAGAAAGGAAAAACCAGTTTCGTCCAGTTAACACCCGGGTTCAGTTGACCAAAACTGGTGCTAGAGTGAACACGAAACTGTTCGAAGTTCCAGCCAGGAAGACAACCGGATAAGTATCAGCCTGTATTATTACAGTATAACCATAGTTGAATTTTTACCATATAATCACCCCAAACAGACAAACTCCGGATTTCTATCACCATTTCAGCATTTCACCTAACATTAGATATACTATATTTAGCATACACCGACAGTTGCATTACGAATACTGCAACTAAATAATTGTACATATTGTAAATAATGTTCACCTGTATTCTCAAACATAGATGTTATAGCCTAAGTGTAATGGATCTGATGATGATCGCTTGACGATCGAAACTGGTCATCCTAGTGTATTTATTAATCTCATGTAATTTATTTCAGGATTAGAGCATAACCCAGCTCTTTTTGGGTACATTCGTGTTGACCGACTGAAAAGTACCAAACTTTTGTTGACATCTAAATCAGTTAACCATCAGTAACTTCAATTTGTGAAATTAACTGGTGTGACAATGAACAATCGAAATATTTTCAGGATTTCAGGGGGTGGGGGCACGGCACCTCCTTGCCCCCCTCCTCCACCTCCCCTCCCCCTACTGCGGTCACCCATGAGGTGATAGGGTAAAAGACTGCTTGATATCGGAGAAAACGGTATTGAATTGCGCGGTGAAACGGTTGTACCTCATTCATAACGAATGCCGCAGTTCAGAGACATCACATTTTCATCGGATTAAATGGAATATAAGTTAGTCTAAGTTACATGAAAACCTTCACGAGAACAAAACAACGTAAGTTATATAAGAGGGCGAGAAACAACCGCGAGTGTCACAAGTACACGCAAATTACATTGCAAGACATCGGCAGTTGACGAAGCATCTCGGAAGTCTCCGTCCGTGCCTGCGCCTCGGCTACCTTGTTGCAACCAGCGGGCAACGACCAACGACCAGCCAACACCACCTAGAGAGAAAGCCTTGCAATACGATTGATGACGTCATAGTGTTTTAGATCCCTTATTTGGGGGTGGATCTAAAAGGGAGAGTTGCTGTACTAATTTATGAGTTTGTGCCTAAATAAGGGTAGCTCCCCTTGACAGGGCAAGCTGACCAGTGTAGTGTGTTGTGGTGTGCTAGGAACTAGGGGGCGTTCCTATAAAGACTGTAAATGTGGTTTAAGGGATGTAGCCTTAGCACGCGGGTCGGTGTACTAGTCGCCCAGCCGGCTACTTATTATATAATCACCTTGCTAGTGTCAGCGGTTCGGCACGCGCTTCCTTTGAGCACGCGAGCCGCTGTGAGGAATACAAGGACGTCTGAGTTGGCGTTATTACTACGGTGTGTCACGTCTGACCGTGACGGGAGTAAGGAAGGACGTGGGGACGTGAAGAAGAGTGTAGATCAGTAATGCAAGTGTAAGAGACTGACCAAGTGTTTATTGGTCAGCAATGAGTAACTGTTAGTCCCTTTTAAGGGATCTTGTGATGTTATAATGTGAGTACAAACTGTGGGTGTTAGGTTACAAAAATAGGATTCTGAACACTGACTGACTGACTCACCTCGGTTGACACTGTCGTTAGCCTCCGGCTGTCTCGTCGAAGCACTGGTGATGGAGAGATTCTCGTGACCCACTTAAGGCACCTTTTATACCTTTAGCCTCTGTTCTGTCAGCGCGTTGTGGCATAGTTGAACCAGTTTGTAGTATGTCGCTGTGTGTCATAATTACGCAAGGGTTGAGCTGCTTTATGGAGTAGCCAGCTGCCCTTATAGTATTGATGGATATTGGGTAGGCTTTTAAAGGGTTGCCTTTTATGAGATTTAGACAGATGATGGGGGGGATGATCTCTAAGGGGTGCATACCCCTTGGGTATTGTACAAGCCTCTTCCTCCATTTGGTCGCGTCCTCGCGACCGGGAAGGGCACTTGGGGTTGGGATGTTGTCGTAGTAGTTTTTGAATCCCCCTCGTCTCTTCTGGTGGTGGCGTCGTAAGCGTCGTCGTATGGAACGGGTGTCGTCGTGCAGAAGTGTAGGTGTGCGGTCAGCCCGTGTTCAGAGGGGAGGGTTATGGGGTGTACATAGATATATATGTATATAAATTTTACATTGCATGGTGAAATGTGCATTAACATTGTTGAATGAAGAAAATAATTGCTATTGAGGCACAATCGCCATTGCCGTTGTCGGCATAAAAAAGAAAAAAAACATGGTTATACATGGTTACATAGTTGTGCAGGGAGGAAAAACCCAGGGCCGAACGGATGATTGCGTCGTCCGCCCTATCTTGGGGAAAAAGTGCTCCCCGCAATAAAGAAGATAGGAGAGAATAGAAAAAAATGGGTGTTCCAGGGTATAATTTAAAGGAAATATTTAAAATGTATTTATTTGTGTGGGAAAAACGGAACACCCTGACAAATGGGGAAGTTAGAAGAGAGAAAAATGAAAAAAAACAATTCACAGACATTGGTTACGTGTTACCTTAGCAAACGAAACAAAACAAAACAAAAATATAGACATCGTGTACACGTGGACTTGATAAACAGACAAAAATATATATAGAGTTTAATGTATCATGTTGCGATGCTGACATTTAGGAATCTCAATTGGAATAATTGCCCGTGGGCGCATGAATATGTATGTAGTTTACCCTTTAAAATTATGAACTACAATGACCTTATGTCTACTTAAGCGCGCTAAACCCTTATAATTCTAGTTTTTGTTTGGATCCTCGCGTGCACGCTACCTGTTTATACGTACGCTTGCCGTATCACGGCTGATCTTATACGGCCACCTCTTTGCACGGTTGAGTGGTCGTACCGCTTGCAGTGTATTCTTAATACCTAGTCTGTGAAGCATCCTCTGTGGGTGAATGCTTGCACACTTGGCCATGAGGGTCGCCGCCACATGCCGGTTGCGCCCTCATCGCCGTAAGCTGCGTCGCATTTTGACGCTTCAAGTGTTTTTGTTTTATGTAGATCTGCCAGCAAGCTTGATGCCCCACAGGCATCATTCCCGCTGTGCAGATTATTGACGTGTAGCTGTAAAAAAAAATGTAGTGAGTGTGTAAGTGAGAATGAATGTTAAATGGAGGTTAGTATGCACAGGTATAATACTACAATAAGGGGGCATTAAATAGCATGTTGCTGCTATCTGGCAGCAAAATCATAATTACACGTGTCATATTCTAGGTGACAATGCCTGCAAAAAAAAAATGGAGAGGTTAACAAAACATTGAAATTCCCTATTCCATATGCCGCTTCCTGTGGCAGCGTTGCCACAGTCTGAAGCCCCTTTTTACCTGTGAAAAGAATGGCATGGTTATTATTACTCGATATATGGCCGGGCTTACCCTATATGGTGCCGTGACGTCATTTCCTAATGTGTTGTAGTATTGGGCTTACCCTGGCAACGAATTTGGGCCGCCAGGCGCCGAAATTTTACCTCAATATATGTATTAAAAAAAATTGTCTTAAATGTAAGACTATGCTACATTATAATAACTTATCATGAATTATCGGACTTACCCTGATGACGGATTTGTGGGTCATCAGGCGCCGAACGGCGTTCTCTTATACCACTTATTCTACTTATGGTATATATATAAAAAAAAACTACATCTAAGCCGAGAGGGTTGCCTTAATCTATGGCCGAAAGATGCTGTGCTGAATTGCAACAGTGTTCATTAAATTTGCTTAATCCTAGGTTGCGTGTCAAATGCAACCGTCTATAACTAAATTTGGCCTAGGACGATCGCCTGGGGCAATTAAATCCCCAGATCACCACCCGCACGAGCCCCAGAAACACCGGTTGTCTCTAGGGTCGCTAGATTCCGTCCCCTTAAGTCTAGTGTCGACGTCTATTACTAGGATTAATCTATCCGCGGGCGGCTTACGGTGCCACTAAGCTAATCGTTCCGCCCGCTGTAACTTTCGTGTTCATAACCGGGTGCTGTTCCTATTCGACGTAGGTGAGCCGCCCACTTGGCTCCTGTGAGGGGCGCGCAATGCCCCATCTCTTAATGCCCTCTGACTGCCCGATGCGTCGTCATTTATGTGGGCATTGGACAGTGTGGTCCCATGGCATAATATCCTCCGGGAAGAAAGCGTCCGGGGAGTCCTCTTCGCCTGTTTCGGCCGCAATATTTGTATTCATATGTCCTCCGGGAAGTGAGCGTCCGGGGAGTCCTCTTCGCCTTAATCGGCATTGCTGGGTTGGCCCACTGAACCCTTTTGAGTGCCCGCTATGCTACTCATTTAAGAACTCTGGCGACCCGTTGTCGTCCATTTACGTGGGCGCAGGACCGAATGAGCGCGTACATTCCATATATATATATTCATATTTCATTCTGCATTATTGATTACCGTCGTGGTCTTCACCTTCACCTCGCGGGGTAAGGACTTGTCGGATCTAGGATTGGTCCTGCTGAACCCTTGGATCCTGCTTCACTCCTGACGAATAGGAGTCTGACTCCCCGCCATGGAAGTCCTACTTACGTAAATTTAACTAACAGTCTAGTCATAATATGGTCGTCTCTAGGGATAGCTCCCGAGGCCGACGCGGAGTGAGCTATTTCTCCCGCCATTCTCAGAAAGTCTCCCTGCAGGTCTTGGCTTCGACGACCGTGGCTCAAAGTGGGTTTAGCATCCCTTCCTCCCAGGGGCGGTTTATGCGCACCTAGGATTCCAGAGCTTGCCCGACCAGGCCGCGAATGCTTTGACCTTACGTGGTTCGTCTATTTGGTCTAGTCGTCAGTAATTTGATTTGTCGAGCCAACTGGGGTAAGGGTTGTCATTACCTACCCCAGTTCTGCCCCTAGTGTTGTGCTTTTGACCTTTGGCTAACGCCGGTATCATCAGCCAGGGTGTTTCAGATTCCCTTTTTTTTTTTTTTTTTTTTATATATAGGTGTAACCTGTGTAAAAAGTGTCAAATGTAAAATACTTCCAGTGTGGTGGGCTGGTAAAACCTCTACATACGTAGACTACTTTAGGCTACCTGTGCTATATCAGCTTCTCCAGCGATAATGCTCTTTTTTAACCTTGATGGAGGTGTTAGTAGGGTCTGTGGCGTCAGGTACCCTGTTATTGTGATCTGGGGGTAGTTATCTGTAGAGTGGGTTAAAGCAGGGTAGGAGGAGGTTGCGCACTTCCGAATTCCGCGTTAGTGGCGGCCTGGAACCGGTTTTTGTGCTGGGATGCTCCTACAGTGAGTGGAACGGGGCAGGTAATTCCCGGGGTTGCAAAAAATAAAATGAAAATCCATGCCGGTCTGATATCAATATCCCCTGGTGAATGGATGGGATATACATGCATGCGTCTGGATATGAGGCGTTTGCACTCATGTATGGATAGGTGTAGGTTGAGGCATAATACTAATATATCTCCCTCTCATGCGGGATGATTTAAATTTAAAAAAAAATGGTTAGTATTTATTACTTATGGCCTCATCTCTCATATGGAGATGTGCATTACGCTTAGTTGGTGTTGGCCGATGCACCCCTCTCATTCAGGTGATAGCGGTGGGGCTCAGGGCGTAGCATGCCCTTTCTGTAAACACATGAAGTTTACCAACCCTTATGTATACTTTGTAGTGTAGTGTAGCTGTTTATGGTCGTGTAGATGTGTTTGCGTTGTTTATGTCTGGACGTGAAAAGGTTATGGGAAGGGAGTAGAGTGGGACGCTGTTAGCATGTTCTCTTGTCATCCTCCCTTGGTCCATGTTGGTTTTCTATCCGCGCTTTGGGATAGCGAAGCTTCACGACCTACTCTGGTCCGTTATAGGGCTAAGTCCTAGTCGCCTGGAATGATTTGTTTCGGGACTAGGGTCGCAAAAAGAAGTTGTTAAGGGGAGGTCCCGTTTCCTCAAAGTCCCTATGTTCGCCCCTGATTGGTGAGCGCGTTTGTGTGTGTGTGTGTGACTACGCTCCGCTACACCACGCGGACGCCTGGTCTGCTGTAGAGCTAAGTCCTACTGTGTATATTGTGTATGGGTAGGAAGCGCCCGTGGCCTGCCAACGTCTTTACGAACGTGCTACTCTGGGCCTGCGACAAGTTTTGGTCTGTGACGTCTGCTTGTTGATAAATGCTTTCGCAGTGTTGAAAAATGTATAGTGTTATGATTGTTCTGCATTTGTTTATTCATGGTCACTGCCACTACACAATTGCGTTTTGTCATCGACAGTGTTGCAAAGTGGCTAAGTCTGCAAGTCATCAGTTCGTGTGTGTAACTTCAGGCCGGGATTTTATGTAGGTTAACCACTGTTGCGTGTTTTTCTGCACGTATGCCAGTGTGGTCATTGTGTTAAATTCCTGGCGGCCCGATGTGGTAATCCGCCCTGCTACTATTGCCGTTGTGTGGCCATTATTCCGTAAGACCGTTGTCTTACGAAATTTATATGTCTCTGTCTGGAAAGTCCATTTTCCCTGTCAAGTGTATTTCTGGGATTTTATGCCTGTCATTTGGCCGCAGGAATGTAGTATTATCTGTCTTAAGCCGTTATATGGGCCAATTTTGGTGTGATTGGAAGGCCGTCTGCTTGTTTTTCCCTGGCGTGCAATTTTCTCTGGGGTTCGAACCCGTGTTCTATGTAATTCTCTGTGTTATATGTCTGCGTTGTTCATGTTCTGCGGGCATTCTGTCTGTATTTTGTTTGTGTTTCTCGTACCGAAAATACCGTTGTTTAGTTAGTTTTCGGTACGAGGTTTTTGTGTGTGGACATGGGTTCGAAGCCGGTTGTCTGTAAAGATTTGGTGGCCCTTTCTGTGCCGCCTACACTATGGCAAGTGGGCTGTGTGTTTTTCTATGCGCAACCCCTAGTATACCTTCCTGCGAGGAGTTTGCTTATTTTTGCCCTCTCCTCGTAGTGTAAATTTTGAAGATATAGGGTTCTTAGGTTGGCTATGAATGATTCCGTGCAGTGTGCTTTGGGAACTGTCGTCTGTAAGGCTCGCAGTTTATCACTGACGTCTGCTTTAATGCTGAGTATGAGGGTGTCGGGTTGCAATGTCTTGCGCGGTCGCTTGTTTACTTGTTTCGATAACGCTGTGTATCCGAACATGTGTTCTTAATCAGCCTGCTTTTCTGTTAGTGCTCTTCGCATTATAAAAAGGCAAGAGGGGAATTTTGTGGTTTAACGTGACCATTTCTAGAGATCGTGTGCCACGGGATTTCCGTTCTACTTGGAATCCAAACCACAGGCCATGGCATTTCACTTCGGAAATCTCATATGCATTGGCCGTCTGCAAAAGAACCTTCCATTGACTATACTTGTGTCCCCGAGTGTTGTGTTATGTATACCTATGTGTAAAATATATATATAGTTTATTTGGCCATTTTTCTTTCTTGGGCTAAATGTGTGAAACAAAAAAAAAAATTATTTATGCCCCGCTCTGCATTAAGAGAGCACATTGAAAGAAAATAATAGTAGGTGGCGTTAGTCTCTAAAAATTATGTCGTGAGCACTATGTGTTTGAAAAAAAATGGTGATTGGGACCTGAGTGTAGTATTTACCAATTTGGTAACGTGAGTACTACCGTAATCTGGTTACGTCTCAGGGGAATCTACCGACACTGTCTAGTACACCTTAGGAAGGCCATTGCCAGACGTAACTGATACCCTTGTATCCACGTCACGAGCAAAGCCAGTGCACTGTGGGAGTCAAACCTGCCTATCAAAGTAATTGTAACTCACCAAAATGACAGTGTCTCATCCCGGTGTGCAATTGGGCTTTTTAGTTGGTTAAAGCACACCTCCCAAAATTTTTTTTTTTTTTTTTTTTGAAACTAGTTTGAGATTCTTAATTCTTGCCACACTTACGGCTTTCGCCCGCAACAGGAGAATCTATCAAACTGTGGAACCCTAACATAGAACGTTTAGTCATTTCTACTTAGAAAGACTCACTTAAGCTTTATGCTGTGATTTTATGCTTAAGTTGTGTTCAAAATATCTCTTTTTCGGCCTGAAGCCTGTTTGGCTTCCACTTGGCTTAGCATATTAGAGACTTTACGTTATGGCGTTAATCACTTCGCCCAATAACCATTGATGGCCTGAGAGAAAAATGCCATGGTTCCGAAAAAAAAAAAAAACAAGAAGGATTTAGAATTGTTCCTTCTACTTTGGCTATATTGCACTGTATATACATAAAATACGAGAAAGAAAAAAAAAATGCGCAGTTTATGTTTACTATGTAATTGTCGGTCTATTTTCTGATATCTCCCGCGTGAAAGAACTTGTGTGGCCATTTATGATGGGGGAAGTGATGTTATTTTATTTCTTTGGCCTTGGTGGAAGTCGTTATCGTCTTTCGAGCTTCAGTGCTCAGAAAGGTGAAGGGTTTTGCCCTGTTACGATATTATAGGCCTCTGAAATCCATTGAGGTGTTTCTTTGCTGTTTTCCGGCGGAATTTCTAGCAAAGTAAGCCTTGCCCTATTTCCACCGTAGCGCGTGTTTCTAGGTCTAAGTGTACCTGTATTTAAGGGCGTTATTGCGCTTGGCGCTATCTTAGCAGATTTTGCGGGAGTGTATGTATGTTGGACTGCGAGGTTTTGTGGGGTGGGTAATAATACCTTTCCTAATCCCCGTGTATTGTATGGTAATGCCTGTTTAATCTGTATGTGCGTGTACCGTGCATCCTGAGGGACTAATGCCGGTGTTCGCCTCCGTTCTGGCAAATTTGCCCTTTGAACTGGCGGTGAGGGCCGCTTAAGTGCCTGTTTTTGTCCTGCCAATGTGGTGTCGTGTAGCCTGTCCGCTTTCTGGCCCGTGGCCACGGCAGACTCCTGCCACTGTGTTAGCCTATCTGTGTGAGTGTATGTAGGCTTTATATGTGGTAGGTCAGGCTCTACGTCGTCAGCCCATGACGAGGTTACCTCCTGTTGTCCCTCTGTCGTATTATGTGTGATTGAAGGTCCTGGCTTCAACTCCCTCTCGTTCATCCGGTCCGAGGGGATTGTTCTAGGCTCTTCCCCTCGGCTTGGCAAAATTGCCTTCCGATCCGGAGCTGAAGGACGTGTGTTTGTGTTAGGTTTATTTTGTAGTAAGTTGGAGCCTAACCTGGCCGTCTTCTTGACTGTGGCCACGGCGAACTCCTTCCATTCTGTGGCAGTACGTGGCGAGAGGGACATCCTCGCAAATTGTCGAGTTAGCGTATCTACGCTTATGTCCTCTCTCGGCTGGGCTGGTGGCCCTACCATGAACTCAAAAATGGCCTTGTTGGTTTGGAGTTCACGGTATTCGTCCCAAATTTGGGTGTACTGCCTATTGAGGCATATGGCCTGTTTGCAAGTGCTTATGTGCGCATCTTAATCGCGCTGTCCTACCCTCTGACGGAGTGTATGGCTGTTTGCCCTGTATTGTCCCGATTTTCTGTTTTGAGTGTCCGTATTTGTGTTTGCCTGATCTGTATGTGCCTTTGGCATCTAACCAATAATGCTACTAATATTGGCATACCCCTATTACCTTCATGGCTTGCAATCTCTTCATGAGGTGCCATTCTGCCTGAAGTGTATGGGCCTAAAGTAACAATAGAGAGAAAAAAAAAAATCTGTGCGTGTTTGCCAGTGTATTCCTATATTTCTCTGATTCTGTATGGGGCTGGGGGGTTGGTTTATTAAGAAGTTCCCCTGTGTAGCTAATTTGGAGCACACAAAAAAAAAATATGGTGCTTTTTGTCTGGGGGAAAAATTTTTTTCACTAATTTGCTTGGCTTTTTGCGGTACGGAAGGGGTCGTTTTACCTACGAGGGCTCGTTGGTTGAGTCCCTTTTCTCTATGCGTAGGACCCCGCCTCCACCAGTGTTTTAGATCCCTTATTTGGGGGTGGATCTAAAAGGGAGAGTTGCTGTACTAATTTATGAGTTTGTGCCTAAATAAGGGTAGCTCCCCTTGACAGGGCAAGCTGACCAGTGTAGTGTGTTGTGGTGTGCTAGGAACTAGGGGGCGTTCCTATAAAGACTGTAAATGTGGTTTAAGGGATGTAGCCTTAGCACGCGGGTCGGTGTACTAGTCGCCCAGCCGGCTACTTATTATATAATCACCTTGCTAGTGTCAGCGGTTCGGCACGCGCTTCCTTTGAGCACGCGAGCCGCTGTGAGGAATACAAGGACGTCTGAGTTGGCGTTATTACTACGGTGTGTCACGTCTGACCGTGACGGGAGTAAGGAAGGACGTGGGGACGTGAAGAAGAGTGTAGATCAGTAATGCAAGTGTAAGAGACTGACCAAGTGTTTATTGGTCAGCAATGAGTAACTGTTAGTCCCTTTTAAGGGATCTTGTGATGTTATAATGTGAGTACAAACTGTGGGTGTTAGGTTACAAAAATAGGATTCTGAACACTGACTGACTGACTCACCTCGGTTGACACTGTCGTTAGCCTCCGGCTGTCTCGTCGAAGCACTGGTGATGGAGAGATTCTCGTGACCCACTTAAGGCACCTTTTATACCTTTAGCCTCTGTTCTGTCAGCGCGTTGTGGCATAGTTGAACCAGTTTGTAGTATGTCGCTGTGTGTCATAATTACGCAAGGGTTGAGCTGCTTTATGGAGTAGCCAGCTGCCCTTATAGTATTGATGGATATTGGGTAGGCTTTTAAAGGGTTGCCTTTTATGAGATTTAGACAGATGATGGGGGGGATGATCTCTAAGGGGTGCATACCCCTTGGGTATTGTACAATAGCCTTCCGGCCGTCAGCGAGCGCTCTACCCAGCGCTGCTGCTATGAACAAGCTGTGAGGAAACGCGACTGAGTGTTTATGTATCAAATTACGTTCTACAGACGAAAATAAATAAATAAATAAATAAATAAATAAATAACATAACATAACCATAAATGAAACATATAGTCAGAAGTTGATGCGATCGATACATTACACTAGCTAATAAATCGACGTTTTCGATCATAATCGATAAGTATGCATTTCGAACCTTGCGAGTGTGAACTTGACCGAAAACACTGATGCCTCAATAAATGCGATATATAGAAGAATTCAACAGAAAACTTGAAAAATATTTACCCCATTTTAACGTGAGATGTCGACTACACAACGAGAAGAAAAGACACATACACAAATAACCAATTAATCTGTAACAGTTAAAACAGAAATTAATATCTACAGTATAGTCAATTATATCTGTCCAAAGGTCCAGGTTTGATTCCCATCTCTGCCGAGAAATATAATTCTAGTTAGTTATTGTTGATTATTGTTGTTTTAAGGGGCGCAATTACGAGGTCATCTGCCCCTAAAAATATAATTCTGATTTGAGTATGAAATGAAATTCACTCAGCCTCATGAGTTAAAACTGAACTGAGAAGAAGTGGGTTCGATTTCTCCTTTCTCTTCCAGGTAAATGCTGGGATTGTTCCTAGCAGAAGACCATGGTCACCTCCTTCCCAAGGGCAGATGACCTCGTAGTTCCTCCCCTTAAAACTACAATACCTAACCTTCCCAATTCTAGCATAACAATACACACATACAAATTCTACCCATATCCAAGTACACATGGCTGATGACAGTGATGTCCTAACCCACTAACAAAACAACAACAACAACAACAACTAGCCACAGAAAGTTTTCATCCGTGATAACAAAACAGGCTAGTAATGGCATGCCTATGACAGAAAAGGTTACCTACTGAAATGGAACAGAGCAGCAGTCATGAGACATGAGAACATTTACAAAAGAGGAAACTTGTTGTTGTTGATGATTCATATAGGGGCATGATGATGTGGTAATAATTTAGAAACAAACACTTGATATAGAGTAACCTTACAGTAGTTTTCATATTGCAATATTTACAATATCAGGCATGGCATACCCGACAATACATAAAACATGCTAATTCCCAGTTTGTTTTGAACAGAATACAGTGAGTCATCTGCAAAAACATGTTGTTCTCATATTTTCTATGTTACACAAACAGTGCTGTTTAGTAAAAAAAAACTAAAAGATGACCATATCTATCCTTCACTAGTTAAATAAATATAGCCTTTTCAAAAGATCCTTTCTACTTATCAATACAAAATTGTTGTATTCTCTATTATATTGGTAGCACTGAATGAAAGTAGAACGAGCGATAACATTGTCTATAGTACATGAATTAGCCAAAATACCTTATCAAACGATGAGAAATAAATCAGGGAATTATGTTTTAAAAGATGTTTCCTCCTCCACTGTCTGTGACCCACCCAGCCATCCCAAATAGGATCACGACTTATATAGGCAAAATTCCAGCTGTGGCCACCATTGTCCACATCAATCATCATCAAACCGGTATTGCCAAACTCGCCCTTATGGTACAATGCCACACCAACACCCTTCGATTTGTCCAATCCAATGGTTTTTGACGCGTCCAGATCAATGGTTTTGTGTCAACCGTACCCCACTGCCTGCGCTCGGCCAAGGCCGCACCTACCCCCGACCATTCTAACCTTCGTTTTGTCCTATCCAATGGTTACAGCCTAACGCGTCCAGATCAATGGTTTTGTGTGAACCGTGCCCTGCTAGCTGCACGCGACCACTCTAACCTTCGTTTTGTCCAATGCAATGTTTTTTGACAATGGTTACAGCCTAACGCGCCCAGATCAATGAGTTTTGACAATGGTTACAGCCTAACGTGCCCCGATGATTTTGTTTTGATCAACAGTGATTTTGTATCCCACTTCCTTTTATCAACAGTGATTTTGTATCTCACACGTTGGGAACAATATGTGCACCCCGGCGCGTGCCGCTAGTGTTAGCCTTGATGACAGTTGAACGAGATGCAAGCGCTGTCGAAACATGGCAGCCGTTTTTAAAATACAGTAGCAATAAATAAAAACACATATTTACGAACTTGAGCACGCATATGAGGTTCAGTAGTGACGATTCAAATTGAAATCAACGGTAGCTCTGAATGAAGATAGAACGAACGATAAAATTCTCTACAATACATGAATCAGCCAAAATACCTTTTGAAACGATGAGAAATAAATCAGGGAGCGATGTTTTAATAGATATTTCTTCCTCCGCTGTCTGTGATCCACCCAGCCATCCCAAATAGGATCACGACTTATATAGCGAAAATTACAGCTGTCAGCGCTATTGTTCAAATCAATCGTCATCAAAACAGAGCTTTAAATTCCTGCATTAGGTTTATTTTCTCCTTTAAATTTTCCTCACACGTGTCTCCTTTTTATGATCTACTTTCCTGGCTAAAAGTAAAACAACAAAGAAACCTGCATATATGTACCCTCATCTATCGACTTCTCAATGAAAGTACACCTCACTATCTCTCTTGTAATTTTAGTTTTCTTTCTTCCTTTCATGATCGTCACACACGATCTGGATCTACAATTGCAATTCCTCTACATCATTCATCTGCCTTCAGTAACTCTTTCCTCATGTCGGGAACTAGAATTTGGAATAATTGTCCTCGTGACGTTAGAAATTGTACATCCCTAACAACTTTCAAAACATGCATGTAAAGATTTCCTCTTGAATTCGTAGGCCAACTAGAACAATTTGTGTATGAATGTGTGAGTGAATGACCATAGTATAATGTTGTTAAAAATGTATGTCATTTAAATTGTGTAGCTTAGTTAATATCACGCAGTCACCAATTTAATTTAATTCTAGTATTTAAGTATCATATTTGAGTATTCATGTAAGTTGCACTATGTGTGGTTAAGTGTAAGAGAGGGCCTAGAGCCCTAACTTCGCCACAATAAAGGCACCAATCAATAAATAAATGACAGTTCTGCCAACCTCGCCCTTATGATACTATGAAAATCAAAGAAGCGCCCAGTTGTCTCTAGTGCGCATCATTCGTGCGCACAACTCAGTTCATTACATCGTGCACCGAATTGAATCGTTTTTTCACCATGGATTGCGGAAATTGGCTCATAACGATCTGTAATTTCAATCGGCGGTTCTATGATCAACTGTAATAAATATTTGTTTTTTTCCTCCGCATAACTGTGGTTTTGAAAATGTTTACAGCCTAACTCACCCAGATCAATTGGTTTTGTATCGACCGTGCCCCGCTATCTGCGCGCGCCTACGTCGCACCCTCACCCGACCATTCTAACCTTCCTTTTGTCTAATCCAATGGTTTTTGACAATGGTTATAGCCTAACGCATCCAGATCAATGGTTTTTTTTACAATGGTTACAGCATAACACGTCCCGATGAATGTTTTCTTTATCAACAGTGTGTGCCGCTCGAGTACGCCTTGTTGACAGTTCAACGAGATGCAAGCACTGTCAGAACATAGCAACCGTTTATAAAAAGAGCAATAAATAAGAACACATATTTATGTACTTTAGCACATAACTTATATGAGGTGCAGTATTGACCAGGTTTCCTCATTTCAATGCTGATGCAAGTGTATAAACCGCGTTCTACTTTCATTTAGAATTAATATTATATTATTTACAGGGTGGATAAATTTTTCGGCATTTGCACCTTCAACAGTCCTTAAGCGAACACTTTCTAAAAATACTCTCTAGCACGTATCATGCTACATTAGATTAAAACTTTTAAAATAAGCCTACATTAACGTTCATCCAATGAAACTAGATGTAAAATTCTTAAAGAAACTTGCAAGACTTAATTCAGTCCATTGTTAAAAAATCTGTACAAATAAAAATTTGTTCAGTGCAACATTCTTCCTATACTTCAGTGGTGGTCAGTAATAAGGTTGCAGTATTGCACAACGACCAGATTAATTCAAGAAAAACAATTAATACCGTAATAATATTTTTAGTAATAAAAGCTGTACGTTTCCTTTTATATGTATAGGATTTCATAATTATGTTCTTTAATAATTCAGGAAATCTTATAGAAAGTTACTGCGAAATGTCTGAGAAAGCAAAACGCGCCAACCGGCTAGGAGCCAGGCCCGAGCACCGACCAGATCTCAATAGTGAAGGGTATGGCTGAGATGCTAGACCGAGTAGGTCCTAACCCAACAGTTAACTCGGCTGGTCGTTGTCCGCTGATTGCAACAAGGGACACTCACGGTTCTTTCTCGCCCTCGTATTATAACTTACGTTGTTTTGTTCTTGTGAAGGTTTTCATGCAGCCTAACTATTTAATCCGGTGATCCAGTGACAATGTGATGTTCTCCCAACTGCGGCATTCGGGATGAATGAGGTACATCCGTTTTACCGCGCAATTGAATACAGTTTTCTTTGATATCAAGCAGTCTTTTACCCCTCCCCTAATGAAAAAGGACAAAACCCATAACAATTATCCACCAGCCGCCACTGCTATAATTATTTTAGTAATTAGCCATGTACAGAATTGGATCAAGTAACACAATATTAATTGAACTACATGGTCATTATCTTGGTGCACCCCGAAAATCGCGACAAACTGTGGCGTCATTTGGCTGGTCAGGTGCGGAGCGAGTGGACCTCGCAATACCCCGCTCCGCTGACTCATATCGATAGTTCACACGTGTTTTGTCATTCATATGGATGTGTATCTGCAAAGTTTAGACGTTAGTATTGTGATTACTGTGATTGTTGGTCATGCCTAGACACAAATTCACATTGCACGAAAGTGTGTATATCCATAATTCGTAAATGAAAAGCAGAAAGTCTTGTTCTGAAACAAGATGAAAATTTCGAATCAAGTTTCCAGGAAGACCTGTGCCTAATGCCAGTACAATTAGGAGGCTCGCTAAACGATTCAAGAAAACAGGCTCTGTAAATAATAAGCATTTTAACAGACAACGCTGTGTTCTTACAGAACGGGGACACCAAGAGCCTGCTGATAGCCAGCTTGGTGTCCTAGGCAAAACACCACACAAGACACGGCACAAACCTAGAAGAATTGCTGAGTTTTAATTCACTGGCTGTGAAAGCCCATATACCATCTTTTTAGATGAGATTGTTGTCCATTCTTTCATCAGAAGATGTCAGGTGTGTGTTTCATCATCGACTATGAGCACTGTAAGTACATAGTATTGAACATGGTTGGTAAAAGTGTTCAAGTGTGTGCCAACCACCGACTAAACAGTTCACTTTAAAAAACCATACGAGCAATAACCACTGATGTAGTGTCACGGTTGACTCAAAACTCGTTGATCTGGGCGCGTTAGGCTGTAATCATTGTCAAAAACCATTGGATTGGACAAAACGAAGGTTAGAAGCTCGGGAATAGGTGTGGCCGCGCGCAGCTGGCGGGGCACGGTTGACTTAAAACTCATTGATCTCGGCGCGTTAGGCTGTAATCATTGTAAAAAACCATTGGATTGGACAAAACGAAGGTTAGAAGGTAGGGGGTAGGTGTGGCCGCGCGCAGCTGGTGCGCAGTTGGTGGGGCACGGCTGACTCAAAACTCATTGATCTCGGCGCGCTAGGCTGTAAACATTGTCAAAGACCATTGGATTGGACAAAACGAAGGTTAGAAGGTCGGGGGTAGGTGTGGCCGCGCGCAGCTGGCGGGGCACGGTGGACTCAAAACTCATTGATCTCGGCGCGTTAGGCTGTAACCATTGTCAAAGACCTTTGGATTGGACAAAACCAACGAGCTTAAACATCACTATAGAGAGGCAGGAGCGCCGCCAGACTGAAGCTACTTGAAACTGTGTCCGCCATTTTCTCTGGAGTCAAGTGAAAGTGGGAGGAGCTATGCCATATGTTGAAGTATCAGAGCAGGGCATGCTGGAACATTAATAAGAAACATATTTACGACAAATTATGAAGTCAAATCACTTCTTAAACATTCAGAATAGTTTCAAGTTATAACAATAGTGCTGTAGGCTATTTACACTGCATAATTGTAATTACTGTCCCTTAAATAGAATCAGCTTTATTAAAACTTGACTCACTTGCTGTCCTCTGCTTCGAGAGGACTTTTCTCTGAGTGCATGATATAGTCTGCAAGCGAAGTAATACTTCAGTATATGCCATATCAGCTTCACATAATGCGATTCTTCACATGGTTCTACTGCAGTGAATAGGTGTTCAAAGGAAGAGAACAAACAACAGTTTATCTTTGTAAATACCTTGGTCTCTAGTTCGAGCAAGATATTTTTGCAGTTTTTGTCCCAAGATATGAGCATTACTCCTGAAAACACATTATGCTGTCTTACCCAAATATTTCAAGTCATCGGATGGATTATACAATGAGTTGCCCACATCTTTGCATTTTATGAGACCACACTTTGCGTCATTAGGCCTACTCATTGTCAGTAGAACATCTAACACTATTGATTTTCTTCGACACATTTCTTACAACACTACCTGCAACATATTCTACCACTTGATCACTGAAAATAGAAAGGGTTTCAAAACACTCTACATAGTCAAGTTCACTTAGGCCTACATCAACGTTAATTACAATAGGCTGCATAATGGGAGGACTTAGGATTAGACCACGGGGCCCCAGCTGAGTCCGGCATTGCTTCCACTTACTTGTGCCGGGCTCCTCTCCGTCTTCTTTCCCGTCGACCTCACTTGGTCAACTCATGTTCTCTTCCGACCCCGACAGTATTAGGGTATCCGAGGCCTAGCGAGTCTCTTCCCTTCCCGCCTTAATTGGCCTTTGTCTCATCTTTTCTGATGCCCTCCTTCTGCGAGGAGTCAGCCTTCTTTTTCTTTTCGTGTTATCTCCCGCCTTCTGCTAAAGGCCCTCCAGGAGGCAGGGTGTACGTAGCCCCACCACTTCTGGTGCACCCTAGATATTGCTACACCCTCAGGGGTTCACGGCTGGTGATTTCGAGAGTTGGCGACCCCGAGGGATTCCTGAGCTGGGTCCGGTTTTCCCCCTTTTATCCATTACTCGTGGGGCGGACCCTCTCCTCTTTCACTTTCCTATCTGATTTTTATGGCTCTCCTTCCTTCCAAGTCCCTCAATCCGCATTCTTCGAGGGTTGAGGGCATTTCTTTTCCACCTGTACTTTATTTGCCTTATTCTCTTTTTGTTTTCCATTTCTTCTTCTAGTAGGCCTATATAAGTTAGTACTTACTTTTAGTTATAGTTTCCATTTCATTATCATCTTCACGATCACCCAAACCAATAGGGGCCGATAACCTCGATGTGTTAGGCCCCTTAAAACAACAATTATCATCATCAGACTACCATCTGTCTTCACATTAGCTTTAGGGGAAGGATCAATTTGAGCAATTAAGCATTTCCTATATGCAGCTTTGAATTCCAAAGCATTGGTTATTGTCTACTCACATTTATTTGATCAGCTTCTATATTTCCAGCGTTACAAGTTTCATCAAAAGAGCGTTTTTGTGGTGGACGTCTCTCAACGTGTTTCCTTTGCTAGTGTACTGTGAAGGAGAATATACTTGGGACGGCACTAGCCAACATACGTCTCTGAGTGTTCACTTTATAGATGTACTTTTCAAGGAAGTGGGTGGAACATAATGGCTAGCCTGAGTTGGATACCAATTATTCCTCCTCATAGCAGTTACCCATCTTTTTTTTTTTATCAAATCCGTATTCCTTCTGTTACGGTACCAGTACCGTATACCGTATAGGCCTGTATCAGACATTAATAGAAAGCAATGGAGACCAGATGTTCTGGAAAATTGATAGTAACATCCTTACTGTATCCGTGCAGTGAAGTATATTAGTAGTACAATTTGGCTATACTTACGTACAATAGGATATAACCGTTGTTTAATTGCTTCGATTAGTACAGCCGTACGCTGAACATACGGCAGGCATCGCTGCGGAAATTAATATGCAGTAGATTTCAACCTAGTAACACAAACGACAATAGAAATCATAATTCACTGAACTCTTCCCTCGCAATCAGCTGACTGAATGTTTTGACTCGATGACTCCGGAAAACATGGCGGACGTTCTTACCAATATATTCCGCTAAGAGCGCTGTGAACGGTCCCTTAGCCTCTCTATAGTATCTTTAAAGCTCGTTGGACAAAACGAAGGTTAGAAGATCGGGGGTAGGTGTGGCCGCGCGCAGCTGGTGGGGCACGGTGGACTCAAAACTCATTGATCTCGGCGCGTTAGGCTGTAACCATTGTCAAAGACTATTGGATTGGACAAAACGAAGGTTAGAAGGTCGGGGGTAGGTGTGGCCGCGTGCATCTGGCGGGGCACGGTGGACTCAAAACCATTGATCTGGGCGCGTTAGGCTGTAACCATTGTCAAAGACCATTGGATTGGACAAAACGAAGGTTAGAAGGTCGGGGGCAGGTGCGGCCTTTGGGAGGCAATTTCCACAATCCATGATCAATAAACAATTCAATTGGGCGCACTATCTATGAATTGAGTGGTGCGCACGAATGATGCACACTAGCGACTGAATTGGGCCCTTCTTTGTTTTTCATACTACCATAAGCGCGAGGTTGGCAGTACTGTCATGGTACTGTTTTGATAACGATCGATGAGAATAATGCCGCTGACAGCTGCAATTTTCGCTATGTAAGACGTGTACCTATTTGGGATGGCTGGGTGGGTCACAGACATCGGAGGAGGGAATATCTACATTTCCCTGATTTATTTCCCAGCGTTTCATAAGGTATTTTGGCTAATTCATGTATTGTGGAGAATTTTATCGTGCGTTCTACCTTCATTCACTGCTACCGTCGATTGTTTTCCACCTATCTAGCCAAGTCAAGTTGACTTGTGTTTTGGAGCGGATATGTGAATGAACTGTCCACTGGTTCTCTACGTATATGTTAGCTTGTGTTTGATGGCTGAATATCATCACCGTCTCATATTTTTTTAGTTTTGCTCTAAGCTTTAAAATATTTTTCTGTGACCTAGGCCTACTTATATGGTGCACCATATTAAGTCTAATAGCCATTTGTTTTTTTGAGTGCTACGCTATTTTATAATTTTCTTCAGGTATTAATATTGGCTGATGAAGGGGATAAAAGCAATTAATCCCTGAAACATGTACCAGGAGCAAATCTAATTATATTTTCTTTTGTTTATGTATTGACTATGTCGGATGTATAATTGTTGTTAAAAACTATGAGGCGAGTTGGTCGTTATTGGTTCCTGAAGAGGACTCCTAAGGCGTTTAAGTTGCGATACAATCATTTTATCACCTTGCATTACATTAATTACACTACTTATTCTAAATGTATTCAATACCGACAGTAGTGGCTACGCTGGCTAAAGCGCAGCATTAGGTCATGGAGCCAAGCTCTCTGCTGACTCGGTAGACGCGTGGGGTCGAGCCCACCGTCGGCCGTCCTTGAAATGGTTTTCCGTGGTTTCCCATTTTCAACACCAGGCAAATGCTGGGACGGTACCTTCTGACAGGCCACGGCCGCTTCCTTCCACATCCTTGCCCAGTTTCATTCACCATCATTCATTTCATCTCTCATTAACTCCTCTCATGAGATTGGCGTCAAGAAGGGCATCCGGACGTAAGAACCATCGCCACAAAGACTTCCAACGCATCTTATCCCCGACCCCGTTGGAAAACGGGAATAATAAGGGGTAGACATACATTCTAAATGTATTCAATCACCAACCTGACTCACACACACCACTTTCCCCATCCCAATAAGAAATGTAATGAATGAGATTACTGCAATAGATAAAAATAGATTAATCAGGACCTGCTACAGGTTATCGGTCTCTAACCTCGTGCAGTTCTTGCAATTTAAACTCCAATAGAAATGAGAATACTACCCACTTACACCTCCCACTTGAAAATGATAGCTCCCATAAAACAAATAAACCTAACCTACGAGAGTAGCCTGTAGCACATCATTTAGGTTAGAATATTCTGATTTCTACATCTAAATGAATTTTCGAACAGAGGCGCTAGCCTATGTTAAAATTTAAGGGTAGGACTATCTGCTTACTAACATTTAATAAGTCTCGATTTATTATACAACGGTGCAGTAACTAGCTTTGCATTCTTTTCATCATACATACTAGTGCTCCATTCAATCTCATGTGGCTTGAAATGGAGCCCACACACCTACAAGAAGAGAGACTTGTTACAAGGTTCCTTCCTCCCATTATACTAAACTTGTGAGAATTGGAGCATAATTGATGTAACACGTACCATGAAATATTTCGTAGGAATAAAATCCTTGCGGTGAATGGCTCGAATCCATTTCGTCTCAACCTTCATCATTAGGGAAAGAGAAAACGTTTACTTTCGGTCCATTGGCATAATTGCATATACAATTTGGTACACTGCACTTATAAGGCATAACTTTACACTGCACTGATAACCATTAAGTATAACCGGGAAGGAATTCGCAGAAAATCAGTACCTGGAACTGTAAACACGAAACACAACACGCGGAAACCACACCATAACCTCCATAACTCGTATGTTATGTCTCAATTTTCATAGCCGGTTCTCCGTGACGTCACTCACTTGTCAATTCCATATCGCAAGGCTTTCTCTCTAGGTGGTGTTGGACCAGCCGTGTTAACTGTTGGGATAGGGCTTACTCGGTCTAGCATCTCTGCCATACCGAGATCTGGTCGGTGCTTTGGTCTGGCAACGACCAAACGGACGTGCGCTCCTAGACGGCTGGCGCGCTTCGCTTTCTCAGTCAGTTCACAGTAACGTAGTATAAGATTTCCTGAATTATTAATGAAAGAATTATGAATTCCTATACATATAAAAGGAAACATACAACTTTTATTACTAAAAATATCATTACGGTATTAATTGTTTTTCATGAATTAATCTGCCACTGCTGCTATCTCTCTTTCTTCGAAAGAGGCATTCTTTATGATGTGAACTAATGTTGCACCTTAAATGAGTAAAGCCGTGGGAGGACTTGGGATATTGCATCACAAGATGGTACACCTCATATGTGTAGCACATGGACTTCATCGAGTCGCTGAACCAATCTGGGCTTCTTTTCCTGAAATAAGCTCTATGATTTCTACTGTGAAAAGAGTGTTCCTAAAGGCTCCGCATCGCAAGATTTTCTATACAGTTGATGATGTGTATCGCTCCCACATTCAACAGGCCAAACGTGGCTCGAAGCTGCTGCTATGCCGATTATTTTGAAATAGTAAAAATGGTAGTTGAAAATCTCGATTCTGAAGAAGCTGTTTCTATTAAAGCTCAGGAATTCTTGAGTGAAGATGTTGATCGAGAGCAACTTATATTCATTCGTTCCAATAAAATGTCATCAATAAATTGCACCAAAAAAAGGACTGTCCTTTCACATTCGTATTGAAATTGTTGAAGAAGTCGAACGTTCCCCAAATGAACCCAACCCACTACGTTTTCTTAAAAATAAAACTCCAGTCTCCTCAAACTTAAAAACATTTCTGGTGTTATCTAAGGCAAAGAAAAAAATGACGTTGCATCGATACTACAAATCTCTGATTTCGGTAAGTTAGAGTACCGTATGCTCCAATTTTGTAATGCGATGTGAAGAGAGAATGTCTTCTGAGTACAAAGCCAATTTACGTGAAACTAGGTGTAAGTTTGTGTTTCAGTCAGTACCTGTTACATCATTCCGTGACTATGTGTAATGGAGACTAGTGAATTTCATTGGCAAATTTGAGCATTTTATTGTTGTTATTATTTTGGCGATGTTTAAAGTTTCTTATGATATAAATTGCTACCGGTACATCAGATGTGTTTTTTAATGCGTAACGGTTCTTCAAAATTTTAAGTGCATGTTTTGATACTGTTAGTGCATATTTTGACATTTTAGGTGATTATTAACTACGGTACTCTTGTTGATTGGGTACTAATAGTCTATTATATATAGTAAAAGAAATCATATGTGCTATACAAGTTGTTAATTCGCTTTAGCGGTTTGGGACATATTGGTCCTCAGCCCCATGTACTTGGGTGTGTGTTGAATTTGTCTGATAACCCGATAAGTTCCTCACGATCATCATCTTCGCTCAAGATTTATTGAGCCTCCGGTAACTGTAGTAGTGTGTCGGGGATGGGGTATGTGCCTCGGGGCTTGAAATAAGGTACTATCCCAGCATTTATCTGGCGAGAGTGGGATAACCCGCACTCAGAATTCCAATGTCCGGACTTGCTGCATCTCCCCATTATGAGCGATTTAACGCTCACGGCTACGCCGAGGGGGTTACTATTCAAGAGACAGTTGACTGCTCCCAGACACTCGACACCTCGCGGTGTAGTAGTAGTAGCTAGCTCACTTCAAAGTAATTTCTGAGGTATGGGTTCGATTACCGGCTCTGCTAGGAACGTTTATTCTCGTCTGAGGGCTGGAACGAGGTACGCCCAGTCTCGTGAGGATATATGAGAAGATGTGGGTTAGATTCCCACCTCACTCATCTTAAAAGTGTTTATAAGTGGTTTCTCACTTCTACGACAGACAAAATCCGGGATGTGTTGTTAACCTTAAGGCTTATGAAAAACTTTACGAGGTGACGAACAAGATGGCCAATCCCCAAATCGAAACAACTGCTCCCATAATGTGCTGACCGACTGAAGAACAACATACTCATGTGCCCTCGAAGCTTTGTTATTAACATGAGTATTGGTAGGAAGTTCTAGAGCAGGTTCTGGAAGAAGTGGAGCAGGCAGTAGGTGATAAAACATGATGGAGCGAGACAGCTACTGGTATATCATGCAATCATATCTATCTCATTACAGTCCACTGCAAGTAACTTTCACTCGCTGCTGCAAATAATCCCACTGAAGCACTCAAAACGATAATTCGTTTCATTGATTAGATCCTCAGAAAAGTCATTGTAAATATTTGAAATTTACGTGGCCACCATGTTGCGTTGCTTTCATGTTTATCAGGGATTAGAAAGTCCTGTCACCATCCAAAATCAGTTTGATTGCTGTACCGTAATAGAATCGTAGATATTGAAATATTTCGCATGGCCGCTATGTTGGATTGTTCAAGTAAGCCATAGAGTTATGTACCTACCAGTATATGGAGTCAGATACGGTGGATCATTATACAAACTTTCACTTTCACCACTCGATTACGACACCAGAGGTTGAAACAACTTAAAAATTTCACACAGTCGCCATCTTCAATTGCTCAAAACAATTGAAATAAGATTCGAGTATATTAAATAAACACTTACCGTGCTGTGTTTCTCTGCAATCGGATGATTAAGTCGCGAGAAAAGTCCCTTTAAATTGCATGTGACTGCCAGTTTTATTTTCTGCTTGTCAGGTTATTGAAAGTCTTATCATCATCATCATGTTTTTCAGACAAGCGACTGTTCTGCCCCTACAATGAGTCTTTTCCACGTTGTTCGGTCTTGTGCTGTCCTTTTGACCATTTCATAACTTCGTAGGCCAGAGCTATCTAGGAAAGATCTCATGAACGTGTTCCGTGGCCTCCCGCGAGGGCGTTTTCCAGATATTTTGCCTTCTAGTATGTCGATCATCAGGCCACCATGTCGTAACCTGTGGCCAAGCCAGGTGGATCTCCTATATATCTGGCGGATCATTTGCCGTTTTTCCTTTATTCGATCCAGCACCGTTATGTTGGTCATTTTCTCTACCCAGCTGATCTTTTCCATTCGGCGCCAACACCACATCTCAAATGCTTCTAGTCGTTTAATGCCACCTCTATTCATTGACCAGGTCTCACTGCAGTACATTGCAACTGGCCATATGTAGGTCTTAACCAGGTGAACTTATTATCTGTCGTACAAATTCTCAGGTTGATAACAGTAATAGTTTAGGAGATATTGAATGCCGGTGAAATACTTCGCACGGCTGCCTTGTTGGATCACTGACACGAAAATTTGAAAGGTACAGTCAAGGTCAGACGAGGTAGTTTCATTGAAATCACTCCAGCCATTTGATTCTATTTGCGGGGAGGATGGGGGAATACACATACACGGACAAAAGTTTATCTCAGTAAAGATACGAGAAAATAGCATACCGGTATTGAAATTATTTTTGAAGCACTGTGTTTTTGAAAAATGGCATTTTGTAACACATTAAACTTAAAAATATAGCATTTTGTAGAATTTAAAGGTTGGTCACGATGTAGGACAAAAATTGAACAGTTTCAATATTAATAAATATGGCAACTAACACAAACATGCTTAGTATTGGATACAAAGGGGTTTCTGACAAGCAACATATGCATTAAAAAAAAACGAAAGAATACAATACAATGGATAATTAGCTACATAATTAATGTACGTCTGGCCATTATTGTTCAAGTTTCAACGGAGTCAGGGATGAGGTACGATGAATTTCTATTTGCAGGGTGGTAGTAACAGAATTTATTGTAACAGAGTCCCACCCTCGGGTTATATTGGATTAGATTGCGTTGTGTGTGTAGATTATTATTGTGCTTGTGTATGTACGTATGTTGTGCGGCTTCATTCCTGAGTGATTCGCGCCAATAGATCCAGTGTCTGATTAATTAACGGCTTTGGATATTTTACATTATTGTTAAGGAAATGTTTCGAATATTATTACGGCTTTGGGAACAGGGATAATTATATTGTTATTATCACCTAATGAGAGTCTGTATTTTATTTTGAAAGAGTTAGTTTTAGGGAATATTCACAGATATCAGTACCGTATACAATTTTCTATCTGGTTTTACGAGTCTGCTTATTTGAATGGCTGAAATTGGGCGTACCCGAAAATGATTGGAGGTAATTCAGCGAGTATATTCAAGTCTCGAATTCCACACGTTCTTTTGGGAAGCATGGGAACCTACTCGAAAATTCTCAGCTTGGCTATCATCGGACAATTACGATTGTTAACTTTTAACGTATTACCACAGCCGTCGGATTTTTTAAGAGCGTTAAAAATCCCTCAGTATGCCTTCCTTCGGAGGGGAAGTAAAGCCGGCGGTCCCATGTCATAGATTTATGGCATGTTAAAGATCTTTCCACTAATTACACCTGTGTGAAACTAAATTGGATAGGTTAAGAATGTAAACAACGCTCTTAGGTTGCTACGTTCGTTGCCAAGAGCCGACTGCGGTGGCGTCTAGTAGCTAGTTCTGAACTAGGCCTAGTAGTCGTTGACGGTGGCGTTTGGCGGCAAAAGTAGGAACTATTTGAAAATTCAAAGTTGCAGTCTCTACTTGAATTAAAAAAAAAACAGATACACACACTAATACAGTCATCACAATTAACACCGGTTATCAGACAGATTCTACACACACCCAAAGTACACGGGGCTACATGACCGCGTTGTCGCAGCCCCTAAACTAAGGAACCAACCAACCAACCGTATTACCACGTCGTCGCCGCCAAGATCACTGGTGCAATATACATGTAATAGTCCCAGCCAATTGACCTATCACTCCGCGAATGAATAACACGCATCTGTATATAAAATGAATGCTCAGCAGTTGAAAGTTGTCCTTAAACAAATTTAGAATCGGTTGTGATGCCAGGGAGCTCTCCAATTAAGCTTGGATCGTTTGGTACCCTTGAGTCTTCGGCTACTAAACTGGTAGTCATGTTATTCTGTATGTCCATCCGTTAGCCAACAGCGCATCGCCTCTTGCCACGGTGCACGCAAAGGACTTATTCTTGAGTTGCTGTTGTCCTTGAGCCACATGGCTACTGACATTCAGACTGCTAAAATGTGTTGAGTTTCAGACTCTGTGTTTACGTTGGTCGTCAGTATTCCAGTGTTTTCTTGCAGCTGGTGCGTGTGATTTTCGTACGAAGGATACGATTTTGAAAGTTGTAAAAAAAAGTGACGTTAATGATAGAGCGTACAGTCACTCGTCCTGCTAGAAGGACCTTCCGGAAGTACTTTTGTACACAGCGGCGCGTCCTTCCAGTAGGACTTTGGACCCTTATGGCAAATGTTTGAACTGGCCTTCCAGCAGGACGCGTCCTTCCGGCAGTACTTTGGGTTATCAGAGCGTAATAATACTGCAGATCTGGTACTTGGCAAGCAATAAAAGTCTGTAAATATTCTAAAACAGTGCAATATGACTCATATTGACTAATGCAATACCGGTAACTGTCTCGTAATCACTTATTGACTGTAAAATATATAAACGTAAAAAGTATAAACGTGTTTTCTTACAGTACAGAGACTATATAAATGTATGAGTGACGGCGCGTCCATCACTCGAGAACAAATCTTTTAACAAACACCTAGTTGTGTTTTTGTCAATATCCCACAACACTGTTGCACAACTACACGTAGTTTTAACTACAGTACTATGCCATTAAGTGGTATCATAATTACTAGCAAATAACGAGCGACTCCATGCATTTTCGCTGTTTGGAGCATCGAAATAGGTAGCAAAAACATAAACACGATCACCCTTACGTATAATCGCCGCCATTACTGAACGGTGAGAGCTACCAACTTCAGACTTGCAAGCGCTGATTCGTTACATTTCCCTCTTTATAATGGAAAAAGGAACGGTCTTGCCAGCAGGACGCTTCGTCCTCACATAAGCAATTGAATTACGTACTCAAATGAGGACGTAACGTCCTGCCGGCAGTGCCTTGTACGTTCTATCATTAAGCGTCAGAATTGTGAAAGTTGTAGGAAAGTTAGGGCAAGCGTCAGAATTTTGCAAGTTGTAGGAACGTGAGATTAAGCCTCAGAAAAGTACAAAGTGTGTGTGTGTGTTTCTTCAAACTGAAGGAGAGTCTTAACGCCAGTGTTTGACGATACCGTACTGTAAGCACTTTATATACAAGGGTCCCATTCATTGTTGTTATACTAGGTACCTATATATCCTATATAAATGTGTGCAATCAGATAAATAGGTTAGAGTTATACCATTCACGGGGGATTTGGAAAGACCCGGTGCAAATCATTGAAGCATGCTTCACGCCTTCGGGTAGAAGATCTCGTCTGCCGGTGGGCTTATTCAGCGAGGGTCCATATGACTGAGCCTGGCACCTACACTAGCCGGGATTGCGTGAAGATTTTTGTACACTTGTGATCTGTACGTGAAGGTGGTCGATTCAGTAAATGTTAAGGGAGTTTCAATTTGCGACAGGCTTGTGATGGAGTTAATTGTAACGTTGAGTTGCATGGCTTTTAAGGCCAGATGCGCTTCCTTGCCCCAGTCTCGTAAGACGTGTTATAAAGAGAAAATATGAATTAAACATGACAAGGAGTAGGTAGGAAGCAACTGTGGGCTAGAAATGGGAAATCTCGGAAAACCATTCCATGGGCAGCTGGCATTGGAGTTTAGACCTACCCGTCTACTGATATCGGAACAACCTGGCATTGTGGTTCCATGGTGAACTTACAAAGGCAAATATTGTAGCCTGCTTTATTCTAACAATCGGCATTTTGATATCAGGGAAGTAGGCCTACATCTCTCCGTCGGCCCTCCATGTTCTCTCCATCCTACTCGAGGAGTTAGCACCAGCAGCTCAGGGTAATTCGAATTGCTGCGATACGTAATATTGTTGATTGTGTAACGAGATACGAGAACATGACCTTCGGATCTTTTCAGCATAGCTCAGGTGTCCTCGTCCCGCAACCGACTAACTGGGCTTGAGATTCAATCTTACAAGAAGCCTTTGTATTTAGATATGATGTTTCTGGGGGACATGATGTAAAATGTTTGTTTAAATTCTGCTATTGGAATTTAGGCACTTCTAATATATAGTAACAAAAAGGGGGCATACCAGTAAGAGGAAATGTAAAAGTTGTTTTGCTGCCGCCAATGCAACTTTTATTAACTAATGTCAGCATTCCTGTGAACATTGTAACACACCTTTCAAGTCAACTCCCAATACTTAATAAAATCATCACATTTTGTCAATTTCAAAGGTTTTCATTGGGTGAGTGAAAATCAAAAAGTTCTGCTTAATGGCATGCAGTAAAACCTCCATAATTCTAAGTGGTTCGGACAGAAATATAGGACTTCAACTAACCGCAGAATAATTCCCGAATAAAAACCACTCAAAAGCGCAAACCGTGCAACCAATGGAAACGCGCAGGCAAGTACTACCGGTAATATACCATTTTGCGACTCATGATTGAAAATCTATTAAACACTAACCGTATCACAATTCAAGGGGAAATCGCTGGGACGGCATGAAACATAAGTAACCTATAACTTATAAATAAATGTCAATATGAAAAGCTTAGGCAGGCAATATTTTAAGAGATTCCAGCTGTCCAAGCGGTCACATGTTCACGTGATGCGAACAGGTCAGACAATGTTGCGCGATCGACACCGTCCTCGGAAATCCCCACGGTTTCGAGATCGTGTCCGGCCATGGGAAAATGTCTGCGCGATCAGTGCCGCTTTGATAAGATTTCTCGCTGCACTCGCGGTCGTGTAAGTTACGGGAAAATATTGCGTTAATACGCGAACAAATATTTCCGCAGTCCTAGTAGAGTGACAAGTTCGCTATCGGTTACGGAGAAAAGTCGCGAGTTGGTTTCACGATCGGCGCTGCACTCTGCCTATTGGGCAAAATTCATGCTGACGGTATGCTGCGGTGCAGGCACATCGAGCGGACCGCCGGACCGACAGAATTAAGGGCACATTCTTTTTTTTTTTCGAACTACGAATTACTGGTAGACCTATAGAGGTTTTAGAAATAGCCATGGTATTTACTATGCAGTAAAAATCGAAATATCACGACATTTTAAATACGGTACTAGAATTTTTAATTCACCAGAGTGTTTATGCCATGGTAAGACTTTTCCCCTCGCTGCATTAAAAATGTAAACACAATAAAAAATATTATTTTGCTTAAAGAAACAATGTGCTGGAACAGTTGATATAATACTCATCAGTAAAATGCCTAATTCGTGATTTTTCAATATAATTTTATCGTGAAAATTTCCCATCACGTTATTTTATTAACTCGGAACAATAAAAATAAGAGAAATTAAATAAATAATATGTTTAGAAATTCAATTTACCACCTCGCGGTGTTGCGGCTAGCGTTCTTGCCAGTCGCCCCGGAGGTCCGGGTTAGAATCCTGGCTCTGCTAAGAAATTGTAATTCTGGTGTGAGGGCTGAAACAGGGTACATTCAGCCTCGTGAAGCAAAACTGAGAAGAAGAGGGTTTGATTCCCATCTCACTGTGGTTTCCCCCACTTCTACACCAGCCAAATGCTAGGATGGTACCTAATCTAAGTCCACAGCCACTGCCTTCACAATCCTACCCTCCCCCTCTCATGTACAAATACACACACTAGTACAGCCATCACAATTACACAGGTTATCACACAAATTACACACACATTCAAATACACGGAGCTATATGACCTCGATGTCGCAGCCTCAAAATTAAGCAACAAGAAACTGAACATTTTGGTGAAAAATCCACGGCCTGCTTCCAGTCACCGACCGGGTCAGGAATGGAATGAATGAAGCCCCCATCTAGCGGCGAGGATATGAACTGTGCCGGCTGCCGAGGCCTGACGCACTCCTCTGGGGCAATGATTAAATGAATGACAGATGAAATGAAATGGTAGTGGAGAGTGTTGCTGGAATGAAATTTTGACAGGGAAAACCGGAGTACCCGGAGAAAAACCTGTCTGCCTCCGTTTTGTCCAGCTCAGATCTCACATGGAGTGACCGAGATTTGAACCACGGATCCAGCGGTGAGAGGCCGGCGTGCTGCCGCCTAAGCCACGGAGGCTTCTGAACATTTTGGTAACAAACATAAATTTGATGAATATTTGTTTTGATGAGTGTTTCTCTATCGTCGTAAATTCGTATTTTATACCGAGTTTTACAGATTTTTCAGGTACTTGACCAGGACTTGAAATTTATCTACTGGTCTGGGTGAGGTTTAGTTTGATGCAGGGTGCTACCAAGCACTTAAACAATCAGCATTATCCAAGGAAAAATAGTACACAGTACTGCCATATGTTGTCAGTACTTTCAATGCATATAACTAATAAATAAAACCATGCAAACCCATTAATATACAGTACATATATTCTGAAAGATCACAAACCATGCTACAGAATGAAGACTCTCTTATTCTAAATCATTCAATTCTGTGTCCGGTCAGCATTTCCAAAAAACTATAGCTCCGATGGCCTTGTTGCTTCCTCTAAAAACATCTATTGTGCATGGGCTGTCCAGGAGGGGGCAGATAAGTAGGTGGCTTGGGTCTTGTTCATCTCCAAATTCACAAGAGGTGCCTGCATCTGCTGGAAGGATCCCCCATTTTTGCAGGTTGGTCTTGCATCGAGGGACACCCACTCTTAAGCGGTTGACAGACCTCCACACAGGATAAGGGAAGTCGGCGCCAGGAGCCAGTTCTTCCTTTGGTGACATGTCTGTGACCAGTGAGCTCTTCCATCTGTTAAGACGAGTTGTCTCTGGTGTTCCCTCCAGCAGCAGAGTCCTAGCAAGGAAACTCTTGCAGGATCTGAGGTGAGACCTTGCTCCTGGTGACCATTTAGTGGATGTCGATGGTCATTCTCCTGCTTTGTTCTCTCGGCGTCTGCAGCAGTGGCCCTCCAGATGTTGGGTGGGGCTATTCCAACAATAGAGTATAATTTGTGCACTGGTTTTGGTTTCAGCCATCCTGAGATTATCCTTGCAGTGTTGTTGACCACAGTATCAACCTGTCTAGCATGTGCAGAAGCGTTACACACAGTGCAAGTCCGGAAGTCCTCAGGATGTGCGGGCTGGCTCCCAAGGTGCTGCCGATCAGCATCTTGAGTATGCCATTGCGAGCACTGACCTTCTGTTTCGTGTTCAGATATTGCTGTCTGTACCAGTGGCGGCTGGCGTAGGAAATCAATTGTGTGCTGTAACCCATCCCCGCTTTAAACAATAAAAATACTTAGAATTCACTCAGAAACACTCAAGAGTACGTTGGGAGTGTTAGAAAATCTTCTGGTGGAAACAGTTGATAGCTTCCTATATTTTTCCCCCGTTTGATTTGAGAGATTCCCTCTAAAATGCTATCGCAGAGACTAGAAGGTGCCACCAGCCAAGTTCTCATTTCGTGTGACAGTGCTGCTACTCTGTGGTCGAACGAAGAATGCCTTGGCTCTGGTCTTGGCTGTTGTCCCAAAAGCACAACAAAAAAGTTGGGCACGCATGCGCAAAAGGCAGAGTTGGTTTTTGCTGGCAATACACTTAGAAATTCTCACTGAGCTGCGATATGCACAGCCACTGCCTGGAGCGGAGTGGAATGCAGATACCTCGTTGTGAGTGGAGTTGAAATATTTCCTATTCTTTGACTGACGTCTAATTAATGCGCTATATTTAACAGTAGATAATATTATTTAAGTAATTTATTTTCAAATAAAACAATGTGCTGCAGCACTTCAGCACATAAGGTGTAGCCACCCCTGGTCTGTACGTTAGAGCGCGATCTAGTGTGACACCTAGGTAAACTGGTGTTGGGCAATGTTTCAGTCGCTCCCCTTGTCATGTGACGTCCAGCAGTCGCCATGCTTCCCTGTTTCGTAGATGGAACGCACATACGTGTGTCTTATTGGGGTTCGGCTTCAGATGGTTGGCATCATAGTACTTGGAGAGTTCGTCCATCGCTGAAGTCAGCTTTCCTTACACTTCTTCAAAGGATGAGCCCTGAGCAGCTACTGCTGTGTCGTCGGCATAGATGAAGAGCCTGGTACTTGCTGGAATTGACTGATCATTTGTGTAGATGTTGTACAATGCTGGAGCCAGCACGCTACCCTGAGGGAGACCGTTCTTCTGGGTTCGCCATCCACTCCTTTCACCCTGTACCGAGACTTGGAATCTTCTGTTCTGAAGGAAGGTGTTGATTAGGGATGTTAGTTGGTGGTCCTTGGTAAGGTCATACACTTTCTTTAACAGCTTCCTATAATTCACAGTGTCATATGCAGCTGTTAAGTCACAAAGGCGACTCCCATTATCTCACCACGCTCAAAACCATCTTTGATGTGTTGAGTGAGATTCAAGATCTGGCTACAACATGATTTGCCAGCACAAAAGCCTGCTTGTTGTGGAATGAACTTCTCTTCGAGGATGCTACTGATTCGGTTAAGTACCAGGCCTTCCAGTATGGCATAACAGGGAAATAGGTCGAAAAATTTTCGGGTCATTTGGTTCTTTCCCAGGCTTGATTAGTGCAATGACTAGAGATTCCTCCACATTATTCTAAATTATCCCCATGTACGGCAGCACAGCGGTGAAGACGTTGAGGCCACTCGTCATTAGCTGCACGAATAGTGTCCAGTGGAATCAGTTTGACAGCTGACATGTTTTATTTTTTTAACATCTCAATATCATACCGTTTTTGATATGCTATTGCCTCGTGCTTCTGCCATGGCAGTACTATGTATTGTAGATCTATAGAGGAAATCATTATATAAAATGCAATTCTGAGGAAGAAGTTCAACTGATGGTTGGTCATAATTTCATGTATCTTTAGAACCAGGGCAGATATTCCAATGATTCTTTCTGTAAATTAAACCTAAAAGCTTGACAAAGTAATATATTAAAAACATAATGTTTATGCCTTGGTAACCCGTATCTCCTCCTCTCTTAACCCCTATGCTGCCAAAATAAATTTTCAACCTGAGCAACAAAACATTTTTCTTTATTTTCAAATCAACTAACTTGATTTTCTGATTATATAAATTCTCAAAAACACTCAAAAGCAATATTATGACATATGTCAATACACTGAAGAAAAAAAACATGATAAAAAAATTGTAAGAATCCTTTTAATTATTCATAAACGATTATCTATTAGTACTGACATACTCAAGAATGTGATAAAGGAATATTTTTAACATATATTTCATTGTAGAAATACACTGAACAATAAAAACAAAAAGTGAATAATATTCAATCTTTTTTTGTATCGTAAAATCATTCAGTCTTTCTTCTGCCATTTCATGCACTTATCTCCGTTGCCATACTTCAGAATGAATTGACTTAGGCCCACTGTTAATCTACATACTGGCAAGCACTATTTGTTACATAAATCTTGACATTACAGTGAAACCCCTCAAATCCAAACTAATTGGGGCTGTAGTCAGTTCGGATTTCAATTTGTTCGGATTAGCCAAAAAATATCCATAAAGAAGGTTGTGAGGATGCTGGAGAAGGTTGTCTAGAGTAGTGCACGACAGTTGATGTCAATGAAGAATGCACCGAACATGAAATAGTGAGTCAACATGACAGCAATGTAGCTAGTGACAGTGAGGAAGAAGAAACTTGGAGGCTTCATCTGCTCTGGACATCGCATCGCGCTTCGTAGAACAACACGAAGCAACCACGCCAAACGATGTCATGTTCATGCGCAATTGCCTCTGCGGGAAGGTTTTCGTCACTTCGACAATTGAAGATAACTGATTTCAAGAGAAAGATTAAGTGATATTTTGTGTGTTTCTATTGTTATTCCATTGTTCTTACAAAGTGATTAACCTAAGAAATTACAATAACCAACTTTGTAACGTATGCTAACTTTACTTCCTTGTTAATGTTTCAACTAATTATTGAAAAATAACGTTATAATGTAGAATATGTAATTGTTTTATGACTAAATAAATACGTTTCCCCGTTTAGCGTGTGTTTTTCAAACTTAAAATTGTCGAAGAAAACTCGCTCGGATTACCCGTGATTTCGGATTTCCGGGGTTCGGATTTGAGGGTTTCACTGTATGTGGAACTATACTGCAATTTTCTTTTTTTAAACTGAACGTTTGTTGTTATCATTAGTCGACAGCATGCCACAAAGCCATTCAAATGCAAACTCTCACCTTCTAGACTTCAACTGAAGTGAACGTGGCTTCAAAGCATATAAAATTCTGAGGACGTGGAGCTAAGTGAAATACAGCAATGGATGGAGTGAGATTGCTATTCAACAAAGGAATTAGGTACATGTTCAAGATCCTCATATGTTTAGGTTGGTGAGTGTGTAAACAATTACAATATTAAAATCAATAATTCATGATACAATACAGCAAATGTCATGAACTGGGTAAATTATGAGCTACATACAGGGTGTACACCAAAGAATATAATTTCTCTTACATATTGCATAAAATAATAATTCATACAAGTGCTGAAAGAGTAACTGTAAGAGTTTGCACAACACAGTTATATGACATACACCCAGCTCTCTCCAGAAAGTCTGGAGTAATGGATGTGACGGCTGCAGCAACTCTACATCTAAGTTCAGGTAGACTGGCAAATAGTGCTGGTTTTTTATATGCACTCAGATATTCTTTTGTGTGCACCATGTATATGGGTATTCATCTGATTTAGTCTTAAGGCTGTCAGATGGTCATATAAGTTCCATGTATTAAAAATCTAGTCATGTTCAGACTTTGGCACTGTGCTTGTCTAGGAGATCAAGGATCATTCCTTGTCATCCCAGAAGTCCCACAAGAGCATCTCTCCATCTAAGACTTGAACATTTTCCACAGCTGGAGCATGGCCGCATGGATGTAAATGGTTAAACGCAACTGCTCAGACAGCAGGAAATTAAGGTTTGAGTCCAGACCGAGGTCACATTTTCAAGTCTCACTCAGCATTTGTCCTCAGACTATAAACAGGATGATTTATAATATGATTTCTTACTGTTGGGTTGAATCAGGGTTGTATTCACTCCTGTCACCATGTTTGCAGACCACTTGCAGACACTGTACTGAAACCAGCACTTACAATGTAACTTGAAAGTTGGCACCACAAGCAGATTGTTGTCTGTCAGTAGGACATCATTCAGAGTTTGCCAATCTCATATTATTAGACACATAACAATACATAACCTATTGAAGAACATTTCCACTTCATGTACACTGCGTATTCTATCTACTATGAATTATTGTTATCTACCTAGGTATAATTGCTGTATTTGCTTGCAAATTAACATATTCTTAAATTTGAATTTGCAGGTAAAAGTAATCCTCGCATATATCTCGCATTAATTTCTGATGCAGTCATAAAGATGATCGTAACAAAGTTAAGATAGAACCCCCTACCCACTGAACATCACACCTCTTGCCCGCAATGTTATTGTTCGTTTTGACAGCGGTGCTTTCCTTCCTTTCACAGTATTTGTTGTCCATCAGATGCACTGTCGACAAGTAGCAGTATTCTGTTTTCATGTTGCATTGTAATTTTTCAAAGTGCGATTGTTTTCTTGTGGAAGTCGATTTTATAGTTATGTAACAACGCGGAAGTTATACGGCTAGGTTTAAACTAAAAGTGATAAAATATGCAGACGACGATGGTGGTAAAGCTGCCGGTAGAGAATTCATTGTGACTGAATATAATATTCGCTACTGGCGTCCACAGAAAGACGTGCTAGAAATCACTAACTAAACAAAAAGGTGTTTTCATATGTTGCAACGCAGTAAAACAACCACACAGGTTGTGGTCGTCAGCTGTTTTCTTGGTGCTCCTCACGCTAAAAAAGTAATTGTTAGGTAAGAACACGTCGAGATCTGGTAATGCTAGTTACGATAAGCTGAAGACAGAAGACAAAATAAAGAAGGCCGTCAGTTGAACGCTTGTGTGATTGGGTTATACGGGCATGGGTTATGGTGTTGACAGACATTGTGAAGAGCTTCTTGAAGACAAGCATCGCAAATATATTGGACGGAAGTTAGGAGGATGCATTATGGGATGATGCACGCGAGAGTAGCTCAGAGATTGGCAGCAGTGACGGCAATTGACAATGCCAGTTGTCTTGTTTGAATAATGCAAATTGTATGCTTTTTCGGGAATACGTTCTTTTGCTCACAAATCCCCACATATATCACACGCCAAAAATTATCACAATTATTTTCGGTCAAAAAAATGCAAGTTAGATGTCAGCAAATATGGCGATTGACTGCTATATTACTGCAACTTGATTTTATGACCCCACCAACCTGGACCCAATGTTTGGGAAGCCAGGCTCTGCCTGTCACAAGTCAGGACAAAGGGCGAGTGATAGAGGAGTAACACCTCTTTAAAAAACCTTGGTCAGCTGACCCGGCTGGTAGTCCCTTGTAAGGGTCCCTTACAAGGGTTACGGTGAAGACCTCAACGGCAGCTACAGTGGAGAGGATAATCCTCGGTACAGTGTAGATGGCGGATGTGGCAGCCCAGTGCTCAGATTGAGTAAAAGTATCATCCTCATTTTGGGGGTGGATATCAGTTGTAGCGTCTCACCCGGAGCGGGCAGCTACACACGGCGTCTGTACCCCATGTTAGGGGCGGCCGAATTATATGCTGGCAGTAGCGTTAAAATGCCCTCAACGACAGACGAAACGACAGCCGGTTGAAGTATTTTCTGTCACATCAATGGCTACGTCTCTTCTAAATTCGGAACATGCTAGGGCGTTCCCCCAAAGCGACGCGCGCCACTTGTGCCCGAGTGACGTGAGAAATGAGCGAGGGTTACCTACTCGAGAAACGGGGTAGGTTAAAGAAGTTAGTTCAACCAAAACAACTAATACTAAGATTTGCTACCCTCAATATTGGAACGCTGACTGGCCGACATCGTGAGCTAGCAGAAATGCTTAAACACAGACTTGTCAACATTGCCTGCATCCAGGAGACCAAGTGGAGGGGT
The DNA here is from genome assembly GCA_946902985.2 of Meconema thalassinum. Taxonomy (NCBI): domain Eukaryota; kingdom Metazoa; phylum Arthropoda; class Insecta; order Orthoptera; family Tettigoniidae; genus Meconema; species Meconema thalassinum. The sequence continues at coordinate 185,360,444 of OX336393.1, forward strand.
TCAAAAGCGAAAGAGATTGGAGATGGCTACAAACTCATCTATCACGGTACCAGCACAGCACGAAACGGTGTAGCAATAATTGTAGACCAGCACTACCGCAACAGTGTCACCAATGTCAACAGGATGTCAGATAAGCTTATGTCTATCAAGATTGATTCAACAGAAATCACTGACCACATATCTTGCTATGCACCTTAAACTGGATGTACAGAGGATGAGAAAGACGAATTCTGGAACAGTCTGGATACCCACCTTCGAGCAATCCCCCAGGATGAGTCCATTATTCTTGGAGGAGACTTTAATGGACATGTTGGGTCTCAGCGTGAAGGATATATGTGATGCCATGGAAGACATGGGCTTGGTGTGAACAATAATGATGGATGTCGGATACTTGACTGTGTAGAAGCTCATAACTTGATTGTGACCAACACATATTTCAAAAAGAGGCTAACACATCTGGCTACTTATATCAGTGGAGGTCATGCTACTCAGATCGATTACTGGCTAGTTCGGCAACAAGATATGAAGCTGGTGACAGATACCAAAGTGATTCCATATGACAGCGTTGCCCCTCAACACCGATTGCTTGTCCTTGATATTCAGAAAAACTTTAAGCGACCCAAAACAAAACCTAAAACTGGGCCTGAGCGTATCAAGTGGTGGAGATTGAATGCCCACCGCAATGAGTTGGTCACAACTTCTCCGTGGAGAAGTCTGATCAATCAGTTGATGGCATGTGGAGGCATGCTGTGATACAGATATATCAGGCGGCGAAAGAAACTGTGGGAAAAATCATACCCGGACGAAAATACAGACCTGGTGGTGGAGTGATAAAGTCAGGCAAGTTATCAGGGAGAAAAAGATGGCCTACAAGACATGGTGGAACTCGCGTCTTGATACTGACCTCCAGCAATACCGTAACCTGAAATCAGCAGCAAAAAGAGCAGTAGCTGCTGCAAAGGACAATTATTATCAAGACCTGTACGACCAGCTTGACACACCATCAGGAGAAAACAATGTCTATCGTCTTGCTAAGTCCCGTAATCGTTCAACTCAGGACATTGGACATGTCATGCATATCAAGGATGCGAACGCTAAGCTACTACGAGAACAGCAATCTATCCTCCAACGTTGGGCAGACTACTTTTTTGGCATCTGCAACAAAGAATTTCCACACCCACCAATTGCAAGTCCTGATCCTACCTTGGGACCTGTTCCTCCAATTACATCCGAGGAAGTAATGCTTGCCATTAGCAAGATGAAGAGTGGGAAAGCAACTGGCCCAGATGACTTACCGACGGAAATATGGAAAATTCTAGGAAAGCCTGCCTCAGAATTCCTTGCCACACTCTTTAACCGGATCATTGCTGAGAACCAACTTCCCCATGCTTGGACAACTAGCATAACAGTTCCAATCTGGAAGGGAAAAGGTAATGTGGGTGACTGCTCAACTTATCGCCCTATTCGACTCCTCTGTCATACGTTTAAAATATTAGAGCGTGTGCTTGATTGTAGACTCAGAAATATTGTCACTGTAACACCAAACCAGTGTGGGTTTGTTAAGGGATGCAGTACCATCGATGCTGTCCATGCCACACGCCTTTTAATGGAAAAGCACAGAGAGAGGCAGCGAAGTGTACACCTGGCATTTCTCGATCTAGAGAAAGCTTTTGACCGTATCCCTCATGATCTTATTTGGCGAGCTCTTCGTTGCCATGGAGTCCCTGAGGAATATGTAAGCTGGGTGCAACTTCTGTATCGCAATGCCACTAGTGTAGTTCGGAGTCCAGCAGGAGTCTCCCCACCTTTTGAAATCACTGTGGGTGTTCATCAGGGTTCTGCTCTATCGCAACTGTTATTCATCCTCTGCATGGATACAGCAACGGCAGACATACAGACCTCACATCCCTGGATCCTTCTCTATGCGGATGATGTGGTACTTGCCCAAAAAACCCGCCCTGAACTCCAGCACAGGGTTCAAACGTGAAACGACCGACTGGCTGAAAATGGACTACACCTTAATATCCAGAAGACAGAATACATGGAATGTGTCCCCCAAACTAGAGGTGCCATCAGTATCAGCACAGAAAATCTGCAGAAGACCATGCATTTTAAGTACTTAGTGTCAACTGTCACTTCAAATTGCGACACCACTCCTGATACTCGGATGAGGATAAACGCAGCCTGGCTCAAGTGGAGACAAGTCACTGGAGTTCTCTGTGATAAAAAGATGCCTCTGCATTTAAAGACAAAGGTCTATAAGTCTGTGGTATGCCCAGCAGCCATCTATGGGACTGAATGTCGCCCTATGACCAAACAATATGAGCAAATTTTGAATACAATGGAAATGAAGATGTTCCGATGGTTGATGGGGCTGACACGATTTGACCACGCAAGGAACACAGACGTCCAGCGAAGATTTGGTGTTGCACCAATTGTCGAGAAGGTGAGGGAGGCTCGTCTACGCTGGTACGGTCACGTCATGAGAAGGCAGAACAACTCAGTTGCTAAAACAGCACTCCACATCAACCCAGGTGGAACAAGACCACGTGGAAGACCTGCAAAGCGGTGGACTGACAACATCAGGGCTGACAAACACGCTGTTGGTCTAACACCAGAAGATGTCAACGACCGAAAGAAGTGGAGGGGATATAGCAAAATAGCAGACCCCGCCAGGGATTAATGCTAGGAAGAAGAAGAAGAAAAAGCAATTTTCTATGTTTGCAACATATTCACGGGCGAACATAATTTGCTTATTATTGGTTTAAGTTTGCTGTCCCCAACTTTTATTAAAATGACATTGAAAAGAGCAGTTTAAACTGGCACATTCATACTGACCGTCAGATATTAACCCTTTGACTTTCAAGGTAACGATCTGTCGTTACGCCCTGTTTGTGCCAAAACGGTTGATTTAGTTATTTTTACGCTTGATAGCAGCAATTTTCAGGGAATATTCCGCGGGAACCCCTGACGATCTGTATTTATGTTAATTCTTAAGAGTCTGAAACATGTGCTCACAGAGTTTCGTGTCTTGTGTACGTTGTCGTTAATGGCAAACTTGCATGTATTTTTCTCAGTTTTCATTAGTAATTTTGGAATCTTGACATTTACCAAGCTATCAAATAATATAGAGTTTATTTTAACATGAATTGTGGACTTGACGAGTGAATTCTATTTCCCAAAATTACTCCAAAAATTTCAAATCTGAAAATTGTATATATTTTTTACTTTGAAATGATATGGCTCAGAGACATCAGTAATAACAAAAGATTTATACACCCATTGTGGTGTTTGAAGCCATATTTTCAGTGTTGCCTTAGTAAACAAGAGTTTAATGCTTTTCAGTCGGTCAACACGAATGTACCCAAAAGAGATGGGTTATACTCTAATCCTGAAATAAATTACATGAGATTAATAAACCACTAGGATGACCAGTTTCGATCGTCAAGCGATCATCATCAGATCCATTACACTTAGGCTACAAAATCCATGTTTGAAATACAGGTGAAAATATTTACAATATGTACAATTATTTAGTTGCAGTATTGGTACTGCAACTGTCAGTGTATGCTAAATTCAGTATATATGTTAGGTGAAATGCTAAATAGTGATAGCTATCCGGAGATTGTACTTTAGAGAGATTATATGGTTGTAAACTATGGTTAAACTATAAAATTTTAGGCTAACTACTTATCTGATTGTCTTCCATACTACAGCTACTCGCAGTTTTCGTGCTCACTGGAACTCGCTGTGCGGTCGACAATCAGATAAGTAGTTAGCCTAAAATTTTATAGTTTAACCATAGTTTACAACCATATAATCTCTCTAAAGTACAATCTCCGGATAGCTATCACCATTTAGCATTTCACCTAACATATATACTGAATTTAGCATACACTGACAGTTGCAGTACCAATACTGCAACTAAATAATTGTATATATTGTAAATATTTTCACCTGTATTTCAAACATGGATTTTGTAGCCTAAGTGTAATGGATCTGATGATGATCGCTTGACGATCGAAACTGGTCATCCTAGTGGTTTATTAATCTCATGTAATTTATTTCAGGATTAGGGTATAACCCATCTCTTTTGGGTACATTCGTGTTGACCGACTGAAAAGCACTAAACTCTTATTTATACACCCTATGTTCATAATATTTTATTTTAATATCTTTAATGGTCTCTCTTCTCATCTCATTTTGAAAGGGTGTGCACAGCTTGGTAAATAGGGCTGACAGTTTTCACACACCCATCAGATGAGATCTTAAAAGTGAAAGGGTTAATTTTTACAGGTAAATTCTGCTTAGTATAGAAATTAGAGCAACCACTAAAAACAGAATTCTGTTTTTCAACCAATTGTTGCTTACTTTCTGGTCTTCAAACTGTGTCCAGCTTATACAACAATTTTAAAATAAGAAGCATTTCCATTATAGTATGGTCCCAGTTTTTAGGATAGTTGCCATTTACCTACTACTCTACTCATGTATTTTTGCGCTTCAACATATATTTGTGTCTGAAATTATTTAAGCAATGGATACATTTGAACATTGTTTAATGATACAGATAACCAAGTGTACACTTAAGCTTTTACAATATTCTCCTGCTTGTTAAGCAACAATAACAAGAACCCACAACATCCACTCTCCAATGCACGGATCAATCGCAACCCATGCTCAGTGAGAGCAACAAAGTGCCATTAATTAGGACTTATCCTTCAGTAAAATTTTCCGCCTAGTCAATACTGAGGCAATGGATATTTATAGAACTTCAATGGTTAACGAGTGCATGTTTCGGTAATACATCAGCTTTCCTTTCTTCAGCTCCAAACGTCATGCACATTTTAAAAAGACATAAAACATACATATAAAAAACAGTGCGTGTTGAACACATCAACGCACAAACATGGACTAACAAGAAGTTCCGTGACGAATTAAAGAGCCTACTTTTCTTAAAATTAAGTTTCATGCCAATGATTAATCTACAGTATATGAACCTATCTATAATAATGACGAAATTAAGTTGGTAATATCGAAATGTGTAATTAGTTCGAAATATACCTGGTACAATGTAGCCTAATAGAACATTACAGTTGGCAGCCCTGGTGACTGAATATATTCTTAGTTCCATCTCTTAAGGTACAGAATAAAAGAATTGGTTGAAGTCCAATGGACGTTACATGCAGTTAGACATTGGATCTATCAGCATGCGTAAAAGCATGTTGGCAACAATGTCATGCATGTGCTGATCAGAAATAGCCTAATCTGAAATATTATGATATCTTGTTGTGCCAATTTTGGACGAAATCCATTTGTTAGTATATAAGTTACATGTATTTTAAAATTGGACCTATCAACAGGCATAGAATCATGTTGGCAGCACTGACTTATATTAATTATTCCAAATTAATCTAGAATGTCAGGTGCTATACGTGTGCCAAGTATAGGGCTGTTAGCTTGCATACTTCCTGATATATTGATATTAAGTTAAAAAATAAAGACAGCATTTATTAACAGTTGGCAACCCTAATTGCTCTTAAGAATACTTATAGTCATATCTGTTATGTTACACACAGCACACACGAAATTTGATTGAAATCCAACTGATAGTATAGAAGTTACATGTATTTAAAAATTGGCCCTATCAGCAGGCTTGGAATCATGTTGGTAGAACTGAAGTATATCAGTTACTCCAAAATTAATCTAAAATGTCAGGTACTATACATGTGCATAGTTTAAAGCTGTCGGCCTGCATACTTTCTGATATATTGGTATTTGGATAAAAGAATAGAGATAGAGAATAGAGAATAGAGTGAGATATTCCGGTATACATCTTTACTCATACTAAATTTGGTTCCGATTATTAACAGTTGGCAGCCCTGGTGGATCTTAAGAATACGCTCAGTCATATCTGTTTATGTACACATATTACATACAAAATTTGGTTGAAGTACAATTAATAGTGTGGAAGTTATAGGCATTTAAAAATTGGACCTATCAGAAGGCTTAAAATTATTTTGGCAACACTGTCATGTATGGCCTCCTGGAAATTAAACTGAAATAGTGTTATCTACATGTGTGCCAATTTTGGAATAGCTCCCATGCATACCTTCCAAGATATCCAACATGGAGCTCAAAGTTCTAGTGCGTTTTTTCAGCAGTTGGTAGCACTGACATTTTCAAATATGGACGTGAGATATTCCGGTATACATCTTTACTCATACTAAATTTGGTTCCGATTTCTGCAGCCATTTAGTAGTTGATCCCCCTATCACACAGCCAGACAGACAGAAGGACAGACAGACAGACAGACACACATTTTCCCGGATCGATCTCATAAGTCTACTTTTTCCTCATTTTTGCAAAATGTGAAATGTAGGCTGAAAATTTTCAGCATTTTGTGTGGTGCATATAGCAATAGTAAAATGTTTCTTAGTTTAAATCACAGATAGTTTGTTATATCTTCGATGTGCTTGTTGTTTGTTCCTTAAAGGGTTGCATCTGGACAATCCTGTTGTCATTTATTATGTAAGCATGAAAAAGGTCTGTCTGGCAGGAAGTACAGTAACTATATAAGAAAGACTGAAACCCGGTAATTATAAACGAAAGTATTAAAAGAGAGAAGAATAAAAGGAAAAATGAGGCAACACATACCGAATCGGATTTAATTGGTGTGTAGATTGAAACCTCGTAAACTTGGTGCAGCATGATATATGTTAAACTGTGTGAATGAGAATACAGTAGAGCAAAATTAATGCAGCATCTTTGTAAAAACAATATACTGTATGTACTGTACATCCATGGAACCCATTTACATTGTGTGTTGTAAGATGGCTAGCCACCTGCAGACTGCGGAGTGTGAGCAATGTCTTGCTGCTTGTAGTAAGACGGGGAAGGGAGGCTAGAGGGGCGGGGTGATGTGGGAGAAGCCAATGTCAGTTACAGTATTTTCAGAAACACCACACACAAACCACTACAATAATAAGGAATGAAGAATAATAAGTACAACCCGGAAGCCATAAGAAGGCCGCTTCCTTCAATCTCATAAATAGAGCTGAAAATGCTATGTTTAATTTTTTTATGCTCGGAATCCCGTTAGACCCATGTTTGTGCTTTGATGTGTTTAACATGCACCGATTTATTTTAGATCTTTTTTATGTCTTTTTAAAATTTGCATGATGTTTAGAGCTGAAGAAGGGAATGTTAATGTATTCCCGAAACATGCACTCGTTAACCATTGAAGTTATATAAATATCCATCGACTCAGTATTGACTAGGCGGAAAATTTTATTGAAGGATAAGTCCTAATCAACAATTCAGTCAATACGGACCAAAAATGCATCAACCCATTTATACTAATAAAGTACCAGTCGAGCAGAGTCAGCCATCAATTCCTCCAGACTGTGGAATAAACAGTGTTACAGCTTGACCATAATACTGTCCTGATGAAAAAATGTAGTATAGTAGTAAGTGGCTCACCAGCCATCAGATATTTAATTACTTCAATCATCAAAAAAATAAAATCTGCACAATCCCAGGTTTAGGATGATTTAAAACAAAAGACCTTACAAGGTTTAAATAATATGTTATATTACCTTCGTATACAAAGAAGCATACACATGAACACTAGTCTCATTCACTCATTCACAGTCACGCATTTTCACATGTTCCCCTGTCTGTACATATTTTCACAGTTCACTCGAGCCATCACACGTGATTATTGTGGTCCCCTCACATCCTGGTCAGAATGCGCATGCACATTATTTGCTGTTGGAGGGTTAGCAGTGGTAGATCCTTGATGTTCCGATGGATGATAGTCCAAAATTTTGCGTTGCTGTTGTCTTATGTATTGTTGCTGTTTGTGATAAATTTTTAAAGTCCCTTTTATTGTTATGAAAGCAACTCCACCCTGCAATTATGAAACATAAGGAATAAAATTAAAGGATCATCAGTGACAAAATTCATTGCAACAACAATGTTATGGATTTAAAGTACCTTTTAACTCGTATGGCTTAAGATACACTTCCATGAGCTATTGATAGAGTGCTATAAAAAATTCTGACTGTTGACTCATCACATGAACAAGAGCAGCTAATGAGAATTAATCTTTTTTTTTTTTTTTTGTAAGGTCCATCTTCATTACAAACAAAACTAGTAAACATAATTGTCAGAAACCAGGGGTGGTGCATCATTAAGGGCCGAAAGGGCCCCGCCCACCCAGGGCCGTTAGGCCGTATTGCAAAGAATTTGTTTAATTAATGTATTTTTAAAATTACTTTAAATTGCAGATACTCAACTTAAAATAAGTACTTTACCCTTCTAGAATCTCTAAAAAGAATTCAGAATACATAGCTCATCCTTAGCTTAAAATCCTGACAGTCTTTTTCGATGGATCATCATAGTGAGGGCCGCTCCACAGAAACTCTCATGTAAAGTATATGGCTTGATGGGCTGGGTGAGAAAACAGTGGACAAAACACTGTCATGCACGGGAATTCTTCTGTGCTATGAAGGGATTTTTCTCTCTCTTCAGGGGCCAGCAGAATGGACCCATAGGCTTGCTTTGAAGCGAAATAGAAGATCTCTCCATTTCTTTTCCTGCTTCTGTCTCTGTCAAACCGGATTACAGGAGAAGGGCCCACCCCACCCCATGCTCTTCAACAGATATTCAGTCATTGTTCACAGCTTGCTGACATTAGACAAAAATATATTTACTGTATACATTTTCAGTTGTCTGGTGTTCCAAGTACAGTACAAGTGTGTTAGTGAGTTCTGTGGATGGAGTTCTTTCTATAAATTAATGTGTTTTTAACTTTTGTGGTACGGTACGTAGTTATTTAATATGCTAATTGTGTGCGACATAGGAATATGAAAGATGAATTTTTATTAACAAATCTATTTTCTTCTATACCGCTGAACACGTTAGAAATTTAAAAATTAGGACCTCATCAACCAAGCTGATAGATAAATTTGCCTCATCCAGCACAGGGGTGGATAATATATTTACAAATAAGGAGCCAAATGAGAACAGTTTTTAATGCATGAACTATTTATTAAAACTTGTTTCAAATGTTGTGTTGTGTGGAATTTTGATAATGGCAATATTGGCAACAAAGAATGCCAAATATAAAACAATATTTAATATGAAACAACAATAGTAGCATCTGGCCCACCCTAAAATTTTAATCAGGAGCCGCCCCTGTCGGAAACCATTTCTTCTTCTTTTTTTTTTTTTAATACTTTACGCTGATTGTACACACTTATCATAGCAAAGAAATCAGCCACCTGCGAAGACAATCAATCTTCGACCACTGTTTTTACTTCTTCATTCGTATCAAACAGCTAACTACCAAGAAACCCCCCCCATGCAGCACGGGACAAGGTCTGAGCTGTATGGTGAGTGATCCATTTCCTCCCAACCAAAAAATCTAATCAACTCTGGAGTTTGAGCAGCAGAAGGAGATCGTGAATTGTCACACAGCAACAAAACTCCAGCTGACAGGAGGCCATGTCACTTGTTCTGTATGGCATGAGAAGCTTCCTCAGTACACACCTGAGTTTATTATTATCCCTTGTGACAAACAATCAATTAACATGACACCGTCTATCCCAAAGCACAGTTCCCTTAAGTTTGAGTGGTGATGTTCATATGACTTTCATTTTAACTGGAGATGTAGTGTGTCGCCATTCCATTCAATTGCCGCTTTGATTCCGAAATCATGCGAGAAACCCATGTCTTGTCCTTTGTAACCATGTGCTCTGAAAGTTGATCTCCTTCCTCACTGTACTGGGTCAAAAATGTTCCTCAGAAAGCAACCACAGAACCCATCGTGAGCAGAGTTTCCTGAACTACAAGACATCAGAAACAATTTTGTGTGGAACTGACCTTGAAACTTGAGGGAATATATCAGTGAAAGTGATAATCATAAATCGCCACTCTTCACAAATTTTTGCGTCAATGCGCGAACCGAACTGTCTGTGATTAAAGAATGGTCGCCCAATCATGATCCATCATGGACATTGCCCACCTGTCCTTGAACAATATCTCCAGTTTGCACACTTTGCTGTCACTCATTGCAATGGAGCAGTGCACCCCACATATCTGGTGATGAATGTCTATTACTGACATGTTTCTTACTGCCAAAAATCAAATCACAGACCATTGCACAATCGGTGGACTGTTCAATTATGTGAAGCATTTAAACTTCAAAATACAAACCGTGACGCTAAACTGCAAATGGCATCCGCTTTTGGGCAAGGCATGCAGGAGACTGCATGTATGCACGTTTTGGCAGGCACCCAAAATTTACATAGTTACAGATAAAAAGACCTTAATTAAAAAATGGCCTTTGAGCAATAACATTTAACCATTGCCAAACACATTCTAAATAAACAATAACACTATTACCGTACTTACTCGCCTATAGGGCCCCCTTTTTTTCTAAATGTTTCGTTCCGAAATTGAGGACGGGGGGTACTATAGTTGCGAACTTCGCAAAAATCCATTATTTTGGGAAAGGGGGAGAGTAAAAATAAGCTATTTTATTTTGATACTACATCATACGATATATTTAATCAAAATAAACATCTTTAATCAGCCCATTATGAGACTGCCATAACCTCACTTAGCCACCACTATTCCCGGCTACCCTCCAATGACTTTCACTACTATCCCTTGCTAAGCAAAAATTTTAGTATCAAAGAAATAGAATGGAATGGACCAAGTATCAGACATGGAAATGCAAACTTTATTTTTATTTGAACATAGGGAGGGAGAGTGCATCAATTATGGAATGAGTGATGATGCTGAATGATCACATCTCACTAACATTTGTAAACAACTGAATACGTATTATTCACATATTTCACATTAATATACCAATAACGTGTCACACAAACGCCGACGGTTCTTGAAACAAATGAAATGTGTTTAAAATAAAACTGAGAAGAAGGCTGCCGCAAACACCACTTTGAAGCACAATACAAAGAATACAAAACATAAGAATGCAGGCAAGACATGAAACCATAACTTCCATTGGCGGATTTTAAACTTGGCGCTTCTACTCGGCCAATAGTGTGGCATCTACTGTTGGATATTGGGTGAAGCCTATTGGCTACAAAACTCGATATCCTGGCCAATGGCATGCGCGGTACATGTACGCAAAATGGTGGTCATACCGTCTGAATAACAAAATAATGTAACAAGAAAAATATTTTAGTCATAAAAGAAGATGAATTTCAGTTATAATTTTAAAAATTTTTAAGAATTCGTCAATTTCCAAGAATGTTGTATTTTGACTCTCTATAATTAAGGAGGGGTTCTGCTCGGGTCTAAGCCGCATGAACCTGAGAGGAATGTGTATCGCGGACTATGAGAAGTGGTGTTGACGAGTGATGAGGTTTCTCGGTCCATGCATAGTACAGAACCAAATACATTGGTCGGTGACCCACTCACTCATTCCTAACACCACAGTGGTTTGAGCAATGGTCCAATGTTAGCAGTATTGGAAAAGAAAGGAATACCAGATATCACGGCGGGTTGTTGACAGACCCTTCTCTTCTCGCCTGACCTTTCCCTGCTCTTTCCCCTAACCCCGCAAGTTCACAGAGCTTGGACCCGAGCAGTACTATAAGTGATTTCCAAGAATTTTGTATGTTGGCTCTTGAAAATTAAGGGAGGCGGGGGGGTACAATAGGCGAGGGGGTCCTACACTCGAGTAAATACGGTAAAACATCTAACTCATACAACTCTGTTTTTATTATTTTATCCCCAATGATACACAAATTATCATAAGAGGTAGCATGATGTCATTGTAGGATAAGTTTGATGATTATAATCTGCACAAATATGTTTACTGTAGGTATAAATATAAATGTTGATTACTTAACATTGCAAAAATGCATGAACTTTCCTAAAAATAGCAAAATGGGATGAATGGGATAATAATTATGAGATAGGGAGCAAGTCCTGATGGTTCGGGAATTAGTCACTCGACTGTATTCACAAATTTGAGAAATTCAGTCAAGTACCTCACATGAAAGTACAACTAATGTAAATACACAGCAATACTGCATATACCGTATATACTCGAATACCACCCGCACATTTTTAAACAAAATCGGACGTGAAAAATTGGGGTGCGGGTCTTATTTGAGTCATCCTGATTTTAAAGATTTAAATTGCCCGCCACGCGCGATATCGGGTGTTGCGAGTATCCGCTAGATAGTGCTAGCCTTCTTCCGGCTATCACTTTGTTTTACCGTAAGCAGGCGGCGTCTTACAGTCTCGCGCACGTGTCGCGCACGTTTTCCGAGTGTAAACATGAGTTGTACGAAGCGTTTGCGGTCGTTCAATGTGAGTGAGAAGCTGGAAGCTGAAGTTATTGGAAATCGTGCCCGGTAGGAAATATGATATTGACGAGTCATGTATTCGTGATTGAGCGGGATGACGTCTAAGCTATAACCACTGGATGTCTGCGTGAACCGCCCGTTCAAAGCAGCCTTGAAACAGCTGTATACGGAGCAGATGGCGGCCGATAAGCACACACTGACTCCAACTGGTCGTATTCAGCGCCCGGAAGTTCAGCTGCTATGTTCGTGCATTTTGACGGCATGGAATCGTATCTCGGGAGATCTCATACGGAAGAGCTTCAAGAAATGTAGTATTTCGAATGCTATGGATGTCAGTGATGACGACATTTAGTGGGATGGTGATAAAAGTTCCGAAGTTGGTACGTCTGATGACGATGAATGAAGTGTTTGTGTACTTTTATTTGTATTTTTAATCGTTTGATGTGTGTTATTTTAGGACGACTTCAATACTGTTGGAAACTATTTTGGATAAATGCTATTCTGTTTATTTAGTTAAGATTGTACATAATTTTGAGTATTTTTTTTAATTTTAATTTTGCTCTTCAAAATCAGGGTGCGGGTCTTATTCGGGGGCGGGTTGTATTCGAGTAAATACGGTATCATCATCATCATCTTGCACAGTTTCCAGCCACTGGCCGGGTCTGTTTGAAACACAAGCCTCTCCAACGTCTTCTGTCTTCCCACCATCTCTCAGCCTCCACCCTTGTCCAGTCTTCTCCTCTCTTCTTCATGCTTTCTTCCACCCCCTTCAGCCACCTGTCTCTCGGTCTTCCTCTCGGTCTCTTTCCTTCCCCCTTCGCCTCGTGTACTCTCCTGGGTATCCTCTTCTCCTCCATTCGTTTTACATGTCCATACCATCTAAGTCTAGATTTCTCTATACCATCCTGTAATGGTTCCTCCTTCATTAATTCTCTGGTCCTCTCATTTCTTATTCTGTCCATCTTTGTAGCTCCAATACTGCTTCTCAAGAACCTCATCTCACTGGCCTGTATTTTGCTCTTCTCCCTTTCTTTCATAACCCAGGTCTCCGAGGCATACGTCAGGATAGGGACATAGTACGTCCGATATATGATCTTTTTGCTGTTCTGAGGGACATCCTTACTCCATAACATGCTTCTCACACTCCTCCGAAATGCTTCTGCCTGCCTCCCCCGCTCATTTATTTCTCTATCACTTCTTCCATTATCTTGTATCAGGCTTCCCAGATACTTGAAACTCTCCACTTTCTTCAGCTGTTCCCCACCAATTGTTATTCCCGTTATGGTTCTTTCCTTCTTCCTTGTTGTGATCACCATCTCACTCTTATTTATGGTAAATTTCATCCCATATCCTTGTATTATTCCTTCCCACACATCCAACTGTTCCTGTACCTCCTCCTCCTTGTTTCCCCAAATCATCAAATCATCTGCAAACACCATTGCTTTCATCTTTCCTTCCCCAATTACTTGTGCCACTCGGGTCATTATGTCATCCATCACCACAATGAAAAGTAACGGTGACAGTGCACTTCCTTGTTTCAGGCCGTTTCTCTGTTCCAACCAGTCTGATCTCTCTCCTCCCACTTTCACACAGCTCACGCTTCCCTTGTACATCTCCTTTATCCTCTTTATAGTCCATTTCTCTACTCCTCTATCCTCCAGGGACTTCCATACTTTGTTTCTGCATACACTGTCATATGCTTTCTCAATGTCCAGGAAGGCCATCAGCAGATCTGTTCCATACTCATAGTGCTGTTCTTGTAACTGCCTTACAGCAAAAATCAAATCCACTGTGGACCTTCCTGCTCTGAAGCCATGTTGTTCTTCCCTCATCCCTCCTTCTATCCTTGTCCTAATTCTCTTTTCCAAAACTTTCTCGAAGATCTTTGCACAATGACTCATCAGTGTAATTCCCCGATAGTTTCTGCAATCTGTTCTACTACCTTTCTTGAAGATCGGGACAATTATTCCTTTTTTCCAGTCCTCTGGGGTCTTCCTTTCCTTCCATGCTGTCCTCATCACTCGGTACAACCACTGTATCCCCACCTCTCCTGCTGCTCTCACCATCTCCACACTCAACTCATCCACACCCGGTGCCTTCCCTCCTTTCATCTTGTTCACTGCATCTTCCACTTCTTTCCATGTTAAGTCCTTTTCTGTTTGCAGTTCATCTTCCTCTTCCCCGATTTCTTCCTCCTCACCATCTTTTCCATTTGGGTTCGGAAGTTCTTCAAAATATTCTTTCCACATTTTCTTCAGTTCTTCCCTATTTTCTATCTCTTGTCCCCTTTTGTTCACCATTCTAACATAATCCGTAGGATCCTTCCGCCTCTTATTTTTTTGCATCCCATACAGGACCTTTTTTGTACCTTCACTATCCTCCTTCATCATCTTTGTCCACTCTTCCATCCACTTTCTTCTCTCCTCAGCCACTACTCTCTTCGCCTCCTTCTTTCTTTCCTGGTACTCTTCCCTTGTCTCTACCGTCCTATTTTGATACCACCTCCTAAAGGCTCTGTTCTTTTCCCTTACTATATCTTTTGTCTTCTCATTCCACCATGGTGTTTCCTTCCACCTCTTCTTACTACTTGTCCTCCCATATACTGCTTCTGCTGCACCTACTAGTGTCTTCTTAAATCTAGCCCATTCCTCTTCCACCCCTCTTTCTTCATCTGTTGGAATTCCTTCCTTTACCATTTTGAGGTACTCGACCCTTCTATCCCCTTCTTTCAGTTTCCATATCCTTATACGTCTTTCCAGGTTCTCAGTCCCTTGCATATATACCGAGCTCAATATTGCTGCGGTATGCATTCTGTTGTAATGCATAGTGTAGCCAGGAACTGCAGTCCTATCTTTTAAATGTTTATTTTTGATTATGTATTACAGTTTAACCATAGCATATGGAAGAGGAAATGCATGCTCTTCAATTTCACTCATAAGCCAGCTGATGGGAATACTGATCTGCCCAACGGCAACAGCACCATCAATTGAGCCGGCAATTGTCATTAGTCCACATCACATTTGGGTCAAGTTATGGGAATTTTTATTGCTCTCCATCATCACTGTTTACTTAATTGAAGAATTCAAGAGTGAGTATTGCGAGTTGTGTTATACTGTATCTCAAATACAGTCGGCATCACCATTGTGCGTGAAGACAGCGTGTCTTGGCGTGCACGTAATGCTCACATGTTTCGTACCCGGCTGTAGAGCTGGATATGACCGATCATCTTTACGTAGGCAGTATTTTTCTGTAATGGGAGAATGCAGTCCCACAAAAATACAGAAAAATGACTCATAATTGTTTCGTGTGAGATATTCAATTTTGCAATAACCTTTTTAAAAAAAAGTAAGACTCGTTTAGGTGAAAGAGTAGAGATACAAAGATAGCAGTAGAAATTAATCGCATTCCCCCATATAATCTGCCCAAATGTCTCTCTGAGACAGTTAAAAAATTTGTGACTCTCCCGTAAAGAGGCAATCCAAACAAACTTATTGTAAATAAGTATGAAGTATAAACAAATTTTTTAGGGGCTGCTACATCATGGTCTTCTAACCCATTGCATTTGGAGTGTGTGGAATTTGTGCAATCTGGCTATTATCATTGCCCTTGTTCAGCAGTGTAAAATTATGGGGTGTTATTTTCCATGCCCACGACAATACCATATTATGTAGCTGTTGGCTTCCTTACGTCCATGACCTACGGCAACAGCACATTTATATGCTCGTTTTTGGTTATCACTACAGGGTAGTTCTATCACGGCATGGATATTCTGCAGTATTTAGGTCTTTTGATTTTTTTACGCAAAACCTCACGTAAACAGTTCTGACTGGTGTACCATACGGCTAGAGAGGATGTTTCGATCCACGACGGTATTCATCTGTGCTTTAGGTTTAGCCACTTTCAGATCACTTAGTTTTGAGTAACAAAGCTTTAATTGGGGTTTCATATTTCTCATGTGCATTAGAAATCACACCAGCCATGGGAGGCACCACTGTTTTTCTTTTAGTGCATTAGTGATTGGTGCCATCCCTTTATTACCTCCCTGAGAGATGAGCAATTGCTTCGACTCCTGTGTATTGGGATCCATGGTGTATTCTGTTCTTTGTGTTTCAGTATCGTGTGAGTGGGCATGACTCTTGAGTTAGTTTACCAGGTCTCTAGTTCATAGACTTTGGCAGACCCAAGTAAATATTTTGCTTCCTTTTATTTCTGAAGTTATGGTAATTTTCACTCCTTTCCCACTTTACTCCTTTTAGTTCCACGAAGGTCACCGACAGCCTCGTAAAGGATTCCTTTGGGTTTTCATGGGTTTCACCCAGGTCGAGAATTTTTATTTCCCCCCCTGACACTACAGCCCGTGAAGGGCCTAGGCCTAGCAAGCGACCGCTGTCCAGCCATTTGGGCTGCAGATATTAGGGTGACGCGTGATTAGCGCATTGGATCGCCTCGGCCATTAATCTTGGTTTTCGTGATCGGGGCACTACCTCACTATCAGACAGCTACTCAATTGTCTTTACGAGGCTGAGTGCACCCCGTTCCAGCCCTCACGGCAGTTTCTAAAATCCCTGACGGAGCCTGGAATCGAACCCGGGGCCTCCGGGTGAGAGGCAGGCACGCTACCCCAACACCACGGGGCCGGCGTGTTTGATGAATAGGTGTTTAAATTATCTTGTAGTACCACACGACCCAGCCTCAGAACACTAAACTAACATCAACAGTCGTGTGGTGATGATTTTAAAGACATAACTGTGGAGATTGTCATTGTCCTTAAGCAATTGGTGGAAGACAAATTATTCAATGTTATTTTTATGTATATGTATTGAAATGATCAAGCTGGAATGATATTTCACTCTTTATACTCACCAGCAGAGCTCTGTGCAAGTTTGACGGGACCGAGTCAAAGAACAGTTTGCCAAACAGTGTTGCTACAGTTGGCAGAAGAAGTGCTCCACACAGCACTCGGGTTGCAGACACTGGATCGGCCATTGGAGGGAACTCTAAGCTACTGCTTTGTCTCTCTACATGTGCCCTGGAAATATTCCACACACAACCAAACAAAAAGGAATTAATGAAATACTGTACAAAGGTTGCAGGCCTGATGTTAAGTGTCTTGGAGAAATTCAGTCAGTCTAAATTATACTAGTAAGGTCAACTTTAAACACACGAAGAAAACCAAATTAGCAGATTAACCAAAAGTGATGAAAACTGGGACAAGATAATGAGGAGAAACTCTACATTCTGAGACTAGAGTCCCGCAGGGGGTCAGAAATGTCATTCTCTAACTCCCGTCTATGTGGTCCATTTGTGCATTACATGACCTAATAGCCTTCATTTGATTCATTGCGCTCGTGAAAATCCAATTCTTGGAATCTATCGGTTAGCCCACATAGGGTAACAATCGCTCTGTACTTAAATATGATGATTATAATAATACTTTTATTGCAGCTAAACAGCCATATAATACATTTATACACACTATACTCTGTGAGCTGCAGGAATGGTATTGACATTTGGCCGGAAATTCCACGTCAGTCATCACCCCTCTGCCTCTTGGCCAATCCTATTCACATAGTTGATGTCATAATACTCTAGTTAGTTATTGTTGTTTTAAGAGCCGGAACTACGAGGTCATCTGCCCCTCATAATACTCTGCATTGCAATATTACAGCCCACGTGCTTCAGTGTCTGGTCAGCTATATCTCTGGCTTGTACAGTTTGGCAACCTTGTTCTCAGACCACATGGCGAGGCGAGAACTGTCAATCCCATTCTGGCAGCTCACCGAGTATATGTTTGTGCACCTGCGCCGTGGGTTGCAGTCCTTTATGGACTTTCTTTTGCTGCATTTTTAGCCTATTTTCAATTTTGAAAAAATAGGCTTATGAGATCACCTTTTGTCCGTGTGTGTGTGTGTGTGTGTGTGTGTGTGAGAGAGGAGTGTGTGTGTGTCCCTAATAACTTTTAAACGGCTGGAGCGATTTCAATGAAACTCGGTAAGTTCATAGCACTATTTCGGACGACCCCGGCCGTGCCCTTCAAATTTTGTTACGCCTCACCAATCCAACGTGGCAGCTGTGCGAAATATTTCACCAGCATTCAATATCTCCGAAACTATTCCCGATATCACCCTGGGATTTATTATGGTGATAAAGGGAACTACTAGAATTTCACCTATGTAACTTTTGAAAAACTGGTAACTACAAAACCAACATGGCGGCCACGCGAATTTGCGACATTTAAATAGACGTTTCTCGCGATTCAACCAACCAAACACCATAAAACTTGGTACAGTATGTGGTTATACACATTGTAATGCACCGACATCTAACTTCGTTCAATTGTTTACATAACCACAAGATGGCGGATGTGCGAAATATTTCACCGGCATTCTATATCTCTGAAACTATTAAAGGTATCATCCTGAAATTTTGTACGGAGATAAAGAGCACTACTGGAAATTCATCTATAACACTTTCAAAAACCGGTTAACTACAAAACGAACATGGCGGCCAAGCGAATTTGAAAATTTTAAATAGACCTTTCTCGCGATTTAATGTTCCAAACGCAATGAAATCTGGTACAGGAAATGTTTATACACAGTGCAATGCACTGGTATCTAATTTAGTTCAATTGTTTACATAACCTCAAGATGGCGGCTGTGCGAATTTTAAAATTAAGTTTTTATTTCTTATGTCGTAATCATGCGATCGAAGTAAAAGTTTGAATAATGAACCTACGCAATAATTTTCCTTTAATGGTACATGACTCTATGGCCTATACATTTAACAATCCAACATGGCGACCATCCGTAATATTTAGACGGCTCTGAATATCTACGAATCTATTATAGCAATCAAACTGATTTTTTATGATCATAGGGCTATGAACTTAAGTTCACCTATAGGACTTTAAATAATCTGGTGATCACAAATCCAACATGGCGGCGACGCGAAGTATAAATATTCACATGGACGTTTCTCGCAATTTAACCATCCGAGTGCAGTGAAACTTGGTACAATAAATCCTTATACAAATGTTAATCCACTGGCATGTAATTTATTTCAATTGTTTCCATAACCACAAGATGGCAGCTGTGCGAAATTTTAAAATCGCCTTGTTACTTCTTGTGTCTTAATCATGCGATTGAAGTTTGAATGCTACACGTACACAATAATCTTCATGTAACAGTACATAACTCTAGGACCTACATATATAAAATCCAACATGGCGACCATCCGAAATATTTGTCGGTTGTCAGTATCTACGAATCTATTCCAGCAATCAAACTTAAATTTTGTATGTTGAGTGTGGCAGTTAACATAAGTAGGATATATGAAAAATTTCAGTTTGATTGCTGTAATACGAGTAGATTCGTAGATATTGCGAACCAACTAAATATTTCAGATGGTCGCCATGTTGGATTTTATATATGTAGGTCCTAGAGTTATGTACTGTTACATGAAGATTATTGTGTACGTGTAGCATTCAAACTTCAATCGCATGATTAGGACACAAGAAGTAACAAGGAGATTTTAAAATTCCGCACAGCTGCCATCTTGAGGTTATGGAAACAATTGAAATAAATTCGATGCCAGTGGATTAACATTCGTATAAGGATTTACTGTACCAAGTTTCACTGTAGTCAGATGATTAAATTGCGAGAAACATCCATGTGAATATTTATACTTGGATTTGTGATCACCTGGTTATTTAAAGTCTTATAGGTGAACTTAAGTCCATAGCCCCTATGAATATAAAAAATTCAGTTTGATTGCTATAATAGATTCGTAGATATTCAGAGCCATCTAAATATATCGGATGGTCGCCATGTTGGATTGTTAAATGTATAGGCCATAGAGTCATGTACCATTAAAGGAAAATTATTGCGTAGGTTCTTTATTCAAACTTTCACTTCGATCGCATGATTATGACACAAGAAATAAAAACTTAATTTTAAAATTCGCACAGCCGCCATCTTGAGGCTATGTAAACAATTAAACTAAATTAGATACCAGTGCATTACAATGTGTATAAACATTTCCTGTACCAGATTTCATTGTGTTTGGAACATTAAATCGCGAGAAAGGTCTATTTAAAATTTTCAAATTCGCTTGGCCGCCATGTTCGTTTTGTAGACAACCGGTTTTTGGAAGTCTGATAGATGAACTTCCAGTAGTGCCCTTTATCTCCGTACAAATTGTCAGGGTGATACCGCTAATAGTTTCAGAGATATAGAATGCCGGTGAAATATTTCGCACATCTGCCATCTTGTGGTTTTGTAAACAATTGAACGAAGTTAGATGTCTGTGCAATATAATGTGTATAAACATATACTGTACAAGTTTTATTGCGTTTCGTTGGTTAAATCGCGAGAAACATCTATTTAAAAGTCGCAAATTTGCGTGGCCGCCATGTTGGTTTTGTAGTTACCAGTTTTTCAAAAGTTACATAGGTGAAATTCTAGTAGTTCCCTTTATCGCAGTAAAAAATTCCAGGGTGATATCGGGAATAGTTTCAGAGATGTTGAATGTTGGTGAAATATTTCCCACAGCCGCCATGTTGGATTGGTGAGACGTAACAAAATTTGAAGGGCACGGTCGGGGGTCTTCCGGAATAGTGCTATGAACTTAACGAGTTTCATTGAAATCGCTCCAGCCGTTTAGATTTTATTAGGGACACACACACACACCTCTCTCACACACACACACACACACACACACACACACACACACACACGGACAAAAGGTGATCTCATAAGCCTATTTTTTTTCAAAATTGAAAATAGGCTAAAAATATATTGGTCAATAGTAGACGGCGTGGACAATTCAGAGCTGACCCAAGTCTTCATAGAGATCGCACCTTCTTTCACATTACAAATCTTCATGCACCAAATAAATAAAAGTTTGGAATATACATACAAGGAAGCAGTGCACTTTTGAGCAGGGACATGCAAAAGGTGAGGTACCGTAATTATTTCCTCCAAAAGCAAAATTACTTTTCAAAAAAAATATATATATATTTAAAAAATATATTTTAAATTTAATTTACAACCATACCTTGAACTGATGAACTTCGTAGAATTTGGCACAACAGTACACAGCCCTCGGAAACAATAATTATGGCAAGATATTTCTCCATAGTATGACTGGCTGCATGGTGCAGTGGTAACATTCTTGCCTGTTGTGCCCAAGGTTGCAAGATCGAATCCTGGCGCAATCAGTTTGCATTTGGGGGTGCTTAAATGAAAGGGAGCCATGTAAGTGGAGATTTACTGGCATGCTACAGATCCCCTTTGGGGCAAACTTCCGGCACCCCAGCGTCTCTAAAAGCCTCTATAGTTAAAAGCAACTTAAAATAATTGTTCTTGATGTTGTTGTTGGTTATCATTATTATATCTCCATAGTATAATTCCTGAATGAAGATAAAGACCTATCCAGGATATTCATTTGCCCAGTGTAACTAGGTCAGTTCTCAACACTTTCTTTTAAAACATTAACAATGTTACGGAGGAACCATTCCAGGATGATATAGAGAAATCTAGACTTAGGTGGTATGGACATGTAAAACGAATGGAGGAGAAGAGGATACCCAGGAGGATACACGAGACAAAGTGGGAAAGAAAGAGACCGAGAGGAAGACCGAGAGACAGGTGGCTGAAGGGGGTGGAAGAAAGCGTAAAGAAGAGAGGAGAAGACTGGACAAGGGTGGAGGCTGAGAGATGGTGGGAAGACAGAAGACGTTGGAGAGGCTTGTGTTCCAAATAGACCCGGCCAGTGGCTGGAAACTGTGCAAGATGATGATGATGACACTGGTTATTAACCTGCATTATCAAACCATTATTAAAACCAGGCCACCATCTCTTGATCCATCCCCTTAACCCAAGATAAGTCGAGGGGGGAGCGCAGGGCTAACAAAAGATTTTCTCTAGCCGCCACTTGTGTTTCCTTTCTTCTGCTGACAGGTGCTGCCATCTAACTGACCGCCGATATGATATGAATTGAATAATGCTGGCAACGTCTTCCGCGCTAGCATCATAGAGAACTAGACAACTATTTCTTAATGAAGCAACACGATATCTAAGACTATATTCCGAAAATGAAAGTATATAATAATGTAATTACCTTAATTTCCTCATGGGTATCCAATATATTGTATTGCATATCACATCGTTTAATATCATGTGAAAAGATCCCATACGTTTAAAATAACATTCATTGTTTTCTACGGCACTCTTCGTTTATTTGTATAGTAAGGCATTTTGATTTACTTTATTTATGTCATCATCATCATCACCATCATCTTCATTTCCCCTTTTCCAGCTGACACCGTGTGTGGGCAAATATGGTTCTTCTCCACTTTGTTCTGTCGTTCCACCATTCCTCTTCCGACACGGTGTTCCAATCCAGGTTCCGTTTTCTAATGCTATTCTTCACCGAGTCCATCCAACGCATTCTTGGTCTTCCTCGTCCTCTCTTCCCTGTCATCCATCGTTCCAGTGCTCGTCTTGGTAGCCTTACTTCATTCATCCGTTTGACATGTCCAAACCATCTCAATCTGTTTTATTCCAGTTTGTCATTTAGTTTCTGTACTCCCAGTTCTTTCCGTATATCTTCATTTCTTACTCTGTCACTCCTAGTTTTTTGGACCATACTTCTCAGGAATTTCATTTCAGCCGCCTGTATTCTGCTCTCATCCCTCTTAGGATGTATTGTAGCCAAATCTGATCAAAAATAAATGAAAATGATCCATAAAGTAACAAACGAATACAAATAGAAACTTCTTAGTGCGAAAACTTGCGATAGATATCCGTGAGAGGGATGGAAAAGTCTTGATCTTTAGTGTGAGCACCACGCTAGCGTCTCGACCGATGACGTGACGTTAGTAGGTTCGACCGATGTTGGGTTAACAGCAGCTAAGATCAGCAAGAATTAACACATTGATGATGGGCTACGTTAATATACGAAGTTTTGTATTGGTGTGCGGGCGACCGGCTACGTAAATTAACGTTTTCTCACAGTGCTTCATTCTTGTGTAATTTTCTTCTCTCCGCCGTTCATTAATCGAAACACGTGTTATTTACAAACTACTGTCGACCAAAGTATTACATGCACTCGAGTTTGAAGGTTGTTTGTGAAGTAACCAATAGGCCTACATTGAATTCACATAATTTTTGTTGATCTATTTTACGTTAGCTCATGTAGGTTTGGAATTTTTAATTTATATTTTAATATTTTTTATCGCAGTTGGAACACTGCCCGTTTTAAAGCGTGTTTCAACCATGCGTCACATTTAAGAATTATTATCTCAAAACCCCAACATCAAAACGAATCCAAATTTTAATGCAATATACATTGGAATGTTTTATAACTGGTTTATTAATTTCAAATTTTGTTTGTCCAAGAAACAAAGTTGTTATTATTTTTGTAAGGTAACTTTTTCTCGGCTTAGGGTGGTTGTAAAATGTAGTTCTTGGTGGCGTTGTAATCCTTATACATTAAAAGGTTATGCTGTATGACTGTGAAATACGTAAATTAATTCACTTATTTTATATCGGTTTGTATTTGTACGGGAAAATTAGGCATGATTCAGCAGCTAGCCGATACGGGGAAAGATGTACAGCGTTGCCGAGGTGGGGCGAGGCACGCCATGACGCGTGATGGGCTCCATCTTGGCAACGCTGTACAGCTTTCCCCGTATCGGCTAGCTGCTGAACCATGCCTTATTTTCCCGTACAAATACAAACCGATATAAAATAAGTGAATTAATTTACGTGTTTCACAGTTATACAGCATAACCTTTTGATATATAAGGATTACAACGCTGAAACGTTTTGACTGGTCCTTACTTGCACTTTGAAATATTTACTCTGCCTAGGATATGTTGTTTTAATGGGCGCCAAGACCTCAACGCAATGTTGAAATCTAAATTTGTATTTAACAACACCTAGCTCTGGTAAAACACCTTCAAGAATCTATTCACTCAGTTCGTGGTATGATTTGATCATTAACCCAACTAACAATTGTATCAGGAGAAGGAATTGGTCAATATCTAATGCTACCTACTGAAAGCAAAGATTTCATGGTTAAAAGAAATGAATTTATTATATATAACAAGTATTGCAAAATTAATAATAAGAATAAGTTTGAATTTAAATTGGAGCGTTGCGATTTGAATATTAACGCTAGAAAATTACGTGAAAACGGATTTGGATAAATTACTGATTTTACTCTTATTCCCAAGCTATGAAGTTACTGAAATACTGAATATTAAACAAAGAGACGAGAGATTACGTAGTTCTGAGTCATTCGCGCTTACCACCGGAAATTGCCGTAGCATTTCCCTCGTACTGGATGTTGTAGAGAGCTTCCCACAGCCTCCTGGTCGTCGTCATCTTCTTCGTTAGATGATGAGATACTTGTAGATATGATAACTTATGGTCCGAATATCGGAACCAACCACACTGGTTAAGTTTTACAAAGATAGTCCTTGCCTCCACGGCGCGCAAACCATATATGCACTCGTCGCATCCCCTCTACGGAGCCGTCTTCCAGTCGCCCGGTCTCCACTGATTGGCTGTGCCACCACGCGCTACTCCCCTCCTCTGGGTCATTACACTCGGCGGGAGGATGATGTCGTTTACCGGTCCAGGCCAATTCGCCTTTTCTTGACGCTGGAACCCAGCTTGCATCATGCTACTCGACAAGATTAAGCCTGTAGCCGAATTCCCCGTGAATCATCTCTCTCAAAATACCCTAACTGACAAAACTCTGTAAAATTCCGTAATCATATAATTTTCTTACGATAATGTTGTTCGTAATAATTTGCTTGATAGTGTTTTCTATGACATAGAAAACCTATCTGATTACTTATAATTTTATAAAAAATGCTCCAAAGAAATACCTTAATAATAATAATAAGTTAATAATAATAATAAGTTACATGAAAACTTCTCTTGGCTGAACAATTTGCCAAGTAAATAAATATAGAATGGCTTCCTACTGACTTATGCCAGTTGCGTAAAATCCCCTCGAAAAACACGTTACATATTGACCAAGAACTACATTTTCCAACCAACCCAGGCCGAGAAATAGTTACCTTACAAAAATTATAACTGTGTTTCTTGGAGACACAGAATTTTGAAATTGATAAACCAGTTATACAACATTCCAATGTATGTTGTGTTAAAATTTGGATTCGATCTGATGACGGGTTTTTGAGATAATTCTTAAATTTCACGCATGGTTGAAACACGCTTAAAAACGGGCATTTTTGTGTTCCAACTGCGATAAAAAATATTAAAAAATAAATTAAAAATGTCAAACCTACATCGACTAAAGTAAAATAGAACGACTAAAATGATGATGTTATTGGATTTTATGTAGGTTTATTGGTTACTTCACTAACAACCTTCAAACTCGAGTGCACATAATATTTTGGTCGACAGTAATGTCTTTGTTGATCGAAATGCTGATGTATACATTGTTGTCTCGATAATGCTTTCGGTACAGGAAGAGAGGTTTTATAACACTCAGTTACCGCGTGTATTGTCAAGGGTTAGCATGGCGCGCGGAACAGACAGGGCGATAATCAGTTCAGACGAGTCTGTTGACGATAATAATACGAGTGAAAATGACAATGATAGCAGTGAAAGTAGTGAAGATGAGGTTGATGGATGGACAAGTAAGTAAAATTACAGGTATTTATATTTCATTTTACTTCTCATGCTAGGTGTGCTTCTGTTGCCCAGTCCCCAGTTAAGAATAGAGTAGCGCGCACCTGGACAACAATGTGTTAAAACGGTGATGATACATATTTAACATCCGTTTTAAGAACTGTAGTTTATCAGGTGTAGGGGTTCAGTTTTCGCTTCTAAGAGTTCTTCAACATGCCAGTAAATTTACTGAAATAGATCTCTCACATTTAAATTTCCTGAAATACCAACAGACTACTAGCATTTGATCCTGCCACCTCGAATACAATACACAAGATAGCTTTGGAATCTAACCCAGCAAGTTACTTAAACCTCAAGACATCAGGAAGTTGACAGCTTGATAAGTTCTTACCTTGCTGCTTGTGCTGCCGAAGTCTATCTATTACTTTCTGTATGTTACTAGAAAGATTATCATGCTGCACTTTTTAAAATGAAAATTCAAAAGGTTTGGGCATATTTTAATAAAACATTGCTGTTTTAGTGTATATTGGCACATAAGGTAGTCCAATTCACACAATAAAAGGTAGTACAGAGTTCCATATAATATGGCATCTTCAAAATACAATCTATATACGATTAAGAACTCCATAAAGAGCCTTAAAAACTTATCGAATAATTGGCAAAACTTACGATGCAGGTAGGATATGCCTCAGAAGAGGCACTTTATAGGAATGTCTTCTGAGGAAGTTTAGGAGTGAGTCTTCCCAGTGTACCATTTTGCCAAGTATCAGCATGATGGGAATAGTTGGAAGCCCTATTAGAAGCACCAATGGGTCAGCTTGCTCCATTGCATTCATCCCCTCTTTATGACCAACAACCTGCAAAGATTATATTTTGTTACACACTTACAAGACTCAACAGCTCCTACAAAGTAGTTATAGTTATTGTTGTTTTAAGGGAGGAACTACGAGGTCATCTGCTCCTACAAAGTAGCGCTTAGTTATCTTCCTTCATACCCTAAGCTCGTGTGATGAAGTAGAATCAAACTTAAAACCAGCATCTCACCAGATTTTTAATACAAGGCTACACAAGTAAGTTTAGACGTTTAAAACATTTCCTGTCAGGTGATGTATTATCGTTTAGGGTTTGTGGTTTAGAGAATTGTCGATACATGAAAAATTCTACTCAATCTCATACATTGATGTATCTTTATATTTTATGATCTATACCATGGTCAACGAAAAAGTCTGGCCATGGTGCATGAACAGGTAAGGTAAAGACAAGTACTGTACTTTAAATGAAAATTAATTTTGTTATCCTCCTAATCAATACAACTTGTGTTGAAAGCAAAATTAATTTTAATTTCAATTACTGTATATTGTCAATATGGATCACTATGGATATTAGTAATAATATAGTATTCCTAAAGTCAAGTACTTCCAGGCGCCCAGCCCTCATTCCTAGTGCATGTCTTTTATTTTCAATTGTTCTCTTTATGTTATATTTATGTCAGGTTGGCTTTGCTGTAGCAGACATTTTACACTTCTTTCACTAATTTCAAGACATCTAAAATGAAGTATCAAATCATCTGCTTGGAATTTAGTTAATTAATGATTCCAAGAACTGGATTTTCACGGCTGCAATAATGAGAAAAGGAAAGCTAAAGCCTTAGCTATTTGGTTGTGTTATGTCCAAATAGTTCACACCATGCAGATGGAAATTAAAGATTTAAAATGTCTAACCCTGTGACCTCTGGCTTTAGATGCCAGTGCTCGGACCACAGAGCTAAGGAGGGATACTTTAATTCTCACGTGGCAATGATACTCTTAAGACGCTGGCCTACACCAGCTCATCACAATGAAATGTATAGACTTACTAGCAGAAGTACCCGTTCTTCGAACGGTCTTCGGTGTTAACACCAGACATTATCAATTGAGCTACTGTTGCAATGGTTAGCGGTTTGTCATTCCTTCATAAGTTTATCAGAGCGAAGTTAATTGTCTGGGAATATCACACACACTGTTAATTTAAGGGCCTTAAAATGTGATTTTCGGAGACCCTTTATACGTAGACTTCCCAATTTTGTGTCTCACATTGAGAAGCACAACATACATATGCTTTGGTCGTCCTTCTAGGATAATTTTTATATTTCGCCTATTTTAGCATGTATTTTGAAAAGTTTTTCCCTATACCCACCCTTCTATGAAAAGTATGGTGAAGAGTCTTATAAATGATTGGTGTATTGACTCTCATGGATACCATACCTAATTTTACGATGCATCAAGCATCCGAACATGAGTTATAGGCGTACATAAAGATACACAGTAAGACAGACAATTCCACTGTCTACAACATATCACCCAGATGTCACAATATGGGTATATCTACCATACAGTATCAAACAAAATCATCCTTACGATGAACCCGTATGTCGACAAAAAAATTATTAGTTAAAATGTGCTCTCAAACTAAATTCATATAACGTGTACTTCTTGACGAGAAATAAAATTGAAAGCCTCGTAGACGAAACGCAATACACGTCACATAAAATCTGACCCTCACCGTTGTGTTAGGTCCCCATCCACAGGAAGACCCCTTTAATAAATTATAAAGGCTTGTGGTACAGGAAAATTCGGGTTCTTTAGCTTAAAATGGCCCAAATTCCTAAAAGCCGCAAAAATGCTGATTCAATTCAGGAATGTTTGAAAGTAATGTTGCTGTTTGGAGATATAGGCTAATACACCTTCTGTACGATATACCGCACGTGAAAATTGCGTGAAAATATTCTAGGGTACCCCTTGACCCCCTTAATTGCATTGATAAATTATACATTCTAAGTTGGTTCCGTGATAACCTTATAGCCATTTGAAAACTTTCACAGAAATGTAATAAATGGAGTGGCATTGCTTCTTACAGAAATAGATGGAAAGTTGGATGTCACCCCTTGAGATATTGTTGTCATGGTTACCGACTTGCATTCCTTCATTAGTTTATTAAATTAATTTAAATTAGTTTTCTGGGAATATATCAGAAACTGTTGGTTTTAGAGCCTTATAATGTAGGTTTCGAGGACCCTTTAGGACCCCAAGTTTTGTTTCTGGCACCGAGAGGCTTTGTCTCGTCATTGTGTGCCATAATATAATGATGATAATAATAATAATAATATCGTATGGCCTCGGGTGCCTGGTGCAAGCTTTGTTAATTGACACCCAGAGGGTAGCTTGCATGTCGAATTTCGTAGTTCCTTTGAATGCTATGAAAGTCAAAGAGGTTAAATATCTAAACTCCTTGACACTACAGCGCTTTCAAGTAGAGAATGGAGGAACTTTGTGTTGGCGGAAAATCTCGAGATTAATTTTGCCATTGAACACGGCCTACTGAATTCAAATGGGTTCTTTAACATGCCAACAACATATGACATTGAGTATCGTGATTTTTGTCGCCTTCAAAAATCACTTACCATGGCCAGGGGCGAACCTGCAATCTTGGGGTTGGTAGTCCGACACTATAACCACTCACCCACCGTGGCAAGCACATAATAATAATAATAATACAGTATTAATATAATATAGGGATATGATATAATAGACCTTCTGTACCACAGCTGCAGGTGTAAATCCTGTGAAGAAATTCTAGAGTACCCCTGACCCCCTTAAAGGCATTAGACGTATTGAAGAATTTTACAGCATAATTTGGTTCCGTGATAACCTTCTAGCCGTTTGAAAACTTTCACAGTAAAGTAATAAATTGAATTGCATTGCATCTTACAGCAATAGATGTACCTCTGAGATTCTGTCGCCATGGTTACCGGCTTGCATTAGTTCTTTAGTTTATTAAATTAAATTAGTTTTCTGGGAATATCTCAAAAATGATTGGTTTTAGGGCCTTAAAATATGGTTTTCGTTTGTTTCTCATATTGAGGGGCTGAAAATGAGCTTTGTCTCGTCCTTTTACGCCTATTTGAGCATGTATTTTAAGGGGGTAGGCCCCCTGTTATGAGAGGTATGGTGAAGAGTTACATCAATGATTAGTGTCGTGCCTAGTCTGATGGATATCTGTACCAAATTTTACGTTGATACACCCAGCCGTTCTGGAGTTATAAGGGAACAAAGTTGTCCACAGACAGACAAAAAATTTATTTTCGCACGCATCCATCATAAAACAGTCTGAAATGCGTATATAACGCAAATTTCCATAGAAATTCAGAAAAAAAAACAGACAATATATAATATATAGAGAGAGAGATTTTCGCACGTTTGCTCAACAATGATGCGTCTAACATGAGAGTTATCCTAAAATCCACAATGGGAGGCAAGGTACGCCACAATGATCAATAAAGTTAACTGTGAAATTCAAATACTTGAATAATCTTAAAATATCTTGGGTTAGTCGAGCAGCTTAAGGGTAACTGTAGGGAGAGGAGGCATAGGAATTTGCTTTCAAAAAGACACCCCCAAAATTAGTTTTAAATATGCCATTGCTGATAAAACATAGGTATATTGTAAGTTGTAACTTTTCTGTTGGTCAACACAAATGTGTCCATACACCACTTGTATTAGTCTCTCATGCCTCAGTACTTTCAAACCTAGTTAGTTACAATCTGCTAACAGATGCCGCACGTAACGGTTCAGACTGAAGCACTCTGTAGCAAGGAAGATGGGAGTAGACATGCGAAAGCATAATGGCTGTGCTCAGATAAGTAACCATGTATATTTATTTATTTACATAGTTTACGCCCACATTGGAGCACTTAAATCAATCCATATACACTACAGTCTTTACAATATTAGTTGTAATGGCTTCTCAACTTCCTCTTCTCCGTCCAGAGCTTCTTTAATCTCTCCGACCTGGCCGCCCTCTCTTCATTTGTAATGGTGTACTGTTTTCGTTTGACTGTTTTTAATTTCAATCTTGTATCCCTACTTCTCAGAATCCTCTTCTCTTTTCTCTCTGCAATTTGTTTCCTTGTAACATTTAGCTCGTTTAAATTATTCTGGACCTCAACGAACCAGTTGTTCTTGGTTTTACTTTTCCAAAAGAAATTTTAGAATTGTTTCAGTAGTCTGGTGTCTGGTAGTCTTACTATGTGGCTGAAAAAGGCAATTCTCCTTTTCCGCATTGTATCCACAATAGATTCATTTTCCCGATAAACTATTTCATTAGGCAGCAGTCTCCATTGTCCATTTACTTGATGTTTTTTATTGATGATTGTCCTGATGATCCTTCTATTTTTTTGGATTTTATCTGTTGTTGCTTTGGTATTCATCTTAAACAGGGTTTCACTTGCATAAGTTGCTTCAGGTTTAACTACTGAACCATAGTGTTTGAATTTGGCGTTCATCGAGAGAGATTTCTTCTTATAAGTTGACCTTGTGACTCGTTGTGCTTGTCTCAGTTTTGTTGTTCTGTACTCTATTGCGGATTTCTCATTTAGGTTCCAAGTAATAGTTTCCCCAAGATACTTGAACTTTTTTACAACCTTAATTTGTTTGTTATCATTTAGCCACCTCGAAGGTTGGCATAATCTCTGTCTTTTCAAATGAAATTTGTAATCCCACTTTTGCTGCAATGTTTTCCAGTTGTTCAATTTGGACTTTAGCCTCTTCCACATCATTTGCCAGTAGTGCAAGATCGTCTGCAAATGCCAGGCAGTTTAGTTTAATATTTCTACCAATCTTGATGTTTGGTTGGCATTTCTTTCTCCATTCTCTCATGACCTTCTCCAGTACACAATTAAACAAAATAGGTGAGAGACCATCCCCCTGCCGAAGGCCGGTTGTGATTGTAAATGGTTTTGACAATTCTCTTCTAAATTTAACTTTTGCTTTAGTATTCTTGAGAGTCATTCCAATAAGGTTGATCAATTTCCTGTGAACACCAAATTCTTGAAGAGTATTCAGTAATGACTTCCGATGAATAATGTCATAAGCTTTTTTGAAGTCGACAAAAGTGATGACTAGGTTCTTACTTCGAACTCTGTGATGTTTCATAAACCCACTTAAGACTGATGATTTGATATGGACAACTTCTGCCTGGCCGAAATCCTCCTTGGTACTCTCCAAGTTCTTGGTCCAGTTGTTCCTGTATTCTTGAGTGAAGAATTTTTGAAAAGATCTTATATGTGGCAACAACCAGGGATATTCCTCTAAAATTATTGGGATCTGACCTATCACCTTTCTTGTGTAGGGGGTGGATTATTGCTGTGTTCCATTCCTCAGGCAATTTTTCAGAGTTCCATATGTCAATAATACGTTTATGTAAGTTTCGGAGAGTTTGATCATTTGCATTCTTCCATAATTCTGCAACCAACTGATTTTCTCCTGCTGCATTATAGTTCTTGAGCAAGTTAACGGCTTTGATCACTTCCTCATATGTTGGTGGAATAACCTTTTCTAGTGGTTTTTTGTTTATAGGTTTGGGGTCAAACTCCAGATTTTCTCTTGGGTCTTCGCAGTTGAGTAATTTTTTGAAGTAGACTGCCAAGATATTTGCATTGTCTTGGTTGTTATGTGCCATTTTCCCATTTTCATTTCTCAGCATAAGTGTAGGTGGGGTATACAGGGTCTTTCATATAAAGTAAGAACGCCAAGTGGCGGGTTTGTTATCCGCTAGTGTGGTGGCCTTGACCGAGCTTGTGGCGAGCCGTGGCCCCCT
The DNA here is from genome assembly GCA_946902985.2 of Meconema thalassinum. Taxonomy (NCBI): domain Eukaryota; kingdom Metazoa; phylum Arthropoda; class Insecta; order Orthoptera; family Tettigoniidae; genus Meconema; species Meconema thalassinum. Next base: position 185,393,097 of record OX336393.1, read on the forward strand.
GCTTTAAGCGTGTGTACAATCCTCTATGAAATATTACCTTATAAAAGTTGCTGGAAGTGTCGTCCTTCCTGGGTTATACAGGCATTGTATCTGGTAACCACATTTTGGCTGACGCGAGTGAGTCATGCCACTGTAGTTTTTCTGATTTTTTATTTTGAGTTTTTTATTGAGCACTGAACCAGTAGTGTCAAAGTTATTTACAATTACGTGAATCTGTGCTAGTGAAGGTGGCACTTCATCAGGAAATTGCTGAACAAATGCATCACGTACCCACGGAGCCGAATCGTAATTAAAATAAATTTTACATACAAAAATACGATGTTGCAATGATAACCGTCTCAACATGTTAGCAACTGTGGTTCAGACTGGCGACTGACAACACCTGCACGCTTATTGCAAGGTCAAGTTTGTACAATGCGCGCGCTTTCAATACTACAGCAGGGGGCCGTGGCGCATCACAAGCTTGGTCAAGCCGGCTTCAGCAGCGAATGACAAAACCGCCGCTCGCCGTTCTTACTTTATATGAAAGACCCTGTACTTAGACTGATACTGTTTAAACGTCTTGTAATAATCCCTTGATTTATGTTGCTTGAATGATTCATCTGTTGGTCTGAGAATTTCATTCTGATGATTCCTTTTAATTCTTCGAATTTCTTTAGCTGCTTGTCTTCTAGCATTAGTTAGTTCTGTTCTGGATTCGTCTGTTTTTCTTTGTTGATCATTTAACCATGCTTTGTGCCTCATTTGAATTGTCTTATCGCACTCCTCGTTCCACCAAGCATGTTTCTTCCTCCTTTTAATGGGAGCAAGTTCTTCAGCTACTGATTTCTGTTGGTGAGAACGGCACCTGCCGGTATCGACCTCCATCCTGATCGATAGGCGCAACTAGCGCCCTCAACTAACTTTCAAACAGTTTATTTTATGATCTGTTCATGGCACAACGCATTTAAACAGTTCATGTATTTTGTGTTAAATAAATCAGTTGAGTTACATTTAAACGAGCGTTACATTTCATTGCCGCTTTAAAACCTCTAATAGGTTATGGACCCAGAACGATTGGCTCAGATTTAAATTAACTGAAAACTGGAAACAGCGGACACACAAAGAGAAGAACGCGTTGAATCGGCAGACATCTTCCTCTCTCGAGAAACTTCTGGACATCGACAAAGCGAGAAGGAACAAACTCCGTCTTCTCGAATATTGTGTGCTTGATCGTGAGTGAACAGTGAAAAAGCCAAATCGCGAGTGTTTGGACAATAACCGCGACGCGAATTTTGGCTTATTGCGAGTGTTTTGGACTGTAACAAGTGACGCAAGAAAACATGCTTAACGTGCGAGTTGTGTACAAACGCGCACGACACGAAATTCCGTAGGCCTATTTGCGAGTGTTCCGGACAATAGCATGCGACGCAAAGTGTATGGCCGGTTGTGAGTGTTTCAAACAATAACACGCGGCACAGCAAATTTATTGTGAACAATCGTGAGTGGTCCGGACATTAACACGCGGCACGATTGAAGTGAGACAATGAATTCAAACGGTGTAGTGCGCATCGAGGCCTTAGGGCACGATAATTACGACACCTGGAAAATGCAAATGCGCGCAATTCTGATAAAGAATGACTCGTGGGGTGATGTCAACTGCCAGATCGTCAAACCCGAACCGGGTGAGGACAATGCAGCCCAAGCAACCGAGTGGACGACTAGGGATGAAAAGGCCATGTCAGACCTAATCCTGTCCATCGGACCAAGCCAGCTCAAGTTGGTGAAGATCTGCAGGACATCAAGCGAGATATGGCAGAAACTTGAGGATACGTTTCAGTCGAAGGGGCCGGCTCGCAAGGCCACGTTATTGATGAGTCTAACCTTGCAAAAGATGACTGAAGGTGGCGACATCCGTGAGCACCTCAACAACTACTTTGACTGTGTCGACAAGTTGGCTGACATGGATGTAGTTATTAACCCAGACCAACTTACCATCATGATGCTGTACAGTTTGCCGGCAAGTTTTGAAAAATTCAAAATTGCCATCGAGAGCCGGGACGATCTACCGAAGCCTGAGAATCTACGTACGAAGATAATCGAAGACCACGATGCCAGAGTTGCCTCGTCAACACCGATGGAAAATCAAGGCGCCATGTACGTGAAGAAAAAAGGTCCTTCAAGGAAACCATAGTCGAAGCCTCAAAACAAAAACCACAGCTACTCCGGTGGTAAGAGTGACAAGGAGAAATCGTTTCCGTTCAAATGCTCGAAGTGCGGAATCAAGGGACATAAGGCAGTGGACTGCAATGTTAAGGTCAACAAAAATCAGCTGTCGGACGTGTCACTCTTATCAGTTGAGGAACCTGATACGTGCCAGATCGCGACGAGCAGCGTCGAAAACCTGTGGTGTCTCGACAGTGGGTGCACGTCTCAACTGTGCGGTGATGCGACTGTGTTTACAGAGATGGACAAGGGCGAGACTGGCAAGCTGAAGTTAGCGAGCAGCGTAACCGCAGAGATAAAGGCCCGAGGAACTGCAAAAATTGCAACAAGTGTAGACGGTAAAACTTGCAACGTTACTCTTAATGAGATTTTGCACGTTCCTGAGATCCGCACTAATCTCTTATCAGTCTCGAAGTTGACAGACCGTGGTTTCTCGGTTGTTTTTGGCAAAGAGAAGGCGGAAGTTTTCGACCAGAATGGACTGACGAGGTTAGTTGCAAAGCGCAAGGACAATCTGTACTACGTACAGGGCACCACACTTGAAAAATGTCGAAACGCAGTGTCAGAAGACAAGCGCGACGAGAATGTGGCGCAGCTGTGGCATCAAAGGATGGGTCACGTCAACTTTCGTGATCTTGATACGGCAGTGAAGAGCGGATCCATTCGAGGTGTGCAACTAAAAGGGAGATGTGGAGATCTAACGTGTGACATTTGCACGAAATGCAAAATGACTCGAATACCTTTCCGGAAACAGTCAAATCGTGTGACCGGTAAGCTCGATATTATTCACACAGACGTTTGTGGCCCTGTGGGTGTTGTGTCGAACGGTGGATCCAAGTACATGATCACATTTACGGACGACTACTCGAGATGGACAGAGGTACGGTTTATGAAGACGAAGTGCGAGGCGTTACAAATGTTCCGAGAGTACAAGGCTTTCGTCGAGAAGCAGCACGGTCTGAAAATAAAGTGCGTACAGTCCGACAATGGACGTGAATATGTCAACAGGGAATTTGACGAGTTCTTGAAATCTGAGGGGATCGAGCGCCGTCTCACAACACCATATACGCCTGAACAAAATGGTGTGGCCGAGAGGAAAAATCGGACCCTTGAAGAGGCAGCACGATGTTTACTCCTGCAATCTGGCCTACCGATGACATTCTGGGTGGAGGCGAGCAACACCGCAAATTATCTGAGGAACCGATGTCCAACCAAAAAGCTTAACGGGAAGACTCCATTTGAGCGCTGGTTTGACAGAACTCCGACTGCACACTATTTCAAGGACTTTGGGAGCAAGGTGTTCTGCCTGGACAAGACCCCAAACAAGGGGAAGTTTAGCCCTCGCTCAAAAGAGGGAATTTTTGTTGGATATTCGGAGCAGTCGAAGGCTTATCGCATCTGGATTCCTGAAACGAAGAAGATCGAGATCACGAGAGATGTTGTTTTTCGTGAGAGATGACCGCGCCTAAGAAATCAGTAGATGATCTGTTCCCGCGTGACTTTGCGGACAAGGTACGCATTGAACCAGAGGATCCGATCCATGAACTGGAGTTCGAGCTGGTGTCGAGAGACGAAGTTCTGGCAGAAAACCAACCTGATGTTGCTGAATGGGAATTCCCCGATGGCTTCATAGGCTTTCCTGCCGACGATTACTTTTTTGAACCGGAGATCCAATCCGATGAGCAACAAGCGGCATCATCTAGGAGAAGAGGCGGACGGCCTCGTTTGATTAGAACTGGAAAATCTGGGCAACCCCGCAAGGACTACGGTGATCAACCAGGGGAAGCGGCTAACGTCGCTGAAATCCCAGTGACCCAGGCTATCTCTCTGCGTGGATCGAAGCAATGTCAGAAGAAGCAGTTTCACTGATTCGGAACAATACATGGAAGCTGGTCGACCGTTCCGAGGGGCAACGTGTGATAGGAAGCAGATTCGTTCTCCAGAATAAGTTTAACCCTGACGGCACTATCAGCAAGTGGAAGGCGCGCGTGGTAGCGAGGGGTTTCACGCAGAGACCAGGAATAAGAGTTTCACGACACGTTCGCTCCAGTCGCAAGGCTGAGCACAATAAGGACTGCGGTGGCGTTAGCTGTACAAGATAATCTAAAGATCCGACAGCTAGACGTCAAGACGGCGTACTTGAACGGAGAAGTCGAGGAGCAAATCTTCATGGAGGCCCCGGACCACTTTGAGGACGTTCTTGCCCATACCGTTCAAGACGAGTCGGTTGACGAGACTGTGCGAAAGACCGCAGATGAGATGCTGGAGAAGTTGACCAATCGTGACATGGTGTGCTCACTAAACAAAGCGTTGTACGGACTGCGACAGGCAGGACGCGCTTGGTATCACCGTCTCGAGGAAGAGATGAAAAATCTCAAGGCGACTCGCTCGGATGCAGATCCATGCATGTACCACATCGGACCGGTCGAAGATAGGATTTATATAATCACCTATGTCGACGACATGATGATCATGGCTCGAGACGACAAGAAGATCGACGTGGTGAGAGACTTTCTGAATACCAAGTTCGAGATCAAGGACTTGGGGGACGTGCGGTATTGTCTGGGGCTGGAGTTCGAGAGGAGCGCCAACCAGATGAAACTCAGCCAGAAAGGATACATAGACGAGGTCCTGGAGAGATTCGGAATGGCAGAGTGCAGGCCTGTCAGCACTCCCATTGATCCAGGTACGAAGCTGCAGAAGGAAGACTTGAACCCTGGCGAACAAGCGGAGAGCATCCCCTACTGACAGTTGATAGGAGCTCTAATGTACCTGTCAGTGGGAACGAGGCCGGATATATCCCATGCAGTCAGTTCTCTCTCTCAGTTCAACGACTGTCTCGGACAGCAGCACTAGAAGGCTGCAAAACGTGTCTTGCGATACCTCGCTAACACACGTGATCTCGGCCTCATGTACTCCAAATCCAGCGGTCCAGCGGTGATGTACGTGGACGCTGACTAGGGAAGCTGCCTGGTGGATCGAAAATCGTACACCGGATTAGCGTTCACACTAGGCGGCGCTGCAGTGAGTTGGGAGTCCAGGAAGCAGCCTACTGTGGCCCTGTCGTCGACGGAGGCCGAATACATGGCCTTGACAGAAGCAACCAAGGAAGCTCTACACTTGAGGAAACTCCTGAAAGACTTCGGAAAACCGATAGATGTTGTCCCAGTGAAGAACGACAATGTAGGTGCGCAGAAGCTGACGTCGAATCCTATGTTTCATTCACGGACGAAGCACATCGACATCAGGCACCATTTCGTCCGAGATGCCGTGGCCAAAAAGGTGGTTTCGGTGGAGTACACTCCAACGGATGAGATGCCTGCCGACATATTGACAAAAGGATTGTCAAGGCCCAAGCACGAGAAATGTGCTCAAAGCCTTGGCTTGAGACCACATGCAGCAGGATAACTCCGGCTGTTGGTCGAGGGGAAGTGATGGTGAGAACGGCACCTGCCGGTATCGACCTCCATCCTGATCAATAGGCGCAACTAGCGCCCTCAACTAACTTTTAAACAGTTCGTTTTATGAACTGTTCACGGCACAACGCATTTAAACAGTTCATGTATTTTGTGTTAAATAAATCAGTTGAGTTACATTTAAACGAGCGTTACATTTCATTGCCGCTTTAAAACCTCTAATAATTTCAATTTATTAATTATCACCTCTAAGTCATCACTTAGTTGAGTTTTAGATCTCTCCAAGTATGGTTGGTTGGTTCTTAAGTTTAGGGGCTGCGACAACGCGGTCATGTAGCCCCGTGTACTTTGGGTGTGTGTAGAATCTGTCTGATAACCGGTGTTAATTGTGATGACTGTAATAGTGTGGGTTATCAGTCTTTTTTTAATTTAAGTACTGCAACTTAGAATTTTTCAAATAGTTCCTACTTTTGCCGCCAAGCGCCACCGTCAACGACTACTAGGCCAAGTTCGAAACTCAGCTACTAGACGCCACCACAGTCGGCTCTTGGCAACGAACATAGAAATCTACGAGCGTTGTTTACATTAACCTATCCAATTTAGCTTCACACAGGTGCAATTAGTGGAAGGTTCTTTAACAAGCCATAAATCTATGACATGGGACCGCTGGCTTTACTTCCCCTCCGAAGGAAGGCATACTGAGGGATTTTTAACGCTCTTAAAAAATCCGACGGCTTCGGCCGGGTTTGAACCCGCTATCTTGGGCATAGAAGCTCAGCATGCTACCGACTATGCCACCGAAGCCGCTACTCTCTCCAAGTGTACTTTTTTGTTCATTAAATAAGTGGGATCATAATTTTTCTTCCTATTGGAATGGGCAGGCTTACGCTTTCTCTTAGGTGTTAGCTTTATTTTTATTTTGGATATGTAATGATCTGAATCAATGTCCACTCCACGGAGAACTTTGACATATATATAATACAATGTATGTTACAAATAATTCAGCGAATTTGAAAAGATCCACACTTTTTAAATAAAGAAAATCCACTCTCGTAACAAAAATGAGGCAATGAATGCATACAGGAAGGAATAATTTGGGAATTATATTGTAGGGGAAGGATGCACCATGTGCTATTTCTCAATCAACCGAGGCCTCAAAACACGAAGTATTATAGGGTTCTATCCCATCTTAAAGACAGGTTACAAGCATTTATGGATGTTGTCTAGGCTGTGGCAGATGGGTTAAATAGTTCCAGAATCCATAACATACACCACTTGTATTAGTCTTTCATGCCTCAGTACTTTCAAACCAAGTTAGTTACAATCTGCTAACAGATGCCGCACGCAACGGTTCAGACTGACCCACTCTGTAGCAAGGAAGTTGGGAGTAGACATGCAAAAGGTTGGTTGGTTCCTCAGTTTAGGGGCTGCGACAACGCGGTCATGTAGCCCCATGTACTTTGGGTGTGTGTAGAATCTGTCCGATAACCGGTGTTGTCATGGTTGTATTAGTGTGTGTATCTGTTTTTTTAATTTAAGTACAGACTGCAGACTGAATTTTTCAAATAGTTCCTACTTCTGCCGCCAGACGCCACCGTCAACTACTACTAGGCCCAGTTCAGAACTTAGCTACTAGACGCCACTGCAGTCGGCTCTTGGCAACGAACGTAGAAACCTAAGAGCGTTGTTTACATTCTTAACCTATCCAATTTAGCTTCACACAGGTGTAATTAGTGGAAGGTTCTTTAACATGCCATAAATCTATGACATGGGACCGCCGGCTTTACTTCCCCTCCGAAGGAAGGCATACTGAGGGATTTTTAACGCTCTTAAAAAAACCGACGGCTTCGGCCGGCATAATGGCTGTGCTCAGATAAGTAACCATATATATAATAGAATTGAAGTGCATGTTCTAATTTTATTTTTTTAATCCATTATATTGTGTTGTTCTAACTGTATACACGTGCATAATACTCATACATAGTTCACAAACCCTCATTAAACAAAGTAACCTTATATAACGAGATTCAAACTGCAAATCTTAATATACCGTATTTGCTCGCGTATATCTCGCCCCCGCGTATATCTCGCACCCCTTTTTCTTATTTGAAATTTTGGGGGAAAACAAAGTACTCGCATATATCTCGCATTCATTTCTGACGCACAGCGAGTTCAAGTGAGCACGGAAACTGTGAATAGCTGTAGTACGGAAGACAATCAGATAAGTAGTTAGCCTAAAATTTTATAGTTTAACCATAGTTTACAACCATATAATCTCTCTAAAGTACAATCTCCGGATAGCCATCACCATTTAGCATTTCACCTAACATATATACTGCATTTAGCATACACTGACAGTTGCAGTACCAATACTGCAACTAAATAATTGTACATATTGTAAATATTTTCACCTGTATTTCAAACATAGATTTTATAGCCTAAGTGTATTGGATCTGATGATCATCCTAGTGTTTTATTAATCTCATGTAATTTATTTCAGGATTAGGGCATAACCCATCTCTTTTGGGTACATTCGTGTTGACCGACTGAAAAGCACTAAACTCTTGTTTACTAACAGGAAGAGCAAGCAACGAGTTGATCCGAACTTGTCCGATACGAGCCTTGTACATGTTCGAATTAGCGATTAGTGCGCCACAACAGTCATCAATACGCAATATTATTGTTCGTTTTGGTGGCAGAGGTTTCCTTTATTGTCGTCTGTCAGTTGCCCTGTAGACATCAGTACCGGTACTCCGACTCTGCGTTCCAGTGTTGGTTTTCAGTTAAGTGTGCTTGTTTCCTTGTGTACGTCGATGTTATGGAGAAACGTGGAAGTTTTATGGCTGGGTTTAAACTCAAAGTGATAAACTACGAAGAAGAACATGGTAATAGAGCTACTGGACGAGAATTCAGTGAGACTGAGTTTAATGTTCGCTACTGGCATAAACAGAAAGCTGCGCTAGAAACCACCAACCAAACACGCAAAGCATTCAGAGGGCCAAAAACTGGTAAGTTTTCTGAGCTGGAAGACGAGTTGCTTAATTACGTCACGGAGTTGCGAAATGATGGCTATAGTATCTCGCACGAGATGCTATATTTCAAAGCGCACGAACTAGCGAATAAACGAGATATCAGCTGTTCGGATCTAAAAGCGAGCCGGGGTCGGATCCGTAGACTCATGAAAAGAAAAGGCTTGTGTCTGAGAAGGTGAACATCTCTTTGTCAGAGAATGCCGACTGATTTTTATGACAAAATTATCGAGTTTCATCGCCATGTGATAGCAATGCGGGAGAGAAACAATTACCTGCTATCTCAAATTGGCAACGCAGATCAGACTCCGATCAACTTCGACATCAAGATTATCTGGAGGGTTTTCCATTCTTTAGGTCCGTATTGACGTTTACAATTCAAGCTAATGGGATAGGGAATCTCCGCCCAATCAATACCTTGGTATTGATTGGGCGGAGATTCCCTATCCCATTAGCTTCAACTTCGACATGCCATCCAACACTACCATAAACAAGAAGGGAGAATCTAGCGCCCTTGTACGTACAACTGGGTGTTAGAAACAGCGCTGCACAGTCATGCTAGCAGTAATCGCGGACGGAAGAAAATTGCCACTATATGTTATTTTTAAAAGAAAAACAATACCTAAAGCGAAGTTTCCCAAAGGCATTCATGTTCGTGTGTAAGAGAAAGGATGGATGGATACAGCTCTAGTGCAGGACTGGGTCCGTACAGTGTGGGGAGCACGGCCAGGGGCATTGCTTTGACGCCCGGCAATGCTAGTGTGGGACAGTTTCCGCAGACACTTGGTGGAAGACGAGAAGAAACTTCTTCAAGAAATGAAAACCGATCTTGTTGTAATTCCTGATGGACTCACACATTGTCTACAGCCCTTAGATGTTTCCGTCAATAAGCCCTTCAAGGACAACAATCGTAAATTGTACGCCGAATGTAATACTCGAATACCACCCGCACATTTTTAAACAAATTCGGACGTAAAAATTTGGGGTGCGGGTCTTATTTGAGTCGTCCAAATTTGAAAGATCTAAATTGCCCGCCACGCGCGATATCGGGTGTTGCGAGTATCCGCTAGATGGTACTAGCCTTCTTCCGGCTATAACTTTGTTTTACCGTAAGCACGCGGCGTCAAACAGTCACGCGCACGTTCTCCGAGTGTAAACATGAATGCTACGAACCGTTTGCAGTCATTTACTGTGGGTGAGAAATTGAAAGTTGTGAGGGAAGCTGAAGTTATTGGAAATCGTGCCCGGTCGGAAATATGATATTGACGAGTCATGTATTCGTGATTGAGCGGGATGACGTCTATGCTACAACCACTGGATGTCTGTGTGAACCGCCCGTTCAAAGCAGCCTTGAAACAGATGTATACGGAGCGGATGGCGGCTGATAAGCACACACTAACTCCAACTGGTCGTATTCAGCGCCCAGAAGTTCAGCTGCTGTGTTCGTGGATTTTGACAGCATGGAATCGTATCTCTGGAGATCTCATACGGAAGGGCTTCAAGAAATGTAGTATTTCGAATGCTATGGATGGCAGTGATGACGACATTTAGTAGGAAAGTGATGGTGATAAAAGTTCCGAAGTTGGTACTTCTGATGACGATGAATGAAGTGTTTGTGTACTTTTATTTGTATTTTTAATCGTTTGATGTGTGTTATTTTAGGACCACTTCAAAACTGCTGGAAACTATTTTGGATAGATGCTATTCCGTTTATTTAGTTAAGATTGTAAATAATTTTGAGTAAAAAAAATTTTTTTTTTAAATTTTGATCTTCAAAATCAGGGTGCGGGTCTTATTCGGGGGCGGGTCGTATTCGAGTAAATACGGTATGTCGGGAGGGGGCCACGACCTGACACCAGCAGGCAAAATAAAGAGGCCGTCAGTTGAACTCGTGTGTGATTGGGTTATACAGGCGTGGGTTATGGTGTTGCCGGACCTTGTTATGAAGAGCTTCTTGAAGACGGGCATCGCAAATGCATTGGACAGAAGTCGGGATGAAGCAGTATGGGATGATGACCAGAATGATGCACGCGAGAGTACCTCGGAGATTGGCAGCAGTGACGGCAGTGACAATGAATAGGGTGAGTACCGTATACCAGTTGCCTTGTTTCAATAATGCAAATTTTGAGTTTTTTCGGGAATACGGACATTCCCCGCGTATATCTCACACTGAAAAATTTCACACGTATTTTCGGTCAAAAAAGTGCGAGATATACGCGAGCAATTACGGTAAACACCAACTAGACTTATTACATGAAGTATAATTAGACCACACAGATAATATTTGTATATAGATTTAAACCTCTAGCCCAGTGATCAGGATCTGATGAGGACTGCTTGACGGTCGAAACGCATAATCCTAAATTGCCCTATTATAATGGTGATCGTAACTAATACATGTAATATTCATTTGAAGACCCCATAGAAAGAACGGGGTACGTCCATTTTTTCCGAAAATGAGTTGATGGCGCATTCTGGTGGCCAGCCATCATTAGTACACATTAGTTGAAATTAATTTCAAATAAAGCAGAATGCCACAGAGATACAGAGGTTTTTATTTTTAGTGGAAACCGAAAGAACGTCCCATATCCCCTCACGTTTTCATAATTTAACTTTAGCTTTTTATTTGTTTCGCATGTACTTCCTTAATGAGAAATAAATTTGGCAAAAACAACTATATTGCTTACCCCAAATTGGGGTGTTTTAAATATTTCTTTTTAGTGTTGAAAGTTTAAATTCGCTCTCCTGAAAAATGTACAGAATGTAACTTACCCCGTTTTTTCCGTAGTCTTCATTTATTATTTATATTACAAACACTGTACCCCACTCAGTCATATGACAAATTCGTGTTGACCGACTGAAGAGTTACAACTTACAGTCTGTACAGAACCAAACCAAACCAAACCCCTTGGCGCTACAGCTCATGAAGGGCCTAGGCCTATCAAGCGACCACTGTCCATGACATTTGGCCTGCAGATTATGGGGTGATGCGTGGTCAGCATGTCGGGTCCCCTCGGCTGTTAATCTTGGTCTCCATGACCAGGGCACTGACTCGCTATCAGACGGCTACTCAATTGTCTTCACGAGGCTGAGTGCATCCCGTTTCAGCCCTCACGTCAGTTTATAAAATCCCCGACGCAGCCGGGAATCGAACCCGGGGCCTCCGGACGTGGGCTTGACGTGGGGCGGGCATACAGGTTGTATAGGTAACACTGAAAGAATGGCTACAAAACTTTACATTGTAGAATTAAAATGAGCACTACTTATATCATCAGTGCATCAGTGCATAGTGGAAGTATGGCAGCTGAGTTGGCAACGCAGGATCCAACAGCCCCAAATAACACATCGGCAGGCTTCTGCCACGTTTAAAGAGTCATTATGAAACTGATCATCATCATCATCTTGCACAGTTTCCAGCCACTGGCCGGGTCTGTTTGGAACACAAGCCTCTCCAATGCCTTCTGTCTTCCCACCATCTCTCAGCCTCCACCCTTGTCCAATCTTCTCCTCTCTTCTTCACGCTTTCTTCCACCCCCTTCAGCCACCTGTCTCTCGGTCTTCCTCTCGGTCTCTTTCCTTTCCACTTCGTCTCGTGTACTCTCCTGGGTATCCTCTTCTCCTCCATTCGTTTTACATGTCCATACCATCTAAGTCTAGATTTCTCTATACCATCCTGTAATGGTTCCTCCTTCATTAATTCTCTGGTCCTCTCATATCTTATTCTGTCCATCTTTGTAGCTCCAATACTGCTTCTCAAGAATCTCATCTCACTGGCCTGTATTTTGCTCTTCTGAGACTGATCAGATTGCTAATTCCCTACAATACTAACTAAGATATGGTACATGTCCTAAGTCAACAGCAAGGTACATTTGGTACCAAGATATTAAATTTTACTAATGAAGTTGGTTGGTTCCTTAGTTTAGGGGCTGCAACAACGCGGTCATGTAGCCCCATGTACTTTGGGAGTGTGTAGAATTTGTCTGATAACCGGTGTTAATTGTGATGTCTGTATTAGTGAGTGTTATCTGTGATTCAGGTAAGGACTGCAGACGATCAATTTTCAAGTAGTTCCATTTTGTTATCAATTGCTACTATCCAAGACACCTAGCTGCGAACATGGCTGCTAGATGCCATCGCAACCAGCTCCTGGCAACGAATGTTGTAACTAATAGAGCATTATCAAATCTAACGTACAAATTTTAGCTTCGAACATGTATAATTAGTGGAAGGTTATTTTACATGCCATAAATCTATGACATGGGCCCGCCGGCTTTACTTCCCCTCTAAAGGAAGGCATACTGAGGGATTTTAACGCTCTTAAAAAATCCGATGACTTCGGCTGGGTTTAAACCCGCGATCTTGGGCATAGAAGCTCAGCATGCTACCAACTATGCCACCGAAGCCGCCTTACTAATGAAGCCAATGGCCAATTATTTCCTATCAGGACAGGTCAGGGAAGGAAATTGGCCGTGGACCTAATGAAGGGAATCGTCCCGACATCAAGGAAGGAGGCAAGAAACAAAGAGTACATGGTAGACTAGTGCACCAAGATCCAGAAGAAAACAATATGTCCAACACCATCATTTTGTCGAACCCAACTTCTCCCTATTAATTCTCTACTGCCTGGCTTGGAGCACCTAACACTTAAAAATACAGTACTACGGCTATCAATACGAATTATGAAATATCTATACAATTGTTCTACATGTTTCGGTCTATGGCGAGCAAAACTTAGATCAAGAATATATTCTAAGTCTCTCTCTTAAGTTAACAGCCCTGGGACTGGTTTGCAGCAACTCGCCAATCTTCTCTATACTCCGCCATCCTCTTCAATTCACGATATGATTTTGTGTTCGTGTCTGTCATTAACTGTGTGATATATGCAAGTGGTAATAGGAAATTCTGTTCTTGCTGTTCTTGAAAAGGCTCAAATCAACAGCATAGAATCATCCATAATAGGTCACCAATTTAGATGGATTGGTCATGTCCATCGGATGAATGATGTGAGTTTACCTCGTCAAATGCTATATGGTGAGCTATGCTATGGCACCAGACCTCATGGTGGTCCTAAGAGGCGCTACAAGGACCAATTTAAGCAGAGCCTGAAATTGACAGGTCTTGATTCACAAACCTGGGACATGCTGGCTGAAGACCGCTCAACTTGGCGCCGTACCATCTCTGATACTGTAAAGACGTTTGAAAGGGATCGACGCACACATGAAGAGGCCAAGCGTCAAGCTAGGAAACTTCGAGCAGCCCAACCACGTCCTCCTCCAGCAATACTATGTGACTTGTGTGGACGCTTGTTCTATGCCAGGATTGGACTCTTTAGTCACCGTAAACACATCCACAAACTGGACTGAAAGAAGAAGATTTATACTCGGATTCGAGTTAAAGCCGATGATGATGATGATGCAATTGGTGGTCTTCCTCTTGTGTTTCTCCCTTCTAACATCCCTTCAATGACTCTTGCTAGCAGGCTATTATGTCTGAGAATATGTCCTAACATATAAGGTGCGTTCAAAAAGTAATGAGCCGGAGGCTGTAATGCGCAAACCGATGACGACATGGGCTAATCGTGGTGTGTGTAACGAGATGTGGTTCCGACCAGAGCGTGAAAGGTCACAGCCTGTCGCTAGAGGACACGCGTGCACGTCACATGACGATACAAAGCGAGCAGCAGCATGCATCAATCGTCCAACGCTGCCAGTCGCATTGCAAACAGTGACATGGAGGCGTCAAACGAAGAGCAAAAAGGTGTAGTTCGGTTTCTGACAGCGGAAGGAGTAGGGGGAATGGACATTCATCGCCGAATGTCACAAGTGTATGGCAAACACTGCATGTCCCTTGCAAGGGTCAAGACGTGGCACAAGCGCTTCAGAGAAGGACGGGTGTCGTTAGCCGATGATGCCCGGTCTGGGGCACACCCCTGCATTACCGATGACAAACTCCAGCTGGTTGATTCACTCATTACCCAGGACCGCCGAGTGACAGTGAACGCCATAGCCACCGTGGTCGGATTGAGCGTCGTAAGTGTGTACACCATCATGAAGGAACGACTGCACTTGCCAAAAGTGTGTGCCCAATGGGTACCCCACAGTCTTCAACCACACCAGGAAGCATGTCGAATGGCCTACTGTCTTTGTCTTGGTTGGACGATTGATGCATGCTGCTGCTCGCTTTGTATCGTCACGTTACGTGCACGTGTGCCCTCTAGCGACGGCTGTGACCTTTCATGCTCTGGTCAGAACCACACCTCGTTACACACACCACGATTAGCCCATGTCGTCACCGCTTTGCGCATAACAGCCTGCGGCTCGTTACTTTTTGAACGCACCTTATATTTGCTCTTCTTGTTTTCAGACTCTTCATAAAGCTTCTACTTTCTCCTGCTCTTCTGAATACCTCTTCATTTGTCATATGTTGTACCCAACTGATCTTAAGCATTCTTCTCCAGCACCAAGTCTCAAAAGTCATCTACTTCCTGTCTTCTGACTTCCCTATTTTCCAAGTCTCACTATCATACAAAGCCACACTCCACACGTATGTCTTCAACAGTACAAAACGGAGGCAGACAGGTTTTTCTCCGGGTACTCCGGTTTTCCCTGTCAAATTTCATTCCAGCAACACTCTCCACTATCATTTCATTTGTCATTCATTTAATCATTGTCCCAGAGGAGTGCGTCAGGCCTCGGCAGCCGGCACAGTCCATATCCTCGCCGCTAGATGGGGACTTCATTCATTCCATTCCTGACCCGGTCGGAGACTGGAAGCAGGCTGTGGATTTACTACTTTACTTCTGAATGTGAAGAGATTCTTCTTTCTATAAAAGGCGTTCTTTGCCTGAATAATTATACTCCGAATTTCTAGTTTGCTGGTTCTATCATACATAATCAAGCTTCCCAGATACTTATATTCCTTCACATGTTCTATTCTATCATTCTCGATAGAATTACTGGTGCTCTTCTATGATCTTCCTGGTTCCGACTGCATAAGAGTATTTTTGTTTTATTTTTATTCATCTTCATGTTAAATTCGTTTTTAAGGATGTTATTCATTACATAAAGTATCTGTTGAGGATCATCTTCATTATCTGTTGTTAAAGCAATGTCATCTACGAATCGGAGCATGTCAATTTTTTCCCCATGTATATTTACTCCAACATGAATCTCTTCTCTTATCCTATTTATGGCATCTTGGACATTCAAATTAAATAAGTAAGGAGATAGCGAGCATCCTTGTCATACTCCTTTTCTTATTTTAACCTCTTTCTGGTTATTGCCACATCTTATTATTCCCCTTCTTATACAAACAATGTATTATTCTTCTATTTCTATAAGAGACTCCCACTTTCTTTAGAAACTTGAACAGTATATTCCAATTCACATTGTCAAAAGCTTTCTCCAGATCCACGGATGCTAGATATGTTGGTATTCCTTTTCTATTTCTCTTTTCAATTATTTCTCTTAGAGCTAATATTGCTTCTCTTGTTCCAATGCCCCTTCTGAATCCAAATTGGTCATCTGTAATGTACGAGGGCTGTTTTTTTTTTTTTCAACCTCCGGAGGGTCAAAAATGAAAGACAAGTGTACATATCCAAATGAATTTATTACCAAAAGTTAGGTACAAATGTGGTTACTTTTCAACATAATCACCATGAATGTTGAGGCAATTGTCATACCTGTGGACAAGCTTTTCGATCCCCTCTGCACAGTATGTTGCCACCAGTGAGTTCAGATAGTCCCGAAGGTTGGTTTGAAGATCTTCATCCGCCTCGAACCTCTGCCTTCCCAGCCACTTTTTCAGTCTCGGGAAGAGGTGGAAGTCACTCGGCGCTAAATCGGGACTGTACGGTGGGTGGTCAAAAACTTCCCACCGAAATTCCTGCAGAAGTTGTTGGGTGACATGAGCACTGTCAGGGCGAGCGCTGTCATGAATGAAGAGGATCCCAGACGTCAGCATGCCTCGTCATTTGTTCTGTATGGCCCTCCGCAGTCGTCGTAAAGTCTGGCAATAAACAGCTGCATTGATCGTAAACCCCCGTTCCATGAACTCAACAAGCAACACACCTTTTTGGTCCCAAAAGACTGTAGCCATCATCTTCTTTTCGTTGTTGAAGGATTGCTTAAACTTCTTCGGTTTGTTTGGTGAGTGCGTGTGCATCCATTGACGTTATTGTTGCTTTGTTTCGGGGGTGATGTAACAAACCCAAGTCTCATCGCCAGTTACAATTGTCTTCAACAAATCGCCACCTTCAGCCTCATAACGGGTAAGAAACGTCAACGCTGCTGCCATCCGGCGACTTTTGTGGTCATCAGACAACTCGGAACCCATCGGGCGCACAATTTCCTGTAGTGCGGGTGTTCTGTTAGGATCTTGTGCACAGATGACCTTGAAACTGCAGGAAATTTCTCACACAACTCGCTTACGGTAAACCTTCGGTTCTTGCGAACCTCTTGGTCCATTTCATGCACAATGTCATCTGTAGCGACAGATTTGCGTCCTTGCCCCCCTTCATCGCGAACATCGGCCTTCTTTGAACTTCCTGCTCCTTTCACGCAGAACACCATCACTCATAACGTTTGGACCGTATACTCGACTCATTCGTCGATGAATGTCAGCTGCACTATTCCCTTCTGCTTGAAGGAAACGAATCACACTACGCACCTCACATTTGGCGGGAGTGTCAATAGTAGCGGCCACGTTTCTGTGCCAATACCTCGGCTCACACTGGTGTGATGAAGTTGGCTGTGATCACGGGTAGTGGGGAGGACTTGCACAGTCACCCTCCATACGCAAACAGTTCCCACAGCTTGTGTAGTTCTTTACCTGCGTGATCGGAGGTTGAAAAAAAACATCCTTCGTAGTTATAAAAGTTGTTCTCTATTCTCCTAAGTATAATACATGTAAGAATTTTAGATGCATGAGTTGTCAGGCTTAATGTCCTAGATTGTATGTAAAATTCTAAGTAAAATATAATTAATTTAAATCTAAAATTGTTATTTGGTATGTAAGAAAATTATTGCTATAGCTATACATTATAATTACTTGCTATGTGATGATGTCGACCGCTCACAGCGTGCGTCATAGCCTGCAGGCACAGAGGCAGGGACTCTTTTCTTCTAGGAAAGTTACACTAGGTTATAAGCACGTGACAACATGTGCAACTGACCAGCGCAGGGATACGAATGTGCTTTGCGATAATTATGCGAAAAAACTTACAAACCAATTTTTTGTATTTGATAATAATAATAATATTGTTATTGGTTTACGTCCCTTTTAACTACACTGGCTTTTAGAGACGCCGGGGTGCCGGAATTTTGCCCCGAAAGGGGATCTTTAACGTGCCAGTAAATCTACGGACACGGCTCCCTCGCATTTGCGCAACCTCAAATGCCAGCTGACTGCGCCAGGATACGAACCTGCAACCTTGGACCCAGCAAGCGAGAACGTTACCCCTGAGCCACGCAGCCAGCCGTTTTGTATTTGAAAAGTAGGGTGCTATGATTATGCTAAGGCAAGGAAATACAGTAGTTTGTTCACCCAGGTAAAGCTGAATGCTCACCAGATTTTCTTAATTAACTTTTTAAAAAGAATTTCCAACACCATTAAAAAAACATTTCCCGTTCTCCTTTAGGAAAATCCAAGTAGGCATGTCTGGCGACATAGGTAAAATCAAATCTATTAAATGAAAAATATACTCATTCAGATGCATAATATAAAACTGGGAGAAGGTTATGCTTCGAAGAGATAAATCTAGTAATAAGTTAATTTCTGCATTGAAAAATATAATATGCTGCAATGAAAATCCCACAAATTAGAAATGTGGCTATTGAAGAGGATCACAAAACCATTGATACAGTATATTTTCGGTTAGAAATTATGGGTGTACCACAAAAGTGATGACTGTCGATATGAGAGTAAATACAGCAGGGTCTATTTCTTCTGTTCCTCTCATGTCACATTACCCATTAAATTATTTCTATATTTCTTTTTCTGTTCCTCTCATTACCCATTTCATTATATTTGTAATTCTCACCTGCATTACAGTCACAGCACCATACGTAACAGCTGTCCAGTATATGGAACCAACTACTATCCCAGCTGCCATGAATGGACACACTTTATAGACAACATTGTCGATAGTATCCAGAATCACGACCAGCGTCCCTGGAACAAGACACACGAACAACATACAATGGAAACCAAATTGCATGGTATGAAGCTCAACATTCTTTTGTTTTGCACAATAAACAAGATCTTAATAACAGCACTTCAAGAACTTAGAAACACAGATCAAGACCCCATTGAATCTGGAGGATACCATCTCTACAAGGGACCTCCAGGACCACCAGTTATGAAAAATGTCCCCTAATTTGGTATGGGATTTTTAGTACATACCAGTATTATTAATTCAGTGGAAGACTTTTCGTCGAACTCATCAAGGTTAGCAACTTTAACAATTAGGACAGGAAACGTTCATGCCCCAACTAATGACAAGAATGTCAAAATATTTAGAGATGAAACGGACAATTTTTGGGAAGAACTTGCCTTACCAATATCAAACATTTCAGACACTCATGTTAAAATCTTGCTTGGGGATTTTAATGCAGAAATTGGTCAAGAAAGAAAATTTCGTCCAATAGTAGGTAAGTGGCCAGCTCACAAATTCACTAACAAGAATGGTCAAAGATTAATCACCCTTTGTGAAGAACATGGCCTACGTCTCAAAACTACTAGATTTAAGCGAAGACCACACAAACTTATGACCTGGAAATGCCCTAATAGTGCACTAGGGGAATTCCAGATAGACCATGTTGCAATGGATAAAAAGTTCTACAAAGAAATATATAACGTGAAGGTACTACGTGAGGTCGATGTTGACTCTGATCATTATATATTCAAGATAAAGATCAAGTTAACTCAACGACGTCAACAAAAATCGTCAAACTCGACCATGCAAAGGCAATATGACACTAGTTATTTAATAAATAATGGGTCCTATGAGGAAAAGTCTAAAACTCTCTTAAGTGACAAGCTAGAAACGATGGTTGACACACTGAAAACCGTTGCTGTCGAAATTGCCCCTATTAGGAAAAGGAAAAAGCATGCATGGTGGAATGCGGAATGTGACGCTGCAATTCGGAAAAGACATACAGCATGGCTCAATGATCAGCAAAAGAGGACCACACAATCGCGAGAAGAATTAACCATTGTTCTAAGGGAAACTGCCAAAGAAATTAGGAGAATTAAAAGAGAAAATAAAAAAGTCCATACAAATTATTGATGATTCCTTAAAACAACACAAAACAAGGGACTATTACAGGACATTTCGTCAATATCATTCTAAATACAGCCCTCCTACACTATTAATGAAAGATAAATCAGGTAAACTAGCCCACAATGATACTGATAATGCTAAAATTCTAGCAGATTATTTTAGAGAACTACTAAATGCTGATGAACCTAAGGAATATCTTGATTTTGAGCTTAATCCAAAAAATAAAGCAAATTTACAGAACATTATTCCTCCTGACTTGACTGAAGTATGTGCAGCGATTAATTGGCTCAAAAATTATAGAGCAGCAGGAGAGAATTCATTGGTAGCAGAACTATGGAAATATGCAATTGAACAAACCATCTCCAACCTCCATAAATGCCTCATCGATGTATGGAATTTGGAACAAATACCAGAGGAATGGAGAATGGCTGTAATCCACCCAATTCATAAAAAGGGTGATAGATCAGACCCAACAACTACCGTGGGATTTCTTTGCTTGATGTAACATACAAGATTCTATCTAGAATTACCTTGACAAGAATTCAACAACTCGGTCAAGAACTAGGAGAATATCAAGGAGGGTTCCGACCAGGTCGCAGCTGTCCGGATCAGTCGGAAATGGATAATGAAATATCATAGAATGAGACAAAAGGATTTGGTCATTACTTTTGTGGATTTTAAGAAAGCGTATGACATTATCCATCGAGGGTCATTACTTAACATCCTTAGGGAATTTGGGTTACAACAAAAGCTTATCAACCTCATCGGCATTACTTTGAAAGATACTAAATCAAAGGTTAAATTTCGAGGAGCCTTGTCTGAACCATATATCCGGACTGGACTTCAACAGGGAGATGGTCTATCACCGTTATTATTTAATTGTGTTCTTGAAAAGATCATGCGTGAGTGGAACAAAACTTGTCCTCCAAATGTAAAGATTGGTACTAATATAAAACTGAATTGCTTGGCTTTTGCGGATGACCTTGCACTGCTTGCAACCAGTATAGATGAGGCTAAACAACAAATTGAAGAAAAAGGAAGGAAGCTTGAAGTTTAACGTGAGCGTTAATCTCTAGATCATGAGCCACGGGACCTCCTTTTTACGTGGAATCCGAACCACAGGACATGGCATTTTACTTCGAAAATCTCACATGCATTGACCGGGAATCGAACCCGGACCGCCTTGGTGAGAGGTATTCAGCTAGACCGCTGAACCACCACGCCCCCACCAAATTGAAGAACTTGGGTCTATTGCAGCAAAAGTAGGACTTCAAATTTCATTTGAAAAGACTGAAATAATGGCATCCTTTGATGTGGAAACACAAGCTATTACATTGATTAACAATAAAGAAATTAAAGTTGTACATAAATTTAAATATTTAGGGGAGATTATAACATGGAATTTGAATGAGAAAGCGTCAATCGAAAATAGATCACAAAGTTATGACAAGCGCAATATATTACTTGGTTTAGTTATAAAAAAATATTAAAAAATCACTCTCCATAAATGCCAAATTACGACATTACGAATCAGTTATTAAACCGGAAGCAATATATGCTTGTGAAACACTTTTCAAGTTAAAACACTCGATCAGTTACTGACATATTACAGGACTGATAGAAGAATTCTCAGAACTATAATAAAAATAAAAAAACATCAGGTGGATGGTCAATGGCAACTATTACCAAATGAAGTGGTTTATAAAGAAACTGAGTCTATAGTCAATACTATGCGAAAAAGGCGAATTGCTTTTTTTTTTTGTCATCTCACGCCTGCCGGATACCAGACAATTAAAAGTATTATTTAATTATTTTTTCAAAAGTAAAACAAAGAACTCTTGGTTTACGGAAATTCAAAATGATCTGGATGAACTCGGCTTGACAATGTCCCAAATTGCTAACAAAGATGAGAAGAATATCTTGAAAAACAAGAACATCCGACTTCCCTTAAAAACCTTTACCCGCAAAACTTACACCATAAGCGATGCAGAGAGAGTGGCAAGGTCAACTAGAATGAAAATGTTTTGGGAAAAGAAGAAAAATAAGAAGCTGAATCTTTAATATTGTTTTTGAGACATGTATCGATTAATAAGAATCACATTCTCCTTATAGACTCGCATTTGCAGAAACAATTTGGGATCACCACTCTGGTGCCAATTAACAAGAACTGATTCTTAGTATAGACTTATATTTCCGGGAACGGTGTGCAGCTGAACCTACTCTTTCACAAATTGACACACGTCACTCCTAGATGAATAAAAGAAGTGCACACCTGGGTGGACCCGACAGTCCAATACTCAAGATAAGTTCAACATCAGTCTTGTTATTTATTATTTATTTAGCGTATGGCTTTTAGTGCCGGGAGAGTCTGAGGACATGTTCGGCTCGCCAGAGGCTGTAGCTGCTTCAAGCGGACACCCATGGGGTGAGCTACAAGTTCCGTTCAATTTCAAGTAGTTCCAACTTTCGCTACAAGATGTCAATGACATCTAGTGATGAACGTTGGAACTTTGATAAGAGCGTATCAACTAAATCTAACCTAGAAATTTAGCTTCACACAAGTTTAGTTAGTGGAAGGATCTTTTAAATGCCATAAATCTGTGACATGGGACCGTCGGCTTTACTTCCCCTCCGAAGGAACGCATACTGAAGGTAAAACCTCAACACACTTAGCTACAAGTTGATTAATGAAGTAAGTCGTAATTAGTTTGTGCAACAGCCAAAGAAATGATAATTTGTATTTATTGTCCCCAATATGCAATGCAGATCAAAACGTTATCAAGATGAAAGAATGAAATGAAGCCCAACTAATCATACCCACTCTATCCAACACATAAATTTCCTTCGAACAACTAGGGTGCGAGGCTTATTTGCATTATGCAATATTTTGGAATAGGCCAAGCAGACTGAACTGGAAAACAGAACAGAAGTATAGTAAGCCGCAACCAAGTCAAATCTTAGGCCAAAACTGGATAATCCTCTTTAAAATGATCAAGTGAATTGTACTGAACCCTTTATCCTCTGTTGGATAAATGATTCTATGTTTTATTTCTTCAATTAATAAATATTTCCACCAGCATCATGAAAGTAGCCAGACGGAGATGAGGAAATTTCAAGCATTTGTTGGAGACAGCGGGGACATACCTGAAGCAGTTTGACAAAAGGCTAAATACTTTAGCTGTGAAAGGAAATAGCCTAGCGATGTGTCAGAAGGACAGGTGTTGGCCACCTCAAAATAGAAGCGACGCGCAGTGAGACATGGTTCTGGTATGTTCATTGTAATATTCGCGCCTAGAAGAAATATGATGCAGTAACGTGAGTGGCTGATGAAGATAATAGACACTCCTACAACGCCAAGATCTGCTAAAAACCGCCAAGTTACAGAAAATGTGGAACCAATGAGAAATGAATGCCTACGAGCGCGGCAAGACCAGCTTGGGTACGCGGTGGCTAGCATTCACGCGGGAAATCGCCTAGACAAAATCTCTACGATCGATTCTAGGATTAATGGGCATATTCTTGACCTGTGCAATGTTACGAGTCCAGTGATATTTATTTCATTCCTGTACCACCATTATTTCGAGAAATTTTTGTATAATTCCCCCCCCATCAAGACCTAGGGCCAGTTCATTTATAAGTGGCGTGAAAAGCCAAGACAAGGACTATTACTTTGTGCGTCGACGGACGTAGACTTTTTACTGGTGTTCGTCTGAGGACGGAACGTATTACATTTTGTGTGTCGAAGACACAAGTTTGTGACTTTATTTAGTGCGTCTAAGGACGTAGGCTGTTATACTTTTGCGTGTCATGAGGACATAGAAGTTATTGTAAATGTGTTAAATTCAGTGATAGATAGTCACAGTACTATATTTTGTAGGGGCAGTATCGTCGGTAATTCGCCAACAAACTGTTACGGGGAAAGTAGTACCTGGAACGGCGAATTTAGTAGTCAGATATCAAGTGTATAATTATCTAACTTTCTGAATCAGCACGAGAGATGACATCGATTACCATAGAAGAAGTTTGGAATTCTCAACACTCCGTCCAGATGGCTGAGATGAGATAAGAAGCATTCAATTGGGAGATGGCAGCTGATGTTCTTTGACGGGTGACTGAACGAGAGATGAGTACAATATAATATTCTTTATTATTTGATAAATTAACTTATGGTTTATGGGACATATTTTTGTAAATACTTTGCTTGTTTGATTAACGTAGTATTTTAGTTTTGGTCTGACACACCTTTTGCATGGAAACAGCTCGCATATGTTATTAGTGGAAGGTTCTTGTTTTTGTTTGTTGTTTTAACTAACGTAGCTATGTGAACGGCCGTGTTTGCATATGTTACGCAATGCGGTTAAAAACGTCTCTCGGAGATATGTTGTGTTTCAGAAGTAGGACTGAGTTAATATAATGATACAGTAGATTGGAGGGTAATTAAATTGTTTAAGGTTTATTATTGATCAGATTCAGTGAGATTATTGCCTTTGGAGCAATGTAATTTGTGACGAAGAGCAATCAGCTCTATCGTAGGTTTTAAATATTGTTTTAATAGTTTGTGAGCATCTATTCAGCAGACCTGTGTGAAAATCGTCATGTAATTCCCAGATGTGTGTGATTGTGTGTATTTGTGGTCATTACAAGCGGGATTTTCAGCTTAGACTGATTTCTGTCAGCTTGGTGCCAGATCCATATTGTAACCTTGCGAGGGCAATTGTGGATATTTTGATTATTGTCTGACCATATGTTGAGGTGGTTGAGATTTTTGTTGCTGTTGGTTCCTTGAGATAACTGCACAGCTGGTCAGTTATTTATATACACTGGAGTTGGGACATGACGAGTATTGAGAAGGGGGAGATGTTTCACAAGGCGGTCTGAACGTTGCAAGCGAGGTCATTAGTGAGGAGCGCTTATTGACTCCATAATTACTTGAAATACAGAATAAAAACTGATCAATGGTAAAAATTGTTTAAATAAATGGGAGTTGCCTACGAATCACGATAATCTCCGAAGCGTTACCTTAACATGCAGTTTTGTTCATATAAAGTAATCTTAGCCGGCCAGGCTTTTGTTGTTGTTGGTTTTATTCCATGTTTATTTTCCATATCAGTGACCCGTTAAGTCACGTGCAATGCTGTCTTTCCTTGTGTGTTTATTGAGCAATTGGCCAGGTTGGCAGCTCAGCTTGTTAAGTGCGTCATCGCACTAATGAGGGTCTCAGGGAGATTCCTGTAAATAGTAGATTTGTAGTATGGGTGTCAGCATTAGATTTTAAGGGTTTTTATTAATGTCATGCCCATATCCATAAACGTTGATTTACACGATGATTGTTCGTGAGCACCGTGGCTGTTAACCCGTTGTAAACGAACAGTCATCCAAGTACTCATTTCTCGTAGTTAGTCATCACGCGTACATAAAAATCCAAATGCAAGGTAGTGGAACATGGATCCACATTTTTATAAAGGGGGAGATCCGTCTGACTCCTCAACATTGATAGATGTTCCAGTCATGGGAAAATTCAGGGAGGATATTTCTATTATTGTTGTTTATTTTCTTTTTATGCACAATTAGTCATTAAATCATGGTATTATTTTACGTCTTGCCTCCTTACTTTCTTAATTATAGTTTTAATCCTATGACCCTTGCCTCAGTAGAGCATGTTGTTTGGCGGTCGTAAACATCACACTATGAACTGAGCGCGACCCCTTGATCAAGATTCTTGCACATAAACACTGCTATTCTGAAGGGTTCAGTACTGAACCCTTGCAAAGAAGCATATGAGACTCAGTTTCGGGGGGTGTAACGGTTCATATCGTAAGTTGTTGTCAAAGCGCTTCATAAACTTGCAGGGTAACATATAACAAAATAACATGCAGGAAAGAGTGAAGCCAGGGTTAAAACAAATGAATTTAATAACAAATCACATATTTACACTTAACAAATAAACAACAAAAACTCCCATCTTACTCCCACTTAATAAAAATGCCAAAAACTAGGCGAAAATCTCTGGAGAGATTAATTACCTGGACCAAGTGTCCCTAAGATAAAATACAAAAGTGACCATTTATGTGCGTATGCCGTTCTACATGCATCACGATGTGTACAATGAATGCGTGATTCGTCATCATCCAGAATGATCCTTCAGACAACGAATCCACATTTCTTAGAGCTAGACCGACACGGGGGAACACAACTACAATACTTAAAATTAAACCGACACTTCCTAAATCTAATATAAACAAACACAAAATTTCAGTGTGAAATTGGAATCAAATTGCCGTAGCAACATTTACTGCCTAAAAACTTAGGGCTTCTCACACAAATCAACACAAGTACATTAACACGTGACCAAATAAAAATACACAAAATGACCGCTGTCAAAATTTACAAATACTCTACCACTACACCGCACCGGTGTGACACACAAAAATTACATGAATCGAGTAATCAACAAAGCAATAGGCACACAGCCAACATTTACGTTAAATACAATATTTTACCCATACAACGTACAACAGGCCGTTACACACATGGCGAACTCCCCAATTAATTATGGCTTAAAAAATCACCATCACAATGAACAGGTTTGCTACATGAAAGCTTACAGGGGTCAGTCGGACAAATCAGGACTGCCTATCAAAAATAAGTCACAGGCAAAACGGGCGATTTGTGGAACTCTGCATATCTGTCAACCCACGTGTGCAATAACCTCGACCTCCCAGGACATGGGGTCGAATCTCGGAGAAGTGTGCCCCAAAGCACAATAATACGTGTGTGTGTCAGAAAATAAATATGGACAAGAAACAGCGGTCTCCCTAGAGCACCCTGTCTTTCCATCAAAAATACAACAGCAGCAGAAATATGAGAGCGGTAGGACCTCTACCCCCTCCTCACGTAGAATCAACACACACTTGACACAGTAACACACACAATCACACGTATGGGTTTTGACAGACCCTGGAATAAAAAGACACAAATAATTTCCACATGCTGGCGCCACCGTTCTATGCCGTGACTAGTCAACCTGAAAAGGACTCAAAAAAAATCTATCAAAATTAGAACGAAGGTGTTCTACAAATTACTTTTAAGTTGGTGCGCTTGGCAACCCTAATATGAATAATAACCTGTTCAGCAAATATCTTACAGTAATTACCTCCCATTCCTATTTCAAATATTAACGTTAATAAAGCACCATTTATCGAATGTAACGGGTTCCGCATTTGCAAGGATAAAATCACGCACGCACGCCGCGCGCATTACATATGACTCAAGGAAAAACAAATATCTAACAAACACTTTGACCACGCGCCAACGGACATTTAAAACATTGAGCGTCGGTGCAAGAAAAACTCTAAACAACAAGAAAAGAAACATGACTATTTACAAAGTTCCCCGGCCAAATCTAACTACATAATTGAAATAACCCAATTGTTGTACATCACCGCTCTGCTTGTAGAACTAAGGACATCCTCCTCAACCCATTGCCCCTATGGACAAATTAGCACTCCATAGTAGTCGTCTGCGTTGATCTGTTGAAGTTCATCCCAACTCCAAACCACGTGCTGATCATCTTGGTATCGACTCCTTGGCAGAAAAGTTCAATGTTAATTATTTTCCTATCTATAATCACTTGCAGGTTACTCAGTTCACCCACAATTGTCCTAATGCGATTAATAGCGAAGACTGGCCCTAAATATCTCGCACACACGCACAATAAAACACATATAAAATACAATGCAGTATGTACATAAATATACACCTCGAGACCACGTCACTGGCTCGTTAACAAGTTTAAGATCTTGGCTGCACTAGCAGTCGCTATCTTGCTCGGTATTTCCGTCCTGTACTGTGGACCTTCGCTCCGGTGAGCGCTAATTAGGGTGTTACAATACTTCCCCCTTAGAGCTGAACTCGTCGTCTTTAAGTAAATGTTACAGTTTATCACGCACTGGCGTGAAATATTTAGCTCACAAAATAAAGTTGATTCCAGAATTTTAAAAATGTATTCGAGCTTTAAAATTCGATAATGCAATCGCTGTGACTTTAGCTCCTCAGAGCTCCCAAATAAAATGACTTAACCAAATTCAGAGCGTTAAAATCACGATACAAACTGGCGTGAAGTAAGCCCCTCACGGCTCCACAAAGAATGACTTAGAGTGGCGTCATGCCAAACTATTTATTAGAAAACTGACAGGGCGGAGGAGTGGGGTGGAGTCGGATAAAAACTTCCAGAGTTTTTGTCTCACAAAGATGGGACTAGTGTCATTCTTCTTCAAATAAATCAAACGTCTCAATTCACTCGTGCGGAAATTAATCCGTTCGGCGGTTCTCTAGATATCCATTTCCGCGGGCTTTTTACTACTGACACTGTCCACCGCGTGGTCATGGCTTGGTCTCTTGTGATTGGCTGATTCAATCGTATGTTCGTTGCAAGTGCCTCGTGATCCTTCCTTTATGCTTCCAATTTTGGTACAGTAGTTGCTCAATTTGGCCTTGAACCCGACTAATTCTAGCCGTCCCCCAAGAATAGCTACCAGCTCAGCTCCTGTTGCAATATTACGAAATGCTAGCCTCCCTTATATCCATGTCGACTTCCTCAAGTACTGCCTGGGCCGTAGTAATAATAATAATAAATATGAATACTTATTTATCGAAGATCAATAAGGGTTCAGTACATACCCATATGTGGAAAGACAATGATGTAAGGCGTGTTGCACTGTGGACATGCAACACGTCCCGTAGCATTGCCTTTCTGCTTCTCATCGACCCAGCGCTGAATGCAGCTCTGGTGGACCTGCAAGTTGGTAATACATTATGCTTTAGATTTAAAATTATTTTTTTACCACAACACAGACACCTGTAAACACACAGTTTTTAAACATACATTACACTTTGAGGGAGTTACACCATTTCATATGTTAGAGTGCAACATACAACAAAGCCGACAATATTGTTTAGGAAGAGTTAACCTGAAAGTAGCTTGAAAAGACTGGAAGAGTGGAGAAATGCATGAAAAATACCTGGATGAAGATTGAATACAGGTTTGAATAAATGAATTTTTAAAAGTAACTACGTTACATTTACTGTTATAAGTTACTTTTTATAAGAAATAGTCGCCTCAAGGTGCGATTGGGTTGGAAAGATGGTTGTGGAATACAGACCGAGATGGTTTGGACATGTGAAGAGGAGAAGAAGAGACTAGTACTACGTCTGATGGTAGGGTGGCCTTTTCCTTTCCACACCTAATATTTGCACTATTCTATAGACTGAGCAACAACAAATCATCAAACAAGAAGTCACCTCACAATATAATCTCTGCATTCTAGGACTGTATAAAAAGGGATGGCTAGAAGAATTTAAGAGGAATGACCGGATGGATGACACTTTATGGGGAGCGTGCAGAGCATTGAAAAACTGTGAACCAGTAACAACACCAACGAATGAAAATGTCAAATCTGTTAACCGAGTTAATTTTGCAGATGTTAGTTGATATATAGTGTTAGCAGCCTCTTGTAAGCATGTGACTCCATCTTTTTCAGTTTTTCTTTAAGTTATAATACATTTTATTTGTCACAAAAAGTGTGAGTGTCTGCATTAATATGCCCTGTTATTAGTGTATTACCTATTTGCAATGTGAAAAATATGTGTTCTGGTGTGTTCGCAATTGTCTATGAAATGTGATAATTCAGCAACATCACTGGCTCCCCTTGGATGTGTTTGTTCTCCCTCCCTTAAACTTTAATACAATTTAAGTGTAAATTTTAATGTCTGGTTCCCCATTGTTCATTTCATTTCAATGAAATTAGATAGATGGCCAACAAGAAGGCGAGGAGTAGGGTGGGGAGGAAAGCATGATGGATAAGTGAGGTTATGGAACACTCCTAACAAAGATAACAGAGATTTTTATAATTGATGTTTTTAACTTCGCAACATTTTGCATAAAGTGATATATCAATATTTAATCGACCTTCAATGAAATACATTTTTATTTGTAGTTAGTTTATGATCAATAGAAGAATATTATTCATATGGTATTTACTTTATGTTGGTAATTGTGCACGCATGCAACATAGCCTCAGGTAGCAATTCTCTAGGCAAATTATTCACTCTGGTAACAGAGGAGTAGAGGGAGGAGTGGTAATTATACTCAATAAGGGAATCACATCATCACTGATAGATGTCAAAATACACTTAGGGCCGATTGTATAAACATCGCTTGACTGGGGATCAAATTAACTGGAGTTCAAAATGTGAACCAAGTTCAGTCGCCGTCCATGTTGTATAAAACTATTCGCGGGTTCCGAGATTCCAGTTCAATTTGATCTCAAGTTCAAAGATTTCAATATGGCAACAGCGCAAAATAGTAAGAATATTCACGTATAGGGTGCACTAAACTCATCTCGCCGAGTGATCTTCAACTTTTTGTTTGTTTATTTTTGTATATGTTAACCTCAAAAGAAAGTGTTTGACATGTGATGGGAAAACTTATCTAGAACATAAGCTAAGTGCACACCAGGTTCATCTGAGCGGGGAAGTTGAAGATAAAAAATTAACATGAAATACCATTTCAGTAACCGGAAAAGAATATTCCATGGACTTCAAATTCGCGGCTTGTAACCGAATCCATAAAGGTAGGTGAAGTCAATTGATATAATTATTTATAGCTTTCAAATGCAGATGCGATTACATTGCTAAAAGATATATAACACGGTTTTAAACCATTTTTTTTTTTTTTCAGGTTAAGATTTGATTTGACTATAGCTAGCTGATCCAAACTGGTCCTGCCTGTGCTGAAAGTGGGTTCACATGTGAATTGTGGTCTCATACAACTTGTGATTTTCATACAAATCACTGTGCTTCCTCCTGGATGAAATCCATGAAGGTAAGTTCCTTGCACATCATTTAATTACCGGTATGTTGTATAGTAGGGCATTTCTCTGCCCCACCTATCTACCTAACCTGAAAATAATCTACTAGGCCTATAGCTGAATTTGGTCCATGTGCCATAGATTTATGCATTAATGAAGTGAGTTTCAGAATGTAGATAGGGAAAGATCATGTTTATACCTGATATTAGGACCTGAAAGTCTCCATAAGTATAATTTTACATCAATTACACTGTTAGGCCTATATAATACATGCTAACACAAGTAGGCTAGCTCATTCCTCAAGGTAAGTAGGCTATTGGTAGTGAACACTGAATCAGTAGCCTAGATATTGTAAACTATTGATTGCTTAGTTTATTTGTGTAGCATTGCTTGAAACTCTTGTCATTGTATCACAATGGACAACAGGCTATCCTTTTTATTGGCAACCAAGGCCCCTAAATCTTAAAATAATCCATCAAAAAATAATATAGGCCTAGGCCTACTAGCATGCATTGCTAGGTAATGGTATAGGTTCGGAACAGTATGGTATCCAAAGGTTTATTTAAATCAAAACTTAAATTTAATTTTGCGAATTAATGCCATACTAGTATTATTAGGCCTACCCCAATGGCAACATCATACCATACATCATGTTTGGAAACTCATTGCTTTTCTTTCTCATAAGCTGCAATTGATTAGGCCTACTATAACGTTTGCAACATTGTTGGTATGGAAAATCTTAAAAATAAGTGGGTAGAAAAATATGCAGTAGCCTATATTAAGTTACTTAGATAAAATAAGTACTGGTACTGTATGTAAATAAATATACTGTATCATACTCAAGGAGGCTTCCAGTTATTAGGTCATGGTGTAGTGCAGGTAAATAAAGTGGAAGGTCTTACACTCCAACTATTTTTACAACAAATGACCCAACAGCTGAAAGCCTCCTTGGTCATATATGCAGCCATGAAAATCCAATTCCTGAAATATACTGTAGCCTACCTCTTACCATTCTTTCTTCACCCTTTGCATTGATCTGTTATGCCTATTTCTTAACTCAGCTTAACGTGAAAATAAATGATACATTGTCTTGTATAAAAATAGATTTCTTCCTCTAGTCCTACTCCATTCATAGGGGGCAGTAAATTACAGTGAATTCATTATCATGTATGCCAGGGCTGAACTCTTGCTCACAATTCAGTGTGACCAGGCATTTCTGTTCAGTTACACTGTAGCTACTGCCCAGCTCTCCACTTCAGTGTTATGGAGCCAACTCGTGAGTAACCAAGAGGCTGAACATTTTTGCAGCCTTCGCTGGCAATGGCTACAATAGCTTATTGATGAACAGGTCATGTTAAAGCAACTTGATACCAATCTCTGATAGGGTTTAAGCAGTCTTATTTTGTTTCTGCTTCATTTTGGGGATTAGGACATGGTCATCAGCTCCTTGCACTGGGGTGTATGTGGAATTTAAATCTCTATAATGTATATAGTGTACTGTATTGATTAGATAGGTCATGTTATCGTAATCTAAATTTAAGAAAACCTTGACCAGTACAGTACTGTCATGTTATCGTAATCTAAATTTAAGAAAACCTTGACCAGTACAGTACTGTCCAACGCTAGGTCTCCTTAGCATGCAGCAGTAGAGAGGCAAACTTATCTGTTTACAGGAACTATGCTGAGATTGCTATTTATGGACAACATAAGCACAATGGTTCAGTAGCATGGTTTACCACAGTCTCAACTTAATTTATGGCAACATTTTGATATAAAGCCTCTGTGGAATTTGTTATACCGGACTACATTTAATTGAAAGGGGGAGGAATGATATCTTCTGATGGTATCTGTTTTAGTATGTCAGCATCAAACATAGCAAGAAGGTACTAATTCCCAACCAATAGACAAATAAATTTAAAACGTGACCACCGTATTAAATAAAACAAATTATTTAGCATGACTTTTTCCTAGACTGTTAGGCCTACTTATTATTTATTTATACTGTAAATTAGTGCACTTTATGCCCTATGAATGCTTAACCATGGTGAGAATTCAGTTGTTAAGTACACTCCACACATCACTTGTTATTTTCTAACATGTTGCAGGTAGCTTTGGAGGAACCTTTAACACAGAGCAAGCAGAAGCCACTGTGTGGAGAGGACAATGGATAAAATGAAATAATAATTAGAATATGAAATGTTGAGCAGGCAGAAACTGAAGGAAATGAAATGTACTAATGCATTATTTAATAAAAATACAATAAAAGTATGTAATGTTATTCTGAACTAGTTAATTCTTCAGGCCCTGTTAGTTCCTGAAATTGTTGCCACAATATTGTCCTCCATTGACTTAACAAGGTTACACAGTGATTGGAGTACCAAGTCCCTAACACTCATTTATGCTCTCTACAACTGAGCATGGATGATTTATATTTATAAAATCTTGTTATGTGCATATAAAAAAATGTTTGTGTTAAATGTGCAACATAAGACTGGTGATCACTGCAGATATGCTACAAAATTGGTCGAGGGGCATTCAGCGTTATTGATCAAAGTTAATGTCCAGTACAACAGTTATCATTTGTAATGCACTAAAAACTTTAAGAAATCTGTTGTTTGCCATTTAATTACAGTTGTCATGTATGGGACAGTCGAAGCCAAGTTGTTAATTGCTCGCATATTGAATTTCTTGAAATTTGGTTAACATAATAACATTCGAATTGGGTAGGTTTTGGAGAACTTACTATGAAGCAGACCACTGTTTTATTGGAGGTTCCAGGTTCACTTTTCTTTCAAAAAGCAGTTTTTAAATATGGGGTTTTATCACTTTAAAAAATGTAAACATTAGAATATGTTATCAAATGGTCGTTGGAACATCTTGGTCAACAGCCCTGTGTACTTGGGTGTGTGTTGATTTTGTCTGATAACTTGAGGTGGCTGTGGTAGTGTACCAGTATGTAACTGTGTAATAAAAACAGTGGATTTAGTAAGTTTTCTATGGATGATATTTTAAGGAAAATCTGGAACAAGTTTGGGTTAAGTGATCCAGGACTTAAAGGTACCTGTAAGTAGCATTCTAGCATTTGCCTTGGTATAGTGTGGGTACCCTTGAAGAGCCACTCAGGATGATCAATGTCAGCACTGAGATTAAAATCTCTGGACATGTCGCATTTCCTCTTGGACCATGGCCCGATATACTCAGCTAAGCTGCTGGGTTGACATATGATTACATGCAGATAGTTTGCTTGGGTCAATAAATGAAATGTTGAGCAGGTAGAAACTGAAGGAAATGAAATGTGCTAAAGCAATTACAGGCCCTGAGAGTTCCTGAAGTTGTTGCCACAATATTGTGCTCCATTGACTCATGTAGGGTGTGAGTTATTGAACGGGGTATTCCTTCTCTGGGGGATTTGTACTCTCTCCACCCCTTAAAATATTACACCTCAATCAAACACATTTTATATCCCTGCTTGAGATAACATCTATCCCCAATCAAAGAAAAATACCTTCCACAAAGAAAAGGAAGGAATTTGTGAATATACACCCTACATGCTACAGCTGATGATCTATTACAGTATTGTTTTAGCATTTTCTTGTTAATGTGATGCAGTTGAACAACATGGGCCTCTCCTCAACTACTCGGGCACACAGTTCAGGGGATGGTTGGATGACCTAGGTCCAATGACACTACTGGTATTTGGAAATAAAACACGTGAGCACAGTAAAAGGTGGGGAATGGAGATGAATGGAAGCAAAATAGGATAGATGGAAATGTTAAAAAACATTTTCTCAGTACAAATAAATTCATATACCTAGCAAAGATTTCTTGATCAAACATTTTGTATAAATGTAAGCCATTGAAATGTGCATGTAGGCCTATCTAAATTTACACGAGGGACTATTTACCGTAGCTTATGGCACCCAGTTATGGGCTTAATTGTGGTGCATGTTTACTGGCATAGGCTATGGGCTAAATAATGTGAAGTGTGTGTCACATGAATACTAGGCCTATGATAGTTCTTCTACAGGATATCTAATAGGCTACCCTATTAGCAAAGGTAAGATTAAGTACCAGTGGCCTACCACTTTCAAAAACAAAAAGTACTGTGGATAAAATAGTCATTTGATACTACTATTACCGTACCGTATGTGTGTGGTACCGGTATTAATACTATATTCACTGGTGGTATGAAGCACCTCTCGCAATGCTTTTAACCTCAAAATTGTACATCGCATTCGTAAGCTTAATCACGGTACGGTATTGGTGCATATGTCAACGATATAAAGAAAGGTTACAATACCATCACTGATTAAAAACACAGTTTGGAGTGCAAAAATAAATATTTATCAAATGTGAACACGTTTTACGTCCGTATAGCCTTTAGGCCTTGTAACCCTCGAATTGTACAGGCAAGAACAACATGGTTTATAGGTGACCTAATACAATAAAATATTAAAAAAACAGGCCGTGTTTTGAAATTTATTTAAAACGGAAGGAATATATCGTTCATCTGTCTCAATAAGACACGATTTTTAGGAAAACTGCATTCTTCCTCCTCAAAATCCAAAATCACTGACTAAAATCCATCATCATTGAAAGCGAGCACGCACAAATTAGTCCTAGTCCAGAAAGAAATAATACCTTCGTATAACCTACTAATGTACAAGCTTTCTAACATATTTCTCTTTTTAATACAGCCTAGAACTGGAATCTAAGCGCTAAAATGTTTCACGGACAACAGCTGTGAACTAAGATCAACATGGCTGAACCGAGAACTGTCGCCGGTTAAATATGAACTCAGATCAAGACGCGGTGATCTTAGATTAACGTTTATACAACAGAAATTCTGAGTTCAGCACGCGCTAAGATCAGCTGAACCCGGTGAACTGAGATCAAACGCTTTATACAATCGGCCCTTTGAGTAAATAAATTGATTGCTGTTCACATTAGTTCTGTTATTATACGGTTTGTGTACAAATATAAGACGAAATCTCGAGGCTAATTAACAAGTTATTATCCTTTTAAGGAGCCTAACAGAAAGTCATCTGCCCCTTTAAAGGCTATATGAACACAAATTTAGGTGATATCAATAATATTTCATACACAGGTCTACATACTTGAAGACTGTATATAACTTACCCATTTTGTGGTTCCCCGACAGTTACAAGGTTGAACCCACTCAGCTGAAGGATCATCCTCGTCAGTTGCAAAGCAAACCCAGCAGGTGCGCTTGCTGAGAGAGACAGAAGTATGTATTTAAAAAACATGCTTACAGGAAAAGAATTCAATCAAATTCAAAGTTAAAACAAAGATTACCAAAAACTCAGCAATTCTTCTAGGTTTGTGCCATGTCTTGTGTGGGGTTTCGCCTAGGACACCAAGCTGGCAGTTCGCCACTCCTGTGGGCGTCCGGGTGGGGACACCAAGAGCCTGCTGATGAGCCAGCTTGGTGTCCTAGGCGAAACCCCACACAAGACACGGCACAAACCTACAAAAAAAATGCTGAGTTTTAATTCACTGGCCGTGAAAGCAAATATACCATCTTTTTGGAAGCCTTCATAGGAAGGTTATGGCTGCTTGAGCTTTTAGCTCTCGCAGTAAAGAGGCACAGGTGTGCTTCATAAAAAGGGAGGTAGCGCGCAGTTCGCTACTCCTGTGGGGGTCCGGGCGGGGACACCAAGAGCCCGCTGATGAGCCAGCTTGGTGTCCTAGGCGAAACCCCCACACAAGACACGGCACAAACCTAGAATAATTTCTGAGTTTTAATTCACTGGCCGTGAAAGCCAATATACTAAAGATTACCAACATTGAGTAATGAAAAACAGATAACGTTTGCTGATAATGACGTCAATTATAGCTGACAAAATCCTTTGAGTAGCACCATCAAAAATTACTAAGTTTTATGTCTACCCTTATTATTTTTCAACGGGGTTGGGGATGAGATACGATGAATTGCTATGTGGCATGTGATTTCTACAACCAGATGCCCTTCCTGATGCTCACCTGATGACAGGAATCGATGAGAGATAAAATGAAGATGAAACTGAGAAAGTAGTTGGAAGGAGGCAGCCACAGCCTACTAGAAGATACCGTCCTGGCATTTGCCATAAGTTGTACGTGGGAAACCATGGTAAACAACAACAGGGACACTCAGCAGATAGATTCAAACCCATGTTCCTTAACTTGAAAGAAAATTTGAATACAGTAACTCTTGACCTCTATCACCTTATGTTTAGACTATGGTGCGATAGATAAAGTAAGGTCTGTTTAAGTTGCCAATATCCTTTTAAATCCATCACATTTGTTTAATTCAATTTGGGGTATCCTCTGTGCATAAACAGACACCATTTCTAGCCACAATGTCAGTGTGCTAACTTTGAGCTGTGGGTTAAAAATAGTTTAAATATTTGAGCAGCCTGACAACTATAAAATACAGTCAGTTATTCGGTTTCCGAAATCAAGAAACATGACAGCAACAGATATTCATCACCACGATGACCCCAATGCTATCAAAGCAAAGTCTGTAAATGAACAAGATTATTCAGGATTTGGCAGGAGAGCATGTACAGTAGAAACCCGCTTATCCGGGGAAATTGGAACCGAGGGTAGCTCGGATAGCAGAAAACTCGGCTAAGAGGGAATGAGCAGGGAATCGTATTTAATTCAACGAATCACAAAACAATGGCGCACAAAACGATGCAATGTGTGTATAAATGACGAAATACAACTAGTCGAGCAAGCGAAGCAACACGCGGCGATGCGGGACTCAGAGTAAAGATCGTCGAACAGCTCCGATCCCTGCCGAAGTTCGTCTATATGGACTCTCCAGCACACTCAACTTGAGGGGTGTTGGACTAGTTCGTTACTGTCATTATTAGCATCACGTTATTATGAATTTTAATGCTCTTTTAATTAATTACGACAAAATGAGTGCCTCGGTTAACATGGAGCCTCGGATAAGCGGGTTTCTACTGTATAAGCCAATCCTTGAAAACAGAAGATTCATAAATTCTATGTTGTCATTGCAATTTCCACAATTTCAAAGGTCAGTTTTGAACGTTATAATCCTATACTTCACTGAAATCTTCTTCTGAACAACATTATCTGTGAACTTCAACTTCAGAAGATTGTGCTCTTGATGGGCTTCAAAGAACACAAGGAACACATGAAGACTAGATTGGTCAGTGTGCTAACATTTTTAACTACTACTAGAAGCTGCTCATCATGCGCAACAACAAATGTTTAAGCAAGCACGGAAACAATAGAAAAAAAAATTATATCAATGTACTTAGAATCTGATTTTAAAAAGTAATTTAAAAATTTGGCATTTCAGTTTCTATTGCTAAGAGGCCTTACTTAAAAAAAACAGTGACTTTTCATTTCAATAATTTCCAATATCCCCAGGAAACAAACCAGCAGTTGGTTGTGTTTTGAGTCTTCAGTCTTTTGACTGGCTTGATGCAGCGCTCCATGCCTCCCTGTCCTGAGCTAATCGTTTCATCTCTACATAGCTACCACACTCTACATCTGAGGCAATCTGATTAACATATTCTAACCTTGGTCTACCCCTACAGTTCTTGTCCTCGACCCTTCCTTCCATAACTAAGCTTGCTATTCCTGGGTGTCTTAGTATGTGTCCTACCAACCTATCTCTTCTCTTCATTAGCAGTTGCCAGAAACATCTCTCCTCTCCCACTAATCTTATTACCTCTTCGTTTGTAACCCTATCTACCCATCTGATCTTCATCATTCTCCTGCAACACCACATTTCAAACGCTTCAATTCTCCTCTTTTCTGCTGCACCAATAGTCCAAGTTTCACTTCCATAGAGTGCCACGCTCCAGACAAAGGCCTTCAAAAATGACTTCCTAATACCTAAATATATATTCGATGTCAACAGATTCCTTTTCTATAGAAATGCTTTCCATGCCTGAGCTAACCTACTTTTTATATCCTCTTTGCTTCATCCATCACTGGTTATTTTGCTTCGTAAGTAACAGAAGTCTCCTACTTCCTTTAGTTTTCCACCTGCCAATTTGATGTCCATAGAGGTTTCGGATTTATTTCGGCTGCATTCCAATATGTTTGTTTTACATTTATTAATTTTCATCATGAGCTCTTTCCTCAAGACGGATTCCATACCATTCAAAAACTCATTCAAATCTTCAGGCGTGTCGGCCAAGATGACCATGTCATTGGCAAATCTCAGAGTTGAAATTATTTCTCCTTGAATCTTCACTCCCACTTTAAATTTTTCTCCAATTTCCTTCATTGCTTGTTCAAGGTAAAGATTGAAAAGTATGGGTGATAAGTTGCAGCCTTGCCTTACACCTTTCTGAATACCAGCTTCTCTCTCATGACCTTCAGCGCGAATGACTGCTGTCTGGCTTCTGTATAGATTGTAGATCACCCTCCTATCCCTGTACTTTATTCCAATCGTTGTTTAAGACTGATGAACATATTTCAAGGCATAAGAGTTAACGCTCTTATGTCGTGCCTCGCTGGCATTGGGAGAATGCGGGTTCAAATCCCACCTCTGCTGTCCTGAAAATGGTTTTCGTGGCTTCCCATTTTCTCCACCAGGCAAATGACAGGATGGTTTCCTTCAATAGGTCCACGGCCGATTTCCGTCCAAAATCCCTTCCCTAACCCGTCCTGAAAATAAAATAAACGGCCATTGTCTGCATTAATAAAATTATTAATTGCATCTTTCCTTAGTTTTACACAAATAATCTGGGGTCTACTTTTCCATTAGGAATGCCTTCAAAAATCCAATAATTTGTTCCCACTGCAGTAGTAATGGCATCCTGGCATAAAATTAGCTTTGAAGCCAATTTTTTGCTTTATTGACAATATTATTTATTTTATTTTCGTGTAGCCTCCTGAGAGGCCGAGTGCAGGTCTTTCTAGTCGACGCCCGTGGGCGACCTGCGCGTCGGGATGAGAGATGAGATGAATGGATGAAAGTGGGCAAGGATGTGGAAGGAAGCAGCCGTAGCCTGTCAGAAGGTACTGTCCCAGCATTTGCCTGGTGTTGAAAATGGGAAACCACGGAAAACCATTTCAAGGACAGCCGACGGTGGGACTCGAACCCACGCGTCTACCGAGTCAGCAGAGAGCTTGGCCCCATGACCTAACGCCGGGCTTTAGCCAGCGTAGCCACTACTGTCGGTATTGACAATTAAAATAGTAACTTTCAGGTGCTCAACACAAAATAATTCCAATTACTGGAATATGTGAATATTTCAGGTTATTTTTCACATATTCCAGTAATTGGAATTATTTTGTGTTGAGCGCCTGAAGGTTACAATAAAATTAAATTGAAGCTGGGATTCAACATTGCATATCTTTTCCTGCAATATATCCTAAATGTATTTACTTAACCTCTCAGGCCGGTTCTACGTACGCGAGGACACGCGGTAGTAGTGACTGCACTGGCGGTTTGCCGTACAGGTATACGCTGCGCACAGCACTTCGCGAGAACTGCGTTTGTGTGCTATCTGTTGGGCTCATATGTGAAGTGCTTGTACTAATGTATTTTAGAAGCCTTGGCCTTGCAAACCATATAATCTTACAACAAATAGTTCATAGATTTCCCGTTTTTTTCTTTTTTTGGAGGGGGGGGGGGGGGGGGGGGAGAAAACATATGAGAATCATCATGCCATCTATTGAGGCAAAATAGAAACAGACGATACGTTGTCACACGCCGTGTTCCCTACTGCCATCTGTGGTAAGAATTTTAACCTCCTGTAAATGATACGCGTGGATGGGGAATATTGCCAGGGGAAGACCCTAATAATTCCGTGAAAAATGGCAGTGCCTTCGCGACTTCTTACGGGGTTTGAAATAGAAACTGTTCTGATAGGTGAGGAAGGCAGTAGTGTAAGTAGTCTTGCTAGTGATTCCGGTAGTGTAGAAAGTGACGTTGATTATGCCCAAGAAGAATTGTTGCCTCTTGGAGAGGAAGATGAAGAATTAGGACATGTCAATGTGCCATAAGCTA
Organism: Meconema thalassinum; assembly: GCA_946902985.2. Classification (NCBI taxonomy): domain Eukaryota; kingdom Metazoa; phylum Arthropoda; class Insecta; order Orthoptera; family Tettigoniidae; genus Meconema; species Meconema thalassinum. The sequence continues at coordinate 185,433,899 of OX336393.1, forward strand.
ATAGTGACATTCTGTGGGACTGGTGCACGTTGCATGCAGCTAACATAGAGCAGAAAATTCCTTCCACTGGGCAACCGGGCCCTTAGAAGGATTTCGATAGTGTTTTAGATAAGTTTTTACTATTTTTTGATGCTGAGGTAATAAATATCATAGTGGAGGAGACCAACAGATATGCTGAGCATATAATGGGAAGTGTCGGGAAGTCAAGGTCACGTGTTAGGAAATGGGAGCCTGTGACTGGCGACGAGATTTATGTGGTATTTGGCCTTATTATGTTAATGGGTATTGTACAGAAGCCCACTATAGAAAGTTATTTCAGTAGGGATACATTTCTGGAGACCCCAATATTTCCACAAACCATGAAACAGAACCGGTTCGAACTCATAATGCGATTCCTGCATTTGGTTGATAATAAATCAGCTGACAATTATGCAGGACCTCGTAATTTATTCAAAATTCAAAACATTCTGCAAATAATGAACACAAAGTTCCAGTCTGCTTACATTCCATCACAAAACATCACAATAGACGAATCATTGACCTCGTGGAAAGGACGGTTAGGCCTAAAATAGTATATCCCCCTGAAAGCCGTGAAATTCGGAATAAAAACTTACGAACTTTGCGAATCATCTACTGGCTATTTGTGGCATTTTATTGTTTACTGTGGTGCTGGTACAGACATCTGTACTACCATTAGCATTCCAGATGGCCTGAAAAGCTCAAAAATAGTGGTGAATTTGTGTGAGCCCCTGATGACCAAAGGGTACACTTTATGGATGGATAATTTTTATAATTCCCCATCACTTTGTGTACTAATGAGGAACAGCAGTGTCAATGTGGCAGGGACATTGAGACTGAACAGAAAACTCTTCCTCACTGTGGTGAAAAACAAAAAATTTAAAAGGGGGAATCCATCTCAGCCGAGGCCAATGGTGTCGTGGTCATGAAATGGAAGGATAAAAGGGATATTTCCTCTATCTCGACATTCCATGACAGCACAATGACTACCAAGAAATCAGGGGTTAAGATGTGTCAAAGCCAAATGGCATATTTGATTATAATGGCTGTATGGGAGGGGTTCACCGAAAAGATCAGATGATTCAGCCATATCTCCTGGAAAGGAAAAGGTCCAAGAAATGGTACATAAAACTATTCAAGAGACTCCTAAATGTGTCAGTTCACAACGCATATGTACTGTATTCATCCAAAACAAATATCCTGCATCTCACCTACAGACTGGGCTTGGTAAAATCTCTCATTTTGAACCACAGACCTCAAATCTCACAGTCCTTAGGACCTAGTCATCCTTCTGTAAATCCACCACCTTCTGGAATCACAGGCAGGCATTTTCTCATTGAGAAGATTCCCCCAACAGGAAAAAAAAAAGCAAAGCCTCAAAAGAGATGCGCTATTTGTGCCATATAAAAGAAAAATAGGAAGGAGATAATCTACTGGTGCCCTGATTGTTCGGTTTGTGCCTGGAGTACTGCTTCAAAAAGTATCACACAAATGTCAATCTGTAAAAGTTGCCCATTGACACCACCTACAAGTGTATATAGTGTAGATAAAACTCTCTGTAATGTACCGATACACAATAAACGACTATTTGTGAGGTGTATACGTAGGTATATTGTGCATAACACACAGCGACAGTAAAATGTATACCCTCTACACCCGCAATATGAAACGAACCGGCTTCAAATTCATCCGCTATTTACAGGCAGGGTCGTTCAAGACACCATTGGTAAGTCATCCTGAAAATATTGTGTTATTAGCTTGTATAATTTTTGAGATATGCAACATTATTTGAAGATCTCCAAAACTCACTCTCCAAGCCAATTTAAATACCGCCTGGAGTGCAGACGCTAGGGCATTTAAATGCCCGCCTGAGAGGTTAAATAAACTACCTATTTATTTCTCTCCAAAACCTGCTTAAAATAAATCTGAAAGTAAATCAGCATGAAATCAACATCACCACCCCCACAAGGACTCGGTTAGTAGTAGGAAAAGTAAACAGTTACATGTAAATCCATCTCCTGCGGTTCTTCCTGAGGCACTCCACCACAGTCATCAGAACACTGCTGTCTCAACACCCAGACAGGTATTCAACTTACTACAACAAAAATAGTTGACTTAATTCTGCAATAATACATTCAACCTTGGGAGTCCAAGGAACTCTTGGTGAATAGCCAAACCCTGGCTTCTGTGCAATTGCCAAGGAGAAACTTAAATACCTGCTCTAGTCTATCCAGGTGCTGCAGTATCTATGGATATTATTATTAGAGATGAGAATTGTATGTCATACATATTTGTAATAGATATCTTGTATCATATTGAAAATTTGTACGGTAATTAAACGTTTCCGACATACAATAAGTATACCAGTTAGTGCATACATGTGCTCATTTTGATTGATAGTACATATTTCATACATTAGAGCAATGGTACCCAAACTTGCCCCCACATCACCCCAAAATAAACTGGAAATTTCAAGGACAGCTCTCTTTGGAAGTTTAAATGACCTCAAATGTTTCCTCACTGCTAGAACAAATTCCTCATGGAACCACTTTGCGAATATGTCAGAAGTTATCCATGCTTTCTTTTTAATAATAAGAATCTATTCCTTACGAAATGAAGATTAAAGTTGAAGAAACTGAAGAAAAGTATCATCATCTTCCTTTCATGTGTTAGTCCTAGAAGAACTGTTACGATCTACACAAAAGATTTGAATTTTCAGGCATCTTTTCCTGGGGCAACCTAGAGATCTCTTCCCACTGGGGCAGTAGTTGACGACTGCTTTAGGGATCCTGCTTCTGTCCATCCTGTTGAGGTGTCCTAGCCAATTTCTTTGGTATTCATGGATGTATTCCAATATAGGTCTGCTGTTGAGACCATTCAGCCCTTCTGTGTTTCGTTTGTGATCCCACTTAGCGACTCCTGCTGTTCGTCGCATATATTTCATTTCGGCGGTAGTTATTCGTCTCTCATCGCATTTCTTCAGGGTCCACGCTTCGCTACCATGGCAAAGTACTAGTCTTCCTAAGGTTTTGTAAATTCTTTTTCAGGTGAGTTTCTGAACTAATGATGGTCTAAAAACTTTATTGATGATCCTAAACATCTGTTGAATTTAAAGATTTTCTCGGTTATGTCCATTTCTTCAAGGAAAGACAGTTTCTACCCGAGGTATTTAAAATCGTTTACTCTTTCCAAAATGTTATAATCCAAGCAGATCTTACAGAATGTCATTATCTTAGTTTTCTCTAGAGATATTTCCATTGAGTAGTTTTCTGAGACTAGTTTCAAGTTATACATTGAACGCTGTAAATCATCTTTTGAGGTGGCAACCAGCACTAATTCGTCTGTAAATAATATTGCGTCCAGCTGTAGATCTCTGTTAATGCGGATGGAGCCATGTCTTGATTCTCTAAATTCTCGAATAAGAGCATTCATATAGATTATGAACAGGAGAGGAGAAAGACCGCAACCTTGTCTCACTCCTGTGTTATTCGATTTCCACACGGATAATTTATTATAAACCTTTACAGAAATCAATTTATGTTTGTAAAGGTTACTTATGTTTTACACCATCTATTGTGGGGTGTGAACAGATATTAAGATATTAAGTAAGGTATTGTGGTTTACTTTGTCAAAAGCTTTTGTGAAATCTACAAAGGCAATGTGTGTTTCTATATTAAATTCGCTGTGTTTTTCGAGAAGGATTTTCATTGTCAAATAACCATCACAGCAAGATCTTCCCTTCCTGAAGCCAAATTTTTCCTCTCCAAGAATGTTTTCATAGTGTTTATATTGTTTATTTTTAATGATGTTGGCATATATTTTATAACCAGAATTTAATAAACATGTGCCTCTGTAAATTTAACAGTCACTTTTGTCGCCCTTCTTGAAAATGGGTGCAACTATTGCTTTATTCCAGTTTTCAGGTGGTACTTCGCCTTCCCAAATTTTATTGAGGAGCTGAAGAAATCTGTCTTGAAAAGACCCACAGGAATATTTAAATAACTCCAAATTTAAGTCATCTTCTCCAGGTGTTTTATTGCACTTTAGTGTCCTCAGGATTGCATCTAGTTCTACCATTGTAATGTGTTTGACGTGTAAATTATCTGAGTGGAATGTCGGAATATGGGAGACATTCTGTGACCATAAATTTTGAAAGTGATTTGACCAAGTAATGCAAGGGATTGTATCGATTCGAAGTGTGTCTTTAGTTTTCCTGTTCAAATTGTTCAAAATTTTGTAAGTTTGTGGCTGAGGTCTGGTTAAATCAAAAACCAAAAAGGTGGGCAATAGACCAACTGGAAGATAAGGACGTGAACAAAATAGTCAAGACGAATGTAAGGAAGGATTAATGAAAAACCCTGAACTTTTGCAGAATGAAATAAAATCAGTAGAAGAAAACATTGGTACAAAAGACAGAATAGGTAGAAAACCGTGGATTACTCAGGATAGTACTAGAATTATTAGACAAAATGTGAAAGTACAAGCCAGATGGTCATATAGTGAGTTACAACTATGATTATAAAGCAATAGAATAACCATGAAAATCATCACACAATCACTATGATCTAAATATGAAACAGATTGGATTAGTTTTTGCTATATTCCACTATTCTCTATGGTTGAAAGAGAAATACGCAAGTATAGAAAATTGTCTGAAAGTAGGAAAAGTAGATACAGCTTATCGAAGGATTAAGGGCACTTTTGTGGAAAGAAGACTAGGTGCTGTAATATTAAGGACTAAGAGGGGAAAAGGTTGAGAAATTATAGTTATAGTTGGAGTTATTGTTGTTTTAAGGGGTGGAACTACGAGGTCATCTGCCCCAAAGGTTGAGAAATGGAAAGCTTACATAGAGCATTTGTATAGGGGTAAGGAGATTGAGAATCATGTAATGGAAACGGAAGAGGAAATTGGTTGGTTCCTTAGTTTAGGGGCTACGACAATGTGGTCATGTAGCCCCGTGTACTTTAGGTGTGTGTGTAGAATCTGTCTGATAACCGGTGTTAATTGTGATGGCTGTATTAGTGTGTGTTATCTGTTTTAATTCAAGTAACGACTGCAGACGATAATTGCAAGTAGTTCCTACTTTTGCTACCAAATGCTACTGTCCACGACACCTAGCTTGCGGACTTGGCTACTAGATGCCATCACAGTCGGTGAAAGTTTGAACTACTATAGCGTTATCAATTCTAACCTACAAATTTGGCTTCACACAAGTGTAGTTAGTGGAAGGTTCTTTTTCATGCCATAAATCTATGACATGGGACCGCCGGCTTTACTTCCCCTCCGAAGAAAGGCATACTGAGGGATTTTTAACACTCTAAAAAATCCGACGACTTCGGCCGTGTTTGAACCCACGACCTTGGGCATAGAAGCTCAGCATGCTACGCCACCGAAGCCGCTCCAAGAGGAAATTGATGAGAAAGGAGATTTAATATTGAGATCAGAATTTGACAGAGCACTAGAAGAGTTAGACAGGAACAAAGCACCAGGCATTGATGATGTACCGAACAAGTTGCTACGTTGCACAGGTGATGAAGATCTGATTAGGTTATTTCACTTAGTATGTAGTATTTGAGACAAGTGAGGTACCCTCTGATTTCAAGAAGAATGTTATCATCCCTATACCAAAGAAAGCAGGAGCTGACAGATGTGAAGATTATACCCTACAATCAGCTTGATTACTCGTGCTTGAAAGATCCTGACTAGAATAAATAACAAGAGGATGGAAAGACAGATAGAAACAGAGTTGGGTGAAGACCAATTTGGTTTCAGGAGTCACATAGGAACAAGGGAAGCTGTATTTAGTCTTAGGCTGATCTTGGAAGGAAGAATAAGGAAAGATAAGAGAAGTTCATAGCATTTGTAGACTTAGAAAAGGCTTTTGATAAAGTTGATTGGAGTAAATTGTTGGACATTTTGAAAAGGATTAGAATAAAGTACAGGGATAGGAGAGTGATCTACAATCCGTACAAAATCAGACGCCAGCTATTCGAGCCGAAGGACCTGAGAGAGAAGCTGGTATTCAGAATTGTGTAAGGGAAGGCTGCAACTTATCATACTTTTCAATCTGTACATTGAATAAGCAATGAAGGAAATTAGAGGAAAATTTAAAGTAAGGGTAGAGATTCAAGAAATAATTTAAACTCAGAGTTACTTAAGACATTGTCATCTTAGTCAATGAGCAAGTTTTTAAATAGTATGGACTCAGTCTTAAGGAAAGAATTCATGATGAAAATCAATAAACGTTAAAACAAAAATAATGGGATGCAGCCGAAAGAAATCAGAAACCCCTATTGACGTCCAATTGGCACATGAAAGGCTAAAGGAAGTAGGAGACTTCTGCTACTTAGGAAGCAAAATAACTATAGTGCGTCTCTACCTTAAAAGACAGTACGCATTAAATGGAGCGCGCTGATGCCAGAAGTTCTGCAAGGTCGGGCACATGATGTAACATAACTCGTATACAGGCATATCTTTGTGTAAAACTCGGGAAATTTCCAAAATATTTGTTTGTTGTATATAACTGTACCTCATACCTAGAAGCGAACGACGGTACAATATTTAGATATGATACACCGAAGTTCAGAGCGTGATTTTAATGCACACATTATAATATTACATTTTCTCGAATATCATAGGTTATAATAAATTATAATATGACATTTAATAATAATAATAATAATAATAATAATAATAATATATAATAATAATAATATATTGTGGTCCACATAATTTACCCTATTTTGTGTGGTCAAGAGGTGGTATGCAGCCGAAATTAAACTATATTTCTTGTTTCTTGAATGAGACGTCGTTCAATTTTATATAGGCTAGTTCTCTACTTGCGCCCATACAATTTCGATAGGATTAAGTTCACTGTGGTATGGTGGCAAGCAACTAACATATTTATCTGCTGTGATAGCCTACATTGTCTATTACTAGGCTAGATCCTTCGGGAACATTGGGCAACAATTGCTCGGCGAACCACTTTTCATACACTTCACCCGTCATTTCGTCGTGGGTGTCTGCCATGTTCTTTTAGCACAGAAACGTTAACTCTGCACCATTAGCGAACTCTTGTTCATTCCCGGGAACTCTTGTTCATTCCCGGGACGAACAAAGGCAAACTACGGAAACCACTTCGATGATGGCTGAGGTAGGAATCGAACCCGCCTCTTCTCAGTTTTGTCTCATGAAGTTGAGTACACCCCGTTCCAGCCCTCAGACCAGAATTAAATTTCTTGGCAGAGCCGGGATTCAAACACGAGCCTCCACGGTGACAGCACAGTGACAGCCAAGAATGTTAGCCACTACGCAACGAGGCGGACAATTTATAAAGAACACAAGGATCACTTCATTTCACAGTTTAACTCCACACCATCACCTACCCTCCTTCAAATGCAGTCGGGGAGATACTGGCGCCTGAGTAAACAAACTTTCGCAGCGTCAGCGCTGGGCGGGAGGAATAAGTGCGATAACTTATGAATGCTATCTGATATCGAGCTCTGGTTTGTTTTAAAAACTATTTCAGACATTAATGAGCATTTCTTCTCGCTTAGTCACCAATGTAAAGTCAACAGCAAAAATGTTTCTCGCTACTTAACTTTTGTGTGACATCATCCCAGATTTTTCAAGTAACATTTAAGAAGAAAAAATCATAACTTTCTTATTATGAAAATAATTACTGCCCTGAGAAATCGGGTATCTTCTACCAACATCAGGCAATCTAAAAATAAATTCTTGATCTGTTGCGATCATTAGTTCATTATCTATGGCGTGATAAGTTTTATATCTGCAAAAATATAGATACGCGCTAAAATATCATAATTGCGAAAATTGGGCCATGTGTTAATTATTTATGGCTTTTATTTTTACATCATCATAAAGAGCAGAAAATTCTCTATAAGACCATGCAAACATTTTCTTCGATTTGTCACTTTCAATTATTAGGAAATGGCAACATCGCCGGCGTAGAAGAGGACGTAGCTAATTGCAGGACATAGGAGTGCAAGTGAGAGGCAAATACTACATTTAATTCCATACTGTCTTTTAAGGTAGAGACGCACTATAGTGATGGATGAAGCAAAGAGGACATAAAATGTAGGTTGGCTCAGGCAAGGAAAGCATTTGTACAGAAAAAAAAAATCTGTTGACATCAAATATAGATTTAGGTTTTAGAAAGTCATTTTTGAAAGCCTTTGTCTGGAGCGTGGCACTCCATGGAAGTGAAACTTGGACTGTTGGCGCAGCAGAAAAGAGGAGAAGAGAAGCATTTGAAATGTCGTGTTACAGGGGAATGATCATGATCAGAAGGGTAGATAGAGTAACAAATGAAGAAGTATTAAGACGAGTGGGCGAGGAGAGATGTTTCTGGAGACTACTAATGAAGAGAAGAGAAGAGAAAGGTTGGTAGTACACATACTAAGACACCCAGAAATAAGGAAGGGTTGAGGACAAGTATAAGGGTAGACCAAAGTTAGAATATGTTAAACAGATTGCCTCGGGTATAAGATGAGCTAACTACAGTATGTAGAGATAAAAAGATTAGCTCAGGACAGAGAGGCATGGAAAGCTGCATCAAACCAGTCAAAAGACTGAAGACTCTAGCAATAATTTGATTAATTCTGAATCAGGCACCATCGTGGCTTTTACACTTGCATACACTTGTGACATCAACGTGTGGGTAACAGTTGAAAAGACCTCATGCACCTAACAAACATGGCTGCCATCGTTGAATGAAAGAGAAATAAAAACACATTTACTTGATTTAGCACATATATCTCGTGCAATAGTGATAATTGACAACAATTTCAATTAGTAATGACTCCCACAATAAGCCAGCCTCTGCTCTCCTCCAGAATTAAAGTGCCCGCAACCCCTTTAGAATATGTAGCAATAATTTGATAAATTTTCAATCAGACGTCATCGTGGTTTTATTCTTGCATATCGATAATATATGATTTTCATTCCTTGTTTCATCTTCTGGGAGTCATTACCAATTGAAATTACTAACTGTGGTCACTACTGCACCGGAAATATGTGCTAAATTATATAAATATGTGTTTTTATCTATTGCTCACATAACAATGGCAACCATGTTTGACAGCGCATGAGGTCTCTCCAACTGTTATCAAAGCCCACACAAAGTGTCACTGCAATTACCAACATGCGAGTTACAAAATACAACACACAGGTCGGGATATAGGGGGCAGATAACCCCGCTGTTCCACCCCTTAAAAATCCAATAACTAATTAACTACAGGTCTGAATAAAGATTAATGATGCGCGACTACCCCACTAAGCGTGACAAAAACCAGGAGTGTATGTACGGCTAACGCGGCCCCATAACAATTAACTTATTGGTCTACACAAAAACCATTGGACTGGATTCAACAAATTTTACTATTACAAATAACACAAATTCATTCATTGGTGTTTTGCAGTACATTACCGCTTATATACACAGTGGTACTGTAAGTGTAAGGTTGGCAATATTGTATTTGACGATATTCACACGCATAAAGACAGACACAGCTAGAATTACACTATATAAGTCTTGATCTAAATAGGGGATGGCAGGCGGGTTATGGACAGCTGAGGAGTAAACATCTATTACTACATCATTTCCTGATTTATTTTCATCATTAGAAAGGGTATTTTGACTAATTTCAGTACAGTAGCCTACTTAATAAAATGTTATCATACGATGAAGTCTCATTCAGCGTTACTATGTAGCAATAAAATGTGGCACTTCATTATATGGGAAAGCTGCCAAGAAAACTGCAAATATTTACTATAGGAATCAGTTGTATGACAGCAAAAAAAGAGTTTAACTTCTTTCACTAGTGGGTGTTGCTGCATTATCTAACAGGATTAAGTTTGGTACTATATTAAATTTTGCAGTACCCAGTGCTCAGTATGAATCATGGAGCCACCCCATATTGCTGTAGCAGCAGTGGGGAAGAGGTTGATAATAATGATGATAATTGTTGTTTTAAGGGGCCTAACATCTAGGTTATCGGCCCCTGGGGAAGAGGGGAATGCCAAGCTATTGCGAGAAGTGCAGTGTTAAGGCATTACTTACAAAAACCTGCCTAACCTGGGGCTTATGCCCCAGAACCCTTTGCTTGTACTAAAACAAAAAAATTCACCCAGACAGTGGTCTAACCAGTAACACTATATGAGCAGCAAACCTACAATAAAATTTACTAACTACTGAAATTAGCCAAAATATCTACTGTGATTTCTTTGGTGGCAGCTTTATCACATTTTAACAAGTTTCGCTCCAAAATAATGTGTAGGCTAGAGCCTTTAGGAAGTGAAAAAGATGCAAATTCAAATACTATCTACAGTAAGGTACTTATGATAAAGTGCTACATTAACCTTTCTTCACTCAATGCAACAGCCAGGGAGGGTCCTTCATTCTCGGCAGGAACACTAACTTCAGATGATTGTGACTTGTCAGTATCTTCTTCGGCCATTTCAAAGTTTATATGGAGCCATAATTTGAGTATTTATTTGCCTGAAAACAAACCACCATTGATGTAAACCAGTCTATACGACAGACAAATATAATGCTGCTCATCGTGGCCCATATTGATGCAATATAGTGAGTGAAATATTAACATTTCACTCAAGACAAATATAAATTATTAAAAATTACCAGACTGATGTAAGAACACCTAAAAATTTAAATCACAGACTACAGTGGTTAATAAAATTTTCGATATGGCTAATAAAATAACATCTAGAAAAGAGCACATCGAAGCTACACAGAATGCAAATTATACTGGCATAAGTTATATCCAAAATATCTACCAGACTGATGTAGGAACACCAAAAATTTCATTCACAGACTACAGGTTAATAAAAACGTGCAATATGCCTAATAAAATAGAAATCAATGTAAACAAGTCAAACAAATGTAAACATCGAGAAAAGAGCACTTCGAAGCTACACAGAATGCAAATTATACTGACGTATATGCAAAATATCTACCAGACTGATGTACGAACACCAAAAATTTCATTCAGACACTACAGTAGGTTAATAAAAACGTGACATATGTCCAATAAAATAGAAGTCAAACAAGTCAAACATATATAAACATCGAGATAAGAGCACTTCAAAACTACACAGAGTAGAAATTATACTGACGTATATGCAAAATATCTACCGATGAGACAGTTGGCGAAAGATAACGAAATTCATGAATGAAGATTATGACACTACGTGCTGTCTGCAATTTCATTCAATGACACGACAATTTAAAACTTTACACACATTCTCTCGCATTTACCTTCCATTTCAGGCACATTCAAATAAGCTCAGAGAAACAGTCCTTTTTAAGAATTTTCGTCGTAGTGACCCGGACGAACATTAGGCGAGCGTATATAGCTCAGAAAAATATTCGACGTGAATTTCAGTATGATGGGTTTACTTCCCATCGCATCCCATCATACGTCGTCCTAAATAAACAAGTGACGAACATCTCGGCGCTATGCAGCTGTTCGATGGCAGTGCAGCCCGCAGGTAGATTAATCATCCAAATAATATTAATTACTATTATACCGATATATTATTATTTTTCAGGAAGAGATGGACTGGTAGTCTAAATAAAATACATTGGCAAAAATATAAAGCGGGGCCGTACAAGTTAGGATTGTCCACTTCCTGGTGTAGCGGCTAGCATTCTTGATTGTCGCCCTGGAGGTCTGGTTTCAATTCTCGGCTCTACCCAAGGCTTATAAACTACAGAGGTTGCCTCAATTTTCACTCACCAATCAGCGCTCACAAGGCGGATGACGTCACAGGATACCAAACGCGCCATGTGGGGAACGTAACGAAACTGTCAACATCAGCTGTTGAGTACGCAAAGAACAGTTTATTCTCATGAAATTATTGGTAAATGGGTGATAAAATAACTGAATGTAGCCTACTTACATTTTATGTTGTGATCTTCTTGAATTTCTTGGAAATTCGCCTAGACTCGGTAGCAGTATCGTGGGTGTTAGTGACTTCCAATAACCACTTCTTATGCAAGATAGAATTGGAATGTTTCAATCTGATGAAGAAAATTGTTATCACAGCTGCCTCAACCCCACCAGACGGTACATCAGAAACTTCTCTCGACACAAAATCTGTCGTTCTTCTTAGAACGTTCTTGCCTCGTTGAAATCCGTATTTTCCGTGAAATGTGACGAATTTTGCTGAAATGTGCCGGAACTGATTTAGCCAAGTTTCTGAGGGATCGGTCATACCACCGTATGACAAGTGTTTAATTCAGGTTGGAAATGCATAATCGTGTTAAGTTTGCATTCCATAAGTTAAGTTCCCAAGTTGTGGAAATTTACCTTGGAACTTGTGGGCTAAATAACCTGCAACATAAGCCTTGCCATCTTCCTCACTTTGTTCCGTGATATTGGCAATGAAGGACGCAGGTTGAACATTGCTCCCTAAGGTTGGTTCTGGAAGCACGTTACTTGATTCAGACACTATGCCAGCTTTGTTTAGTGCTTTAGCAACTACATATTCATCTGAATCTGGATCAGCAGTGTTGGTTTGCTTTTGAACAACTCCTGGATTTTTTTTTCTAAAATAATCATCCTCAGTCTGTAAATGCAGTCAAGGGGAGCCAGCACGGTTTCGCAATTATGAAAGGAGGTTTTCCAGTACATCTTGATTTAGCCTATGTGTGAGAATGTACTTTGTATTATGCCTACGGGCCATATCTTGGAACAGAAGTCGAAGGGATTTTATTGAAAGGATGACTGCTTTCTGTAATATTTGCAAATAATTTTTACCAATACAAAGAGAATTACTCATGAAATTTTCCATCTTGTCCAAAAACAAAATACCATGCCTGGGTGTATATAAGGGGGGAGGGGACTGAGGGGGCTCCAGATCCTCCCCGAAAAAAGCCAACTTGGGTACAACATACAATGTATTTCACAGTAGTCTACTTTTAAGAAATAATTATCAATTTGTAAAAGGAAATGAGTGTTTACCTTTCTGCTTTATAAATTGACAAGTAGCCCATTTAGATATTTTCCATTCATACTCCATAGGCTATAATAGAAAATTCATTAAGTACTCACAATTTTCCACGATAGTCAGCCCCTTGCCCCCCCCCCCCTCTAAAATTTGTATACACGCCCCTGATACCATGTACGAAATATGTCAAAAATATTAACAGCTTTAAAATCATCCTAGCAGGTCATCAAAACTAGGCCAGCTAGGCTCACTTACCATTTGGTTTTAGATTTCATGGAAATCTTGGCTTTATATTAAGCAATTCGGCCCTGTAGTCTAATTCAAAGTCTTCACTCGTAAAGTGCAGGGAACATATCCTACTTGTTTGAGGGTTGCAATGATCTTTTCGCTTACATGCAGCAATCCACTGATTGCTAAGGCATGCGTCTTTAGGCATCGTGAAAAACGACAAGTCATTTCCAACTTTATAATGACTGTGACAAACTGCCACAGCACATCTTTGGCCTGGCATGATTATAAACAAAAGGGCTTAAAACACGTGCTTAAACCACTGCAATCCATACAATATACGTTGACTTTCCTTGCATATCTCGCACCTCGCGCGCTACGAGGAAACGTGTGACGTCACGTCCTTTCCCTTCCCTCCGCGATCCCCTCGCCAAAGAGCTCCATATTGAGGCAACCTCTGTAGTTTACTAGCCTTGGGCTCTACCAAGAATTTTAATTCTGGACTGAGGGCTGAAACGGAGTACATTCAGTCTCATGAGGTGAAACTGAGAAGAGGTGGGTTCGAATACCACTTCAGCTATCCTGGAGGTGGTTTTCCGTGGTTTCTCACTTCTAATCCAGACAAATGCCGGGTTGGTTCCTAACTTAAAGCCACGGCCTTCTCCTTCCCTATCCTCACCTGGATTACAAATGAACACAATATTGCAGTCACCATAATAATACAGGTTGTAATGGTTTCGCTAGCCCACACTGTTGGGTGAGAAATGTAACTGTTTACCTTTGCCTAAGCTATGTTGTTTTAATGGGCGCCAAGACCTCAATGCAATGTTGAAATCTAAATTTGTATTTAACAACGTCTAGCTCTGGCAGAACACATTCAAGACTCTATTCACTCAGATCGTGGTATGATTTGATCATTAACCCAACAAACAATTGTATCAGGAGAAGGAATTGGTCTATATCTAATGCTACCTACTGAAAGCAAAGATTGCATTGTAAAAGAAATGAATTTATTATATAAAACAAGTATAGCAAAATTAATAATAATAAGTTTAACATTTAAATTGGAGCGTTGTGATTTGAATATTACCGATAGAAAATTACGTGAAAACGGAGTCTGATAAATTGATTTTACTCTTATTTCCAAGCTATGAAGTTACTGAATTATGAAATATAAAACAAAGAAAAATGAGAGATTGCGTATTTCTGCGTCATTAGCGCTTACCCCTGGAAATTGCCAAAGCATTTCCCTCGTTCTTGATGATGCTGTGTGCTTCCCACAGTCTCCTGGACGTCGCCATCTTCTTCGTTATATGTTGATATTCTGGTAGATTAGATAATTCTATGGTCCGTACATCGGACCCAAACTCTCGTAAAACCGCACTGGTTACGTTTTACAAAAGTTCGTCGCTAACTCCACTGAACATCGGAGCGTCACGCACTTGCGACCGTACACTGCAAGTTCTACACAGATTGTCCTCGTCTCACGGCGCGTCGAACGATATATTCACCTGTCGGCTCCCCCACTCCGGAGCAGTCTCCTAGCTTACGTTGTCTCCGCTGATTGGCTGAGCACGCCGCCAGTTCCCCTCCTCTGCCTCATTACACTCCGCGGGCGAGAGGGAGAAGTCGTTTTCCGTTTCAACAATTCGCCTCTTCTCGACGATGCGACCCAAGATTGCGTCATGCTTCTCGACAGGAATCAGCTTGTATTTGAAATCGCAGTGAGTCACGTCTCTCGATATACCCTAACTGACAAAACTCCGTAAAATTCCGTAATCAGATAATTTTCTATGATATCGTCGTTCGTAATAATTTGCTTGTTAGCGTTTTCTAAGACATAGAAAACCTATCTGTATGCTTATAATTTTTATAAAATGCTCCGAAAATACCTTAATAATAATTATAATAAATTAATAATAATAATAATAAATTAACATGAAAAATTCTCTTGGCTGAACAATTTGCCGCGTAAATAAATATAGAATGGCTTCCTACTGACTTATGCCAGTTGCATAAAACCCCTCGAAAAACACGTTACATATTCGCCTCGGATCATCGGATCATTTACCGTGACGACGGTCCATTATCCGATTATCCCAGACACGTTAATAAACCCCATCCAATATACATATTACATAAATGAAATCACCCTAAATTACAGATATATACACTCATAATTTTTCTTCACGCACTTTGCGTCAAAGTTCGTTGTCACTATGGATTGCACTTTGCAACCAGTCCAATGTTTTACATATAGAAGTGTTCCACGGATATTTCCGCCTCTCAAATTTCTCTATGTTGGAGAAATAGACATAATTAATGTGTGAGCACTATGTATTTATGATGTCATATCACACGCATTGAAGGTGTTCTGATATATTTATATCACCATAGAACTTCCTAATTTCACTGGAGGTCCCCTCCTTATGGTGACATTTAATTCCACATATCACTGAGCACACGATCACATTATTGTGGCAGCGCCTCGTGACCATAATACTTAATCTCTCTTTAAAGTAGATTAAATTAATATTGACTTCTGAAAAAAAAAAACAGTAAATGCGCATTACATATAACACCAAATATTTCTGTGCCGTAATCGCCCTGTCTTGTTAAGTTCCCATACACCATATTCTACTTAATACTAGTTCTCAACATAGACCATTTCTCCTCACACAAATAATACCATTGTACAAATTATCTTAAATTACACACTTACAAATCTAACATGGCGAGGCCGTAAACAGAAATCACGTGTGCTGATATGTATGAGTTTCATGAAGGACTGTCTCGCATTCTGATGGCCCATCTTTTATCTCGTGGACGCCTTAAGCTAACAAGCCCTATTCAAGCGCTCCCCCATCTCTTGGAGATAAATGGGAACCCATCAGCGCTGCCAAAATGGCCTTGGTGCATCGAGACAATTTAGTGCTCAACAGCATCCGACAATCCCGTCATATTTCCCTGTACCTTAAAAACTCTCATATTACACCATAACACATCATAGAGCCGAACACACTGTTCATCCTCTATATTTCCCTGAAATGCAGCCTCACGTAACGAGTCCTCTAGAATTCCGTTCGTAATCACACTGCCCACAAAACATGGAGAACCCCGCTCTACGGCTGGCGATATCTCATTTAAAGTACAAATCACACCTACAACACTACTTCTCTGAATTTGGTCATTGAACGCTACTTCTACTTCAGAATCTCCCCATTTAAATTTCAAACTCCCTACATCATAACATAAGTTACCAGACACTCTACTTAGCCACTCTGAACCCAAGATAACACTGAATACTAAATTTGGAATTACAAGACAAATCTGCTTCTCTACATGATTATTAATTTTAATGTCTACTAAAACTTGCTTAGAAATTACTTTAGACCTCTTCCCAACAGCTGTGATAACAAAAGTGCTTTTAATTGGCATCTCCTCAAAATTTACTCCAGTTCCTTTCATTTTATCATAAAATGCACTACTTATGCAACTCTTCATACAACCACTATCAATTAAAACATCTGTGTACGCCTCGGACACGTTAAATTTAACTATGGGGCTCTTACTAACCACTTCCTGAATAATACCTTCATCATTTAGTTCATGTAATAATTCATTTCTTACATTTAGGTCATAGGGTTCCTGTATAATTGTATGGACAGGGCATGCTACAGACTGAGATTCTGACCTTACTTCGCAGCCTGGTTCGCGTTTAAAGAACCGCTACAGCTGGCCGTAGTACTACTAACTACTAAACTGGTCTGGTTGTTCTGGGCTGTGTTGTCATTGTTTGGCTGTATATTACTACCACTAGGCTGTCCTCTTCCTTGACCCCTATTCTGGTTGTAATTATTGTCATTATAATTTCTCCCTTGATTTCCCCTGAAATCATTGTTTCTCCCTTGATTTCCCCTGTAATCATTGTTCCTCCCTTGATTTCCCCTGAAATCATTGTTCCTCCCTTGATACTGATTACCATAGCCATTTCCTCTGTTCTGATATAGCTGATTATTATTATTTCTATTTTGAGCGTTGGCCCCTTCGCCACCGTTCCCTTGAACTTCTTGATGCCTGGCTTCATTAGGTCTATTATTATTATTACCCTGGTTCCGGTTGAAATTGTCCTCATAACCCCCTCTCCCTAGTGCATCAAATGTGCTTAACAAATTTTCTACTTGTGATATAGTCTTTACATTCTGGATACAAGCAGCCTCCTTGATCCTATAGGGAAAGTGCCTAAGTAGCAACCTTACCACATCACTTTCCTCCTTCAAGCCATCCAGATATTTACACACTAATACCTGCCCTAAAAAGTATTCGGTCATGGTGGAGCTTCCTTTAGGGTTATATTTACCACACACTACTCCCTCACGATGCTGCGACTGAATAACCTCATTCCAGAACTTTTCACAGAATTTCATTTTAAAATCATTAATATCAGTAAACTTGTCTCTGTAGACAGCAAACCAATTCCTCGTTTCCCCCACAAACACTTGTTCTAAAATTTCAACTACCTGGCACCACTCAATACTACCATTTTCCAACCTCTCCCCGAATTTATTTTCTATAGTGTTCATGAACTCCATTGGGCACCCCTGTCGATTGCTGAACTTACCCAGTTCTACCTCCCTGTGTGTGCTATTCACAAAAACTGGCCTATTCTGACTATTTTCTTGCCTGATCCTAGCTTTTAATTTTAATTCTAATTCTGCGATTTTCTCCTCAGCCTTCCTCTCAATACTGTTTACTGTTAATTTAATGTTTCCTTCTGATTCTTCTACTTTATCATATAGCTTTGCTTGTTTCTCCTCAATCTTGCTAATGCTCTCTCTATTACTCTCTCTTAAATCATTTACTTCTGCAACTATTTGCGAGTGGACTTTCTCAATTCTACCCCCCAGCTGTTCCTTAACCTCTTTAGTAGCTACCTGAATTTTGTCAATTTCTCCCCCCAATTGCTTTTTGACCTGCTGTGTTTCCAGTTGCACTAGTTCTTTTAAATTTTCAGCCTGTGTACTGATTCTAATTTCCAACTCCTCCTGTACTTTTCCTAATTTTCTGTCTACATCTGCAATAATCTCTTTAGCCTTTTCTTCCATCACCCCCCTGATCTCGCCTCTAATCAGTTCGAATTTGTCACTCATTTCCCTACTGTTTTGTTCTAATTTAGCATTTAAAGTTTCAGTACTCTCTCTATTTTCCTTACTGTTTTGTTCTAATTTAGCGTTGTTTTGTTCCAGTTTTGCGTTGTTTTGTTCTAATTTAGCATTTAAGGCATCTGTACTTTCTTTATTTTCCCTACTGTTTTGTTCTAATTTTGCATTTAAGGCATCACTACTAACTTTGTTCTGATACATGAACTCGAGAAGTAAAGTTTTTAATTCTGGTTGACCCCCTACACTCCCTGTTTCAGTATCGGGATTTACCTCCGCTACCCCGGTACTACCATCACTCGACATACTGCTCGTATCATCATTCTCCCGTTGATGACCACTACGTAACCTCATCTGTCTTTCTTTCTCATCCCCCATAATGATATACACTGATACAGACAAATAACCCCCAAAATACAGGCACAGAAATATATACCCTTCTCCTTCCACAAATGTTATTAGGTTTTCAGCCCCAAGTTGTCGGCGACAAATGTAATGGTTTCGCTAGCCCACACTGTTGGGTGAGAAATGTAACTGTTTACCTTTGCCTAAGCTATGTTGTTTTAATGGGCGCCAAGACCTCAATGCAATGTTGAAATCTAAATTTGTATTTAACAACGTCTAGCTCTGGCAGAACACATTCAAGACTCTATTCACTCAGATCGTGGTATGATTTGATCATTAACCCAACAAACAATTGTATCAGGAGAAGAAATTGGTCTATATCTAATGCTACCTACTGAAAGCAAAGATTGCATTGTAAAAGAAATGAATTTATTATATAAAACAAGTATAGCAAAATCAATAATAATAAGTTTAACATTTAAATTGGAGCGTTGTGATTTGAATATTACCGATAGAAAATTACGTGAAAACGGAGTCTGATAAATTGATTTTACTCTTATTTCCAAGCTATGAAATTACTGAATTATGAAATATAAAACAAAGAAAAATGAGAGATTGCGTATGTCTGCGTCATTAGCGCTTACCCCTGGAAATTGCCAAAGCATTTCCCTCGTTCTTGATGATGCTGTGTGCTTCCCACAGTCTCCTGGACGTCGCCATCTTCTTCGTTATATGTTGATATTCTGGTAGATTAGATAATTCTATGGTCCGTACATCGGACCCAAACTCTCGTAAAACCGCACTGGTTACGTTTTACAAAAGTTCGTCGCTAACTCCACTGAACATCGGAGCGTCACGCACTTGCGACCGTACACTGCAAGTTCTACACAGATTGTCCTCGTCTCACGGCGCGTCGAACGATATATTCACCTGTCGGCTCCCCCACTCCGGAGCAGTCTCCTAGCTTACGTTGTCTCCGCTGTTTGGCTGAGCACGCCGCCAGTTCCCCTCCTCTGCCTCATTACACTCCGCGGGCGAGAGGGAGAAGTCGTTTTCCGTTTCAACAATTCGCCTCTTCTCGACGATGCGACCCAAGATTGCGTCATGCTTCTCGACAGGAATCAGCTTGTATTTGAAATCCCAGTGAGTCACGTCTCTCGATATACCCTAACTGACAAAACTCCGTAAAATTCCGTAATCAGATAATTTTCTATGATATCGTCGTTCGTAATAATTTGCTTGTTAGCGTTTTCTAAGACATAGAAAACCTATCTGTATGCTTATAATTTTTATAAAATGCTCCGAAAATACCTTAATAATAATTATAATAAATTAATAATAATAATAAATTAACATGAAAAATTCTCTTGGCTGAACAATTTGCCGCGTAAATAAATATAGAATGGCTTCCTACTGACTTATGCCAGTTGCATAAAACCCCTCGAAAAACACGTTACAAGGTTATCAGGCAAAATTTCACACATACACCAAATTACACGGGGCTAAATGAGCAAGATGTGCAAGCCCCTCAAATGAAACAACGAGAAGTGAGGATTGAAGAAAAAATTGACGGTATTTTTTTCTTATATTAATTTACTAGAAATATTTCGCCAGTTAACTATGACCAGTTAAAAGTTTCTTTGAACTTGCTCATGTTTGATCTGATTATCAGACAGATTTCACACACACCCGACTAATGTCCCAACTGAATCCCGAATTGAAGCAGCAACAACAACCACTTTAAGGAAATCTCTGTACGAATTGTATGAAACTCTACCCCAAAGTCTGCAATAACACACTAGTAGGCTACGCGAGACTGATGACCTAGATGTCCCAAGCCTTTAAATGAAATAACAACTATTAGCAAAGGTCTCCACCACCCCCACTGAGTAGGCGTGCGCATTAAATCGCTCATCACGACCGTGATGGGGAGCTACAGCAAGTCCGAAGATCAGAGGTACGAATCCTGGCGCTGACAGTGGGTATCCTTTGTGTGGTTTCTCACAGTCCCCCTAGGCAAATGCCGGAATAGTACCGTAATTCAAATTCCTGGGCGCCTACCCATCCTTAACCCTAATAATTACAGTTACACAATCTCTTAATCATCATAGAAACTAGGGCTACCGATGAGACCCGGGACCCGTGTACACGGGTAGGAACGCTCGACGAGTCCGTGTAGCAGTAAATACACGTGTACACGGGTGCACGAGTAGTATAGCCCGTGTATCCGTGTATGAAGGTGCGCGTACATGGGTTTCACGGGTATTTATGTCTTATCGTGTGCCCGTGTGGTGCTTGAAACGTTTTCTCAACTTTGGAAGAATGTTTTGACATTTTGTTGCACTAATGCCCCGTTTAATTGAAAACAAATGTAGAATCAGGAAAACGAACACAACAAACATTAAAAAAAATACAGTCAGTCTGAAAGACTAGACGTTATATAATTTCAAATGACGCATGCTACAAATGCTACACATGTTAGAAAGGCTCAGGAGGGCTTCTCGCTTCGCTGGACGCCCCATGACTCTTTCAACAGACTCCATTACCCATTAACTTGGCCTTCCGGCACGGACACCTCTTTAAGGGTCACCCTGTATTTGAGTCTCACATCTTTTACAACGCTTTAAGGGTCACCCATTATTTGAATCTGATATCTTGCAAACTTCTATAAGGGTCATCCTGTATTTGAATTGAATCTAACATACTGCACACCTCGTTAAGTGTCACCCTGTATTTTGCTCTGACATCCTGCACACCTCTTTAGGAAGCACCCTGTATTCTCATCTGGCATCTTGTATATCTCTTTAGAAGTCACCCTGTATTCTTGTGTGACATCTTGTACACCTCTTTAGGAGTTACCCTGTATTTTTGTCTGACATCTTGTGCACCTCTTTAGGAGTCACCCTGTATTCTTCTCTGCCATCTTGTACACCTCTTTAAGAGGTACCTTGTATTCTTATCTGGCATCTTGTATATCTCTTTAGGAGTCACCCTGTATTCTTAGCTGGCATCTTATACTGTATTTTGCTCTGACATCCTGCACACCTCTTTAGGAGGCACCCTGTATTCTCATCTGGCATCTTGTATATCCCTTTAGAAGTCACCCTGTATTCTTGTGTGACATCTTGTACACCTTTTATAAGTCACACTGTAGTGCACATCTTTAGGAGTCACCCTGTATTCTTCTCTGCCATCTTGTACACCTCTTTAAGAGTCACCTTGTATTCTTATCTGGTATCTTGTATATCTCTTTAGGAGACACCCTGTATTCTTATCTGGCATCTTGTACTGTATTTTGCTCTGACATCCTGCACACCTCTTTAGGAGGCACCCTGTATTCTTATCTGGCATCTTGTATATCTCTTTAGAAGTCACCCTGTATTCTTGTGTGGCCTCTTGTACACCTCTTTATGAGTCACCCTGTATTCTTGTCTGACATCTTGTGCACCTCTTTAGGAGTCACCCTGTATCCTTCTCTGCCATCTTGTACACCTCTTTAAGAGTCACCTTGTATTCTTATCTGGCATCTTGTATATCTCTTTAGGAGTCACCTTGTATTCTTATCTGGCATCTTGTACACCTCTTTAGGAGTCACCCTGTATTCTTTTCGCTTCGCTCGAAGCCCCAGGTCGCTCGACGCCCCAGGACTCTTTCAACTGACTCCACTAACCATTAACTTAGTCTTCCCGCGTGGCTGCATGACGTCACGCACTCGCCGTCCATTACCCATTAGCTTAGGCTTCCCGCGCGGCTGCATGACGTCACCATCTCCGTAACGCATAACTTTTGACTCAAGCATAACGATGAAGTCGACAAGATCATTTGAAATGATAAAATATAAAGTTTTTGCTATTACGAAGAATAAGTGAAAATACAACATTACGTATTTTGAAAAAGGATGTTTTCGAAATGCTAAGAACACGGCACCGAGTGATTCAAATTTTCCGGCACCGCGCATCCCTTATTCGTTAGGGCGCCCCTAGTGGGAGGAATTTTAACCAGATCGAAGAACACGCGTGCACGATCATAGTACACAAACCACAGCTGGCACGCGCTGCGTAGTAGAGGAGAAATGGGGAAAATAATGCTGTTTGGTGCGGAAGTACGCAAGTGCCGAAAACAATGAGTATTCCTGTGCTGGTGGGTCCACTGGAGCCATCGGACGCCCCTTGAAAATGATACACCGGAAGATGGAAAATCAACAAACGTCGCCATACAAACGCAGGTAAGTAATTATGTATACAAATTGTGTAACGCCATATGCATACGCTTACCTTGGTTACCACGACCTACTACAGAAATGTCTTTCTGATTTGACAGTAAATAGTACTGTTTACGTTGGGTTTGTTGACATACGTCCAACTTCTGTGAATAACACACTTTCACGACCGCCTTCGGTCAGTAGGCCATGTCGTCAGCGCCGAAGACGAAGTGGTGTCGCGCCGGCGCCGGGGCGCTGCCTTCCCCGAAAGAAACTGGACATATGTTGAAAATTACCGCTTTCCCAGACATTTCAGTCTAGTGCAGACTACTTGACTGATTCGCTACGATCTGTATTATTTTAGGTTCATGCCACCGTCCACGCTTATCCACTTACCACGCGCCACCACGGCAGGACGCCGCCGCTCGCTCTGATACTCCATCGCGCACCGGTCTTGAGCGCACACGTTAACAAGGAATTAAAATAAATAGCGACAGTTCTTCCCATAAGTCATACAACTCTTCCGATGACGTATAATATTTAGATGGTGGATTGTTAAAATGAGGGAAATCGCGTGTCGTAAATTAGAAAAGGTCCCAACAATTAGACAGATGGGCTTATCGGGAACGCAACGGTGGCGGCCTACGGGAGCTTCAGGACAGGCGTGTGGTGGCGCACCAGTGCCACGCCGACAACTTTGTCGGCGGTGGCGTGGGGATGTGCCTGGAGGCATGTGCTGTGTACAAAGACAATTTTACAGATATTAGCGAATCAGTCGAGTCATCCAGCACTCCGCGCAGAAATGGCCGGACAGGCGTGCATTTCAATCTTTGTCAAGTGCAGTATTCGCGGTGGTGGTGGTGCCAACCGGCGAAATGGAAAGGCGGTGATCTTGTTTATCTCCAATGCAACTTTCCACGATTTGCGCTTATAATGCACAGGACTTTCCTCGTTGTGAAGGCTTTCATTTCGCACCGAAATAAAAAAATTATATGGTATTATTACAGGCATGAAGCGGAGGTCACAAAGGAAGACACTGAAGATGGTGACCAAGTTGATGATGAGGAGCAGGAGCAGGTATGGTCATCCCGAGCCAAGAGGCGACGCAGACGACGCGTGGAAGGTAACGCACACCATCCGTGCGATACCATACGCTCAGAGGAAATACACCAGGCTCTTGCGAGGATGGTTGCTGTGAACCAACTGCCTTTGTTTTTGTGTCAGCGATGGGTTTAGGCAGCTCATGGCAGTTGTAGAGCCCAAATACTTGTGTATTTCAGAGGATGCCCTTAAGTTGAGTCTGGCCCTACTAGCCGCTGGTGTCAAAGATAATGTGCGGGGTGAACTATCAGCGTTGTCCTTACATCTGACTGTTGGAAATCTCGCTCACAAACGTCTTTCCTGACGGTAACGGCTCACACCATCAACTCCCAGAGGATTCCAAAGGCGATGACGCTTATCACGCATGAAATGGAAGACCGCCACACTGCAGAAAATCTGGCATCGGAATTGCAATTGGTTGCAGAAGAATGGGATGTGCAGGACAATATCACCGCCATCGTCACTGACAACGCGTACATCGTCGTCAATGCTGAGCGCGCTCTTGATGTGCTGGGGAAGGATAAAGTGACTTGTGCTGCACATTATGTACAGCTTGCTGCAAACAAGGCTCTTGCTCATGAAAAGGCTGCTAAGCAAGCAAGATAGTTGGCCATTTTCGGCACTCTAACGTTGCCTCCAGTGCGCTGACAAAAATGCAAGAACAACTTTCAATGCCCGAACAACCCCTGATTCAGAGCTGCAACACCCGCTGGAATTCAACTTTTGCCATGATCGAGCGCATTTAGAAAAACAGGAACCCCGTCAGTAACGTCCTAGGTGACCGGACATGCACGCCAAAGGCCACAGCACAGAATCTGTAAGTAACTGAACAGGAGTGGCATTACATGGAGGTTTTAACCAAGATCCTTAAATCTGTGGAAGTGGTAATCACTCTCTTGTGCGGTGACAATTCTCCCATATTGATGGTCCGGCCACTAATACAGACGCTAATTAAAAACCACCTCAGCACCTAGGAGTTGTCGGACGACAGCTTCTTAGAGGACTGCAGTCTACCTTGGTCTGTGAATTGAACGATCGGTTCGGCCTCCTATGAATAAATGATAGTACTGTCACAGCCAGACAGATTGCATCTTTCCTCGATCCAAGGGTTTGGTAGATGAGACAGCAGAGCTCGACGACGTATTCGCGACAGAGTGCTTCATAAGCTTCAGAGCGATGCACCTGCTGAAGTCGTGGTTAATCCCGATCAACCCTCCACCAGTAGTGCCCTGGAGTTTTATCAAATGCCATGTGGGAGAAGGAACAGCCCTGAATCTCAATTTGAAGATTTTCTTTCGGAGGCACAGATACGTTTTGACATGAACCCGTTCGAGTGGTGGAAAGCAAGGACACATAAATATCCTGCTGTTGCTGCTCTAGCGAAAAAATACTTGTGTATTCCAGCAACATCCACAAGCTCCGAAATGTGCTTTTCCTCTGCTGGAAACATTGTCACAGACAATCGGAATTGTCTTCTGCCAGAAAATGTAAACCTCTTAGTATTCTTGTCCCAAAACAAAATTGTCTTAAAGTAAATTGGTCAATGAGTCATAATTCTAGATATTGTCCTTCTTATTATACTGTTCTATTTTGTATTCGCTTCCTACACCTGATATTTTCATTTTATTGTTTAGTTACATTCTGGTCAAATGACAGTGCAAATAATAAATTATTATTCCGTTACATAGAGTTTTGTATCTACTCATCTTTCATCCTCGGAAGTAACCTTTATAATCAATCAAATAATTAATTAATTTCACTCTGCTTCGAATAAACGCGCGCGGATACATTGCACACGCAAACACGATTTCTAAATTCATGTATAAACGGCACGATATCGCCAGGAATAGATGTTCGAGCAAGGTTACCGAATACGGCACTCTTTCACAATATTCGGTACGACCCGTTTACCCGGTCGTAATTACACGGGTACACGGGTAAATAGTAGAACCCGGATTCTTAGCACACGGATCTTAAAAACACGGTTATGCGGGTACACGGGTAATAGGGAGCACTAATAGAAACACATGTTATCAGACAATTAAAAACACACAAATACACGGAGGTGATGACTAAGATATCCCAAACCCCTAAAAAGAAGCAAATCAACATCTCCACGGCTGATGATTTCTCCTGTTGGTGGCGAATAACGATATAATTTTCAGGACAGCTGAGGTGGGATTCGAACCAACGCTCTCGCGATGCCAGCGAGGCACGAGGTTGCGCTCTCGGTCACCGCGGCCGGTTGATTCAACAATAGGCATCTTGTCATGTCAAGTAGCGTCTGGTTCATTATTTCAGCAATACCATGAAATATGCCAACCAGCCACCCAATATGCCCATCTGATATTGGTTTGCATGATCAAGTCCAACATTAACACCTTGGGATGTTGGCAATTAAATAGTAAATGTTTTAATTGTAAAAGCAGCATAACGTGCGTAATAACTGACCGACCAATATATTTGGTTCTGTTAGTACGCACAGACTGGTAACCCCCAAACCTCTCCTCACCATCCGCGATCCACATTCCTCTCAGGTTCACAGAGCTTCGACTCGAGCAGTACTAAGGCAACACTGAAAAATGGCTTCCAATGATATCATTATCAAGATGTATTCAATCGCCTTTGGGTCCACCTGGTATCTTTGTCGTTCAGGTTCTACACCCCAAGTCTCACGTCCAACTTAACCTTCTTTCCAAGCCAGAGTTCCTCGGGTGTTTGGCCATTTATTGCGCTGGATGAGCACTTATTCCTGATGTGTAAAGCAATATGGCCCAAAGGGTCGGGGAAGGGATATTGGAAGGAAATCGGCCGTGGACCTATTGATAGGAACCGTCCCGGCATTTGCCTGGTGTTGAAAATGGGAAATCACAAAAACCATTTTCAGGACAGCTGAGGTGGGATTCGAACCAATGCTCTCCCGTTGACAGTGAGACGCTAAGTAGCGCGTTAGCGCTCTTGGCCACCGCGTCCGGTTGACTCATCAATAGGCATCTTGTCATGTCAAGTAGCGTCTGGTTCATTCTTTCACCATTTTGCTGAATCGTGTCTTGGACAGTCAGCTGTCGTTGGATACCATGATTCACCAGTTAACTGTCAAATTCCCTGATCTGGTATCCTCCTCCATTATCACTGCTTATGGGTCTTGACCATTGTTCTATGAAGATTCTCAGTTTCACACCTGTACTCATCAAATTTACTAAGTACCGGTACCTCATTCTTCGTCATGGGATACACAGTAGTATGTCGTGAGTAGTCGTCTACAGGTGTCACAAAGTACTAGGATTCCCCTTTAGAAGTCAGTGTGATCTTACTTACATCAAATGGATTGGCTATGGTGGAGCAGTGGCTCTGGTCACATCGTAAGTAACTCGTAACTTTCCAAGAGTATAGCCCGACACAGCAGTGTCTGCCGTAACGCAGTTACGCACTTAGTTCCTTCACAACTCCTCTGACACACGTGACACGCCCTGACTCCCAGAGTACCGATGTAGCAACATCGGTCATTCTCTGCTTGGACTTGGCCGTGATAATATAATGCTATCTAATGTAGATGCGAGTTTCACTCACTCGCTTCGTCGCTGTGCAACGACTAGAACTCAGCAGCAGTTTGCTTAACTTACCTTGGTTTGCTCGGATGCTCTTTCTAGCCTAGTTGAAATCGCAGGTTTTGTGTGTGTTTAAATCCTTTGCTATCGACTGAATACGTGCGTAATATTGATATACCATCAAACCTCTCGTTGTGTTCTAATCGTAGGTCACGGGTTTGAAAGACACTGACGATCAACCGTCGCAATGCCTCCGGTGCTGTCCAAATTAAAAACAAAAACATTACCGTACACCGTCAGGCGAGAGAAATAATATCTAATGTGCACAATTTCATGAAACAAGAAGTGGAAAGGAGCGTTGACATACCTATAAATTAATTCGGCAAACGAGCAGCAACAGCTGCTGGAGTTTCTGAGCGTACAATTAGGGAGATAGTAAATGAAAGAAAGGTTTTGGAGTCGATGGAAGGCCTCTCTACATCTTTATCCACACCTGGTAAAGCAAGACCGCGAGCAGCCACCAAATCTTCAGCGTATAATTTTAATCAAGAAGTAATACTACGATGTAGGATGACTTTGCTTTGCACAAAATGAAAATTCCCACGCTTCGACTGTCACTTTCTAAGTTACAACAAGACATTAATTTTTCAGGCAGTAAAGATAGTTTACGACGTCTTTTACGTAAAATGGGATTTAAGTGGAGGAAGACATTGAATAACAGAACAGTTTTGACGGAAGGCAGGTCATTCGCCTGCCAAGAACGAAATACTTAATGCAGATATGCAAACTATACAGCACAAAATAAATTAATTCCAGGTTTCCTATTCTTTGGGTTTGTCTATTTTCATGTACGGTACTTTTCTTTATTA
The DNA here is from genome assembly GCA_946902985.2 of Meconema thalassinum. Classification (NCBI taxonomy): domain Eukaryota; kingdom Metazoa; phylum Arthropoda; class Insecta; order Orthoptera; family Tettigoniidae; genus Meconema; species Meconema thalassinum. Next base: position 185,462,359 of record OX336393.1, read on the forward strand.
TTTTATTTTATTTCGTGTGGTATGCTAACTGATTAGTTTTCTTTAAGGCTTGTTTCTATTATGAGAATACATGTAAAAAAACATGCACACTGAAAGTGTTTTGCAACTCCAATATTCGTATAAAACCACACTTACATTGCAGAAGGTATTATGGGGGTAGCAATTGATGAGTGAGTGATTAATGATCGATAAGTAGTGTCCTCTTTCAAATAATTTTAAAACATTATTGTTATATGTTTTACGTCCCTCTTAACTGCTGTGGCTTTTAGAGACGCCGGGGTGCCGGAATTATGTCCCAAACGGGATCTTAAACTTGCCAGTAAACTACTGACATGGTCCCTTGCATTTGCGCACCCTCAAATGCCAGCTGACGGCGCCATGATTCGATCCTGCAACCTTGGGCAGAGTAAGCGAGAACGTTACCGCTGAGCCACACAGCCAGCCAATTTTAAAATAACATAAAAGGTAAACTACTGGGCGTAGAATTGTGATTCATGTTTCTATATATTGAGGAAAATGCTGACTTTCATCCTGCTCATATGTAGAAACCGTATCCTGCCAAACTTGACCCAGCGGTGCGCGTGATATTTCGTTTCACGTTTAAAAGTGACGCGAGCGATCAGTCTAGCAAGAACAGTCCCACTCTTCTCGCCGTTCAGTGGCCAGCCTGGCCACGCATTTCCGATCATGCCGTGGCAAAGACTGCTTTGTCGGGCTTTACACGTGTTTCAGTTCTCTTGCATTATCTCATCTATGACAAGCTTCTTCACTGCCTTATGATGGAGGTGCCCTAGTCGTCTTTAACACAAGTTGTCAGAGTTGGCTAAAGCCAGCCTCGTCGATGAGGTAGACTCGTCCACAGTATGCAGTCTTCCATTTTGCTTTGTTTTAAGGAGGACTTTTCCATCTTTATCTGCTACAGTGGCCATGCCATTACCAAAGTTGACAGTATAGCCCATCTCTTCAATTCTTTCCACAGGAAGCAAGTTACCGTCCGGGCCCGGAATATGGAGAACATTATCTAATGTGAGAAACAAATCTTTGACTGTTTGACCGAGTTTGATTTGGCCTTGCACGGACCTTGATGTTTCCTTATTAGCCAACTCTACCCTTGTTACACATGGTTTGAAGTTGCTCATCTTTTCTCCCAATGATGCCATGTAGTCAGTAGCTCCACTATCAAGATACCAAACACATGAATCATAACGGTCTCCCACCTTTGCACAAGTTGCCCTATGGAATGCTGTTTTTGCTTGTTGTTTCGGCTGCTTGCTCTTGGATTCTCTATTATCTTCAGGACAGTTCCTTCCAATGTGACGAAGCTTTCCACAACAGACGTACGTCACTGGTCGGCACCGGCTGTCGTTAACTTTATTTCGGTTGGCCCCTTTCCTGTCTTGTTTGGGAAATCCATCCTGCTTGGGTGGTCTCACATTGTTGTGCTTTCAGCTAAGTTTATCGCGCTTTGTCTTCGTTTTTTCATCACCACTTGGACTAACTGACAGTGGATGTAAAAAGGATGGAATACACAATATTAGATTTATTAATCCAAGAACCAAGCGCGGTATTAAAACCTAGCTATTTGACAGGAAGTTTATTACCACGTCTTTGTACATTTTTAAAACAAGATAATGCTTTGGATGCAACGCTTTCTGTTGTTCTTCAATGTAGAATACTCTTCGATCGGCACGAGATAACCAGGCCTGGGCGCGCACGTCACACACTGAACGTCACGTGTGCACACAAGTCCTTTTTTTATTGGTATTATTTCTTTCTTATATTTTACTTGTTTTACTGTACTTTTTTCGTTTTTACTCTTACTTTCGCTATTTATATCATTAAGACGTCACAAACACCCAGTCCCCGAGCCAGGGGAATAAACCACAGGAGATTAAAATCCCCATGGGCCGGGAATCGAACCAAGGACCCTTCGGGCCAAAGCCTAGTAACTAACGTATTAGAGCCACGGAACCTGACAAGCCTCGGACAAACTAGAATCACAATGAAGGGGTATCGCATCAAGATTCGGAACACAATAATTTGGTAGATTATTGGCACATTATGTGATACGAAGGTATGATAATCATATATTATGATAATCATATATTATCATAGGCCTATACCATTTTCTACCAATTCGCACTCTCAAGCAGCAGTGCTGCCGTTATCTGGAACTAATGCAAGGGTGATGCAAACATAAACAAACAGATGTTATAACATGTGATTTGAGTGTGTGCTCTTCTCTCGTTTCTTCAGTTATTTTCATAATAATTGAGACTATTTTGTATGAGTTTTCCTAAGATGGGATACACATACTACACTTTAATGTTAATTATACTATCAAATGAAGATGTATTAATTCGAGTGATGAACCATTTTCCTGGTTCATCAGAGTCCACATTATTTTCTATTCCATCACTTCTATTACACGATCTGACTATGGTATTTAAATACCGTATCTATTCCCTTATTATTATTAATTCACCTATTTAATTCTTGTATTATGTCATTTTACAGTCCTCCGCTGTACTTTTCTCTCTCTTTACTCCTCTTATCGATGCCATCTGGTGGCATGAATTTGGCATCTCTTCCTATTCTTTACTCGTTCACAATGGACGACTAAAACCCAACTTTCTGATCTCTCCGATGTCATCGGAAGTTTTCGCTTCCAACTCTTTCGATAAGTATACATATTGAGATGATGTGAAATACGTATATTTTTCTATTAATTAACGTAATTGGATTCCTTACGTTTATTTGTGTCGCTTTTCACCTTACGAAAACACAGCAATATCTCGGTATATATATTATATTTTCGTATCCAGGACAGTACAATACAGCTATTTACAATTCAAAACATATTCACAATACACACACAAATTGTGAACACATCAAATCGATTTTGAGGCCCAGAACTCGGCAGCCTTGATTGCACGAGCATTTGCGAAACCAGGTCATCCAGCGTGCAAGCTTCCGGCAAGTTCGGGCAGACCAAGAGGTGTTCAACATCTTGAATATCTCCACATTCGCAGGTTGCACCTTCAGTAATGTAGCCCCACCGCTTCAAATTTTGGTTGCACCGCGTCACTCCAGTTCTCAGTCTGTTCAACGTCTTCCACGTCTGGTAAGGTAGTTGAAAACCACCAGCCGGCTCTTCCTTTCGGTTTTGGCCATTACTTTCAGGTGTCCTGTATCGCCATAGATCTATACGGCGAGCGGAAGATGTTGTTGCAATTGCTTCAGTTGTTCGAAAAAAGCTCTTTCTTGACTTCAACCTGGGACGTGATGCTTCACTTCCTAACATGGGATGCCTAGGATCTTTTCCTGTTTTTTCTTCTCAACCTCTTCCGCTGTTCTTCTTCTAATATCCGGAGGTGCTATGCCAACAAGATGGTAGATTTTTTTCAACTGGAGTTGGTCGTAGACAACCTGTCATAATGCGGCCTGTCTCGTTGAGAGTGGTGTCAACATTCCTGGCGTGTGCGGAGTTCTGCCACACTGGTGCTGCATATTCAGCAGTGGAGAAACATAGAGCTAGAGCAGACGTACGTAGTACACTTGGTGCTGTTAGTGAGCTTGCGTATGATATTATTTCGGCTGCAGACTTTGAACTTCATATTCTCGCAATGGTCTTTGAACGTGAGTGAGCGGTCGAGCTTTACTCCAAGGTATGTAGGGATGTCACAGTGTTGTAGTTGTTTTCCCCTCCAAGTTACTTCCAGTTTCTTCCTAGCTTGTATATGTATCAAGTGAAACGCACAGACCTGTGTTTTGGTTGGATTAGGTTTTAGGTGGTTATTGTCATAGTACTCTGCCAGGACTTCGAGGGCTGTAGTTAGCTTCGTTTCCACCTCATCAAACGTACATCCTTGGGCTGCAACTGCTGTATCGTCGTCATAAATGAAAGATCTTGTGTTCGTTCCGACAGGTTGGTCATTGGTGTAGATATTGTACAGCAACGGTGCCAGCACACTGCCTTGAGGAAGGCCGTTCTTCTGGATTCTCCATCGGCTTTTCTTGCTATTCAAGGTGACAAAGAACCGTCTGTTTTGTAGTAGACATTGGGTGAACTGCATTAATCGGTATTCCTTGGTGATGGTATAAATTTTCCTTACGAGTTTGTTATGAGTTACTGTGTCTTACGCAGCTGTTAGATCTACGAATGCTACACCTGTAATCTGCCATCTCTCGTGTGAGTTTGCATTCACAAATTCTCATAGTGTGTTTCTTTTGTTTTTGTATTTCTCATAGTGTTCTTCTTTTGTTTTTGTATACCGTACAAGTCAAATGTACTTTTTTGAATATAACCGTCTGTTTCCGGTTGTGACCAATGGATGTCGGTGTTTGTTTCTTCTCCCATCAATTTGGAGTTTAGGACTGTATCTAGTAAACCTTTTTTGCTAATTATTTTATGACAGGTTATGGGCCCAGTTAAACGCTTATTGCTGTTAATGTGTGGACTTTGTGATGGGAGAATGTCGGTCGTTAAAAGGTGTTGATATGTGCGGCGCACATGTGTACGGCAGTTAAGTGTGCATTCAAGATAGTTTTTGGTGAATTTTGTGGACGATTTTCTATTGTGAGGACTATTTGTACGCTTTATTTTAAGTATACATACTAACATGGATTCAGCTACGGGAAGCAGCGAGCGAGTAGTTGCAATAGTGAGGTTACAGGACGACAATTGGGAAGCGTGGAGCACCCGAACAAAGGCATTGCTTCAAACAAGGCGTCTGTGGGGAGCGGTTCAAGGTTCCCCACGAAAGACCGATACAGGAGAGGTAGAAGATACACCCGTTGAAGAGTACTCCGAGGCCCAACTGGGCAAAGATCAAGACGCGAAAAACTTGCTCATAGGTTTGGTCACCGACCCTTTCCTAGGTGATATCAAAGAAGCGGAGACAGCTAAGGAAGCATGGCAGAATCTTCTGACTTCATGTTGCGATACCGGAGTCCTTCAAATTGTGACGATGTTAGAAGAATTGTGTCTTTTTAAGAAAACTAGTGACATTAGCATGCGTACATTTGTTGATAAAGTGCTTACTTGGTGTGCACGGTTGGACGATGTAGGTATAAAATTTACGGATAAGGCCAAAGCTGCTTTTATTCTCAGAGGACTGGAAAAGCGGGAGTACGAAAATTTGATACGTTCATTGGAAAGCAATGAAGAAAACTTGAGTGTAAAGGTAGTGAGAGCCAAATTATTGTTGGAGGAGAGAAAGAACAAGTTGGACAAACTAAAGATGGAGCGAGAACAGGGGACTTATGCAAGGCTAAAGAAGGAAGAATCTGAGGGTGAAAGCGTGAAGGCAATGGTGGCAGCCATGCGCTTAAATTCCAAGGGGGTCGTCAACAGCAGCAAAAGTGTCAACAAGCCAACAGGTAGTGGTGGATTCATGTGCTACAAGTGCCAAGAACAGGGGCATATTGCGAAGTTCTGTGATTTAGTTCATGAAGCAAGAAAGAAAGGTTCAGTTTTGTGTTTTAATTGTGCCAAGATAGGTCATACTTCCCGGAATTGTAGTAATGGACGCAAGGAAAATGTTAAGGTTAAGAATCGTGAGGTTATTGCCACGGTAAAGGACGATGAGGCGGCAAACGAATGTGTTCTGGTTAATGCTAGTAGTGTTAAGGTAAAGGCTTATGTGGCAACTGAAAGCAAGGATGATGCATCTGATTGTGTACGCAGGTGGTATGTAGATTCAGGAGCCACTGAGCACCTGACACCGTATAAGGATATTATGTATGATTACACCCCAAAGGTTTCTGGTAGTGTAGACACAGCTGATGGATCCGTAGTTAGTGTATGTGGTATGGGAAGTGTGCTTATGAAGCTATCTGACAAGTGTGGAGGTTCTTTTCTGAAATTGAAAAGAGTGTTGTATGTCCCAGGTCTTCAAGACAATTTAATATCTGTAGGTCAATTTGACAGGAAAGGTGCAGTCGTAACCATTAAAGATAGCAAAGTTGTATTGTCAGATCATGAGGGTATATTCCTTACGGGTGAGGTCGTTGGAAATATGTATGAGGTAAATTGTGATTATTTTATGGTAGAACAAGGGAAAGAATTTGCTTGTAATGACGAGGTGGAGATTGTGTATGCTAAGAGCAACAAAGCTGTAACTAGCGGAATATGGCATCAGCATTTTGGCCATGCTCTGAACATTCCAGATCGTGATTTTATACCCAAAGAAAAGAATCTTGATTGTGATACTTGTAAACAAGGTAAAATGAAAAGACTTAAATTTAATGAAAGAGATCATGTATCTCAGAAGCCATTAGATGTTGTGTTCTCTGATGTATGCCAGCTAGAGCACCCATCGATTGGAGGTAGCAAATATTTTATTACATTTACTGATGATTGTACCAGATTCTCATATGTAAGGTTCCTTAAGCATAAGAGTGATGCATTTAATGAGTTTCTCAAGGTTAAGGCCCTAATGGAGACAGCACAAGGGACCAAGTTGAAATCTTTCCATTCAGACAACGGTGGAGAGTATTTAAGTACAGAGTTTTGCAATTATCTTGAAAAGGAAGGTATTGTTCGTAGGTTAACAATGGCTTACTCTCCCCAACAGAATGGCGTTGCTGAACGCCTCAACCAGCAACTTCTCACCACTAGTAGGTGCATGCTCATTCAGTCAGGCATGCCAGTTCAATTTTGGGGGGAAGCCATCAGCACAGCCTGCTATATAAAGAATAGGTGTGTGTCATCAACTGTAAAGAACATCCCATTTGAACTGAGGACGAGTAGAAAGTTGTCAGACCAGGAATTGCTTATGTTAAAATCATTTGGTTGTAAAGTTTGGATCCATAAACGTAATGTGGAAAAGTTAGTGCCAAGGGCAAATGTTGGTGCAATGCTAGGGTACCCCGATGACTCGAGGGGCTACCGTGTATGGGACATCGAAAAGAAAAGTGTCATTAAATCCAGGAATGTAGAATTTGTTGAAGATGTATTTCCGTTTTCTGTAAAAGCCCAGGAAAAACCTGTAACTCAGATAGATTGTGAACCTAGAACAGTTGGAGAAGTGTTTGTCGAGCAGAAAGATTGTGGAGGTGACGTGTTTGAACACGAAGTAGCCGAATCAGGAAATGAAAATTCTGTAACAAGTGATAGTGATGCCTCTTTGTCAGATTCTGATGTCGTAATAGACTCTCCATTACAGCCTGAACACACAGTATTACGCAGGTCGAGTAGAGAGAGAAAACTTCCCAGCAAGTGTGTATGTTGTAATGAAGTCAAGGTCAAATGTCGCATTGTCATGTTGAGGTCAGAATATAACGATCCGGTGTCTTTTCAAGAAGCCACCTCACGAGATGACAAAGATAAATGGTTTGAGGCAATGAACCAAGAGATTGCCCTCTTGGAAAAACATAATGTGTGGGCACTTGCAGAAGATTCAGGTGGCAAGACTGTCATAGGCACCAAATGGGTGTATAAAACTAAACGAAACCAAGAAGGTGAAGTACTTAGGTATAGAGCACGTTTAGTAGCTCAAGGTTTCAGTCAGATAAAGGGTACAGATTTCCTTGAATCCTACAGTCCTGTGGTAAAAAGGAAAACTATTAGGACCCTTATAGCCATAGGAGTAGAGCGTGAATGGGATAATTGTCATTTGGACATTGTATCGGCATACCTTAATAGCAAAATTAAGGAAACTGTATTTGTAAGTCAACCAGAAGGTTTTCGCAGTGTAGAATACCCAGACTATGTGCTAAAACTCAACAAGAGTATTTACGGTTTGTGTCAAGCTGGTAAAGATTGGCACAATTGTATCACTGCACAACTTGTCAAGCTTGGCTTAAATCAAAGCAAATGTGATCCATGTCTGTATGTTGCCCTTTGCTACCATACAAGGAATGATATGCAAATGTTTGTTGTTAGTGTAAGGCTAGTTATGTATTTTTTTTTTTTTTTTTTTTTGTTTTAAGTTTTTTTTTTGCAATTTGTGAATGGGGGAAGTGTGAGTTTGCATTCACAAATTCTCATAGTGTGTTTCTTTTGTTTTTGTATTTCTCATAGTGTTCTTCTTTTGTTTTTGTATACCGTACAAGTCAAATGTACTTTTTTGAATATAACCGTCTGTTTCCGGTTGTGACCAATGGATGTCGGTGTTTGTTTCTTCTCCCATCAATTTGGAGTTTAGGACTGTATCTAGTAAACCTTTTTTGCTAATTATTTTATGACATCTCGTACCCATTCTCTATATGCTGAGTTAGGTTGAGGATTTGACCACAACATGATTTTCCCGGGCGAAATCCTGCCTGTTGTTTAATGAGGTTTTGGTCTACATATCTCGATATGCGGTTCAAAATCACTCTTTCCAACAGTTTGTAGAGATGACAGAGAAGCGAGACTGGTCGAAAATTCTTGGGGTCTGTCGGATCTTTTCCAGGTTTCAATAAGGCTACCACTTTAGCTTTACGCCAGATTTTGGGTATCTGTAACATGGAGATGCAGTTGTTAATTAGATTTAAAACCCACTTTTTAGTTCCTGGTCCGAATCTCTTTATTTGTTCTACTCGTAGATCGTCTAGACCTGGAGCTTTATTATTCTTCATATCTCGGTAAGTAGTCGCCATTTTCCTTTTCTCGATATGCATGAATTAGTGAACTGTTTTTGGAGTACTTCAAGCTCATTTATTGATTCCTGTGTACATTTACCCCATATTATGTTCATGTACTATACATAAGGTGAGAATGAATAAGAGAGGCATATATGCTCCTTAAATGTGGATTGCTTATTCCATAATCCCTTAATCTGTTTAGAACTCCAATTACACTCACAATTTTCTTATTCATATTTGTGACATGTTCATTCCAACTTAGGTTATTGTCCAAAGTCAGGCCTAAATATGTGTATTGTTTCAACCGTTCGAAGGGCACATTGCCAATTTTAACTATGTTGGTAGTGTTTGAACCGTAAGCTGGTTTATGAAATAGCATGTATTTTGTTTTTGAGGTGCTTATGATTAAATTATTTTTTGAAAGCCATGTTGTTAAGTTAGTATATTTAGATCCTTTTGCATATTCTCCATAATCCTTTGCTCACATGCGCTCTCGTAAAATAGAAATACTTATATATCATCTGCAAATAGAAATATTTTACCAGTAAACACTAAATAACCTATATCATTAAAAATATCAGGAACAGCAATGGTCATAGCACTGACCTTTGTGGGACACCGCATTTAACATCAGAAATGGACCCTTTAGTTTTATTAATTTTAACATACTGCTTCCTGTTAGACAGGTAGTTTTTAAACCACTCAAAGGCTATTCCTCTAATTCCTGCATTTGACAGTGTACTTAGCAACAAGGTATGGTTAACAGTGTCAAACGCCTTAGAAAGATCTATAAATAGTCCTGCTGCTATTTTATTGTTGTCTAATGCTTTATGTATAAGTGAAACAGTGTCAAATGCTACTGAATCAGTGCTATTTTTGGGAAGGAAGCCTTACTGATATTTGAAGAAAAAAGTGTTGTTTTTTTTAGGAAATTCAGGACTTGATTTTTGATTTCTATTTCCAGCACTTTTACAAGTGAGGATAACATACCCAACGGTCTGTAATTACTGGGGTTAGATACATCACCTTTTTAATATTGGCACCACTCTTGCTAGTTTACATTTATCTGGTATTACTCCTGTTTGCAGTGACAAGTTAATTATATCAGCAAGCAATGGAGCCAGATGGTTGGCACATCTCTTAAGGAGTATGCTATGTATTCCATCGTCTGTGTAATTCTTTTTGTTCGCAAGGTTTTGAATGAATTGTTTAACCTCCGTCACGTTTGTTGGTTTTATCTATAGTGAGTTACAGATCGTCTGGTTCGATGGCAAATTTGGGTTCATTGGAGTAAGATCTTTAACCAAGTTTTCTACAACGTTTATGAAATACAAGTTAAATGCTTTACATATATCTTGGCCAGAGGTGTATTGTACGTTTTCATTTTCAATTTCTACAATGTTTCGTGTATTATGAGGCTTGCCAAGTATTTGATTTACTGCCTTCCACATTCCTTTCATCGTATTCCCTTCCCTAATTACATTGTTGTAGTATAACTTTTTCAGCTCTCTTCTCATTCTAGTCACATCCCTACTACATCTTGTGTACTCTATGGTTTCAGTTTGAAGGTTTTTTTTGTTTTAGTTTTTGCATACAAATTATTTTTTTCTTTTTACCGCTTCCAGAAACTCATGTGTTACCCATGATTATGTGTGCCTTTTACCTGTCGGTTTTGCTTATTATTTATACTAGCTGTCCTAAGTCCATCACTAATGAAATCGCAAAGCTGATTATATGCTTCGTTGACGTTAGTAGATAGATTTGGACATTTATTTTTTGAAAAGAAATTGTTCAGTTTGGCATAACGTATTTTCGTAAATGTTTGTATATTTGAACGGGAGCGGAAAGTTGCGAACTGCAAAGCAACGAATTCGGGCGAACACCGTTCGTACGAAATCATGCGAATGCCTATCGTCCGTCCATTGTCTCAGTATTCGTCCGGATTCATAGACGAGGTGGCTCTCCGGAACGGTTTTTCAGGTGATTCTGATGAATAATTTTCCCTTTGGAATTATCACCTATGATGCGATGTATCACGCACATACGATATCGACGAAGACGGGAAATGTGGATGAATCACATTTACGCAAAAAAAAAAAAAGAAGTTCGGTGAATTTTCTCATTTGTGGCATGATCATCAAGCCGAAGTCCATTACTTTTCCTATTTTCGCTTCCCGTTAGTCCCACAGATATTTCCTTTCCTGAACAAGGAAAATTAACATTTCACAATGATTTTTTCACTGCGCTCTTCGCACTCGTTCGCAACTAAAATCCCAACAGAACGGGATCGGTTCGCACTTCGCAGCTGTTCGGACAAAAACTGACGAACGATACGGGCTCTGTGGACGCGGTCCCCCACCAAGCCACGCCTTTGGATCGTTTGTGCGTTTTCGTGCAACTTCGGGCAATTCGACTTCGCACCTTTCCGGAGCTTTCCGCTCCCAATGGACGGGAGGCCAAAGGTCACTCATAACATTATTATTATTATTATTATTATTATTATTATTATTATTATTATTATTATTATGTATCTAGTTTATGTCCCCTATCAAACTTGGTCGGAATGTATATACGCTTTTACTCTGTGACGATGTTAGTTATAATTTGCTCAATGTGTTAAGATGTAGATTGAGATGTGTGTGCATATTAAAGTGCTATAATATCCTTTATTCAAAACATAATAGCTATAATGTGCTTTATACACAACATAATAATTAGATAGATAGATAAATAGATAGATTTTTATTAATTCCATTTGATCAAATACATGCACTCAATACATTTTTGATATAGGACACGTCAGAATTTACATCTATAAAATAAAAGAACTAACAGGTATATATTACTAATATTATAACTATTTAACTTATTATAATAGCAAATCTTAATAGATACAATCTTATTGCACAACTATTTACACCTCACTCTATTATCATAATAGGAAAACTTAATTCTATAAATACAGCAACATACAGCTAGGTATTACAATTAAATTAAATTAAAAAAGTAAAATATAATTATAGATTTCATCACTCCTATACGCTAAGATATTCAACTACTGAGTAAAAACAATGGCACTGCAGATAAGCTTTCTACATTCTATCAAAGATTTTTATTTTTGGGGCCAGTTTTATATACTGGGGTAGTTTATTGTATAATTTAACTCCAGTGTGAAAAGTTCCTTTTTGATATATGCTTGTGTGTGTGTGTGAAATATGAATGTTTTGATTTTGTCTTGTGTTATGCCTATGAACATCATTGTTTTTTTTTAAGAAAAATATCTTTATTCATTAAATTCTTTTTAAAAAACATAATACTTTCAAAGATATATATGCAGGGCAGTGGGAGAATGTTTAAATCTTTAAACAGAGGTTTGCATGATTCTTTAGAGTTTACATTTGCCATAATTCTAATCGCCCTCTTTTGTATCCTAAACGTGCTTAGTACTTCTGGCGACATACCCCAAAATATGATCCCATATCTTAAGTATGAATGGAAATAAGCAAAATAAGTATTTCTTAATGTGTGCATGCTAGTGCAGGTTTTTTCAAAATACGTAACGCAAAGCACATCGAGTTCAGTTTAGTATTCAGATATTGTATATGTTTATTCCATTTCATGTCTTGTTGTATCCATAGTCCTAAAAACTTTGTTTCTGATTTATTTTCTATTTGATGACCATTTAATGTTATATTGGGTTTCGCAGGATTCCTATTATGTATAGTGTGGAAATTTAGACATACTGTTTTTTTATAGTTTATTATGAGGCGATTATCTTGTGACCATTTGGTTAACTCTCCTGTAACGGAGTCAGCAGGCTGCTGTATGACCTGTTTAGTTTCACCTTTTATTACGAGTGTTGTATCGTCCGAAAACAAAATTTCCTTATGTGAATGAACGTTCTGTGTTATATCATTGATATATAGAAGAAAGAGTAGTGGGCCCAAAACCGATCCCTGAGGTACTCCAAATTCAATAATTCCCTCATTGGACAATGTTTCATTAAGTAATTTGGTTCCATCATCCTTGTGTCTCAAGCTTACTATTTGTTTACGCCTTGTTAAGTAAGACTCGATCCATTTATTAGCTAGACCTCTAATACCATATTGATTTAGTTTGGTAAGGAGGATTTTATGGTCAACAACATCAAATGCTTTCGATAAATCCAAGAATAGGCCAGTTACATGTTCCATATTGTCAATTAATTTCAGTATACAATTACTACATTCGTAAATTGCTGTCTGTGTAGATTTTTCCGTTCTGAATCCATGTTGTGAGTTTGATAATATTATATTTTTTTCTATGAAACTTATCAGTCTCTTAAACATAATTTTTTCCACAATTTTTGCAATACACTGGTTAGGTAATAGGACGATAGTTATCTAATTCATCTTTTGAACCGTTTTTGTGCACTGGAATTACTTTTTATAACTTCAAAATATCCGGGTAAGTTCCTGAGAGAATTGAATTGTTTATTAAGTGCGTAAGTGGATTTATTATATTTTCTGCACATTTCTTTAAAATTGCATCAGGGATGCCATCAATGCCAGCACAGAATTTATTTTTTAGCACTTTTATAACTATTCTTACCTCTTCACTTGTGACATGATTTATAAATAAAGAATCACTGCATATATGTATTTTATTATTAGAATTTAGTGTATTTACCTGTGATTTATTTATTAATTTTTGTGGAATTTCCAGAAAATAGTCATTAAAAGTGTTTGCTATTTCCTCTGGATTATTAATCACTTTATTATTTCTGGTCAGTGTAATGTTCCTTTGTATCTTAGCAGATTTTCCAGTTTCTTTCTTTATCACAGGGCGTTTTATTAGATGATTGGGAAATAAAATTATCATTATGCATTTTCTTTGCTAGTCTTATTACCTTATTTAATATGCTAGTGTATTTTTTGTAGTATAAATTGAATTCAGGTGTTGTGTGGTATTGTTTATATAATTTGTGTAGAAATTTCTTTCTTTGACATGAATGTGTAATCCCTGTTGTTATCCAATTGCTAGTTTTGTTATTTTGAACAGTTCTTCGTTTAAAGGGGAATGCTATTTCAAAATAGTGTTTTAGGGTACTGTTAAATACATTAAATTTATCATTTACATTTTCTAGTTCATAAATTTCTGACCATGTTTCCTTATTTAATAAGTCATTGAAATATGTAACATTTGATTCAGTGAATGACCTGCACCTTGATTTTACTCCATTATCATTATTGTTGATTGTTTCGGATACTTCAAAACTCAGTATTTGTCCATGGTGGTCACTAAAACCCGGACAATAGACTTCTATAGAATGGTGATATTTATCTGTATTTATAAAAATTTGATCAGGAGTGGTTTTACTAAATTTTGTTATTCTTGTTGGGGTATTTACTGTAGGTTTCAGTCCATAGGAAATTAGTAACTGTGTTAATAATTCACAATTTCTATCAAATTTTAAGAAATCCACATTTACATCCCCACAAATTATTATATCGAAATTTACTTTGCTCATGTTATTGAGTAACAATTCTAATTTATCTATAAATAAAGGAAACTTTCCTGACGGAGAACAGTATACGCATACAATTATTAACTTGAACTGCTGTATTTTTACGGCAGAGAATTCAAAATCCTGTTCCATAATTAGATAATCATAAGCTGTTATCTGTTCATGATCTAAATTATTTCTTAAGAAGATGCAAGTACCACCATGGCTAATATTAGATCTAGAGTATTTACTAGCTGGCATAAACCCTGGGAATTGAATTAATTCGAGTTGTTCCTCTTTCAGCCAATGTTCTGAAATACATAGTGCTGAGATGTCGTTAAGTTCATTTTTAAGCATTAGATTTATGTAATCAATTTTATTATAAAGAGACTGGACATTCTGGTGGTAAATTTTAAATTTGTTACTTTTGCAAGCTTGTGTTGGTGATTTATTTACATTATTATTATTATCATAATTATTATTATTATTGTTGCTAGACAAATCCGAAATACCATTGTTACACTCCGTTAAATTTGACTTCAAAAGAGCTGATTGCCAAACCTCACGTTTGGTTTCTTCTACCAGTTTCCCTGCTTCCACTTTAATGAATTTACTGTTGAATTATTCTTACCATTTGAATTTACAATTTTGCAGATTTCATCACTAAGATATTCTTTTCCTAATCTATTTAAGTGTAGGCCATGCCAAGTGTGGAACTTCCTGTCTAATTTACTTACATCTACAATTTGGACATTGGAAAACTCTTACCAATTTTATGAATTTTTCCATTTGTAGCCTCTATGAGTAATAAGTCAACTACGGATGAGGTTTCTAAAATCGCCTCGCCAGACGAGAATGTAAGTAAACCAGATTTACACGATCTTGTTTGTGAAATCAACCTCCGACTGACAAAACTAGAAAACATTGAAAAGACTCAGAATGACATGCTTAAGTCCGTGACATACTTTTCTGATTGTTTTGATGGTATGAAAAGTGACATTTCGACTGCCGCACAAACTCTGAAGCAAGCCTTGTCAGAAATAACAAAGCTCAGCCAAAGAGTTTGTGAGTTAGAGAAGGATAAGAATATCGCCTGCAGTGAGGTCAAATTGTTAATGCAAGAGAATCTCGAGCTTCAACAGTACGTTCGGCGAAACAACTTAGAGCTTCATGGCGTGCCGCACACTTCAAACGAGAACCCCGTTCAAATTGTCAAGACTATCGCTGACCAATTGGGTGTCACAGTTGTTGAGTCCGATATTGACGCCTGCCATCGGCTACCACACAGAAGAGAAGGTCTTCCACCTCCTTTACTAGTAAAATTCTGCAGCCGGCTAAAAAAAAGACGCAATTCTAAAAGGCAAAAGATCCAAACCCAACCTGAACTCAAGTGATGCAGGAATCAATGGAAGGGATAGGCCTATCTACATTAACGAGCATTTGACGCCAGCAAATAAAGTACTTCACAAACAGGCAAGAGACCTCCGTAATTCAGGTTTTAAATACGTCTGGACCCGGGACTGTAAAATTTTCGTCCGTAAATCAGATAGTGACAAGGCTATCAGGATCACCTCACCAGAAGACATTGAAACGCTAGTAAAAGACTCTTCCATCAACAAGGCTCAGCCATCCCATTCATAGTAATAATAATGAATCAAGACATGGACCTACTAGTTGATGTTGACTTACACACATCAATTGATGAGCGTAAATATGACTGTATCCACGACTACATAGCAGACACAAAAACTGAGGTTAGCCAAATCAAGTGGCTTTACCTAAATAGCAGAAGCCTAAAAATAAACTAGAAGATATCGAGATACTAATACATATTGTGCAAAATCTAGATGCCATAGTGCTAACCGAGACTTGGGTAAAAAGTAATGAAGCTAAATACTTCAACCTAAACAACTATTCTGTTGCATTTGTACACAGAGACAATCAGGATAGTGGAGGTGTGGGAGTTTATGTCCACAAAAAATTGAATACAAAAGTTCTTAACCTAGTTGAGAGTAACCATAGTTTGATCCAGTTAGAGCTTATAAGAAATGATACTGTTCGTTTCAATAACCTGCATACTATTAATATAATTGCAGTATATAATCCTAACATAAATAACGCAACAAAATTCATGCAATCTCTAGAGCACATTCTCTCGAAAAACAATGCCAATCTTTCCTTATGCATTGGTGATACAAATATTAACTTATTAAACAAAAATAATGTAACCAAATCATACCTCAATCTACTATCAAGCTATGGTTTCACACAAGGCAATACTCGCTATCCAACAAGAATAAGTGAATCAACAAGTACACTCCTTGATCAGGTGGCCACTAATAACTGTAAATATGCCTATATAATAAGCAATATAAATAGTGATATTAGTGATCATAATATTCTTGTAACTGAGATTTTCTGGTCAAACTACTATCCAGGCAAAAGCCCAATCTCGAACATGACATTTAAATACGCCCCCAACAAGCAAAGGTCTAGTTCAAAAAACGTGAATAAAAACTACCAGTACATGAACAAAAACAAATTCTCTAATTATCTCAATCAAATAGACTGCTTAGATGATCTAAACGAAACTTACATCGCCATGAAACACAAAATCTTGACACAGACACCCAACAAAGATAACACTGACTCACCTTTGAAGGTAATACACCAGAACCACAAAAGCCATGGATAACAACAGAATTAATTCAACTAATAAAACAAAGGGACCTATTACATGCTAAACTTAAAACTAGCATTCACAGAAACAATAACCTCTTAAAGGAAGAGCACATAATATGTAGGAACAAAGTGACAGCTTTAAAACGGAAACTGAAATCCTCATACTATGAACATAAATTAACACTGAATGCCAATAGCATAAAAGATACTTGGAAAGTAATCAATGAAATGATCTACAACTGCACAACTGAAAACAAAGATGGTCCCAGTGAGATAATAATTGACGGTAAATCTTTCTCAGGAAAAGAAAATATTTGCAATGCTCTAAACACTCACTTTATAAACATAGCACACAAATTAGCCATAAACATCCCCCCAGGGAAGAAAGTTAATGAAATTAATGTCAACACAGATTCCATATTTATGACCCCGACTAATGAGATGGAAATTCGCAATATTATATTAAGCCTTAAACTGAAAAGTAGCCAAGACAAAGATGGTATGTCAGTGAAACTGTTAAAAAAGTCCATTGACATGCTAAGTAGCCCACTAACTACTTTAATAAATTTATCGTTAGAGACTGGTCTGGTGCCTGATGATCTAAAAATAGCACGAGTCATACCAGTCTATAAAGGAGGTGACAAAAGCAATCCGGACAATTACAGGCCCATTTTCATCCTCCCGCCCATATCCAAGGTACTCGAAACAGTAGTAAAAAACAGAATTGTTAATTTCTTAAATAAAAATGATTACTTCTACAAAGGGCAATATGGATTCCGGGAAAACTCAAGCACAGAAATAGCCACAATTGATATTATCTCTAACTTGCAGGATGTCTTAGACAATAAGATGACAGCGAGTGGCCTTTTCATAGACCTGAGAAAGGCGTTTGATACTGTTGACCATGAAATTCTCTTAGGGAAACTTGATAAAGCAGGTATCCGAGGAGTAGCTTGGACATGGTTTAAAAATTACCTATCTAATCGTAAGCAGTATATTGAAATAAATGGCTACAGAAGTGAGGAAGTTAATATTGCCCACGGTGTGCCCCAAGGATCAATACTGGGTCCTTTCCTCTTCTTAGTATATATTAATGACATAGCAACACTCCGTTTTCATGGTAATATAACGTTGTTTTCAGATGACTTAAGCATCTTTTACAATGCGTACACCACCAACACGCTGATTACACACATGCAGGAGGACATGAATACTATACTTGGCTGGACCCAGTCAAATAAATTAACAATAAATGAAGATAAAACAAATTATTTAATAACATCTAAGCGTAGAACAAAGTTAGACATCACTCAGAATATAATGCTGAATGGAAAAGCAGTTGAAAGGGTCTCTCTCATCTGTCAAATACCTAGGCTTAATAATAGATGAAAATCTCTCCTGGCAAAAGCACATTGATGCATTAGTAAAAAAAAATCACCTGCCACTGGGATGATAAAAAAATTGAGCTACTATATCCCAAAATATCTACTCAGGAAAGTGTATTTTTCCTTAATCCATAGCCACTTACAATATTTGAATACAATTTGGATAAAATGCTCAAATTACCTAAAAAAAGGAAATTGAGGTAATTCAGAATAGAGCCATAAGAAATATTTATAACTACCCTTTTTTAACACCAACCAAAACATCTTTATATTACGAGTAAAATTCAACCAGTAGCCCTAAATACAGAAATCAAATCAAATCAAATGTCCTAATGTACCAAATCCTACACAACAGAATCCACACAAATTTAAACTTCACTAAACAATCTGATTTACACGCTTACAAAACTAGACATGCAGATGACATAAGACTTTTCCATATCAATTCCAAACAATATGGCAGTAATAGCATTAAGTATAGTGCCTTTGTAAAATTCAATAGACTACCAGCAAATATAAAAATGTCACCTAGCCTACCAATCTTTAAAAGGAGGCTAAAACAGTTTATGAGGAATGATTATAAAATGTCAGTTTGAAGAAATTTCATAATCTGAGAAGACAAAAGGAGAACACATTGTGTACAAAAACTTATGGAAGCTACAGAATGTTGTATATATTTTCATACTGAAAACTTTGTAAACTAAACATTGTATTGTTATTTGTCGCCAACAAGATAAAACTGTACAATTCCTTTGTATATGAGTCCTTGACTCGTTAAGGGATTAATAAAATGCATTATTATTATTATTATTATTATGCAGTCTTCTCAGATTTTGGAATTTCTTCAAACTGACATTTTATAATCATTCCTCATATACTGTTTTAGCCTCCTTTTAAAGATTGGCAGGCTAGGTGAAATTTTTATAATTTCTGGAAGTCTATTGCACTTTACAAAGGCACTATACTTAATGCTATTACTGCCATATTGATTGGAATTGATATGGAAAAGTGATATGTCATCTGCATGTCTAGTTTTGTAAGCGTACGTAAATCAGATTGTTTAGTGAAGTTTAAATTTGTGTGGATACCTTTGTGTAGGATTTGGTACATCAGGACATTTGATTTGATTTCTGCATTTGAGGCTACTGGTTGAATTTTACTCGTAATATTAAGGTGTTTGGTTGGTGTTAAAAAAGGGTAGTTATATATATTTCTTATGGCTCTATTCTGAATTACCTCAATTTCCTTTTTTAGGTAATTTGAACATTTTATCCAAATTGTATTCAAATATTGTAAGTGGCTATGGATTAAGGAAAAATACACTTTCCTGAGTAGATATTTTGGGATATAGTAGCTCAATTTTTTTTATCATCCCAGCGGCAGGTGATATTTTTTAACTAATGCATCAATGTGCTTTTGCCAGGACAGATTTTCATCTATTATTAGGCCTAGGTATTTGACAGATGAGACCCTTTTAACTGCCTTTCCATTCAGCATTATATTCTGAGTGATGTCTAACTTTGTTCTACGCTTATATATTATTAAATAATTTGTTTTATCTTCATTTATTGCTAATTTATTTGACTGGGTCCAGCCGAGTATTGTATTCATGTCCTCCTGCATGTGTGTAATCAGCGTGTTGGTGGTGTACGCATTGTAAAAGATGCTTAAGTCATCTGCAAACAACGTTATATTACCATGAAAACTGAGCTTCTTGCAGTTTCTTGTCCAGGTTCCAAATATCTTCCCATTCTACTTCAGGATCCGGCATCTTCTTGCAATAGGGTGGGTGTCCCAAATATCGCCCCTGTTCCTAATACCGCCTACCCGTGTTTGGAAGCTACTGTGCGCGCCATCTATGAGATTATGTAGTTACCTTGACGTTCTGATGTATTACCACATGTAGCGCCAGCGGCAAGCTTCCTATGAGTGATAACAACAACATTATGGTGTCTGAAGTGTTTGAGCCCGTGACGAACGTATTTCCGGTCTCCAATCAATCCAGGGAATCACCAGGTAACTGCTCCCTAATCATAATTTTGTTTATAGCAATTGAAAATACATTAAATGAGGATTCCAAAGGTGTTATTATTTTCTTTTAAACTGTGTTTAACCTCCACCGTGTGTATGTTTGTGTTGACTGAGCTGTGATCCTAATATCGCCTACCAACCCGACCCTAATATCGCCCCTAGGCGATATTTGGAGCACCCTTTTTATTCACCTACCAACTTGACGTAATCAGTCTACTCTAGACTTTAACAGTGAAACTTCGCACGGTCAATCTTTATACAAGCCTTAATATAGTTGACTGGTATTTATAAGTTCATTCAATTCCAAGATGGCGCATGTGCAAAATTTCAAAATTATAGTTTTACTTGTGTCCTAATCAAGCGGTCGAAGTGACAGTTTGTATAATGAACCACCGTAATAATCATCATCTACTGGTACAAAACTCAAACTTTTAAACCAGAGGGAGTTAGAAGGTGCCGTTTGTTCCATAATCATCCACATTGTCTCAATAGTAAAGGAAAATTTTGCATTTCTGGAAAAGTCAACTGAAATGTTTTTTAATAAAGTTTGTTTAAATAAAAAACGAGCCAATAGCCCTTGCCAGAGGTGTCTCGCGTCGAGCCCGTATAACAGTAAAGCCGGGTGGGTGGTATATACACATGGGGTGCCCACAAGTATCCGATCGTAACATATGGGCATTCAAAAGAAAGGTAATTACCCTCAGCAGTTAGGAATAGTTTCAAATCAGTCTGCAGAAGTATGTGAAACTCGTTTCTAACAGGTGCTCTTAATTTCGCCTGGTGGGCGGTAATAGGAACAGGGGTAGGCGATATTAGGAACCCACTCTTGGCAAATTGTCTTCGGACACTTTTTGAAATTTTGTTAATTAACTTAAACTGGCATAAGTTATGAAGTGAATCGATCTCTGGAAACCAAATCAAGATTGTATCTAGTGATATTCATTTAGTTCCCCGTTTGATTTTCCGACCCAGAAGGTTGCCATACAGAGAACTAGTTAGGGTAGGCGATATTTTGGACACTCACCCTTTAGTCGTTCCTGGATGATAGGTGCTCATTTATAAAATATTGCGTGATGGGCAATTCGGTCCAATATCCTGGGTTGTTAGAACTCTCTTCTGAATTATCGCATTCACTATTTCCTCTTTCTTCCACCTGTTAGTGAATTTCACCACGATTCGCCCCCACGTCCCCGCCTCTCGCCGGCAAACGATGGGCGACATCGATGTCGCGAAGTCCCAACTCAACCCCCAATGCCCTGGAAGCTTGGATCACTAGGTCGTACACATTTTCCCTCGGCATTTCTGGCATTCCACTTAATAGCAAATTGTTCCTACGTGTGTACTGCTTAAGGTCTTATGACCCATCTAACGCTTGCTTCGTATCATTGTTTATACTAGCCTACGACTTTTCCATTTCTAGTGTTCTTTTTTAAAATCTCATTTGTGAGGTTTTTGAAATCTTCAAATTGCTCGATAATGAATTCCGTGGTTTGCTTGATTATTTTTAAGTCCTGCATGAAAGTGTTCCTTAGTTAATTTACAGACAACTGTATATTTTCTGTCAGGGCCGTCGCGTGGGTGGGGCGACCGACCCGGGCGCCGCGGCTTTGGGGGGCGCCGTGGGTGCCACGGCAAAAGTAATACAAACAATTTGAAAAAAAGAAAAGTTAGATGTACATAACGTATTTTGGAAAGTTATGTATAACTGAATTTTGCATTTATTGAAAAAATACATATTTGACACCAATCACTTTATATATTTGCAACGTTTTCCCAAATAAAATATTTTAGAAAAATTGAGTAGCTGGATTTGCTTGTATACTACTTTTAGTTTAGTAATAATAGCGTAATAATGAACTCCACTGTGGAGTTGAAGGCCCTGTCCCAACTTAATTATTTTAATATAAATCAATATTGCAATGTCGCGAAGCCTCCTTGGCTTAGGCGGCAGCACGCCGGCCTCTCACCTCTGGGTCCGTGTTTCAAATCCCGGTCACTCCATGTGAGATCTGTGCTGGACAAAACGGAGGCAGACAGGTTTTTCTCCGGGTACTCCGGTTTTCCCTGTCACAATTTCATTCCAGCAACAGTCTCCACTATCATTTCATTTCATCTGTCATTCATTTAATCATTGCCCCAGAGGAGTGCGTCAGGCTTCGGCAGTCGGCAGAGTTCATATCCTCGCCGTTAGATGGGGGCTTCATTCATTCATTCCATTCCTGACCCGGTTGGAGACTGGAAGCAGGCTGTGGATTTTCATTTTCATTGCAATGTCGCATAGTGTCGCTCTGTACACACGAGTCGCTGCCCTGTTCTATTTTTATTTCGACCGACCGGCCGACGGCCGACCTTGGGACGCTGACGATGACTCATGGTAGAGACACTGACCTCACATATGCACGTTTTGACGTGTCGTCCCTCCCCCACCCACCACCACCCCTACACCAACCCCTCTTTTCTCCTACGGCAGTCGGCAGTCTCAGCTCAGCTGCCACTCTGTCCTATATTGTTCTGTGACTCTGTTAGTTTAGTTTGATGAGTGATTAACGAGTTATTTACGTGAATTGTGTCAGTGTCCAATATGTCCAAAAAGTTATCGGGATCTCAGCGGAAAAGAATTAAATAAAGAAAGTAAATTAGCCCGGGAAGTGTTACTGTCCAAAGTGCCGAAACTAACTAGTTATTTTAATCCTTCAACTTCATCTTCAATCCCAGCGGCAGAAGGCGATACCGTCTGTGACCTGCCAGTGCCAAGTAAGAGTTCTCAAGGGGCTAGCGCTTGCGGAGGAATTTCTGCCCTTTCTACAGTCATTGACATTGAAACTGAAAGTCGAGATTATAACCAAGAGGAAGAGGTAAATTTAACTTTAGAGTCTAAGACTGACGATAACACCAGCATTAGCAAACATGTTGATAGTTTGGCTTTGTCTGGAGATCCAGGAACATGGCCAGATCTCATCTGAAATGAGCAGCGCAATGACCTAAATTTAAAATACCCTGCTGAATTTTCCAAGGAAGATTATCAGTATCCAAAAAATTCCAATAACAGACATTTTTCAAATGGCTTTCGATTCCATTTCGCTGAAAACGGCGAAAAAGTTCTTAGACGTTGGATAGTTTATTCAGAAAAGAATGATTCGGCATACTGTATTTGCTGCAGGATTTTTGACCCATCCTCAAAATCACAGTTTGGACAAAAAAATGGGTTTTAATAATTGGAAACACATGGCTGAGAGGTTGAATTCTCACGAAATGTCACAGGATCACTTTAAATACATGGTCCAGTGGTGCACGGCTGAAAGTAGACTCCGGGGGGGTACTTCAATTAACCAGGAAATTATTAATCAAATCAACACTGAAACACTATGTGCTCAGAGGAAGTGTTGCGACGGATGGTCGAAATCACTTTGTATTTAGCAGAGCATAACATAGCGTTTCGAGGCTCGTCTTCCAAGTTATTTACAAAATACAGTGGCAATTTTCTCGGTCTTGTACAACTATTAGGGAAGTTCGATGTAGTTTTAATGGAACATTTACGCAGAATATCCAACCGAGAAACTAACTTTCACTTGTTAAGTGTATCGATTCAAAATGAGTTTATTATTATGTTAGGCAATGCAGTTAAGGAAAGCATCATAAACAAAATAAAGAATGCCAAGTATTTTTCTGTAATTTTCGACTCCACTCCGGATATTAGCCGCAGAGAGCAAACATCTCTAATGATTCGCTATGTTAATGAAGAAAATGATGATATTAACATACAGGAGAGCTTTATAGCGTATCGAGTGGCTGAAGAAACCTCCGGCGAAGCTCTCGCTGACCTTATGTTTAAGGAAATTGCCGAATGTGGACTAAACATGAAAGACTGTCGGGGCCAGGGGTACGATAATGGTGCCAATATGGCAGGAATCCACAAAGGAGTTGAAGCTCGTGTACTGGCCGATTTCTCTCTGGCTTTTTTCATGCCTTGTGGATGCCATTGTCTGAACCTGGTAATTGTTGATGGAGCGAAATCCTCGGTCATATCTACATCTCTATTTGGAACACTCCAGCGTGGGATACGATATTTGCAGGCTCTACAAAGCTTTGGTGTGTGATTAGTGAACATGTCAAGGATCTCACGCTTAAACAAGTATGTGAAATACGATGGGCAGCCCGCATATCTTCGGTGCAGGCTGTCCGCTATCAGTATGTCGAAGTCCGGGATGCTTTGGTAGAACTTAATGAGAAAACGGACGACCCTCAGACAGCGAGTGAGTCTCATTCCTTAGTCAACCAGATGGAAGACTTTTCTTTCTTAGTATGCTTGCTAGTATGGCATGATTTGCTGTTTGAAATCAATATCGTCAGTAAAAGTCTTCAAGGGAAAGCCAAAGGCGTCAGTGATGCTGTGAATAAGTTCAATAATTGCTTGGACTTCTGAGACAAATTTAGAGAAAATGGATACACTAACGCAGTAATTTCCGCAAAGGAAATTGCAGAAGAGCTAGAAATACAACCAATATTCCCTGAAAAAAGAAACGTGTCTTTTTGTACGAAAGTGCAAGTGACGAAGTGCACACATCTGCAGAAGATACATTCAAGAGGGAGGTATTTTATCCATTGGTGGATACAGTTGCAACATCAGTGAAAAGTAGGTCCACTGCAGTTTATAATCATAACTCGCAGTGTTTTTTTTTATATAACTTGGCTAACCTTCCACCGAAAGATGACTTAAAACAAAGTTGTTTGAAACTAGAAGCTCTCTTAAAAATACTGACCGCGTATCAGATATCAACGGCAATGAACTTTTTTTTTGTGAACTGCTACATGTGAACTCCGTCTTGGAGCCGAATGAACCCCAAGTTCGGCAAGTTCGACCAATCGACGTGTTGCGAGCAATCAAGAAAACGGGTAGCAAAGACTTATTTATGAATCTCTGGATTGCACTAAGGGTTTTGTTAACTTCACCAGTGACAGTTGCGAGTGCTGAGCGTAGCTTCAGCTAGCTGAAACTTATAAAGACATATTCACGGTCAATCATGTCACAGGAGAGCTGAATTCTCTTGCCATCATGTCGATTGAAAACGATCAGGTTAGAAAAATAGACTTAAAGACATTCTCAAGACATTTGCTCGTGCAAAATCCAGGCGAATGCCATTTAATGTTTAGGATCTTATATCTAATTTTATTGTGATAATGAGGTTTTCTTTTATTATGTGTATTCTATTCAGAGTAGGTTTGGTTTGAGGTTTTGCACACCATTGCATTAATTTCAATTTGTATTGTATTAATTAATAACATATATATACTGTACTTTTTATGGGTGTTAATATTTTCTTACCGTACTTTATTTGTATGGATTTAATTATCATCAATTAAAAACGATTTTCATCAAAAATTTAAGTCATTTAATTCTTGATTCCTGACTCTAGTATTAGCCTACTTTCGATTTTTGCAAAAAATGAAAGTTGACTTATGAGATCACTACAGGGCGAAAAAAAAGTGTGTCTGTCTGTGTGTGTGTATGTGTGTGAGTCTGTGTGTGTGTGTGTGTACTCTGAATGTCTGTCCCCCCCCTATCAATTCGAACACGGTTAAACCGAATTGAACGAAATTTGGTACAGAGGTAGCACTGGCAAAGGGCACCTCAGTGTCATGTTTTATATTGCCGCCATCTTTACCAAAAGGTAATGGCGGCCAATCGAATGGTCAAAACTTAATAATGCATTACGACCAAACTAATCATCGGATCTTTACCAAATTTGGTAACAACCTACCTTCATATGGGACGCGTCTTGTGCCCAAACTACAAGGTCATCAAACGTACCATTTCAGGATGGCGGCCGTGTGAATTATGCAAAATTTATAATCCATAACATGGGACCCACCAGTTCCGATTATCGAACCAAGAATCGTTTAATCTGTTCTAAGCGACGTGGTTCGTTCGAAATTAAAAGTTTATATTGTAATATTATAATCTAGAAGTGACTTTAAAAATCTGAATCGTCTCGGCTATTTGACAAGATGGCAGCTGATCTCTCGTTCTGACCTACATTTTACTAATTTCAGTATGTTGCATGCAATATAACCTACTGATAAAAATTATATGAACTTAATATGAAATGAACTCGGTTTGAAATACACTCCAGTGAAGAAATCTTCAGTTCAAGTGATTATTTGCTAATACAGTTCGTTATATGTTTTTGATCGATAACGCGTGAGTTATGAGTGTACGATTGGCTGTGTGGTTAGAGCTCCCGTCTCTCATGTGTCTGGCCGGGGTTCAAATCCTATCAGAGTAGAACTTTTTTGCTTGATTTTTTTATATTCATTGTTTCTTGAGTACTGAGACGTTATAAAATAAAGCGTTATATGGTGCTTTTTGCAATGGAAATTATATATTAAAAAAAACGACATTCTCCACCGGAGTGACATCTACCAGCCTTCAGTTGTACTATGCAGAAACTATAGATTCGAGCAGCGCTCTATACCGGCCAGTTAGTGAACCCAGTCTTAACGACTGCTAGGAGTGATAATACAGTAACATTCGTTTATTCCTTGTGCACAGAGGCGTTGTTGATAACCTCAAAACTTGCAATATGGATGATTTGGAGAAGGATTATTTTGTTATGCCGTGTATTTAAGATTAGCCTATAAATTAACAGGTTGCGAAGTTACTTCACTTAGTCCTATATCATTCGTATACGACACAGAACAACAACGTGACGTCAGTTTCTGATCTGCTCTGATTGGCTATTACATTGCTGCAGTCGGGTAGTTGGCAGTCAAGGATAAAATTCGCGACTGCCAACTGCCAGCTACCAACTGCAACTTCATGTTGTGTATGGTGCCTATAGTATACACGGAGTCGATCGCGACTGCCGACCGAGGACTACCAACTACGGACTGCCGACTGCGCATTGTAGATGGGCCTTATTAGAGCAACGAAGTTTCAATTATTGTTAGTAGTCAGTGTTTGGAGTGTTTGCTGATGAAATTGCAAAATGCTGGGGTAAATTATAAACTATGGTTTGAACGCCACTGTTCAAATCCTGTGTGCCAATTTGCACTTCAAATAGGAAGAAATTAGGAGATGATAAGGACAGAGAGAGATAACTATACCCATACATTTAGGAGAAAGTAGGCTATATGTTCTTTCCCGAACATCTTGTTTTTGTAAGGTAATTCAATCCGTTAAGGTGTCTCTTGTTCAGACAGCGACGCAACCCGCCACGCAACTTTGTTCAACGAGCATCGCTCATTGTGTGTTTGGGGAGGGGGACGCCTGATAACATCCCGCCCCGGGCGCCAATAAACCACGCGACGGCCCTGTTTTCTGTAACCTCCTTCACCAAGTCACATTCACTTAACTTGAGTGGCGGGTGACAATCGTCGCGATTGCATTTCCACACATTTTGCGGATCACTTTTTATAGACTCGTAAGCCCTCTTAGATAGTCTTGTGCATCCCTTGTGGAAATTACGCCCACAATCCCCTTCACAACTAACAAATTCCTCGCTATTTTTCACTTTTCTCCCGCGCTGAGAACAAACATTACTAGACATAGGCGCCATCTTATGTCAGATTATTTAGTTGGGTGTTGTATATCTAGGGCTTGGCGTGGGGCATACATGCATGTTTTGGGATCCCGTGTATGTGTGCAGTGTGTGCTTCGACCCCCTTGCATTTCATGCATTTTCGGGATGCTATAATGTTCGTCTGGTCTCGTCTGTGCCTGGTGTAATATCTTTTGGTCACTGCATATTACTTCGGTATAGCTATGCACCTGGATCTTAGGACAGACCTGTACTGTCGCATCATATACGTCTTTCTATTCTGACCCAAGCAATGTCTTGATTTTACACCACTATCTACTGCACTCAAGTTCCTTTTCTTTCGTGTCTTTGAGTGAGATTGCGGTTTGTTACGCAAATCTTTTTAACATTTCAAATGATCTTGTTGACTTCGTCGTTATGCTTGAGTCTCAAGTTATGCGGGACGGAGACGGTTGCGTTACGGAGACGGAAGTGACGTCATGCTGCCGCGCGGGAAGCCTAAGTTAATGGGTAAAGGACGGCGAGTGCGTGACGTCATGCAGCCACGCGGGAAGCCGAAGTTAATGGTTAATGGAGTCTGTTGAAAGAGTCCTGGGGCGTCGAGTGACCTGGGGCTTTAAGCGAAGCGAAAAGAATACAGGGTGACTCCTAAAGAGGTGTACAAGATGCCAGATAAGAATACAGGATGACTCCTAAAGGGATATACAAGGCGCCAGATAAGAATACAAGGTGACTCTTAAATAGGTGTACAAGATGGCAGAGAAGAATACAGGGTGACTCCTAAAGAGGTGTACAAGATGTCAGACAAGAATACAGGGTGACTCCTAAAGAGGTGTACAAGATGTCACACAAGAATACAGGGTGACTTCTAAAGAGATATACAAGATGCCATATAAGAATACAGGGTGCCTCCTAAAGAGGTGTGCAGGATGTCAGAGCAAAATACAGTACAAGATGCCAGATAAGAATACAGGGTGACTCCTAAAGAGATATACAAGTTGCTAGATAAGAATACAAGGTGACTCTTAAAGAGGTGTACAAGATGGCAGAGAAAAATACAGGATGACTCCTAAAGAGGTGTACAAGATGTCACACAAGAATACAGGGTGACTTCTAAAGAGATATACAAGATGCCATATAAGAATACAGGGTGCCTCCTAAAGAGGTGTTCAGGATGTCAGAGCAAAATACGGTACAAGATGCTAGATAACAATACAGGGTGACTCCTAAAGTGATATGCAAGATGCCAGATAAGAATACAAGGTGACTCTTAAAGAGGTGTACAAAATGGCAGAGAAGAATACAGGGTGACTCCTAAAGAGGTGCACAAGATGTCAGACAAGAATCTCCTAACGAGGTGTGAAGGATGTCAGAGCAAAATACAGTACAAGATGCCAGATAAGAATACAGGGTGACTCTTAAAGAGGTGTACAAGATGGCAGAGAAAAATACAGGGTGACTCCTAAAGAGGTGTACAAGATGTCACACAAGAATACAGGGTGACTTCTAAAGAGATATACAAGATGCCATATAAGAATACAGGGTGCCTCCTAAAGAGGTGTTCAGGATGTCAGAGCAAAATACGGTACAAGATGCTAGATAACAATACAGGGTGACTCCTAAAGAGATATACAGGATGCCAGATAAGAATACAAGGCGACTCTTAAAGAGGTGTACAAGATGGCAGAGAAGAATACAGGGTGACCCCTAAAGAGGTGCACAAGATGTCAGACAAGAATACAGGGTGACTACTAAAGAGGTGTACAAGATGTCACACAAGAATACAGGGTGTGTAGGATGTCAGAGCAAAATACAGTACAAGATGCCAGATAAGAATACAGGGTGACTCCTAAAGAGATATACAAGGTGCCAGATAAGAATACAAGGTGACTCTTAAAGAGGTGTACAAGATGGCAGAGAAGAATTCAGGGTGACTCCTAAAGAGGTGCACACGATGTCAGACAAGAATACAGGGTTACTCCTAAAGAGGTGTACAAGATGTCACACAAGAATACAGGGTGACTTCTAAAGAGATATACAAGATGCCATATAAGAATACAGGGTGCCTCCTAAAGAGGTGTTCAGGATGTCAGAGCAAAATACGGTACAAGATGCTAGATAACAATACAGGGTGACTCCTAAAGTGATATGCAAGATGCCAGATAAGAATACAAGGTGACTCTTAAAGAGGTGTACAAAATGGCAGAGAAGAATACAGGGTGACTCCTAAAGAGGTGCTCAAGATGTCAGACAATAATCTCCTAACGAGGTGTGAAGGATGTCAGAGCAAAATACAGTACAAGATGCCAGATAAGAATACAGGGTGACTCTTAAAGAGGTGTACAAGATGGCAGAGAAAAATACAGGGTGACTCCTAAAGAGGTGTACAAGATGTCACACAAGAATACAGGGTGACTTCTAAAGAGATATACAAGATGCCATATAAGAATACAGGGTGCCTCCTAAAGAGGTGTTCAGGATGTCAGAGCAAAATACGGTACAAGATGCTAGATAACAATACAGGGTGACTCCTAAAGAGATATACAGGATGCCAGATAAGAATACAAGGCGACTCTTAAAGAGGTGTACAAGATGGCAGAGAAGAATACAGGGTGACCCCTAAAGAGGTGCACAAGATGTCAGACAAGAATACAGGGTGACTACTAAAGAGGTGTACAAGATGTCACACAAGAATACAGGGTTTGTAGGATGTCAGAGCAAAATACAGTACAAGATGCCAGATAAGAATACAGGGTGACTCCTAAAGAGATATACAAGATGCTAGATAAGAATACAAGGTGACTCTTAAAGAGGTGTACAAGATGGCAGAGAAAAATACAGGGTGACTCCTAAAGAGGTGTGCAGGATGTCAGAGCAAAATACGGTACAAGATGCTAGATAACAATACAGGGTGACTCCTAAAGTGATATGCAAGATGCCAGATAAGAATACAAGGTGACTCTTAAAGAGGTGTACAAAATGGCAGAGAAGAATACAGGGTGACTCCTAAAGAGGTGCACAAGATGTCAGACAAGAATCTCCTAACGAGGTGTGCAGGTGTGCAGGATGCCAGATAAGAATACAGGGTGACTCCTAAAGAGATATACAGGATGCCAGATAAGAATACAATGCGACTCTTAAAGAGGTGTACAAGATGGCAGAGAAGAGTACAGGGTGACCCCTAAAGAGGTGCACAAGATGTCAGACAAGAATACAGGGTGACTCCTAAAGAGGTGTACAAGATGTCACACAAGAATACAGGGTGTGTAGGATGTCAGAGCAAAATACAGTACAAGATGCCAGATAATAATACAGGGTGACTCCTAAAGAGATATACAAGATGCCAGATAAGAATACAATGTGACTCTTAAAGAGGTGTACAAGATGGCAGAGAAGAATTCAGGGTGACTCCTATAGAGGTGCACACGATGTCAGACAAGAATACAGGGTTACTCCTAAAGAGGTGTACAAGATGTCACACAAGAATACAGGGTGACTTCAAACGAGATATACAAGATGCCACATAAGAATACAGGGTGCCTCCTAAAGAGGTGTGTAGGATGTCAGAGCAAATTACAGGGTGGCATTTAACGAGGTGTACAGTATGTTAGATTCAATTCAAATACAGGGGGACCCTTAAAGGGGTTTTCAAGATATCAGATTCAAATAATGCGTGACTCTTAAAGAGTTGTAAAAGATGTCAGACTCAAATACAGGGTGACCCTTAAAGAGGTGCCCGCGCAGGAAGCCTAAGTTAATGGGTAATGAAGCCTGTTGAAAGAGCCCTCCTGAGCCTTTCAAACATGTGTAGCATGCGTCATTTGAAATGATATAATGTCTAGTCTTTCAGACTGACTGTCATTTTTTCTCATGACCCTTTTCTCCCCTTTTCCTTCCTCTTCCCCTATTACTGAGATATATACCTTTAGCTATGTTTCCGTAAGTCTATTTCGTTTTGTTTCTGTTTATGCACGATTTTCTCTAATATGTAGTTCGTTCTCGCCTCAATATGTATTCTTATTTCTTTCTTTACCTAACTCGGGTGCTCCTGTTGGGACTGTAATGCCTACTTTGTTAAGTCCAGATTTTCACAAGACTCTACGTCAGCTCCTCTACATCCTTTCTTTCCCTAAGTCATCTTTTATTTTTTAAATTCCTAGTCCCTTGTGGCAGTGGACGTATCTTGATGTGCTCCACTTATTCGTTCTTCTCGCTACTGGATCTTTTAAGAACTTAAATACATGTCGTTTCGACAATTTCTGGCTTATCCCTTGTATCTTATTGATTTTATTTGCTCTCGTTCTCGGCTTATGTTTGGCGAGATACTGTCTAAGGGGGACTTGATTGAACTTACTCTCTTTACGAGGGTACCGGTAGGTTCGTTCATGACCCTCGGGTGCCCAGCTCAACTTCTTGAGTCCTGGCAAGGTAGTTTCGCAAAACAATGGGCCCAGCACGAAACTATTCTACTCTCCCTTCCACCGCCAGTTTTACATCCTTCTCAAGACGTTTGCTGCTATGCCTGGTGTCTCTTGCACTCAGGTAAGTGCGAACCTAGTTCATCACTACGTTTAAGTTGGCGCAAAAGAGAAGAGAGATGTTTCTGACGACTGCTAAATAAGAGAAGGGATAGGTTGGTAGGACACATACTGACACCCACGAATAGCAAACTTAGTTATGGAAGGAAAGGTCGAGGATAAGAACTGTAGGGGTAGATCAAGGTTAGAATATGTTCAACAGATATCTTTAGATGTAGGGTGTGGTAGCTATGTAGAGATGAAATGATTAGCTCAGGACAGGGAGGCATGGAGAATGTATCAAACCAGTTAAAAGACTGAAGACTCAAACAACAACGAAGGATGAGTAATATGAATGTATTATGCTCTTCAAAGTCAACAATTAGCATAACAATCCATTACTTCCCCAAAAAGAGAGCTTTACAGAAGGAATGGAGTCGATTATTTCGCGCCTCAAAGCCGATTTTGTATCGTATACGGTTTGTATTTTACTATAAGGAGGATCATTTATTAATAAATATTATTGAATTTCTTACCCTAATTCTCCCCTGCACTATCTACTTGGCGACTTTGCAGGATCGATTTAACAGCTGACCAGCCATTTGACCTGCAGATATTGGGGTGACGCGTAGTCAGCGCTTCGGGTCCTCTTGGCCATTAATCTTGGGTTTCGTGACCGGGGCGCTGCCTAACTGTCCGACAGCTACTCGATTGTCCTCACGAGGCTGAGTGCACCCCATTCCAGCCCTCCCGGACGGAATCGAACCCGGGGCCTCCGGGTGAAAGGCAGGCGCGCTACCCCAACACCATGTGGCCGGCCTGTTTTCTTTCTTTAACTTACCCCATTGCTGCTTCAAATCTGTGTAGCTCAGGTCTTCGAATGTTTCAATCGTGTGCCCATTAACAATTAAAAGTACATAATTATGTGTTTAGCATCTAAAATTGCCTGTCCTTTGACGAGAGCCCACCTAGAATTGCCAACAACATGCAATACATCAATGAAGTCTTATCACCCTCGCGTCCGCCAGTTTGTTGCGACCTACCTGCCATCTACATTCGATTGAGAGTGCGAATAGTACGGATTGAGATAGAATATCAGGGAGTGCTTGGGTGTAGTGTTTAGGTGGATGCCAAAAAAGACCAAGATGAAGGGTGTGTTTCTATCTCCCAAAATTTTAATAATGGCACCCCGTGGCGTTAACGAACAGCTGATTCCTCACCACAAGTTAAAACGCAATGAGAGTGAAACGCGAATTATGATCCGCGTCATCCTGGCTTGTTATTGGCTGGCAATTATTACCAGCCATTGGCTGCCCGCGGGCGGCGAGAGGAATAGATTTCTACATCAATTAAAGTGCTAGAAATCTATTCCAGTTCATGACAGTATGAAGTGCAAATCACTTATTGATGAGGAATTGTATGTACGTTTATATTTAAATTGAAGCGTGACACTGTTCATCAAAATTTGTGAAAATAAAAGTACAAATCAACACTCTTGCCAATCAACTGAAAGTTTCTACTACTTTGGATGTAAATCAATTGGCTGTCGTTTCCATCAGTTTTATTCATCAGTTCGAAATACATTCAGTACAATAACCTTTTGTGCACTATAAAACTACATTATAGACCATTGCATATTGATGTTGCTGTCTGCTTATTGTTAGGGACCTACGCCTACCCGGTGTAGGTATAACCAATAAAACAAATTGAATGAAACGCTCAAGACTTCTCATAAGAAAACTTTATATTCTAGTAACCGCCATTACAACATTTCACGGTCTTGTGTATCAAAGCTCTCAACAACAAGAAACACAAAAGTCATGGAGTAAAGAGTAATCGTCCGTGACATCCTCCCACCTTTGATGCAAATCAAACACAATGTTCATAAACAGAGACGGGAAGGCATTTTAACTCTTCTTCCACTCCTGGTGAAGTTGCGACTTCTGAGACTTACTGCCTCCGGAACTGCACCACTAAGTAAGGGCACCTCCTCACTCCCACCTCCAGCCTCCAAAAGATATAGGTGTCTCGTAGGTCGGAGGAGTTCTCCTGAGGATGTCTTTACCCTAACTACTCGGGTCACTTTGTCTTTACCTGGAAGTGTAGCTGTCACTCTCCCTAGGGGCCAGTCTATCCTTCTCTTGTCATCACTACCAATGATAACTACATCTCCTACCTTCCACTGATGGTCAGACTCCTTGCCCGATGAACTGCATAGAAGGCTACCCAGATACTCCAGTCGGAATCTCCTCCTCAGCTCACCCCTTAGCTGTTGAAGATATTGAAACCTTTTGGTGAGATTAACTTGATCTAGCATGTCTAAATCAGGAGTGCCAACCACGGGAATGTCCTGAAGAAACATTGATGGAGTCAGAGGTACCAATTCATCACAGTCTTCTGAAATGTAGGTAAGGGGCCTCGAGTTGATTACCGATTCACTATCAGCAATCACAGTCAATAGTTCTTCATATGTCAAGATAGCTTTGTATAAAACACGCCTTAATAATTTCTTGACCATTTGCACAATACGTTCCCAGAATCCACTCCACCAAGGGGCTGAAGGAGGACTAAATTTCCACTCGATTCTATCAACTGATACTTCCGCACACAATTTTTTCCAGTCAATGAAGCCAAACAAACTATTGGTGCCAACAAAGTTTGTCCCGTTGTCACTATAAATCACACGAGGCCTTCCTCGTCGGGCTATGAAACGCCTAAGAGCTAACAGAAACCCTGCAGTGGACAAAGTCATGACTAATTCAAAATGGACCGCTCTCACTACGGCGCATGTAAAAATCACAATCCAAGCCTTGTTCTTGCATTTTAAGTATAGCGGTCCAGCAAGGTCCACTCCCACTACCTCGAATACACCTGCATCTCTCACACGATCTTCTGGAAGGGCTGGCGTTTCCGGAACTGTCTCTTCCATTTCGAATCTCCTGCACTGGGTACACTTCCTGATGACTTTGCGAATGGTTCTTCTTCCCTTTGGTATCCAGTAGTGCTCCCTGAGTATAGCAAGTAAAATCTGAACACCAGCATGATAGGCTCTCAAATGATGATCTCTGATTATCATCTCAGTCAAAGGGTGCTTTGATGGCAATAACACCGGCGCACGGAAATCATATTCATCCTTTCTGTTGGTAATTTTTGTCTTAATCCTGAAGAGACCCATCTGGTCTTTAAAAAAGCAGAATGTTTTCTGGTTGTCCCTTTCGGTAAACATCTCTTCCTGAACTAATTTCAGCAGTCGTTCTCTGCCATTGAAATTTCGAGACAATGTAATTCTGAAGCAACATTTTTCACTACGTCCTTCCTGGCATTGTTGACGAACCGTAACATCCAGGCCACCATTCTAACGATTCGTGAGTACTTGGAAAAATACCTCAAATACCAGTGTTTTTCCTGGGAGACAAGCATAGTATTGGTAACATGGCCTTTTCTTCTTTCTTCATCGACCTCCTCTTCATTAACTTTTACAATGCGCGTTGGCCAGCTGTTTCCTTCCAACTTTAACCAAGCGGGTCCCTCCGACCAACGAGAAGAAATCAGCTGCAACGTAGAGCAACCTCTCGAAGGTAGATCGGCTGGGTTGTCCGTCCCTGGTAGATGAAACCAACGCTTTGGGTTAGTTAATGTTCTAATTTCTTTCACTCGCTTAGTGACGAACACTCCCCAAGCTTCCTCTCTTCGTATCCAACATAAAACAGAAGACGAGTCACTCCAGTAGTACTCCGGGACGTTCGTTAGATTCAAGCTTTCCTTTACTGTAAAGGCAAGACGTGAGCCTATAGTGCAAGCTAATAGCTCCAGTCTCGGTATGGTCACCTTCTTGAGTGGTGCTACCCTGGATTTTGCTGCGACCAGTTGCACTTCAAATTCTTTCCCATTGAATGATCTCAAGAAAATAACAACCACATAAGCCACTTGACTAGCATCACAAAATACATGCAAACTCCAAGAGGATCTGTTCTCACAATTAGAAAATCTTCTAGGCACTTTAATCTCAGCAATAGAGGACAGTTCATGTAACCATTTATTGAATTTGCTTTGGGCGTCTTCACTCAGTGGACTATCCCAACTTATTTTCTCTCTCCAACTTTCCTGAAGCAAAACCTTTGGCAAAATGGAAACCGGACAAGTAAATCCAATTGGATCAAAGATACTTTGAGCTACCGACAAAACTGTCATCCTTGTGAGAACATCAGATTCATTTAATTTTGCTACTTTACAAGCCAAAGTATCAGCTACTGGGTCCCACCACAAACCCAAAACGGGTGTCACTTCTGGAACCTCATCCTCCAGACTCAATCTGGTGTGCTCCCAACCTCGGAGGTCAAATTTTCCTTGCGACAGTAACTCCCTAGACTCGTCCACAAATTGTTTGAGTTCTTCCTCTGTGTTCAAGGAAGTGACGCAATTGTCTACATATAGTGAGGTTCTTAGTTTATCTGCTGTCTCAGTGAAGCATGTACTGTTTTTCAGATGACTGTCCAATACGGCTCCAAGTAGAAATGAACTACAGTTCACTCCGAAAACGACCCGTTTGTGGCGGTATATTTTAAGAGTCCCCTCAGTGAAGTTCTCCCACCATAGGAATTTCAGAAAGTTTCGATCATTCTCAGAGACTGAAATTTGAAGAAACGCCTTCTTAATGTCTGCGATCACACCTATCCTGTTTAAACGGAACCGGTTCAAAATAGAAGGAATTACTTCCAACAAATTAGGACCCTTTTCCAGACAGTCATTGAGTGAAAGTCCTCCTTTCGATTTACATGAATCATCAAACACCGACCTCACCGCTGTACTCGATCCTTCCTTGAAAATTCCTCGGTGTGGTAAATAATACCCAACATCCTGAGAGCCCTCCTGACCAACTTCTTCGATTATCCCTTCCTGTTCCCAGTCCTGAAGCACCTGCTGGTACTTCTCAAATTTGTCTTCCTTGATCAAACGGTGTGTTACAGAAACCAGTCTTTTTAACGCAACTTCCTTGTTGCCTGACAATAACTGCTGATCTTCTTTCCACCGAAGTGCGTCTTCATATCTTCCTTCCTCATTGATCTTAACGTTTTCTTGGAAATGTTTCAATGTTGCAATTTCAATTTCCTTCTTCGATAGTGTTTCAGCAGGATCACCAATTCCAATGGTTTCCAGGTTCTACAGTTCACCCAAAGAAGCAGTTCTCACAAACAGAGAGTTCACCATGGACACGACGCTATCGTTTTCAGTTGTCTTCCAAAGCTGACCCATCACTGTCCAACCAAATGTAGTCCTAACAGCAACCAATCCAGCCTTCAACTTGATTGTGTCCCCAGTCAATAAACTACCCACAGTGTCTGCGCCGATTAGTAGTCCAATCTCCGCTGGCTCTGGGCCAAAATCAGAGAGCCAGATTTTCTTTTCTCTGATCTCATCCATCCAAGGGCCCCGGTTTAACCGTGGGATTACACCACAAATTCCCTTTTGTCCCAACACCTTTATTTTTCGAGAAATTGAATTATGTAGGTCGTCTATATCTATCTCATATAGGTTATGATCATTGGCACTGATTGAAGCACCCCCAAAAAGCCTGTGTTCAATTTTTTCAGTCTTTGATGGAATATATCCCATTTCCACAGCAATCTTCTCTAACAGATAGGATCTCTGCGAGCCTGTATCTAACAATGCCCGTACAGTTTTTTCTCTCCCTTGATGAACCAACCTAACTACAAGAGTTTGCAGCAGTACTTCCGAAACATCACTAGTTTGTGTATTAAGTGTTGTAGTTGGGACACCAGGCAAATTTGAGCCCCTTTCCTGGTGTATCTCCTCACCTTTATAATCCCCCCTATTTACATCTAATTTTGGGCACATAATAGCTTCATGTTTACTACTGCACACAAGACACTTCAGTTTCGTAATACAATTTGCAGCCCTATGTCCAACCTTCAGACACAAAAAAACAAGCCTTGTTTTCAGACAGCCTTTTACGTTTGTCCCCTAAG
The DNA here is from genome assembly GCA_946902985.2 of Meconema thalassinum. Taxonomy (NCBI): domain Eukaryota; kingdom Metazoa; phylum Arthropoda; class Insecta; order Orthoptera; family Tettigoniidae; genus Meconema; species Meconema thalassinum. The sequence continues at coordinate 185,500,555 of OX336393.1, forward strand.
TTCATTTCTTGAGCAAGATAACACCCCTTACTGTTATGTGTTTTTTTTTTTACAGAAGACACACGTTAAACTGTTTCCTTCGCATTTACCAGCAAAGAGAACATTAGCAGTTGCTAAACTACTCTCTTTCCAGTCTTTAACTTTAGCACTCCTTGATTCACTAGAAACTCCAAAACCAGGTTGAGCAAATGTAATCCTCTCTTCACTTTCTACGTCATCCTTCAGAAAACCAAGTAATGCAGTCAATTTGTCAGCATGTCCATTGTCTTGATCCCTCATAGCCGTTGACGAACTCCTCGTCCAGACACGTAACACTTCCTCAGGCAAGCAGGATTCTACTAGAGGGAAAAGCATTGACCCGTACTTATCTCGGGTAACACCTATAGACTCCAGAGCTCTCAGTTGTGCTTCCAACTTGTCATATAGACTAGCAAGTTGAGTCTTCTTCCTTGTTTGAGAAACATTTTTCACTACAAGACTTATGAGTTCCCTTACATAGAACTCAGTCAATAAATCCTCCCTTTCAAATCTACCCTGAAGAGATTCCACTGCTTTAGGGTAATTTTCAGCAGTAGGGGGGAAACTGGCAACTAATTCTCTAGCGCGACTATCAACTTTCGTGGATTGGATCAAGTATTGGAATTTGTCTTCGTCCTCAATTTCAGAGTCCTCATGAATGCGCCGAAATTGTCCCCAAAATTCCAACCAATTTTTAATCTCCCCATCGAATTTCATGAGTTCTATTTTAGGTAGTTTCAACTGCCTTTTGGTTTTATTCCCACCTGATAGGTTAGGTCTTGCTGACACCACTGCCAATACATTGGAATTAGCCTGCAACCGTAGAGCATACTTCTGTCTTGCATCATCCAATCTGTCTCGAAAACTGTCTACATATTCGTACTCACGGTCATACTCGTCCCCTTTCTTTTCCAGCAACATACTTAAAACTTTCTCGTCCAACGGTGCCAGCTCCGTTCCTAACCTCTCCAATTTGGTTAGCAAGGACTGTAAGGTGTCGTCGTCCACGCCGCCTTGAATTTCTTGATTTAAGTTTTGCAAAAGCGCATTGTACGTCTTCGTAAAAGTCGCTTTTACCGGCTTCCGCGCTTTCATTAACTTCTCAATTTCCAATATGAACACAGAACATGAACACGAACAGGAACACGCGGTCTTTAAATCAACACAATCTTCAAGTTGTTTGAATTAATACGCCATCCTGGCAGGGTCGCCAATATTTTGTTAGGGACCTACGCCTACCCGGTGTAGGTATAACCAATAAAACAAATTGAATGAAACGCTCAAGACTTCTCATAAGAAAACTTTATATTCTAGTAACCGCCATTACAACATTTCACGGCCTTGTGTATCAAAGCTCTCAACAACAAGAAACACAAAAGTCATGGAGTAAAGAGTAATCGTCCGTGACAGAGCGTTTCATTCAATTTGTTTTATTGGTTATACCTACACCGGGTAGGCGTAGGTCCCTAACAAAATATATTTGCTTATATTTACCAATTTCATGACATGTAATTTGTAGGTTATGCCTAATAAGGCATATAATTTAAGTGGCCGTTTGTAATGTGAAGTCCTTACTGTATTTATGCACAAATATTATGGTTTAACTAATGAAGCAAGGATTGAAAGTGCAGTTTGCAGTGCCACCTTTTTTTTTTAATATTGATAATATGTAGTTTCTCAATCTGGTAACTTCTTGGATTTGCTTGAGATAGATTTATACTAATATACTACCTTATTAACCTGCAGGCTGAGTTTTTTTTTCAAACATGCCCAGGTGCATACAGTAGTACAAGACCTACTGCAGGCTATGTCGATCCTAAATGTAGGCCTATTATTGTGCTCATGTCAAAGGTCGTCCTAAAGTTTTAACTACTGAGACTTGATTTGCATCGAAGATAATTTCAGCCGAGTCTGGCAAGGCTTCATAAACTTGGGGGTGACTTCACATTTTCATTTTTCCTATACAGCTTTTGATACCACCCACTTAAATCACAGTGTTTCAAGATTTGCTCTCATTAAACATCACCAACACTTTTTTTGCCCTGGTGGTGGGCTGTGTTGGAGTCTACAGAAAATAAAGTTGAGAAATAAAAATACATCTTAGGTTTCCATGACACAGTTGCATTTTATCCTACTATATCTCCACTCAATATACCAATCCTGTAATGGTTTTCGCTAGCCCACACTGTTGGGAGAGAAATGTAACTGTTTACCTTTGCCTAAGCTATGTTGTTTTAATGGGCGCCAAGACCTCAATGCAATGTTGAAATCTAAATTTGTATTTAACAACGTCTAGCTCTGGCAGAACACCTTCAAGACTCTATTCACTCAGATCGTGGTATGATTTGATCATTAACCCAACAAACAATTGTATCAGGAGAAGGAATTGGTCTATATCTAATGCTACCTACTGAAAGCAAAGATTGCATTGTAAAAGAAATGAATTTATTATATAAAACAAGTATAGCAAAATTAATAATAATAATAAGTACCAAATTTAAATTGGAGCGCTGTGATTTGAATATTACCGATAGAAAATTACGTGAAAACGGAGTCTGATAAATTGATTTTACTCTTATTTCCAAGCTATGAAGTTACTGAATTATGAAATATAAAACAAAGAAAAATGAGAGATTGCGTATTTCTGCGTCATTAGCGCTTACCCCTGGAAATTGCCAAAGCATTTCCCTCGTTCTTGATGATGCTGTGTGCTTCCCACAGTCTCCTGGACGTCGTCATCTCCGTCGAAATTTGATGATATACTGGTAGATTAGATAATTCTATGGTCCGTACATCGGACCCAAACTCTCGTAAAACCGCACTGGTTACGTTTTACAAAAGTTCGTCGCTAACTCCACTGAACATCGGAGCGTCACGCACTTGCGACCGTACACTGCAAGTCCTACACAGATTGTCCTCGTTTCACGGCGCGTCGAACGATATATTCACCTGTCGGCTCCCCCACTCCAGTCCAGACTTCTAGCTTACGTTGTCTCCGCTGATTGGCTGAGCACGCCGCCACTTCCCCTCCTCCGGTTCATTACACTCCGCGGGCGAGAGGGAGAAGTCGTTTTCCGTTTCAACAATTCGCCTCTTCTTGACGATGCGACCCAAGATTGCGTCATGCTTCTCGACAGGAATCAGCTTGTATTAGAATTCCCAGTGAGTCATGTCTCTCAAATACCCTAACTGACAAAACTCCGTAAAATTCCGTAATCAGATAATTTTCTATGATATCGTCGTTCGTAATAATTTGCTTGTTAGCGTTTTCTAAGACATAGAAAACCTATCTGTATGCTTATAATTTTTATAAAATGCTCCGAAAATATCTTAATAATAATTATAATAAATTAATAATAATAATAAATTAACATGAAAAATTCTCTTGGCTGAACAATTTGCCGCGTAAATAAATATAGAATGGCTTCCTACTCACTTATGCCAGTTGCATAAAAAACCCTCGAAAAACACGTTACATATTCGCCTCGGATCATCGGATGATTTACCGTGACGACGGTCCATTATCCGATTATCCCAGACACGTTAATAAACCCCATCCAAAATACATATTACATAAATGAAATCACCCTAAATTACAGATATGTACACTCATAATTTTTCTTCACGCACTTTGCGTCAAAGTTTGTTGTCACTATGGATTGCACTTTGCAACCAGTCCAATGTTTTACATATAGAATAGTGTTCCATGGATATTTCCGCCTCTCAAATTGCTCTATGTTGGAGAAATAGACATAATTAATGTGTGAGCACTATGTATTTATGATGTCATATCACACGCATTGAAGGTGTTCTGATATATTTATATCAGCATTGAACTTCCTAATTTCACTGGAGGTCCCTTCCTTATGGTGAAATTTAATTCCACTTATCACTGGACACACGATCACACTATTGTGGCAGCGCCTCGTGACCATAATACTTAATCTCTCTTTGAAGTAGATTAAATTAATATTGACTTCTGAAAAAAAAAACAGTAAATGCGCATTACATATAACACCAAATATTTCTGTGCCGTAATCGCCCTGTCTTGTTAAGTTCCCGTTAACCATATTCTACTTAATACTAGTTCTCAACACAGACCATTTCTCCTCACACAAATAATACCATTGTACAAATTATCTTAAATTACACACTTACAAATCTTACATGGCGAGGCCGTAAACAGAAATCACGTGTGCTGATATGTATGAGTTTCATGAAGGACTGTCTCGCATTCTGATGGCCCATCTTTTATCTCGTGGACGCCTTAAGCTAACAAGCCCTATACAAGCGCTCCCCCATCTCTTGGAGATAAATGGGAACCCATCAGCGCTGCCAAAATGGCCTTGGTGCATCGAGACAATTTAGTGCTCAACAGCATCCGACAATCCCGTCATATTTCCCTGTACCTTAAAAACTCTCATTTACTTACATACTACCCCCCCTGTGTGACTTCTGATACGCCTGCCTGGAAGACCATCTCTTCCCACGCACCAAATACCACACTTACTCATTTGATATGCTGGCTCGCCAGCTAAACATCCTCACTTTATGACACATACTTTCGGAGACTATGTATATTATACGTCCCGTATAATCTGTTTCCCTCACTATTCTCCAGCACATATGCTGTTTTGCCAATACGTTTGGAAACTATAAATGGGCCCTCGTAGAGATAAAAGAACTTGGACATGACTTTCTCTAGCTTATTTGACTGTTTCGGCACTCTAAGTAAGACTCTGTCTCCCGGCTCGAATAGGTCAAATTTAGTTTCTTTTTGTTGGCGAATTCTCTTTTGTGCTGACTTAGATAAATTCTGTTTCGCCAACTGGACAGTGTAATCCATCCCCGGTTGCTTACCCTCATTTAATCCCAACACCCTCGCTAGTTCATTTTGTGGTCTTTTTCCGAAGTGAACTTCGTATGGCGTCAATTTCGTGCTCTCATGCTGGACAGAATTCAGCCAAGTCTCGACCTTGGGAAGATGTCCAACCCAGGCCGCATGCTTGTCATGCACTAGAGTCCGAAAAAGACGAGCCACTTCCCTTAATGGACGCTCTGCAGAATTACCCTGAGGGTACCTTACAGAGGAATGAACGTGTGTTATACCAGCTTCCTGCATACTGGTTCTCCATTTCTTTGCAGTAAACTGTGGTCCACTGTCAGATAGTATCCTGAGAGGAATGCCAAACTCAGGTACATACTTATTAATGATCAGACGGCTACACGCTAGTCCCGTGGCTTTCCTTAGCGGATATAGCTTGACATACTTACTAAAAGCGTCAATAACTATAAAAATGTACTCGTAGCCGTACTGTCCTTTAACGTTCGGGCCAAATAAATCCACACACAGTAGTTCGCCGGGACTACTGGTGAGAACTGCAGATCTCTCCCCCACTAAATATTTAACTGGATATTTACTCCTTTGACAGGTGTCACACTTAGCTAAAATCCTCCTAACGTCCCTTCCCATTTTACTCCAAATGAAGTCACGACCAATTTCATAGAAGACCTTGGCAGCACCAAAGTGTCCTAATTCCCTATGAATGAACCAAATTAGCTCCTCCCGCAAAGTGGCAGGAACACATATTGCCCACCGATTATTCCTACATTTCCTTGCAAGAAGCCCATCCTGCATCTTGTACGTGAACCGTCCTACTTTCACATACTCTTCTTCACCTATTTCCAACCTAGCCAGTGGCTCCTTTAACTTAACGTCATCACGTTGCTCCACTAGCATATTTCTCAGTGTCTGTAACGATGCCCTGTTGCTACTGTCCACACATGCACATATTAAAATACCGTCCTCTGCTTTAACCACAGGATAATCCCTACATAAATTAGTGTCCCTCGATAGCATGTCTGCAAGAATGTTATCTTTACCTTTAATATATTTTACTGTGAATTCGTATTCCTGCAGAGCAAGAATCCACCTACTAACTCTGTTAGAACTGAGTTTACAAGTCCTCATATACAGTAATGCATGGTGATCTGTGTGGATCTCAAATTTCCCCCCTACTAAATACATTCTAAATTTCCCTAAACTGAAAACAATACCTAAAAGCTCTAACTCAGTAATCGTGTATCTTTTCTCCGCTGCAGTCAGTCCTCGCGAGGCTAAAGATACAATGCACAGATTACCCTCATCATCTTTCTGACATAATACTCCAGCAATGCCTATATGTGAAGCATCTGTCATAACCACATATTCCTTATCTTTTAACGGATATTTCAGCACTACAGCTTTCTCAAAACCTTCCTTCAGCGCTCTAAAAGCCTGATCATGCTTGGACTCCCATCTCCACCGAGTCCCACTTTTAAGCAATTCCCTGAATGGTTCAACCAACCCTGAGTATTTAAGAACGAACCTCCTGAAAAAGTTGCAAATTCCCAGGTAAGTTTTTAACTGTTTAACATTCTGTGGCACCTCTGCGTTAAGTATCTTATTAACCCTACTTTCTTCTGGTGTTACACCTCTACTCGACACTCTATGACCTAAAAATGTCACTTCTGACTGACAGAATGACGACTTAGACAGCTTCAAAGTGAACCCTGCCTGATCTAACTTCTGAAAAACTATATCTAAATGACGTAGATGCTCCTCAAAACTGCGTGAACTAATTACCATATCATCTATGTAAATGGTAACAAACTCTCCTGTGTCATCCCCTAATGCGATGTTTAAAGCCCTAATTAAAGCTGCTGAACTACTCTTTAACCCATAAGGTGTTCTACAAAATTGATAAAGGTTATATTTATGACTAAAAGCTGTAAATGGTCTATCTTCGTACATAAGTGGCACTTGCCAAAAACTGGAACTCAAATCTACACAAGTGAAATACTTCTTCCCCTCAAATGTTTGCATTAATTCTTCTATTGACATAGATTTCAGCTGATCTGAACTAATTCTACTGTTAACCAAACGAGCGTCTAAACAAATACGAACAGTGCCGTCGGTCTTGGGTACCGTTATCAAAGAATTAACATATGGACTGTTCGAGTGCTCAATAATCCCATCTTCAAGCATCTGATTAATTTGTGCCTCAACTGCACTCTGATAAGCGAAAGGTACAGGATATCTATGTCCTGTGAATACTGACCTATCAATAACGTTCAATGAATGTGTATAGCAATTGGCCATACCAATGCGATCCTCAAAAACTCTCCTATTACACCATAACACATCATAGAGCCGAACACATTGTTCCACCTCTATATTTCCCTGAAATGCAGCCTCACGTAACGAGTCCTCTAGACTTCCGTTCGTAATCACACTGCCCACAAAACATGGAGAACCCCGCTCTACGGCTGGCGATATCTCATTTAAAGTACAAATCACACCTACAATACTACTCCTCTGAATATGGTCATTGAACGCTACTTCTACTTCAGAATCTCCCCATTTAAATTTCAAACTCCCTACATCATAACATAAGTTACCAGACACTCTACTTAGCCACTCTGAACCCAAGATAACACTGAATACTAAATTTGGAATTACAAGGCAAATCTGCTTCTCTACATGATTATTAATTTTAATGTCTACTAAAACTTGCTTAGAAATTACTTTAGACCTCTTCCCAACAGCTGTGATAACAAAAGTGCTTTTAATTGGCATCTCCTCAAAATTTACTCCAGTTCCTTTCATTTTATCATAAAATGCACTACTTATGCAACTCTTCATACAACCACTATCAATTAAAACATCTGTGTACGCCTCGGACACGTTAAATTTAACTATGGGGCTCTTACTAGCCACTTCCTGAATAATACCTTCATCATTTAGTTCATGTAATAATTCATTTCTTACATTTAGGTCATAGGGTTCCTGTATAATTGTATGGACAGGGCATGCTACAGACTGAGATTCTGACCTTACTTCGCAGCCTGGTTCGCGTTTAAAGAACCGCTACAGCTGGCCGTAGTACTACTAACTACTAAACTGGTCTGGTTGTTCTAGGCTGTGTTGTCATTGTTTGGCTGTATATTACTACCACTAGGCTGTCCTCTTCCTTGACCCCTATTCTGGTTGTAATTATTGTCATTATAATTTCTCCCTTGATTTCCCCTGAAATCATTGTTTCTCCCTTGATTTCCCCTGTAATCATTGTTCCTCCCTTGATTTCCCCTGAAATCATTGTTCCTCCCTTGATACTGATTACCATAGCCATTTCCTCTGTTCTGATTTAGCTGATTATTATTATTTCTATTTTGAGCGTTGGCCCCTTCGCCACCGTTCCCTTGAACTTCTTGATGCCTGGCTTCATTAGGTCTATTATTATTATTACCCTGGTTCCGATTGAAATTGTCATCATAACCCCCTCTCCCTAGTGCATCAAATGTGCTTAACAAATTTTCTACTTGTGATATAGTCTTTACATTCTGGATACAAGCAGCCTCCTTGATCCTATCGGGAAAGTGCCTAAGTAGCAACCTTACCACATCACTTTCCTCCTTCAAGCCATCCAGATATTTACACACTAATACCTGCCCTAAAAAGTATTCGGTCATGGTGGAGCTTCCTTTAGGGTTATATTTACCACACACTACTCCCTCACGATGCTGCGACTGAATAACCTCATTCCAGAACTTTTCACAGAATTTCATTTTAAAATCATTGATATCAGTAAACTTGTCTCTGTAGACAGCAAACCAATTCCTCGTTTCCCCCACAAACACTTGTTCTAAAATTTCAACTACCTGGCACCACTCAATACTACCATTTTCCAACCTCTCCCCGAATTTATTTTCTATAGTGTTCATGAACTCCATTGGGCACCCCTGTCGATTGCTGAACTTACCCAGTTCTACCTCCCTGTGTGTGCTATTCACAAAAACTGGCCTATTCTGACTATTTTCTTGCCTGATCCTAGCTTTTAATTTTAATTCTAATTCTGCGATTTTCTCCTCAGCCTTCCTCTCAATACTGTTTACTGTTAATTTAATGTTTCCTTCTGATTCTTCTATTTTATCATATAGCTTTGCTTGTTTCTCCTCAATCTTGCTAATGCTTTCCCTATTACTCTCTCTTAAATCATTTACTTCTGCAACTATTTGTGAGTGGACTTTCTCAATTCTACCCCCCAGCTGTTCCTTAACCTCTTTAGTAGCTACCTGAATTTTGTCAATTTCTCCCCCCAATTGCTTTTTGACCTGCTGTGTTTCCAGTTGCACTAGTTCTTTTAAATTTTCAGCCTGTGTACTGATTCTAATTTCCAACTCCTCCTGTACTTTTCCTAATTTTCTGTCTACATCTGCAATAATCTCTTTAGCCTTTTCTTCCATCACCCCCCTGATCTCACCTCTAATCAGTTCGAATTTGTCACTCATTTCCCTACTGTTTTGTTCTAATTTAGCATTTAAAGTTTCAGTACTCTCTCTATTTTCCCTACTGTTTTGTTCTAATTTTGCATTATTCTGTTCTAATTTTGCATTATTCTGTTCTAATTTTGCATTTAAAGCATCACTACTAACTTTGTTCTGATACATGAACTCGAGAAGTAAAGTTTTTAATTCTGGTTGGCCGCCTACACTCCCTGTTTCAGTATCGGGATTTACCTCCGCTACCCCGGTACTACCATCACTCGACATACTGCTCGTATCATCATTCTCCAGTTGATGACCACTACGTAACCTCATCTGTCTTTCTTTCTCATCCCCCATAATGATATACACTGATAAAGACAAATAACCCCCAAAATACAGGCACAGAAATATATACCCTTCTCCTTCCACAAATGTTATTAGGTTTTCAGCCCCAAGTTGTCGGCGACAATTGTAATGGTTATTAGTTAGTGCCCCATGTTGGTAGCGACAAATGTAATGGTTTTCGCTAGCCCACACTGTTGGGAGAGAAATGTAACTGTTTACCTTTGCCTAAGCTATGTTGTTTTAATGGGCGCCAAGACCTCAATGCAATGTTGAAATCTAAATTTGTATTTAACAACGTCTAGCTCTGGCAGAACACCTTCAAGACTCTATTCACTCAGATCGTGGTATGATTTGATCATTAACCCAACAAACAATTGTATCAGGAGAAGGAATTGGTCTATATCTAATGCTACCTACTGAAAGCAAAGATTGCATTGTAAAAGAAATGAATTTATTATATAAAACAAGTATAGCAAAATTAATAATAATAATAAATACCAAATTTAAATTGGAGCGCTGTGATTTGAATATTACCGATAGAAAATTACGTGAAAACGGAGTCTGATAAATTGATTTTACTCTTATTTCCAAGCTATGAAGTTACTGAATTATGAAATATAAAACAAAGAAAAATGAGAGATTGCGTATTTCTGCGTCATTAGCGCTTACCCCTGGAAATTGCCAAAGCATTTCCCTCGTTCTTGATGATGCTGTGTGCTTCCCACAGTCTCCTGGACGTCGTCATCTCCGTCGAAATTTGATGATATACTGGTAGATTAGATAATTCTATGGTCCGTACATCGGACCCAAACTCTCGTAAAACCGCACTGGTTACGTTTTACAAAAGTTCGTCGCTAACTCCACTGAACATCGGAGCGTCACGCACTTGCGACCGTACACTGCAAGTCCTACACAGATTGTCCTCGTTTCACGGCGCGTCGAACGATATATTCACCTGTCGGCTCCCCCACTCCAGTCCAGACTTCTAGCTTACGTTGTCTCCGCTGATTGGCTGAGCACGCCGCCACTTCCCCTCCTCCGGTTCATTACACTCCGCGGGCGAGAGGGAGAAGTCGTTTTCCGTTTCAACAATTCGCCTCTTCTTGACGATGCGACCCAAGATTGCGTCATGCTTCTCGACAGGAATCAGCTTGTATTAGAATTCCCAGTGAGTCATGTCTCTCAAATACCCTAACTGACAAAACTCCGTAAAATTCCGTAATCAGATAATTTTCTATGATATCGTCGTTCGTAATAATTTGCTTGTTAGCGTTTTCTAAGACATAGAAAACCTATCTGTATGCTTATAATTTTTATAAAATGCTCCGAAAATATCTTAATAATAATTATAATAAATTAATAATAATAATAAATTAACATGAAAAATTCTCTTGGCTGAACAATTTGCCGCGTAAATAAATATAGAATGGCTTCCTACTCACTTATGCCAGTTGCATAAAAAACCCTCGAAAAACACGTTACAATCCTACCAATGTTTCCTAATTCCTCATGCTGCATAAATAAACATGACAGATTACAGCATTAGCAATGATGACAGTAATTTAGGAATTGTTAAAATGTTTTTAAAAGATGCATAGAAAGTGGCTTGATAAACCCTGTATCATCAATCCATTTAAAAATTCCCACAGAGCTCTAATCAGAAGCTCATTTTATGTGCAACAGGTATGTAGAATAAACCTCCCTCCCAATAACTCGTAGGCCTAACCTGAACATAATCCATATTAAGAGCTGTTTTTTGGTTCACAGGAAAACCTACCATTTAAAATCTTACACATAGGCTACTAATCATATTATGGTGCAATTACCCACGGTAATTTTAAAAATCCTGGCTATCAACTACTGATTTAAATATTCCAGACATCTTTCTTAACTCCACTTTTACTGACAGCATGTAAGTCCTTACTACTGTCTTTCAAGCCATTGACCAGTTTTTTTTGTTTTGTTTTTCATGAGCAACCATTTTAGTCATTCTTCTCTATGTGAAATACACTTGATGACAACTGCCTGGAAGACTCCGGTGTTTTTTCTTGTGTCGCTTCTCTGGTTGCCTACGACACTTCCTAATTATTAACAGAATGTTTCATTGAATTGTTGTATCCAATTGACCAACTGGTAATATATTATGGCTTGCTTTAATATTCCTATGATACACTTTTAGATCCCATACATTAATGAAATATACAACAACATAGGCTGACATGTTGAACCAATCTCCCATTCCCTAACACTCCCAACTAATGGGACATAAGCTACCTAGTGGTTGGTCTCACATTATTATTATTATTATTATTATTATTTATTTACCAAAAATTGTGCCTACAATTTATGGACGGCAGATAGAGAAAGGGCAAGCCCCACATACACAGCAGTGTCTCCATCTCCGTTCATTAAATCTAAACAAATCTCAAATGTTACATTATACAATTTACACCTTTACATTTGCTATATACACATAATCTGCTGTACATGACGTCTATATCATACAATTCATAAATAAAAGGGAAGACACAGTCATGCACGCACGCATATACACGCTCACACACGCATACATACATACATACATGCATACATACATACACGCACGCGCACACTCCCAATCACTCACAAAGTTACATTATACAGTATATAAATTCAATTTACATGGGGTTTTAGTCCCTTTAGAGCCTTCACTTTGTGGCAAAATCGTCGTGGAGGAAGGTCTTTTATTTCACGAGGCAGGTCATTCCAAAGTCGAGCAGAGCGATTGTAGAATCCAGATTGATAATCTGTTGTCCTAGCGAATGGAGGAACAAGGGTGACACCCTGTGCTCTACGGACTGAACGATATGACAGCTGAAGGCGGTGAAATTGGTAGAGTATAATGGTGCCAGCTAGAGATGTTCGGAGAAAGGTGAGGTCTATTTGGCTACATATGTCATTGATGGATGTTAATGGTTTTGTCAAAACTGTGTTACCCTGATTGTAAATGAGTCGCTCTGCTCGACGTTGGACTGCACTTAACTTCCTCATGTTTTCCTCGGTAGTGGGATGCCAGGCAGGAAGTCCATACAGAAGAATGGGCCGTATCGTGGAGAGATACACCGCTCGGAGTGCACGGCTTCTGAATCCCAGAAGATTACGTCTTGCAAATCCTAGAATTCTAAATGCCTTACACCTAGATTCTTCAACGTGTACATTCCACTTCAAATTGCTGGAAATGTGTATTCCCAGCATTCGCAGTGAATTGCACATGGGAAGAACTTTGCCGATCAGTGAAAGGCTATGTGCAATAGGCTGTCTGGCCCTACTTAGCCGAATATATTTACACTTGTTTACATTCAAGGTCATCTTATTTACATCACACCACAGTGCCACACTGTCCAGATCTTCCTGTAGTGCTTTGACGTCATCATTATTTTTTATGGCTCTGTAAATTATTTAGTCGTCTGCATACTGCGCCATCGTGGACGTCACACAGCTTGGAAGGTCGAGGGTAAAGCCATGTACAACACAGGCCCAATCACCGACCCCTGTGATACTCCCGAAGTTACCACTATGTTCGGTGACTTGGCCCCGCCAAACACGACACACTGCGTTCGACCTACCAGGAATGACGTCAACCATGTAATCAGTTTGCCTCCGATGCCATATTTGCCAAGCTTTAACAAGAGTCTTTGATGAGGCACCTGATCAAAAGCTTTGCTTAAGTCCAGGGCCACACAGTCCACTTGGGAGACGTTAGTCTGATCCAAAGAGTTCTGCCAGTCATCAATCACTTTTGTCAAAAGAGTTGTACAAGATCTCCCCGGAACGAAGCCATGCTGGCTTGGATTTAACAGGCCTCGCTCACTCAGGAATTCCAGTATGTTCTTAGCAACCAGGCGCTCCATACATTTACAGATACCAGACGTTAGAGAAATCGGGCGGTAGTTGTCCATGTCTTCCTTGTCACCATCTTTGAACACAGGGACCACGTTAGCATGTTTCCACTCTTGTGGTAGAGTCCCGGTGTTAATGGACTGGTTGAAAAGTGCGCACAATGAGGGTGCTAGGGCCTCTGCACAGTAGTGAAGGATCCGAGCAGTGATTAAGTCTGGTCCTGTCGCGGCATGGGGTCTAGTTCTCCGTAAGCTGTCCCGAACTTCCTGTTGTGTGAAATACAGACTGGCTAGGGGAAAGAGAGGGGATGATGTCCTTGGTAGGAACATTCCTTCACTGGTGTCAGGTGGAGAGAAGTTACTTTGGAATTTACAGTTGAACGAGTTGGCTATGTCTAGTGGGTTGGAAATAGAAAGTCCGTTATGTTTAAAGCTCTGTGGTGCGGTGTTGCCACTTTTGCTCCGAATGAATGTCCACATTGCCTTGGGATTAAAGCTTAATTTGTCCTTATACGTACTGTAGGCTTCACGAATTGCAGATTTGGTACTATTTCTAGCCAGCCTATAATTTTCCCACCTGCTGTCACTTGGGCACTGTTTCCACTTGTTATAGAGCTGATTTCTCTTTCTTATTTTGGATAGTATGTCCTTTGAGATCCAAGGTGTTTTTTTTCTTATTTTTAATTGTAACCTTAGGGATCACATCATCGACGCACTGAAAAAAGATTTCCTTCCAAGTATGCCAGGTACCATCTATATCTACACTGTTGGTGACTGAAGGTGTAATGACCGGTAATCTGTCAAGTAAAATTTCAGAAAGGAGTTTCCAGTTGGTACGGGAGTAATTGTAAACTGTTCTGGTTTGTAATTTTGGACTGTTCTTTTTGTGGGTAAATACAGCTAGGAGGGCTTGGTGATCACAAAATCCAGGGATGACTTGTAGAGACTGAATTGAGGATGGAGAGTTTGTTAGGAAGAGATCGAGGGTTGAACGGGAGGTCTCAGTGATACGGGTAGCTTCAAATATGAGTTGATGGAGGAATAGATCATAGAATGCTGTAAGGAAGTTGTTGGATATAGGATTATTTGGGATAGGAGCGGCATTTCTATTCCATGTGATTTGTAGGTTGAAATCACCAACAATGTAGACAGCGTCATAATTTTGTTGAACGTTTTGCACCCGTTTTAGGGAGAGAATCAGCTCATCATTCATCAGCTGGGACGATTTCGGAGAGCGATAGACTGATCCGATCAGATATTTACCGTTACTGCATTGAACCTCCACCCACACGGCTTCAGCGTCAGTTTCCAGCTGATGGACGCGAGTTGCATTGTACTCAGGTTTCACAGCAATGAGAACCCCGCCCCCTGAAGTCTGCAGTCGGTCCTTCCGGAACAGCTGGTATGTGTCTGGTAACACCTCCCGATCACCTACCACCCCAGAGAGCCACGTTTCACTGCAACACACGATACTTGGATCTAGGGCGGTTACTGTAGCATGAATGTTTTGTTTCCGTCCCGGCCGCGTGATGCTGCGGGCATTGAAGGCGAACAGTGATAAGTGTTTATTTACAAGTGAACTATTCAGGTTATTTACACTATTTACAGAGTCACTGGGAATATCACTGGTATTGTTGCACAACGAGTCGGTAAACGGCGGCATAGCACATTGCCAACATGTCCACGTTTGCGTGCCTTTTTTAATGCACCGGAACTCATAGGTACTGATTTTAGCACACGTCCTGTGACTCGACATGTTACAATTACTGCACTGAATATATAACTGATTTTTTCGGCCGATTTTTTCACATATTGCGCATTGCAAAGGTCCAGGGTTGAGTTCTATGTCGCCGCTTAGAGCAAGCGCTAGACAGCAGAGCGAGAACCCGGTAACAGGTAGCCTTGTGACATCTCCCCCTTCCGCTTGGCGTGGCCGGCTAATGGTGGCCAGTCCCAGACCTTCACTGCCACAGCATGTCCAGGAATGTATTGTGCATTTGTCACTCACCAGAAGTTTTTCCATAAGGGGTTGATTCCTCAGATCCTGTTCACCATTAACGGTCACAGAATGAACACTTCTTGCCACAGTCACTGCACATTTAACCATTAAAAATACTAAAATTACACGGTGCTTCCATCTACATGTACCGTACTAGGTCTAGTAGTACCATAGGTATTGCACGGCCGACTGAATACGAGCTGCGCTCTATACCGGCCTTGACATTCCCAGTCAGAACCAATGTATAACATGTAATCAGGACCTTCTATACTACCGGACCTGACACTGCAATCCAAGATGGCCGCCGTAGTTGGTGATCGGTCATCAAACGCATGACGTGTGTCAGAATCCAACATAACAAAAAATAACATCATGACGTGATTTTGTCTGCTGTTAATTCATTTTATGGGCTTGGGACATCTTGGTCATCAGCCCCGGGCATTTGGGTGTGGGAGGAATTCCTCCGATTACGTGATGAATGTAGTAGTGTGTGTAGCTGTATAAGAGACAGGCGTGGGGAGGTGCCCCAGGAGTTGAAATACCGGAGTTCCATCAGAAAAATAATCAAATAAAATAATGAGAGATCTGCAGAATATCTTGGCTGAGTGGACATGGAAAGTAGTAACTGTTCCTGTAGGAATTTCATTTTTTTTTTTTTTTAGTACATATTATTCTTAAAAATAAATGTGACCAACCAGGTGGTGTAGTTCTTGGTTGTCACCTCTGAGGTCCATGTTTGATTCCTGACTGTCAAGAAATCTGATTCTAGTTTGAGGGTAAGAGGGCTAGCGAGGTAAACCGGGAAATGTTGGGTTCGATTCTCCCCTTAGGCACCCAGCAAGTGGTTTACCATGGGTTCCCATACATACTGAAGGTAAATGTCTAGTTAATTCCTATCATAAGGCCACGACTGCCACCTGAATATCAATAAACAAATAGGTTAGTCCTATTCATTCCTATGGCACTCTGTAAAATACAAAATATAGGCTACCAGTAGACAATGAAGGCCTATTTGATGAACATCTGAGAATATAAATTAAGACTACATACAAAAATGTTCCTCCATATAAATACTTAAACATGTAAGCTACGGTAGTCATATTCAAATAATTAAATATCACACTGCCGAATGAATCGATACAAAATATACTGGTACCAGTAGACAAAAAAGGCATATTGTATGCACATCTAACACAAAAATAATAATTAAGCCTACTGTACATGATACAAGAAATAACTTCCATGTGAATTCATAAACATGACTGGACAGGGAAAGTTGTAACTGTTCCTGTAGGAATTTCAATTTCTTTTTAGTACATATTAATCTTAAAAATAAATGTGACCAACCAGGTGGTGTATTTCTTGGTTGTCACTTCTGAGGTCCATGTTTGATTCCTGACGGTCAAGAAATATGATTCAAGTTTGAGGGTAAGAGGGCTAGTAAGGTAAACCGGGAAATGTTGGGTTCGATTCTCCCCTTAGCCACCCAGCAAGTGGTTTACCATGGGTTCCCACACATACTGAAGGTAAATGTCTAGTTAATTCCTATCATAAAGTCACGACTGCCTCCTGAATATCCATAAACAAATAGGCTAGTCCTATTCATTCCTATGGCACTCTGTAAAATACAAAATATAGGCTACCAGTAGACAATGAAGGCCTATTTGATGAACATCTGAGAATATAAATTAAGACTACATACAAAAATGTTCCTCCATATAAATACTTAAACATGTAAGCTACGGTAGTCATATTCAAATAATTAAATATCACACTGCCGAATGAATCGATACAAAATATACTGGTACCAGTAGACAAAAAAGGCATATTGTATGCACATCTAACACAAAAATAATAATTAAGCCTACTGTACATGATACAAGAAATAACTTCCATGTGAATTCATAAACATGACTGGACAGGGAAAGTTGTAACTGTTCCTGTAGGAATTTCAATTTCTTTTTAGTACATATTATTCTTAAAAATAAATGTGACCAACCAGGTGGTGTAGTTCTTGGTTGTCACTTCTGAGGTCCATGTTTGATTCCTGACTGTCAAGAAATCTGATTCAAGTTTAAGAATAATATGTTCTAAAAAGAAATTGAAATTCCTACAGGAACAGTTACAACTTTCCCTGTCCACTCATGTTTATGAATTCACATAGAAGTTATTTCTTGTATCATGTACAGTAGGCTTAATTATTATTTTTGTGTTAGATGTGCATAAAATATGCCTTTTTGTCTACTGGTACCAGTATATTTTGTATCGATTCATTCGGCAGTATGATATTTAATTATTTGAATATGACTACCGTAGCCTTTGTTTACTTATTATTGACTGATATAAGACAAAGGGAAACATACCCATTCTTTTCCAATACAGTGAGTACTTCTAATGTCATTTTATACAGCATGTCACTGTTTAAGTTCTTCACAGGAAATAGAGCAACAACATCTGAAAATCTACACAAAGGTGACGTTATCATGAATGCCTGTATTGTAGTCGCACAATGAATTTCATTTGGTCTGTTCAAAGCAACTCCTTCAATTTTTCCACCCTCGTAACTTAGTTTAGGGGCAACATAAATCTCATCTAACAAGATACACGCAACTTTTTTATGGTCACTCAGAAGCTTGCATTTCTCCCGTAAGTATGATTCCTGTGAAACGCTGATCCCTGCACAGTTTGTTCCCATTTTATACAACAGTCTTCTTAAATAAGATGGATGAGGTACTGCTAACACTTGGCTGGAGTGAACAAAATGATAAGCCCCAGGAAAAGAATAAAATAATGTTGAAGCCCACAGGAGAGTATCTGCAGAATATCTTGGCTGAGTGGACAGGGAAAGTTGAAAGTGTTCCTGTAGGAATTTCAATTTCTTTTTAGTGGTAATGTCGAAGTTGTCAATATTAACACGTAGGAACCAACCAAGTAAGAGATTAAGTTTATGTTTACAATCTAAATCTTCTAGCTGGAAACCTGCTAGGTGACTCAGTAGACAATCAAACTTGGTCCATTTATCACAAAGCAAGTTATCGCCAAGACACCACTGAAACTGACTGCTGGGGAGATGAAAATTGTTGTGGAAAACTTCCACAGAAAAGGATGGTGAAATTCTGATGGAGGTATTAATTTTAGGTGCTTCATTAGGGCTGTCATCAATTTTACACAGCAAAACATGCCTATCTTTGGTAAATAATGTGAAAGGCCCCACATATCTAGTGCCTACTTCATTTTTAAATTCTTCAAACCCTAATATTGTATCTCTTTTAGTCCACTCACTATACTATTGCTCATCACGGGCAAGAACTTGCTTCATGCGTTCCTTTGGATCCTTTCTTTTTGGAGGCAACTGTTCGTATCCTGGCGCAGTCAGCTGGCATTTGAGGGTGCGCAAATGCGAGGGAGCCGTGTCAGTAGATTTACTGGCACGTTAAAGATCCCCTTCGGGGCAAAATTCCGGCACCCCGGCGTCTCTAAAAGCCTGAGTAGTTAAAAGGGACGTAAAACCAATAACATTATTATTATTATTATTATTATTATTATTTGTTTTGCTAAATATGATGGCTGGTTTTCAAAGATGGTAGGATATGCACCTTCTTGTAGTTTTGTTCTTTTTCTAGGAACAGTTACAACTGAGCCATCTGCACAAGGGAATTTGTCTTCTGTAATAACTAATTCAGGGACAAAATGTTTGACACAAACAACTGAGTTAGCTGTCGGAGAAAAAGCATCACGATGAATGCTTCTTGTCCATTTATCCCTAAGTTCTTTTTCTTTGGGAAATTGGAAAGTAGGCACCAATGGTTTATCTTTATGATAATTGGATTTGCATCCAGGCACACAACAGTTCCGAGGCATATCTCCACGGGTAAGCCTACTGATAGTTTATAAAAAACAGGAATCCACACCAAGTACGTGATAAGATCCTTGAACTAGCAGGCTTAAGAGCCGGCCGGAGTGGGAACGGATTTCGCCTTTCATTTCAAAAGCTCGCCACTAGGTTCGCTGTTGCTGTCGACTGCAGCTAGCTCCACTGGTAGTTTCATCGAGGGTGCCTAGAGGGCAGTGAGGGAGGCTCAAGGCCGTTCGATTCGATCCTATCCTCTCCTCCAGTCATGACGAATAGAAATATTATTTCTATTATTCTTCATGCTCCAGTGTCTGTGCCACGCCAAAGTACCTTCAGAACATTGCGACCAGAATGTTCGTAGTGAAAGTCTGTATACAATCAACTGAACAGTCAAGGTATCCCCGGATTCAGTGAGCGAGTGGGTTCGAACCCCTCTGTCGGTCGTCCTTCAAAAGGTTTTGAGTGATTTCCTATTTTCAACCCCATTATTATGCATATTATATATTACCTTCAAAGAACGATAGTGTGTAAAGTATTGTTCATAGTAGTTTTAAATGACGACTGGGAGAAGAAATAAGGATATCATATTAATATAAACACAACTTATAGCCACAAATTGTTTATTTATTTTAAATAGACACTGAATTAGTAATCAGATCTACATACATACATACATTTTCCTAAGCTGGTCAGCTGAATTTAGTCTAACTTATAGTCGTCGACAGACTGTGTGTACGCGGATAAATGTGATGAAACGGTATAGGCTATAAAACTCATTTTGACATTTTTGAAAGACTTAAAATATCAATTTTCGTAATTGTGGAACCCCGAAATCATCTCCCCGGTCAAAATTAGCCGCGCCTGGTTTCCGAACTATTTCTCATGAGTAGGGCTAGGATTTTTATGTAAATGCATATTGTTTCCCTTTCCTTATACACAACTAAAAATGATAAATGTCCATGAATTAGAACCTTAGCTATCATATAATTATATGTTGTTATATATTTTACATATTTGATCATTTTCTTTTTTGTCGTGTGGCCTGATGAGCGGCCGAGTGCAGGTCTTTCCAGTCGACGCCCGTGGGTCACCTGCGTGTCGGAATGAAAGATGAGATGAATGGATGAAAGTGGGTAAGGATGAGGAAGGAAGCGGCCAAGGCCTGTAGAAAGTACCGTCCCAGCATTTGTGGAGTTGAAAATGGGGAAACACGGAAAACCATTCAAGGACGGCCGACGGTGGGGCTCGAACCCACGTCTACCAAGTCAGCAGAGAGCTTGGCCCCACAGCCTAACGCTGCGCTTTAGCGAGCGTAGCCGTGGTGGCCATATACGTGTTGGTATATTTTATCATAATAGCATTTTTTACTTTTTATGTAAAATTACATATACCGTCTCTTACTGTGATTGAAAAAAAGTATTTTTTCGCAAATGAAATAAACGGTAATTCAAAACAGTTAGGTATAACAATATTTGTCCACTAGAAACTCAGGTACATGAAACGGATTTTCCAAGCTATTCATAACCTGCCGAGAAAGGGCAAGGGAAGAATTCCAAGTAAGATATTAGTGAAGATAAGGGGATGGGAATTCGCATCACACATTGCCGGAGACTCATCGGCGGGATTTGGTTCATTTCAATTGTCCAGTGAATGCCTGAGACTCAACTTTTCAACGTTGATCATAAAGGCTACTAGCCTATATTTCCTCCCATCTCGCAAACAAAAAGTGACTCTGACAATACTTATTGTGGAGTTCGAACGCATTTTCTCATACATAATCATGGAATTTATTTAAATTTGCTATAATATGAACATGCTTAATTAATTAGTGTACCACCCTTTATTTTGCAAAAAAAAAGAATAAAATGAAGAATCTACAAGCAATATCATGTGCAATGTATATGATTTATATAAAAATTAAATCAATATTACATACCGGTATTTCAAATTTTTTAATGTAATATTACATAGAAGAAATGGAAGAACGCAGATGCCCAATGTGGAACCAGCTGTCATCACTGCGGCAAATTGTGTGCCTCCCGCATTGGGCTGTATAGTCACCTCCGATCTCACCAATGAGACATTCCGGATTGAAAGGCCAATCTACTCGATACGAATGTTTGCTATGATGATAGATATTACATTAAAATCCTAACCTTACTCATCAGTATATTGCCAAAATGGATCCAACTATGACATTTTAACGCATGATAACCTAGAACGTCATCTCGAAATTGACATCTTAATTATTATGAGGTAACCCGTAGTGACATTCTCACTCCGATACTTACGATGAATATATGGGACACAAGAGGGTAGCAGATCCTGACGTTATTCTTCCATATTTGATAAAAAGATCCGAGAAAAAATAGCTTATCCTCTTGATATTAAATTTAATTTATCGATCAAGTCTTCGATATTTCCAGAGAAATGGAAACTTACTAAAGTCAGTCACAAGTCGGGTAAGATCTCACTAATTCTTACCTATCGAACAGTACCGGTAGTTAATATGTTTGCCCCAAACAAACTTTACGAGCAAACACTTCATGAACACATAATTATTCAGGCATACATGCCATTTTATTCACGATTCATAACACGGATTCATCCCTCGATGATCAACAATAACCAATTTTCACGAATCAGAAGTCATCTGGTTTAGATTAAAGGATAACAAGCCGATGTATTATCATTATTATTATTATTATTATTATTATTTATTTACCATAAATCGTACACGAAGTATGGAAGGCCTAGTGAAAAAGGGCAAGCCCCACATACATATTTCATGCTCCACAGGCACAGCTTACATCTACATTTGTTTTAACAATATTTACAAGTTTTACAAAGATATTTGCAGTATTTACATATTTAGAATATTGACATAGTACATTTTCCTGTTCACTCACTCTCTCACGCACGCACTTTCATAACCTCAATCACTCGATACATTCATTCATTCATTCATTCATTCCATTCAGATATTCATTCATTCATTCAGCGAGACAATCAATCACTCATACAAACGTTTATTTATACAATGTACCTTTTTACGTACGGCTTGAATTTCCGAAGAGGCAAGATCTTGGCATCCCCTGGCAGCGCGTTCCATAACCGCGCAGAGCGGCCGTAGAAACCTGTCAGGTAAGCATTGCTACGTGCGAAGGGCGGAACGAGGGTTACACCTCGTCCTCTCCGAACTGAGCGATATGCCAATGACAGTCGGCAAAAAGGGTCAATATTAATGGAACTTGTAAGGGATTTTTTAAGAAAAATTAGATCAATTTGTTTGGCTGTTGCCTCTATAGATGGAAATTTTGACAAAGGGGAAGGGGAATAACGATCTATTAGCCTCTCTGCGCGGCGCTGTACACGCTGGAGCTTGTTCATGTTTTCCGCTGTAGTGGGATGCCAGGCAGGTAAGCCGTACGTTAATATTGGACGGACCATGCATGTGTAAGCCATCCTGAAGGCTCTAGGTTTACAACCTCTCATGTTTCTGTACAAGAAACCCAGAACTTTGGTGGCCTTACATCTTGCCACTTCACTTTGAATGTTCCAATTCAGGGTGTCGGAGATTGTTACCCCTAATAGCTTTAAGTTTGTGCACTGTGGGATGACACTGTTCATAATTTTGTATTCATTCTCAATGGGTTTTTGTGACCTGGTTATTCTTATGTATTTACATTTTTGTACATTTATATTTAAATTATTCACAGAACACCACAGCGATAAGTTGTCCAGATCTGATTTAAGACAGAGGGAATCTTCTTCACATTTAATGCCCCTGTATAGCACGGTGTCATCTGCATATAGTGACATTGATGAGGTGACACAACCAGGAAGATCGAGCACATATATAGTGAAGAGAAGAGGTCCGATCACAGAGCCCTGAATCACTCCAGAAGTAACTTGAGCAGCCTGCGATCGAGCTCCTCCGTACACCACACACTGTGTTCGACCCTCTAGGAATGACCTCACCCATGCATGTAAGCTACCCCGTATGTTAAGCTGCTGTAGCTTTAACAAAAGTCTTTCATGAGACACTTGATCGAAGACCTTAGCCCAATCCAGTGCAATACAGTCCACTTGTTTCACTTCTGGCTGATTCAAGTAGAACTGAAACTCATCAATGACCTTTGTCAATAGAGTAGTGCAAGAACGACCCGGAAGAAAACCGTGCTGATTTGGATCGCGCAGATTGTTCTCCCGTAGGAATTCCAGCACACTGTTTGCTACTAGCCGCTCCATACATTTACAAATTATAGATGTTAGACACACCGGTCTGTAATTTGCAACATCTTCTCTGTCACCTTGCTTATATATTGGCACCACGTTAGCACATTTCCACTCACACGGAACAGAACCTTGGTTGATAGACAGGTTGAATAACGCACACAGAGAGGGCGCTAATGCTTCCGTACACTGCAGCAGGATCCGTCCGGGAACATCATCTGGGCCGGTCGCCGCATGTGGTCTAATCTTCCGTAGGCTCTGAATCACCTCAGTTGTTGTGAAGTACAGGTTGGAGAGTGGGAGGGGTGGAAGTGATGACCTTGGCAGAAGCAGGTTCATGGTCATACCCGGCTTAGAAAAGTTCTGCTTGAAACTGTCACTGAACGCTGTTGCAATATCTTGGGGTGCACTTAGGAATTTACCGTTACAGTGAAATGAGGCTGGCGCAGCGGTGCCGCGTCTTCTGGACAAAAATTTCCACATTTCACTGGTGCTGCTTATTTTGTGAATATAATTGTCGTATGTTTCGCGAATTAATTTCTTTGTTTGGTTCCTGATGTTCTTGTATTTTTCCCACATGATGTCGGTTGAGCAACTTTTCCATTTCTTGTATAAAACGTTCCTTTTCCTAATCATTTTAATGACTTCCTTCGACGCCCAAGGAGAATTTTTCTTCCCACTAATGGTTATTTTCGGTATAGCTATATCCACACATTCAAAGAAACAATTTCGCCAGGCGTGCCACACTGAGTTGATGTCGCTGGTGTCCAGAATACATGGGGTGGGAAGGTGTTTGAGGAATAAAGATGATAGCAGTTTCCAGTCTGCCTTTTTGTAATTGTATACTGTCCTCACTGTGCTCTTGCTGCGTGGTTTGTTGTAATGCAATGTGGTAAAGATGGCTGCGTGATCACTGAAACCGGGTATGACTTCAGCTTTCTGTACGGAGGAAGGAAGGCTTGTGAGGAATAGGTCTATTGTGGAGCGTGTAGTTTGTGTGATTCGAGTTGCTTCGGTTATTAATTGGTCAAGGAATAAATCGTAGAATGCGGTAAGGAATTCATTAGCAATGGGATCCTTATTATTATTATCCTTATTATTGGCAGAGTTAACCATCACGTAGCCTACAACTTACGAAAATGTCATATTACGGATCATACTTACAGTATGTAAGAGGCAACACTTTGTATCATAGAGAAACGATCCATTCACCCTCTGGTGTTACCCTGGGATCGAATCTTGTGCCTCTGTAATTTTTATCTTAATTAACCATCTCCGGGATGCCAATATATCATTATTATTATTATTATTATTATTATTATTTGCTATTGACGTGTAATCGTTTAAATACATTTATTCGTTATGGGATTGTATGCTGCTCCAAAAGATGAAGAAAAAATAAATTGGAACAAAACAAATTATTTAGATTTATAAGTGTCATCCGATTGCATTTACACGAAAACACACAAATTTTGATAGAAAACACCACCATTTCCTATGTATTTCCCATCTCAAGTCATCTAGGTTTATGGTAGGTTATACTTTGATAAAAAAAAGTTATCCTTTTCTCACCGTATTGATCGAATTTTTGAGATATATTCAAAATGCTGGGATATATAAGAAGATACACATTTTATTTTAGGAACCTGTACATTGCTAAAGAATATATAATGCATTCGTATGAAGTAGACTTGAATTTGGCTCAATAGTTTGGAACCCAAGATGTGCGAATGCTGACGATAGACTTGAATCGATAAAAAATAAATTCCCTATATTCTTGGAATACAAAAGAACAAATGTATATCCTAAATATGCTAAGCGGGAATGTGGTGGACCAGTGGTGTGGTCAAGCTGTTGGCCTCTCACCACAGCGGACCGGGTTCGGTTCCCGGTCAATGCATGTGAGATTTTCAAAGTGAAACGCCATGTCCAGTGGTTCGGATTCCACGTAAAAAGGAGGTGCCGTGGCAATTGATCGCGAGATTGATGGTAACATAAACTACACAATTCTTTTAAAAATGCTAAGCATAATTTCCTACTGGAACTTTTTCTTTAAAGACTTTAGAGAAAAGTAGGCAGGTTATTACATTTAAATAATTTGATAACATCTTTGATAGACCTTATTTGTCATCTGAATTTGAACTATATCTTCCTTCGCGGTCAATAAGACCGAAACGTATAACATCCCACTGGCCAAGAACCAATACAGAGTAACATAAACATTCGCCTGTATCCAACACATTCAATATCTACAAAAAAAAAAAAAAAAAAACATGCACACATTTCAATATATCAGACAGCACCTTTTGTTCATTTGTATTGTAGAGAAATCACTTAATATCATACACTCCTTATCAGTGACTTGTAACATAATTTCAAGTACGATACTTACTAGAATAATATTTAGTCATAACTTACGTATTATAAGTATCATTTTATATTAGTGTAAGAAAAATATTAAAAATATTAACTGTAATTCATATTGTTATTTCTCATAATTAGGTTGTAACCTGTTAGAAGAACTACAAATAAACAAACAAATAATTATAAATAAATAAATAAACAAATTAGTTTAATGAAATTCAGGCCCACTTTAGTGATGGTTACTAACTAGTGATTGCTTGCTACTCATATAATAATTACTGTAACTTGAAAAGAACAGTAGTCGCTACATCATATTTAGACTGACAAAGCAACATTTTATTTACAATCCACCTCGTGGCGTAGTGGCTAGTCTTCTTAGCTGTCAACGCATAGGTCCAGGTTTGGGAGCTGAGGGGTGGAATGGGATACACTGAGGCTTGTGAGGCAGAACTGGGAAGAGAAGGGTTACATTCTTACTTCAGCCATCCTGGAAGTTGTTTCATCACTTATGCTTCAGGCAAATGCTGGGATGGTATCTAAGGCCTCGGCCGCCGCATATACAAAACCCGACCCAAATACAAATACACACCCTAATACAACCATCACAATAACACAGGTTATTAGACACATTATATACACACACCCCAGTGCACGCGGCTACATGACCACCATGTCCCAAAGCTCCTAAACGAATCACCACCTCCAACAACAACAACAACAACAACAGCAACAACTCTATTTACAGTACAACAATGGCATAATCTTGAAAGTAGCCTATACTATATTACAGACATGTTATAAAGAACTAAAAAGCTCATAATCAACACTGGAACTACAACAGATCTGTAGGCCATACACCATAATATGATGATCTAGAATGCAGCCGATTGTAATCAGGGGCGGATCTAGGGGAGGGTGAGGAGGGCGACCGCCCAGGTCCCCGCGATCCGGGGGGGGGGGGGGGGCTGCGTCATGGATTGTTTTAAATTTCATTGATTAATTATTTATTCGTTAATTCCCCATAAAGAGAGCGTTATAACACAATCAATTTTCATGTTTAATTCTGACCCTTTCTTCTTTTTTTCCCCAAAAACCTCTCATACACACACTATGCTTCCTCTGTCTCTCCTCCCTCCACTTCTTTCCCGGTTGTCTCTCTTTGGGAGTCTGCTCAAACATCTGTTGTCTAAGTCTAATTGATTAATTAATTATACTTTTCAAACTAATTTATAATTCATATTCTTTTTTCAGTGCAGCTATGACCTCCCGTGACCGTTTAGCAAGTATAGATTTCAGTGAAATGATGGAAGACTTCATCCGAGAAAAAGAGTCGCAAACTAATATTTTAATATTTCATAGTTTACATAATCTTCTTCAAGAGGACTTACGGGTTTCTTTCGTATTATTAAAAGAATGTACCGTAGTGTATTCAAAATATTGTAACTATTCTTTATTTTATTATTATTACAAAACTATTTTCCATTTGATTTGATATTTTTTATATTTTCTATTGTTGAGGGCCCGACCGTATCATATCGCCCAGGGCCCGCAAGGCCTGGATCCGGCACTGATTGTAATGAAGCGACTGACAGCACCTGGACATGAGCTGATTTCATCACTTCCTGGCATGAGATTACCATCTCTCAGAAGCCGGCTCTGTCTTCTTTCACCCTGTTTCAAGGACACGACTTTGCGACGATGCGGTATCTGACGGTAACTGCCTGAACTACCAGCACCTCGACACGGCTAGCATTAGCAACTCAATATGCTTACATTTTCTAAAATCACGATTAAACATATACGGAGTTCTTAATTTGAAAATATGTTTCAGTAGCACAATAGAGAAAACTATAAGCTGTCTTGCAGTGGAGTTTGTTTCTGTTTTCAACATCATCTGAGGGCATTGAAGAGGTTAAGAAAATTGCAGTTCAGAACTCTATTTTATATGGAGAATTGTGATTTTAACTACACTTTTTATAACTATCATTCTATTCCTGTTCGATATGCTTTTGCACTGATGAAAAGTGTATAAAATACTACAGCGTGCTGTAGAAACAAAATAATTTTACCTTGTCCCGTTTCTTTATAAATCGTTTCACAAACTTTTGTCCCATGTTACAACAAGAGCTGGGCTGGCGGCCGGCCGTCCCAACTCCGGCCGGCTCTTAAAACTGGATTAGTGGACATTGCATCCAATTTAAAAAGCAGGTTATGTTTCTTCGTAATCAATTTTCAGATCTTCTCAGACCTAAAAATGGAATATGTTAATTATTATTATGCTTGCTCATAATGGATTACCATTACTAATAATTTATAAACCCTAAATAGAATAAAAAATAGACCAACTTACCCACTGGTAGAATTGATGGAATCAGAAGGTACCGGTATCTCGATTTTATGAAGCACTATGATAATGCAGGCATTTATTTACACGAAAGCAATAACCACTAAGCACAGCAAATCAAGTGAGACGATTGCTAAGCGATAAAGGGATTATTCACACCACTAGGCTATCACGACACTATCACATCGTAAACAAAACCACACATTTATAAACAACAACCAACTACGTCAGCCATCTTGGCTCTTACCCGCCGCCAGTGTCAGGTCCGGTAGTATAGAAGGTCCTGATGTAATTGGAAAGTTTCTACTCGTTGCCGGTAGAGCGCACTCCCCTCCCATTATAGGCGCGATAAGGAATCAGCTGTACAGTACGTATATTAAATGTGTAATCTCAAGAACCACTGGATGGATTTTGATCCTGCTTTCACCATTATGTAAAGGTGATCTCGAGGAAGATTTGTGTAGAAAATAATTTATTTATGACCAAAGGGAGCCAAGCAGTAACGATTTCAGTGAAAAGGTCGAAAAAATAGCCTGGCGTCCGTGCGCTTTTTAAGCTTACGCTGGGCGAACCGTTAAAAATATCATTATATTATGAGTGTAAGAATTGTTCAGCGTGAGAAATTCTACAAAAAAGTCCGCGAGAGCATATCTCTATCTTCGATACATCGCCCACTATAAGTGTTTTTAGTTTGGACGGGAGGGGCATTTGGCTTGCACCTCGCCATTCTTAAATTACGTCTGACAGGAATTCCTTGCACATTCATAACTGTTCCCGGGCGAAGCCGGGGCGGGTTGCTAGTGACACTATATAATTATCATTATAATTTCCGCATTATCAAAATTAAAATTATACCACAAAATAAAAGAGCGTGCTAATAAATCTAAGAGAAATTAGACATACCTTGCACCTTCTTCGGGTACAAGGACACTACTCCAGCACCGTCTCATTAAAAGGAAAGAGAGGATCAAAATTACAGCCGGGAACAAGTAGCAGCTAATCGTGTGTTGTGTTTTGTGCTAAGAGGTCTTTCGACAAATTATCAGATACCGTGTGTCTTCTTTTTCACGAAGCAGCTGTCAGGACGGGACTTACATAAACTCCTGCTGGACGTTATTCTCGAGGTTGAACAATGCGGTTTCATAATTATAATAACTGTCTCTGATAATCACAAAACTAACACTACAATGATGAGGCATTTAGGGGGAGGGAATTTGCAACCAATGGTCAATCACCCATACGACGAGTCTAGGAATGTATTCCATAGTTTTGATCATTGTCACATTCTAAAAAAAAACATTAGAACGCAGTTTCTGTAACGAGAGATGACTGATGGTACTGGAATAATTTCAGGGAAATACTTGTCATTACTATACACAATGCAAAAGGGTGAGATCGTCAAACCGGTCAGACACCTCACTAAAAAACACATCGAACCCACTAAATTTGAAACAATGAATGTTCGGCGTGCCAAGGAAGTGTTCTCGTCACAAGTTATTGGTGCCATTAGTACACTGAAAGAAAATATAGGCATGCACCCGGAAGCGTACACATTCATGGACGCAGAAGCAACCTTTTTTTGTTTTGTTTTGAAAAACGTTAATAAATGGTTCGCTATGCATGACGTAAGCATCACATATCATCATATTCAGTCTAGAAAACCAGATAAAGGGCATTTTTCTCATTAAATATCAGTCGCCTAAACTGGCTAGAGGAATATTTTCTTTCTTACCTTGAAACTTTGAAAGCTGCTAGTAACGCTGCTAGAAAGGACTTTCTGAGTTCTGAGACTTACGAAGCTACCTATACAATTAATCACGGATTCAGCTGTCCAGTGCATAAGGTATCTTCTAAAAATGGGTAGAGGAAAGTCGCCAAATATGGGGAGTTTTTTTTTATAGGGCTCACATTAGACATAAGAAGGAACGGAATAATTTTGGTTTTCTCACCAATGTAAACCTCAGGCGATATACTATGTATATTACAAATATGGGCACGTTTGATGTTGTAATACCCTCTGATATTATTGTTAACTTTAAAAGTGCACTTTCCCCGTATTAGGCAACCAGGTTTCGTAATATGGGGAGGTGAGAAACCTCACGGTTTTTATTTATAATAGGTACACTGAATAGTATACCCTACTAATTAAAGCGTTAATTCTGACATTTTTCGTGTGGCCTCCTGAGAGGCCGAGTGCAGGTCTTTCTAGTCGACGCCCGTGGGCGACCTGCGCGTCAGGATGAGAGATGGAATGGATGAAGATGAATGAAACTGGGCAAGGATGTGGAAGGAAGCGGCCGTGGCCTGTTAGAAGGTACCGTCCCAGCATTTGCCTGGTGTTGAAAAATGGGAAACCACGGAAAATCATTTCAAGGACGGCCGACGGTGGGTCTCGAACACACGCGTCTACCGAGTCAGCAGAGAGCTTGGTCCTATGGCCTAACGCTGCGCTTTAGCCAGCTGTCGGTAATTCTGACAATGTAATGAAATCATGAACACAAATAGTACAAAAATACAAAAATGAATATTTTAAGTAAATAACAGTCCTAGTTTCCTGTTGCCGAACTTCCAAACCGTTCAGCAGAAAAATGCATAAACTTGAATGAAAACCGAGTGATTCTGATCGAATTCAACTGTAACGAGGCGCAAGGTATGTCTAATTTCTCTTAGATTTATTAGCATGCTATTTTATTTTGTGATATTGTAGCAGTTTTGCTAGCCCAACCTTTGCCTAAGCTATGTTGTTTTAATGGGCGCCAAGACCTCAAAGCAATGTTGAAATCTAAATTTGTATTTAACAACGTCTAGCTCTGGCAGAACACCTTCAAGACTCTATTCACTCAGATCGTGGTATGATTTGATCATTAACCCAACAAACAATTGTATCAGGAGAAGGAATTGGTCTATATCTAATGCTACCTACTGAAAGCAAAGATTGCATTGTAAAAGAAATGAATTTATTATATAAAACAAGAATATCAAAATTATTAATAATAATAAGTATAAAATTTAAATTGGAGCGTTGTGATTTGAATATTACCGATAGAAAATTACGTGAAAACGGAGTCTGATAAATTATTGATTTTACTCTTAATCCCAAGCTATGAAGTTACTGAAATATGAAATATGAAACAAAGAGAAATGAGAGATTGCGTATTTCTGCGTCATTCGCGCTTACCGCTGGAAATTGCCGAAACATTTCCCTCGTACTGGATGATGCCGTGAGCTTCCCACAGTCTCCTGGACGTCTCCATCTCCGTCGATATTTGATGATATTCTGGTAGATTAGATAATTCTATGGTCCGTACATCGGACCCAAACACTCGTACAACCACACTGGTTAGGTTTTACAAAAGTTAGTCCTCCACTCCACGGAACTTCGGAGCGACTCCTTCGTGAACCATACTCGGCAAGTTCTACACTGATAGTCCTCGTTCCACGGCGCGTCGAACGTTATATGCACCCGTCGCATCCCCACTCTTCATCCGACTTCCAGCTTGCGTGGTCTCCACTGATTGGCTGCTCCCTACGCGCTAGATCCCCACTCTGGCTCATTACACTCGGCGCGCGAAGGAGAAGTCGTTTTCCGTTCCATACATTCGCCTTTCCTTGACGCTGCGACCTAGGATTGCGTCATGCTTTCCGACAAGATTAAGCGTGTACTTGAATTCCCAGTGAGTCACGTCTCTCGATATACCCTAACTGACGAAAACTCCGTAAAATTCCGCAATCACATAATTTTCTATGATATTGTCGTTCGTAATAATTTGCTTGATAGCGTTTTCTAAGACATAGAAAACCTATCTGAATGCTAATAGTTTTTATAAAATGCTCCGAAAATACCTTAATAATAATTATAATAAATTAATAATAATAATAAATTAACATGAAAAATTCTCTTGGCTGAGCAATTTGCCGCGTAAATAAATATAGAATGGCTTCCTACTGACTTATGCCAGTGGCATAAAAACCCCTCGAAAAACACGTTACAATATAATTTGCATTTTGATATTGTGGGAATTATAATGATAATATAATAGTGTCACTAGCAACCCGCCCCGGCTTCGCCCGGGAACAGATATGAATGTGCAAGGAATTCCTGTCAGACGTAATTTAAGAATGGCGAGGTGCAAGCAAAATCCCCCTCCCGTCCAAACTAAAAACACTTATAGTGGGCGATGTATCGAAGATAGAGATATGCTCACGCGGACTTTTTTGTACAATTTTTCATGCTGAACAATTCTTACACTCATAGTATATTGATATTTTTAACGGTTTGTCCAGCGTAAGCTTAAAAAGCGCACGGACGTCAAGTTCTTTCTTCGACCTATTCACTGAAATCTAAAATCGTTACTGCTTGGCTCCCTTTGATCATAAATACATTATTTTCTACAGAAATCTTCCTCGATATTACCTGTACAGAATGGTGAAAGCCGCATCAAAATCCATCCAGTGGTTCTCGAGATTACCCGTGATATCCAAGAATCGGGGACTTTGTTTTACACTAAGTAGAGATAAGTCTTAGTCTTGCAATGCTTGGTGAACAGCGCTGTGTGAGCAGTTGAGTAACTAACAAGATTTCATGAAAAAGGTCTCATTGTCTAGGCCGGTATGAGCGCATTCCGGCCGACTGAATACGAGCTGCGCTCTATACCGGCCTTGACATTCCCAGTCAGAACCCATGTATAACATGTAATTGGAAAGTTTCTACTCGTTGCCGGTAGAGCGCACTCCCCTCCCATTATAGGCGCGATAAGGAATCAGCTGTACAGTACGTATATTAAATGTGTAATCTCAAGAACCACTGGATGGATTTTGATGCTGCTTTCACCATTCTGTAAAGGTGATCTCGAGGAAGATTTGTGTAGAAAATAATTAATTTATGACCAAAGGGAGCCAAGCAGTAACGATTTCAGTGAAAAGGTCGAAAAAATAGCCTGGCGTCCGTGCGCTTTTTAAGCTTACTCTGGGCGAACCATTAAAAATATCATTATATTATGAGTGTAAGAATTGTTCAGCGTGAGAAATTCTACAAAAAAAAGTCCGTGAGAGTATATCTCTATCTTCGATACAACGCCCACTATAAGTGTTTTTAGTTTGGACGGGAGGGGCATTTGGCTTGCACCTCGCCATTCTTAAATTACGTCTGACAGGAATTCCTTGCACATTCATAACTGTTCCCGGGCGAAGCCGGGGCGGGTTGCTAGTGACACTATATAATTATTATCATTATAATTTCCGCATTATCAAAATTAATATTTATATTACAAAATAAAATAGCGTGCTAATAAATCTAAGAGAAATTAGACATACCTTGCACCTTCTTCGGGTACAAGGACACTACTCCAGCACCGTCTCATTAAAAGGAAAGAGAGGATCAAAATTACAGCCGGGAACAAGTAGCAGCTAATCGTGTGTTGTGTTTTGTGCTAAGAGGTCTTTCGACAAATTATCAGATACCGTGTGCCTTCATTTTCACGAAGCAGCTGTCAGGACGGGACTTACATAAACTCCTGCTGGACGTTATTCTCGAGGTTGAACAATGCGGTTTCATAATTATAATAACTGTCTCTGATAATCACAAAACTAACCCTACAATGATGAGGCATTTAGGGGGAGGGAATTTGCAACCAATGGTCAATCACCCATACGACGAGTCTAAGAATGTATTCCCTAGTTTTGATCATTGTCACGTTCTAAAAAAAAAACCATTAGAACGCAGTTTCTGTAACGAGAGATGACTGATGGTACTGGAATAATTTCAGGGAAATACTTGTCATTACTATACACAATGCAAAAGGGTGAGATCGTCAAACCGGTCAGACACCTCACTAAAAAACACATCGAACCCACTAAATTTGAAAAAATGAATGTTCGGCGTGCCAAGGAAGTGTTCTCGTCAGAAGTTATTGGTGCCATTAGTACACTGAAAGAAAATATAGGCATGCACCCGGAAGCGTACACATTCATGGACGCAGAAGCAACCATTTTTTTTGAAAAACGTTAATAAATGGTTCGCTATGCATGACGTAAGCATCACATATCATCATATTCAGTCTAGAAATCCAGATAAAGGGCATTTTTTCTCATTAAATGTCAGTCGCCTAAACTGGCTAGAGGAATATTTTCTTTCTTACCTTGAAAGTTTGAAAGCTGCTAGTAACGCTGCTAGAAAGCACTTCCTGAGTTCTGAGACTTACGAAGCTACCTATACAATTAATCACGGATTCAGCTGTCCAGTGCATAAGGTATCTTCTAAAAATGGGTAGAGGAAAGTCGCCAAATATGGGGAGGTTTTTTTATAGGGCTCACATTAGACATAAGAAGGAACGGAATAATTTTGGTTTTCTCACCAATGTAAACCTCAGGCGATATACTATGTATATTACAAATATGGGCACGTTTGATGTTGTAATACCCTCTGATATTATTGTTAACTTTAAAAGTGCACTTTCCCCATATTAGGCAACCGGGTTTCGTAATATGGGGAGGTGAGAAACCTCACGGTTTTTATTTATAATAGGTACACTGAATAGTATACCCTACTAATTAAAGCATTAATTCTGACATTTTTTTTTCGTGTGGCCTCCTGAGAGGCCGAGTGCAGGTCTTTCTAGTCGACGCCCGTGGACGACCTGCGCGTCAGGATGAGAGATGGAATGGATGAAGATGAATGAAACTGGGCAAGGATGTGGAAGGAAGCGGCTGTGGCCTGTTAGAAGGTACCGTCCCAGCATTTGCCTGGTGTTGAAAAATGGAAAACCACGGAAAATCATTTCAAGGACGGCCAACGGTGGGGCTCGAACACACGCGTCCACCGAGTCAGCAGAGAGCTTGGCCCCATGGCCTAACGCTGCCCTTTAGCCAGCGTAGCCACTACTGTCGGTAATTCTGACAATGTAATGAAATCATGAACACAAATAGTACAAAAATACAAAAATGAATATTTTAAGTAAATAACAGTCCTAGTTTCCTGTTGCCGAACTTCCAAACCGTTCAGCAGAAAAATGCATAAACTTGAATGAAAACCGAGTGATTCTGATCGAATTCAACTGTAACGAGGTGCAAGGTATGTCTAATTTCTCTTAGATTTATTAGCACGCTATTTTATTTTGTGTTATAATTTGCATTTTGATATTGTGGGAATTATAATGATAATATAATAGTGTCACTAGCAACCCGCCCCAGCTTCGCCCGGGAACAGTTATGAATGTGCAAGGAATTCCTGTCAGACGTAATTTAAGAATGGAGAGGTGCAAGCCAAATCCCCCTCCCGTCAAAACTAAAAACACTTATAGTGGGCGATGTATCGAAGATAGAGATATGCTCACGCGGACTTTTTTGTACAATTTTTCATGCTGAACAATTCTTACACTCATAGTATATTGATATTTTTAACGGTTTGTCCAGCGTAAGCTTAAAAAGCGCACGGACGTCAAGTTCTTTCTTCGACCTATTCACTGAAATCTAAAATCTTTACTGCTTGGCTCCCTTTGATCATAAATAAATTATTTTCTACAGAAATCTTCCTCGATATTACCTGTACAGAATGGTGAAAGCCGCATCAAAATCCATCCAGTGGTTCTCGAGATTACCCGTGATATCCAAGAATCGGGGACGTTATTTTACACTAAGTAGAGATAAGTCTTAGTCGTGCAATGCTTGGTGAACAGCGCTGTGTGAGCAGTTGAGTAACTAACAATATTTCATGAAAAAGGTCTCATTGTCTAGGCCGGTATGAGCGCATTCAGTCGGCCGTGATCAGCTGCTCCCAAGATTTAGTGTGAAGACCTTGTACATCCAAGGAAGATTGGCTGCATTTTTAAGTGTTTACAGTGTGTTTTCTCACTTCAAAACATCCCGTGGGTGTTCCACCAAATGCAGTGAGGCTAGTATATGCGTTACCTTAACAATTAAATACCCTGTTTTAATATGTTATTCCAGTATTGTGAAGTGTAAACTAGGCTATGAAAAGTGAAAACCACGTAAAAATGCAAATAACCGTGAAAACCTCGTATGCCAGATATACGCGGTTTTCCTATTTACCTAACAGGTGTAATAGCACTACTAACACTTGACATACGAGTATTTCATGTCACTTACAGTACAATATTAATTCGTATGACATTAAAAATGTTGTTCACGCTCTGAGTAAATACACTAATAGCAGATTAGAATTGTTGGTATACCGTAATATAGGTATTATGTTAATAAAATGAAGTGCCTGTAATAGGGTTCTCAACCTAAGGTTTTTGTTCCAGGAGATAATATGAGATGTCAAGAGGAAACTTGATAGTTAACCTTGCCCTTAAAGGGGAAACGGACCACGTTTATTCACGGAATCGGAAAATTGGTCGTCAACAATCACAAAATGGTTCTAAACTCATCCCATCTGACACAATTTCAGTAAAAGGTGATAATATTTTACTCATTGTACTAGGCCTGATAAAATTGTGATATTATGGAAGAATTTTTGGTTGTAAGCTTATACTAACCTTAATTGTGGTATAAACCATTATGAATCAATATGTAGCACACTGATATTTTTTTCTATTTTGTAGGAGATGATTTGATAAACCCGCAGGCTACTGAATCGGAATCTACACCTAACCCGACAGCCAGTACTTCAAATGAAGGTAGATTAATTGCTTCTAAAGTCTGATGAAATAGTCAGTTTTTAATATCGACCGAAATTTTTATCATAACATTACTTTCGGCCTACTTAAAATGTTTACTTCTTTGATAGCGCTTGCAAAAATTTCAAAATTTTCTTCAAACTTAAGTTTATTGCACATTTGATCCCATACTAACTCACATTTTGACCATAATAAATGTTCACTTTTACAGGCGATCATAGCACATGGCTGCAAATACCAAATTCGCTGGCTACCAAATTGGAGCCCAATCTCAACTTTGCGGGCGATGGTTTATGGGAAGGTAGGTAGGCTCATAATAAATCGTTGTTACTTGGTTACAGAGATGATTTAAAATCTAATGGCATGTACACATTGCATTACAATCTTTGGCATTACAGAATACTTATTCGTTTATAAAGTAATTGACAACTTGATAACTTAAAGTACAAGTAATTATAGGTCCAATGATTTTGATTTTTTTTCAGGCGGAGATAGGTTTCTGAATGAAACAACTGAGACTGGAAACTCAGCACTGGACGACATCCTTATAGAGTTCATCGGATGCGAGGATAAAGATGTGCAGACTGTTTCTGCAATGGATAGGAGTAACGATTACTTAAATAATCACTTAGGCCCTGAGGTAGAAGTTCTATCCGAAAACATGATTGAGGAAAACGCACAGCACAACAACATTGAA
Organism: Meconema thalassinum; assembly: GCA_946902985.2. Lineage (NCBI taxonomy): Eukaryota > Metazoa > Arthropoda > Insecta > Orthoptera > Tettigoniidae > Meconema > Meconema thalassinum. The sequence continues at coordinate 185,538,231 of OX336393.1, forward strand.
GTTGTTGCTTTGGAATTTCAGGTAGGAAATATTGAAAGGGAAGTTGAAATTGAGAATCACACTGAGACTTTTCCCGTAGATATTAATTTTGAGGATAACAGTAAAGAAAATGAGAATTACATTGACTATGTCCCAGATAATGATGTAGAGGAAAGTAGTTCATCTGACACTGACGGAGAACATGAAGCTCAAACTAGGGCTGACGAAACAATCTTAAATCAAAGTAAAGAAATAACACCCAAAAGAAAAAGGAATCGGCGAGGAAGGGCAATGATAGATAGTTGGGAACAACGCAGAAACCAAATTAAAAGGTCAAAGGGAGAAGATTATTTCGGAAGGAGGAAAAATGAAAAAGGTAAAACTGTTTTTGATGTCAAAAAAGGGGGAAAACGAATCAAAGCACGTTGTTTGTGTAAAGACACTCCTAAGACGCAATTTAAGTGCAGTACGATTTCAGACGATGACAGAACATACATTTTTGGGAAATTTTGGCCCTTAACCCACGGGGAAAATAAAATTTTTGTACAAGGTTTAGTTCAAAGAAAATCTGTATTACGAAGAAAAGAAGATAAGGCTACATTTAGGAGGAATCAATCTCTGTTTTATTATCTTGATACCAAAAATATGAAGGGTAAAGAGAGAGTTTGTAAAAAAATGTTCCTCCGGACTCCAGTTATTGGAGAATGGGCAGTTTCGAACTGGGTAAGAAACAGTAATGAGCAATGTCTAGATGACAATGAAGATGAAGTAATGGATGAAGAGCATGTCCCAATCAACACCAGAAAGAGTGAAACTGATCAAGCTAAAAAGATTTTAGTGAGGTCATTTTTGAATCACTACCCAAACTTGAATCCCACTACTGTCGAAGAGATAGTTCCAAGTTGTACTTGGAGCCAAAATGGCAATCTAAAGCCGAATTGTACCGGTTATATGAAAGTTTTTGCAATTCGCACGACAAAGGAAACTTCAAGGCATCAATTTTCTTATTCTATGAAATATTTGAAGAGTGTAATTTGAGCTTGTTTCAACCAAAAAAAGACCAATGCGACATTTGCAGTGCTTATAATGTGGGCAACTTGAGCGAACAAGCATACAAAGCGCACGGTGAACGTAAAAAAAACGGCAAGAAAAGAAAAAGAGATGGATAAAGCCAGTGCTGACAAACCCGACAGCACGACCGCGGTATTCACAGTGGATATGCAAGTCGTTTTCCTAAGCCCAGACTTGAAAGCGTCAGCCTTGTACTACAGAACAAAGTTGAAGGTGCACAACTTTACAATATTCAATCTCAATACCTTGGATGGCTACTGCTATCTTTGGGATGAGTCAGAAGGTGGTCTGAATGAAGACGAATTTGCGAGCATCCTATACGACTTCATTACAACACAAATTGACAAAAACACTTACAATCATGTCATATTTTACAGTGACGGTTGTACGTATCAAAACCGAAACTGTATAATAGCTAATGCTCTCTTGTTGGCTTCCCAAGAAACGGGAATACAAATTACTCAGAAGTTTCTTGAAAAGGGTCACACTCAAATGGAGTGTGACTCCATGCATGCTACAATAGAGAGAAAGTTGAGAAACAGGGAGGTGTACTCTCCTTCAGCCTATGAAGATGCTTGTTGAACAGCAAGACTGAATCCTAAACCTTACAAGGTACAGTACCTATACCATGACTTCTTCAAAAAGTTCAGCACCCTGAACTTTTTCCAATCCATCAGACCCGGAGTAAAGAAAGGAGATCCAGTAGTGACTGATTTAAGATGCATTAACTACAAACCTGACTGGTCACTTCAGGTAAAACTGGAAATAGACTCTACAGACTTCATGGAGCTTCCCAGAAGAGTTAAAAGGCCAAACGGAGAAGTTCTGGTTCACCCGCTGCACAGTACTAGGGTCCCCATAGAGTCGACCAAATTTAAGCACCTGCAGGAATTGAAGTCGGTGCTACCAAGAGATGTTCATCCCTACTATGACAGGCTTCCACACTTCAAGGCAAAACCTGCGAGTAAATTTTGCAAGCCAAACGAGTGCTCCTGCATCATTAATATAAGGAACTAGAGCATAAGGATAAGAACAGCAACCTTCATTTATTTTATATTTCAATTGAGACTTTTTGGTGTTTATTTTTTGTACTGTAATAGAAAATTAGTTTAATTTTAATAATTATTTCTTGTAAAGTTATGTATTCCTTTTTGTGTAATAAATCCATATTACTTCACTGAATAATATTTTATTACACCTACAGTAAAATAAACTATGGGGGTGTTGCAATATCTAATTGTTAACGAAGATTTTTATAAGAGGTCTTGTCAAAGTTACAATACATAGCAACAGCCAACTTTTGTAAGACCTAAACTAAAAAAAGAAAAAAAATATGAAAGTTTTTTTTAAAATAGAAGAACTCATTGAAAATCTAAGCGTATACATCAAACTCTGAAATATGAAATTCAAGTTTTTCTAAAATGGAAATTATGTAGTATTATGACTAATGCAGCATACGCATCAGCTTGTTATTATACGTGAAAACCACGTAAGTTACATAGCCCTATAGTATGAAAAACACGTATAACAATAAACAAATCGTGAAAACCACGTATATCAAGAAAGTTAAGAAGGATAACCTCGTATGTCCCATAAATAAATTACCAACAACAAGGAAGATAAAACTCTGTTCTATAATGATTCTAAATAGTTCAAATCAAAAACATGTAAAAAAATGAATATCATTCTAGGATAAATAGTGCCGAAAATCAGTTTTTTGTGTCTCCTGTAAAATTTATAAATTGTGCCATACGAGGTTTTCATACTAAGCCATCGGTATATTATCATAGGTCTTAATACATGTGTTTAAATGTCGAATGATTTCACTTAGACCTTAAATGTTGATTGGAACGCATCCATTTGCCGCGTGGTTTCTTTTAAACTTGATCTAAGGCAAGTTTCATGCCTGTTTCACGCTGATAATGCAATTCAACATCGAATATTATCCACAACTCACTCGATAACCTTCCTCCATGTTTGTTCGGATATGACCCCTGCTACTACCTACCGTCTCGATTCGGAACCAGGATAATGGCATGACGTAACAGCCAATAAGAGGCTCGAAAATACATGTTGTGGCTAGGCTCGGGCTGAAAAAAAAAATATGCTTCCCGCCACACTGCCGCAATCAATTCCGCCATTAACCTCAATTTAACATAACCTAAGTTACTTAAATTACAAATATTAATGTTTGTGAAGGGTGGGTGACTTGTGGATTAGATAAGCCATTTTTAGTGTTGCCTTCTATAGATGGGTCATGCAAAGAGAATGGGGGAGGAGAGATTACCTAAGAGGTTAATGAGCTCGGAGATAGAGGATACGAGAAGCAGAGATAGACGTAGGAGGCTATGGTAAGTTAGTTTCAGTGTTTAACGATTTATTAAAGTGAGAGGTGTAGAAGCAGGGGATCATAGAGGTGACTTGATTGCAAACATAGGCTTGCAGACTGGACTATAAAAGGCTACATGTACAGTATATACCCTATATAACATTGCAGTGAATATAATGACTAGGCCTATCGGTTCCCCTTAAGTCAATCACAAAATTGAATTCAATGCATGTTGCATCTAGAAATGCCTCAATCGGTTTACTGATTGGTAGGCTATTTGTGTAACAAATGAATTAATCCACAAATTAATATTGTTCATTTGAGATTTGTTCTTGTTTTTTCTTTCTTCATTGGATGTTTTTGGATGGGCTATATAATATCACAGTAAGAGGGGGGGGGGGGGGGCATACACATAGATCTTACTGCTTACTGTGCTTGGGGTAAATTGTGAACTTTCGAGATGGTGGATTTGTTCTGATGTAAGTTACTGGCTAGTGGCATTCTCCACTTCAAATAACATCTAATATTAGTTCCAGTTTATATATTTATTCTAAATGCACGTTTGTGCATTCATTAAAGCAGCATTATCCTAATATCGAGGCTACAGTGGCATTCACCCAGGGGGTGAGGCCTGTTATTACACACATCCAGGCCAATTAGGAAAGTAATAATATTGTATTATTAGTATTAATAACAATGGAATTAAAGTGATCGGGTAACTTAGTTTATCCACACTACACTTGTCCCCTCCTTCTATGAGCAGCAAAAGTTCTATATGTACATGCTTAACATTGTAACCTAGAGAGTAGCTGTTTACTGTCCTTGTCACAAGTTTTTGCTTCAACATCTTTATTATGAGATGTATGTGTAACGGCTATTTAGGTACACAATGTAATTTGTTGTAAGGAATTCACCTTCTGTGGTCTCGGGGTATAGATGTGCCGTGCGAGCCATAGAGTAGCAGCACTGCACAGTCAATTGGCTACACCTGTTCATATTGAAACTTCATATCCCGAGGTCCTGGCTCTGCCAAGACGTTTAATTTTAGTCTGAGGGTTAAAACGGGATACACTCAGCCTCGTGAGGCAGAGCTGAGGAGAGATGTGTTCAAAGTCTCATCTCAACCATCCTAGAAATGGTTTTCTGTGGTTTCCCTCTTATACCCCAGGCAAATGTTAGGATATTTCCTAAATTAAGGTCACAGCTGCCTCCTTCCAAATTCTAGTCTCCATTACAAATATGGGGCGTGGTGGCTCAGCGGTCTAGCTGTATGCCTCTCACCAAGGCGGTCCGGGTTCGATTCCCGGTCAATGCATGTGAGATTTTCGAAGTGAAATGCCATGTCCTGTGGTTCGGATTCCACGTAAAAAGGAGGTCCCGTGGCTCATGATCTCGCGATTAACGGTCACGTTAAACAACAAGCTTGCTTTCCATTACAAATACACACACACCTACAGCCATCACAATGTCTTGGGTAATCAGACATATCCCATATACACTTTCCAAGTACCATAAAGCCACATGACCACGATGTCGCAAAGCCCCTACAACATTATTAGGATTTTATTTGTATTTTTCTCTTACAGATTTGCAATATGCGTGGTTCTACCATGTGATGACAATTATCAACTGGGGCAATGACCTGATGAAATTAAATATTACTCTTTTCATGAAAATGTTCTGTGGATTTTATATCTGTAAAAACTAAGAAAGAACAGCTTCATATAGCATTTCATTTCCAACCTAGTCTTTATCTCATCATAATTACACATATTATCAGGCAGATTACACACAATCAAGCAGTATACGAGGCTGATGTTCACTATGTCTAAAAGCCCTAAATGAAGCAAAGACTGCAACTAATAAAGTCACCTGTATATTTTGATTATCTCCCTGCAATAGTGTCATGATTCCAGTTAGGTTTACTGTGTGCCATTCACAGATAAGGACACGTGGCATGCACTATCAAAAGAAGTAGGGCACATTCCAGTTCCTCAAGTGACTTTCTCACACATCTAACAGTATGCCAGGGTGCAATAGGCTATATGAATTTATCAGAGGGGGGCATGAACTAAGTGTATTGCTAATCAAAACCTAGATAGCACCTGGGCCTACCCTATACCGGTACTGGTGTAAAATTAATAGATCAAAGTTTCATCAATATGGTCACTTACCTTTGCTGAAATAGGATTAGTATACAACGGACAACAGAATCAGGCAACTCCTGTCTATAGGCTATTGGACAAACTACTTTGTCGTGTAATGCAAGGGTGGTACTATCTAAAAATTTTCCGAGCAAAGTCTCCAATCAAAACGTCCCTGATTGGCTGAGCACTTATTGGATCCTTCCCGCCAGCATAATTTTTTTTCAGCCCGAGCCACAGATTACCTACTACAACGTCGTTATAATGACCGTCATCGCGGTCCTTGCATAGTATTTGTACAGTCAGTAGATCAGAATGTGGGCAATCTGCACCCCATGGCCTTGGGACGTTTATTTTTTGAGAAACAAATTCCAGGCATCAAGGGAATACAAAAAAGGGTTGCAACCGCGTGCAGGTACAATTTGCAACTTCGGCCATGGCCAACTCTTTTTTAACACACCCCCTTCTCATTGAACGAAATTTATCTGCCTTTATCCCATCTTCAAATGTGCAACGTGTAGGTCTTATACGTGGAGTCGATCTGTCGCTTACCCTTGAGGAAATCATACGTTACATGGACTCCCCCGCCCCTGTGGCACGGGTCCAACGCCTTAACAGAAAAAAAAAGATTGATGATAAGCTAGAAACGTTACCTACAGGTACGGTGAAAATCTTTTTTGATACACAAGATTTGCCCACCTATGTATGCATTTTTAATGTCATGTTGGAAGTAACTTTATTTATATTCAATCCCATCCGTTGCCAAAAATGCCAACGGTATGGCCATGTTCAATTACATTGTCGCGCAAGGGAACCTCGATGTGGCAAATGCGCCCTGGGCCATCTCACATCCGACTGCAAGGCAGTTATATTCAAATGCGCCAACTGTCAAGACAACCACCCGGCAGGGGCAGCGAGATGCGAAACACACATTCAGCAAGTAGCTATCAAACGTCAATTGTGCATTGACAACAAATCGTATAGTGAAATCGTCAACCAACATCAGAAAGAGTTTAACCCGTTAACGCTACCGAATCAATTCCCCCCACTAGCGCCCCCAACTGAATCACGACCAATTGATCCCCCACGAAAAAGGAAATTCACCGAAACAGTTCACAAATCACCCAGGTCTATCACCCCCTTGGGTATGATCGACAGGGGTACCTTAATATTGTTGCCACACCCTCCACTTCCAGCATGAGTTTTCCCCCATCGGCCCCAATTGAAGAAGTGGCTGGTAGCGTCTCGCACCCTCCAGCGGCTCCGAACTCGAATGACACCACCCGCATCATCCTCGCCGAATTCCGGCAATTAATGGACCTTTTAGGTCACAATGTACAATGGAGCCATTGTTTAAAAAAATTATTCGAAAAAATAATCCCGTTGTTACCCCCTCTTGCCCCCCGTTGATCGTCCGTCGTCTGATACTCGTTAACATGGTGTTTTTTTTGTTCTGTATGAGGGTACTCCAGTAGAATTGCCGGAGTATTGTCAACAAACGTCATGAATTATTGCTTTTAATAGAAGAATTTCATCCTGACATACTTTTCCTCCAGGAAACGTGGCTATATTCTCATACGTGTTTTAACATTCCTGACTATCATGCCATACGTCACGATGGCCCAGGTTATCGTGGCATATGTACTTTAATTAAACAACATCTCCCCTTCGCGCAGCTACAATGTGATTTTATTCTACCTTCTATGGATATTCAAATGTTACAAATAAACAATCGTCTATTCACACACTTATATTGCCCACCGAATATTCAAGGTACTCAACGACAATGGTATCTATTTTTTCGCTATGCCGGCCAGTTAAAACACCACACTATTCTAGGAGATTTTAATGCACATCACCCAGCCTGGGGCAGTGGAAGAGTTAATCCATAAGGCCGCCATGTTCATCACGCAGTCACTTCACATCAACTCCTACTTTTAAATGGTGGTTCTCCAACCCGCTTGACCCCGCCGAATAGTCCATCTAGTGCGGTTGATTTAACTATCACCACGCTAGACCAGGCACACCACCTGACATGGCAAACGATTCCCGATTTGCATCAAAGTGACCATTATCCCATTCTGATACATTATGGCTCTAGTACCTCCATCCCACACGCACACACAACGTTCTCACTCAAACGACCGACCCATGGTTTTGATTCTGTCTTATTTTCTAATTATTTACAAGATCATCTCACGCTGAAACATCGTACCCCTTTGTCTGCTTATGCTATCTTGACCAATTTATTTATTTATTTAATCGTATGGTGATACAATACAGAATACAAATAAGACAAAATTAAACTTTAAAGTCCTTCCTTTTCAACCATTCGGTTAGACTAGGTGTGAGATCAAACAAGTCGTCAGGAATTCCAGGGTATGAATGAAGAGGACAGCGTAGGACCAGGTGTTCAATCGTCTGTTCTTCTAAGTTACATTCACACATTGGTGAACTGATCCAGCCCCACTTGTACCTGAAATAATTACAACACCCATGTCCAGTCCTCAACCTGTTGATACGGCACCAGAGGTTCCTTGGTAGGTCAAAACCATTTGGCTTCTTTGTCTTGACCAATGTCATTGATGCATATATAACTATTTATCATTCTCGGGCGACACCCACCCCTCATACTAACAAACGCACCCATCGCCCGCCTTGGTGGGATCAGGAATATTTCCTGTGGGTTAAGAAACGCAACGCAGCACTCAAACGGCTTCGAAAGAATTTTAATCCCTCTAATTACTTCAGTTATAAAAGAATATGTGCGTCCATTCAACAACATTTTAATCTCAAACGACGTGCTGCATGGCGTACTTTTATTTCTACTTTTAGCAGTCATACCACGCTCCGTACTCTATGGTCAACGATAAAAAAAAATGTCGAATGTAGTCACGGGTCCCCCCATGCGATTCCTTAACACGCAGGGTTATGAAACCTTTTATCGGAACCTCACCCCTGATTCCGTCGCTCCATGTTTTTCCCCCAACCCTTATCGCGAATCCCCGAGATTCTTGACTTTGTTACTACCCATCTCGTCCACAGAGATCTGGCAAGTTACACATGGGAAGAAATCTACACGACCAGGTCTTGATGCGGTGACATATCGCATGATTGAGGCTTTTCCCCCTCGAGCCCTGACAATAGTTTTGAACCTATACAATTCCATTCTGCTATCAGGTATAATCCCCGAAGACTGGAATCAATTCGAAGTACTCCCAATACTCAAGCCTAAAGCCGACGCGAAGGACCCCCATAATTATCGCGGTATAATGTTGAGTTCTTGCCTTCGAAAAGTGCTTCAAAAAATTCTACTTCGACGATTACAATGGTGTTTAGAATATTACGATGCTCACCCCAAAACTCAATATGCCTTTGTTAAAAAACGTAGTACTAATGACGCACTGAATATTTTTCTCACTGACTTACTACTGGCGAAAGGACGAAAACAACATACTATAGCCATATTTTTGGACATTAAGGGAGCTTACGATTCGGTAGACCCCTACATTTTATTACAAATATTACATTCCCATCGTTACCCATTAATATTTCTCAGCATTATCCATAATTTCCTAGTACGTAGACGTATATATTTAAGCACAGGTAATGCGGTACTTAACAATAGATATACGTCGCAGGGTCTTCCCCAGGGCGATATTTTAAGTGGTATGTTATACTCTCTTTATACCGGATCCCTGGAAACTGTCATACTTCCGCATGCCAGATTGATTCAATTTGCCGATGACATATTAATATATGCTACTAGATCCAATCTAAACACTTGCAGGGAAGATTTACATTCGGCACTATCGCAGGCACATCAGTGGTTCACAGACCACGGCTTAGTAACGTCACAAACGAAAAACGCGGCTATGATTTTTACCCATAAACGCCTATATGACACGTCGCCGGTGGTATATCAACAAGGCCAAATTGAAGTTGTTCGGGTCGTCAAATATTTAGGTCTGTACATTGATGATAAACTTAATTGGCAATGTCATCTAAATCACATTACGCACAAATTAGAACCTAAATTCCCAGTGTTCAAGGCTCTTACCCAACGCTCATTGGGCGCAGCGCCGTCGGTGTTATTGACGGTATATAAAAATATTTTCCGCTCGGTATTAGACTATGGGAGCGCCTTTTTTTTTTGACATTATGGCACCTACTCGCTTAATCCAGATGGACCGGTTACAATACCGAGCCCTGCGCATCATCATCGGAGCTCTCCCATCCACACCCACACAGGCTTTATTGGTGGAGACTGGCGAAATACCACTCACTTTACGCCGTCAGTACTCGTGTGCTAAATATATATTACAGAAAATGTCACTGTCCCACACACCTCTATTAAACAAATTACGCTTATTAGATGAATATTACCAACGCCATCTCTTATCTCAAGATCGTATTCCCGCGCTTTTAACTATGTATCGCCGTCTCTGTCCGTATCGACAGATGATTGTACAAACACGTCTCAACCCAATGTACACCATCGCATATCAGGTTCACAGCCATCACCCACACATCCTCCAGACTAGTCTCCCCCAACTCACGAAAAGTTTAAATCACACCCCCATATCATTTCCCGTATATTCCATGATATTATTAGTCCCTATCCTCAACATACCCTGTTTTATACAGATGGCTCAAAACTTGCCCACCCACCTCGCGTGGGTGCAGCTTTTTTCGCCCCGTCATTACAAGTTGAGCGCAAATATGTATTACCCTCTCACACTACAATCTTTACGGCTGAAATCTTTGCCCTTCGTAAGGCTTGTATTTATATCAAACAACAGGGTATGTCTCATGTACTCATATGTACTGATTCGCAAAGTGTTCTCCTCGCCCTACAAAACATAATCGTATCCGATAATTGGGTTTTACTTAATTTAGCACAACAATTGTATGAAATAGAAATGGCAGGAACTAATGTCATCTTAACTTGGATCCCAGGACATTCCCATATCTATGGCAATGTTCAGGTTGATATTTTAGCTAAAGAAGCTGCAATGGGTCAGGGGACACGTATTGATATGGCTCTCCCATATCCTGAACTTCTGCCACATGTATATGAACTCATCATCCAAGAATGGCGCCAGCAGTGGAGGGAATATGTACGTAAACACTCAACACCATATACATATTCAATCCTCGATACCGGTTCAGCCGTGGTTTATGCAAGGATCCTATACTCGACGTCACATCACTACCATCATTCGAATGCGATTCAATCATGCTGTCACCCCTGCTTATCACATCAATGCTCGTGCTTCTCCTGTTTGTGATGCCTGCGGTCGCTACCAAGAGATCTTCCTCACATACTTTTCAATGTCCACAGTATGATACACAACCACGGTCGACTCTAGATAGGTCGGAAGGCTGAGACTTGGCAACATGTTCATCAGTCATAGACCTACGCTTGTCAGGCGTAGAGATGGGACTATCGACTGACTAGTCATTCGTTGGAAGAAACTATCGACTAGATATTCGACTACTTTCAGTCGAATGGTTACCTGAATACGCATAGCTCTTAAAAGCGTGTCGTTTCATGTATTCGACTGAAAGTAGTCGCTTCTACAGGTGTATTTTCCAGGCTTGGAATCTGACAGTTCGGCGGAGAACCGTTGAACTAAAGTAAGCGTTGCCACGTATGCTACTAGCCACCATGTGCGTACTTCCATCCTCCCGTTCTTTTCCTCATGCTCATAATATCATTAGCATCTTTATTACATATATTATATTTTTACTCAGATGGTTTTCAAAAATCATAAACAAAGCAATGCTTAAAACTGTTCGGTGCACACTGTAAAATAAAATAATAGCCCGTCAAATTGAGGAGAGGTCTAAAATATTGTAATGAATAGCAATATTACCGGTACGAATACCGGTAGCCTACAATCATAAAGCAAAAATGTTCAAAGCGAAACGACAGAACGTGAGTGTTTCCGTGTTATTTAGCAATTTATATCTCCTGTAGAATAAGTTTCATGGCACAAGAAACATATAAATGTATTACAAAATATACGTTCATTGTATAGGCTATTAACTCACCCTTTACAAGACAGAAGCTAATCACTGGGAAAAGGCTCTATCCCATCCATATCATCATCATCATCATCTCGGTCCTCTCCATCACTGGATCCCGCACTGGTGGGTGAGGAATCGCCGAGTGAAATTATGAGGTCGTCCACAGCTGTGTCAATAACACCTTCACTTTCCCACACTTCGCTTACTACTCTTTCCACATGCAACACCACCTTCGCCCAGTTTTCAGCTGTCAACACCCTCATCCTAATCGCAACCTATGCTGCCATGAAAAATGTTGTCCAAACCATCGCGTCACCACTCGCAAACAAAAAGAAAGCTACGGGTAACCTTTATCTAATCCACACGAACCTAAGCTTAAACTTACACTAATAACGGACACTAATGAATTATAAATATATGTATAAAGTATAAATAAGTATAAATCCTACACGAGAAAGTAATTAACTAATTAATTCAATACAATTATAACGCAGCATGGTCATTGTGCACTCGGGAGGCAACCAAACAAGGGACTGGTCAAGTGACAAGCACGTGGCCAAATAGCGTCATTCAAATTGGCAGCGCTGTATGGTTTCCATGGCAACAAGCCTTGCGTGGGATCTAGTCGTCAACTGTTTTTGCCCACTGGCGCCGAAATGTCAGATTCCAACTCTGGATAATACAACTGTAGGCGGCGTACAAAGCACTGTAAGCCGTTACCCGCGGAGTTCTGTTGTACCAACAGATGAAAAACAAACTTCTCCCTAACCTACCTATTTTTGCAGACGTTAGTTTGGACTCCGCGACACTCGGCAACATGCAATTGATCCGTTATTTATTTTTACTGTGCTTCGAATGGAGGTTGCAGCGTTGTGTATAGTGCAGCCATTATATCCAATGTTGCAATGAGTAAATGTTCCCCGATATTGGTATATGACACATTACCTGTATGTACTCTGAATAAGTGAAGCAATAGAGCAATACTTAATTAAATTACTAGAACTGAAAGGGAGTTCGTAAGTACCGGTAACAATTCCATAGCCAAAATTGTGACGTACCTTTTATTTCTTAGTTGTTTTGCAGAAAATACTAAGAATGTAGAGTTGAAATACAACTTGAACAAGAACACGACAGCCTAGAATAAATACACACGAGACACGACAATAGAGCACTTTAGAACAGTAACGAGAGCGAACTTTCAGTGGAGATGTTGGCAACCATGTGAATACAAACAATTTATGACCAGAACGTAAAACTATGCCAGCGCTCAGAACATGTTAAAACAATTGGGATCAGTTCAGTCGTTTGCAAACGACTTGTTTATGTTACGGTGAGTAGTCGTTGAATTCATTCGACTGTTTTCTAAAAGCAGTCAAACAAGTCGATGGTTTTAACTTTTGTCAGTCGACTGCTGATGCCCATCTCTACGAAAACAATTGACGACCAGAATCAATTTGAGCGTACACGCCCTCCGACTTGCTAAAATGCTATTAATATTGGATCCCAATATAAAATATTTTCTGATTTAATTTTCCTGGAAAATCTATTCTATGTTTGCATCGATCATTACCATCACGCTTTGGGGATAATTTCATAATAGTTTTCTTGTAATTCATTTATCACGCGGTAGAATAAATGAATGAAATTCAATCATAAAATAAATAGAACTCTAAGCCATAATTGGTAAGCCCATGTTCAAGTTGTGTAATAATTCAAGAATGCACCCAATTCTCATTAAAAGTGTATAGACTGTGTTAAGGAGTTCAAACATAACCTAAATATTGAATGCTTAACATTTCCAATGAAATGACATACATATATATTTGGACAACTGGACGTAGGCTATTTCATTGAAAGAATCTACGAACAAGAAACTGTATAAAACTATAGGCACCTACAGCCGTCAAGATGTCCTCACAGTACCCGCTGGAGATTCACATCACCACTCGATCTGTATGGTACCTCGAGATAAGCCTAATTAAGTGCGCCAACTGTGAGGGAACACATAAACTCTTCCATCCCTGCCCTCATGTCTTTGCCACTAACCCCCCCCCCCCCCTTCCCACACAGCACGCCACTGCTCTGACACAGTTGTTAGGCCTGCTACAACAACTCTCAGCCATAACCGTGTAAACTACAGCTAAACCAAACCCAGAACCCCCTAATACACTTCATTTGCAGAGCAATAAAATCCATAACACAACTCCGCAACAGGCTTCACAAAACCTAAATTATAAACGAAAAGACTGCTCCACAAACACCAAATTCAGTCAACCTCCCTCATTTCAGCCACACTACACCTTAAACAGACATAGAAAGTATAGTCATGACCCCTTCATGGAGTAGGCTATTGTCTAAAGACGATTATGTCTCCTTCAACTTTACCGAAGACTTCATTAAATTCTATTAAAAATTTATAAACTCATTCCACAAATCTTAAAATCAGTATACATCCCTCATTTCAGTTACTCTATTCATTAAACGAACATAGAAGGCGTAGCCATGACCCCTTCATGGAGTAGGCTATTGTCTAAATCTAACCACGCATACTACAACCTTACTCTAATTCAAAATTACGGCCAAATGATCCATCTGACTGGGAGGCAAAGGTATTTACCGGCTTGCCTGGGATGATGGGCCAAAAAACCGGTATCTGGAGTTCAAACATAACCTAAATATTGAATGCTTAACATTTCCAATAACTTGGACAACTGGATTTAGGCTATTTCATTGAAAGAATCAACGAACTGTATAAAACTATAGGCACCTACAGGTATACTTAACTTATTAATTAAAGCTCTACAATAAACATACAGCACAATGAATTGTAGTATGAAGTTATCCTGAAGAAGTCGTTTGATTAGAACGATTACTTAAATTCGAATGATTCCATTCGCTTGGAATTAGTTGTTTGCCAACGACTTGTTTCATTCGAATGATTTCCAACGATTGCTTTGGGATCAGTCGTTTACAATGACTACTTAAATTCGAATGATTCCATTCGCTTGGAACTAGTCGTTTACCAACGATTTGTTTCATTCGAATGATTTCCAACGATTGTTTTGGGATCAGTCGTTTGCAAACGACTAGTTTATGATACGGTGAGTAGTCGTTGAATTCATTCGACTGTTTTTTAAAAGCAGTCGAATAAGTCGATTGTTTTAACTATCGACTAATTCGACTGTTTTCAGTCGACTGCTGCCCATCTCTATCAGGCGGGAACGTTCAGTCCTTGGTTCAGTCTGAAAGGTGTTCTCGTTTATCTCACAGGGATATTTCCTTCTATAATTTGTTTCTTATGCTTTGTACGTTTATACGCTTTATAGTAGCGTTCATACTACTTTTCCAAGTGAGATTTTAACTGCAATCCCTAATCGAGGACACACTGACGAGTATTTTTGTACGGTACATGTAATTATCACATGTACTTCATGTTTTAAACTTTGATTTTCTAGGAATGTTTCGGCACAGTAACAATGCCAGATAAATGTTTTGTCCCCAGCTGTAACTTTCAGTTATTGCCACTGTATTGCTAAACTACAATATGGAATAAATGGTTGGGGTGGAATACTTGATTCACATTTAGCTCAGGTAAATACCTGCCAGAATTTCATTCTAAAAGTTATGTACAAAAGGCCACCAACGTTTCCAACATGTGAACTGTATCAACAAAGCATGTTGCTTAACATACGACAGTTGTTTGTTCAGTCATCAATCATATTTATACATAAAAATATGAAGCTCTTCTCTAATGGACAAAAACTTGAAATGTGCACTAGACTTCAAGACAGAACTGGAATAAATATCCCTCGTCGAAACACACTACTTGGCCAAAGGAATTTAAGTTGTCTTAGCACTAAGATATACAATATTTTGCCAGTAAATGTGACAAATAATACCCTGAATATATTGAAGAAAAGGCTTTTTATATGGCTCCTTAGTAACTTTGATAGAGTAAATGAACTTATAAATTTTCACCAACATATTTAAACCAACTCAGTCAGAAACAAGTAATGTATCATCTTTTATTTTCAGTATCCTTATAATGAATGCTTTTACTATAAACTTTTCTTATTGTTATCAGTCAAATACCATGTTGCAAATAAATTAAGAAATTGTGTTCATGAAGCCCAAGCACAAGTTTATCTTATGTGGGATTTACCATGTATTTTTGATACAACATCTGTATATGTACATGTGAATAAAAATGATTGCTCGTAAAAAAAATATTCACAGGCTAGGAATGATGCTGTTGATGTCAGCAAACTTGGTTATGGGAAGAGAAAGTTGCAGACACTTTAGGAAGGAAACAGAAGTTTTTTTGTTTTTTTTACGAGCAATCATTTTTATTCACATGTACATATACAGATGTTGTATCAAAAATACATGGTGAATCCCACATAAGATAAACTTGTGCGTGGGCTTCATGAACACAATTTCTTAATTTATTTGCAACATGGTATTTGACTGATAATAATAAGAAAATTTATGGTAAAAGCATTCATTATAAGGATACTGAAAATAAAAGAAGATGATACATTACTTGTTTCTGACTGAGTTGGTTTAAATATGTTGGTGAAAATTTATAAGTTCATTTACTCTATCAAAGTTACTAAGGAGCCATATAAAAAGCCTTTTCTTCAATATATTCAGGGTATTATTTGTCACATTTTCTGGCAAAATATTGTATATCCTAGTGCTAAGACAACTTAAATTCCTTTGGCCAAGTAGTGTGTTTCGACGAGGGATATTTATTCCAGTTCTGTCTTGAAGTCTAGTGCACATTTCAAGTTTTTGTCCATTAGAGAAGAGCTTCATATTTTTATGTATAAATATGATTGATGACTGAACAAATAACTATCGTATGTTAAGCAACATGCTTTGTTGATACAGTTTACATGTTGGAAACGTTGGTGGCCTTTTGTACATAACTTTTGGAATGAAATTCTGGCAGGTATTTACCTGAGCCAAATGTGAATCAAGTATTCCACCCCAACCATTTATTCCATATTGTAGTTGTGACTGGACTAAGGCAAAATATACAGTTCTCAAGACTTTTGCTGAAAGGATATTTCTGATTCTGTAAAATATATAAATTAACTTTTGAAGTTTATTGGCCAACTTTGATGCATGCATATTCCATTTTAAATGACTATCTATAATAACCCCTAAATATGTAGCATGCATTGACTTCTGTAGGGTATAGCAGTTGCATCTTTCGCCATTGTTACAAATTGGTGTGTGGATCTTCAGTGTTAAATTGTCTGTGGGTTGTAATGTTTTGTTGTGTGAGAAGCATAGGTATTGTGTTTTGGTTTCATTTAAGGTAAGGAGGTGGTTTCTTAGCCATTTTTGGACTGTAGCAAGGGTTTCTTGAGTTCTATTAGAAGTGTCCTCCCAAGTTGTTCCTGTGACTGTGACGACAGTGTCATCAGCATATGAGTTAATCATCGCATTACAGTTCAGCTTAAACAAATCGTTAATATATAACAGAAAAAGAATAGGACCTAAAACTGTTCCTTGGGGAATTCCAATTTTTACTTCAGCACTTCTACTTAGAGTACCTTTGATTCGTACCTTTTGTATTCTGTTAAAAAGAAAGATTTTTATTAGTTCTTGAGGAGTACCACGAATACCTTCCTTTCCAAGTTTTCTAATGAGTATATTGTTGTCTACGGTGTCAAAAGCCTTTCTTAAATCCAGGAACACAGAAATTGTTCTTTTAGAACTATCAATGGCTTTATACAAATAATCAGTAAGGGAGAATATTGCATCTTGAGTACTAGTGTTTGGTCTAAAACCAAACTGATTTGGTGACAATATATTGAACTTATTCAGATAGTTAAGTAATCTGGTTTTGATGCATTTCTCTAGTAGCTTAGAGAGGTGGGTTGTGAGGGAAATTGGTCTATAGTTATTTAACTCTCTTTTATCATCTGATTTATGGACTGGGATTATGATGGCAATTTTGAATGAGTCTGGAAATTGTCCTTTCGTTAGTGATAAATTAAAAATATGGTGCAGAGGTTGTAGAATTTCTGAACTAATTATCTTAATTGTTTTACTAGAGATATTATCATAGCCATTTGCTGAGTTATCTTCTAGAGCAGCTATGTGGTTTGTTATTTCTGATTTTGTTATGAGTATAAAACAGATAGACTGAGGTTGAGATTTTGCAGTGCTATCACGTGCATTTGTGTTGTCAGGTTCCTTTCTTGTATTACTTATTTTTTCAAACCTATGTTACTAAAATAGTCGACAAATTTGTTTGCAATGGCAGCTGGTTGGGATGTTTCTCGTGAGTCTCTGATAAATATGCTGTCAACAGCTGAATATTTATTTCCCTTCCTACATGTTAAATCATTAATATTTTTCCAAAGGACTTTAGAATTATTGGAGTTTGACATAATTTGTTTGGAATAGTACCTTTCTTTTGCTATTTTAACAAGCCTGTTTATCCAGTTTCTGTACAATTTATGTTTCTTAACAGTTTCTGGGACCTCATCACTGTTTGTAGACCTCTCCCTTTGTTTAACAATTTTCTGATGTAATTTGTCTCTTATTCTAATAGAAGTTAAAATTCCGGTTGTGATCCATGGAGTAATTTTTTTAAATTTTGATCTTACGTTATTTATGGTAGTAGAGTGTTCAGAGATGTATTGAGTCAGTAACTTAATGAAACTATCAGCTGCTTTGTAAGCATCATGTTCAGTTATGATAGGTTCCCAGTTTCCTTAGTTAAGGATTTTTTTAGAGTTTCATAATTTATTCTTACATTGTTCAAAGTATTTTCTCCTGTTTGTGGAGTGTATTTTTGAGATTTATTTTGTATGAGAAATGTAGGACTGTGATCTGTGATACTGGTATGCAGAACAAAAGGGTCAAAGTTGCTGTTTCTGTGGGACTTAACATGTATGTGATCGATACATGTTCTGGATTTTGGGGTTATTCTAGTTGGTGAGTTTATGTACGAAATGAATCCATTTGCATGTAATACATTTAAATACTCATTTTTAATATTTTGGGCATATTGCCTTGTAAGATTTAAAATATCGATATTTATATCTCCTATTAATATACTGTGTGTAGCTGTAGGCAAGTGCTGGAGAGTATTTCCTAGTTCTTCTATGAATTTCTTTGGGCTCGTGGAGGGTGATCTGTATATAGCAAGTACCAAGTAACTTTCTTTATTATATCTGAAGTTGAGTAGGCTAGCATTTGCAGCTTTCAGTGTTTTTACAGTAGATATTGTAATATTTTGTATGAGGTTTCCATGCACATATATCTTTATGCTGTCATGGGTAGAATTTTGAGTTGGTATGAAGTATTCATTATATCCTAAAATAGCAAATGGTATATCCTCAATGAGCTGAGTTTCAGACAGTATAATGACATCTGGTTTATGATCAAGTTGATCGAGCATAACTAGCATACTTTCAAAATTTGTTATCATGCCACATATATTTAGGTGCATGATTTTAATTCCTGCAGTAAAGCTAATTAATTTGTTCAAGTCTTGAGTACTGTTTACAATCTTTGAAGTAATATCTTGAAAATTAAGGTCTACTTCGTTATCTGATTTCATACCGTAGTTGTGTCATTTGAGGGTACGTCCATAATTACTTTACACTCACTTAGAAACAAAATTTCATGATGATGATAATTGTTGTTTTAAGGGGCCTAACATCGAAATATTGATTGATCACTTGGCTCAGGCAAACATACCTTCAGTTTCCTTGATTCCCATGAACTGTTGGTAGGTCAGCTGCAGTCTTGATTTGTAGAATCGGGCTGTTTTCATTTTTCCTCATGAAGATCTTCCCGTTCCTGGTCCATGCGAATTTATAATTCATTGCCCGTTTAGAATTCCTGGCAAGCCAATATAAGTTTTTGTTGTCTTTGGTTAAATGTTCATTTACATACACTCTCGAGTCTCCCTTGATCTTGACATCTGTGCAAAGAAGTTTCCCATGTTTCCGTTTTTTGCTCATGATCATGTCTTTAGTTTGGCGGGAATAAAATTTTGCTACTATGAGGGGCGTTTTCTTCTTGCCATCCTTATCCGTAAAGGCTGGAAGTCGGTGGCAATATTCAATGTCCCTATCAGTTTCGATTTCAACACCAACTGCACCTGCCACTTGAGCCACAATATTATACACATTCTCCTGTTCGGAGACTGGTATCCCGGCGATTTCAAGGTTGTAATTCTTAGAGTATTGCTCCAAGTCATTAACTTGCCTTTTAAGATGCCCATTTTGTTCTTTAAGCAAGCCGTTCTCCACTTTAGTGTTGTTTACCTCTAGAGTGAGCTGGTCAATGCAAGATTTTAGTGCGGTATTTTGCTCCAAGAGTTCATCAAATTTTTTTGATTGATACTCCAGAGAGCTACAGACATCCTTTAGCACTTGTTGCATATTGTTAACCGCTTCACATAAGCTTGCGGTGTCCGGTTTGACCTTAGTCGGCTGAAAACTAGATGTAGCTGTTTTGACTGAATTAGGGTTATGTTTGCATTGTTTACAATGCCACAGAATTTCGCCCGGATTTGCAAGCATTGCTTTAAAAACGGCGTTCGTCACACGAGCACAGTTAAGATGAAACATTTCACCACACTTTCCGTCACATTGTACGAAATTTTCATTCTCCTTCAGCGAAACTTTACAGGAGGTACATATAACATTACTATTCTTGGGCGCCATGTTGCAATCTTGATATATTTATGAAATACCAGCACAACCAGAGTATTTCTATAGTGGTAGTAAATTATCTACATACGGTACATGTGTGGCGGAATTTAGGGTTTATAGGCCTACTGACAGTGTAAAGATGTTATGGGAGATAGCCTACATTTTTGCATCACATAACCCGCAATTGCATCTACATACTTCATATTATTATTATAATACCGGCATTTTTTATTACCGTCCTTCAGAGTAGTAAAATACGAATAGAAGCCTAAAAGAATTTTCATATTTTGCTTAACACATTTATGTTGGTAAATTATTTCCGTGTAATTCACGCCTAATACCAGCTGCTTGGCTCTTATAACAACTTTTAACGATCATATGTACGCTATTCATTTATTTCCGATTGTAACACTGGTCATAATAAAAATAAATAAACAGATGTCTTGCTAAACATTGTGCCCAATATTAATTACGTAGTTTTTGTCGCCTTCCTTGCTATAGGTGTATTTTCCAGAGTTGAAATCTGACATTTCGGCGGAGAACTGTTGAACTAAAGACAGCGTTGCCACGTATGCTATTAGCCATCATGTGCGTACTTTCACCCTCCCGTTCTTTTAATCATACTCATAATATCATTAACACCGTTATTACGTTTATTACATTTTTACTCAGTTGGTTATCAAAGATTTTAAACAAAGCAATGCTTAAAACTGTTCGGTGCACACTGTACTATACAATCATAGTCTGTCAAATTGAGGAGAGGCCCAAAACATTGTAATGAATAGCAATAGCAATATTACGAATAGCCTACTATCATAAAGCAAAAATGTTCAAAGCGAAACGACAACACGTGATTGTTTCCGTGTTATTTAGCAATTTATATTTCCTGTAGAATAAGTTTCAAGGCACAAGAAACACATAAATGTATTACAAAACATACGTTTATTGTATAGGCTATTAACTCACCCGTTAGAAGACAGAAGCTAATCACTGGGAATAGGCTCTATCCCATCCATATCATCATCATCCCGGTCCTGACCGTCACTGGATCCCGCACTGGTGGATGAGGAATCGCCGAGGGAAATTATGAGGTCGTCCATAGCTGTGTCAATAACACCTTCACGTTCCCGCGCTTCGGTTCACTCTTTCCACATGCGACACCACCTTCACCCAGATTTCAGATGTCAACACCCCCATCCTAATCGCAACCTATGCTGCCAACACCTGTACAATGGAAAAAGTTGTCCAACCCCTCGCGTCACCACTCGCAAACAAAAAGAAACCTAACCTTAATCTAATTCAAACGAACGTAAGCTGAAACTTACACTAACACTATATAACGGACACTAATGAATTATAAATATAGGTATAAAGTATAAATAAGTATAAATCCTACACGAAAAAAGTAATTAACTAATTAATTCAAAACAATTATAACGCAGCAAGGTCAGTGTGCACTCTGGAGGCAACCAAACAAGTGACTGGTCAAGCGACAAGCACGTGGCCAAATAGCGTCATTCAAATTGGCAGCGCTGTATGGTTTCCATGGCAACAAGCCTTGCGAGCGATCTAGTCGTCAACTGTTTTTGGCCAGTGGCATGGAGGAAAGAAAGGAAGGAGATGCCTTCGCTGCGCTGCCTAGCGCAAGCTGCTGAAGCCGAACGGCTCGCCCACTTTGGTTGCAAGAAAATGGCTGTCCCTATGATTAAAGCCGTAAACCACTCCAACTAGTAATGGATTTTAGTGACATAAAACTGCAATGACAAGTCAAGATTTTTTCTTGGATAGGCAGAACACACTCTGTACATCACGGTACTTGGCACAAATAAGCTGCGTTATCGTTTTAAAAGTCAATTTAAATATAAATATGAGAGCACCTTTGCGAGGCTAGTTTTGTAAGGAAGACGCGGCAAAACGTAATAATACGCTGAAACACTGATTAAATTGAATACAGGTGTCTGAAGATGCGAGTTATACCAAAGAAGGAACATCTTGGGAATTAATGATGCCGAACTAATTACGGTAGGCTATTTAGGCTATGTTTTTATTGGTGTTGAGGCATTCGTCAGTTTTTAGGCCTAATTTCGAGCACAGCCACTTTCACTCATTGGTCGTACACATTTTGATATTCAAGAATACGAACCTCTAAATTAATAAACAGAACAATTAAAAAAGGACGCATATTTGCACAAAAATACGGTATAGCCTATATGTTTCGGTACCATACGGTATTTTCTTTGTGGGGGGTAGAAACTTGACGATTAGCCTCGAATTGATTAATTACGTAGGCCTACCGTAATTATTGACCTACAGCCGTTTGATAATTTGAGATTTCCAGAGGAATGATTTTTATTTTTTTGGTATAGCCTATAGGGTAGGCCTACACATGCTGAGATTAGAATTGAAGAGTTTTTTTTGTAATAACTTATCAATACTGTTATTACGTTTCCAAAGTTGCATAACCGGAGCGCGGTAAAAACCAGGGCCAAAATAAGGTTTAGCCATGCACAATGCCTCATGCAAGTCACAGAACACCAAATACGAGTTAAGGTTACGCCCACTTTGGTTGCAGCGCTTGGCTTCACTCAAACGAGCTCAGGGCATCTCCTCTTCTTCTTTCCTCCATGGCCAGTGGCGCCGTTCTGTCAGATTCCAACTCTGGATAATACAACTGTAGCAAACAGCTACAGTGTTGTGACAAGACCAACTACAATCCTCAGACCTTAATGTAGAAAAAACATGGCGGCGATGGTTGCCCTACCAATAGCTAAGATCATGTCATCGGGCTTGTCACAGTTCGTGTAAATTATTATTTTTACTGGTCCGGGTTCGATTCCCGGTCAATACATGTGAGATTTTCGAAGTGAAATGCCATGTCCTGTGGTTCAGATTCCACGTAAAACGGAGGTCCCATGGCTCATAATCACACGATTCACGGTCACGTAAAACTACAATCTTCCTTCCTTTTATTATATTTACTCACCAAAGAACATGAAAGATATCACAAGACGAGACTAGGTTCCGAAGAAATATGCATCAATAATTTAGACTTACCTGAATTAATTTACCTGAATTACAGTAATTTATCTATATAATGCTGGCCTCGAATTATAGGTTTCTTCGTCTTCACCCAAGGGGCAGCTACAATAGTCTCACTGTTTCTGTGGTTGAATAAGAAGCTTTTTGGCGAGTAATCGCGATTTGTATTTAAGTTCAGTAATTATAGATTAATATTATTAGCATAAAATCAAACAGATTCTGAAGTAGGAGAGAAGAAAGTACCCGGTTATTGAAGTGCTGTCCCAGCACATGCAGAGTATTTGTGTACACAATCGGAATGAGAATAGTTGCCTGAAATAATCGAACCAACGCCAAGAAATACAATTCAATTAAGACCTCTCGTGGAATTGTCTAAAATCTCGGGTAAAACACCACACCGAATTAGTTGATTGAATTTGCAAAGAAGTCGTCCTGTGGATATCAGAATATAATTATGGAGAATACTACACACAAGGGACACTATAATATGTTACCATCTAACCTATTAAACATTCGCTGTTACCGTTTGGAATAGTTGTACGCTGGAAATAGTTGACTTGGTAAAGTAATGTTGGTAGGAAAGCACTATCTCCCCCTTACAGAATTTTCGCGGCACACCATCTCGCAATATAAGTACATAATTGGCAAGTTACTCACAAGACTTGATTACACACATCATGATTAAAAATAACTTGCAAGTTGTAAGAATCACAAAAGTATGAATAATGACGGAACACAATGAGTTCACTGTTTGGCACAGGGGAAACATCTTCCATAAAACAGAAGTTCACTGTAATATTTGGCGTGTATACAAGGCAGTGTATATCATCTGCCGGACTGGTAAGGATTTACGGAGACACATGTTGCTAAGCGTTCAACGTTCAACGTCAACGGTTTGGTCTAGCCGTAGATGCTCATTGCGTTTTCCCTTTACGCACTTAAGTTCGACACTACTGAACTGTACTAAGCTATTATTATATTGTCACTAACTAGCAAATCATTGCGGTGTATATTCTTGAGACACTTCTATTAATGCTTTAGTCTTAGGTACCTCAACATCTGCAGTAAGTGACACAATGTCATCGGTCGACTGAACAATCATCACACAAACAAACTAGTCCATAATAAGCGTATTATCACATATTTACACCCGATTGCAGTACATTAACGCGAACTGGACTTTACAGACATACTGAAGACACTAAAAATTACAGATGAGCGATAGTTTATCCCAACCTTCATCAAACGAAGCTAATCAAAGTTAATATTGTATCCCAGCAACGAATGTAAACAAACAATATGTTGGGGCTTCAGCATAAGCCATTTTCACACTTTCGAGACCAACTACAATATTCAGACCATAATGCAGGTCTCGAAAGTGTGAAAATGGCGTATGCTGAAGCCCCGGCATATTGTTTGTTTAAATTCGTTGCTGGGATACACTATTTAGCTTTGATTAGCTTCGTTTGATGAAAGTTGCGATAAACTGTCACTCATCTGTAATTTTTAGTGTCTTCTGTTCGCGTTAATGTACTGCAATCGTATGTAAATATGTGATAATACGCTTAATATGGACTGGTTCGTTTGTGTGATGATTGTCCAGTCAACCGATGGCATTGTGTCATTTACTTCGGATGTTGAAGTACCTAAGACTAAAGCATAATAGAAGTGACTCAAGAATATACACCGCAATGATTTGCTAGTTAGTGCCAATATAATAATGGCTTAGTAAACTTCATTAGTGCCGAACTTAAGTACGTAAAGGGAAAACGCAATGAACATCTACGGCTAGACCAAACCATTGACGCTATCTTGAACGCTCAGCAATATGTGCCTCCGTAAATCCTTACCAGTCTGGCAGATGTTCTACACTGCCTTGTATACACGCCAAATAATACAGTGAACTTTTGTATTGGTCAAGAAAGATGTTCCCATTGTGCCAAACAGTGAACTCATTGTGTTCCGTCATTATTCATACTTTTGTGATTCTTACAGCTTGCAAGTTATTTTTATTATGATGTGTGTAATAAAGTGTTGTGAGTACCTTGCCAATTATGTTCTTATATTGCGAGATGGTGTGCCGTGATAATTCCGTAAGAGGGAGATGGTGCTTTCCAACCTATAGTACTTTACTAAATCAACTATTCCCAGCGTACAACTATTCCAAACGGTAACAACGAATGTTTAATAGGTTAGATGGTAACATATTATCGTGTCCCTTGTGTGTAGTATTCTCCATAACTATGTTCTGATATCCACACGACGAATTCTTTGCATTTCAATCAACTAATTCGGTGTGATGTTTTACCCGAGATTTTAGTCAATTCCACGAGAGGTCTTAATTGAATTGTATCTCTATGGTGTTGGTTCGATTATTTCAGGCAACTATTCTCATTCCGATTGTGTACACAAATACTCTGCATGTGCTGGGATAGCACTTCAGTAACCGGGTACTTTCTTCTCTCCTACTACAGAATCTGTTTGATTTTTTTGCTAATAATATTAATCTATAATTACTGAACTTAAATACAAATCGTGATAACTCGCCAAAAAGCGTCTTATTCAACCACAGAAACAGTGAGACTATTGTAGCTGCCCCTTGGGTGAAGACGAAGAAACCTATAATTCGAGGCCAGCACTATATAGATAAATTAATTCAGGTAAGTCTAAATCATTGATGCATATTTCTTCGGAACCTAGTCTCGTCTTGTGATATCTTTTATGATATTAGGTGAGTAAAAATAATAATTTACACGAACTGTGACAAGCCCGATGACATGATCTTAGCTACTGGTAGGGCAACCGTCGCCGCCATGTTTTTTCTACATTAAGGCAGGGCCGTGGAGAGCGAGTACGGGCCCTAGGGCTAGGACTTAAGGGCCCCCTCCATATTGTTTCGTCCCGGTGATATTGTGTTAATATCAAATTTGCCATTTTAATTTTTAAGGCTCACTAAAACACTTTGAAATTTTTATTTACTATTTTTTGGAACGTACTAATTTTGTTTATTCTAATGTCGTTTCTGTTGTATTGGACCGAACATTTTTCTCTCTTTCATCACAAGAACAAGTTCAACGCCTTTCACAATCGTATGTGGGCTACTGAACTTTGCGAAGGTTCATAAATGTAGCTTAACTTAGCGGCTTTTAGTTGAAATATTATTTAGAAACTTTTCTTCCTAAAAGCAGTGGACTCTTTACTATTTATCTGGCCGCCGCAAAGATATGAAGATAATGGTTATTTACATGTTCTCACTATAGTATTTTGTACCATATTCAATTTATTCAGATACATTGAATATAATAAAATGTCAAATTTGTTGGCAAATACGTAAAATTGTGTAAATGTGTTTACTCTGGGGTTTTCTACTTTTACGGGCCCCTCGGCAAGACCGGGCCCCGGGGCTGCAGCCCCGTTTGCCCCTCCCTCTCGTCGGGCCTGCATTAAGGTCTGAGGATTGTAGTGTTGGTCTTGGTCTTGGTTGTGAGGTCGAAACTTCCGACCTTTCTAAAGTCGACCATGTACACAACGCTTTAAAATGTACGCTTCTCTTTTCTCCCTGGGTTTTCAATTACCGCTCAGTTTGACGACTTTTAGTTGCATACTCCGGCGGTCCCGCTGGTTGATATCCTCACCAAGTTTTTATGTGACATTCGAGTTATTTTATAATTTTCACCTTTTTTGTGATCCGGTCTTGTTTGTGTACATGTAATTGTCAGTCACCAAGATGGATCACTTCGGTGTGATCTTTGTACCTTTGTGTCCCCTGTGTTTCCTGATATTTTTGTAGTTAGAAACTGTCAGATGATGTTACACCGTGTTTTCCTCACTATCACAGATCCTCAATTTATCCTTGATGTTTTGGTCTTTTACTGCCCATCACACGGGCAGTACCCATCTTGCCATACGCTGCCGAAGTCGACGTCACTTCCGCTCCGTTGCTAAGCAACTGGAGCAATACATCATGGCTCCCTTGTAGCTTGCTTCAGACTTTGAGCCGTCATTATTTCCTATTTGTATCGTATAATACTGTACATGCATGGATGTCCAGGGGCAAGAAAGCATAGAAAAGTATATTTTCCACAGTAATTTAACATAGTTGTCCAATAAAGTTGTAAAATATTGCGTACGAGATGCACATTAAGTCTTAGAGCATAAGTCGTAGAGATGTGGCCTACGATATTTACCTTAAATTAAGTGAAAACATGAAAATATAACATTTCTGGATATTGTGAATCACGTCCCGTATGAATGATCAATACTACGGAAAATAAAGTACCGTAGGCCCTACCGGTAAGTGACGAATAAAATGAACTTAAGGTCTATCAATGCATAAGGGAACAGTTTAAAATATTTGGATGAGAGTTTAGGCCAAATCTCATCAACGGCTATAGAAGAAACAAAGACTGCATTTCAATACAATTTGTGTGTTTACCACAGCGCCGCGTTTGTTTGAAAACGAATCAAATTGTCAAAGCCTAACCTGTGTGCTCAATAACAGGTTAGAGAAGTCTACAATTAAGGCATATCGTCCTACCTCGTTCTAAATAATGGGACACTTTTCCTATCCTAGCTCTAAATATTAGGCCACTAAAACTGACATGAAAATATCCGAGGCTCTCACCCAATAAGTAGGCCTACACCAAGCTGATGACCACATTATCACACGGATTAATGTTACACATTAGCTGGTGCGCCACAAAAGAGCTAAATAGAATTAGCTGGTATATAGAGATTTAGAACAACAACGAAAAAGCCACCCTGCATCTTCACGAGCAATCCTTGCAAACATTCACACAATATGTGCTGGACAGTCAAAGTGGTACAAGTAGCCTACTTGGTATTGAAGTGGGCCAAAGAGTTGATGTAGAGAAATGCTAGTCCCGGTACCATAACGATGATCCATGTGCTATGATACTAGATGGCTCACACAGTTTCCAGTTACCAAATTGAATAGGACTTTCTACTAGCAACTTCAAACCTTTCCACAGACCACATATTATGCTCAGTTTGCAAAAAATAAAATACGGTATTTAGGCAGAAATTTTCAGTCTAGAATAGGCCTAATTGTTATTTGGAAACAATTCACTGCTTAAATAAATTAAGTGAAAAATCACTACTCAGAAAAGTTGTGGGAGAAAATTTATTGCTGTTAAATTAGTGAATCAGATGTAAGGTTATGTAGGTTGTCCTTTATAATACTTATAGTACAAACCATATTTAATTACAACTACACTGCCCACATGAACCAAAAACCCCTCTATGTGACATATATGTCCTTAATATCTCTCTATATTAGCTATACTGTATCCACTAAATGATGTTATAAATAAATATTTGTAATTTGTGGAACCCGCCATGCAATTCTTGCCTCGGGAGTGAGGTCGACTTTATTCATATTATCTCGCAAAATTCTGGTACTTTATCAATAAAATTTCACTTCTATTTTGTAGCTCCAACATTGTGGATGATCTTCACGGGAGGCGTTTGCCTTATTTCACGCATATTACACCTTTTTATCCACAAAATTCAAGACACTGCGCAGCGTTAATGCAGCTTCCTATGTATAAAAAACCTAGCAACCAGTTGTTTGGGTCCAATGTGGCTGCGCCCATACGGTTGCTAGGCGCGTCACTTCG
Organism: Meconema thalassinum; assembly: GCA_946902985.2. Taxonomy (NCBI): domain Eukaryota; kingdom Metazoa; phylum Arthropoda; class Insecta; order Orthoptera; family Tettigoniidae; genus Meconema; species Meconema thalassinum. Next base: position 185,567,152 of record OX336393.1, read on the forward strand.
GCAGCGTATTGGGCGAAGCCGATGCTCATGAGCTCATGTATGTCCAGTAAAAAGAAGAAGAAGAAAACGTTTGAAAAGATATAGAGGCGTGAGAGATTGCCGTTTTTAAATATTTGATAAAACGAATGATAAAGATTATTAGTACGGGTTGTTAAAAATGCGTCTTTGCAGAACTATCCTTCACATTCACGAATATGTTTGTAAATCCAGTAGCAACTCGGCTTATTTGCCGAGTGACTTGTTATCGAAATATAGACATGTTAATCTTGTTAGAAGGTACTGTCACAAAGAAACTACCTCACCACCGACACACGAGATAATGAAGGAATCTAAATATAAATCGAACGTTGTAGCTCCAGGTTGGGGAAAGTATGAAGCATTCAAGGATGAAAGTGCTCCTCTAATTTTGGATATTGAAGAGGAACGATTGAAGTCCTTCACACGTGTTCAGAACTCCTATGAAGATGAGTTTTTGGGTGTTAGTCTTGAGAGTAAGTGATTCTCTTAACTCTCCGATTTATGATTTAGAATTCATTAAACAACTTCAGTACTAATTGAAATCCCTTGGGGCAGATGACATAGCTGTTCCGCCCCTTAAAGCAACAGTACCTAAATTAAAGTCTAAAACTTATTTTCAATGCTGTTCGTAGTACGAGCACCCTCTGGTGCAATGAGTTTTCCTAAGATGGGATACACATACTACACTTAAGTTCAATGATAATTAGGCCGTACTATCAAATTAATGCTTGGCCATAATCTTCCTTGTTATTTGGGAATAAGTTAAGAATGCCTGGCAAGGATATGGTGACGTGCTATAACAAACTCTTCTGAAAATTATAGGAGCTTGACAGTTTGCCAATCAGCTCGCCACTGTAACCAGTGCAGTGCTGTATTCTGACGAGCTCCTATAAATGTAATATACGAGACCCACCTAGTAAATAAGTTTCTTCAGTTCATCAACAAAAGAAAACATAATTCCATGAAAAACAATTTGGCATGACAGGTACGGCAAATGCTGCACTATTTTTGCACATACAACCAGAATTGAGACATTTGTCTTACTGCGGGATTAAATTTTGTATCACTGTTTCATAGGAGTCTGCCACCAGGAATATGAACCAGTGTGCAACAGCCATCTGCATCTCTGCATCATATGTGTAATGCCGACTGGAGAGGAATGTTTTAAGGTGCAAGAAAAGACGGAAATCACTGGAGAGTGAAATCTGGGCTGTAGGGTGGATGGTCAAACACCTTCCTGCAAAACTGTTGCAGAAGAGCTGTTGTGTTAGTTATTGTTGTTTCAAGGGGCGGAACTACGAGGTCATCTGCCCCTCAAAGAGCTGTTGTGAACCGAACCATGTGTGGCCAGCAGTAGGCTAATCATGCAGGAAAAGAACACCTGCACTGAGCATCCTATGTCGTTTATTCTGAATGGCTCTTTGCAACTTCTTCCGAGTTGCACAGTAATGTTCAGCGTTCACCATCTCATCTCTGCCAGGAACTCGAACAGAACACCCTTTCTGTCTCGGAAGACCATGCACATCACTTTCTGCGTTGACAAAGTCTGCTTGAATTGGGCCCTGGTTGGAAATCCACTGCGACGTCAATGCATTGATATTTGGTTTCTGGGGTGAAGGGTGTAACCCACATTTCACCCTCTGTGATGATCTGGCCAGACTCTCGTCGTCGTCATTGTGATTCTGTTCCAGAAATGTCCATGGTGATGCCATGCACAATCGTGTTGGCACTGCTGAAAATGTAAAATAATATACACGCACCCCCTCGTAGCAATGAAATAATCCTTCCTCTTGATGAAATGATAAATTATTTTAATACATTTTTGTGATTTTTATAACAACTGACACCGTCTTAAAGGTTGTGTTCTGCAGTTGTAAAGGAGTTAGTAGGCCTAATCATTCTCATAGCCTAAACATAAGGGACGATAACTATATGTTAGTCCCCTTAAAATAGCCTTTATCATTATTATAATCATCTCTAGCATACTATGTGTTGTGGCCACTTCATAACTACTGTTATTAGTCCACAAAAAGCTTGCCACGGTGGGTGAGTGGTTATAGTGTCGGACTACCAACCCCAAGATTGCAGGTTCGCCCCTGGCCATGGTAAGTGATTTTTGAAAGGCGACAAAAATCACGACACTCATGTCATACGTTGTTGGCATGTTAAAGAACCCATTTGAATTCAGTAGGCCGTGTTCAATGGCAAAATTAATCTCGGGATTTTCCGCCAACACAAAGTTCCACCATTCTCTACTTGAAAGCGCTGTAGTGTCAAGGAGTTTAGATATCTAACCTCCTTGACTTTCATGGCGTTCAAAGGAACGACGAAATTCGACATGCAAGCTACCCTCTGGGTGTCAATTAGCAAAGCTTGCACCAGGCACCCGAGGCCATACGATATAATTATTATTATTATTTAGTCCACAAAATATTATCTGATGGCTCATGCGCAATTAATGAGTTACGTATGCAGGCGAGTCCAAAAGCTGCAGCATGATTGAGGGGGAGGAACGTTCATTTTGTTAATTGCTACACGGAAATGTCCATATCGACTCTCAGTAATTGTATTGCATGTTGGTGTGTGCACAGCAGCTGTGACCCTCTCCACTACCTTCCTTTGGTGCAGATGACCTCACTGTTCCACCACTTACAGTTATTTGCGATAAACAACTGACAGAACAAAGAACACTGAGTTGCCAACCGAGTACTCTCTCGGCTAATGTGGCGGAAGGTCAAACTGGATAACAAAAAGCCGGATAGGCCGGAGTTCTAAATTCTCTCTTCCGATCCAAGCCGTACCATTATGCTTACACCTTTCAACACCATTTTTCAATTTCTGCTCGATTTTTCTTCCAGTCTCCAACTGTACTTTTTCCTGCCCTTACCTCCAAAGCAATAGTTTTGGCCGTTACCCCAGAATCTAGTCGCTTTATAGGCCTAGCACATAGTTTCTCATCTATAGTCATTACAACTTTTTTTTTGTTTAACACCCATTCTGCAATCTTTCATTAAAATAGTGTACTGTACAGCAGAGCGCATAAAATTTACGAACGTACGCACTTTGAACTTGCGATAAACAACTGACGGAACAAAGAACACAGAATTGCTAACAGAGCCGCTGTGTACGTGTGTTCATTGTTGTTTGTGAGCGCTGAAAGAAGGCTTCTGTGTCCTGTTTGTTAAAGAGTTCTTTTCCGATAACGTATTAACAATACTGTACTATACCTTATAATTGTGGCTCCACATGTGCCAGAAGTACAAGATATGCATAAAATATTTTGAAATACCACAAAGGGTTCTAGCAGGAGCCCCCTAGTTAAAGCTTTGGAAAAGTATTGGTACTGTATTAAGTAGGCCGGATAGCCGAGAGTCTACTGTACCTTCCTTCTCCTCTCCCATCTACTCTCTCAGGTTTGAACAGGTTTGCGCCATCAGGTAATAATAATACACTGACCGGCAAAAAAAGTGGAACAGTTAAAAAAAGTAATATAAATAGTATAAATCTAGCCTTGAAAAAGATTTAATCACATTTTAAAAGCTTTTCATGCATTAGAACAAACATCCGTGAATAGAAATTGATAATATGACATTTCTTAGGGTGGTTTATTACCACCAATTACCCCCAATCCTCGATGAGCCTATCTTAATGGTTTTATGGCGGGAAGCGGACTGGAAGCGTTTAAGGTTTATGAGTGTTGCCGCTCGCTTATTGTTGTTCTAGGGATAACAACTGGCACTTGTTGAACACGTGTGAACCATTGTCACACATTTTAGCAAGTTATCCATTTGCAGTTCACACTAAAACATGCCTCTTAGCCGTGAAGAAGCTGCACAGGCAGTTGCATTGGTGGAGGATGGCCGCAGCTTCCGTTATGTTGCTGAGGTCATTGGATCATCTCTCGGTAGCATACATCTTGCAGTGCAACATTACAGAGAGCTCCGAACATACGACAGGAGACGAGGGTCAGGCCGTAGAAGAAGCACAAGTGCCAGGGATGACAGATTTCTCACCCTCCAAGTTCTGCGTGATCGGCATACCACAGCAGTTCAGGCATGAAATCAACTGGAAAATGTCAGAAATGTGAGAGTGAGTGAGCGAACAGTAAGAAGAAGGTTTGAAGAAGCTGATCTTTCGTCCAGGAGACCTGCACGTGGACCCGCACTCGAACGGCATCACAGAGAGGCGCGTCTTCGCTTCGCAAGGCAGCATCTGGGATGGACCCACGAGCAGTGGGCCTCTGTTCTCTTCACTGACGAGAGTCGCTTTAACCTTAGATCTCCTGATGGAAGAGAAAGAGTGTGGAGAAGGCGCGGGGAGAGGTACAGCCCTGTTGCTTTCTCCTCCAGGACTCCATTTGGAGGTGGCTCGGTTATGGTGTGGGGTGGCATCAACGTTATGGCCCGCACTGAGTTGGTGTGCATCGATCACGGGATGCTCAATTCCCAAAGGTACATCGAAGAGATCCTGATGAACCATGTGATGCCCTTTGCGCCTTTCATTGGTCAGAATTTAATGCTGATGCAGGATAATGCCCGCCCTCATACTGCTCGCTGTGTTGTACAATATCTGCAGGAAGTGGAGATTCAAACCCTGGACTGGTTAGCTCGTAGTCCTGACTTGAACCCCATCGAACATGTATGGGATACGCTTGGAAGGAACGTCAGATAGCATGACCACACCACCTTGGCACAACTGAGAACATCGCTGCTGGAGGAATGGGATCGCATCCCGGCAGATGCCATTTGACGAGTTGTGAACAGTATGCCTGAGCGTTTACAAGCTGTCATAGACGCTAAAGGTGGAAACACCCGTTTTTAGTGACCAGTGTTCTCTTGCAGTGCAGTGCAGTGCAAACATTAATACTGTTTTGTTTGGCAATACGTTTGATAAACACCAGCCCAAAAGAGCATTACTAAAAAATAGAAAATTGTAAGATTTGCAAAATGTAACGAAATTTGTGAGTTAAAGCGTGTTGTAAAACATGATTCGGTATTTTCTGTTGCCAACCATCTAAATTTACATGAATAATGCAAATATTGGAAAACCGATACATTTTAGTGGAATAAATTAAGAAATTACATAAAAAATTAAAGTGTTCCACTTTTTTTGCCGGTCAGTGTAATTGCTCTCTGCTATACACGAGAAAATAATGTTAACAATAAGAGAGAACAAATTTACTCACAGCTAATGCCCGGTGTGCTGCGCAATGGACAATCGCTCCACTTAGGTAACACACCATTAATATCCAAGTTACTACAACTGTCTGATTAACTGTCACTAGGTAATAGAAATAATCCACTTCTGCACATTACTTTTATTTGCCCACATCTCCAATTACAGTTTGCGTGTAACCTACATAATATATATTCACCGGTACTTCTTTTGCCACCATTCTTTGTCATCAACATAAATGATAGAATGAGAACAAGCCGTTTTGCAAATTTTTGCACACTTCTTGAGAAGGCACAAATATATGCAAGAGACATAATATGAGGTATACAGTAGCCTCGATTATTCGTGGTGGATGAGACCAAAACTACTTCAAACTGCAGAAAAACTCTGACTTAAAAAAAAAATGTCATTAAAGAATCATAAATAGGAAATATATAATATTTATTTATTGCAACTACGTAGCCAAAATATATATATGACATACAACGTTCGATTTTGGTAAATTGACACCAGAGATGTTACCATCTGTTTATTCTATCATTCATTCTATTTCTTTAGTCTTCGGAACTAAGTTCCATTAGTGATTTGTTGTTGTTCTTACATAAGAGGATGTGATATTTGTCACATTTTTTGTTGCACTGTTTACACACACATTGTTCAGACATGATGTGATATGATAAAATACAACAAAGTTATAACAAAAATTATGTACCTAACGTAGACTGTGATTGTCTGGCAGGTTATCTTGCTAGGGACCTATGGCTTCGGGCAAGTCAGTTCTTTTAGGTAGAGTGATAGTCTATTTGGTGGAGGAAAAGCCACTCAAATACATAAAACAGCATCTGTTCTCCAAGTTAGGAACAGCAGCAGTAGTACGGGAGAATGTCTGAGGTGGATGATCACGTGAGTGACAGTGGTAAAGACCAATGAAAGGGAGGAGGCAGTAGTAAACCATTCCTGTATCTTATCAAGAAAACTGCATGGAGAAAATTGTTGAAATGAAGTTCCAGTTATAAATTAATGGAATATCAAACTATCAAGACTTAAATGCAATGACTTAAGCATATAACTGCCAAAGAAACCTGAACGAATGCATACACTACAAGTGATCTTGCTGACCCTAATGAATTCAAACAAAGATCTGGCATCGACACAACCGGAGCACAATGTAATTGATATGGATAGTTGCCTGTGGTTGCTTGGGCTAAAGTGATTCTGCTCCTTACTGCACGGCAGCACCAAAACGCCAAGTTAGAAGTTCAATATCTCGACTATAAGCCAGTACGCTGCCTTGTGCTTGCAATACTATGGAGACCGTTTATTCAATTTTGGCATTAATAATGATATCCCTGCCCATTGAGCCAACCAGACACCAAACATATTCGTAACTAACACTCAGATGTTGAAAATGTCAGCCTAATTCAATGTAGCCTATGTATTAATTTATTTAAGGTTTTACTAATCCCTGTTGTGACATTTCCAGGAGGAGTTGATGGCGTTTTTGACATCGATGAACTTGTGGTGTTGCTAAAGAGAGAGAATGCTCAAGATGTGTTTGTAGCAAGTCTTCCATCTGAATTGAATTATGTAGACTTTATAGTTGTCACCACTGGCAAATCACAAAGGCATATGAAAGCTTTGGCTGAGTTTATACGGAAAGTTTTTAAAAAGAAGAGACATGCTACTGACCAAATTCCAAAGATTGAAGGAGAAAATTCAAAAGATTGGATAGCAATGGACTTAGGTAAGTCATTACTTGATCAAGAACTACGACAGCAGAAGATTTATTACCTTATTCCATATAAGTTTGAGAGTAATTACAACACGCCAGAGCCACGAAGAAGAGCTCTTACCTATATGAGCACACTACCTTCTATTGAAATATTCATGTTTTCATTCGTGCTTTAATTCACCAATGCATTTAATCCAACATATATTCAAGAAATTATACAACTATGTTGCCTAGGGCTAAGCATATAAGAGCTAGTCTTAGTACATAAACAAACATTGAAAACACACTTATGAAGGGGAATGTAATTCAGTGGCAAACCAGGTAGACAAAATTAACATTTAGGGCCGGTTTCACCAGCTCCGCTTAACGAACTAAGGGTGGTTTAAACTATCCTCAAGGATGTCGCCCGTTGCACCATACCACAAGCAATGGCTTAAACTAGGCTTAGATTGAGCGGCCGTGCTCGGTGGTTTAAGACTTAAGGATGGTTTAATCCGTTCACTCATACGCCAAAATGGCGGCCGGCCCCATTGTGTCTGATCCATATCTCAGTAGGTTGGAGGTGTTGTTATATAATGTAGTGAACGAAATAATAAAAAAAAATATTATTAAATGGTTTATAATGACGGCACAATACACTGAAGAGATATTTTCTTCCGTGTGCTCATTTGCTAAGCATTAATATCTATACCTGTTGATAAAGGCGTAACGTATATCGTCATCTGTGGTTGAGTGGATAACATTACAGACTCCCGCCCGGAGTGCCGGGGTTCGATTACCAGCGGGGAGGATTATTTTTGCTTGGCTTTTATTGTTTTTATTGTTTTATAATTACTCAGTCGTTATAATATAAAGCATACATAGTGTGGATTTTGCGATGCAAATTAAATATATACGTACAACATTCTTTCAACACGTTGCCACAGGGATTTCCTTCACGTTCCTAATACAATTGCGGTAGCTTGTACTACAGATATCATAGCTTTTGACAACGTAAAATGAAATACTCTTCTTTATATTGTCAGTAACGCAATGTACATTTTTGGTTGTTAAACTAAATATTAGCCCAGGGACGGATGTAGAAATCTTTAGCCAATGACGAACTAGCCTATTGTGGATGCTTGCAATACAACATGCTGTGTCATATATCATTAGAAAATACGCACTATATGTGCTTAATGCTATAATATATGCGTATTTATAAACAAGCGATATAATGAAAACCAAGTAAGAAAACATAACCTTCGCAAGATACGACCACCTCAATGTGGGGTGTAGTCAATAACATGTTCAGGAAGTAGGCTACCGTAATGATAAGGAAAATACACTGCATTATATTTCAACAACGGTTTTCCCAGCGTCTACTACAGCTGATGCTCACGTCTCGCAAACACAGTAGGCAATTCTTTCTACAACTAGTAATGTATTTTTGGTCGCCAACCCCAAAAGTAGAAGAGCTGTAGTCGTGGAAAATTATTGCGACGGCTAGAAACAAATGATAACCGTGACCAACATAACAAACAAAATCAATCTCGGAGGATCAATACTGCCGAAATTATTTCATATTATATGTATGATGCGAATACAATAATAGCGTTCAAATAGCTCCCTAGATACTTAAGTTGTCATTCTTTCCTTATATCGCATATGATCGTTACGCAAGTAATTCAGCACGGCTGGGATTATGTTGGCATAACGGTAAGACTACGTATTCTTTGCTGCAGGGAGCATTACTCACGCAACGAAGATCTTTGACTCCCACCGTAAACTCAGTTCACCTAAGCGAAGTACGAGACGAGTTGGTGCAACACCCAGCCTTAAGCCGTCGTATTTAAGATCGCTTAACCGTAAACCACCCTTAGCAAAGCAGGGTTTAAGCGGCCTCGTGGTGAAACCGGCCCTTTATAATGTAGACTAGTTAATAGTAAAACTCCCCAAGTTCATTCAAAAAACAGGAAATCATTCATTTATACATTCATATATTCAAGCAATTATTTATTCATCCATAATTGACTCAGAAGATCATAAACAAATTGAAATGAAATAGAAATGTGGATATATACAATATTTTACATCCTACTTCTGAGGTTTTACAGAACAGTCGATGGAGATTCAAAGTGAACATCCTCTACAGTGTTGCTCTCTATCGTGCTGTATTGTATGCTGATTGCATCCAAATCAGACATGCATTTTTGAGTATAGCCTATTCTCATTCTCACCACATCAACGTACAGATGACCTCGTAGTTCCGCCCCTTAAAACAACAAGAACTAACTAACGTACACTTTTTTATGGTGATTTTCTGAGGGACGTGAAATCCCAAGCCGACTAGCAACTGATTGAATTCAATTCTTCAATCGTTTACCAGTTTCCAAAGGAATCTCACATAACCCAGTGTGTGTCAACTGCTACCATACATTGTTTTGATCATAACCATATTGGTTTGTTGAATGCTTCCATATTGACTTACAGAGTTATTCAAATGCTACCATACATGTCGCAATAACTATCGTACTCCGTTCTATGGTGTGGCTGTCCAGCCCTGTAGCAGCCATTTAAATTATGCCAATTACATTTTTATGGAAAGGTTTCCAGATCACATTATAGGATTCTAATTTAAGCTAGGCTAAATAAGTAGCCTATCTTAAATAATTTGGAGAGATTTTTCCAAAAAATATTTTTAACAATAATTTCTTTCAAAAATCCAAACGTCAAAATATGCTCGTCAGACAAGAATATTTTTAGTGCTGTTTCACTATTAAGGAAATAATTAAACCTGAGTCCAGGGTTCCTATTCAGAGAAACTGTCAAAACTTTGTATTTATTAATATTCAATATCAGTTTCTATATATTACACCATTCACTGCATAGATTTAGTTCCTCTTGCAACAACTCACTATCGTTTACAATAAGTAGGCTTAGTCTACAGATAATCATATAGTGTAAGGTTGTCAGCTAACATCAGACACCTAGAATTTCAAATTATGGAAGAAAGGTTGTTCACAAAGAGTATAAAACAAGTAGTTCCGTGAAGAACTAAACAGACTAGGCTATTTTCATATAACCTATTATATTAATTGCCTCTATCAACATACAAATTTTCAGTTTGATTGCTGTCATAGATTAATAGATATTGAGAACCGTCTAAGTATTTCGGATGGTCGCCATGTTAGACTTTAATATATGTAGACCATAGAGTTATGTACTATTAGATGAGAATTATTGTGTACGTTCGTTATTCAAACGTTGATTTCGATCGCATGATTACAACACAAGAAATAAAAACTTAATTTTAAAATTTTGCACAGCCACTATCTTGAGGTCATGTAAACAATTGAACTAAATTAGATGTTAGTGCATTGCAATTTGTATAGTCATTTGCTGTTCCAAGTTTCACTTTGTTCGGATGGTTAAATCGTGAGGAAAGTCTATTTAAATGTTTCAACTTCGCTTGGCCGTCAGGTTCGTTTTGTAGTTAACAGGTTTTTGAAAGTCGCATAGGTGAACGTCTAGTAGTGCCCTTTATCACCGTACAAAATTTCAGAGTGATATGAGTAATAGTTTCGGAGATATAGAATGCCGGTGAAATATTTCGCACGGCTGCCATGTTGGATTGGTGAGACGTAATGAAATTTGAAGGGCACGATCGGGGTCGGCCGAAATAGTACTATGACCTTACCGAGTTTCATTGAAATCGCTCCTGCTGTTTAGAAGTTATTAGGGGGGGGGGCACACATGGACAAAAGGTGATCTCATAAGCCTATTTTTCATAAATGAAAATAGGCTAAAAATAGGTACCACAATACAGAACCCTGAGAGACACCAGAAGTAATTTGAGCATATAGACTTATTAATTACTGACTGATAAAGATAGCCAGATATGCCATAGTAAAAAAAAACTATGTAGAAATAAAGTAGTTCCTCCTGTACGTTGTCAAAAGCTTTAGAAATGATATTAGTACTACAACTGTTTTTGAGGCGAGTTGGACAGATATATGAAGGAAGACAGCTAGGTTAGTAGCTGTGGAGCACCTTAGGAAGAAAGCCATGATCCAGTTCAGTGGTGAATTATGGCACAAAAATCAATCCTATGCTCTGATGATCAATTTGCAGTAATTTGTGGATACCCCTTCACTGACGGTTTGGTTGAACAGAATGTAGAGTGGACAAGATATTTTATTATTTTTGTGGAAATAGCATCAGGACTGGGAGAAAGAACCAGTCCTCATACAAGATTTTAATTCTAGGCTGCCGATGTATTGAGTGCCAATACAGATTTGGTCTGTGTTCTAACAAGGTGTCTACCCTTTTGCAGAAATGTTGATGTTGTTTTTCTGATTTGTAATTAGCGTTCTCTTGCCACTAAATAATACCAGACATGACAGTTGAAACTCGGAAGTCAACAAAAGTCACATCAGGGAAAGTCAATACTTTACCATATTTTTTTTTATAAAGAACAGCAATATGTAGGGGTTCACCTTGTCAATACATTTTTGTTTTAATTTTTCCTAGAAAAAATAATGTAAGTGCCAGCAGTCGAGGTGGGAACTATTCTTTGTTCATTAGTGTCACACTGTCAGCCTGCTTGGTTGACAAGTGCAGTCCAGCGGGTAGGATATGACTCAGCTCCAGTAGCTAAGGCATTGTTCTCTCCATGGCGACATGAACTCCTGATACGCTTAACTGTGCAGTTGCGAAACAATTAGAAACTCGCCATTCTTAATTCGTCCATGATTATTAATATTTTGTTCACAATTCACAAGATAACGCCTGTCTTAACACAAGTAGGGCATGCAGTGCTGTTTGAATTGTGCAGACCGCACTTTGTTATCACTGTGTCCCTTTCAATGTCCTGCAAGGCTCCTGCTGCAATAAACAACAAACACTGATTCAGCCAAGTTCAGCGGCACTCATATCTTAAAAGACTAGTAATAACCTATGTTTGTAAGTTAACATAGACCGAACAAAAGAAAATAAAGATACTTTTCAATCTTTTTATAGGGGAAAATATATTAAAAATAATATTTTGTTCTAATGGCTACTAGAGTCCTGAGTCCTAACTACAAGCTTGTTAAGTTGGTGGCCCTCTTACCTATTGCTACATCATGTTGTATGTGCTACTATGTTTCAGATGGTACAGTAGCTCAGCACTAAGAAGCTTTCCTATGGAGCATAAACTCATGGGTTCAAACCCACCAGGCATCTCTTTCTTCTTTGCCACTTTCCCTTTGCAGAAATGCCCGTTCTTCGAAAAGAATTTTGTACTTATTGACAAAATAAAAACTCTCACTATCACATATTCGTAATGTAGTTATGCTAGATAACGAAAATATAAACTATTAAGATAACTGATGAGCCCAGTGCACGTTTCTTTGAAAATTTAATTCATTATGGTTACCTGCCAAGAGAGGTGTAAGATACAAATGAAAAAGTTGGCTTGTAACCTAGCAAAATTTCTTTACACATTTCATTTATCAGCAATAAGTTGGCAAGATCATAAGGACACTTACTATAACACTGAAAAAATATTTGTTGCAGCAATATAGTAACTGATAGACAAGTAGGCCTATACATAGTTTATTTAGAAATAGTTATTAGAAGCACACCTAGTCTATTATGAGTATAATTGGATACACACATTACATAACTGTTCTGTGCAGTATAAAACACAAGTTATTAAAATGTAACTACAAAATCTTTGGAGGGTATACTTCTGAATTTCATGGGACCAAGATGGAACAAAAGAATCATGTATCCAATAGTGGATGTATCTTAAAGCTTTTCTAGATAAGCATGTGTTCTAGTATAACAATAACTTCAAAATTCTGAGTTGATTTTCTGTTTACTTTTTTTATTTTAGGAAATATTGCTGTCCATATATTCTCCCAGCAGTCGAGAAGTATTTATGACCTAGAGTCTTTATGGTCCCTGGGACCGGAGTATGATGCACTCTCTAATAAGCCAGAGGATCCATTGGTACAGTTACTGGAACGTCACTCGGTATATCTTGGCGATCTACGGCCTACGGAAACTCTTGGTTAATAGTTATAAGCAGATTCTTGTGATGTACTGTGTATAGATTTGGTCGTATCATAATAAAGTTACATTATTTTATTCATAATATTTTCCAGTGTTTTAATAGGTACCCAACACTTAAATTAAACAGTATTGTGACAGAAGTGGGTGTAGACAACACAAACATTCTCCCATAATATCAAGGGAATATTGGGTGGCCTCTAACAGCCACTTCTATCTCAGAAAAATCGGGTTAGTTATAAAAATACTAAAGCATTTCAAAACTTCAACCATAACCGAAGTGCACATCTTGCCAATGTCTGGAAATTGGCCTAAAAATATAAGAAGCACACAAATAGCTCCACCTGTCCTGTGCAGTCTGACAGTACACAGGGAGCACTATAAATATGGTATGGATGACATGATGATGATGATGATAATTGTTTTAAGGGGGCCTAACATCTAGGTTATCAGCCCCTAATGGTCTGGGTGATAGCAAAAATGTCAATGAAGTGGAAACCAGAACAAAAATTAAGTGAGAAAGAAAATACTTACAAAAGGGAATTCAGATGGAAACTACTCACAAAATGGAGAGCGTTAATACTTACAAAAAGGAATTTAGAACGAAAATATTCACAAAAGGAATAGATTGAAAAATACGCACATAATGTAGTGCCCCCGAAAATTGAATTATTTTGATACAAAATGAGAGTATTTTCCGTCCCCATGATAAAATTTAACTAGCAAATATAAATCCTGGAAGTGTGACACAAGAGAGTCGTGTTACAAGCTCGAGGCAGTGGGAGAGCCCGATCACGTGATATATTGCACAATAGATGCTTCTAGAAGGTTGAAATTGGCATAGCAACAGTGATTTAGCCATGAAATAAATATTGTTATAAATTATGCTATTGGATCCCAGCCCAGAGCCAATGAGAAGAGGTCTTATTGAAGACGGGATTAACTTCAACTACATAATTTGGTGAAATTATGCATTTAGGCCCTTAGAAGAAGATTTTCTTACTTGGTAATGGAGAGAAAATTAAAAGAAAATATGTCTGATGCTTTAAAAACCGCAGATCGGTTAATCTACGCAGTAATAAGCATTAGTAATCTACGCGCTAAAATTATGGTGGGAGATTGATATGGCCGCCAAAATTTCGACTTGGAGAGGGAGATCCAAGGATCGAGGTTTTTATTCCAGCAGTCTTTGAAGAGTGAGGAAGTGTTTTTTATTGGGTTAACGGAGATTCCAAAGCTTTGTCCGAGTGCGGCGATTGTTGACTCGTGGAGACGCTAGGTTAGCAGGGTAGAACATTGGAGATTACCGCACTAGCATTATAAGCGAAGTTGAGAGGAATATTGAAAGTAGAATATCTTCTATATATTTGAGACTCGACTTCAGCCAAGTGAATATATAGAAAGTACAGGTCAAATATTACATATTGTTGAAAGTCGAGAGTTCTAAGTCGCACCATTTCGACGAAATAAGCCTGTTAAGACAGTTTTTCAAAAGTGTTGGAAATAAAAGCTGAATATCATTTTAGTTGCAACGTGAAGTTGGCGAACGCAGTTCAAGTGAACAGTAGCGGAGAACTTTAAACATTGGCGCAGCAAATAAACATTATCATAATGATTATCATTATTCTTCGATTAGTTTCATTCGACATTGTAAACATTGTTGAAATGATGAACTAAATAGTCATGCGCCAGAGACATATTTAATGCAGAGATAAGATACAACAATGGAGCTTCAATAGACAACGTATTGCAGAATACAGACGTAGTGTACGTTCCACCTTGTACATTTTCGTCTGTCTACGAACACTAATGTAACATCGATAAGCAATAGAAATAATTCATTCACCGTCTACATGAATATTTCTATACATTATTTTTCAACGATGAGGCTGATATATTTGCGACGGAGAATAAAGATTCCACAGAAGATTATCGTCAAGATGCTAGGGTATCCCAGCAACAACAGAAGAATTTGCCAGAAGGATGTCGTTCGAGCCCAGACGGAGGTTAGTGAACACCGGAGAGGGAACGTTTTCCTATCTCTGAGGTCGCAGGTCCGAGGTTCTCAGTATCTCGAACTGAGGAAACACTTAAGTATTGTGTAAATACTTACCCAGATCTTCAAGATATCGTCCAAATAAGGTAGCAGTGTCATTTACTTATAGAGCTTGATTAGTGACATTCTGAGCCGACTTTCTTACTCCATATTTCACATTTTATGTATTTCAGTGTTCTCATGTATTTTACACTTCAGATGTTTGTTAAGTTTTTATGCTTCAAGATTATTAGAGATGATTGCCTTTCATCTATTATTTTTCAATTTTATTCTACAGATCAGTTGTTGAACTGACATTAAAAAATGTTGTTTGAGGAATCAGATTGCCTCATAGAAGACGAGTCGTTTCGACTATCGAATTTTAATAATTTTATTTGAACCAAGAATTCAGACATTGTGCCATAAGTTGCAAATTAAATTCTTTTAAACTTAATTTGAGCACTTTAATGTAACAACTTCAACTTCAAGAGCAGAAGAAACATTGAATGATATTGTCATATCATTATTGTACATACATTTTCGGCGATCTAGGAAATACTAGTCGTTTGATAAGACCGAAGTCTTAATCCCTATAGACATTCTTTGTGTAGAGTGGAAAGACATTACGAAATTGACAAACCTTTTCATTATTTGTAAAGCTGAAGGCTTTGTTCATTTAATTGTTAAAGAGGAAATATCTATTGACAGAAGATTATTCAAAGCTAGTTTATCCCGGTCAAGATTGAATTCTATTTGACACTATAAATAACATGTGTGTTATTTTACACTATTTGTGTAATATCACGTCCTAAGGTAGACCTCATATTGCAACGATATGCAATTTAAAGCTTGATAAGTGAGGTGAGACAGAAGTATTATTTTTATTACATGTATTTGTGACAGACGAGTTAACAGTTAATTATCTTTTTGTGTAGTAAACTTTAGGAGGTCACTCACGACAGTCTAATATCGTTCATTATTATCGGAAGTTTCATTTGAAGAACTAAAGGATGTATAATAATAGATCAGTAGTCATGTGTAACGACACTGAGGGTCATGCCGTTATTTGAGAGAAGTTCCTACAGAAGAAATGTTAATAACAATCCATTTTTGGTTATTGTTTAACATAGTGGATGATAATTGTTTATGCCATATATACTGTTATATGAGGATTTGTAGAGCTATGGTGAGCTCGTGCGAAGGAGGTTCCGCATTTTAAGGGAAGTCGATGAAATTGTTGTTCTTGGATAAGAAAAGGCATGGATCTTGATAAGAGTCGTTGTATACAAGAAGTCCAGTTCATGTGAAGTAACGTTTTAGCTGTGTTGACGGAAGGGTTTAAGCGGAAAGCAATTAGAGAACGATTGTCTACTCATGTCATTGATACTATTATTAAATTTTATTAAACCTGGAGTTGTGTAAATACTGTTTTAGATCCCTTATTTGGGGGTGGATCTAAAAGGGAGAGTTGTTGTATTAATTTATAAGGTGGTGCCTAAAAGGGTAGCTTCCCTTGTCGGGGCAAGCTGACCAGTGTAGAGTGTTGTGGTGTGCTAGGAACTAGGGGGCGTTCCTATAAATAATGTAGTAGTGTTTGAAGGGACGGGACCCACTGCGAAGGGTCGCTGTGCTAGTCGCTCAGCTGACTGCTTATTATGTAATTGAATCTGCTTGTATCAGCCGAGTGGCACGCGCTGCTCGCTTGCAGCCGGGCCGGCTCGGGGAATACAAAAGTACTTAAGTTAGCGCTAATAGGCTACCGTCTGTCACGTCTTGCCGTGACGGGAGTAAGGAAGGGCGTTGGGATGTAAAAAGGAGTATAAACAGTAAAGCGTGTGTAGAGTGTAGACCAAGTCTAATAGTCTAATAGTTTTGAGTATGAGTCCCTTGTAGGGAATAAGACTATGTTCACAATGTGTACAAGTGTTGGGTTACAGGTTACAAAATAGGACTCTGAACACGATTTGACTGACTCACCTCGGTTGACACCAGCGTAGCCTCGGCCGTCTCGATGGAGCACTGACAATGGAGAGAGAGTTTGACCTCATTAGGACGTCTTCTTATACCTTCTGACGCCCTGCTGTCAGCAATGTATTGGCCCAGTTACTAGTATGTCGGTATTTGTAACCATTGTGCAAGGACTGGGCTGCTTTTAGAGTGGCAAGCTGTCCCTGCTAAGTTTTATGGATGTTGGGCCGGCTTTCCAAGAGTTGCCATTTAGGGGATTTAGCCAGATGCCGGGGGGATGGTCTCCAAGGGGTGCATACCCCTGGGATACTGTACAAGCGTCTTCCTTCATTTGTTCGCGTCCTCGCGAACGGGAACGGAACTGGAGGTTGGGATGTTGACGTAGTGGTCCTGGAAACCCCCTCGTATCTCCTGGTGGCGTCGTATCGAAGTGTGGGTGTGAGGTCAGCCCGTGTTCAGAGGGGAAGGTTATGGGATTTACAGATATATTTATACGCTGATATTGACATTGTGAAAAAGGAGATTAACAAAACAAAACAAAATTAACATTGCGAAAAATTTGACATCGAGAAAAAAATTGTCATTAAAAAAAAATTGACATTTGAGAAAAATTTGACAGTAAAAGAAATTTGACATGTAAAAAAAAATTTTGCCCTTGCTGTTGCTGGCATATGGCTAGTTTCAAAAAAAAAACATGGTTTCTGATGGTGATTCTTTACGTAGTTTTGCAGGGAGGAAAAACCCAGGGCCGAACGGATGATTGCGTCGTCCGCCCTATCTTAGGGAAAAAGTGCTCCCTGCAATAAGAAAGGTAGAAGAAAATAGAAAAATGGGTGTTCCAGGGTATAATTTAAGGGAAGTATTCAAAAGACATTTATTGGTTTGGGGAAAACGGAACACCCAGACAAATGGGGAAGTTAGAAGAAGGAAAAATGAAAGAAAACAAATCATACACATTATGTACATTGGCATCTTGATAAACAAACAAAAATATATAGTATTTAATGTACCATGTTGCGACTCTGACATTTAGGGATATTGTCGCTTTCTAGTGGAATAATTGTATGAAGTTTATCCTTAAAATTATGAATAACCTTGACCTTATGTCTAGTGGAATACTTGTATGGAGTTTATCCTTAAAAATTATGAATTACAATGGCCTTATATCTAGTGGAATACTTGTATGAAGTTTATCCTTAAAAATTATGAATTACAATGGCCTTATGTCTACTTAATTGCGCTAATCCCTTATAATTCTAGTTTTTGTGAGGTACCTCGTTGTTATCCTTTCTAAGTACAATTTATGCTAATAGCTTTACCCCCTGTGGGTGGGCGCGGCTATCATGGCGACACAACCCGTCCTGTACATAAGGAGTCCGCGTTGTGTGGCCGTATGTCACCTCTCATGTTAGGTGATATGTTTCCTAAATGTTGATCCGACCTGCGGTAGGGTATATCCCACAGGCATATCTCCCCCGTGGTGCGGATTTATTACCTGTAAGCAAGATGTGTGTAGAGGGGAGGAAATTGTGTGTGTGATTGGGGGTTGTCAAGACGTGTATGGGCGTGGGCAAAATATTTACAGGGGGCTATATACAATGTCGCCACCTGTTGGTAAAGAAAATAAATTAATGACATGTATGTGTATATATGGGGTGTTCACCCTTGTTATGCGGCCTGTAAAACATGGTATCATGAGCCTGGTGCTCAACCCAGGGTTGCTACCTGGTAGCGGCTGCCGGTACCCATTGGTCGGTTGTCGGCGCTGGACCGATACCTAGCGGGATGTAAGAGAATGTAACATGGTATATATATATATATAAGCATAACAGTAGCAATGATATATCCACAAGAAATCTAGAGAGTGCCCATATTGGCGCCCCTCTCTACGCTGATAAAAATAATGTCCATACTTATGGAGCACCCTATACTGGGAGCGGGCGTCCCACGTTGGAGCTCATGGCTGTAAATCACGCAAATATAAGATTAGTAACACTGTCCATATGAAATTGTTTTACTCCTGTCTACCAACGTGCTAGTGTACTCCTGTCTGCCAACTAAACTTATGTCTACTTATAGACTATAGATATGAAAAGTGGCTCCAAATATCGCCTTAATCTAGTGTTGTCTAACCTAATATATTATCCTAACATCATTTATCGTACTATGTTATCGGGCTTATCCCGGTAGCGAAATGTTAGTTACCGGGTGCCGAGATATTCTATCTTAATCTATTGTATTAAAATGTGTTATCTTAATGTGTTGTCGGTCTTACCCCGGTAGCGGAATTGTGGTTACCGGGTGCCGAGATATTCTATCTTAATCTATTGTATTAAAATGTGTTATCTTAATGTGTTGTCGGTCTTACCCCGGTAGCGGAATTGTGGTTACCGGGTGCCGAGTATATTCCACTTTGATTATGCCTATTGTACTGTATTATATATTATCCTATATTATGGTGTATTGTCGGACTTACCCTAATGCCGGGTTTGGCGGTCATCAGGAGCCGACCGGCGTTACTTAATACTATCTGTCTTAATTATGGTCTAATAATAAAAAAAAACTATTACTAAGCCGAGAAGGTTGCCTTAATCTATTGCCGAAATGTGCTGCGCCATACCTGGCAACAGCGGTGAATAAATTTGCTTAATCCTAGGTTGCGTGTCAAATGCAACCGCCTTACAACTAAATTTGGCCTAGGACGATCGCCTGGGGCAATTAAATCCCCAGGACACCACCCGCACGAGCCCCAGAAACACCGGTTGTCTCTAGGGTCGCTAGATTCCGTCCCCTTAACTCTAGGTGTCGACGTCTATTACTAATACTAATCTATCCCCAGGCGGCTTACGGTGCCACTAAGCTAACCGTTTCGCCTGCTGTAACTTCCTTGTTCATGACCGTTTGCTGTTCCGATTTATCGTAATTGAGCCGCCCACTTGGCTCCTGTGAGGTGCGCGCACTGCCCCTCTCTTAATGCCCTCTGGTTGCCCGTTGCGTCGCCATTTATGTGGGCATTGGACAGTGTGGTCCAATGGCATAATATTGTCTTCGCCTTAATCGGCCGTCGCAATCTGCTTTTTGCAGTAATATTTGCCTCTATGGGCCGCCGTAGTATGCTTTTTCGCATTGATATATAAATTTGCATCTATGGGCCGCCGTAGTATGCTTTTTCGCATTGATATATAAATTTGCCTCTATGGGCCGCCGTAGTATGCTTTTTCGCATTGATATATGAATTTGCCCCTATGGGCCGCAGTGTGTTTTGCTCCAACGCACAGGAGTTTTGCTTCCCGCTATGGAAGCCGTGCCTACTTAAATTTAAACTTAACTAGAAGTCTAGTCATAATGGGGTCGTCTCTAGGGATAGTTCCCGAGGCCGGCGCTGAGTGAGCTATTTCTCCCGCCATCCTCAGAAAGTCACCCTGCAGATCTCGGCTTCGATGACCGGGACACATAGTGGGTGTAACCTTCTCCGATAAGGGGGATGGGCTAATATGCACCCCTAGATCTCGATGTTTGCCCGTGTCCGGTCCCGAATGCTTTGACCTCACGTAGTTCGTCTGTTCGGTCTAGTCGTCAAGTTAAGTGGTTTGTTGAGCCACTGGGGGAAGGGTCCACATCGCCTTCCCCAGCTCTGCTCCGGTGTGGTGCTCCTGACCTTTGGCTTACACCGTTGTCAACAATCATATCGTATCAGATTCCTTTGTAAGAAAAAAAAAATGTAGCGTAACCTGTGTAAATGGTTTAATTTCTGTGTAAGATGTAAAATATTTTCAGTGTTGCGGGGTTGTAGATCTTCTAAGTACATAGGCTACTTCTGGCCTACCATCGCTACGTCAGCTTTCCAGCAATAATGCTTCCCTTACCTTAATGGAGGTGTTAGTAGGGTCTGGAATGTCAGGTACCCTGTTATTAGGATCTGGGGGTAGTTACTTGTTGAGAGGGCTTAAAGTATGGTAGGAAGGGTTTGCGCACCTTTGGGTTCCACGTTAGTGGTGGCCTGAAACCGGTGATGCCACTGGGATGCTTCTATAGTAAGTGGAGTGGGGAGGTAATTCCCGGGATTGCAAAAATACGAAAGTTCATGCAGGTTTGATATTAAAATCCCTGGTAAATGGATGGGATACTCATGCATGTGTCTGGATATGAAGTTTCTGCCTTCATGTACGGATAGGTGTAGGATGGGGCATAATACCATATGTTCCTTTCATGCGGGAGAGTTTAAGTACTGAAGAATGGTTAGTATATATCTATGGCCTCCTCTCTCATTTGGAGAGGCGCATTATGCTTCTTTAATGTTTGCTGACACACCCCTAATACTCAGGTGTTAGCATCGGGACGCAAGGCGTAGCATGCCTGCTTTTTAGACGCATGAAGTCCATCAACCCCTGTGTGTATTTTGTAATGTAGTGTAGCTGTTTTTGGTCGTGTAGATGTGGTTGCGTTGTTTATGTTGGGCGTGAGAAGGTTATGGGAAGGGAGTAAGGTGGTACGCTGGTAGCCTGTTCTCCTGTCGTCCTCCCTTGGTCCATGCTGGCTTTCTATCCGCGCCTTGGGATAGTAGAGCTGCATGACCTAACCTGGTCGGCCATTTGCAGTGTAGATGTGGCCAGTGGTCGTAGTGCGACTGGTCATGTGCTAGTCATCTGTAATGACTCCTATGCCTTGCGATTGATAAGAGAAGTTATTAGGGGGGAGATCTTGTCTGTGTTTGCTCCTAATTGTTGAGTGCGTGTGCGTGTGTGTGACTATGTACCGCTACACCACGCGGACGGTTGGTCTGTTGCAGGCCAAGTCGTAATATGTATCGCCTGTGTGGGCAGAAGGCGCCCGTGGCTTGCCGACGTCCTCGCGAACGTGCCCTTATAGGCCCAAGATAAGTTCCGCTGTGTCACGTCTTGTCCATTGCCAAATGTTTTTGCAGTGTGGAGAAAAAAATGTATGGTGTTATAATTGTTATGTGTTTGTGATTTCACGGTCACTGGCGATACGCAATAGCGTCTAGTCATCGCAGTATTGCAGTGTAAATAGTTTACTGTCAGCAGTTGGTATGTGCTTTTTCTGCACGTGCGCAAGTGTGGTCATTGTTTTAAATTCCTAGCGGCTTAATGTAGCAATTCGCCCTAGTTATGTAATGGCATTGTGTGGCCATTGTTTTCTAAGACTTGTGTCTTGCGAAATTTTCCTACCTGCTCTGGGAAATGTATTCGCTATGTCTGGTGTAATTCGAAATTTTATGTCTGGCTTTGGTGGGAGGAAATGTAGTATTCCCTGTTCATGCATTTGTATGGGCCAATTTCGGTGTGGTTGGGAGCCTGGATAACTGCTTCCCCTTGTGTCTAAATTTTTACTGGAACTCAGACCCGTGACCTTATGTCATTCTCTGTGTTTT
This sequence comes from Meconema thalassinum, assembly GCA_946902985.2. Lineage (NCBI taxonomy): Eukaryota > Metazoa > Arthropoda > Insecta > Orthoptera > Tettigoniidae > Meconema > Meconema thalassinum. The sequence goes on from OX336393.1 coordinate 185,589,508, forward strand.
ATGTTTGCGTTGTGTTACAGGGCTTGGGGCTTTCCCAGTGTGGTTTTTGCTTGTGTTTCGCGTACCAAAAATACCATTGGATAGTTAGTTTTTGGTACGAGTGTGGTGTGTGGTCATGGGTTCGAATCCGGTTGTCTGTAAAGACTTGGTGTGATCATTTCCGTGCCGCATATATTATGGCACGTTTCCGTGGATGTGCAATGCGCAAATGAAAGCATGCATACCTGTGTAGAGTTTGTACGTTTTTGATTTCCCCTTGTAGTGTAATTTTGGAAGATATAGGGTCTGTGAATCGGGCGTGAATGATGCCGTGCGCTCTGCTCTGAGAGCTGTTGTCTGTAAGCGTACAGTTTATCACTGAGGCCTGTGTTATTGCTGAGCATGGCGGTATCGGATTACAATGTCCTGTGCGCACGCTCGTTACTTGTCTTGATAACGCTGTATGTCCGGCACATGTGTTTTTAATCGCTTACTCGCTGTGACTGCGATGAGTGCTTTTCGCATTGTGACAGAAAAGAGGGGAATTTGTGGTTTAACGTGACCGTATCTGGAGATCATGAGCCACGGGATTTCCGTTTTACTTGGAATCCAAACCACAGGCCATGGCATTTCACTTTGGAAATCTCATACGCGTTGGCCGTACTTGTAGAAGAACCTTCCCTTAACTACATGTGTGTCCCCAGATTTTGTGTTACTGTACCGTGGTTCGATTATGTCCCGACAATGGTACGAAATGTCATTATGCCCGCGTGTCTCCGGGACAGTTCTGTGGGGTGTTAGGATCGTATCCCGGCGTGGTCAGTGGGCTATTTCTTGGCCCTCTTTTCACGCCTGCCCGTGGGATTACTTCCTTTCCTTTTGGCAGTATTTCCGCTTTTACGTGTACCTATGTATTAGATATATATATATGTTTAACTTGTCCACCTTTCTTTCATCGGGCCTAATGCCTGCGTCATAGGAAAAAAAAAAGAGCTATGCCCCGCTCTGGATTAAGAGAGCACTTTGAAAGAAAATAATAGCAGGTGGCGATAGTCTCTAAAAATTATGTCGTGAACACTATAAAAAATGTTAAAAATAAAAAAAAATGGTGCTTGGGACCTGAGTGTAGTATTTACCATTTTGGTAACGTGAGTACTACTGTAATCTGGTTACGTCTCAGGGGAATCTACCGACACTGTCTAGTACACATTAGGAAGGCCATGGCAAGACGTAATTGATACGCTTGTATCCACGTCACGAGCAAAGCCAGTGCACTATGGGAGTCAAACCTGCCCTTCAAAGTAATTGCAACTCACCAAAATGACAGTGTCTTGTCCCGGTGTGCAGTTGGGCTTTTCAGTTGGCTAAAGCACACCTCACCAAATTTTTGAAGTTAGTTTGAGATTCTTAATTCCTGCCACACTTACGGCTTTCGCCCGCAACAGGAGAATCTATCAAACTGTGGAACCCTAACATAGAACGTTTAGTCATTTCTACTTAGAAAGACTCACTTAAGCTTTATGCTGTGATTTTATGCTTAAGTTGTGTTCAAAATATCTCTTTTTCGGCCTGAAGCCTGCTTGGCTTCCACTTGGCTTAGCATATTAGAGACTTTACGTTATGGCGTTACCCACTTCGCCCAATAACCATTGATGGCCTGAGAAAAAAATGCCATGGTTCCGAAAAAAAAAAACAAGAAGGATTTAGAATTGCTCCTTCTAATTTGGCTATGTTGCACTGTATATACGTAAAAATAAGAAAGAAAAATATGCAATTTTATGTTTATTATGTACTTGTTGGACTATTTTGTTATCGCCCCCGTGTAGAAGGACTTATGTGGCCTATAATGTTGGTGTTAGCGATGTTAGTTTATTTCTGTGGCCCTGGTGGAAGTCGTTATCCTCTTTCGAGCTTCAGTGCTCAGAAAGGTGAAGGGTTTTGCCCTGTTATTAGATTATAGGCCTCTGAAATCCACTGGGGTGTTCCTTTGCTACCTTCCGGCGGAATTTCTAGCAAAGTAAGCTTTGGCCTGCTTCCACCGTGGCGCGTGTCTATAGGTTTGAATGTACCTGTATTCGAGGGCCTAATTGCGCTTGGCGCTGCCCTAGTAGATTTTACGGGAGTGTGGATATATTTGACTGCGTTGTTTTGTGGGGTAGGTGAGAACACCTTTCCTAATCCCCGTGTACTGTGTGGTAATGCCCGGTCAAAATGTTCGTGCGTATATCGTGCACCCTGAGGGCCTAATACCGGTGTTCGCCTTTGTTCTGGCAAATTTGCCCTTTGAACTGGCGGTAAAGGTCGCTTAATGGCTTGTGTCTGGCCTAGCAATGTGGTGGCGTGTAGTCTGACCGCTTTTCGGCCTGTGGCCACGGCCGACTCCTGCCAATGTGTTAGCCTATCTGTGTACGTGTATGTAGGCTTTATGTACTGTAGGGCGGGCTCTATGTCGTCAGCCCATGACGTGGTTATGTCTCTTTGTTTCCCTGTCATATCATGTGTGTTTAATGGCCCTGGCTTCAACTCCCTCTCATCCCTCTGTTCCGAGGGGATTGTTCTAGGCTCTGCCCCTCGGTTTGGCAAAATTGCCTTCCGATCCGGAGCTGAAGGACGTGTGTTTGTGTTAGGTTTATTTTGTAGTAAGTTGGAGCCTAACCTGGCCGTCTTCTTGACTGTGGCCACGGCGAACTCCTTCCATTCTGTGGCAGTACGTGGCGAGAGGGACATCCTCGCAAATTGTCGAGTCAGCGTATCTACGCTTATGTCCTCTCTCGGCTGGGCTGGTGGCCCTACCATGAACTCAAAAATGGCCTTATTGGCTTGTAGCTCACGGTATTTGTCCCAAATTTGGGTGTACTGCCTTATTGAGGCTCATGGCCTGCTTGTAAATTACTGTATTAATGTATTAATATTTCTGTGCTCTGTATTGTTTTGTGGCCGTTATTTGGAGAAGCGCTTGGACGCGAATTAGCTCCTTGTATTGGGCGTGTAAACTTGTGTAGTGCACCCTCATTCTCTCGAGGGTTGCATTATCTATTACGGGACCATGTGTGGTGATTAATTGTTGGTATATTCTGTTTCTTTGTATATGGAACCTATTGAGGTGTTCATGTGTGTGATTCAAGTGCTTATGTACGCATCTTAATCGCGCTGTCCTACCCTCTGACGGGGTGTATGGCTGTTTGCCCTGTATTAACAGCTTGACTTTCTGTTTATTTGTCATTGCTGCATTGTACTTTTCGCACATTATCAATTTAACATTGATGTATGCTTGGGCGCTCTCTTTGGGTCCCTGTGACCTCTGTCTAATCTGGTCATAGAGATCGTCATCGTCTGGTATGAGCTGGAACTCCTCCTTTAAGAGTAAAGCGGTTTCCTCCCATGTGGCAGCTTCTAGTGTGTCCTCATGGAGCTCATACCACGTCATGGCCGCCTTCGTGAGGTAAGCAGGAAGGAGCCGTTTTCTAACTTCCTCGCTCCAACCATTGATCCGAGCCGTTCTATTGAAGGCCTTGAGGTATTCCTCGGGATCCTGGCCTTCCCCCGTGAACTTTGTGGGGTGGATCATGGGGTACTCAGTGTGTCTATTCATGTCGTTCTCGGCTGTGTTTCGTTGACTGTGTGTCGAGGTGTTTGGGCTGTTTGGAGGGGAATTAGCCTCGCTTCCCGTGTAGGACACCTGTGTTACGTTACCAGGTGGCTCGTCACCTGATATGTCTGTGCTTATGGATGGTGTGTTGTCGTACTGTGCGGCGCTAACTATGTGTACGGTTCTGTCTAAATCCTGTTTTACTGTCTCCAAAATAGTGTGGATGTCAAGAACCGCTTCTGTCGTGTGATTATCGGCTTTAATAGTGTCTGTCTCTAATAGCTCTGAAATGCGCTCGAGCAGGTTACTGGCTTTCTGCTCTGTGATCTGCAGTTGCTGTAACAATAGGGGATGGAGTGTTGGCAGGCAATCTACCTCACTATCGCTGGATACCGGCGACTCTTGTGTGTGTTCACTGGCCTGGGACCGTGTAAAATGTATAACTTGTGCTGCAGCGGCAGGGTGTTGAGCACGGATCTGTGCTGTGTGGAATTCAAGGTCCCTGAGAAGTTGTACTGCAGTCTGGTCAGTTATTACGTCACTGTTCTTAATCTTTAGCTTCGGCAGGAGTGGAGTTGTACTAGCCGACAAATGGTGTGCAAAGTCTCTTAATGTAGTTCTAAATGTGGACATTTAATAATAAAAAAAAATGTGTGACGCAATATGAGGTTAAAAATTTTTTTTTCTCTATTTGCTTGGCTTTTTGCGGTACGGAAGGGGTCGTTTTTCCTACGAGGGCTCGTTGATTGAGTCCCGTTCTACTGTGCGTAGGATGGCGCCTCCACCAGTGTTTTAGATCCCTTATTTGGGGGTGGATCTAAAAGGGAGAGTTGTTGTATTAATTTATAAGGTGGTGCCTAAAAGGGTAGCTTCCCTTGTCGGGGCAAGCTGACCAGTGTAGAGTGTTGTGGTGTGCTAGGAACTAGGGGGCGTTCCTATAAATAATGTAGTAGTGTTTGAAGGGACGGGACCCACTGCGAAGGGTCGCTGTGCTAGTCGCTCAGCTGACTGCTTATTATGTAATTGAATCTGCTTGTATCAGCCGAGTGGCACGCGCTGCTCGCTTGCAGCCGGGCCGGCTCGGGGAATACAAAAGTACTTAAGTTAGCGCTAATAGGCTACCGTCTGTCACGTCTTGCCGTGACGGGAGTAAGGAAGGGCGTTGGGATGTAAAAAGGCGTATAAACAGTAAAGCGTGTGTAGAGTGTAGACCAAGTCTAATAGTCTAATAGTTTTGAGTATGAGTCCCTTGTAGGGAATAAGACTATGTTCACAATGTGTACAAGTGTTGGGTTACAGGTTACAAAATAGGACTCTGAACACGATTTGACTGACTCACCTCGGTTGACACCAGCGTAGCCTCGGCCGTCTCGATGGAGCACTGACAATGGAGAGAGAGTTTGACCTCATTAGGACGTCTTCTTATACCTTCTGACGCCCTGCTGTCAGCAATGTATTGGCCCAGTTACTAGTATGTCGGTATTTGTAACCATTGTGCAAGGACTGGGCTGCTTTTAGAGTGGCAAGCTGTCCCTGCTAAGTTTTATGGATGTTGGGCCGGCTTTCCAAGAGTTGCCATTTAGGGGATTTAGCCAGATGCCGGGGGGATGGTCTCCAAGGGGTGCATACCCCTGGGATACTGTACAATACGTACAGATAACTTTGTCAGTCGACTGTATTAGATCGACAATGTAATGAAACCTATATAAGACTATGTGTGAGCAGTATATGAAAGCTAAAGAGTATTAGCAAATGTTTATGTGGAGAAACATTGTAAATAACTAATTGCAAGTTGTATAGTAACAGAGAATCCAGAATCTCTAAGGTAACGTGTTAGCAACGTTAAATATTGTCTATTATTATGAACAAATTACTTGTAAATACTTGTCAGTAATTATTATTTAAATAATTATTATTAAATTATTCATCATCATCATCATCATCTTGAGCAGTTTCCAACCGCTGGTCGGGTCTGCTTGGAACATAAGCCTCTCCATCGTTTCCTGTCCATCCACCATCTCTCGTCATTTACTGTGTCCCAGCACACTCCTCTTTCCTCCACACTCTTCTTAACTCCTTTTGTCCATCTGTCCCTTGGCCTCCTTCCCGTCATTTCCATTCCAAACATCTTCTTCGGTATCCTCTCCTCTTGCATCCTCCTCACATGTCCATACCATTGTAGCCTAGATCGCTCTATTCTATTTTGCAATGGTTCCTCTCTTACCATCTCCCTGACTCTCTCATTCCTTACTCTGTCCATTCTTGTCACTCCTACCCTACTCCTCTGGAACTTCATCTCCACTGCTCGTATTTTATTCTTGTCCCTTTCCTTCATCACCCATGTTTCTGAACCATATGTCAAAATTGGCACAAAGTAGGTCTTGTAGATGATTCCTTTACATTTTTGTGGTACATCTTTATTCCATATCATCCCCCTAACACTCTTGAAAAATCCATCTGCGCACCTTCCCCTCTCATTTATTTCCATCCTATTGCCTCCCTTTTCTTCAATTATGCTTCCCAAGTACTTGAAGCATTCTACTTTCTGCAACTGCTGTCCTCCAAGTGTTATGCCCATATCCAGTCTGTTCTTCTTCCTCGTTGTGATGACCACTTCACTCTTTTGTGCTGAGAACTTCATCCCATATGATAACACTACCTTCTCCCACTCATCTAATTGCTCTTGTACTTCTTCCTCATCCTCTCCCCATACCAGAAGGTCATCAGCAAACAACATTGCCTTCATTTTCCTTTCCCCAATGCTATTTACCACTTTTCGTATGATTTCATCCATCACCACTACAAATAACAGGGGTGAGAGGGCACTTCCCTGTTTCAGACCACTCTCCAGTTGAAACCATTCCGTTCTCTCTCTTCCCACCTTTACACAGCTTTTGCTTCCCTCGTACATTGCTTTCACTCTTGCCACTGTCTCCTTGTTCACTGCTTTTGCTCTCATTGCTTCCCATACCTTGTTTCTATTAATACTATCATATGCTTTCTCAATATCCAAGAAGGTCATCACCAGATCTTTCCCATATTCATAATGGTGTTCTTGTAGCTGTCTTACTGCAAAGATGAGGTCAACTGTTGACCTTCCTGGCCTGAATCCATACTGTTCTTCCCTCAGCCCATCTTCAACTTCTGTCCGAATTCTCCTCTCCAGTACCTTCTCAAATATTTTGGCGCAGTGGCACATGAGTAATTCCCCTGTAGTTCTTGCATTCCTTCCTACTTCCCTTTTTAAATATGGGTATTATTATCCCTCTTTTCCAGTCCTCTGGTATTTTCTTCTCCCTCCATATCACTTTCATTACTCGAAAGAGCCACTGTGTTCCTATCACCCCTGCTGCTCTCACCATCTCCACACTCACTTCGTCTATTCCCGGTGCCTTTCCCCCTTTCATCTTCTTTAATGCTTCCTCCACTTCTTTCCATGTCAATTCCTTCTCTGAAATGTCTTGGTCACTGTTTCTTCCTCCACAATGTCCACTACGCTGGTTTTAGTTGGATTTAGGAGTTCCTTGAAGTATTCTCTCCAGATAACCTTTACTTCTTCCATATTTTCGACCTCCCTTCCATTCCTGTCCACAATTCTGACATTTTCCCCTGTATCTCTTCTCTTTGCCTTTATCATTCCATACAACACTTTCTTACTGCCATCACAGTCCTCCTCCATCATTTCTGTCCATTTCTCCAGCCATTTCTTTTTCTCTTCCTTCACTACTTCTCCTGCTTCTTTCTTCCGCTCTTGGTATTCTTCTCTTGTTCTGTCTGTCCTCTGTTGGAACCATTTCCTGAATGCTTCATTTTTCTTTTTCACTGCTTCCTTAGTTCTGGGGTTCCACCATGGTGTTTCCTTCCACCTTTTCTTTCCACAATTATTTAAATAATTTTTAATAGGATTGGTTGGTTCTTAAGTTTAGGGGCTGCGACAACGCGGTCATGTAGCCCCGTGTACTTTGGGTGTGTGTAGAATCTGTCTGATAACCGGTGTTAATTGTGATGGCTGTATTAGTGTGTGTATCTGTTTTTTAATTTAAGTGCAGACTGCAACTTAGAATTTTTCAAATAGTTCCTACTTTTGCCGCCAAACGCCACCGTCAACGACTACTAGGCTTAGTTCAGAACTCAGCTACTAGACGCCACCGCAGTCGGCTCTTGGCAAGGAACATAGAAACCTAAGAGTGTTGTTTACATTCTTAACCTATACAATATAGTTTCACACAGGTGTAATTAGTGGTAAGTTCTTTAACATGCCATAAATCTATGACATGGGACCGCCGGCTTTACTTCCCCTCCGAAGGGATTTTTAACGCTCTTAAATAGGATTAATTAACAGAATGTTTTTGTGAGCGAATGTTTTTGTATGGATGATTGCCACCTGTTAAGAGTGACTGTTCAACCTAGTCGGTCTAGAACGATTACGGAGTAGGTATGAAAGTGTGTATTAAAATTTTAGTATGATTGGTAGAGAATTGTTTAAGTTGTCAGCGTTTTTATAATGGCAGAATGTAACTTTTATTCGAGGCTTTTAGACGCGAGCCAGAAAGCAATGATACAAGCAAAAGTGGACAGAAAGATGAACCGTTAGCAGTCGAGGTCATGTTATTATATAATGTGAAGCCAGATGGTCAGCCACTGCCTTGTAAATGGAACAGTTTTATAGCGTAGCACTTTGCTAGCGTTCATTGATGAATCAGGCCAATGCAGGTGCATTTCTAGACGCGTGGCGGAAGAGGTAACCAGTTGTAAGGAACGTTATGAATGCAGGAGCCTCTGTTAAACGTTTTCTTCACGTACAGTAGGCCTAGATATTTCAAAATTTTTATGCTTGTAATTTATACACAGTAATTGCAGTAGGATGTGTAGTGGAAGAGAAGTGTGTATGATTGTATGGTTATTTTTTGTTGTTGTTAGAATAGTTTATTGTTATTTTTGTTTATATTAGATTAGTTTACACTTGTTAATAAATGTACACAGTTCGTTGTATTTCGTCGTTGACGTGTGATTCATTATAAATATAAGGATTAGAGTATTGTGGATGCAGTGCAGGCGAAGCTGAGTTCCCATTCTCCGAGACACGTAAGTAAAGGTAAGTGTGCCTCGTATAGTTTGTTGTTTTTCCACAATATTCTTGTAACTGCAGTATGTAAATCCCTAAAGACCAGGTTGGAGCGATTTCTAAAATGAAGTAATTTGCCGGTGCTGTTAGAAATAGGCAATCCAGCTGGGGCTATGGATATTCCAACAGGCTACTTTCTAGATTCCGTTGAATTTCGTCAATTTATCACCTTAATAATGCTTTGTTTGTCAGTTTGCACACAGCAGAAATGGGTGAGGCATCTGCTGAACTGCTGGTTGGTTCTTAAGTTTAGGGGCTGCGACAACACGGTCATGTAGCCCCGTGTACTTTGGGTGTGTATAGAATCTGTCTGATAACTGGTGTTAATTGTGATGACTGTATTAGTGCGAGTTATCTGTTTTTTAAATTTCAGTAAGGACTGCAGACTTTTGAATTTTTCGAATAGTTCCTGCTTTTGCCGCCAAACGCCACCGTCAACGACTACTAGTTCAGAACCAGACGCCACCGCAGTCGACTCGTGGCAACGAACATAGGAACCTAAGAGCACTGTTTACATTCTTAACCTATACAATTTAGCTTCACACGGGTGGTAATTAGAGGAAGGTTCTTTAACATGCCATAAATCTATGATATGGGACCGCCGGCTTTACTTCCCCTCCGAAGGAAGGCATGCCGAGGGATTTTTAACGCTCTTAAAAAATCCGACGACTTCGGCCGGATCTTTGTTAGATTATTATGTCATTGTTATGTTTCCATTCAATCAAATCAATAAAATATCCCTGTTCTTTGCAATTGCGGATCCAGGGGATGGGCCAACAGCCCCCCCCCACCTGCATATATTTCTACATAATCAACCTGTAAGATCTACCGTGTTTCTGAATGAATTTATAAAGCCTGCTAAGGACTAATATTTCAGTTCTTGACTCTGTCATTGAGCAACATTGTATGCTTGTATTGGTATTCCTGATGTCACTACAATAATGCCGACAACTATAAGTTTTGTTAATCTTGTATGTTCCTTCTGTCTTGTGAGTTCTGTGGCAGTAGCCAGTCTGTTTACTTTTGTGAAGTTCACGCGCAAGTAACCTCTTGTAGTTGTGTATCAAGAGACAAGCTTCCAGAATTACCAATATTTGTACAGAAGCTGCTAAGAAAGAAAAGGAAGGAAAAACATACTTTTCTGGTGACTTTTAGGTAATGGACCAGGAAGATAACATCACTTGAACTTTGCTTTAATTACCCGCCAATTGTAATTTTACATTTAAATCCCATTATTCTGCGAAATGTAACAAAATTTGTATGGTATATGTATCACAGCTATATTAGGAAACCTGCGTATGGAATTCTTGATTGCAGAATTTTTCCCAGTAGTAGGGATTTAAAAGTACAAAATTTTAGAACATAAAAATTACACAAATTTAGTACGATAATATGTCATTATATAAATTATTTACACAAAAATCGATACGTAGTGCTTTTTAAAGAAGTATTATCTACCTAATTCCAAATTTCCATTAACATGTCATATAAAATTTAAAAAAAAAATGGAAAAACTATTAATTGTATATGAAATAAATGTTTGTGATATCTCTACTTTTATTTGGGCGACATTCTCACAAAGTTTTGTGAAAATCCATGCACTATGTAAAAATATCTGTTTATCTCAGGAGTGTCGCCTTAAGGTTCAGATCGAGTGTTGAAAAAATGCATGTTGTAGCTAGGGTTTAACAATCATGGAACTCTTGACTTCATGTACATTCACTTTATTACATCAATATTTACAAACGGTAACAAAGTACATAAAAATTGCTTCACTAGAGAGTAAATTGCATATTCCTAATCAGAATAAGTTACTAAATGCTTCACTGGCCTATTGTATTCTGATTAGATATCGCAGTGATGTCAACAACCTTCATATCAAATCCTTTTACAATTTACACATCCATAAAGAGACGGGAAAAGAATTACAAAGCTCTTTTGTGTCAATAGTATGTGCATTAAATAAAACAATATATTTATAAATACAAAATAATTAGTATTCTACAAGTCACATGAGTAGAAATTCAAAAGAATGGGAACATTCAATCACACACTTTCTCATGGTTCACAGTCATCTGCCAAGCAGCAGGCTCGACCAGTATTATACAACATTATGACTAGGGAATCTGATTTTTGGTTTTGTGAAGTACACACGTAGGTGTAACTTATAGAAATATATCTCTTGAGGGTCTGAAAGTTTCAAATATCACTTGCAAGCATGGATTAAGGATGAAAGAACATTGGAAAGGTAGCCTATTACTGTCTGTTTAAATTTCCTGTTGCATCTGTATTATACCTGACCTTTGCCATAGCCTATTAGGGCTGACAAAATGAAAGAAGTTATTTGTTTGCTTTCAAATGAAGCACATAGGGTTGATGACCACAATGATGGTATCCAATAACAATAATAGGATACTTACAGCAACAAGATGAGGATTATATTTTATTGTGCTTTTGTGCAATTTTTCTTTTAAGGGGCATGCTACATGGGTGGGGAGGTTATTAGAACGGTGACATTTTTACTATATTTTTTTTTTTTTAAATCAATAAAGTAAGATTACTATTTAATATGTAGACACCATACCGGCCTCGCTGGCATCGGGAGAGCATGTGTTCAGATCCCATCTTGGCCGGTCGTCCTGAAAATGGTTTTCGTTGTTTCCCATTTTCACCACCAGGCAAATGCCGGGACGGCTGATTTCCTTCCCAAAATCCCTTCCCTGACTAGTTCTGAAAATAAAATAAATGGCCATTTGCTGCATTAATAAAAATAATAACAATTATGCAAGACTTTTGTGAAGCATGTTTGAGAATTTGTTTTCATCACAATATATTCACTGCTAAGGGCAACGATGACTGACTGCTCTTTCATAGCAAAGCCACTGCTGGACAGGAGTTAAACATTAATTACTTTTACAAAGGTTGACACTGGTCCCAGTAAAGATATAAAAAGACCTGTCTCAACCACTGTACCTCAAATTGAAAGCAATTTTTATTATGGTAATTGGAAAAATGTAGCTACAATGCACCAAATAAGGCAGGTGACTGATGTATAGTTGAAACCAGCACACTGTAAAGTCCACAAGCAAATGATGTTCATTTTAAAAGCAGTTAATAGTCTGTGACCCTGATACAATGGCATTCTTTTCTTATAGGACCGTATGTTATGTAAATGAAAAAGAGGCTTCCTACCAACTGATTATATTATCAAAGTGTATAATTCTTGCAAATTACTAAGCTGAATATAATAGTGATAACCATGGCCTGGATTCTGATGACATGTCATCTTTTAACTGGATCACCACAGACATTGCTAGCTTATATACAAATCCTTTTCATGGTCCCCACATTACAGAAATGCATATTTATAAAGTCACTTTTCTAAGTATTTTATTTTTAGGTCATTTTCTCACTTTTCACATCATTATTATATGGAATTTATTAGAATATTTTCTACGTTTTCAGTCATTTTCTCACATTTTTAATGGTTTACGATGCAACTTTTGCGTATGGTACTGGATGAATACGAAGACATGAGAATCATCACAACTTGGTTCAACCCTTAATTCTTTGAATACCCACATTCAAGGAGACACACTGCGCTTGTAACTAATCCAGAAGTGATGTTGAAATCGAGAGGGTAGGAAGACAGACAACAGTAGGCCCAGTAATGTCAGTCTGGTTAATTACCTCAGTGCAACCGTACGTGTGCTAAGTGGATTTGTGTTATCGGCGGTAATTGTTAATTCGAGTGTACTTAAAATGCCGAAGTTAAAGCCATCTAGGTCTGTTCATTTCAAACAAATAATTTCGGAATTCGGCGAGGATATTTTTTCCACTGATGGTGAAATTCTCTTCTGCAAAATATGTGAAGTAAATGTCGCAGGAGATAGGAAATTTACCATTCAGCAACATATCGGTCGAGAGAAGCACATACGTTGAGTGACTCCAGTGATTTAGTGCACTTCAATTATGCTCCAATAGCTTCTGTAGATGTTGAAAGGAGCTTTTCATAGTACAAAAGCGTGCTGGTCGACACTGGTCGTTCTTTTTCCTGTGAGAATCTACGAATGGTCACAGTCATCTACTGTAACACAGAGTAAGGTAAGACTGTATAGCATGTCATGTATTTTAAGTACACATTTATAGTAGTCAGTTATTGAGGTTTCAAGGGGCAGAACTACGAGGTCATCTGCCCCTAACACATTTTTCTTATTGCCTCTAATCCGATAATGAATTCGAGGACCTAACGGCGAAATTCTCTCTTTTTTGTTCTTCAGATGTTGCAGTCTTAAAGTTCCACATACCATGAAGTGTTATTTTCCTTGAAAGAACACAGAACTTGGAGTGCCAAACAATAGACTGAAATAATAACCAGTATTTGTGTGCAAATAATTTATATTTCTCAAATAATAATTAAAATATATTAGGTACCTATTAAAATCGTTTCAACAAACAATGACGTAGTCTGAATTTTTTGTGAGTTGCCGGTATCGGGTCATTTTATGGGATTTTTGCAGTAATTTTATATGTAATTTTTTAAACAATTTTAGGTTATCAAAATCCGGGCCCTGGTGATAACATACACACATTTTCAGCACCAGTAACATTGAATCTTTTTTAAATATCTACTTAGTAATTGCTGAAAGAAATCTAAATACACAGCTTTGGTTAAATCACTACATGAAAATAAAATAAAAATGAGTGAACCTGTAAATAAAGCAGTAATAATAATAATAATAATAATTACCTCAGCTACTTAGTGTAGTTTGAGGCATTTAGGAGATCTACTATCTAATTTTAGCATTCTGTTTTGCACTGCCAGCTAGTAGTCAAATCAGAACTCTATTGAGTGACCTACGACTGAGATATAATTAACTTTGTCTTGTTATCACCACACATGAGATCTTTCACAAGCTGACTTGGAACAACTTGGAGTGCCATGCTCTACCACTGATCCAAGAAAGCAGTTGAGGTGTCATTTATAAATGATCCAACAGCAACTGATACACAAATTTAAGTAATCAGTTTTACAGGTCTACAGTTGATTATTTAAGTTACAAGGTTAAAGAAATTGGAACAAGCATGTGTTGATCTGTTTGCAGAATATTGTTGGTTAGACCACTACTACGCCCAGGTCCATCGTCAGATAACTACTAGCACATCATTAAATAATTAAAAAAAGAGTTTGTAATAATACTGTTATCAGCTCTGTAATAATGTACCACTATAACAAATATCTTTGAATGAAATTTGAATTTTAAATAACAACACCTAAGTAACAAATTCAAAAATGTTTAGACACTTACTTCGGCAAACATAAAGGTTGTTAATTCATTTTAGGGGCTTGGCAAACAAAAAGGGATCTGGAAGTCCCTTTGCTGCTTGGTAGAGGACTGGTTATTATTTGCATACACAGAAAAATAAGTCAGTGGTTCTCACACCATAATCTTAGAAACTATTGAACTTGGGAAGAAATAATGCATAAAACCATTAAATTAAAAGATAAATGGAATGTTCACAATTCACTAGAATAAAGAACAAAGACTAGTTATGGGTTATACAGGCACATTAAATGAAGAAACAGTAAAAGAAGGATATTTACTTCTGGTATTTTCTTATATAATTTAAGCTCACTGAGCAAAAAATTAGTAACCCCCTTAAAAAAGCACAATTATTTACTTTGGAGCAATGGTGCCTTGCAGCCATGTGACCCTCCACTGCTGACATATGGCAGTGAAGTAGTGTGTGTGTGCGCCAGTCTTCAAAGGGCCAAACACCAAAAGTGGACAGTAGCCAATTAAAGGCATGCAGCATGGTCCAATGAGTCATGATTTTTCCCGTTTTCAAATGATACATGGAGTCTAGTGCACTGATAGCCCAATGAGGCGTTTAACCTGCAGTGTGTGGAGACTGGAAGTGGTTCTGTAATGTTGTGGAAGTGTTTCCATACCTTAATTTGGACCCATTCAGAACATTGTAAACATGAAGCAGGATGTTTATTTCACTCTCCCAGTGATCAAGTGCAAGATGAGTATGCTGAGGACACTCCCATTTTCCAAGATGGCAACAGTCGTGTTCATAGGGCTGCATGCATACGCGACTGATTAGACGAACACACAGATACCCTATTGCACCTGATGACCGATCTTAATCCCACTGAAAATATGTGGGACTACTGTATTTGGAACAGCAGGTGAAACGCAGAAATCACCATCCACACAATTTGGTGGCTCTAAAGAATCTAATCATAATTTATCTGGTTTTCATTCCTTGCCACACTTCAAGACAGAGCATCTCATTGAATAATGCACTGTTTTGGGTGATAGAAGAATTGGTTGCTGCTTGCCAGGAGGTGGAAACTTGCTTGTTGAGGCCTATAGCATTGCAGACCTATCGAGTCGATTGATGATGTGAATGTTGACCTACAGTGCGTGTCTTTGTCTTTGCTGTTTCAACTTCTTTTCCCACCTGCCTGTCAGTGTGTTTGTCCTGTTTCATATTTCTGTCCTCCTTGAGCTCACTATGTTCACAAGGTTGGAAATGGAGACCCAGGGGCCCCAAGGCAGTTAATAGAGCTGGGCCCCTTTTTGGTAATAGAAACTTGAAAACTATTCCTGTACTGCTGTACTATCTTTCACTAACCACTGCCAGAATATTATTCTATACACTAGGAAATGTTAAAGAATGAGGTCAGGCGCAAACAAAAAACAAACAGTGTTGCCACTTGAACTGTAAAATAAGATAAAGTATGGTAAGTTTTCCAATTCATTTGGAAAAATTGACATTCCGTGTTCTGTCTTTTCAATATGCATCATTTCGTCCCATGGCTAAGGCCCAAGACATCTGTCTAATTTGTTATTATATGTTCATAGATTTCCCTATGCTTATTTCCTATATAAAAATGGTAGGTAGATGTAAAAGATAATGTGAATAGGGGTTGTAATATGAACTTCATACTGCTTATCTTGCAGTATGGCGATACTGCTTATCTTGCAGTATGGCGAATGTTGCAATGGGGGAGGAAGAGTATGTTAGAGGTTCAGGTCACTGATGCTATCAAGAATACAAATGGATCATGGTAGTGTTTGTGGTATAGAACGAATGTTTGTTGTATAGTATGAATAAAGATGTTCTGTTTCTTCCTGTCAAAAAGTTGTTAAATAAAATTGAAATAAATGAAGCAAATTTAATCAATTTCAAGTTGTTACATCTGAAATATGAAAGCTATAAAGAGTGAAAGATAAGGAAAACTAGATGGATAGCAGTTACACCCATACAAAACATACAACAGTCTTGAGAGGATGACTTTTCCTAAAATGGGTATCTTCCTCAGCTAGTTGATGTAGAAGTGACCATCAGATGTTCTTTAGAGCAGCTATAATGCTGACTGAGCACAGAAATTGTGTTTGATTTTGTGCAGGGGGGAGGGCACATTATCATCAGCACTGCTTTGATTGGTAGTATTGGCTCAGATAAGCAGGCTGTACATCTCTAACCAAATGATTATGAAACCAGTCCTTAAATAATTCACTATTCATCCAAGCAGCTTCTTGGTTATAGTAATGAAGTGGAACATATTCACTTTTAAAACAATATAGTTTAGATTTTCCGATCATCATCAACTTTAATTTATGGTCACTGGTTGTATTAGCACAGACTATGATAGTTATTGTTCCCTTGGATGTTTTATGTCCAGGAGTTTGCTTGTCATGTTACCTTACAAGTGGTTGAGACAGCTAACATCTCCAATACAATCCTTTTTTTAATAAATTTTAAATTTGTCTCTAGTTGAGATGTTCTCTTTCAATGAATGATTTAAACTCTTAAGAGAATGTTTCGACAACTTCCATGTCAGCACCAAGTTGTTAGCCCTGAACTCCAATTTCTCTTATCTATGTCTTCTTAATCGTGTAAAGCAGTTTGAAGATGTTTAGGAATCTTCTTATCCTGGTATCATTTGCTTGCTCTTTACAGACTGGGCCAGGCACAGGAATATCTTCCAGTTGCTTTTGCATAAACCATCATAACATGGCTTCATCAAAGTTCTCATAGCTCAATGTTTTTAGACTTTGTCCATGTTTTGAACATTCACACTTAAGAGGAAAAATTAATTACCAGTTTGTTTTCTTGTGTCTGTCACTGCAGTTTTCCTCACACCAAACTTTGATGTTGGCTCATCTTTATGCAGTCTATGATACTTTCAGTTTTTCTTCACAAACAGTAATCCAATAATACTGTACATCATGTTTTGATCAATCATTTTAAAACAAGACATTTAAAAAATGCACAGTTGAAAACTAAATTTACTACAACCAGCTTTGATTTTTATAAGTTGTACAGGTCACTGTACTTCCAAGAATATTTCTAACAACTCTTGGCAATGGTTTCATTTGCACCTACTCCCAGAACAACTTGGTAATCACTGCTTTGGAGAGATGGTATTAGGGTGGCTAATGAAAGTGCCTTCCATCTGTATTGTCTTGGAACTCACAATAACGAAACTTGTGCCCTGTTGCTTGCAAACAGATACATATGTTTCTGAAGTAGATGCATTCTATTAGCAATTTCGAAGTATTGATACCTCCCATAGCTCAACTGAGTCCCTTTGGCTATGATATTTCTGTCAAGCACTAAAATTAATTTTCATAAAATCAGGATTTTATTCTTCCGGCAAACGTTTTATTGTTTAACATTATAACTGGAACAAATGCAATGTACTAGATTTGCACATCTAGTAAATTAAAGTGTCATTTTCAGGTAAGGTTATGTTTGTATTATCAGTGTTTTTCAGTTATCTGTGCGATATCTAGTCCGCATTAACCCGGATAATCAAGAGTTTCCTCCATTTTCAGTGACTCTTTCAATTACATAAATTGTATTGCCAATTTGGATGATCCTGTTCAACATTTATTGTTTATTATATAACTTTTAAGATACATTTCTTCTGTCAACCATTACATTAAACATATCTACCACTCTGTACATGGTAAGTAAAGAGTATTCTAATTTGAACCCAGTTTCATTCCCTAATATTTGGAGAATTGGCAGTGACAGTTTGTTCTACTAAATTGCATCTCATTTGTAATTTTTATGAATTGCTTAAGCTATCTTAACAGACATAAATGCAACCCATATGTTTACTACATTCAGGCATTCTTTAAATGCTCTGCATATATACAACTGCTGAAATGTTCTCTCAAGTCTTGTCATATGGTGAATACGAGTACATGTCAGTGCAAGGCAAAAATTCAAGATAAGAAATGACTAGCGTTACGATACTTTTCAAATAACAAAACTGGGATGCCAAATGAAAAAAATATTGTTGGAAGTTAAGGTATTGTAAATAACACATAAGCATTAACACAGTTTCATTAGACATTACTGGTATATGTTTCTCTTGTTAATTCCAAGTCTCAAACAATGTAAAATGCCAACAGCAAATAAAGTAATTTCATATCAAAAACACACATTTTAAATCAATAACTTTAGACAGTCAAAACATTTCACCAAATACATCAACATTTTAAGGACTTATTAATAGTGTAAGGAGATTATTAGAAAGTGAACAAAGGGAATTCATTAAGTTATATATATTATAACAAGTCTTAACTGAAAGGTTAACACATTGCACTAATGTGTTAACCATGTGGGCAGGCTATCTCGAAACTCAGGAGATGAGTTTGACCTTCATAGTTTACAATGGTTTCCCTGTCTTCAACTCCAGGCAAATGCTAGGGCAGTGCCTTCTAATAGGCCACAGCTGCCCCCTTCCAACTCCTAGTCCAATTTCATTCATGTTCCATTAACTTCTCATGTAGCAAAATAGAACAAAATACAATCAATCATCCATTAATTGACTATTAACGTCATGATGGGGTTGATGTCAGGAAGGGCATCCGCCCACTAAAAAATGCTTGTTACAAAGAGACTCATCTCCAGACTACATTGAAATGGATATCATAAAACGCAGAACTACAACACATGCTTTATAACTAGGGCTCGGATTCGAGCATATTTGCATATTTTTTCCCAGAATAGTACACATTGAAAGAAGCCTTTCGGTGGTATTTTGACCTCTCTGGGACCAACAGAATTGAAATTTATCGAGCATATAAATGCATAAAACCGCGGTTTTCAGAATAGAAGCATATAAATGCATAATCTTGTGGTTTTCGTCTAAATAGTTTGTTTTTCTTCGAATTACCCCCCCGAATTCGGGCCCTGACCATTCTTAAGGTTCGAAAACAGAAATAATTATTGAAAAGCCTATCTGGTGCGAATAATAGAACCACAGGTTTTTAACCTTTATTGAGGTCGTTCTGGTCATTGAAACTTTTTTTGACTGATTTAAGAAAATCATTTAAAACTGAAAACATAGAAAAAATTCTTGTTGTACAGACCAATGTAGATCTACTTCATTAACTCACCTAATTCTGAACTTTTAAACTGTAACTTTTTTAAGAAAACTTCTCTTATAGGCCTATTGAAAAACTTGAATGTGAGTATATTGCAGTGTATCATACATATAATTAGAAAATAAAGCTCGTATATTATTGTTTTTTCCTTTCACTTTCCTTTCTATAGTTTTTAACGGCGTTTTTCGAGCATATTCTACATATTTAACCGCATGTATTGTTTTTTTCGAGCATATCTATCGAGCATAAAACATATGGTTTTCGAGCATATCTGGAGATTTTATCGAGCATATCGATCCGAGCCCTATTTATAACACTCTTAGTACCTGAGAGTATTTTAATTCATTCTCTTACCAGAAACATTCCTTTGAAGAAATATCAAGAAAGAAATGTAAGTGAAACAGTTTCAACGAGATAAGTTGCAGAAGCCTTTGCTTTAAGCTGGACACTTCAAAAGTAGTACTTGCACCACGACATTTATAAGAGACTCGAGGAAACACCTTATTAACAACGCATAAAGCTCTATGTACAAAACATAACATTAACAGAAATAAATTTCTTGGACAAAATAAATATAATATACTGTATTTACAATTTCTAGTATACAAAACAAACATACTAACAGAAATATATTACTCATTTACAAAATAAAAGTTATTCATATTTCTTAACCTACTGTACTTCATATTGCATACTTGTGGAGGGCGATTATGGTCCACCTCACCTCTCTTCACCATCTAGTATCCTTTGGTCCCTTCTTAACATCTTCCATTACTTATTTAAATTTTCGTGATCACTCTTTCCCAATTTATTGAGGTCTATAGTCACTCAGTTCACGGGACATGGATGTCCTTCCCAATGCCACATAATGTTCCCATTCCAACTTCTGGGATTTGAGCCCAATGGTTTAACAGTATAGCTGCAGGGGATTAAAGACAAAACCATCATTGGTAAGTCCTGTGGAGGAAATGATCAACAGTCCTGAGTGAGCAATGGTGTGGGTGCTGTGACATATTTACTGTCGACCAAAATATTATGTGTAGGCCTACTCGAGTTTGAAGGTTGTTTGTGAAGTAACCAATAGACCTTCATAAAATCCAATAACATCATCATTTTCGCCGTTCTATTTTACGTTAGTTCATGTAAGTTTGAATTTTTAAATTTATATTTTAATATTTTTTATCGAAGTTGAAACACAAAAAGTGCCCGTTTTTAAGCGTGTTTCAACCATGCGTCACATTTAAGAATCATTACCTTACAAACCCGTCATCAGATCGAATCCAAATTTTAACACAATATACATTGGAATATTATATAACAGATTTATTAATTTCAAAATTTTTTGTGTCCAAGAAACAAAGTTGTTATCATTTTTGGAAGGTAACTTTTCTCGGCTCGGGGTGGTTGGAAAATGTAGTTCTTGGTTGCGTTGTAATCCTTATACATCAAAAAGGTATGCTGTATGATTGTGAAATACGTAAATTAATTCACTTATATTATATCGGTTTGAATTTGTACGGGGAATTAAGACATGGTTCACCAGTTAGCCGCTCCGGTAAAAGCTGTACAACGTTGCCAAGATGGGCTCCATTACGCATCACGGCGCACCTCGCTCGGAAGTGATGGGCTCCATATCAGCAACGCTGTACAGCATTTCCTGGAGTGGCTAGCTGGTGAACCAGGTCTTAATTCCCCGTACAAATACAAACCGATATAAAAAAAGTGAATTAATTTACGTATTTCACAGTCATACAGCATAACCTTTTGATGTATAAGGATTACAACGCAACCAAGAACTACATTTTCCAACGACCCCGAGCCGAGAAAAAGTTACCTTACACAAATGATAACAACTTTCGTTCTTGAACACACAAAATTTTGAAATTAATAAACCAGTTATACAACATTCCAACGTATATTGTGTTAAAATTTGGATTCTATCTGATGATGGGTTTTGAGATAATAATTCTTAAATGTGACGCATGGTTGAAACACGCTTAAAAACGGGCACTTTTTGTGTTTCAACTGCGATAAAAAATATTAAAACATAAATTAAAAATTCCAAACCTACATGAACTAACGTAAAATAGAACGATGAAAATGATGATGTTATTGGATTTTATGTAGGTTTATTGGTTACTTCACAAACAACCTTCAAACTCGAGTACACATAATATTTTGGTCGACAGTAGTCACACAGCATTTCTCTGAGAAAACATTGTTAGCCGGAGGGACTTCTTAAAAAAATTGCATTCACTTTTGATAAAACAACTTGCATTTTTAATGCTCGAAGGAGTTGGGACTTTAAAAACTTAACTTTTGGTGTTGAGATTATATTTATCTGCTACGATTTTTGGAGGGGGGCAAGACGACGTGCAAGCGTGGCTTGTTTCCAGGAATATGTGGCTCAGATGTTTCCAGTGGCAAGTTGCATGATGTCATCCTAGACTAACTGCAGGTAGCTTGTCAGGTCTTCTCTACACACTTTCATTACAATGATACACAGTCGATATCTTTCTTGTTTCTTTTTAATTGATTGTACTCCTTCTTATTCTGCGAGTGATATTATGGATGCCAATATCAAACCTTACAAGTTTGAACCAGAGAGACGAGAGGATGGGGATGATTCAAACCGAAATTTGTATGCGTCAAGTTTTTAAATTCAACAATACTGATCAGACAAAAAAAAGTGAGATGCTACAAATTTTTAATAACCGAAACAGTCCGTCCAGTAAAGTTTCACATGCCAATTTATCTAATTCATACCCACAACTTGTAGCTTCTGTAACAGTACCAAGTCCATGATTCTCCCTCACTGCCAATGTTCACTGTAGTATATGACATACTTGGCAAAACAATCGTCACTGGCTAGTCTATTTCATTAGCCTTTTCAAAATATTTTTATAGTCTTATGCACTATTGCAAGAATTCTGGAACCAAAAATAGACTTTTCTAACTTACTTTTTCAAAATTAAGGTAAATGATTTTAGTAAACTCTAAACTACTTAGCTATAAAGCTCACACGCTATACACAGCTAGAATCTTATGAAGGTCACAAGGCGTTGACCGAAACGTGTACTAAGGAAATTAATGTCATATACATTATTGTATTGTTAAGGGGAACATTTGTATATTTTTTTTATAAGTGGTGATTATGACTATGTAAGATGAACAGTGAATTTAAAAAGTTATAACAATGTGATAGCTTTCTTGGTAGGCTCATCTCATACTTCTTTTAATACACGTGGTATCAATTAAGATACAAAAGGCAGCACCAACAAATTTCTCTGATAAATGTAAGTGCTTGTAAGAAGATGAGCATGTTCAGCTGCACATATGGGACTAAAACTATATTTTGTGGCATTTGGGACTTACTGTATATGCTATTGGACAATGAATTAATGAAGGCTATATGCTACTTCTCGCATTACAATCATGACTCAACTAAAACAAATGGGCTTACAGAGTTCTTTGTTATTCAGCCTCGATGTTCTGCTCCTCAAAGCAATCACTTCCCAATACCAAGATATTCCTACACTAACACTAAATTAACACGCAAAACCATTTGTTCTTCAAACAGAATTGACTTTTCTGCACCTTGGATCTCTGATGCTTTTCTATACATAATTTATATTTAAACTGGGTATAGGCCAACCTAGCTCGTTAACTTTAATCTTATCTTTACATGACAGTGTTGAAAAAGCAACGATATCATTCATGATTACTAGGGCTCGGATTTTTAGGTAAATAAATATTTTTAAATGTCAATACATATTTTAAGCATTTTTTCTATAAATATATAAATTCCTGCTTTTCACTTATTAGCACATAAAAAGACATAATATTTACATTTAAATCTTTCAATTGGTCTTTTGTTCTGTGTTACTTCAACGGGGAAGAACCTATGAGCTATCTAATTTTTATGCAGCCCCGTGCCACTCACTGTGGAAGTCGGGGATTTCCTTGTCCCTAGCCATATTGCACCACGTGCTAGATCTCCCCCTACTCCAGCTACTTGGAACCAGTGTCACTCACATGCAGTTCATTTCTGGCACTGTGAAGTGTAAGGCAGTTCTACTATGCCCAAAGTAAAAACAATTACAAGTTGTCGTCAGTTGCCGAATTTAAAGATAATTTTACTTCAGATGGGGCGTTCTGTACTGCCAACCATGTGGGAAAGCAATCAAGGCTGAACAGCGATCTCAAGTTGCACAACACCTCAAGAGCAAGAAACATATTGCCGCAGTTTCGAGTCTTCAGAATAAGTGTTTCGCGATAATCGTCGGTCATTTGTGATGGACAACCTGAAGATGTATCTCGTTGCGTTTTGTAATGCTTCAGCAGTCAGTGAGACATAGCATAAATTGCATTTGTGAGTACTGCATACTGTGCATATTCACATTAATAAACTAAATTATAATAAAATACTTTTATATTTTGTCACATATTTCAGGTATTTTTAATACATAAAAAATAAATATTTTCCCGATCTTTAGCACCTAAAAGTCCGAGCCCTAATGATTACTCTGCTGATAGATTGACAAAGGAGGTGGCTGTTTATTCCATTTGTTGTCATTCAACAGGAGTTGGGGAAATTAAAGTACACTATCATGCTATGAGCATGCCTAGGTAACTACAGTAGTTAGTCACAGATTACCAATCCCTCCAGGGGATCACGTTAGTGGGTCGTCTGGCTATATTCTTTACCTGTGCCAGTTTGGCCCTGGCATGAATGACGAGCTTTTTTCTAGTACTCTCTTCCATTAAGAGGTTGCCCCTTTGGCTTTTGCACACGCTCCAACCACATAAATCCTCCCGAGTCTTTGCCAGTTTTAACATTGGCACAAGTCACAGAAAGGTTCTGCTGAAGTCAGAAGATTGTTACATGAGATAGTTGGATCAGGGACAGTATCTGAATATCATACATAAAGCAAAATGAGAGATTCAAAGATTTAATCCTAGTTTTGTGCCAGCTTTAAGAGGTAGTGCCCCACAGTTGCACTGCTTCAGGGGTTGCCACTGACAATGACACAGTGATGGCTTGGCACATCAATGGAAAGCATGGAACTGCCTGATGTGAAGACAGCTTAATCTGGTTAGCTGTGCAATACTGAGAATTTCTTGAGATTCAGACGTCACATTGCGCTACATTTTTCTGTGTAGGTATTTGCTCCCTGGAAGTGCCATTTCCATTATAGGCTATTATTACGATGGGGTCGCCACTCCCATGGTCATTTTACGAAGCTACTGCCAGCTATTATTCAGGCCGCTCCTAACATGGAGAACAGATGCCCCTGCAGCAGCCCATAACATGGGAAACAGACGCTGCTGATTAATGTCGTACTCATACTATTCCCTGAGTATTGGGCTGCCTCTTCCGCAATCTCCACCGTTCCAAAGTCCATCTTCTCAGCTGCAGATTCCGTTGAGGTCTTCACTCGTAACCCTTACCAGTTGTTACACACCGGGTCAGTGTGCTCTGGGACTCACATAGGCAGGGGCGTCAATCCGTGGGCAGGACTGCCTCCACAGAGGATCCCTACCTGCTACCATATTACAATTTAACATTTTATGAGACAGAAAACTTGAGCCTGCAATTTTCAACTCGTGACTTGCTAGAAAGTCTTCCTTTCATTAAATTATTGCTCAGTAATTTAAAAAAAGTGACATTTATTTACAGTTCATTGGCTTAATTATTTGACTGAGCACCCTCAAACAGCCTTGTCTTCGGATGATTTGCTGTCGGGCTCGTCATCCGAGCAGTCTTCATGGTTGTGAGTTACACACCGTGGAGTCTCTGGTCGGGGATGAGGAACTTGACCTGATGATCGATCCAGAAACTGAGGATAGGCTTTGTCGGCATCTTCTTCATCACTGACAGAGAATGTGCGTGCTCGAGACAGCAATGAACTTTCAATGACAAACCTGTTCGTCAGCAACTGTAGATTCATGGGGCATCAACATGGCTGGTGCACGGATAATAGATCAGATTCAGGAATGTTGCAGCGTACAGGTCGGCATAGCGAACAACTTGTGAGGAGAAGAAAGTTTGTTGTGATCCACTCCTGAAGAGACTTCCCATTTTCCCATAGGTCAAGTCCATTTTGTGAGCGACATCACGAATACCAGATCGTAATTTGGAAATTTAAGCTGATGGATTGGAATCCGGGCTAGCCATAGGAAACAATTTGGAAATATCTGGTTTCTCTTTGGTACTGCTGTCCAAGTTCTTGTACATTTCACCCAACATTATGTCAAGTGACTGCAACTCGGCAAACAGCTGACACTTACACTTTGATAGAATGCATTGCTATGCTGTACCCTCCTGCAAATCTCCATGTCCAACCTACCATTTTGCATTAATTCACTTCCTAGGTATTTGAACATGTCCACAATTTCCAAACTCTGACTTCCAATTTTCACAGTGTCCTTTCCTTGTCTTGGAGTTCTTGGACCAATTCCGGTACTATCAGGAATGTCCTCCTTCGACTTCAGAATGTCACCAAAGATGTGATCACCAAAAACAGCACATCCTTCCCTTTTGCTCCGATCATTTCTGTGAAGACATCACATGAGCCTCCTGAATAAACTTGCCCTTCTTGCAGAGGGCCCATATGAGTTCCCATATTAAGAGCTCCAGTTGTAGTGTTAACATGACGTAGGATTATACCTTCGCCAAAAAACAAAAGTTTCTTAGCATCTACTACAATGATGTCAAAATAGGTCTTCCAATTGCGGTGGGGTCTTCTTGCCGTGCACCATGAGGAAAATCAAACAGATAAGTCATAATCTTACCCGTGAAGCGATAATCACTGTTGGTCAATAAGAACACCTTCTTGCCACTCGCACGAATTCGTGTAAGGAATATTGATAGTCTCTCATCTTTTTTCACATATTCATCCAAATTCTTCACAGTCTGGAACTTCATATCTCCCTGGATAAGCACCCAATCCACAGCATTGCAGACATCTTGGAAGATGGACTTAAATGACATGAACAGGTCTCCTGCCTTAACTCCTGTGGAGAGTTTGTAAAGAAATCTACTAAGCAGGCCAGTAGATAAGTTTCTGGCAAGTTGAAAAGAGTATTCAGCACATACACACGGGACTCATCCAACTGCAAGAACTTATTAGGTTACAGCTCGTACACCTGCGAATGCTTAAGGAACTCAAATCCATGTACACAGACAAGGATGTTCCCAAATACATCAACTTGAAGAAGGTTTCCATATTGTGTGTCAAACCATAGTCCTCTAATAGGAAAAGAAGGATCATAGACGAACTGTTTGATCTCTTGTGGATAATCAAGGGAGACCAGTCTCTCCTTGACCAAATTGAAGCCCAGCTTCTCATATTGAGGAGATTTGTACTCCGCGATGGTGTAGTCCATATCAAACCCGTAGAATTTGATGTTTTCCAAATGGAGGTAACGGTTTACGAATAACCTGTGTTGTTGTCAGCTGTCCCATGCGGTCAGATGATGGACAAAGCTATCTCACACTACTGCTCAAGTACAGTCATTGGTCAATATAATGGCTTTCTGTTCGTAACTATGTAATGCGTACTTCCGCGTCACACAATAGTTCCACGTGGACTATACTGTCTGCAGGGTAGTATCGTCACCTGCTAAAGTCTGGAATTCGATTACATCAGATCGGTGGTGACAAATGTGAAGCGAGAGGGCTAGAGAGTGACTCTGTACAGGCTAACCCGCAAGCTTCAAACTTTTGTGAAAGGAATAGACTGATAGTGGGTAATTCAAGGTTCTGGAAGAAAAACAGCAGGAAAATTACGAGATAGGGGTGGGGTGATAGAAGAACAAAATCAGTAATTGACTATTTTCTGGTGGAAAAGACAAATCGCAGCAAGCTCATGGATGTGACAGCTTTACCAGGAGAAGCATTTGATGGGGACCATAGAGTTGTGCTGGCAAAATTTAGATGGGGAAAATTGGAAAACCTAAAGGAGATAAGAGAAAGTAAAATAAAAGTATGGAGATTGAAAGACAAAACTTTACAGGAAGATTTTCAGGAGAGATTGAAGCAATAATTCCCAGTTACTGAAGTGGAAAACGTAGAAGGGGAATGGTCCCACTTTAAAAAGGCATTTGTTAGTGCATCAGAGAGTGCTTGTGGTAGGACATCAACAAGAGTGAAAGAAAAGGAGACACTGTGGTGTAACGAGGAAGTGAGGAAAGCAGTGTAAGAAAAGAAGTCTGCATGGCAAGAATGGAAACTAGTTCAAACAGAAGAAAGCAAAAGGAAGTATCACGACAGCAAACGGAGGTGTAAGAATGAGGTAGGAGAAGAAAAGAAGAAAAGTTGGGAAGAATTAACACGAAGAATGGAAACCGATGTAAGTGGCAGTAAAAGGATGTTGTATGGACTTCTAAGAAGTAAGAGGAAAGAAAGGGTTACCGTATTTCCTCGCATAATGGTCTCACATTTTTAGCCTAAAATTCATGGAAAAAAGCAGGGTGCGACGATTATGCGAAGAATATTTAAGTTCAAAGAAGAAAACCACAATTTTTAAATATATACTGTATCATTATTTGCTGCACGCTTATTATTATTTGCTTATTATGTAACCCCTGGTATCTCATTTTGATGAAGATCATCGTACAATTCTTGTATTTTTTCATTTTGGACACCAATGAGTATCATCACGCAGGGTCTCTTTTGCGATGTTTTCACGGAAGTGGTTGATGCTAGACTCGGCTAGACTGGCACGAGGTATCCCTTGCGTAAGATTCTGCCAATAGCAGTCGGGCCTGTTTTAACGTCTGCAAACTGGGACTAGCAGCGCTTCGTACGGCAACTTATTGAATCTCGTCATTCCGAGGCCAACTCATGGAAGCGATAGGTCCACATAAGTTTCACTCCGCTGGCCCTGGAGTTACGTTGAGCGTGCCGTGGGCCACATGTTCGCGTAGCGTGAGTCCGGCGTGAGTCATAGCCTGCAGTCAGAGGGACAGGCTTCTTTCTTCTGACAAGGTTATGACAGGTTAAAGCTCGCCGCTCGCGTCAGGTTTATAGCCCACAGGCATAAAGACGAGATTACTTTCTCCTGACAAGATCACGCAAGATTATCAGCTCGCGGAATGTGCTAAGTGACGAAGCTGGCCGCTCGCGTCACAGTTCATAGCCCGCAGGCATAAAGACTAGATATTTTTCTTGTGACAAAATTGTGCCAGGTTATAAAGTAGCGGCAGCATGTGCAACTGACTGGCACACAAATACGAATATGATATGCGACGATTATGGGATGAAATTTTATAAACCTATTTTAGTGTTTGAAAAGTGGGGTGCGACGATTATGCGAGGAAATACGGTACTACAGAGCTGGTGCAAAAGGAAGATGGAGAGTTGTTAACACACCCAGAAGAGATAAAGGGAAGATGGAAGGAGTATTTCGATAAGCTATTGAATGTGAACAATTGTACAGGTGAGATGGAAGTGATACAGCCTGACGACTCTACAACAGTGGATGATATAACAATGCTGGAGGTGGAATTAGCAGTACAGAAAATGAAGATGGGAAAAGCAACAAGCGTGGATGAAATCAGTGTGGAAATGATAAAGGCTGCTGGACCTGTTGGTATGCAACTGCTAAAGTGTGAGTAGAAACAGAAACGTGTACCAGAAGACTGGGAGAAAGGGTTAATAATACCAGTGTTTAAGAAAGGGGACAAGAAAATTTGTGATAACTATAGAGGGATCACACTCATATCTCAGGTAGTAAAAATACTGGAAAGGATTTTAGAAAGAAGAATGAGAAGAAAGGTGGAAGGAGAGTTGCAAGAGGAACAGTATGGCTTTAGGAATGGAAGATCCACAGTGGACCCAATCTTTAGCTTGAGGTAGGTGATGGAAAAGAACTGGGAATATGGAAAGGATTTGGTCATGACTTTCATAGATCTAGAAAAGGCATATGATAGTGTCCCCAGACAGAAGGTATGGGAAACCATGGTTAAGAAGAGACTGGGAAGAAAAATGTTGGAAATGGTGCAAGTAATGTACACCAACTGTGTTAGCAGGGTACTGACTCCAGTTGGAAAGACTGAATGGTATAGGAACAAGACTGGACTAAGACAGGGGAGTGTGCTGTCACCTCTTTTGTTCATAATGGTAATGTAAGAAATTGTAAAGGAAGCCTATGGAAATAAAGAAATGAAGTTACTGTTATTTGCAGATGATATTGTGGTCTCGGGAAGGAGCACCGAAGAAGTGCAAGAACAACTAGATGCACTGAGCGGAAATATCCAGAAGTACAGCATGAAAATCAGTGTGGATAAAAGCAAGACCATGGTGATGACAAGAGGGGAAAGACAAGGGAAAGGACTGTGAAAATTGGAAGTCAGAGTTTGGTAACTGTGGACATGTTCAAATACCTAGGAAGTGAATTAATGCAAAATGGTAGGTTGGACATGGAGATTAGCAGGAGGGTACAGCAGAGCAATGCATTCTATCAAAGTGTAAGAAAAGTGTGTCAGCTGTTTGCCAAGTTGCAGTCACTTGACATAATGTTGGGTGAAATGTACAAGAACTTGGACAGCAGTACCAAAGAGAAGCCAGATATTTCCAAATTATGATCTGGTATTCGTGATGTCACTCACAAAATGGACTTGACCTATGAGAAAATGGGAAGTCTCTTCAGGAGTGGATCACAACAAACTTTCTTCTCCTAACAAGTTGTTTGCTATGCTGACCTGTACGCTGCAACATTCCTGAATCTGATCTATTATCCGTGCTCCAGCCATGTTGATGCCCCATTAATCTACAGTTGCTCATGAACAGAGGTTTGTCATTGAAAGTCCATTGCTGTCTCGAGCACACACACATATTCTCTGTGTAAGAAAACTTGTTTGGGATAAGGAAGTACCAAGCAAAAGTAAAGAGATAATAGTGTACTATGTACCCATATTGTCTTATGCAGCTGAGACTTGGACCTTGACAAGCAGGCAAGAGAGGATAATTCAAGCCAGTGAAATGAAATTCCTAAGAAGAATGATAGGAAATACAGAGTGAGAAATGTAGTTGTTAGGAAGGAAGTTGGAATGGGAAAACTAAATGAGAGAATTGAGAAGAATAAACTAAGGTGGTTTGGACATGTAAAGAGGATGGAGGAAAATAGAATACCAAGACAAAGTGCATGGGTAAGAGAGCAAGAGGAAGACCTAGAACAAGGTGGATTGATTCAGTGAAGAACAGCATAAGAAAAAGAAATCTGGACTGGGACAAGATCGTGGAAGAGGAATGGTGGAAAGAAAGAGAAAGGTGGAGAAGTGCCATAAATACCCCAACCAGACAGGAGCTGGATAAGGGGAAATGATGATGATGATATTAATTTGCTCCCTATGACAATTTAAACTCACAGCAATTTTAAGATATTGTTGGAAATTATGCCTACTTCACACAAGATTGAATTTCACCTGATGAAAATAAATACCAGTGACCAGAGTACATTAGCCTATATTTAGAGGTGGGAAAAATTTGTTAAAACGATAATATTATTTTATTATTTAGCGTATGGCTTTTAGTGCCGGGAGTGTCCGAGGACACGTTCGGCTTGCCAGAGGCTGTAGCTGCTTCAATGCGGAAACCCATGGGGTTCCAACTTTCTCTACCAGATGCCACTGACACCTAGTGGTGAGCGTTGAAACTTTGATACAGCATTTCAACGAAATCTAACCTAGAAATTTAACTTCACACAACTTTAATTAGTGGAAGGTTCTTTTACATGCCAAAAATCTATGACATGCGGCTTTACTTCCCCTTCGAAGGAAGGCATACTGAAAAATTTTAACACTTAAAAAAAAACCGCCGACGTCGGCTGGGGTTTGAACCAACGATCTTGGGCACAGAAGTTCAGCATGCTACCGACTACGCCACCGAAGACGCTAATAATACGATAACGATAATACCTAATAACAGGGAATATGCATAATACGTCCTGACATGATTAACATTAATATCAAAATATATAAAAATTGTGATTTTACACATAATACTTCGTTTTGCACAATTTCTTCATAAAAATGGGAGTAATTTCTGCAAGAACAGTACAAATTTAAATTATTAGTCTTCTAATCAACATCACCCATTTGTTGAGGAAAGGCAGATGACCTCGAAGTATCACCTCTTAAAATGTAGTGGGTTTTATCTCTCTTCTAACTACTGTAGCTTTGGAGATGACAGGGTGCTGGAATTAGGGGATCTTAAATATGCTAGTAAACCTACAGACATGAATTTAAGTAACTTTAAATGCCAACTGGTTTGATCCTGCAACCTTGGGTACAGTACAGAACCTTATTATTGCACTAAGCAACCAGGCCCTGTCCTTAAAAAGCTACAATCACCAACAACATTAGTAGAGTCTTTGATGTTTCTTTTGGGCATACTAACACTGAATCTTAAGAGGTCTTCAACTACTGGACAAGCTGACAGCATTCAGATTGGTGGAAACATACCAGTTTGGGCTTAACGAGTGTCCCTGCTCAATGTAGCCAGTTTAACTGTGTATATTTTTAGTGCCAAAGCATTTTAAGTTTTCTATTGTTTTAATATGGACTGGAAACTACTTTTAGATGGCAGAATTGCACCTTCACAATAAACTGCCTAAACTTTCAGAGTGTACACTCTTAAATGACTGCTGTGGTTCAGCTAGTCACATTGTAACTGTTACAAAATATTTAAAGTAATTCCTGCCTCTGAACATCTCTCTGATGAAGGTGTAGACATTACAGCAGCTGTCTTTGAATGGGATAACTTACAGTAGCTTACCATTGAAAAACATGTGCTCCCAGTACTAGTCCATAATCATGGAATCTATCTTCATGACACCATGAGGAAC
The DNA here is from genome assembly GCA_946902985.2 of Meconema thalassinum. Taxonomy (NCBI): domain Eukaryota; kingdom Metazoa; phylum Arthropoda; class Insecta; order Orthoptera; family Tettigoniidae; genus Meconema; species Meconema thalassinum. The sequence continues at coordinate 185,621,470 of OX336393.1, forward strand.
TTGACTTTCAACTACCACTAATAAAAGATGAACATAAAGGAGGTAAGGTCAATTCAGAGTGTGAGATACACTGACAGTCATAACTACACCAGTAAGTACATGACACATTCAACTCGACATAGGAACTAAATGAGGGTTAGTTATGGAAAGGAATTTCATTTAAACTTAAAAAATATATAAATATATCATTGTACTGTAATTAATATTGTAATAGGTAGGAAGACACAAGGAATCTGATCATTCCAGAACCTTATTCTTCCTATCCTTTTTAAAGTTATGGAAAGTAAGTAAACAGGTGCACAAAGGGAAAGTAGTTACTTCCCAGCACAAATGCACAATGCGCTGGCATCAATATTAACTGTACGTCTTTTAGTCTACAAATATTATGTTTTCTTCAAGCTAGGAGTTTGATCACAGAGTTTGATGAAGTCTTTGCACATGTCTGGCACCGGACCTTGTTTATAATGGAGCAGAAGACTTGTAAAGGAGCCTATCAGTCAATGAGTTAATCTCCAGTAGATTAACAGTTATCATGGAACGTTTGCAAAAACTGAAGATCCCAATAGCATTGGCTTTTGTGCACTACACCCCATCCACGGAGTCTGCAAAGTAGGTTTGCCTACGTCGTCACATGGAGGAAGAGAGAAGGTGAATGTGATGAGCGGAGTCAGGCAGTTGAACAACTGATGGAGTAGGGCGCCTCAATCGCGCTACAGTTACAAGGCCGCGCAGTTCAATTTTGTTTCACCAATATCTACAGAAATAAAATACATCTCATCAGTTATTACTGAAGCAAATCTTTAATGATACTTCTGAACCTGAGCCAAACCGACTTGTTTGGACCATTCTGTGCAGAGATACGGCAGATCTGTAAAGATTTACAACTGCTCGTAGAAGTTACATGTAAAACTGATATTTGTCTGGACTATTAAGGAAGGTTCTGTCCATAATATTCGATAATAATTTCACCGTAATCACACCAGTTGTTCTGCTGTAATCATCTTTCAAAGTGGAGCATTACTTGAAATGTGCAATATGGACATTTCTTTTTCTTATTTTTCTCGGCGAAACATCATTATCAACCATGTTGTTAAAAAGGAAGGAAGCTTGTAGTTTAACGTGACCGTTAATCTCGCGATCATAAGCCACGGGACCTCCGTTTTACGTGGAATCCGAACCACAGGACATGGCATTTTACATCGAAAATCTCACATGCATTGACCGGGAATCGAACCCGGTCCGCCTCGGTGAGAGGCATACAGCTAGACCGCTGAGCCACCACGCCCCAAAACCATGTTGTTTCCTACTTATTCAGCTTCAAGTAAACTCTGATGTAAATTTATTTCTGCACAGGCAATAATAGCACTCTTCTCATTTTTCTTGGTCTTAATAACTTATTAACATTGTAAATAATATAATAAAGATAAATAAGCTTATACAGTTTCCTGCAGGAATGAAATAATAAAGGGTTATAAGACAGAAATACATAGTAAAAAAAAAAAAAAATGTCAACCGCTGGCACTATCCAGCACATGACGGGCTAAGGCCGACCAAGCGACCGCTGCCCAGCCATTTGGCCTGCAGATATTGGGGTGACGCGTGATCAGCGCGTCGGGTCCCCTCGGCCGTTAATCTTGGTATTCGTGATCGGGGCGCTGTCTCACTGTCAGACAGCAACTCAATTGTCCTCACGAGGCTGAGTGCACCCCGTTCCAACCCTCATGTCAGTTTTAAAATCCCTGACGGAGCCGGGGATCGAACCCGGGGCCTCCGGGTTAGAGGCAGGCGCGCTACCCCAACACCACGGGGCCGGCAATAGAAATACATACTAATTACAATAGAAATTGAAAATGACCTTCCAGAAATCGAAACCACAAAAGTGTGACAACTTTATGCCCATGTTTTCAGTACCAGCACCTAATACAAACACACTAAATTAAAACAGCGAAATAACTATTGTCTTAATGTTTGGCAAACCTGTCGTAAGGCCTCTTCTCCAGACCTCCTTGCTGCTTTCAACAGTGGTATCTGTCCACACCCACGGAACTGTGTGTCCAGCATTGACTCATCTAGATAATACCTGCTCCGTCCTTCATGACGGAACTGACGTACTTTCGTCAAGTATTAGTAAGCCACTTCATGAAAAACTGCTGATGAATTATCCTTCGCACTGCCTCCAGCGTAAATTCATCACAATCTGCAAATGGTGGGGCTCGATTTGGACCTTTTTATTTTACCCAGTATATCGAAATTTAGTTGCCCGTCCCTTTTTTGCGTCATATTTACTTCCTTCTGTATCTTATACTAGCAGTAGTGCCCGGCTTCCCCCGTGGATTTATTTGTTTTATGGATGATAATGAATACTACTACAGAACTGGAGCGCTCAAGGATAAGGATCTGAAAGCACCAACGATTATTGCAGCTGATAACCTCAGTACACTGCGCCAACACCATCGCCCTTATACTGAGGCATACTATTGTCATGATGATAAACTGTTTTAAGGGGCCTAAGAAATCTTTTTGCACTAATTACTCCCCGTGACTGCAATTTATAAGCAGCTAACAATTCTACACCAGAACACTGGTAGGGGCTAAGTGATGCAGCCTGCAATGCCTGGCAACAATAGACTTAGGTATTATTGAAGCTGTTCAGGAGCGCTTGTTACTTACTGAACAAAAATCAATCTTTAAGGTTACCTGAGAGGTGTAGCATAATGCTACATAGCCTAAACTATTCCTCTTGAATCTGGCTATCATATACAAAAAGAATTTTTCGAATCCGACTGGTAGTTCCAGAGATTAGCGCGTTTAAACACACAAACAAACTCTTCAGCTTTATTATATATCTTATAATCTTATATATAGAAGTTTTCTCAACTTCTATACGAGCAGAGGTTTCCGCAACACACTTGGATACAGTTTCAGACCACATGTGAAAGATTTCCATACACCGTCAGAACAATACGGCGCTCTCTTGATCGCAACATTTATGGTTAACCACGCTCACTGCAGCTCAATAATGCTCCGCTCAGTATGAAAACTATTCACCATATGCGAAGCCAAGGTTCCACCACCCCTTCCTGTGCTGGTAGTTCCGTGACCTAGCACCTCATTGGACCAGTCAGCCAACACCTTCCAATGTGCGGACGTGCTTTTACACTGGCACTTTGAAGACTCCGTGGATGGAATTTATATACGAGTGCACGCTTTAGAAATGGTATGAAATATACGAGTAAAAAAGATGAAATAGGGGTCTCTTTAACTGTAAACAGGTAAAAATGTTAAACTGAACAAGTATCTCAAACAATCAATAATTATCTCATTCATTCTACAAATGTTGATATAGTTGCACAGGCACTTCCAGCTATATTAAATAATATAACATTTTTGAACTGTAAATAGAAAATAATGTTATAAATGCACTTTATATACTGTATTCTTCTATCATAAATTAAAATGGCAAATGTCTGTGCAACTATATAGTGTTAGACTACCCCCTTGCTGGTACTCTTGTAATTAAAACTATTCAAAGGTTAACTTTTTCTAAAAAATAAAACATAAATGTTGAATAAAATTCATATTTCAAAAACTGGTTACAAAATGAGTTCTACATTTTTGGTTTCCAAAGAGAATTTAAGGGAAATGCAAAATATGAAACATAACTCCAACAAATCATCTAGGTTTTTGCCATATCTGTTGCTTGGCCATTAAAGTTAGTATTTTATCTTTTGGTTCCTCTATATGAAGATAATGTTGAGGGAACTCATAGTACCCCAGCAAAGAAGTGCAATACGCTTCATATATGGGATGTAGTGCAAGATGAGCAACCCCTATGGCGGTCCGGACAGGGTGCACCAAGAGCCTGCTGATGAGCCTAACTTGGTACACCTAGGAGAAACCCCGCAACAGACACAGCAAAAACCTAGAAGATCTGCTGAAGTTTAATTACTTGACTGTGAAAGCTAATATTATAATAATATACTGTAACTTATGACAGTTTGGGAGACTTAATGTTAGAATTCTTAATTTTGAAGCATGGTCTCTTCATGGTCTTAAATACTGTAATGTTCCCTTAGGAGGCCAAAAATTATACCGTAGTTCAGCCAATTTACGAATTAACATTTTTCTTTTATAAAGTAAGTGCAGCTTTTGTTTGAAACCATTTTAACTTTTGAGCTGTTAATCTCCCATTTGAATACTGTAGAGTAGAAGACTAGTAGGCAAGGGGTGACATACAAGCTCACTCTCTCTCACTCTCACACATAAACACACACAAACCATCCTGCAGCAGGAACACCATACATATCACAATGAGAATTGACTGGCATTGGCCACGACTATGGCACTCTATGCTGTGCTTGAGTTGCCCGAGGCACCACTGATGGCGCTGAACAGGGCCTGACTGTTCCTCTTGAAGCAGCCCAGCTCATCATCTGGCCACACGGCTTCACCGAACAGAGTCGACAGATTATGGCACAACTTCTGATAATTCTGACATAGCACTTCCTGGTATTCTAGTTGGTCAGCACTGATCAGCTTACTGTTGATTTGTAGTGCCGTGTAGCAGATTTTTACAAATTCTCTGCAAACACAAATTGCATAATTAAAATAAATTAAGACTCTAATAATGATGAAAATTTCTTCAACTTAGTCAAGAGTTCATTTTGAACATGAGAAATAATATACCATAATCTTTGATATCAGACCCTCTGTATTAAATATTGCTTGGGATTGTTTCAGCAGATAATGTATTCCACATACAAATTGTAGAACAAATTGTAGAATTAGATGTGTCAGCCAAGAATAAGCTAAAGCATAGTGCAGAAAAAACATACATTAAAGGAGCCAAGCAGGCAAAATCGGTCAAAATTACAATTCATTTATTGCATTTATTTATACCCCAGTCGTCCCAGAGCATGAACATGAATGTTTTCTGAAAACATTTTCTGCATCCTGTTAGGAAAGGGAGAGAATTTTCTAAACAATGACATTTCTGCCATACCTCCTTCATTGATGTTCATTCATCTGTGTTTAACCTGCCTGCAGTAGACTTCTTTGTATCTAAGGTATTTATTCATGACTACTCCTTTTTATGATATTTCCATGGTGCTAAACAAGTGTAGACGACAGCTAATATTCAGGGCGAGTCTCTAAGCGGGTAAAAAGCAGCCACTGATGAATTTCGCAAGGAATTCCAAGAATTCATGCATCTTGAAAATTTAACTGCACAACTCATTTACAAGGCAGTGGAGACTGACTTATATTGGAAATGTCTGTTTTCTCGCATGCTATCCTTTAAAAACAAACAGCATAATCTTCTTCTTTAACTAGACCTTTTTCCAATTAAGCGGGGTCGGCATTTCCATCCTTCATTCTTTTCTGCCATTCCTTTCTGTTTAGGGCTTCTCCTCTCGTCTAACCTTTTTCCCTCAAGTCTTCAGCAACCTTATCTCTCCACCTTAGCTTAGGTCTCCCAACCCTCCTCCTTCCAGGAACCTTCAACGTCTGCATTCTCTTTCCCACAGTCTTCATTTCTTCGTTCTACATGTCCAAACCTTAATCTGCTTTCCTGTATCTTATTGCTCAGTGGTCCCACCTTAACTGTTCCTGTGATGCATTCATACTTAATCTTGTCCCGTCTGGTAACACCACACATCCACCATGACATCCTCATCTCAGCCACCTCAAATTTTCTTTCCTGTGCTTTGGTGATCGCCCACGTCTCTGCACCATACATTATTGGACGCCTCACCACTGTCTTATACAAGTTTCCTTTCGTTCGGCAAGGCACTTTCCTGTGCTTTGGTGATCGCCCACGTCTCTGCACCATACATTATTGGACGCCTCACCACTGTCTTATACAAGTTTCCTTTCGTTCGGCAAGGCACTTTCCTGTGCTTTGGTGATCGCCCACGTCTCTGCACCATACATTATTGGACGCCTTACCACTGTCTTATACAAGTTTCCTTTCGTTCGGCAAGGCACTTTCCTGTCACATAACACTCCACTCACTTTCCTCTAATTCATCCAGCCAAATTGGATTCTATGGGAAACCTCAGATTCCAATTCTCCATACTTCTCTAAGGTCGATCCCAGATACTTGAGCCTGTGGACTGCTGGCAATGTTGCTTCTTCCAGATGTATAGAGATGTCCTTTTGTAGAGTAATTACAAACAGCATAATCCAGGCCACAAATCAAGTAAAGAAAGGCTTATGGTCATGACATGCTCAAATAAAAAAATAAAAAAAACTTCATTCCATGAACAGAAGAAAAATCCCTCCCTGTGCATTATTATAATCAGAAAGACCTTTGGATGGATAGACACATTTTAAAATCTATGATAAATTTGTGCCACAAGTTCGAGAATACCAGAGGTCAAAAGTACTGGAGAAAGCTGTACTATTACTTGTCAATGCCCCATCCCAACCCTCTGAAACCATACTGAAATTGGAAGATGGGAATATATTTGTGAAGTATTTACCTCCGAATCTACCGGTAACATTCTTGGTTCAGCCAACGGACTAAGGGACTTAGGACATGACTTGAAAATTTTCTGAAGCGATTTCAGTATCCTTGATGCTATTTACGAAGTGTATTCACCATCGCTAGCACTTCTGCCCGATATTAGCGAGGATGAAGACTTTTAAGTTTTTGATGAGAATTATGTAAGTTTCTCAGCTCAGTGTTATCGCAAAAACTGTATCTGGTGGTGACAAAGGTGTCAAATACAAAACACTGCAGTACCTACTCACACCATTTACCCATGAGCCCCATGACCTTATTTACACTCACCAAAATATCACCCCTGCAGTTGGATGTATGTGTAACTTCTTCTGATAACGTGTATTTATGTGATAACTGTAGGAGTGTGTGTAATTGTATTAGGGACAGGGATGAGGTAGGTGACCCGGGACTGGCATTTGCCTGGAGGGAGAGTAGAAAAACCCTGGGAAAAGCCACACTCAGGATAGCCGCTGTCAGTGCCAGAATTTGAACCTCCAATCTTTGGACTTGCTGCAGCTGCCCTTGAGGCCATGGTACACGGTTTAACAACCATGGCTATTCCGCGGGACTGGAAAAAGAAGCACCTGTGAGAATCAAGTGCTGTGTTGAAACACTCGAGAAGATGGAGTTAGTGATAAAGGCAAATCATCCTGGAGTGCTCTCCAATGATATTGTTTTGTCTCAAACAATGTTGTACATTACAAATTGTAGAAATTCTGGTGGGAAGTGGTCACACGTCCTTCTTATAGTCCTGACATGTCCCCCAAATGTTTTACACATTTTAAAAATATATTTACCTGAATACATCCTTCAATTCCTCCACCTTCTCTTCTTGGTACTGAGATGAATGGCTTGAATCTAGGAAAGTTGAGGCATAAGCCAATGGTCCAGCATTCACTTGGACACAAACACTACCCTGTAACAATATTCCAGATTATCTGTTACAGTAGAAATCACAAGTAGATATATGTAAATAATCAATAATGAAACAACTGCCTACAATAGTAATTTGGTTCCTTTTGAAATGTCTTCATATGGAAGATCGCCTGGAATTGAATATGGAAAAAAGGCAACAGCAAATGTCAGTTGCAACTAATTTAATGCACAGAAACCAAGGTTTAAATGCTTGTTTTGTAGGTTTTCTTGGGCCTGGTAGTGCAGGTTTGTTGAAGAAAAAAAAAAAAAAGAAAAGAAAAGAGGTTATTAAAAAGATCACTGTAAGGTGAAAACTAAATAGGAGTTAATAATGTTATTTCATCTTTTAGGGGCTAGGAACATCTTCGATCATCAACCCATGATGTGGACTTCATCTGATAACCTGTGAAATTGAAATAACTGTGGTCTCTGTATAACTGTAGTTACTTGGATCCAGAACTTTCCCTGGGATTAGATATATGGTCTCAACATCTGCCCGGAGTGTGTGTGAATAGCTAAACTATCGATACTTATATCTCTGAATAGGCTATGCAGCTACCCAGTACTCAAACATTTACGATTACCCCACCAGTCCTTTATATAAGTTCCATGGTACATTCATCACTCAGGAGATTTGTCTCTGCCTAAGGTTTCATTAGTAAGAAAAGGTTCTGGAAATGGACAAAACAAATTAAACTGTGATAACCATGAAAATGTACAGTATATGTAAAGGAATTCTGATCTTTTGTAAAAAGGTATCTGGGCTGCTTCTACTCCTTTTTTAATTTTTTATTTTATTTTTTAACATTAGCGTGTTCAGAAATTTGTTTTACGAATGTAGGCTTTAGCCACTATATTGACAATTAACTCAGAAAAAAATCTAACATACAACTTAGGTAAAAAGAAGCACTTTACAGATAATCCCTAGTATTAAAATGCTGTGAGACTAATCAGAAATATATTATTACCTGTAACCTAAGCTGTAATTTCTTGGCATCAGTAGGCTTACTGAAGACCACATCTTCAAGTTCTGCTACACGCATCTGCATTTCATCTAGTGCAACTTCAATAGGGTTCAGTTCTTGTAAGCGTCTCTTTACAACCAGAATTCTCTTCTTCACATATGGAAACGAGTACTGGGCTGAAAATACAAATTATGTATTAATCAAAACACTAAAGCAATAAGGGGCGTGGTGGCTCAGCGGTCTAGCTGTATGCCTCTCACCAAGGCGGTCTGGGTTCGATTCCCGGTCAATGCATGTGAGATTTTCGAAGTGAAATGCCATGTCCTGTGGTTCAGATTCCACGTAAAAAGGAGGTCCTGTGGCTCATAATCACAAGATTCACGGTCACGTAAAACTACAATCTTCCTTCCTTTTACTAAAGCCATAAAAATACATTTCAAAAATTTGCTTCTAATTCCAAACATCATTGGCTAGAAACAAAGAAAGATGACAAACACAACAGGCAGGTGAAACACAAATGAGAGTGTGGAACATAAATAGGAAAAGGACAATCTCCACAGCCACATGTGCATTCATTCCATCAATTCTATAGCCTCTGAAGAGCTCTTTTTGACATCCAGGTCTTTTCAAAACCACAGGCAGCAACTAGTTCTTCTGTCACAGAAAGACAGGAGTAGTAAAAGAGGAACACACAGGCAGAGTTGCCAACTTAAGTGACAAGTCGCTAGATCTCCATTTTTATATAATGCATTGACAATATACCAGCTTTTTGGAAGCCTTCATAGGGAGCTTGAGCTTTTAGTTCTCGCAGTAAAGAGGCGCAGGTGCGCTTCGTAGAAAAGGATCGTGACGGGCAGTTCGCTAGTCCCGCGGGGACACCAAGAGCCCGCTGATGAGCCAGCTTGGTGTCCTAGGCGAAACCCCACACAAGACAGGGCACAAACCTAGAACAAGAAGCTCCGTGACGAACTAAAGAGCCTACTTTTCTTAAAATTTAAAATTCATGCCAATGATTAATCTATATGGATCTATCCAGAATAATGACGAAATTAAGTTGGTCATATCGAAATTTCTAATTATTTCGAAATACTGTATACCTGGCATAATGTAGCCTAATAGAGAACTACAGTTGGCAGCCCTGGTGACTGAATATATTCTTAGTTCCATCTCTTAAGGTACAGAATACAAAATTTGGTTGATGTCCAATGGACAGCATGGACGTTACATGCAGTTAAACATTGAATCTAACGGTGCACGTAAAATCATGTTGGCAACAATGACATACATTTATTGGTCAGAAATAATCTGAAATAATATGATCTATTGTTGTGTCAATTTTGAATGAAATCCATCAGTTAGTATAGAAGTTACATGCATTTTAAAATTGGACCTATCAGCAGGCTTAGAATCATGTTGGCAGCACTGGCGTAGGCCTATATTCGTTACTCGAAATTAATCTAGAATGCAAGGTACTACACGTGTGCAAATTTTAGAGTTTTTGGCATGCATACTTTCTGATATATTGATATTTCAGACGGGTACAATAGAGACAGCATTTATTAGCAGTTGGCAGCCCTGGTTACTCTTAAGAATCGGCATAGTCGTATCTGTTATGGTACACATAGCACACACGAAATTTGGTTGAAATCCAAGACAGGGCACAAACTAGAAAAATTGCTTAGTTTTAATTCACTGGCCGTGAAAGCCAATATACCATCTTTTTGGAAGCCTTCATAGGGAGGTTATGGCTGCTTGAGCTTTTAGTTCTCGCAGTAAAGAGGTGCAAGTGTGCTTCATAAAAAAGGGAGGTAGCGCACAGTTCGCTACTCCAGTGGGGGTCCGGGCGGGGACACCAAGAGCCCGCTGATGAGCCTGCTTGGTGTCCTAGGCAAAACCCCTACACAAGACACGGCACAAACCTAGAAAACTTGCTGAGTTTTAACAAAATACATATTTAGTAATGTTTAAAAAGGTAACGGCAACTTTCAAGAGTCCCTTCACAGACAAAAACAAGGTTTCTTTTCCTTATATAGGTAACATAAGAATTAAGAGACTTTTCACTGCTGCCTAATAACTTTCAGTAAATAAAAGTTGGCTGCACTGAACACAGGACAATCACAGAAAAAGAAAAGACTCATTAGGAAGTATAAAACTACTGTCCCATATATAGAAAAGCACCAGTTGGCAGACATACATACATCATTGAATAGGATGAACTGTTCTGTTAATTTAGGGATGTGTTTATTTAATTCAGGATTGGTTGGTTCTATATCATCATGTCCCTCCACCCCTTTTCTAGTGATTTCTTTTGAACTACTTCCTCATTAATCCATTGGTAGGAATTATTGAGTAGGCTAGTGGCCTGTTTGTATGGTCTGATAAAGATTCAGCACTATCATTGGCTATGTGAAGTTTTGAAGCCATATTTTCAGTGTTGCCTGTACAAACTTTATACAATTCTTAACTCTTAGGTAGGTTCAACACGCTTTTACCCAGTATCATTGGGCGAGGGTGCAATATATATAAACATTTCTGAATAAAATTACATGTATTGCTTACACTGAAGAAAATGGAAATTGTAACACCCAGGAGTGGTGCTACATTGCTGCAATTGAACATGCAGGAAGAGTGTTCGGTTGTGATTAGGTGACTACAATTTCAGGTCCCTCTGACCGCAAGTTTGGGCAACAATCAATACAGGATGTGCCCACCACAAGCTGCAATACATTGATGAATTCGGCGATGCATGGAGTAAATAAGGCCCTGGATCGCTTCCTGAGGAATTGTGGCCCATGCTTGCTGCACTGCATGGGTCAGTTGTTCCAGAGTTGTGGGTGGCTGAGGACGGTTGGCCAGTTGTCGACCCATCATGTCCCACGCATGCTCAATAGGACTAAGGTCCGGGGATCTGGTGGGCCATTCTAAGGTTGTGATGTTGTGGAGAGCTTCTCTGGAGATGCGTGCAGTGTGAACCCGGGCATTGTCCTGCTGAAACATCCCATTAGCAATGTTCGCCATCATAGGGACAACCACTGGATTGAGTACCCTATCAACGCACTGTCGAGCAGTCATAGTGCCCTCAACAAGCATTAATTGTGATTTCACATTAAAGCCAATAGCTCCCCAGACCATAATGCTTGGTGCTGGCCCTGTGTGCCTCTCGACAATAAGGTCTGGGCGGCCCCTCTCCCCGGTACGTTGGCGCATACGATTCCGGCGATCACTGCGGGCAAGACAGAAGCACGATTCATCACTAAAGACGGCCCTATGCCATTCGTCGACCCACGTCGATCGTTCTCGACACCAGGCCAGCCTAACACGTCGCTGTTGTGGAGTCAAAGGAACACCTTCTGCTTGAACACGGGATCGTAAGCCAGCTGCAAGCAGGCGATTACCAACTGTTTGTTGTGTAACGCGGGGTTCCACAGCTGCTCGAATTTGCGCTGCTGTTGCATGGGGTTCCATCTGGGCCATCCGAATGATGCGGCGATCCTCTCTCACAGTTGTCTCTCGCGCTGGGCCTGTGCCAGGTCTACGAGTGTGGGTACCTTCATTTGACCACTGCTGCCATACACGTTGTACCGTAGATGTCTGTCGGCCAACACGTGCAGCGACAGTCCTTAGCGATAATCCAGCCTCACACAGTCCAATTATCCGAGTCTTCTCAAACGGCGACAGTTGTTGATAGCTTGCTCTTCTCTGTCGTCGAGGCATGTTTGATGCGGAACACTTCACTAAACAGACTGCAAGTCAACTATGCTTCACCAGAGTCCGTATACTGGAGTTGATTCCTCCACGACCAATCACGTGGGGAGACCTGTAGCAACAATCCAATGGGTCTGAAACTTTGATCGTTTACATACCTACATGGCATCGTTCCATATCTTGAAAATCAACAAAAACGACCAATGCCTTCATGGTGTTGCAATTTCCATTTTCTTCAGTGTATTATTTACTGATAAATAAGGGGCAATTTGGGATTACTCATTTCGACCGTAACTACTGTATACAGTAGAACCTCATTAACACGTTCCTCATTAGTACGTTTTATCGCATATCATGTCGTAATTTTCAAGTCCCGATTCTTATCTGATGACATAATGTAAAAGTACCTCATTTATCACGTCGCACATTTTGCCGCGCATCGCTTAGTACGATCGCATTTTCGTCAGCCCTGAAAGCATTCTTTGTCCACCCCTAGTGGAATGTGAGACCGACCACTCTGAGATAACATTCCCTGCCAACAAGCAGGCGAGGGTTGCGACTTAACATGTATAGGCGACTCTAAAAGTAAGACAGTAGCCCGCGCCGCACATCGCTTAGTTCATTCATTCATTCATTCATTCATCTTCATTTCCCCTTTTCCAGTTGACACTGCGTGGGGGCAAATATGGTTCCTCTCCACTTTGTTCTGTCATTCCATCATTCCTCTTCCGACACAGTGTTCCAATCCAGGTTCCGTTTTCTAATACTATTCTCCACCGAGTCCACCAACGCATTCTAGGTCTTCCTCGTCCTCTCTTCCCTGTCATCCGTCGTTCCAGTGCTCATCTTGGTAGCCTTACTTCATTCATCCATTTGACATGTCCAAAACCATCTCAATCTGTTTTGCTCTAGTTTGTCATTTAGTTTCTGTACTCCCAGTTCTTTCCGTATATCTTCATTTCTCACTCTGTCCCTCCTCGTTTTCTGGACCATACTTCTCAGGAATCTCATCTCTGCTGCTTGTACTCTGCTCTCATCCCTCTTAGTCATTGTCCAAGTTTCTGCTGCATTTCGTCAGCGACTTAACAGGTATAGGCGACTCTTAAAAGTAAGACAGTAGCACGCGTCGCGCCGCACATAGTATGATCGCATTTTCGTCAGCCCTGAAAGCATTCTTTGTCCACCCCTAGTGGAATGTGAGACCGACCGCTCCGAGATAACATTCCTTGCGGAAAAGTGGGCGAGGGTTGCGACATAACAGGTATAGTAAGTACTTCTGATTAACGCGTTTTTTACATTTTCCTTACTGAAACAAATTAATGAGGTTTAATTATCATTTTCCATTAGTACGTTTTCTCGCTTTTCTCAAAATTGTCAGTCCCTTGAAAAACGTACTAAGGAGGTTCCACTGTATACAGTATATACCGTAACACACTATTCCTGTATTAGACTAATGTTATTCACTAATAAAGGGGGAATTTAGGATTATGTGTTTTGACTGTCACACGGTTACCATTAGATTCTGATCGCTAGAGTTGAAGTTTAAAATTATACAAATATTTAGAAATATGCTTTGCTATACTTTGTATAGCTTGACTTGTTAAAGTTAGTATTTATGATTCACAGTGAATCTCGTTATTTGAAAAGGTTAGTCTATTCTATGATGCTGTATTATATGTTTGTGATCCACGTATGAATATTACCCATGTGTAAATAGTTCAGCTACGTAACAATATAATAAAATTAGAGCATGCACACCGATTTCTACTTAAGGATACAAGCTTAACCATCGAGTATCCTATTCAAGTATAGCGTGGCAAGTTAGATCTGGCCTGTCATGGCGGAGTCTCGTCTAGGAGGGGAAGTAGTGGGATCACTAGGCGCAAATGCGATTTCCCCTCTTTGGTGCAACAACTGTTTGGGGCTGCTCGCTGCTCGTCGTGGTTATATTATGCAAGCCTAAAGTATCGAATAGGAGCATTCTCAGTGACATAGCATTGGTATTGGTGGTAATGAACTGAGACCGCGCCCACTTCACACACTCCTGACAGCAAGCTTGTTGCCGTGCTTGTCAAAGAACAGAGCTGCTCAGTCGTGCTTCGCTTGCCTTGACAGCATCTGTACCGTGCCAAGGTGTTGGGAATAATGACTACTTGGCAACATCTAACCAGCGCGTGATGAAGTATGTGCTCACTGGTTGACAAAGAATCCAGGCAGGGGGATGACGTAATGCAACTGGACGCACATGCGCATCGGAAGGTTCAGATCTAACTTGTTCCCCAATACAGTCATTGCACAGATGTTCACACCTAACTAGCTTGTACCTAATTAATGAGTAATTCCCGTTGCTCACGGTAAAATGTTTCTTAAAATTTATTTGACAACTAATTTTATAAAAATTTGACGAAAGCAAGCAGTGTTGTTCACGGTAAAATTATTTTATAAAATCCGTGGATGTATCAGCATCGCCATCTACCGATAAACTTCTGAACCAAGAATCAGCTGTTCAACACACATTGGTTTGAGAGTATGAAGCAAAAATTGCAAAAATTGCTGCTTTAGCTACAATTATATGTCGTACAGTGGTAAAAGGGAAGAAAAGAAATGCTAGGAAGTCCTGGATTCGGGAATGGATAAAAAGAAGAGAAGAGTAGAGAAATGCTGTCCTTGGTCGAAAATGAGTTGAGGTTAGATCAGAATTCATATAGGATTTTTCTAAGAATGGAGGAAAGCAGTTTTAAAAAAACCTCCTAGATCTTGTTGTTCCCAAGATTATTCGACAGAACACTAACATGAGGCAAGCCATTTCTCCTGAAATGAGACTGCAAGCGAGTTCGAAGCCCGTTTATCTTCACCTTCACATCAGCCTGGCTTGTGTTCGGTCGAATTTGTGAAACATATTCGGCGATTGAGATTTCTGCCTCCCTTCTTGCATTTCTATTGTGGTATATGGGCGTTTTAACCTCATACAAACACTGATATTTCTGGTACTCATCCAGTAAAACACTAACAGCTTCCTTAGTCCAGCCGGAGCCTGCCATTTTCGAAGTGTTTGTTTACAAGCGAGCTTCACAATCTTCTCACCATGTGGCGCCAGGATCATCTTCATGTCAGCTTCCCTGATTGGTTCGTTTCCTAAAATTAATTTTACGGAATAGACATGTCCTATTTTATGGAAAGTTTTATCAAATATTTTATAAAACTTGAATTTGACCGTGAGCAACAGAAATTTTATAAAATTAAATTATTGTACCATAAATTTGAAGGAAAATTTTACCGTGAGCAACAGGCATAAGTCATCCTGTCCTGAACTGCATGCAATAACAGGTCTCTGTTGACGAAATTTGTAACTACTCCTAACTTAGATGATCATAAGCTTAATTCACTTCACTCAAGATTTTATCCTCATTTCATGACTGTGAATGTTTAAGAATATGTGGAGCTTATCATAAATATTTTGGTTTCTTCCATGAAATCTTCACTTGAAACATCCTAACCTCCAAATATAAAGAGTTCAATACATCCACGTTCCTTCAGATTTTTCGATCTTGTTCTTTATTGTGTACTGGTTTGTGCCTCTTTTCAACACTACAAAATATCCATATTGATGTTTTTCAAAATATCCTGTTTGACAAGACTCACAGCTTTAGAATAATACTAAATCTCTCTTTTTCTACGGGACTACCACATTTTTTTTAAAGTTTGTTAAGAAAACAAAGATCTTGTTTTCTACTTATTTCTAAGGGTTAATTTATGTTTTACTACGAATTTCTTCATGCTCTTTTAATTGGTTTTTTATTCACACTAGTTTTAATTAAACTTGATTAGTTATGTAGTAGAACAGAATGCAGAAACTATCGGGGAATAGCACTGATGAGTGATTGTGCAAAGATATTTGAGAAAGTTTTGGAAAGGAGAATTAGGACAAGGATAGAAGGAGGGATGAGGGAAGAACAACATGGCTTCAGAGCAGGAAGAACCACAGTGGATTTGATTTTTGCTGTAAGGCAGTTACAAGAACAGCACTATGAGTATGGAACAGATCTACTGATGGCCTTCCTGGACATTGAGAAAGCATATGACAGTGTATGCAGAAACAAAGTATGGAAGTTCCTGGGGGACAGAGGAGTAGAAAAATGGACTATAAGGAGGATCAGGAGATGTACAAGGGAAGCGTGAGCTGTGTGAAAGTGGGAGGAGAGAGATCGGACTGGTTGGAACAGAGAAACGGCCTGAAACAAGGAAGTGCACCGTCACCGTTACTTTTCATTGTGGTGATGGATGACATAATGACCCGAGTGGCACAAGTAATTGGGAAGGAAAGATGAAAGAAATGGTGTTTGCAGATGATTTGATGTTTTGGGGAAACAAGGAGGAGGAGGTACAGGAACAGTTGGACGTGTGGGAAGGAATAATACAAGGATATGGGATGAAATTTAGCATAAATAAGAGTGAGATGGTGATAACAAGGAAGAAGGAAAGAACCACAACAGGAATAACAATTGGTGGGGAACAGCTGAAGAAAGTGGAGAGTTTCAAGTATCTGGGAAGCCTGATACAAGATAATGGAAGAAACGATAGAGAAATAAATGAGCGGGGAAGACAGGCAGAAGCATTCCGGAGGAGTGTGAGAAGCATGTTATGGAGCAAGGATGTCCGTCAGAACAGCAAAAAGATCATATATCGGACGTACTATGTCCCCATCCTGACGTATGCCTCGGAGACCTGGGTTATGAAAGGAAGGAAGAAGAGCAAAATACAGGCCAGTGAGATGAGGTTCTTGAGAAGCAGTATTGGAGCTACAAAGATGGACAGAATAACAAATGGGAGGACCAGAGAATTAATGAAGGAGGAACCATTACAGGATGGTATAGAGAAATCTAGACTTAGATGGTATGGACATGTAAAACGAATGGAGGAGAAGAGGATACCCAGGAGGATACACGAGACGAAGTGGGAAGGAAAGAGACCGAGAGGAAGACCGAGAGACAGGTGGCTGAAGGGGGTGGAAGAAAGCATGAAGAAGAGAGGAGAAGACTGGACAAGGGTGGAGGCTGAGAGATGGTGGGAAGACAGAAGACGTTGGAGAAGCTTGTGTTCCAAACAGACCCGGCCAGTGGCTGGAAACTGTGCAAGATGATAATGATGATGATTAGTTCTACTTATAGTGAACTTTAAATATTTCCTTACTATTGATTTTAGTACCGTATTACTTTCAGTTTTCTTTTATTTATAATGTGCTGATGAATCCATTGTTGATTCGAAACATGTACACCTCGAAATAGTGAGTAAAAATTTCCGCCCAATCAATACCTTTCACACTATACATTTAATGTTTCTTTCTCATACTAGGGACATGTTTCGAACAATATTTGTTCTTCTTCAGCCTTATACATTTATCAACATTGTAACTTATCTTAGACATTTGCATAATTAAAACACATGCACATTAGACAATTCATTAAGAGCATACAACTAAAAACGTAATGTTAAAAAACTTGGATAACACATTAAAACATTTGGAACTTCTTATTCCCATTTGTACTATATTCAGTTCTGAATGGCTTAATTTAACGGTGATAAGCAGTAGGTCAGTAAGAAGCTCAGAGTCATCTCCCTCTGGCTTATGCTTGCAGGTGATGTATTGATGGGCTACACATGGCCTTTGGTTAAGTTGGTTTAATAGCTGCGTCATACGGATTGTTGGTGTTAGCTTGGTAAGGCGATCCTGCCGTGGGGTGTTTATTGTGGAGTAAACTGTAAAGATACGAACTTTAATTAAACTGAAAATTGCGTCTGAGAAGAAGAATAGATAGAGTTGAAGGGGCTAAACGGTAACTTACTGGGTGACGTCTTGAATGTGACTTTCGGGTTTAACTGAGTGAAAACCCTCCCGCCTGGTTGCTGTAATGAGCCAAAGATCTAATATTAGTATGTATGTGTGGGAGAGGGAAACTGTTGCCGAATGATGTTGCATTAAGCGGCTTACCTGTTCTGGCCTATGAGACGTGTAGCGTGGAGCCGTGTTACACTGAGTGACCTGCTATGCGCTGGGCTGAGGCGAGTGTTTACGGTAGTGTGTGGCGGGGAGGGGAGGGTAAAGAGAGGGGAACCGGTCTTGGCTGAGTGGAAACAGGTGTGTGGGTGTGACGTGTGACGTCATATGTTTTGATTAGTAACTTACGTTACGTTTTTAGTTGTATGCTCTTAATGAATTGTCTAATGTGCATGTGTTTTAATTATGCAAATGTCTAAGATAAGTTACAATGTTGATAAATGTATAAGGCTGAAGAAGAACAAATATTGTTCGAAACATGTCCCTAGTATGAGAAAGAAACATTAAATGTATAGTGTGAAAGGTATTGGTTGGTTCCTTAGTTTAGGGGCTGCGACAACGCGGTCATGTAGCCCCGTGTACTTTGGGTGTGTGTAGAATCTGTCTGATAACCGGTGTTAATTGTGATGACTGTATTAGTGTGTGTATCTGTTTTTTAATTCAAGTAGGGACTGCAACTTTGAATTTTCAAATAGTTCCTACTTTTGCCGCCAAACGCCACCGTCAACGACTACTAGGCCTAGTTCAGAACTAGCTACTAGACGCCACCGCAGTCGGCTCTTGGCAACGAACGTAGCAACCTAAGAGCGTTGTTTACATTCTTAACCTATCCAATTTAGTTTCACACAGGTGTAATTAGTGGAAAGATCTTTAACATGCCATAAATCTATGACATGGGACCGCCGGCTTTACTTCCCTTCCGAAGGAAGGCATACTGAGGGATTTTTAACGCTCTTAAAAAATCCGACGGCTTCGGCCGGGTTTGAAAGGTATTGATTGGGCGGAAATTTTTACTCACTATTTCGATTTGTAAGCGTCAATACGGACTTAAAAATGGATACCCCTCCAGTTAATCTACATGTACACCTATCTGTAATTAGATTTATGTCATTATATATACTGGTATATGTATTGACAGACGTTACAATCATTTGTGTGAATAATTTGCAATGTGGTAATAATGTAGTGTGTGGCAAAACATTGTAAATTACAAAAATATAACTTAAAAATTTTACTTCAAAGTTTGATCCCATCGGTTATTTCTAAAACCTGTACACGGGTAGCTCGTCATTTGAAAGAAAAATCGTCCCTTTGATGATAATATCCATTCAATTCTCCCCCTATTTTATGAAATATTAAGTGCCAACTTTTAATGTCTACCCACCGCAATGACATATTAAAAACAGCCAGTGCTCCGCTCGGCGTGTCTTCGACTCGTCACTGCGACATTAAGTGATCAGAAATTTTGTTCAGCACCGATTGTGAAACCAACTTGCGAATTTTCACTGTAACCGACCGCAAACATGTGACCTCCACTCTGCTAGGACAGAGGAAATATTGTCAAATGGACAGAGGTTGGCGCCGATGCAACATTTTTCCATATACGACCGCTAGTATGACGGAAATCTCAACAAATAGGTCAGAAGCTGCGCTTGATGGCATAGACATCACATTTTTGCACGTTCGGCCACAAACTCGAAACTGTGGAAACATTAGGAATTGCATCAAAAGGGCCGAGAATAGCGCCGATCGCGTCGGGTTACAGCACCTATTCACTGTATGCTATTTTTTTGTGCTTGATCGTACGAAGTTGTGCCCGCTAGGACAGCTGGAATATTGTTAACTGGTCCAAAGCGGCACTGATTGTACAACATTATTTCCATTTCCGGCCACAAACTCTAAACTGTAAGGACAGCAAGAATCTCGCCAAGTGGGCCATAGAAAAATTCTACCCCACACTTTGCCCATATGGTAAGTGGGCACGCACAGATATTACCCGCAGCTCACTGCTTCCTTCGGCAGGCGAGACGTTCCTCGACACCTAGGCGGCTGCTTGCGTATACTACCCCGTAGTACATTTCTTCTAACGACGTTTAAGCAAACTTTTGGCCGTTATGTCCGAAGTGTTGACTGCGACTACTGCCTCTCATCTCACATATTTTAAGTGTAGAAATAAATGAGATTAAAAAATATAGATAAAATTTTAATAATCTGCAAATTTGCAAGCAAAATCCATTTAAATACCCAAAAATCCATAAAAAAGGATAAAATCTGTTAAAATGGTAGCACTGCTATACAGCGATCTACAGGACATCGACTTGATATCCATGATCACAACTAACGACAGCAGAACTCTGTATGAGCAGAACTCTGTATGACATTGGTCATTTTAGATTAAATAGAAATTACTTTAGAGAACTGCTCTCGTAAAGCGGTCAAATCTGTAAAGTAAGACCTAAAAATGACACTACCCTTAGGATTCCAACCCAAATCTCCTGTGCTAGTACTCTTAGTTTAAAATGTACACAGATTATTTCAATTAATGTAGCAAGTGTTTACTGAAACCATATTTTACATTGGTTTCAACTATAGGTTTTTCTCACATTTATCATTCCCATGAAAAACGGATAACATGAGGTTCAACTGCATGTGGCTTGTACACAATGTATACAAGATGACCTAATAACTGGAAGCTTCTTTAGTTGATCGAGTAAAATATCAAGGAATCATTGAAATTATGTCTGAAAATATACTCACTGGTGAGAATGGTCCGTCTCTTCCACTGATCCTCTGGGGTACCACGTGCTTTGCCTTCCTTGGTGAAAGGAGTTTCGAACATGAAGCAGTTAATGTCATGGCCCTGTTCAAAGTCTGTCTGCCGCTCCTCCAATTCTGTCTTCTCAAAATATGGGGTGACATGCGTCACTTGAATATACGCATATTTCGAGTCCAAGTCTTTGGCATTGATCTGCAACAAAACACAACTCATTCAAGAATTTCTACAACTGAACATCACTAATACTGGCAGGATTTTTACCTATATAATACCCTACTCATTAATTCTGTATGTTCCCCCTCGCCACTCCACATCTTCAAGGTACCACACTCTCTCCAGAACAAAACAACAGAATTCCCTGATTTTTATATGATAAATCAAGAAATTCCCTGAAGAACATCAACAGCCATAATTAAGTCATTATACAGTCAGTATAAAGTTTTACAAGCTAAGTTACTTTAGGTCAGATCTATGATCTATAAGGGGGTAATAAACCAGACAGTCTGTACTCAAAGCATTTTGAACTATCAGTAACTGGCAACACATCATCATCATCATCATTTCCCCTTATCCAGCTCCTGCCGGGTCGGGGTATTTATGGCACTTCTCCACTTTCCTTCCACCATTCTTCTTCCCCGATCTTGTCCCAGTCCAGATTTCTTTTTCTTACGCTGTTCTTCACTGAATCAATCCACCTTGATCTAGGTCTTCCTCTTGCTCTCTTACCCTTGCACTTCGCCTCCAGCATCTGTCTTGGTATTCTATTTTCCTCCATCCTCTTTACATGTCCAAACCACCTTAGTTTATTCTTCTCAATTCTCTCATTTAGTTTTCCCATCCCAACTTCCTTCCTAACATCTTCATTCCTCACTCTGTCTTTCCTATCATACTTCTTAGGAATTTCATTTCACTGGCTTGGATTCTACTCTCTTGCCTGCTTGTCAGGGTCCAAGTCTCAACTGCATAAGTTAATATGGGAACATAGTACACTTGATACATTATCTCTTTGCTTTTCCTTGGTACTTCCTTATCCCAAACAAGTTTTCTTACACTTTGATAGAATGCATTGCTCTGCTGTACCCTCCTGCCAATCTCCATGTCCAACCTACCAGTTTGCATCAATTCACTTGCTAGGTATTTGATTGTGTCCTCAATTTCCAAACTCTGACTTCCAATTTTCACAGTGCCCTTTCCTTGTCTTTCCCCTCTTGTCATCTTGGCAACACAATAAAGTTATAAATAAAAACATTGTAAAACACTAGCAAAAAAAATTTCAATATTTTGCAAAATGTCTCAATTTCTTGTTGTTGTTGTTTGAGTCTTCAGTCTTTTGACTGGTTTGATGCAGCCCTCTATGTCTCCCTGTCCTGAGCTAATCATTTCTTCTCTACATAGCTAGCACACCTTACACCCGAGGCAATCTGTTTAACATATTCTAACCTTGGTCTACCCATACAGTTCTTGTCCTGAGCCTTTCCTTCCATAACTAAGTTTGCTATTCGTGGGTGTCTTTTATGAGTCCTACCAACCTATCTCCTCTCTTCATGATGGTAGTTTGAAATGTAAGTTTTCTAAAGTTAAAAGGTAGTCTTTGTCTGTTCCGATCACGTGCGCCATCTTTGAAGAACACCAAGTTCGGAGAAAGAAAAATATTATTTAAGGAAAGAAACTAGAGTAAAGAAATTAATTTATGATCTGTAATGGTTCTGAATTTGCTAAAGGGGGAGATGATGTTCTATTCCGCCAATATGGTTTTATTGAGGGGTTGATGAATCCGCATTTCGGTGTTGTAATATCTGAAATTGGTCTGGCGGTGTGTTTGTTTGCATCTTTTGTGAATCAAATAAATATGTAGGTAAGATGTTGAATCTAGATCTAATTTTTATATCCAGAGGATTAACTTTGTTTGTTGTGTTTGATTATTGAGTTTTGTTTAGGCCTGTAAATTTTGAGATTTTTGTGTAGGCCTGTGTGTGATTGTTGAGGGGTAGGAGTTCGCCCGTCACCTTTCCTCATTTTATATGTCTTTGGTGGGGCGAGAATGTCTTACTGTACGTCGAGTTGTGTGAACGGTTTAGTTCTACTGTGATGGCTGGTGTGTTATTTTTTTTTTTAGGGGGAGGGAGTGTAGCATTTAACTCCTGCTGTCTATTTCATTTATTTGAACTTACCAATCTTCGTAGGAATGCCGTTGTTTTGATTTTCTCCAGGTTATCTAAATGACGATGTGTCCCACATCAAGACAAAGGATAATGCGGAATAAATTTGAAACACATGGCTACAAGTTTTCTGATGATATGAACAGTACTGAAAATTTCTTACTTAGTGATTTAGTGTTGTATTTCATTTGAAATACGAATGTAAGTGATCATATCTATTAGTACAGTAGTAATGGATTTATCAATGAACCATGTTTTACAATAATACAAATGGAGCTGTAACACGAGTTCACAGATGGACCAGGTGCACTTCTTGCCAATGCACATTACATTCACAATTAAATCATTTTTATTTGACGGTTTTGAAATTTGGTGTGCACATTAGATTTGAGTAAATATGGCATGTCTTTCAAGAGATCCATGAATAAAATGAACAATAGAGCAAAAATAATACACCTCGAATCACTCATGCCACTGCTTTAAACCTTGGCGGCTTCGGTGGCGTAGTTGGTAGCATGCTGGCCTTCTATGCCCAAGATCGCGGTTTCAAATCCGACCGGAGTCGTTGGATTTTTAAGAGCATTAAAAATCCCTCAGTATGCCTTCCATCGGAGGGGAAGTAAAGCCTGCAGTCCCATGTCATAGATTTATGGCATGTTAAAGAACCTTCCACTAATTACACCTGTGTAAAGCTAAATTGTATAGTTAAGAATGACAACAATGCTCTTAGGTTCCTGCGTTCGTTGCCAAGAGCCGACTGCAGTGACGTCTGGTAGCAAAGTTCTGAACTAGTAGTCGTTGACGGTGGCGTTTGGCGGCAAAAGTAGGAACTACTTGAAAATTGATCGTCTGCAGTCCTTACTTGAATTAAAACAGATACACACACTAATATAGTCATCACAATTAACACTGGTTATCAGACAGATTCTACACACACCCAAAGTACACGGGGCTACATGACCGCGTTGTCGCAGCCCCTAAACTTAAGAACCAACCAACCAACCAACCTGCTTTAAACCAAGAAGCATTACTACTGACCCTCACAGCATCTTGATTTACAAGATGAGATTATATAAATTCATATAGAAAATGCCAGAGGTAAGTTGTGGTATTTCAACTCACAGGAGCAGAGTCCATGATGATCTTGACAAGCTCCTGACCAAACTTATCGCAGTATAGCTGATGTAGCCTCTCCGAAATCTCTGACAGCGAAGTCACCTTTGGTTCCTTGTAGATATATTCCACACCACTGTCTTCTTCAAAGTATGCCTGTTGAAACACAAATGCTATACAGTTGAATGTGTTCTCAGACACAGAGTTAGCTTACTCAAAACTAACTTACTTTGTTTTTGATGACAATTTGTCAAAACAATGGCAGTAATAAATGAGGAAATGCTAACAAAACAAAAAAGTGTTTGACAACCTACCAGTATATATCAAGGATCTAGCAACGAATGGATTATATTTTTATTAGGGTGGTTTTTAAATATACTTGGGGGGGATCCAAAATGGCAACTTGGGATATAGATCCCCTCTTTTATCTCGGCAATGGTAATGCAGCTCACTATACTTATTAAAGGAAATCGACATCGATATATAATTTACCTTTCTTGTCAATAGTGATTAAGCTACACTTTAATAGCCCACCACCTGTCAGTAAATAGCTTTCGTATGTTGACAGGGGAATACTAAGTTAATCATCATTGCCTGGCAAACTATTCTTTAATTTTGATGTTCCACTTGTACCACCACCTAATAGGAGAACACAACTTTATTGGGTGACCTATGGCTGAGATATAATTAATTCTGCAAAAGTGATACGAGATATCACACCAATTCCATACTTGCCCAAATACACGGGGCTATATGACCACAATGTCGCAGCTCCTTAAATAAGCAGCAACAACAAGCTGTCAATGAAATATTAAAAACTGACAAATCATCTTTAGGAAAATAACCACCAAAATATGATACGTGATTAGTTAATTTTATAGCCAGAAGTGTTTGTGAACTATTTCTGAAGTTGGAGGTACTGCATGTTGTGCCAATTGAAATTGACCCAATCTTCAAACCCTGCTGTCGGCCCTCTCCGTGGCCCGTCGGGAGCCCTCGTGTCCTGTCGGCCGTCGTCGCATTTCGTTAAAAGCTTCGTGCTTACCTCAAGATTTTAAATTTCAAACCCCGTATTAGAAAAAAGAAGAAATAAAGAATTATTAGCTTCCCCTTAAATGAATTAAAAATGCATGTCAGTAGACTATTGCTACTGCATGAGACTGAAAATATTTGGAATTGTAATTGTGCATGTCAATACCTGGAATGTTGCATGTAATTGAAAATTATTGTATATTTACTATGATGGTGCTGTACCACTTCTGTTGCATGTTTTATGTGTCTTGTACTTCTAATTGTGCATTGTAGTCGAAGAACCAATGGGCATGTAACATCTCATCATGTCAAGAAAATGCCAACTTAAATTTCTCTAACTTGTGTTGAAGCTCTTTAGGTAAGGTGCTTGTGTGTTTTTGCAACGGTTGGTGTTTAGGAACAAGTGTTAAACGGCTCGCCAAGCCTCGCCTTGCCTGTGGCAGAATCCCGTTATATCCACTGGTCGGGAGGGGTGTCCTTGCTACCTGCCTCACCCCGCTCTCCAAGTACCGTGCATTCCTGAGCCAGTGCCACTATTGTGCTCAAACAAGTCACCACGGGTGAAAGGTGCTGCAGACCTGCTGCTATGCAAACTCGGAAGACTATATCGAACGAGTGACAGTGTATTAATGTATCAACATGTATTGTATATAACGGTGTAATATAATATAATTAGTATAAATGTTCCACAGAAGTCCAGTGATTTGAAATCCCAGCACTATAAATTACAGTCCACCAGAGTATATTCTTCACATTTATTATCAAACTTCCTTCATGGTCCTACCGGCCGGATTTCTGTGGAACAACGGACGTGTGTTATAGTTCGTGCATCATTTCTATTGACGCCTCGCATTGTGCATTGTAACGGTAGCCTCAACGCGAAGTATGAGCGGTAATCGTGTGTTTCTTCGATGATTCGTATTAACTACAGCGCGCAGTGGTGCATATTGAACCTTGAGACATTACACATGGAAGGAATTCAACTTTAAGCAGCTTCGGTAAGTACATACTCATTTCTGGTTACCTGTATTCCTGTATGCTATTCCCATTATGGATCCTAAATTGAAAGCACTTCTCGTAAAGACTAGGGGCCTCGCAAAGGCAAATATTACTCGTTTACATAACTTCGTCAAGAGTTTCCAACCAGGGTCAAGTATTAACGCAATAAGGGCAAGGTTAGACGATCTACCAAAATTAAGGCAGAAGTATGAAGACGCGCAGGAGAGATTAGAATTAGAAGACGAATCCGAGGACCACAGTGAAGATAGGAATACTTTTGAGACTATGTATTATGATCTCGTTGATAAAATGACCACGTTAATTGAAGATAGCGTAGAGTTACGATCAAAACAGAACAATTCTTCGAGTACTAAAAGTGATGGTCAGTCTAGTTCTGGCAAGAGAGAGCTGACACTTCCTACAATTAAACTACCTTCCTTCGGGGGACAGGTCACTGAATTCCGTCATTTTTGTGACACATTTACTAGCCTGGTAATAAACAATCAAGCAATTGACGATATACAACGATACCACTATTTGTTGTCTTCATTAACGGGTGAAGCACATGGCCAGATTAAGAACCTTCCCATAACAGGTCCTAATTTTAAAATTGCTTGGCAAACTGTCTGTCAGAGATACAATAATCCTAGATTAATTGCCACAGCACACATCAACAACTTGCTGAACCTTCCACGTGTACACAATGAATCACCCACAGAGTTACGAGCACTTCTAAATCAGGTATCAAGTAACTTAAATGCACTTGAAGCACTTGAACTTGAAATCCCTCTTCACGAAATCCTTCTAGCGCAATTAATTCTTGAAAAGACTGATGACGTCAGCAGAAAACAGTGGGAGCTGACGTCATCAAATTCACAATTCCCAAGACTGGAAGTGCTAAGTAAATTTTTAGAGGACAGATGTCAAGCCCTAGAATTAATCAATGGTAACCGAATTCCTACCCCAGTTGTCAATTCTACCACTCAAAACATCACTAGAAAGAAGCTCACGAACCAAGTCAGACAAGTGTATGTTTCAAGTAACAATAATTGTTTATTTTGTACTGGCGTGCACCCTCTTTATAAATGTCAAGACTTTTCCAGTGTTAGTGTTGCACAACGAACAGAATTTGCCAAACAGCATAAATTGTGTACAAATTGTTTGAGACATGGTCACATTGTTGGTGATTGTTCTTCAGGTTCTTGCTATTCTTGTGGTTTGAAGCATCACACACTACTTCACCGCAACCGAGGAACTGGTCGTTCTCCTACCCCACGGCCGACTGATAACACGCATGATAGGCAACAGGCAAGACCCAACAACTCTATTGTTACGCAACAACGTGCCGACACAGCGTCCTATTGCTCACTGAAAATTAAACCGCATACTCATATATTGCTCTCGACTGCAGTAGTGAAAGTGCGTGATGGGGAGGGCCAACTTCAGACTTGCTGAGTCCTACTAGACTCGGGCAGTCAAGCACACTTCATCACGACTGCCTGCACACAACGACTGAACTTAAAGAAGGTACGGAATAGAATTCCAATCCAGGGTATAAGTAGTATCGACGCAGAGTCGCATCATAGTGCAAACATAGAGGTGCATTCCATTACTAGCAACTATCAAGTAGTTATTAATTGTGCTGTATTGTCACGAATTTCAGCTGAATTGCCAGGATCATACATTAACTATCAAGACTGGCAAATTCCCGAAGAACTGACCTTAGCTGACCCCAGCTTCAACCAACCAGGTCAGATTGATATGTTAATCGGGGCAGAGATATTTTTCGATCTTCTTAGGCCTGAAAGACGCACGAGGAGCGGACCCTATCCAGTTCTTCAAAACACGGAATTCGGTTGGATTGTAGCGGGACAGTTTCAAATGGATAAGGCGAGCGGTCCGGGTTCACCACCTGTACAGTCGTTCTTCACTATGAATGACCATTCACTCGACCAGCAACTTCAACGATTCTGGGAATTAGAAGAGATCACTCAACCAATCAGATCGAATGATGAAATAGAGTGTGAAAGGCATTTTGTTGACACAGTCAGGCGGGATGCAGAAGGTAGAATCACGGTACGACTCCCACTCTGTGGAAAACCATCAGAACTTGGAAACTCACTAACAATGGCTACGTCACGGTTTCACAATCTCGAAAGACGCCTTGAAAGAAACCCTCAGTTGAAGGGGGATTACGTCAGCTTTTTAGAAGAGTACGAGACTCTAGGGCATATGGAGCCTATAACCACGGCGTCTGATAAGGAGGAACAGAGCTACTTCATGCCCCATCATCCAGTGTTCAAGGAGTCAAGTTCAACTACAAAAACCAGGGTTGTATTCGATGCCTCTGCCAGTACTACCACCGGACGGTCACTCAATGATATCCTCAGGGTTGGTCCGACAATCCAGCAAGATATCTGGTCCATTATCACCAGATTTCGCACTCACCAAATATGCTTTACGGCAGACATTCGACAGATGTACCGGCAGATAAGGGTTGATAGTCATGACCGCAGACTTCAGAGAATCGTGTGGCGATCATCCCCAGAAGATCCTGTAAAACATTACCAGCTCAACACCGTCACCTACGGCACAGCGTCAGCACCCTTCCTCGCCACTAGATGCCTCCAACAGCTCGCTATGGAAGAATCAGACAGCTTTCCTGAAGCAGCGAAGATTTTACAGAGAGACTTCTACATTGATGACTGTATGTCTGGAAGTGCGACCGTCGAGGACGCGTTAGACACTCAAAATCAACTCATCAACCTTCTACAAACTGGAGGGTTCCAGCTACGAAAATGGTGTTCGAATCATCCCCGACTACTTGAAGCAGTTCCTTCGGAGTGGCGAGAAACCCAGCTCCCACTTCAACTAGATAATGGGGAAAACATTAAGACATTAGGCTTGCTTTGGCATCCTGCTAGTGACCAACTGCAAATCGTAAACGGCAACTTACAACTACGCAACCCAGTAACAAAACGGAAGGTACTATCAACCATAGCTTCAATCTACGACCCACTTGGGCTAGTGAGTCCAATCATCATCTCCTGCAAGTTCTTCTTACAGCAACTGTGGCAGCTACGTCTAGGGTGGGATGAAATTTTACCACCAGAGCTACTTCATCGTTGGCAGAAGTTGTGCGGCGAACTTCCACTTCTCAACCAAATTCGGATCGACAGACTTGTATTGGCAAGGGGAACTCCGTTGAACATACAACTACATGGCTTTTCGGATGCATCTGAGAAGGGATATGGTTGTTGCATTTATCTTAGATCTGAAACTCAAGATGGAGACTGCGTTACGAAACTGTTGAGTGCTAAATCCAGAGTTGCACCATTGAAGCGCGTTTCTCTACCCCGCCTAGAGTTGTGTGGAGCCCTACTTTTATCTCGGCTGATTAAGAAGGTCAACTCAATCCTAAACCTGAATGTCACTAGCGTTCATCTCTGGACAGATTCCACAATAGTTCTTGCCTGGATTGCAGCGTCTCCCAACCGCTGGAAGACGTTCATTGCCAATCGAGTTGCGGAAATTCAGCAAACCACATCGATTAGGGACTGGAAACACGTTGCCTCAGCTGATAACCCTGCTGACATGATTTCTCGGGGGGTGACTCCAGAAACTCTCATTTCCAACGCCATGTGGTGGAACGGACCGTCGTGGCTTATGAAGCATTCGGCATCCTGGCCTACATCAGCCCCTTTAATAATACCTCAGGACGTCCCAGAACAGAAAAAACCTGTTGTTAGCCTGATAGCAGCTCAACCTCAAGATGATTTCATGAAGCGATTCTCCAAGTTAATGCGTCTCACGAGAGTAACGGCATATTGTATCAGATTTGCCGCAAATGCCAGACATCCTCGCATTCAAAGAAAAACGGGTGAGTTGGAGTTCGAAGAACTGCGTGTTGCATTACATGCATGCATCAAAATAGCCCAAGCTTCAGAATATGGTCCAGAAATTAACGATCTTCGGATGACAAGGGCCATTTGTAAAGGAAGCAAGTTACTGCCTCTGAATCCTTTCCTCTGTGCCCAAAAACTCCTTCGAGTAGGTGGTCGACTACAACAATCTGATCTTCCGTTTAACCAGAAACATCAGATAATTTTACCGCCAAGGCATCACCTAACTAAACTGATCATTGAAAATGAACATCTACGCCTGCTTCATGCTGGATGTCAACTACTACTGTCGTCGCTACGTGAGCAGTACTGGATACCTAATGGCAAGAGTACGATTCGTCACATCATTCATTTTTGTATTATCTGCCACAAACTTAAGGCAAAAAACGCTGAACAACTAATGGGTCAACTGCCGAATTACAGAGTAACTCCAGTCAATCCATTTATACACTGCGGAATCGACTACGCGGGACCATTCTACATAAAGGCAGGCTCTCGCAAAACCAGATCCAAAATCAAGTGTTATGTAGCACTCTTCGTATGCCTTTCTACTAGGGCAGTGCATCTAGAGATTGTAAGCAGTATGACTACCCAGGCCTTCATTGCTTCTCTAAGGCGTTTCATATCCCGTAGAGGCAGGCCAGCCCATGTGTTTTCTGATAACGGCAGAAATTTCGTTGGAGCCAATAGGGAACTGGAGGAGATAAGAAGATTGTTCGACGAGGGACAGCATCAACATGATCTATCAACCTTTGCAAGCAGTGAAGGAATTCAGTGGCATTTTATTCCTCCTCAAGCTCCGCACTTTGGAGGAATATGGGAGGCAGGTGTCAAATCTTTTAAACACCATCTTCGGCGAGTGATGGGCACCGCATACCTTACCTTCGAGGAATTGTCCACACTCACAACCCAGATCGAAGGATGTCTCAATTCGAGGCCTCTAGTCCCAGCATCCGATGATCCCGACGACCTAGTTGTCCTTACCCCTAGTCACTTTCTCATTGGCCGACCAATCACAGCACTACCCCAACCAGATCTGAGTAATGTGCGTGTAAGCTTGCTTTCCAGATGGCAGCAAATCCAAAGACAGTTCCAAGGATTCTGGAAGGCGTGGTCAACCGACTACTTGTCCCATCTACAACAGAGAGGAAAATGGAAGAAGGAAGGGCGCAACGTCCAGGCAGGCACGCTGGTGATCGTGAAAGAAGACAAACTTCCCCCACTGTGCTGGAAGCTTGCAGTGGTTGATCAGGTCCACCCTGGAGCTGATGGGCTCGTACGTGTTGCCACTATACGTACCTCTTCCGGTACATTCAAGAGACCCATTACAAAACTTTGCCCACTTCCCATGCCAGACAACGGCATTTGTGAAGGTGGTGTTTTGACTAACTAACTATGTTCATTGCTTTGTGCTCGTTTGTTTGTTGGTGTTATATTTCAGGTGACTGTTTCTGGAAAAAAGTGTTAAACTCTTTTTTGGCGGGCGGCATGTTTAGGAACAAGTGTTAAACGGCTCGCCAAGCCTCGCCTTGCCTGTGGCAGAATCCCGTTATATCCACTGGTCGGGAGGGGTGTCCTTGCTACCTGCCTCACCCCGCTCTCCAAGTACCGTGCATTCCTGAGCCAGTGCCACTATTGTGCTCAAACAAGTCACCACGGGTGAAAGGTGCTGCAGACCTGCTGCTATGCAAACTCGGAAGACTATATCGAACGAGTGACAGTGTATTAATGTATCAACATGTATTGTATATAACGGTGTAATATAATATAATTAGTATAAATGTTCCACAGAAGTCCAGTGATTTGAAATCCCAGCACTATAAATTACAGTCCACCAGAGTATATTCTTCACATTTATTATCAAACTTCCTTCAGTTGGCAACGCGTAATACGCGTACGGCTTTTCATTTGTTTCTGCTAAAGCTTCTGTTCACTGCGCATGTGCAAGAAGCAACAGAGGTGCTGGTAGAAAACAAAAGGAGAGTCGCAAGCATTCAACTATGGGGACCTGAATTGGTCGGAAGTGTTCCGTAGGCCAGGCCTCGGTGGCCATAAACGCGTCGTTGGATATTCAAAGTAATGAAGAATATTGTGATTATTCTATTCGCAGCGGTTTCGGAGTGTTTCCGGATCATATTATAATTTTATTCTTTGAATTCTTGAATTCATAGTCAGGTGTCGTCTGGCCAATATGCTTTAACGAAGTTGCTGCATTATGTTTTTACTACGAGGCTAGTATAGCCAGAATTCCTTTCATTCTTGTGGCGATTTGTTTTATTTTAATCTGGGCCCATTATTCTATATTTGACCTAAGTTTAGGTTATATCTTGCCAATATTATTTTCTCGCCGCCAAAATAATTGTATTCTATGGCTGATCATCATTTGTTTGGACTGGTCAGAATTGAAATATTAACTGCCCGACTGAATACTGCAGTTTATCTGGCATCATCTGAAAGGCGAGTTTGAAACAACTATGAAATAATTATTTTGTGAAATATATTTATCACGCGATTTCCTGAAGGTTCAGCTTCCCATTTTAGTGCTTGGATGCAAGGTTGCCAAACGGCGTATCATTGTTGGCCGCCATTGGAGAATATTATTTGCCTAGAGCATATTTTTAATGATTGGTTCTTTCCTCTAGCTTGTCTGACATTTGTATTTCTTCTGTTTTAAAGAATATATTTTGGCGGTTGTTGTTTTGTATGAAATCGTCTTTCATTTAATTAAATTATATATATGACACATGGATTGAATGGTAAGACTGAATTGATTGAGCAACTTGAACCATATTGTGAAGCAGCATCGTAGTACCAATGCTTGGTAAGAAGTAAGAATATACATTTACATTTCTTCACGAATACCACTACAGGGACGTAGGATTGGTTGGTCAGCACTCAACAGAGCTGGAAATACTCACCTAAGGAAAGATAGGTTAGGTTAACTTCATATATACGCAGCAGAGCAAGCAAGGTCTGTCAGGTTGTAGACCACATTGGCCGATGAGTACCAAACCCAGCCCTCCACACAACGGGTAATCCGGCGTTAGTCTTGTTATATGGGACACATGTTAAACACTGTTCAAGGTGCTCACTTTTGCTTTCTTCTGTCCATCCTATATTCTTACGTGCAGGTTTCTCGAGAAATTTTTATCTTTTTTTAGGGTTTTACATTTTTGAAAATTAGTCTACCAGTTTGCAGGGTAAGAGCAATCAAACAATTGAGATCCAGTGGCTTCGCCACTAATAGTCTTGTAAACTATGCCAGCCCGATTTTTAAAGTGATCCAGCCCCCCCATTCGACGCAGTAAAAGGCATTTGCAATCGGCACGCGACTTCTTCGGCTTTCTCCTTCACGATAATCCCGCTCAAAGGAATGTTTAAACTTCGCTGCTGTTTAAACCACTTGAGCAGAGCTTGTTCTATATCGTCGTATTTCCCGGTTTTAATCTTCTTACAGCTTGCCGAAGTATTCCCGACAGAAGCCAAGATCCCTTCTTTCTTTGCTATGATTAAAGCCCTGCGCGGGTAGACAAAACGTTATCCGCATCCGCCCCGCATCCACACGGCTGTTATCCGCATCAGCCCCGCATCCGCACGACTGTTATCCGCATCCGCACGACTTTTATCCGCATCCGCCCCGCATCCACACGGCTGTTATCCGCATCAGCCCCGCATTCGCACGGCTGTTATCCGCATCCGTACGACTTTTATCCGCATCCGCCCCACATCCACGCGACTGTTATCCGCATCAGCCCCGCATCCACACGGCTGTTATCCGCATCAGCCCCGCATTCGCACGGCTGTTATCCGCAACCGTACGACTTTTATCCGCATCAGCCCCACATCCACGCGACTGTTATCCACACGTTTGTTATCCGAATCTACTGGCACTACAATAATAGTTTCAATGTGTTGCTTTATACTTTATCTTTTATACATTTGAGCAGCAAGTCGAACCCTTAGGCTATGTACTGTACACTATGTCA
Organism: Meconema thalassinum; assembly: GCA_946902985.2. Classification (NCBI taxonomy): domain Eukaryota; kingdom Metazoa; phylum Arthropoda; class Insecta; order Orthoptera; family Tettigoniidae; genus Meconema; species Meconema thalassinum. The sequence goes on from OX336393.1 coordinate 185,655,363, forward strand.
TGTCAACTTGAATCGAACCGTCTGACAAGCTTTGTGGGCGTTAAGCCATAAAATAATTTTACCAATGTCAAAAGGTATTCGGATAATTATGACCCCATTACGTTGGTAAAACAGCTTTACGGACAAGACGAGGTAGAGCAAGACAATTTTGCAGCAACTGCCTTGGTAGGATTGACTGGGGAATGTTGAAACTTCTCCCCACTTCCCTTATTTTCCTCCCATCATCCCTACTTGCACGTCGAGATTTCTGCACATTTTCTGCTGGGTAGGAGTTTTTCTCCGTTTTCCGCGTATAATTTCTTGACATCTGGAGAAAAAACACGAAATATTTTGCCATTAATGTCACGTTGTATTTGTATTTGTAGTAGGCCTATTTGTATCATATATGATCTGCGCACCATACCCCACTCTGCTTTTAAAACGTAACTCACTGAATCCCGGTAAACTAATCTATTATATTGAAAAATAAATACATGCAAAACCACTGTACACACTGGCATTTATAACTAAATTTAATTTTAAATACTTGAATCACAACTGTAGGCTTACCTTCTTATTTGCTGGCTACAGAAAATAACATGCAACGTGTTAAGTTTCTTCATCCAAGCCTCCAGTTATCACATAGCAACTGACATCATGCTGACTGTCCCTATCTGATAGGTACGATGACAGCTTAAGGGTAGCAGGGAACTGAGTTGCAAGTTGTAGCCTACTACCAACTCGAAAAACATAGGTGCGCACAATTACCCAACTTTCCCCATGATATTCAACAAGTTCGGATTGTATTCTAAAACTATCCGCAAATTTACTCCAAACATTATCCTCAGCTTATCCGCTATCCGCACAGCCATGCAAGATATATCCGCATGGCGAAAAATGTTGCGGATATCCGCGGGTTTATCCGCGCAGGGCTTTAGCTATGATGCCGTTCAAAGTAGACGGCGGCATTCCGAGCTCCTTCGCAAGAGCAACACGTGAAAGAGTAGACTCTACTTTCCTTATAATGTCCACTTTATCTTTAATAGAAAGTGATGCCTTCCATCTGAGATCCACTCATTTTCTCAACGATTTGAAAACTTTACTTCACTGACGACACAATTCTCGTAATCTCAATAATGTTATGCTACGTTTGGCAGTGCTTGGATAACAAGTTAGATCACACAGAACAGCAATGAAAGCCACGAATGAAAGCATGATACTGTATATTGTAGTTGGTCTTGAGCAGGTGTCGTCATAGCGCGACGTCATTTAGCCTTGAAGTCAGATGATGAGAGACCCACGAACACTCGGAACTGCTGTATTCTTTCATTTGGAACACTGGAAGTATCTTCCGCGGAGATTGGCGAGTTTTGATTCTAAGTCAGTTGTCTCTCAATGAACGTCTTATACTTTAAGGTAATACAAAATCTGAACTATTTAACCGGGAAAACCTCTTATGCAGGAACAATTTATACGGGAAAAATATACATGTATCTTATGGGACCGATCATGGGACCGAGAATATCGGACGTTTTAAGCGGAAAAACGTTTTATGCGGGAACTTCTTAACGGAGTTTTACTGTATTTCACACTAAACTAAAAACTCTTCTTGATGCCAAACAGCTTGCGCTCTGGCCCAGCAAATATGGCGAGTCCGTCAAATTAAATCGCGCGTCCGGAAGAAACAAAGTATCTTCATGTCCTGAAAAGAAAAATTTTCTCCACGAATCCGATTGCGGCATCGGTCTATACATTAAAAAAGGAGAATCCCTTATCTTTTGTCAGTATAATTGAAAGGAAAGGAAGGAAGCTTGTAGTTTAACGTGACCGTTAATCTGTAGATCATGAGCCAAGGGACCTCCTTTTTACGTGGAATCCGAACCACAGGACATGGCATTTCACTTCGAAAATCTCACATGCATTGACCGGGAATCGAACCCGGACCGCCTTGGTGAGAGGCATACAGATAGACCTCTGAGCCACCACCCTGTATATTCATATACATTGCGGCCTACACATTACATTTTAGAATGTTCTTTACAACTTAAAGTAAACCCATGAACGACAGGTAATCAAAGCTAGTTTACATTAAGACTCACCTGACCAAAGAAGGCCACTCGGTAATAGCGCCCCAACAGACGTTTACCAGAGCGTGATACTTCCACAATCTTGCTGTAGGCCTGGGCCAGAGTGCGATAACACTGTGCTAGCATCTCATAGTTGCGTTTCTGCTCATACATGGGCACAATCAGCCTGTACAGTTCACCCAGGAGTTCATAACGCTCCGCCTTCTCCAGAAACTCTGCGCAGCGTTCCAGCTGCTCCAGAAGGATATACTCGGTGTACTGGATGTCTTGGACACCTGCAACACCACACTAAAACTCACAACATTCTGCTGGTTGCAGGTTTGACATTCCATTATGTTTCTAGATATCATCATTGACAGTAGAAAATCTGCTATGAAGAGTTTCTGTTCTCCTCTGTTCTTTCACTTACAGCTCTTTCCTGTGTATGGGAATACTGGCTCATTGTAATGAAAAGAACAGTTTACAGGAATTATTATTTTTCCCATGCTCAAGGGTGAAGTAAAGTGAAAATTATTAATTTCTTTCTTGTTGATTAATTTAGAAACTTAAGACGACTTAGATATCAGCCCTCATATGCATTGAATTTGTCTGATAATACATATTATTGTGATAAATGCTATAGTGTGAATAATGGTTATTACTAGGGTCTGAATAGGGTTGGTGTTACAGGCTTGGAATAAGGTACTAGGAATTGGTTTGGAAAAAAAACAACAACTATACACTCAAGATGTCCACTGTTATTGCCAGGATTCAAACCTAGGATCTCTATAGATGCAGCCACTTAGTCTAGTAGTGGAGTATCCCTAAGCATAACATAATCCATACAGTGAATTGTGTTCCTGGTTCTGTGTTACAGAGCCAAACATATCAAAACCTGGCAATGGAAATAAAACCTTCATGGAAACTAAGTAAAATATTACCATCTCACTTATCATCTTTGTCAATGGAATAATGATCAGAAAGTCAACTTAGATTTAGCTGGACTCCTAAATCAGCTCTCTCCTGTAGATAGATGTTAGCTATTTTCTAACATAGCTTTTTTTTCTTTTCTTTAAAATTTATTGACATTGTGAATGACTTGCCTTGCCTGAAGTGTTATTTTGTAGTTTGCAGAATAAATTATTATTAGTACAGACCTGTCACATATTCTGTAGGTGGTGGTGTTCACATTTATTAAAGGCCATTTTGGCCATTTCAGCCCTGTGTAGTGTACAGAATTTGCCTGATAACTTGTGCTATTGTGTTGCCTGTAGCAGTGTGTGCACTGGTAACTGAGGCTAGGATTGGGAAAGGGGCCTACTGTCGGCCAAAATATTATGTGCACTCGAGTTTGAAGGTTGTTTGTGAAGTAACCAATAGACCTACATAAAATTCAAAAACATCATCATTTTCGTCGTTCTATTTTATGTTGGTTCGTGTAGGTTTGGAATTTTTAATTTATATTTTAATATTTTTTATGGCAGTAGGAACACAAAAAGTGCCCGTTTTTAAGGGTGTTTCAACCATGCGTCACATTTAAGAATTATTATCTCACAGCATTCCCCGGAGCGGATAGCTGGTGAACCATGTCTTATTTCCCCGTACAAATAAAACCCGATATAAAATAAGTGAATTAATTTATGTATTTTACAGTCATACAGTATACCTTTATGATGTTCTTGAGAAAGCGCTTGCTAATAGTATAGAATCATCCATCATTGGTCATCAACTTAGATGGATTGGACATGTCCAACGGATGGATGATACGAGACTACCACGCCAGGTTCTGTATGGTGAACTCACCTCCGGCACCAGACCTCATGGAGGCCCTAAGAGACGTTACAAGGACCAATTCAAGCAGAATATGAAGTTGACAGGTCTCAATCCACAAACCTGGGACCAGCTTGCTAAAGACCGTTCAACTTGGCGCCAGACCATCCCGGCTGCTGTCAAAATGTTTGAAGAAGAACGTCGTAGAATTGTTAAGGCCAAGCGACAAGCACGTAAGCTCCGTGCAGCACAGCCACGCCCTCCACCAACAGTTCTGTGTGATCTGTGTGGACGTTTGTTTCATGCACGCATTGGGCTGTTCAGTCACCGCAAACATGCCCACAGACCTCAACCTTAGATTATTTTAGACTGTTTTGGAAGAAGATGTATACTCGGAAACGAGTTAAAGCCGACAACGATAAGGATTACAACGCCATCAAAAACTACATTTTTCAACGACCCCGAGCGAGAAAAAGTTACCTCACAAAATTGATACAGGGTTGATACTCTTTCAGGATTTCAAATTTCCCTGACTTTTCCCGGTTTTCCAGACCAAATTTTAAGAAATTCCCTGACCACAGAGTCGTTTATTTCCCTAACTTTTCCCAATTTTCCAGAGCAAAGTATAGAAAATTCATTAACCACAGGGACGACATTCACCTCGCTGTTCCTTAGGTTTTCCAAACCTAGCAAAAGTGCATTTACCGTTAGGAAATGTTCTTCAGTATGATAGATTAAGATTAAGTTAGAAAAACTGATTTCAGATTAATTATTTGTGCAAGGCTATTCTTAGACGCGAGGAGAAATGTTGTAGTAGATGAAGATAATAGTGTTAAAAGAATATCCGAGCAATGTTTCATTATATAAACCGGACTCATATGTAGCTCTCTGTAAAATTAACGCGTTTCTTTAAAAGTATAAAAACAAATAACAAAAAATAAATTAAAAAAAAAAACAGTTCTTTACTGTAATAAATAACGTTTATTACGATAAGAACCGGAACACATTTTTACAATAAATGTTAATTTGCTAACATCAATTTAAAAAAATATATAACTGTGAAGGAAGGAATCAATCACCAATTCTTACTTTCTGGTCAATCACAATAAAAGTATCTAGAAACTGTCAACTGATACATTTTATTCTAACATTAGATATTTAATATCAAATGAGTTGTTTCAGTTAATATGCCGTCTTATGTACAAGAAGTTATGATTACCAAGAAGTTGCTCTGATCTTGACCGTTTGGGGAGATTTCCTTTGTCCCCGCCGAAGATCATGAAATATATGCGACATTACGTGATTGTCACCGAATCATGCCTTCGCAGTCAAGTACGGAGAAATATCGACACGTTACACGATCGGCGCTGGTCTCAGCAGTTTGACGGGATTTGTAGTTTTCACGATTGAACACAGAGAAAAATCGCGATTTACATAATCGGTGTCACTTTTAGTCGTTTGACGAGATTTCTATTATCCTTGAGGTCGGGCACGGAAAAATAGTGTTATTACGCAATCGGCGCCGCTTGCTGTCCGTTTGACAAGAATCCAGTTGTACTCGTCATCGAAAGCGGAGAAATATCGCGATATATCGCAATCGCTACCGCTCTCGGTTGTTTTACGAGATTCACGTTGTCCTCGCGGTTGGACACAGAACGCGATAGTATGCAATCGGCCGTTCAACGATTGTCTGCCTGTCTATCTGTCCTGGTAGAAAGGCGGAGGCAAGCTCGAGGTTGGGCATGGTTAAAATTCACGAGCAGTTATGGACATGGTCGGCGCCGTGATTCCCAATGTCCCTATGCTGTGGTTGGAAGTTCACGGTGGATCACGAGAAGAAATGGGTATCACGATGCTACGTAGTCTGTTATTCTTAAGTGGGTTGATGCACTTATTGCTCCCCGTACACTTTTAAGTATACGGTAATGGGAAAAGTGGCTAGTAGGGTTCGGTATGTTTCGTGATGGGTGCCCAACCACCTTGGACAGGATTCCCGCAGTCCTCGTAGACACAAGTTCGCGACCGGGCACGGGTTTTATGACTTACGCAACTGGCATCAATCTCGGTCCGTTTGACGAGATTCCCGCAGGCAAGTCGTACGGTCAGCCGGCCGTTTTGAGGATGTGATTTTGGAGGATAAACGTTCAAAGTAGGTATCGGATATTACGAATTATTCAGAGAGGATAGCACGAATAATACGACAAGAGGCACATTTTCTTTCGAATTCAAATTATACAAGTTTTCGAGATAACCGGTTAGATTATATATCCAATAGAACCAAAGTTCGAAGGAAAAATAGGGAGTTTCGAATTAACCGAACTGGATGTCGCAAATTTACGAGACGAATAGATTTTTAAAATATACCATCGTTTATGTATTTCGGAGCATTTTTGGGATTTTCTTTCGAAACTGTATCATTTCGCAATATCGCGACAATAAATGATATCGCATTATTTCTGTGCTTCAATTTGAGATACCCAAATTTATAGGTCAATATCAGAAATGAGAGGTTTTTGTTGAGTTTCGGATGTTATCACGAATAAACGTCTCGCAAAAAGTCAGGTTTTCGAATAATACAGAAAAACATTTCACACAAAATTAAACTCCCTTCTTGATGCCGAAAATATACATTGAACCGATGTAGACAGTACCACTGAAGGTATCCTCAGTATGCATTTCCTTGAGGTCTTGCACGGGGAAGCCTTACGCAATCGGCGCCGCTTGCGTGAAACTCGCTTTGTCACAATCCGTGAGCCTAGCGGCGCGGGTTTAAATGATTTAAACCGACCTCAGCGAATTTTCGTTACACGTTTGTAAAATTAGCTACTTTTACGTTACTTTTCGTTACCGGTAGACACCCTGGTATAACAACCAAAAATTACTGTCAAACCTTAATAATTCTTTTTTTCTTCCTTTTTCTTCTTCTTCTTTTTTTTACAAAATTCCCTGACTTTTCCCGGTTTTCCCTGACCGCAACAAAAATCCCTCACTTTTCCCGGTATTCCCGGTCGCGTATCAACCCTGTGATAACAACTTTGTTTTTTGGACACACAAAATTTTGAAATTAATAAACCAGTTATACAACTTTCTAATTTATATTGTGTTCAAATTTGGATTCGATCTGATGACGGGTTTGTGAGATAATTCTTAAATGTGATGCATGGTTGAAACACGCTTAAAAACGGGCACTTTTTGTGTTCCAACTGCGATAAAAAATATTAAAATATAAATTAAAAATTCCAAACCTACATGAACCAACATAAAATAGATTTGACGGAAAGTTTCAACTGATTAAACTATTTATATACGTCAATACGGACCAGAAATGGCAACTAGTATTCCCATCATAAAATAGAACGGCGAAAATGATTATGTTATTGAATTTTATGTAGGTCTATTGGTTACTTCACAAACAACCTTCAAACTCAAGAGCACATAATATTTTGGTCGACAGTTAGTTAGGAGCTTTCCTGGCATTTACCATGAGTATAAGTGAGAAACAATGGAAAGCCACTTCTAGGATGATTGAGGAGATTATCAAATCCACCTTCTCAAAATCACCTCAGGAGGTCAAGTGTAACCTGTTCCAGCTCTCAGACAGAATTACATTTCTTGGCAGAGCTGGATTTCAAAACTAGACCCCATGGATCACAGCAAAATTGCTACCCACTACACCATGAGTTGGTCAAGTTTCTATCGTTTTAACAGTTTGAATGAGATGATATCTACGAAGCTGTGCACAACTACTACTACCACTATTACTTTCAGTCAGCTTTATAGCAAGTTGGAGCATGAAATGTTTCCAGGAAATGATTAGAGCATCACTAACGTCACACAGTCAAACCTCCGTACAACGATTACCGATACAATGATAAAGCCGGGTACAGCGATAATTTTATATGGTCCCGGCTGATTTACTATGTTAATTACCCCTCATTACAACGATGAAGTAATTTTAGCAACACCCTGTTATAATGAAGATGGTGATGATGATGAAAATTGTTGTTTTAAGGGGCCTAAAATCTAGGTTATCGGCCCCTAATGGTTTGGGTGATCGTGAAGATGATAATGAAATGTAAAATATAACTAAAACTAACTACTAACTTATATACTAGAAGAAGAAATGGAAAACAAAAGGAGAATAAGGCAAATAAAGGACAGGAGGAAAAGAAATGCCCTCAACCCTCGAAGAATGCGGTTTGAGGGACTCGGAAGGAAGGAGAGCCATAAAAGGCAGATAGGAAAGTGAAAGAGGAGCGAGTCCGCCCCATAGGTAATGGATAAAAGGGGGAAAACCAGACCCAGCTCAGGAATCCTTCGGGGTCGCCAACTCCCGAACTCACCAGCCGTGAGCCCCTGAGGGTGTAGCAATATCTAGGGTGCACCAGAAGTGGTGGGGCTACATACACCCTGCCTCCTTGAGGGCCTTGAGCAGAAGGCAGGAGATAACAGGAAAAGAAAAAGAAGGCTGACCCCTTGCAGAAGGAAGGTATCAGAAAAGAAGAGACAAGGGCCAATTAAGGCGGGAAAGGAAGAAACTCCCTAGGCCTCGGATACCCTAATACCGTCGAGGTCGGAAGAGAACAAGAGTTGACCAAGTGAGGTCGACAGGAAAGAAGGCGGAGAGGAGCCCGGCACAAGTAAGTGGAAGCAATGCCGGACTCAGCTGGGGCCCCGTGGTCACCAACCCACGTCCCACTAGATGTGAGCCCCTGAGGGGGGTATGATGAAGAGAAAGTTTCGGGGATTATACTATTTTTTGCTTCTAAGAATGTGACCATAATGGTACGTATTGTTTGTTAAACCTATTGACCTTCAGCGCTGTATTTTCAGAAGCTTCGCTACATACTGTGCTGACGGTAAGCGGGTAGCGAATGGGGTACAGCTGCGGGCAAGCTCTGCTAGGCGGCAAAATAGAAAGAGTTATAGACCTCCTGTGTTTGAACCAGTGTTAACTGTTTTAGTCTGTACATTGTAGAGCTCGAGTTGCAGTCAGAAATGTTGTGTTGGTGTCATACACAGTTTATTTCCACAATTTCTGCAATCTATGATAATTTTAAGTACGCCTAATGGTTCTTCTCTGAAGCAACGCGTCAGGGACACATAAGTTGACACCATTGGTGATCAGACGATCAACAGATCCCCGATGCTTAGAAAATGTAAAAAGCCTACCAGGTACGAGTACATACATTTTATTTTACCTTAATTTAATTTGTAAGCTGATTCTGTATCTTCAGCTGTAATGATATGAGTATACATGAAGAGTACATACAGTACCACTCTACCAGATTAATTTTGTATTTTTTCGTTATTCTATTATTTCTCATCAGAAAAGTACTACTGTATATACTGACATTTAGTAGGCACTGTTAACAAAACCTCATTATAACAATAACCCTGCTATAGCAATATCATTTTCATGGTCCAATGAATATTGTTCGACTGTACCTGCATCCAACTTGAGACTGCGCTCATCACGAGGAATATTGGACGAGATCTTCTGGAAGGCTTCTGCTCCCCATGGATGAACGTTCTTCAGCTTGAGGTACTCTGCCATTAGAGCCGCTATGTGTAGCTGACATGATGCTGCCTCAGAATAATTGCCATCCCGATCGTGGTTGCGTGTCATAGTTTCCAACCACGTGTGACGAAGCTCTGGAGTCGAGGCGTATGAGTTGGCAAGACTATGTTGCAGATCAACCAGCATTTCCGGGTCTTGGTGATGCTCACGCATTTGTGCTGTCGCCATTAATACAGTCCGGATACGTTTTGTTAGATCTTTAACTTCACTAGGAAAACCTGAAGAAAAAAAAAAAAAATATATATATATAGATTGCATTGTATAATACAGAATTTCTTTTGAGAGTGAATCTCATTTCCTAACACTGTCTTTGTGAGTAGGGTCTGGGAGGTTGCATACCAGCTAAGAAACTATTGTTATGCAAACAAAACAAGGTGAAAAGATTTAAATGAACTAAAAAACATAAGAATTGGAGTGTGTAGCAATGGTCAATGGGGTTGTTCGCTGTTCATTCTCCCTTTGAACTGTCTGGAGGCTATCATAGGGTTCATGTTCATTGTCTTCCAGAACACATGAAGAGCCAGTTTGTGACACCAATTGTGAAACAAGATGGAAGGTCAGTCACAGTTTGAAGATGTTTTACCGATGGTCTAGTACCAATAAGCGGAATATTACCGAAGGAGAGATATCTCAGGATACTGAACAAACATTCCATCTGGCAAGAGACTTATTGGTCAACAGTCTCCTCCCCACCAGGAGGGTATGCAGAGGGTATGTGAATAAGAAAAAACGTAGCAGGGAACTTCAAAATATGATTTGCTCAAGTCAGTCCTCCAATCAACATCCCACAGAATTCTTATAGGATGAACTGGACAGGGAGCTGAAAATGAGACCAACTAATCATGAACAACTATGGGAATTGAAATAAAACATCTGCCAATACACTGTAAAAACTTGTGTACCAAATGCATACCTGCCAACTTTCCAAAGAGCCTATCAGCAAAAATACTGGTGACATAATACACAAGAAACTGCATGCACCAAAATGCAGTACAAACAACAAAATACCTAATATTTTGTTCACAGCAGATAATCAGAGTTCTGCAGTGTTAATATAAAATAATACATGTAATTGATGACATTCTGAGAGACAAAAATTTTACTCAATTAAAGTACCACAAATACCTTAAAAATCAAATCCATATACACAATGTAAATGTAAATAACACTTCTCAGTTAAGATTTGTATATATATATATATACACAAAGGCTGTTTTTTAAGTAAGGGCCGTTTTATTTTAAAGCCCGTAGTTAGTGCGCATGCCGCAACAAGCGTACACGCTACCTCCCGGCATCCTTTGCGAACAAGCAGGCGTCAGATGCAGCTGTATAGCTAACCTGTACGCTGAACTGTGCATCTTTACGATGTTCAAGATTATTGATTCGCCCGCCGCGTGTGAGGTACGATCTGTGATGCGCTTTTTGAGTGTAAGAAACATGTCAGCTTTGTGAGGTGTATGGTGATAATGCAATGAACATTTTCACGGCCACTTTTGAACTCGCGTACCCATTTTCGCACTTTACCGTCACAGCGCAAGATCATGGCAAGACCTCACACTGCTGCCCGGACTCGGGAACTGATTGACTCTTTTGGGTGGGAAGTTTTGGATCACCCACCGTATAACCCTTCATCTTGGTGGGAAGCGCTTCGCCGACGATGAAGAAGTGAAAACAGCCGTGAATTCTTGGTTGTCAGACCAGGCGGCAAACATTTATACGGAGGGATTTCAGAACTTAGTTTTAAGGTATGACAAGTGCCTAAATAAACAAGGCAACTAAATAGAAAAATAGAGGAAGGTATGTAAAACCTAAAAATAAATGTGGTTTCAAAATAAAATGTTCAGTTAATTTAAAAAAAAATGGCCTTTACTTAAAAAACAGCCCTTGCATATACATATTAAGGACAGAGAACAATTCAGAAATAAAATCAGAAACACGAAAATTGTACAAGTCTCAAGAAAGGACACATCAGGAAAAAAATGGACAGAGGAAAGGAAGAAAAAGCACAGTGAACCAATGAAGAGGTTTTGGGAAGAAAAGAAGAGAGGAAAAGGAAGTGAAGCTGTGATTGGCTCAAGTTCTCACGCTCTCCTGAAGGGGAATAATCGGAAATAATAATATATATGCACACAAGTTACGTATACCATTACAGAGACACCTTTTAGTCTGAGTGAAGAGATAAAACTGTGGCTTGATTTTTATCTTCCTTCAAAACAAAATTGTAGACAAAAGCATATGCATAACATTGTTCAAAATACTTGGTCTTTAAAATAGAAAGACTCCTATTGAACTGTATCCTATTCTTCTTCACTAGGCTAAAAATGCATTCACACTCTTCATTAGCCTACTATGCGATATGGTGAGAGCAGACAATATCAATCTGGAGATCCCATCTTATTTATGGTGTCCAACAGCTGCATGGTTATTTGACACCTGAGCTCATTTGCAGCTTCTTTACTTACAACACCACACAAGTCCTTTATTTGAAGAGTCATGAGCTGCCTTTCTTTTTGAGCCGATTGGTTCGACTCACAATACTTCGCCGCCGCCGCCCCCATGTGATCCCCCCCTTCTGTCGGCGCTACTGGTCACTAATGGTGATTAATTAATCCAGGATCAAGAAGAAGGAATAGACATTTAAAATATAAATTATCTTCTGTGGAAAATTAACAAATTATTCCAGTCTACATTGTGTTAATGTAGCCCATTGTTGACTGTCTGGTGCATGATTGATGTGTTGAACTGTACAGAAAATTTGGCGCTTTTAATTTAAACTAGTTTAAGACTGGATAGCCAATAAATGATGCACACATCATTGCAGATTGTGTTGCCATAACTTTAATTCTGTAGACGTTTCGGCCATTTAATAAGTAATGAAAATTAAATCAGAAGGTTGGCAGTAGAACTAGTGCCGGACATCTTTCATTTGTTACCCGTTTAAAATATGTGTACTGCACATGCGCAAGATGGCTGCCGTATTGTCTAGAAGCCAAGCGCAACACTATTAAAAAAGACTTCACCATGTGAACTTGAAGAGTAAAGACGTAGCTTGTGGTCGGCCTCGGAGCCCCTACAAATATTCAGGCTGGATAAAAGTTAAAACTTGTAATTATGAACTGTAGGAACTCGGGACTGATCAAAGGAAATAACTTTCGAACATTCTTGGAAAATGTGATTTTAAGCTGCAAAATCTTAATAGGTCAAGTGTCGTTTGGCCGGCAGCATGGATTCGCTTCTGTTCCAAAAAGGGACGCTATCCTCGTTTATGACAAGGCGTTTTAATTAGATGTGCTAATTTTCTGATTTCATATTTAACCCAATGAGCAGTGCTGCCGTCTATTTACGGCACTGTTGTGCGTGGCCCACGGGAGTACTGCCGTCTATTGACGTTCTCGAAGTTCGCGCCTAATCAGTACCGCCGTCTAATCACGTTTCATGGGGAATGTTTGAAATTGTTGCCTGACATTGTACTGGCGGGTCTTTAGATCAATGTTGGAGGATGTTTGACATGTTCAGCGAACGTTATTCCGTGTTTTATCACATCTCGTATGTTCTGTGATGAAGTTCTGTCCCGGCATCTGCAGTCACGTAACCTAACTTCTTACGCGATTGTGCTACGAAGTACAACACACGAGAACTGTTTTCTATTGTTGTTTCCTGTGAGTGCACTGCACAACTATTCCTTGACAATACACATTATGTTTCTTTTCCCTCATCTCGGGTTTCCGTGGAAACAAACTCCATTACTCTCTGATTGTGAACAAATACACGTGCTAAATGGCGGGATCGAGTCGAGGAGGCGCGCTTGCTCCGCAAGATATAAGTAATATTTTGACTAATGAGGAGTCTGACGATGAAGTTGATATTTATGACGGTAATAGTGATTGTATTGTGTCCGATGTGAGTGAAATTGGTCATTCCTCGGAAGACGATGACATAGAAATTGAGGACGAAGTGCAGCCTGCTGTCGCAAAGAAGGCTAAGCTGTCAGCTGTTCACACTGAAGGAAGAAAGTGGACTTCTATAGGTAGGTTTCTTCCTACGCTTTCTGCTAATTTTGATGCATCAAATTCAGGTGTTAGTGATAATCTTCATGTGAATGATAATGACAATGATTCAAGAATTGAAGTGTCGATTTTCAAAGAAGTTGTTGACCGTAATATTATGAACTTGATAGTGTCAGAAATGAACAACTACTACATATTTGTTATGGAAAATACGGACGTAAAGGAAAAGTCGAAATTACATAAGTGGCAAGGCATAACCGTAGAGACTCTTTATGTTTTCCTGGCAACTGTACTGTTGATGGGCCATGTGAAGAAAAACAGGATGAAAGACTATTGGTCGACAAATAAATTGATCGAAACTCCGATGTTCGGTAAAGTGTTCTCTCTCGACAATTTCTCCCTCATTCTAAGACTGCTTCACTTTTCTGACAACAATCTTCAACCCCCAGGTGACAGACTTTATAAAATTAGGCCTATAATAAACTATTTGAGAGAGAAATTCCGATCTATATTCTATCCCTTCCAAAAGATCTCTATTGACGAGAGCCTAGTTGCTTGGAAAGGTCGCCTAAAATGGAAACAGTACATTCCATCAAAGCGACACAGGTTTGGCATAAAGGTGTTTATACTTTGTGACTGTGAAACTGGGTTTATCAATGATTTTATTGTTTATACGGGAAAGGATACGGAAATTGAACATGATGAAAAACTTGGAGTGTCTGGGTCAGTTGTCAAAACTCTAACAGCACCTTACATTGGTAAAGGCCACAACCTGTATGTCGACAACTGGTACACAAGCCCAGATCTTTTTGAGTACCTACACAAGGAAAATACTGGAGTATGTGGCACAGTCAGAAAAAACAGAAAAGGGATGCCAGACTTCCCGAAGAAAATTCAAAAGGGGGAATGTATTTCACGGCACACCAATGATATGCTGGCGCAAAGATGGCACGACAAAAGGGATGTTACTATGCTTACTACCATACACGAGAACGTGATGGTAGAAACCGACAAAACAGACCACGCCACAGGTCAGAAGAAAATGAAACCTTTGAGTGTACTGGATTATAATGTGAACATGGGTCCAATTGACAAAGCTGATATGCAAATCAGTTTCACTGCAAATGTCAGGAAAACACTTAAGTGGTATGTCAAGTTGTTTGTTTTTACTTGATTGACATTTCAGTGCTGAACTCTTACAATATTTACAAGATGAAGACTGGAAAAAATCCACAGCTTAGTGAATTCCGACTCTGCCTCATAGATCAGCTACTAGAGGAATTTGCAGTGGAGAGGAAGCCAACAAAAGGAGGTCGACCACCTTCAGGAGGAGACTGCTTGAGACTTTCTGGACGTCATTTCCCTAAACCAGTACCTCCAACACAATCAAAGCAGAAGCCGCAACGGAGGTGTTTTGTGTGTCAGCACACAAAGAAGAGACCAACCAAAAGAACAGACACTAAGTGGATGTGTGTTGAGTGTGATAGACCCCTCTGTGTACACCCCTGTTTTGAAGAGTACCATACCCTAAAGACATTTTGAAAGCCTAGGTGAAACTGATATAAAATTAAGTCATGTTGTATGGGATACAAACTTGGTCAAATATAGAAAGTAATTATGTTTTTCAATATCCTTTCAGTATTTTTGAGAAAAATATTTTCTACGCCCCTGGTTTCAATTAAATTGAGGGTATCAGTTATGTACCATCAATGTAAATTTTGTAACTTTATTAATAGAGAAAAGTTAGACTCAAAATAACTTAAAATTGAGAACTCCAATTTTTCACGAAAAAACTCACTCCTGGTGGCCTGTAAGTGTCAGCAAAAACTCACTGATCAAAAGGTTAATAGGCCTATTATAATTGGCCTAAGATTGTTTTATTTTTCTTTACACGCCTTCTCTTATTTTAAAAGCAGCGAAAATGCTCTTGGTTAATATCATCTTTCGAGAGGTGTTTAGTTTTATTTAAATATTCTTTGTCTGCTAACGTGAAAGATTAAATGCATCTAAGATTGTAATTGGCAGGAATTTTGGTGTGGGTAAAAGCTTAGTAGTTTAAATATGGCAAACGTCCTTAGCTTTGGTTTGTCATAGGTGGCATTTTAAATGGTCTAGCTTGACCGCATATTTTCAGCACCGATGTTGTTTAAAATTCATTTTTGGAAATCCATTTGAAAGCATGTAAAGGTTAATTGATTGGAAAAGGTTTAAAAGAATTTAATGATGTTAATGTGATGCAGATGGTATTACAGCGTTGCCACTTAAGTAATTGGGGTTAATTGTTGGCCCCCATTTTATTATTAGAGTAGGAGTGCATTTTGAGTGTTCCCTCCCCCAGCCATCAGGCATTGTATTTTCGAAACCTTGGAGAATATATTTTTATTTATCTTGCCTTTTCTGAACCCATGTTTTATTGATGGTGTGCATCTAGGATAGTACTCAGGTTAGCCGGTGAAGACCACATTGGACTCTGGTTCCAATCCCACCCTCCACTCACATTTTATTTGTTATCGGTAAAGGTTAGGTAGCAGCAGCTGTCACAAGTTGCCCTAATTTAATTTACACGGTACAATCTTTGGTAGCATCGCAGTGGTTCGATTTTCTGAGCTGGCTGCCTGGTATCGTTTTGTGCTGTGGTATTGTGTAGGATTATCTTACCTGGGTTCAGGAAGCAAGAGAGTACAGTAACTTAAAAGTTAATGAGTTAGGTAGGGGTATATTGTAGTATTCTTGCTAATGTGTGATTTTCTTTCATGGATGTGAATGGACAAAGCGTTGCTGGCATTTATCAATGCGTGAACGCACTGACGACGAGTCAAGTCCAGGTTTAATACTGGCACCCAGGAACATGGTCTCTCTGTAAGCATGGCAAGTGGGCTGTTGGATTATCTCTATTGTCACACTCTGTGATGTTCCGTACTACAAGCTGCTTCCAAGGTAGGATCAAACCAGTACAGTAGTGATCTGATTTAATAGTAAAATGTTATCTATGCACAGTTGTTAAGCAAGTGCTAATGGCTAATCGTTCTGTGTTCCTGCCAAGTTGAGTGAAAAGTGATCTATTATTCACGTTGAGTTTCTTGCTGAAAATCTTTCCGGCATGGTTGCCATATTTGAATTGTTATTTGTTCTGGCTGTGTTGCCAATGAATCTAAAGTCATATAAGCAGTTAAGGATATATTTTGCTGTAATTCTGTGGGAGACATCTGTGTGCAGATAATTGTTGTAATGTCTTGTGACATGTTGATCAGTGAACGTGCTAGTGAATGAGTGATGAACTGAGAGTACATATAACAGCAGTGTCGAGCTGAAACATTTCAGGTGCGGTGAATCAGCAAGTTCTGAAAATTACTAGGCCGAAGTTGTGTTGTTACATCAGCTGGTGTTAGTTGTGAAGCCCCGTTGTGTTGGGTGAGTGGTAGTTGAGGATGCAGCTGTTTAGTGTGACGTGTGTGTCGAAATTTTAAGGAAGCAGAATGCAGTGAGAAGAGCTGATCTTCGTGAAAGTTTATTGGTAGTTGGAAATTTTTATCTTCCGTCAGTGGACAAGGAAATTTTGAAAATTTATTTCAGGTTGGGTTTTGGAGATTAGTTATTTGGACGAGCATGTAACGTGCCAGTTTTACACGGATGGTTGGTGTCGGTGTATGTGTTGATGTGTGAGTGAGGTTAGGGCATTTCAGGATGTCTACAGAGCAGTTCGGTGGTGGTGCGGAGTACGTCGAAGTGATGTAAACCTAGCGGGAGTAGCCAGTCTCTGTTGTTTATGATTCTGGTGCTCTCAGTGAGGGTTTGTGATGTCGATGTCACTAGGCTCTTCTGACCCTTGATGTTGTTCGGGCTGGTGATGGTCGCACATCACGTTAGTAGAGGGTATTTTTGTTTTTATTTCAGTTATGGAGTGATTGGTACTTGGTACTCGAGTGAGTACTTGCTAGGGAGTGTTTTGTTGTTGTGTCCGTTGTACTGCTTGTTGGTACTAGTTACGGAGTTTGTTTTGTTCGTTGTACTGTTTGTGGGTACTAGTTGTGTTTGGTTTTGGAGTTAGTATTCTTGAGTGCATTAGATAGTGTTGTTTTATTCTTATTTTGGTTGTTAGTGTTTCTTGGTTGGTACCTAGCTGGTATTTGTTGTGTGGTAGTTGTGTTTTTAATGTCGGTACTCGGAGTAGTATTTGAGCTTCGTGAGTTTGTTGGGTCGGTGATTCCAGGATGATTATTCCCAGATGGTGAGTTTGAGTTGATTTAGTCGGGTGGTGCCTTGACTTATTATGAGAAGAGGTATATGCAGGAGCCCTTTCTATGATGGAGAGGTATATGCAGGAGCCCTTTCTATGATGGAGAGGTATATGCATGAAGTGAAACTTAGAAGAGGCATATGCAGGTGGACGTTTCTTGTCGCTGAAGCACGTGGCAGGTGTGGAGGCCAGTTTTGGAAGCAAACTGGAAGCTGGATTGTGTATGCGGTACAGGTGAAGTAGTAGTTTTTTTTTTCCAGAATTGATTAGGTGAGAAATTTAATTTGTCTGGTTCTACAGACGTAGTCAGTTGGCACCTACGGACGGTAAGGCAATGGTTGTGTGTAGTGACCCATTGAAAGAAGTTGGTTGCTCTTAAGTGACCCATTGGTAAGTAAGTGAAGTTCGTTACTCTTAAGCGACCCATTGGTAAGTGAAGTTGGTTGCTCTTAAGCGACCCATTGGTAAGTGAAGTTGGTTGCGATAGTGACCTAGTGATGTTGGTTGCTCTTAAGTGACCCAATGGTAAGTTGAATTGGTTGCATGGTGTGACCCATGGTAATAAGTTGGTTGGTTGTGAATGACCTACAGACGGTAAGTAGTTGGTCGTATTGAGTGACCCTCTAAGTTGGTTGCATTTGGTGACATATTGTCAATTGTGAATTGTTGGGGCTGCCCATCGTTGAGATGGTTGCCAAGTGAATTGGAGACTGGTTGGAAGCTGATGAGGTTATGTGTTGTTTGAGTGAATGTTGTAGTCGTATGTGAGCTTGATGCTTTGAGTTGTCAAGTGTCGTGGTAGTTGAAAATATTGGATGTGCAGTGTTGTTGTTGCTTTCAAAGCGTGATGCTGGAAGAAGAAAGTGAAGATTGCTGATGGCAACGTGCGAGTAATTTAGGTGATTGTTGGTCGTAAGTTGACTATGAGTTTGGTTCGATAGTGACGTTATGTCAGGAGTAACTGCTACTTGATGGTGACTGGTCGCAGATGTGAGATGGTCCCTGCGTTACCAGAAGTTGAGCACGTGTGTGTAGTCCTGGGGAAGTTAGGTTCGTGTGGAAATTTGGATGCTGTATTTGTTGCTGAGATTGTTTGAGCGGTTCTACGCCTGCTGTTCTACCTTGACAAAGTTTAAAGCCATGCTTGAGGGCTGTGTGTATTTGATCCTAAAGTAATTTGTTCATCTAAGAAGTAGATGCCTGAGCTGTTTGAGAGTGCTCGGGAAGTACTGTGGTGCCTTGGTACCTTCTATTTAATTGAGAGCCGGTTGCCATGATTGCTGAGGGATGGCATGTTGTTAAGTGACGCTGCGTCCGCCTAAACTAATTCATTAGTATGTCAAACCAGGATTTTGGCTCGGAACAAGTTAGAATTTTACCAGAACATCAACTTGTGATGTTCGTTTTCGGTGATTACCCCTCGATTGTAAATCTAAACAAAATTTAATTTAAAACGTAAATACCTTGGCTGGAGTTCTCACAGTTTTACCTGGTGAAAAACTATAACTAGCAAAAGTTCTGCTACTGCCTGTGCTAGTGGCCGTGAAGGCAGATATCCTTGTAGTTAACGTCTGTCTAACTAGTAAAAGTAAAGGCATGTCATTGCTGTAAACAACGACATGGTGGTTAAATCTGCATGGAAGATCAACGATGTGATGGCAATCATATGACCTTTATTGCCATCTGGAATCTGTTCCGGTTGGTCACGTGAGTGATGTGATCACTCACCCCTCGTGACAGTAGCCAGTGCACAGGTTACTGTCACCATGCACGACCCAACATCTGGTGGAGGTGTTAGCCATTCTGCTGGTCAGAGTGGAAGCATCTACTATGTCTACGTGAAATGTCCAGCTGTAACGGTCCGGAGAGGCTGTATTGGTTAGCTGGTTCCATTCTTCTGGCATGAATCATCGGGAATCATCATCTAACCCCCCTAGTGGTGGAATCGCAGAGGGAGACTGAGCCGATTGGTTCGACTCACAATACTTCGCCGCCACCGCCCCCCTTGTGCCCCGCCGCCCCCATATGATCCCCCCCTTCTGTCGGCGCCACTGGTCACTAATGGTGATTAATTAATCCAGGATCAAGAAGAAGGAATAGACATTTAAAATATAAATTATCTTCTGTGGAAAATTAACAAATTATTCCAGTCTACATTGTGTTAATGTAGCCCATTGTTGACTGTCTGGTGCATGATTGATGTGTTGAACTGTACCGAAAATTTGGCGCTTTTAATTTAAACTAGCTTAAGACTGGATAGCCAATAAATGATGCACACATCATTGCAGATTGTGTTGACATAACAACATTAATTCTGTAGATGTTTCGGCCATTTAATAAGTAATGAAAATTAAATCAGAAGGTTGGCAATAGAACTAGTGCCGGACATCTTTCATTTGTTACCCGTTTAAACTATGTGTACTGCACATGCGCAAGATGGCTGCCGTATTGTCTAGGATCCAAGCGCAACACTATTAAAAAAGACTTCACCATGTGAACTTGAGGAGTAAAGACGTAGCTTGTGGTCGGCCTCGGAGCCCCTACAAATATTCAATAATAATGTTATTGGTTTTACGTCCCTTTTAACTACCCTGGCTTTTAGAGACGCCGGGGTGCCGGAATTTTGCCCCGAAGGGGATCTTTAACGTGCCAGTAAATGTACTGACACGGCTCCCTCGCATTTGCGCACCCTCAAATGCCAGCTGACTGCGCCAGGTTTCGAACCTGCAACCTTGGGCTCAGCAAGCGAGAACGTTACCCCAGAGCCACGCAGCCAGACACAAATATTCAGGCTGGATAAAAGGTAACACTTGTAATTATGAACTGTAGGAACTCGGGACTGATCAAAGGAAATAACTTTCGAACATTCTTGGAAAATGTGATTTTAAGCTGCAAAATCTTAATAGGTCAAGTGTCGTTTGGCCGGCAGCATGGATTCGCTTCTGCTCCAAAAAGGGACGCTATCCTCGTTTATGCCAAGGCGTTTTAATTAGATGTGCTAATTTTCTGATTTCATATTTAATAGGCCTATTATAATTGTTTTATTTTTCTTTACACGCCTTCTCTTATTTTAAAAGCAGCGAAAATGCTCTTGGTTAATATCATCTTTCGAGAGGTGTTTCGTTTTATTTAAATATTCTCTGTCTGCTAACGTGAAAGATTCAATGCATCTAAGATTGTAATTGGCAGGAATTTTGGTGTGGGCAAAAGCTTAATAGTTTAAATATGGCAAACGTCCTTAGCTATGGTTTGTTATAGGTGGCATTTTAAATGGTCTAGCTTGACCGCATATTTTCAGCACCGATGTTGTTTAAAATTCATTTTTGGAAATCCATTTGAAAGCATGTAAGGGTTAATTGATTGGAAAAGGTTTAAAAGAATTTAATGATGTTAATGTGATGCAGTTGGTATTACAGCGTTGCCACTTAAGTAATTGGGGTTAATTGTTGGCCTCCATTTTATTATTAGAGTAGGAGTGCATTTTGAGTGTTCCCTCCCCCAGCCATCAGGCATTGTATTTTCGAAACCTCGGAGAATATATTTTTATTTATCTTGCCTTTTCTGAACCCATGTTTTATTTATGGTGTGCATCTAGGATAGTACTCAGGTTAGCCGGTGGAGACCACATTGAACTCTGGTTCCAATCCCACCCTCCACTCACATTTTACTTGTTATCGGTAAAGGTTAGGTAGCAGCAGCTGTCACAAGTTGCCCTATTTAATTTACACGGTACACTTTTGTATACAAAACAACAGTTAACTTCTCCAGAGAAGAAATTAACAGACAAAAAGAAAAAAAAAACAGTGTTTCTTCAATGTTGTCATGTTTAGCAACCTGACCATGTTTTAGGGCATTTTTCTTGGAAGTCACAGGCTGTACAGAAATAGTTTCTGGCTGATATGAAAAAAATATTGATCTTCATCTTGTAGCTTCTTAACAAAGTTCAAGGTTTGAATGTCAATAACCAAATCTTCATCATCTTCCTGATCCTAAATGATCAGCAACACACAATGACATAGTGTGTTCCACTAAAAAGGAAGTAAACACTCGGCTTTGATTACATCGTGGTCAGCATCTCCAACTTTGTAAAAAGAAGATTCTGATTTTCTCCTTTAGACTTTAAATTACTAACATGTTTAGCACAATTTACAAGATTAGTCAGTTCGTAATTGCTGCCATATGCGTATGTTAATATTACAAGTGCACATGGTACAAGATTCAGGAACATGCACAGTATATTGCTATGTTGTCAACGTGTAGAAAACTAAAAACAGAAGCACAGGAAAAGAATTATATGTCGTCGTAACAGGAGAGAAAATTGAATGTATGGAGGCTTTTAATTGCCTGGGAAGTACAATATCTAGAGATGGATGTGCCAAATTCGAAATACAGAACAAAGTAAGAAAGGTATCTCAGTTCTTTCATCAAGTGCAGAATCTAGTGTGGGACATGGGAGTTCCAAGGAGGGCTAAACAGACCGTGTTTGAAACCTATCTCCTGCCAATTATGACATACAGCTTGGAGTGCTGTGAAATTAATAAAGAAGACCTGAACAAATTATAAGAGTGTGAGATGAAGTTTCTACGGTCAGCCTTGCAGAAGACTAGAAGAGACAAAATTAGGAACGAGGTCATCAGAGAAGAGATACAGGTGGGTCTGCCGATGGCAGAAAGGCTAAGTACTGGACGGCTCAAGTGGTTTGGACATGTGTAGAGGATGAAGGATACCTGCACACCAAAGCAATACTTGGATAGATATGTGCAGGGGAAAAGGCCAATAGGACAACCCAAGAAGAGATGGCTGGACCAGATTAAGGATGATCTGGAAACTAGAGGAGAAAACTGGGAAACAAAAACAAGACAGGAAGTGTACCAAGTAGAGTAAAATGGAGGCAAATCTTGCTGGAAGGATACAAATATGATGATGATGATGTTGATGATGTAACAGAATATTAAATGAAAAGGAAATGTGTGAAAAAGAAACCTGTGGCATTGACAAATGTATGAACTCCATTCCTCTTATAGCCATATGGAACTGCGCCATGTTGCAGGGCGCACTGAGAGTAAAATACAGGGGAGACGGCTGGTGGGTGAGAGGAGGATTTAGAAGGGTAGGAGGGATGAGAGGGGGGAGATTGAATGGCGTTAAGGCATTGTCCGAGTTTTTAGGTTGTTTATCAAATTAAACAGAATGTTATCAAAATGTTATCGCAACTTCACTCGTGTTACTTCTTCTCTCTAACCTTCAGTTTTCCCACAGTATCCTGAACTATAACACAGAATGAAACAGTTCTATATTCTTTTGCATTTATCAATGAATATTATATACATTTGTAACTAGTTTATGCTAAACAGGATTATAGTATCGACAAGTATCAGAAATCGAAGTACCGGTAATACTGTCACTATATGAAGCACAATATTCAACACATTGCCAATAATAACAACACATGGACGATTGCAGACACAAGCAATACAGCAGTGCAAAACGCCACAGATTCCTAGGTTTGCTACGAACAGCTGAAAGGCAGTTTATTATGTTGTATTCATCATGCAATAACCATTATTGTTTTCTTTTTTAGCTGGGTGGGGGGGAAGGGGGGGGGGAGGGGGGGGGGGGAGAGAAAGAAAAGAGAAAATAACACCCAGTGGTAACATTAAATCAAAGTTGGACATTATTTCAATTCTTCAAATAATTAAGGTTGACATTAACTCACCAGTTCCTTTCATAACCTTGTCACTGGATGCGTAACTGTTGATGAGAGACAGTGACTCCTGGAACCGTGCATTGTTTAAACCAACCACATTCCCTAACATCTGGGACACAGAGATAATCACTTGCAAATGCACCCTGGTGAGTCCCTTACGGCTCGAAAATTCAAAATTACTCCTCATTAGCAAGTACAGAATGGCACAGGACTCCTGACGAATGGTGGACAGCCGACTATTGCAGCATCTCAGTAGCTCGTAGCATAAACGCCCACACAATACAGCATTGCCTAAACAGAGCAAGTAAATCAGCAGCACATAGTATGAATAGAAACAAGTTATGTTGAATACACACACAATGATAATACAGTAATTCTTCCAAGTGACTATCAAATATTCATTAATAACTGAAGGTCAATTTCACTTTACAAAATCATAATGACAAATTTAAAACTTCCCACTCCCCAATTTCTTAATGTCATAAAAATTATTATTAATCAACAGAATTACTCTTCGCCCAACACATTAGTGCCCAAATAGATTGGGCGGAAAGTGACAATTATTTTATCACTCTGTTATCTCAAAGAAGTGTTATAGATTATTTATAATAACGAGTACAGATCTTTGCATTTAAATAGTATTGACGTTCCAGAACGTCTTTTGCTGTTTACGTGAAAAGGAGTAGCGCCGTTCTGGAATGTCATTTATCAAGATTTGCGTAGCTCCCATTTTTGGACATCAACCATGATTCTAATATGTTTTAATGTCCTCAATAAATTAGTGAAGACACATGGTTAAGCGCCGTGTCTGTATTGGTCTGTTCAGTAGGTTGTGGGAAGGGGAATTAGCTGTCGGGCGGGATTGGTATCGGCTAGCAGGACGTACACATGGCGGGAGGGGAGTAGCACGCCAAATAGGCTACGCGGTGATAATACTATGTGTGCTCACATTCTTCTCGCAATATACAAAGAAGGAAAGTTACCACCTTTCAGTGCCGAGAATGCAATGTGGGATTATGTGTGTATCCATGTTTTGAAGACTTTCATACAAAAAAGTTCTGAAACGTATTTTAGGGCAAATTGAGCCTAAAACATGTTTTTGGTATGTAAACACTATGTTTAATTAGAACTGTCATAAAAACTTTCTTCGGCTTTTCCCAATTAATTGGGGTCGCCGGAGCCAACCAGGCGGTTGAAAGACGAGCAGCTAAGCCACTGCGCCATCACGCTCCCCTTAATTAGAACTGTCATAAATTACAAAAAAATAAAAATATATGGTTAAACTAATTTTGGTCCCAATTTGGTCTATACTCTTACTCTTTAAAAGTTGTGAAATTGTTACGTTCCAGAACATCAATAATCCTTAAAGGGTTAAAATGCCTCTCTAACAAATCTAGTGGTTTGTTAGTGACCATTTTGTCACGTATTTTCGGATCTGATGACGCTTGCTTGGCGAGCAAAACATGTCATCCAATTAAACCACCACCATTTGTTAGACAAGATTGTTAATATATAAATAATGTAACATTTCATTCAAATACGGTGATAAAATAATAGTCACTTTCTGCCCAATATATTTGGGCACCTATGTGTTGACTGACTGAAGAGCATTAATTATACAGACAACACTGAAAATTGGCTTCTAACATTCCAATACAAATATTATTGACAGAAGAACACAAGAACTCATTAGTCAAATGGCTTATACAGAGCTTATATGATTCTCAAAAAGTAATTTTAATACAACACAAGACAATACAGGACAAAAGAAGGTTCCAACAAAACCATTAAAAAATGGTTTGCCTTGGGTCAGTCAAGAAATCATGGAAAGCCATTCAACCTATATTTATTTTTCTCCTTACAACTCTATTGGGCATTTATAATAATACTTAACAGTATATTAATCCAAACTGCCATTGGAAGGAACAGACTGATATATGTGCCTGAAAGGACCCCCCCTCCCAAGATGAAGAGCCTCTGAATTTTAGCAACAGCTATACAGTACATGCTAAATTGGTTCACATCTTGGTAACTTAAGGTTTATGACCTTTAGGGGGGATTATTCTATAGCTGTTCTGAATCAGCAACTAATTGCAAAATTGGTTCAAAAGTAGATTTGTGTCAGGTAATAGTAGCTCTTAACAATACACTGTCCGCGCATCTACCCATTACAACTCAAGGTCAGCGACCTTGGGGTGTTGCTGTTGGGAAAGGGAGGGCAGGTTCCGAGTGAAAGTGCGTTCTTGTATTGTCTCGGCTTCGAAGATAAAGGAAATCTGTGCTATACCACCAGCAGCAACATGCTCGCACGTTTCAAAGTTTACAACATTCTGGTAGCAGTGTGCAAGTAGGCCTACTGTTGCATCACAGAGAAACAAAGTCCAGTCCTCAAATCTCAATGATTTTTTTTTTCTATACGCATCGTATTCGCATTTTAAAAAATGTAAACTATGCAGAGATTATTTTACTTAGTGTATTGATTAGTTGCTATAAGAATTACTACTTTAAAAAATATTCTTTGAGACCCACGAATTAACCACAAAGCAAATTATCGGGAGCACACTGTATTTTAATTTTAAGTACTACCTGAAGTAAACGATCATGACATATGAGCATTCAAAAGAAAGACAATTACCCGGAACAGTGATTTCATTAAATATTGACAATTTGTTTACACAAATAAAAAGACGATGGCACCAGCCAGAACTGTGTCGCGCCGAGCCTTACTGTTGTGTGAGGCTAATGCACATCGACAATGATGTTGAAATGTGAGATTTCTCGCACGGTTCCTCTAGTAATTATTTTCAATCAATTTGCTACAAAATGCTAAATTTTGGAGTTTTAAATGTTATAAATTTGGAACATCAAATTTAATACTGGAAGAGGGATTAATGTCAGTGGAGAAGAGATTACTTAGCATCAATAAGTTTGCACATTTTACTAAAAATATGCCACTCATATGATGAAAATGAAAAATGAAAAAACAAACACCCAATGGATGCATTTCTTAGGCATTATGTAGAAACTATATATATTAGGTAAAAGCTGACCTTGGAAGAGAGCAACGGAGAAGTTGTTGATGTATGCTCGTAACGCAGCGAACACATGGCGGAACAGTGTCTCAGACTGACCCACTTGCAGGAAGGACAGGTAGATGTCAAACATCTTGCGGTTTATGAGATTATCGCCACTGCCCACCAGCAGGTTATCCTTGAAGTGGATGCAGTAGAGACCCAGAGAATCCAAGGCAATCAGGCCCACTTCAGTTGCCATGTTAGCCTCCAACAAGGCTTGATACACCTTACTTGCCTCTGTTTCACTTACTGCAATGTTAAAAAAAAAGAAGCAAAAAATAAAGATAAATGAAGGTAAGGTAAATCAGTTACAATCTACAGTATTCTGCAAGAAAGAAGTTAGTGTAGCAACAAAACTCCTCCTACATCACTCAGTATTTAGACCAACCTTGCTGTATGGAAGTGAGAGCTAGGTAGATTCAGGATAAAAGCATCTGATGCTTAAGCAGGAATGATTGCTGGGACAAATAGATAGGAGCAAAAGCAGGAGGGTACTCATAATGAAGAGATAGAGGCTAAGTTAGAAATGAACATATTAGATGAAGCTGTCCATATAACCATCTGAGACAGCGGGGTCATGCGATGAGAATAGGGAAGGAGAGATTACCTAAGAGGTTAATGAGCTCAACTGTACAGAGCGAGAAGAAGGAGGCAATGGTTAGATTCAGTGTCGAACTACTTCAAAGTGAGAGGTGTAGAAGCAGAGGAGGCCGCAGTGCTAACTGCCAGTAGGGGATCATGGAGGAGGCTGGTTTGCAAACAGAGCCATGCAAACTAGGACACTGAAAATGTATGTACAGGGTCTTTATCTATGTGCGCCAAGATAAACACGGCAAGCTAAGCCAGCTGTGACTGGCGCAGATCGCGGGCGTGCGTACCCGGTTCGGCCGGTGGTTGGTGCGCACTTTCACACTTTTACCAAACATGTTCAATAATGTGTACTTACAGTGCTCTTAGGTGATGCTGAAAATGTCCACCCTCTCTTGTAACACACACCTGACATATTCTGATGAAAGAATGTCTGTCAACTCTTTTATTATTTACGGAGCCTGTTTCCTTGAATCGTTTAGCGAGCCTCCTAATTGTACTGGCATTAGGCACAGGTCTTCCTGGAAACTTGATTCGAAATATTCGTCTCGTTTCAGAACAATATTTTCTGTTTTTCATATACGAATTATGGATACACACACGTTCGCGCAGTGTGAATTGGTGTCTAGGCATGACCAATAATCACAGTAATCACAATACTCACTAAACGTGCAACACTAACGTCTAAGCTTTGCAGAAACACTCCCATATGAATGACAAAACACGCGTGAACTAACGATATGAGTCAGCAGACCGCGCCAACCACGGGCTGAACAGTGTACGCGCGCCTTCGATCTGCGCCAGTCACAGCCGGCTTAGCTTGCCGTGTGTACTCACGCGCACATCGATAATGACCCTGTATGTATGTATGTATGTATGTATGTATGAACACCAGAAACAAAGCATAAAAGTTGGGATTCCTGGGATTGTCAAATCAGTTTTAGGTTGACAAATTGCAGCTTTGAGCTATTAGCTCAAGTATTGTACAGAAAGTACAAGCCATTTAGATGGAAACGTAGAGAATTAAAACGTCTGGCCCATGTAGGTTCCTAGCCCATGACTTACAGCTTTGTACACAGTTACTCTGCTCACTGAGCTCATGGAGTAGATACCTTAATTCTCACAGCCAAAAGGTACTGGTTCGGCCACTGTCTTGGCAAACCAGTTTTGTGTTTCCCTATTTGTTTCCACTCTGTATGGTTGTACATATCTTTATTATTTGTCTTCATTGTATTTATTCATTGTCAAGTTTGTTTTGTTTATGTTGGTTAGTTGTCATGATTCATTTGTTTTGATTACATGTTGTATTCCCACTGCCGGTGTTTCCAGTGGGATATTTTTGCTTAGAAGATATTTTGGTATTCTAAGTTGGCCACTTTGATTCTTCTTCTCTTTGTATTCTCTTTGACTTGTCTTTGAACTCTCTGCTGTGATTGGCTGCTTTCAGCCTATCAGAGGCTTCCCTGCTGTTTGTAGCGACCAATCACGTTTTTCTTCTTCGTCTTTAAGCTTGTAGCCATGACAGTATGTTGTGCTTTGATACTGGTTGTGATCTATCGACGAATATCCAGTTGATCACTTCTGTAATTGGTGCTATCTTTATAGTAACCGTGCTTAGTGATCGTATCCTGCACATGATTCATATTTTTGTTAGGGCAGTGACATTTTGGTGATTTTCGGTCTCATCAGACCATGCTTGTTGTTATCACTACGTGCCATGTTGACGAATCCTTCAATCCGCGGCGTCGGATAGTTTGTTGTAACATGTTTAATTCTGATCTTCACCTATTGCCTAACAATTTGTCATCACGCGTATGAATATGATTTTGTTTCGTGTGATAAGTAATTCATCGCTTGTCTTGAAGCATGTGCTACAAGGCTATGCACTATCTTCCTGCACCATCACTGAAATGGAGGTTGACACTGGGCTCAACTACTTTACTATTGTGGCAATGCCGTGCGATTGGCATATCCCGGTATTTGTATGACAGCAACTACTTTGACTTCCTGCGTTTCACACATAATTTGTTTTATTAACAATTCATTTTATGGGCTTACGGTATCGGCGCATCACTGTAAGTCAGTCCTGGTTCGACGACACATTCTCGTTCCATGCGACCCGTTTTCATTATTTGTTGCAACTCCACTTGCGTTGCATGTTTAAACTATACCATTTTTTGGAACCGCCTTGTATAGCATGCCGTTCCTTGATGTATTGATCTGCAGCTACGTTCAAGACAATTTGTGTTTTAGGCTCAAGCCTTACGTGTGTTAATTCCATGCGAGTGTTTCTTCAATTGTGTAAATTTGTGCCAGTGTTTCTCATATATTTGTGTGCCACCTTTGAATATTTATTTTATGTGCCACCTATTTGATAATATATCTTATTATTAGTAATTGTTTGTGTTGTGCCCTTTATGCCTTCCTGGACCTCCTTACTTGGTGACAATGATATTGTCTGGTCCTCCACATGTTTGCTAAATTGTTATGCGACCTTTTATAAAGTCAACCCTTTTTATCATTACATCTTTATCTAATGCTTTGGCCAACAAACCCTTATACATGTCCGCTATTACCAGAATACTCTTGGTGGGTTGTTGACTTCCCGCATTGGTCACTACATTATTTGGTCCTCTCCGGGCCAGATATTGAGCTGTTTACTACTTTGAATTAAGCATTGTTTTGGCCATGTTGGGCCCTTGTTTCTTGCTATTTCACCAGGAAGGCCATAAATTTAACATTGTATACGTTCCCATTAACTTCCCAAGGACACAATACAGTATTCTATGTTCAGATGTTTGTTTACAACTTAATTGAGACCATTGTCTCAGTGTTTATTTTTTGTGTTAGTTAGTTGGTTGTGTTAGTTAGGTGTGCAACTCTGGTAATTACATTTAGTTGGGCAAACCTAAAGTTATTATGGAGGATGCCCAAAAGCGAGCTTTAGTTAGGAAGCGTGCAGTTGCTAAGGGCATGCTTACCTCACAAGAAAAAGTAATTAGCAACTTTCAGGACATTACAGAAGAGCAATATCAAATGTTAGTGTTACGCAAACACAAATGCGAGGAAATTTATAAACAATATAACGAAGCGCAAGTCGCTTTAGAGGATATTACAGACAATATCGACGAAGAAACAGCCGAACATTGTGACTTCGAAGATAAGTATTTTGAGTTGATGGTTAAAATTAAACTACATTGTGACAATTTCAAAAAATCCAACACTACAGACAGTGATAACCCTTTGAATAATTTGCAGAGTGCACAATTTCCTAATGCTAACGTAGCTGCAGCGCATATAAAGTTGCCTGAAATTCAAATTCCGCAGTTCAATGGCGACTTCACAGACTGGCTGAATTTCAGAGATAGCTTCAAGGCCATAGTAATTGATAACCATGCTCTTTCTGATATTGTTAAGTTCTACTACCTTAATTCTAGTCTTAGTGGCGAGGCTAAGCTCCTCCTAAAGAACATTACTGTGTCAGATGATAACTTTATGGTCGCATGGAACTTGCTGACAACTCGATACAATAACATTAGGCTCATAGCGCACAACCATGTCACCAAGCTTTTCAAGCCCCCCTCATAAGGTAATGATTCAGTGTCCTTGCGTGCCATCAACGACCACTTTTTTTTCTCATGTCTATGCGTTAGAAGCTTTGGACTTTAACGGGGTCGCCCTTCAAGACCTGTTATTGTCACATTTTATATTGGAGCTACTAGATAATGATAGCATCCGTGAATGGGAGAATCATGTTGATTCTGGGAGAATTCCCACTCTCCAGGACTTGGTTAGCTTCTTAGAGAAAAAATGCAAGGTACTGGAAATAACTGAAAGGAATGGGTCCAGGCCTGCATTACATACTGCTGTAACCAAACTTAAAGCTGAAGGTCATTCGCCTCAGAAACCCATGTTAACTACAACCAAATTTCGTTGTACATATTGCAGGAGCATTGATCACCAATTGTCGAAATGTGGTACCTTTATTAAACTTTCGTCCACAGCCAAATGGGATTTTGTCACGTCTCGAAAATTATGTTACAATTGTTTGCGTAATTTCGAGCCTAATCATCAATGTTCGAAGTACTCTTGTAACACTTGTTCCCGAAAACACCACACTCTTCTTCACTATGAGCCCTCCAGTGGCACTGGTAATGATGCTTCTCAAGCTCATGCTAACGTGGTAAACACGAGTTGCAGTAACGTCGCTCGTGACAATCAATCTTCAAGGACGCTATTACCCACTGCCAAGTTGAATATATTAGCTGGCAATGGCTTACTTGTACCTGTCACTGCACTACTTGACTCTGCATCAGATTGTAACTTAATTTCGTCACACTTAACTAAGAAATTAAGACTCCACACCAAACCTATGAAGGTACACATTTGCGGTGTTGGTCAAAATCAAAGCACTGCTACTGTTGTTGCTGATGTGAACGTTTTTGCCTGTGCTACTAATTGGTCTGCTAAGCTTGAATGTCTCGTGGTTCCCGATATTGCACTTGAGCTACCCGCTGTTGGTTTCGACACCTCTGAATGGAACATTCCATCACATATTGATTTAGCTGATCCTGATTTCAATTGCACTAAATCTATTGATCTTGTTCTTGGTGCAGAATATTTCTTTGACCTGTTATGTCCTGGTAAAATCATACCAGTTGGTGATTTGCCCATCATTCAAAATACCTCTGTGGGTTGGGTGTTTTGTGGGAGGCTGCCCAGTGCAAGCACCTCGCAACCATCGCACGTGGTATCAGCACTTACACTCTCACGCCTTCATGTAGAACAACAGCTGGAAGCGTTTTGGAACGTTCAAGAAGTTGAAACCCCAGTGTTGTCTGTTGACGAATCCATATGTGAAGAACACTTTGTTGCTACTACCACTCGCCAAGACGATGGTAGATTTGTGGTTAGACTCCCTCGCAAGGTAGACTCGGAGCCTCTAGGTGCCTCTCGCTACGCTACACTAAATCGTTTTCACTCTCTCGAAAGACGTTTGGCTCGTAACCCTGAGTTAAGGTTAGAATACACTGAATTCATGCATAAATATCCAGCCTTAAGCCATATGCAAGTCGCTTCCCACCTGATTGATGGTGAAGTTTACTACATTCCCCATCATCCTGTTTTCAAGCCGCACAGTACTTCTACAAAGCTCAGAGTGGTATTTGATGCTTCGATGGTTACTACGTCTGGGTGCTCCCTTAATGATACCTTGTTGATGGGCCCTGTAATTCAGCAGGATTTGTTCTCTATTTTGCTTCGGTTCCGTACTCACTTGATAGCGTTTGCAGCTGATCTGAGTAAAATGTACAGACAGATTCTTGTAGATCACAAAGATCGTGACTTACAGAGAATATTTTGGAGAGACTCTCCTTCAGACCCAATAGTAGAATATCAATTAAACACCGTTACATATGGTACTGCCCCAGCTTCCTTCTTAGCCACTTGTGTGCTAAAGGAGCTCGCCCTCACTGATGGCACAGCCTTTCCAGCTGCCACTCAGATTGTTTTAAACGACTTTTATGTTGATGATTGTATCTCGGGATGTGATTCCGAGCATGACACACTCATTCTGTATGATGAATTGACCCTTCTTTTGAGATTAGGTGGTTTTGAACTGTGTAAGTGGAGTTCAAACTCCATGACTCTATTAGATAACATTCCTCTTGATCATCAAGAGAAACATCAACTCCGTAGTTTCGGCGATGGTGAAGAAACAGTCGCCAGAACACTAGGACTTTATTGGCAACCTATCGATGACTTGTTGCGGATTCAGTCACCTATCGTGAACTGTGACACTTCAATTACCTTTACTAAGCGTTCATTTTTGTCCATTGTTGCCTCTATCTTTGACCCCTTGGGTTTAGTGTCACCTATTGTGGTTGCTTGTAAGATTCTCTTCCAAGATTTGTGGATTCACAAACTCGGTTAGGATGACCCCCTTCCAATGGAAATCCCGCAAGCTTGGCTGAATGTTTATAGCAATTTAACTGCGATTTCTGAGATTTCTACTCCACGTTTGATTAAGCCTGCTTCAGAAATCAAATCTATGCAACTTCATGGCTTCTGCGACAGCAGTCGGCAGGCCTATGGAGCTTGTCTCTATTTATTGTCAATTGATACCAACGGCATCGTCACTGTTGCACTTGTGTGCGCTAAGTCGAAGGTTGCTCCTCTTAAACAGTTGTCTTTGCCCAGACTTGAGTTATGTGGTGCACTTTTGCTTTCCAAATTGCTTGCAAAGGTGCAACCCGCTTTGAACTTGCCTATTGAATCCGTCTATTGTTGGACAGATTCCACTATTGTTTTGTCTTGGTTGGCTTCGCCCCCCTCAAAATGGAAAACCTTTGTAGCCAATTTGCTGAAATACAAAGGCTTACTTACTGTTCACTGCGCCTGGAAACATGTCTCTTCCCGTGAAAATCCAGCCGACATAATTTCCCGAGGCTGTATGCCCTCGGAATTGAAAAATAATCAGCTATGGTGGTATGGTCCAGCATGGTTGAAGGCCTTTACAAGCTCCAGTACTTTAGATATCTTCGACACTCCTGTGTCCGAATTGCCTGAGTGTAGAATTTCGTGTGCAAATGTATCTAAACCTGTTGACATTGATTTTTTAAACAATTTTTCTTCCTACACGAGATTGTTGAGGGTCATAGCCTACTGTATTAGGTTTGTCTCTAATTGTAGAAATACCACTAGGATCAGTGGTCCACTCACTGCCATTGAAATTGATGTTGCACTACTTACATGTGTGAAAATGGTTCAAGCTCAGTGCTACTCTACTAAACTTGCTGCTCTAATGAAGAATGAGCAAGTGCCATCCACTTCCACCATCAGCAATTTGCACCCTTTGCTTCACTCTGATGGCACTATTCGTGTGGGAGGCCGTTTGGAATTGGCCGACCTTCCATTTGATACAAAACACCAGATACTTTTGCCCAATGACCATCATTTCACTAAAGTCCTGGTCAGACATACCCATTTAAAGTTGCTTCATGGCGGGGTCCAGGTTGTGATTGCGACCATCCGACAACGCTTCTGGATACCTTCACTACGAAAACTTGTTCGTAGCCTATCTCGCTCTTGTGTTACTTGCGTGCGCTACGCTGCACGTCCTTCTGAACAGTTAATGGGACAACTCCCAGCTGTTCGCCTCCATCAAACCTTTCCCTTTAATCACGTTGGTGTTGATTACTGTGGTCCATTTACTATCAGGTACGGTGGCCCCAGGTCACAAGTCTCTACTAAGGCCTACATCGCAATGTTCGTTTGTATGGTTACGAAGGCTGTGCACACTGAAGTCGTCACTTCCCTCTCCAGTCATGCTTTCGTTGTAGCTTTTACTCGCTTCTGCAGTAGAAGGGGTGTTCCCGCTCAAGTGTATTCCGACAATGGTACCAACTTTCAAGGCGCACAGTCTGACCTTGCTGATCTTGGTTCGTTGCTCTCCTCTGCAGATTTTCAATCTGTTGTTCAAGATTCTACCTCATCGCTACTAATTCAGTGGCACTTCATTCCTCCTAGTTCTCCGCATTTTGGTGAAATTTGGAAGGCAAACATCAAATCTTTGAAATCTCATTTAATAAGAATCATGAAGGCTCAAGTACATACGTATGAAGAATTGACCACTCTCGTGGTGCAAATTGAAGCCATTCTAAATTCTAGACCCATTTCGCCTATGACTGAGGATCCTACTGACTTGTGCTATCTCTCGCCAGGTCACTTTCTGGTTGGACGACCTTTGAATGCCTTGCCCATTCCTGACGTTTCTGAAGTGCCCATCAATAGGTTGTCTAGATGGCAATTACTTCAACAGATTATGACTTCATTGTGGCGTAAATGGTCCACAGATCATTTACTCTCCCTTCAACAACGTCACAAGTGGAACCATGTGTCTCCTAACCTCAAGGTTGGCACGCTTGTGCTTATTATGGATGACAATGTTTCTCCTACTTACTGGCGACTTGGACGTATTCTTGAGGTTCATTGTGGTAAGGACGGCCTAGCTCGTGTGGTCTCTCTACACACCACCTCTGGACTCTTGAAACGTCCCATCGTCAAGGTGTCTCCCTTGTTGCCGCAGAACTCAACCCTCTTGTATTTCATAAACAACCTGCCTGTTGTTTCTGTGCGGGCAATATGGTTCGGCCACTGTCTTGGCAAACCAGTTTTGTGTTTCCCTATTTGTTTCCACTCTGTATGGTTGTACATATCTTTATTATTTGTCTTCATTGTATTTATTCATTGTCAAGTTTGTTTTGTTTATGTTGGTTAGTTGTCATGATTCATTTGTTTTGATTACATGTTGTATTCCCACTGCCGGTGTTTCCAGTGGGATATTTTTGCTTAGAAGATATTTTGGTATTCTAAGTTGGCCACTTTGATTCTTCTTCTTTCTCTTTGTATTCTCTTTGACTTGTCTTTGAACTCTCTGCTGTGATTGGCTGCTTTCAGCCTATCAGAGGCCTCCTTTCTGTTTGTAGCGACCAACCACATTTTTCTTCTTCGTCTTTAAGCTTGTAGCCATGACAGAATGTTGTGCTTTGATACTGGTTGTGATCTATCGACGAATATCCAGTTAATCACTTCTGTAATTGGTGCTATCTTCATAGTAACCGTGCTTAGTGATCGTATCCTGCACATGATTCATATTTTTGTTAGGGCAGTGACATTTTGGTGATTTTCGGTCTCATCAGACCATGCTTGTTGTTATCGCTACGCGCCATGTTGACGAATCCTTCAATCCGCGGCGTCGGATAGTTTGTTGTAACATGTTTAATTCTGATCTTCACCTATTGCCTAACAATTTGTCATCACGCGTACGAATATGATTTTGTTTCGTGTGATAAGTAATTCATCGCTTGTCTTGAAGCATGTGCTACAAGGCCATGCACTATCTTCCTGCACCATCACTGAAATGGAGGTTGACACTGGGCTCAACTACTTTACTATTGTGGCAATGCCGTGCGATTGGCATATCCCGGTATTTGTATGACAGCAACTACTTTGACTTCCTGCGTTTCACACATAATTTGTTTTATTAACAATTCATTTTTTGGGCTTACGGTATCGGCGCATCACTGTAAGTCAGTCCTGGTTCGACGACACATTCTCGTTCCATGCGACCCGTTTTCATTATTTGTTGCAACTCCACTTGCGTTGCATGTTTAAACTATACCATTCTTTGGAACCGCCTTGTATAGCATGCCGTTCCTTGATGTATTGATCTGCAGCTACGTTCAAGACAATTTGTGTTTTAGGCTCAAGCCTTACGTGTGTTAATTCCATGCGAGTGTTTCTTCAATTGTGTAAATTTGTGCCAGTGTTTCTCATATATTTGTGTGCCACCTTTGAATATTTATTTTATGTGCCACCTATTTGATAATATATCTTATTATTAGTAATTGTTTGTGTTGTGCCCTTTATGCCTTCCTGGACCTCCTTACTTGGTGACTATGATATTGTCTGGTCCTCCACATGTTTGCTAAATTGTTATGCGACCTTTTATAAAGTCAACCCTTTTTATCATTACATCTTTATCTAATGCTTTGGCCAACAAACCCTTATACATGTCCGCTATTACCAG
Source organism: Meconema thalassinum (assembly GCA_946902985.2). Classification (NCBI taxonomy): domain Eukaryota; kingdom Metazoa; phylum Arthropoda; class Insecta; order Orthoptera; family Tettigoniidae; genus Meconema; species Meconema thalassinum. The sequence goes on from OX336393.1 coordinate 185,691,961, forward strand.
AATACTCTTGGTGGGTTGTTGACTTCCCGCGTTGGCCACTACAGGTACATTATTTGAAGAAACAGAATATGGGAAGCGATGAGAGCCAAAGCAATAACGGAAGAAATAGTGATGAGAGTGAAAGATATGTATGAAGGAAGCAGAAGCTGTGTGAAAGTCGGTATGGAAAGAACAGAATGGTTCGAGTTGACTAATGGTATAAAGCAGGGAAGTGTCCTCTTGCCCTTGCTCTTTGTAATGGTGATGGATGAAGTGATGCAAAAGGTAGCACAGCATATTTGGGAGGAAGAAATGAAGGCAATGGTGTTTGCAGATGACTTGATGATCTGGGGAAACAAGGAGAGGGATGTACAGGAGCAACTCAATGCATGGGAGGAAGTAGTGTCATCCTATGGAATTAAGTTTTCGACGCAAAAGAGTGAAGTGGTGATAACACCACGTGAGAACGACAGAGTATACTCTGGGATGAAGTTAGGCGGAGAGCAGTTGGAGAGAGTGCAGAGCTTCAAGTATCTGGGAGTGTCATGGAAGAAAATGGGGAAATGCCTTGGATATAGATGAAAGAGGAAGATGTGCTGATGGATTCATCAAGAGTGTTAGAGGCCTGATATGGAGCAAGGATGTGCCACAGAAATGTAAAGGGATCATGTACAAGACTTACTTTGTGCCGATCCTAACGTATGGATCAGAAACTTGGGTGATGAGGGAGAGAGATAAAAGCAGAATACAAGCAGTGGAAATGAAGTTTCAGAGGAGTCGTATAGGTGTAACGAGAATGGACAGAGTCAGAAATAATAAGAGTCAGAGAAATATTAAAGGAAGAACCCCTACAGGACAGGATTGAAAAATCAAGGCTACAGTGGTATGGGCACGTGAAAAGAATGGGAGAAGAGAGAATACCATGGAAAATATTGGAAATGGAGTGGAAGTAAAAGAGACTTAAAGGAAGACCAAGGGATAGGTGGATAAAGGGGGTGAAGAACAGTGTCGAGAGAAAAGGAGTTAATTGGACAATAGTGATGGAAGAGAAGTGGTGGATGGACAGAAAACTATGGAGAGGCTTGTGCTCCAAGCAGACCCAACCTGCGGTTGGAAACTGCTCTAGTTGATGATGATGATGACATGTTTGGCACAATCAAAGTATAATATTTGCCTCCTGTGGACTTTGGATTCCAGAAATGGAGTTACAATAATGTATTGTACTGTACAGTAATGTAATGTAGTAGTTGAAAGCTTCCATTTGTCATCAATACAGTCATGAAAATCTAATATTGTTTAGGTGTTTTTATTAAAAGCACTATTAATACATGATCTTAATTCAAAGTCTGAATTTAAAATTAGTTCCTAATGCGATAAGCAAGGCATACTGTACATTCAGTACCTATTCACACAGTTCTTCAACCATCTCTATTGTGTGTACAGGCACGTCTACCTCCTGCTGTTGCAGCTAGCATTCTTGGTTGTTGCTCCAGAGGTCCGGGTTTGATTCCTGGCTCTGCCAAGAAAATTAATTCTGGTCTGAAGGCTGGAACGGGGCACACTCAGCCTCGTGAGGCAAAACTGAGAAAAGGTTCAATTCCCACCTCAGCCATCGTGGAAGTGGTTTTCTGTGGTTTTCCCACTCCTACTCCAGGCAAATGCTAGGATCGTTCCTAACTGAAGGCCACAACCACCTCCTTCCTAATCGTCTCCTGAATTACAAATACACAAACTATTATAACTACTACAATAATACAGGTTATCAGACAATTTTCTTTCTCCCTCTAAATATATATATTATGTTCTTGATTCTCTTAGGGGCTTTGTGACATTGTGGTCATGTAGCCCCATGTACTTGGGTATGTGTGGAATTTGTCTGACAACCTGTGTTATTGTGATGGCTGTATTAGTGTGTATTTGTAATTCAGATGAGGATTGGGAAGAAGGCGGCTGTGGCCTTAAATTAAGAACCATCCCAGCATTTGCCTGGAGTAGAAGTGGGAAACCATGGAAAACCACTTCCAGGATGGCCGAGGTGGGAATCGAATCCGCCTCTTCTTAGTTTTGCCTCACGTGGCTGAGTGTACCCCAATTCAGCCCTCAGACCAGAATTAAATTTCTTGGCAGAGCCAGGAATCGAACCCAGTCCTTCACGGTAACAGCCAAGAGTGCTAGCCACTACGCAACGAGGTGGACCTTTATATATACATACACCCTTGTACATCGAGCTAAATGACCATGATGTCCAAGACCCTCAAAAAAATCACAAGACAATGTAAAGTCACACATACCCAACATAACAGACAGAAATTTAGAGAGATAAATATTCACAGTGTATGCTACAGTGGAAAACCAAAACGGTGTAGGTGCATTCTCCCCGCCAATTCTAAGGCCCACATATACATCACAGGATACAGATTTAAACTGAGACTACCTTGGCTGAAGACTAGTGACTAAGACATGAGCAATCACACCTGCCAAAAAATGCAAATGTTCTTTATATCAATCATCTGTAAATACCACAAAATAAATGGCTAAGGGAAAGAAAAATAAATCAAGGGATGTAAGAATGAAAGTTTCACTTGATTCAAAACTAGTATCCCTAGCTTCACCCAGAAACTGAAGCATCATTTATATAATTTATGGAGGAGCCTTAATTCACAGCAGAATTCTCTTTATCGGACCACAAACCACGAACATTTCCTCCCTGTGTCATAGGAACTTTGGGGATGACTCCCTCTGGCTTTGTGAATTCTTTCTATCTCTCTCTTGTGACAATCGAGAAATTATGTATTGCTCAGTTTCATTGTTACGTGATAAGCAATTTTTTTTTTTCGATTTCAATAAACTACGACCTATATCCTTTTTCCATCTCAGCATGATGAGTTAAAATCACTGACTGGACTATTAATTATATTATTACGGAGATAGCATGTGCAACGAATTCTTGTCAGACGTAATTTAAGAATGGCGAGGTGCATGAATCACAAATCCCCCTTCCGTCCAATCTAAACTTGACTGTGTATTCTGCGGAACGAAAAGTTCACAGGCGAAGTAAAGAAAAGCCGAGTTGCACTTCCAGAGAAACTCCAAACATATCCACTCTTCTCTGAAGTCTTGACTCGACACGGTCCGACAGTGTCTGGGATGATAGGCCCGCTCACCAGCCAGCTAGCTCATAAACTGTCTCAAAGCTAGTAATTGAATGGAGATTGTGGGAAGAAATGAAAACGTAAAAGCATTTATAGTGGGCGATGTATTGAAGATAGAGATATGCTGTCGCAGACTATTTTGTAGAACTTTTCATGCTGAACAATTCTTTCACTCATAGTATATCGATATTTTTAATGGTTTGTCCAGCGTAAGCTTAAAAACCACATGGACGACAGGTCATTTTCTCGACTTTTCACTGAAATCGTTACTGCTTGGCTTCCTTTGGTCATAAATAAATTATTTTCTACAGAAACCTTCCTCGAGATATCCTTTACAGAATGGTGAAAACCGCATCAAAATCCATCTAGTGGTTCTTGAGATTACCCGTAACATCCAAGAATCGGGGACTTTGTTTTATACTAAGTAAAGATTACACACTTAAGAAAATAATAAACTAAACTTACCGATCTGTTGAACACTTTCCCGGCCAACACTGCTGCTGCCACTATGAGTTCCCAGAGCATTACTCTCGGAGGAGAAGTCAGGTGGCTGCATACGGGCAGGTAGAGTCATGGCCTTTGCAGATGCTGGCTTGGTGCCGGTCTTGGACATGATCTGTCGCTTGCCCAGGTATTTGAAGTGGTGTAGGCACATCCTAAAAAAGAGAAAAATGTGAGAACAGAGTTCCAAATTATATTTTCTTTATAAATTAGTGATTTTTTTTAGCAGTTCCACCTATATTTTATTTTAACAAATGGCAGTTGTTTTCAGAGCAGCTTGAAGATGGTACACAATTCGGTGTTACAATTTTAGTTTGGGCTAATAGTATACGTATGGGTAATGTTTATCTATCTGGTACCCATGTTCTTGCTTCCAAGGATAATTTTGATTATACAGGTGGTTTCCAGCAGATGGCAGCAGTTCGTTCCAACGACAGACTCCGTGATTCAGGCAGTAATCACAATTATTTACAGGAAAATGTGTCTCAGGAACTGGTTCCTGTTTCTTCTTTAGGAAATGCTTTTCAGGGGCACACTTCACTGAGTTCCAGTGGGGGTAGATACAGGTCAGGTAAGAGATGCGATTTATGTGGATCCTATTATCACAGAGCACGCTGGTGTGATGCTGGAGTAAGTAACAACAACTGAATGGTATTAATAGGTATCGTTTCTTCAAAATTGTGTTGGGTGAATTCTATGCTTTTGGTGTACATTAGTGTGTGTGCTACTAGTGTGTGTGTTTGCCTGCACGTGTGATGTACCTTCTGTCGAGAGGTGCATATTCTCTTCAAAATTGTGTAGGGTGAATTCTATGCTTTTAGTGTGCATTAGTGTGTGTGTTTGCCTGCACGTGTGATGTACCTTCAGTCGAGAGGTGCATACTCTCTTCAAAATTGTGTAAGGTGAATACTATGCTTTTAGTCTACATTAGTGTGTGTGCTACTAGTGTGTGTGTTTGCCTGCACGGGTGATGCACTATCTTCCTAGTTGTGCAGTATCTTTGACCACAATAAGGTGAGTCGATGGGAGTGTATCTTGTATAATTGTGTTGTTTAGCTTTGCTGATTAAAGGGTGGGTTGTTATTTGTTGTTTGTTGATAAATAAGGTTAGGTTGTTTTCTTTAAATGTCAACTTGTTCGTCGTTAATATAATACTGAGTATATACATGGGTGTTTCGTTGAAATGTTTTCTTTTTGCTTTACGATTCTTTAGAGGAAGGTGACATAAAGTAATTTGTTGGGGAAAGGGTAAGTTGTTACAAAACCTCTTCTTAGGTACTCCGAGTAGATGACATTGGTCATTTGATATTACTTGTGATACTGAAGGTAAGGACTTACGATATAATTTGTGTTGTGGTATCGTTGAAGTGAATATCGAGATTCTCATCCGATACCACATATTGGTGTGGTGGTGTTGTGTCGTTGAGGTGAATATTGAGATTCTCATCCGACACTACATATTGGCAAGTGTATTGGTGTTTTGTGTAGGCGTTTTAATGGACATCTATGTATATTCTGGTTGATTTTGGGGAAAATGTTAGTGGGTGGTAACTTGTAGTTTTGGTAGTTTGGGTTTTGAGGTTATGTGTTTTGATATGAAAGTGGTGAATGTGTCTGTGTTGGTATGCTTGTGTGGTCATTTGCTTCTCGTTTAGGGTTTGTTGGTTTTTCATTTGGGTTTTGTCTGGAGTTCTTGATTTGTTTTGGGTTGGTTGGCGGTTTGGGTAGTTTTTTTGGTAATATCAACTTGAAGCTAGTGTGTGATATGTGACATTTGCCTGTGTCCATTAGGGGTTTTCTCTTGTTTTTGTTTCTAACTATAGAACTCATTTGCTGTTTGGGAATAATGTTTAACTTTTAATTTATTGTGGTTTTTGATTTGTTTGTATTTTTCCTGTTATCTTGGATAACTTCTTGTAATTTTTGTTATTATTTCATCTAACGTCTATATATATAATTAAGTTAATATTCTTGTAAAGATGTGACAACTAAACTTGGTTGGAAAATGTATCTGGTGTCTGAGGGTTTATTTTCACCATTAATGATGCTGTTTGTTGGTTAAATTTCTTTAATGTGTTTGTAAGGCATTCCATAAGCAAAGTACTTTCCCAGTGGAAATTGATTTCAGCGGATGCTTCGATTAATTGGTTCTGCGTTGAAGACTTTTGGCGAACTTGAAGATTTTCTGGGCCCGGATTATTGGGAACTTCGTCCTGAAGACTGAAGCGGATTTGAACCAGTTCTCGACATATACTATGACCTGTATAACATGTTGGCGAGTCGTATTGTACTAAATATTGATGTGACAACTGAATTTGTAAGATGTACAAATTTTATGCATGTATTACCGATTGTAACTACTGGCTAATGTCAGAAATTTATGTTCGACCTGAGTGTGTTCTTGCTGTGGAAAGATTGTGGAAGGAACTTTCTCTGAAGTATTTCATAGTAATTTTCCTACCTTGTATGCATGTACTTGTAAAAACTTTGGGTGTTGGAAAAATTTGCATGTGCTGCATGTTTCTGTACTGTTCTTCGATTTTACGAATTGTCTTGGTTCTTGAACCGACGACAAAGTTGGGGGCCGGGAGTCTGTAACGATTCTATCGTCACACATGATGGAAAGTTCACGATTTGTATGGTCTCAACTTCTCTGCGCTCACGTCGGTTCAGTTAGTTCTGGAAGTCGTCACTAGATGGTAGCAGCTCACGGTTCTGCTTTGATGTTGTTCTTTGACGGACAAGGAGAAGGTGGAGCGGAAGATGTCGAAATCAAATGAATGTCTTTTGTCTTGACTTGAGGTAATAGAGACCGTTGTTGCGAAAGGAGATTATTATGAACATGGTCTGAAAAGAAGTCGGACGAGTTCTGTTGTAGTAATCGGAGCTGGATTACTTCTACCGAAATGATATTTTTTTTTTTCCGGATCTTGTTGTGACTTGGGAGTTATCAACAAATGGCCTACGCAGATACTTATTTTAAGAAGCTTATGGAATTGTCAGTTTAAAATTCATTATCTCAGAATATGCCAACTTGTAGACAGGGCCATGATCATGTGAGTTGTATGAAGATTTAAAACTGCGCATTGGAAAGGACACCTCCTGTGGAGATACTTACATGAAGTGTGATTTGTACCGATATTTAAACGTTACTGGTTGACGTTTTATGACCTTCAAGATATATGATCGTGATTATTATTTAAAGGTCAGGAATGATATGGGAAGAAGTATTATAAGTATTTATGAAGGAATAAGGTGCGATAATTTCTAAAAGAAGTAAGTGAATCTTTATATGTTGGCATGGCATGATTTGTGTAATGGCTTTTAACCTTGTTGTCAGATGACTTCTCATACTAGGCGACCTTCAAGTTTGTGGTGTGGATAAATGTTTTAATGTTTGGGTCGGTTATTTTATTGTCATTTATTCACTGTAGGATATTCGGAAGAATCTGTTTTAAGATATTTATTTATTATTTAATCGTGGGAATTGCTTGTTACCCGATCTTAATATTCGGCTGTTCGCTCGTGTTTTGTTTTAATTGTAATGGCTGGAAAAAAGATTTGAAGAAAGGTCGAACCTGAGAGCTGATACTTGGACTTCATTATTATTTACATGGGTTATTTGTCTTTTAGACATTATGTTTATGATTAAAGCATATCAAACTTTCATGACGATAATAAGGGTCCTCTTACTGTTTTTGAGTACGTCGAATGATTTTCTTAATTGAAACTGATGTTATCTGGTCTATTAGCCTAACCGGGGAATATGACGATGCTGCGACTGTAGAAAATTTAACTAAACCCTCATGATATTTTTGGAAGCCACATCTGTAAGTGTGATACTTTATTGATGCATGTTATCCTGTTTGAATATTGGCTTGTATTTTGATTTTACTTGTTAATAGACGTTAGATGTGTAAAAAGGTAATTCGTGTTTCATTTCCTAGTCATAGATATAGTTATCGGCTCCACGTAGACAGCCTTTGGGTGTTTAATCATGGGTCTAGCCGCTGCGCCACAAGGTCTTAAGCGTAAGTTATGCTTTTATAAGAGTTAAGACGTTACAATAAGCAGTCAAGATTATGACCCGTTATTTCTGTAATATTATTTTCAACAGGGTCGGGGATGGGATGTTCTTTGTTTGAAATACACCAGAGTGTAGACACGTGCGTATGCCGGCTGGCCGGCTACCTGCCGCATGGCGTGAGTCATAGGCCTACGCATCGAAGGAAAAAGAGACTTCTTTCTTCAAACAAGGTCACAGCTGGTTAGCAATAGAGCTCGCGTACAATAGAAATACGGCAGGGTGTGTAGCGGACTGGCGCGCAAATACAAATGTGCTATGCGCGGAGTACTTCATGAAATGTAATGAACCAAATTTTCATTCGAAAGGTAGGGTGCGACGAACATGCGAGGAAATTTTATAAACCAAATTTTCATTCGAAAAGTAGGGGTGCGACGATTACGCGCAGGCGACCATTATGCGAGGAAATACGGTAGTTATACACACTCAACTGCTAGTTGAAGTTCATCAATATTTCCCTTCTTTTATATTTTTTTATTCTAGTATATTTTGTGGGAACATCATAAACAATATTTTCCTTCCTTTATAATTCTCATAAACAATGATCACAGTAAAACAAGGTGGATCTTCTATCCGCCATTTCTTTCATGGGCAAAAGCAATTGTGTGCATTCGCGAGTGCCAGAAATTACATTTTTTTCTTAAAAAAATATACAGTAACATATTATTTCCTTTTAAAGACACTCTGCAAATCTACAGGCCAAGAGCATTTTGATGATTTGTGTTCCCAATGTGAGAATTTATCTTTTCTAGTGGTTCAATGTTTTGATGATTTGTGTTCTCAATGGGAGAATTTATATTTTCCAGTGGTCGCAATGTTTGTCATGGTTAAGAATGGAAACATGTACTAAGTTTTGTTATAAATATGTTGGTTCTGAAAGGTGGAAGATTTTTAGATTATATTAGTTAAGTCAACACACACCCACAACTCATAAACACAGTGTTTTTTGTGCTTTTATGTTCAGCAGAGTATACAAAATATTACCATAGGTCTATCTTTAATTGGTGAGTTAAATTTAAATGTTTCTCATGATATTACCAAATGTGTTTTCCAAGGCTCTCAGCAATGTTCTGTCAAAGAGATCTCAATAAGACCTGGCAAGTATGGTCCCTATACCTAAAGAATAGCACCAATGTCATACAAATAATACATGTGATTTGAATGCCATTACTGACATTTAAAACCATCCTCATACTTTAAGATTGAAAGAGATACTTACTCAATGCCCCTGAAGAAATTAAGGACTTCTGATTCGGAGCAATGTTGCCACCACGAGACTAAATATTCATCTCCCAAGTACTTGACCACAAACATGAAGCAGAGCAGCAGGTCCTTCACCTCGGCGGCTTGCAGCTTGTCACATCGGACAGGGGCATTGGTCTGTGCAGAGCTGAGAGACCTGAAACAGCATTCACATTAAAATGTCTGGCCACAGTCTATTCACCATGAGAACAAAGCAGAACAAAGTGAACACCATCAATAATTTGCTTTGTGGTGTGGAATGATGCACATGTTGTAATGGTTATTAGGGCCCCATGTTGGTAGCGACAAATGAAACGGTATTTACTTTGCTCCACGTTGAGCGTACAAATGTAATGGTTTCGCTAGCCCACACTGTTGGGAGAGAAATGTAACTGTTTACCTTTGCCTAAGCTATGTTGTTTTAATGGGCGCCAAGACCTCAATGCAATGTTGAAATCTAAATTTGTATTTAACAACGTCTAGCTCTGGCAGAACACATTCAAGACTCTATTCACTCAGATCGTGGTATGATTTGATCATTAACCCAACAAACAATTGTATCAGGAGAAGGAATTGGTCTATATCTAATGCTACCTACTGAAAGCAAAGATTGCATTGTAAAAGAAATGAATTTATTATATAAAACAAGTATAGCAAAATTAATAATAATAATAACTATAAAATTTTAATTGGAGCGTTGTGATTTTAATATTACCGATAGAAAATTACGTGAAAACGGAGTCTGATAAATTGATTTTACTCTTATTTCCAAGCTATGAAGTTACTGAATTATGAAATATAAAACAAAGAAAAATGAGAGATTGCGTATTTCTGCGTCATTAGCGCTTACCCCTGGAAATTGCCAAAGCATTTCCCTCGTTCTTGATGATGCTGTGTGCTTCCCACAGTCTCCTGGACGTCGTCATCTCCGTCGAAATTTGATGATATTCTGGTAGATTAGATAATTCTATGGTCCGTACATCGGACCCAAACTCTCGTAAAACCGCACTGGTTACGTTTTACAAAAGTTCGTCGCTAACTCCACTGAACATCGGAGCGTCACGCACTTGCGACCGTACACTGCAAGTTCTACACAGATTGTCCGCGTTTCACGGCGCGTCGAACGATATATCCACATGCCGGCTCCCCACTCTTCAGTCCCAACTAGCTTACGTCGTCTCCCCTGATTGGCTGAACCACCACGCGATCTTCTCCTCCTCCGGGTCATTACACTCGGCGACAGGGTTCCGTTTCAACAATTCGCCTCTTCTTGACGATGCGACCCAAGATTGCGTCATGCTCCTCGACAGGAATCAGCTTGTATTAGAATTCCCAGTGAGTCACGTCTCTCAATATACCCTAACTGACGAAAACTCCGTAAAATTCCGTAATCGCATAATTTTCTATGATGTCGTCGTTCGTAATAATTTGCTTGTTAGCGTTTTCTAAGACATAGAAAACCTATCTGTATGCTTATAATTTTTATAAAATGCTCCGAAAATATCTTAATAATAATTATAAAAAATTAATAATAATAATAAATTAACATGAAAAATTATCTTGGCTGAACAATTTGCCGCGTGAATAAATATAGAATGGCTTCCTACTGACTTATGCCAGTTGCATAAAACCCCTCGAAAAACACGTTACATATTCGCCTCGGATCATCGGATGATTTACCGTGACGACGGTCCATTATCCGATTATCCCAGACACGTTAATAAACCCCATCCAAAATACATAATACATAAACGAAATCACCCTAAATTACAGATATATACACTCATAATTTTTCTTCACGCACTTTGCGTCAAAGTTTGTTGTCACTATGGATTGCACTTTGCAACCAGACCAATGTTTTACATATAGAATAGTGTTCCATGGATATTTCCGCCTCTCAAATTGCTCTATGTTGGAGAAATAGACATAATTAATGTGTGAGCACTATGTATTTATGATGTCATATCACACGCATTGAAGGTGTTCTGATATATTTATATCATCATTGAACTTCCTAATTTCACTGGAGGTCCCTTCCTTATGGTGAAATTTAATCTCACTTATCACTGAGCACACGATTGTGGCAGCGCCTCGTGACCATAATACTTAATCTCTCTTTGAAGTAGATTAAATTAATATTGACTTCTGAAAAAAAAAAAACAGTAAATGCGCATTACATATAACACCAAATATTTCTGTGCCGTAATCGCCCTGTCTTCTTAAGTTCCCGTAGACCATATTCTACTTAATACTAGTTCTCAACACAGACCATTTCTCCTGACACAAATAATACCTTTGTACAAATTACCTTAAATTACACACTTACAAATCTTACATGGCGAGGCCGTAAACAGAAATCACGTGTGCTGATATGTATGAGTTTCATGAAGGACTGTCTCGCATTCTGATGGCCCATCTTTTATCTCGTGGACGCCTTAAGCTAACAAGCCCTATACAAGCGCTCCCCCATCTCTTGGAGATAAATGGGAACCCATCAGCGCTGCCAAAATGGCCTTGGTGCATCGAGACAATTTAGTGCTCAACAGCATCCGACAATCCCGTCATATTTCCCTGTACCTTAAAAACTCTCATTTACTTACATACTACCCCCCTGTGTGACTTCCGATACGCCTGCCTTAAGACCAGATCCTCCACGCACCAGATACCACACTTACTCATTTGATAGGCTGGCTCGCCAGCTAAACACACTCACTTTATGACACATATTTTCGTAGACTATGTATATTATACGTCCCGTATAATCTGTTTCCCTCACTATTCTCCAGCACATATGCTGTTTTGCCAATACGTTTGGAAACTATAAATGTTACTGCGTCACCTGCTTCCAACCTTGCAAGTGGCTCCCTTAAAATGAACGTCATCACGTTGCTCTACCTAGCATATTTCTCAGTGTCTGTAACGATGCCCTGTTGCTACTGTCCACACCTGCTAACCCTACTTTCCTCTGGTGTCACACCTCTACTCGACACTCTATGACCTAAAAATGTCACTTCTGACTGACAGAATGACGACTTAGACAGCTTCAAAGTGAACCCTGCCTGATCTAACTTCTGAAAAACTATATTTAAATGATGTAGATGCTCCTCAAAACTGCGTGAACTAATTACCATATCATCTATGTAAATGGTTACAAACTCTCCTGTGTCATCCCCTAATGCGATGTTTAAAGCCCTAATTAAAGCAGCTGAACTACTCTTTAACCCATAAGGTGTTCTACAAAATTGATAAAGATTATATTTATGACTAAAAGCTGTAAATGGTCTATCTTCGTACATAAGTGGCACTTGCCAAAAACTGGAACTCAAATCTACACAAGTGAAATACTTCTTCCCCTCAAATGTTTGCATTAATTCCTCTATTGACATAGATTTCAGCTGATCTGAACTAATTCTACTGTTAACCAAACGAGCGTCTAAACAAATACGAACAGTGCCGTCGGTCTTGGGTACCGTGATCAAAGAATTAACATATGGACTGTTCGAGTGCTCAATAATCCCATCTTCAAGCATCTGATTAATTTGTGCCTCAACTGCACTCTGATAAGCGAAAGGTACAGGATATCTATGTCCTGTGAATACTGACCTATCAATAACGTTCAATGAATGTGTATAGCAATTGGCCATACCAATGCGATCCTCAAACACTCTCCTATTACACCATAACACATCATAGAGCCGAACACACTGTTCATCCTCTAAATTTCCCTGAAATGCAGCCTCACGCAACGAGTCCTCTAGACTTCCGTTCGTAATCACACTGCCCACAAAACATGGAGAACCCCGCTCTACGGCTGGCGATATCTCATTTAAAGTACAAATCACACCTACAATACTACTCCTCTGAATATGGTCATTGAACGCTACTTCTACTTCAGAATCTCCCCATTTAAATTTCAAACTCCCTACATCATAACATAAGTTACCAGACACTCTACTTAGCCACTCAGAACCCAAGATAACACTGAATACTAAATTTGGAATTACAAGGCAAATCTGCTTCTCTACATGATTATTAATTTTAATGTCTACTAAAACTTGCTTAGAAATTACTTTAGACCTCTTCCCAACAGCTGTGATAACAAAAGTGCTTTTAATTGGCATCTCCTCAAAATTTACTCCAGTTCCTTTCATTTTATCATAAAATGCACTACTTATGCAACTCTTCATACAACCACTATCAATTAAAACATCTGTGTACGCCTCGGACACGTTAAATTTAACTATGGGGCTCTTACTAACCACTTCCTGAATAATACCTTCATCATTTAGTTCATGTAATAATTCATTTCTTACATTTAGGTCATAGGGTTCCTGTATAATTGTATGGACAGGGCATGCTACAGACTGAGATTCTGACCTTACTTCGCAGCCTGGTTCGCGTTTAAAGAACCGCTACAGCTGGCCGTAGTACTACTAACTACTGAACTAGTCTGGTTGTTCTGGGCTGTGTTGTCATTGTTTGGCTGTATATTACTACCACTAGGCTGTCCTCTTCCTTGACCCCTATTCTGGTTGTAATTATTGTCATTATAATTTCTCCCTTGATTTCCCCTGAAATCATTGTTTCTCCCTTGATTTCCCCTGTAATCATTGTTCCTCCCTTGATTTCCCCTGAAATCATTGTTCCTCCCTTGATACTGATTCCCGTAGCCATTTCCTGTGTTCTGATTTAGCTGATTATTATTATTCCTATTTTGAGCGTTGGCCCCTTCGCCACCGTTCCCTTGAACTTCCTGATGCCTGGCTTCATTAGGTCTATTATTATTATTACCCTGGTTCCGATTGAAATTGTCATCATAACCCCCTCTCCCTAGTGCATCAAATGTGCTTAACAAATTTTCTACTTGTGATATAGTCTTTACATTCTGGATACAAGCAGCCTCCTTGATCCTATAGGGAAAGTGCCTAAGTAGCAACCTTACCACATCACTTTCCTCCTTCAAGCCATCCAGATATTTACACACTAATACCTGCCCTAAAAAGTATTCGGTCATGGTGGAGCTTCCTTTAGGGTTATATTTACCACACACTACTCCCTCACGATGCTGCGACTGAATAACCTCATTCCAGAACTTTTCACAGAATTTCATTTTAAAATCATTGATATCAGTAAACTTGTCTCTGTAGACAGCAAACCAATTCCTCGTTTCCCCCACAAACACTTGTTCTAAAATTTCAACTACCTGGCACCACTCAATACTACCATTTTCCAACCTCTCCCCGAATTTATTTTCTATAGTGTTCATGAACTCCATTGGGCACCCCTGTCGATTGCTGAACTTACCCAGTTCTACCTCCCTGTGTGTGCTATTCACAAAAACTGGCCTATTCTGACTATTTTCTTGCCTGATCCTAGCTTTTAATTTTAATTCTAATTCCGCGATTTTCTCCTCAGCCTTCCTCTCAATACTGTTTACTGTTAATTTAATGTTTCCTTCTGATTCTTCTACTTTATCATATAGCTTTGCTTGTTTCTCCTCAATCTTGCTAATGCTCTCTCTATTACTCTCTCTTAAATCATTTACTTCTGCAACTATTTGCGAGTGGACTTTCTCAATTCTACCCCCCAGCTGTTCCTTAACCTCTTTAGTTGCTACCTGAATTTTGTCAATTTCTCCCACAAATTGCTTTTTGACCTGCTGTGTTTCCAGTTGCACTAGTTCTTTTAAATTTTCAGCCTGTGTACTGATTCTAATTTCCAACTCCTCCTGTACTTTTCCTAATTTTCTGTCTACATCTGCAATAATCTCTTTAGCCTTTTCTTCCATTGCTCCTCTGATCTCACCTCTAATCAGTTCGAATTTGTCACTCATTTCCCTACTGTTTTGTTCTAATTTAGCATTTAAAGTTTCAGTACTCTCTCTATTTTCCTTACTGTTTTGTTCTAATCTGGCGTTTAAAGTTTCAGTACTCTCTCTATTTTCCCTACTGTTTTGTTCTAATTTTGCATTATTCTGTTATAATTTTGCATTTAAAGCTTCTGTACTTTCTTTATTTTCCCTACTGTTTTGTTCTAATTTTGCATTATTCTGTTCTAATTTTGCATTATTCTGTTCTAATTTTGCATTTAAAGCATCACTACTAACTTTGTTCTGATACATGAACTCGAGAAGTAAAGTTTTTAATTCTGGTTGGCCGCCTACACTCCCTGTTTCAGTATCGGGATTTACCTCCGCTACCCCGGTACTACCATCACTCGACATACTGCTCGTATCATCATTCTCCAGTTGATGACCACTACGTAACCTCATCTGTCTTTCTTTCTCATCCCCCATAATGATATACACTGATAAAGACAAATAACCCCCAAAATACAGGCACAGAAATATATACCCTTCTCCTTCCACAAATGTTATTAGGTTTTCAGCCCCAAGTTGTCGGCGACAAATGTAATGGTTATTAGGGCCCCATGTTGGTAGCGACAAATGAAACGGTATTTACTTTGCTCCACGTTGAGCGTACAAATGTAATGGTTTCTCTAGCCCACACTGTTGGGAGAGAAATGTAACTGTTTACCTTTGCCTAAGCTATGTTGTTTTAAGGGGCGCCAAGACCTCAATGCAATGTTGAAATCTAAATTTGTATTTAACAACGTCTAGCTCTAGCAGAACACATTCAAGACTCTATTCACTCAGATCGTGGTATGATTTGATCATTAACCCAACAAACAATTGTATCAGGAGAAGGAATTGGTCTATATCTAATGCTACCTACTGAAAGCAAAGATTGCATTGTAAAAGAAATGAATTTATTATATAAAACAAGTATAGCAAAATTAATAATAATAATAACTATAAAATTTAAATTGGAGCGTTGTGATTTTAATATTACCGATAGAAAATTACGTGAAAACGGAGTCTGATAAATTGATTTTACTCTTATTTCCAAGCTATGAAGTTACTGAATTATGAAATATAAAACAAAGAAAAATGAGAGATTGCGTATTTCTGCGTCATTAGCGCTTACCCCTGGAAATTGCCAAAGCATTTCCCTCGTTCTTGATGATGCTGTGTGCTTCCCACAGTCTCCTGGACGTCGTCATCTCCGTCGAAATTTGATGATATTCTGGTAGATTAGATAATTCTATGGTCCGTACATCGGACCCAAACTCTCGTAAAACCGCACTGGTTACGTTTTACAAAAGTTCGTCGCTAACTCCACTGAACATCGGAGCGTCACGCACTTGCGACCGTACACTGCAAGTTCTACACAGATTGTCCGCGTTTCACGGCGCGTCGAACGATATATCCACATGCCGGCTCCCCACTCTTCAGTCCCAACTAGCTTACGTCGTCTCCCCTGATTGGCTGAACCACCACGCGATCTTCTCCTCCTCCGGGTCATTACACTCGGCGACAGGGTTCCGTTTCAACAATTCGCCTCTTCTTGACGATGCGACCCAAGATTGCGTCATGCTCCTCGACAGGAATCAGCTTGTATTAGAATTCCCAGTGAGTCACGTCTCTCAATATACCCTAACTGACGAAAACTCCGTAAAATTCCGTAATCGCATAATTTTCTATGATATCGTCGTTCGTAATAATTTGCTTGTTAGCGTTTTCTAAGACATAGAAAACCTATCTGTATGCTTATAATTTTTATAAAATGCTCCGAAAATATCTTAATAATAATTATAAAAAATTAATAATAATAATAAATTAACATGAAAAATTATCTTGGCTGAACAATTTGCCGCGTAAATAAATATAGAATGGCTTCCTACTGACTTATGCCAGTTGCATAAAACCCCTCGAAAAAACACGTTACAATGTTTTTGATGTAGCTCATTATTGGAAACTGAATTTATGAAATCTATGAAAGTTGTATTGAAATTTATCATAAGTGACCCGTTAATATATATTAACGTGCATTCTCGGACGTTCCGCGGGCGTCTGTAGTTGCAAACTTGACCTTTACGCTATCTATCGGAGACAGAGCCCAAACAGGTAAGCCAGCGAGCTTCTGCGAGTGTCTGTCCAGTCTATGGCTCGGCCTGGTGGCTGATGTTTGTACTTCTGTTTGGAGGAGCTCGGAGCCGAACTACCTGTTCCGATTGTGCCCGAACGACGGCCATTGTCGGTGGTTGTTATGAGAAACAAAAGTCAGTAGGAACTAATTCGAGGTTGTCTCTGAATCGTTAGAGGAAGGACACCTTGCCAGTGGCAGCAACAGACCAGTCTAAGTGCTGTAACAGCTCACCAGGATGGAGACTACGAGCAGCGGGACCATCGAGTGGAGGAAGCAGCGGGGGACCGGCGAGCCAGCCAGGGGCCTGAGCAGGCGCCAGCGCGCCCGGAGAGGTAGGGGGCCACGATCGGCAGGCTCCTTGTGTGGGGAGTTAACCTCCACAGAGCCCTCTCCTCCGGTCACGCGGGCACGCCAGCTGGCCCTTGGTGAGAAGACGACAGCGGCGCAGAAGCCGCCAGCCGGCGAAGAGGATGGTGTCCCTCACAGCCCGGCTGGCGCAAGCAGCGCTGGAGTAGCTCCCAGCCCGGGGAGCACAGGTAGCCCGGACATAACGCAGGTGTCCCTGCGGTCCGAGCCAACCGACGCCTCCCCAGGGCCCTCTGAGCTAGAGCTAGCCGAGTCCGAGAAGAGTCGGACGCCAGGACCGGCTAGCTCCCCGCGACAGGAGAGCAGCAGCAGCCCGGACGCCGGGTTCAGCTGGGCGAGCGATGCGAGCTCGGACACCGTGCATGGGCACCCTGGGGCCACTTCCCCAGGCTCCGAGCAAGCAAGTGGCTACGACCCCAGGCTCCCGGCTCTGTTTGTTTATTACAGGCCCGGCGTCAACCAGGATGAAGAACAGGACGTCATCAGAGCCTACAGGGACCAGGCCTACGAAGTCGCGACGGGAGGAGCTGAACGTGCCGAAGAGGACATCGAAGCTGAACTCCCCACTGGAGTCCTGATCAGGCCACGTATGGACGTGGCCCCCTACTACATCGTGGCATTCTCCAAGCACTGGCAGGTCGCGTTGGTACCAGGCTGTGCGCCAGGTGCCTTACCGCACCTTCTCCGCCTCCCAGGGGATCGCCGACCAGTCTTGCTCATCGAGAAGGAAGAGGTAGGGACTCAGGCGGGCCCTCTGACCTTCTCCAAGAGGACTCAGACTCCACAACCAGCACCTCAGGCGGTGCCTTTAGCGGGGCAACTCGCGCCCGCCAACCAGGAGGAGGAGGAGCGACTACCAGAGCCCCAGGTGGGGCCTTTAGCGGGGCAACTCGCGCCCGCCACCACCGCCAGGCAGGGGACTCCAGAGACGGCCGGGGCCACCAGGACGGCCCCAAAGCAGCGGAAGAAGAAGAAGCGCCGCAGCAGCCCAGAGGACCGTCGCCCGCAGCGCCCCCAGGAGGGGGAACCAGGACGCCGCGAGGCCACCAGCCGCAGCCAGGGACAGCCGCTACAGCCAGGTAGTATGAAGCCCCGCTCAGGCCAGCTTTTACAGTGTTTTCGCTGTCTGAGATGGGGGCACTCCCAGGGATCCTGCGGCTCTCCAGTCCGCTGTAACCGGTGCTCAGGTGGCCACCACCACACCGGCTGCACGGTGCCGCGGGACGCGCCGGTGTGCGCCAACTGCATGGGCGACCATCCGTCATCCCATCGCAGTTGCCCCGTCTACAGGTCCATGGCAAGAGCAGAGAGGAAGGTGGCTCGTTCCCATGGACCGACCACTAGGCCCCTGTTTCGGCAGGCGAGGCCCCCCCTCCACTCTCCGGTGACGGAGGCTCGGTACCAGGGACCCCATGGAGACCGGGGTAGTGGCGCAGGTTCTCCGGATCCTTGTACCATTGCTCGGTAGCCGGCAAGGCCCGCGCTGATCCCAGCAGTGCCGAGTTCTATCGGATTCCCCGGAGACAAACTGGCGAGAAGACGGACATGGATCTGGTGCATGATACCTTCTCCCAACTAACATACCTACTCATTTCCATACCCACATTATCCTTGCATGTGGCAATAACCAAGCCGCCAGGTTTTACGTGTAGGCAATCTTTCCTTTCTGCCTATGCGGTTTTCCCTGGCCCTACAATCTTACCCTTATATATGAGTACATATTTATATGTGCTCATATATAAAATATACCAATGTTAATACCTATTCATGATGCCTGGTAGATCGCGACCGCGATGGGACAGGCGCAAAGTCCTAAAAGACAATCCTTATCCAATCCCCTATGCTATCTCTTCTACTATCGTAGATTAACTGCATGTCGGAGGCACCAGTAGTAAGGTCGGGTGCCACGCGGGGGGTGCGGGTACCTTTTCGGGGCCCCCCCGAAAAAAAAAAAAAAAAAAAAAAAAAGAACTAATTCTCTGGTGAAAACCAGGGATATCTGGCCAAGGCCAGATAAATACTTTTCCCCGGTTATGTAATATATAATTATGTGATTACATCTTATCGTCCGCCGTTTGGAGTGTACCTACGATGTTTTAAATATGAAGATAATGTATTTGGCCACAGAAGAACTTCACTACTAAGGTTTGTTTAAGTATAATGTCTTGGAACTATTTATCATACGTGGAAAAGTGAATTGGTTGTTGTTGCGAATATATTGTGCTTGTGTTATTCTTAATATTATATATATTTACAGCCCCGAGCTGTTGAATAATCTTCTTGACACCATTGAATGTCTTGTCGTAGAAGGTCACGAGGTTTGTAAATCTACGTAGGTATGAAAAAATAGTTCCAATGACTTAGTATTGATATAATATTTTGTAGATTTGTCTTTTCTTGTTTAATAGTCTAACCTATCGAGATGTATAGTGTTCAGACCATCATTTAGTTAGAGCAAGGATTTTATTAACCTTAAATAATTTTCGTAATATTTTAATTTCTTTCTCTTCCTTGTCTCGTTTGTTTGGTCTCATAAAGACTCTGTTTAATATATCGCTGATTATGATATTATATTATTCTCCTGTCCGTTGCCAGGAAACCGCTTCTGGATTGTTAACCTTTCATGTTTTTTCTTGGAAACAATGTAATTAATTTTTCATGTCGACTTGTAGTCAGTCATGTTAGTTTTTCGTGTTGAACGCACGTATTTGACCTCTGGTCCTGAATAACTAAAAGATTTATCCAATTTATTTGAAAGGGATTTTCTCTTGACAGTTTGACCTTGTCATTCTTCGAGGCTATACGATAATAATTAATTATTTTCTGGATCTAATTCTCCTGATGTGGAGTATTTTGATTGATAATTGAACTCTACATATTGGTAATTACATTCATTATCTTTCTCGACTTTCGGGATTCCTTGCTTCTTGATAAATAATTTAATTGTTCTGTTATTATTATTTATGTTCTAATTTATTTTAACATGCATACAAAGTTGTCCTTTTCTTTAATTATATATTATGTTATAAATTGTGGTTCGTGTTTTTCTTCAAGTTTAGATTTAGTACTCTTCTCTCAATTTAAATGCAGCCTGGGTATGGTAGTTTGTCCAGTCGTTCCACACACCAATACTAGATGGGCTTTGTCATAGTAAATTTATTTATTTGAAAGATTATATTTTATTAAACTGTTTGTGTTTCACGGTAGCCTAAAGGGGGGGGGGGGGTCAATAAGATACTGAGGTACACACTACTTTAAGGCGGCTTCGGTGGCATAGTTGGTAGCATGCTGAGCTTCTATGCCCCAGGTCGCGGGTTCAAATCCGGCTGAAGTCGTCAGATTTCTTAAGAGCGTTAAAAATCACTCAGTATGCCTTCCTTTGGAGGGGAAGTAAAGCCAGCGGTCCCATGTCATAGATTTATGGCATGAAAAAACCTTCCACTAATTACATTACAAAACACATTACCATAAAAATTAGTTTCCATTACTAGCAACTTAGCAATGTGCCTAAACCTGAAGGGTGATTTTTTTTAAATTTTAAATTTCATGATTACTGAAGAACTTTAAATCATACACACGCTTATATGAAGCAGGGTGCTACCTCATTGTTGGGGCATATTATGCGAGGACATATCCATTAAATGTGACATCACAACTTTCACAGGCACTTTGTAATGGAGTTATAACACTTCCAACATAGTTCCCATGGGAACTGAATTCAGAATCTCTTGGTAGGAAAGCAATACAGCCGGGCATACCATGGTCCATACAGCATTTAGGAATGACCCACATGGCAGCTGAACATCAGTGAGTCATTCATTCTATGATTTGACTTGAGAAGTGATATAGTACATGTTGTCATTCTACTGTACCTCGTCTGTCAAGACAAACACATATCGCTTTAAGCACTACTACTAGTACTACAACAACAACAACAAACAAATGTATTAAAAAGTGACCTTATACGGTTTTCTCTGCTGTCCCTAACAAGTTGAGCACTTGAACACAGGGTACAGCAAAACAAGTCTTCAGATTAGTAATGAGAAGTGGTTAATGCAAATATTTCCTGAACTAAAGAAGAGCAGCCAAAGGTATCTTTATTCTAGTTAACCCTACGCGGGTGGATGCGTTTTATGTCTGTACGTGGACTGAAAATATGGCACATTAAAACTCGTCCAGAATTATCAAACACTAGCTATAAAGTTACGTACTATTAATGGCTTACCTTGATTATTGGATGTACTCCATCTCAGAAGTGCGTAGGATATTAACGAAATCTTTCAGTGCATAATGGGCATGAGACACTATTTGAATATCCATCTTCGGACCCTTCAGATGAAAAATCATTCATCTGCATCCGTGGAGCCCAAAATTGAAGCAATCTCTAGCTTACTGACCCTCTTTTTACTGCACGTCATAAAATAACTACCATATTTACTCGGCTATAGGACCCCCTTTTTCCTAAATTTTTAGTTCTGAAATGGGGGGGACTATAGATGCACTTTGCAAAAATCCATTCTTTTGGGAAAGGGAGAGAGTAAAAATAAGCTATTTTATTTTGATGCTACATAGTATGATATATTTAATCAAAATAAACGGAAGTGCGTGCATATGTTGGCTGGCCCCTAGCGTCTCGTCCCTAAAGGAATGCGGCAACACCACATGTGTGGCCTGCCTGTCACCTGTTGCATAGCGCGAGTCATAGCCCCTACGCACAGAATGAAAGACAGAGACTTCTTTCTTCAAACAAGGTCACGACTTGTTAGCAACAGAGCTCACGTACGATTGAATGGTATGGCCCAAGCAGCCAACAATGATCCAACATCTGGTATACAAAGAAAAGTATATTCCATGATTATTGCCAACCCCCTCTGAAAAGATATCACACTTTCCCAGCGATTGTTTTGCCTGACCAACAGCCGGCTGTATCCAAACCGCACGGAGCTGCTCGCGCCGCGCTCTTTGCTAGACAATGTCGGACAGGACACTCGATAATTAGGCGAGGGGGTCCTATAGCCGAGTAAATACAGGTATATAAATCACAAAAAGCCGCTCTTAGAACTGGCGACGCAAGCTTGACTGAACACGATAATCTCTCAGAGATTGTGAGAAGCTAGCAAGGAGATAACACCACTCAATTCGGGGATTCCCTGTTAGGCCAGACCTAAAAGTGTAGTTTACTGCCAGCAGTTGAGTTTTTAGTGTACCACTTGTGCCGGTATCGTCGGATCACTGACGATATAATATACTAAATTCCGCTCGCAGCTAACCTGTCTTACGATTTAATATATTAAATTCTGCCCTCTGAGGGTTAATATTTCTATAAAACTCTTTAAAGCTAGGTTCAAAACAGTTACCCAAACAGCCTTTCAAAATATAGCAATTATCTCACAACAAATCTTAGAGGAACTTGGCAACTTCAGATTTGGACAGTATTTTCCTACCAAATAAGCCATGGAAAGAAACAACTACATTTTTGAAACATCTTGTGCAAAAGGGGTTGTTGGTATAATCAGTGAAGAATTAATTTAACAACTTGGCCAGTTTATATATTGTACATGTGGGTTTCTATGGTTCCTCAAAGAACTGTCAATTAGGAATAGAAAACATATATTTACCTGGAGTGGCGCTTGAGTAAGTGTTCCTTGTTTGATTCGAGATCCTCACGAATGATAGCAGTTTCTTGTGACACAGTCGAATGAGCATCACCAGACATTGTAGAAGTATCGGACTCCAGGCTAACAGATGAGCTACCATTCAGCATGACTACAACATAAGAAAATACAATATTCCATTTATTTCAATACAAACTAAAAATCTCCATTACTTTCCCCCATCTTCCTAATTTATTACTACAAGAGGAATGTACTGTATATTTTATATCATTGTCCACCTGGCATCTTTCCCAACATTGGTTTTCTCCCTCACCCTGTCCATATCTTTCTTATCCTCACCAACCCGTTCGGTTTCCATGACGAGTTCTATCTCTATCTTAAGATCCATGGCATAGCCATAGGAGCCCACATAATCCTACCAATGTCTACTTGTTTATAGGAAGAATTTCCTTAACACTTCCACCTGCTATGGTCTAAACATTGTTTTCCCTACAGCCTTGCCCTTTGACGCAACTGTATTTCCTCCATTCCGAGTTGCCCTCCAGGGCCTTGATTGCTAGAGGCTACCTTGACAAATTCAACTACAGCAAATTTCCCATGACACTCATACCCAATCAAATCCTGCCATCCTTCCATCTACCACCTGTGTACCTTTTGTCACCTCCTCAGCCAGTGCTTCTATAAACATCTCCCCCTTTAGTCACAAGGACCTTCTCATAGAAGTACCTCCGTCACCACCGATACACAACCGCCCAACCCCGAGGACATCCTAACCCCTGAACCCCGTGAGCGTTTTGTGTGAATGGACAAAGTATATACTTGATATACCCACCACAAGAGTATCACCATCACCTCATCCTAGGGATAGGACAAATTTGCGATCACGAATTTCGCAAATTATTAATTGAAGTAATACACAGGTGGTAATGTGTTTTAATAACCCTAAAAATGGCGAAAAAAAAATGCTGAACTTGCGAAATTTCGCGAATTTCACATGAAAACGCGAATTTAGCATGAAAACGCGAATTTTAGCTTTTTCGTTTTTTTTCTTTACAGTGCACTTCCGATAATTCGCGGCAATTAATGCACGAATTTCCGCGAATTAACCACAGTAATGTTTTTAAGCCTAGCAAAGAGAAAACTATTGGTTAAAATATTGAAATGTATTTTATGAACACGCAAAAAAAAAAAAAAAAAAAAAAAAAATCTTTATAACATGGTGTTACGGCTGTGAGTTTGTTTTGTCGCCTCGCCGCATTGAGTCACAGCTGCCCCGGGCTGTGTGTGCTCTGCCTCAGTGTATTACGTGCGCGTTACGCAACGGGCTGCGAAGTGAAAGGGATGGTCCAGAATATTCGTGACCCAGCCAGTGAAGGAAATCTCGAGAGGCCGTGTGACCTGGACGATTCTAGAATTCATTGAGTCACCAGCCTGCTATATAAGCGGCCTCAACAGTGAGGGGACCAAGTTTCTGAGGACAGTGTTTTTGAGCGAGTGTGATTTCACTGAGCGACAGAAGTGTGGTGACGAAGTGCCGTGCGAGTTACGAAATCCAGTGACACTGTTTCCCCAGCTTGTGGACAGCGAAACAGCATGTAGCAGGTTATCGTAAGTAACTGTAGTTTGTGTACATGAGGAAGAGGTGCAGGTAGCTTCTGTCAAGGCCACCGGACTCATTAAGACGGTTTAACTTCTGTGGTTTGTTGAGAAGTGAAAGGGGCAAGAGCGCTCAAGGAAGAGACTTGAGGAAGCCGGAGTAAGGTTCTAATTGCTTGTATTTGCTGTTGAGTGGTGTATCTTTCTGGCCGTAAAGTTAATTATTTCTTTAAAGGAACAATCTGTGTTGTGCTTCAACCCACCGTAATCCAGTTAACAAAAGTGCCACTAGGGGGGTGGCACGCAACAACTGGTGTCAGAAGCGGTATTACGAACTCGAGCACAGGCACAACACCTGACGGTCCTGGTTTCAAAACCCGAGCAGATCATTTTCTCTAATTTTTCTGTGAGTGCATGCCCTTTACAAGACAAACAACTAAAATGGAGGCGCAATTGGCAGCATTGCTAGAAAAGTTAAGTGGCATGGAAACCAAGATGGAAGACGGCCAGAAGAAGATGGAAGACAGCCAGAAAAATTTAACCAAGGACCTAACTGCCAAATTAGAAGACGGCCAGAAGAAGATGGAAGATGGTCAAAATAAGTTAGCGGAGGACCTGAAGAAGATGGAAGAAGGCCAGAAGAACTTAGACAAGGACCTGGAGGATGGCCAGAAGAAGATGGAAGACGGCCAGACTAAGCTAGCACAAGACCTGAAGAAATTAGAACAGGGCCTACGTGAGGAAGTCACGGCAGTGGAAAAGAAATTCGACGCCTTACAAGTGGAAGTTGCCGAGCTGCGCCGACGCCCGCTGATGGGGGTGGAGGAGAAATTCAACGCCTTACAAGAGGAAGTTGCCGAACTGCGCCAACGCCCACTGACGGGGGTGGAAGAGAAATTCAACGCTTTACAAAAGGAAATTGCTGAGCTGAACCAACGCCCACCGACGGGGATTGAAGCGAGATTCAACGCTCTTCAAGAGGAAGTTGCCAAGCTGCGCCGACGCCCGCCCACAGGTACACCGGGAACGTCAGGAATGGGACAGAGCAGAGTGACGCCCCCAACCTTCAACGGAAATGTCCCCCGTGGAGCACATACTTACGTCAGTTCTAGGCGGCCTGTTCCATAAATAACTGGAACAACACAGAAAAGGCTACAGCTCTCATTGTAGCGCTGCGAGGTGACGCCCTTAACATCCTTCAGGCCATATCGACTGGATCCCAGGACTACGCTTCACTAATCGCCCATATGGAGTCCCGATATGGAGATAGCCATCTTCAGCAGGCCTACCAGATGCAGCTCCGGACCAGGGTACAAAAGAACGCGGTAACCCTGCAGGAGTTTGAGATGGACATCGCACGCCTCGTAAGGCTCGCCTATCCAACGGCGCCGGCCGACTTTCTGGAACAGATTGCGACGCAGACCTTCACCGACGGGCTACGGGACTCGGACACTCAACAGGCGCTGCGACTCGCGCGCAATAAGACCCTGGCAGACGCGCTGAGCCACGCGCTTGAGTTCGAGACGGCAGAACAGGCACCTAGAATGCACGCGCGGGTGCGTCAAGTGGACGTCGACGAACCAG
The DNA here is from genome assembly GCA_946902985.2 of Meconema thalassinum. Classification (NCBI taxonomy): domain Eukaryota; kingdom Metazoa; phylum Arthropoda; class Insecta; order Orthoptera; family Tettigoniidae; genus Meconema; species Meconema thalassinum. Next base: position 185,718,068 of record OX336393.1, read on the forward strand.
CAAAAACCAACGAGACCAAGCCCCTGGCCGACAAATTGATGGAGGCGCTAAGCCGTTTCTTCGATAGTCGCGGCACCACCAGCAACGACACAGCCGGAAGACAACCGGAGAGGCGGCCCGGAAGAGGACTACCGACCTGCTGGACCTGCCGTAAGAGAGGCCACCTGAGCAAGGACTGCGGTGATCGCCGCCGCCAAGGGTTTCCGTCGGGACAGTCAGTCGTAGGGAAACCGTGCGGCCCAGGAAAGCAAGTATCAGCCAGCCTTGGGGATCAAAGGTTGGCTTGCGACAGTCGTCAAGCCCCGGCAGTCCAAGTTCGTGTGACGCAGTTACGGAGGGATAAAAGCAGCCTGATGGTCGACGGAGTCGTCAACGGAGAGAGTTGGCCCATGCTAATCGACACGGGAGCATCGAGGACCATCGTCAGTCCCACCGTGATCCCGAAGTGGAGAGTGCAACCCACACAAAGGAACCTCCAGCTAATAATCGCGACCGGAGAGACCGCACCGGTACATGGCGAAGCATCACTGGAGTTCGTGATTGGTCGACGGGCGATAAAGCATCCAGTGCTTGTGGCTGATGTATCAAATGAAGTGATCATCGGACTGGACTTCCTGGACCAGAACAACATCATCTTGGATCTGAGTACCAACACTCTGTACTTCGGAGGTGAGGAACTTGCTTTGCAACCAGCACACAAGGCCGTCGCCGCTCGACGAGTAAGGCTGAGAGAGGACGTCATCGTTCCCGCCAGGACGGAAGTCAGCGCTGCCGTAATTGTCGACGGAACAGCTGAAGGAGTGGCGGCTGTCATCGAGCCAAAATATGAGGACATCCAGACAAAAGGATCGCCAGTTGCCAAGACCCTCATCAACACGACGTCTCGGCCGTACGTCCGCCTGTCCAACCAGAACGACTACGACATTACGGTTCACCGGGACACCAACCTAGGAGTCTGCCCGTTACCTGGATTGCCCGCTTCACAGATACGACGGACGGACACCTGCAGACGGACAGCCGAAGAAGACGCGCACTGCCAGAAGAATTACAGAAGCTGTACCAAGGATCCCAGGACCATTTAGACGAGGAACAATCACGCCAACTTCAGGACCTGCTACGCGAATTCCAGGACGTCTTCTCCGTGGGGAGCAAAGACTTCAGCAGGACAAGCTTGGTCCGGCACAGAATCGACGTTGGGGACAGCGCACCGATTAGGGCCTCATTCCGACGTGTCCCGCTCGCCAAGCAAGCCGAAGTCGACTGGATGGTAGAAGAGATGAAGGAGCAAGGGGTGATCGAGCCATCACATAGTCCTTGGAGTTCTCCGGTCGTGCTAGTGAAGAAGAAGGACGGTTCCACCAGGGTCTGCGTGGATTACAGGCGGGTGAATGACGTCACGAAGAAGGACAGCTACCCTCTACCCCGGATCGACGACACCCTGGACACCATATCAGGGTCAAGATGGTTCTCCACCTTGGATTTGAAGAGTGGCTACTGGCAGGTGGAGGTCTACCCTAAGGACCGCGAGAAAACTGCGTTCTCTGTGGGCAGCGGGCTCTGGCAGTTCACCGTCATGCCATTCGGTCTGTGCAACGCCCCTGCGACCTTCGAAAGGCTAATGGAGTCCATTCTGAGGGGGCTACACTGGAAGACCTGCCTGGTCTACCTAGACCAAGGTTAGTATATAAGAGGTTGTCTCGTTCCGCGCGCATGCGCTCTACTCCCCCGGCTGATGACGTATTGCTCAGACCCGGCAACAGCCAACGCCCTAGTCTCAAGTAAGCTGGCAGCTTCAGCTATTCTTTATGGTGTTGTGTTGATGTGTTTATCTATTCCCGTTACGTGTCATTATATAGTGGTGTTTGATAGTGTTTCATTAAGTACTGCTCTACAAGTTTCCCCAAGTAATAGGTAGTGCTCGTTAAATGAAAGAGCAATTTGTGTATTATTAGCTTCGTGGTACGACCTTATAGTTTTGACGTGTTTTTTTTTCTTTCTTTCAGTTTTCTACGATGCTTGGAATGAGATGCACGGTGGTTTTGTGTACAAACAGTCTTATTAAAATGAAGTGGGATCCTGGGAGTGCGCATATAAAGCATCATTCATTCCCTAAAGACAATTTAATTAGGCAAAAATGGGTGCTGTGTACTAGAAGAAACGGGAAGTGGAATCCTAATACTTCACAAATATGCTCTGAACATTTTACGGAGGATGACTATGAGAGGGACCCGAAAGCAGAATTATTGAATTTAATTCGTAAGAGAAAACTGAAACAGACTGCTGTGCCTTCACTTAAATTCGGTACTGATATACCGGAAGAAACCCAGCTGCAGATACGTGAACGTGAAATACGTAGTGAGAAGAGAGAAAATAAAAGAACTGCGAATCAAATTTTAGAAAGCTCGTACTCTGTTCAAGAAGTGTGTGATGGCGTCCCCACTATAACGGAGGAAAATCAAATAGATGTTTTGAAGATGGAAAATGAGAAGTTGCGACAAAAGAACGCAGAGCTGGAGAAGAGAATCGTACTGAAAAGCCAAGAAATTAGCAGGCTTAAAAGAGAACTTTGTAAAATAAAGAGAAAATGAATTGATGAAACCAGAGGCCCGGGAAATACTCTGTTCAGTTTTCACCGAAAAGCAAATAGACATCCTTTTATTAAGTAAGAAAAGGAAAGTTAAATGGACAGACGATGAAATATCTCTTGCATTTTCCGTGAGGTACATTTGTAAGCGTTCATATCTTTTTCTGAAAAAGAAAATGAACATTCCTTTGTCTGGATCGTCTACACTGCAAAAATGGGCATCAACAGTCGATATGAACACTGGAGTTCTCCAAGATGTTTTCCGCTTTCTGGGCATTGCTGGTTCATCTCTGAGAAAGAAAGAAAAAAATACGGTTCTTCTTTTTGATGAAATGAAAGTTAAAAGCATCATGGAATATGACAGGAAAGGAAATGAAGTTATCGGGCCACACTCCAATGTGCAAATAATAATGGCTCGAGGACTTTTTGCTCAATTGAAGGTGCCTATTTTTGTTGATTTTGATGTGAAAGTAACCCGAGAGATTTTAAACTTTATTATTTTAAAACTTGCCGATATGGGTTACATTGTAAAAGCATGTGTTAGCGACATGGGGGTGGAAATGTTGGACTTTGGAAGGAACTAGGTATTAGTACTGATAATACCTGGTTCACTCATCCCTCTACGGAAGAAAAAATATACATGTTTGCTGACGCACCACATCTTCTGAAACTAGTACGGAACTGGATTTTAGACACTGGGTTCCAGCTAAAGAGCGGGAAGATTGTAAATAAAATTCCTATCGTAGCATTATTAAATGATCAGAAGAAAAATGATCTCAAAATGTTGTATAATCTGAACGAGTCACATCACCGTAGAAAAGACTCAGATACAAACTGTCAGGAAAGCGTGTCAGTTATTGTCGCACAAGACAGCCACTGCTCTGCAATTTATGAAACCGGAAGCTGATCCTCAGCTGGCTGAAGAAACTGGAAAATGCATTGAATGATAGGTGGTACGATGTAATGAATACATACAGTCCCAAACCTTCAGGTAGACCTTCCAAGAACCCATATGCAACAGATCTTGAATCTCAAGATGCAATTCTCAACGACATGCTCGAATTAATTGAAACAATGAGATGCTGTGGCAGGAAAAATATACAGCTCTTTCAGAGAGGAACCATCACATCCATTAAATCTTTGAAGTATCTTCCGTTAGATTTGAAGAGTGCCCATTGTATTGAGTACATACTCACCCATCGTCTCAACCAGGACGCTTTAGAAAATCTGTTTTCTCAGATTAGGACGAAAGTTGGTCTGAATGATCATCCTTCTCCTTTAGACACATTATATCGTTGAAGAATGATTATTTTAGGGCGAAATCAAGGACTCCTTAAAAATAATTATAATACGGGAACCGAAGATGATTCCGAATATATTCCAGACAAAGTGCTTCGAATGTCTGGTGTATTATGCAAGAAGGAAGAGGATCATCCGGAGAAAGATAGCGAAGTAGATGTCACCATCAAATGGGTACAGTAGTTATACATTTACTAGCTCAGAATCGCAGACTCTGAATCCACAAAATGCATGGATCAAAATTTTGTCATTCGGTGGACTCATAGAGCCTTCTGAAAGCTGGGAAAAAGAGGCAAAATTGCTAGAAGATGAATTTAAGAAGTACCATGGTCTCAAGAGGGGTAAATTGTGAATTACCAATTTGGTTGAATCTCTTTACAAGAAATATCCCGAAATAAATCGTGCAGTGGTAGAGACATTCATTCGACAGAGGACTTTCGTACGAATGAAGTTCATGAATGCACTTAAGACAACACAGAGGAGCTACAAGAGAAGTAATGAATGTTCAGTCTCTCATGACAAAATATCCAAGAAGATGAAAAAATAACCAGGTGAATATTTTTTCAGGCTTGAACGCTCGATTGAGTTCGTGAACAGTGAGCAAATGTAATAGTTTTCCATAATTAATCTCAACAGTTTATTGAGCATGAATTTTAATAGAATTAAAACGGTGCTGTGTATTGTACATTATGTGAAACGTTATCAATATTGTAACGTGTTTTTCGAGGTTTTTTTATGCAACTGGCATAAGTCAGTAGGAAGCCATTCTATATTTATTTACGCGGCAAATTGTTCAGCCAAGAGAATTTTTCATGTTAATTTATTATTATTATTAATTTATTATAATTATTATTAAGATATTTTCGGAGCATTTTATAAAAATTATAAGCATACAGATAGGTTTTCTATGTCTTAGAAAACGCTATCAAGCAAATTATTACGAACGACGATATCATAGAAAATTATCTGATTACGGAATTTTACGGAGTTTTCGTCAGTTAGGGTATATCGAGAGACGTGACTCACTGGGATTTCAAATACAAGCTTAATCCTGTCGGGAAGTATTACGCAAGCGGGCTCGCATCGTCCAGGAAAGGCGAATTGTTGAAACGGAACCCTCCCGCCGAGTGTAATGACCCAGAGGAGGGGAAGATCGCGTGGTGGGTCAGCCAATCAGTAGAGGACCACGCAAGCTGAAGCCGGCGGAAGAGTGGGGGGGCCGACGTGTGCATATATCGTTCAGCGCGCCGTCGAACGAGGACTATCTGTGAAATACTTGAGGAGTATGGGTGCGCGTGCGTGTCGCTCCGATGTTCAGTGGAGTTAGTAACTATCTGTGTAGAACTTGCGGAGTGTGGTTGCAAGTGCGTGTCGCTCCGATGTTCCATGGAGTGGAGGACTAACTTTAGTAAAACTTAACCAGTGTGGTTATACGTGTGTTTGGGTCCGATGTACGGACCATAGAATTATCTAATCTACCAGAATATCATCAAATTTCGACGGAGATGACGACGTCCAGGAGACTGTGGGAAGCACACAGCATCATCAAGTACGAGGGAAATGCTTTGGCAATTTCCAGTGGTAAGCGCAAATGACGCAGAAATACGCAATCTCTCATTTTCTTTGTTTTACATTTCATATTTCAGTAACTTCATAGCTTGGAAATAAGAGTAAAATCAATTTATCAGACTCCGTTTTCACGTAATTTTCTATCGGTAATATTAAAATCGCAACGCTCCAATTTAAATTTTATACTTATTATTAATTTTGCTATACTTGTTTTATATAATAAATTCATTTCTTTTACAATGCAATCTTTGCTTTCAGTAGGTAGCATTAGATATAGACCAATTCCTTCTCCTGATACAATTGTTTGTTGGGTTAATGATCAAATCATACCACGATCTGAGTGAATAGAGTCTTGAATGTGTTCTGCCAGAGCTAGACGTTGTTAAATACAAATTTAGATTTCAACATTGCGTTGAGGTCTTGGCGCCCATTAAAACAACATAGCTTAGGCAAAGGTAAACAGTTACATTTCTCACCCAACAGTTAGGGGCAGTCAAACCGTTTCATTTGTCGCCGACAACTTGGGGCTGAAAACCTAATAACATTTGTGGAAGGAGAAGGGTATATATTTCTGTGCCTGTATTTTGGGGGTTATTTGTCTGTATCAGTGTATATCATTATGGGGGATGAGAAAGAAAGACAGATGAGGTTACGTAGTGGTCATCAACGGGAGAGTGATGATACGAGCAGTATGTCGAGTGATGGTAGTACCGGGGTAGCGGAGGTAAATCCCGATACTGAAACAGGGAGTGTAGGCGGCCAACCAGAATTAAAAACTTTACTTCTCGAGTTCATGTATCAGAACAAAGTTAGTAGTGATGCCTTAAATGCAAAATTAGAACAAAACAGTAGGGAAAATAAAGAGAGTAATAGGGAATTGAGCAATAGTTTAAACGCCAAATTAGAACAAAACAGTAGGGAAAATAAAGAAAGTACAGACGCTTTAAATGCAAAACTGGAACAAAACAACGCTAAACTGGAACAAAACAACGCTAAACTAGAACAAAACAGTAGGGAAAATAGAGAGAGTACTGAAACTTTAAATGCTAAATTAGAACAAAACAGTAAGGAAATTAGTGTGAAAATGGAGCAGATTAGAGGAGAAATCAGAGGAGTAATGGAAGAGAAGGTTAAAGAGATCATTGCAGATGTAGACAAGAAATTAGGAAAAGTACAGGAGGAGTTGGAAATTAGAATCAGTACACAGGCTGAAAATTTAAAAGAACTAGTGCAACTGGAAACACAGCAGGTCAAAAAGCAATTGGGGGGAGAAATTGACAAAATTCAGGTAGCTACTAAAGAGGTTAAGGAACAGCTGGGGGGTAGAATTGAGAAAGTCCACGCGCAAATAGTTGCAGAAGTAAATGATTTAAGAGAGAATAATAGAGAGAGCATTAGCAAGATTGAGGAGAAACAAGCAAAGCTATATGATAAAGTAGAAGAATCAGAAGGAAACATTAAATTAACAGTAAACAGTATTGAGAGGAAGGCTGAGGAGAAAATCGCAGAATTAGAGTTAAAATTAAAAGCTAGGATCAGGCAAGAAAATAGTCAGAATAGGCCAGTTTTTGTGAATAGCACACACAGGGAGGTAGAACTGGGTAAGTTCAGCAATCGACAGGGGTGCCCAATGGAGTTCATGAACACTATAGAAAATAAATTCGGGGAGAGGTTGGAAAATGGTAGTATTGAGTGGTGCCAGGTAGTTGAAATTTTAGAACAAGTGTTTGTGGGGGAAACGAGGAATTGGTTTGCTGTCTACAGAGACAAGTTTACTGATATCAATGATTTTAAAATGAAATTCTGTGAAAAGTTCTGGAATGAGGTTATTCAGTCGCAGCATCGTGAGGGAGTAGTGTGTGGTAAATATAACCCTAAAGGAAGCTCCACCATGACCGAATACTTTTTAGGGCAGGTATTCGTGTGTAAATATCTGGATGGCTTGAAGGAGGAAAGTGATGTGGTGAGGTTGCTACTTAGGCACTTTCCCTATAGGATCAAGGAGGCTGCTTGTATCCAGAATGTAAAGACTATATCACAAGTAGAAAATTTGTTAAGCACATTTGATGCACTAGGGAGAGGGGGTTATGAGGACAATTTCAATCGGAACCAGGGTAATAATAATAATAGACCTAACGAGGCCAGGCATCAGGAAGTTCAAGGGAACGGTGGCGAAGGGGCCAACGCTCAAAATAGAAATAATAATAATCAGCTAAATCAGAACAGAGGAAATGGCTATGGTAATCAGTATCAAGGGAGGAACAATGATTTCAGGGGAAATCAAGGGAGGAACAATGATTACAGGGGAAATCAAGGGAGAAACAATGATTTCAGGGGAAATCAAGGAAGAAATTATAATGACAATAATTACAACCAGAATAGGGGTCAAGGAAGAGGACAGCCTAGTGGTAGTAATATACAGCCAAACAATGACAACACAGCCCAGAACAACCAGACCAGTTCAGTAGTTAGTAGTACTACGGCCAGCTGTAGCGGTTCTTTAAACGCGAACCAGGCTGCGAAGTAAGGTCAGAATCTCAGTCTGTAGCATGCCCTGTCCATACAATTATACAGGAACCCTATGACCTAAATGTGAGAAATGAATTATTACATGAACTAAATGATGAAGGTATTATTCAGGAAGTGGTTAGTAAGAGCCCCATAGTTAAATTTAACGTGTCCGAGGCGTACACAGATGTTTTAATTGATAGTGGTTGTATGAAGAGTTGCATAAGTAGTGCATTTTATGATAAAATGAAAGGAACTGGAGTAAATTTTGAGGAGATGCCAATTAAAAGCACTTTTGTTATCACAGCTGTTGGGAAGAGGTCTAAGGTAATTTCTAAGCAAGTTTTAGTAGACATTAAAATTAATAATCATGTAGAGAAGCAGATTTGCTTTGTAATTCCAAATTTAGTATTCAGTGTTATCTTGGGTTCAGAGTGGCTAAGTAGAGTGTCTGGTAACTTATGTTATGATGTAGGGAGTTTGAAATTTAAATGGGGAGATTCTGAAGTAGAAGTAGCATTCAATGACCATATTCAGAGGAGTAGTATTGTAGGTGTGATTTGTACTTTAAATGAGATATCGCCAGCCGTAGAGCGGGGTTCTCCATGTTTTGTGGGCAGTGTGATTACGAACGGAAGTCTAGAGGACTCGTTACGTGATGCTGCGTTTCAGGGAAATATAGAGGATGAACAGTGTGTTCGGCTCTATGATGTGTTATTGTGTAATAGGAGAGTTTTTGAGGATCGCATTGGTATGGCCAATTGCTATACACATTCATTGAACGTTATTGATAGGTCAGTATTCACAGGACATAGATATCCTGTACCTTTCGCTTATCAGAGTGCAGTTGAGGCACAAATTAACCAGATGCTTGAAGATGGGATTATTGAGCACTCTAACAGTCCAGATGTTAATTCTTTGATCACAGTACCCAAAACCGACGGCACGGTTCGTATTTGTTTAGACGCTCGTTTGGTTAACAGTAGAATTAGTTCAGATCAGCTGAAATCTATGTCAATAGAGGAATTAATGCAAACATTTGAGGAGAAGAAGTATTTCACTTGTGTAGATTTGAGTTCCAGTTTTGGGCAAGTGCCACTTATGTACGAAGATAGACCATTTACAGCTTTTAGTCATAAATATAACCTTTATCAATTTTGTAGAACACCTTATGGGTTAAAGAGTAGTTCAGCAGCTTTAATTAGGGCTTTAAACATCGCATTAGGGGATGACACAGGAGAGTTTGTAACCATTTACATAGATGATATGGTAATTAGTTCACGCAGTTTTGAGGAGCATCGACGTCATTTAAATATAGTTTTTCAGAAGTTAGATCAGGCAGGGTTCACTTTGAAGCTGTCTAAGTCGTCATTCTGTCAGTCAGAAGTGACATTTATAGGTCATAGAGTGTCAAGTAGAGGTGTGACACCAGAGGAAAGTAGGGTTAATAAGATACTTAACGCAGAGGTGCCACAGAATGTTAAACAGTTAAAAACTTACCTGGGAATTTGCAACTTTTTTCAGGAGGTTCGTTCTTAAATACTCAGGGTTGGTGGAACCATTCAGGGAATTGCTTAAAAGTGGGACTCGGTGGAGATGGGAGTCCAAGCATGATCAGGCTTTTAGAGCGCTGAAGGAAGGTTTTGAGAAAGCTGTAGTGCTGAAATATCCGTTGAAAGATAAGGAATATGTGGTTATGACAGATGCTTCACATATAGGCATTGCTGGAGTATTATGTCAGAAAGATGATGAGGGTAATCTGTGCATTGTATCTTTAGCTTCGCGAGGACTGACAGCAGCAGAGAAAAGATACACGATTACTGAGTTAGAGCTTTTAGGTATTGTTTTCAGTTTAGGGAAATTTAGAATGTATTTAGTAGGGGGGAAATTTGAGATCCACACAGATCACCATGCATTACTGTATATGAGAACTTGTAAACTCAGTTCTAACAGAGTTAGTAGGTGGATTCTTGCTCTGCAGGAATACGAATTCACAGTAAAATATATTAAAGGTAAAGATAACATTCTTGCAGACATGCTATCGAGGGACACTAATTTATGTAGGGATTATCCTGTGGTTAAAGCAGAGGACGGTATTTTAATATGTGCATGTGTGGACAGTAGCAACAGGGCATCGTTACAGACACTGAGAAATATGCTAGTGGAGCAACGTGATGACGTTAAGTTAAAGGAGCCACTGGCTAGGTTGGAAATAGGTGAAGAAGAGTATGTGAAAGTAGGACGGTTCACGTACAAGATGCAGGATGGGCTTCTTGCAAGGAAATGTAGGAATAATCGGTGGGCTATATGTGTTCCTGCCACTTTGCGGGAGGAGCTAATTTGGTTCATTCATAGGGAATTAGGACACTTTGGTGCTGCCAAGGTCTTCTATGAAATTGGTCGTGACTTCATTTGGAGTAAAATGGGAAGGGATGTTAGGAGGATTTTAGCTAAGTGTGACACCTGTCAAAGGAGTAAATATCCAGTTAAATATTTAGTGGGGGAGAGATCTGCAGTTCTCACCAGTAGTCCCAGCGAACTACTGTGTGTGGATCTATTTGGCCCGATCGTTAAAGGACAGTACGGCTACGAGTACATTTTTATAGTTATTGACGCTTTTAGTAAGTATGTCAAGCTATATCCGCTAAGGAAAGCCACGGGACTAGCGTGTAGCCGTCTGATCATTAATAAGTATGTACCTGAGTTTGGCCTTCCTCTCAGGATACTATCTGACAGTGGACCACAGTTTACTGCAAAGAAATGGAGAACCAGTATGCAGGAAGCTGGTATAACACACGTTCATTCCTCTGTAAGGTACCCTCAGGGTAATTCTGCAGAGCGTCCATTAAGGGAAGTGGCTCGTCTTTTTCGGACTCTAGTGCATGACAAGCATACGGCCTGGGTTGGACATCTTCCCAAGGTCGAGACTTGGCTGAATTCTGTCCAGCATGAGAGCACGAAATTGACGCCATACGAAGTTCACTTCGGAAAAAGACCACAGAATGAACTAGCGAGGGTGTTGGGATTAAATGAGGGTAAGCAACCGGGGATGGATTACATTGTCCAGTTGGCGAAACAGAATTTATCTAAGTCAGCACAAAAGAGAATTCGCCAACAAAAAGAAACTAAATTTGACCTATTCGAGCAGGGAGACAGAGTCTTACTTAGAGTGCCGAAACAGTCAAATAAGCTAGAGAAAGTCATGTCCAAGTTCTTTTATCTCTACGAGGGCCCATTTATAGTTTCCAAACGTATTGGGAAAACAGCATATGTGCTGGAGAAAAGTGAGGGAAACAGATTATACGGGACGTATAATATACATAGTCTACGAAAATATGTGTCATAAAGTGAGTGTGTTTAGCTGGCGAGCCAGCCTATCAAATGAGTAAGTGTGGTATTTGGTGCGTGGGAAGATCTGGTCTTCAAGGCAGGCGTATCAGAAGTCACACAGGGGGTAGTATGTAAGTAAATGAGAGTTTTTAAGGTACAGGGAAATATGACGGGATTGTCGGATGCTCTTGAGCACTAAAATGTCTCGATACACCAAGGCCAGAATTTGGTAGCGCTGGTGAATTCCCATTTGCCTCCAAGAGATGGGTGAGCGCTTGAACATGGTATTTTTGCTTAAGGCGTCCACGAGGCAAAAGATGGGCCATCAGAATGCGTGACAGTCCTTCATGAAACTCATACATATCAGCACACGTGATTTCTGTTTACGGCCTCGCCATGTAAGATTTGTAAGTGTGTAATTTAAGGTAATTTGTACAAAGGTATTATTTGTGTCAGGAGAACTGGTCTGTGTTGAGAACTAGTACTAAGTAGAATATGGTCTACGGGAACTTAACAAGAACGGCACAGAAATATTTGGTGTTATATATAATGCGCATTTACTGGTTTTTTTTTTCAGAAGTCAATATTAATTTAATCTGCTTTAAAGAGAGATTAAGTATTATGGTCACGAGGCGCTGCCACAATAGTGTGATCGTGTGCTCAGTGATAAGTGGGATTAATTTCACAATAAGGAAGGAACCTCCAGTGAAATTAGGAAGTTCTATGGTGATATAAATATATCAGAACACCTTCAATGCGTGTGATATGACATCATAAATACATAGTGCTCACACAGTAATTATGTCTATTTCTCCAACATAGAGAAATTTGAGAGGCGGAAATATCCGTGGAACACTATTCCATATGTAAAACATTGGACTGGTTGCAAAGTGCAATCCATAGTGACAACAAACTTTGACGCAAAGTGCAAATTTTGCTATACTTGTTTTATATAATAAATTCATTTCTTTTACAATGCAATCTTTGCTTTCAGTAGGTAGCATTAGATATAGACCAATTCGTTCTCCTGATACAATCGTTTGTTGGGTTAATGATCAAATCATACCACGATCTGAGTGAATAGAGTCTTGAATGTGTTCTGCCAGAGCTAGACGTTGTTAAATACAAATTTAGATTTCAACATTGCGTTGAGGTCTTGGCGCCCATTAAAACAACATAGCTTAGGCAAAGATAAACAGTTACATTTCTCACCCAACAGTTAGGGGCAGTCAAACCGTTTCAATATGACTCACTTTTGAAGCTTCAGAATTACCGTTCTGTGTCGATTCGAATAACTTTTATATTTAATTATTCATGATGATGATGAAAATTGTTGTTTTAAGAGGCCCAACATCTAGGTTATCGGACTCTAATGGTTTGGTTGATAGTGAAAATGAAAGATCCTCAAATAAAACCTACAACTTAAACAAACTACTGACTTACAAACTACACACATCAAAAAAAGTTTTGCATCACCTCGGTTCCCAGATCTCCGGCATATAGACGTTGACTGTGTATATTGTATCCAAGATACAGTCCCTTTGACTGTTCATAGATGTCACTAAAACTGCTCAAAGATGTAAACAACCATGCATGAGCAGGGCCTATTAGACGGAGGGGGTACGACAGCCGATCAGTTCCAGTCATTCCACCAGGACGAAGGTACGCTGCTCATGTTGTCTGTAGTTCTACCATGCCTAGAAGGTCAATACCGCAGTTCGATCGCGTCCGCATTGTTACTTTGTGTCAAGAAGGGCTCTCAACAAGGGAAGTTTCCAGGCGTCTCAGAGTGAACCAAAGCGATGTTGTTCGGACATGGAGGAGGTACAGAGATACAGGAACTGTCGATGACAGGCCTCGCTCAGGCCGCCCAAGGGCTACTACTGTAGTGGATGACCGCTACTTACGGATTGCCGCTCGGAGGAACCCTGACAGCAATGCCACCATGTTGAATAATGCGTTTCGTTCAGCCACAGGACGTCGTGTTTCAACTCAAACTGTGCGCAATAGGCTGCATGATGCGCAACTTCACTCCCGACGTCCATGGCGAGGTCCAGCTTTGCAACCCCGACACCATGCAGCGCGGTACAGATGGGCCCAACAACATGCTGAATGGACCCCACGGAATTGGCATCACGTTCTCTTCACCGATGAGTGTCGCATATGCCTTCAACCAGACAATCGTCGGAGACGTGTTTGGAGGCACCCTGGTCAGGCTGAACGTCTTAGACACACTGTCCAGCGAGTGCAGCAAGGTGGTGGTTCCCTGATGTTTTGGGGTGGCATTATGTGGGGCCGACGTACGCCACTGGTGGTCATGGAAGGCTCCGAAACGGCTTTACGATACCTGAATGACATCCTCCGACCCATAGTGCAACCATATCGGCAGAATATTGGAGAGGCATTTGTCTTCATGGACGACAATTCTCGACCTCATCGTGCACATCTTGTGAATGCGTTCCTTCAAGATAACGACATCGCTCGACTACAGTGGCCAGCATGTTCGCCAGACATGAACCCTATCGAACATGCCTGGGATATGTTGAAAAGGGCTGTTTATGGACGTCTTGACCCACCAACCACTCTGAGAGATTTACGCCGAATTGTCGTTGAGGAGTGGGACAATTTGGACCAACAGTGTCTTGATGAACTTGTGGATAGTGTGCCACGGCGAATACAGGCATGCATCAATGCAAGAGGACGTGCTACTGGGTATTAGAGGTAGTGGTGTGTACTGCAATCTGGACCACAAATGCTGAAAGTCTAGCTGTATGATGGTACAACATGCAATGTGTGGGTCTCATGAGCAATAAAACGAGCTGAAATGTTGTTTGTGTTGATCTCTATTCCCTTTGTATTTAACGGTTCCGGAACTCTTGGAACCGAGGTGATGCAAAACTTTTTTTGATGTGTGTAGAAGAGGTAATGGGAACAAAAAGAAGATTAATGTAAATAAAAGACAGGAGGAAAGGAAATGCCCTCAACCCTCGATGAATGAGAATTGAGTGACTTGGAAGGAAGGAGAGCCTTGAAAGGCAGAGAGGAAAGGGGAAAGAGGGGGGGGGGGGTTCGCACCAAAGGCTATAGTAAAAGGAGGAATACTTGACCCAGCTCAGGAATCCCTCGAGGTCGCCAAATCCCGAACTCACCAGCCGTGAATCCTTGAGGGTGTAGCACTATCCAGGGTGCACCATAAGTGGTGGGGCTACATACACCCTGCCTCCTTTAGGGTCTTCAGCAGAAGGCAGGAGATATCAGGGGGAAATAAAGCAAGAGGTCTGACCCCTCAAAGAATGATCAGGAAAGATGAGTGAAGGGCCAATTAAGGCCGGAACGTTAAAGATTCCCTAGGCCTCGGATACCCCAATACCATCAGGGTCGGAAGAGAACAAGAATTGACCAAGGGAGGCCGAAAGAGAAGGTGACAGTGAGGAGCCCGCACAAGTGGAAGCAATGCCGGACTCAGCTGGGGTCCCGTGGTCGCTAACCCACGTTCCACTAGTCGTGAGCCCATGGGAGGTTAATTATTAATTCATTATTATATTTTGAAAATTGACCGTAACATGACCCTTGTCAATCAAGGTGTAATTATGTAGTGTCCTTGAGTTAAGCAGTGTATTATGAGATCAAAGCATGTGTTATAATGTGGTGCCTATATTGTGGATATAATAGTAAAAAAAGGGTGTATTTACACGCTCTGATAATTTAAAGCTCTATTAACTTATATTAAACTGCATTTATAGCTAGAAGTATCACGAGTTGTTATGTTGTACATCAACCCCTTGGTTACCTGCTGCTATAGTGCAAGGCTAGGGGCAGATGACCTCGTAGTTCCGCCCCTTAAAACAACAATAACTAACTAACTAGTGCAAGGCTAGCCTAACAGTAGTCCCTTCCGCTCAGCGCTGGTCGGCTGATGACGTCACGCAGCAGGGGAGCGCTGTTACCGCAGCCCTTATGATGATGATGATGATAATTGTTGTTTTAAGGGGCCTAACATCTAGGTTATCGGCCCCTAATGATCTGGGTGATAGCGAAAATGATAATGAAACGGAAACCAGAACGAAAATTAAGTGAGGCGGAAAATACTTACAAAAAAAGGAACTCGGATTGAAACGACTCACAAAATGTTCTTACAAAAGGGAATTTAGAACGAAAAGATACACAAAAGGAATAGATTGAAAAATACCCACAAAATGAAGGCTAGGTTCAAAATGCGTACAAAATGCAATGTAGCTTCGAAATACTTACAAAATGCAACTGAAATTCAAAATACTTACAAAATGCAAATGAGATCGAAAGTACGTACAAAATGCAATTGAGGTTCAAAATACTTACAAAATGCAATTGAAATTGAAAATACACAATGCAATTCAGATTGAAATATCCCAGTTCCAATCCAAATTATTCACAAAGTGCAATTGAAATTCAAAATACTTACAAAATGCAATTGAAATTGAAAATGCTTACAAAATGTACGGTAGATTCAAACGACTCATGTGGATTGACAATACTTACAAAAAGCAATTTAGATTGAAAATGCTTGACAAATGCAATTTAGATTCAAAATACCCACAAAATGCAATTGAGAATCAAAATATGTGCAAAATGCCCACCAAACAAAATGCAATTTAGATTCAAAATTCGTGCGAAATGCGGTTTTGGTTGAAAATACTTACAAAATGCAATTGAAATTCAAAATACTCACTAAAATGCCCTGACGCCTGCATTGAAAGACTTACTAAAAAGCAATTTAGATTGTCAATCTTTACAAAATGCAATTGAGGTTGAAAACAATCGCGAGATGTAATTTAGATCGAAGAGACTTACAAAATGCAACATAGATCAAAAATGCCTTAAAAATCGCTAAAAGGGAATTTAGATACACGGTGATTCGAGTAACAAAAACAGTGCGGGAATCTTAAAGAGAAAAGGAAATAGAAGGAAAAGAGGAGAGGAGAGGGGTGGGGAGAGAGGAGAAGGCCCGCCCCAAAGGGAAGGAACAAAAGGGGAAAACGGACCCAGCTCAGGAATCCCTCGGGGTCGCCAACGCCCGAACTCACCAGCCGTGAGCCCCTGAGGGTGTAGCATTATCGACGGTGCACCAGAAGTGGTGGGGCTACATACACCCTGCCTCCTTAAGGGCCTTGTGCACAAGGCAGGAGGTAAAAGGAAAAGAACAAGAAGGCTGACCCCTCACAGAAGGAGGGTATCAGGAAAGATGAGACAAGGGCCAATTAAGGCGGGAAAGGAAGAGACTCCCTAGGCCTCGGATACCCTAATACCGTCGGGGTCGGAAGGGAACAAGAGTTGACCAAGGAAGGTCGACAGGAAAGAAGAAAGGGAGGAGCCCGGCACAGGTAAGTGGAAGCAATGCCGGACTCAGCTGGGGCCCCGTGGTCGCCAACCCACAACCCACTAGATGTGAGCCCCTGGGGGGCAGCCCTTATGAGAACGAGGCAACCTGTTCTCTACTAGCCTTGTACCTAGACGTCATCGTTCTGGGAAGAAGCTTTGAGGAGCACTACAGCAACCTGAAGGAGATCTTGATGAAGCTACGGGCTGCCCAGCTGAAGTTGAGCCCCTAGAAGTGTCAACTCTTCCAGAAGCAGGTCCAGTACCTTGGGCATATCGTCTCCGAGGAAGGGGTGCGCACCGACCCAGAGAAGACCGCAGCTGTGAGGGAGTGGCCAGTTCCGAAGGACAAGTCCCAACTACGAAGCTTCCTGGGACTCTGCACTTATTACCGTCGCTTCGTGAGAGGATTCACCGACATCGCCAAACCACTACATCGACTGACTGAGAAGGACCAACTCTTCACGTGGACAGCAGAATGCCACAGTGCTTTCGAACAACTCAAGCAGGCTCTGTGCACCGCGCCTATTCTGGCCTACCCCAGACCTGGAACAAGGTTCATCGTCGATACCGATGCCAGCGACGTTGGCATAGGGGGAATCCTGTCGCAAATAGTGGACGGCGAGGAGAGAGTAGTGGCCTACTTCAGCAAAGCCTTGTCAAAGCCAGAGAGGAACTACTGCGTCACCAGGAAGGAGCTGCTCGCCATCGTGAAGACCATTGAACACTTCCACAAGTACCTGTACGGACAAGAATTTCTCATCAGGACCGACCATGCATCCCTGCGGTGGCCCGAGGGTCAACTCGCGCGGTGGTTAGAGAGGCTTCAACAGTACAACTTTGAGATCCAGCACAGGAAAGGCCAACTGCATTCTAACGCCGACACCCTGTCACGAAGACCGTGCCCCGAAGACTGCACCTTCTGTACCAGAAGGGAGGAGAACACCGGGATACAGTGCCGAAGGACTACTGTGGAACTTCAAGGGAGCTGGAGCCGCGAATCTTTCACGCGGGCGCAAGCGGAAGATGATGACCTGGGACTGATAGCCGAATGGAAGAGGGCCTGTGCCCCAGACCCGGGTGGAACATTGTGAGTGACTGCAGCCCAAAGTTTAAGTCCTACTGGGCGCAGTGGGACTCGCTGGTTGTAAGGGATGGCCTGATCTGCCGTACCTGGGAGAGCACCGACGGGAAGACATCTCGGGAGCAAGTCGTCGTTCCAAAGGCTATGACGGAGAAGTCCTGAAGGAAGTCCATGGAGGATCATCTGGTGGACACCCAGGGATAAAGAAGACCCTGGAGAAGCTGAGAGAGCGGTTCTACTGGATCGGATGCCGAACTGACGTGGAGAACCACTGCGCGAGGTGCCACGATTGCGCAGCCAGCAAGGGCCCAGGACGAAGACGACGGGGTCCACTGAAGACCTACAACGTGGGCGGCCCCATGGAGAGAGTGGCCATCGATGTCGCTGGGCCATTCCCGTTAAGCGAGGCAGGGAACCGCTACATATTGGTCGTCAGCGACTACTTCACCAAATGGCCGGAGGCGTATGCGCTCCCTAACCAAGAAGCCGCGACGATCGCAGACACCCTGGTGAAGGAATTCGTCAGCCGGTACGGAGTACCACTGGAGCTACACTCCGACCAAAGGAGGGACTTCGAGTCGCAGGTGTTCCAGAATCTATGCCAGCTGCTGGGAATCCGGAAGACAAGGACAACGCCGCTACACCCTCAGTCCGACAGGATGGTAGAGCGATTCAATCGCACCATCGAGAACCATCTCCGAGTAGTCGTCAGTGAGCACCAGAGGGATTGGGACAAACATCTTCCACTATTTCTCCTGGCTTACCGCGCCGCCGTGCATGAAGCCACCGGGTGCACACCAGCCCGGGCTATGTTTGGGAGGGAGCTCCGTCTACCTGTCGATCTTGCCTTCGGCCGACCTGGAAATGATCCGGTCCCGGTAAGCCAGTATTGTCAAGAACTGGTCGACTAACTGGAGGACGTGCACACGTTCGCGAGGAGGTAGCTGCGGATCGAGACCGACCGAATGAAGACCCGATACGACCAACAGACGGATGCTGGCGGATTCCACGAGGACGACCTGGTCTGGCTCTTCAACCCATTACGGAAGAAAGGTCTGTCACCCAAACTGCAGAAGTCCTGGGAGGGCCCGTACCGAGTCGTGAAACGGATCAACGATGTCGTCTACAGGATCCAGCGGAGCCCGAGGGCGAAGATGAAGATCGTGCATCGAGATCGCCTGGCAGCCTACGGAGGGACACAGACGGACCAATGATTGATCGGGACGATCGGCCTTTTAGGAAGGGGGTGGTGTTACAGCTGTGAGTTTGTTTTGTCGCCTCGCCGCGTTGAGTCACAGCTGCCCCGGGCTGTGTGTGCTCTGCCTCAGTGTATTACGTGCGCGTTACGCAACGGGCTGCGAAGTGAAAGGGATGGTCCAGAATATTCGTGACCCAGCCAGTGAAGGAAATCTCGAGAAGCCGTGTGATCTGGACGATTCTAGAATTCATTGAGTCACCAGCCTGCTATATAAGCGGCCTCAATAGTGAGGGGACCGAGTTTCTGAGGACAGTGTTTTTGAACGAGTGTGATTTCACTGAGCGACAGAAGTGTGGTGACGAAGTGCCGTGCGAGTTACGAAATCCAGTGACACTGTTTCCCCAGCTTGTGGACAGCGAAACAGCGTGTAGCAGGTTATCGTAAGTAACTGTAGTTTGTGTACATGAGGAAGAGGTGCAGGTAGCTTCTGTCAAGGCCACCGGACACATTAAGACGGTTTAACTTCTGTGGTTTGTTGAGAAGTGAAAGGGGCAAGAGCGCTCAAGGAAGAGATTTGAGGAAGCTGGAGTAAGGTGCTAATTGCTTGTATTTACTGTTGAGTGGTGTATCTTTCTGGCCGCAATAAAGTTAATTATTTCTTTAAAGGAACAATCTGTGTTGTGCTTCAACCCACCATAATCCAGTTAACAAAAGTGCCACTAGGGGGGGGGGGGGGTGGCACGCAACAATAGTATCGTAAGACGACACACTATGTGGATTAAACCATTATTAAAAACTAAGAGAAATGACTGTCATCACTTTTTGTTTCTTGAATGGTTTATTTTTTCTAATTTTAGGTTGCACAACTCTGAAGAAAACAATATATGAGAACGAAAATTCATCTCATTTTCTATATAAGAGATAAGTGTGACTATGGACACACTAGCTTGACTGGGAACTTTTGAGATTTCCGTTGCATCACTCCTGCACTCTATATGTACTGGATCTCAGTTTACATCACGGACAGTCAAATTCAGTACACTATCCTCCTTGCTTTCATGTCTGAAACCATGATCGTCTTAATCAAAGTCTTAACTACTGGATGTCACTTTCTTCTGCATCTTGGCATTCATCCAGGTTTTGCCCTAATGTCATCATGCTGAAACCACCTTGCCCGTTTGAAATATCGTCACAGAAGCCGACAAACACTTGTTTTTGTGCGAGTATAGTAGCGGTTGTCTTCTCCCATGACTTGACTGCATGGAGAGCATCCAACAAACACAGAAAGATCGGAGACTTAACAATAGATAGCGGGCCTCGCTTTCTGCATCCAGTGATCTTTGTCAATCTGGGCGATCATCCTAGTAAGTTACAGTACTTAGTTATTGAGGTTTTCAGGACCGGAACAGCAAGGTCATCTGCCCCTTCATCCTATACTCGACAGTGCGCCTTTCAGACATGCATATCTAGATGGCAAGTATCTAGATCAAAATGTGCCACTGTTTCCTGAACCAGTATTAACCAGGTGGTCTTCTTGGTTTCATTCTGTAGTGTGCCTGTCAGAGTACTTGAAAGATATTTTGTAATTTATGAGTGAAGTAGTAGGGACTGATAACTCTGGTGTTGATTTTCTCAGCAATGTTTCACATGATGAAATACTTGAGATTCAAAGAATTTGACTCAGACATCACTAAACTCATCCCCTTATTAGAAGGCCACACCCAACTGTTCACCCTCTTGATGGACATCTATGGAGAATTCAGCAAGCCCTCAAACTTGTTTTTTCTGGATATTATGGTACCAACATTAAGGAGCTGTTGCAGGGTTGTGTAAATGTGTTAAAAAGAGGGAAAATACACTCAGTTTTAGTCAACGCTGGGTCCCATGCTCTTGAAAAATTAATCAGCTTGAGATCCGTTGACCCTGGGAACAAGATTTACAAATGTGTGCGTTTGATCCAGCAGAAATAGTGCCAATGAACATCAATGAGGACATTGCAAAGAAAATTAAGAAGTTGCCGTTCTGTGGAACACTGGAAAAAAGTGAGGTGTTCAGAGGATACAAAGAACTGCAAACTTGAATCAAGAAGCAGATGCATGACAGGACCAAGACAGACATTGTTGGAGTTTTGCAAGGAATGACATTTGTATTTCCAAAGTTCTCAGAATCTGTGATGAAAACCATTTGGATACCCTGTTCAAACCCTGTGAACTTTTGTTTTTCAGCTTACACTAGCATGTTAAGTGATAGGCGTCACCGTTTGTCATAAGAGAATTTGGAGCTCTTCACTGAAGTATACTTTGAAGGATGACTGAAATGTGTTATGTTATGCATGTTATCTATGATATTAAAAAAATCCCGCCTAAAATGTATGATTTTGAAATACCAAAAAGTGCACTTGAAACCACCGAATTTGCCACTTTAAAATACCGCTTTCTTCACTCTGCAATCACCGAAAAATTCCAATCCCTACCACATGACAACAAAGCTAGGCCTGCCAAAGTTCACAGTAACTGGTCCTCCAAAAAGGCTATATACCGTATTTACTCGAATACGACCCGCCCCCGAATTAGACCCGCACCCTGATTTTGAAGAACAAAATTTAAAAAAAAGAATTTTTACTGAAAATTATTTACTATCTTAACTAAATAAACAGAATAGCATTTATCCAAAATAGTTTCCAACAGTTTTGAAGTCGTCCTAAAATAACACACATCAAACGATTAAGAATACAAATAAAAGTACACAAACACTTCATTCATCGTCATCAGAAGTACCAACTTCGGAACTTTTATCACCATCACTTTCCCACTAAATGTCGTCATCACAGCCATCCATAGCATTCGAAATACTACATTTCTTGAAGCTCTTCCGTATGAGATCTCCAGAGATTCGATTCCATGCCGTCATAATCCACGAACACAGCAGCTGAACTTTCGGGCGCTGAATACGACCAGTTGGAGTCGGTGCGTGCTTATTGGCCGCCATCTGCTCCGTATACAGCTGTTTCAAGGCTTCTTTGAACGGGCGGTTCACGCAGCATAGACGTCATCCCGCCCAATCACGAATACATGACTCGTCAATATCATATTTCCTACCGGGCACAATTTCCAATAACTTCAGCTTCCCTCGCAACTTTCAATTTCTCACTCACAGTAAATGACCGCAAACGTTTCGTAGCATTCATGTTTACACTCGGAGAATGTGCGTGTGACTATGACGCCGCGTGCTTACGGTAAAACAAAGTTATAGCCGGAAGAAGGCTAGCACCATCTAGCGGATACTCGCAACACCCGATATCGCGCGCGGCGGGCAATTAAGATCTTTCAAATTTGGATGACTCAAATAAGACCCGCACCCCAATTTTTCACGTCCGAATTTGTTTAAAAATGTGCGGGTGGTATTCGAGTATATACGGTACCTGCTAGAATGCATGATCTACTCTGCCTTCTCTATTGGCCCTGGATCTACCTCCCTGACCATCCATATGAACATCAGAAACTCTTAACAGCTACAACAGCCTTCACATTCCCATTCATGCCTAATCTCACAATACCACCTTTGAAGAGTGCATCACATTTTCGTGTTTCTAATTAAACAATGTAGATCAATAAGGACACATATTTACTTCATTAATAACTATTAAAATGCATTTAAAAAACATAGTGGCTTTCCACATATACTAATTGCTAATTAACAATCAAATTATTAATAACAACAACTTAATTTTTAATTTTCTAGTGATGATTGTTGTAGAGATTCTATACTCTAATAAATCCATTGAATATAAATTAGTTTAAAAAAATCTTTAATGTTTTGAAGAGTCTCCTTTACTTGTCTTGACTTGTTGGATCTTATTAGACTTGTGACGTTATTCACGCCACTTAGCTGACATAAAAATATACCTAACCTAAGATATTCTTTCCAGCCAAATTTACCCGTCCCTGTATTTCCAGTTGGAGCGAACGCTTCATAAATTCCTTCACTTACCTAAAAATCTGAAGAACATTGTGGCCTATGCAGACAGTCGCAAATTCGACCTGTGAAGACCTTGTAAAAGAAATCTTCATGTATACAACACCGCACTCGCAGTCCAAACACGCGAGGTATTACTCCGGACCTGATGTGCACTGATTCTGGAATTCTGTGTTCCCTAACCTCAAAAATAAACATTGGATCTACGCATTTAAAATACGTCAATACCAGCTGTATCGATTGTTCCAACCCCAACCATCGCGAGATGTATCGACCGCCGTAGATGACAAGTGACGTATCGACCAGGGTGGCCAACTCTCACGGAAGCGAACACAGAAGTGTCTTATGGACTACGTTCAAGAAGCCAGGGGATTCTAGTGTGCGTGTGTGGCTATAACTATTGCTTTGTCAAAAATCTTAGTGTTTGATATATGTACTGGGTTTTGGCGTGGGTAACGCTCTCTTATATTCTGACCATCAGGAAGGACACTTGCTTTGGGGAGTTCGGATCCCCCAAGGTTGGAAAACACAGGTATCTGCCACCTTAATTGGTTGGCTTTAGTCATAGTTTAATTTGTTGAAATATGTAGCTACAGTTTGGGTGTGTTCTGGGAAGTGTGATATTTATTTATTGTTTGCCCATTTATTTTTGGGGCTTTGTTTTTTCTTTACCGTGTTACTGCGTCGTGAAAATACGTACCTCGTGGGTATGGCAACAGGTTGAACTTCGGCCGAATAATGGATTGATGTCGCCCACTGTTTAATATCTAAATTGTTTACCAATTTTTCCTTCTTCGGAAGTAGTTTCATAGTGGGAAATCTTTCTCGTGTTCGGGCGAGGTTTTTTCTGTGTTGCGTAACCGTGTGCGTCCTTTAATTGGGTTCCAAATTTATTCATTCATTTTCCCTATGATCACGCTTCCTGGAATTTTCTCATTCCAGCCATGTAGAGTTTTATTATTTTAGTTTTATGGGGGCCCTGTTCCTAAAGTTGCGTCACCTTGCGTCCACGTGCTAGTATATTGTTACGTAACGCTTTTGCCTTGGTTGTCCTATTTTACGCGATGTGCGTTTCATTTTGAATTTCCAATTTTTGTTGTATTTCAGTTTAACCTATGGGATTGGTTCAAATCCCAAATTTTGGGAGAGCGCCTTATGGTGCAATCGTTCCTTGGTGTCCCGTTATGAGTCCGCCATTTGCAGAGTCTAGTTTGTGTCAGGGCCCATGATGGTCGTGTGATACCGTCCGCTCCGTTTTTCGGGGGTTTGTCATTTGTAACGTAGGTTTTCATTTAATTTTGTTTTCTTTTCCTTTTACGTAATTCCGGATGTGTTCGTACTGCGCCAGAATTTATTGAAGGTCATTACTCAAGAACTGATCGGGAGATGAACCTAGACCCCAGAAAATAAATGAGTGGATCATTTTTTTTTTATTTATTAAAAATTTGAGTAATATGGGAAAAACTGTACGGAAATGAGTGAAATACTATAGATCTTATGCATTTATAAAAAGCAAGGAAGTAGTAATGATTTAAAGATGGACATATATTCCATTATACGAAAGTGGGAGGTTCACTTTACGAGAAAGATCACGCCACTTGAAGCGAGAGTTACGTCATGAGAGAGGGGAAGAGGCGAAGGTCGAACTGCGGACGGAAGTCAGGAGAGTTGGTAGGAGTTACGTCACACCACGGGAGGAGAGGAAGAGAGAGTAGAACTTGAGGAATGCGGAGAGCAGGACGAGAGAGTTCTTTTCCAATTGAGATTTGAACGTGAGAAGACCTCGAGCATAAACGAGTATCTTTATAATAGTGCTACGGTTCACAAAGGTTGGAAGTAAGGGAGAGTGTAATTTCAGTAACTTGGGAGCAAGCTACAACTATATATTGCAGTGCTTATGCAAAGTGTTCCACATAGCTAGAAACATTTTCGACAAGAAGCTACTCAGTATTTCTACGTGTAAAAGCTTATTTGAACATTCTATTGAAAATGCAAGTTACCAGGCAGCAACGGGGAGGTCTCAAGTATATTATCAAGAATATGAATATTAACATGTGCTAAGTTAAGCATGGGGAAGTTGAAGACTACAAGGATGTCAGTTGAATTCCAGATTCACTAACATGAAAGACGCTACAAATATCTACGCAAAGCGCAACATCACCGAGCAAAACTCATACTTTTCTACGAGAGTTTTAACACATCTTGAGATACGAAAAAGCTTGTATAAACGACAGTATTACACCGTGATGTCTATTCTGAAGAAAACCGATGTCTATTCTGAAGAAAACCGATGTCTATTCTGAAGAGATGGAGAATCGAAGCCGGCCTACTTGGAGCGGAGGAGAGACGGGGAGTTGGCAGAGCTGTTCTCGGCGAGGTCATTCACCGCGAGTCCAGCTGGTGCTGTCACAAAACCGGTCTTCATAGCTGTGGACATTGCTATGAACACGACAAGTTTGGTTTGGAAGGAGCGATGCAAGTATTTTCAGCAGTACAGAAGTCAACACAAGGTAGTGAGAAAATTGTCTTTTATAATGTAGAATTGTAGTTTAGTTGTGTGATTATCCAATTGACCAACCGCATATTTTCAACCGCATATATTTTCAACCGCATATTTTTCAACCGCATTTTGCAGTATTTTTCAACAGCATTTTTCTTAACTGCATTATTTAAAACGTATAATTTTGTCAAAGTAATTAAACTTGTGTAGATCTTGTTATTGTGATTTTCATATTTTTCTACGGAGTTATTTGCCGTATTTCTTGGAAAATTTCAGTCACTTGGACGAAATTTTGGCATAATGATGCTATTAACACTAAGGTTATATTAAAGAAAAATCGTGTAAATATTTTCACACTTGCGTTAGATTTAATTTAATTAAATCTATTTTATCGCAGCGATGGAATATAAAGGAATTGAGAGGAATATAAAGGAATTGAGAGGAATATAAAGGAATTGTTCAGAGTAACTTAGAACCAATTGTATTAAAGGAATTGAGAGCGTTAAAAAAGGAATATAAAGGAATTGTTTAGAGGAAAGCAAATTATTGGAAGAAGTTGTATTAAAGGAATTTAGAGCGTTAAAATGGAATGTAGAGTAAACTATATAAAAGGAATAGAACGTTGAACGAAGTAAAGAAGGAGTAAGATTGTAATTAAAGTAAAATGAAATTTATTGGAGCAAATTTAAGTACAGTATACTTAAGAAGTAAAGTCACGAAGTGTAAAGAATATTTCGACAACTCATGATGTTGATTCGAGTGTCAGAAATTTATTATGAACGAAAGTATTACGAAAAGCTTAAACACATATGTCTAATGAAATTTAGAGCGTTAAAAACATAAATGAATTTGTTAAACAAATATAAATGGAATGAAGTCAAACTTATATCTTTTGTTAAGAATATGAATATTTACTGATATTTCTTGAAAAGTTGTAATAAAATGTAAAGCTGAATTTAAACACGTGAAGAGGAAAGTTAACGAAATTAAATCACAGGGTGATTAGAAAGGTGAAAGTACAGAGATTTATTACAGAAATGAAATTACGAGCACGAGGCGATGTTGTATCAATTATAGAGGAGAAATGTTAAGTAAAGGAAGTATATGTATTGAAGTAGAAGTTTATAGTTGAATTACCGTGCAGATTAAGGAGTTATGAACGTAAAGGAGTTACGTAAGTTTACGAAGGGACGCAGGGGAGTCTCTTAAGTTTTTCTAGTATTGAATGTAATAATTGTGAAGTTATGAGAGTGTAGTAAAGGAAGATTCTGTACAGGGTGTTTAAGAGAGAAAGTAATTGTTGTATAATTATGGAGGAGAAGTGTGGAAACGAAGGTTAATGCCGTGCACTTAACAGTATTCACGTTTATCAGAAGATTGTTAACTCAGTAAAGAATTTCAGCACTTATTTCAGAATTTCATGATATATAGATAAAGGTAAAAAGGAACAGTGCTTAGCTTAAATGTTTGTCACTTATGTTCAATTGATTATGACGAGTATTTATTACTTTCAACACGATAGTTGCGGTGTATGTTTGTTTGAATTTGAATTTGATGTTTAAGAGAAATGGAGTAGATGAAAGACTTATTGGAGGAAGAAAATTTAATCTTCGACGTTAGGAAGTGTAAAATTTGAATTTCATAAAAGGATGTATATATGCACATAGTTCATGAATAATTTGATTAGATATGGAACTACGGTTCATAGTTGAAGCGGACCTTTATAAAATAGGGCAATACTTAATGTCACGCCGTTTCACATTTTCTTACGATAGTAAT
Source organism: Meconema thalassinum (assembly GCA_946902985.2). Taxonomy (NCBI): domain Eukaryota; kingdom Metazoa; phylum Arthropoda; class Insecta; order Orthoptera; family Tettigoniidae; genus Meconema; species Meconema thalassinum. Next base: position 185,745,249 of record OX336393.1, read on the forward strand.
GCCACGTGCAAATTTATCTTTGCAGTTATTTTTGTTGAAGTGTCAGGGAGACACAATATTGAGGGAGGAAGCCAGTTGTTATACATGTTTTATTAGTTTAATAAACGGCTAGTGCTTTTTAGCAACTTAGTCAATTTTTATCCAAACTGATTCCGTTTTCATTGTCGTCATCGTCGAAAATAGTACTACGAGGTATAGATACAGGCGCTCACTATAGATTAGACCTTATCACCCCTCGAGATTGGAGTTTCTCGGTTGTTCTAAATGTAAATAATAGTAGAAATTTGTACCTTGTCTAGTAGTACTATTTTCTTTACGAATAATATCTATCCTGTATGTTCCTGGAATTCCCAATTTTACTTAGTAGGCATGATAAGCTTGTGAGCTGGGTAACTTACATGTCTGCAATCCTTTTTCGGGCTTTGGATATAAGTACCATGGGTTTCTTCGGGCGCATCATCATCATCATCTTGTACAGTTTCCAGCCCCAGGCTGGGTCTGTTTGGAACATAAGCCTCGCCACTTAGTTCTTTCTTCCCACCACCTCTCCGCTGTCACTCCGGTCCAGTCCTCGCCTCTCTTCTCGACACATTCCTCCACTCCTTTCAGCCATCGATCTCTTGGTCTTCCCCTTGGTCGTTTCTTCTGCATCTGCATCTCATGTATCCTCTTGGGAATCTTCTTCTCATCCATTCTCTTTAAGTGTCCATACCACCTCAGTCTTGATGTCTCAATCCTACCTTGCAAGGGCTCCTCTTTCACCATTTCCCTGACCTTTTCATTCCTCACCCTGTCTCTTCTTGTTACTCCGATCCTACTTCGCAGGAACTTCATTTCACCTGCCTGTATTCTGCTTATGTCTCTTTTCTTCATTGTCCACGTTTCTGAAGCATAGGTCAGTATCGGGATATAGTAGCTTCTGTATAACACTTCCTTGCTTTTTTGTGGGACATCTTTATTCCACACTAAGCTCCTAATGCTTCTCAGAAATGCTTCTGCCTGTCTGCCACGTTCCGTAATCTCCTTGTCATTTCTCCCATTTTCCTCCACTATACTTCCCAAGTACTTGAGACTTTCCACCTTCTTCAGCTGTCCACCTCCAAGTGTTATCCCACTCATTGGTCTGTCCTTTTTCCTGGTCGTTAACAGGATCTCACATTTACTGATGTTGAACTTCCATCCGTACTCTCCCACTGTTTCTTCCCAAGCCTTCAGTTGCTCCTGGATTTCCTCCTCCTTGTTTCCCCAGACCATGAGATCATCTGCAAACACCATTGCCTTCATCTTATCTTCTCCTATCTTTCCTGCTATCCGTGTCATTACCTCGTCCATAACCACAATATAGATAGATATTATTTAAATGGCATACCCATCCGTGGGGCGTTCGAAAAGCATTCGAAATGCATCCGAAAGAGCACTTGAGAGAAGAAGTTGGGAAGTACTCGAGAGTGAGGCCATATTAGTTTTGAAAAGAAAAATGCCGATCCCAAATTTAATGATTGTTGAGATGAACACAACATCAGGAGATTAGTGGAGTACACTATAGTTGTGAGGCATAATTTGTAAACCAGCTAACGACATTTGTCGTGTAATAGTAAATTTAAAAGTAAATTCATGTTGTTAAACATAGGTTAAGTGAGATGATAAAATGAAGCGACGTCAGTTCGGTAAAATGGGACAACAAGTATACGAGACAAGTCGCGATTGAAATAGATGTAAGTAGGATTAAGATGTTCTATATATTCCATTACTGGTATAAAATGCATGCGTTGGTCAATCTGGATATTCACTGGTAATTTTTGTAGTCGATACTTCCCTTATTCTCAAGAAAAGAAGAAAGATGTCAACGAATGATATGACGTTCATTCGAACGATGCTTGAAACCATGAAGGAAGGTCAAAGTACATTGACCAAAGACCTTGAAGCCCTCCACCAGTTAACACATAACAACATTAAACAATTGAAAACCGAGATACAGAAATCAGCAGCTACTGTAAAATCAGAAGTCAAAGCAGAGTTAGCAGTTGCTCAAACAATTACTACGGCTAGTATAACATTAGCACAGGAAGAAGCTAGGAAAATACATGAGGAGGTCAAGAAAAGTCAGGAAAAAGCACAGGACGAAGTTAAGTTAGCTTTAGAGAAGGCCAGAAAGGAAGATAGACTAGCTAGAGAGAAGGAAAGAGAAGAAGCCAAGTTAGCTTTGGAAGAGGCAAATAGGATAAGAGCAGAGATAAGACTAGCTCAGGAAAAAGCTCGCGAGGAGGACAGGTTAAGTCAGGAGCAGGCTAGATTGGAAGATAGAAAGATCCAAGCCGAAATAAGAAAAGCACAGGAGGAAGCTAGGAAAAATCAGGAACAACTCAGATAATTTTTGAAAGGGCAGGTAAAGCACAGGAAGAATTAAAAGCTTCAGTTGATCAAGTCAAACAGGACATGGCAGGGAAAGTGATAGAAATCCAATTAGCTAACAGTAGTCACATGAAAGAACTAGAACAGAAATTACAGGCTAGCATGAGCTCAATTAAGGAAGACAATAACACTCATCATGTACACATTTCAGGGGCCCAGAAGAAACTCAAGGAGCAACTTGACAATTTAAATGGCACTGTTGGTGAATTACAGGTCAAATTGGAAGGTCAATGTAAACTGATTGAAGAGGGTATAAATGTAGATATAAATGCTTCCATTGTAAAGGCAGTTACGGACATGAAGGAGGAGGTCGTAACAGTCACAACTCAAATCATATCAGAGATACATCACAAATTAGCAAATGACATTAAAGCTATAGAATTATGTTCCAATATTAATGTTAGCAAGGTACGGGAAGATCTATCTAAGCGGATAGATACATTACAAATTAATAACGTAGCCACGCTGACAGAGATTGTTAATAAAACAGATTTAACTAACTCAAATGAATTTGACAAAATTAAATGTACGGTCGATGGGATAAGCATAGAACTAGCGAAAATTCAATCAAAGCAGGATGAGGATATCAGAGAAATTGAACAGCAATTAAGGTCACTTATGATAGGAGATGCTCCATTTTCATCAACGTTAAGAACCGAAGTCAGGGAGGACATCAGAAAGGACTTGGCGAGATTTTTTCAAGCAAGAGATGAAAAATTAAAAGAAGAAATAAGAAGATTAGAGGCTAGGACAGACAGGATAGAAGAGGATAAGGAAAGCGAGATTAGTCAACAGCAAATTCCGAAGTCCAATTTTAACTTCAATCAAGAGCCATTTCACACTGAAATAGGGGAGTTTGGAGGAGATTTTGAACCTTACCAAACTAGGTCAAATGCCAACATCGTCGTAATAAAGAATAATGATGAGAAACCGAACAAATTCAGCGGAGTAGGCAATATTACTGCAGTAGAATTTCTGAGAGACATGAGGTCGTATTTAGAAGACAATAGGATACCTCATGAAAGACATATGAGAGTCGTGGAAAAATACTTAGATTCAGAAGCATTAGTATGGCACAGAGCTTTCAGATACACATATCAGACATTTGAAGAATTCGCTATAGCTCTGCAAAAACGATTTTGGAGCAAGGAACTTCAACAGGATATACGAGCGGAAATTTATTCTAAGAAGTATGCATATTCCAGTCCTACGAAATACGCAAGTTTCTTCACGAAACAATTAGCACGCTTGCAGTATTTGCAACCCCCTTTGGCGGAAGAAGACTTGGTTCACGCTATTTCATGTCAGCTACCAACAGAAGTTAGGAGACACCTCATTTCGGCAAACGTGAATACTCTAGAAGGAATGGCGGAAATTTTGAGAAGACTGGATCACACGTCTAATGTGTCCACCAACTCAACTGGAAATCAAAACCAGAGAAGTAGAAACCAGGAACTGAGAGAAATACACACCATTCACATCGATCAAATGCAGCAAACAGAGGAGAACAAAAATGGAGTAGGTCCAACGAGATCCAGGATATGGGCAGAATCGATTTCGACCAGATTATCAGAGACCTAGAGAAGGAAGGCCATATGAAAATCAAAGATGGAGGAATAACTATTACACCAGGAACAATGATTATCGTAGAGAGGGATATTATAATCGAAATAACCCTACGAATAATTATGGATATCGGGGATATCAGAACTGGAGAAACACGAGTAATTATTCAAGACAGCAACAACAGCAACAAGGTTGGAGGAATAATAACAATGTAAGAAGGTACTATGATGACAGGGAAAGAGAAAGTCAGGAGTACCTAAGGAATCTCAGAGAAAGGAATGCGAGAGACCAAGATCAGGGACAGCATAACCTGAATCAAGAACCTCAACCTGGAACAAGCAGAGACAGAAGGAATGAAGACCCAGGAGGGGCACAAAAAAAAACGTCAAATTCCAAAAAGTGAAAGGAGAAGAAAACAGCACCGTAACCAGACATGAGATCCAAATTAATGAATTGTATGAAGCCACGAATGAAGATCTTCTATATGAGAGAGAAGAGACGAAAACAGATAGAGTAGCAAGGTTACCGATTATAGAAATCATATCAGAAGGAGAATGCCTGAGAACACTACTAGATACGGGAGCAACAGCATAAATTTTATCAGAGAACTGTTTTCACAGATTGAAAGATGGAAATTCACTTATAGCAATGCCTGTTTCAACCATTAAAGTCAGGGGCGTATTTAACGACAAGACCATGAAATGTAAAGTCCAAGCACTAATGGAATTCTCTATAAATAAACACAGATATGAGCAGATATTCATAGTCTTGAGCCAGATCAATTTTGATGCTATTTTAGGCATTGATTTTATAACCAAGACTGGAGCTGTAATCGATTTACGAAATGGAGTCATAAGATTTAATGAAGGCCTACATCAATCAGAGGATACGACGAAGGATGAGAATGAGTGTAGTTTATTTGACGAAACTACAGAAGAAAATCTTGTGAAGATTTTTATGGAAATCGAAGCAGAAGGAATACCTCACTATGGCAGAAAGATTGAGAATTTTGAAGATCAGAGGGAGAAGTTGGAAGAATTAGTCACGACTTATGCAGACATTTTTGATAACAAGCCAGGTATTATAAGAGGATATAAATATCAGATTAAGCTAACTGACGACACACCTTATCAGAAGAAATTGTATCCAATTCCGGAGAAGTATCAAGCTGAAGTGACAGAGCTCATAAAAGGCATGGAAAAGGAAGGAATTATAAGAAAGCAAGCCACTCCTTATTTAAATCCACTCACAGTTGTGAAGAAAGCAGATGGTAGTCTTAGACTATGTTTAGATGCCAGGGGCATAAATACTCTTCTGCTGAAAGAATTCGACAGGCCACCAAAAATTAGAGAACTACTGAGGAGATTCAAGAATAAAACCTGTTTCTCAGTGATTGATTTAACTGCAGCATTTCATCAAATAGAGCTTACAGAAGACAGCAAATGTTATACAGGGTTCATGTTCAATCAAACCTGTTATGTATACCAAAGAGTACCATATGGATTGGTAAATTCAAGTCCAGCACTTATCAGAGCCTTGGATGACAAGTTGAGTGAAGAAGTGAAACAATTTGCTATTTGCTACGTGGACGATATCATCATATCTTCAGAGACACCAGAGCAACATTTCATGCATTTGACGAAGCTATTTGATAACCTTAGAAGTGCAAACATCAAGGTGAAGTTGGATAAATGTCATTTCTTTCAAGAAAAGATCAACTTTCTTGGGCATACTGAGCCGATTACATCTGCTCATGGTTTCTCCGTCCTTCGTCGCCCCTTGGTCATCATCACGGACTCAGTTCAGAGCCCAATGGTCGCCCCTGTGTTTCCCAGTTTCAAAAGAAGATATATATAGACTGAATTAAAAACCTTCCCCATGAACTATATGACTCAGGTCGACCGGTTCAATTATTCCGGAAGCCAACAATTGACCTTGCAATATATGTCATTATTGAGTGATGTGGCAAAAATTATGAACTTAACTACCTTCATCTGGCGCTCTTCGAACTTTTAAATTCAAACTACTCTCATTGCCAATCAGCGCCTGTGTTCTACCAATCATATTTCGTGCTGGTGAACATTAGTGCCATATATTTCAATAACTCTATCCGATTTTATGTTGGCAGTATGTACTCCTTCAACTGTTTACTAGTTCTGAATATCGTCACTGCGAGCTAGAAGCAGTGGAAGATGATTGATGCGCATGCGCATGGACTGATTTTCCGTGGCGTTCCTTCTCGGCGTGGGGAAGCCAAGTATTCCAAGATGTGATTTTAAAAGGTGTGGACGTATTGGAGCTCCGCTCCGGCCCGGGGTCGCCTAAAACTTCAGGTAAACCTATTGAACCTCAAACAGCAAATGAAGCAACGAGAACTGATCTTCTAGGACGGAAAGAATGCTTAAATTAACTGATTGTGATAACTTAGCTTGAGGAGCAATTCGTGTCGTGAATCTCCATTGCGTCTTAATTTCAAGACTTTAGATTTTTTGCGTGGCATCGCACTAGTCTCAGGCTAGTTTAATATAATGTAGTTAGTAGGTTTTGCATTCTAATATGGGCCCATAATATTGTTATTAGGCCAAAGGATTTTCCTTATTCTTTCTTATTAAATATTTTATTTTTATTTTACGATGCCAATTTAAAATGTGAGTGACGCCTTCCTAAGCTAGGATTATTTTAAGTAAAATGAAAATACTTGTGATTTGTATCTTAGTTCTCTTATTTTGGAGCTTGGGCTAGCTTAGTTTTCCCCTTTTCTTTTCTTGCCTTGGCGTTTGTTGTCGGGCAATTTTCTTTTGTTTTCCAGCCATGATTATTAATTTGGTAATTTCGATTGTCGCAATAAGTTGAAGATAAGCCTTGCTATATGAAAAGACGTCGTGAGCTTCGCTCTAACTCAATCGCCAATATTTCTCTGTTCTTATGAACTAAGTTTGGTTCTGAGTAATCTGATTGGGTGTCGCTACACCTTTGGTGTGCATTTCGTGATCGAAATAAATATCTGTGCCGTTTTACGGTTTTAATTGATTTATCCTCAAATGGGATCCTTTGCGTGGCCTTGCCGCCATTGGTATTTGGTGAAAGCATGTCTTGCTATTTAAAATCGATATTAATTATCCGAAATTGGCCTAGCTTCGCTATATTCAACCGAGTTGACTTATTCTCGTTTTCTTTCGGCCTGATTCTTGCCAGAGTTCGGTGCTAATTATTCACCTTATAAATGATGGGATTTACCCTGATCACATTTGGTGTTTGGATGAGAGATGGTTATTACGGTGAGTTTCCTGCATGTTCTCTCTCTATTTTCTTAAACTAGATTTTGTTCGGGATTTATTTTCTTCTCCTGGATCTAACCATCCACGAGAATATTAAAATTTTCATACTTACCGAGTCCGGGAGTTACTTGCTTGCATGGCTGCCGTCGTTTAAGATCATAACCTTTAACATACTATGGGGTTTCTTAGGGCTTTCCCAAGTGTTATGTTTAATCAAATAATATTAATTGTAAGCCAATATTCCAAATGTGTATAAAATTCAACAACCAACTTGTTGTATAAATATTATTCTAAAATATATTTATTGTTCATGTTTTTAAAAATTTATTCTCTCATTGGTTACGGCATATCGCCGCGGATTTGGGTTTAAGGGTTCAGGCTTCCATCAACGGACATTCTGTCCGAATATCCTCGTCCAGGGATGTTCTATCTGCTTCAAGCTTCGAGGTCGGAATCCCAACCAGGGGTTACGCCTTCGAAGTTATACTGAGGAGAAGTATGTGTGGGGCAGTTAGTGGTAGCAGAGTGTGGCTATGATTACTGCGATAAATAACTGTAACAAACAAGTTGGTTGTTCATTACCTGAATTTTGTTAAGATTTATTTGGTAGGGTGCTGAAATTGTGTACTTGGCTAATCCTTGTTTTGTCTTTTTCATATCTTCACCATGGCGGAGCGCTATGTACCAGATTCTCTTAATTTGTATGAGGATGAAGTCAACTATGAATTGACCATAAGAAATATTGTAACACCACCGGATCTGGCCTCGGCTCGTGTTGTTTTGAGGAATTCCTTGCATGTTCCTGTCGAATTGCTTACCTTGGATCGCGATCAAGACTTCCAGTTGAGTAAGTTCCAGATACAATACAAAGTTGATTTGTGCAGTAGTATTGTAAACCTTTTCTTTTTGGAAGAATATGGAACAGCATCACAGTATGACAGATTGAGAGCTAGGTTACGGTATTTATTTACTCGATGTGAGGATATTTTTGCTGGATGTGTTCATAGATCTGATGATGAGTTCATTGAAGTAATTGAAGCGCAATTGAGTTTAGTAAGAAGTGCTGAAAGGGTATTTGAGGATACTGATCCTATATTTGATGTTAGTGAGTTTCAAGATTTTATTCAGTTGAATAGTCAGCAGAATACTTGTTCTGATGTGCCTCCTGATCGTTCTGAACATATTTCATTACCTGTAGTCAATGATAGTAGGCAAGGTCTTAATGTAATTCAGTCAGGCGAGGGTATTCAAGTGAGCGTTCCAAATTCTAATCCTCCTAGTAACTTGCCGGTAGAAAGTAGTGCTCAAGGTAGCTCAGTAGTTGGAATTGATGATGGGAGTAGTCCTGTAGCACATCCTGTTCGTGTGACTAATCCTTTATTTCAGTTGGACGGTGCTATGGCAACTGCACCTGTGTTAAAGGTTGGGAAAAAATTTTCTGCTGATGGAATTGTTGGTAGAAGGAAGAATTTTAAGTTGGGTATGTCAGGTGTTCGTGTGGATGAAAGGAAAGAAGTTGGTGAAGGGTTGATGTCACGGTTTGCTAAATTAGACGTGGGAGGAGTGCCTTCAGTGAAAAAGGATTTGGTCAACGAACCGCATGTGTTGTCAGATTTCAGGTTAAGGGTTGTGTCTGATGAACCCAATTCATCGTTTGCTAATTCTGGGATTGATAATGATTTTTCGGTTGATATGAGATCAAAGGATGGGGTGTGTTCAGTTTCTTCCGGAATGCCAAGGAGTGTGTGCAGTGAATTGCCTGTGTACACAATGAGTAATTCGTGTAGTGGTGTAACTTATTGTGATTCATTGGTCAATTCTCGCCCTGTATGTTCGGTGTCCACTACTGATAGAATTCATGCTCGTGTAGTTGTGAATAGTAATGAAATGGTAGACTTATCTAGGAGAAGGAATTTCGGCGTGACAAGGCTGCACCAAACTGATTTCCTGAGTGGTACTGGACAGCATCATTCCTTTTCTGAAAATAGGGATGCTAGATTGAGAAATCGGTTGGATTTTTCACCCCAACGTGAATCGAGTGAAAGAACGATTAGTAGGCCGAGTCGTGAACTTAGGTCGCCTGTTCGGGATGAAATAAGAGAAAGAGGTAATGGACGTTCTGTGTACTCGAACAACAATTTTGGAAATTTAACTCATCCGTTAACAGCTTGTGTTGGTAAATTAAAAAACCTTTGCACCGATACTACTGATGGTGTTATTCAGTTCTTGAGAGAATTAGTTGATATCTACGAGTATGCTGAAGTATTTGATGTTACGGATATTCAAATTTACCAACTGATGTTTCCTATTACTAGTGGTGTGATGAGAAGTATGGTAGTGGAAGCCATGGGTCGAAATACTCGGATTATGGAGTTTATTAATTTAGTTTTATCAAATTTTGTGCCAGTACGATTGAGAGGTCCAGTTGAACATCAATATTTCTCTCGTGTTCAATGTTTTGGTGAGTCTCTAAGTTCGTATGTTCAGGATATTCTGAAGTTTGCCAAGGTTTTTTCTATTAACTTCACTGAAGAACAATTAGTTTCACATATTTTGGATGGAATAGGTCCGGAGTTCAGGTCAGTAATAGGAGTGGGGTATCGAGCACGTACCTTATCTGAATTGAATGCTGTGGTTGTGCATGCTGAATCCGTGAGACAAGGTGAGTCTCAGAGATGTCATATTAGTCAGTTGTATCAATCGGGTCGCAGTAGGCCACAGGAGGGATCAAATCGTTGGAATAATTCCAGATTTCAAGGCAAATCTGAAACGTGGGTGAATCGAAGACCTCAGGGAAATAATAATCGTTGAGGGAATGTACGACCTCAAGGTGGTCAGGATCGTCCTCGTGATGTGAGGAATCAAGCAAATCCGCCTAGAGGAGGAAATGATCGGGGGTATAACAATGATAATAATCAGGATCGTCGAGACATGTTCAATGGACAAGGTGTTGGTGGTCGAGAGAATATTAATTTGGTCAAATGTAATCGTTGTGGTCAGGGAGATCACTCAGATCGGGAGTGTAATGCTGGTCGAGATTGACAGGAGGAGGACTGGCATCGTGAAGAACAGGTTTTGATACCGCCGATGTCAGGTACGGTTCATGTTCTTGAAAAGGATAGTGAATTGTGTTATAAAGTTTCTTCTAACAAATTATTGGCCTCTCCTGTTATCAAGGTTTGGATTAACGATGCTTATGTTGATGCATTATTGGACTCGGGCAGTGCTGCATCTTTAATGAGCGAAAAGTGGTATTTGGGAATGAAAGATATTTGCAAATTTTCACCCTTGACTAAAGTTGACGTGAAGTTGGTGTCGGCTAATAATTCGCAATTAGCGATCTTGGGTTCTGTCAAACTCAAGGTTCACATTTATAATTTTTCATGGAAATTTTCATTTTGGGTCGTGTCTGAATTGTCGTGTCCTGTAATTCTGGGAGCGAACTTTATGTCATATTCGGGTTTGTCATTGAATATAGAAAGAAAAATTTTCTGGTTTAATTTTTGCCCTCATGTTAAATTACTATTCTTTAATTCTGTGAAATATGAGATGGGAGTTGATTGTGTGGAGGTTGACGAGGAAGAGTCGCCTGAGGTTTCTTTCGGTGTTAATGATTTAGATTTGGGGGATTTGTCTGATGGCCAGGCTATCATTATAAGAGATTTATGCTCACGTTTTCCTGAAGTTTTCACTGACAGGTTAGGGGTTACCAACCTAATGTCTTATAAGATTGTCACTCTTGACAACATTCCTGTGCGACATCCGCCGTATAGGTTGAGTCCACCGAAAATGGTTGAGCTGAAAAAGATAATCGATAAAATGTTGGCAGATGGTGTAATTAGACCCTCTACTTCTGCGTATTCCTCACCAATCTTCTTGGTGCCAAAGGCAGGGGGTGGTTTTAGGCCGGTCGTGGATTATCGTAGGTTGAATAAAAAGGTTGTTCAAGAATCAATACCTCTTCCCGATCTCCATAATTGTTTTAGTTGGTTCAAAAATGCTCGCTATTTCACCCTGCTGGATTTAACGCAGGAGTATAATCAGATACCGTTGGCCGAGGAATCCAAGCCATTGACTGCATTTTCCACTGAATGGAATTTATTTGAATTTAATCGCGTGCCCTTTGGCTTATCTACTGGAGGAGCAGTCCTGAGTAGATTATTGGATAGAGTTTTCTCCGGCATCAAGTTCAAGTTCTTGTACCACTATTTAGACGATGTCGTGGTCTTTAGTGAAAATTTCAATGATCATGTTCATCATTTAGAGGAAGTCTTGGAAAGGCTTAAAACTGCTGGTTTAACTGTAAAAATTTCCAAAACATCGTTTGCTAAGAAGCAAATTTCCTTCTTGGGCCACATTGTTTCTAGTAATGGGGTGTCTATTGATCCTGCACGTACTGAAAGCATTCGCAATTTTAAGACCCCGGTGAATGTTAAGGGAGTTGCTAGATTCGTTGGGATGATAAATTTCTTTCGGAAGTTTATTCCTGATTTTGCTAGGCGAGCTCTGCCTTTAAATCGTCTTAGGCAGAAGAAGGTTGCGTTCGAGTGGGGCGAATCCCAACAGTCTGCGTTTGAAGACCTTAAGAGTGCATTGTGTAAGGCACCTGTGCTGGCTGTACCTGATTTCAATAAAAAAAAATGTAATTCAAACGGATGCATCGTTAGGAGCTGTTGCAGCTGTCCTATTACAGGATGGAGATGAAGGTCGGAGGCCGATAGCGTTCGCCTCCAGGACGTTAACTGGACCTGAATCTAACTACTCTGTTTACGAGCTAGAGGGGCTCGCTGTGATGTTTGCCCTGGAAAAGTTTAAAATGTATATTGAACACTTGGAATTTGATCTAGAGACTGATAATGAAGCTCTCAGTTGGGTATTGGCTAGACCTCGAAAAACGGGCAGGATTGCAAGGTGGGCGACCCGTATTTCGTCATTTAAGTTTAACGTTCGACACATAAAGGGATCTGAGAACGTAGTTGCAGACTGTCTCAGTAGGATGTATGAGGAAGCTCCTCTGAGCACCAAGGAAGTTGGTCCTGTTCCAGCTATTGAGGTAAGGGTGGGGGTGAATTCTGCCCAGCATATGTTAAATAATTTTCCCTTGTTATTCAAGGACATTGCCATCCATCAGAAAGAGGATCCAAATTTGTTAACTATCATCGATAAACTTAATTCTGGTGAAAGTGTTCATCCTTATTTCTTGCGTTCCGGTGTTCTATGTTGTGTCGCTCGACATGATAAAAAACCTAAGGTGGTTTTACCTGTTCAGCTAGTTGACGGTATGCTCAGTTACTTTCACGAGTCACCCGTAGGGGGTCATTTGGGCATTTTCAAGACTCGACAAAAGATAAGGAGGTCGTTTACTTGGAAGCACATGGACAAGGATATCAGAAAGTTCGTGCTAGGATGTCGGTCTTGTAACCTTAGTAAACCAGCTGTCTCTAGTAAGGTTGGGTTTTTGTCGTCTGAACCGGCGTCTCGGCCCATGGAAAGGTTGTTTGTGGATTTCGTCGGGCCATTTCCGAGATCCAAACTTGGTAATAGGTTTGCTTTCGTGTGTGTGGATGGATTTTCCAGATTTTGCTGGATCTTTCCAACCAGGATGAGCAATACCAGTTCTGTTATTAGATGTCTGCAAAGCATATTCAGTTCGTTTGGGCCATGTCAGTATCTTATTTCGGATAATGCTAAGACGTTCACCTCTGGCCAAATGAGGAACTTCTGTTTTGACTATTCTATATCACATGTAACTACCACCCCATATTACCCTAATCCTAGTTTAGCAGAACGAGTAAATCGAAATCTAAGGGCAGCTCTAATAGCTTATCATAGGGAGAATCATGCGAAATGGGATTCGTCGTTACATTGGCTTGTATATGCTTTTAATACTGGAGAACATGAGTCACATGGGAAGACTCCGTTTTCATTGATGTGTGCTTTTGATCCCAACCCGTCGTTATCGAATTTATGGTCGTTGAATGAATTACTGCCCGATCAACCTACCCCAGAGAGAGTTAAGGAAATTTGGAAGGAAGCTCAAGAAGCAATAAAGATTTCTCACGATAAGTTGGCTGTTAGGTAAAACAAAGGAAGAGTCCAGGGAAAATTTAAGGTTGATGACATGGTTTATGTCAAGAATTTTTGGAAAAAGACTCCAGGTAACAAGGTGTCAGGGAAATTGATGCCGCGATTTACTGGCCCGTATAAGGTGTTGGCATTTCCTACCGAAGTTACAGTGCTATTGGAAGATTCAGGTAGGAAACGCATCTTCAGGACGCATTTGTCTTACTGTAAAGGTGCAGGGGAGAGGGAATCGGAGGAAACAGCTGTAGCTGAAGGTTCATTATAATTCTTGAAAGGGCAATGGAACCCTTGTTGTGTGCTTATCATGCTGTGTGGCAGCTGTTGACTAAGGCGAGAATTATAGAGTGAGGTTAGTCATCTTGTCAATGTAAAGTCTTGTCGGTGAATTGAAGGTGAAGTGTACCAATGAGTGGTTGGTTGTAAATCATCAAGTGAAGAGATTTCAAGTAGACTTGTGAGTCATTTGACGGAGTCTGGTGTCGTGTTTGATGTACCAAATTGGTTTGGCATAAGGTTGGTCTGTGGATTTTCGGCGAACTGTAACCTACAGTTTCTTTTCTTGTGTTCGGCGAAGCCTTCTTGAGGCGTTCTTACCGTCTAAGGTCTTTCTTCCCATTCTTTAAAATTCCGGTATGTTTAATCATTAGGAGCTCCTAGTTAGCTACCTGTTCGAGTATATGGTTATGAAGTGGTTGAAGTCGCGTTTCTGTGAAGTTTCAGTGAAAGGGGAGTTGACCCGCATTTGCTCGTGGGCACTCTTGATTCGATTTTCTTAGAAGGATTCATTGTTAATGAACTCCTTAGTATATTAGTGTTGTGAAGTCTCAAGGTTATGAGATGAGAAATACGAGTTAATGTCAAGTTGGATTGGTACGGTTGAAAAGACATGAGAAGAAGTCAAAGATGTTCACAAGTCTGGAGTGGGAATGATTCCTACCATGCTAAAGGGTTATGTTTAATCCTTGGTTGAATTGTCGATTGGTGCTACGTTGGTCATGACAAGTATGATAGAGTATCGCATTGATAGGGTGAGAAGTCTTCACTAGGAAAACGTTGTTCTTGTGGTGTCAACAGTTTTCGTGGATGGTTAATCGGTATGGAGTAGGGTGTCGAGGGTTCCATTTCTTGAAGTGCGTTGTGTGTTTTCAGGAGGGGATTCCTTTCTCGCTGCGTCTTGTTGTTTTTTTCTTTTTGGTATTGTGAACCATCTGTGATGTGTGTGTTGCTGTTTGTGTTACTTATTTAATGTAATTTAAAATTATGTGGAACTGCCTCAAGGAAGCTTTTGTTGTTCAGTTCACGTCAGCCGAGTCACCACGACCTTGGGGAGTTATACTATGTTCTGTAGCGCCCCGTATCATGAATTTTGTGATTTTTTGATTAGTATGTAAATGGTTAGGAATTGGTTGGTGAACTTGCTCGGGTTAATCGGATCATCGTTTGTGATGTTCCGTCTTATTGTTAATTATTTAAATTGTCAATATTATTAAAATGTAATTTAAACTTAATGATCTTGAATTAATAACTTGAAAGTTTTGTTGATTTGTTCATGAATAGTATCTGTGAAGTAAGAGTAAGTTAATACGGAGAGAGGACTTGCAGTGGGATTTGTGATCAATAATGAATCGTTAGTGGGAGATGCCTTAAGAAATATTTAAGTGATTAGGACATGAAGAAGTGAATGGTGACAAGGTCGACATGAAAGAAGATCTTCAAGAGTCGTATCTTGAGTATCTGTTGCCCCCTTTCTGCTGTTTTGATTCTGTTTCAGCTTGCCCAGTGTGAGTGAGGTTCTACCTCGCTATCGTGACATAGCCTAAGAGCTCGGGCTGTTGTCATCACGTATGAGCACCTGTCATTTGGTGGTTGGTGTCCACAAACTGCTGGTCGGAGGAGTGGAGGCTGGCTGCCACGCTGTTATGCTGGAATTGCTGTGACAGTTTTGGTTACTGTTGTTCGGTGAGCCAAAAACAGTTTTGCATGGAGGTTTCAAGATCGACTGAAGGCCCCCTGGTAGGCCTTTGGTGACGCGAGGCTGAGCCGATTACATCTGCTCATGGTTTCTCCGTCCTTCGTCACCCCTTGGTCATCATCACGGACTCAGTTCAGAGCCCAATGGTCGCCCCTGTGTTTCCCAGTTTCAAAAGAAGATATATATAGACTGAATTAAAAACCTTCCCCATGAACTATATGACTCAGGTCGACCGGTTCAATTATTCCGGAAGCCAACAATTGACCTTGCAATATATGTCATTATTGAGTGATGTGGCAAAAATTATGAACTTAACTACCTTAATCTGGCGCTCTTCGAACTTTTAAATTCAAACTACTCTCATTGCCAATCAGCGCCTGTGTTCTACCAATCATATTTCGTGCTGGTGAACATTAGTGCCATATATTTCAATAACTCTATCCGATTTTATGTTGGCAGTATGTACTCCTTCAACTGTTTACTAGTTCTGAATATCGTCACTGCGAGCTAGAAGCAGTGGAAGATGATTGATGCGCATGCGCATGGACTGATTTTCCGTGGCGTTCCTTCTCGGCGTGGGGAAGCCAAGTATTCCAAGATGTGATTTTAAAAGGTGTGGACGTATTGGAGCTCCGCTCCGGCCCCAATTCCTTAGGGAATATGGGGTCGCGTAAAACTTCAGGTAAACCTATTGAACCTCAAACAGCAAATGAAGCAACGAGAACTGATCTTCTAGGACGGAAAGAATGCTTAAATTAACTGATTGTGATAACTTAGCTTGAGGAGCAATTCGTGTCGTGAATCTCCATTGCGTCTTAATTTCAAGACTTTAGATTTTTTGCGTGGCATCGCACTAGTCTCAGGCTAGTTTAATATAATGTAGTTAGTAGGTTTTGCATTCTAATATGGGCCCATAATATTGTTATTAGGCCAAAGGATTTTCCTTATTCTTTCTTATTAAATATTTTATTTTTATTTTACGATGCCAATTTAAAATGTGAGTGACGCCTTCCTAAGCTAGGATTATTTAAGTAAAATGAAAATACTTGTGATTTGTATCTTAGTTCTCTTATTTTGGAGCTTGGGCTAGCTTAGTTTTCCCCTTTTCTTTTCTTGCCTTGGCGTTTGTTGTCGGGCAATTTTCTTTTGTTTTCCAGCCATGATTATTAATTTGGTAATTTCGATTGTCGCAATAAGTTGAAGATAAGCCTTGCTATATGAAAAGACGTCGTGAGCTTCGCTCTAACTCAATCGCCAATATTTCTCTGTTCTTATGAACTAAGTTTGGTTCTGAGTAATCTGATTGGGTGTCGCTACACCTTTGGTGTGCATTTCGTGATCGAAATAAATATCTGTGCCGTTTTACGGTTTTAATTGATTTATCCTCAAATGGGATCCTTTGCGTGGCCTTGCCGCCATTGGTATTTGGTGAAAGCATGTCTTGCTATTTAAAATCGATATTAATTATCCGAAATTGGCCTAGCTTCGCTATATTCAACCGAGTTGACTTATTCTCGTTTTCTTTCGGCCTGATTCTTGCCAGAGTTTGGTGCTAATTATTCACCTTATAAATGATGGGATTTACCCTGATCACATTTGGTGTTTGGATGAGAGATGGTTATTACGGTGAGTTTCCTGCATGTTCTCTCTCTATTTTCTTAAACTAGATTTTGTTCGGGATTTATTTTCTTCTCCTGGATCTAACCATCCACGAGAATATTAAAATTTTCATACTTACCGAGTCCGGGAGTTACTTGCTTGCATGGCTGCCGTCGTTTAAGATCATAACCTTTAACATACTATGGGGTTTCTTAGGGCTTTCCCAAGTGTTATGTTTAATCAAATAATATTAATTGTAAGCCAAAATTCCAAATGTGTATAAAATTCAACAACCAACTTGTTGTATAAATATTATTCTAAAATATATTTATTGTTCATGTTTTTAAAAATTTATTCTCTCATTGGTTACGGCATATCGCCGCGGATTTGGGTTTAAGGGTTCAGGCTTCCATCAACGGACATTCTGTCCGAATATCCTCGTCCAGGGATGTTCTATCTGCTTCAAGCTTCGAGGTCGGAATCCCAACCAGGGGTTACGCCTTCGAAGTTATACTGAGGAGAAGTATGTGTGGGGCACATACTATAGACAGATTTGGTTACCATCCGAAAGAAGACAAGATTGAAGCGATTTTGAAATTTCCAACACCCAAGAAAATCAAAGACATCAGAGCTTTTGCGGGTCTTTGTCAGTTTTTCAGTAGTCATTGTCCACGATATTCAGAAATCATGGCACCTCTACATGAGCTTCTAAAGAAGAACAATAGATGGAAATGGGATGCAGCTACTGAGAATGCCTTTATTCAAGCAAAGGAAATGCTCAGAGATAACATCAAGTTGGAGTACCCAGATTTTGAAAGAACATTCATCATAGAAACAGACGCTTCACGAGTTGGTATTAGTACAGTCATATATCAGAAGGATCAAGATGGAAATGCTCATTATATTTCATTCAGTAATAGGAAGTTACGCACACACGAGCTGAATTACTTCACGACGGAGCTTGAAGCTTTAGCCGTCATAAATGCTCTACAAAATTGGAAGAAATTATTGCTGGGACACAAAATCATAATCAGAACGGATCATAAAGCACTAGAATTCATGTTGAAGTCAGACTTGTCAAGCGATAGGATGACAAGATGGACCATGTTTTTGCAACAATTTGATGCCACGATAGTTCATGTACCGTACCTGGAAAAGACAACCTTCTAGCAGATATTCTTTCCAGACATCCGATTCCTGAGAGAGATGTGAGAGTTAATGTTATCCAGACAGATGCTGAAGATCAAGAAACGCTGGATAAGTTGAAAAGAATTCCTCTTTTTCAAAAGAAGCATGCACCATTCAGGAACATTTATCGATTTTTGTCAGGGAGAATGACGAGGAGACACGCCTCATACTTCGAAACGAGAAGGAAAGCTAGACACTATATTCTCGTGGGAGAAACTGTATGTAAATACATTGATGCCAGACATACGAAAGTACGAGTTGCTATTCCACCAGAACTTATTGTGCCACTAATTTGGTTAGTACATAAAAGTATAGGCCATGGAGGAACTGACAAAACATACTATACCATGTTAGAAAAATTCTACTGGATTAATATGAGAGAATCCATAACCATAGTAATCAGATCTTGTGAACTTTGTCAGAAGAATAAATATAATTCTGAACTATTGAAGGAGAGACCTAAAGCGATTATTCCGACGAAACCATTGGAATTGTTTAGTCAGGATATTTTTGGACCTGCACCTAAAGGAGACAGAGGAAACCAGTATGTGTTAGTTACAATGGATGTATTTTCCAAAATTGTAATGCTCAATCCCATGCAGAAAGCAACAACGAGGAATGTTTTATATCACCTGGAGAGGAACATTATTCCAAAGTTAGGAAAACCAGAGAGGCTATTAACAGACCATGGAACGCAATTCACTTCTGCAGAATTTCAGGGAGTGATGGATAGGTTGGATATTGTTCACCTATTTTCATCAGTTAGAAGCCCAGAGACGAATCCTATTGAAAGAACGATGCTGGAATTTTCAAAGTACATTCGCTTGTATAGTGCAGATAATCATGCGAATTGGGTAAAGATTGTACCTCTAGTGGAATTTTGTATCTATAATATGAGACATGAGAGCACCAACGATATTCCAATCATGTTACATTTTGAAGAGAAACCGGTACGACCATGGGACGGAATCTTCAATATTCCGGAAGATAACGAACCACCGATGGACCAGAGAATCGAAGAAGCAAGGATCCAGTTGAACAAAGCGGCTGAGAAGAGATTAAAACGTTTAGAAGGGAAGAGATTCAGTGGACCGTTACGAGAAGGAGACCTTGTATTAGTCAGAATTCCTGTGAAAGCTGACGTACTGAAGAAAGTGTATATCAAATTCAGTAACCTGTTCAGAGGACCATTCAAAGTAGATACAGTCTATGGAAATAATTGCTATAAAATTGTAAGAGTGGAAGATAATAGATCTATTGGAAAATTCAACCATTCCAAGTTGAAAAGATTTTACCCACAGATACAATAAAATCAATAAATTCAGTCTCAAGAGCAGAGAAATCACTGGTATTAAAGAAAGTACAGGTTATACTTTACTTTAAATTAGCAACGGGGAAAT
This sequence comes from Meconema thalassinum, assembly GCA_946902985.2. Lineage (NCBI taxonomy): Eukaryota > Metazoa > Arthropoda > Insecta > Orthoptera > Tettigoniidae > Meconema > Meconema thalassinum. Next base: position 185,764,748 of record OX336393.1, read on the forward strand.
GCGCCAGAATTTATTGAAGGTCATTACTCAAGAACTGATCGGGAGATGAACCTAGACCCCAGAAAATAAATGAGTGGATAATTTTTTTTTATTTATTAAAAATTTGAGTAATATGGGAAAAACTGTACGGAAATGAGTGAAATACTATAGATCTTATGCATTTATAAAAAGCAAGGAAGTAGTAATGATTTAAAGATGGACATATATTCCATTATACGAAAGTGGGAGGTTCACTTTACGAGAAAGATCACGCCACTTGAAGCGAGAGTTACGTCATGAGATAGGGGAAGAGGCGAAGGTCGAACTGCGGACGGAAGTCAGGAGAGGTGGTAGGAGTTACGTCACACCACGGGAGGAGAGGAAGAGAGAGTAGAACTTGAGGAATGCGGAGAGCAGGACGAGAGAGTTCTTTTCCAATTGAGATTTGAACGAGAGAAGACCTCGAGCATAAACGAGTATCTTTATAATAGTGCTACGGTTCACAAAGGTTGGAAGTAAGGGAGAGTGTAATTTCAGTAACTTGGGAGCAAGCTAAAACTATAAATTGCAGTGCTTATGCAAAGTGTTCCACATAGCTAGAAACATTTTCGACAAGAAGCTACTCAGTATTTCTACGTGTAAAAGCTTATTTGAACATTCTATTGAAAATGCAAGTTACCAGGCAGCAACGGGGAGGTCTCAAGTATATTATCAAGAATATGAATATTAACATGTGCTAAGTTAAGCATGGGGAAGTTGAAGACTACAAGGATGTCAGTTGAATTCCAGATTCACTAACATGAAAGACGCTACAAATATCTACGCAAAGCGCAACATCACCGAGCAAAACTCATACTTTTCTACGAGAGTTTTAACACATCTTGAGATACGAAAAAGCTTGTATAAACGACAGTATTACACCGTGATGTCTATTCTGAAGAAAACCGATGTCTATTCTGAAGAAAACCGATGTCTATTCTGAAGAAACCATGATGTCTATTCTGAAGAGATGGAGAATCGAAGCCGGCCTACTTGGAGCGGAGGAGAGACGGGGAGTTGGCAGAGCTGTTCTCGGCAAGGTCATTCACCGCGAGTCCAGCTGGTGCTGTCACAAAACCGGTCTTCATAGCTGTGGACATTGCTATGAACACGACAAGTTTGGTTTGGAAGGAGTGATGCAAGTATTTTCAGCAGTACAGAAGTCAACACAAGGTAGTGAGAAAATTGTCTTTTATAATGTAGAATTGTAGTTTAGTTGTGTGATTATCCAATTGACCAACCGCATATTTTCAACCGCATATATTTTCAACCGCATATTTTTCAACCGCATTTTGCAGTATTTTTCAACAGCATTTTTCTTAACTGCATTATTTAAAATGTATAATTTTGTCAAAGTAATTAAACTTGTGTAGATCTTGTTATTGTGATTTTCATATTTTTCTACGGAGTTATTTGCCGTATTTCTTGGAAAATTTCAGTCACTTGGACGAAATTTTGGCATAATGATGCTATTAACACTAAGGTTATATTAAAGAAAAATCGTGAAAATATTTTCACACTTGCGTTAGAATTAATTTAATTAAATCTGGTTTATCGCAGCGATGGAATATAAAGGAATTGAGAGGAATATAAAGGAATTGAGAGGAATATAAAGGAATTGTTCAGAGTAACTTAGAACCAATTGTATTAAAGGAATTGAGAGCGTTAAAAAAGGAATATAAAGGAATTGTTTAGAGGAAAGCAAATTATTGGAAGAAGTTGTATTAAAGGAATTTAGAGCGTTAAAATGGAATGTAGAGTAAACTATATAAAAGGAATAGAACGTTGAACGAAGTAAAGAAGGAGTAAGATTGTAATTAAAGTAAAATGAAATTTATTGGAGCAAATTTAAGTACAGTATACTTAAGAAGTAAAGTCACGAAGTGTAAAGAATATTTCGACAACTCATGATGTTGATTCGAGTGTCAGAAATTTATTATGAACGAAAGTATTACGAAAAGCTTAAACACATATGTCTAATGAAATTTAGAGCGTTAAAAACATAAATGAATTTGTTAAACAAATATAAATGGAATGAAGTCAAACTTATATCTTTTGTTAAGAATATGAATATTTACTGATATTTCTTGAAAAGTTGTAATAAAATGTAAAGCTGAATTTAAACACGTGAAGAGGAAAGTTAACGAAATTAAATCACAGGGTGATTAGAAAGGTGAAAGTACAGAGATTTATTACAGAAATGAAATTACGAGCACGAGGCGATGTTGTATCAATTATAGAGGAGAAATGTTAAGTAAAGGAAGTATATGTATTGAAGTAGAAGTTTATAGTTGAATTACCGTGCAGATTAAGGAGTTATGAACGTAAAGGAGTTACGTAAGTTTACGAAGGGACGCAGGGGAGTCTCTTAAGTTTTTCTAGTATTGAATGTAATAATTGTGAAGTTATGAGAGTGTAGTAAAGGAAGATTCTGTACAGGGTGTTTAAGAGAGAAAGTAATTGTTGTATAATTATGGAGGAGAAGTGTGGAAACGAAGGTTAATGCCGTGCACTTAACAGTATTCACGTTTATCAGAAGATTGTTAACTCAGTAAAGAATTTCAGCACTTATTTCAGAATTTCATGATATATAGATAAAGGTAAAAAGGAACAGTGCTTAGCTTAAATGTTTGTCACTTATGTTCAATTGATTATGACGAGTATTTATTACTTTCAACACGATAGTTGCGGTGTATGTTTGTTTGAATTTGAATTTGATGTTTAAGAGAAATGGAGTAGATGAAAGACTTATTGGAGGAAGAAAATTTAATCTTCGACGTTAGGAAGTGTAAAATTTGAATTTCATAAAAGGATGTATATATGCACATAGTTCATGAATAATTTGATTAGATATGGAACTACGGTTCATAGTTGAAGCGGACCTTTATAAAATAGGGCAATACTTAATGTCACGCCGTTTCACATTTTCTTACGATAGTAATGCCACGTGCAAATTTATCTTTGCAGTTATTTTTGTTGAAGTGTCAGGGAGACACAATATTGAGGGAGGAAGCCAGTTGTTATACATGTTTTATTAGCTTAATAAACGGCTAGTGCTTTTTAGCAACTTAGTCAATTTTTATCCAAACTGATTCCGTTTTCATTGTCGTCATCGTCGAAAATAGTACTACGAGGTATAGATACAGGCGCTCACTATAGATTAGACCTTATCACCCCTCGAGATTGGAGTTTCTCGGTTGTTCTAAATGTAAATAATAGTAGAAATTTGTACCTTGTCTAGTAGTACTATTTTCTTTACGAATAATATCTATCCTGTATGTTCCTGGAATTCCCAATTTTACTTAGTAGGCATGATAAGCTTGTGAGCTGGGTAACTTACATGTCTGCAATCCTTTTTCGGCTTTGGATATAAGTACCATGGGTTTCTTCGGGCGCAGTACGTATGTTGGTAACTTATTTCCATTCCGGATGTAACTTGTAAATTTATGCTGGTATTGCACAACCATCGCCGTGGCATTTCATTTTAGTTCTGAGTATTCGTGTGCTTACGTTTCCTAGTTAAGGGTTTGTACAAATTCATTTGACTAAGGCTAATTTATAATTGTAAGATATTACCCTTTCTGTGTACCTGTTCATTACATTAATTCTGTTGAGGTCCTAAAAGCATGTTTAGTGGCGTGTCGTGCCACGTGACGCCAAAGACATTTATCATCCTATCTGTGCCAATTTCTCATGAAATACCTGTTTGTAACCGAGTGTAGTTCCTATTTTTTATATACTTCGATATTTTATAATACAGACCCCTTTTATATTTTGATTAAGACTTTATTTCGCCTTTAACATCCCATCCCCACCCTCAAGACAGCTGCAGTTGAATGATCCTCACCAGGTAAGTCTTCCACTTTTCAAGCTTGTGGATAAAGCGACGTACTACCTCTCTTGTACATCTGAGGGGGTCCCCCGAGTGCGTCGTCAACACCGGCCACCGAGGCAAGGCCATCAAGACCCGTAAAGGAAGTCTCGAGGGCCGCCGTTGGTAAGTTTCCTTCAGGTTGGCAGGCCCTCTAGGGAGTCTGTCGAGCTGAGCGAGTTAGTGTAGCGTGTAGTAGGAGTAGGAGATGGGGGTGACAAGACTGACTTGTCAATACGGATTTCATACCCAATAAGACGCGTATACACTTGAGCATTCGTCCCAAATGAGCATGCATTTGACCTGTTTTGCTCAGATGTGTACAGGGCGAACCGAATGGATCCGTTAATAATTGGGCAATTTCAAGCAGGAGGCCTTAAGCAGATTTGGAGCAACTGATTATATTACTGCTTTTTAACATCAATATTTGTGAGTGATCAACAATCCTCTTTTGTTACAAGTCATAGCACTACAAACAACAATCATCAGAAAGGAAAAGTTGGATCAATGGTCAGAATGCCATCCCATGAAGATAGTGAGTGGTAAGTCCAACTGTGGACACTATCCCTGTCTATCCTTATTGTTTTATCATCTGCCCCACCTGCCTGTCATTATGAATGTCCTCCTTTTCCTTTCAAACGATTAAGTGCAATATTTTCCTGTATAGATATATCTCCACTCACCCTGACCTGCAATGGCTGCAAAATAGGAAGAGTCTCTTGCATGCATGGAGGCGCGCACAGAGGAGTTGCTGTCCAGCAGCATGGTGAACCTGTGCATCGATTTGGGAGTGTCTGTTGAAGCGGTATCCTTGAAGTTGAGGAAGGAACTACTGGAAGACATGCGACTAGAGGAGTTGTACACGTTGTGATACTCAGAGCGCTTGTTGCTTGGCTCTTGGCCTATGTTTAGCCGGTTCAGGTTCTCCAGCACCACACTGAGCAGCGGGATGTACAGTGTTGCGATGCGTGCCAACTGGCCCTGAACACAAATAAATACATTTAATGCAATTAACAGATGGAATTATAATAGGCTTGTGGAGGGAGAAACAATAAGGAGTCAAGAACACAATTACCAACAGCACCATCTACAAAGGTGGGCATTCACAGCATCAATCCACTAAATATCTCGTCAATGATTTAGGTATTAGGGAGGGGAGGGTTCCAAACAATATGTAATAGCAGCACTGCCACCAGTATACATACATTTCAAATCCTAGTCAAGTACCTGAGAAATCCCTGAAAATCCACTATCTCTTACAAAGAAAGGAAAAAAGCTCACTTATCAATACAAACATTAATGAAAAATCATAAATTAATTTTTATCCATTACCATTAAATAAAATGTTTCAGCATGCTGTTCTTTCAAACAAAACTCTTTTTTTAAATTTGCATTATTTAAATTTTATGAAATTTTGGGAAAATGGTTAATTGAGACAGAGTGATAACGCTGAGCGAAGAGTATTCTAAGTAGTTTTGGAAGGGCACATCACTTTTGTACCGATGGTACAAACTACCATGGCATATTCAGGATATTCTTCATCCTGAAAATAAAATATGAACTTTCTTTTTCCCCCAAAATGAACATTCAGAAAATAAAACGTGTCAATTAACCAATTTCTCAATATTGTGTAATACAAATTGGTAACAAACTTTGGTGGTAGGCTGTATCGCACGTGACCTTGCCACACGCTAATTAGAAAGGAAAGTTCCATCAAAATTGCAATTTCAGCAATATCTAAGCGCTAGTGTTCCAACAGCATTTGTTCAAGTGCCAAGATACCAACGTGAAATCCCTAGGCGACCTGTATTCCTCTTTCCGGACCTCTGAGATTAGGGTCCCCTCCACTCATCCCAAATGGTGGGGTTACAAAATGGTAGCATGAGTTGTGTCCTCGTTAAACCGCTACAATTTTCAAGAACATCATCAGGAAGAACAACGTCACAAAGACAATTGAGAATCATCCCTAAAGTGTATTTGGGTCACATATTTAAATGTTGATGACAAGAGATCCTTTTTCCAAGTACAGCTGGTAGTAAGTGACAGAAGGAGATTAATAGCTTCTGAAGCAGACACCTACAATGGTAGCATTTCAATAAAGGTAAGAAGTTAAAGTTATCTTAATTATCTTAAAATTATTGACAGTGGTACATGAGCTTATCGTACTACTTTCGTCATTGCAAGTATTCAGTGGCCTTTTAATGTATTGGTAAGTTGATGAAGATTACATAAAAATTGAACATTATTGTGATATTTGTAAATTGTTTGACACAGAAGAGTAGATGATTTGTGATAGTATGGCATTTGATTAAAATTAGTGTTTGAATTGTTAAATGTTCTGTCCAATAAGGATTGATATTATGTAAGTGTTGTTAATTGATTTCATTTAATATGTAACTTTATCAGTATTATTGTCCTTATGCTAATTTTTCTAAAACCATATTAATTTTTAACAGATTTTTATTTATAAAAATGAACACCTAAAACACAACTTTTTACATTTCATACACTTCCGAGTGACATACCTCGACTAAGTCATCATCAGAGTTAGAGTAAGAAAAGACAAAGCGTGAGCTGTACCATGGATTGCACTTCGTCGGGTGTTGGAGGGGGTGGCAAAAGGAAGAGCTTATCCCATCTAAGGTCAGAGTACTGTTTCTCCAAAAATATTGTAACGTGTTTTTCGAGGGGTTTTATGCAACTGGCATAAGTCAGTAGGAAGCCATTCTATATTTATTTACGCAGCAAATTGTTCAGCCAAGAGAATTTTTCATGTTAATTTATTATTATTAATTTATTATAATTATTATTTAGATATTTTCGGAGCATTTTATAAAAATTATTAGCATTCAGATAGGTTTTCTAAGTCTTAGAAAACGCTATCATGCAAATTATTACGAACGACGATATCATAGAAAATTATTTGATTACGGAATTTTACGGAGTTTTGTCAGTTAGGGTATTTGAGAGACATGACTCACTGGGAATTCGAATACAAGCTGATTCCTGTCGAGAAGCATGACGCAATCTTGGGTCGCATCGTCCAGGAAAGGCGAATTGTTGGAACGGAACCCTCCCGCCGAGTGTAATGACCCAGAGAAGGGGAGTATAGCGAGTGGGGTACAGCCAATCAGCGGAGACAACGTAAGCTAGGAGTCGGCTGAAGAGTGGGGAGCCGGCTTGTGCATATATCGTTCGACGCGCCGTGAAACGAGGACTATCTGTGAAATACTTGAGGAGTATGGATACGTGTGCGAGTCGCTCCGATGTTCAGTGGAGTTAGGGACAATCTGTGTAGAACTTGCAGAGTACGGTCGCAAGTGCGTGTCGCTCCGATGTTCAGTGGAGTTAGCGACGAACTTTTGTAAAACTTGGTTGTACGAGTGTTTGGGTCCGAGATACGGACCATAGAATTATCTAATCTACCAGAATATCATCAAATTCCGACGGAGATGACGACGTCCAGGAGACTGTGGGAAGCTCACATCATCAAGAACGAGGGAAATGCCTTGGCAATTTCCAGTGGTAAGCGCACATGACGCAGAAATACGCAATCTCTCATTTTTCTTTGTTTTATATTTCATAATTCAGTAACTTCATAGCTTGGAAATAAGAGTAAAATCAATTTATCAGACTCCGTTTTCACGTAATTTTCTATCGGTAATATTCAAATCACAACGCTCCAATTTAAATTTTATAGTTATTATTATTAATTTTTCTATAATTGTTTTATATAATAAATTCATTTCTTTTACAATGCAATCTTTGCTTTCAGTAGGTAGCATTAGATATAGACCAATTCCTTCTCCTGATACAATTGTTTGTTGGGTTAATGATCAAATCATACCACGATCTGAGTGAATAGAGTCTTGAATGTGTTCTGCCAGAGCTAGACGTTGTTAAATACAAATTTAGATTTCAACATTGCATTGAGGTCTTGGCGCCCATTAAAACAACATAGCTTAGGCAGAGGTAAACAATTACATTTTCTCCCAACAGTGTGGGCTAGCGAAACTGTTACATTTGTCGCTACCAACATGGGGCATTAATAACCGTTTCATTTGGCGCCCAACGTGGGGATGAAAACCTGATAACATTTGTGGAAGGAGAAGGGTATATATTTCTGTGCCTGTATTTTGGGGGTTATTTGTCTGTATCAGTGTATATCATTATGGGGGATGAGAAAGAAAGACAGATGAGGTTACGTAGTGGTCATCAACGGGAGAGTGATGATACGAGCAGTATGTCGAGTGATGGTAGTACCGGGGTAGCGGAGGTAAATCCCGATACTGAAACAGGGAGTGTGGGCGGCCAACCAGAATTAAAAACTTTACTTCTTGAGTTCATGTATCAGAACAAAGTTAGTAGTGATGCCTTAAATGCAAAATTAGAACAGAATAATGCAAAATTAGAACAAAACAGTAGGGAAAATAAAGAAAGTACAGACGCTTTAAACGCAAAACTGGAACAAAACAACGCTAAATTAGAACAAAACAGTAGGGAAAATAGAGAGAGTAATGAAACTTTAAATGCTAAATTAGAACAAAACAGTAGGGAAATGAGTGACAAATTCGAACTGATTAGAGGTGAGATCAGGGGGGTGATGGAAGAAAAGGCTAAAGAGATTATTGCAGATGTAGACAGAAAATTAGGAAAAGTACAGGAGGAGTGGGAAATTAGAATCAGTACACAGGCTGAAAATTTAAAAGAACTAGTGCAACTGGAAACACAGCAGGTCAAAAAGCAATTGGGGGGAGAAATTGACAAAATTCAGGTAGCTACTAAAGAGGTTAAGGAACAGCTGGGGGGTAGAATTGAGAAAGTCCACTCACAAATAGTTGCAGAAGTAAATGATTTAAGAGAGAGTAATAAAGAGAGCATTAGCAAGATTGAGGAGAAACAAGCAAAGCTATATGATAAAGTAGAAGAATCAGAAGGAAACATTAAATTAACAGTAAACAGTATTGAGAGGAAGGCTGAGGAGAAAATCGCAGAATTAAAATTAAAAGCTAGGATCAGGCAAGAAAATAGTCAGAATAGGCCAGTTTTTGTGAATAGCACACACAGGGAGGTAGAACTGGGTAAGTTCAGCAATCGACAGGGGTGCCCAATGGAGTTCATGAACACTATAGAAAATAAATTCGGGGAGAGGTTGGAAAATGGTAGTATTGAGTGGTGCCAGGTAGTTGAAATTTTAGAACAAGTGTTTGTGGAGGAAACGAGGAATTGGTTTGCTGTCTACAGAGACAAGTTTACTGATATCAATGATTTTAAAATGAAATTCTGTGAATAGTTCTGGAATGAGGTTATTCAGTCGCAGCATCGTGAGGGAGTAGTGTGTGGTAAATATAACCCTAAAGGAAGCTCCACCATGACCGAATACTTTTTAGGGCAGGTATTAGTGTGTAAATATCTGGATGGCTTGAAGGAGGAAAGTGATGTGGTAAGGTTGCTACTTAGGCACTTTCCCTATAGGATCAAGGAGGCTGCTTGTATCCAGAATGTAAAGACTATATCACAAGTAGAAAATTTGTTAAGCACATTTGATGCACTAGGGAGAGGGGGTTATGAGGACAATTTCAATCGGAACCAGGGTAATAATAATAATAATAGACCTAATGAAGCCAGGCATCAAGAAGTTCAAGGGAACGGTGGCGAAGGGGCCAATGCTCAAAATAGAAATAATAATAATCAGCTAAATCAGAACAGAGGAAATGGCTATGGTAATCAGTATCAAGGGAGGAACAATGATTACAGGGGAAATCAAGGGAGAAACAATGATTTCAGGGGAAATCAAGGGAGAAATTATAATGACAATAATTACAACCAGAATAGGGGTCAAGGAAGAGGACAGCCTAGTGGTAGTAATATACAGCCAAACAATGACAACACAACTCAGAACAACCAGACCAGTGCAGTAGTAACTAGTACTACGGCCAGCTGTAGCGGTTCTTTAAACGCGAACCAGGCTGCGAAGTAAGGTCAGAATCTCAGTCTGTAGCATACCCTGTCCATACAATTATACAGGAACCCTATGACCTAAATGTAAGAAATGAATTATTACATGAACTAAATGATGAAGGTATTATTCAGGAAGTGGTTAGTAAGAGCCCCATAGTTAAATTTAACGTGTCCGAGGCGTACACAGATGTTTTAATTGATAGTGGTTGTATGAAGAGTTGCATAAGTAGTACATTTTATGATAAAATGAAAGGAACTGGAGTAAATTTTGAGGAGATGCCAATTAAAAGCACTTTTGTTATCACAGCTGTTGGGAAGAGGTCTAAAGTAATTTCTAAGCAAGTTTTAGTAGACATTAAAATTAATAATCATGTAGAGAAGCAGATTTGCCTTGTAATTCCAAATTTAGTATTCAGTGTTATCTTGGGTTCAGAGTGGCTAAGTAGAGTGTCTGGTAACTTATGTTATGATGTAGGGAGTTTGAAATTTAAATGGGGAAATTCTGAAGTAGAAGTAGCGTTCAATGACCATATTCAGAGGAGTAGTATTGTAGGTGTGATTTGTACTTTAAATGAGATATCACCAGCCGTAGAGCGGGGTTCTCCATGTTTTGTGGGCAGTGTGAATACGAACGGAAGTCTAGAGGACTCGTTACGTGAGGCTGCATTTCAGGGAAATATAGAGGATGAACAGTGCGTTCGGCTCTATGATGTGTTATGGTGTAATAGGAGAGTTTTTGAGGATCGCATTGGTATGGCCAATTGCTATACACATTCATTGAACGTTATTGATAGGTCAGTATTCACAGGACATAGATATCCTGTACCTTTCGCTTATCAGAGTGCAGTTGAGGCACAAATTAATCAGATGCTTGAAGATGGGATTATTGAGCACTCTAACAGTCCGTATGTTAATTCTTTGATAACGGTACCCAAGACCGACGGCACTGTTCGTATTTGTTTAGACGCTCGTTTGGTTAACAATAGCATACCTGCCAACTTTTGAAAAGGGCTATCAGTAAAACTCACGCGCGACAAAAAAAATCTAACGATTTTCGACATACCCCGGCTTGACGAAAATAATAATACTTCTGGGCTACAAAATACAATAATTCATGCTTTAAACAGGATACTTCAATGAAATCATATCTACTTACATGATTTGTAGATGAACATAACAATCAAGAAGAAATCCATGTTAATCAGCAGCAGGCGTGGTGAATATCGGTTTGGAGCAGACATAACAGGACTTCCTTGATAGATTAAGCTGATATACGATAATTGAAAAAGGCTTTAAACAATAAAACTTGTTTAACGTAACACAGGCAAGAAATAATATAATACACACTGCAAATCACATGCTAGTTCGACTTTTAAGTCATGGTTGTGGCCTTTTTAGCTTCCTGCAAACAGTCTTGAGAAAATGTTTTGTCATAACAGGGACCAGAACTCCTGGTCTTCAAAATAGAAATAGACTCCAGAGATTCATTGGACATGGATGACCTGAACTGTGTTCTATTTTTCTTCACAAAGCTAAAAAAAAACATTCACATTCTGCATAGCTATGGGGTATGGTGAGAATAGAGAGCAATACTCTAAAAATTCGGTTATACTTAAGAAGTCCATCGGCTCCACGAATTCTTGATATTTGTGCCCAACTGGAATCACTTGCAGCATCTTGATGTGCAGCCAAAGAGTCATCTACCTGAAGAGCTGTGAACTGCCTCTGAAGCACATTCACCACCTCATCTGTAGTTTCATTCTCTTCCTTGCATAACATGATAGGAAACTTTTCCAAGAAAAAACGAATGGAAGATAAGTGTGAATCTTCAATTTTGTCTAACCTAGCAACTTGAGCATTCTTTAACACGTCATCCTTGAGTGGAAACTTGTTGATGATGTAGTCACAGGCAGTATAAAAGTAGTTTCTCACTGATGAAAAGAAAAGGAATTTATCTGTATCCGGTCTGTTCTGAAGGCACTTAACAACTTCAGATGATGCATTTTTTGCCATTTTATTTACAATACATGTCGTTTTCGTGCGACCACAACTATATTTCTTTGCAACTTCTGATGTGGGAAACATCTTCTTAAATAAAGCTCCAGCATGATCAGCCGCACTTAAGGGCACATTGTGTTCCACCAAAAAGGAAGTAAACAGACACTCGGCCCTAATTACGTCACTGTAAACGTTTCCAGACTTAGCAAAAAAGGTGTTGATTTTCTTGCTATCTTCTTCGATTTAACATAACTAATGTGTTTACCGCACTTCACATGATTACTTAAATCGTTTTTTCCACCATATGCAATATTAATATCACACCCACATACCGTGCAAAAGGCAAATTTTTATCTCTTTCTTGATTTTAGTATGCACGGAAAATCAACCGAGTATGATTCTTTAAATGTCTGGAAGTACTGTTTCTTGTTGGATTTGTTCATTCTCGATATCTACTAAAACATCGAAAGGAACCTGGATCACTGAACGTCACATAAAATTATAACATAAAACAATTAAGACAGCCAACACTTCATTAAAACATGTCAAAACACACCAACCATTAAATGAACACGACGCCAACCTCGTGAAGATAGAATATGCACATGGTAGAAAAAAATAAACACACACACACACGTGGAACGAATGTAATTAGTCCAAGGAATACAGGAAACTGCGAAGCACGAAGTTATAGCCAAAAACTCGAACGCTTCATTAAAATATGCCATAACCTTAAAAGACGAAAACATTCAAGGAACGCCAACTTCGCGAACAATGAACAACTAACGTGGTCAAAGAATATGGTTTAAATCGCAACGAGCGAACGGAGCGGAACAAAGAATATGCGAAGCAGAGCCTGTCAACACCTAAGATTCACATGCAAGAACGGTTATCCCGGCTTCAAATTCAATTACGATGACGACACAGCCATCACACGGTTAAAAGTACGAATCATATCAAAGAACGAGTTATCGACTATCGTGGACTTGCCTTCGACCCACGCAAACAATCGATTGTACGGAAGTGGGCGGTATTATCGAATGTAAATTATCGTTTCAAATTTTTGTCCGCGAAATCGTAAAATGACACCGTTCGTCCGTAAAACCGTAAAATGCTGCAATTTCCGTAAATTTTACGGATAAACCGTAAAAGTTGGCAGGTATGCAATAGAATTAGTTCAGATCAGCTGAAATCTATGTCAATAGAAGAATTAATGCAAACATTTGAGGGGAAGAAGTATTTCACTTGTGTAGATTTGAGTTCCAGTTTTTGGCAAGTGCCACTTATGTACGAAGATAGACCATTTACAGCTTTTAGTCATAAATATAACCTTTATCAATTTTGTAGAACACCTTATGGGTTAAAGATTAGTTCAGCAGCTTTAATTAGGGCTTTAAACATCGCATTAGGGGATGACACAGGAGAGTTTGTAACCATTTACATTGATGATATGGTAATTAGTTCACGCAGTTTTGAGGAGCATCTATGTCATTTAAATATAGTTTTTCAGAAGTTAGAACAGGCAGGGTTCACTTTGAAGCTGTCTAAGTCGTCATTCTGTCAGTCAGAAGTGACATTTTTAGGTCATAGAGTGTCAAGTAGAGGTGTTACACCAGAGGAAAGTAGGGTTAGCATGTGTGGACAGTAGCAACAGGGCATCGTTACAGACACTGAGAAATATGCTAGGTAGAGCAACGCGATGACGTTAAGTTAATGGGAGCCACTTGCAAAGTTGGAAGCAGGTGACGCAGTAACATTTATAGTTTCCAAACGTATTGGAAAAACAGCATATGTGCTGGAGGATAGTAAGGGAAACAGATTATACGGAACGTATAATATACATAGTCTCCGAAAGTATGTGTCATAAAGTGAAGATGTTTAGCTGGCGAGCCAGCCTATCAAATGAGTAAGTGTGGTGTCTGGTGCGTGGAAGATCTGGTCTTAAGGCAGGCGTATCAGAAGTCACACAGGGGGGTAGTATGTAAGTAAATGAGAGTTTTTAAGGTACAGGGAAATATGACGGGATTGTCGGATGCTGTTGAGCACTAAATTGTCTCGATGCACCAAGGCCATTTTTGGCAGCGCTGATGGGTTCCCATTTATCTCCAAGAGATGGGGGAGCGCTTGAATAGGGCTTGTTAGCTTAAGGCGTCCACGAGATAAAAGATGGGCCATCAGAATGCGAGACAGTCCTTCATGAAACTCATACATATCAGCACACGTGATTTCTGTTTACGGCCTCGCCATGTAAGATTTGTAAGTGTGTAATTTAAGATAATTTGTACAGAGGTATTATTTGTGTGAGAAGAACTGATCTGTGTTGAGAACTAGTATTAAGTAGAATATGGTCTAAGGGAACTTAACAAGACAGGGCGATTACGGCACAGAAATATTTGGTGTTATATGTAATGCACATTTACTGTTTTTTTTTCAGAAGTCAATATTAATTTAATTATCTTTAAAGAGAGATTAAGTATTATGGTCACGAGGCGCTGCCACAATAGTGTGATCGTGTGCTCAGTGATAAGTGAGATTAAATTTCACCATAAGGAGGGGACCTCCAGTGAAATTAGGGAGTTCTATGGTGATATAAATATATCAGAACACCTTCAATGCGTGTGATATGACATCATAAATACATAGTGCTCACACATTAATTATGTCTATTTCTCCAACATAGAGAAATTTGAGAGGCGGAAATATCCATGGAACACTATTCCATACGTAAAACATTGGACTGGTTGCAAAGTGCAATCCATAGTGACAACAAACTTTGACGCAAAGTGCGTGAAGAAAAAATATGAAGTGTATATATCTGTAATTTAGGGTGATTTCGTTTATGTAATATGTATTTTGGATGGGGTTTATTAACGTGTCTGGGATAATCGGATAATGGACCGTCGTCACGGTAAATCATCCGATGATCCGAGGCGAATATGTAACGTGTTTTTCGAGGGGTTTTATGCAACTGGCATAAGTCAGTAGGAAGCCATTCTATATTTATTTACGCGGCAAATTGTTCAGCCAAGAGAATTTTTCATGTTAATTTATTATTATTATTAATTTATTATAATTATTATTTAGATATTTTCGGAGCATTTTATAAAAATTATTAGCATTCAGATAGGTTTTCTAAGTCTTAGAAAACGCTATCATGCAAATTATTACGAACGACGATATCATAGAAAATTATTTGATTACGGAATTTTACGGAGTTTTGTCAGTTAGGGTATTTGAGAGACATGACTCACTGGGAATTCGAATACAAGCTGATTCCTGTCGAGAAGCATGACGCAATCTTGGGTCGCATCGTCCAGGAAAGGCGAATTGTTGGAACGGAACCCTCCCGCCGAGTGTAATGACCCAGAGAAGGGGAGTATAGCGAGTGGGGTACAGCCAATCAGCGGAGACAACGTAAGCTAGGAGTCGGCTGAAGAGTGGGGAGCCGGCGTGTGCATATATCGTTCGACGCGCCGTGAAACGAGGACTATCTGTGAAATACTTGAGGAGTATGGATACGTGTGCGAGTCGCTCCGATGTTCAGTGGAGTTAGGGACAATCTGTGTAGAACTTGCAGAGTACGGTCGCAAGTGCGTGTCGCTCCGATGTTCAGTGGAGTTAGCGACGAACTTTTGTAAAACTTGGTTGTACGAGTGTTTGGGTCCGAGGTACGGACCATAGAATTATCTAATCTACCAGAATATCATCAAATTCCGACGGAGATGACGACGTCCAGGAGACTGTGGGAAGCTCACATCATCAAGAACGAGGGAAATGCCTTGGCAATTTCCAGTGGTAAGCGCACATGACGCAGAAATACGCAATCTCTCATTTTTCTTTGTTTTATATTTCATAATTCAGTAACTTCATAGCTTGGAAATAAGAGTAAAATCAATTTATCAGACTCCGTTTTCACGTAATTTTCTATCGGTAATATTCAAATCACAACGCTCCAATTTAAATTTTATAGTTATTATTATTATTAATTTTGCTATAATTGTTTTATATAATAAATTCATTTCTTTTACAATGCAATCTTTGCTTTCAGTAGGTAGCATTAGATATAGACCAATTCCTTCTCCTGATACAATTGTTTGTTGGGTTAATGATCAAATCATACCACGATCTGAGTGAATAGAGTCTTGAATATGTTCTGCCAGAGCTAGACGTTGTTAAATACAAATTTAGATTTCAACATTGCATTGAGGTCTTGGCGCCCATTAAAACAACATAGCTTAGGCAGAGGTAAACAATTACATTTTCTCCCAACAGTGTGGGCTAGCGAAACTGTTACATTTGTCGCTACCAACATGGGGCATTAATAACCGTTTCAATATGACCTACCAATTGGAATGCAACAACCTCACAACTGCCTTCCTGTCCAACTATTTGCTCATCCACAGAAGAATGTGCAAACAATACAACTGTATTCCTGTTCCCACTCATACTTGATCCTATAATGCTACCTTTCACTAGTTTCACAGTCCAAGTCATCACAAGACTTACCCCTCATTTTCCTTCCCTGTTCTTTGAGTCTCCAAGACTGTACACCAGTTTACTCTAAATTCTAGAACTAACCATTGGCTCAACATTCAATAGTTTTTGCCTACTACACTTTTGATGCCCTTTTTCCCCTATCTACCCCTCAACTGATGGAGCTTAACCTCTTAACTGGGTATGACGTATATATTCGTATGTTAAATGTTATAATTTAATGGGCATGACGAATATATACATACTCCATCTTTTACCGCTAACGCCTCCTGGGCGTGTCGAGTTTTCACGGCATGGCGAATGTCTTTGAGAAAATTGATGTTTTGGCAGCAGTTACGACATTTCTCGCCTCCTGTATCTTGGTTGTTTTATGTTTTGTTTGTGTATTTGATTTGTGTTCGTTTTCTGCTTTTTCTTTTTTTTATAAATTTTTGTTATTGCTTTGTGTTATTTTTGTTTTTGTGTTTGTTTTTTGTATTTGCATTTGTTTTGTGTTCTCTTTCTTTTGTTTCTGCTTTGTGTTTTTTGTTTTTGTGTTTGTTTCTGTATTTGCTTTTGTTTTTGAATTTTGCTTCTTTTGTGTTTTGTTTTTGATTTTATGTTCGTTTTCTGCTTTTTCTTTTGTCTTTGAAATTCTGTTTTTGTGTTTGTCTTCTGTACTTGCTTTTGTTTTGGATTTTTGCTTTTTTGTTTTTGAATTTGTGTTCATTTTCTGCCTTTTCTTTTGTTTTTGCTTTATGGTTTTTGAGTTTGTTTTCTGTATTTGCTTTTGTTTTTGATTTTTGCTTTTGATTTTGTGTTCGTTTTCTGCTTTTTCTTTTCTTTTGAATTTTGCTTTGCTTTTATTGTTTGTTTTTCGTTTTTGTTTTTGAATTCTGCTTTTTGCTTTCTGTTTTGGTCATGTGTTTGTTTTTGCTTTGTGCGGGGAGCAATACAAGACAATCAATGAAAGCAAACCTACAAGTTTGATCTCGATAGCATTTGATACGTTTCATTTGCACCTCTCAATGTGCGGAAATGAACAGTTTAGGTCATACGGACAAAACTCTTATGTTCTAATCAGGTAAATGACCTTGTAGTTACTGTAAAAATGGTCAAAATGTCTCTTGAATTATACTTAATACATTGAAATTTCTTTATTATACCGTACTATAACACAACACTATTATTGCTAATATTCCCACTAACCTTTTCGCCTATACTGTCGTAACAATTGGCTGGAAATAATACACAGGGCAGGTTACACCAAGCGCTCAAAAATACCCAGTTAAGAGGTTAAACCAAGTTCAGAGGCATATAACATATTGTAATACTCGTTTGAGATATCATTGCCGACGATCATGTGAGGAATTAAGCAGTGCTTAAAGTTGGCGTTTAACTTTCTTAGCTTCCCCTTGTATCTCAAATGAGTCATATTTCCTGACACTGAACATGACTTAGTTCAAAGGTTTGTTTCTTCTTGATATTTTGTTCAACAATGGTGTAGGTATGTCTTATCAATCATGTACTTGCCCAAGTCTCTCTTCCTCTCAATTTTTTCCATTCCCAGCTTTTATTGTTGCTAGTACTGTGCATTTTTACTACGTAAATTGAAAGTATTCAACTGAACTACGCCTTAAAGGGGAAATAAAAGTGATTTGAAAATACTACAAGCAAGTGCGAAAAATGTCTGCCAACCTTATTCTGATACCGGTCATCCAACTCGTGCTTGGCTAGCAAGTCTCTGAGAGTAGCCACAGCCACCTTGCGGACTTGGAAGACTTCGTTGAGCGATGTGCGCAACTCTTGGAGAAGCAAACCCACCAAGAAATGTTGCCTGCAGAATTCCTCAGAGAGACAGTATTCATCTCCAAAGTCTGCAATCACATATCCTTAAGCTATACTTCACTACTTTCAATGACAGTTCAATTCTTACAAATATCGAGCATAACAAGTTCAATTCTAAATAATACTCTCATGTTCTCTAAGTACAAGAGGTGGGTGAATATAAAAGTTAATTATTGAAGACAAATCCACATTACCTATTCTGTTCTTGGAGCCAAATCGTGAATTGCTCAGGGGAAGATTGAAGACTACAAAGTGTTCATGTGAGCAAATGACTTGTAGGAAAGTGAACTTGTAGTCGTAGAGAGTCTTGGTATCTCCAGGGTTGAACTTGTCCATGTAAGAGTTGATCATCTTGAAAACGTATCCACGATCCATGAAGGTGAGACACCTCTAGGCAAGAATAAACAAAGATAAAGTGTTTCACAACCATTTCAATGATATAATGCAAGTACCATTTGAAATTTGATGATGGTGAAATTATTAGAAATGAAGTCGGTCGGTCAGTAGCCTATGTATGTAAACACATGCATTTGTACTCCATACAATTCTATACCATTCCACTGATCACAATCAAATTTTGCATACACACATTTTAGAATAAATCAAAGTGGTTCATTATATACTTTAGTTTCTTTTATTATACTAGAACTGGGTGAGAGGCTGCAAAGCTGGAATGAGAAGTGTAAGAAATATGGTTTAAACATCAGCGAGACAAAGACGGTGGCGATGAAAGTGTATGAGGAAGGAACAGAACCAATAGTCATGCTAAATGAAGCCAAATTGGACAGCGTTCCAGTTTTCAAGCACTTGGGTAGTATTCTATCAAGTGACAACCTAGCAAAACATGAGGTAGTTGGTTCTTAAGTTTAGGGGCTGCGACAACGCGGTCATGTAGCCCCGTGTACTTTGGGTGTGTGTAGTATCTGTCTGATAACCGGTGTTAATTGTGATGACTGTATTAGTGTGTGTTATCTGTGTTTTAAAATTCAAGTAAGGACTGCAGACTTTTGAATTTTTCAAATAGTTCCTACATTTGCTGCCAAACGCCACCAACAATGACTGCTAGTTCAGAACTTAGCTACCAGACGCCACCACAGTCGGCTCTTGGCAACGAACGTAGGAACCTAAGAGCATTGTTTACATTCTTAACCTAGCTTCACACAGGTGTAATTAGTGGAAAGTTCTTTAACATGCCATAAATCTATGACATGGGACCGCCGGCTTTACTTCCCCGCCGAAGGAAGGCATACTGAGGGGTTTTTAACGCTCTTAAAAAATCCGATGACTACGGCCGGATTTGAACCCGCGATCTTGGGCATAGAAGCTCAGCATGTTACCAACTAGGCCACCGAAGCTGCAAACATGAGGTAAACAATCGAATTAATAAGGCAACACAATTTTAACACCAGGTAAGACACCTGCTGTGGGATGAGCAAATGCCCATGAAAACAAAGATGACATTGCACAAGTCCTATTATACACTGATTCTTACATACAGTCTCGAAACCACAACACTAACCAATAGAGATAACTCTAAACTCCAGCCAGCCGAAATGAAATTCCTACGTACCATGATTCAGAAAACCAGGAAAGACAAGATCAAGGATGAGAAGATTAGAGAAGAAGTAGGAATAGATGATTCTCTCCTCAATCCAGATCTCAAGATTGAAGTAGTTTGGTCACATGAAGAGGATGCCACCAAACAGAACTGCACGGAAGGAATTTGAGAGAAAAGTAGAAGGAAGACGACCCGTGGGAAGGCCACGAAAGAAGTGGATAGATACAGTCAAGAACGAATTACTGCAAGGAGGTCATGATTGGGACAAGTTGGTGGAGGAGGAGTGGTACAAGGACAGGGTGAAATGGAGGGGGCTCATATACCACACCCAGGCAACTGGAGTTGGTTCAGGATGATGAAGATGATGATGATGATGATGATTATTATTATTATTTTACTAGAGTGAAATCTGGGTAAAAAATATGAAAAACTATTTACTGCAGGATTCATATTTATAAACCAGTTTGAGTATAGTTTCAAAATAATAGCATTATAACCTATTATCCTTCAGGTGAAGCATTGTTTACAAAGAAGCATTAACGTGCAGGATTAATACTGACAGTACAGGGCTGCTTTATCTGTCTGAATGTAGTTAGTGCCAAAAAATGGTTAGTTCGATGAATTTTTGTAATTATTATTTACCCCACCCTTCAAGAATCGTGTGTCAACAAGGAGGTAAAGAGGACGAACAAAAAGCTTAGAGCACTATCCAGACTATATCAGCATGTTCACTTTCTTGATATTGATGTACCAAGAGAACTGTTTACCCGACATGGTCTTCACTTAAACACCAAAGGAAAGCAACAGATCTGTTCACAAGTAGCAGAGGAAATCAACAAAAAGTTCCACTCCCACGGACCAGTCATCCCACTACCGCATACTGCAAGTCCGACTACTGTAGAATCAGTGAATTCACTTGGTGGCGAGAGTTTTTTAGAACAGAGGTAAGTGCTCCTGCAAGAACTATAATCCCCAAGCTTAACAACAGTACAAATGCACAGAGTTCCTCAATCAGAATATTTCACCAAAATGTACAGTCACTTAATAATAAACTAGTTCATATCGATATGCTTCTACAAACATCACTCAAAGATATTCACATCCTGTGCTTGTCTGAACACTGGATGAAACCTGAACAAATCAATCATGCTGTCATACCAGGGTTTACTTTAGCTAGCTACTTCTGTAGATCAACATCAGAGCATGGAGGTGTATGTATCTATATCAAAGGAAACATAGAATTTAAGCCTATACCAATTCCCGATGACTTATGCATACATAAAAATTTTGAGGCAACAGCTATTTCTATCCCACAGGAAAATTTAATTCTCATCTGTATATATCGCTCACCAGGAAATAGTGCAAAGTTATTTCTGAATCAACTAGAAGTGATAATAAATAAAATAAATAAATGTAATAAATAAATAGTTATTTGTGGAGATTTCAATATTAACTTTTTAGAGGAAAGTACGGAGAGAAGGGAATTGCTAAATTTGTTAAGCTCCCATCATCTAATTCACACAGTAACAGTACCCACAAGAATAACAAAAACTAGTGCAACCACACTTGACCAGATAATAATTAATGACAATGTGAACTGCAACTCTCTCGAAGTAATCAACACAGGTTTCAGTGACCACCGAGCTCAAATAATAACTCTAAATATTTCAAACCCAGTTTACAATGCTCAGTTTGATAAATGTCGAAGCTTTAGTCAGCACAATATAAACTATTTCAACAACTTGTTAAAAGGAGAAACTTGGGAAGGTGTGTACACGTCAATAGTTGAAAAAATGAAAAATTCCAGGAATTCATTAATATTTTCCTGTATTATTTTGATATTGCATTTCCTTTGAAGAGTATCAGACTGAAAGTTTCTTCTCCATCAAAACAATGGCTTACTCTTGGAATAATTACTTCATGCAAAAGAAAGCGTTTCCTCCACGATTTTCAAAGTATGCACGAAACCTCCAATGAATTTAACATGTATTTCAAGACCTATAAGACCATACTTAACAAAGTTATAAAATTAGCAAAGAGAATGTCAAATGATAATTATATCCTGGAATCTAAAAATAAAACTAAGGCTATGTGGAATATCATAAAAAATGAAACCAGGCAAACAAAACCGGCAGTAAATAACATAACGTTATCAGAAGACTCCAAGAAGATCAATGACACACAAAATGTCTCAAGAATTTTTAATGAGCATTTTTCTACCATAGCTGAAAAACTACTAAATGTAAACAATATACAAGCAATAAAATCAACACTCGCGAATATAACATTTAATGGAAAATCAATGTTTGTTGAAAATGTTACAGAAGCAGAAATCCTCAATATTGTAAAGAACCTACAGAATAAACATTGCTCAGGAGTTGATAACATTCCTGATATACTAATTAAAAAATGTATCCAAAATATAATTACCCCCTTAACACACCTCTGTAACCAATCTCTCATGTCAGGAATATTTCCAGATATCTTTAAAATTGCAAAAGTAATTCCATTATTTAAAGGGGGAGATAGAGAAAACGTAACCAATTATAGACCTATTTCTTTATTGTCGATATTTTCAACAATTTTAGAGAAGATAATGTACAACCATCTAATTAGCTTCATAAACAAATATAAATTGTTAACTTACTGACTCTCAACATGGCTTTAGAGAAGGAAAATCAACAATGTCAGCAATTTATGAATTTTTAAATCCTGCTTTTGAGTCACTTGATGAAAGGAAGAGAGTATGTGGCCTGTTTTTGGACCTGTCTAAAGCTTTTGATGTGATAAATCATCAGATACTAATTGATAAACTCCATCAATATGGTATCAGGGGTATCGCTAGTAAGTGGTTTCAGTCATCATCTATATATATAAAGCACAAAGTTTGTCTGTCTGTCTGTCTGTCTGTTATGTATACAAATCTACACCGTTTCACCGATCTGAACCAAAATTTGTATACTTACCCTTTGGAACCCTGCGGGTAACCCCGTCAACATTAAATTTCGGACAGACCACCCCATGCCCTGCATTTAGGCCCTTTTGCACAAATCTACACCGTTTCACCGATCTGAACCAAAAGTTGTATATTTAACCTTTGGAACCCTGCGAGTAACACTGTCCACTTGACATTTCGGACAGACCACCCCATTCCCTGCATTTAGGCCCTTTGGTCCAAATCCACACCGTTTCACCGATCTCAACCAAAATTTGTATATTTACCCTTTGGAACCCTGCGAGTACCACTGACCACTTAAAATTTCGGACAGACCACCCCATTCCCTGCATTTAGGCCCTTTGGTCCAAATCTACACCGTTTCACCGATCAGAACCAAAATTCGTATTCTTACCCTTTGGTGCCCTGCGAGTAACACTGTCTGCTTGAAATTGCGAACAGACCACTCCATTCCCTGCATTTAGGCCCTTTGGCCCAAATCTATACCGTTTCACCGTTCTCAACCAAAATTTGTATATTTACCCTATGGAACACTGCGACTAACACTGTCTGCTTGAAATTTCGGACAGACCACGCCATTCCCTGCATTTAGGCCCTTTTAGCACAAATCTACACCATTTCACCGATCTGAACCAAAATGTGTATACTTACCCTTTGGAACCCTGCGAGTAACACTGTCTGCTTGAAATTGCGGACAGACCACTCCATTCCCTGCATTTAGGCCCTTTGGCCCAAATCTACACCGTTCCACCGATCTCAACCAAAATTTGTATATTTACCCTTTGGAACACTGCGACTAACACTGTCTGCTTGAAATTGCGGAGAGGCTACTCCATCCCACGCATTTAGGCCCTTTGGCACAAATCTACACCGTTTCACCGATCTGAACCAAACTTGGTATACTTACCCTTTGGAACCCTGCGAGTAACACTGTCCACTTAAAATTTCGGACAGACCACCCCATACCCTGCATTTAGGCACTTTGGCACAAATCTACACCGTTTCACCGATCAGAACCAATATTCGTAAACTTACCCTTTGGTACCCAGCGAGTAACACTGTCTGCTTGAAATTGCGGACAGACCACTCCATTCCCTGCATTTATGCCCTTTGTCCCAAATCTACACCGTTTCACTGATCTCAACCAAAATTTGTATATTTACCCTTTGGAACACTGCGACTAACACTGTCTGCTTGAAATTGCGGCGAGGCCACTCCATCCCCTTCATTTAGGCTGTTTGGCACAAATCTACACCGTTTCACCGATCTGAACCCAATTTTATATACTTACCCGTAGAACCCGACAAGTAACACTGTTCACTTTAAATTTCGGACCGACCACACTATTCCCTGCTTTTTGGCCCTTTGGTAGAAAACTACACGGTTTCACCGATCTCAACCAGATTTTTCATAATTACCCTTTGGAACTCGACGAGTAACACTGTCCACTCGAAATTTCGGACAGACCACTCCATTCCACGCATTTAGGCCCTTTGGCACAAATCTACATCGTTCACCGATCGAAAACAAAATGTGTATACTTACCCTTTGGAACCCGATGAGTAACACTGTCCACTTTAAAATTTGGACAGGCCACTCCATTCCCTGCATTTCGGCCCTTGGCACAAAACTACACCGTATCACCGATCTCAACCAGATTTTACATAATTACCGTTTGGAACTCGACGAGTAACACTGTCCACTCGAAATTTCGGACAGACCACTCCATTTCCCGCATTAAGGCCCTTTGGTACAAATCTACATCGTTCACCGATCGAAAACAAAGTGTGTATACTTACCCTTTGGAACCCGATGAGTAACACTGTCCACTTGAAATTTCTGACATACCACTCCATTCCCTATATGTAGCTCAGGAATTCCTCGGAGTTGCCAGCTTCCTAACTCACCAGTCATGAGCCCTTGAGGGTGTACCAGAAGTGGTGGGTCTACACACACCCTGCCTCTTTGAGGGCCTTGAGCAGAAGACAGGAGATATTATGAAAAGGAAAAGAAGGCAGACCCCTCGAAGAATGAGGGTATCAGGAAAGATGAGACAAAGCCAATTAAGGCGGGAAATTGAAAGACTCCCTAGCCCTCGGATACCCTAATACAGTCTGGGTCGGAAGAGAACAAGAGTTGACCAAGGGAGGCCGACAGGAAAGAGAACTGAAATGAGCCCGGCACCAGGAAGTAGAAGCGATGCCAGACTCAGCTGGGGTTCCGTGGTCGCCAACCCACGTCCCACAAGTTGTGAGACCCTGGGGAGGGGGTGGTCAGTTGTGAGAATAGCTTGCTGATTCATCGTGAGGTGACTTGATAGTACTTTCCAGAGCCCGCCGTGTTATCTCCTGCTGTCTATGCTGATGCCAGCACAGGGCCGTTGCGAAACAGTGAGTGATTCCCGGTCAATCTGTATAGGACGGGGAACCCCGAACGTGTGTCATCATATTTCGTCATCATCTGCGATCATCTCAGGTTCGTGCTGCTTGGACCTATATTCTTTGTCTTTGCCGAGCAGTACGCTCTTTCACTAGACGCATCCAGTACAGGCCTAAGCCAGAAAATAAGGTTGAGACTTTGGAAGACATCGAAGCTAGACACCTGAATTACCTATATCAGTTTTAAAATAACACCATGTTTGTTTAGTAGTCATTTTTTCATTACCTTATTATTATCATCATAAGTGCAAATGACCTAGATGTTACGCGCATCATACCAATAATCACCGCCGCATAAAGTCTTTCTCGACTGTGATTTTTAAAATATTTATTTTTGGTTGGTTGGTTCTTAAGTTTAGGGGCTGCGACAACGCGGTCATGTAGCCCCGTGTACTTTGGGTGTGTGTAGAATCTGTCTGATAACCGGTGTTAATTGTGATGACTGTATTAGTGGGTGTTATCTGTTTTTTAATTTAAGTACAAACTGCAACTTAGAATTCTTCAAATAGTTCGTACTTTTGCCGCCAAGCGCCACCGTCAACGACTACTAGGCCAAGTTCGGAACTTAGCTACTAGACGCCACTGCAGTCGGCTCTTGGCAACGGACGTAGACATCTATGAGCGTTGTTTACCTATCCAATTTAGCTTCACACAGGTGTAATTAGTGGAAGGTTCAATAACATGCCATAAATCTGACATGGGACCGCCGGCTTTACTTCCCCTCCGAAGAAAGGCATACTGACGGATTTTTAACGCTCTTAAAATATCCGACGGCTTCGGCCGGGTTTGAACCCGCTATCTTGGGCATAGAAGCTCAGCATGCTACCAAATACGCCACCGAAGCCGCCATATAGTAATTTTTATTACAGTACATTGTGTACATTATACGTTGAAGTGCCAATTCAATACCGGTAGTAGTTTCCCTTATCATCCTCATCATAAGAGCAAATGACCTACAGTAGATGTTACGCCCATTACACCATTAATCACCACACACAATAAGTCTTCCTCGCCTGTGAATTTTGAAATATGTATTTCTATTACGGTAGTTTGTAAGTTTGACGTGTCAATTCAACAGTAGTTTTTATTATCATCCTTATCAAAGGGGCAAATGACCTAGATATTACTCCCTCATTGTCTTTGGGGGCAAGTCTTTAAAATCCATTATATTTCTAAGGAGACCATAAAACATTATGATCATTCCACCGGGCGAAGCCGGGTACTACTGCTAGTATTTAAATAATCGCCAACAGATCGTCGAACAAAAAAGTTTAGAAAATACCACAAACATATTTAAATATTACCACTCAGATCCTATGTTTTTGAAGTATGGCATTCCGCAGGGGTCCGTTCTAGGGCCACTACTTTTTCTCCTTTACGTAAATGACTTGCCATCTCAGATACCTGCATTTAAAACTGGACTATTCGCAGATGATACAAGTGTTTTGATGAGGGGTGAAAATGACACTGAACTTCAAAAATCAGTAGAGGAAGTAACAGGTCAGCTGTCCTTATGGTTCAACAATAAGGATTCCTTATCAACACTAGTAAAACAGTGGCTCTTAACTTTCACACATCTCAGAATAAAAGTATTAATTCTCCCTCCATAATCTTAAATGACCTTAAAATTGGTAATGCCTCTTCTACTAAATTCTTAGGCCTTTGGTTGCAGGATGACCTAAAATGGAACTCTCATACCACTAAACTTGCCAAGAAACTAAGCTCAAGTTGTTATGCATTAAGAGTATTAAGACAATCGACTAGCTGGAGAACTGTTCTTAGTACTTATTTTGCTTATTGCTATTCACTTATGAAATATAGAATCATATTTTGGGGAAATTCACCTGCTGCTCACCAAATCTTTATTATCCAGAAAAGAATAATTAGAACAATGAAAGGAACTACTAGATTGCATACATGTAAACCTCTGTTTAAACAACTGAAAATTTTACCTTTGCCATGTATTTACATCTTTGAACTTCTATTATTTGTCAAACAAAGCTTAGGAAATGAGGATATCTTTGAGATGAATTCAAATATACATAACTACCAGACCAGACAAAAGGACAATCTTCATGTACATGCTGCAAATACAACACTATGTAAAAATGGTGTATTCCATGCAGCTATAATGCTATATAATCATTTGCCAAATAATATTAAAAGTACAGCAAATTACATAAAGTTCAAAATAAAAACTAAAGAGTTCTTGCTGGAGCACTGTTTCTACTCAGTTAAAGAGTTTTTAGAATATCAATAGTTATGTATTCATAGGACTAAATGATGTAAGGTTATCCTTGTGTAGGCCTATATTATTATTGTGATTGTAAATTAGTATTAGTATAATTTGTGAATTGACGTGTCCTATATCATTGTACAATGTACATTACATGATTGAATGGATGAATAAAAAATACAATACAATACAATTAAGATTAAATACAAATACCATAATGGTGGAGTACAAAAACTAGGACAAACCGCCACCTAAAATATATCTCCCCCTTGCATTTAACTTTCGAGAATCACTAACCTTAAAATAAAACTTAAATCTTTACTTAGTTAAATGGATCATACAAAAATTACAATTATATAAAATTTTGATGATCTTCGAATTGTTACTCACATATTCAAAACAGACAAATGACCACCCTTTTAATCACCAGGAAAACTAACACCCCATATCAAAAATTACCAAACAACTCCTCCAAAGAAATCAAATTAAATACCAAGCGATGAACCAAAGACATTAAAGCAAACTCAAAGAAATACAAATTATGAAACAATAACCTCTCCGATCACGTCCACACACGAAACTTACATACCCTCCCACTATTGTTTAAATTACATTTATACAGGGTGTTTCAGGTGGAACAGTAAATTAGATGAATTGCAACAAAAAAATCCATATAAAATGTGTCCCATTTTTATTGCGTACAGAGATGCAGACGTTGGTATGTAACCAGAACAGTTGTCGTTTCGTGTGTTGGTACACGTAGACTTTCTGCACGTATCGATGTTCCATGTACAAGAGTATGGTGGACATTACATAAGCACGGGTTGCATCCGTGTCATTACCAGCCCGTTCAACACCTTCAAGCAGGAGAAGCAGATAAACGTTTGGAATTTTGTTGTTCGATACAAGCAAATCGCCAAGTAATCGCATTTGTAATCTTCACTGATGAAGCCACGTTCATTCGTGACGGCATCAATAATACTCGTAATGAACATCAGTGGTCAGAAGAAAACCCACATGCTATTGTCGACAAACATTTTCAGGAACGCTTCTCTGTACATGTGTGGTGTGGGTTGATTGACAGTCAGTTGATTGGGCCTGTTGTGTTACCGCATCGTCTAACAGGACTCCATTATATACACTTTCTTGGAAATGAACTTCCAGCATTATTGGAAGAGATTCCTTTGGCTACAAGAATGCGTATGTTCTTCCAGCATGACGAGGCTTCTGCCCATTCTAGTCGTCTGGTGATACGACATCTAAACCTAACAATCCCCGGAAGATGGATAGGGAGATATGGGCACGTTTCTTGGCCACCAAGGTCCCCAGAACTTACCCTTTTGGATTTTTGCCTGTGGGGATGGTTGTAAAGCGAAGTCTAAAAGGAAAAAGTTAACACAAGAGCACAGTTGGTTGTTCTGATTATGCATCAAAGAACTTCAAGACACCCTCCGAAGAGCTACTCGGGGTGAGAAGTGCAAAATGCATTGGTGGTGTAATTTTTGAAACTTTGAACGTCCTCATTTGTTTGGTTTAAATACTACCAGCTGTATCTCTGTACGCAATAAAATGGGACACATGTTATATGGATTTTTTTTATTGCAATTTATCTACACTAACTACCACCTCCTAAAATATTTACTGTTTCTACTGAAACACTCTGTATATATAAACATTCATAACATTTAAAAGTCTTTCTTGAATTCAGAGTCCAGGAAAATAAATTTAATTAGGTGATCTTAATTAATACTTTTGTGAATTAATTTTGTTGGCAAGAACACATCTTAGTGTTGGTTTTGTGTTAGTTTTTTACCTTGTGCAACACTCAGTGCTCCACCATGTTTGACTACATTAGTCTGTGTAGGGACTTGGTACTGGATGGTTAAATTTTTGGATGAGCTCGTGTTTTAAGAAGTACAATTTTATTTAGTAATATTTTAATTTACCAACCTCCACCTTTAATTATTTCACTTTAATTTAACCTAATTCTACATTTCAAGTTCATATTTAATTTGATTTACATATCAAATGTTTCTTTTGGATTGACCTTTCATTGGTCCTTGTCAGCAACTTTGGTTCTACTTGTTGGATTTACCATTTTTTTAAATTCTGCCTAATTGATATGGGGAGTTTTCATTGCAAATGGGGGTTTGCTTTTGTGTGCAGTTATTTCATTGGATTTTTTAAAATTTAATGTTGTTAATGAAGCTAGGTTAGGATTTTGTGTTACATCTTAGTATAGTACTGCCAGCAGGGTATTTTCATTTTCCTTGTTATGAATATTTGAGTAGTGTTTCATAGATCAGATTAAGTCAGTCCATGTGCCCTGTCTATATCAGCTCCCTCAACGTAGTCTTCCTTTAGTTTGTATCATGGCAGCATCCTGAACTGTATATTATTATACAGTTATCAGGGAACATAGGCCATTTCATTTCAACGTACAGTAATCCATTCTAACCTTATTTTTGTTGAATAGATATTTGTTAATAGGCAAACTCTCTTGTTAGATGCAAACCATTAGATGCAAACCATAAGGAACCATCTCCTCTCGCACCACTGAGATTAGAGCCCACTTCCAACCATGAACTAGTCTCGGTACTCCTCATCCTTCCCAAACCTAAAGTAGCAGAGATCCTCCAGGAAACAGGGAATGAAGGTACACTATGTTCACTTCATGATGGACGATACAAGCTTTAGTTGATATTTTTATATTGCATTTCCATGATTCAATTCACCATTTTTCACGGTCTTTAATAAAAGCAATGAGGAACTCTCACCTTGAGGAAATGTGCTAGGCTGGAGTTGAGCTCCTGGGTCTCCAGTGGCATATCTTTGTACTTTTGTGTTATGTATGGACACAACACCTGCAGCAAGTTCTGCACACGAAACAGGAAGTCTCCACTAAACCTCTCATTGCGATGCATCTGTATAGGGCATAAAGACTGATGACACCTTAATAAAGCAAGCATAGTGTTAATTAAGGCCATATTTACATGTGTATGCCACACACATTTTTTCCTAGTCTAAAAAGTGAGAAGCAATCATACAAGGGAAAAAAGGATATGAACCATCCAAAACCCAAAACCGTGTTTAACTAGTGTTGTTTAAATGATGTCATAAACTGAACTCACAACCAAAAGCTTATTTAATTATTTCAATTCTCCTTTTGCATCGGTTGCTTGTGTATTTTATTTTGATGATAATGATGATAATTGTTGTTTTAAGGGGCCTAACATCTAGGTTATTGGCCCCTATTGTGTTGGGTGATCGTGAAGATGATAATGAAAGTTAAACTATAACTAACCACTAACTTATATACTAGAAGAAGAAATGGAAAACAAAAGGAGAATAAGGCAAATAAAGGACAGGAGGAAACGAAATGCCCTCAACCCTCAAAGAATAGTATTTTATTTCCTTGGTAAAATTGATGAACATATTATATACACATGTAATGTAAATTTCAAACAATATTATATGATTAGGGTTGTAATGGTTCCTATTTAAGTATATGGGTTGTAAATGGGTGCCCATTGCTGGGAATCTAGTACTACACTATGTGCCTACTAGATTCTTTGTGGTAAGCCAACAATAGGTGGCAGGGAGATTTGGTTAAAATAATATGATGATATGTTTGAAATGAAAAGAAATAAGTTTGATCTTATGTTGAAAGAATAGCATACTGTAGTGGACAGTTCAAACTACAAGGAGAAAAAAAGAAGAGTGGTAGTCAAAGATTTTTCTGCAGCACTGCAGAAAATAAAGCAGTAGGATTGTCTGTCAGGACTTGTGTGCATAACACCAGAAA
Source organism: Meconema thalassinum (assembly GCA_946902985.2). NCBI lineage: Eukaryota > Metazoa > Arthropoda > Insecta > Orthoptera > Tettigoniidae > Meconema > Meconema thalassinum. The sequence continues at coordinate 185,795,910 of OX336393.1, forward strand.
CGACCCCAATAACCTCACCACCCACTAAGAGAGTTCCAAATGACACCACAACGTGGGGCATCGAACAAGAAAAGCAAATTTTGATAATGTGAGTACAGTGCAAGTAGAAAGAGGATAGGAGGATATGAATCGGGATGTGCTACTAATGCTACTTAGCAAGTTCACAGAGATGGAAGAGTCTATATGTAAAGCATTAAAGGTGTCTACTAGTTCATTAGAAGAGTCTGTTAGTTAATTAAAGGAGTCTGTTAGTTCAGATATTAATGAATTACAGTAGAACGTCGTTCATCCGGACGTCAAACAACCGGAACGTCAATTATCCGGACGAAAATAAAAAATAAAAATAAAAAAGAAGCTTACTGTTGTGGTGCGAAAGTGCGCGCTGCCTACAGTAGTGAGTCTGTTCTCATTTTCAATTATTATCTCCTACCGTTTGTTTACTCTATAATGTTTCAACGTATTACAATATGTGAGTTGGGGTCAGATGAACTCTTAGTTCCACCCCTTAAAACAACAATAACTAACTAACAATATGTGAGTGTACTGTATTACATTGTGAAAATGGCTTCTACGAGTGGCGATAAGAGAAACCGAAATCGCAATGTTTTATCGATTGAGAAGCAACAGGATAAAGATAAGAGTGTGCAGTCTAATTAAAACTTACAGTGTTGGAAAATTCACAAATTATGATTTGAAGAACCGAAAAGGTGAAATTCTGAATTATGCATCAAAGTTAGATAGTGAAGAAGGGTCTAAAAAGAGAAAAAAAAAAAAAACACGGGTGAAAAATTGGAAGAAGTGGCGTACTTATGGTTAATTCAGACAAGAAGTAAGGGAGGTCCCATTTCTGGACTTTTGTTACGTAAGAATGTGTTGCAGCTAAATGAGAAGCTTGGTGGTTATCACCATAACGTACTGTGCACGTTTTTTACCCTATGAAATAAACACATCTTTGATTATCCGGAAAAGTCATTATCCAGAACACTTTCGGTCCCAATTAGTCTGGATAAACGACGTTCTACTGTAAATGAGTCTGTGAAGCTGTGGAATGAGTCTATAAGTAAGGAAGTGAATGAGGAAGTGGAAAAGAAACAGGAAAATCATCAGAGGGGCGGGGGGCATCAGGAAGGTGCTAAGGAAGAGGATGAGGAAGAAGAAGAAAAGGATGGACAAGAGGGAGAACAAGGTGTAGGAGGACAAGTCAAATGGAGGAGAAGAATAAGACTAAAGACAAAGAGGAGGATGAGATAGAGGACAATGTGAAGGAAAGGGAGGAAGAGGAGGAGGAAGAAAACATACAGGAAGAAGATATTAAGGTGAAGAGGCGGTGAAGGGAGGAAGATGAGGAGGACAAGGTGGACGAAAAAAGGGATGAGATGTAAGGCAAAGAGAAGGAGTAGGAAGAGGACGAGATGTCAGGTAGATGGAGATGAGAGAGTGAAGGATCAGAAGAAGAAAAAGGAAAAGAAGATAAAAGAGATAAAGGGAAAGAGGAAAGAAAAGATAAGAAGAAAGGAACTGTTCAGCAAGATAAGGCAAATAAGAAGGAAGGGGAGAAAAATGAGGAAGGGAAGGAGAGAGAAGCAGGAAGGGAAGGTGAAGAAGAAGAAGAAAAAGAAGAGAGAGGAGAAGAAGAAGAAGAAACAGAAGAAAAGGAAGAACAAGGAAGAAGGAAAGAAAGCAGGTGAAAGGAAAGAAGCTGAAGAAGGAAAGGAAGTAGATGGGATTGATCGATTCATTTTATTTTTACGGCTACACTTAGAGCTTAAGAGCTCCTTTACAGTAGCGACCTACATAAAATAAGATTAGGACTTATAATAATAAAAAAATTCACTTACATTCACAATATAAATAATAATAGTCTAACAATTGAGGCGGTCGACGTACAAAGGGCACATGGGTAAAACCTCATTTTGGAGATAACAAGAAATGAAATATTTGTCTGTATTTTTCTTTGGTGTTTATTTCTTTTTCATACTGCAGTGTTTGTTATTATTTAGAATAATTCATATAAAATATAGAAGCCTCCGTGGCTTAGGCGGCAGCATGCCGGCCTCTCACCGCTGGGTCCGTGGTTCAAATCCCGGTCACTCCATGTGAGATCTGTGCTGGACAAAACGGAGGCAGACAGGTTTTTCTCCGGGTACTCCGGTTTTCCCTGTCAAAATTTCATTCCAGCAACACTCTCCACTATCATTTCATTTGTCATTCATTCAATCATTGCCCCAGAGGAGTGCGTCAGGCCTCGGCAGCCCGCACAGTTCATATCCTCGCCGCTAGATGGGGCTTCATTCATTCCATTCCTGACCCGGTCGGAGACTGGAAGCAGGCTGTGGATTTTCATTTTCATATAAAATATGACTTACAATAGTTCATGAATGAAATAAATAAGACCTTTCAAATCAATATTATGAGCCCTTTTTACGCAGACAGCATTTTCGGTGGTAAAATTCAATTAAAAAAAACTTAATACAGTGTTTTAAATGAAATGTAATCCAATAATGATAATAATAATACAAGAGATTGAGTTTGTCTCCCACAAGTCCAACCCCTCCTCCACGTGGTGGGAGACGGGCAACGGCATGAAGTAGGGGATTGCCTGTGGGGGTGAAGTACAGTGGGGACTTTGTGTGCCCCGGGACCGCTACGGTAGCTGTGAAGGCTCTATGGGAACCCTGAAAAGTGAGGGCTGACGGGGCTCTGGTGAAGCTACGATAGGCCTAGCAAGCCAGTAGTGGATATCATATTTGCTTTTAAACCAGGAACAGGCCTCGGAAAGGACGGATGCAAACGACGACGACCCAGATATGCTAATGGACTACGAGTTGGGACATTAAACATACAGACACTGACAGGAAAAGTGGAGGAGATTGTAGATGTGATGGAGAGAAGAAAACTGGATGTACTGGGCATGGCAGAAACAAGATGGAAAGGAGAAGATCGCAGAGAACTGAGGAAAGGGTACCGGTTGTACTGGAGTGGGAACAGTGAAGGAAGGAGCAGCGGAGTAGGAGTAGTTGTGAGAGATGGAATGAAGGAAGAGGTAAAGGGAATAAGTGACAGGATCATGAAGATCAGAGTAACTGTAAAGGGAAGAAGCCTGGAGATAGCCCAGGTATATGCCCCTCAAGTTGGATGTACAGCTCAAGAGAAGGAAGACTTTGAGGAGGAGCTACATCAGCAGTAGAATGGTCAGAGCATCATTGTCATGGGAGATTTGAATGCACATGTAGGAAGTGAAAGGCAAGGATATGAAAATGTATTGGGAGCAGAAGGATGGGGTAGCAGGAATGAAGAAGGGAGAAAGTTGCTAGATTTTTGCAAGAGAAACGGTTTAGTGGTGGGCAACTCCTGGTTCCGGAAGAAAGAAAGCCACAAGGTAACGTGGTACAGCAGTGATTTAACAAAGAAATCTTTGGTAGATTACATGCTCTACGACTGGGAAATGAAGAGAAGTGTCAGAGATATAAAGGTAATACCATCAGAGGCCTTAGATAGTGACCACAGAATACTTGTAATGAACCTGGGAGTTGTTAAGGATAGCAAGAGGACAGAGTACCAAGAAAGGAGAATCAAAGTATGGAAACTCAAGGAAAAGGAAGTCAAGGAAGAATTCCAGAAGATAATAAGGGAAAGGATGCCAACATACTATCCCAAAACAGGGGAAGAGGAATGGAAGCAATTCAAAAACACAATGGTGGAAGCTGCAGTGGCAGTATGTGGAAGAACAAACAGAAAGCAGTGTAAAGAGACACCATGGTGGAATGAGAGAGTAAAAGAAGCTGTGGGAAGGAAGAACAAGGCTTTCAGAGTGTGGTTCCAGGAAAGAACTGATCTGGCAAGGGATGATTATAAGATAAAGAAGAAAGAAGCAAACAAGATTGTCACAGAGGAGAGGAAGAAGTGGATGGTAAAGTGGACAGAGATGATGGAGGAAGACAGCAGAGGAAATAAGAAAGTTCTTTATGGGATGGTCAAAAGTAAGAGAAGAGGTCTGCAAGAGGATGTGGTAATGATGGACAAAAACGGAAATGAGGTACACAACAAAGAGACACTGAAGACAGTGTGGAAAGAGTACTTTGAGGATTTGCTGAATCCAAATGGTCATAGGGAGGAAGACAATGTATTGGAAGATGGAGAAGACAACACAGGAATGGAAAAGGACCTGACTTGGAGAGAACTGGAAATGGCTATAGACAAGATGAAAGGAGGAAGGGCACCAGGTGTGGATGAAGTGAGTGTTGAAATGGTGAAGGCAGCAGGGGAGGTCGGGAAACAGTGGCTGTACCGTGTGATGAGGGTGATATGGAAGGAGAAAAAGACCCCAGAAGATTGGAAGAAAGGATTAATTGTCCCAATATTTAAGAAAGGAAGCAGAAAGGAGTGCAGAAATTACAGGGGAGTCACACTCATACCTCACTGTGCCAAGATATATGAAAAGATATTAGAAAGTAGAAAAAGCCAAAGTGGAGAGAAAATTGAGAGAGGAACAGTATGGATTCAGACCTGGGAGATCAACAGTGGATCTCATATTTTCAGTGAGACAGCTCCAGGAACACCACTACGAATTTGTAGAGGATCTGTTGATGGCCTTCCGGGACATCGAAAAGGCCTATGATAGTGTGTGTAGGGAGAAGGTTTGGAAAGCAATGGAAAACATGGGAGTGGAAAAAGAGACTGTAGGCAGAGTGAAGGAGATGTATTGTGGAAGTGTGAGTTGTGTGAAAGTTGGAGGGGAAAGAACAGACTGGTTCAGACAAATGAGTGGCCTGAAACAGGGTAGTGCGCTGTCACCCCTTCTCTTTATTGTGGTTATGGACGAGGTAATGACACGGATAGCAGGAAAGATAGGAGAAGATAAGATGAAAGCAATGGTGTTTGCAGATGATCTCATGGTCTGGTGAAACAAGGAGGAGGAAATTCAGGAGCAACTGAAGGCTTGGGAAGAAACAGTAGGAGAGTACGGATGGAAGTTCAACATCAGTAAATGTGAGATCCTGTTAACGACCAGGAAAAAGGACAGACCAATGAGTGGGATACCACTTGGAGGTGGACAGCTGAAGAAGGTGGAAAGTCTCAAGTACTTGGGAAGTATAGTGGAGGAAAATGGGAGAAATGACAAAGAGATTACGGAACGTGGCAGACAGGCAGAAGCATTTCTGAGAAGCATTAGGAGCTTAGTGTGGAATAAAGATGTCCCACAAAAAAGCAAGGAAGTGTTATACAGAAGCTACTATATCCCGATACTGACCTATGCTTCAGAAACGTGGACAATGAAGAAAAGAGACATAAGCAGAATACAGGCAGGTGAAATGAAGTTCCTGCGAAGTAGGATCGGAGTAACAGAGACAGGGTGAGGAATGAAAAGGTCAGGGAAATGGTGAAAGAGGAGCCCTTGCAAGTTAGGATTGAGACATCAAGACTGAGGTGGTATGGACACTTAAAGAGAATGGATGAGAAGAAGATTCCCAAGAGGATACATGAGATGCAGATGCAGAAGAATCGACAAAGGGGAAGACCAAGAGATAGATGGCTGAAAGGAGTGGAGGAATGTGTCATGAAGAGAGGCGAGGACTGGACCAGAGTGACAGCGGAGAGGTGGTGGGAAAAAAGAACTAAGTGGCGAGGCTTATGTTCCAAACAGACCCAGCCTAGGGCTGGAAACTGTACAAGATGATGATGATGATGATGAGTTTGTGGAAAAATTAAATGGCTTCATTAGAGCAACTTCTTCTTCTTCTGCTTTTACGGCCTCATTGGACCACTTCAGTCAATCATTTCTTGGTCCTCTTCTTCAGTAAGTTTCCTTTCCGAGTCGCCCAGTAGCTCTTCATTCGCTCTGATCTTCTCAGGCGTTCCTCATCTGTAAATACCCTTTTTACCGTATTGTGTTTGTCTATTTTAGCCTGAAATCTTATTTTTATATCTCTCAGTTTTTTTAATTTTGTTGTTTTGTTTTGCAAGTCATCCAAGGTTATTTCCAATTCTTTCATATCTTCTCTAATTTCCTTAATCCATCCTACTTGTTGTTTTATATTCCAAAGTTTCACTACAATTTTTCTAGATAACCTGGTTTCTGGTGTCCTCATGATGTGACCAAAGAAAGAAAGCCGTTTCTTCCGAATAGTATCAGTGATGGGCTCCAGTTCTCTGTATACCACTTCATTTGGTACTATCCGCCACTGTCCATCTTTTTGATATTTTTTATTTATGCATGTTCTAGCTATTCTTCTTTCTACTTTTAAAATTTTGTCGATTCTGTTTTTCTGAGTAACTTTAAAAAGAGTTTCACTTCCATAGGTCACCTCTGGTTGAACCACCGTCTTGTAATGTTTTAATTTTGTTGCGACTGATAGACATTTTCTTTTATATGTAGACCATGTTAATTTTTGGGCTTTTATCATTTTATTAGTTCTTTCTTGCCAAGCAGGTTTCTCATCCAAGTTGTAAGTTATAATTTCTCCTAAGTATTTAAATTGCTTCACTATTTTAACTTTCTTGTTATTTACTGTTATGTGATTGATTACAAGTGGATTTGCCACCATTATCTCTGTCTTTTCAAATGATATCAGAAGTCCAATTTTTTGTGCTATATTTTGTAGGCTTATTATTTGATTTCTGGCTTCTTGAATATTATTAGCCAATCCCAAGCAATTTAAGTCTATTTGATCTTTCTTGGTTCCAATTCTTATGTTCCTAGGATTTTCCCTGTACCATTCCCTCATTACATATTCCAAAGCACAATTGAAAAGTAGAGGCGATAAACCATCTCCTTGTCTTAATCCTGTTTTAATCGTAAACGGTTCAGATATTTCTCCTCTGAATTTTACTTTAGATTTGGTGTTTGTTAGAGTTAGTTTTATAATTTTTATTAATTTGGGATGAAGTCCGAAATTCCTTAGTATTTTCAACAATGAAGATCTATGTATACAATCATAAGCTTTTTTGAAGTCTACGAAGGTTATGAATTGCTGTTTTTGTCTACGTTTGTAGTAGTCCATTACTAATTTTAAGGTGATTATCTGTTCAGGGCAGCTTCGCCATGGCCGAAATCCACCTTGATATTCTCCTATTTCCAGTTCTAATTGATCTTTACAACGATTATATAGAATTCGTGACATGATTTTATATGCGATATCCAAAAGGGAAATTCCTCGATAGTTGTCAGGATTTGATTTTTCTCCTTTCTTGTGTAATGGATGTATTATAGCAGTAGTCCAATGGTCTGGCAGTTCTTCTTTGATCCAAATGTTCACTATGCATTGGTGTAATGCAATCTTCACTGGTTCTGCTGCATATTTCCACAATTCTGCAAATGTTTGATCTTCTCCACTCGCTTTGTAGTTTTTGAGCTCTCTCAGGGCTTTGTCGACTTCTTGGATTGTGGGTGGATTTATGTTTTCTGATGGTGTTTTAATAGTGGTGTCTTTATTTATTTGAAGCAGTTCTGGTGGATCTTCGCAATTTAGCAACTTGTTGAATGTTTCTGCTAAAATTTCTGTATTTCTTTTATTACTATGAGCTAACTCGCCATTTTTGTCTTTTAACATTAATGTTGGAGGTTCATATCTTTGTAGTTGTTTGCTAAAAATTTTGTAGTAATCTCTTGAGTTTGTTTTCGTGCTATTTGTTTCGATCATCAGAAGTATATCCTTTTGGTATAGCCGTTTAACCCCTCGTATTATTTTTTGAGTTATCTTCCTTTGTTTTATGAGATCCAAGTGTGATTCATCTGTTTTTTGACTCTGATACCGTAACCAGGCTTGATGTCTATCTTCCACTGTATTATCACACTCATCGTTCCACCATTGGTGTTTCTTCCTTGGATTTATTGGGGCTACTTGTTCAGCTATTTGTTTCAATTGGGGAACTATTTCCTCTAGATCATCTGTTATTTTAATATATCTAGTTCGTTCTTTGTATCCCTTGTTATTTATTAGTTTATGAGGGTCGTATGTTCTCGTCTTTTTTAGGTGAGTTTTTTTCTTTGTCAACGGGGTAAATTTAATTTTAATCTTTATCATGTAATGATCCGATCCAGTATTTATTTATTTATTTATTTATTTACATAGGTCCCAATGAGCCTGAGCTCGTATTAGGGACAATCAAGTAACATAGTTACAGCATGGCATATATATAATTTTTGTAACATTATTGTTTAATTTAATAGTAACTTATATTAGATTGCTAGTGACTAACTTTACAGAGATAATTCGGTATGATACATTGCATTGCTTAAGGCTATTGTACATGGGCTATTCATTCCTTAATAGGAAGTATTTTGTTTTCCTCTTAAATGTTTTTATAGAGAAACTTTCCCTTATGCCTAATGGTAGCGAGTTGTATTCTTTTATTATAGAGGACATAATTCCTTTAGTTCCAAATTTAATGGATTGGGAATGGCTGGTGAATATTTGATTTACTCCTCTTGTTGCATAATGATGAATGTCATTTGCATGGGTAAAATGGATGTGTGTGTGTATCAATTTGTTTTCTAATTTGTATACAAATACTGTTGCTGACATAGCTATTTGTTTTTGCAGTGGCATAATTTTAGTTCTTGAGTATAATTCATTTGAGGGTGTGAGCCAAGGAAGTCCAAAGATAGATTTTATAGCACGTTTCTGGAGTATCTCAAGTTCTTTTATCACCTCCTTCTTACAATATCCCCATATGAAATTCATGTACATTAGATGTGAATGTATCAGAGCAAAGTATATATTTTTCAATTGTTGGCTAGTAAGACAGCTATATCTTAATCTGAAAATAATACCAATTAAAGGGCTGATTTTATGTTTTACATTTTCTACATGATTTTCCCAGGTTAGTGTACTATCTAGTGTGATACCTAAGTATGTTGCCGATTAACCCTTTCTATTTCTTTGTTGGCTATGTTGACTATGTTTGTGGTCTCAATCTTGTATGATGGTTTATGGAAGAATAAATATTTTGTTTTAGTGATATTGATAACCATTTTGTGTGCTCTCAACCAATCCACCAGCTTATTGAGATCATAATTAATATTTAGCATAATTTCCTGTTCAGATGTTCCCAGATAGAGTATAAAAATATCATCTGCAAATAGTTTAAGCTTGCCTTTCAATTCTAATAATACTAGATCATTAATATAGGCCAAGAAAAGAACCTTGAGGTACTCCTGTGTCAATTCTCATTTGAGATCCTTTTACATTATCGATTGCAACATATTGTTTTCTGTTAGTGAGGTAGTTCTTGAACCACTCATGTGCCACTCCTCTGATGCCTGCAAATTCTAGTTTATTAAGGAGAATCTTATGGTTAACCAGATCGAATGCTTTTTGAAGGTCAATTAGTACACCAGCAGCTAGTTTGTTTTCATCTAATGCCTTTTCTACATCAGTTACTACTTCAAATATAGCACTATCAGCTCCTCTATTTGGAATAAACCCATATTGGCAGTTTGCAAAGTAATCATTTTTCATGAAGAAATTCATAAGTCTTCGTTTAACAACGCTTTCTAGAACCTTGCTGATGGCAGATATAATATTAATGGGTCTGTAATTTGATGGGTGGGTTTTGTCTCCTTTTTTGTAGATCGGGACCACCCTAGAGACTTTACAGGCATCGGGGAATATACCAGTCATCAGTGAAAGATTTATTATTTTGACAAGATATGGTGTAAGGCTCTCAAGACACAATTGTAGCATGACATTAGTAGTGTTGTCCTCACTTATATTGTTTTTGTGTTTTAGGGAGTTTATAATTGATTGTATTTCATTAGCATCAGTAGGTAACATAAAGATTGTCTTAGTGCTTGTAGTATTTTTATAGCTTGCAATGTCCGAGGTAGAACCGTTTCCTTGATTTTCCCATATACTGTTAGCAATATTGACATAATATTTATTAATTTCATCACATATATTTTCCTTTTTTTCGACATTTGTGCCATCGACTATAAGTTTAACAATTTCATTTTTCCCCTTCTTTGGCCTATTTAACATCTCATTAACAACACTCCACACTTCCCTCTGATTATTTGCATTTTGAATTTTTTGGTCAAAGTAGTTTCTTTGTAGGTTTCTCTTAAGTTTTGTAACTTGGTTGCTAATAATTTTATATTCTTCTAAAATTTCTGCAGATGGATTTTTAACTTTGGTTTTTGTATATATCTTATCTTTCCTGTGTATTAGTGCTAAAAGATCTTGTGTGATCCAGGGTTTTATTGGTGGGGCACTTGGCTCCTTATTCGTATATTTCATAGTACAGGCTTCTATTCCTTTATTAATAAAATCACAGAATTTATTGTAGTAGTCATTGATGTTAGTTTCATTGCATACAAATTCTTGAGTTATTAAATATTTATTAAGTTTTTTGTAGTTTATTTTATCCTTTTCTATTGGCCTATCATCACATATTGAGTTCCTGTTTATCTTTTTGTTTCTCATTTCACAGATTAGTAAATGGTGATCACTCAAATCATTATCAATATTGTAGACATTACATATTTTGTCACAGTCGTTCACCAATACATGATCAATTAGAGTAGAGCTAGTTTGTGTTACACGAGTTGGATATTTTGTATTACATAAGACTAGACCGTATGATTTGACTAGGTTAATATAACTACTAGTATATCTGTCCCCAAATAATAGATCGATATTCATATCACCTAGTATTATAACAGGATTCGTTGAGTAAGAACTAATAATTACTTCGAGATCAGTTAGAAAGTGTGGAATGTTGCTTTTATGAGGGTTATAAGCAGTGATTATATTGTATTCTTGATGGCCTTTTCTCACAGTAATGTGCAGTATGCTGTGGGTGGAATTTATTTCCTTTACAAGGGTACTGCTACATTTGTTTGAAATATACAAAGATACTCCCCCTCCAGTTTGCTTTCTAACTATGTGATATGCAACATATTTCTTAATATTGAAAAACATTTTTGTTTGTTCTGTTAACCAATTTTCTGAGATTGCTAGGACATCTACACCTTTGATTCTGTCTAACATTATTTGGATATCATCGAACTTGTTTTTTATGCTATGGGCATTTATGTGTAAGCATTTTAGTGTACTGGTATCGGTTATTATCTGTTTACTGTCCTTAATTTTATAATAATCGCTAAGTGTATTACAGTTACACATTTCAGAAGAAAACATTATATCTTCTTCTTCATTTCCCGTTTCCAGCTTCCTGGGTCGGGTTGTGAATCAAGGACCTCCAACGTTGCCTGTCTCTCCACCACTCCTCTCCCCCTTTAAGTACATCTTCAGGTTTTCCTCCCTTCTTCTCCACGCACTCCCACACTGTATCTGCCCATCTCTTTCGGGGCCTTCCGCGCGGTCTCTTCCCCGAAACCTTTTCCAGAAAAGCTTTCTTTGGCACTCTCTCCTCTCCCATTCTCATCATATGTCCATACCACTTTAACTTGGTTGTTTCTATCCTGTCCTGCAGCTTCAAGATTCCTGTCCTCCTTCTTATCTCCTCGTTTCTGATTTTATCTCTTCTGGTCTTCCCTTCTATACCTCTTAGGAATTTCATCTCCGCTGCTTGTATTCTACTCTCCTCTCTTTTTGTAGTGGTCCATGCTCCAGCTGCATATGTTAGTACGGGTCCATAATAGGTTGAATATAATACCTGCTTACATTTCTTTGGGACATCTTGGTTCCACAGAATACCCCTAACACTCTGGTAGAAGCTGTTCGCTTGTTGTATTCTCTTTCCAATTTCCTCAGTAATCTTTCCATCTTCTGTGATCACACTTCCCAAGTACTTGAAACTTTTCACCACTTCTAGAATTTTTCCGTTCACTTCTATCTTTCCTCTTCCCTCCTTACTTCCCCTTGACATCACCATTGTCTTGCTCTTCTCTATGCTAACTTTCATCCCAAACTTCTCAATCTCTTGGTTCCATACATCTACTTGTTTTTGTACTTCCTTTTCATCCTCACCCCATATCACTATATCATCTGCAAACAGCATGGCCTTTATTGCCTCTTGTCCCAATCTCTGTTTGACATTCTTGTGGATTTCATCCATGACTATGATGAATAGTAAGGGGGACAATACACTTCCTTGACGGAGACCCGTTTCCACCTTGAACCATTCTGTTTCTCCTATAGTGGTCTTTACGCTACTGACACAATATTTGTACATAGCTTTCAGCATTTGCACTTCTGCACTGTTAACTTGCCTTTTTCTTAATACATCCCACACCACCTGTCTAGGCACACTGTCATAAGCTTTCTCAATATCAATAAAAGTCATCACCATGTCTTTTCCAAACTCCCATCTTTTCTCCATCATATGCCTTAGTGTAAAGATTAGATCAAAAGTTGATCGGTCTCTCCTAAAACCATACTGTTCTTCCATCTCTCCATCTGTCTGCCTCCTCAGTCTACCTTCCAATACTCTCTCAAAGATCTTGGCTACATGGGCAATAAGGGTGATCCCTCTGTAATTGTTACATTCCTTTTTGTCACCTTTCTTAAAAAGTGGGATAATTAAACCCTTTCCCCATTCTTCTGGGATCTCTTTCTTCTTCCAAATTATTCTAAATAATCTATACAGCCACTGCAACCCTACTGGTCCTGCTGCTTTTATCATTTCTGTGGTCACCTCATCCACTCCAGGTGCTTTGCCACTCTTCATCTTCTTTATGGCTTCCTCTATTTCTAGCATAGATATCTCCTTTTCTTGTTCTTCTTCTTCCTCCATTGTTCCTTCTTGTTCCCTTTCTTCATCCAGTTCAATGTGTTTAACATTCAGTAGCTTTGAAAAGTATTCTTCCCATCTTTTCAATATACCATCTCTTTCATACAATATCTGTCCCGCTTCAGTTTTTACAAATTTTGTGTTTTCCCTACCTTTCACACTGTTTTTTACTAGCCCATATAGAACCTTTTTACTTCCTTTGATATCCTCCTCTAGAGTTTCAGTGAAACTTTCCCAGCTTTTCCTTTTTTCTTCTTGTACAATCTTTTGACATGCCTTCTTGGCTTCTCTATATTTTTGCCATTTCTCTGCATCTTTGCTGCATATCCACTTTCTCCATGCCATTTGTTTTTCTTTAACTGCTTCCTTTACCCTGTTGTTCCACCAAGGAGTCTCCCTTTCCTTTTTCCTCCCTGATAATCTTCCACAAGTGTTTACTGCACACTTCACAAATCCATTCTTAAAACATGTCCATTCCATTTCTATGCTTTTTGCTTCATCTTTGGGAATTTCCTGTTTTAGTTCCTCTTGAAACTTTTCCATTACCTCCTTCTCTTTTAGTTTCCATACCTTTATTTTTCTTTCCCTTTTTTCTACTAGTTTTGTGATTTTACCAAGCCTTACTTTGGCTATCACCACTTTGTGGTCTCCTTCAAAATCTCCTCTGGGCATAGCTGTCACATCTACTAACTGTCTTTGTTTATCCTTTTCCACCAGAATAAGGTCAATCATTGTCTTTGTCTTCCTGTCTCCCCATCCATACCTAGTTATTTTTTGCGAGTTCTTTTTCCTAAACCACGTATTTCCAACAGTTAATCCATTCCTCCTACAGAAATCTACTAACAGGTCTCCTTCTTCATCCTGATTTCCATAGCTAAACGGGCCAATAATCTCTTCTTTTCCCTGTCTATCTGTTCCCACATGTGCATTCATGTCTCCCATTATTATCACTTCTTTGTCTTCTATACACTTTTCCAGCTCTTCTAGAAACTCTTCTAGACATTCATCTACCTTCCCTGTTTGGGGAGCATAAACCTGTATAAAATCTTTTGTACCACTCTCAAGTCCAAGCCTGACTTTGATAATCCGGTCACTAATCGGGTCAATTTTTTCAACATACTGGTCTAGGTCCTCTCTCAATATGACACCAACGCCATTCGTTGCCTTCTGTCCTCCACTCCAATATAATCTGTACCCTTTCCCTTTCTTCACTTCTTTTCGCCCTTTCCCTTTCCATTTCGTTTCACTCACTCCCAGCATCGCTATATCTTTCTTCTCCATATAATCAACCAGCTCTTCTACCTTTCTATTGAGTGTCATGACATTAATGAAACCAACCTTCGTTACGTCTGGTAGCCTACTTCTCACAGCTCCCCCAGGACACCGGGAGCTGCGCGTCGCCTCCGGGGGACGCCCTAGCTGTTTCCGAGGCCTCAATTCACAAACTTTCAGTTACACTCGGTTAATTCTAGTGTATTATTATTTGCATTACCTAAAAAATTTAATTTCTGTAATTCTAGTTCCATATGGGATAATACTTAGTAGATATCTTACTATTCCATAGATTTTAGTTTGAGAGGGCGAGTTAATCCAGTATTTCAGCACTTGATATAAGCTTTGAGGGTCCATTTTGATTTTTCTGAATGTATATTTTGCAGTCTCTGACCCAAGTTGCAAAGATTTTTCCCTGTTGTCTCAATTCACGGCACTTTTTGGCGATGGTTTCATTTCTTGGGGTCAGGTGTTCATATATATATATATTACCACCATCACTGTAACCAATTTCACTCGTCTTCAGGGTCTTTTTTTGTCTTCTGCTACTGAGAATCTCTTCCTTCTTCCACCTATTATTAAATTTCACAATTATCGGTTGAGGCACAGGCTTTGCTGACGGGAGGCGGAGAGCTGCGTCTATGTTTGCCCTGGTGATTTCAACTCCTAACGTCTTGCCAATGTCCGAGATTTTGTGAAATACATCCTCCTCTCTTTCAGTGGGTATTCCATACACTATCAAGTTGTTCTTGCGCTGGTACTGTTTTAGTTCCTCCAATTCATTGATAGCTCTAGATGCTGCCATTTCTGCATCCTTGACGGTTTTTCTCTCTTTCTTCAGAGTTTCAATTTCCCGGTGGAGTTGATCATACTTTTCTGATAAGAAAGTTGCTAGTTTTCTTACCTCGTGGTTTTCTTCTCTCATCGCCGAAAGGGATTCCTCAAGTATCTGTTCCTCTCAGAACTTTCACATTGTAGATCTCCCTGTGATAGTTCTTATCCATACAAACATGATCTAGTTGCCATTCACCTTTTTTCCAATCTGGATGTTTCCAAGTTTTGAGTTTATTTGGTCTTCTCTTGAAGTAAGTTGATTTGGAGATCATATCATGGTTCCTGCAAAATTCCACCAGTCTTATGCCATTCATGTTTGTTCTTCTCTGTGCTGGCCATTTTCCTATTATGTCTCTATATCTTTTTTCCTTTCCTAACTGGGCATTGAAGTCTCCAATTAAAATTTTGGTGTGACTTATTTATGTTTGTTGCTGTCTGATCTAAAAGCTCCCAAAATCCCTCCACATCATCTTTGTGTTCTTTCTTATTATTTTTATCATTAGTTGGGGCATGGGCATTTAGGATGGTATATGTTCTATTTGCAGCTTTTAGAGTTAGTGTCGATAGCCTAGGGGATAATGCTTTAAATTCTATGATGGATTCAATTATTTTGAGATTGACGACAAATCCTGTTCCGAATTGTGGACATTGCTTCATTACTCTTTTTCCTGGTATTCCCTTGTAAATTCTATACCCTTGTGATTCTATTGGTTCCTGATCGGTGTTTCTCATTTCTTGAAGCCCGGTTATTAGAATCCCTTTGCGATCCATTTCGTCTGTCAAAATTTTGAGTTTTCCTGGCTGTATGATGGAATTTACATTGTGTGTTGCTATATAGTTTATCTGTCCTATCTTCAGTCTAAATTTGGGTTTTCTATCTGTCGGGGGTATTTTTAGATGCTCCGACTCATCTAGGGTATCTTTCAGGTGACTGCCCACCGTATCCGAATGCAGTCTAGGTGGATTATTCCTTAAAAGATTTCCTTCCATGTTTGACTTTCAAACAAAGCAAGCTCCGAGTTACAACTGCGGTTGTTAACCGTAGAGGTTGTTGTGTGTTTGGTCCGCGAGAGCTATTTTATTTTGCTCAAGTCCGCCGGCAAGCCGGTGAGGACCTCTCTATCCGCCACCTGGGACGCGCCACGTCGGAGTATCACCTCTCCGCCTGCTACGACACCGTAGTAGGTTCGTGGCAACATTGGTAGAGAATAACATTCCTGCTCAGGCTTGGTTTATTAACATTGTCAGAGAAAAAAAACAAAAGGACCTACGTCATTTACTGTTCAGTCTTGGCTGATCATCCTTTCAATAAACGCAACATCGTCTTCAGACAAAAATTTATACAGGCTTCTTATATCGTTTACTTTCATTTGGTTGATGACCAGTTGAGCGGTCCTTCCAATGGTGAATTTTTATTGTCTGTAAGGACATTTCCAAATGCGAAAAAGGTTGAAATTTGCAGTGAAATCGCAAGAACACAAAACAGGACCACCTCTCATAGATTTTATGATTACACCAGCAGTAGTGCCCGGCTTCACTGGTGGATTTACACACATCAAAAAAAGTTTTGCATCACCTCGGTTCCCAGATCTCCGGCATATAGACGTTGACTGTGTATATTGTATCCAAGATACAGTCCCTTTGACTGTTCATAGATGTCACTAAAACTGCTCAAAGATGTAAACAACCATGCATGAGCAGGGCCTATTAGACGGAGGGGGTACGACAGCCGATCAGTTCCAGTCATTCCACCAGGACGAAGGTACGCTGCTCATGTTGTCTGTAGTTCTACCATGCCTAGAAGGTCAATACCGCAGTTCGATCGCGTCCGCATTGTTACTTTGTGTCAAGAAGGGCTCTCAACAAGGGAAGTTTCCAGGCGTCTCAGAGTGAACCAAAGCGATGTTGTTCGGACATGGAGGAGGTACAGAGATACAGGAACTGTCGATGACAGGCCTCGCTCAGGCCGCCCAAGGGCTACTACTGTAGTGGATGACCGCTACTTACGGATTGCCGCTCGGAGGAACCCTGACAGCAATGCCACCATGTTGAATAATGCGTTTCGTTCAGCCACAGGACGTCGTGTTTCAACTCAAACTGTGCGCAATAGGCTGCATGATGCGCAACTTCACTCCCGACGTCCATGGCGAGGTCCAGCTTTGCAACCCCGACACCATGCAGCGCGGTACAGATGGGCCCAACAACATGCTGAATGGACCCCACGGAATTGGCATCACGTTCTCTTCACCGATGAGTGTCGCATATGCCTTCAACCAGACAATCGTCGGAGACGTGTTTGGAGGCACCCTGGTCAGGCTGAACGTCTTAGACACACTGTCCAGCGAGTGCAGCAAGGTGGTGGTTCCCTGATGTTTTGGGGTGGCATTATGTGGGGCCGACGTACGCCACTGGTGGTCATGGAAGGCTCCGAAACGGCTTTACGATACCTGAATGACATCCTCCGACCCATAGTGCAACCATATCGGCAGAATATTGGAGAGGCATTTGTCTTCATGGACGACAATTCTCGACCTCATCGTGCACATCTTGTGAATGCGTTCCTTCAAGATAACGACATCGCTCGACTACAGTGGCCAGCATGTTCGCCAGACATGAACCCTATCGAACATGCCTGGGATATGTTGAAAAGGGCTGTTTATGGACGTCTTGACCCACCAACCACTCGGAGAGATTTACGCCGAATTGTCGTTGAGGAGTGGGACAATTTGGACCAACAGTGTCTTGATGAACTTGTGGATAGTATGCCACGGCGAATACAGGCATGCATCAATGCAAGAGGACGTGCTACTGGGTATTAGAGGTAGTGGTGTGTACTGCAATCTGGACCACAAAT
Source organism: Meconema thalassinum (assembly GCA_946902985.2). NCBI lineage: Eukaryota > Metazoa > Arthropoda > Insecta > Orthoptera > Tettigoniidae > Meconema > Meconema thalassinum. Next base: position 185,813,566 of record OX336393.1, read on the forward strand.
GCTGAAAATCTAGCTGTATGATGGTACAACATGCAATGTGTGGGTCTCATGAGCAATAAAACGAGCTGAAATGTGGTTTGTGTTGATCTCTATTCCCTTTGTATTTAACGGTTCCGGAACTTTTGGAACCGAGGTGATGCAAAACTTTTTTTGATGTGTGTATTTGTTTTATGGATGATAATGAATACTGCTACAGAACTACCACATGATACTTGAACTAACAGAAAAAATATACAATATAACTTTCTGTGGTGGTGGTAGTGCGTGTGATAAGTAGTACAGTTTAATGGATCCAGGTCTTTTTCCCGTAATGATAATGATAATAATGAACAGGGAAACGGCTATTTACTAACTACAGAACTGTCATATGTAATTTAAAAACGAATTGAAAAATATGATTAGAAAGAGGAATAAGGGAAATAAAAGACACTGCCTAGGGCCTATATCTCATTGGCTGTTAGAAAAGTAGAGACCAATAGTGTCGTCATTTGTCGCATAGCACAGTAGAAAAATAATCAGAACACTTTGGAAAACTTTGGCTGTCCCGAGCTCCTGAGGTAGCAATAGTGTTATTTATCCCCACGTAGCGCTCAAGGATGATCGGATTTAATGAAAGTAAATTTGAAAGCACCAACACTTATTGCAGCTGATAACCCCAATGTACTGCACCATCACCATTGCACTTATACAGAGGCATAATATTTTCATTATGATAACTGTTTTAGGGGGCCTAAGAAATCTTTATGCACCAATTACTCCCCGTAACCGCAATTTATAAGCAGCGCAAGATGTAACTATTTTTGCAATTCTGCACCAGAACATAGGTAGGGGGGCGTGATGCAGCCCGCATTGCCAGCCAACAATGGACTTATTAAAATATTCTTACAGTTGCACTACTACAGACATGAATGGTTCCAGGACCTTTAAACGTGGTTTTCAAGTTCCTCTTGTCTGTTATTCTAAATGTAAGGAATGGAATAGGTTCTCCAAAATATGAAGTGGACAGTGTTACCAGTAGGGTTTCAAAGGGTATGTAAAATTCGGTGCAATTAGGTGAAACGGTGCAGATTTGAACTATAGGGCCTAGATGCGGGGAATGGAGGGGTCTGTCCGAAGTTTCAAGTGGACAGTGTTACTCGTAGAGTTCCAAAGGGTAAGAGCATAAAGTTTGGTTCAGATCGGTGAAACGATGTAGATTTGTGCGAAAGGGCCTAAATGCATGGAAAGGAGTGGTCTGCCCAAAATTTCATGTAGACAGTGCTACTCGTCGGGTTCCAAAGGGTAAGTATGTAAAATTTGGTTCAGATCTGTGAAACAGTGTAGATTTGTGCCAAAGGACCTAAATGCGGGGAAATTTAAAGTGGACAGTGTTACCTGCAGCGTTCCAAAGGGTAAGTATACAACTTTTGGTTCAGATCAGTGAGACTGTGTAGAATTGTGCCAAAGGGCATAAATGCAGGGAAAGGAGGGGTCTGTTTGAAATTTAACATGGACAGTGTTACCCGCAGGGTTCCAATGGGTAAGTATACAAATTTTGGTTCAGATCGGTGAAACGGGTGTAGATTTGTGCCAAAGGGCCTAAATGCAGGGAATGGAGTGGTCTGTCCGAAATTTAAAGTAGACAGTATTACTCGTCGGGTTCCAAAGGGTAAGTATACAAATTTTGGTTCGGATCGGTGAAACTATGTAGATTTGTGCCAAAGGGCCTAAATGCAGGGAATGGAGTGGTCTGTCCGAAATTTCAAGTGGACAGGGTTACCCACAGGGTTCCAAAGGGTAAGTATACAAATTTTGGTTCAGATCGGTGAAACGGTGTAGATTTGTATACCTAACAGACAGACAGACAGACAAACTTTGAGTTTTATATACTGCATTATTGTGAATGGCACTTCGTTTCTGGATACTGGCTTGCTCAAAAAGAATGTTCTTCTTCTACTTAGCGTTTTCCCGCATGTGCAGGGTTCGCTGTCCAGATCTTGGCTCGCCACTTGTTACGATCACGAGCATCATAAGGTGTTAGGCTGAGCACCGTCATATCAGCATTTATCGTATCATGCCAGCGCTGTTTGGGTCTCCCATGTGGTCGTTGCCCATTGATAGGGACCGAAAAAAATCGCATTTGCGATAAATGCGATTTTTTGTAATATGTGTTAAAACCATTTTTTAAATAGTTTTAAGGTGTTCTGAAGCACTGTGGTACCTAAATTCAAAATGTGACAAAATGCGAATTTTGACCAAAATGCGAAATTAGCACAAATATGCGATTTTGGTGCGTATTCTGCGAAAATTTGTTATTTTAGTGGCGAAAACCACATATTTCGGCGAAATCATGAGAAATACTGCAAATATGACGCATATCTTTTTCAACCGCTCTAATCGATATACCGTATTTGCTCGCGTATATCTCGCCCCCGCGTATATCTCGCACCCCATGTTTTTAATTGAAATTTCAGGGGGGAAAAGTACTCGCATATATCTCGCATTCATTACTGACACCGTCATATAAGTGACCGTAATAACCTTCAGGTAGAAACACGTTCGATTTAGCGCGCCACAACAGTCGTCATTGTCCAAGAACTTACCCGAAGCGATACTAACAGGAAGAGCGAGCAACAACGAGTTGATCCGAACTTCGATACGAGCCGATTAAGGATCGAGGCGCCGCGTGCAAGCAAGACCAACTACAATCCTCAGACCTTAATGTAGAAAAAACATGGCAGCGATGGTTGCCCTACCAATAGCTAAGATCATGTCATCGGGCTTGTCACAGTTCGTGTAAATTATTATTTTTACTCACCTAATATCATAAAAGATATCGCAAGACGAGACAAGGTTCCGAAGAAATATGCATCAATAATTTAGACTTACCTGAATTAATTTATCTATATAGTGCTGGCCTCGAATTATAGGTTTCGTCTTCACCCAAGGGGCAGCTACAATAGTCTCACTGTTTCTGTGGTTGAATAAGACGCTTTTTGGCGAGTTATCACGATTTGTATTTAAGTTCAGTAATTATAGATTAATATTATTAGCAAAAAATCAAACAGATTCTGAAGTAGGAGAGAAGAAAGTACCCGGTTACTGAAGTGCTGTCCCAGCACATGCAGAGTATTTGTGTACACAATCGGAATGAGAATAGTTGCCTGAAATAATCGAACCAACACCATAGAGATACAATTCAATTAAGACCTCTCGTGGAATTGTCTAAAATCTCGGGTAAAACATCACACCGAATTAGTTGATTAAAATATGCAAAGAAGTCGTCGTGTGGATATCTCAACATAATTATGGAGAATACTACACACAAGGGACACGATAATATGTTACCATCTAACCTATTAAACATTCGCTGTTACCGTTTGGAATAGTTGTACGCTGTAAATAGTTGATTTAGTAAAGTACTATAAAATAAAATTAACACCATACTTAAAACTCACAAATTTTCTGCAGAAATGACACACAGAAAGCCTATGGAGATTTCAGATGAGTTGAGAAAATCCCGATCTGAAAGAATGAAAAAGTACTGGAAAGAGCGCAAGAACCAAGCAGTACTACCTTCAAAGAAGAAGTGATTGTGGAACGACTCAAGTGGTCCAATGTGACCAATCAAGATTAATAATAATAATAATAACTATAGGTTGGAAAGCACCATCTCCCTCTTACGGAATTACCGCGGCACACCATCTCGCAATATAAGAACATAATTGGCAAGGTACTCACAACACTTTATTACACACATCATAATAAAAATAACTTGCAAGCTGTAAGAATCACAAAAGAATGAATAATGACGGAACACAATGAGTTCACTGTTTGGCACAGGGGGAACATCTTCCTTAACCGATAAAAGAGTTCACTGTATTATTTGGCGTGTATACAAGGCAGTGTAAAACATCTGCCAGACTGGTAAGGATTTACGGAGGCACATATTGCTGAGCGTTCAAGATAACGTCAATGGTTTGGTCTAGCCGTAGATGCTCATTGCGTTTTCCCTTTACGTACTTAAGTTCGGCACTAATGAAGTGTACTAAGCTATTATTATATTGCCACTAACTAGCAAATCATTGCGGTGTATATTCTTGAGTCACTTCTATTATGCTTTAGTCTTAGGTACTTCAACTTCATACTTAACATCCGAAGTAAATGACACAATGCCATCGGTTGACTGGACAATCATCACACAAATGAACCAGTCCATATTAAGCGAATTATCACATATTTACATACGATTGCAGTACATTAACGCGAACTGGACTTTACAGACATACAGAAGACACTAAAAATTACAGACGAGCGACAGTTTATCACAACTTTCATCAAACGAAGCTAATCAAAGCTAAATAGTGTATCCCAGCAACGAATGTAAACAAACAATATGCCGGGGCTTCAGCATACGCCATTTTCACACTTTCGAGACCTGCATTAAGGTCTGAGTATTGTAGTTGGTCTTGGTGCAAGCATACGGCGCTGCGTGAGTGTTAGCACGCTGTACATCGTTCGCCGCGTCTTCGGCCAAGATTGGCTAAATTTGTCGCCTTGAGACACGTTCGAATTAGCGATTAGCACGCCACAACAGTTGTGCAAATAGGCCTACTGTTACATCGCAGGGAAACGCAGTTCAGTCTTCTCGAATCTCAATGATTTCGTCTTTACGCATTGCGTCGCATCAGAGCTCGGCCGCGTGCAAGCATACGGCGCAGCGTAAGTGTTAGCACGCTGTACATCGTTCGCCGCGTCTTCGGCCACGGTTGGCTAAATTCGCCACCTTGACACACGTTCTAATTAGCGATTAGCGCGCCACAACAGTTGCGCAAATAGGCCTACTGTTACATCGCAGGGAAACGCAGTTCAGTCTTCTCGAATCTCAATGATTTCGTCTTTACGCATTGCGTCGCATCAGAGCTCGGCCGCGTGCAAGCATACGGCGCAGCGTGAGTGTTAGAACGCTGTGCATCGTTCGCCGCGTCTTCGGCCACGGTTGGCTAAATTCGCCGCCTTGAGATACGTTCGAATTAGCGATTAGCGCGCCACAACAGTTGCGCAAGTAGGCCTACTGTTACATCGCAGGGAAACGCAGTTCAGTCTTCTCGAATCTCAATGATTTCGTCTTTACGCATCGCGTCGCATCAGAACTCGGCCGCGTGCAAGCATACGGCGCAGCGTGAGTGTTAGCACGCTGTACATTGTTCGCCGCGTCTTCGGCCACAGTTGGCTAAATGCAATTCAAACCCAGATGAAAGAAAGTGAAAAATGTGATATCATACTTGCATTAACTGCAGTTCAGACAGAGTTCAGCATATTTGTAAATACTGTTTTGTGGACCCCAACGAACAATGTTGATAGCGAGCGTGTGTTGTCCCATTACAACACAGTGGTTACAGACAGACGGTACAATTTGAAAGAAAGCAATGCTGAACTACTGACAATGCTTTTGTTTGAGGACTATAACTGCACTTCATAACCATGAAGTCGTTAAAATAATATTACAATGTGATGATTTTTAACTTTGTAAATAGATGCTAATTTTGAAGAAAATAGATGCTAATTTTGAAGAAAATAGATGCTAATTTTGAAACAAATAGATGCTAATTTTTCCGGTCCCTACCCATTGATTTCCAAGCACAGGGTAGAATTGGCTACTGTTCCTGGTGCAGCACGTAGGACGTGACGGTACCATTGGAGACGTTTTTGCCGAGCCTTCTCAGTGATGGGTGAAATGCCCATTTGCTGGCAAATTATGTCGTTTCATACATGGTCCAGGAGTGTGATGCCCATTGACCAACGGAGCATACGCATTTCCATGCTGTGTAGTTGGCGCACTGTAGCTCTGTCAGTTGGTCGACATTCAGCGCCATACAAAGCAACAGGACGTAGTATCATGCGATATATTTTGGATTTCTGATATAGTGGCATCCTTCTGTCGCAGAGTACACCTGTAACTTCCCTCCATCTCATCCAAGTTGCGTTTATCCTGCTTCGCACTTCATCACCTATCTCACCATCAGATTGTAAGCGAGATCCTAGATACCTGAAGCTTACGGTCTTAGCTAATGTCTCTCCGTCAACTTGAATGGAGCCATTGCTTGTGATGGTACCAAGGTATTCGGTCTTCTTTTCATTCAGTCTGAGACCATATTGCGAAAGACGGCTGTTCCAAACTTCAACTTGATGCTGCAGTCCTCCTCTGGTGGTATCAGCAAGTGCAACATCATCTGCGTATAAGGGAGTCCAAGGAACACTCCTTTGCAGGTCTCGTGTGATTGTGTCCATGACTAGGATAAAGAGCAATGGGGACAATTAGGATCCCTGGTGTACACCAACTTTCATTGGGAAGCTCTCCGAGGAGCCGACGGCGCAACGTACACAACTGGTGGTGTTTGTGTATAGCATCTTAATCCAGCTGATAAGCATTTCTGGTACACCATGATCACGAAGTGCATACCAGATCAGACGATGTGGAACACGGTCAAGAGCCTTTTCAAGGTCAAGGAAGGCGATATGCAGTGACTGTTGTTTCTCACGGTGCTTTTCAATGAGCATTCTGGCAGCAAAGATTGCATCAGTCGTTCCAGCACCCTTGACGAAACCACACTGGTTGGTACTAATGCTGATGATGTCTCGCAGTCGTCGATCGAGAATTCACTAAAAAATCTTCATTGTGTGCAACAGGAGGCGTAATGGACGGTAATTACTACATTCTGCAGAGTCACCTTTCTGCTTGAAGATCGGTACAGTGATGCTTGTAGTCCAGTCACTGGGAATAGTTCTACAGTAAACTATAGCATTGAAAAAGTTTGTCAGCCAGTTGATCGTGGGTTGTTCTGATTCCTGCAACTTCCAGAAGTCTGCCGGAAGGTCATCTGGGCCTGGCGCTTTTTGATTCTTCATACTCCTGATGGTGCTGGTGACTTCATCTGATGTGATGTGAAAGATAGGGCCTTCTGTTAGATTACCTCCTGGAATTGGAGGATGTGGGAACTCAATGTTGGAAATTTCTGCGAAGTGCTGTTGCCAACGTTTGAGGATGTCCTGTTTGTTCTGTAATCGCTGACCATCTTTGCCTTTTATACAAACATAGTGCTCAATGTCAAGTACTGACTTTGCTCTAGCCTTGGTCAGCCTGAAGATAGTTTTCTCTCCTTCCTTTGAGTCCAATGTTGTGTACAGATCACTATAGTGACTGTGCCTGGCTTCAGCGACAGCTTTCTTAGCCTCACGTTTGGCAATGGCATACCTCTCCCTGTTCTTTGGAGTCTGTTGTGAGATCCAGTTTCTATATGCCTTCTTCTTAGCATGCACCTTATCTTGGACTTCGACTGTCCATAGCCACGTTTGCTTATCAATGCGGCGGGAACTAGGTTTTGTTGTACCCAGGGTTGCTGTGGCGGTTCCGGTGATAGATTTGCATAATGTGGTCCAAGTTTTGTCAATCGCATTCAGGTTGACAGGAGGAAAATTTACATTCTCTGCTAACGTCTCCTTTTGGTCTTTAAGCTTCCACCATTTAATCTTCACCGGAGCATTTATCCCACTGCCTCTACTATGTTTAGGGATCCTTAAATCTGCTGTGAGTAGCTTATGTTGAGGGGCTACACAGTCAGATGGTATGACTTTCACATCTAAAACTAATCGGAGATCATAGCGTCGAATAAGAATAAAATCAATTCGGCAGCTATAGTCACCACTGGTGTAAGTGATGAGGTGGTTAATGCGCTTTTTGAAAAACGTGTTGTCATTAGCCAAGTCATCTCATCATCATCATCATCATCTTGAGCAGTTTCCAACCGCTGGTCGGGTCTGCTTGGAACATAAGCCTCTCCATCGTTTCCTGTCCATCCACCATCTCTCGTCATTTACTGTGTCCCAGCACACTCCTCTTTCCTCCCCACTCTTCTTAACTCCTTTTGTCCATCTGTCCCTTGGTCTTCCCCTTGGCCTCCTTCCCGTCATTTCCATTCCAAACATCTTCTTCGGTATCCTCTCCTCTTGCATCCTCCTCACATGTCCATACCATTGTAGCCTAGATCGCTCTATTCTATTTTGCAATGGTTCCTCTCTTACCATCTCCCTAACTCTCTCATTCCTTACTCTGTCCATTCTTGTGACTCCTACCCTACTCCTCTGGAACTTCATCTCCACAGCTCGTATTTTATTCTTGTCCCTTTCCTTCATCACCCATGTTTCTGAACCATATGTCAAAATTGGCACAAAGTAGGTCTTGTAGATGATTCCTTTACATTTTTGTGGTACATCTTTATTCCATATCATCCCCCTAACACTCTTGAAAAATCCATCTGCGCACCTTCTCCTCTCATTTATTTCCATCCTATTGCCTCCCTTTTCTTCAATTATGCTTCCCAAGTACTTGAAGCATTCTACTTTCTGCAACTGCTGTCCTCCAAGTGTTATGCCCATATCCAGTCTGTTCTTCTTCCTCGTTGTGATGACCACTTCACTCTTTTGTGCTGAGAACTTCATCCCATATGATAACACTACCTTCTCCCACTCATCTAATTGCTCTTGTACTTCTTCCTCATCCTCTCCCCATACCAGAAGGTCATCAGCAAACAACATTGCCTTCATTTTCCTTTCCCCAATGCTATTTACCACTTTTCGTATGATTTCATCCATCACCACTATAAATAACAGGGGTGAGAGGGCACTTCCCTGTTTCAGACCACTCTCCAGTTGAAACCATTCCGTTCTCTCTCTTCCCACCTTTACACATCTTTTGCTTCCCTCGTACATTGCTTTCACTCTTGCCACTGTCTCCTTGTTCACTGCTTTTGCTCTCATTGCTTCCCATACCTTGTTTCTATTAATACTATCATATGCTTTCTCAATATCCAAGAAGGTCATCACCAGATCTTTCCCATATTCATAATGGTGTTCTAGTAGCTGTCTTACTGCAAAGATGAGGTCAACTGTCGACCTTCCTGGCCTGAATCCATACTGTTCTTCCCTCAGCCCATCTTCAACTTCTGTCCGAATTCTTATCTCCAGTACCTTCTCAAATATTTTGGCGCAGTGGCACATGAGTGTAATTCCCCTGTAGTTCTTGCATTCCTTCCTACTTCCCTTTTTAAATATGGGTATTATTATCCCTCTTTTCCAGTCCTCTGGTATTTTCTTCTCCCTCCATATCACTTTCATTACTCGAAAGAGCCACTGTGTTCCTATCACCCTGCTGCTCTCACCATCTCCACACTCACTTCGTCTATTCCCGGTGCCTTTCCCCCCTTTCATCTTCTTTAATGCTTCCTCCACTTCTTTCCATGTCAATTCCTTCTCTGAAATGTCTTGGTCACTGTCTGTTTCTTCCTCCACAATGTCCACTACGCTGGTTTTAGTTGGATTTAGGAGTTCCTTGAAGTATTCTCTCCAGATAACCTTTACTTCTTCCATATTTTCGACCTCCTTTCCATTCCTGTCCACCATTCTGACATTTTCCCCTGTATCTCTTCTCTTTGCCTTTATCATTCCATACAACACTTTCTTACTGCCATCACAGTCCTCCTCCATCATTTCTGTCCATTTCTCCAGCCATTTCTTTTTCTCTTCCTTCACTACTTCTCCTGCTTCTTTCTTCCGCTCTTGGTATTCTTCTCTTGTCCTGTCTGTCCTCTGTTGGAACCATTTCCTGAATGCTTCATTTTTCTTTTTCACTGCTTCCTTAGTTCTGGTGTTCCACCATGGTGTTTCCTTCCACCTTTTCTTTCCACTAGTTCTGCCACACACGACTTCCGCTGCTTCTACCAACACGTCCTTGAACCTATTCCATTCTTCTTCACCTGTTCTCGGATCATCCTTCGGTAATTTGTTCCTCACTAATATCTGGAACTCCTCCTTATTTCCATCCTCCTTCAGCTTCCATGTCCTTATTCTTCTTTCTTGGTTCTCAGTTCTCCTCTTTTCCTTCAGTCCTCTCACCTTGGCGACCAGCAGACGGTGGTCACTGTCCAGGGCTTCTGAAGGTATTACCCTTATATCCGTGATACTCTTCTTTGTCTCCTTCCCGCATAAAATATAGTCCACCACTGATTTCCTAGTCAAATCCCTGCTGTACCAAGTAATTTTATGGCTCTCTCTCTTCTTGTACCATGTGTTTCCAACCATTAGCCCATTTATCTTGCACAGTTCCAACAATCTCTCTCCTTCCTTATTCCTGTTTCCCCATCCTTCACCACCAATCACTTCCTCAAAACCTCTTCTATCAGTTCCGACATGGGCATTTAAGTCTCCCATGACTATCAGGTCTCTCCCCACTAACTGCTTCTGCAACTCCTCTTCAAACTCGTCCTTCTCGCCTTCTGTGCATCCCACCTGTGGTGCATAGACTTGCAGAATGTCCAGGTTTCTACCTTTCACAGTGATTCTGGCTCTAATTATTCTATCACTTACCCTCTTTACTTCCTCCCTCAGCCCTTCTCTCACCACCATTCCCACTCCATTTCTCTTCCCCTCCTCATTTCCTATCCAGTATAGCTGCAAGCCATTTCTCAGTTCTTTTCTTCCTTCCCCTCTCCATCTGGTCTCTGCCAGTCCGAGTACATCCAGTTTTCTCCTCTCCATCATATCCACAACCTCCTCCACTCTTCCCGTCAATGTAGTTATATTCATAGTTCCGATTCGTAGTCCATTTCCATAGCCAGGTCTGCTTCCTTTAGATCTGTCCTTTCTGAGGCCCGTTCCCGTTTTAAAAGCAGTTTCATATCCACTACTGGCTTGCTAGGCCTAACGTAGCTTCACCATAACCCTGGCAAGGGGCCTGTTTTTGGTCCGCGAGAGGTATTTTATTTCCCTCAAACCCTCTGGACAAGTCCGGCGAGCCCCCCTATCCGCCACCTGGGACGCGCCATTTGCCTCTGCAAAATCCAAAATTTGAGTTCCATCATCATTTCAGGAACCGTAGCCATTGCCACCATGGCAATTGTAACCATCCTTGGCTTGACCAACATGCCCGTTGAGATCACCACAGAGAATTGGAAACTCATCTTGGGGACATGCTGACACATGATCATGTAGCTCTTGCCAAAACTGCTCCTTTTCTAGGTTATTGCAGCCAGATTGTGGTGCATATGCTGAGAAGACACGAAGCCGTGAGAATGCAGTGTCAATTGTAATTGACATAAGACGGTCTGAATAGCGATGAACTTCAGCAACTCGATCTCGTAGGCTGGCACAAACGATGACAGCGACGCCATTCCTAATGGATACACCACAGTAGATCAGTTTATAGCCGTCCCCGATGTCACGTGATTTTTGACCCTTCCAACGTGTTTCTTGCACACATGCAATGTCTACTTTCCGTTCTTTCAGCATTGCTGCGAGTTCGCGACTACGGCCAGTAAGAGTCCCCATGTTGAGTGTGGCGATACGTAAATGCCGTCTGCTCTGGGCTAGCTTCTCTAACTGGTTCCGCCCTTGAACCAGTAGCCCTTGTCCATTTTTCGCGGCGGTCAGGCGAGCTCGACGGGCGTCGCTTCTGGGGGACGCCCTAGCATTATTCTAACAAATTGACGTAGAAATGATCCATGGGTTGTGACAGAGTTACCGACCGGCTTGTCACCACAGTCTGGCGTCGGGCATTTTAGAGCTACTGCCAGCAGACAATTTAGGCCGCTTCTGACATGGAGAACAGACGCCGTTTTTAGCCGCTCCCGACATGGAGAACAGACGCTAAATCTGATATATGCTCATGGTTATGGACAAATACCTTTTACTCTTCCAGATCCCGAGTACTAGGATGCCACTTCCGCCCACTACACCGTACCGAATTCCAGCTTCTCCGCTGTAGCAACCGTTGAGGGCTTCACTCAAAACCCTGATGAGAGGGTGTCCCAGTATTGTAAAGTCCCCGAGAATAGGGCTGCCTGCTGGTCCGCGGGTTAATTTCCGAGGTATTTTCACCAGCCCACATTGCTGTAGGCTCCCTATCCGCCACCTGGGGACGCGCCCTCTAGCTTTGCTCAAAAAGAATGGAGATTAAAAATTATCCCAATCTCGCAGTAGGTCCACATCCATTGTAACTTCAAATGGAGAAGGGTTTCTATGGCACAACACCATTGCAGTAAGAAAAGGCTTGGCATTCCCAATCACTTCTCTCTGGTTAATGTACTGCCTGATAAGTCCAAAGTTCCTTACACAGGTAACTTTAAACAGATGTAACAACATGAGTTTTCAAAATATCCCACCAAATCTTTCACCATTATTAACAAGAGAAAATGGTGCACAAATCTATACATTCTGCATAAAATGGGCGCATAGGTCTATGTGCCCTTTTTACGTCGACCGCCTCAATTATAGTAACAAAAAGACAGTAATAATACAATAATAATAATAATGGAAAAATTATATACAAAAGAGTGCATACAGAGGGAGAAGGTACAAGAAAAAGGAGAAACGAAGAAGGGAGAAGGTGAATCGGAAGACGAGGAGGACCGGCAAGATGATATGGTAGATGATGAAAGGGATGAAATGGAAGACAGGAAAAGGAGGAGGAAGACAAAGAGAAGAAAGGAAGAAGAAAGAGGAACCAGAAGAAGTGGAAATATTAAGTTATAACCTTTTTTAAGATATTTAAGATGATGTGTGTGCTGTTTTTTTTAATATAGTTTATTGAGAGTTGAGACTCACAAAAATTAGTGTGTTATCAGAGATTTAAATGTCATGGACTCGTGTAAGAGCTCCAATCTGTCTTAGGGATGTGTTTACTTCTACATTTGTGTGCTTTTATGAATAAATTAGATAATAGGAAGCTTTGTTGTTTTCATTGGGAGATGTTGATCCTTGCTCAAATCCTCGTGTGCGTGTTGCCAACTGTGGGAGAACGTACTACGCCCTGAAACTGAGCACCGAGCAGGTAATATACCTATATACATGGTTGGATGGGTACAATACTCAACCCATAATATAAATATGTAACATTTTCATTCCTTTCTTCACAATCATATGGTACAATATTAATTTAATCCATGCATTTCTTGTAACTTGAGCAGCTAGCTAGCTAACCTTGATACGACCACTGCTGAGAAGATGTTGTGCCATACTCTTCAGCATTATTTCAAAGAAGAACCTTGAATGGTGCATGAATTTGTTGACAACAAGGAAGTCAGTGTTGGCCGGTCGAAGTAGTGTTGGCAAGTGGCGACTCATTTCTTCATGCACAGTTGTGTTGCTCTTCACATCAGGAGGCACAAACACAAACTGGAAAACAAGCCAGAAGCAACTTGAATGAAGGAAAATGCAATGGTGCATATTATGCTATGTTATTGTGGACTATACTGTTGAACTAGGTTGAGAAAGACTTAATCTTCCACTTGAGCAGCATTAGAACTATGTTCCAAACTCAATTAAAAGCAAAGTCAATAAAAAGAGTTAATATTCGACATAACATGTACCAGCCAGACAATACTGGATTCACACGTTAGTATTAGCCTTTCAAAATACGAGTGCCGCAGAACTTGGCTGTGTCAGCGTTTGTTGATCATAGCAGCTGGAGATTTGCGGGATGAGGAGAGGGACAGAGCGATGACAGTGCAGTCTCCACATAAGCCTAACAGCACTGTGCGCGCTACTTGTGTTAGACACAAGTTACATTGTGAATTGTGAATGGAAAATTATTAACGAGGGGCAAATTAAGAATGGTGTGTTTCTATTGATTTGCAACAGCACAGGTAAGCGTAACAAGAGTAAAATAATGACTGAGACTTCCAGAGCCGAGTCATATCTTATCCGCGCAGCTGTACTTGTCAACCAAGCAGACTGACAGCGTGCCACACGTAAACAAAGAATAGTTTCCACCAGCACTTGTGTCTTGAAAGGATAACAACATATAAATGCTTATGTTATGCCCCATTCCTACCGTTCTCAAAATGTTATAAAAACACATGATTAGAGATGGTAAACATGTTGCACCTTGACATATGCTTGCAGGATGTCCTTGCGGCCAGCCTCATGGATCATGTGGATAATGTGAATGAGAACACGCAGCACATTCAAGCCTACTTCTTCATTGACAGTCACCACCAACAAGGTCATCAACTGGTTGAGCAGAGTAGGGAAGAAAGTGATGGCAGTGACCAGGTGAACAGCATGGGCAGCCTACACACATGAGAAACATTGTACCAGGAGACACACATGATCAGGTGCAAGGAGTTCCTTGAACGAGAAAACTAGAAACGAGACAATTATGTGATAATTAGACTGTGGATTTTTAGGTTAAAACCTATTCCTTTCTCAAGTTCCTAAAGGATCTGATAATGATCGCTTGATGATCGAAACTGGTCATCCAAGTTAATTTATCAATCTCATGTATTTATTTTTTTCAGGTTTAGGGAAACACCCATTACATTTGGGTACAATCGTGTTGACCGACTGAAAAGTATTAATTTTGATTACTAAGGTAACAGAGAAAAATGGTTTCCAACACCATAATGAAAACAGTGTCATTCTAAAAGGAGCAAATGTAAGAAGAAATAATTTACTATTAAGGAAGCACAAGAAAAATAACTCAAAACTACAAATTAAATAAAGACTTACCTTCAGAATTTTGCAGGTCTCCTGTTCAGAGGGAATTATGGATGAATGCTTTGGTCCAATTAATCTTTCAGCATGAGCAAAGAGATTGTGAAGGTGCTGATCTCTAGTGTTGACTGTGGAAACCAACTGGAAGCCCACACTGAAGATTGGCCGCTGCCCATCAATCCAACAGATATCAGGACCTGCATTCTGCAATGATAAAGATGAATGGCTCTGACAAGAAGCAAACAGGATGCAGTGTAGTAGCGCTCAATTACCAGGAAACCTGTGACCTCGCTGATAGCACTTAAGATTTCTTTGAGACGAGATCTGCTTTATTGGTGCTTCGTGTACTTCTCCTCCCTCACTCCACTTTTCATATCTGAATGCCATACAATATCTGTCTCACTCCACTAGTGGATCAACAGTACATGACTTTGTCCTGTCTGCCTAAACGGACGCAAATATTGAGAAATTGGTGAACTAGAGATAGAGAAAGGATATGTTTATAATATTGAATAATTATGTATATAGAGATTGCGACTGTTTCAGACAATTTACAGCACGTAATTTGCTATATGGAGCGGTGAGGATATGAACTGTGCCGGCTGCCGAGGCCTGACGCACTCCTCTGGGGCAATGATTAAATGAATGACAGATGAAATGAAATGAAAGTGGAGTGTGTTGCTGGAATGAAATTTTGACAGGGAAAACTGGAGTACCCGGAGAAAAACCTGCCTGCCTCCGTTTTGTCCAGCACAGATCTCACATGGAGTGACCGGGATTTGAACCACGGACCCAGCGGTGAGAGGCCGGCGTGCTGCCGCCTAAGCCACGGAGGCTTGGACATGTACAAAGGAATGTACAACATGTACAACCAGCGGTTGGAAACTGCTCAAGATGATGATGATGATGAATTTGCTATATAGAAGAAAAGATAATTGATATGCCGCATATTTTTAGCCTAAAATTTGTGGAAGAAAAGTAGGGTGCGACGATTATGCGAAGAATATTTAAGTTCAAAGTAGAAAAACACATTTTTTAAAATATACTGTATCATTGTTCTTTGCTGCACGCGTGTGGTTTCTTAATATTATTATTTGATTAAATATTTAGGTGAAATTATCACCTATAATCTAAAAGAAAAACCAACCTGGCAGAATAGAATAAATAAATTAAATAAAGCCAATTATATAACCAAAAATGAAGCCTCCGTGGCTTAGGCGGCAGCACGCCGGCCTCTCACCACTGGGTCCGTGGTTCAAATCCCGGTCACTCCATGTGAGATCTGTGCTGGACAAAACGGAGGCAGACAGGTTTTTCTCCGGGTACTCCGGTTTTCCCTGTCAAAATTTCATTCCAGCAACACTTTCCACTATAATTTCACTTGTCATTCATTCAATCATTGCCCCAGAGGAGTGCGTCAGGCCTCGGCAGCCGGCACAGTTCATATCCTCGCCGCTAGATGGGGGCTTCATTCATTCCATTCCTGACCCGGTCGGAGACTGGAAGCAGGCTGTGGATTTTTCATTTTTATATAACCAAAAATACATACCAAAAAAAACTTATCTAATGCAATAAAATTAAGACATTATAAAACAGTTGATTTTAGAACTTAAAAGGTTAATTCTGGTTCCGTATTGACTTTAGCCACGTTTTTCCACATCATATTGTGTTGTTTTGAGCATTCAATTTCCCATCCTTCTTCTTGGTGCACCATATAAGGTTTAGCAAGGGACTTTTTAGTGTGTAACGCTATACATTTTGTTGTGTCTTTGACATTTATTTATTCATATCGCTTGATGAAGGGACCAAAAACAATTAGGCCTTGAAACATGTCCCACTAATGACCACAAAGTGATCTTTATTTAATAAAAAGTATTGATTAGGCGGAACTTTCAACCTATTTATTACTCAATTATATAACAGTAACACAGCCAGAGGTGACTCATGCTAATGAAACTATTTTCAAAACTTCTAATACAGCTGAAATAGATAAAATACTTAAAACAGAACGAAGAATAATTAGGACATGCATAAAGAAGCAATATCAAGTTAATGGTTATTGGAGATGGTTATTGGAGAATAGCATCAAATAATACAGTCTATAAGGAAATTGAACCAGTATCGAGTACAATCAGAAAGAAACTGATCTTTTTTTGGACATCTTCGAACGCCGGTAACTAGAATTAGTAGAAAAATAGTAGAAAAATTATGGAATAGCAATACCAGGATTAATGGGATCACAGAAATGAAGGATGATATTCAAGAACTCCAAATAACACTGCACGACCTGAAGAATAAAACTGACAGAATCAAAATTTTACAAGACTTGCATATTAGACTGCCAACCAAAATTAATAAAAAGAGCTAAAGGAAGGGTTTCTCTGCTGCAGACAAGAAGTTAACTTCTGAGAGAATGAAAAACTATTGGCAAGATAGAAGAACTAAATTGGCTACATAAAATAAATTTGATTATTACTAAATCCCGTGTATTTAAATTTCACCAAGATCACCATAATTCTTGTATTTTCTCATTGTAAACAACACGTGTGCAACATAATGCATGCGTCTCTTTAGCGATGTTTCCACGAAGTGGCTGATGCTAGACTGGTGCGAGGAGTCCCTAGCGTAAGTTTCCACCAGTAGCAGTCGGGCCTGTTTTCACATCAACAAGCTGGGGCTAGCAGCGCTCCATACGGTGGCATATTGAATCTTGTCATTCCGAGGCCAACTCGCAGATGCAATGGGTCCATACAAGTTTCACTCACTAAACTGGCGCTGAGCACGATCGCTGTTTAGCGTACCATGGGCCAGCCGCTCGCGTAGCGTGAGTCATAGCCTGCAGGCAGAGAGACAAGACTCCTTTCTTCTGACAAAGTCACACCAGGTTATAAGCTCGTGGCAGCGTGTGCAACCGACCGGTGCACAAATATTAATATGCTATGCGACGATTATGCAATTAAATATTAAAAAACAAATTTTTTGTGTTTGAAAAGTGGGGTGCAACGATTATGCGATGGCGACGATTAAGCGAGGTAATACGGTATTCAAACCTCACACAGTCGTAGAAACATCAAGCGTTTGCTATTAAAATTCAGCTTAGTTAAATGTTTTTCAATTGTACTTTTTCCTCACTCTATTTCTGACATGATTTCATTTGAAGTATTCAGAAAGCAAAGGGGGGAATGTCAAGATGAAGTAGAAGAACAACAACAAGAACAAACACTGATTCTAATTCAAAAAAATTAACAGTTTGTCACAAAATAAACATTTGTAAATAAAAACACTCCCAAATAAAATGAATTATTATATAAAATGGCAAAATCTTAATTATTAATATTTACATTGTATTAACTGAATGGATCATTTCAGCCACATGATAAAAATACTGCCTACGCACTGACAATTGAAATAAAATCTGAGCTAGCCTATGTCTAGCAATTAATAAAACTACACTATAATAAATGTGTGATGTGTGCACTAAAAACGTATGTTGCGATGTCCTATCTAGGGGCAGATGGCCTAGGTGGTTTGCCCCATATAACACAATAACCACTACTAATGTCCTATCAACTACTGTACTTAACTCCATCTCAATGGCAATGAATTACACTCAGAATAAAACCCAGAAAAATTCTACTCAAAAATATTGATTATGGGTAACATAAGAGCAGTATTGATGGGAAAGGGAACACGTATCTGACGAATCCAGTTCTTGAATATGCACAGTACTTCACATTCGGCAGGCATCATAACGAGTAGAATAAGAAGTGTGATCTCTTCTCCCTCAATAGCACGTAATGAATACTGATCGGGTTGGCACTCGCCGCTACGCAGCACTTCAGTCGATTTGTGATTGTTGATTTCCACGTATGTTTATGAGTTTATGTGCGATATATTAAGTATTTAATCGGTCGGAGTGTTTTGGTGGTGTTCTGTACAAACTTTTATTGATATACAAGTGCTTACACAATTATCTCATAGTATAAATACCTGAAATGCTATTGTAGGAAGCATTAACTGAAAGGGAATTTAATTTCTTGTCGTGTGTTGAGGTTATCTTCGTGTGTTAATTTTATTGTTATTTAATGCAAGTAAACAGCAGTTTAGCCCTTACATTTTCATGAGTGCTTAATGTGAGTAGTGAAGATGCCTTGTTGTTTTGTACCAGGATGCAGATCTGGCTAAGGGGAATGTAAAGAGGTAAGACGGTTTTTCAAACCCCCTAAAGATAAGGAACGTTTTATCAAGTGGAAAGGGGCCATACCAAGGAAGGATAGGGAACTTACTGAAAAGTCCTACATCTGTGATGCTCACTTTTCAGAAGATTTAATTGTTAAATTTGACATATTTGTGATAGAAGGGAAGGAAGTACTTCTCCCAAGAACCAACCGGCGATTGAAAGACTATTCTGTTCCACATGAAAAAGAAAATCCACAACCTGCTTCCAGTCTCCGACCGGGTCAGGAATGGAATGAATAACTCGGTAGAGCAGTTGCCACGCTGCGATCTGTTGAGACTCAACCCTAGCTTGGGGGATTCGTCTGGTCGGATGACGACCCCCGTATCAGCTAGCTTGATAAATTTTTGTTTAGCGTCGCCCTGCGCAAAAGGTCCGCGAGCGGCACGCTGGCGACGTCCGGGACTGACGGGGCGGGGCGAGGAAAAACAAAATTAAAATATCAAAAAACTATATTTCTACACGTCTCTCCCATTTCGGGAGGTCGCCAAGGGAGGCGGGACGAAAGTCTCGACCTCCCTTTTCCTAATTTGCCTAAGTATTTGTCCAGTGCTGTAACTCGAAGGAAATCTCCCCAAAAAAGAAAATCGTCAGATAATCTTCTGGCAAAGACACCCCCCAAATATTCGAAATTTGATTCTGAATCCACTTGTGACAACAGCAATATCCAGTTTTCCAACATGCCTAAATCCGACGATTCTCAATCTGAAGTGTTAGAATTAAAACAACAATTAAGGAACTTGAAACGGAAGTTGGCTAGGGCAAACAAAACGATTAAGTTAGAGAGGGCTAAAGTTTCTGTTCTGCAAAGTGAACTTGGTAGGATGAAACACAGACTTTCAGGACAAGGTGCCTGTCAGTGTAAAGAAGGGCTATCTAGGAAACAAAAAGTTATTGTGGACACTATGTTGCAAAAGTGTCAGAAAAAGAACCCAAAAGGTATGAGGTATGACAGTGAGTTTCTTTTAGATAGTTTTTTGCTACACATAAAATCACCCAAGGGTTATAGACATTGCCTGAAACATGGTTTGCTTCCCCTTCCATCTGAGGTGCATTTAAGGAGGTTGTTAAAGGGTTTAAAATGCTCATATGGTGTAAATAAAAATGCTCTTGATGCCATTAAAGACTACTTCAGTGAAGAAAGGGATGAGAATAAAAAGACAGGGATTGTCATTTTTGATGAGGTGAAACTAAGAGAAGATGTACAATTTAATGGGTCCTCTTTGTTCATAGATGGATTTGTGGACTTCGGTAATGTAACACCTGAAGACCAGTGTAATGTGTTGGCTGACCATGCCCTTGTTTTTATGTTTGTACCTCTCTTACACAGTTGGGTGCAACCAGTTGCTGTCTTTGCTAGTAAAAATGCTACTCCTGGAGAGCTTTTGGCTAAAATATTAGTACAAATTATAATCCAACTTGAACAGGCAGGGTGTAAAGTGGTAGGGTTCACATGTGATGGCAGCCAATCAAACCAACAGGCCTGGAGGCATTTACAAATATCAGGAAAGAAAGGATATGTGAAGTGTTGTTTCTCTAACCCTGTTGATGGAAGTAGGAAAGTATGGGCTTTTTCAGACGCAGTACATATTTTAAAATGTATACGCAACCACTTCCATGACAAGCATGCTGTCGTGTTTGATACAGACACAGTGGACTATCGCTTTTATGAACTTGTGTATACCGGTAATACTGACAATTCATCAGAACTCGCTGGTGTAAAGGCATGCAGTAAATTGACTTTATCACATATACATCCAACCTCCTTCCAGCGGATGAATGCCCGACTTGCCTTTCAGTTATTTAGCACTAGCATGGCAAAGGTCTTACATTTTTTTAGAGAAACTGGCATTCCAGGTTTTGAAGAGAGTGAAGCGACTGAAAGATTCACGCAGGTGTTGAATGATATGGCCGATGCTTTAAATTCCACCACACCATCATTTGCATTGAGAAAAGATTCTAAACATCATAAAATTTTACTAGACATGTCTGTAATTCTAGATAATTCAGATAGTACTTTTGCTTCCAACAGAACATTAGAATCATTGAGAGTTACTTTTCAGAGCACATTGGAAATTGCTGATTATTTGTGGAGTCAAGGTTTAAACTATGTATTGACAGGCAAATTTAATCAGGATCCACTAGAGAGACATTTTGGCATCATGCGATCATTGACCTGTGATGACCATCCTTCAACAGTTGATTTCTTGCACTTACACATGTTGCAATCTATTTATGTTCCAGTAAAAAATGTTTTATCAAAAGGAGGGAATTGTGAACTAAAGACAGAATGCTCCTAAACATCATATTGTAACGTGTTTTTCGAGGGTTTATTGTGCAACTGGCATAAGTCAGTAGGGAGCCATTCTATATTTATTTACGCGGCAAATTGTTCAGCCAAGAGAATTTTTCATGTTAATTTATTATTATTATTATTAATTTATTATAATTATTATTAAGGTATTTTCGGAGCATTTTATAAAAATTATTAGCATTCAGAAAGGTTTTCTATGTCTTAGAAAACGCTATCATGCAAATTATTACGAACGACGATATCATAGAAAATTATCTGATTACGGAATTTTACGGAGTTTTGTCAGTTAGGGTATTTGAGAGACATGAGTCACTGGAAATTCAAGTACACGCTTAATCTTGTCGGGAAGTATTACGCAAGCGGAGTTGCAGCGTCAAGAAAGGCGAATATATGGAACGGAAAACGACTTCTCCCTCTCGCGCGCCGTGTGTAATGAACCTGAGGAGGGGAAGTAGCGGCGTGCTCAGCCAATCAGTGGAGACCACGTAAGCGGGAAGTCTGGACTGGTGTGGGGATGCAACGTGTGCATATATCGTTCGACGTGCCGTGGAACAAGAAGAATCTGTGTAGAACTTGCCGAGTACGGTTGCAAGTGCGTGTCGCTCCGATGTTCAGTGGAGTTAGCGACTATCTTTGTGAAACTTAACCGTGGTGGTTGTACGGTTTGGGTCCGATGTACGGACCATAGAATTATCTAATCTACCAGAATATCATCAAATAACGAAGAAGATGGCGACGTCCAGGAGACTGTGGGAAGCACACAGCATCATCCAGTATGAGGGAAATGCTTTAGCAATTTCCAGTGGTAAGCGCAAATGACGCAGAAATACGCAATCTCTCATTTTTCTTTGTTTTACATTTCATATTTCAGTAACTTCATAGCTTGGAAATAAGAGTAAAAT
This sequence comes from Meconema thalassinum, assembly GCA_946902985.2. Taxonomy (NCBI): domain Eukaryota; kingdom Metazoa; phylum Arthropoda; class Insecta; order Orthoptera; family Tettigoniidae; genus Meconema; species Meconema thalassinum. Next base: position 185,835,545 of record OX336393.1, read on the forward strand.
CAATTTATCAGACTCCGTTTTCACGTAATTTTCTATCGGTAATATTAAAATCGCAACGCTCCAATTTAAATTTTAAACTTATTATTATTATTAATTTTGCTATACTTGTTTTATATAATGAATTCATTTCTTTTACAATGCAATCTTTGCTTTCAGTAGGTAGCATTAGATATAGACCAACTCCTTCTCCTGATACAATTGTTTGTTGGGTTAATGATCAAATCATACCACGATCTGAGTGAATAGATTCTTGAAGGTGTTCTCCCAGAGCTAGACGTTGTTAAATACAAATTTAGATTTCAGCATTGCATTGAGGTCTTGGCACCCATTAAAACAACATAGCTTAGGCAAAGGTCAACAGTTACAATTATCACCCAACAGTTAGGGGCAAGCGAAGCAGCTACATTTGTCGCTACCAACATGGGGCAATAATAACTGCTACAATATGTCAACCAGATCAGAATTCTAGCAAAGAAGACTGAGAAGGAAAATACCGGTAGGGACATAAAAGCATCAGTGTTGGGCAGTTTAGAGGAAAAGATTGTTTTTGAAAGTGGTTGTGAAAGTCTTTCAGTACAGGGAGAAAATCCATCCGTCAGTGCCCTTGGTAGTGTTAAAAGATGTTTGGTTTACAATTTATCTGGTTATATTGTACATCAGGCCCCCAGAATTCTGAAGTGTGTTTCCTGTGTTGATGTTATCAATACATCAGCAGTAACAACTAATTCTTTTGCCCTCTTTACAAACTTACGGGACTATGGCTCTCAAGTGGGACAAAACTATTTATGCCACCCTTCAGAGGCATTATTTAATGTCTTGCTTCAGGCAGAAGAGACAATAAGTGCCCACCTCTCATCTCCCTCTGGTTTCTGGGGTGACTTGTTTTATGATTGCTTGGAGAACATGGAGAACATTACAATTCAACCTTCAGGCTTGGGGTGTAATGAGCAACATGCAATTGAGACTGTACCATAACTGATCTTTCACTACATGAAGTGTCGTTTCTACTTCAAGATGAAGGAACTCCGGAAGGAACTGAGATCAGGGAAAATGTCAAAATCTACCAGGAAACCTGAAGGTAAGAATTAAAAGAAAGAATATGACTCCTCAGTTTTGTTATTATTGTGTTATTATTATTATTAAAAATTTGAATTATGTGTTTCACTTTCCGCTGCGAATTATATTCTCTCTTATTGTTCCTGTTTATTTCAGGTAATATTCCTTTTGAATGTCAATGCCCTTCGCAAGTTGCGTTCGTACTGTTTATTTTTTTTATTTTTATTTTTGGTTGTGTTGCAAGTCTGTTAAGGGAATGTAAAATGTGTAACAATGTGAAGAAATCCTTTCTGATAGCAAGGTTCATTTTTCCGTTCTTTTTATTTTATTTTAAATTTACGGTACCGATAGCTGGCAAACGCAAAACTAATTGCATTTTGAACTTGCTCTCTGTCTTCGCTTATTGTCGAAACTGGACTATTAAAGGATACGACTTAATAAATTATAATTGGGCACAGTAAAGTAAGTGTAGATGTCGAACTTATTAGCGCCTATGAGGATATCTTGCGGTGTTTTAACATGTAAAACAGGTCGCAAGGTTTTAAGTCTCGTAAGCGCCAATGCTAACTTACATCACAGATCGGAGCCAGCGCAGCGCTGCGGCGGACCAGGCCAGTGATATCACTTCTTATTCTACTCGTTATGGTACTATTTATAATTACACATTTTTAATCAACAAAGCATGTTTTACACATATTTTGAAGATTGCAGTCCAATTGAAGTTCAATTCTACAAATACGTAAGTCCCGATTTTAATCGGATTTCTGAAGCTGTGTCTTAACTTTAGCAATCCGAGTTAACAACTGTTAAAATTGTCAGGTTTCACAACAAGAAGAGCAGTGTTTCCATCTTCAAAAATCATTAGTGGCGTAAGGTACAGGAATGTTGTGACTTAAGATAGCTCTCTAACCCAATACCCTAGTTCTCCACCATCTGATCAGTATATTGATCATGCAAACTAGTCCAAGCTGTCATGTAGCATAAAGTTTTCACTTACTACTACAACAATACTCATCCATGAATCACTCTTTACTTGGAAGGAAGGAGAGAGGGAGGGAGGGAAGGAGAGAGGGAGGGCGGGAATGATGGGAAGAAGGGAGGGAATGATGGAATGAGGGAAGGCAGGAAGGAAGGAAGGAAGGAAGGAAGGGACAGCTATGTACATGAATTTGTTACATACTGAAGGACAGAAACGTGCATTAGTACGGAAGAAAATAACTACTATCAAGTTAAAGTGGTGCATCTCTATAGAATACAAATGGCTGTACTATTGTACTGTACATACATTCATTGGGAGCCTTTCATCCTCATACGTACACCGTATTTACTGGGCTATAGGACCCCCCCACCCGCACTTAATTTTCTAGAGCCAAAATAAAGAATTCATGGATATAGCTTAATTATTAGGTAGATTTCATTAGAAAGCTATCTATTGCAATGGGTCCCATGTTTCGACTTCCGGAAAATTTCGACATATCTTCGCGTTTCACATCCCCCAGACCCCAAAACCACCGTCAGTTCAAAAGTTTATATATAATTTATGTATGTATATATATATGTATATATATATGTGTATATTTATATATGTATATCAGTTTCTTGTGGACACGATAACTGCCGTAATTTTGCACCAAACACTTTGAATGTTTTACCGAATATGTATACCTATAAAATCTCGGTCGAGTTCGTTACTGGGCTAAATCGGTCGAAGGGGGTGAAAATGGAGGGCTTTTTTCGAAAAAGTGAAATATTGCTATAACTCTCATAATATGTGAAATATCGAATCCGTTCAACGTTCATGTTATGTGTCGGATAAAGCCCAAAAATTTATGTTTGAAGAGTTTTTTTATAGCACCAACCATTGACCAAAGGGGTGGGAAAAAGTGGGTTTTTCGGAAAACATTAATCATATCTCTCTTAATAGGCACAATATCAAAACCGTACAAAATGGACAATATTCCCCAAATAATTACCTAAAACTTTTGTCTGAAAGAATTTTTGATATGACCCACCATTACGCCAAGGGATGAGAAAAATGAATTCGGAATTATAAGAAAATGCCAAGAGCTATCAGAGGTTGCCATGGCAACACTACTAAATTGATGAGGGATGAGCCATCAGACGTTGCCAAGATAACGCACTTGCACGAGATCAGATTCAGATTTCCATCTGACTAAGTGTGAAGCGGCTTCGGTGACGTAACTGGTAGCATGCTGAATGTCTATGCCCAAGGTCGCGAGTTCAAAGCCGGCCGAAGTCGTCGGATTTTCTAAGAGCGCTAAAAATCCCTCAGTATGCTTTCCTTTGGAGGGGAAGTTCCAACGTTCGTTGCGAGTTGCTGGTTGCAGTGGCATCTAGTAGCCAAGTTCACAGCTAGGTGTCATTGACGGTAGTACCTGGTAGCAACATTAGGAACGACTGCTTGAAATTGACCGTCTGCAGTCCTTGCCTGAATTACAGACTAATACAGTACACGGGGTTACATGACCGCAGCCCCTAAACTGAGGAACCAACCAAAATCTCTGCGGGAGATTTAATTTTGCGTGAAGAAGTAACAGACCGTTACATAGTTACACATCAGTGTCGAAACCTTGCGTAAGGACAGTGTGACCACAAGTATAAAAATGGACCCCAAATGACAAGAAGGTTACCGTTCCCATAAGACAATAAAATGTTTAAGATAAGCATAAAATGACGAAAAACAAAGTTAATTAAGCTCCAATTATAAAATACCTTCTCGCAATAAATGAGGTCTGATCCTTCTACGAAAACCTGCATATTCTGCCTATTTTCGCCTATCCCCAAGTTTGTCCGGTGAAATCTACCTCCGCCTTCCGGCGTGCCGAGAGGACTTTTTAGTATACTGATCATGCAAACTAGTCCAAGCTGTCATGAAGCATTAGCTTCCTCAATTATTGAGAGTCAAAATACAACATTCTTGGAAATTGATGAATTCTTAAAAATTGTTAAAATTACAACTGAAATTCATTATCTTTTATGACAAAAATATTTTTCTTGTTATATTATTTTGTTATTCAGACGATATGACCACCATTTTGCTTACATGTACCACGTACGTGATTGGGCAGGATATCAAATTGTGTAGCCAATAGGCTTCACCCGATATCCAATAGAAGATGCCACACTATTAGCCGAGTAGAAGCGCCAAGTTTAAAATCTGCCAATGAAAGTTATGGTTTCACATCTTGCCTGCAGTCTTTTTTTTAATATCCTTTGTATTCCGATTCAAAGTGGTGTTTGCGACAGTGTTCTTCGTTTTATTTCAAACACATTTCATTTGCTGCAAAAACCGTTGGCATTTGTGTGACATGTTATTGGTATTTTAATGGGAAATATGCGAATAATATGCACTCGGTTGGGTTTACTAATGTTAGAGAGATGTGATCTTTCAGCATCATCACTCCTTCCCTAATTGATGCATTCTCCCTCCTAGGGGCAGATGGCCATGTAGTTCCGCCCCTTAAAACAACAATAACTAACTAACTACATTCTCCCTCCCTATGTTCAAATAAAAATAAAGTTTGCATTTCCATGTCTGATACTTTGTCCATTCCATTCTATATCTTTGATACTACGATTTTTGCTTAGCACTCATTGGGTGGTAGCCAGAAATATAGGTGGGTAAGTGAGGTTATGGCAGTCTAATAATAATAATATCGTATGGCCTCGGGTGCAAGCTTTGATATTTGACACCCAAAGGGTAGCTTGCATGTCGAATTTTGTCGTTTCTTGAAGCACTATGAAAGTAAAGGAGGTAAGATGTCTAAGCTCCTTGAACACTATAGCACTTTCTAGTAGAGAAATTAGGAACTTTGTGTTGGCGGAAACTCCAGAGATTAATTTTGCCATTATGAACACGGCCTACTGAATTCAAATGGGTTCTTTGACATGTCAACATCATATGACATGGATTCGTAATTTTTGCCGCCTTTCAAAAAGTACTTACCACGGCCAGGAGCGAACCTGCAAGCTTGGGGGTTAGTAGACCGACACGTTGACCACTCACCCGCCGTGGCAAGCTTATAATGGGCTGATTACAGATGTAAACTACGTTTATTTCGATTAAATATATTGTACTATGTAGCATTAAAATAAAATGACTTATTTTTACCCTCTCCCATTCCCAAAATAATGGATTTTTGCAAAGTTTGCGTCTCTAGTACCCCCCCCCCCCCCTTATTTTCGCAACTAAAAATTTAGAGATAAAAGGGGGTCCTACAGCCGAGTAAATACAGTTATTAAGGAATATATGTTTTTTTTTTTTTTTTTTTACTATATTATAAAATGTGGAGAAGAGTTTGGATTTATGAAGTATGGTAAGTAAAATGTAAATAAAATTCCTTACAAAATTTTCCTTTAAGAGCTATTTGTGCAATAAAACTACATCTTTCAGGACGTTGAAATTCTCACTACACATCATGAGTTGCACCAGACATTTCTGCTAACTCAGGACAGTGAGATTTCTGTTGAATGGTGCAAGAGCAGTGCCCGACACTAACTCGGGTCTGTGAGATTTTCACATTAAAGTGCAAAAACACCCACAACTTGAATCATTAAGAGGAAAATGACCTCAACATTCTGGCCCTTAAAGTAACAATCATCACCATCTTGATTAACTAAAATTTTAGCTAAACAGTGCCAGACCCACACCAGGACCACAAAATGGCAGTGAACCCAAGACCTAAGGGACAGTGTAAAGCCTTCATGCCAGCTTGTGAGTCTCTCATGCAATTCATGCAATGTTAGTACAAAGTGCAATACTGACAGAGTTAATTACCCCCTTGCCCAGGCCTAAAGGTTGAACAGACAGGTACCCCGCTGGCAGACTCGCAGCAACCGGTAGCACCTGCTCTTCTACATTCAGCCTACAAGCACAAAGAATCAGAACATTTCTTGTAAACTCTCAGCAATACAGAAAAACTAAATGAACACATGTGATATTGTTATGAATAAATAAAAACCAAGTTACACACGGTACCAATGTTTCTTTGCATTTTGGAGTTCTAGTAGGCTACAGAGCTGAAGGAAAAACTTAGAAGACACGGTTAACAAAAGCAAATTAAAAAAAAGATAATAATAATAATAATAATAACAATAACAATAATGTTGTTTGAGTCTTTGAGTCTTTTGAATGGTTTTATGCAGCTCTCCATGCTTCCCTGTCCTGAGCTAATCGGTTCATCTCTACATAGCTACCAAACCCTACATCCGACATAATCTGTTTAATATATTCTAACCTTGGTCTAACCATACAGTTCTTATCCTCGACCCTTCTTTCCGTAACTGAGTTTGCTATTCCCAAGTGTCTTAGTATATGTCCTACCAACTCTACTCTTCTCTTCATTAGCAGTCACCAGAAACATCTCTGCTCTCCCAATCGTCTTAAGACCTTTTCATTTGTAACCCTATCTACCCATCTTATCTTCATCATTCTCCTGTAACACCACATTTCTAACTATTCAATTCTCCTCTTTTCTGCTGATTCAACAGTCAAGTTTCACTTCCATAGAGTGCCACGCTCCAGACAAAGGCTTACAAAAATGACTTCCTTATACTTAAATCTATGTTTGATATCAACAGATTCCTTTACTGTAGAAATGCTTTCCTTACCTGTGCTAACCTACTTTTTATATCCTCTTTGCTTCGTCCATCACTGGTCATTTTGCTTCCTAAATAACAGAAGTCTCCTACTTCCTTTGGCTTTTCACCTGCCAATTTGATGTCCATAGGTGTTTCTGATTTCTTTCGGCTGCAATCCAATATCTTTGTTCTACATTTATTAATTTTCATCATGAATTCTTTCCTCAAGACAGAACCGGGTTCGATTCCCAGTCAATGCATGTGAGATTTTCAAAGTGAAATTCCATGTCCTGTGGTTCGGATTCACCTAAAAAGGAGGTCCTGTGGCTTATGATCTCACAATTATCGGTCACGTAAAACTACAATCTACCTTTTAGAATCCATACCATTTAAAAACTCATTCAAATCCTCTGGTGTGTTGGCTAAAATGACGATGTCATCAGCAAATCTCAGAGTTGAAATTATTTCTCCTTGAATCTTTACTCGTACTTTGAATTTTTCTCCTATTTCCTTCATTGCTTGTTCAATGTATAGATTGAAAAGTATGGGTGATAAGTTGCAGCCTTGCCTTACACCTTTCTCTCTCGTGTCCTTCGGCTCAAATAACTGCTGTCTGGTTTCTGTATAGATTGTAGAACACCGTCCTATCTTCTTCTTCAATTCTCTTATGCCTTCAAGCGTCGAGGTAGCCTCGTTTGAGCCATTCCTCTCTATTTCTGCACATTCTCTTCATTTCCACAACAGTTTTACCCCTTTTCTGTCCCAATCTCTCAATCCTATTGTCCCATGTAATGCGGGATCTACCTCGTCCAGCTCCTCCCTCAACTCGCATTTCATGTATTTGTTTCACTTTTCTTTCTTCTTCCATTCTCGTAACATGTCCGTACCATCTCAACTGACGTTCCTCAACCACTTCACCCATTGCTTTTTGTCCTAATTCCTCTCTAATTCTCTCATTTCGAACTCGATTTCTTCTTGTCTTTCCTACTGCTCTCCTCGGAAACTTCATTTCTGTGGCAGTAATCCTGTTTAGATGTTTATCTTGTAATGCCAAACTCGCCATACCATACAGCGTAATCGGTGCCATGATTGCATTATAGATCTGCTTTTTGGTCTTAAGACTTATCTTCTTCTTCCCTACCATTGTGGTATTCATCTGATAATAAGCTCATACTGCTTTCTTAGTTCTATTTAGTACCTCGGGTTCAATTTTTCCATCATTACTTAATATGGTTCCGAGATATTCAAAAGTATCTACTTTCTCAAGAGGCTTTGCATTACAGAGAATATTGAGCTCTTCTTCCTGTTTATTCTGTTTTGAGACCCTGATTACTTTACTTTTCTCTTCATTCACTATCATTCCCTTCGTTTTCAATTCTTCATACCATTCCACCACTGCTTGCTGAAGTCTTTCTGGTATGTCAGCTACCAATACTACCAGTATATCATCTGCATAGGGCAGTACTTGCATATAAACCAGTCGTAATCTCCACATTCCAAGCTTTGTTCTGTATGTTCTTCTCTTACATATTTTAGTTATTTCGTCTAGCAAGATGTTGAAAAGCAGAGGGCTAAGGCTATCCCCTTGTTTAATTTCTTTTTCCATTGGAAATTCTTCAGATGTTTCTCCATCTACACGTACTATTCCCACTGGTAGTCTATATATGCTCTTCACAGCATTTCTCAGCTTCATTGGCACCCTCTTCGCTGCCAGTGCTTCCCACACGTATTGTCTTGGTACCAAGTTAATGCAGCTTTGAGATAGAGAAATGCTAAATACAGGTCCCGATTTTTGGATATGCTCTTTTCCATTATTGCTCTTATGGTATAGATATGATCCTGTGTCTGCCTCCCAGGCCTAAAAGCAGCCTGCTCCTCCTCCGTATCTTCTTCTACCGCCCTCCTCAATCTCCTCTCCAGTACACGAGTGTAGACTTTGTAGGTTGTAGATGACAGACATATGGCCCTGTAGTTATTACAGTCATAGCTGTTCCCCTTCTTGTGTAATGGTATAATTAAGTTTTTCCTCCATTCCTCAGGTATTCTGTTCTCTTCCTACATTCTCTGGAACATTTTAGTTAAATACTGTACCACCTCCATTCCTCCATATTTAATTAATTCTGGGGCTATCTCATGAATTCCTGCTGCTTTCCCTGTCTTAACTTGTTCAACTGCCATTCCCACCTCCTCTTCATTTATATCCCCTTCAACTTTGGGACCTTGCACCCTTTCATATTGCCCATAGGCAATTACTGTACTTCTTCTTGTAATGACTCATGTTTTTGAAACTTTTCTTTATAGTGCCTTCTCCACACCTCTAATACAGCTGCCCTCTCTGAAACCAGCTTATCTCCATCCTTATTGTCCTTATCTGCTTCCCATATTTTCCTCTGAGTGCTTTTATTGTTTTCCAAAAACTTCTTGTGTTCTTTTCCCTTGCATTATTTTCAACCATATTTCCAAAATTTTCCCAAGATTTCCTTTTAGCTTCCTTCACCTCTCGTTTCACTTCATTCCTTTTTTCCTTATAGTTCCTCCAGTCTTCTTCAGTCCGTGATGCTATATATCTTTTCCAGGCTTCCTTTTTGTCTTTCACTTTCTGCTTCACTTCCTCATTCCACCAACTAGTTCTTTTCTTCCTTGTATCTACCACTATTTTCCCACATACTTCTACTGCTGACTTTATAAATACTATTTTCAGATCAGTCCACACAGTGTTGATGTCTCCATCCAGATTTGTTCTTCCTTGTAATCTCGTCTTCACCAACTCTCCATACAGAGTCTTCTTTTCTTCCTTCTGCAGTTCCCTCAACTTAATCGTCTCAAATTTCTTGGTTTTAGACTTGGCTGGTCTTTTAAACCTGGTGTCAGCCACCAACAATCTGTGAGTGAAAAGATAAATAATTATCCTTATACTTCAGGTCCGCCTAGTCAATACATTTATTAAAATGTAATTATAGATCACATATATTCTAAATTTTTCCACGCTTCGATCTATTGAATATCAGATTTTCTCTTAGTCACTTCTGTGATGTTAACCCCCTCTCGAGAAGTCCCCATCCGGAGATCCGAACGGGGGATTAGTTTACCTCCGGATTCGAATTTTACAAGAGATGAGGCCATAATCACATGCAATTATGCAGAGAGAGGTGCATATCCTCAGGAAGAGCATTACGGCTGTAGTTTCCCCCTTGCTTTCAGCCATGCAGCAGAATGCAATGTAACCATTAGTTGGCTCAGTCATTCATTTCCGTGTCCGGTCAACATTTCCAAAAAATTGTAGCTGCGATGGCCTTGTTACTTCCTCTAAAAACATCTTCAATTGTGCATGGGTTGTCCAGGAGGGGGCAGATAAGTAGGTGGCTTGGGTCTTGTTCACCTCCACATTCACAAGAGGTGCCTGCATCTGCTGGAAGGATACCCCATTTTTGCAGGTTGGTCTTGCATCGAGGGACACCCACTCTTAAGCAGTTGAGAGACCTCCACACAGGATAAGGTAGGTCGGCGCCAGGAGCCAGTTCTTCCTTAGGTGACATGGCTGTGGGCAGTGAGCTCCTCCATCTATTGAGACGAGTTGTCTCTGGTGTTCTCTCCTGCGGCCGAGTCCAAGCAAGGAAACTCTTGGGGGATCTGAGGCGAGACCTTGCTGCCTGGTGCCCATATAGTGGATGTCGATGGTCATTCTCCTGCTTTTTTCTCTCGGCGTCTGTAGCAGTGGCCCTCCGGATGTTGGGTGGGGCTATTCCAACAATAGGGTATAGTTTGTGCACTGGTGTTGGTTTCAGCCATCCCGAGATTATTCTTGCAGTGTCGTTGACAGCAGTATCAACCTGCTTAGCATGTGCTGAAGCGTTCCGCACAGGAGCATACTCAGTGGCTGACATACACAGTGCAAGTCTGGAAATCCTCAGGATGTGCGGGTTGGCTCCCCAGGTGCTGCCGATCAGCATCTTGAGTATGCTATTACGAGCACTGACCTTTTGTTTCGTGTTCAGACATTGCTGTCTGTACGTTAGAGCACGGTCTAGTGTGACACCAAGGTAAACTGGTGTTGGACAATGTTTCAGTCGCTCCCCTCACCATGTGATGTTTTGTGATGTGCTTCCCTGTTTTGTAGATGGAACGCACACACTTGTGTCTTATTAGGGTTCGGCTTCAGATGGTTGGCATCATAGTACTTAGAGCGTTCGTCCATCTCTGAAGTCAGCTTTCCTTACACTTCTTCAAAGGATGAGCCCCGAGCAGCTACTGCAGTGTCGTCGGCATAGATGAAGAGCCTGGTACTTAATGGAATTGACTGATCATTTGTGTAGATGTTGTACAGCGTTGGAGCCAGCACGCAATCCTGAGGGAGACTGTTTTTCTGGGTTCGCCATCTACTCCTTTTACCCTGTAGCGAGACTTGGAATCTTCTGTTCTGAAGGAAGATGCTGATTAGAGATGTTAGTTGGTGGTCCTTGGTAAGGTCATACACTTTCTTAGACAGCTTCCTATGATTCACAGCGTTGTATGCAGCTGTTAAGTCAACTAAGGCGACTCCCATTATCTCACCGCGCTTAAAAGCATCCTCGATGGGTTGGGTGAGATTCAAGATCTGGCTACAACATGATTTGCCAGCACGAAAGCCTGCTTGTTGTGGAATGAACTTCTCTTTGAGGATGCTACCGATTCGGTTAAGTACCAGGCGTTCCAGTATCTTGAAGGTATGGCATAACAGGGAAATAGGTTGAAAAATGTTCGGGTCATTTGGTTCTTTCCCAGGCTTGAGTAGTGCAATGACTCGAGATTTCCTCCATATTTTAGGGATATGTAGCTTGGCAACACCTGTGTTCATTAGGCTTAGTAACCACTCTAATGTTATCAATATTATCAATACCTTTACCGTCTATAAGACAAATAAAGAATTGATTTATTCTGAAAGGCTGCTACTCCCCTTCGGAATAAAGTAATAAAGCAATTCTACTAACAAAAATACTAACATTCTACTAACATAAAATCTCAACATTTTAATAACAATAAAATACTAAGCAGGAACAAAGCACCAGGCATAGATGATATACCGATTGAGTTGCTACGCTGCATAGGAGATGAAGGTCTAATCAGGTTATATCACTTGGTGTGTAGGATTAATGAGACAGATGAGGTACCCTCTGATTTCAAGAAGAATGTTATCATCCATATACCGAAGAAAGTGGGTGCTGACAGATGTGAAGATTACCGTACAATCAGCTTGATTACTCATGCTTCAAAGATCCTGTCAAGAATAATTTACAAGAGGATGGAAAGCCAGATAGAAACAGAGTTGGGTGAAGACCAGTTTGGTTTCAGGAGAAATGTAGGAACAAGGGAAGTTGTACTAAGTCTTGGGCTGATTTTGGAAGGTAGAATATAGAAAGATAAGAGAACGTTCATGGCATTTGAGACTTAGAAAAGGCTTTTGATAACGTTGATTGGACTAAATTGTTTGCAATTTTGAAAACGATTGGAATGAAGTACAGGGATAGGAGGGTGATCTACAATCTATACAGAAACCAGACAGCAGTCATTCGAGCTGAAGGACATGACAGAGAAGCTGGTATTAAGAATGGTGTAAGTCAAGGCTGCAACTTATCACCCATACTTTTCAATCTTTACATTGAACAAGCAATGAAGGAAATTGGAGAAAAATTTAAAGTGGGAGTGAAGATTCAAGGAGAAATAATTTCAACTCTGAGATTTGCCGATGACATAGTCATCTGGGCCAACACGCCTGAAGATTTGAATGAGTTTTTGAATGGTATGGACTCAGTCTTGAGGAAAGAATTCATGATGAAAATGTAAAACAAAAATATTGGAATGCAGCTGAAATAAATCAGAATCCTTTATGGACATCAAATTGGCAGGAGAAAAACTAAAGGAAGTAGCAGACTTCTGTTACTTAGGAAGCAAAATAACCAGTGATGGATGAAGCAAAGAGGATATAAAAAGTAGGTTAGCTCAGGCAAGGAAAGCATTTCTACAGAAAAGGAATCTGTTGACTTCGAATATAGATTTAGGTGTTAGGAAGTCATTTTTGAAGGCCTTTGTCTGGAGTGTGGCACTCAATGGAAGTGAAACTTGGACTATTGGTGCAGCAGAAAAGAGGAGAATTGAAGTGTTTGAAATGTGGTGTTACAGGAGAATGATGAAGATCAGATGGGTAGATCGGGTTACAAACAAAGAGGTATTAAGACTAGTGGGAGAGGAGAGATGTTTCTGGCGACTGCTAATGAAGAGAAGAGATAGGTTGGTAGGACACACGTACTAAGACACCCAGGAATAGCAAGCTTAGTTATGGAAGGAAGGGTCGAGGACAAGAACTGTAGGGGTAGACCAAGGTTAGAATATGTTAAACACGATTGCCTTGGACGTAGGGTGTGGTAGCTATGTAGAGATGAAACGATTAGCTCAGGACAGGGAGGCATGAATAGCTGCATCTAATCAGTCAAAAGACTGAAGACTCAAACAACAATAAAATACTAAAATTTTACTAACAACAAAATATTAATATTCAACTAAAACACTGAAGTTCTACTAACATCAAATTTAAGATAGCCCAACATCTAGGTTATCAGATCAGATAGCTATCATACTGTTGTTTTAAGAGCACGTCATCTACGCTAGCAGCTCAGATAGCAATGATACTGTTGTTTTAAGAGAGCCCAATATCTAGGTTATTAGCTCAGATAGCTATGATATTGTTGTTTCAAGAGAGCCCAACATCTAGGTATTAGCTCAGATAGCTATGGTACTGTTGTTGTTAGAGAGACCAACATCTAGGCAATCATCTCAGATACTAATATCATACTGTACTTTTAAAAAAGCCCAACATCTAGGTTATTAGCTCAGATAGCTATGATACTGTTTACAGATGAGCATGCTTTCGAATCACAAGGTTACAGATTTTTTTAAAGGTAAGACTGACAAATGTGTAATGAAAAATGTTCCTCATCAAGGCACAGGATTTATTGTTAGGAGCAGTATTTTAGATTCAATCACAAACTTCACTTCTCCTAGCAGCCGAGTCTCGACTCTTTCATTCCGTAGTACAAACAAGATTTACACTATTGTCAACGTCCACACACCGATTAATCAGGCAATCAAGACAGACCCAAAAGAACAGATATATCTTGGGAAGGTCTGGAGGACATCCTTTCTCAAATACCTGACAAGCACACAATTCCCTTGCTGGGGGATTTCAATACTCAACTCGGCAAAGAAAGAAAATTTCAAAACATTGTAGGAAATTATCCGGCTCACCAGAAGCAACCGTAATGAACTCTGTAGGGCATACAAACTAGTTATGAAATCGACAGCTTTGAAGCTCTTACCCAAGAAACAGAAAACTTGGACATCACCAAATCCCGTATTTGGTGAGTTCAAGATCGATCACGTAGCCATTGCACGGAAAGCGAAATGAGAGATTCAGAATGTGAAGGTTCTGCGAAGTGCCAACCTTGACTGTGATCACTATCTTTCTAAAATCTAACTTAAACTCATTCCACGAAAATACGTGGATGTTCCACCCAAGAAAAATATTCAGATTTGACGCAGAAAAACTAAGAACTAACCAAGAGTTCTCTGAGAAGCTTGAGTCCTTGGATCCACAGAATTGGGAACAACTACGAGAGGCCCTGGTTGAAACAGCTAAGGAGACAGTCCCCCTCACGAAACCGAAGAAACATGCCTGATGGACCAGCGAGTGTGATGTGGTAATAAGGGAAAGACAACTTGCCTGACATAGATGGAGCTCATAGAGGAATGCAGATAACTGGGAGAAGTTCCTAAATACAAGAAAAAACACAGCAAAAATTATACGTGGGGTAAAACGTGCCTTCGACAAGATTCAGCTAGTATCAATTCAGCAAGATTTCAAGAAGAACAACACTTGAGACTTCTACAGAATTTTCAAACAGAATCTCAATAAATACACTTCACCAAACTTACACTTCCCGACGGAAAAATTTCTCACAATGACAGTGACAACTGCCAAATCCTGGCTAAATACTTTGCAACACTCCTCAACTGTAAAGCCCCAGAATCCACATTTCATTTCGAAGAAAATGCACACGTTCACGCAGATTCACTTCCACCGACAAAATAAGAAATCAAACAGATCATACAGTCATTGAAAAACGATAAGGCACCAGGTGAAGACTTGATAACATCTGAACTATGGAATTATGCTAGAGACAAGGCAGTTGAAAAGTTAACTAAGATAATAGGCGAGATTTGGGAAACAGAGAATCTTCCTGGGGGCTGGACTTCAGCACTTAATTCACCCTCTTCACAAGAAAGGCGACAGAATGGATGTAAACAACTACCGTGGTATCTCGCTTCTCCAAATAACCTACAAGATCCTCTCCAATGCTCTCCGGACTCTAGTAGAACAACAACTGGATCAAATACTGGGAGAATACCAAGGAGGTTGTAAGAAAGGAAGTTCCTGTGCTGAACAGATTCTGAATCTTAAATCGGTCCTTTCATATCTCAAACTTAGAAACAAAGAATTTGTTGTGATCTTCGTTGATTTTGCGAAAGCATATGACTCTTTGATCGATTCACTCTATTTGAAGTCTTAAAAGAACTAGGTTTGGACAACAAGACAAGGGCAATCAACCAGGAGACCTTAACCAATACTACGCCCAAGGTAAAATTGAGAGGAAAAATTTCCGACGCATTTGACATCGGGACCGGGGTAACGCAGGGGAATGGCTCTCACCCTTACTCTTCAATAGTCATCGGTGAGTGGCAGAGAGAATTGAGCAACAAAGGAGTTGACAATGGAGTGAGACTGGGATACAAAAACATGAATCTGGTAGTTGATTGTCTAGTGTTTGCGGATGATCTCACATTTTTTTTCTCATTCCATGAGTACAGCCATAGAACAAATCAGTGAACTCCAGAAACAAGCAGCAAAGGCAGGCCTCAATATCTCCTTCGAGAAAACTGAGTTTATAAGTAATATACAGCTGGCGCCTATAGAGCATCCAGCGTTGAGAAAAGACTGTGGAGCCTTATGGCGAGAGTGTTGCTAACTCTAGGCAGAGGTAGCGCTGACGTCATACGTTATCTTCACCCGCTCCGAGTAGTGCACTTTCATAAGTTAGCGACACAACACAACCTCAGCAGCTACCTGAAATAGAACACGCCCGGGAAGGAGCAGTTTTGCAGGTGTTAAAGGATTGGACCAGTATTAAGGATACACGAAGAGAACCAATAACAACATTCATTTTGTTGTGATATGATGCATTACTGATTGACAGATGTAGAGAGCACAACCCTTCCTTCTTGGATGTATGCTGACGATGTTAGTAATTTTTATGTCAGCAATAGTCTACTGTTGATCATCACCTCTTTTGTTATTAGTTAAGACTATAATTTAGTTTCTTACAATTTTACTCTTGTTGTTTTGTTTGTAATATTGTAGCGAGTTAGCCGTGCGGCTAGGGACGTGCAGCTGTGAGCTTGCATTCGGGAGATAGTGGGTTCGAACCCCACTGTCGGCAGCCCTGATTCGATCGAACAGACACACAACAGTAACACCAATGACGGATAGTGCTTCAGAACTTATGTTGCCGGCGGAACTGAGCACGTGCTTCACTCCGGACGAGCATGCAGCACAGAACAAGGCTCTTCTTTCCAGCGTGCTGACATCGAAAATTTTTAAATTACTAAGATGTAATATAAACGATATTGTATGCAATAACAAAGGTAATCAATTGGCATATACAGTAATTGTAGGAAGCTATTATGACAAAAATATGTATGTTCAGAGTTCCTTCATGACAAAAGGTGAGGTAATAAAACCAGTGAAGGAGTAGTTTCCGTTAAAAGTAAAAGCCCGCAAGACCCATAGTCTTTACTCAACGCTGGATGCTCTATAGAGAACTAGCCATTGGAAGGGGAAAGATCAAGCGGACAGGAAAGTTCAAATACCTAGGTGAATGGATAGAGCCTAATATCTCTGAGAAGGAGGCTTTCACATCACGAATGAGAAAAATGGAAACCGCATATCAGTTAACCACGGGAATATATAACAAGAAATCATTATCCCTAAATGCCAAGCTTCTACATTACTGCACAGTCATCCGACCGAAGCTGCAGAGTGCCTTACGATGCACAGAAAAGGTCTTATAGAGAAACTTGAAACCAAAGAAAGGAAAATCTTACGGAAAATCTTGGGCCCAGTCAAGGAAAACGGTGATTACAGACGGAGACACAACCATGAACTCTACACACATGTTACCAAAATCACTGACGTGATGAGAGAGAGGAGGATTGTGTTCTATGGTCATTTAACAAGACTTAGCCCAATGCGTTTGTCAAACAAAATCTTTACTTACTTTCTAGGTAAGAAAACCAAGGAAGCATGGTTCACAGAGGTAGAAAAGGATGTAAATGAAGTGGGAATTACATACAACAATATTCAGATGCATATGCCCCTTAAGATTAAACTAAAAGAACACCTGAGTCTCCAGGAAAAGCCTAAACTAACAACAGGCAAGACGTGGACTGAAGCCAGGAAACAGCAGCATCAAGAACACTGGGCGAATGTTGAAGCTCGAGGAAGAGAGCATTTGCATTAACGTTGTCCATAGCTGGCCGAAACGTCAAGAATAATAATAATAATAATTATTATTATTATACAATGAAAAACGGAAAGGCAACAGGACCCGATGAAATTCCAGTTGAAGTGTGGAAGTATCTGGAGAAAGATGGGGTCGACATGTTGCTGGATTTAATGCAAAAAATGTACTCTCAGGAAATAATACCTGATGAACGGAGAGAAAGTATTTTAGTGCCTATGTATAAAGAGAAGGAGGATATTCAGGACTGTGCTAACTACAGGGGCATTAAGTTAATGTCCCATACCATGAAAATCTGAGAAAGGGCGAGAGACAGGAGGATCCGGGATGAGACTAGCATCGGCGAGGAACAATTTGGCTTCATGCCAGGAAAAGGGACCACAGACGCAGTGTTTGCCCTGAGACAAGTAATGGAAAAGTATCGTGAAAGACAGAAGGGATTACACTTCGCATTCATGGACCTAGAGAAAGCGTATGACCGGGTGCCCCGGGGAGAAGTCTGGAGATGTTTACGAGCGAAGGGAGTCCCAGAGAAGTACGTGCCTTTGATAATGAAATGTACAAAGAAGCAAGAACACAGGTTAGAAGCAGCGTTGGACTTACAGATTGAATTCCGGTTCGAGTAGGTTTACACCAAGGTTCGGTTTTAAGTCCATATCTGTTTGACCTAATTCTGGACGAAATGCCCCCTGGTGCATGATGTTTGCGGACGACATTGTGTTGTGTAGTACCACCAAAGATGTCATAGAGGAAAAACTGGAACAGTGGAGGGCAGCCTTGGAAGACTCAGGACGACAGAGTATATGAGGTTCAATACAGATCAAGTCTGTGAGATCAGAATGCAAGGGGAAACGTTAAATAGAGTGGATGAGTTCAAATACCTGGGTTCGGTGGTGACTGGAGATGGAAATCTGGATGTGGAAGGTAGGATGGATGAACTGGAAGAAAATGTCAGGAGTGCTCTGTGACCGCAGGATCAAGTCTAAGGTTAAGGGGAAAATATATAAAACTGTCATAAGACCTGCATTGCTGTATGGCTCTGAAACATGGCCTGCACGCAAAACGCACACAAACAGGCTTGAAGTCACGGAAATGAAAATGCTCAGGTGGATGAGTGGAGTGACTAAGCGTGATAGAGTGGAAAATGTCAAAATAAGAGGAACATTGAAGGTTGTGGAAATATCTAAGAAGATACAAGAAAAGTGACTTCAATGGTACAGGCATGTGAGAAGAAGGGAGGAATCCTACGTGGGGAGGAAAATGCTAGACATGCAAATACAGGGAGTGAGAATGCGAGGCAGACCTGAACGAAGATGGATGGATTGTGTACAGGAGGACCTCGGAGAAAAACAGTTGTCAGAAGAGGATGTGCATGACCGGGCTAAATGGAGGAGAGTTGTCAGAAACATCAACCCCGCTTAGGAGTGGGAATGATGTAAAGAGAAAGAAGAAGATACAACCTCAAATACATGGATCAAATGTGTTTTAATATTATGGGGTCTTGCCGGTAATGTTAACCCGAAAGGTGTTCCACTTTGTTGCTTGAAAGTCTCTAACACAATTTGACCACATACCAAATTAAAGAGGAACATCTGGGATACAGGGTAAACTTTCAGAAGTGTTAGACATGCACCTAGAAATCCTATCATACAGTACAATCAATACAACTCTTAAATATTGTGCATATTTCAGAGGGGGTTTTAACATAAATTCTTCAATCCGATATGAATTGTAGTTGTATTGATTAGAGCCGAGCAAACAGCTCCTCAGTTCCGGTAGGCGATCAATGCTACTACACTGTGGCATGCGGTGTAAGGATTCCAGGGAGCAAATTATACAGACTTTGTTCATTCCGATGACTAGAGTCTATATATTTGAAGAATTCACCGAACTTCAATGATATCACATAAATATATTGATCATATCATTGTAATAGCATAAAGGATATTTTGTTCATCAGTGCACATATCAAAGATTTATTTCTTAAGATTTTCCTCAACATTATTTATCAAGTCTCATCATCATCATCATCAATTTCCATTTACCAGCCTAAGCCGGGTTGGAGCAAATAATGGCACCCCTCTACTTACTCTGTGTCGACCATCTTTCCTCAACCACTGAACTCCACTCCAGGTTTCGTTCTCTCACACTGTCCTTCACCCAATCCATCAACCGTACTCTAGGTCTTCCTCGTCCTCTCTTTCCAGTCAACCGTCTCTCCATCACTTATTTCGGCATTCTTTCATCATTCATCCATTTCACATGTCCATACCATCTCAATCTGTTGTGCTCTAGCTTATCATTCAGCTTCTGTACATTCACTTCCTTTCGAATATCTTCATTTCTCACTCTCTCTCTCTCTCTCCTAGTCTTTTGTACCACACTCCACAGGAATTTAATTTCGGCTGCCTGCATCCTACTTTCATCTCTCCTCGTCATCGGCCAAGTTTCTGCTCCATACGTCATTATTGGTTAGTAATAGGTCTTGTACATCACTTCTTTAGCCTTCAGTGGAATGTTTTTATCCCAAATTAAACTCCAAACCTGATGATAGAAAACACTCCCACATTGTATTCTCTTGATGATCTCCATATCCAATCTTGCATTTTCCATAAATTCACTTCCTAAATATTCTACTACTTTCAGATCTACATCTCCAATTTTAACAATCCCTTTTCCTTCTTTCTTTCTTTCTTTCTTTCTTTCTTTCCTCTTGTCATTACCATTGTCTTACTTTTCTCTACACTGATTCTCATTTCCAATTCTCAATATTTTCCTTCAGTACATCCAGCTGTTCTTGGGCCACATTGCCATCCTTTCACCAAATCAGATCATCATCAGCAAATAGGATTATGTTCATTCTTGTACCTGTGTATGCTTCTGTGGGATCTATTCTTATTTATCTTGATTCTCAACCACTTGGGTGGTTGGTATATCCTCCACGTGGTATTATGTACTTTCACGCCTTTGTGCGATGTGCTGGAACGATGCGTGTCCCTCTCTGAGTACTGACCTCATTTGAATCATCCCAGCTAGCTCGCTCGTCTTTTAGCTAATCTTTGGTTTGATATTCTTACGTATTTTCATTTATCCTCAATAGGGTACCAAGTGTGTATCCCCTTGCTATTTGATTGGTTCAGGCCCTCAGCCATGTAAATTGTTATATTTTTGAATACATATTGTTTTTATTTTATACTTGATTTATCCAGGCATAATTATAACCTTAGCATCCATCACCCAGACCCTGGGTCCAATCCAGCCCTCCACTCCCTGGACTTGCTCCAGTCGTTCCAGCCCCTCTCTCTCCGGTAGCTGAGTATTAAGAAGGAGAAAAGGACACTAATATCTTTGTTCGTGGGTGGAACTCCTTCCTACCTAAAGGGTGGTACAGCTTCCTTTGTTGCCTTTAGTATATCATCCACCACCAGTATAAATAACAATGGTGCGAGTACATTCCCTTGTTTTAATCCATGTTCAATTTCAAACCATCCTGTTTTACCTACTTGAGTCTCGACACAGCTGCAACAATTACTGTACATCCCTTTTATCATTTGTATTAATTCTTCTTTTTGTTTTAGGCTTTCCCAAACTCTGTCTCTAGGGACACTATCATATGCCGTTTCTAAGTCAATGAAGGTCATTATCATGTCTTTTCCATATTGCCAGTGTTTTTCCATAGTTTGTCTTACAACAAAAACAGGTTCCACTGTTAATCTTCTTCTTCAGAACCCAAACTGTTCCTCTTGAATTTGGTTCGGATTAGTTTCTTCTAGTACCCTTTCCAAGGTCTTGGCAGCATCAGAGATAATAGTAATTCCTCGGTTGTTTCCACACACCTCCTTTCTCCTTTCTTGAATATTGGTATAATAATCCCTTTCTGCCAATCCTCTGGAGCTTGTTTTGCTCTCAACACACTCTTGAGTACTCTGAAAGTCCATTATAATCCAATGGGTCCCACAGCCAGCACGTCATTTTTAAACTCTATCAAAAGAAAACAATGTGTAAATACAGCATTAAGATCTTAATTGGTGTAATACTACATTCAAACAATATGTAATTTAATAATCATAGAATTCTATGGTAAAATTCATGTGATTGTTATATTACTAGTGCTTTCCCCCCCCCCCCCCCCCATCAGTAATCAACTCGATTCTCTCATATCATTTCTGTGGTAAGATATTGGTAAGCAGTTGATACAATTAAACAATTAAAATAAACTCAAATGCTTCCAATATGAAGTATCAAATCCCAGTTCTTACAATCATGAGTCAAACGCTTTACCAATTCAGCCATGGAGACTCGAACATCAAGTGCAATGCAGAAAACATTACAGAGATAGAGTAAGAACTTTCACGTTGGACACTTATCTCTCTTCATTTAAAAAGTCCCTACCAGTTCGAATACTGTTCTGTAGTCATTAGGCATAAGAAAAAACAATGTTCATGTTCATGTTTTTTTTTTTCTCCTGTTGAGATGGGGGGTCTGATATAATGCAACAATTTGTTTGAGGCACTGCCAGCTCCATCGCATCCCCTATACTCCGTGAGCTGCCAGAATGGCATTGACATTTGGTCGGAAATTCCACGTCAGTCATCACTCCTCTGCCTCTTAACCAATCCATGTTCGCATAGTTGATGTCATAATACTCTGCGTTGCAATATTACAGCCCACGTGCTTCAGTGCCTGGTCAGCTTGTACAGTTTGGTAACCTCATTCTCAGACCACATGGCAAGGCGAGAACTGTCAATCCCATTCTGGCAGCTCACAGAGTATAGTCAAATGTTGCATCAAGGGTAGAGGGAGCGACTTTATCTTGTATGTCAATGAGGAATTAGCATATGACTGACCACCGACAATGAGAGTGGACATAGAGTACTAGGACCTACGGACTCTAGGGATAAGAGTATCTCTGTGGTATCATTGAATTGTAGGGAATATATATATATACATATAATTCGTTGAGGCCATCTAGGACCACGTTAAGTCTTGCTACACTTGGCGATTTGTTTCGCTTTCCTCTGAGCCCAGAATTCCCTCATTCTCTGTGAGTGGGCCATCTTGTGCTCCGCTGTCCAGGTGGTACCCCGTCTTCTTTTCGGGTTCGGTGTCTCGTCTCGGGAATATAGTTATAAAATTTTAGATAAATATCTGGAATTGTTTTTATGTTATGAACAATTTTGCAAATCTATTTCCAGTCTTTCACATATACTAAAATAATAGGGTAAAAACTGAGGATATCAAGGCCAGAAATAAGTTAAGGAAAGATATGTATACTTCGAATGGTATTTCAGTTGAAATGCAACAGGCTAAGAACTAATTTTCAGCACTGTTTTTATCATCGGAAAATTCCTAGTCATCTGTGTCAAATTTATTCTGCATTATCCTCGATCTTAATGAGGGACACGCCATCTCTGTCATCCTCAGGGTTGGTCCTAAGTCATTTTAACAACATTGTCAACTTCATTGCTGCTTACTAATGTACACAAATAAAAAAATGATGCATCTAATGCTATTTCAACAAAATAAGTGTAAACGTGATCTCTGCATATTAATGAATGCAAAAAATATATACTGTGAGGTCATAATGTTGGCCTATTTGAACCTTTTTACTGATCTGTATTGGCTCACAAAGTATCACTTAAAATACAATGATTTCCTTGGAAACACAAGGAAATAATTGTTTCTCAATTGATTTAAAAAAATTATGCCACATTCAATGCCACCAGTCGATTCATGGTGCACAATTTAACGAGCACGGCTGCTCCGCGGGACAAATTCCTAAGAGAATCATGCGCATTTCTCAGCCAGCAATATTTTATGACCAGTCTGTTTCTATCTCTTTCATGTTATTTCCATTACAGATGAATTGAATGTAAGTTCATGTGTCTATTATAAAATCGGTGTTCAAGGATTGCCAATAATCGTAACCTAAAATGGATATTTGAAATCCTACATTTTAAAGACTACTTGTGTGTAGCAGATCAACAACCGATTAGCATCCAGATCAAGGAGAGGAAATGGCGCTGGATCGGTCACACACTAAGGAAGCCGGACGGAGCTGTTGAGAGGGCGGCGCTAGACTGGAATCCTCAAGGTGCCAGGAAGCGAGGTCGACCTAAGAAGACCTGGAAGAGGACGATCGAAAATGAAATTGCAGAGGTGGACAAGAACTGGAGTCAAGTGAAGAGAATAGCCAGGAACCGTACTGCGTGGAGAAATTTCGCCAAGGCCCTATGCTCCGGAAGGAGCGGCAGGAATTAAGTAAGTAAGTGTGTGTAGCAGAGATATTTTTTAACATTACGCGATATGCAGAGAGTTTGGATATTTAAATTACCGAACCATTACCGCGAGTTAGACTTTATCTAAAGTACTGCCCATTCGTAAAAACTTAACATGGTCAAATAAAGTCGTAACCAGATTATGACTGGACTTCATCGCAAAAGCACGTCCGCACAGTCAAGTAGCATCTATAACTCGACGAAAGACACGGATGTGACAAGGGTATGCTAGAAGAGAGTAGTCGCTGCACTGTGATCAGGCATGGTTCCAAGATGTGCTCAAATCTAGCGCATATCGATCGCTTCTAATGCACACTCTGATTTTCGAAACATAATTTGCCCTAAAAAGAGACTGCATTAAATTTGAGTAAACACGGTAATCATATTGCTTAACAAAAACATTTTAATAAATCTGCCAAAATAAAATTCAAAGAATATAAGTCACATTTAACATTTTTGTTTGGGATGACATTGTTACATATTTGTCGGTACAAAAAAAAACCTCATATCTATGTCTACCAATATTGGAGCTTATGACCTAATAGACAGCTTTATACTAGCATACATCAACAAGAAAATGAAAATTGGAGGACAAAACACATTTACTATAATGCATACCGTCCCTTGTGCAGAACCGGTACCCAGGCATATCCAACACAGTTCTCCACACCATTGTCACGCTTCTTGGATGAGTCACAAGAGATGTGATAGAAGGTGAAGAGCAGGTGGTGCTTACTGTGCAGGCAGATAGGCAGGCGGATCTTAACCTCCTCATACCACGATGGAGATGTGCTGTGGTGGAGAACTGTACATGAACTCTGTGTCACAAACAGAGGCCCACCTGGACGTCCATACATGCACTGCAATAAAACAAACATATTGCAGAAAGAGGAACACTCGAGATTAGTGTAAATTTGCAGATTTGATACATTATTACTTCTGAGACAACATAGCACCCACCCCTCTTCAGTTTGCTGTTGTTTCATTTTAGGGGTTAGCAACGTTGGGTCATTTAGCTCCCAATGGCAAAATGGATGCAGGAAGACTCCCTTTATTGTTTTGCTATAGTTAGCTTTGAAGCCATTTTTCAGTGTTGCCTTATTGACAATTGATATTGCTACTTTTCAGTTGGTCAACACAATATAATCCCAATTACTGTATCTTCTGAAGTCTATAACAAATACCGTATTTACTCGGCTATAGGACCCCTCTCGCCTATAGTACCCCTCCGTCATTTTCGAGAGCCATAATACAAAATTCTTGGAAATCGCTTAGTCTTCTTCTTCTTCTTCATTTCCCGGTTCCAGTGATCTGCATCGAGGTGTGAATCAAGGACCTCCATACTTTTCTGTCTCTCCACCACTCTCGTCCCTCTTCCAGTACATCCTTCACTTTCACTCCTCTTTTCTCAACGCTCTCCCTCACTGCATCCATCCACCTCATCCTTGTCCTTCCCCTTTGGCGCCTTCCCGTGACTTTCTCAGTAAATAATCGCTTCGGGACTCGGTCTTCTCCCATTCGCATCATATGTCCATACCATTTTAGCTTACTGATCTCGATTTTGTCTTGTAACTTTGGGAATCCTGTTTTCTCCCAAATTTCCTTGTTTCTGATTTTGTCTCTGCGGGTCTTTCCAATTATACCTCTAAGGAACTTCATCTCTGCTGCCTAGATTCTACTTTCCTCCTGTTTAATTGTTGTCCACATGCCTGCTGCATACGTCAATATAGGTGTGTAATATGTTGAATACAAGATTTTTTACATTTCTCAGGAACTTCCTGGTTCCACACCAGACTCCTCACATTCTGCTTATAGTACCCCTCCTTTGAGAGTCCTGTCCGTCATTGTCTAGCAACGAGCGCGGCACGAGCAATTCCGCGCGGATGGGATACGCCCGGCTGTTGGCCAGGCAGAACTTTCGCAGGGAAAGTGTGATATCTTTTCAGAGTGGGTTGGCAATAATCATGGAATATACTTGTCTTTGTATACCAGAAGCTGGATCATTGTTGGTTGCTTGGGCCATACCATTCTATCGCACGCAAAGAAGAAAGAAGTCTGTCTTCCCTTCAGTGCGTATGGACTATGACTCGCGCTATGCAACAGGTGGCCGGCCGACATACACACGCTATGAGAGAGGTGGCCAATCGGCCACACGTGCGCTGTTAGAATTATTAGAACAATTATTAACAAAAGACACCAAGTTGATGGACAGTGGAGATTGTTGCCTAACAACATTGTCTATCGTGAATGTGAATCGATAATAACTACAATGCGTAAAAGAAGAATTTCCATTTTCCGTCACATATCAAGACTGCCAGAAACCAGGATATTGAAACAACTATTTGATTGTATATTGGCTTTCACGGCCAGTGAATTAAAAGTCAGCAATTCTTCTAGGTTTGTGCCGTGTCTTGTGTGGGGTTTCGCCTAGGACACCAAGCTGGCTCATCGGCGGGCTCTTGGTGTCCCCGCCCGGACCCCCACAGGAGTGACGAACTGCGCGCCACCTCCCTTTATATTAGGTGCAACTGCTCCACTTGACTGCGAGAACTAAAAGCTCAAGCAGCTTTAACCTCCCTATGAAGGCTTCCAAAAAGATGGTATATTGGCTTTCACGGCCGGTGAATTAAAACACAGCAATTCTCCTAGGTTTGTGCCGTGTCTTGTGTGGGGTTTTGCCTGGGACACCAAGCTGGCTCATCGGCGGGCTCTTGGTGTCCCCGCCCGGACCCCCACAGGAGTGATGAACTGCGTGCCACCTCCCTTTACATTAGGTGCAACTGCACCACTTGACTACGAGAACTAAAACCTCAAGCAGCTTTAACCTCCCTATGAAGGCTTCCAAAAAGATGGTATATTGGCTTTCATGGCCGGTGAATTAAAACTCAGCAATTCTTCTAGGTATGTGCCGTGTCTTGTGTGGGGTTTCGCCTAGGACACCAAGCTGGCTCCTCGGCGGGCTCTTGGTGCCCCCCCCAGACCCCCATAGGAGTGACGAACTGCGCGCCACCTCCCTTTATATTAGGTGCAACTGCACCACTTGACTGCGAGAACTAAAAGCTCAAGCAGCCTTAACCTCGTTATGAAGGCTTCCAATAGGGGCAACTGCACCTAATATAAAGGGAGGTGGCGCGCAGTTCGTCACTCATATGGTTCGTCACTCCTGTGGGGGTCCGGGCGGGGACACCAAGAGCCCACCGAAGAGCCAGCTTGGTGTCCTAGGCGAAACCCCACACAAGACATGGCACAAACCTAGAAGAATTGCCGAGTTTTAATTCACCGGCCATGAAAGCCAATATACCATCTTTTTGGAAGCCTTCATAGGGAGATTAAGGCTGCTTGAGCTTTTAGTTCTCGCAGTCAAGTGGTGCAGTTGCACATAATATAAAGGGAGGTGGCGCGCAGTTCGTCACTCCTGTGGGGGTCCGGGCGGGGACACCAAGAGCCCGCCGATGAGCCAGCTTGGTGTCCTAGGTGAAACCCCACACAAGACACGGCACAAACCTAGAAGAATTGCTGAGTTTTAATTCACCGGCCGTGAAAGCCAATATACCATCTTTTTGGAAGCCTTCATAGGGAGGTTAAGGCTGCTTGAGCTTTTAGTTCTCGCAGTCAAGTGGTGCAGTTGCACCTAATATAAAGGGAGGTGGCACGCAGTTCGTCACTCCTGTGGGGGTCTGGGCGGGGACACCAAGAGCCTGCCGATGAGCCAGCTTGGTGTCCTAGGCGAAACCCTACACAAGACACGGCACAAACCAAGAAGAATTGCTGAGTTTTAACTATTTGATTACTTTTTGAAAAATAAAATCAATAATAATTGATTCAAAGAAGTTCAGGATGAATTGGAAGAATTGGGTATAACTCGGCAACAAATCAAAGACAGAGAAGAGAAGAGGATTTTGAAGAACAAAAGCATAAGTCTCAAACTAATAACAGTTGAACAGAAACAATATACTACTCATAATGCCTGTAATTGAGGTCCGTATTGACTAACTATATATTAGAAAGAAAATAAAGGGATTCTGCCTTTTCAATACTTATATTGAACCTACTCACAGTTACATGTTTCAAAGGTTAACGTTACATGTAACGTATGTTCGTATAAAGGTAATTTATCTTTGATAAATATGTACAGGCTGAGGAAGAAGGAGTGGTTTCCAATGGCCATGGAACTGATATTGTAGAGAGGTCGGAGAGGATGAGAAAGTTCTGGGAGGAGAAAAAGAAGAAATTTACTCAAATGTATTGATTTAAGGGCTCCAATGTGGGCGTAAAATATGTAAATAAATAATATCATACTATGTAACATCAAAATAAAATAGCTTATTTTTACTCTCTCCCTTTCCCAAAATAATGGATTTTTGTGAAGTTTGTGTCTAGAGTACCCCCCTCCCAATTTCGGAACTAAAAATTTAGGAAAAACGGGATCCTATAACCGAATAAATACGGTATTTTATAATCACATGTAATTTGTTTCAGGTTGTTTCCTCGCATGTCCCAGTAATTGGGATTATATTGTGTTGACCGATTGAAACGTTGCAATATCAATTGACGTGGTTTCCAATGGCCATGGAACTGATATTGTAACTGTAAGTCGGTCAACACAAAATACGACAACACTGAAAAATGGCTTCATAGCTATTTATAAACTACGACGGTAAAGGGAGTCTTTTGTGTTGACCGACTGAAAGTTACAATATCAATTGTTAATCAGGCAACACTGATAAATGACCTCAAGGCTATCTTTATTCATTTTACTTTTTTATTTTTGCTATTTTGGTCTGGCTGCGTTGCTCAGTGGTAACGTTCTCACCTGCTGTT
The DNA here is from genome assembly GCA_946902985.2 of Meconema thalassinum. Classification (NCBI taxonomy): domain Eukaryota; kingdom Metazoa; phylum Arthropoda; class Insecta; order Orthoptera; family Tettigoniidae; genus Meconema; species Meconema thalassinum. The sequence continues at coordinate 185,863,908 of OX336393.1, forward strand.
ACCAAGGTTCCAGGATCGAATCCCGGTGCAGTCAGTTGGTATTTGAGGGTATGCAAATATGAACTGGCCATGTCAATAGATTTACTGGCACATTAAAGATCCCCTTCGGGGCAAAATTCCGGCACCCCAGCAACTTCAAAAGCTGAAGTAGTTAAAAGGGACATAAAATTAATAACATTATTATCAAAGCTATCTTTAATGGCCATGGAAGCTGAAGTGGTTATACAAGATGAACTGGCGAAGAAGGCACACCTCAGTTATATTTATGAGCCTGCAGGAGTCCTCTGATGTTCGATATTGCCAGTCACAAATCATATGTGAAGTAGGATATGGTAAGCTGAGATTCACCTTTAAAAAAATTCACACCTATGGCACATTTTCCTCCTGTTATTCCTTCTCACTTGAGGATTTAAAAAAAAAACAGTGGGGGTAAGTTTTAGGTGAAACTTGAATCCTCTAGCTCAGACCTGTACGTTGGCAGATCATGGAAATGGGGTTGAATGACATTTCCTTGAAAGAATTACTACCACAAAGAAAAAGGCTAAGCCCCAGGAGTGGTGTGTCGTGTGTTACAAAAACAAGAAGAGGAAACAGTCTACTGGTGTCCTGATTGTGAAGCTTCACTCTGTGTGAATGACTGCTTCAAAATCTACCATACTAAAATGCAGTTTTAGTGAACTCCATCATCATTAGTTGATATGTTACTTGGTATAGTTTATTAATAATTATAACGATTGTTTTAATTCCGATTGTGTTCTGTGACATCAAGAGATTGTAAATAGTACACGTTATTTTAGCCAGCTTACGTGTGTTACACTGATGGATTATATTTATGCTGTTACTACTCAATATGAATGAAGGCATTGTTGTTTGCTGATGACCTGGTATGGGGAGAGGATGAGGAAGACATACAAGAGCAATTGGATGAGTGGGAGAAGGTAGTGTTATCATATGGGATGAAGTTCTCAGCACAAAAGAGTGAAGTGGTCATCACAACGAGGAGGAAGAACAGAATGGATATGGGCATAACACTTGGAGGACAGCAGTTGCAGAAAGTAGAATGCTTCAAGTACTTGGGAAGCATAATTGAAGAAAAGGGAGGCAATAGGATGGAAATAAATGAAAGGGGAAGGTGCGAGGATGGATTTTTCAAGAGTGTTAGGGGGATGATATAGAATAAAGATGTACCACAAAAATGTAAAGGAATCATTTACAAGACTTCCTTTGTGCCAATTTTGACGTATGGCTCAGAAACATGGGTGATGAAGGAAAGGGACAAGAATAAAATACCAGCAGTGGAGATGAAGTTCCAGAGGAGTAGGGTAGGAGTCACAAGAATGGACAGAGTAAGGAATGAGAGAGTCAGAGAGATGGTAAGAGAGGAACCATTGCAAAATAGAATAGAGCGGTCTAGGCTACAATGGTATGGACATGTAAGGAGGATGCAAGAGGAGAGGATACCGAAGATGATGTTTGGAATGGAAATGAAGGGAAGGAGGCCAAGGGGAAGACCAAGGGACAGATGGACAAAAGGAGTTAAGAAGAGTGTGGAGGAAAGAGGAGTGTCCTGGGACACAATGAAAGAAGAGAGATGGTGGATGGACAGGGAACGATGGAGAGGCTTATGTTCCAAGCAGACCCGACCAGCGGTCGGAAACTGCTCAAGATGATGATGATGATTACTCAATATACCTCAATTACTGCATGAGTAAATTGAGTGCCATAAATTTATATATGTTTTACGTAACAGAAAAAAAAATATACAATATATTAGATATTGCCAAAAGCTACAGTATTTTGAAGTGCATGAGGGTATCTGCATGCTGAGATTTAAATGTTCAGTAGGAGCTCCTCCTGCATTAGGTGGTGGCGAAGCTTTTGAATGTTCCCACTCAGATGGATTAAATGAAGATAATGAACAAGGTCAAAATTATTTAGTCATTACTGATATCCTACCGATCAGATAATTGATGATCACTACCTGTACTTTTACTAGTGAACTATCACCCGGCTCATCATCACTATCATCGCCACTCCCATTGTCTCCATTTATCGATAAATCTGAATCTGCCACTTAAAGCTGATTGATTTGAGCATTGACATTACTAATATTGCAAGCGCTCACTAGTGTGGTGGGTTACTCATGGCCAGAGAGCAGAGACGAACATTGCCGGACGGGCAATAACAAAATAAATAAATATAGGTGCAATACTCGCGCTTTGCTTCCAACTATTTCCAGAACATGCTCAAGAGTTACATACACATGCACACATTATTAACGACCGCTCTGTTACTAAAGATGGTGTGAGAAGTAGCAGGAAATCGCCAAGTCGACTGAAGTCGATTGCCGCAGCGAATACAGTATTGATTTAAGTCAATTACCACACTGAAAGAGCTCTGCTGCAGATGATTTTCTTGGTGATGTACCTCCATAACCTGAACAACCACGGATGGCAGTTGCTTATCAGAAATTCAGTGCAACACTCGATCAACTGCAACCTAGAAAGGCTCCTGGGCGATAACATCCCACTGGAATTAATAAAAATGGAGGTTTAAGACTGATGATTAGACGACTCACCCTCATCTTCATCATCATCGTCATCAAGTTTCCACTCCAGTTTCCCGGGTGTGGTTTACGAGCGCTCTCCACTTTAGTCGATTCATGTACCACTGCTCCTTCAAGACTTCATCCCAGTTGATTCCCTTGGATGTGATATCTTCCTTCACTTGGTCCAGCCATCTCCTCCTAGGTCTTCCAACAGGTCTCTTTCCAGTAATCTCAGTATGTAACCATTGTTTTGCAATTCTTCCTTCTGTCATACGTTTGACGTGACCAAACCATCTACATAATTGTTGTTATCGATTAATTTAGGGGCTTTGTAGCATCATGATCATGCAGCCCCGTGTACTTGGGTGTGTGTGGAATATAGCTAGTAACCTTTGTCATTGTGATGCCTGTATAGTTTGTGCATTTGTAATTGGGGCCAGGATTTGGTCAGGAGGTAGCCATGGCCTTAATTTAGGTACCATCCCAACATTTGACTGGAGTAGAAGTGAGAAAACCACGGAAGACCAGTTCTGGGGAGGGTAAGGGTGGGTGGTATTGAGAAGCTTTCCCAGCTGTCCTGAACGTTAGCAAGTCCCACACATTGCTTGTAATCCACCTCTTCCGTTGTCTCTCACGAGGCTGAGTGAAGCCCATTCCAGCCCTCAGACCAGAATTAAATTTCTTGGCAGGGCCAGGAATCAAACTTATACCTCCATGGTGACAGCCAAGAATTCTAGTCATTACACCATTATCCATTGTACGTAAAGTTCTCACACAACTCTGCTTAATTGCAATGCCAAGTTATTTCTGAGAGGATCCTGCCAAAGTCGCAGCGTGATTTTTGCACCTCCACAGGCACAACTGACATTATCTTTTGTGTAAGTCAACTCCAAGAAAAATGCCAAGCGCAACAGAATCCTTTCTTTCTTGTGTTTAATGACGCGGTAAAGGTCTTTGGTCCAGTTCCGAGACCAGCTATGTGGGTGGTATTCGGAAGATTCAGTTACCCTGAGCGTTAGCAAGCCCCACACATTGCTTACTGTAATAAAATGTCAGAGTAGATTAGTTTCCTCTCCTGCAGTCTTCTTCTTCCAAAAAACTTTCTGCTTATGCAGGTCGTTCACAGAGTTTCTTCCAATCCTCTCTTCTCTCTCACATTTTGTCATTCAGCACTTCCTGCCATTGTAGACCTCTCCGGTTCACATCATCTTTCACTTGATCTGTCCATCTTGTCCGTGGTCTTCCTGTTGGTCTTCGTCCAGACTCTGACCATTCCAAAGCTCTCTTTGGTAGTCACTCTTTACCCATTCGGTTTTAATATCCGAACCGTTTCAACTTATTTCTCTCCATTGTTTCTTTTAGGGGGTTGATCTGAAGTGAGTTCCGTATTGTTTCATTTCTTAACCTGCCCCTTCTTGTCTTTCTCAGGATCCCTTTAAGAAAACGCATCTCTGTCACTTGCAATCTACTCAGGTCTTGCTTTGTCCAGCTCCAACATTCTGATCCATAGGTCAAAATTGGGAGATAATGTGATTTGTATATCATGGTCTTTACTTTGGTAGGAAATGGTGGTGGAAGAGAAGCAGCAACACGAGGACAGTGAACAAGGCACCACTACAGAAGAGCATTGGCACCAACTGCTGCTGAGCTATGCTCACTTCTCGGGCTGCAGCCACGGAATGACTCACATGGTCTCCCAGCATTCCACTTTGGACCGACACATGGCCAATGCGGAATGGTAGGGCAAAGCTCATGTTATAATACCAGATGTGTACTCAAAATGTCCTAAATAATTTTACATAAAACTAACAAGGCAATAATGAGAAGAGATACATTTTTCCACTGACCGAGCTCAGTTTTCCTTTTAACCTTTTCACTCCCAAGCCCGAGTTAACTCGGACATCGAGTGTCTTCCGCTGTCCCAACCCCCAGTTAACTCGCATTTCAAATGCCCCGCTCTCTCCCGGTCCCGAGTTTAGTCACTATTTAACCCCCAGGTAAGGGTAGTTTTTATTTAGAGGTGGAAATAAGTCGTCCATAGAAAAAGAGGGTTCCCTCGAATCCTACGACACCCCATATGTTTAAATTTGATTATTGATTAGCGAGATACTAAAAAGCCGATGACCTATTAGTTTTGGGTTGTTTATTTTTTTTAAAATAACTCATCTATAAATAATCATTTAAAAAAGCCCGCCCTCTTACAAAAGCCCTAATTGTGCATGCTTACAAAGAATCACTATTTCACCCCTGGATAAGGGTAGTTTTTATTTTAGGGTGGAGCTAGGTCATCCATAGGAAAGGGGGCGTCACCCCGAGTCCTACGACATGTCACATGTCAAAATCCGACCATGGGTTCAGGAAATATCAACATAAGTGTAGTTAGGCCCCCCAATTATCACATCATCGTAATCCTCAGGGACTCACCACTTGCTTTACTGCCTAGAAACCCCAACCTATAACCCGGGATGGGGCATGCATAAGCAGGAAAGATACTTGGGAGTGAAAAGGTTAATAACTTCTATCTATCCTTGACAAAGTATGGTTGCTGTACATTGTATTATTGACAGCAGTATTCCCTTCAATAGATGGCTTAGAACTTAAATAGTACAACAAATACTCACACGCAGGGGTTGTGAACCTTCGTCGTCTGAATCGCGCACCTCCACCAGACAAGCTATGTTTCGAGCTCTTGTAAATGTCTTTTGCGTATCAAAGCACAAGCTATGAGGGTACACATACAGATGGTTCACAAAGGTTGTATACGGATGAACATCTTTCTCGGAACTGCTCTCAAATTCACTCACTTCTATCGTGGGTTCGCTGACGGGTGGAATGGGGAAGGGCTTCAAGGGAGCCAATGAACTTGTTAAAGAATCTGAAAAACACAGAACATTGTTAATGTAAGCATTACATCTGTATACAGTATATATAGTCATCTTCTATGCGATCAAAATTAACAACAAAAATAAAATCACTGGAACTAGTGGCTTTCTGCACAAACAATCTATAGATAACATTTCGTGTCTGTACATACAAATTTACTGTAGCTAAGCAAATATTCGAATAATCCTTGTATCCTAATTTCAAGAATTAAATATAAAACTATATTTTTTATTTTTAAGTTTTGTGGTTCTAAGCAGACATGTTATGGCACCACTCTCAGGCTAGCCAACATTCCTCCCCAAGATTTGCATCCACAGTAAGATATGCATTCCACTGGCCGTCATCAGCAGTTTCGGCAGCTGCTGGAGTTGATATCTCGATATTATGGTGCAAGAACATCCAGAAATAGGGTTAGTGTCACTCACAAGGCAATGTTGTGAGTCTCACCCCTGCTGAACTCGCAATTTCATAGCACACTGAAAATGCTTTCTCATAGATCTGATTAGTCCTCTTTCTATTGTTAAGAATATTCAATGGAATTCAGTACGGTCTTCTCAGAAAAAATACCCTAGAAGAATATGCCTTTTTGAATACAGTAATGACACCCACGGTGTGCTATTTGTCAACATTGTGAAGACAGCATGTTCAACTACAAACAGATAAATTACTCATTCCCATCTACTAATCCATGCAACTTGCTATCATCAATGTAAGAAAATTTTCACTTTCAGCTCAAACTTTCCTACTTGGACTTCATAATCGACCCAATACAGCAGAAAGAATGACCCCATTAGAAATTGGAGAGGTGGGGATACAATGGTTGAATTAGTCCTTTGTTTTTCTAACTAACATTAGGTATTCATAATGATTAACCTCTTAACTGGGTATGACGTATATATTCGTATGTTAAACATTATAATTTAATGGGCATGATGAATATATATTATGTACTCCATCTTTTACCGCTAACGCCTCCTGGGCGTGTCGAGTTTTCACGGCATCGTAACCGAACTTTATAGTAGGTTACAGAGACTGCTTCTAGTTTGTTTTGTTTGCAGTATTTATTTATGTTTTGTTTTATCTGGTTGCCAGCCATGGCCACCTGTTGGTGCAGCACCATGGAGAATCCTATGAGTTCAGTGCCATAGAGATTCTTGGTGGTGGTCTGGTAGTTGATGATGCCATGCAGTATGGATGCTTGCTTTGATAAACAAAAATTATGATAGTTGTTGAATGATATGTGATGTTCTGTGGTATGTTGGTGAGGATTGGGTAAATAGATGTTACATCTAGTAAGAAGATGCACAGAAAGAAAATTTTATGATTGCCAGAGAATGACCAGAAATGAAGTAATTGACCATGTGGAGAAGAATAAAAGATAGTTGTGAATACTGGGTGAGTGATCCAGGTTATGGAAGCTTGTTTTATGAATAAATGTGTGTATTTAATGAAGTTGATGGACTGTTCTTTGTGGATTCATTTTAGCAAGTATATTGCCCCACTATCCTGAGGTGGCAAGCTTGGTGAATTTTTATATTTATTTCAATGGTGCCCAACGTGGGGATCGAAGAATTCAGTGAACCACACAAAGACAGGAGTAGGGATGGGGAAAAAATAGAAGAAATATTGAAGCTGAGATGATGGCCATGTTGAGGAGGCTCATGTATCTTAGCGACAAGTCTGTAGGCATAGAGGAGAGGTTGACCTGCCAGATGACTAGAACGTCAAGGAAGTTTGGTGAGGCCTTTGGTAAGGTCTCAGAGCATTTGTGAGAGATTATCCCAGACAGCCATGTTACTAGCCAGGTCAGAGAAGTCAGTGTAGAAGCCACTAATCTGGAAACTAACCTAGGTGGTCAGATTGCTGTTCAAGAACAGAGCCACCCTCAAATAGAGAAGTTGGCAAGGGAAATTTCGAGCCAGGCACTGGAGACCAGCCAGAAATTTACCAGGGCAGATAGGAAGTTGGAAGAACCCAGAGTGGAATCATATGCATTGTAGAAGAGAAAGTTGAAATGGTGGAATCTGCAAGTGTGTCAGTGAAGAAGGAGAAAGATGAGGAGAAATGTGACGTACGTGATGTTAGGGGGCGTAAGGAATGAAATGGACAAGAGAGAACAAGGTGAAGGAGGACGTCAAATGGAGGTGGAGAATAAAACTGAAGACAAGGAAGAGAATGTGATAGAAGACAAGGTGAAGAAAAGGGTGGAGGGTAAGATAAAAGAGGAGGAAGACAACATACAAGAAGTAGATTACGTGAAGAAGCGTTGGAGGAGGACGAGGAGGATAGGCAGGAGGACAAGGTGGACAGAGAAAAGGATGAGATGAAAGGCAAAGAGAAGGAATAAGAAGAGGAAGAGATGTCAGGCAGATCGAGATAAGAGAGTGAAGGATCAGAAGAAGAAAAAGGAGAAGAAGATAAAAGGGATAAAGGGAAAGAGAAAAGAAAAGATGAGAAGAAAGAAATTGCTGAGCGAAACGGTGAAGCAGATGAGGAAGACCGAAAGCATAAGAGAAAGAAAATGGGAGAAAAATCTGATGGTAGTGAAACACAGGACAAGACAAAAAGAAGAAGAAAAATTAAGGAAAATATGATGATACTGCATCGGAGGAGACAGACCAAAAGAAGAAGAAAGAAAGGAAAATATGATGATACTGAATCAGAGGACACAGACCAAAAGAAGAAGAAAAAAGGAAAGGGGAAAGGACTTAATGATGATGATGATGATGATGAATGCGAAGATGATCATGATAACGGCACAGACAGGTCTGATGACGATTCTGCCGTTTCTTCTATGATATTGTTGTCGGATTTTTCCGATGGAGCAGGAGTGTCTGATAGACTCGATGAGATAGTTTCGGCTACTCTATCAGAAAAAAATATTTATGCTGGTGATTCTGGTGAACTTAGAATAATTGTTTCTGGCGATGATAGTGCCAATGGTCTTTCTGAAGATGATATCGCCATTGAAATGGAAGATGACGATGCCACTATTGGCGAAGATGATCCTGTTATTTTTTTTCTAAAGAAGATGATCAATATTTGTTTCACTTTGTATTTTGTTTTAGTCTGTGTATGTTCCATGTATTCTTTTTAATTTATGTATTTATTTCGAGGGTTGAGAGTGAATGTCTAACCTTCAGTTAGAAAGTCTCTCTCAAGGGGGTGTTTCTGTAACCGAACTTTATAGTAGGTTACAACTGCTTCTAGTTTGTTTTGTTTGAGTATTTATTTATTTTTTTGTTTTATCTGGTTGCCAGCCATGGCCGCCTGTTGGTGGAGCACCATGGAGAATATTGTGTGTTCAGTGCCATAGAGATTCTTGGTGGTGGTCGGCCAGTAGGTGGACCAGGTGGCTTTGGCTAATGGCAAGGTTTTCTTTGACTTGGCAAGGTTTACATGGTTATGTGTTGATTTTGATAGTTGATGATGTCATGCAGTATGGATGCTTGCTTTGATGAACAAAAATGATGATAGTTGTTGAATGATATGTGATGTTCTGTGGTATGTTGGTGAGGATTGGGAAAATAGATGTTACACAGAAAGAAAATTTTATGATTGCCAGAGAATGACCAGAAATGAAGTAATTGACCAGGTGGAGAAGAATAAAAGATAGTTGTGAATACTTGGTTGAGTGATCCAGGTTATGGAAGCTTGTTTTATGAATAAATGTGTGTATTTAATGAAGTTGATGGACTGTTCTTTCTGGATTCATTTTAGCAAGTATATTGCCCCACTATCCTGAGGTGGCAAGTTTGGTGAATTTAGGTAGATTTCATTAAAAAGCTAACTATTGCAATGGGTACCATGTTTCGACTTCCGGAAAATTTCGACATATCTTCGCGTTTCACATCCCCGAGACCCCAAAACCATCGTCATCAAAAGTTGATATATAATTTATGTATATATATATATGTATATCACTTTCTTGTGGACACGATAACTACCGCAATTTTGCACCAATCACTTTCATTTTTTTACATACTATGTATGCCTATAAAATCTCGGTCAAGTTCGTTAATGGGCACAATCGGTCGAAGGGGGTGGAAATGAAGGGCTTTTTTCGAATAAGTGAAATATCGCTATAACTCTCTTATTATTTGAAATATCGAATCCATTCAAAGTTCAGAGCATGTGTCGGATAAGGCCCAAAAAATTATATTTGATGAGTTTTTTGATAGCACCAACCATTGACCAAAGGGGTGGGAAAAAGTGGGTTTTTCGGGAAACATTAATCACATCTCTCTTAATAGGTACAATATCAAAACCGTACAAAATGGACAATATTCCCCTAATGATTAACTAAAACTTTTGTCTGAAAGAATTTTTGATATAACCCAAGGGATGAGAAAAATGAATTCGGAATTAGAAGAAAATGCCAAGTGTCATCAGAGGTTACCATGACAACGCTTCTAAATTTATGAGTGATGTGCTAAGAGCAGTCAAGTACTGGCAAACGGAAATGTTCAATTGACGAAAAATAAAAGCCGTCGTCAGAATTAAAGCATACCGCGGAAAATATTATATATTATACCTTCTTAAAAAGGCCTACAAAGACACTAACTCACATTATACAGACGGCACAAAGAGTATAAAATTACACTCAAAATCACGTATTGTTTCCGACACCACAAAACCCCTCTATAAATATTACAATACATAATCAGATCATACTGGAAAGAAACCAATGAACAAAGGTATATAGATAAGCATGGGTCCTAGTGGAAAATAATTCTATCACCTAAAACCAAAAATGCATGTGACGAAAAAATCAATCAAAATATCATGTTGGTTTCCGACCCTACAAGGCGTAAAAAATATAATAAAAGTATTAAAGAAATCAATTTTTTGAAATTTTATTCGAATAAACTTTTAAGTTATTTCTGGGACTTAGAAAATTTCGGCCAAAAAGTACAAAATCATTAATAACTCCCTTATTGTTGGTCGTATGATGAAATAGCAAGAGACAAAAAAGATGTAATATGTTATTGTTTACAACATAGGCCATGTAGAATATTACACTCAGACCTATTACCGGAGATTCATTGCTTTTTCCCTATTTTAGGTAGATTTCATTAGAAAGCAATGGGTACCATGTTTCGACTTCCGGAAAATTTCGACATATCTTCGCGTTTCACATCCCCGAGACCCCAAAACCATCGTCAGTTCAAAAGTTTATATATAATTTATGTATATATATATACAGTGTGGTCCACCTGCCCTGTATTATTTAGTTTTATGAAACCCAACTAACATCGCATTTCTCCCGATGGTCGATATTGCTTTGCGCTCTGACTGTGTGACAGCAATGTAATTGGGTCATGGGTCTAGCAAAGAAAAACCGACCTTAACATTTTCCCCGCCAAATACTATGGCCCATTCTACTAATATATGACTTACTGCTCATTGAAATAACACACATACACGAAATACGATGGAATTAATAGCTTACGCCACGTGATCTGTAATAGTAGAAAGTTAAATCAACACCAAAAACCGTGATTCAAGACTTTGAGATGGACTTAAACGTTTGAGGTGGGACGGCTACAGTAACTACAGCACGTTCAGCGTGCGGCATCTGCCATGTGTTGGTGGCTGAGAGGGTTAATGCCTGACCGTACGTGGTGGGCGCGAGTGGTTAGAATACTGCTTCGAATCCGGTAGTAGGCATACTTTTTTGAACGAAAGCCAACATTCCATTTTAGTCGGGATGTAACTACATTGCCACATTTATTGCCTTACGACGTATTTTTGTGAAGAGTACGTTGAATTTTGATGATTTATAAAGAGAATACGATCGAATTGGTACGTTATGCCATGTGACCTGTAATGGCAGAAAAGTAAAAAACTGGCATGAATATTAACATAACATATCGACGTGTTGCTCCAGAGGTCCGGGTTCGATTCCCAGCTCTGCCAAGAAATGTAATAATTGTCTGAGGGCTTAAATTGGGTAAACTCAGCCTCGTGAAGCAAATGTGAGAAGAGGTGGGTTCGATTCCCACCTCAGCCACCCTGGAAAAGGTTTTCCGTGGTTTCCCAATTCTACTCCGGCCAAATTCCGGGACGGATTCTATCCTAAGGCCAGGGCTGCCTCCTTGCCAATCCTTAATTGCAAATACACACATCATTACAAGCCCCCAATAACTCAGGTTATCAGACAAATTCTACACACACACCCAAGTAAACAGGGTTAAAAGACCACGATGTTCTAGACCCTCAACTGAAACAAAACAACAACATATCGAAGGATATTCTGATCGCCAGTGCTTGCATCGAAGTATACGTATTCCTTAGAAATTCCCATGGTATTATTAGCATACTTCCGATTTTGGCAAAAAATGAAAGTAGACTTATGAGATCTACACAGGGCCAAAAATCGTGTGTCTGTGTGTGTGTGACTGTGTGTCTGTGTGGGTGTGAGTGTGTGTACTCTGAATGTCTCTCCCCCCCCCCCCCCTATCAATTCGAACACGGTAAAACCGAATTGAACGAAATTTGGTACATAGGTAGAACTAGCAAAGGGCACCTCAGTGTCATGTTTTATATCGTCGCCATCTTGACAGAAACGTAATGGCGGCCACCCAAATGTTCAAAGCTTAAATCAAATTAAGAATAACCTAATCATCCGATCTCTACCAAATTTTTCAACAACATATAAGTTAGTTATATGGCGAGCGTCTTTTGACAAAAAATACAAGGTAATCAGCCCAATAAATTGCAGATGGCAGCCATGTATCAATTCAAACACTGTGAAACCGAATTGAACGATATTTGGTAGCGAGGTATCACTAGCAAAGGACACCTCAGTGTCATGTATTATATCGCCGCCATCTTGATGAAAACGTAATGGCTGCCTCCCAAATGTTAAAAGCTTGAATAAATTACGACCAACCAAATAATCTGATCTCTACCAAATTTTGCAACAACATACCTTTATGTGGGAAGCATATTTTGACCAAACTACAAGATCATCAGTCCAACAGTTTGCATATGGCGGCCATGTATGTGTGCAAATCGATTCCCCCTATCAATTCAAACACGGTGAAACCGAATTGAACGAAATTTGGTACAGAGGTAGCACTAGCAAAGGGCACTCCAGTGTCGTGTTTTAAATCGCCGCCATCTTGACGAAAACGTAATGGCGGCATCCTAATGTTAAAAGCTTGAATCAAATTACGACCAACCTAATAATCTGATCTCTACCAAATTTTGCAACAACACACCTTTATGTATAGAGAATCTTTTGACCACACTACAAGGTCATCAGGCCAATAGTGTGCGGATAGCGGCCATGTATGTGTGCAAATCGATTCCCCCTGACTTTTCAAACAAGGTGAAACCGAATGGAACGAAGTTTGGTACAGAGGTAGCACTTGCAAAGGCCACCTCAGTGTCATGTTTTATATCGCGGCCATCTTGACAGAAACGGAATGGCGGCCACCCAAATGTTAAAAGCTTAAATCAAATAACGACCGACCTAATCATTTGATCTCTACCAAATTTTTCAACAACATACCTTTTTGTGGGAAGGATCTTTTGACTGAACTACAAGGTCATCAGCCCAATAGTTTGCAGATAGCGGCCATGTATGTGTGCAAATCGATTCCCCACATCAATTTAAACACGGTGAAACCAAATTGAATGAAATTTTTTACAGATGTATATTCATGTATAATATCCGTAGAGCACGTTGTATTTCAAGAAGCTACTACAACCAACATTCAATTATACTCCTTGGAAAGGACAAAGAGTTATAACAATACCCATGCATTTAGGAGAAAGTAGGCTATACGTTCTTTACCGAACATCTTGTTTAGTTATTAAATTTTAACAAAAGTCTTACTTGTTAGCATATCTTTAGGCCCGTATCACACGACATTCGCTGGCAATGAAGCTGCTGTGATCGCTGGTACAAAATCCTGTATGATTCTGTTCTCTTCATCAGTACACCTGCTTGTATGACCGAAGTGTATCACACGCTAGCATTTTGTACGCTAAGTTGTATGAAATAAAACCGAAGGGCTGTCGTTTGAGGGCATTATTTGCAGTTCTTTTGCCTTATTAACTCAAAGCGGTCGCGAAACTTGGTTTAAGTAAATTAGAAAACATGCCAGGTACTGAATGAATGCATTCCAATCAATATTTCAGATCTAACTGTAATAATTGAATATTTTACCATACGCGTTAATAAGAAGCGCAACAGAAACCTCCAGAGTGTGTTGAAAATGTGTGCAAGTGTTATTGCGCCCGCTCGCTCTTTCGAAAATCCCGGGTTCAAGACTATCCAATGGCAGATTTTTAAATTCTTTTTAACTATTTTATTATACCCTCCCTACCTCGTACAGCAAGATTTCAACTTGGTTTTGTTCACATTATCTACGAAGACGATAGGGAAAGTTATTTTCTTGTCTCATTTAAATGGTTATTTTCCCTAAATACTGTTCAAAACCATGGATGGATTTTATTCGTTTTAATTATTATTTTAGTCAATTTTACCCTCCAGGTTAGGTTTTCCCACGGACTCAGCGAGGGATAGCATCATTACCGCCTCTACGGGCAGTGTCCTGGAGCTTGAAACATCTCGTATGGGGGATACAACTGGGGAGGTGGGATCAGCACCTCGCCCAGGCTGCCTCACCTGCAAAGCGAACAGGGTCTTCTTGAGGGATGGGAAGGGAGGGGAAAATTGGGAGGGATAGGCAAGGAAGAGGGAAGGAGGTGGCCGTGGCCATACGGTAGGTAACATCCCGGCATTTGCCCGAAGGCGAAGTGAGAAACCACGGAAAACCACTTTGAGGATGTCTGAGGTGGGAATCGAACCCCCTCTACTCATTTGGACCACCCGAGGCTGAGTAGACCCCCTCCCAGTCTTCATACCACTTTTCAAATTTCGTGGCAGAGTCGGGAATCGAACCCAGGACATCCGGGGTGGCAGCTAATCACGCTGACTACTACGCAACGGAGGCGACTCTATTCGTGATAATTAGAATTTTAATAGTTCAATATTTATAATAATATGACACGTTCTGTAATTACTGCCTTGCTGAGAGGCTCAGCGGTAACGTTTTCGCTAGCTGTGCCCAAGGTTGCAGGTTCGTATCCTGGCGCAGTCAGCTGCCATTTGAGGGTGCACAAATGCGAGGGATCCGTGTCAGTAGATTTACTGACACGTTGAAGATCCCCTTCGGAGCAAAATTCCGGCACCCCGGCGTATCTAAAAGCCAGAGCAGTTAAAAGGGACGTAAAACCAATAATGTTATAATTATCTGTATTTACTCTCCTTAACCCGGTCCATGAGTCAATCCTAATTGGCTACATGGATAATTCTTGCCAGGCGCGTCCACGTCGCGGGGGTGGGCAACGGTACTGTAATATACCATGGAACTACAGTACCGGCTAAGTTCTGGTGAGGACCCAGTCCTATGGGGTATAACATAGGCCCCGTGCACAGGGTTACGTGCGAAGACCTCAACGGAATCTTCAGCGGAGAAGATGGACTTCAGAACGGTGGAGATTGCAGAAGAGGCAACCCAGTACTCAGGGAATAGTATGAGTACAGCATCAATCGGCAGCGTCTGTTTCCCATGTTAGGGGCGGCTGCAAGGGCGTCTGTTCTCCATGTTAGGGGCGGCCTGAATAATAGCTGGCAGTAGCTTCATAAAATGCCTTTGGGAGTGGCGACCCCATCGTAATAATAGCCTAAAATGGAAATGGCACTTCCAATGATTCGGAAAAGGTTAGGGCGTACCCTGCAGGCGACGCGCAGTTCCTTTGGTACTGGGGGAACTGTGAGAAATGGGCGACCAGTAACCGAAATTAAAGTGAGAATCATGAATGTCATGACCCTGACAGGCAAGGTGGAGGAGGTGGTAGACTTCATGGAGAGGGAGAAGGTTGGAATGATGGGGCTGAGTGAAGTGAAATGGAAAGGTAAAGGAAGGAAGAAATTGAGGAAAGGATATACATTATACTGGAGTGGTGGCCAAGAGGCAAAAAATGGCGTGGGACTGATAACCTCGAAACAACTGGAGGAGTATGTTGAAGTGGTAGAGTGTGTGAGTGACAGAATAGTGAAAATTAGAATGAAGATGAAGAATGACGTGATGGACTTCATACAAGTGTATGCACCACAGACTGGAAACAGAGAAGAAGATATTGAAGTATTCCTGGAGGATGTAGAAAGAGTAATCTCAGATGTAGAAGTGGTGATCATGGGAGACATGAATGCACAAGTCGGAAATGAGAGACAAGGAAAGGAAGAAGTCGTTGGACCATATGTATATGGGAAAAAGAACCGGGAAGGAGAGGAACTTATAAACTTTTGTGAAAGGAATGGACTGATAGTGGGTAATTCATGGTTTCGGAAGAAAAACAGCAGGAAAATTACGAGATATGGGTGGGGTGATAGAAGAACAAAAACAGTAATTGACTACTTCCTGGTGGAAAGAACAAATCGCAGAAAGCTGATGGATGTGACAGCTTTACCAGGAGAAGCATTTGATGGGGACCATAGAGCTGTGGTGGCAAAATTTAGATGGGGAAAATTGGAAAACCTAAAGGAGATCAGAGAAAGTAAAATAAAAGTATGGAAATTGAAAGACAAAGCTGTACAGGAAGATTTTCAGGAGAGATTGAAGCAACAAATCCCAGTTACTGAAGTGGGAAATGTAGAAGAGGAATGGTCCCACTTTAAAAAGCATTTGCTGGTGCAGCAGAGAGTGCTTGTGGTAGGACGTCAACAAGAGTGAAAGAGAAGGAGACACCGTGGTGGAATGAGGAAGTGAGGAAAGCAGTGAAAGAAAAGAAGTCTGCGTGGAAAGAATGGAACCGAGATCAAACGGAAGAAAGCAAAAGGAAGTATCACGACAGCAAACGGAGGTGTAAGAAAGTGGTAGGAGAAGAAAAGAAGAAAAGTTGGGAAGAATTTACACGAAGAATGGAAACAGATGTAAGTGGCAGTAAAAGGATGCTGTATGGGCTTCTAAGAAGTAAGAGGAAAGAAAGAGTTACTACAAAGCTGGTGAAAAAGGAAGATGGAGAGTTGTTAACACACCCAGAAGGGATAAAGGGAAGATGGAAGGAGTATTTCGATAAGCTATTGAATGTGAGCAATTGTACTGGTGAGATCGAAGTGACACAGCCTGACGACTCTATAATAGAAGATGATATAACAATGCTGGAGGTGGAATTAGCAGTACAGAAAATGAAGATGGGAAAAGCAACAGGGGTGGATGAAATCAGTGTAGAAATGATAAAGGCCGCTGGACCTGTTGGTATGCAGTGGCTGTATCGACTGCTAAAGTGTGTGTGGAAACGGAAATGTGTACCAGAAGACTGGGAGAAAGGGCTAATAATACCAGTGTTTAAGAAAGGGGACAAGAAAGTGTGTGATAACTATAGAGGGATCACCCTCATATCACAGATAGTAAAAATACTGGAAAGGATATTAGAAAGAAGAATGAGAAGAAAGGTGGAAGGAGAGTTGCAAGAGGAACAGTATGGCTTCAGGAGTGGAAGATCCACAGTGGACCCTATCTCTAGCTTGAGGCAGGTGATGGAAAAGAACTGGGAATATGGAGAGGATTTGATCATGACTTTCATAGATCTAGAAAAGGCATATGATAGTGTCCCCAGAGAGAAGGTATGGGAAACCATGGTTAAGAAGAGACTGGGAAGAGAAATGTTGGAAATGGTGCAAGCAATGTACAACAACTGTGTTAGCAGGGTACTGACCTCAGTTGGAAAGACAGATTGGTTTAGGAACAAGACTGGACTAAGACAGGGGAGTGTGCTGTCACCTCTTTTATTCATAATGGTAATGGATGAAATTGTAAAGGAAACAAAGGAAGCATATGGACATAAAGAAATGAAGTTACTATTATTTGCAGATGATATTGTGGTCTGGGGAAGGAACACCGAAGAAGTGCAAAAACAACTAGATGCACTGAATGAAAATATTCAGAAGTATGGCCTGAAAATCAGTATAGAGAAAAGCAAGACCATGGTTATGACAAGAGGGGAAAGACAAGGAAAGGGCACTGTGAAAATTGGAAGTCAGAGTTTGGAAATTGTGGACACGTTCAAATACCTAGGAAGTGAATTGATGCAAACTGGTAGGTTGGACCTGCAGATTGGCAGGAGGGTACAGCAGAGCAATGCATTCTATCAAAGTGTAAGAAAACTTGTTTGGGATGAGGAAGTACCAAGGAAAAGCAAGGAGGTAATGTATAAAATGTACTATGTACCCATATTAACTTATGCAGCCGAGACTTGGACCCTGACGAGCAGGCAAGAGAGTAGAATCCAAGCCAGTGAAATGTAATTCCTAAGAAGTATGATAGGTAAGACAAGGAAAGACAGAGTGAGGAATGAAGATGTTAGGAAGGAAGTTGGGATGGGAAAACTAAATGAGAGAATTGAGAAGAATAAACTGAGGTGGTTTGGACATGTAAAGAGGATGGAGGAAAATAGAATACCAAGACAGATGCTGGAGGCCAAGTGCAAGGGTAAGAGAGCAAGGGGAAGACCTAGAACAAGGTGGATCGATTCAGTGAAGAACAGCGTGAGAAAAAGAAGTCTGGACTGGGACAAGATCGTGGAAGAAGAATGGTGGAAGGAAAGAGGAAAGTGGAGAAGTGCCATAAATACCCCGACCCGGCAGGAGCTGGATAAGGGGAAATGATGATGATGATGATGATGATATCTGTATTTACTGTATGTTTGGGGCAGATGACCTCGTAGTTCCACCCTTTAAAACCTCACTAACTAACTATTACTGTAAGTGTATAGGAAGCGTTTTTCGCACAGACGCCGTTGAAAGAAATTATAGTTTCGGTCTGATGTATTTATTCGTGAGCCTACCCACATAACAAATCTATTTCTTATGGGGGTCGTCTGAGTGAGCCGGAGTTTTCCTTTAAACAAAGGTGGTCAAAATTTCGAACACTTGCTACCTTGAATATACAGGATACCTTGCTTTCGTTCTACAGAACATTATGTCGTCGTCCAATTTGGCTGCGTACCATCGGGTAAGTACGGTCCTTTTGAGGAAAAAATAAAATAATCACTCGTTGGAACAGATGGATATGCGTCCATAATACATCCACAATGAACGACATTAAGCAAAAAATGTTAAAACATTACGTTTTTAGTTGTATGCTCTTAATGAATTGTCTAATGTGCATGTGTTTTAATTATGCAAATGTCTAAGATAAGTTACGATGTTG
This sequence comes from Meconema thalassinum, assembly GCA_946902985.2. Taxonomy (NCBI): domain Eukaryota; kingdom Metazoa; phylum Arthropoda; class Insecta; order Orthoptera; family Tettigoniidae; genus Meconema; species Meconema thalassinum. The sequence goes on from OX336393.1 coordinate 185,882,568, forward strand.
ATAAATGTATAAGGCTGAAGAAGAACAAATATTGTTCGAAACATGTCCCTAGTATGAGAAAGAAACATTAAATTTATAGTGTGAAAGGTATTGATTGGGCAGAAATTTTTTACTCACTATTTCGATTTGTAAGCGTCAATACGGACTTAAAAATGGATAACCCTCCAGTTAATCTTCATGATAAGGCGAGCCAGGCCAAAAGGTTGCGATATAAATACAAAGACCTCAAAATTAAATTATCAACAATTATCAAAGACATTGAATTTATTAAGAAATGCAGGAACCTTAAACTCGTTCCTAAACACATTCAATTCATGCAAAAGAAAAAGATCAAAACTGCGTATGAGAAGAGGACCCAAGAAATAATCAATAAAAAGTTACTCCAAAGAGAACTTAAATTCCTTTACATAAAGAAAAATCACATTAACAATAAATTATACATCACCCACCTGGAAGCTGCCAATAATTCCAAAACAAAAGAGTGGAACGAGTTCGTCACCTACACTCACAACATTATTGAGAACGTAATAAACAAAAAGAGAGAATCTTTGAATAATAAACTCACCCACCTCACGAATTTAGATAACAGCACAACAGAACAGGTTCCGACACCACAAATCCACAAATTTCAAGAACCCACAATAAACCTTTCCCAAACTGATTTCACAAAAACAGAGCTACAAATCCTTGAGAAAGGTCCCCAATTCAACTGGGAAGCTAGGCACAATAGAAAAAACAGCACATTACTCATCGCAGAAGCGGAGGTCGCGATTAAGAAGTTGCCCTTTGACGAACAAAACGGAGCACGTCACGAAGTAAATAAAAGAATAAATAAAGTCTTAGAACGTAATATAACCAATAACACCACAACAAGTAGATTAGAAATTTCACAGCTCAACAAAAATATAAAAGAAAATAATCTAATCATTACAAAAGCAGACAAAGGCAACACCACCGTCATTATTAACAAAGAAGACTATGTTAAGAAAACTGAAGAATTTTTCGACAACAAAAACTTTACTAAATTAAACAAAGATCCAACGGCAACCACCCAAAGAAAGCTTAAACAAATAATCAAAGACACATCTTTCATAATGAACGAAAAACAAGGTAACAGTTTGATTAACATGAACCCCAGCATTCCTACCCTAAGATCGCTCCCCAAAATCCACAAGGACAATGTTCCAATTAGACCAATAGTCAACTACAGGAACAGTCCAATCTACAGAACGTCTCAATTTATACAAAAATTCCTTCGTACTAACTATGCTTTCAAAGCTAACAAATCTTTCAAGAACTCCCTCCAATTCTGCGAGAGAACCAAGAATCTAAATATCAAGCCCGCACATTCCATTCACACCATAGACATTAAGGACATGTATACTAACATACCGGTCCAAACAACAATTGAAATAATCAGGAAAAACCTTCAAGACAACGAGAAACTATCGAAAGTAGAAATAGATGAATTCATGGAGATCCTTAGCTTCACGCTTAACAACAACTATTTCAAGTTTAACGACAAAATATATCAACAAAACCAAGGTTTGGCGATGGGCTCCCCAGCCTCAGGCATCCTTGCCAACATTTACATCGACCATCTTGAAGCTAATGATATCATTAATAAAATAGAGGGCATTCTTTTTTGGGGGAGATATGTGGATGACATCTTTGTAATTCTGGATACAAACACCATTGACTTCGAACAATTACTCAACAAACTGAATAGCATTGATGCCAACATTAAATTTACAGGGGACTCCACAGTCAACAACTTAATCAATTACCTAGATCTCAACATAACCACTAAGAACGAAAAAATACAATACAGCATCTATAGAAAACCAACACAAACAAGCACGGTAATCAGAAAGAATTCCAACCACCCCCAAGGTCACAAAAGGGCAGCGTTCGTCAGCTACATCAACAGAGCAATCAGCATTCCCATGTCAGAACAAGATTACCAACAAGAAATAGCCACAATCTTTCAAATCGCTGAAGCTAATGGATACACTCGACCAGACATCGTAAAAATCATCAACAAAATCAAAAACAAACCTCAATCTCAGCTCACCCCTTCAAGGAAAGAGAAAACACATTTTGCCGTCTTCACTTATATCAACCAATACACCTACGATGTAACAAGTATTTTCAAGAAATTCAACACTAAAATCGCCTTTAGAACCAATAATAACAACCACAAACTAATATTCAACTCCAAGAAAATCAACGAGTCAAACAAATATCATTCGTCGGGCATTTATAAACTTAAATGCCAACAATGTAGAGCAGATTACCTAGGACAGACCGGACGCAGCTTCACAACAAGATATTACGAACATGTTAACGCCATAAAACATAGAAAATTTTCGGCCATGGGACAGCACATGCAGGACACCAAACATAAATTTACAAATATCCAGAATGATATGGAGATCATCCACTATGCCAAGAAGGGAGCAATAATGAACGTACTTGAACAAATAGAAATTGATAATGCGCAACGCAATAACCCAACACACAATCTCAATGAAATCAACTTCGAAGTAAACATTCTGTACGAGAACATCAACAAATTTTTTCCCGACTCTAAACGGCATAAACAAACGTTTCCGAATAACACCCAAACCAATCTCCCTCCCGCATCAGCGCTAACCCTGCACCCCCCATGAAGTTACTAATCAAAACATATGACGTCACGCGTCACACCCACACACCTGTTTCCACTCAGCCAAGACCGGTTCCCCTCTCTTTACCCTCCCCTCCCCGCCACACACTACCGCAAACACTCGCCTCAGCCCAGCGCATAGCAGGTCACTCAGTGTAACACGGCTCCACGCTACACGTCTCACAGGCCAGAACAGGTAAGCCGCTTAATGCAACATCATTCGGCAACAGTTTCCCTCTCCCACACATACATACTAATATTAGATCTTTGGCTCATTACAGCAACCAGGCAGGAGGGTTTCACTCAGTTAAACCCGAAAGTCACATTCAAGACGTCACCCAGTAAGTTACCGTTTAGCCCCTTCAACTCTATTCTTCTTCTCAGACGCATTTTTCAGTTTAATTAAATTTCGTATCTTTACAGTTTACTCCACAATAAACACCCCACGGCAGGATCGCCTTACCAAGCTAATACCAACAATCCGTATGACGCAGCTATTAAAGCAACTTAACCAAAGCCCATGTGTAGCTCATCAATACATCACCTGCAAGCATAAGCCAGAGGGAGATGACTGAGCTTCTTACTGACCTACTACTTCATCATCATCATCATCATTTCCCCTTATCCAGCTTCTGCCGGGTCGGGGTATTTATGGCACTTCTCCACTTTCCTCTTTCCTTCCACCATTCTTCTTCCACGATCTTGTCCCAGTCGATTTCTTTTTCTCACGCTGTTCTTCACTGAATCAATCCACCTTGTTCTAGGTCTTCCCCTTGCTCTCTTACCCTTGCACTTCGCCTCCAGCATCTGTCTTGGTATTCTATTTTCCTCCATCCTCTTTACATGTCCAAACCACCTTAGTTTATTCTTCTCAATTCTCTCATTTAGTTTTCCCATCCCAACTTCCTTCCTAACATCTTCATTCCTCACTCTGTCTTTCCTTGTCTTACCTATCATACTTCTTAGGAATTTCATTTCACTGGCTTGGATTCTACTCTCTTGCCTGCTCGTCAGGGTCCAAGTCTCAGCTGCATACGTTAATATGGGTACATAGTACATTTTATACATTACCTCCTTGCTTTTCCTTGGTACTTCCTTATCCCAAACAAGTTTTCTTACACTTTGATAGAATGCATTGCTCTGCTGTACCCTCCTGCCAATCTCCATGTCCAACCTACCAGTTTGCATCAATTCACTTCCTAGGTATTTGAACGTGTCCACAATTTCCAAACTCTGACTTCCAATTTTCACAATGCCCTTTCCTTGTCTTTCCCCTCTTGTCATCACCATGGTCTTGCTTTTCTCTATACTGATTTTCAGGCCATACTTCTGAATATTTTCGTTCAGTGCATCTAGTTGTTTTTGCACTTCTTCGGTGTTCCTTCCCCAGACCACAATATCGTCTGCAAATAATAGTAACTTCATTTCTTTATGTCCATATGCTTCCTTTGTTTCCTTTACAATTTCATCCATTACCATTATGAATAAAAGAGGTGACCTACTACTTATCACCGTTAAATTAAGCCTTCATAGCAAGGCCATTCAGAACTGAATATAGTACAAATGGGAATAAGAAGTTCCAAATGTTTTAACGTGTTATCCAAGTTTTTTTTTTTTTTTTTTTTTTTTTAACATTACGTTTTTAGTTGTATGCTCTTAATGAATTGTCTAATGTGCATGTGTTTTAATTATGCAAATGTCTAAGATAAGTTACAATGTTGATAAATGTATAAGGCTGAAGAAGAACAAATATTGTTCGAAACATGTCCCTAGTATGAGAAAGAAACATTAAATTTATAGTGTGAAAGGTATTGATTGGGCGGAAATTTTTTACTCACTATTTCGATTTGTAAGCGTCAATACGGACTTAAAATGGATAACCCTCCAGTTAATCTTCAAAAATGTACTAGTTCAAGGTTCGAAACTACTACAATGCGACTTCGTTGACGCTACTCTAGCAATTCTTGATTTGGCCACCATAGCTACCGAGAACCATAGTGTATTGCTGGCATGTATTGAATCTATTCGTAGACACTTCCTGTCCAAACGTAAGAAGGTGTTATTCGGAGCTCTGATCATTTCAATCATGCATTATATTTGAGGTCATTGAAAGAACACTGCCACTATTGATTTCTACTATATTCGCGAGGATGTACTCAACAGTAAAGTTGTACAATGGACGTAAAGGAGCAGGTTTTAGGATGACTGTGATATATGCGTTAGTTGGGTTGCCATCCTCCAAAAAAAATAAGGGGCTGGTGGACCACACTGTATATATGTGTGTGTGTGTGTGTGTATATATATATATATATATGTATATCACTTTCTTGTGGACACGATAACTACCACAATTTTGCACCAATCACTTTCATCTTTTTACATACTATGTATGCCTATAAAATCTCGGTCAAGTTTGTTAATGGGCACAATCGGTCGAAGGGGGTGAAAATGGAGGGCTTTTATCGAAAAAGTGAAATATCGCTATAACTCTCTTATTATTTGAAATATCGAATCCATTCAAAGTTCAGAGTATGTGTCGGATAAGCCCCAAAAAATTATATTGGATGAGTTTTTTGATAGCACCAACCATTGACCAAAGGGGTGGGAAAAAGTGGGTTTTTCGGGAAACACTAATCACATCTCTCTTAATAGGTACAATATCAAAACCGTACAAAAAGGACAATATTCCCCTAATGATTAACTAAAACTTTAGTCTGAAAGAATTTTTGATGTAACCCACCATTACGCCAAGGGATGAGAAAAATGATTTCGGAATTAGAAAAAAATGCCAAGTGTCATCCGAGGTTACCATGACAACGCTTCTAAATTTATGAGTGATGTGCTAAGAGCAGTCAAGTACTGGCAAACGGAAATGTTCAATTGACGAAAAATAAAAGCAGTCGTAAGAATTAAAGCTCACCGCGGAAAATATTATATATTATACCTTCTTAAAAAGGCCTACAAAGACACTAACTCACATTATACAGACGGCACAAAGAGTATAAAATTAGACTCAAAATCACGTATTGTTTCCGACACCACAAAACCCCTCTATAAATATTACAATACATAATCAGATCATACTGGAAAGAAACCAATGAACAAAGGTATATAGTTAAGCATGGGTCCTAGTGGAAAATAATTCTATCACCTAAAACCAAAAATGCATGTGACGAAAAAATCCATCAAAATATCATGTTGGTTTCCGACCCTACAAGACGTAAAAAATATAATGAAAGTATTAAAAAAATCAATTTTTTGAAATTTTATTCGAATAAACTTTTAAGTTATTTCTGGGACTTGGAAAATTTCGGCCAAAAAGTACAAAATCATTAATAACTCCCTTACTGTTGGTCGTATGATGAAATAGCAAGAGACAAAAAAGATGTAATATGTTATTGTTTACAACATAGGCCATGTAGAATATTACACTCAGACCTATTACCGGAGATTCGTTGCTTTTTCCCTATTTTAGGTAGATTTCATTAGAAAGCAATGGGTACCATGTTCCGACTTCCGGAAAATTTCGACATATCTTCGCGTTTCACATCCCCGAGACCCCAAAACCATCCTCAGTTCAAAAGTTTATTTATAATTTATGTATATATATCACTTTCTTGTTTGCACCAATCACTTTCATTTTTTTTTTACATAATACGTATCCCTATAAAATGTTGGTCATGTTCGTTAATGGGCACAATCGGTCGAAGGGGGTGAAAATGGGGGGCTTTTTTCGAAAACGAGAAATATCGCTGCAACTCTCTTAATATTCGAAATATCGAATCCATTCGAAGTTCATACTATGTGTCGGATAAGGCCCAAAAATGTAAGTTTGAAGAGTTTTTTATAGCACCAACCATTGACCAAAGGGGTGGGAAAAAGTGGGTTTTCGGGAAACATTAATCACATCTCTCTTAATAGGTAAATATCAAAACCCTACAACATGGACAATATTCCCCTAATAATTACCTAAAACTTTTGTCTGAAAGAATTTTTGATATGACACACCATTACGCCAAGGGATGAGCAAAATTATTTTGGAATTAGAAGGAAATGCCAAGAGCCATCAGAGGTTGCCATGACAACGCTACTAAATTGATGAGGGATGAGCCATTGCACGAGGTCACATTCAGTTTTCCATCTGACTCTATGGGAAGCGGCTTCGGTGACGTAACTGGTAGCATGCTGAACCTCTATGCCCAAGGTCGTGGGTTCAAAGCCAGCCGAAGTCGTCGGATTTTCTAAGAGCGCTAAAAATCCCTCAGTGTCCTTCCTTTGGAGGGGAAGATCCAACGTTCGTTGCGAGTAGCTGGTTGCAGTGGCATCTAGTAGGCAAGTTCGCAGCTAGGTGTCGTTGACGTATTATTTGTTAGCAAAATTAGGAACTACTACTTGAAATTGACCGTCTGCAGTCCTTACCTGAATTACAGATTAATACAGCCATCAGACACCGTTTGTCAGACAGATTCTACACACATCCCAAGTACTCGGGGTTACATGACCGCGTTGTCGCAACCCCTAAACAGAGGAACCAACCAACATCTGTGCGGGAGATAATATTTTGCGTGAAGAAGTAACATACCGTTAGATAGTTACACATCAGTGTCGAAACCTTGCATAAGGTCAGTGTGACCACAAGTATAAAAATGGAACCCAAAAGACGAAAATGGTTACCGTCCCCATAACGCAATGAAATGTCAAAAATATGCATAAAAAGACGAAAAAGAAAGTTAATTAAACTCCAATTGTAAACTACTTTCTCGCAATAAATGTGGTCTGAGCCTTCTACGAAAACCTGCATATTCTGCCTATTTTCGCTTATCCTCTAGTTTGTCCGGTGAAATCTACCTCCGCCTTCCGGCGTGCCGAGAGGACTTTTTTATATTTATTACAGCATGGTGAATGTCTTCAAGATAATTGATGTTTTGGCAGCAGGTTAGCAGCAGTTACGACATTTCCCGCCTCTGTATCTTGGTTGTTTTTTGTTTTTGTATTTGATTTTGTGTTCGTTTTCTGCTTTTTCTATTTTTATAAATTTTGATTTTTGCTTTGTGTTATTTTTGTTTTTGTGTTTGTTTTCTGTATTTGCTTTTGTTTTTTGCTTTTTTTTGTTTTAGAATTTGTGTTCATTTTGTGATTTTTCTTTTGTTTTTGAATTTTTGTTTTTGCATTGTGGTTTTTGTGTTTGTTTTCTGTATTTGCTTTTGTTTTTCGCTCTTTTGTTTTTGTTTTTGATTTTGTTTTTGTGTTAGTTTTCTGCTTTTTCGTTTCTTTTGAATTTTGCTTTGCTTCTTTTGTTTGTTTTTTTGGTTTTGTGTTTGTTTTTCGCCTTTGTTTTTATTTTGAATTCTGCTTTTTGCTTTCTGTTTTGGTCATGTGTTTGTTTTTGCTTTGTGCGGGGAGCAATACAAGGCAATCAATGAAAGCAAACCTACACGTTTGATCTCGATAGCATTTGATACGTCGTATTTGCACCTCTCAATGTGTGGAAATGAACAGTTTAGGTCATAAGGACAAAACTCTTAAGTTCTAATCAGGTAAATGACCTTGTAGTTACTGTAAAAATGGTCAAAATGTCTCTTGAATTATACTTAATACATTGAAATTTCTGTATTATACTATAACACAACATTATTACTGCTAATATTCCCTCTAACCTTTCCGCCTATACTGCCGTAACAATTGGCTGAAAATAATAAACAGGGCAGGTTACACCAAGCGCTCAAAAATACCCAGTTAAGAGGTTAAACACACATCTATAGTACCAAATAAGGGGAGGAGCATAAAAAAAATCAGATCACATGCAGGGCTGAATGGTATACTTAGTTTCCAAATTAGGAGATATGATACGTTAAATATTTAATCTGACTAAATCGGTTTTAGTCAACATTAAAACCTTAGATGATTATTATATTATACAATAATATAAAATTTGGCTGGTGTTGGATGAATTTTACTAAAAACCAAATTATCAAAATAAAGCCCAAGGCCATTTTATTGTGGCACCTTGATGGACTTTACCAGATTGATTAATATTTTACTCCAGATCAGTAGGTGATTATTTGCTTCTCTTGAGGCATAAATTCAGCAAAACAACATGTAAATGGGTGAAGGAATCTTTGCCTTATAGTTGCCAAAACTAATTGGTTTGCCTCTTTTCTGCAGTTACAAAATTACACTGCATTTCTCAATTCCTTATTGACAGAACAATTATATTTTTTCATCTGTGCTTCCTCAATCCCTTTATAAACCATATTAAAGTCTCTGCATGTTGGGCAAATTTAAATAAAACTCATTTTGTCAACAGATAAGCTTCAGTGTTGGTTGGTAGAATGACTGCCAGGAAAATTTTGTCTCAAGCTAAAAACCTAAAATTGATGTACTTACTATCTGGAAGCTCTGTGATGGCTTCAATTTTTATCTTGATCCACCCAGGAATCACAGTCATACGGCCCATCTTATCTGGTCTGAAACCATGTATTTTATTATAATGTGCACCAGAAATCATATTTTAAAAATAAACACACTACAACAACAAAAAAAGCATCAAGCAACATACATATTTCTTTCTTACAAAACTGACCTAAAAAAACGCTGGTAATTTTCAAGTTTCAACTTTTCCAAGTCCTTAAAGGGACAATAGTCATATTAACAATACTGAGCAACTCACTTCCGATATTCAGAAAGAAGTTTGAGAAGTTCTTCATCTTTCATTCTGTTTCCTTCTTGTCGGTAAATGGCTGGGAAGTCTGAAGTGGTGTCCAATTCATTACTATACAGACGAAATAGAGGCCTTGCCGTCCACGCAAAGGGCATACGATAATTTCCCAGCCTAGAAGTGACAAAGTGAATGTTAGCAAAGATCATTCTTACAACAAATATGAATATATAGACATGATGAATACGGTAACTTTTGTTGTTTTGCTTCCATATTGACTTGGTTTATAATTTAAATGTAAGTCATAGCTCGACAGCAAGTCAATAGTAAAATATTGCACTTTGAAACTGGTACATTGGATTTATTGTTATCCTTTCTCAGTCTGTGAGTCTATTAGCCCAACGAGGCAAGAAAATGGTGGACATCACACAAACTGAGAAGATTGCATTAGATTTGAAGGAGTCCCATGGCATACACCATGAGAATAATGGAAAAAAGTAATAATGAAAATATTAGACATGGCCATGAATCATCATCATCCTAAACAGCTCCAGTCACCCGGGTACTGTGAACGAGTCCTCTCCATTTCTTTCTATCCATGAATAGTTGGTCTTCATGAGTGCTCTCCCAATCCAGCCCTTTGTCTGCCAAGTCACCCTTAATCTGGTCTATCCATTTCCTTTCAGGTCTTCCAACACATCTTCTTCCTTTGATGTCAAGATTGAAGTATCCCTTTGCCTTTTGTTCATCTTTCATCCGTTGGATATGTCCATACCACCTCAGACGAGACCTCTGTAAGGTCTCCATTACAGTGGTGATAATACCTGTTCCTGCACGATTTATTTAATTTCTTACTTTATCCTTTCTTGTCCTCCAAAGCATGGTACGCACAAACTTCATTTCGGATGCCTGAAGTCTACTGTTATCTCTTTTAGAAAGGGTACAAGTTTCAAGTGTGTAAGTCAGTAAGGGAATGTAGTATGTTTTAAATAATATAGAGTACACCATATAGGTACTTTGTTATCCCACAGTAGTATTCTGACTTGATTGTAGAAGATGGCTGCATTATTTGTTCTGTTGGTTATCTCACATTTACTGCTATTGTCCAAACTCAAAGTGCTGCCAAGATATTTGAATTGGTCAACATTTTGAAGTTGATGGCTGTTCAGGTAGATGCTTGTACTAGTACACCCTGATCCTTTTGGCATAGCCACAGTCTTATTCTGACTAATTTTAAGCCCATATTCCTCAAACAACTTGTTCCAAATCTCTAGATTTTTTTGCACCTCTTCTGCACTTTCACCCCAAATCATATCATCATCATCATCATCATCATCATCATCATCCGCAAATACCAGGGCGTTGGTGTCATTTCCATCCAATTCTTCTTTATGCTCCTTCAAGATGTCATCCATTACAACAATGAACAGTAAGGGCGACTAAGAGCTGCCCTGTTGTACTCCTCTTCTTGTCGTGAATCAATTGCTCTCTCCATGACCATGAATATTGGGTCAAATTGTGTAAAGAAGTTCCATTTAATATGTTTTAGGATTGTTTTAGTGTTAACAGTTTTCTTATTTTGCATACCTTACAACAATGAAGTAAAATAATTCTAAATTAAAAATATAATTCGCAGGACATGTAATTACAAAATCCCAAAAAAATCAACAGAAACTTGTCATTTCTGTCACAGAGCACTAAATTTGGAAAATAACTGTAAATGAAATCATGAAATCATTCAAATTCCCCCCCACCAAAATGCGAAATTTGAAAAATTCAAATATTGATTTTTTTTAAATTTCCCCTTCTTATTAGTGACACCCTTCAATCCAAGAATATATGTTTATAAATAATATATTTGCAAATGGCCACATAGTCCGAGGTGGGAAATTCACAATAAAAATTACTTTCAAAATACACTAAGATAATGAAAAATTGTTAATGAACCGTTAATAAATATTAACGTGCATTCCAGTCGTTCCGCGGATGGCTGTAGTTGCAAACTTGATCTTTACGCTATCAAACAGGTCAGCCGGCAAGCAACAGCGAGTGTCGGTCCAGATGATGGCTCGTTCTGGTGGCTAATGTTTGTACCTAAGTTTTGAGAGCACGAAGTCGTACGACCGGCTCCGTTCGTGCTCGAACGGCGGCCATTGTCTATGTTGTTGTGAAAAAACAAACGGCAGGGATTCTTGCAAGAAAGAGAAGATGTAGGAACTAAACTTCTGGTGTAAATCGGGGATAACTGGTAAATACCCTTCCTCGGACATCTATATATCTATATATATAAAGCTCAATGTTTGTCTGTCTGTCTGTCTGTCTGTTATGTATACAAATCCACACCGTTTCACCGATCTGAACCAAAATTTGTATACTTACCCTTCGGAACCCTGCGGGAAACCCTGTCCACTTGAAATTTCCAACAGACCACCCCATTCGCTGCATTTAGGCCCTTTGGCCCAAATCTACACCGTTTCACCGATCTCAACCAAAATTTGTATACTTACCCTATGTAACCCTGTGAATAACACTGTCCACTTAAAATTTCGGACAGACCACCCCATTTCCTGCATTTAGGCCCTTTGGCAAACATCTACACCGTTTCACCGATCCGAACCAAAATTTGTATACTTACCCTTTGCAACCCTGCAGGTAACCCTGTCCACTTGAAATTTCGGACAGACCACCCCATTCTCTGCATTTAGGCCCTTTGGCCCAAATCTACACCGTTTCACCGATCAGAACCAAAATTTGTATACGTACCCTTTGGTACCCTGCGAGTAACACTGTCTGCTTGAAATGGCGGACAGACTACTCCATTCCCTGCATTTAGGCCTTTTGGCCCAAATCTACACCTTTCACAGATCTCAACCAAAATTTGTTATTTACCGTCTGAAACCTGCGAGTAACACTGTCTGCTTGAAATTTCGGACAGATCACCCCATTTCCTGCATTTAGGCCCTTTGGCACAAATCTACACCGTTTCACCGATCAGAACCAAAATTTGTATACTTACCCATCGGTACCCTGCGAGTAACACTGTCTGCTTGAAATTGCGGACAGACCGCTCCATGTCCGGAAAGAGGACAGGGTACGTCTCAAAGGCAATTAAAAAAAGGGGTAAAACCGGACCCGCTCAAGAAAACCTAAGGGTTGCCAGCTCCTGAACTCACCAGCCATGAGCCCATGAGGATGTAGCACTATCCAGGGTGCACCAGAAGTGGTGGGCTACACACACCCTGCCTCCTTGAGAGTCTTGAGCAGAAGACATGAGATATTAAGAAAAGAAAAAGAAGGCTGACACCTCGAAGAATGAGGCTATCAGGAATGATTAGACAAGGGCCAATTAAGGCGGGAAAGTGAAAGTGTCGCTAGGCCTCAGATACCCTGATACCATCGGGGTCGGAAGAGAACAAGAGTTTGACCAAGGGAGGCTGACAGGAAAGAGAACTGAAAGGAGCCCGGCACCAGTAAGTAGAAGCAATGCCGGACTCAGCTGGGGTCCCGTGGTCGCAAACCCACGTCCCACAAGTTGTGAGACCGTGGAGGGTGGAGAGGGGAGGAGGGGGCAGGTGTGAGAATAGCTTGCTGATTCATCGCGAGGTGACATGAGAGGAATGTCCAGACCCCGCCGTGTTACCTGGTATTGCTGACTATGCCGATGTTCATACGGGGTCTTTGCTCAAACCACTGTAGTGCTACGAAAGAATGAGTGATTCACCGGTCAATGTGAATAGGACCGGGAACCCCCCCCCCGAACGTTTGTCATCATATATCGTCATCATCTGTGATATTCTCAGGTTCGTGCAGCTTGGACCCGAGCAGTACTCGATAAGCTCTTTCACTACACGCATCGATTATAGGCCTAAGCCAGAAAATAACGTTCAGACTTTGGAAGACATCGAAGGTAGAAATCTGAATTACCTATATCAGATTTAAAATTACACCATGTTCGTTTAGCAGTCATTTTTCATTACCTTATTATTATCATAAGGGCAAATGACCTAGATGTTACGCCCATTAGACCACTAATCACCACACACAATAAGTCTTCATCGCCTGTGAATTTTGAAATATTTCTTTCTATCACGGTAGTTTGTAAGTTTGTCGTGTCAATTCAACAGTAGTTTTCATTACCATCCTCATCAAAAGGACAAATGACCTAGATGTTACGTCCATTATACTACTAAGCAACACCACAGTCAACCTAGCCTGTGATTTTTAAAATATGTATTTCCATTAGTTTGTAAGTTTGATATACCCGTTCAGTAGTAGTTGTCTTCATTATCATCCTCATCAAAAGGGCAAATGACCTAGATGTTACGTCCATTATACTACTAAGCAACACCACAGTCTTCATCGCCTGTGATTTTTAAAAGCTGTTTTTCCATTAGTTTAAAAGTTTGATGTACCAGTTCAGTAGTCGTCAGAAACTCTAGTATGTAACATCAAGAAGGGCTCCGGAAAAGCTGAAATACTAAAAACATGCAAAGTCATTGTTTGGGATGAGTGCACTATGGCCCATAAGAAAGTTCTTGAAGCGCTTGATCGAACACTGAAAGACATACGAGGAAACAGTCAACTAATGGGAGGAGCTGTTATAGTTCTGGCGGGTGACTTTCGCCAAACATTACCAGTTATACCACGATCAACTCCCACTGATGAACTCAATGCTTGCCTCAAAGCATCGTATCTTTGGAGACATGTTTACAAAATGACACTGACGACCAATATGAGAGTCCATTTACTAGGAGATGTGACTGCACAGAATTTTGCACAGCAACTCCTGCATCTCGGTGATGGTGATTTCACGCCTGATGCGACAACCAATCTCATTTCTTTCCCGTTAGACTTTTGCTGATGCCTTCAGTTCAGGAAATGATGAATGAAGTATTCCCAAATATTCCTGGAAATTATAAAGACCATCAGTGGCTTAGCGAGCGGGCAATTCTAGTGCCTAAAAACGAAAGTGTACACAAAATGAATATTCGGATCCAAGATCATATACCTGGTCCCAGTACGACGTACGAATCTATCGATACTGTTCTGGAGACCGAACAGGCTGTATTTTACCCTACCGAGTTCTTGAATTCTTTGGAACCACCTGGATTTCCACCACATAAATTAATACTAAAAGCTGGATCATCAATACTTCTATTGCGTAATATCGATCCACCAAAATTGTGTAATGGAACGAGACTGTGTGAAAAAACTCATGCCAAATGTAATAGAAGCGGCAGTATTGACAGGCCATGCCAAAGGAGAAGATATCTTCATTCCCCGAATTCCTATGATCCCTACTATATGCCTTTTGAATTCAAGCGACTGCAATTCCCTGTACGTCTTGCATTTGCAATGACCATAAACAAGGCCCAAAGACAGTCGCTCAAGGTAGCAGGCCTTAATCTGGAAAGTCCATGCTTCTCTCATGGTCAGTTATACATAGCTCGCTCAAGAGTGGGCACACCTAAACATTTATTTATTTATACACCAGAGGGAAAAACAAGGAATATCGTTTATCCTAACGCACTCCATTAATTTCTATGTTAGCTACAAATATGTTAGTATTTATTAAATAACAACTGTGAAGTGAGATGAAACATTTCTCTGAAGTTCAACCATTACATTGTATATTAGGCCGTGTTACTTTGCGTGTCATCTGTCTAGGATACTATTTAATCTACTGTCACTGTATTCATTTATGTCAATGATCTGGTTCCTCTTCTTGAGAACCTGTACCGAAACATGTAAGCCGGTCACGTAGAAAATTCACAGCTGGTGTTATGGTATATCGTACATATCTTTTCTATTTTATTCCTCTCATTCCTTTAAAGTATCAATTTTTCCCATTCGTTGATAAGTTACATGTGCCAGTAGTCGCTTCTATGTTCATCATCACTATGTAGAAGATGTTTTGCATCAGAAGAAAAGACAACTGGATGCTCAGGAACGTTAACGATATATCGACAGCGAAATCTGGAAGCTTCTCTTGGAGGAATTGCTTCAGACATTTATCGTACAGTTTAAACCTTAACAAGACGAAACTTTTAACCAGATAGCGATCTAAGTGGGAACTCTTTGGCAAAAAATAATAAAGTCTTTCCCGAAATGTGAGTCCTAAAAATAACTTTTTCTATTATTTTCTAAGTTTCATTTGTCAGTTATGTAGTAATTTTCAATATCATCCTGATCAGTAGGGCAAATCACCTAGATGTTATGCCCTCAACGTCATTGGGGGAAAATGACCTAGATTTTAAGTCCATTATATTTCTAATCACCACCACATAAAGTCTTCTACGACTGAGATGTCACGAATTCTGGGACCGCTAATGACATATCTCGACTCGGACTGAAGACAAATATCACGAGAATGATCATTATTTTACAGAGCCTTCCCATAGTGACTTAGGTATAAACATTGTCACTGGGTTTGATAATGTAAGAAATGAATACATAAATAAATATAATTTATGACGTTGAGTGTTAAGGAGACTGAAATATTATCATCATTCCACCGAGCGAAGCCGGGTACTACTGCTAGTATATATATATATATACAGTATATCTACTATATATTTGTCAAATACCACTCACTTACTCACTCACTCATTCATCACGAAATCTCAGAAACCACCAAACGGATTAGAATGAAATTTGGTATGCAGCTTCTCAAGGGCCGCAAACGCCCACTAAGAAAGGATTTTTGGATATTCAGGTTCTAAAGGGGTGTTAAGGGGGTAGACCTGCATTTCATTGAATAGCAATATCTCCCGATTGGTTTCATTGGGGGATGTGAAACTCGGCATATAAACTCATCATTAAAAATAAGAAGACACGTGTCTGTGGGTTTTTCGATGTGGTGTATATTATGAGGTGAAAGGGGTGAAAGGTGGGGGTCGAAGGATTCCTAACGGAGCGTGTATCTCTTTAACGACATAGGCGAGGAGTTTGAAACTCAGCGTAATAAAATAAGCGTAAAAAATACGTATATAGGTGTTTGACCAGTTTTTCATAAATCCAATTTAACCCTTCAAGCGTGATATTGTGAAACTCTGGGCTGCACCCACAACGTGCATTGTTTCTAGCCTACTCCCAATGGTAAGCGCGGTGTCATATGCATTTCGCTATAATTTCCAAACGCACTGGCAAAAGTTTTCAAAAAACACACACAATAAGAGCAACATATAACATAATATTCTAAACTATTGATAACCTGGTTATCCCTGGTCAGCGGCACGTCAATACTGGGACAATATCACAGTCGCCTAATGTGTTCGTATTTCTTGGCGTTCTATCACAAATTACATCGTCAGCGTCACTATCTTCACTGGAAGTTATAGCGAACTCATCCTCTATATCGCTGTCACACTCTGAATCACTTTCGTTGGCACTAATATCGAGCAAATTAGCTATTTCTTTGTCATCAATAACTGTGCCACGACCTGCCATGTTTACAAGCAAACTCACGGTCCGCAAAAGCGGGAACACGTGTGCAGAGATCTGAAAAATAAATGACTGTGAAGATATGCGACACCTCCTGGCAATAATAAGTAGCTCGAAGTGTAGCCAAAAGTTGCCTCTTCCTGCCATCTTACGACCAAATAAATTACTATTACAAAGTACACGTAGCGGGCGTTTCAAATTCGACGGCGCACCCTTGCGCCGTACACGCTGTGAACGTAGCAGGCTAGTGGGCGCACCGTTGCGCCGTACACGCTAAGGGGGTTAAGGGGCCCATGGGGAGGCTTGAAATTCTGGGGGGAAAAAACCTGCATTTCAGTGAATAACAATATCTCACGAGTGGTTTCATTTGTGGATGTGATACTCGGCATATAAACTAATCATTAAAAATAAGCAGAGATGTGTCTAAGGGTTTTTCGATGTGGTGTATTATTATGAGGTGAAAGGGGTAAAAAGTGAGGGTTGAAGGATTCTTAACAGAGCGTGTAGGCCTTTCTCTTAAACGACACAGGCGAGAAATTTGAAACACAGCGAAAAAAAATCAACTTAAAAAATAAATAAATCGGTGTTCGACCGCTTTTTCATAAATCCAATTTAAGGGGCCCATGGGGTGAAATTCTGGTAAAAATAATTGAAAGAAAATGTCCTGACTGACTCACTCACTCACTCATCACGCCCAGCGAAAACTATTAAAGTTGGAAACACGAAATTTTGAGAATATGTTCGCTGTATGTAGAAAACGTCAACTAAGGAAGGATTTTTGTTTATTCTGGTTTTAAAGAGGTGTTAAGGGGTTAACGTGCATTTCATTGAATAACGATATCTCATGAGCTGTTTCTTTGGGGATGTGATATTCGGTATATAAACTAATCATTAAAAATAATCAGACATATGTCTAAGGGTTTATCGATGTGGTGTATATTATGAGGTGAAAGGGGTGAAAATGGGGGGGTTAAGGGATTCTTAACAGAGCGTGTATCTCTTAAACGACATAGGCGAGAAGTTTGAAACTTAGCCGGAAAAAACAGCTTAAAATATAAGTAAATAAGTGTTCGACCGTTTCTTCATAAATCCAATTTAAGGGGCCCTTGGAGAGGGGTGGAATTCTGGGGGAAAAACAGGAATGAAATTGTCCTAACTCTCTCACTCATCAAACTCAGAGGGGAGGAACAGTTCAAAAATAAGTAAATAGGTGTTCGACAGTTTTTTTTTTTTCATAAATCCAATTTAAGGGGTTTATGAGAGGGGTGAAATTCTGAAAAATAAATGAAAGAAAATGTCCTGACTTACTCAGTCACTCATCATCGCCAAGCCAAAATTATTGAAGTTAGAAACATGATATTTTGGGGTTATGTTCGTTGTATGTCGAAAACATCCACTAAGGAAGGATTTTTGGATATTCAGGTTCTAAAGGGGTGTTAAGGGGGTAGACTTGCATTTAATTGAATAACAATACCTCCCGATTGGTTTCCTTGGGGATGGGATACTCAGCATATAATCTCATCATTAAGAATAAGAAGACACATTGTAACGTGTTTTTCGTGGGGTTTTTATGCAACTGGCATAAGTCAGTAGGAAGCCATTCTATATTTATTTACGCGGCAAATTGTTCAGCCAAGAGAATTTTTCATGTTAATTTATTATTATTATTAATTTATTATAATTATTATTTAGATATTTTCGGAGCATTTTATAAAAATTATTAGCATTCAGATAGGTTTTCTATGTCTTAGAAAACGCTATCATGCAAATTATTACGAACGACGATATCATAGAAAATTATCTGATTACGGAATTTTACGGAGTTTTTGTCAGTTAGGGTATTTGAGAGAGATGACTCACTGGGAATTCAAATACAAGCTGATTCCTGTCGAGAAGAATTACGCAAGCGGGCTCGCATCGTCCAGGAAAGGCGAATTGTTGAAACGGAACCCTCCCGCCGAGTGTAATGACCCAGAGGAGGGGAAGATAGCGCGGCGTGCTCAGCCAATCAGTGGAGACGACGTAAGCTAGTTGGGACTGAAGAGTGGGGGAGCCGGCGTGTGGATATATCGTTCGACGCGCCGTGGAACAGGGACTATCTGTGTAGAACTTGCGGAGTGTGGTTGCAAGTGCGTGTCGCTCCGATGTTCAGGGGAGTTAGTGACTATCAGTGTTGAACTTGCCAAGTATGGTTCACGCGGGAGTCGCTCCGATGTTCCATGGAGTGGAGGACTAACTTTTGTAAAACTTAACCAGTGTGGTTATACGAGTGTTTGGGTCCGATGTACGGACCATAGAATTATCTAATCTACCAGAATATCATCATATAACGAAGAAGATGGCGACGTCCAGGAGACTGTGGGAAGCACACAGCATCATCCAGTACGAGGGAAATGCTTTGGCAATTTCCAGTGGTAAGCGCAAATGACGCAGAAATACGCAATCTCTCATTTTTCTTTGTTTTATATTTCATATTTCAGTAACTTCATAGCTTGGAAATAAGAGTAAAATCAATTTATCAGACTCCGTTTTCACGTAATTTTCTATCGGTAATATTCAAATCACAACGCCCCAATTTAAATTTTATACTTATTATTATTATTAATTTTGCTATACTTGTTTTATATAATAAATTCATTTCTTTTACAATGCAATCTTTGCTTTCAGTAGGTAGCATTAGATATAGACCAATTCCTTCTCCTGATACAATTGTTTGTTGGGTTAATGATCAAATCATACCACGATCTGAGTGAATGGAGTCTTGAATGTGTTCTGCCAGAGCTAGACGTTGTTAAATACAAATTTAGATTTCAACATTGCCTTGAGGTCTTGGCGCCCATTAAAACAACATAGCTTAGGCAAAGGTAAACAGTTACATTTCTCACCCAACAGTAAGGGGCAGTCAAACCGTTTCATTTGTCGCCGACAACTTGGGGCTGAAAACCTAATAACATTTGTGGAAGGAGAAGGGTATATATTTCTGTGCCTGTATTTTGGGGGTTATTTGTCTTTATCAGTGTATATCATTATTGGGGATGAGAAAGAAAGACAGATGAGGTTACGTAGTGGTCATCAACTGGAGAATGATGATACGAGCAGTATGTCGAGTGATGGTAGTACCGGGGTAGCGGAGGTAAATCCCAATACTGAAACAGGGAGTGTAGGCGGCCAACCAGAATTAAAAACTTTACTTCTCGAGTTCATGTATCAGAACAAAGTTAGTAGTGATGCCTTAAATGCAAAATTAGAACAAAACAGTAGGGAAAATAAAGAGAGTAATAGGGAATTGAGCGATAGTTTAAACGCCAAATTAGAACAAAACAGTAAGGAAATTAGTGTGAAAATGGAGCAGATTAGAGGAGAAATCAGAGGAGTAATGGAAGAGAAGGTTAAAGAGATCATTGCAGATGTAGATAAGAAATTAGGAAAAGTACAGGAGGAGTTGGAAATTAGAATCAGTACACAGGCTGAAAATTTAAAAGAACTAGTGCAACTGGAAACACAGCAGGTCAAAAAGCAATTGGGGGGTGAAATTGACAAAATTCAGGTAGCTACTAAAGAGGTTAAGGAACAGCTGGGGGGTAGAATTGAGAAAGTCCACTCGCAAATAGTTGCAGAAGTAAATGATTTAAGAGAGAATAATAGAGAGAGCATTAGCAAGATTGAGGAGAAACAAGCAAAGCTATATGATAAAGTAGAAGAATCAGAAGGAAACATTAAATTAACAGTAAACAGTATTGAGAGGAAGGCTGAGGAGAAAATCGCAGAATTAGAGTTAAAATTAAAAGCTCGGATCAGGCAAGAAAATAGTCAGAATAGGCCAGTTGTTGAGAATAGCACACACAGGGAGGTAGAACTGGGTAAGTTCAGCAATCGACAGGGGTGCCCAATGGAGTTCATGAACACTATAGAAAAAAAATTCAGGGAGAGGTTGGAAAATGGTAGTATTGAGTGGTGCCAGGTAGTTGAAATTTTAGAACAAGTGTTTGTGGGGGAAACGAGGAATTGGTTTGCTGTCTACAGAGACAAGTTTACTGATATCAATGATTTTAAAATGAAATTCTGTGAAAAGTTCTGGAATGAGGTAATTCAGTCGCAGCATCGTGAGGGAGTAGTGTGTGGTAAATATAACCCTAAAGGAAGCTCCACCATGACCGAATACTTTTTAGGGCAGGTATTAGTGTGTAAATATCTCGATGGCTTGAAGGAGGAAAGTGATGTGGTAAGGTTGCTACTTAGGCACTTTCCCTATAGGATCAAGGAGTCTGCTTGTATCCAGAATGTAAAGACTATATCACAAGTAGAAAATTTGTTAAGCACATTTGATGCACTAGGGAGAGGGGGTTATGAGGACAATTTCAATAGGAACCAGGGTAAAAATAATAATAGACCTAATGAAGCCAGGCATCAGGAAGTTCAAGGGAACGGTGGCGAAGGAGCCAACGCTCAAAATAGAAATAATAATAATCAGCTAAATCAGAACAGAGGAAATGGCTATGGTAATCAGTATCAAGGGAGGAACAATGATTTCAGGGGAAATCAAGGGAGGAACAATGATTACAGGGGAAATCAAGGGAGAAACAATGATTTCAGGGGAAATCAAGGAAGAAATTATAATGACAATAATTACAACCAGAATAGGGGTCAAGGAAGAGGACAGCCTAGTGGTAGTAATATACAGCCAAACAATGACAACACAACTCAGAACAACCAGACCAGTGCAGTAGTAACTAGTACTACGGCCAGCTGTAGCGGTTCTTTAAACGCGAACCAGGCTGCGAAGTAAGGTCAGAATCTCAGTCTGTAGCATGCCCTGTCCATACAATTATACAGGAACCCTATGACCTAAATGTAAGAAATGAATTATTACATGAACTAAATGATGAAGGTATTATTCAGGAAGTGGTTAGTAAGAGCCCCATAGTTAAATTTAACGTGTCCGAGGCGTACACAGATGTTTTAATTGATAGTGGTTGTATGAAGAGTTGCATAAGTAGTGCATTTTATGATAAAATGAAAGGAACTGGAGTAAATTTTGAGGAGATGCCAATTAAAAGCACTTTTGTTATCACAGCTGTTGGGAAGAGGTCTAAAGTAATTTCTAAGCAAGTTTTAGTAGACATTAAAATTAATAATCATGTAGAGAAGCAGATTTGCCTTGTAATTCCAAATTTAGTATTCAGTGTTATCTGGGGTTCAGAGTGGCTAAGTAGAGTGTCTGGTAACTTATGTTATGATGTAGGGAGTTTGAAACTTAAATGGGGAGATTCTGAAGTAGAAGTAGCGTTCAATGACCATATTCAGAGAAGTAGTATTGTAGGTGTGATTTGTACTTTAAATGAGATATCGCCAGCCGTAGAGCGGGGTTCTCCATGTTTTGTGGGCAGTGTGATTACGAACGGAAGTCTAGAGGACTCGTTACGTGAGGCTGCATTTCAGGAAAATATAGAGGATGAACAGTGTGTTCGGCTCTATGATGTGTCATGGTGTAATAGGAGAGTGTTTGAGGATCGCATTGGTATGGCCAATTGCTATACACATTCATTGAACGTTATTGATAGGTCAGTATTCACAGGACATAGATATCCTGTACCTTTCGCTTATCAGAGTGCAGTTGAGGCACAAATTAACCAGATGCTTGAAGATGGGATTATTGAGCACTCTAACAGTCCATATGTTAATTCTTTGATCACGGTACCCAAGACCGACGGCACTGTTCGTATTTGTTTAGACGCTCGTTTGGTTAACAGTAGAATTAGTTCAGATCAGCTGAAATCTATGTCAATAGAGGAATTAATGCAAACATTTGAGGGGAAGAAGTATTTCACTTGTGTAGATTTGAGTTCCAGTTTTTGGCAAGTGCCACTTATGTACGAAGATAGACCATTTACAGCTTTTAGTCATAAATATAACCTTTATCAGTTTTGTAGAACACCTTATGGGTTAAAGAGTAGTTCAGCAGCTTTAATTAGGGCTTTAAACATCGCATTAGGGGATGACACAGGAGAGTTTGTAACAATTTACATTGATGATATGGTAATTAGTTCACGCAGTTTTGAGGAGCATCTACGTCATTTAGATATAGTTTTTCAGAAGTTAGATCAGGCAGGGTTCACTTTGAAGCTGTCTAAGTCGTCATTCTATCAGTCAGAAGTGACATTTTTAGGTCATAGAGTGTCGAGTAGAGGTGTAACACCTGAGGAAAGTAGGGTTAGCATGTGTGGACAGTAGCAACAGGGCAACGTTACAGACACTGAGAAAGATGCTAGGTAGAGCAACGTCATCATCATCATCTTGCACAGTTTCCAGCCACTGGCCGGGTCTGTTTGGAACACAAGCCTCTCCAACGTCTTCTGTCTTCCCACCATCTCTCAGCCTCCACCCTTGTCCAGTCTTCTCCTCTCTTCTTCACGCTTTCTTCCACCCCCTTCAGCCACCTGTCTCTCGGTCTTCCCCTCGGTCTCTTTCCTTCCCACTTCGTCTCATGTACTCTCCTGGGTATCCTCTTCTCCTCCATTCGTTTTACATGTCCATACCATCTAAGTCTAGATTTCTCTATACCATCCTGTAATGGTTCCTCCTTCATTAATTCTCTGGTCCTCTCATTTCTTATTCTGTCCATCTTTGTAGCTCCAATACTGCTTCTCAAGAACCTCATCTCACTGGCCTGTACTTTGCTCTTCTCCCTTCCTTTCATAACCCAGGTCTCCGAGGCATACGTCAGGATAGGGACATAGTACGTCCGATATATGATCTTTTTGCTGTTCTGAGGGACATCCTTGCTCCATAACATGCTTCTCACACTCCTCCGAAATGCTTCTGCCTGCCTCCCCCGCTCATTTATTTCTCTATCAATTCTTCCATTATCTTGTATCAGGCTTCCCAGATACTTGAAACTCTCCACTTCCTTCAGCTGTTCCCCACCAAGTGTTATTCCCGTTGTGGTTCTTTCCTTCTTCCTTGTTGTGATCACCATCTCACTCTTATTTATGCTAAATTTCATCCCATATCCTTGTATTATTCCTTCCCACACGTCCAACTGTTCCTGTACCTCCTCCTCCTTGTTTCCCCAAATCATCAAATCATCTGCAAACACCATTGCTTTCATCTTTCCTTCCCCAATTACTTGTGCCACTCGGGTCATTATGTCATCCATCACCACAATGAAAAGTAACGGTGACAGTGCACTTCCTTGTTTCAAGCCGTTTCTTTGTTCCAACCAGTCTGATCTCTCTCCTCCCACTTTCACACAGCTCACGCTTCCCTTGTACATCTCCTTTATCCTCTTTATAGTCCATTTCTCTACTCCTCTATCCTCCAGTGACTTCCATACTTTGTTTCTGCATACACTGTCATATGCTTTCTCAATGTCCAGGAAGGCCATCAGTAGATCTGTTCCATACTCATAGTGCTGTTCTTGTAACTGCCTTACAGCAAAAATCAAATCCACTGTGGACCTTCCTGCTCTGAAGCCATGTTGTTCTTCCCTCAACCCTCCTTCTATCCTTGTCCTAATATTCTCTTTTCCAAAACTTTCTCGAAGATCTTTGCACAATGGCTCATCAGTGTTATTCCCCGATAGTTTCTGCAATCTGTTCTACTACCTTTCTTGAAGATCGGGACAATGATTCCTTTTTTTCAGTCCTCTGGGGTCTTCCTTTCCTTCCACGCTGTCCTCATCACTCGGTACAGCCACTGTATCCCCACCTCTCCTGCTGCTCTCACCATCTCCACACTCAACTCATCCACACCCGGTGCCTTCCCTCCTTTCATCTTGTTCACTGCATCTTCCACTTCTTTCCATGTTAAGTCCTTTTCTGTTTGCAGTTCATCTTCCTCTTCCCCGATTTCTTCCTCCTCACCATCTTTTCCATTTGGGTTCAGAAGTTCTTCAAAATATTCTTTCCACATTTTCTTCAGTTCTTCCCTATTTTCTATCTCTTGTCCCCTTTTGTTCACCATTCTAACATAATCCGTAGGATCCTTCCGCCTCTTATTTTTTACCATCCCATACAGGACCTTTTTTGTACCTTCACTATCCTCCTCCATCATCTTTGTCCACTCTTCCATCCACTTCCTTCTCTCCTCCGCCACCACTCTCTTCGCCTCCTTCTTTCTTTCCTGGTACTCTTCCCTTGTCTCTACCGTCCTATTTTGATACCACCTCCTAAAGGCTCTATTCTTTTCCCTTACTATATCTTTTGTCTTCTCATTCCACCATGGTGTTTCCTTCCACCTCTTCTTACTACTTGTCCTCCCACATACTGCTTCTGCTGCACCCACTAGTGTGTTCTTAAATCTAGCCCATTCCTCTTCCACCCCTCTTTCTTCATCTGTTGGAATTTCTTCCTTTACCATTTTGAGGTACTCGACCCTTCTATCCCCTTCTTTCAGTTTCCATATCCTTATACGTCTTTCCTGGTTCTCAGTCCCTTTCTTCTCCTTACTGCCTCTCAGGTTCATTACCAGCAATCGATGGTCGCTATCCAGGTTCTCCGATGGTATAACCTTGATGTCCGTGATGTTCTTATTTAGTTCTTTCTCATACAGTATATAGTCGACCACCGACTTCCTGGTCAAGTCATCACTGTACCATGTGATTGTGTGGCTCTCTCTTTTCTTAAACCAGGAGTTCCCAACTAGCAGGTAGAGCAACGTGATGACGTTCATTTAAGGGAGCCACTTGCAAGGTTGAAAGCAGGTGACGCAGTAACATTTATAGTTTCCAAATGTATTGGAAAAACAGCATATGTGCTGGAGGATAGTGAGGGAAACAGATTATACGGAACGTATAATATTCATAGTCTACGAAAATATGTGTCATAAAGTGAGTGTGTTTAGCTGGCGAGCCAGCCTATCAAATGAGTAAGTGTGGTATTTGGTGCGTGGAAGATCTGGTCTTCAAGGCAGGCGTATCAGAAGTCACACAGGGGGGTAGTATGTAAGTAAATGAGAGTTTTTAAGGTACAGGGAAATATGACGGGATTGTCGGATGCTCTTGAGCACTAAAATGTCTCGATACACCAAGGCCAGAATTTGGTAGCGCTGGTGAATTCCCATTTGCCTCCAAGAGATGGGTGAGCGCTTGTACATGGTATTTTTGCTTAAGGCGTCCACGAGGCAAAAGATGGGCCATCAGAATGCGAGACAGTCCTTCATGAAACTCATACATATCAGCACACGTGATTTCTGTTTACGGCCTCGCCATGTAAGATTTTTGTAAGTGTGTAATTTAAGGTAATTTGTACAAAGGTATTATTTGTGTGAGGAGAAATGGTCTGTGTTGAGAACTAGTATTAAGTAGAATATGGTCTACGGGAACTTAACAAGACAGGGCGATTACGGCACAGAAATATTTGGTGTTATATGTAATGCGCATTTACTGTTTTTTTTTTCAGAAGTCAATATTAATTTATTCTACTTTAAAGAGAGATTAAGTATTATGGTCACGAGGTGCTGCCACAATAGTGTGATCGTGTGCTCAGTGATAAGTGAGATTAAATTTCACCATAAGGAAGGGACCTCCAGTGAAATTAGGAAGTTCTATGGTGATATAAATATATCAGAACACCTTCAATGGGTGTGATATGACATCAAAAATACATAGTGCTCACACATTTATTATGTCTATTTCTCCAACATAGAGGAATTTGAGAGGCGGAAATATCCGTGGAACACTATTTTATATGAGAAACATTGGACTGGTTGCAAAGTGCAATCCATAGTGACAACAAACTTTGACGCAAAGTGCGTGAAGAAAAATTATGAGTGTATATATCTGTAATTTAGGGAGATTTCATTTATGTAATATGTATTTTGGATGGGGTTTATTAACGTGTCTGGGATAATCGGATAATGGACCGTCGTCACGGTAAATCATCCGATGATCCGAGGCGAATATGTAACGTGTTTTTCGTGGGGTTTTTATGCAACTGGCATAAGTCAGTAGGAAGCCATTCTATATTTATTTACGCGGCAAATTGTTCAGCCAAGAGAATTTTTCATGTTAATTTATTATTATTATTA
Organism: Meconema thalassinum; assembly: GCA_946902985.2. Lineage (NCBI taxonomy): Eukaryota > Metazoa > Arthropoda > Insecta > Orthoptera > Tettigoniidae > Meconema > Meconema thalassinum. The sequence continues at coordinate 185,909,363 of OX336393.1, forward strand.
ATTTATTATAATTATTATTTAGATATTTTCGGAGCATTTTATAAAAATTATTAGCATTCAGATAGGTTTTCTATGTCTTAGAAAACGCTATCATGCAAATTATTACGAACGACGATATCATAGAAAATTATCTGATTACGGAATTTTACGGAGTTTTTGTCAGTTAGGGTATTTGAGAGAGATGACTCACTGGGAATTCAAATACAAGCTGATTCCTGTCGAGAAGAATTACGCAAGCGGGCTCGCATCGTCCAGGAAAGGCGAATTGTTGAAACGGAACCCTCCCGCCGAGTGTAATGACCCAGAGGAGGGGAAGATAGCGCGGCGTGCTCAGCCAATCAGTGGAGACGACGTAAGCTAGTTGGGACTGAAGAGTGGGGGAGCCGGCGTGTGGATATATCGTTCGACGCGCCGTGGAACAGGGACTATCTGTGTAGAACTTGCGGAGTGTGGTTGCAAGTGCGTGTCGCTCCGATGTTCAGGGGAGTTAGTGACTATCAGTGTTGAACTTGCCAAGTATGGTTCACGCGGGAGTCGCTCCGATGTTCCATGGAGTGGAGGACTAACTTTTGTAAAACTTAACCAGTGTGGTTATACGAGTGTTTGGGTCCGATGTACGGACCATAGAATTATCTAATCTACCAGAATATCATCATATAACGAAGAAGATGGCGACGTCCAGGAGACTGTGGGAAGCACACAGCATCATCCAGTACGAGGGAAATGCTTTGGCAATTTCCAGTGGTAAGCGCAAATGACGCAGAAATATGCAATCTCTCATTTTTCTTTGTTTTATATTTCATATTTCAGTAACTTCATAGCTTGGAAATAAGAGTAAAATCAATTTATCAGACTCCGTTTTCACGTAATTTTCTATCGGTAATATTCAAATCACAACGCTCCAATTTAAATTTTATACTTATTATTATTATTAATTTTGCTATACTTGTTTTATATAATAAATTCATTTCTTTTACAATGCAATCTTTGCTTTCAGTAGGTAGCATTAGATATAGACCAATTCCTTCTCCTGATACAATTGTTTGTTGGGTTAATGATCAAATCATACCACGATCTGAGTGAATGGAGTCTTGAATGTGTTCTGCCAGAGCTAGACGTTGTTAAATACAAATTTAGATTTCAACATTGCGTTGAGGTCTTGGCGCCCATTAAAACAACATAGCTTAGGCAAAGGTAAACAGTTACATTTCTCACCCAACAGTAAGGGGCAGTCAAACCGTTTCAACATGTCTGAGGGTTTTTCGATGTGGTGTATATTATGAGGTGTATGTGTGAAAAGTGGGGTTTGAAGGATCCCTAACGGAGCAAGTATCTCTTAAAGGCAGAGGCAAAAAGTATGAATCTCAGGGAGAAATATCAGCTTGAAAAAGTAGTAAATAAGTGTTCGATCGATTTTTCATAAATCCAATTCAAGGGGCCCATGGGAAGGGGTGAAATTCTGGGGAAAGAAGTCCACTAAGGAAGGATTTTGGATATTCACTCATCATCACCCAGCAAACCTACTGCAGTTAGAAACTTGAAATTTTGGGGTTATGTTTGTTGTATGTCGAAAAAGTCCAATAAGGATGGATTTTTGGATATTCATGTTCTGAAGGGGTGTTAAGGGGGTTAAACTTGCATTGCATTGAATAACAATATCTCACGAGTTGTTCATCTGCGGATGTGATATTCAGCATATAAACTAATCATTGAAAATAAGCAGACATTTGTCTAAGGGTTTATCGATATGGTGTATATTATGAGGTGAAAGGGGTGAAAATTGGGGGTTGAAGGATTCTTAATGGAGCAGGTATCTCTTATTCGACATAGGCGATAAGTTTGAAATTCAGCGGAAAAAGCAGCTTAAAAATAAGTAAATAGGTGTTCGACCGTTTCTTCATAAATCCAATTTAAGGGGCCCATGGGGAGGGGTGAAATTCTGGGGGAAAAAACAGGAAAGAAAGTGTCGTAACTGATTGACTCACTTACTCATCAAACTCAGGGGGAAAAACAGCTTAAAATAAGTAAATAGGTGTTCGACAGTGTTTTTTTTTTTTTTTTTTTTTCATAAATCCAATTTAAGGGGTTCATGGGGAGGGGTAAAATTCTCAAAAATAAATGAAAGAAAATGTCCTGACTGACTGACTCACTCATCATCGCCCAACCAAAATTATTGAAGTTAGAAACATGAAATTTTGGGGATACGTTCGTTGTATGTCGAAAACGTCCACTAAGGAAAGAGTTTTGGATATTCAGGTTCTAAAGAGGTGTTAAGGGGGTTAACGTGCATTTCATTGAATAACAATATCTCACGAGTGGTTTCATTTGGGGATGTGATACTTGGCATATATACTAATCATTAAAAATAAAAATTGTGCCAAGATGATTATTCAGCAGCTCACGACTGTAAACATATAAAATATTAAGAACAACACGAACACAAAATACTCGCACAAACAACCAATTCACTTTTCCACGTGTGATAAATAGTTCCAAAACTTATAATACATAACAAACCTTGTTAGTGATGTATTTCTGTAGCCATATTTTACAAGTCATGTATTCCTTATATATTATCATATTTAACACGATGTCCCAGATTTCCAACAGTGGACGACAAGCTAAAATTACGTTGTTATATATATTATGTATATATGTCCGGGGAAATTCAGGAGCAACTGAAGGCTTGGGAAGAAACAGTGGGAGAGTACGGATGGGAGTTCAACATCAGTAAATGTGAGATCCTGTTAACGACCAGGAAAAAGGACAGACCAATGAGTGGGATAACACTTGGAGGTGGACAGCTGAAGAAGGTGGGAAGTCTCAAGTACTTGGGAAGTATAGTGGAGGAAAAGGGGAGAAATGACAAAGAGATTACGGAACGTGGCAGGCAGGCAGAAGCATTTCTGAGAAGCATTAGGAGCTTAGTGTGGAATAAAGATGTCCCACAAAAAAGCAAGGAAGTGTTATACAGAAGCTACTATATCCCGATACTGACCTATGCTTCAGAAACGTGGACAATGAAGAAAAGAGACATAAGCAGAATACAGGCAGGTGAAATGAAGTTCCTGCGAAGTAGGATCAGAGTAACAAGAAGAGACAGGGTGAGGAATGAAAAGGTCAGGGAAATGGTGAAAGAGGAGCCCTTGCAAGGTAGGATTGAGACATCAAGACTGAGGTGGTATGGACACTTAAAGAGAATGGATGAGAAGAAGATTCCCAAGAGGATACATGAGAAGCAGATGCAGAAGAAACGACCAAGGGGAAGACCAAGAGATAGATGGCTGAAAGGAGTGGAGGAATGTGTCAAGAAGAGAGGCGAGGACTGGACCAGAGTGACAGCGGAGAGGTGGTGGGAAGAAAGGACTAAGTGGCGAGGCTTATGTTCCAAACAGACCCAGCCTGGGGCTGGAAATTCGGCCAGATATCCCCGATTTACACCAGAAGTTTAGTTCCTACATCTTCTCTTTCTTGCAAGAATCCCTTAACTGCCGTTTGTTTTTTCACAACAACATAGACAATGGCCGCCGTTCGAGCACGAACGGAGCCGGTCGTACGACTTCGGGCTCTTCAAAACTTAGGTACAAACATTAGCCACCAGAGCGAGCCATCAACTGGACCGACATTCGCTGTTGCTTGCCGGCTGACCTGTTTGGGCTCTGTCACCAATAGATAGCGTAAAGATCAAGTTTGCAACTACAGCCGTCCGCGAAATGACTGGAATGCACGTTAATGTTTATTAACGGGTCAGTTAAATTGTCTGTAAAAATACATGAATAACCAATCATTTTAAAAATTATGAAGTACTATTCCAACCCCTTTCATCCTAGAGACATTGCATCTTCGATGGAGTCAAACCACCTGCATCTCCGGGTTCCCTCCACCTTTCCAAGCATAATAATTTTTCCCAAAGAATCAGATCGTCTCATGATATGCCCTCATTAATAACTGTAGTCTGGTAATCAAAGGCTCAAGAGACAGATCTGGATTACTTTTCTGAATTACCCACTTGTTTGTCTTGTTGGTTGCCCAAGGTAGATGTAAAATTGTTTGCCAGCTCGTAGGCTGGTATGGCACACCTCATCATGACCAGTACATGCTGAAAATGCCACTGCAAGGCATATGTAAACCATGAAGTGCCAAAGTACTGAGGGAGATAGAATCTCCACTTACAAAACCCTATTAATTCCACTGAATTGTTTCATAGCCTCTACTATGGTACAGAGTTTCAGGTTTATACTGTAGTTATCATGGTTACCAAGAAAGGGCAATTATATTTAGAAAATTGGTGCGACTCTCTTGTTAGTTCCATGGCTATCACGATTTCAAATGTCATATTAGTGATTTACCTTATAGTCTTTTATCATAATACAAAATGGCAGGCTTATACCTGTAATAAGTTCGGAGAAACAACAATTAAATTTTGAAAATGCCATTTAAGTTTTGTGCTAGTCACAGTTTAAGAGTCATATGAATTAGCATGTTATATAGTCATCTATCATGGTAAAAAATGTCATATTGATAACTGAAATAGATTCCAAGACATTGAATACTGATGAAATGTTTCACATGACTGCCATGTTGGATTAGTGATGATTATGGAAATATAAGGCACAGTTAAGGTCACTGGAAATGGAACAAACTTTCAATCAAATTTCTTTAACATCAATCTAGTCCATCAAACGTTAAATAGAGGAGAAAACATATATATACAGTATATGCATGGACTATAGTCGTACTCATAAGCCTACATTTTATATAATGGAAATTGGATAAAAATACTAACCACAGTAAATTATCTTACAGAAATTTCAACTAGGATTTTACAAATTACTTCTCTGAATCAGCATAAAAACTAGCCAATTACGACTGTACAAAAGAATAATATATATGACTTTACCTTTGACGACACGCCTTAACACTTTTGTGTACCCGCAAACCCAAACGTGGATCCTTAGTACTTCGAGTATACGGCTCTGAGGTCTGACAAATTCCACCCTGCAATACTTTGTCAATACGCACCACAACGTAAATATCAGGATGAGGTTTGCTCACACTGAACACAGCCTGGAAAAGCAACAGAAAACACATGAGCATAGACATGATCCGGCCTAATATGAAGCTATACATCAGGTTTAAGAGAAAGTGCACTTGTTGCAAAGAAATGAGAAACAAGATAGGAGGAATATAGCAGAAATAAATTCGCAACCCCTCGAAGAATGAGGGTGGAGAGAAGAAAATATGAGGAAACTCACAAACCCACACTGCAGGACAGCAGACACATAAGGAATTGTCTTGTGACATTACTATATTAGTTTTGAGGATCCACATTTGATTTTAACAGTTTATTAGTGAGCCGATTAAGAATCTGCTCATGTATTTCGGCCCCCTTCGGACCAACCCTGATATATGTCATATTACGATATACTGTCGATATTCTCATTACTCGTTGGTTAGTAGCGCTGTGGTAAACAGCTGTTATCTCGCGGCGTGAATAGTTTGGCCGACTACCTCCAAAAGGTTATGTTCACTTTGTGAACTACGTTTGCCTCCTGTTACATCGGTAGCGAGTGTAATTCATAGTAGATAATTCTATATAATTTAATAAAAAGTGCGCAAATTGTGCGTTATCATCGAAGCTAGTGTGTTATTTGCGAGAATCAGTTGGCGACCACGTGTTCGCCGTAATAGTTCCGAACTTAGCAGTACAGGAAGATGAGACGCGACGTAATTTAAATATTATGACTCGAATTCAGAAATAAATTTTGCGTGAGGTTAAGACTTTATACTGGCGTGTGACTACAGTCAACCGTGTGATAACCGTGTTTGTTACTGGGCATCGCTCAGTTGAGTTTAAAAATTCTGAAGGTAGCAGTTTCTGCCACAGACAGACTTAAAGAATATAAGATTGAAGGATTTATAAATTCTTGTGGCATTCTTATGTGCAAATATTGGGATTGTCGGTTAGCTTATCGCAGGAAAGATGCATTAGACAAACATTGCAAATCGGAGAAGCATTCAAAACGCCGAGAAAATTCACGTCTTGAAGTTAGTGTTCCTAGAGTGGCCACCTTGAAAGAAACATTATCAAATGCTAGTCGTGTGAAGGATATGAAAGAAGGGTTTATTTTGGACACTACTACTGCGTTTGTGAAAGGTAATATACCAGTAGAGAAACTAGATAATCCTGCTATCCGTACTTGGTTTAATAAGTACGTTCGCGGAAGTGGAGATTTACCATCAGCAAATCAGATTCGTTAGAAATACATCCCCATGATTGGCGAAAGAAGGAGGGAAGAAATTAGGGAAGATATAAAAAACAAAGATGTGTTTCTGCTTTGTGACGAAACAACTGACAAGAATGGTACGTGTGTTTTCAACATTCTTTTTTCGTCCATCAGTACCATCAACTGAAATGAACACCCATCAGGCTGCCTCTGTTGTTCTAGATTCTGCCAATAGCGTAAATTGCTCCAATGCTATATTAGACACCTTGAATTCCTATGAAATTGAACGGGAGCGTGTAGTGACAGTAGTTACTGACTCAGCACACTACATGACAAAATGACATGACTGTTCAAGGATTGATTGAAGAATTAGGTCATGTCCAGTGCTGGGCTCATAAAGTCAATCATCATCATCAAGTTTCCACTCCAGCTTCCCGGGTGTGGTTTACGAGCGCTATCCATTTTGGTCGATTCATGTACCACTTCTCCTTCAAGACTTCATCCCAGTTGATTCCCTTGGATGTGATATCTTCCTTCACTTGGTCCAGCCATCTCCTCCTAGGTCTTCCAACAGGTCTCTTTCCAGTAATCACAGTATGTAACCATTGTTTTGCAATTCTTCCTTCTGCCATACGTTTGACGTGACCAAACCATCGCAAACGTGCCCTAGTTATGGTCTCCTTCAGGGACTGATTTATTCCAGCTTGTTCTCTTATCCTCTCATTTCTTACTTTGTCTTTCCTAGTTTTTTGAAGCATGCTTCTTAGAAACTTCATTTCTGAAGTCTGAAGTCTGCTGTCATCTTTTTTGGTAGTTGTGCATGTTTCCAACCCATAAGTCAATATAGGGACAAAGTATGTTCGAAACAGAGTTTGTTTTGATCTTAGTGGCACTTGCTTAATCCAGAGTAGATATCGAACTTGCTGATAGAATTGACTTGATTTCTGAATACGGTTATTTAATTCAAGCTGTATTCTGTTGATGCACTGAACGAAAATATTCAGAAGTACAGCCTGAAAATCAGTATAGAGAAAAGCAAGACCATGGTGATGACAAGAGGGGAAAGACAAGGAAAGGGCACTGTGAAAATTGGAAGTCAAGAGTTTGGAAATTGTGGACACGTTCAAATACCTAGGAAGTGAATTGATGCAAACTGGTAGGTTGGACATGGAGATTGGCAGGAGAGTACAGCAGAGCAATGCATTCTATCAAAGTGTAAGAAAACTTGTTTGGGATAAGGAAGTACCAAGGAAAAGCAAGGAGGTAATGTATAAAGTGTACTATGTTCCCATATTAACTTATGCAGCTGAGACTTGGACCCTGACAAGCAGGCAAGAGAGTAGAATCCAAGCCAGTGAAATGAAATTCCTAAGAAGTATGATAGGAAAGACAAGGAAAGACAGAGTGAGGAATGGAGATGTTAGGAAGGAAGTCGGGATGGGAAAACTAAATGAGAGAATTGAGAAGAATAAACTAAGGTGGTTTGGACATGTAAAGAGGATGGAGGAAAATAGAATACCAAGACAGATGCTGGAGGCAAAGTGCAAGGGTAAGAGAGCAAGAGGAAGACCTAGAACAAGGTGGATTGATTCAGTGAAGAACAGCATAAGAAAAAGAAATCTGGACTGGGACAAGATCGTGGAAGAAGAATGGTGGAAGGAAAGAGGAAAGTGGAGAAGTGCCATAAATACCCTGACCCGGCAGGAGCTGGATAAGGGGAATGATGATGATGATGATGATGATGATGATGATGATGATGTATTCTGTTGTCACTTGATACTAAGCATCCAAGGTACTGATACTGGTTTACTGTTTCCAATTGTACACCCTCCAGCATTATATTATCTTTACTTCTCTGTCTGTTAACAGACATTGCAGCAGTTTTTGTAGCACTTACTTTCAGTCCATATTTTTTCAAATGATCATTCCAGACGTTCAGCCTTTCCTGGACTTCCAGCTCACTATTTCCCCAGATAACTATATCATCTGCAAAAGCAAATGCTTGAAGATCCATATTGGTGCTCTGCTTCACTTCCTTTATGATTTCATCCATGATGGTGATGAATAGTAAAGGTGAAAGGGCACTGCCTTGTTGCACTCCTCTCGATGTCTGGAACCAATCTGAATATCCATTTCCTACTTGAACACAGCTGTAGCAGTCATCGTAAAGCATTTTTACTCTCTCAATGAGTTCCATAGTCACATTCTTCTTTTTAAGACATTCCCATATAGTTGTTCTAGGGACACTATCGAATGCTTTTTCGATGTCTAAAAACACAAATGTCAAATTACTATCTTTTTCCCAGTGCTTTTCCAATATCATTTTCAGTGCGAATATGAGGTCTATAGTTGATATATCTTTCCTAAATCCATATTGTTCTTCTTGCAGTTGGGGTTCAATAATTTTCCTCAATCTTTTCTCAAGAATCTTCTCAAATATTTTTAAACCATGAGACAGTAAAGTAATACCTCTATAGTTGTTGCACTTTTTTCGACTTCCTTTCTTAAACAAGGGAACTATAACTCTCTTCTTCCAGTCATCTGGTATTATTTTATCCTTCCATATTGCCCTTATTACCCTGTATAGCCATTGAATTCCTTGTGGGCCAGCAGCTTTAATCATGTCTGCACTTAGTTCATCAAAGCCAGTAGCTCGACATTGCGCATAATTTCTCTTATTTCTGTGTCTTCCCTAGTGATGCTCCCAACTGGTTTCTGTAAAGCCGTTATTTGTTCATAACTACTCCTGGTATTTTTAACAACACTGTACAGCAATTTGGAATTTGCTTTACTATCTTCTTCCAATTTATTTGTAAAATCAATCCAAGACTTTTGCTTTTCTTCTGCTACTATTCGTTTCACTCGCAGTCTACAATCTCTGTATGCCTGTTGTAATTCACTCATTTTTAATTCATCTTTTCCATCTTCTTTCTGAATTTCATTTTCTCGAGCCTTTCTTGCTTCATTTTTCTTCTGAACTGCACTCTTTACTTCATTATTCCACCAGGCTGTTTTTCTTTCTTTTACTTTACTAATAGTTTTGCCACATATTTCTACAGCAGCTCCAACAAGACATTCTTTGAATCTGTTCCACTCTGTATTTCCTCCTTGTGTTCTGTCTCTAGGTATTTTGGAGGCCACCTTTTTAGTATACATCAGTTTGTTTTCTACTTTTTTCAGTTCCCAGGTTTTAATCTTTGGTTTTTTGGTTTTCCGTCGTGTGTGGATTTTTACATTTTTGAGGATTGCAAGAAGCAGTCTGTGGTCGCTATCTAAGCTCTCACTTGGCACAACCTTAACATCACAAATAGATTGGCCAGCTTTTCCATCAGATAGTATGTAGTCTATTAAGGATTTGCATTGTCCATCCCAACTATACCTTGTTATTTTGTGAGATAATTGTTTTTGAAACCAGGTGTTATTTATTTTTAAGCCATTTCTCACACAAAAATCTAGAAGAAATCCTATCGGCCGCATATTTGAAAACGAGCTGGACAAATTGAACATGTCAATAGTAAAGACAAAGAATGCCTTTTTAAATACGCGAAAAAGAAAAAGCAATTATGTTGCATTTCTAAGGGAGAAATACGAAAACACAGAAAAAGAGAATGAAATTCTAGCTTTCCCAATGCCTGTATGTACAAGATGGAATTCATGGTTTAAGGCTGCAATGTATATAGCCCAGGAATTTTAGTCTAAAAACGGTCAAAACCTTGAAAAAATTTTAGTAAGGTTGAAAATTGGTACAGTTGTCCTATTTGATGTTCTTAACAACATATTTAAAGTCCCCGGTCTTCCCGTGTCGGCTTCCTGGATTTCCAGCCGTTTGAACTCCTGGAATACTGGAGAAGTAGGTGGTGTCGCAGGAATGCGCATTGTAAGCGAACGATTTGGCTTACAGAGCTCTAACATGGCTAAAATTAAAGGAGAACAAATAAGTGATAAGTTAATTAATGGGTTGACATGTTAGCGATACTTCCGGTCTAACAGGAATCGAAAAAATGCCGCGAAATTTAAAAAAAAGTGCCTTGTTTTTCATTTTTGACGTTTGTTGGCAAACTATCACGAATATCGCAGACAAGTCTTCTATAAAATTTGTGCCTTGCAGCGGCCTTCACAGTATGTACTAGCCACGCGTCTTGGTGAGGTGTACCATAACCAACTGAAGTGCCCATTGGTACACTGGGGCGAAACGCTGGCAACTGTTTTGAGCTAGCCGGACCATTTTATCAAATTTCTTTGTGAATTTGTTAATGTACATAGCTCAATCGGACAATTTTACATCCTGTTTCCTTCGGGAACAGATATTTCCAATATAAAAGTTGTTGGCAACAAAATAAGCTTTCATATGATGTATTCATAATTGGTGTGCAAGTAATAGTTGCCGAGCTACAGAGATTTAAACAATGGCGCGCGACCTGAATCAGCCTGTGTTTGCGTTGTTTCTCAGCGGCCAACTGACGCGTTCGCCCGCAGCATTGATGCATCGAATTGGCGGAGCTTCTTGTTTTCTTTTGTTTCTAAATTTTAATCAGTTGGTCGTTGGCCTATGTGTGTTATGCCGTATAAGTGTTATTTATTCTGTTGTCATAAAAATGAGTTTTGAAGACTGGATTTTGTGTAAGAAGCCACTCGACGATCCGATGGGCGTTGTTTGTGTTTTAAAAGGTTTTAGAAGGAAAACTAACACCGAAAAAAGTATGTGAAGATCAAGTTGTAACTCGGGTCATGGAGTACATGGAAGACAAGATGAAGAGTCTGTCAGAAGCTAACCGGACAGCGAAGCTGTGGGCGGAGTACTACAGGCAAGTGGAAATCGTTCGGCTGTTTATTCGGGCAGAAAGAACATCAAATTGGAACCTCCATTTGTACTGAGTAACGAAGCTGTTGCCATACCTACACGCTGCAGGGCATATTCACTATGCTAAGTCAGCCTACTTGTACGTGCATCAAATGCTTAAGTTAGATCAGAAGATGCCCGTGGACGAGTACATCAACTTCACGAAGAACGGGTACTTTTCCATCCGACGCTCGCATGATTTTTGGGCTGGAATATGGTCAGATATGGCCATAGAACAGGATCTTATGCGGCCTATGAAATCACGTGGAGATTTATCAAGAGGACGAGGAGTGGACGATAGCGTGCTGGCTCACTTTGTCTCGGCGTTTCCACTGTGCATCCCGATCTGTGAAGCTGTAGAAATGTGTATAAAGACAATATCCTCGGAACAGCACATTGAGTTGAGAGACTCGTGGCGGAAGCTGGAGAACCTCCACGCAGAAGTGTTTCGCTCGTGGGTAGAAGATCGCTCTCCGTGGGATTTAAATAAAGAAAGTCTTCAATCGCTTTCCACTGGCGTAGTTGCAGACAACAGCATCAACTGCGACAAGGCTCGAGAAGTTGGTGAAGAAGCAATACAACAAATGGTGGGGTAAGTTTTGAGGGCCTCAAGCTCGCAAGAAAAAGCCGCGTAGTCCCTTAGTCAGTTGTTGGGTGCCAACTAAAAATTCGTGATGACATCGTCCCGGTCAACCCGCACTAACTTTTCATGCGAATCATATGTGTGATGAAATGGGAAGCGGATATCGTGGAGTTCTTGATGTACGAGCTTGCACCGACGCCTCCAGCTCTCTTCGATTCATCCTTATTGAGAAAAGCAGCCAAGTCAGCACTTCAACACCTTTTCAAATCTTCAGAAGCCCCCAAGATTTTGAAGAACAACGCAAAGTAGTCGATGGAGGTCTGCTTTTGCATACCGTTGTATGGCCAAGACCTGCAACTTTTGGTGACATAATCCAGTCCTACAAGTTGTACACAAGCAAGCACTATCCTTCAAACGTTACCATTGTGTTTGGCAACTACGATCAGACTCCAAGCACGAAGAACCAGGAGCAGGCACGCCGTGCGGGGAAGCGGACGTCCATAGACATCGTCTTCGATTCCAATCCAATGGTTTCCACTTCTCAGGCAGACTTTCTAAGTAACACCAAAAACAAGGGACGGTTCATCTCTACATTGACAAAGGAGCTTAGAAATGCTGGAGTTGCTGTTCGTCAGGCGACAGGGGACGCAGATACACTAATTGTCGACGTAGCGTTGTCTCTAGATGATGAAGATCATGCTGTTACTGTTATAGTGTCAGGCATTGATGTCCTATGCATGTTATTGGCAAAAGCAAGAGGGAACAACAACATCCATTTTTACAGTCCTGGAAACTCAAAATCTCTTGGAAAGATTTTCCCTATCACAAACATTCAGGAAGATATCTGCGAGATGAAAAGTTATGTGCTATTTGCACATGTCGTGAGCGGATGTGACACAACTTCGGCTATTTTATCAAAGGGAAGAAGCGTCCATGGGGCATTCTCAAAAACAACGAAGATCTTCGGAAAACTGTCGAAGTTTTCAATCAGCCTGGCACATCCAAGGAAGATATCAAGATAGCTGGAGAAAAATTTGTTCTGGAGTTGTTCCACGGAAAGGGCTTCAATTCTCTAAACGAGCTTCATGTGCATCTGTATGGAAGGACTATCGCAAGACTGACAGTTACTGCTTCATTCGATTTGGCCACTTTGCCGCCAACGTCCGACGCATGCCAGCAGCATTCACTGCGTACATATTTGCAGGCATATATTATTTTCAGTATGTTGTTACACAATTTTACTTTGCTGCGATAAAATTAACATTCTCTTTTGTTTACAAATTGGTTTCTAACAAAAATTATTTGAATTATTTGATAAATAATACATTATAAACTGTGTTAGTTTTAAGCAGAAATATCTACTCCAATATTCGCACTACTTTTTACTTAAGATATTTGATCTCCTAAAAATGGCATTAAAATAATAATTTATGTTCGCCAAGTCACAAATGGTTACATATTTTACATATTAAAACATTAATTTTGTTTAACTAGCTCAATAAAGTACGTAAAAAAAACGCACCGAGAACACCTTATAGAATGAAGAGATGTCTATTTTCACTATTAGGAGCAGATGTACAAAAAGGGAGATTTTCATTAAAAATACTCAAAAAAAATTGAAAAAATTTCCATTTTTTTCTGGGGGGGGAGGGGGGAGGGAGGGGGATTTTTTAAGAGGAGTGGGTTTAAGCATGAAATATTTTGAAAAGAGGGGAAGCACTTGATTTATCATAGAGAAAGGAAGCTCCTGTCGGATGTAACAATGCAAAATCAGAGCGCATCCCGGTCGCAGTGTTTGTGTAGCGCAGACGGAGAAGAGAATGACGTAACAATCTTTTGTTTACACCGCTACAGCTCGGCAACTATTATTTGGACATAGATTATAAATACATCAAATGAAAGCTTATTTTGTCTCCAACAAATTTTATAGAAGACTTGTCTGCAATATTCGTAATAGTTTGGCAACAAACGTCAAAAAAAGAAAAACGTGGCACTTTTTTTTTTTAATTTCGCTGCATTTTTCGTTTCCTGTTAGACCGGAAGTATCGCTAACATGCCAACCCATGAATTAACTTATAGCTTATTTTTTCTCCTTTAATTTAAGCCATGTTAGAGCACTGTAAGCCAAATGGTTCGCTTACAATGCGCATTCCAGCGATACCACCTACTTCTCCAGCATTCCAGGAGTTCAAACGGCTGGAAATCCAGGAAGCCGACACGGGAAGACCGGGGACTTTTAATATGTTGTTAAGAACATCAAATAGGACAACTATACCAATTTTCAGCTTTACTAAAAATTTTTCAAGGTTAAAACCTAAAATTCCTGGGCTAATATGGCCACGCACGTGGAAGATCTGGTAGTATTTTTCAAAACATTGGAAGATTCAAATTCTGGGGTCAAATTTTTCCAACAAGCATCAACTTCAACAATACAAATTATAAAATTACAAGCATTGTATGTTTCTGTTGTTGGTGCCTCTCTTATGGACTTGCTTAATTTCTTCACAATTCACTTACTGTCTGGGAAGCTAGATGACCTTGAGGTAAAGCTCAAGCTGTTAGGCGATGGTGGAGTGTTCAATCATACGATCCTCCAGAACTTGGAACAGCTTCCTCAAAAGATGCAGATAATGGTTAAGTCCAAGCTTACGTGTGTTGCCCAGTCAGCTCTAGTGAAAGTCAGGACTTTAAGGACCACGGATCCAGCCAGGAAGACTGTAGGAGCCATTGATCCTCGGCATGCCCCTAAGAACGTATCTCCCACAGAACTGCTCCAATTTAAGAAGAATGCCCCATTTCTTAAGAAGATGGAGTCTCAACAGTTTTTAGAGGCTCACAGCGTTTACTTGACTGCAATCAAGAACCAACTGCGTCATGAGGATAATGTGTATGGTCCAGAGATCCTAATGGGATTAAGGCCTGCTCACCGAGACTATGCAACAGCTGCATTAAAGTGCGTGTGGTATCCTTGTTCAAATGTGGATTCTGAAAGGTCATTTTCGAAATACAGTCTCATAGTAAGTGATAGCAGGCGACAATTGACAGCTGCAAATGGTGAGACTTTAACTATGATCTACCGTATTTCCTCGCATAATCATCGCACTTTTTTGCCGAAAATTCGTGGAAAAAAGCAGGGTGCGACGATTATGTGAAGAATATTTAAGTTCAAAGAATATACTGTATCATTATTTGCTGCACGGGCCAGTCATTCGCGTAGCGTGAGTCATAGCCCGCAGTCAGAGACAGGCTTCTAACAAGGCCACGACAGGTTAAAGCTCGCGGAATGTGCTTACGAAGCTGGCCACTCGCGTCGTGGTTCATAGCCCGCAGGCATAAAGACGAGATTACTTTCTCCTGACAAGATCACGCCAGATTAGCCCTATAAACTCACGGAATGTGCGCTGGCCGTTCGAGTCGCGGTTCATAGCCGGCAGGCATAAAGACGATATTACTTTCTCCTGACGGGATCACGCCTAATTGGACCTATAAGCTCACGGAATGTGCGCTGGTCGTTCAGGTCACAGTTCATAGCCCGCAGGCATAAAGACGAGAGTACTTTCTGCTGACAAGATCACGCCAAATTAGGCCTATAAGCTCGCGGAATGTGTGCTGACCATTCGCGTCGCGGTTCATAGCCCGCAGGCATAAATACGATATTACTTTCTCCTGACAAGATCACGCCAGATTAGGCCTATACGCTCGCGGAATGTGCGCTGGCCACTCGCGTCACAGTTCATAGGCCGCAGGCCTAAAGATGAGATTACTTTTTGCTGACATGATCACGCCAGATTAGACCTATATGCTCACGGAATGTGCGTTGGCCGTTCGCTTCGCGGTTCATAGCCAGCAGGCATAAAGATTAGGTTACTTTCTGCCGACAAGACCACGCCAGATTAGGCGAATAAGCTCGCGCGGAATGTGCGCTGGCCGTTCGCGTCGCGGTTCATAGCCGGCAGGCATAAAGACAAGATTACTTTCTCCTGACAAGATCACGCCAGATTATACGCTCGCGGAATGTGCTAAGTGAAGAAGCTTGCCGCTCGCGGAATGTGCTAAGTGAAGAAGCTTGCCGCTCGCGTCACAGTTCATTGCCCGCAAGCATAAAGACGAGATATTTTTTCGTCTGACAAAGTCGCGCCATGTTATAAAGTCGCGGCAGCGTGTGCAACTTACTGGCGCACAAATACGAACATGCTATGAAATTTTATAAACCTATTTTAGTGTTTGAAAAGTGGGGTGCGACGATTACGCGGGTGGCGACGATTATGCGAGGAAATACGGTACTTCCAATGATTTCACTGCAGTATTTGGGTAAAACTGAAAAAGATATTCACTGAAATGTGTTTCGAGATGGTGAATGTAAAATAAAAATGTGACTTCCATATAAGTATTATCGCATTCTTCCATAGCCATGTTTAACGGTTTACCCTGCTGTTTTGTTTTATTAATTGTTTACATTTTTAAATGCACTTATTGTACAAACCTTATCCCTTTCCAAATTTTAACATGTTATCCCCCGAAAAAATAATAAATACACAAAACACCACCTTTTGAATTTAAAATCAACAAATTTTCAAAAAAATAAAAACAATTTCTAACACCTCTACTAATTATCATTCTAATCTCGGTTGTCAATATTGAGAACAACGTGCTTGAAAGTGGGAAGCCAAGAACCTTTGTGTGTGCATTGCAAATGGAGGGGACACTCGGATTCATCCCTGGTACCAAAGAAGAAATATGTAAGTCATAACGACAATTTATCTGCACTGCAACTTATGAAAGACTGATTTTAATTATTGTTGTACGAAAAAAAAAATATATTGGGATAAATGTAAAATTGGTGTTTGCACTTGGTCGATGAAATGAATGTTATAGCCTATTGTTGAGATTAAGTTCTACTCGTAGCGTTGGTACTGCTATACTGTTTCAGTGAGGAAAGCAATGGCAAACTACCTCACAGGGGCAGACGACCTCATAGTTCCGCCCCTTAATACAACAATAACGAACTAACTAAACTACCTCACTCCTCACTTTGCCTAGTACGCCTCAATATAGCGCTCCCTTGGAGTTTAAACCCAATTGACCTACATTGGTACTTTTCTAGCATTTGCCGATTACACAACAGCGCGTCGGGAAGCACCCAATGCTGTCAAATCATTCATTACATATGGAGCTGGCAAGATACCGTATTTGCTCACATAATTATATCTTGCCATCGCGTATATCTCGCACCCCATTTTTTAATTTGAAAATGTCGGAAAAAATATTCTTTGCATATACAGGGTGTCTACTGTAAGGATGAAGTAAAAATTAGTTACTTTTTAGCTACCTTTTAGTTAATTTTAGTTACCTTTGAATTGAGGATACGTCTGCGGTCTGCAAGCAAAGGGGCTCATCACGCGGTTAAGAAAAACAACAATGAACTGTGTTTAAAGCGGTAAATAAAATTCACTTAGGGTGTTATAAAAATTTTAAAAATAATAAATAAATACTAGATATTTATTATCAAATGAGTTATTTTTGCTAATATGTCGTGTTGTGCACAAGGCGTTTTTATAATTGCCAAGAGGTTGCTCTGCTCTTGATCGTTTGGCGAGATTTCCTTTGTCCCCGCGGTAGATCACGAAGAAATTTATGGGACGTTACGTGATTGTAACAGAATTCAGTCTTCGTAATCAAGTACAGAGAAATATCGAGATGTTACACGATCGTCGCTGGTCTCACCCCTTTGTCGAGATTCCCGTAGTTTTCACGATAGAACACGGATAAATATCGCGATTTAGATAATCGGTGTAACTTTTAGTCGTTCGACAAGATTTCCATTGTCCTTGAGGTCGGGCAAGAGAAAAATATGGCATAAGTACGCAATCAACGCCACTTGCTGTCCGTTTGACAAGAATCCAGTTGTCCTCGTCATTGAATGTGGAGAAATATCGCGATGTATCGCAACCACCGCCGCCGCTCTCGGTCGTTCAACGAGATTCACATAGTCCTCGTGATATTATGCAATCCGCGCCGCGCCCTGCCGTTGAACGATTGTCTATCTGTCCTGACAGAAGGGTGGAGGCAAGCTGAAGGTTGTGCATGGTTAATATTCACGAGTAGTTATGGACATGTTGTATGGCCGGCGCGGCGATTCCCGCTGTCCCTATGTTGTGGTTGGAAGTTCATCAGTTCAGGGTGGATCACGAGGAGGAATTAGTATCGCGACGCTATGTAGGCTGTCATTTCTAAGTGGGTTGATGCACTTCTCGCTCCCTGTTCGCTTTTAAGTATGCGGTCATGGGAAAAGTAGCGAGTAGGTTTCGAATGGTGCCCAATCACCTTTGACGGGATTCCCGCAGTCCTCATGGTCACAAGCTCACGATAAGGGACGGGTTTTATGAATTTACGCAACTGACGTCGATCTCGGTCCATTTGATGAGATTCCCGCAGGCAAGTCGTGCGGTCAGCCGGCCGTCTTGATGATGAATGTTCGAAGTAGGTTTCAAATATTAAGAATTATTCTGAGAGGATTGCACGAATAATACGACAAGAGGACACGTTTTCTTTCCAATACGAATCACGAATTATACAAGTTATACAAATTTTCGAAATAACTGGTCAGTTTATAATATATCCGATGGATCCCAAGTTCGAAGGAAAAGTCGACATATAACGGAATTTCGAATTAACCATACTGGATGTCGCAATTTTACGAGACAGATTTTTAAAATAAGTTACAGCCTACGTAATTCGAAGCTTTTTCATAATTCTTTTTTGAAATGGTAACATTTCGCAAGATTGCGACATTAAATTATTTCGCGTTATTTCTGGACTTCAATTTGACATAGTCTCCTAATTTAGAGGACAATAACAGAAATGCAAGGTTTTTGATTAGTTTCAGAAGTTTTCGCGAATAAACGTCTCGCGAAAAGTCAGGTTTCCTAATAACACAGAAAAATTTTCACACAAAACTAAAAAGTCTTCTTGATGCCAAAAATATATGCTGAACGATGTATACCACTCAGAATATCTTCAGTATGCATTTCCTAGAGGTCAGGCACGGGGAAATATAGCTTATGCAATCGGCGGCGCTTGCGTGAAATTCGCTCCATCGCAATCTCTGAGCCTAGATGCACGAGTTTAAATGATTCAATCCCCCTTCAGAAAATTTTCTTTAACCGTATGTAAAATTCGTTACTTTTTCGTTACTTTTGTAACCCATTTGTAAAATTCGTTACTTTTTCGTTACTTTCGTTACCGGTAGACACCCTGATATCATCATCATCATCATCAATGTCCCACTCCAGTCGCCCGGGTGTGGTTAACAAGCCTCTTCCACTCGTTTCTGTCCTTCCACTTTTCCTGCTCCATTACTTCCTCCACATCCAATCCAGCTTCTCCGATGTCCTTCCGAATCTGATCCATCCATCTTCTTCTTGGTCTTCCAACTGATCGCTTACCCTTAACTTCTCTTTCCAACTCCCTTCTTGCCGCTCGTTCCTTTCCCATTCTCTTCACATGTCCGAACCATCTCAGTCTTGCTTTCCGTATCTTCTGTACTAACGGTTCCACATTTAGCTCTTCTCTGATTTTAACATTTTGAATTCTATCTCTTCTTGTCTTTTTTACAGATGTTCTTAAAAATTTCATTTCTGCTGCTTGGATCTTACTATCTTGTCTCTTGTTAGTTACCAGCGTTTCCAGTCCGTATGTTACAATTGGTATGAAGTACTGTTTATATAGTGTTAATTTCGTTCTCCTGGGCACTTTGTCATCCCATAAAAGCTCTCTGACTTGATGATAGAATGTTGTGCTTTTACTTAGTCTGTTGTTAATTTCAGGGTTGATTTCATTACCTCCGTTAACAATGCTACCCAGATATGGGAACTGTTCCAAATTCTCTAACCATTCTCCATCTATGTTCACTTGGCTTCTCTTTTCCTCTTTTCCACAGTGCAGGACTACAGTTTTCTTTTTACTAATTACCATTCCAAACTCCTTCAGTTTTTCATTCCAAATGTCCAATCTCCTTTGTACTTCCTTTTCTCCCTCTCCCCAAATCACCACATCATCTGCAAATACCAAGGCCTTCACTTCATCACTACTGATACTCTGTTTTACACGTTTTATGATTTCATCCATCAATATAACAAATAATAATGGTGACAGTGCACTTCCTTGCTTGAGGCCTTTTTTGTATAGAATGTTTCAGAATCACCACTATCCACTTGTACACTGCTCTTACCCTGATATATCTCACATTAATTTCTGATACCGTCATAAAGATGTTCGGAGTAATTTTAAGACACGGTTTGCCCACGATGTTATTGTTTGCTTGGGCGGCGGTGCTTTCCTTTCTTTCACGGTATTTGTTCCGTCTATTGCATTGTCGACAAGTACCAGTATTCTGTCTTCACGTCCCTTGTTGTTTCTCAGTTAAATGTGATTTTTTTCTTGTGGAAATCTATCTTTTAGTTATGTAAAAACGCGGAAGTTATACGGCTGGATTTAAACTCAAAGTGATAAAATACGCATAGTTTTAACAACAAATTGTATATCCGCCTTAGTCAATACATAAACGAAAATAAATTATAATTACACTTGCTCCTGGTACATGTTTCGGGGATTAATTGCTTTTATCCCCTTCATCAGCCAAGACAAATATCCGAAGAAAGATATAAGATAGCGTAGCACTCAAAAATTAAATGGCTATTTAACTTAATATGGTGCACCATATAAGTAGGTCACAGGAAAATGTTAAGCAAAACTAAAAACATATATGTAACAGCGATGATATTCAGTCATCAAAACACAGAGAATCAGTGGACAGTTAATTCGTAAATCCGCTCCAAAACACTGGTCGAAGCTTGAATTGGCAAAAATCACAATACTTCACCATATGAACACAACCAATGAAGAAGCCCTATGCTCAACAGGTCCAAAATCAAATGCCTGCATACGAAATAGACGAGCGTGGAAGGAACAACTTCAAATAGCAATGAGGTTAGGCCAATGCATAACCTGAAAGAAGCAAAGGAAAAAACAAACACCATAATAAAAGGGACCAAGGGGAAATTTATAGACTGAAATAATTATGAAAAACTATAAAAATTAATTTATAATGATATAGAACGAATGCAAACTTAATAATATTCGAAGAACTTACTTCAGGTTAAGTCAAGGTATCAATTATGAGGAGATTGTCTTATGTTTGAAAATTATTGTAAATAATTTATGGGTGTAGCTAATTCCAACACTCATATATGGTAGCAGTAGATGATAAATATTGCCATAGCTAGTTCTGTAATAAGACGTATGTATGAGTGGAGTGCTTGTGACCTACTTATATGGTGCACCATATTAAGTTAAATAGCCATTTAATTTTTGAGTGCTACGCTATCTTATATCTTTCTTCGGATATTTGTCTTGGCTGATGAAGGGGATAAAAGCAATTAATCCCCGAAACATGTACCAGGAGCAAGTGTAATTATAATTTATTTTCGTTTATGTATTGACTAAGGCGGATATACAATTTGTTGTTAAAACTATTTAGTACGTCAATACGGAACCATCATGGAAACTAGTTTAAATAATAAAATAAAATACGCAGACGACAATGGTAATAGCGCTACCGGTCAAGAATTCATTGTAAATGAATTTGATATTCGCTACTGGCGTCAACAGAAAAACACGCTAGAAACCACTAACCAAACACGTAAGGTGTTTACAAATGTGGTGGCGTGGTAAAATTACAATATGGGGTGTGATTGTCCGCTGTTTTGTTGGCGCTCCACATGCTAAATAATTGTTAGGTTAGAACTTGCATGACTTGGAGCTCCACACGCTAAGTAAGTAATTGTTAGATTAGAACATGTCGAGATCTGGTATGGTAAGTCACAATAGGCTGATGACAGAAGACATAATAAAGAAGGCCATCAGGTGAACTCTTGCGTGATTGGGTATAGGGTTATGGGTTATGGTGTTGATAGACGTTGCTAATTTGCTCGCAAATGCATTGGACGGAAGCTAGGATGATGCAGTATGGGATGATGATGCATGCGAGAGTAGCACGGAGATTGGCAGCAGTGACGGCAGTTGACAATTCCAGATGTCTTGTTTCAATAATGCAAATTGTATATTTTTTCGTGAATACGGTATTTCACTCACAAATCCCAGCATATATCTCACAACAAAAATTTTCACACTCATTTTCGGTCAAAAAAGTGCAAGTTATATCATCATCATCTTGAGCAGTTTCCAACCGCAAGTTATATGTGAGCAAATAATGTAGTTGGGGGAGGAAGACTGTTTTGTTGATGGGATTGTCCTTTCTAAGGTTAGCAACATTAAAATAAATAGTTCTTTTTACGGGTGCTTAATGCCTTAATGGGGGTCTACGTTGCTTCACGTCCGTAGGTATAACCTTCAATTACCCTACACGTGTCCCCCGGGTGGTGCTAAGAAAGCAACAGCGATAAGACGAGACCGAACTGTCGGAAAAGACCTCTCGGTCAAAGAAAGAACACGAAGGAAATGTGCGGTCCTTTTCAGGACCCACAAGTTCGTAGAATTGGACCATCTCTGCGCATCTGTCAACTGAATATCGAAGGGATAAGTCGAGCGAAATGTGATTATCTTTCCAGGCTCTCGCAGAAATATGCAGTTGATGTCATCGTGCTCCAAGAAACACACACAGCAGACGAACTACAGTTACAGAGTAGAGGTAAAATACCAGGCTTTAAATTGATAGCCTATAACTGCCATCAAAATTACGGCCTTGCAACGTACGTCAAGAATTATATAACAAATTACCAGCCACTCTCAGTAAACTCTGAAAATGAAATTTTTACTACTGCAGTCAAAATTGAAAACTTGACGATAGTTAATGTTTACAAGCCACCAAATACTAATTGGCCTAATCCCCCTCTACCATCTCAACAACATCCTACTATATTCCTTGGCGACTTCAACAGTCATCATCATCTTTGGGGATACAACAAGAATGACCTTAACGGCAAAGCTCTTGTGGACTGGATGGAAACGGAAAACCTGAAATTGATTTATGATGCTAAAGACCTGCCTACTTTTAATTCAGCTCGCTGGTCTCGTGGCTACTCCCCAGATCTATGTTTCACAACTCAGCTTCACAATTCACTCACGCAAGTTCGACGAACGGTGCTCAACGATTTCCCACATAGTCAACACAGACCTGTTATCTTGGAGGTGGGGATGTCTATACCTGTTATACAATCACATCCTAAACCGAGATGGAACTTCAAGAAAGCCAACTGGACTGAATTTGCAAAGCAAACAGACTCCAATATCAGATGGATCAAACCAACATACAACAACTACAGCAGATTTGTTGGGGTCATTAAAGGTGCAGCCAGGCGATGCATTCCTAGGGGATACCGCAAAGAGTACATCCCTGGTTGGAGTGCAGAGAACGAGGAATTGCTAAGAGAATATGAAGAACATCCTACTTCTGACAATGCAGCAGGTCTCCTCCAATCCCTGGATGAGAGTCGAAGAAAGATCTGGCATGAAACAGTAGAATCCCTAGATTTCACCCACTCTAGCAGGAAAGCCTGGTCTATCATTAGGAAATTAGATTCATCAAACCCTGCAACTAAAAGATCGAAAACTGCCATCAACCTGAATGATTTTGCTAAACATCTAGTATCAGTTTCCAAGAACACAAAAGACAATCAAACCAAAAGGGATATCAAATTACAGTTGAACACCAAGAAAAGAGCAGCCATACAGTCTTCTGAATTCTCCATTGCATTCCAAGAAGAGGAAACTAAAGATGCAATGAAAAGTATGAAACTAGGGAAAGCAGCTGGATTTGACGGAATATACCCTGAATTTCTGGTTCACTGTGGACCAGCTACAGTAAAATGGCTAACCAACTTCCTTTCAAATATCCTGCAAACTGGAAACATCCCACCTCTGATGAAGAAAACAAAAATAATAGCCATACTGAAACCAAATAAAGATCCCACAAAAGTGGAAAACTATCGTCCAATAGCACTTCTAAGTGTCACATACAAGCTTCTTGAGCGCCTGATCTATAATAGAATTTTTGAAACAATCAACAACCACATTCCTATAGAGCAAGCAGGATTCAGACCTGGGAGAAGTTGTAGAGATCAGGTACTTTCTCTCACTACGCACATAGAGAATGGGTATGAGAAGAAATCAATAAGTGTGGCTGCCTTTTTGGATCTGTCAGCGGCCTATGATACTGTTTGGCGAGAAGGACTCCTATTGAAATTTGTGAGTGTTATCCCATGTCGTAAACTTGTGGCCTTACTTAACAATATGCTAAGTAATAGGTACTTTCAGATCTACTCTGATAATGACAGAAGTAGAGTGTTTACATTAAACGATGGTTTACCTCAAGGATCTGTCCTGGCACCCCTCCTTTTCAGTCTGTACATACACGACTTACCGGAAACATCTTCAAGAAAATTCATTTATGCTGATGACATTTGTTTGGTGACTCAGTGCTCCGAATTTTCTGACGCTGAAACTACTTTATCCGCTGATCTGGAAGCCTTGGGTGTATACTTCAAGAAATGGTGCCTCCACCTAAATCCTCAGAAAACAGTTGTATCTGCATTTCACCTACGCAACAGACAATCTAATTACAAACCAGAAGTCGAATTCAGAGGCCAAGTGTTACCGTACTGCAGTACACCAAAATACTTGGGAATAACACTAGACAGAACTCTGACTTTTAAGCAGCATCTAACAAATGTGGCTGCTAAAGTCAAAACTAGAAATAATATACTTCAGAAACTTGCTGGTACATCATGGGGAGCTAATACTCAAGTTCTAAGATCCACAGCTTTAGCCCTATCGTATTCTGTTGCTGAATACTGCTGTCCAACCTGGATCAATAGTGTTCACACTAAGAAGATAGATGTGCAACTCAATCAGGCAATGCGAATAATCACGGGATGTATTCGGAGCACGAACACGCCATGGCTGCCTGTTCTCAGCAACATTCCACCTCCAGCCCTAAGAAGATCAGATGCTCTCCTAAATTTATGGGAAAACATTCAGCAGAATCCCCAGCTACCCATTCATCAGGATATTGCACAAGCAGAACATCAACGCTTGAAATCAAGGAAACCACCATGGCGCACAGCAGTCAACCTTGAAGGATCCTCTTTCAATGTTAACAATTCATGGAAAATACAGTGGGAGCAGTCTTCAGTAATCAACAAACATCTAGTTGAGAACCCTTCTAAGCGGATACAAGGATTCGACCTCCCCAGGCGACAGTGGAGGATCATCAACCGGATTCGAACTGGACAAGGCAGATGTGGTTACCTACTGCACAAATGGGGATGGGCTAGCTCTGCAAATTGTGACTGTGGTGCCTCCTTACAGACAATCCTTCACATTGTTGTTGACTGTCCTCTTCGAGCTTTCGAAGGAACGATAATAGACGTCCACCATACATCGAAGGGAGCAGTAGAATGGGTCAAACAACTAGACCTAGAATTATAAAATTGTACGAGCATGTGACTGCACATTTGTCCATTCATTTTGTATATATATATGTAAAATCCATCTACATGCATTCTTCATACGATAAATAAAAATAAATGCCTTAATATTTACGTTGGTTGAATGTGTGTTTAGAAAATGAAGGACAGCATTTCCAGCAACTACTCTGAAATTCATGTAAGTAATGATGATTATTAAATACGTTAAGAAGTGTATATGTGTTGAACTAGTTGGGCGCTACGCTGCTGCTAGCGCCAGTGCCTTGTTCGACAGTTTGCTAGCCACAGTGGCCTGGCCATCACACGGCGCCTGCAAGGTTCCGTTCTATAGAAGGCCTTCACTTGGGGATCAACCGCCACAACTCTGCGGACATCTGCGTTGAGCTTGGTATACTCTGCGGCGGAGTACTGTGCACCAGTATGGTTGAACAGCACACATATAAACAAAGTCGATGTCCAGCTTAATAATACAATGCGTATTATTTCGGGAACGATCAGGTCTACACCCATCATCTGGCTGCCTGTCCTAAGTAATATACCACCCCCTCATCTGCGAAGGAAAGTTGCTTTGAGAAGAGAATACACCAAGATCATGGGAAACCCTGATCTCCCGATACATTCTGATATCCCTGACCTTGGGATCAACAGACTCCGCTCAAGACATCCACCTCTTGCACTTGCCATCTGCCTCGGCGAGTTCAACATCATTGACTCCTGGAGGAGAGATTGGCTCGAAAACGCTCCAGTTACTTGCCAGTCTATGCCTTGTATCAGTAAAACAGTTCCAGGTTTTGATCAGTCTCGTAAAATGTGGTCAGCACTCAACCGCCTT
The DNA here is from genome assembly GCA_946902985.2 of Meconema thalassinum. NCBI lineage: Eukaryota > Metazoa > Arthropoda > Insecta > Orthoptera > Tettigoniidae > Meconema > Meconema thalassinum. The sequence goes on from OX336393.1 coordinate 185,935,350, forward strand.
AGAACAGGACACGGACGATGTGGAGATTCGCTTTTTAAGTGGCGAATGCTACCCTCACCAGCATGCGACTGTGGAGCACCGCGGCAAACTGTTGAACACATTAGGAAGGACTGCACAATCAGAGCATATGAAGGACGCTATGAAGACTTCCTGTTGGCAACCCCAAAATCCATTGAATATATACAGGGCCTAGATGTTTGTTTGTAATAATTGTTGTAAATTTGTAATAATGTATTTGTATGCCATACGCTAAATAAATAAATAAATACTGTAGTATGATCAACAAGACTGGAACAGGTAGGCAAGGTAAAACCACTCGAATACTTCATTTCATGGTATTACAAATGAATGGGTTGATATTGCTAAGCCCCTACACTTAGCAACTGGCAACGCGCAGAGTCCGGGTCGGGCAGTGCGAAATAGGCGGCTGAGCATGACACGATAAGATATACATCCCTCCACACCTTGTCTGCTTGTTTTATTTTTATACAGAATAAGAGTTATATTTTGTTTACCTGTTTGGGGAATAGGAGCCACTCCTCAGGCAACTGATGTAGCTCAGCTGGAAGACCATTATCAGCACTATCTCCAGCTTGTGCGCCCGGGACCATACTACGCACTTGGAGGTGGTTCACATCAAAATGGAAGTTTTCAGTCAGTTTCCTGCCTTGCTTTGCATCAAACAATGACAGAGTGGTGAAGTATGGCTCAACCTGCAAAACAACAAACAACTAGAGTGAAACGAGCATTTATTGTTTGTCTAGAGACCTAATGGAAGAAAACATTAAATGGGTGTTTCATATGGCACGCAAATGAACTTCACAACTCTAAATATATATTATCAAAGGTGGTGGTTGTTTATTTTAGGGGCCTTGACATCATGGTCATACAGCCTATTGTTCAGGTTTAATAGGGCAAACTATTGTCCATAGTTATGATGGGCAGGTTTTGGCCCAACGGCAAAATGAGCGGAGGAGGAGCCAATCACTCTCATGGCTCCCAACGGTCATAGAGGCGGAAGAGGCCACGCCGGACGGACTGGCTGTAAAGGCGCACCTCAGTAGTACTTGAGTATACAGCGGTTCGTTGCAGTCTCTGTGTTCGGTCCTGCATGTCTCATTCTTTGTGAGCCGCAGGATAAGGCTCAGAGATCATAGTGTGTGGGTCTCGTCCTGGCAAGCTGAGATCCACCCTAAACAAATTCACGCCAGTGGCACTTCTTCCGAACGTCACTTTTCAAAGTCCAACGGCGATGGGATATGGACGGTGGGGGCAGGTTATGGGTGTAACTGGAAGCCCCTAATTCGGACCTGCACGTTGGCAGCAGATGTGTGATGGTCGTCTTCCGGAGACTCTGTGACTACTCAGGAATTCGGTCCTGCATCTGTGTTTGGGCAGGCCTATTTAGGATCACCGCTGCCCACCCCACATGGGGAAGGCCCTAGAAAAGGTGGGCTAAACATCGGAAGTCACAATCTTGGTCCGGCTGGGCAACCGCAGTCAGCAGGTCACCCCTCATTCGGTCGAAACTCAAAAACATTAAAGAATCACAAATTGATTATTGGATCATGGAACATCAGAACCTTGCTTGATTTGGACAATAACATTAGACCTGAGAGAAGGTCAGCTCTCGTAACCCACGAGTTATCAAGACTCAACGTTGACATTGCTGCTCTCAGTGAAACTAGGCTGTCTTCTGAAGGCAAGATTACTGAATCTGGAACAGGATATACCATCTTCTGGAAAGGAAAGGAGGAGGGTGAATGTCGTATTCATGGTGTGGGCTTCGCTGTGAAGACCAAACTGGTAAATTATCACCAACTTACGCCCATTGCAATCAGCGAAAGGCTCATGACTCTCCACATACCACTCTCAGGAGGTTCCTTTATGACACTCATCTCTGCCTATGCTCCTACCTTAGATTCTGATGGTGAAGTAAAGGCTCAGTTCTATAATCAGCTAAGTGAAATCATCTCCAAGGTACCATCTGCAGATAAACTCTTGCTCCTCGGTGACTTCAATGCCAGAGTTGGGAAAGATCACAGGCTATGGAATAATGTGATGGGCAAACAGGGACTTGGAAAATGTAATCCCAATGGACTATTGCTTCTTGGTCTTTGTGCAGAAAACGAACTTTTCATTACCAATACACAGTTCCGGCTACCTGACCGCTTCAAAACCACGTGGATGCATCCTCGTTCCAAACATTGGCACATTCTTGATTATATCATTACCCGGCAATGTGATAAGAAGGACACTCTTATTACCAGAACAGCAAGGAATATAGACGATTGTTGGACAGATCATAAACTTCTTATATGTAAGCTCAGGATATCCATCAGACCTAAACCACCTAGGAACATCAAAAATTTGCCAAGAAAGAAGTTTAATACATCCAAACTTCAGGATGAATCCATGTACAAACATTTTGGAAACAGGATCGTCACCCAGTTATCAGAAAACCCAGTAACAAATGATATTCAGCAAGAATGGGCCACATTACAGAAGATTATCACACAGTCAGCTGAGGAAACCATTGGTTTTATAGTGCGGAAAAGACAAGACTGGTTTGATGACAACAATGAGGAAATTCTGTCTCTCATCAATGCCAAAAGGAATGCCTATCTTGCCCATCTTCAAGACCCAACATCCAACACAAAGAGAGATAAACTACTGGAACTCAAGGGTAAATGCCAGACGCAGGTAAGGCAGATTAAAAATACTTGGTGGCAACAGAAGGCTCAGGAACTGCAGAGACTATCGGATGCTCGAGACTTGAGGAACTTCTATGCCGTACTCAAGGAAATATATGGACCATCTCGCTCATCATCAGGTACACTGAAAAGCGCTGATAATTCTACTACCTTTACTGATAGTCAAGAAATCTTGGAACGCTGGAAGGAGCACTTCTCCAATCTCCTAAATCGTCCGTCAGAAGCTGCTGAAGACTTCCTCTGTGATGTGCCGCAACAACCTGAACAACTGTGGTTGGCAGTACCTCCTACTTATCATGAATTCAGTGCAGCTCTCACCCAATTGAAACCCAGAAAAGCACCTGGCCCAGATAACATCCCTCTGGAACTAATTCAAGCCGGAGGTCATTCCCTCAAAACAAGAATTTTCATCCTTATCCTCAGAATATGGGAATCAAGAAAGGTACCTGGAGACCTAAAGAATGCCACTATCGTCACTATCTTTAAAAAGGATGATCGCAGTGTTTGTGGCAACTACCGTGGTATATCACTGCTATCAATTGTGGGGAAGATTCTTGCAAGAATTCTACTTAACCGCCTCAAGGTTATCTCTGAGAGGATCCTCCCAGAGTCACAATGCAGATTTAGAACTTCCAGAAGCACAATTGACTTGATTTTCTGTGTGAGACAGCTACAAGAAAAATGTAGAGAACAACAGAATCCACTCTTCTTAGTCTTTTATGACTTGGAAAAGGCATTTGATTCGGTTCCAAGACCAGCCATGTGGGCAGTGCTGAAGCGGTTTGGTTGCCCTCAGCGTTTTGTAGATCTAATCAAGGCTCTCCATGATGGCATGACAGGTCAGGTTTGCCATCAGAATAAGATGTCCGATGAATTTCCCATTACCCATGGACTGAAACAAGGATGTGTACTGGCTCCAACGCTTTTTGCGCTGTACTTGGCTGCAATGCTTTATGATTCACCCACAAACATCCCAGGTGTGGAGGTCAAGTATCGTTTTGATGGAGGGCTTTTCAACCTAACTCGTCTCCGCTCCTTGAGGAAAACTCAGGTTACTAAGGTTACTAACATGTTGTATGCAGATGATGCTGCATCACCAACTCTCACACCAGAAGAGCTGCAAGAGTCAGTTAATTGTTACAAAAGTGCATGTGATCGCTTTGGTCTTACCATAAATGTCAATAAGACTAAAGTCTTGGCACAACCTTCACCAGGCACACCTCTTCCTCAGTTCAATATCTCCATCTCAAATTTGCCATTAGAACAGGTAGACCACTTCTCGTACCTGGGCAGTACCATTTCTGTGAGCTGTACTTGTGAGCAGGATGTGGATAAGAGAATTGGCGCAGCCCATGCAGCATATGGACGATTAGCGCACCGGGTCTTCATGAATAAAGATCTGTCCATGAGTACAAAGCTTATGGTGTACAAAGCAGTAGTCATTTCTACATTGTTGTATGGCTGTGAAACGTGGACCCTTTACCGACGTGATCTTAGGAAGCTTGAGCGTTTCCACCTACAAAAACTTCGATCAATCCTGAGGATTAAATGGGAAGACCGCATTACCAATATTGCTGTTCTGGAAATGGCTCAAATCAACAGCATAAAATCATCCATAATAGGTCACCAATTTAGATGGATTGGTCATGTCCATTGGATGGATGATGTGAGATTACCTCGTCAAATGCTATATGGTGAGTTATGCTACGGCACCAGACTTCATGGTGGTCCTAAGAGGCGCTACAAGGACCAATTTAAGCAGACCCTGAAATTGACAGGTCTTGATTCACAAACCTGGGACATGCTGGTTGAAGACCGCTCAACTTGGCGCCGTACCATCTCGGATACTGTAAAGACATTTGAAAGGGGTCGACGCGCACATGAAGAGGCCAAGCGTCAAGCTAGGAAACTTCGAGCAGCCCAACCACGTCCTCCTCCAGCAATACTATGTGACTTGTGTGGACGCTTGTTCCATGCCAGGATTGGACTCTTTGGTCACAGTAAACACATCCACAAACTGGACTGAAGGAAGAAGATTTATACTCGGATTCGAGTTAAAGCCGATGATGATTTGTTTATATGGGTATGGAATTTGTGTGATAAACTGTGTTGTTGTTGTGGCTGTTCAAGAGTGTGTGTATTTGTAAATTGGGGATAGGACTGGGAAGGAGACAGTCGTGGCTTTAAGTTAGGAACCATCCCACCATATGCCTGGAGTAGAAGTGGGGAAACCATGGAAAACCACTTCTAGGATGACTGAGGTGAGAATCGAACCCTCCGATTCTCAGTTTGGCCTCATGAGACTGAGTGTACCCTGTACTAGCCAGAATTATAATTTCTTGGGAGAGCCAGGAATCCAACCAGACCTCCAGGGCGACAGCCAAGAATGTTAACCGCTCAACCATGAGGTGGTCATCCTAAAGATACGAGAAAATAGCATTTTGAAATTGATTTTGTAGCACTTTCACTTTGAAAAATAGCATTTTGTAGCATTTTGAATTTTAAAAATTAGCATTTTGTAGCATTTAAAAGTTCCTCACCACGGACGATAAAAATTTAGCAGGTTCAAAATTAATATGCACGGAAACTAATTCAAACATGTGAAGGATTGGGTATATGGGTGTTTATGATTAACGGCATAAGCATATTTTAATATAATAGGCTAATGTGAATCATACATTTACTTAACTTTAGGTAAATACCATACAATAGATAATGATAATGAAATGTACGTTTACTCCCTCATTATTCCCTTTTCAATGAGGGCCAGAGATGAGGTGCATTGAATTTCTATTAGCCGGGTGGTTTAATGGCACTTCTTGAATCCAACCTCATAAGACAAGTTATTAAACGAAATGAATGGAACTTGGCAAGGAGTTAGTAGGGAAACCACACAAAAGGATTTCATAGATATCTCACCGAATTTGAACCAATTTGTCCACTGAGTCCAGGACATCCCGGTATTGTTGTCATTCCACCAACAGCTGCCACACGGTAGGCTTAACTTCATCAGACAAGCATTGTCGACTGACCACAGCTCGCTTTATTCTAACTATCGGCACCTTGGTATCAGTGAAGTGTTACAACTCTCCGCCGGCCCTCGAAATTCTCTCCATCTCGCTTGTGGAGTTAGCACCGTACCGATAACACCAGCAGCTCAGGATAATTTGAGTTGCTGCACAACACCTGATATTGTTGATTGCATAATGAGAACATGACCTTTGGATCTTTCCAGCATAGCTCAGGTGCCCTCGTCTCAACCAACCAACCAACCAACAGCACTTGAGCTCAATCTTGCCAGTGGCCAGGCTGATGACTATTTTCAGAGATCTCACATTTCTGAAAAATGTTTGGTGTCAAATTTCTACATTTGCCAAGAGCAGCTTCATCATGAAACACTTGTCCCTAAATGTTGTTAGGAGAGACCGGGAAAGATTATAATCGGAAGGGGCTAAGTCTGGTGAATATGCAGGGTGAGGAAGTGACTCAACCAAGTTCAGCAATCGCATCTGTGGCGAGTCTGGCCGTACGTAGGCGTGCATTATCGTGGAGTAACAACACACGTTTACCAGGTGTTTGGTTTTCAATAGCAACAGTGAGCCGTCTTGGCTTTTCAGTATACAAAACGGTATTTATTGTTTCATTTCTTGGTAGCAATTCATGGTGAAGTAGCCAGTTTGGTTGCAGCAAACGCACAACATGATTTTTTGAGGGTGTGCCCCATCCTTCACATGGGATGTTGCTTTTTTCGATGGGCTGATTCATTCTTTCCTATTGTTTAAGTTCACATACAGGCATCATTTCTCGTAACAATGTTCCCAAGGAATGGTTTGTGCCTGCGACATGCCAAACAGTAACTGGCCAGCAAAGTCGAACATATGGTTTTCACTAATTTTTCTTCGTCGCCTAACACATGCGGTACCCATGTAGGCCAACCCAATATTTGCACTTAACCCAATTAATGCAAATGGCACACAAAGGTTGTGTGATCACATTCCATAATTTGTGCCAATTCCAGCATTGATTTGGCAAGGATAATTTCGAACCAACTGATTTAGGCGGTTTTAATCAAAAAGAAAAGGTCTTCCAGAATGTGGTTCACACACAGGTCGAATTTTTCTTCTCGGAAAAGCAAAAATTATTTCCGTGCCATCCTCACAACGAATGCTTCCCTCCCTTACACACCACAAATGATTCTCAAGGCTTCTGCAGCACTAGATCCTCAATAAAACTCGAAGAGTAAAATGTGTCGGAAGTGTTCATTTTTCTCTACTTGACTTTCCATGCTGATTAGCCTTGAAAATGACCAAAATGAGCAGTTCCTGTTCGCAACAATCAAACTCCAAGAGAAGAAAACAATTGAATAACAAAGACTAAGGTTGGGACCCATCCGATGCAGAACGGCACTGACTTATGCACCAACTCAATAATTACTATCCTATAAGGCATCCAACGTTTAGAATGAAGCATTGGTCTTATGGCACGTTACGGCAGGGTTGCCACTCCGTGAGAGGAGACAGTACAAAGCGCTTCGCGTACACTTTCCGCACATTCAGCGATTGTGCTGTGACGAAGACTTGAATTAAGTACTGTATAATAATACTAATAGTAGGCTAACATAACACATACAACGAAATTAAATTAAATTAACTATAACATATGCTGAATGTGACATAAAGAAAACAAACAAAATAAAATAAAGTACAAGCCCAAGGAAATGTGTGAAGTTTCGATTGCATTTAAAGTTGAAGTACTTTATTAAAGAAAATACTCCTCATTGGCTTACCTTTCATGATTTATACTTTCGCTGGGTTTAAGGTTCTTAAAATAACTGAACACATTAATTACGACCTGTTTTTCCCTCCTTCTGAGCACTTAACCACGCTTTCTTTTCACAAAACTATCTATTGTTGTACGTGAAATACGTAAAATACAACACGTTAAATCTAACAGAACTGCTGCACACACACTCAAGATAGAGACAGCCGAACTACTGAAATACATGCTCGAAGGGCACAGTAATAAAGCTGTGAGTAGCAAGCTGCACCCCGATGTCCTTCGAAACTTCATTTTTATAATCCGCGGTCAATGAACAGCCCAGCCTGTGTAAACAATTAAACCTACACTCTGGGTAAGCAGGTAGAAAACTTCTTCCAACATTCCTCTACAACTCTCTAACTGACATGACATGGTTATCTTTAAAAATAGAAAAGTTGGCAGCATACGAACTTTTTCAATGCTGCTATGCGGTTATGAGAGAATATTCAGAAGTTTTACCTACATGAAAATTGTAATATTGCCAGTATAAAATATTTCAATAATCCATCATCAAGACGGCACATTTAGCTACACGTGTGTGAAAAATAGGCTTCACAAAGTCAATGCAACATGATATAAGATCGATTTTACTAAAAAGGGGACTCAGTTTATAGTTTTTTTTTAATATGGATATCTAATTTTTCTAGCATTTCTATCAAGTTTACGTAGTTCTAATATAGGACAAAAAAGATCGGTAAAACATAGTTCTACCCGAATATGCTGTTTTTTCGACAATGAAACGTTTTCGACTGATATGGCAACAGTGGAGTGCTAGAAAAATGACAGCGTCATACATGTCTCGCGTGCAACAGAAAGAGAGAAGAATATCCCTATCTAACCAGTGCTTCATTCTAAACATTGGATGCCTTATAGTACACAGATAGAAAGAGCTGACTTTCAAATTACTCACATTATTTTGTATAAATTCTATCACAACTATGAATGATGGAAGAAAAATAATTTTTAAACCTAATGAAATTTCAGAGGGTCCATTAAAAATGTAAGTATACCAGGTAATAACAAAAGACAGATTACATTTCATTTTTTCGTTCCTCCTCCCCAATCAAAATTAGCATCTTAAGCTACATTAAGGTACACTTTAAAAGAATATTGATAAGATAAACATCAAACAGGAAGATCAATGTATAGATTAGTAACATTAACGTTTTACCACTTAAAATAACAATTGCCACCACAGGATATAGAAAAATGTAATTCTTTCTTATCAGCCAGGGAATACATGATCCAACCAAAGATTCAGAAATAATAATTAGAAATTCAAGATTAAACAGGAAAACTCCCATACTTAAGATTGCTCAAATGTCATCAATAGGCCTTCATCATTTTGTGATTTTCAGATTTATCTGAAATTCCATAATTTCCCAGTTCAACTAAATTTCACTCAGATGATTGTCCAAGTCTCACCTGGCAGAGAGACTCCTTCTCCCCATCGATAGGTGCTTGGAGTCGGAAGCGTATACTTTCACACCGCAACAGTAGCCGATGGCCAAACTGCTCCCGATATGGATCTACGTTCTGCTCAGCAGAACTGCTCCCACCAGTCTTGACGTGCTGAAACAATCAGCAGTTAAGGAAATCAGTAATATTTTACACACTATTCTTACCTGACTTATCTGAATTTTTAGCAGTTAGGCCTATTACCTACGAACAAAATCAGACACAAGTGGAGATTTTAAATGATAATCCAAAACGCACAAGACTAACAAGTTTTACAATCAGTACACATTATTGATATCTGAACTAACAAGAAACACAAAACTGAAAGTACACAAAACTTTAACTAGACCAATTCTGATTCATGATCTAGATTTGATGAAGTAAGTTCAGACATGATAAAAGCAGCAGGAATTAATGGGATACATTGGTTGTACAGAGTATTACATGCTATATGGAAGGACAATAAGATCCTGATGACTGGTCTAAAGGTATAATAGTGCCATTGTTTAAAAAAGGAAAAAGGAAGATTGTAGTTCTACGTGACCGTGAATCTTGTGATTATGAGCCACGGGACCTCCTTTTTACGTGGAATCCGAACCACAGGACATGGCATTTCACTTCGAAAATCTCACATGCATTGACCGGGAATCGAACCCGGACCGCCTTGGTGAGAGGCATACAGCTAGACCGCTGTTTAAAAAGATCATGGAAAAAATAATTGCGATAAGACTATGCAGGCACTTAGAAAGGGCTTTAGAACAAGAAGAACATGGCTTTAGACCAGGAAGGAGTACTATTGACTTGATCTTTGCTGCAAGAATGCTTATTGAGAAAAAGGGAAAGAGTTAGTAATGGTATTTCTAGATATAGAGAAAGCTTACGATAGCATTGCAAGATCAAAAATTTGGGAATGTTTAGAAAGGCACAATGTCCCAGAGGGCTTGATAAACAAGATCAAAATGCTGTATGAAAACACAAGGGCATGCGTAAGAATAGGTAATGGGGAAATCAGATGGTTCACAACAAAACAAGGAGTCCAACAAGGAAGTTCACTGTCTCCATTACTATACATCACAGTGATGGACATAATCCTGAAGAGAATAAAAGAAGAAAACGGTAATGAAACAAATGCCCTTGTCTTTGCATATGATGTCATGATTTGGGGAGAAAGTGCCAGAGAGGTACAAGAAAAACTGGATGCATGGGACAAGCTGTTCAAGGAGTATGGGTTAAAAATAAGCCAAAGTAAGACAGTAGTTCTGTTTGCCGGCCACTCGCGTAGCGTGAGTCATAGCCTGCAGGCTGAGAGAAGACTCCTTCTGACAAGGTCACACCAGATTATAAGCTCGCGGTATCATGTGCAACCGACCAGCACACAAATACGTATGTGCTAAGTTACGATGCTGGCTGTTCGCATTGTGTGGTCATAGGCTGCTGGCACAGAGACGAGACTACTTTCTTCTGACAAGGCCTCGCCAGGTTATAAGCTCGCGGCAGCGGGTCAACCAATCGGCGTATAAATACGAATATGCTAGGATGATACCGACCACTTGCACAGCGTGTCATAGCTCGCAGGCACAGACTCTTTTCTTCTGACAAGGTCACGCCTGGTTATAAGCTCGCGGCAGCATGTGCAACCAATCAGCTCACAAATACGAATGTGCGGTGACGATGCCGATCGCTCGCTAGAGTGTATCATAGCTCACAGGCACAGAAGCCGGAACTCCTTTCTTCTGATGATGTCACGCCAGGTTATAAGATCGCGGCAGCATGTGCAACCAATCAGCTCACAAATACGAATGTACGGTGACGATGCCGATCGCTCGCTAGAGTGTATCATAGCCCACAGGCACAGAGGCCGGAACTCCTTTCTTCTGATGATGTCACGCCAGGTTATAAGATCGCGGAAGCATGTGCATCCAACCGGCGCACAAATACGAATGTGCTCTGTGACAATTATATGAAATTTTATAACCAATTTTTATTTGAAAAGTATGGTGTGACGATTACGTGATGGGGATGATTATGCAAGGAAATACGGTATTCTAGGCCATATTGCGACACTTTAGAGACAATATTGGAAACAAAGATCTAATAAAGAAATCCAGTCCAACCCAGCCAAACATTATAAATTCCAGAAAACTACAATGAGGTGAAGAAAACAAGATGTCGGAAAGGTACTACAATTACTAGCAAAAAACAAGTCCTTGGCAGATGATGAAGCGTCTAAAAACCAGGATTTGTGAAAACTGCAGGACAACAGGCAAGATCTCACTTGGGACAGATTGAAGCCGATTGAAAATTCAGCACCTTAAAAGCCTGCAAAGTTATTGAGTATGAAAGCATTAGTCCATGAAGTTACATGCAGTTTATCATTTGCCAGGGATCATCCAATTGCATTTATTATTAACCTTTATTCAGGTAGAACCTAAATACTATCACTGTTGGCAGCAACTAAACTGTCAGATTAACCATTCAAATATATCCCCATCTATATTATGCCAACTAGAAATATGTGGGCATCTCATTTAAATATTGTATTTCCAACTTGAAGAAAGGGAAATGTCCAGTTTAAATTATAAAAATCATAAAATACTTATAATAATCAGGATAGAAAACTTCAATCTTATTATACTTAATCTACTCTATTAAGATATAAAGTGGCCACTAGATTAAATTAACTATCACACAGGAAGTTATTTCATCAATATTAGAAAAAATACATACAAATGAGTGAAAAGAAATTGGAAAATAATCGTATACCTAAATACTTACGCAAACAGGCATAATTAATCTCATAGGTGATTCTGTTCACCATGGAGTAGCAAAGGGCACTGAAACGAGGACAATCACACCTTCACCCAACTGATGGGAAGGGCAGAATCTATTGAGACTCACGCATCGTTTAATTAAAAATATAAGACAGGGAATCTATTGCGAGACACGCACCGTTTATTCAAAGACATAAGCCTGGGAGGGAAAACGTATACAGTACCCTCTTAATCCCACAAATGATGTGCGCCTGACGGAAGGATAAAGGTATTGGTTTGAATAGAAGATCTGTATATTGCACAGTATAATATGTTGTGTGTTGCTAAGCAAGTCAAACTTTCAAAATTCCATAACAGCTCCTCTAAATGATTGATGATAATGGTAGCTCACAGAGAGAAATAACATGCCACCATCTTATCTATACCGAGCACACAACTGCTGACTCTTGCTCAAAAATTTACCTGCTCTGAAGAAATGTATTTTCCATCCTTAAAACATAACCATACTATTTCTATTTCTTGGGGAGTGTATATCCCACCATAAGCAGACATTTTTGTCAAACTACTCTCAATATCTTGTGTTCTCTTATGAATATATGAGGTGCAATGGTGATGTATACTCACAGGCATGTGAGGGTACATGCTGAAGAGTCGACGGCGATGGTCCCGCCGCGCCAGGGCTATAGAAATATCCGTCTCACGAGCATACTTCATGAGCTGCGGGTTCATGCTCTGCTCCAGCCCTTTCAGTGTGCCATACATCTGTATGGGTTGCGGAGAAGGAGGGGGAGTGTTGTTTGCTGAAATGAAACACATCAGACATAAATCATCACTCGACTGACTGTAACCCACATTTACATTTGCTTAATTATAGAAAAAATAATTGGAAAGGGAAAAAAATAGAATCACCCTAAGGGATAAAATGCACTGTTTTGAGCGTCAGAAAAACTGGTTGTTGCCCTTCTACATGTACTGTATATCATTGTGTGTGTATTTTCACGAGTTTCTATCCTCTCTTTCTACCCAGGAAAAAAGTGCCCACATGATCGGAGTCCCCAGTAACAAGTACACGGATTCAAGGCAAGAAACAGGTATTCATAGTCAGTGGTTGGGTGGTTTTGTTTTGTTTTCCCCTTACATAAAATTCAGATGAGTTGAGAAAATCCCGATCTGAAAAAATGAAAAATTACTGGAAAGAGCGCAAGAACCAAGCACCAAGAACCTTCAAAGAAGAAGTGGTCCAATGTGACCAATCAAGATTAATAATAATAATAAAATACAATTATTTCTCTGTTTCTGTTATGAGCTTTACACACTTACCTTATACATTTTTTATATTCAGACCGCTGAAAGGGAAACTTTACTGTAATTGAAAATGCACAATTATTTATTATCTGCTAAATAAATGCAATATTCTTGATATACGGAAAGAACTGGGAGTTAGTTAGTTATTGTTGTTTTAAGGGGCGGAACTACGAGGTCATCTGCCCCTCTTAACACAGATTAAAGAATACAAGTTTGGAATTGAATTTATAATTTTGAGGAGGACACCTAAATTTAAAAAGACCTAAAATTAATAAAACAAAAACAAAAAATTAAATTAAAATAAAAATTATAAAAATAAACAAAAATAACGGAAAAAACAAAAATTATCATTCAAAAAGGAACAAGTCAATTTATACTGGAAAATTTAGATTGCTGGCCCTAACCCACTCTCACTTATTAAGCGGATAACGCAACCGCGTCGTCGGCTAATGTAAGTTTGAGTGTCATCTGCAAGGTGTCTTCGTAAGTCAGCAAGATCCACACACTCGGTTAAAATGTGGGCCCACGGTGAAAATGGCTCCACAGGTACAAAGTGGGGGGTCTTCCCTTCTCATTAGGTACGAGTGGGTGGATCTTGTATGATCTATCCTTAGCCTACAGAAACGAAATGACAAATTGGAGCAAAACAGATTGAGATGGTTTGGACATGTCAAACGGATGATTGAAGTCAGGCTACCAAGACGAGCACTGGAACGACGGATGCCAGGGAAGAGAGGACGAGGAAGACCAAGAATGTGTTGGATGGACTCAGTGAAGAATAGCATTAGAAAACGGAACCTGGATTGGAACACCGTGTCGGAAGAGGAATGGTGGAACGACAGAACAAAGACGAGAGGAACCATATTTGCCCCCACCCAGTGTCAGCTGGAAAAGGAGAAATGAAGATGATGATGAATCCTGATTTTGCACAAATTTTAAACAAAACATTGGTATACAACGTTGCAAGAACAAGAACAATTATATTGGACTGTTTATTTGTTACCAAAAATTTGCTTTCTTTTCAGTGGACCATCTTTGGAAGTTTTCAACAGAAGGCTACCAGTCAGTGTCCAAAATTCGAATTTCTCAGCATCATTAACTCCAGAAGACTTCAATGGGCTGGTCATTTATTAAGGATGGGAGATGATAGGGTGGTCTTACAAATCTTTAAAGAAGAACCAAGAGGATAAAGGCCAGTAGGAAGACCACAAAGTTCTTGGAAGAATCTCCAAATTTGTAGACATCTGAATGCGAACACTGGCAAGAACTCGTCCAAAACAGAGTTCAGTGGAGGCATTTTGTGAGATCTGCACAGGATCTTCGTGATTCACAGAAGCATGAGTGGTTGCATGAGTGAGTGAAAATTGAATGTTTGTAGGTATAATTAGTGTAAATTTGCATATTTTTAAACTGTTTTAGTTTCCTATGATATTTTGTTAATAATAAGACGAGCAACATTACAGTACATTCTAGATATTCCGGGAACGGACTGTCTGTTTTACGGATTATCCAAGCGTGATTCTGAAAAACAAATAATTCTGTCCTGTGCTAATTTTTTTTTAAATTCCGCTCAGCAAAAGTCTACAGATGAGAGGCGCACCGAAAAATGGCTTCAAAGCTATCCATAGCCCAAAGTACCTAGAAGCATATAGACTAACCAGACATTTGGCAGACTGTCAAAAGCCTAGTAAATACGATCAATATTCCATTCTTAGTTAATATTACAACTTTTCAGTCGATTACAGAATGTAATTCCAATTACTGGGACATGCGAAAATTAACCTGAAGGTAATGAAAGTGATGTATTTTTTTTCAGGTTATTTCTCATATGCCTCAGTAATTGGGATTACATTTTGTTGACCAACTTTGAATTAAAGGAAGGAAGGAAGATTGTAGTTTTACGTGACCGTGAATCTTGTGATTATGAGCCACGGGACCTCCTTTTTACGTGGAATCCGAACCACAGGACATGGCATTTCACTTCGAAAATCTCACATGCATTGACCGGGAATCGAACCCGGACCGCCTTGGTGAGAGGCATACAGCTAGACCGCTGAGCCACCACGCCCCCAACTTTGAATTAGCCATTAGGAATGTTAATGAGTGAAACACTGCTTATTGTGACTGAAGATACCAGTGGCATGACATGGCAGAAAAGCGTGAATGTGGTTCTTTCTATAGCAAAGAAATTAGAAATGACAGATAAGCTAGAAAAGGTGGATCAGCGTCAAAACCGATAAAAACATTTGAACATAGCTGAACAGCGATGCATGTGAACTAGAACTTGAACAACTGAGTGACACGCATGTGGACATTGTAAACCGAGTGAACGTAGAGGCATTGGGAGAAGCGTGGCAATCTAGCAAATACGCAAGATGATCGAGGATCGCCCGTTACTCACACACACTGAGACATCAAAATGTATTGATTTACAGTACGTGGTAAAACTCACTTGACTAAACCAACCTTTAACGCTCGAGTAAATGAGCACTGTTTCAAGAAAGAAAGAAAGAAAGAAAGAAAGAATGTATTCAGACAGAAAAAAATGGAAGGTCATTTCCTGAACTTGGTGAGGGAAATGTGTTATGCAATGGATTTTGTGTTTTATATATTGCTGAAGACCGAATCATATGGAGACAGTCCATCCATGCAGTCGCTAGGAGTCGACGCCGACTTGATGGCACCTAGTCATCATCATATTGCGTGTTTAGTAAACAAAAGTGTCATTTTCAGGCAAGGTTATGTGTATTCGTATTATCCATGTTTCTCAGTTATCCATGCAATCAGATAATCAAGAGTTTACTGTATATTACTGTAGGGGCAGATGACCTCGTAGTTCCACCCCTTAAAACAACAATAACTAACTATATTACTGTATATTTTTATCTTCATTGCTGTTGTTGTTGGAGTCTTGACTGGTTTGATGCAGCTCTCCATGCCTCCCTGTCCTGAGCTAATCGTTTCATCTCTACATAGCTACCACACCCTACGTCCGAGGCAATCTGTTTAACATTTTCTACCTTGGTCTACCCCTACAGTTCTTGTCCTCAACCCTTCCTTCCATAACTAAGCTGGCTATTCCTGGATGTCTTAGTATGTGTCCTACCAACCTATATCTTCTCTTGATTAGCAGTCGCCAGAAACATCTCTCCTCTTCCACTAGTCTTAATACCTCTTCGTTTGTAACCCTATCTACCCATCTGATCTTCATCATTCTCCTGTAACACCACATTTCAAACACTTCAATTCTGCTCTTTTCTGCTGCACCAATAGTCCAAGTTTCACTTCCATCGAGTGCCACGCTCCAGAAAAAGGCCTTTAAAAATGGCTTCCTAACAACTAAATCTATATTCGATGTCAACAGATTCCTTTTCTGTAGAAATGCTTTCCTTGCCTGAGCTAACCTACTTTTTATATCCTCTTTGCTTCGACCATCACTGGTTATTTTGCATCCTAAGTAACAGAAGTCTCCTACCTTTAATTTTTCACCTGCCAATTTGATGTCCATAGAGGATTCTGATTTATTTCGGCTGCATTCCAATATTTTTGTTTTACATTTATTAATTTTCATCATGAATTCTTTCCTCAAGACGGAGTCCATACCATTCAAAAACTCATTCAAATCCTCAGGCGTGTCGGCCAAGATGACTATGTCATCGACTACTTAATGATATTGCACAGACACTTCATTTGTAACTAATTGGCTACAATATGCTAAATCTGCTAAATTTGAAAATCATAGATGCTACAAAACAATAAATTGCAAATTCAAAATATATAATTTTGGATTTTGAAACAGCAGAAACCACAAAATCTATGTATTTACTGTTCCTCATGTAGTGATGTTTAGATAGGTGTGTTCACATCTCTCAGGTAACATGCAATGAAATGTTCAGTGTTTGATATTTAGTGCCATCACCCTATGACAAACTAGAATTCGATTAATCACCAGAGACTATCCTTCTAAAAAATTAGAATGAATCATCATTATCTTCATAGGTGCATTCTGTCACAATATTATTAGCACTGTTTCAGGATGCAGTTTGAGGCAATACACCCCACAAAGATTCGAGACAGAACCCTAAAACTAGAATTGGATCTACCTAAATATTCTTCTGAATAAAAATTAGAATGAATCATAATGAACTTCCTCTCACCAAACTCCTTCAAAATATTTGGACATGACACAAGATATATGTAGATATACGTAGGTACTCACCTCTCTCCAGGGAGGCGGCCCTCTTCTCCTCCTGCTGCTTGTTGTGTTGTAGAACAGCGTTGAGCCTGCTGATCCAATCATTCATCTCCGACTCGTTCTCTGCTGCTAGACTGAATGACTTGTGACCTGCTGTCATACGTAGCTCAAAGCAGAACCTACCTCGTTTCAGATTCTGGAAGCAGATAACAACTGTTATAAGTTCACTACAAAAAACATCACAATTCAATAAACTGAGAGCGGCTCCAAGAGAAACTCACCCGAACAACGTCTGTGCAGAAATCCATAACTATTGTTGCTTTTGCTTCACCTTTCTTATCATCTTTGTGCAGTTCCAAGATGTAAGTTCCATCAACTTCTTGTCTAAAAGCAAAATAAAACCAGTTAAAATCAGAGCTATAGACCAGAACAGTTTTGTTTGAATATTATGATGGTAACAAAAGCTAATTTTGGAAAATAGAACCAATAATGTAGCACTTGGTTATAAATAAAAATGTATACTTTTTATAATCAACAGCCTTAAAAAAAACAAAATCTTAAGTATTCTGTACGAAAGTGATATATGTTGGACAATATATTAGACAATATGTCAGAGAAAAACAAGCAGTTCCATGAAGAATTATATAGCCTATTTTCATATATCCTTCTTATGTTAAGTGCCTCTACCAACATACAAAATTTCAGTTTGATTGCTGTAATAGATTCGTCGATATTAAGAACTGTCTAAATATTTTGGATGGTCGCCATGTTGGTAGGCCATAGAGTTATGTACTATTAGATAAGATAATTGCATATGTTTATTATTCAAACTACAATCGCATGGTTAGGACACAAGAAATAAAAACGAGATTTTAAAATTTTGCGCAGCCGCTAACTTGAGGTTATGAAATCAATTGAAATAAATTAGATGTCAGTGGATTAAAATTTGTATAAGCATTTGCCATAGCAAGTTTCACTGCGATCGTATGGTTCAATCGCGAGAAAGGTCCATTTAAATATTTAAATTTTGCGTCGCCGCCATGTCGGATTTGTGCTGACCAGGTTATTGAAAGTTCCATAGGTGAACTTATGTTAATAGCCTTTATCAAAATACAAAATTTCAGTTTGATTGCTCACATAGATTGGTAGATATTGAAAACCGTATAAATATTTTGGATGGCCGCCATGTTGGATTCTTGTGTATGTAGGCCATAGAGTTATGTACTATTAGGTGACGATTATTGCATAGGTTCATTATTCAAACGTTGACTTCGATCGCATGATCAAGACACAAAGAAATAAAAACTTAATTTTAAAATTTTGCACAGCTGGCATCTTGAGGTTATGTAAACAATTAAACAATTGAACTAAATTAGATGTCAGTGCATTACAATGTGTATAAACAATTGCTGTACCATGTTTCACTGCGCTTAAACGGTTAAACGGTTAAATCGCGAGAAAAGTCTATTTAAATGTTTCAACTTCGCTTGGCCACCATGTTCGATTTGTACATACCAGGTTTTTGAAAATTACATAGGTGAACTTCTAGTAGTGCTCTTTATCACCGTACAAAATTTTAGGGTGATATCAGTAATAGTTTCGGAGATATAGAATACCGGTGAAATATTTCGCACAGCCGCCATGTTGGATAGGTAAGACGTAATAAAATTTGAAGGGTACGGTCAAAGTCAGACAAAATAGTACTATCTCCTTATCAAGTTTCATTGAAATCTTTCCTGACATTTAGATTTTATTGGAGTGAAACACTCACTCACATGAACAAAAAGTGATCTCATAAGCCTATTTTTTCATAAATGAAAATAGGCTAAACACAATAAATCCACTTTTGCTGCATTCGAGTATTTTGTGATTCAGGGAGGAATACATGTGTGCTGCTAAAACCTTCAATCGAAAGTTGCTTAATCCACCTTACAAAATTTGTTATGGTTTGATCAGTAACACCTACAAATCATTTTCTTTTTCTTTTTAGATTATTCAAAAAATGTTTTGCTAGATATACTGTATTGGCTTTTGTTTCAAAGCTTCCCAAATATGAATATGTCAAATAGCGATACTTTTAATGTAATGTATATTTTTTGAGAGATGTGAATTAACTTTCATCATTTTTATCATCTTGCCACTGGCTGGGAGTGTTTAAACAAATGATCTACTCAAAAAGTGTAAAATACAGTATTATAATGGTTGCAGTGATATGAAAATAAGAATTTTTAAATTTAATATTGACTGGGGCTAATAACTTTTTAAGAATATTATGTTGTTGGTGAAGGTTTTGATGTATTTTCCACTCACTATTTCTTTACATTTTTAAGTCTTTAGAAAATTATTGTTAACAGCAGAAAATAATGTTATAATTTACAGCTGTTTTCCATGCTTTCACATTCAGTGTGTAGTCCTACTTGCACTGAAATGTCTGCATTATTAGAAACAAGGAAGATGCATACTCGCATGTTTAGAATTCTAGAATTTCATAATTCTTCACTTCTATGAGTAAATAACTAAAAATTAATATTAGCCTCACCTCAGGTAACAGTAGCGGCGCTTGAACGATTTTGAGCCCAGATTTACAAACATTCTGTCACTGCCAACTTCAGGACCTTTCATTAGGAAACCTTGCTTGGTGATGCCCTCATTCTTAGGAAATAATTCCTAAAAAGCATTTGAATAAAAAATTCAATACATTGACAAAAAGATGGAGGTTGACAGGAAAGAGAATCGATTTGAATTTTGAAGAGGAAAGGAAAAAGGAACAGAAGCAATATAGATATACAGCGATTTGAATCAGAGGCTAGGACATCATGTTCTATTCAGCCCCGTGAATGAGGGTATGAGTAGAATTTGTCTCATAAGGTGTGTTATTCCCGTGTCTGTAGTTGTGTATTTGTAAATGAGGCTAGGATTGGGAAGGAGGCAACCAAGGCCTTACGCCCAGCACTTGCCTGGAATAAAGTGGGAAACTACGGAAAACTACCCCTAGGATGGCTGAAGTGGGAATCCAACCCTCCTCTCACTCAGTTTTGCCTCACAAGACTGAGAATACCCCTGTTCCGCCCTCCAACCAGAATTAAATTTCTAAGCAGAGTCAGGATCAATCTTGGGAGACAGCCAAGAATGCAAGCTACAATACCACGAGGTGGTCATCAGTTTAATTCTCTCATAAGTGAATTTGATAATTTTGAGTAATAGCTACTATTTTCAGCATCTTCCCTGTATTTCAATTGCCATTGAAATCTTTCCAACAAAATGGATTAATAACGACATGATTTTCCCTATAGCTATAAAAGAATTTTACCCTAGTTTTTAAAATCAACTGGATAAATTTCTTCCTCTTCCCATAAAAAAAGAAGAAGTTTTGCCAGAATACTGCATTAACAGGTAAAATCTTGGAGGAAGGCACCTTTAAAATGGTAAACCATGGTGGGATTACCACCATATGTCTACAAAGTTCAGTACTCTGAGCTATCCAGGATGCCAAAGTGCATTATATTTTTATCAGAAAAGAAAACAGGGTAAAATGATATGCAAATCCGACCTCTTTAACAATGTAAACTGCATGTTGGATATCCAATTTGTAAACAATTTCAGATAATTTTTGTAACAATACTCTGTTAGATCCTAGTTAAGACATACTGTTTGAGGCTCAGAAGAATTACAGAATACTAATGTTGAAATAGAATATACAAACCTCATCCACTTGATCTGCATCAGTGTCTACTTCATACACCTCATCCTTCAATTCATCTGTCCTTAATATCCTGGAAGTAAAAATCAACAGTATTTTGAATCCATTTCAAAGTTAGTTCATAATACTTCCCTCACAAGCCAAGTACATAACAGTCAGATGTTGTCAAGGGTAGTGATTCATATAAAAACCTGCCCAAGATTTGTCTAGATTTCACAGCACGAACAAACAATATTTCCTGGTTTATAAAAAGTTCATTGGCAAGGGAAGGGAAGGAGTAATAAATGGATCACCATTGTTTCAAATGCAATTCTATAGCACCCCTTTGGTTTATGGTACAATACTCCCTTACACTCTGTAACCAACTGGGGTAGCTGAGGAGCAAGGCCATGGGGCCATGCTATATCCAACTTGGAACCACATCATGACAGTTCTTGAAATGGTTTTCCATGGTTTTCCATTTACAACTCTAAGTAAATGCTTGTAGACTTCCTTAAAACTCCTTGTCCAGTTTCATTCATCTACATTCAATTTATCTCTCATAAACTCTTCTGATGAGGTTGCTGTCAGGAAGCAAATCTGGCATTGAGAAAAAAAAAACATCCACCATATAAAAAATAAAATAAAAACTCATCTAATCTCATCCCCAATCCCATAAAAATAGAAGTAGTAAGCAATAGAAATACATACATCACCTTACACTCTGTTATTTATCTTTGATTTCTGTGTGTCAAAAGTAAAATTGAATTGAACACCTGTCTTGCTTGGTAAGGAACATGGCTATCAATTTTTCTATCATATAGCCATTGGTATGGAGTAATTGGACCCATTAACTTTCGGTAACATTTCATAGGTTTAACAGTGGTATCTGATAGCAGAAAATAACACATTCCCAAGTATATGTATACATCTAAAGAATCCCCAACCACAAGGTAATTTGACAATTTTGTAAACTTTTATTTCAGTCTGTACATTTACCTGCTGCTGTCGACTTTGTGATTTGATATTTTGCTACTACAGCAGAAAAAAATCCATGTCGTAAAAACTTTGTATTTTCATATCAATGTGCATATGAACAGGGTACAGAATTTGAAGCAGCAACATTGTAGGATAATAACTGAAAATATATGCCATGCCTGTAAGTACAGACAGCACATACGAAATAACACACTGCTAAACTTTTCAGAAGTATCTCAGTAAATATATTGTCCTTTTTATTTTACCAATATACTTTGCCATTTTGATCACAGTGCAGAGATATTAGTTATAGGAACACTCAACATGATAAAACACTCCTTTGCACGGTGTTGCACTTTACTGGTCACAGCACAGTGCCCTCTGCATATATACAAGCAAGGCATTCAGTGACATAGAACCTTTGTCCTGTTGTAATAGTGCTTCAAATTCCCTGCCCCAGTAATGAAGCTTTACATACTTGGGCAGTTCTAAATAAGTCCCCGAGTAGGCACTGTATTTATAGTGAATGAGGTTCCAGTTGGACATGTAGCTCTTGACACACTCCTTGGTCAAGAGTGTGCAGTCACTCGTGTCTAGGTTGGCAGGGACACTGTGGGCAGTGGTCCGGTACCTTCTGGGCAGCACCACTTGCTGAAACACAAGAGATCATGGCAAATATCAGTCATATTTCATACTGTCAAGTTCTGAGGCCAGAGAGAATCAACACAAGAATTGGTCTTTCACAACCCCAGTGCTGACCAAAAAGGCCTTCAGTCTTCAGAGCAATTGTGCTGGCAGTAACTGATGTAGCTTGCCATGAGACGTATGGTGTCTGCAACATTAGTTAATACCATATATGAAATTTTGAAGTCATTTTTTCAGTGTTGCCTATACAAACTATTCAGTATAATTCCAGTCGGTCAACACGTTTGACCAACTAAAAAGTATAAATCGATAGCATTAGTTCAGTTGATAGGGCATCGGCAGCCGAAGCTGCTTCCGGAATGCATCAGACATTTTGGCTGTCACCTTTCACCTATGGCTTGTAATCAATGTACACTACACAACCTACAGTACTAGCAGAATGCCTCCTTGGTCACTACCACTATCGTGGGAGCTGCCCTGATGTCTGGGTCGGGGCATGGACGCAGAAAGCGGGTGAATGGGGAACATGTACAGGACTAACTGCAGTGGGGGAATTTTTTTTATAAACTATATTTAACAAATACTTTTCATATCACAATGCCAACTTAGTGTTCACAATAACAAATCTAACAGATATAGACAATGACACTGAAGGCTTATGAATGTAAGCTGTATATACCAATGGCAGGTTCTTTCTTCAAACATAAATAAACAATTCTACAAACACATGAAATGGATTTCATGCAGGCCTATTAATACACTTTTCACAGTGACTACACCATTTATAAGATATCATTCATTGGCATTGTGGATAGATGGGAAGAGACCAATAGGACGACCGAGACAGCGTTGGCTTGACACCCTACATGACTAGCTAAAAATTGCCCAACTTCATCCTGACATGGCACACAATCGTGTAATATGGCGAAAGAGAACCAAAAAAGCAGACTCTGCTAATTTGTGGGACAAATGCTAAAGAAAAAGAAGAGAAAGAAGATGCATTGGTTGAAAGAAATTAATCCTCTTCCCAGTCTATATCTGGGCTTGGTTTTTCTGAACTTATCCTCTCTCTAACCTCTTGGCAGTGTCTACTGTATGTCCACACTGGAGGATTCTGAACAACTTAAATCCCCCACTGGCAGTTCAACCTTATGCAAGGAGTGCAGTGAAGCTTGATTATGCAAGTATAGCATAACACACATTGCCCTGCCCCACTCTGAATACATGCAGCAAGAGCCAGATGCCTCCTGCTCTAACCAAACCGAGGTATGTTGCAATAAATTTTCTATGGCTGCAACACAATAACATAAAATGGCTTTTACACTAAAAATCACTTTAAAATCTGAAACTTAAACCACACAAGTCCAGTCAAGTTAACATGTGCAACAACTCCTGTAGGGCAAAAGTAAGCAAGCTAGTAATTTTACACTTAAAATTTCACAATCATAAATCATGGGACCTTTTCTGTGGTATCTGAACCACCATATTTCATTTTTAATTTCTCATGTGTGTTTGTCAAGAACTGAACCCACTCTGCCCTGGAGCAAAGCAAAATTTAGTAGTTAGACACAGCTTCTTCGCACTTGGAAGGCTTATGAATGTAAGCTGTCATAGTTCAGTATCATCATCATATCCTAAAGGCAAGGCCTTGTCACTGCAACCACATTAAATGACTCTCCTCTGCTGAACATAGATGTAGGACCTTTGGGTTTGACCTTTTCTCTATCCAGCTTATTCCTCATTTCCATTGCCTAGGTATCAAGATACCTTTTGCGAAAATATGAATCCTGGATTTAAATTGCACCAGTCCATTTTAGATTAGATGTACCAATAATAGACATTGCGCAGTTTTGCCAAGATGGCGATGTTAAACGCAAGTCACGAACGGTTATCTCTTGAAAATTGTTCCCAATCGAGTGATGTAAGTGTTCAATGTGATAACAAGTCTTTATCCATTGAAGAGGTGTGTCTTAATTGTGAAGACAAAGCATGTAGTGGCGAAAAAATTGTGAGATGTGAAGGAAATCAACTGGGAAAAAAGTACGAGTTGCCGCGAGCGGCGAGTGAATCTGAACTCCTCAAATTAGAATTGGCCTCCAAAGAGGAAATAATCAAAATGCTTGTGGTTGATTTAAAAAACGCACAATCTCAAATAAGTTTCCTTAAAGAAAGACTACAAGCAGAAGAAGATAGGCCTACTCAGGCAGACTATTTAGAGGTTAGGTCTAAAACGAATGCACGCTTTCCAAGACGTAGGCCTACCTTGGTGAAATCTGGGAATATTCCTAACAACTTTATCTCCCAGAATCCATTTGAAATCCTCAGCCGTTCCGATTCCCAATTAGAAGAAAGACAAGATACCGGTATTGAAAACGGAACATCCAGATACGACAAACCTATCCATAACCTTACTAATAAGAAAAGGAGACGTCCCCGTGTACTTGTCATGGGTGACTCAATTCTGCGAAATGTAGGCCCAGTAGTTGATGATGCCGCAGTCTATTGCTATCCAGGAATAAGAACTGAGCAATTAACTAGAAAGGTATGTGCAAACGAGGTTCGTGAAGACCCTGAGGTGGTAATGATTCATGTAGGGACCAATTGCTTGAACAGTTCTCCAACACCAACTCACATTATGAATGACGTGGACAAGCTCGTGGACGAAGTGAAAAGTGCCTTTCCGAGTGCAAAAGTGTGTATTAGTGGTGTATTGCAAAGACGTGACATAGACCCACGATACATTAATGCAGTGAATTCAACACTGGATTGGTTGTGTGGTGAAAAAAACATTATGTTTTTAGAAGGGAACTCTTGGTTACAAGACAGGGACCTTGCTTATGATGGTCTCCACCTCAATAGAAGAGGAACAATGAAATTTGGAAAACTTTTAAACAGAGTTGCCAAGTTTTTACTCTCGGAAAACTAATTGCTGGAACGAGTGATGACATTTTATTGTTTAGAGAGAAGAAAGCGCTGACTACAAGTGGACACCTAGGTGAAGTACAGTGCAGTGAACATAAGTACAACTGTTTGGATGATTTCATGCAACAGGACTCTAATATAAGTGCATGCATAAACTCATTAGAATTAGGTGGAGAGGTTAGGTGTTTGTACATTAATAGCAGAAGTATTCGGAATAAGCTCGATGACATTGAAATTCTCGTGCAGATGATAGGTCAGATAGATGTATTGGTAGTTACAGAAACCTGGGTGAAAAGTAATGAGGCAGATTTTTATAACTTCAACAATTTCACAAGCGTGTTTGCTCATAGAGATGACAAAGTTGGTGGGGGTCTGGGTATTTATGTATCACACAAATGGAAAGTGAACGTTAAAAGAAAGTGTGAAATGAATCATAGTTTGATGTGGATTGAGGTATTCAGAGATGATGTTAAAAGTAATAGGCCAACATACAAAAGCATTGACATTATTGCAGCATATAACCCCAATAGAAGCAATGCCATACCCTTCTTAAATTCATTTGAAAGTTTTCTTAGCCAGATAAACAATAAATTATGCATCTTCCTCGGAGATACCAACATTGATATCCTAGCTGATGATCAATTAAGAAGGAAATATCTAAATTTAATAGCATGCTATGGTTTTAAACAATGCAACACTAAATATGCTACACGACTTTGTGACACTGCAGCTACCTTAATAGACCACGTGTCACTAAACAATTCAGAATTAAGTTATAAAATATCAAATGTCAGCAATGATATTAGTGATCACAGTATATTAATTCTTGATATTTCCAAGACCAATTATAGCACGTACACTCAGTCACATAAGCCGACAAAATCAACAACACACGAGGACTCTTGGTATAGGCAACACTCTCCTGAAACTAATATATCTATAAATGCAGATTCCCATAATGATGCAGATAGTACTGTTAACTCTCTATATAACTCTTTCATCAAACAATTGAATCTAAGGAACAGGCATAGCCAAAGAAAAATAACAAACAATACTAACAATAACAGACAGACTACTAACTTACCATGGGTCACAGCTGAACTCCTTACACTTATAAAACAACGAGAGACTCTGCATGCAAAGCTCAAAAATCCCCTTCACAGAAATAATAATGATATGAACCAAGAATACTGTAGATGCCGGAATAATGTAACAAACTTAAAAAGAAGACTAAAGTCAAATTACTACTCAGATAAATTCAGAACATATGGAAACAATTCTAATAAAACTTGGGAGACTATCAAAGAAATCATACACAACAAAAAACCAACAGTTGAGACATGCACTTCACTTGAAATAGACAACAAAATTATCACAGACAATCAAGAACTATGTGAATCATTTAACTTGTTCTTCACAAACATTGCTGGAAGTCTAGCAAAAGCTATTCCTGAACAGAAGGAAATCCTCAGTAAGGACCACAATCAGTCAAATTCTCTCTACTTATATCCGACAGATGAAGCAGAGGTCAAGTCCATCATCACAAATTTAAAGAATAAAAAGAGCTGTGGATTAGATAGGATCAAGACAAATTTCATTAAAAACAATATACAATCATTTATTAAAATCTTGGTTGAAATGATTAATGAGTCCTTAGTTACTGGCATGATACCAGATGACTTAAAAGTGGCCAAAGTAGTTCCTATATTCAAGGGTGGTGACAAAAGAAATCCAAATAATTATAGACCTGTTTCTATTTTATCGGTAGTTTCAAAAATTCTGGAAGAAGTGGTAAAAACAAGATTGCTTTCATTTCTGAACAAGAATACATTCTTTCATAATATGCAATATGGATTCAGGGAAAATTCTAGTACTGAGGCAGCAACTATTGACCTAATAACAATGCTACAAGAAACTATTGACAAAAATAATATGGCAGTTGGGTTATTTATTGATCTCACAAAAGCCTTTGATACAGTAGATCATAAAATACTGTTATCAAAATTAGAAAATGCTGGTGTCCGAGGTATAGCACTAAAATGGTTCCAAAGCTACCTTATTGGAAGAAAGCAGCATGTAGCTTTGAATAAATGCATAAGTTCAGGAAAATATATAACTCATGGAGTTCCACAAGGATCTATACTTGGACCTACATTATTCTTAATTTATATAAATGATATTGTGGAATGTAATTTGAGAGGGTATATCAAATTGTATGCAGATGATACAAATATCTTCTACACTGGGAAAGACATAATTGAAATCATACAAAATGTGCAACAAGATATAAATACTCTCTCACAATGGTTCTAGGCCAATAAATTAACAATGAACCTACAGAAGACCAATTACATGGTAATTTCAAAGCAAAGCATGAAAGAAATCACACATGACAAAATATATATAAATAATATTGAAATAAAAGAGGTTAATCAGGCGAAGTATTTAGGTCTAATCATCGACAAACACCTGACCTGGATTGAACACGTTGAACGAATTGCTAAGAAACTCTCACCTATAGTAGGGATCCTAAGGAAACTTCGTTATCTTATTCCCCTAAACCTTGTAAAACAAATCTACTATTCACTTGTACATAGCAAGCTCCAATATTTAAATGTTATTTGGGCTCACTGCAGGAAATCCACACTGAATGATTTAATGACTATTCAGAATAGGGCTATTAGAAACATATTTAACCTTCCTTACTGCACTCCAGTAAAAGATCTGTACATCAGAAGTAAAATTCTACCCCTCAGCATAAGTGCAGATCTCCGAGCAGCTATGCTAATATACAAAATTAAACACAACACAATACTCTATAGCTCTCCCTACATCTTGAACTCGGACAATCATTCTTATGGAACTAGGCATGCGAAGGACGTAGCCTTGTATATCATTCACTCTTCTAAATATGGTAGAAATAGTTTCAAGTTCTCTGCATCACAGTCATATAATAAACTTCCCGATGAAGTAAAAAGTGCACCAACTTTGTCAGTATTTAAGAGGAAAACTACGAAAGTATTGTGGGAAAAATTCGATGCATCGTAATACATCAAATAAGCTTAAAAATCCTGTGCTTATCATTTTAAGAGACCTTGGTCTAAACAATCTTAGATATAGTATCAACTTTACTAATAGGCCTATGCCCTTATTCATCAATTTGTGTTACCTTCAGAATTTTCTTCCTGGTGTGTAAACACACATATTACTGTACAATTCCTCTGTACGAGCCTATGGCTCTTTGGAATTAATTGAATTGAATAAATATCATTCATTCATTATATATGGTACAAGTATACTGTACAACAAGCCAAATATTACTAGAGCACATATGATACTTACAGATACATCATCTGGTGGGTATAGCAATAGTTCACGTTGAGGATCATTCTGCAGCAATGTCTTGTTCTTCAAAATAAACGTTTCAAAGTCTATGGGATCCACAAGCTGGGGTTTGGTCTGCAACAAATCAAGAATAAACAAACAATACTGGCAAGTGAACAACATGATTCTTTCTTAATCTAAAAATTATTCACATTCATTCTTTCTCCTTTGGTGGGAAGAGAGTACATCAAACAGCCATAAAGCCTGCCGAGGTTTGGCCAATAACAAAGGTCTTTAATAGAAACTACACACTATAGATTTGTGGATGCTGTGTTGGCTAGTGAGGTCAAGTATAAAAGTAAGGTGCTAAATAAATATAGCCTATATGGGGTAGTCTTGATAGTAGCACCCATCACAGATAACTTTCAGAATCACAATTGAGATGAACAGACCTGATGATTACATTGTGAAGAGTATTTATCACTCTCAACACACAAAAAATGTTAAATGTGGAAGACCTGTCACCACTTGACTGATGACTGCACAGAGACACAAAAAGGTTTGGTCTCATCGAAGGAGGTACATTGCAGAAGAGTAAACGGCCCCTCAGGCGTGAGAGAAGAATGTGGGGAAGAATATACATGGGAGAGAATGCCACGTGCCCCTATTGCAATGTGAGGGGTTTAAACGGAATTTTCCATTATATTTTTTCAGCAAAAAATGAAGTGTTACAAGTTTTGCATTTAATTTGAATATCAATGATAGGCCAGGCAAAAAATATTCTAGGACGATCACACGAACCTGGCAATGGCCCTGCACTGAGACATTCATAAACCTACTGTTGAATGGTAAAACAGTATCTCCTTCAAGAGTATAACCAAGTTTGGTATAATGCATTATCATGTTCTACACTTTTAACATCTGTGAATCCAGGCAAACAATCACCAAGTGTTGGAACCGTATCTCCCATGGGGAAGATATCTAATCTAATGCAGGTTGTTGTTGCTTCATTTCAGGGGCTTGGACATGAGTTGATAACCTGTGTTATTGTGTTATTTGTAACAGTGTGTGTATTTGTAATTCAGATGAGGATTGGGAAGGAGGCGGCCCTGGCTTTAAATTAGGAACCATCCCGGCATTTGCCTGGAGTAGAAGCGGGAAATCGTGGAAAACCACTTCCAGGATGGCTGAGATGGGAAACGAACCCACCTCTTCTCAGTTTTGCCTCACGAGCTGAGTATGCCCCATTTCAGTCCTCAGACCAGAATTAAATTTCTTGGCAGAGCTGGGAATCGAACACGAACCTCCGGGGCGACAGCTACACCACGAGGAGGTCCTTTCCAAACTAATAGAGGAAGTATCAAAAACTAAATGTGATGACGTTAAATAAGAGTTACCTAAATAAAAGATGTGTTTAGAGTGTATTAACTTTATATTCATAATTTCAAGATGGCAGCTGCGCGCAATATGCACTCTCACATAGTCATCATGTTGGTAACAAATAGTCCTCATATAAAAATATCTGAATTCCAAGTATTGTGAACATTGATTCATTGGATCATAAGTTGTGGATTATGAATTATAATGTTGCAAGGCCTTCATCTTGAAATTGTTGGGCTTGTAACCTTGTACTTTGGGCAAAAGACGCATTGCACATGAAAGTATGTTTTACCAAATTCGGTAGAGCTTCCATGATTAGGGTGAGTATTGATTGGCGTATAATTTAAACTTTTAATTATTGATTAGTTTGGTCGTAATTTGATTTAAGCTTTGAACATTTGAGTGGCCGCCATTTTGTTTTGGTTAAGATGGCAGCGATATAAAAAATGACACTGAGGTGCCCTTCGCTAGTGCTACACTGTACCAAATTTGGTTCGACTCGTCGTGTTTGAATTGATAGCGGGAGACAGACACACGGGCATTTGGCCCGAGTAGATCTCATAAGTCCACTTTCATTTTTTGCAAAAATTGAAAGTAGGGCGTAGGCTAAAAATGAAAAAATGAATCCTCGCCGTAATTACAAATACACACACTAATACAGCCACTACAATAACACAGATTCTTAATTCTACACACACACACCCGAGTACACGGGGCTAAATGACCACAATGTCCAAGGCCCTCAAATCAAACAACAACATTCTAAAGAGAGTTGAAAGCTAGAGGTGAATTGTACAGAAGATCCGTTTGGGTTTAGAAAGGACAGCGGGACATATGAAGACCCTGGCATTGAGAATAGTCCAGAAAAATGGCTGAGGAAAAATGTTGAGACATACTTTGCCATTGTTGACCTGGAGAAAATTGTCTATGAAGTGAAAAGCGTGGGTTCGTTTTCCGGTTGAGGGAGTTGGATTTCTGAAGAGTGGCACTCCGAGTGGCAAGATGTTGGCTCGTATCACATTCAGTGATTACAAGACAAATTAATTAAATTTCAGCCACAGGTCACCGCCAACGGCCTAGCCGTGTTGAAACACCGGATCCCATGAGAACTCCGCAGTTAAGCAACATTGGGCGCAGTCAGAACTTGGATGGTATGCCGGTTCTAGGCACTGCGCGCTGTTGGCCAACATAAGGAGGAGCGGAAAGGCCCTGGCCACCCTACCGCAAGTAAACTCCGGCTGGGGGCAGCCTCTTCGGAGGCTCGGACCTGCCTTCGGGCAGAATACCAATTAATTTATTAACAGGTCACCAGAGTTCTGGTTTTCACTACCAGATACCAGAGATAAAAAGAACGTCGAAACTGGAGAGTAGATCGCCGCAATGTCTCTAACTAAAATATCTATGCCATTGTAGTTGAAGCCATAGTAGTAGTATTTCCCAGGTATTTATGCAGAAACAGGTAGATCTCCGCACCACTCGCGTAAAATTTCCATCGTTCTTATCCATTAACGGCTACGATAGTGCTGTAAACATAGTTACTGTGGAAACTTTCTGGGGCAGATGACCTCGCTGTTCCGCCCCTTAATACAACACTACTAAAAAAATATCTGTAACTGACTCATGTGAATGAGCGCCTTAATCAATACTAAAGAATAAAATCGTGTCCATAATATGTAGACTACATGTTCATCGTAGTACAGTAGTTGCAGCACACGGTGCATCTTCAGCGTACATAGAAAACAAGTAACAATTAACCTACATTAGGGATACATATATAATCCGTAATTGCTTATGAGCTGCTGACTTAATACATCTACACCTAAGTATCAGAGATCTTATTCCTTCTCAAATTGAGATAACCGAGAGATCGTTAACATTCCTTTCAAATATAACTTATACATTCCTAATATATTCCTTGAAATGCTGAGCTTCATACCATACTCCCTACATTTCAGTTTAAGTTCTAACATGTTGGCTTGCAAGCTTTCGACAGCGTCCGTCATTACAACCAGTCAACGGTACTTGTAGCTCACTCATTGGGTGTCCGTCTCGAAGCAGCTACAAAACTGGCGAGCCGAACATGTCCTCGGACACTCCCGGCACTAAGAGCCATACGCTAAAAATAAAAAATAAAAATCAGCATAGGCCAGACTGCTTACCTGGTTTCCACCGAATTGAATCCCACCCAGCCAGTTTATGCCCTTCAGCAAATGGCCCATGTATGAAATAAACAGTAGTGGTGATACGTTACAGCCTTGCCTCACTCCTGTAACAACCTCGAACCAAGAACTCAGCCGACAGCGGTGGCTACGCTCGCTAAAACGCAGCTTAGGTCACGGTGCCAAGATCTCTGCTGACTCGGTGGACTCGTGGGTTTGAGCCCCACCGTCGGCCGTCCTTGAAATGGTTTTCCCATTTTCAATACCAGGGAAATGCTGGGACAGTACCATCTGACAAGCCACGGCCACACCCATGCCCAATTTCATTCATCTTCATCCATTCCATCTCTCATCCCGGCACGCAGGTCGCCCACGGGCGTTGGCTAGAAAGTTCTGCGCTCGGCCTGTCAGGAGGCCACACGGTAAAAAAAATCCCACTATCAACTCTCACTGCAGTCTGATTATCAATATAAATTCTTTCGTTTGCTTGTAGCAGCCTTCCCTCGATACCATTAAAATAAGCTATCATTAATTGACGACTTCAACAAAGCCATGTGGAAAACAAAAGAGTGTTGTCCCTCGCTACACGCAAAACACCTGCGGATGTTGTCTCTACAAACTTTACTGTATAGTGGAAGCTATGTCCATCATCGATTAATTCATCACTCTCGCGGAATTTTCCGGCCTAGGAGGCATTATCTGTCATACGTTTCTTCACAGTTCTTTATGAAATTAGAGAATGAAATGGCCAGGAAAGATACTGATGATGATAATTGTTGTTTTAAGGGGCCTACCATCTAGGTTATCGGCCCCTGATGGTTTGGGTGATCGTGAAGATGAAAATGAAATGTAAACTTAAAACTAAAACTAACTACTAACCTACATAAACTTACTAGAAGAAGAAATGGAAAACTAAAGGAGAATAAGGCAAATAAACGACAGGAGGAAAAGAAATGCCTTCAACCCTCGAAGAATGCGGATTGAGAAACTTGAAAGGAAGGAGAGCCATGAAGGGCAGATAGGAAAGTGAAAGAGGAGAGGGTCCGCCCCAAAGGTAAGGGACAAAAGGGAAAAACGGACCCAGCTCAGGAATCCCTCGGGGTCGCCAACTCCCGAACTCACCAGCCGTGAGCCCCTGAGGGTGTAGCATTATCTAGGGTGCACCAAAAGTGGTGGGGCTACATACACCCGGCCTCCTTGAGGGCCTTGAGCAGAAGGCAGGAGATAACATGAAAAGAAAAAGAAGGCTGACCCCTCGTAGAAGGAGGGAATCAGAAAAGATGAGACAAGGGCCAATTAAGGCGTGAAAGGAATAGACTCACAAGGCCTCGGATACCCTAATACCGTGGGGGTCGGAAGAGAACAAGAGTTGACCAAGTGAGGTCGACAGGAAAGAAGACAGAGAGGAGCTCGGCACAAGTAAGTGATGATGATAATTGTTGTTTTAAGGGGCCTAACATCCAGGTTATCGGCCCCTAATGGTCTGTTTGATAGCGAAAATATCAATGAAGTGGAAACCAGAACGAAAAGTAAGTGAGCAGAAAAATACTTACTAAAAGGTACTCAGATTGAAACTACTCACAAAATGGAGAGCGGTAATACGTACATAAGGGAATTTCGAACGACAATACTCACAAAAGGAATAGATCGAAAAATACGCACAAAATGTAGGTGAAGTTCAAAATACGTACAATATGCAACGTACAGTCGAAATACTTACAAAATGCAAGAGGAATCAAAATACTTACAAAATGCAAATGAGATTGAAAATACGCACAAAATGTAATGGAGATTCAAAATACCCACAAAAATGCAATTGAGACTTAACTACTTGCAAAAAAAAAGCGGTGTACGTTGATAATACAAAATGCATTGAAATTCAAAATACTCACAAAAGGACCCCCTCCCCGATATTGAAAGCCTTACTAAAAAGCACTTAAGATTGTCAATCCTTACAAAATGCAATCGAGGTTGAAAAACACTCACAAAATGCAACGTAGATCGAAAAGACTTACAAAATGCAACGGAGATTGAAAACACGCACAAAATGGAGTGGAGATGCAAAACTAACAGTGCGGGAATCTTAAAGGGAAAAGGAAATATAATGAAAAGAAAAACAACAGGAAAGTGAAAGAGGAGAGGGTCCGTCCCACAGGTAAGGGACAAAAGGGGGAAACCGGACCCAGCTCAGGAATCACTCGGGGTCGCCAACTCCCGAACTCACCAGCCGTGAGCCCCTGAGGGTGTAGCACTTTCTAGGGTGCACCAGAAGTGGTGGGGCTACATACACCCTACCTCCTCGAGGGCCTTGAGTGGAAGGCAGGAGATAACAGGAAAAGAAGGCTGACCCCTCCCAGAAGGAAGGGATCAGGAAAGATGAGACAAGGGCCAATTAAGGCGGGAAAGGAAGAGACTCTCTAGGCCTCGGATACCCTAATACCGTCGGGGTCGGAAAAGAACAAGAGTTGACCAAGGGAGGTCGACAGGAAAGAAGACAGAGAGGAGCCCGGCACAAGTAAGTGGAAGCAATGCCGGAGTCAGCTGGGGTCCCATGGTCGCCAACCCACGTCCCACTAGATGTGAGCCCCTGGGGGAGCACAAGTAAGTGGAAGCAATGCCGGACTCAGTTGGGGCCCCGTGGTCGCCAACCCACGTCCCACTAGATGTGAGCCCCTGGGGGAAGGAATGATACTGATAAACCAAAAGCAGCTAATATAGTCCGGGACAGCTTAAATAAGTTACTAGATCAAAACAGGGTAGGCAACATTAACAGCCGTCCCCTATGCCAACGTAAATGTTGGTTTATGGTTGCATTTCTTGAAGGTAAGTTGTTTTCAGGTGCGAGCACATTGTCGCCAACCCTGCTTAAAATCTCGTCATCTCCAAAGACCATAATACCAGTAAAATTCCGTACCACACAGCTGCCGACATGTTTCTGGCAATAACTCCCAGAATGCATTTTTCACAAAGTCAGCCAACATTATAATTACGACTTTAACTAATGACTTATTATTTAAATAATTTCACAGTTTTCTTTGGAAATTCAAGTCTAATGAAGTTGTAACAAGTTGTACAAGGTAAGTACTACTAATATACATCGATTAAAACAGTTTTACAGTTATTATAGACTCTTGATATGTGTGTGACAAATCCACTTGTCTGAGATGTTTCGAAGCTTTTATTTAATTAATTCTTGGTAAAATCTTATTTAGATTTCATCAAGACGCCTAAAAAACACGAGAACAAGATTGGAGATGGATTGGAGCAACTCTACGAAGATCACTACAATTTAAGTAAGTAGGCCTAGCCTAGACCTACAAAATTAAAAGTACAGAGTTATTTAATCGTTGTTTTATTTATTTTTATATTCAGTCAGAGCACAAATAACGTAATAAAAACCTTAATGGTCTTTGGAAATTTTTTAATAGTCTTCCGACTGCATTTTCCGTATAGGCCTAATTCAAACATAACCTAAAATATAGCCTATGTAAGTTCTCTCTCGGGAATATATTCTTAGGTTCAATTCGCCTTCTAATATAGTAATGTATATTATTCTCGACTTCCAAATGCCGTCAGCCATAATATTATAATACATTGCACATGTAACTTTTAAGCTTGGAAGTAGGCCTGGTCTATGATTCACACTCGGTTGGTGGTAGTGAATGTATTGTTGATTATTTATGAAGCTTCAACTTATGTACTTGGCTACTGACCTATAGCCTACTTAGTAGTAGGCAGTTAAAATATTTATATTATGCCTATTTTTATTTGTTTCAGTCATGGTTGCGACAGAATAGTGTGATGCCCTTCAACGAACTTCAAGGGTTGTGCAACATGAATCAATCATCATTCTGAAGAGCCATATACTCACATGTGCATGGTATATGCACTGTGCGGGAGTCACATATGCAAATTTTCAGAGAATACCAACAACATCTCATAGCTCTCTTTTAGTTCTCGACATAAGTTACCGGTACTGCACTACTGAATGTCTGGGTGAAAATTACTGATGTACCGTACTAATGTTGGGTGAGACAAAGTCATTGTTCGCTAATTGGTTAGATGACACGGTTTGGGCGAAGCCACTGGTTGCAATACGTTATAAATATTGGTCGCAGCTATAGCCTGCTTGTATTATTAATTCTGAATGAAAGTAGAACGTGGCTTATACACCTGCATCGGACATGATTGTGACTGTATGCTGTGATGGCTGCGCTAGAATTATTAGCACACAGGTAACGATATTTGTAGGCTATACATTATACGGTAATAGAAAACTAAAAATTTCATAGATCTCGTAGGCCTATACTACACAGCTTGGACATTCTTAAAATTCACGATACGTGAATAATGAAATAAAAGGCAAAAACATTGGTCTGGATGAAGATTATTGATGTGTGACTACCCCCACTGTGCGTGACAAAAACCGGCCCGCGTTACCTCAATTTTTCATAATAAGGTAAATGCACCAATGGTCGTCATGTTAAGGGAGATTTAGACAAGAAATCATATACACCGTACACATTTTGGTATATTTAATCAACAAAAGCACTGTACCTAACCTCAAACTCTAGTTAGTTATTGTTGATTTAAGGGGCGGAACTACGAGGTCATCTGCCCCTAACCTCAAACTCTACTCAAACACTAGGAAAGACCAAATATCAAAGATATTCGTTTTAAGAAAATGACGTATTTTTTCTAAAAAAGTGTGTTTTTGCGCCATTGTTCGGCACGATGTATTTGGATTTTTCCTATATTCGTCACCCGTTTGCACCAATTGCCGTCACTACAACATTACATGTGTCGTCTAATGTAGGCCTATTTAGTATCGGATATGTTGGTAACTAATGACGTTAATGTGATCGCTCACTGCGGCAGTTTCACATACCAAATATGCTGTCGAACATGGCTGCGGTTGTTAAATATACAATAAATAAAAACACATATTTAAGTGATTTAGCACATATATCCGGCGCAGAAGTGATCAAGGTTAGTAGTTACAATTGATAATGTCCCCCCCCCCCTCCCGCCAAAAGATGAAATAAGGTATGAAAATGATATATTATCAAAGTGAAAGCGAAAAGAAAAAAGAGTGATACATGGTACAGAATTAATCTGAAATTTCACTACAGTATATGTAGTTTTATAAAAGGGCATAGCGGGTGGGTTACAGACAGCGAAGGAGAAAACATCTATTAGGACATCACTTCCATAATTATTATTCATCATTACACAAGGTGTTTAGGCTAATTTAAGTATTCTACTTGGTTCATCACTTCTGAAGTGTTACCTCTATTACGTATGTCGTTT
Organism: Meconema thalassinum; assembly: GCA_946902985.2. Classification (NCBI taxonomy): domain Eukaryota; kingdom Metazoa; phylum Arthropoda; class Insecta; order Orthoptera; family Tettigoniidae; genus Meconema; species Meconema thalassinum. The sequence continues at coordinate 185,973,008 of OX336393.1, forward strand.
TGCCTTGAACATTTTTGGTTGAAGGCGGGCTATTATTTTATTTTAGAATATGCACTGAAAATTTGATGTAATCAGCGTAACCGCAGCCTTCGCAGGCCAGCGCGTATCCCATTTTTGAACAGCTGAATGCGGTTGACTGTAGCGTTGGGGGTCTGCACCACTAGCGCTGGCCAACAGCGGGGCGCTTGAACTCGGTCAGTGATAACACTATGTATTCGATTCGTCATTATAATGCTATTATTATGATCATGTAGAAACGAGTGGAAGTGTAGAGGACGTACGCATTCGCGACAACGCAGCCTTCAGTTCAATTCCCTCTCACATATTCCGCTCTCGCAAGTTAAATATCACAGCTCTCCACAGAAAATTGTTTTGTGTTGGTATCTTATAAGTATAATTTTCGAGATATTACTCCGTCGATAAAGCTTGCCTTTCAACGCCTGTGCTTAACTCGTCAATTTCTCAGTGAATTCATTGAATTTTCTACAAGTGGCTTTTAATGTGCCGGTTGACGAGAGGTCAGGAGACTATTCTACCAACCATCTCGCGTTGTGCGGCTAGCATTTTTTGGCAGTTCATCCAGGTCAATTTCCAGCTCTGCCAAGAAATTTTAATTTTGGTCTGAGGGATGGAACAAGGCACACTCAGCCTCGTGAGGCAAAACTGAGAAAAGGAGGGTTTGATTCCCATCTTAGCCATCTTGGAAGTGGTTTCCACGCTTCTACTCCTGGCAAATGCCGGGATGGTTCCTAATTTAAGGCCATGGCCACCTCGTTCCCAACCCTCATCTGAATAATAAATGCACCCACTAATCCAGCCATCACAATAACACAGGTTATCATACAAATTCCACATGCCCAAGTACACAGATCTACATGACCATGATGTCACAAAGCCCCAAAATCAACCAACTGCTGCTTTCTACCATTCCAAGACGAAATCTTCGAGTTGCCATTAGTCTTATGCCCCTAAAATCCACGACTAGTTCGAATGGTTTTAGGCCTAAGCATTGGATCAACCATCTTCTTGCATCTCAATAGGGATTTGCCAATAGGCTTTCAACAGCTTGTCTCAATTCTGCCTTCATATATGTAGGCCTATACATGCAAAAAATGAGTACGGTACTTATCAAAAATAAAGAAATAATAAGCTAATATGTACCCTACTATTATAATTCTCTCCTACTCCTAAATCCTTCTCTGAACACTCATCTTAAAACGGAATGGTCCGCATTTTTGGACTAATTATAAAAATATAGCCTATAAGAAGAAATGAACATGCTCATCTTTAGCTCCCTGGCGAAAATAATTGAGTAAGTATTAATGTTTCTGTTCTTATGCATTTTATATGATGCTTTAAAAATCAATCTAGAAGAGATAATTTAAGTTAACTTCACTACCATAATACTGCTTAAGAGTTGCTGTCGAGGACTGACGACCAAGATGTCCCTAACTTGAGCAAGGACTGCTTCACAACTTCATGTAAAACGTATTTTCGTAAAAGGGCCTTTACTTAGTTTGGATCATTTGCGATACGTGTTACATGGATGTGTGTGCTGACTTTTTGGTGTTAAATGATGTACGTTGGCAACACCAATTGTGGCGGCCATGTTGGTTTTCTAGTAACTTATTTAAGGTGTCCTGGACTTTTTTTTTATAGAATAGGCGCATTATATAATGTGTACAAGTAAATGGAGGTGCGCTGTAAATTTTAAAAAACATACGCAAAACGTTTTAGGGGTTTACATAGCTCGCTAGACGTCTCCGAAATCGGATCTTTAAACAATGTCACTGAAACTAATTAAATATATAATTTATTTTCCTTAATATAGTGGACTTACAGTAGGCATATAATATAATAAGTTAGCCTACTACGAGTACAAGAGTTAAGATGGCAAATATTTTCTCCTCGTGCATTCTTTTACGAGTCCCTCTATTAATCAATATGGGCCATTGCATGTACTGTAAGTACCTCTATATAGGCTACTACCTGCCTGAGCCTGGATCGAACACATGATCTCGGTCTTCGGAAGTCAAAGGTCACAGAATAAATGGTGTTAAGTTACCACCCGTTTGCCCGGATTGTACTTTTGTTTTAAAAATTACCCATCGCCATTCTGGCACGGTGTTGGAATATGTTTCTAAATTTTCTTGTAGGTATAGTACCCGGGTCATCATTTTATTTCCCGCATGTACGCGCCGCTAGGCCGGTGAAAGTGGCCTTGGCAGATGCAGCCGCTAGGCCTGTCAAGGTGGCCTTGGCGTTCTCCCCGCAATGAACACGTGCGCTGCGATCGGCAATGTTGCAGTAAGCTGTCAGTATCTCCGGCGTATTCAAGCTTGTGAAGTGCTAGTTGATTTGACCTAACATACAGAGCAGTCTCGGGGCAATTTTACAGTTTATGTGTTGCCTTAAAGTGATGTTTTCTATACAACAACGTGTATTCATTGTGCTTTGTTATGCGAAGTGATGTTTTCTATAGAACAACGTGTATTCATTGTGCTTTCTTATGCGAAGTATTCTTCTGTTAGAGAGTGCCGTTTTCGATTCATTCGGAAATATCCTGGTATCCGTCCTCCATATAAGCACACTATATGCGATATTGTATAAAAGTCCCGCTCCAACGTCACCCAGGGAGAAATTCGCCATGTGTCTGGAAGCTTTTTTGCGAGGTGCTAGGCATGCTTGCGAGCTGACGGACAACACTTTGAACATTTCTTGTAAAACCAGGTAAGTTTGTAGATAATTATTTTCACTAGAAATTGCTATTAAATGACTGTATGTTGACGCGAAGTAGGGGGGAGAAGTCGCGCACTTTTTACCGGCCAGCGAGCGGGTGTCAGCGCGAGAGCTTGCCGCGCCGTGATCGGTATCGGATGCGAGACTTAAATTGATGACCCTGTATCATTGCAATTAAAACATAGCATAAACACCAGGAAAATGACGCATGGCCGACAATATGCCCGGTAGTAGCTAATGTGCAAACGTACAAGAATATTGTTAACATGTAGTACAACCGAAGTTTCCCTAGTCTGCCACCCACAGGAAATCTGTTTGGCGTGATTAAAAATTATGTGAAAAGAAAGGGGCATTGCGGGCATTTATCTAGGCCTAAATAGTTCCCACCGCTTCACAAGTTTTAACCCGTTGGTTAAAGCACCGAGTACGGGCGAATGCCCGTAATGTTGCTTCGTCGTCACTGGTGAAGAAACGGCGCTCTTCAGAAGTGGTAGTGCCTGGACGCAAGGTCGGTGTCACGGAAGATTACTCTTTACTCCGTGACTTTTGTGTTTCTTGTTGTTGAGAGCTTTGATACACAAGGCCGTGAAATGTTGTAATGGTGGTTACCAAAATATAAAGTTTTCTTATGAGAAGTCTTGAGCGTTTCATTCAATTTGTTTTATTGGTTATACCTACACCGGGTAGGCGTAGGTCCCTAACAAAATATTGGCGACCCTACCAGGATGGCGTATTAATTCAAACAACTTGAAGATTGTGTTGATTTAAAGACCGCGTGTTCCTGTTCTGAGTTCGTATTGGAAATGGAGAAGTTAATGAAAGCGCGGAAGCCGGTAAGAGCGACTTTTACGAAGACGTACAATGCGCTTTTGCAAAACTTAAATCAAGAAATTCAAGACGGCGTGGACGACGACATCTTACAGTCCTTGCTAACTAAATTGGAGAGGTTAGGAACGGAGCTGGCACCGTTGGACGAGAAAGTTTTAAGTATGTTGCTGGAAAAGGAAGGGGACGAGTATGACCGTGAATACGAATATGTAGACAGTTTTAGAGACAGATTGGATGATACAAGACAGAAGTATGCTCTACGGCTGCAGGCTAATTCCAATGTATTGGCAGTGGTGTCAGCAAGATCGGTCCTATCAGATGGGAATAAAACCAAAAGGCAGTTGAAACTACCTAAAATAGAACTCATGAAATTCGATGGGGAGATTAAAAATTGGTAGGAATTTTGGGGACAATTTCGGCGCATTCATGAGGACTCTGAAATTGAGGACGAAGACAAATTCCAATACTTGATCCAATCCACGAAAGTTGATAGTCGCGCTAGAGAATTAGTTGCCAGTTTCCCCCCTACTGCTGAAAATTACCCTAAAGCAGTGGAATCTTTTCAGGGTAGATTTGGAAGGGAGGATTTATTGACTGAGTTCTATGTAAGGGAACTCATAAGTCTCGTAGTGAAAAATGTTTCTCAAACAAGGAAGAAGACTCAACTTGCTAGAATATATGACAAGTTGGAAGCACAAGTGAGAGCTCTGGAGTCTATAGGTGTTACCCGAGATAAGTACGGGTCAATGCTTTTCCCTCTAGTAGAATCCTGCTTGCCTGAGGAAGTGTTACGTGTCTGGATGAGGAGTTCATCAACGGCTATGAGGGATCAAGACAATGGACATGCCGACAAACTGACTGCATTACTTGGTTTTCTGAAAGGGGAAGTAGAGAGTGAAGAGAGAATTACATTTGCTCAAGCTGGTTTTGGAGTTTCTAGTGAATCAAGGAGTGCTAAAGTTAAAGAAAGGAAAGAGTAGTTCAGCAACTGCTAGTGTTCTCTTTGCTGGTAAGGGTGAAGGAAACAGTTTAACGTGTGTCTTCTGTAAAAAAAAGCACATAACAGTAAGGGGTGTTATCTTGCTCAAGAAATGAACTTAGGGACAAACGTACAAGGCTGTCTGAAAACAAGGCTTGTTTTTTGTGTCTGAAGGTTGGACATAGGGCTGTAAATTGTATTACGAAACTGAAGTGTCTTGTGTGCAGCAGTAAACATGAAGCTATTATGTGCCCAAAATTAGATGTAAATAGGGGGGATTATAAAGGTGAGGAGAAGCACCAGGAAAGGGGCTCAAAATTGCCGGGTGTCCCAACTACAACCCTTAATACACAAACTAGTGATGTTTCGGAAGTACTGCTGCAAACTCTTGTAGTTAGGTTGGTTCATCAAGGGAGAGAAAAAACTGTACGGGCATTGTTAGTTACAGGCTCGCAGAGATCCTATCTGTTAGAGAAGATTGCTGTGGAAATGGGGTATATTCCATCAAAGACTGAAAAAATTGAACACAGGCTTTTTGGGGGTGCTTCAATCAGTGTCAATGATCATAACCTATATGAGATAGATATAGACGACCTACATCATTCAATTTCTCGAAAAATAAAGGTGTTGGGACAAAAGGAAATTTGTGGTGTAATCCCACGGTTAAACCGGGGCCCTTGGATGGATGAGATCAGAGAAAAGAAAATCAGGCTCTCTGATTTTGGCCCAGAGCCAGCGGAGATTGGACTACCAATCGGCGCAGACACTGTGGGTAGTTTATTGACTGGGGACACAATCAAGTTGAAGTCTGGATTGGTTGCTGTTAGGACTTCATTTGGTTGGACAGTGATGGGTCAGCTTTGGAAGACAACTGAAAACGATAGCACAGTGTCCATGGTGAACTCTCTGTTTATGAGAACTGCTTCTTTGGGTGAACTGTGGAACATGGAAACCATTGTAATTGGTGATCCTGCTGGAACACTATCGAAGAAGGAAATTGAAATTGCAACATTGAAACATTTCCAAGAAAATGTTAAGATCAATGAGGATGGAAGGTCTGAAGTCGCACTTCCGTGGAAAGAAGATCAGCAGTTATTGTCAGGCAACAAGGAAGTTGCGTTAAAAAGACTGGTTTCTGTAACACACCGTTTGATCAAGGAAGACAAATTTGAGAAGTACCAACAGGTGCTTCAGGACTGGGAACAGGAAGGGATAATCGAAGAAGTTGGTCAGGAGGGCTCTCAGGATGTTGGGTATTATTTACCAGACCGAGGAGTTTTCAAGGAAGGATCGAGTACAGCGGTGAGGCCGGTGTTTGATGCTTCATGTAAATCGAAAGGAGGACTTTCACTCAATGACTGTCCGGAAAAGGGGTCCTAATTTGTTGGAAGTAATTCCTTCTATTTTGAACCGGTTCCGTTTAAACAGGATAGGTGTGATCGCAGACATTAAGAAGGCGTTTCTTCAAATTTCAGTCTCTGAGAATGATCGAAACTTTCTGAAATTCCTGTGGTGGGAGAACTTCACTGAGGGGACTCTTAAAATATACCGCCACAAACGGGTCGTTTTCGGAGTGAATTGTAGACCATTTCTACTTGGAGCCGTATTGGACAGTCATCTGAAAAACAGTACATGCTTCACTGAGACAGCAGATAAACTAAGAACCTCACTATATGTAGACAATTGCGTCACTTCTTTGAACACAGAGGAAGAACTCAAACAATTTGTGGATGAGTCTAGAGAGTTACTGTCGCAAGGAAAATTTGACCTCCGAGGATGGGAGCACACCAGATTGAGTCTGGAGGATGAGGTTCCCGAAGTGACACCCGTTTTGGGTTTGTGGTGGGACCCAGTAGCTGATACTTTGGCTTGTAAAGTAGCAAAATAAAATGAATCTGATGTTCTCACAAGGAGGACAGTTTTGTCGGTAGTTCAAAGTCTCTTTGATCCAATTGGATTTACTTGTCCAGTTTCCATTGTGCCGAAGGCTTTGCTGCAGGAAAGTTGGAGAGAGAAAATAAGTTGGGATAGTCCACTGAGTGAAGACGCCCAAAGCAAATTCAATAAATGGTTACATGAACTGTCCTCTATTGCTGAGATTAAAGTGCCTAGAAGATTTTCTAATTGTGAGGACAGATCCTCTTGGAGTTTGCATGTATTTTGTGATGCTAGTCAAGTGGCTTATGCAGTTATTTTCTTGAGATCATTCAATGGGAAAGAATTTGAAGTGCAACTGGTCGCAGCAAAATCCAGGGTAGCACCACTCAAGAAGGTGACGATACCGAGACTGGAGCTATTAGCTTGCACTATAAGCTCACGTCACGCCTTTACAGTGAAGGAAAGCTTGAATCTAACGAACGTCCCGGAGTACTACTGGAGTGACTCGTCTTCTGTTTTATGTTGGATACGAAGAGAGGAAGCTTGGGGAGTGTTCGTCACTAACCGAGTGAAAGAAATTAGAACATTAACTAACCCGAAGCGTTGGTTTCATCTACCAGGGACGGACAACCCAGCCGATCTACCTACGAGAGGTTGCTCTACGTTGCAGCTGATTTCTTCTCATTGGTCGGAGGGACCCGCTTGGTTAAAATTGGAAGAAAACAGCTGGCCAACGCGCATTGTAAAAGTTAATGAAGAGGAGGTCGATGAAGAAAGAAGAAAAGGCCATGTTACCAATACCATGCTTGTCTCCCAGGAAAAACACTGATATTTGAGGTATTTTTCCAAGTACTCAAGAATCGTCAGAATGGTGGCCTGGATGTTACGGTTCGTCAACAATGCCAGGAAGGACGTAGTGAGAAATGTTGCTTCCGAATTAGATTGTCATGAAATTTCAATGGCAGAGAATCTGCTGAAATTAGTTCAGGAAGAGAAGTTTACCGAAAGGGACAACCAGAAAACATTCTGCTTTTTTAAAGACCAGATGGGTCTCATCAGGATTAAGACAAAAATTACCAACAGGAAGGATGAATATGATTTCCGTGCGCCGGTGTTATTGCCATCAAAGCACCCTTTGACTGAGATGTTAATCAGAGATCATCATTTGAAATCCTCTCATGCTGGTGTTCAGATTTTACTTGCTATACTCAGGGAGCACTACTGGATACCAAAGGGAAGAAGAACCATTCGCAAAGTCATCAGGAAGTGTACCCAGTGCAGGAGATTCGAAATGGAAAAGACAATTCCTGAAACGCCAGCCCTTCCAGAAGATCGTGTGGGAGATGCAGGTGTATTTGAGGTAGTGGGAGTGGACCTTGCTGGACCGCTATACTTAAAATGCAAGAACAAGGCTTGGATTGTGATTTTTACATGTGCCGTAGTGAGAGTGGTCCATTTTTCCCACTGCAGGGTTTCTGTTAGCTCTTAGGCGTTTCATAGCCCGACGAGGAAGGCCTCGTGTGATTTATAGTGACAACGGGACAAACTTTGTTGGCACCAACAATTTGTTTGGCTTCACTGACTGGAAAAAATTGTGTGCGGAAGTATCAGTTGATAGAATCAAGTGGAAATGTAGTCCTCCTTCAGCCCCTTGGTGGGGTGGATTCTGGGAACGTATTGTGCAAATGGTCAAGAAATTGTTAAGGCGTGTTTTAGGCAAAGCTATCTTGACATATGAAGAACTATTGAAGGAAGAAAGCTAGTAGTTTAACGTGACCGTTAATCGCGAGATCATGAGCCACGGGACCTCCTTTTTACGTGGAATCCGAACCACAGGACATGGCATTTCACTTCGAAAATCTCACATGCATTGACCGGGAATCGAACCCGGACCGCCTTGGTGAGAGGCATACAGCTAGACCGCTGAGCCACCACGCCCCAAGAACTATTGACTGTGATTGCTGATAGTGAATCGGTAATCAACTCGAGGCCCCTTACCTACATTTCAGAAGACTGTGATGAATTGGTACCTCTGACTCCATCAATGTTTCTTCAGGACAATCCCGTGGTGGGCACTCCTGATTTAGACATGCTAGATCAAGTTAATCTCACCAGAAGGTTTCAATATCTTCAACAGCTAAGGGGTGAGCTGAGGAGGAGATTCCGACTGGAGTATCTGGGTAGCCTTCTACGCAGTTAATCGGGCAAGGAGTCCGACCATCAGTGGAAGGAAGGAGATGTAGTCATCATTGGTAGTGATGACAAGAGAAGGATAGACTGGCCCCTAGGAAGAGTGACAGCTACACTTCCAGGTAAAGACAAAGTGACCCGAGTAGTTAGGGTAAAGACATCCTCAGGAGAACTCCTCCGACCTACGAGACACCTATATCCTTTGGAGGCTGGAGGTGGGAGTGAGGAGGTGCCCTTACTTAGTGGTGCAGTTCCGGAGGCAGTAAGTCTCAGAAGTCGCAACTTCACCAGGAGTGGAAGAAGAGTTAAAATGCCTTCCCGTCTCTGTTTATGAACATTGTGTTTGATTTGCATCAAAGGTGGGAGGATGTCACGGACGAATACTCTTTACTCCATGACTTTTGTGTTTCTTTTTGTTGAGAGCTTTGATACACAAGGCCGTGAAATGTTGTAATGGTGGTTACCAAAATATAAAGTTTTCTTATGAGAAGTCTTGAGCGTTTCATTCAACTTGTTTTATTGGTTATACCTACAACGGGTAGGCGTAGGTCCGTAACAGTCGGGACTCGATGGGGGGAATCGTCTGGCGATGCCGCGTGGTAGTCGTATTTCCTCCTTTGTCCCCATGCATGTTGGGCACACATCAATCGCCTCCAATAGAGCCACTGCAGCCTCCACTGATATGCAAGCACCGGGCATGCATTATTCCGTTGTCACATCTTTAATAGCAGAGCATTGCGTCTGCGTCGCTTGCGCGATGACTGTTGAACGTCCACAAGCAAAAGGGAAGGATGCTTGTGTAACCACAACACGTTGGTTACCAACCAGTTCCATTCGTTCTCCAGAAGTAAAATAGGCAAAGGTATGTACTTGACAGCGACATCAAATTTTAAAAGAAATAAGTCAGCATAAGGAGGAAGTCATTGGAACAACCATCAGAATGAGTTGTTACTGTGTCGAATTTGACAAAGTTTGGCTGATAACCTACGTTATTATAACTGCAATAGTTTAATTATTTGAGTCTAGGGTTGAGGTAGGTGTCCCAGAACTTGAAGTAAGGTTTTACCAGGAGTGCCGGGATGGCAGATGTCAGCACAGGAATTCCAACCTCGGAACTCAGAACAAGCAGCTCCCCGATTCAGTCGTGGATCAAGATTTGACTTAATCGGTCAGTCCAGGGGTTCTCAAACTTTTTCTGTCGCCCCCCCCCCCCCCCCCCCCCCTGGATCATGAAATACCTACCCCATTCTCATTTCCTTTCTTAGCACTTCTCATAGGCTACTTCCCACAATAAAACAAGTAGTTCCGTGAAGAACTAATAGCCTATTTTCATATATCCTACTAACATTAATTGCCTCTATCAACATACAAATAATTGTCAGTTTGATTGCTGTAATAGATTCGTATATATTGAGAACCGTCTAAATATTTTGAATGGTCACCATGTTGGATGTTTATATTATAGTCCTTAGGTTTATGTACTATTACATGAAGATTATTGTGTAAGTGTTTTATTCAAACTTCAATCGCATGATTAGGAAACAAGAAATAAAAGCGGGATTTTAAAATTTCGCTCAGCCGCCATCTTGTGGTTATTAAAATAAGTTAAATGAATTAGATGCCAGTCGATTAAAATGTGTATAAGCATATACCGTATCAAGCTTCACTGCGCTCGAATGGTTAAAAAGCAAGAAACGTCCATTTGAATACTTAAATTTCGCGTCGCCGCCATGTTGGATTTGTGCTCGCCAGGTTATTGAACGTCCCATAGGTGAACTTAAGCTTATAGCCTCTATACACTTACAAAATTTCAGTTGGATTGCTGTAGTAGATTAATAGATATTGAGAACCGTCTAAATATTTCGGATGGTCGCCATGTTGGATTTTAATCTATGTATGCCATAGAGTTATGTACTATTAGATGATGATTATTTATTGTGTACATTCATTATGCAAATGTTAATTTCGATCGCATGATTAGAACACAAGAAATAAAAACTTAATTTTCGAAATTCGCACAGCCGCCATCTTGAGGTTACATAAACAATTGAACTGAATTAGATACCAGTGCATTACAATGTGTATAAATATTTGCTGTACGAAGTTTCATTGCGTTTGGATCATTAAATCGCGAGAAAAGTCCATTTAAAACTTTCAACTTCGCTTGGCCACCATGTTCGTTTTGTAGTTAACCGGTTTTTGAAAGTCACATAGATGAACTTCCAGTAGTGCCCTTTATCTACGTACAAAATTTCATGGTGATTCCGGTAATAGTTTCAGAGATATAGAATGCCGGTGAAATATTTCGCACAGCCGCCATCTTGAGGTTATGTAAACAATTGAACGAAGTTAGATGTCGGCGCATTTCAATGTGTATAAACATATACTGTACCAAGTTTCATTGCGTTTGGTTGGTTAAATCGCGAGAAACGTCTATTTAACATTCGCAAATTAGGGTGGCTGCCATGTTTGTAGTTACCAGGTTTTCAAAAGTCACATAGGTGAACTTCTAGTAGTTCCCATTATCACCGTAAAAAAATCCAGGGTGATATCGGTAATAGTTTCGGAGATATTGAATTCTGGTGAAATATTTCGCACAGTCACCATGTTGGATTGGTGAGACGTAACAAAATTTGAAGGGCACGGTCGGGGTCGTCCGGAATAGTGCTATGAACTTACCGAGTTTCATTGAAATCGCTCCAGCCGTTTAGAAGTTATTAGGGGGGGGGGGGCACAAAAATCCTCACACACACACACGCACACACAGACAGACACACGGACAAAAGGTGATCTCATAAGCCTATTTTTTCATAAATGAAAATAAGCTAAAAAGATCACACACGATCTACTAGGCCTATGTATGCTACTGCCTAATTAGGATTTCAACTACCAGTTACATTAATAATAATAATAATAATAATAATACACAATTCATTATTCTTAGAGCACATCAAAGTACAACAACGTTTTGTAAAAAAAAAAAATGTCATGCATATGTATTGAAACGTTTTGCTAGCTCCTAACTGTTGGGTGAGAAATGTAACTGTTTACCTTTGCCTAAGCTATGTCGTTTTAATGGGCGCCAAGACCTCAATGCAATGTTGAAATCTAAATTTGTATTTAACAACGTCTAGCTCTGGCAGAACACATTCAAGACTCTATTCACTCAGATCGTGGTATGATTTGATCATTAACCCAACAAACAATTGTATCAGGAGAAGGAATTGGTCTATATCTAATGCTACCTACTGAAAGCAAAGATTGCATTGTAAAAGAAATGAATTTATTATATAAAACAAGTATAGCAAAATTAATAATAATAATAAGTACAAAATTTAAATTGGAGCGTTGTGATTTGAATATTACCGATAGAAAATTACGTGAAAACGGAGTCTGATAAATTGATTTTACTCTTATTTCCAAGCTATGAAGTTACTGAAATATGAAATGTAAAACAAAGAAAAATGAGAGATTGCGTATTTCTGCGTCATTTGCGCTTACCATTGGAAATTGCCAAGGCATTTCCCTCGTACTTGCTGATGCTGTGAGCTTCCCACAGTCTCCTGGACGTCGTCATCTCCGTCGGAATTTGATGATATTCTGGTAGCTTAGATAATTCTATGGTCCGTACCTCGGACCCAAACACTCGTACAACCAAGTTTTACAAAAGTTCGTCGCTAACTCCACTGAACATCGGAACGACACGCACTCGCATCCATACTCGTCAAGTATTTCACAGATAGTCCTTGTTTCACGGCGCGTCGAACGATATAACCACACGCCGGCTCCCCACTCTTCAGTCCCAACTAGCTTACGTCGTCTCCCCTGATTGGCTGACCCACCACGCGATCTTCTCCTCCTCCGGGTCATTACACTCGGCGGGAGGGTTCCGTTCCAACAATTCGTCTTTTCTAGACCTTACGACCCAAGATTGCGTCATGCTTCTCGACAAGATTAAGCGTGTACTTGAAATCCCAGTGAGTCACGTCTCTCGATATACCCTAACTGACGAAAACTCCGTAAAATTCCGTAATCAGATAATTTTCTATGATATCGTCGTTCGTAATAATTTGCTGGATAGCGTTTTCTAAGACATAGAAAACCTATCTGAATGCTAATAATTTTTATAAAATGCTCCGAAAATACCTAAATAATAATTATAATAAATTAATAATAATAATAATAATAATAATAAATTAACATGAAAAATTCTCTTGGCTGAACAATTTGCCGCGTAAATAAATATAGAATGGCTTCCTACTGACTTATGCCAGTTGCATAAAACCCCTCGAAAAACACGTTACAGTATTACTTTTGCTTATAAAAATAAAAACAACTGCTGCACGTGCAGTTATTAGAATTGAGCAAATTTTGTTTGTTTCACTAATTAGCTCTTCAGCTGTGACACTTGTGTTCAGTAATGCTTTTCATATTTGAAAGCTCGTGACTTATAAATGACAATATAAATAATATATAGCCTACAATTTTCAACATTTCACTGTGAATTTGAAAAATGTTATGTTAAAGCTCTTCACCCACGAAGAAGTAAAACAAGATAATAAAAGTGTACATGGATCAGAATTCGGTAATTCTCAGACACTTACGGAGTTCGTGTGATGTGTGAGCTTGAATTTGAGATGAAAGTAAATTGTTTTGGTTGGATGTTTGGAACAGCAACCCGCAGATCCCCTTCCAGCTGCAGCCGAGACGGGTGCCATTGTGGAAAATGTTGACTCACACAAGTAAGTTGAAGCGAAGGGTAATAACAGGTCCACTGCAGAGGGATGAAACTACTATAGATCCTTCGCTTCCAAAGCCTCTCGGCCAACTGACAGGTTCACTGCCTGAGCACTCGCTGCAAGTACTGACAGGTTCACTGCCTGAGCACTCGCTGCGACTTGCGTCTCGGGACAGTCGGATGAGGAGCCAGAAAGATGCGCGCGCACCCGGCAGGGAGGAGCATCTGAATAGCGCAAGTTTTAAGAAATAAAATATGGAGGACGGTTGTCGTTTCGGGGTAACATTTACAGTCGATTTGCATTATTAACGCAAAGCGGTCGTGAAACTTGCTTTAAGTACATTTGAAAATATGCATTCCAATCAATATTCAAGATCTAACTGTAATAATTGAACATTTAACCATACGCACTATTAAGGACCATAACAATATGCGGTAAAGTCTGTCGGAAAAGTGTGCGAGTGGTATCGCGCTCGCTTGTTGTTTTGAAGATCCCGGGTTTACTATCGTCCTCGTAGATCATGTAGACAAAACTAAGTTGCAATATTGTTGTACGACGTGAGGAGGAAATAATAAAATAATTAAAAAGAAGTAAAAATTTCCGCCCTTGGGTAGCCTTGAACCCGGGATCTTCAAAACAACAAGCGAGCGCGATACCACTCGCACACTTTTCCGACAGACTTTACCGCATATTGTTATGGTCCTTAATAGTGCGTATGGTTAAATATTCAATTATTACAGTTAGATCTTGAATATTGATTGGAATGCATATTTTCAAATGTACTTAAAGCAAGTTTCACGACCGCTTTGCGTTAATAATGCAAATCGACTGTAAATGTTACCCCGAAACGACAACCGTCCTCCATATTTTATTTCTTAAAACTTGCGCTATTCAGATGCTCCTCCCTGCCGGGTGCGCGCGCATCTTTCTGGCTCCTCATCCGACTGTCCCGAGACACAAGTCTCGCAGCGCTGCGGTAACGCTGCTGTCCAACTCGATTGCTATTGGTTGAAGCTGATGCGGGGTGGATCAACGCCACCTAGATAATATTATTTAGGTGGCGTTGGGTGGATACGCCGGTTACATTCATTTAAACATGTCGCTGGCAACTGGCTATCCTACTCATGATCGTGTGTGTTTGTGCTTTTGAGGCTTCCAACATGACATTCCTTCGTAGGATATTGCATTAATACGGTAGGTATTTATTTATTTCAATAGTTACTTCGCAGTTTTGCTGCCAGGATATGATTTTAATATCTACCCATTATGATAGTGTTTCTGTTTACGAATTGTGGGCTTTATTGTGATTACTTCGTTCAGTGTAGTATTCTCAATTCAAAATGATTTTAGCTAGATGGCATATTAGAATGATTTTGTGAAGTATTGTGAACTATATGAATGGCTTTACATAGCCTAACCCTACTTTATTGAACCAGAGCTAGGCCTACAGTATGTGCAGAATGGTTGTGAACTGGTTACCTTATTGTGTTTCTTTTCTCTTCTCAGGTAATGAGGCACTTCAAGGAGAGCCGCAGATTATATACTACATTTATCCAATAGCCTATAGACAGGAGTTGCCTGATTCTGTTGTCCGAACAGTTGTATACTAATCCTATTTCAGCAAATGTAAGTGACCATATTGATGAAACTTTGATCTATTAATTTTACGCCAGTACCGGTATAGGGTAGGCCCAGGTGTTAGGTTTTGATTAGCAATACACTTAGTTCATGCCCCCCCCCCCCCCCCCCCTCTGATAAATTCATATAGTCTATTGCACCCTGGCATACTGTTAGATGTGTGAGAAAGTCACTTGAGGAACTGGAATGTGCCCTACTTCTTTTGATAGTGCATGCCACGTGTCCTTATCTGTGAATGGCACACAGTAAACCTAACTGGAATCATGACACTATTGCAGGGAGATAATCAAAATATACAGGTGACGTTATTAGGAATAGTTGCAGTCTTTTCTTCATTTAGGGCTTTTAGACATAGTGAACATCAGCCTCATATACTGCTTGATTGTGTGTAATCTGCCTGATAATATGTGTAATTATGATGAAATAAAGACTAGGTTGGAAATGAAACGCTATAAGAAGCTGTTCGTATGAGCCCCAAAGCAACCAAGAGTGTTGCGATCCAGCCGGCAGTGGTATGAGCAGACTCGGATGGGTCATGCAAAGAGGTTAATGAGCTCGGAGGTAGAGGATATGAGAAGCAGAGATAGACGTAGGAGGCTATGGTTAGTTAGTTTCAGTGTTGAACACTGATCTCTATACATGGATCGCTGATGGCAGCTCTCCGCTGCATGAGAAAGTACGCCAGGTTGAGCGCGCGGTCCGCCATGTTGGTGTGCCCATTCTCGAGCCATCCTTATGGGGAAGCAATGATAATCTAGTCAATTTTAAATCGTAATTAATGGTGCTTTGGAACAAATAAAAATATAGAGATATGTCCACTCATAGCATAAGGGCATTGGGATCACTGACACGTCATTCCGAGGTCAGTAAATCTCCGGAATAGCAATAAAAATGAATGTATAATAACGGCTGACAAATATCAACTGAGGTGCTGAGTACACGCAATTAGCTATCAGTAACAGAGTAACGAGTGAAGAACAATTTCTGGAAACTTTCTTATAAATTGTATAAATATATACGGTATGCCACGAAATTATGCTTTCTTCAAACGATGTAATTATAAACGTAGCTCACTATACACTCGACATATGGTAATCGGTGCTTGGTAATGAATTTCTGTTTCCATGAAATAACGCGCAGTTTAATTTATAAAATGAAAAGATCATTTAAGCAAATTGTACGTATTTATGAAACCAGCAAATATTCAGAACTTGTCAATATATCACATAACCAGCAGCTTAATTGCCACAGTAAAAATTACACAAAAATAAATGTACCGGTAGTCTATATAATTATCAGGGTGCGAAATCGGAAAGAAATGGTGGAGGGAGAAGGATTACAGGGCTTAATTAGTAATCCCAGCACTCTACATCAAATACTACAGCTTTTAATCACGCTAGCAGCACAATAAACTTAATAAAGAAAGGGAAGTAGATCCAGGCCAAACTGCACTTTAAGCCAAACCAATTTCACTCCTCAGATCCACATTAAAGTTAACACAACTAAAAACCTACTCAAAATATACTCTCCCCACAGTTTTACAACTATTAAGCGAACTATTCGCACCCAGAACCGAAAAACCCTGAAATAGGATCAAATTTAAAAACGCTATGGCCTAGCCGATCACGTCTGCTTCAGCACCACCGCATATGTATACTAAACTTCACAATAACTTCAAAATTACGGCTAAGTGACCTGTCTGCCTGAGAAGTAAAGGTATTACCGACTTGCCTGGGATGATGGGTCACCAAACCGGTACCAGTACTTGAAACTAAGATTTTACACTTTAAATACGGTAACCAAATTCAGCCCATTTTACAACTACAAGAAACACAAAATATTTAATGCCAGTGGCCTATATGTATAACATCAAACTACTACTGTTTATTTCAGGTAGTTCTCGGTGGGGAGTATATAATTTTCCTTTCTCCTGTAAGTAAATTTCCTTCTCCTCCAGAAAAAAATGTAAATTATAAATGGGCATGGCGTCAATGAATAAGACGAGCGCTCTACGGGCCACGTGGTCCACGAGCAATATTGCACCATGCGCTCGCTGCCATCTTGCTATACCTCCTGTCATCGTCTATTCGGCTTACTGCTGCCTTAGCTATCAGCCATCCATGTATAGAGGCTTGCAGACTGGACTATAAAAGGCTACATGTACAGTATATAGCCTATATAACATTGCAGTGAATATAATGACTAGGCCTATCGGTTCCCCTTAAGTCATTCACAAAATTGAATTCAATGCATATTGCATCAAGAAACGCTTCAATCGGTTTACTGATTGGTAGGCTATTTGTGTAACACATGAATTAATCCACAAATTAATATTGTTCATTTGAGACTTTTTCTTTCTTCTATGGATGTTTTTGGATGGGCTATATAATATCACAGTAAGAGGGGGGGGGGGGGGGGGGCATACACAAAGATCTTACTGCTTACTGTGCTTAGGGTAAATTGTGAACTTCCGAGATGGTGGATTTGTTCTGATGTAAGTTACTGGCTAGTGGCATTCTCCACTTCAAATAACATCTAATATTAGTTCCAGTTTATATATTTATTCTAAATGCACTTTTGTGCATTCATTAAAGCAGCATTATCCTAATATCGAGGCTACAGTGGCATTCAGCCCAGGGGGTGAGGCCTGTTACACACATCCAGGCCAATTAGGAAAGTAATAATATTGTATTATTAGTATTAATAACAATGGAATTAAAGTGATCGGGTAACTTAGTTTATCCACACTACACTTGTCCCCTCCTTCTATGAGCAGCAAAAGTTATATATGTGCATGCTTAACATTGTAACCTAGAGAGTAGCTGTTTACTGTCCTTGTCACAAGTTGTTGCTTCAACATCTTTATTATGAGATGTATGTGTAACGACTATTTAGGTACACAATGTAATTTGTTGTAAGGAATTCACCTTCTGTGGTCTCGGGGTATAGATGTGCCGTGCGAGCCATAGAGTAGCAGCGCTGCACAGTCAATTGGCTACACCTGTTCATATTGTAACTTCATATCCCGAGGTCCTGGCTCTGCCAAGACGTTTAATTTTTGTCTGAGGGTTAAAACGGGATACACTCAGCCTCGTGAGGCAGAGCTGAGGAGAGATGTGTTCAAAGTCTCATCTCAACCATCCTAGAAAATGGTTTTCTGTGGTTTCCCTCTTATACCCCAGGCAAATGTTAGGATATTTCCTAAATTAAGGTCACAGCTGCCTCCTTCCAAATTCTAGTCTCCATTACAAATACACACACACCTCAGCCATCACAATGTAATGGATAATCAGACATATCCCATATACACTTTCCAAGTACCATAAAGCCACATGACCACGATGTCACAAAGCCCCTACAACATTATTAGGATTTTAATTGTATTTTTCTCTTACGGATTTGCAATATGCGTGGCTCTACCATGTGATGACAATTATCTACTGGGACAATGTCCTGATGAAATTAAATATTACTCTTTTCATGAAAATGTTCTGTGGATTTTATTATCTGTAAAAACTAAGAAAGAAGAATATAATATGAACATATAAACATACTTATTTTTGTCCTCATTTTTTCCTTCAGAATTCTGTTTCCTTCCAGTATCGTATCTCATTCAACAGCGGTTAATAAGTTCATATTTTATAGGGAGTGCATGGTTTGTATTGGTTTATTACATTCTTCTTAGATTACTGTGCTCCCACAACACTGGTGGCAACTAAATCTCTCTTCTACCTGTCTGATATTAGAACTTTAGTACTGTGTAGTAGGTGAATGACTTTCTAGTGTTACAAGGCCATGGGTTCAAAGGCCGAACTCAGCTGAGACTTATGGAAGGAAATCTCGAAGACACCAGTTCATCTCGCATGACATCCTCTGCAAAAGTAACCTTTAAGCACTGCCATTAAAAAAATATAAACTATAAAAGAAATGTTAATGATAGAAAAACTATCATGAATAAAACATATAATACTAGAAAAATTAAGAGAGGGGACATGGGGAGAAAAGTGGGGGGGAGTACTATGCAACTGCCGTGGTACAGGTTTCAAATAATAATAATAATAATAATAATAAAGGATATCCTGCGTCCTATCCTTCCCCCTAACCCTGTATCCCTCTCTTTGTAACTACATGTAGTAATATGATTTATGTCAATAAAATGTATTTATTCACTGTTCCTATTGTTCTGTTTTACGCAAGGTCAGATATCAAAACTAAAGATTTCAGGCTGGTATTTCTACTATATTAATAGTAATAATCCATTATTATGAGCCTTTGTTTTGATATCTGCTCTTAAATAAAATAGAACAAAAGGAACAGGAATAAATAAAATACGCCGACATATATCATATTACTACGTGTAAATACAAAGGGAGCGGTACAGGGTCAGGGGGGGGGGGGGTAGCGGGGTACCAGTACGCGATTAAATAAAATTCAAATCGCCCGCGCTTAACTAGGCTGGTGGATGACGTAACCCTGACGGTTGTAATCGGAATCAAATTTTAAGCCTGAGTAACCTTTCTCCCCTATATTCTTTGGTCCTCTGCTTTTCTTGATAAAATGGGATAGTCATTCCGAATCTGCACCCAAAAAATTTCAAGAGACTTCGACTTAAATTCATGTCGAAGTATTCTGTCACTTGCAAGTTCTATTAAAGGTGGCTTCGGTGGCGTAGTCGGTAACATGCTGAGCTTCTACGCCCAAGATCGCGGATTCAAATCCGGCCGAAGTCGTCGGATTTTTTAAGAGCGTTAAAAGTCCCTAGTATGCCTTCCTTCGGAGGGGAAGTAAAGCAGTCGGTCCCATGTCATAGATTTATGACATGTTAAAGAACCTTCCACTAATTACACCTGTGTGAAGCTAAATTGTATAGGTTAAGAATGTAAACAACGCTCTTAGGTTCCTACGTTCGTTGCCAAGAGCCGACTGCGGTGGTGTCTGGTAGCTAAGTTCTGAACTAGTAGTCGTTGACGGTGGCATTTGGCGGCAAAAGTAGGAACTACTTGAAAAATTCAAGTCTGCAGTCCTTACTTGAATTAAAAAACAGATAACACACACTATTACAGTCATCACAATTAACACCGGTTGTCAGACAGATTCTACACACACCCAAAGTACACGGGGCTACATGACCGCGTTGTTGCAGCCCCTAAACTTAAGAACCAATCAACCAGAGTTCTATTAGTTCCTCCTGTTCTGCCGTTGACAGGTGGGCTGTTACGTTCGTTTCAAACGGACTGCGAATCCAGTCATTCTCAGTTGAAGTTTGTGGAAATCTATCCTCGAATTTTTGACGAAGGTTTTGGAGGTGTTCTACGACAATTCCACTAATTTGACAAATATCTAACTCATTTTCTTCCAGGAATTCATTCAGCCAATGAAACATCTCACAGTTACCTTTGTACTGGCTGCGTGGCTCAGCGGGTAACGTTCCCGCTTGCTGGGTCCAAGGTTGCAGGTTCGTATCCTGGCTCAGTCAGCTGGCATTTGAGGGTGCGCAAATGCGAGGGAGCCGTGTCAGTAGATTTACTGGTGCGTTAAAGATCCCCTTCGGGGCAACATTCCGGCACCCCGGCGTCTCTAAAAGCCAGAGTAGATAAAAGGGACGTAAAACCAATAACATTATCATCATCCGTATTATTATTATTATTATTAGTTACCTTTGTCCATCTGAGCTCTCCAAAGTTCACGTTTTCTATTAAAAGCAAGCACTTTGTCGCTTAGAATGAAAATATTACTATTTCGTCCTTGAAGTGGCACGTTAAGTTCATTCAGTTTTTCAAATACGTCAGCCAAGTAGCACAGTATTAGAAGCCATTTCTCATCCAGAAACAGGGTTGCGAGTGTAGCGAGTGTAGGACTGCTGTTCAATAGGAAAATACGAAGTTCATTCTTCAACTCCACAACGCGACCACGAGACAGCCAACGTACCTCCGTGTGCAATAGAAGCGAATCATGTGTAGATCCCATTTTCTCGCAAAGAATGGAAAATAGCCGACTGTTTAAAGCTCTTGCTTTCACAAAATGTACAACACTAATTCCATTCGTTCGGCACTTTATTGACTTCCGGTTGTAGTACTTTTGAAGCCAATACCTCCCTGTGTATCATGCAGTGTGTGAATTTTACAGAATTAGTAACAGCACTCACTCTTGCTCTGAAACCCTTCTTAGTTCCAGTAAATGCGGACGCCCCATCAGTACATATACCAACACAATTTGTCCATGAGAGATTGTTGTCAATAAAAATGGAATTCACAAGAAAAAAAATCTTCGCCTGTAGTCCGCCCTTCCAGAGCTTTACAAAATAGAAAATCCTCGTGCATTTCATTTTCATGACAGAAGAGTACAAAAACAAGAAGCTGGGCACTGTTTACGAAATCAGTACTGTCACGAAGTTGCAGGGCAAATTTTGGCCTATCATGAAGACGTGGTAGCAACTGATTTTTTATGTCAGAGGCTATTACATCAATACGACGAGTTACTGTATCATTTGAGAGCGGTATCGACTTCAAACACTCGCCGAACTTTCCTCCATGCATGATCGTGCACATTTTCACGGCTGCAGGAAGAAGTAATTTCTCACCAATAATATGTGGCGATTTGGATTTTGCAATGAAATAGGATACCTCCAAGGAAGCTCTTACCGCTTTCTTAGGAACTGTTGCGTGCTTTTCTAGGAATCGAACATTTAATAAAGGTTTACTTACACAGTCTGGATGTTTAGTCTGCAAGTGTCTCGTAAGTTTCACAGGCTTCGAACTGTCGTTTGCTAAAATCTCCAAACAAAGAACGCATTGTGGTAGTTCCTATTATTATTCGAAATAATGCTGGTAAAGCCTAATGGCAGATAATCGTCTTGATATTTACGCACTTGCACTTTGTGTGTAGAATTGATAATCCTGATGGGAGCAGAAGTAGACGCGGAAGAACAATGGACTTTGTTTAAATTCGAACCTTGTTCTTTTTCCGAAGGAGGGCAAGCACTATCACTTTCATGGGGTCTCTTTTTACCACTTCTAATAAGCCACTTATCCATAGGTAATGGCGTCACTCGTATCAGTTTATTGTAAAGTTGGCTAACCAAGGCTAGTAAACTACAGAGGTTGCCTCAATATGGAGCTCTTAGGCGAGGGGTTCGCGGAGGGAATGGAAAGGACGTGACGTCACACGTTTCCTCGTAGCGCGCGAGGCGCAAGATATGCAAGGAAAGTCAGCTTTCCCACACATTATATTCTAAGGATTGCAGTGGTTTAAACACGTGTTTTAAGCCCTTTTGTTTATAATCATGCCAGGCCAAAGATGTGCTGTGGCAGTTTGTCACAGTTATTATAAAGTTGTCGTTTTTCACGATGCCTAAAGACGCATGCATTCGCAATCAGTGGATTGCTGCATGTAGGCGAAAATATCATTGCAACCCTCAAACAAGTAGGATAATTATGTTCCCTCCACTTTAAGAGTGAAGACTTCGAATTAGACTACAGGGCCGAATTGCTTAATATAAAGCTTAGATTCCCAAGGAATCTAAAACCAAATGGTAAGTGAGCCTAGCTGGCCTACTCTTTTAGTTTTGATGACCTGCTAGGATGATTTTAAATCTGTTAATATTTTTGTCATATTTCGTACATGTTATCTGGGGCGTATATACATTTTTTCGAGGGGGGGCTGACTATCGTGGAAAATTGTGAGTACTTAATGAATTTTCTATTATAGCCTATGGAGTATGAATGGAAAATATCTAAACGGGCTACTTGTCAATTTATAAAGCAGAAACGTAAACACTCATTTCTTTTACAAATTGATAATTATTTCTTAAAAGTAGACTACTGTGAAATACATTGTATGTTGTACCCAAGTTGGCTTTTTTCGGGGGGGGGGGGGATCTGGAGCGCCCTCAGCCCCCACTCCCCCTTATATACGCCCATGCATGATATTTTGTTTTTGGACTAGATGGAAAATTTCATGAGTAATTCTCTTTGCATTGGTAAAAATTCTTTGCAAATATTCCAGAAAGCAGTCATCATTTCAATAAAATCCCTCCGACTTCTGTACCAAGATATGGCCCGTAGGCATAATACAAAGTACATTCTCACACATAGGCTAAATCAAGATGTACTGGAAAACCTCTTTTCACAATTGCGAACCCGTGGTGGCTTACACGATCATCCTTCTTCCCTTAACTGCATTTACAGACTGAGGATGATTATTTTAGGAAAAAATCCAGAAGTTGTTCAAAAGCAAACAAACGCTGCTGTTCCAGATTCAGATGAATGTGCAGTTGTTAAAGCACTAAACAAAGCTGGCATAGTGTCTGAATCAAGTAACGTGCTTCCAGAACGAACCTTAGGGAGCAATGAGCAACCCGAGTCCTTCATTGTCAATATCATGGAACAAAGTGAGGAAGATGGCAAGGCTTATGTTGCAGGTTATGTAGCCCACAAGTTTCAAGATAAATTTCCACAACTTGGAAACTTAACCTATGGAATGCAAACTCAACACGATTATGCCTTACCAACCTGGATTAAACACTTGTCGAACGGTGGTATGACCGATCCCTCATAAACTTGGCTAAACCAGTTCCGGCACATTTCAGCAAAATTCGTCACATTTCACGGAAAATACGGATTTCAACGAGGCAAGAACGTTCTAAGAAGAACGAAAGATTTTGTGTAGAGAGAAATTCCTGACGTACCGTCTGGTGGGGTTGAGGCAGCTGTGATAACAATTTTCTTCATCAGAATGAAACAGTCCAATTCTATCTTGCATAAGAAGTGGTTATTGGAAGTCACTAACACCCACGATACTGCTACCGAGTCTAGGCGAATTTCCAATAAATTCAAGATCACAACAAAAAATGTAAGTAGGCTACATTATTTTATCACCCATTTACCAATAATTTCACGAGAATAAACTGTTCTTTGCGTACTCAACAGCTGATGTTGACAGTTTCGTTACGTTCCCCACATGGCGCGTTTGGTATCTTGTGACGTCATCCGCCTTGTGAGCGTTGATTGGTGAGTGAAAATTGAGGCAACCTCTGTAGTTTATAAGCCTTGTTGGCTAACCACGCACTAGAATTCACCTGTTCACTCACTGTCTTTGGACTGGAAAGGCCTAGCTGAATTCGTATCGGCAACGCCAACGGCCTTGGAATCCATTCTTGAAAGGAAGTGGCGATCACATTGTCAAGCGGCTTATTGTCATTAAGCGGGTGGCCAGTGAAAGGGAGCAGTGTGGGAAATGTTACTCGCCACCTTTTCTCAGGATTCCTGCTGGCAGGATCTACTGGTCAGTTCTTGTGAAATAAGACAGCAAAGGAACGAGTTGATTATTCTTGAATGGTCTTGGGAGCTACCTGCCTATGATAGGTTCATGAGTATAAGGATAGTAATATTAATTACAGAATATGAAATATAAATATTTCAATCAAAGCCTGCGCCCCCCATTATCACTCTCTGCGCCCCCTCCCCCCAAAATAGTTCAATCATGAGTTAAAAAGATTATAAGTTAAATGTTAATTAACTTTGACCCTGGAGGTTGTTTTTTTTTTTTTTTTTTTTCATAACATGATGAAACACAGAGAGCTGAGATGATAGAAAAAATGCATTACGGTAATTGTAAAATTCCCTTTTAACACTTGAGATGGTACGGTCGATAGCATCGGGTTCATTCATTATCACTCGGTATCTTAGTGACTACTTAAGCTTACCTCCCTTCCCTCAATATACATTTGCATGGGGGGCCGATAACCTCGATGTTAGGCCCCTTAAAACAACAATTATCATCGTCATCATCACATTTGCATGGACTCGTCATTTGCCGGTTACGGTTGGGTCGGGCGATTGTACGTTCTATAGGTGTATTGCCAGCCATTGTTAGTAGAAGGCCAAGGGAACTTCTAACTCACAACTTTTTGATCCCTCCTCGTACCGGTCTCTAACTTGATATCTCGCGAACCAATGGTCGGATTTGGACATATGAGGTGTCAAATTACTCGGGGTGACGCCCCCTCTCCTATAAGCCAATATAAAAGCTTATGGTAAGTCACTCCATCATCAGAACAGTTGTAACCGTTATAGTGTGCAAATCATACTGACAGGTCAGTTACTACTATGGACGTTACTACAACCAACAACGGTAAACAACGTGCACTCTATCAAGGCTACTCTTAAAACTATAATCGACAGAATGTGGATGGAATAATATTCTGGCGATGCTCAAAAGAGAGGTCAAAAAATGTCGAGGCAATTTCAAGAGTAAAAATTGTGAGCTTTTTAGTGTGAGTATTCATCAATGTAGTGCTCTAAACGAACCACGGTTGCTGTTAACAAAAAATCATCAAAATGCTAAAAAGCAAGTTCGAGAAAACTATATTGCTGCTCAAGATAGTGCATTGTTTGTTAAAAAGCACATGTCATGTCCCCAAAAGGTTATGTTAGAACAGTTGTCAACGTCCAAGAAACCCTCAACACTATCAAAGTCAACACAGGCTATGCAAAACATGGTATTGCAAAAAAATCAAAAAGGACTATAGAGCGTCTCAACCTTAAAAGACAGTATGGAATCAAATGTAGTATTTGCCTCTCACTCGCACTCCTATGTCCTGCAATTAGCTTCGTCCTCTTCTACCCCGGCGATGTTGCCATTTCCCAATAATTGAAAGTGAGAAATCTAAGAAAATGTTTGCGAGGTATTATAGAGAATTTCCCGCTCTTTATGATGGTGTAAAACAAAAGCCATAAATAATTAACACATGGCCCATTTTTTACAATTACAATATTTTAGCGCGAATCTATATTTTTGCATTCATAAAACTTATCACGCCATAGATAATGAACTAATGATCGCAAGATATCAAGAATTTATTTTTAGATTGCTTGATGTTGGTAGAAGATAGCCTACTTCTCAGGTCAGTAATTATTTTCATAATAAGAAAGTTATGATTTTTTTCTTAAATGTTACTTGAAAAATCTGGGATGGTGTCACATAAAAGTTAGCTAGCGAGAAAGTTTTTTGCTGTTGACTTTACGTTGGTGACTAAGCGAGAAGAAATGTTCATTAATGTCTGAAATAGTTTTTAAAACAAACCAGAGCTCAATATTAGGTAGCATTCATAAGTTATAGCACTTCGCTTAGTCCTCCCGCTCAGCGCTGACGCACCGGAACTTTGTTTACTAACGTTGGCCGCAGGCTATCTCCCCCGACTACGTTTGAAGGAGGGTAGGTGATGATGTGAAGTAAAACTATGAAATGAAGTGGATTTTGTGTTCTTTATAAATTGTCCGCCTCGCTGCGTTCTTGGCTGTCACTGTGCTGTCACTGTGGAGGCCCGGGTTTGAATCCCGGCTCTGCCAAGAAATGTAATTCTGGTCTGAGGGCTGGAACGGGGTGTACTCAACTCCATGAGACAAAACTGAGAAGAGGCGGGTTCGATTCCTACCTCAGCCATCCTCGAAGTGGTTTCCGTAGTTTGCCTTTGTTTGTCCCGGGAATTAACAAGGGTTCGTTAATGGTGCAGAGTTAACGTTTCTGTGCCAAAAAGAACACGGTAGACACACACGACAAAATGACAGGTGAACTATATGAAAAGTGGTTCGCCGAGCAATATTGTTGCTCAATGTTCGCGAAGGATGTAGCCTAGTAATAGACAATGTAGGCTATCACAGCAGAGAAATATGTTCTTGCTTGTCACCTTACCACACCACCATACCACAGTGAACTTAATCCCATCGAAGTGGTATGGGCGTAAGTGAAGAACTATATAAAATTGAACAACGTCTCGTTCAAGAAACAAGAAATTAATAATTTAATTTCGGTTGCATACCCCCACTTGACCACACAAAATTGGGTAAATTACGTGGACCACAATACAGTATATTATTATTATTATTATGTCTTATTATAATTTATTATAACCTATGATATTCGAGAAAAAGGCCTCATCATATTCATGAATAATTGAATATTATAAATTATTATAATGTGTGCATTAAAATCGCGCTCTGAGCTTCGGTGTATCATAATCTAAATATTGTACCGTATTTCGCTTAAAGGCATGAGGTACTATTATATACAACAAACACATATTTTGGAAATTTCCCGACGCACTGTATATAGTAATAATGATGATGATGATGATTACGATGATGATTATAATGATAGTGATAAAGATGATGATTCTGATCATGATGATTATAATGATAGTGATAGATATAAAGATGATGATCATGATTATGATAGTGATAATGATTAAAAAAACAAGAGGATGACGTTTTTATGCCTATTGTTCGCCGTGGAAAAAAAGATCTACAACAAGCGTTGTGTTTAAAAAACTATAACAAGCAATGGTAAAGACAAAGAGTTGTATTTTGCACGTAAATATTGTAAAAGTACTTACATTAAATAAATAAAAATATTGTATGGATATTGTCTGTATTTTCTTAATTGCTATGCACATGTCCCACTATTAATGCCATTGTTAACCATCAACAGTCTCTGGCTATGTTCAGAAAAAGTGGTCTTAAATAATGCACTTTATTTGTAGTTTTGTGTACCGAGTATCATAATAATACAGTGTCGCCAAGCAATGTTGAGGCAATAGTTATGTCAGGTAAGGGGTTCGAACCCTTGCTTCCTTATACTGAAAATTTGAACTGAAGTCAAACGCCTTAACCGCTCGGCCAACCCAACAGTTACTAATTTAATTAGTCCTGTGGACTTCAGTGTTTACAAAACTTTCCAGTGTACATTGACTCAACCACTTCTTTCTTATTGAATGCAGAATTTTTGGTTTTCCGTAACATTGCGGTTATCAGTCTTGTGGACTGTGTGTTTAACATAGGGTTAAAGGCATCTTAAAATAATTTTAGAAAACCTCTCAGGTATCGTCTAATGGGTTTTAGTAATGAGTCACCATCCGTTGACAACGGCGTTTTTTTTGGTAAACTCTACGTGGCTACCCTAATCGTTTCTAGTAGGCCTATAATGTCCCGGTTTTTTTTTTTTTTAACATGATCACTCAGTTTTTATATAGGCCTGTGTATCTGTTGTATATAAACCAAAATGGCGGGCTGCTCTCTAGAACCCTAATCACTGGTCAAATAACAGGCATAGTCGCCAAATTGTTCCCTGGTAGCTAACTCGTGTCTGGTTAGCAAATTCATATTGCAAGGCCCCTCAAGGCTTAAAACAATAAAGGCGCGGTGCACACTGGAGAAACCCGTTTCGTGAAACGTGAAACTAAAGTTGCTTGCAACAGATAGATAAGAGTAAGGCGCGGTGCACACTGGAGAAACCTGTTTCATGCAACTGGTTCCATGAAATCGGTTTCAAGAAACCAGTTGCATTGGAACATGCACACAGAGGCAACGGTTTTCCATCAGTTAGGATGGTGGGGCCATGACTTTGTCTTGTTGGATTTCATGGCCCCGCCTTCCTAACGAGGAATATGCCTCCAAAGAACAATGAACCCGAACGGTAACTAAATACAATTAAAATTCGGTAACCATGCCTGTAGCCTTCAGGGGCAGATAACCTCGTTGTTCCGCCCTTTAAAACAACAACCACTAGTAGCCTTCGTGTTATGTTCACGTGGTCGCCATATAAACCACTATCGCATCCAAGCAGCATCCCCTATTTGCCAGCCCAAAGAAAGAGTGCCCGGTTCAGCTGACGAAAATCAATAGAAAGGACAAGGACACCCACATAATAAATATATAACATAATACTAACTTAACTAACCTTGCGGATCACGTGAGCAATGAGGTTGCCCGATTCCCCACCCCCTGTTATTCAGGGGCGTATTTAAGAGGGGGGCGCGGGGAGCCCGGGCCGCCCCCGAAATTTTTGTCACATATAATATTTGTTTATGAATGAAAACATTAAAAACTAACATAGTCCACTTATCATGTACTATTGTTACTACGCGACGTATGGCAACGTTGCAAAGCAAGGCGACGGTAGAGCGATGTAAACAGTATGACAATCGGTTAGCTCTGATCTTGTGTGTATTACTCTCCAATGCTTTCGCTCTTATGAACCTACCAAGAACAGCAACAAGTGCCCTTGAAGCAAAAGTTTTCTCCCTAACATTTATACCCTTATCAAACTTTTGTCAATTTGCCTCTCTCTGCAGCTACTGGTACTGCCGAACGGAGTTTGAGTTGGTTGATAACATACCGGTACTTTAGAAATTCTACTTCTGAAAACAGACTCAACGGTCTAGTATTGTTACAGCAGAGACATACATCACTGACGATGTTATAAACCGATTTGGTAATGCTTCAAGAAACCTTGACTTTGTATTATAGTGTAAGTTGTAAATCAAAACAGTAATGATAATTCTTTCCATGGAAACACTATCAAGTAAGCAAGATGATTGTATTAATAAAACGTAACATCAAATGGTCTTAGTTGTGTTTGGCATTTTAACCAAACATAAAACATCACAACAAATTGGTTGAAAAAGTGATGAAAGATAGCCTTAAAACTCATCATTTTGCACCAAATTATATAAAAGTTTCCCGGGGAGAACTCCGGATCCCCTATTCTTTGGGGCCTATACCATGCCCACTAACTCCCGATTGGGTACCCCGCAAAATAAAACTCTATATACGCTCCTGCTGTTTTTACAAGTTACAATTTACATGTCTTGTAAACACCAAGGTTCGTAATGTCCAACCAACAGCAGGCCACGTTTTTTATTTCCAAGTTCGCACTTCATCCTTTAATAGCAAGTTCATATATTTACGTAAAAGACGCGAGGCATTGGCCAAAGAACAATATTAAAATACATAGGGCTGTGCACTCTGCGTTTCATGAAACTGCTTTTCCGAGTTTCACGAAACCCGGTTTCACGAACCAATGCAACTACAGTTTCATGAAACGCAGTGTGCACAGCCCTATGTTAATCTTATCTATCTGTTGCAAGCAACTTTAGTTTCACGAAACGGGTTTCTCCAGTGTGCACCGCGCCTAACATAGGGCTGTGCCACTGCCATCGTAATGTACAGGCCATCATGCAGCGACTCTTAACGGTTGATCAGCTGATCGGTAGGGGGTAGAGATGGCGACCATTTTGCTTTGTGCTGTGTTGTTTATATCTTTTATGAATGAGTATCCGCGTGAAAAGTGATACTTGAGAACGCTTCTACTTACGTCATCTAGAATGAGGATTATTTATTTTCTGAAACAAATGTTCATTTTGTAGGTAGGTTATTGTATTTACGCAAATTTTGCGTTGCATGTTTGTCATCACACAGAAGGTTATGTTTTCGATGATGATGATAATTGTTGTTTTAAGGAGCCTAACATCTAGGTTATCGGCCCCTAATGAGCTGGGTGATAGCGAAAATAATAATGAAACGGAAACCAGAACGAAAATTAAGTGAGACGGAAAATACTTACAAAAAGGAACTCAGATTGAAACAACTCACAAAATGTTCTTACAAAAGGGAATTTAGAACGAAAAGATTCACAAAAATAATAGATTGAAAAATACCCACAAAATGAAGGCTAGGTTCAAAATACGTACAAAATGCAATGTAGCGTCGAAATACCTACAAAATGCAATTGAAATTCAAAATACTTACAAAATGCAAATGAGATCGAAAATACGTACAAAATGCAATTGAGGTTCAAAATACTGACAAAATGCAATTGAAATTGAAAATACACGATGCAATTCAGATTGAAATATCCCAGTTCCAATCCAAATTATTCACAAAGTGCAATTGAAATTCAAAATACTTACAAAATGCAATTGAAGTTGAAAATGCTTACAAAATGTACGGTAGATTCAAACGACTCATGTGGATTGACAATACTTACAAAATGCAATTTAGATTGAAAATACTTGACAAAATGTAATTTAGATTCAAAATACCCACAAAATGCAATTAAGAATCAAAATATGTGCAAAATGCCCACCAAACAAAATGCAATTTAGATTCAAAATTCGTGCGAAATGCAGTTTTGGTTGAAAATGCTTACAAAATGCAATTGAAATTCAAAATTCTCACTAAAAGTGATACTTGAGAACGCTTCTACTTACGTCATCTAGAATGAGGATTATTTATTTTCTGAAACAAATGTTCATTTTGTAGGTAGGTTATTGTATTTACGCAAATTTTGCGTTGCATGTTTGTCATCACAATTTAGATTGTCAATCTTTACAAAATGCAATTGAAGTTGAAAACAATCGCGAGATGTAATTTAGATCGAAAAAACTTACAAAATGCACCGTAGATTAAAAATACCTTAAAAAAACGCTAAAAGGGAATTTAGATACACGGTGAACCAAGTAACAAAAACAGTGCGGGAATCTTAAAGAGAAAGGAAATATAATGAAAAGAGGAGAGGAAGAGGAGAGGGAAGAGAGGAGAGGGTCCGCCCCAAAGGTAAGGGACAAAAGGGGGAAACGGACCCAGCTGAGGAATCCCTCGGGGTCGCCAACTCCCGAACTCACCAGCCGTGAGCCCCTGAGGGTGTAGCATTATCTAGGGTGCACCAGAAGTGGTGGGGCTACATACACCCTGCCTCCTTAAGGGCCTTGAGCACAAGGCAGGAGGTAAAAGGAAAAGAAAAAGAAGGCTGACCCCTCTCAGAAGGAGGGTGTCAGGAAAGATGAGACAAGGGCGGGAAAGGAAGAGATTCCCTAGGCCTCGGATAACCTAATACCGTCGGGGTCGGAAGAGAACAAGAGTTGACCAAGTGAGGTCGACAGGAAAGAAGACGGAGAGGAGCCCGGCACAAGTAAGTGGAAGCAATGCCGGACTCAGCTGGGGCCCCGTGGTCGCCAATCCACGCCCACTAGAAGTGAGCCCCTGGGGGGGGGGGGGTATGTTTTAGTTAGGACCTCTATATCACTTATAATTTCGACTCATACAAGGTTTTTTGGAATGTAATAAAATGTTGTTAGTTCAGTAAACCTCATTCCCAGGTCGCAGGTATGTCAAAAGTATGTTTATA
This sequence comes from Meconema thalassinum, assembly GCA_946902985.2. Taxonomy (NCBI): domain Eukaryota; kingdom Metazoa; phylum Arthropoda; class Insecta; order Orthoptera; family Tettigoniidae; genus Meconema; species Meconema thalassinum. The sequence goes on from OX336393.1 coordinate 186,004,961, forward strand.
GCAACTACCGGTATTATGAAAGATATGATAATGTGGCTTGCTTCTCCTTCCCCACCACGACAAGTTAAGAAAGCAATGCATACACAACAATCCTAGAAATTATTTGTTCATAACGGGGAATAAAAGAGTGTGTGTTAACATTTCCCTAAAGTAAGATCCCATTCTTCGGGAGAGAAGAGCTAATCGCCTTGAAGGTAGGTTGTTAGTGAATATGGTTTCAATTATTGTAAGAAGTTCCCAAACTTCAGCCTATGCTAGGACTGGAAACATTTCTAATATGATAATGCTGAGGTTAAGTTACGTACCGTAAGTAAATCAGGGAAGCGATATCCAGTATTCAGTATCTACTGAAGTCAGTCCAAGTTACATTATTTGTGAGAATGGTCTCTCGATCAAGCTCAAGTGAATATGGTAATGTTTTCGTGGCAGCATTTGTGTAGGCTACTGTATTTACATTAATGGGATTGTTAGCACCTGGTGTATGTACTGTAGGTTATTGATACCTGATTTCAAAATTACAACCAATTGTAAATTCCTGATGTAAGAAACAAGTTAGATTGAGTCATAGAAAATAAGTGCTGTTAGGATAGGCCCTGTTTAAGTCACCTTGAGGGTGGCTTGTGCATTGATTACAGTTAGAGATAGGTTAAAATGCGCTTTGTCATCCACGAGCAGTTTAGGACGTGATCTGTTGAATAGCCAAGAGTGATGTGGGTTTTTCTCAGGCATCTACCATAAACCTTTTCAAAGCGGTGAACAACGAGAAAATGGCCAAGAATAGATCTTATTCTCGACGTTAAAATACTGCAATTTAGCCCTGTTTGTGTGTTTCAACGTCCTAGTAAATGTACCGGCAATGTACCACTTTGTTCACTCTCAAAATGCCAGCTACATAGGCCAGATACGAACAAGTGGAGCGATAATTAGGCTATGTAGTGGTAACGGTTGGAAGTGCAAATCAGCCCTAAATAGCATTGCTATTTTTCTGTCTTGAAGCGGGAGCGTAATTTATATTAGGTTTGAAAAGTCTGCGTGTGAAGGGAGCTATCTGACTTGCTGCTGCGACTATAACGACCCTAGGCGTGACGTCACAGTAGGAGCCTTACGGCCTGTACATTACGATGGCAGTGGCTGTGCACACTGCGTTTCATGAAACTGCAGTTGCATTGGTTTCGTGAAACTCGGAAAAGCAGTTTCATGAAACGCAGAGTGCACAGCCCTATGTATTTTAATATTATTCTTTGGCCAATGCCTCCCGTCTTTTACGTAAATATATGATGAACTTGCTATTGAAGGATGAAGTGCGAACTTTGAAATCAAAACGTGGCCTGCTGTTGGTTGGACAGTACGAACCTAGGTGTTTACAAGACATGTAAATTGCACCTTGTAAAAACAGCAGGGGCGTATATTGAGTTTTATTTTGCGGGGTACCTAACCGGGAGTTAGTGGGCATGGTATAGGTCCCAAAGAATAGGGGATCCGGAGTTTCCCGGGAAACTTTTATATAATTTGGTGCAAAATGATGAGTTTTAAGGCTATCTTGCATCACTTTTTCAACCAATTTGTTGTGATGTTTTATGTTTGGTTAAAATGTCAATCACAACTAAGACCATTTGATGTTACGTTTTATTAATACAATCATCTTGCTTACTTGATAGTGTTTCCATGGAAAGAATTATCATTACTGTTTTGATTTATAACTTACACTATAATACAAAGTCAAGATTTCTTGAAGCATTACCAAATCGGTTTATAACTTCATCGTCAGTGATGTATGTCTCTGCTGTAACAATACTAGACCGTTGAGTCTGTTTTTAGAAGTAGAATTTCTGAAGTACCGGTATGTTATCAAGCAACTCAAACTCCGTTCGGCAGTACCAGTAGCTGCAGAGAGAGGCAAATTTGACAAAAGTTTGATAAGGGTATAAAAGTTAGGGAGAAAACTTTGTCACACGCTTCAAGGGCACTTGCTGCTGTTCTTGGTAGGTTCATAAGAGCGAAGGCACTGGAGAGTAATACGAGGTTATGTTGTTACACATAAGATCAGAGCTAACTGGTTGTCACACTGTTTACATCGCTCTACCGTCGCCTTGCTTTGCAACGTTGCCATACGTCGCGTAGTAACAATAGTACATGATAAGTAGAAGTTAGTTTTTATATGTGTCAAAAATTTCGGGGTGGCCCGTGCCCCCCGCGTCCCCCTCTTATATACGTCCCTGAATAACAGGTGAGTGGGGAATCGGGCAACCTCATTGCTCACGTGATCCGCAAGGTTAGTTATTTAAGTTAGTATTATGTTATATATTTATTAAGTAGATGTCCTTGTCCTTTCTATTGATTTTCGTCAGCTGAACCTGGCACTCTTTCTTTGGGCTGGCAATTAGGGGATGCTGCTTGGAAGCGATAGTGGTTTATATGGCGATCACGTGAACATAACACGAAGGCTACTGGTGGTTGTTGTTTTAAAGGGCGGAACAACGAGGTTATCTGTTCCTGAAGGCTAAAGGCATGGTTACCGAATTTTAATTGTATTTAGTCACCGTTCGGGTTCATTGTTCATTGGAGGCATAGTCCTCGTTAGGAAGGTGGGGCCATGAAATCCAAGCAGACAAAATCATGGCCCCACCTTCCAAACTGATGGAAAACCGTTGCTTCTGTGTGCATGTTCTAATGCGGCTTCGGTGGCGTAGTCGCTAGCATGCTGAACTGCTATGCTCAAGATAGCGGGTTCAAACCCAGCCAAAGTCGTCGGATTTTTTTAAGAGCGTTAAAATCCTTCAGTATGCCTTCCTTCAGAGGGGAAGTAAAGCCGGCGGTCCCATGTCATAGATTTATGGCATGTAAAAGATCCATTCACAGACTAAACTTGTGTAAAGCAAAATTTGTTAGGTTAGATTTCGTCCGAACGCTCTATCAAAGTTCCAACGTTCACCACTAGGTATCATTGATATCTGGTGGCGAAAGTTGGAACTACTGTAACGTGTTTTTCGAGGGGTTTTTATGCCACTGGCATAAGTCAGTAGGAAGCCATTCTGTATTTATTTACGCGGCAAATTGTTCAGCCAAGAGAATTTTTCATGTTAATTTATTAGTATTATTAATTTATTATAATTATTATTAAGATATTTTCGGAGCATTTTATAAAAATTATAAGCATACAGATAGGTTTTCTATGTCTTAGAAAACACTATCAAGCAAATTATTACGAACGACAATATCATAGAAAATTATGTGATTACGGAATTTTACGGAGTTTCGTCAGTTAGGATATTATGAGAGACATGACTCACTGGAAATTCAGGTACAGGCTGATTCTTGTCAAGAAGTATTACGCAAGCGGGGTTGCAGCGTCAAGAAAAGGCGGATAGTTGGAACGGAAATCGACTTCATCATCCGCGCGCCGTGTGTAATGAGCCAGAGAAGGGGAAGTAGCACGTGGGGAGCAGCCAATCAGTGGAGACCACGTAAGCTGGAAGTCGGTACCGAGGTGGGGAGCCGACGTGTGCATATATCGTTCGGCACGCCGTGGAACGAGGACAATCTGTGTAGAACTTGCCGAGTATGGTTGCACGCGGGAGTCGCTCCGATGTTCCGTGGAGCGAGGACAATCTGTGAAAGACTTGACTAGTTCGGTTGCAAGTGTGTGTCGCTCCGATGTTCCGTGGAGTGGAGAACAATCTGTTTAAAACTTAACCAGTGTGGTTGTACGAGGGTATGGCTCCGATATTAGGACCATAAAGTCACCAAATCTACAAGTATATCATCAAATATCGACGGAGATGACGACGTCCAGGAGACTGTGGGAAGCACACAGCATCATCCAGTACGAGGGAAATGCTTTGGCAATTTCCAGTGGTAAGCGCAAATGACACAGAAGTACGCAATCTCTCGTTTCTCTTTGATTTAAATTCAGTATTTCAGTAACTTCATAGCTTGGGAATAAGAGTAAAATCAATTTATCAGACTCCGTTTTCACGTAATTTTCTATCGGTAATATTAAAATCGCAACGCTCCAATTTAAATTTTAAACTTATTATTATTATTAATTTTGCAATACTTGTTTTATATAATAAATTCATTTCTTTTACAATGCAATCTTTGCTTTCAGTAGGTAGCATTAGATATAGACCAATTCCTTCTCCTGATACAATTGTTTGTTGGGTTAATGATCAAATCATACCACGATCTGAGTGAATAGATTCTTGATGATGTTCTACCAGAGCTAGACGTTGTTAAATACAAATTTAGATTTCAACATTGCGTTGAGGTCTTGGCGCCCAATAAAACAACATAGCTTAGTCAAAGGAAAACAGTTACATTTATCACCCAACAGTGAGGGTCAAACCGTTACACTTGTCGCTCAACGTGAGGGCTAGCAAAACTGTTACATTTGTCGCTACCAACATGGGGCACTAATTAACGTTACACTACTTGAAATTGAACGGAACTAGTAGCTCACCCTTTAGGGTATCCGCTGGAAGCAACTACAGACTCAGGCGAGCCGAACATGTCCTCGGACACTCCCGGCGCTAAAAGCCATACGATAAATATAAATGCAACTGGTTTCTTGAAACCGATTTCATGAAACCAGTTACATGAAACGGGTTTCTCCAGTGTGCACCGCGCTTAGTCTTAACGTATAGTGCAATCATCTGTCTATACCTACATTACTGTGTGTAATTTAATATTAAATAATAAAATCAATAATTTAAAAATCCATTAATAGTCATCTTAAAATCTCTTGCTCATACTCTTCTTTGCCTGTTTGTCATCTCTAGATGAATGCAGTACATTTAGATTTTTCTGTTGGCACAGGCTAGAGTAAAATGTGGCTTTTCACCTACGTCTCAGTCTCACTCATGGCTGTGATTATATGGAAGCTACTGAGGTATGGGTGGTGCTTTGTAATGACATTCAGGGCAAAGTCAGTGCCTGTGGATGCTGTGAAAGGTTCTACTCATAGGGTTAGTACTGCTGTACTGACTCAGTGAGGAAAGCAATGGCAAACTACCTCACTCGTCATATTTCCTAGTACGCCTCAATATTGCGCTGCCTTGGGTTTTTGTGAATATATACCCACATAACCTAACGGCGGTGCTTTTTGAGGATCCAACCAGCCTTCGGGCTGTGTACATAACAGACAGACATGCTCTTCTTTTGCAGTCAGTCAGGTATAATGTTACATAACTGTGTGTAAACCCATTCTTGCTCTTAAAAATGTGTAACATTTCAAAAACATACTTATAAAACTTAAATTTCTACACGGCGTCATGCCAAAAGTTAAAAAAAAATGCCTTGGTAATAAAAGGGTTTGCGCTTTTTCATTCAAGCTAATGTATAACATTAACAAATTATTGGTTTCGAAAATCTCAAGTCAATAAAGGTACAGTCATGTTCAAACAAAATGTATTTGTTTAAATTCTTACAGCACGGTTTACAATAAAAAGACATACGAAAGGTTATAACTAGGGCTCGGATCGATATGCTCGATAAAATCTCCAGATATGCTCGAAAACCATGTGTTTTATGCTCTTTAGATATGCTCGAAATACCTATTATATGCTCGAAAAAAACATATGTGGCTAAATATGCAGAACCTGCTCGAAAAACACCGTTAAAAACTGTAGAAAGGAAAGTGAAAGATATATTTATAAAGAAACATTATTTTCTAATTGCATGCATGATACACTGCGATATACTCGCATTCAAGTTTCAAGTACTGTATAAATACCGTATGAGAAGTTTCCTAATAAAAGTTTAAAATTTCATTTACAAAATGTTCAAGATTAGGCGAGTCAATGAGAAGATCTGCATTGGTCTGTACAACAAGAATTTTTTCTATGTTTTCAGTTTTGAACGATTTTTCTTAAATCAGTCAATAATTCCAATGACAAGAACGATTTTTCGACGTCAACTGAGCCGAGAGGTAAATACTTGAATGATGCTGCTTCTTGTGCAGAGTAGTTCAGAAAATCCTCTGACGATGCAGACTCGCCACGCAACATCCTCTCCAAGTCCAACACTGCACTCCAACCGGGTTTTCGAGCCAGCACGAACTCCAACTTTTGTTTCACGGTTTTTCCAGTCTCTCCAGGCCACGAGTCGGCTTCTTGGATGACTCCTTGTATTGTAGCGACCACTTCAACCAACTCAATCCCTCGCGATTCCAACTTTAGGATGGCCTCAGGAATGACGTTCATGTAGGTTCATGTAAAACACTCAGAGATTCCTTAACTTTAGATATCACGTACTTAGAAATCATAAGAACTCGATAAGTAGGTACGGATACGATTACGAACTGAGAACTGAGATTAGAATTCAAAAACTTCACTTGACCGGGTCAGATCTTCCACCACTCCATGGGAAAAGCCACCTAAACAATACTGGTTCCCAAAATAGGCACACCACTAAAATACATCACAACCCCATTTCAAAGTGAAAGGATGCTTGGGGCTTCGAGAGCTTATCTGACGAGTCGCACTCTTATCCGGCAGAGGCCAATTAGGGTGAGTGAATGACCTCACTAAAGGTTCAAAACTTGCGGTTTTATTATTCGCACCAGATTGGCTTTCCATTAATTATTTCTGTTTTCAAACCTTAAGGAAGGTCAGGGCCCGAATTCGGGGGGATTTCGAAGAAAAACAAACTATTTAGACGAAAACCACAAGAATATGCATTTATATGCTTCTATTCTGAAAACCGCGGTTTTATGCATTTATATGCTCGATAAATTTCAATTCTGTTGGTCCCAGAGAGGTGAAAATACCACCGAAAGGCTTCTTTCGATGTATACTATTCAGGAAAATAATATGCAAATATGCTCGAATACGAGCCCTAGTTATAACTGTTGGTCCGATGTTTGTAATAAATAAAATTCACAAAATCTCTAGTCAATCATTATTTAGTATTAATTAGTTACAAAAAAAAAAGGACGGCCTCCGTGGCTTAGGCGGCAGCACGCCGGCCTCTCACCGCTGGGTCCGTGGTTCAAATCCCGGTCACTCCATGTGAGATCTGTGCTGGACAAAACGGAGGCAGACAGGTTTTTCTCCGGGTACTCCGGTTTTCCCTGTCAACATTTCCTTCCAGCAACACTCTCCACCATCATTTCATTTCATCTGTCATTCATTTAATCATTGCCCCAGATGAGTGCGTCGGGCCTCGGCAGCCGGCATAGTTCATATCCTCGCCGCTAGATGGGGGCTTCATTCATTCCATTCCTGACCCGGTCGGAGACTGGAAGCAGGCTGTGGATTTTCAATTAGTTACCAAACAAGTCGAGTCAATAATCTTTAAGTTTGGACTTTTTGCTAAATGTAAATCTAAAAATTAAAATCTAAAAATAAAAACATAGTAAAGGGAATCACTTGTCCAAATCCGATTATTGGTTTATAATATCTCAGGTCAATATCCTTGCCGTTTTGGGTATTTTGGATAAATTTATGAGCCATGGGAAAGAGGGCGTCATGCCGAGTCCTATAACACCTCACACGTCAAAATCCCATGATTAGTTTATAAAATCATAGGTCAATGTCCTTAACATTAGTTTATAAAATCTCAGGCTAATGACCTTGCCGTTTTGGGTCTTTTGGGTAAATGAGTGGGCCATAGGAAAGAGGACTTCAAGCCAAGTCATTCAACACCTATCAGTCCAAATCCAATCATTGGTTTATAGAATCTCAGGTCGATGACCTTGTCGTTTTGAGCATTTTGGGTAAATGAGTAGGCCTTAGAAAATAGAGTGTCACCCCGAGTCCTACGACACGTCACAAGTCCAAATCCGATCATTGGTTTTTGAATCTCAAGTCAAAGACCTTGCCGTTTTGGATCTTTTGGGTAAATTAATTTGCCATGGGAAAGGGGGCATCAGCCCGAGTCCTATGACACCTCACTTTACCCTCTCCGATTATTAGTTTATAAAATCTCAGGTCAATGATCTTGCCGTTATGGGTATTTTGGGTAAATTCATTGGCAATGGGAAAGGGTTAACAATCCTGAGTTCTATGACACCTGACACAAGTCCTTAGCATTAATGGTTAGCGAGATATTAAAAAGCAGATGACCTATTAGTTTTGGGTCTTTTGGATAAATTAGGGGGCTATATGAAAAAGGGGGCATCACCCCAAGTCCTAGGACACCTCATATGTCCAAATCCGATCATTGGTTATCGAGATATTAAAAAGCCGATGACCTATTAGTTTTGGGTCGGTACGAGGAAGGATCAATGTTTTTTAAATAACTCATCCATAAATAATCTTTAGAAAGCCCACCATCTTACAAAAGCCGCGAGTGCGCATGCGTACAAAACAAAACAAAAATGTTAATTCATAGTAAAGTAAAGCTTTATTCCTGTCAAAATGCAGAGCAAAGTTTACTAAAAAGATTACCCCCGGGTAAGGGTAGTTCTTATTTTTGGGGAGGAAATAGGTCATTTATATGAAAGGGGGCGTCAACCCGAGTCATTTGACACCTCATATGTCCAAATCCGACCACTGGTTCGGGAGATAACATGTTAGAGGCCGGTACGAGGAAGGATCAAAAAGTTGTGCGTTAGAAGTTCCCTTGGCCCTCTACTATTGTGGTTTGTCGAACTTGTCTTTAAGACCGTGCGCGCCTCCTCAGTTTGGTTGACCCGGTCAAATATACCAAATACAAATACACACTACGGTCTCGTGAGTCAGTTGTGCAAACCACGTCTCAGATATTGGCATTGACGATGACTAGGAGCCTAGTAAATGTGAGTGAACGACAACTAATATGGAAAAATGGTAGACACTTTTGTTTTGTTGATTGTTTCACATGTGTGCGACTTCTGGAAACTGATATGTTTTACTGATTATAGAAACGCACTAGTTATAAAATCCATGTTAAAAATACAGTTGTGTGTGCGGGTATGGTATATGTTTGTATATTTCTTCAACCCAGTCTAATAAATGAGGAGAAACCAAGACACTTTAAGTACTATTTTTAATTGTACAAAAAACAAGATGTTCAGTATAGAATATACAGTCTAATTTATCTTAATAGTTATACCTATTTGACCTTATCAGGGAGTATAATTAAGTGTTCCTGTGACGAACGTTAAGAGTTGTACCCTATATAAGACTCCTAATTGACTAAATTTCGTTGTAATTCCTCTTATGCACCCAGAGGATTTCATTGGAACATTGGAAAAGTACGCCCATCCACCATCTTCAATGTATGGAATCGTTTATCCTGCACCTTCTGCAGAGAAACCCTTGTAGGCGTATGGGAGACTACATATTTGCTGCATTTCGTTATTGTAACTGCAATAAATAATGCATTGTTGATATTAATGTCTCACATATTCAAATTGGCGGCTGCGTGATATAATATACACAGTAATATTCTTAAGATCAATGCCAGCAAGGTATCTTATCAGTTTCTCGAGTTTTATAAAGTTTCGCGTTAATGAGCAATCGGATTCTGAGTTCTTGATTTTGAAGTTTCAATAGCAAGTTCATGCTCAGTCACCATCCGGAATATACGGCGGGAGTGTTCTATTGCCTTCGGCGCATATACGGTAATACATTAATGCTAAATTGAGACAATGTAGCTATCAAATATACTGTATCGAGTGATTTGTTTGTATATTTTATAATGTCAAAATGGCCGCTGCGCCCTATGTTCAGAATGACACCACTATGAATAATGGTAGCGAGTTCTTTTGTATTGTACTCCAATTACACTAAATTTCATGTTAATTGTGCTATTGTATTGTTGAATATATGGTCAGGTCTTAACAATACGCCAAGAATGGAGTCGGAGTTCTTTTGAGTTGCTCTACGAAAGCCACTTACAAGATTCTACATTGCTCCTAAATTTCGTTGCATCTTAAGAATGATTTGAGTTATTCATTATCATATTCTAATTTTCAAGATGGCCCTCGCGCGTTGCATTGAGTATGTTACACTTGTGGCTCATTTCATCGAGTCCCTTATACGATACTGTATTTCTTACCAAGTTTCGTTTTAAGTACGCAATTACAGTCTGAATGATTCAATATTACGCACAGCCGTCATTAAAAATATATAATGCCCCTGGTATTTTGGTTTGAGCATACGATACGCCACATAGGTTTCTATCATACAGTACCACTAATTTTCGTTCCGTATCATAGTTGTTTACTTCTAAATTACGAAGTTTCAGGATGGCCGCTGCGCGCTATATTCAATGTGATAAGTTTATCACTAACGCTACTGACGCATCTTATATAATACACCTCTTCTACCAAGTTCCACCTTAATTGTGCAATAACCTGAGTTACTAATTTGTTGGCCTATACTTAAATACACTGCTGGAAAAAAAATAGGTCACCCTTTTAGAGGTTACCAATTCACTCAAGATTTATTGTGGCAACAGTGCATATGGAGTACATGAAATGATTAAATATACAGATCAATAGGTCAAGCGGTTCAGATATACCAGGTATCGACCCATGCTGAAACATCCATATTAGTACGAGGTGTAGCCTCCACGGGCGGCAATGCAGGCACTGACTCTTGCAACCAGTCGATCATACAGATGGTGAATACTGTCTTGGGATACGTTATTCCACACCTGCTCGACCTGTTCACACAGTTCTGTAAGAGTTGTGGGTGGACGAGTCGCACGAGTCACTTTTCGACCCATCATGTTCCACACGTGCTCGATTGGCGATAAGTCCGGCGATCGTGCTGGCCAGGGAAGTTGATGCACGTCTTGCAGTGCACGTTGAGTAGCACGAGCAGTGTGCGGGCGAGCATTACCCTGTAGGAACAATCCATCCCCTTTCTGTTGCAAGAACGGCAAAAGAACGGGTCTAACAACATCCTGCACGTACCGAGCGCTGGTTAGCGTTCCCGCCACAAACAAAGGCCTGGGGTGGGGCCGGTGTGTCTTGGACGAATGCACTCTACGACACAGCGCTCACCAGGTCTACGTCGAACGCGCCAACGACCATCACTTGCGTGCAGGCAGAATCTGCTTTCATCGCTGAAGACCACGGCGCGACATTCCATCTTCCAAGTGATCCTCTGACCGCACCAGTCGAGCCGTGCACGTCGATGCCGTGGCGTGAGTGGACGTTGGGATAGAGGTGTGAGTGCCCGTAGTCCCACTAACAGTAACCGGTTCGCAACAGTTCGTGTTGACACTTCTGGGCTCACAAACCCTAGTATCTGTACTGTGATAACTGTACGATCTGCCACTGCTGCCCATACAATACGACGATCCTGGCGGACGTCCGTGCTGCGTGGACGTCCAGAACCTCGTCTACGGGGTTAGAATGTTCACGTGACCACTGATACCAGCATCGTTGCACAACGGACACAGCACGTCCAACTTGTGAGGCAATTCTCCGAAAGGACCATCCCGACACTCGGAAGGCCACAATTTGACCCCTTTCAAACTCGCTCAGTTGGCTGTAGGAAGTAGTCTTGCGCATAATAGTTCGCGGCTGGGAGCGATCAGTTTAGTTCGCAGCTCCTTAGCGAACTAGTTCGCTCTTTTAGTTCGTTAGTTCCCATCTTGAAGACAGATCGTTCGGTCGCCTTGCTACTGCACGCACTCCTCGTTTTTTATAGCAGCCTGTCACCACTCATTACTCGTCAGGCACTGGTGCGCATAGTAGTTCGCGGATGGGAGCGATCAGTTTAGTTCGCACATTCGCAGCTCCTTAACGAACTAGGTCGCTCTTCTAGTTCGTTAGTTCCCATCACGAGTTCCCTGAAAGACAGATCGTTCACTCGCGTTGCTACTGCTACTGCACGCGCTCTTTTGCTTGTTATAGCAGTTTCTTTATAACGATCAGTGCAGCCAATGCCTGGGTTATTACCCGTATTTTGGGTAATTAAACATCAAATGGGAAAATAAATCAGTAGCCTAATTTACACAAAATGTAAAATGGCATATTCAGCTATTCTGTTCTTATTTTTTACTTTACATACATTGTAAGCGTACTCGTAGTATTTTAATTTTTAAATGGATTTGTTATATTTTTAAATTCTTTATTTTGTCTTTCAATTGTTATTTGGATGAAATCGTGTTTTGTTTTCATTTGCCGGGTTAAATTTCCGTTTGAAGAAATATTGCTTATAGAATATTCTCAATACGTTTATTTTAGTAAATAAAAATACCATTATATATGCCATGGTAACAAAAATACTTCTACTATTGGGTAAATGTTAAGTAGGCTATGCCGCACAAGCAATATTACCAATATTAATAACCCTTTATGGGATAGTGGTCTCTTTATTAACCACCTGTCATAAGGACAGTTTATGCTTTCGAAGATGCTGATAGTTGAATCTTTCAGCCAAATTTCTGAGAATTTTCCTGCCGAAGTGAAATATTAAATAAATTCCGTACGTATCTACTGTGCCCAGTTATATCCCTGCCGGTGAGCTACGTTATTACTTCCAGGTAAGGTATACCGTACACAGACTGTAAAAGCATCACCAAAGTCATTTCTCAAATTGGCAAATCAACAATTGTGTGGCAAGCACTAATGAGTGTGCCGAGTGCATTATGCCGAGCCCCACACTGTGAGGTAATGACTTATGAATAGGAGAAGAGGAGTTGACGGCTCGAATTCTCAGAAATATAACTGTCCTCACCGGCAGAGATATAATGCGAACACTGTACTTGACGTAATGTACGGTATTGGATAAAATTTCAAACGATTTAAAAGTAAAATCATTAACAAGTCAAGTGTAAAAATGAAATATAATATGAATGTAGAAATAAAAATTATAAAAATGAAATTGCAATAATAAAAGAAATATATAAATTTAAATAAGAAACTTAACTATAAAAGATTATAAAAATAATTGTGAAAATCAATTTGAAATTAGTTAATTAAATAATTCAATAAAAATATCAAAATTAAATCTATCTTATAAGAACATAAATTGAAAATTAAAAACAAATACATAAACAATAAAATTAGAGAAACAAAAAAACATTATTAATAATAATTATAATAATTAATATAAATTAAAATGTAAAAAACACTTAAAAGTAAAACAAAATAGGTTTGCCCTATAAAGTGTTAAGAAAAGTAATACTAACACACACTTCTAATTTGTTACCTAACAATTAGGCACAGTGAAAATAACAATGACACTTGAGTGAGATCGTATGCTAAAGCATCTTGTTTGTTCTTTACCTATCATTCGTTAATATAATTAACTTACATATTGCTATGCAAGAAAGTTAATTTGGACACTTTGTTCGTCGATAATAGAGTTCTTAGATCATTGAGGATTTGTCCCGTCGCCGAAAAAACGCGTTCGCAGGGTACTGATGTCGCTACTATGCAAAATCTCTTTAACACATAGGTGTAAACATGAGGATATAACTGGCGACACTCGTGCCACCATTGAAGGGGATCTTTATGTCGATCTAAATAATCTTCCTTGAGGTATTGATCGAATTCGCGAATACCAGCAGCAAGTTGGTTCTCTGGTCTATTATTTTTTGTAATTTCTTGGTCAAACTCAGCCCATATACTGCTGATACTAGAACTAGACACGGATGAGGTGCTGGGAGTAGGAGAAGCCACTGAAATATCTTGATTCTCCATTTGAAGTAATTGCACTCTGCCGATTTTATTTCTGAGGCCTTGTATTGCAACTTCACAAGCTCTTTGGTTTTTGAATCCTCTCTGTCTAAATCGGGGGTCCAGAATGGTACATTCAGCGTAGAGAATAGTATTCTCTATATCTTTGAAACGGTCTTCCATGCCTTTCTTTAACACTGATTGCACAGCAACAATTTTTTCATTGTTAGAAGCATGTTTTTGCAGGAAACTTTTTAGCAAGTTACAAAACACAATAACTTTTGATAGTCACAGATTTTTCGGCACTTATTTCTACTGTTATTTCATAGAATGGACTCAGTAAGGGCAAAACTTCTTCTATTATCTCCCAGTCCCTTTCCTTTATAGTTAGGTCAGAGCGTAGAAGTGCAACCGTAGCAATCACAGCATCCTTTATCTGCACAATTCGCTGAAGCATATCAAACGTAGAATTCCAGCGGGTCTGGACGTCCTGTTTGAGCTTGAGAACAGGCAAATTCATTTGCTGTTGTGTAGCAATCAATTTCTTTTTTCCTTGTATGCTACGATTGAAAAACTCGACAGTATTTTTAACTTGCACTAAAACGTCAGATGTTTCTTTCGTAGCGTCTTGTACGACAAGATTTAGAGAGTGAGCAAAACATGAGATTGACCGCCACCCACCAAGTCTGACAGCAGATAAGATGTTTGCAGCATTATCGCTAATGATGGCAGCAACTTTGTGGGAAATATGCCACTCTTCCATAACATCTTTCATGAAGTTGCATAAGTTTTGGCTGGTATGCCGCTCATTATAATTTATGCAACCAAGTAATGCCGACTGAAGTTTAGTCTCTTCATCTATAAACTGGGCTACAATGGCTATATAGCTTTCATTATTCCCAGAAGTCCAACCATCAGTACTGAGAGACAACTCAGATACAGCTTGCACTTTCTTTTGCACATCGTCCTTTAGACATTGTAAACGCTTGACATTAAATTTCCTGATAACGTTTTCCTTGACGGAAGTTTGTAACCTGGGCAATAAGAAACTAATTCAATAAGTTGTCGAAATTATCTTTCTTCCACTATTCGTAAAGCGTGATGCCCTTTAGCAACCATCTTGACAACTTGTCTGTCTATTCGTTCCACCTTTCGGACTGACGGTGGTCTACGAATGTATTGGTTCATTGATTGTTGTGAGTCTGCTACACTTGGCGAAGCCGAAATAATATTCTCCGACTCGGATGTGGTTTCATTTGATTGAAGTGTGTTTAAATGAGATACTGTCGGTGGCTGTCTTTCAATTGTTAATGGGATGAAAGCATGTTTTGTTTTCATATGCCGGGTTAAATTTCCGTTTGAGCCTCCTGCAATACTTATTAATGTTGAGCAGTGGTTACATTTTGCTTTCTTTTTATCTGTGCCTTCCGTGAAATGTATCCAAAGGGAGCTATGCTTCCTTTTTGATGACATCGTAATAAATGACCTAAAACAAAACATATTAACCCTATTATCAAATTGATATACATTACACTACTTCACATCATCGCATTGTAGAAGTCACATAATATTTTGATAGTCATATTACATCAGTGGCGGTTCTCCATTGAAGCGTTTGAATCGCCGTTTCACCTGCTCTATTACAAAATAAGTAATAAATATTTTGGTTTTTTTTTTATTAAACAAGAATTCTACTGCATTAGATGTTACCAATATAAGACATGAACATCGACCTTCAAACGACACGGCACGGTGACGCGATGGCGAATCTACTGCCGCGTTGCTCAACTAACTTGATGCGACAGGAATGTGCTGACAAGAACGTTGTTGATTGAGTATTGGGTAAGGCTACTAATCTCTTGTAGACTACTGTAACCATTACTGTGCTCGCTGCACGTGCAGTTCGTGTATTAGATAGCGACGTATTGCGTGTGTATTATGTTTTACATTTTGATATTCGAAGATAAAAAATACAAAAATATGAGTATTGAAACATTAGTGAAATTCCTTATTCTTTCCTTATTTCCTTTTATTCCTTGTAGGAACATAGGGCAGCTACAAACTTCTTCCATCTCACTGTGTTGTTGGCCATCCTTTTAATTTGGTTCCATGTCTTTCCTTCTGGGACCACTTCTCTTTCTATTGTTTCTAAAGCCAAAAGTCGTCATTTGTGTATCATTAGTGAAATACTGTACTTAAAAGAAAACAATATGGACGATGTGTTTGTGGAAGCATACACTAATTATTCTCTTTAATTTTTTTCGAGTAAATTGGCGCATCACCATACGATTCATGAACGCCCACAGGATTTTTTGACATTATCTTTATTATCATTATCATTATCTAAATGGGAGGAATAGGATTTCTTAGTTCAAAGCTTTTGTCCATCGCTTTTCTTTGTGAATCATCGTCATAATGTTCATTTGTTAAAAACAGGTAAAAAGTAGTTGTCACCATGTATCAACAAAAATAGAAAACAAGCAGTTCATTAAAATGGTAATGTTAATCCAGTTCGCCAATTTTTTAAATAATTGGAGATATTTTCAAATAATCCCATATGACTTAGTTAAATAAAACCGTGGAATTATCCCCACATCTAAATCAGTTAACTATCAGTAACTTCAATTTATGAACCGCCACTGTATTACATTACAAATATAAGGTAGTTATTACCTGTTAGCGTGTTAGCACTAGTAGTGTGTTATGCTGTATTTACTGAATTATAAACCAACATTCAACATTCGCCGCACCGCGCCAAAACTTGACAATCTTGCAACTAACAATAGATACACCCAATCAACTGCACCGAACTAACTGACTGAACGAACCAAAGCGCATGCGATTGTGCAAAGAGTGGTGATGTGACGAGCTGACGAGCTACGGCGGTCCCGCGCTCTCGCGCTCTTGCGAGGATCGAACGAACTAACAAGCAAGGGATCTGGGAACTAGTTCGGTAGTTCGCCTGTGGTACCCGCTCTTCCGAACTAGTTCGTTCGCGAACTACACAAGACTAGTAGGAAGTACGAGTGCGTCTCCGTGGCATTGTACCTGCTTGCTTCACACGTTTGCACCACAATGAGCCATCTGGCTGTGAACTTTCCCTATTGACGTCCGAAACGGGGGAGGAGCTTACTGCCAGCTGTTTTCAATATGGCGGTGAGATAGTGACGAGAAGTAATTGGGTGTGCGTTTGTTATGGCTTCTAATTTATGATGGCAAAATACTACATATTTTCTTTCATTGATATAATTTGTTTTACGGTCAATTTAAATCACAGGGTTTAATTACTACCAGTCAAAAATATTACCCACATTTAGATAGTTAATTCACTGTCTGCTGTTACATATATGAAGCCTGTACCAGGGAGCCTAGCGGTTTCTATGTTTTTATTAATTTCACAATATATATATATATATCTCACATAACACAAAGGACGACTCCCTGATAATAAATTGAATCCAGCAAACCTGAATTTGCATGAATGTTTTGGGTTCAAAGAAGCTTTACTTGGGATGCTCAAATCATATTTCAATATTGCAAATATTGACCTACATACTTGCTGTTCAAAGGCAAGAATATAAATTTATTAATCTCTTGCCACAGGCAAGTTAAAATGGAGGCATCCTCTTTATCAATATATTTAATTAAATATTTAAAATACAGATATTTAACAAAGCTGGAGTCTCCATTTGAACTTGTCATAAGCAAACGTAACAGATCAAAAACTACACTTTAAGCCAAACCAAATTCACTCCTCAGCTCGACATAAACCATAATACCAATTAAAACCTATACAAAACATACTCTCCTTACTGTTATACAACTTTCAAACCAACTATTCGCACTCAAAACTGAAAACCCCTGAAATGGGAACTAATTAAAGTTAGAATAGCCTAGGTCGATCAGGTCTCCTGCTACATTACTGCATATGTATACTTAACATCACTATAACTTCAAAATTACGGCTAAGTGACCTATCTGCCTGAGTAGTATAGGTGTTACCGGCCTGCCTGGGATGATGGGTCACCAAACCGGTACCGTACTTGAAACTAAGATTTTGCACATTAATCAACTAAATTCAACAGTAAGGAGATCATAGTCAAAAACACAATGTAAGCCAAATCATACTTCAATGACCTACATACTTGCTGTTCAAAGGCAAGAATATAAATTCTCTGGCAAATTAAGGCTAGGAACAGCATTTTTCTTAAGTTTTCTAACCATTCGGTTATTGCCAATCGGAAGAACCCCTAAAATAAGTTTACGAAGAGCGGATTACATTCTATGTACGGCACAGAAGTAATAGGCCACAAGTTTATCAGTATTTTTGATGTAGCTAAATCCATGTGAATACAAATTAGAGACAATAACTATCAATAATCAATAGTACCGGTGGAAAGAAGTCGTCTTCACAAAAATGCAGACTGCACACTGTCATCTAACATGTAACACGTTTTCCAATAGACAGCGCCGAAGCCCATCTTTCTCACTGAACTTTTTGTACAGGAAAGTAGTGAAGATATTTCGTAGCCGTTTTATACGATTTGCAACCGTATACAGAGCAGTACCTCCTCGAATTTGACAAATTTCTTTCTGTTTCCATCACGACGTCAATGCTTCGCCATGTAAAATAACCTCACCAGTCACAATGTTACAGCTTCAACATTCTGCCGCGTGGCTGCGCCATCCAACTTTTCTGACGTCAATAAAATGGTAGACACAGATGACGCTCTTGTAGCTATGCCACTACGCTATCTGTTGGCGGACGACGTTGAAACCCTTATCAGTACATCTCCTATCCCTCAGGTGGCATCTGCCGTCATCTGATCAAAATCGACGTCGTCTTTTCAGGTGACCTATTTTCTTTTCCGGCAGTGTAGTAGACGCCTAGACACAATCTTGAATCTATGAAGGCACAGTTCTTTTACAAAGGCATACGAAGAGACTTATAAGGTTCAATTTTATTTTTACATTTCGTTCATATGGTTCCAGGATACCGAAAGTTATTAATTTATTTTGAAATATCAAGATGGGCACTGTGCGCTACATTAATTGTGATAATCTTTTGACTAACGCAATTGAGAGCCCATATGTGATACCTCATGACAAGATTAGTCTTAATTACACAATTTCAGTTTGAGTTTTCGATTTTAATGTTCTAATATTTTGCGCAGCCGCCATTTTGGATGTATGGAGTCTGTTCTTTCGCCTAGGCCACATATACGGTCCTACTTTGTCAATATGTTTCGTTGCTGTAGCTCAGAAGTGTTGGGAGTTATTTATTTTTATATTTTATTATTTCAAGATGGCTTCTGCGCGCAATATTCCTCTCATGTACTCACCAAGTTGGTAACAGTCTTCATATAGAACTATCTGACAGCAAAGTACTGTTCACATTGATTCATTGGATCATAGGTTATGCATTATAATGCTTGCAAGATTCACACGGCCACCATCTTGACAATATTTGGCTGATGAATTTTTAGTTTGGACACAAGACGTTTCCGGCAAGAAGGTATGTTTTTTCCAGAATTCGGTAGAGATCCGATGAATAGTTTAGTCTTAATTTGATTTAAGCTTTGAACATTGAGTAGCCGCCATGTTGTTTTCGTTAAGATGGGAGCGATATAAAGCATGGCATTGAGATGCCCTTTGCTAGCGCTACCTCTGTACCCAATTTGGTTCTATTCAGCTTCGTCGTGTTTGAATTGATATAGGGGAGGGAGAGAGACGACGACGACACAGACATACACACACATATACATCGTATTATACACATACGGACATTTGGCGAAGACTAAAAAATATTAGTAATATTCTACACAAACAGGTTTGAAAATATGACACGTTTTACGGCTCACAATTTTAACTGGGAGCTAAGAGAGAGGATGAAATATGCCATATTTCCGTATGCAATATGGTTGTTTGAAAGTGGGAGGGAGCAATGAACACTAACAATTTGTTGTTTTCAATAAGGTTCAATAACAACGGTAACAATTTATTTACATTTAGTTTGTAAACACATGAATTTCTGATTCACAATACATCGGCTTAAAACCCGAAACTTTTTGTAAGAAAACTGAACTGTTCAGGGTAAAACCTGCTATATGTCCAGGAATGAGTTTCTAGCTTCATGGTGTATGGGACATTGGGATAGATTAAAGATAGCTGAGAAATTCATTAGGTCTACTCCAGCGGCGGCTCGTGGGATGTAAGTTCGGTGCAGCCGAACACACGCTCTTGTGCAGTAAACGTATATATTTTGAATAGGTGTGTTGGGTCATCTAGCTAGGAGGAAATCTGGTATCGGGGTGATGCTTTGGGAAGACAAATGGCGTACAAATCATCCGCTGTATTATCTTCATGCAGTTGCTTTAAATAGCACAACATAAGTATAAAATTAACTAAAAGAACAAATATCACTCACATTCGGTCACGTCTATTGCTTGTACAGTATGTTAAATCTATTCTTCGGTCCTTTGAAGCACCGAACTTGTCTATGATGTCATTGTAAAAGGGCATTGTATTCATCAAATCGTTGAGCAGTGACTTCTCCAGGGGTATGGTTGCCAGCGCAGTCGGCCTCTCATGGGATGTTGAATTCCTTAAGTATGTTTTATCATTTTAAATGATCTTGTCGACTTCGTCGTTACGCTGATGTCTGGCGTTACGTTACGGTGACGGGACGAAATGTACCGAGAATGCACTGAAGTGTGTGACGTCATAGTACTATGTAGCAGCCGGGTACTGCCCCCGTAATTGAATTATGTAGAGACCACGGTGGCTATATTTGAAATTATAATTAAAGTTATGGTTGTCATAGTTATGACGTGGGTAGTCATGACGTAAGCACGGATGACGTAAATGTTATGCCAGCAAGCTACTTGAGCTGAGATTCTCAGTGACGTCAGCATTTAGTCGAGAATGTTCCAAGATTTACGACGCAGTCGCAGGAAACGAGGAATTCTGCTGAGGAAGAAACTATGCTATTGGAGGAGAGGCATGAACCAATCAACGATAGTTTAAAGGAAGACGGAGATTGCTGAAACTATGGTATTTTTATTACTTTTGGAATGCAGAATTGTGGAAATCCATTTGCAGTAGCAGCATTGATTTGGAATTTTGGTGAAATTTATTTTCAGTTTTTGAATTTTGAAAATCCGTCATGTATTAACGAAGTTAGAACTTTTAGCGATGACGCAGTATCTCGCTCTGGAAGGGATGGAAACGCCCCTCGTGAAGTTAATAAAAGGGCTTGCGCAGAAGAGAGGAGCTCTTTCGTTCTCCGATTATTCTGAGATCTCATTCTCAGATCGTCGAAGTCTTTTGTGAAAGTTCTTTTCTTATACATTCATTATAGTGAGACGTCGAAGTGAACAGCAGTGAAAAGAATCGTCTTTATAACGCGTGGCGAGGCCACTATATTAACGAGATCCAAGTCAAACTAGGTGAAGTTGAAACGGACCTTAGAAAGCTTCTACAAGTTTAGCTTCGAACAGTTAGCGGTCTCCGATAAGCTAATTGCATTGTGCAGTGCTACATAAAGTAATAGAGAAAAGCTGAACAATTTCGACCGATTAATTTGAAAGATATTAGCAGATTTATACGACTGACAAAAGTGATTATCTCACCACAAGAGAAGCACTTTTGTATAGCCAGAATCAACGCAACGGCTGACGCTGCGAGTGGAATAGAAAGACTTCAGATTGCTTGGTTACAGAACGATACAGTATAATGGAGCAATTGAATACGGCAGTTTGTTCTTCTAACACTACAACCGAAGAGCAGATGCAAGGCTAAAGGGCTTATTGCAATTGGGACATACTTCAACGGAGTAAGATAGCGACATGGAACTTCGCTAATTGCTATTCCACACAAGCGAACATGCGGTGAATACCATCTACACCCATGTTTCGTAATTAAAGGCTGAATACCATCGAACAGCCATAGAAACAATTTCATACTCTGAATATGAATAATTTCTTCGGAAATTTCTACAAAACTTCATGACGATTGTCTACTGGAACTTCAGGGAATTTTTCAAGAGAGGTCAGGGATATCCCGACTCACAAAGAAGATTATTGCCGGAAGGATGTCTATTCGTCTTCGAGGAGCAGAGCGATTCACGGAGAAGGAAGCAGTTCGATTCTCCGAGGGTGCTATTTCCTATTTCGAGGATGGAGCTCAGCTTTAACGTGGTGAAATGGATCCATCAGCAGTCTTCTTTGGGGAATTTTCCTCTGGAACGTCAATCGGCAGATAAGGTAGTCGTGAACGTTTATTGTATTTGAGTGTATTAATGATGTTTGAGCAACCATTTTTCCCATATTTTTATCCTCATGTTTTTTGCCCTATTTTCTTGTTGAGATTCATATTCTCAGTACACCTTGATGAGTTTTGCATTTTTCGACGATTTATTAAGACATTGTCATGTCATGGGCATAGTTAATGATTTTGAATCAGTTGAGACTGATATTTAGAATTTTCAGTAATTAATATTTTTGTAGTCACGATTTGACTGTAAGTTAATGATTTTTATGGCAGATTTAAATTCAGACAGCGTGTCACTTTATTAAAGTAATTCAACCCCAGTTTAATTACTTTGACCAATTTTCTGTCATCATCAAGAAGGAAGAACATTTAAATGATTTTAGAGCGTTAAAATCTCTTACGTTGTCGACGATCTTGGAAATACTAGTCGTTATTTGTATTGATTGCAACACAGACATTTATCGTCAGTTATGAATGAACATTGCATCATAGACACTTTTGTGAAAGAGTAACTTTAATAATGAATTATTGAATGCATTAAAGTCAAGAACTTTTGTTAGGAGTTTTTCTCAATTAGAGATTTATAGAATCATGTTTGCATTCCCCAGTCTAATGGATTCTATTCGACTACTTTGCATTTTAGTCGCACTTTATTTGAAGATAGTATTTTCATACTACAATTTTTTTTAGGATGTTAATCTTAAATTTGATAGACCAGACAGGCGTATATAAGCGTATTCACTATTAAATTTGTTTGTGATTGGCAAGTTTTGACTTCATTTCGGTTCATGAATGAAATCCACGAAGGTTAAAGAAAAACAGTTTTGAAACAATTAATGATTATAAAATTTTTTAAGTGGAACTATGAATGTATAATCGCTAGTGCAGCGCGTGTTGAAAGTCGCTGAGGTATAATGCCCTTGAATATGAAGGAAGTTCCCACAGGAATTAATGTTAAAGAATTATTTGTGGAAGTTTTGTAAGTTATGTGGAAGTTTAATGCCATATAGATTAATATATGATGATTTTGGGCATAATTTTAATGCAGTTTGTGCATTAACTTGTTAGCGAAGGATTTTCCGCTGGAATAAGATTGTCATAGTTCGTTGAAAATCAATCAAGTGAATTTACTGTTATAATTAACACGAGTTTTGAAAGAATTTGAGATAAGATTTTGAATGAAGGTTGCCGTCACAAATCATTATTAAAACCTTTATTAAACCAGATTGTGACATTAACATGTATAACTAACCTTCATTGGTCGATTATATTAAACACGATTATGAAAATTACCAACCGAATGAACATGTGGTTAATGTATTTCTTAAATTAACAATTTAAACAATTTAAATGTTAATATTGTAAATAATTGCTGTAAATATTTTTGAAAATAATATGGAACGAGAGTGATGTTAAAGGCGTGCTTATAATATTTTTATTGTCTTTGACAAATATTATAAACAATTTCTAATTGTTATAAATAATTTGTGTGATTTTGTTATAAACATTTAAGAGCTAATTAAACATTTGAATTGAACTTAACAAGTTTAAGGAATTAACATAATGATCCAATAGGATGTGAGCAAAGTACTTGAAAGATTTGTGTAAATAATGTGAGTTGTCTTGTAGACATTTAAAAGCTTGAGAGCGCAGGCTGTATTCTTACGTAACATAGCATGTGAGAAGGGAGTCCATTCGACCACTATGCAACAGGTTGGAGGGTAGCTCGCAGCTGGGCCAACATCTGGTTATCAGTGTGAGGTCGTCCACACTCTGGCCTTGCGACTATAAATACCATTGCCATGTTTATTAAAAGGAAACCAAATGCTCTATATATGTCACACCCTGTCGTCCTTTTCCAATCCAATTGTGTTAATAATATTACGTTATTTGGAGCTCGTGGGAGCTAAAATGTTCTATATCATGTTGTATGATAATTTTTGCAAGTCCTACTGGAGGACGTAGTCAGATTGACTTGGGCTACTGATAGCCACGTTGATTTTGTTGTGTTAGTAAAATCATACCCTTTATTAGAAATAAAGCTTTTGTACAGTTCAAAGTTCTCGTCTTCGTTCTGGCTCATTTTTAAATGACATGGTGGAGGTTATTGTGTGAACAGACTTTTAGTGATCCTGTTGTCAACTCAAACCCCGAGATAATTAAGAGGTAAGTAACGGTAAGTATGAAACCCCGTCTATTTTGGTGTGTTCCACAATGATTTCCTGTGAACTTCTGTGCTCTTATCTCGATAGTATCTGTCAGTGCCATTTTCATTGATGTAACTGTGCAGGTGCGATTAATAATTGGCAATCCGATTGAGGGGGCGGATATCTGACAGCCTACTATCCAGGTAAACGGGGACAGAAAGATTGGCGACCCTAATACGTGGGGCGAATTCGACAAAACTGGATCACCAGGTTGAACGCCAGTAAGAGTGGCAAACCTAAAACGTGAGGTTCGATTAGACTCAAATAAAGAGGTTGATTCTTTGTTAGATGTCTAGGCCAATTGTAGAATTTAAGAGTGTGATTATATAGGAATTAAATGTTGTATTGTGTTAGGAAAATTACACTCAGAAAAGATCAGATCTTATACAACTTGAGAAAGGTTAAATAGGCTGAAAACTTAGAAAAATCGCCTATAATCTGGAATCTTAATTTATTTGACCGGCTTATGACATTTTAGTCATATTAAAGATAAAATTAAATTATTTGGATTGTAAATGTAAATTATTTGTGTTAGGATATTTTAAAATGAGCCAGGGAAATTTGAACATGTGCTTGAGTTTGTTTCAACATGAAGTATCTTCGAAGGTTAATTATAAGGTAGTTATAAGTTAGATTTAAGACAGAAAATTGATCAAATTTATATATGGTGAAAAGTGTTGCTCAAATGTTGTTATTTTGCTCTATTGATGTATGTCCCTACAGCAGTCCATTTTTGAATAATATTGTAATGGCAGATGAAAGTTTGAAGAAGATGTTAGAGGAGATGTCTGCTAACATGAATCGCAGTATGAAGCAGATGCTGAATGAAAGCATGAAGGAGAATAATAGTAATTTGTCTGCTAATTTGAATGCAAGAATGGAGGAGAATGTTAGTAATTTGTCTGCTAATTTGAATGCAAGAATGGAGGAGAATGTTAGTAATTTGTCTGCTAATTTGAATGCAAGGATGGAGGAGAATGCTAGTAATATGTCTGCTAATTTGAATAGTAGTATGAAGGAGATGGAAGCTAGGAATACTAGTCGAATGGAGGAGAATGCTAGTAATTTGAAAGCTAGTATGGGTGAAAGTTTGAAGGGTATTCAAACTAGTGCTGCTAATTTGGAGGATAATATGTCGCGTTTACAGATTAATACCCTAGGAATTGAGAATACTGTAACGGACATGCGCACAGAGGTGTCTAATGTCCATAAAGATGTGTCTATTGTGCATAAAAGTGTTGATGATGTTAAATTTGATGTGTCTAAGGTACAGAAAGACCTTACAATGTTAAATTTAGATGTAGCTAATGTCCGAGGGGATATTTCTTGTGCTAGAGCCGAAGTAGTTGTTGTCAAAAACGATGTAGCGACTGTCCAAGACAAGGTCGAGGAAGTCCAAAAAGAAATTCAAAAAGCTAGAACTGATGTATCCTATGTTCAGGTAGACATTAATAATATTCGTGCGGATATAACTGAGGTGCAAAGTGACATAACTAAGATTCAGGTAGAGGTCAACACAGTTTTCGTAGATATGACTAAAGTCCAAACTGATGTAAATAAAGTCAGGGAAGAAATCGAAAACTCAAAAACTCTTTGTACGCGTAATATAACTCCATTAGCGACTAGACTAGTTGATGAATCAGTTAGAACAACAACGTCTTTAGCAGAGTTGAAGTATGATGTAGAGGTCATGAGAACCCAGGTATTAGACCACAATAGAGTATTAAAAGAGGATATCGAAGTAGACATAGCCGAAATGTTAACAGCAAACGTAGCGGTATGGAAAGACGAGTGGAATAAGTCAAGTGGGGAACATGTAACCCAAATTCAGGAAAGGATTGAAAGAAAACTTGCCAGTACGCAGATAGAAATTAACAATGAAGTAGTACAGATTAGGAAAGATTTAAGTGTCAGGATAAATTCGCTATCCGAAAAACAAGTTGACGATAGAACACAACTAGATCAGGATATGCAAACTTTAAAATCTACATTAGAGGAACAGATGCATAAAGTTGTCTCGGATGTAAATGAAACGACGAGTAAACTGAAAAATTTGAAGTTAGGAGAGGCTAGTTTAATGGAGAACTACAAAGAAGAGATTATCAAGAAAGTCTTAACAGAAATCACTGACAAGGATACAGAAGGCTTAGCTTGCGAATTGAATAGGAATTATGCTAGAAGACATAACCTAGAGCCAGAAGAGAGAGACGTGACTCCGGAAGAACGTGTATCCAGATTCAGAGAGGAGGATGACGAGAGGAATATGGAACCTGAGTGGAATTATCGAGATAGTGGGAAAAACTATCCGGATTCATATCCGAGGAACGTGACGGTCATCAGGAATTTCGAAGACAAACCACAAAAATTCAGTAACACTGATAGTTTGACACCTATAGAGTATGTAAGGAATCTCAAAGAGTATTTCATCGAAGCTCACATTCCCAGAGAGAGAGAGAGATGAAGATAGTAGAGAGATATCTGATTGGAGGACCCCTTGAATGGTTTCGCGCATTTAGATACACATTCAGTAACTTTGACGAGTTTGCAGAGGCATTAATCAAACGATTTTGGTCCATAGAAGCGCAGAATTCGTTAAGAGCGGAGGTGTATTCAAGAAAATACTCAGGTACTCTTCCAACGAGGTACGCTGATTTCTTTACGAGTCAGTTGTCCCGCTTGAGATTTTTGCAACCCCCATTGTCCACGGAGCAACTAATAGATGCGATTTCTCGTATGCTGCCAGTTGAGGTGAGAAGACTTATAATTTCGTCCAACATCAGGGATTTATCCAGCATGGATGAATTACTGAGAAGGTTAGACTACACAAGTCCAATGCCTAACGTAGTCCAGAAAGGTCAAAGGCAGGAGTTTAAGGAAATCAATACGGTATACATGGACCAAGTCCAACAAACTGACAAGCCAGAGGAGGAGAAAACTGACAATGTAGGTCCTCACAGGAATAATCAGTTTAGAAATTACAGATCACAAGGTTACCGACCGTATCAACAGAGAAGAGGTTGGAACTACAACCGAGGAAACTACAATGGAAGAGGCAGATATTACAACAATAATGGGTATAACCGTAACTATAATAGGAATAACCAAAACCAACATAGAAACCAGAATACTCAAGGTCAGGTTATGACACCTGATCAGTATCAGCAAAGAGAAAAGGAAAGCCAGCAATACTTAAAAGAATTAAGGGATAAAGAAGCTGACAATCAAAAGAAAAGGCAGGATGTTGTAATCGATCTTGGGCCTTCTACGAGCCAGCAGAATTTTGAGGTCGGTAACACAAAAAAAAAACGCCGATTTCTCAACGTCAGTGAGAACCTGTAAATACATTGCCACACCACACCTGATTACGATTAATGAGATATACGAAGTTACCGATGAAGATTTACTAGAAGAGAGGGGTATTGTTAAAGAGGAAAGACCATGTGCATTACCTATTATTGCTGTACGGATAGATGGACAGCAGTACAAAGCCCTGATGGACACTGGTGCTATTATTTCCATCATTTCAGAGGAATGTTATCAAAGTCTGCTAAGAGGAGAGAACATGACAGTTCTACCTGTTTCTACCGTCAAAGTGAGAGGGATATTCCAAGATAAGGCAGTGAAATGCAAGATTCAAGTGTTATTGAACTTTGAGATCAATGGAAGGAATTATGAACAGATCTTCATTGTGGTGAGCAAGATCAATTTTGATATGGTGCTTGGAATCGATTTTATATCGAAGGTCGGAGCTATTATTGACATGAAGAACAGAAGTATTAGCTTTAATGATGGGTACATAATCACAGAAGAGATAGAAGAACAGGACGTGAAAAACAGTCTGGAAATAGACCTTAGGGAAGAAATTTTGAATACCATAATTAATGAAGTGGAAAATTTAGAAGAAATACCCAGTAGAAAAACTGAAGGATTTGAAGAAATTCAGGGGGAATTTGAGGATTTGATAAAGGAATTCCAAGATATTTTCGATGAAAAGCCTGGATTGATTAAGGATTATAAGTACAAGATAAGGCTGACAGATGAAACCCCTTACCAGAAGAGAATATACCCCATTCCTGAGAAATACTATCAAGAAGTACGAGGGTTAATCAGAAAAATGGAGGTAGACGGGATTATTAGAAAACAGGCGTCGTCTTATATAAACCCCATCACAGTAGTGAAGAAAAGTAATGGTCAAATACGTCTTTGTCTCGATGCCAGGACCATCAACTTGAAGATTCTTCCAGAAAATGACAGACCACCCAAGATTAGAGATCTGCTTCGGAAATTCAAAGGGAGAGCTTGTTTCAGCGTTCTTGACTTGACGTCTTCATTTTATCAAGTTCAACTAGAAGAGGATAGTATGCAGTACACTGGATTCCTATTTGACCAGACGTCATGGGTCTTTGCCAGAATGCCTTTTGGAATGGTTAACAGTGGACCAGCACTTATTCGAGCACTTGATAGTAAGCTCACTGACGAAGTGAAAGAAAATGTAATCTGCTACATTGACGATTTAATCGTATCTTCACCCAGCGCCGCAGAACATTTAGTGCACTTGAGAAAGTTGTTCGAGAATTTAAGGGAGGCCAATATTAAGGTGAACTTTGGAAAATGTCAATTCTTGAAAAAGGAGATAAATTACTTGGGGCATACTATTGATAAAGACGGATATCATCCAAACATGAAGAAAGTAGATGCAATCACGAGATTTCCAAAGCCAACTAAGGTAAAACAAGTCAGAGAATTTGTAGGTGCATGCCAATTTATTAGCAGCCACTGTCCAAGATACTCGGAAATTATGGCTCCTCTGTATGACTTACTCAAGAAGAACAACAGATGGAAATGGAGTACCGCTGCAGACGAGGCTTTTGAGAAAGCAAAAGAGATGCTCAGAAATAATGTGAAACTGGAGTACCCAGACTTTGAGAAGGTGTTCTATATTGAGTCTGATGCATCAAGAATAGGCATTAGTGCAGTCTTATACCAGAAAGACGAGGCAGGCAACAAGCACTACATTGCGTTCACTAGTCGGAAGTTGAAAAAGCACGAGGAAAACTACTTCACGACAGAGCTTGAAGCGTTAGCTTTTGTGAGAGCTTTACAAGCCTGGAAGAAAATCCTGCTGGGACATAAGGTCATCATTATTACTGACCATAAAGCACTACAGTTTATGTTGCAAACTAACATGTCAAGTGATAGATTGACACGTTGGGCTTTGTTCACCCAACAGTTTAACGCTACTATCGTCCACCAGCCTGGGAAAGATAACTTACTGGCTGATGCTCTATCACGTAACCCTATTAAAAATGTGCAGATACACCATGTACAATTGGAGCAAGAAGATGAAGAAACCGTTAGGAGGTTAGCCCGAATCGGTGTGTCACAGAAGAGACACGCTCCAATAAGGAAAATGTACAGGTTCCTCAAGGGTTACATGGACAATACAGATGTTGACTATGAAGCTACACGGAGAAATTCACGACACTTTGTCTTGAGTGGAGACATTGTATGCAAGTATGCTGACCCTGCGCATACAAAACTCCGAATAGTCGTGCCACCTAAACTTATTGTCAATTTAGTGTGGGTAGCTCATCATGCAACTGGACATGCCGGTTTAGATAAAACTCTTAATACACTTAAAGAGAGATTTATCTGGACTAACATGCGTTCCAGCATTGCCAAGGTCATTAGATCCTGTGACAAATGTCAAAGAGCAAAGTATGCTTCTGCTTTACTAAAGGGAAAACCGAAGGCGATGATTCCTTCTAAGCCAAACGAACTTATGGCGACGGATATATTTGGCCCCTGTCCGAAGGGATACCAGGGTAACCAATACCTGTTGGTGACCGTGGATGTTTTCTCAAAATTTGTTACAATGAGTCCCATGCAGAAAGCTAACACGAGGAACGTAGTAAGCAGACTGGAAAATGCTGTATTTCCTAAAGCTGGTATACCGGAATATCTACTGTCAGATCATGGAACGCAGTTTACGTCCGTGGAATTTGCAGCGGATATGGAAAGGCTTGGCATTAAGCACTTATTTTCAAGCGTGCGTTACCCTGAATCGAATTCCTCAGAAAGATATATGGCTGAATTTTCGAAATTCTGTCGAATTTTCTGTCCAAATGATCATTCTGGTTGGGTGAGATTTGTACCCCTTATTGAGGAATGTCTGAACTCTACAGTGCAGGAGAGCACAGGAGAAGTGCCAATGCGACTTCATCTAGGAAGAAACCCAGAAAGGCCGTGGGATAATCTTTTCAACCACATACCGAGAGATCCCGACATTGGAAGACAGCAGAGGATTGACAAGGCAAAGGAACAACTCCAGAAAGCAGCAGAGAAACGATGGAAAAGAGTAGCTGGAAAACGTTTTGGTACACCCTTTCAAGTTGGAAATCTTGTATTATTACGCAGACCTGTCAAGGCTGATATGTCCAAGAAAATCTACCCCAAATTTGGATTAGTGTTCCTGGGGCCGTTTAGGATTACGAACGCTTATGGAAACAACTGTTATGAACTCTACGATGATGAGAATAATGTTGTTTACGGCAAGTTCAATGCTGGAAATTTAAAAAGATACTATCCTAGAGTAAGCCAGTAATAATTCAATTTCGTGTTCAAGAGAGTTGAGATACTTGTAACACTGAGTTTAAAAACAATTTGCAACTGTTTTTAAAACGTGGTGAGAGGAGAATGCCCCCGTAATTGAATTATGTAGAGACCACGGTGGCTATATTTGAAATTATAATTAAAGTTATGGTTGTCATAGTTATGACGTGGGTAGTCATGACGTAAGCACGGATGACGTAAATGTTATGCCAGCAAGCTACTTGAGCTGAGATTCTCAGTGACGTCAGCATTTAGTCGAGAATGTTCCAAGATTTACGACGCAGTCGCAGGAAACGAGGAATTCTGCTGAGGAAGAAACTATGCTATTGGAGGAGAGGCATGAACCAATCAACGATAGTTTAAAGGAAGACGGAGATTGCTGAAACTATGGTATTTTTATTACTTTTGGAATGCAGAATTGTGGAAATCCATTTGCAGTAGCAGCATTGATTTGGAATTTTGGTGAAATTTATTTTCAGTTTTTGAATTTTGAAAATCCGTCATGTATTAACGAAGTTAGAACTTTTAGCGATGACGCTCTATCTCGCTCTGGAAGGGATGGAAACGCCCCTCGTGAAGTTAATAAAAGGGCTTGCGCAGAAGAGAGGAGCTCTTTCGTTCTCCGATTATTCTGAGATCTCATTCTCAGATCGTCGAAGTCTTTTGTGAAAGTTCTTTTCTTATACATTCATTATAGTGAGACGTCGAAGTGAACAGCAGTGAAAAGAATCGTCTTTATAACGCGTGGCGAGGCCACTATATTAACGAGATCCAAGTCAAACTAGGTAAGTTGAAACGGACCTTAGAAAGCTTCTACAAGTTTAGCTTCGAACAGTTAGCGGTCTCCGATAAGCTAATTGCATTGTGCAGTGCTACATAAAGTAATAGAGAAAAGCTGAACAATTTCGACCGATTAATTTGAAAGATATTAGCAGATTTATACGACTGACAAAAGTGATTATCTCACCACAAGAGAAGCACTTTTGTATAGCCAGAATCAACGCAACGGCTGACGCTGCGAGTGGAATAGAAAGACTTCAGATTGCTTGGTTACAGAACGATACAGTATAATGGAGCAATTGAATACGGCAGTTTGTTCTTCTAACACTACAACCGAAGAGCAGATGCAAGGCTAAAGGGCTTATTGCAATTGGGACATACTTCAACGGAGTAAGATAGCGACATGGAACTTCGCTAATTGCTATTCCACACAAGCGAACATGCGGTGAATACCATCTACACCCATGTTTCGTAATTAAAGGCTGAATACCATCGAACAGCCATAGAAACAATTTCATACTCTGAATATGAATAATTTCTTCGGAAATTTCTACAAAACTTCATGACGATTGTCTACTGGAACTTCAGGGAATTTTTCAAGAGAGGTCAGGGATATCCCGACTCACAAAGAAGATTATTGCCGGAAGGATGTCTATTCGTCTTCGAGGAGCAGAGCGATTCACGGAGAAGGAAGCAGTTCGATTCTCCGAGGGTGCTATTTCCTATTTCGAGGATGGAGCTCAGCTTTAACGTGGTGAAATGGATCCATCAGCAGTCTTCTTTGGGGAATTTTCCTCTGGAACGTCAATCGGCAGATAAGGTAGTCGTGAACGTTTATTGTATTTGAGTGTATTAATGATGTTTGAGCAACCATTTTTCCCATATTTTTATCCTCATGTTTTTTGCCCTATTTTCTTGTTGAGATTCATATTCTCAGTACACCTTGATGAGTTTTGCATTTTTCGACGATTTATTAAGACATTGTCATGTCATGGGCATAGTTAATGATTTTGAATCAGTTGAGACTGATATTTAGAATTTTCAGTAATTAATATTTTTGTAGTCACGATTTGACTGTAAGTTAATGATTTTTATGGCAGATTTAAATTCAGACAGCGTGTCACTTTATTAAAGTAATTCAACCCCAGTTTAATTACTTTGACCAATTTTCTGTCATCATCAAGAAGGAAGAACATTTAAATGATTTTAGAGCGTTAAAATCTCTTACGTTGTCGACGATCTTGGAAATACTAGTCGTTATTTGTATTGATTGCAACACAGACATTTATCGTCAGTTATGAATGAACATTGCATCATAGACACTTTTGTGAAAGAGTAACTTTAATAATGAATTATTGAATGCATTAAAGTCAAGAACTTTTGTTAGGAGTTTTTCTCAATTAGAGATTTATAGAATCATGTTTGCATTCCCCAGTCTAATGGATTCTATTCGACTACTTTGCATTTTAGTCGCACTTTATTTGAAGATAGTATTTTCATACTACAATTTTTTTTAGGATGTTAATCTTAAATTTGATAGACCAGACAGGCGTATATAAGCGTATTCACTATTAAATTTGTTTGTGATTGGCAAGTTTTGACTTCATTTCGGTTCATGAATGAAATCCACGAAGGTTAAAGAAAAACAGTTTTGAAACAATTAATGATTATAAATTTTTTTAAGTGGAACTATGAATGTATAATCGCTAGTGCAGCGCGTGTTGAAAGTCGCTGAGGTATAATGCCCTTGAATATGAAGGAAGTTCCCACAGGAATTAATGTTAAAGAATTATTTGTGGAAGTTTTGTAAGTTATGTGGAAGTTTAATGCCATATAGATTAATATATGATGATTTTGGGCATAATTTTAATGCAGTTTGTGCATTAACTTGTTAGCGAAGGATTTTCCGCTGGAATAAGATTGTCATAGTTCGTTGAAAATCAATCAAGTGAATTTACTGTTATAATTAACACGAGTTTTGAAAGAATTTGAGATAAGATTTTGAATGAAGGTTGCCGTCACAAATCATTATTAAAACCTTTATTAAACCAGATTGTGACATTAACATGTATAACTAACCTTCATTGGTCGATTATATTAAACACGATTATGAAAATTACCAACCGAATGAACATGTGGTTAATGTATTTCTTAAATTAACAATTTAAACAATTTAAATGTTAATATTGTAAATAATTGCTGTAAATATTTTTGAAAATAATATGGAACGAGAGTGATGTTAAAGGCGTGCTTATAATATTTTTATTGTCTTTGACAAATATTATAAACAATTTCTAATTGTTATAAATAATTTGTGTGATTTTGTTATAAACATTTAAGAGCTAATTAAACATTTGAATTGAACTTAACAAGTTTAAGGAATTAACATAATGATCCAATAGGATGTGAGCAAAGTACTTGAAAGATTTGTGTAAATAATGTGAGTTGTCTTGTAGACATTTAAAAGCTTGAGAGCGCAGGCTGTATTCTTACGTAACATAGCATGTGAGAAGGGAGTCCATTCGACCACTATGCAACAGGTTGGAGGGTAGCTCGCAGCTGGGCCAACATCTGGTTATCAGTGTGAGGTCGTCCACACTCTGGCCTTGCGACTATAAATACCATTGCCATGTTTATTAAAAGGAAACCAAATGCTCTATATATGTCACACCCTGTCGTCCTTTTCCAATCCAATTGTGTTAATAATATTACGTTATTTGGAGCTCGTGGGAGCTAAAATGTTCTATATCATGTTGTATGATAATTTTTGCAAGTCCTACTGGAGGACGTAGTCAGATTGACTTGGGCTACTGATAGCCACGTTGATTTTGTTGTGTTAGTAAAATCATACCCTTTATTAGAAATAAAGCTTTTGTACAGTTCAAAGTTCTCGTCTTCGTTCTGGCTCATTTTTAAATGTCATGGTGGAGGTTATTGTGTGAACAGACTTTTAGTGATCCTGTTGTCAACTCAAACCCCGAGATAATTAAGAGGTAAGTAACGGTAAGTATGAAACCCCGTCTATTTTGGTGTGTTCCACAATGATTTCCTGTGAACTTCTGTGCTCTTATCTCGATAGTATCTGTCAGTGCCATTTTCATTGATGTAACTGTGCCGGTGCGATTAATAATTGGCAATCCGATTGAGGGGGCGGATATCTGACAGCCTACTATCCAGGTAAACGGGGAAGGCACTGCGAGAACAATCAAGTCGGCAGTGAAGAAACAAAATAGAATCTTGAAACTTTGTTCTCGCACTGCCTTCTTGGTACTGCTAGCATTTAAAATGATATAAAGTCCAGTCTTTCAGACTGACTCTCTGTGTCTTTTTATCCGCTTAAGGAACGAAAAGCTTCTTTCTACTGATGAACTGGCAGACGGTATAGTAAGTATTAAATAAAATAATGTATACGCTTCTTTGAACCCGTCCTTAAGTTCATTCTTATTGAGCGACACAATTATTTCCTCTAATCTGGTATTTTTGTAGGTAGAATCAGAATAGATGTACTGAAGTTCGTTTTTTAACCTGTGTGTGTCAAATGCCGTGGGATAAGAGATTTTTAAGTTCTCTAGACAGAGCGTCAAGAGGGAGGATTTTAGAATATTCTTCAAACTTAGAGCTATCTCCTAAGCAAAGAAACTGGAGCTTCTGCATATCTTGAAATCTTGTTAATTTTTAGTTTTCTTCTCAGCCGTATGAAAATAGGTTTTAAACGTTACTTCATTCCTTTTACCAAGTAGGCTATCAGTTGCCGTGTGGTGTTTATTTTCGAGAGGCAGAAGTAAATGTGCAGAGACTTCTTTTGGAGCACGTTAAATAATATATTAGCAAGCTCAAAAATGTAATTGAATAATATTGATAAAAAATATGAACTGGAAGCTATTGAAGTTATTATACAACCCTTCTGATTGACGAATGGTTTTCTCGTCTGACTGAGGGTCGTCCATTAGTCTTTCAAAAATATCTTTCAATCCCTCCCACTCCTCGAGAACCACGTTTAAAAGTTTTCCATGTGACGACCAACACGTCACAATTAATGCGCCACACGGCCACGAATCACAATTTAACAGCACAATTTTTACTATAAAGGAATACTTCGTACACCACACGTTCAAATTTGTAACAAGCTTCTTGTTGCAGCTGTTGGAACAGCCGAACAGTAGCCGCAATTCTCGCGATAAAATATACTAGTAAATATGTCTTTGCACGATTGTGTTTTAGCGTGATTGAGATACTAACATTGGCAGCAATGGTATTAGGAGCGGAGAGCCAGGGTTAAATTCGGGTGCGTTCGGAATAATATCGTCACAGCTCGTGCGAGGCAGCCAGATATTCCAGTTGCACGCTGGGCAGCACCAAGCGGAATGCATCTGTATACATACCGCAGGCGGTTCGGCGCGTTGTCATGGCAACCGTTGAGTTACACGTCACAAGTCAGCCCGTACTGCTGTGAGCATTGGCTGGGCTGCACTCAGACGCAAGGCGCAATCGTGAAGGAAACAGACTGCGGAGCTTGCTTAATTACTAATAAGTATGAGCGCTGCACCGGTTGTGTAATCACAACAGATAAAGCGCATTCTTCGTTCTTTTTAACGAATGCGGTAGGTTTTAAAGATAAAATATAGGGATTCAGAAAATGATAGACAATTGTTTTGAGAAATGTTAGTGCAGCCGGGCTGTACCTGATGCACCTGAAAAGCCGCTACTGGTCTACTCCTAAATCTACTCCGATACTTCTAAATTTAGAAATTAATGTCTCGTATATTTCCCCTGCTATTTTGTCTATCAGCAACCAAGTACGAAGCAAATACAAGTATCTGAATCTATTCCTGTAGTAAGAACGTGACATTACGTAATTAATGTGAAATCTCATCGGCCGTTCGCGGGATTGAAACCGAGACGTCTTATTTTACAGTACATTAATCCTGCACGCTTTCGACAATGTATTTGAAAGAAAGCTGAAACGGAGTACACTCAGCATCGTGAGGCAAAACCGAGAAGAGGTGGGTTCGATTCCCGCCTTAGCCATGCTGGAAGTGGTTTACCACTTCTACATCAGGCAAATTCCGGGATGGTTCCTAACGTAAGGTACGGCCACCACCTTTCCAATCCTCATCTGAAAGACAAAGACACATACACACTACTACAGACACCACAGTAACACAGGTTATCATACATTTCTTATATACATGTAAGAACACGGGGCTAAATGACCACTATGCCCAAGCCCCTCAACTGAAACAACAATAACAACTAAAGTAAGCGTTCGTGGGAATGGGAAATCGTGGGGCCACAGATGAGATTTTGCGCAGCTACCTTGTGAATCGTAAGTTCACATGCCAGCTCCTGACTGTGCTGAGTTATTGTTGTTTTAAGGGGGCGGAACTACGAGGTCATCTGCCCCTGATGATTGCGCTGAACTAACCTGGTCGATGCAATTAGTGTTGAGCTTTTTTCCATATAATATCAATCAATGACTTAAATAATTAGTGCAAAACAAATACACAATTACTGCCCTATGGAAAAACGCGTACAGATTACATTGGAGGATCGTTATTACATCAGAGCTTCCTCCTGTCCTCACATAACGACAAATGGTAGATGTGATAGAAATCTGTGGGCACGAGTAGAGAGAAACTGATGTATTAAGGGGAGGTTGTAAGCTGCTTTGGGTCAAAAAATGGAACTTTAGCTATGCTATTTTGATAGCCTGAAGTCCAATTTATAATGTACATATGTTTATTTGATGAAAATGTTTGCTAAACGCCATGTATATGTCATTTAAAGCCATGCCCCCCGTGAAGATCTGTTCCTGAGATTTGGCATATTTTCTCCTCCTTCTCTTTCTCCTGCTCCTACTTCTAATTCTCCTTCTCTTCCTTCTTCTCTTTCTCCTGCTCCTCCTATTTCTCCTGCTCCTTCTTTCACCTTCTCCTGGTCCTTCTTCCCTTTCTCCTTCTTCGTCTCCTCGTTATCCTCCTCCTCTTTCTCCTGCTCCTCCTTCTCCTTCCTCTCTTTCTCCTGCTCCTCCTTCTCCTCCTCCTTCCACCTTCTCCTCCTGCTCATTTTCCTCCTCCTGCTCCTTCTTCTCTTTCGCCTCCTCCTTCTCATTCTCTAAAGAAGCTAAGAAGTTAAAAAGAAACCAGAAGAGGGGCAGAGAAGATAAAGGCAACCCAGATGATCCTGAATATGGGCCTGGTGCACATTAAGGTAACACTTATCTTTAAGAGCATTTATCCTCACTTTTTTTTTTTCGAGACAAATTTTCCTTTTTCTCAGGAAGTATTAGCAATAGTGGTCTGAATTCTTATTTATTAATTCAATATGATCAACTAAAGGAGTTTTTGTTTTCTTGTGATTTTACCATCAATAAAAAAAAATGTTTGCGTAAAGAAATAAGTTGAAAAATTTAACATTTGAAAAAAGATATATTTAAATATTATTTACAAACACACACATCTCCAAAAACAAACATTTAAAGATAAAATATAGATCTAAAGATCTGTAAGGGTTTGTTTCAATAGGTTAAATAAATACTTAATGAGAAAAAGGAACAT
Source organism: Meconema thalassinum (assembly GCA_946902985.2). NCBI lineage: Eukaryota > Metazoa > Arthropoda > Insecta > Orthoptera > Tettigoniidae > Meconema > Meconema thalassinum. The sequence continues at coordinate 186,042,949 of OX336393.1, forward strand.
GAAGTTGACAAATTTAACATGGAGATAGGGCTTACAACCTCCCCTTAACAACCTTCCTACGCCATGAAAGCCAAAATGGTGGCCGAAAATCCCAATGCTTATGTTTTATGAATCGTTCGTTGAAATATTTCCCCTTAAAAATACAAGCATCATCATTAATGGTAATACCCACGTCACTCGGCACGCTGATGACTTCTTGAGAGTTGTACCCAGTTCTGTCCGGCGAAGAATGCTGCTCTCACTTTGTTGACGTTATCGTCATGACAACAATCTCCTCTTTTATTTCACGTATTCTTTTAGCTTTTCAATGTGTTCGGCAAATGACCCAGTTATTACAGCCAAGAGACTACTAATTACATTAAGTTTTCCTCGACTGTGATTTCTTTACAATCTGTAAAGACTGTCTGGTAAAGTCTGTTACATTGGAATATTCAATGAAAATTTAAAACAAACAAACATATTGCTTATTAAAACTTTGAAGTTCAAAACTAATGAAAAATCTGCTTCTTTAAATTGTTCTTCAACGTGTTATCTTAAATTAAAAATTACTAATTAGAATACCATACAAAAGATTGTCTAATGATATCAAGTCTTTGAAGGACGTTGTACTGCAACTGTTCTGCAGAAGTTTGGCTAGGAGTTGTTTGCTCCTCCACCGTACAGTCTATCATCTTGCTCCCAGCGATTTCCACCTTTTCTACCACCTCAAGAAATTTCTGTTCCCCGGTCAGCATTTTCACACTGACGAAGACGAATATCACACGCTGGTTCCATTCGCAGGCGGCAGACTTTTATGACACAGGACTACAAAAGTTTATACCACGCTATGAGCAGTGTCTCAATTCGTTTGGTGGCTATAACGAAAAATAGCTGACACATTGCCGTACCTGTTGCCAATCAAGTTTTGCATTAACTATGCTCTCTTTAAAATAAAATAAGGAAACTTACTTTCTGGATGCACCTCGTATGCTATGTGCTGTTATTTGTCCTTGTCCAGCTATTTGAAGATTGGCGATATAACAGAAGGAAGACGATCAGCTAAAGTTTCCAACTTTCAAGATACATTACCGGGCTATTGTTTATATCAGCGTTCTCAACCTTGTGCTCGCGAGCACCATGGTGCTATTTAAACGAAATTTGACGTTCCCGTTCTATGAGCCAAAAAAAATGCTCGCGAGCACAAGCTCCTTTGAGATCCCTTCTTCAATTCATATTTTGTTGCAGAATCCGGAATAAGTGTTTTCATTACATGTTTTGACAGTCAGAAATGTTATCATTTTGTGAAAAAGTATCTTTAAATCTACAGAAAATATATTTGGACATCACTGTTTTATTAGTAACACGAAAGATGCTGATTCGATGTATCTTACCGCCATGAATCATGCAAGCAGTTGCAGCATGCCTAGCTATTTCAGCATTTCAGACGGAGACAGAGATAGGAAAAAGAAAGAGCAGCACATGCTTGTTGCGTTATTATTATTAGCATTATTATATTCGAATTAATGGTGTTCGGACACTTGGTACGGCAAAGGGGTGGTGCAGCATGCCTGGTGAGGGGTGAATCCCTATCTATTTCAGAGGGAGACAGAGATGGAAAAGGAAAGAGAAGCACATGCTTGTTGCATTATTATTAGTAGTAGTAGTATTATATTCGAATTAATGGTGTTCGGATACTTGGTGCGGCAAGGGGGTGGTGCTCACAGTCTCAAAAAGGTTTAGAACGCCTGGTTTACATACTTCGATTCCCGGTCAATACATGTGATATTTTCGAAGTGAAATATTATGTCCTGTGGTTCGGATTCCACGTAAAAATAGAGGATCCGTGAATCATGCTCGCGATATTAACGGTCACATAAAACTACAAACTTACTTTTTTTCCTTACAAATATGGAGACATTGCACACCGAACTATACCGTCAGTTAGAACCAGCCTCCACTATCATGCGACAGAGACGACTGAAATTCTACGGGCACCTCTTCCGGATGGGGAACGATAGAATCACCAAGAAGATCTTCAGTTCGCTTAATGGCTAGAAGACTGGCAGCTTGTGAAACAAGACTTAAATAACGCTGGCATTTTAGACTGTGATATTCTTGACCGTTCCAATTTTTGAGATAGTGTTAACTCTTGGCCCCCAGGAGATTTTGGAAAACAAAGAAACCATCGCAGAAGCACAGTCATAAGCGCTCCTTAGTGGGCTTAAATCACTAATAATAATAATAATAATAATAATGGAGACATTGAATGCAACCTTAGTGTAACAGCAAGAAAATTACTGTAGTCTCCATGTTTTTTTTTATTTTTTTTAGCGTATGGCTTTTAGTGCCGGGAGTGCCTGAGGACATGTTCGGCTCGCCAGTTTTGTAGCTGCTTCGAGACGGACACCCAATGGGTGAGCTACAAGTACCGTTGGGGAGGAATGTTGGATGGGAGGGTCGAGGAGTTGGAAGGTAGCGGCTGTGGCCTATAGTTAGGGACCAACCCCGGCATTTGCCTGGAAGGAAGATGGGAAACCACAGAAGACCATCTTCAAGGTTGCCGGCGGGGGGATTCGAACCTCATCGCCTCCCGGATGTGAGCGACTGCCAACAGTCATGCCGCAACGACCTCGGCTAACTCACCCGGTTCCATGTTTATAGCGATGGGGGACAAATAATAAGATTGCATACTTGGTAACTTACGATAAGGCGGCCACAATAGTCCACGCTTCCTCTATTAATTTTACTGACAATATATTACTTGAAATTGAACGGAACATGTAGCTCACCTTAATAAGGGTGTCCGCTGGAAACAGCTACAGACTCAGGCGAGCCAAACATGTCCTCAGACACCCCCAGCACTAAAATCCATACGATAAATAAATAAATTACTCACCTCCTCTTTTACTAATTCTTCAGTTTGCTGCTCAAATTTCGGCTCACAACCAGCAACACTGAATATAACGCACTCGCAATTCATTATGATGTAAAGCACAGATGCTGGTAACAGAGAGTTCCGGTCTGGCCTACCTGCTCTATCGAGGCTGATGAGCTAGTGGCTACTAAAATGTCAACACCGAGATTGCGAGTATCTGGCTCGCACCACATCATCACGAAATTGATAAGTTGGCAGTCACACCAGTGTTTCTGATTATTATTATTACTAGCAACCTCCCGGATTCACCCAGTATCTTTAACGGTTTACCCAGCGTAAGCTTAAAAGGCGCACGGACGGCAGTTCCTAAACACAATTCAGAAAAGTCGAGGTCAACAACGAAACTCCAAACACATATACTATTCTCTGAAGTCTTAACTCGACAGTTTGAAGCAGGCCGAAGCTGGGGGTGATAGGTTCGCTCGCTAGCTCGTCAACTCGCTCCGAAGCTAGTAATTTAAATTTCCACTGAATGGAGGTTCTTGGAAGAAATGAAAACGTAATAAAACACTTATAGTGGGCGATGTATTAAAGATAGAGATATGCTGTAGCAGACTTTTTTGTAGAACTTTTCATGCTGAACAATTCTTACACTCATAGTACATAGATAGGTTGGTTGGTTCTTAAGTTTAGGGGTTGCGACAACGTGGTCATGTAGCCCCGTGTACTTTGGGTGTGTGTAGAATCTGTCTGATAACCGGTGTTAATTGTGATGACTGTATTAGTGCGTGTTATCTGTTTTTTAATTCAAGTAAGGACTGCAGACTTTTGAATTTTTCAAATAGTTCCTACTTTTGCCGCCAAACGCCACCGTCAACGACTACTAGTTCAGAACTTAGCTACCAGACGCCACCGCAGTCAACTCTTGGCAACGAACGTAGGAACCTAAGAGCGTTGTTTACATTCTTAACCTATACAATTTAGCTTCACACAGGTGTAATTAGTGGAAGGTTCTTTAACATGCCATAAATCTATGATATGGGACCGCCGGCTTTACTTCCCCCTCCGAAGGAAGGCATACTGAGGGATTTTTAACGCTCTTAAAAAATCCGACGACTTCGGCCGGATTTGAACCCTCGATCTTGGAGTGCATAGATATGTTTACCGGTTTATCCAACGTAAGCTTAAAAGGCGCATGGGCGGCATGTTTTTCGACTCGATTCACTGAACTCGTGACTGATCGGCTTCCTTTGGCCATAAATGAATGTTTTTCTACAGAAACCTTCCTCGAGAAATCCTTTACAGAATGGTGAAAACCGCATCAAAATCCATCCAGTGGTTCTCAAGATTACTCGTTACATTCGGACTTTGTTTTATACTATGTCGAGATGTAGAGATTACAATTGCTGTATTTGGAAGCGTAACTATTTGATTGTCTGTTAGGTTCTTACCGCCATAAGCTGACTGTAAGAACTCAACCCCCCCCCCCCACACAAAAAACACACACAGCACTATAATGAGGCGTAGGCAACTGGGCAAGGTGAGGAGTGCGGTAGTTTGTCATTCCTTCCTTCTCTGAGCCAGTGTAGACCCTATGAGTAGCACCTTGACCAACGTCCAAAGGCATTATTTATTATTAGGGCCCGGATGTTGATGACATGTCATCTTTTCACTGAACTGTCTAAGACAATGCTGAAGTACAAAGAAACTCCGGACGGGCCACTCCGTCTTCAAATATGTTATTTCTATTTTGCATCTTTTTTCATTTTTTTTTTTCATTTTAAGAGCATTTTTTTTAAGTTTGGTAGAATTTTTTGGTCATATTTTAGAGAAATCGGCCTTTTAAGGTCATTTTTTTTCGAATTTAGTCATGTCACAGCTTTATATGAGAGAGAGTTAAGAAGAAGCTAGTAGCTGATATAAGATAATTTAAAATATTGAAATAAAATATTTCGGTATTGCTATTAGTAGAAAAATATATAATCTTGGACGCACAAGAACGGTACCGTTTTCGTCGCAAACCAGTTATTAGCGGAATGGAATGTTATCTGCTCTGTTGACCAAGGTCAGCTGTGGCGGGGTAGAAAGGGGAAGGGGTGTATATTATTGTCAAAGTTCCGCATAGTTCACGGCGAGAGATATCGTTCATTGCCGCTCTCTCCATTTTATAGTGCATTTTTCGAATTTTTGAAATGTTGGTGAGTTTATTATTATGAGATCATGTTCTCCATTTTATAGTGAAAAAAATGAAAATCCACAGCCTGCTTCCAGTCTCCGACCGGGTCAGGAATGGAATGAATGAAGCCCCCATCTAGCGGCGAGGATATGGACTGTGCCGGCTGCCGAGGCCTGACGCACTCCTCTGGGGCAATGATTAAATGAATGACAGATGAAATGAAATGATAGTGGAGAGTGTTGCTGGAATTAAATTTTTACAGGGAAAACCGGAGTACCCGGAGAAAAACCTGTCTGCCTCCGTTTTGTCCAACACAGATCTCACATGGAGTGACCGGGATTTGAACCACGGTCCCAGCGGTGAGAGGCCGGCGCGCTGTCGCCTAAGCCACGGAGGCTTCCCATTTTATAGTGCATTTTTAAAAATTTTAGATAATTTATTACAGTCATTTTTGAAAATGTTAAGTGCATTTTTAATCTTTTTTACGGCATCAACATCCTGGCCCTATTTACTATAGTTAGACCGGCCGCGGTGGCCTAGAGCGCTAACGCGCTACCTCGTGCCTCGCTGGCATCGGGAGAGCGTGGGTTCGATTCCCACCTCGGCCGTCCTGAAAATGGTTTTCGTGGTTTCCCATTTTCATCACCAGGCAAATGCCGGGACGGTTCCCTTCAATAGGTCCACGGCCGATTTCCTAACAATTTCCCTTCCCTAACCCGTCCTGAAAAAAAAAGTACATGGCCATTGGCTGCATTAATAAAATTATTATTTACTATAGTTATTTGGTTATCGGTCTTATTTTTAGTTGTTTCATTTGAGGGGTGTGAACATCGTGATCATTTAGCCCCGCGTACTTGGGTGTGTATATATCGAATTTTCCGCAGGCGGCTTCGGTGGCGTAGTTGGTAGCATGCTGAGCTTCTATGCCCAAGGTCGCGGGTTCAAACCCGGCCGAAGTCGTCGGATTTCTTAAGAATGTTAATAATCCCTCAGTATGCCTTCCTTCGGAGGGGAAGTAAAGTCGGCGGTCCCATGTCATAGATATATGGCATGTAAAAGAACCTTCCGCTAACTACACGTGTGTGAAGCCAAAATTTGTAGGTTAAGTTTGATTAATGCTCTTAATTTCCAATGTTCGTCACCGGGCGCTGGTTGCGATGGAATCTAGTAGTAAGCGAAGTTCACAGCTAGGTGTCGTGGACGGTAGCATTTGGTATGGAAAGTAGGAACTACTTGAAATTATCGTCTGCAGTCCTTACTTGAATTAAAAACAGATAACACACACTAATACAGACATCACAATTAACACCGGTTATTAGGCAGATTCTACACACACCAAAGTAGGCTACACGGGGCTACATGACCGCGTTGTCACAGCCCCTGAACTAAGGAACCAACCAGAATTTTTCCGATAATCTGAGCCATTGTGGTGTGTGTATGTATTTGTAATTCAGTAAAGGAATGGGAAGGAGGAGGCCGTGGCCTTAAATTAGAAACCATTCCAGCATTTGCCTGGAGTACAAGTATGAAACCACGGGAAAATATCCATAATGGCTGAGGTGGGAATCGAACCCATATCTTCTCGGTTTTGGGTCACGAAGCCAGTTAAGGCAGGCAGATTAGGAAAAGAGTCGAGGTGCTACCCAAAAAAATGAGAAATAAAAATAAAAACGCGAAATAAAACGGACCTGGACAAGTAGCAGGAAGGAAGCGTCCATGGGAAATTAGAAAGTACCGTCCAGGCATTTACCGGGAGTTGAAAATGGGAAAACCATTTCAAGGACGTCGACGGTGGGGTTCGAACCCACTCGTCTACCAAGTCCGGAACACCCTGCGTGTGACAGTCCTGGGTTTAGCTTTAACAGTTCAGTCAAATGATTAGCATGGTCACACGCGGGGGAACCTTTCATGCTAAAAATTTACCCTTATGAACATTATTTCAATAATAATAAGTTACTAATAATAAGCTTTCGTCCTTTTTAACTACTCGGGCGGAATTTTGCCCTGCAGGTGTCATTTAATCTACTGACACAAAACTGACGCATTTAAACATTCGAGACAGAACTAGCGATTTTGGAATTGTACCTACTAACAACAGAAACCAGTCCACTTTGATGAAAGGCAAGTTGTTGTTTCATTTTAGGGGCTTGGACATCGTAGTCATTTAGCCCGTGTACTTGGGTGTGCGTGTATTTGTAAAACTTATCGTATAACCTGTGTTATTGTGGTATCTGAAGTGGTGTGTGTATTTGCAATTCGGGTGAAGATTTGGAAGGAAGCGGCCGTGGCCTGAAGTTTCCCGACAATTACCTGGTGTAAAAGTGGGAAACAACGGATAACCAATCACAGGATGGCTGTGGTTGAAATCAAACCCACCTCTTCTCAGTTTTGCCGCACGAGGCAGAGTGTAGGCTACCCCGTTCAAGGCCTCAGACCAGAAGGCCACTATACCATCACGCCCCTGCACGTCCACCTGTTAGAACACATCTCCCTGACGTAGTAGGAGCGGAAACATGGATGATGATCTGGATGTATCCTTCATTGTCAGTGTTTCCTCTACAAACGAGAGAGATGTATGGTCATTGTAGGCTATGGCTCCCCACACCATATCATATTATTACTCAGTTGTATGTCCCGCTTAACTACTGTGGCTTTTAGAGACGCCTGGGTGCCGGAATTTTGCGCCGAAGGGTATCTTTAATGTGCCAGTAATCGACTGATGCGACCCACTCGCATTTGCGCACTCTCAAATGCCAACTGACTGCGGCAGGTTTCGATCCTCCAACCGTGTGCACTGCAGGCGAGAGCCATGTTATCAGGCGTTGGGCATATATGTCGCTGCCGAACACATTGGTAGTTGTAATTCTCCTGGTCAATGCCGCACTCGAAAATGACCATCACTGACACAAAGACTTCATCAATAAACACAACATTGCACCATTCATCCCTCCAGATGCGTCCTCGCGGCACCACCGGAGCCGGGCTGCACGATGATGGAAGTGTGAGGGAGAAGCCTTAACAAGAGCCTTGATCCTAGCCCACCTTCCTGCAAACTGTTCCTGGTCCCAACTGATACTGTGGGTGCAATATAGGTCCTAATTAGTGCTCAAGGAGCAATAAGGAGACACCCTGTCAGCTCTCTAGCACGTTGTGAATTGAAGAATTGACCACGTCCACGTGAAGGGTCCATATGCTCGTACCTCCGTCTTCAATAGCATGTAATACGGTATGCTTGGGTTATTGTAACGCTTAGTTTACCGGATATGGTCATTAAAATGATGGATTTCCGTGTACGATAAACAAATCAAGCAATATGAGTGATCATATACAGTACTGTTTGAAGAAAGTGAAACACGCAGAAGAAATGGTCGGAGACACTCCCAGAACAGCGGTCGTGTAGGCCTGCGGTACCATAATATGTGATTGAAATCGCAGCGAGATGGCGTGCACATTGGCCCACCAGTGCCCTCTGTCGTGGGACCAGACAGGTCAGTGTTCCGCACAGCTCTGTCGGCGTGGGGCCGTCATACCAAGTGGAAACTTGTAAGCAAGTGCAACGATGCCTCGCCGACATCACAGGGTGGACTATCAGCATGTGAGTGCGGTTGAACTGGGCAGAATACTTGGGCTCCGGGAGGCGGGTCTGTCGTTCCGGGACATTGCGGCTCGTACAGGGCACGCTGCGTCGACAGTCAGGCGTATGTGAATCCAGTGGAGAGAGGAGGGCCGTACACAGCGACGACAGGGTACAGGACGACGCAATGTGACCACAGCGCGAGACGACCGCCATCTTCTCCGCATGGCCGTATCGGACAGAACTGCGTCGTCCTCGGTGTTGACTCGACTTTGGAGCACTGCAACGGGGGTGGACATGTCTGCGTCGACGGTGCGGCGCAGTCTTTTGAGGGCTGGACTAGTAACACGCATGCCACTACGTCGGCTTCCATTGACTGGGAACCACCGACGCCTCCGACTACAATGGGCACGTGCACGCCGACACCGGCAGGCTGAGTGGCGAAATGTAGTGGTTTCGGACGAGTCCCGCTTCAACCTGTCCTACAGTGATGGCCGCATACACGTTCGACGCCGCCGTGGAGAACACAATCAGACATACCGTATTGTTGAGCGGCATATCGGACAACACCAGGTGTAATGGTTTGGGGCGCAATTGCCTATGACAGGCGATCGCACCTCGTACGTCTTGCAGGCAATCTGAACAGTGACCGCTACATCAAGGAAGTTTTACAGCCCGTGGCACTGCCCCTCTGCAGGCCGTTCCACAGGCCATATTTCAGCAGGACAATGCCCGCCCGCATGTGGCGAGGAATGTGCAAGCCTTTTTCGCAGAACGGATACCTCTGCTTCCCTGGCCTGCCCGTACGCCTTACATGTCGCCCATTGAACATGTCTGGGATATGGTCGGCAACCTGTTCGTTCAGGTCCACCTGCAGCCACTGTTGATGCTTTGTGGACGCGCCTACAAACCGCGTCGGACGGCATTCCCCAGCAGCGTATTCAAGCGCTGTATGATTCCATGCCACGACGTCTAGCGGCTCTGAGTGCAGCACGTGATGGCGCGACGTCGTACTGAAGATCGACCGTCAACGTGCATGTACCGGACTGTCCTTCTAATCAGTAATGTATTGTCATGTCCCTAATCTGTGGTATAAAGTACAATATGGTCACATCTCTTGTTCTTAGTGTTTCACTTTCTACAAACAGTGGTGTACATACACGAAGGTGAATTTTTGTTGTAAACATTCCGCCATATCCACCATAATATATTTGTATATTTCAGTAGCCACTGAGAAATAATGAACGTAACTAATAAGAGAATCGCGTGATATAGAATAACCATAGCAGGTTCACAATGCATAGGCCTATGCATTTCAATCAGTTTCAACTTGATTAGGCCAAAAGGATTTTTTTTTTAATACAGTTCCTTCGCTACTCTGAGGAACATCGAATCATGGATATGTTTTTCCGATCTAGATGATGAATACCTGGTAACCTCTCTAAAAAGGTTATACGAGGGTAATTTCATAAATAATGCGCACAATTTTTTAAACTTAGGCTACATGTTAATTGTTTTATTCAATATCTCTTTACAGTCCTTCAACATAGTCACCCTGCTTCTCAATGACTGAATCCCAACGTTTCGGAGGCCGTATTATTCCATCCAGGACACCACTTCTGTTATCTGTTGAATGGCTCAGGTAACGGTGGTAGAAAGAAGGATATCGACGTCCACGCATAGGCTCTTTCAACTTCGGAAACAAGTCGAAATGGACTCATGTCTGGCCTGTAGTCACAGCACCTGACACCCCTCCAGGGTTCATTTCTAACTCTCGCCAATTTTAGGTTAGAGTGTACAGAGAAAAAACAACAGTAATACCAACCTGTGCATTATTTATGAAATGACCTCCGTTTACAGGCGAGCACGTGTTTAAACCAATCGTAATCTGCATGACGATAAGTCTGTAAATCAGTTTCTTTATAATGGTGTTGACACACAAAATTAGCTATATTTGCATTGAAGTTGCGGGGAGAAGTACAAATCCACAACAAGAAAGACAATAATGAATTGCGGGTAGTATCTGTACGCGCCCGATTAGGGGCAAGGTGCGCGGTAGACTGTCACATTTACTTGTGTATAACGCAAAGTTTGGCTTGACCCCCAGCCCAAAAACATATCCATGTTAAAATAGAAGATTAAGATTTTTAGACATCTACTCACAATATTCTGTGCGTTAAAAATACGCATGTTTTGGTCGGATAATAACAGTCCTATTCAACAATGTTTTGGACATCACAGTGGGCGTGATCACTGGCTTCACTCTGGCAGTTAGGGCGTCTCCTTATTACTCCTTGTTTGTGCGGTCGCAATGCGATATCAGAAATGGCTGCTAATCTGAAGCGAAGGTTCAGGAGTGATTTTCCATGTCGCTGCAGTCCGGAACCAGAATGAAGAGCATGTGCACCATCAGCACCAAAACTGATACACAGGAGACAACTCACGTCTAATGTGTGCGGCAGTACTTCGGAAGGACAATACAACTTACCGTCGGCCCACAATACGACATTGCTCAAATTCCGTTAATTGCACGAATTGTGTTCCAGACGCCGTCTTGGCATGTGTACAATGTTTACTCACACAATGCAATAATCGAAACAACAGAACACTCGTCCACAAGGCAAAAACTGTACAGCTTCGCTTGCTTGGGTCGTGACCTGCGAGTTATCATGCTCCCCCACAACACGGAACTTTGAATCATTGCTTCCGTCCCGCGACGTAGCCGTGCTCGTTAAATCGTGCACCACGACCGCGCGGAAAACTGCAGCATGTCCGGAGATCGTAGGTTCGAATCCCAGCGTTGACAGCGACACGGCTTCCTCCCTCGAATGTAAACTAACTAGGCCGGATGCAGCATACTTGTTAAGGTATTTGAGTGCGGGGGGGGGGGGGGTGTAAGATTTCAATCTCTCGCCTATATACATTCGTAATTAAACTTGTGATTTTCACCTTACAGTTCTCCAACTTATTGTTTGAAGTATGACATTTTAAAAAGTCAACTCTGTATATGTATGTTAAAGCCGTGATTTTTCAAAATTACGCACGAAGGAAAGCGAATGGAAGATTTGAAATAAAGGGGGATGACGGTTGATCTAAAACGGGCCCGCTTGAAGCACACAAACATTTATTTTTGGCCCTGTCCGCCCATGCTTAACAACAGTCCTAAGTCACCAAAACATGACGAGTCACTGGTGTCCTGGAATCAGGGCTGGATTTACCAATAGGCCCCATAGGTCCCGGCCTAGGGGCGTACCATGTTGAGGGGCGCAACAAATGTTTTTGTCAGAAAATGTCCACAAAATATTATATACATACACGTATTTCGTATAATGATAAGATTTAAATTAAAACTTTCCAAAATGTTGACACTTTTCCAATTTATATTGTGGCTATCATTTTCCAACAAATGTTTTGCAACAGCAGATTTTTCGACTTCAGCTTTAGAACAGGAATAATTTATGATTTATTAGCAGAAAATTTAAGTCTTGAATATTAATATCAGTTTAATTTGAATAATTCATTATGCATAGTTGTAAGTTTATGATATCTGAATATCTGTAAGTGTATAACGAGTCTTAAATGGTTTAAACTTATTTTAATATCTCGTTGGCCTATTTATTTATAGTTTATATATACAAATTTAGAAACAGTTGATTCTCTCAATATTTTGATTTATTTAATTGATTTTACTTCACGATACATTATAATCAAATAAAAATTACTCTCGCAAAGACCTTTCTGAGGTCTACATTTTCCCTCCTTCACGATGGTAACAAGAGGGGGTGGCAAAAACCCACGGGCCTAAGAGCGCATAAAATCTAAATCCGGCCCTGCCTGGAATGTTTTGTAAATTAACTTTTAGTCACCTGATGCTACATTGACTGGTAATGCCTGAACCCTTCTCAAAGCTTCGAAAAAATAGGGAATTATATATTTATTTTTATTTTTTACGTCATGTAGTGAGAACGTCACAAACCAAGTTCACGAGCAAGCCGAGGTCAGCCGCACCCACATCAGACGGCAGCTTGAGTGACGTATTGAAAATACAATTCACATGTTTTGAATAGTCAGCAACAAAGAATTTCCTTTCAGTTACGTCAGCAATCCTTACAACGGAGAACGGCTGGTGGATTTACTAAAACAATGTTGTTTACTCTAAGTTCCTGAAGGGTAAAGGTTAATACTGATACTGCTCTCAGAATTTGAAGTGGAACCGCCTGCTTTCAGAGTACATACGTATTCCCTCTACAGAGCATTTATACCTTACAAGACAGTCCGAAATTAAATATAGCAATTGCCTCCCAATAGCACTCGTCTATCCTGCGATGCTGCCTATTTCCCAATTCTACAAAATGATAAAATGATTACGTAGTCTTACGGAGAATTATCTGTTCTTTCTGATGATGTAAAATTAGTTATTATTTAAAGGAGCGGAACTACGAGGTCATCTGCACCTCTTAACACAGATTAAAATATACAAATTTCGAATGGAATTTAAAATTTAGAGGTGGAAACCTAAATTTGAAAGGACAGAAAATTAATAAAACAAAAAATTAAGTAAAACTAATAATTATAAAAATAAACAAAAATTACTGAAAAACAAAAATCATCATTCTTAAACGAACAATTCGTTGAGTCAATGTACACTGGAAAAATTACATAGCTGGCCCTAGCCCACTCTTACTTATAAAGCGGATGACGAGATCAGCAGCCACCGCGTCATCGGCTAATATAAGTTTGAGTGTCATCTGCAAACCAAGGTTTCTTCGTAAGTCAGCAAGATCCGCACCCTCTGTTAAAATGTGGGCCACGGAGAATACGGCTCCACAGGGACATAGTGGAGGGTCTTCCCTTAGCATTAAGTACGAGTGGGTGGATCTTGTATGACATATCCTTAGCCTACACAAAATGACGGACTCCCACCGTGACCAGAAAGAGCTCCGCCACACGCGAGTAATTCCCTTGACCTCTCTCAGTTTACTGGGAATTGGGTCAACTAGTCACTGATGCTCCCAAAATGCTAGTACTTGTCGGCGTAACTGAGAGCGAATATCTCTAGCGGGTACCTCCATTGGTCAAGGTGGAAGTAATACCGCCTCTTTTGCAGCTTTAAATCCGCTAACTCATCCCGCAATTCCCATGTGGCTCGGAAGCCACAGAAAGGTGATTCGATTGTCAGATCGGCACAACCCGGCTAGTAGGTCGTGGATTCGCTGCACTAGGGGGTGTTGCGGGAAACATGTAGCAATTGACTGCAACGAACTCAAAGAGTCGGTACACACGAGAAAGTGGATTCGTGCATCCTGTAGTGCAAACTGCAGAGCTTCATAGTGTTCACCTTAGGACCTCGGTGTAGATCTAACCGAATTTCCGGATGAGGGACTTGCCACGGAGGCACCTCGCTAGGTGTCCGGTTCATACAATGGAACTACGGTGGGCCCGGCGGCGGCAAGAATGCTGTTTATGGCAACCGCGAACAAAGTGACACTCAGCACTGAACCCTGAGGAACTCCATTTTCTTGCGTATAATATTGCGATAATGTCCTACCGACCCTTACACGGAAGAGTCGGACGGACATGAAATTCACAATGAAAGTCGGTAGATTACCACGGAGCCCCCACTCATGAAGGGTGGAAATGATCCCGTAGCGCCATGTGGTGTCGTAGGCTTTCTCGTGGTCAAAGAAAACCGTGAGTAGGTGCTCTCAAGTCGCACCAGATGGTCGGTGGTGGACCTATGAGAGAGAAATCCACACTGGTACTCAGACAGGAAACCTCTCTCTTCCAAGAACCACACCAGTCGACGGTTCACCATCTTCTCCAGCAGCTCGCATAGGCCATTTGTCAGACAAATGGGCCCATAGCTGCTGACAAGCTTGGAATCCTTTCTAGCCTTGGGATCACGATCCCCTCTCGCCATTGAGAAGGAAACTCCCCTTCAATCCATATACGGTTGAAGAGGAACAACAGTTGTTTTACATAGGATTAACACAGAAGCAGCAGTGGCAAAGGACAAGGGGTGAGCCTCTGCCTCCCGCTTCATAGACAGAAATGTAGGATCGTAACTCCCAGAGCAGGATACATCGGAGAAGTGCGATCCAACACTGTTTGCAATGGCGAGATAGTCCGTAATTATGTCTCCGTTAATGAAGACTCCGGGTATCGTCAATGATGTCGGGAGTCCGGAGATCCGACGAAGCTTAGTCCACAGTTGAGATGAAGGAGTATGCGCCGTCATGGACGACACATACTTTCCCATGTCGTTTTCCTACTCTCCCGAATCAGATATCGGGCTCTAGCACGCATCCTTTTGAAGGTGATAAGGTTGGTCAAGGTGTTTTGCCTTCCATAGCATTTGAAAGCACGTCAACGATTTATAATGGCTGCTGCAATCTCGGCTGTCCGCCAAGGTACAAGCTTCCGGCGAGAGTTGCCGGATGTGGAAGGTATTATTTCCTCTGCCGCAGCCAATATGCCATTCGTTATGCGAATGATATGATCATCGACACTCTAAAAGGAATCTTCGGCAAAAACCTCACGTGCTGTGAAAGTTGGCTAATCAGCCCGACGGAGAAGCCATCGACTTTGTAACTCGATGGCTCTCTGGTTCGGAAGAGTAACGATAATCGGGAAATGGTCACTATTACAAAGGTCGTCGTGTACACCCCATTGTAGCAGAGGAACCAGCGTACGACTGCACCACGCGATGTCGACACTCGATGAAGTGCCGTGTGCAATAGAGAAGGTCCAGCCGTCTGATCAGTCTCTCAAAATCTCTCCCTCCACCGCTAGTGTTAGCAGAGCCCCCAGATGGTGTTGTGGGCATTAAAATCTCCCAGAAGGAGAAAAGGAGGGGGAAGCTGTGAGACTAGATCCACCAGCTGGTTGTAATACAGTTGAGAATCACGCGGGATGTACACGTTACATACTGTTGCCATTACTGGCAACGAAGTATGAACTGCAACTGCTTCTAGCCGAGTACGCAGCGGCACCTCTTCACTAAAAACGCTAGAGTAGACGAGAGTGTAGACGCCACCGGCGGCACAGCTCCGTCCACCCGGTCCTTAGAGAAGAGTATGAAGTGACGCATTCTTGTCTCATGTCCGAAACCTGGATTCCTGAAGACAGACAATAGTTGCCGAAAACGAAGAGCGAGATTACCAGAATAGCTATTACAGTTCCATTGTAATAGTGCCATAGTGTGGACTTAAGTAGAAGTTGGTCTTCTACTTACGCTTGACCGTTTGCCGCCCTTCCCCATCTCTAGTTGGAGTTGATGGGGAGGAGAGCTCACCTCAATCTCCACATCTCTGTCCGAAGACGAAGAAAATGGAGGGTGCGCTCTATTGGATGGCCCGCGGTCCTCGTCGGACTTCAGGACTCTCGCTCTTGGGGAAGAGCGAGAGCGGTGTCGAGGGACCTTCTCTCAGTCCAAAGACTGGGTGTCTGTCCCTGACACAACCCGAATAGGTTTCTTTCTTGATCGGCGCTGACGTCTATTTTGGGAAGTAGGTGGTCCCTTACCTACAGACGCCAGTTCCTTACAAAACATGGCCGCTCCTGCTGGCACCACCTCACTGGTGGTGGTGGGAGCGGGATGGCCAGCAGATGCCTGGGCAGCCCTGTCTTTAGGAGAGGAATAGAAAGAGAAACAGCGCTGAACCATTCCTCTCGCCTCCGCCGATCATTTTTCCTTTTTGTAGGGGAGTTCCTCCATACGGACGGGTTTGGCTTCAGCCGGCTTCGCTCTCTTGATGGTCGTGGGAGCGGTAAGGCCAGCAGAGTCAGTAGCCACCCCCGTCAACAGGAGGGCGAGAGAGACGGCGACGAACCTTCTCTCTCTTCTCCACTAGAATTTTTGTCATATCGGGTGGGCTGGTAGAAGGTCCAGCCAGCCCAAGTCGGCAAAGTCTTACTTTGCCCCTTAGCAGGAGGAGACTTTTTGCCGACTGTTTCGGAGAAGAAGAGGGCTTCTTCTCCGAAGGCACCGTATTGGATGGATTAGCCAGTGCCGTTTTTCGATGGTCGAAGAAGGTTCTGAAACCTTCTTCGGGCTGACAGAGCTCGCTGGTACAGCGAGGGGAGATTTTAACATCGCACTAAAAGAGGACATCGAGGGTACTCCACTGTGAACTTTTTCGGCAGGGGTTATTGAGGGCGTCGCTGCAGCTGCAAACGATACCCGAAATTCGTGGGCATTCATATCACGGTACTTCTTACGAGCGTCGTGATATGAAAGCCTATCAAGAGTTCTGATCTCCTGGATCTTCGCATCCTTGGCGAATTCAGGGTACTGTTTTGACCGTGGAGAGTGACTTCCTTGTCAGTTGGGACATATCGGAGGAGGCGTACACCTCTCACCCTCATGTGTCCCTTGCCACACTCTCTACAAACGGCCTTCGAAGTACACCTGGCGGAAACATGTCCGAATTTCTGGCATTGGTAGCAGCGCATAGGTGGAGGGATGTAAGGTCGAACGTCACAATGGTACGACGTGACCTTCACCTGCTTAAGAACCACATCACCCTCAAAATGGAGAATGAAAGCGCCGGTATCGACGCTATCCTCTCCAATATTCCAGGTGATGGGCCTAATTTTGGTGACGCCTCTCTTTCCCAGATCCCGCATTAGTTCTTTGTCCGTGTTCAAAATAAGGTCGCGGTGGAATATTACTCCACGGACCCCATTTAGTGTTTCGAGCTTGATGCCTTTAACAGGAATTTCGCCGAATTGCGTGTATTCGAGCAACGCTTCGGTTTGCTGCCGTCTAACGGTATGCAGCAGGAACTGCCCGTTCCGGAGCTTGAAAATTCCATTAAGGTCTCCATATTTCCCCTCTATTTCTACCGAGAAAATTATCGATTTCACGAGCTTAAAATCTTCCCCGTCCGTCCTGGTAGCTACCAGGTAGCGAGGAGACCTGTCTACGGGGAATCACTTGTTAAATTCTTCATCCCAAGGTGTGGGATTTATATGACACGGCTTTTTAACCAGAGAACTCAGGCATTAATTCAATAGAACTCTTTTATTCAGGTAATTTACAAAAGGAAACTCAATAAACATAACTGTACCACGAAAATCTGTATGATAAAGTAGGGGCACATCCCGAGGAGGAATTATAAGCCTGCAGCTCCCTCTGAAATGCTCCCTAAATGCCACCAAAAGAAAGAAAAAGGACGCAATTAAAGGGCAGTAATTTTGGCGTTATTTCACCACACTTTTGTTATAAAACCTTGAATGTATTGTTACGTGCCACCCCCTAGTGGCAAGTTCCGTTAACTGGATTACGGTGGGTGAAAGCACAAACACAATTGTTCCTTTAAAGCGAAGTTAGCTTTATTGATTGCAGGTCAGAAATATACACCGTACAATAAGCAGATAGAAACAATTATCTGTCCTACAGAAGCTCCCTCCTGTATGGAGCTCGACTCACCCTTTCACTCGGCCTTGCAGTTAATCCTCTCGCTAATGAGGTGGTCCCGTGCCCTGGCTGGAAATAGCTGCACTAAGTCTGTCACTCACTGTTTCCTGTCCACTGGCTAGGGAACTGCCCAATGCGTTTCGTAATTC
Organism: Meconema thalassinum; assembly: GCA_946902985.2. Taxonomy (NCBI): domain Eukaryota; kingdom Metazoa; phylum Arthropoda; class Insecta; order Orthoptera; family Tettigoniidae; genus Meconema; species Meconema thalassinum. The sequence goes on from OX336393.1 coordinate 186,061,123, forward strand.
ACCACAGTGTCTCTGTCGCCCTAGGTAGGTACACACTCCTCACACTGCTCCGCGGCTCGGAAGGAATCTCACTGGGTTTCGCAAGTCACGTCACCACACTTCTGTCGCTCAGGATAAACGCTCGCACTAGCTCGAAAAACACTGTCCTCAGAAAACTCGGTCCCCTCACTGTTGAGGCCGCTTATATAGCAGGCCGGCGACTCAATGAATTCTAGAACCGTCCAGGATACACGGCTTCTCGAGATTTCCATCACTGGCTGGGTCACGAATATTCTGGACCATCCCTTTGTCCTAGTAGCCCTGTTGCGTCAGGCGCACGTAATACACTGAGGCAGTGCACACACAGCCCGGGGCAGCGGTGACTCCACCGGCGAGGCGACAAAACAAACTCACAGCCGTAACACCACCCCCTTCCTAAAAGGCTGATAGTCCCGATCAATCATTGGTCCGTCTGTGTCCCTCCGTAGGCTGCCAGGCGATCTCGATGCACGATCATCATCTTCGCCCTCGGGCTCCGCTGGATCCTGTAGACGACATCGTTGATCCGTTTCACGACTCGGTACGGGCCCTCCCAGGACTTCTGCAGTTTGGGTGACAGGCCTTTCTTCCGTAATGGGTTGAAGAGCCAGACCAGGTCGTCCTAGTGGAATCCGCCGGCATCCGTCTGTTGGTCGTAACGGGTCTTCATTCGGTCGGTCTCGATCCGCAGTCTCCTCGCGAACGCGTGCACGTCCTCCAGTTGGTCGACCAGTTCTTGAAAATACTGGCTTACCGGGATCGGATCATTCCCAGGTCGGCCGAAGACAAGATCGACAGGTAGACGGAGTTCCCTCCCAAACATGGCCCGGGCTTGTGTGCATCCGGTGGCTTCATGCACGGCGGCGCGGTAGGCCAGGAGAAATAGTGGAAGATGTTTGTCCCAATCCCTCTAGTGCTCGCTGACGACTATTCGGAGATGGTTCTCGATGGTGCGATTGAATCGCTCTACCATCCCGTCGGACTGAGGGTGAAGCGGCGGCGTCCTTGTCTTCCGAATTCCCAGCAGCTGACTTAAAAAAAACTCTCTTTTTTTGAACATAATAATCAAAGGAATTTAATTATAAACTAAATTAAAGAACCTACACTTTTAAGAAATTCTGGAACACCTGCGACTCGAAATTCCTCCCTTGGTCGGAGTGCAGCTCCAGGGGTACTCCGTACCGGCTGACAAATTCCTTCACCAGGGTCTCTGCGATAGTCGCGGCTTCTTGGTTAGGGAGCGCATACGCCTCCGGCCATTTGGTGAAGTAGTCGCTGACGACCAATATGTAGCGGTTCCCTGCCTCGCTTAACGGGAATGGCCCAACAACATCGATGGCCACTCTCTCGATGAGGCCGCCCACGTTGTAGGTCTTCAGTGGACCCCGTCGTCTTCGTCCTGGGCCCTTGCTGGCTGCGCAATCGTGGCACCTCGCACAGTGGCTCTCCACGTCTGTTCGGCATCCGATCCAGTAAAACCGCTCTCTCAGCTTCTCCAGGGTCTTCTTTATCCCTAGGTGCCCACCAGAGGATCCTCCATGGACTTCCTTCAGGACTTCCTCCGTCATAACCTTTGGTACGACGACTTGTTCCCAGATGTCTTCCCGTCGGTGCTCTCCCAGGTCCGGCAGATGAGGCCATCCCTTACAATCAGCGAGTCCCACTGCGCCCAGTAGGACTTGAACTTCGGACTGCAGTCGCTCACAATGTTCCATCCGGGTCTGGGAACACAGGCCCTCTTCCATTCGGCTATCAGTCCCAGGTCATCATCTTCTGCTTGTGCCCGCGTGGAAGATTTGCGGCTCCAGCTCCCATGAAGTTCCACGGTAGTCCTTCGGCACTGTATCCCGGTGTTCACCTCTCTTCTGGTACAGAAGGTGCAGTCTTCGGGGCACGGTCTTCGTGACAGGGCGTCGGCGTTAGAATGCAGTTGGCCTTTCCTGTGCTGGATCTCAAAGTTGTACTGTTGAAGCCTCTCTATCCCCCGCGCGAGTTGACCCTCGGACTGTTTGAAGTTCAGGAGCCACCGCAGGGATGCATGTTCGGTCGTGATGAGAAATTCTTGCCCGTACAGGTACTTGTGGAAGTGTTCGACGGTCTTCACGATGGCGAGCAGTTCCTTCCTGGTGACGCAGTAGTTCCTCTCTGGCTTTGACAAGGCTTTGCTGAAGTAGGCCACTACTCTCTCCTCGCCGTCCACTATTTGCGACAGGATTCCCCATATACCAAAGTCGCTGGCATCAGTATCGACGATGAACCTTGTTCCAGGTCTGGGGCAGGCCAGAATAGGCGCGGTGCACAGAGCCTGGTTGAGTTGTTCGAAGGCATTGTGGCATTCTGCTGTTCACGTGAAGAGTTGGTCCTTCTCAGTCAGTCGATGCAGTGGTTTGGCGATGTCGGCGAATCCTCTCACGAAGCGACGACAATAAGTGCAGAGTCCCAGGAAGCTTCGTAGTTGGGACTTGTCCTTCGGAACTGGCCACTCCCTCACAGCTGCGGTCCTTTCTGGGTCGGTGCGCACCCCTTCCTCGGAGACAATATGCCCAAGGTACTGGACCTGCTTCTGGAAGAACTGACACTTCTTGGGACTCAACTTCAACTGGGCAGCACGTAACATCATCAAGATCTCCTTCAGGTTGCTGTAGTGCTCCTCGAAGCTTCTCCCCAGAACGATGACGTCGTCTAGGTAGACCAGGCAGGTCTTCCATTGTAGTCCCCTCAGAATGGACTCCATTAGCCTTTCGAAGGTCGCAGGGGCATTGCACAGACCGAATGGCATGACGGTGAACTGCCAGAGACCGCTGCCCACAGAGAACACAGTTTTCTCGCGGTCCTTAGGGTGGACCTCCACCTGCCAGTAGCCACTCTTCAGATCCAAGGTGGAGAACCATCTTGACCCTGATATGGTGTCCAGGGTGTCGTCGATCCGGGGTAGAGGGTAGTTGTCCTACTTCGTGACGTCATTCACCCGCCTGTAATCCACGCAGAACCTGGTGGAACCGTCCTTCTTCACTAGCACGACCGGAGAACTCCAAGGACTATGTGATGGCTCGATCACTCCTTGCTCCTTCATCTCTTCTACCATCCGGTCGACTTCGGCTTGCTTGGCGATCGGGACACGTCGGAATGGGGCCCTAATCGGTGCGCTGTCCCCAACGTCGATTCTGTGCTGGACCAAGCTTGTCCTGCCGAAGTCTTTGCTCCCCACGGAGAAGACATCCAGGAATTCATGTAGCAGGTCCCGAAGTTGGAGTGATTGCTCCTCGTCTAAATGGTCCTGGGATCCTTGGTACAGCTTCTGTAGTTCTTCTGGCAGGGCGCGTCTTCTTCGGTTGTCCGTCTGCAGGTGTCCGTCCGTCGTGTCTGTGATGCGGGCAATCCAGGTAACGGGCTCGCAGACTCCTAGGTTGGTATCCCGGGGAACCGTAATGTCGTAGTCGTTCACGTTGGACAGGCAGACGTACGGCCGAGACGTCGTGTTGATGAGAGTCTTGGCAATCAGCAATCCTTTTGTCTCGATGTCCTCACATTTTGGCTCGATGATGGCACTACTCCCTCAGCAGTTCCGTCGACAATTACGGCAGCGCTGACTTCCGTCCTGGCGGGAACGATGACGTCCTCTCTCAGCCTTACTCGTCGTGCGGTGACGGCCTCGTGTGCTGGTTGCAAAGCAAGTTCCCACCTCCGAGTGCAGAGTGTTGGTACTCAGGTCCAAGATGATGATGTTCTGGCCCAGGAAGTCCAGTCCGATGATCACTTCGTTTGATACATCAGCCACGAGCACTGGATGCTTCACCGCCCGTCGACCAATGACTAACTCCAGAGATGCTTCGCCATGTACCGGTGCGGTCTCTCCAGTCGCAGTTATTAGCTGGAGGTTCCTTTGCTTGGGTTGCACTCTCCACTTCGGGATTACGGTGGGATTGACGATGGTCCTCGTCGCTCCCGTGTCGATCAGCATGGGCCAGCTCACTCTGTTGACGACTCCGTCGACCATCAGGCTGCTTGTGCTATTATCCCTCCGTAACTGCGTCACGCAAATTTGGACTGCCGGGGCTTGACGACTGTCACAAGCCAACCTTTGCCCCCCAAGGCTGGCTAATACTCGTTTCCCTGGGCCGCGCGGTTTTCAGACGACTGATTTCCCGTCGGATACCCTCGGCGGCGGCGATCACCGCAGTCCTTGCTCAGATGGCCTCTCTTACGGCAGGTCCAGCAGGTCGGTAGTCCTCTTCCGGGCCGCCTCTCCGGTTGTCTTCCGGCTGTGTCGTTGCTGGTGGTGCCGCGACTATCGAAGAAACGGCTTAGCGCCTCCATTAATTCGTCGGCCAGGGGCTTGGTCTCGTTGGTTTTTACTGGTTCGTCGACGTCCACTTGACACACCCGCGCGTGCATTCTGAATGCCTGTTTTGCGTCTCGAACTCAAGTGCGTGGCTCAGCGCATCTGCCAGGGTCTTATTGCGCGCGAGTCGCAGCGCCTGTTGAGTGTCCGAGTCCCGTAGCCCGTCGGTGAAGGTCTGCGTCGCTATCTGCTCCAGAAAGTCGGCCGGCGCTGTTGGGTAGTCGAGCCTTACGAGGCGTGCGATGTCCATCTCGAACTCCTGCAGGGTTTCCGCGTTCTTTTGTACCCGGGTCCGGAGTTGCATCTGGTAGGCCTGCTGAAGATGGCTATCTCCATATCGGGACTCCATATGGGCGATTAGTGAAGCGTAGTCCTGGGATCCAGTCGGGATGGCCTGAAGGACGTTAAGGGCGTCCCCTCTCAGCGCTACAATGAGAGCTGTAGCCTTTTCCGTGCTGTTCCAGTTGTTTATGAAACAGGCTGCCTCGAACTGACGTAAATAGGTGCTCCACGGGACCTTTCCGTCGAAGGTTGGGGGCGTCACTCTGCTCTGTCCCGTTCCTGATATTCCCGGTGTACCTGTGGGCGGGCGTCAGCGCAGCTCGGCAACTTCCTCTTGAAGAGCGTTGAATCCCGCTTCCATCCCCGTCGACGGGCGTTGGTTCAGCTCAGCAATTTCCTTTTGTACAGCGTTGAATTTCTCTTCCACCCCCGTCAGTGGGCGTTGGCGCAGTTCGGCAACTTCCTCTTGTAAGGCGTGGAACTACTTTTCTACTGCTGTGTCTTCCTCACGTAGGCCCTGGAAGACGGTGTTGACTTCCTGAGGCAGACCCTGTTCCAATTTCTTTTGACTTTCCTGTAATTTCGTCAGCAGACACTCATCCAGATTTTTCTGGCCATCCAGAAATTTGGCGGTTAGGTCCTCTGCTAGCTTATTCTGACCGTCTTCTAATTTGGAGGTTAGGTCCTCGGCTAAACTTTTCTGGCTGTCTTCTAATTTGGCAGTTAGGTCCTTGGTTAAATTCTTCTGGCCGTCTTCTAATTTGGCAGTTAGGTCCTTGGTTAACTTCTTCTGGCCATCTTCTAATTTGGTTTCCATGCCACTTAACTTTTCTAGCAATGCTGCCAATTGCGCTTCCATTTTGGTTGTTTGTCTTGTAAAGGGCATGCACTCACAGGAAAATTTAAAAAAATTGACCTGCTCGGGTTTTGAAACCAGGACTGTCAGGTGTTGTGCTTGTGCTTGAGTTCGTAATCCGGCTTCTGACACCAGTTGTTACGTGCCACCCCCTAGTGGCCAAGTTCCGTTAACTGGATTACAGTGGGTGAAAGCACAAACACAATTGTTCCTTTAAAGAGAAGTTAGCTTTATTGCTTGCAGGTCATAAATATACACCGTACAATAAGCAGATAGAAACAAGTATCTGTCCTACAGAAGCTCCCTCCTGTATGGAGCTCGACTCACCCTTTCACTCGGCCTTGCAGTTAATCCTCTCGCTAATGAGGTGGTCCCGTGCCTTGGCTGGAAATAGCTGCACTAAGTCTGTCACTCACTGTTTCCTGTCCACTGGCTAGGGAACTGCCCAATGCGTTTCGTAATTCACCACAATGTCTCTGTCGCCCTAGGTAGGTACATACTCCTCACACTGCTCCGCGGCTCGGAAGGAATCTCACTGGGTTTCGCAAGTCACGTCACCACACTTCTGTCGCTCAGGATAAACGCTCCCGCTAGCTCGAAAAACACTGTCCTCAGAAAACTCGGTCCTCTCACTGTTGAGGCCGCTTATACAGGGTGTTTCAAAACTCGACGGCAAAATTTCGGGAATGGGTTCCTCACAGTAAGATAACCAAATGTTATGACAACATGGGTCTGGAAAGTTATTCCCCTTGGCAGGAATGAATGAATGTTAGTACATAAATGTACATTACATGTCCTGTTGTGAATGGAAGTGATGTGCGCCGTATTAAAGACCTTAGCACTCATACATGATATGGGATCGTCTTACGGTTTAGCCGTTGCCGAGAACACGTCTGTTATCTGTGATTACTTGATTAGTGATTAATGTAGTGAAGTGAAGTGTGAGTTTCGGTCTGTTTAACACGTCTGGCATCTGTGATTTGGATTGTGGTTTTCCGTCTGCGTTCGTACGTAACGGAGGTAAGTACGTGAAGGTCATTGAAGTAGCCGTATGTAAGTTGTCCGTGGTTAACAGTCATTGTACAGTACTGTACTGTTATTTGTGGTTTGCAGGCCGCACTGACGTGCGCATGTACATGAACACAGAGCTTGCGAGCATGCATTACATGTATGGTTTGGCGGATGGGAATGCTTCGAAGGCACGTCGCTTGTATCGGGAACGATACCCCAGGCGCAGACTGCCGGACCGAAAGACATTTGAATCCATTCATCGCCGCCTCTGTGAACACGGGAGTTTCGCACGTCCACCAGGAACCGGGGGACGGTCAAGCAGTACAACAGTTGAGGAGGAGGAAGCCGTCCTCAACGCTGTGTTTGAACGTCCTCAAGTCAGCACTCGGCGGTTAGGCTTGCAGCGGAATAGGCCACACACGACTATCTGGAGACTGCTACGAGGAAACCTGTTGTATCCGTATCATCTGCAGCGTGTACAAGCCTTGTCGCCTGCGGATTTTCCGGCAAGAGCAACGATCTGCCGGTGGTACCTACAACAGTGCGGCGTGACGCCGAACTTCGCTGCGTATGTGTTGTTTACAGATGAAGCGACCTTCACAAGAGACGGAATACAGAATTTCCATAATCAGCACAGGTGGAGTGATGCAAATCCGCATGCGATCATCCCATCTTCTCATCAACAGAGGTTCGGCAGGCATTGTTGGTGATTCCTTGTTGGGACCGTACGTTCTTCCGCGTAGGCTTACTAGACAGAACTACACGGATTTCTTGCGGACACAATTGCCTGAGTACTTGGACGACCTGCCACTTGCTGTCCGTCAAGCAATGTTTCTCATGCATGATGGTGCTCCCGCACATTTCAGTTTGTTGGCCCGCAGGTACCTGAATACCCATTTCCCTGGGCGCTGGAAAGGTCAAGGAGGACCGATTGCGTGGCCACCACGCTCTCCGGACTTGAACCCCCTGGACTTCTACCTGTGGGGACATCTTAAGTCGCTCGTGTATGCGAATCCTGTTCCTGATGAATCTACGTTACGTGAGCGCATAGTGGCCACCTGTCAGGCAGTACGCACTACACCAGGAATTTTTGATCGCGTGCGTAATTCCATGCGACGACGAGCGGAGGCTTGTATTCGAGCGGAAGGCCGTCACTTTGAACATTTCCTGTGATACCTGCTGATACGGTGAAAATGTACAAACGTGTGAATAAATCTGAAAGTATCCGTTTCCAGACCCATGTTGTCATAACATTCGTTTCTTATCTCACTGTGAGGAACCCATTCCCGAAATTTTGCCGTCGAGTTTTGAAACACCCTGTATAGCAGGCTGGTGACACAATGAATTCTAGAATCGTCCAGGATACACGGCTTCTCGAGATTTCCATCACTGGCTGGGTCACGAATATTCTGGACCATCCCTTTGTCCTAGTAGCCCTGTTGCGTCAGGCGCACGTAATACACTGAGGCAGAGCACACACAGCCCGGGGCAGCGGTGACTCAACCGGCGAGGCGACGAAACAAACTCACAGCCCTAACAGTATCATAGCAAATATTACTGAACCCACTAATGTAGCTGAGCAGTCTATGCATGTTCCACATCTGCACTGGATAAACGAGTGTGGTCGATAGCAGCCATCCAGAGTTTTTCACACTCCAGATTCCCCATTCCAACTAGTTCCAGTACCCCATGTCCTGATCTCCTGAACACAAATGCACACCCACAATAACACATGTTATCCGATATCAGACAAATTCCATAGTATTCCAAGTAGCCTATATAATTTTATTCTCTGACTTAATTGAGTTAATATACTGTTCAGGCTTATGGAAATACTCAGTTACAACACTTTATGGTGTTTGAAGCCATTTTCAGTGTTGCCTTAGCAAACAAAAGTTTGATGCTTTTCAGTTGGTCAACACAATTGGCCGTGTGTTGACCGACTGAAAAGCATCAAACTTTTGTTTACAACACTTGCTTCATATTCCACATTAGCATTAATTATTCTTTTTTGTTAACTGACATAGGGTCGGCCTATAGTACATTAATTTTGAATAAGACCAGAACGTGGCTTTTATACTGTACTTTCATCAGACGTCATCGCCGAAGTCGTCGGATTGGTTTAAGAGCGTTAAAATCCCTCAGTATGCATTCCTTCGGAGGGGAAGAAAAGCCGGCGGTCCCATGTCATAGATTTATGGCATGTTGAAGAACCTTCCACTAATTACACCTGTGTGAAGCTAAATTGTATAGGTTAAGAATGTAAACAACGCTACGTTCGTTGCCAAGAGCCGACTACGGTGGCGTCTGGTAGCTAAGTTCTGAACTAGTAGTCGTCGACGGTGATGTTTGGCGGCAAAAGTAGTAACTATTTGAAAAATTCATAAGTCTGCAGTCCTTACTTGATCCTTTGCGTATAAAATTCCCCTAAAAACAAAATGACGGCGATATATACGAAAATGTACCAATTTAAGGTTATATTTTTATAAAATTGTGTATTGGAACAACTGTTATGAATAGAAATAGAAATTACGATGAGTGTCGTCATATGTAATTGAGCTACATAGATTTTGATACAAGCTTTTATAAATATTAAATTTTAAAATTTACGATGTGTATCATCATCTGTAATTGAGCTATACAAAATTTTAATTTTATAAATATAACCTTAAATTGGGACATTTTCATATGTATCGCTTTTCCCGTAAGCTTGCCAGAGGAGTATTTAGTGACGTCGTTGATGTTAATTGTGATGACTGTATTAGTGTGCGTTATCTGTTTGTTTTTTTTTAATTCAAATTTGCAATGTGTAATAGTTCCGCCATATGGAGCGTTAAGAATGAATATGATGTATGATAATTTTATGTTGACATTTGAAATAATTTATACATTAAAACCATTAAACATCATTGGTGAGTCACTTATGGAAATATTTTCTTTTGATAAAATGGGGTAAAACCTTAAGATAAAAATGTATAGGGGAAAGGGGGGCACATTTGAACACGGGGTACCTTTGAACGCCTAATTTCTCATAGCCCTCTGTGATGATTGTGAGGTAATTTTTGTTTTGTTATATTGGCTATGCAGGAAACTACCAGCATCCTTACTTGTAACCTCTTTGGATTCTCAGATGTACAGGAGATGTGCATTTGTTTTTTAAGTGCATGAATTCTAACTTTCCCAGATTTTTTGTGTAAGGTCATCAGAGCTAAACAACGAGACCTAAAGTAATAATTGATATCATCTAGGTAAGTGCAGTCTTTAGGCTATTGTTTACAATATAATTGATATAGCAAACATTTTGCTTAAATGAGAAAATAGGTTATATTTTTTGTGAGGTTAGGTGGGGAACATTTGAACAGAAAGCATGGGGTACATTTGAACAAAGTCTTAAATATTATCTGTGCAGTGTTTTGTAAATAAATGAGCCATAATATCAGCATTTTACTTATTTTCAGGCTGAACATGGTCCGTAAATATAAAAAAAAGAAGCAAGAACCGGATTTTATAGAAGAGGACATGCAGAAAGCATTACTGATGTTCTGGAAAAAGGTGTTGGCATCAGACAAGCTGCAAAAATGTACGGCATCAAACACACAATGCTATTTTACCGCTTAAAGGGAAGAAAGGAGGGCAAGGAGGTAACATACCAATCAAAATATACAGCCAATCAAGTGTTCACTGCTGAACAAGAAAATATGCTTGCGGATTATATAGTTAAAAGCTCCAAAATGAATTATGGTTTAAATTACAATCTGATTCGTTCCCTTGCATTTGATTATTCAGTGAAATTAAATTCTTGTCCTGAAAAGTGGAGTGCCAATGGTACTGCTGGAATAGAATGGATGAAGTGTTTCATGAAGAGACATACAAATTTAACTCTGCGTAAACCTGAGAATACCAGTCTCTCGCGAGCAACAAGCTTTAACAGAACCAATGTGAAAGCTTTCCAAGACAACTATGAGGAAATGTTAAAAAACGGGGGCTTTGTAGCATCCAACATTTACAATCTGGATGAAACAGGAGTGTCGACAGTGCTGCAGATGCACCATGTTGTTGCCAAAGTAGGAACTAAGCAAGTTGGGCAAGTTGTCTCGGCTGAACGAGGACAATTAATCACAATGTGTTGCATCGTAAATGCTTCAGGTAATGCCGTTCCTCCAGTATTTGTATTTCCTAGGGCACGCATGAATGAAACCCTGATGTTTGGAGCCCCTGAAGGAAGTCTAGGGCTGACCAACTCGCCCACGAGTGGCTGGATGACAGGCCCTTTATTTGTGAGAACGCTTGAGCACGTGAGAAATTACACTAAGTGTACGAGAGAGAATAAAATTTTATTGTTGCTTGATAACCATGAAACACACTGCAGCCTCGATGCCATAAATTTTTGCAGGAATAATGGCGTTGAATTACTCACGTTCCCTCCTCACTGCACACATCGCATTCAACTTCTTGATGTGTCAGTGATGGGACCATTCAAAACCAAGTTAGCTATCAAGCAAAATGAATGGATCATAAATCATCCAGGGCAAACTAACGATTCACAACCTGGCAAGTATTGCGAGAGAGGCTTTCGATATTTCTTTCACGAAAAAAAAAAACATAATATCAGGGTTTCAAAAAACTGGAATCTGGCCTTTTAATACCACGGCATTTGACAATCAGCAGTTACAGACAGGTGTGATTCAACTCTTGAAAATCCAGGCCCATGTCATCTTGTTGCCAGTGAAGCAGGCACTAATTCAGAGAGCAGCGAGGGAAATCGGCCTTCGACGTCTGAACCCTCGACTAGTCAGAATCACATCACACCAGGTAGAACAGTTCCACAGCCAACAAAGTCGGTGACACCAGAGTCTTTTCGACCTTATCCTAAAGCTCTTCCGAGAAAGGTTAGAATTGCTGGAAGAAAGAAGGGGAAATCACGAATACTGACCAGCATTCCTGAAAAGAACCGTATTGAGCAAGAGACAAGACTCAGAGTATCCAAGAAAGCTAATGCCTCCATGAAGAAAACTGGTGGTCTACAGATTCCAAAGCCCGTTTCAAAGAGGAAACTCTTTGAAATACAAACAGACACAAGTCCAGAAATAACTGACTATTCCGAGGAAGAAGATTCAAGTACAGAAACATCACCTCCTGAAAATGACCTTCCTTTGCTGAAAGAAAACAACCATTTACATTATGAATCTGTTAAATCAGATGACTATCTGCTTGTGAAATTTGCTAGCAAAAAACAATAACTTTATTTTGTGGGACAAGTTCTCACGAAAAATGCAATTGAGTGCACTGTGATGTTTATGAAGAGAGACGGTGAAGGTACGAAGAAATTCATTTTCCCTCAGAATACAGATGTTTGGCAAGTTGCACTATCTGACATTGTGTGTAAATTAGCTCAGCCAGTAGCATCAGGAGGAACAAAAAGAACTTCAAGAATTTTCACATTTCCAGTGAACTTTGAAAATTTCAAAATGGGTTGAACTGACAAACATGTCCAAAAATCCATTAAAAAGATGTGTTGGCTTTCAATATGTTTCTGTGAATTATGTTCTGCACAAAATTAATGCCACAGTGAAATTCAAATGGAACTGTAACATGAAATTATAGTCCGTTCAAAACTGCCCCATGCTTGTTCGAATGTACCCCAGGATGGGGTAGATTTGAACAAATTACACAGTGTTACATTTTTGCGCAGGTCTTTCAAATGGGTTATGTATCGAAGAAAGTGTAGATGTTAGAATGCTTGCCAGATCTTCAGCGATCAATTTCAGTAAAAACCTAATTGAAAATAACACATGTGTCGAGTTATTTTGTGTTTTTCTAAAAACTGTTCAAATGTACCCCCCTCTCCCCTAAGTTCAAATATAGCAATTTGATACATAAATATTTCGGTAGCTGAATGAACATAGACAGATTCTACACACACCCAAAGTACACGGGGCTACATGACCGTGTTGTCGCAGCCCCTAAACTTAAGGGAACCAGGAAGAATACATGGACACCCCCTTGCTATTACCACAAGCAGCAATATAATTGTTAAAAAACACTTCCCAGGCATACACAAACCTAAGCTAAGAATTACATCACAAACATGCTAGCTGGTGAAAGACTTATTAATTTCCTTCAAAGCAAGCTTCCCAGGAACACACAAATACAACCTATGGCTAACACATAATACTTTTCTTATAGCACATTGTGTACAATAATTTTACTGTGCCCGCCCCCCTCCAAATAGCAACAAATTGTTTTGTGGGGTTTTTTTTTACAATGTTGGCTGCAAACACTTTTCTTATAACACATTGTGCTCAGTAATTTTATGTTTTACAGGGAGTGCTGCACCCCCCGCTTCAAGTAAAAGCAGTAATGCACTTGTTAATAACGCTTCCCAGGCATTCACGAAACTAACCTGGGGCTTATGCGACAGACCCCCTTGTTTATGGCACAGTAATATACTTGTTAATAATGCTTTCCAGGAATACATAAACCTACCCTGGGGCTTGTGGCACAAGCAGTAATAGACTACTTGTTATTAACACTTTCCAGGTAGGCCTATACATGAACCTAACCTGGGGCTTACGCCCAGTCATCAGCACATGTGATGACATTGGTATGAAACGATACACTATTTTAAGCCAAAAACAGGGGACTAACTGGACACAATGTAAGCTATAACATCAAACATATAAACATCTACATACTTATGTCATCCACTTCACTAAAGCACTCCCTATTTTATATCATAGGTCTACATATTCAAAAGATCCATAAGTTGTCAATATATGCACCTATTTACAGTCATAGTTAAAAACACGATACTAATATCCCAATTTTTTCATTCTACCTAATATTTACAAAACATGTCACCCCATCTATACTAGACCTATATACCGTAGTTCTACTACAAAACACTGTCATATCTCTTTTCCAAGTGTTCTTGTAAATGCCAATTTCTGTCTATATCTTACCCACCCAAAATCCACTATTTACCAGGAGTATTCCCCCAAACAATGCCTCACGTAATATTTTCGTCTAGACCAATGGCTTTGTCTATCGGTTTAGAAGAGTACAGTGCAACTTTTCAATTGAATGCAACCAAAAGAAATATATGAACAACTTTATTACAACTCACAGACAGATCCACAGGCCGTATTATTGCACATGTAGAAGTAGAAGCAGTAATTTTCGTCCACACAGTGCCTAACGTAACATTTTCGTCAAAACCAATGGCTTTTCAATTAAATGCGACAACTAAAAGAAATCAACAATTTTATTACAAATCGCCAAAACAATCCGCGCACACGCCACTGCTCATATCAAAATCTTGTTCTATAGGTTATTCACGGGAATATTTGTTATTAATATTACGTTTACAAAACGCTAACAGGTGATAAAAATTGGGGACACTACAAAAACTGCAAACCTCTCCAAGTCACACAACAACATCCTCGCAAGCCAAAATCAAACGCGACACTAACCTAGTAATCAGCTCACCAGCTAGCGGACACAGCAACTCCCAGCAACAAAGAACATCAATACGGCATCCGCGACGTCACCGAGGTAACTAAAAATTCCCCTAAATGGAGCCAAATTGCAATGTGTAATTGAACCGACAAGATTCCCACAAGGCTGATGAAGGGTGCCATTAATATAGAGGACCCGAAACATGTACCATATATTTTACATGTGTTAAGTTAATACAACTATTCGATTGATATGTATCGACTAGGTGGAAACTTATGCATTTAAATTTTAAATATTAAAAATTTTACCTGCTACTTTGTTTTACAGTATCGCTTATAAACATACACAGTAGTACCTACCGTAAGCGTGGGGTTGGCAATACTGTCTTTGACGATAATTCACGCGCATAATGACGTACACAGCAGGACTTCTACTATATAAGTCATAATCTAGAATGGGGATGGTGGGTGGGTTATAGTCAGCGGAGGAGTAAACATCTATTAAACTACATCATTTCCTGATATATTTTCCATCATTTGAAATGGTATTTTGGGTAATTTATGTACTTATGAAAGCAACGGAAAACTACAGCCGTAATGCGCTTCCCGAGGATATGCACCTCTCTATGCATAATTACATGTGATGATGGCCTCCTCCGTTGTAATATTCCAATCCGGAGGTAAACTAGTCCCCCGTTCGGATCTCCGGATGAGGACTACACGAGAGGGGGTTAACATCAGAGAAGTGACAAAGAGGAAATCTGACATTCTACAGATCGGAATGTTAGAAGTCTGCTGGGAAGTGGAAGGTTAGATTACTTAGAAAGGGAAATGGATAGGTTGAGGTTGGATTTGGTTGGGATTAGTGAAATGTGCTGGCAGGAAGAACAGGACTTTTGGTCAGGAGACTATAGGGTCATTAGCACTAAATCAAACAATGGGCAAGCAGGGGTTGGTCTCATATTGAGTAGGAAACTTGGACAGTGGGTGGAACATTATGAGCAATATAGTGAACGGATTATTGTAGCAAAAATCAATACAAAACCTACGTGCACCACAGTCGTACAAGTCTATATGCCTACCAGTCAAGCTGGTGAAGATCTTGAAAACGTCTACGAAGAAATAGATGAAATTCTGAGGTATATCAAAGGTGATGAAAATGTTATAGTAAGTTAAAGGGAGATTGGAATGCTATGGTAGGAAAAGGAAGAGAAGGGAAGATAGTAGGAGATTTCGGATTAGGTGAAAGGAATTATCGAGGAAGCAGGCTGATGGAATTCTGCACCGAGCATGAGTTGGTCTAGCTAACACCTTATTCAATAACCACCACTTTTTAACTATAACAACAGATACTGTATGCTACATAAAGAACATGAATATTTGTATATAGATATATGTAGGAAGTTATGTTTCAATAGCTGGAACTATTATAGAATATCATGTATGTGATAATTTCATTTTTATGTGCCATACGCCACATAAATAAATAAACCACAATAAAAGAATATATAGGAGAGATTGAAACGACAAATCCCAGTTACTGAAGTAGAAAACATAGAAGAGGAATGGTCCCACTTTAAAAGGGCATTTGTTGGTGCAGCAAAGAGTGCTTGTGGTAGGACGTCAACAAGAGTGAAAGAGGAGACACCGTGGTGGAATGAGGAAGTGAATAAAGCAGTGAAAGAAAAGAAGTCTGCATGGAAAGAATGGAACCGAGATCTAACAGAAGAAAGCAAAAGGAAGTATCACGACAGCAAACGGAGGTGTAAGAAAGTGGTAGGAGAAGAAAAGAAGAAAAGTTGGGAAGAATTTACACGAAGAATGGAAACAGATGTAAGTGGCAGTAAAAAGATGCTATATGGGCTTCTAAGAAGTAAGAGGAAAGAAAGAGTTACCACAAAGCTGGTGAAAAAGGAAGATGGAGAGTTGTTAACACACCCAGAAGAAATAAAGGGAAGTTGGAAGGAGTATTTCGATAAGTTATTGAATGTGAGCAATTGTACTGGTGGAATGGAAGTGACACAACCTGACGACTCTATAACAGAAGATGATATAACAATGCTGGAGGTGGAATTAGCAGTACAGAAAATGAAGATGGGAAAAGCAACAGGGGTGGATGAAATCAGTGTAGAAATGATAAAGGCTGCTGGACCGGTTGGTATGCAATGGTTGTATCGACTGCTAAAGTGTGTGTGGAAACGGAAATGTGTACCAGAAGACTGGGAGAAGGGCTAATAATACCAGTTTAAGAAGGGGGACAAGAAGGTGTGTAATAACTATAGAGGGATCACCCTCTTATCACAGATAGTAAAAATACTGGAAAGGATATTAGAAAGAAGAATGAGAAGAAAGGAGGAAGGAGAGTTGCAAGAGGAACAGTATGGCTTCAGGAGTGGAAGATCCACAGTGGACCCAATCTTTAGCTTGAGGCAGGTGATGGAAAAGAACTGGGAATATGGAGAGGATTTGATCATGACTTTCATAGATCTAGAAAAGGCATATGTTAGTGTCCCCAGAGAGAAGGTATGGGAAACCATGGTTAAGAAGAGACTGGGAAGAGAAATGTTGGAAATGGTGCAAGCAATGTACAACAACTGTGTTAGCAGGGTACTGACCCCAGTTGGAAAGACAGATTGGTTTAGGAACAAGACTGGACTAAGAGGGGAGTGTGCTGTCACCTCTCTTGTTCATAATGGTGATGGATGAAATTGTAAATGAAACAAAGGAAGCATATGGACAGAAAGAAATGAAGTTACTGTTATTTGCAGATGATATTGTGGTCTGGGGAAGGAACACCGAAGAAGTGCAAAAACAACTAGATGCTCTGAACGAAAATATTCAGACATACGGCCTGAAAATCAGTATAGAGAAAAGCAAGACCATGGTGATGACAAGAGGGGAAAGACAAGGAAAGGGCACTGTGAAAATTGGAAGTCAGAGTTTGGAAATTGTGGACACGTTCAAATACCTAGGAAGTGAATTGATGCAAACTGGTAGGTTGGACATGGAGATTGGCAGGAGGGTACAGCAGAGCTATGCATTCTATCAAAGTGTAAGAAAACTTGTTTGGGATAAGGAAGTACCAAGGAAAAGCAAGGAGGTAATGTATAAAGTGTACTATGTTCCCATATTAACTTATGCAGCTGAGACTTGGACCCTGACAAGCAGGCAAGAGAGTAGAATCCAAGCCACTGAAATGAAATTCCTAAGAAGTATGATAGGAAAGACAAGGAAAGACAGAGTGAGGAATGAAGATGTTAGGAAGGAAGTTGGGATGGGAAAACTAAATGAGAGAATTGAGAAGAATAAACTAAGGTGGTTTGGACATGTAAAGAGGATGGAGGAAAATAGAATACCAAGACAGATGCTGGAGGCGAAGTGCAAGGGTAAGAGAGCAAGAGGAAGACCTAGAACAAGGTGGATTGATTCAGTGAAGAACAGCATAAGAAAAAGAAATCTGGACTGGGAAAAGATCGTGGAAGAAGAATGGTGGAAGGAAAGAGGAAAGTGGAGAAGTGCCATAAATACCCCGACACGGCAGGAGCTGGATAAGGGGAAATGATGATGATGATGATGATAAGAATATACACATGGATGAGACCAGGATATACAGGGCATTACCAAATCGACTTCATTATGGTCAAGCAGAGGTTTCGAAACCATATTTTGGATTATAAAACATATCCCGGTGCTGACAAACTCTGACCACAATCTGGTTGTTATGAAATGCAGATTAAAGTCGAAGAAACTGAAGAAAAGCCAAAAAGGTGGGCAATAGACACTGGAAGAGAAGGATGTAAACGAAAGATTCAAGAAGAGTATAAAGGAAGGACTAATGAAAAACACTAAACAAACTTCAATTGCAGATGAATGGGCACTTTTGAAGAATTAAATAACAAAATCCGCAGAAGAAAACATTGGTAGGAAAGAAAGAATAGGTAGAAAACCATGGATCACTCAGGATATACCAGAATTGATGGATGAAAGGCGGAAACACAAGAAGGTAAGAGATGAAAAGAGGAAAGCAGAATACAGACGTCTGAGAAATGAGGTTAACAAGAAGTTCAAGGAAGCGTAAGAAGAATGGTTGAAAGAGAAATGTGCAGGTATAGAAAATTGTCTGAAATTAGGAAAAGTAGACACAGCTTATAGAAGGATTGAGAATACTTTTGGGGAAAAGAAGACTAGGTGCTATAATATTAAGGACACAAATGGAAAGTCTCTAACAGATAGGGAAGAAAAGGTTGAGAGATGGAAAGCTTACATAGAGTGTTTGTATAAGGGAAAGGAGATTGAGAATCGTGTAATGGAAAGGGAGCAGGAAATTGATGAGGATGCAAAAGGAGATTTAATATTGAGATCAGAATATGACAGAGCATTGGAAGACTTAAGCAGGAACTGAGCACCAAGAATAGATGATATACCGCTTGAGCTGCTATACTGCATAGGAGATGAAGGTCTGATCAGGTTATTTCACTTGGTGTGTAGGATTTATTAGACAGGTGAGGTATCCTCTGATTTCAAGAAGAATGTTATCATCCTTATACCACAGCAAGTGGGAGCTGACAGATGTGAAGATTACCATACAATCAGCTTGATTACCCATGCTTCAAAGATCCTGTCAAGAATAATTCACAAGAGGATGGAAAGCCAGGTTGGTTTCAGGAGAAATGTAGGAACAAGGGAAGCTGTACAGTACTAAGTCTTAGGCTAATTTTGGAAGGTAGAACAAGGAAAGATAAGAGAACGCTCATGGCATTTGTAGACTTAGAAAAGGCTTTTGATAACATTGATGGGACTAAATTGTTTGACATTTTGAAAACGATTGCAATAAAGTACAGGGATAGGAGGGTGATATAAAATCTATACAGAAAACAGACAGCGGTCATTCGAGCTGAAGGACATGAGAGAGAAGCGGGTATTCAGAAAGGTGTAAGGCAAGGCTGCAACTTATCACCCATACTTTTCAATCTTTACATTGAACAAGCAATGAAGGAAATTGGAGAAAAATTTAAAGTGGGAGTGAAGATTCAAGGAGAAATAATTTCAACTCTGAGATTTGCCGATGACCAATCACAGCGCACATCAGCTGGCCAATCACAATTCAAGGCAATGAACGTCTCCTGACCAATCAGATCAAGTATCATCGCAACAAATGAGCGTCAACACAAATACGTCATAGGTGACGTCATGGATGTCACTAACATCCCACTAAACCCCGGGACTCGCGATATATAATACAACCACTTCTGTTACTTAGGAAGCAAAATAAGCAGTGATGGACGAAGCAAAGAGGATATAACATGTAGGTTAGCTCAGGCAAGGAAAGCATTTCTACAGAAACCAACCAACAGAAAAGGAATCTGTTGACATCGAATATAGATTTAGGTTTAGGAAGTCATTTTTGAAGGTCCTTGTCTGGAGCATGGCACTCTATGGAAGTGAAACTTGGACTATTGGTGCAGCAGAAAAGAGGAGAATTGAAGCGTAGATAGGGTTACAAACGAAGAGGTATTAAAACTAGTGGGAGAGGAGAGATGTTTCTGGCGACTGCTAATGAAGAAAAGAGATAGGTTGGTAGGACACATACTAAGACACCCAGGAATAGCAAGCTTAGTTATGGAAGGAAGGGTCGAGGACAAGAACTGTAGGGGTAGACCAAGGTTAGAATATGTTTAACAGATTACCTTGGACGTAGGGTGTGGTAGCTATGTAGAGATGAAGCGATTAGCTCAGGACAGGGAGGCATGGACAGCTGCATCAAACCAGTCAAAAGACTGAAGACTGAAACAACATGTACTTTAGAAAATGTTATCGTACGTTCGTGTGTCGTTCAGTGTAACAGTTGGAGAGACCTCATGCGCTGACAAGCATTGCTGCCATTATTCAATGAGCAAGAAACAAAAACACATTCATGTAATTTTTTACTTCCAATGCACTAGTGATAATGGACAGTAATTTCAATTGGTATTGCCCTGCAGATTATGAAAAAATGTATGAAAATCATCTGTTATTCATATTAACGAAGTTGTGAGCGTCAAAGCCAGGTTCTTATCTCACGCACTTTTAATAAAGGTAAACGTGTATTCTGTGCTTTTTTGTATTAATTTGCATGGACCTGTATAGGGTGGGCCTACATTATGCAAGAAGTATAACAATGCAAAGCTCTGTACAGTGGTCAGCTAATGAAACAGGAAAGGCCTACATTGAACAGACCAGACAGGGTTAACAGATCCACCTCAGACCATATGTATCTAGTAACAGAGCAGTCAAATAACCTGTCATGAATATGATTTTTGTAATCAAGAACAGGACTCGGAATAAAGCAAACATGGCCCTGAATAATAAAACCTACCAGCCCATTTTTTCATTCACTGAAAAGAAGAAATACCAGAAAACCCAATCAAGAATCATGGGATTAAATTAAATTTATGTCTAAAAGCACATCAGTCAATTAAATGAGATGAACTATCATGATCGTTCAAAACTATCTACAAGAGGTTACCGGTACCCTGAGCTACAAATTGCTTATATTCAGAACCACTATCCCAACTAAGATACCTGTATTGGAAGACTGACTAGAAGGAACACGAACACCGGATCATAAATTTGCTGAAGTTACGAAGCGCCAATCATTTAATAAACAACATCCTTCAAGACTTGAATGCTATACAAATGGACTACCGTACCAAAAGTTATTATAAAACCCCACTATCCTATCTAAAATACACATGCTCAGAACACAAACTTCATGGGATGATTGCTTCTCCTTAAGAGATACCTGGAACAATACACATCCGCTTATACTGACAGTTGCACACAGCCTATACTCACCAGCACCGTGGTTTCTCTAACCGCCTGTGAAACAGTTTCCCGTATCTGCGCCGCCATTCCAGGTTTTCCCAGTCCTCTTGAAAACTTTCTTTCGCTCATTTTGTTGGATGTCATGACTATTGCCACACTATAAAATTATATTTGTATGTAAAATGTGCGATTTACCCGCATTCTGACACACCAAACAGCCATGTTTCCCGAAGTCAAAACAGTACGGGATACGGTATCGATAGATACATATCGATATCACGCACATTCCAATGTTCCCAAATAACAAGGTAGCCAACATATGTTTTAGTAGTGAGAATTCTCCGTAATTCACATTCCCCAGAATTTGAATACATTTTAATTTTGATTTATTTGTCTAGAATAAGATTCTCGAGAGCAGAATTCTATTATTGGTTTTATGTGCCTTTTAATTACTCCATTTTTTAAAGACGCCGGAAAGGAGATCTTTAACGTGCTATCAAATCGACTGACACGGCTCCCTCGCATTTGCGCACCCTCAAATACCAGCTGATTACGCCAGGATTCGATTCCGCAACCTTGGTGTCAGCAGTTAAGAACTTTACCGTTGAGCCACGCAGTCAGGAAGGAAGCGTTTAGTTTGGCGTGACCGTTAATCATGTGATCATGAGCCACGGGACCTCCATTTTACGTGGAATCCCAACAACAGGACATGGCATTACACTTCAAAAATCTCACATATATTGACCGGGAATCGAACCCAGTCCACCTAGGAGAGAGGCCACCAGCTTGACCGCTGTGCCGCCACGTCGCCTCCACGCAGTCAGTTATTTCATTACATAGGTGACTGAACAACTAGCCTACACAAAGGCTAAATTTTAATACATTTATTACATTTAAATTGCAACCAATGGCCATAGTAGGGTATCTTAATTGAACGCCTGAAGGCTCCTCATCATGTTCAATTTCAAGTGGTTCCAACTTTGGCTACCATAAATGCCACTGTCACTGACGCATAGCGGCGAACGTTGGAACTTAATAGAGCGTTTCTAACCAAATAACCAACAAATTTAGCTACACGCTACGAATTGAAAGTTCTTTTAATGCCATAAATCTATGAAATGGGTTCAGCGTGCTACCGACTACGCCACCAAAATCGTTTTATAATACATTTAGGGTACCGGTATACAAATACGCAATGAAGTGTTTTTGACACATTATAGTTTCACTTATAATGCAATATATCAATAAGGGAAAAGTATTACAATATACCGGTAATTAAAGAAAATGAGAGTATAAGCAAACGAGTATTCTTTAACGTGCCTTAAAGACATTTTTTTCGTAGTCAGTTTACGCTCCAGGTAGGATTTTCCCATGGACTCAGCAAGGGATCCAACCATAACCGCCTCTTAGGGCAGTGTCCTGGAGCTTGACATCAAGACGGGGATACAACTGGGGAGGCGGTACTAGCACCTCGCCCAGGCGACCTAACCTGCAAAGCGAACAGGGGCCTAATTAGGGATGGGACGGGATGGGAAGAATGGGAGGGATAGACAACGAAGAGGGAAGGAGGCGGCCGTGGCCTGACAGTAGGTACTGTACCAGTATTTTTCTAATGAGATTTAAGCATTACGAGTTGGATATTTCTACGAAGAGTTACGATCTTTTAGCCGCGCGAAATTATATACGCAAACGAGTTGTCAGCTGGTCTAGGGGAGCTGATACCGTCCCGCATCAATGCCACGTCATCAGACCTGTTACCGACCTGTTACGGTTATGCAACGCGCTGGCGAGAGAGTGAGCCAAGGAGGTCAATATTCCATAGAGGGTAGGTGGCGATATATAACAGATTGGTCACGCAGAAAGCGATTATTAACGTATTTCTGATAATACAGAGAGGATCGACAATTTGTATATGATACAGATGTTATGAAGCAAATTGTATTAAATTTTCGCTCCTTAGAAAGCGTCGTGTAGGTAAAACTGCATTTTTTAAGTAAAGATTTCTATTTATATCGATACCATTACCCTGAGGAGTGGGGGTATGCTTTGTCAGGGAAGTTTGTGGCAAGAGAAGAGAAGACAGATAGATGTTCGACTGATACACATTACTTGACCGGGAGTGATTCGATGAATGAAAAGTGCGATCCGCGAAGTTATTATACATGTCAGCTGTAGTCGCGAGAAGGGTTTCGGCTTTGTCATTTTTCTGTGATTATAAGACAGAAAACTTATTCTGTATTCAACAACTATTGAAACTGGATCTTCATTTATTATACATCGCAATCAAGAAACATTCTGATACAGAAAGTATTTTACATTATGAGCAACATGTTATACAAACCGGAGTCGGGAGGAATTATGAACCAGTTTTATGAACTTGCTATTATGATGTGCTAAATAATGAAAGGAACGTAACAGATGGAACAGAGTGGATATCATGAGTAACTACGCAGTAAGAACCAGTATGAGAAATATACTTGTTCTACCATGAAGTTAGCGAAGGAAGTTCTACAAACAATACCATGAAACTAATACTGTTACGAATGGGAATTTCTAACCAAGAAGAGAGCAGCTTGTAATAGTTACTTTGTTACTGGTCCCAATTGGGCGACCAAATGTAATAGTTACTTTCTCCTGATGGGAGTGAATCAGAACAACCGCAAGTCCCACAGTTGGACATATCGATGTAATAGTCATTTACCTGAAGTACAGTCGTTAAACCACCATAAACTTTCACTTTGTTGGGCGCCACCGGGTTCAATCCCATTGAACCGCGGAATTTAAAAAACCTGAATCACTCACCACAATACCTCGGCAATGCAGACTCTTCTTTCTCAGCCCGTAGAGAAACTTTAAGCTTCCAACCAGAGTAATATTTACTAAGAGAGGATTGGGTCGTC
This sequence comes from Meconema thalassinum, assembly GCA_946902985.2. Taxonomy (NCBI): domain Eukaryota; kingdom Metazoa; phylum Arthropoda; class Insecta; order Orthoptera; family Tettigoniidae; genus Meconema; species Meconema thalassinum. Next base: position 186,084,793 of record OX336393.1, read on the forward strand.
TTATAGTTAGTTCTAAATACTAGGAGGAAACACGCAAAATGAATTCAAGGAAGTGAATTTAATGATAATAATAAAACAAATTATACTGAACATAATAGGGACGGCGCGATAAGCTAAAAGACAGTACCAAACGCCTAATCGAGGTAAGGGAAATATTGAAAGCACAAGCTGTAGATAACAACCAGAAAAAGTTAGAGTACGGGCAGCTTAATAAGCGCACAAAAAGGGAAATTAGAAAGGACATTAGAGACCACAACACAGAAATCATCAGAAAGTACGCAGAAGAATCAAAATCAATCAGAAAGATGAGAAAAGAACTAGCACCAGACAAACAATGGATGCTTGGAGTGAAAGACAAAAGAGGTAAAAGACAAGCAACAAGGGAGGAAATAACGAAACAGGCCACAGACTTCTACAGAGAGCTGTACTCCAGTGCACACCAGAGAAGAGACTCAGACCAAAGTGATAAGGGGCTGGAGGCACTACACGACGAAGAAATTCCTCCCATCATGACCAGTGAAGTCAGAGCAGCAATAAAGGAGGCGAAAAATGAGAAATGCCCCGGAGAGGATGCCATCTACAACGAATATCTGAAAATGGGTGGTGAGGATCTCATAGAAGTGATAACAAGGCTATTCAACATGATACTTGAAACAGAAGAAATTCCAACAGAATGGAAACAGAGCGTTATTGTTCTGCTTCACAAGAAAGGCGCTAAAGATGACATTAATAACTACTGACCAATCAGTTTAATGGCCAGTCTCTACAAACTTTTCACGAAAATCATGACTAGAAGGATATCTAAACTACTAGATGAAAACCAAGCAGTCGAACAAGCCGGTTTCAGGACAGGCTTTAGCACAATTGACCACCTGCAAGCAATGAACCAGCTCTTGGAAAAAACGCAGGAATTTAATCTCGAACTATACATTGCATTCGTAGACTATAACAAAGCCTTCGATTCTGTGGAACATAGTTGTGTGCTAGAGGCATTGAGAAGCCAAGGCATACAAAAGAGATATGTCAGACTACTCGAAAAGCTCTACGAAGGTTGCCAAGCGAGGATAAGAACGGAGAGGGAGGGTGCGAACATCAACTTAGAGAGAGGCGTGAAACAAGGCGACCCCCTCTCACCAAAGTTGTTCACATGCCTACTGGAGAACCAATTTAGGAAGTTGGAATGGGACAACAAATACGGCATCGAAATAAACGGGGAAAGGCTGACACACTTACGGTTCGCAGACGATATTGCACTGCTAGCAAAATCGGCAACAGACTTGGAACAAATGCTAGCGGACCTGGACACTGTCAGTAAAGAAGTAGGTCTATCTATGAACCCCCTAAAAACAAAACTGATGACCAACTCACCGGAAGTACAAATCCTCATCAATGGCAAACCACTAGCGTACACACAGGAATACGTCTACCTTGGACAAAACCTGTCATTTGATTGCTCCCAGGAGAAGGAAATCAAGAGACGAGTTGGACAAGCATGGAAGAAGTTCTGGTCCTTAAAATGTATATTGATGGACAAATCCCAGAAAATAAGTCTAAAGTCAGAACTGCTAGAAAAGTGTGTAATGCCGGTACTGCTATACGGCTGTCAGACCTGGGCGTTAACAGAGAAGCAAAGGCAAACAATCCGGGTATGTCAACGCAAAATGGAATGGAAGATCCTTCAAGTTTCCTTGAGGGACAGATTACGAAACGAGGAGATAAGAAGAAGAACTGCCATGAAAGATGCCGTGACAACAGCTGACAGGCTAAAATGTAAGTGGGGAGGCCACGTTGCCAGAATGAAAGACGATCGATGGATGCACAAACTAACGGTATGGGACCCGCTGGGATGACTCAATTGTAAGGAAGACAGGCAAACACTGGACGAGGATAGCACGGGAGAGACAAGAATGGAGACGTATGGAACTATAAGAAGGGAAGAGAAGGAGAGCTTCAACAATGAAAGATCCTGGTAGACAGCATACCTATGACATGAAAGATACACTTCTGCAACCTGTAACAAGCCAAACAACGCACGTAAAGCGAAGTGAAATGTAGTGTTTGTGAAGTGAACTACAGTGAAGTGTAGCAAGTAGAGTAGAAACTTGTACACAACTCCTTAGGACTTGCTCGCCTAACGAGTTTAAACCAGAGCACGTCCCTGTTCGCAGGAGGCCTTTGCCCTTATGGGATTATCTAGGCTATATTTATAATAAGAGAATATTTACTGAAGTTACTGTTAACGTAGTGGCGAGACGCAAGCGAAGACGCAGTCATGAAGTTACTTTAAAATTACTTCAGAAGCTATAAATTTACATATACAGTGCCCAAATCAAGATCGCTAATTGTGAAACAGAGAAATATGTTATGTTGTCGTATGCGCTCACCCTTGATGTAGTCTTCAGATTGGCTTTGCACATTACAAAGCTCTGCTGCCATCTGATGTTTTGAATGATGCCGTCATCTCGATGTAGTTGATGAATTTTTTAGAATTGCTATTTAGTTGATGGAGTGATGAAGACCTGGCTTCTAAAATCACTTTAATAATGATAGACCATTGCACTTCTATCACTATTTGTATGACTGGACTGAATATGTCTCGACATACTTGCAACTTATAAATGCGAAGTACTGCTGATCAATAATATACAGAATGTCTTCCAGATGAAAGAATATCAGTAAGATAATGAGAGAATGAATGTCCTCCCGAATCCTGGGTAAGGTCTTATAAAACATTTCTTCTCCCTCTCCATATTACCTTTCTTCTATGAGCTCCAACCAATCACTCCTCTTCTTTCACATCGAAGCCTTCCCTTCTCCAACGACCCGTGATGATTCCTAACTCTGATTCGTCCTAAAATAGCGTTGTATAGATTCTGAGAATTGCTGGTCTCCTAGCTAAATAAGGAATGTTTTTGTCGACGTGAAGCAAGATTCTCTTGTCTGCGTGGAGTTGACCTCTCGTGAACCAATTTCTCAGTAACGCGACCCAAGCAGCGTCAGTTCCTTGTTCGCTCAATTTCTCGGAAAGCCTCCTGCTGTGCTTCAATTTCATCATATTCTCGCCACATCCTATCTTACAGAAAAAAACTACGTATTTACTTGCTTCACCGTCCCGTTCAAATTATTAAATGTATGCGTTTTAAATCTTCCCTTTAAATCAATTACGGTAATTAAATTAAATATATAGTAAATCCCTTTATCTTCTTTAAGAACAGATGTAAAGATGATAATAATAATATATAGTTACAAAAAGAAATAGTGTGGGTGGCTGTGATATCTCCCACGAAATTATTATTGATAATAATAATAGTACTACCTCAATAATGAAGGTATTACATTCGCCCCAGTTGATCGTACGGTTTTACAGGACAAAATTGTTACGATCAACTTGAACCACTTTCTTGTTTCATTTAACATAACCTATTTATTTATTATATTTATATTATTTTTATTTAATGTTTCTCGATCTAACAATTAAATTTACCGCCCGCCATGTAAGTTGGTGCGAGTCGTAACTTCACTTTCGTTTATTCCTTTTATCTTTGGTACTCAGGCCTATCTTTCTGTGATTGGTCACTTCCTTCCTTATTGCCAAGCTGGCGCGAATTTCGGTGTCCATCTTGGTATTTCTCCGTCATTCGAGTCAGAGGCTGGACGTGCATTATGTAAAGTTATTATTTTAATGTGCTAGGCACTCGGCCTATCCACATATTGTGTTAACTTCTGTTTTTCTTCCGTGTTCATTCTGGAGTGGGTTCATATCGTGATTTGTATTTAAATTCATTTTAATTGTATTCGTGTTTGGTATTGCGTTTGTGCTTCGTTATTATTTAGTGCTTCTGAATCCACGTCGCGTCTTGGTGAGTTGCAGAAATGTTTATTTGTTTATTTATTTTCGTAATTTCCTTTCCTCCCTTTTCTCTTGAGTTTGGTACGCGAGTGTTAACCTTTGCCTGGTGGCTTTCGTTTTGGCTGTGTCTCCTTATTTATGTCTTGGGGTTAGGGCTGGTTGAATTGTTGGATTCCTTCCACTTTCATCATGCATCGCCTGACACTCATATGACCATGTTATATTGTTTTTTTTTAGCCGTGTTTTTGTGTATTCCATCATGGCCATGTCAGACGATTCTGTGTTTGCCACGTTCGTTCTGGGTCGGAACCAAAACCGGCAAATCCACATCCTTTGGGACCAGAAAAACGATCTTATATCTTTGTTGCATCGCGTAGCATCCTCAAGATTATTTTGTGTATCTCGTATTTATTGCGATTTGATTCATTTCCCGTACCGTTGTCTTACCGTAGTCCATTTCTGTAGTTCATTTGGTGCGATATGGTTCCGAAGTATTCCGTCTTTTGTTTCTGTATTATTATTATTATTATTTTTGTCTGCGGTTTGCTCGCTATTTTGCCTCATTACGGTATGTACCTCTCCCTCCGCAACGACACGCATTTCACTTAATTTATTGTAATGTCATGTCTGTCCTTTCGTATCTTTACATCGCACATCTAGCCTAGTCTACTCATATCCTTTCGTTCTGTTTATCTCTGACCTTTATGCCACTGCTCATTTATTGCTGTACTTCGGTACTAAATTTTATCCATTTTCTTGCTTTTGTTTTTGTGTGCCTCTTAATAAATTTTGAACGTCTCTTTGTGATCCTGAACGTTCCAAATGTATTGAAGGAGAGTTGGGGAGACTGAACCACTTTCTTGGTTCATTTAACATAACCTATTTATTTATTATAATTATATTATTTTTATTTAATGTTTCTCGATCTGACATTTAAATTTACCGCCCACCATGTAGGTTGGTGCGAGTCGTAACTTCACTTTCGTTTATACCTTTTATCTTTGGTACTCAGACCTATCTTTCTGTGATTGGTCACTTCCTTCCTCATTGTCAAGCTGGCGCGAATTTCGGTGTCCATCTTGGCATTTCTCCGTCATTCGAGTCAGAGGCTTGACGTGCATGATGTAAAGTTCATATTTTAATGTGGTAAGCCCTCGGCCTATCCACATATTGTGTTAACTTCTGTTTTTCTTCCGTGTTCATTCTGGAGTGGGTTCATATCGTGATTTGTATTTAAATTCATTTTAATTGTATTCGTGTTTGGTATTGCGTTTGTGCTTCGTTATTATTTAGTGCTTCTGAATCCATGTCACGTCTTGGTGAGTTGCAGAAATGTTTATTTGTTTATTTATTTTCGTAATTTCCTTTCCTCCCTTTTCTCTTGAGTTTGGTACGCGAGTGTTAACCTTTGCCTGGTGGCTTTCGTTTTGGCTGTGTCTCCCTTATTTATGTCTTAGGGTCAGGGCTGGTTGAATTGTTGGATTCCTTCCACTTTCATCATGCATCGCCTGACACTCATATGACCATGTTATGTATTTTTTTAGCCGTGTTTTTGTGTATTCCGTTATGGCCATGTCAGACGATTCTGTGTTTGCCACGTTCGTTCTGGGTCGGAACCAAAACCGGCAAATCCACATCTTTGGGACCAGCAAAACGATCTTATATCATTGTTGCATCGCGTAGCATCCTCAAGATTATTTTGTGTATCTCGTATTTATTGCGATTTGATTCATTTCCCGTACCTTTGTCTTACCGTAGTCCATTTCTGTAGTTAATTTGGTGCGATATGGTTCCGAAGTATTCCGTCTTTTGTTTCTGAATTTTTTTGTCTGCGGTTTGCTTGCTATTTTGTCTCATTACGGTATATACCTCTCCCTCCACAACGACATGCATTTCACTTAATTTATTGTAACGTCATGTATGTCCTTAGTATCTTTACATCGCACGTCTAGCCTAGTCTACTCATATCCTTTCGTTCTGTTTATCTGTGACCTTTATGTCACTGCTCATTTATTGCTGTACTTCTGTACGAAATTTTACCAATTGGTCATTCTGCGTAATTCTGCCTGTTTTTATAACGCCCTTTCATTTTAGTGTGTACACGTTCCTCTCCGCATCGTCACTTTCTTGATATTTTATCTGAATACATCCTCTCGGCCTGTTTCTTATTCCTTCGAGTTTCATTTTTAGTTGTAGTCTTCCCTCATGGTTGCGTGATAGACCGAGTGATGGCGTATGTTGTCTTGGGGATTTCGGGTGTGCTTATTTCCTTGCGGAATACGCACGTCCGCACCCCTGGAGGTGTCAGTTTGCCGTCTTCTCTGCCTAGCACGTAATTTCCACTGCCTTTTCCATCTTATGCTCTGCGAGAAGATCGATGCTGTACATCATCTATTTGAGGTAAGTTTCTCCCGCTAATAGGTGCTTCAAACTACAAGACCCATCCTTAAAAAAAACACAAATAACATATAATATATAACCCTTCAAAAACACGTAAAATACCCTTCCATACACCTCCTTATCTCATTGACACGTTATGTCAGTGTTTGTTCATTGTTCTGTCACATCGTGCCTGTATGAGTTTTTCTCAAAATATGTTTTGCCACTAGTTAAAACAATTACGTTTTAAAACCCTGAAAAAATTACATTGATATATATATATATATATATATATATATATATATGACCCTTATTTACACGCCACACGAAATTCTTCTTGTGTTGACATATGTCGTTTCTTCACGTTTATTCACAGATTTCATTGATTTGTTTCACTTTCTACGTGAATAATTGCGTGTGAATTTCTGGATTCACTTGGTGCAAGTGTTTTTAAATATTTCACTTCTTCAGAATTCGGATACTGATGCGTCACACTTCCCACACGTGACCACACTGTAACCTTACGTTACGTCACATTTCACAAGTAACCACACCGTAACTTTACGTTACGTCACATATCACACGTGACTACTCTGTAACTTTACGTTACGTTACATTTCACACGTCAGGTGAAAACGCTACCGACCCCATTACCATATCTCTGTAAAGAATTACATAAATCTACTACTGAAAACAATTACAAATTTTAGAAATATCTATAATTCGACAATATTTCAGTTCATGTTATGTCAACAACTGATCCCTTTAAATATACGACATATCACACTACTTGTTGTGTACGCATCAACAAACCCGTATCTTCACCAATATCTCCGTGCTGGACTACCACTTAGTCCATCCCTTTAAATGTCTCGCTCATCACCCTAATTCAGGTCAACAGCCGTACTGCTAATTATATGACCTAAATAGTCAGTACATCGTTACCTCAGCTGCTTCTGATCTGATTGAATCAGACCCTCAGAACTGTCTGGACTCACAAGGGCTAAATATGTGCCCACAGACACGCTCTTGAGTACCTTAGTCTGACGTCAACTGCTGACTCAGACCATCTTCCACTCATACTGTAAACTGTTTTTTTTATTATTATACTTATTTTAAAAACTTACCAGACATTACACTTCTGTTTATTGTACGCCATATCTCATATCCTTATGATATGTATCTTCTCAGACTCTTACCTTGTTCATCTTCAAGATCATATGCAGTGTTGCCAATCCTCTTAGACATTAAAACGGGCCAGAATTTAATAAGAAGAATTTAGACATGACTTTTTATACAGAGTTCGACTGTTTCAAGTCCCTTAGTGGATAGCGCAGTACCACTGCTTCCTCAAATCCACGCTTCAGCACCAGGAATGCCTTGGTACGAGATTCATCCCAATACCATCTAGTATCTGCTTTCAACAACTCTCTGAATGGCTCTACCAAACACGCATATTTCACAACGATTCGACGAAAAAAGTTGCATGAGCCAAGCACCGCCATGAGCACCGCTTTCCATTCCTTAACGTTCCTTGGAGCGCTAGTGTTAAGTATCTTCTGTACCCTACTTACCTCTGGCGTTACCCCTAATCGTTATACTTTATGGCCCAGAAAGGTGACCTCCTGCCTACAAAACTCGGACTTAGACAGCTTCAGAGTGAAACCTGCCTTGTCCAGCTTCTTAAAAACATGATCTAAATGACCCAAGTGCAACTCGTAATTTCTGGAACTTATAAATAGTAACGAATTCACCTGTGTCCCTGCCTAGTGCAATATTAATTGCCCTACTAAGAGCTGCAGAGCTACTTTTTAAACCATAGGGTATCCTTTGAAACTGAAAAATATTATATTGGTGACTGAATGCCGTGATGGGCCGATCTTCCTTCCTTAGCGGAACCTGCCAAAAACTAGAGCACACTAGCATCTGATCAATTTGCTGTTGAACTGCATTCTGATATCGAAAAGGAACTGGATACCTGTGTCCAACAAACACGGAATAATTATGCACGTTCCGCACACGTGAACCATTGTTTACCTTCAAAACTCTGCATTAATTCTTCAATATATAAAGATCTCAACTGGTCAAAACTGATATGTGAGTTAGGGTATACGTGAATTTAAATCCTGACTATTGGAATACCCAATTATGCCATTTGCTAGCATCTGATCAATTTGCTGTTGAACTGCATTCTGATATCGAAAAGGACCTGGATACCTGTGTCAAACAAACACTGAATAAGTATGCACGTTTAACGAAAGTGTGTAACAATTGGCCTTACCAATTCTATCCTCAAAAATCCTTTTGTTGTCTAGCAACACGTTATAGAGCTGAACACTACGTTGTTCCCCTAAATCATCACTAAATGCAGCCATCCGTAAGGAATCATCTAGATTTCCATACGTCTGTACGTTCCCCACAAAAAATAATGGCATAGGTTCTGTACTCACAGATACCTGTCTGACCTCTTCGGCACTACTGGCCGAAATCATAGTACTCAATGTGCACACCCTATTAGACACGTCACACTGCTTACCTGGATCGTTAAACGGTATAATTACTTCCTTCTCGTTCCAATACACTTTAACACACTCTTGCTCATAGCATAATTTAGCTGAAAATGTACTTAACCAATCAGAACTAATTATATTTCAAACATAGGTTCGGTATTATCAAACAAACAAGCCTCACCACATGACCATCAATTTCTAGTTCCACCAGTACTTGTTTTGAAATTAAATGGGACCTCTTCCCAACTGCAGTTATTACATAAGTAGATTTAATAGGCAACTCCTAAAAAATGTTACCTATCTCCTTCATTTTAGAATAAAATATGGCACTAAAATTCGACCATGCGCATCCTGAGTCAAATAATGCAAATGCAGCCGCCCCAGACACAAAGATCTTGGCTATAGGGTATAAATTCTTACTCTCAATTACTTCCGGGACATCTGTTAGCTCTCGTAGTAAATCATTTTTCACATCTAGGTCATAATTATTTATATATATACAAGAGTACCGGTTGGAGAAACAACCTACCGTACTGCAACCCTACCTAAAAGCTCTACTTGTGATTATTACTTCCTTCATTTACACCGCTCACTTTATCTCTTTCTCTTTTTATCGTCACTCTCTCTTCTCTCCTTACAATTATTGTTTCCCCCTCCTCTGTACTACACTTATCAATGGTGACGCTACAGTTCGCTCCCCCTCCTCTTGTACCGTCCATCTCGGCCTATTTCCTTCCTTATCCCATTATTTTCCTTCTCTCTTTCTTTCAGCCTGGCTTCATCTCCTCTAAGAAATTACCGCTATTCTGCTCTTTCTTTCTACCCCTATAATTTCTATCTTCCTGGCTCCTCTCAACTCCTTTGCACCTTGCACCATTTCTTCTAATAAATTACTTTTATTCTGTTTTTTTTCCTTCGAATTCCTGATTTTAGCTTTCTGCCCTTCATGTTCTTTAACTATCTCTTTCTGGCTGTGGCCTAACATCCGCTTTTCCACTTCCGCTAATCTCATACTTTCTTCCTACATACTTACTTTAAAGCTGTCCCTAATTTGCATATTCTCTTCATCTATAAATTTTTGCATCTTAATTTCCTGATTGCTTAATGCATTCATTATTTTACTTATTCCATTCCTATATTTTCTCTAGTCTTTTTATCTTCTTTCTCATTACGTTCCAGAATCTCTGTCCTTACTTCCTGCACTCTCTCTACCATCTGTTGACTAATCATGTCTACTTTATTGTCTATAATTTCAATTTTCTTAACCTCTACCCTGACTTCCTCTACGGTTTCTTTTAACTGACCGCGCACCTCCTCCCATATCGTTCCTTTGAACTCCGACAAACTTTCCTTCGTGCTCTCACACTCCCTACGCACCACCTCGTTACTTTCCACTACACTGTTTACTCTTTTATTTAATTGCTCAATTTTATTATTCGTTTCTGCCCTATTCTTATCTAATTTTCTGTTTATCTCTCTATTGTCATTTTCCATTTGAACATTAGTCGCTTCTAATTTATTGTTATTCGCTTCCAATTTAGTGTCAGTTACATCTAATTTAGTGTTGATTTCTTGATTATTAATTTTTATTGTATTACTAATTTGCATGAGTAACGCCATAATCCGATCATTAGTACTCTGTGAACTTTCCTTGTAAACCTCACTCTCTGGAAATACCTCCGCTATCTCCTTCGAGTCATTTTTTTTAATCCCCGACGGACTAACATCATTAGTCTCCACATTCTTCATCCCCTCGTCACCAACCGTTACCTGGCCACTTCTAAGTTTCATATCTTCTTCTGTCTCCGTCATACTGACACAGCACACAATATCCACCAAAAACCACATAAAGCACAGAAATAACACCTATCCTCTCTCTATAAATACTACTGGTTTTCGGCCTTTCGTTGGGCGTTCAAATGTAATAATTATTTTGTTACTGGTCCCAATTGGGCGACCAAATGTAATAGTTACTTTCTCCTGATGGGAGTGAATCAGAACAACCGCAAGTCCCACAGTTGGACATATCGATGTAATAGTCATTTACCTGAAGTACAGTCGTTAAACCACCATAAACTTTCATTTTGTTGGGCGCCACCGGGTTCAATCCCATTGAACCGCGGAAAGAAACAACTGAATCACTCACCATAATACCTCGGCAATGCAGACTCTTCTTTCTCAGCTCGTAGGGAAACTTTATCTTCCAACCAGAGTAATATTTACTAAGAGAGGAAAGGGTTGTCTTATAGTTAGTTCTAAATACTAGGAGGAAACACGCAGAATGAACTTAAGGAAGTGAATTTAATGATAATAATAAAACAAATTATACTGAACATAATAAGAGAAGATGTACTGACGTTACTGTTAACGTAGTGGCGAGACGCAAGCGAAGACGCAGTCATGAAGTTACTTTAAAATTATTTCAGAAGCTATGAATTTACATTTACAGTGCCCAAATCAAGATCGCTAATTGTGAAACAGATAAATATGTTATGTTGTCGCATGCGCTCACCCTTGATGTAGTCTTCAGGTTGGATTAGCACATTACAAAGCTCTGCTGCCGTCTGATGTTGAATGATGCCGTCATTTCGATGTAGTTGATGAAGTTTTTAGAATTGCTTTTCAGTTGATAGAGTGATGAAGACCTGGCTACTAGAATCACTTTAATAATGATAGGCCATTGCACGACTATCACAATTTGTATGACTGGACTGAATATGTCCAGACATACTTGCAACTTATAAATGCGAAGTACTGCTGATAAATAATATACAGAATGTCTTCCAGATGAAAGAATATCAGTAAGATAATGAGAGAATGAATGTCCTCCCGAGTCCTGGTAAAGTCTTATAAAACATTTCTTTTCCCTCTCCATATTACCTTTCTTCTATGAGCTCCAACCAATCACACCTCTTCTTTCACATCGAAGCCTTCCCTTCTCCAACGCGTCAGGGGCCGATAGCCTAGATGTTAGGCCCCTTAAAACAACAATTATCATCATCATCATCTTCTCCAACGACCCGTGATGATACCTAACTCCGATTCGTCCTACAATAGCGTTGTATAGATTCTGAAAATTGCTGGTCTCGTAGCTAAATAAGAAATGCTTTGTCGACGTGAAGCAAATTCCCTTGTCTGCGTGGAGTTGACATCTCATGAACCAATTTCTCAATAACGCGACCCAAGCAGCGTCAGTTCCTTGTTCGCTCAATTTCTCGGAAAACCTCCTGCTATGCGTGTAGCCCAGTATAACTTCCATTTCAACATATTATCGCCACATCCTATCTTAGAGAAAAACTACGTATTTACTTGCTTCACCATCCCGTTCAAATTACTAAATTGTTGTCCACGATACAATATTCAATATTGTGAATCGGAAAGTGCAAGTGGAAAAGTCGGTGACACTCTCGTGTGGCTGTTATCTGAGAGAACTTACTACATCTCAGCTTTCTCTCTGTCAGGGTACGCCACATTCCCGTTAGGCAGGCACCTGTCCACTCGGCCTGGGCCAGCCAAACCCCGGGCAGTTTACTCGGCCACTATGAGGCTGCTGTGTCTCTTGCAGTTGGCTGGAGACCTACAGCTGAATCCTGGGCCCACTTTCTCTGAACACAACACCTAATCAGAACTAAACATCTCCCAAAACCTGCGTAGCCTCAATAATAAACTCTCTGACTGTGAATTAAGTCATGTAGACGTGATGGGGCTGTCTGAGACATGACTTACCCAAATGGTTAGCGATAGTGAACTGTCTCTCAATGCTAACTTTAGTATATTTCGCAGTGATCGTGCTACGAGAGGGGGAGGGGTTTTGATAGCAGTGAACAGTGCTCTGCCGTGCAAAAGGAGATTAGACCTCAAACGGAACTGTGAGTTAGTGTGGGTGGAGTTACTCCTTCCAGGCCGCCACATATTTTGGGTTGCTACTACCGCCCACCGGGCAGTCCCCTGTACAGCTTGGAGCAGTGTCTAGACTCAGTGCTTGCAGCTGTATAGCAAGGCGAAGTGGTGTTAATGGGCGACTTCAATCTTCCCACATTAAAATGGACCTCTCCAACAACAGGTACACCTGATAATGATGATGACTCCTTCTTTATAGATAATTTTATTACTGGCCTCAGATTACAGCAGCATAACATATACCCAACGCGGGGCCCCAACGTACTGGACTTCATATTATCTTCACTTAAACTGAAATCCAACACTGCTGGTAGAAACATATTTGTCTCTGATCATAAGTCCCTCGACACTCCTGTGTTCCTCTCCACCCCACACTCAAAAGTAGTCAAGGAGCCACCTTCGCGCCAGAGCTTCAACTGGCGCCAAGCTGACTGACCAGCCATATGCCGAGCCTTGGAATGCCTGCCGGTGACCCTCCTCGAAACATCTCACGTGGAGTCGGCTATCGCCCTGCTGTAAGACTGGCTACTTGCTAGCATCAAAGACTTCGTGCCGGTACGGCAGCCTACTAACAGCACGTACCCGTTCCAGATTTCCTATGAAACTCGGCTGGCCATGGGAAACAAAGACAAGGCCTGGCGGCTTTGGAAGGACTTCCCCAACCCCCACACTCAAAATACTTTCGAGTATTTTCGCCGACACGCAAGACGTCTGCTCAGGAGAGACTACACGGGGCATATAGAAGCCATCACTGAGAACGTCCGGGAAAATCCCAAGCGGTACTGGTCCGTCATCAACTCGAGGAAGAGAACCGAAAGGATTCCCGTCAGCGTAGAACACCAGGGAACCACAGAAGAGGGACCAGACCGCAATAAGCTATTCAACAGGTATTTCTTTGAAAACTTTTCCACTCCCACCCAAAATCAACCCCTTCCACCGGTAGAAACAGCAGCAAATTGCACTATTTCAAAAATATCAACACCAAATGAAGTCCTCAGCCTACTTCAATCTCTCCGCACCAACAAAGCTACCGGTCCCGATTTTATTGGTCCCATCTTCCTGAAAAACACCGCCACTGTTCCCTATACACCGCTTTCCAATCTATTCAATAGGTGCTTTGCCAAGGACTCCTTACAAGATCGCACAGCGCACTTCACCCTAGGAAATACTTCTACCTCAAAGGCCATCACCAAAGGATGTCCCCAAGTTTCGGTCGTTGGTCCTACTTTATGGAACGTCAACATTAGCGGTTTAATTGTACTGCTATCAGATGTGCCCGATTTGGATATAGTTGTTTATGCAGATGATGTAATGCTCATGTTCAGGGGTCCTTCTCATTCTAGTATCCTCTTAACGCTTATGAAAGCCCTCGACATTGTGAGTAATTGGTGCAAGAAACACAAACTTGAAATATCTAAGGAAAAGTCAGCACTAATGCCAATGTACATTAGAAAGAGAGAAGTATATACCAATCATCATTCAGTTACAATTAGGAATCTCAACATTGTGTCAAAAATGAAGTATTTGGGAGTAATGCTGGACAACAAAATGGACTGGTACCCACATATCCAACACCTGGACATTAAAGTGATGAAAATCAGGAACAAATTAGTCAGATGTTCTAAAGCATCTTGGGGCATGTCTTTTCATAATTTGATGACGATATACAACCATGCTATTTTACCCGTCATAATGTATACCGTACCGCAGAAGTGTGGAGCATCACTTTATCAAAAAGAGCCAAAGTGAAACTGCAACAAATACAGAGATATTTTCTGATTTTTGCGACAAAGGCATACAGAACAGTCTCTAACAATGCTTTGCAGGCTATAGCCTCCACTATGCCCATAGACGCAGCCATACTCTTACATAATGACATCAAAGCCATTTCCAGAGGTCGGCCTACAAACGCTGTAGTTCCCTCGCTAAAAGAAACAGAAAACCCGAAGAGATCAAGTTTATACCATCCGAGAGAGAATCATATAAATTTAATTATTTCAGGAGCTGTAGAAAAAGCAGACGTCCTCATCTTCACAGACGGATCGAAAACACAAAACCATGTCGGAGCAGGAAGGGTAGTAGAGAAAAACTCAAAAGAAATCTGTATTGGTATAAAAAGTTTAGATATTAATTGTTCAGTTTTCCAAGCGGAATTAATGGGTATCATCGTGGCAATTGAATGGATTGAACTACAGAATAATTGCACTGTAAATTATGCAATTCTTGTGGACCCAAGAGCTGCAATCTTTGCTATAACCAACAGAAAAATAAACCATCCTCTCGCCACTGATATAAGAGACAAAATTATTGCCCTCAACAAGTTGAACAAGATTACTTTTCAATGGATTAAAGACACACAGGACTCTGGGGGAATGAGAGAGCTGACTATCACGCCAGGATTGCTGCCAGCCATAGAACTGCAATAGATTATAGATTACCACCTCTAAACCAGGCAAAAAGTACTAACTGATCATTATAAAAATATATGGAACTCCATATTGTACCCATTTGATGGGTGCAGGGTTCGAACCTACGTCATTATAAATCGAGAAATGTAAAATAGTTGTAAGACTTTCAGTTACGCATAAGCTAGCCATGACGAAATATGAAGTGATTCAGGCAATGATGCAGAGCATTGACAGCCTTAACTGAAGTCACAAGATGCAAGCCGTGTATGAATCACGAGTACAGTCATAATGTGAGGAAACGATCAGAGCAGGTAGGCAGGCGAACCACTGCGAAGGTTTGATATCAGCGTTTTTATGGCAACCCTGGATTGCATCCCAACACCGCAGAATTATGAAATAAACCGTTTTCTTGGAAATAACGCAAAATCACATAAACATTGTTATGTCAATCAGAATAATCCAGGGAGTTACGAATTAATCAAGATTAAAATCGAGTAATTTAGGCACAGGGAAAAAGCGCTTACGAAGCAGTTACGTCATTAGGCGGGGCTATGAAGAGGTCCTGGGAAGGAGAAAATAAAACCAACTCAACCACATAGCTGAGGAGCCTTGTAAATTTAATTTAAAATAAGTAGACGATCGGTTTTCGGAAAACGAAAGGCGAATGTAACGTTTAGATTGTATGGAACATAATGGTTATTTTTTCAAAAACGTTCGACTTCTAGTTCAAAAGATAGCTCCGATAAGAAGACTAAATTAGTTTATTTTTGCAAGTTCCCAATATATAGCCGAGTCTTCAGGCAGAATGTATGCAGTCTACAGTGGACTCCAAGTGCAGGAGTGCTGCATCACATCGTAGGCAGTCTTTCAGTCCGTTGGGACGGAGGTGTTACATCACAGTACGTGCAGTTTTGTCAGTCCAGTCGGACATGACGCTGGATTGCAGTATCTAGACCTCCAGTACGGATCGTCAGTGAGCCAAGTGGGGCCATATCAGCGAAAAGAACAATTTTCAGTATATTCAGTTTACCGTAGGCGTCAAGAAGCACGGTACTGTTTCACAGTATTCAGTTGGTGTCCGCCGTGGCGAGATAGTTCAGTACATCGAACATAAAGACATCAGGACAAGGTCATGTAGCTTCGAAAAGAACTATAAATCTTCGAGAATACAAGTCAGCTGGTTCGAGACCAGGCAGAAGCTACCGAAAGAAGAAAGAATTCCGCCTATATCAAATTGTGAGGATAGATGAACAGTACGCAACAGAAGTGAAAGTTAGGTCCGAACACGATCGTTAGAAACAAGTATCGCTAGCATCACCAATGGGTTTTTAAATAAAAGCCAGTAAGATAACAGGACCGCGTATCGAAAGTAAAAGTAGAGTCGCGTTTCAGTTTAAAATGAAGGCGCAGTAAAAAGTGGAAAGTACCGGACATTGTCAAATAAAAGGAACATTTCGAGCCTTGTTGAAATAAAAGAACAGGTCGATAATTACATCGTTTCACAACATAACGTTGTTAAAAGAGAAACCAGGTTAAGTTAATAAACTGGCGAGTTTAAACCGTGGATAAACGACAGAACTTTGATTTGAGACCAATGGGCCCGAGCTAGAAGTCATCGTAGGACAGATCGTGCAACTAGATCGAGGTGAGAAATCGTCATCAGGGGACCAATCGGGAGTCAT
Organism: Meconema thalassinum; assembly: GCA_946902985.2. NCBI lineage: Eukaryota > Metazoa > Arthropoda > Insecta > Orthoptera > Tettigoniidae > Meconema > Meconema thalassinum. The sequence goes on from OX336393.1 coordinate 186,101,522, forward strand.
CGCTTGCGTTCTGAGATGCGACAAGAACTATTACACAGTGTGTAAATAAATTGTAAATAGGACATAACCCAAGGGTTAACACGTGTGAATTGTCACAGACCAAACAATTGATAAAGTGAAAACGTGTGAAAAGATATAGGGTAATTGTTTAAAAATTAATATAAATTTTGTGAAAGTGTTTTAATCAAGAATCATTATGTGTAGAAATATCAATATGTCACATCAGGTAAAAATCACGAGTGTTATGTGTTGCCATATTGTTGTGAAAATGTATTAGTTACAATCATGTGGGTGAAATTCTTCACAACGGCAGATCCTGGGTTGGTGAGTACCAAAATGAATTAAACATATTGAGCCATTGTGGACCCATAATTCGAGATGTATTATTGTGAAATGATTAATGATAAAGTGATAACGGGGAATAGTGCTTTAAAGTGTCACTTTTTAATGAGGAAGGCCGTGAAAATGAGTCCCAGTAACGAATTAAATATTGTACAGTAAATACCCAAGTGCGTGTAAGCATATAAAGTAATTAATAAAGGGGTGGAACCAAAGTATTGTCGAAAGAAATAAACTAAATAATTGAAATCAGTGATGTTTGTTATGCAAAGGAAACGCAATAGAGGTTGAACACAACTTAAGTTAATGCGAAAGTAAATATTTAAGAAATTAAAAGTTAATTTAATGAACTTTAAAGTAATGCAATGAAAATCCAAGTCAGTGATAAAATAATAAACAAACCTTATACGTTTAAATGAGATAAATTAAAAGTAATTGCAAATGACCTTAGCATCACGAGTAAAGGCAATGAAAGGCCTAATAAAAATAAGTTTAATAATAAAAGACCACGAAATAACGAAAGGGAAATAATATGAAAATGTAATAATGTAAAAGGTAAATTCATTTATCCTCGCCAGGATATCTGGACCACAGTAATAATAAATTGAGTATCCAAGAATTATTATTGTCGCCAAAATGGGCTAGACCAAATGTAAGCTAGGGCTTGAAATATTGAATTAACGTGCAAGTATCGGATAATTGTTATAGTCCATGGGAAATTCGTCGGTTGACTAATGTAAAGTCATATAATGTGTTCGAGTGAAAGAATAAATGCTCACTCAAGTATTGTGTAATTCTCATGTATGCCAGGGAGCACATGAATGAAAAAGTATCGTAAGACTGGATAGATGATATTTTGTCTAGGCGGGTAGCCGGAGGTAGGGTGAAATTGATTCCCTCTTGCGAGCTAGGCCGACCTCTGCAGCCAGGTAGAACATGGCGTTTCTATATTGGTTAGCATTTGTATTTGGAATGCCTATCACAGCAGAATAATAATACGTTTGTTTGTCATCCTAATAGCAGAGAATAATTATCTCAAAAAAGAAGCGCGAATAAATGTGAACAATTAGACTGATCGCAGTCCGTATGAAGAATAGAATAAAAATACTTGGAGTCTCAATGGAGAGGTGGTCTGTCTTTGAATGTTAAAACATATGGTTAGAGTTTGAGCTAGGTCGAGATACAAGTTTGTTTATAAGAGGTTCGTTCGTTGTCTCGCTCAAGGCGAGGGGAGACTAATGCAGGTCGCACCACACGCAGGCCAAGCCATTAAACTGTCACTGTGGTAAATAATGTCTTAATGAAGACCTCGTGGTTTTATTTGAAGGATTAAATGTAGCAGAAGTAATACCGGCCAGAGATGATTATTATTCATGGATTGCTCATTCTGAATGCTGATAATAATAATAATAATAATAATAATAATAATAATGAAATTATGAATATAAAGAATAATAATAATGATAAATGCATTTTTGAAAATGTCAAAATTTGGTTCCATACTCTTAAAGAAAAGATATACGGGTAAGATAAAAATCATAGAATTGGACTTCGGGGAGTGCGGGCTACATTGAACATCCAATTCGCAGGTACACAATGTCTGCAATAAAATATAATTGGCATGGACGTGGAGAAGTAGTTGGTACTGATGTGTAAGTAATGTTATTTGTGTTTTGGGGGATAATTTGTGTTTGAAATGTGTTGAAAAGATATTTTAAAAGGATAAATAAATGTGAAGTATAGTAAGTTCAGATTATAGCCGAATGAAGGCATTGTAAGAGTAAAAGTAAATATCCTGAGTTCGAGCCTGACCAGGCGGAACTCAGTTGAAGCGACTGAAAACCCTTAATTTTGGGGAATATAAGATTTAGAATATCTAAGACTAAAGTATCAGTGTACACAGATGGATCATGACGAATCCATTGGAAATGAAGCAAGATAGACTAAGGGTCATTATATTTTTTGTATTTGTGTTTGAAGTTAATTTCAACTAATATATTAGTGTTGGGACTTTATATTTGGAAATATTTGAGTAAATTTAAGATATCAATTTAAAGTAGTTGGTGTTATAGTCCTTTTGTGCTTGTCCTTCCTATAGTTCACATTCTGAGTACATGGTCAGACAGTGGGAATAACTGTACACGCCCTGAGCTGAGCATTTAGCCGGATAATGACCGGTACTTCCGTTTTCCTAAACGGGCACAATATATACCAATTCAGAAGTCTCCTTGCATACAAAATTATTCCTTCCTAATATACCACTCAGAGTTTCCTCATCTCTCTGGCCCAACTTCATAACCACCCAGTTTATCAAAAATCATGTTCGCCTCAAATCCTATCTTCATAAAATGAACATTATTGATTCACCAATTTGCAGCTGTCAGGAAAACTCAACAGACGGCTCGTCACCTGTTGACTGAATGCACCACGTACTCGGGAGAACGACCAACTGTACTACGATCATTACCACTGCATACCATTATGAAACACCACTGGAATACTGTCGAAATAACTGAATTTATAAAAAAAAAATCCACTCACTCCAATAATATTATTCATGTTGATTTTGCATTTTAAACTGTAAATATCCCGTGGTATACCTGTAGGTGAAATACGGGTTGTAACTATATTAAATAAATTTAAAAAAGGGCTATTTTCCCACTGCCTGGAAACAGGCCAACATCGTCCCTATATTCAAATCTGGGGACAAAACCAACGTATCATCCTACCGACCAGTATCTATACTACCCACACTATCCTTTATATTTGAATAAATAATCCACCATCGTCTCCTGTATTTTACCTTACCATATATTTCAACCAGCTTCCTTCTTGGAGGCGCGTGCCTCACTAACGTGGCCACTATCCACAGCTATGCAACACATGTCATTGCAGAAAGGTCCCAGCTCGATGTCTGCTACGTAGATATATCGAAGCATTTGACTCAATAGACCATACCCTACTACTCCACAAAATCGCTGTAAGGTTCAATACACATGGCAATCTCCTAACACTCCTTGCCGGCTTTCTACAGAACCGACAACAGAGAGTCGTATGATCAGGCACTTCATCCCCTTGGCTACCTGTGCTATCTGGCGTCCCACAAGGCAGTGCCCATGGACCACTTATATTTTCATTATTTATGGACGACCTACCATCCAAACTTTCTGACACAGCCTATACCCTACTCTTCGCAGATGACTGCAAGATTTTCAAGGAAATTAAGACACCAACCGACGCCGCACTCCTTCCGTCCTCACTTAACGCTCTATCCGACTTGTGCCACACATGGAAGTTGAAACCAAACCCAGATAAATGCAGCCTTTTAACAATTACCCTACGCAATTCACCAGTACCTACAACATATTCCTTACTTGACAGGCCCATTACCGCAGTTGCGCATCAGCGAGATCTCGGGGTCATATTCGACAACCAGCTAAGCTTTAAAGAACACATACAACATTCTTTATCCAAAGCCATGAAATTCCTTGGCATACTCTACCGCTTCTCAGAAGTATCAAATCCAACAGCCCTTCGCCTCTATTACCTCTCGATAATCCCGCCCATTGCAAACTAATGCTCTCCCATTTGGACAACTTCTTGCCCGTCAAACATAGCTAAATTAAACAGAATTCAATCCTTCTTTGCTGCCATTGTAAGGAACCGAATGCCAAGGTTTAGACACTTCACCACTCAGTAGGTACTTTCAGCCATTAACATCCCTCTCCTCAACACGACAAGACAGGTAACTGACCTGTCCTTCCTATATTCTATTTTAAATGGACATTACCGTTCGGACCACCTGGCTTTTACTTTTCAAACTATGAGCCCTTTCCCGTTCTACCAGGCTCAAAGATATTTTGCACATTCCACACACAAAACATTCCATAATCCAAAGATCTTTCCAAATCCGCATATCATCCCTGTACAATAGCATTGCAAGGAAACGCGAGTTGGACATATCCACGAACAAGAGGACGTTCCTGGATATGGAGAATGAGAAGTTAAATTGTATTTAGAACTGTCATCTTGGACACGGCTACGAGCAAGGACATTCTACCGGCTCTTGATCTGGACTTGTTTGGTGATTTGTTAAATTTTATCTTATATTTTATTTTAAATTGTTATTTGGTTGTTATTTGTACAAGCGTGAAGAGCTAGCATAGCTGTAGTTTGTACTTTGATTAATAAATTTAAAAAAAATCCCTTTAAATCAATTAATTAAATGAAATATATAGTAAACCCTTTTTTCTTCTTAAGCAACAAATGTAAAGATGATAATAATAATATATAGTTACAAAAAGAAATAGTGTGGGTGGCTGTGATATCTCCCACGAAATTATTAATAATAATAATAGTTCTACCTCAATAATAAAGGTATTACAAGCTGTCCATTACCGTGTCAAACAAGAGCCGAAGGTTGCCCAAGAGAGATGCCATTGACGGTTCGAGAAATGACGAGCAGTGAGGTCGGAGTCCGCTTTCCCAGATCGATGCCAGGAGGGTCGATAGCATTTCGGAGCCAAGGTGACGTTTGGAGGAAGAATGGCCGTGTATTCCTATATACACATTCGACATGAAGCCATCACAAGGTAGCTGGGAAGATTTCTATTACGTGGACAGTAGAACGTAGAGGTTTGTGAAGTAACCTTTTACATCATATTATTGTTGTATGTTGAAGTGAACAATAGGTGGGTTGCACGAGTCGGGGGTGGGGCGGGCTGATGTGAGCGCCATCTATTGCCTCTCCTGAGAAACAAAGCGTCCGCCATATTGTTGTAAAAGCCGGAGTAAATACGTGTGGTGAGAAGCGTAGGAGGATCAACTTTTAGTGATAAAAATGCCTTTTGTGGAGAAGTATTTGCCAAACCTGACTCTACCCCACAAACATCCGACCAACAGGTTGGAGTTTTGTTCACTGCCTGAGATTATATATTGAGCTGACACTGTTCGAACGAGGTATGGTGGTCGGTGCCCGACGGATGTGAAGTGCGATTTCGGCAGTGGTGCGGGAATTCAGCTTCACACAGCCAACCATGTCTAGAGTGTATGGTGAATGGTTGAATGTGGGTGTGGCTGGCCGTCCAGCTACCCTCGATGACCGTGACTGGCGACATCAGAGACGGATTGTCAATAGTGACAGAAGGGCAACAGTGCAACAAATCACGGCTCAATTCAACACAGGCCGTACTAGACGTGTCTCTCAGTGGACTATCCGTAGGAACATGGGTTCCATGGGGGTATGGGAGCCAGCGCCGCACACGGGTGCCACTGTTAACCCAATGCCATCGACACAACGACGCGCATTTGTCGCCAATCACCGGGGGTGGACACTGGAACAATGACGTAACGTGATATGGTCGGACGAATCATGATTTCAATTGCACCATGCCGATGGGAGGCACAGTGTGCGGCGCAGACCACTTGAATCGATGGATCCCGCCTGCCTCGAAGGTGTGGTCCATGGAAGTGGTGTCTCTGTTATGGTCTGGGGTGCATGTTCCTGGTATGGAATGGGCCCCCTGGCTGTTCTGGAAGAGACTTTGAAGTTCTGCGATATGTTGAGTTGCCAGAGGCCCCACATGCTATTAGGTGACTGTCCAATGGCATTACCTAAGGCAGTGTACTAGCTAACGCGGCAAAAACCATTGATTTGGATAAAGATTGTTGATGAGTAGTACCGTATGCGTGGGGTAGGCAATATTGTATTTGTCCCATAATTCACGTGTATTATGGCGGACACAGCTGGAATTTTACTATATAAGTCGTGATCAGCAGAGGGGTAAAACAAGGCTGTGGACTCTCTCCATTGCTATTCATAATCTACATGGATGCTATAATAAAGGAATGGAGGTGTGAAAGGCATGGTTCAATACCTATCAGCAGGCATCTAAGAAATTTAGACGCTATACTATTTGCTGATGATGTTGCATTGGTAGCAGCATCTGAAGATGATCTGCAGTGGTCAGTATTCAACCTCCAGAAAGTGGCATCAAAATTCAGCATGTGCATTTCTACTGAAAAGACTAAAGTAATGGCCTTTTAAGGTAAGGACCCTATCCCCAGTAAAATTTGTCTGGATGGTAAAATTTTAGAAAGAGTTAACGAATTCAAGTATTTAGGATATAATTTATCTTTTCAAGAAGAACGAGACATAACTGCAAAAATAACTAATTATACCAGAACAATAGGAATCATCAATCACGTCATGAAGCCATCTCTTGTCCAAAGGCATACACGCTTGCGTTTGTATAACACATTAGCCAGACCAACCCTGTGCTATGGCAGCGAGGCATGGACAATAAGATGTCAGGACATCTCCAGACTCACAGCACGCGAAATGACCTTTATGCGCCGAACAGCAGGCTATACTAAATGGGATCATAAGAGAAACGAGGATGTGCTGAAGGAACTAAAAGTGAAACCAATAACTACATACATTTGTGACTACCAAGAGAACTGGAAGCGTCATGTCCAAAGGATGGAACCTGGAAGATTACCAAAGGAGATCCTTCGCTACCAGCCACGGGGAAATTGATCGATAGGACGTCCGATGAAGAGATGGAGGGAAAGTGCAAGACCGTAACGGGACATTTGGCCCAATACTTGGAAGGAAGATGATGATGATGAAGTCGTGATCTAAAAAGGGGATGGTGGGTGGGTTATAGACAAAAGGATGAGGAAACATCTATTACCACAGCATTTATACAATGTAATTATCAATTAAAAAAGGCATTTCGGCTAATTTAAGTAGTTTTGTAGAATGTTCACCACTTCTGGACTGTTACCAATTTTATTATGGCCCTCGTGCGGCCGATTAATCTTCAGGCCAGTTAACACACACTATAGAATAGGCCTACTATTTTCACTCATGACTTATAACACCTCCTCAGAATAACACTTTGCCGCGAATTCCTACAGCGTCCCGATAAGAAAGAAGACCTCATGTCCTGTCGACCGTCCTGCAATACCTAAACAGGTCACCTCGCGTTCCGACCTACAACTGCCTCAAAAATACCACACGAGTCATACCTAGGCCAATATGTTTGACCTTGTGCTGGGTTGGTCAACATCCCTCGGACGCAATTTTAAAAGCTGGAGCGTAGCGCTTTCTCGCTTCTTTGTTGTTGTTGTTGTTGTTGCAAAAGGGCTGTGATATCGTGGTCATTTGGGTGCGCGCGTGTGGAATGTTTGTGATAACCTGTGTTATTGTGATGGCTGAATTAGTGTCTGTATTTGTAAATTGGGAATAGGATCAGGAAGGAGGTGGGCGTGGCCTTAAGTTAGGAATCATCCCAGCATTTTACTGGAGTAGAAGTGGGGAAATCACGGAAAACCACTTCCAGGAATGCTGAGGAGGGAATCACTGCACATTACTGCAGTTACCACAGTGACACATTTTATCAGACAAATTCAACATACACCCAAATACATGGGACTGATGACCACGATCTCTTTATGCGAGAAAGCCACAGTGCTTGGCGTCTCTTGCTTCATTTTTCGTGAGTTCGCATTGGTTCCTTATCACTGACGGTATGTTGAAGAAACGTACACCCTCCTTGTGATCAGCTCTATCCTTGTTGGTCCTCGTGTGACAAGCTACAATTGCACAGCATACCATCTCGAATTCAACGATGAAAACGGCCACTTTCTACGTTTTGTCACCCAAAATGCAAGTACCTCCCTGTTGTTTACCAACTGGCCTTTACAACAAGATGGCGGACAAGTTGTTTCTGAGTACCGCGCATAGATCGCGTTAGCTTTGCAGGGGTAAAAGTAGGCAATCTACACGGCTCGTGCAACCCACCGATAGACGCTTCTGTCATGTTTAACTATTCGTTTATCAAAGATTTTGATTCGACTACGAATGCAACTTACGCTATAATTTAGGTATTTTTGAATGCATAACTTAGAATTTCGACTATTTTCATTTGGCATTTAATTAAGGAGATTTTTGAAAGTTAAGAAGATTAGATTAGATTAGATTTTTATTTATCCATTTGATCAATTACATGCATACGATAGAATTTTGATACAGGTATAGGACACGTCAGAAATTACATCTATAAAATAAAACAACTTACAGGTATTTATTACTAATACAATAACTATTTATAAAGAATTATAATAACAGATCTTAAGAGATACAATCTTATTGGACAACTATTTACCCCTTACTCTATTATCACAATATGAAAACTTATTTCATTGTCAGCAACCACCAAACTCCACTTGAACGAGTTGAAGAGACAAACAGTCGATAATAGTTCCTACTCAACTTCAACAATAGAAAGATTGGAAGAATGTTTTTATGTGGATAACTGTGCTATTAGTGTTAACAACAGAAATGCTAGAGGCAATCATAATGGTAATGGAAAGGCATCTTTCAATCTCCGAGGGTGGGAGTATTCTCAGGATGGTACAGCTGAAAATCTTACTCATGTGCTAGGGCTCATTTGGAATAATGGAGAAGATACCATTGAACTGAATCTAACTCATGTTAACGATTTCAAATATGATGTAATCGCCAAAAGAGCTATACTAGGAGCTGCACATAAGGTGTTTGACCCTATTGGCTTCTCATGCCCAGTATTTCTCTGTCCAATATTAATCTTGCAAGAACTATGGGCCACTGAGTTGGGATGGGACACCGAAGTAGGTGAAATAACAAAGAGAATATTCATGAAGTGGTTGGCAGAACTACCTCAGCTGTCTGAGATTAAGATTCCTAGATGTTTGATCGGTAGTGTCCAGTCGGTTGAAGATATATCTCTTCACGTGTTCTGCGACGCCAGTCAAACTGCTTATGCTGCCAGGTGCGGATCTAGAGTTTGGGGAGGGGGGGTCAGAGAATCGAAATTGTTGAGAAAAATTGTATCACTAAAAACGCAATCACAAAATAACCAAACGTACAAAACTAGACCAATTTTTTTTGCAAGCTACATGGATAGAAATTTGATGCGTTTAGCCCACCAAAAATATTCGTTCAAATTGCAACGGCGTGTTTTGCGACTTTAACATCGAGCGTCGAGAAAAGTATCAAGGTACGTTACAGTTGTGAGTTTGCATTCACAAATTCTCATAGTGTGTTTCTTTTGTTTTTGTATTTCTCATAGTGATCTTCTTTTGTTTTTGTATACCGTACAAGTCAAATGTACTTTTTTGAATATAACCGTCTGTTTCCGGTTGTGACCAATGGATGTCGGTGTTTGTTTCTTCTCCCATCAATTTGGAGTTTAGGACTGTATTTAGTAAACCTCTTTTTACTAATTATTTTATGACAGGTTATGAGCCCAGTTAAACGCTTATTGCTGTTAATGTGTGGACTTTGTGATGGGAGAATGTCGGTCGTTAAGGGGTGTTGATATGTGCGGCGCACATGTGGACAGTTAAGTGTGCATCCAAGATAGTTTTTGGTGAATTTTGTGGTCGATTTTTCTATTGTGAGGACTATTTGTACGCTTTATTTTAAGTATACATACTAACATGGATTCAGCTACGGGAAGCAGCGAGCGAGTAGTTGCAATAGTGAGGTTACAGGACGACAATTGGGAAGCGTGGAGCACCCGAACAAAGGCATTGCTTCAAACAAGGCGTCTGTGGGACGCGGTTCAAGGTTTCCCACGAAAGACCGATACAGGAGAGGTAGAAGATACACCCGTTGAAGAGTACTCCGAGGCCCAACTGGGCAAAGATCAAGACGCGAAAAACTTGCTTATAGGTTTGGTCACCGACCCTTTCCTAGGCGATATCAAAGAAGCGGAGACAGCTAAGGAAGCATGGCAGAATCTTCTGACTTCAAGTTGCGATACCGGAGTCCTTCAAATTGTGACGATGTTAGAAGAATTGTGTCTTTTTAAGAAATCTAGTGACATTAGCATGCGTACATTTGTTGATAAAGTGCTTACTTGGTGTGCACGGTTGGATGGTGTAGGTATAAAATTTACGGATAAGGCCAAAGCTGCTTTTATTCTCAGAGGACTGGAAAAGCGGGAGTACGAAAATTTGATACGTTCATTGGAAAGCAATGAAGAAAACTTAAGTGTAAAGGTAGTGCGAGCCAAACTGTTGTTGGAGGAGAGAAAGAACAAGTTGGCCAAACTAAAGATGGAGCGAGAACAGGAGACTTATGCAAGGCTGAAGAAGGAAGAATCTGAGGGTGAAAGCGTGAAGGCAATGGTGGCAGCCATGAGCTTAAATTCCAAGGAGGTCGTCAACAGCAGCAAAAGTGTCAACAAGCCAACAAGTAGTTGTGGATTCATGTGCTACAAGTGCCAAGAACAGGGGCATATTGCGAAGTTCTGTGATTTAGTTCATGAAGCAAGAAAGAAAGGTTCAGTTTTGTGTTTTAATTGTGCCAAGATAGGTCATACTTCCCGGAATTGTAGTAATGGACGCAAGGAAAATGTTAAGGTTAAGAATCGTGAGGTTATTGCCATGGTAAAGGACGATGAGGCGGCAAACGAATGTGTTCAGGTTAATGCTAGTAGTGTTAAGGTAAAGGCTTATGTGGCAACTGAAAGCAAGGATGATGCATCTGATTGTGTACGCAGGTGGTATGTAGATTCAGGAGCCACTGAGCACCTGACACCTTATAAGGATATTCTGTATGATTACACCCCAAAGGTTTCTGGTAGTGTAGACACAGCTGATGGATCCGTAGTTAGTGTATGTGGTATGGGAAGTGTGCTTATGAAGCTATCTGACAAGTGTGGAGGTTCTTTTCTGAAACTGAAAAGAGTGTTGTATGTCCCAGGTCTTCAAGACAATTTAATATCTGTAGGTCAATTTGACAGGAAAGGTGCAGTCGTAACCATTAAAGATAGCAAAGTTGTATTGTCAGATCATGAGGGTATATTCCTTACGGGTGAGGCTGTTGGAAATATGTATGAGGTAAATTGTGATTATTTTATGGTAGAACAAGGGAAAGAATTTGCTTGTAATGACGAGGTGGAGGTTGTGTATGCTAAGAGCAACAAAGCTGTAACTAGCGGAATATGGCATCAGCGTTTTGGCCATGCTCTGAACATTCCAGATCGTGATTTTATACCCAAAGAAAAGAATCTTGATTGTGATACTTGTAAACAAGGTAAAATGAAAAGACTTAAATTTAATGAAAGAGATCATGTATCTCAGAAGCCATTAGATGTTGTGTTCTCTGATGTATGCCAGCTAGAGCACCCATCGATTGGAGGTAGCAAATATTTTATCACATTTACTGATGATTGTACCAGATTCTCATATGTAAGGTTTCTTAAGCATAAGATTGATGCATTTAATGAGTTTCTCAAGGTTAAGGCCCTAATGGAGACAGCACAAGGGACCAAGTTGAAATATTTCCATTCAGACAACGGTGGAGAGTATTTAAGTACAGAGTTTTGTAACTATCTTGAAAAGGAAGGTATTGTTCGTAGGTTAACAATGGCTTACTCTCCCCAACAGAATGGCGTTATTGAACGCCTCAACCAGCAACTTCTCACCACTAGTAGGTGCATGCTCATTCAGTCAGGCATGCCAGTTCAATTTTGGGGGGCGGGGGAGCCATCAGCACAGCCTGCTATATAAAGAATAGGCCTAGGTGTGTGTCATCAACTGTAAAGAACATCCCATTTGAACTGTGGACGAGTAGAAAGTTGTTAGACCAGGAATTGCTTATGTTAAAATCATTTGGTTGTAAAGTTTGGATCCATAAACGTAATGTGGAAAAGTTAGTGCCAAGGGAAAATGTTGGTGCAATGCTAGGGTACCCCGATGGGCTACCGTGTATGGGACATCGAAAAGAAATGTGTCATTAAATCCAGGAATGTAGAATTTGTTGAAGATGTATTTCCGTTTTCTGTAAAAGCCCAGGAAAAACCTGTAACTCAGATAGATTATGAACCTAGAACAGTTGGAGAAGTGTTTGTCGAGAAGAAAGATTGTGGAGGTGACGTGTTTGAACACGAAGTAGCCGAATCAGGAAATGAAAATTCTGTAACAAGTGATAGTGATGCCTCTTTGTCAGATTCTGATGTTGTAATAGACGCTCCATTACAGCCTGAACACACAGTATTACGCAGGTCGAGTAGAGAGAGAAAACGTCCCAGTAAGTGTGTGTGTTGTAATGAAGTCAAGGTCAAATGTCGCATTGTCATGTTGAGGTCAGAATATAAAGATCCGGTGTCTTTTCAAGAAGCCACCTCACGAGATGACAAAGATAAATGGTTTGAGGCAATGAACCAAGAGATTGTCCTCTTGAAAAAACATAATGTGTGGACACTTGCAGAAGATTCAGGTGGCAAGACTGTCATAGGCACCAAATAGGTGTATAAAACTAAACGAAACCAAGAAGGTGAAGTACTTAGGTATAGAGCACGTTTAGTAGCTCAAGGTTTCAGTCAGATAAAGGGTACAGATTTCCTTGAATCCTACAGTCCTGTGGTAAAAAGGAAAACTATTAGGACCCTTATAGACATAGGAGTAGAGCGTGAATGGGATAATTGTCATTTGGACATTGTATCGGCATACCTTAATAGCAAAATTAAGGAAACTGTATTTGTAAGTCAACCAGAAGGTTTTCGCAGTGTAGAATACCCAGACTATGTGCTAAAACTCAACAAGAGTATTTACGGTTTGTGTCAAACTGGTAAAGATTGGCACAATTGTATCACTGCACAACTTGTCAAGCTTGGCTTAAATCAAAGCAAATGTGATCCATGTCTGTATTTTAACCCAGATCATGACCTGTATGTTGCCCTTTGCTACCATACAAGGAATGATATGCAAATGTTTGTTGTTAGTGTAAGGCTAGTTATGTATTTATTTTTGTTTTAAGTTTTTTTTTTGCAATTTGTGAATGGGGGGAAGTGTGAGTTTGCATTCACAAATTCTCATAGTGTGTTTCTTTTGTTTTTGTATTTCTCATAGTGTTCTTCTTTTGTTTTTGTATACCGTACAAGTCAAATGTACTTTTTTGAATATAACCGTCTGTTTTCGGTTGTGACCAATGGATGTCGGTGTTTGTTTCTTCTCCCATCAATTTGGAGTTTAGGACTGTATTTAGTAAACCTCTTTTGCTAATTATTATATGACAACAGTTTCGGCAAGTCGAGTTGGTACCGACAAAGGGAGAAAGTCACAGCTTAAATTGCCAACCAAGCTTGCAGTTTGGACGTCGGCAATTTTTTTTTTTGGTGCCGAAAAAGCCTCAAATTCCTATCCGTGCATTGCTGCACATTCATCGTGACATCACTATAGACATCGATTCGGTAATCACAAGGTTTGCCAAACAAAATAGATGAGTTGATTTTGTTATGTAAATAATCGTTTTTATATAACAGGTATGAAGTTGTAAATATGTACAGTTGAAACAGAACATAATAATTGCAATAAAGATATTTTCAGTCTTGAATAAAATGAAAAAAAAACTGTTTTTCAGTTCAAATTCGTTGAGTTTTATATGTATGGTTATTGTGTTTTGAGTTTGAAAAGAAAATTGTCTCCGTTTGGGGGGGGGGTCATGACCCTCGTGACCCCTCCCTTGAATCCGCGCCTGTATGCTGCAGTTGGCCTATATTCTTGCGAATACAGAGGATTGACAATATAGAGCTACGATTTGTACAAGCGAAGACAAGAGTGGCACCCAAGAAGGGTCACCATACCACGCCTGGAATTATTAGCAGCTACAATAGGGGTTTGACTAGTGACGTCAGTACTGCCAACAATAACTGCAAAAGAAATCGTTACTTATTATTGGAGTGACTCGTCGACTGCGTTGTCCTGGATCAAGTTAGACGATCCTTGGGGAACCTTCGTGTGGAACAGAGTGCAAGAAATTCGAAGACTGTCCAGAATAGAAAAGTGGCGGCATGTTCCAGGAACCATGAATCTATGACCTGGCACCAAGGGGATGTAGCACAAAACAGTTACTTCAACAGAGATGGCTAAAATGGCTAAAAAAACCACTGCACAATGGCCTAGCCCTGAAATTTCAACAAACGATGATGAAGTCTTCCAAGAAAGAAAAAAGAAAGTCAACACTATGACAGGGTTAGAAGACAAGTCCAATACCCAAGAATGGCACCTTGACTATTTCTCAAGTTTCCGTAGAACAGTTCGTATGATATGATGGATCTTGAGGTTTCTGTATAATTGTCGACAGAAAAATAATATGAGGAGAACTGCCGAACTATCCACTGAAGACACCACAGAAGCAGAAAAAGCCGTGATGAAGTTCATACAAAAGGAGTGTTTTGTTGGTGAAAAGGATGAAAGATTCAACTCACTATGTGTTTTCATGGATGATGAGGGAGTAATGAGACTGAAAACAAAAATTATATCGCGCAAAGATGATTATGCTTTCCGTTGTCCTGCTATCCTTCCTGCGAAGAATACAATAGTTCACGCTCTCATTCTCATTAGGGAGAAGCACAAAGAATCATGTCATGCTGGAACCCAGATTCTGCTCAGCGGGCTCAGACAGAAATATTGGATCCTTGGAGGAAGGAGAACGGTGAAGGGTGCAATTAAAACATGTGTTGTCAGCAGAAGGTACCATGGAAAACATCTTGAAGCAGAACAAACTCATCTCCCCATAGACAGAGTGAGAGAAGCCTCAATTTTTGAAATAACAGGGGTTGACTTTGCCGGGCCTCTGATTTTGAAAGGTGGGGAGAAAGCCTGGATCTGTCTGTTCCCGTGTGCGGTTTTTCGTGCAGTACACCTGGAGCAAATTACATCTTTGGCTACTGCAACATTCCTCGAAGCTTTTCGGCGATTCGTGTCCAGACGTGGGAGGCCAATGATTGTCTATAGTGACAATGGGACAAACTTTCAAGGCACCTGCAATATGTTGGAGACAATTCAGTGGGATAAAATTGCTGAATATAGTTCTGTACACCAAATAAAATGGAAATGCAATCCTCCCATTGCAGCATGGTGGGTAGGATGGTGGGAGAGGCCGATTGGTGTCCTCAAACAAATGCTCAGGAAAGTTCTGGGAAATTCATGTCTGTCGTACCAAGAACTGATTACTGTTCTGTGTGACATTGAAGCTGTCCAATGATGGAGAAGGCCTGATGGCTATCACCCCTGCAATGTTCCTACAGAAAGTCAAGGATATTGGAATTCCCGATAGCGACATGATAGAGGACGTAAAATTTGACAAAAGATTGAGGCACAGACAGAAAGTAAAGGAAACATTAAGGTAAGATTCAGGAATGAATATCTTGGACAGCTAATACAGAAAAAAAACATTAGAAAAAATCATCACAAACCAGGTGCGTAGGTGAAGTAGAACTGGTAGCTAGTGACAACACGAAGAGACTAGATTGGTCGCTGGCAAGAGTGACAGAGGTTATCCCTGGCAAAGGTGGTGTCGTGAGAGTTGTCCGCCTGGCGACTACAAAAGGAGAGCTACTGAGGCCAGTACAGAGGGTGTATCCACTTGAAGTGACATCTGGAGAAGATCATGCTTTAAGACTGCAAGTTGATCGGCATGACAATGAGAAGAAGGAGAAAAATCCAAAGACAGTTAAACCATCTACTAATACTTCTGATGTCATCAAAACCAGTAGTGGGAGAGTGGTGGTTAAACCAAAGAGATATTTTGAGTGACTTATTTATTTTTGTGTTCATTTATTTTGAGAAAAAAATGTTATTTTATTGTTTTGTTGAGTTGTTTCCACAACTCAAGGTGGGAGAATGTTGAGTTGGCAGAAAACACAAGATTGTAGTGCAGTATCTTTGACACAGTCTTTGATGTCAGTGAGGCTCAGTGTCAAAAACTATAGATAGATAGATAGATAGATAGATAGATTTTATTAATTCCATTTGATCAATTACATGTATACAATACATTTTTGATATAGGACATAGTCAGAATTTACATCTATAAAATAAAAGTAGTAATAGGTATATAATACTATAACTATTTATAACTTATTATAATAACAGATCTTAAGAGATACAATCTTATTGGACAACTATTTACGCCTTACTCTATTATCATAATATGAAAACTTAATTCTATAAATACAACAACTTACAGCCAGGTATTACAATTAAAATATAAAAGTAAAATATAATTATAGATTTCATCGCTCCTATACACTAAGATATTCAATTACAGAGTAAACACAGTGGCACTGCAGATAATCTTTCAACATTCTATCAAAGGTTTTTATTTTTGGGGCAAGTTTTATATACTGGGGTAGTTTATTGTATAATTTAACTCCTGTGTGAAAAGTTCCTTTTTGATATATGCTTGTGTGTGTGTGTGTGTGTGTGTAATATGAATGTTTTGATTTCGTCTTGTGTTATGCCTATGAACATCATTTTTTGTTTTAAGAAAAAACATCCTTATTCATTAAATTCTTTTAAAAAATAATATAATACTTTCAAAGATAGATATGCAGGCCAGTGGGAGAATGTTTAAATCTTTAAACAGAGGTCTACATGATTCTCTAGTGTTTACATTTGCCATAATTCTAATCGCCCTCTTCTGTATCCGAAACGTGCTCAGTACATCTGGCGACATACCCAAAAATATGACCCCATATTTTAAGTATGAATGGAAATAAGCAAAATAAGTATTTCTTAATGTGTGCATGCTAGTGCAGGTTTTCAAAATACGTAACGCAAAGCACATCGAGTTCAGTTTAGTATTCAGATATTGTATAAGATTATTCCATTTCATGTTGTATCCATAGTCCTAAAAAAATTGTTTCTGATTTATTTTCTATTTGATGACCATTTAATGTTATATAGGGCTTCGCAGGATTCCTATTCTGTATAGTGTGGAAATTTAGACATACTGTTTTTTTATAGTTTATTATGAGGCGATTATCTTGTGACCCTTTGGTTAACTCTCCTGTAACGCAGTCAGCAGACTGCTGTATGACCTGTTTAGTTTCACCTTTTATTACGAGTGTTGTATCGTCCGCAAGCAAAATTTCATTGATATATAGAAGAAAGGGTAGTGGGCCAAAAACCGATCCCTGGCGTACTCCAAATTTAATAATTCCCTCAATGGACAATGTTTCATTAAGTAATTTGGTTCCATCATCCTTGTGTCTCAAGCTTACTATTTGTTTACGCCTTGTTAAGTAAGACTCTGTCCATTTATTAGCTAGACCTCTAATATCATATTGATTTAGTGTTGTGCAGGAGGATTTTATGGCCAACAACATGAAATGCTTTCGATAAATCCAAGAATAGGCCAGTTACATGTTCCTTATTGTCAATTAATTTCAGTATACCGTACTATTAATACATTCATAAATTGCTGTCTGTGTAGATTTTTCCGTTCTGAATCCATGTTATGAGTTTGATAATATTTTTTTTCTATAAAACTTACCAGTCTCTTATACATGATTTTTTCCACAATTTTTGCAATACCAGTTGGTAAGGTAATAGGACGATAGTTATCTAATGCATCTTTTGAACCGTTTTTGTGCACTGGAATTACTTTTGATAACTTCAAAATATCCGGGTAAGTTCCTGAGAGAATTGAACTGTTTATTAAGTGTGTAAGTGGATGTATTATATTTTCTGCACATTTCTTTAAAATTGCATCAGGGATGCCATCAATGACAGCACAGAATTTATTTTTTAGCTCTTTTATAACTATTCTTACCTCTTCACTTGTGACATGATTTATAAATAAAGAATCACTGCATATATTTAGTTTATTATTAGAATTTAGTGTATTTACCTGTGATTTATTTAATAATTTTTGTGGAATTTCCAAATAGTCATTAAAAGTGTTTGCTATTTCCTCTGGATTATTAATCACTATTATTTCTGGTCAGTGTAATGTTCCTTTGTATTTTAGCAGATTTTCCAGTTTCTTTCTATATCACGGACCACATAGCCCTGGTTTTATTAGATGATTGGGAAATAGAATTACCATTATGCATTTTCCTTGCTAGTCTTATTACCTTATTTAATATGCTAATGTATTTTTTGTACTATAAATTGAATTCAGGTGTTGTGTGGTATTGTTTATATAATTTGTGTAGAAATTTCTTTCTTTGACATGAGTTTATAATCCCTGTTGTTATCCAATTGCTAGTTTTGTTATTTTGAACAGTTCTTTGTCTAAAGGGGAATGCTGTTTCAAAATAGTGTTTTATGGTACTGTTAAATGCATTAAATTTATCATTTACATTTTCTAGTTTATACATTTCTGACCATGTTTCCTTATTTAATAAGTCATGTATCGTGTGAATTGTGAACCTTTCCGCAACAAATAATAAAATATGTATTCTAGAGGAGTCTATGTGATTTATTAGAAGTGAGCTTAACAGAGGTAATGACTGGGTCGGTTGGAGCGGTAAGAAGGGTTTCAATAGTTAAGGGAAGGCATCAAAGACTATGTCAAAGATACTGCACTACACTCTTGTGCTTGCTGCCAACTCAACAACCTCGCTATTAACCTTTATTGATGCTTGTAACCTTACATTTTAACTTTCGAACCTTTATGTGTGACCACAGATTACCTACTACTACAGATGGCCAACAGCCATGCTAATTCTTGGTACCTAAGACTTCAGCGCTGTCTGGTGGATGACTGATGTACTAGCAACATGTCGACCGGTAGCGCCACCTATGAGCAGATCTCGTTAACACTGACCCTCCCGCCCCCTCCCCTCCACCCTGCCCCTTCCCCTCGTTCCGCTAAATATTCTCGTCCTAAATGCTCTGCCCACTTCAATGCTCCGAAAATCACAATCTCCCAATACTTATGGCACGTTTTTAAGTGTGGAGATAATAATATGATCTACAAGAATTAAATCACATTCAAAATACCAATAACAGAAAAATAAAATAAAAATTATAACAAAGTGGGAAATTGTGAATTCCAGAACTTTGAAATGAACAATCACAGCATTTAGGACATAACCTCATCACTAATATACATGTTTAAATTTCTTTCAGTTGCAATTGGAGCAAAAATTAGGCTACTACAAGGCCTGCAGAATATTATTACTCAGCTTAAAAAATGGCCCAAGTAGGCCTATAACCAATTAGTTATTAGAAAAAACTACAAAGGAAAAGTACTGGGAAGGGAGAAAAATCATATTTTAAAATGCTTGATGCTGTTAGCAATAACAGTAAAATTTTAAGAGAGAATGCTAAGGAATCAGGTGGTGTAACCAGATCCTCATCACACTAAAATTGTTAGTGTAATTAGTGCCAAATTCATTAGGGGACAGAAAAAGAATTGGATATCACAAAATTTCTATACAGTATTTAATTTCATATGCCCTATAAAATATATCCAGTTAAGAATTTTGAAGGGTGAAATGCAGTAAGTAGGATACATCAAAAATTATCATCGCACACTGATACTGTACATTCCATGACGTGCTGTGAAGGGGAAAGGAGAAATAGGACTTTCAATGAAAATCAAGAAAAAACACTCAATACTGCTAGAATTCATCATGTTTTATTTAAAAAGTTGTCAACGAAGAGAAGATAACAGCGAGAGCCAAGACCAAACTTAGCAAATATACAGTAATCAAATCTGGTCCTCCTAAAAGTATGTGTTGAGGCATGTTCCTTTCTTCTTTCTTGCCAAAATATAACAGCAGGGTCCAACACATAATAATGGACCTAGTTCCTCCTTGATGTAATGGCTGACACCGATGAACCGCAAATTCCTACAACACATACCAGTGTGTATGTTGAAACAGTAAACTTAATAATTGTGTAACTTAAAGGTGCCTGTACACTGGAGAGTTTTTGCCCTAGCTAGAGCGTAGAGTAGCTCTAGCTAGGGCACTCTAAGACTTGACGTTACAGACAGTTAGTAAAAGGGCTCCGAGTGAAAGCCGAAGTTAAACGATTGAGACTGCGACACCACATGGTAGCTTTACGATTGGTTACGAAGTGAAAAGCTTATTATCCTCTCTGTTTCAAAATAAATCAAGTGATTGCGCCAGAGCTTATCTATATTTAAGACACTTTACTAAATGTATTTTTTTTTATTTAGTCAATTTACCCTCTAGGTTGGTGGTTCCCACGGACGCAGCGAGGGAACTCACCGCTACCGCCTCTATGGGCAGTGTCCTAGAGCTGGGAACATCTGGTCGGGATGGATACAACTGGGGAGATGTGATCAGCACTTCGCCCAGGCGGCCTCACCTGCAAAGCGAACAGGGGCCTCATGAGGGAGGGGAGAGGATGGAATATTAGGATGGATAGGCTAGGAAGAGGGAAGGAGGCGGCCGTGGCCTTACAGTAGGTACTGTCCCCGTTTACCCGGATAGTAGGCCGTCAGATATCCGCCCCCTCAATCGGATTGCCAATAATCAACCGCACCGGCTCAGCTACACCAATGAAAATGGCACTGACAGATACTACCGAGGTTTGAGCACAGAAGTTAACAAGAAATTATTGTGGAACACACCAAAATAGACGGGGTTCATACTTACCTTTACTTACCTCTTAAAACTATCTCGGGGATTGGGTTGTCAACAGGATCTCTAAAGTATGCTCCCACAATAACCTCCACCATGACATTTAAAAATGAACCCGAACGAAGACAAGAACTTTGAACTGTACAAAAGCTTTTATTTCAAATAAAGGGTATGATTTAAACAACTCAACAAAATAAATGTGGCTATCAGTAGCCCATGTCAATCTGACTATGTCCTCCTGTAGGACTTGCAAAGTTATCATACAACATGTTAGCTCCCACGAGCTCAAAATAACGTAATATTCATAATACATTTGGACTGGAAAAGGAAGTCAGGACGAGACACATATACAGAGCATTTGTTTTCTTTTAATAAACATGACACTGATATATATAGGCACAAGGCCAGAATGTAGACGACCTTGCCCGCTGATAACCAGTTGTCTGGCCAGCTGCGGTCTACCCTTCAACCTGTCGCACACCTGTCAAATGGACTCACTTGTCATGCCACGTTGCGTAAGATTCCAGCACTCTCTCAAAAGCTTTAAATGTCCGCAAGACAACTCATATTGTTACGCAAATCTTTCCAATGCTCAACTCACATACCACTGGATTATTCTGACAATCCCTAAACTTGTTAAATTATCATCCAAATGTTTAATAAGCATTGTTTAGAGTATAAAACAAACTCTTAAATGTTTATAACAAAAACTCATAAATTATTTACAACAATTAGAAATTGTTTATAATATAGTTAAAGACAAAAAGAATTTTAAACACGCCTCTAACATTACTTTCGTTCCACATTATTGTCAAAGATATTTACATTATTATTTACAATATTAACATTTAAATTATTCAAATTATCAATTTAAGAAATACATTTAACCACATGTTCATCCGGTTGGTAATTTCATAATCGTGTCAATATAATCGACCAATGAAGGTTAGTTATACATATTTAATGTCACAATCTGGTTTAATAAAGGTTGTAATAATTATTATAATTATTTGTGACGGTAATCTTCATTCAAAATCTTATCTCAAATTCTTTCAATACTCTTGTTAATTATAACAGTAAATTCACTTGATTAATTTTCAAAGGACTAATACAATACACTCCAGCGGAAAATACTTCGCTTACAAAATAATGCACAAAACTGCATTAAAATAGGCCCAAAATTCAGCATATATTAATATATATGGCATCAAAATCTTCCACAGAACTTACAAAAACCTCCACTAACAAATTCTTCAACATCATTAATTACTGTGGGAACCTCCTTCATTAATTCAAGGGCATTATACATCAGCGACTTTCAACACGTCCGCTGCACTAGCGATTATACATTCATAGTTCCACTTCAAAAATTCTTATAATCATTAATTGTTTCAAAACTGTTATCTTAAACCTTCGTGGATTTCATTCATGAATCGAAATGAAGTAAAAATTTGCCAATCACAAACAAATTTAATAGTGAATACGCTTATATACGCCTGTCTGGTCTATCAAAATTTAAGATTATCATCTTCAAAGAATTGTAGTATAAAAATACTAACATCAAACAAAGTGCGACTAAACTGCAAAATAGTCGAATAGAATCCAATTAGACTGTGGAATGCAAACATCATTATATAAATCTCTAATTGAGAAAAAACTCCTAACAAAAGTTCATGACTTTAATGCATTCAATAATTCATAATTAAAGTTCATCTTTCACAAAATTGTCTATGATGCAATGGTCGTTCAAAACTGACGATAAATGTCTGTGTTGCAATCAATTCAAATAACGACTAGTATTTCCAAGATCGTGGACAACGTAATGGATTTTAACGCTCTAAAATCATTTAAATGTTCTTCCTTCTTGATGATGACAGAAAATTGGTCAAAGTAATTAAACTGGGGTAGAATTACTTTAATAAAGTGACACGCTGTCTGAATTTAAATCTGCCATAAAAATCATTAACTTACAGTCAAATCGTGACTACAAAAATAAGCAAATTACTGAAAAATCTAAATATCAGTCTCAACTGATCCAAAATCATTTAACTATGCCCATGAAATAGCCATGTCTTAATAAATCGTCGAAAAAGGCTTAACTCATCAAGGTGTACTGAGAATAGGAATCTCAAACAAGAATATAGGGCAAAATACATGAGGACAGAAAATATGGGAAAATGGTTGCTCAGATATCGCTAAAAAACTCAAATACAATAAACGTTCACGACTACCTTATCTGCCGATTGAAGTTCCAGAGGAAAATTACCCAAAGAAGACTGCTGATGGATCCATTTCACCAAGTTAAAGCTGAGCTCCATCCTCGAAACAGGAAACAGCACCCTCGGAGAATCGAACTGCTTCCTCCTCCAGAAATTGCACTGCTCCGTGAAGACGAAAGACATCCTTCCGGCAAAACTCTTCTTTGTGAGTCGGGACTACCCTGACCTCTCTTGAAAAATCCCTGAAGTTCCAGTAGAAAATCGCCATGAAGTTTTTGTAGTAATTTCCATAGAAATATTCATATTCAGTGAGTATGAAATCGTTTCCATTGCTGTTTGATAGTATTCAGCGTTGAACCACGAAACATGGGTGTAGATGGTTATTCACCACATGTTCGCTTGTGTGGAATGGCAATTAGCGAAGTTCCATGCTGCTATCTTACTCCGTTAATATATGTCCCAATCGCATTAAAGTCCTTTAGCCTTCCATCTTCTCTTCGGTTATGGTAATAGTAGAACAAACTGCCATATTAAACTGCTCCATAATACTGTAGCGTTGTGTCACAAAAGCAATCTGAAGTCTCCCTATTGCACTAGCAGTGTCAGCCGTGGCGTAGAATCTGACGATACAAAGTGCTTCTCAGGTGGCGAGAAAATCACTTTTGTCAGTCGTCTAAAATTGCCAATATCTTCCAAAATAACTCCGCGAAATTGTTCAACTTTTCTACACTCCTTAATGTAGCACTGCACAATAGAATTAGCTTATAGGCGACCGCTAACTGTTCATAGCTAACCTTGTAGACGCGTTATAATGTGCGTTTTAACTTCACCTAGTTTTACTCACTGTAAACTTGCACTGCTTGTCTGCTCGATAGTTCACTGCGGTGGCTTCACCACGCGTTATAAAGACAACTCTTTCTACTAATATCACTCGACGTCTCACCAAAACGACTATATAAGAAATGAAGATCTGACGATTTTAATATCAGAGGTATGAGCTATGACGATTTGAGACTCCTCTCTTCTGCGCAAGGCCTTTTATAAACTTCATAAGGGGCGTATCCATCCCTTCCATAGCGTGTTACTGCGTCATCGCTAGAAGTTCCAACTTCGTCAATACGTGACGGATTTTCAAAATTCAAAAACTGAAAATAAATTTCACCAAAATTCCAGATCAATGCCACTACTGCAAATGGATTTCCACAATTCTACATTCCAAAAAGTAATAAAAATACCATAGTTTCAGCAATCTCCGTCTTCCGTCAAACTATCGTTCATTGGTTCGAGCCTCCCCTCCAATAGCATAATTTCTTCCTCAGCAGAATTCCACGTTTCCTGCGACTGCGTCGTAAATCTCGAATCTTTCTCGAACAAATGCTGACGTCACTGTGAATCTCAGCTCAAGTAGCCTGCTGGCATAACGTCTGCGTCATCCGTGCTTACGTCATGACTACCCACGCCATAACTTATGACAGCCATAACTTTCTTCATAATTTCCCAAAATAGCCACCGTGGTCTCTATATAATTCAATTTACGGGGGCATTCTCCCCTCACCACGTTTTAAAAACAGTTGCAAATTGTTTTTAAACTCAGTGTTACAAGTACCTCAACTCTATTGAACACGAAATTGAATTATTACTGGTTTACTCTAGGATAGTATCTTTTCAAATTTCCAGCATTGAACTTGCCGTAAATGACATTATTCTCATCATCGTAGAGTTCATAACAGTTGTTTCCATAAGCGTTCGTAATTCTAAACGGACCCATAAACACAATTCCAAACTTGGGATAGATTTTCTTGCTCATATCAGCCTTGACAGGTCTGCGTAGTAATACAAGATTTCCAACTTGTAAGGGTGCACCAAAACGTTTTCCAGCTACTCTTTTCAATCGTTTCTCTGCTGCTTTCTGGAGTTGTTCCTTCGCCTTGTCAATCCTCTGCTGCCTTCCTAGGTCGGGATCTCTAGGAACGTGGTTGAAAAGATTATCCCACGGCCTTTCTGGGTTTCTTCCTAGATGAAGTCGCATTGGCACTTCTCCTGTGCTCTCCTGCACTGTAGAGTTCAGACATTCCTCAACAAGGGGCATAAATCTCACCCAACCAGAATGATCATTTGGACAGAAAATTCGACAGAATTTCGAAAATTCAGCCATATATCTTTCTGAGGAATTCGATTCTGTGTAACGCACGCTTGAAAATAAGTGCTTAATACCAAGCCTTTCCATATCCGCTGCAGATTCCAAGGATGCAAACTGCGTTCCATGATCAGACAGTAGATATTCTGGTTTACCAGCTTTAGGAAATACAGCATTTTCCAGTCTGCTTACAACGTTCCTCGTGTTAGCTTTCTGCATGGGACTCATTGTAACAAATTTTGAGAAAACATCCACGGTAACCAACAGGTACTGGTTACCCTGATATCCCTTCGGACAGGGGCCAAATATATCCGTCGCCATGAGTTCGTTTGGTTTAGAAGGAATCATAGCCTTCGGTTTTCCTTTTAATAAAGCAGAAGCATACTTTGCTCTTTGACATTTTTCACATGATCGAATGACCTTAGCAATGCTGGAACGCATGTTAGTCCAAATAAATATCTCTTTAAGAGTATCAAGAGTTTTATCTAAACCGGCATGTCCAGTTGCGTGATGAGCTACCCACACTAAATTGACAACAAGTTTAGGTGGCACGATTATTCGGAGTTTTGTATGCGCAGAGTCAGCATACTTGCATACGATGTCTCCACTCAAGACAAAGTGTCGTGAATTTCTCCGTGTAGCTGCATAGTCAACATCTGTATTGTCCATGTAACCCTTGAGGAACCTGTACATTTTCCTGATTGGAGCGTGTCTCTTCTGTGACACACCGATTCGGGCTAACCTCCTAACGGTTTCTTGATCTTCTTGCTCCAATTGTACATGGTGTATCTGCACATTTTTAATAGGGTTACGTGATAAAGCATCAGCCAGTAAGTTATCTTTCCCAGGCTGGTGGACGATAGTGGCGTTAAACTGTTGGGTGAACAAAGCCCAACGTGTCAATCTATCACTCGACATGTCAGTTTGCAGCATAAACTGTAGTGCTTTATGGTCAGTAATAATGATGACCTTATGTCCCAGCAGAATTTTCTTCCACGCTTGCAAAGCTGTTACAAAAGCTAACGCTTCAAGTTCTGTCGTGAAGTAGTTTTCCTCGTGTTTCTTCAACTTCCGACTAGTGAACGCAATGTAGTGCTTGTTGCCTGCCTCGTCTTTCTGGTATAAGACTGCACTAATGCCTATTCTTGATGCATCAGACTCAATATAGAACACCTTCTCAAAGTCTGGGTACTCCAGTTTCACGTTATTCCTGAGCATCTCTTTTGCTTTCTCAAAAGCCTCGTCTGCAGCGGCACTCCATTTCCATCTGTTATTCTTCTTGAGTAAGTCATACAGAGGAGCCATAATTTCAGAGTATCTTGGACAGTGGCTGCTAATAAATTGGCATGCGCCTACAAATTCTCTGACTTGTTTCACCTTAGTTGGCTTTGGAAATCTCGCGATCGCCTCTACTTTTTGCATGTTTGGATGATATCCATCTTTATCAATTGTATGCCCCAAGTAATTTATCTCCTTCTTCAAGAATTGAAATTTTCCAAAATTGACTTTGATATTGGCCTCCCTTAAATTCTCGAACAACTTTCTCAAGTGCACTAAATGTTCTGCGGCGCTGGGTGAAGATACGATTAAATCGTCAATGTAGCAGATTACATTTTCTTTCACTTCGTCAGTGAGCTTACTATCAAGTGCTCGAATAAGTGCTGGTCAACTGTTAACCATTCCAAAAGGCATTCTGACAAACACCCATGACGTCTGGTCAAATAAGAATCCAGTGTACTGCATACTATCTTCTTCTAGTTGAACTTGATAAAATGAAGACGTCAAGTCAAGAACGCTGAAACATGCTCTTCCTTTGAATTTTCGAAGCAGATCTCTAATCTTGGGTGGTCTGTCATTTTCTGGAAGAATCTTCAAGTTGATGGTCCTGGCATCGAGACAAAGACGTATCTGACCATTACTTTTCTTCACTACTGTGATGGGGTTTATATAAGACGACGCCTGTTTTTTAATAATCCCGTCTACCTCCATTTTTCTGATTAACCCTCGTACTTCTTGATAGTATTTCTCAGGTATGGGGTATATTCTCTTCTGGTAAGCGGTTTCATCTGTCAGCCTTATCTTGTACTTATAATCCTTAATCAATCCAGGCTTTTCATCAAAAATATCTTGGAATTCCTTTATCAGATCCTCAAATTCCCCCTAAATTTCTTCAAATCCTTCAGTTTTTCTACTGGGTATTTCTGCTAAATTTTCCACTTCATTAATTATGGTATTCAAAATTTCTTCCCTAAGGTCTATTTCCAGACTGTTTTTCACGTCCTGTTTTTCGATCTCTTCTGTGATCTTGTACCCATCATTAAAGCTAATACTTCTGTTCTTCATGTCAATCATAGCTCCGACCTTCGATATAAAATCGATTCCAAGCACCATATCAAAATTGATCTTGCTCACCACAATAAAGATCTGTTCATAATTCCTTCCATTGATCTCAAAGTTCAATAACACTTGAATCTTGCACTTCACTGCCTTATCTTGGAATATCCCTCTCACTTTGACGGTAGAAACAGGTAGAACTGTCATGTTCTCTCCTCTTAGCAGACTTTGATAACAATCTTCTGAAATGATGGAAATAATTGCACCAGTATCCATCAGGGCTTTGTACTGTTGGCCATCTATCAGTACAGAAATAATAGGTAAGGCACATGGTCTTTCCTCTTTAACGATACCCCTCTCTTCTAGCAAATCTTCATCAGTAACTTCATATATCTCATTAATTGTAATCAGGTGTGGTGTGGCAATGTATTTACAAGTTCTCACTGTCGTTGAGAAATCGGCGTTTTTTTTTGTGTTACCGACCTCAAAATTCTGCTGGCTCGTAGAAGGCCCAGGATCGATTACAACATCATGCCTTTTCTTTTGGTTTTCGGCTTCTTTTTCCCGTAATTCTTTCAGGTATTGCTGGCTTTCCCTCTCTCTTTCCTGATACTGATCGGGTGTCATAACCTGACCTTGAGGATTTTGATTTCTATTTTGGTTCTGGTTATTTCTATTATAATTTCTGTTATAACCAATATTGTTGTAGTATCTGCCTCTTCCATTGTTGTAATTTCCTCGATTATAGTTCCAGCCTCTTCTCTGTTGATACGGACGGTAACCTTGCGATCTGTTATTTCGAAACTGATTATTCCTGTGGGGACCTACATTGTCAGTTTTCTCTTCATCTGGCTTGTCAGTTTGTTGGACTTGGTCCATATATACAGTATTTATTTCTTTGAAGTCATGCCTCTGACCTTTCTGTACCACGTTAGGCATTGGACTTGTGTAGTCTAACCTCCTCAGTAATTCATCCATGCTAGTCAAATCCCTGATGTTTGACGAAATGATTAGTCTCCTCACCTCCACAGGCAGCATACGAGAAATCGCATCAATTAGTTGGTCCGTTGACAATGGGGGTTGCAAAAATCTCAAGCGGGACAATTGACTCGTAAAGAAATCAGCGTACCGTGTTGGAAGAGTACCTGAGTATTTTCTTGAATAAACCTCCGCTCTTAACGAATTCTGCGCTTCTATGGACCAACATCGTTTGATTAATGCCTCTGCAAACTCGTCAAAGTTACTGAATGTGTATCTAAATGCGCGAAACCATTCAAGGGGTCCTCCAATCAAAAATCTCTCCACTATCTTCATCTCTCTCTCTCTGGGAATGTGAGCTTCGATGAAATAATCTTTGAGGTTCCTTATATATTCTATAGGCGTCAAACTATCAGTGTTGCTGAATTTTTGCGGTTTGTCTTCAAAATTCCTGATGACCGTCACGTTCCTCGGATATGCATCCGGGTAGTTTTTCCCACTATCTCGGTAGTTCCACTCAGGTTCCATATTCCTCTCGTCATCTTCCTCCCTGAATCTGGATATACGTTCTTCAGGAGTCACGTTTCTCTCTTCTGGAGCTAGGTTATATCTTCTGGCGTAATTCCTATTGATTTCGCAAGTCAGGCCTTCTGTATCCTTGTCAGTGATTTCCGTTAAGACGTTCTTGATTAACTCTTCTTTGTAGGTCTCCATCAAACTAGCTTCTCCTAGCTTTAAATTCTGCAGTTTGCTCGTCGTTTCATTCACATCAGAGACAACTTTATGAATCTGTTCCTCTAATGCAGATTTTAATGCTTGCACATCCTGACCTATTTGTGTTCTATCTTCTACTTGTCTCTCGGATAGCGAATCCATCCTGACGCTTAAATCTTTCCTAATCTGCACTACTTCATTGTTAATATCTATTTGAGTACTGGCAAGTTTTCTTTCAATACGTTCCTGAATTTGGGTTACATGTTCCCCACTTGACCTATTCCACTCGTCTTTCCATACTGCTACATTTGCCGTTAACATTTCTGCTATGTCTACTTCGATATCTTCTTTCAATAATCTATTATGGTCTAATACCTGGGTTCTCATGACCTCTACATCATACTTTAAACCTGCTAAAGACGCTGTCGTTCTAACTGACTCATCAACTAATCTAGTCGTTAATGCACTCATATTACGCGTACAAAGGGTTTTCGAATTTTCTATTTCTTCCCTGACTTTATTTACATCAGTTTGGACTTTAGCAATATCTACGAAAACTGTGTTGACTTCTACTTGAATCTTATTTATATCAGTTTGCATCTCATTTACATCCGAATGAATGTTATTAATATCAATCTGAACATTGGACACATCAGTTCTAACATTTTGGATTTCTCTTTGGACATCCTCAACCTTGTCTTGGACAGTCGCAACATCATTTTTAACAACAACTACTTCAGCCCTAGCACAAGAAATATCACCTCGGACATTAGCCACATCTAGATTCAACATTGTAAGATCTTTCTGTACCTTAGAAACATCAATTTTAACATCAGCAACATTTTTATGCACATTGGACACATCTGTGCGGATGTCAGTTACAGCATTCTCTATTCCCTGGGTATTAATCTGTAAACGCGACAAATTATCCTCTAAGTTAGCAGAACTGGTCTGGAGAACTTTCATATTCTCCTCCATTCGACTAGTATTCTCCTTCATACTTTCATTCATGCTAGCTTTCAAATTGGCAGACAAATTACTAGCATTCTCCTCCATTCGACTAGTATTCCTAGCTTCCATCTCCTTTATACTGCTATTCATGCTTGCTTTCAGATTAGCAGACATCTCCTCTAACATCATCCTCAGACTTTCATCTGCCATTACAATATTATTCAAAAATAGACTGCTGTAGGGACATACATCAATAGAGCAAAATAACAACATCTGAGCAACACCTTTCACCATATATAAATTTGATCAATTTTCTGTCTTAAATCTAACTTATAACTACCTTATAATTAACCTTCGAAGACCCTTCATGTTGAAACAAACTCAAGCACACGTTCAAATTTCCCTGGCTCATTTTAAAATATCCTAACACAAATAATTTACATTTACAATCCAAATAATTTAATTTTATCTTTAATATGACTAAAACATGTCATAAGCCGGTCAAAATAAAATAAGATTCCAGATCATAGGCGATTTTTCTAAGTTTCCAGCCTATTTAACCTTTCTCAAGTTGTATAAGATCTGATCTTTTCTGAGTGTAATTTTCCTAATACAATACAACATTTAATTCCTATATAATCACACTCTTAAATACTACAATTGGCCAAGACATCTAACAATGAATCAACCTCCTTATTTGAGTCTATCGACCCACACGTTTTAGGTTTGCCAATCCTACTGGCGTTCAACCTGGTGATCCACTTATGTTGAACAAGCCCCATACGTTGACTGCGCCAATCCTTCTGGCATTCAACCTGGTGATCCAGTTATGTTGAACAAGCCCCACGTTTTAGGGTGCCAATCCTTCTGTCCCCGTTTACCCAGATAGTAGGCTGTCAGATATCCGCCCCCTCAATCGGATTGCCAATAATCAACTGCACCGGCTCAGCTACACCAATGAAAATGGCACTGACAGATACTACCGAGGTTTGAGCACAGAAGTTAACAAGAAATTATTGTGGAACACACCAAAATAGACGGGGTTCATACTTACCTTTACTTACCTCTTAAAACTATCTCGGGGATTGGGTTGTCAACAGGATCTCTAAAGTATGCTCCCACAATAACCTCCACCATGACATTTAAAAATGAACCCGAACGAAGACAAGAACTTTGAACTGTACAAAAGCTTTTATTTCAAATAAAGGGTATGATTTAAACAACTCAACAAAATAAATGTGGCTATCAGTAGCCCATGTCAATCTGACTATGTCCTCCTGTAGGACTTGCAAAGTTATCATACAACATGTTAGCTCCCACGAGCTCAAAATAACGTAATATTCATAATACATTTGGACTGGAAAAGGAAGTCAGGACGAGACACATATACAGAGCATTTGTTTTCTTTTAATAAACATGACACTGATATATATAGGCACAAGGCCAGAATGTAGACGACCTTGCCCGCTGATAACCAGTTGTCTGGCCAGCTGCGGTCTACCCTTCAACCTGTCGCACACCTGTCAAATGGACTCACTTGTCATGCCACGTTGCGTAAGAATCCAGCACTCTCTCAAAAGCTTTAAATGTCCGCAAGACAACTCATATTGTTACGCAAATCTTTCCAATGCTCAACTCACATACCACTGGATTATTCTGACAATCCCTAAACTTGTTAAATTATCATCCAAATGTTTAATAAGCATTGTTTAGGGTATAAAACAAACTCTTAAATGTTTATAACAAAAACTCATAAATTATTTACAACAATTAGAAATTGTTTATAATATAGTTAAAGACAAAAAGAATTTTAAACACGCCTCTAACATTACTTTCGTTCCACATTATTGTCAAAGATATTTACATTATTATTTACAATATTAACATTTAAATTATTCAAATTATCAATTTAAGAAATACATTTAACCACATGTTCATCCGGTTGGTAATTTCATAATCGTGTCAATATAATCGACCAATGAAGGTTAGTTATACATATTTAATGTCACAATCTGGTTTAATAAAGGTTGTAATAATTATTATAATTATTTGTGACGGTAATCTTCATTCAAAATCTTATCTCAAATTCTTTCAATACTCTTGTTAATTATAACAGTAAATTCACTTGATTAATTTTCAAAGGACTAATACAATACACTCCAGCGGAAAATACTTCGCTTACAAAATAATGCACAAAACTGCATTAAAATAGGCCCAAAATTCATCATATATTAATATATATGGCATCAAAATCTTCCACAGAACTTACAAAAACCTCCACTAACAAATTCTTCAACATCATTAATTACTGTGGGAACCTCCTTCATTAATTCAAGGGCATTATACATCAGCGACTTTCAACACGTCCGCTGCACTAGCGATTATACATTCATAGTTCCACTTCAAAAATTCTTATAATCATTAATTGTTTCAAAACTGTTATCTTAAACCTTCGTGGATTTCATTCATGAATCGAAATGAAGTAAAAATTTGCCAATCACAAACAAATTTAATAGTGAATACGCTTATATACGCCTGTCTGGTCTATCAAAATTTAAGATTATCATCTTCAAAGAATTGTAGTATAAAAATACTATCATCAAACAAAGTGCGACTAAACTGCAAAATAGTCGAATAGAATCCAATTAGACTGTGGAGTGCAAACATCATTATATAAATCTCTAATTGAGAAAAAACTCCTAACAAAAGTTCATGACTTTAATGCATTCAATAATTCATAATTAAAGTTCATCTTTCACAAAATTGTCTATGATGCAATGGTCGTTCAAAACTGACGATAAATGTCTGTGTTGCAATCAATTCAAATAACGACTAGTATTTCCAAGATCGTCGACAACGTAATGGATTTTAACGCTCTAAAATCATTTAAATGTTCTTCCTTCTTGATGATGACAGAAAATTGGTCAAAGTAATTAAACTGGGGTAGAATTACTTCAATAAAGTGACACGCTGTCTGAATTTAAATCTGCCATAAAAATCATTAGCTTACAGTCAAATCGTGACTACAAAAATAAGCAAATTACTGAAAAATCTAAATATCAGTCTCAACTGATCCAAAATCATTTAACTATGCCCATGAAATAGCCATGTCTTAATAAATCGTCGAAAAAGGCTTAACTCATCAAGGTGTACTGAGAATAGGAATCTCAAACAAGAATATAGGGCAAAATACATGAGGACAGAAAATATGGGAAAATGGTTGCTCAGATATCGCTAAAAAACTCAAATACAATAAACGTTCACGACTACCTTATCTGCCGATTGAAGTTCCAGAGGAAAATTACCCAAAGAAGACTGCTGATGGATCCATTTCACCAAGTTAAAGCTGAGCTCCATCCTCGAAACAGGAAACAGCACCCTCGGAGAATCGAACTGCTTCCTCCTCCAGAAATTGCACTGCTCCGTGAAGACGAAAGACATCCTTCCGGCAAAACTCTTCTTTGTGAGTCGGGACTACCCTGACCTCTCTTGAAAAATCCCTGAAGTTCCAGTAGAAAATCGCCATGAAGTTTTTGTAGTAATTTCCATAGAAATATTCATATTCAGTGAGTATGAAATCGTTTCCATTGCTGTTTGATAGTATTCAGCGTTGAACCACGAAACATGGGTGTAGATGGTTATTCACCACATGTTCGCTTGTGTGGAATGGCAATTAGCGAAGTTCCATGCTGCTATCTTACTCCGTTAATATATGTCCCAATCGCATTAAAGTCCTTTAGCCTTCCATCTTCTCTTCGGTTATGGTAATAGTAGAACAAACTGCCATATTAAACTGCTCCATAATACTGTAGCGTTGTGTCACAAAAGCAATCTGAAGTCTCCCTATTGCACTAGCAGTGTCAGCCGTGGCGTAGAATCTGACGATACAAAGTGCTTCTCAGGTGGCGAGAAAATCACTTTTGTCAGTCGTCTAAAATTGCCAATATCTTCCAAAATAACTCCGCGAAATTGTTCAACTTTTCTACACTCCTTAATGTAGCACTGCACAATAGAATTAGCTTATAGGCGACCGCTAACTGTTCATAGCTAACCTTGTAGACGCGTTATAATGTGCGTTTTAACTTCACCTAGTTTTACTCACTGTAAACTTGCACTGCTTGTCTGCTCGATAGTTCACTGCGGTGGCTTCACCACGCGTTATAAAGACAACTCTTTCTACTAATATCACTCGACGTCTCACCAAAACGACTATATAAGAAATGAAGATCTGACGATTTTAATATCAGAGGTATGAGCTATGACGATTTGAGACTCCTCTCTTCTGCGCAAGGCCTTTTATAAACTTCATAAGGGGCGTATCCATCCCTTCCATAGCGTGTTACTGCGTCATCGCTAGAAGTTCCAACTTCGTCAATACGTGACGGATTTTCAAAATTCAAAAACTGAAAATAAATTTCACCAAAATTCCAGATCAATGCCACTACTGCAAATGGATTTCCACAATTCTGCATTCCAAAAAGTAATAAAAATACCATAGTTTCAGCAATCTCCGTCTTCCGTCAAACTATCGTTCATTGGTTCGAGCCTCCCCTCCAATAGCATAATTTCTTCCTCAGCAGAATTCCACGTTTCCTGCGACTGCGTCGTAAATCTCGAATCTTTCTCGAACAAATGCTGACGTCACTGAGAATCTCAGCTCAAGTAGCCTGCTGGCATAACGTCTGCGTCATCCGTGCTTACGTCATGACTACCCACGCCATAACTTATGACAGCCATAACTTTCTTCATAATTTCCCAAAATAGCCACCGTGGTCTCTATATAATTCAATTTACGGGGGCAGTACCATCCCGGCATTTGCCCGAAGACGAAGTGGGAAACCACGGAAAACCACTTCGAGGATGGCTGAGGTGGGAATCGAACCCCCTCTACTCATTTGGGCCACCCGAGGCTGAGTAGACCCCGTTCCAGTCCTCATACCACTTTTCAAATTTCGTGGCAGAGCCGGGAATCGCACCCAGGACCTCCGGGGCGGCAGCTAACCGTGCTGACCGCCACGCTACGGAGGCTACCTAAATGTAAAATACTGTAGTGTAATATTCAACATTATCATATTTTCATAATACATTACATTGAAGTACCTCCATTTTCTGCACATTGCAAGTCGCAGTGTTTGTCTAGGGGTATAATTCCTGCTTCGGGTGCGAGAGATCCCGGATTCAAACCCCGAAAGTGACTAGAATTTTTACTTTTGTTTTATCTCTTGAATAAATTCAAAAAGTGTATAAAAGAACCTTAGGAACGTTATTTTTTTT
Source organism: Meconema thalassinum (assembly GCA_946902985.2). Lineage (NCBI taxonomy): Eukaryota > Metazoa > Arthropoda > Insecta > Orthoptera > Tettigoniidae > Meconema > Meconema thalassinum. Next base: position 186,136,870 of record OX336393.1, read on the forward strand.
CGTTCGAGACTTGTTCTTATACCGGTAATATAAATACAGTGAAACCCCTCAAATCCGAACCCCAGAAATCCGAAATCCCGGGTAATCCGAACGAGTTATTTTCGACAATTTCAAGTTTGAAAAAAAATCGCAAAAAAGGGAAACTTATTTTAGTCATAAAACAATTATATATTCTACAATATAACGTTATTTTAAATAATTAGTTGAAAAATTAACAAAAGAAGTCTTACCTTACCTAGATGGCCACTCAAACCTAAGCAGGTTTTTGGCCTCGCCAACAGCACGGCGCCATCTTTCTCGATCATCCATTATGTCCTCCGTGACTCCGATTTTTCTCATATCTTTTTGAACTTGGTCCCACCAGCGAAGTCTCGGTCGTCCCAATGGTCGCCTTCCGCTGGGTACACCTTCCAAAACTGCCCTTAAATTCAATTCTCTTTTTCTTCTATGTATATGACCAGCCCAGCGCAGTCTTTGGCTTTTGGCACGAGCGACGATATCCGGTTCGTTGTAGAGATCCCGCAATTCCTTATTTGTTCTAATTCTCCACTGGCCATTTTCTACTATCGGTCCGAAAATGCTTCGTAGTATTCTATTTTCAAAAGTTACTAATTTCCTTTCTGTTTGCTTGGACAATACCCAGGTTTCTGAGCCATACGTGACAACAGGAAGTATAATGCTTTTGTAAATTCTCACTTTAGTTTTTCTAGATATAATTTTACTCTTTAAGAGATTTTGCAGAGACCAGTAGATTTTGTTGCCACTGAGAATTCTTGATTTTATTTCTGTTTCTTCTATATTATTCTGGTCTATGATAATCCCCAGATATCTGAACTCAGTACATCTGTGAAAAGCGTATGAAGCAACTGTCATTTTCCAGTACACTTTCAGGAGTATATTTGTAGTACGGCACTTTCTCTTCGCTCAGCAGTTGAAGTTGTATAGCCAATTCTTGATGTACTATCTTGGCATCAAAATAATGTCTCTTCCTATATTCTGTCCCTTCAAAATGGCGACAACCTGATATAATATGCTGAACAGTCTCAGATGTACAGTTAGCAAAGTGTAAATGTGCTTAAGCTACATACTTATCTCATCCAGGATTGAAAAACGGAAATGTTGGTTATTGTAATTCCTTAGGTTAATCACTTTGCAAAAATAAATGAAATAACAATAGAAAAACACAAAATATGGCTTAATCTTTCACTTAAAATCAGTAATCTTCAATTGTCGAAGCAACGAAAACATTTCCGCGGTGGCAATCGGCTGCCAACGTCGCATGAAAATGTCATCGTTTGGCGTGACCACTGCGTGTTGTTGTACGAAGCGCAATGCGATGTCAAGGGCAGATGCAGCTTCAGTATAAATCACATTGTTTGTCGAAGTTTCTTCTAGCTCAACGCACAGTCCTATACCGTAACGAGGGCTGGTTATTATGTTATGGATATTTTCGGCTAATCCGAACAAATTGAAATCCGAACAGGCTACAGCCCCAATTAGTTCGGATTTCAGGGGTTTCACTGTACATAGTTTGAGGTAAACGCTTTTTTTTTTACCCTCCAGGTTGGCTTTTCCCCCGGACTTAGGTCGGTTGGTTGGTTGCTTCCTCAGTTTAGGGGCTGTGACAACGCGGTCATGTAGCCCCGTGTACTTTGGGTGGGTGTAGAATCTGTCTGATAACCGGTGTTAATTGTGATGTCTGTATTAGATTATGTTATCTGTTTTTAATTCAACTAAGGACTGCAGACATTGATTTTTTCAAGTATTTCCTACTTTTGCCGCCACACGCCACCATCAACAACTACTAGTTCAGAACTTGGTTACTAGACGCTACCGCAGTCGGCTCCTGGCAACGAACGTTGGAACCTAAGGGCGTTATCCAAATTTTAACCTATAATTTAGCTTCACACAGGTTCAATTACTGGAAGGTTCTTTAACATGCCATAAATCTATGACATGGGACCGCCGACTTTACTTCCCCTCGGAAGAAAGGCATACTGAGGGATTTTTAACGCCGGCTTCGGCCGGGTTTGAACCCGCGATCTTGGGCATAGAAGAACAGCATGTACCAACTACGCCACTAAAGCCACTACCCTTCCTTGGACTCAGCGAGGGATCCCACCATAACCTCCGCCAGGGCCAGGGGGATGACAGATCATAGGGAGCGCGTGGGTATCGATAAAGCTCCGCTATAGATGTTCTGCCAACCAACGAAGAATTAATTTCAGTACTATGTTTCCGTAGTTGGCACTCACCCAACGCTCACACCAAACCGACTGGTGGAGCGGAAATAGTCTGTTTTGATTGATTTTCCTCGTGATGTTGTTGGTTGGTTGTTTTGATTTGTTCGGTATTTTGATTATTTATTTGAATTGAATTGAGACTCAACCATGCCACTGCAAGGGAGGAAAAATTGCCAAGCACCGGGATGTAATAATTATAATGATAGTAAGAACAATACGGCAATTTTCATCTTTCTGTTGTTGACCATGTGTAAAACTAGTGGGCAATATGGACTACTCTCGAATAAAAATATATAGAGAATAAATGTGTGCATTTCATCTCTTGTTTATTTTCTTACCCATTCTCCTTTGCATTGCAATCAAATTTATGGTTTACGGCTACGGGGCGGGGTGGGTTGCAGCCGGCATGCTAGGAAAAGAGTGAGGTTATGGCAATATAGTGTGTGCATTTGAACAGTTTTCTTTATATTCATAGAATATCCCAACAATTCTGTAGAGTAGGAGATCATTTTTAATTAGCCTAAAGGTGAATTAAGCTCTAAAACGGCATAACTGTGTCCTTCGTGACAAATCTATTGACAACATTGATATACCGTATATCAAAGAGTACTATTTTCCTATCTGGACGTACATTTCTACGCCTAGCGAAAGGCGCAGTTATGTTTGTGTTATTTTCATCAATAATCAATAACTCATCGCAGAACATACTGTTCAATTACGTGTAATAAAGGCTACATTCATATGACTTTTTTACTTTCTATGTTGCCAGACTTGGTATAGCGGTACATAGCCTAAGGCGGTGCTCTCTCTCGGAAATTCTATAACCAAAAGTGACGAATCTCTTATAGTTTACATGGTCCTTGGCCAGGGCAGTGCCCTGGAGCTTGAAACACCTGGTTGGGGGATACAACTGGGGAGGAGGGGCCACCCTCCTTGCCTCTTTCTTGCCTATCCCTCCCAATCTTCCCCTCACTTTCCATCCCTCATGAGGCCAATGTTCGCTTTGCAGGTGAGGCCACCTGGGCGAGTTGCTGGTCCCACCTCCCCAGTTTTATCCCTCGTCCAGGTGTTTCAAGCTCCAGGATACTGCCCTGGCGGCGGTAATGGTGGGATCCCCCGCAGAATCCGAGGGAAAAGCCAACCTGTAGGGTAAAGCGACTAAAATAAAATAAAATGCGTTTGACCACAAACTATGTATTTATATTACTGGCACACAGTAAGTACAAGTCTCGCACGAAAAAAAAGGTCGTAAGGTTGTTTTATACACTTTTTGAATCTTTTCAAGAGATAAAACAATAGTAAAAATGCTGGTAATTTCCGGGGTTTGAACCCGGGACTTCTCACACTCAAAGCAGGAATCATACCCCTAGACTAAGAGAGCGACGTGCATTGTGCAGAAAATGGAGTTACTTCAATGTAATGTATTCTGAGAATATGATATGGTTAATATTACACTACAGTATTTTACATTTAGTAAAGTGTCGTAAACATAGATAAGCTGTGGCACAATCACATGATTTATTTTGAAACAGAGAGGATAATAAGCTTCACACTTCGTAACCAATCGTAACGCTACCATGTGGTGACGCGAAGTCAATCGTTTAACTTCGGCTTTCACTCGGAGCCCTGTTCCTAACTGTCTGTAACGTCAAGTCACTCTAAGCTCCTCTCCAGTGTACACAGGTGGTAGAGAACCCTAGCGGAGACCGCTCTAAGCTCTAGCTAGGGCCGGCTGACTCTACCACTGCCATCGTTATGTCCAGGCCGCAAGGTTCCTCTAGTGACGTCACGCGTAGGGTCGGTACAGCCGCCGTAGCAAGTCAGACGGCTTCTTTCACACGCAGTCACTCCAAAGCGAATATAAATTCATATTTATAGGAAAATGTTAATACTATTTGGAGTTCACTGGCAGTTAGATAAGTAACCACTAAATAGGCCTAATTATCGCTCCGCTAGTTCGAATCCTGCCGTTGTAGCGGGCATTTTACGAGTAAACAAATTGGTACATCGTCTGTGAACTTACTAGGACGTTGACGCACACAGACAGGGCAAAAATTGCAGCTTTTTGACGTCCTGTAAATGTTATATCACTAAAAAGAGGCATTGAAACAGTTATTCAAGATGTACCACAACGTCGATACATCACATATGGCTAAACTCGGGATTGAAGGAAGGAAATATTCGAATATTTCAATACACAAAACAATTTTCAGGAACAGTTTGTTAATAAAATAAATCTATGTACCCACAGAAACAATTCATAGACAGGTACACTTTTCTGTGCCTACTGCCAGATAAACCCTTGAACTGAGCTTAAGTTATAGGCTAACATTTGAGAAAACTACAGAATCTCTCTTTCAAGGATAATATACCAAATTATGTGCATCTCTAATTCTGTATTTTATTTTCCTTTCTTTTAGATAACCAGCCCCCCCCACCCCTTACTGCCTTCTTGAACACTCTGCCCCCAAAATTCATTATATATGGTAGCAACAGAAATATTCATTTCTAGATCTTGTTTATCAGAAAATACAAAAATACTACAAAAATACTACAGTAGCTATTCACTTCTGGACTTGCATGAGAAAAAAGGCTAAGTAAGAAATCTGCCATTCTTGACATTCAGTAAAACAAAGTTACGAAAATTATGCCTCCTCTCTAAACAACACCAGCAAAATCCAGATATAAAAATATACTTTTGAATTTTTGTATATTTATGCACTAAACAAAGTAGCCTAATTGGGGCCAAAAGGATCTTCTGCAAATAAGTATCCCTTGTACAATATAACCGTTATCCCCCTTGACCTGTCAGAAAAATGGTTAAATTTCAAGAGGTCAATGCCACTTTACTGAGGATTCCACAAAAAAACTAATGCTATCACTGTTGTCCAACTTCATTTCATCTCACAAAATGAATGACCTTCACAAAACAGGATATTCTTCAAATAAACATAAGTATAAAAACACTATGTCCCCATTGGCCTCCTGTCAGAAAAATAAGGTTCAAGAACCACTTCTTCGCATAAAATTGTATGTACCAATTCACTGCGGTACTACTTGACTACCAGAAAAATGTATGGTATAAGGTCCAAAAATCAAGGTTACTTAACAGAGTATCTTCTCTGAATAGAACCACTACTTCAGTAAGAAAACAAAACAAATCTCACCCTATTGTAGATAAAAGAAGTTAAAAAACATAACAGAACATTTTTGTTATACACTACTAGAAAAGAAATGAAAACCTACTGTCTCCATAGCACTTTCTCGAATGAATATTTTTTGTACAAAATAACAGATATACCTTGCTGACACTTCTTCGAATAAACATAATTAGGTATAAAAACACTATGTCCCCCTTGGCATCCTGTCAGAAAAATAAGGTTCAAGAACCACTTCTTCGCATAAAATTGTATGTACCAATTCACTGCGGTTTGCATTCGTAGACTATAACAAAGCCTTCGATTCTGTGGAACATAGTTGTGTGCTAGAGGCATTGAGAAGCCAAGGCATACAAAAGGGATATGTCAGACTACTGGAAAAGCTCTACGAAGGCTGCCAAGCGAGGGTAAGAACGGAGAGGGAGGGTGCGAACATCAACGTAGAGAGAGGCGTGAAACAAGGCGACCCCCTCTCACCAAAGTTGTTCACATGACTACTGGAGAACCAATTTAGGAAGTTGGAATGGGACAACAAATACGGCATCGAAATAAACGGGGAAAGGCTGACACACTTACGATTCGCAGACGATATTGCACTGCTAGCAAAATCGGCAACAGACTTGGAACAAATGCTAGCGGACCTGGACACTGTCAGTAAAGAAGTAGGTCTATCAATGAACCCCCTAAAAACAAAAATGATGACCAACTCACTGGAAGTACAAATCCTCATCAATGGCAAACCACTAGCGTACACACAGGAATACGTCTACCTTGGACAAAACCTGTCATTTGACTGCTCCCAGGAGAAGGAAATCAAGAGACGAGTTGGACAAGCATGGAAGAAGTTCTGGTCCTTAAAATTTATATTGATGGACAAATCCCAGAAAATAAGTCTAAAGTCAGAAGTGCTAGAAAAGTGTGTAATGCCGGTACTGCTATACGGCTGTCAAACCTGGGCGTTAACAGAGAAGCAAAGGCAAACAATCCGGGTATGTCAACGCAAAATGGAACGGAAGATCCTTCAAGTTTCCTTGAGGGATAGATTACGAAACGAGGAGATAAGAAGAAGAACTGCCATGAAAGATGCCGTGACAACAGCTGACAGGCTAAAATGGAAGTGGGGAGGCCACGTGGCCAGAATGAAAGACGATCGATGGACGCACAAACTAACGGTATGGGACCCCAGAACAGGAAGAAGGAACGTGGGTAGACAGAGGACCCGCTGGGATGACTCAATCGTAAGGAAGACAGGCAAACACTGGACGAGGATAGCACGGGAGAGACAAGAATGGAGACGTATGGAACTATAAGAAGGGAAGAGAAGGAGAGCTTCAACAATGAAAGATCCTGGTAGATAGCACACCTATGACATGAAAGATACACTTCTGCAACCTGTAACAAGCCAAACAACGCACGTAAAGCGAAGTGAAATGTAGTGTTAGTGAAGTGAACTACAGTGAAGTGTAGCAAGTGGAGTAAAAACTTCTACACAACTCCTTAGGACTTGCTCGCCTAACGAGTTTAAACCAGAGCACGCCCCTGTTCGCAGGAGGCCTTTGCCCTTATGGGATTATCTAGGCTATATTTATTTTTATTTATTTACTACTTGACTACCAGAAAAAATGTATGGTATTAGGTCCAAAAATCAAGGCTACTTAACACAGTATCTTCTCTGAATAAAACCACTACTTCAGTAAGAAAACAAAACAACTCCTACCCTATTCCAGATAAAAGACGTGAAAAAAAACAGAGCATTTTTGTTACACACTACTGGAAAAGAAATGAAAACCTACTGTCTCCATAGCACTTTCTCGAATGAATATCTTTTGTACAAAATAACAGATATACCTTGCTGACCCTGCTTCGAATAAACATAATTATGTATAAAAACACTATGTTCCCCTTGGCATCCTGACAGAAAAATAAGGTTCAAGAACCACTTCTTCGCATAAAATTGTATGTACCGTACCAATTCACTGCGGTCCTACTTGACAACCAGAAAAATGTATGGTATAAGGACGAAAAATCAAGGCTACATAACAAAGGATCTTCTCTTTTCAATAACTAATCAGAGCAGCTCAAAAAGTCAATGCACACCTCAAAAACTAATCTGCGCAGCTCAAAAGTCAATGCGCAGCTCAAAAAACTAATCTGCGCAGCTCAGAACATTTTTGTTATACACAACTAAAAAAAACCTGAAAAGCTACTGTCTCTATAGCACTTTCTCGAATGAATATCTTAACACATGTATAAAGTGTGGAACCATTTAGAATATCCTAATCTAAGTGTCATAATTTCAGTCAGTATTAAGCTACTGTTTTGATATCAGCACTAGATGTTAACCTCTTATGGTGTAAGCTACAGTACAGAAAGTTAATAACTAATGTAGCCTCGTACCAAGTTACGTGTGAACGATAATATATTGTGATTCAACTTACAATATTATTTACAGGTAATCACACCAAAAAATCACTGTCCTAAAATGTAGACCTATGTATATATGATCTCAAGGGAAACTACTCTTAATTTGTAGATCACAAGTTTATCATTCTTTATCTGATCAATTCTAATCGTCACTATTCACCACTTCAAGGTTAAATGCCTGAGAAAAACCAACATCACTCTAGGCTATTCAACAAATCACATTCTAAACTACTTCTGGCTCATGATATGATGCACAACGTAACCAATCTCTAACTGTAATCAATGCACAGAACACCTCTTGTGTGACCTAAACAGAGCCTAACCTAACAGCACACATTTTCAATTACTCAATCTAACTTGGCTATTGCATCAGGAATTTACCATGGATTGTAATCTAGAAATCAGGTAGATAGGTTGCTAACAATCCCATTAATGTAAATACAGCAGCCTACATAAATGCTACCACATGAAAATTATGTTCACTTGAGGTTGAACGGGACACATCTTGGATAGACCTCAAATTATGCTGAATAATACCGTACTAATAATAACTTGTCTGATTTACATAAGTAGGCCCTAACATGTAATTTAACCTCAGCATTTACATGTTAGAAATCTTTCCAGTCCTAGCATAGACTGACATTTAGAACTTCATACTATAATATTGAAACCATATTATTAACTTATAAATTACCATCAAGACGAGTAGGCCTAAAGGTAGCTCTTATCTCCCGAAGTATCTTACTTTCAGGGAAATGTTTAACACACACTCTCGTCTTCCCTGTAATGTGCAAATCTTTTCTAGGACTTTTAAGTACCGTATTCATTGCTTTCTTAAATTTTCGTCGGTGGGGATGGAAAAACAAGGCATATAACCTAATCATTTCCATCATAATACTGTAGTTGTTTTTGCACCCGGTAACACAACTACGTTTTGGCATTCCAGGGACCATGGAAGGAATAATTGTTTCAATGAATAAATATAATTGTATTACCGGTACCGTACCTACCAAAAAACCTGCATTAGTCGAAATTAAGCGATGTAAAGCTCCTAACTGAACCATAACCTTAATAAGTGTGGTGGCAAACATGCAACTCAAACATTTTATAGATATAGGCTAATTACCTACCTACGAAATGAACATTTGCCTCGGAAAACAAACGGAGTACCGTAATCCTCATTCTGGATGACGTTAGTAGTAGCGTTCTTACGTATTGCTTTTAACTCGGACACTAACTAAATTATATAAACAACACAGCACAAACTACTCACAGTTAAGCATAATGGTCGTTACCCATCCACCCTTAGCGATCAGCTGATCACATGGTAATGGCCGCTGCCTGATGGCCTGTACATTACGATGGCAGTGACTCTACGGTGTAAACAGTATTTGGGTGCCCTAGCTATTATAGACCAGTCTAGCTCTATTCGTCCGGTTGAATATTGGAAAGTGCTCTACGTAGAGTCAATGGTGGATTGTAGTGGTTATTTATTTATTATCATAGTGTTTGAATATGGCTGAATTTGTGTGGAGTCACGAAAAAGCAATAAATAACATTAATTGAACATATTGAAGCCCATCCAAAAACTTGGAATTGTACTATGAAAGGATACAGAGTCAGAAATTTGAAAGCACAGTTGTTTCGGGTGATAGCAGAAGCCATGGGAAGCACTATGCAAGAAATTTGCAGAAATTTTCACAACCGCCGCTGCCAATTCAATGCTGTTGCTGAAAATTAACAAGAAAAAAACTGGCGATGAACGTGGCATTAAGAAGAGTACTTGAGAGTATTTTGATGCATTAAAGTTTATGATTGGAAACTCAGATTGTGTGAGGACCATCTCAAGTACACCACTTCAAGGAATTGTAGAGGAAAGTAAAAACGCGGCTTTTATTTTTAAGGGGAGTGGAGAAACATAGGAAATGTATTATATTTAAATATGCAGTGATTTTCTCATCAAACAATTAATTATGTACTACATGAATATGTTCAAAACAAAAACTGTTTTTAAGTTTGCCATATATTTAGCAAACAAAATTTCCGTAAAACACCTATATTTAAATTTACTAATATTAATAATTATTTTCTTTTTTAACAAGGCACACTCCACCACCACGTATGCCGAACGCTCTCTTTAAGACATTTTAACTTCGCAACACAGCGCAATAAAACGTAGACGCACACTGCTCTCATAACTTCCTAGCGCTGATCTACCTAGTGCATTTACGTTTGACAGTGTACACAGGTTCAGAGAGTGCTCTAGGTAGATTTGTCTATCTCCGCTTTACGAATGCTCTACCTAGGGAAAATTACTCTACAGTGTACACGCACTCAGTTTAGCTAGAGTGGTCTAGCTAGACTTGCTCTATGAAAATCACTCTCCATAATGCTTGAAACGGGGAACTTGAATTTGCTGACATGTGTAGGTTTGCACCTACTATAAGTTAACTACTTTAAAAGAATCATTGTGTTTTTTATATTAATTCATTTAGATAACATATTCATTTAGCCCCATGTATTTGGAAGTGTGTACGATTTGTTGATGATGATATTTGTTGTTTTAACGGGCCTAACATCTTGGTTATCGGCCCCTAATGGTTTGGGTGATCGTGAAGATGAATATCCAATCGTAACCTATAACTGAAATTAACTACAAACTTATATACTAGAAGAAGTAATGGAAAACAAAAGGAGAATAAGGCAAACAAAGGACAGGAGGAAAAGAAATGCCCTCAAACCCTCGAAGAATGAGGATTGAGGGACTTGGAAGGAAGGAGAGCCACGAAAGGTCCCAGAGGCAATGGGAAAAGGGGGAAAACCGGACCCAGCTCAGGAATCCCTCGGGGTCGCCATCTCCCGAACTCACCAGCCGTGAGCCCCTGAGGGTGTAGCAATATCCAGGATGCACCAAAGGTGGTGGGGCTACATACACACTGCCTCCTTGAGGGCCTTGAGCAGAAGGCAGGAGATAAGAAGAAAAGAAAAAGAAGGCTGACCCCTCACAGGAGGAGGGTATAAGAAAATATGAGACAAGGGCCAATTAAGGCGGGAAAGGAATAGACTCCCTAGGTCTCGGATACCCTAATACCGTCGGGGTCGGAAGAGAACAAGAGTTGATCAAGTGAGGTCGACAGGAAAGAAGACAGAGCGGAACCCGGCACAAGTAAGTGGAAGCAATGCGGGACTCAGCTGGGGCCCCGTGGTCGCCAACCCACGTCCCACTAGATGTGAACCCCTGGGGGAGTGTATGATTTGTATGATAATCTGTGTTATTGTGGTATCTGTAGTAGTGTGTATACATCCTGTAATGCAGGTGAGGACTGGAAAGGAGGCAGCAGTAGCCTTAAGTTGGGAACCATCCCAGCGTTAGCCTGGAGTGGAAGTGGGGAAACCTTGGAAAACCACTTCTTGGATGGCCGAGGTGAGAATCGAACCTACCTCTTCTCAGTTCTGCCTCACAAAGATGAGTGTGCGCCGTTCCAACAGTCAGACCAGAATTAAATTACTTAATAAAGCTTGGAAACTATCCCAGAACCTCAGGAGTGGCAGCAACCACACCACAAGGTGGTCTTATTACAGAATCAATTGATGAAAAAATCCATCCATGTAAGCTTAGACATTGGCATCCTCATCATCATCATCATCATCATCATTTCCCCTTATCCAGCTCCTGCCGGGTCGGGGTATTTATGGCACTTCTCCACTTTCCTCTTTCCTTCCACAATTCTTCTTCCACGATCTTGTCCCAGTCCAGATTCCTTTTTCTCACGCTGTTCTTCACTGAATCGATCCACCTTGTTCTAGGTCTTCCTCTTGCTCTCTTACCCTTGCACTTTGCCTCCAGCATCTGTCTTGGTATTCTATTTTCCTCCATCCTCTTTACATGTCCAAACCACCTTAGTTTATTCTTCTCAATTCTCTCATTTAGTTTTCCCATCCCAACTTCCTTCCTAACATCTTCATTCCTCACTCTGTCTTTCCTTGTCTTACCTATCATACTTCTTAGGAATTTCATTTCACTGGCTTGGATTTTACTCTCATGCCTGCTTGTCAGGGTCCAAGTCTCAGCTGCATAAGTTAATATGGGTACATAGTACATTTTATACATTACCTCCTTGCTTTTCCTTGGTACTTCCTTATCCCAAACAAGTTTTCTTACACTTTGATAGAATGCATTGCTCTGCTGTACCCTCCTGCCAATCTCCATGTCCAACCTACCAGTTTGCATCAATTCACTTCCTAGGTATTTGAACGTGTCCACAATTTCCAAACTCTGACTTCCAATTTTCACAGTGCCCTTTCCTTGTCTTTCCCCTCTTGTCATCACCATGGTCTTGCTTTTCTCTATACTGATTTTCAGGCCATACTTCTGAATATTTTCGTTCAGTGCATCTAGTTGTTTTTGCACTTCTTCGGTGTTCCTTCCCCAGACCACAATATCGTCTGCAAATAATAGTAACTTCATTTCTTTATGTCCATATGCTTCCTTTGTTTCCTTTACAATTTCATCCATTACCATTATGAATAAAAGAGGTGACAGCACACTCCCCTGTCTTAGTCCAGTCTTGTTCCTAAACCAATCTGTCTTTCCAACTGGGGTCAGTACCCTGCTAACACAGTTGCTGTACATTGCTTGCACCATTTCCAACATTTCTCTTCCCAGTCTCTTCTTAACCATGGTTTCCCATACCTTCTCTCTGGGGACACTATCATAAAATTCTTTTCTAGATCTATGAAAGTCATGATCAAATCCTCTCCATATTCCCAGTTCTTTTCCATCACCTGCATCACATTGGCATCCTACGTGTTGAAAAATATTGTAAATAACGTGCGGGAATAAAATACTACCTATAGGTATATCAACCATTACATTGGCATACAATATATCAATTATATTTGTCTTGTATCTATCTCGCTGTTACAGAATATTGTACAGCCCGGGGGGGGGGGCATTACCCCCTGAGAGCCACCCCCCCCCCATCTTTTACCAAAACCACCCCAACTGGCAACACCATAAGACCAGAACATTATCTATACATAGCAAGCGGCGGCCACCCAGCCTGGGAGGTTAGCCAACTACTTGCAAAACATACACAAACATCTACACTAACAGCTATCTAGGGCAGCTACATTTACGCAATGCTGACCACGCAGCGCCGGAAGGTATAAGAATGGAGTCCAAACTGGAGCCATTATCTGTTCTTTTCTACTCTGTGCGTCGCCAGCGGCCTTGCCCGACGTCCGTTCCAGCTTATCACCAGGTGAGATTCAGCCGTGCTCAGATTCCTTTAATTCTTGTATACACCTACCCCAAACTTGTACACACAAATTGTATTTCACTCCTGTCTAAACTCCCCAAGAGAGACATACTAATCTACATCTACTGACCAATAAATACATGGTCAGTAAGCTACACTTGCATTACTAATTACACTCCTCTTCACGTCCTCATACCCTACCTGACCTTCGTCACAATTGCCCGTGACCGTCCAAGCCGGTAATTGCTTCGTCAGGCCCCATTGTACTCAGAGCACGCGACTCGACTGCATAGCGTCGAGCCGCTGACTTAGCACGTTTATTGTATTACTCATTCAGCTCAGCTGGCAGGCCAGTATAGTAGCCTGTATTTAGAGATTCATCCCCTAGCAGATACTTGCATCTTGCAGGGAGGCCCCCAAGAGATTGAACACTAAAACATCAACACACTACACTAGTAGCTTCTCCCAACTACGGGAAGCTACTCTCATTTAGGAATAACCTTCCAAATTGGTACAGCGACACAATCGTGTTTTATCCCAAACTATCCCCCAACCAAGGGATTAAAACATATTTGGTGGAGGCGCTACTACCACGCACAATAAGGGTAGGACTCATACAACGAGCCCTCGTGGTAGAAACGATCCGTACCGCACACAGCCAAGCGATAGTTGAATTTTTTTTTGAAAGAAAGCATTATTTTTCCCTGCACTCTAGCAGCACAAGGGAGACTTTTGTCAACCCACCCCACCAGCCCTGGAAAGAATCAGAAATCTCACACACATTTCTTTTTATACCCACCCTTAACTCAGAATGGCACCACATGCAGAAGCAACAGGGATTGTAAGCCATAGAGGCAATAGGGGTACACCAATACTATTTACATTATTACTAAGGTGCCATAGGCATATACAAAGGCGACAGGCACAAATACGGGCACTCCAAACAAAGGTTGGGGCAATACAGGGCAAACAGCCATGCACTCCGTCAGAGGGTAGGACAGCGCGATTGAGACGCGCACACAAGCACCTAAATCACATACATGAACACCTTAATAGGAGCCATGTCCAAAGGAACAGGATAAACAACCGATTAATCACTACACATGGCCCTACCATAGATAACACAACCCTAGAGAGAATGAGGGTGCACTACACAATTGTATATGCCCAATACAGGGAGCTTATTCGCGAACAGGCGTTTCTCCAGTTGGCGGCCACAGAACTGTATAGGGCGCAAACACGTCAACACAGCAATTTGCCAACCGACCATATGCCTCAATAGGCAGTACGCCCAAATTTGGGAAGAGTATAGGGAGCTCCAGGCTAACAAGGCCATTTTTGAGTTCATGGCAGGGCCACCAGCCCAGCCTAGAGAGGACATAGGCATGGACACATTAACGCAGCAATTTTCGAGGATGTCCCTCTCAACACGTACCGCCAAAAAAGAGAAGGAGTTCGCCGTGGTCACAGTTCAGAAAACGGCCAGGTTAGGCTCCAACACACTACAGGGCCAAGATCACATGAACACACGTCCCTCAGCTCCGATTCGGGAGGCAGTTTTGCCAGACCGAGGGGAAGAACCTACGCCAACCCCCTCAGAACGGACGAACGAGAGGGTGTTGACGCCAGGGCTATCAGGCACACACCGTAACACAGGGAGAAACCGGGAGGTAACTATGTCATGGGCTGACGACGTAGAGACCGTGCCACAGCACGATAAGCCCACACAAACCTACACACATAGGCAAACACAAGGGCAGGAATCTACCGTGGCCAATGACCAGAAATCGGTCAGACTACCTTCCAACACATTGCCAGGGCAATCACAGACGAATACACGACCCTTACCGCTAGTTCAGAGGGCAATTTGGCCAGAATGGAGGTGGACACTGACATGCGCATCCCCAGTACAAATGCATAAGAGGGTGTTGCCTTCAGCCCCTCAGGGTGCAAAACGCACGCCTGTGCACACTGCCCAGGCGCAGACACACAATACACGGGGCATAAGAAAGGTTTTATTACCTACCCCACGAGGCCAGGCAGACAGGAGGACACACACCCCTATCGACACTGCCAGGGTAGCGCAACACGCAATCAGCCCCTCAGGCACAAGCACACTCAGGCCGATATCGAGGCACTACGGTGAACGTAGACCCAGACTTACTTTACTACAACCCCCTCCAGAAAATAGTAAAGAAGCACCCCAATGGATATCAGGGGCCTATGCCTTAGTGATAGACCGAAAGTATCCACCTTCTCGGGCAATGACGCTCGGACGTGGATAACAACTTTCACTATGACAAAATCCACGCTTCCAATAACGGAAAGCGGCCTAGGAAAAAGGCAACTCTCATGGCATAATAAAATTGAAGCCATGGCTGTAGACACAATGATAGACAATTCCACGGGCGACACCTCATAAACAACATAAATCAAACGCCCACATAACAACCATAGGCTCCCATAGACGCAATTTTTCCAATATGTATTAGGATCATGCACGCACAGAAGGATTTATATCATATGTACAGGTACTTACAGATCATGTCGTACATGTCTTAAATAGACACCAGGGTTTGCATATAACATACACTAATGTCACTTGAATCACAAATATACATACGAGCAGGTTCTTTTACATGCAGGAAACACTTCAATTGACACACAAAGGACAGGTTCCACCCCTGTAAACGGTAGA
Source organism: Meconema thalassinum (assembly GCA_946902985.2). Lineage (NCBI taxonomy): Eukaryota > Metazoa > Arthropoda > Insecta > Orthoptera > Tettigoniidae > Meconema > Meconema thalassinum. Next base: position 186,152,654 of record OX336393.1, read on the forward strand.
CACGCAGAGACCCATGCACAAAACTGCACATTTTACATGTATATACAGTGGAACGTGGCTAAATCAAAATTGTATAATTCGAATTTTTTTTAAATTCGAATTTCTCTCTTGGCCCCTAGCATTTCATAGGCCATCAATGGTTTATAATCGTGGTTAATGCGAATTATATTTTGGATCATTTAAAGTTTTTAATGTACAAAGCCAATCGGAGGCCAATCAGTTGAGTCATGCGGCTCAGTTCCTGAAAGAACTGTTCCGAATGCAGCCTAAGCAACAAACCACAGCACAGAGCTTAGGCGGGTCTTTCTAAGTAGAAATGACTAAGTTCTATTTTCCGTTCCTACAATTTGCTAGATTCTTTTGTGATGGCTGAGAGCCTTAATCGTAAGAAACAGTTAAGAATTTCAAACTATTTTTGAAAAATACTAGATTTCCCTGAGACGTAACTAGATTACTGTATTACTAACGTCGTTAAGCAAGTAAATAGTACATTTAGGTTTTATTTTTCATTTGAAACTTTTGAAATTATTTACGATACAATCTTTATAAAGTACCGTCGTCTGTTAATCTGCTGTGGTAAACGTAAATCATTATGTAAACGTGATACAATATATTTTCTCTGCTCTTTTCAAAGAACTTTCTCAATTCGAATTTTTGGATAACTCAATTTTTTTACTAATACCATGAAGTTCGAATTATCCAAGTTGAACTGTATATATTTGATCCATAGGTGTACGCTATTTGTTACACTGCCTATAGCATGAATTTTTCTTGTCCTCCATAACAGCGCTCAAACTAAGCATAAACACCATGGGGTAACACTCACAGTTCAGGGGAAAATACCATTATTTATTTTGGAGGTCACACACTAAACGTAAATACCATACAAAAGAGTCAATACACTTGGCAGAACTGTCCCGGAGACACGGGCCCAAATGGCACCAGGAATAATTACCCTGGACAAAGACGGTCTCGAACCCGCGACCTTCTGAATACCAGGAATGCAAGGTCGGGTAACTATCCAATTGAAGGATAGAGCAATAAGGGACAGTCAAACCAACAGGAATTAATATGCACAAAATAATAAAACCACCGCCGACACCTAGTCACCAAACACGTGACTAGAAGCCCGGAGACACACGTACATAAAGACATCTAACTACCAATAACAGGAATATATTCACCCCAGGCCCACAATAACACAAAATTTGGGGACACAAACATACACAGAGGTAGGGTTTTTTACATTACAAGGAACCCAAGGCACGCTGTATATGCAGAGATTAGAAAGGCGCATCAGCCAAACTACACACACTGTCTTGACACATGTGTTCAGCGAGCCGCCAAACAGGCAGGCAAGTACTGCCCACACACTGAAACTTAATACTATCGCGCCAAGTCAGCGATAACGCATACATGAGCAGCCGACCTTCGCATGAGCCAGGCAGACTAACAGTGCTCTGCCCCGGCGTAGTAGACACGATCATTCACGCCAATTTCAAAGCCCGATAACTCCCGAAATTAGGGTACGAGGGTCGCCCCGAATGGCATAAAATACTCACACTAATGTATATTTTCATACGCGTGTCTCAAAAACACAATATGCGCCACGGTACATAAAACCCAGAAAATGTGGTACCAAGGCACTAACCGAGGCCTTAGACCAAGGCATGGGCGAACACACAAAAACACGATACAAACGTGCCAAAAAAGAAGCTAACCAATGGCATTTTGGCGCGAAAACACAATCATGAACACGGGAAGGTTCTTTAACATAAATACAAGGGACGCCAATCTCACAGACACAAAACAGGTAACACCACATTTCTACGGCCAAAAGTCATGGCAAATTTGGATTACCCCGAACATGGGCAATATACTTCCTAGACATGAATTACAGATAATTATACAAGGCAAAGGTCTTGCGGATGAAATGTCCACACAACATTGATAACGAAAACACGACAGGTTAACACATTGGCCCTCCCAGAATGTCAAACAATGTCAACATACAGACAACGGAAAAAGTCACGTTCCGTCAGCCGCCATACATAACATCAGAGACTTTCCGTATACAAGGACGCAAAAACAAACACAACAAAACACTGGGTTGCGAATTCCAGCGCATTTCAACGTTGTTGCCGGTAGACATTCCCAGCGTACCCAGACGTGACAATGACACGCAAATATGATGACACTCTCATAAACCAACAATAATAACAGCATACAGATACACGGATATTGACACAGGATTCAGCATTATTACGATAGGCCTGGCATTTAGTAATGCACAGATAAGGTGGGCCATATTAATCTAGGGAACACAGGATCCCATAGCCCCACCATTACCGCCACTAGGAACGTGTTTACAAGGACGATAACAAGCTACACGCGCCGCCTGACAATTAGCCACACGACACACGATAAGACTTATCCGATAACGGCCCGCGCGCCAGCATGCGGTAGCGGCATGCGACCACACACACGCAGCCGCGCTAATTACAGCCACGGACATTTTCTGCCTACACGCGCCCAACAATCAGGGGCGGATACAGACAGATTCCATGAGGGAGCAACCCCCCCCCCTCATAACTTCTTTTCTTGTTTTTTTTATCTTTAAAAACCATCATAGGCGATCAGGACATGACCATTTACACTCACAATCACTTGCTACCTTAACATTATAAATAAGAGACCAGATTAGGCCGTGACGTCACATAGTCACCGCACTTGCACATCCCAAGGAGCGGATAGAAAACAAATAGTGACCAAGTGAGAATGACAGGAGCAGAGATGGATAGTGCCATCAGGATGGCCAAGACACCAACTACGGGATACCATCCTAGCACCCCTCTCCCTACATAAACTGTCACTTACAACACTATCCAACGCAAACACATAAACACATAAAAACAGCTAGATTACATTCCAAAATATACATCGGGGTTGATAGACTTCATGCACCTACTCAAATTCGGGTATGCTACACCCTGGTCCCAAATGCCTACACCCGAGTATTAGGGGTGAGTCGGAAACAATATTAAGCGTAATGCACATCTCTATATAAAGAGATGAGGCCGCATTTACACTAACAAGTATTTTTTACTAAATAATCCCGCATGCAAGGGACATAGAATTATTATACCTCGACCCATACTTTATCCTCAAATGAGAGCGGATACGCCTCATATCCATCCCCATGCATGGAATATCCCACGCACATACCAGGGTTTATTATTATTGCACCTGCATGGCACATTTGAAAATTTTTTGCACACTTGGGAAAAACCTACCCCATCCACTCACTGTAAAAACATCCTAGCAGCATCACCGGCTCCCGGCCACCATTAACATGGAGTCCAACGATGCACAACCCTCTCCTACCACGCTTTAAGCCCATTCAGCTGATAACACCCCCGGATCCCAATAACAAGGGACCCAACGCCATAAAAACCTACTAACGCCTCCAGGAAATTACCAAGGCATTACCGCTGGAAATCCGACATGGCAAACAGGCCTAAAGTAGACAATGCACTTAGAAGATCCTACAACCCCAGGGCACTTAACATTCTTCATAATTACATGACACACACAAAATGTATTACAAATCACACTTTTTTTTTTTGGAAAATAAAAGGAGTCTGATATCACACTGAATGGTGATGAGATGTGAATGGAGGGAGCGGAAGCTCCACAGAAGGGCAAGGACGGGGCAAGCCGCCAACAGATCCTGACCCAGACTAAAAGACGGAACTACGTAAGGTTGAAGCATCGATGGCTTGGCGCGGGCAAACGTCAAAACCGAGGGTGCGTCTAGCCTACCCCCTCGGCGGAGGAAAGTTACACCCTCTATGCACCACGGTCATCGAAGCCAAGACCTGCAGGGGAGACTTTTTGACGGCTGGTGGGAGAATTAGCCAGCTCCACACTGGACTCAGGAGACGAACCCAGAGACGACCACACTAGGACTAGACTTCTAGTTAAGTATCTAATCTAAGTAGAGCTTCTATGGCGGGAAGTTAGTCTTCCGCTCGCGTGAAGTGAAGAAGGATCTCAGGATTCAGCGGGATCAATCCTAGATCCGCCAAGTTCTCGTCCCGCGAGACGGGGTGAAGACAACCAAATAAATGATAATAAACAAATAATGAATAATATATATGGAATGAATGCGATCATTCGAACCCGTGCCCACATGAATGCACGACACCGGGTCGCCAGAGCTTAAATGGTCACGCACCGGGTGGCCAGAGATATTAAATAGGTATGCAACGGGCTGCGAAAAGGGGTTTCGTGGGCAAACCCAGCAATGATAAATATATCAACAAATGACAAATGGAGAATGATGCTGACATAGGCAAGTACAGCAGCGATGGACAGGATAGCCGGGCGAGGCGTTTGCTCTTTAGCAGCGCAGTCGCCCAGGACTTTATTAATTACTATTTATTAATTACTAATAAGATAATGTCGACAATTAGTATTAAGACGGAGGGGACTACGAGACATTGTTGGGTTCCGGTCTCAACAATGGGCTACACGGGCCCCCGTAAGAGAAATCGAGCGGACGAGCCTCCATCAAAATTCTAGTGTATAAGTTACAGTGCCATTTCAAAGGCCACTTAGATTTAAGCAAATTTAATACGCGCTGTCGCAAAACAATAGCTACAGCACATTTCGGCATTAGGTTAAGGTCCACTCGGCATGTATATACAGAATATTTTTACAATTAGTACTAATTAATATAATTTAAGGCAAACATTTTTAAAATTAAGGTAAAACCACTCGGCACCTGGTAACTAAAATCCGTTACCAGGGTAAGCCCGACAATACATAGAATAAATAGTATTAAGATAGCACGATCGGCACCTGGTAACTAAAATCCGTTACCAGGGTAAGCCCGACAATACATAGCATATATAGGATTAAGATAGAAGCCCGACAATACATAGGCTAACCTAGATTAAGTTAGGCTTAAGTGGCGCCATAATTGATTTTTTATACCATGCGCAGCGATGGAAAAGCTATATGTATTGTATTAATATACATCTTTTGCAGGTTCATAAAGAGCCAACGTGAATGACACTAACATATTTAATTTTCTGGAAGGCAGACACATATGAATTCACCCCCTGTAAATATAGCCCCCAAACACACATATCCTACACTAAATATGTCACACACAAACACATTACTCGTCGGTTTCAGTTGCACCCTTAAAGGTGACAACTTCAGCGGCCAGCAGTGAACAGTATACGTGGGATGCTGAACATTGCTGAACGCAAATACATCTCCACACGCAAATGAAGCGTGACTTCAGGATCTAAGGGCGGCACGGAAGTTGTAAGTGCCGAACCTTCGACCCTAAGGTGGATTTCCGACCCACGACGGAAAACCACGAGGTTCCATAATAAGTATGACGAAAGAATAGCGGACTAGCCACTAAATCGCACCAGGAACAGCTGAGTAACGAATGGTATACAAGGCACGATGGTAGAGTGCGCACGAGACTAAGAGGTATAGATAAATGGCCAAAGCGAGAGATCTCTAAGGTATTGTACAAAAAAAAAGTAAACTATAGTTATAAGGTAAGAGTACACAAGCAAAGGTAGGATCACCGTATCCAGAAAACAACATTACCCCAGCATTATGGACACCACTATTGATAACATAAATATAGCACCAAGCGCACACTCACATTGTTCTATTGTACTAGCATGATTATTATTATTATTATTATTGAAATTATGATTATTATCATTACTATCATCATAACCAATGTATCCTATACTGTATCAAAAACGTTATCACAGCCTTACATAATATGTCACACCATTTAACACTGCCACACGGTGAACACACTTTTATTTATTTCCTTTCCATTCTAATAACGAGAAAACTTGTGAAGGTGTCCCGTTTTACCCCAACACAATAAACCATTCTATATATATATATATATATATATATATATATATATATATATATATATATATATATTCCTTTAACTTATACCCTGGGGCACTTTTTTTTCTATTTTCTTCCATTTTTACACAATACACTGCAGGGAGCAATTTTTTTCTCCAACACAGCGCCGGACGACACAACCACCCGTCCAGCCATGTTTTTTTTTCCTCCCTGGATAACACCAATATATATATTTAATGTCACGATCACGTATTTTTTGTTTTTTGTTGTACCTTTATTATTACTATTTCAAATGTCCATTTTTAAAAATAAGCAACTCTAGATTAACTAAGTATAACATGTATTCCCAAAACCTACCCCTCTGAGCACACGCTGGACTCACATCACCTCGACATCGACACACCTACACCGACACGGAAGACAAAGAAGAAGAGGTACGAGGTGAAACCAAGAAGAAAACATCACATCGACGCGCCCACTCTACTTCCAGTTCGCGGGGACGCGAACTAATCGATGAGGGGGACTTGTACAGCCCGGGGGGGGGGGGTAGTACCCCCTGAGAGCCACCCCCCATCTTTTACCAAAACCACCCCAACTGGCAACACCATAAGACCAGAACATTATCTATACACAGCAAGCGGCGGCCACCCAGCCTGGGAGGTTAGCCAACTACTTGCAAAACATACACAAACATCTACACTAACAGCTATCTAGGGCAGCTACATTTACGCAATGCTGACCACGCAGCGCCGGAAGGTATAAGAATGGAGTCCAAACTGGAGCCATTATCTGTTCTGTTCTACTCTGTGCGTCGCCAGCGGCCTTACCCGACGTCCGTTCCAGCTTATCACCAGGTGAGATTCAGCCGTGCTCAGATTCCTTTAATTCTTGTATACACCTACCCCAAACTTGTACACACAAATTGTATTTCACTCCTGTCTAAACTCCCCAAGAGAGACATACTAATCTACATCTACTGACCAATAAATACATGGTCAGTAAGCTACACTTGCATTACTAATTAAACTCCTCTTCACGTCCTCATACCCTACCTGACCTTCGTCACAATTGCCCGTGACCGTCGAAGCCGGTAATTGCTTCGTCAGGCCCCATTGTACTCAGAGCACGCGACTCGACTGCATAGCGTCGAGCCGCTGACTTAGCACGTTTATTGTATTACTCATTCCGCTCAGCTGGCAGCCCAGTATAGTAGCCTGTATTTAGAGATTCATCCCCTAGCAGATACTTGCATCTTGCAGGGAGGCCCCCAAGAGATTGAACACTAAAACATCAACACACTACACTAGTAGCTTCTCCCAACTACGGGAAGCTACTCTCATTTAGGAATAACCTTCCAAATTGGTACAGCGACACAATCGTGTTTTATCCCAAACTACCCCCCAACCAAGGGATTAAAACAATATCATCGACAGTACCTAACACTTATTACCAAGATTATAAAATAAAAATTTGCAGATAAGGGCCAATGGTTTCATGGTATTATTGGATTTTCACGTTGGACTTGGTTCCAAGGGACAAGAACACATTAATGTATATAGTTACACATTGGTAAGACTATAATATGATCCTAGGCCATTAAACCTATTAAACCATGGGGGTGTATGTTAAGTTTTAATAACCTGTAATTACAGTCCTACATCAGTATTGCCATTACTACCAATTCGACCAACTGAACACCCAGCCCAAACACTGCATTCCTACCATAACATAAACCGTACAGCTTATTTTCCTGTGTATCTACAAAAATAAATAAAAAGTGCCCATAGCATGAATATGCAAGGAAACACATCTACACATTTGTTTGTTCTTGGCTTAATAGAGGAGGACAGGTGCATTTGCATGGTATTTGGGTCGCAGAACATTACACGAGTCGACTACTTTGGCACCATGACTTAGCAAAAGTACATTCACGTTGGACTTCGTTCCACAGGACAAGAACACATTAATATATATAGTTACACATTGGTAAGACTATAATATGATCCTAGGCCATTGAACCCATTAGACCACGGGTGTGTATATTAAGTTTAAATAACCTGGAATTACAGTCCTACATCAGTATTGCCATTACTACCAATTCGACCAACTGAACACCCAGCCCAAACCTGCGTTCCTATCATAACATAAATCGTACAGCTTATTTTCCTGTGCATCTACAAAAATAAATAAAAAGTGCCCATAGCATGAATATGCAAGGAAACACATTTACACATTTGTTTGTTCTTGGCTTATTAGAGGAGGACAGGTGCATTTGCATGGTATTTGGGTCGCAGAACATTACACGAGTAGACTGCTTTAGCACCATGACTTAGCAAAAGTATATTCACGTTGGACTTGGTTTCGCAGGAAGCCTCCGTGGCTTAGGCGGCAGCACGCCGGCTTCTCACCGCTGGGCCCGTGGTTCAAATCCCGGTCACTCCATGTGAGATCTGTGCTGGACAGAACGGAGGCAGACAGGTTTTTCTCCGGGTACTCCGGTTTTCCCTGTCAAAATTTCATTCCAGCAACACTCTCCACTATCATTTCATTTCATCTGTCATTCATTTAATCATTGCCCCAGAGGAGTGCGTCAGGCCTCGGCAGCCGGCACAGTTCTTATCCTCGCCGCTAGATGGGGGCTTCATTCATTCCATTCCTGACCCGGTCGGAGACTGGAAGCAGGCTGTGGATTTTCATTTTTTCACTTGGTTTCACAGGACAAGAACACATTAATGTATATAGTTACACATTGGTAAGAATATATGATCCTAGGCGATTGTTATGTTTAAATAACCTGCAATTGCAGTCCTACATCAGTATTGCCATTACTACCAATTCGACCAACTGAACACCCAAGCCAAACACTGCATTCCTACCATAACATAAACCGTACAGCTTATTTTCCTGTGTATCTACAAAAATAAATAAAAAAAGAGTCCATAGCATGAATATGCAAGGAAATACATCTACACGTTTGTTTGTTCTAGGCTTATTAGAGGAGGACAGGTGCATTTGAATGGTATTTAGGTCGCAGAACTATACACGAGTAGTCTACTTCAGCACCATGACTTAGCAAAAGGATTTTCACGTTGGACTTGGTTCCACGGGACAAGAACACATTAATGTATATTAATGTATATAGTTACACATTGGTAAGACTATATGATATAGGCCATTAGACCTATTAGACCATGGGAGTGTGTGTTAAGTTCTAATAACCTGTAATTACAGTCCTACATGGCATTAGTACCTATTCTAACTAACATGTGCAAGAACTGATCTGTTTTGAATACTGTAATAATTTGAAATTCAAGGAAGGGGAAAAAATTAAAGGTTAGACACGTTGTCATGAATCATGAGATTTATATTCTATTGCAATGTGAAATTAATTAGTAATGTTATATGTACCTCCTGTAAAGTTTCGCTGAAGGAGAATGAAAATTTCGTACAATGTGACGGAAAGTGTGGTGAAATGTTTCATCTTAACTGTGCTCGTGTGACGAACGCCGTTTTTAAAGCAATGCTTGCAAATCCGTGCGAAATTCTGTGGCATTGTAAACAATGCAAACATAACCCTAATTCAGTCAAAACAGCTACATCTAGTTTTCAGCCGACTAAGGTCAAACCGGACACCGCAAGCTTATGTGAAGCGGTTAACAATATGCAACAAGTGCTAAAGGATGTTTGTAGCTCTCTGGAGTATCAATCAAAAAAAATTGATGAACTCTTGGAGCAAAATACCGCACTAAAATCTTGCATTGACCAACTCACTCTAGAGGTAAACAACACTAAAGTGGAGAATGGCTTGCTTGAACAAAATGGGCATCTTAAAAGGCAAGTTAATGACTTGGAGCAATACTCTAAGAATTACAACCTTGAAATCGCCGGGATAGCAGTTTCCAAACAGGAGAATGTGTATAATATTGTGGCTCAAGTGGCAGGTGCAGTTGGTGTTGAAATCGAAACTGATAGGGACATTGAATATTGCCACCGACTTCCAGCCTTTACGGATAAGGATGGCAAGAAGAAAACGCCCCTCATAGTAGCAACATTTTATTCCCGTCAAACTAAAGACATGATCATGAGCAAAAAACGGAAACATGGGAAACTTCTTTGCACAGATGTCAAGATCAAGGGAGACTCGACAGTCTATGTAAATGAACATTTAACCAAAGACAACCAAAACTTATATTGGCTTGCCAGGAATTCTAAACGGGCAATGCATTATAAATTCGCATGGACCAGGAACGGGAAGATCTTCATGAGGAAAAATGAAAACAGCCCGATTCTACAAATCAAGACTGCAGCTGACCTACCAACAGTTCATGGGAATCATGGAAACTGAAGGAATGTTTGCTTGAGCCAAGTGATCAATCAATATTTCATGAAATTTTGTTTCTAAGTAAGTGTAAAGTAATTATGGAAGTACCCTCAAATAAAACAACTACGGTATGAAATCAGATAACGAAGTAGATCTTAATTTTCAATATATTACTTCAAAGATTGTAAACAGTACTCAAGACTTGAACAAATTAATTAGCTTTACTGCAGGAATTAAAATCATGCCCCTAAATATATGTGGCATGATAACAAATTTGGAAAGTATGCTAGTTATGCTCGATCAACTTGATCATAAGCCAGATGTCATTATACTGTCTGAAACTCAGCTCATTGAGGATATACCATTTGCTATTTTAGGATATAATGAATACTTCATACCAACTCAAAATTCTACCCATGACAGCATAAAGATATATGTGCATGAAAACCTCATACAAAATATTACAATATCTACAGTAAAAACACTGAAAGCTGCAAATGCTAGCCTACTCAACTTCAGATATAATAAAGAAAGTTACTTGGTACTTGCTATATACAGATCACCCTCCACAAGCCCAAAGAAATTCATAGAAGAACTAGGAAATACTCTCCAGCACTTGCCTACAGCTACACACAGTATATTAATAGGAGATATAAATATTGATATTTTAAATCCTACAAGGCAATATGCCCAAAATATTAAAAATGAGTATTTAAATGTATTACATGCAAATGGATTCATTTCGTACATAAACTCACCAACTAGAATAACCCCAAAATCCAGAACATGTATCGATCACATACATGTTAAGTCCCACAGAAACAGCAACTTTGAACCTTTTGTTCTGCATACCAGTATCACAGATCACAGTCCTACATTTCTCATACAAAATAAATCTCAAAAATACACTCCACAAACAGGAGAAAATACTTTGAACAATGTAAGAATAAATTATGAAACTCTAAAAAAGTCCTTAACTAAGGAAACTTGGGAATCTATCATAACTGAACATGATGCTAACAAAGCAGCTGATAGTTTCATTAAGTTACTGACTCAATACATCTCTGAACACTCTACTACCATAAATAACGTAAGATCAAAATTTAAAAAAATTACTCCATGGATCACAACCGGAATTTTAACTTCTATTAGAATAAGAGATAAATTACATCAGAGAATTGTTAAACAAAGGGAGAGGTCTAAAAACAGTGATGAGGTCCCAGAAACTGTTAAGAAACATAAATTGTACAGAAACTGGATAAACAGGCTTGTTAAAATAGCAAAAGAAAGGTACTATTCCAAACAAATTATGTCAAACTCCAATAATTCTAAAGTCCTTTGGAAAAATATTAATGATTTAACATGTAGGAAGGGAACTAAATCTTCAGCTGTTGACAGCATATTTATCAGAGACTCACAAGAAACATCCCAACCAGCTGCCATTGCAAACAAATTTGTCGACTATTTTAGTAACATAGGTTTAGAACTTTCTGAAAAAATAAGTAATACAAGAAAGGAACCTGACAACACAAATGCACGTGATAGCACTGCAAAATCTCAACCTCAGTCTATCTTTTTATACCCATAACAAAATCAGAAATAACTAACCACATAGCTGCTCTAGAAGATAACTCAGCAAATGGCTATGATAATATCTCTAGTAAAACAATTAAGATAATTAGTTCAGAAATTCTACAACCACTGCACCATATTTTTAATTTATCACTAACGAAAGGACAATTTCAAGACTCATTCAAAATTGCCATCATAATCCCAGTCCATAAATCAGATGATAAAAGAGAGTTAAATAACTATAGACCAATTTCCCTCACAACCCACCTCTCTAAGCTACTAGAGAAATGCATCAAAACCAGATTACTTAACTATCTGAATAAGTTCAACATATTGTCACCAAATCAGTTTGGTTTTAGACCAAACACTAGTACTCAAGATGCAATATTCTCCCTTACTGATTATTTGTACACACATCAAAAAAAGTTTTGCATCACCTCGGTTCCCAGATCTCCGGCATATAGACGTTGACTGTGTATATTGTATCCAAGATACAGTCCCTTTGACTGTTCATAGATGTCACTAAAACTGCTCAAAGATGTAAACAACCATGCATGAGCAGGGCCTATTAGACGGAGGGGGTACGACAGCCGATCAGTTCCAGTCATTCCACCAGGACGAAGGTACGCTGCTCATGTTGTCTGTAGTTCTACCATGCCTAGAAGGTCAATACCGCAGTTCGATCGCGTCCGCATTGTTACTTTGTGTCAAGAAGGGCTCTCAACAAGGGAAGTTTCCAGGCGTCTCAGCGTGAACCAAAGCGATGTTGTTCGGACATGGAGGAGGTACAGAGATACAAGAACTGTCGATGACAGGCCTCGCTCAGGCCGCCCAAGGGCTACTACTGTAGTGGATGACCGCTACTTACGGATTGCCGCTCGGAGGAACCCTGACAGCAATGCCACCATGTTGAATAATGCGTTTCGTTCAGCCACAGGACGTCGTGTTTCAACTCAAACTGTGCGCAATAGGCTGCATGATGCGCAACTTCACTCCCGACGTCCATGGCGAGGTCCAGCTTTGCAACCCCGACACCATGCAGCGCGGTACAGATGGGCCCAACAACATGCTGAATGGACCCCACGGAATTGGCATCACGTTCTCTTCACCGATGAGTGTCGCATATGCCTTCAACCAGACAATCGTCGGAGACGTGTTTGGAGGCACCCTGGTCAGGCTGAACGTCTTAGACACACTGTCCAGCGAGTGCAGCAAGGTGGTGGTTCCCTGATGTTTTGGGGTGGCATTATGTGGGGCCGACGTACGCCACTGGTGGTCATGGAAGGCTCCGAAACGGCTTTACGATACCTGAATGACATCCTCCGACCCATAGTGCAACCATATCGGCAGAATATTGGAGAGGCATTTGTCTTCATGGACGACAATTCTCGACCTCATCGTGCACATCTTGTGAATGCGTTCCTTCAAGATAACGACATCGCTCGACTACAGTGGCCAGCATGTTCGCCAGACATGAACCCTATCGAACATGCCTGGGATATGTTGAAAAGGGCTGTTTATGGACGTCTTGACCCACCAACCACTCTGAGAGATTTACGCCGAATTTTCGTTGAGGAGTGGGACAATTTGGACCAACAGTGTCTTGATGAACTTGTGGATAGTATGCCACGGCGAATACAGGCATGCATCAATGCAAGAGGACGTGCTACTGGGTATTAGAGGTAGTGGTGTGTACTGCAATCTGGACCACAAATGCTGAAAGTCTAGCTGTATGATGGTACAACATGCAATGTGTGGGTCTCATGAGCAATAAAACGAGCTGAAATGTTGTTTGTGTTGATCTCTATTCCCTTTGTATTTAACGGTTCCGGAACTCTTGGAACCGAGGTGATGCAAAACTTTTTTTGATGTGTGTATAAAGCCATTGATAGTTCTAAAAGAACAATTTCTGTGTTCCTGGATTTAAGAAAGGCTTTTGACACCGAAGACCACAATATACTCATTAGAAAACTTGAAAAGGAAGGTATTCATGGTACTCCTCAAGAACTAATAAAAAGCTTTCTTTTCAACAGAACACAAAAGGTACGAATCAAAGGTACTCTAAGTAGAAGTGCTGAAGTAAAAATTGGAATTCCCCAAGGAACAGTTTTAGGTCCTATTCTTTTTCTGTTATATATTAACGATTTGTGTAAGCTGAACTGTAATGCGATGATTACCTCATATGCTGATGACACTGTCGTCACAGTCACAGGAACAACTTGGGAGGACACTTTTAATAGAACTCAAGAAACCCTTGCTACAGTCCAAAAATGGCTAAGAAACCACCTCCTTACCTTAAATGAAACCAAAACACAATACCTATGCTTCTCACACAACAAAACATTACAACCCACAGACAATTTAACACTGAAGATCCACACACCAATTTGTAACAATGGCGAAAGATGCAACTGCTATACCCTACAGAAGTCAATGAATGCTACATATTTAGGGGTTATTATAGATAGTCATTTAAAATGGAATATGCATGCATCAAAGTTGGCCAATAAACTTCAAAAGTTAATTTATATATTTTACAGAATCAGAAATATCCTTTCAGCAAAAGTCTTGAGAACTGTATATTTTGCCTTAGTCCAGTCACAACTACAATATGGAATAAATGGTTGGGGTGGAATACTTGATTCACATTTGGCTCAGGTAAATACATGCCAGAATTTCATTCTAAAAGTTATGTACAAAAGGCCACCAACGTTTCCAACATGTGAACTGTATCAACAAAGCATGTTGCTTAACATACGACAGTTATTTGTTCAGTCATCAATCATATTTATACATAAAAATATGAAGCTCTTCTCTAATGGACAAAAACATGAAATGTGCACTAGACTTCAAGACAGAACTGGAATAAATATCCCTCGTCGAAACACACTACTTGGCCAAAGGAATTTAAGTTGTCTTAGCACTAGGATATACAATATATTGCCAGTAAATGTGACAAATAATACCCTGAATATATTGAATATTTTTATATTTTTATATGGCTCCTTAGTAACTTTGATAGAGTAAATGAACTTATAAATTTTCACCAACATATTTAAACCAACTCAGTCACAAATAAGTAATGTATCATTTTCTTTTATTTTAGTATCCTTTTAATTAATGCTTTTACTATAAACTTTTCTTATTATTATCAGTCAAATACCATGTTGCAAATAAATTAAGAAATTGTGTTCATGAAGCCCACGCACAAGTTTATCTTATGTGGGATTCACCATGTATTTTTGATACATCTGTATATGTACATGTGAATAAAAATGATTGCTCGTAAAAACAAGATTATTAACACTCCTCAAGATCTTCAGTACACACATGCAATAGGCCCATTTAAATCTCTCTGCGAGCTGTAATCAAGTTGTTGCAATGGTTTGTTCAACCCAATCTTATTCATCTTGTACTCTACCGTAGGTCTACATTATAGGCCTATTAAAAAATCCATTACGAGAACTCACAGTACCTAGTTCCACTACCCACTGCCAAAACATTACGGTAACACAGACTTCTTACCTGCTCATAGACTGGATCATTTCTTAGGAGAGTAATTGCCATATATTCCTCTGCTATTTCGAGATCAGCGATTTACGATTTGTTTTTTCCTTCTTCCGGTTTTTTTTTTTTTTTTTTTTTTTTTTGTCGTGTAGCCTCCTGAGAGGCCGAGTACAGGTCTTTCTAGTCGACGCCCGTGGGCGACCTGCGCGTCGGGATGAGAGATGGAATTGATGAAGATGAATGAAACTGGGCAAGGATGTGGAAGGAAGCGGCCGTGGCCTGTCAGAAGGTACTGTCCCAGCATTTGCCTGGTGTTGAAAATGGGAAACCACGGAAAACCATTTCAAGGACAGCCGACGGTGGGGCTCGAACCCACGCGTCTACCGAGTCAGCAGAGAGCTTGGCCCCTTGACCTATCGCAGCGCTTTAGCCCGCGCAGCCACTACTGTCGGTCTTCTTCCGGTGATAGGCTAGTTGGCGGGGGGACGACTTTCAAGGAACGGTGGAGGAACATGTATGTCTATTTCAGGAGAGTAAGAGGGGTTCAAGGCCGCATACCTGGTATCGAGGGAGAAGATGGAACGCTGTTGGTGGAAGATGGGGAGAAGGCTGAGGCATTTAATAAGGTATATGGTAAGGTGGTAGGAATTACAGGGGAGGGAAATGTGGATCAGGGAGGAGAGCAGGGTATTGAGGAGGGTAAGAAATTAAGTTATGTAAATAAGGATATCTATAATGCAATACGGGGATTAGGGTCAAGAAAATCAGCCGGGGTAGATGGGATAAATGGGGAATTGTTAAAGGTTATGGGATGGATCATTGTGCCTTATTAAGATTTCTATTTGACTTTTGTCTAAATAATGGGGTAGTGCCTGAGGACTGGAAACAGGCTCTGGTAGTTCCGGTATATAAAGGGAGAGGGGGAAGGGGGGATAGTGATAGCTACAGACCTGTCAGTCTAACATGTATTATATGCAAAATTTTTGAGGGAATTATGAATGAATACATAAGAGAATGCTTAGGGAGTAAGTAGGTGGTTGGGAAATAAACAGCATGGTTTCAGAGAGGGATTTTCGTGTGAATTGCAGCTAGCAGGCTATCAGAAGGATATCAGTGAGGCCTTGGAAAACAGAGGTCAAGTTGACTGCATTGCAGTTGGCCTATCAAAGGCTTTTGATAGGGTCAATCATGGTATTCTGTTAAGGAAAATGGAGGCTATAGGATTGGACAGGAAAATAGTTCAATGGGTGAGATCCTTTTTGGAGGGGAGAAGTCAGAGGGTAAGGGTTGGTGGGTCAGTGTCAGAACAGTCTAGGGTGGGGAGAGGGGTACCTCAGGGGAGTAAATTGGGTCCTTTACTATTTCTCATTTACATAAACGACATAGGAGTTAAAATATCATCCCAGATAAGATTATTTGCTGATGATATATAGTAGTAGTATACAGGAGGATAAATCACCCGGATGACTGCGGCATATTGCAGAGGGACGTGACGGACATACAAAGCTGGGCGGATAAAAGTGATATGAGGACAAATTCAAAGAAATGTCAGGCAGTGAGATTTGTTAACAAAAGGAATCATATTGTTTTTGAATATTCAGTGGGGGAAAATAAAGTTGTATTTGAGGATGAATGTAGGTATTTAGGTGTAACTGGGGGGGATTCTCACTGGGGTAAGCATATAAGGGAAATAGTAAAGAAAGCATACAAGTCACTACATATGGTTATGCGAGTGTTTAAAGGCGCTGGCAGAGAGATTAGGGAAAGGGCATAAATGTCCCTAGTCCGTCCTCTGCTGTAATATGCTGTGGGAGTATGGGATCCATACCAAATGTATTTAATAAAGGAATTGGAAGGAGTGCAAAGGAAGGCCGCCAGGTATGTAATGGAGGACCACAGATCGACGAGTAGTGTGAGTAGGATGATACAGGATTTGGGATGGGAAAGCCTGGCTGATAGACGTTCAAGAGCAAGACTAGGGGGTATTTTCTTAGCTTACAAGGGGGAAATTGCATGGGAGGATATTCATGAGAGATTGGGAAAGGAAGGTTCATATATGGGCAGATACAGTCATTGTTGTAAATTGAAATTAAGTCAGTGGAAAAGTAACTGGGGCAAATATTCGTTCATTAGGAGGGGGAAGTAGAATGGAACAGTTTGCCAGGGGGCATTTTCAGCCCTTTGCCTTCTGATGTTGGTAAATTTAAGGAGTTGGTGAAAAAGCACCAGATCAAGAGGCAGTGATGAACGGTGCATAAGTCGAAGCAATGAAAGAAAGTGTAAATGTTTAGTATTTTATGATTTATTTCTGTTATTAGAATGATTATTTTTACGATTACCGGTTTCTTCTCTTAGCAACTTATACTTACTTTCTAATTAGTCCTAATTTTCTAACATTTTTGTGGTAGTGAATTGTTTTGTGTATTTATTGTAATTTGCCACCATGGACAGTGTCCACATTTGCAAATAAACTATGTATGTATGTATGTCCTTTAAACCTTGGTTTGACGCTTTTCCCGCCCAAGCCTTGATGCCCGACCACTCCCCTTATAAGAAGAAGAACATTAGTAGGAGGCGTAGGTACTGCTCGAGTCTAAGCTGCGTGGACCTGAGAGGAATGTGCATCGCCGACTATTATGAGTATTATGTGTGATGGTGACGAGTGATGCGGTTTCTCGGTCCTTGCGTAGTAACAGAAGCAAATCCATTAGTCGGTGACTCAGTCACTCATTCCCAACGCCACACTGGTTTCAGAAAAGAACCATGTTAGCAGTATTGGAATAGACGAGAATGTCAGGTAACACGGCTGGCTGTCGACAGGCTTCTCAATTCTCGCCTGCTTCTACCCTGCCTCTGCTCTTCATCCCGCAAGTTCACAGAGCTTGGAACCTTGGATAGAACCAAGCCTTGGATAGAACCTCGGACTACCTCGTTACTTACCACACAGAAGTTATTCGGAATTTTTTTTGGTGTCCACCAACGCTACGAAGTAGAAGAAGAATGTTTACCTAACACTGCACAGCTGCCATAGGGTACAGAGTGTTTACTGTGCCCATTACCTTAACGAGAAAAAGCAGCCAAAAGCTTTGATCCATAATCCAGAATAATAAGAGGTTAGGTTTTCTCAGAATAGTTTATGTTGGTGTAATTTAAAAGTTTGGTTATTTTTATTTATTCGTATCAGAAGCAATACATCATGTAAAATTAGCATAGATAACTTTAAAAAAATAAAAAACACACTAAAGGTACTTTCAAAATAACAATTAAATTACATCGCACCAAAATTTGGCAAGATCTCGTCCATTTGGTGTGGCCTGAACTACATCCTGCATAGTGCAAATGAGAGGGCAGGAGTTGCAATGGAGAAGGTGCACCATGGTTTGTTCTTCTCCGCAGGCGCAAAAGGTTGACTCATCTGAAAGGCCCCACTTCTTCATATTGGTCTTAGATCGACCGACCCCAGACCGCAGCCTGTTCAGACTCTTCCATGTAGGCCACGACTCTTCATAACCGGCAGGAAGAGTTTCAGATGGAACCATCCATCCGTTGAGATTATGGTTTCTGCATCTCCAGGAAGTTAGCCTTGATGATTGAGGTGAATCCGACAGGCACTCAGTAGAGTGTAAGAAACTTCGCCTAGATTTCAATCGTTGTTGAGCAGGTTGATAATTATGTAGAGGATGTGTCTGGGAAACTTCTACTTTAAATTTTTCATGTTTGGCAGCTACTTCACGTCTAAGATCTGGGGGAGCAATGCCAGCCAAGCAATATAACTTGTCACAAGGTGTAGATCTTAGGCAACCAGTTATAAGCCGACAAGTTTCATTTAAAGCAATATCTACCTGTTTGGCATGACATGATCTATACCAAACAGGGCATGCATATTCAGCTGCAGAGTAGCTCAGTGCTAAAGCAGTAGTTCTCATTGTTTGAGCTTGCAATCCCCAGTTGGTACCACATAACTTGCGAAGAATGGAATTTCGCGTAGATACTTTGAGCTTCGTGTTAACACAATGTTGTTCATACGTGAGTGCACGATCCAGAGTTACCCCTAGATATTTAGGTGTAGAGCAATGATCCAAAAGAGCACCCTCCCAGAAAATCTTCAGTTTTCTTCTTGCCTGCATATTCTTTAAGTGAAAAGCGCAAACTTGCGTCTTTGAGGTGTTAGGCTTTAGAAGGTTTTCTCTGTAGTATGGACTCAGTTCATCTAAGGCTGCCATTAATCTCCGTTCAACACTCTCAAACTGATCACCCTGGGTGAGAATAGCTCGATCATCTGCATAGATGAAGCTTTTAGTTCCTTCTGGCAAGGGTTGATCATTCGTGTAAATATTAAATAATATTGGAGACAAAACACTACCTTGAGGTAGGCCATTCCGGAGATTCTTCCAACGACTATGTCGCCCTTGGAAATCTACAAAGAATCTTCGATTTTCAAGAAGACATCGAAGAAATTCAGTCAGCTTGTTGTCCTTGGTCATCTTATGAAATTTACTCAACAGAATTTGGTGGTTAACTGTGTCATAGGCCGCAGTTAGGTCGATGAAGACTGCCCCAGTTGCGTGAATAGTCATGGAGCCGCTAAATTTTTGTCATCCATCCTTAAGACCAGTTGTTAATTGCAGTACAGTTTGTAACGAAGGTTATGATGTGTCAAATTTAATATCAAAAGAATTATCTTCCCGAAGGAAAGGTTTTATGACCTATCATACCATTAAACCACCTGTTGAGATCACTTTCGAATTTGTGTGTCATGTGCATATCAGCCATATAATTATTTGGCCACAGGTTGGCGGCCAAAAGTCAAGTGGTTTTGAAATTTTGAGCAAGCGTGAGCCTGGCACTGCAAGAGGAAACAAAAGTGCTTCACAGTATCAACGTTCTGGAGATGAGTTCATCAAGATTGGCTATGGCTGTGTGCAGGATGAACTGGGTATTGTCTTTCATAGTACCAATAAATGTTCTGGGTTAATTCCCTCTAATTTTCTGCTGAGGGCTCTTTCCAACAACCAAAATATTGTTCAAAATCTGAAAACTTTAATAATAAGGATTGTCAAGACCAATCAGTCATCAGTTCCATGTATTGGTGCAGTGGAAGTCTGGGGTAGACCCAGTAAGTATTGCCCGAAAGTAGAGCGTTCAGAAGCCATGCATTTATGGCAGACATATCACACCAAGACTCTTAGTAAGAGAACTGAGGTGGATGCCAGACCTTGTGGATCAGCTGTTGCACTAGTAAATGAGAGTTTTCAGATACCTGAAGACTTTGTGGATTCCATTACCTGTGAACTAATGGTGTTGCCTCTTGTATTGCCATCTGGGAAAGTAGTAGATGAAAGTACATTGGAAAAGCATAGACTAGCTGAGGCAGTTTGGGGTAGGGCACCGAGTGATCCTTTTACTGGGCGCCTCTTCACCCGTTTCCACAAGCCGGTTATGGATGTTGCATTAAAAGCTCGATTAGATAAGTTTCTCGTGGAGAATGCTGATAGGGAGGAGATTAGAAATATTCCCCGAACTGTTGGGAGAAGAAACTATTCTGTTCTAAATATATCTCATCTAGTTGATGTCAAGAAAGAAAGTGCTGTGACTAATGATAATAACACTAAATTTTGTGTAGGCACTTCTTCAGGCAATTCCATCACAGTCTCTCCATCGTTTGGACTAAAAAGGAAATTTGAAAATGAATATCAAAATGCTAATAAATTTGATGATGTGGGCTTAGGTATGAATTCTTCTTCTAAGCGGAAATTACCTGAAACTCGTACCAGCCGTAGGTCAGAGGGCAGCCATGAAGATAAACTTGATGACAGCTTAGAAGTGGCTTTGAAAGCAACTCTCACTGGTCTTCCAACATTTGTACACTTTAGCAACAACACTGCTGCAGCCTTGCCAGCAAAACGTTGTGTGAGGTGTAAATCTTGTGAAGGGTTATACCAGCTTCCGTGCAATCATCTGGTGTGCAGAGTATGCTTGGTACAAAAAACTGCTGGAAGTGAGCGTACATGTAATGAATGTCAACGTTATTTTAAATCCTGTGATCCCGTGAAATATCATGGTCAGGAGAAGTGATCATACGGTGCCTCCCAAACTTGTGATGCCTCTCTAAACTTCCTAATAAGCTTGCTGATTTTTGTATTCTGATCGTATTTATCTTCATTTTTGAATCCAAATACAACCTCGTGAACATTTACCAGTACTTCAGATGATGTTCTGTGAAGATGACAGATGGTTAAAGAAGAACGCGAATTAAAGTAGACCTAGTTGCATATTGGATCTTTCTTGGCCAACGCTTCCCAATAAACCCATCCGCTGAAGATTTGCGTGTGAGGTAACGATGTACAGTATTAGTCTTGTTCTAGCCCTCGTGCTACAGCGAATGGTATTAATAGCAAAGGCTGTTCAGCTGCAGCATGGAATGGCTGAAGTGTCATTTCTCCCAAGTTGGAGGCTAACCTTCACATGAATGAGCCTATGGCAAATGCCTAGCCTAGCACTGGCCAAGGAGGACCCTGTATGTAAAATAATGCAGGAAAACTTGATGTTCAGATTTTGTCGCATAAATGATAGTATTTAATAAGCACAAAAATAAACCAATTGGCAGTAATTTGTTACAAATTAAATCTTTAATGTAAGTTCAAGTTTTAAATACAGTTAACAAAGTGTAAAGTTTTGAAGCTGTTCTTTCAGTGTTGCCTATACAAACTGTTAGTTGTAACTCTTTAAGTAAATAAACACTTAACCTACATATTTACTTTGTACCCTCTCCCATTTGTTGGGCAAATTTGTGTTGACCAACTGATGAGTTACAACTAACAGTTACCAAAGAGTTAGGAAAGCCAATATTACTTGAAAAGAAAGGTATGGCAGCCTTCTTTGCACAAGTTGTCAATATAAGGACCTATGGTATAGCCTGCAAAATGGAAGAATACTCATTGCCAGTAGAATTACGTACCGGTACTTACTGACTCTCACTTCATAGTTTGGTTTTCTTCGTACACTGTTTTGTTGCTGGCTCTGTTGCGCACTTCCTCTCACTGCTTTTCAAATCTTACAATCTCAGGTAGAAAGTCTACTCTTGAATCTGGGATCATCATCATCATCATCATCATGAACCGGCTCCAGTTTCCTGGGTATGGTGAATGAGCGCTCTCCAAGAATGTCTCCCCTTCCACGACCTGCTGCAAATCCAGACCTCTCCCTGCAAGATCATTTCTAACCTGGTCGATCCATCTCTTGGTCTCTTGCCTTTCAGTTCTTTCTCAAACCACATTCTAGCTGTTTTCTGTGTGTCCATTCTTTTGAGATGACTGAACCATTTCAGCTTGGCTTCAACACAGATCTCATTAAGAGATTGGTCTACTTGAACAAGATGGCATATCTCATCATGTTTTATTTTGTCCCTCCTTGTCTTCTGAATCATAGTTCTTAATCTGGGATGATGGAAGAATACTCATTGCCTTTTAACTGTGCAGAGGGAGAGTGCCGTACAAGTTACGAATACAGGGCACATAAACTAAGCCAATAAATTGGCCGTGGAGAAAGTGTTTCTTGATTTTCAAGTTCATTTTTCCCATCCTCTGATGGTGCCTTTAGGAACAGAATGCATTATCTTATGAGAGATAGTGAGCCATACAGCAGAATTACATACTTGTTGACACATGTGACAGTTTGGTTTTCTTCGTAGGTTGTCGTGTTGGAAGCGGCACATTTACAGTGTGTGTGGTTTCTTGCTCCCCATTACCACCATCGCAGCCAAGGTCAACTCTTCAGTTGAAGCTTGGCTACTGGCACCTAAAGATGTGCAAAACAATTGACTCTCACACCAAGTACAGTACAAGTTGCATAGAATCAGTTGATTTATACAGGGAGAGGGGCTTAATGCAGCAGTAATTCACCGTAGAAGGATCTGTGTGTATGGTGAAAGTTTATGTGTGATGGCATGGTGCATAAAAGATGCAGGAAATTTAGAAAAGGCTGTACGGACGTTTTTGATGAAGGTGATAAGGGGTGAAGGATGAATAAATAAGAAATTGACGTGATATAGACAAATTTTTGTTGTTTTACCTGACCCCATCTGTACAGTTTATTCATAATCGTAAAACATTTCAGGAGAATACAGATTCGTACCTTGGAGGGTTGGTGTGGAAGGGCTGCGTTCGTGGTTGACATTGTGGGCTTTGGTAGTGTTTTGTAGGGCAATTTTCTCTTGTAGATTTGTTCCTTTTTTGTGGATCTGATGATTCTCGCTTGACGAGTGAAACATTTCATCCTTTTAACACTCCCTTGCAATCTGTGCAATTATTATTCAATCCCATGTAAATCCTTTTTGGTGGTATCACATCATGCCAATTTAATTGGGATATATTTGTATTGTCTAACTGAAAGTTGCCATTCAATTTGAATGTCTTTCACAACAGTAATACCCTTCATTTGGCTTTCACATTTTTCTCTGTACTCTTGCAAACTACTGCAGTTAACAAAGGTATCTTAATGGGATGGGTGAGCATGCTTCTCATACACAAAATATTGAAGTTGAGAAAAATGTTTGATACAGCTGCACAGCTCTCTTTCTCAACGTTAACTTTGCGGGTGTATCTGGAATTTATTACTTCCATAGCTGAAAATCATACGTGTAGAGGTTGGATTTCAGACATAAATTCAGCCATATTGGTTTGTTCAGATCCATATTGACTTAACTAATTCTTGCTTAGAATTAAATAGTATTTGTTTAGGTGGACCCTATTTAACTTTAAGGAAATCAATAAAGTAGGAAGTGGAAAAATGGAGAATTACTCGCGCAGCTTTCTTACTCCATTCTGAATACTCCTTTGATACACTGTTTCAAAATTGTGACTGTTCCGGAGAAAAATCTCATTTTCAGTGAAAAGACTGCAGAAATGTCTATTATCTGTTTCTCTTCAGCAGTAGTGAAGGTTGGTCTGCTGTAAACTGGTTTGTAATCCACTTCTGTTCACTGTTTCTGGAGGAAAATATTTATCCTATTGAACATGGAGTCTAGGCTAGGTAAAATAATGTTCCAAGGTTACAGATTTTAATTTCACACTTAAAAGCATCCCGTTGTCATGTATATACTTGTCTAATGTAGGAAAACTAAAAGTCAGCAGAATTCATTCTGTTCTTCCACATTATGTGTGATTCCCTGTCCTGGGGGCTTACATTCGAAGAATTAGCCTCTCATAAATGAGTATGCTGCACCAATATGCCAACTTTAAAATGAAGTCACTATTATGAAGCACTCAGCATTATTATGTCACTTTTCTGTGAGTACATAAAAAATACAGTACTCAAAAAAGTTTTGCAATTTGGTGACTTGTTTATTTTGCTATGTGTATGTAATCACATTATACACAATATAGGGTAAGTTACATACAAAGAAAATCAACACAATCTGCTCTGCAAAAAAAAGAAAGAAACACACAACAAATAACAAAAGTGATAATGTGGGACTGAGCACACAAACATTTTTCATGTTGGGGCATATCAATACCGTGTATGGCCACCACAAGCTCGAAGGCATGCTTGCAGACGGTGAGATATACTGAGCACCAACAAACTTAACGTGGTTTGGGGCAGATTATCACACTCTTGGACAGAAGCCTCGATCAGTTGCTGAATGTTTGTTGGAAGAATCCTCTTGAACTCTTTGCATGCATGTTCAATACAGTTCATGTCCGCAGAATAGGCAGGCCACTCCGTTCTCTGTTTGCCATGCATCTGAAGGAACTGATGGGCACGAGTATTATCGTCCTCTAGTGTAAAGCAATCACCCATTGTGGCATCGAATCCCGTAACGACAGGTTTAAGGATATTCTCTTTGTACACCAAACCAGTCATGTTACCATGGATAGGAATTAGAGGCCTACGTCGACCAAACATGATTCCACCCCAAAACATGACTGAACCTCCTTGCTGTTGATGGCGTTCCTGGATGAAAGGCTCATGAAATCTCTCACCCACTCATCACCACACTCAAATGCTCCTACTGTAAGCATGCAAACCAATGGAGACTTGATTACAGTAAACTGATATGCCCACGAAGGAAGTTAAGATCCAGAAAAAAAATCAGTTGCCTGTTGTTCCAATAGGATTGATAACTTTGTAGTATAAACATGTAACTGTTGACTTGGATATAAATGCAATTTTCCAGTAAAAAATCAGGTTGTCAGCTAAAGGAAGCTCCATATCTAAACAAGCTATATGATCTTCTTTCCCCCATATCTCATGGCTAAAGCATCCAACCCTCGAGAATGTTGGATAATGTAAGAATACTCTCAGTCGCCTTTCATCCAATTTAATTAAGAAGAAGGATTCTAGGTCATCGATATTTATCGCAGTACACTATTTGTTACAGGCCAAGAGTTTTATGATCCTCTTTCCTCCTGACGTCAGGATTTGGCTCTTAAGAATCTTGGATAATGTAAAATTACTTGAAGTGGCTCTTTATCCAACTTGATTGAAAAGAGAGGCTCTAGGTCAACAGTGTTTATCCCAGTACACGACACGTTAGATACCAAGTGAGTCTTATGATCCAGCTTCCTCCAGATCTCATGACCATGATAATAATGCATCCAGCCCTCGAACTTCTTGGATAATAAAATTACAGTAAGTGGCCTTTTATCCAATTTAATTGAGAAGAGGGGTTCTTGACTATCAGTATTTAATCCAAGACACTACACGTTACACATCGTACTAATTAAGGAGCAAATGGTAGTGGGATTAACTTATAAATAGAAACCAAGTAGGCTAAGGAAATATTTCTCTTTAAAAGAAATATATCAATAGCTGGTATGTTGCTGTATCCCGCTTTAACATTGACTAAACTCCGCGTTTCCTTGCCAGATGGCTGACCGTTGAGCAGTAATGGTTACACTAAACTTACCATATCTTGTAATTTTAAGAATAGTTCTTAATATGAAATTGTGTTATGTTTCACTCTTGTGGCATTAATAGCAGACATCATTTCATTTTTATGTGAAGTGTCGGACTACAAACTTATTCATTGTAAATTTTTAAGATGTTTTGTTAACTAGTACAGAATTAATCTTAAATGGAAGTGTTGAAAATATAGACCCAACCAGGACTCGAAACCAAGTCTTGGTATTTGTAAAATTGATGTGCTAATCAATACAGCACAATGTCTACACATATATAATGTCCCAATTGCAACAATATTACAAAAGGGGATTTGGGTTCAAATTCTGATGTTTGCTATATTGTGAGCAGTTCCATTTAAGATTAGTGTATCTTATGTTATATTTTTGATGTGTCATGTATTCCTGTAAATACATCAGCTATTCAATAAAAGTTTGTAGGAAAAAATAAGATTATCTGCCTGATTTTTTGTGCCCATCCCTTAAGAGCATGCCACCTTATTTCAATCAAACAAATTCTTAAGTTTTGTGAGAGGCAAGCCATGAATGCACCTTGCATCTGCCACTTCTCTGGACTTGAACTGAAAATGGGCCATGCTGACCAATGGTAATCCTCTTAGATTTTTTTGAACATCAGTGCCATCAATTCCTTGTGTATTTTCTTGCCCAATTATAAATATAAGAAAGTACGCAGGCATTTGTCTTAAAACAGTTGCATGGAACTTGATAAAGCCACAAATATCTCGGAGGTCAGAAGTAAAATCAATTCCAGTGTCTCTTCGAAAATGTGCCAAGTTTCTTCTAAGAACTGATATTCCTGTTAAAACTCAGCAATCTTTCTAGGCATAAATCTAGAAAAATTGCTGAGTTTTAATTCCTTGGCTGTGAAAGCCAATATACCATCGATATTCCTGTTGTTCGTCCTTGAGCTATCCAAGGAAATCAAGTAGGAAGATTTTTCTTGTGAGGACGAGGAAGGAATAAACACGTAAATGACAAAGAAGATCTCTGGAAAGTGCTACAGAAAACTCGGCCCGAACCATTCTACGTTCAGTTGCACGGTATGTCTCGGTGAAGAAGAAGTGTAATCATGCTTATTGAATTCTCGGTCAACATTTATAGCCCACAAAGGCAAAAATCAAAAAATAATTGGAGGAGATAATTTTAAAGTACCATACTAAAATTCCTTAAAATACTTGCAAAATCTCAAAGACAGTTTTATAACCTGATATTATTTTTATTTATTTTCCACGAAAATATGTTCTAATGTAGGTAGTTTGGTATATATTCAAATACATTCAAGAGCTCTAATTTTTTATATTTCTGATTCCATGGTAGATTTCCCAAAAGTGTGTGATGCAATCAAATTTCCTTCAAGGGTTTTTATTTCCTCTCCACAAGAAAAGAAAAACCTACATAATGTCTTTGGCTTAGAATACTTATATACTGTACACTACTATTTAAGATATTATTTACAAAAGAATCCTACAAATAGCATGTGCGAGTAATACAGATTGAATTTCTGTTTGGGCTACATATGTAGCGAGAGTTGAAGGGGTCAATGAAGCTATGTTACAAGACTCAGCCAATACAGTAATGCAACAGTTCTATTCTTGGTTTGAGTTCAACAATGTATGAAGAAGATGGTGTGTATGAATTTCTAAATGGCTCAAAACAGACACTCGAGGGATTTACATACTACTGTGAATCAGGACAGTATTGAAGTTACTAACACCACAAAATTTATTGGTTTACATATCGCACATTTGACTGCAAAATGAAGTTCAGCATGCTATGCTTTATAGGTTCTAAAGAAGACTACCAATGAACATACTTTTTTAAATGCATATAATGGCTATTTTCATTCTTGAAATATGGAATAACTTTTTGGAATAGCTCAATTTCTAGCAAAACAGCCTTCAGAACACAGAAAAATGCTGTTAGAATAATGAAAGGAGTGTATCAATCTGAATCTTGTAAACATGTTTTTAAATTAAAACTCAGCAATTCTTCTAGGTTTGTGCCGTGTCCTAGGTGAAACCCCACACAAGACACGGCACAAACCTAGAAGAATTGCTGAGTTTTAATTCACCGGCCATAAAAGCCAATATAGGCTACCATGTTTTTAAATATTTCTCAATTCTACTTCTGCCATGCATTTATGTATTAGAGATTATTTTATTTGTAAGGAGAAATATGGAGAGTAAAAACATATCGACGGTGGAAAGGTAAAAGGTTGTAACCCTCATTTTCTCCAAAAATAGGGTTACAACGTAAAAGTTATTTTACGCGAATTCTGGTTCGACTGGTAAAAGGTTGTAACCTCAACAAGGCGGAAAACTTCTATTTGTTTGATTTTTATATTGTTGTAACCCACACTGTCTGTTACTTAGGAAAGGTAAAACGTTGCAAGTTAGTTACAACATTTTACCGGCAATAGTTTGTAGGACATGTAGTGCGTACAACATGTTCTAAAGCCGGGTTTACATTGTGTATAATGTGATTTGCTTGTACTTATGTCTACTTTTCTTTGATTAAAATTCATAATATCATTAAAACCTGAAATGGATATGACTTCAAGAGCTGGAAGAATTCTGAAAGAGGCTTTAGCAGCTACCTCCACTGAAAACGCCAATAATAAATCGGCGATAGATCCAGGTTAGTAATGGTGCATTTACTTATCTTCACTGTCTAAGATAAATCTTCAGTGATTAGGCATTGAGCAAGTATTTTAACAGTAGATGTTATATTATAAACATAGTAATTACAACGCAATGCTACTAATTGATTTCGTTGTAGGACCAATTTAATAATGTCATTTACGTGAATCTATCAGTTCCTTCAATATATTTAGAGCGCATAACCTACAATATTAATGCTTCGAATGGAACTTGATTATTTATGTATTGGCTACTAGTGTATTATTGCATTAGTTGTCAAAATTATGGATCTGTCGTGTAGATACATATACTGTTGTTGTTGTTGGCATGCTTTTTCACACATCATAAAAGAATACTGACCACGGACTTATTTTGTTACAGACGTCAATATACTCCATTTTCCTGAAAGCAGAAATGACGACCTTGATATTGCTAATGCAGAAGTAATATTTATGGACAGTGAAGGAGAGACTTGCTGCGATATTATTCAGGAAGATAATAGCTATAACGAGAAGGAGCTGGATATGGATCAACAGGAGATGGTGGATAACTTGAATTATGATCCTATGATCGTTGAGGAGGATAATAACCATAATCAGGAGTTAGTGGATGATCCAGATTTTGAACCTACTAATGATAATGTCTTGGAATCGAATTCTGAATTAGACCCAGTTGACAACAGAGGGAAGAAAAGGACAAGGGAGAATAAAGCAGTTCTACGAAAATTAAAGAAACAAAAAGGGGCGGCTTATGTCAGTAAGACCAATAAAGCAATGGCTCGGAAGATGTTGCAGCCGAACCCGTGCAAAGACAAATGCCAGAATGGTTGTGGGTTAAAATTTAATGAAGAAAGAAGACAGAGTATTTTTACCAAGTACTGGGAGCTTGATAATCCTGGAAAAAGAAGCTTTCTCTTATCATGCATGACAGAAACTCCCAAAATGAGGTCGTACGTTACAGGAAAAAGTCGACGTAGTAGAACTTTCCAGTACTATTTGCCATTCCAAGATGAGAAAGTTAGAGTTTGCCAGCAATTCATTTTAAAAACTTTAGATTTGTCGCACAGGATCCTGTCATATACCTTTGATCACAGAAATGATTTACTTACTGCTAGACCAGACCAGAGAGGTAAGAAAACTCCCCCAAACAAAACCCCACAAATGGCTGAAAAGCAGGTGAAGAAATTTATTGAATCATTACCAGCAGTTCCGTCCCATTATTGCAGGTGTGATTCAAATAAGTTGTATCTGCCACAGGAGTTCAAAAATAAGTCGCATATCTACAGAATTTATAAGACTGCTTTTTGCACACAGGAAGGTATCGCACCAGTCTCAGAGAAGGTTTTTAGAAGCATTTTTCGGAACCAGTACAATATTGGGATTCATGTGCCGAAAAAAGACAAGTGTGTTATTTGTGAAGGAAGTAAAGAATGTGTGAATGAATCTGAGAATTATGCAGCACACATTCATAATAAAAAATTATCAATGTCACTGTTCAAAGCGCACGAGGTGAGGTCCAAGCGAGATCCAGAATTTCTGTGTGTTTCCTTTGATCTTCAAAAAGTTTTAAACACTCCCCGCGGTGATAACATGTTACTTTATTACACCCGAAAGTACTCTATGTACAATTTTACTCTCTATGAAAGTGGAACACGTAATGGGTATTGTTACTTGTGGGGTGAGTCAGATGGAAAACGGGGTGCAAATGAAATTCGTTCAAATGTGTTTGCATACTTGAGTGAATTAGAAATTAGAATGCCTGAAGTTAATGTTGTTTCACTATTCTGTGACAGTTGCCCTGGACAAAATAAGAATAGACAAATGCTTGTGATGCTGCATCATTTTGTGCAAAGATCAAAATCTGTACAAGAAATCAGTATAACCTATTTGTTACCAGGACATACATACATGCCAGCCGATTCGATGCATTCAGTTATAGAGTCAAACTACAGGAAGAAAATTATATGGGCACCAAGCGAATGGCCAACGATTATAACTAACAGCAGAATCAACCGACCTTATGAAGTGAACGTTCGAACTTACAAAGACTTCCAAGACTGGAAAGGAATACAAGAACTTTCATTAACCAGTGCATGTCAAATGCGAAGTGTACGCCGGGCAATTGTTCAGAAGAACGAAACACAAATTGCACTCTTCAACACTTACAACGATTCCGGATCGCCACAAAAGATTCGTGTGAAAGATACAAGACGAATGCCATCGAGTACTTCAACTTTCTCAGTAAAAACGGTTTACACATCACGGTTAGCGGTGAGTGAAGCCAAAAAGAAAGACCTGGTTGCACTGTGTAAGAAAAAGGTGATTCCGTCCCGATACCACAGCGAATTCCTTAATTTACCTTCAAATAACGCGGTTGAAGACAGACTACAGGATGAAGAAAGTCTTGAAGATTAAATCTATGTTATTGCTTTTGAATTGTGTTATTTGTGTGCCTTTTTGCTGAATTCTCAGACTCATTTATTACCATTACATTAACTAATTTTATGATTAACATTTAATTCTTCATGATCTCAAAGTGAAATAAAAGAAACTAAGGAATGTAAGCCTATAGTTGTTATTGTTGTATCCCTCAATGATATCTGAAAGTAGACCGGTCAAATGTTGTAAGCCACAAATTTGAATAAAATCAATGCCCTAAAAATAATTCAGCAGCTATAACACATAGTTAATAGTAAAAAACTACTTTCTGTAGTGTTGGAAAAGTAACTGGTCTATTTTTTTTCTAATTTAAGGTGAAACTGTCTTAGTTATGCATTTTTTTCAAACACTGTAAACTTGTAATTTTGAGGGTTACAACCTTTTACCTTTCTACCGTCGATTCAGCAAAATAGTAATAATAATAATAATAATAATATCGTATGGCCTCGGGTGCCTGGTGCAAGCTTTGCTATTTGACACCCAGAGGGTAGCTTGCATGTCGAATTTCGTAGTTCCTTGACTATGAAAGTCAAGGAGGTTAGATGTTAGATATCTAATCTCCTTGATCACAATAGCGCTTTCTAGTAGAGAAATGAGGAACTTTGTGTTGGCGGAAACTCCCGAGATTAATTTTGCCATTATGAACTCGGCCTACTGAATTCAAATGGGTTCTTTGACATGCCAACATCGTATGACATGCGTATCGTATTTTTGCCGCCTTTCAAAAATCACTTACCACGGTCAGGGGCGAACCTGCAATCTTGGGGTTAGTAGACCGACACGCTATCCACTCACCCACCGTGGCAAGCTAGCAAAATAGTGATATGCATCAACATAACACTGGATGAAAGTATTTTTTATTATACCAGTAGGACAATAACTAATCATAAAGGAACTTTCCAGATGGGAATTTAGTTTGTATAATAAACTTCCCTCAACCCTGACATCCATTAGCAGTTTATAAAGAATTTTAAGTCAAAATTGATGGCATTTTTGTTGTCACATTGCTTCTATTGAATACCTATCATACAGTCATTCTGGCTAGAGCTGTATGTAAAAAAAATATGCACTCTTGTATGATATACAATTGAATCGGTCGGAGCTGAAAAGCTTTAAGTCAAAAATGGTCATTTTTGAAAGAAATAGTATTCTGAAGTATTGACCCAAGGGCCTTGGAACGGCATAGGAAAGCGTTTAGTCAGCCTGCTGTTTAAGCCAAAAACCACTGCTACATGTAGTGCGATCAAAGGAGAAAAGCTGCTTTAATGTTGGCCGTACTGGAAGATTCCCGCGTGTTACAGTGCTATAGTAAATTACATTTGTACAGGGTTTAGGTGGTTATTAAGTTACAAATACATTTTTAAATAAAATATCATGTGAAATATTAATTCTAGATAGCATTATGCCACCCTAAACTGACCACGGAGCTGAAAGGCATTAAGTCACGTTTCAAAATTGATTTGACATTTTTGTTTATTAAATTAAAATTGGTATTCCGCTAACACAAATATAACCTGAATAGTTGATTCACAACATGACTAATATAGTGTGTTTGTTGAGTTCTGCTCTGTGAATGTCATTTTATCTGTCTCCTGAATAGTAGTGAAAACTGACTTAATGCTTTTTAGCTCTGGCCGATTCAATTGGAGAAGATAATGTTAAAGTCCATGCTCAATTCCTTAAAATACTTACAGAATCTCTGAAAGTTTCCTGATCTGATATTGTTTTTATTTATTTTCCATGCAAATTTGTTCTAATATAGGTAATTGGGTATATATGGAAATAAATTTAAGATAATTTTGCTTTTGTGGGCTATTTTGGCCAAAAACTCAATAAACATTATCACATTTCTTCTTCATCGAGGTATTCTGTGCAAATGAACGTAGAATGGTTCAAACAAACAAAAAAGCCATTTTGTGTTCTGGCTAATATCATCGTATAAATACAAAAACTGATTTCTTCTCTATCCTTACTGTATATAAACTTTAATATCTTACAGTACATTGTCAATCACTGTATGTGCAGATAAATGTATCTGTACATGCTTCTACATCCTCAATCATTTACATGGTGTAATGGGGATTAAAATAAATAATGAGTCATACAAGGCAAGGTGAAGGGTCAGATAGCTTGCCATTACTTTTATCACTGAGCCAATGCAGGAGCGCTGACCCTATGAGTAGCACCTTTGACAATATCCACAGGTACAAGCTGTGCCCAAATGTCTTTACTAGGATTAACCCATTTCATAAATGAGACAAAGAAAAGCCACTTTGTGCTCTGGCCTATATCATCACATGAATGCAAAAACACTGATTTCATCTGGAGGTGACAATAGAATAAAATAGAAATGAAGCACAAGATGAAAATATATATTTAAAAAGAAATATAAGTCATGTATAGTCATTTCTTTGCTTCATGGTGAGATGGAGAAGTTAGTTATTGAGGTTTCAAGGGGCAGAACAGCGAGATCATCTGCCCCAGAAGAGATGGAGAAGTTAGATATACCTCATCCACGGAATCTGTGAAGTAGGTTTGCGCATGACATCACACGGAGGAAGTGAAAAGAGAATTCGATGGGCGGAGCTTCGCAGCCCAGTCCTTGCGAGAGTTGTTTGAAGGCAAGGTCGCGCCACCCACCTGCGCTAATTATTCAGTGGCATCGCGCCTCATTTGACCAGTCAGCCGAGTCACTCCTGTGTGCAGACTACGTGTTCTCACACTACCACTTCGCAGATTGCTTCGACGGAGTTTAGCAGCGAGGTAATCTGCTCCAGAAGAGATGGAGAAGGCTACAGTAGAATGGAAAGTAGATGGTGTAAGGAACAGAGGTAGAGACCTCTTGCCTTCTGGAATCATCAGCTGAAAAATAATGGACTCTCCCTAAGCAAACACTTAACTTAACATCGGATAAAGACATGGCAGAAGAAAATTATAACAGTATGATTTCCCATTCGTTGGTACCACTACACCCCAAAGAGGGCTATGAAGATGTAGGACTAGTATGGAATGGTTTTTGACCATCACACCACTGCCTTCACAGGTAGTCATTCATGCCATCGACCAAGGAGAAAAGAACCAAAAGAACTGGTTTCAACCGTTCCTCTATAACCAAGAGGTCAAAAGGAGTATGTTGGAGGATTATAACATTAAGAGTTGTTGGACTGTTAGTGTGAATGCCCACATATAAAGACCATGGTGCGTATGGGTGCGGAGTATATTTTTGTAAATCATTTTCGTGTCCAACTTTCTCATCTTACAACTGTCTCAGAATCAGTACCCAAGAGGACTGCCATCAGAGCGGGGGTCTGATGCTCCCCACCACACTGTATTGTTCATGTCTATGTGTGGATTGTCCTTGTTGAACCAAGCACCTCGTGTTATGACATGTCCACGACCAAACATAGATCTAGCAGAATGATCCACAGGCCAGACTACCTTGTGACCTCTGGATTCCAGCTCCTTTGCCACGGACTCGGGAACTTCTTTCTCTAGGTACAGGGGCCTGGGCTGTCTGAGCCTGAAACAAGTTATAGATAGCTTTGAAGCCATTTTTCAGTGTTGGCATATTGACAATTTATAGAGACAGTCAAAATTCTTGAATGAAAGGGGCTAAAATTCTCGGTTAATGAGAGGAAAAATTATTGAGTGAATTTGAAAATTTCTTGAGTGAAACTGAATTTTTCACAAGGCTTTATTAAGTTATTATGTCAGTAATAATTAGTTATTGAGAGTTGTACGCAGACAACAGTTCTAAGAAACATAATATTATTTAACTTACAAAGTTGTACGTAGACAACAGTTCCAAGTTTGTCATTGAAAGGTTCGTTCTTATATTTGTCAGCACACACGGGAACTGTAAAATATAACGATAGTCTTATTCCTCTCCTATAGCGTCTGCCACCTATCAGGTCGTTTATGAACCATTTCAACTCAGCGACAACATTCCAAACCTTGTTGATTTTTTCAGATATGACAAGGCAGAAAACAATTCTGTTTTGGAATTTGGTCAATAAATATTATGAAAAAACAATCTAAAATTTTCAGATTCAGTTTATTTATTAATTGCTGAAAAATTCATTTTTTTCCCCACGAATTACGACAAAAAAGATGCTAAATTTGTGAGTCATATATTTTTCACGAGTATTCCGTGAGTTGAAACATGTAAATATATGATATTTTTTTATGTAAAACATGTTCTAAACCAATTTTTATTTGTTTTAATTTTTTCGTGATTTTGCGAGTCACGAATTTTGACCATCTCTAACAATAAATTGCAACTGTCTGGCTGTGGAATATATTTTTGTACATAAATCCCAGTAATTGGGATTATATTGTGTTGACCAACTGAAAAGTTGCAATATCAATTGAAACAAGCTATGCACAGGTGAGCTTCACTCCACCTGCACAAAAGCACACTTACACTTACACTTAATTCCTGCCGCTCCTTCCGGAGCATAGGGCCTTGGCGAAATTTCTCCACGCAGTACGGTTCCTGGCCATTCTCTTCACTTGACTCCAGTTCTTGTCCACCTCTGCAATTTCATTTTCGATCATCCTCTTCCAGGTCTTCTTAGGTCGACCTCGCTTCCTGGCGCCTTGAGGATTCCAGTCTAGCGCCGCCCTCTCAATAGCTCCGTCCGGCTTCCTTAGAGTGTGACCAATCCAGCGCCATTTCCTCTCCTTGATCTGGATGCTAATCGGTTGTTGATTGGTGATGGTCCAAAGATCTTCATTTGAGATTATGTCCGGCCACCTCACATTCATGATGCGACGCAGACATCTGTTAATGAACACCTGTAGCTGGTTGTTGATCGGTTTTGTGACTTTCCACGTTTCACAGCCGTAGAGAAGAATCAACTTTACGTTGCTATTGAAAAGGCGGAGCTTGGTCTTCCTGGAAATGTTTCTTTCTCCAGATGGGGTAGAGCTGGACAAAGGCACCATTTGCCTTCCTGATACGGCTTCGAACATCTTCCTCTGCTCCCCCATCATTTGTGACTATACTTTCAAGGTAGAGGAAGGACTCAACTCGCTCAATGTCCTTTCCGTTGACTGTCAAACTAGTCGTGATGTCAGAATTTATCCTCATCTCTTTGGTCTTGTTAGTGTTGATCATCAGTCCTGCACATTCTGCTTCTCTCTGCAACCTCCCCAGCTTATCTTCTATGTCTCGGTACCGTTGTGCCATAAGACAAATGTCGTCTGCGAAATCCAGATCTTCAAGCCTGTCATTTATACCCCATTGAATACCCCTCTTACGTCCTCCCATTACCTTCTTCATCACACTATCCAGGACCAACAGGAACAGAGTGGGGGAAAGGACACACCCCTGTCTCACTCCGGAACTGACCTTTATCTTTTCTGCTAATTTGCCTTCGTGAAGAACCTGGCACTCGTACATCTCTTCCATGATTCTGATGATCTTTGTTGGAATTTTATATTCCTCGAGGGTCTTCCACATGATTCTTTGATTTACGGAGTCGAAGGCTTTCTCGAAGTCAACAAATGTGAGGTAAATTGTATTCCGCCACTCCACACTCTGCTCCAGGATGATTCGGAGGGTGTTGATGAGATCCACACAGCTGCGATGTTGTCGAAATCCAGCCTGTTCCTTCCGAAGCCTTTTTTCTACGCAGTCTTTTATACGATTCAGGATGACTCTCGCCAGCACTTTGCTTGGAATGGACAGCAAGGTGATACCCCTCCAGTTGTTACAGTTTGTGGTGTTCCCTTTCTTCGGCAACTTGACTATCAACCCCTTCTTCCAGTCGGTTGGTATTTTCTCCTCCTTGCACAAAAGCAGCAAGAAGAATTTGTCACCAACATGATAATGTTAGAACATTTTGTGTTCATAGTTCAGTCTCCTTACATCTCACTTCTCTGTCCACCTTGTTACTTGTATATTTAACTATTTTTGGAAAATTAGTAGTCAAATACAATTACTTACAAGTGGACTAAGGCAGTAGTTTTCAACATTGAGTGGACCATGGCTTGGTTATTTTGTTTTGAAAGATTTGGAGGCTCAGTCCTGGTGGAAATGTGGAAATGTTTTCATCATTTTTATACAGCTGTTACCAAATTTTACATATTATTCCAGAGGTCAAGTATTAGAATCATTTAAACAAGTCTATATAGGAAAACACAACAAGGTGAACATACAATTAACAGGCAGGAAAGGAGGATAGAAATGTTACCAGTTATGATACATTGCTTAATATTCTCAATTTTATGTCAAAATGCATAAAAGTTTGATAAATCAAACACTACTAACAAGCAAATGAAGCTTATCTCAGAAGGGAGAGAAAAAGAAAACCTTTTTCATATGATTTGGGACCTCCTGATATATTTAATTATTTCGATACAGCCATTCAGAAGTTTGACATCTGGTGCTACGCTTGTGTCGTATTTACCCAAATCGGTGGAGCTCCAGCATTTCATTAATTTCTGTCTAAACTTTGTTGATTACTTCGTTTAAATTTGTGAAGTTTGCACTTTGTCACTCCTCGTCGTACCTACTCAAGCTGTTCTGCAGAGAGAAGTTTTTTGGTGTTGAGAAGCATTAAAGACGACCTCCTGACTACAATGGAATAAATTAGACAGAATCATTGCCATATTTCAGTGTTGGCATATTGACAATTTAGAGACAGTCAAAATTCTTGAATGAAAGGGGCTAAAATTCTCGGTTAATGAGAGAAAAATTATTGAGTGAATTTGAAAATGGTTGACAACCTAGAAGACACGTGTCTGGCTCAACAGTTTGTAAACAAAGATTGATGGCAATCAACGTCTTTTGCTAGACGTCGACAAATGTTTTGCATTCATATTCTGATTATATTTTGTATTTTAATTAGAAATAAGAAATAAAAATCATCTTTGTATTTTTAAAATATAGCTTTAGGCCTACATTTCAAGCTTTAAACCCTTAAACTAAAAGAAACATCCCTGATAGGTAGGCAACTGCAGTTTATAAATAGCAAGGAGCAATATTCCTGGATACCTCACTGAATTTTGGAGATATTTCTCCATTGACTCAACAGTTCTAAAAAAGATCACAGTGTTGGACCTTAAAAGGATATATCTTCCTAAATTTTCAAATGCAGTCCTTTTGCAAACATCAATTGTGAATGGCACTCTTTATATTTCAGATTTCCAACCCCTCGTCCACGCCGTGGGAGACGGGCAACGGCACAAAGTAGGGGATTGCCTGTAGGTGCGAAGTACAGTGGGGAATTTGTGTGCCCCGGGACCGTTACGGTAGCTGTAAAGGTCCTACAGGTACCCTGAAGAGTGATGGCTAACGGGGCTCTGGTGAAGCTACGATAGGCCCAGCAAGCCAGTAGTGGATAAGACTTTTGCTTTCAAGAAGGGAACAGGCCTCGGACAGGACAGATACAATGGACGACAACCTAGCTGTGATCATGGACTACGATTCAGAATGCTGAATATACAAACATCGACTGGGAAGGTGGAGAAGATGGTAGATATGATGGAAAGAAAGAAGTTGGATCTGCTGGGGCTGGCAGAAACAAGGTGGAAGGGAGAAGGAAGGAGAGAATTGAGAAAAGGCTGTAGACTATATTGGAGTGGGAATGAGGATGGAAAGAGGAATGGAGTGGGTGTGGTAGTGAGAGATGGGTTAAAAGAAGAAGTGGTGAGAATAAGTGACAGGATGATGAAGGTAAAAATATCACTGAAAAGAAAGTCTGTAGAGGTACTAATAGTGTATACCCCACAGGTAGGCTGCACTGCTGAAGAGAAACGAGATTTTGAAGAGGAAATGCAGAAACAGGAGGGAGGGAAAAATGTGATTATAATGGGAGATTTAAATGCGCATGTTGGAAGGAAAAGACGAGGGTATGAAAATGTGCTTGGACAAGAGGGTTGGGGCAGTCGAAATGAGGAAGGGGAAACTTTGTTCGATTTTTGTAAAAGGAATGGCTTGTTGGTGGGAAACTCCTGGTTCAAGAAAAGAGAGAGCCACAAGATTACTGGAAACTCCTGGTTCAAGAAAAGAGAGAGCCACAAGATTACCTGGTATAGCAATGACCTGAGTAGAAAGTCGGAAGTTGATTATATCCTGTACGATAGTGATAAGAATAGAAACATCATAGACATCAAGGTAATTCCATCAGAGGCCTTGGATAGTGACCACCGACTGTTGGTAATGAACCTGAGAGGGACCTAGGATAAGAAAGGGGCAGAAAATCAGGATAGACTGATAAGGGTATGGAAGTTCAGAGGTGAAGAAAACAGGGTAGAATACCTAAGAATAGTGAAGGAAAGCATCCCAAATGATGAACTGAAAACAGTAGAAGAGGAATGGGGTAGATTCAAAAGGACACTAGTAAGGGTGGCAGAAGCAGTATGTAGAAGGACAAGCAACAAGAAGAGATGGAAAGAAACTCCATGGTGGAATCAGGAAACAAAAGATATAGTGCCTTTAGGGTGTGGTTCCAAAATAGGACAATAGAGACAAGAAAGGAGTATGGTACCAAATACGAAAGAAGGAAGTGAAAAAAGTGGTGGCTGAGGAGGGAAGAGTGGACAAGGATGATGGAGGAGGATAGTGAAGGTACCAAAAAGGTC
This sequence comes from Meconema thalassinum, assembly GCA_946902985.2. Lineage (NCBI taxonomy): Eukaryota > Metazoa > Arthropoda > Insecta > Orthoptera > Tettigoniidae > Meconema > Meconema thalassinum. The sequence continues at coordinate 186,192,558 of OX336393.1, forward strand.
CTATATGGGATGGTTAAAAGTAAGAGGACTACGTTCGAATGGTGAACAAAAGTGGTCGAGAAGTAGGGAATAAGGATGAACTGAAGATCATGTAGAGGGAGAACTTTGAAGAACTCTTGAACCGGAATGGTGACCCTGATGAAGAAATAGAGGAACTGGGAACAGAAGAGGACTTAACATGGAGGGAAGTGGAGGATGCAGTGAGGAAGATGAGAGGAGGGGTGTCACCAGGAATAGAAAAGGACAACATGGAGGGAAGTGGAGGACGCAGTGAGGAAGATGAAAGGAGGGAAGGCACCAGGTATGGACGAGATAAGTGTAGAGATGCTGAGAGCGGCAGGAGAGGTGGGGATGCAATGGCTATATCGAGAAATGAGAGCTGTATGGAAAGAGAGGAGAACCCCTGAGGATGGAAGAAGGGAATAATTGTCCCAGTCTTCAAGAAAGGTAGCAGAAAGGAGTGCAAGAATTATCGGGGAATTACATTGATTAGCCATTGTGCGAAGATCTTTGAGAAAGTTTTGGAAAAGAGAATTCGGGCAAAAATAGAAGGAAAGATGAGAGAGGAACAACATGGCTTCAGAGCAGGAAGGTCCCCAGTAGATCTAATTTTTGCTATAAGACAGTTGCAGGAAAAACATTATGATTTTGGAATAGACCTACTGATGGCCTTCCTAGACATTGAAAAAGCATATATATAGTGTACATAGAAGTAAGGTATGGAAGGCTTTGGAGAAGAGAGGAGTAGGAAATCAGGCTATATGGAGGATAAGGGAAATGTACAATGTAAGTATAAGCTGTGTGAAAGTAGGAGGAGAGAGATCAGATTGGCTGGAACAGAAGAATGGCTTGAGGCAAAGAAGTGCACTTTCACCGCTACACTTCATTGTAGTGATGGACGATATAATGACCAGAGTGGCGGAAGTGATTGGCGAAAGAAGGATAAAAGTAATGGTGTTTGCAGATGATTTGATGATCTTGGAAAACAAGGAGGAGGAAGTACAGGAGCAGTTGGATGTATGGGAAGAAATAGTACATGGATATGGGATGAGGTTTAGCATAAGCAAAAGTGAGTGGATGATCACAACCAGGAAGAAGGAGAGAGTCACAACGGGAATAACAATTGGTGGGAAAGAATTGAGGAAAGTAGAGGATTTCAAGTATCTGGGAAGCATGATACAAGAAAATGGAAGAAACGACAGAGAAATAAATGAGCGGGGGAGGCAAGCAGAATTATTCAGGAAAAGTGTTAGGAGCCTGGTATGGAGTAAGGATGTCCCTCAAAACAGCAAAACGTATGCCTCAGAGACTTGGGTTATGAAAGGAAGGGAGCAAAGCAGAATACAGGCTAGTGAGATGAAATTCTTGAGAAGCAGTATTGGAGTGACAAAGATGGACAGGTTAAGAAATTAGAAGATCAGAGAATTAGTCAAGGAGGGAGCATTACAGGATAGGATAGAGAAACCAAGACTTAAATGGTATGGGCATGTTAAGCGAATTGATGGGAGGAGGATACCCAGGAAGATACACGAGATGAAAATAGAGGGAAAAAGACCAAGAGATACGGTAAGTGGCTGAAGGGTGTGGAGGACTGCGAACTGTTCAAGATGATGATGATGATTATGACTCTTTATATTTCAGATAACCCAGACATTTGGGAAGTACAGGACCAAATGAAGCTCTTACATCATTCACTAGCTTCGTGTGTACAGGAAATTATAGTATTATTGTAATTTTGCCACTTGGGACTATGTCCCCATTTGCAAACAAATATGCCGATTGGTGGCGCGAATCAGCATGTATGTAGCAGTTCATGTGATTTGTGGTAGACACTGTGTCCTAGGGAACCATTTGCTTTCTATATAAAAATAACCAAGAAAGGTAGCCTATGCATCCTCTCAACTTCATCTCCATGATGAGATTGATTGTAGGATGCTGCTGATGTAGGTGGTTTATGAAGTTATTTTACCAGCACTTTCCATCTACATCGTGAATAAATAATGCATATACTTCCAACAAAAGAATACAATTTTTAAAGGACATGTTGAATTTTTTAATAAATTATACATGTCAGGATATTTGTTAGCTTATCATGCCACTTAGTGATGTGGTATACACGTTTACTTACTGTGGTTCATCATCAATAGCAATATAGAAACGTGGTATGTCCAGAGCTTGTTGAGGATCCAGTCCATATTCAATCATACTGAGTAAGACCTGCATCAACAAAAAGTAATGACCATTAGAACAGATGCTGCTGCTTTGGAGTGTTGGGTCATTGAGGACTGATTTATAACCCAATTGTTTGGTTATCGATCCTCATGATTTTAAAGTGGCAGAACAACAATCTTTGCTGAAACACAGATGATTAGAGGTATGTGAAAATCCCAAATGTAAATTTCCTTATGTCTCACATCTTTGTATTTATTGATTTGTACCCAAAGTAAACAATACTGCAATAAATATGAAAACAAACTCAAGAGATTACTACAAAATTTTTAGCAAACAACTACAAAGATATCAACCTCCAACATTAATGTTAAAAGACAAAAATGGCAAGTTAGCTCATAGTAATAAAAGAAATACAGGAATTTTAGCAGAAACATTCAACAAGTTGCTAAATTGCGAAGATCCACCAGAACTGCTCCAAATAAATACAGACACCACTATTAAAACACCATCAGAAAACATAAATCCACCCACAATCCAAGAAGTCTACAAAGCGCTGAGAGAGCTCAAAAACTACCAAGCGAGTGGAGAAGATCAAACATTTGCAGAATTGTGGAAATATGCAGCAGAACCAGTAAAGATTTCATTACACCAATACATAGTGAACATTTGGATCAAAGAAGAACTGCCAGACCATTGGACTACTGCTATAATACATCCATTACACAAGAAAGGAGAAAAATCAAATCCTGACAACTATCGAGGAATTTCCCTTTTGGATATCACATATAAAATCATGTCACGAATTCTATATAATCGTTGTAAAGATCAATTAGAACTGGAAATAGGAGAATATCAAGGTGGATTTCGGCCATGGCGAAGCTGCCCTGAACAGATAATCACCTTAAAATTAGTAATGGACTACTACAAACGTAGACAAAAACAGCAAGTCATAACCTTCGTAGACTTCAAAAAAGCTTATGATTGTATACATAGATCTTCATTGCTGAAAATACTAAGGAATTTCGGACTTCATCCCAAATTAATAAAAATTATAAAACTAACTCTAACAAACACCAAATCTAAAGTAAAATTCAGAGGAGAAATATCTGAACCGTTTACGATTAAAACAGGATTAAGAAAAGGAGATGGTTTATCGCCTCTACTTTTCAATTGTGCTTTGAAATATGTAATGAGGGAATGGTACAGGGAAAAATCCTAGGAACATAAGAATTGGAACCAAGAAAGATCAAATAGACTTAAATTGCTTGGGATTGGCTAATAATATTCAAGAAGCCAGAAATCAAATAATAAGCCTACAAAATATAGCACAAAAAATTGGACTTCAGATCATTTGAAAAGACAGAGATAATGGTGGCAAATCCACTTGTAATCAATCACATAACAGTAAATAACAAGAAAGTTAAAATAGTGAAGCAATTTAAATACTTAGGAGAAATTATAACTTACAACTTGGATGAGAAACCTGCATGGCAAGAAAGAACTAATAAAATGATAAAAGCCCAAAAATTAACATGGTCTACATATACAAGAAAATGTCTATCAGTCGCAACAAAATTAAAACAGTACAAGACGGTGGTTCAACCAGAGGTGACCTATGGAAGTGAAACTCTTTTTAAAGTTACTCAGAAAAACAGAATCGACAAAATTTTAAAAGTAGAAAGAAGAATAGCTAGAACATGCATAAATAAAAAATATCAGAAAGATGGACAGTGGCGGATAGTACCAAATGAAGTGGTATACAGAGAACTGGAGCCCATCACTGATACTATTCGGAAGAAACGGCTTTCTTTCTTTGGTCACATCATGAGGACACCAGAAACCAGGTTATCTAGAAAAATTGTAGTGAAACTTTGGAATATGAAACAACAAGTAGGATGGATTAAGGAAATTAGAGAAGATATGAAAGAATTGGAAATAACCTTGGATGACTTGCAAAACAAAACAACAAAATTAAAAAAAACTGAGAGATATAAAAATAAGATTTCAGGCTAAAATAGACAAACATAATACAGTAAAAAGGGTATTTACAGATGAGGAACGCCTGAGAAGATCAGAGCGAATGAAGAGCTACTGGGCGACTCGGAAAGGAAACTTACTGAAGAAGAGGACCAAGAAATGATTGACTGAAGTGGTCCAATGAGGCCATAAAAGCAGAAGAAGAAGAAGAAAATATGAGTTAATAGGCTACTTTTATCCACAAGTTTCAAACACTGAATATCATTTCAAAAGCCTGTTTGTACCAAGTCACTGGGTTAGAAAGTTTAGAACCAAAAATTGCCACTGTGCCTGCAGTTTTTTTTCGTTTTTTTTTTCTGCATGTCCACTCCATCCATTGCATGTGATGACACACTCGACTGTAAGTCACATGTATCTCTCAAGTTAACAGCCGTGGGGCTGGTTTGCAGCAACTCGCCAATCTTCTCTATTCTCCACCAGCCTCTTCAATTTGTGATATGATTTTGTGTTCGTGTCTGTCTTTATCTGTGTGATGTATGCAAGTGGTGGTCTTCATCTTGTGTTTTCCCTTCTAACATCCCTTCAATGACTCTTGCTAGCAGGCTATTATGTCTGAGAATATGTCCCAACAAATTAGCTCTTCTTGTTTTCAGACTCTTCATGAAGCTTCTACTTTCTCCTCCTCTTCATTTGTCATTATGTTCTATCCAACTGATCTTAAGCATTCTTCTCTAGCACCAAGCCTCAAAAGCCATCAACTTCTTCTCTTCTGACACGTAAACAGCCGATAATGTGATCGTAAAACACGCATCCACTCCGTTCACTATTAAAGGTTACAATATTTTCTGCATGCCCCTTGCATTTTCCTGGGGGAATTTTGAATGCAAATATTATTACCCTTCACTGCTGAAGTTTTATTGGGAATTCAGTGCACTATGTCACAGAGATTTTCAAATGTTTTTTCTATTGAAAGAGGTGAGTTATGGACTCACAAGTCTTATTGAAGTGACAAGGTGTTGTGGTTATCAACAGTGTATGATGGAGCAGTACAATACTTGGGGTCCCACTTGCTCTGTGGATAACTAATAACTGAATTATTTTAAGCATCATAATCCTTGCCAATTATTTTATTTTATTTTCACTAGAAGTTTTCGGAAACATTTAAAACAACCATGACTGTATTTATACTCATACATTAAGAATTATGAAATTTACTGTGTATTCATAATAAAAACTTAGAAGAATAGGCATATACAGTAGTGTGTTTGACTGCTGTTTCATTATGATTTGAAATAAACCATAAAAACCATATTGGTTTACTAGTTGGCTTACAAATATTCAGATAACAAAGTATTTATTTAAACCGCATATTACACATCTTAAAATTTTAAAAATGTGTAATAGTATTGAATAGTCAGTTTAAATATTTTGTCATAAGAAAAAAGTTAATGTGTAATGCATTGACCATGTGGTTTAATTAAATATTTTTTAAATCAGAATATTTATGTTTTCCATTTGGCTGCCAGTAACATAAAGACCTATATTGATTCATAGGAAAATGAAAGCAAAAGGAAATGGAGTTACAGTTCTGTCCATAAACATTAAATTATTTATTATGCTGTAAATGAAATTCCTTCTCAAATGTTCCCCCCCCTCAGATGAAACATACCGGTATTGGACTTAATTTCAGTTTATATATGAAAACACAACACAGTGGACATGACAGTCAATCAGTGCTGAGGAAAGAGAGGATAGCAACACAAATGAAGGACAAACACACAGACAGAAGGAGAGATGAAGGGAAAAAGGGCAAGGATAATGCCCTCAGCTGGACACACCATCATATTTAAAGGTGGGCAATCATTTTGACCTCCCGTCTTAGGGTGGGAAGCAATCAGTACTCCGGTCACTTCTTGAGCATTGCATTGAAGAGCTATTGACTGGATTGTGTCACCGATGCCCACCTTTAAAGATTACAGTGTATATGGGTCTGGACATTATCCCTGTTCTTTCTGTGTGTTTTTCCCTTTTATTTCTTCCTCTACCTATACCTGCCTCTCATTGTGTTTGTCCTTCATCAATATTTTTATCCTCTGTTTCCTGTTCATGATGTTCTATTTTAATTGTAATACCTAGCTGTAAGTTGTTGTATTCATAGAATTAAGTTTTCATATTGTGATAATAGGGTAAGGTGTGAATAGTTGTCCAATAAGATTGTATCTCTTAAGATCTATTATTATAATATGTTATAAAGTTATTGTATTTGTAATATATCTGTAAGTCCTTTTATTTTATAGATGTAATTTCTGACATGTCCTATATCAAAAATGTATTGAAAATGAAAATCCACAGCCTGCTTCCAGTCTCCGACCGGGTCAGGAAATCAAAAATGTATTGTATACATGTAATTAATCAAGTGGATAAATAAAAATCTAATTTAATCTGATTGGAATTCATTACTTGTAGTGAATTCAGATGAGAACTTTTCTTTCTGTTTACATTATCCCTTCCACAGTGCACAATCCACTTACTGTACTGTAGTCAGCAAGTCTTGTGCAGCGGTCTTCAACTTATTCATACTTCAGTGCCCCATGACTCGTCTTGCCACTCTCTTTAGTCACTGTATCTTTGTTCATCTATAAAATATACTGAAAATGTGCGTCATTACAGTGGATTATTTTGAATGAATTCATTTTAAAACACACACACATTCAATTGAATTTTCTTGATGTCTTTCAGTGCATGAGAGACGAGAAGTGTTTGGAAACTAAAACTTGTCTGTTGTGGGAGACTTCCCATGAACCAATGTATAGCTGTAACGTGTGTTACAATCCAATAGGAAGCTAACTAGAACGTGTATTAGCTTCCACCAGCGAACATAGAGAGGTAACAGTAGCTAGCATCGGTCCACTGAAGTATGGCTGCTCCACATTGATTATTCAGAGAAACTCATACCAGCATTATTAATCTCTCGCATTTTAACAAATCTTCTTGCAAATGAAAATAAACATACTATTTCTTAGCTGTGTACCTTTTCAATGCCATAAACAGAACAAGATTCTATGCCCAAGATAGCGTGTTCAAACCCGGCCGAAGCCGTTGGATTTTTTAAGAGCGTTAAAAATCCCTCAGTATGCCTTCCTTCGGAAGGGAAGTAAAGCCGGTGGTCCCATGTCATAGAGTTATGGCATGTTTAAGAACCTTCCACTAATTACACCTGTGTGAAGCTAAATTGTATAGGTTAAGTATGTAAACAACGCTCTTAGGATCCTACGTTCGTTGCCAAGAGCCGACTGCGGTGGCGTCTAGTAGCTAAGTTCTGAACAAGGCCTAGTAGTCGTTGACGGTGGTGTTTGGAAGCAAAAGTAGGAACTATTTGAAAAATTCAAAGTTGCAGTCCTTACTTGAATTTAAAAAAAAAAACAGATACACACACTAATATAGCCATCACAATTAACACCGGTTATCAGACACATTCTACACACACCCAAAGTACACGGAGCTACATGACCGCGTTGTCGCAGCCCCTAAACTGAGGAACCAACCAACCAAACAGAACAAGAGAACATTAATTATATTCACAATTTTATTTATTTTCTACTCAATTATTGTTTTTGTTGGGTAGATATTAATTTTTCATTAAAACGTTTACAATGTGTTACAACAGGGAATGATTGTGAGATTCTTTTCTCCGTAGTATTTACTGAATTTTATGGCCGAAGCTTTTGGGTGGTTCAAAGTGACAAGAATTCAGTGTCAATATTTGTAATCCTCAGGCTTTGGCCTCGATTTGGTGTGAAATCCATTGTCTATTGTCCTAAAGGAGAGGGGGTTTAAAGGGATCGTTCCTTTGTGTATTTTTACCGTGCTATTTTGAAGGGTCATTTGTAAAATTCACCATAAAACAGCGATGATTTAAAGATTCCTGACAAGAAACTGCTAAATGGAATACCGGTAATATTTTATCAGTAAGGGTAAATAGAAATTCGTCTTTCTGTATTGACTTTTTCCATTGTGCTCTCAAACCAAGCTTTTCCTTTTTCTGAATAACCTTCAATTAAAATTAGAGAAATATTTATGTCCATAGAAATCACACATAGAACATAAACTAACAGATTTTTCTTAGAAATATTGATTACAAATACCTAGTTACTTTCCTCTGAAATGTGATCTTTCCAGTTACAGTTTCTTTCTCCTTTTTTTTTTACATATTATGTGCATACCCAAGGGCAATTCACTGCCCCATTTTCTTAATTAATGCAGCCAAAACCACTCAACACAATATACATGAACGTTAGCTAACTAAGGTGTCACGCTCGACAGAATTCCAGGGCTAGCGGGGCATCGTTCCTGTTATGTATGCTTTTGTGTTTGATGGCTGCCACCTAAGAGGCTTACAGCTAACTTGGCTGAATTTCCACTCTTCTTTCATATCCTTCAGGGGCCTACACAGTCCACCCCAACCTTTGAACTCAAAACCCGAACTTAATGTGTGCCAGAGGTTGGTCTTCAGTTATTTTCCCAACTCTTCCCAACCAATGCTAGAATCGTTTTTGTGACACAAGTAATAAACATAATATTGTCATCACTTGCAACACTAGCCACACAGGAGACTTAGACAGACAGACAAATAGGGATCTAGTGGCCGGTAGCAAAATTGTAATTGTTTTGGACAACTCAAACTGTAAGTGCTGACCTGACAATAGACCGTGTAAAATAAAACATGGTTCAATTTGAGGGTAAATTGTATTTCAACAGCAAAGTCGTTACTCTGTATAAGAAGTATAGAAATAACTGAAGCTTTGAAGAAAGAATGACAGGTTGGCCCAAAAGATGTAGAAGAAGGGTTTTGCATTCATTCATTGTTTGGTTTGTTGCCATTCTTAACTAAGACAAAGTGTATGCCTACAGATATGTATTCATGTGGTCATACGAATAAAATTGTTAACTCTATAATTAATTTCAAATCTGTCGTCTTAAGAAATAACAAGATTTACAATTATAACACAAGAAATGCCTCACAGCTGCACACTCAAACCACAAGAACAAAATGTGCAGCCAATGACTTTATTCAAGAATAAATAATTCTAATCTCAGGTATCTAAGCTCCTTCTAGAAATCATTACATACATGCTGGTATTTTTTTGTTCACTTCAAATGTTATATCATCATCATCATCTTGCACAGTTTCCAGCCACTGGCTGGGTATGTTTGGAACACAAGCCTCTCCAACGTCTTCTGTCTTCCCACCATCTCTCAGCCTCCACCCTTGTCCAGTCTCCTCCTCTCTCCTTCACGCATTATTCCACCCCCTTCAGCCACCTGTCTCTCGGTCTCTTTCCCTCCCACTTCGTCTTGTGTATCCTCCTGGGTATCCTCTTCTCATCCATTCCTTTTACATGTCCATACCATCTAAGTCTAGATTTCTCTATACCATCCTGTAATGGTTCCTCCTTCATTAATTCTCTGGTCCTCTCATTTCTTATTCTGCCCTCCATCTTTGTACCTCCAATACTGCTTCTCAAGAACCTCATCTCACTAGCCAGTATTTTGCTCTTCATCCTTCCTTTCATAACCCAGGTCTCCGAGGCATACGTCAGGATAGGGACATAGTACGTCCGATATATGTCTCACACTCCTCCAGAATGCTTCTGCTTGTCTCCCCCGCTCATTTATTTCTCTATCGTTTCTTCCATTATCTTGTATCAGGCTTCCCAAATACTTGAAACTCTCCACTTTCTTCAGTTGTTCCCCACCAACTGTTATTCCCGTTGTGGTTCTTTCCTTCTTCCTTGTTATGACCACCATCTCACTCTTATTTATGCTAAATTTCATCCCATATCCTTGTATTATTCCTTCCGACACGTCCAACTGCTCCTGTACCTCCTCCTCCATGTTTCCCCAAATCATCAAATCATCTGCAAACACCATTGCTTTCATCTTTCCTTCCCCAATTACTTGTGCCACTCAGGTCATTATGTCATCCATCACCACAATGAAAAGTAACGGTGACAGTGCACTTCCTTGTTTCAGTCCGTTTCTCTGTTCCAACCAGTCTGATCTCTCTCCTCCCACTTCACACAGCTCACGCTTCCCTTATACAACTCCTTTATCCTCCATTTTTCTACTCCTCTGTCCTCAAGGGACTTCCATACTTTGTTTCTGCATACACTGCATGCTTTCTTGATGTCCTGGAAAGTCATCAGTAGATCTTTTCCATACTCATAGTGCTGTTCTTGTAACTGCCTTACAGCAAAAATCAAATCCACTGTGGACCTTTCTGCTCTGAAGCCATGTTGTTCTTCCCTTTTCCCTCCTTCTATCCTTATCCTAATTCTCCTTTCCAAAACTTTCTCAAACATCTTTGCACAATGACTCATCTACTGGAAAAAGGGAATAATTGTCCTGATCTTCAAGAAAGGTAGTAGAACAGAATGTAGAGATGTTATACCAATATTATTAATAGATACATTTACTGATATTGTCTGTATTTCTCTTTTAACAGTACTGTATTTCCTTGTATATTCGTCCCCGTCGCATAATCGTCGCACCCCACTTTTCAAACACAAAAAATTGGTTTATAAATGTATATCACATAATCAGCATATTCGTATTTGTGCGCTGGTCGGTTGCACACGTTGCCGCGAGCTTATAACTTGGCCTGACTTTGTCAGAAGAAAGGAGTCCCTGCCTCTGTGCCTGTAGGCTATGACGCATGCTATGTGAGCGGTCATCATCATCGCCTAGCACATTCATATTTATGCGCAAATTGGTTGCACACGCTGCCGTGAGCTTATAACCTAACGTGACCTTGCCAGAAGAAAGTAATCTCGTCTATGTGCCTGCGGGATATGACCATGTTATGTGAGCAGCCAGCATCGTCAGTTAGCACGTTTGTAATTGTGCGCTGGTTGGGTGCACATGTTGCTGCAAGCTTATAAACTGACGTGACCTTGTCAGAAGAAAGGAGTCTGTCTCTCTGCCTGTAGGCTGTGACCCACGCAACACAAGCGTCTGGCCCACGGCATGCTAAACAGCGATTTCGCTCACCGCCAGTCCAGGGGATTGTTACCCATCGCTTCCACGAGTTGGTCTCAGAATGACGAGATTCAATAAGCCGCCGTACAAAGCACTGCCAACCCCAGGCCCGACTGCTATTGGTGGAAACTTATGCAAGGGACATCAGTCACTTCGGTGGAAACATCGCAACAGAGAGACCCGTGCAGGATGTTAACCATGTGGTGTTCACAATGAGAAAATACAAGAATTATACGATGATTTTGATGAAAGTGGAATACATGGGATTACATAATAAGCAAATAATAATAATAATAAGCATTCAATAACTAATAATACAGTATATTTTAAAAAAATTGTGTTTTTTTTTTCCTTCTTTCAACTTGCAGTAAATATTCTTTGCATAATTGTCGCACCCTGTTTTTCTTCCACAAATTTTAGGTTAAAAATATTTATTATACCATATTTATGAATTGCAGCCGAATGGCCATAGCTGGGTATTTTTAATTGAATGCCCGAGGGCTCCCAACAAGTTCAATTTTAAGTAGTTCCAACTTTGGCTACCAGATGCTACTGTCACTGACACCTAACGGCAAATGTTGGAACTTGGTAGAGCGTTCCTAAACATACAAATATAACCTAAAAATTTTGCTACACACTACCAATTGCAGTGGTAGGTTAAATATATGCGAGGAAATACGGTATAGTAATAAGTGTTGTCATTCACTACCTAATATATTGCGTATCGATCCTCCTGAGGCCATTGAAGTATTTGATTGTAAATACATTTAAAAAAATAATAAAATATATGGTAGTCTATACGATATTACTTTGAAATATAAGAAGTGACTGATACATATTTTTTCAAGTCTAATTACTCTTTTAAAAGCCTGAACTTGGTCCTAGTCTAAGATCCTGAGGATCTTCAGACCATTGTGAAGTAGTGAATGCCCTATTTATTTCATGTCATGGTAAGTGGTGTACTAGTTTATTGCTTTCTTGTTACAACCCTCAAGAGAGGGACACAGACAATGGACAAAATATCCCCAAAAACAAGGAAAGAAATAACCTTGTATTGCAAAGAGAAAGACTGTTACCTGAACTTGAGCTTGAGGCTGCATGAAACCACCCATGATCCCAAATGAAGTTAGCAGTTCATTGTCTGCAGTGCGGGTCACCATGCCAGGAATGATGGTGTGCTGTGATCTCTTCCTTGGAGCCAGAACGTTCTTCTGACTTGGGTCTAAGGAGAACAGAGCTCCACGGTTCTGTCAACAATATACACTTATTTTTATTAAATGGTCAAATACTCAGAGAAACGATGAAATTCCTGAGCAAACTGATTAAAGGGCTTTAATGATAAATTTGGCCACTAATTTTTAAATTTAAAATTAATTATTGATTAATATTATGACAACAATACGGTCTGATATTGTAACGTGTTTTTCGTGGGGTTTTATGCAACTGGCATAAGTCAGTAGGAAGCCATTCTATATTTATTTACGCGGCAAATTGTTCAGCCAAGAGAATTTTTCATGGTAATTTATTATTATTATTAATTTATTATAATTATTATTAAGGTATTTTCGGAGCATTTTATAAAAATTATTAGCATTCAGATAGGTTTTCTATGTCTTAGAAAACGCTATCAAGCAAATTATTACGAACGACAATATTATAGAAAATTATGTGATTACGGAATTTTACGGAGTTTTGTCAGTTAGGGTATTTGAGAGACATGACTCACTGGGAATTCGAATACAAGCTGATTCCTGTCGAGAAGTATTACGCAAGGCTGGGTCGCAAGGTCTAGAAAAGGCGAATTGTTGGAACGGAAAACGACTTCTCCCTCTCGCGCGCCGAGTGTAATGAGGCAGAGGAGGGGAACTGGCGGCGTGCTCAGCCAATCAGGGAAGACAACGTAAGCTGGAAGACGGTACCGTGGTGGGGGAGCCAACAGGTGCATATATCGTTCGACGCGCCGTGAAACGTGGACTATCTGTGTAGAACTTGCGGAGTACGGTTGGAAGTGCGTGTCGCTCCGATGTTCAGTGGAGTTGAAGACTAACTTTTGCAAAACTTAACCAGTGCGGTTGTACGAGTGTTTGGGTCCGAGGTACGGACCATAGAATTATCTAATCTACCAGAATATCATCAAATTCCGACGGAGATGACGACGTCCAGGAGACTGTGGGAAGCACACACCATCATCCAGTACGAGGGAAAGGCTTCGGGCATTTCCAGTGGTAAGCGCCAATGACGCAGAAATACGCAATCTCTCATTTTCTTTGTTTTACATGTCATATTTCAGTAACTTCATAGCTTGGAAATAAGAGTAAAATCAATTTATCAAACTCCGTTTTCACGTAATTTTCTATCGGTAATATTAAAATCGCAACGCTCCAATTTAAATTTTATACTTATTATTATTAATTTTGCTATACTTGTTTTATATAATAAATTCATTTCTTTTACAATGCAATCTTTGCTTTCAGTAGGTAGCATTAGATATAGACCAATTCCTTCTCCTGATACAATTGTTTGTTGGGTTAATGATCAAATCATACCACGATCTGAGTGAATAGAGTCTTGAATGTGTTCTGCCAGAGCTAGACGTTGTTAAATACAAATTTAGATTTCAACATTGCATTGAGGTCTTGGCGCCCATTAAAACAACATAGCTTAGGCAAAGGTAAACAGTTACATTTCTCACCCAACAGTTAGGAGCTAGCAAAACGTTTCATGTGTCGCCGACAACTTGGGGCTGAAAACCTAATAACATTTGTGGAAGGAGAAGGGTATATATTTCTGTGCCTGTATTTTGGGGGTTATTTGTCTGTATCAGTGTATATCATTATGGGGGATGAGAAAGAAAGACAGATGAGGTTACGTAGTGGTCATCAACGGGAGAGTGATGATACGAGCAGTATGTCGAGTGATGGTAGTACCGGGGTAGCGGAGGTAAATCCCGATACTGAAACAGGGAGTGTAGGCGGCCAACCAGAATTAAAAACTTTACTTCTCGAGTTTATGTATCAGAACAAAGTTAGTAGTGATGCCTTAAATGCAAAGTTAGAACAGAATAACGCTAAATTAGAACAAAACAGTAGGGAAAATAAAGAAAGTACAGAAGCTTTAAATGCAAAGTTAGAACAGAATAACGCTAAACTAGAACAAAACAGTAGGGAAAATAAAGAGAGTAATAGGGAATTGAGCGATAGTTTAAACGCCAGATTAGAACAAAACAGTAAGGAAAATAGAGAGAGTACTGAAACTTTAAATGCTAAATTAGAACAAAACAGTAGGGAAATGAGTGACAAATTCGAACTGATTAGAGGTGAGATCAGGGGGGTGATGGAAGAAAAGGCTAAAGAGATTATTGCAGATGTAGACAGAAAATTAGGAAAAGTACAGGAGGAGTTGGAAATTAGAATCAGTACACAGGCTGAAAATTTAAAAGAACTAGTGCAACTGGAAACACAGCAGGTCAAAAAGCAATTGGGGGGAGAAATTGACAAAATTCAGGTAGCTACTAAAGAGGTTAAGGAACAGCTGGGGGGTAGAATTGAGAAAGTCCACTCACAAATAGTTGCAGAAGTAAATGATTTAAGAGAGAGTAATAAAGAGAGCATTAGCAAGATTGAGGAGAAACAAGCAAAGCTATATGATAAAGTAGAAGAATCAGAAGGAAACATTAAATTAACAGTAAACAGTATTGAGAGGAAGGCTGAGGAGAAAATCGCAGAATTAGAATTAAAATTAAAAGCTAGGATCAGGCAAGAAAATAGTCAGAATAGGCCAGTTTTTGTGAATAGCACACACAGGGAGGTAGAACTGGGTAAGTTCAGCAATCGACAGGGGTGCCCAATGGAGTTCATGAACACTATAGAAAATAAATTCGGGGAGAGGTTGGAAAATGGTAGTATTGAGTGGTGCCAGGTAGTTGAAATTTTAGAACAAGTGTTTGTGGGGGAAACGAGGAATTGGTTTGCTGTCTACAGAGACAAGTTTACTGATATGAATGATTTTAAAATGAAATTCTGTGAAAAGTTCTGGAATGAGGTTATTCAGTCGCAGCATCGTGAGGGAGTAGTGTGTGGTAAATATAACCCTAAAGGAGGCTCCACCATGACCGAATACTCTTTAGGGCAGGTATTAGTGTGTAAATATCTGGATGGCTTGAAGGAGGAAAGTGATGTGGTAAGGTTGCTACTTAGGCACTTTCCCTATAGGATCAAGGAGGCTGCTTGTATCCAGAATGTAAAGACTATATCACAAGTAGAAAATTTGTTAAGCACATTTGATGCACTAGGGAGAGGGGGTTATGAGGACAATTTCAATAGGAACCAGGGTAATAATAATAATAGACCTAATGAAGCCAGGCATCAAGAAGTTCAAGGGAACGGTGGCGAAGGGGCCAACGCTCAAAATAGAAATAATAATAATCAGCTAAATCAGAACGGAGGAAATGGCTATGGTAATCAGTATCAAGGGAGGAACAATGATTTCAGGGGAAATCAAGGGAGGAACAATGATTACAGGGGAAATCAAGGGAGAAACAATGATTTCAGGGGAAATCAAGGGAGAAATTATAATGACAATAATTACAACCAGAATAGGGGTCAAGGAAGAGGACAGCCTAGTGGTAGTAATATACAGCCAAACAATGACAACACAGCCCAGAACAACCAGACCAGTTTAGTAGTTAGTAGTACTACGGCCAGCTGTAGCGGTTCTTTAAACGCGAACCAGGCTGCGAAGTAAGGTCAGAATCTCAGTCTGTAGCATGCCCTGTCCATACAATTATACAGGAACCCTATGACCTAAATGTGAGAAATGAATTATTACATGAACTAAATGATGAAGGTATTATTCAGGAAGTGGTTAGTAAGAGCCCCATAGTTAAATTTAACGTGTCCGAGGCGTACACAGATTTTTTAATTGATAGTGGTTGTATGAAGAGTTGCATAAGTAGTGCATTTTATGATAAAATGAAAGGAACTGGAGTAAATTTTGAGGAGATGCCAATTAAAAGCACTTTTGTTATCACAGCTGTTGGGAAGAGGTCTAAAGTAATTTCTAAGCAAGTTTTAGTAGACATTAAAAGTAATAATCATGTAGAGAAGCAGATTTGCCTTGTAATTCCAAATTTAGTATTCAGTGTTATCTTGGGTTCAGAGTGGCTAAGTAGAGTGTCTGGTAACTTATGTTATGATGTAGGGAGTTTGAAATTTAAATGGGGAAATTCTGAAGTAGAAGTAGCGTTCAATGACCATATTCAGAGGAGTAGTATTGTAGGTGTGATTTGTACTTTAAATGAGATATCGCCAGCCGTAGAGCGGGGTTCTCCATGTTTTGTGGGCAGTGTGATTACGAACGGAAGTCTAGAGGACTCGTTACGTGATGCTGCATTTCAGGGTAATATAGAGGTGGAACAATGTGTTCGGCTCTATGATGTGTTATTGTGTAATAGGAGAGTTTTTGAGGATCGCATTGGTATGGCCAATTGCTATACACATTCATTGAACGTTATTGATAGGTCAGTATTCACAGGACATAGATATCCTGTACCTTTCGCTTATCAGAGTGCAGTTGAGGCACAAATTAACCAGATGCTTGAAGATGGGTTTATTGAGCACTCTAACAGTCCATATGTTAATTCTTTGATCACGGTACCCAAGACCGACGGCACTGTTCGTATTTGTTTAGACGCTCGTTTGGTTAACAGTAGAATTAGTTCAGATCAGCTGAAATCTATGTCAATAGAGGAATTAATGCAAACATTTGAGGGGAAGAAGTATTTCACTTGTGTAGATTTGAGTTCCAGTTTTTGGCAAGTGCCACTTATGTACGAAGATAGACCATTTACAGCTTTTAGTCATAAATATAACCTTTATCAATTTTGTAGAACACCTTATGGGTTAAAGAGTAGTTCAGCAGCTTTAATTAGGGCTTTAAACATTGCATTAGGGGATGACACAGGAGAGTTTGTAACCATTTACATAGATGATATGGTAATTAGTTCACGCAGTTTTGAGGAGCATCTACGTGATTTAAATATAGTTTTTCAGAAGTTAGATCAGGCAGGGTTCACTTTGAAGCTGTCTAAGTCGTCATTCTGTCAGTCAGAAGTGACATTTTCAGGTCATAGAGTGTCAAGTAGAGGTGTGACACCATAGGAAGGTAGGGTTAGCATGTGTGGACAGTAGCAACAGGGCATCGTTACAGACACTGAGAAATACGCTAGGTAGAGCAACGTGATGACGTTCATTTAAGGGAGCCACTGGCAAGGTTGGAAGCAGGTGACGCAGTAACATTTATAGTTTCCAAACGTATTGGAAAAACAGCATATGTGCTGGAGAATAGTGAGGGAAACAGATTATACGGAACGTATAATATACATAGTCTACGAAAATATGTGTCATAAAGTGAGTGTGTTTAGCTGGCGAGCCAGCCTATCAAATGAGTAAGTGTGGGGTCTGGTGCGTGGAAGATCTGGTCTTAAGGCAGGCGTATCAGAAGTCACACAGGGGGGTAGTATGTAAGTAAATGAGAGTTTTTAAGGTACAGGGAAATATGACGGGATTGTCGGATGCTGTTGAGCACTAAATTGTCTCGATGCACCAAGGCCATTTTTGGCAGCGCTGATGGGTTCCCATTTATCTCCAAGAGATGGGGGAGCGCTTGTATAGGGCTTGTTAGCTTAAGGCGTCCACGAGATAAAAGATGGGCCATCAGAATGCGAGACAGTCCTTCATGAAACTCATACATATCAAAACACGTGATTTCTGTTTACGGCCTCGCCATGTAAGATTTGTAAGTGTGTAATTTAAGATAATTTGTACAATGGTATTATTTGTGTGAGGAGAAATGGTCTGTGTTGAGAACTAGTATTAAGTAGAATATGGTTAACGGAAACTTAACAAGACAGGGCGATTACGGCACAGAAATATTTGGTGTTATATGTAATGCGCATTTACTTTTTTTTTTTTCAGAAGTCAATATTAATTTAATCTACTTTAAAGAGAGATTAAGTATTATGGTCACGAGGCGCTGCCACAGTAGTGTGATCGTGTGCTCAGTGATAAGTGAGATTAAATTTCACCATAAGGAGGGGACCTCCAGTGAAATTAGGGAGTTCTATGGTGATATAAATATATCAGAACACCTTCAATGCGTGTGATATGACATCATAAATACATAGTGCTCACACATTAATTATGTCTATTTCTCCAGCATAGAGAAATTTGAGAGGCGGAAATATCCGTGGAACACTATTCCATATGTAAAACATTGGACTGGTTGCAAAGTGCAATCCATAGTGACAACAAACTTTGACGCAAAGTGCGTGAAGAAAAAATATGAGTGTATATATCTGTAATTTAGGGTGATTTCGTTTATGTAATATGTATTTTGGATGGGGTTTATTAACGTGTCTGGGATAATCGGATAATGGACCGTCGTCACGGTAAATCATCCGATGATCCGAGGCGAATATGTAACGTGTTTTTCGTGGGGTTTTATGCAACTGGCATAAGTCAGTAGGAAGCCATTCTATATTTATTTACGCGGCAAATTGTTCAGCCAAGAGAATTTTTCATGGTAATTTATTATTATTATTAATTTATTATAATTATTATTAAGGTATTTTCGGAGCATTTTATAAAAATTATTAGCATTCAGATAGGTTTTCTATGTCTTAGAAAACGCTATCAAGCAAATTATTACGAACGACAATATTATAGAAAATTATGTGATTACGGAATTTTACGGAGTTTTGTCAGTTAGGGTATTTGAGAGACATGACTCACTGGGAATTCGAATACAAGCTGATTCCTGTCGAGAAGTATTACGCAAGGCTGGGTCGCAAGGTCTAGAAAAGGCAAATTGTTGGAACGGAAAACGACTTCTCCCTCTCGCGCGCCGAGTGTAATGAGGCAGAGGAGGGGAACTGGCGGCGTGCTCAGCCAATCAGGGAAGACAACGTAAGCTGGAAGACGGTACCGTGGTGGGGGAGCCGACAGGTGCATATATCGTTCGACGAGCCGTGAAACGTGGACTATCTGTGTAGAACTTGCGGAGTACGGTTGGAAGTGCGTGTCGCTCCGATGTTCAGTGGAGTTGAAGACTAACTTTTGCAAAACTTAACCAGTGCGGTTGTACGAGTGTTTGGGTCCGAGGTACGGACCATAGAATTATCTAATCTACCAGAATATCATCAAATTCCGACGGAGATGACGACGTCCAGGAGACTGTGGGAAGCACACACCATCATCCAGTACGAGGGAAAGGCTTCGGGCATTTCCAGTGGTAAGCGCCAATGACGCAGAAATACGCAATCTCTCATTTTCTTTGTTTTACATGTCATATTTCAGTAACTTCATAGCTTGGAAATAAGAGTAAAATCAATTTATCAAACTCCGTTTTCACGTAATTTTCTATCGGTAATATTAAAATCGCAACGCTCCAATTTAAATTTTATACTTATTATTATTAATTTTGCTATACTTGTTTTATATAATAAATTCATTTTTTTTACAATGCAATCTTTGCTTTCAGTAGGTAGCATTAGATATAGACCAATTCCTTCTCCTGATACAATTGTTTGTTGGGTTAATGATCAAATCATACCACGATCTGAGTGAATAGAGTCTTGAATGTGTTCTGCCAGAGCTAGACGTTGTTAAATACAAATTTAGATTTCAACATTGCATTGAGGTCTTGGCGCCCATTAAAACAACATAGCTTAGGCAAAGGTAAACAGTTACATTTCTCACCCAACAGTTAGGAGCTAGCAAAACGTTTCAATATTGGCGTCAATTTGGAAACATTCTCAGGAAAGATACAATATTTTCAACTATGAAATGAAAGAAATTTAAATATTGAAGGTTGGGTAATTGGCTCCATTGATCAGTGACTCTAAAGTACTGAGTATATATTTTTCTTACACCAACAGTATATTAATATTGCTAGGGTTGAATGATGAAACCCACACAATGTGTGCATTTACTTGTTCAGAAGATAGTACAATACTGTGTACATGGAGGTCTGGGAATGTGGGTTTATATTTCAGGACTACTTTTGAGTTAATGTGGTTTTGGTATCATCAATTTTGACGTGTTTTATCAGGTTTACCAATCACGATTTCTTTTGAACTCACAATATTTGGTGTTTTTCAATCATGCTATATACAGACATTTACATATGTATTTAATTGTAGAAATAGGTCTCGAATAGAAACAAAGGACTGCTGAGATTGCATAGACCTTTTTCAATCTCATATTCATTTACAGGTTTCTAATAAAATGTCATTTCTGTCAATTACAGTTAGGGGAAGATGGAGGAATGGCGCCACCTTAAGGAAGATGTTGCCCTGTGCTGATAGTTTCTTGTAGAAAAGAAAGAAATACAAAATACAGCCCCTTATTACATTGGCTTCAATACTACTAATTATCACTACATTTATCAAGTAACTCCTAGGTGATATTTTAATTTTCCTTGACCAGTGAAAGTGGTGGTATTGCCCTCACTAAGTGGGCAATTCCGCCATACTGATGGGGCAATACCGCCATATTTAAACTTATGCAAACAACTTTGGATCATGAAAAGCCTACAAAACGATATACAGTGCCATTTACGATATTTATTAATTACACAGACAGAAGTCACAAACCTAGTTTTTCGGTGAATCGTGGCCGCTACATTCAGAATGGGCATTTAGTGCATCTGTACCGTAGTTCATTTTTTTTATAAAAACAAAAGATGGTAACGAATGTCATTCTCTTGCTCTTCAGAAAACAGTAGTTTACGCCCTAATGTAGGTTTGTCGAACTTACTGTGTTTGAACCTATCACGTAGCCTAGTGTTGTTCTTGGAATATTAAACAACTTGGAAACACTTTTAACAGAGCTACCATCATTCACAGCTTCAACAACTTTCTTTAGATCGTCCGCAGTCCATTTCGTCTCTTCTGTTTTTCTCCCTCTATTTCGCCGCATCTGCAGATAAAAGCAAGCAATTTCTACTATTGGAAAGTTGAATGGGGGGAATACTGCCACCTGTGGTGGCATTACCCCATGAGCGCATTGAGTATTTAGGCACGAAATGCTTCTTAACCAACAAATTGAACTACAAAAACGAATAGCATAAAATGATCAGTAATAATCATACTTTCATAAAATATAACCAAAATTAGGCAATTACTTAATTAAACTACCCTTAACTTGATTCATTTGATGGTACAATATTAGATCAAAAAGGATGATTGGAGATTTCTTATTCCCGAGCAAACGCACGCTTCCACAACGGCAATTGACACACCGGATTGTGTTTTGCTAGTCATCCACTAGAGGTCACTCCTATTCGTGCGCATGTAAGTCGCGCAGTTATTCGAATTTAAGGGGTGGCGGAATTACCCAAGATGGCCGAATTCCCCCATCTTCCCCTACAATTATTCAACAAATTTTTACATTCAAACTGACTTTACACTGAATGTGTAAATATAGTTATTCTCTATCCATCAAACACATTTTCTGGATAGTCTTCTACAATAATGCATAGCATTTAACTTCAATCATTATTACAATCAAAAGATTACTCAATATGACTTCAAACTCTCCAACCCCCTGAATTTGTTCAAAAAAATAAGAGCCTGGTGCCTTAAAATAAGTTGATTATAAAGTGAAAATCCTAATTTACACATCAGGGAACTGAATAAAAATGCTATCAATCATGTTAAACTGTAATTGACAGAAATAAAATTTTATTAGAAACCTACTTTGACCTGTAAATGAATATGAGATTGTAAAAAGGTCTATGCAATCTCAGCATTCTCTTGTTTCCATTTGAGACCTCTTTCTACAATTGATTAGGAACAAAGCTTGAAAGCAGTGTCAGACATCAGTGTAGTTAGATTCTTTTCAATAGTTGTCTTCCTAATCCTCTTTCTTTAATGGATAGGTTGGCAAAATCTCCATTGTCCTATGGGGGCTGCACTTACGTTTTTGATTTTGCGATAAGAAGGACCTCTACTGGTTTTCAACAAGGCACAGTTTCGTCAACACTGCCTGATGGGCGAGAGTAGCTATCATAATATTAAAATTACTGCACATCTAGAGATATGGCTAATGTCATTCTCAGGCTGAGTAAGATTGCGATGTATTTAAAATATTCAGTTTGCAATAAGAAATACATTCCACCAGCCATCACTAGGACAGTTTCGTCAACTGCAGGCACAGGCATTGTGATGCAACAGTGCCCAGAGATACTGAGGGCAGGGTAAAACTGCTAAAAGTCAGTCGAATCTGAAAAGTGATATATTCATAAACAAGACTATTTATCTATCTGCCTAGTCAATACTTTATTGTACATTAAAACTTAAAATTGTTATGTGAACATGTTTCGGGTTTAATTAAACAATAATAACAACTTAAAGCCAAAATATCACATGATTCAAAGATAATTATATTGTTTTAGATGGTTCATTCTTAACATTCAAAAGCTTTAAAAAAAACTATTTTAAAACTACAAGAAAATATTACAAAACCAATTAAAATCATCAATTGAAATGTTAATACGATCAAATTATCAAACTAAAAAAAGAAGAAAAAAATAGAATTTATGTATGCACGTCCCCAATTATTGCATTAATTTTAGAAATACATGTTGTCGTTTGTCTATAAGAACTGATGATTTTAGTGAAGCTTTTTATTATGTGTTTGAGGAATGTCGGAATGGTTTTTGAAGTGTTAAGTTAAGAGGCTGAAGATGAGAGTGTATATTCTCTCGAAACATACAGTAGAACACCTCTCGTCCGCCCTCGGCTGTTCCGCCGTTCTGGTTGATCTGACCGTGCTGGAGCCGAACTTGCCTCGACTCGTAGCGGTGACTTGCTACCCGTCGCACCATTGTTGTTTACAGGTACTTGTTATCCCTTGTCCGTTTTAGAGCTCCATCATCTCTCACATCGTTTCTGTCGTCCGTGTTTCGTACTGTACGTACTGCACTGTGAAGGTTTTAGTGCTTACTGTTCCTTGGTTTTACGACATTGATCTTCTGTGTTCGTTACAGTACTGTACAATAATTTGCTTACTGTAGAGTTGTGTGTGTATTTTCAACATGTCAGGAGTGAAACGTAAACACGTTACTATTTCATTAGATGAAAAATTATCAGTGCTACGAAGACTCGACAAAATGGAATCACTCCAAAAAATTGTCAAGGAACTCAATATAGGCGTTACGAGATTAAAAAATTGGAGAAGAAATCGGAAAGACATTGAATCATGTACAGTGCAAACGCTCTTGATAATCACAAAACATTGAAATAGCCTAAACATGAACTGCTTGACAATGCATTGTCGATGTGGTTTAACCAAGAAAGAAGGAAAGGAACCCTGATATCT
This sequence comes from Meconema thalassinum, assembly GCA_946902985.2. NCBI lineage: Eukaryota > Metazoa > Arthropoda > Insecta > Orthoptera > Tettigoniidae > Meconema > Meconema thalassinum. The sequence continues at coordinate 186,216,125 of OX336393.1, forward strand.
TGAGTTCAGATATTGTTTATTTTAATGTAAATCCTTATTTTCCGCTACTTTCTGTTAATCCGACCTTTTTTGCATTCCGACCAAACCCTCAGTCCCAAAGGTGACGGATTACAGGGGTTGTACTGTACCTATAATGTAATAAAAGCATAAAAGAAAGGTATTGACTAGGCAGACTGTTTAGTTCAAAACCTCATAATATTTTGTATATGTTGAAGTTATTGTTGTTAGTACATCTAATCTAAACCATCGCCATCTGCTATGCTATAACGCCTTCCCATTCAGTGCGAGTTGCATGCTAAGCAACGAAGATCCCCTACTTGACAATCTTACCGACAGTAGCGCTGCTAGGTTGAACCAATTGTGCTCCTGTCCAGGCGCGGAATTCCGCTTATACTGTTTTGTGGCAAAATATACGCAACCTTGTAACATCTCCGTTAGTTGCTTTAATTTTAGACACCAGTGTAAGTGTTACAGCATTTTTACTACGACCCCATAATTTTGTCATACCTATGGAATATACAGACGGGTATGCTTATTTAATTAAAATACCAATCTTATGTTGTGCTGACATAACCTCTGGAGTATCAACCTACTAACGCTGCGAGGAGAATTTTAGTACTCCTGCATGTTCGCTGTTTGGAGTGAAGTGGGGAGGCGTTAGAGCATAGCAGATGGCGGTGTCTAAACCAATAGCATATCTCAGTTTACCTGGAGAGAGAAGCCACAACCTTCAGGGACAATCCCAGTTCCAAACGACATGTAATTGCTGTTGATAAAACTACAAGCATTCCCTTCCTTGTCTGTGACCGTGAGGTAGACTGTATCAGCACCCTTCTTGATCTCAACATTGCCATGGACGGGGAAATTATTTGCTCTGTCAACAGATCATACATTCATTACTGAAAATGAAAATTTCATTACTAATAAGGACAATATCCATCAACATCATTTAAATCTCTTATGATAAGAATAGAGAAACAATAAAGTAGAAAGATTCAGTTGTCTAATTATTGGTATACTGCAATTAATACCTGCTGGCGCAAACCTGCAAGAACCCTTGAGCAAAGAGGGGGCAAAGAGAAACAGGAAAGTAGTGGAGGGGGTCACTGCTGCTGTGATCCTGGGAGGCACACTGATGGGGAGTTACAGTAGGAGCCGATGTGAATATTTCCGTACCAACGAGAGAAGTGAATGTTCTTAATGCCAGTAATTGAGGTCCGTATTGATTAACTATATATTAGAAAGAAAATAAAGGGATTCTGCCTTTTCAATACTTATATTGAACCTAATCACAGGTACATGTTTTGAAGGTTAACTCCTTCTTCCTCAGCCTGTACATAAATATCAAAGATAAATTACCTTTATAAGAACATACGTTACATGAAATAAAGATTTGTGAAATAAATAATGTGAAGTTCAACAGAAGGAGTTAACCTTCGCTACATGTACCTGTGAGTAGGTTCAATATAAGTATTGAAAAGGCAGAATCCCTTTATTTTCTTTTTAATATAAGAAGTGAATGTTTCTCCCCTCATAATCGCACTGCAGCAAATGAACTTGCCCAGATATGAGACTCTTTCCATACGCATGTGCCATCAGGTAATAAATGCCGTATAACAAACAATAATGCAACCTAATGTTGCTGCAACAAGTCTGGAGCACTGGGATATTGGGGTTCTGTAAGAAGACTGAGTTGTTATGAAATAATTGGCACCACAGAGTTAGATGTGCTATTGCATGACCTGATTGGGACAGTCATGTTACACAGTCGACTACGAAACTAAGTTCGGAATGCTCTGCTTTACGAGTTCTAGAAAAGCCTACCAATGAACATACTCTATTAAATGCATATTATGGCTATTTTCATTTCATCTCACTATATGGATATTTTTTGGGGGTAGATCTTCTAGCATAACAGCCTTCAGAAAGCAGAAAAAGGCTATAAGAATAATTTATTTTATTTATTGTATGATGGATATATACACAATATATACAAAACAATGTGCACACACAAGTTCATACAATCTCATAGTTCAAGATCAAGATCTCTGACCCATTCAACCGCTGCAACTGATGCTTGATGGATATCCGTCAACGTTCCATGGAACGCTCGGAGAGGGCAGTCAGCAACAATGTGATGGATTGACTGTAAGGAGGCACCACAGTCACAATCTGCAGAGCTAGACCAGCCCCATTTATGCAGTGAATATGCACATCTGCCTTGTCCTGTGCGTATCCGAATTAAGATCCTCCATTGGCGTCTTGAAAGATCAAATCCATGTACATGTTCAAAAGGGTTCCCAACTAGGTGTTTGTTGGTTACTGAAGAATGATCCCACTGGAGTTTCCAAGAGTTATTGATATTAAAGGAGGATCCTTCAAGGTTAATTGCTGTGCACCATGGTGGTGTTTCAAAGTGAATCCTGTAAACCTGTCTTTAAATATTTCTCAATTTTATCTCTGCCATGCATTTATAAAATAGAGATTATTTCATTCATGATGAGAAATATGGAAAGAAATAGCAACATATTTCAGAAAAAAAAATATCCGTCATCATAAAACTAGACGAAAATATTCTTTACATATCGGTAGCAGTAGGACAACTACTAATCAGAAAGGAACTTTCCACATGGGGATAAAGTTGTATAATACAATGTTAGGATAGTCAAAATTGAAGAATGTTTGTTGGGACATTGCTTCTATTCTATTGAAGAGTGGGATCGAATCCCGGCGCAGTCAGTTGACATGTGAGGGATCCATGTCAGTAGATTTACTGAGGGCAGATTGTTACTGTATAGTGAGTGTCAATTCTTACTTGGTGGCAGAGATGAGCTTGCGTCGCTCTGCAGCATACTCTTCACTTAGCAGTTGTTCTACTGGCACCGACTCTTGGTCTGGATCAGCAACATAGAACAAGGTGTCTGCAAAGCTCAACTTGAGTGACTCTATGAGCAGATGCAAGTAGTCAGCTGAGCCAAGATGGAGATCTGCAGTCAGAAGAAATTTCAGTCACTATTAATTTAGTCTATTCAGAAATATAAATATTAACACATGCTAAAATTAACTTCTAATGGAAGTGCTGGAAATGTTGGTCACCATCAAGAAAAAATTATACTGTTGTTAATTTTGGAGAAAGCACATTTTGCTTCAATAATAATTTGCTGAATATTTATAATATTTGTTTATAGTGGATTTTCAAGTGTTACAGAATTCCAGCACCTGTCCACAACAATACAGCTAATGTGATTTACATGAAAGTTTATATTTGTGCTCCTGTCAGTCTGGCTTAAATTAGACCTTATTTTTTGTTTTCAAAAAGCATTTAAAGTGGAGGAACACTAAATAAAAAACTCTAGCCTCCTCATACTTTGAGTTCAATTGTTCATTAAACCTTTAAAAATGTAATATTATTTTAGATGTATACTACAAAAAAAAAAAAAGGAATGAATCCGTATAAATTTGTATGGTACCTAAAAAGTAATTGAGTTATTCACGCATCATTTATATGAGCAAAAGTGCTGTGAAGCACAATATGTCCTAGCTATTGCTGTCGGCAGGAATGGAAAGGGGGCTATATGACAGTTTCAAGCAAGAAATTTTATATAGTTTTAGTGTAGCAAAGACTGATGCTCGAGGGTATTCGTGGGTAGTCAGTTTCTTCCCCAGATAGCTTTTGTACTGTCATCATAACCAGATATAAATGTGTAGTGATTGTGCATCTTGCACTATGAATGTGCAAGTGTTCCCAACCTTAAGTTATGTAAAAGCTACATTCTCTGCAGAATTAGCTGGAATCCTTTATTATCAATAAGAAAATACTTATTTCTATCACCAAAATAAGTTTAACAGTCATTAAAGTGCTATTTGATCGACAAACTACTCCAGGTGGGGACGGGTGGAGAAAGGATGGACGCCAAGAGGAGATTTGACATTCTACGATTTAGAACATGATACTGTTAGGTTAGAGAAATTGAAAAAGCTAAGACTGGATTTGGTTGGAATTAGTAGAATATGCTGGCAGGTGACTATAGGATAAGCCCCACAAAACTGAGGTCTGCTTCTTTGCGTAGTGGCTAGCACTCTTGCCTGTCACCAGGGAGGCCCGGGTTTGATTCCCGACTCAGCCAAGAAATTTAATTCTGGTCTGAGGGCTGGAAGAAGGTACACTCAGTCTCGTGAGGCAAAATTGAGAAGAGGTTGGTTTGACTTTCACCTCAGCCATCCTGGAAGTGGTTTTCCATGGTTTCCCACTGCTACTCCAGGAGAATGCCAGGATGGTTCCTAAATTAAGGCCAGGGCCACCTCCTTACCAATACTCATCCGAATTACAACTACACACACACTAATACAGCCATCATAATAACACAGGTTATCAGACAAATTCCACACACAACCAAGTACACAGGGCTATATGACAACGATGCCGCAAAGCCCCTCAATGAATCAACAACAACAAAATTGAACCATGGAAATGCAGGAGCAGGCTTTACCATGTTAATAAAATAGTGAAATTCTTGTTGCATGTTAAACGTGATGAATTTTGTATAGCAATGGGAGAATCAACAACTGTTTAATGAAAAGGAGAGGGAAGTAAAAATAGGAGAACATGGTTTGGGTGAAGGAAATGAACAAGGAAGCAGACTTACAGATTCTTTTCACCAAGCACAAGTTTATGAGAGCTGTTCTATCTTCATAACCATGAAAGAAGAGTACAGATGTGACATGTGGATGTGACGAAGCAATACAGGAAGATACCAGATATATGAGGGTAATTCCAAAAGTAAGGTCCGATTCGCCGTAAATATTTGACAGCGGCGCCAAGGGCAAAACACGCATGCGCGCCGACTCCTGGCATGCCTTGCGCGGCGAAAGCCGCCAGTAGCGTTGTTACTGTTGCGGTGTGCTGTTGATAGTGTCAGTTCACAATGTTTAAGACAATTAATCAGCCCGCCGATTGTGAAGTAAGGGCAGTGATACGGTTTCTGTCTGCAAGAAACATTCCTGCGGCAGAAATTCATCGGCAGATTACTGAAGTGTGCGGTCCTAACATAGTGAGTGACAGTAAAGTGCGCAAGTGGGTGCGAGCCTTTAATGAAGACGGGAAAATGTGTACGATGAACCCCGCTCTGGCAGACCATCAGTGATTTCAGACGAGTTGGTTCATGCGGTTGACGACAAAATTCGTGAAGATCGATGATTCACTATTTCAGGGACAACGATCAATAAAGCCGCCTACTGCGCTACCCTGACCAAACTTCGACGTGCAATCCAGAATAAGCGACGTAGTCTTTTGTCGTCTGGAGTGTTATTGTTGCATGACAATTCCAGACCCCATACTGCGAATGACACGCAAACTCTAATCAAGAAATTTGGATGGGAACAGATGGACAACCCACCGTACAGTCCGGACTTGGCGGCAAGTGATTTCCACCTGTTCCGCTACCTAGAGGAGTTTCTTGGTGGCAAGCGCTTCGACACAGATGAAGTGAAAGAAGCTGTTAAAGACTGGTTAGCTTCGCAGGCGGCCGAGTTCTACGACTTAGGCATTCAAAAGCTTGTGGAACGATGTGACAAATGTGTAAATAAGTATGGAAATTATGTAGAAAAATAGAGAAAGACGTAAGGAATGTCAATAAAACAATTGTTTTGGAAACAATTTTGATTTTGGATGTTTTTCTTTTAACCGGACCTTAGTTTTGGAATAGCCCTCGTATTTCATCATAGTTGGAAAGAGATTCCAAAACCATATACAGTAGAGTTCGACTAATCCGAACTAATTGGGACCAAACCCTGTTCGGATTAGCGAAAACTCGGATTAGGTGGATTTTTATCAAATATGATAACATATAGACTTTAAGGCTCGAAAACCAATTACACTAATGTGATAAGCACTGTTGGCGTATATTTTTAGATCGTCGAGTCTTCTTAGAAAATGTGATAATGGCAACGTATTGACCTTGTACATCAAGATTAATGTCAAAATCAAACTAAACTAAATGTAAATTGGCACAGCATAGATTTAAGGCAACAATTAAAATTTTCATAGAATACATTTTATTTTGTTCAAATTCCATCATCATCATGCAGGGGACCTCAGCTTCACACACTACCTCGCCCTACTCTACATGCCGCTGCAACTCTCAGTGATGTTATGTTTATGCGACGTTGGTCAAACATTGCCTCTTCAATTTGTTTCAGTACGTCGCATCAAAAGATCACAGACTTCACTTCTTAAGTGATGTTTTGCTTTTCCATTTGTTTTGTCGTTAACGTAAGAAAAAGTGCATTCAAACTTTGTTATGCATATTGTTAGTAGGTCCTTCCCGTTTTTAGTTTTTGTGTATAAGATAGTCAACAGATTCACTGTTTACTCCTTGTAGCACTTATTTCATGTTTCTCTGTGCTAATAAATTAACATTTTCACATGGAAAAACTAGTTAAATCTTAATCTTTATTTTTTCCTGTTTTAAAATTCAAAACAAATTTGGTAGATATTTTTTCCTAGCCCTGTTCGGATTAGTGGGATTTGGATTGACGGGACTCTACTGTACATGTAATGTACTGCAAACTATTGTCTAGGGTGCATATTACAGAGTGCCCAAATAGGTGCTTGATTTTGACTGGCTGCACTACATTCATCCTAAATATGGTGCAGAATTGTGGAAAAGTGCTTAGATACTGTGCATTCAAACATATTAGCTGTTCAAAGAAAGAATAGAACATGACATTTCTTTGCATGGTGCTTTCTTCATGTGACACTTGTACTGCTGATGAAGCAGGAAAGGGGAAATAGAGCACTTGAAATGTGGTGTTACAGAAGAATGTTAAAAATTACAAGGGAACATTGAGAGTTTGATGAGATTTAAAGGCAAGTGGAGGAGGAGGTATGTTCCAATGAAAAGGAGAGACAGGTTGATAATAGGGCATGTACAACAGCACCTATAAAAAGCTTAGAGAAAGGACAAGGTTGGATAGATATTCTCAGATGTGGAGAGCAGAAGCTACCTAAAGATGAAATAATTAGCCCTGGATAAGTGAAGGAGCTAAGGATTGCTCCTAAAGCATGCTTACTCCTAAACATCCAAAGGCAAATGTTGAAATTTTTCGGCCATGTCATCCGGCAGGACGGCATTGAGAAGTGTATCATTCAGGGTAAAGTTGATGGAAAACGGCTGAGGGGACGTGCCCCGAACCGGTACCTTGACCAGATAAAGGGTCTGACTAATCTGCCGCTTCATAAATTAATGCATACAGCAGAAGACCGCGGTGTAAGGCAGGGTACAGTTAAAAGAATGGCGTGAAGGGTTACGACGTTCGAAATCGAACTACGACCAAGAAGAAGAAGTGAAATGCTTTAAACCAGTTGACGGACTGCTGAGTCCAACACACACGCATGGGAGTTACCTGAGAGATATGATCTCTTGCCCCATACATAATTATAGAGATGAGATAGACAACCGTACTTTTGAGGTCGAATCCTTGAAGAATGTTGAGAGCCAGTAACGTGGTGATGCCGAGACCATTGGGCGGGATCTCCCAGACACTGTAGCCCTTGTAGTCCAGTCTGATGGGCTCCACCAGTGTGCTGGTGTGGGTGGCTAGGTCCTCCAGACTCAGCACTCCTCCCTCATGGACCACCTCGGCTACAATGGCCTGACCAATCCTTCCTGTGTAAAACTGCTTCTTTCCTCCTACTGCCAGTTCCTGGAACAAATAACAAGTCAACATGAACTAAGAAATTGGTCACACATTTGCAGTGCTGGCAGTCAAGTTATACATTTGAGTTTTTTATATTATTTTGTTTTTGTATTGACTTACAAATTGTTTTAAACAATTATATCTGTGTCCACCTGGCCAATAAAATGTCAGATGTTGCCAAATTATTAGAATCAAAACAAAATTTCCTAGTTCATTAACAATTAACATTAACAATTTGAACCATTTTTGGACTTTGCATCTCAAAGCTGGAAAAAAAGATCAAATACAGACATACACTCACTATCACAGCAAGCACCAATACTCAACAACATTAACTCCAGAAGTCTTCAATAGGCTGGTCATTTTTTAAGGATGTGAGATGATAGGATGGTCTTAGAAATCTTTAAAGAAGAAGAACAAAGAGGAAAATGGCCAGTAGGAAGATCACAGAGTTCCTGGAAAAATGAAATCTCCAAACTCTGTAGACATCTGAATGTGGACATCTGGCAAGAACTCGCCCAAAACAGAGTTCAGTGGAGGCATTTTTGAGATCAGCGCGGAATCTTCGTGCCCCATAGAAGCCTTCTGAGTGAGTGAGTGAGTATTAACAATTTATATCCCTAATTAAGATAGTATCCGGTGTTTTAATAAATTTTATTTTAGTGAACGATGAGAGTGGAATTTTTATAATTTAAGCTACATAATATTTTATGCAACTGTTGAGCCGAAGAAGTATTTTCTACTCCAGTGTTTTGTGAAAAATTATCACACTTTTTCCTCCTTAGTCGAATATTTGTATTCATGTCACACTATCCTTAAAAAAGGCAAATATATAAGATGTTGTAATAATTGAAGAGATGTAAATATTTATAATCCAATAGCATTAATAATTGTACGCAATAATGTGGTACTTCCTAATTTTATTTATTTCTGACGTTTTTAGTTCAAATGAACCCGAAATATTAAAACGAAATTTATGGAATACATTTACTTCAACATAGGCCTATACTACTATAGAAATCAATCATTAACAGACTGCATCAGATTTAATTTCTCTATCTGGAAAACTAATATAGCTAATAATATGGCAACATTTATTGGTTAAACCTATATAGTGGACATGTTTTGATCCTTTCCTACAGCCCTTCTTCAGCTCTTAAACAATTAGGTACAATATACAAGCTTTTCCTTTGAAGTTACAGACCATTGTCTTATATTATACATATAAACATTTGTGATTTAAGCATTAGGCCTATGTTATGACCTTGTGTTTCTTTGCTCCAAATCATTGTTTAGGATCTGGACAGTTTGAAAATCATTCATTGTTGGAACCATATTCTTCCCATATTATTCCAAATTTATTTGAACTACCGGTATGGTAGGGTATTAGTTTCATAGTTTAAAAACCCTGTTATTGATATTGCTTAATTTCTTATTTGACAGTTGTGTTTTGAGTAAGTTACCTAATTGTTTAAATGCTGAAGAATGGTAAGGTTCACTGAATAGGTTTAACCAATAAATGTACCATACATGTATTGGCCAAGTGGACACAAATAATTGTTAAAGAGTCAAGTTATAGTCAGAGTTAACTTACTTCAACTACCATACTAAATAGAAAGTCATTATCCTTAGATGAAAATTAGTCAGCCAGTTTTAAACTGCCTACAGATATTTACTTTCATAACGATCACAAAATCACACTGCAATAATAAAACAGTAGGTCATAGAAGGCATAATCTTGTGTCAGTCCTGTACATAGTCCTCTACAGTCTACGTAATGTGAAAATGTGTCAATGTTTGTCAGTGGGTGTAGTGCTATAGCCTATATGTTATGTTATGCATTGTTATTTCATTATCAATTTTTGCAACCATGGACTAGACAAGTCATGCTGCCAAGTTTCAAGTTACAGGTGCCAGTTTCTCTGTCTGCAAGTTATCTGCAGACTAAGAAACAGTGGATGCAACCCTGATTCAGCCCAACGGCAGGAAAATTACTATAAATCACCATGTTTGTGGAGAAGGGGGACATCCTTAGTACCGGCTATACTTAATTGAAAAAAGAATTCCCCTGGAATGCACTTCTTGAGCAAATTGTTTGCTGTTCATCCTCCTGTATTGGGAGGTGGCTATAGCATTTAAGATGTGTGGATTGGATTGATGGCATGAAGATGGAGGCGTATCTGTCTATTCTTTTCCTGTCTAATGATCGTTTATATATCTGCCACGCTTAAAATGGGGAGCTGAAAAACAAAGGTTTAAATTGTAGCATTGACAGCAATCATCCTGAGTGCATTTCTTCGTGGGCTTTTCCAAAATGCCGGAGCACTTACCCTAATAATTATAGTTACAGACACTATTACAGTCACCACAGAAACATAGGTATATCCAAGTACACAGGACTAATGGCCAAGATGTCCCAAGCCCTTAAAATGAATTAACAATGACATTTGTTTGTAGAGCTACCTTAGGTATCTTCATTCAGAACAAGCATGATAAAGTTCCCTAGTCAGTCCAGACTTTGTGAATGTGGCAAAGAAAATACAATGACCCATTTTATGAATTCATCGCGGTGAGCAGGAGGTTCAGAAGAAGCTTGGAAGATGTTAGGAACAAGAGAGGAGCGGGCGTTGGTAGTGACCATCATCTTGTGGTTGCCAACTTCCGCATGAATATCGTCGCAGTCTGCCGAAAGTTTAACACTCGGCACAACAAGTTTGATGTGGGCAAGCTTAAGAACCAGCAGAGATTGGACCAATTTAAACTGGAGCTCAGAAATAAATACCAGGTTTTGGACTCCGAGACAGAGAAGGACGTGGAGACTGTGTGGAGCGAGGTAAAGAATATCTTCGTGGAAACCAGTGAGATGCAGCTCGGGTACAAGAACTACCTGCGGAAAGAATGGATATCCGATCAGACCTGGGACAAGATAAATTATAGGAAGGAGATTAAGGCCAAGCTCAACACCTGCAAGACTAGGCAGCAGAAGGCTCTCACACAAGCAAAGTATTCAACAGCAAACAGGGAGGTAAAGAGGAGTGTACGGAAGGATCATAGGAGGTGGATTGATGAGCAGGCGGAGAAAGCAGAAGAAGCGGCAAGAAGGGGGGACGTTAAGGAGCTCTATGGCATCACAAAGATGCTTTCGAAGAAAGGTTTTAATAAAACTAGGCCTGTAAAGAGCAAGACGGGCGAAATCCTCACGACGTGTGAACAGCAGCTGACAAGATGGAGAGAACACTTTGCGGAGGTTCTTAATAGAGATAGAGGACCAGAAAGTAAGCAGCGAGGAGAAGATGAAGAGGAAGCAGAAAGTGACCCAAGCATCAGCCTCGACTCCCCAACTCGGGGCGAAATACGGACAGCGTTGAAGCAGATGAAATGCGGGAAGGCACCAGGTCTGGATAATATCCCAGCGGAAGTACTGAAAGCAGACCTGGATATTACGATCGATCTGCTGCACCCGCTGTTGGAGAAGATCTGGAAGGAGGAGAAAATACCAACCGACTGGAAGAAGGGGTTGATAGTCAAGTTGCCGAAGAAAGGGGACACCACAAACTGTAACAACTGGAGGGGTATCACCTTGCTGTCCATTCCAAGCAAAGTACTGGCGAGAGTCATCCTGAATCGTATAAAAGACTGCGTAGAAAAAAGGCTTCGGAAAGAACAGGCTGGATTTCGACAACATCGCAGCTGTGTGGATCTTATCAACACCCTCCGAATCATCCTGGAGCAGAGTGTGGAGTGGCGGAATACCCTTTACCTCACATTTGTTGACTTCGAGAAAGCCTTCGACTCCGTAAATCAAAGAATCATGTGGAAGACCCTCGAGGAATATAAAATTCCAACAAAGATCATCAGAATCATGGAAGAGATGTACGAGTGCCAGGTTCTTCACGAAGGCAAATTAACAGAAAAGATTAAGGTCAGTTCCGGAGTGAGACAGGGGTGTGTCCTTTCCCCCACTCTGTTCCTGTTGGTCCTGGATAGTGTGATGAAGAAGGTAATGGGAGGACAGAAGAGGGGTATTCAATGGGGTATAAATGACAGGCTTGAAGATCTGGATTTCGCTGACGACATTTTTCTTATGGCACAACGGTACCGAGACATAGAAGATAAGCTGGGGAGGTTGCAGAGAGAAGCAGAACGTGCAGGACTGATGATCAACACCAATAAGACCAAAGAGATGAGGATAAATTCTGACATCACGACTAGTTTGACAGTCAACGGAAAGGACATTGAGCGAGTTGAGTCCTTCCTCTACCTTGGAAGTATAGTCACAAATGATGGGGGAGCAGAGGAAGATGTTCGAAGCCGTATCAGGAAGGCAAATGGTGCCTTTGTCCAGCTCTACCCCATCTGGAGAAATAGAAACATTTCCAGGAAGACCAAGCTCCGCCTTTTCAATAGCAACGTAAAGTCGATTCTTCTCTACGGCTGTGAAACATGGAGAGTCACAAAACCGATCAACAACCAGCTACAGGTGTTCATTAACAGATGTCTGCGTCGCATCATGAATGTGAGGTGGCCGGACATAATCTCAAATGAAGATCTTTGGACCATCACCAATCAACAACCGATTAGCATCCAGATCAAGGAGAGGAAATGGTGCTGGATTGGTCACACACTAAGGAAGCCGGACGGAGCTATTGAGAGGGTGGCGCTAGACTGGAATCCTCAAGGCGCCAGGAAGCGAGGTCGACCTAAGAAGACCTGGAAGAGGATGATCGAAAATGAAATTGCAGAGGTGGACAAGAACTGGAGTCAAGTGAAGAGAATGGCCAGGAACCGTACTGCGTGGAGAAATTTCGCCAAGGCCCTATGCTCCGGAAGGAGCTGCAGGAATTAAGTAAGTAATTTTATGAATTACAGTATGTGCCGTTTAAGGTGTACGATGGAGGACTTGATGGCTACAATACTTATTGCCTGTGATTTCACCATTTTAGCAGGCACTATTGTCATATTTTTTGGCTTATGGCAGTTGAACTAATTATCTTTATGTGATGTTTTATTTTCTAATCAGTTTAGTACAATTATAGACTCATTAACATGAAGACAGTATGTATGAATTTCCACATGACTCAAAACAAGCATTCTAGGGATTTACACATTAGAGTAAATCAGGACAGTATTAAATTTACTAAAACCTCAAAATTTCTTGGTTTACATATTCAGAGTGATCTTAATTGGGACTTCCATATCACACAGTTGACCTCAAAAGCAAGTTCAGTGGGTTCTAAAAAGACTACCAATGAACATACTCTTTTAACCCTCGGACACTCGCGCTAGCAATAGATACAGCGTTACTCGCGCGGGCTACATACCAAAGAGTTATTCAATCTGATGGACTCACACACGTTATTTTCGGTGTTCAGTTTCAATAATATGATAAATAGTAGTATATATAAGTATTCTAAGCTAAATCTGAAGATTTTATGTAGGCATTTATCTTCATATGGAGAGAAAATACAAAGTTAAGAAGAAAATTCAATTTTATCGTACATCTTTCGTAAAACTGCAACAAAAATAAAACTAGGTTAGATAATGTCCATAGAAAATCAGCACTTCTTATGAACAATTTCAGTATTTTCATTTAATTTTTCTCGAAGTTTGGAAGTTTATTTTTGCCCTTTTGGCTACAATCTATAGCCCAGGAAATCCATAAACATGCTCAAACAAATTTGTCACTCAAGCATTCTGTGCAAATGGACACAATGATTTGAGAAGATCTTCATTGCACTTTGCACATCTGTTCCTTGTTGATTTATCCCTTCCTCATCCACACAAGAAGCAACAGCCTACTTTATTTCCACTACACTCAACCTATCATTACTTTCATCTAAACACTGACTGATTTGAAAGTCATCTACATGACCGCCTCCTGTGAGGCAACGTTCCCTTTGCAATTTCAATTCTGAAACAGCGATGCTCGCGCGGGCTACTATGGTAGCCCAGACGACTTCTAATGCATCTGGGTCAGTTTGGTGCAATTGGTTCAGTTGGAATCACACCTGTCTGTTAAACACAGCATCAACAGGCAGCTACAGAGATTCTCAATATTCCTAGCAAAAAATATACTCTGTGCTACAACAAAATAAATCTGAGGGTTAAAAGCATATCATGGCTATTTTCATTCCATCTTACTATATGGAATATGTTTTTGGGGTAGTTCAACTTCTAGCAAAACAGCCTTCAGAATGCAGGAAAAGGCTGTAAGAATAATGCAGGAAGTATATAAACCTGAATCTTGTAAACCTGTTTTAAAATATTTCTCAATTCTATCTCTGCCATGCATTTATATATTAGAGATGATTTTATTTGTGAAAATAAATATGTAAAGAAATAGCAACATATTTCAGCAAAAAATTGATAACCATCAATATAACACTAACAAAAATATTCTTTATATACCAGTAGCAGTAGGACAACTACTAATCAGAAAGGAACTTTCCACATGGGGATAAAGTTGTATATGGGTTGGTTTTTTAGTTTTGGCACCTTATTTATAACTGGATTAATAACTCACTTAGATTGTTCCAAGTTTCACAAGCCCTCGATGTAGTCCCCACCATTGCGTACAACGTGTTCCCAGCGATGCGGAAGTAGTTGGATCCCGTTGGCACTGCCCTATCTATTGATGGTACGAAGAGAGCGCTCGGCAGCCTGCTTAACGTCTTCAATGGTACGGAAGCGCTACCATACTGTTCCCCGAGTGCAAACCGTTAATGCGGCGTACTATTGTTCGTTTCTGCAAGACCATCTCTGAGGAGCTCTGAGAAGGAAACGGCGCCACCACATGGTTACACCGCCCATCGTTCTGCATGACAATACTAGGGCACACACAGCAGGCGTTGTGTCGGCATTGTTGGATCGCTGGGGCTGGGAGGTCCTCTATTACCCCCCATATTCTCCTGACATCAGTCCCTGCGACTATGATCTCATCCCGAAGATGAAGATGACAATGCGCGGGGAGCAGGCTGCCGAGCGCTCTCTTCGTACCATCAATAGTTTGGGCAGTGCCGACGGGATCCAACGACTTCCGCAACGCTGGGAACACGTACGCAACGGTGGGGACTACATCGAGGGCCTGTGAAACTTGGAACCATCTAAGTGAGTTATTAATCCGGTTATAACTTCTTCTTCGTCTTCTTCTTCTTCTTCTTATCCCTTGTGCCTTCAAGCGTCGGGGTAGCCTCGTTCTGTCCATCTCTGCCACTCCGATCTATTTTCACACAATCTCTTCATTTCCAGCATTGTTTTCCCTCGTTTCTGTCCGATTTTCTCAATTCTGTCATCCCAAGTGGTACGGGGTCTTCCTCTTCCTACTCTCCCTTCCACTCGCATTTCAAAAACCTGCTTCACTTTTCTCTCTTGTTCCATCCTCCTGACATGTCCATACCACTTCAACTGACGTTCCTCAATCACCATACTTATCGCCTTCTTTTGTCCTGCTTCTTCTCTGATTCCCTCATTCCAGATCCTATCCCTTCTAGTCCTCCCCACTGCTCGCCTTGTATACTTCATTTCAGTGGCAGTGATCTTACTGAGATGCTTGTCTTGCAGTGCTAAACTCTCTGTGCCATATAGGGTGATCGGGGCCATAACCGTGTAGTAAATCTGCATTTTGGTCTTGATGCTTATCTCATTCTTCCCTACTATTGTATTATTCATCTGATAGTAGGCTGAGATGGCTTTTTTAGTTCTATTGAGTACCTCTTGCTCTATTTTCCCATCACTACTTAATATGGTGCTTGATATTCAAAAGTTTCTACTTTTTCGAGAGGTCTTCCTCCACCAATTATGTCAAGTTGTTGTTCCTGTCTGTCCAGTTTTGAGATCCACATTACTTTGCTTTTATCTGTATTCACTACCATTCCTTTCCTTTCCAATTCTTCATACCATTCCACCACGGCCTGCTGAAGTCTTTCTGGTGTATCAGCAATCACTATTATATCATCTGCATAGAGGAGTGCTTGCAAGTATACGGGTCTTAGTCTCCACATACCAAGCTTGGTCCTATGGGTTCGCCGCTTACATATTTTTGTTATTTCATCCAGGACGATATTAAACAGTAGAGGGCTGAGGCTATTATCCTGTTTTACTCCTCTCTCCATTTGGAATTCTCCAGACATTTCACCATCTATACGAACTATTCCCACAAGTTGCTGGTATACACTCTTCACAGCATTTAACAGTCTCATTGGTACCTTCTTCGCTGCCAGTGCCTCCCATATGCTCTGCCTCGGTACAGAGTCAAAAGCTGCCTTCAGGTCTAGAAACGCAAGGTACAGGTCACGGTTTTTGGCAATGCTCTCCTCTATTACTGTTCTAATTGTGTAGATGTGATCTTGTGTCTGACGTCCTGGACTAAAAGCTGCCCGCTCCTCTTCAATGTCATTTTCCACCACCTTCCTAAGTCTCCTTTCCAGCACCCAAGTGTAGATCTTGTACGCTACAGATGATAGACAGATAGCCCTGTAATTATTACAGTCGTAGCTGTTCCCTTTCTTGTGCAACGGGATAATCAGATTTTTCTTCTATTCCTCTGGTATTCTGTTCTCTTTCCACATTCTCCTAAACAGCTTAGTAAGTTGCTTCACTATCTCAACACCTCCATATTTGATTAACTCTGGAGAAATTCCATCAGGACCTGCTGCTTTCCCAGTCTTAATTTGTTTAATTGCCATTACGACCTCCATTTCTTCTATTTTCCCTTCTATTTCTGGATTTTGCACATCTTCATGTGGTCCATAAACAATCCCATCCTCTTGCTCTGCCGCATTTCTCTGGAACTTCTCCTCATAGTGTCTTCTCCACATTTGAAGCACTTCTGCCTTCTCTGATACTAGGTTATTCCCATTCTTGATTGTCCTAGTCTGCTTTCCATACTTTCCTCTTATAGACTTTATGGTTTTCCAAAAGCTTCTTGTATTCTTCTCTCTAGCTTTGCTTTCAACCATATTCCCAAACTCTTCCCAAGATTTTCTCTTAGCTTCCTTCACTACTCTTTTCGTTTCATCCCTTCTTTTGATGTATTCTTGCCTGTTTTCTTCCGTAGGACATCCTATGCATCTTTTCCATGCTTCTTTCTTGCTCTTTACCTTCTCCTTCACTTCTTCATTCCACCAAATTGTTCTTTTCTTTCTGGTATCTACCACTGCCTTTCCACACACTTCTTCTGCTCACTTTAGCAACACTGATTTTATGTCATTCCACATGTCATTGATTTCTTCACTTCCATTAGTTCTTATTTGCATCTTCTCCTTCACTAATTCTGCATACTGGGACCTTTTCTCTTCTTTTTGAAGTTCCTTCAATCGGATCACCTCAAACCTTTTGGTTCTTGGTTGGATTGGCCTCTTGAATCTGGTGTCCATTACCAGTAATCTGTGATCTGTAGCTAGTTCTGCTCCTCGTATGACCTTCACATCCATGATGTTATTCCGTATGCCATGAGGGTACATAAAGTAGTCTATAACACTCCTAGCAATTCTACCTTCAGCCTCAAAAGTTATCATATGTACTTCTTTATGGGGGAAAATGAGTTCCCCAATAATAATTGATTTTCAATGCAGAATTCTAAAAGTCGCCTGCCATTTTCATTCAGCGTCCTCTCTCCACCATGATTGCCCATGCTTCCATGTGCTATTCTTTTGTCATGGCCTGTACTTGCATTTAGGTCCCCTCCTATCAATACATGGCGTCCATTCGCAACCTCTTTGTCCACGGTCCTTTGGAGTTGAACATAAAACTCCTCTTTATCCAGTAAGTTGGTGTCTTCTGTTGGGGCGTATACTTGTATGAAGGACACTTTCATCTCTATGTCAAGTTTAATAACCATTATTCTCGAGTTTATTTGTTGCCATCCACTCACTTTGGTTTCAGTCTGCTCGCTGGTGACTATGCCCACACCTTCCTTTGCCCTACTGTCCATCCCAACCCCAGAATATCTCAAAACATACCCTTCTTGTAATCTCTTCATTCCACTTCCTTTCTTCTTCACCTCACTAAGTCCCAATACTTCCAGCTTATGACTTTTCATTTCCTGTATTAACTCTACATCTTTTCCAGCGATTGTCTTGATATTCTATGTACCAAATCTCATATTCCGTTTCCATTGCGGTCGTTGTCGTCGTGTAGATCCGTCCAATCCGAGGCTACTGTTGTTGGTTTGAATCATTTCTACCCCCACATGGGTGATTAGCCCAATGTGAAGTGGTTTGTTGGGTTGCCTTCCCAGCCTCCTTATTTATTTCCCCAGGAGACAGGGTGGCCCAGTTATACCCCCAGGCACCCATTTTCGTCGCCTCTTACGACACGCATGGGCTACGGTGGGACAATTCTAAACCCCGGTCACCACGCGGGGGCCAGTTATAACTAAGGTGCCAAAACTAAAAGACCAACCTATGTATAATAAACTTCCATCAACCCTTATATCAATTAGCAGTTACAAGAATTTTAAGACAAAATGAAGGCATTTTTGTTGGGACATTGCTTCTATTCTATCGAAGAGTATACTGTGTATCTCAGTGTCATTCTGACTAAAGCTGTAAATATTCACTCTTGTATATGCTGTACAATACTTGTATTCCAATATAAAGAATAAAATAAAACATGAATCATTCTTATACAGCATGTGTAATAAGGGTTCAATACATGATTGAGGATGTAAAAAAAACAAGTACACATACTGTATATTAGCCATATTATGCTGTTTTCTATCCATACTGTATATACCCTTATTACTGTGTATGTGCAGGCTAATGGCTAATATACAGTATGTGTACTTGTTTTTTTACATCCTCAATCATGTATTGAACCCTTATTACACATGTTGTGTAATAATGATTCATGTTTTATTTTATTCGTTATATTGGAATACAAGTATTTTACAGTGAAGAAGGCCAGTGGGCCATGGTATGTTGCAAGGTGTCTGTAGCGAGAAAGGCAGCTGGGCCAAGCGTGATATAAATAGCCAGTTCTGGGAACTAAGGTGCATGAACTTTCGAGCGTTGCTTGGTCCCTTTGTTGAGGCAGGTCAGGACTGAGAAGGAAGACCAGTAATGAGTAGAGATGGAGATATGTGTGACGTCAGGAAGGGCGTGGTGGTGGACCATAACCAAACTTTCGAGGCTTGAATCTAACGAATCACAGAGGGGATGCCTTCGTAGCGCGCGAAAGATGCGTGATATCAGAAAGTGCGGGAACTGCGTTTTGATCGATTGACCGAACGGAATGAGATCCGCTGACCATGGATGCGACCTGCGCGATAAATGATGATGATTGATACCACGCACGAGTCTGTAGCTTATCTGCTTCGATTAAAAATATTTTTTATTGTCCCCACTCCTGAGTTTGTGCCGATTTTGTATAAATGAGACCACGGTGCTAGTCTGATTACACTTTTTTCTGAAGTCTCTGAGGAGACAGGTTGCTGCCCGACGATACACATTTTCTGAAGTCTCTGAGGAGACAAGTTGCTGCTCGACGATACGGTACTCGAAATTTTGAGGTACTTTTGTTTGAGTCTCAATGGAGGCAACTTTATTACGTCGAATGAACTTATAAATTTTCAAGATAGACCCTGGGTCTAGTCAACATTAACTTTGTAACAGTTTAAAGGTTTGTAATATGAATTTTGTGTGTGTTAGTGCATGTGGAGTTAGGCATTTACAATAATTAGGGAAAGTCTACGATATAAATTGCACAGGACTGTGAGTGAAACTAGTAGCTCATGTGGCAATTTTAGCAGGTTATTTAGTGTACATTCATTTATTATATGCACATTTTCATCTTTAAGAAGTCCAAGGACTGAGAAGGAAGACCAGTAATGAGTAGAGATGGAGATATGTGTGACGTGGCCAAGAACCGGGATGGTGAACGTGGAATCTTCTGTCGAGATGGTCATGGCATAGTAGAGAGATCCTGCTGGGGCCATGTCTTGTGACATACGCTGAGTGAGACGCAGTAATGGATAAGTACTAAAAACTGAAGTATTTTAATCATGTAGTTAGATTTTGGTCTGGGAACTGTATATAGTTTAATTTAGATTTTGCTCATGTTTTTCGATTTCTGTTGATAGAGTTTGTTCCGACACTCATATTTACATGTTAGATGGCCCGTGACTATTTGTTGTTTTATTTATAAATATTTAAGTGTAATGTTAATACAAGTGCCGCGTGTACTTGAATGTGATAATTTGTTTTTGCGAACATGAGTTACGGATCGTGTGATAAGCGAGACGTTGATAGATTGATTTAAAAATAGATGGGAGGAAATTAGATATTTTGGTAGCCGTTTGGATTTAAACAGGCTTTATTGTTCATTTATTATTTTGAGTTTGTCTTTGCAATCAATTTTTGAGGGGAACCGTATGTTCTCTAGTTTGATGGTAATTTAACTTAATTTTTGTGTGAAGCTTTTGTCGAGTCTATGATCTGGTGTGATGCATGTGAGTGAATTTATTATGTATTTTTTTCAGGTATTGTCAACCCTGATGTATGCGTTGTGTGTCAAATTGGTGTGTTTGTGTCAAATGTGTGCATTTTGCGTGGAGGAAATGGCCTTGACCTTCCTTGTCTGCTGCAGTGAATGGGCATCAGATGTTGCTCTATGAAGATTCTGTTATGACCCCGACGAGGTTCTTTAATTCTCTGTGAATTAATGGAACTATTTGTATTTGGTGACACACTTGGTATTCTTCGGATCTTGGAGCTATGCATTAGGCTAGCTTAAGATATTTTATGACACACACATTATTTTACTGGAGTACAGTAAGAAGTCTTCGTTCTTGGTGGCATGCCTCAGTCGCTGCACTGGGATATTTGTTTACGCATTGGGTTGTTGACATTTGGCAGGCGAGACACTCACCGAGCACAGACCTATAGATAAGGCACGCTAATGAATAGAGGGGGCTGGCTTGTCCTGACCTATAAAATTTTAGGATCCCTGTTCATTTGAAACTTTGATTATTCTCATGTCTCGTTAAAAATAAACTTGTTTTTTGTAAATAATTGCCACTGGGCAGTGTGATTTATCATTCTCATTTAATTTTGGATTTGTGTTTTTGACACCTTGTCGGTGTGTTTGTAAAAGGTGACGGCGGTCATCAGTTGATGTCAGTGGAGAGTAGTCACGTGCGTTCATACTTGTTTTGATTTTATGAAGTCCTGTTTAGGCATTTGTTCGTGTCTCTGACACTGGGTAAAGATTTCGACCGGAAATCTCAGTTGTAATTTAAGGCTAGCGAGTGTCGGGTATTTGTAATATTTTGTGTAGTTGTAGTTTGTATTCCCAGTACAATGTCTACCTCTCATATACGGACCCGCAGCTTGTCAGCTGTTGCCTATGGTCACGGGTCGCGTATAACATAGTACTTATTCCATTTTCTGTTTGCTCGTCACATCGCCACACATGGGTTGAAGGGGTGACAGGACCGTTGATGGCCTGATTTTGATATAATCTCATCAGAGAGATTTTTGTTTGATATCTATCAATTAATGATTTGTGGGTGTAGTTTTGGGAGTTGTTTATTCTTTTTATTGGTTTGATCTGATATTAAATTTGTTTAGTTAAATCTTGGCTTAACTTTTCTTTCTTTTGTGATATTTTTACCTATGTTACCTTGATACTATAAGAAGCAAATATTTATAACAACAACGGTATGGACCGAAACACTTCCCTGAAAAAGAGTCTCATTACGCTTCTTCTCAAGGGTTTAGTATATTATGTAATAGGATTACATTTTAAAAATGCTTCTGATATGCATAAATGAAGTATTTTCCTGAATAGATTTGAAAAATATTATTTAAAAAATACTCCTCCCGTTTACTGCCATTACAGTTCTACAAAATGATGTGATGCACAAGTATTAATATACATGACTGATTTTCTCTTGAAAACTGAGCAGACAGTACCTTAAGAGAGCTCGCCATGTCAGGCAATGTCATGATTTCAGCCACTTGGGGTCCCCGTCCATCCTTCAACAGTTCACTGCCATAACGGTGAGGCCTGAGGACCTCTGCACTGGACCGCCATAATTCGGAAGCCACAGGTGTCACCGGCCACCCATTCTCTGCCAGGTCAATTGCTGGAGCCAGGATCTGTTGCAGAGTTAGCTAGCAACAAAAACAGACAAAAGAAATCTTTATTCCTACTTTGAATTTTTCTCTGATTTCCTTCATTGCGTGTTCAATGTATAGATTGAAAAGTATGGGTGATAAGTTGCAGCCTTGGTCTACACCTTTACTATGTTATGTACTGTAATACTGTCATTGTACTAAAAATTCTCGATTACCTGTTACTTTATCCTAGTGGAACCACCAGGAGCTCCTTGTCAAATTCATGTTTTTCCTATTGTCTTGGCCACTTTGAAATGCTTCACTGTCCTCGTCATTAGAGTCTTGTAAATCTATAGAAATACATTGTATTTTTTTTGCGAATTTTATTTGATCAAGTCCTCTTCTTGCAGCTTTTCAATGTGTTGTACAGAGGTATCCCATTCTTCATTTGTCACATTGTGAAACTCTTTGCTGATGATTCTTATTATGTAATTCATTTTGAAACTGTTATTCCTTTACTTGAGACCACACAAGCTCAATTGGCTTGTGTTGGCATTGACCCTTGGGCAGTTGAATATATTTATGCCCTTTTCCATTAGAGAATTGATCAACTGTTTGTTTACAACTAGCCCAGGCAATTAAGCAAAAATAAAAATAATAAATCCGAAAGTTTTTAAATTTGGTGAAAATGTTTTTTAGGGCTTACTCTTGAACCTGTCAAAAGTCCTGACCTATTAAAGGTCTGCAATCGCCGCCATCTTGGAAAAAGGGTGCACTTTAATGGGTTTTGGACTGTAACTCTTTATTTATTAACTTTATCGAAATAATTGTAGTGATCAAAATTTGAGAACATTCAATTTTCTATAAAAAGGTTCAATTCATTTTTTTTCATAAAACTAATATTTTCCGTGTGAATGGACGACAAACCTGATGCAGATCGGGGAATCGCTATCACTGTAGGCTTCAGCAGCAAAATATGAATTCAATGGCGCATAACGGTGCATATAAATCTCTGTGGGAATTCTGCAAACAGAAATTTATATTCGTTACGTAAAATTCAATCATTGTTATTATTTTTTCATTTTCCACATTTTTTTAATTACTCACTTTATTATCACGTTTGAGTGCGTCGTTTTTTTTTTTTTTTTTGCAGTCTGACTGGTACTGGGGCTATTATCATCGACTACATCAGCATAATCCGATAAATCAATGCTCTAACGATTCTAATGGTTGAGGGGGTCTCTGCCCAATCAATACAATTTAATATTGGCAATTATTAATTTATTGCCTTTGGGGACATGTTTCGGGCCTCATAGGCCCTTCTTCAGCCGCAAAAATATGTACACATTCACATCCATCATATTACTTATACACAAATAGGGCATCTACTAGATCAAAACATTAAGAAGGTCACCAAGACTACAGTATATGTGTCTCTTTTAGCTGTACTTGTTTCTCCTTTTTATAATATGGATAAGATGATATTTTAGAATTAGTTCTTGAATGTTACTTTTAATTTGTTTCTTAAAGCATTATAGATGATATTTTAGAATTATTTTAGAGTTTAATTTTAATGTTTTTTCTTAAAATATGCATGATTTGTGTATAAGTAATATGATGGATGTGAATGTGTACATATTTTTGCGGCTGAAGAAGGGCCTATGAGGCCCGAAACATGTCCCCAAAGGCAATAAATTAATAATTGCCAATATTAAATTGTATTGATTGGGCGGAGACCCCCTCAACCATTAGAATCGTTATTGTACACGTCAATACGGACCTTGTGAAATGGATAATCCTCCAATTAATCTTCAAATCAATGCTCCCCGCATAGGAAGATCGTCTCGAGCTTTTGGTTGATACTGCCCTTTCTTCATTCGACCTCGTCTCCGTCTTCATTTTCTTCATTGACTACTTTCGATCTGTTGAAGCAGTCTCCATGACAATTATTGCAAACCGTTGTACAATCAATCCCTGTTTTTCTACACCCACACAACCCTGCACAGCCAGTTGTACATTTGCAAAAAATCAGATTTAATAAAGCCTCGGGTGCAATGGAGTCCATTGTTGTAATCAGACTGAAGTATCCTTGGACTCGTTTCCAACCCCATAATTCAGGGGGTACCGGTAATTCATTTCCCAGCCATTTTTGCACTTGATTGTACACTCGAAAACAATGTTGCCTGGATGCTCCTTCTGTTGGTGATAGTGAGGCAATGTCGGGCTTTATTTTCGTCACAGATTTCGTGAAACAATGATATCGATGTTTATTCAAAGAATTGTCTGTAGAACGTGCACCGTAGATTGCAAGGAAAAATCGTTCTCCAGCTTCAGCGATAAGGATCACGGTTGTTGAAACTTTCAGCGATATCATGTAACTCTTTACTTTTGTTAAATAACTTTACGCACCTAACTTTTCCTTTATTGAAAATCGCTGAAGTAGTGTCGCAGCCACTAAAGGCATGCAAGAAAAGAATGTTGTTCGCAAGTCCTGATGATTGTGACTGCTGTGGAGAATACACTCTTCTCGCGATTTTTCCCTTTCCCGGTTTGACAATTATTTTTTTCTGATGGAGCCAATGCAACCAGCACAACTAAAAGATCAACATCTTCGCCAATAATAGCCTCGATACTTTTTGATGAAGATAATTGGATTGCAGTGTTCACGATCAAAAAATCTGCATCATATGTGCTCTGTCGACATCCTATTCCCTGATCGCTTAGCTTGGTTGATAGCATGTCACTTAACCTGCTTTTGTTTTTGTCGTTTGAAAGAAATTGATCCTGCCGAACGGTGATACTCATACTTTCTTCAAAATTGATGTCCATAGACTTTTTACCAAATCAGCAATTTTGCTCCGTTTTCTTTGTACTGTCATTGGTGTTGGAATAACCATCGAATACTACTGTGCAATTTTTACCGTAATGTCTCTGTATATAAGTAATGTAGCTAGCGCAAATGGTTGAATAAGTTGAGTTTGGTTTCCAAATGACTCGATGTAAGAGGAATCCGCCGTCAACAATGTTAACACAGTCTTGCAGGGTAATGTCTTCGTTTGATAATGGAAAGATTTCATACATCGCGGATTTTATTGTTTTTCGCATGCCAGCTTCATTAAAAAGCGACAGTGGGTATGGAGCTAACTCGTATTCCAAATGGTCTTCTAGTTCTCCGATCTGCTTCATGTTCGTCGTCCATTTACTCGGTAAATGTTGGTTTTATGAAACAACTGAATTGAACCTTTTTTGTAGATAATTAAATGTTCTCAAAATTTAATCCCTACAACCTTTTCGATAAAGTTAATAAATAAAGAGTTATAGACTAAAAACCGTAAAAGTGCACCCTTTTTCCAAGATGGCGGCGATTGCGGACCTTTCATTGGTCAGGACTTTTAACAGGTTCAGTAGTAAGCTCTAATAAACATTTTCACCAAATTTCAAAACTTTCGTATGTATTATTTTTATTTGCTGAAATTCGGCCTTCGTTGCCTGGGCTTAACGGTCAATATGGGCAGCAAGAATTCAGTTTTAATTTCTGATACAAAAAATTGTATATCTTTTTGTACCTGAAACCTAACCCCTGCAGCATTTTAAGGGGTGTTGTATGAGAGATTTTTTTCTCGCTTCTGTTTTTTTTTCCTAAATCGCTTATTCTCCCAGTTTGGCTTCACCCGCAGACTCTGTGAGCGATCATTCCTCTACCGTTGCAAGGAGCTGAACACACTTTGTCAGCAGATACAACTGGGAATGATGACAGGAAGGGCCAGGGAAGGAAGTCGGCTGTGGACTTGTTGAAAGGAACCATCCCGGTATTTGCCTGGTGGTGAAAATGGGAAACCATGAAAACCATATTTAGGATGGTTGAGGTGGGATTCAAACCCACACTCTCCCAATGCCAGCGACGCACGAGCTAGCACATCAGTGCTCTTGGCTACCGTAGCCAGTCTCGTTTCTGTACTGTTGGGAATTCATCTCTATCATAGAACTCAAAAACATTCTAAAATCAACATCCTTGGCTAAGTCATTGAAGTTAGTAGGTCTCTTTGGTGGTCCAAATACAAATACTGGATCACTAATCCTAATCCACCTTAGGTCTCTATGCCTAAACACAAACTTCCAATATGAGGCTTTGGCACCTTGCATAGTCAAGTACAGTATTTGTTGTGCTTACTCCGAGGACATGTATTGAAATGAGTAAACATTCAAGTGAAGAAAAACCTGGAAGAAATGGGAATACAAAGAATGGAAGTTGGCAACATGAAAGCATTCAAATTAAGAATGAAGACCACCAAGAGTTTCCATGAAAAAATTAAAATCCCAGACCCACGCACCATGGACAGCAGAGAAGAGGAGATTGCAAAGTGAAAGAGTAAAACAGTACTTGGCAAACAGTCGTTCACAGTTGGCCACAATACTTGTTGTTTTGAAGCATCAGTATCAATCTCTTGGCTTATTCCTGGTTTGTTGTTTTATTTAGGGGCTTGTATTTTGTAATCATCAGCCTTTTGTACTTAGAATAACCTGTCATTGTGGTGTCTGTAGTAGTGTGTGTACTTGTAACTGAGACTAGGATTGTTTTTAGTCCAGTCAATGTTACTCAGATGATTCAGTGACCTTCAAACTTGCCAGCATTCATTGTGTTCTGGAGGAGAGTGCTCATAGAACTTCATCCACTCGGCAGGGATAAATATCATCTCATTCAAGAGACACTTTTAGCTTTTCAGTGACATAAAGGAAACTCTTCCTGAATTTGATACAGAAATTTTTGAAGCAGTACCGTATCCTTGTAGAGGAATATGCCTGGAATTCTAATATTTTCTTCCAAGCTTCCACTTCTCCTTAAACACCTGAGGATCTATCGCAGAAATGCAGAATAATTTGGCTCCAGTTATTAGGGGAATATACCTTGAATTATATTTACTTCCTAGCTTCCACTTCTCCTTGAACACTTAAGGAGCTATCCCAGAAAAGCAAAATACTTTGGCTCCAGGTATTATTATGGACCGTTCATTCATTGGTATGTCCCCCCCCCCAGGGGCTCACATCTAGTGGGACGTGGGTTGGCGACCACGGGACGCCAGCTGAGTTCGGCATTGCTTCCACTTACTTGTGCCAGACTCCTCTCCGTCTTCTTTCCTGTCGACCTCCCTTGGTCAACTGTTGTTCTTTTCCGACCCCGCCGGTATTAGGGTATCCGAGGCCTGGGGAGTCTTTCACTTTCCCGCCTTAATTGGCCCTTGTCTCATCTTTCTTGATCCCTCCTTCTTCGAGGGGTCAGACCTCTCGTTTTCTTTTCATTATATTTCCCTTTCTCTTTATGATTCCCGCGCTGTTTTTTGTTAATTGGCTCCCCATGTATCTAAATTCCATTTAGCTTCTTTTTTTGCATCTACACTCCATTTTGTAGGTGTTTTCAATCTACGTTGCATTCTGTAAGTCTTTTCGATTTACAGTAAATTGCATTTTGTGAGTGTTTTCAACCTCAATTGCATTTTGTAAGGATTGACAATCTAAATTGCTTTTTATAAGTCTTTCAATATAGGGGCTGGGACTTTTGTGAGTATTTTGAATTTCAATTGCAATTTGTATTTTCAACATAAAATGCTTTTTGCAAGTATTTTCAATCTAAATTGCATTTTATATGGTGGGCATTTTGCAACGATTTTGATTCTCAATTGCATTTTGTGGGTATTTTGAATTGAAATTACATTTTGTAAGTATTTTCAATCTAAATGGCATTTTGTAAGTATTGTCCATCTGATTGAGTAGTTTGAATCAAAAGTGCATTTTGTAAGCATTTTCAATTTCAATTGCATTTTGTAAGTATTTTGAATTTCAATTGCACTTTGTGATTTTTTGGAATCTGAAACGTGCGTTTTTCAATCTAAATTGCATTGTGTATTTTCAATTTCAATTACATTTTGTAAGTATTTTGAACCTCAATTGCATTTTGTATGTATTTTCAATCTCATTTGCATTTTGTAAGTATTTTGAATTTCACTTGCATTTTGTAAGTAAAGTATTTTGACTCTACATTGCATTGTGTAAATATTTTGAACCTAACCTACATTTTGTGCATATTTTTCAATCTATTCCTTTTGTGAGTATTTTCGTTCTAAATTCCCTTTTGTAAGTATTACCGTTCTCCATTTTGTGAGTGGTTTCAATCTGAGTTCCTTTTTGTAAGTATTTTCCTTCTCACTTAATTTTCGTTCTGGTTTCCACTTCATTGTCATTTTCACTATCACCAAGACCATTAGGGGCCAATAACCTAGATGTTAGGCCCATTAAAACAACAATTATCATCATCATTCATTGGTATGTCAACTTGCTTTGTCAGGGTAAGATTTGCATATTCACCAGCTGAATAAGAGAACAGTATAGTGGCCCTGGCAATCTCAGGATTTGCTCATGGCTCATCATTATTTTCAAGAAGCTACTATACATCAATAGCCTTGTAACATTACCTTGCCATGGTGGGTGAGTGGATATCGTGTTGGTCTACTAACCCAAAGATTGCAGGTTCGCTCCTGGCCGTAGTAAGTGATTTTTGAAAGGCGGCAAAAATACGATACGCATGTCATGCGTTGTTGGCATGTGAAAGAACCCATTTGAATTCAGTAGGCCGAGTTCATAATGGCAAAATTAATCTCGGGAGTTTCCGCCAACACAAAGTTCCTCATTTCTCTACTAGAAAGCGCTATAGTGTTCAAGGAGCTTAGATATCTAACATCTAACCTCCTTGACTTTCATAGTCAAAGAACAATGAAATTTGACATGCAAGCTACCCTCTGGGTGTCAAATAGCAAAGCTTGCACCAGGCACCCGAGGCCATACGATATGGTATTATTATTATTACCTTATGTGATCCAAAGAGTTCTATGGTGTCACTCCAGGCTGCTGCTGTGCCAGGAACTGTGACAGTATGAACATGTCGTTCAGGCAGTGGGTTTTCAACATTAAACCCCTCTTTTGCCAGCAAATCAAGGGTCAGGTTAGCAGGCGAACGGCCACTGGAGAAAGCAAGAAGAAATCCACAAATATGAACAGTATCAGTGTGATTAACAATTACATTTATCTTTTGCTTTAAAACTAAAAATTATATTATTCTGGCTTATGTTGGATATTCAAAAATGATAATAATAATAATGTTATTGGTTTTACGTCCCTTTTAACTACCCTGGCTTTTAGAGACGCCGGGGTGCCGGAATTTTGCCCCGAAGGGGATCTTTAATGTGCCAGTAAATGTACTGACACGGCTCCCTCGCATTTGCGCACCCTCAAATGCCAGCTGACTGCGCCAGGTTTCGAACCTGCAACCTTGGGCTCAGCAAGCGAGAACGTTACCCCTAAGCCACGCAGCCAGATATTTAAAAAAATGAAAGGAAAAGGAAGGAAGCTTGTAGTTTAACATGGTGAGCCTTGGTGAGAGGCAGACAGCTCGACCACTGAGCCACCATGCCCCTATAAAATTCCGAAAAATAAAGAGTTATCATATTAATGGATATAACCTGATATGGCTCTTTCCATCTTCCATGTTTGCCCCATATGTTTGTACATAAGCATCCCAAATGCGAAGTGGGGCTTTGTTCTTTTCAGAGACTCCCTTCAGTTGACTGTAAATATCAAGGCTTCATAACGTAACAGAATTGTCAGAAATAACGAATTAATTTTTGTTACGTTACTGCTTCCGTACCCAAAACAAATGGTATATGAATAACGTTTATAGTGCGGCAACGAAATAAGGGGTTATTATTTTCCCTGGTTTGTGCTATTAATGTTATAACAAGCAGAGGAAAAGATTCCGTTATTTTAAAATGCGCTCCCGTTATTAACGTTATAAGTCTAGTAACGGTATGACAGCGATTTTGACCCGTTGCGCGCCATCAATAACGTTATTCAGGCAGAGTGATCGATTCGGTTATTTCAAAATGCAAACCTACTAATAACGTTATAAGCCTAGTAACGGTATACGAGAGATTTTAACCTGTTATACGCTATCAATAACGTTATTCAGGGCAGAAAAATTAATTCCGTTATTTAGAAATGTGAACCCACCAATAACGTTTTAAGCTTTGTAACGGTCTACGAGCGATATTTACGAGCTTTGCGCTGTCAATAACGTTATTCATGGCAGAAAAATAATTCCGTTATTTAGAAATGCGAACCCACCAATAACGTTATAAGTCTAGTAACGGTATACGAGCGAATTTTACCAGCCATACGCTATCAATAACGTTATTCAGGGCAGAAAAATTAATTCAGTTATTTTGAAATGCGAACCCACCAACAACGTTATAAGTCTAATAACGGTATACATGCGATTTTTACCAGCTATGCGCTATCAGTAACATTATTCTAATCGGAGAAATTGATTCCGTTATTTCAGAAAAGAATCTCGTCAATAACGTTATGGAAGTGTCTATTTGCCCGCTTCCCGGACAAGCATGGAAGGTGACCGTGAACTGACGATGCTGGGCCATATGTAATTCCAGACCAATTATTTATTCAAACATAGGATAATTACTTCTTGAAATATCAATAATAATCAACATAATGATTTCAATCTGAGCGCGTGCCCCATCAGACAGGGCAAGGCACCTTGCTCGTTTCGATCGCGGTCATATTGTAGCCTACGTTAGAAACATGTTTCCTAAAATCAATACGATGGATCCCATTGATTCGAAATATTTCTTGTTGCTTCATATAGGGGTTTGGAACATAGCCTATTGTTCATCAGTCCCATGTAGTTGAAGTCTGATAAACTTTGTTATTTTTGGAGTTGGCAATGGCCTTGACTTAGGAACTATCCACGCATTTTCCTGGAGTGGAAGTGGGAAACCCCAGAAAAACACTCTAAGATAGCTAAGATGGGAATCGAACTCACCTTCTCGCAGTGTTGCCATATAAGGCAGAGTGTAACCTACACACCAAACTTTCACTCCTTTGTAACCAATAAGAGTATTTCTTTCCTAAATGAAACCTCCCGTTCTTGCTTTTCGTTTACTTGGTATCCTATTTTCATTTAGTAGTGATAGAAGCCATTTTTCAGTGATGGTTATTTCTAATGAAGAAAGTTATTCAGCCGGTCAACACGAAATTCGCGTAGACCGAATGAAAAGCTTTCTTTATTATTTCCATTTATGTAAAAATAGGCTTATGACATCACATTTAGTCCGTGTGTGTGCGTATGTGTGTGTGTCCCCTAATAAAATATAAACGGCTGGAGCGATTTCAATGAAACTCGGTAAAGTTATAGTACTATTTTGTCTGACCCCGACCGTGATCTTCAAATTTTATTACAGCTCACCAATCCAACATGGCGACTGTGCGAAATATTTCACTGGCATTCCATATCTCCGAAACTATTACAGATATCACCCTGACATTTTGTTCGGTGATAAAATGAACTACTAGATGGGACTCTCAAAATTACTGTTACGTAACAAACGAACATGGGGGCCAAGCGAAGTTGATACACTAAAATAGATCTTTTTTTTTTTTTCGCGATTAAACCATTCGAGCGCCGTCAAATGGTATAGCAAATGTTATTCACCTTGTAATGCACTGATATCTTATTCAGCTCAATTGTTTACATAACCGCAAGATGGTGCCTGTGTGAAATTTAAAAATTAAGTTTTAATTTATTGTGTCATAATCATGCGATCGTAGCCAACGTTTGAACAATGAACCTACCGTACGCAATAATCGTCATCTAATAGTGCATAGCTCAATGGTCTACACATATTTAGAAATATTTAGACGATTCTCAATGTCAACTAATCAATGACAGCAATCAAACTGAATTGTTTTCATAACCACAAGATGGCGCCTGTGCGAAATTTTAAAATCTCGTATTTAGCCTATTTCCATTTATGAAAAAATAGGCTTATGAGATCACCTTTTGTCCGTGTGTGTGCACCATGGCCGTGCAATGGGCAAGGTGAAGCAGTGCTAGCAGTTGAAGCGCAGCCCTATTCTGCCTATTTCTGAGCAGTGCAGCACGACATCACACTAGCACTGCAGCGCTTAGTCGCACAAGCACTGTCCATTTGACGGGGTGCTGCAGTACGTTTAGTACTGAGCGCAGAGCCTGGACACTAGGCGCACTGGAGCCAACATTTTGTCAAATGCTTGTGGTCTGCCGTGCTCATAACGTCTTTTGTGCCTGGGGAGCACAAACATACCATAGTGGGAAAGTCACACCTTAAAGAAACACACCGAATACGTATAAAACATGATATTTGGACGTACATGAACCAGATCTGCAACAAGGATACAAGAAGTTGCATACTTTTTAGCCTATTTTCATTTATGAAAAAATAAGCTTATGAGATCACCTTTTGTCCGTGTGTCTGTCTCTGTGTGCGCGTGTGTGTGTGATATGGTGTGTGCCCCCCCCCCCCCTCTAATAACTTCTAAACCGCTGGAGCGATTGCAATGAAACTCGGTAAGTTCATAGCACTATTCCACACCACCGCGACCGTGCCCTTCAAATTTTGTTACATCCCACCAATCCAACATGGCGGCTGTGCGAAATATTTCACCAGCATTCGATATCTACGAAACTATTACCGATATCACCCTGGAATATTTCACGGTGATAAAGGGATCTACTAGAAGTTCACCAATGTGATTTTTGAAAACCTGATAACTACAGAACCAACATAGCGGCCAAGCAAAGTTGCGACTTTTAAATAGACGTTTCTCACGATTTAACCAACCAAACGCAATGCAACTTGGTACAGTATATGTTTATACACATTGTAATGTACCGACATCTAACTTAATTCAATTGTTTACATAACCTCAAGAAGGCGGCTGTGCGAAATATTTCACCGGCATTCTATATCTCTGAAACTATTAGCGATATCACCCTGAAATTTTGTACGGAGATAAAGGGCACTACTGGAATTTCATCTATGAGACTTAAAAAAAACGGTTAACTAAAAAACGAATATGGCAGACAAGCGAATTTGAAAATTTTAAATAGACCTTTCTCGCGATTTAATGATCCAAACGCAATGAAACTTGGTACAGGAAATGTTTATACACATTGTAATGCACTGGTATCTATATTAGTTCAATTGTTTACATAACCTCAAGATGGCGAATGTGCGAATTTTAAAATTAAGTTTTTATTTCTTGTGTCGTAATCATGCGATCGAAGTGAGAGTTTTAGTAATGAACCCTTGCAATAATTTTCCTTTAATGGTACGTGACTCTATGGCCTATACATATAACAATCCAACATGGCGACCATCCGAAATATTTAGATGGGTCTCAATATCTACGAATCTATTACAGCAATCAAACTAAATTTTTTAATCTTCATTGGGGCTATGAACATAAGTTCACCTATAGGACTTTCAATAACCTGGTGATCACAAATCCAACATGGCGGCGACGCGAAGTATAAATATTCACATGGTCGTTTCTCGCAATTTAACCATCCGAGTGCAGTGACACTTGGTACAGTAAATCCTTCTACAAATGTTAATCCACTGGCATCTAATTTTTTAATTTGTTTCCATAACCACAAGATGGCAGCTGTGCAAAATTTTAAAATCTCGTTTTTACTTCTTGTGTCCTAATCATGCGATTGAAGTTTGAATACTACACGTACACAATACACTTCACGTAACAGTACATAACTCTAAGACCTACAGATATAAAAATCCAACATGGCGACCATGCGCAATATTTAGCCGGTTCTCAATATCTGCGAATCTATTACAGCAATCAAACTGAACTTTTGTATGTTGATAGAGGCAATTAACATAAGTAGGATATATAAAAATAGGCTGTATAATTCTTCACGGAACTACTTGTTGGGTTAGTTATTGTTGTTTTAAGGGGAGGAACTACGAGGTCATCTGCCCCTACTTTTTGGGTGATGTAGCAGGTGCAGCGAGAAATAATAATCCTAAAAATGGAATCAAGCATATTGGTAATCATGCATGTGACAGTAACAGGGTCGGTATGGAATCAGGAGTGTTAAAATATTTTTTTTTAAATTTGTTGACGTAATGTCACAAACCAGCCGACGTAGCTACACACGCTAACGTGCATGGTAAGACTACACCGAATTCGAAATACCACACACAACCATTTCATACCTTGCCTCATTAATTTCATTTGTCATTAAATCCTCTCATTAGATTGACGTCATGAAGGGCATCTATCCTTAATATCATTCCCACACGGAAACTGTCTCACCATATCCCCTTCCTCATAGCAACCTAAATAATTACGGGTAGAACAAAAAAACTACATTAGGACTATAAAGCTATAGTCTACAGTATTTCAATAACAAGATTCTGAATTCACCAACTGATTAGATTGGTGCTGTTCAGGGATATGTGAATTCGAGAAACGTGCGTTAGTAAATTTATCAGGTTTTTAAACTGAACAATATTCCGTCGCAATCTGAGGTAATTTGTGTCTTTTATTCGTATTTTCAACATCGCCTGAAACAATAACTCATGGAATTTACCTACACATAAGGTATACGGCAAAATAAGCAAGTTGACATGAAATCCTTCTAACTTTTGAAGTTTTTGGACAATTTTCATTATTTCAACAGTATGGAGACCAAGAGTGTTCTTCATTGTAAAACAATTTTGCTCTGAAAATTACAAAATCTGTTGTCTGTCTTTCTACCAGCTTGTCGGTATTTCTTTCGGTTGTTTGTTGGTTTTTGGAACTATTCGGCTCTTTGGTTATGGTATGCGAACCATCTCTCTAACTTACCAGGGGCAAAGTAATGCCAAAAATACGAAAAAAGGTGTACTATTATAGTTCGTGCTGAAATTACATGGCATCGTGCAATAGATTGCGCTGACAATGAAAGAGATCACCTTGTGGTGTAGCGGCTAACGTTCTTGGCTGTCGCCCCGGTGGTCTGGGTTTGATTCTCTGGCCTGCCAATAAATTTAATTTCGGTTTGAGGTACTGAAATGGTATCGATGATACCTAAGTCATCAAAGGGGTGTTCATTTTGAGGACTTGCACCAGGTCAGTGAGCACAAGTTTTCCTTTTTTTTCTACGTTCTTATTCTGCAATTCGAACATTCATATGGGAACTCGGAGAGAAACTCACCTCGTAGAGTAGTTAGAATAGCTTCCGTAAAATATTCTCAAAGGCCAATGCTACAAGTAGCCGTTGTGAGTTAATCCAATTGCATATTTATATGTAATCCACACATCGTATTTAAGAACATTTGATTTTCATAGCATTCTATGTTCTGGGCATAGGAAAACCTCGAAGCTAATTTCGCAATTTTCAGTGAATGAACATCCAAAGTATAGTAATCATCATGTAGGGACACCGTGCCACATATATACAGAGAGTGCAAGAATTGCTTGAAGGCAAGGTGACATGGTGCGTAATTTGTGTTTGTACAACGAATGAGGTTTTCATTACGGTGATGATGATGAAGATGGTGGTAACGATGAAGACGGTGATTTACTAGTTAGGAACCAAAGGAATACTTGAGAATTAAGCCTGAAGCGGATGTATGGAAAAAACAAAATGAACTTGCTGGTTGATTGCGAAAGTGTCTAATCACCATATTTTATGGAAAACAACTTATCCAGAAGTACACATGAAAGGGAGTAGACAAGCACAAATAGGTGGAAGCAAAGGTTGCTCTTGTGTGAGACTGTATGCTGCAACCACTGTGGAGTGTCTGATAACCTAGCTCCTTTCAAACACCAAAATTAAGAAGGGAATCACCGACATAGATCTAAGATGCATCTGTAACATTTCAGAAATGTTACGCGATCCATGTTTTCGTGTCTTCCTTGTGTTAGAAGCAAAAGTACAATAGAATAATAATTGTTGTTGGCCGTAAGAAGGATACAAGATTTATGCTGGACCCCACCATCAGATGTGAAGTAACCATCGGCATAACAAGACAGGTCGTTTAGAGCTAACGATAGGCTTCAAAGAGAATTGAAAGCTTGTGGTACGTTTCGAATAAGGGAAAGAAACAACATCAACATTTTTTAATAACTTATCGTGTTTGGGTATGCCTAACTTAAGTGTAAATGGCATAATTTTGCTATCAAATGAATCCATTCAATAATAGAGAATTGATCTACAATGTACTCGGGAACAGTATGAGACGTAGTCTATTGGTATCCAATAACATTTTATTGCCAATAATAATAGTCTAATAATAATAATAATAATAATAATAATATGAAGAGAAGAGAAGAACGACTTCGAGAAATCCAGCCGCGACAGGCTGGCCACGCGCCCCTGAACTGAGAGTTCAGCGTAGACAGTGTGCGCCTGGGTCATATGGCCCTAAAAGCACTTGCCTGGCTTGCAGGGTACCACGACATACTATACACAGCTCACTCGCACACGTAGCTAGCGGCAGGCGGGGAGAGTCAAGGACACAGATTACCTACTGACATGACATGACGTCACGCACCTACGCCGGGCCTTGGTGTGCATCCCCACCCCTCCCCCCTCTTCCCCCACACCCCACCTAATAAAATCTAAGCGGCTGGAGCGATTTCATTGAAATTCGGCAAGGTAATAGCAGGCCTACTATTTTGGCCGACCCCGATCGTGCCCTTCAAAGCTTATTATGTTTCACCAATTCAACATGGTGGCTGTGCGAAATATCTCACTGGCATTCTATATCTCCGAAACTGTCACCGATATCACCCTGAAATTTTGTACGGTGATAAAAGTCGCTTAAGTGACTTTCATAAACCTGTTATCTACAAAACGAACATGGCGGCCAAGTGAATTTGAACATTTAAATAGACTTTTCTGGCGATTTAACCATCCGAACGCAGTGAAATTTGGTACAGCAATTGTTTATATACATTGTAATGAACTGATATCTAATTTTGTTAAATTGTTTACATACACTCAAGATGGCAGCTGTGCAAAATTTTAAAATTATTTTTTTATTTCTTGTGTCCCAATCATGCGATAGAAGTCAACGTTTGAATAATGAACCTACTCAATAATAGTCATCTAATAGTACATAACTCTATGGTCTACATATAGGGTCTTTCATATTAAGTAAGAACGACGAGCGGCGGTTTTGTTATTCGCTACTGCAGCGGGCTTGGCCGAGTTTCTGGCGCCCCACTGCCCCCTGTAGTATTGAAAGCGCGCGCATAGTACAAACTTGACCTTGCAATAAGCGTGCAGGTATTGTCAGTCGCCAGTCTGAACCTCAGATGGTAACATGTTCAGACAGTTATCATTGCAACATCATATTTTTGTATGTAAAACTTATTTTAAGTACGAGTCGGCCCGGTGGGTAAGTTCAGCAATTTCCTGATGAAGTGTCACCTTCACTTGCACAGATTCACGTAATTGTAAATAAGTTTTCCACTAGGCCTACTGACTCAGTGCTCAATAAAAAACATAAAATACAAAATCAGAAACATTACAGTGGCAGAACTCACTCGCGTGAGCCAAAATGTGGTTACCGGATACAATGCCTGTATAACCCAGGAAGGACGACACTTCCAGCATCTTTTATAAGGTAATATTTCATACAGGATTGTACACACGCTTAAAGCAGGGGGCCACGGCGTGCCACAAGCTCGACCAAGGCCACCGCAGCAGCAGGAAAGGGGAGCGAAAGTCAAGTGAGAGAGTGATGACCTTACCCCTTACCTGACGGTATGGGATTCCTGAGCATCTAGTCCGATGTTGCGATTGACTGTGACTGTGATGGCTAGTTCTGAATTATTGTTCAGTTCTGGATATTTCTGAGTGATCCTTTGAAATTTTACCAGTTTGTACTTACGACTTCTAATTTTCCATGTTGTTTTTCCTGTTTTTAGTTCATCGATCCCTTTAATTACTTTTTACTTAGTTTATTTTACCTGCAACACCATTATTTTTAGTGTTCGATAGGTGTTCTATTTTCGGCAATTTATTTTTGGACAGTATCTCTGGTAGATCATATACATGTACGATGTACATATAGGTACGACTGATGGAGACCATTACGGTCATCAAGTGCAGTTAGTTTTACATTTTAGGTGAAAAATGGAGCCACCACCAAAACCGATTCAAGGCAGGACTGGCATGCAAAACGAAATGTATCATCAATTTAAATTAGCGTCGCGAAATTAAATTGTTCAAAGGAATAAAATTTCACTCCTGGCGCAAAATAAAATTAGTAACAGAATTTTAATTTCGCTGCAGAGGCGAAATAAATTCATTAGTCTTTTAATTTCGCTTACGGCGCGAAATAAAATGCATTACTGACTTTTAATTTCGCTCCCGGTGCGAAATAAAATTCGTACCAGACTTTAAATTTCGCTCCCAGCGTGAAATAAAATCCGTTACAGACTTTTAATTTCGCTCCCAGCTACAAACAGAATTCTTAACAGACTTTTAACTTTGCTCCTGGAGTGAAATAAAATTCATTAAAGACTTTTCATTTCGCTCTTGGCGTAAAATAAAAACCGTTAGTCTTTTAAATTCGCTTCCGGCGCGAAATAAAAAAAAATACAGACTTTCAATTTCACTCCGGGCACGAAATAAAATTCGTTACAGACTTTCAATTTCGCTCCCGGCTCGAAATAAAATTCATTACAGACTTTTAATTTTGCTCCTGGCCTGAAATAAAATTCGATACAAGACTTTTCATTTCGCTCCTGGCACGAAATGAAAACCGCTACAGTCTCTTAATTTTGCTCCCGGCGCGAAATAACATTTTTAATGACTGTTAATTTTGCTCCTGGTATGACAAAAATTGCTGGCCCCATGGTGTTGGGGATAGCGTGCCTGTTTCTCACCTGGAGGCCCCGGGTTCGATTCCCGGCTCCGTTAGTGATTTTAGAAACGGACGTGTGGGTTGGAACAGGGTGCACTCAGCCTCGAGAGTAGCTGTCTGAAAGTCACGAAAACCAAGATTAACGGCCGAGGGAACCCGATGCGCTGACCAATATCTGCAGATGCCTGGGCAGCGGTCGCATGGTAGGCCTAGGCCTTTCATGGGATGTAGTGCCACGGTTTATTTTAATGACAAAAAATCCCAAACAGCATTTAGTTTCGCCCCCGGCGTGAATTTAAAATGCATGGAACATATCATTTCATGTCTGAAATTAAATCTGGTCTGGCATGCGAAACAAAATGGTTGTGGACGCGTTAACATTTTAATTTCACCATGAGCGTGATATTCGGGTGCGAAATGATATTGATTGTAAGCGCGAAAATTAAAATGGATGCAAAATGTAATTCTAAGCACAATAACATAGTGAAAGGCGACGCAAAACTAATTGCAGTGCGAAACGAAATACTGTACGAGGCACAGGGGTTTGCTTTCGTGCCAGGGTCAGTTTAAATGCGCTGAGGGTAAGAAGGAAGTAGTAAGGAATGCCAAGCCCCCCCCCCCCCCCGAAATTTCCGGAAGTGTAAGAATAAAGAATGTAGAAATGAGAGGAATGACCCCTCAACCCTGTTGTTCGAGTAACCCGCCTCCGAAACAGAACTCCATATACGCCGCGGTACTACCACAGACGATTTTCTGTTATTTGTAACTCTTCAGTCACTCAACATTAATTTACCCGATAACTGGTGGGGTTCAACGTATATAAGATGTAAGTAACACTCCTGAAAAAAATACATGTATTAGATTTAAGATCACTAAAATTGCTGCATTATAATCGTGACCATAAACTAATACATGTAATGTTATTTACATACTAGCAGTAGTACCCGACTTCGCCCGGTGGAATGATGATAATGTATCAAAGGCTCCTTAGAAATATAATGGACATAAAATCTAGGTCATTCCCCCCCCCCCCAAAGACAATGAGGGCGTAATATCTAGGTCATTTGCCCTTTTGATAAGGATGATAATGAAAACTACTGTTGAATTGACACGTCAAACTTACAAACTACCGTAATAGAAATACATATTTCAAAATTCACAGGCGAGGAAGACTTATTGTGAGTGGTGATTAATGGTGTAATGGGCGTAACATCTAGGTCATTTGCCCTTATGATGAGGATGATGAGGGAAACTACTACCTGTATTGAATTGACACTTCAACTTATAATGTACACAATGTACTGTAATAAAAATAAATATTTTAAAAATCACAGTCGAGAAAGACTTTATGCGGCGGTGATTAGTGGTATGATGCGCGTAACATCTAGGTCATTTGCACTTATGTTGATGATAATAATAAGGTAATGAAAAAATGACTACTAGACGAACATGCTGTAATTTACAACTGATATAGGTAATTCAGATGTCTAGCTTCGATGTCTTCCAAAGTCTCAACCTTATTTTCTGGCTTAGGCTTGTACTCGATGCGTCTATTGAAAGAGCTTATGGCGTACTGCTCGGCAAAGAAAATGGGTCCAAGCTGCACGAACCTGAGATGATCGTAGATGATGACGAAATATGATGACACACGTTCGGGGTTCCCCGTCGTATTTAGATTGGCTGGGGAATCACTCACTCTTTCGCAACACCACAGTGGCTTGACCAACGGCCCTGTGCTGGCATCAGTATAGACAGCTCTGGAAAGTCATCTCATGTCACCTCGCGATGAATCAGCAAGCTATTCTCGCAACTGCCCCCCCCCCCCCCAAGGTCTCACAACTTGTGGGACGTGGGTTGGCGACCACCAGACCCCAGCTGAGACTGACATCGCTTCTACTTCCTGGTGCCAGGCTCCTTTCATTTCTCTTTCCTGTTGGCCTCCCTTGGTCAACTCTTGTTCTCTTCCGACCCCGACTGTATTAGGGCATCCGAGGGATAGGGAGTCTTTCAATTTCCCGCTTAATTGGCCGTTGTCTCATCTTTCCTGATGCCCTCATTCTTCGAGGGGTCTGCCTTCTATTCCGTTTCATTATATCTCCTGTCTTCTTCTCAAGATCCTCAAAGAGGCAGGGTGTGTGTAGTCCCACCATTTCTGGTACACCTTCAAGGGCTCATGGCGGGTGAGTTAGGAAGCTGGCAACCCCGAGTTATTCCTGAGCTAAATGCAGGGAATGGAGAGGTATGTCAGAAATTTAAAGTGGACAGTGATACTCGTTGGGTTCCAAAGAGTAAGTATACAAATTTTGATCCAGATTGGTGAAACGATGTAGATTTGTGACAAAGGGTCTGAATACAGGGAATGGAGTGCTCTGTCCGAAAGTTCAAGCAGGCAGTGTTACTCGTCGGGTTCCAAAGGGTAAGTAACTTACATAAAGATTGGTTGAGATGGGTGAAATTAAGTAGATTTTTGCCAAAGAGCCTAAATGCGGTAAATGGAATGGTCTATCCGAAATGTCATGTAGAAAGTGTTACACGTCGGGTTCCAAAGGGTGAGTATGTAAAATTTGGCTCAGATCGGTGAAACAGGGTAGATTTTTCCAAAGGGCCTAAATGCAGGAAATGGAGTTGTCTGTCCAAAGTTTTAAGTGGACAGTGTTACTCGTCGGGTTCCAAAGGGTAAGTATACAAATTTAGGTTCAGATCGGTGAAACGGTGTAGATTTGTGCCAAACGGCCTAAATGCAGGGGTTGGAGTGGACTTTCCGCAATTTCAAGCAGACTGTGTTAGTCGCAGTGTTCCAAAGGGTAAATATACACATTTTGGTTGAGATCGGTGAAACGGTGTAGATTTGGGCCAAAGGGCCTAAATGCAGGGAATGGAGTGGTCTGTCCGCAATTTCAAGCAGACAGTGTTACACGCAGGGTTCCAAAGGGTAAGTATTCTGATTTTGGTTCTGATCGGTGAAACGGTGTAGATTTATGCCAAAGGGCCTAAATGCAGGGAATGGAGTGGTCTGTCCGCAATTTCAAGCAGACAGTATTACTCGCAGGGTACCAAAGGATAAGTATCCGAATGTTGGTTCTGATCGGTGAAACGGTGTAGATTTGTGCCAAAGGAACTAAATGCAGGGAATGGGGTGGTCTGTCCGAAATTTTAAGTGGATAGTGTTACTCGCAGGGTTCCAAAGGGTAAGTATACAAATTTTGGTTCAGATCGGTGAAACGGTGTAGATTTGTTCCAAATGGCCTAAATGCAGGGAATGGAGTGGTCTGTCCGCAATTCCAAGCAGACAGTGTTTCTCGCAGGGTACCAAAGGGTAAGAATACGAATGTTGGTTCTGATCGGTGAAACGGTGTAGATTTGTGCCAAAGGACCTAAATGCAGGGAATGGGGTGGTCTGTCCGAAATTTTAAGTGGATAGTGTTACTCGCAGGGTTCCAAAGGGTAAGTATACAAATTTTGGTTCAGATCGGTGAAACGGTGTAGATTTGTTCCAAATGGCCTAAATGCAGGGAATGGAGTGGTCTGTCCGCAATTCCAAGCAGACAGTGTTTCTCGCAGGGTACCAAAGGGTAAGAATACGAATGTTGGTTCTGATCGGTGAAACGGTGTAGATTTGTGCCAAAGGACCTAAATGCAGGGAATGGGGTGGTTTGTCCGAAATTTTAAGTGGATAGTGTTACTCGCAGGGTTCCAAAGGGTAAGTATACAAATTTTGGTTCAGATCGATGAACCGGTGTAGATTTGTGCCAAAGGGCCTAAATGCAGGGGATGGAGTAGCCTCTCCGCAATTTACAGCAGACAGTGTTAGTCGCAGTGTTCCAAAGAGTAAATATACAAATTTTTGTTGAGATCGGTGAAACGGTTTAGATTTGGGACAAAGGGCTAAATGCAGGGAATGGAATGGTCTGTCCGCAATTTCAAGCAGACAGTGTTACTCGCAGGGTTCCAAAGGGTAAGTATACAAATTTTGGTTCAAATCGGTGAATCGGTGTAGATTTGGACCAAAGGGCCTAAATGCACCGAATGGGGTGGTCTGTCCGAAATTTTAAGTAGACAGTGTTACTCGCAGTGTTCCAAAGGGTAGGTATACAAATTTTGGTGCAGATCGGTGAAACGGTGTAGATTTGTGCAAAAGGGCCTAAATGCACCGAATGGGGTGGTCTGTCCGAAATTTTAAGTAGACAGTGTTACTCGCAGTGTTCCAAAGGGTAGGTATACAAATTTTGGTGTAGATCGGTGAACCGGTGTAGATTTGTGCAAAAGGGCCTAAATGCAGGGAATGGGGTGGTCTGTCCGCAATTCCAAGCAGACAGTGTTTCTCGCAGGGTACCAAAGGGTAAGAATACGAATGTTGGTTCTGATCGGTGAAACGGTGTAGATTTGTGCCAAAGGACCTAAATGCAGGGAATGGGGTGGTCTGTCCGAAATTTTAAGTGGATAGTGTTACTCGCAGGGTTCCAAAGGGTAGGTATACAAATTTTGGTTCAGATCGATGAAACGGTGTAGATTTGTGCCAAAGGGCCTAAATGCAGGGGATGGAGTAGCCTCTCCGCAATTTACAGCAGACAGTGTTAGTCGCAGTGTTCCAAAGGGTAAATATACAAATTTTTGTTTAGATCGGTGAAACGGTTTAGATTTGGGACAAAGGGCCTAAATGCAGGGAATGGAATGGTCTGTCCGCAATTTCAAGCAGACAGTGTTACTCGCAGGGTTCCAAAGGGTAAGTATACAAATTTTGGTTCAAATCGGTGAATC
The DNA here is from genome assembly GCA_946902985.2 of Meconema thalassinum. Taxonomy (NCBI): domain Eukaryota; kingdom Metazoa; phylum Arthropoda; class Insecta; order Orthoptera; family Tettigoniidae; genus Meconema; species Meconema thalassinum. The sequence continues at coordinate 186,259,404 of OX336393.1, forward strand.
GGTGTAGATTTGGACCAAAGGGCCTAAATGCACCGAATGGGGTGGTCTGTCCGAAATTTTAAGTAGACAGTGTTACTCGCAGTGTTCCAAAGGGTAGGTATACAAATTTTGGTGCAGATCGGTGAAACGGTGTAGATTTGTGCAAAAGGGCCTAAATGCAGGGAATGGGGTGGTCTGTCCGAAATTTTAAGTAGACAGTGTTACTCGCAGTGTTCCAAAGGGTAGGTATACAAATTTTGGTGCAGATCGGTGAAACGGTGTAGATTTGTGCAAAAGGGCTTAAATGCAGGGAATGGGGTGGTCTGTCCGAAATTTAAAGTTGACAGGGTTACCCGCAGGGTTCCAAAGGGTAAGTATACAAATTTTGGTTCAGATCGGTGAAGCGGTGTAGATTTGTATACATAACAGACAGACAGACAGACAAACTTTGTGCTTTATATATATAGATAGATTACTGTATATACATTGTACCCCTCCCAGTTATTGGGCAAATTAGTGTTGACTGACTGAAGAGTTACAACTGACAATTTGTATTGTAATTGGAGTTCGTCACTTATCTTGAATGTCTGTCCACACAGCACATTCGTCTTCTTGTTCGCTATAGAACAAGTAAAGGTACTTGTTGCCCCATTGCGTTATGAACGTCAGGGAGGGCCAGCCACGAGTCCGAGGTGCAGTCAACGACGATGGTGATGTTGATGCCATAGCACTGACTTTCTCCTCTACTGGAGTGATGACCATTGAATGACTCACGTTGCTGTTGCAGCCCTGAAGATTGTGCAGGCGGTGAACGGTAATAAGACTGCTACTGCTGCCAACGTCAGGACTTTGAACATCGCTCCGAACATAATTTCACTCTCGAAACGAATACATTTTAATTTCAACAACGAAATGAAATGTTCCATTCATTTTAAATTCACATCGGAGGGCGAAACTAAATACCGTTTGGGAATTTTATTTCACGCCGGGTGCGAAATTAAAAGTCTGTAACGAATTTTATTTCGCGCAGGGAGCAAAATTAAAAGTCTGTAACCGAGTTTTATTTCGCGCCGGGAGCGAAATTGAAAGTCTGTAACGAATTTTATTTCGCACCGGAAGCGAAATTAAAAGTCTGTATTGAATTTTATTTTGCGCCGCGAGTAAAATTAAAAGTCTGCAATGAATTGTATTTCGTGCCGGGAGTGAAATTAAAAGACTGCAACGAATTTTATTTCGCACCGGAAGCGAAATTAAAAGTCAGTATCGAATTTTATTTTGCGCCGCGAGTGAAATTAAAAGTCTGTAATGAATTGTATTTCGCGCCGGGAGCGAAATTAAAAGATTGTAACGATTATTTTTCGCGCCGTGAGTGAAATTTTATTCAATTGTACAATGTAATTTCGCGTTGCTATTAAGTTTCGCATTGATTTCGCTATGTCATTTCGCTTTGAATTAAGTTTCGCTTCGATTTAATTTGCCGTCGACAATCATTGTCATTTCGCTCCTGAGTATCGCGCTCACGGCGAAATTCAAATATATTCGCCCCCACAGCCATACATTTCGTTTCGCATGCCAGCCCTGATTCAAGGGCATACCACTAAATCCCAGGGGAATTGCGACTACCATTGACCAAAATATTATGTGTACTCGAGTTTGAAGGTTGTTTGTGAAGTAACCAATAGACCTACATAAAATCAAATAACATCATCATTTTCGTCGCTCTGTTTTACGTTAGTTCATGTTGCTTTGGATTTTTTAATATATTTTAATATTTCTTATCGCAGTTGGAACACAAAAAGTGCTCGTTTTTAAGCGTGTTTCAACCATGCGTCACATTTAAGAATTATTATCTCACAAACCCGACAACAGATCGAATCCAAATTTTAGCACAATATAAATTGGAATGTTGTATAACTGGTTTATACATTTTAAAATTTTGTATGGCCAAGAAACAAAGTTGTTATCATTTTGGTAAGGTAACTTTTTCTCGGCTCGGGTTGGATTGAAAATGTAGTTCTTGGTCGCGTTGTATTCCTTATACATCAAAAAGGTATGCTGTATGATTGTGAAATACGTAAATTAATTCACTTATTTTATATCGGTTTGTATTTGTATGGGGAATTAAGACATGGTTCACCAGTTGGCCGCTCCTGTAAAAGCTGTACAGCGTTGCCAAGATGGGCTCCATCACGCGTCAAGGCACGCTTCGCTCGGAAGTAATGGGCTCCATATCAGCAACGCTGTACAGAATATCCCGGAGCGTCTAGCTGGTGAACCATGTCTTAATTCCCCGTATAAATACAAACCAATATAAAATAAGTGAATTAATTTACGTATTTCACAGTCATACAACATAACTTTTTGATGTATAAGGATTACAACGCAACCAAGAACTTGTACAGTACCCCAGGGGTATGCACCCCTTGGAGACCATCCCCCCATCATCTATCTAAATCTCCTAACTGGCAACCCTTGTAAAGCCAGACCAACATCCATCAACACCACAAGGACAGCTTGCCACTCTAGAAAGCGGCTCAATCCTTGCACAATTATTACACACAGCGACACATTATTAACTGGGGCAGCTATGCCATCACAATGCTGACAGCATAGCGCCGAAGAATATAAAAAGGAGTCCTAAGGAGGTCAGGGGATCTCTCCATTACCAGTCTTACAGTGCATCGGCCGCAGGCTATCGACGTTATCATCAGAGGTGAGTCAGACGTGTTCAGATCTCCTAATATTTGTAACCTTTACCCACAGATTGTACTCTTACATTGTGATCATTATTACATTCCCTGAAAGGGACTCATAATTCAACATCACAGACCAATAAACACTTGGTCAACACGCTACATCCGACTTACTATTTATACGCCTCTTTACATCCCAACGCCCTTCCTTATTCCCGTCACGGCTAGACGTGACATACGGTAGCCCAACAGTGCTAACTCAGGTATCATTGTATTCCTCGCGGCGGCTCGACTGCTAAGAGCAGCGAGCGCCACATAGCTGACACGAGCACGTTCAGTTATATAACAAGTCGATTATCTAACCAGACAGCTGGGCGACCAGCACAGTGACCCTTGCATTGAGTTCCATCCCCTAAAACACTCCTACGTTATTTATAAGAGCACCCCAACACTAAAACAACACTCTACACTGGTCAGCTTGCCCGACTACGGGAAGCTACCCCTTTTAGACACCTCCTTCTAAATCAACACAATAACTCTTCCCTTTTAGATCCTACCACCCCCAAATAAGGGATCTAAAACACTGGTGGAGGCGGGGTACTACGCACGGTAGAACAGGACTCAACCAACGAGCCCTCGTAGTAAAAACAACCCCTTCCGTACCGCAAAAAGCCAAGCAAAATTGTGAATTTTTTTTCCTAGACGAGAGCAGCATTTTTGCTCCGTACTACTTACACAGGGAATTTTTTCTCCCAAACCAACCCCCCAGCCCCAGAAGGAATCAGAGAGAATAAGAATACACTGACAAACACGCACAGTTTTTTTTTTTCCTAGAAGACGCATACATTTCATTTAGAATGGCACCTCATACAGAAAGCCACAGAGGCAGTAGGGGTACGCCAATATTATTAGCATTATTGCTCAGATGCCAGAGGCACATACAGAGCCGGCAAACACAAATACGGGCACTATAAATAAAAATCGGGGCAATGCAGGGCAAACAGCCATACACCCCGTCAGAGGGTAGGACAACGCAATTAAGATGCGCACATAAGCACTTGAGGAACATACATGAACACCTCAATAGGATTCATGTCCAAAGAAACAAAATATACGAACAATTAATCACCACACATGGTCCCGTAATGGATAATGCAACCCTCGAAAGGATGAGGGTGCACTACACAGGTTTACACACTCAATACAGGGAACTCATTCGCCAACAAGCGTTTCTCCAATTGGCGGCTACAGAACTGTATAGGACACAGAAACATTAATACAGTATTTTGCATATTAAGGCTTTCACGGCCCGGATTATTATATAAATAATTCATACTTTTGGGCTAATGCCGTGTGTATTTTTAATTTAAACCATACGTTTCGGAGAAACCTTGCCTCCTTTTTCAATGGAAATAAACAATGTGGCCAAAGAAAGTATATCAATGAGATTACAAAAAATATAGATAAATTCCTCTGTTCGTCACCAGAGAGCAGCTGCCAGAAATAACTGTATGGACCATGGTGGAACGGCGGACAGAGTAGTAAGTAACAAGAAGGTAAAGGGGGGCGGTGTGAAAATATAGAAACTCCTCGAAGAATGAGGAGGGGGGGGGGGAGGTGGGAGGGTTAGATGGATATAAGGAAACATAGACAAAAGGGAATACTAGCTGAACGATACCTAACGTCATACAGTCAACGGCGAAAAAACAGATGGAAACTCCTCCAGTGACGAACAAAGGAGATCAAATCCAGGCTCTGAGCCCTAGAGGGAAAATATACAATTTTAAATATGTGAAGAACAGAGAGACTGAGAGGAACTATCTCCCTAGATCCTTAATAACTGGTAGCCAAGTGTCACTTAGCTGATAACCAGTGTCTCTGTTAAAATTATTGGGATTTTTACGAATTTCAACTGCCTCCCTTATAATTCTAGACCAGTTGTGCTTAACAAGGGCAAGCGCATGAGCATCCTTGAAACATACATCGTGCCCTGAAGACAGGGCATGTTCAGCTATAGCTGATTTGTCAGGTTGGTTTAGACGGATGTTCCTTTGATGCTCTTTGATGCGAGTGGCAATGGACCGTTTTGTTTGTCCAATGTAGACTTTTCCGCAAGTACATGGGACTTCATACACCCCAGGTTGTAGTATTGGGGACAATTTATCTTTGTTTAATGCTAAACGTTGACCAATTTTCGTCATAGTGCCGAAAACTGTTTTTATCTTGTGCTTGCGGAGAATCTTAGCAACGCGGTCAGTGGTGTTGTGAATATAAGGGAGGTAAGCAGTTCCTCTCACGTCGGAGCTCTGAGAAGGTTGTCTATCCCTCCTTCTGGGATGTAGGGACCTATATATAGTGGATTCATTATAGCCATTACCCTTAAACATGGTTTGTAAGGCATGTAACTCTTCCTGAAGAGTTGATGCCTCACAAATACGTTCCGCTCTTTTGGCTAGAGTTGTTATAATTCCTTGTTTTTGTGCTGGGTGGTGGTGGGAGTCCGCATGTAAATAACCCAGCACAAAAACAAGGAATTATAACAACTCTAGCCAAAAGAGCGGAACGTATTTGTGAGGCATCAACTCTTCAGGAAGAGTTACATGCCTTACAAACCATGTTTAAGGGTAATGGCTATAATGAATCCACTATATATAGGTCCCTACATCCCAGAAGGAGGGATAGACAACCTTCTCAGAGCTCCGACGTGAGAGGAACTGCTTACCTCCCTTATATTCACAACACCACTGACCGCGTTGCTAAGATTCTCCGCAAGCACAAGATAAAAACAGTTTTCGGCACTATGACGAAAATTGGTCAACGTTTAGCATTAAACAAAGATAAATTGTCCCCAATACTACAACCTGGGGTGTATGAAGTCCCATGTACTTGCGGAAAAGTCTACATTGGACAAACAAAACGGTCCATTGCCACTCGCATCAAAGAGCATCAAAGGAACATCCGTCTAAACCAACCTGACAAATCAGCTATAGCTGAACATGCCCTGTCTTCAGGGCACGATGTATGTTTCAAGGATGCTCATGCGCTTGCCCTTGTTAAGCACAACTGGTCTAGAATTATAAGGGAGGCAGTTGAAATTCGTAAAAATCCCAATAATTTTAACAGAGACACTGGTTATCAGCTAAGTGACACTTGGCTACCAGTTATTAAGGATCTAGGGAGATAGTTCCTCTCAGTCTCTCTGTTCTTCACATATTTAAAATTGTATATTTTCCCTCTAGGGCTCAGAGCCTGGATTTGATCTCCTTTGTTCGTCACTGGAGGAGTTTCCATCTGTTTTTTCGCCGTTGACTGTATGACGTTAGGTATCGTTCAGCTAGTATTCCCTTTTGTCTATGTTTCCTTATATCCATCTAACCCTCCCACCTCCCCCCCCTCCTCATTCTTCGAGGAGTTTCTATATTTTCACACCGCCCCCCTTTACCTTCTTGTTACTTACTACTCTGTCCGCCGTTCCACCATGGTCCATACAGTTATTTCTGGCAGCTGCTCTCTGGTGACGAACAGAGGAATTTATCTATATTTTTTGTAATCTCATTGATATACTTTCTTTGGCCACATTGTTTATTTCCATTGAAAAAGGAGGCAAGGTTTCTCCGAAACGTATGGTTTAAATTAAAAATACACACGGCATTAGCCCAAAAGTATGAATTATTTATATATTAATACTGTAATTTGCAAACAGGCCATATGCCTCAACAGGCAGTACACCCAAATTTGGGACGAATACCGTGAGCTCCAAGCCAACAAGGCCATTTTTGAGTTCATGGTAGGGCCACAAGCCCAGCCGAGAGAGGACATAAGCGTAGATACGCTAACTCGGCAATTTGCGAGGATGTCCCTCTCGCCATGTACTGCCACACACGAGAAGGAATTCACCGTGGCCACAGTCCAGAAGACGGCCAGGTTAGGCTCCAATAGGCTACAAGCACAAAATTACACAAACACACGTCCTTCAGCTCCGGATCGGAAGGCAATTTTGCCAAAACGAGGGGCAGAGCCTCGAACAACCCCCTCGGAACAAAGGGACGAGAGGGAGTTGAAGCCAGGACCCTCAGACACATATGATATGACAGGGAGACAACGGGACGTAACCACGTCATGGGCTGAGGACGTAGAGCCCGCCCTACAGTACATAAAGCCTACATACACCCACACAGACAGGCTAACACAATGGCAGGAGTCTGCCGTGGCTACAGGCCAGAGAGCGGTCAGGCTACACGCCACCACATTGCCAGGGCAGAGACAGGCAATTAAGCGGCCTTTTCCGCCAGTTCAAAGGGCAAGTTTGCCAGAACGAAGGCGAACACCAGCATTAGCACCCCAGGTGCGAATGCATAAGAGGGTGTTGCATTCAGTCCCTCAGGATGCACGATACTCGCCTGCACATTGTGACCAGGCACTACCACACAGTACACGGGGATTAGGAAAAGTGTTATTACCTACCCCACAGAACAGATCAGTCGAAAATACACACACCCCCGTAAACTCTACTAGAGTAGCACAGAGCGCGAGTAGCGCCGCGAACACAGGTACACTTAGACCAACGGTCAAGCGACACGGTGAAAGCAAGCCCGGTCGTACTTTGCTACAAACTCCTCCGAAAAATAGCAGAGGGGCACCTCAGTGGATCCCAGGGGCTTACACCCTAATGACAGGACGACGATATCCATCTTTCCGAGCACTGACGCTCGAAATAGGATAACGGCTTTCACTAGGAATACAATATATTCCGACATCACTTGCACCAATAGTATAGTACACATAAGTTCTTTTACACGGGGGAAATAAGATAATAGACAAACAAGTAATCACAAATATAAACTGCACATTTTTTTTCTTCCTTTTTTGCATCTATATGCAGTACAACATGGCTAAACCAAAGATGTATAATTCTAAATCCTTCTTGATTTTTATTTTGGGCACCTAGCATTTTTTTTCCTCAGGCCATCAATGGTTACTGAACATAGGGTCCATATTATAACTTGGATAACGTAAAGTGCTAATATCCAAAACCAAGTAGAAGCCCATCAGGTGAGCTACGCTGCTTAAAGCCGGAAAGAGATGTTCCGAACATAGCTTAAGCATCAAATCACAGCATAGAGCTTAAGCGAGTCTTTCTAAGTAGAAATGACTAAATGTTCTATGTTCCGGTTCAACAGTTTGATAGATTCTCTTGTGACGAGCGAAAGCCGTAAGCGTGGCAAGAATTAAGAATCGCAAACTAGTTTTCAAAAATTTGGTGAGGTGTGCTTTAACTAACTGAAAAGCCCAATTGCACACCGGGGCGAGACACTGTCATTTTGGTGAGTTACAATTGCTTTGGAAGGGAGGTTCGACTCCCACAGTGCACTGGCCTTGCTCGTGACGTGATACAAATGTATCAAATACGTCTTGCAATGGCCTTCCCAATGTGTACTAGACAGTGTCGGTAGATTCCCCTGAGACGTAACCCGATTACTGTAGTACTAACGTTACCAAATTGGTAAATACTACACTCAGGTCCCAATCACCATTTTTAAACATTTTACGTAGTGTTTACGACATAATTTTGACAGACTATCGCCGCCCGGAAACCCGCTTTTATAAGCATACAAGCATTGGGCAGGCGAGAAACAATATAGTCTTTCTATTATTTCCTTTCAAAGTGCTCTCTTAATACGGAGCGGGGCATAGCTCATTTTTTCCCCTCTCTTTCTCTGCCTCAGTCATTAGGCCCGATGAAGGAAAAATTGGCCAAGTTGAACTATATATATTCCATACATAGGCATACGTGACACGTTACACCGCCTGTAATATGACTTTTTTTTCTCATTTTCACAACAACACGCAAGCTAAAACGCTAACACACCGTAGGATGAAAAATCCCAAACTTTGGGAAACCCTGCATATTTTTGGAAATCACACAATCAGTTTACATTGCCACATGACAGTAAAGCACTACTAAAAGAAAAGGAAATGATCCCGATGGCAGACGTGGAAGGAAGGCCAAGAAATAGCCTTCAAACCCCACTGACCGCACCGGGATACGATCCTAACACTACCAAACTGTCCCGGAGACACAACCTGAATAGTGCCAGAAACAATTACTCTGGGTAAAAGACGGTCTCAAAACCCGAAACCTTCTGAATACCAGGAATATAAGGTCGGGTAGCTATCCAGTTCTAGAATAGAAAAAATAGGAAGCTAAAATAGATTGGGACAGTTCCACTAACAGAGGGTCATAAATGAAAAACAACAAAATCGCCTCCGGCATCTAGTCACCAAACACGCGACTAGCGGCCCAGACACACTCGTGTATAACGACATTTTGTACATCGGATAGGGACATACTCAAACCACGATACAGTTAACACAAAATTTGGGGACACAAATGTAGTTAGTGAGAGGTTCTTTTACAGTGCGGCCAAGGCATGTGAGATTTCCGAAGTGAAATGCCATGGCCTGTGGTTTGGATTCCACGTAAAACGGAAGTCCCGTGGCTCATGATCTACAGATCAACGGGCACGTTAAACTACAAGTTTCCTTCTTTTTTTTACAGTGCGAGAAGCACTACTCACAATTACAAGAGACAGCAATCAGGTTCCCACATACGCGTGCCGGAAACATGAGAGTAAGCAAGTAGCAAATGAAAGCCCACGACATCGTAATTCAACACTATCGCGGCAGCGATAACACACTCTTCAATGGGCGAGACTGGTCGGTACAGACGAACTAAGCCAACTCCTAGTGAACAGGAACAAACGCATCATTCACGTCCGATCCAAGGACCCTATAACTTCCAAAATTACACTACGAGGGGAAATTAAAAACATACAAACTCTGCACAGGTATGCATACTTTCATTTGCGCATTGCACATAGACGGGGAACGTGCCATAATACGGACGGCACAAATACCGTCGTAACAAGCCTTTGCAGCACCCCGGGTCCGAACCCATGATCACACACCACGCTCGTACCAAAAACTAACTATCCAACGGTATTTTTGGTACGAGAGACACAAGCAAAAATCACACTGAGGACACCTCAATTCCTGAAACACAACGCAGACATATAACACAGAGAATTACATAGATCACGGGTTCAAATCCCAGCGAAAATCGGACACCAGGAAAACAGCTATCCAGGCTTCCAATCACACTGAAATTAGCCCATACAACCACACAACCAGATAATACCACATTTCCTTCGGCCAAAGGCCAGGCATAGAATTTCAGTGACACCTGACAGGGAAAATAGACTTCCCAGAAACAAGTATAGAAATTTCGTAAGACAAAGGTCTTACGGAATAGTGACCACACAATAGTATTAGCAAATAGTACAAATTGACACATTGGACCGTCCGGAATCTAGAACGGTGACAACACTCACATACTGGCGAAAAATCACGTACGCAGACAAATGTAAACACAACATGACGAAAATACTGACTTGCAAATCTCGTCATACTGCAATACCGCTGGTGACAAGACACTATTGTGTATCGGCAGTGACCGTGAAATTACAAACGCAAAACAATCACAACACCATACATTTTTTTATAACACTGCAAAAACATTTAGCAATGGACAAGACGTGACACATCGGAACTTATCTTGGGCCCATAGGAGCACGTTCTCAAAGACATTGGCAGGCCACGGGCGCCTTCTGCCCATACACGCGATACATATTACGACTTAGCCTGTAACAGACCAACCGTCCGCGTGGTGTAGCGGAACATAGTCACACACACACACATGCGCTCAACAATTAGGAGCGAACACAGACAGGGGCTCTGAGAAAACAAGACCTCCCCCCCAATAACTTCTTTTCGCCATTCTATTCCTAAAATAAATCATTCCAGGCGATTAGGACATGGCCAGTCGCACTACGACCACTGGCCACATTCACACTACAAATGGCAGACCAGATTAGGTCGTGAAGCTTTACTATCCCAAGGAGCGGATAGAAAGCCAACATGGACCAAGGGAGGATGACAGGAGAACAGGCTACCAGCGTACCACCTTACTCCCTTCCAATAACCTTCTCACGTCCAACATAAACAACGCAGACACATGAACACGACCAAAACAGCTACACTACATTACAGAGTATACACAAGGGGTTGATAGACTTCATGCGTCTAAAGAGAAGGCTTGCTACGCCTTGGATCACGATGCTACCACCTGAGTATTAGGGGTGGGTCGGCAAACATTAAATAAGCATAATGCGCATTTCCAAATGAGAGATGAGGCCACAATTATATATATTAACCATTCTTTGTTAATTAAATACTCCCGCATGACAGGAATATATTAGTATTATGCCTCAACCTACACCTATCCGTACATGAGTGCAGACGCCTCATATCCAGATACCTGCATGAGTATCCCATCCATTTACCAGGGGTATTACTATCAAACCTGCATGGAATTTTCATATCTTTGCAATCCCGGGAATTACCTCCCCAGTCCACTCATTATAGGAGCACTCCTAGTAGCATTACCGGCTCAAGGCCACCATTTATTTGAGCCCAAAGATGCATAACCCCTTCCTACCATACTTTAAGCCCACTCTACAAATAACTACCCCCAGATCCTAACAACAGGGTACCTGACATTACAGACCCTACTAACACCTCCATTAAGGTACAAAGAGCATTATCGCTGGAAATCTGACGTAGCAATAGTAGACCAGAAGTAGTCTATGTACTTAGAAGATCTATAACCCCACAACACTTGGAAAATTTTACATTTTTACATAAAAATACATTATTTACACAGGTTACGCCTATATTTTTTTTTCTCTCCATAAAAAGGAATCTGATACACTCTGATTGGTGATAGCGGCGTAAGCCAAAGGCCAAAAGCACCACACTGGAGCAGAGCTGGGGAAGGTGACGTGGACCCTTACCCCAGTTGGATCAACAGCTCAGTGACCTTACTTAACTCCACGACCAGACCAAACAGACGAACCACGTAAGGTTAAAGCATTCGTGACCTGGCCGGGCAAGCTCTGGAATCCTAGGTGCACCTCAACTGCCCCTGGGAGGAAGGGATGCTACACCCACTCTGTGCCACGGTCGTCGAAGCCAAGACCTGCAGGGAGACTTTCTGAGAATGGCGGGAGAAATAGCTCACTCAGCGCCGGACTCGAGGGCTATCCCTAGAGACGACCCCATTATGACTAGACTTCTAGTTAAATTTAAGTAGGTACGGCTTCCATAGCGGGAAGCAAGGCTCCTGTGCGTTGGAGTGAAATATTACTGCGGCCTATAAAGGCAAAATGAAATATTAATGCGAAAAGCATACTACGGCGGCCTATAAAGGCGAAATGAAATATTAATGCGAAAAGCATACTACTACGGCCGATACAGGCGAATATTACTGCGAAAAGCAGACTACGATTGCCGACGAAGGCGAAGATAATATTATGCCATTGGACGACAATGTCCAATGCCCACATAAATGGCGACGCAGCGGGCAACCAATGGGCATTAAGAGAGGGGCATTGCGAGCACCTCATAAGGGTTACGTGGGCGGCCCAACTACGACTACATACGCAATGGCAACGGTAAAGAACTGATAAGTACAGCGGGCGAAACGGTTTGCTCAGGGGCACCGTAAGCCGCCTGCGACTAGGTTAATACTAGTTCATAAGCGTCGACATCTAGAATTAAGGGAACGGAATCCAGCGATCCTAGAGACAACCGGTGTTTCTAGGACTCGTGCGGGTGGTGTCCTGAGGAAGTAAATTGCCTCAGGCGATCGTTCTAGTCCAAATTTAGCTGTAAGACGGTTGCATTTGACACGCAACCTAGGATTAAGCAAATTTATTAACCGCTGTTGCCAGGTAATGGCACAGCACATTTCGGCATTAGAATAAGGCCACCCTTTCGGCTTAGAAATAGCATTTTTTTAGACCATAATTAAAATAGATAGCGTTAAGTAACGCCGTTCGGCATCTGATGACCCACAAACCCGGCATCAGGGTAAGTCCGACAACTCATGATAACTCATGACAACTCAGGACAACTCATGATAATTCGTTGTAATATAGCATAAGCCTACATTTAAGGCAATTTTTTTTATTATATATATATAGATTATAGTAGAATATCTCGGCACTTGGTGACTAAAAATCCGTTACCAAGGTAAGCCCGACAACACTAGGCTAAGATAGGTTAACATAGGCTAACCTAGAAGTAAGTTAGACTTCAGTGGCGCCACACTTAATTTTATAAATTAAGCGCTGCCACGAAAATGTCATATATAATATATTGTAATGTATTGTCATGTATTGCTAACAACTAATCCGCTTTCCCAAACACAGGAAACCCAGGGAGCAACGCGTCCACGGATATACGCAGCAGAAAAAGAGTTGCCATTAATACATTTTTTTACATATAGCAAGGAGCATGAGCATGTCTATTGTAAATATATTTCCCACACCAAATTACACATACCCTTATCTCTGTCACACAGACACACTACTCCTCATCATTTTTCAGTCGCGCCAATAAGGTGACGGCGCCGCGATCAGCGACGTAAGGTGACGTGGGGCACCGAGCGACGCTGACGCAAACACACGTATGGATACGCTTCAATAATAAGCAATATACGGTAGCCAGGGGCGGTGCAGAGATTGGGAGCACCTACCCTCGCTGCCAAGGTGAATTTTTCCACCCACGGGGAAAATTTGCGAAAGGTAAGGTTAACGGCATGACCACTAACCCACAGCCATAGGTGAGAGGTACCTACAGCTCAGCGAATAGCAAAGTGAAGGGAGAATGAGTCGACAGAGGAGAGCGCTACAGAAGGCCTAGAGAATGGTACGAGGTACCAGGCTCATGAGCAAACCGGTCTAGTAATAAGGTTATTATTTTATATTATATCATGCTTGTAAATTAAATGTAAACCCAAAGCGTACACAAATATATATTAATGCTCAAGTGTACGCCTATGCACGTAAACTTACAATATGTCACGCCATTCAACACTGCCATAATGGCAACACTGAATACACGGTTTTGTTTTTTCCTTTCTACTCTACTAACGCCCAAATTTGTCAGGGTGTTCCGTTTTATCCCAAACCAATAAATACACTTTGATTATTTCCCTTAAATTATACCCTGGAACACCCATTTTTTCTATTCTCTTCTATCTTTCTTACTGCAGGGAGCACTTTTTCCCCAAAATAAAGCCAGACGGCACAATTCCTCGTCTAGCTGGGTTTTTCCTCCCTGCACAACTATGTAACGGATAAGTATCAAAACCATGTTTTTTTTCCTTCTTTTTGAAACTCGCAATATGCCAACAATTGCAATGTCAATTTTTTCTCAATGTCAATTTTTTTTCTCAATGTCATTTTTTTTTCTCAATGTCAATTTCCATTTTTACAATGTCAATGTCAGTGTTATATATATATCTGTACATCCCATAACCCTCCCCTCTGAACACGGGCTGATCTCACACCTACACTTCAACACGACATCACCCATTCTATACGACGACGCCGACGACGACGAGGAAGACACCACCAGAAGATACGAGGGGGCTTCAAGAACAACTACATCAACATCCCAACCTCAAGTTCCGTTCCCGTTCGCGAGGACGCGAACAAATGGAGGAAGACGCTTGTACAGTACCCCAGGGGTATGCACCCCTTGGAGACCATCCCCCCATCATCTATCTAAATCTCCTAACTGGCAACCCTTGTAAAGCCAGACCAACATCCATCAACACCACAAGGACAGCTTGCCACTCTAGAAATCGGCTCAATCCTTGCACAATTATTACACACAGCGACACATTATTAACTGGGGCAGCTATGCCATCACAATGCTGACAGCATAGCGCCTGTTAGGTTCACTTCTTAATAAATCACATAGACTCCTCTAGAATGCATATTTTATTATTTGTTGTGGAAAGATTCACAATTCACACGACACACACCATATTGTTTTTGACACTGAACTTCACTGATATCAAAGACTATGTCAAAGATACTGCACTACACTCTTGTGCTTGCTGCCAACACAACATTCTCCCACCTTGAGTTGTGGAAACAACTCAACAAAACAATAAAATAACATAACACATATATTTTCACAAAATAAATGAACACAGAAATAAATAAGTCACTCAAAATATCTCTTTGGTTTAACCACCACTCTCCCACTACTGGTTTTGATGAGATCAGAACTATTAGTAGATGGTTTAACCGTCTTTGGATTTTTCTCCTTCTTCTCATTTTCATTCCGCTCAACTTGCAGTCTTAAATCATGATCCTCTCCAGAAGTAACTTCAAGTGGATACACCCTCTGTACTGGCCTCAGTAGCTCTCCTTTTGTAGTCACCAAGCGAACAACTCTCACGACACCACCTTTGCCAGGGATGACCTCCGTCACTCTTGCCAGCGGCCAGTCAAGTCTCTTCGTGTTGTCACTGGCTACCAGTACTACTTCACCTACGCAGGGTTTGTGATGTCTTTTCCTAATGTGGTTCTTCTGTATTAGCTGTCCAAGATATTCATTCCTGAATCTTACCCTTAATGTTTCCTTTACTTTCTGTCTGTACCTGAATCTTCTGTCAAGTTTTATGTCCTCTATCATGTCGATATCGGGCATTCCAATCTCCTTGACTTCCTGTAGGAACATTGCAGGGGTGATAGCCATCAAGTCTTCTCCATCATTGGACAGGTAAGTAAGTGGTCGTGAATTCATGACAGCTTCAATGTCACACAGAACAGTCATCATTTCTTGGTACGACAGACATGACTTTCCCAGAACTTTCCTGAGCATTTGTTTGAGGACACCAATCAGCCTCTCCCACCATCCTCCCCACCATGATGCAGTGGGAGGATTGAATTTCCATTTTATTTGGTGTACAGAACTATATTCAGCAATTTTATCCCACTGAATTGTCTCCAACATATTGCAGGTGCCTTGAAAGTTTGTCCCTTTGTCACTATAGACAACCATTGGCCTTCCACGTCTGGACACGAAGCGCCGAAAAGCTTCGAGGAATGTTGCAGTAGCCAAGGATGTTACTAGCTCCAGGTGTACTGCACGAAAAACCGCACACGTGAACAGACAGACCCAGGCTTTCTCTCCACCTTTCAAAATCAGAGGCCCGGCAAAGTCGACCCCTGTTATTTCAAAAATTGAGGCTTCTCTTACTCTGTCTATGGGGAGATGAGTTTGTTCTGCTTCAAGATGTTTTCCATGGTACCTCCTGCAGACAACACATGTTTTAATTGCACCCTTCACCGTTCTCCTTCCTCCAAGGATCCAATATTTCTGTCTGAGCCCACTGAGCAGAATCTGGGTTCCAGCATGACATAAGTCTTTGCGCTTCTCCCTAATGAGAGCGTGAACTGCTGTATGCTTCGCAGGAAGGATAGCAGGACAACGGAAAGCATAATCATCTTTGCGCGATATAATTTTTGTTTTCAGTCTCATCACTCCCTCATCATCCATGAAAACACATAGTGAGTTGAATCTTTCATCCTTTTCACCAACAAAACACTCCTTTTGTATGAACTTCATCACGACTTTTTCTGCTTCTGTGGTTTCTTCAATGGATAGTTCGGTAGTTCTTCTATTATTTTTCTGTCGACAATTATACAGAAACCTCAAGATCCATCCTATCATACGAACTGTTCTACGGAAACTTGAGAAATAGTCAAGGTGCCATTCTTGGGTATTGGACTTGTCTTCTAACACCGTCATAGTGTTGACTTTCTTTTTTCTTTCTTGGAAGACTTCATCATCGTTTGTTGAAATTTCGGGGCTAGGCCATTGTGTAGTAGATTGTTTTAGCCATTTTGGCCCTTCCCACCATCTCTGTTGAAGTAACTGTTTTGTGCTACATCCCCTTGATGCCAGGTCAGCCGGATTCATGGTTCCTGGAACATGCCGCCACTGTTCTATTCTGGACAGTCTTCGAATTTCTTGCACTCTGTTCCACACGAAGGTCCCCCAAGGTTCGTCTAACTTGATCCAGGACAACACAGTCGACGGGTCACTCCAATAATAAGTAACGATTTCTTTTGCAGTTAATGCTGGCAGTACTGACGTCACTAGTCGAACCCCTATTGTAGCTGCTAATAATTCCAGGCGTGGTATGGTGATACTCTTCTTGGGTGCCACTCTTGTCTTGGCTTGTACAAATCGTAGCTCTATTTTGTCAACCCTCTGTATTCGCAAGAATATAACTGCAGCATACGCAGTTTGACTGGCGTCGCAGAACACGTGAAGAGATATATCTTCAACCGACTGGACACTACCGATCAAACATCTAGGAATCTTAATCTCAGACAGCTGAGGTAGTTCTGCCAACCACTTCATGAATCTTCTCTTTGTTGTTTCGTCTACTCTGGTGTCCCAACCGAAGTCAGTGGCCCATAGTTCTTGCAAGATTAATTTTGGACAGAGAAATACCGGACATGAGAAGCCAATAGGGTCAAACACCTTATGTGCAGCTCCTAGTATAGCTCTTTTGGTGATTACATCATATTTGAAATCGTTAACATGAGTTAGATTCAGTTCAATGGTATCTTCTTCTTTATTCCAAATGAGCCCTAGCACATGAGTAAGATTTTCAGCTGTACCATCCTGAGAATACTCCCACCCTCGGAGATTGAAAGATGCCTTATCCATTATTATGCTTGCCTCTCGCATGAATGAATGAAGGTCATTCCTGTTGTTAACACTAATAGCACAGTTATCCACATAAAAACATTCTTCCAATCTTTCTATTGTTGAAGTTGAGTAGGAACTATTATCGACTGTTTGTCTCTTCAACTCGTTCAAGTGGAGTTTGATGGTTGCCGACAATAGGAACGGAGAACATGTAAGTCCAAAGACAACTCTATTGTGACGGAACACTTCTACCTTCCCCGTACTTTCCTCCTCCCACCAAAGGAATCTCAGAAAATCACGGTCTCTAGGATTGACACTTATTTGAAGAAATGCTTTTTCTACATCGGCCGTCACACCGATCTCATTTTCTCTGAACTTCAGTAGCGAACTAGGGATCAACTCTATGAAGTTAGGCCCTTTTTCAATACATTCGTTCAGAGATGGAGCGTTTCTCTGCTTCGCCGAGGCATCAAAAACAGGCCTGATCTTGGTGGTGCTGTTTTCTTTGAAGACAGGTCGGTGAGGTAGATAGTGTCCACTATTCTTCAGTTCTTCTTCAGGTACCCTCTCGATGATTCCTTGCTCCAACCAACTTCGTAAGACATTATCGTACTCCTGATAATGTTGTTCAGCTTGTAGTTTCTTTGTAGTGATTTCTAATCTGTGCTGAGCAATTTCTTTGTTGTCAGGGAGAGGTGGATGTTGTTCACTCCAAGGCAGACACACTTCATATCTGTTATCTTCATTCAGTCGTGCAGTCTCCAGGAAGTTATTTCTAACACGCTCATTCCTCTCGACGATAGATTCTTTCACAACAGGGTCAGTAATTCCAAGAATTTCTAAGTCCCAGAGATCAGAAATTCTTGTATGTTGGGAAAACAATGATGACACTAATAATGATGCCGAATCCCTTTGGGCCTTGTTACCTATTACTTTTCCCATTAGTGTCCACCCTAGGGAAGTCTCCACCAAAACTAGGCCACATTTTAGTTGATGTTTCCTCCCAGTGAGCAGTTCACCCGCCTTATCGGCCCCAATCAGAATCTGCACAGGCCCTCTCTCTCGTACATCAGTTAAACATATTTTCAGATCCCTATCTCCTCACTCCAAGAACCATTCTTAATATATGGGACATCTTCACAAATTATCTCTTGGCTTAAAACTTCCAGCTCCTTGGAATAGTTTCCCTCCAATCGCTTTAAACTTATTCTGTAACAGTCGTGTTTTGCTTCTCGAGAACGTACTCCACCAAACAAGGAATGTATTAACGTTTCCTTCCTGATTGACTGATACCCCATTTCTTCGGCTAGGTCACGTGCAATGTAGGATTTAGTAGACCCAGTATCAATGACAGCTCGTACAGTTTTTTGTTTACCCTTTCCTTTAACGACAACTGCCAGGGTTTGCAAGTACACCTCAGGAGAACAAGACACATTAGCTAAAGCCTTATCCACATTATTGCCATCCTGGTGAACCAAATTCCTGTCTCCCTCGTAATTCTGTTTGGACACACTTTCATTTTCTTTGTCACGGAGCTTATAACACATTAATACCACATGTTTACCACCACAAACAATGCACCTGACAATCGATTTACAAGCTCTACTTGCATGGCCCTTCTTTAAACAATTGAAGCAACAGTGTTTATCAGTTAAGATTTTCCTTTTCTCCCCTACAGTCATTTTTTGAGCTTTAATGCACTCTGGGCTCGAATGAGGTTTAAGACAAAAAAGACACTCCTGTCTCTTAGAAACATCAGCAAACAAAGCAGAAGCAGTAGGTATATTTGGTTCAATGACATCCCTTGGTTTCTTGTCTCCCTTAATCTTAGATCCTTGGGATGTGCTAATACTAAACCCTTTCATAGCCAATGAAATTCTTTCTTCTCTTACTACTTCATTTTGAAGAAAAGCCATAAGCTGCTGCAAACGATCTTTGGATACGGAATCACACCTGAAGGAAGTATTCCTCTGCCATGCTCTTAATAGGTCTTCTGGCAAAGATGATTCAATTAGGGGATACAGCATTGCAGTACATTTTTCTGTAGTAACGCCTAAACTTTCCAGCGATCTGAGATGTGACTCTAATTTATCATACAAGCTACTCAGTGTTGGCCTTTCTTTGGAATTGACTGCATTCGTCAATACTAGTTTGAGCAATTCACGAACATAAACTTCCACCTGCAAGTCCTCTCTACCAAATCGAGCTTGAAGACTCTCTATAGCTTTGTCATAATTCTCGGCAGTGGGTGGAAAACTAGTAACTAATTCATATGCTCTGGAACCTTCTGTCATAGCCTGAATTAAATATTGGAATTTATCTTCCTTCCCAATGTCCTCATCCTCGTGAATTTTACGGAACTGGCTCCAAAAATATAACCAATCAATTATTTCACCAGAAAATTTCTTAAATTCTATTCTTGGAAGTCTATATTTCTTTTTATCACAAACATTGTCATTCACTACACTTTGTGGAGGGGTAATGGAAACAACGGGATTCATAAAACGTGTTGCTTTTGTTCTACAGCTAAGGAATTTGTGTTTGTAATCATCAGCTGATTCACATTCCGTTTCTATTTCGTCATCCTCACACTCGTCGTCTATCATCTGTTGAAATATTAATCCATCTAAATTAGAGATATCATCATACTTTTCTTGAAGGATTTCAAGTTGCACTTGCACTTTTTCCGTTTCAGTTTGATCATCTTCTAACAACGCCATTAGTTGATTGTGTGAGCGCGTAAATAACCGCCGCTTTACGGTTCTTTCTTTAGCGAGTCTTTCCATCTTCTTTCTTCACGGGAGCCTTTTACTATGAATGAATCCTGTCACGGTCGCCATAAAATGTTAGGTTCACTTCTTAATAAATCACATAGACTCCTCTAGAATGCATATTTTATTATTTGTTGTGGAAAGATTCACAATTCACACGACACACACCATATTGTTTTTGACACTGAACTTCACTGATATCAAAGACTATGTCAAAGATACTGCACTACACTCTTGTGCTTGCTGCCAACACAACAGCGCCGAAGAATATAAAAAGGAGTCCTAAGGAGGTCAGGGGATCTCTCCATTACCAGTCTTACAGTGCATCGGCCGCAGGCTATCGACGTTATCATCAGAGGTGAGTCAGACGTGTTCAGATCTCCTAATATTTGTAATCTTTACCCACAGATTGTACTTTTACATTGTGATCATTATTACATTCCCTGAAAGGGACTCATAATTCAACATCACAGACCAATAAACACTTGGTCAACACGCTACATCCGACTTACTATTTATACGCCTCTTTACATCCCAACGCCCTTCCTTATTTCCGTCACGGCTAGACGAGACATACGGTAGCCCAACAGTGCTAACTCAGGTATCATTGTATTCCTCGCGGCGGCTCGACTGCTAAGAGCAGCGAGCGCCACATAGCTGACACGAGCACGTTCAGTTATATAACAAGTCGATTATCTAACCAGACAGCTGGGCGACCAGCACAGTGACCCTTGCATTGAGTTCCATCCCCTAAAACACTCCTACGTTATTTATAAGAGCACCCCAACACTAAAACAACACTCTACACTGGTCAGCTTGCCCGACTACGGGAAGCTACCCCTTTTAGACACCTCCTTCTAAATCAACACAATAACTCTTCCCTTTAAGATCCTACCACCCCCAAATAAGGGATCTAAAACAAACTACATTTTACAATGACCCCGAGCTTAGAAATAGTTACCTTACAAAAATGATAACAAAATTCGTTCTTGAACACACAAAATGTTGAAATTAATAAACCTGTTATACAACATTCCAATGTATATTGTGTTAAAACTTGGATTCGATCTGAAGACGGGTTTGTGAGATAATAATTATTAAATGTGACGCATGGTTGAAACACGCTTAAAAACGGTCACCTTTTGTGATTCAACTGCGATAAAAATTAAAATATAAATAAAAAATTCCAAACCTACATGAACTAACGTAAAATGGAACGACGAAAATGATTATGTTAGTGGATTTTATATAGGTCTATTGGTTACTTCACAAACAACCTTCAAACTCGAGTGCACATAATATTTTGGTCGACAGTAAGTACTGTACCAAGAAAAGGAAGCCAGGCCCTAAGAAAAACCTCTACACATAGGCCTACATAAGATTTTTCCCTAGTTTATATTTGAAATTACGCTTGCATTAGAGAATGTGTAATGTACTGAGCAGTTTTGATTTCACTTTATATTTATTTGTACAAGTTGGATGACTAAACGTCACCCCACAATCTGCAAGCTACATGGCTGAACAGCGGTTGCTTGGTAGAACTAGGCCCTTCAACGACTGTCGCGCCACGGGTTTAGTCTTTTTTTGAACTTCTAATATATAATTGTTAGAGTACAAGACCACGAACTATTCAGTGACAACTTTTTTCAGAGAAGAGAGTTCGTATTCAAGTGGAAACAATGCGTTGTGTGGAATTGTAAGACGTAGCCATTGTGAAAATGGAAAATTGGTCTCCAAAGATACTGACGAGATTCAAGCGCATGTTCTCTAGGTGCAAGCGTCCTGCATAAATATCCACTTCCTTTGTACGCTCACAGAAAACTAAGAAAAGTCCCAGCAGAGCTTGTGTATTGGCGTATTGAACGAAATAAAAGGTAAGGAACTGAAACAATGTTTCTTACGGCAGATGTTTATTGCCATTCAGAAATTCCTTCTTATTTTATGTTTTTTTCCCCAGGAAACTGTCATCAGTCCAACATCTCTCATTGACCAGTTCACCTGTCAATCAACCTACCATTGTGGTTGCACCTGAAGTTCAGTTGTGTCTTGTGTTTCGCAGGGTTTTCCACACTCCCTCCAGGTAAATGCCGAGATAGTACCTTACTTGAAGACTCAGGGCACTTGCCCCATCCCTGGCTCTAATACAGTAACACACATAGTCAACTACATGGGACTGATGACCAAGATGTCCCAAGCCCCTACAATGTATTATTATCAACAAGAACAAGAACAAGAATGTTTGAGGAAGTCAGAAAGTATCTGTATAAACACATTGTGTCAACGTTACATAAGCGTGACATTACTATAATTTTATTGCTCAGATATTGTTCCACGCCTAAGCACTTGTACATGTAACTCGCCAACTACAATATTCGTCAACTCGGAGTGTTCATCATTTTCCTTGCGCTAGAGATCTTGTATAGCCGCGCCGCTACTCCTACCACCCTTTTCAAAACAATTCCCAAACTAATGCCGACGATTCCATTCACCCGATTTTATTTATGAAAAATGCATTGGAATCAGGAAATAAATCTCCGTTTTCGTATTACCAGTTTTTTTTCATATTTTAAGCAGAAATATAAACAAGATGTTCAGTAAAGAACATATAGCCTACTTTCTCCTAAATGCATGGGTATTGTTATAACTCTTTGTCCTTTTCAAGGAGTATGATTGAATGTTGGTTGTAGTAGCTTGTTGAAATACAACGTGCTAGAGGGATATTAAACATGAATATGAGGTGCCCTTTGCTAGTGCTACCTCTGTACCAAATTTCGTTCAATTCGGTTTCACCGTGTTTGAATTGATAAGGGGAATCGATTTGCATACATACTTGGCCACCATCTGTAAACTAAAGGGCTGATGTTCTTGCAGTTTGGTCCGAATATGTTTCCCACATAAAGATATGGTGTTGCAAAATTTGGTAGAGACTAGATTATTAGGTTGGTCATAATTACACTTTAGCTTTTAACATTTGGGTGGCCGCGATTACGTTTCCGTCAAGATAGCGGTGATATAAAACATGACACTGAGGTGCCCTTTGCTAGTGCTACCTCTGTACCAAATTTCGTTCATTCGGTTCCACAGTGTTCAAATTAATAGGGGGAATCAATTTTGACATAAAGATGGCCGCCATCCGCAAACTATTAGGCTAATGACCTATTAGATTGGTCAAAGGATGCTCCCTCCACAAAGGTATGTTGTTGCAAAGTTTGGTAGATATCGGATGGTTATGTTAGTCGTAATTTGATTTAAGCTTTAAACAATTGTGTGGCCGCCATTATGTTTCTGTCAATATGGCGGCGATATTAATCATGTCACTGAGATGCCCTTTGCTAGTGCTATCTCTGTACCAAATTTCGTTCCATTCGGTTTCACCGTGTTTGAATTAATAGGGGGAATCGATTCTGACACAAAGATGGCCGCCATCCGAAAACTATTAGGCGAATGACCTATTAGATTGGTCGAAGGATGCTCCCTCCATAAAGGTATGTAGTTGAAAAATTTGGTAGAGATCGGATGATTAGGTTAATCGTAATTTGATTTAAGCTTTGAACATTCGTGTGGCCGCCATTACGTTTCAGTCAAGATGGCGGCGATATAAAACATGACACTGAGGTGCCCTTTGCTAGTGCTACCTCTGTACCAAATTTCGTTCCATTCGGTTCCACCATGTTCGAATTAATAGGGGGAATCAATTTTGACAAAAAGATGGCCGCCATCCGCAAACTATTAGGCGAATGACCTATTAGATTGGTCAAAGGATGCTCCCTCCATAAAGGTATGTAGTTGCAAAATTTGGTAGAGATCGGATGATTAGGTTAATCGTAATTTGATTTAAGCTTGGAACATTCGTGTGGCCGCCATTACGTTTCAGTCAATATGGCGGCGATATAAACATGACACTGAGGTGCCCTTTGCTAGTGCTACCTCTGTACCAAATTTCGTTCCATTCGGTTTCACCGTGTTCGAATTAAGAGGGGGAATCAATTTTGACATAAAGATGGCCGCCATCCGCAAACTAATAGGCTAATAACCTATTGGATTGGTCAAAGGATGCTCCCTCCATAAAGGTATCTTGTTGCAAAGTTTGGTAGAGATCGGATGATTATGTTAGTCGTAATTTAACTTAAGCTTTGAACATTTGTGTGGCCGCCATTACGTTTCAGTCAAGATGGCGGCGATATAAAACATGGCACTGAGGTGCCCTTTGCTAGTGCTACCTCTGTACCAAATTTCATTCCATTCGGTTTCACCGTGTTTGAATTAATAGGGGGAATTGATTTTCACACAAAGATGGCCGCCATCCGCAAACTATTAGGCTAATGACCTATTTATTTGGTCAAAGCCTGCTTCCTCTATAAGGGTATGTTGTTGCAAAATTTGGTAGTGATCGGATGATTAGGGTAATCGTAATTTGATTTAAGCTTTGAACATTCGTGTGGCCGCCATTACGTTTCAGTCAAGATGGTGGCGATATAAAACAAGACACTGAGGTGCCTTTTGTTAGTACTACCTCTGTACCAAATTTCGTTCCATTCGGTTGCACCGTGTTCTAATTAATAGGGGGAATCGATTTTCATACAACGATGGCCGCAATCCGCAAACTATTACGCTGATGACCTATTGGTTTGGTCAAAGGATGCTCCCCCCATAAAGGTATGTCGTTGCAAAATTTGGTAGAGATCGGATGATTAGGTTAGTTGTAATTTGATTTAAGCTTTGAACATTTGTGTGGCCGCCATTACGTTTCAGTCCAGATGGCGGCGATATAAAACATGACACTGAGGTGCCTTTTGTTAATACTACCTCTGTACCAAATTTCGTTCCATTCGGTTGCACCGTGTTCGAATTAATAGGGGGAATCGATTTTCACACAAAGATGGCCACCATCCGCAAACTATTACGCTGATGACCTATTAGATTGGTCAAAGGATGCTCCCTCCATAACGGTATGTAATTACAAAATTTGGTAGAGATCGGATGATTAGGTTAATCGTAATTTGATTTAAGCTTTGAACATTCGATTGGCCGCCATTACGTTTCAGTCAAGATGGCGGTGATATAAAACATGACACTGAGGTGTCCTTTGCTAGTGCTACCTATGTACCAAATTTCGTTCCATTCGGTTTCACCGTGTTTGAATTAATAGGGGGAATTGATTTTCACACAAAGATGGCCGCCATCCGCAAACTATTAGGCTAATGACCTATTCATTTGGTCAAAGGATGCTTCCTCTATAAGGGTATGTTGTTGCAAAATTTGGCAGAGATCGGATGATT
Source organism: Meconema thalassinum (assembly GCA_946902985.2). Classification (NCBI taxonomy): domain Eukaryota; kingdom Metazoa; phylum Arthropoda; class Insecta; order Orthoptera; family Tettigoniidae; genus Meconema; species Meconema thalassinum. The sequence continues at coordinate 186,284,769 of OX336393.1, forward strand.
AGGTTAATCGTAATTTGATTTAAGCTTTGAACATTTGTGTGGCCGCCATTACGTTTCCGTCAAGATGGCGGCGATATAACACATGACGCTGAGGTGCCTTTTGTTAGTACTACCTCTGTACCAAATTTCGTTCCATTCGGTTGCACCGTGTTCTAATTAATAGGGGGAATCGATTTTCATAGAAAGATGGCCGCCATCCGCAAACTATTACGCTGATGACCTATTGGTTTGGTCAAAGGATGCTCCCCCCATAAAGGTATGTTGTTGCAAAATTTGGTAGAGATCGGATGATTAGGTTAGTCGTAATTTGATTTAAGCTTTGAACATTTGTGTGGCCGCCATTACGTTTCCGTCAAGATGGCGGCGATATAAAACATGACACTGAGGTGTCCTTTGCTAGTGCTACCTTTGTACCGAATTTCGTTCAATTCACATTCACCGTGTTCGAATTGATAGGGGGGGACAGACATTCAGAGTACACACACTCACACACAGACACACACACACACAGACTCACACACACACACATACACACACACACACACAGACTCACACACACACATACACACACACAGACAGACACACTTTTTTCGCCCTGTGTTGATCTCATAAGTCTACTTTCATTTTTTGCAAAAATCGAAAGTAGGCTAAAAACTGCTAGTAACGTCTTTGTTTTTCACATTTTGGAAAATGCATTGAATTGATATCAATTCTATTGCACTCTAGTATACATAGTGGTTTTGACATCGCAAATACGAGCTTCCATTCAAGAGAAATTGCCTCACTTCGGTGCTGCTACGTGGTGTCAGAATTACAAACTAAAAATCGGGACATTTAGTCTTAATAGTATCTGGCTGCTGCACAGACTGCTGTGTTGCCTGCTGGTGTGTCCCTTCCCCGTGCTGTCCGATCGTGACGTAACAGTTCCCTCTTCATTGCTATGTAAAGTAGTCAGGGATGTTTCAGCTACGTTATCTGATGGTTGAGTTACTTCTGCAATGCTATATGTGTTTGTAGAATGGGGCCTGTTATGAAAGGCCTCTGATATGGCTGGATATTCAGGGGAAGGTACTGCAGTTTCCATGTCGGTAGTGTCGCTTAGCTTACTACTCCCATCTGACTCGCCCAGCACCGTGCTGTAGGTTTGTTGTCTGACATGAAGTACCGGGCGATTCCTTCTGTTCGGACAGTCTATTTGTAAGTGGGAGGTTTCTTTACAATAAAAGCAATACTTAGCTTGTCCTTCATATGTTAACAGAACTTTACAATCATTGACCGTCAAATATGATGGAATGGGGTATTTAAGTTCAATTGTTACAATACGTATGCCATTACTTACAGCAGAAAATTCGTATACTTCATTCCAGCACTCGTTCCGTATGTCCTTGAGAACTCCATGCGTAGAAAGCAAGCGGGAGAGCCTTTCATTGTTGACTTCGGGAGGAGATTAAACAGACACGCACACGTTTTGTTAAAGAGTCTGAAGCAGTGATAGTTATCTTTGTGGTGTTACCGCTAGCTAGCCGGAAGGATTTCACACCTTCATGTCGAGATAATATGTTTTCATAAAGCATGGTGTACACTAATTTAATGTACACTGAATTTTCCCCGTTGTCTAGTTGATTCGCTAGTACTTGATCTTTATTAAGCTTCAGGTCGTTTGCTATCCACCTAGGCCTATGTATTTCAAGTGGTGTCGGTCTGTTGTTCCTTTCTTCAAAAGCGCATTTAAGAGTGTTTTCCCGGACATTCGCCACTTTCGCAAGTTCAACAAGCGGTTCCGTGACAAACTAAGGAGCCTATTTTTCTTAAACTTAAAGATTCATGCCAATGTTTAATCTATATGGAATTATCTAAGTTAATGATGAAATTAAGTTGGTAATATCAAAATTTCTAATTAATTCGAAATATACCTGCACTACTGTTGGAAGCCCTGGTGACTTAATATATTCTTAGTTCCATCTCTTAAGGTACAGAATACAAAATTTGATTGAAGTTCAATGGATAACATGGACGTTACATGCAGTTAGATACTGGATATATCAGTGCGCGTAAAATCATGTTGGCAGCAATGTCATGCATGTCTTGGTCAGAAATAATCTGACATAATATGATCTATTGTTGTGCCAATTTTGGACGAAATCCATTTATATGTATAGAAGTTACATGCATTTTAGAATTGAACCTATCATCAGGCTTAGAATCATGTTAGCGGCATTGGCATAATATTAGTTACTCCAAATTAATCTAGAATGTCAGGTACTATACGTGTGCAAAGTTTAGAGTTGTTGGCTTGCATGCATTCTGATAATATTAATATAAGGGTAAAAAAGTAGAGACAGCAATTATCAACAGTTGTCAGCAGCTGGTTGCTCTTAAGAATACGCATAGTGATATCTGGTTATGTACACACAGTAGACTACATACTAAATTTGGTTGAAATCCAATTGATAGTGTAGAAGTTCTATTAATTTAAAAATTTGACCTATCAGCATGCTTAGAATCATTTTGCCAACACTGTCATGTATGGCCTCCTGGAAATTAAACTGAAATATTATTATCTATATAATTATGTGCCAATTTTGGAATAGCTCCCATGCATAACTTCCAAGATATCCAACATGGAGCTCAAATTTCAATTGCGGATTTTCAGCAGTTGGTAGCACTGACTTCATTTTCATGGCCTTGAGACATTCAGATATAGATCTTTACTCATACCAAATTTGGTTTTGATTGCTTCAGCCGTTTAGGAGTTGATAAGGGGGGGGGGGGCATGCACAGACAGACAGACAGACATTTGCCCAGATCGATCTCATAAGTCTACTTTTTCCTCATTTTTGCAAAATGTGAAAAGTAGGCTAAAAATACAATACCCTATCACGGTAAGCACTTCCGAGTATTTATTAACCCCGCGGCTAAACTCAGAACCTAACACGACGTAGGTCGCAAAGTGACACTTCCACTCTATGGAGTTCTCCAAAGCAAAATGTATCAAAATGGTGCCATTCTCAATCGATGATGCCGTTTGTAGTATATAAACGATATGCGAATAACGTTATTAGTCCGAATAACGTTATTAGTCCGAACAACGGTATTGAGGGAATATTTTTCGATAGATATATTCAAATAACGTTATTTCTAGTGAGCACTACCATTTCGTTCCTGCGATAACCGATATCCGAATAATGTTATTAGTCCGAATAATGGTATTGGGGGAATAATGTTCGAGAGATGTATTCAAATAACGTTATTTACAGTGAGCACTACCATTTCGTTCCCGCGATAACCGATATCCGAATAATGTTATTAGTCCGAATAACGGTATTGGGGGATTTTTTTTTGAGAGATCTATTCAAATAACGTTATTTCTAGTGAGCACTACCATTTCGTTCCTGAGATAACCAATATCCGAAGAACGTTATTAATCCTAATAACGGTATTGGGGGAATATTTTTCGAGATATGTATTCCGATAACGTTATTTCAGGCGGGCACTACCATTTCGTTCCTTGGTTAACTGATATTCGAATAACGTTATCAGTCCAAATAACGATATTAGGAGATTTTTTTCGAGATATGTATTCCGATAACGTTATTTCAGGTGGGCACTAGTATTTCGTTTCTACGATAACCGATATCCGAAGAACGTTATTAGTCCGAATAACGGTATTAGGGGATATTTCTCGAGAGACTTATTCAAATAACGTTATTTCTGTCGGACAATACTATTTCGTTTCTACGATAACCAATATCAGAATAACGTTATATGGCCCAATAACGTTACCATGCGATACAAATGACCTCCGGATATGAAACGTAACGACCACAATGTGACCAAGACCCATTTTGATACATAATCTACCCAAACAACCATTTTCGTTATGTTAAGTTATGAAGCCTTGGTAAATATAGTGTAAGGCACTGATAAAAAAAAATGTAATGAAAAATGAAAATCTCATAGTTATTGTTTTTACTTTCACAGTCTTTGACTAGTTTTCTCTCTGTCCTGCAGCATCCACTTCAGATTTTGCAGAACAAGCCCCCTGCTATGCAATATTTTGAGCAACAGTTGCTGCCCACCCTTTGGATGAGACCGGAAGATTGTTGGGGGCTGTGGCATTGAAGAGCTATTGATTGGATCGATGCTCTCCTGTATGCTCTGGCTGTATGGATACTGTCCTTATTATTTGAATGTCCTAGTGTTTCCCATTGATCTCTTCCCCCGGCAACACCTGCCTGTCAATCTGTTTAACCTTTTTACGTGTTTCCATCCTTCTTTTCCTGCCAATTGTTGTTTATCTTTATCCCATCTTATCTGCTCCATCTTTTTCTCTAATTCAACACCCTCCGACTTTGAAGGATTATACGAGGTGCCTAGAATCAAAACCCTCCAAATCCATTCCTTCACTTGTATGGCAAAGTGGCAAAAACTGCCACAAACATACCAATACCTAGAAAGAAATACGTTTCTCACTTAAAAATGAATTAATTATTTTTAAGAACAGTGAGGAAGTACGAAGCTGATCCCCAGGATAGTTAACAATTTATTTCGAAAAATATAAAGCAATAATTCGTATTTTTCGGAGTTTGTTACTAAGATTTGGATTTGGCAGGTTTTGATTCCAAGTTGGTTGGTTGGTTGGTTCTTAAGTTTAGGGGCTGCGACAACGCGGTCATGTAGCCCCGTGTACTTTGGGTGTGTGTAGAATCTGTCTGATAACCGGTGTTAATTGTGATGACTGTATTAGTGTGTGTTATCTGTTATTTTAATTTAAGTACTGCAACTTAGAATTTTTCAAATAGTTCCTACTTTTGCAGCCAAGCGCCACCGTCAACGACTACTAGGCTAAGTTCACAACTCAGCTGCTAGACGCCACCGCAGTCGGCTCTTGGCAACGAACTTAGAAACCTAAGAGCGTTGTTTACAATAACCTATCCAATTTAGCTTCACACAGGTGCAATTAGTGGAAGGTTCTTTAACATGCCATAAATCTATGACATGGGACCGCCGGCTTTACTTCCCCTCCGAAGGAAGGCATACTGAGGGATTTTTAACGCTCTTAAAAAATCCGACGGCTTCGGCCGGGTTTGAACCCGCTATCTTGGGCATAGAAGCTCAGCATGCTACCGACTACGCCACCGAAGCCGCTTTGATTCCAAAGTACCCTAATAAATTTGAAGTTATGATGAGATTATAGAAACTGCGTAAGCTTTACTAAGAAATTAATATTTTGAATGAAAGTTAACTAAATTTAGATTATAAAAAAAAATCATATCATTTTTGTTAGCCTCCGTGGCTTAGGCGGCAGCACGCCGGCCTCTCACCGCTGGGTCCGTGGTTCAAATCCCGGTCACTCCATGTGAGATCTGTGCTGGACAAAACGGAGGCAGACAGGTTTTTCTCCGGGTACTCCGGTTTTCCCTGTCAAAATTTCATTCCAGCAACACTCTCCACTATCATTTCATTTAATCTGTCATTCATTTAATCATTGCCCCAGAGGAGTGCGTCAGGCTGTAACGTGTTTTTCGAGGGGTTTTTATGCAACTGGCATAAGTCAGTAGGAAGCCATTCTATATTTATTTACGCGGCAAATTGTTCAGCCAAGAGAATTTTTCATGTTAATTTATTATTATTATTATTAATTTATTATAATTACTATTAAGGTATTTTCGGAGCATTTTATAAAAATTATTAGCATTCAGATAGGTTTTCTATGTCTTAGAAAACGCTATCAAGCAAATTATTACGAACGACAATATCATAGAAAATTATGTGATTGCGGAATTTTACGGAGTTTTCGTCAGTTAGGGTATATCGAGAGACGTGACTCACTGGGAATTCAAGTACACGCTTAATCTTGTCGGAAAGCATGACGCAATCCTGGGTCGCAGCGTCCAGGAAAGGCGAATAGTTGGAACGGAAATCGACTTCATCATCGCCGCGCCGTGTGTAATGACCCGGAGGAGGGGAAGATCGCGTGGTGGGTCAGCCAATCAGTGAGGACCACGCAAGCTACAAGTCGGATGAAGAGTGGGGAAACGGCGGGTGCATATATCGTTCGACGCGCCGTGGAACGAGGACAATCTGTGAGATACTAGACGAGTATGGGTGCGCGTGCGAGTGGCTCCGATGTTCGGTGGAGTTAGCGACTATCTGTATAGAATTTAACGAGTACGGTTGTACGCGGGAATCGCTCCGATGTTCCGTGGATTGGAGGACTAACTTTTGTAAAACTTAACCAGTGCGGTTGTACGAGTGTTTGGGTCCGAGGTACGGACCATAGAATTATCTAATCTACCAGAATCTCATCAAATATCGACGAAGATGTCGACGTCCAGGAGACTGTGGGAAGCTCACAGCATCATCCAGTACGAGGGAAATGTTTCGGCAATTTCCAGTGGTAAGCGCGAATGACGCAGAAATACGCAATCTCTCATTTCTCTTGGTTTTATATTTCATATTTCAGTAACTTCATAGCTTGGGAATAAGAGTAAAATCAATAATTTATCAGACTCCGTTTTCACGTAATTTTCTATCGGTAATATTAAAATCACAACGCTCCTATTTAAATTTTAAACTTCTTATTATTATTATTAATTTTGCTATTCTTGTTTTATATAATAAATTCATTTCTTTTACAATGCAATCTTTGCTTTCAGTAGGTAGCATTAGATATAGACCAATTCCTTCTCCTGATACAATTGTTTGTTGGGTTAATGATCAAATCATACCACGATCTGAGTGAATAGAGTCTTGAAGGTGTTCTGCCAGAGCTAGACGTTGTTAAATACAAATTTAGATTTCAACATTGCATTGAGGTCTTGGCGCCCATTAAAACAACATAGCTTAGGCAAAGGGGGGGCTAGCAATTCTGCTACATTTGTACGCTCAACGTGGAGCAAAGTAAATACCGTTTCACTTGTCATCCCAGCCTAAGCGAACCTGCTACAATTGGCGCCCAACGTGGGGATGAAAACCTAATAGCATTTGTGGAAGGAGAAGGGTATATATTTCTGTGCCTGTATTTTGGGGGTTATTTGTCTTTATCAGTGTATATCATTATGGGGGATGAGAAAGAAAGACAGATGAGGTTACGTAGTGGTCATCAACTGGAGAGTGATGATACGAGCAGTATGTCGAGTGATGGTAGTACCGGGGTAGCGGAGGTAAATCCCGATACTGAAACAGGGAGTGTAGGCGGCCAACCAGAATTAAAAACTTCACTTCTCGAGTTCATGTATCAGAACAAAGTTAGTAGTGATGCCTTAAATGCAAAATTAGAACAGAATAATGCAAAATTAGAACAGAATAATGCAAAATTAGAACAAAACAGTAGGGAAAATAAAGAAAGTACAGAAGCTTTAAATGCAAAATTAGAACAGAATAATGCAAAATTAGAACAAAACAGTAGGGAAAATAAAGAAAGTACAGAAGCTTTAAATGCAAAATTAGAACAGAATAATGCAAAATTAGAACAAAACAGTAGGGAAAATAGAGAGAGTAATGAAACTTTAAACGCCAGATTAGAACAAAACAGTAAGGAAAATAGAGAGAGTACTGAAACTTTAAATGCTAAATTAGAACAAAACAGTAGGGAAATGAGTGACAAATTCGAACTGATTAGAGGTGAAATCAGAGGAGTAATGGAAGAAAAGGCTAAAGAGATTATTGCAGATGTAGACAGAAAATTAGGAAAAGTACAGGAGGAGTTGGAAGTTAGAATCAGTACACAGGCTGAAAATTTAAAAGAACTAGTGCAACTGGAAACACAGCAGGTCAAAAAGCAATTGGGGGAGAAATTGACAAAATTCAGGTAGCTACTAAAGAGGTTAAGGAACAGCTGGGGGGTAGAATTGAGAAAGTCCACTCACAAATAGTTGCAGAAGTAAATGATTTAAGAGAGAGTAATAGAGAGAGCATTAGCAAGATTGAGGAGAAACAAGCAAAGCTATATGATAAAGTAGAAGAATCAGAAGGAAACATTAAATTAACAGTAAACAGTATTGAGAGGAAGGCTGAGGAGAAAATCGCAGAATTAGAGTTAAAATTAAAAGCTAGGATCAGGCAAGAAAATATTCCGAATAGGCTAGTTTTTATGAATAGCACACACAGGGAGGTAGAAATGGGTAAGTTCAGCAATCGACAGGGGTGCCCAATGGAGTTCATGAACACTATAGAAAATAAATTCGGGGAGAGGTTGGAAAATGGTAGTATTGAGTGGTGCCAGGTAGTTGAAATTTTAGAACAAGTGTTTGTGGGGGAAACGAGGAATTGGTTTGCTGTCTACAGAGACAAGTTTACTGATATTAATGACTTTAAAATGAAATTCTGTGAAGAGTTCTGGAATGAGGTTATTCAGTCGCAGCATCGTGAGGGAGTAGTGTGTGGTAAATATAACCCTAAAGGAAGCTCCACCATGACCGAATACTTTTTAGGGCAGGTATTAGTGTGTAAATATCTAGATGGGTTGAAGGAGGAAAGTGATGTGGTGAGGTTGCTACTTAGGCACTTTCCCTATAGGATCAAGGAGGCTGCTTGTATCCAGAATGTAAAGACTATATCACAAGTAGAAAATTTGTTAAGCACATTTGATGCACTAGGGAGAGGGGGTTATGAGGACAATTTCAATAGGAACCAGGGTAATAATAATAACAGACCTAATGAAGCCAGGCATCAAGAAGTTCAAGGGAACGGTGGCGAAGGGGCCAACGCTCAAAATAGAAATAATAATAATCAGCTAAATCAGAACAGAGGAAATGGCTATGGTAATCAGTATCAAGGAAGGAACAATGATTTCAGGGGAAATCAAGGGAGGAACAATGATTACAGGGGAAATCAAGGGAGAAACAATGATTTCAGGGGAAATGAAGGGAGAAATTATAATGACAATAATTACAACCAGAATAGGGGTCAAGGAAGAGGACAGCCTAGTGGTAGTAATATACAGCCAAACAATGACAACACAGCCCAGAACAACCAGACCAGTTTAGTAGTTAGTAGTACTACGGCCAGCTGTAGCGGTTCTTTAAACGCGAACCAGGCTGCGAAGTAAGGTCAGAATCTCAGTCTGTAGCATGCCCTGTCCATACAATTATACAGGAACCCTATGACCTAAATGTAAGAAATGAATTATTACATGAACTAAATGATGAAGGTATTATTCAGGAAGTGGTTAGTAAGAGCCCCATAGTTAAATTTAACGTGTCCGAGGCGTACACAGATGTTTTAATTGATAGTGGTTGTATGAAGAGTTGCATAAGTAGTGCATTTTATGATAAAATGAAAGGAACTGGAGTAAATTTTGAGGAGATGCCAATTAAAAGCACTTTTGTTATCACAGCTGTTGGGAAGAGGTCTAAAGTAATTTCTAAGCAAGTTTTAGTAGACATTAAAATTAATAATCATGTAGAGAAGCAGATTTGCCTTGTAATTCCAAATTTAGTATTCAGTGTTATCTTGGGTTCAGAGTGGCTAAGTAGAGTGTCTGGTAACTTATGTTATGATGTAGGGAGTTTGAAATTTAAATGGGGAGATTCTGAAGTAGAAGTAGCGTTCAATGACCATATTCAGAGGAGTAGTATTGTAGGTGTGATTTGTACTTTAAATGAGATATCGCCAGCCGTAGAGCGGGGTTCTCCATGTTTTGTGGGTAGTGTGATTACGAACGGTAGTCTAAAGGACTCGTTACGTGATGCTGCATTTCGGGGAAATATAGAGGATGAACAGTGTGTTCGGCTCTATGATGTGTTATTGTGTAATAGGAGAGTTTTTGAGGATCGCATTGGTATGGCCAATTGCTATACTCATTCATTGAACGTTATTGATAGGTCAGTATTCACAGGACATAGATATCCTGTACCTTTCGCTTATCAGAGTGCAGTTGAGGCACAAATTAACCAGATGCTTGAAGATGGGATTATTGAGCACTCTAACAGTCCATATGTTAATTCTTTGATCACGGTACCCAAGACCGACGGCACAGTTCGTATTTGTTTAGACGCTCGTTTGGTTAACAGTAGAATTAGTTCAGATCAGCTGAAATCTATGTCAATAGAGGAATTAATGCAAACATTTGAGGGGAAGAAGTATTTCACTTGTGTAGATTTGATTTCCAGTTTTTGGCAAGTTCCACTTATGTACGAAGATATACCATTTACAGCTTTTAGTCATAAATATAACCTTTATCAATTTTGTAGAACACCTTATGGGTTAAAGAGTAGTTCAGCAGCTTTAATTAGGGCTTTAAACATCGCATTAGGGGATGACACAGGAGAGTTTGTAACCATTTACATAGATGATATGGTAATTAGTTCACGCAGTTTTGAGGAGCATCTACGTCATTTAGATATAGTTTTTCAGAAGTTAGATCAGGCAGGGTTCACTTTGAAGCTGTCTAAGTCGTCATTCTGTCAGTCAGAAGTGACATTTTTATGTCATAGAGTGTCGAGTAGAGGTGTGACACCATAGGAAGGTAGGGTTAGCATGTGTGGACAGTAGCAACAGGGCATCGTTACAGACACTGAGAAATATGCTAGGTAGAGCAACGTGATGACGTTCATTTAAGGGAGCCACTTGCAAGGTTGGAAGCACGTGACGCAGAAACATTTATAGTTTCCAAACGTATTGGAAAAACAGCATATGTGCTGGAGGATAGTAAGGGAAACAGATTATACGGGACGTATAATATACATAGTCTACGAAAATATGTGTCATAAAGTGAGTGTGTTTAGCTGGCGAGCCAGCCTATCAAATGAGTAAGTGTGGTATTTGGTGCGTGGGAGGAGATGGTCTTCCGGGCAGGCATATCAGAAGTCACACAGGGGGGTAGTATGTAAGTAAATGAGAGTTTTTAAGGTACAGGGAAATATGACGGGATTGTCGGATGCTCTTGAGCACTAAAATGTCTCGATACACCAAAGCCAGAATTTGGTAGCGCTGTTGAATTCCCATTTGTCTCCTAGAGATGGGTGAGCGCTTGAACAGGGTATTTTTGCTTAAGGCGTCCACGAGGCAAAAGATGGGCCATCAGAAGGCGAGACAGTCCTTCATGAAACTCATACATATCAGCACACGTGATTTCTGTTTACGGCCTCGCCATGTAAGATTTGTAAGTGTGTAATTTAAGGTAATTTGTACAAAGGTGTTATTTGTGTCAGGAGAAATGGTCTATGTTGAGAACTAGTATTAAGTAGAATATGGTCTACGGGAACTTAACAAGACAGGGCGATTACGGCACAGAAATATTTGGTGTTATATGTAATGCGCATTTACTGTTTTTTTTTTCAGAAGTCAATATTAATTTAATCTACTTTAAAGAGAGATTAAGTATTATGGTCACGAGGCGCTGCCACAATAGTGTGATCGTGTGCTCAGTGATAAGTGAGATTAAATTTCACCATAAGGAAGGGACCTCCAGTGAAATTAGGAAGTTCTATGGTGATATAAATATATCAGAACACCTTCGATGCGTGTGATATGACATCATAAATACATAGTGCTCACACATTAATTATGTCTATTTCTCCAACATAGAGAAATTTGAGAGGCGGAAATATCCGTGGAACACTATTCTATATGAAAAACATTGGACTGGTTGCAAAGTGCAATCCATAGTGACAACAAACTTTGACGCAAAGTGCGTGAAGAAAAATTATGAGTGTATATATCTGTAATTTAGGGTGATTTCATTTATGTAATATGTATTTTGGATGGGGTTTATTAACGTGTCTGGGATAATCGGATAATGGACCGTCGTCACGGTAAATCATCCGATGATCCGAGGCGAATATGTAACGTGTTTTTCGAGGGTTTTTTATGTAACTGGCATAAGTCAGTAGGAAGCCATTCTATATTTATTTACGCGGCAAATTGTTCAGCCAAGAGAATTTTTCATGTTAATTTATTATTATTATTAATTTATTATAATTATTATTAAGGTATTTTCGGAGCATTTTATAAAAATTATTAGCATTCAGATACTTTTTCTATGTCTTAGAAAACGCTATCAAGCAAATTATTACGAACGACAATATCATAGAAAATTATGTGATTGCGGAATTTTACGGAGTTTTCGTCAGTTAGGGTATATCGAGAGACGTGACTCACTGGGAATTCAAGTACACGCTTAATCTTGTCGGAAAGCATGACGCAATCCTGGGTCGCAGCGTCCAGGAAAGGCGAATAGTTGGAACGGAAATCGACTTCATCATCGCCGCGCCGTGTGTAATGACCCGGAGGAGGGGAAGATCGCGTGGTGGGTCAGCCAATCAGTGAGGACCACGCAAGCTACAAGTCGGATGAAGAGTGGGGAAACGGCGGGTGCATATATCGTTCGACGCGCCGTGGAACGAGGACAATCTGTGAGATACTAGACGAGTATGGGTGCGCGTGCGAGTGGCTCCGATGTTCGGTGGAGTTAGCGACTATCTGTATAGAATTTAACGAGTACGGTTGTACGCGGGAATCGCTCCGATGTTCCGTGGATTGGAGGACTAACTTTTGTAAAACTTAACCAGTGCGGTTGTACGAGTGTTTGGGTCCGAGGTACGGACCATAGAATTATCTAATCTACCAGAATCTCTCAAATATCGACGAAGATGTCGACGTCCAGGAGACTGTGGGAAGCTCACAGCATCATCCAGTACAAGGGAAATGTTTCGGCAATTTCCAGTGGTAAGCGCGAATGACGCAGAAATACGCAATCTCTCATTTCTCTTGGTTTTATATTTCATATTTCAGTAACTTCATAGCTTGGGAATAAGAGTAAAATCAATAATTTATCAGACTCCGTTTTCACGTAATTTTCTATCGGTAATATTAAAATCACAACGCTCCTATTTAAATTTTAAACTTCTTATTATTATTATTAATTTTGCTATTCTTGTTTTATATAATAAATTCATTTCTTTTACAATGCAATCTTTGCTTTCAGTAGGTAGCATTAGATATAGACCAATTCCTTCTCCTGATACAATTGTTTGTTGGGTTAATGATCAAATCATACCACGATCTGAGTGAATAGAGTCTTGAAGGTGTTCTGCCAGAGCTAGACGTTGTTAAATACAAATTTAGATTTCAACATTGCATTGAGGTCTTGGCGCCCATTAAAACAACATAGCTTAGGCAAAGGGGGGGCTAGCAATTCTGCTACATTTGTACGCTCAACGTGGAGCAAAGTAAATACCGTTTCACTTGTCATCCCAGCCTAAGCGAACCTGCTACAAGGCCTCGGCAGCCGGCACAGTTCATATCCTCGCCGCTAGATGGGGCTTCATTCATTCCATTCCTGGCCCGGTCGGAGACTGGAAGCAGGCTGTGGATTTTCATTTTCATCATTTTTGTTCATTATTAGCACAAAGATTATTGGCTAGTAAGAATAAACAGAAAAATAATAAAACTAATACTACCCATTCAATATTCGATTGCCGCTGACCGTGGCTGTGCCAGTGTTTATGTTTATTGTAGCATGAGCCCAGAGGGGCGAAGCGGAGGACACAGCGATGACAGAGAGCAGTCTGCACATAGGTCAAGCAGCATAGCGTCAGATAAGCGTCACAGGAGCTCATGTCACCATGGCAGTTAAACGATGACTGAGGGTACTGGAGCTGAGTCATATCCTACTCGCGTAACAGTAGGCCTACCTGTCGATGAAGCAGTCTTGATGTGTGACACAAGTACATAAAGAATAGTTCCCATCTCCACCGCCGGCAATCATTTCGTGAAAGGGTCATAATACTGTACTGTACAGTACTGAATATCAATAATAAGGAAAAACGTTAAATTAAATTCATGTTCAATTCATATGGTCCAGGTTCTTAGAGTCAAAACTATTGTCATTCAACTATTAAATCACATTCTTTATGGCAAGTTCTAGCTACACAATGTATGTTTCTGCCTCATCCTCAATAGTAGTTTCAAAATCTTCATCATTCACTTCGTGTTTGTTACTAAGATTTGGATTTGACAGGTTTTGATACCAATCAGACAATCATTCTTATGGAACTAGGCATGCGAAGGACGTAGCCTTATACATCATTCACTCTTCTAAATATGGTAGAAATAGTTTCAAGTTCTCTGCATCACAGTCATATAATAAACTTCCTGATGAAGTAAAAAGTGCACCAACTTTGTCGGTATTTAAGAGGAAAACTATGGAAGTATTGTGGGAAAAATTCGATGCATCTTAATACATCAAATAAGTTAGGTTATGTATAAGATTAAAAATCCTAAGTGCTTATCATTTTAAGGGACCTTGGTCTAAACAATCTTAGATATGGTATCAACCTTATAATAGGCCTATGTCCTTATTCATCAATTTGTGTTACCTTCAGAATTTTCATCCTTGGTGTGTAAACACACATATTACTGTACAATTCCTCTGTATGAGCCTATGGCTCTTTGGAATTAATTGAATAAAATATCTATCTATCTAAAGAGCCCTAATAAATTTGAAATTTGAAGATTGCAAAAAAACTGCAGCTCTTCATTTTTCTACCATCTTTCTCCAAAATGCTCCGAAAGCAGTCTAGAAACATCTTTCACTTATTGTGACTGAAGGACAATCTCTCTCTGTTTATGTCTTTTGGCTGTACGTGAGTCATATCAAAATCAGGTTTCGTGACACGTTTATGTTCGCAAATGTCAATACTGTGCAAAAATTCACCTCGGACCAAGATGTTATTGTCCTCTTGTTCTTAGTGAAAATTATCCAAAACAAATTATTATTTTCGGAAAGTATAACAACATAAACCATTCAGATCACGTCAGGCAGAGGTACGTTCTCTGACTAATGCTGGTAGATATTATAAAGAGTAAACACTTCGCAAAGCATCATGGAAGGTAAGATGGCGGAACTGGGTGCTCCTATTGGCTGATGTGGATGTGGCGGGTTTTGTAACCAAAAATGGTGAAACTGTCTTTGGACTTGGCGGATATTGCAACTAAGCCTCAACTTTGACTTCGGTTTACAGTAGGATGTAGCGGGTTTTGTGACAGAATAATAGTTTTAATGAATTCAGCGCAGCATAAGCTATAAGAAACAATGCTTATCTCAATTTTCATAAAATATGGATTTGGTGGGTTTTGATTCTAGGCGCCTCATACCTTCTTTTTTCCCTCTTTTTCTCCCTGTGAATGGGGATTTAAATACACCCACAGAAATTTTTGTCTGTTGTAGGAGTAAAATGAACAGGGTTTCACTAACTCACCTCCAATGAAGCACCCTGAGTAATGCCAAGTGGTCCTTTCCCAGAAGTTCTCTCAGCTGCTTAGCTTGGAAAATACAAAACCTTGAGAAATTCTTGCTGCTGCTTGGTTTTTCATTTTCCTAATACTCTTAAAGCAGATCCTTGACTCTGTTTCTTTCTTGTCCACCCCTTTTATTTGGGAATTGAAGACATATTTTCTCCTATAGTATATTTTTATGTGCAATACCACAATCATTATCTGGGGTCAATTACCTAGCATTAGGCTCTCTAAAATAAGAATGGGCGGCTTCGGTGGCATAGTTGGTAGCATGCTGAGTTTCTATGCCCAAGATGGCGGGTTCAAACACGGCCAAAGCCGTAGGATTTTTTAAGAGCGTTAAAAATCCCTCAGTATGACTTCCTTCGGTCCCATGTCATAGATTTATGGCATGTTAAAGAACCTTCCACTAATTAAAACTGTGTGAAGCTAAATTGTATAGGTTAAGAATGTAAACAACGCTCTTAGGTTCCTACCTTCGTTGCCAAGAGCCGACTGCGGTGATGTCTAGTAGCTAAGTTCTGAACTTGGCCTAGTAGTCGTTGACGGTGGCGTTTGGCGGCAAAAGTAGGAACTATTTGAAAAATTCAAAGTTGCAGTCCTTACTTGAATTTAAAAAAACAGATACACACGCTAATACAGCCATCACAATTAACACCGGTTATCAGACAGATTTTACACACACCCAAAGTACACGGGGCTACATGACCGCATTGTCGCAGACCCTAAAGTGAGGAACCAACCAAAATAACAATCAGAGGCAGGTCACCTCGCTGTTCTGCCCCGGAAAACCTCAATAACTAAAATAACAATAATCATAATAAACCTAACACGAAACTGAATATTTCATACAATTGATGCTGAAAAGTTTACCAGAAGAAATCCATATCCATCAATGCGAAATTAAGGCACTATAATGCTGTAATCAGGCCTGAGGTCCTCTATGCAGCTGAAACCCTAACCATCAAAGGGGCAAAACTGATACAGAAACTAGAGGTCAAGGAAAGAATTATCTTGAGGAAGATCTTAGTCCCAAGGATCATAAATGGAGAACGGTATCACAGGCCCAATAATGATCTATATCTAAAGCAAGAACCTCTAATGGACACAATCATCAAGAGACGTCTCCAATTCTACGGACACCTTGAGAGAATGAACAAGTCAAGATTGACCAGTGTAATCCACAGAGCCAGCTCCTGCAATAAAATGACATCACTGTGGTACCAGCAAGTTAAACACGATCTGCAAAGCTTTAACATCCCTGAATCCATTATACAAGACAGACAAGCTATCTTGAAAATGTTAAAAGAAGACCCACAGATTTAACTAAGGAAAGGGCAGAGACCAAAGAGGTCAGAAGCAGCTAAACAACTACAAATGAAAAATGAAGGAGATATGGGCTTGGAAGAAGACTCTTAAGGACGTGGAACCAATCCCAACTCATCAAGCTGAAAACCATTTTGGTTAACCTACGTAGTCCATAGTTGGCCCATTCGAAGAAAGAAGAAGAAGAAACCTAACACGTGCCCACTGTATAATGAAGAAAACACTCATTGATGTGGTATGTAAGATAGCTAGGACATGATGGTGCATATACTAATAGTATAGTATACCCTCGCTAGTTTGGTCTTCACTAATTCGAAATTCGTGATAATTTGGACTGCTTTTCACTCTGTAGTAAAACACAGGAATACTGTCCCGGGCTTCATTTGCTCCAAAACTTTTACATACAGTAGTATATTATCAAGCCTGTTTAATGTACCTCTGATGAATATTGTAACTTCAATTTGTTCAATCCTTGTTGCTTTTATATTAAATATAATGTAGCGTTTTTTGGACACATATCCTGCTTGCCAAATACTAGACTCCTGAAACAACTTTTTGACTTCTTTTGGAACAGTAAAAAAAAAATCATATGGTTTAAAGAAATACAAATGGATTTAGACGAATTGAAAATTACTAAGCATCAAATTGAACATAGAGAAGAGAAACGGCTTCTGAATAACAAATACACTCGACTAACATTCAAAATTTCACAGCGTAAGCAATATGTTAGTTATATCTGCAGAAGAACGGGCTGCAATATCTTCCAGAATGAAGAAGTATTGGGAAAGAAAAAAATTATCAATTATTAAGAACTGAACTAGTATTTGAAGACTTTGTATATAAGGTTTGATTTTTGGTGCTCCAATGTGGGTGTAAACAGTGTAAATAAATAAATAATGAAGCCTATAGTACCGGTATTTCAGATAATATTATGTTATCTAGTTTTTATTTAACCATTAGAAGCATTGCACCTAGTATACATGCTGTAATAATATATCCTTAATATGTTTTCAGAGAACAATTTTAGAAAACATTTCTGTAATTTGGACTTTTACTAATTTGGACCAGGTCTCACTCCCATTAACCCAAAATAGGGTGTACTCTAATTACAAACCTATGTCTCCATATTAGCTATCAGCTTCAGGGTTATTACAAATGATTGGAGTGGTTTCATTAATTCAGCCTGGCTATATTGTTTGACATGGCATCACAAAACTTTAGTCATATACAAGAACTCAAAGAGATTTTTTACAAATTTTTTACATTTCATAATTGCTCAATGTGTGCTCCCCTTCTGATTCTGCAGATAAGTTATCAACTGTATAGCCAAGTTCTCCCCACACTCAATTTAGCATGTTCTTATCAATATGTTGAAGGGCATAGTTGATGCGAATTTGCAGTTCTGGTAGATCTACTGGTAAGGAGGTACCCAAAAATTAAATCATTCCCATAACCCCACAGAAAAGAAAATCAAACAGAGTTAGGTTAGAGGAGTGTGGAGGCCATGCCAGAAAGTTCTGATCATTATCCCCACCATGACCAATCCATTGGGTTTCCAAACTTGTGTTTTGGAATTCACGAATATCGGAATGGAAGTTGGATGGAGCACCACCCTCTTGGTGAAATGAAACAAAGCTTTTCTAACTAACCGCTGCTGGTGCTGCTGCGCTCAAGGGGAAGAAATCCGAAGTGCAGTTGCAAGACAACCAAAATTTAAGAGTTTTTGTATATGGCTGTAAAGGTTTATGATGTTGTGTCAAATAATATAGCCGCAGTGAATTAACTAAACTGCTCCAATCATTTGTAAAAACTTGTAAATGAACAGACTCAAGTTGTGGGAAGGCGCATTTGACTTAAAGTGCTCCCACTTCCCTTGCAGATACTTTTGAGGGTGCTTCATATCATATGAACTCTCATTCTGTGATCTTACCTCCCATTAAGTCCATGTACAGTTTTTGTTGTTGCGTTATAGAAGAGGGCAAATGCATCCCCACCAAGACCCGTGCTGGTGGGCTCGGTCACGGCTAGTGCTGCTGCTACTGCCACTGCAGCATCGGCAGCATTTCCTCCTAGCTCGAGAATGTCTGAAAATGTTAACAGCCAATGTCAATAATCTGTTGAGTAAGGCTTGAAATTGTGAGTAAGGTATTCTTGGGATTTATCAGAAATACATTCTTATTAGCTCTCTATGTGAAGATTACCGTACAATCAGCTTGATCACTCATGCTTCAAATATCCTGACTAGAGTAATTTACAAGAAGATGGAAAGACAGATAGAAGCAAAGTTGGGTCAAGACCAGTTTGGCTTCAGGAGAAACATAGGAACAAGGGAAGCTGTCTTAGGCTGATTTTGGAAGCTAGAATAAGGAAGGATAAGAGAACGTTCATGGCATTTGTAGACTTAGAAAAGGCTATTGATAACGTTGATTGGAGTAAGTTGTTTGACATTTTGGAGACAATTGGAATAAAGTACACGGATAGAAGGGTGCTCTACAATCTATACAGAAACCAGACAGCAGTTATTCGAGCCGTAGGACATGAGAGAGAAGCTGGTATTCAGAAAGGTGTAAGGCAAGGCTGAAACTTATCACCCATACTTTTCTATCTATACAATGAACAAGCAATGAAGGAAATATGAGAAAAATTCAAAGTGGGAGTAAGGATTCCAGGAGAAATAACTCTGAGATTTGCTGATGACATTGTCATCTTAGCCGACACACCAGAGGATTTGAATGAGCATGGATTCTGTCTTGAGGAAAGTTGGTTGGTTCCTCAGCTTAGGGGCTGCGGCAACATGGTCATGTATCCCCATGTATTTGGGTGTGTGTAGAATCTGTCTGATAACCAATGTTAATTGTGATGGCTGTATCTCGTAGTATGTGTTATCTGCAACTCAGGTAAGGACTGCAGATGATAAATTTCAAATAGTTCTTACTTTTGCTACCAAATGCTACCGTCAAAGATACCTAGCTGTGAACTTGGCTACTAGATGTCACCGCAACCGGCACCTTGTGGCGAACTTTGGAACTTAATAAAGCATTAATCAAATCTAACCTACAAATTTAGCTTCACACAATTGTAGTCAGTGCAAGGTTCTTTTACATGCCATAAATCTATGATATAGGCCTGCTGGCTTTACTTCCCCTCCGAAGGAAGGCATACTGAGGAATTTTTAACGCTCTTCAAAAATCCGACGACTTTTGCCGGGTTTGAACCCACAATCTTGGGCATAGAAGTTCAGCATGCCACCGAAGCCACCTCTTGAGGAAAGAATTCATGATGAAAAGTAATAAATGTAAAACAAAAATATTGAAATACAGCAGAAACCCCTATGAAACGTCGAATTGGCAGGTGAGGAGACTTTTGTTACTTAGGAAGCAAAATAACCAGTGATGGACGAAGCAAAGAGGATATAAAAAGTAGGTTGGCACAGGCAAGGAAAGCATTTCTACAGAAAATAAATCTGTTGGCATCGAATATACCAGCTGCCTCGGCGAGTTCAACATCATTGACTCCTGGAGGAGAGATTGGCTCAAAAACGCTCCAGTTACTTGCCAGTCTATGCCTTGTATCAGTAAGACAGTTCCAGGTTTTCATCAGTCTCGTAAAATGTGGTCAGCACTCAATCGCCTTAGAACAGGACACGGACGATGCGGAGATTCGCTTTTTAAGTGGCGAATGCTACCCTCACCAGCATGCGACTGTGGAGCACCACGGCAAACTGTTGAACACATTAGGAAGGACTGCACAATCAGAGCATATGAAGGACGCTATGAAGACTTCCTGTTGGCAACCCCAAAATCCATTGAATATATACAGGGCCTAGATGTTTGTTTGTAATAATTGTTGTAAATTTGTAATAATGTATTTGTATGCCATACACTAAATAAAAACCATAGATTTATGTATTAGGAAGTAATTTTTGAAAGCCTTTGTCTGGAGCGTGGCAATGGAAGTGAAACTTGGACTGTTGGAGCAGCAAGAAAAAAGAGATTTGAAAAGTGGTGTTACAGGGGAATGATGGAGATCAGATCGGTAGATAGGGTTACAAATGAAGAAGTATTAAGCCGATTGGGAGAGAAGAGATGTTTCTGGCAACTGCTAATGAAGAGAAGAGATAGGTTGGTAGGACAAATACCGGTACTAAGACACCCAGGAATAGCAAAGTTAGTTATGGAAGTAAGGGTTGAGGATAAGAACTGTAGGAGTAGACCAAAGTTAGAATTTATGTTCAACAGATTGCGTCGGATGTAGGGTGTGGTAGCAATGTAGAGATGAAACTGTACCGTTTCTGAGTACAAAAACAGTGGCCGTAGAAATTCTGAATTGATTTACCACTCCTTTCCTAACGATAAGGACATTTGAAAGCAGTGGAATTTATTTATTTATTGGGTACAGAAAGTACCAGAGCTGGTAGCTCAAGGGGGGACTGCCCTTTACAAATGAAAATGAAATCCACAGCCTGCTTCCAGTCCCCGACCGGGTCAGGAATGGAATGAATGAAGCCCCCATCTAGCGGCGAAGATATGAACTGTGCCGGCTGCCGAGGCCTGACGCACTCCTCTGGGGCAATGATTGAATGAATGACAGATGAAATGAAATGGTAGTGGAGAGTGTTGCTGGAATGAAATGATGACAGGGAAAACCGGAGTACCCGGAGAAAAACCTGTCTGCCTCCGTTTTGTCAGCACAGATCTCACATGGAGTGACCGGGATTTGAACCACGGACCCAGCAGTGAGAGGCCGGCGTGCTGCCGCCTAAGCCACGGAGGCACGCCCTTTACAAATATGGCTTTGTAACTTATACTAGAATATACTGAGGTGGTAGGATAATTTATTCAGTGTTTATGGGTTCATCTATATTCTTCAACATATTGCTTCAGGAAGTATCTGCGTGCTTCCTTTTTGAATTTGTTTAAATTTATAATTTGTCTCAGTTTAGGAGGTAAGATGTTATAAGATGTGCTGGCTGAATAGGAAAAACTTTTCATACCATATCTAGTTGTGTTTGTTGACTCCATGTATAACTGGTTTCCTGATCTTGTGTTATGGGTATGAATGTCTTTCCTGCATTGAAGTTCAGTATTAAGACTAATAAGGCCTTGTTACCGGGTGAGTTAGCCGAGGTCGTTGCGGCATGACTGTTGGCAGTCGCTCACATCCGGGAGGCGAGGAGGTTCGAATCCCCCCGCCGGCAACCTTGAAGATGGTCTTCTGTGGTTTCCCATCTTCCTTCCAGGCAAATGCCGGGGTTGGTCCTTAACTATAGGCCACAGCCGCTACCTTCCAACTCCTCGACCCTCCCTTCCAACTTTCCTCCCCAACGGTACTTGTAGCTCACCCATTGGGTGTCCGTCTCGAAGCAGCTACAAAACGGGCGAGCCGAACATGTCCTCGGACACTCCCGGCACTAAAAGCCATACGCTAATAAAAAAAAAAAAAAAAAAAAAAAAATAAGGCCTTGTTTATATCTGAACATAAATAAAGCTTCAGAGTATTTGAGCTGGCTTCGTAATGGCAATATGTTTGTCTCCTGAAATACTTGTACAGTTGGTTTCCTAAAATTGTAACCATACATGATTTTAATTGCTCTTTTTTGGAGTACTTCGAGCTCATTTATTGATTCCTGTATACATTTACCCCATATTATGTTCATGTACATAAGGTGAGAATGAATAAGGGAGGCATATATGCTCCTCAAATGTTGATTGCTTATTCCATAATCCCTTAATCATTTTAGAACACCAATTACACTAACAATTTTCTTTTTCACATTTGTGACATGTTCATTCCAACTTAGGTTATTGTCCAAAGTTGACCTAAATATGTGTATTGTTTTACCCGTTCGTTGGGTACCTTGCCAATTTTAACTATGTTGCAAGTGTTTGAACTGTAAGCTGGTTTATGAAATAGCATGTATTTTGTTTTTGAGGTGCTTATGATTTATTTACTTTTTGAAAGCCATGTTGTTAGTATATTTAGATCCTTTTGCATATTCTCCATAATCCTTTGTTCACAGGCACTCTCGTAAAGTAGAAATATATCATCTGCAAAATAGAAATATTTTACCAGTAAACTCTAAATAACATATATCGTTAATAAATATCAGGAACAGCAATGGTCCAAGCACTGACCCTTGTGGGACACTGCATTTAACATCAGAAATGGACCCTTTAGTTTTATTAATATTAACATACTGCTTCCTGTTAGACAGGTAGTTTTCAAACCACTCAAAGGCTATTCCTCTGATTCCTGCATTTGATAGTTTACTTAGCAACAAGGTATGGTTAACAGTGTCAAACGCCTTATCAATGTCTATAAATAGTCCTGCTGCTATTTTATTGCTGTCTGCTTTATGTATAAGTGACACTATGTCAAATGCTACTGAATCAGTGCTATGTTTGGGAAGGAAGCCGTACTGATATTTGAAGAATAAATGTTCTTTTGTTAGGAAATTCAGGACTTGTTTTTTGATTAGGTTACTATTTCCAGTACTTTTACAAGCGAGGATAATATACACAACGGTCTATAATAACTGGGGTTAGATACATCACCTTTCTTTTAACACTCTTGCTAGTTTACATTTATCTGGTATTACTCCTGTTTGCAGTGACAAGTTAATTATATCAGCAAGCAAAGGAGCCAGATGATTGGCACATCTCTTAAGGAGTATGTTATTTATTCCATCGTCTGTGCAATTCTTTTTGAATTTGTTGGTTTTATGTATAGTGAGTTACAGATTGTCTGGTTCGATGGCAAATTTGGGTTCATTGGAGTAAGATCTTTAACCAAGTTTTCTACAACATTTATGAAATACAAATGCTTTACATATATCATGGCAAGGGGTGTATTGTACGTTTTCATATTCAATTTCTACAATGTTTCGTGTATTATGAGGTTTGCCAAGTAGGCCTACAATATTTGATTTACTGCCTGCCACATTCCTTTCATCGTATTCCCTTCTCTAATTACATTGTTGTAGTATAAATTTTTCCTCTCTCTTTTCATCGTAGTCACATCCCTACTACATCTTGTGTACCGGTAGTACTCTCCAATGGTTTCAGTTGAAGGGTTTTTAGTTTTAGTTTTTGCATACAAATTATTTTTTCATTTTGCCATTTCCAGAAACTCATGTGTTCCCCACGGTTTATGAGTGCCTTTTACCTGTGGTTTTTGCTTAATATTTATACTAGCTGTCCTAAGTCCATCACTAATGACATCGCAAAGCTGATTATATGCTTCGTTAACGTCAGTAGATAGATTTGGAAATGTATTCTTTGAAAAGAAATTGTTCAGTTTGGCATACCGTACCGTAACTTATTTTTGTAAATGTTTGTATATTTGGACGATTATTGAATTGCGTACTCACTTCTGGTTGTGATGTAATTTCTAGAATTAAAATATTATGATCACTAAGATCACTCATAACATTATATGCCTACAAATAGAAGTTATCATTGGCAAAGTTAGAATGTATATGGTCAATTAAAGATGAAGAAGTAGGCGTTATTCTTGTTGGCAGTTTTGTATTGCTTCTTCTTCTCTTCTTCTTCTTCTACGCGATCAGGCTCAGTGGACCGCGCGCTGCTACAAGTTTCCTTCTCCATCGTCTCCTATCCATAGCTGCCACCCGCCAACTGTCCACATGTATCTCTGCCTGTTACAGATCTTCATGGAGTCCATCACTCCACCGCTTCCTTGGTCTCCCTGGTGGTCTTCTTCCTGTGGGGATGAGATCCAGTAGCTTCCGTGACCATCGGTGGTCTTCCATCCGGGCTTTGATGGTTCCAGCTATGTTGGCATCATGGTACAGGTCTTCTACTTCATGATTGTGTCAAATCCTCCATTCAACCATGTGTACATCCCTCACCAGTCCAAAGATCTTCCGAAGAACTATTCTCTCAAAAACGAGTAGTTTATGAAAGTCCTGTTTTCGGATACTCCATGTCTCACATCCATATAGTACAACGGGTTGGATCAGAGTTTTATACAGACTAATTTTGAACTGTCTGGAGAGACATCTGGACCGAAGAAGCTGTGTTAAGCTGTAGAGAGTTCGGTTTCCTGCTTGGATCCTGGAGTTGATTTCTGCCTCACATGATGAGTTCTCCGTGAAAAGCGATCCTAGGTACTTAAATTCATGGACCCTCTTGTAGGACTGGCCCCCTACCCGGAGTGACTGTAGCTGCCCAAAAATGTGGCCTTGCCCGCGAGTCATATTGAGGTACTCCGTCTTGGCTTCATTAACGATTAGCCCAAATTTGTTGGCAGCTGCCTTGAGTGCTCTGGTCATTTGCCTCAACTCTTCCTGAGAGCTGGAGAGTAAACTGATATCATCTGCATAGGCAAGGTATGCTAGGTTCTTCCCTTCGACTTGGGATTCCTTCAAAGTTCTCTCGAAAGGTCTCACGTATGATCTTCTCCAAGGCAAAATTGAACAGTGTAGGAGATAAACTGCCTCCTTGCCTGAGACCCGTCAAAATGTCAAAATCCTCCGTCACTCCATTTCCCATTTTTATCTTACCGCGTGTTTCGCTCAGGCAGATCGCTACCAAGTTGATGAGTTTCTCGGCCATTCCAAACTCTCTTAGGCAACTGAGTAGGCTCTTTCGGTGTATGCAATCATAGGCCTTCTTGAAATCTACGAATAACACGTGGAGTTCTTTGCCATATTCACCCAGTTTTTCAGTGAGCTGTCGGAGAACAAAGATATTATCTACTGTGGAACGCCCCAGCCGAAAGCCTCCCTGGTATTCACCAAGCACTGATTCTGCCACTGGTTGAATTCTATCTATGAGGCAGTTGGACAAGATCTTGTAGCATACGTTAAGCAGGGCGATTCCTCGATAGTCTTGTATTGCGTGGATAAAAACTAAAGCAATTCAGTAAAGACGAATAGGCCCTGTAAATACTGCTGTCTTTAAGAAAATCTACATTATCGTCTCCGATAAGTACGGTACCGGTAGTGTGTTTGATTTGTTAGTATAGACCTCGTGCGAAAGGCGATATTTTAGCTGCTGGCGCCCCTAGAGGCAACTCGCTCACTGAGTCCGTAGGAGACGTGTGTGTGATGGCTCGTGCTGGAGAACCAAGTAGGACAGTAAAATAAGTTATTTAATGATGAAATGTCGTCATCCATGGAAATTTATCAGGGTTTAGGGAATATTCGGAGGGATACGTCGTATTTCACAGCCTTTCATCTTAAGAAAGGCGGAAAGCTCATCTTGAAATCAAAGTTGGGATAAGACATAACATTATACAGTTTGTGTTTGCGAGAAACTAGCATTAATCAACCATCTAATGCTGTTAAATTTGAGTTGCAGTGCCTTACTTTTTGCACTGTTAATCATATATATTAATTTAGAAGAGTATTATCAATGTACAACTTTACTTTTCTCTTTCCCATATTTTATATTATTTATTTAACAGATTAATTGCAATAATAAATCTCAATTCCCTGAGTGTGATGTAAACCATGTCTTTCAAAATTTAATCCTTTGTCGTTAAAAAAAAAAACAAATTACGAGAGAGAATAATTGAAGTCTTCCTTCCTGCAACAATGGGAAAAACCTAAGAACGTTGCCGTGGAATATTGTAAACGAGAGGGTCTGAGGGTTAGAACATGGTACAATCAGACTTGTGAGGCTACATGTATGGCCGTTTGATTGCAATAAAAAAATAAAAAATAAAGCTGAGAGGAGGATGGTTCAATTCCCACTTCAGGTATCCTATAGGCCAAATTGTTTTTCTTGGTTTCCCCAGGAAAATGCCGGGATGATTCCTAGTAACATAGGATTTTAAGGGGATATGGAACGGTAAAAATGGTCAAAAATATCATTTTTTTATATTTTATGAATCTCTCAAGTCTGCTCTTTAAAATGCTGTATAATACATTATAGTCTAACCATTAAACGTTGCCACAATTTTAATTTAAACTTGCGCTAACAATGAGAAAATCATCAGTAATGGCTGCGAAAACTAGTTGAATTACATTGCCATAACTCCGCGATTATGAAGAGTACTTACTTTCTTTACCTTTTAATTCTGTGGTGGTTAGACTACACTATTTTTGATTGTCTTTTGTTTATTCCTTGAGTATTCCATGACATGAATTTCCAAAAAATAGCTGAAAGTTTGGTGGTAAAATAATGCAAGACTGAAAGCATATTACAATATACATCCTGTGAATAATAATGAGTGAACTGTGTTTAATAATCCTACCAATTTTTATTTAATTCCAACAGATAGTTTATGAGATATATTTTTTTTTTACTCGGTGGAAGTAGTAATGTGAAAGGTGTACCTCCCCCCTTAAACGAAGTTAGATGTCAGTGCATTACAATCTGTATAAACATATACTGTACCAAGTTTCATTGCGTTTGGTTGGTTAATCGCGAGAAACGTCTATTTAAAAGTCGCAACTTCGCTTGGCTGCCATGTTGGTTTTGTAGTTACCAGGTTTTCTAAAGTCACATGGGTGAACTTCTAGTAGCTCCTTTTATCACCGTACAAAATTCCAGGGTGATATCGGTAATAGTTTCGGAGATATTGAATGCTGGTGAAATATTTCGCACAGCCGCCATGTTGGATTGGTGAGACGTAACAAAATTTGAAGGGTATGGTCGGGGTTGCCTGGAATAGTGCTATGAACGTACCGAGGTTCATTGAAATCGCTCCAGCCGTTTAGAAGTTATTAGGGGAGACACACAAAAATCCTCACACACACACAGACAAAAGGTGATCTCATAAGCCTATTTTTTTCATAAATGAAAATAGGCAAAAATATTAATAATTAAATTTAAAAAATTGCTGCCATTAGGGTAGTTCTTTGCCAGGATTTGAGCGTAAACAATTGAAATTGTTGTATCTTAATTAATTCTTTAATTTTTTTAAACATTCATATATTAATGATTTTATATTTTTTCAATTAAAGGTGAGATAATTATCATAATTCCATCTAAAACATTTTCAAACTCTATTTTGCAACATGTTGAGAGCCTCTTCAACATGTTTATGCACAGCTACAAGGATGATATCAGCACTCAGTGATCCTACTGAAACCACTGATAGAAAAACAGCTTATATCACACAATTAATGAACCAACAAGAGGATCATCCTGCTTAGATAATGTAT
Source organism: Meconema thalassinum (assembly GCA_946902985.2). Lineage (NCBI taxonomy): Eukaryota > Metazoa > Arthropoda > Insecta > Orthoptera > Tettigoniidae > Meconema > Meconema thalassinum. The sequence goes on from OX336393.1 coordinate 186,312,472, forward strand.
TCACGGATTTAAATCACAGCCAGTACCAGACTAAAGTTATTGCCTCATGTTTGTCAGATCATTCAGCAGTTTTATTTCAAGTGATGCAATCCAGTAGTTTTTCAAATGGGAATATAACTAAATCACCCACAATAATTCATATTAGACATATTTCCCCTGACAGATTACAGCTACTTAATTCATACCTTAGGCATATCCTATCTGATTGGGTTATTACTGACAACTCCTACTCTCCCATTACATGTTTTGATGATTTCTTTCACATACTTCTTTCATACTTTGATACTTCATGCCCAATGGTAGAGATTAAAAGTTCCAAGAAAAGGAGTAATTCTAAAAATAAAATAAAATGGTATACACCTGAGCTTGAACAAATGAAATCACAAGTACGTAATACATAATGAACAGGGATCTATTGAATCTAAACAGAATTATCTACAAATGCGTAATAAGTATAAATGTGCCCTTAAGCAAGCTAAACTTGAAGCAAACATCAGATTCATAGAGAATTCAAATAACCTCTGTAAAGCAGCTTGGAGTGTAATTAACAATATTAGAGTCGCAAATAAAATGTTCCTCAATAGAAATCAGTCCTGAGGTTCTGAATAAACATTTTATTGATTCTGTCCAAAGGATTTGCTCACCTGCCTCACAGCTGCCTACAACAGCAATTGAAACAGTAGAAAAAATAGTTCCGAGTTTATCAAATAATACTTTTAAATGGAGAAAGGTAAACTGTAGTGAGGTAAAGAAAATTGTAAGAAATATGAAACCTTCAAATAGTAAGGATTGTTATGGGTTCACCAACAACATTTTATAGGCTATTATTGACAGCATTTTAATTCCTTTGATGCACTGCATAAACGAGTGCCTTAGCATAGGCCATTTCCCAGCTCAGTTAAAAATTACGAGGGTTGTTACAGTATACAAAAAAGGGGATAAGACTAAACCTGATAGTTACAGGCCTGTGTCTGTAGTAACCATCCTGTCAAAAGTCTTTGAATATCTTATAGTTGGTCAAATTTATGAATTTTTCATCAACAACAACCTTCTATCACCAACTCAGTTTGGGTTCCTTCCAGGAAAATCTACAATTGGTGCACTGGATGATTTTGTTTGTCACATAATGCACCATTTTGAAGAAGGGAGCTCAGTAGATGCACTCCTGTGTGATCTATCCAAGACCTTCGATTGTGTGTCACATGATATACTTCTGCAAAAGTTAGCACTGTACGGAATTAAAGGATCTGAGTATGAAGTCTTTAAATCATATCTAACAAACCGAGTACAGTTTGTAGAGAATGGGGATAGGAAATCTCATGTGTTAGAAGTTAGGTATGGTGTACCCCAAGGCTCAGTTCTGGGTCCATTTCTTTTTGTCGTTATGATGAATGACTTAGCAGTAAATGTTTCTGGAAAAACAATTCTTTATGCCGATGACTCTACATTTTTGTGTTCTAGCAAATGTATAAGTGAATTACAAAATTTATCAAGTCAGTGCTTGCTAGAAGCTAGGAAATGGTTCATTGAGAATGGATTCCGCTTAAATGAAACTAAAACTCAAAATTTAATATTTAGCCTTAAAAACATAAGTAATGATATAAAAGAAGCTAAGCTACTAGGAATGAATTTTGACTCAAAATTAACATGGGAACCTCACATTCATAACCTTTCGAATAAACTTGCAAGGGTGGTGTATCTACTCCGTCATTTAAAAAATGAGGTTCCTACGACATATTTACACACAGCCTATTTTGCTTTCTTTCAAAGTCTCTTTAGTTATGGATTAATATTTTTTGGAAATAGTGCACACATTGTAAATATCTTAAAATTACAGAAAAAGGCAATCCGTATTATTGCAAATGCTCCTCCTGTAGACCTTTATTTATTGAATCTTCCAAACTAACAGTTATAAATCTTTTTGTTTTAAATATCCTCATGTATATGAAAAATAAACATCCACATGAATTGCCAGGCAGACGGGTAACAGTTCACTCATACAGCACAAGAAACTCACACCAGATAGAGGTACCATGGTGTCGGCTTTCAAAAACACAGAACAGTCATGAAATTCTTGGCATAAATTTTCTTAACAAACTGAGTTTGTCTTTCCAACAACTACCAACCAAAATCTTTAAGAAACAGCTGCAAAAGTGGTTGCTGGTGAATCCATGGTATTCCCTGGAAGAATGTATGGAAGCAGATTGGTGTAATACTTAGTGCAATAGAAGTAGGTTACATTTTGTTATAACGATAATAAGCTGTTTGTATATACTGTTATAAGTAGGCTAAGTAATGTAGGATTGTTTGATTTTATTGTTTTGTTTTATTAACCTGACGATGGCTATTGCACTAGTGTTTAACGCCAAATAAATTGATTCTGATTCTGAGCCTCTCTTCTTAAAGCTAGCTCTCTCTCGAGTGACGTTTCTCATGGTCTCAAACATCAGGCTTCTACAGTAACTCGTTTATATGGACATCCTAAGAGCCATGAAGATAGGATTCCCCTGCAGCCCATTGTTAACAGTGTAGATTCTCTAACTTATAATCTGGCCAAATATCTTCGTAATCTTCTCAAGCCGTACATAGGTAACATGGCCACCATCAGGAATTCATCGCATTTTATTGGGATTCTGTCCAGTCTGCATGTATCACCTGATGATATTCTGGTCAGTTTTGATATTGTGTCTCTATTCACTAAGGTTCTTATCAAGGATACCATAAACTTGTTAGAAGGGATTTTCCCTAGTGATATACAATCTGTTTCATCATGTCCTCACCACCACGTATTTCAGTTTTCATAGTAAAATCTTTGAACAATTTGATGGTGTTGCCATGGGATCACCATTATCTCTTGTCATCGCCAATTTTTATATACAAAACTTTGAAGAACGTTGCCTTCAATCTTGCAACCTCAAGCCTTCCATCTGGCTGAAGTATGTCGATGACACTTTCGTTGTATGGCCCCATGTTGATCACACGTTATCCATGTTTCTAGATCATTTGAACAACCAGCATACGAATATTAGGTTTACTATGGAAACAGAATGTGAAGGTTGCCTGCTTTTTCTGGATGTCTTGGTTTCCAAGAATGCTGACGGCAACCTGGGACACACTGTTTACCGTAATCCGACCCATACAAATCGTTATCTTCATGGGTCCTCTCACCACCATCCTTGTCAGAAAAGGGCTGCCTTTAACACTCTTGTTAACAGGGCAAGGACGGTGTGTGAAAAGGATAGGTTGGATGGTGAACTTGTGTTCCTGGCCGATACTTTCCAGAAGAACCGCTACTCGTTGAGACAGATTAATGAAGTGTTACCGGTACATCCTAAACCGAAAGACAGATTATCGCAGAATCCTCCTCCTGCGAAATTGTTCTATCTGTCATATGTGAAATCTGTCTCGGACAGGATTGGCAATATTATAAGAAGACACAATGTCAAAACCATATTGAAGCCTATGTCACGGTAGGCAAATCCTTGCGATCAGTCAAGGATTCAGTTGATCTTAACTGTGCTGGAGTATATAAGATTCCATGTTCCTGTGTTTACCTATATTGGACAGACATGTAGGAGAATCACAACAAGGGTCAATGAACATCATAGGCATTTACGCCTTTGCCAACCAGAGAAGTCTGCGGTGACTGGATATGCCATAAAGAATGACCATCGAATTTTTTTTGATGAAACTTCCGTTATCTGTATGGAGAAACATTTCACAACTCGTATGATCGGGTGGCAATTGCAGGCCCGACGAGAGGGAGGGGCAAATGGGGCTGCAGCCCTGGGGCCCGGTCTTTCTGGGGGCCCCGCGAGAGTGGAGAACCACGGAGTAGACAAATTTACCCAATTTACCAACAAATTTGACATTTTATTATATTCAATGTAACTGAATCAATTGAATATGGTACAAAATACTATAATCAGAACATGTAAATAATCATTAACTTTATATCTTCCCGGCCAGAGATATAGTAGAGTTTCCACTGTTTGTACGGAGGAAAGTTTCTAAATAGGCTAACATTTCAACTTGATCTAATAGCCACTAAGCTACATTTATGAACCTTCGAAAGTTCGAATTTTAGTACATAAGATTGTGAAAGGCGTTGAACCTTTTCTTGTGATGAGAGTACAATTTTCGGTCAGATGCAAGAGAAACGACATTGAGAATTTACAATAAACAAAATTAGTACGTTAAAAAAAAAAAAGTAAATTAAAAAATTCAACGTATTTAAATGGGCTTTAAAAATAAAACAAGATGTTCAGTAAAGAACACATAGCCTACTTTCTCCTAAATGCATGGGTATTGTTATAACTCTTTGTCCTTTTCAACGAGTATGATTGAATGTTGGTTGTAGTAGCTTGTTGAAATACAACGTGCTATAGGGATATTAAACATGAATATGAGGTGCCCTTTGCTAGTGCTACCTCTGTGAAAAAATTCATTCAATTCGGTTTCACCGTGTTTGAATTGATAGGGGGAATCGATTTGCACACATACTTGGCCACCATCTGCAAACTATTGGGCTGATGTTCTTGCAGTTTGGTCTGAATATGTTTCCCACATAAAGATATGGTGTTGCAAAATTTGGTAGAGACTAGATTATTAGGGTCGTAATTACATTTTAGCTTTTAACATTTGGGTGGCCGCGATTACGTTTCCGTCAAGATAGCGGTGATATAAAACATGACACTGAGGTGCCCTTTGCTAGTGCTACCTCTGTACCAAATTTCGTTCCATTCAGTTTCACCGTGTTCGAATTGATAAGGGGAATCGATTTTGACACAAAGATGGCCGCCATCCGCAAAATATTAGGCTGTTGACCTATTAGTTTGGTCAAAGGATGCTCCCTCCATAAAGGTATGTTGTTGCTAAATTTGCTAGAGATCGGATGATTAGGCTAATCGTAATTTGATTTAAGCTTTGAACATTTGTGTGGCCGCCATTACGTTTCCGTCAAGATGGCGGCGATATAAAACATGACACTGAGGTGCCCTTTGCTAGTGCTACCTCTGTACCAAATTTCGTTCATTCGGTTCCACCGTGTTCGAATTAATAGGGGGAATCAATTTTGACATAAAGATGGCCGCCATCCGCAAACTATTAAGCTAATGGCCTATTAGATTGGTCAAAGGATGCTTCCTCCATAAAGGTATGTTGTTGCAAAGTTTGGTAGAGATCGGATGGTTATGTTAGTCGTAATTTGATTTAAGCATTAAACATTTGTGTGGCCGCCATTACGTTTCTGTCAATATGGCGGCGATATAAATCATGGCACTGAGATGCCCTTTGATAGTGCTATCTCTGTACCAAATTTCGTTCCATTCGGTTTCACCGTGTTTGAATTAATAGGGAGAATCGATTTTGACACAAAGATGGCCGCCATCCGCAAACTATTAGGCGAATGACCTATTAGATTGGTCAAAGGATGCTCCCTCCATAAAGGTATGTAGTTGCAAAATTTGGTAGAGATCGGATGATTAGGTTAATCGTAATTTGATTTAAGCTTTGAACATTCGTGTGGCCGCCATTACGTTTCAGTCAAGATGGCGGCGATATATAACATGACACTGAGGTGCCCTTTGCTAGTGCTACCTCTGTACCAAATTTCGTTCCATTCGGTTCCACCGTGTTCGAATTAATAGGGGGAATCAAATTTGACATAAAGATGGCCGCCACCCGCAAACTATTAGGCTAATAACCTATTAAATTGGTCAAAGAATTCTCCCTCCATAAAGAAATGTTGTTGCAAAGTTTGGTAGAGATCGGATGGTTATGTTAGTCGTAATTTAACTTAAGCTTTGAACATTTGTGTGGCCGCCATTACGTTTCTGTCAAGATGGCGGCGATATAAAACATGACACTGAGGTGCCCTTTGCTAGTGCTACCTCTGTACCAAATTTCGTTCATTCGGTTCCACCGTGTTCGAATTAATAGGGGGAATCAATTTTGACATAAAGATGGCCGTTGGTAGCAGAGCGTGGTTTCCCGGTTTCCACTTGCTGCTGTCTAGGGGGGGGGGGGGGGTGTTACATGTAAAATCCCCTGTTATTGTTTTAAATCAGTTCAATTTTGGTGGTAAAGATGTCCCACCTATAACCTGTATTAATTGCCCTGTCAATCTGTTTCATGCAAAAATGTCTGCTGCGAGAAGTGTGCAGTTTGCGGCTCGTCTGACACGAGATGAGGCGAATTACGAGTTGATCATACGTGGCCTGCAGTCTTCAGGCGACCTGAGCCAAGACCGGAAAATGCTGGAGGGAGCTTCAGAAATTCCAGTGTGCCCTCCGGAACTCACTGATGAAGAGCTTGATCGGGGTAAGTCCCTGATTGAACTTAAAGTGTCCCATCTGCTTAATATGCGTAACTTCTTGCAAATCCATTGCTCTAGTAAGGGCAAATTGGCCCAGTGTGCGTCCTTCTGTCCAGTATCTGTGGATCCGAGTGTCAAATTTGTTTTGGGTACTAGTGAATGCAACGTCGCATCTATTATCTTGGCCTGAATTTCTTTTGCACGGTTTCTGGAACTAGCATAATTCTTTCCGGTGATCAATTTAGGGAGATTGGAAGTGTAGGGGACTGGTGACCATGATGTCCACGATGTTGCGTTTTAGAGTCAGTGTTTTTTTGGTTTCTTTTAATGTAGTGCTGGTGATTGTGTTGTGCATACGATAGGCCTAGGATTATAGGTTATGTAATCCGGTCAGCTGCTTTCGGGCTGGCGTTGATCTTCTGTGGTTCTCGTGTGTGATAAATCTGTTTCCGATTAATTTGCAAGTGTCAAGTGTCATCAGGTCTCGTACAGTTGTACCGTGTGTGTGTGTAATTTCATTTAAGGTGCATATCACTGCTCCTTGGCAAAATTCCTATTCTGTTTAATGTCGACGTGTGCGTAAGTTTAATTAATAGAGGCCGTCCCCTTAGTTAATGTGTTGTTCGATTCGAAGCCTGTTAACGTGTCAATTCATTTGTGCTCGGCCAATTGGTCGCAGCAGACTTCTTTAAATTTCTGTCCTGTTAGTGTTCGTTGGGTTGGTCTCCCTGGTTTATTTGTTCTTCGTGGCTCGATATAATCTGTCAGGTTTTGCGTTATTCAAAATTTGGTCTGCGTGTGAGTGTACTGTGCTGTAGGTTATGTATTAAGTTTGTGGGTGGGGTCATGCAGCCTAGTTGTTGCGCTGATTACGTTCAGGTTAGGTCGGATATTTTGAAGGTGCATTTTAGTTCACCGTTAGCAGAGGCCAAGTATGCAGGCTGGGATTACGCTGGGGCACCTACCAGCCAGAGCTCGATTTGGTTGTAATGTGAGGATGCTGGCTTTAGGCCGGTTTTGCGATCCTCGGAGGTGCTGTTATTCCCTTATGGTTCATCAAGAAGGCGGACTTAATGTTCGTTTCTCCTTTCTTCGTCTGGGCCGGGTAAGCAAGTGTGATGGAAAGGGACTAGGTCGAGCGAAGGTTGGGGTGTATATAGGTCCTTCCGATGTCAACTTCGCCTGGTATGGGACAGCGATGCAGTGACTCGGGAGGGCGACAATTTGGTAAGCAATTTTTTTTAAAGGGAACACTCTGCTCACCTTAGTTGTGGAGAGTCGGGATGCATTTGTTGCTATCCGTCATGGTAAGATCCCTATATTTTTTGCTTGTGTTATGGTATATCTTGTGTTATGGTGTCTTGGTGACTGCTTATTTTGCATACTTGTGCGTAGATGGGGAAATGTATTACTTGGGGTGGGAACGTTTATTGGGGAACTCTTGACTGGATGTGTGATGGATGACTGTCGTGTGTGTTTCTGGTTTGTCTTTCTCATTTCGGTCTCCGATCTGGAAAATTTCGGTCTGTAAAATTTACGGACGGTGATGATCGTATCATGGTCTGGTACTGTAGGCATTGTAGCGTTGGTGAGTCTGCCGACAAGGTGAAGCAGATATGGAAGGAGGCCCGCAAGTCCATTCAGGTTTCTCACGAGCGACTAGAAGGTACAATCAGGGACGGAAGCCCGTCAACCTCAACGTGGGAGACATGATATATGTCCAGGACCATTCACCTAAGCTTCTAGGAAACAAAGTGTCAGGAAAATTGCGGCCGCGGTACCGCGGGCCATTTAAAATTTTATCCTTTGTCAGTCCTGTTTCAGTGCTGGTGAGCGACCCTGAAAGGAAGAGGATCTTCAGGACTCACCTCTCACAGTGCAAGCCCGCGCACGAGACGCCCAAGCGAGTCTCGGGGTAGTCGACAACTAAACTGGTGGTATCTTTGTTTTATTTCTTGCCCCTTTTCTTTCATAACTGGTAATGTGATCTTTGGTAAAGATTCCCCCCCAAATCTACAGAGAACTTGCGTCTCTGGAGGCGTTGCTTACCCAAGATGTTGTGAGAAGCGTGTTGCACCTCGTTGTATGAACAAACAGATCGTTTATCGGTCTTTATGATGTGTGACAGGCTTTTCCCAAGATTGGTAAGACTTAGTTAGTAGTTGAACTCTGTGTTGGATATTTGAAGCTGGGGTGACCTCGATGTGGAGGTGGTATGTGGTTATGCCTGCTTTGTTGAGGCAAATCATGTAACGCGTGGGACTTAGAATGGCTTGGATATGGTAACTTCCCGTTTGGAAACGTAAGGTGATCTATTTGGTAACGGGGGGCCCCCGCCTTTAAAGGCAATAAAATTATATGTTTCGTTTTTTCTAAGTCAAATCTGTGATGTACCGCGACTGATAAAAATTTAAAGGATCTTCGCGAAATAAACTGCAACTGCCCTTCTGGCAACTAGTAATTGCACCATGAACTATCTTTCACTCTGGTATGTCCTGCTACTCGTGTGCTTAGCATTTCAGTGCTTGGCCCGTTGGAAGTGGAGCTCTCTGTGGATGTGTCGGACTGTGCTGTTTCTCCGCGGGATCCGGTGCAGCTCGGGGCGTGCAAGATACCCTGGTGGACATGTGGATGGTGGCGTGACTGGGAAACTGCTGGCGGGGACCTGGGCTCGTCATCGCCCGTTCTCCATCTGTAACTGGGTCATCAGGACATTTCTACCTAGACCCTTCCAGCTAACATGAGGAGCGGAACTATCACCGAGACAGTGCCATCCACTCAGCTTGTCGCTGTGTGAAATCAAACCTTGAACATTCTGCCTGCCATTCAGTGAAGTCTATGCCCAAAATTCCTTCAAAAATGTTGGGACATATGTAAATCTGCAGCCGTACATAAGAGGTGATCCACTCCAGATCTGTCACATCAACATACGCAAATGCTGTCCACCCCGCAGTTTGCTTTAGGGGGAGGAGGATGTGACGTATTTTACGCCACTTAGCTGACATAAAAATATACCTAACCTAAGATATTCTTTCCTGCCCAATTTACCCGTCCCTGAATTTCCAGTTGGAGCGAATGCTTCATAAATTCCTTCACTTACCCAAAATCTGAAGAAAGTTGTGGCCTATGCCGACTGTCGCAAATTCAACCTGTGAAGAACTTGAACTAAATCTTCATGGATAAAACACCGCACTCGCAGTCCAAACACGCGAGGTATTACTCCGGGCCTGATGTGCACTGATTCTGGAATTCTGTGTTCCCTAACCTCAAAAATAAACATTTGGATCTACGCATTTAAAATACGTCAATATCAGCTGTATCGATTGTTCCAACCCCAACCATCGCGAGATGTATCGACCGCCGTAGATGACAAGTGACGTACGCATGGCGATCGACCAGGGTGGCCAACTCTCACGGAAGCGAACACGGAAGTGTGTTATGGACTACGTTCAAGAAACCAGGGGATTCGTGTGTGCGTGTGTGGCTACAACTATTCCTTTGTCAAAATCATAGCGTTTTCATATATGTACTGGTTGAAGCGTAGGTAACGCTCTCTTGATTCCTGACTTTCATAAAGGAAACATCTCCCGGGGATTCGGATGTCCCGGGAATGTAGAACAGGTTTCCGCCTCCTCGTGGGGCGTCATTTTATTTTGGTGTTTTAGTTTGGTTTAATATGTAGTGCACAAGGTAAGTTCCAGGAAGTGTGATATTTATTTTGCTTGTCTGCCCATTTATTTTGGGGCTTTGTTTTTCTTTACCGTGTTATTGCGTCGTGGATATGCGTACCTCGTGGGTATGGCGCACTGGTTGATGTTCAGCCGATCAATGGGTTGATGTATCCTACTGTTTAATTCTGAATTGTTTATCAATTTTTCCTTCTTCGGAAGTAGTTTTCATAGTGGGGAATCTTTCTTGTTTTTCGGGCGAGTTTTTTTTTGGTGTTGCGTAACCATGTGCGTCTTTAGTTTGGGTTCCAAATTTATTCATTTATTTCCCTGTGATCACGCTTCTTGGAATTTTCCTTACTGCAGCCATGTTGAGTTTTCTATTATTTCAGTTTTAAGGGGCCCTGTTCTTGGTATTTGCATCACCTTACGTCCACGTGCTAGTTGTAGGTTATGTGACGCTTTGCTTTGGTTTTCCTCCCTTACGCCCATGTGCGTTTCATTTCTGAATTTCCAATATTTCGTTGTATTTCCGTTTAACCTATGGGATTGGTTTAAATCCCAGATTTTGGGAGAGCGCCTTATGGTGCAATCGTTCCTTGGTGTCCCGTTATGAGTCCGCCATTTGGAGAGTCGAGTTCGCGTCGGGTCCTTGGCGGTCGTGTGATACCTTCCGCTCCACCTTTCTGGAGCCTGTAATTAGTAATGTAGCTTTTCATTTGATTTCTATTTATTTACTTTACGTTTATTCCCCTGGTATGTTCGTGCGTGTTAGTTGATCCTATTTTTCTTTACGTGTGTATCTTGTAATTTGTCCTCTCTTGGTGTAACCTCAGGGTGGCATTTTCAAGGCATTTTTCGTTCAGGGGATTTGTGTGCACGTATTCCCAGTTCGTTTCTCATGTCATTTCATATTTACTAGGGATAGCTTCCCCTTGTGTTTTAATTAATGGTAAGATATTACCCTATGTGTACCTGTTCTTTTCTTAATTCTGTTGAGGTCCTAAAAGCATGTTAAGTGGTGTGTCGTACCACGTGACGTCAACGACGTTTGTCATCCTCTCAAGTACCAATTTCTCATGAAACTTTTGTTTGTAACCAAATATTGTTCCTATTTTATATATTTTTGATATTTTACAATACAGATCCCTTTTATATTTTGATTACGACTTCATTTCGCCTTTAACGTCCAATCCCCACCCTCAAGACAGCTGCGGTGGAATGAATCCTCACCAGGTAAGTCTTCCACTCTTCAAGCTTGTGGATAAAGCGACGTACTACCTCTCTTGTACATCTGAGGGAGTCACCCGAGTGCGTCGTCAACACCGGCCACCGAGGTAAGGCCATCAAGCCCGCAAAGGATGTCTCGAGGCCGCCGTTGGTAGGTTTCCTTCAGGTTGGCAGGCCCTCTAAGGAGTCTGTCGAGCTGAGCGAGTAAGTGTAGTGTGTAGGAGTGGGAGATAGGGGGGTGACATTGGGTAATATCTTACAATTATAAATTATCCTTAGTCAAATGAATTTGTACAAACCCTTAACTAGGAAACGTGAGCACACGAATACTCAGAACTAAAATGAAATGCCACGGCGATGGTTGTGCAACACCAGCATAAATTTACAAGTTACATCCGGAATGGAAATAAGTTACCAACATACGTACGAACACATCAGGAATTACGTAAAAGGAAAAGAAAACAAAATTAGATGAAAACTACATTACAAATGACAAACTCCCGAAAAACAAGAAAGATTCCCCACTATGAAAACTACTTCCGAAGAAGGAAAAATTGATAAACAATTCAGAATTAAACAGTAGGATACATCAACCCATTGATCGGCCGAACATCAACCAGTGCACCATACCCACGAGGTACGCATATCCACGACGCAATAACACGGTAAAGAAAAACAAAGCCCCAGAATAAATGGGCAGACAAGCAAAATAAATATCACACTTCCTGGAACTTACCTTGTGCACTACATATTAAACCAAACTAAAACACCAAAATAAAATGACGCCCCACGAGGAGGCGGAAACCTGTTCTACATTCCCGGGACATCCGAATCCCCGGGAGATGTTTCCTTTATGAAAGTCAGGAATCAAGAGAGCGTTACCTACGCTTCAACCAGTACATATATGAAAACGCTATGATTTTGACAAAGGAATAGTTGTAGCCACACACGCACACACGAATCCCCTGGCTTCTTGAACGTAGTCCATAACACACTTCCGTGTTCGCTTCCGTGAGAGTTGGCCACCCTGGTCGATCGCCATGCGTACGTCCCTTGTCATCTACGGCGGTCGATACATCTCGCGATGGTTGGGGTTGGAACAATCGATACAGCTGATATTGACGTATTTTAAATGCGTAGATCCAAATGTTTATTTTTGAGGTTAGGGAACACAGAATTCCAGAATCAGTGCACATCAGGTCCGGAGTAATACCTCGCGTGTTTGGACTGCGAGTGCGGTGTTTTATCCATGAAGATTTAGTTCAAGTTCTTCACAGGTTGAATTTGCGACAGTCGGCATAGGCCACAACTTTCTTCAGATTTTGGGTAAGTGAAGGAATTTATGAAGCATTCGCTCCAACTGGAAATTCAGGGACGGGTAAATTTGGCAGGAAAGAATATCTTAGGTTAGGTATATTTTTATGTCAGCTAAGTGGCGTAAAATACGTCACAAATTTTGACATAAAGATGGCCACCATCCGCAAACTATTAGGCTAATAACCTATTAGATTGGTCAAAGGATGCTCCCTCCATAAAGGAATGTTGTTGCAAAGTTTGGTAGAGATCGGATGGTTATGTTAGTCGTAATTTAACTTAAGCTTTGAACTTTTGTGTGGCCGCCATTACGTTTCTGTCAATATGGCGGCGATATAAAACATGACACTGAGATGCCCTTTGCTAGTGCTACCTCTGTACCAAATTTCGTTCCATTCGGTTTCTCCGTGTTTGAATTAATAGGGGGAATTGATTTTCACACAAAGATGGCCGCCATCCGCAAACTATTAGGCTAATAACCTATTAGATTGGTCAAAGGATGCTCCCTCCATAATGGTATGTTGTTGCAAAGTTTGGTAGAGATCGGATGGTTATGTTAGTCGTAATTTAACTTAAGCTTTGAACATTTGTGTGACCGCCATTACGTTTCTGTCAATTTGGCGGCGATATAAAACATGACACTGAGATGCCCTTTGCTAGTGCTACCTCTGTACCAAATTTCTTTCCATTCGGTTTCACCGTGTTTGAATTAATAGGGGGAATTGATTTTCACACAAAGATTGCCGCCATCCGCGAACTATTACGCTGATGACCTACTAGTTTGGTCAAAGGATGCTCCTCCCATAAAGGTATGTTGTTGCAAAATTTGGTAGAGATCGGATGATTAGGTTAGTCGTAATTTGATTTAAGCTTTGAACATTTGTGTGGCCGCCATTACGGTTCCGTCAAGATGGCGGTGATATAAAACATGACACTGAGGTGTCCTTTGCTAGTGCTACCTTTGTACCAAATTTCGTTCAATTCGCATTCACCGTGTTCGAATTGATAGGGGGGGACAGACATTCAGAGTACACACACACCTACACACACACTTTTTTCGCCCTGTGTTGATCTCATAAGTCTACTTTCATATTTTGCAAAAATCGAAAGTAGGCTAAAAAAGCTAATTTTATATTTACACGATGTCATGGGGACGAAACAATATGGAGGGGGCCTGTAAGTCCCAGCCCTAGGGCCTGCACTTTCTCTCCACGGGCGATTTAAATTAGCAAACAACCACAGAACTTTATTAGAGGTGATGGTTATCCCTTAAGTAAATCATGGCTGCCCTCTATAGTTTTATTACCAACATCTTCTTGGTCTCAGAAGATCATGGAGTCACTATTTGCTTTGACATGGCTTCCTATCTTATACCATTTATCTATGGAGGCTATATGCCATTGTTTATTCATTCCTTCCTTCTTCCTTTCTTGACAAACCTTGATAAAGGGACAAGCAGTTGTCCCGAAACGTCATTTTTTTTTTTTAAATTTCACTCGACCTAGTAGCTTTAAAGCTATATTATGGACACATAATAATCTTAAAAACTGTTACCGTGCTTGAAATGCCATTCACAAAAATATTATAGACAGTTGGTTCTAACACAGACCCCTGGGGTATACCACTCTTCATATCAACACTGGGGAAGTGGTGGCGAAGTAGTCAAGCTGTTGGCCTCTCACCAAGGTGGACTGGGTTCGATTCCTGGTCAATGCATGTGAGATTTTCGAGGTGAAATACCATGTCCTGTGGTTCGGATTCCACGTAAAAAGGAGGTCCCATGGCTCAAAATCACAAGATTCACGGTCACGTTAAACTACAATCTTCCTTCTTGACATCAACACTGTCACCTACAGAATTGTTTACTTTGATTATACCATCTTCCTGCTGGTTAAGTTGCTTTAAAACGTTTCCAATGCCCTACCACTGATACCTATGGATTCTAATTTAACAACAGTTGAGCGTGTCAAAGACCTTGGAATAATCAAGGAATAGAACTAATGCATGTTTGTTGTAAATCAAGGAGCCATTCACAATGGTGGAAAATTGAGACTATAGCCTAGTAGTCGTATGCTTTTTACCTTCTCTAAATCCATATTGGAAATTGTGAATGGCAGCTTTGGTGGTGTAGTTGTTAGCATGCTAAGCTTCTATGCCCAAGATCACGGGTTCAAACCTGGCCTAAGTCGTCTGATTTTTTAAGAGCGTTAAAAATCCCTCAGTATGCAATCCTTCGGAGGGGAAGTTAAGCCGGTGGGCCCATGACATAGATTTATGGCATGTAAAAGAACCTTCCACTAACTACAATTAATTATGTGAAACTAAAATTTGTAGGTTAGATTTGATTAACGCTCTATTAGTTTCAACATTTGTTGCCAGGTGCCTGTTGCGGTGGCATCTAGTAGCCAAGTTCATGGCTAGGTGTCGTTGATGGTAGCATTTGGTAGCAAAAGTAGGAACTACTTGAAATTGATTGTCTGCAGTCCTTACAATACCTGAATTACACATAACACACACTAATACAGCCATCACAGTTAATACCGGTTATCAGACAGATTCTACACACACCCAAAGTACACAGGGCTACATGACCACATTGTCGCAGCCCCTAAACTGAGGAACTAACCAACCAAAATTGTGAATAATTTCATATCTATGTGCAGTATCTTTTTAGTCTAGCTTCAATGCATTTTAAAAAAACTTTATGGATTATTGATAGTATGGATGCAGGTCTATAATTATTATCTAAAATTAAATGGTCACCACAATAATAGGTCCACAATTGCAATTATGAGTGCTTTTGGATTTATACCTATTTCAAAACTTAGATTAATTAAATGTGCTAATACCGTAATAATAGTGTAACAGCAGTACTAGATGTCTTATGCATATGTTTTATCTCTTCCTGAGCTCTTACTACTATTTAAATTGCAGATGATACTTAGTGTTTCTGTAGGTGTGACTTCACATAACATGATTGAATGTCGTGAAGTGTCAATGACATTAGTCAGAGAGTGAGTACACTTATGTCGTGTTACCCTTTGTACTTTGTCGGCACAGTTTCTATCAAAGCTGTTTACAATGTATATGTCCGAGATATTTATGAATTCGATCATCTACTAAGTTTGTTTTTTACCTGTAATATTGTTATTAGTGATAATTTTCCATGTTTCTTTCTTATAATGACTATTTTCATGGAATCCTTTTCTGTAATATACCATTTTAGTTTTGAAAATTTCAGCTTGTTTAAATAAATTGTATTCTTTTCTATAAAGCTCATTATTCGTATTGCCTTTCTATTTCTTAATACAGTAACTCCCTATGTCTGTATTTTACTTGAAGTTCCTTTGAAAACCATGGTGTACTTGCACTGCATCTACTTTTAATTATTATTAATAATTATAAATTACACTTAATGTGCTGAGTGTTGGAGATTCTAAGTTCAAATATATGTCCCAGCTTTCTTTATTGAGTTCATTATGAACCTTGCAGTCAGTTAGCACTCTTTATATTTTCTAACCGGAGTGAGGAATTTGCTGAGACAATTGGATCACAAGTCCGTAGTCCAACTCATGCCAGGTAGTGGTTGCTGAAATCAGACTCGATCGCAGCAGAGTGAACTGTCTTTCCTTGTACTGATATTGCGCCAGGAGATGCCAGTCGGGTTTGAACTGCAGTTATCTTCCCGCTCATTGCGTAACGTGCATTCCAAAAACATTAAGTTTGTCACTGTTTCCATCACTGTACCTGATACTGCCACAGTATTAGAAGTAAACACAAAGGCTTGTAAGAATATCGACATTACACACATGAAGCCCGATAACAAATTATCATGCAGGAAGTAGCA
Organism: Meconema thalassinum; assembly: GCA_946902985.2. Lineage (NCBI taxonomy): Eukaryota > Metazoa > Arthropoda > Insecta > Orthoptera > Tettigoniidae > Meconema > Meconema thalassinum. The sequence continues at coordinate 186,328,847 of OX336393.1, forward strand.
GCAACTGACTGCCAGCCGATAAATTTAGGTTTGGAATAGGCAGGCCGCGCATGCGTACTGCAAGACCCCCCCTTACCCCGTCGCAGCATGTTGAACTGCCATCTCCTGGCATGATGACAGTTTCATTTGAGGCTTGGCCATCGTGGTCATTTAGCACCATGTACTTGGATGTGAGTAGAATTTTGTCTGATAACCTGCTGATATTAGTGTGTATATTTGTAATTCAAGTGAGGATTGGGAAGGATGTGGCCATGGCCTTAAGTTAGGAACAATCCCAGCATTTGCCTTGAGTAGAAGTGGGGAAATCATGCAAAACCACTTCCAGGATAGCTGAGGTGGGAATCAAACCCACCTTTTCTATCTCAGTTTTGCCTTGCGAGGCTGAGTGTGCCCCCATTCCAGCCCTCAAACCAGAATTAAATTTCTTGGCAGAGCCGGAAATCGTACCCGGACCTCCGGGTGACAGCTGTCTGTTCTTGTCTACAGCATCTACGGTATATACAGGGTCATCGAAAAATAATGCCAACATTTCAAAAAATTTTAGCACCGAAACCCTTTATGTTAAACGTGTAATACTTTCACTGAACGCCAGCTGGTTAAAGTAAGTTTTGTTTTGGAGGGGACGTGACCTTCCTATGCGCACACTAGATGCGCAGTAGCCAAGGTCGGCCGGGGGCGCGCGCGGCAATGAAGTCCCGACCTCACCCCTTTGGATTTTTTTTTCTGGGGGTACATTAAAAACATTGTGTATGAAGAAAAAATTCGGGATTTGGAGCACCTGCGGGAGCAAATTTCTGCCGCCATCTTGACAGTTACTCCTGAAATGATTGCACATACCAATCCAGCCATTGGGAAAGCGTGCGTTCAATGCTGATGTTGGTGGTCGGCCTGGTCTAGATTTTTTCTCTACAGTCTCTGTTTCCTTCAACTGATTAAACCACCGAATTACAACTTTGTAATCAGGTGCAGTTTGTCGGGCGGTGCAGTCATTGGTGCACGCGCCCCCGGCCAACCTTGGCTACTGCGCATCGCAAGGTCACGTCCCATCCAAAACAAAACTTACTTTAACCAGCTGGCGTTCAGTGAAAGAATTACATGTTTAACATAAAGGGTTTCGGTGCTATAATTTTTTTGAAATGTTGGCATTATTTTTCGAAGATCCTGTACAATCAGAGTTTTAGCTTCCGTTTTAGAATCAATTTTGGTTGGGAGGGTTATTACTGAATATAGTCTTGTCCATGCGCTGCCATGATACTATTGTAATAGTTGGCCGTATGATTATCATTTGTTCAGTTCGTAGACAACGTTGCGGACATTAAGACCAAAGGTTCTATAAATCCAGAAAATGCCTAATTTGTTATTTAAGTACTTACTCAATTTCAGCTTGAAGTGTCTCAAAATGTTTAACATCAATAACAGAGTCCAATTTCCATGCTGCGATATTATTTCACATGAAAAGTGCTATGCCTCCACCTCTCCTAGTATCACTATTGAATAAATGGACATGAAAATGAAAATCCACATCCTGCTTCCAGTCTCCGACCGGGTCAGGAATGGAATGAATGAAGCCCCCATCTAGCGGCGAGGATATGAACTGTGCCGGCTGACGAAGCCTGTCGCACTGCTCTGGGACAATGATTAAATGAATGACAGATGAAATGAAACGATAGTGGAGAGTGTTGCTGGAATGAAATTTTGACAGGGAAAACCGGAGTACCCGGAGAAAAACCTGTCTGCCTCCGTTTTGTCCAGCACAGATCTCACATGGAGTGACCGGGATTTGAACCACGGACCCAGCGGTGAGAGACCGGCGTGCTGCCGCCTAAGCCACGGAGGCTCTATGAATAAATGGACATAAAATTCTTTAAACTAAATAATTATTTTTAAAATCTAAAATATTGATTTCTGCCAAACAAATTCTGTGTACTCAATCAACAATTTTAAGTAAGGTTTTAAACAAAGAAGCACTTACCTAAGCCTGCTTTTGTAGCCAAAGGGTTGTTTGATGAAACACATCCATGTTTTACTAAAACAGGTTTACGATGAGAAAAAAAATCCTGAAGTTCTGCATAGGCTGAACACCACACAGTTTGGAGTCCTAAAAGCCCAACTATCAGCTTCATCAACATGGTTAGCTCTTCAAGAACAACACTTGGACTGACTCAAGAAGACTTCAACGATAGCCTTTAATACATGTGCTATCTTGACCTCCCCTCATTGTACGAAAGATAACATAAAGATAGCCTAACATCCATCAAATTGATAGGCTATTTCCTTAAGAACTTCAACAAAGTACAAGTTGATAAGGAAAAGTCCCACTGTTATCATAGCCTTTTCCATTTGCATGACCATTTTTCTAGGTACCTCACATGTTGTGACAATTTTAACGCTTTTCCTCCAGTTCCTTCCTCTAAACTACACAGTCAATACTGAGAAGTGTAATGTGCAGTGTTTCAAAAGTAATGGTCAGTAAGTTAAAGGAAACAATAAAAACTAAATCCCACAAACGATTCCCAATGGGCAATGCGTCACAAACTGTCTTAGAGATAATGAATTGCCTGAGGTAAAGAACAAGTTGTTAAAAGGAAAGCAAAACAGGAATTCTTTGCTAAGGATAGTTTTCTTAAATACAGGTGTTTAGTTCAGGCATTTTGCTTAGATTAGACAGATGAGTATGGTAAGAAAAACAAAACATAATATGGGATATACAAAAGTCACTGCAGCCATAATACTGATGAAGAAACATAGTGGGGTCCGCTACAAGCTTAATCCAGAATGTATTTTAAGTTATCATGAAAATGATTTGAAAATTCTTATTAGCCTACTGCGTTTTAGTATAACACAACAAGGTGGACATACAATCAGTCAATGGACAGGAAAAAGAGGATAGAATCATACACAAAGTACAAACACAATGAAAAAGGAAGATTGTATAAGGTGCGTTCAAAAAGTAACGAGCCGGAGGCGTAATTACAGAAACCAGTACCTGTATGTTAGAAGTATTGGCCCTGGATGTTGAGGCAATTGTCCCACTGTGACAAGAGGCGGTGAATGGCTGTCTCATAAAATTCCCTGGGCTGCAATATGAACCAATTCCGTATGTACAGCTGGACGTCCGCATCCGAGGTGAATCGTAGGCCCCACAGAGCCCTTTTCAGGGGACCAAACATGGCGTTATCACAGGGAGAGAGGTCTGGACTATATGGAGGGTGGCCGAGAACCTCACATTTGAATTTCTGCAGGAGTGCCGCAACTGTGTTGGCCGTATGAGGTCGTGCATTGTCACGGCGGCTATGGCGTTCACTGTCACTCAGTGGTCCTGGGTAATGAGTGCATCAACCTGCTGGACGTTGTCATCGGTAATGCAGGGGGGTGCTCCAGACCGGGCATCATCGGCTAACGACACCCGTCCTTCCCTGAAGCGCTTGTGCCACGCCTTGACCCTTGCAAGGGACATGCTGTGTTCGCCGTACACTTGTGACATTCGGCGATGAATGTCCGTTCCCCCTACTCCTTCCGCTGTCAGAAACCGAACAACACCTCTTTGCTCTTCGGTTGACGCTTCCATGTCACTGTTTGCAATGCGACTGGCAGCGTTGAACGATTGATGCATGCTGCTGCTCGCTTTATATCGTCACGTGACGTGCATGCGTGCCCTCTAGCGACGGACTGTGACCTTCCACGCTCTGGTCGGAACCACACCTCGTTGCACACGCCATGATTAGCCGATGTAGTCACTGGTTTGCGCATTCCAGCCTCCGGCTCGTTACTTTTTGAACGCACCTTATAGTTTTATGTGACCGTGAATCTTGTGATTATGAGCCGGGACCTTCTCTTTACATGGAATCCGAACCACAGGACATGGCATTTCACTTTGAAAATCTCACATGTATTGACCGGGAATCGAACCCAGTCCACCTTGGTGAGAGGCCAACAGCTTGACCGCTGTGCCACCATGTCCTACAAACACAATGAGAAGCTGATGCAGGTGGAGGTAGAGATAAAAGGGCAAAACACAGGTACCTGTGAACAAGAGCAATCTCCTCAGTCAGACACTCCACCATCTTTAAAGATGGGCACTCACACCATTAATTCAGCCAATAGCTCTTCATCAATGCTATAGACTTCCTTTCCTGTGTTTCCAGTTTTCACTCCATTCTATGCCATCCACTTCGAGTCAGAAAGAGGAGGAATGCCTACCCGCTGCCCACAATTTTGAGCGACAGAAGAACTGCCCGCCCTCCTGATGAGACTGAGAAGTCAAAATGAGCTCGTCAGGGGCTGTATGTAGCATTGACTGACTTGGTGGCGCAAATGCCCACCTTGTATGTCTGGCTGTGGAGATTCCCCTTGTCTTTTCAGGGGTTGATTCCCTTTCATCTCTCTCTCACCTGCACCTGCCTGCCCTTCATCCTTGTTTTCCTGTCCATTGATGGTTGTATTACTACTGTACTTTTGTAAACATAAGATTCAAATAATGGGGCAGAATATATTAAATTACCGTATTAATTTCGTTTGAATGGTATATTAGAATTTGTGGTTTTAGTCATCTGTAATCAAAACAAAATTTGTCTGAAATCTCAGAAGTGGAATGTCTTGGTATTTTATTACCTCTACATATTAATTATTATTAACAGAAAAGCGCACGAATGTGCATAACATAGATTTACATTAGTGAAACAAACATGTTACAAAAGAGTTAATTAATGTGAAAAACATCATGATCCAGTAATCAATCAGGAATGTGTGCATTAAAGCATACATATTAATTAGAGCAGTTTTAAACTGGCAAAGTTTCTTGTTAATTCAGTGTGAAATTTTAGTTTGCCATATGTGGCCATTTTAACTTCTTCTTCAGCGTTTGTCCGGCGTGACCCGCTACATGGATCCGTTGCCTCCATTTTGCTCTGTCTGAGGCCCCATCAGGATGGAGATTCAAGCTTTTGAGATCTTTATGTAGCGTGTTACACCAATGTTGCAGAGGTCGCCCTTGTGGCCTTCTGCCGACGACTTCAAGTGTGTATCTCACCTTGGCAATCATTTCACCTCCTCCCCGTAAAAGATTGTCCAAACTAGCACAGACGGCCCTCGCGCGTCTTGGATTGGTGCAACACCAAACCGTTTCCTGACAAAATTTTAAAAACATTTTAAACTTCATCCTGCACTACGGCGAATGGGAAGATCAACAAAGTTAAGAACAAATATTCGAACAAATCCTCAAAATTGAATGACACTTAAATCAAGAATGCAAGCAATAGTGATTAAAACTGGCTTATCATCTTTTATTCCGGGTCCTGTATTCAGGCCGTTACATACTTGTGGTTCTATGTCTGTGTTTATTCTTTCATAGTTTGCGAGCCCTTAAGTTTTCCAATCCTCTATTTCTTTGGCCCAATGTAAACTTATTTATTACTCTGTGTATGTGAACTGAGGAGATCCATGTTCTTGTCATTGTTCCTGTTTGGGGACCTTCCCCTCATTTAACATTAGTATGGGGTTAGCCCAAGTTTTAGAGGGAGTTATCTTCCAATTAGGGCAAGTGTTCTACTGGAAAAATATGTATACAGTGATTCATTCTGTTAAGTCTGTCTATTGGAGATGGGTCGAATCCTCAAAACGTACCGTCACAGGTTAAGAGTGTAGAAACCCACAAAAACCAAAGGCAGCACTATAATGAGACATACTAGGCAAGGTGAGAAGTGAGGTGGTTTGCCATTACTTTCCTCACAGCCTCTGTAGCAGCACTGACCCTATGAGGAGCACGTTTTACAGCATTCAGAGTCAGGGCTGCCGAGAGGGAGGTGCAAGGGGGGCAAATGCATAGGGGCCTGTAAGCAATGAGGGCCCGTTAATGTCACATGTTATTTTCAGTTTATTGTAGCTTCTTGCCTTGGAGGCTGGATTTAGACAGCTCCTTAACCCGGTCCATGAGTCAATCCTAATTGGCTACATGGATAATTCTTGCCAGGCGCGTCCACGTCGCGGGGGTGGGCAACGGTACTGTAATATACCATGGAACTACAGTATGGGCTAAGTTCTGGTGAGGACCCAGTCCTATGGGGTATAACATAGGCCCCGTGCACAGGGTTACGTGTGAAGACCTCAACGGAATCTGCAGCGGAGAAGATGGACTTCGGAACGGTGGAGATTGCGGAAGAGGCAACCCAGTACTCGGGGAATAGTATGAGTACAGCATCAATCGGCAGCGTCTGTTTCCCATGTTAGGGGCGGCTGCAAGGGCGTCTGTTCTCCATGTTAGGGGCGGCCTGAATAATAGCTGGCAGTAGCTTCATAAAATGCCTTTGGGAGTGGCGACCCCATCGTAATAATAGCCTAAAATGGAAATGGCACTTCCAATGATTCGGAAAAGGTTAGGGCGTACCCTGCAGGCGACGCGCAGTTCCTTTGGTACTGGGGGAACTGTGAGAAATGGGCGACCAGTAACCGAAATGAAAGTGGGAATCATGAATGTCATGACCCTGACAGGCAAGGTGGAGGAGGTGGTAGACTTCATGGAGAGGGAGAAGGTTGGAATGATGGGGCTGAGTGAAGTGAAATGGAAAGGTAAAGGAAGGAAGAAATTGAGGAAAGGATATACATTATACTGGAGTGGTGGCCAAGAGGCAAAAAATGGCGTGGGACTGATAACCTCGAAACAACTGGAGGAGTATGTTGAAGTGGTAGAGTGTGTGAGTGACAGAATAATGAAAATTAGAATGAAGATGAAGAATGACGTGATGGACTTCATACAAGTGTATGCACCACAGACTGGAAACAGAGAAGAAGATATTGAAGTATTCCTGGAGGATGTAGAAAGAGTAATCTCAGATGTAGAAGTGGTGATCATGGGAGATATGAATGCACAAGTCGGAAATGAGAGACAAGGAAAGGAAGAAGTCGTTGGACCATATGGATATGGGAAAAAGAACCGGGAAGGAGAGGAACTTGTAAACTTTTGTGAAAGGAATGGACTGATAGTGGGTAATTCATGGTTTCGGAAGAAAAACAGCAGGAAAATTACGAGATATGGGTGGGGTGATAGAAGAACAAAATCAGTAATTGACTACTTCCTGGTGGAAAGGACAAATCGCAGAAAGCTGATGGATGTGACAGCTTTACCAGGAGAAGCATTTGATGGGGACCATAGAACTGTGGTGGCAAAATTTAGATGGGGAAAATTGGAAAACCTAAAGGAGATCAGAGAAAGTAAAATAAAAGTATGGAAATTGAAAGACAAAGCTGTACAGGAAGATTTTCAGGAGAGATTGAAGCAACAAATCCCAGTTACTGAAGTGGAAAATGTAGAAGAGGAATGGTCCCACTTTAAAAAGGCATTTGCTGGTGCAGCAGAGAGTGCTTGTGGTAGGACGTCAACAAGAGTGAAAGAGAAGGAGACACCGTGGTGGAATGAGGAAGTGAGGAAAGCAGTGAAAGAAAAGAAGTCTGCATGGAAAGAATGGAACCGAGATCAAACAGAAGAAAGCAAAAGGAAGTATCACGACAGCAAACGGAGGTGTAAGAAAGTGGTAGGAGAAGAAAAGAAGAAAAGTTGGGAAGAATTTACACGAAGAATGGAAACAGATGTAAGTGGCAGTAAAAGGATGCTGTATGGGCTTCTAAGAAGTAAGAGGAAAGAAAGAGTTACTACAAAGCTGGTGAAAAAGGAAGATGGAGAGTTGTTAACACACCCAGAAGAGATAAAGGGACGATGGAAGGAGTATTTCGATAAGCTATTGAATGTGAGCAATTGTACTGGTGAGATCGAAGTGACACAGCCTGACGACTCTATAACAGAAGATGATATAACAATGCTGGAGGTAGAATTAGCAGTACAGAAGATGAAGATGGGAAAAGCAACAGGGGTGGATGAGATCAGTGTAGAAATGATAAAGGCTGCTGGACCTGTTGGTATGCAATGGCTGTATCGACTGCTAAAGTGTGTGTGGAAACGGAAATGTGTACCAGAAGACTGGGTGAAAGGGCTAATAATACCAGTGTTTAAGAAAGGGGACTAGAAAGTGTGTGATAACTATAGAGGGATCACCCTCATATCACAGATAGTAAAAATACTGGAAAGGATATTAGAAAGAAGAATGAGAAGAAAGGTGGAAGGAGAGTTGCAAGAGGAACAGTATGGCTTCAGGAGTGGAAGATCCACAGTGGACCCAATCTTTAGCTTGAGGCAGGTGATGGAAAAGAACTGGGAATATGGAGAGGATTTGATCATGACTTTCATAGATCTAGAAAAGGCATATGATAGTGTCCCCAGAGAGAAGGTATGGGAAACCATGGTTAAGAAGAGACTGGGAAGAGAAATGTTGGAAATGGTGCAAGCAATGTACAACAACTGTGTTAGCAGGGTTCTGACCCCTGTTGGAAAGACAGATTGGTTTAGGAACAAGACTGGACTAAGACAGGGGAGTGTGCTGTCACCTCTTTTATTCATAATGGTAATGGATGAAATTGTAAAGGAAACAAAGGAAGCATATGGACATAAAGAAATGAAGTTACTATTATTTGCAGACGATATTGTGGTCTGGGGAAGGAACACCGAAGAAGTGCAAAAACAACTAGATGCACTGAACGAAAATATTCAGAAGTATGGCCTGAAAATCAGTATAGAGAAAAGCAAGACCATGGTGATGACAAGAGGGGAAAGACAAGGAAAGGGCATTGTGAAAATTGGAAGTCAGAGTTTGGAAATTGTGGACACGTTCAAATACCTAGGAAGTGAATTGATGCAAACTGGTAGGTTGGACATGGAGATTGGCAGGAGGGTACAGCAGAGCAATGCATTCTATCAAAGTGTAAGAAAACTTGTTTGGGATAAGGAAGTACCAAGGAAAAGCAAGGAGGTAATGTATAAAATGTACTATGTACCCATATTAACGTATGCAGCTGAGACTTGGACCCTGACGAGCAGGCAAGAGAGTAGAATCCAAGCCAGTGAAATTAAATTCCTAAGAAGTATGATAGGTAAGACAAGGAAAGACAGAGTGAGGAATGAAGATGTTAGGAAGGAAGTTGGGATGGGAAAACTAAATGAGAGAATTGAGAAGAATAAACTAAGGTGGTTTGGACATGTAAAGAGGATGGAGGAAAATAGAATATCAAGACAGATGCTGGAGGCGAAGTGCAAGGGTAAGAGAGCAAGGGGAAGACCTAGAACAAGGTGGATTGATTCAGTGAAGAACAGCGTGAGAAAAAGAAATCTGGACTGGGACAAGATCGTGGAAGAAGAATGGTGGAAGGAAAGAGGAAAGTGGAGAAGTGCCATAAATACCCCGACCCGGCAGAAGCTGGATAAGGGGAAATGATGATGATGATGATGATGATGTAGCTTCTTATTCTTCTTCTGCTTTTACGGCCTCATTGGACCACTTCAGTCAATCATTTCTTGGTTCTCTTCTTCAGTACGTTTTCTTTCCGAGTTGCCCAGTAGCTTTTCATTCGCTCTGATCTTCTCAGGCGTTCCTCATCTGTATATACAATTTTTACTGTATTACGTTTGTCTATTTTTGCCTGAAATCTTATTTTTATATCTTTCAGTTTATTTTACATTCTTTGTTTTGTTTATTGTAGCTACTTTTGTATTATGTAAAATGTTTTCTATAACTTACAACCTGTCCAAGGCTTTGCAGAATAAGGATGTCGATTTGTCTACGGCTCTGCAGAATATATCTCATGTTATCATCTTTTAACTGTCAAGAGAAATGAGGCAGAAAAACACTTCAGAGGCATATATGGCAGTGCGAAAATATTGGCAGAAACCATTCGTTTGGTAAAAGGAGTTCCTAGATTCTGAATATTACCAAAAAAGATGTTTTAATGTACCTTATTCTACCCCAGAAGAGTATTAAATTCTACATATGTGAGTTAGGAGTTACAACTGTTTAGGAATAATCTACTACAATTTTTTAGTGTTGAATCTGCTATCAAACCAATGGGGAGTTTGAAAATGCTCCTTTTTTCATTACGTACTGGTAATTAAAGTGAAGACTTACAGAACTGCCAAAATATTTCCCTATGCATGTTAACTGTATTGTCTGTATGTTAGGTAGTCAGCCTGAAGGCTGGTTGGATCCTCCAATAGTACCACCATTAGGTTATGTGGGTAGATACCCACAAGAACCCAAGGCAGCGCTATATTGAGGCGTAGTAGGCAAGAAGAGGAGTGAGGTAGTTTGTCATTGCTTTCCTCACTGAGTCAGAACAGCAGTACTAACCCTATGAGTAGAACCTTTCACAGCATCCACAGGCACTGACTGTGCCCTGAATGTCATTACTAAGCACCACCCATACCTCAGTAGATTCCACATAATCACAGCCATGAGCGAGACTGAGACATCGGTGAAAAGCCACATTTTACTCTAGCCTGTGCCAACAGACAAATGCAAATGTACTACATTCATCAAGAGATGGCAAACAGGCCATTAACTGTATTAAAAATCCCAAATTGTTTTGTGTACTTTGCAAAATATAATCCATAAAATAAATACTAAAATGTTTTCTACGGAATAAGATTTGTTTGTCTTTTTTAAATTATGAATGTGGATCAGATGGTTTTCTCAAAATGCCAACAGATAAGTGAAAACATATTACATTTTGTAAAAGGGTGGCAACAGGCAAGTAGCTTACGTAATTTAATATGCTTGGTTGGATCATGAAAAAATGCCATGTGGGCCACAAGTAGGAATAGGCTGTAAACCACTCCTCTATAGAGACAATTCAATGACCTACATATATTATTATCAATAACACTTGAGTCAAGAGAGAGATAACGGGAAGCATAAAGCACTCTGCTCTTATCAGAGCAGATCAGGGGTTCCCAACCTTTTAGACACTGCGACCCCCTTTTTAGGCTGAGTATTTTGGCGACCCCCCAAGTTTTAACGTTAAAACAATAATTTAAAAATTACAATAACTGTTAAGTTTTATTCATAAATAAACCTGTAACTAATATTAATAAACATTAATTTTTGTCACTTTAATTCTTTAATAATAAGAGTTTATGGAGTTTTTATTGAGTATTGGCACCACATCCCTTGACACTTCATCTCTCTCCTTACTCATATCATCTCATCTGAAGCCTTGATTGCACACTGACAGATTACATTCCAGTTAAGGATATGAATGGGGTTTTGTGGGCAGTCAAACTGTTCAGTGAGCCATCGGTAACAAAAACTAAGCGAAGTGCTCGCCTTCATGATGAACTGATAGAGATTTCAAGTGAGCAGTCAATGAAACTAACTTTTAACAATGCTTGTGTCGACAAATTTTGGATAAGTATTAAAAAGGAATACCCAGAATTGTCCACAACAGCATTAAAAACTTGATGCCATTTTCTACATGTTACAACTGTGATCAAGGATACTCCATAATGGTGAATTTAAAAACCAAATCAAGAAATCATTTGACACTGGAAAATGACATTGTTTTGTGTGTTACAAAAATCATTCCAGACATTCAAAATTTGGTTAACACCAAGCAATCTCAAGTTTCTCATTAATAGAATATAAAAACGTAAAAGTTTAGTACAATGTGAGTATATTCTTTTTTTTAAATAAAAAACTACACCAATAACCCATTTTTTTAACATTTTCTCTGTATCTCGCGATCCCCCAAGACATCCTGCGACCCCTCAGGGGGTCGCGACCCACTGGTTGAGAACCCCTGCTCTAGATATTGGCCTAAAAAGCTTACTGGACAAAAAAATTAGTCACCATCTGGAGATAGTGGTCTAATACCGCTTCTATCACATCACATTAGGTGAATTAGTGTAAGTCGTCGAATTTTTTAAGAGTCTTAAAAATCCCTCAGTATGCCTTCATTTGGAGGGGAAGTAAAGCCGGCGGTCCCATGTCATAGATTTATGGCATGAAAAAGAACCTTCCACTAACTACAATTGTGTGAAGACAAAATTTGTAGGTTAGAATTGATAACGTTCTTATTAGGTCCAACGTAGTAGTAGTAGTAGTAGCCATCCAGTAGCCAAGTCCGCAAGGTAGGTGTCGTGGACGGTAGCATTTGGTAGCAAAAGTAGGAACTACTTGAAATTATTGTCTGCAGTCCTTACTTGAATTAAAAACAGATAACACACACTAATACAGTCATCACAATTAACACCGATTATCAGACAGATTCTACACACACCCAAAGTACACGGGACTACACGACCGCATAGTCGCAGCCCCTAAACTAAGAAACCAAACAACCGTAATTTAGTGTGCCATTCAAGATGCGACAAGGTGTCTGTGTATTCTTCAAACCAATCACGTATGTGTACAGCCCTGTGAGTGGGCATTGTCATCTTGGAAAGTGAGTGTATACTCATCATGAAGATGGCAACAGGACCACCGAGAGGACTTAAGGGCCCTTATGCATTTTATTTTCTCGGGCCCCTCTTGAAATACTTTTAATTATTACTATCCACTAGCATACTAGCTATTCCGGAAAGACAATGTAATTTTGAGAAAAGCATCTGATGCTAAGTCATAATTAAACAAGTAGTTCCATGAAGAACTATACAGCCTATTTTCATATATCCTAATTATGTTAATTGCCTCTATCAACATACAAAATTTCAGTTTGATTGCTGCAATAGATTCGTAGATACTGAGAATCGTCTAAATATTGTGGATGGTCGCCATGTCGGATTTTTATATTTGTAGGTCTTAGAGTTATGTACTGTTACATGAAGATTATTGTGTACGTGTAGTATTCAAACTTCAATCGCATGATGAGGACACAAGAAGTAAAAACGAGATTTTAAAATTTTGCACAGCTGCCACCTTGTGATTATGGAAACAATTGAAAATAATTAGATGCCAGTGGATTAACATTTGTATAAGGATTTACTGTACCAAGAGTCACTGCACTCGGATGGTTAAATTGAGAGAAACGTCCATGTGAATATTTATACTTCGCGTCGCCGCCATGTTGGATTTGTGATCACCAGGTTATTGAAAGTCCTAGGTGAACTTATGTTCATAGCCCCTATGAACATTAAAAAATTCAGCTTGATTGCTATAATAGATTCGTAGATATTCAGATCAGTCTAAATATTTTGGATGGTCGCCATGTTGGATTGTTATATGTATAGGCCATAGAGTCATGTACCATTAAAGGAAAATTATTGCGTAGGTTCAATATTCAAACTTTCACCTTGATTGCATGATTACGACACAAGAAATAAAAACTTAATTTTAAAATTCGCACAGCCGCCATCTTGAGGATATGTAAACAATTGAACTAAATTACATACCAGTGCATTACAATGTGTATAAACATTTGATGTACAAGTTCCATTGCGTTTGGATTGTTAAATCGCGAGAAAAGTCTATTTAAAATTTTCAACTTCGCTTGGCCGCCATGTTCGTTTTGTAGTTAACCTGTTTTTGAAAGTCTCATAGATGAACTTCCAGCAGTACCCTTTATCTCAGTACAAAATTTCAGGGTGATACGGGTAATAGTTTCAGGGATATAGAATGGTGGTGAAATATTTCACACAGCCACCATCTTGAGGTTATGTAAACAATTGAACGAAGTTAGATGTCGGTGCATTACAATGTGTATAAACATATACTGTACTAAGTTTCATTGCGTTTGGTTGGTTAAATCGCGAGAAACGTCTATTTAAAGGTCGTAACTTCGCTTGGCCGCCATGTTGGTTTTGTAGTTACCAGGTTTTCAAAAGTCACATAGGTGAACTTCTAATTGTTCCCTTTATCACTGTACGAAATTCCAGGGTGATATAGGTAATAGTTTCGGAGATATTGAATGCTGGTGAAATATTTCGCACAGCCGCCATGTTGGATTGGTGAGACGTAACAAAATTTGAAGGGCACGGTCGGGGTCGTCCGGAATAGTGCTATAAACTTACTGAGTTTCATTTAAATCGCTCCAGCTGTTTTGAAGTTATTAGGGGGACACACACACACAAATCACACACACACAGGCACACGGACAAAAGGTGATCTCATAAGCCTCTTTTTTTCATAAATGAAAATAGGCTAAAAAGACATACAAATCTTATTTCATAGAAAACATATTAGTATTTGAAAATGAAAATCCACAGCCTGCTTCCAGTCTCCGACCGGGTCAGGAATGGAATGAATGAAGCTCCCATCTAGCGGCGAGGATATGAACTGTGCCGGCTGCCGAAGCCTGTCGCACTCCTCTGGGGCAATGATGAAATGAATGACAGATGAAATGAAATGATAGTGGAGAGTGTTGCTGGAATGAAATTATTTTATGAAATATATTTTGCAAATTGCACATAACAATTATGGGATTTGTAAATCAGTTAACATGCTTAGGGAAATATTTTTCAATTCTGTAAGTTTTCATCTTAATTTGAGGTTAACATTGTTCATGATTGGTCCGTACTGACGAATGATAGTTTAAAATTTGAAAATACACTTATGTTTCGTCTAATCAATACTTTAATGTTCATTTACACACTAGGACATGTTTCAAGGCATAATATTTTCTTTGAAAATCTGCCCCTTCATCAGCTACTACAATATTATTGGCCAGTCATTGTGACATTAAAATTGATGAAAAATGGATGATGTGGATGAAATTTGATGTAAACATATATGATTGTTGCACTTGCACGTTATAATGAAACCCTTATAATGATTACGAAGAAAGCTAAAACACTGGAAGTACACTTGATTTTCAGAAGCAAACAATCTATCACTGGGAAAAAACTGCTCTAGTCTATGAAAACTTCCCTAATTAATCTTCCTTTCGTTCATATCTGCATCTTACTGCCTCGACTGGACTGTTAAATCACTGTACTATAGACCAAAATTTTTTTTGTTATGAGTATCAGTTAAGTTGATGAAGAATGCCTGTCTAATAAGTTGTGATGATCAGAACGAGTGTATTCTTCTTTAAGGCATACTGGACCGAATGCATGAAAAATGTTGTTTGTTGCATTGTGAAGCTTGGTGGTGTTTAGTTTTGTAACGTTTCTGATAAAAGTGGGGACGAAATAGGGGTCGCTTGGTGTTAGGAATACAAGGGGGGAGAAATGGGTGAATATGGTTCTAACATGAACATGCCTCGAAACATGTCCTAGTGTGTAAATGAAAATTAAAGTATTGACTAGGTGGAACATATATGTATTTTCAAACTTCACCTTAACTACCAGTAGGTAACGAAAAAAAGGAGCATTTTAAAACTCTTCATTAGTTTGATAGCAGATTCAACACTAAATTGTAGTAGATTATTCCTAAACAGTTATAACTTCAAACTCCGAGTCAAATATAAAACTCTTCTTGGGTAGAATACGGTACATTAAAACTATTTTAGTTGTTGTTGTAATTTTCAGAATCGAGGATCTTCTTTTACCAAATGAATGGTTTCTGCCAATACTTTCGCACTGTCATATATGCCTTTGGAGTGTTTTCTACCTCATTTCTCATGATAATTAAAAGATGGTAACATGAGATCTTCTGCGGAACTGTAGACAAATTGACATCCTTATTCTGCAAAGCCTCAGGCAGGTTGTAAGTTATAGACAACATTTTACATAATACTAAAGTAGATACAGCCGGCCGTGAGGTTTTGGAGTAGCGCGCCTGCCTCTCACCCGGAGGCCCCAGGTTCGATTCCCGGCTCCGTCAGGGATTTTATAAACTGATGTGAGGGCTGGAACAGGGTGCACTCAGCCTCGTGAGGACAATTGAGTAGCTGTCTGACAGTGAGACAGCGCCCTGGTAACGAAAACAAAGATTAATGGCCGAGAGGACCCGATGCGCTGACCACGTGTCACCCCAATATCTGCAGGCCAAATGGCTGGGCAGCGGTCGCTTGGTAGGCCTAGGCTCTTCAAGGGCTGTAGTGCCAGGGGTTATTATTATATAAAGTAGCTACAATAAACAAAATAGCGTGCACCACTAACAGAATCCTATGCATTTGCCTCCCTTTCCCCACCCTCTCAGCGGCCCTGGATGGCAACACTTACTTGTTCACCGAGTGTTGAAATAAACATTCTGGTTCATGTTTGCAGTGACCTGAAAGAGTGGGCTCAAATTATTGAATGAAAAAAACACCCAAACATCACAGAACCACCTCCAGTCTGAACTACACCCTCCTCACACATACTGGGAGCTGTTGGTGATTAGACACCTTGCATAATTTGAAAATATATCAAGTTTTGAATCTATTTTTTCAGTGTTGCCTGTACAAACTATTTATAATTTTCAGTCGGTCAACATGCTTTAGCCAATTAGATTTTGTTTAGGTCGCCACCCTTTCCGGTAGTTCACCCAATTGACTGAGGGGTAGTCGTGTAAGGGAGTGCTCTGGGAAGGGCGACTTCCTGAAATGGGGTTGTATCTACGAGTGCGTATGTGTGTGTTGAGGTACGGAGCGAGGGAAATCCATGGTCGCCGCTTATGGAGAGCTACGACATTGGACATACAGTTACCCTGTCAAATCAAATAGGGCAATAGCATGTTGACCAACTGAAAAGTATAAATTTATCATTTGAAAATAGCAAAATAGGAACGATAATAATTTTATTTCCCTGTTCGTTACGGTGGAATCGGAATTAGGAAAATTGAAGATTTAATGCTTCCAGCTTTCATGTCATCGGTGAATAGTGTTATCTCTCTCGTCCAGTCAATGTTTCCAGTTATTTCGGACATTGAGGAAATCACTTTTTACTCTGAGGCATTGGAATTATGGAACTACCAGTTTAAAGATCCATCTATCCCTTCAGCTCCTGCGTTTCAACGTAATTGGGACGGTCTCGTTTGCAAAAAAATAATGGGCAACCTGGAATTTCACTCAGATGAGGAAAAGGCTATTCATTTGGCTAGTTTGAAGAATCATAATGTCGATTATTCAGGTCCGTATTGACGTAACTATAACTTTGAAAGAATAATAGATTTTCCGCCTTCAATACTGTTTATTTCTATTACTTACAGGGACTAGTTTCTGTAAGTAACAGAAATAAACAGTATTGAAGGCGGAAAATCTATTATTCTTTCAAAGTTATAGTTTGAAGAAAGAATCGAATTCATGGTTAAATGCCATCCCATCGAGAACAATAGGGACATTACTGGACAACAATAGTTTTAGGATTTCTATGTCTCTCCGCCTTGGATCAACGCTTTGTAAACCTCATACTTGTGTCTGTGGTGAGGTCGTTTCCGCACGTGGTACACACGGTCTCTCTTGTAAAAGGAGTGCTGGCCAACATTCTCGTCATTTCTCGATAAATGAAACGATTCGGAGGGCTTTCGCTACTGCAAAGTTCCCGTCAATTCTTGAGCCATCTGGAATTTGCAGAGACGACGGTCGCCGCCCTGATGGGATGACCATAATTCCGTGGTCGAATGGCAAATGCCTAGTCTGGGATGCAACGTGCTCAGATACGTTGGCTCCTTCCTAGATCTCAACATCGTCAAAAGAAGCAGGATCTGTAGCTGAGATCGCCGTCACTCGGAAGCACAACAAATATAGGAAGATCATGGAGGACTATATTTTTGTGGCCTTTGCTGTGGAGACAATGGGTCCTTGGAGTGAGGACGCAATAAATCTAGTAAACAAGCTAGGAAGAGTAATAGGTGGAGTCTCTGGTGATCCTCGTTCCAAAACCTATTTGATGCAGAAAATCGGCATAGCGATTCAAAAGGGAAACGCGGCCTGTGTTATGGGAACTATTCCACATACCACTTCAATGGACGAAATATTTTATTTGTTATAGTTAATTTAATACGGATGTTTTATTTCAAGAGTGTATTGAACTGGCTGATTAATATAAAATGTGCCTGTTTGTGTAGCTGTAGAAATAGCAAAATTGTGACTCGAGACAACACTACATGCTTATAGTCAGCTACTGTCCACTTTCGGAGTTGTTTGGCCTATTGAAGATTGACAAATGCACTACTTCACTGCCATGGTCATATGTCAGCGGCAAAGAATCGCTTGACAGCCAGGTACCAGTGCCACACCATCTAGAGCACTCCAAAGCAACTAGTGTACTCCTTTGAAAGGGGTGTTTTGTATAGTGAGCTTGTCTTTCCTAATGATAGAAATAGTTTTAGAGATCAGCTTCTCTGAACACTTGAAGGACTCATTTGCTCATTTTGGACTGGCAGCTCATGAATATACGAGTATTACAGAAGTAGTTGTTTAATGACAAACTGTGGATTCATTCTTCTGGCCTCCTAGGCTTTAGCAGGTTGAGTCCAGTTTTGAGCACACAAAGTCTTTATCTGTTTTCAGGTGTGTTCTGCTGCGGTTGAAGAGGTTGAATTGCAACAAAGCAGTCACAATCTGTGCTGAGGTGAATTATGTAAGCTACTGTACATTATATGCAATTGTAAAATAAAAACAAGAATAACATGTAATCTTTTCTCACACAAGTTTACTGCGCATTACTGGAACAAGCCACACACATGCATATCCCAGCAGTAAAGCTCATTTCGACCTTCTAGTCTAGTCAGCATGCGGGCAGCAAGCAGGTCTTCTGTCACTCAAAACACTCCTTTCTACACCAACCACTTCAAGAGAGAAAATCTCGTAGACGAATGCATGTTTTGAGTGACAGAAGAACTGGTTACTGCCCACCACACTACTAAGCTATTGAGTGGACTGATGACATGAATGCTCCCTTCGAAGATGGTTGTGTTGAGAGTTTGTACTAGTCTTTCTTTTGTGTTTATCGCTCTGTGTTTGTCCTTTTCCTGTATAATGATCATATATCTACCTTTGTGACCAAGAAACAGAGGACAGGAAGAGCGATCCCAGAGGAAGAAAAAAAATTACGCTCAGAGAGGATGGAGAAGTATTGGGACGATAAAAAGAAGAAAAACCTGAACCATAAACCTGACTAAAGTGGTCCTATGCAGACCATAAAATTAAAATAAATAAATCTACCTTGGTTATTTTCATCATCATCATCATCTTGAGCAGTTTCCGACCACTGATCGGGTCTGCTTGGAACATAAGCCTGTCCATCCACCATCTCTCGTCTTTCACCGTGTCCCAGCACACTCCTCTTTCCTCCACACTCTTCTTAACTCCTTTTGTCCATCTGTTCCTTGGTCTTCCCCTTGGCCTCCTTCCCTTAATTTCAATTCCAAACATCTTCTTCGGTATCCTCTCCTCTCGCATTCTCCTCACATGTCCATACCGTTGTAGCCTAGACCGTGTTCATATTTTAATTCTTCTTCTTCTCCAGCATGATTAATCCCACTTTTGTGGGATCGCTGTTGCGGATGCTCCTCCTCCACGTTGTTCTATCCCGGACCATTTCCTCCACAAGCCCCCGCTGTTTCATGCTTTCTTGAATGCTGTCCATCCATCGCCTTTTTGGTCATCCTCGACTCTGTTTCCCTGGTGGAACCATTTCCATCATCCTATTCCCCACATAATCTTGATCTCTTCTCTTAACATGGCCATACCATCCGAGGCCAGCTTCTCTGACTTTCTCAGAAACTTCCACCACGCTAAGTCGTCTCCTAATCACTTCATTTCTAACTTTGTCCAACCTTGTATGCCCACTTGCCCATCTCAGCATATGCATTTCTGATACGTCCAGTTTTTCTGCCCATCTCCTTGTTATCTGCCAGGTTTCTGCCCCGTATATCATTGCTGGTCTCACCATGGCCTTGTGTACCTTCCCTTTTAATTTTTCTGGTACCTTCTTGTCGCACAGTACACTTGATGTTTTCCTCCAGTTGAACTATCCCGACCGTTGGATAACTGTACCAAGATATCTGAATGAACTTGCTGTTGGGATCTCTACTCCAACCAATTTTAAACCTGTTTCAGCATCCCTCAGGCTCAGGAACTCTGTCTTACATCTGCTTATCTTCATTCCTCGGCTTTGTAGTGCTTCTCTCCATTCCTCCAACTATTTCTCTGCAAGTTCCTTCGTCTCTGCACACAGGACCACATCATCAGCGAACATCATGGACCATAGGGCTTCCTTCCTTACTCCCTCTGTCAACACATCCATGACGAGTACAAAAAGTAATGGACTGAGGACGGAACTTTGACGTACTCCAACGCTCACAGGAAAGGATTCTGTAGTTCCAGATATACATCTGACCATGGTTCTGCTGTCCTTGTACATGGATTAGGCATATATACTTTTCTGGCACAAGTTTTTGTCGTAGGCTCCTCCATACTTCCGGTCTTGGTACACTGTCGTACGCTTTTTCCAGATCAATGAAGACCATCGACAAGCTCTTGTTGCCATATTGTCTCAGGGAAAATATGGCATCTGTTGTTCCTCTGCCGTGCACGAAACCAAACTGCTCCTTGCCAATCACCACTTCCTGTCTCAGTCGTTGTTCGATCACTCTCTCCCATAATTTCATGGTTTGGTTCATCAGTTTGATTCCTGTGTAGTTATTAAAAGATTAAATATCCCCTTTTCTTTTATATATTGGAATCAGCGCACTCTTTCTCCATTCATCCAGCATTTCTTCATCGTCTAGTATGCCGTTGAATAGACCTGTGAGCCAAATCACTCCTTCATTTCCCAGAGCCTTCCAAGCTTCCACCGGTATATTATCTGGTCCTACAGCCTTACCATTCTTCATTCTGTGTAACGCCTTCTCCACCTCATCTTTGGTGATATTTTGCACCATTCCCATATATGCCTCACCTTCTTCTCCCATTGCTGTCTGATGTTCGTAATTCAGTAGTTTCTCAAAATATTCCCTCCATCTTACTAAAAGTTCAGGGTAATTCCAAAGCAATCTACCATCTTCTGCTTTAATAGCCCTCGTCTGATATACATCTTGGCTGCTCTTCTCCCTCTCTCGTGCAATTCTAAAGATTCTCTTTTGACCTTCAATGGTCTCAAGGTCTTCATATAAATCAGCATATGCCTCTGCTTTAGCTTTGGCCACAGCTCTCTTTGCTTTCTTCTTTGCTAAATTGTACTCCTCTCTGGCATTTTCTCCTTCCGTATTCCACTTCTTCTTTGCCTCTTTCTTGTCCTTGATACATTTCTGCACCTCTTCACTCCACCACCATGTCTCTTTGTCAAGTTTACATTTTCCTGTAGTCTGTTCCAGGACCTTGACACCTGCATCTCGCATAACACCAGCTACATGATCCCATCCATGTTTTCAGTTACAACCGTCGATCGGAGATGCTCCGTGACCTCATCCACAAATATCTTCCGCAAGTCAGGTTGTTTAAGCTTCCACCATTTTGTTTTATGTATAGTTCTTCGATTAGGTTTGGTGATATGCCAACTCACTGTGCAAATTATTGGTCTATGTTGGGGTTCCACTACTTCTCCAGCTAGCACTTTGCAGTCGCTCACCTCTTTTAACATCTCTCTTCTGTATAGGATGTAATCGATTTGTGAATATCTACCACCACTTTTATATGTCAAGCGCTGATTTAAAGGTTTTTGGAAATAGGTGTTCACCATCGCCATGTCTGTTGCTGCAGCAAAGTCTGCAATGGTTTCCCCTTCATGGTTCCTCTGTCCAACTCCATATTTTCCCTGTATTCTTTCATTTCCTAAGTTATTTTCTGCCACGTGTCCAATGAGGTCACCACCTATAAACAACCTCTCGTTCTTTGGTATTCCCCGAAGTACTTCATCCATCTCTGTCCAGAAACAGTCCTTCTCCTCTTGACTAAATCCCACCTGTGGTGCATACACACTTATCACAAGCAATTGTTCTCCATCAAGGTGTATTTTCATTGCAATAATACCGACAGCAGTGGCTACGCTCGCTAAAGCGCAGCGTTAGGTCATGGGGCCAAGCTCTCTGCTGACTCGGTAGATGCGTGGGTTCGAGCCCCAATGTCAGCCGTCCTTGAAATGGTTTCCCGTGATTTCCCATTTTCAACACCAGGCAAATGCTGGGGCAGTACCTTCTGACAGGCCACGGCCGCTTCCTTCCACATCCTTGCCCAGTTTCATTCATCTTCATCCATTCCATCTCTCATCCCGATGCGCAGGTCGCCCATAGGCGTCGACTAGAAAAACCTGCACTCGGCCTCTCAGGAGGCCACACGACAAAAAAAAGAAGTTGCAATAATTCCGTCTGATATTCGAATCACTTCCACTACTCCTTCCTTCATTTTCTGGTCTAAAATTATTCCAACTCCATTCTTATTGCAGTTTGTCCCGCAGTAGTACAATTTGTAGCCTCCTCCGATCTCCATTGCTCTACTTCCTTTCCATTTAGTTTCTTGTACGCAGAGAATAGATACCCTTCTTCTTTCCATCATATCTGAAACTTCCCTACCCCATCCTGTCATTGTACCCACTTTTAGAGAGCCTATCTTATTCTTCATTATTTTGATCTCCTTATAATATCGTTTTCCTCTGAGCTATCTTCTTTAGCCATATCCACTCCTGATACGGTAACCCTTGCCCATTTTTCGAAGAGGTCAGGCGGAATCTCAACGCGCCGATGGGGGAGACGCCCTAGCCATTGCCTCACTATCTCTGAAAATACTCCACATTTTTTATTGATATGGCAATGTTTTAAAGCCGGATGCCCTTCCTGCCGCCAACCGACCATAGGATAAAATAAAGGCCGCCTTTAAAATGAGGAACAGTCGCCTTTGGCAGCTGCAACTAACCTGGAGAACAGACGCTGCCTGATGGAATTTTTAGTGTCATTTCCTCCACTAAGGTACCATCAACCTAGGAGTTAATTCCCCCACAGCCGTTGACTCGTTTAGGGTGTCAGGTTATTTTCCGCCGCCCAACACTCGGCGTTGAGTCGCTGGCTGTACGGTCTACTCCATTCCGTAGCAGGAAAATCCTAGCCATACAAAATTATAAGCTATCTACAATAGAACTATAAAAAAAAATAAAAAAAAAAATGTAAGTAATATAAAAGATAGGGATCGACAGCTACATTAAGGAGGACGCATAGAAGCGTACGCTATTTAATCGCCGAGTATGCATGCGATGAATCCAGTAATGATAATAGCTTAGGCCATAACAGGAACTGCTGGATTTATATGAATATTGTGAACATAAATTAATTCTTCAAAATTGGTCTAGTTGAGGTCTGCAACTGAAATTGTTCATCTCTAGTTCTATTTTCTCATCGAGACTGATTTTATTCTCCTTTTGGCCGTTGGCATGATGAAACCACATATGATCCATATTGGCAATATTAACTTTTATAGTTACTGTTTTAAAATAAAAGTAGAATATTGGTCCGCCCAATTAATATTAAGTTTATACATATCAGACTACTTCATCTGCTCAAAACTGATAAGTTCCTGATTTCCACATTCCTCCCCCTCCCTTTTTGTATTTTAATTTATCCATATCATTCTCATTTCTTCCTTTGAGTGTCACACAGCCAGTCATTGTTCAAATGTAATACCACACCAAAAGCCATGCCATATAATTCTCAATTAATACCTCTTGACTACGGCAACTATATACCTACCATCTAATTTGAAGTGTTCACTGATTGTGCCAACCAGTGCTTTTTTTTTAAAAACAGATTTAAGGGGTACTTGCAGTTATAGTCGACAAAACATCACGATCTTGCAATTTTCGGCAATTTGCCAAATCCGTTCATTGTTTGTGTTCGAATCATTAACTTTCAGCTTTTTCGATGCCTGGTTGGATGTTAAACAGTTCGTTATTTTCTTCATCCTTCAAAACTAACCACACGCACAAAATAACAACCTACCCCGCCTCCAAACACTAGCCTAGTTAGTTAATTATTGATGTTTTAAGGGGCGGAACTAGGAGATCATCTGCCCCTAAAAACACTCGCCTGCGTGCTTATAAGAACGGAGTGCCGAGTTGCCGACCAAAAGAAACTGATTCGATAGATTGATTTAAATCGAGGATTACTAGAAATCTCCTCCAGCTGTTGTGAACAGTGCATTGATGACAGCTGATCGATGAACTTTCAAGTCGAAAGTTATATTTGCCGGACTATATATAAATGTACCAATATTTTTTCTTATTTCATATTTTTCATGTTTTAGAACTTAAAAGGCTCATATGTTTAAGGGGTACGCATACCCCTGCATTCCCCCTGAAAAAATGCACTGGTGCCAACTTAGTTAACACCTGGGAAAAAATCTGCAACTCAGTTTTAAGAAAAAGGCTGCTAGATGTGTTAAAAAAAATCTATGTTTATCATAAACAAGTGGCTTTGGTGGCATAGTTGGTAACATGCTGAACTGCTATGCCCAAGATCACGGGTTCAAGCCCAGCCGAAGTCGTCGCATTATTAAGAGCGTTAAATCCTTCAGTATGCCTTCTTTCGGAGGGGAAGTATAGCCGGTGGGTCCATGTCATAGATTTATGGCATGTAAAAGAACCTATCACTACAATTGGTGTGTAGCTAAATTTGTAGGATATTTGGTGAGAAACCCTCTATGAAGTTCCAACGTTCGCCGCTGGATGACAGTGGCGTCTGGTAGCCAAAGGTGGAACTACTTAAAATTGAACTTTCATTCATTTCTTCTCTCATTAACCCCTCTCGTGAGGTTGGCATCAGGAAGGGCATCTGGCCGTAGAAAACATCATCCCTGTGAAATTCCATCACATCTCATCCCTGACCCCTTTGGAAAAGGGATTAATAAGGGGTGGACATAGATCATAAAGCAATAAATTCCAAGTTCTTCTATAGAGATATAACACTGTAGTCAATGCTGTGGGAGGAATTTTGTAAGAGTAAATGACTGATAATCATTAGTTTTACATGATATTTATTCAAAATAGATATGATTTCATATAAAATTTAATTTATTAAAACTTTACTCGGAATGTATACGATTAACTTAACACTCACACTCACTATATAAATTATATAAAATTAAGTCAATTTCACATTCAGCTCATAAATATTACATCACAGACACTCATACACACAACAGCACCATTCTTTATATCACTGAACAAAGTATACCACTTCTACCAAAACATCTCAAAATAAATGCCATTTCACTAGCACTCTTTAGTGAAAGAGCAATTATTTATTCAGTTTGTTATTGCTGGTAGTAAGTTAACAAGTAACAATTTACTATCTAATGTTAAATACTTATCATGTTATAAAATGAAATGCAGATGAAAATAAGTTTCTACTGAAACTGCCGAACCTTCATCTACAATCTCAATTAATGATCAAAAATAGTAAGAACATTTTTATAATTTTATTTAACCATGAAATAATACAGATATCTTTAGCATTCGTAAAATACTGGATAGTACGTAAATATCAATCCCATACATGTGCAATGTCTATTCAAAGAACAGAGAATCCTTTGCCCTGACTCTGCTGCTTGGCGAGGGCCAAAACAGTAAGAAAATAGTTTCTAGATTGAGGGTTCACGTAGAATGTGAGGGATGTTTCTATGTTGGGTACTTCACTTTCTAATCGTGTGGGACGATCCAGTTCCACATGGTCTTCACTCACGAGACCACTGCTTTGCCGTACAAAATCAACAACACGGGCATGAGATGCCGCATCCATTTCACGGAAAGGGGCAGGTGTCTGGAACTGGAAGCTAAGGAGAGTGGGGTCTGAGGGATTGTCAACTCCAGACAAATCAGCCAAGGACAAAACTCTATGAGTGATATCTTCTTCTGTACTTACAAGGAAGAGGGCGCGAGTAGTTAGGACCAAAGCCACGGCTTGGTAGCTACCGGATGATGTTATGTAGGTGGCTTCTGTCACGTGTAGCAGTGTATGTTTACCTGCACCCAACCCTGCCACAAGCTTCCACCCATATTTCAATCGAGAATTGGTACCACAGAAGGCATGCTCGATGACTGGCTGATGGCGAGCTTTAGGTTGTATCGTCCAGCCTGTGCCATGGAGCAGGCCCTCTCCGGTCAGAGCCACAAGCTCGGCTGCTCCGCTCAGAGGTTTTGTGATGACGCCAACCAACCCGAGACCAACTCCAGCAACCAGGCCTCGTGGAGATGCCCCGTCGCTCATCACCGACTGCAGAGAGTGGTGTGCGATGCCACCCACTGCACCAAGCAGGCTTATACCCAAACCCGTCAGACCTTGTAGCAAGCCCTGACCAAGACCCTGTGGATGCTGGCGACGGAGTTCCTCTGTTCGCTGGAGGTGTTCCCGATCCAGAGTGAGACGATCTAAATTACGAGCAATACTCGAAGCTAGCTTTGTCACTGATGTCAATGTTCCTGCTGTTATATGCTTCATCAGAGATGCTGATCCATGAGATACACCCACCAAAAATGCCCATGGGCCTTGAAAAATTCCCTGGTATGGCATGTACACAAAGTCGCGCAATCCTGTACCCAATGTCCGTGCAAAACCACTAGGGCTGCCCAAGATCTCTAGCGATCCCACGACCCATCCCATTCCAAAAATAGCTCCAGAAAGGTAGTGCATGGCAATGTTATGGCCCAGTCTGTAGGATGTGGTCACCAATTGCTGACGTTCAAATGCAGCAAATTGCAGTGGTGAGTGATCCAGGGCCACATAAAGTTTAACAGAGGTATGGACACTCACCAACACAGACAAGGGCTTCACGGACAGAGTGCGCAACCTGAGTGGCAATGCCAACTGGCATGAGTCCCAGTGTACACTCCGAGGCACAGGTACTAAGGAATTCACTTCATAACTTACAAGTCTAGCATCTACTGCCGACTTAGGCAAATATATTAACATATTAGGAAGAAAACAAGTAACATTCTCCAATAGTCTGACAATTAAGGTATCCTCCACATATGCACTCAAGGAACCAACTGTTATTTGTAAGTTTTTTACAATGGAAGTACTATTGTAACTTTCTAATGATAAGTTTACTGTTATAAGTGCACAAGATTTGATCTGCTCCATGAGCTTCTTAGCTGGTACACTTAGAGAGAACAATCCACCATTGATTGGTTTGGGGACCTGACCCAACAACACAACGGGAAAATCAAATCCCCCACGTTGATACATCTGATTGTCAATTTGGAGATCCCCTATCAACAGAGATACTTCCAGATCTTCATCACCATTTGCTTGCACACAAGGATCTACAGAGGCACAAACATTGTCCAAGGTTAACATGATGACTTCTGTCCGTTCAGAACCTGACTTGGGTAGATCATCCACAAGGATTAAATGAAGGCCCTTGAAAAAGAAAACTCCTTGAAATTTTGCTGAGGAAGAACTGTCATCTTGCAAGGAGTCTTCAATCTCTGAATCTTTCAACACTGCCTTGCTAGAGCCACTAGTCAAAGATATGTTGGATGCATGTGAAGCTTCAGGAAGATTATCCAATGCACTAATATAAGAACTAGCAGTCGCATTACTGAACGATTCAGCAACCGTTTCACAATATGACCTGTCAAAAGATTTCAGACTGCTATAGCTACCCTTTGATTTAAGTTTCATGGAAGTTGACAATGCATCTTTTTCTTCATGCTCATCCAGAGTTTCAAATTGAGAAACAGAAGTTTCAAGCAGTCTGCTCCGTATGTCTCGAGCAGAAATCTCAATGTGACTCACGGTTCCTATAGTTATGTGAGTGGTGTAGTGTTGGACGTCGACATGGACCTTCACATCCCCATAACCTGGAAGACACACAAATTGCTCTTGCATTTCAGACACATTCACACAGAGAGACCACACCTGCCGCTCTTCACCTGCCTTAAAATTCGCCAAAGCCAAAACCAATGGAGGGACAGATCCCGAGGCAGTTAAATCTGGAAACAGTCTCAAGGAGCCCAGGAGGAAGTAGTGGACGGACGAGTTTGGCTCCAGGGCACACCACCATTCCAAATGATCTGTCTCGCGTATGGCCATGCCGTCGTTCTCTGGAGTTCCCTGTGCGCATAGCAGTTTGAAGTTACATTTGTTATGGATGGTTAGCTGTGGATGTTGCTCTGGGTACACTGATATATACATCTGGCCTGAACGTTCCTGGGCAGTCAAAACAAATGCCTCATTAGCCATCCCACCACTTTCAGGTGTTCCCTTGGGAATGGTGAAACAGTGCCGTGACAAACCATTGCTGACTCTTATGGGACAACTCCAATTACTGTCACAATGTTGGAAACTGAATACGAGGTAATGAACTATGTCCTTGTCCCCATCACCCAAAAGCACCCACTCGATGAGTGGAGTACCGATATTACTGTTGACAGACAAGTCTGGTGGAATCAAACGGCTGCAAATGTCGAGCTCGTGAGAGAGAACTCTCCTCTCCTCAGAGTCTCGGATAGCTATGGCTGACACTACTAACTCTGTGCTGGTGTGGTTACATATGATGAAGCTAGGTCTAATATGTAAGATGCGCATGTCCTCTTCCAGATTGGAGTTAATATTCGCAAAACTTACGAGATCACCAGACATCATCATAGTCTGAATTTGACCAGTGACAGGGATTAGTCCGGCGATGCGAGGCATGTAGAAACTGCTCCCCCAGTCAGGGCGAGTCAGCTGGAGGGAGGGAGAACAACACTTACTTCCTTTAATCTCCAAGGTCAAGTGGAAGGTCCCTTCCAATTTAGGAGGTGTGACTACGCCGCAGTGTGGCACGGTAAAGATGGGCACTTCCTGTACCACAACAGACACAGGACACCCCAGGCTATTGATGACGAGGGCCCAGGGCTGCAGTTCTACCAGTAAAGTGCTACAGTATGGCCCCACGGGCTTGTACTTCACCTGAACATATGTTTGTGGCTGTTCTGCTTCCACCCACTCAATGTTCTGGTATTCTTCACCCACGAATGGCCACGTTCTGTCTTGGACCTCCATGAGGGACTTCAAGATATGACTGATATCTAAGTCTCCCGATGAATTCAATTTGAAGAATGTTCGCTGATCGATCATTGAATAAGATAACGGAACATATGGGTTGGATGGAGGAATACCATTCTCGAGTTGGACCATCAACTTGTGCGAGTGGTCTATGGTCCCTGGACAATACAGCTGCTGCTGCTGCCCTTTCCCTATTATGGTCGCCAACATGTTCATCTTAAGACCTGGTGTATCAACCACCACTTTGGCAGCAACTGGTAAATGCGACCGGATCATATACAGAGGGCATAACATAGCAAGAATTTTCTGACCTTGATTAATGAACTGATGAATAACGCGACACCAGATGCTGAGGAACTGTCCTTTCTCCTGTAATGGAATTTTCACCAACCATGGATGACCAGCTTTGGGACTGTCGTTCAGAGGTATGTCACCTGACCACAGGCTGTCCATACCATGGAAGCGAATTCTCAAAACTGTTTTACAGCTAGCATTCAGGATTACAGATGGGGGAGTGTCATGGCCAAGAGCCACCAGATTGTGTCCTTGAAATACTTTGTTGTCCTCATCAGATAGTGATAGAACTCTGCACTCAAAAGCCTCTGTTAATACATTTGTAATAACCAACTGTCCCGAAATCACTACTTGCTTCTGTGTAGCAGACAAAGAAGTTATATTAACTACAACGTTAATATTACGGTTCTTGGAATCACCCAAACGGCAAAGTTGTAAACTATCTGAGTCGATTGAAAATGGTTCACTCCAATGCCAAGCTCCATCTTCAACTGCAATCCGTAACTGCTGCTTGGTCTTGTGTGTTCTCCACGAGTACAAATGGCACCTCCTGCTTAATAATAAAATATCCTCATCTGTTGACATCTGTCCGAACCGTAGTGAGCTGGTTGTGTCGTTGCATATGACATATCGACTCATAACTACCTGGTAATCCTCCAGGGTTTCAACATGAATGTCTTCCAGGAAGGCCTGAGAGGCCTGCATCCACAGCTCAGCAGACACTGCCAATGTGTGGGCAATGGCTGGGCCTAACCTCAAAGAGATAGGTTTTGTTACACATGACACTTCCAAAGTGTTTCCAGTTGTGAAGTGCAGTTCCATCTGAAATGGCTCCACAACACAATGTTGAGTGAGATAGGCATAATCTATAATATCACAGCGCATACGACTAGAAAATTCCAAAATAGAACCACTTGAAGGCCACGAACACACAAACAAGGAACAGTTATCCATAGCTGCTGACATAAAGCACTGAGTCTCAGGTATTAAGTTGTCCAAAGTGAAGTTCTGTAGAGCAGGTGGCATAGGTCTTGCTGCCATACTGGGGGAAATGTGGTTATACAATGACACTTGGAGAGACGTTATGTTGATGGCCGCTTGTAGAGATGGGACTAACGATGGGGAGAAGAAGGAGTCGACCCGCATGCAGGCAGCAAGAGCTTGTGGAGACACAGAAACACGTGAGCGGGAATCCTCTTCCTCCTCCTCAGACTCGAGGGCAAGACGCACTCGCCATGTACAAGCCACAGCCCGGCGAGGAGCAGAGCTGGGCAGTTCTAGGTGACACGGTTCACTTTCCGACAAGCAAAACTGTGCATAAGACTGATAACGTGCTTGGCATTCACTCCAATACTCGAGCGAGCACAGTACTCTGTCCCGATGTTCGCTTGCTCCATCTCGTCTTGCTGATGCCACCTGCACACACAACATACAGAGAGATATGAACAATACTACATCTTCCGTGAACAAGTGTAACAAAGAGGCAATGGAATCAGAATGATCAATACAGCCTTGTTGGTTGGTTCTTAAGTTTAGGGGCTGCGACAACGCGGTCATGTAGCCCCGTGTACTTTGGGTGTGTGTAGAATCTGTCTGATAACCGGTGTTAATTGTGATGACTGTATTAGTGTGTGTTATCTGTTTTTTTTTTTTATTCAAGTAAGGACTGCAGACTTTGAAGGTTTTCAAATAGTTCCTACTTTTGCCGCCAAGCCCCACCGTCAACGACTACTAGGCTAAGTTCAGAACTTAGCTACTAGACCCCACCGCAGTTGGCTCTTGGCAACGAATGTAGAAACTTAAGAGCATTGTTTACATTCTTAACCTATCCAATTTAGCTTCACACAGGTGTAATTAGTGGAAGGTTCTTTAACATGCCATAAATCTATGACATGGGACAGTCGGCTTTACTTCCCCTCCGAAGGAAGGCATACTGAGGGATTTTTAACGCTCTTAAAAAATCCGACGGCTTCGGCCGGGTTTGATGATGATGATGATAATTGTTGTTTTAAGGGGCCTAACATCTAGGTTATCGGCCCCTAATGATCTGGGTGATAGCAAAAATGATAATGAAATGGAAACCAGAACAAAATTATATGAGACGGAAAATATGTACAAAAAGGAACTCAGATGGAAACAACTCACAATATGGTCTTACAAAAGGGAATTTAGAACGAAAAGATGCACAAAAAGAATAGATTGAAAAAGACCCACAAAACGTAGGCTAGATTCAAAATACGTACAAAATGTAGCGTCGAAATACTTACAAAATGCAACTGAAATTCAAAATACTTACAAAATGCAAATGAGATCGAAAATACGTACAAAATGCAATTGAGGTTCAAAATACTTACAAAATGCAATTGAAATTGAAAATGCTTACAAAATGTACGGTAGATTCAAACGACTCATGTGGATTGACAATACTTACAAAAAGCAATTTAGATTGAAAATACTTGACAAAATGTATTTAGATTCAAAATACCCACAAAATGCAATTGAGAATCAAAATACTGTATGTGCAAAATGCCCGCCAAACAAAATGCAATTTAGATTCAAAATTCGTGTGAAATGCGGTTTTGGTTGAAAATACTTACAATATGCAATTGAAATTCAAAATACTCACAAAGGCCCCTCCGCCATATTGAAAGACTTACTAAAAAGCAATTTAGATTGTCAATCTTTACAAAATACAATTGAGGTTGAAAACAATCGCGAGATGTAATTTGGATCGAAAAAACGTACAAAATGCAACGTAGATTAAAATGCCTTAAAAATCGCTAAAAGGGAATTTAGATACGCGGTGAACCAGTAACAAAAACAGTGCGGGAATCTTAAAGAGAAAAGGAAATATAAGGAAAAGAGGAGAGGAGAGGGTCCGCAACAAAGGTAAGGGACAAAAGGGGAAAACGGACCCAGCTCAGGAATCCCTCGGGGTCGCCAACTCCCGAACTCACCAGCCGTGAGCCCCTGAGGGTGTAGCATTATCTAGGGCGCACCAGAAGTGGTGGGGCTACATACACCCTGCCTCCGTAAGGGCCTTGAGCACAAGGCAGGAAGTAAAAGGAAAAGAAAAAGAAGGCTGACCCCTCACAGGAGGGTATCAGGAAAGATGAGACAAGGGCCAATTAAGGCGGGAAAGTGAAAAGACTCCCTAGGCCTCGGATAACCTAATACCGTCGGGGTCGGAAGAGAACAAGAGGTGACCAAGGGAGGTTGACAGGAAAGAAGACGGAGAGGAGCCCGGCACAAGTAAGTGGAAGCAATGCCGGACTCAGCTGGGGTCCCGTGGTCGCCAACCCACGTCCCTCTAGATGTGAGCCCCTGGGGGGGGGGGGGGGGTGAACCCGCTATCTTGGGCATAGAAGCTCAGCATGCTACCGACTACGCCACCGAAGCCACCATACAGCCTTGTAAATACAAATAGAAATCAATTTTATTGAATAAAATAGATGAAACCCTACATCCCTCCTGCCCCACATGACAGAAAATATTAACAGGGAGAGATGGTTAAAAACTAGGGTATCAATACACATTAATTCAATTTTGACACCACCAACAAAAATTAGTAAATTAAAATTACAATACAACATTTAGATTGTAGGCTTTCACGGTTGGTGTCTAGTTCATTATCTAAGCTTCCAGGATGGAGCCTGGTCGTAATTGTTTCCCTGCATTAAGGCAGCTGCAATGAAGGCCAAAACTTCAGGAAACAATCACCGACACACGATGAAGGGGGCATTACATAACCTCGAAACATACCATTAAGAGCCTAGAAAACCCCATCAAAGTTAATGTTGTAAGTATTGACAAGGCAGAAGGAGGCTTTTAGTTTTATGTGACTGTTGATCTAGTGATCCACAGGACCTCCATTTTACGTGGAATAAGAACCACAGAACATCACGCTTCACTTTGAAAACCTCACATTCATGGACCGCGAATCAAACCCGGTCCGCCCTGGTGTGAGGTGTGAAGTTGGAGGACGATATTGCCCTGCTGGTGGAAACAGAAGAAGATCTAAAACTTTTAATTTCCTGCCTCAAAGATGAAAGGAAGGAAGATTGGAGTTTTACGTGACCGTGAATCTTGTGATTATGAGCCACGGGACCTCCTTTTTACGTGGAATCCGAACCACAGGACATGGCATTTCACTTCGAAAATCTCACATGCATTGACCGGGAATCGAACCCGGAACGCCTTGGTGAGAGGCATACAGCTAGACCGCTGAGCCACCACGCCCGCCCTCAAAGATGAAAAAAAGGCCCTCTATTTCAATATTAAAAAGACAAAAGTAATGACTACAGACGACTGTGGTACAGCTAGTCTAAAGTTAAATGGGGAAGAGATAGAGAGGTTGGAGGATTTCATCTTCTTGGGAGCCAAAATTAGTTACAGTGGAGATTGCGACCCTGAAATTAGGAGACGAATTTCGCTTGAACGAAGCACTATGATGACTATGTCCCCAATCTGGAAGAGCGGAGATATCAGTTTGGCTACCAAATGCAGATTAGTCAATGTGATTATATTCCCACTGTTAATGTATGGATGTGAGCGCTGGACGCCGAAACAGGCAGACAAGAGGAAGATCGATGCTTTTGAGCTCTGGTGTTGGCGTAAACTCTTAAGAATACCATGAACTTCAAAAGTCGCCAATAAGGCAGCATTAGAGCTCATCAAGCCGCGTATGTCATTGGTCGGCAAGATTATGAAGTTGCGGCTAGCACAGTTTGGCCACGCTACGTGATCAGATGCACTGGAAAAGCAATCATGCTAGGAATGATCAGCGGTACAGGAAGACCAGGTCACCGGAGGACATGTTGGTTAGAATCCAACCTCACCCTGGAACGGCTTAAGGATGTAGTGTGGCACAGGACAACTTGGAGAGTGATGATTCATAGAATCGCCGATGGTCGGATTCGAGTAAATGGATGACATCATCATTGATATCACGCTCAAAGTTAGAAGGATAAAAAGAATAAGATAACTTACTGAGTATAGAAACTGTACTCAATTTGAAAGTAAAAGAAGAATCCTTGAAGTAAAGATAGCTTTGAAGCCATTTTTCAGTGTTGCTTTATTAACAAGGTAGCGGACCCGTGCGAGATCTCTCGCATAATGGGTTGTGTGCGCCCCGTGTGTACAGACTACCCTTTCCGGCTCTATTGCTATGAGGCCTGTACACGACACAGTTCTTCCAGGGGCTATTGCCTTGTTTATTTGTTTAAAAGCACTTTGTAAACTTTCCGTTGACTTTTCAAGAAATGCAAGATTTTTCCTGTACTATTGAGACGATTTGGAAGATTTTGGTGCAAACCGCACCTTCTAACTCCCTCTGGTTTAGGAGCTTGAGTTTTGTGAAACATACACCTTAGCAAAATATATAATAAGATATTGATATTGCAACTTTCAGTCTGTCAACACAAAATAATTCTAATTAGTGGAATATATGAAAAAAAAATAACCTGAAATAAATATATCTTAATCACGTGTAATTTATTTGAGGTTATGCTTTTTTAAAATCTAGTGACTGGAATTATTTCGTGTTGAGCGACTGAAAGTTACAATATCAATCCTTGAAGTTAAAAAAAAAGATAAATAAATAAATAAATATATCTATCTATCTATATTCTATATATATATATATATATACACACACTGACCGGCAAAAAAAGTGGAACAGTTAAAAAAAGTAATATAAGTAGTATAAATCTAGCCTTGAAAAAGATTTAATCACATTTTAAAAGCTTTTCATGCATTAGAACAAACATCTGAAACATCCGTGAATAGAAATTGATAATATGACATTTCTTAGGGTGGTTTATTACCACCAATTACCCCCAATCCTCGATGAGCCTATCTTAATGGTTTTATGGCGGGAAGCGGACTGGAAGCGTTTAAGGTTTATGAGTGTTGCCGCTCGCTTATTGTTGTTCTAGGGATAACAACTGGCACTTGTTGAACACGTGTGAACCATTGTCACACATTTTAGCAAGTTATCCATTTGCAGTTCACACTAAAACATGCCTCTTAGCCGTGAAGAAGCTGCACAGGCAGTTGCATTGGTGGAGGATGGCCGCAGCTTCCGTTATGTTGCTGAGGTCATTGGATCATCTCTCGGTAGCATACATCGTGCAGTGTAACGTTACAGAGAGCTCCGAACATACGACAGGAGACGAGGGTCAGGCCGTAGAAGAAGCACAAGTGCCAGGGATGACAGATTTCTAACCCTCCAAGTTCTGCGTGATCGCCATACCACAGCAGTCCAGGCACGAAATCAACTGGAAAATGTCAGAAATGTGAGAGTGAGTGAGCGAACAGTAAGAAGAAGGTTTGAAGAAGCTCATCTTTCGTCTAGGAGACCTGCACGTGGACCCGCACTCGAACGGCATCACAGAGAGGCGCGTCTTCGCTTCGCAAGGCAGCATCTGGGATGGACCCACGAGCAGTGGGCCTCTGTTCTCTTCACTGACGAGAGTCGCTTTAATCTTAGATCTCCTGATGGAAGAGAAAGAGTGTGGAGAAGGTGCTGGGAGAGGTACAGCCCTGTTGCTTTCTCCTCCAGGACTCCATTTGGAGGTGGCTCAGTTATGGTGTGGGGTGGCATCAACGTTATGGCCCGCACTGAGTTGGTGTGCATCGATCACGGGACGCTCAATTCCCAAAGGTACATCGAAGAGATCCTGATGAACCATGTGATGCCCTTTGCGCCTTTCATTGGTCAGAATTTCATGCTGATGCAGGATAATGCCCGCCCTCATACTGCTCGCTGTGTTGTACAATATCTGCAGGAAGTGGAGATTCAAACCCTGGACTGGCCAGCTCGTAGTCCTGACTTGAACCCCATCGAACATGTATGGGATACGCTTGGAAGGAACGTCAGACAGCATGACCACACCACCTTGGCACAACTGAGAACATCGCTGCTGGAGGAATGGGCTCGCATCCCGGCAGATGCCATTCGACAAGTTGTGAACAGTATGCCTGAGCGTTTACAAGCTGTCATAGACGCTAAAGGTGGAAACACCCGTTTTTAGTAACCAGTCTTCTCTTGCAGTGCAGTGCAAACATTAATACTGTTTTGTTTGGCAATACGTTTGATAAACACCAGCCCAAAAGAGCATTACTAAAAAATAGAAAATTGTAAGATTTGCAAAATGTAACGAAATTTGTGAGTTAAAGCGTGTTGTAAAACATAATTCGGTATTTTCTGTTGCCAACCATCTAAATTTACATGAATAATGAAAATATTGGAAAACCGATACATTTTAGTGGAATAAATTAAGAAATTACATAAAAAATTAAAGTGTTCCACTTTTTTTGCCGGTCAGTGTATATAAAGCACAAAGTTTGTCTGTCTGTTTATCTATTATGTATACAAATCTACACCGTTCCACCAATCTGAACAAAAATTTGTATACTTACCCTTTGGAACCCTGCGGGTAACCCTGTCAACTTTAAATTTCGGACAGACCACTCCATTCCCTGCATTTAGGCCCTTTGGCACAAATCTACACCGTTTTACGGATCTGGACCAAAATTTCTATAGTTATTCTTTGGAACCCTGCGGGTAACACTGTCAACTTTAAATTTCGGACAGACCACTCCATTCCCTGCATTTAGGCCCTTTGAAACAAATCCACACCGTTTCACGGATCAGAACCAAAATTTGTATAGTTATTCTTTGGAACCCTGCGGGTAACACTGTCCACTTTAAATTTCAGACAGACAACTCCTTTCCCTGCATATAGGTCCTTTGGCACAAATCTACACTGTTTCACCGATCTGACCCAAAATTTGTATACTTACCCTTTGGAATCCTGCGAGTAACACTGTCCACTTGAAATTTCGGACAGACCACTCCATTCCCTGTATTTAGGCCCTTTGGCACAAATCTACACCGTTTCATGGATCTGAACCAAAATTTGTTTAGTTATTCTTTAGAACCCTGTGGGTAACACTGTCAACTTTAAATTTAGGACAGACCACTCCATTCCCTGCATTTAGGCCCTTTGGCACAAATCTACACTGTTTCATGGATCTGAACCAAAATTTGTATAGTTATTCTTTGGAACCCTGCAGGTAACACTGTCAACTTTAAATTTCGGACAGACCACTCCATTCCCTGCATTCAGGCCCTTTGAAACAAATCAACACCGTTTCACGGATCTGAACCAAAATTTGTATAGTTATTCTTTGGAACCCTGTTGGTAACTGTCTGCTTGGAATTGCGGACAGACCACTCCATTCCCTGCATTTAGGCCCTTTGACACAAATCTACACCGTTTCACCGATCTGAACCAAAATTTGTATAGTTATTCTTTGGAACCCTGCGGGTAACACTGTCCACTTTAAATTTCAGACAGACAACTCCTTTCCCTGCATATAGGTCCTTTGGCACAAATCTACACTGTTTCACCGATCTGACACAAAATTTGTATACTTACCCTTTGGAATCCTGCGAGTAACACTGTCCACTTGAAATTTCGGACAGACCACTCCATTCCCTGCATTTAGGCCCTTTGGCACAAATCTCACCGTTTCACGGATCTGAACAAAAATTTGTATACTTACCCTTTGGAACCCTGCGGGTAACCCTGTCAACTTTAAATTTCGGACAGACCACTCCATTCCCTGCATTTAGGCCCTTTGGCACAAATCTACACCGTTTTACGGATCTGAACCAAAATTTGTGTAGTTATTCTTTGGAACCCTGCGGGTAACAATGTCAACTTTAAATTTCGGACAGATAACTCCATTCCCTGCATTTAGGCCCTATGGCACAAATCTCACCGTTTCACCGATCTGAACATAAATTTGTAAACTTACCCTTTGGAACCCTGCGGGTAACCCTGTCAACTTTAAATTTCGGACAGACCACTCCATTCCCTGTATTTAGGCCCTTTGGCACAAATCTACACCGTTTCATGGATCTGAACCAAAATTTGTATAGTTATTCTTTGGAACCCTGTGGGTAACACTGTCAACTTTAAATTTCGGACAGACCACTCCATTCCCTGCATTTAGGCCCTTTGGCACAAATCTTACCGTTTCACTGATCTGAACCAAAATCTGTATACTTACCCATTGGAATCCTGCGAGTAACACTGTCCACTTGACATTTCGGACAGACCACTCCATTCCCTGTATTTAGGCCCTTTGGCACAAATCTACACCGTTTCATGGATCTGAACCAAAATTTGTATAGTTATTCTTTGGAACCCTGTGGGTAACACTGTCAACTTTAAATTTCGGACAGACCACTCCATTCCCTGCATTTAGGCCCTTTGACACAAATCTACACCGTTTCACCGATCTGAACCAAAATTTGTATAGTTATTCTTTGGAACCCTGCGGGTAACACTGTCCACTTTAAATTTCAGACAGACAACTCCTTTCCCTGCATATAGGTCCTTTGGCACAAATCTACACTGTTTCACCGATCTGACCCAAAATTTGTATACTTACCCTTTGGAATCCTGCGAGTAACACTGTCCACTTGAAATTTCGGACAGACCACTCCATTCCCTGCATTTAGGCCCTTTGGCACAAATCTCACCGTTTCACGGATCTGAACAAAAATTTGTATACTTACCCTTTGGAACCCTGCGGGTAACCCTGTCAACTTTAAATTTCGGACAGACCACTCCATTCCCTGCATTTAGGCCCTTTGGCACAAATCTACACCGTTTTACGGATCTGAACCAAAATTTGTGTAGTTATTCTTTGGAACCCTGCGGGTAACAATGTCAACTTTAAATTTCGGACAGACAACTCCATTCCCTGCATTTAGGCCCTATGGCACAAATCTCACCGTTTCACCGATCTGAACATAAATTTGTAAACTTACCCTTTGGAACCCTGCGGGTAACCCTGTCAACTTTAAATTTCGGACAGACCACTCCATTCCCTGTATTTAGGCCCTTTGGCACAAATCTACACCGTTTCATGGATCTGAACCAAAATTTGTATAGTTATTCTTTGGAACCCTGTGGGTAACACTGTCAACTTTAAATTTCGGACAGACCACTCCATTCCCTGCATTTAGGCCCTTTGGCACAAATCCTACCGTTTCACTGATCTGAACCAAAATCTGTATACTTACCCATTGGAATCCTGCGAGTAACACTGTCCACTTGACATTTCGGACAGACCACTCCATTCCCTGTATTTAGGCCCTTTGGCACAAATCTACACCGTTTCACGGATCTGAACCAAAATTTGTATAGTTATTCTTTGGAACCCTGTTGGTAACTGTCTGCTTGGAATTGCGGACAGACCACTCCATTCCCTGCATTTAGGCCCTTTGACACAAATCTACACCGTTTCACCGATCTGAACCAAAATTTGTATAGTTATTCTTTGGAACCCTGCGGGTAACACTGTCCACTTTAAATTTCAGACAGACAACTCCTTTCCCTGCATATAGGTCCTTTGGCACAAATCTACACTGTTTCACCGATCTGACCCAAAATTTGTATACTTACCCTTTGGAATCCTGCGAGTAACACTGTCCACTTGAAATTTCGGACAGACCACTCCATTCCCTGCATTTAGGCCCTTTGGCACAAATCTCACCGTTTCACGGATCTGAACAAAAATTTGTATACTTACCCTTTGGAACCCTGCGGGTAACCCTGTCAACTTTAAATTTCGGACAGACCACTCCATTCCCTGCATTTAGGCCCTTTGGCACAAATCTACACCGTTTTACGGATCTGAACCAAAATTTGTGTAGTTATTCTTTGGAACCCTGCGGGTAACAATGTCAACTTTAAATTTCGGACAGACAACTCCATTCCCTGCATTTAGGCCCTATGGCACAAATCTCACCGTTTCACCGATCTGAACATAAATTTGTAAACTTACCCTTTGGAACCCTGCGGGTAACCCTGTCAACTTTAAATTTCGGACAGACCACTCCATTCCCTGTATTTAGGCCCTTTGGCACAAATCTACACCGTTTCATGGATCTGAACCAAAATTTGTATAGTTATTCTTTGGAACCCTGTGGGTAACACTGTCAACTTTAAATTTCGGACAGACCACTCCATTCCCTGCATTTAGGCCCTTTGGCACAAATCTTACCGTTTCACTGATCTGAACCAAAATCTGTATACTTACCCATTGGAATCCTGCGAGTAACACTGTCCACTTGACATTTCGGACAGACCACTCCATTCCCTGTATTTAGGCCCTTTGGCACAAATCTACACCGTTTCACGGATCTGAACCAAAATTTGTATAGTTATTCTTTGGAACCCTGTGGGTAACACTGTCAACTTTAAATTTCGGACAGACCACTCCATTCCCTGCATTTAGGCCCTTTGGCACAAATCTACACTGTTTCATGGATCTGAACAAAATTTGTATAGTTATTCTTTGGAACCCTGCAGGTAACACTGTCAACTTTAAATTTCAGACAGACCACTCCATTCCCTGCATTTAGGCCCTTTGAAACAAATCTACACCGTTTCACGGATCTGAACCAAAATTTGTATAGTTATTCTTTGGAACCCTGTGGGTAACTGTCAACTTTAAATTTCGGACAGACGACTCCATTCCCTGCATTTAGGCCCTTTGACACAAATCTACACCGTTTCACCGATCTGAACCAAAATTTGTATAGTTATTCTTTGGAACCCTGCGGGTAACACTGTCCACTTTAAATTTCAGACAGACAACTCCTTTCCCTGCATATAGGTCCTTTGGCACAAATCTACACTGTTTCACCGATCTGACCCAAAATTTGTATACTTACCCTTTGGAATCCTGCGAGTAACACTGTCCACTTGAAATTTCGGACAGACCACTCCATTCTCTGCATTTAGGCCCTTTGGCACAAATCTACACCGTTTCACCGATCTGAACCAAAATGTGTATAGCTACCCTTTGGAACCCTGCAGGTAACACTGACAACTTCAAATTTCGGACAGACCACTCAATTCCCTGCATTTTTTTTAGCGTATGGCTTTTAGTGCCGGGAGTGTCCGAGGACATGTTCGGTTCGCCAGTTTTGTAGCTGCTTCAAGACGGACACCCAATGGGTGAGCTACAAGTACCGTTGGGGAGGGAAGTTTGAATGTAAGGACGAAGAGTTGGAAGGTAGCGGCTGTGGCCTATAGTTATGGACCAACCCCGGCTTCCCTGCATTTAGGCCCTTTGACACAAATCTACACAGTTTCACCGATATGAACCAAAATTTGTATACTTACCCTTTGGAATCTGCGAGTAACACTGTCCACTTGAAATTTCGGACAGACCACTCCATTCCCTGCATTTAGGCCCTTTGGCACAAATCTTACCGTTTCACCGATCTGAACAAAAATTTCTATACTTACCCTTTGGTATCTTGTGAGTAACACTGTCCGCTTGAAATTTCGGACAGACCACTCCAATCCCTGCATTTAGGCCCTTTTGCACAAATCTACACCGTTTCACCGATCTGAACCAAAATTTGTATAGTTATTCTTTGGAACAAAGCGGGTAACACTGCCCACTTGAAATTTCGTCAGACCACTCCATTCCCTGCATTTAGGCCCTTTGGCACAAATCTACACCAATTCACCGATCTCAACCAAAATTTGTATACTTAACCTTTGGAACCTTGCGGGTAATACTGTCCACTTGAAATTTCGGACAGACCACTCCATTCGCTGCGTTTAGGCCCTTTGGCACAAATCTACACCGTTTCACCGATCAAAACCAAAATGTGTATAGTTACCCTTTGGAACCCTGTGGGTAATACTGTCCACTTTAAATTTCAGATGGACCACTCCTTTCTCTGCAATTCGCCCTTTGGCACAAATCTACATCGTTTTTTTACCGATCTGAACCAAAATTTGTACAGTTACCCTTTGACCCTGCGGGTATCACAAACCACCATAAATTGCAGAGAGATCACTCCTTTCCCTGCATTTAGGCCCTTTGACACAAATTTACACAATTTCATGATCTGAAGCAAAATTTGCATACTTACTCTTTGGAATCCTGCGGGTAACA
This sequence comes from Meconema thalassinum, assembly GCA_946902985.2. Taxonomy (NCBI): domain Eukaryota; kingdom Metazoa; phylum Arthropoda; class Insecta; order Orthoptera; family Tettigoniidae; genus Meconema; species Meconema thalassinum. Next base: position 186,370,852 of record OX336393.1, read on the forward strand.
CTGTCAACTTTAAATTTTAGACAGACCACTCCATTCCCTGCATTTAGGCCCTTTGGCACAAATCTACACCGTTTCACGGATCTGAACCAAAATTTGTAGTTATTCTTTGGAACCCTGCGGGTAACACTGTCAACTTAAAATTTTGGACAGACCACTCCATTCCCTGCATTTAGGCCCTTTGGCACAAATCTACACCGTTTCACCAATCTGAACCAAAATTAGTATAGTTATTCTTTGGAACCCTGCGGGTAACACTGTCCACGTTAAATTTCAGACAGACCACTCCATTCCCTGCATTTAGGCCCTTTGGCACAAATCTACACAGTTTCACCAATCTGAACCAAAATTTGTATACTTACCCTTTCGAATTCTGCGAGTAACACTGTCCACTTGAAATTTCGGACAGACCACTCCATTCCCTGCATTTAGGCCCTTTGGCACAAATCTTACCGTTTCACCGATCTGAACCAAAATTTGTATACTTACCCTTTGGTATCTTGTGAGTAACACTGTCCGCTTGAAATTTCGGACAGACCACTCCATTCCCTGCATTTAGGCCCATTTGCACAAATCTACACCGTTTCACCGATCTGAACCAAAATTTGTATAGTTATTCTTTGGAACAAAGCGGGTAACACTGCCCACTTGAAATTTCATACAGACCACTCCATTCCCTGCATTTAGGCCCTTTGGCACAAATCTACACCGTTTCACCGATCTGAACCAAAATTTGTGTACTTACCCTTTCGAATCCTGCGAGTAACACTGTCCACTCATAATCTTGGACAGACCACTCCATTCCTTGCATTTCGGCCCTTTGGCTCAAATCTACACCATTTCACCGATCTTAACCAAAATTTGTATACTTACCCTTTGGAATCCTGCGAGTAACACTGTCCACTTGAAATTTCGGACAGACCACACTATTCCCTGCATTTAGGCCCTTTGGCACAAATCTACACCAATTCACCGATCTCAACCAAAATTTGTGTACTTAACCTTTGGAACCTTGCGGGTAACACTGTCCACTTGAAATTTCGGACAGACCACTCCATTCGCTGCGTTTAGGCCCTTTGGCACAAATCTACACCGTTTCACCGATCAAAACCAAAATGTGTATAGTTACCCTTTGGAACCCTGTGGGTAATACTGTCCACTTTAAATTTCAGATGGACCACTCCTTTCTCTGCAATTACGCCCTTTGGCACAAATCTACATCGTTTTTTTACCGATCTGAACCAAAATTTGTACAGTTACCCTTTGACCCTGCGGGTATCACAAACCACCATAAATTGCAGAGAGATCACTTTCAGGCCCTTTGACACAAATTTACACAATTTCATGATCTGAAGCAAAATTTGCATACTTACTCTTTGGAATCCTGCGGGTAACACTGTCAACTTTAAATTTCAGACAGACCACTCCATTCCCTGCATTTAAGCCCTTAGGCACATATCTACATTGTTTCACCGATCTGAACCTAACTTTATGTACTTACACTTTGGAACTCTACGAGTAACACTGTATATTTGAAATTTTGGACAGACCACTCCATTCCCTGCATTTAGGCCCTTTGTCACAAATCTACATCGTTTCACTGATCTGAACCAAATTTTACATACTTAGGCCTACCCTTTGGAACCCAGTGGGTAACACTGCCCACTTTAAATATCGGACAGACCACTCCATTGCCTGCATTTAAGCGCTGTACGGTGCTGCTCCCTATATTAACGGTAGTTCACCCAGTATCCACGCACGGCAGCGCCCGCAGCACGGTTTGGTATCTTGCGCATTCTGTGTAATGCCATATCTTTGACTTCATGAGCTCCTTGTCTTATATTATTGTATGTTGTCCTCCCTTGTTACAATTATGATCTGGTTAGTTTTAAGATATTAAACTACATAAGTAAGTAAATGTGGAATTCCTTTTATGAGCTACCAGAGAGAATGTTTGAACACAACATTTTTTTGTCCTTCCGTTTGCCGGATATAGGTGAACTATGTAACCATCTATGAAAATAGCTAACTTGGTTGAGTTAGAGAGCACAGAACTACATCAGTAAGTACATTCTGGTTCAACATTTCCTTTGTCCTTTTCTTACCAGGTCATCATGGATACCAATCAAAAACGTGTATTGACAAAGAAAAGAGCAGTCATCAAATCTCGCGTGACTTGCTTGAGTACATTCGTGAATGAATTTGCAGATGGTAATCTTAACGATATAAAGGTTAGGAAGCAATCATTGGCGAGTTTAATGGATGAGTATAATGACATTCAGATACAATTGGAAATCTATGATCCTGAAAACGAATGACATGATTTAGATAGAGCAGCCTTTGATGATTTATGCTTGGACATTAAGTAAAAAATGGAAACGCTATTGTGCCCCGAACATACACACCCACCTCCGTCTGTAAATAGTGATAACATGAGCAATAGTTGTGCACTAAAACGTCCAACTATTTTACTACCCAAGTTCAATGGTGCTCTACAAGATTTCATGCATTTCTATGACACCTTCGTAGTGCTGATCATCAATAATGAAACAATCACAGACATTCAAAGATACTATTATCTTCTATCATGCTTGTCTGGGGAACCACACCACCTCATTGAGAATTTACCAATTTCACATGATAACTTCAAGGTCGCCTGGGAATTGATTCGCTGTCGGTATCACAATCCCCGACTTATATCAGATCTCCACATCAAGGAATTGTTGTCACTCCCTAATGCAAAGCACGATTCTCCTAAGGAGCTGCGTTTGCTAATAAATCAACTTAGCAGCAACTTAAATGCCATAGAAGCTTTAAAAATCGAAACGCCCTTACATGACCTCATGCTGTCGCACTTAGTTTTGGAGAGAATCAGTCTCAATCTCAGGAAGCAATGGGAGAATGGTACGTCAAATAAAACGCACGCCAACTTGAAGGACTTAATTCAATTCTTGGAAAACAATTGCCAAACTTTAGAAATAGTCACGTCCAACAAGTCAGCTGCTGTAACCCAAGATGAGGTCAAGCATGGTACAAGTTCAAGGGGACGACACCGAACTTTCGTCACCACGTCACCTCATTGTGTGCTATGTAAGACATCTCACAGTCTGCATAAATGCCCCAAATTTAAGTACATGGACGTAAATAGCCGGGTAGGTGTTGTGAGGGAACATAATCTTTGTTTCAATTGCTTGACAAGTGACCATGTAGCCAATAATTGCAACTCAGGCAACTGCAGAACATGTAATAAACGTCACCACACATTGTTACATATACACCAGAATATGAACAGTACTGCTACCCCGGTACTAAATGCATCCCAGCAGCAAGCATATTGTTCTGTCAGAAGCGCATGTCCTCACAATGAAGTATTGTTATCAACTGCCAATGTTAACATTAGGGATAGCAAAGGTCGAATGCATCAATGTCGAGCACTATTAGACAGTGCATCACAGATGAACTTCGTGTCTCGAGACTTAGTGGACCGTTTGGGTATCAAACTGAATCGTCATTCGATACCTATAAATGGTATCAGCAACACGCAAGCGACTCAATCCTCTTACTTCTGTCAACTTCAGATAGAGTCGAGAGTTAGTACTTATAGTCGGCATATAGTATGTTCTGTCCTGCGTCAGATTACTGGTCCACTGCCTTCATCTAGAATAGATTATGAGAATTGGCAACTGCCCGTCAACATTCCATTAGCTGACCCGAATTTCTACCAGCCCGAAGAGATAGATCTACTGTTAGGTGCTACTATATTCTTTGAACTCTTAAGACCTGAACAACAATCTAGGGATGGTTACCCTACTCTTCAAAATACACAACTTGGTTGGGTGCTATCTGGATGTATCCCCTCTCACTCAGTTCAACAACGTAAGAATGGAACAACAACATTGTTGTCCATGGCTGAAACCTTGCACACACAGGTGGAACGCTTTTGGGAACAGGAAGAGTTTACGATTCGTAGCCATTCCAAGGAAGAAAGTCAAGGCGAGGAACATTTTCAGAAATCCTTCACGCACGATGAGTCGGAAAGGTTCAAAGTGAGACTACCACTTCGGCAAGGAGTAGGAAAACTTGGTGACTCCTTTGACAATGCCAGGAGGAGCTTTGGCTTTATAGAGAGGAAATTGCATCGACAACCTGACCTGAAGAACGAGTATATCAAATTCATGAACGATTATTTACAACTAGGACACATGGAACTTGTCGATCCTAGTGACCGGCAGAAACCTGCTTATTACATGCCTCATCACGCAGTAATCAAGGCTACGAGCAGCACTACCAAGGTCAGAGTTGTCTACAATGCGTCGGCTAAAACTACTTCGTCGATCTCCCTGAATGACGTGATGTTGGTTGGGCCAACTGTTCAGCAGGATCTGTTCTCGATCGTTCTTCGCTTCCGTACACACAAGTAAGCGCTAACAGCAGATATCGAGAAGATGTACCGACAGATCCAGATTCATGAAGCAGATCGAGACTTCCAGAGAATCTTATGGCGCAGTTCTCAGAATCAACAACTGGATATGTACCGATCGACTACAGTAACCTATGGTACTTCAGCGGCTCCTTATCTAGCTACCCGTTGTTTACTGCAGGTGGCATTCGATGGTCAAGACATATACCCTACAGCAGCCAAAGTTACCAAAAGAGACTTCTGCATTGATGATCTTTTGACAGGGTCAGATACCATTAAAGAAGCCGTCCAATTATACAAAGACCTCACATCGCTCCTGAAAACCGGAGGATTTCCCATCCGTAAATGGCGATCCAACAATCCTGATATTTTAGAAGCCATCCCATCAACACTTCGCGAGAGCCAGGTGTCATGCAGTCTTCCCTTTGAAGATGGCGCCGAAAAAACTCTTGGTTTGTTGTGGCATTCGAGTTGTGACTCATTTCAATTCTCAGTGGGGGCCCTCAACTGCAATAATGTGACTTGGACAAAGAGATCAGTGTTGGCCAATGTAGCGTCCATTTATGATCCATTGGGACTCAAAGGACCTGTAATTGTTCAATGCAAGTTGTTTATACAAGTTCTTTGGCAACAACACCTGGATTGGGATGGCAAATTGCCCTCAGAACTTGAGACACAATGGAAACAGATACATCAGCAGCTCCCTAAACTAAATGAAATTCATGTACCACGGAGGGTAACAGCAGACGGCATGAATGCCAATGTTGAACTTCACGGGTTTGCTGATGCGTCAGAAGGAGCCTACGGTGCATGCGTTTATCTACGTTGCATCAACTCCAATGGAACAATCTCCGTTCATTTACTTTGTTCAAAATCTAGAGTAGCCCCTTTGAAGAAAGTGTCGCTTTCAAGACTGGAGTTGAATGGCGCACTACTTCTGAGCAGACTAATGGAAAGGGTGATTGAGGCCCTTAAGTTACATTCATGTCGACGATATTATTGGACCGACTCCACTGTTGTTCTAGCCTGGATTGCAGGCAATTATTCAACTTGGAAAACATATGTGGCCAACAGGGTGTCGGAAATTCACAAACTGACGTCTCAGCAAGATTGGAACCATGTCTCATCACAGGACAATCCAGCAGATATTATCTCCAGGGGAACTGAGCCACATCGACTTCGAAGCAATCGAGCATGGTGGGCGGGGCCCGTTTGGCTGATTACAGATCCTTCAACCTGGCCTGAACTTACCACTGTTCGACCAACTGAAATTCCTGAACAACGAGGAGTAAGATTGTGTTTCGTGGCGAGTAATCACAATGCAGATAACATTTTCATCCGTTTTTCCAGCTGGACTAAACTACACAGAGTAGTTGCTTACATTCTCAGGTTTTGTCACAATCTAAAGCAGGATGCAGCAGCAAGACGGCATGGACCTTTGACTACTGCCGAACTTCGCGATAGTCTGACAGCAATCATTCGCATCGTTCAGCATTGTTCGTACAGTCAGGAGATTCATAATTTACATAAAAAGAACACAGTGTCACTTCAGAGCAAACTTCTCACTCTGCACCCTTTCCTAGATAATGACAATCTATTGAGGGTGGGCGGCAGGCTAGAGAATGCTGAAGCATCATTTGAACAAATCATCCTTTGATACTGCCACCTAAGCATCATGTCACGAAATTGCTTATTTGGAACGAACACATACGACTTCTGCACGCAGGAAGCCAACTTATCTTAGCTTCGTTGCGGCAACGGTGGTGGATAACCAATGGCCGATCTGCTATCAGGCAGGTGATCCTCAGTTGTGTAACATGCTTCCGAGCGAAGACCAATGACACCAATCAACCCAACCTCAAAGCAGGAAGGCTGGTACTTCTGAAAGAAGACAATACTCCCCCCCTCACGTGGCCAACCGGAATAATTGAAGAGCTTCATCCTGGGATTGATGGTTTGGTGCGTGTAGTAACTGTGCAGACAAGCAAAGGATCATATAAAAGGCCAGTGACAAGGATTAGTCTTTTCCCTGACGAGCTCATTTAAAGGACTACCTCTGTACTGTGTTCCTTTTTGTTTCTTATATTTGTATGTGTACAGTTTCTGTTGTTAGTTGCTAGAAACTTGCATTGGAGAAGTGTGTCTATGAATTGCTACCAATTTTGTAATTTGTTTGACAAATTAGATGGGCGGCATGTACGGTGCTGCTCCCTATATTAACGGTAGTTCACCCAGTGCCCACGCACGGCAGCGCCCGCAGCACGGTCGGGTATCTTTCGCATTCCGTGTAATGCCATATCTTTGACTTCATGAGCTCCTTGTCTTATATTATTGTATGTTGTCCTCCCTTGTTACAATTATGATCTAGTTAGTTTTAAGATATTAAACTACATAAGTAAGTAAATGTGGAATTCCTTTTATGAGCTACCTGAGAGAATGTTTGAACACAACAGGCGCTTCAGTTCAAATCTGCACCGTTTCACCTAATTGCACCAAATTTTACATACCCTTTGAAACCCTGCTGATATTTTGGAGAACCTTCTCCATTCCACTACATTTAGAATAACAACAAGAGGAACTTGTTGTTTGAGTCTTCAGTCTTTTGACTGGTTTGATGCAGCTCTCCATGCCTCCCTGTCCTGAGCTAATCGTTTCATCTCTACATAGTTCCGACACCCTACATCGGAGGCAATCTGTTTAACATATTCTAACCTTGGTCTACCCCTACAGTTTTTGTCCTCGACCCTTCCTTCCATAACTAAGCTTGCTATTCCTGGGTGTCTTAGTATGTGTCCTACCAACCTATCTCTTCTCTTCATTAGCAGTCGCCAGAAACATCTCTCCTCTCCCACTCGTCTTAATACCTCTTTGTTTGTAACCCTATCTACCCATCTGATCTTCATCATTCTCCTGTAACACCACATTTCAAATGCTTCAATTCTCCTCTTTTCTGCTGCACCAATAGTCCAAGTTTCACTTCCATAGAGCGCCACGCTCCAGACAAAGGCTTTCAAAAATGACTTCCTAATACCTAAATCTATATTCGATGTCAGCAGATTCCTTTTTTGTAGAAATGCTTTCTTTGCCTGAGCCAACCTACTTTTAATATCCTCTTTGCTTCGTCCATCACTGGTTATTCTGCTTCCTAAGTAACAGAAGTCTCCTACTTCCTTCAGCTTTTCACCAGACAATTTGATCTCCATAGAGGTTTCTGATTTATTTCGGCTGCATTCCAGTATTTTTGTTTTACATTTATTAATTTTCATCATGAATTCTTTCTGTAAGACGGAGTCCATACCATTCAAATCCTCAGGCTTGTCGGCCAAGATGACTATGTCATCAGCAAATCTCAGAGTTGAAATTATTTCTCCTTGAATCTTCACCCCCACTTTAAATTTTTCCCTAATTTCCTTCATTGCTTGTTCAATGTAAAGATTGAAAAGTATGGGTGATAAGTTGCAGCCTTGCCTTACACCTTTCTGAATACCAGCTTCTCTCTCATGTCCTTCAACTCGAATGACTGCTGTCTGGTTTCTGTACAGATTGTATATCACCCTCCTATCCCTGTACTTTATTCCAATTGATTTCAAAATGTCAAACAATTTAGTCCAATCAACGTTATCAAAAGTCTTTTCTAAGTCTACAAAAGCCATGAACGTTCTCTTATCTTTCCTTATTCTACCTTCTAAAATCAGCCTAAGACTTAGTACAGCTTCCCTTGTTCCTACATTTCTCCTGAAACCAAACTGGTCTTCACCCAACTCCGTTTCTATCTGGCTTTCAATCCTCTTGTAAATTATTCTAGACAGGATCTTTGAAGCATGAGTAATCAAGCTGATTGTACGGTAATCTTCACATCTGTCAGCTCCCACTTTCTTTGGTATAGGGATGATTACATTCTTCTTGAAATCAGGGGGTACCTCACCTGTCTCATAAATCCTACACACCAAGTGAAATAACCTGATCAGACCTTCATCTCCTATGCAGCGTAGCAACTCAATCGGTATATCATCTATGCCTGGTGCTTTGTTCCTGCTTAAGTCTTCCAAAGCTCTATCAAATTCTGATCTCAATATTAAATCTCCTTTCGCATCCTCATCAATTTCCTCCTCCCTTTCCATTACATGATTCTCAATCTCCTTTCCCTTATACAAACTCTCTATGTAAGCTTTCCATCTCTCAACCTTTTCTTCCCTATCTGTTAGAGGCTTTCCATTTGTGTCCTTAATATTACAGCACTTAGTCTTCTTTTCCCCAAAAGTATTCTTAATCCTTCGATAAGCTGTGTCTACTTTTCCTAATTTCAGACAATTTTCTATACCTGCACATTTCTCTTTCAACCATTCTTCTTTCGCTTCCTTGCACTTCTTGTTAACCTCATTTCTCAGACGTCTGTATTCTGCTTTCCCCTTTTCATGTCTTAGATTCTTGTGTTTCCGCCTTTCATCCATCAATTCTAGTATATCCTGAGTGATCCTCGGTTTTCTACCTATTCTTACTTTCCTACCAATGTTTTCTTCTGCGGATTTTGTTATTTCATTCTTCAAAAGTGCCCATTCGTCTGCAATTGAAGTTTGTTTAGGATTTTTCATTAGTCCTTCCTTTATACTCTTCTTGAATCTTTCGTTTACATCCTTTACTTTCAGTCTGTCTATTGCCCACCATTTTGGCTTTTGACTTTTCTTCAGTTTCTTCAACTTTAATCTGCATTTCATTACAACCAGATTGTGGTCAGAGTTTATGTCAGCACCAGGATATGTTTTACAATCCAAAATCTGGTTTCGAAACCTCTGCTTGACCATAATGAAGTCAATTTGGTAACGACCTGTATCTCCTGGTCTCATCCATGTGTATATTCTTCTATTATGGTTATTGAATAAGGTGTTAGCTATGACCAACTCATGCTCGGTGCAGAATTCTATCAGCCTGCTTCCTCGATCATTCCTTTCACCTAATCCGAAATCCCCTACTATCTTCCCTTCTCTCCCTTTTCCTACCACAGCATTCCAATCTCCCATTACTATAACATTTTCATCACCCTTGATATACCTCAGAATTTCGTCTATTTCTTCGTAAACCTTTTCAACATCCTCATCATCAGCTTGACTGGTAGGCATATAGACTTGTACCACTGTGGTGCACGTAGGTTTAGTATTGATTTTTGCTACAATAATCCGTTCACTATATTGCTCATAATATTCCACCCACTGTCCAAGTTTCCTACTCAATATGAGACCAACCCCTGCTTGGCCATTGTTTGATTTAGTGCTAATGACCCTATAGTCTCCTGACCAAAAGTCCTGTTCTTCCTGCCAGCGCATTTCACTAATCCCAACCAAATCCAACCTTAACCTATCCATTTCCCTTTCCAAGTTTTCTAACCTTCCACTTCCTAGCAGACTTCTAACATTCCACGCTCCGATCCGTAGAATGTCAGATTTCCTCTTTGTCACTTCTGTGATGATAACCCCCTCTTGAGTAGTCCCCACCCGGAGATCCGAACGGGGGACTAGTTTACCTCCGGATTGAAATTTTAGAAGGGAGGAGGCCATCATCACATGTAATTATGCATAGAGAGGTGCATATCCTCGGGAATAGCATACGGCTGTAGTTTCCCGTTGCTTTCAGCCGTGCAGCAGGACGCAGTGTAGCCATTATTGGCTTATATTATCAATATCTTAACCGTCTATAAGACTAGTAAAGAATTGATTTATTCTGAAAGGCTGCTACTCCCTTTCAGAATAAGTAAAGAGCAATTCTACTAACAAAAATACTAACCTTCTACCGTACTAACAATTAAATACCAAAACTCTACTAACAAAAATCATAAGTTCCACCAACAACAAATACTACCACTAAAACATTCTGTCAACAGGCACACTCACATGCACCCTCACACAACACAGTCTACTGAAACAATGAACTATAACTAATAAACAATGCAAGTGCTACCAGACACACTCACACACCACAGCATAATAGAACAATGACATATATCTAATAGACAAACTAACTACCTACTTACAACTAAAACTAACTACATACTTACTGTACTTTTATTTGAATTGACAATATTTACAAAATGCAATTAGATAGAAAATACTTACAAAATGTAATTTAGATTCAAAATTGTCACAAAATGCAATTTAAGGGGGACGTATGCAAAATTGCACTAAGTGAGAAATGGTTTCATTTCGGCTGTATTAAGGTAAATAAGGAGGATTGTGTAGTCGGGAACTTGAAAACCACGTTTTAAGGCCCTAGAGCCATTCATGTCCGTAGTAGTGTAACTGTCAGAATATTTTAATAAGTCTATTGTTGGCTGGCAATGCGGGCTGCATCACATCACGGCTACCAGTATTCTGGTGCAGAATTGCAAAAATAGTTACATATTGCACTGCTTATAAATTGCAGTCACGGGGAGAAATTAGTGCAAAAAGATTTCTTAGGCCCCTTAAAACAGTTATCATAATGAAAATATTATGGCTCTGTATAAGAGCGATGGTGTTGGTGCAGTACATTGAGGTAAGCGTTGGTGCTTTCAAATTTACATTCATTTATTCCGATCATCCTTGAGCGCTAGGTGGCAATCAATAACACTATTGCTACCTCAGGAGCTCGGGACAGCCAAAGTTTTCCAAAGTGCTCTGATTATTTTTCTATGGCGCTATGCAACAAATGACGACACTGTTGGTCTCTTCATTTCTAACAGCCCATGAGACATAGGCCCTAGGCAGTGTATTTTGTTTCACTTACTCCTCTTTCTAATCATATTTTTCAATTCGCTTTTAAATTACATATGACAGTTCTGTAGTTAGTAAATAGCCATTTCCCTATTCATTATTATAATTACGGGGAAAAGACCTGGATGTTACATCCTTTATACTGTACTACTTATCACCCACACCACCACCACAAAACGTTATATTATATATAATTTTTTTCTGTTAGTTTAGGTATCATGTGCCAGTTCTGTAATAGTATTCAATATCATCCATAAAACAAATAAATCCACTGGGCGAAGCAGGCACTACTGCTAGTATAATATATACCCTGCCTTATATATTGTCACAAATCTTGAAAACAGTACAAATTCTCTTGAAGAAAGTATTGAAATGTATTACCATAAATAAAGTGAAAAACCTTTTTCTGTATTTAAGGCTATGTCCCAAAGCTCAAGTTGATAACAATTAACTAGCTGCTAGCAACTACGCACTATGTGAAAAATGATATTTAGAGGTTTCATTTTCTACCAGTTTAAAAATACCCACCGAATTTTAACAATTGTGACTGCCGGGTATGACTACGAAGCTTGGGGACATGTGAACTTGAAGCATGGCCTCCTTCATAGACTTGTGTTCTGAAACGCACACGGTTTACATTCCGGTGGCTTTTAGTGCCGGGAATGTCCAAGGACATGTTCGGCTTGCCAGAGGCTGTAGCTGCTTCAAGCGGACAACCATAGGGTGAGCTACAAGTTCCGTTCAATTTCAAGTAGTTCCAACTTTCGCTACCAGATGTCACTGATACCTAGAGGTGAACGTTGGAACTTTGTTAGAGCGTTCCAACGAAATCTAACCTAGACATTTAGCTTCACACAAGTTTAGTCTGTGGAAGGATCTTTTACATGCCATAAATCTATGACATGGGACTGCCGGCTTTACTTCCCCTCCGAAGGAAGGCATACTGAAGGATTTTAACGCTCTTAAAAAATCCGACGACTTCGGCCAGGTTTGAACTTGCTATCTTGGACACAGCAGTTCAGCATTCTACCAACTACGCCACTTTTTACTAGTCGACAATCAAGCAAGCACTTTCGTTTACTAGCTACTACAGACTTGATTGCTATGTGCTAAGCAGCTTGCAATTATGACTTGTGACGTCACATCCAGAATATTAGTCGACTATCTAGTTCACTACAACTGAAAATGTAGCTTTGGGACACAGCCTTAGTCACTAACATTCATGGCTACATATCAATTGAACCTGTGTGTTGAGGTTTCTCTTGGTGGCGTACAGTACCTTGAAGGGAACAGGAAAGACGTCAACTCGCGTGAGCACTCTGGGCTGAGGGTAGCGCCACGCCATGGTGGGAGGCGAAGCCCAGAACACCACCTGATAGGGGAGAGGCATGTCCTCACGAGAGCAAGTTGCCTCCATGAACTGGAAGGCTCCGGCCCGCAGGTCGTCTCGGTAGTGCTGTTCGTACACTGTCCGAGGACTCTCCCACGTTGAGGTGGGGTTTGATTGGCTGGAAGTGGACTGCAGGAGCGGTGAAAACTCAGACCATACGCCATAAAGGCAACGCAGATGCTCTGGACCCAAATCCAACATCACACAATCTGAGTCAGCAGTCAACTGCACCTGTAAACAGCCATTACTTATTAAAACAATAGGAGGAGCTAGCCTGACATTTAGTAATCAAATGCTCTGGGTTTCAGTTCCATAGTTGATATTTTTTTAAAAGCAATTATTATAGAACATGCATTTAATCAATCAATGGACAGGAAAAGCAGGATAGAAACATGAAAGACAAACACAAGACAGGCAGAAGGAACTTCAAGAGAAAACAAGATGTTCAGCAAAGAACATAATTATATAGTCCGGTGGCTTAACGCCATATATTCAACCAATTGTGCAAATCGAGGTAAAAACGATTTTATTTTTTAGTTACGTTAAGGGGCCCATAAGGAACGTTTTCAGCCATGGAGGCATTCTGTACACCCCCTGGTTAATTTTTTATAGCCCCCCAAAGATGTGATGAGGCGCATACCCAAATGTTAAGGTTTAAAAATTCATAATTATTTTTTTGGGGGCAACATTAATAAAATTAGTATCATTTCCGATGTTTTCGAGGGCAAGGAATTCATTTTTGGGGTCATTTTTCTTGTCGAGGACGGGGGCAGCGCTGCAGGGGGCGTCAAAAGCCGTAAAAATTGATCGATGCATATCATTTTCAAGGTATTTTGGGGTGTAGAAATCATTTCTGGGTTAGTTTTTGTTCTAGGGGGTAGGGGTTGGGGGCAGCGAATCGTGGGGGGGGCAGAAATACAGGGGAGGTGCACACAATGATAGCAAACTGGTGCTCATACGATTTATTTCCAAGGTTTTCGGGGGCGTAGAATTTATTTCTGGGGTAGTTTTAGTTCTAGGGGGTAAGGTTGGGGGCTGTCAATATTAGGGGCGGTGCTACACGGGGCGGGGGGTCAGAAACCTTAAAACTTGGTTGATGCATGTCATCTTCAAGGTATTTTGGGGCGCAGAATTCATTTCAGGGTTTGTTTTTGTTGTAGGAGGTAAGGGGTGGGGCCTGCGAATCCCCCGGGGTGGAACTACGAGGGCGGAGCAGACAATGACAGGAAATATCTGCTTATAATGACTCATTTCCAAAGTTTTTAGGGGTGTAGAATTCATTTCCGAGGTCATTTTGTATTTAGGTGATCGAGAGCGGTGGTTTAAAGGATGCTGTTGTAATATTATTATGCTTGACAGTAGTGTTGTTAAGTACTATTTATTCTTCCGATAATTTGTTTAATCAAAATAACATACAGTAAAATCAACATTTCTGACGACAACTTCTTCTTCGAAAATACTATGCACACAAATCGAAGTTACTGGTGCCCTGAAAAAAAAAAAAAAAAAGAAGTTCATAAAAATTTCGTAATTCTTGAAAGAACAAGAGAAGGTTTCAGTAATAATTAAGAAACTTACCGATACGTCACGTCTCGCAACCACCACATTTGCAAAGGGAACAGCAAGGAAGACCTGTTTTTACACAACTGCACCAAGTTGTACTGCACGTCGCTCTGCACGAACAGGTCACAATTTCCAGGCACACGCAGGCGGAATTGGGGTCCATTTTACCTAAAAATCAGAGTTTTCTTGTGGTTACTTGGTATTCTTATAAAGTAAAATGAAATCCCTTTATACGAATGCTCGCCTACCTTCCAAGTTACAGGACTTTCGCTTGTTCGCATCCAACCGTAATCTTGGGGATCCGGAAGCGACGATGTTTTGTCCAGGCTCCTGATCCATACGTACCCTGCTTGCAGAGATGCTCGCAGAGCATGTTGCATGAGAGCGTCATGCATTGGGGGGATGTTCTCAATCTCTCGTCTTTTTAAACAGAACAAAGTCTTCCTCACCGCGATGACGCTGTCTTCGTCGCTGGATCGGTCATAAAGGATCACGACGTACCTCTCCAGTGCAGGTACAATTTTCTGTACTTCTGCTGGAGTGAGGGTTTGGGACATGGATTTGAAAACTTTGTCGGCTTCTGGAAAACTTTCCAGGCTGCCCAGGAAGATCGCTTTCCCTTGCTCCTGAAGGACGACGTAATATCGCAACCTGTGAAGGCGTGAAACGCCAGCAGCCCAGCACACTTCTCCGGTCCTATGTGATCTGCAATAGCATGGATGTCCAGCAATCGATATGATTTCCCCGTGCCTAATCCAACGCACAGGTGTTCACATCCATGGAGATTATCCAGCAAGGCAGTAGCCAACACGACGACGTCGGTGTCTACTGTCCTAATCAAGATTCTACTGCATCCTTGTCTTGCGCCGTCTGCGGCATGTAGAAGTATTCTGCCGTCGGCTTCTTCGTGATTCCAGCTGGTTCATTTTTTTTTTTGTATTATTTTGTTCAGTACATTCTTAAAAGGATATAAACTTACAAAATTACGGAAATATATGGATTTGCGAGCAAAGAATAGCCTCCATTTTGATCCAACGGGACGGCACGGACAAGCACGATATGACATGGTCAACCTGAACTGTTAGTCACTACTACGGTTACATACCCTATTTTAATATGCTAATATCCTACCGGTCACCTCCTTGGGGACAGTTTAAACCTCCCTATGTACGATGAGCAGATTTGGTAAGGCCAGGCCTTGTTGAACCGTAAGTTACGGTTATGTAAGTTACCCTTGCATGATTTATACATCAACCATCTTGTAACTATTTGGCTGATGACCATTACTTTTCCGTCATGATGGTGGTGATATAAAACATGACACCGAGGTGTCCTTTGCTACTGCTACCTCTGTACCAAATTTCGTTCAATTTGGTTTTGTAGCGTTTGAATTGATAGGGGGGGACACACACGGACGGATACAGATATACACACACACACTCATACATAGACACACTGACAACTTTTGGCCTGTGTAGATCTCATAAATCTACTTTCAGTTTTTTCAAAAATCGAAAGTAGGCTAAAAAAAGACATAAAAAGATCAAGGACAATTTCCACAGCTAGATAAATCACAGTCTTCGAAGGCCATCAATCCAATCAATGGTTCATCACGTTCATTTCAGCCTCCCAATCTCCTCAGGAGGGTCGGCAGCAACCAGTTCTTCTGTTGCTGGAAATAGTGGTCGTGGGGAGGCCATCCATAATGAGATCTTCTGTCGTGGTATGGACAGTGTAGGATGGATGGGCACAGAAGAGGAAGACAGGGAAAGTAGAAAGATACAAGGCAAACACAGAAGGAGAAAAGAACCATTTTAAAGTTATATAAATGTACAATAAATTATGTTCCAATATTGCAGGAAATTATAATAAAGTGGAAATAAAATCAATTATTGCTCAGGAAAAGGAGGATAATAACAGTTGTCAGCTATAACAGAATATCAAATATAATAACTACTAGGAAAGATAAACTCCATTGTTTTTAATATCAACATGGTGTTTATCATGTCTTTATATAAGGTAGATTCTTGCCAATCAGAGGTTTGCAGTAATGAAATCAAGACAGTTGAAATAGTGTGATTTTCACCGATGCATGGCACTAATCACATGTTAAACCCATGGAGACTTCCACGAATCCATGCAAGAGTGGCACCGACTGCAAATCGTACCTGTGATCTCAAGATGGTGAAATTCTCGACAGCAGCATACAGACTGTACTTTGTAACTACAAAGAACTTGCCCAACTAATATTAGAGACAGGTCTACTATATCAACGGAAAATAGACTTAAGAAAATGAAAAAATGTTAAGGTAAGTTTCCTGCTTCAAACAATGCAAGCATTTATAACAGCTGGTGTGGGGTGGCAGGAACATTTGAGAATGAATGCAAAAATACCTCCCAGCAGTTGACTGGTTAAAGAAGAAATATATTGCAATACTTAACAGCAAAAAAGAAACAGGAATTAGAGATTTGGTAAACCAAGAACTATTGTCTGCTTTAAACTAAGGACAATTAGCAGAGTTGTCGAGACTGCACTGAAGGTCAATTCCAAACTTTTAGCCGATATCCAATCAAGTTTGTCGTGAGAATCCACTCTCAAATATCTAACATTTTCATCCAGTCCAAGGTGTCAGATAATAAAATTGCTCCCTTCGATTACCAACAGACAATAATAAAACTTTCCCTTCTCAATATTTATAAGCACTTAGAGGGATTTAGCTGAACACTCAATTTCTCTGATTGCTTCATTGGCCATACTGGTTAGTAAACTGGCATGGTATTACAAACTATTACCAGTCATCTGCAAATCCCTTGCAAGTTAGCTTTTGAAGTTAGCTTTGAATTACCTGATAGTTATACTTTATGGAGACCAGTTCCTCCAAAAGTTCTTCCAAGATGAAGTCTGTGGCTATGGTGTTTAACACTAGTGAAAGTGGTGCATCTTGCATAACTCCTCTGTTAAGTCAAAGAGACGCAGATTGTTCTACGTTAGCTTGGCCATTCTGTTGCCCTTTGTGATGTTTTATTAATGTAGTTGGTGTTTCTGTTGCTAGTTGATTTTGTATGTATATTTTTTGTTGGGATCTGGTGTTCTTGTGGCTTCGGAGGGCATTTTGGGGGGAGATATTTATGTGCACCAACTCTTTTGAACACAAGGAAACTCAATAAATTTTCTTTTCTTCTTTGATACGAATGGGTCTTTTAGAACCATGCAGAATCAACATTGGTTGGCCCTTCTTTTAACCCAATATTCCTTCATATGGCATGAATGAGTTTGTTTTTGTTGCATGAACCATATATGGTTGTTAGACCTTATCTTTGACCTCAAAGTATCTTGGTTTCAGTTTGGTAGTAAATTTGGTGATCCTAATTCTTTTAGGTCTTTCTCAGTCTGTTTGTACCAATTTCATCCAGTTGTTTTGTTCTTCAGGTAATGTGAACTTTAAATGTTAGTCTATCTGGGTCCATTCTTTCTACGTGTCCCATGAATTGGATTCGTTGCAGACGTATCGTGTCTGTGAGTTTGGAGGTGGTTTTATATATTTCTGCATTTGGTTTTGGAAGATGAACTCCATCTTTGATTCACGGCCCGTAGATTTTCTCATTATTTATCGTTCTTTCACTCCAATTATCCTTTGAGTGTTTTGTGTTGAAGAGTGAGAGTTTCTGAAGCATAGAGAATTTACTGTTGTATAGTGTCAGATTTTGCATTTCCAAGAGAGGCTCTTTTTATTGTAAATATTTCAAGTGAACTGAAAAGCAATCTCCATTTTTTGAATTCTTGATTCAATAGACTTCTTTTCATTTGTAGATACAAAAATGTTAAATATCTGAAGTAATGCAACATGTTGTAAAAGGGGTTTTGGAACTTATTGGGTTAATTTGGTTGTGTATATCTTCATTTGGATTTTTGATTTTTGATTTTAAGGGAAGGGGTGAGCTACTGCCATCTTGGGGACAGGGTAGTAAGTTTGAAGTGCTTACTGGGCTACTCAGTCTTTGTTATAACTCATCTTGGAAAGGATGTGATTGTGAGATGTCTTGATCTTAACTGTTTTAAGTTAGTATTGGTAATTCTGTGTTTTGAATTGGAAGAGTTCATATTGTGTTAATTGTGTAACTATTTTCGAGAAGGATTTTTCTCAATTTTTCTGCCTAGTATCATTGGGCAAATTTGGATTTTGTTACATTTTCTTGCCTTCTTGAGAAATCTCCAGAAATATCCTAATAAATGTAATAAAATCAGATCTGTTACAAATGTTGAAAGAAATATTAAGCAATTGGTATTTTTGAGTCCTTGAAAATAATCAAAGATTTCTTTTTTGTCATGGAAGTGTGGAAAAAACTTATTTATTAGAGGTTTAAGAGGTGGGACAGCAAGGTCATCTGTCCCTAGACATAACTAAAGATTATAAAATCCATGTCCAGATTCAGATTGTCTCCATGTTTAAAATGGTTGGCCATCATGGCTTGAAGCAAAAAGCATGTTCTCCCACGTAATGAAAATTAATAGCGAAATGTTGCATGAGTGGAGCAGTAAATGAAAATTACTGTTTAGATGGGAAATCTCGAGATATTCTTGAGAGATATTATTTCCATGAAATTCTTTAATAAAACTATTAATAATGTCCGTCTTTTCAATACAATGTTAATAATCTATTTATACAACTAGGTACAGGTTTCATACAGTCGTCTGTACTTCCTCAGCCCAAATATACATTAAGACATAAACAAATATGATGCACACTATCAAATACATACAATGAAAATTGTACAGACAACTGTACGAAACATATACCCAGTTGTATAAATAGATTATTAACATTGTATTGAAAAGATGGACATTATTAATAGTTTTATTAGTGAACATATTCAATATGGACCTAAAATGGAGAATATTGCTCTAATGAAATTCTTTGCCGATATAACTTGTTAGGTCATCATAGCAAAATAACACGAATCAGAATGGTAACACATGGAATGCATAAGTTCTATCTTCTCTTCATGATTTAATTGTAGAGTTCATAGATGTTAACATAAGTATCTTAAGATTATATTTAATATTAACATCTATGAGATCTGTTAGTTGTAACTCTTCAGTCGGTCAACACAAATTTGTCGAATGACTGGGCAGGGTGACAATGTAAACAAGTAAACACTTCTGGAAAATATTACATGTATTAATTATGATCGCTATTATAATGGGGCTCAGAGGAGTGCGTCAGGCCTCGGCAGCCGGCACAGTTAATATCCTCGCCGCTAGATGGGGGCTTCATTCATTCCATTCCTGACCCGGTCGGAGACTGGAAGCAGGCTGTGGATTTTCATTTTCATTATAATGGGGCTATTTATGAAAATGTGTTTCGACCGTCAAGCGGTCATCATCAGATCCTGATCACTGGGTTGAGGTTATAATTTATAAACAAATATTATCTGTGCGGTCTAATGATACATAGTATAATGCGTTTGGCTGGTGTTTATATTAGGATTCGCAGTTTGAATCTTGTTATATAAGGTTAGTTTGTATTTATTGTAAGGGTGAAACTATAGAAAGTATGGGTATTATGCTAGTGTATAAAGTTATAACAACACAATATAATAACTAATTAATTAATAAAATTAGAACATGCTTTTAGCTATTTTCTTTTCAGGATACGTTACATTATTATAGACAATATTACACCATTTTATACAGAAAATGTTAAATTAAAATATTTCCCCTTCTGCTGCTTGTTAGAACAATTCGCTTGTATCCAATCGGTGCATGCTTGCAATTATTTTAGTTGAAGATCAACATACGCACAGCTGAAGAAGGCAAACAGGTACAATTTAATTAATTCATTTATATTAATTATATATTATTGACTAAGGTTAAATAAATTAATTTAATACCATTTGGTATTCATTTTAATTCTTTGGTTGGTTCCATAGTTAAGGGGCTGCGACAATGCGGTCATGTAGCCCCGTGTACTTTGGGTGTGTGTAGAATCTGTCTGATCACCGGTGTTAATTATTGTGATGGCTGTATTAGTGTGTGTTATCTGTTTTTAATTCAAATAAGGACTGCAGACATTGAATTTTTAAGTAGTTCCTACTTTTGCCGCCAAACGCCACCGTCAACAACTACTAGTTTTGAACTTGGATACTAGATGCCACAGCAGTCGGCTCCTGGCGACGAATGTTGGATCCTAAGAGTGTTACTCAAATTTAACCTATAATTTAGCTTCACACAAGTGTAATTAGTGGAAGGTTCTTTTAACATGCCATAAATCTGACACGGGATGGCCGGTTTCACGTCCGCTCCGAAGGAAGGCATACTGAGGGTTTTTAACGCTCTTAAAAATCCGACGACTTCGGCTGGGTTTGAACCCGCGACCTTGGGCATAGAAGCTCAACATGCTACCAGCTACGCCACCGAACTGCCTCATTTTAATTCAATTGTCAATAAGGAAACTTTAAAAATTAGGTTAAGTTCTTATCTTATTAATTCTACAGAACAGGAGAACAAGCCTTTTGGTAACTTTCAACAAGGTATATCACTGAAAATATAGTATTTATGATTGACAAACCTTTCTCGGAGTTGTTGGGAGTCTTTTCACATTCTCAATTGACACTGCTGCACAGGAAATAATTACTTTTAACGTAAATAAAGCATTATTGGTCGTATTCATTTGAAAAAGGTCGGCCATTTTACAATCACACCGGACACTACGTCATACCCACGTGACACGTTGCCAACATGAAAAATGAAATAAAAGGCAAAACCATTGATCTGGATAAAGATTATTGATGCGTGACTTCTCCCACTGTGCATGACAAAAATCAGGGGTGTTATCTATTAGCTAACGTGGGCCTGTGGGGCGCGCTATCAATCCTCCATTGGTCTGAACGAAAATATTGGTCTAGTCAAAACCATTGGTACCGAATGCGTGGGGTTGGCATTATGGACTCCTTCACAAACATTCACAAAGATAGCCATAAGAGCAGTAATTTCAGCTATATAAGTCCTGCTCCTATTAGGGCGGGATGGTGGGTCTACGGCAGCGGACGAGTGAACATCTATTACTATATCATCTCCAGATACCATTACTACAGTTATTTTGGCCAATTTCATTACTTACAATTTTTTAAACACATGCGCTCCTGTTCTGTAGCGCCACCCTTATCGCTACTTACACATCATGTCTGCCGTTGCCCTGAAAAACAAAACTATAACCGAGATTTGACTGTAACTTTAAAAAAATATAAAATCAGTTAGAACTACAATCTGCATATTTTCACCAGGACTGGGCAGCAGACTAATTCAAAACAAAATTGCTGGGCCATGATCAAATAACAGGAGAGGAACACTGCCCTAATGGAATCCAGCATATATGCAGCACAAGTTGTGATTTTACAGAAATTTGAATGGTAGTTCTTCTGACAAGAAATGGGGACTTATGCATGCAAAACAAAACTGGAAATATATTATGCTACAGAGAGCAAGAACGTAGGGACAGCTCAAATCATGTGGAGAAAAAATAGAAATATTATTTTCTCCACTGTAATGGCAAGTTTAGGTGTATCGTTCTTACTCAAATATGATAATCAGCACTAGCACTAACCTGAGGTGGTTGAGTGTGCCACACTTCCCAGGCAAAGCAAATGTCAGCAGTGAAACTCCAGGGGTTCAGAAGTAATCGAATAATATCTTCTGTCTTTGTTGTTAAGATGAGGCTGTTGACAGAAACGTTGCCAATGATGCGGTCTGTCTGAGAGCGTGAAATAGTGGCCACGCTTCCCGAGAGTCCAGCAACACTTATGGTCACCTCCATGTCGGAAGCTGTCTCCAGCGTGAAGACAAGTTGCCGACTAGTCACTGCCACAGCGGCCACTCCGCCCAGCACGTTCTGCAAATGACGCTCTCCAATGTTGCTCACTTCAGGCACTGAATCAACTTCATAGCTTCCCTCCTCCACTTCCACCCCCACTTCAGTCTGACCTCCATCCTCATCCAGGCTGCCCACCAACATGCTTGTGCTGTCCTTCAGTGTCCCCATCATCTCGTCTTCCTTCAAATCGACTGTCAATACATCGCTGTTAATTGACATTGCCAACATATTCAAAGTTTCTACAGTCCCCAGTGGCTTTTTTGAAGCATGCCTAACAGATTGGCTCTGGCCCCTCATATTGCTAGAATAATTTCCACCATTGTCAATGATAACACATCCCAGAACTTTCTCTTGAATGGCTTGCAGATACTCCCAACGAGCCAAACTGAAATGTAGTTTAGTTGGTCGACCAAGGTCCACTTCCAGTTTAGCAGATTTGCTTAATGTACGAGACCATTTTATTGTGAGAAAAGAAGGTGGGATTCCTGTATCAGGAGCTGGTTCTCCACATTTTGTTTCCAGAAGAATTTCAGAAAAATCTTCAAGAGCTGGAATTGCTTTCGTTATAGTTTTACCAAGAACAGAAGTCCGCACACTTACGTCAAAGCAAGAAATTTCAACCTTTCTCGTTAGTGAGTGGTGCGAGACAAAAGCATGTGGCTGTGCAATCAACATATACATCAGAGGCTGAACGTGCTTCTTGTGTCCAGGTAGTTCATTGGAGCTGATATCTGTTGTATTGGTCATGGATGGGGTATGTTTCTTTCTGAAAAACTGGTTTATAAGCTCCACATCTTCGAGTGACTCGTAGAGAACTACTGACACTGGCCCGGAAGTGAGTAGTATTTCTACAGGGACCAAGCTCTGAGGTTGAGTTTCCTTCATCTTTTCACCAATCTGATGGACCCCTTCTTTTGAACACACAGTGGTAGGTACAATCTCCTTATAAGTCACATTCTTACGCTGACGAGTTGCATCTTCATGGAAACCACTGCTCTGGAAGGTACCTGAGCTCTCTCTGGGTGAACTGTGGGCAACATAATTCTGGGCCAGGTTATCGTCCTTAACATTCCGTGTGCTCACACTCGACATGTCGGCACAGTCTATACCACTGTCGCCACCTCTGTTAAACTCCATTACTGACACTGATCTTTCAACAGGAGTTGGATGACTCAGCATGGAAGGAGGGATCGTTACTTGGCTATAATGAACATCTCCCATGAGTGGATCAAACCATAGCAGAAGCTCTGCTAACAAAGCAGAAGCTAATAAAAGTTGTGTAGTGCTGATTGAAACTTCAATGTTGGTGACAGCGTTCAATTCGAGGGAGTGACCGCACACAAGGATGTCATTGTGGTAGACGATGGCAGGCGCGAACATGATACAGAGGTTGGTGCGTGAGACAATGGGTAGTAGTGACATATGAGGGGTGATACTTTCGCGACCCTTCACCAGGTTGTTCCATTCTAAGGCAGGATTCTCGTTCATGGTCCGCAGGATGCTGGCAGCGCCTTGCATCATCAGACAACGGTCCAGCTCGATCCATGTGCCCGTATTCAAACACAGCCCCACCACATCCAGTTGGTACTGGCGGTCTTCCACCTCCGAACCTGGCACACTCAGAATATGAGCCTCCTCTGCCATGCGATAGATATCAGGACGAACCACGATACGTCCAAGAGGGTTCTCCACCTGTCAAACAGTATTTACTAATATCAGTCACACAATCTACAATGACAACTCAATTAGCAGCATAGTGGTTCTTTCTGGAGCAATACAGAACAGATATGGCTAACAAAACAATGACACAAGGTTTTATTTTTGCATATTGCAATTTGTTAGAATAATGAAACTGCGGCTCAGTAAATTTCTCTGAATGAGTTACCAGCAAGAAGAACCAAAAAGCACAATATTCAATGTATACTTTGAATTTAGTAAAAATTTAGAAATGCATTAATAATTAACATTAACTTTATTAAATCCTCTGATTTAACATGGTGTCAATATGCAGAAAAAGTCAGATGGTAGTCTTCTTTAAAAGGGGCAGATGACCTTGCTGTTCTGCCACTTAAAGCAACAATAACTAACTCTTCTTAAAAAAAAAAAGAGGTCAGTATGGAGCCATGTAGCCTCCTTTTTTATAATAAATTATAAGTATAGTTGTATCCCTTTTCCTTATATATTTTCGTAGAATTACAGTGTTCAACCATTAAACTCATATACAAATAGTACACTGAGTTAGTTATACGCACCCATTTGGTCCTTACAGGAAAAAGAGCAAGGATTTGAAATCTCCCCATTTCACATAACACACACGTGCTTAGTGATATCTTGAATATGTGAATTCACTGATTTTGTGCCTTATATGGTGAAAGCATCTTATATCAGTTTACCACCATCGAAAATGTCATAATTGAAACTGCTAAGTATTGTACGTTACTGATTTTAACATCTTATATATTCAAGATGAAGGTTGCACAATAAAATCAATTTGATGTTCCTGTGCCTATTGATAATGTTGCATCGTAAATAAGACTTCTTGTTTACTAAGTTTCGTGGTAATTCCATTGTTGCATCCCAAGGAATTGATTTTACTGCTTAAACAGTACACCCATCCTAAAAACGCACAGAAAAGAACTAGCATGTACATCTGGCATTTCTGGATCTCGAAAAGGCTTTCAACAGAGTGCCACATGAGCTCATATGGAGATCACTTTGGGTTCACAGGGTCGCAGTAACTTATGTACGATGCATCCAGTCCCTCTACTATAATGTCACAAGTAGTATGGTACGCTGTCCAGATGGAGTTTCACCTACTTTCCCCATCAGTGTTGGAGTTCATCAAGTTCACCCCTTCTGTTCATTTTGTACATGGATGCAGTAACAGCTGACATACAAACACCTCACCCATGGGCAATCTTATATGCTGATGATGTATTTATCGCCAATCAAACTCGTGAAAATCTCGAGAATCGTGCTCTGTGCTGGAAAGATCGCCTAGGCAAAAATGGTTTAAGACTCAACATAGGAAAAACCGAATATCTACAATGTGTCACAAAGAACAATGGTACCATTAACAATGAAGACCATCAACTCAATAAAACCACAAAATTTAAGTATCTTGGTTCTCTCATCACTTTGGATGGTGAAACCATTCTCGATGCCCGAGCACGAGTAAATGCTGCGTGGCTGAAATGGCGCCAAGTACTGGAGTACTGTGTGAAAGTTTACAAGACCATGATAAGGCCAGTGGCACTCTATGGCACAGAATGTTGGCCATCTTCAACCAAGCACGAACAAGCCCTCCATGGTATGGAAATGAACATGTAAGGAAGCAAATGAGAGTTGCAACAATTAAAGACAAAATGAGGGAAGCACATCTTCGCTGGTATGGGCATGTCACTAGAAGTTATGAGAACTCTGTGATAAAAACGGCCCTCCGATACAATCCAGGAGGGTATCGACCCCGTGGGCGCCCAAAGAAACGATGGATGGATAGAATCAGTGAAGGCCTACTGGTGTGCGGTCTCAAACCTGAAGATGCCCTTGACAAGAAGAAGTGGCGAACAACAAACAAGCAAGCGGACCCTATGCCAACATGAGAAATACGCTAGGAAAGAAGAACATCACACCTACCCACCATCTTGAATGTATGGAGTCAGTGATCGTGTGCCTTTTGCAGAAAAAGCCTAGTATGTGAGTCAACCTATTTGCTATGTTTCATCATTGCAGCTCTAATAGATAGTGGTTATCAATTTTATAACATACATTCAAGGTGACAGCTGCACACTTCAGCCAGTGTGATAGTCTTAGGATTAATACTAGTGAGGTCTCTTATACAATGTTCCTCTCTTACCCAGTTTTGAGTTAACTGTGCAATTACAACCTGAGCTATTGTTTCTAAAGTCTTAATAAAGAATACACTCAGTCATCATCTTGAAAGTATGGAGTCACTCTTTTTCCCATTATATGGTCTACCTTACTGCCAAGTTTTGTCATTTTAGCTCTAATAGATCGGAGTTATTTGCTTTAATAACTTATATTCTCAAGGTGCACTATATTCTTTGTGATATTCTTATGACTAGTGCCAGCAAAGTATGTTTTATAATGTTTTTAGTTTAAGAAGTTTTGTGCTAATTGTGCAACCACATTCTGACTAATTGATTTTAGCGTTTTATTAACATGCCTACCCTCATCTTGTAATTCATTAACTAACTATCCTTGTGCCTTGTATAAAAATCTCTTGTATGTGTCCAATTTCTTGTGAAATTATTGATGGTGGGTTACTAATTTTAATAACATATTTTCGAGATGGTGGCTGTTCAATAGCCATACGACTAATGCTATTGAGGTCTCGTATATGATACTACTCTCTTCGCAAGTTGCAAGCTTATTGGTAATTACAACATGAATTATTGACTTTATAGTTTTAAGAGTATGGCCTGTCACCTTCTACACAAGGGTATTTGCAGCTCAGGGAAAAACTCCACTTAAAGAAGAGTGACATATGGTGGGACTATTACTTGACGGAAGCAATGACTTCTAATGACTTGAAAAGGTGAGGATTTGAGTTGAGACACGTTGTAACGTGGTTTGCTGTGCATGGTGTTCACCACAAACTATGCACAGTAAATAGTTTTCATTTACCAGGGCCAGAATGCATATGTGAGCGGTGTGGTCCGTGCTGTCTATGATACCATGCAATGTACTGTGAACAAAGAAGAGAATCTTTGACTTCATTCTGTAGTGAAAATTAATGGGGGTTTTAATGTATCTATTATTATTAATTTTGTATGGCTAATTGCACCAATAAATTAATTATTTAAAGTTAGGATATGTTTGTTGAAATCAACATCTCTCCACAAGTCTTAATTCTTCTAATAATTATCACATGTGATGATTAGTCCTCACAACTTTCAATAATTCCATGGCAGAAATGCTGAACACGTTACAGGAATGACCCAAGGAAAATAAATTAGGCAGATAACGTATTATAATATCTTACTGGAGTTGTTACAGAGCATGACATTCCAAGTGAGGTTAGAATGGGATTATTTAAGTGTAGGCTACACCAGGAATGAATGAGGGAGGACAATGTATGACAGTTGAACATAGTTCAAGAAGGATGGAGATAATTTGAAATTGACTAAAGTGTTGAAAGAATCTCCGTCAATCAATACTACATATATTCAAGAATGTCATTAAATAGGGTACATGTTTCGGGCTTTCATGAGCCCTTCTTCAGCCCTCTTATATAAACATACAATCAAGGTCACCAAATACATCAACATGCAGTACACATCCTTACACAATATATTAAAATACCATATTAAAACACAATAATTCTACGTGCTAAAAATGCTCCATCTTGCCAACATATACACAAGCGTTGACAAGATGGAGCATTTTTTGTCAATATGGACCCAATATGAATTCACAATGGATTTGAATAATCTCGTGGATGAAGATGAAGATAAGTGACTTGGGAAGGAAGAATAAGTTAAGGGTAAATAGCTGTCATGTAATAAGAAGTATTTCACTTATAATCAAAGTTGTTTTACATTCAGCTACAGTTATATGGCAGTTGCCCTCTTCTGGCATGCCACACCATGTGTGTATACAGCATGCTAATGTCATACAAATGTCATTTCTTCTTGACGCTGTGGTTATTATTATTATTATTTCATCATGCAGATCTACAATACAAATATTATCATGCCAAGTGATCCGATTGGCAATCGGTGCCGTAGTTCCAGGACTGTGTGTGAAGTGGGCTACTGGCTTTGGAGGAATAGGGGACCAGGTTCTCCACAGAAAGTATGTGACTGGAACTAAATGCAAATTTAGAAGACTGAAGGTGTGCACTTGGAATACCCAAGGATTAAATCAAGCAGGTGTTAGAAAGTCAAGTGAAGAATATCGCTGTCACAGGAATTTCCAAGACTCACTGGAGAAACAATTGTCATTTCACATCCATGTACAACAATCTTATCCTCTGCTCTAGTACTAAGCATCAATCAGTCAACGGTGTGGCTATAATAATAAATAAGTCCGTGAAAGATGCAGTCTTAGGTTATGAAACAGTAAGTGACAATAGTTTCCATTAAACTTCAAGGTCAACCTGTCAATATAAATGTAATTCAAACATCAGGTTCCAATGAAGAAGAGGTAGAGAACTTCTATGAGGAGTTAATGGGAACAATAGAAAAAACACCAAACAGAGGGATGCTTATATTACTAGGGGACTTCAACGCCAAAGTTGGAACCACCATGGCCGATGACCATCTTAAAAATGTGGTTGGTAAACACTGTTTAGGTACTAGAAACTCGCGAGGAGAAATGCTTCTAGAGTTTTGTATAGAGAATAAGTTGTACATTTCTAAAACACATTTTCAACACCATCGCCGCTGCCTCTTCCCTTGGAGATCTCCGGACGGTCATACAAAGAACCAAATAGATTATGTACTCATTTCAGCAAGATGGAAACATCAATAAAAGATGTCAGAAAGTATCCAGGAATGAACTGTGGAAGCGATCATAATGCCTTAGTTGCAGAAATCAACCTGAAATTAAGAAAAGTTCCTAAATCTCCACATGTGAAGAACAGATGGGAGTTAGGAAACACGACAACATATTGCGATAAAGTGTCAGGAGCAATGAACGGTTTCTCCCAAGAATATATACGTGATGATACCGCGGAGGAGCTCTGGAATACCATGAAGATCAATCTGGAGGAAGCAGCCGTAAATCATAAACCGGAAAAAGAAAAGCCAAAGGAACCATGGGTATCAAATCATACATGGGCGTTAATTAATGAACGACAGGACATCAAAGCCAGTGGAATAAATAATGACAACAAGCTCGAGAGGTATAACCAGATGACAAAAGAAATTAATAAAGCATTGTATAACGACAAGAATGCTTATATCACATCCCTCTGTGAGGAGGTCGAGGCCGATATGAACCAGAAGGAGCCCAGAGATCTATTCAGAAAGGTAAAACTCTTAACAAGAAACTTCAAACCATGCCATTTACCAGTCGAAGATAATACAGGTAGATTATTGACTGACATTAAAAAGATTCTAAATAGATGGCGTCAGTATTGCGCAATCCTTATGGAAGGCAATGCAGATTATAATATACAAGGTTCAGAGAAGGCAGAACAACAGACAGAACCGTTGGTCTTAACCCATGAACGCCCGAATTAATACTTTTTGAATTTTCTTTTATTTTTTAATAATACGTCATACCTTACGGAGTTATTAAGCTGCCCAAATCGTATTTTACAAAGGTGGCGTCTTAAGTTCCGGAAATACAGGGCTTTGCATATATGTAGCACTTGTGTTGTCAAAACCCTTGCTGCTTATTCTGATTGGTGATTTATAAATACAATAATTTCATGTTTGTTGCTAAATACTTACCTTGATAATATTACACTTTAAAAAGCACTGAGCAAGTATTTTGACACCTTTGAACCTTCGATCATATAGTCAAGTGACTAGTTACTTGGTGTGGAACGGCAAGAAGCATGCTATGTACAGTCCCACATCACATTTACAACATGCAGTGCGGACACTGCTTACACACAATTCACCGGCACACCGACTCCGCTTATTTCCTGGCACGTTGATGACCAGATGATCGTGGACCTCTCCTGTACACGCTGTTGGCGGCTGCCCAGCTCCACGTGTTTCTGCGCTGTACAATTACACATAGAATTGCGCCACTTCCCTCTTGAACTCCAGCTAAGTTGTCCTTGGCGTTCAGCCATGCCATTCGGTGAGACGGCATTGAGAAGTGTATCATCCAGGGTAAAGTTGGCGGAAAAGGCTGAGGGGACGTGCCCCGAACTGGTACCTTGACCAGATAAAGAGTCTGACTAATCTGCCACTTCAGAAATTAATGCCTACAACATAAGACCGTGGTGCATGGCGGTGTATTGTTAACAGAATTGCGTGAAGGATCACGACATTCGAAATCGAATTACGACCAAGAAGAAGATACAAATGATCTACATAATTAACAATCAAATATGTACATAATAATAGAAATGAATATCAAGGCTCTTCAACCAGGAAAGCGCTGGAGCTGATGCTTTCATGAACTCTCCCCAATCGCCTATAAAGCTCCTTTGTGGGAATTCACGAATGATGTGGTTCATCGTCTGTTCTTGAGCTCCACAGTCACAAGCTGGTGATTCTAGCCATCCTCATTTGTGTAACATTGCTTTGCACCTTCCACGACCAGTTCGAGCGTGATTTAGTTGGCACCATGTAGCTCTTGATAGATCAGTTCCTGGGATCATCTAAGTGGATTTGGCGAGGTGAAGAAATATCTCTCCACCTTTCCTTCCAGATTTTGTTGAGGATGTTGTAATGTTGTAATATCATTACCCCAAATAGGATTCCTGGATTTCAGGTGCATGGGTGGAGGATTACTCAGTACTGAGTGAACCGGAAGGTGTTTGAAGTTTTCCAAGCGTGGGCAGCTGCTTGTTGTCGTCTCAGTTGTGGAGGAGGAATGCCTGCCAGGACGTGCAACCATGGCACAGGGGTTGATCTTAATGTGCCCGTTATGATCCTTGAGGACTTGCTGAGCTGAGTATCCACTCTGTGGGCATGAGCACTTCTATACCATACCGGTGCACAATATTCGGCAACAGAGTAGACTAGCACAAGGCTTGCCATACGAAGAGTACTGACACTATGGTGAGGGATTTAGAATAGTGGATGTGCCCAAACCCTGCCTAAACCCAAACTGTGAGCCACTAATAATGCTTTCACATTTTCTGAATAATCTATACCCAAGAGGGAAAAAAAAGAATGACTCCATACATTCAAGATGGAACAGTAGTTGAAGACGGAGTTCTTCCAGGTAAAATAACTCAACGGGGTATATTTTGAGACTCACAAGGCCTTCTTTAAACAGAGTGCTTTTAATCTTTCTAAACTGCTCGAGTAGTCTCATGTATAGATATGACCAGATATTCACAAATCCGTATGTTAATATTGGTGAAACCTTGAGATGAAAGAGTTTCAGCGTGGTTTTGATTGAAAGTTTCGGCAATTGTCTTATATCATTTATGGCCGCAATTGCTACATTGAGCTTATTTCTGACGTGGTTGGTGAAAACAGTCCCGGTGGGCTGAAACGTGATGCCTAGGTACTTGAAATTTTTAACATTCTCCAGGGGTGTCCCGTTATAGCGAAAAACTGCTGCTCCTTCCCCTCTCCTGAATGTCATTGATACAGTCTTGTGTTCATTTAGATGAAGATCATTTTCTTCTGCCCAATTCACTATCCGGTCAAATGCATATTGTAACTCTACATTGGATCTCGACACAAGAACCTTATCATCTGCATACATGTAGAAGTTTACATTTTTCAGGATGATCTCCGTGATGTCTGCTGTTGCAATGATAAATAACAAAGGACTCAAAGGGTCTCCTTGCAAATCCCCAGTTGTTTGTCCTATTGGGCTTGACGTCGTGATCCCATCATTTATCTCAATATAATTAGAGGCCAGAATGTTGTCAATGAGGCGTTTCGTATAGCTGCTACATCTTACCAGACTATCCAACTTCTTCATAATGATCTTCCGGCTAACCAAAAGTTTTTGAGAAAAAATAAAAATAAAAACTCATAAAACTTTGTTTGTGAAACTTTTTCAGATATTTATTTATATTTTTTTATAAAACATTATTTGTGAAACTTTTTCAGATATTTATTTATATTTTCTCATAAAACTTTGTTTGTGAAACTTTTTCAGATATTTATCTCTACCTAGTATTTTTCACTGAAGTTAGAGAAAGATTTTTGATTGTAAAACATATCCTGGTGCTGACATAAACTCTGACCACAATCTGGTTGTTATGAAATGCAGATTAAAGTTGAAGAAACTGAAGAAAAGTCAAAAGCCAAAAAGGTGGGCAATAGACAGACTGAAAGTAAAGGAGGTAAACGAAGGATTCAAGAAGAGTATAAAGGAAGGACTAATGAAAAACCCTAAACAAACTTCAATTGCAGACGAATGGGCACTTTTGAAGAATGAAACCCACAGAAGAAAACATTGTTAGGAAAGTAAGAATAGGTAGAAAACCGAGGATCACTCAGGATATACTAGAACTGATGGATGAAAGGCGGAAACACAAGAATGTAAGAGATGAAAAGGGGAAAGCAGAATACAGACGTCTGAGAAATGAGGTTAACAAGAAGTGCAAGGAAGCGAAAGAAGAATGGTTGAAAGAGAAATGTGCAGGTATAGAAAATTGTCTGAAATTAGGAAAAGTCGACACAGCTTATCGGAGGATTAAGAATACTTTTGGGGAAAAGAAGACTAAGTGCTGTAACATTAAGGACACAAATGAGAAGCCTCTAACAGATAGGGAAGAAAAGGTTGAGAGATGGAAAGCTTACATAGAGGGTTTGTATAAGGGAAAGGAGATTGAGAATCATGTAATGGAAAGGGAGGAGGAAATTGATGAGGATGCAAAAGGAGATTTAATATTGAGATCAGAATTTGACAGAGCATTGGAGGACTTCGGCAGGAACAAAGCACCAGGCATAGATGATATACCGATTGAGTTGCTACGCTGCATAGGAGATGAAGGTCTGATCAGGTTATTTCACTTGGTGTGTAGGATTTATGAGACAGGTGAGGTACCCCCTGATTTCAAGAAGAATGTTATCATCCCTATACCATACCTGCCAACTTTTGAAAAGGGCTATCAGTAAAACTCACGCGCGACAAAAAAAATCTAACGATTTTCGACATACCCCGGCTTGACGAAAATAATAATACTTCTGGGCTACAAAATACAATAATTCATGCTTTAAACAGGATACTTCAATGAAATCATATCTACTTACATGATTTGTAGATGAACATAACAATCAAGAAGAAATCCATGTTAATCAGCAGCAGGCGTGGTGAATATTGGTTTGGAGCAGACATAACAGGACTTCCTTGATAGATTAAGCTGATATACGATAATTGAAAAAGGCTTTAAACAATAAAACTTGTTTAACGTAACACAGGCAAGAAATAATAAAATACACACTGCAAATCACATGCTAGTTCGACTTTTAAGTCATGGTTGTGGCCTTTTTAGCTTCCTGCAAACAGTCTTGAGAAAATGTTTTGTCATAACAGGGACCAGAACTCCTGGTCTTCAAAATAGAAATAGACTCCAGAGATTCATTGGACATGGATGACCTGAACTGTGTTCTATTTTTCTTCAAAAGGCTAAAAAAAACGTTCACATTCTGCATTGCTATGGGGTTTGGTGAGAATAGAGAGTAATACTCTAGAAATTCGGTTATACTTAAGAAGTCCATCGGCTCCACGAATTCTTGATATTTGTGCTCAACTGGAATCACTTGCAGCATCTTGATGTGCAGCCAAAGTGTCATCTACCTGAAGAGCTGTGAACTGCCTCTGAAGCTCATTCACCACCTCATCTGTAGTTTCATTCTCTTCCTTGCATAACATGATATGAAACTTTTCCAAGAAAAAACGAATGGAAGATAACTGTGCATCTTCAATTTTGTCTAACCTAGCAACTTGAGCATTCTTTAACACGTCATCCTTGAGTGGAAACTTGTTGATGATTTAGTCACAGGCAGTATAAAAGTAGTTTCTCACTGATGAAAAGAAAAGGGATTTATCTGTATCCGGTCCGTTCTGAAGGCACTTAACAACTTCAGATGATGCATTTTTTGCCATTTTATTTACAATACATGTCGTTTTCGTGCGACCACAACTATATTTCTTTGCAACTTCTGATGTGGGAAACATCTTCTTAAATAAAGCACCAGCATGATCAGCCGCACTTAAGGGCACATTGTGTTCCACCAAAAAGGAAGTAAACAGACACTCGGCCCTAATTACGTCACTGTCAACGTTTCCAGACTTAGCAAAAAAAGTGTTGATTTTCTTGCTATCTTCCTTCGATTTAACATAACTAATGTGTTTACCGCACTTCACATGATTACTTAAATCGTTTTTTCCACCATGTGCAATATTAATATCACACCCACATACCGTGCAAAAGGCAAATTTTTCTCCCTTTCTTGATTTTAGTATGCACGGAAAATCAACCGAGTATGATTCTTTAAATGTCTGGAAGTACTGTTTCTTGTTGGATTTGTTCATTCTCGATATCTACTAAAACATCGAAAGGAACCTGGATCACTGAACGTCACATAAAATTATAACATAAAACACTTAAGACAGCCAACACTTCATTAAAACATGTTGTAACCGAATTTATTCAGTTACAGTAGCTCACCCTCGGGTTTTGCTTCGTGCATTTAGTTTGGGGTATTTTATTCATATCTTATTATATTGGGTTAATGTGGGGTTGCAGAGGTGATTTTTATTGTGCCTGTGTGTTTTTGTGTGGACGGATTCATTTTTGGATGGTCCGGACAACCTAGGATCACTGTTTATTAATTATCGGTTTTTGGATATTTGATATTATAAAATACGGGGTTTATTGAGATTTATTACGTTTTGGGAACAGGGATATAAAAGACTGTATTATTACCTGTAGTAGAAGCATTATTTCATTTTGGTTTGGGGTTAATGTGTTTATTTTAACTAGAAATGTTAAAAGTTTCTATTGCTGGCTGTACTATAGGTACACGAGTCAAAATTTTCGAAGGCTGGAAGTTGGGGCATATGGAAAAGTTAAACGGTAATTTGACTTATTTGTGTCAAGCCAGGAAATGCCTGGGCTAAGAATAGCCTTAACTCTGATGACCCGGCGTAGGAAAAGTACTCAGTGAAGTTAGTGTGCGCTCAGCAGAATTACGATCGTCAAATGTTCCAATGTTGCCACGAATATCCGCTTGGAGTGGGCGCGCGCCAATGAGTTCCGGCAGGCAAAAGGACAGGACTGTGTGGAAGGATATTGCTTCATGTGTGTTTAAAATGGCGTGTTTGATGCTGTTACGATGTCTTCTTGCGAATCAGGGTCGTGCTATGTCATAGTGCGGTAACCAACAGCAAAGGCAGTTATAAGCCTCCTCTGAGCTTCGGCTATTGTACCATGGGTTGTTGGTGCAAATCACGCCCGAAGGACGATTATAACACATGACTATACATCTAGGCCTAACAAGCTATTTGTGGTCCACGTGTTGGAAAGTGGTGGCGAGCGACTTATCGTGGATCGAGCAAAAAGACCGTGGAACAACGCTATAATCGCCGACTGTTGGAACTTGTGTACACTTTCCGTACAAACTAAAAAGTGTAAATATGATAGGAGGCTGAATGCCTGGGGTCAAACTGACCAGAAGTGTTGTTGCTCTAAGAGCGTAGAAGCAGTGAACAAAAGGTACTGTACTAAGTTTTATTGCAAGTGTATTTTGTGTTGTATATTTGTGTACATATGTGTTAGAACAGCCAATAGATTATTTCGTTAAATTCATGTGTGTTTATATTCCTGTCGTGTATGAACCTGGTACATCAGCAAACGCATGCCAAATGCCCTACTCCTGGGGGAAAGAGTTTTCATAGTCGGGGCAACAGCTTTATATTTATTTCTATTTTATTCAGGAAGACCCATATGGTCAACCTTGGCGCCCATTAAAAGTCGGGAAGTAACGTTAAAATCACTTGTGGCCTGTATTTAAAGGCAGTAAATTCTGTAGGTTTGTAATAAATGAGGGTAGTTAAAGTTAAATCAACTCCAGCGAGGAGGTTGAGAGAGTTACAGTGGCGCACCCAACGTGAGGCCTTAGACATGCTGATGTGTACCAGGACACAGGAATTAAACTGTAGGCATATTTGCATAATTTCACGTATTTCAATTAGGGATGGCTACGTTAGAGCCAGGATGCAATTCTGCTTTGTTGGTGGACGGTGCTGGTGAGCGGCAGAATCAGGCAGGGGCTGATAGGCAATTTGCTGTAGGGATGGGGGAAAACAGTAGAGTCAGGGGAGATTTGCCAGGCAAGGGGGGAAATGAATTAAGTATGATGGACATGTTGGAGAAGCTCCTGTGTCGTAGTAACAGTTCCGTGGAGAGGATAACCAGTCAAATGTCCTCCCAGATGAAGGAAATATCAGCAAAGATAGATGAGGTCAAAGAGCAGGTGACTATCCTAGACAGCAGTGTTACTCGCCAGTTTAGTGAAGTCAGAGTAGAAATCACTAATCTGGAAATTAAGCTAGGTGGTCAGATTGCTGTTCAGGAAGAGAGCGTAGACTCGGAAGTAGATGAGTTGGATGCTCAACAAGTGATGTTGGCAGGGGAGATTTCTAGCCAGACACTGGAGACTAGCCAGAAATTTCCCAGGGTAGATAGGAAGTTGGGAGAGCAGAAAGTGGAAATTGTAGGCATTGTGGAAGAGAACGTTGTGGTTAGTGATGCCAGTGCTGGGAGAGTGGAGAAGGATGAGAGCGCTGAAGTTAGTGGGGAGAGTGCTGGGAGAGTGGAGATGCTTGAGAGTGCTGAATTTAGTGAGGAGAGCGGTGAGGTAGTGGAGATAGATGAGCGAGTCGAGATTAGGTTGCTAGGGAATGGTATGAAGAAGGTAGATGAGAA
This sequence comes from Meconema thalassinum, assembly GCA_946902985.2. Lineage (NCBI taxonomy): Eukaryota > Metazoa > Arthropoda > Insecta > Orthoptera > Tettigoniidae > Meconema > Meconema thalassinum. Next base: position 186,407,384 of record OX336393.1, read on the forward strand.
TATTAGCCAGGTTAGCGAGATAGTGACTAGTATGGAGGAAGATACTGTAGGTAGAATTCTACGTGGTCAACATTTGGAACTAGGAGGGAGTGGCGGTTTTGTTAGAAAGTTAGTATGTAATTTCTCTGAAGACATTAGGACTGCAGTGTGTGTGCAGGAGATAGTCGCTATTACAGGCATAGAGAGGTCACTTGGAAGGTTAGGTACCTTGAGAAAGACAGGTAGGCAACGTCAGAGAAATGGGGGTAATCGTAGGGAAGGAAATTATAATCAGAGGAGAGAGAAGAACTGGGATCCAGGTAGGGGAGATAGGTACATGTGGTATAAGGATCATGGGAGAGGAAGAAATAACAATGTGTGTCAGGGGTACGGGAAGAACAATCAACCGGGGAACAGACCACGTGAGGTAGAGCAGGCGAATAGGGGGCGCGGCATGGAAAGGCAGGTTGAGAGAAGCAATAGGCCAGGAAGTTTAAACTTCGCCAGGACTCACTATATGGAGCAGGGGGAGAGTCCTTGCATAGTATTCCTGCTCACGCTCTGGAAGAGAAACATAATTTAGAGTATAATGTCAATGTAGGATCTGATAGGTTAGGAGACCAGAGCTGTAAATTAGGTTACAGTAAGGCGCAAGTGAAGTTTGGGTGGAGTGAGCAACAGGATTGGGTTAGGTTAGATTATCAGGTTGGTGGTAGAGATTTTGTTAGTGTCGTTGGATGCATTCAGGTGATAAAAGAGGTTTCTGAGGAGGAAGAATTAGGTGTCGGCATGGTATCAAGTTGTATTTTGGTCATGAGAGATGATCATGTGTTGAGTGATGTGGATCACTGTTGTTTCTGGATCATGGGAGATGATCGTGAGTTGAGTGATGATGATCACTGTGTGGAGGCAGTTGTTAAAGATACCATGTTGGACGAGGGTCAGAAGTCAGAGGTGTTTGACGTTCTGAGGGAACACAGGGAGGTGTTCTCGGGGAAACCTGGATGTACTCACGGCTACGGGCAGAGTTTTGACATCGCAGATAGGTCTGGCTTGAGCGGTCCTAGGTACCCTATAGCTCATTCTTACATGGAAGGTGTTGTTGAGGTGATTGGTCAGATGCTTTTTGAGGTTATATTTGAGATTAGTAACAGTCTGTCTGTTAGTCTTCTTGTGGTGGTGACCATGTGGTATGGTACCATTAGGTTATGTTTGGAGGGCGTGGCAGTCAGTAGTTTGCAGGAAGGATTTCTTTTTGTGTGTGTCGCAGGATTTTGGGATTTTCAACCGGGGAAGCTGTACCCTAAGAGATTAAATAAATTTAGGATTATTGTAATTGTAGGTAAGATGGTTTTGAAACAGCAGGGAAGGGAGGGGGTAAAGATTAAGATAGGTGATCTGGTGTTGTTGCGAGCTGAGCGTCTGCTGTCGATAGAACAGAGTTGCATTCTTGAGGTTTTTCATTCGGGTCCAGTTGCTATAGACCGCAGAGTAGGTGCATGTGCCTACAGCTTGATTTCCAACGATGACAAGGTCCTAGGTACATATAACGTTGCTTACCTCAAGCTATATGTCACCTAGAGATCTTGCTCACGATGACAAGACAGTAGTACTAGTGTATTTGTGTGAGGGACAAGGATAAATCTATAGCCTTGTAGTTTAGAGATTGATCCTTGTGGGGGCGTCTGTAACCGAATTTATTCAGTTACAGTAGCTCACCCTCGGGTTTTGCTTCGTGCATTTAGTTTGGGGTATTTTATTCATATCTTATTATATTGGGTTAATGTGGGGTTGCAGAGGTGATTTTTATTGTGCCTGTGTGTTTTTGTGTGGACGGATTCATTTTTGGATGGTCCGGACAACCTAGGATCACTGTTTATTAATTATCGGTTTTTGGATATTTGATATTATAAAATACGGGGTTTATTGAGATTTATTACGTTTTGGGAACAGGGATATAAAAGACTGTATTATTACCTGTAGTAGAAGCATTATTTCATTTTGGTTTGGGGTTAATGTGTTTATTTTAACTAGAAATGTTAAAAGTTTCAATTGCTGGCTGTACTATAGGTACACGAGTCACAATTTTCGAAGGCTGGATGTTGGGGCATATGAGAAAGTTAAACGGTAATTTGACTTATTTGTGTCAAGCCAGGAAATGCCTGGGCTAAGAATAGCCTTAACTCTGATGACCCGGCGCATGAAAAGTACTCAGTGAAGTTAGTGTGCGCTCAGCAGAATTACGATCGTCAAATGTTCCGATGTTGCCACGAATATCCGCTTGGAGTGGGCGCGCGCCAATGAGTTCCGGCAGGCAAAAGGACAGGACTGTGTGGAAGGATATTGCTTCATGTGTGTTTAAAATGGCGTGTTTGATGCTGTTACGATGTCTTCTTGCGAATCAGGGTCGTGCTATGTCATAGTGCGGTAACCAACAGCAAAGGCAGTTATAAGCCTCCTCTGAGCTTCGGCTATTGTACCATGGGTTGTTGGTGCAAATCACGCCCGAAGGACGATTATAACACATGACTATACATCTAGGCCTAACAAGCTATTTGTGGTCCACGTGTTGGAAAGTGGTGGCGAGCGACTTATCGTGGATCGAGCAAAAAGACCGTGGAACAACGCTATAATCGCCGACTGTTGGAACTTGTGTACACTTTCCGTACAAACTAAAAAGTGTAAATATGATAGGAGGCTGAATGCCTGGGGTCAAACTGACCAGAAGTGTTGTTGCTCTAAGAGCGTAGAAGCAGTGAACAAAAGGTACTGTACTAAGTTTTATTGCAAGTGTATTTTGTGTTGTATATTTGTGTACATATGTGTTAGAACAGCCAATAGATTATTTCGTTAAATTCATGTGTGTTTATATTCCTGTCGTGTATGAACCTGGTACATCAGCAAACGCATGCCAAATGCCCTACTCCTGGGGGAAAGAGTTTTCATAGTCGGGGCAACAGCTTTATATTTATTTCTATTTTATTCAGGAAGACCCATATGGTCAACCTTGGCGCCCATTAAAAGTCGGGAAGTAACGTTAAAATCACTTGTGGCCTGTATTTAAAGGCAGTAAATTCTGTAGGTTTGTAATAAATGAGGGTAGTTAAAGTTAAATCAACTCCAGCGAGGAGGTTGAGAGAGTTACAGTGGCGCCCAAGATAGATTAAGCTGATATACGATAATTGAAAAAGGCTTTAAACAATAAAACTTGTTTAACGTAACACAGGCAAGAAATAATAAAATACACACTGCAAATCACATGCTAGTTCGACTTTTAAGTCATGGTTGTGGCCTTTTTAGCTTCCTGCAAACAGTCTTGAGAAAATGTTTTGTCATAACAGGGACCAGAACTCCTGGTCTTCAAAATAGAAATAGACTCCAGAGATTCATTGGACATGGATGACCTGAACTGTGTTCTATTTTTCTTCAAAAGGCTAAAAAAAACGTTCACATTCTGCATTGCTATGGGGTTTGGTGAGAATAGAGAGTAATACTCTAGAAATTCGGTTATACTTAAGAAGTCCATCGGCTCCACGAATTCTTGATATTTGTGCTCAACTGGAATCACTTGCAGCATCTTGATGTGCAGCCAAAGTGTCATCTACCTGAAGAGCTGTGAACTGCCTCTGAAGCTCATTCACCACCTCATCTGTAGTTTCATTCTCTTCCTTGCATAACATGATATGAAACTTTTCCAAGAAAAAACGAATGGAAGATAACTGTGCATCTTCAATTTTGTCTAACCTAGCAACTTGAGCATTCTTTAACACGTCATCCTTGAGTGGAAACTTGTTGATGATTTAGTCACAGGCAGTATAAAAGTAGTTTCTCACTGATGAAAAGAAAAGGGATTTATCTGTATCCGGTCCGTTCTGAAGGCACTTAACAACTTCAGATGATGCATTTTTTGCCATTTTATTTACAATACATGTCGTTTTCGTGCGACCACAACTATATTTCTTTGCAACTTCTGATGTGGGAAACATCTTCTTAAATAAAGCACCAGCATGATCAGCCGCACTTAAGGGCACATTGTGTTCCACCAAAAAGGAAGTAAACAGACACTCGGCCCTAATTACGTCACTGTCAACGTTTCCAGACTTAGCAAAAAAAGTGTTGATTTTCTTGCTATCTTCCTTCGATTTAACATAACTAATGTGTTTACCGCACTTCACATGATTACTTAAATCGTTTTTTCCACCATGTGCAATATTAATATCACACCCACATACCGTGCAAAAGGCAAATTTTTCTCCCTTTCTTGATTTTAGTATGCACGGAAAATCAACCGAGTATGATTCTTTAAATGTCTGGAAGTACTGTTTCTTGTTGGATTTGTTCATTCTCGATATCTACTAAAACATCGAAAGGAACCTGGATCACTGAACGTCACATAAAATTATAACATAAAACACTTAAGACAGCCAACACTTCATTAAAACATGTCAAAACACACAAAGTCTTAAACCATTAAATGAACACGACGCCAACCTCGTGAAGAAAGAATATGCACATGGTAGAAAAAAAACACACACACACACGTGGAACGAATGTAATTAGTCCAAGGAATACAGGAAACTGCGAAGCACGAAGTTATAGCACAAAAACTCGAACGCTTCATTAAAATATGCCATAACCTTAAAAGACGAAAACATTCAAGGAACGCCAACTTCGCGAACAATGAACAACTAACGTGGTCAAAGAATATGGTTTAAATCGCAACGAGCGAACGGAGCGGAACAAAGAATATGCGAAGCAGAGCCTGTCGACACATGGAAGAACGGTTATCCCGGCTTCAAATTCAATTACAATGACGACACAACCATCACACGGTTAAAAGTACGAATCATATCAAAGAACGAGTTATCGACTATCGTGGACTTGCCTTCGACCCACGCAAACAATCGATTGTACGGAAGTGGGCGGAATTATCGAATGTAAATTATCGTTTCAAATTTTTGTCCGCGAAATCGTAAAATGACACCGTTCATCCGTAAAACCGTAAAATGCTGCAATTTCCGTAAATTTTACGGATAAACCGTAAAAGTTGGCAGGTATGCTATACCAAAGAAAGTGGGAGCTGACAGATGTGAAGATTACCGTACAATCAGCTTGATTACTCATGCTTCAAAGATCCTGTCTAGAATAATTTACAAGAGGATTGAAAGCCAGATAGAAAAGGAGTTGGGTGAAGACCAGTTTGGTTTCAGGAGAAATGTAGGAACAAGGGAAGCAGTACTAAGTCTTAGGCTGATTTTGGAAGGTAGAATAAGGAAAGATAAGAGAACGTTCATGGCATTCATAGATTTAGAAAAGGCTTTTGATAACGTTGATTGGACTAAATTGTTTGACATTTTGAAATCAATTGGAATAAAGTACAGGGATAGGAGGGTGATATACAATCTATACAGAAACCAGGCAGCAGTCATTCGAGCTGAAGGACATGAGAGAGAAGCTGGTATTCAGAAAGGTGTAAGGAAAGGCTGCAACTTTTCACCCATACTTTTCAATCTTTACATTGAACAAGCAATGAAGGAAATTGGAGAAAAATTTAAAGTGGGAGTGAAGATTCAAGGAGAAATAATTTCAACTCTGAGATTTGCTGATGACATCGTCATCTTGGCCGACAAGCCTGAGGGATTTGAATGAGTTTTTGAATGGTATGGACTCCATCTTACGGAAAGAATTCATGATGAAAATTAATAAATGTAAAACAAAAATACTGGAATGCAGCCGAAATAAATCAGTAACCTCTACGGACATCAAATTGGCAGGTGAAAAGCTGAAGGAAGTAGGAGACTTCTGTTACTTAGGAAGCAAAATATAACCAGTGCTGGACGAAACAAAGAGGATATAAAAAGTAGGTTGGCTCAGGCAAGGAAAGCATTTCAACAAAAAAGGAATCTGTTGACATCGAATATAGATTTAGGTATTAGGAAGACATTTTTAAAAGCCATTGTCTGGAGCATGGCGCTCTATGGAAGTGAAACTTGGACTATTGGTACACCAGAAAAGAGGAGAATTGAAGCATTTGAGATGTGGTGTTACAGGAGAATGATGAAGATCAGATGGGTAGATAGGGTTACAAACGAAGAGGTATTAAGACGAGTGGGAGAGGAGAGTTGTTTCTGGCGACTGCTAATGAAGAGAAGAGATAGGTTAGTAGAACACATACTAAGACACCCAGGAATAGCAAGCTTAGTTATGGAAGGAAGGGTCAAGGACAAGAACTGTAGGGGTAGACCAAGGTTAGAATATGTTAAACAGATTGCCTCGGATGTAGGGTGTGGTAGCTATGCAGACATGAAACGATTAGCTCAGGTCAGGGAGGCGAGGAGGGGTGCATCAAACCAGTCAAAAGACTGAAGATGATGATGATGATAATTGTTGTTTTAAGGGGCCTAACATCTAGGTTATCAGCCCCTGTTAAAAGACTGAAGACTCAAACAACAACAACAGAGAAAGTACAAGCTGATTCTTTGGCTGGAGCGGGGCCGGTGGCCGCACCTTCCGCCAGCTAACCGAGCTCGCAACGCGGACGTGCGCAGCTGGAAACCCCAACAAAGTACATTAATTAATGGTAAATTCACCAGCAAATCATGATTCAAGAACTTACCTATCCACAGGAGATGCTGCGAGTGTTCTCCTTCAGCGGACAGACAGGCTTTGTACCGTGTAAATAAATTAGCGTTTTTAAGTTGTGATTCCCTTCTGCTGCCGTATATTGTTCTCCAGCTCCACTAGAGTATGGGTAATTGATCTGTACTCTTTGTATTTTAAATTAACCCACGATTGAACATCAAACGGGCTTAGGTCCGTGCTTCGATTAATTACAGTAAACACACAGGGGGGTACAGGAGTAGCTACATAGTGTAACGATGTAACTTCCAAAGTTACTGTCTGTCAGCTGAAGGAGAACCTATTTAGTATCTTCTGGGAAAAGGTAAGTTCTAACCTTTAACTGGTGACGTGAGGTCATCCAGATTCTCAAGAAATAAAAAAACATCTGTGCTTCTTTAATTACATCTTGCAGCTGTTGTTTATGTTACCTTTTTATCTGTGCGCTGACACTACACACCCTCGTTGATGAAAGTTTAGTGTCTTAATGACCTTCATGACCCTGGTTATCTCGCCTCCACCTCGCACAATTCTGAGGACCGAGCTCGGACGGCTGGCGGAAGACGCGCGCGCCCGGCAGTCAGCCCCGCTCCAGCAAAAGAATCTCATTGTATGTGTGCTCAGACATGTGATATGATTCGTATTTCACACTTCCAAGGTTTATTTTAGGAGCATTCCTTAATATACTACACAGTTCGAATCTGCCACCATTAATGTGTGGAGTCCAGATTCAAGAAAAATCCTTAGATTCAGTGATAGTCACCAAAATAGTACATTTTCAACAGAGAAAGATGTACGTGGGGCAATTCATAAGTCATGGCAACTATTTTTACTTCCCGACTATGTGCCAACACATCAAGTTAACTATATAGAGTGGAAAGTATGTCATATGACCTTTGTAATGTTGCTGCCTCATGGGGTATGGATGCAGGAATCTGAGGAAGAGGACAAGATCAAATAGAACATTTTCACATCACTGTTTCTTTCTCGTTTAACATCATCAATATAACATTTAAGAGTCCTTGTTTGATTATCATACAATCTGTTTAATACCCAATACTGTATAACAGTTTGAAATCACTGTTTCATTCTCATACAATCAGTTTAACAGTATTTGTCGACGCGTTACCACTTGGCGATGGTATATGCATGTTGATGGTTAACTTCCTTCAAAGTAGTTCTCTACGTTGTGCACGTTTTGTTTCCATCGATGGGAAAGACAGACAATACCATCCACTGCATAACCAAACCAAACCCCGTGGAACTACAGCCCATGAAGGGTCTAGGCCTACCAAGCGACCGCTGCCCAGCCATTTGGCCTGCAGATTATAGGGTGATACATTGTGCAGACCATGTACAATCATGAGTAGTAGAAATAATATGTTGTCTACTTCAAGTGAAAATGGATCAATGTTCTTCAATAGATTATGTGTCATTATCTGGCTAACGATGTGCAGATTGGTGAACCCAGAATGTCATCACACTGACAAGATGACAATTAGCTTATGCTGCCAACTTTCAAGTTATTATATCGTAAGTGGCAGTTTCAGTATCTGCAAGTGGTCTGCAAACATGGTGACTTTGACACATGAGTGGCAATAGTGAATACATTCCCGATTTGATCCAAAGAATAAATAACTTGCTTTCAGTGATTAAAGGAAGATGACTCTGACTAGCTCTCGTATTACTAAACAGTGTACATGAACTTATTGCTGTTCTTTCTAGTTATAATAAATTTCAATCACTATAATTTATTAAGACTTTCACAGCCAGATATCATTCCTTTTTGTTCAATTTTCATATTTCAACACACATCATCATCATCATCATCATCATCATGAACCGTCTCCAGTTTCCCGGGTGCGGTGAATGAGCGCTCTCTATTTCGTTCTCTCCGAGAATGTCTCCCCTCCACAACCTGCTGCAAATCCAGACCTCTCCCTGCAAGATCATTTCTAACCTGGTCGATCCATCTCTTCCTTGGTCGACCTCTTGGTCTCTTGCCTTTCAGTTCTTTCTCAAACCACACTCTAGCTGTTCTTTGTGTGTCCATTCTTTTGAGATGACCAAAAAATTTCAGCATGGCTTCAACACAGATCTCATTAAGAGATTGTTCTAGTTGAACAAGATGGCGTATCTCATCATTTTTTATTTTGTCCCTCCTTGTCTTTAGAATCATAGTTCTTAAAAACTTCATCTCCACTGCCTGTAGTTTGCTGGTATTTCTCTTGGATTGGGTACAGGTTTCTAAGCTATATGTAGTAACAGGTACAAAGAAGCTCTTGTAAAGTATTAGTTTTGATTTTAAAGGAACTTGCTTATCCCAAAGCAGCCCTCTCACGAGATGATTCTACTAGTAATTTCTGCAGATGGTTGGATCTGTCGACACTACACTGCCACGGTAACAGAACTGATGTACCGGTACTTGTTCTAACTTTGTACCTTTCAGAGTGATGTTAGTACAGCTGTTTTGTCGACTAATGGGCATCACTACCGTTTTGGACTTGTTTATATTCAGACCAAATTGCTTGAATATAGCATTCCAATCATTCAGCTTCTGTTGTATTTCAGCCTCATTTTCACCCCATATTACAAAATCATCTGCAAATGCTAAAGCTTTAAACTCAGAGGTCTTATTGAGTCTCTTAACTCTCTTCATTATTTCATGCATTACAGTAATGAATAAAAGTGGTGATAGAGCGCTGCCTTGATGTACACCCTGCTTAGTCTCAAACCACTCTGAATAGCCATCACCTATTTGGACACAACTCTGGCAGTGTTCATATAGCATCTTGACTTTATTTATTAAAGTGCATGGCATTGATCTATTTTGAAGGCATTCCCAGATTGTATTTCTCAGTACACTGACGTAAGCCTTCTCAATATCTAGAAAAAAGAAGATTATGTCTTTTCCTTTTTCCCAGTGCTTCTTCACACCAAATACCAAAAAAAGAATATGATAATTACATGAGTAGACTTTTAATGCAGACTGAAGTTCGCATGCATAACCAAAATATGCATATAATACACACAAACATGACCTCACTTTATAATGACACTTTTATTTGCTAAGCATGCAACATATGAAAAACAAAATGCATTGCATTACAAATTTCTCTCAATTTGGGTTCAGCATATAATCTATTGAGACCAGGATTAAATTTATAAAATGTTGTGTGGAGTGTAGCCTTGTATGGCTCAGAAGCCTGGACAATGGGATGTGCTGATGAAAGAAGATTTGCAGCTTTTGAAATGTGGTGTTGGCGGCGGATGGGAAAAATTCCATGGTCAGCAAGAGTGCCGAATGACGAAGTGATCAAAAACATTAATGAATAGAGAGCATTTCTGAAAACAATACGGAAACGACGAGACCAACTGATGGGACATATCTATCGCCACAATAACTTTATGGTAACTGTGTTAGATGGCATAATTCGAGGCACGAGAGGAAGAGGACGACAGAGACTGCAATACATCAAACAGATCATAACAGATGTTAATGTCCATTCATACAGAGACATGAAGAGACTGACTGGCGACAGGGAAGAATGGAAAAGGAGGATTGCTGCCGACCAATCTACGGATTGAGAACATGAATGAATGAAATAATCTATGATTCCTTTTCTATCCGAATGTGAGAGCAGCAGGAGAGGTGGGGATACAGTGGTTGTACCGAGTGATGAGGACAGCATGGAAGGAAAGGAAGACCCCAGAGGACTGGAAAAAAGGAATAATTGTCCCGATCTTCAAGAAAGGTAGTGGAACAGATTGCAGAAACTATCGGGGAATAACACTGATGAGTCATTGTGCAAAGATCTTCGAGAAAGTTTTGGAAAAGAGAATTAGGACAAGGATAGAAGGAGGGATGAGGGAAGAACAACATGGCTTCAGAGCAGGAAGGTCCGCAGTGGATTTGATTTTTGCTGTAAGGCAGTTACAAGAACAGCACTATGAGTATGGAACAGATCTACTGATGGCCTTCCTGGACATTGAGAAAGCATCTGACAGTGTATGCAGAAACAAAGTATGGAAGTCCCTGGAGGATAGAGGAGTAGAGAAATGGACTATAAAAAGGATAAAGGAGATGTACAAGGGAAGCGTGAGCTGTGTGAAAGTGGGAGGAGAGAGATCAGACTGGTTGGAACAGAGAAACGGCCTGAAACAAGGAAGTGCACTGTCACCGTTACTTTTCATTGTGGTGATGGATGACATAATGACCCGAGTGGCACAAGTAATTGGGGAAGGAAAGATGAAAGCAATGGTGTTTGCAGATGATTTGATGATTTGGGAAAACAAGGAGGAGGAGGTACAGGAACAGTTGGACGTGTGGGAAGGAATAATACAAGGATATGGGATGAAATTTAGCATAAATAAGAGTGAGATGGTGATCACAACAAGGAAGACGGAAAGAACCACAACGGGAATAACAATTGGTGGGGAACAGCTGAAGAAAGTGGAGAGTTTCAAGTATCTGGGAAGCCTGATACAAGATAATGGAAGAAACGATAGAGAAATAAATGAGCAGGGGAGGCAGGCAGAAGCATTTCGTAGGAGTGTGAGAAGCATGTTATGGAGCAAGGATGTCCCTCAGAACAGCAAAAAGATCATATATCGGACGTACTATGTCCCTATCCTGACGTATGCCTCGGAGACCTGGGTTATGAAAGGAAGGGAGAAGAGCAAAATACAGGCCAGTGAGATGAGGTTCTTGAGAAGCAGTATTGGAACTACAAAGATGGACAGAATAAGAAATGAGAGGACCAGAGAATTAATGAAGGAGGAACCATTACAGGATGGCATAGAGAAATCTAGACTTAGATGGTATGGACATGTAAAACGAATGGAGGAGAAGAGGATACCCAGGAGAGTACACGAGACGAAGTGGGAAGGAAAGAGACCGAAAGGAAGACCGAAATACAGGTGGCTGAAGGGGGTGGAAGAAAGCGTGAAGAAGAGAGGAGAAGACTGGACAAGGGTGGAGGCTGAGAGATGGTGGGAAGACAGAAGACGTTGGAGAGGCTTGTGTTCCAAACACACCCGGCCAGTGGCTGGGAACTGTGCAAGATGATGATGATGATGATGATGACTTACTTACTTTATAACAGTATTTCTTTGACATAAGCCATAATTTGTCAGTACTGAATTCTTAGTTATATTCAAGTTTATTCCACTTTTCAATACATTATAATTTTTTTCTTACATTAGTGGTAGTACATGTTTCGATCTAAAAGACATTCTTCAACTGCACTGTAGTAATCTCTTACAAATAAAATAATTATGCAAATAAAAATATTTTACAACATTATGCAAGTTAAGATCACTTCAAATATTTATGAAGTGAATTGATGGAAAATACAATATTGGATATGGAGATCAACAGGAGAATACAATGTGGGAGTGTTTTCTATCATCAGGTTTGGAGTTTAATTTGGATAAAGAAGGCTAAAGAAGTCATGTACAAGACCTATTACTTACCAATAATGACGCATGGAGTGGAAATTGGCCGATGATGAGGAGAGATGAAAGTAGAATACAGGAAGCCAAAATGAAATTTCTGAGGAGTGTGGTACAGAAGACTAGGAGAGATAGAGGGAGTAATTAAGACATTCGAAAGGAAGTGAATGTACAGAAGCTGAATGATAAGTTGGAGCACAACAGATTGAGATGGTATGGACAAGTGAAAAGGATGAATGATGAAAGAATGCTGAAACAAGTGATGGACAGATGGATGACTGGAAAGAGAGGACGAGGAAGACCTAGAGTACGGTGGATGGATTTGGTGAAGGACAGTGTGAGAGAAGGAAACCTGGAGTGGAGTTCAGTCATTGAGGAAGGATGGTGGACAGAGTAAAGTGGAGGGATGTCATATTTGCTCCAACCCAGCCCAAGCCGGAAAACGGAAATTGACCATGATGATGATGTAAGTTAACGCAATTTACTCCATCTGACGTCTCAATATCATCAAATTTGTCAAGTATTCAAAAATAATAAGACTGAGTCCCATTCACGAAATCAATCAAAAATCAACATTACAACAGCCACATAAGGAATAAAATTGGACCTTTGCTGCCAAAACAAAATACCTTCCTTAGTTGGAACATTTTTATCATATGAACTAGCCCTCAGTTTGAGGCTTTATCAACGGGTTTATTGTACAACATTTAGAATGTAATCAAATGGTACTTGTTTATTAGACATGGAATAATATTCCACAAAATATATTTTAAGTGTATTTTTTTAAGTTTTAACTTTTGATTTTTTAATCATTGTAAAGCAAATGACAGTTTTTTTTGAACATAAGTATGTTGTAAAATAATTGTATTCGTATAATAATTTTCTTTAATAGATTACTACAGTGTAGCTGAGGGAGGTCTTTTAGACTTAAACATGTACTACCACTAACATGAGAAAAAAAATAAAAATGTATTATTAAGTGGAAAAAACTTGAATATACAGTAATACTTATAACAGTCCTCATTTGCTCGAGTATCAGTAGATTGCTATATTCAAATAAGTTTCATCAAGTATTCTACTAATAAATTGATACATTGTAATGCCTGTGTGTGAATAATGGGAGATTCCTCGATCGTCTCGTCTTCACACAATTGCTCTTCTTTTGGTAAGCCTGCACACACTGTTTACTCGTCGTCGTCGGCTTTAACTCGTTTCCGAGTATACATCTTCTTCCAAAACAGTCTAAAATAATCTAAGGTTGAGGTCTGTGCGCATGTTTGCAGTGACTGAACAGCCCAATGCGTGCATGAAACAAACGTCCACACAGATCACACAGAATTGTTGGTGGAGGGCGTGGCTGTGCTGCACGGAGCTTTCGTGCTTGTCGCTTGGCCTTAACAATTCTACGACGTTCTTCTTCAAACATTTTGACAGCAGCCGGGATGGTCTGGCGCCAAGTTGAACGGTCTTTAACAAGCTGGTCCCAGGTTTGAGGATTGAGTCCCGTCAACTTCATATTCTGCTTAAATTGGCCCTTGTATCGTCTCTTAGGGCCTCCATGAGGTCTGGTGCCGGAGGTGAGTTCACCATACAGAACCTGGCGTGGTAGTCTCGTATCATCCATCCGATGGACATGTCCAATCCATCTAAGTTGATGACCAATGATGGATGATTCTATACTATTAGCAAGTGCTTTCTTAAGAACATCAAGATTGGTGATGTGGTCTTCCCACTTTATCTTAAGGATGGATCGAAGTTTCTGTTGATGGAAGCGCTCAAGCTTTCGGAAGTCATGTCGATAGAGGGTCCAGGTTTCACAGCCATACAACAATGTTGAGATGACAACAGCTTGGTATACCATGAGCTTCGTCTTCACGGTCAGATCTTTATTCAAGAAGACCCGGTGCGATAGTCGCCCAAATGCCGCATGGGCAGCACCGATTCTCTTCTCAACATCCTGCCCACAATTGCCGTGTACAGATAGCAGACTGCCCAGATATGAGAAGTGGTCTACCTGCTCCACTGTTTACTACTGTAACGTGTTTTTCGAGGGGTTTTTATGCCACTGGCATAAGTCAGTAGGAAGCCATTCTATATTTATTTATGGGGCAAATTGTTCAGCCAAGAGAATTTTTCATGTTAATTTATTATTATTATTAATTTATTATTATTATTAAGATAATTTTCGGAGCATTTTATAAAAATTATAAGCATACAGATAGGTCTTCTATGTCTTAGAAAACGCTATCAAGCAAATTATTACGAACGACAATATCATAGAAAATTATGTGATTACGGAATTTTACGGAGTTTCGTCAGTTAGGATATTATGAGAGACATGACTCACTGGAAATTCAGGTACAGGCTGATTCTTGTCATGTACAGTAGTATTACGCAAGCGGGGTTGCAGAGTCAAGAAAAGGCGGATAGTTGGAACGGAAATCGACTTCATCATTCGCGCGCCGTGTGTAATGAGCCTGAGAAGGGGAAGTAGCGGGGTGCTCAGCCAATCAGTGGAGACCACGTAAGCTGGAAGTCGGTACCGTGGTGGGGAGCCGACGTGTGGATATATCGTTCAGCGCACCGTGGAACAAGGACAATCTGGGTAGAACTTGCGGAGTATGGTTGCACGCGGGAGTCGCTCCGAGGTTCCGTGGAACGAAGACAATCTGTGAAAGGCTTGACTAGTTCGGTTGAAAGTGTGTGTCGCTCCGATGTTCCGTGGAGTGGAGAACTATCTGTTTAAAACTTAACCAGTGTGGTTGTACGAGGGTATGGCTCCGTTGTTAGGACCATAAAGTCACCAAATCTACAAGTATATCATCAAATATCGACGGAGATGACGACGTCCAGGAGACTGTGGGAAGCACACAGCATCAACCAGTACGAGGGAAATGCTTTGGCAATTTCCAGTGGTAAGCGCGAATGACGCAGAAATACACAATCTCTCATTTCTCTTTGTTTTATATTTCATATTTCAGTAACTTCATAGCTTGGGAATAAGAGTAAAATCAATAATTTATCAGACTCCGTTGTCACGTAATTTTCTATCGGTAATATTAAAATCGCAACGCTCCAATTTAAATTTTAAACTTATTATTATTATTAATTTTGCTATACTTGTTTTATATAATAAATTCATTTCTTTTACAATGCAATCTTTGCTTTCAGTAGGTAGCATTAGATATAGACCAATTCCTTCTCCTGATACAATTGTTTGTTGGGTTAATGATCAAATCATACCACGATTTGAGTGAATAGATTCTTGAAGGTGTTCTATCAGAGATAGACGTTGTTAAATACAAATTTAGATTTCAGCATTGCGTTGAGGTCTTGGCGCCCATTAAAACAATATAGCTTAGGCAAAGGTAAACAGTTACATTTATCACCCAACAGTGAGGGCTATAGAAACCATTACATTTGTAGCTACCAACATGGGGCACTAATTAACGTTACACTTGTCGCTCAACGTGTGGGCTAGCAAAACTGCTACATTTGGCGCCCAACGTGGGGATGAAAACCTAATAATATTTGTGGAAGGAGAAGGGTATACATTTCTGTGCCTGTATTTTGGGGGTTATTTGTCTGTATCAGTGTATATCATTATGGGGGATGAGAAAGAAAGACAGATGAGGTTACATAGTGGTCATCAACGGGAGAGTGATGATACGAGCAGTATGTCGAGTGATGGTAGTACCGGGGTAGCGGAGGTAAATCCCGATACTGAAACAGGGAGTGTAGGCGGCCAACCAGAATTAAAAACTTTACTTCTCGAGTTCATGTATCAGAACAAAGTTAGTAGTGATGCCTTAAATGCTAAATTAGAACAAAACAACGCAAAACTGGAACAAAACAACGCTAAATTAGAACAAAACAGTAGGGAAAATAGAGAGAGTAATGAAACTTTAAACGCCAGATTAGAACAAAACAGTAGGGAAAATAGAGAGAGTAATGAAACTTTAAACGCCAGATTAGAACACAACAGTAAGGAAAAGAGAGAGAGTACTGAAACTTTAAATGCTAAATTAGAACAAAACAGTAGGGAAATGAGTGACAAATTCGAACTGATTAGAGGTGAGATCAGGGGGGTGATGGAAGAAAAGGCTAAATAGATTATTGCAGATGTAGACAGAAAATTAGGAAAAGTACAGGAGGAGTTGGAAATAAGAATCAGTACACAGGCTGAAAATTTAAAAGAACTAGTGCAACTGGAAACACAGCAGGTCAAAAAGCAATTGGGGGGAGAAATTGACAAAATTCAGGTAGCTACTAAAGAGGTTAAAGAACAGCTGGGGGGTAGAATTGAGAAAGTCCACTCGCAAATAGTTGCAGAAGTAAATGATTTAAGAGAGAGTAATAGAGAGAGCATTAGCAAGATTGAGGAGAAACAAGCAAAGCTATATGATAAAGTAGAAGAATCAGAAGGAAACATTAAATTAACAGTAAGTATTGAGAGGAAGGCTGAGGAGAAAATCGCAGAATTAGAGTTAAAATTAAAAGCTAGGATCAGGCAAGAAAATAGTCAGAATAGGCCAGTTTTTGTGAATAGCACACACAGGGAGGTAGAACTGGGTAAGTTCAGCAATCGACAGGGGTGCCCAATGGAGTTCATGAACACTATAGAAAATAAATTCAGGGAGAGGTTGGAAAATGGTAGTATTGAGTGGTGCCAGGTAGTTGAAATTTTAGAACAAGTGTTTGTGGGGGAAACGAGGAATTGGTTTGCTGTCTACAGAGACAAGTTTACTGATATCAATGATTTTAAAATGAAATTCTGTGAAAAGTTCTGGAATGAGGTTATTCAGTTGCAGCATCGTGAGGGAGTAGTGTGTGGTAAATATAACCCTAAAGGAAGCTCCACCATGACCGAATACTTTTTAGGGCAGGTATTAGTGTGTAAATATCTGGATGGGTTGAAGGAGGAAAGTGATGTGGTAAGGTTGCTACTTAGGCACTTTCCCTATAGGATCAAGGAGGCTGCTTGTATCCAGAATGTAAAGACTATATCACAAGCAGAAAATTTGTTAAGCACATTTGATGCACTAGGGAGAAGGGGTTATGAGGACAATTTCAATCGGAACCAGGGTAATAATAATAATAGGCCTAATGAAGCCAGGCATCAAGAAGTTCAAGGGAACGGTGGCGAAGGGGCCAACGCTCAAAATAGAAATAATAATTATCAGCTAAATCAGAACAGAGGAAATGGCTATGGTAATCAGTATCAAGGGAGGAACAATGATTTCAGGGGAAATCAAGGGAGGAACAATGATTACAGGGGAAATCAAGGGAGAAATTATAATGACAATAATTACAACCAGAATAGGGGTCAAGGAAGAGGACAGCCTAGTGGTAGTAATATACAGCCAAACAATGACAACACAGCTCAGAACAACCAGACCAGTTCAGTAGTTAGTAGTACTACGGCCAGCTGTAGCGGTTCTTTAAACGTGAACCAGGCTGCGAAGTAAGGTCAGAATCTCAGTCTGTAGCATGCCCTGTCCATACAATTATACAGGAACCCTATGACCTAAATGTAAGAAATGAATTATTACATGAACTAAATGATGAAGGTATTATTCAGGAAGTGGTTAGTAAGAGCCCCATAGTTAAATTTAACGTGTCCGAGGCGTACACAGATGTTTTAATTGATAGTGGTTGTATGAAGAGTTGCATAAGTAGTGCATTTTATGATAAAATGAAAGGAACTGGAGTAAATTTTGAGGAGATGCCAATTAAAAGCACTTTTGTTATCACAGCTGTTGGGAAGAGGTCTAAAGTAATTTCTAAGCAAGTTTTAGTAGACATTAAAATTAATAATCATGTAGAGAAGCAGATTTGCCTTGGAATTCCAAATTTAGTATTCAGTGTTATCTTGGGTTCAGAGTGGCTAAGTAGAGTGTCTGGTAACTTATGTTATGATGTAGGGAGTTTGAAATTTAAATGGGGAGATTCTGAAGTAGAAGTAGCGTTCAATGACCATATTCAGAGGAGTAGTATTGTAGGTGTGATTTGTACTTTAAATGAGATATCGCCAGCCGTAGAGCGGGGTTCTCCATGTTTTGTGGGCAGTGTGATTACGAACGGTAGTCTAAAGGACTCGTTACGTGATGCTGCATTTCAGGGAAATATAGAGGATGAACAGTGTGTTCGGCTCTATGATGTGTTATTGTGTAATAGGAGATTGTTTGAGGATCGCATTGGTATGGCCAATTGCTATACACATTCATTGAACGTTATTGATAGGTCAGTATTCATAGGACATAGATATCCTGTACCTTTCGCTTATCAGAGTGCAGTTGAGGCACAAATTAACCAGATGCTTGAAGATGGGATTATTGAGCACTCTAACAGTCCGTATGTTAATTCTTTGATCACGGTACCCAAGACCGACGGCACAGTTCGTATTTGTTTAGACGCTCGTTTGGTTAACAGTAGAATTAGTTCAGATCAGCTGAAATCTATGTCAATAGAGGAATTAATGCAAACATTTGAGGGGAAGAAGTATTTCACTTGTGTAGATTTGAGCTCCAGTTTTTGGCAAGTGCCACTTATGTACGAAGATAGACCATTTACAGCTTTTAGTCATAAATATAACCTTTATCAATTTTGTAGAACACCTTATGGGTTAAAGAGCAGTTCAGCAGCTTTAATTAGGGCTTTAAACATCGCATTAGGGGATGACACAGGAGAGTTTGTAACCATTTACATAGATGATATGGTAATTAGTTCACGCAGCTTTGAAGAGCACCTACGTCATTTAGATATAGTTTTTCAGAAGTTAGATCAGGCAGGGTTCACTTTGAAGCTGTCTAAGTCGTCATTCTGTCAGTCAGAAATGACTTTTTTAGGTCATCGAGTGTCGAGTAGAGGTGTAACACCAGAAGAAAGTAGGGTTAATAAGATACTTAACGCAGAGGTTCCACAGAATGTTAAACAGTTAAAAACTTACCTGGGAATTGGCAACTTTTTCAGGAGGTTCGTTCTTAAATACTCAGGGTTGGTAGAACCATTCAGGGAATTGCTTAAAAGTGGGACTCGGTGGAGATGGGAGTCCAAGCATGATCAGGCTTTTAGAGCGCTGAAGGAAGGTTTTGAGAAAGCTGTAGTGCTGAAATATCCGTTAAAAGATAAGGAATATGTGGTTATGACAGATGCTTCACATATAGGCATTGCTGGAGTATTATGTCAGAAAGATGATGAGGGTAATCTGTGCATTGTATCTTTAGCCTCGCGAGGACTGACAGCAGCAGAGAAAAGATACACGATTACTGAGTTAGAGCTTTTAGGTATTGTTTTCAGTTTAGGGAAATTTAGAATGTATTTAGTAGGGGGGAAATTTGAGATCCACACAGATCACCATGCATTACTGTATATGAGGACTTGTAAACTCAGTTCTAACAGAGTTAGTAGGTGGATTCTTGCTCTGCAGGAATACGAATTCACAGTAAAATATATTAAAGGTAAAGATGACATTCTTGCAGACATGCTATCGAGGGACACTAATTTATGTAGGGATTATCCTGTGGTTAAAGCAGAGGACGGTATTTTAATATGTGCATGTGTGGACAGTAGCAACAGGGCATCGTTACAGCCACTGAGAAATATGCTAGTGGAGCAACGTTGTAACGTGTTTTTCGAGGGGTTTTATGCAACTGGCATAAGTCAGTAGGAAGCCATTCTATATTTATTTACGTGGCAAATTGTTCAGCCAAGAGAATTTTTCATGTTAATTTATTATTATTATTAATTTATTATAATTATTATTAAGATATTTTCGGAGCATTTTATAAAAATTATAAGCATACAGATAGCTTTTCTATGTCTTAGAAAACGCTATCAAGCAAATTATTACGAACGACGATATCATAGAAAATTATCTGATTACGGAATTTTACGGAGTTTTGTCAGTTAGGGTATTTGAGAGACATGACTCACTGGGAATTCAAATACAAGCTGATTCCTGTCGAGAAGTATTACGCAAGGCTGGGTCGCTTCGTCAAGAAAAGGCGAATTGTTGGAACGGAAAACGACTTCTCCCTCTCGCGCGCCGAGTGTAATGAGGCAGAGTGGGGATCTAGCGCGTAGGATACAGCCAATCAGTGGAGACCACGTAAGCTAGGAGTCGGCTGAAGAGTGGGGGAGCCGACAGGTGCATATATCGTTCGACGCGCCGTGGAACGTGGACAATCTGTGTAGTTCTTGCCGAGTGTGGTTATACGCGGGAGTCGCTCCGATGTTCCGTGGAACGTGGACAATCTGTGTAGTTCTTGACGAGTGTGGTTATACGCGGGAGTCGCTCCGATGCGCCGTGGAACAGGGACATTCTGTGTAAGACGAAAGCAGTACTGTTGCACGCGGAAGTCGCTCCGATGTTCCGTGGAGTGGAGGACTAACTTTTGTAAAACTTAACCAGTGTGGTTATACGAGTGTTTGGGTCCGATGTACGGACCATAGAATTATCTAATCTACCAGAATATCATCAAATAACGAAGAAGATGGCGACGTCCAGGAGACTGTGGGAAGCACACAGCATCATCCAGTACGAGGGAAATGCTTTAGCAATTTCCAGTGGTAAGCGCAAATGACGCAGAAATACGCAATCTCTCATTTCTCTTTGTTTTACATTTCATATTTCAGTAACTTCATAGCTTGGAAATAAGAGTAAAATCAATTTATCAGAATCCGTTTTCACGTAATTTTCTATCGGTAATATTAAAATCGCAACGCTCCAATTTAAATTTTAAACTTATTATTATTATTAATTTTGCTATACTCGTTTTATATAATAAATTCATTTCTTTTACAATGCAATCTTTGCTTTCAGTAGGTAGCATTAGATATAGACCAATTCCTTCTCCTGATACAATTGTTTGTTGGGTTAATGATCAAATCATACCACGATCTGAGTGAATAGAGTCTTGAAGGTGTTCTGCCAGAGCTAGACGTTGTTAAATACAAATTTAGATTTCAACATTGGGTTGAGGTCTTGGCGCCCATTAAAACAACATAGCTTAGGCAAAGGTAAACAGTTACATTTATCACCCAACAGTTAGGGGCAAGCAAAACGTTTCAACGTGATGACGTTAAGTTAAAGGAGCCACTGGCTAGGTTGGAAATAGGTGAAGAAGAGTATGTGAAAGTAGGACGGTTCACGTACAAGATGCAGGATGGGCTTCTTGCAAGGAAATGTAGGAATAATCGGTGGGCAATATGTGTTCCTGCCACTTTGCGGGAGGAGCTAATTTGGTTCATTCATAGGGAATTAGGACACTTTGGTGCTGCCAAGGTCTTCTATGAAATTGGTCGTGACTTCATTTGGAGTAAAATGGGAAGGGACGTTAGGAGGATTTTAGCTAAGTGTGACACCTGTCAAAGGAGTAAATATCCAGTTAAATATTTAGTGGGGGAGAGATCTGCAGTTCTCACCAGTAGTCCCGGCGAACTACTGTGTGTGGATTTATTTGGCCCGATCGTTAAAGGACAGTATGGCTACGAGTACATTTTTATAGTTATTGACGCTTTTAGTAAGTATGTCAAGTATATCCGCTAAGGAAAGCCACGGGACTAGCGTGTAGCCGTCTGATCATTAATAAGTATGTACCTGAGTTTGGCATTCCTCTCAGGATACTATCTGACAGTGGACCACAGTTTACTGCAAAGAAATGGAGAACCAGTATGCAGGAAGCTGGTATAACACACGTTCATTCCTCTGTAAGGTACCCTCAGGGTAATTCTGCAGAGCGTCCATTAAGGGAAGTGGCTCGTCTTTTTCGGACTCTAGTGCATGACAAGCATGCGGCCTGGGTTGGACATCTTCCCAAGGTCGAGACTTGGCTGAATTCTGTCCAGCATGAGAGCACGAAATTGACGCCATACGAAGTTCACTTCGGAAAAAGACCACAAAATGAACTAGCGAGGGTGTTGGGATTAAATGAGGGTAAGCAACCGGGGATGGATTACATTGTCCAGTTGGCGAAACAGAATTTATCTAAGTCAGCACAAAAGAGAATTCGCCAACAAAAAGAAACTAAATTTGACCTATTCGAGCCGGGAGACAGAGTCTTACTTAGAGCGCCGAAACAGTCAAATAAGCTAGAGAAAGTCATGTCCAAGTTCTTTTATCTCTACGAGGGCCCATTTATAGTTTCCAAACGTATTGGGAAAACAGCATATGTGCTGGAGAATAGTGAGGGAAACAGATTATACGGGACGTATAATATACATAGTCTCCGAAAGTATGTGTCATAAAGTGAGGATGTTTAGCTGGCGAGCCAGCCTATCAAATGAGTAAGTGTGGTATTTGGTGTGTGGGAGGAGTTGGTCTTCCAGGCAGGCGTATCAGAAGACACACAGAAGGGTAGTATGTAAGTAAATGAGAGTTTTTAAGGTACAGGGAAATATGACGGGATTGTCGGATGCTCTTGAGCACTAAAATGTCTCGATACACCAAGGCCAGAATTTGGTAGCGCTGGTGAATTCCCATTTGTCCCCAAGAGATGGGTGAGCGCTTGTACAGGGTATTTTTGCTTAAGGCGTCCACGGGACAAAAGATGGGCCATCAGAATGCGAGACAGTCCTTCATGAAACTCATACATAACGGCACACGTGATTTCTGTTTACGGCCTCGCCATGTAAGATTTGTAAGTGTGTAATTTAAGGTAATTTGTACAATGGTATTATTTGTGTGAGGAGAACTGGTCTGTGTTGAGAACTAGTATTAAGTAGAATATGGTCTACGGGAACTTAACAAGACTACGGCACAGAAATATTTGGAGTTATATGTAATGCGCATTTACTGTTTTTTTTTTTCAGAAGTCAATATTAATTTCATCTTTTATAAAGAGAGATCAAGTATTATGGTCACGAGGTGCTGCCACAATAGTGTGATCGTGTGCTCAGTGATAAGTGGGATTAATTTCACAATAAGGAAGGAACCTCCAGTGAAATTAGGAAGTTCTATGGTGATATAAATATATCAGAACACCTTCAATGCGTGTGATATGACATCATAAATACATAGTGCTCACACATTAATTATGTCTATTTTTCCAACATAGAGAAATTTGAGAGGCGGAAATATCCGTGGAACACTATTCTATGTGTAAAACATTGGACTGGTTGCAAAGTGCAATCCATAGTGACAACAAACTTTGACGCAAAGTGCGTGAAGAAAAATTATGAGTGTATATATCTGTAATTTAGGGTGATTTCATTTATGTGATATGTATTTTGGATGGGGTTTATTAATGTGTCTGGGATAATCGGATAACGAACCGTCGTCACTGTAAATCATCCGATGATCCGAGGCGAATATGTAACGTGTGCCAGGGAAATGCTTTGGCAATTTCCAGTGGTAAGCGCGAATGACGCAGAAATACGCAATCTCTCATTTCTCTTTGTTTTATATTTCATATTTCAGTAACTTCATAGCTTGGGAATAAGAGTAAAATCAATAATTTATCAGACTCCGTTTTCACGTAATTTTCTATCGGTAATATTAAAATCGCAACGCTCCAATTTAAATTTTAAACTTATTATTATTAATTTTGCTATTCTTGTTTTATATAATAAATTCATTTCTTTTACAATGCAATCTTTGCTTTCAGTAGGTAGCATTAGATATAGACCAATTCCTTCTCCTGATACAATTGTTTGTTGGGTTAATGATCAAATCATACCACGATCTGAGTGAATAGATTCTTGAAGGTGTTCTACCAGAGCTAGACGTTGTTAAATACAAATTTAGATTTCAGCATTGCATTGAGGTCTTGGCGCCCATTAAAACAACATAGCTTAGGCAAAGGTAAACAGTTACATTTAACACCCAACAGTTAGGGGCAGCCAAACTGCTACATTTGTCGCTACCAACAGATGGGCCACTAAATAACGTAACACTTGTCGCTCAACGTGTGGGCTAGCAAAACATTACAGACTGACTAGTCATTCGTTTAAGGTTTTGAATATTCCCGAAGGGATATTCAAAACCTTATTTGGATTGCCAAGGTAAGGCTTTTGTTTGTATGGAAGGGAGTTTGACTCCCGTAGCACATTGGCATGCTCGTGACGTCAATACTGTTTGTATTTTGTGTCTTGCATGGCCTTCTCAGTATGTGCTAGCCACGCGTATTGGTAGGTGTGTCTGTACCAACTGACGAACCCAACGGCACACTGGGGCGAAACGCTGGCATTGTTTGAGTTAACCACACCATTTTTATCATTTATTGATAGTCATTCGTTGGAAGAAACTATTGACTAGATATTAGACTACTTTCAGTCGAATGGTTACCTGAATACGCATAGCTCTTAAAAGCGTGTCGTTTCATGTATTCGACTGAAAGTAGTCGCTTCTAGGCGGCGTACAAAGCACTGTAAGCCGTTACCGGCGGAGTTCTGTTGCACCAACAGATGAAAAACAAACTTCTCCCTAACCTACCTATTTTTGCAGACGTTAGTTTGGACTACGCGACACTCGGCAACATGCAATTGATCCAAGTTATTTATTTTTACTGTGCTTCGAATGGAGGTTGTGGCGTTGTGTATAGTGCAGCCATTATATCCAATGTTGCAATGAGTAAATGTTCCCCGATATTGGTATAGGACACATTACCTGTATGTACTCTGAATAAGTGAAGCAATAGAGCAATACTTAATTAAATTACTAGAACTGAACAAGTCCAACCCCTCCACCACGTGGTGGGAGACGGGCAACGGCGTGAAGTAGGGGATTGCCTGTAGGGGTGAAGTACAGTGGGGACTTTGTGTGCCCCGGGACCGCTACGGTAGCTGTGAAGGCTCTATGGGAACCCTGAAAAGTGACGGCTGACGGGGCTCTGGTGAAGCTACGATAGGCCTAGCAAGCCAGTAGTGGATACCATACTTGCTTTCAAACCAGGAACAGGCCTCGGAAAGGACGGATGCAAACGACGACGACCCGGATATGCTAATGGACTACGAGTTGGGACATTAAACATACAGACACTGACAGGAAAAGTGGAGGAGATTGTAGATGTGATGGAGAGAAGAAAACTGGATGTACTGGGCTTGGCAGAAACAAGATGGAAAGGAGAAGGTCGCAGAGAACTGAGGAAAGGGTACCGGTTGTACTGGAGTGGGAACAGTGAAGGAAGGAGCAGCGGAGTAGGAGTAGTTGTGAGAGATGGAATGAAGGAAGAGGTAAAGGGAATAAGTGACAGGATCATGAAGATCAGAGTAACTGTAAAGGGAAGAAGCCTGGAGATAGCCCAGGTATATGCCCCTCAAGTTAGATGTACAGCTCAAGAGAAGGAAGACTTTGAGGAGGAGCTACAACAGCAGTTGAAAGGGCAGAGCATCATTGTCATGGGAGATTTGAATGCACATGTAGGAAGTGAAAGGTAAGGATATGAAAATGTATTGGGAGCAGAAGGATGGGGTAGCAGGAATGAAGAAGGGAGAAAGTTGCTGGATTTTTGCAAGAGAAACGGTTTAGTGGTAGGCAACTCCTGGTTCCGGAAGAAAGAAAGCCACAAGGAAACGTGGTACAGCAGTGATTTAACAAAGAAATCTTTGGTAGATTACATGCTGTACGACTGGGAAATGAAGAGAAGTGTCAGAGATATAAAGGTAATACCATCAGAGGCCTTAGATAGCGACCACAGAATACTTGTAATGAACCTGGGAGTTGTTAAGGATAGCAAGAGGACTGAGTACCAGGAAAGGAGAATCAAAGTATGGAGACTCAAGGAAAAGGAAGTCAAGGAAGAATTCCAGAAGATAATAAGGGAAAGGATACCAACAGACAATCCTAAAACAGGGGAAGAGGAAAAAACAATTCAAAAACACAATGGTGGAAGCTGCAGTGGCAGTATGTGGAAGAACAAGCAACAGAAAGCGGTGTAAAGAGACACCATGGTGGAATGAGAGAGTAAAAGAAGCTGTGGGAAGGAAGAACAAGGCTTTCAGAGTGTGGTTCCAGGAAAGAACTGATCTGGCAACTGAAGATTATAAGATAAAGAAGAACGAAGCAAACAAGATTGTCGCAGAGGAGAGGAAGAAGTGGATGGTAAAGTGGACAGAGATGATGGAGGAAGACAGCAGAGGAAATAAGAAAGTACTTTATGGGATGGTCAAAAGTAAGAGAAGAGGTCTGCGAGAGGATGTGGTAATGATGGACAAAAACGGAAATGAGGTACACAACAAAGAGGCACTCAAGACAGTGTACTCAAGAGTACTTTGAGGATTTGCTGAATCCAAATGGTCATAGGGAGGAAGACAATGTATTGGAAGATGGAGAAGACAACACAGGAATGGAAAAGGACCTGACTTGGAGAGAACTGGAAATGGCTATAGACAAGATGAAAGGAGGAAGGGCACCAGGTGTGGATGAAGTGAGTGTTGAAATGGTGAAGGCAGCAGGGGAGGTTGGGAAACAGTGGCTGTACCGTGTGATGAGGGTGATATGGCAGGAGAAAAAGACCCCAGAAGATTGGAAGAAAGGATTAATTGTCCCAATATTTAAGAAAGGAAGCAGAAAGGAGTGCAGAAATTACAGGGGAGTCACACTCATACCTCACTGTGCCAAGATGTATGAGGGGATATTAGAAAGTAGAATACGAGCCAAAGTGGAGAGAAAATTGCGAGAGGAGCAGTATGGATTCAGACCTGGGAGATCAACAGTGGATCTCATATTTTCAGTGAGACAGCTCCAGGAACACCACTACGAATTTGGAGAGGATCTGCTGATGGCCTTCCTGGACATCGAAAAGGCCTATGATAGTGTGTGTAGGGAGAAGGTTTGGAAAGCAATGGAAAACATGGGAGTGGAAAAAGAGACTGTAGGCAGAGTGAAGGAGATGTATTGTGGAAGTGTGAGTTGTGTGAAAGTTGGAGGGGAAAGAACAGACTGGTTCAGACAAATGAGTGGCCTGAAACAGGGTAGTGCGCTGTCACCCTGTGAGTGGAAGAAGGGATACGTAATTCCAGTATTCAAAAAGGGTGACAAAAGGGTATTTGACAACTATAGGCCAGTCGTCCTGCTATCCCTCCTATCAAGGTGGCGGAGAAGATTGTGTACAATAGAATATACAGGTCAGTCGGCCAGTACATTAATGTTGCTCAGCATGGATTCGTGCAGAAGCGCTCGACTGTTTCGAACCTGGCAGTGTACGTCAACTTCATATCAAATGCCTTGGACAGGAGTCAACAAGTAGATGCCATATACACAGATTTTTCCAAAGCCTTTGATTCCGTACAACATGAGGCATTATTAATCAAATTGTCGGCGTATGGAATAGGCGGCAGCGTTTTAGAGTGGATTAGAAGCTATCTCACTGAAAGAATTTGCTTTGTTAAATCCGATGGTCAAACTTCAAATCCATACTTTCCAACTTCTGGTGTTCCTCAGGGTTCCATCTTGGGGCCACTTTTATTTGTAATCTTTATTAATGATTTAACTGGGGTCTTCAAGAATAGTAACTGCCTTCTATACACTGATGATTTGAAACTGTTTCGAGTAATAGAACACGAGTCAGACTGTGACTTGCTTCAATTAGACCTACATCTACTAACAGATTGGTGTACTAAGTGGTTACTTGACCTTAATATATCAAAATGCAATGTGATAACATTTTCTAGGAAGTTGGCGCCTGTCATGAGGAATTATAGTATAAGTAACTCTGTATTAGTGCGTGTGAATGAAGTAAACGACCTAGGTATAACAATTACCAACGATGACGGGCTGTCATTTCTAAAACATGTAGATAAGGTGACAAGTAAGGGGTTCAGATTACTAGGTTTTCTGAAGAGAAATTGTAGTGAATTCGCCAATATAGGTTCTCTCAAAATTTTATTTTTAGCATATGTAAGGTCGACTGTTGAATACTGTCGTGAGGTATGGCTGCCTTCTCAGCAATATGCTATTCAGCGGTTAGAGAGAGTGCAGGTGAGATTCATGAAGTGGATCAGCTGTAGGTATATGGGCATTCGACTCTCTACATTGGATTATGAGACCTTCTGTGGAACCATGGGTATGCGGTCTTTGAGGTCTCGCCGCATGTGTGCCAACGCCATGTTTCTATATAAGTGTCTGACCAATAGAATCGACTGTGCGCCCCTTTTGTGTTTGATTCCGCTTCATGTTCCAGGCCGCAATACAAGGCAAAGACTCACTTTCCGGATCCAGAAGTGTAGAACTGTAGCCCATGCCAATTCCTGGTTATTGATGGCGTTGCGCTCTCTAAACCATCTTGATAGCGCTATAGATATATTTTACTCGAAGCCTACGGAAATTCGTAGATCACTGTTGAACTCAAGATCGTAGGTGTTTGTTGTATATATAGTGTGTAATAATTGTTATTTTAATTTAAGTGTATAGAGAACTTAGTTTATAAGCTTGAATCAATGTTTGTTTCTAGGTTAGTTAAATAGTTGCTTTTAAGTAAATTTAATGTTTATTATGTTTTATTATATCATCTGTAATTGGGTGCCTATCCTGTTGATGGTAAATAAATCTATCTATCTATCTATCTATCTATCTATCACCCCTTCTCTTTATTGTGGTTATGGACGAGGTGATGACACGGATAGCAGGAAAGATAGGAGAAGATAAGATGAAAGCAATGGTGTTTGCAGATGATCTCAAGGTCTGGGGAAACAAGGAGGAGGAAATTCAGGAGCAACTGAAGGCTTGGGAAGAAACAGTGGGAGAGTACGGATGGAAGTTCAACATCAGTAAATGTGAGATCCTGTTAACGACCAGGAAAAAGGACAGACCAATGAGTGGGATAACACTTGGAGGTGGACAGCTGAAGAAGGTGGAAAGTCTCAAGTACTTGGGAAGTATAGTGGAGGAAAATGGGAGAAATGACAAAGAGATTATGGAACGTGGCAGACAGGCAGAAGCATTTCTGAGAAGCATTAGGAGCTTAGTGTGGAATAAAGATGTCCCACAAAAAAGCAAGGAAGTGTTATACAGAAGCTACTATATCCCGATACTGACCTATGCTTCAGAAACGTGGACAATGAAGAAAAGAGACATAAGCAGAATACAGGCAGGTGAAATGAAGTTCCTGCGAAGTAGGATCGGAGTAACAAGAAGAGACAGGGTGAGGAATGAAAAGGTCAGGGAAATGGTGAAAGAGGAGCCCTTGCAAGGTAGGATTGAGACATCAAGACTGAGGTGGTATGGACACTTAAAGAGAATGGATGAGAAGAAGATTCCCAAGAGGATACACGAGATGCAGATGCAGAAGAAACGACCAAGGGGAAGACCAAGAGATAGATGGCTGAAAGGAGTGAAGGAATGTGTCAAGAAGAGAGGCGAGGACTGGACCAGAGTGACAGCGGAGAGGTGGTGGGAAGAAAGAACTAAGTGGCGAGGCTTATGTTCCAAACAGACCCAGCCTGGGGTTGGAAACTGTACAAGATGATGATGATGATGATGATGAACTGAAAGGGAGTTCGTAAGTACCGGTAACAATTCCATAGCCAAAATTGTGACGTACCTTTTATTTCTTAGTTGTTTTGCAGAAAATACTAAGAATGTAGAGTTGAAATACAACTTGAACAAGAACACGACAGCCTAGAATAAATACACACGAGACACAACAATAGAGCACTTTAGAACAGTAACGAGAGCGAAATTTCAGTGGAGATGTTGGCAACCATGTGGTGGAGATGTTGGCAACCATGTGAATACAAACAATTTATGACCAGAACGTAAAACTATGCCAGAGCTCAGAACATGTTAAAACAATTGGGATCAGTTCAGTCGTTTGCAAATGACTTGTTTATGTTACGGTCAGTAGTCGTTGAATTCATTCGACTGTTTTCTAAAAGCAGTCAAACAAGTCGATGGTTTTAACTTTTGTCAGTCGACTGCTGATGCCCATCTCTACAAAACAATTGACGACCAGAATCAATTTGAGCGTACACGCCCCCGACTTGCTGAAATGCTATTAATATTGGATCCCAATATAAAATATTTTCTGATTTAATTTTCCTGGAAAATCTATTCTATGTTTGCATCGATCATTACCATCATGCTATGGGGAGAATTTCATAATAGTTTTCTTGTAATTCATTTATCATGCGGTAGAATAAATGAATGAAATTCAATCATAAAATAAATAGAACTCTAAGCCATAATTGGTAAGCCCATGTTCAAGTTGTGTAATAATTCAAGAATGCACCCAATTCTCATTAAAAGTGTATAGACTGTGTTAAGGAGTTCAAACATAACCTAAATATTCAATGCTTAACATTTCCAATGAAATGATATACATATATATTTGGACAACCGGACGTAGGCTATTTCATTGAAAGAATCTACGAACAAGAAACTATATAAAACTATAGGCACCTACAGCCGTCAAGCTGTCCTCACAGTACCCGCTGGAGATTCACATCACCACTTTATCTGTACGGTACCACGATTGTTTTGGGATCAGTCGTTTGCAACCCATACTTAAATTCGAATGATTCCATTCGCTTGGAACTAGTCGTTTGCCAACGACTTGTTTCATTCGAATGATTTCCAACGATTGTTTTGGGATCAGTCGTTTACAACGACTACTTAAATTTGAATGATTCCATTCGCTTGGAACTAGTCGTTTGCCAATGACTTGTTTCATTCGAATAATTTCCAACGATTGTTTTGGGATCAGTCGTTTGCAACGACTACTTAAATTCGAATGATTCCATTCACTTGGAACTAGTCGTTTGCCAACGACTTGTTTCATTCAAATGATTTCCAACGATTGCTTTGGGATCAGTCGTTTACAACGACTACTTAAATTCGAATGATTCCATTCGCTTGGAACTAGTCGTTGCCAACGACTTGTTTCATTCGAATGATTTCCAACGATTGTTTTGGGATCAGTCGTTTGCAACGACTACTTAAATTCGAATGATTTCCAACGATTGTTTTGGGATCAGTCGTTTGCAACGACTACTTAAATTAGAATGATTCCATTCGCTTGGAACTAGTCGTTTACCAACGACTTGTTTCATTCGAATGATTTCCAACGATTGTTTTGGGATCAGTCGTTTACAACGACTACTTAAATTCGAATGATTCCATTCGCTTGGAACTAGTCGTTTGCCAACGACTTGTTTCATTCGAATGATTTCCAACGATTGTTTTGGAATCAGTCGTTTGCAACGACTACTTAAATTCGAATGATTCCATTCGCTTGGAACTAGTCGTTTGCCAACGACTTGTTTCATTCGAATGATTTCCAACGATTGTTTTGGGATCAGTCATTTACAACGACTACTTAAATTCGAATGATTCCATTCGCTTGGAACTAGTCGTTTGCCAACGACTTGTTTCATTCGAATGATTTCCAATGATTGTTTTGGGATCAGTCATTTGCAAAGACTACTTAAATTCGAATGATTCCATTCGCTTGGAACTAGTCGTTTACCAACGACTTGTTTCATTCGAATAATTTCCAACGATTGTTTAGGGATCAGTCGTTTACAACGACTACTTAAATTCGAATGATTTCATTCGCTTGGAACTAGTCGTTTGCCAACGACTTGCTTCATTCGAATGATTTCCAACGATTGTTTTGGGATCAGTCGTTTGCAAACGAGTTGTTTATGGTACGGTGAGTAGTCGTTGAATTCCTTCGACTGTTTTTTAAAAGCAGTCGAATAAGTCCGATTGTTTTAACTATCGACTAATTCGACTGTTTTCAGCCGACTGCTGCCCATCTCTATTCTTGATGTGATTCTGTAGAGGCAAGACGTAGTGGTGTGGTCTGTCTCGGAGCCACTGCCTAAATTATTAAGTCTTCATGATGTGAATTTCTGTGAAAAGACGTGAGTGGCAGCCTCGGTCCATATTCTCTGAATTAGGCCATGAGTAAGGTAAAACTGTTAAAATATTAAAATGTAAGAACTCGTTGCTGATCGGCATAGAATTGCAACATTCCGGACAATGATTGAGATTTTCTTAGCTTAGCTTGTTGAGGGCAAGTGACGTTTGTCCCTCGCGTTGCACATTGATGTTACAAACTTGAGTTTCTTTTGGCTTGCTACGAGCATATATGCTCAAGAGATTTAATTTATTTATGTGTGTAATTTCTTTCTTATTTATTTAAAGTGGGCCCATGATTGTTATTTATTTATTTAATTGAATGTTTGTTAGGGAACAAGCCTTTTAAGAATAGGGTGCAGCGCATGCGTAGTTTGAGGGCCCTGAAGATTTGAACATTCCCGATAAAATTGATATTTCGGATTTCGATCCTTATGTAATAAAACATAATAAATTAAAGTTTTAAAATGTAACTGTCAGGATTTTGGTTATGGGAACCAGATAGTTTAACAATGACAATCGGTCCTTTGTCTTTCGCTTGTCATAGATGGCATAACTTTGGTCTTTTAATGGCCGCAGAAGCACAGCATCCATGCTGCTTGCAAAACGATTTTGGAAGCCATTTGAAAATATGTAATGAGTAATCACTTGGTTGTATTTTAAAGATGTTCTGGTAGTTTCGGATATTATTTGGAAAATGATTATATAAGAATTTATTATTTGGTTGAGAAATGTAGTCATGAAACGTGATCCGTTAATAATGCGTCGTTGCCAGTAATACTGTAGTGGGATTAATGTTGGCCTCCCCCTTTTCTTAAGCGCAGGAGTGTATATTAAGTGTTCCCTCCCTCAGCCATTTGGCATTGTATTTCACTTTCCCTTTGGAAATATATTTTATTTTTACCTACTGCTGTTTGAATCCATGTTTTATTGAGCGCAATAGAATAGTACTAGGTTAGTTGACTTCAGACCACTTTGGCCTCGGGTTACAAAACCCACCCTCCCTTCAATTATTTTATGGGACACAGATGGTAGCAGCCATCGCCCCAACCCGGCGACACAGCGACATTTAGTCCTCGCAACTTCTAGTAATTCCTCGGCAGGATTGCCTAACTTGTAGCAGGATTGACACCAGAAAGGTGGTAGGGCCTAACAAGGTTTTGAGAAATTATGCAGATAATGTATTAAGTGAAGTTAGAATGGTTTATTTAGGTGTTCACCAGAAGGGAAAGAGGGAGAACGATACATGACAGTTGGACATAATTTGAAAAGGTGGTAAGCGACTTGGGAAGGAAGGATAACATAGGGTAAATAGCTGTCATGTAATACAAGGTGTTATATTTATTAAAATAATTCTTGATTCCAATTCACCCTTTCCTAACATAAGCCATTTCAAATTTGTTTGTGATAAATAGAAGAACACGTTTAAGTTTTTCTTTGTCATGTCCTATACTACTCGTAACTCTATTTAAACACAAATTGTGCTAAATGTTCCGGCATAACTTAAAAAAAAAATGACAGTGTTTCGCCCCGGTGTGCAATTGGGCTCTTCAGTTGGTTAATGCACACCTCACCAAGACACTGTCTAGTACACACTGGGAAGGCCATTGCAAGACGTATTTGATACATGTGTATCCACGTCACGAGCAAAGCCAGTGCACTATGGGAATCGAAACTCCACTCCAAAGCAATTATAACCTTACCTTGGCATTGAATATATAATTTTCCAAAGAAAAATATGTATTGTCCGTTGAGCCATTATATATTTAAACACAAATTGTGCTAAATGTTCCGGCATAACTCAACAAAATGACAGTGTTTCGCCCCGGTGTGCAATTGGGCTCTTCAGTTGGTTAATGCACACCTCACCAAGACACTGTCTAGTACACACTGGGAAGGCCATTGCAAGACGTATTTGATACATGTGTATCCACGTCACGAGCAAAGCCAGTGCACTATGGGTATCGAAACTCCACTCCAAAGCAATTATAACCTTACCTTGGCATTGAATATATGGGAAACCGGGGCGAAACGCTGTCATTTTGTTGAGTTATGCCGGAACATTTAGCACAATTTGTGTTTAAATATATAATGGCTCAACGGACAATACATATTTTTCTTTGGAAAATTATATATTCAATGCCAAGGTAAGGTTATAATTGCTTTGGAGTGGAGTTTCGATTCCCATAGTGCACTGGCTTTGCTCGTGACGTGGATACACATGTATCAAATACGTCTTGCAATGGCCTTCCCAGTGTGTACTAGACAGTGTCTTGGTGAGGTGTGCATTAACCAACTGAAGAGCCCAATTGCACACCGGGGCGAAACACTGTCATTTTGTTGAGTTATGCCGGTACATTTAGCACAATTTGTGTTTAAATATATAATGGCTCAATGGACAATACATATTTTTCTTTGGAAAATTATATATTCAATGCCAAGGTAAGGTTATAATTGCTTTGGAGTGGAGTTTCGATTCCCATGGTGCACTGGCTTTGCACGTGACCTGGATACACATGTATCAAATACGTCTTGCAATGGCCTTCCCAGTGTGTACTAGACAGTGTCTTGGTGAGGTGTGCATTAACCAACTGAAGAGCCCAATTGCACACCGGGGCGAAACACTGTCATTTTGTTGAGTTATGCCGGAACATTTAGCACAATTTGTGTTTAAATATATAATGGCTCAACGGACAATACATATTTTTCTTTGGAAAATTATATATTCAATGCCAAGGTAAGGTTATAATTGCTTTGGAGTGGAGTTTCGATTCCCATAGTGCACTGGCTTTGCTCGTGACGTGGATACACATGTATCAAATACGTCTTGCAATGGCCTTCCCAGTGTGTACTAGACAGTGTCTTGGTGAGGTGTGCATTAACCAACTGAAGAGCCCAATTGCACACCGGGGCGAAACACTGTCATTTTGTTGAGTTATGCCGGAACATTTAGCACAATTTGTGTTCAAATATATAATGGCCCAACGGACAATACATATTTTTCTTTGGAAAATTATATATTCAATGCCAAGGTAAGGTTATAATTGCTTTGGAGTGGATTTTCGATTCCCATAGTGCACTGGCTTTGCTCGTGACGTGGATACACATGTATCAAATACGTCTTGCAATGGCCTTCCCAGTGTGTACTAGACAGTGTCTTGGTGAGGTGTGCATTAAGCAACTGAAGAGCCCAATTGCACACCGGGGCGAAACACTGTCATTTTGTTGAGTTATGCCGGAACATTTAGCACAATTTGTGTTTAAATATATAATGGCTCAACGGACAATACATATTTTTCTTTGGAAAATTATATATTCAATGCCAAGGTAAGGTTATAATTGCTTTGGAGTGGAGTTTCGATTCCCATAGTGCACTGGCTTTGCTCGTGACCTGGATACACATGTATCAAATACGTCTTGCAATGGCCTTCCCAGTGTGTACTAGACAGTGTCTTGGTGAGGTGTGCATTAACCAACTGAAGAGCCCAATTGCACACTGGGGCGAAACACTATCATTTTGTTGAGTTATGCCGGAACATTTAGCACAATTTGTGTTTAAATATATAATGGCTCAACGGACAATACATATTTTTCTTTGGAAAATTATATATTCAATGCCAAGGTAAGGTTATAATTGCTTTGGAGTGGAGTTTCGATTCCCATAGTGCACTGGCTTTGCTCGTGACCTGGATACACATGTATCAAATACGTCTTGCAATGGCCTTCCCAGTGTGTACTAGACAGTGTCTTGGTGAGGTGCGCATTAACCAACTGAAGAGCCCAATTGCACACCGGGGCGAAACACTGTCATTTTGTTGAGTTATGCCGTAACATTTAGCACAATTTGTGTTTAAATATATAATGGTTCAAAGGACAATACATATTTTTCTTTGGAAAATTATATACTCGTAACTCTAGTGACAATAAGCAGTGCAATAGTGTGAAGAGTTTTTGCCACAATAACTAACACACAATTTTATTGGCAGACTGGCCGAGGCATGGTAAATATGATCAACAATGCATTCCTACCAGCGCTGTTAACTGCAAGCTTTTACTGGGTGGGAATTTTCTTTTATAATTAGCACAAAACATGAGGGTAGTCTTTTACCCCCCTCGAATTATACATGGATAATCAGTGCCTGGATGATCAAGAGTTTACCATACCATTATTTAATTTCATATCTATAAAAGAGTGACGTGTAATCTTCTTAGACACACGAAAGCAAGAGGTAGAACAAGTCGAGTTTTACACTTTTTAGTAGTGGATGAAACCAAATGCTTTCAAAAATGGAACGAGCCTCGGACATGATGGATTTAATAGACGACGACACGGCTGTACACACGGACTAAGATTTGGAACTTTAAACCTAAGAACGCTGATGGGGGAAGGTGGAGGAGATAGTGGATATGATGGAAAGAAGTTGGGATTTATTGGGATTGGCAGAAACAAAGTGGAAAGGGGAAGGAAGGAGAGAACTGAGAAAAGGCTATAGACTGTACTGGAGTGGGAACGAAGAGGGAAAGAGGAATGGAGTGGGAGTAGTAGTACGAGATGGTTTAAAAGAAGAAGTGAGGAGAATAAGTGATAGGATGATGAAAGTGAAAGTAGCACTGAGGGGAGAGACCGTAGAAATAGTGCAAGTGTATGCTCCACAAGTAGGCTGCGCCTCTGAAGAGAAGGAGGAGTTTGAAGAGGAATTGCAGAAGCAGCTGGTAGGAAGAAATATGATTGTTATGGGGGATCTCAATGCCCATGTAGGAAGAGAAAGACAAGGTTATGAGAGTGTTCTAGGACCAGAGGGATGGGGCGGAAGAAATGAGGAAGGAAAGAGACTGTTGGACTTCTGCCAGAGGAACAGCCTGCTAGTTGGGAACTCCTGGTTCAAGAAAAGAGAAAGCCACACAATCACATGGTACAGTGATGACTTGACTAGGAAGTCGGTGGTCGACTATATACTGTATGAGAAAGAACTAAATAAGAACATCACGGGCATCAAGGTTATACCATCGGAGAACCTGGATAGCGACCATCGATTGCTGGTAATGAACCTGAGAGGGAGTAAGGAGAAGAAAGGGACTGAGAACCAGGAAAGACGTATAAGGATATGGAAACTGAAAGACGGGGATAGAAGGGTCGAGTACCTCAAAATGGTAAAGGAAGGAATTCCAACAGATGAAGAAAGAGGGGTGGAAGAGGAATGGGCTAGATTTAAGAAGACACTAGTAGGTGCAGCAGATGCAGTATGTGGGAGGACAAGCAGTAAGAAGAGGTGGAAGGAAACACCATGGTGGAATGAGAAGACAAAAGATATAGTAAAGGAAAAGAATAGAGCCTTTAGGAGGTGGTATCAAAATAAGACGGTAGAGACAAGGGAAGAGTACCAGGAAAGAAAGAAGGAGGCGAAGAGAGTAGTGGCTGAGGAGAGAAGAAAGTGGATGGAAGAGTGGACAAAGATGATGAAGGAGGATAGTGAAGGTACAAAAAAGGTCCTGTATGGGATGGTAAAAAATAAGAGGCGGAAGGATCCTACGGATTATGTTAGAATGGTGAACAAAAGGGGACAAGAGATGAAAATAGGGAAGAACTGAAGAAAATGTGGAAAGAATATTTTGAAGAACTTCTGAACCCAAATGGAAAAGATGGTGAGGAGGAAGAAATCGGGGAAGAGGAAGATGAACTGCAAACAGAAAGTGACTTAACATGGAAAGAAGTGGAAGATGCAGTGAACAAGATGAAAGGAGGGAAGGCACCGGGTGTGGATGAGTTGAGTGTGGAGATGGTGAGAGCAGCAGGAGAGGTGGGGATACAGTGGTTGTACAGAGTGATGAGGACAGCATGGAAGGAAAGGAAGACCCCAGAGGACTGGAAAAAAGGAATAATTGTCCCGATCTTCAAGAAAGGTAGTAGAACAGATTGCAGAAACTATCGGGGAATAACACTGATGAGTCATTGTGCAAAGATCTTCGAGAAAGTTTTGGAAAAGAGAATTAGGACAAGGATAGAAGGAGGGATGAGGGAAGAACAACATGGCTTCAGAGCAGGAAGGTCCACAGTGGATTTGATTTTTGCTGTAAGGCAGTTACAAGAACAGCACTATGAGTATGGAACAGATCTACTGATGGCCTTCCTGGACATTGAGAAAGCATATGACAGTGTATGCAGAAACAAAGTATTCAAGTCCCTGGAGGATAGAGGAGTAGAGAAAAAAAAATGAAAATCCACAGCCTGCTTCCAGTCTCCGACTGGGTCAGGAAAGGAGTAGAGAAATGGACTATAAAGAGGATAAAGGAGATGTACAAGGGAAGCATGAGCTGTGTGAAAGTGGGAGGAGAGAGATCACACTGGTTGGAACAGAGAAACGGCCTAAAACAAGGAAGTGCACTATCACCGTTACTTTTCATTGTGGTGATGGATGACATAATGACCCGAGTGGCACAAGTAATTGGGGAAGGAAAGATGAAAGCAATGGTGTTTGCAGATGATTTGATGATTTGGGGGAACAAGGAGGAGGAGGTACAGGAACAGTTGGAGGTGTGGGAAGGAATAATACAAGGATAAGGGATGAAATTTAGCATAAATAAGAGTGAGATGGTGTTCACAACAAGGAAGAAGGAAAGAACCACAACGGGAATAACAATTGGTGGGGAACAGCTGAAGAAAGTGGAGAGTTTCAAGTATCTGGGAAGCCTGATACAAGATAATGGAAGAAACGGTAGAGAAATAAATGAGCAGGGGAGGCAGGCAGAAGCATTTCGGAGGAGTGTGAGAAGCATGTTATGGAGCAAGGATGTCCCTCAGAACAGCAAAAAGATCATATATCGGACGTACTATGTCCCTATCCTGACGTATGCCTCGGAGACCTGGGTTATGAAAGGAAGGGAGATGAGCAAAATACAGGCCAGTGAGATGAGGTTCTTGAGAAGCAGTATTGGAGCTACAAAGATGGACAGAATAAGAAATGAGAGGACCAGAGAATTAATGAAGGAAGAACTATAACAGGATGATATAGAGAAATCTAGACTTAGATGGTATGGACAAGTAAAACGAATGGAGGAGAAGAGGATACCCAGGAGGGTACGTGAGACGAAGTGGGAAGGAAAGAGACCGAGAGGAAGACGAGAGACAGGTGGCTGAAGCGGGTGGAAGAAAGCGTGAAGAAGAGAGGAGAAGACTGGACAAGGGTGGAGGCTGAGAGATGGTGGGAAGACAGAAGACGTTGGAGAGGCTTGTGTTCCAAACAGACCCGGCCAGTGGCTGGAAACTGTGCAAGATGATGATGATGAGTTTCACAGCTAATTACAGGTATGTTCTTCCTAATTTTCTAAGCACTAAAAGTGTGCAGAACATTATCTTCAGTAGCACTAGGGTAGTGGACTTACCTGAGGGGACAGTATTATTTCATCAAGCTGCAACATGTAAACATCATGCAGGTTTTTAATGTCTACAAGCTCCGAGGCTGGCATAATCAACCGCACTGCCTTCGAATCCAGGTACAGCAGTGGTAGGGTTGTGTTGTTGATGGACATCCCCCAGTCAGTAGCAGGAGGAGGGCCCTCGCACCTTGGCGGTCTATTGGACAGCATGAACAAAGGCTGAAGAACTCTGAAGAAACCACCCAGTGTTGACGGGGAAAACACAAAGTCCACAGCTTGCAGTTTGATAACTATCTCACTAATAAATCTTGAAGAGTTTCCCGAAGACATGACACTTGCTTTGAGCGAATCTGAGCTTCCTGTATGTGCCAGAAGAGTGCTTTGCTTACGAGTGCCCCAGCGGCTGTGCACATGGCCGCATCTGGCGCGAGTGAAGGTTATGCTGAGGAAACTACCGCACGACTCATCTATATCCCGCTGCAGTGAGTGCGACGGCGACGTCGTGACATCCTCAAGGCCACGCATCACAAGGCCCAGGAATGGCCCTGGACGCCATCTCTGTCTGTTCTTGAGCCTGGACAGAGAAAAACAGACCTTTAGACAGTTCGCTGTCACTATTGTAAGCAATTTTACTATCACGCTGGAAAGGAAAGCAAAAAGAGGTGATGATGATGATAATTGTTGTTTTAAGGGGCCTAACATCTAGGTTATCGGCCCCTAATAGTTTGGTTGATCGTGAAGATGAAAATGAAATGTGAACTATAACTAAAACTAACTATTAACTAATATACTAGAAGAAGAAATGGAAAACAATAGGAGAATAAGGCAAATAAAGGACAGGAGGAAAAGAAATGCCCTCAAACCTCGAAGAATGCGGATTGAGGGACTGGGAAGAAAGGAGAGCCATGAAAGGCAGATAGGAAAGTGAAAGAGGAGAGGGTCCGTCCCCAGAGGTAATGGAAAAAACTGAGAAAACCGGACCCAGCTCAGGAATCCCTTGGGATCGCCAACTCCTGAACTCACCAGCCGTGAGCCCCTGAGGGTGTAGCAATATGCAGGGTGTACCAGAAGTGGTGGAGCTACCTACACCCTACCTCCTTGAGGGCCGTGAGCAGAAGGCAGGTGATAACATGAAAAGAAAAAGAAGGCTGACCCCTCCCAGAAGAAGGGTATCAGAAAAGATTAGACAAGGGCCAATTAACGTGGGAAAATAAGAGACTCCCTAGGCCTCGGATACAATTAAGACCGGTTATCAGACAGATTCTACACACACCCAAAGTACACGGGGCTACATGACCGCGTTGTCGCAGCCCCTAAACTGAAGAACCAACCATACCCTAATACCGGCGGGGTCGGAAGAGAACAAGAGTTGACCAAGTGAGGTCGACAGGAAAGAAGACGGAGAGGAGCCGAGCACAAGTAAGTGGAAGCAATGCCGGACTCAGCTGTGGCCCCGTGGTCGCTAACCCACGTCCCACTAGATGTGAGCCCCTGGGGAGGAGGGCAAAGAGAGGGGCAAGTACACAATATGTACACATCGTAGAGCAGGACATAACAGAAAACAATTATTTCAACTATGTCATTGTAAGTGTTAGTGGAAGAAAAGAACAAGTCTCTCTGTGTGTCTACAATGAGTATGTTGCTCTTTCTCTATATACAAGGCGTACTTTTTAAGTAAGTACTGTTTTGAAATTGCGTCACTGCAACTCTGCGGTCGGTGTCCTCGACAAAACATTGGGTGCGTGTAGAATTTGTCTGATAACCGGTGTTAATTGTGATGGCTGTATTAGTGTGTGTTATCCTTAATTCGTACCGGCCCCATGGTGTAGGGGTAGCACGCCTGTGTCTCACTCGGAGGCCCTGGGTTCAATTCCCGGCTACATCAGGGATTTTAGAAACTGACTTGAGGGCTGGAACGGAGTGCACTCAGCCTCGTGAGGACAATTGAGTAGCTGTGTGACAGTGAGGCAGCGCCACAGTTACAGAGACCAAGATTAATGGCCGAGGGGACGCGATTCGCTGACCATGCGTCACCCCAGGCCAAATAGCTGGGCAGTGGTTGCTTGGTAGGCCTGAGCCCTTCATGGTCTGTAGTGCCAGGGGTTATTATTATCTGTAATTTAGGTAGGGACTGCAGACGATCAATTTCAGTAGTTCCCTCTTTTGCCACCTAATGCTACCATCCACGACACCTAACCGCAAACTTGGCCACTAGATGCCATCGTAACCAGCACCTGGCGATGAATGTTGGAACTTAGAGCGCTAATCAAATCTAACCTACAAATTTTACCTTCACACAGATGTAGTTAGTGGAAGGTTATTTTGCATGCCATAAATTTATGACATGGGCCCGCCGGCTTTACTTCCCCTCTGAAGGAAGGCATACTGAGGGATTTTTTAAGGCTCTTAAAAAATTCGACGACTTCGGCCGGGTTGGACCCCGCGATCTTTGGCATAGGAGCTCAGCATGCTACCAACTACGCCACCAAGGCCGGTCTGAGTCAATGTACACTGGGTCTTCCCTTCTCATTAGGTACGAGTGAGTGGATCTTGCATGACCTATCCTTAGCCTACACAAAATGACGGACCCCTCCGTGACCAGAAAGAACGCACCTTGAATGATCACCGTCTAAGGATATACATGTCGCAGACACCACTTAGTGCTACATTGACCCAACAGTTAGTTGAAACCAAATAAGTATAGGCACTATGACTGCCTACCGATTCTGCAGTAGGGAGTTAAGTCCGAGTGCCAAACAAGTCTCAACTGTAACTCATATATACAAAGAAAAACTAGTACATTTTCTCTGTCACACGGAAAACCATAGAATCATGGATATGAAGTCACGTCTTGACAACAGTTTGCACCATCTTTTACCACTTGGGTACTTGTGAATGTTATGTCACAGAAACGGGTTTGGCAATGGTGCACTGGGTTTGATAGAACAGATCTTCATGATGAGCAACAGTCTGGCCAACCAATAACCAAGTATGTCCATTACAGATGCCAACATCTCCTGTACTGGAGGTCTGATCCAGGAAGAATGACACACCTTATACTTCAAGTTGCTGAGGAATTTCTGCTGATGAGATGCCCTTTAGGCCTAGGAACTTGTTCACACTACACACTTCCATGCTTGACCCTTTATCTGTTTGTGTAACCATCTTTCAACTGATATTGAGAGGGTGTGATGCAACATATAATGGTTCCTTGCTTTGGTCCTGATGGAATACATGAACACAAGGGAATTTGCCACCCATGAGAGTTCGTGTTACTTTATTTTATGCAGTTTCAAGAATAAAAGGGAAATGAGTTCATTATATTGACCTACCATTATATTTGAATTTCCCCTTTATCAAGCCTTATTTTTAAAATGATTACAGTATTATTTTTTGAAGGTGGAAGTGTTTACCTGATGTACCACAAGGAGACAACTCACCTCACAAAGTGCTGAATGGCAGCAGATGCTATCTTGCACTTGACCTTGAGATATACTTGCTGCAGGTCAAAGGATGTCATGATATCCTCCATATCCAGAGTAAGCTTCAGTTCTGAGTTAGGCGACTCAGAATCAAAATCATCTGTGTAGAGCGCTACAGTAAGTCTGGCCAATGTTGACTGCATCCACACAGTTATTTTCACTGAATCGGTAGTCGGCTGCAGTTGA
Organism: Meconema thalassinum; assembly: GCA_946902985.2. NCBI lineage: Eukaryota > Metazoa > Arthropoda > Insecta > Orthoptera > Tettigoniidae > Meconema > Meconema thalassinum. The sequence continues at coordinate 186,450,275 of OX336393.1, forward strand.
CCTGTAGATTGACAGAATGTAAGTGCAGTAGGTCATTCAATAAACTATTTTAATGAATTTGGATACCATATATATTGCAATATAGATGGAAAATAATGCATGTATAGTAGGACCTTGCTAATCTGAGAGGAGATTCCTCTAGCACCAGACAGCATTTAGTACCTGACACTTAAAAGTTCATGAAAATTCAGCTAGATGTCAGCATCATTTCGAGTGTATATCAAAGATTCCTTCAAGTATACAACAGAACAACTGTGAGAGTTTGAGTCACAAGCAGTACCCATGCTAAAGGGTGTTTTGTGATTTATACTGGTCTTGTACGAAGCATGTTTCTTAAGTTAGTACCATTTTCAAATATGGCCACTGAGGTAGTCGTTCAGCACATGCACACCCAGTACGTACATACATATGTTGGCTAGCCACAAACGCCATTGTGGAGGCATTCATCTATACTTACGTTTGTTTGTGCATATTGAAATGCCTCTGACAAAGACGTTCTTGCCGAGTGTGAAGTACGACAGATTAGTGAGGTGCATGAAGAACACACTGATTGAAGGAATGGTAAGAAAATGTCCATGACAAGGAGCATAGTGGGCGACCGTCTGTCATGATTGAAGACTTGGTGCAAAAAGTTGATGCAAAAGTTCGAAAAAGCAGACATTTTATAATTTCGTCATTATGTTATGAATTTTTCCTGAAATTTCAAGGAGAGTTCTTTATGAAATTGTTGCAGGACACTTAAATTAACAGTTGTACTCAGAATCAGAATCAATTTATTTGGCGTTAAACACTAGTGCAATAGCCATTGTCAGGTTAATAATACAAAGCAATAAAATCAAACAATCCTACATTACTTAGCCTACTTACAACAGTATATACAAACAGCTTATTATCGTTATAACAAAATGTAACCAACTTCTATTGTACTAAGTATTACACCAATCTGCTTCCATATATTCTTCCAGTGAATACCATGGATTCACCAGCAACCACTTTTGCAGCTGTTTCTTAAAGATTTTGGTTGGTAGTTGTTGGAAAGGCAAACTCAGTTTGTTAAAAAAAAAAAATTATGCCAAGAATTTCATGACTGTTCTGTGTTTTTGAATGCCAACACCATGGTACCTCTATCTGGTGTGAGTTTCTTGTGCTGTATGAGTGAACTGTTACCCGTCTGCCTGGCAATTCATGTGGATGTTTATTTTTCATATACATGAGGATATTTAAAACAAAAAGATTTATAACTGTTAGTTTGGAAGATTCAATAAATAAAGGTCTACAGGGTGTGTTAGGAGGAGCATTTGCAATAATACGGATTGCCTTTTTCTGTAATTTTAAGATATTTACAATATGTGCACTATTTCCAAAAAATATTAATCCATAACTAAAGAGACTTTGAAAGAAAGCAAAATAGGCTGTGTGTAAATATGTCGTAGGAACCTCATTTTTTAAATGACGGAGTAGATACACCACCCTTGCAAGTTTATTTGAAAGGTTATGAATGTGAGGTTCCCATGTTAATTTTGAGTCAAAATTCATTCCTAGTAGCTTAGCTTCTTTTATATCATTACTTATGTTTTTAAGACTAAATATTAAATTTTGAGTTTTAGTTTCATTTAAGTGGAATCCATTCTCACTGAACCATTTCCTAGCTTCTAGCAAGCACTGACTTGATAAATTTTGTAATTCACTTATACATTTGCTAGAACACAAAAATGTAGAGTCATCTGCATAAAGAATTGTTTTTCCAGAAACATTTACTGCTAAGTCATTCATCATAACGACAAAAAGAAATGGACCCAGAACCGAGCCTTGGGGTACACCATACCTAACTTCTAACATATGAGATTTCCTATCCCCATTCTCTACAAACTGTACTCTGTTAGATATGATTTAAAGACTTCATACTCTGATCCTTTAATTCCGTACAGTGCTAACTTTTGCAGAAGTATATCATGTGACACACAATCGAAGGCCTTGGATAGATCACACAGGAGTGCATCTACTGAGCTCCCTTCTTTAAAATGGTGCATTATGTGACAAACAAAATCATCCAGTACACTAATTGTAGATTTTCCCGGAAGGAACCCAAACTGAGTTGGTGATAGAAGGTTGTTGTTGATGAAAAATTCATAAATTTGACCAACTATAACATATTCAAAGACTTTTGACAGGATGGTTACTACAGACACAGCCCTGTAACTATCAGGTACTCACGCTGCATACTGAAGATGCTGATGGAGGTGCACAAAACCAAGTGCATAGGCAGTGCTTTGACTTTTCTTGAGCTGTACAGTAATGAAGGTGATGAGTTCCTAAGCCGAATTGTCACCAGTGACAAAAATAGGTGGCTTATGTTACTCCAGAATCAAAACAGCAATCAATGAAATGGAGACACTAAACATCAACCAAGAAAGTGCAGTTCAAGCAAACTATTTAAGCTCATAAAATCATGTTCGGTACATTGTGTTTTGGGATAGGCAGGGTGTGTTGTTTGAGGATATTTTGCATTGGGGTGACACCATAAATGCCAAGACTTATTGTGAGACCTCACGTGAATGTCATGCAATCCAAAACAAACAGTGTGGCATGCTGAAAAAGGGGATCTTTTCTTCATGACAATGCCTGCCTTCACACAACTAAAGGAATCCGAGACCTCATCACTTCATTTAGTTGGGAACAATTTAATCCTCCTCCGTATAGCCCTGACCTAGAGTCTAGTGACTACCACTCGTGCCTGCACTTGCAAAAGCATTTAGGAGGTCAGCACTACGACGATTATGATGATGATCTGAAAACAACCGTTCTGCAGAGTCTGGCACATAAGGCAGCAGATTTCAATGAGGAGGGAATTCAGATGCTGGCTTCACACCTCGTATGTGACTCAAGTGAAGTTTGGAAGGGTATTGTGCAGAATTAAGCAAGTGAATTATTACTGTATTGTGTGTAGTTGTTTAGTGTGATCTTACAGCAGATTTGAAAATGTAAATTGAAAATGAGGAGCGTTTAGTTAATGGTGATAATTTCTTTCAAAGCATGCACGTCCTGCAAGATTGGACAGTACAATGTCCTGTACTATTGGACATGTAATTAGCTGTTTTTTAAATTATTTGCAGATGGAAACACAGACATGTCAAAAGACAACAAAAATGGAAAGAGGAGAGGAACATTGTCTGAAGACAACATGAAACTGGCAGAACTAATAATTTGAGTGTTCCAACACTTTCTCAATCTAATTCAGAGAAAACTGCTCATATATTTTGTGTGGGGAAAGTTTTGAATAAGTCTGGATTCAGTGCCATACATGTAAAGGATGGAATCTGTGCCAATGTTGAAGGAGAAATATTATTTTAAAAGATATATGATATTGGAACAAGCACCCATCACTGAAGAACTTTGGTAATGTTTTGTAGAGCTATTTTGTTTTGAATAGTTGGATATGATGGTGCTCGCTTGATGAGTAAAAAATATGTCATTCAATTAAACCTTCACCATTTGTTAGAGAAGTGTGTTAATGTATTAATAATTCATGTAACATTTCTTTCAGATAATAGGGTGATAAAATAATCATTACTATTCACCCAATCTATTTGGGCACTAATGTGTTGACCGACTAAAAGCAGTTCTGTTGATTGATAGTCTAATAGCTTCTACTCTCTTTTGGTAGAGATATACAAGAATATAAACAAAACCAATTTGACCGGGATCCGAATCAACTATCATAGAAATTATTTTTATATTGATCAATGTCAAAGAACATTCAATAAGCAATGACTAAGAAAATCAACTGAATATCATAAGATATGAATTGATTTTTAAAGACTTTTGTAAAACGTTATTTTAATGTGCATCACCCATTCGATCTGGTTCCAAAATTACAAAACGGTTAACTTTTTAAACAAATTCGCCACAACAAATGATCAAGTATAATACAATTTGGGAGATCCGCCTGATCAATACACAATATTTACATATATAGGGCTATATTAAACCCATTTGGTATATGTTTCGGGGCCTATTACGATATTTTCAACGATTTATTATGGAATGAACTTTTTATTTAGACACGATACCCTGCTGGTAGTATTGTTCATAAGGACTCACAAAAGACTTGTTTTGACAAGCACTTAAAGTGCCCCCTTTTTAAAATGTTATTTTAATATGATTTTTCATCTGTCGCCTGTAACATTTTTAAGTGTCTCTCTAATTTGTCACATTCAAGTGTTTTATCATCACATCATCTTTCATGATTATTATGTTTCATTTTCATCCATTCTTTTTCATGTTAGATCTACCTTTTGTGATGTATCCTGTGATTATACTGATGATCTTTATGTTTTTGGCTGATGAAGGGGCCATCATAATAGGCACTGAAACATGTATCAAATGGGTTTAATATAGCCCTATATATGTAAATATTGTGTATTGATCAGGCAGATCTCCCAAATTTTATTATACTTGATTGTCAATCAATACGGAACCATGACTGAGTCTACTAACAACAAATGATCTCAGGATTCTCGAAGATCAATTATGCAACATAAAGTAATTGTAACAGGTCAACCATATCCTGAAATTATTATTTTTATGTGACTCAAGTCACAATCATTGACTAAGAAAATCAACAGAATATCATAGAATTTGAATTTTTTTAAGGGCATTTCATAAAAAGATTTTAATGTAATAAAACAAATTGTGTACAATAAACCATATTAATGGTTCATTACATCTTTACAGAAGCAATAAGTACGACTGATGTTAAAAACATTTTTGTGATTAATGTGCATTCTCTTTGAGAATATTTGCTGAGGAAGAACCACTGTGGTTCAAAACACGTACAAATAAAATAAAATTATTAAAGTGCTCTTTAGGCAAACAAATCCAATCTCCGATTAATTTTATGTAATATTGTAAGTCAATACAAATACAAAATCAAAATGGTCCACATTATGTCAATGTATAATTCTTAAAGTAGTTTAAAAATAAAAACATTAAACAATTTTCAAAAACCTGTTTATTTTAGGGCCATAATGTTCTTAAGACTCATCTTGCCTATTTCCTCTGTCACTTGAATCGTGTCTGTTAAAACTATTTCCAATGTTTAAAGATTGAAGTAATAGAAGTCAGTTTTTCAGTGTTGCCTAATTCTATTAAAGAAAGCTTCCCGGTCGGTCAACACAAATTGTGCCCAAATACATTACGCGGGAAACAATGCGTTCAAGAAGTAACGAGCCAGAGGCATAATTACAGAAGCCAGTACCTGTATGTTAGAAGTATTGGCCCTGGCAGTTGAGGCACTTGTCCCACTGTGACACGAGGCGGTGAATGGCTGTCTCATAAAATTCCCTGGGCTGCGATGAGAACCAGTTCCGCACCTACAGCTGGACGTGGGCGTCCGAGGTGAATCGTTGGCCCCGCAGAGCCCTTTTCAGGGGACCAAACATGGCATAATCACAGGGAGAGAGGTCGGGACTGTATAGAGGGTGACCGTGAACCTCCCATTTGAATTTCTGCAAGAGTGCCGCAACTGTGTTGGCCGTATGAGGTCCTGCATTGTCGTGGAGCGACCACGGCGGCTATGGCGTTCACTGTCACTCGGCGGTCCTGGGTAATGAGTGCATCAACCAGCTGGACGTTGTCATCGGTAATGCAGGGGGTGCCCCAGACCGGGCATCATCGGCTAACGACACCCGTCCTTCCCTGAAGCGCTTGTGCCACGCCTTGACCCTTGCAAGGGGCATGCAGTGTTCGCCGTACACTTGTGACATTTGGCGATGAATGTCCGTTCCCCCTACTCCTTCCGCTGTTAGAAACCGAACAACACCTCTTTGCTCTTCAGTTGACGCCTCCATGTCACTGTTTGCAATGCAACTGGCAGCGTTGGACGATGCATGCTGCTGCTCGCTTTGTATCGTCACGTGACGTGCATGCGTGCCCTCTAGCGACGGGCTGTGACCTCTCACGCTCTGGTCGGAACCACACCTCGTTACACACGCCACGATTAGCCGATGTAGTCACCAGTTTGCGTATTCCAGCCTCCGGCTCGTTACTTTTTGAAGGCACCTTATACATGCCCTAACATGAAAGAAACAAGATATTATTACAAAATAACATGCTATTATGTACAAAATGGGGTACTTAATTGGATGACATGTTTCGAACGTCAAACGTTCATCTTCAGATCCAGTTCATTTAGGCTTAATTAGTAATAATAATAATAATTAGTGTACGATGTTTATGAATTAAACTTATGCACAAATATTTATACAATGTTAAGATTACATAACTTTGTAAAAAAATATTTACAGACAGCATAGTTCACTACTATGGTTGTTGCATTATTATTATTAATATAGTTTAAGTATGTTGCCTGTAATCTATTGAATTATTATTGTCAATAATTTCAGGAATGATGTTGTCTACACTATTTTGTTATGTCATAAATAAACCGTTCCTATTTAAACTAGTGGCCTAATAGTATTGTATATCTCGAAGTGGTGAATACACAAATGATACACTGCACTAAAATGGATAAAATTATGTCAACTATAGTTATCTGGATTTAGAAACTGAATCCCGTTTGGTTATAAAAAAGAATTCTCCACTAATATTGTTTCAAAACACAGAATTTCTTTATCAGACACCATGTTTATCCGTTTCACATTCAACTTCATTTTGGAAATTGGTCCTAGCTGTCAAGAAAAAAAAAGTCTGTCTTCTTCTTTATTTCCCGGTTCCAGTGATCTGGGTCGGGGCGTGAATCAAGGACCTCCATCCGAGGCCTCGCCTCACACACTACCATATTTAGGCTATTTGTACGATGGGTTCGCCACACCCAAAGGTAGACAAGGGCCAATTAAGACGGAAAATTGAAAGACTCCCTAGGCCTCGGATACCCTAATACCATCGGGGTCGGAAGAGAACAAGTGTTGACCAGGGAAGGCCGACAGGAAAGATAACTGAAAAGAGCCCGGCACAAGTAAGTGGAAGCAATGCCAGACTCAGCTGGGGTTCCGTGGTCGCCAAACCACGTCCCACGAATTATGAGCCCCTGGGAGGCAAAATACTACAGGACTTTCACTAGCACAAGAATTACCTGAACTTTTCTAAGTTTTGCCTGATAATCAGTGAAGGCTTACCTTGTTCGCTGACCTCCTCCAAGCCACATGGTGTGAGAGGAGACTCGTGGCTGCCAGAACTCTCTCGGAACAGAGTCGGGCTTGTGGGAGTAGGGGTTGAAGGTTCTACCACAATTGAGGGCTCTGACTTGGGCAGTGTGTGCAGATGAAAGGCCGAAGCAACTTCCATCAATCCCAGGAGCACTCCGCCGATGAGACGCACCTACACGCAGTACAGTAAGCTTTACTCAACAGAGAAATAGAAATCTGAATGTGTAAAACTACAGCTTTTTAATATTACAAATCTATTTACCATACTCCCTGTTATTACAACCCCTTTTTACATCAATTCCAAAACATGAAAGTGTAAGTGACTAGTAGAGCCAAAGGTGGCAGAAACGGTTCGCCTTAAAATGCACGTCTTGGGTAGTGGTGAGATGATATCATCATCATCATCATCTTGTACAGTTTCCAACCCCAGGCTGGGTCTGTTTGGAACATAAGCTTCGCCACTTAGTTCTTTCTTCCCACCACCTCTCCGCTGTCACTCTGGTCCAGTCCTCGCCTCTCTTCTTGACACATTCCTCCACTCCTTTCAGCCATCTATCCCTTGGTCTTCCCCTTGGTCGTTTCTTCTGCATCTGCATCTCGTGTATCCTCTTGGGAATCTTCTTCTCATCCATTCTCTTTAAGTGTCCATACCACCTCAGTCTTGATGTCTCAATCCTACCTTGCAAGGGCTCCTCTTTCACCATTTCCCTGACCTTTTCATTCCTCACCCTGTCTCTTCTTGTTACTCCGATCCTACTTCGCAGGAACTTCATTTCACCTGCCTGTATTCTGCTTATGTCTCTTTTCTTCATTGTCCACGTTTCTGAAGCATAGGTCAGTATCGGGATATAGTAGCTTCTGTATAACACTTCCTTGCTTTTTTGTGGGACATCTTTATTCCACACTAAGCTCCTAATGCTTCTCAGAAATGCTTCTGCCTGTCTGCCACGTTCCATAATCTCTTTGTCATTTCTCCCATTTTCCTCCACTATACTTCCCAAGTACTTGAGACTTTCCTCCTTCTTCAGCTGTCCACCTCCAAGTGTTATCCCACTCATTGGTCTGTCCTTTTTCCTGGTCGTTAACAGGATCTCACATTTACTGATGTTGAACTTCCATCCGTACTCTCCCACTGTTTCTTCCCAAGCCTTCAGTTGCTCCTGAATTTTCTCCTCCTAGTTTCCCCAGACCATGAGATCATCTGCAAACACCATTGCTTTCATCTTATCTTCTCCTATCTTTCCTGCTATCCGTGTCATCACCTCGTCCATAACCACAATAAAGAGAAGGGGTGACAGCGCACTACCCTGTTTCAGGCCACTCATTTGTCTGAACCAGTCTGTTCTTTCCCCTCTAACTTTCACACAACTCACACTTCCACAATACATCTCCTTCACTCTGCCTACAGTCTCTTTTTCCACTCCCATGTTTTCCATTGCTTTCCAAACCTTCTCCCTACACACACTATCATAGGCCTTTTCGATGTCCAGGAAGGCCATCAGCAGATCCTCTCCAAATTCGTAGTGGAGTTCCTGGAGCTGTCTCACTGAAAATATGAGATCCACTGTTGATCTCCCAGGTCTGAATCCATACTGCTCCTCTCGCAATTTTCTCTCCACTTTGGCTCGTATTCTACTTTCTAATATCCCCTCATACATCTTGGCACAGTGAGGTATGAGTGTGACTCCCCTGTAATTTCTGCACTCCTTTCTGCTTCCTTTCTTAAATATTGGGACAATTAATCCTTTCTTCCAATCTTCTGGGGTCTCTTTCTCCTGCCATATCACCCTCATCACACGGTACAGCCACTGTTTCCCAACCTCCCCTGCTGCCTTCACCATTTCAACACTCACTTCATCCACACCTGGTGCCCTTCCTCCTTTCATCTTGTCTATAGCCATTTCCAGTTCTCTCCAAGTCAGGTCCTTTTCCATTCCTGTGTTGTCTTCTCCATCTTCCAATACATTGTCTTCCTCCCTACGACCATTTGGATTCAGCAAATCCTCAAAGTACTCTTGAGTACACTGTCTTGAGTGCCTCTTTGTTGTGTACCTCATTTACTTTTGACCATCCCATACAGTACTTTCTTATTTCCTCTGCTGTCTTCCTCCATCTTCTCTGTCCACTTTACCATCCACTTCTTCCTCTCCTTTGCGACAATCTTGTTTGCTTCTTTCTTCTTTATCTTATAATCTTCCCTTGCCAGATCAGTTCTTTCCTGGAACCACACTCTGAAAGCCTTGTTCTTCCTTCCCACAGCTTCTTTTACTCTCTCATTCCACCATGGTGTCTCTTTACACCGCTTTCTGTTGCTTGTTCTTCCACATACTGCCACTGCAGCTTCCACCATTGTGTTTTTGAATTGTTTTTTCCTCTTCCCCTGTTTTAGGATTGTCTGTTGGTATCCTTTCCCTTATTATCTTCTGGAATTCTTCCTTGACTTCCTTTTCCTTGAGTCTCCATACTTTGATTCTCCTTTCCTGGTACTCTGTCCGCTTGCTATCCTTAACAACTCCCAGGTTCATTACAAGTATTCTGTGGTCGCTATCTAAGGCCTCTGATGGTATTACCTTTATATCTCTGACACTTCTCTTCATTTCCCAGTCGTACAGCATGTAATCTACCAAAGATTTCTTTGTTAAATCACTGCTGTACCACGTTACCTTGTGGCTTTCTTTCTTCCAGAACCAGGAGTTGCCTACCACTAAACCGTTTCTCTTGCAAAAATCCAGTAACTTTCTCCCTTCTTCATTCCTGCTACCCCATCCTTCTGCTCCCAATACATTTTCATATCCTTGCCTTTCACTTCCTACATGTGCATTCAAATCTCCCATGACAATGATGCTCTGCCCATTCAACTGCTGTTGTAGCTCCTCCTCAAAGTCTTCCTTCTCTTGAGCTGTACATCCAACTTGAGGGGCATATACCTGGGCTATCTCCAGGCTTCTTCCCTTTACAGTTACTCTGATCTTCATGATCCTGTCACTTATTCCCTTTACCTCTTCCTTCATTCCATCTCTCACAACTACTCCTACTCCGCTGCTCCTTCCTTCACTGTTCCCACTCCAGTACAACCAGTACCCTTTCCTCAGTTCTCTGCGACCTTCTCCTTTCCATCTTGATTCTGCCAAGCCCAGTACATCCAGTTTTCTTCTCTCCATCACATCTACAATCTCCTCCACTTTTCCTGTCAGTGTCTGTATGTTTAATGTCCCAACTCGTAGTCCGTTAGCATATCCGGGTCGTCGTCGTTTGCATCCGTCCTTTCCGAGGCCTGTTCCTGGTTTGAAAGCAAATATGATATCCACTACTGGCTTGCTAGGCCTATCGTAGCTTCACCAGAGCCCCGTCAGCCGTCACTTTTCAAGGTTCCCATAGAGCCTTCACAGCGACCGTAGCGGTCCCGGGGCACACAAAGTCCCCACTGTACTTCACCCCTACAGGCAATCCCCTACTTCATGCAGTTGCCCGTCTCCCACCACGTGGAGGAGGGGTTGGACTTGTGAGATGATATGCGATAAAAATATTTCAAGTCCCCAGGTAGACAGGCGTTTACAATTAGCATTCCTTGTTAATGATTATGATTGTTGTTTTAAGGGACGGATGAACTTCCTGTTTATTTTTACAAATTTATGTTGTCGGTAAGAACCCTCCTCAGCGATTGTTGCCACAATTTTGGAATTGAATGTTGATGCAAATGAGTCCCCATTTGTTCTGGTAGCTACCAGGTAATGAGGAGTGCTCTCATATGGGTACCTTGTTAATAATGCTTCATCCCACGATGAAATTCTAACATCTGATCGGTCTACACTTGCAGAATATTTTCGAAAGTGGAGACTTCGACCAAACGCATCAAAAACAGAGGTGAGTTGCTTCCATCTCAACAACAGGCAATCCAACAGGACTCTGGAAGTGTATTTTGATGGTACACAACTTACCCATAATAAGGAACCATCATATCTTGGTGTCAAGCTAGATAGAACTCTATCATATAAATCACACCTTACAAAAGTTGCTGCAAAACTGAGGACAATAAACAATATCATACAAAAGCTTTGTGGAACCACTTGGGGATCAACCGCCACAACTCTGCGGACATCTGCGTTGAACTTGGTATACTCTGCGGCGGAGTACTATGCACCAGTATGGTTGAACAGCACACATATAAACAAAGTCGTCCAGCTAATAATACAATGCGTATTATTTCGGGAACGATCAGGTCTACACCCATCATCTGGCTGCCTGTCCTAAGTAATATACCACCCCCTCATCTGCGAAGAAAAGTTGCTTTGAGAAGAGAATACACCAAGATCATGGGAAACCCTGATCTCCCGATACATTCTGATATCCCTGACCTTGGGATCAACAGACTCCGCTCAAGACATTCACCTCCTGCACTTGCCAGATGCCTCGGCGAGTTCAACATCATTGACTCCTGGAGGAGAGATTGGCTCGAAAACGTTCCAGTTACTTGCCAGTCTATGCCTTGTATCAGCAAGACAGTTCCAGGTTTTGATCAGTCTCGTAAAATGTGGTCAGCACTCAATCGCCTTAGAACGGGGCACGGACGATGCGGAGATTCGCTTTTTAAGTGGCGAATGCTACCCTCACCAGCATGCGACTGTGGAGCACCGCGGCAAACTGTTGAACACATTAGGAAGGACTGCACAATCAGAGCATATGAAGGACGCTTTGAAGACTTCCTGTTGGCAACCCCAAAATCCAATGAATATATACAGGGCCTAGATGTTTGTTTGTAATAATTGTTGTAAATTTGTAATAATGTATTTGTATGCATGCCATATGCTAAATAAATAAATAAAATAAATAAAATCCCACGATAACCAACATTGGAACATGGCTTTTTGAGGGAGCCACTCTGCAAAATGTGCGGCACTTGAACATTCCGTTTTATCCTTCCTGAATGCCCCTCAATTCGATCAGGGGCTACACTGTGACTCACAATTAGGGGCAGAACAGCGAGGTCATCTACCCCTACTCACAATCAGTGATAAATGTCATACAGGTACATACTCCTAGGCATTTGGTCATGCAAAGACCTAGGCTCTTAGGTGCATACTGCTATCTGACAGGATTGGGAGAACCATCTAGGCCTTCCGGACAGGTTACCATGTAAGAAAACTTTTCCCTAAACAGCATGCATGTTTGACATTAGTCGATGGTTAAACCTTAAAGAGAAAGAGAAACTGAAGCAGAAGGAGCAGAAGAAGAAGATGAAGAAGAAAGAAAGAACGAAAGAAAAGAAAAGAAAAGAAAGAAAAGAAAAAAAAACAACTTTGAAAGGTACAGAATTAGTTGGATAAATTCTGCCCTCCCCATGCACAGAGGGTCTTCATAATGAAAAACTAGAGAGGTAATTAATTTATCACAGGTTTAAGACTGCTCAGTTAGTCTATTACTGCCCCCACACAAATACAAATCGGGTAAATCTAAATAACAATCATAGGAGCAACAAAAGAGCTAAAACTAACAAAACTTTTCTGATGTACAAACACTTCCAAATTATTAGTCCGAAGATTAATTCTTCGAATTTTGATGAGCTTTTATAAATGCATTTGGCCACTGAAAAGTTTTCTGATTATAATAAAATGCTTTCATAATAGCTCATCAAATTCAAAGAACTAATCTTCGGACTAATAATTTGGAAGTGTTTCTACATCAGAAAAGTGGTTGTCTGAGCAGCTCGTAGACATTCCATAATTTCAGATAAGTCTCCATATCAGATCTTTCAACACATTAATAGCTAATAGACAAATACTATTTGTATGTCGTAGTTCTAGCTATTTACCATCATCACAGCCTAGTATTCGTAAGTAATTTCCACATATAGACTAGATTTCAGATTAATTCTTAGGAGCTCATATATCATAGTGCTGCCAACATGATTCCATGCGTTCTTATTGGTTCAATGTTTAACTGCATATAACATCCATCCTAAAAGAAATGGATTTCTTCCAAAATTGGCACATTTATAGATCATGTTTCAGATTAATTTTAACAGTCCGTGCATGCCAAAATAATTATACGCATGCTAATAGGTTCAATGTTTAACTGCATGTAACGTCCATAACTACAAATGGATTTCATCCAAGTTTGTATGTGCGATGTATGCTTTATAGATATCACTGCATATTATAAGAGCTACCAACTGGGTATTAACCCTTTAAGGAGTATTGTCATTCTGGAATGTCACAATTTCACAACTTTTGAGGAGTAAGAGTATAGGCCAAATCAGGACCAAAATTAGTATTAAAAAAAATTATTGCTTTTTCAATTTATGACAGTTCTAATTAAACATAGTGTTTACATACCAAAAACATGTTTTAGGCTCAACACACCCTAAAATACAACACAATTTGAGTAATCTTGAGATTCTACAAACCAGGGCTCTAAGGACAATGTATGGATTTCATTGTTTATACCCTGTAGAATGTACACTGAAACTAATATATTGCCTTTGAAACTGCTTGTATCTTTCAAATCCACTTTAATTATTTATAAAATATTGCATAGTCTCATGATAACTAACATTACATTCTCTTTCGTTAATGAAATTCACATGCACTGCACAAGACAAAAAAAAAGTTACATGCAGTCAGCAATAGAACGACTAAATTTGGAGTCAATGCACTGGAGCACTCGCTCATCTCTGTATACAACCATGTACCACTTGATCTAGCAAGAATCTCTAAAATTGGACCATTTCGTGAAAAATTGAAAAGGTACTATTTGCTGACTCTGGTGATACCACATTCTTCAAACGTTTATGAGTACTAATTGTATTATATCTTCAAAGCATCAGAATGCTCGTTTGTTTATACTCTCATTTTCTCTAATTATATAGTAACACTTTTTCTTTATTCACGTATTGTGAAACTATAAAGTGTCAAAAGCATCGCTTGGAATACACTTCAATTGCATATTTGTACCTTCTTCTTCTTATGATGCCGTCTCCCTCCGAAGGTTGGCGATCCAATTGATTTTGATTACACGTGAAACGGCAGCATGAAAGATTTCTATCGACGTATGTCCATACCACCGCTGCAAGTCTTTCATCCAGGAATTTCTCCGTCTTCCCACAGATCTTTTCCCATCAATCTTCCCTTGAATGACCAGCCGGAGAAGTTCATATCCTTCACCTCTCATGATGTGCCTGAGATAGCTGAGCTTACGCTCCTTGATGGTCGTGAGAAGCTCTTTCTTCTTGGTCACAATGTTGAGGATTTCATTGTTTTCTTTTCTACCTGAGATATTTGGAGTATTCTTCTGTATAAGTACATCTCAAAAGATTCAATCCGCTTCTCCAGTAATGGGCTGAGTATCCATCCTTCGAAACCATACAAAAAGACAGGAAAAACATAGCAACGTAACATTCGAACTCTGAGCTGAAGTTTGAGTTCTCGGCTGGTGAATAAGGTCCTCATGGTATTGAACATATGTTTCGAATGTCCAATCCTGGATAAGATTTCACTCTTTGAATCACAATGCTGGTTCACTAAAGTTCCAAGATATTTGATGGCAGATACTTGTTGGACGATGGTGTTGTTGATGTGAAGGGAGGCCTGTTTTGGTGTTTTCAAGAACACAATCAGCTTGGTCTAGTTAATATTCAAGGATAAACCATAGGTTTCACTGGTCCTCACGATATTGTTTATAATAATTTGAAGATCACTAGGGTTGCTGGCTACCACAATCGTGTCATCAGCAAATCGGATGTTATTAATGACATGCCTAGATTAACATCTTCAATAGCCTCTCTGAACACAGCTTCAGAGAAGATGCTAAAAAGGAGTGCGGACAGGACACATCCCTGGTGGACACCTCTTCGTATAGCTATGTCCTCAGTAGTAGTTCCTTCTATTTTGACCTCTGCCGTTTGATTTCAGTACAGATGGGTAATTATACGAAAATCACCAACATCTACGCCAGTAGATTTTAAAATCTCAACGAGTTTGCATGAGATACGCAATCGAAAGCTTTTTGGTAGTCGATGGAGCAAGCATGTATAGTGTACTGTACATGTATTATAAATTAGCCTATGTATGAGGCATGAAAGTCTTCTGCACACAATACTGGAGGGCAATGTGGAAGGAAAGAACTGTAGAGGTAGACCACGGATAGGATACATAAAACAAATCATTCACGACAAGGGTTGTGATAATTGCTTGGACTTGAAAAGACTAGCCACAGACCGGAGTTCATGGAAAGCTGCTACAAACCAATCTTCGGATTGAACACCACAGAAGAAGAAGAAGAATGAACTATGTACTGTTCCCCACGACAGAGCTCTGCTCTCGGGAATCTATGATGTCTGTGCTAGCGTGTGTATTCGTAAACCAGGTAGGATTTGGGTAGGAAGCGGCCATAGCCGTACGGTAGGTACCATCCCGGCATTTCCCTGGAGGAGAAGTGGGGAAACCATGAGAAACCACTTCCAGGATGGCTGAGTGTACCCCGTATCAGCCCTCAGACCAGAATTAAATTTCTCAGCAGAGTTGGGAATCAAACCTGGGCCTCCACGGTGACAGTCTCGATTGGTAGACCATGCAGTGGACACTGATGAAGCACATGCTGACATAATGATAAATACAATAAGATTTGCGACAGATGAAAGAAGTGTACCTTAGGGTGTGGCGAACCCATCGTACAAATAGCCTAAATATGATAGTGTGCGAGTTGAGGCCTTGGATGGAGGTCCTTGATACACGCCCTGACCCAGATCACTGGAATTGGGAAATGAAGAAGAAGAACAAAGAAGTGTAATGCCAAGGCAAAATTCTGTACTTGGCCCGGAAATTGCGTATCAGCTGTATCTTGTACATACTGTAGCTATGATCAGCCTATAGAGTTGATGAGAAGCGATTAAACAGAATGACGACTCACCTGAGGTTCCGACACGGACACACTCACGGGTGTGGTGTCTATGTGAACACAGAAGCCTAGTGACGAGACAGTTGTCTGATCGCTCTGGTACTTAGTGGATATCCCAACAGTAGCAGTGGCAGACACAGGCTTGAGAAAATTGAGCTGTCTTCCATTCTGTATGGTGTACAGGCTCAGGTCTGATAGAGTGAGACCCCATGGGAAACTCACTTTACCTGGAACAAGGACAACCACCCATCACTCTCTGTGTTGGAAACTAGCTTCTTGTGCTCTGAGTACAAAAGGCTGGAAAAACAGATAGAGAATACTAAAAAAATGTTGAAAGTGGCTGTTGGTTCATTCCCATATATCTGAGGGGTTTTCCAACTTGACACAGGCTAGAGTAAAATGTAGCTTTTCACCGATGTCTCAATCTCATTCATGGCTGTGATTATATGAAAAATACTGAGGTGTGGATAGTGTTTGAGCCGATTGGTTTCGACTCACAATACTTCGCCTGCCCCCCCCCCCCCCCCCCAATGTGTGCCTTCCCCCCCCCCCTCTTCTGTCGGCGCCACTGGTCACTAATAGTGACTCATTTCAAAAATCGAGAAGAAGACATAAACATTTTAAAACAAATTATTTTTAATGGGAAATATATTAAGAAAATTATTCCGGTCTATATTGAATGACTGTAGCCATTGTTGACCGTTTGGTCAATTATTTATGTGTTGGACTGTACTGAAATTTGGCGCTTTTAATTCAAACTAATCTTAAGACTGGATAGCCAATCATTGGTGTACACATCAATGCAAATTGTGTTGCCAATTTAACTTTGGTTCAGAGTATGTTTCGGCCATTTAAATAGTAAAGAAAATTAATTCCAAAGGTTGGCAATAAAACTAGTGCCAGACGTTCTTCAGTTGTTATCTGCTTAAAATGTGTTAACTGCACATGCGCAAAATGGTGGCCGTATTGTCGTGAAGCCAAGCGCAAACAATTGCAAAAAGACTTAACCATGTGAACTTGAGGAGTGAAGACGTAGCTTGTGGTCGGCCTCTGAGCCACTACAAATGTTCAGGCCGGATAAAAGGTAAAACTTGTAATTATGAACTGTAGGAACTCGGGGCTGATCAAAGGAAATAACTTTCGAACATTCTTGGAAAATGTCATTTTAAGCTGCAAAATCTTAATAGGTCAAGTGTTGTTTGGCCGGCAGCATGAATTTGCTTTCTGTTCCAAAAGGGACGCTATCCTTGTTTATGCCAAGGCGTTTTAATTAGATGTGCTAATTTACTGATTTCATATTTTATAGGCCTATTATAATTGGTCTAAGATTATTTTATTTTTCTTTACACGCCTTCTCTTATTTCGAAAGCAGCGAAAATGCACTTGGTTAATATCATCTTTCGAGATGTGTTTCGTTTTATTTAAAATATTCTCTGGCTGCTAACGTGAAAAATTAAATGCATCAAAGATTGTAATTGGCAGGGATTTTGGTTTGGGTAAAAGCTTAATAGTTTAAATGTAGCAAACGGTCCCTTGCTTTTCGTTTGTCAGAGGTGGCAATTTAAATGGTCTAGCATGACCGCATATTTTCAGCACCAATGTTGTTTAAAATTCATTTTTGGAAATCCATTTGAAAGTATGTAAGGATTAATTGATTGGAAAAGGTTTAAAAGAATTTAATGATGTAAATGTGATGCAGTTGGTATTACAGCGTTGCCACTTAATTAATTAGGGTTAATTGTTGGCCTCCATTTTATTATTATAGTAAGAGTGCATTTTAAGTGTTCCCTCCCTCAGCCATCTGGCATTGTATTTTAATCCCTTGGAGAATATATTTTCTATTTATCTTATTTTTCTGAACCCATGTTTTATTTGTGTTGTGCATCTAGAATGATACTTAAGGTAGCTGGTCAAGACCACATCGGACTCGGGTTTCCAAACCCACCCTCCACTCTTCTTTTAATTTATCGGTAACAGTTTGGTAGCTTGGGTAGACTAACCCAAACCCATCCTTACCCCGGTAACATATTGGTAGCAGAGCGTGGTTGCGATTTTCTGTAACTGGCTGTCTGGCGTTGTTCTGTTGCCATAGTAACGAGGTGGATTATCTTAACTGGGTTCAGGAAGCAAGAAGGAGTAACTTAAAAGTTAATTTAATAAGTTAGGTAGGGGAATATTGGTATTCTTGCTAATATGTGGTTTCTTGATTTCATGGTTGTGAATGGACAAAGCGTTGCAGGCATTCCTCAGTGCGTGAACGCACTGAAGATGAGTCAAGTTCAGTTTTAATACTGGCACTCAGGAGCATGGGTCTCTCTGTGAACATGGTAAAATTGGCTGTTGGATTAAATCTATTGTCACACTCTGTGATATTCCGTACTACAAGCTGCTTCCAAGGTAGGATCAAACAAGTGCAGTAGCTATTTGATTTTAATAGTAATGACATTATCTATGCACAGTTGTTGACTAAAGTGCTAATGGCTAATCGTTCTGTGTTCCTGTCAAGTTAAGTGATGAAAGTGATCTATCATTCATGTGTTGAGTTTTCATGTGCTGAAAATCTTCTGGCATAGGTGCCCTGTGATTTATGAATTGGTATTCGTTCGGGCTGTGTTGCCGATGAAATTTAAGTGAACTAAATAGTAAATTGATAGAGATGAAATTCTGTGGGAAGCAACTGTCGCAGATAATTACCGTCATCAGTTTGATTGTTGTAGTGTCTTGTGACATGTTGATAAGTGAAGCTTTCAGTGAACGTGCAGGTGAACGAGTAGTGTACTGTGAGTACATATAAACAGCAGTGTCGAGCTGAAGCATTTTCTGGTGTGGCGAATCAGCGAGTTTTAATAAGATTTACTTGGTCGAGGTTATGTTGTTTCATCAGCTGGTGTAAGTTGTGAAGCCCCGTTGAGTTAGGTGAGTTGTAGTTGTGGATGCAGTTGTTTCATGCGATGTGTGGTCGAGATTTAATGAAGCAGAATGCATTTATAAGAAAAGGTGATAATTGATTGGTCAGTCGATATTTTAATATTCAGTCGGTGGATAGAAAATTTGTTGACATTTTATTTCAGGTTAGGTTTTGAGAATTGATTATTTGGAAGAGCAAGTAACGTACCTGGATTACATGAATGGTTGGTGTCAGTGTACGTGTGCTTGAGTGAGTGAGGTTAGGACATATTCAGAATGCCAATGGAGCGGTTGGTGGTGTGTGAACGAGGAAGTGATAACAACCTAGCGGGAGTAATCAGTCTCTGATCTCGTAAGATTCTGGTACTCTCAGTGAGGGTTTGTGGTGCCGATATTGCCATGCTCACCAGACTCTTGATGTCGTTCGGACTGGTGATGTTCGTACATCACATTTTAGTGTTTGAGGGTAAATTTAATTTATTTTTTATTTTTGGTATGTTGAATGTTTTATTGTTGGTACTTGGTACTCGAATGAGTACTTGCTCGGGAGTGTTTTGTTGTTGTGCCCGCTGTACTGCTTGTTGGTACTCTTTAGGGAGTTTTGTTTTGTCAGTTGTACTGCTTTGTTGGTACTAATTGTGTTTTGTTTTGGAGTTAGTATTCTTGAGTGCATTAAATAGTGTTGTTTTGTTTTTACTGTGTTGGTATTCTTCTGAGTATTTGCGATTATTTTGGTTGTTGTTGTTTTAGTGTTTCTTGGTTGGTACTGCGCCCGAAGAAACCCATCAGTACTTAAATCCACAGCTCGATAAAGGATTGCAGACATGTAAATTACCCAGCTCACAAACTCACCATGCCTACTAAGTAAAATTGGGAATTTCAGGAACATACAGGATAAATATTATTCGTAAAGAAAATAGTACTACTGGCCAAGGTACACATTTCTACTATCATTTACATTTAGAGCAAATCGAGAAACTCCAATCTCGAGGGGCGATAATGTCTAATCTATAGTGAGCGCCTGTATCTATACCTCGTAGTACTATTTTCGACGATGACGACAATGAAAACGGTATCAGCTTAGATAAAAGTTGACTGAGTCGCTAAAAAGCGCCAGCCGTTTATTATGCTAAAAACAAGTATAAAAAACTGGCTTCCTCCCTGAATATTGTGTCTCCCTGACACTTCAACAAAAATAACTCCAAAAATAAATTTGCCCGTGGCACTGATACAGTAAGGAAATGTGAAACGGCGTGATACTAAGTATTACCCTACTTTGTACAGATCCGCTTCAACTCTGAACCGTAGTTCCATATCTAATCAAAAATTATTCATGAACTATGTGCATATATACATCCCTTTATGATTCTCTCAAATTTTATACTTTATAATGTCAAAAAGATTAAATTGTCTTCCTCCAATAAGTCTTTCATCTACTCAACTTTCTTAACCATCAAATACCAAACATACACCGCAACTATCGTGTTGAAAGTAATAAATACTCGTCTTAATCAATTGAACATAAGTGACAAACATTTAAGCTAAGCACTGTTCTTTTTTACCTTTTATCTATTTATCATGAAATACTGAAATAAGTTCTGAAATTCTTTACTGTGTTAATAATTTTCTGATAAACGTGAATACTAGAAGTGCACGGCATTAACCTTCGTTCTCACACTCCTCTTCCATAATTATACAACAATTACTTTCTCTCTTAAACACCTTGTACAGAATCTTCCTTTAATACACTCACATAACTTCACAATCATTGCAATCAATACTAGAAAAACTTAGAGACTCCTCAGCCTCCCTTCGTAAAATTACGTAACTCCTTTTACGTTTATATCTCCTTAATTTGCACGGTAATTCAACTATAAACTTCCACTTCAATACATATACTTCCTAACTTTAACATTCTTCTCTACATCCTGATATAACTTCGCCTCGTGCTTATAATTCCATTTCTGCAATAAATCTCTGTACTTTTCACTTTCTGATCACCCTGTGATTTAACTTTGTTAACTTTCTTTTCCACGTGTTTAAATTCAGCTTTACATTTTATTACAACTTTTCAAGAAATATCAGTAAATATTCATATTCTTAACAAAAGATATAAGTTTGACTTCTTTCCATGAATATATTTGTTTAACAAATTCATCTATGCTTTTTAATGCTCTAAATCTCATTAGACATATGTGTATAAGTTTTTCGTAATACTATCGTTCATAATTAATAGAAAATAATTTCTGACACTCGAATCAACATCATGAGTTGTCGAAATATTCTTTACACTTCGTGACGTTACTTCTTAAATATGCTGTACTTATATTTGCTCCAATAAACTTCATTTTTACTTCAATTACAATTTTACTCCTTCTTTAGTTCGTTCAACGTTCTATTCCTTTTAAATAGTTCACTCTATATTCTTTTAAATAATTTGCTTTACATTCCTTTAAACAATTCGTTCTATATTCCTTTAAACAATTTGTTTTATATTCCTCTAAACAATTCATTCTATATTCCATCGCTGCGATAAAACAGATTTAATTAAATTAAATCTAACGCAAATATGAAAAATACTACATGATTTTACTTTGATATAACTTTAGTGTTAATAGCATCATCATGCCAAAATTTCGTACAAGTGACTGAAATTTTCAAGAACAAGACAAATAACTCCGAAGAAAAATACGAAAAATTACTATAACAAGATCTACACAAATTTAATTACTTTGACAAAATTATACGATTTAAATAATGCAGTTGAAAAATACTGTTGAAAAATAATGCTGTTAAAAATAATGTTAATAAATATGCTGTTGAAAAATAATGCCGTTGGTCAATTGGATAATCACAGAACATAACTACAATTCTACATGATAAAAGACAATTTCTTCACTACCTTGAGTTGGCTTCTGGTCTGGAAAATACCTGCGTCTCGCCTGCCAAACCAAACGTGTCGTGGATTCCATAGCATCTCCCACACCTATGAAGACCGGTTTGTGACAGAACCAGCTGGCCTCGTATCCCAATAGAACAAGGTCGATGCTGTCCGTGGTGAATGACCTCACCGTGAAACAGCTCGTTCCGCCAGCTCTCCGTCCCTCGTACACAGCAAGTAGTCCGGCTTCGACTCTCCATCTCTTCAGAATAGACATCTGGTTTCTTCAGAATAGACATCGGGTTTCTTCAGAATTGACATCGGGTTTCTTCAGAATAGACATCAGGTTTCGGTAGAATACTGTCGTTTATGCAAGCGTTTTCGTATTTCAAGATGTGTTAAAACTCTCGTAGAAAAGTATAAGTTTTGTTCGGTGATGTTGCGCGTTTCGTAGATATTCTGTTGCGCCTTCATGTTAGTGAATTCTGGAATTCAACTGTACATCTTTGTAGTCTCCACTTCCCTATGCTTTAGCTTAGCACATGGTAATTCTCATATCTCTGATAATATAATTAAAGACTTCCCCATTGCTGACTTCTAACTTGCATTTTCAATGTAATGTTCAAATATACGTTCACACGTAGAAATACTGACTATCTTCTTGTCGAAATGTTTCAAGCTATGTGGTACAACTTTGCATAAGCACTGCAATATTTGGTTATACTGTTCCGTTCTGCTTTATAGATGTAGCTTGCTCCTCAAGTTACAGTAAGTTCTGGAATTGCACTCTTCTTTGCTTCCAACTTTAATGAACCGTAGCACTTTTATAAGAATACTCGTTTCTGCTCGAGGTCTTGACTCGTTCAAATCTCAAATTGGAAAGAACTCTCTCGTCCGGTTCTCCACACTCCTCAAGTTCCAGTCTCTCTGCCTCCCCTCTCGTGGTGTGACGTAACTCCTACCACCTCTCCTCGCTTCAGTCCGCAGTTTGACCTTCGTCTCTTCCCCTCTTTCATGACGTAACTCTCGCTTCAAGTGGCGTGATGTCTCTCGTAATATGGACCTCCCACATTCATATAATGGAATACATGTCCATCTTTAAATCATTCCTACTTCCTTGCCTTTTATAAATGCATAAGATCTATAGAATTTCACTCATTTCCATACAGTTTTTCCCATATTTCTCAAATTTTTAATAAATAAAAATTTTCATCCACTCATTTATTTTCTGGGGTCTTGGTTCATATCCAGATCGGTTCTTGGGTATTTACCTTAAATAAATTCTGGCGCATTTCCCCGTTGCTAATTTAAAGTAAAGTATAGCCTGTATTTTCTTTAATACCAGTAAATTTCTCTGTTCTTGAGACTGAATTTATTTATTTTACTGTATCTGTGGGTAAAATCTTTTCAATTTGGAATGGTTGAATTTTCCAATGGATCTGTTATCTTCAACTCTTACAATTTTATAGCAATTGTTACCGTAGACTGTATCTACTTTGAACGGTCCTCTGAAAAGGCTACTGAATTTGATATACACTTTCTTCAGTACGTCAGCTTTTACTGGAATCCTGACTAATACAAGGTCACCTTCTCGTAGCGGTCCACTGAATCTCTTCCCTTCTAAACGTTTTAATCTCTTCTCAGCCGCTTTGTTCAACTGGATCCTCGCTTCTTCGATTCTCTGGTCCATCGGTGGTTCGTTATCTTCCGGAATATTGAAGATTCCGTTCCATGGTCGTACGGGTTTCTCTTCAAAATGCAACATGACTGGAATATCGTTGGTGCTCTCATGTCTCGTGTTATTGATGCAAAATTCCACTAGTGGTACAATCTTCACCCAATTCGCATGATTATCTGCACTATACAAGCGAATGTACTTTGAAAATTCAAGCATTTTTCTTTCAATAGGATTCGTCTCTGGGCTTCGAACTGATGAAAATAGGTGAACAATATCCAACCTATCCATCGCTCCCTGAAATTCTGCAGAAGTGAATTGCGTTCCATGGTCTGTTAAAAGTCTCTCTGGTTTTACCAACTTTGGAATAATGTTCCTCTCCAGGTGATATAAAACATTCCTCGTTGTTGCTTTCTGCATGGGATTAAGCCAGTGGCGGCTCGTGACTTTGTGGACTGGGGGTTCAATGGCGGACCCTTAATCACTACAAAGATAAACAGTATACATGTGGTACCTCAAATTTCGTATAGATAGTTATGAACATTACAATGAGCGATTTCAATCACAGTGAGTTCAAATCATTCGCCTCAACCAGAACTTGAACCCTGGATCATCATTATTAGTGAAGATCAAAGTTTTCTGTCTCTATCTCTCTCTCAAACACACACACAATCACGCACCTGTATGACTGGCTCCGTCTGGTAATGAGCCTGGTTAAGAACATGCAACACTTCAAATCTTACAGCAATCGAGTATCAGATTGAAATGGCTCACAAAATGAAGAATGGATATACTTATAAAAGGTAAAGGTAATTTAGAAGGAAACTAGTCATAAAAGGAATTTAGATTGGCACAAAATGTAGTTTAGGTTCAAATTACTTACAAAATGCCATGTAGATTCGAAATACTCAACAAAATGCAATTGAAATTTAAAATATTTACAAATTGCAATTGAAATTGAAAATACGTACAAAATGCAAGTGAGGTTCAAAATACTTACAAAATGCAATTGGAATTGAAAATACACACTACAAGTGAGATTGAAAAAGGCCGTTTCAGATTCCAATTACTCTCACAAAGTGCAATTGAAATTCAAAATACTTACAAAATGCAATTGAATTTGAAAATGGTTAAAAAATGTATGGTAGATTCAAAATACTCACAATATGTGGAAGCCCGCGATTCAAAATACTGTACTTACGAAATGCAATTGAGATTGAAAATACTTACAAAATGGAGTTTAGGTCGAAAATACTTGCAAAGTGCAATGTAGATTGAAAAAACTTACAAAATGTGGTTGAGTGAAAAAAAAACTCACAAAATGTAATTTAGAGATACCGGGAGCCAATTCATAAAAACAGGTCAGGAATCCTGAAGAGAAAAGGAACTATAATGAAAAGAAGGCTGATCCCACGAATAATGAGGGATCAGGAAAGGTGAGAGAAGGGCCAATGGAGGCGGGAAAGGAAAAGACTCCCGAGGCCTCGGATACCCTAATACCGTCGGAGTCGGAAGACAACAAGAGTTGACCAAGAGAGGTCGACAGGAAAGAAGACAGTGAGGAGCCCGGCAAAAGTAAGTAGAAGCAATGGCGGACTCAGCTGGGGTCCCGTGGTCGCCAACCCACGTCCCACTAGATGTGAGCCCCTGGAGGACGCGGAAAAAATAATCGAATTACACAGTCACTAATTTCACGCAGTTAATAGGCACAAGGAAATACTGAAAGTGATTTACGTTCCAGCACTTGACAGTGTGACTAACTTAAACCTGAGAAAATAGTGGAACTACAGTAGTGAGTTGGATAACTCCGGAGCGTAACAACTAACAAGACACCTTCTTCCGCTATTTTATTGGTATTATTTCAATCTAACTGAATCGTTTATTTAATTAGCCTTCAAATGCAATAAATACCTAGGTAGTTTACTTTATATAGATAAATTCATGGATAAATTACGGATGCATATAAACAGTCTAATGTGGCAGCCATGAAATACCCTTTCAAAGGCGCCCCTGGTGAGCACTTTCGCTGTATGTTCACATTGGCCGCATTTATTTTACAAACACGTCAAGAGATGGCGGAGTGTATCTTTTCCGCAACCTTGAAGAGCTTGTGTCGCTGGACTAGTGAACGAATTCAGATATCTTATTGCGCATGCGTGTAGGACGGATACAAGTTTGGCTTGTATCCACTGTTCCCTTCCCTTCTAACCCCCGCTACATGGCCCATGCCACCACTCTACCTTACTCGCCTATTCTCTGCAGGAAAGATTGGCCAAGACGGGGGGTTCAAACTAGATCTTGCGCCGGCTTCACTTCCTCGCGCTCGTTAACTGCATTTGAACTCCGCGCTGTTTTCTGGCAAATATTCTGTTACGTATAGGGACAAAATGCTAAATATATTGTCAAATTTAATGGGGGTTCATTGCGCCATTGCGCTATAGCAAGAACCGCCACTGGATTAAGCATTACAATTTTGGAGAATACATCCATTGTAACTAACACATACTGGTTTCCTCTGTCTCCTTTAGGTGCAGGTCCAAAAATATCCTGACTAAACAATTCCAGTGGTTTCGTAGGAATAATTGCTTTAGGTCTCTCCTTCAATAGTTCAGAATTATATTTATTTTTCTGACACAGTTCACAAGATCTGATTACTATGGTTATGGATTCTCTCATATTAGTTCATTTGGAGTGCTTGTCGAAGAAAATGATGACTTTCCTCAAGAAGAAAAGAAGAAAGTGATAAAGAGAAAATCCAGGAAGATGCGGATATTTGCGGATAGCCACGGGCGAGATGTAGCAGCAAGCGTTTTGGAGAGAAGCCGAGAAATGGAGGTCACTTCGACAGTGAAGCCAGGAGCTCAGATTGCAGAAGTCACGAACGGGATGATAGGAGAGTGTGCGTCCCTTACTGCAAAGGACTACGCAGTGATCATCGCTGGAGCAAACGACGTCTATAGAAATGAGAGTAAAAAGGTAATCAAAGATTTAAAGGGTACATTGCCATCCATGCAAAAAACAAATGTCATTATTGTAAACATTCCGCAGAGACACGATTTAATTCCCAAGTCATGTGTAAATATAGAAATAGAGGCTACAAATGGAAAAATTCATAAAATTTGTAAGAGTTTTCCAAATGTCCAAATTGTAGATGTAAGTAAATTAGACAGGAAGTTCCACACTCGGCATGGCCTACACTTAAATAGATTAGGAAAAGAGTATCTTAGTGATGAAATCTGCAAAATTGTAAATTCAAATGGTAAGAATAATTCGACAGTAATATCATTAGAGTGGAAGCAGGGAAACTGGTAGAAGAAGCCAAACGTGAGGTTTGGCATTCACATCTTTTGAAGTCAAATTTAACGGAGTGCAACAATGGTATTTCGGATTTGTCTAGCAACAATAATAATAACAATTATGATAATAATAATGTAAATAAATCACCAACACAAGCTTGCAAAAGTAACAAATTTAAAATTTACCACCAGAATGTCCAGTCTCTTTATAATAAAATTGATTACATAAATCTAATGCTTAAAAATGAACTTAAAGACATCTCAGCACTATGTATTTCAGAACATTGGCTGAAAGAGGAACAACTTGAATTAATTCAATTCCCAGGGTTTATACAAGCTAGTAAATACTCTAGATCTAATATTAGCCATGGTGGTACTTGCATCTTCTTAAGAAATAATTTAGATCATGAACAGATAACAGCTTATGATTATCTAATTATGGAACAGGATTTTGAATTCTCTGCCGTAAAAATTCAGCAGTTTAAGTTAATAATTGTATGCGTATACCGTTCTCCGTCAGGAAAGTTTCCTCTATTTATAGATAAACTAGAATTGTTACTCAATAACATGAGCAAAGTAAATTTCGATATAATAATTTGTGGGGATGTAAATGTGGATTTCTTAAAACTTGATAGAAATTGTGAATTATTAAACCAGTTACTAATTTCCTATGGACTGAAACCTACAGTAAATACACCAACAAGAATAACAAAATTTAGTAAAACCACTCCTGATCAAATTTTTATAAATACAGATAAATATCACCATTCAATAGAAGTCTATTGTCCGGGTTTTAGTGACCACCATGGACAAATACTGAGTTTTGAAGTATCCGAAGTAATCAATAATAATGATAATGGAGTAAAATCAAAGTGCAGGTCATTCACTGAAGCAAATGTTACATATTTCAATGACTTATTAAATAAGGAAACATGGTCAGAAATTTATGAACTAGAAAATGTAAATGATAAATTTAATGCATTTAACAGTACCCTAAAACACTATTTTGAAATAGCATTCCCCTTTAAACGAAGAACTGTTCAAAATAACAAAACTAGCAATTGGATAACAACAGGGATTATAAATTCATGTCAAAGAAAGAAATTTCTACACAAATTATATAAACAATACCACACAACACCTGAATTCAATTTATACTACAAAAAATACACTAGCATATTAAATAAGGTAATAAGACTAGCAAAGAAAATGCATAATGATAATTTTATTTCCCAATCATCTAATAAAAACAGGGCTATGTGGTCCGTAATAAAGAAAGAAACTGGAAAATATGCTAAAATACAAAGGAACATTACACTGACCAGAAATAATAAAGTGATTAATAATCCAGAGGAAATAGCAAACACTTTTAATGACTATTTTCTGGAAATTCCGCAAAAATTATTAAATAAATCACAGGTAAATACACTAAATTCTAATAATAAAATAAATATATGCAGTGATTCTTTATTTATAAATCATGTCACAAGTGAAGAGGTAAGAATAGTTATAAAAGAGCTAAAAAATAAATTCTGTGCTGGCATTGATGGCATCCCTGATGCAATTTTAAAGAAATGTGCCGAAAATATAATAAATCCACTTACGCACTTAATAAACAGTTCAATTCTCTCAGGAACTTACCCGGATATTTTGAAGTTATCAAAAGTAATTCCAGTGCACAAAAACGGTTCAAAAGATGAATTAGATAACTATCGTCCTATTACCTTACCAACTGGTATTGCAAAAATTGTGGAAAAAATTATGTATAAGAGACTGATAAGTTTCATAGAAAAAAATAAAATATTATCAAACTCACAACATGGATTTAGAACGGAAAAATCTACACAGACAGCAATTTACGAATGTAGTAATAGTATACTGAAATTAATTGACAATAAGGAACATGTAACTGGCCTATTCTTGGATTTATCGAAAGCATTTGATGTAGTTGACCATAAAATCCTCCTTACCAAACTAAATCAATATGGTGTTAGAGGTCTAGCTAATAAATGGATAGAGTCTTACTTAACAGGGCGTAAACAAATAGTAAGCTTGAGACACAAGGATGATGGAACCAAATTACTTAATGAAACATTGTCCAATGAGGGAATTATTGAATTTGGAGTACCCCAGGGATCGGTTTTGGGCCCACTACTCTTTCTTCTATATATCAATGATATAACACAGAACGTTCATTCACATAAGGAAATTTTGTTTGCGGACGATACAACACTCGTAATAAAAGGTGAAACTAAACAGGTCATACAGCAGTCTGCTGACTCCGTTACAGGAGAGTTAACCAAATGGTCACAAGATAATCGCCTCATAATAAACTATAAAAAGACAGTATGTCTAAATTTCCACACTATACAGAATAGGAATCCTGCGATGCCCAATATAACATTAAATGGTCATCAAATAGAAAATAAATCAGAAACAAAGTTTTTAGGACTATGGATACAACAAGACTTGAAATGGAATAAACATATACAATATCTGAATACTAAACTGAACTCGATGTGCTTTGCGTTACGTATTTTGAAAACCTGCACTAGCATGCACACATTAAGAAATACTTATTTTGCTTATTTCCATTCATACTTAAGATATGGGATCATATTTTGGGGTATGTCGCCAGATGTACCAAGCACGTTTAGGATACAAAAGAGAGCGATTAGAATTATGGCAAATGTAAACTCGAGAGAATCATGTAGACCTCTGTTTAAAGATTTAAACATTCTCCTACTGCCCTGCATATATATCTTTGAAAGTATTATGTTTTTTAAAAAGAATTTAATGAATAAAGATGTTTTTCTTAAAACAAACAATGATGTTCATAGGCATAACACAAGACAAAATCAAAACATTCATATTTCACACACACACACAAGCATATATCAAAAAGGAACTTTTCACACTGGAGTTAAATTATACAATAAACTACCCCAGTATATAAAACTGGCCCCAAAAATAAAAACCTTTGATAGAATGTTGAAAGCTTATCTGCAGTGCCATTGTTTTTACTCAGTAGTTGAATATTTTAGCGTATAGGAGTGATGGAATCTATAACTATATTTTACTTTTTTAATTTAATTTTAATACCTAGCTGTATGTTGTTGTATTTATAGAATTAAGTTTTCATATTATGATAATAGAGTGAGGTGTAAATAGTTGTGCAATAAGATTGTATCTATTAAGATTTGCTATTATAATAAGTTATAAATAGTTATAATCTTAGTAATATATACCTGTTAGTTCTTTTATTTTATGCATGTAAATTCTGACGTGTCCTATATCAAAATGTATTGAATGCATGTATTTGATCAAATGGAATTAATAAAAATCTATCTATCTATCTAGAACTTTTCTAACATGGTATAGTATGTTTTGTCAACTCCTCCGTGGCCTATACTTTTGTGTACTAACCAAATTAGTGGCACAATAAGTTCTGGTGGAATAGCAACTCGTACTTTCGTATGTCTGGCATCAATGTATTTACATACAGTTTCTCCCACGAGAATATAGTGTCTAGCTTTCCTTCTTGTTTCGAAGTATGAGGCGTGTCTCCTTGTCATTCTCCCTGACAAAAATCTATATATGTTCCTGAATGGTGCATGCTTCTTTTGAAAAAGAGGAATTCTTCTCAGTTTATCCAGCATTTCCTGATCTTCTGCATCTGTCTGGATAGCATTTACTCTCACATCTTTCTCAGGAATCGGATGTCTGGAAAGAATATCTGCTAGTAGGTTGTCTTTACCGGGAACATGAACTATGGTGGCATCAAATTGTTGCAAAAACATGGTCCATCTGGTCATCCTATCGCTTGACAAGTCTGACTTCAACATGAATTCTAGTACTTTGTGATCCGTTCTGATTATGATCTTGTGTCCCAGCAATAATTTCTTCCAATTTTGTAGAGCATTTATGACGGCTAAAGCTTCAAGCTCCGTCGTGAAGTAATTCAGCTCGTGCGTGCGTAACTTCCTACTGCTGAATGAAATATAGTGAGGATTGCCATCTTGATCCTTCTGATATAAGACTGCGCTAATACCAATTCGTGAAGCGTCCGTTTCTATGATGAATGTTCTTTCAAAATCTGGGTACTCCAGCTTGATGTTATCTCTGAGCATTTCCTTTGCTTGAATAAAGGCATTCTCAGCAGCTGCATCCCATTTCCATCTATTGTTCTTCTTTAGAAGCTCATGTAGTGGTGCCATGATCTCTGAATAACGTGGACAATGACTACTGAAAAACTGACAAAGACCCGCAAAAGCTCTGATGTCTTTGATTTTCTTGGGTTTTGGAAATTTCAAAATCGCTTCAATCTTGTCTTCATTCGGATGGTAACCAAATCTGTCTATAGTATGCCCAAGAAAGTTGATCTTTTCTTGAAAGAAATGGCATTTATTCAATTTCACCTTGATGTTTGCACTTCTGAGGTTATCAAATAGCTTCGTCAAATGCATGAAATGTTGCTCTGGTGTCTCTGAAGATATGATGATATCATCCACGTAGCAAATGGCAAATTGTTTCACTTCTTCACTCAACTTGTCATCCAAGGCTCTGATAAGTGCTGGACTTGAATTTACCAATCCATATGGTACTCTTTGGTATACATAACAGGTTTGATTGAACATGAACCCTGTATAACATTTGCTGTCTTCTGTAAGCTCTATTTGATGAAATGCTGCAGTTAAATCAATCACTGAGAAACAGGTTTTATTCTTGAATCTCCTCAGTAGTTCTCTAATTTTCGGTGGCCTGTCGAATTCTTTCAGCAGGAGAGTATTTATGCCCCTGGCATCTAAACATAGTCTAAGACTACCATCTGCTTTCTTCACAACAGTGAGTGGATTTAAATAAGGAGTGGCTTGCTTTCTTATAATCCCTTCTTTTTCCATGCCTTTTATGAGCTCTGTCACTTCAGCTTGATACTTCTCCGGAATTGGATACAATTTCTTCTGAAAAGGTGTGTCATCAGCGAGCTTAATCTGATATTTATATCCTCTTATAATGCCTGGCTTGTTATCAAAAATGTCTGCATACGTCGTGACCAACTCTTCTAATTTTTCCCTCTGATCTTCAAAATGCTCAATCTTCCTGCCATAGTGAGGTATTCCTTCTGCTTCAACTTCCATAACAATCTTCACAAGATTTTCTTCTGTAGTTTCTTCAATCAGACTACACTCATTCTCATCCTTCGTCGTATCCTCTGGTTGATGTTGGCCTTCATTAAATCTTATGACTCCATTTCGTAAATCGATCACAGCTCCAGTCTTTGTTATAAAATCAATGCCTAAAATAGCATCAAAATTTATCTGGCTCAAGACTATGAATATCTGCTCATATCTGTATTCATTTATGGAGAATTCCATTAGTGCTTGGACTTTACATTTCATGGTCTTGTCGTTAAATACGCCCCTGACTTTAATAGTTGAAACGGGCATTGCTATAAGTGAATTTCCATCCTTCAATCTGTGAAAACAGTTCTCTGATAAAATTGATGCTGTTGCTCCCATATC
Source organism: Meconema thalassinum (assembly GCA_946902985.2). NCBI lineage: Eukaryota > Metazoa > Arthropoda > Insecta > Orthoptera > Tettigoniidae > Meconema > Meconema thalassinum. The sequence continues at coordinate 186,482,614 of OX336393.1, forward strand.
TAGTAGTGTTCTCAGGCATTCTCCTTCTGATATGATTTCTATAATCGGTAACCTTGCTACTCTATCTGCTTTCGTCTCTTCTCTCTCATACAGGAGATCTTCATTCGTGGCTTCATATGACTCATTGATCTGGATTTCATGTCTGGTTACGGTGCTGTTTTCTTCCTCCTTCACTTTTTGGAATTTGACGTTTTTTTTGTACCCCTCCTGGGTCTTCATTCCTTCGATCTCTACTTGTTCCAGGTTGAGATTCTTGATTCTGGTTATGCTGTCCCTGATTTTGGTCTCTCGTGTTCCTTTCTCTGAGATTCCTTAGGTATTCTTGACTTTCTCTTTCCCTATCATCATAATACCTTCTTACATTGTTATTATTTCTCCAACCTTGATTTTGTTGATTTTGCTGTTGTTGCTGTCTCGAATAATTATTCGTGTTCCTCCAGTTCTGATATCCCCGATATCCATAATTATTCGCAGGGTTATTTTGATTATAATATCCCTCTCTGCGATAATCATTGTTCCTGGTGTGATAGCTATTCCTCCATCTTTGATTTTCATATGGTCTTCCTTCTCTAGGTCTCTGATAATCTGGTCGAAATCGATTTTGTCCATACATCCTTGATCTCGTTGGACCTACTCCATTTTTGTTCTCCTCTGTTTGCTGCATTTGATCGATGTGGATGGTGTGAATCTCTCTCGGTTCCTGATTTCTACCTCTCTGGTTTTGGTTTCCAGTTGAGTTGTTGGACACATTAGACGTGTGATCCAGTCTCCTCAAAATTTCTGCCATTCCTTCTAAAGTTTTTACATTTGCCGAAATGAGGTGCCTCCTAACTTCCGTTGGTAGCTGGCATGAAATAGCGTGAACCAAGTCTTCTTCCGCCAAAGGAGGTTGCAAATACTGCAAGCGTGCTAATTGTTTCGTGAAGAAACTTGCGTATTTCGTTGGACTAGAATATGCATACTTCTTAGAGTAAATTTCTGCTCGTATATCTTGTTGAAGTTCCTTGCTCCAAAATCGTTTCTGCAGAGCTATAGCGAATTCTTCAAATGTCTGATACGTGTATCTGAAAGCTCTGTGCCATACTAACGCTTCTGAATCCAAGTATTTTTCCACGACCCTCATATGTCTTTCACGAGGTATTCTATTGTCTTCTAAATACGACCTCATGTCTCTCAGAAACTCTACAGCAGTAATATTTCCTACTCCGCTGAATTTGTTCGGTTTCTCATCATTATTCTTGATCACGATGACATTGGCATTTGACCTATTCTGGTAAGGTTCAAAATCTCCTCCAAATTCCCCTATTTCTGTTTGAAATGGCTCCCGACTGAAGTTAAAATTGGACTTCGGAATCTGCTGTTGACTAATCTCGCTTTCCTTATCCTCTTCTATATTGTCTGTCCTAGCCTCTAATCTCCTTATTTCTTCTTTCAATTTTTCATCTCTTGCTTGGAAAAATCTCGTCAAGTCCTTTCTGATGTCCTCCCTGACTTCAGCTCTTAACGTAGATGAAAATGTAGCATCCCCTATCGTAAGTGACCATAATTGCTGTTTTATTTCGCTGGTTTCCTTATCCTGCTTTGATCGAATTTTCGCTAGTTCTATGCTTATCTCATCGACCGTACATTTAATTTTGTCAAATTCATTTGAGTTAGTTAAATCTGTTTTATTAACAATCTCTGTCAGCGTGGCTACGTTATTAATTTGCAATGTATCTATCCGCTTAGATAGATCTTCCCGTACCTTACTAACATTTATATTGGAACATAACTCTATAGCTTTAATGTCATTTGCTAATTTATGATGAATTTCTGATATAATTTGAGTTGTGACTGTTACGACCTCCTCCTTCATGTCCGTAACTGCCTTTACAATGGAAGCATTTATATCCACATTTATACCCTCTTCAATCAGTTTACTTTGACCTTCCAACTTGACCTGTAATTCACCAACAGTGTCATTTAGATTGTCAAGTTGCTCCTTGAGTTTGTTCTGGGCCCCTGAAATGTGTACATGATGAGTATTATTCTCTTCCTTAATTGAGCTAATACTAGCCTGTAATTTCTGTTCTAGCTCTATCATGTGATTACTGTTAGATAATTGGACTTCTAACACTTTTCCTGCCATGTCCTGTTTGACTTGATCAAATGAAGCTTTTAATTCTACCTGTGCATTACCTGCCCTTTCTAAAATTCTCTGAGCTTTTTCCTGATTTTTCCTAGTTTCTTCATGTATTTTCCTAGCTTCTTCCTGAGCTTTGTCCTGATTTTTCCTAACCTCCTCATGTATTTTCCTAGCTTCCTCATGTATTTTCCTAGCTTCTTCCTGAGCTTTTTCCTGATTTTTTCCTGACCTCCTCCTGTGCTGCTCTTATTTCGGCTTGGATTTTTCTATCTTCTAATCTAGCCTGCTCCTGACTTAACCTGTCCTCCTCGCGAGCTTTTTCCTGAGCTAATCTCATCTCTGCTCTTATCCTATTTGCCTCTTCCAAAGCTAACTTGGCTTCTTCTCTTTCCTTCTCTCTAGCTAGTCTATCTTCCTTTCTGGCCTTCTCTAAAGCTAACTTAGCTCCTTCCTGTGCTAATGTTATACTAGCTTCTTCTCTTTCCTTCTCTCTAGCTAGTCTATCTTCCTTTCTGGCCTTCTCTAAAGCTAACTTAGCTTCTTCCAGTGCTAATGTTATACTAGCCTTAGTAAGTGTTTGAGCAACTGATAACTCTGCCTTTACTTCTGATTTTACAGTAGCTGTTGATTTCTGAATCTCGGCTTTCATCTGCTTAATGTTGTTGTGTGTCAATTGGTGGAGGGCTTCAAGGTCTTTGGTCAACGTACTTTGACCTTCCTTCACGGTTTCAAGCATCGTTCGAATGAAAGTCATATCATTCGCTGACATAATTCTTCTTTCTTGAGAATAAGGGAAGTATCAACTACAAAAATTACCAGTGAATATCCAGATTGACCAACGCATGCATTTTATACCAGTGATGGAATATATAGAACATCTTAATCCTACTTACATCTATTTTAATCGCGAGTTTTCTCGTATATCTTATCGTCCCATTTTACTGAACTGACATCGTTACATTCTATCATCTCACTTAACCTATGTTTAACAACATGAATTTACTTTTAAATTTACTATTACATGACAAATGTCGTTAGCTGGTTTTAAAAATATGCCTCACAACTGTAGTGTACTCCACTAATCTGCTGATGTTGTGTTCATCTCAACAATCATTAAATTTGGGATCGGCATTTTTCTTTTCAAAAATAATATGGCCTCTCTCTCGAGTGCTTCCAAACTTTTCTCTCGAGTGCTCTTTCGAATGCTTTTTCGAATGCCCCACGGATGGGCACGCCATTTAAATATATTAACATCTATATGCGCCCGAAGAAACCCATCAGTACTTATATCCACAGCTCGATAAAGGATTGCAGACATGTAAATTACCCAGCTCACAAACTTACCATGCCTACTAAGTAAAATTGGGAATTTCAGGAACATACAGGATAAATATTATTCGTAAAGAAAATAGTACTACTGGCCAAGGTACAAATTTCTACTATCATTTACATTTAGAGCAAATCGAGAAACTCCAATCTCGAGGGGTGATAAGGTCTAATCTATAGTGAGCGCCTGTATCTATACCTCGTAGTACTATTTTCGACGATGATGACAATGAAAACGGTATCAGCTTAGATAAAAGTTGACTGAGTCGCTAAAAAGCGCCAGCCGTTTATTATGCTAAAAACAAGTATAAAAAACTGGCTTCCTCCCTGAATATTGTGTCTCCCTGACACTTCAACAAAAATAACTCCAAAAATAAATTTGCCCGTGGCACTGATATAGTAAGGAAATGTGAAACGGCGTGATACTAAGTATTACCCTACTTTGTACAGATCCGCTTCAACTCTGAACCGTAGTTCCATATCTAATCAAAAATTATTCATGAACTATGTGCATATATACATCCCTTTATGGATCTCTCAAATTTTATACTCATACCTGCCAACTTTTGAAAAGGGCTATCAGTAAAACTCACGCGCGACACAAAAATCTAACGATTTTCGATATACCCCGGCTTGACGAAAATAATAATACTTCTGGGCTACAAAATACAATAATTCATGCTTTAAACAGGATACTTCAATGAAATCATATCTACTTACATGATTTGTAGATGAACATAACAATCAAGGAGAAAACCATGTTAATCAGCAGCAGGCGTGGTGAATATTGGTTTGGAGCAGACATAACAGGACTTCCTTGATAGATTAAGCTGATGTACGATAATTGAAAAAGGCTTTAAACAATAATACTTGTTTAACGTAACACAGGCAAGAAATAATATAATACACACTGCAAATCACATGCTAGTTCGACTTTTAAGTCATGGTTGTGGCCTTTTTAGCTTCCTGCAAACAGTCTTGAGAAAATGTTTTGTCATAACAGGGACCAGAACTCTTGGTCTTCAAAATAGAAATAGACTCCAGAGATTCATTGGACATGGATGACCTGAACTGTGTTCTATTTTTCTTCACAAGGCTAAAAACACGTTCACATTCTGCATTGCTATGGGGTATGGTGAGAATAGAGAGCAATACTCTAGAAATTCGGTTATACTTAAGAAGTCCATCGGCTCCACGAATTCTTGATATTTGTGCCCAACTGGAATCACTTGCAGCATCTTGATGTGCAGCCAAAGTGTCATCTACCTGAAGAGCTGTGAACTTCCTCTGAAGCTCATTCACCACCTCATCTGTAGTTTCATTCTCTTCCTTGCATAACATGATAGGAAACTTTTCCAAGAAAAAACGAATGGAAGATAACTGTGCATCTTCAATTTTGTCTAACCTAGCAACTTGAGCATTCTTTAACACGTCATCCTTGAGTGGAAACTTGTTGATGATGTAGTCACAGGCAGTATAAAAGTAGTTTCTCACTGATGAAAAGAGAAGGGATTTATCTGTATCCGGTCCGTTCTGAAGGCACTTAACAACTTCAGATGATGCATATTTTGCCATTTTATTTACAATACATGTCGTTTTCGTGCGACCACAACTATATTTCTTTGCAACTTCTGATGTGGGAAACATCTTCTTAAATAAAGCACCAGCATGATCAGCCGCACTTAAGGGCACATTGTGTTCCACCAAAAAGGAACTAAACAGACACTTGGCCCTAATTACGTCACTGTAAACGTTTCCAGACTTAGCAAAAAAGGTGTTGATTTTCTTGCTATCTTCCTTCGATTTAACATAACTAATGTGTTTACCGCACTTCACATGATTACTTAAATCGTTTTTTCACCACATGCAATATTAATATCACACCCACATACCGTGCAAAAGGCAAATTTTTCTCCCTTTCTTGATTTTAGTATGCACGGAAAATCAACCGAGTATGATTCTTTAAATGTCTGGAAGTACTGTTTCTTGTTGGATTTGTTCATTCTCGATATCTACTAAAACATCGAAAGGAACCTGGATCAATGAACGTCACATAAAATTATAACATAAAACAATTAAAACATGTAAAAACACACCAACCATTAAATGAACACGACGCCAACCTCGTGAAGAAAGAATATGCACATGGTAGAAAAAAAACACACACACACACGTGGAACGAATGTAATTAGTCCAAGGAATACAGGAAACTGCGAAGCACGAAGTTATAGCACAAAAACTCGAACGCTTCATTAAAATATACCATAACCTTAAAAGACGAAAACATTCAAGGAACGCCAACTTCGCGAACAATGAACAACTAACGTGGTCAAAGAATATGGTTTAAATCGCAACGAGCGAACGGAGCGGAACAAAGAATATGCGAAGCAGAGCCTGTCAACACCTAAGATTCACAGGCAAGAACGGTTATCCCGGCTTCAAATTCAATTACGATGACGACACAACCATCACACGGTTAAAAGTACGAATCATATCAAAGAACGAGTTATCGACTATCGTGGACTTTCCTTCGACCCACGCAAACAATCGATTGTGGGAAGCGGGCGGTATTATCGAATGTAAATTATCGTTTCAAATTTTTGTCCGCGAAATCGTAAAATGACACCGTTCATCCGTAAAACCGTAAAATGCTGCAATTTCCGTAAATTTTACGGATAAACCGTAAAAGTTGGCAGGTATGTATACTTTAATTAAATGAATTAATTGGTATTCTGCCCGAAGGCAGGTCCGAGCCTCCGAAGAGGCTACCCCCAGCCGGAGTTTACTTGCGGTAGGGTGGCCAGGGCCTTTCCGCTCCTCCTTATGTTGGCCAACAGCGCGCTGTGCCTAGAACCGGCATACCATCCAAGTTCTGACTGCGCCCAATGTTGCTTAACTGCGGAGTTCTCATGGGATCCGGTGTTTCAACACGGCTAGGCCGTTGGCCGTATACTTTATAATGTCAAAAAGATTAAATTGTCTTCCTCCAATAAGTCTTTCATCTACTCAACTTTCTTAACCATCAAATACCAAACATACACCGCAACTATCGTGTTGAAAGTAATAAATACTCGTCTTAATCAATTGAACATAAGTGACAAACATTTAAGCTAAGCACTGTTCTTTTTTACCTTTTATCTATTTATCATGAAATACTGAAATAAGTTCTGAAATTCTTTACTGTGTTAATAATTTTCTGATAAACGTGAATACTAGAAGTGCACGGCATTAACCTTCGTTCTCACACTCCTCTTCCATAATTATACAACAATTACTTTCTCTCTTAAGCACCTTGTACAGAATCTTCCTTTAATACACTCACATAACTTCACAATCATTGCAATCAATACTAGAAAAACTTAGGGACTCCTCAGCCTCCCTTCGTAAAATTACGTAACTCCTTTTACGTTTATATCTCCTTAATTTGCACGGTAATTCAACTATAAACTTCCACTTCAATACATATACTTCCTAACTTTAACATTCTTCTCTACATCCTGATATAACTTCGCCTCGTGCTTATAATTCCATTTCTGCAATAAATCTCTGTACTTTTCACTTTCTGATCACCCTGTGATTTAACTTTGTTAACTTTCTTTTCCACGTGTTTAAATTCAGCTTTACATTTTATTACAACTTTTCAAGAAATATCAGTAAATATTCATATTCTTAACAAAAGATATAAGTTTGACTTCTTTCCATGAATATATTTGTTTAACAAATTCATCTATGCTTTTTAATGCTCTAAATCTCATTAGACATATGTGTATAAGTTTTTCGTAATACTATCGTTCATAATTAATAGAAAATAATTTCTGACACTCGAATCAACATCATGAGTTGTCGAAATATTCTTTACACTTCGTGACATTACTTCTTAAATATGCTGTACTTATACACACATCAAAAAAAGTTTTGCATCACCTCGGTTCCCAGATCTCCGGCATATAGACGTTGACTGTGTATATTGCATCCAAGATACAGTCCCTTTGACTGTTCATAGATGTCACTAAAACTGCTCAAAGATGTAAACAACCATGCATGAGCAGGGCCTATTAGACGGAGGGGGTACGACAGCCGATCAGTTCCAGTCATTCCACCAGGACGAAGGTACGCTGCTCATGTTGTCTGTAGTTCTACCATGCCTAGAAGGTCAATACCGCAGTTCGATCGCGTCCGCATTGTTACTTTGTGTCAAGAAGGGCTCTCAACAAGGGAAGTTTCCAGGCGTCTCAGAGTGAACCAAAGCGATGTTGTTCGGACATGGAGGAGGTACAGAGATACAGGAACTGTCGATGACAGGCCTCGCTCAGGCCGCCCAAGGGCTACTACTGTAGTGGATGACCGCTACTTACGGATTGCCGCTCGGAGGAACCCTGACAGCAATGCCACCATGTTGAATAATGCGTTTCGTTCAGCCACAGGACGTCGTGTTTCAACTCAAACTGTGCGCAATAGGCTGCATGATGCGCAACTTCACTCCCGACGTCCATGGCGAGGTCCAGGTTTCAACCCCGACACCATGCAGCGCGGTACAGATGGGCCCAACAACATGCTGAATGGACCCCACGGAATTGGCATCACGTTCTCTTCACCGATGAGTGTCGCATATGCCTTCAACCAGACAATCGTCGGAGACGTGTTTGGAGGCACCCTGGTCAGGCTGAACGTCTTAGACACACTGTCCAGCGAGTGCAGCAAGGTGGTGGTTCCCTGATGTTTTGGGGTGGCATTTTGTGGGGCCGACGTACGCCACTGGTGGTCATGGAAGGCTCCGAAACGGCTTTACGATACCTGAATGACATCCTCCGACCCATAGTGCAACCATATCGGCAGAATATTGGAGAGGCATTTGTCTTCATGGACGACAATTCTCGACCTCATCGTGCACATCTTGTGAATGCGTTCCTTCAAGATAACGACATCGCTCGACTACAGTGGCCAGCATGTTCGCCAGACATGAACCCTATCGAACATGCCTGGGATATGTTGAAAAGGGCTGTTTATGGACGTCTTGACCCACCAACCACTCTGAGAGATTTACGCCGAATTGTCGTTGAGGAGTGGGACAATTTGGACCAACAGTGTCTTGATGAACTTGTGGATAGTATGCCACGGCGAATACAGGCATGCATCAATGCAAGAGGACGTGCTACTGGGTATTAGAGGTAGTGGTGTGTACTGCAATCTGGACCACAAATGCTGAAAGTCTAGCTGTATGATGGTACAACATGCAATGTGTGGGTCTCATGAGCAATAAAACGAGCTGAAATGTTGTTTGTGTTGATCTCTATTCCCTTTGTATTTAACGGTTCCGGAACTCTTGGAACCGAGGTGATGCAAAACTTTTTTTGATGTGTGTATTTGCTCCAATAAACTTCATTTTTACTTCAATTACAATTTTACTCCTTCTTTAGTTCGTTCAACGTTCTATTCCTTTTAAATAGTTCACTCTATATTCTTTTAAATAATTTGCTTTACATTCCTTTAAACAATTCGTTCTATATTCCTTTAAACAATTTGTTTTATATTCCTCTAAACAATTCATTCTATATTCCATCGCTGCGATAAAACAGATTTAATTAAATTAAATCTAACACAAATATGAAAAATACTACACGATTTTACTTTGATATAACTTTAGTGTTAATAGCATCATCATGCCAAAACTTCGTCCAAGTGACTGAAATTTTCAAGAACAAGACAAATAACTCCGAAGAAAAATACGAAAAATTACTATAACAAGATCTACACAAATTTAATTACTTTGACAAAATTATACGATTTAAATAATGCAGTTGAAAAATACTGTTGAAAAATAATGCTGTTAAAAATAATGTTAATAAATATGCTGTTGAAAAATAATGCCGTTGGTCAATTGGATAATCACAGAACATAACTACAATTCTACATGATAAAAGACAATTTCTTCACTACCTTGAGTTGGCTTCTGGTCTGGAAAATACCTGCGTCTCGCCTGCCAAACCAAACGTGTCGTGGATTCCATAGCATCTCCCACACCTATGAAGACCGGTTTGTGACAGAACCAGCTGGCCTCGTATCCCAATAGAACAAGGTCGATGCTGTCCGTGGTGAATGACCTCGCCGTGAAACAGCTCGTTCCGCCAGCTCTCCGTCCCTCGTACACAGCAAGTAGTCCGGCTTCGACTCTCCATCTCTTCAGAATAGACATCTGGTTTCTTCAGAATAGACATCGGGTTTCTTCAGAATTGACATCGGGTTTCTTCAGAATAGACATCAGGTTTCGGTAGAATACTGTCGTTTATGCAAGCGTTTTCGTATTTCAAGATGTGTTAAAACTCTCGTAGAAAAGTATAAGTTTTGTTCGGTGATGTTGCGCGTTTCGTAGATATTCTGTTGCGCCTTCATGTTAGTGAATTCTGGAATTCAACTGTACATCTTTGTAGTCTCCACTTCCCTATGCTTTAGCTTAGCACATGGTAATTCTCATATCTCTGATAATATAATTAAGACTTCCCCATTGCTGACTTCTAACTTGCATTTTCAATGTAATGTTCAAATATACGTTCACACGTAGAAATACTGACTATCTTCTTGTCGAAATGTTTCAAGCTATGTGGAACAACTTTGCATAAGCACTGCAATATTTGGTTATACTGTTCCGTTCTGCTTTATAGATGTAGCTTGCTCCTCAAATTACAGTAAGTTCTGGAATTGCACTCTTCTTTGCTTCCAACTTTAATGAACTGTAGCACTTTTATAAGAATACTCGTTTCTGCTAGAGGTCTTGACTCGTTCAAATCTCAAATTGGAAAGAACTCTCTCGTCCGGTTCTCCACACTCCTCAAGTTCCAGTCTCTCTGCCTCCCCTCTCGTGGTGTGACGTAACTCCTACCACCTCTCCTCGCTTCAGTCCGCAGTTCGACCTTCGTCTCTTCCCCTCTTTCATGACGTAACTCTCGCTTCAAGTGGCGTGATGTCTCTCGTAATATGGACCTCCCACATTCATATAATGGAATACATGTCCATCTTTAAATCATTCCTACTTCCTTGCCTTTTATAAATGCATAAGATCTACAGAATTTCACTCATTTCCTTACAGTTTTTCCCATATTTCTCAAATTTTTAATAAATAAAAATTTTCATCCACTCATTTATTTTCTGGGGTCTTGGTTCATATCCAGATCGGTTCTTGGGTATTTACCTTAAATAAATTCTGGCGCAGTACCTAGCTGGTATTTGTTGTGTTGGAGCTTGTGTTTTTCATGTCGGTACTCGGAGTAGTACTTGAGTGTCGTGAAGTAGGGTCGAGAGGGTAGGTCGAGATTCCAGGAAGTAACATGCCCTGATGATTTGAGTTGGTTTAGTCGAGTGGTGCCTTGACTTATTATGAAAAGAGGTATATGCAGGAGCCTTTTCTATGATGGAGAGGCATATGCAGGCAAGCCTTTTCAAATGGAGAGGTATATTTAGGAAGTGAAACTTGTGAAGAGGCGTATGCAGGTGGATGTTTCTTGTCGCTGAAGCAAGTGGCAGGTGTCGAGGCCAGTTTTGGAAGTGGGCTGGAGGCTGGATTGTGTATGCGGTACAGGCGAAGGCTTCTTTCAAAATTGCTTAGGTAAGAAAAATTAAATTTTGTCTGGTTCTACAGACGTCGTCAGTTGGCACCTACGGACGGTAAGGCAAAGGTTGCATGGTGTGACCCATGGTAAAGAATTGGTTGCGATAGTGACTCAGTGAAGTTGGTTGCTCTTAAGTGACCCATTGGTAAGTTAAATTGGTTGCACAAAGTGACCCATGATAAGAATTGGTTGCGATAGTGACCCAGTGAAGTTGGTTGCTCTTAAGTGACCCATTGGTAAGTTGAATTGGTTGCGTGAAGTGACCATGATAAGAATTGGTTGCGATAGTGACCCAGTGATGTTGGTTGCTCTTGAGTGACCCATTGGTAAGTTGAATTGGTTGCGCGAAGTGACCTATGGTAAGAAGTTGGTTGGTTGTGAATGACCTACGGATGGTAAGTAGTTGGTCGTATTGAGTGACCCACTAAGTTGGTTGCATTTCGTGACATATTGTCGATTGTGAATTGTTGGGGCTGCCCATTGTTGAGATGGTTGCTAAGTGAATTGGAGATTGGTTGGAAGCTGATTGAGGTTATGTGTTGTTTGAGTGAATGTTGTGGTAGTATGTGAGCTTGATGCATTGAGTTGTCAAGTGTTGTGGTCGTCGAAAATATTGGTTGCGCAGATGTGCAGTGTTGTTGTTACTTTCAAAGCGTGATGCTGGAAGAAGAAAGTTAAGATTGCTGATGGCAACGTGCGAGTGAATTTAGGTGATTGTTTGGTGTGTGTTTGGTTCGTTGAGTGAGATCCTACCTGATGTTGTTGTGAAAGTGAGGTTATGTCAGGAGTAACTGCTACTTGAAGGTGATTGGTCGCAGATGTGAGATGGTACCTGCGTTACCAGAAGCTTGAGCACGTGTGTGTGTGGTCCTGGTGAAGTTAGGTTCGTGTGGAAATTTGAATGCTGTATTTGTTGCTGAGATTGTTTGAGCGGTTCTACGTTTGCTGTCTTGATCAAGTTTAAAGCCATGCTTGAGAGCTGTGTGTATTTGAGCCTAAAGTAAATGTACATCTAACAAGTAAATGTCTGTGCTGTTTGAGAGTACTCGGGAGTTACTGAGGTACCTTGGTACCTTTTCTACGTAATTAAGAGCCAGCTTGCCATGGTTATTGAGGGATGGCATGTTTTTAAGTGACGCTGCGTCCACATAAATACATTCCTTAGAACGTCAAACTAGTATTTTGGCTGGGAACAAGTTATATTTTGCCCGAGCATCGAATTGTGATGTTCGTTTTTAGTAATTGCCCCTCAAATTGTAAATCAAAACAAAGTTAATTTAAAAATTTTAAATCCTTCGGCTGTAGTTCTCGAAGTTTACCTGGGTCGAACCCTCCTAATAGTAAAAAGTTCTACTACTGCCTGTGCTAGTGTTCACGAGGGCAGACCTGAGGAAATTACCCTCATTCCAAAAGTTCAAAAGCATGTCAGTCACCGTAATTGGAGAACAACGACATGGTGGTTGAGTCTACGTAGAAGATCGTCGATGAGCATGGCAACTCGTGTGCTCTTTTTGCTGCCGTCTATAGTCTGTTCCTGCTGGTCATGTGAGTGATGTGATCACTCACCGCTCGTGGCAGTAACCAGTGCACAGATTACTGTCACCATGCACGACACAACATCTGGTGGAGGTGTCCACCATTCTGCTGGTCGGAGTGGAGGCACCTGCTACGACTCCGTGAAATGTCCAGCTGTGGCAGTCCGGAGAGGCTGTATTGGTGAGCTTGTTCCATCTATCTAAGCATATATCATCGGGGATCATCTTCCGACCTCCCTGGTGGCGAAATCGCAGAGGGAGGCTGAGCCGATTGGTTTCGACTCACAATACTTCGCCTGCCCCCCATGTGCCCCGCCCCCATGTGTGTCTCCCCCCCTCTTCTGTCGGCGCCCCTGGTCACTAATAGTGACTCATTTAAAACTTCGAGAAGAAGAAATAAACATTTTAAATTCAAATTATTTTTAATGGGAAATATATTAACAAAATTATTCCGGTCTACAATGAATGAATGAATGAATGAATGTAGCCGTTGTTGACTGTTTGGTCAATTATTTATGTGTTGGACTGTACTGAAATTTGGCGCTTTTAATTCAACTAATCTTAAGACTGGATAGCCAATCATTGGTGTACACATCAATGCAAATTGTGTTGCCAATTTAACTTTGGTTCAGAGTACCGTATATACTCGAATACCACCCGCACATATTTAAACAAATTTGGACGTGAAAAATTGGGGTGCGGGTCTTATTTGAGTCATCCAAATTTGAAAGATCTAAATTGCCCGCCATGCGCGATATCGGGTGTTGCGAGTATCTGCTAGATGGTGCTAGCCTTCTTCCGGCTATAACTTTGTTTTACCGTAAGCACGCAGCATCATACAGTCATGCGCACGTTCTCCGAGTGTAAACATGAATGCTACGAAACGTTTGCGGTCATTTACTGTGAGTGAGAAATTGATAGTTGTGAGGGAAGCTGAAGTTATTGGAAATCGTGCCTGGTAGGAAATATGATATTGACGAGTCATGTATTCGTGATTGAGCGGGATGACGTCTATGCTACAACCACGGGATGTCTGCGTGAACCGCCCGTTCAAAGCAGCCTTGAAACAGCTGTATACGGAGCGGATGGCGGCCGATAAGCACACACTGACTCCAATTGGTCGTATTCAGCGCCCGGAAGTTCAACTGCTGTGTTCGTGGATTTTGACGGCATGGAATCGTACCTCTGGAGATCTCATACGGAAGAGCTTCAAGAAATGTAGTATTTCGAATGCTATGGATGTCAGTCATGACGACATTTAGTGGGAAAGTGATGGTGATAAAAGTTCCGAAGTTGGTACTTCTGATGACGATGAATGAAGTGTTTGTGTACTTTTATTTGTATTTTTAATCGTTTGATGTGTGTTATTTTATGATGACTTCAAAACTGTTGGAAACTATTTTGGATAAATGCTATTCTGTTTATTTAGTTAAGATTGTAAATAATTTTGAGTAAAAAATTTTTCTTTTTAAATTTTGTTCTTCAAAATCAGGGTGCGGGTCTTATTCGAGTAAATACGGTATGTTTCGGCCATTTAAATAGTAAATAAAATTAATTCCAAAGGTTGGCAATAAAACTAGTGCCAGACGTTCTTCAGTTGTTATCTGTTTAAAATGTGTTAACTGCACATGCGCAAAATGGTGGCCGTATTGTCGTGAAGCCAAGCGCAAACAATAGCAAAAAGACTTAACCATGTGAACTTGAGGAGTGAAGATGTAGTTTGTGGTCGGCCTCTGAGCCACTACAAATGTTCAGGCCGGATAAAAGGTAAAACTTGTAATTATGAACTGTAGGAACTCGGGGCTGATCAAAGGAAATAACTTTAGAACATTCTTGGAAAATGTGATTTTAAGCTGCAAAATCTTAATAGGTCAAGTGTCGTTTGGCCGGCAGCATGGATTTGCTTTCTGTTCCAAAAGGGACGCTATCCTTGTTTATGCCAAGGCGTTTTAATTAGATGTGCTAATTTACTGATTTCATATTTTATAGGCCTATTATAATTGGTCTAAGATTATTTTCTTTTTCTTTACACGCCTTCTCTTATTTTGAAAGCAGCGAAAATGCACTTGGTTAATATCATCTTTCGAGATGTGTTTTGTTTTATTTAAAATATTCTCTGGCTGCTAACGTGAAAAATTAAATGCATCAAAGATTGTAATTGGCAGGAATTTTGGTGTGGGTAAAAGCTTAATAGTTTAAATATGGCAAACGGTTCCTTGCTTTTCGTTTGTCAGAGGTGGCAATTTAAATGGTCTAGCATGACCGCATATTTTCAGCACCAGTGTTGTTTAAAATTAATTTTTGGAAATCCATTTGAAAGTATGTAAGGATTAATTGATTGGAATAGGTTTAAAAGAATTTAATGATGTAAATGTGATGCAGTTGGTATTACAGCATTGCCACTTAATTAATTAGGGTTAATTGTTGGCCTCCATTTTATTATTATAGTAGGAGTGCATTTTAAGTGTTCACTCCCTCAGCCATCTGGCATTGTATTTTAATCCCTTGGAGAATATATTTTCTATTTATCTTGTTTTTCTGAACCCATGTTTTATTTGTGTTGTGCATCTAGAATGATACTTAAGGTAGCTGGTAAAGACCACATCGGACTCGGGTTTCCAAACCCACCCTCCACTCTTCTTTTAATTTATCGGTAACAGTTTGGTAGCTTGGGTAGACAACCCAAATCCATCCTTACCCCGGTAACAGTGTTAATGGTGTTAAGTAATGGCCTTCAGGGCACGACTGTGCCTGTGGATGTTGTGAAAGGTTCTACACGTAGAGTTAGTACCGCTGTATGGCTCAGTGAGGAAAGCAATGACAAACTACCTCACTCCTCACCTTGCAAAATATGCCTCATTATAGCACTCCCTTGGGTTTTTGTGGGTTTCTATCCACATAACCTACAGAGGTACTTTTTGAGGATCTGACCAGCCTCTGGGCTGACTACTCAACGGATAGACAGAGAGAGAGAGAGAGAGAGCGGGGGGGGGCAAACCTTGTTTCATGATAACAAGCATCGTAGTCATATTCAACACTATAAACTTTAAAATTTTCCGAATTATCTGTCAGTAAAGACATTAAGTAACTGAAAGTGGGAATCAATTACAGAACCAATTAGAACCCAAACAGGCTGATGAAAAGTCGTTTGACTGGTCATTAGTTTTGATTTCAAATGACCCCAGCTTTCTAACACTACACATACAATCCAGAAACCAAGAAACCAAATGGTAATCCTGAGGAACTTCTCCAGCTAACTGCTGGCTGACTCACTTGAGGCTAATCAGCTATGAGTGGGCCCGAATGAGAGTGAGAGAGATATGATGAGATGAGAGTGGAGAGAGATGAGCTGGGCTATCACAGTGGCAACTGATGAAAGAAAGCCGTTCCTGCCTGGCTTCACAGAGCAGTCGGATGATGGGGCACTTTGGAGCTGAGCACCGAGCTCTCACAGCGAGCCCTTGCTTGATCGGCACGAGTCGGAGAGGCATAATTTTAATTCAGAATTGTTCGGTTCAATATTAGGTGAGTGTGAGTGTTGTATAATGGGGAGTTTAGATTGACTTTCTTCACAAATAGGAATCGGAGTTCACTTCCTAACAATCTGCAAAGAGTAGTGTATCAAGAAGAAAATTCTGTCTCCACAGTTTTATAATGTGATTCATGTACATAATGAAAAGGAGAGGGAGAGACCACAACCCTGTCACACTCCTTGGTTTATGAAAGTCCAAGAAGAAAGTCCAGCATCTGTTTTGATAGCGATTTCATTGTGGCTGTGTATGTCATAAATTCCATTAAAGAGTTAATCAGATACATTTTCACAGGCTAGAATTTCAAAAAGCTTATTCCTGTCGATTCTATTGAAGGCTTTTGCAACGTCAATGAAGGCTAGATATGTACCATTAAAATGTTTAGCGTAAAATAATTTTTATCTGAAATTAAATTTGCCACGGTGGGTGAGTGGTTATCGTGTTGGTCTACTAACCCCAAGCTTGCAGGTTCGCTCCTGGCCATGGCAAGTGATTTTTTAAAGGCGGCAAAAATTTACGACACGCATGTCATACAATGTTGGCATGTCAAAGAAACCAATTGAATTCAGTAGGCCATGTTCATGGCAAAATTAATCTCGGGAGTTTCCGTCAACACAATGTTCCTCATTTCTCTACTAGAAAGCGCTATAGTGTTCAAGAAGCTTAGATATCTAACCTCCTTGACTTACATAGTGCTTCAAGGAACAACGAAATTCGACATGCAAGCTACCCTCTGGGTGTCACATAACAAAGCTTGCACCTGGCACCCGAGGCCATATGATATTATTATTATTGTCATTTAGACTTTCACGGCCCGTGTTATTATTCATAATGTTGAATTTTGGGCTTATGCCGTGTTTTATTATATTGCAATTCGACGCGTTTCGAAAGAAACCATGTCTTTCATCGTCAGGAATAATCTGGAATACGACAATGTTGCTAAGAGAAAGCAACGAAGAACATATAGAAGGTGCCCAAAGATGGACGCCATTATAGCCCCATGTTAGGGACAACGGAAAGCAGCAGTGGATTACTTTCTCAGGGTTCTGATAATAGGTAGCCAGGATTCACTGAGATTGTAGCCGGTGTCGCGGTTGAAATTATCTGGGTGTTTACGTATTTCAACCGCCTCCCTGATGATTCTGGGACGATATTGCTTTATACGGGCAAGAACATCCACCCCTTGGAACATGACATCATGGCCAGGTGTTAAAGCATGATCGGCAACAGCTGATTTATCAGGTTGAATGAGCCTGATACATCTATTATGTTCCTTAATGCGAGTGCATATTGTTCTCGAAGTCTGCCCGATGTAAACCTTGCCACAAGTACAGGGAACTCTGTAGATACCCGGTTGTTGCAATTTAGGCAAACTGTCCTTAGTTGGTCGCAGGAGTTGCCTAATCTTAACAGAAGTTCCAAATACAGTCCGTATGTTGTATCGACGTAGGATTTTAGCAATACGATCCGTTGTGTTATGTATGTACGGAAGGTAAGCAGTTCCTCTTACATCTCTTTTCTCAACTGACGTCCTATTATTATTTGTTGGTTTCAGAACCGTAGAAATCAAAGCCTTGCTATAACCGTTGCTCTCAAAGGTGGTTCGCAGGGTGTTAATTTCTTCTTGTAAAGAAGACACTTCACAAATCCTCCTAGCCCTGGTAGTTAGAGTTGTAAGGATACCATGTTTCTGGGCAGGGTGATGGTGAGAACTTGCGTGGAGATATCTATTGGTGTGTGTTGGCTTACGAAAAACGCTGTGTCCTAAAGATCCATCCTCTTTCTTGGTGACGAGAACATCTAAAAAAGGTATTTTGCCGTCAGATTCCTTTTCCATGGTGAAACAAATAGAAGGGTGCTGGAGATTAAGGTGATCCAGGAAATGGCTAAGATTTTCCTCACCTTCCGTCCAAACAACGAACGTGTCATCCACATAACGCCACCAAATCTTCGGTTTGAAAGGAGCCGACGACAAAGCTTTCTCTTCAAAGTTCTCCATGAAGAAATTAGCCACAACAGGAGAGAGAGGACTACCCATGGCCACACCATCAGTCTGCTCATAAAAATTCCCATTCCATAGAAAGTAGGAGGAGGTCATGCAGTGATAAAAAAGTCTTGTGATGTCTTCAGGAAAAAAGCCATTAATGAGAGACATAACACCATCAATAGGTACTCTCGTAAACAGAGACACCACGTCGAGACTCACTAGAATATCACCCGGCTGAAGTGTTATAGCTTTTAACTTTTCCACGAAGTGTGTGGAATCCTTAATGTACGAAGGCGTGTTACCCAGAAGTGGCTGAAGTAGTCTTCCTAAGTATTTGGAAAGGGCATATGTAGGAGAACCAATCGTACTAACAATAGGTCTAAGAGGAACATCTTCCTTATGTATTTTAGGAAGACCATAGAGTCTCGGAGGAATAGCATCCCCTGGAAGGAGAGTCTTCGCTGCATCCGCTGGAATAGATGATTGCTTGATCAATTTGACGGTGACATTTGAGTAGCGAGTAGTAGGATCACGACTATTAATCCTATATACAGGATCTGATCTAGTAGACCTATTGTTAGTACGATTGGTTCTCCTACATATGCCCTTTCCAAATACTTAGGAAGACTACTTCAGCCACTTCTGGGTAACACGCCTTCGTACATTAAGGATTCCACACACTTCGTGGAAAAGTTAAAAGCTATAACACTTCAGCCGGGTGATATTCTAGTGAGTCTCGACGTGGTGTCTCTGTTTACGAGAGTACCTATTGATGGTGTTATGTCTCTCATTAATGGCTTTTTTCCTGAAGACATCACAAGACTTTTTTATCACTGCATGACCTCCTCCTACTTTCTATGGAATGGGAATTTTTATGAGCAGACTGATGGTGTGGCCATGGGTAGTCCTCTCTCTCCTGTTGTGGCTAATTTCTTCATGGAGAACTTTGAAGAGAAAGCTTTGTCGTCGGCTCCTTTCAAACCGAAGATTTGGTGGCGTTATGTGGATGACACGTTCGTTGTTTGGACGGAAGGTGAGGAAAATCTTAGCCATTTCCTGGATCACCTTAATCTCCAGCACCCTTCTATTTGTTTCACCATGGAAAAGGAATCTGACGGCAAAATACCTTTTTTAGATGTTCTCGTCACCAAGAAAGAGGATGGATCTTTAGGACACAGCGTTTTTCGTAAGCCAACACACACCAATAGATATCTCCACGCAAGTTCTCACCATCACCCTGCCCAGAAACATGGTATCCTTACAACTCTAACTACCAGGGCTAGGAGGATTTGTGAAGTGTCTTCTTTACAAGAAGAAATTAACACCCTGCGAACCACCTTTGAGAGCAACGGTTATAGCAAGGCTTTGATTTCTACGGTTCTGAAACCAACAAATAATAATAGGACGTCAGTTGAGAAAAGAGATGTAAGAGGAACTGCTTACCTTCCGTACATACATAACACAACGGATCGTATTGCTAAAATCCTACGTCGATACAACATACGGACTGTATTTGGAACTTCTGTTAAGATTAGGCAACTCCTGCGACCAACTAAGGACAGTTTGCCTAAATTGCAACAACCGGGTATCTACAGAGTTCCCTGTACTTGTGGCAAGGTTTACATCGGGCAGACTTCGAGAACAATATGCACTCGCATTAAGGAACATAATAGATGTATCAGGCTCATTCAACCTGATAAATCAGCTGTTGCCGATCATGCTTTAACACCTGGCCATGATGTCATGTTCCAAGGGGTGGATGTTCTTGCCCGTATAAAGCAATATCGTCCCAGAATCATCAGGGAGGCGGTTGAAATACGTAAACACCCAGATAATTTCAACCGCGACACCGGCTACAATCTCAGTGAATCCTGGCTACCTATTATCAGAACCCTGAGAAAGTAATCCACTGCTGCTTTCCGTTGTCCCTAACATGGGGCTATAATGGCGTCCATCTTTGGGCACCTTCTATATGTTCTTCGTTGCTTTCTCTTAGCAACATTGTCGTATTCCAGATTATTCCTGACGATGAAAGACATGGTTTCTTTCGAAACGCGTCGAATTGCAATATAATAAAACACGGCATAAGCCCAAAATTCAACATTATGAATGATATTATTATTATCTGAAATTATCATCCCAACCTGAAACACTTCATAAAACAAATAAAAAACCACTTAAAACACTCAAAATCACATTAATTGGACCATTTTTACCCATAAACAGGATATTTGTGGGCATAAACTTGGAATGAACAGGTGATTGTACCAGTGGTACAACCAACCACGGCATACTCAGGGTATTGTTCACCCTGAAAATAAAATAGAAACCTTCCCATACCCAAAATGAACTCGGGTTCAAATCCGGCCGAAGTCGTCGGATTTTTTAAGAGCGTTAAAAATCCCTCAGTATGCCTTCCTTCCGAGGGGAAGTAAAGCCGGTGGTCCCATGTCATAGATTTATGGCATGTTAAAGAACCTCCACTAATTACACCTGTGTGAAGCTAAATTGTATAGGTTAAGAATGTAAACAATGCTCTTAGGTTCCTATGCTCATTGCCAAGAGCCGACTGCGGTGGCATCTGGTAGCTAAGTTCTGAACTAGTAGTCGTTGACGGTGGTGTTTGGCGGCAAAAGTAGGAACTATTTGAAATATTCAAAAGTCTGCAGTCCTTACTTGAATTAAAAAACCAGATAACACACACTAATACAGTCATCACATTTAACACCGGTGATCAGACAGATTCTACACACACCCAAAGTACACGGGGCTACATGACCACATTGTCGCAGCCCCTAAACTTAGGAACCAACCAAAATGAACTATTTGGAACTAAAATGTAAAAATCTACAATCCGCAATATTGTGCAATTATTAGGTGCAAGAAATTTTGTGGCAGCCTGTACTGCACGTGTTAGCCTTGCCTCGTGTCGGCTGGTGTGGAAAATTACATGAGAACTACTAATTCAGCAAAAATTACAGCACTGTTGTTCCTATAGCATTGCCAACATACCAATGTAACTACAAAAAATGTATAACTAGCTGATGGCAAAACCTTTGGTCTTCCAAACTTTATTGTGGTGCGCCTGTTTTGGATTTGAGTGGCGTGATCACGGGCGGCTGTTGGGAAAGGCAGCGAATCATTACAAACTCCGTTGCTAAAGGAGAACGATGTGTGTTGCAAATCATAAAGAAAACTTAGTGTGTGAACCAAATATGGGGAGTCTCGGATTCTTCCCCAATTTATAAAGAAGAAGAAATACGTAGGTCAACATTGACTAATACCTGGACTGTGATAAAAGGAAGACTAATTCATTTGGTATTTTATAATTCTTTGGTGTTCAAAGTTAAATGATAATGGGGTAAAGATTAAATGGTGTGCCCACGTGGTCGATGTACGGAATGTTTAAATTTGGAGGTTAAGTTATATTTAATGTTTAAGGTTAGCTGATCTTGGTTTTGATGCAGTAATTTGTTTGAATTTAAATTGGGAAGTTGTCCCTAATGTTTTTAAATAAGGTAGTCCTCGATTGCTTCGACCATGTGCGCACTCACGGGGAAACACCAAATTTTGTAGTTGACTCATAAATATTTATTTATTATGCTAATGATATGTGAGGGTCTAAGATGGGTAAAATTGGTTTTGATAGGGGTTTGTTAATTTTGGGTTTTGTTGTAGTTAATTGGTTGGCGTAAGGTTGATATGTCCGCAGGTTGTGTTTGAGTGTATTTGTCATTGTGCCGGCAGTGTATTTGTTTGGATCTTCTGCGTTCCAAACAAATAGTTGGTCAGGATTGTTGATATCAAGGTTGTTTATTTACTTTCGGGGGGGGATATTTGTTGTAGTATGAGTGATAGGCCTTTTGTGATGTGTTAATTTGTTGAGGGGTCAGTGTAAGACTTAAGTGTAGAGAAGTTGGATTGTTGACCATCGCTAAGGGGCTTCGTGCTGTTTTATAAGTACTTGGCAAGGTGATAACTTCCTAGAATGTGTATTAAGTGAAATATTTGAGATAGGACTTTTATTGTATTTTGTGCGGGATTTTCAGTAATGACTGGAGAGTCATTTTTGGTGAGATGATGTGGAGGTAGCCTTCGACCCCTGCCACCAGTTTCAATTATTCTTGTGCTCAGTCGCGTGGGATGTCTTCTTTTTGTTGCTTTTGGTGTTCTGTTATTTCTTTGTATTCGGGGGAGGGGTTTGTTTCTACTTGTTGGGCTTTCCACATTTCAGTTCTGTTTTATTACAATTAGTTTAGTGTACTGTGTATATTGATGCTTTTGAGCTCTGGTGTTGGAGAAGGTTACTGTGTATTCCTCGGATAGCCAAGAAGACAAATGCATGGGTAATTCAAAAATCAAACCAGATCTGTCTCTTGAAGCATTGATAACAAGATTACAGCTGTCATATTTTGGTCACATTATGAGAAGTTCTGATTCGTTGGAAAAGACAATTATGCTTGGAAAGGTGGAAGAGTCTCGGAGACGAGGGCGGCCAGCATTGAAATGGATCGACTCCATCAAATCTAACATGAATATATAGTGAATGATCTGAAGTATATGGCTGAAGACCGAAACATATGGAGACGGTCCGCCCATGCAGTCGCTAGGAGTCGACGCCGACTTGATGGCACCTGATCGTCATCATCAGTGTACTGTGTGAGTGAATGTGCCGGCCGTATGAATGTTTTTATTTCAGGTTAGGTTAAGTTTTGCGCCTTGCTTGATTAATATCTTTTGGTCGTCGAGTCTTCATAGTAAATGTTCCAGGCAACGTAAAGAAACGTACATCAAGAAAATTAATAAACTAAATTAACTTCAATTAGAGTAAATGTAATTGGGCGCGACATAGGTTAAGGTCACAAACTTGTATTACTTCAAGCATAGCGTTTAGAAGAGAAAGTGACTCGACTTGTGGAGTTTGTATGGTCCAGCCGCTAGGTGGCTCTAGCGTCGGCTAGCGCTGAGTGAGGATGGTATCAATACAAGCAGTTGAATGTTACTTTTCAGTACTTGAATGTTATCAGCTTACACTACGTTGTATTAGACATGATGATCCAAATATAAAATTGTCCGCACTGAGTATATAAAACGCTGACGTCCGTTGTGTTGATTATGAAACATCAGATTGCGTCATAGGTTCATATAATAAGGAAATAAAACATTCTGACGGGGGTCAAAATGTAACTGAATAAGTGAAAATCGTAAAGCTACAGACCATTTACTACTGCACAAATAAAGTAAATATAATATAATACAGTATAATGACAAACTCACCCATATAACTTATAGCTCTCAGTTGTCCGAAGCTTTGGACAGCTTACGCGATGATTTTCCAGACTTAGAAGTTGACTACTCTTTCCTAATTTCTTTCGTACGAAAGAAAAAGCGCACTTCATGAAATAAAAAACGAGTTTTCCAATAAGATCCAGTTTATGTTCCATACACCATCAAAAAATCACGGCCCTAAAACAATCTCATCAATGCTGTCCTAACACTCATAAAATATATCAACCCACAAATTTGAAAGGGAAGATAATTCAATTTCAACGACTACTTCGACCTGTAAAAGAATGTTGAAGACACTGTCAGACGGTTGAGTTAGGTAACTAAGGGCATTTATTGTGCCAAAGTCCTTTATATTAGTGAAAGTTGCAGCTGTTGTGTCCGACGGCCTTTTCACTTTGAAGGGTTGTTGCACACTTCACACAGCTGATCCATTTCCTTAGTTGCTTGACAATATACCCGGCTAGATAGTGTGGGACTGCACCAGGCTTCAAACTCCATCTCATTCTCGCCATTTCGACTGTCTTTCCTTCTATAATGAAAGTGTCCGTTTTATAAGGAAATTATCGGAGCAATGTTTGTCACATAGCCTGCATATGACTTACTTGACAATTTAATGTCTTTCCTCGGAATGGCCTTAGCCCACTTAAATAAATCATCTTCGGCTTTTGGAGGTCTAAAAAAGTGCCTACATGTTGCAGATGACTTGTCGTATCCAGATCGGCACCCGGGAACAAAACAACACGGCATATTCACTTACACAGTTTTGTTTGACGAATCTTACCAGGTTATAATTCACTCGACAGCACAAACGTAAAGAAATAAGTGTAAAGGCTTACAAATACTAAACACACCAGTGTCATAACGTATGTATTATTTCACTATCGCTTCTTGATCGCATACACTTTTCAACACCAAGAAATAAGGACTAAACACGGCAGCATTTCCATGTTTTCAAACTCGCGAGCGCTTAGAAAGTGTCTCCAGCCAGCCACAACCCACCGCTGCGCAGTCTACCGGCGGGCGCAGCAACTACCCATACTAAAGATACGGCAAACTCTGGAGTCGGCACACTTTCTCTTCTAAACGCTATGCTTCAAGTAATATATATGTGAGTAGGTTAAAATTGAATATTTCATTTCAATTAGCTAACAATCAATAGGTAACCTGTATTTCCCTTTCTGGAGCTCTGAGATTAGGGCCCCCTCCACTCATCCCACGTGGGCGGTTATAGTGACCTTTTCCACTGAGGTATGTTCTCACTGATATCACTGTCGTGGGTGAGTGGATATCGTGTCGGTCTACTAACCCCAAGATTACAGGTTCGCTCCTGACCGTGGTAAGTGATATTTGAAAGGCGGCAAATATACGATAGCAGGAGACTTAAACTGTCGTGTAGATAAGGAATGTACAAAAAGTAAAATGGTTGTAGAATTTCTGGAGGCAGAAGGTCTCTATCTATTAAACAGCAGGACAACACCAACATATATATGTCGTAACGGTATGAGCTCAGTGGATTTAATCTTTGCGAACACATACGTTAGGATAATTAATATCAAGACACTCTCCTCAAATTCTGTGATACCATTAAGGAAGCACCTACCAGTCGTTGCTAAAATTAAAGTAAATATTGCACCATCAGAAAGAAACATAAGGAAGCCTGTAATAATCAAACGTTCTCTCAACATCAACTACCTAGAAGAAACTTTAATGACTTCAAAAAACCACATCCTAGATTCGGTGAGACAAGGAGAAATAGATGCTGCAGCATTCAGTCTTGAAAAGATTATAAAGGAGTCCCAAGTTAGGATGCCTCCAACACAAAGGAAATCTCAACCGTGTTTTGATGCATACTGTTTTTCGGTAAGGAAAGACGTCCTAAATTTGCTTCATATTGTTCGATACTATAAAACAGAAGAAAACCTCAAGAGGTATAGCTACCTAAGACGATCCTACAAAAAAATCCTTATGGAGAAAAGAGCAGCTTGGTTGGAAGAGGAAGGGAATAAACTAGTGAAGAGAGCAATGGACAATCATTTTCTAGCACTACAGCCCAGAACCCAGAAGTTCTTGCAGACTATCAGTATGGACGCTTCGGAAAGGCATTTCCAGAAGATTATCAATACCGGTAACTCTTGCAGGGTAACGACTCTTCATGGACAAGCTGATTTCCCTCTAATTACTGAGGTGGAGGTTGTGAAAACTATACTCAGTCTTAAAGCTGGCAAGTCCCCCGGGCCTGATGAAAAATGAAAATGAACACTTGAAAGAGGCTTTGCCTTACTTTCATGACATATTGCCTACACTTTTCAATAAGTGTCTTGAAACCTGTACAATACCGTCATCCTGGAGAACGTCATTTATCAAACTACTTTATAAAGGGAAAGGAAGTGCAGTCTCTCCGGATTCATATAGAGGAATAGCGCTCGAGAACACAATATTCAAAGTATTCACAAGAATTCTGACGGATAGACTGACAGAAAAAGTTTCTGACAAAATCCCTGACCAACAGTTTGGTTTTCAGAAAGGTAAATCAACTCTACAGGCAATTGGAAACCTACTGTCAGATATTGATGAGGCACTTCGTCACCATAGAGGTAAATTTCACGCCATCTTTGTGGATTTTAAGAAGGCCTTCGACCTGTTAAGTTGACAGGTCATAGTTGAGAAACTTCAGACTATGCTCGGTGAATCTGATTATCTGACACTGATAATAACCAACATACTACATCACAATACCGTGTTTATCTCCGATGGCCTTCAGTTCTCAAAGCCTATTGAACAGATAAACGGTGTCCTACAGGGTGACCCAATCAGTCCACTGCTGTTCATTCTCTCAACTGCTGACATCATGGGTATCCTCGAGTCTTTGGAAGAGAAGATATCTCTTTATACACACATCAAAAAAAGTTTTGCATCACCTCGGTTCCAAGAGTTCCGGAACCTTTAAATACAAAGGGAATAGAGATCAACACAAACAACATTTCAGCTCATTTTATTGCTCATGAGACCCACACATTGCATGTTGTACCATCATACAGCTAGACTTTCAGCATTTGTGGTCCAGATTGCAGTACACACCACTACCTCTAATACCCAGTAGCACGTCCTCTTGCATTGATGCATGCCTGTATTCGTCGTGGCATACTATCCACAAGTTCATCAAGACACTGTTGGTCCAAATTGTCCCACTCCTCAACGACAATTCGGCGTAAATCTCTCAGAGTGGTTGGTGGGTCAAGACGTCCATAAACAGCCCTTTTCAACATATCCCAGGCATGTTCGATAGGGTTCATGTCTGGCGAACATGCTGGCCACTGTAGTCGAGCGATGTCGTTATCTTGAAGGAACGCATTCACAAGATGTGCACGATGAGGTCGAGAATTGTCGTCCATGAAGACAAATGCCTCTCCAATATTCTGCCGATATGGTTGCACTATGGGTCGGAGGATGTCATTCAGGTATCGTAAAGCCGTTTCGGAGCCTTCCATGACCACCAGTGGCGTACGTCGGCCCCACATAATGCCACCCCAAAACATCAGGGAACCACCACCTTGCTGCACTCGCTGGACAGTGTGTCTAAGACGTTCAGCCTGACCAGGGTGCCTCCAAACACGTCTCCGACGATTGTCTGGTTGAAGGCATATGCGACACTCATCGGTGAAGAGAACGTGATGCCAATTCCGTGGGGTCCATTCAGCATGTTGTTGGGCCCATCTGTACCGCGCTGCATGGTGTCGGGGTTGAAAAGCTGGACCTCGCCATGGACGTCGGGAGTGAAGTTGCGCATCATGCAGCCTATTGCGCACAGTTTGAGTTGAAACACGACGTCCTGTGGCTGAACAAAACGCATTATTCAACATGGTGGCATTGCTGTCAGGGTTCCTCCGAGCGGCAATCCGTAAGTAGCGGTCATCCACTACAGTAGTAGCCCTTAGGCGGCCTGAGCGAGGCCTGTCATCGACAGTTCCTGTATCTCTGTACCTCCTCCATGTCCGAACAACATCGCTTTGGTTCACCCTGAGACGCCTGGAAACTTCCCTTGTTGAGAGCCCTTCTTGACACAAAGTAACAATGCGGACGCGATCGAACTGCGGTATTGACCTTCTAGGCATGGTAGAACTACAGACAACATGAGCAGCGTACCTTCGTCCTGGTGGAATGACTGGAACTGATCGGCTGTCGTACCCCCTCCGTCTAATAGGCCCTGCTCATGCATGGTTGTTTACATCTTTGAGCAGTTTTAGTGACATCTATGAACAGTCAAAGGGACTGTATCTTGGATACAATATACACAGTCAACGTCTATATGCCGGAGATCTGGGAACCGAGGTGATGCAAAACTTTTTTTGATGTGTGTATATACGCAGATGATATAGTAATTGGAGCAAAGAGTTTGGAAGTTCTGCAGGAATGTATGGATCGTCTGCTTCTCTGGGCCGAGAGGAACAAATTACAGATCAACGAGAATAAAACAGCCCACATGGTCTTCTGTAAAGGAGGAATGATTTCGAATAGAGATAAGATTTATTACAGACCTGGAGATTTACCGATAACAACAGTCAAGAATTTTAACTATTTAGGGTTAATTTTCCAGACGACAGGAACTTCTTTCTCAATGCATGTGACAAACAGAGCGACTGCTGCACTAATAGCTATGAACAACATACAGCATTTACATAAACTATCTTTAGTTACTGCTATGAAGCTCTTTGTTTCCACACTGACACCTATTTTAACCTACGGTCTGGAACTGATCTGGCCTCATCTGACCAAAACCAACTTAAAGGTAATAGAGCAAGTAAAGTCTATCTTCCTAAAGGAAGCATTGTGTGTATCGAAATTTACTCCGTCCTGGCTAATGTATGAGCTGTCTGCAGAGCCATTCTGTATTGAGCAAATCAGACTACAAATGCAGCTTCCATCTAGCGCTGCCTATCAGGAACTTCTTGCAGAATTTCAATTAAAAAAGAAAGAAATAGGGTTGGACTTCTATGGGACAGAAGCAATGTTATCATCTGACTGGAAGAGAGCAGACTACGATTTACGACACACTGTGACGCGTTTCGCAGTCCATGGATTTCACTTCAGGTGTTGCGGAAGAAAAGACTTTCACGCTTCAAATGCAGCTACATGCATATGTGAATTGTGTAGCGAGCCCTGTGACCGATATCATGCGGCATACTGTAAAAGAAGATTGACTTCCCTGACGCAATTTTGTAGCGACTGACAGTTCCTGCATTGTATTTTTTACTTTTTCTTTGGCCATTGGCTGCATTAAAACTATTATTATTAAATATACGATACGCATGTCATACGATGTTGGCATGTCAAAGAACCCATTTGAATTCAGTAGGCCGAGTTCATAATGGCAAAATTAATCTCGGGAGTTTCCGCCAACACAAAATTCCTAATTTCTCTACTAGAAAGCGCTATAGTGTTCAAGGAGCTTCGATATCTAACATCTAACCTCCTTGACTTTCATAGTCAAGGAACAACGAAATTTGACATGCAAGCTACCCTCTGGGTGTCAAATAACAAAGCTTGCACCCGGCAACCGAGGCCATACGATATTATTACTGTCGTTTTTCACACCACACATATTTTCCTGCCGAGCATAATCATTTATCACTATAATTCAAATAATTCTTATCACTACTTTCATCTAATATCTGCTCAAGAGTTGCTTCAGGTAAACACAAACCACACAGAAAAGCTGCCATGTTGTATACATCTGCCACATAGCTCCTCAGATGTAACAAATTCTTTTCACACCAACACAATGCTGTGTAACAGTAGATCAGGATGTCTACCAAAATCAACTAACAGATTTCCCTGACCATTCCCTGACTTTTCCAGGATAAAACAGAAAATTCCCTGAGTAACAGTAGCGGACATAATAAATACATAAAACCAGAGCTTGTACTTAAAAAGCATTTCAAAGAGTGCTCGAAAAATAAAGGGTAGCATGAAATTTTTGTTTTAAAGTTTTCTCTATTTTGCCAATTTCTAAATTTCTCATCTATAAAATCTATTGTACTTGCGAGTATTGAAAGTAGCTTGTCAATAGTAATGCTCTCAAAAATCATACAGTTACACATTTATATACAAATACACATGTAATTTGTGTGCTCTGTCTTGTAAGAAATGAGACCTTACTGATTTAACGTCAGTACGAACATACATCTACAACAATCAACACCAGAATATACTTTACCCCATCAAAATTTAAATGCTTAATTTACAATTAAAGAAGTTTTTCAAGGGACCATTAAAAAAAAACTTCTTAACAGGGAAACTTCTTAAAAGGGTAGTGGCCTGAAATGCATGTGAAACGCACACATTTCTGTTGTTTGTGAAGGATCCTACAATATACCGTACATAGGCCTATATAAAAGCCAGAAAAAGAGAAGCCCCAATATTAAAATCTGACTATCAGACCAGAGATTAAAAGAAATTAATTGGCATAACCATCACAATTCACATTAATAGAATTAATTTCAATAACTGTTTGAGCATACACCATATATTTCAGCAAACTACAATTATAGACACATTTTAGAATGGGGGGCTTCATTCATTCCATTCCTGACCCGGTCGGAGACTGGAAGCAGGCAGTGGATTTTTTTTTAGAATGTAAATAAACAACACTAAGACTGAATTGAAAACACTTTTTTGTCCGTCCTGAAAAATTTGGCTTTTTGTGGCTTACGTCAATTGACCTGTACACCATCAAAAATGCTGTATTTCTCACCACAAAAATATAGGCCTCTACTTTGAAAAGAAGTTGTCCAGTGTAGATTGTTTGAGCTTTTTACTGCTTTCTAGTTCTATAAATCTCTCCATTTCCCACACGGCTTTCCATGTGCTGTGAGGCACTCCAGCAGCACCTTCTATGAATTTCCGTAGTTTTCCAAGATGGACACTTGCCTCACTACAAGAAGGCCGTGGAGAATTCTCCTCTTCTTCTCCTTCTTCATCTTCTTCTTCATCCTCATTTCCTGCCTGAATGTCCTTGCATATGTCGTCAAGTTATTACCAGATCATCAACAGCAGTGAAGTCGCTGAAACTGCTGGTTATCTCCATCTTCTCCTGCACGGTTTTCCACCACCCTGGCTCTTCATCGCAGACTTCCGCACAAATGCTGCTACTAGTAACACCATCAAAACCAGCTTTCTTGAAGCAATTTTCAATGGTGGTCGACTCCATCGAATCCCAAGATGAGGCAATTAAATGCATGGAGTCCAAAAGAGATGGCCTGTAGATTGGTCCACCTGCTTCCATGCGTGACAGCATACGACACACTACTGCTTTTCTGTACCTCTGCTTCGGAACCTTAATCACCCCCTGGTCCATGGGCTGCAGTACCGATGTAGTGTTTGGTGGAAAAAATTCAATTTTAATGTTTCTTAAATGAGGCCACTGTTTGGGATGAGCAGGGCAGTGGTCCATAAACACCACAATCTTCCTGTTTTGGCTCCCCATTTTGGCATCTAGTGCTTGAATGTACTCTTCAAATAGGGAGCTTGTCATCCATGCTGATTTATTGCTTCTCTAAGTACATGGCAAAGTTCTGACGTTTTTGAAACACCGGGGCTTTCTCGATTTTCCTATGATCAGTAGTGGCAGCTTTTCCGTCCCATCCATATTCGCACCAACTAGCACCGTCGCTGGCACTTTACTTAATTTGCCTCCTAGGCAAGATTCTCCCTTCAAAACCAAAGATTTATCCGGAACAACCTGATAAAAAAGTCCGAATTCGTCAACATTAAAAACGTCACAATGTTTGTAATTACTGATTTTTGCCGGCAGCAGTGTTTCCTTCCACGCTTCCGTTTCCTCTGTACTTACACTCGCAGCTTCGCCACTAATAGTCTTGTAAACTATGCCAGCCCGATTTTTAAAGCGATCCAGCCACCCATTCGACGCAGTAAAAGGCACTTGTATTCAACACGCGATTTCTTCGGCTTTCTCCTTCATGATAATCCCGCTCAAAGGAATGTTTAATCTTCGCTGCTGTTTAAACCACACGAGCAGAGCTTGTTCTACGACTTCGTATTTCCCACTTTTAATCTTCTTGCAGCTTGCCGAAGTATTCCCGGCAGAAGCCAAGATCCCTTCTTTGTTTGCTATGATGCCGTTCAAAGTAGACGGCGGAATTCCGAACTCCTTCGCAAGAGCAACACGTGAAAGAGTAGACGACTCTACTTTTCTTATAATGTCCCCTTTATCTTTAATAGAAAGTGCCTTTCTTTTGATGCCTTTCATCTGAGAACCACTCATTTTCACAATGATTTGAAAAATTTACTTCACTGACGACGCAATTCTCGTAATCTCAATGATGATATGCTACGTCTGGCAATGCTTGGCTAACAAGTTAGATCACACAGAACAGCGATAAAAGCCACGAACAAAGAATATAGGAGGCCACGAATGAAAGCATGATGCTGTATATTGTAGTCGGTCTTGAGCGGGTGTCGTCATAGAGCGACTTCATTCAGCCTTGAAATGCTCGCCTGGTCAGTGACCCGCGAACACTCGGAACGGCTGTATTCTTTCATTCGGAACACCGGGCCCGGTCAGAGACCTGCGAACACTCTGAATTCTTGTATTCTTTCATTCAGAACACCGGATGTATCTTCCGCGGAGATTGGCGAGTTTGGATTCTAAGTCAGTTGTCTCTCAGTGAACGTCTTATACTCTAAGGGAATACAAAATCTGAACTATTTAACCGGGAAAACTTCTTATGCACGAACACTTTATACGGGAAAGATATACGTGTATCTTATGGGACGAATCACGGGACCGAGAATATCGGACGTCTTAAGCGGAAAAAAGTTTTATGCGGGAACTTCTTAACCGAGTTTTACTGTATTCAAGGTTGGACTTTTAAGGGCAGCTGACCTCGTAGTTCCATCCCTTAAAACAACAATAACTAACTAAGGTTGGACCTTGTAAAACTAAAATTCCCTGAGTGTCATTAAAATACCTTGATAATTCATTGAGTATTCCAGGATTTAAAAATTCCCTGAGTATTCCCTGTTTACCATGTTTTCCAGAATAGTAGACATCCTGAAGATGCTCCCTGCACTGTATTGTGTGCTAGAAGTTCACATTGACAACCAACGGATGACATGCAAGTGTACAGATTACCTATCGCCAGCTCTGTACGTATAGGTGTATGTCGAACCGTTCTTTGGATAGGATTGGAACTCTGTATACCTCAAACTGGCTCTGGTGGTTAAACTTGGTTTAGCTGGAAATTGTGCAGAGTGAATTTGAATGTAATGCTATCACATTATTTCGCCTACAAGTTTTCTGTAAAAATAACAATTGATAATTGTTATCCTTACAGCTATATCAAGTAATACTTATAAAAGGGAGTGTGTATAGAGCATGTTATGAGTAGGACTTATTCATTCCCATTACTTCTTCATTTAGGGATATTGGTTATGCAATAGGAGTTGTGGCAACTTTCGTTCGAGGACTTTTTTAATGTCAAGCCTGTATTTAACTGTATTTGACTGTGGAAGCCCATTGTCTCTGTAATCACACAAACCATTTACTTAAAATGCTGCATTGATTTATATAATCTACCATAGCAGCTATCAAGAATGGAGGGCTGATTTAAAAGAACACAGACCTGGGTTGTTAATATTATGAAGGAACACCATAAAGAAAGCTGTTAACAACATATGCCAATTGAATGTTATACACCAATGTAAAGAGTGTTTATAAATTTGAAAAACAATAATAATTAAAAAAATAAATCAGTACACAAATGTAATACAACAGATGTATTTTTATATGTTAATAGTTCAAATAACACGATTGTTGTGGATAGAGAAGAAGATTGGAATAAATGGATTGCCATTTTTTTAAATAGAAAAAGAAAACAAAGCCCACTTCCTTTGCTGAATTTAGATCGTATAAAAAGCTATGGTATTCCTATATTGAGATCATATCCCCTGAATTGGCTAATTGATATAACAAACGAGAGTATATTAACGACTGTTCAGTCAGGAGTTCTTTTAAAGAACTAATCTAACCTCAAATATACTCCATCTGCTCTTTCTGTAAGCCGCCACTGCACATTGTGTCATGTTTCCAAATACATCACACTCTTGAGCACTACTAGGGGTATATGTATACTCATATCAACTAGAAAGATAATATCTAGGTTATTTCCACAATTATGTACTTTTTATAAACTAGTGCACTGGAATATTCTCAGTAGCAAAATGTCCGGTCCACAGGGGATGTGACATGTCCAGGCATCCGGTCAGCAATGTGTTTCATGCTAATACAGATCACCTGAGTAATTACTATTTATTCGATTTCATGTATGCTTAGAAAAAACAGTCGTTCCAATATGTTATTTCAAAGTAGTTTAATTAACTGGAATTTTGGTTTTCTTTGTTGTGATGTCATTGATGTTATTCTTAATTAAAACTAATTAAATTCTTTGTTAATGTATTTCGTTTGGAAGATCATAGTTGTTCACAGATTCTCTCTCCTCTGTTTCAATGTCACTTTTTACTTTCCCTGTTTTAGTCTGGTTTTCACTCCATCCTACACCATCCACTTCGAAACAGAGGATCTCACTGCAGAATGGCTCTCTCTCTATGCAATATTTTGAGCGGTAGAAAATCTGTTTGCTGCCACTCGCCTGATGAGACCAGGAGTCAAAACAAGCTCGGTGAGGACCATAGCATTGGGGAGCTCTTGACTGAATTGATGGTGTAAATGCCTGCTTATGAAGATGGCAGTGTATCTGACTGTAGAGATTGTCATTTGGTTTGTGTGTTATTCCTTATTTACACATTTTATCTCTCCCTCCGCCTGCCCCTGCCAGTCATTGAGTTAGTTCTTTTTCTGTGTTTCTAACCTCCTTTTCCTGTTATTTGGACATCAATACTTTCAATAAATCTATGACCAGAATAGACTACAGTAAACATCTACACATTTACAAGTGCATTACATCACTTAGTAGCAGAAAGCCCCATTTTATATTATGTTGTTGATTTGTTTAGGGGCTTTGAGGCATCACAGTCATGTAGCCTCATATACTTGGCTGAGCATGCAATCTGTCTGATAAATCATGTCATTTTGATAGCTGTAATGAATGTATTTATAATTGGAGCTGGAAACCGTGGAAAATCATTTCTAGGACAGTTTGGGAGGGAATTGGAACCATTTCTTCTCAGTATTACCTCAGGAGGCTGAGTGTACTCCATTCCAACCCTCACACCAGAATTAAATTTCTTGGTACAGCCGGGAATCGAACCTAGGACCTTTGGATCCGAAGTCTTAATACACATTCCAAGAACACAGAAGGTAGCAGTTGTGGGAAATACAATACTCTACAGGTCTTGATACTCACTACTAGTCCAGATATTGTCAGGCAGCTTCACCGGCAGATGGTTTGTATATTGGAGTAAACACTGTCGCTGGGGTGAGCTTCTCAGACTAACGAACGGGAACGTGATGACTAAAACATCCGGGGACTCGTCAGAAGCAAGACACTGGTTCACAGCCTCTTCAATAGTCTGTGCCCCAATGGCAGACAGACTATCAGTAGGTAGGTATATTACACACTGAGCCATATCACCATTGAGCACCAGGCCTCGCCACACAGGAAACCAGTGGAGCAGATACTCTCGGGACCCAGACTGCAGCAAATGATAAGTGCAAACATCACTCAGACACTCGAGCATTAAGAATTCAGTTCCTGGTTATTTGTAACAAGCAATGCTCGAGAATTATCAATAATTATGGAAGGGAGTAAACAAAACTATTGGGTGTTAAAAGAAGAGGTTCTTGACTGAAGTAAATATTATGGATACTTTTGTGAACACTTATAAAAAGGAAAGTAAGACATAATTTTCATTAAATTCAAGGACAACAACGTATTTGTCACCAGGACACCATATTTGTGGAAACAGCACAAAATAAGTTCAATGAAAGAGGGCCATTTACCAAACCAATTGACATATGGATGCAAGACATGGTCATGAGGAAGAAAGTTTTGTTGATTCATTTAGGGATTTTGTGACATCATTGTCAGGTAGCCCCATGTCTTGGCCATGTGTGGAATTTGTCTGATAACCTGGTTCATTGTAATGGCTGTACTAGTGGGTGTATTTGTAATTGGGTCTAAGATTCGGGTTAAGGTGGTCAAGGCTTAATTTAAGTACTATCCTGGCAGTTTCCTCGAGTAGAAGTGGGGAAACCAAGAAAATCCACTTCCAGAATGGCTGAGTAGGAATCAAACTCACTTCTTCTCAGTTCTGCCTTGTGAGGCTGAATGAACCCCATTCCAATCCTCAGACCAGAATTAAATTTCTTGGCTGAGATGGGATTCAAAACCAGTCCTCCGTAGTGACAGCCAAGAGGGCCACAAAATGGACGGACCTATGAGGAAGAAAGATGAAAGTAGTCTGGGAAAGTAAAAAGATAACAAGACATACAAAGTCTTCCTGTGTTTGTCCAGTTTTTACTTCATCTCACACCATCTATTTCAAGAATGAAGATCTTGTTGAAGTTCAGTTTAGATTACCTGCTTAATGGCAGGTTTATTTTTGGTCTTTCCCTCCATCGTATCCAGTCTTCTGCATAACGTTTCATTAGATCATAAGATTTATCAATCTTTATGTTATCATTCAGCTCAAACCTGAAGAATCTTATTACATTAATTAATAAGATAACACTCACATGCCAAAAGTCATGAGCTAGCACTATTCAACTGAATGGCTTGTATGGATTACAGACCCTGCTGTATGGATTACAACGGTATCAGTTGTGCACAGGTGGTTGTGTCATTAAGATTGACAGATCTGTGTAGCCCACCAAAATGCCCATCAAAAGCATGGCTCCAAATTTTGAGGGGGAAAAAAACTATCCTTTAATCTCTTCATTTTCCATCTACAGTTTCCCGGGTGTGGTAAACAAGCGCTTTCCATTTCTTCTGATCGTGGTACACCTTTTGATGGACATTGTCCCAGTTAAAACTGTTCTTCTCCGCCTTTGATCGTACCGTATCTATCCACCATCTCCTTGGCCTTCCTCTTGGTCTTTTTCCCTCTACCTATATCTGTCTATTTACGAAACATATTACATTGATTCATAGGGTATTTTGTCCACAAAATAAAAAAACCTGCATTTTAAAAAACATACGTTCATAACCTATATGTTGACACATGAATCGTAGATGTACAACAACATTCTCTTTTTTCGTAATTTGTTGGCACCTATTTATTTAATACATTAAGCTTTAGAAAACCTAATTTCTTACCACAAGCACTACAACATTCAAAATTACCACCTAACATTGGCAACGTGTTTTTAGAGTTTTTGATGACTGCAACATTCAGTTTTTACAATTTAGAACTTCACTTTAAAGATCTACTCAATATTGTCAAATATATATCTTTTAAATTCATTTATTCTTTGGAAGGATATCCATTTCTTTTTAATAATTATTTCTAAGATTTAGTCATAGCAAAATATTGTTCCTTGTCAACATTAATTTATAGATTATACACAATGATATTTAATTAATATTCTTAATTGAACTTGTAGCTAAAGAAGGCTTCATTGTCAAGTCGAAACATGTATGATCTCTATGTTATAATTGAATAGATACGTATCCTCACAGCAGTATTGACTGGTGTTTATTTAACAGATTTTATGATTGGGTTTTTCTCAATAACATTATAACGTTTTTCTTGTTGACATCCTATTGTAACTTGCGAAAGTGCAGAAAGGAATAATTAATCATTCAATTTATTGTCCAGTTAGGTTGTGAGACTCGATGAGATTAATTTTGTGCATTTTGAACTTAACCTAGGTTGCATCTTCAAATACAAAACCTACTTATTTTGTGTTCTATAATTTATTTCTCTTTTCTATTTTCTTTGTGATACTATTACTGTCTCTTTCTTTGAGGACTAACCTTTATTGGGATTTATCACCTTACTTTCTGTTTGACTTACGGTATCATTACTTTAAGGGCATAGTAGGGAATGTGTTATGTTATATTTTTTTCCCTTATGTGTTACCCTTCTGCCAGCAGTCTAGATTTAAGGGAACATGCGTTATTTGGTTGGGTTTTGGGGTTATTTATTGTGTCCTGAATTGAGTTAAGGGTTGTTTTAAGGCCATTTATTGATTTCATTTACCTACCTAACGTTTAGATTAATTAATATTTCTTTTGTTTGGTAATATGATTGGGGTATGTTAATGTTGTTTAAGTTATGTATTAATGTAATTGAAGTTTATTGTTTTGCTGACTATATGCTAGAAGGAATTTCTTTCACTTCGTAGCTAATGTGGTTATTTCTACAACTCGACTTTGAATCAAGGGTCCACCTTCACTTAACAGTCTTAAATATTTCCCACTGGGACACCTTGTATTTTTTAACACATGAAGTTAGTCCAATTGGTAACTCATATTTAGTCCAAATACTAATTAAAGTAGAGGTTAATTTGTGTAGGTAGCTGCAGGAATTTAGAAAACGGAATAGCATGTGATTTGTTCTAGTATAAATTACAAATACTTCCTCTATTGTACATACCTGTGGTTCTGCTTCTGTCACAGGAGGAGGTAGTGGGAGTGAAGTCTCTTGTTTAAGAGTCTTTATATGAGGCTCTTTGATTGGTATGTGTGATAGAGATGGTGTGACTAGGACAGGAGGGTCGCGATCCGAACTGCTGTGAACTGATTCTTGAGGGGTACTATTTCTTCGTGATGATTCAGGGAAAGTAACACTCGTCTCTGAGATCTTGCGAGAACGTTTTGAGACTGAAGAGCTGTGTGTTGTAGTGGATTCTATGCTCCAATAGTCCTGTGTGTGCCGTGGAACAGGCATTGGACTGTAGTTAAGCCAGCGCCACAGTAGAGGATCCATACATATTTGCACCTTGTAGGGAAAAGAAAACCTCATTTTAATATTTTCAATTCACCCAGTCAGGAAGCTGTTCTGCTGCAATGTGAAAAAATTAAAATATAAAACAAATTACTTAAGTGGACAAAAACAGGATACATTGGTACTCTCACCATAAAAATGTGATAATATACTCGTAAAGAATGTAACACAAAAACATAGGGTTACTTTAAAAGTACCACTACAAATACAACCTAAGATCACATACCTCTATATTGATTATTTTAGCAAATTTTGGATATTTCAGGTGAAATAATATGAAGAGTTTTAGTTTCAGTGTCTGTCTATTTACTGGTCTTAAAAT
Source organism: Meconema thalassinum (assembly GCA_946902985.2). Lineage (NCBI taxonomy): Eukaryota > Metazoa > Arthropoda > Insecta > Orthoptera > Tettigoniidae > Meconema > Meconema thalassinum. Next base: position 186,521,257 of record OX336393.1, read on the forward strand.
CCAGAAATTCAGTACGGTCACCGAGCGAGTTCTTAGGACAATGCTCCTCACTGGAAGATCCAGGAAGCAGGATCTTTCTGTGATGACTATAGTAGTGTATGTAGCTGGAATTAGGGTCCGGTTAAACACTTAAATGTAACTGAGTGGACAATGTAGTTTTGTAGACTTGGCTAACCAACTACAAAAGCGCATCAAATAAAAAAAATTGAAAAGCAACAGGTTAATAACAAAACAGTAAAAAACATAATCACTTCAATAGCTCTATACGATAGAAGTTAACGATTCAAAGGGGTTTCACACTTATACACATAAAAGTACTAACAAAAAATACATAACTACAGAAGTGTAATAGACTAACAGAATTATATATCATCATCATCATCACCATCAAGTTTCCCCTTTTCCAGCTGACACTGGGTGGGGGCAAATATGGTTCCTCTCCACTTTGTTCTGTCATTCCACCATTCCTCTTCCGACATGGTGTTTCAATCCAGGTTCCATTTTCTAATGCTATTCTTCACCGAGTCCATCCAACGCATTCTTGGTCTTCCTCGTCCTCTCTTCCCAGTCATCCGTCGTTCCAGTGCTTGTCTTGGTAGTCTTACTTCATTCATCCGTTTGACATGTCCAAACCATCTCAATCTGTTTTGCTCCAGTTTGTCATTTTATTTCTGTACTCCCGACTTTGATTACTCTTTTTCCTTCTTTTTCACCTCTACTCATCACCACTGCGTTACTCTTCTCCACATTTATCTTCAATCCCCATTGCTCAATCTTTTCATTTATTGCGTCTAACGAACAGAATTATTACTTTATGTATATAATTATATATATATATAAATATATATTAACATCACAGAAGTGACAAAAAAAAAAGGAAGGAAGCTTGTAGTTTAACGTGACCGTTAATCTCGCGATCATAAGCCACGGGACCTCCGTTTTACGTGGAATCCGAACCACAGGACATGGCATTTCACATCGAAAATCTCACATGCATTGACCGGGAATCGAACCCAGTCCTCCTTGGTGAGAGGCATACAGCTTGACCTCTGCGCCACCACGCCCCACAGAAGTGACAAAGAGCAAAGAGGAAATCTGATATTCTACGGATCGGAGCGTGGAATGTTAGAAGTCTGATAGGCAGTGGAAGGTTAGAAAAATTAGAATGGGAAGTGGATAGGTTGAGGTCGGTTTGGGTTGGGATTAGTGAATTGCGCTGGCATGAAGATCGGGACTTTTGGTCAGGAGACTATAGGGGTCATTAGCACTAAATCAAACAATGGACAAGTAAGGGTTGGTCTCATATTGACTAGGAGACTTGGACAGCGGGTAGAATATTATGAGCAATAGAGTGAACGGATTATAGTAGCAAAAATATATACAAAATGAAAGTGAACCACCGTGGTACAAGTCTACATGCCTACCAGTCAAGCTGATGATGAAGATGTTGAAAAGGTCTACGAAAAAATAGATGAAGTTCTGGGGTATGTCAAGGGTGATGAAAATGTTATAGTAATGGGAAATTGGAATGCTGTGGTAGGAAAATGAAGAAAAGGGAAAATAGTGGGAGAATTCGGATTAGGTGAAAGGAATGATCGAGGAAGCAGATTGATGGAATTCTGCACCGAGCATGGGTTGGCCATAGCTATCACCTTATTCAAAAGTCAAAATAGAAAAATATACACATGGATGAGACCAGGAGATACAGGGCGTTACCAAATCGACTTTATTATGGCCAAGCAGAGATTTCGAAACCAGATTTTGGATTGCAAAACATATCCCGGTGCTGTCATAAACTCTGACCACAATCTGGTTGTTATGAAATGCAGACTTAAGTTGAAGAAATTGAAGAAAAGTCAAAAGCCAAAAATGTGGGCAATAGACAGACTGAAAGAGAAAGACGTGAACAAACGATTTAAGAAAAATATAAAGGACTAATAAAAAACCCTGAACAAGCTACAATTGCAGAGGAATGGGCACTTTTGAAGAATGAAATAACAAAATCCGCAGAAGAAAACATTGGTAGGAAAGAAAGAATAGGTATAAAACCGTGGATCACAAAGGATATGCTAGAATTAATGAACGAGAGGTGGAAGCACAAGATTGAAAGAGATGAACGTGGAAAAGCAGAATACAGATGTCTGAGAAATGCGGTTAACAAGAAGTGCAAAGAAGCAAAAGAAGAATGGTCGAAAGAGAAATGTGCAGGTATAGAAAATTGTCTGAAATTAGGAAAAGTAGACACAGCTTATCGAAGGATTAAGAATACTTTTGGGGAAAAGAAGACTAAGTGCTGTAATATTAAGGACACAAATGGAAAGCCTTTAACAGATAGGGAAGAAAAGGTTGAGAGATGGAAGGCTTACACAGAAAGTTTGTATAAGGGAAAGGAGATTGAGAATCATGTAATGGAAAGGGAGGAGGAAATTGACGAGGATGCAAAAGGAGATTTAATATTGAGATCAGAATTTGACAGAGCATTGGAAGACTCAAGCAGGAACAAAGCACCAGGCAGAGATGATATACCAATTGAGTTGCTAAGCTGCATAGGTGATGAAGGTCTGATCAGGTTATTTCACCTGGTGTGTAGGATTTATGAGACAGGTGAGGTACACTTAATTTCAAGAAGAACGTTACCATCCCTATACGGAAGAAAACAGGAGCTGACAGATGTGAAGATTGCCGTGCAATCAGCTTGATCACTCATGCTTCAAAGATCCTGACTAAAATATTACAGGAGGATGGAAAGACAGATAGAAAGAGAGTCGGGTGAAGACCAGTTTGGCTTCAGGAGTTATGTAGGAACTAGGGAAGCTGTACTAAGTCTTAAGCTGATTTTGGAAGTTAGAGTAAGGAAGGATAAGAGAATGTTCATGGCATTTGTAGATCTAGAAAAGGTTTTAGATAACGTTCATTGGAGTAAGTTGTTTGACATTTTGAAAACGATTGGAATAAAGTACAGGGATAGGAGGGTGCTCTACAATCTATACAGAAACCAGACAGCAGTTTTTTGAATGGAAGGACATGAGAGAGAAGCTGGTATTCAGGAAGATGTAAGGCAAGGCTGCAACTTATCACCCATACTTTTCAATCTATGAATTGAACAAGCAATGAAGGAAATTCGAGAAAAATTCAAAGTAGGAGTAAAGATTCAAGGAGAAATAATTTCAACTCAGATTTGCTGATGACATCGTCATCTTAGCCGACACATCAGAGGATTTGAATGAGTTTTTAAATGGTATGGATTCTGTCTTGAGGAAAGAATTCATGATGAAAATTAATAAATGAAAAACAAAAATATTGGAATGCAGTCGAGAGAAATCAGAAACCCCTATGGATGTCGAATTGGCAGGTGAAAAGCTAAGGGAAGTAGGTGAATTCTGTTACTTAGGAAGAAAAATAACCAGTGATGGACGAAGCAAAGAGGATATAAAAAGTAGGTTAGCACAGGCAAGGAAAGCATTTCTACAGAAAAGGAATCTGTTGACATCGAATATAGATTTAGGTATTAGGAAGTCATTTTTGAAGGCCTTTGTCTGGAGCGTGGCGCTCTATGGAGGTGAAACTTGGACTGTTGGAGCAGTAGAAAAGAGAAGAATTGAAGCGTTTGAAAAGTGGTGTTATAGGAGAATGATGAAGATCAGATTAGTAGAGTTACGAATGAAGAGGTATTTAGACGAGTGGAGGAGGAGAGATGTTTCTGGCAGTAGGGCACATACTAAGACACCCAGGAATAGCAAACTTAGTTATAGAAGGAAGGGTTGAGGATAAGAGCTGTGATGATGATGATAATTGTTGTTTTAAGGGGCCTAACATCTAGGTTATCGGCCAAATAAGAGCTGTAGGGGTAGCCCAAGTTTAGGATATGTTAAACAGATTGCCTCGGATGTAGGGTGTGGTAGATATGTAGAGATTAAATGATTAGCTCAGGACAGGGAAGCACGAAGCGCTGCATCAAACCAGTCGAAAGATTGAAGACTCAAACAACATATTGTATGTCTAAACAATCCGACTCATTATGAAGTTCAATTAAAACTTTTGTAGCTTAATAATGTAAATACTGTTATACCTAATAATAGTGTTATATACAGTACATATCGACTGGACCTAAATAAAGCATTAGTGAAGAGGATCTGATGATGTTCGCTTGGCGAACGATACTAATCATCCAATTTGACCTTCCATTTATGTGAGAAGTATTTTATTAAGTTGGTATATTAGCTTTCACGACCAGTGTCTGTGTGCGGACACCAAGAGCCCGCTGATGAGCCAGCTTGGTGTTCCTAAGCAAAACCCCACACAAGACATGGCATAAACCTAGAAAAATTGCTGAGTTTCAATTTTATTAAGTGTTTAAATAATTCATGCAATTTATTTCAGGCACTGGCAAATGAACAGCTTTTCCCCACCCAATTTAATTAGGCACACTCGTGTTGACCGACTGAAAAGCTTCTAATATTTCAATATAGTAGGATGACTCTGAGTAAGCCTCCGTGGCTTAGGCGGCAGCACGCCGGCCTCTCACCGCTGGGTCCGTGGTTCAAATCCCGGTCACTCCATGTGAGATCTGTGCTGGACAAAACGGAGGCAGACAGGTTTTTCTCCGGGTACTCCGGTTTTCCCTGTCAAAATTTCATTCCAGCAACACTCTCCACTATCATTTCATTTCATCTGTCATTCATTAAATCATTGCCCCAGAGGAGTGCGTCAGGCCTCGGCAGCCGGCACAGTTCATATCCTCGCCGTTAGATGGGGGCTTCATTCATTCCATTCCTGACCCGGTCGGAGACTGGAAGCAGGCTATGGATTTTCATTTTCAGGATGACTCGGACTATACAGTATTAGGTTTTGTACATAGCGATTACATTTTATTATGAAAATTAAAATTAAAAAATGAAAGGAAAAAAAAACACACCATAATTTTTTATTTTTAGAAAAAATATAAACTTTTAATTTGCTTCATTTCACTTCCTCTTTCCCCCCTCAAAGTTAATTAACAAAATCACTTGCTTGGCTTACACATACAAATACAGTATCTGTGTTTTCATGTAGCAGGTTAAATTTCGACAGCACAGCAGATGACTAATTTATGTGCGCTCTTAATTCTGTGGGATTTTCTTATTGGTTGTTTATCGTGTTTTCCAAATAAATGTTTTTATCTGCCCTTTTAATATCCTGGTGATCTGTTATTGGCTAGTCATGAACAGTTTCTGATCCATGATCATATATTTTACTGATGTTAAGATCTATACTCTGTACACTGCCTGAATGGGATTGACATTTGGCCGGAAATTCCGCGTCATTCATCACCCCTCTGCCTCTTGACCAATACACGTTCGCACAGTTGATGTCATAATACTCTGCGTTGCAATATCATAGCCCACGTGCTTCAGTGCCTGGTTAGCTTTATCTCTGGCTTGTACAGTGTGATCGCTTGTTAATTCTAACTGTGCATTGGTGCTTTAATAATAGCAATAGTGCTTTAATAATTGTCTGTATAGTACGGTAGAGTAGAACAACAGTAGTTAAAAGTAATCAGTAACTTTTTGTGAAACTTTATTCAGTTTTCATTCACATTAACAGGCTATTTTCATATTATATTTCGCTATGTCGGAGGCGGGTATGGTGGCTAAGGGAACGGGTGAACTGAAAACCACAGGGTGAGGAATCGTTCTGCGAGGTCAGTCTCTTGAATTGGTATGTACTTTATGGGAATATTTATAGAAGGAAAGAGATAACGGCGGTCCTTTCCGCCCCTTAAAACTCAAATAACTAACTAACTACCTGAACCTTCGTTCAAAATGACTAGTTGGAAATAAATATACAGATACACCTGTAACGAGAACTTCCAGTAATATCGGTCTCAGTGGGACACCCGTCATCGAGCTACCAGTGCGAAGGTCCTTGATGCTATCCTTCAAATGGTAAATTCCTTTTTTTTAATCTCTGAACTGACAGTTCACCTTTACTTTTTTGTGTCTTCTAAAACATGATTTTGCTTTGAGTAATAACTTGCTCACTCCAAAGTTAAAGCATAGCTTAAGACGTTAAGCAAAGTAGCTGCCATGGGAAATGTTAATGATCTCAGCTTTATTCGACTCCATAATGGAATTTTCCTCGAATTGTGGCATAAAATGTTAATGATGCCACAATGAAAACTAACAAGCTTATTGACAGCATTATGACGGGTGGTATAACAATAATGGTAGTGAGAACGGATGAAATGCTGAGACCTTCTTCTCGGGTTTAAGTGCAAAACCTTGTCTGAATATTTTGTACGCAATATAGGAGCAAAATCCTCTTTTACGCCTGAAGCAGTAGATTGCCATAGAAAATATGAAGGCTAACATTATTGTAAGTTATCGAACTCAGCATTTTCTTGAAGCCATTACTATTATCACAAAAAAAAAAAAAAAGGAGATATTGTTTATTCTACATCTGTAGCAACTATTCTAGATTCTAAATAATTCTGTAGCTTATCACTAAAATAATAATTAAATATATTATAGCGAGTTGAATAAACTAACTCATTTGGCCACACGCGCGCAGTAGGAGCGAGCAGTTTGGCAACCTCGTTCTCAGATCATACGGTGGGGTGAGAACTGTCAATCCCATTCTGGAAGAGTACAGACTATAGACATACTGTAATCTTAACTGACATTTCTGACATGATCCATCAGGTTCGTGGTAAGCAACACTGTTTCTTTAGCCTAACAAATGTTATTGAAGCATTGGATGCCTACAAAGCAAAAAACACAATGGTTAAAACTTATGTTCAAAATTACCAACAATTATTTTAATAATCCATTCCTATTGGTAAATGAACTGTAATATGACGTGGAAAAAGTAGTTCCATGATGAACTAATACGCCTACTTTTCTTAAAATGAAAGGTTCATACCAATGGTTGATCTATACCAGTGGTTCTGATCCCATAGAAGTCTGCGGACTACTCAGCCTGAAATTGAATCATGAACGGACCCCCCTCCCCTCCCCTAATACACCTGATCAGTTTAACCCTTCCTCAGAGCCTTCGCCATAAGAATATTCAAAGATGATTAAGCAAAACAGTTTTTGGAACACATTATTTATTATTATCATTAATTTGTGTACAGTACAACTAAATTACAAATGATTTACAGTAATATAACACAATTACTTTTTATAATACTGTATATAGCTGAATCTTTAATATTGTTTTTGAGACATGTATATACTTGTTTTGGTTAAGTGCTCCAATGAGGGCGTAACATATGTAAATAAATATAGCCTATATAATATGAAAAGTCTCCAATTACAAATTTACGTTCAAGCAAAAATTTTAAAATAATTTTACCTCAATGTTTTTTTTTTAGTGTGCCTTTTGTGCATGACTTTCTTCGACAATCTGAGGAATTATCTTGCTCAGAGCTAACCTCAAATCACTGCTTGTACATAGCCGATTTCTTTGTTTGTTTTTAATCAACAATCAAGATGAGAATCACTTCTTCTTCATCATCTTATCCCACTTCAAGTGGGGTCGATGTTTCTGGCAAGTCTCTTCCATTTTATTCTGTCCCACACATCGTCGTCCCTTAACTGCTTCTCCATTAGGTCTTCATGGATATTGTCAGTCCATCTTCTTCGAGGTCTGCCTCTATTCCTCATGCCATCCACAACCAGAGACATCGCTCTCCTTCCTATATAGTTATTATCCCGACGCATAACATGCCCATAACACAGCAGTCTTCTCTCCTGGATTTTCTTGGAGACTTCTGTTACTTTTACTGTGCCCCTGATTTTCTCATTTGCAATGTGATCAATCCTAGTTATGCCACTCATCCAGCGCAGCATCTTCATCTCAGTCACATCCAGCTTATGACATTGTGACTTACTTATTGCCCATGTCCCCGCACCATACATCATGGCTGGCCTCACAGCTGTCTTGTAGGCCTTTCCTTTCACCCTTATACTGAGCCTTTTGTCACACAGAATGCCAGAAAACCTTTAAGATGAGAATCACTGCTCACACAAAAATGTTGCCAAAACCACCACGAGATACCGCAAAGCTGCTTGCCGAATGTTTGGGAAGATATGGCTACTTGCACCACAACTCTTCTAGGTTTACATCTGATTCATACAAGTCCTTGAAGTTACTGTCATTTTGAAGTTCAATAACCTCGTCTTGAATATTGTCAGGGAGATTCTTAGGCTTGACAATGAAAGGATTTCGAATCAGTTCTTTTTATAGTGTGAGTCGCACTGCAACCATATTAAGGGAAATAACGAGCAAATTCATCCTAAGTGACTGAGTATGTGGTGTTGAACCTGGTCTGTAACAGAAGTGTAGTACTCGTCGTCAGCAAGGATTTTCAAAGTCGGGAAAGAATGAAAGTTTTTCTCTTCAACTTTGACTATCCAGAGATCAATTTTACACAAAAACGCATGAAGTTTGTCCTCAAATACAAATAAATTGCCAACATATTCAAACTTTCCATTTCCAGAACCTTGAAGTTGTAAGTTCGGCTGGTTCAAATGGCCAAAAATATCTACTAGATAGATATTGCATCACAAAAGTTGCTTCATTCGATTATTCTAAGACATGCTGCATTTTCGTCTAAAAAAAGAAAATACTTTTAGCTCTTCTCTCAACTCATATAAGAATGATAACATATTGCCTTTTGACAGCCAACGGACCTCAGTATGAAAAAGTAGTGTCTTGTGCTCGGAGTCTAATGCTGCCACACAACTTTTTGAAAATACGAGTGTTTAACGCACTACTGTAACGTGTTTTTCGTGGGGTTTTATGCAACTGGCATAAGTCAGTAGGAAGCCATTCTATATTTATTTACGCGGCAAATTGTTCAGCCAAGAGAATTTTTCATGGTAATTTATTATTATTATTAATTTATTATAATTATTATTAAGGTATTTTCGGAGCATTTTATAAAAATTATTAGCATTCAGATAGGTTTTCTATGTCTTAGAAAACGCTATCAAGCAAATTATTACGAACGACAATATCATAGAAAATTATGTGATTACGGAATTTTACGGAGTTTTGTCAGTTAGGGTATTTGAGAGGCATGACTCACTGGGAATTCGAATACAAGCTGATTCCTGTCGAGAAGTATTACGCAAGGCTGGGTCGCAAGGTCTAGAAAAGGCGAATTGTTGGGACGGAAAACGACTTCTCCCTCTCGCGCGCCGAGTGTAATGAGGCAGAGGAGGGGAACTGGCGGCGTGCTCAGCCAATCAGGGGAGACAACGTAAGCTAGAAGACGGTACCGTGGTGGGGGAGCCAACAGGTGCATATATCGTTCGACGCGCCGTGAAACGAGGACTATCTGTGAAATACTTGAGGAGTATGGATGCGCGTGAGAGTCGCACCGATGTTCGGTGGAGTTAGCGACTATCTGTGTAGAACTTGCGGAGTACGGTTGGAAGTGCGTGTCGCTCCGATGTTCAGTGGAGTTGAAGACTAACTTTTGCAAAACTTAACCAGTGCGGTTGTACGAGTGTTTGGGTCCGAGGTACGGACCATAGAATTATCTAATCTACCAGAATATCATCAAATTCCGACGGAGATGACGACGTCCAGGAGACTGTGGGAAGCTCACAGCATCAGCAAGTACGAGGGAAATGCCTTGGCAATTTCCAATGGTAAGCGCAAATGACGCAGAAATACGCAATCTCTCATTTTCTTTGTTTTACATTTCATATTTCAGTAACTTCATAGCTTGGAAATAAGAGTAAAATGAATTTATCAGACTCCGTTTTCACGTAATTTTCTATCGGTAATATTCAAATCACAACGCTCCAATTTAAATTTTGTACTTACTATTATTATTAATTTTGCTATACTTGTTTTATATAATAAATTCATTTCTTTTACAATGCAATCTTTGCTTTCAGTAGGTAGCATTAGATATAGACCAATTCCTTCTCCTGATACAATTGTTTGTTGGGTTAATGATCAAATCATACCACGATCTGAGTGAATAGTGTCTTGAAGGTGTTCTGCCAGAGCTAGACGTTGTTAAATACAAATTTAGATTTCAACATTGCATTGAGGTCTTGGCGCCCATTAAAACAACATAGCTTAGGCAAAGGTAAACAGTTACATTTATCTCCCAACAGTGTGGGCTAGCCAAACTGCCACATTGTACGCTCAACGTTAGGGGCTAGCAAAACGTTACACTTGTCGCTCAACGTGAGGGCGAAAGAAACCATTACATTTGTCGCTACCAACATGGGGCACTAATTAATAACCATTACATTTGTCGCCGACAACTTGGGGATGAAAACCTAATAACATTTGTGGAAGGAGAAGGGTATATATTTCTGTGCCTGTATTTTGGGGGTTATTTGTCTTTATCAGTGTATATCATTATGGGGGATGAGAAAGAAAGACAGATGAGGTTACGTAGTGGTCATCAACTGGAGAGTGATGATACGAGCAGTATGTCAAGTGATGGTAGTACCGGGGTAGCGGAGGTAAATCCCGATACTGAAACAGGGAGTGTAGGCGGCCAACCAGAATTAAAAACTTTACTTCTCGAGTTCATGTATCAGAACAAAGTTAGTAGTGATGCCTTAAATGCAAAATTAGAACAGAATAATGCAAAATTAGAACAAAACAGTAGGGAAAATAAAGAAAGTACAGAAGCCTTAAATGCAAAATTGGAACAGAATAATGCAAAATTAGAACAGAATAATGCAAAATTAGAACAAAACAGTAGGGAAAATAAAGAAAGTACAGAAGCTTTAAATGCAAAATTAGAACAAAACAGTAGGGAAAATAAAGAAAGTACAGAAGCTTTAAATAAAAAATTAGAACAGAATAATGCAAAATTAGATAAGAACAACAAGGAAATTAGTGTGAAAATGGAGCAGATTAGAGGAGAAATCAGAGGAGTAATGGAAGAGAAGGTTAAAGAGATCATTGCAGATGTAGACAAGAAATTAGGAAAAGTACAGGAGGAGTTAGAAATTAGAATCAGTACACAGGCTGAAAATTTAAAAGAACTAGTGCAACTGGAAACACAGCAGGTCAAAAAGCAATTGGGGGGAGAAATTGACAAAATTCAGGTAGCAACTAAAGAGGTTAAGGAACAGCTGGGGGGTTGAATTGAGAAAGTCCACTCGCAAATAGTTGCAGAAGTAAATGATTTAAGAGAGAGTAATAGAGAGAGCATTAGCAAGATTGAGGAGAAACAAGCAAAGCTATATGATAAAGTAGAAGAATCAGAAGGAAACATTAAATTAACAGTAAACAGTATTGAGAGGAAGGCTGAGGAGAAAATCGCAGAATTAGAATTAAAATTAAAAGCTAGGATCAGGCAAGAAAATAGTCAGAATAGGCCAGTTTTTGTGAATAGCACACACAGGGAGGTAGAACTGGGTAAGTTCAGCAATCGACAGGGGTGCCCAATGGAGTTCATGAACACTATAGAAAATAAATTCGGGGAGAGGTTGGAAAATGGTAGTATTGAGTGGTGCCAGGTAGTTGAAATTTTAGAACAAGTGTTTGTGGGGGAAACGAGGAATTGGTTTGCTGTCTACAGAGACAAGTTTACTGATATTAATGATTTTAAAATGAAATTCTGTGAAAAGTTCTGGAATGAGGTTATTCAGTCGCAGCATCGTGAGGGAGTAGTGTGTGGTAAATATAACCCTAAAGGAAGCTCCACCATGACCGAATACTTTTTAGGGCAGGTATTAGTGTGTAAATATCTGGATGGGTTGAAGGAGGAAAGTGATGTGGTAAGGTTGCTACTTAGGCACTTTCCCTATAGGATCAAGGAGGCTGCTTGTATCCAGAATGTAAAGACAATATCACAAGTAGAAAATTTGTTAAGCACATTTGATGCACTAGGGAGAGGGGGTTATGAGGACAATTTCAATAGGATCCAGGGTAATAATAATAATAGACCTAATGAAGCCAGGCATCAAGAAGTTCAAGGGAACGGTGGCGAAGGTGCCAACGCTCAAAATAGAAATAATAATAATCAGCTAAATCAGAACAGAGGAAATGACTATGGTAATCAGTATCAAGGGAGGAATAATGATTTCAGGGGAAATCAAGGGAGGAACAATGATTACAGGGGAAATCAAGGGAGAAACAATGATTTCAGGGGAAATCAAGGGAGAAATTATAATGACAATAATTACAACCAGAATAGGGGTCAAGGAAGAGGACAGCCTAGTGGTAGTAATATACAGCCAAACAATGACAACACAGCCCAGAACAACCAGACCAGTTTGGTAGTTAGTAGTACTACGGCCAGCTGTAGCGGTTCTTTAAACGCGAACCAGGCTGCGAAGTAAGGTCAGAATCTCAGTCTGTAGTATGCCCTGTCCATACAATTATACAGGAACCCTATGACCTAAATGTAAGAAATGAATTATTACATGAACTAAATGATGAAGGTATTATTCAGGAAGTGGTTAGTAAGAGCCCCATAGTTAAATTTAACGTGTCCGAGGCGTACACAGATGTTTTAATTGATAGTGGTTGTATGAAGAGTTGCATAAGTAGTGCATTGTATGATAAAATGAAAGGAACTGGAGTAAATTTTGAGGAGATACCAATTAAAAGCACTTTTGTTATCACAGCTGTTGGGAAGAGGTCTAAAGTAATTTCTAAGCAAGTTTTAGTAGACATTAAAATTAATAATCATGTAGAGAAGCAGATTTGTCTTGTAATTCCAAATTTAGTATTCAGTGTTATCTTGGGTTCAGAGTGGCTAAGTAGAGTGTCTGGTAACTTATGTTATGATGTAGGGAGTTTGAAATTTAAATGGGGAGATTCTGAAGTAGAAGTAGCGTTCAATGACCATATTCAGAGAAGTAGTATTGTAGGTGTGATTTGTACTTTAAATGAGATATCGCCAGCCGTAGAGCGGGGTTCTCCATGTTTTGTGGGCAGTGTGATTACGAACGGTAGTCTAAAGGACTCGTTACGTGATGCTGCATTTCAGGGAGATATAGAGGTGGAACAATGTGTTCGGCTCTATGATGTGTTATGGTGTAATAGGAGAGTGTTTGAGGATCGCATTGGTATGGCCAATTGCTATACCCATTCATTGAACGTTATTGATAGGTCAGTATTCACAGGACATAGATATCCTGTACCTTTCGCTTATCAGAGTGCAGTTGAGGCACAAATTAATCAGATGCTTGAAGATGGGATTATTGAGCACTCTAACAGTCCGTATGTTAATTCTTTGATAACGGTACCCAAGACCGACGGCACTGTTCGTATTTGTTTAGACGCTCGTTTGGTTAACAGTAGAATTAGTTCAGATCAGCTGAAATCTATGTCAATAGAAGAATTAATGCAAACATTTGAGGGGAAGAAGTATTTCACTTGTGTAGATTTGAGTTCCAGTTTTTGGCAAGTGCCACTTATGTACGAAGATAGACCATTTACAGCTTTTAGTCATAAATATAACCTTTATCAATTTTGTAGAACACCTTATGGGTTAAAGAGTAGTTCAGCAGCTTTAATTAGGGCTTTAAACATTGCATTAGGGGATGATACAGGAGAGTTTGTAACCATTTACATAGATGATATGGTAATTAGTTCACGCAGTTTTGAGGAGCATCTACGTCATTTAAATATAGTTTTTCAGAAGTTAGATCAGGCAGGGTTCACTTTGGAGCTGTCTAAGTCGTCATTCTGTCAGTCAGAAGTGACATTTTTAGGTCATAGAGTGTCAAGTAGAGGTGTGACACCATAGGAAGGTAGGGGTAGCATGTGTGGACAGTAGCAACAGGGCATCGTTACAGACACTGAGAAATATGCTAGGTAGAGCAACGTGATGACGTTCATTTAAGGGAGCCACTTGCAAGGTTGGAAGCAGGTGACGCAGAAACATTTATAGTTTCCAAACGTATTGGCAAAACAGCATATGTACTGGAGAATAGTGAGGGAAACAGATTATACGGGACGTATAATATACATAGGCTACGAAAATATGTGTCATAAAGTGAGTATGTTTAGCTGGCGAGCCAGCCTATCAAATGAGTAAGTGTGGTGTCTGGTGCGTGGAAGATCTGGTCTTAAGGCAGGCGTATCAGAAGTCACACAGGGGGGTAGTATGTAAGTAAATGAGAGTTTTTAAGGTACAGGGAAATATGACGGGATTGTCGGATGCTGTTGAGCACTAAATTGTCTCGATGCACCAAGGCCATTTTTGGCAGCGCTGATGGGTTCCCATTTATCTCCAAGAGATGGGGGAGCGCTTGTATAGGGCTTGTTAGCTTAAGGCGTCCACGAGATAAAAGATGGGCCATCAGAATGCGAGACAGTCCTTCATGAAACTCATACATATCAGCACACGTGATTTCTGTTTACGGCCTCGCCATGTAAGATTTGTTAGTGTGTAATTTAAGATAATTTGTACAATGGTATTATTTGTGTGAGGAGAAATGGTCTGTGTTGAGAACTAGTATTAAGTAGAATATGGTTAACGGGAACTTAACAAGACAGGGCGATTACGGCACAGAAATATTTGGTGTTATATGTAATGCGCATTTACTGTTTTTGTTTTTTTTTCAGAAGTCAATATTAATTTAATCTACTTTAAAGAGAGATTAAGTATTATGGTCACGAGGCGCTGCCACAGTAGTGTGATCGTGTGCTCAGTGATAAGTGAGATTAAATTTCACCATAAGGAAGGGTACCTCCAGTGAAATTAGGAAGTTCTATGGTGATATAAATATATCAGAACACCTTCAATGCGTGTGATATGACATCATAAATACATAGTGCTCACACATTAATTATGTCTATTTCACCAACATAGAGAAATTTGAGAGGCGGAAATATCCGTGGAACACTATTCCATATGTAAAACATTGGACTGGTTGCAAAGTGCAATCCATAGTGACAACAAACTTTGACGCAAAGTGCGTGAAGAAAAAATATGAGTGTATATATCTGTAATTTAGGGTGATTTCGTTTATGTAATATGTATTTTGGATGGGGTTTATTAACGTGTCTGGGATAATCGGATAATGGACCGTCGTCACGGTAAATCATCCGATGATCCGAGGCGAATATGTAACGTGTTTTTCGTGGGGTTTTATGCAACTGGCATAAGTCAGTAGGAAGCCATTCTATATTTATTTACGCGGCAAATTGTTCAGCCAAGAGAATTTTTCATGGTAATTTATTATTATTATTAATTTATTATAATTATTATTAAGGTATTTTCGGAGCATTTTATAAAAATTATTAGCATTCAGATAGGTTTTCTATGTCTTAGAAAACGCTATCAAGCAAATTATTACGAACGACAATATCATAGAAAATTATGTGATTACGGAATTTTACGGAGTTTTGTCAGTTAGGGTATTTGAGAGACATGACTCACTGGGAATTCGAATACAAGCTGATTCCTGTCGAGAAGTATTACGCAAGGCTGGGTCGCAAGGTCTAGAAAAGGCGAATTGTTGGGACGGAAAACGACTTCTCCCTCTCGCGCGCCGAGTGTAATGAGGCAGAGGAGGGGAACTGGCGGCGTGCTCAGCCAATCAGGGGAGACAACGTAAGCTAGAAGACGGTACCGTGGTGGGGGAGCCAACAGGTGCATATATCGTTCGACGCGCCGTGAAACGAGGACTATCTGTGAAATACTTGAGGAGTATGGATGCGCGTGAGAGTCGCACCGATGTTCGGTGGAGTTAGCGACTATCTGTGTAGAACTTGCGGAGTACGGTTGGAAGTGCGTGTCGCTCCGATGTTCAGTGGAGTTGAAGACTAACTTTTGCAAAACTTAACCAGTGCGGTTGTACGAGTGTTTGGGTCCGAGGTACGGACCATAGAATTATCTAATCTACCAGAATATCATCAAATTCCGACGGAGATGACGACGTCCAGGAGACTGTGGGAAGCTCACAGCATCAGCAAGTACGAGGGAAATGCCTTGGCAATTTCCAATGGTAAGCGCAAATGACGCAGAAATACGCAATCTCTCATTTTCTTTGTTTTACATTTCATATTTCAGTAACTTCATAGCTTGGAAATAAGAGTAAAATGAATTTATCAGACTCCGTTTTCACGTAATTTTCTATCGGTAATATTCAAATCACAACGCTCCAATTTAAATTTTGTACTTATTATTATTATTAATTTTGCTATACTTGTTTTATATAATAAATTCATTTCTTTTACAATGCAATCTTTGCTTTCAGTAGGTAGCATTAGATATAGACCAATTCCTTCTCCTGATACAATTGTTTGTTGGGTTAATGATCAAATCATACCACGATCTGAGTGAATAGTGTCTTGAAGGTGTTCTGCCAGAGCTAGACGTTGTTAAATACAAATTTAGATTTCAACATTGCATTGAGGTCTTGGCGCCCATTAAAACAACATAGCTTAGGCAAAGGTAAACAGTTACATTTATCTCCCAACAGTGTGGGCTAGCCAAACTGCCACATTGTACGCTCAACGTTAGGGGCTAGCAAAACGTTACACTTGTCGCTCAACGTGAGGGCGAAAGAAACCATTACATTTGTCGCTACCAACATGGGGCACTACAATCACCATCTTTATGGGCAATTTCATTGGATTCGACAAGTCTTGGCAGAGGAAGAGGAGCATGAACGGTAGCGGTAGAGAACAGCGGCGAATATCGCTGCGCAACCACTATACAGGCAGACAACATGACAGTTGTATGCAACTTTGAAAGTTTATTTGCCACCATTAAACATAAGTTATGAAAATTATTTTGCATCATATTCTAATAACACTTATTTTACAGATATTTCAATTTAAAACTTTTTAATCATCGCCGCGGATACATTTGGACGATTCTTGTTCAACACACATCGTTTTAGAAATCTCCATTTATTGGCCACTTTTCTATGCATGCTGGTGGACCATTTTCTCCCGCGGACCACTCCCGAGGCTCTCACGGACCACCGGTTAAGAACCAGTGATCTATGCGTATATAGACCTATCTAGAATAATAAATTTAACTACAGAATTGAGTAACTACTGTAATAATGGCATCTATGATTTGCTTGAAATGTAGCCTACCTGAAACATTGTAGCCCAATTGAGCACTAAAGTTTAGTTAAAATAGTTTCCTTCCATGGAATCTGAGATACTGAGAATCTACGGCTCAAATGCTCACAGAGTTTTATAAGGCAGTTGGTAGGACTAATACCACTGAAAATACACACATTTAAACCCCTACGGCATACATTGAATATATAAAATCTGTTAGTTATCCATTAAATGTTATCAAAGTTACATGCAGTTAAACAATGAACCTATTACCATGCGTAGAATCATGTTGGCAACACTGCCGCATGTGGATTGCTCAAAATGAATCTGCAAAATTATGGTCCATATGTGTGCCAAGTTTTGAACTGTTGGTCTACATACATTCTGATATATTGAGACTAGGGTTAAAAATTGTGTTGAACATTTATCCACAGTTGGCAGCTGTGGTGATTCCAAAAGTAAGCCGAGTTATATCTCTTGTGACAAACATTACACATATGAAATTTCGTTGAAATCCTTGTTAGTGTGGAAGTTACATGCAGTTTATCATTGAACCTATATGCTTGCATAGAATTATGTTGGCAGCACTAACTTAGACAATTTACTCTAAATATGTCTAACACATCTCGGACTTACAGTATGCTAAATTTGATATGTGTTCTGTACACATATTCCAAGATTTTGAATCTAGAGTTCAAAAGTTTTGTGATTGTTAATAGACAATTGGAAGCCTTGCTGGTTCTTATAATAAGCACAATTATGTTCTAAAGCATACATTGCATAAATTTGGATGAAATCCAATTGTTAGTATGAAAGTTTTGTGCAGTTAAACATTGAACCTATCAGCACATGGCAACACTGTTATTTATGTGGGTTACTCAAAATTAATCTGGAATATTATGTTCTATGAGTTTGCAAAGTTTAGAACTGTTAGCCTGCATATATTTTGACTTACTGCGACTAGGGCTTAAAATTAGAGAGCATATATATCAACAGTTGGCAGTCCTGCTGACTCTGAATATATGCTTAGTTTCATCTCCTAAGGTACACAATGCACATACAAAATTTGGTTTAAGTCCAATACATAGCATGCATGCAGTTAAACTTATCAGCACACATAGAATCATGTTTGCAATACTGCCATGTAAGAGTTGCTGAAAATTAATCTGAAATATTATATCTATATGTGCCAATTTAGGAAGAGATCAGTTGGTATGAATGTTACATGCAGTTAAAGATTGAACCTATCAGCACATGTAGAATCATGTTGGCAGCACTGTCATATATTGGATACTGAAAATTCATCTGAAATTTCATGTAGCCTACTATACGTGTGCAAAGTTTAGAACTGTTGGCCTGCACACTTTCTGATATATTTAGCCTAGGATATAAATTATAGAGCATTTATCAACAGTTGACAGTCCTGGTCACTCTAAAGATTACGCATAATCATATCTGTTGCGGTACACAAAGCATATTATACGAAATTTGGTTGAAATCCGATTGATGGTATGGGAGTTACATGTATATAACATCAACACGCGTAGAATCATGTTGGCAACACTGTCATGTATGGGCTTCTGGAATTTAATCGAAAGTATTATCTATAGGTATATGTGTGCCAGTTTAAGAACAGCTCCCATGAATACTTTCAGAGATATCTGACATAGAGCTCAATTTTCAATTGCGATTTTTCAACAATCGGTACCATTGACGTCATTTTCAAATATGTTCGTGAGGTATTCTGGTATAGTTTTTTACTCATATCAAATTTGGTTTCAATAGCTGCATCCGTTTATGAGTTGATAGGGGGACACACACAGACAGACATACATCTTCCTGTCTTCCTGAATTGATCTCATATCGGCCGGAGCTGAAAAGTATTAAGTCAGTTTGCACTACTTTTCAGGAGAGAGAAAAAAATGTCATTGACAGAACAGAACTTAACAAACACAATATATTAGTCATCTATGTTGTGAAGCAACTATTCAGATTACGTTTGTGTTAGCGGGAAATTATTTTGGTTACAATAGCTCACCCTCAGGTTTTTGCCTGTTGCGTTTTTTAAATTTTATTTTTATTTTTGTTACCAACCATGGCCACCTATTGGTGGAGCACCACATGGAGTCCTAGTAGTAATAATAATAATATCGTATGGCCTCGGGTGCCGGGTGCAAGCTTTGTAATTTGACACCCAGAGGGTAGCTTGCATGTCTAATTTAGTTGTTCCTTGAATCACTATGGAAGTCAAGGAGGTTAGATATCTAAGCTCCTTGAACACTATAGCGTTTTCTAGTAGAGAAATGAGGAACTTTGTGTTGGCGGAAACTTCCGAGATTAATTTTGCCATTATGAACACGGCCTACTGAATTCAAATGGGTTCTTTGACATGCCAACATCGTATGACATGCGTGTCATATTTTTGCCGCCTTTCAAAAATCACTTACCACGGCCAGGAGCGAACCTGCAATCTTGGGGTTAGTAGACCCACGCTATCCACTCACCCACCGTGGCAAGCTATGGAGTCCTAGTGTTTAGTGCCTATTGGATTCTTTTATGGTGGTCTACCAGTAGGTGGCTTTGCTAATGGCAAGGTGGCTTTGGCTTAGGACAAGGTTACTTTGGTGATGTGATTTTCATCATTATTATTATGTTATGTTTGGAGGTCTAAGAATTGTGTTGTCTTTTGGAGAAATAGAACTAATATCTAGTAAGATGAAGGACACATAGAAACGTTTAATAAAACGCAAGAAGAAAAGATAAGGAGTCGAAGAATTTGTGAGTAGTAAAGAATAAAAATTGTGGTGGACACACTGCAAGAGATGCAGGTAATGGAAACCTGCTTATATGTTTTGACAAACAGGTATTATTAGTTTTGATTGCCAGAGATTAACCTGAAAAGAAGAATTATTATTGTTATAAATGTATTTGGTATTAGTTAATAATAAATTGACTATTTTTGTGAAGTCGGTGTACTGTTCTTTGTGAGATTCATTTTAGCGAGTATATTACCCCCCTACCCTGAGGTGGCAAGCTTGAATTTTATATTTATTACAATGGGAGCCCAAGTTAGGGACAGTATATAATTAGATATTACAATAGTCGCCCAACGAAGGACAGTATCTTAATTATTACAATAACGCCCAACAGTTCTCATATCTGCTGGAGCTGAAACGTATTAAGTCAGTTTGCACTACTTTTCAGGAGACGGAAAAAATGTCATTGACAGAACAGAACTTAACAAACACACTATATTAATCATCTATGTTGTGAAGCAATTACTCAGGTTATATTTGTGTTAGCGGAATATCAATTTTAATTTAACAAACATATTTTTCAAATCAATTTTGGAAACGTGATTTAATGCCTTTCAGCTCCGTGGTATAAAATAATATTTATTATTATAGCTCCGTGGTCAGTTTAGTGCGGCATCAAGCCATCCAGAATGAATATTTCACATGATATTTTATTTAAAGATGGATTTGTAACATAAAAACCACCTAAACCCTATACAAATGTAATTTACAATAGCACTGTAACACGCGGGAATCTTGCAGTGCGGCCCACATTAAGTACGGAACATGGCGCTGAAAGAGAGCAAGTCCTGACTTAATGCTTTTCTCCTAAGTGGTTTCTGGCTTAAACAGAAGGCTGGCTTAATTCTTTCCCATGCCGTTCCAAGAACCTTGGGTCAATACTTCAGAATATTTAAAAAATGACTTAATGCTTTTCAGCTCCGGCCGATTCAATTCTACTTCATAATCATTTTTGCAAAATGTGAAAAAGTAGGCTAAAAATGTGTTGTTGATAGATGGCACCAATGAAGATTGACTCTACTGCTCCCTATTTTACAAATACTCACCATTTTTAAGTTGAAGATGAGGACGGGTGGATGCAACTGTTTGTTTGGGCTATTGGGAAGCTGCAAGATGCAAGTAATAAGAGGTAGCTTTTCCTCTACTTCGTTACTTGGGGCATTATATGGAGTGTCTGGTCCAGACAGAACCAATGCCTGCTGTGTTCCACTAGCACGCTCCTCCAGGACAAATGCCTTAATAGCTCCAAGCGTCACAGCGTTGGCTGTTGTATCTGGAGTCGACACCTGATGGAAGTTCAGCTCCTCGATGTAGAATTCCAAAAACTCCACGCCTAGGAGGGAAATTTTAATCCATCACTAAATCTTGTTGTTTTCCCTATATATTGTTAGTTGAAAAAAAAAAAAAAAAAAAAAAAAAAAAAACTAGAAATACTAATACGACAGGAATTTGGGTTGCCAGATGTCCTTTAGTTCTTTAGTTTAGGGGCTGCGACAACACGGTCATGTAGCCCAATGTACTTTGGGTGTGTGTAGAATTCGCCTGATAACCGGTGTTTATTATGATGACTGTATTAGTGTGTGTTATCTCTGATTCTAGTAAGGACTGCAGACGATTAATTTTTCAAGTAGTTCCTACTTTTGCTACCAAATGCTACCGTCCATGACACCTAGCTGCAGACTTGGCTACTAGATGCCATAGCAGCCAGCACCTGGCGGCAAACGTTGTAACTAATATAGCGTTATCAAATAATCTAACCTACAAATTTTGGCTTCACAGAAGTGTAGTTTTGGAAGGTTCTTCTTCATGCCATAAATCTATGACATGGGACCACCGTCTTTACTTCCCCTCAGAAGGAAGGCACACTGAGGGATTTTTTACGTTCTTAAAAAATCCGTCATTTCGCTCCGTCTTAAAAAATCCAACGACTTCGGTCATTTGAACCCGAGACCTTGGGTATAGAAGCTCGGCATGCTATCAAGAAGTGGTCACTCATCATTTTGAGAATGTACCCATAAATTTTTCAGTATTATTCACATATCTTAACCCTCAATTCACTACTAGGAAACATGTTACTTATATTCCTGCCCTGAGTCCCACGGACTCACTTTTTTTAATATAAAATTAAGAAAAAAATTAAAATGCACTTGACTTGATATGGACATTTGATGTTAATACACTTAATTACTAATGCCGAAAATTAGAAATATTTACAAATAATGTGATATTCTCACAATAATCACAATAAACATCAAACAACCACATTTTTTCAAAATGATAAAAAATGTCAGAAACTACATAATTCGCAAATGTCATCAGCATAATTTTAAAACAACAATTACTGTTGTAATCAACACCAAAGAAAATATCACATGTATTGTATGACAGTGAAGATCCAGCAAGAGTCCTGGTACACAGTATCTGCATATCTTCTTCGAACATTTTTTAACTTTGGTTTTCTTCTTGGAGCCATGAATTTACAAGAGACTCTACATCAGGATCAGTGATACTTACTGAAGATCATCCAGCATGATTATGATCCATCATCATCATCAAAGCAATGTACGAGGGAAGCAAAAGCTGTGTAAAGGTGGGAAGAGAGAGAACGGAATGGTTTCAACTGGAGAGTGGTCTGAAACAGGGAAGTGCCCTCTCACCCCTGTTATTTATAGTGGTGATGGATGAAATCATACGAAAAGTGGTAAATAGCATTGGGGAAAGGAAAATGAAGGCAATGTTGTTTGCTGATGACCTTCTGGTTTGGGGAGAGGATGAGGAAGAAGTACAAGAGCAATTAGATGAGTGGGAGAAGGTAGTGTTATCATATGGGATGAAGTTCTCAGCACAAAAGAGTGAAGTGGTCATCACAACGAGGAAGAAGAACAGACTGGATATGGGCATAACACTTGGAGGACAGCAGTTGCAGAAAGTAGAATGCTTCAAGTATTTGGGAAGCATAATTGAAGAAAAGGGAGGCAATAGGATGGAAATAAATGAGCGGGGAAGGTGCGCAGATGGATTTTTCAAGAGTGTTAGGGGGATGATATGGAATAAAGATGTACCACAAAAATGTAAAGGAATCATCTACAAGACCTACTTTGTGCCAATTTTGACATATGGTTCAGAAACATGGGTGATGAAGGAAAGGGACAAGAATAAAATACGAGCAGTGGAGATGAAGTTCCAGAGGAGTAGGGTAGGAGTGACAAGAATGGACAGAGTAAGGAATGAGAGAGTCAGGGAGATGGTAAGAGAGGAACCATTGCAAAATAGAATAGAGCGATCTAGGCTACAATGGTATGGACATGTGAGGAGGATGCAAGAGGAGAGGATACCGAAGAAGATGTTTGGAATGGAAATGACGGGAAGGAGGCCAAGGGGAAGACCAAGGGACAGATGGACGAAAGGAGTTAAGAAGAGTGTGGAGGAAAGAGGAGTGTGCTGGGACACAGTAAATGACGAGAGATGGTGGATGGACAGGAAACGATGGAGAGGCTTATGTTCCAAGCAGACCCGACCAGCGGTTGGAAACTGCTCAAGATGATGATGATGATCATCATTTCCCCTTATCCAGCTCCTGCCGGGTTGGGGTATTTATGGCACTTCTCCACTTTCCTCTTTCCTTCCACCATTCTTCTTCCACGATCTTGTCCCAGTCCAGATTTCTTTTTCTTATGCTGTTCTTCACTGAATCAATCCACCTTGTTCTAGGTCTTCCTCTTGCTCTCTTACCCTTGCACTTTGCTTCCAGCATCTGTCTTGGTATTCTATTTTCCTCCATCCTCTTTACATGTCCAAACCACCTTAGTTTGTTCTTCTCAATTCTCTCATTTAGTTTTCCCATCCCAACTTCCTTCCTAACATCTTCATTCCTCACTCTGTCTTTCCTTGTCTTTCCTATCATACTTCTTAGGAATTTCATTTCACTGGCTTGGATTCTACTCTCTTGCCTGCTTGTCAGGGTCCAAACTATAAAATAAGCATATATACTGTAAGCTCATGAATAGAAGTTGTAACATAAATATCTACCACGAGTCCCCGGGACTCATTCGAGCACTTTTGCCCACTTTCCAGTCACCGCTTGCACACGTCTCTTCCGCTACACATTCAACACCCAACTGAAGGAAGGTATACAGTGGTGGAAAAAAATTGGCGCAAAATCACGAGATGCACAAAGATTGAAAAAATGAATGTGAGTCCCGGGGACTCAGGTAGTGAATTAAGGGTTAATATTACCAGTCTGTCCAATCCTCAC
Source organism: Meconema thalassinum (assembly GCA_946902985.2). NCBI lineage: Eukaryota > Metazoa > Arthropoda > Insecta > Orthoptera > Tettigoniidae > Meconema > Meconema thalassinum. The sequence continues at coordinate 186,545,329 of OX336393.1, forward strand.
ATCTACACTGTATGTCGATAGATCATTGTGGCACAAGCTTTGTGATTGGTCAGTTAGGTGTGTGCTAATTTGTGTTATAGGAGAAATTTTAAGGCATTCATATACTTAACGGAAGAGTAGAATTAGTATTATTAATACTGTACCTACAGAAACAAAACAGCACGCAATCTCCTACTGTCAATAATGCTTGTTGTGGAGTGTACATGCCTTCCATCTTGCCCCACAATAGCCCTGACATGCTGAGAGAGAGATGTAAACAGTTGGCAGCATACTCACCGACTCGATATGGGTAATACTGCCCTATTGTTATGGATCCTGAAAAGTTGTGTAAAATTCTTAGTCATAGTGGGTTAAAAATCATAGATTTAGTGATTTAGTCATGGAGACAAATAAAAATATGTTTAAAATGTTTCTTCGATCTCAATTCATGCATTAAAAATAACCACATGCACGATCCAAGCTAATACATAATGCACAAGTAGTGTGTTATGTGCAGATTGAACGTTCACGATTAGCTCATTTCCCGAGTTTCTGGAGAGACATTATTCCTCAAGTCCATAATCCATTTTACAGATGAGTTGGAGGTTAACAACCCAAGAAGCCCTGTCGCAACACTCCACAGATTAAATGCAGTCAGTCTCCTTTGATGCTCCAGCATACTGAGACGTTTACATTTTAACATTCCCTTTCTTAAATGTTAACATAAATAGACATAACTAAAAAATGCTGCAAAGATGTAACTGTGGCTACTGAATGAAAATCCACAGCCTGCTTCCAGTCGATCGACTGGGTCAGGGAATGGACTGAATGAAGCCCCCATCTAGCGGCGAGGATATGAACTGTGCTGGCTGCCGAAGCCTGTTGCACTCCTCTGGGGCAATTATTAAATGAATGACAGATGAAATGAAATGATAGTGGAGAGTGTTGCTGGAATGAAATTGTGACAGGGAAAACCAGAGTACCCGGAGAAAAACCTGTCTGCCTCCGCTTTGCCCAGCACAAATCTCACATGGAGTGACCGGGATTTGAACCACGGACCCAGCGGTGTGAGGCCGGCGTGCTGCCGCCTAAGTCATGGAGGCTTTCAACTGTGGCTACTAACCAAGTTAAATGTGTTCCACTGTCTGAACAGTTTACCCTTGTTATGGTGAACATTTTAAGCCATGTCAGCATGGTTTCACGAGGAAGTAGGAACAATCAACAGAACTGCTTATCAGTCGGTCAACACAAATGTGCCCAAATATAGTATATTTATAGTATATAGTATATTGGGCAGAAAGTAATGATTATTTCATCACCCTATTACCTGAAAGAAATCCATACTATTATAAAAGTCTAATAGTGTCTATCTGTTACTCTTTCACGGAAAATCGACTCAACCAATTTAGCTGACATTTTGCATGAACATATACCAGGGAAAAACAGAAGACTATTGCCATTTTGAAATGTTTCACCATTTCAATATGGTAGCAAAATATGATGGCAAAAGTCACGTTTCATTTCAGTAGCAGATACAGCCGCGACCCGCCCAACGAACAGGTATCCATGGCAAGTTGCACATATTCACCCTTGCCACGCTTCTCGTTGCTAAATTTTTGCTTTCGATTGAGAGTTTATTCACTCAGGTTAGAACAATAAAAGTGTTTGGAGTGTAAGATACACACACAAGTCCTTTGTACGTGTAACCAGCTAGTGTCAAATAATTATTTATATACTCATCAACATACAAACACAGAAGAGGAAAGTGTTAACAAAATCTTCACCTTTGGTTGGCCAAATAGCAGGATCCACACTATCACTTAGGTCTATCAGTGCAACTCTACAAAACGTAGCATGAATATCACTGTCCTATAAGAGTAAATTTTATTGCAAATAATTAAAAATGGCATAACTGGCATATTTTGTGATCAATTTCAATGAAAGTTTAAAACTCTGCACTTTGATAAAACAATATTAATCCGTAGCTCTATATCGAACACTTCGCGTCCTGCCAAATCTTCAATACCACTCGAATCATTATCTGAATCTGTCAAGCTAGCCTGAGAATCGCTCAGGTGTTCGGTCAAAACATCCTTTATTTCATCATTTGGAAGCCTGCACTTGTTAGAAGTCGTCATGCACTGTGACTGAAGAGATTTACGGTACAGGGCTAGGCGCTGATTTCAGGGGAAGAATACCGCTCCTAGATGACTGTTAATTGATAGATTTATGATTCTGGCAACATGTGATATGTCTACTTCGTGGCAACAATTTAAAAAAAGTAAATTTCATACCCTTTACATAGCGATCGCCTGAGAGCAGACTTCTTTAGACCTGCAAAAATTTCATTCAAACTATCTTCAAATTACAAGCACTCCAAAGAAGTTAATTCTAGACATTCAAACTATCTTCAAATTACAAGCACACCAAAGAAGTTCATTGTAGACATTCTACACCATTAGGCAGCTCAATATAACTACTGTAAGATCAAGGAGCACATCTTTAAAAATACAGTAGTTTTGTGATAAGAAGATTCCTATCCGCCTAAAATCAAAGATATACAGCACAATGGTGACACCAGTTGCATTATATGGTACCGAGTGTTGGCCAGCACCTAGAAGTGCTGAGCACTCTCTTCATATCATGGAAATACGGATGCTGCGAAGATCTTTAGACATTTCTCTGCTCGACCATATCCCCAACACAACAATTCGACATACAGCTGGCGTGGCTCCAATCAATGAGAAAATGCAGGAATGGAGACTCCGTTGGTATGGGCACGTTGTCTGTGCACCACAAAGTTCAGTCATCGGCTCGGCCTACCATCTAACGGTCAATGGCCAGAGACAGTGTGGGAGACCAAAATTGCGGTGGCTGGACACTATTAACGCAGATTTACGATCAAGAAACTTGAAATCGCGCGAAGCATTTGGTGAACATTTCTGTGAAATCCTGTATTGGCATTGTGTGCTGTCACGTAATTGTGACTGGATTAGTGGATTATTTCTTCGCGGTGAGTTTCTCGTGCTTGTCCTCTCTCGGGCGATTATTTTCTTGATTTAACAGGGATTTGCTTATTTATTTAAATTCTTTTTTCTTTTCCCATGGCTCTGATCGTTCTTGATCATATTTTAACTTACTTACTCGTGGGTTTCCTTAGGGATTTCTCTTATGTATAAGATTGTCAAAAACCAACTTGTCAATGTAATTACTTATTCAAAGAATCCATTGATTGTATGTTTTTAAGTTATTTTCTCAATAACACACGGCATATCGCCGCGGACCTCAGAAAAATTGGTTCAGAGCTTCACTCCACGGACATTCTGTCCGGAACTCCTTACTAAAGGGTGCTTCGACCTCCTCCAAACTTCGGAGCCGGAATTCCAACCAGGGCTTTCGGGCCTGAAGTGTGTAGGGGTGGGGCAATAATAAACGAAAATATATGGAAAACAAAATATTCAAGTTCTATGAGTAAATGTACACTGGGAAATTTCGATTGCTGGCCCTAACCCACTCTTACTTGTAACACGGATGACATCACCAGCCACCACGTCATCAGCTAATAAAAGTTTGAGGGTCATCTGCAAACCAAGGTTTCTTCGTAAGTCAGCAAGATCCACGCACTTGGTTAAAATGTGGGCCATGGTGAATAACCACAGGTACAAAGTGGGGGGTCTTCCCTTCTCATTAGGTACGAGTGGGTGGATCTTGCATTACCTATCCTTGATGATGATGATGATCAGTTGCCATTAAGTCGGCGTCGACTCCTAGCGACTGCATGGATGGAATGTCTCCATAAGATTCGGTCTTCTGCCATATACTTCAGATCCTTCACTGACATATTCATGTTGGATTTGATGGAGTCGATCCATCTCAATGCTGGCTGTCCTCGTTTCAGAGACCCTTCCACCTTTCCAAGCTTAATTTTGTTTTCCAACGAATCAGAACGTCTCATGTGTCCAAAATAAGACAGCTGTAATCGTGTTATCAATGCTTCAAGAGACAGACGGGACTCCCTCCGTGACCAGAAAGAGCTCCGCCACACGCGAGCAGTTCCCTTGATCGCTCTCAGTTTATTGGGCATTGGGTCAGCTAGCCACTGACTCTCCCAGAATGCCAGTACTTGTCAGCGTAACCGAGAGCGAATATCTCTAGCGGGTACCTCCATTGGTCAAGGTGGTAGTAATACCGCCTCATTAGCAGCTTGATAGGCTAACTCATTTCCCGCAATTCCCATGTGCTTTGGAAGCCACAGAAAGGTGATTCTAGTGTCAGTGCGGCACAACCCGGCTAGTAGGTCGTGGATGTTGTGGGAAACATGTACCAATTGACTGCAACTATCTCAATAGTCGGTACACACAAGAAAGTGGATTCGTACATCCTTTATTGCAAACTGCAGAGCTTCATACATGAAAATTAATAATAATGTTATTTGTTTTATGTCCCTTTTAACATCTGTAGCTTTTCGAGATGTCAGGGTGCCGGAAATTTGCTCCGAAGAGGATCTTTAACGTGCCAGTAAATCTACTTACAGGGCTCCCTCGCATTTGCGCACCCTCAAATGCCAGCTGACTGTGCCAGGATTCGATCCCGCAACCTTGGACCCAGCAAGCAAGAACGATACCGATGAGCCACACAGCCAGCTACATGGCAATGAGCTCAGCAGTAAACACACTACCATCATCATCATCGGCTTTAACTTGAATCCGAGTATAAATCTTCTTCCTTCAGTCCAGTTTGTGGATGTGTTTACAGTGACTAAAGAGTCCAATCCTGGCATGGAACAAGCGACCACACAAGTCACATAGTATTGCTGGAGGAGGACGTGGTTGGGCTGCTCGAAGTTTCCTAGCTTGACGCTTGGCCTCTTCATGTGTGCGTCGATCCCTTTCAAACACTACAGGCCTCACGCAAAGAGATTTTGGTATTTGCACCATCAATAACATAAGCACAACCCACCTTCTCGTCCACATTTGAACCATCCGTGGAGAAAATACCACATCCGAAAATTGGTTAACAATGCTGCGGAAATGCCTGGGATAAACAAAGGCAACCGTGTTCACCCGGTTCGGAGTTTAATTTGGGATAAAGACACACCACTGAAGGCCAAAGAAGTGATATACAAGACCTATTACTTACAAATAATGACATATGGAGGAGAAACTTGGCCGATGACGAGGAGAGATGAAAGTAGAATACAGGCAGCCTGAGGACTATGGTACAGAAGACTAGGAGAGATAGAGTGAGAAATGAAGGCATTCGAAAGGAAGTGAATGTTCAGAAGCTGAATGATAAGTGTGCCGCCTGATAGTCGACACATTACTTTGCCCTGCCTACGCCTACCCCTCCCCTTCCGGCAGCCCCTCTTCTGGACATGAAATAATAAGGTGTCATAAGCCTATATTTGAAATTCCCGCTCGCCGCCGCCATCTTGTGCCGGTCTTACAAGATCGAGAATGACCCTGTACATTCTGAACATATTTATCCGCCTTCTTCTTCGTTATGTATTGAGCATTGAACTCTGGGTGATTATGGAACTGTGGGTAAGGTAATGTTGCCATCCTGACTTGCGCTCTCGCGATGTTTTTCTTAGGCAATGTACTGCCTCTTCTTGGTGCCGCTATTGGCACCACTGCTGCTTCGTGCAATCTTCGGAAACGCTTGGTGTCCCTCGATGGCCGTTAGATGAAGCCAAGCGTAGGTGAAGCTTCATCATTACGAGATTAAAAATGTGACTGAAAGGACGTGAGTGGTGGGCCTCGGTGGCCTGCCATGAGGCAGTTTGGTTGCCGTGGACATTAAGGTAAAGCGTTGTGTTATGCTAATTTCCAAGAGGAACTGGGGATATTTACTGAACTCAATTACATTCGCTTTTCTTATATATTTGTTTTGTTGCTCGAGTGCAGGATTGCGAGCTGTGCTGTGAAAAGACTTAGTTTCTTGTGGACCACATTTTGGAATGTTAACATTTGCGATTGCGGAGCCATGGCTAAGTAGCTTGCCTCATCTGGTATTTTAACGTGGCCACGTTAATTTGCTTCGTAGGAACAGCACTAATTTATATCTAAATATCTTCATTTTTATTATTGTTTCTGACAGTCTAGTTCGTGATTTTAAGTCTTTTGGTGGGCCTAGTTTTGGTGGGCCTTGTCGTCTGTGGTGGTCAATAACGGCTAACGGCAAAAAAAGCCCATTGTAGGCAGTCGTAATAAGGTTCTCTCGTGGCGTTGGTCGAGAGAAATGGCTTGTGTGTCGAGCTCCCGCTCGGAGGCTATTTTAGCCTTCGAATACAATTTTCTTTAGTTTTAATTATTTCTGCTTTGGCGTGTGCCTACTCATGTTTGAGGTAAACTTTTGGTAATTATTTCGAGCATTTTCTGCTCGCCCTTATGGCATTAATGTTGGAGTTTGTGATCCAAATGGACATGGAATTCAGTTCGCCTCATGGCGTGGCTTTCGTTTTGGGGGCATATCTCCCGTTTTCTTTGGAGGTTTGATGCCTTGTGGGTTTTTTCACTTTCTGTTTTGCTTGTGCCTGGATATTTCTCACTCCCGAGAAATACCTGTGATTTTATGTAATTCTTTTTTCCGGCCTTGACCATGCCACGGCCAACCGACGCGAAGCCAGAACACGAGGTAGCAATATCGCTACCGGCATTAGACTAGGAGGGTATTTTGTGTTTATTCTTATGTTGTTACCAATTTGTGTTCCACATGCTTGATTATTTTCTTGAATATATTTTTCTGTTTGGGTTTTATTTTTCTGTTTGTTATGATTATGTGCAACCTTATCCGGCCTATGAGATTAGGGCCCACGTCCCCCCAACAAGTTTATCTTACCTGAACTCACCTCTGTTTCGACAAAGGCTCGGGCAATAAGCTGGAGCAGAACAGATTGAGATGGTATGGACATGTGAAATGGATGAATGATGAAAGAATGCTGAAACAAGTGATGGAGAGATGGATGACTGGAAAGAGAGGACGAGGAAGACCTAGAATACGGTGGATGGATTTGGTGAAGATCAGTGTGAGAGAACGAAACCTGGAGTGGAGTTCAGTGATTGAGGAAGGATGGTAGATAGACAGAGTAAAGTGGAGGGATGTCATATTTATTCCAACCCGGCCCAAGCTGGAAATAGGAAATTGATAATGGCTCTCACGCTGTTAACCAAGAATCTTATGTACCGCAAAATTGTGGGTCTTTCAGGAACTGTTCAGCGAGAATCGGCCAGTCTTAATTTCCTGGGAATGTTCAATATCACTACTGTACATTTATCAGAAATAGTCTCGAGTTAGTGGGAATGTTCAATGCCACTTGTATATCATTGAGAGAGGGTTGGTTGGTTCCTCAGTTTAGGTGCTGCGACAATGCGGTCATGTAGCCCCGTGTACTTTGGGTGTGTGTAGAATCTGTCTGATAACCGGTGTTAATTGTGATGGCTGTATTAGAATGTGTAATCTGTTTTTAATTCAAGTAAGGACTGCAGATATTCAATTTTCTAGTAGTTCCTACTTTTGCTACCAAACGCCGCTGTCAACAACAACTAGTTCTGAACTTGGTTACTAGATGCCACAACAGTCAGCTCCTGGTGAGGAACGTTGGAACCTAAGAGTGTTAGTCAAATCTAACCTATAATTTAGCTTCACACATGTGTTATTAGTGGAAGGTTCTTTTTCATGCTATAAATCTATGACATGGGGCCGCCGGCTTTACTTCCCCTCCAAAGGAAGGCATACTCAGGAATTTTTTTTACGCTCTTAAAAAATCCGATGACTTTGGCCGGGTTTGAGAGAGAATCCTTAGAAAATGGTGGGGGTTATGTTTTGTACAAAAGACTTTAAAATATTAATTTTTTTCAAAGTAAGGTCTTATTTATAAATGTACTGTATAGTGAATTTTGCAAGCATAAAAAGCTACTTCAAAAACAAATAGAACATGAGCGAAGCCTAAGCGACATACGTAGATAAAGAAAGTGCTGACAATATCTAAGTAGTAAGTACCAGTCAGAAAGAGGGGGAAGACTGGACAAGTTAATTGAGAAAGAGAATGGGGGCACATTCTCTCACATGGACAGAATAACAGATCACAGTTTGATGATGACAATATTGGAGTGACGTGTACTGTTAGAACGATCAAGCAGACACACTGGGAGAGAGGAAACGTTGCCATGTTTGTTGTTTGCTTTGTTAATCCATTTAGGAGCTTGGCGACATCATTGTCATGTAGCCCCGAGTACTTGGATGTGTGGAGAATTTGTCTGCTAACCTGTGTTATTGTGGTGTCTGTATTAGTGTGTATTTGTAATGCAAATGAGAATTGGGAAGGATGCGGCCGTGGCCTGAAGTTAGGAACCGTCCCGGCATTTGCCTGGAGTAGAAGTGGGAAAATCATGGAAATCACTTCCAGGATGGTTGAGATGGGGATCAAACCCACGACTTTTCAGTTTTGCCTCACGAGGCTGAGTGGACCCCGTTGGCCCTCAGACCAGAATTAAATTTCTTGGCTGAGATCTTTATATTCTTGCACATAGCGAAAGCTTATGACAGTGTGTAAAGAGACAGTAAAGATAATAGACATGTACAGATCTGGACGATAAGCTGCGCACTTGACCTTGAGAGCTCAGCAGTAGGAGAGGGGCATAGAGTGGTGCGGGGATCATACCTTGCTGTACATTGAAGCACGGCAGAGGCTTGTTCCCTCGGAGGTTACTAGTCTAAGCCAGTACCTCTTAGCGTGGCAAACATTTTAAACTGCAACAGTATGCAGGAGGAGGGAATGGGCAAGTGCAGACCTAGATGCCGGTAACTGTAATTAGCATATTGAAATCGGTTTTGTAGCATTCTGACTGAATTTTGACTTAAATGAGTAGCATTTAAAGTCACAATTTGCATTCATATTTGTAATTTTAAGGATTTATGTTGAATTTCGATTTTATTGGTGTTGGATTTAAATTGAGTTTAAGACATTGTAGTTAAATCGGTAATTCCATGGATTTATATTATTCTGAAAACAGTTTTCAGAAAGCTAGATATTTTAATTCCCACAAATTTTCACAAGCCAAGTTTTCCAACTTCAGTTGAAGTCAATACAAGAGCTAGACTCATTTCCACAAATATCGTCACCTCTATAACCATAATAAAGTACAATAGTGGACATCTGATTTTTGTCTCAGCTATCAGCACGTTCCACCCCTTAGAACAACAATCACCAGCACCAATGCATTGATAATGCTCCTGAGTATTCAAAACATCTGTAGCCCAGGCATTATATGCAAAAAACACGGCCAACCTAAAAAAAATAATGTAAAGCTGAAATTTGGCATAGATGTTCCCTAGCACCCTAGAAACAAATCCTGAAAAGTCCCCATCTCTGCGGTGTCTGCGTCATAGTTTTTGGATGGTTCAAAAGGGCTTAAATGGGGCCTAAGTGCCAAAAACAGCATTTGTGCTTCCTGCATTCAAAATATTGATCCAAATTTAGTTCTCGCAAGCTTTAGCAATTAATAAAAATGAACCAGTAGGATAACGGACTTATCAGGCCTAATTAGAGCTATTGATGAAGAAAAAACGACTAATTTAACATTTTTAGCACAATTTTTACACGAAAATTTGGTTAATTTGTCATTAGCAGGTCATTATTTTTTAAACAACTGCTGATATTGACTAAAGGCCCAAATTGAAAGTTATAAAGCATACTTTTAGCTTTACATTGGTACATTACCCATGTCAATGCGAGAAACGGTTACCGAGTTACGGTCCCAAAGCATAACCGCTGTTGAAAAGGCACCCGATCGCGTTTCTAGGTGACAGCGCTCGGCCTGTCGGAGCAGGCCAAAGATACTCGAAACAATTAATTCAGCTTCTAAACAGTCTTGGATTTTCAGTAAATGTGGCGGAAGTCCACAGGTACGAAGTTTCAGCGCTTCGTGAAGAACGTCCAATCCCGAATGCTGGAGCGTTCATGCAGTTTTGCTTTGACAACGCTGACTATAACATAAAGACATTGGATGGGCGAAACACTTTTCACTGCATGGGAGGCATTAAGTGCACAGGTCCAGCGCCTGACAGTGAAATATCTCCACTCCCACGTACACGAGACGTTCTAATGCAGGTGTGATTGCGGCGATGGGAAAGTTCAACATTTCGTGGTATCGGAAACTCTCTTCTCCTGGTTCAAAGGACATCAAGATTAAGAAGTTAACTGTGGAAGCCCCAAACTCTGTGGCTATTGCGTCGATGATGGACTCCTTGTGGTTATCTGGACGGTGGTCAGGTATTAATTTACCCGCTTCGTGGAACGGCTATATGAAGATGTCACTGTCTGTTCATGCTCAACCAGCTTCCCAGACGTCAGTTGATGCCCTACCATTCATTAACTTGGAACCGAGCTATCCTTCAACTATATATTCCGCGTTGAAGGTTGCCACAAGAAAGTGCGCGGAACTGAAAGAAATCACTTGTTTCGTAACCTTTGACCAGCCCCTATACGCGAATGTTGCAGAGATAGTCGCATCGTACACTTCAGAAGAACTCAAAAACGTGGTTGTTCATCTAGGCGGATTTCACCTTCTGATGTCGTTACTTGGGGCAATCGGCTACGTGATGAATGGAAACAGTTTGGAGGAGCTCTGGACGGAAATATACGCTAAATCGTCAGTGACTCACATGATGTCTGGACACGCATATTCTAGGTAGGCTTGCAATTAGCTCGCAGTTAATGATTACGTTATGCCTTCAATTTCAAATGTATCAATAACGCGAAACTGTGTATGTTCTAGGGCCCACAGAGCGCATTTTCTGACAAAACAGGCTGTCGGGACAATGTTATTCAACATGAACGACGGGCTGAAGGATGACAAGGACGAAATACAGGCGCTTTTTACCGCATTCCAAGAAGGCACCGTCAACGACTTGCTATCATATCCTTGCCTTCAACGTCTCAAAGAGTCGCTTCATGACACATTTTCTTCCATGAGCCAGAAATCTCGCACAGGAAATCTGTGGGTAGAGTACATCAAACAGTAAGCCTGGAAAATAATGAAGGATTCCGCATCTTTACGCAAGGAAATGAAGGTATTCGTCTCTAAGGCTCCAGATGAAAAGGCCATAATATCAGCTGGAGAGAAGTTCGCCATTTGTCTCTACGATAGTGCCAAATCGGAGTGCAAAAGCCTCGACGAACTTCGGGTAGTGAAATACAGCCAAAAAAATTGCCAAACAACCGGTCACAGCATCATTTCAGCTGACGTCACTTCCACCGACTTCGGCGGCATGCAAATAACATTCACTGTGGGTATATTTGCAAGTTCAGGAATGGTTAGGATTTTCTTTGGACCCGACCCAATGGGGATGGAAAATCCAACACTCAGCTTTAGTACCAGTGACAACTCATCTTCCAGCTGCTCCAGATCATCTCCTCAATTTGGTGTCCTGCAACTGCAAGATCCCTTGTGGCAGCCGGTGTGAGTGTGTACGTTCTGGTTTAGAATGCTACTTAATGTGTGGACACTGCAGTGGAAAAGCGTGTGGCAACGTCACATTTGATGGCTCAGACGATGAGGACGACGATTGAGTCCGATGTAAGCTTTGTTTTGCAAGTGTTCTTTGTCTAAAGAAAGCTTTTTAAGCTTTGTTTTGTTATTATTTGCATTATGCATATTATGAATGTATGTTTAACTGCTAACTGCATTAAACTAGTTTTGTTCTATGCAAACTGTTTCTGCTAGTTTACCTGGATTCAAAGGAATACCATCCTAAAAGCTCTTGATCAAAGATACAAAATGGTGTCAGCAAAGGTGAATAGATGGAGCCCACCAGCGTAAATGGGCGTTCGTTCGGAAAGAGACTGCCACACTTCCACTTTTATATTTGTAACTGTATCTCTGCTGCTGTTTGTCGGATGAACATGGGCAATGTATTGTTTTAAAGCTGCAAGTGTGCTTTTCAACTTTTACTTTGGGTCTTTAGTCGCTATCAGCAGCTGTTTACACGATAAGTCCCGGCTAATGACAAATTAGCTAAATTTTTGTCAGAAAAGTTGAGCTAAAAATGTTTGATTACTCATCTGTTTAAATGTATGGCAATAATTACGATCAATAAGAGCGTTATATTTAACGCAGTCCTTCTCTTCTTACTATCAAAGTTCATTAGAACTGATTTCGGATCAATATTTTGAACACAGGAAGCAAAAATGCTGTTTTTGGCACTCAGGCCCCATTTAAGCCCTTTTGAACTCTCCAAAAACTATGACGCGTACAACGCAGAGATGGGGACTTTTCAGGATTTGTTACTAGGGTACTAGGGAACATCTATGCCAAATTTCAGCTTTACATTATTTTTTTTTAGGTTAAAACTTAATGTGCCTGGGCTACTGCTGGACACCACTCGAATCAAATCTCGTGAATAAAAATGATTTGTTGTAAAGAGTGCTGTTTGACAGACACTTGCCAGATTGACATTATTGAATATTGAATGAGCATCTCTCGTACAACTTGGATGCTACATTTTCCTTATAGCTGTCCACTGTGAGTTGTATTTAGTTTCTTTTTGCTATTGTTTATAATTGTTTGTAAAGGTGTAAGAAAATAGATTTTTTTCCACTTTTACCGAATGGTTTTCGAAGTGAACTGCACTTTAGGACTTACCCCTAAATGCCCTTAGCAAGAGTTTTGAACAACGTAAAAATGATTTAAATTGGACCAGTACAGCTGTCGAAAAAAATGTTAATATAAAAAGCAATGATCTTTTATAATTATAATTATACTGTCAATGATGGGTACAATTGCAAGTTACACTGTAAGTTATTAATTGTGAACTTAAGACAAACTGCATTACTCGAAAAGAAAAAAAAATCTACAAAAAGCAGCCCAACCAAAAGATTCAACTGCTGAAAGATTTTTCCTTAATTAGCCATTTAAACATCAGATATAATGTCTTAAAAATATTTATCTCTTAAGATACAGTACTATACCTTTATCCTTAGTGGAATCTACAAGAAGGGTAGTTCCATTCAAGGCCTCAACACAAGAATGGGGATCAAACAAGGACTGGATGATGTAGGAGATGATCATCAGCTTTGCCTTTGTACACGTTACAGTTATGCTCTCTGAAACAAGAGAAGTTCTTACATAACCATGGAACACACTTGGGATCACCATCCACATCACTATGACATACATGACTAACCTGCTAGTAGTGTTATGTTGCTGTGAGGAAGGTCTGGGTTGCTCCAGTAATGAGGCAAAAGTAGATCTTCCTGAGAGTAGGAGATGTTACTTGGCATAACCACAGTAGTTTGCTTGGTCAAGTCCAGGACCAAATGAGAGTCAACACCCAACAGCTACAATGAAAACCAAATTTGAAAGAAAAAAAAGTGAAACTGGAATTAATTTCATTCACAAATAGAGAGGAGAGTACATAAGTCAGTAATGGGTTTGGCAGATCTATTTATCTCCTTATTCTGTGCTGTTTCATCTATGCACTTGACCTTATGCACTGACATCTTATGCTTACTCCACAGTTCTTGTCCCCCACAAGAGTTAGCTAGTTCTGGATGACGTACCCAAAGGGTTGCACACCAACAGTTCCCATATTTCAAAAGCCAATAAAATTTGTATCTTGTTTCTTTTTAAAAACATTAATTTTGGTCCGTGTTGACTACATTCAAAGTGGGGACGGCCGCACGGCCCGCGCAGCGCTGCAGGTAGAAGTCGAGCCGAAAGTCAGACGAGTACATAGCAACGCGGAGCTGAGACAGTTGCGACGCATGATTTGCCGAGTAAGTTGACTTCGTTACTTCGTTTATCATCTATTTTAAGCTACAAGTGTTACAAGTTTGTAACGTGTGTACCTGGTAGTTGTTTAATTGTTATAATGTTTCAAAATTTTATAACTTGTTATTAATAAGTGTCACATTTTTATTGATAGGGAAAATTGAACAATAAGGTTTATGCAACAAACCCTCACACTCTAGATGAACTCAAAAAAAAATATCCTGAGAGAAATTGAGGCTATCTCGGTAGATGAACTAATGCATGTGAATGAAAATATTCCCAGACGATGCCGGAAATGTGTAGATGCAGGTGGAGGACATATTCAACCTTCTGACACAAGTTGATTAATGATTTTACTTTGAAAATATATGTTATTCTGTGTGCTTGTTATTTACTTGCGATTCGTACGGACGCTCTCTCGCCCCCAAACTCAGCGAGTTGCCATGTGCTCGTCCGATCTTCCACACGCCGCACGACCGGCCCCACATTGACTGAAAGACCCTGTACCTAATTAAAGTTATGCGATCCGCCTAGTCAACACTTTATAATTAATAAAGTTTTTATTTATATGAGGTACATGTATTGGGTATCATTATGCACCCTTCTTCAGCCTCTTATTAAAAACCAGCTTAAAAATAATGACAATTGAACTATGCAAGGTGTTTCATAACTTTAACACATATCACACTTTTTAACAGTCAAAATACTCCTAATTCCTAATTTCTACATAGTAAACGTGAATTCGAATTGGATTCGCCTTAAGAATGCACATACCTAGACTTCGACAATAAAATGATAAAGCTGTATAACTGCCACCTTCATCGAAAAATATTCACATCAATGCATGGAAAAGAACTTTTAAATAAACAACAATGTTTAAATTGTTCATACTGTTTTATGGGATCCCAATATTTTTATTATATTTTTGAACTAAGGACGATACCATCAAATGAAGCCAATTCAGATTTGCGTCCACTATGTATAAATTAGGAGTATTTTGACTGTCAAAAGCATGATATGTACAGACAGACAATCAATATTGTAGCATGGATATATCTAAGTCCTGTTCGGGTATCATCTTGCTTGGATGTGGTTGTACAGTTGCAACAAATTTTGATGCACTTCGATCTTTGTTCAACGACATGTTCGTGACAAAATGCAACTATCAGTGCACAGTGTCACTGTGCAGATATCAGAATAACGGAGATGAATGATATGCAATTAATGAGAAACCGCCCAAATGCGTAAATAAATGCGTGAAGTGAGGGACACGTCACAAGTGACAATGGCTGAGAAGTGATTAACAGAGTAGCTGTGTTAGCGTAGAGGAAGGGTGTGAAGTTGGTAACCCGGACCACCGTGGTTCAAATATTGGTCTCGGCAATTATTTTTGTTTTGATGACCTCTGTTATACCATTGTGGAACCGCATGATACTGGACGCCTTTTAAGTTTTACAACAAAATATTGCAATAAACCATTATTTAATTACCACTGGGTCTATGATAGCTGTTATAGATGTGCATGAGATGTTGGAAATATCATTACAATATTATGAGCGTTCTGCAGACTACCAGTTAGCTCAGGGGAAGAGGCGTTGCGTAAAACGACAAAGAACCGGGATTCGAATCGTACGCGCGGTGTTTTTTTTTTTTTTTTTAACATGTCAAATGTTCCATGAATGAAATACGTGTGTGTTTCTATACAAACGGAAATCTGGCTTAATGAATTTGCTTATTGTTAGTCCTGAAAAGGACTGTTGTAGGCACTTTTTCAATATCACATCCAGTATCCACTGACTTCGACAACTTGCTGTAGCCGACATGGCATTGACTGAACTAGATTTCTGAAGTACTGTTCATCAAGGGTAATCTCCACCCATGCTTCCAACATTATCTCCCACAATGCATCCTGCAAACAAGGGGGAGGGTGAGGCCAGTTTTCCCTGATATGGCGTTTCCACTTTGCCCACACATGCCCAATGGGGTTCAAGTCTGGAGTTCGAGAGACCCAGTTGAGCAGTTCAATGTACTCCTGCTCAGAAAACCAGCCCTGAACACTCCTGCTCATGTGGATTGGAGAATTGTCTTGCATGAACTGGAGTACTGCATGTGGATAGCGCTCTCTCACACTCGGAATTATAATATTCTGCAAGATGTGTAAATATTGATACGATGTGAGATGTCCATCTATCCGATGAAGCACTCCAGCCCCATGAGATGACATCCACCCCCCAGCACGTCACAGATACGCAGCCGCTACGTGTGCGCTCAGCCACATACCATTTCTTGTATCGGGTTCCACGTGGCCTGTAAACACGAACCGGTCTGACCTCTGCCGAACTGAAACACGTCTCGTCAGAGAAGATGACCTGATCCCAATTACAATTTAATTCCAGCTCAGCGTCGACTAGAAAGACCTGCACTCGGCCTCTCAGGAGGCCACACGACAAAAAAAAATAATCATGGTGATACTTCACAAAAATAATATTCACGACATGACTCGAACTGTGGTTGCTCGGTGATGAACAACTTTACAACCTGACAGCTAACCTATTGCGCTACAGTGCAACACATCACATTGTGAGTGTATAATGCCTTACCACGGCACGGTGCGTGTGGCAGCAGGGTGAATGGCCGGCCGATAGAGAGCGAGAGAATCACTGACTGACCATGTTGCAGTACATATCCACCGAACTGTACGCAGCCGACAGCAGCCGAAGTGACACTTAGCATTTTTCATGCCTCAAGAGATGCAACATTTTATGATTGTTTATCTGTACAAGCTTAGCCTGATGTTGAGGATGTTGCAACAAACAAGGATTTAAATTATTGACAGCAAATAAAGTGATACACTCTCACCTCCCCGCTGGAGTTGATTTAACATTAAATACCACCATTAACGCAAACCTACAGAATTTACCGCCTTTAAATACAGGCCACAAGTGATTTTAACATTTAATTTCCCGACTGTGAATGGGCGCCAAGGTTGACCATATGTGTCTTCCTGAATATAATAGAATAAAGTACATAACCGTTGCCCCGACTATGAAAACTCCTCATCCCAGGCGTAGGGCATTTGAGCATGCGTTCGCTGATGTTACCAGGTTCATGCAAAACAGGAATTAACACAAACATGAATTTAAAAGAAACAATCTATTGGCTGTACTATACATCTATATACATAATATACAACATGAGAAATACCCTTCAATACACTCGTGATAATTTTTGTACAGTACCTTGCCACTGAATTTAGGCTCTTAGAGCAGCAAACACTTACGGCCATATCAGACCCAGGCATAACAGCCACCTATGTATGTACACTCTGTACCGTTCGTACACAAAATATCTACACACGTTCAGACTGGTTCACTTCATTTTCTTCCTTCTCGAACTGTTCGTTCACGTCTCCATTCTCGCATGACTTTACGATGAAATGTTTACGAATGATTATCCTTTTAGGCGTGGTAAATTATTACCGACAGCCCATGGTATGGATGGACCCATAAAATACACTTAGCCTCCAATAGCCCGTAAGAGCTCAGTGGTTTGCTAAAGATTAGTCACTGCTCGTTCGTTTTACGATACCATGATCAAGTAATAACGACACTAATTGGCAAGTAGACATGGACTTTCGCTGTAAAAACAAAAAGAAGACCCTTTCTGAACACCAGACACGCCATTATAAGCACTGGCGAACGAATACATAACCCTGAAACTCTTCTCTCCTCCTCGCTGGAGTTGATTTAACTTTAACAACCCTCATTTACCACAAACCTACAGAATTGACTGCCTTTAAATACAGGCCACAAGTGATTTTAACGTTACTTCCCGACTTTGAATGGGCGCCAAGGTCGACCATATGGGTCTTCCTGAATAAAATAGGATAAAATACGATACATAACTGTTGCCCCGACTATGAAACTCCATATCCCAGGCGTAGGGCATTTGGCATGCGTTTGCTGATGTACCAGGTTCATGCAAGACAGGAATATAACCACACATGGATTTTAAAAAGATAATCTATTGGCTGTACTAAACACATATATACAAAATATACAACAAAAATACCCTTCGTACACTCGTGCTCAAACTTTATACAGTACCTTACCACTGAATTTAGGCTCTGAGAGCAAGAAAAACACTACGGTCATATCAGACCCAGGCATAATAGCCACCTATGTATATACACTGTACCGTCCGTACACAAAATATCTACACACGTTACGACTGGTTCATTCTACTTTCTTCTGTTACGGCACGTTCACCTCTCCATTCTCGCATGACTTCGATGAAATGTTTACGACTGGATTATCCTTTAGGCGTGGTAAGTTATTACCGACAGCCCATGGTATGGATGGACCCATGAAAAATCGTAGCCTCCAATAGCCCGTAAGAGCTCAGTGGATAGCTAAACATTAGTCACCGCTCGTTCGTATTACGATACCATGATCGAGTAATAACGACACTAATTGCAAGTTGACAAACGGACTTTCGTAGTACAAGCAAGAAGACGATCTCTAACTGTTCGTTACGGAAACCATGTCACGTAAAACGATCCTGGGCGTTAGTAGATCAGTGTTCTGCCGATAAAACAATAAGACCAGCTCTGAACGCCAGACACGCCATTATATGCACTCGCGTAAGGATCCAATAACCCCAAAGTTTCTGCCGGAACTAACTTGTGCGTAGCCCGCTCCTAGCGGAACATCCGCGTCAACACATAAACATCAGACAGTCAAAATCCACACTGACGTCACACAGTTGTTTCTTCACGCGAAGTTCATGGGAGTTCATGCCATAAATAGCCTAGGTAATCCCACACAAGCCGAATTACTGCCTGTCTTTTCCGGGTATGTCACAAATCCAGCACTCGAAAATATCAATTCTTTGTACCTTTATAGTACAGCCACAAATCTAACCTTTAACATTACTAGGTCAAAATAAAGCCATTAATCCCAAACCAAAATGAAATAATGCTTCTACTTAATACAGTCTTATATCCTTATTCCCAAAACGTAATAAATCGCAAAACCCCGTATTTTATAATATCAAATACCCAATAACCGATAATTAATAAACAGTGATCCTAGGTTGTCCGGACCATCCAAAGATGAATCCGTCCACAAAACACACAGGCAAAATAAAAATCACCTCTGCAACCCCACGTTAACCCAATATAATAAGATACGAATAAAATACCCCAAACTAACTGCACAAGGCAGAAAACCCGAGGGTGAGCTACTGTAACTGAATAAATTCGGTTACAACCCCAATGTTCCTGCCGGAACTATGTTCGTGCACGCGCTGCTCCTAGCGGAATATCCGTGACAACACATGAACATAAGACAGTCGTAATACACACTGACGTCACCCAGTATTTTTCCACGCGCAGGTTCATCAGAGTTCATGCTATTAATAGCCTAGGTATTCCCTGAACTTGTCACCACAAGTCGAATTACTGCCTGTCTTTTCCGGGTTTGTAACATTTCCAGCACTCGAAAATACCAATACATCGTACCTTATAGTACAGCCAGGAATCGAAAATTTAACATTGCTAGTTCAAAATAAAGCCATTAACCCCAAACCAAAATGAAATAATGCTTCTACTCAAAATAATACAGTCTTATGTGTCCCAGTTCCCAAAACGTAATAAATCGCAAAAACCCCGTATTTATAATATCAAATATCCAAAAACCGATAATTAATAAACAATGACTCTAGTTGGTCCGGAACATCCAAAGATGAATCCGTCCACACAAAAAAAATACACAGGCACAATAAAAATCACCGCTTCATCCCCACGTTAACCCAATATAATAAGATACGAATAAAATACCCCAAACTAACTGCACGAAGCAAAACCCCGAGGGTGAGCTAATGTAACTGAATAAATTCGGTTACAAAAGTATGCACCACTTGTATCTGTTGACTTTGAACGTTCCTTTCCTACATGTAAGTATTTACTTAGTAACTGGAGATGCAGCCTCACTGATAATAATATTGAAATGGTAAATGTTATGGAGCTTTGACAGTGTTCTGGAAGTGGTTTTAGGAAGACAAGGATGTGAATACATGAATAAATTCCATATCCTTGTATGATGTGAAATTGGTTCTGGTAATGCTTGTAAGAATATTTCCATTTTAAATTTACACCTTTTTTTAAACTAAATTATAGCATTTTTTTTTTTTTGCAAAGGTCAAAATTTTGCACCTAAAATTCCTAGCTCTATTAAAAATATAGATAATAAATTATGAATGGAATAAAAATAATAAGAATAGGCCACCTACCAATAAACAAGGGGAAATATGGGATTAATGATAATAGACTGACATTAAGATAGAAAGCAATGCACTAAAAAAACTGCACAAGGATGGAAACTATACAAGATAATCAAGAGAGAATACAAACTCACGACAGGTGCAAAATTAACTATGAAGGACAGTAACAATGAACAATATTGATGTATTTCTTCCCGTCAAGTCACTTCATGTCATGTTGCATTGAGTTGAGTGTACCTTAATCCCGACAAAAGTTAGGTGGCCTTTATGTGTCAGGCTTTACACTGGATGCTCCAAAAATAATTAAAGTTGTGTGCGAATTTTTAATATACCATTTCTTGAAAATGATTAATTGGGTTTTAAGATTTGATGGGACCAAAAACTTCGGAAGACAGACGCAGGAAAACTATACTAAGGCAATGATATATACAGGTAGAGTAAGATTTGTCTCGGGACCACAGAATTTGAACAACAAATCTGTAAAATGATAATGCAACAATAAGATAGCGGTTTCACTGTAAATAAATCTGAAAAGAAGGATAGAAACATGAAAAGGTCAAACACAATAACAGACAGGCGGGGCCAGAGGGAAATATGCACACAGGCACCACCATTTTCAAACGTGGACATTCATGCAATGAATCCACTAAATAGATCTTCAGTGCATTAGCTCGTAGTTTAATTAGGAGGGTGGGCACCTACTAGTTATTTTATCATTCAAACAGTGTGAAGTTGAAGGAATACTTTTCCTGTCCAATGATTATATTTGTACTGTTCGTGTCCAAACTTCACGTGCTTGATAGAAATGTGATCGCGGCTGGTGAGGTGAGTCGGTCGTATCTACACAACCAAATCCATTGGTTAGTCAGTTAATATGCAACATATGTTACTGTTACGTTAGAACCAATCTTATATATTAAAATAGTTTTCAAAAATTTCACCCTTTACTAAAACTGAAATATCTCGGGAAGTATTTGCGCTACGACGAAGTTTGTTGTCTTAAAATGTAATGCCCATCAAGCACCGTCGATTGATACCCACCTTACTTGATTATATCATTCGAGTATTAAAATAATTGCGAATATTACTTCCTTCAAGGTCTCACGAAAATGGAATATCGAATGACTTGACGGACATATTGTCGCTAGGCGACAACAACTAACACTGTATCATGATATTCAATGCCGCCCCAATAATAAATCTAACTTGATATTAACAGAGAGTTCCCTAATTAACTCATGATATCGTTAACTTCTACCTGCTCCACTCGGGCGCTAATGTCGCATGTATCCATACATGATATCGTTCACTTCTACCTGTTCCACTCGGGCGCTAATGTCGCATGTATCCATACAATAAGCAGAAGGGGATTCTGTGCACATAATTTAATTAAAACTTCTCAAAGAATGGATTACTTTGAGACTGAAATGCTCATGCACAATCAGCAGTCATTTTGCTAATGACACTGTCATGTCAACATCTCTTTGAATGACAACAAATACTGTATACGAAAGACAACTAATTTCACGAAGATGACGCTACATTCGAATGTTGGAACCGCCATTTTGTATTGTATATCCCATCTTTCTGTTATATAGTCTTTGGTCTTCAACAGATACTTCATGTAATGAATAACATCCTTAAAAATGAATTTAACATGAAGATGAATAAAAATAAAACAAAAATACTCGTATGCAGTCGGAACCAGGAAGATCATAGAAGAGCACCAGCAATTTATATTGAGAATGATAGAATACAACATGTGAAGGAATATAATTATCTGGGAAGCTTGATAATGTATGATGGAATCAGCAAACGAGAAATTTGGAGTAGAATTATTCAGGCAAAGAATGCCTTTTATAGAAAGAAGAATCTCTTCACATCCAGAAGTATAGACCTAAAAATAAGAAAAAGACTGTTGAAGACATACGTGTGGAGTGTGGCTTTGTATGGTAGTGAGACGTGGACAATAGGGAAGTCAGAAGAGAGGAAGTTGATGGCTTTTGGGGCTTGGTGCTGGAGAAGAATGCTTAAGATCAGTTGGATACAACATATGACAAATGAAGAGGTATTCAGAAGAGAAGGAGAAAGTAGAAGCTTTATGAAGACCCTGAAAACAATAAGAACAAATATGTTGGGACATATTCTCAGACATAATAGCCTGCCAGCAAGAGTCATCGAAGGGATGTTAGAAGGGAAAAACACTAGAGGAAGACCACCACTTGCAAACATCACACAGTTAATGACAGAAACGAACACCAAATCATATCGTGAATTGAAGAGGATGGCGGAGAATAGAAAAGATTGGCGAGTTGCTGCAAACCAACCCCAGGGCTGTTAACTTAAGAGAGAGGTCTCACCAGCTACAAACTGTCTTCTTTTCGTTTCATCATTCGTCCTTGTAGGTTGTGTGCTCAATCAATACAATGATTCATATTATGATGAATGAGAGGCGACACTCAATTAGAAATGTTATAAAGATTAAAGGTAACGGTAATTGTCTGTGCAGGTCATTGGCATATTGTGAGTACGACAATCAGTTTATTTTCACAGGTTAGAAAGCGAATTGTAAAACGTGTTACAGACAAGTGGAATAAGTATTCTTCCTTTATTGTTGGCAACAGCGATATGTACGAAACTGCTATCAATACGAGCGATGATTACAAAATGTATATGTCTATGAATGGTGTTCATGGAGGTCATGTTGAGTTAGTTGTCGCTGCTCAAGTTTGCAAAATGGATATTTATTTGTGGATTACTACTGTCGTAAGGAAGGTGACCGGTTAAAATATATATGTCATCAACAAACTAAGTTACAAGTTGATACATATGCCGGTTTAGCAGACGCCTTGCATGTACGAGCAGAAAATAAAAATCTCTGAGTCGGTATTATTGTAGTTTTTCCATCTTCTTTTACAGGTAGCCCAAGGAAAATATTGCAAAATTATCAGGATGCGATGGCGATAGTGAGGAAGTTGTGGAAAGCCAGATTTATTCATTACGTTCACCTATAATGCGGGCTGGCCAGAAATACTTAACAGCATTCATCTCTGGGAAACGGCTAATAATAGGCCTGATATTGAAGTGAGAGTTTTCCATTGCAAAGTAAAGGAATTGCTACGATTGATTAATGTCAAGGAAATTTTCGGTAAAAGCATATCTATATACAGTGGAATTTCAAAAACGAGGTCTCCCGCACATCCATTTACTCTTAACATTAACGGAAGATTGTAAGTTTCGAGAAATTTCTGACATTGACAGTGTGGTGTCAGCCGAAATACCAGATCTCGAGGATGGAGCGCTATACGTGTTGGTAAGGCGTCATATGGTACATGGTCCTCGCGGATCTTTGAATCCTTCTTCAGTCTGTATGAAAGATGGCGTATGTAAGAAAGATTTCCCTAAACAGTTTCAGGAAGAGACCAAAGATAATGCCAATGGTTATCCTTCGTATAGTAGAAGAAATAATGGACGGATTATTATAAAAACCATTCGAGGCATTGACATTGAAATCGATAGTCGATTCATTGTTCCCTACAATCCATTTCTTTTACTTGCAAGCTCATATTAATGTTGAAATATGCTCAAGTGTGCGGAGTGTTAACTACATCCACAAATATCTTATATATTAAAATCCACAAGTATGTGTATAAAGGTCATGACTGCTGCATTGTTAAAATATGTCCTGAAGGCGAAACGGTGAACTAAGATGAAATTACTTCTTTCCTAAATGCTAGATATGTTGGTCCAACAGAAGCCGCATTCAGGATATTTTCATTTCACATGCATGAACAGTCACATTCTATCGTGCAATTACCAGATCACTTGCCAAACTTGCAAAATATCTATTTTAAAAATGATAACGCTCCTGATATTTTGCTTCAAGCACAGTTGCACAACACGGAATTACAAGCGTGGTTCAAGTTAAATCAAGATTCGCAAGCCAGAAGTCCGTATATATATCCTGAAACACCAGTACATTACCTCTGGAATAAGAGCAACTGCCAGTGGCAAAAAAGAAAAAATGTTTCAAAAACTATAGGCAGAATGTATAATGTTTCGCCTACAGAAACAGAAAGGTATTATTTACGCCTGTTATTGCTTCACGTCATAGGTGCTACCAGCTTCCAGGATCTACGAACATACAAAACAGTTGTCTATTCTACTTTTAAAGAAACAGCTAAGGAGCGAGGTTCGCTGATTGACGATTCTGAATGGCAGCGTTGTTTGGCAGAAGCGCCACAATTTCAGATGCCTTCTCAGTTACGACAACTGTTTTCTTACATATTATGTATTTTTCAGACCCCTTCAAATGTAAGATAGTTATGGGACATTTTCAAGAATTCATTATCAGAAGATTATCTGCAGTTTCACGAACCTAACATTGCATATCAGTTCACTCTTATACATATTTCTAATACATTAAAGCTCCATGGTCTTCCCATTACTTCTCTCGAATTGCCAGCTATTATTGATAATTTCCCTCAGACAAATTTACCAATGAATTATCCAAAACTTAATGAGGATCAATTAAGTCGGATGATAAACCAAGCAAATGGAAACCAAACGGCTACAATTACAGAAATTTTGGGGTTAGTACTGCCCCCATAATTGAATTATATAGAGACCACGGTGGCTATATTGAAAATTATGAAGAAAGTTAGGGCTGTCATAGTTATGACGTGGATGGTCATGACGTAAGCACGGATGACGCAGACGTTATACCAGCAGGCTGCTTGAGCTGAGATTCTCAGTGACGTCAGCATTTATTCGAGAAAGATCCGAGAGTTACGACGCAGTCGCAGGAAACGTGGAATTGTGCTGAGGAAGAAATTATGCTATTGGAGGGGAGGCCCGAACCAATGAACGGTTGTTTGAAGGAAGACGGAGATTGCTGAAACTATGGTATTTTTAATACTTTTTGGAATGCAGGATTGTGGAAATCCATTTGCAGTAGAGGCATTGATTTGGAATTTTGGTGAAATTTATTTCCTGTTTTTGAATTTTGAAAATCCGTCACGTATTGACGAAGTTGGAACTACTAGCGATGACGCAGTAACTCGCTATGGAAGGGATGGATACGCCCCTTATGAAGTTTATAAAAGGCCTTGCGCAGAAGAGAGGAGTCTCAATCGTCAGATCTCATATCGCATATCTCAATCGTCAGATCTCAAATCGTCAGTATCAGTGCTTATATAGTCGTTTTGGTGAAACGTCGAGTGACATTGGTAGAAAGAGTCGTCTTTATAACGCGTGGTGAAGCCACCGCATTAAACGTGATTCGAGCAGACAAGCAGTGCAAGTTTACTGTGAGTAAAACTAGGTGAAGTTAAAACGCACATTATAACGCGTCTACAAGAGTGGCTATGATCAGTTAGCGGTTGCCTACAAGCTAATCCTATTGTGCAGTGCTACATTAAGCAGTGTAGTAAATTTGAACAATTTCGAGGAATTATTTTCGAAGATATTAGCACTTTTAGACGACTGACAAAAGTGATTTTCTCGCCACCTGAGAAGCACGTTATAGCGTCAGATTCTACGCTACGGCTGACACTGCTAGTATAACAGGGAGACTTCTGATTGCTTTTGTGACACAACGCTACAGTATTATGGAGCAGTTTAATAAGGCAGTTTGTTCTACTATCACTATAACCGAAGAGAAGATGGAAGGCTAAAGGACTTTAATGCAATTGGGACATACATCGTTGGAGTAAGATAGCAACATGGAACTTCGCTAATTGCTATTCCATATAAGCGGACATGTGGTGAACAACCATCTACACCCATGTTTCGTGGCTCAACGCTGAATACTATCAAACAGCAATGAAAACGATTTCATACTCACTGAATATGAATATTTCAATGGAAATTACTACAAAAACTTCATGGCGATTTTCTACAAGATCTTCAGGGATTTTTCAAGAGAGGTCAGGGTTGTCCCGACTCACAAAGAAGAATTTTGCCGGAAGGATGTCTTACGTCTTCATGGAGCAGTGCAATTTCCGGAGAAGGAAGCAGTTCGATTCTCCGAGGGTGCTGTTTCCTGTTTCGAGGATGGAGCTCAGCTTTAACTTGGTGAAATGGATCCGTCAGCAGTCTTTTTTGGGGAATTTTCCTCTGGAACGTCAATCGGCAGATAAGGTAGTCGTGAACGTTTATTGTATTTGAGTTTCTTAGCAATATTTGAGCAACCATTTTCCCATATTTTTGTCCTCATGTATTTTGCCCTATATTCTTGTTTGAGATTCCTATTCTCAGTACACCTTGATGAGTTATGCCTTTTTCGACGATTTATTAAGACATTGATATGTCATGGGCATAGTTAAATGATTTTGGATCAGTTGAGACTGATATTTAGATATTTCAATAATTTGCTTATTTTTGGTAGTCACGATTTGACTATAAGTTAATGATTTCATGGCAGATTTAACTTCAGACAGCGTGTCTCTTTATTAAAGTAATTTCTACCCCAGTTTAATTACTTTGACCAATTTTCTGTCATCATCAAGAAGGAAGAACATTTAAATGATTTTAGAGCGTTAAAATCTCTTGCGTTGTCGACGATCTTGGAAATACTAGTCGTTATTTGAAATTGATTGCAACACAGACATTTATCGTCAGTTATGAACGACCATTGCATCATAGACAATTTTGTGCAAGATGAACTTTAATTATAAATTATTGAATGCATTAAAGTCGTGAACTTTTGTTAGGAGTTTTTTCTCAATTAGAGAGTTGAATAATAATGTTTGCATTCCACAGTCTAGTTGGATTCTATTCGACTATTTTGCAGTTTAGTCGCACTTTGTTTGATGATAGTATTTTTATACTACAATACTTTGAAGATGATAATCTTAAATTTTGATAGACCAGAGAGGCGTATATAAGCGTATTCACTATTAAATTTGTTTGTGATTGGCAAATTTTTACTTCATTTCGATTCATGAATGAAATCCACGAAGGTTAAATGACAACAGTTTTGAAACAATTAATGATTATAAGAATTTTTGAAGTGGACCTATGAATGTATAATCGCTAGAGCAGCGAACGTGTTGAAAGTCGCTGATGTATAATAATGCCCTTGAAGTAAATGAAGGAGGTTCCCACAGTAATTAATGATATTAAAGAATTTGTTAGTGGAGGTTTTTGTAAGATTCTGTGGAAGATTTGATGCCGTATATATTAATATATGATGAATTTTGGGCTTATTTAAAATGCAGTTTTGTGCATTTTTTTTTTATAAGCGACGTATTTACCGCAGGAGTGTATTGTATTTGTCCTTTGAAAATTAATCAAGTGAATTTACTGTTATAATTAACAAGAGTATTGAAAGAATTTGAGATAAGATTTTGAATGAAGATTACCGTCACAAATAATTATAATAATTATTAAACCTTTATTAAACCAGATTGTGACATTAACATGTATAACTAACCTTCATTGGTCGATTATATTAACACGATTTTGAAATTACCAACCGGATGAACATGTGGTTAATGTATTTCTCAAATTAATAATTTGAATAATTTAAATGTTAATATTGTAAATAAATAATGTAAATATCTTTGACAATAATGTGGAACGGAAGTAATGTTAGAGGCGTGTTTAAAATTCTTTTTGTCTCTAACTATATTATGAACAATTTCTAATTGTTATAAACATTTATGAGTTTTTGTTATAAACATTTAAGAGTTTGTTTTATACTCTAAACAATGCTTATTAAACATTTGGATGCTAATTTATCAAGTTTAGGGATTGTCAGAATAATCCAGTGGTATGTGAGTAAAGCATTGGAAAGATTTGCGTAACAATATTTGTGATGTCTTGCGGACATTTAAAGCTTTTGAGAGTGCTGGATTCTTACGCAACGTGGCTTGACAAGGGAGCCCATTTGACAGGTGTACGTCAGGTTGAAGGGTATATGGCAGCTGGCCAGACAACTGGTTATCAGCGGACGAGGTCGTCTGCATTGTGGCCTTGCGCCTATAAATACAAGTGTCATGTTTATTAAAAGAAAACAAATGCTCTATAAATGTGTCTCATCCTGACTTCCTTATCCAGACCAAATGTGTTCTAAATGTTACGTTATTTTGAGCTCGTGGGAGCTAACATGTTGTATAATAACTTTGCAAGTCCTATAGGAGGACATAGTCAGATTGACATGGGCTATTGATAGCCACATTTATTTTGTTGAGTTGTTAAAGTCATACCCTTTATTTGAAATAAAGCTTTTGTACAGTTCAAAGTTCTTGCCTTCGTTTTGGTTCATTTTTAAAT
The DNA here is from genome assembly GCA_946902985.2 of Meconema thalassinum. Taxonomy (NCBI): domain Eukaryota; kingdom Metazoa; phylum Arthropoda; class Insecta; order Orthoptera; family Tettigoniidae; genus Meconema; species Meconema thalassinum. The sequence continues at coordinate 186,573,639 of OX336393.1, forward strand.
GTCATAGTGAAGGTTATTGTGGGAGCATACTTTAGAGATCCTGTTGTCAACCCAATCCCCGAGATATTTATAAGAGGTAAGTAGAGGTAAGTATGGACCCCCGTCTATTTTGGTGTGTTCCACAATAACTCCTTGTGAACTTCTGTGCTCAAATCTCGGTAGTATCTGTCAGTGCCATTTTCATTGGTGTAGCTGAGCCGGCGCGGTGGATTATTGGCAATCCGATTGAGGGGGCGGATATCTGACAGCCTACTATCCGGGAAAACGGGGACAGAAGGATTGGCGACCCTAAAACGTGGGGCTGATTCAACATAACTGGATCACCAGGTTGAATGCCAGAAGGATTGGCGCAGTCAACGTATGGGGCTGATTCAACATAACTGGATCACCAGGTTGAACGCCAGTAGGATTGGCAAACCTAAAACGTGTGGATCGATAGACTCAAATAAAGAGGTTGATTCTTTGTTAGATGTCTTGGCCAATTGTAGAATTTAAGAGTGTGATTATATAGGAATTAAATGTTGTATTGTAGTAGGGAAAATTACACTCAGAAAAGATCAGATCTTATACAACTTGAGATAGGTTAAATAGGCTGGAAACTTAGAAAAATCGCCTATGATCTGGAATCTTATTTTATTTGACCGGCTTATGACATTTTAGTCATATTAGAGATAAAATTAAATTATTTGGATTGTAAATGTAAATTATTTGTGTTAGGATATTTTAAAATGGACCAGGGAAATTTGAACTTGTGCTTGAGTTTGTTTCAACATGAAGTGTCTTCGAAGGTTAATTATAAGGTAGTTATAAGTTAGATTTAAGACAGAAAATTGATCAAAATTTTTATATGGTGAAAAGGGTTGCTCAGATGTTGTTATTTTGCTCTATTGATGTATGTCCCTACAGCAGTCTATTTTTTGAATAATATTGTAATGGCAGACGAAAGTATGAAGATGATGTTAGAAGAGTTGAAAGCTAGCATGAATGAAAGTGCGAGGGAGATGAAGGCTAGCATGAACAGCAGTATGAAGCAGATGATGGAGGAGAATGCTAGTAATTTGTCTGCTAATTTGAAAGTTAGCATGGATGAAAGCATGAAGCAGAGGCTGAATGAAAGCATGAAGGAGATGGAAGCTAGGAATACTAGTCGAATGGAGGAGAATGCTAGTAATTTGAAAGCTAGCATGGATGAAAGTTTGAAAGTTATTCAGACTAGTTCTGCTAACTTAGAGGATAATATGTCGCGTTTACAGATTAATACCCAAGGAATCGAGAATGCTGTAACTGACATGCGCTCAGACATGTCCAATGTTAAAATAGAGGTGTCTAATGTGCATAAAGATCTTACAATGTTGAATTTAGATGTTGCTAATGTCCGAAGTGATATTTCATGTGCTAGGGCTGAAGTAGTTGTTGTTAAAAATGATGTTGCGACTGTCCAAGACAAGGTTGAGGAAGTCCAAAGAGGAATCCAAAATGTTAGAACTGATGTGTCCAATGTTCAGGTTGATATTAATAACATTCATTCGGATGTAAACGAGATGCAAAGTGACATAAATAAAATTCAAGTAGAGGTCAACACAGTTTTCATAGATATTGCTAAAGTCCAAACTGATGTAAATAAAGTCAGGGAAGAAATAGAAAATTCGAAAACCCTTTGTACACGTAATATAAGTGCACTAACGACTAGGCTAGTTGATGAGTCAGTTAGAACGACAGCGTCTTTAGAAGGTTTAAAGTTTGATGTAGAGGTCATGAGAACCCAGGTATTAGACCGTAATAGATTACTTAAAGAAGATATCGAAGTAGACATAGCAGAAATGTTAACGGCAAATGTAGCAGTATGGAAAGACGAGTGGAATAGGTCAAGTGGGGAACATGTAACCCAAATTCAGGAACGTATTGAAAGGAAACTTGCCAGTACTCAAATAGATATTAACAATGAAGTAGTACAGATTAGGAAGGATTTAAGCGTCAGGATGGATTCGCTATCCGAGAGACAAGTAGAAGATAGAACACAATTAGGTCAGGATGTGCAAGCATTAAAATCTGCATTAGAGGAACAGATTCATAAAGTTGTCTCTGATGTGAATGAAACGACGAGTAAACTGCAAAATTTGAAGCTAGGAGAAGCTAGTTTGATGGAGACCTACAAAGAGGAGTTAATCAAGAAAGTCATAACGGAGATTACTGACAAGGATACAGTAGGCTTGGCTTGCGAAACCAATAGGAATTATGCCAGAAGATATAACCTAGATCCAGAAGAGAGAGACGTGACTCCTGAAGAACGTATATCCAGATTCAGGGAGGAAGATGACGAGAGGAATATGGAACCTGAGTGGAACTACCGAGAGAGTGGGAAAAACTACCCGGATTCATATCCGAGGAATGTCACGGTCATCAGGAATTTTGAAGACAAGCCACAAAAGTTCAGCAACACTGACAGTTTGACGCCCATAGAATATGTCAGGAACCTCAAAGATTTCATCGAAGCTCACATTCCCAGAGAGAGAGAGATGAAGATAGTGGAGAGATTTTTGATTGGAGGACCCCTCGAATGGTTTCGCGCATTTAGATACACATTCAGTAACTTTGACGAGTTTGCAGAGGCGCTAATCAAGCGATTTTGGTCCATCGAAGCGCAGAATTCGTTAAGAGCGGAGGTTTATTCAAGAAAATACTCAGGTACTCTTCCAACGCGGTACGCTGATTTCTTTACGAGTCAATTGTCCCGCTTGAGATTTTTGCAACCCCCTTTGTCAACGGAGCAATTAATTGATGCGATTTCTCGTATGCTGCCTGTGGAGGTGAGGAGACTAATCATTTCATCAAACATAAGGGATTTGACCAGCATGGATGAATTACTGAGGAGGTTAGACTACACAAGTCCAATGCCTAACGTGGTACAGAAAGGTCAAAGGCATGACTTCAAAGAAATAAATACGGTATATATGGACCAAGTCCAACAGACTGACAAGCCAGATGAAGAGAAAACTGACAATGTAGGTCCTCACAGGAATAATCAGTTTAGGAATAACAGATCGCAAGGTTACCGTCCATATCAACAGAGAAGAGGCTGGAACTATAATCGAGGCAAATACAACGATGGAAGAGGCAGATACTACAACAATAATGGTTATAACAGAAATTATAATAGAAATAACCAGAACCAAAATAGAAACCAGAATCCTCAAGGTCAGGTTATGACACCCGATCAGTATCAGGAAAGAGAAAGGGAAAGCCAGCAATACCTGAAGGAGTTACGGGAAAAAGAAGCCGAAAATCAAAAGAAAAGGCAGGATGTTGTAATTGATCCTGGGCCTTCTACGAGCCAGCAGAACTTAGAAAATAGAAATACTGGACAGAAGAGAAAGTAGAGAGGAGAGAATGCATTTAACCACACACAACCCAGAGTAGAAGAGATTTATGATTAAGGAACATAGAGGAAATATCATACTAGAGTAAACCAGTAATAATTCAATTTCGTGTTCAAGAGAGTTGAGATACTTGTAACACTGAGTTTAAAAACAATTTGCAACTGTTTTTAAAACGTGGTGAGGGGAGAATGCCCCCGTAATTGAATTATATAGAGACCACGGTGGCTATATTGAAAATTATGAAGAAAGTTAGGGCTGTCATAGTTATGACGTGGATGGTCATGACGTAAGCACGGATGACGCAGACGTTATACCAGCAGGCTGCTTGAGCTGAGATTCTCAGTGACGTCAGCATTTATTCGAGAAAGATCCGAGAGTTACGACGCAGTCGCAGGAAACGTGGAATTGTGCTGAGGAAGAAATTATGCTATTGGAGGGGAGGCCCGAACCAATGAACGGTTGTTTGAAGGAAGACGGAGATTGCTGAAACTATGGTATTTTTAATACTTTTTGGAATGCAGGATTGTGGAAATCCATTTGCAGTAGAGGCATTGATTTGGAATTTTGGTGAAATTTATTTCCTGTTTTTGAATTTTGAAAATCCGTCACGTATTGACGAAGTTGGAACTACTAGCGATGACGCAGTGACTCGCTATGGAAGGGATGGATACGCCCCTTATGAAGTTTATAAAAGGCCTTGCGCAGAAGAGAGGAGTCTCAATCGTCAGATCTCATATCGCATATCTCAAATCGTCAGTATCAGTGCTTATATAGTCGTTTTGGTGAAACGTCGAGTGACATTGGTAGAAAGAGTCGTCTTTATAACGCGTGGTGAAGCCACCGCATTAAACGTGATTCGAGCAGACAAGCAGTGCAAGTTTACTGTGAGTAAAACTAGGTGAAGTTAAAACGCACATTATAACGCGTCTACAAGAGTGGCTATGAACAGTTAGCGGTTGCCTACAAGCTAATCCTATTGTGCAGTGCTACATTAAGCAGTGTAGTAAATTTGAACAATTTCGAGGAATTATTTTCGAAGATATTAGCACTTTTAGACGACTGACAAAAGTGATTTTCTCGCCACCTGAGAAGCACGTTATAGCGTCAGATTCTACGCTACGGCTGACACTGCTAGTATAACAGGGAGACTTCTGATTGCTTTTGTGACACAACGCTACAGTATTATGGAGCAGTTTAATAAGGCAGTTTGTTCTACTATCACTATAACCGAAGAGAAGATGGAAGGCTAAAGGACTTTAATGCAATTGGGACATACATCGTTGGAGTAAGATAGCAACATGGAACTTCGCTAATTGCTATTCCATATAAGCGGACATGTGGTGAACAACCATCTACACCCATGTTTCGTGGCTCAACGCTGAATACTATCAAACAGCAATGAAAACGATTTCATACTCACTGAATATGAATATTTCAATGGAAATTACTACAAAAACTTCATGGCGATTTTCTACAAGATCTTCAGGGATTTTTCAAGAGAGGTCAGGGTTGTCCCGACTCACAAAGAAGAATTTTGCCGGAAGGATGTCTTACGTCTTCATGGAGCAGTGCAATTTCCGGAGAAGGAAGCAGTTCGATTCTCCGAGGGTGCTGTTTCCTGTTTCGAGGATGGAGCTCAGCTTTAACTTGGTGAAATGGATCCGTCAGCAGTCTTTTTTGGGGAATTTTCCTCTGGAACGTCAATCGGCAGATAAGGTAGTCGTGAACGTTTATTGTATTTGAGTTTCTTAGCAATATTTGAGCAACCATTTTCCCATATTTTTGTCCTCATGTACACACATCAAAAAAAGTTTTGCATCACCTCGGTTCCCAGATCTCCGGCATATAGACGTTGACTGTGTATATTGTATCCAAGATACAGTCCCTTTGACTGTTCATAGATGTCACTAAAACTGCTCAAAGATGTAAACAACCATGCATGAGCAGGGCCTATTAGACGGAGGGGGTACGACAGCCGATCAGTTCCAGTCATTCCACCAGGACGAAGGTACGCTGCTCATGTTGTCTGTAGTTCTACCATGCCTAGAAGGTCAATACCGCAGTTCGATCGCGTCCGCATTGTTACTTTGTGTCAAGAAGGGCTCTCAACAAGGGAAGTTTCCAGGCGTCTCAGAGTGAACCAAAGCGATGTTGTTCGGACATGGAGGAGGTACAGAGATACAGGAACTGTCGATGACAGGCCTCGCTCAGGCCGCCCAAGGGCTACTACTGTAGTGGATGACCGCTACTTACGGATTGCCGCTCGGAGGAACCCTGACAGCAATGCCACCATGTTGAATAATGCGTTTCGTTCAGCCACAGGACGTCGTGTTTCAACTCAAACTGTGCGCAATAGGCTGCATGATGCGCAACTTCACTCCCGACGTCCATGGCGAGGTCCAGCTTTGCAACCCCGACACCATGCAGCGCGGTACAGATGGGCCCAACAACATGCTGAATGGACCCCACGGAATTGGCATCACGTTCTCTTCACCGATGAGTGTCGCATATGCCTTCAACCAGACAATCGTCGGAGACGTGTTTGGAGGCACCCTGGTCAGGCTGAACGTCTTAGACACACTGTCCAGCGAGTGCAGCAAGGTGGTGGTTCCCTGATGTTTTGGGGTGGCATTATGTGGGGCCGACGTACGCCACTGGTGGTCATGGAAGGCTCCGAAACGGCTTTACGATACCTGAATGACATCCTCCGACCCATAGTGCAACCATATCGGCAGAATATTGGAGAGGCATTTGTCTTCATGGACGACAATTCTCGACCTCATCGTGCACATCTTGTGAATGCGTTCCTTCAAGATAACGACATCGCTCGACTACAGTGGCCAGCATGTTCGCCAGACATGAACCCTATCGAACATGCCTGGGATATGTTGAAAAGGGCTGTTTATGGACGTCTTGACCCACCAACCACTCTGAGAGATTTACGCCGAATTGTCGTTGAGGAGTGGGACAATTTGGACCAACAGTGTCTTGATGAACTTGTGGATAGTATGCCACGGCGAATACAGGCATGCATCAATGCAAGAGGACGTGCTACTGGGTATTAGAGGTAGTGGTGTGTACTGCAATCTGGACCACAAATGCTGAAAGTCTAGCTGTATGATGGTACAACATGCAATGTGTGGGTCTCATGAGCAATAAAACGAGCTGAAATGTTGTTTGTGTTGATCTCTATTCCCTTTGTATTTAACGGTTCCGGAACTCTTGGAACCGAGGTGATGCAAAACTTTTTTTGATGTGTGTATTTTGCCCTATATTCTTGTTTGAGATTCCTATTCTCAGTACACCTTGATGAGTTATGCCTTTTTCGACGATTTATTAAGACATTGATATGTCATGGGCATAGTTAAATGATTTTGGATCAGTTGAGACTGATATTTAGATATTTCAATAATTTGCTTATTTTTGGTAGTCACGATTTGACTATAAGTTAATGATTTCATGGCAGATTTAACTTCAGACAGCGTGTCTCTTTATTAAAGTAATTTCTACCCCAGTTTAATTACTTTGACCAATTTTCTGTCATCATCAAGAAGGAAGAACATTTAAATGATTTTAGAGCGTTAAAATCTCTTGCGTTGTCGACGATCTTGGAAATACTAGTCGTTATTTGAAATTGATTGCAACACAGACATTTATCGTCAGTTATGAACAACCATTGCATCATAGACAATTTTGTGAAAGATGAACTTTAATTATGAATTATTGAATGCATTAAAGTCGTGAACTTTTGTTAGGAGTTTTTTCTCAATTAGAGAGTTGAATAATAATGTTTGCATTCCACAGTCTAGTTGGATTCTATTCGACTATTTTGCAGTTTAGTCGCACTTTGTTTGATGATAGTATTTTTATACTACAATACTTTGAAGATGATAATCTTAAATTTTGATAGACCAGAGAGGCGTATATAAGCGTATTCACTATTAAATTTGTTTGTGATTGGCAAATTTTTACTTCATTTCGATTCATGAATGAAATCCACGAAGGTTAAATGACAACAGTTTTGAAACAATTAATGATTATAAGAATTTTTGAAGTGGACCTATGAATGTATAATCGCTAGAGCAGCGAACGTGTTGAAAGTCGCTGATGTATAATAATGCCCTTGAAGTAAATGAAGGAGGTTCCCACAGTAATTAATGATATTAAAGAATTTGTTAGTGGAGGTTTTTGTAAGATTCTGTGGAAGATTTGATGCCGTATATATTAATATATGATGAATTTTGGGCTTATTTAAAATGCAGTTTTGTGCATTTTTTTTTTATAAGCGACGTATTTACCGCAGGAGTATATTGTATTTGTCCTTTGAAAATTAATCAAGTGAATTTACTGTTATAATTAACAAGAGTATTGAAAGAATTTGAGATAAGATTTTGAATGAAGATTACCGTCACAAATAATTATAATAATTATTAAACCTTTATTAAACCAGATTGTGACATTAACATGTATAACTAACCTTCATTGGTCGATTATATTAACACGATTTTGAAATTACCAACCGGATGAACATGTGGTTAATGTATTTCTCAAATTAATAATTTGAATAATTTAAATGTTAATATTGTAAATAAATAATGTAAATATCTTTGACAATAATGTGGAACGGAAGTAATGTTAGAGGCGTGTTTAAAATTCTTTTTGTCTCTAACTATATTATGAACAATTTCTAATTGTTATAAACATTTATGAGTTTTTGTTATAAACATTTAAGAGTTTGTTTTATACTCTAAACAATGCTTATTAAACATTTGGATGCTAATTTATCAAGTTTAGGGATTGTCAGAATAATCCAGTGGTATGTGAGTAAAGCATTGGAAAGATTTGCGTAACAATATTTGTGATGTCTTGCGGACATTTAAAGCTTTTGAGAGTGCTGGATTCTTACGCAACGTGGCTTGACAAGGGAGCCCATTTGACAGGTGTACGTCAGGTTGAAGGGTATATGGCAGCTGGCCAGACAACTGGTTATCAGCGGACGAGGTCGTCTGCATTGTGGCCTTGCGCCTATAAATACAAGTGTCATGTTTATTAAAAGAAAATAAATGCTCTATAAATGTGTCTCATCCTGACTTCCTTATCCAGACCAAATGTGTTCTAAATGTTACGTTATTTTGAGCTCGTGGGAGCTAACATGTTGTATAATAACTTTGCAAGTCCTATAGGAGGACATAGTCAGATTGACATGGGCTATTGATAGCCACATTTATTTTGTTGAGTTGTTAAAGTCATACCCTTTATTTGAAATAAAGCTTTTGTACAGTTCAAAGTTCTTGCCTTCGTTTTGGTTCATTTTTAAATGTCATAGTGAAGGTTATTGTGGGAGCATACTTTATAGAGATCCTGTTGTCAACCCAATCCCCGAGATATTTATAAGAGGTAAGTAGAGGTAAGTATGGACCCCCGTCTATTTTGGTGTGTTCCACAATAACTCCTTGTGAACTTCTGTGCTCAAATCTCGGTAGTATCTGTCAGTGCCATTTTCATTGGTGTAGCTGAGCCGGCGCGGTGGATTATTGGCAATCCGATTGAGGGGGCGGATATCTGACAGCCTACTATCCGGGAAAACGGGGACAGTACAAAACAGCAATGAAAGGATGAGTAATGCATATTTCATTGACTGTCCAGGGGGCAAAAGGAAAACATTTCTTTACCAATGCTTGATTCACAGTTGCACAAATTTGGGGTTAAATGTAGTTCCTGTTGCATGGACTGGTATTGCAGCAATGTTACTACCTCAGGGGCGCACTGTACACAGCCAGTTCAAGTTACCTCTACATTTACATGAAAGTTCTGTGTCAGGAATAAAAGATAACAGCAAGGAAGCTTTTTATATTCGTTCAGCAAAACTTATCATCTGGGATGAAGCCCCTATGGCTAATAAGCACGCGTTTATGTGTGTAAATCGGTTGCTCAAGGACATCATGAATAACGACGTGCCTTTCGGAGGAAAAATTATCATCTTAGGTGGAGATTTTAGGCAGGTATTGCCTGTTGTGCCTCACGCATCTAAAGCAGCATCAGTCCAAATGTCAGTAAGGTTCTCTCCTTTGTGGCCATTATTCAAAATTTTTAAACTCAACAAAAATATGCGATCGGATACAGATCAACGTGACTTTGCAAACTTCTTGATACAAATTGGTAACGGTGAATACCCTCACGTCGATGGAGAAAATTCAGAATTAGTCCCACACTGAAAAATATTTCACGCTTTTCAAATATAGCGATTTTAGCCCCTAAAAATGAACATTGTAAAGAAATCAATGACAAAGTTTTAGACCTAATCCCAGGATCATTGAGAACTTACATCAGTGTGAATAATTTGATTACTGAAGACGAGAGAGAACTTCTACAATTCCCAATAGAATTTTTAGACAGCATAGGCATAAGTGGATTGCCACCTCATATCCTTTGACTAAAAGAAGGCTCAATTGTGACTTTGTTGAGAAATATTAATGTTACCCAAGATCTGTTGAACGGTACTAGACTGTTGGTTTGGAAGATGCATGACAATTGCTTACACCTGGAAATTATTACTGGCATAAATGTTGGAAACAATGTCCTACTCCCTCGCATTGACCTTACACCATCAGATACTTCTATGCCATTTTCCTTCAAAAGGAGGCAGTTTCCAGTACGTTTGGCTTTTTGTATAACTATCAATAAAGCTCAAGGTCAAACACTAGATCAAGTAGGCATTTATTTACCTCAACCGGTGTTTAGCCACGGACAACTTTACTGTATGCAGCACTATCGCAAGCAAAATCCTTTCACGACGTCAAAGTCAAATAGAACCAAAAGGCAAGCGAACAGCAAATGTCAAATGGAAGGAAGTACTATTAGAATTTTGAAACGTATGTTGCGGAGGAGCACAGACCTCAGCAAACGGGTCACAGATTAAATAACAATTATACAAGGACGTCTGCATCCATAATACGATAACTGTCCTGTGGTAATGGTAAAAAAAATTACTACGGTATTGTCTGCATTGGTGATTACTATCCTACATCCTGTTATTTCATTCCCTCAGCTCTATAACAAAAGATATACTCAATCAAATTTACAGCCTAATAAATATTAATTCCTTCTGTGTGAGTTATCTTTTCATTTTTCATCAATCGCCTTTACTTACTATTCTATCTGTAGGAGTGGAGGCGATAGCTGTCTTTACAGAGATGTGCCAATTATTAGATTCGATGTCAGTTTTCCAAAATTGCAATTTTACTTTTCACGGTTTAATGCACTAGGTATGTTTACAAGGCGATGAAATTACTTCAAATGTTTAACCAAGACTCCTAATTATATTTCCATTTAAGAAACTCAAATTAAAATGATTTTTTAGAATTTCCACTAACAGAGGAGCCTTGCAAATGCAAAATGCCACACGTTTCGTTTTTATTACTTCACTCTACTTTACGTGTGAATTTAGAGCGGAGGGACTTGGGGTCTTTTAACTGATGAACGCTATTGAACTATTCAAAGATTCATGTACTATGCATTGAAATCACCTGACTTGAATTCTAAAGTCAATGAAAAATTGAAAATGCACCCAGCTCAGATATCCCTCGGAATCCAATAATCTGAAAGTTTCCAGACTCAATTCCTTATGGGAGAAGGTGTAATTCCACGGGAGAGGAAACACTACTAAGTAGGACAACTAAAGAAGTTGGTCAATAAAATGATTTTGAATAAAAGTAATTATGACTAATTCAAATTATTTATTTAATTCTATTAATTTGCACACCTCTATATGTTAACGAAGAGTTACATCTCTAAATTCAAATATAAGAGACCCACCTTTTATTTTATATCTATACCATTGTTCATAAGTAGACAAAGCACCAAATTGTACCGCTGTAGCCTTAAATTGTGTGGATATCTCTATCTACTTAGTATAAAACAAAGTTCCCAATTCTTGGATGAATCGGGCAATCTCGAGAGCAACTTGATGGATTTTGATGTGGTTTTCACCATTCTGTAAAAGATTTCTCGATGAAGGATTAGGTAGAAAAACATTTATTTATGACCAAAAGAAGCCGAGCATTTACGATTTCAGTGAATTGAGTTGATGAAAAACCTAACGTCCATGTGTCTTTTAAACTTGCACTGGGTAAACCGTTAAAAATATCGATATTCTCTGAGAATTGTTCAGCATGAAAAGTTCTGCAAGAAAGTCGGCGACGCTCCCATATTGACCACTGTAAGTGTTTTTACGTTTTCATTTCTTCCAGCAATCTCCATTCAGTGGAAATTTAAATTACTAGCTTAAGTGTGAGTTTACGAGCTTGCGAGCGACCTATCACCCTAGCTTCAGCCAGCATCAAACTGCCGAGTCGTATCGAGTTAATTCTTCAGAGAAGAGTATAGATTATGTGTTTGGAGTTAGCTGTTCACCTCGGCCTGATGTCCGTGCGCCTTTTAAGCTTACGCTGGGTAAATATTGGGACACACACAGAGGACAGGCAGACACCCACACATTTGATCTCATAAGTCTACTTCATCATTTATCCAAAAGCGACGGTACCGTAAATGTTGGTTCAGGTCACTAGCATGAAGACATGCAAATGCCATATGGACAGAAGTGCTGTAGGATTGTTGAAGTGAATGCTGCGGAGCAGCACGGGTCTTCTAGTAAACTTTTAATATTTATTGATTAGTACCAATATCAGACCGGTACATTGGTGGCCGGTGGACGTATTTCCTGGAGGGGCACAGCAAGAAAATGCAAGCCAGATAAATGAAAATATATCGTTATTTGCCACCAACAGATGAAAACATCAGTCGTGAAGATGTTAGTTCTCTTTAGGGGCTTGGGATAGCTTGGTCATCACCCCTGTGTATTTGGGTGTGTGTTTAATTTGTCTGATAACCTGTATTTTTATGATGACGGTAGGAGTGTGTGTAACTGTAACTACGGTATTAGGGTTAGGGAAGGGGTAGGTGCCCTAGGGTACTATTCCAGCATTTGCCTGGAGGGAGTGTGGGGGAAACCACACTAAGGATACCCACTGTCAGCACCGGGATTCGAACCTCCGATATTCGGTCTTGTCGCAGCTGTCCATCACGGTCATGGTGAGCAATTTAACGCAGTATGGTAATGGAGACCTTTGCTAATAGTTGTAACTACAAGCGCGCTGGGCTCGCAATCGCATGGGCCTGGGGACATCTAGGTCATCAGTCCCGTGCAGCCTACTCGTGTGTGCATTGAATTTGCACTGCAGACTTGAGGTGGAGTAGCATACAATTTGTACAAAGCTTCCCTTAAAGCGATTGCCGCTGCTGCTTTTATTGAGATTGGGGTGGGACATCAGTCGGGTGTATGCGTGTGTGAAATCTGTGGGATACAGATCACACTATGGCAAGTTCACAGGAACTTTTAACCGATCACAGTTAAACGGCAAAACATTTCTGGTAAATTAATACAAGAGACAAATACCGTCAATATTTTACTCAAGACTGAAAGAAAATTTGCAAAACAAAAGAAGATAAGAACAGTTACAGCAACACTACAATTCACAGTCTCACTGCCCTCAATCACTAAGACAAACACTCGGCTGTAACCTAAATTTCTTTCTACTCTAAGGTCGTGGGACGAAGTATTCGCTATGGTTCATAAACCACACAAAAGGAAAGTAGCTTCACTAACATACATTAAATTTATTGATAACTTACATGCGTAGTGGTAGTGGGATTTTGAATTAAAGGAGATGATTGTGGCTCTGACGTGAATATGAAATCATTCTCAATAAAGCAGCATATAGGCTAACCACGCCATGGGACAATGGCTCTGGTTTGGACATATTCCACAGATAAAGCTTCTTTTCATTCACATCCTCCTACCAAGACTTGGTTTTCTTTTTACTTCCATACATTACTTTTTATATGAACAAAACAGTACTGTTACAAAGCATTCCTTGTTTCTTTCATCTCTAAAACGCTTGCCAAGGTGGGTGAGTGGCTATCGTGTCGGACTACCAACCCCAAGCTTGCAGGTTCGCTCCTGGCCGAGGTAAGTGATTTTTGAAAGGCGGCAAAAATCACTACACAGATGTCATACGATGTTGGCATGTTAAAAAAACCATTTGAATTCAGTAGGCCATGTTCATAATGGCAAAATTAATCTCGGGATTTTCCGCCAACACGAAGTTCCTCATTTCTCCACTAGAAAGCGCCATAGTGTCAAGGAGCTTAGATATCTAACCTCCTTGACTTCATAGTGCTTCAAGGAACAATAAAATTCGACATGCAAGCTGCCCTCTGGGTGTCAAATAACAAAGCTTGCACCTGGCATCCGAGGCCATACAATGTTATTATTATTGAAAAAATGAAAATCCACAACCTGCTTCCAGTCTCCGACCGGGTCAGGAATGGAATGAATGGAAGCCCCCCATCTAGCGGCGAGGATATGAACTGTGCCGGCTGCCGAGGCCTGACGCACTCCTCTGGGGCAATGATTAAATGAATGACAGATGAAATGAAATGACAGTGGAGAGTGTTGCTGGAATGAAATTTTGACAGGGAAAACCGGAGTACCCGGAGAAAAACCTGTCTGCCTCCGTTTTGTCCAGCACAGATCTCACATGAAGTGACCGGGATTTGAACCACGGACCCAGCGGTGAGAGGCCGGCGTGCTGCCGCCTAAGCCACGGTTATTATTATTATTATCTCTAAAACATCACAACGACATATATCATTACATCTTCCTTCATTACATTGTCATCAAAATCTTCTCCCCAAGTAAACAGAGTACAGTAGGTCTCCTTGCTTTTTATGACAATCTAGTTAAATAGTTCATAATATCACCACTATAAAGTTCTAAAACTGCAGCCATCTTGCATGTCGCCACTACAAAGTTCCAATGCCATATCGGGCCTCCTGCACTTCACCGATATTCAGTCTGTTTAGTTCTGTGTTTCACCACTACCGAAGAACATAGTGCATACAGTAGACTGTCGTTGCATAACATTCAATCTCATTTGAGTTTTATCGTGAAGAAACATAATACAGGAATACAAAACCAATGCAACGTAGTAAAAACGACAGAATCTCAAAATCTCCAACCTCCCCACGGACACACCTCTTCCATATTCACAGCTGGACAGTGTGAAAAGCAAGTCAAACCAGCCCACAATTGAAATGTTTTGTCTCTGACAACAAGGCGGCCACTCTGCGACCTCAAGCTGCCTCTTTACTCACCACGGTGCTAACATAAGTATTTAAATAAAAGGAAGAAGTAAAAGAAAAGTTTTAGTACAATAATAATACAGGGTGTCTATAAAAGAACTCCGGGGTTTCGAGGCAAAATATTGTAATGAAGTAAAACAGTTACATTAATGTTTAATACATGATTGGAAAGGTTGCATTTTCAAGTATTTTTAACAATTTAATAAAGTTCAATATAATGCCCGTTAGTGGCAGGGCACACATCGTAACGGTATTCCACCTCTTCCCATGTCCTGGCCAGCACGTCTGGGGGGACAGTTGCCACACAATTGATTATTCGTTCCCTGAGATGGCCAACATCATGAATTTTTTTCCGCATGCACAAGATTCTTGATATGCCCCAAGAAGAAAAAGTCGAACGGAGTCATATCAGGGCTCCTTGGAGGCCATGGAATAGTCCTCCCCTTCCAATCCATCTGTTGCCGAGTCGAGCGTCAAGTGCCTCACGCACAAGCAAACTGAAGTGTGGCGGTGCCCCATCTTGTTGGAAGTGGACTAAACCCTTCTCCGCCTCAATGTCATCCAATGAGGAAAAACATATTCCTCTAACATGTCACAATAGACATCACCATTGATATTTCTTTCAACAAAAATGAAGGGACCTATTACTCTATCATGCATAAGACCAATCCAAACACTCACTTTTGGCGTGTCACGTTCATACTCTATGAACTCATGGGGCGGCTCTGATCCCCAAATTCTGCAATTATGCCTGTTTACAGACCCGTTCACATGAAAAGTCGCTTCATCACTAAAAATAAAAATTTTTAAAATTCGTTATTTTCATCGATTTTGTTTGGCATAGAAACAGAAAAGTCTAATCTCTTAATCTTGTCTGCCGGTTTAATGTTGTGTAACAGTTGAATTTTGTAAGCAGTTAAACGAAGGCTTTTATGAACTACCTTATGAACTGTTGGTCTTGGTAACCCCAACTCCATACTGCGTCTTGTCATGATTTCTAAGGACTTCGAAGGCATGAAGCTCGAATTCTGTCCACATTCTCTTGTGACACACGCGGCCTACCCGGCGACTTTTGTTTTAAAACATCTCCTGTTTGTTTGAAAGCACTTAACCATTGGCGAATGGTTTTATCCGTAGGCGGGTCAACACCATAATTACATCGAAAGTTTCTTTGTACCGTAACAACAGAATTAGTTTCTATTAGCCAAATAACGCACTGAGCCTTTTGTTGCAGCATCGCCATAGCGCGGCAATCCAGACAGCACTGACTCCCGCTACGTTGTTTCAAAGTCAACACTCCGCAGCGCTGCCAACTGTTGATGAAAACATTCCCAATTGGTGTGAGTAAAACTTGTTGAGCTATTCGTTTCAGAGAAATTAACTACATTTGGCTATCTTCTACAGTTATTAAGATATGGATTTTTAATACCCCGGAGTTCTTTTATAGAAACCCTGTATAATTACTCTGCGTCTACTGCAGACAGACCAAAGCAATTGGTCAGGTTGCCAACATGATAACGTATAGAAATTAAATATATACGAAGAAAAATAGTAACCTAAACTAAACTGTAATGGGGGACTAATCACTAAAACAAACACTCGGCTTTCAAAAGGGGGCCAAAACAATTAGGCCTCGAAACATGTACCAATGACCACTAAGTGATCATTTATATATAATACAATAAAGGTATTGATTAGGCGGGACTTTTGCAAAATATTAATACTAATTGTTTCATCAATATGGAACCAGAATGAACCATTCAAATACTCACTCACTCGCAACAATACACTGGGGCTACCTCGGTTTAGGCAATGGCCCCATGGCAGCAGTATTAGACTACACCAGAATACCAGACAACACGATGGGCAGTCTACCAGCCCTTCTCTTACCTCCTGCCACCTCACCTCACCCCACAAGTACATAGAGCTGAGACCCAAGCAGTATATCTGGAAGAGGTATTTGGTACACAGAAATACGGAGTAACATTACCCACCTTGACATTGATATGAAGATGGCAGGCATGGAACATTTGCTGAGGAGGAGCAGGTAACTGGCAGGTGGTTACGACCAGACGACGAGGGTACATAGGCCTCACCATCTTGGCATCCAGACACTGGCAGCTAATGATTAACTTAGGTAAACTCCCAAGTCGATACAACGGTAGAACTCGAGACGATCTCTGTAACACACCACAATCCATTGTAATGGGCCATTACCAACACTGCCTATTGCCTGAACAAGGTTTTGGTCATTATGTGAAACAAGAACCTAGGTTTGAGGCTTCTATTGCTAAACCACTTGGTGAACCACAGAAGTGTAGTTAGGAAAGTAGATGGGTAGATGTGATTATTGGGTTTTCTAAGTATGGGAACATTTTCACTCCCAAGCTACCCTGTCTTGTGTGAGAAGAATAGTAAGCATTTAGTTGATCAGCCATAAAGGGCAAGCATTACAATGAATTTTACCAAATTTTACATCGTTTATTAACAATAAATAAAAACACTAATAGCATAAGTTACAATGAAGAATAGAAACATGTGAAAAAGGACAAACACAATGACAACCAGGTGTGGGCTGAGGAAGAGATTTAATGAGAAAACAAAGATGAACACATTAAAAAGGACATCTCCACAATCAGACACACAGCTACCATTACTTCTCTCCCTCTGCCCAGATCTGCATATCACTGTGTTTGTTCTTTTAACAGTTTCTATGAATAACAAACAGTGAGGATGTTCTATAGATGATTTAAGGGAAGGTCTTATCATATATATTATTTCAGTAGTATAGATCCATCCCGCAGTGCTCAAAAACGACCGATCGTGACAAATGAGCATTCAAATGAAAGAGAATAGACATTAGCAGTGACAAATTGCACTCTAATTTCATAAATATCTACAATTTCTTAAAAAAATGACCTTTTAAAAAATGTACGAAGTGTGCGATTTGCAGATATTGTTGCTGTAGGAAGATACACTATATCCTAAATCTCTCATTATAAACCTGTTGGGGAAAGTGTGGATTATGAACATGCGAGATTTCTCGCACGGGTCCGCTAGTAAATATAATTTTAATAGTGGAAGATATTGATACGCCCCGGACTCCCGTGGGGCGTAGTCACCCTCTGTCATCCCCTTTCAGTCCCTCTTCATGCCACCTTCCCCAGAATATAGCAACAGCAACAATCATACAATTACACAGCCTGGCAAGCCAAACTCTTAAACATGAGGTAACCATTGCCTCAGAACTGCAAGCACCAAGCTACCAGTTATGTAGGACACAATAATAAACATTAAAGTGCTGACTATGCTTACATCATGGCAGGGTCTGCCTTAAATACAACCCACCACTAGGAGGGAGGATCTTTTGTCTACCATCGTGCTGTCCGAACGCCAACACGCCGAATTGCAGACCAGGTGAGTGACTAGGCTTTCTTTTACGCATTTCCTGCCAACTCCAACCCTAATTAGTTGTAAACATCCATCATCATCTTTTTACACTACTTAGCTGCATTTCAAGTCGCTAGAAATCCACTAGCGACTTGCACTAAGTACTTTTTACACAATAAACCTCCATTACACTTTCACTTTTGTTCTTTTACCCTCTTACTCGAATCCCGGACCCTCAGTTCGATCCAATACCCCCCCATTCCCGTCACTTCACGGCGCGCCTGCCTATCTACCGTATTGCTACTTTGGGCATTCTCGCCAGCACGCACCGAGCAAGGTCGCGGACTGAAACCTTGACACAGCTCCAACACTTTACATTCACAGACACAGCTAAACTCACGTTTCGTCCTCCAAACAACTAACCAGCCTCACTTATAAAACCCCCGTTTCTCAGTTACATCCCTGAGGACCTAACAATATGTATGCTTCAAATTAACATTGAATATCCCAAACTACTGTAACAGAGAGGCAAAACGAGTCTAAGAAGAAAACACTGGGATGAAAAAAATAAAAGAGGGAAGAGCAAAGATTATCTTAACAGAAATTAGCAAGGAACTGGAAAGGGAAGAGTGAAGATTATCTAAACAGAATTCAGCAAGGAACTAAAGGGGAAGGATGAATATTATCTAAACAGAATTCAGCAAGAAACTGCTCAAGGCTAAATGTTGCTCTTAAGGGCTTGAGATATAGTGATCACCTGCCCTGTGTAGTTGGATATGTGTGAAATCTGTCTGATAACCAGTACTATTTAGGAGTGTCGACATGTAGAGAAGGAAGCAGCAATGACTTTGAGCTACATAACATCCCAGCGTTCATCACTTCTGGGAAGACTGAGAGAGGGATTTTAACTACCTCACTCACAAGGCTAACTGCACCCTTATTTCAGTCCACATACTAGGATTTAAATCCTCCACGGTTGAGCTGTTTAACTTACTCTTCGTTTCCGATTGCTTTGTAAGATAGCTGGATCAAAGTTAGGATGGTCTGCCATGTGGATGTGGATCTCGGGCTTGAAGAGTGTCACTTGAAACACCTGCAAGGGAATACTTGCGTCCAGGGCTTCAAAGTCCTCAGCGGAAGCTGGTGGCAGTTGCTCTCGAGATGGTTCTGTAACATACACACGTGACTCAGACATGAAACTGTACAGTTATTTATTATTTTGCTACTAATAACTGGCCATCAAAATTCTTGACAGCACCACCAAAACATTCATAGGTAAAATACTAGAAAATTCTTCAGTTTGGGGGAATAATTCTTGAGAAAATATTGAACTAAATGAATTGTAAGTTAATCATTTATAAAATCTTTGTTCATTCTTGTAAAAGGTAAAGAGTACAAACATGCTTTATAAAAGAAACAAAGTTTTATCAACATAATCAGATTTGTAAGAAAAGCATGACCTCAGTCTGAAGTTGGTCGATGATGGGTTCACTTTATGGTTTTGTCAAAACTACACAACAATTTCGACAAGAAAATTCTCTCATTTTACGAGGATTTACTCAACATATATTTGCAATCTTGTGGCCTAAAACTATGCCAAACTTGAAATGGTTTCCACGAAGAAACCAAGTCTAGAGCTGAAATGCCTGGAGTAGACAGTTGTCCCTATAGCCAAATCCCATGTATTTAATTGTTCCTTTCCAGCTCTTACTTTTATCAAAATCAAATCAATGAGAGTTATTACCAACTTTTCAGCTTTACCAATTAAAGCCAAATCATCTGCAAATGTAAAAGCATTTACATTTTGAAGGTCACCGGAAAGGGTAAATCCATGCCGTTTGCCAAATTTCTGGGATGCAATCTAGAGCAAAATTGAACTATATTAGAGACAATACGGATTCTCGATCTATGCCTCATTTTACGTTTTAGTCAAGTTTGTTTCTACTTGACGTATGTTTTCAGTTAATAAACAGACAATAAGTCTGAACAGGTGTTTTAAGAACTCTCAGAATATACTCATAGCCAATAGAATCCAAAACTCTAGAAACATCCCAAAAACACAACAAAGCAATCTTTCTATTACTTTTTTTTTTTTTTTTTTTTATGTTTTGAGAAGACCATTGACTATGGAAGCACTGATGTGAGTGCCAAGCACGTTGTGGAAACTTCTTCGATGATTATTTAATCTGATATGGGAAATAAGTGTACTATCCAATGCTCTATTTCTGTGATTGACAGACCAAATAATTATTGGCTTCCACTGTTTCAGGTCATTTATGACATCTCTGTTTATGTATTAGAATTGCATGTGCTTTCTTCAAGGATTTAGGACCATAACGGCAAACATTGTGAAGAATTTGGTTGCTTTAAGGTATCTCAAAACTTGCACTGTTAACCTATCTGGCCAAGGTGAGGTGTCAACCTTAATACCCAGTAATTCCTGGTGAATATCTTAATAATCACTATATCCTCAGGGATGTTTGTATCAGTTCATCAGCATTAGATTCTGTGACAGGCACATTGGGCAGCAAGTCTTCCCCGGCTATGTCGGTTGATAGCAACAGCCTTGGCATCATCCAAGGGACGTCAATGGTTCTGAAGTTTTCTGAATATTTGGTGTCATGTTCTTCAAGTTTGGCCTTGATTCCTTATCCCTCCAAGAGGTGTCCACTATATTTCTGTTCTTGGATGCTAGTATTCGGGTATGCAGAGAACATGGCCAGCAAGTTGTATCTGATGCTCAGTTACAATAGTAGCAGGTGTACTGAGTCAGATCTTCATAAGATGTCATTGATTGCTTCGGTGGCATAGCCAGTAGCATGCTGAACTGCTATACCCAAGATCGCGGGTTCATACCCAGCCGAAGTTGTCGGATTTTTAAATGCGTAAAAATTCTTCAGTATGCCTTCCTTCGGAGGGGAAGTAAAGGCGGCGAGCCCATGTCATAGATTTGTGGAATGTAAAAGAACCTACCACTACAATTGGTAGTGTGTGTGACGTCACACCAAGACCGCCCATAACCTCAACCTTCCTTCCCTTGTCTGTACCCGTTTGGACCTTGTTGTGCCTTCGGCAAGTCTCCGGAAACACCCGATCTTAACCTCTTGAACACTGTGTTCATTGTACCGAGAATAATCTTGACTTCCGGATTATATCTCGCTCCTGCCCTAAGATGATTGTGATCATCTCTGTTTTGATTTACTTCTGGCTCCTTTGATCTGCGCAAATCGCGCCAGGTCATTTCGTCAAATGACATTCTTGTCGGTAGAGCTCTATATACCCTAGACTTGCGTGGCTTCGGCTATTTAATTGAATTAAGGACAATTGAAATTATTGAGGCAACTTATATTTGATACAATGTGATTGTAATTCCGTTGGACCTGTCGTACGTCTGCGGGCATGTTGCCGACTTATGGCGGCAGTGTCTCCGCCATTGTACTGTGGCAACCTAGTAACCTTCTTGCTGTCTGGGTGGTAGCGCCGGTCAGCCCAAAGAGTTGATTGTGAAGATTTGGTGGCAACTGTTAGAACTCACACATCTTGGCTCTGTGACAAGGTAGCAAGAAGACGTGTAAAAAGTGCGCGGGCCCTAGCGACAATGCTTGGGTTTCAGACCCACCACACCGTGAGAATATGTGCAGCAACATTCTTTGAGACTGATTTTGTCCGGATGGACGATATATTCTGTAGTTTACTCTGTATTTAGAGACGGTTACATGTCAGATGGTTTTCTTAACTATGTTCTGTTTTATTATTTGTTGTTGGTTTTAACGAGCTTGAAGCACCAGAGCAGTTCTCTGCCCCTTGCTAGTAACCTTCTCTTAAGCTGCCGGAGTAAATTGTATTCCTTTCTTTTGGTTCTGTGTGGAAGTTGTTTCTTTTGATTTGTCTTGGCGCTTGTTTCTTGGGCAGATGTGTATTTTATCCTCCCATTACAGGGGAGGTTGGGAAACAGTGGCTGTACCGTGTGATGAGGGTGATATGGAAGGAGAAAAAGACCCCAGAAGATTGGAAGAAAGGATTAATTGTCCCAATATTTAAGAAAGGAAGCAGAAAGGAGTGCAGAAATTACAGGGGAGTCACACTCATACCTCACTGTGCCAAGATATATGAAAAGATATTAGAAAGTGGAATACGTGCCAAAGTGGAGAGAAAATTGAGAGAGGAGCAGTATGGATTCAGACCTGGGAGATCAACAGTGGATCTCATATTTTCAGTGAGACAGCTCCAGGAACACCACTACGAATTTGGAGAGGATCTGCTGATGGCCTTCCTAGACATCGAAAAGGCCTATGATAGTGTGTGTAGGGTGAAGGTTTGGAAAGCAATGGAAAACACGGGAGTGGGAAAAGAGACTGTAGGCAGAGTGAAGGAGATGTATTGTGGAAGTGTGAGTTGTGTGAAAGTTGGAGGGGAAAGAACAGACTGGTTCAGACAAATGAGTGGCCTGAAACAGGGTAGTGCACTGTCACCCCTTCTCTTTATTGTGGTTATGGACGAGGTAATGACACGGATAGCAGGAAAGATAGGAGAAGATAAGATGAAAGCAATGGTGTTTGCAGATGATCTCATGGTCTGGGGAAACAAGGAGGAGGAAATCCAGGAGCAACTGAAGGCTTGGGAAGAAACAGTGGGAGAGTATGGATGGAAGTTCAACATCAGTAAATGTGAGATCCTGTTAACGACCAGGAAAAAGGACAGACCAATGAGTGGGATAACACTTGGAGGTGGACAGCTGAAGAAGGTGGAAAGTCTCAAGTACTTGGGAAGTATAGTGGAGGAAAATGGGAGAAATGACAAAGAGATTACGGAACGTGGCAGACAGGCAGAAGCATTTCTGAGAAGCATTAGGAGCTTAGTGTGGAATAAAGATGTCCCACAAAAAAGCAAGGAAGTGTTATACAGAAGCTACTATATCCCGATACTGACCTATGCTTCAGAAACGTGGACAATGAAGAAAAGAGACATAAGCAGAATACAGGCAGGTGAAATGAAGTTCCTGCGAAGTAGGATCGGAGTAACAAGAAGAGACAGGGTGAGGAATGAAAAGGTCAGGGAAATGGTGAAAGAGGAGCCCTTGCAAGGTAGGATTGAGACATCAAGACTGAGGTGGTATGGACACTTAAAGAGAATGGATGAGAAGAAGATTCCCAAGAGGATACATGAGATGCAGATACAGAAGAAACGACCAAGGGGAAGACCAAGAGACAGATGGCTGAAAGGAGTGGAGGAATGTGTCAAGAAGAGAGGCGAGGACTGGACCAGAGTGACAGCGGAGAGGTGGTGGGAAGAAAGAACTAAGTGGCGAGGCTTATGTTCCAAACAGACCCAGCCTGGGGCTGGAAACTGTACAAGATGATGATGATGACTGTCTGACACGTACTGCACACCCTCGTAGTTAATGTTAATGGACTACCTCTAGTCTATAGTGTGATGTTTTTGTGCTTTGGAACCATGTAATCCTTGTTCCATTGTACGTCAGCACTGGAGGGAAATGTCGCCCCAACTCCTTTCATTTTTAAATAAAGTGAGTGTTTTTTGTTTTTTGATCTGGCGAGAGGCCATTGTCACAAGCTTGTGTTGGCTCCAGTGATGTCTGAAGTTTAGGTAAAAGGGCTTGGTTTGAAATATTGGAAGAAGTCTGTGTTTTGAGAAAGTGCAATGAGGTTTAAGCAACGACCTGATGTAGGGTTTTCTTTTGGGGCTGTGGTGCTCAGTTGCTTTGAAGTTTGAGTTGACCAGCACAAAACGTGTTTGCTTATTAAATATATGAAGGCTGGTGTTTGATTGTGCCCATTGGCGGAGCTGGCATGTGTGTGTTCTTTTAAAGCCCAGGGAGTGTGCGTTCCCTATGATGTAGGAGCAATTTCTTTTTTTAAATGTGACTGAGCCCTCGCTGGAGTACTGTGTATCTTTGGTAGGGGCTGATCGTGTTCCCTCGTGCTGGGCGTCCGAGTGAATTTATACCTACTTATGTGTGACCTGTCTCCTTGTTGTGTTCATGTGTCCTTATGTGATTCAATTTATGTATTTTAAACCCTGTTTTCCTTATTGGTGCAAAGCCTTGGTAGCATCCCACTTTGGCCTCTGTGTAAGGGCTCGATTCCCCTTCCCGACCTTATGTCGTCCTTTCAGTCCTCCCCTTATTATTATTATTATTATCATCTTGAGGGGTGATCTAGGGACAGTGTGTAGCCAAATTTGTAGGTTATATTTGGTTGGTTAGAAACGCTCTTCAGGTTCCAACGTTCGCCGCAAGGTGTCAGTGACAGTGGCATCTGGTAGCCAAAGTTGGAACTACTTGAAATTGAACTTGCTGGGAGCCCACAGGTGTTCAATAAAAATACCCTGCTATGGCCATTGACTGCAATTCATATATAATAAGATGTCTTCAAGATTTATCTGCAGTTGGAAGAACAATGCTCTTGTAAAGTTTCATCTTTGGGGCAGTAATTTGAACCACTTTCTTGGTTCATTTAACGTAACCTCTATTTATTTACTATATTTATATTTATTGTATTTAAATTTTCTCAATCTGACTTTTCATATTTAAATTTACTGCCCACCATGTTGGTTGGTGCTTGTATTAAATTCAGTTTGGTTGACCTTTCATTTATTTCATTTATATTGGTACTCTTGCCTATCAATTTTCTGATTGGCCATTTCTTTTCCGGTTGTCGAGGTGGCGCCGAACTTAGCGTCCATCTTGGCACTCCTCTCGTGACGGTACCCGACCATACTTTCAATATGTTAAGTCATCTTTTAACGTGGTATGCACTTTGCCTATGCACATGTGTTAGATTCTATTTTTGTTCTGTGTTCGTAGTGGAGCGAGGTTCGTACCGTATTGAAATTTATCTTTATTTTATTTGTGTTTGTCCTTTGTTAAACTTTGTGCTTTGGATACCACATCGCATGGTGGGTTGCAGAAACAATTATGTTTGCTTACTTTATCGTAACTGATCTGGTACAATTTTAAGATCCGTTCGACGTTATTTCCATCTAGCGGTCACTAGTAAAACATCTAAGTGATAGTAATTTCCGCACGGCTGGAAAAGGAAAGCGCCCGCGATGGAGAACCCATCTTAGTCTAAGAAACACGCCTTCGGCGATTGTTATAGCGACTAAATTATTATGACGAGGAGAGATATAAGATGTTGAGCCGACATAATGCCCACTACCGACAGTTCTATTGAAAATGTTACGTGTTAATGATTATCTGTTGATCTTCGAGGTTATAAATGTTGAGGAAACAGGGTGGATTCTGGCCTCGGTCTAGCAGTTGAGATTTCTTGTTATATGAGATAATTATTAAAATGGAATATCATCAGAGACCTTCTAGAACGTCTCGGAGAAAAAGCTAAGTGGAAATGGTCCTTGTTGTTATTCTCTATAAAAGTGTCATGCTTCGAAGAAAACTGATCATCGATATATATGTATATATACTCCCCAAGTTTCAGTGTTAAATGTCCCTTCATTTATCCTACAAAAGGGTAGGGTTAAACTGGAGATCTTTCATGCTTTTCTTGAAGTTTACTGGTTCTAATTTGGTCCCTAGTTATTTGTTATATATACGTACGTAGTGGAGAATCGACTTGCTTGTTTTGGGGTTTATTCATTTTAAGGGATTCTTCTTGTTGTTGTTTCATTTCCGTATCTTGTAATGTTTTATTTTTGTGCGTGTTCTTGCGATTGTTTTGGTCGCGAGACGTGATTGTATTTCTGAGAGATGTTTCTTACCAGTTCCTAACCCCTTGTAAAAGTATGGGATTTTTCGAGGACCTTTAGGGACTGGTATCTTTAGGTTAGTTTCGCGGTTCGTATCCTGACGAGGGTGGGTGTGTTCGTTCAATTGCCTTGAATTTTCTTCTGTATGGTCGGAACGCACACAGAGTTTTATTTAATTGTGTTATGGATTTTGTTTATGTGTCTTGTCATTTGTGCAACTCTAAGGATGACCGATTACGGTTTCTTTTATCCTTAGAGACTGGGCAGACACTTATTATGTATGCGTCAGAAATATGTTTCATTTATAATCAAGGTTCCAGACTTATGTTTAAGGGTGGGTTAATGTCATTTGTTTAAGTGGGAATTTGACTGAAGGCCGAGGGTCATGTTTAGTGCTGTTCTGTTTTGTTGTGGCTTTCAGTCAGCAAGCAACGCGTATCCCCATTACGTTATTAAATGAGGTATATTGGTTACTCTTGCAAGATGATGGAATGTGTGTTCGGTCTACATGTCCGGGACTGCAATTGACGCTTATTTGGTATCTCGTAAGGTAACTGAATCTTGTGCTTTTGTTCGAGAGAAGTTTTATTCTACCAGCTCATGAAATCGTTTTATTTTATCGTCATTTGGGAGTTTGTCTTTGTTTTATTTTATTGAACCGATCTATGTTTCTTTGCGGGGTTTGTATGTCACGTCACGTCATGTTTTGTGAAGTGTTGTCGTTTTTTCATTTTTGGATGTCGTGTATTAATTTGTGTTTCTTGACGTGACATTTAACGGTCGTTGTTATTGTAAGGGTTTGTTTCTTTGGGTAGTTCGTTGTGACATAATTTTAATTTAAGGGTGGACAAATAGACAGTTCGTGGGATACACGATTTCATGTACTTCTCAGAATGATGCTTCTGACTACTTTCCGGTGGTCAGCCTGTGGTGG
Organism: Meconema thalassinum; assembly: GCA_946902985.2. NCBI lineage: Eukaryota > Metazoa > Arthropoda > Insecta > Orthoptera > Tettigoniidae > Meconema > Meconema thalassinum. The sequence continues at coordinate 186,600,270 of OX336393.1, forward strand.
AACGAAACGAACTTGATACGTAACTAGATGATAACGGACCGATGTGATTCGAGAAGTTGTTAGCTATGCCATCTATTGCTTTATATTTGAGGCACTACTCGTTCTAGAGAAATGAAACGCACCCGCAGTGGAGTAGAAGAAATGTAATTGAGGAACTCGACCTGTATTATTGCGATATCGAGAGGCTTTGTTAACGGAGAGATGAACAAAAGTCGGCAGACATGATAGAGAGTATGTAAGAAAGGGTCTTTGAAAAGTTGCTTTCACCGTGCGAGATTATAATATTTAAATGACTGAAGATGTTATTGGAGATATGACAAGATGCGGATGAGATTCTGATGCTGGGATGAAAATGTATGTGAAATTTATTATGTAATCTATCCTGAGATCTTCCAGAACGTCTCCCAAAGCTGAGTGGTTTTATATTTTATCTTGGTGAAAAGCAAAGGTTAAAGAAGTACCTTTTCTATGAAGGAATAACATCAGTGTTAAACTGTCCCATATTCTTCGACAGTCAAGTTAGATTGGAGATTGGCTTGCTTGTTGTTTGTTTATTATTATTATTACGTCATTTTTGCCCTTATGGACAGTGTTTGAACATAAATATCTCATGATGTCACAATTTTCACTTCTTTCCCTTCTTCTCTTCCCAAAATCTCTTCATCCTTTGACTGTGCTCCTGTTTCCTTTGTTCCGTCCACAATGTTCCTATCTTCTTCCTTTCACTTACTAAAAATTTGGCGTTCTTAATTTTGTTTCTGAATTTTTCTCTGTCTTCTATCATTTGCTTGTTGATCCCTAATTGCTTTAAGTCGTCTTCTATTTCATGATACCAATTTGTTTTCCTTTTTGAACTGTTTACTACATCAAAGATTTTCTTTGTAAGTCGTTTATTGTTCATTCTCTGTATGTGTGTTGTTTGTTTATTAATTTGTGTCCTTCTTCATATTCACGTAACGTAGAGATGAATCGTGTTGTTGTTTGGGTTGTATTTATTTATGTTTTGTTCGTTGTGGTTCATAGTTTCTTCTTAGCGTTATTTTCTTTTCGTGATTTTGTTTTGTCCGTCATGAAACGTGATCATAATCTATGGGCGGTATTTCTTATTAACCTCTACCCCTTGTATCAGTATGGGATGCTACTTGGACCTTGAGGGGTTAGTAATGTTTGTGTTTAATTGTAATTTGAGCCTAGATGTAGGAGTGTGTGGTGTTCACACATTGGCTGACTTCGTCAGTCTTAATAGTGAGAACACACACAATGTTGGTTGTTGTTTTATTTAGGGTTTTACGCTATGTCTGTTATCTGTGTTCCCTTATGGATAATCCTCTGGGTTTTATTCTTTCGTCCTTAAGGGCTGGGCAGACATTTCTTCGTAAGCGTATTTGTTTTTGTCTTCTGTTCGGTCGACCAGTGCTCCTTGGAATTTCTCTCTTTCTTTCGTTTCCCATAAGGAGTGGACGGACAGTAGAACCTGTATGTACCGAAAGGCTTCTCATATTATTATCACATTTCTAGACATGTATTTAAGGGTGGGTTAATGTTTTGTTTAAGTGGGAACTTGACTGAAAGTTGAGGGTAGTTCTTGGGTTTTGTTTTGTAACTTTCAGTTGAGAAGCAACACGTATTCTCTCTTACGTTTATTAATGAGGTTTATCAGGTTTTCTTACTGTTAGTGACGTGGATGTTTATGCCATGGACCCGGGCCAGTTATCTATGTTCATTTTACTGTTGGTAAGATGTCTGAATCTCATACTTCATCCGGATAGAAGATTTATTCAGGTGGTTTATGAAGTCGGTTTATGTTTGATCAAGGGGTTGTTGTTGTTATTTATTTAAGGGTTATGTTTGTATCTTTATTTTATTATCTTGGAGTTTCTTGTTTTGTTGGTAACGGTCTGCAGTAGTGGATGTTTTGACCGATTTTCCTTTACTGCAGTTTTGTTGGTGATACCTTTGTTTTTAATTTATTAAGGGGTTTATTTAGCTTGTACGACTTCATATGCTAGTTAGAATATTTCTTCTGGTTACTTCTGTAATCAGCCTTGGGTGGGACGAAAGTATTATTTCGTATTTATTAATTTTAACATTTCCTTTGATTTCATTTTTTTCATTTTCTCCAACCTAACCAGTGTTAGGCTTCTCTGTTCGTCTTTCAATATCTTTATTGTGTTTTTTAATATTTATTTTATTGTTTCCTTTTGTTAACCTTGTATATTTATTTACAGCCCCATCACCTATCATTTACCATTTCATGCGCTTCTCACGTCCCTCGTTTACTTTTGTTTTGATATTAAATTTTGTTTACAACCTTTACTCGAGATGTGTGGTTTTTAGTAGTTGTATCTCCATCTGGTTCAAAATGTGAAAAAAGTACACAACTGGGTTATTAGATCCACGGCCGGTCCTTTATCGCGCATGCGAGAAACCTGTTTGGTTTCTCAGTCTGGCCATCGACTGCGTGCGTGGGGTGCGTTTGTCTCAGTACTATTCACACTATTGTTAATTTATGCCCCTCTAATGAACGATCTCCAGTGACTTAGGCTTCTCCTCGTCGTCAACATGCTCTCTTTTATAGTTCTATTTTCCGAGTTTTATATTTTATTGTTTACTCTTTTATAATTACATTTTATAATTACCTTTATTACAGGCCCATCATCTCTCATCCTACCATTTCATGCACCCCTCGTTTCCGCTATTGCTATGTCTTGTTTTTGATATTAAATTCTATTCAACCTCTACTCGAAAAGTGTAGTCATTGGATGGTCGGTGCTCCATCTAGTTCGGAATGTGCGAGTGAGCTCGATAAGGTCTTCACGATCCGCGTTCCCCACCATCTGCGCACCTCTCAGTAACTTCCTTCCCTCCCTTTTTCTTGAGTTTGTTACGTGGGTGGTAACTCTGCCAGGTGGCTTTCGTTCGTTTTATCTGGGTTCCTAATTCTTATATCATGAGGTCAGGGCTTGGCTGAATAGCGTGTATTCATAACTCTTTTAATCGTGCATTGCCTGACGCTCATACGATTTAGTGATGTTTCGGATTTTCGCCGTGTATTTGAATGTTCCATTTATAGCCATTTCAGTAGATTCTGTGCTTCTGCACGTTCGTACTGGGCTGGAATCGAACCGGCACCCCACATCTTTTGGGGCCAGCAAAACGATCTAAGATCTATGTTCCATTACATGGTATCCTCAAGGTTATTTTTGTGTAGCTCGTATTTATTGCGACTTGATTTACGTCCCTGTATCTTTGTTGTTTTCGCCCATTTCTGTAGTTCATTTTATGCGATGTGGTTCCGGTCTCTTTCTGTTTGGCCTATTTGTTTCAGTATTTTATTGTATCCGTATTTGTAGCTATTTTTGTCTTATTGCGGTATGTACCCTCCCTCTGCAAAAATACATAATTCGCCTTAATTTACCGTAACCTCATTTCTTTACTTGTCCCTTGGAGTACTTTGCATCCAACATCTAGTCTACACTATCCTAGCATTCTGCTTTTCCTGTGATTATGTCAGCTCCCATTTAATTTCAGTACTTTGGTACCTATTCCATGATAGTATCTGCGTAATTAGTCTATTGTTTTGACGCAGTAGCCTACTTAGCTATTCTGTATGTACGCATTCCTCTCCGCATTGTTTTATTTGATTCATTTCAATACATCCTCTCGGCCTGTTTTCCATATTACTTCGACTTATTTGTAGAATAGCCGTCCCTCCCGGTTTCGTTATAGACCTAGAGATTGCGTGAGTCGTCTTGCGGATTCGGGAGCACTTATTCCCTTGTGAAATACGTGCGTCCACAACTCTGGGCATGTCAGTTTGTCCATCTTCTTGGCCTAGCACAAAACCTTCCAATGCTGCTCATCATCCATATAGGTAAGTATCCCTCGTTAATAAAACTAGGTGGTGCAAATTATGGTTACTGCTGACCAGATTAAACACAGATGCTGAAATACTGCTGATGCCATTCCAATTCAGTGGTTGACATAGTCAACAGATATAATTACTGCCAAGATATGAAATTGTGGGATTTGCTTTATAGCCTGACTTTGGAATAGTATGGGCCAATTATCCTGGGCTTGGTCATTTCAATATTTATACATAGGCCAATCTTGCCGGCTTCAGTATCCAGGCTAGTAGTCATTTGTATCCGTTACATTATCGAAAGTCTCCCATAAGTCCAACCCCTCGTCTACGCCGTGGGAGACGGGCAACAGCACAAAGTGGGGGATTGCCTGTAGGGGCGAAGTACTGTGGGAACTTCATGTGTGCCGGGACCGTTACCGTTACGGTAGCTGTGAAGCAGGAACCCTTAAAAGTGACGGCTAACGGGGCTCTGGTGAAGCTACGATAGGCCCAGCAAGCCAGTAGTGGATAAGACACTTGCTTTCAAGAAGGGAACGGGCCTCGGACAGGACGGATACAATAGACGACGACCTAGCTGTGATCATAGACTACGATTCGGAACGTTGAATGTACAAACATTGACTGGGAAGGTGGAGGAGATTGTGGATATGATGGATGTGCCGGTTTGTTAACCGCCACAAATTTTCTCCCTCACCCCTCCTCCCTCTCGGGGTCTGCTACCCCAGGCTGGACTCATGAACAATTCTTATATTTCAAATTCCCGCTTCCCTCCCCCTCTGCCATAATGTACTTCAGTCTCGGAGGCAGCGAGGTGCTGCGAGAGCGTTCGAGCGAGATCTACCATATTTCGGAAGGTTATTTTGTGAAACTGGACACGCGGCAAATTGCTGCGATCTGATTGGTCAAGGTGCGTGCACCATTGCGCCCAGGAGCCTATGCGGGCTCGAGCGTCTAACTGAAACTATCCATTCGGTGGGGAGTTTTTGAACAAGCAAGTCGCTTCGCCGTAGCGATGTGAGAACTGAGCATTTTGGTGCCCGAGGCCTCGGACCTCGTGGCCTGGATGATATGGGTAGTGATTGCAAGGTACTGTATTTATTATACCGCAGAACATTTGAGCTTGTTTATTATTTATTTCTTCTCCCGTTGGAGTTCTTTTACTAAAATTTGCAGCTTCTAGTGCGGGGAAGATGCTTTGCGACCATTGACTTTTAGACTGAAACTATGTGGCGCCACACTATATAGAAATTCGTTATCTGATCTTACGGATGCCATCCTATCTTGTTTTCAGTATTTATGTTATTATTATTTTGAAATGGACATCACCAAGTATTGATTTGAAGTTATTTTCTACAACTGTGTAATATTTTTTAGGGCAGATGACCTTGTAGTTCCGCCCCTTAAAACAACAATAACTAACTGTGTAATATTTTGGATGGGGATATTATTTAAATTCCTGGCGGCATAACCCTTCTATTGTCGTCGGCTGGTCAGGCCATTGTTTAAGTGCCTCATGGCACAAGGCCGTTTTTGAGCCTAGAGTCCTCTGCTTGCTCATTGCTTTTATTGCAATGCATTATATTTAATTATGAGCCGTTTGGCCCTCGGTAAACCTTCCTAGGTTGATTTAATTTAAATTCGCCATTAGTTTGCAATCACGTGCTAGTGATTGTGGTGTAGCCTTTGTGGTCTCACATACCTCGTTTTCCCTCCCGTTTGCTGCCTTGGTTGGCAGATTTATCCTTTTGGTTCCGCTCTCCTGAGCCCTGAACTTCTTTCATTTTTATTTTGATTGTTGTCTTGCCGGTTCTGCTGTGCCTCAGGATCCGACCAGCTTAAGGGGTTCCTCCCGCTTATTTTATTCAGGCCCAGTGTCTTATTTACAGGTGTCCCAGGCCTGTTGTAATCCCTTGTCTTTGAATATACATTTTGTTATCTTGTCTTTAATTTAGAGAACATGATTTATCCTGAAATCCAGCGAGTCCTATACCCACCCTTTGGGTACGTCCAGAGCTCCACTACCTGATCATTCTGATCATAGTCTCTCCTTTCCCCGGTGTTCCAGGTAGCGTCAACAAATCTACCCTGAGGAGTTTAAGGGGGGCTGTACCCTCATTACTTCGGTAATGGAGAGACAGTAAATGGTAGCAGAGCGTGGTTATCGAAGTGCCAACGTGCTCGTGCCTACCCCGTGTTGTCTTGGCTGTTTCTTTGGCGTTACCTTACCTAAATTTACCCCTTACCTATGGTCATGTTTTGTTGTTGGGGCAAGTAAATGTAACTTCAGTATGTGTTTAAAATTCAGATAGGAATTCCCTGATAGGGGTAATGTTGATGCCTTGTGCATTTTCTAATCTATGTCCGTTTCCTTGTTTTTCATGGTCCTCGTGCCATTCGGTGCGCTGAAAATGCTTTGAGCAAAAGCTGTAATGCTTATTTTATCAACTGTAATGATGAGTGAAAAATATGGAAAGACTCACTAGGGCTCAGTGAGCTCAGCTGTTGCTGCTCTCCCTTCTTTTCTCTGCTGATTTGCTGTTCTGCCACTGAAGACCTCGCCGTGGTGACTCCAGTTATAGTACAGTAGTGTTGCTCTAACCTGTAGACTGTTGCGCCTAAGTTTCTACACAGTATGACAAGTGATAGCGCTCAACTCCCCCCGTGATTTTGGTGTGTTAATTGTTTTGGTGCTTATCTGCGTATGAAGTGGTGATGCTGACGCCCTAATTGGTACGTGCAAAGTTCTGGGGAAATTTTGTAATTATTCAGGTCGTGATGTCAATTGAGATTTAGTGCTCAAATTTTCTGGCCATGTTGCCATATTTTTGGAAATCGCAGAAATGTTCCTGCAGTTGTCAAGTTGTATTTAAAGCTAAAGTGTCGGGCTGTGTAGCCAAGCTCATGTGTTGTTGCCAAAGATATGGCCGTGTATTGTCGAAGTATTTTCTGGAGGTTTTGCCCAGCTGTTGAGTATCGTGGATTGCGCTATTAATTGCTATATTCTAGTTTTGACGTTTTGTTGTCGAAGTAAGTATTTTCTGGCAGGTACTCAAGTTGAAAGCCATACCTTAATTATTTTCTGGCAGTGAGCCAAGTGAATGCTGTAATTAGTGAATGTTCTGGCTGTGATGCCGTTTGAAAAGTGTGAATTGATTTCGGGCAGTGTTGCCATGAGTAAGGTCATGGTTTCTGATAATTGTTTGGGCTGAGTACCAATAGTGAAGTCGTAATTCGTCTAGACGTTCTTAATGTAATTCTTATGGAAGTTCATCTTAACGTGCTCAATTCCCTTTTTGAATTTTAATTCGTGTCATCCGCAGATCTTAAAGGCCAACATTTGTGTTAGTGTATTGGCAATCCTGTTTCTAACACGTAGCTGTAGTCAGTAGCTGAGTTCGATCCTGTAGAGTTTCTGGTGTAGTATTCTCCCCTAAATTCTTGCTGAGCCAAATTTATGTGCATTTTCAGGGATCGAGTTGAGTGGAATTATTATCTGTGTACCAGCTGTGCACTACCAGCAGTGTCGGTGCTGTGTATGACCAGTGAAGTGTTGTCATGTTTTGAAATTATTATTTACCGAAACCTCAGTACCTAGTGTTAGTGAGGTTCTGTCCTGCGTAGTGATGTGGGCCGGGCAAATGTCCAGTGGGCAGGACATCTATAAATGGGCATTTGCCCGGGCATTTGCCCAAAGCAGTTTTAAGCGCCCAAAATTTGGGCATTTAAGAAAACTTCTTTTTTTTTAACTATTTACTACTTGTGATTGTTACTAGAGCATCTAATACATAATAAAAACCATTAATCAAAGGTACATTTCATGGATAAACTAGTAATGCCTGAATATTGCTAATAATAATTTAATTATCCTGTGTCAATGTTGTCAATAACATCTAAATGCAAATTATGTATATCTGGTTTGAATAAAACATTGTATTACTGAGTTAGGCCTGCAGGCCTACTCATTTATATTTAGGAATATTAGGTAGGAGTTTGATTATGGTGATAATAGTGGCTTTGGGAGGAGGGTGGATGGGCTGGGCCCTGGGCAGCCATTGTGCTATGATCTTGGAATGGGGGTAGGGTGGTTGTGGCCTTGAGATTGGCGAGGCATTCTACCACCAGCAGCCCAGCCCAGTTAGTTGTGAAGTAGAGCTGTCTGTTGAGTGGTTGAGTCTGAGATAACCTCACTTCTTTCTTAGGCTATTTATATTTTTAAGTGTTGGATTAAATCATTACAAAATGCTTAGGGAAAAAGGACCTATTTGGAACTTTTTTAATTTGAAAGGGAAAGGAGTATCTTGTAAATACAGTATTGTAATAAGGACTAATAACAGTCACATTGTAACAAAATGGAAAAGCACATAAAGAAGGGTTTTAAGTGCCCTCAGAATCGTAAAAATAAAGTGCTTCAGTTAGGTAGTTACAGTGGTTGAAAAACCTTTTTGAAAGAAAACCATCTTATGAACCTTTACTAATTGAAGTGGATGATTTCAACAACAAATCTGCAGTACCAAGCACAAGCTCAGCCTCAGGACCAAAATCAAGTTCTTTCAGTGAATTCCTACAACAACTTCCGCAGCCTATTTTGGCCTCAACTCCTGTTTTTATGGATAAATATATAGAATACATATATGTAGATACATGTGCTAAGCCAATATTTATATAAGCGTTGCATTATGAATATGTTTTTAAAAGAGGTAAATGCCCAAAATGCCTGGGCATTTATGGGTTTTGGGCATTTGCCCAGGCATTTATCCTGGACATTTGCCCCGACTTATAAATGCCTGGACATTTTACATCACTAGTCCTGCGTCGGTCATGGAGTGTCAAGTGTGTGCCTGCAGTGTATTGTGTTCTTCTTCTTCTTTTATTCATGGGGCCTCTCGTTTCCAAGTTCCTGTTTAGCGTCGACCTCCAAGATCTTTTGCTACCATGTGTTTCCTTCATTCCCACCTGGATATCTCTGCTCCCTTCACAAAGCTGCAGATCAATCTTATTGGGACCTCTAGGATTTTCTCTCTTTCTTCCCCCGGCAGCCCCAGTGTGGAGATTCTAATTCTTAGTGTGTTGTGTTAATGTGTCCCAGGTCTGCCACTATGCTGGTTGTGGCGTTGAGTAGCCTGGTGGATGGAATTCTTTTATTTAGGCTGTTACTGCTGTACCTTCAGCACCCGTGAGTAAATGGCTCGGGTTTGTTCATTTCGTCTTATTCAAGTGGTGATCGGATGTGTGGTGCTTGTGAGTGTGATTTAAGTTGGTATTGCTGCTCGGTAACCTGAGAGCTGAGTGAGGTATTCTGAGCGCCTGCTGCGGCAGGGATTGGACGAGTGAGGTGTGTGTATAGTCCTGTTGTGTCGTTGAGTGTTAGTGTTTTAGTTGTTGACAGCCTTGTCTGTCAGCAATCATGTTCAGTGAGGTTAGGCCTCGGCTGTTCACCTGCGAGTCCTTGTGATCGCTAGGTTGGTGTCTGCTACATGTGTGTGTGTGTGTGTGCTGGTACGAGTGTTCCTGCCTGATTTATGTGATGCAGTTGTTTGTCGAGTTGGCACTGCTGTGTTTTTTGCTATTTTGGTCTAAATTTGGTCGTTAAAGTCCCCTTCCAGCCCCTGTTGAGTGCTTTTGCACTGGTTACTCCATTTTTTGCTGTTCGTTACCGTTCGACCTGTCCTTATGAGATATGCCCCGTGCACTTTGGTGCGAGTCCTTGACCTGGTGTGGTCAGTGGCTGCTGTGGCGTACTGTTGGTATGCTGTTCCTGCTGTGTGCAGTGTGGACGTGAGTTCCTGATAGCTTTCGGAATTCTTGGGCGTACATTTTTTTTTTCAGCAGGTGACACATGGAGAAGAGTTGTAAATTTTTTATTTCAGCGCGCCGCATTTTCTACAATTTGGACTTGTCTAAGGGTTAACTGGAAGAACATGCTGGGACCTGGTGTTTGTGAATGGTTGTTGCTGTGATTTATTTTTAGGTTTTTTTCTTCCTTGTGTATTTTTCCTGGACATTATCATCTGCTTCCTTGGGTGGGTGTCTGTCTCCGTTGGTACCCCCGGGTCCTCCGCTGTCATGGTGTCTGCCCTTTGGTTGACTGGTTTATGGTGTCCTAGTACGTCAACGCTCGGCAGGATTAATTTTTCCCTGTAGTGTGTCTGTGTCGAGCCAGTTCGTCCCTTTCTGTCAGTGGCTCGGTGGTGTTCACTGGGTGACAGGAGCAATCTGAAGTGTGTAGCTTATGGTTGTGTGTGTGCCATTGGTATTTGGTGTTTTAGGGTCCTTGGTGTTTATTGTGTACAAGGATTGGTTCCTGTCGACAAGTGTCGATTTGTATGTTGGTAACAGTGTTATTGGGGTAGTAGTGTATGAGGTATTGTTGGGTCTGGTTATGAGTGTCCAAGATGAGATCAGCCAGGATGGTGTTCCCTGAGCTCAAAGCATATGGTATCCCAGGGTGGTTAATTCCCTGAGGTTATCCCTGAGTGTTCAGGATGGTGTGTTCCCTGATTTTTGGGACCCTTAGTTGGTGAAGCGCAGGATGGTGAATTCCCTGTTGTAAATTGGTACCCTTGAGAGGTTGACAACGATGGTAGTGATTGGTGCCTGTCGACATTATGTCGGTTTGCCAGGTTGGTGCCGAGTGAGGGAGGATCGTTGCCTGAGTCTGCTCGGTTGCGATCGGTGGTATCTGAGTCGGAGGAATTATGAGAAATGGAAGTGGTTGGCCAGGTTGGTACATGTCAAGGTTGGAATTGTGTTTTATGGTCATCGAGTGTGTGTGCCCCGTCATGCTTCAAGGTGGGAGCTAGGGATTTAACAGGCTGGCATCCAAATTGGGATAGTTTTAGTATACTTCTTGTCGTTGAAGCATGTGGCACATGATCCAGACCTTCCGAGAGACGACTGGATACGGGACAGGATCGGAATTTGTAAGGTCTGATTGTCGAGGCAACTTAGTCATGATGACTGGAGTTCAAAAGGAAGTTCCTGGTCCATAGGAAGGTGCAGTTTCGAGGAATTGGTTAGGCTTGAGTTGTTTTTTTTTAATGGGGGGAAATTTGATATTGGTTGTCAGATGGACGTGTTGCGTTGGTACCTCTGGTGAGAAGTGCTGTAATTGCTGGACCGAAGTGGTCGTACTTGGTCGGTGAGGTGACCCATATTGAGTAATGTTGATGTTGATAGCGTCGCCTGAGTCTGCTCGGTGGTGCATGGTGGTAAGTTATTGGAAAGCTGGTATCGCCTGAGTCTGCTCGGTGGTTCTTAATGGTGAATTGGTGTAGTGTGTGGCCTGAGTGAACTCGGCTACGCAAGGTGCCTTGTTGCAAGGTGGTCGCACTGCTATGACGTGTGATTTGGTCATGCTGCTGAGGTGATGGTTGCACTGTCGTGTGTGCATATTTTTAGCTTGTGTGTGTGTGTGAGTGAGTGTTGTACCGTTGGTACAATCAAACCTGGCAAATTGGGGGCTATTCTAAAATAAACCCCCTGGAAACAGCTGAAATAAAGATCCAAAAACTTCCCATTTCCCCCAAATGTGACCTTCTGTGTGATTACTCCAATTCTACCACAGGTTGCAATAGTGACCAAACGTTGGTGGCACCCTATAGGCCACGTCATTGTGGAAATTTCCAGGGTCTGGTTGTGATCAGAAATATCTGGGTGCTAGTGTTCTAGTAGCAATTGTTAAAACTCCAAGGTACCAACTTAAGATGACTCATAACTTCCAATGGCATATGGCCATTTTTAATCTAAGTGACAATTTGTAGTGGTAGGCCTGGATTGGCCAAGATGGAGGATCCTAACTCTGTGAGTTAGGCATGAAGATCTGTGTCTTTTATCGCCAGCAACTGAGGTAGGTGGATGTGAAAATTTATGCGGGGGGACGCCGACCAGGCGGGCTCGGGTTCTCCCGAGTACTCGGCCATGTGAACAGTAATTTGTATTTTAAGAGGATCGGCCTCGGGACTGATGAACATTTAAATTTCATTCTTTGTAAACTTGTTTGTATTGATTTAATTTCATTTAGTGTGCACGGTCAGAATGTAAAGTTGACTTGGTTAAATTGCGTAGTAACGCGGGCCGTATTTTCAAAGTGCTATTCTATGTATCATTTGTAATACCTTGCTTTCTGTTAGTAATGTTTATCGCCCGCCGTTGCATTTCAAGTTCATGTTGGTTCAATTTACGTAATTATTTTGTCTGCCTCGTGCAGGCCAAGACTTGTTTCAGAAGCCGCGTCCTTTGGCGACACTTTAGATCTGACCACGTGCAAAGTTAACACTATGAAGAACACCAGTTATATTTTTGGTTTGATTTAGGAGAAAAGCATTTAGGTTAAATTACTAAGTAAACATGGTTCACGATTTATTTTGATGGGGATTGATTTGGTAAATTGTGGGGTTTGTTGTCGCTAAATTTCGGCGCGAGGTCGGCGCGTTTGCGTGATGTGTTCTGGGTTATTAGTTATTGTCGGCATGGTACTTGTTTGTGTCTTTCGAGGTCCAAACAAGTAATTTGGTGGATCATTGGATCTAGGTTGTTTAATTAGCCTTCAGGGGGGGGATTTGATGTTGAGTAAGTATGTGATAGGCATCAAGTTTGTAAGACCTATATATTTGTTAGCATGATGTTGAGTAAGTATGTGATAGGCATCAAGTTTGTAAGACCTATATATTTGTTAGCATGTGTTTTGAGGTTAAGTAATTCATAGGCGTCAAGTTTGTAAGACCTATTTTGTTGTATGTTTGTCCTAGGCGTCAAGATTGTAAGACCTATTTGGTTGTATGTTTGTCCTAGGCGTCAAGTTTGTAAGACCTGGAAGTGTGAAGTAGGTTTGTTTGACCGCTGGCAAGAAGCTTCGTGCTTTTCCTTTTATTTGTACTTGCCAGGGCGATTCTTCTTACTATTGTGTTTTGTGAATGTATTTTCCTTATGCTTTGTGGGGAATTTCTATGATGGCAAGTTTGTCATTTTATTATGAAGGTAAACCTTTACCCCTGTCGACTGTTTCTGTTATTCCTCTAACAGACGCGTGGACCGTCTAGCTCTTGTTCGTCTTTAGTGTTCCTTGAAATTATTTGCATTTGGGGAGAGGGGGGTATCATTCCAGCTTGTTGGGTTTTCCATTTGTTAATTTCTGTTTCATTCACTTTAGTTTAGTGGTATGGTGAGTGTGTGTGCTGGCAGTGTTAGTGTGTTTTTCTTTTCAGGTTAGGTTAAGTTTTGCGCCTTGCTTAAGTAGTAATCATTTTCTTTTATCGTCGAGTCTTCGTAGCTATTGTTCCAGACATCGTCCCAACAAACTTAAATATCAATTCAACACTGTATTAAATGTAAATGGGTGCGACATACATTAAGGTTCATTTATTTGTATTGTCTACTTTTATGGAATATATGATTGTGAGTTAAAATGAACATCTCTTTTCGTTAGCGACTATCCCTAGGCAACCTGTTTCATCTTCCGGACCTCTGCGATTAGGGCTCCCTTTCATCATCTCGAGTAGTAGGGTTACAAATGGTAGCATGAGTAGTTTGTAACCCGAGTAACCACTACAAATTTATAGAATGTTTGATTTTCTTTAGTTATCCTTTTAACCGGTTACAAGTGTCTTGGTTGGTTCGAAAGTGATGTCTGCAAGTTGTTGCTGTGGCAACACTGACTGTCTGCAATTTGAAGTGCAGCTATTGGGTAGTGGTCCTGGTGGGTTGCTTTTGTTGTTTCAAAAATTTTATTGTTCTACAGGTACTGTTTCGAAAATTTTATTGTCTTACTGGACCTGTTGTATTCTCCTTTGAGTTCTGTGCCCTCTTGATGGGTGTTACTTGGAGTAAGAGCCTGCTTGTTGTCAGTGCGTTTGAAACAACCTTTTTATTAAATGTAAATGACTGTACTGTCTGAGGCCACCCGGTAGGTATGGTGGTAAGCGACCGTGTTGGTCACCCTGTAATTTTGAGCAGAGTCACCGTGCCCTTCTGAGAGTGTTCTACATTTCGTGTGGCGCATCCGCTAATTTCATTTCTGAATATTCAGTATGTGAATCTTAGGATTTTGGTTGCACAAATGGGTTTGGTCCTTCAGACAAGTAATTTGATTTGAGTGTTAGTTGAGTTCCTCCTCTCCCCTTTTGGTGACTTAATAAGAGTCAATTGGTCTTAAGGTTTTCTGGTGGTTGTCCTAAAGTTTTTCTGGTGTTAAATTTAACTTAAAGTAAAAGCTTAACTTGTTGTGATGCTCAAGCGGTGCGTACGTGTGCTTCAGTCCTGCCAGAGTAACCTCTCATAGTGAATTGAGAGCCTGTGCCTTAGTGCCAAGCGAGCACGAAATGTCATGCCCTCCCTCAATAAAGAGAAAGTATCCCAGCGAGTGCTACGTTTGGTCACGTGTGACTGATGACCCTCCCCTCTACCATCTTTGGTGAAGAGTCCTGCTATAAGGCAGGGAAAGTTTCAGCTCGACCTGTCATGTCGAGTCATCTGCTGTGTGCGACGGTCTGCTGCTGTTCTCTTGATTGTTTCAGCTGTGGTCCTGTGTGGAGGGTGCAAATTCACACCTAAGGGGTCAGTAACCTGAGGCCTGGGTCACTGTCGGCCCCGACGATTTCCATCTTCTGGTGGTGGAACCTGATGGCTGCTGGCGGTTCAAAGGGGAAACTTACCTGGTTGTCCTTGACTACACTGAACTTTCTTGGATCTGGTATTGGTCTGGTCCACTGGTAATGACATTGGTGATTCATCACGACACCTGGGGAGTTTGTGGTACTGGAGGTGCATGGAGTTATTACAAACTGACTGTTACTGATGTCTGTTAATAGACTCGGGCACAACCCCTCGTCACCCCCCCCTTAACCCCTACGTCTTCGTTGGCAGGGGAGGCTGTGCTGGTCTGTTAACCGCCACAAATTTTCTCCCTCACCCCTCCTCCCTCTTGGGGCCTGCTGCCCCAGACGGGAGCATTCTGGACTCATGAACAATAAATTCTTATATTTTAAATTCCTGCTTCCCTCCCCCTCTGCCATAATGTACTTCCGTCTCAGAGGCAGCGAGATGCTGCGAGAGCGTTCGAGTGAGTTCTACCATATTCCGGAAGGTTATTTTGTAAAACTGGACACACGGCAAATTGCCGCGATCTGATTGGTCAAGGTGCGTGCGCCATTGCGCCCAGGAGCCTATGCGGGCTCGAGCGTCTAACTGACGCTATCCATTCTGTGGGGAGCTTTTGAACAAGCAAGTCGCTTCGCCGTAGCGATGTGAAAACTGAGCATTTTGGTGCCCGAGGCCTTGGACCTCATGGCCTGGACGATATGGGCAGTGATTGCAAGGTACTGTATTTATTATACAGCAGAACATTTGAGCTTGTTTATTATTTATTTCTTCTCCCGTTGGAGTTCTTTTACTAAAATTTGCAGCTTCTAGTGCGGGGAAGAAGCTTTGCGTCCATTGACTTTTAGATGAAACTATGTGGCGCCACACTATATAGAAATTCGTTATCTGATCTTACAGACGCCATCCTATCTTGTTTTCAGTATTTACGTTATTATTATCTTGAAATGGACATCACCAAGTATTGATTTGAAG
Organism: Meconema thalassinum; assembly: GCA_946902985.2. Lineage (NCBI taxonomy): Eukaryota > Metazoa > Arthropoda > Insecta > Orthoptera > Tettigoniidae > Meconema > Meconema thalassinum. The sequence continues at coordinate 186,615,703 of OX336393.1, forward strand.
TTATTTTGCACAACTGTGTAATATTTAGGATGTGGATATTATTTAAATTCCTGGCGGCATAACCCTTCTATTGTCGTCGGCTGGTCAGTCCATTGTTTAAGCGCCTCGTGGCACAAGGCCGTTTTTGAGCCTAAAGCCCTCTGCTTGCTCATTGCTTTTATTGCAATGCATTATATTTAATTATGAGCCGTTTGGCCCTCGGTAAACCTTCCTAGGTTGATTTAATTATATTCGCCACTAGTTTGCAATCAAGTGCTCGTGATTGTAGTGTGCCTGTGGTCTCACATACCAAGTTTTCCCTCCCGTTTGCTGCCTTGGTTGGCAGATTTATCCTTTTGGTTCCGCTCTCCTGAGCCTTGAACTTCTTTGATTTTTATTTTGATTGTTGTCTTGCCGGGTCTGCTGTGCCCCGGGATCCGACCAGCTTAAGGGGTTCCTCCCGCTTATTTTATTCAGGCCCAGTGTCTTATTTACATGTGTCCCAGGCCCGTTGTAATCCCTTGTCTTTGAATATACATTTTGTTATCTTGTTTTTAAATTGGAGAACATGATTTATCCTGAAATCCAGCGAGTTCCACACCCACCCTTTGGGTACGTCCAGAGCTCCACTCCCTGATCATTCTGATCATAGTCTCTCCTTTCCCTGGGGTTCCAGGTAGCATCAACAAATCTACCCTGGGGAGTTTAAGGGGGGCTGTACCGTCATTATTTCGATAATGGCGGGTCAAAGGAAAGAAGGAATTTGGATCTGCTGGGGCTGGCAGAAACAAGATGGAAGGGAGAAGTTGGTTGTTTGGTTCCTCAGTTTAGGGGCTGCGACAAAGCGGTCATGTAGCCCCGTATACAGTAGAACCTCGATGCATCGTTCCCGGAACTGTCGTTTTTCCGTATGCATCGTTCAATTAATTTAGTCCCGAAAATTTTCCATATAAACTAATGTTAAATTTCCCCGCATGTATCGTTCCTCGAACTATCGTTTTTTCGCATGGATCGTCAAAAAATCACTAGTCCTTGGCCACAATTTTCCCGCATTGATCGTTTATGAGAAAAATATATGCCAAAGTTCTTTTGAATTTGAAGCAGCATAGCGGCAACCTGTTACGCGAGAATGTACGAGGTACGAACGATTAGGAGTTCCTAGGCTTGAGCAAGTTTCTCGGCTGAAGCAAGTTCAAAGTAGGCTGGACTGCAGTGCGCAGATTGTTTACGCGCAACCACACTATATAACCACGCCTACGAGCCTTCAGGCGCCAACGATTCTGTTCGAAGCGCCAAGCCGTCATTGTGCTGTTTCATTTCATTCTGAGTGGTCCCGTGTAGTATCTTGGTCGTGTGCGGCGATTACAATTTTATCTGTAGTTCGTAATGAAAACTTTACTTCACTGACGACGCAATTCTCGTAATCTCAATAATGTTACGCTGCGTTTGGCAATGCTTGGCTAACAAGTTAGATCACACAGAACAGCAATGAAAGCATTTAGATGGTCTTGAGCGGGTGTCGTCATAGCGTGACGTCATTTAGCCTTGAAATAGCTTGCCCGGTCAGAGACCCGCGAACACTCGGAACTGCTGTATTCTTTCATTCGGAACACCGGTAGTATCTCCCGCGGAGATTGGCGAGCTGTGCGATGATGGCGAGGGGGAGAGGAGTGATGAAGGGAAGACGATCGTGAGCCCCAAGTCGTCCCGAGTTTCGCCGAAGCGCATGCCGTCTTAGCGAAGATGAAATACTTCATGTACTCGCATGTCATCAGTGATCGTGAAGAAGAGAACATTATGCAAGTTGAGAAGGCTTTGTTTCGTCTGAAACGTAAAGCTTTGACGAAACAAAAAACAATTAATGACTTTTTTACTAAAAAGAGCAAGTGATAAAATGACATATGAAATCATATCGCGTACATCGTGGTTGCAATATTTTGACGTCTCTATAAAGTTTACATGAAGAAATATGTCCAAATACAGTACCCGTACTTTCTTTATTTTTTTACTCAATTTTTTTTATGTTACCCGCATTTATCGTTTCCCGCATCCATCGTCATTTTCCCCCTCCCCCTTGAAAAACGATGCATCGAGGTTCTACTGTACTTGGGGTGTGTGTAGAATCTGTCTGATAACCAGGAAGGGAGAAGGAAGGAAGGAAAGAATTGGGAAAAGGTTGTAGACTATATTGGAGTGGGAATGAGGAAGGAAAGAGGAATGGAGTGGGGGTAGTAGTGAGAGATGGATTAAAAGAAGAAGTGGTGAGAATAAGTGACAGGATGATGAAGGTAAAAATATCACTGAAAGGAAAGTCTGTAAAGGTACTAATAGTGTATGCCCCACAGGTAGGCTGCACTGCTGAAGAGAAACAAGAGTTTGAAGAAGAAATGCAGAAACAGGTGGGAGAAAAGAATATGATTATAATGGGGGATATAAATGAGCATGTTGGAAGAGAAAGACAAAGGTATGAAAATGTTCTTGGACCAGAGGGTTGGGGCAGTTGAAATGAGGAAGGTGAAAGATTGTTAGATTTTTGTAAAAGGAATGGCTTGTTGGTTGGGAACTCTTGGTTCAAGAAAAGATAGAGCCACAAGATCACCTGGTATAGGAATGACCTGACTAGAAAGTCGGTAGTTGACTATATCCTGTATGATAGTGATATGAATAGAAACATCATAGACAACAAGGTAATTCCATCAGAGGCCTTGAATAGTGACAGACTGCTGGTAATGAACCTGAGAGGGACCAAGGATAAGAAAGGGACAGAAAATCACGATCGACGGATAAGGGTATGGAAGTTGAGAGGTGAAGAAAACAGGGTAGAATACCTAATAGTGAAGGAAAGCATCCCAAATGATGAACTGAAGACAGTAGAAGAGTAATGGGGTAGATTTAAGAGGACACTAGTAAGGGCGGCAGAAGTAGTATGTGGAAGGACAAGCAACAAGAAGAGATGGAAAGAAACTCCATGGTGGAATCAGGAAATAAAAGATCTAGTGCAGAAGAAGAATAGAGCCTTTAGGGTGTGGTTCCAAAATAGGACAATAGAGACAAGAAAAGAATATCAAATACGAAAGGAAGTGAAAAGAGTGGTGACTGAGGAGAGAAGAAAGTGGATGGAAGAGTGGACAAGGATGATGGAGGAGGATAGTGAAAGTACCAAAAAGGTCCTATATGGGATGGTTAAAAGTAAGAGGAGGAATGATATGACGGATTACGTTCGAATGGTGAACAAAAGTGGTCGAGAAGTAGGGAATAAGGATGAGCTCAAGATCATATGGAGGGAGTACTTTGAAGAACTCTTGAACCCGAATGGTGACTCGGATGAAAAAATACAGGAACTGGGAACAGAAGAGGACAACATGGAGGGAAGAGGAGGATGCAGTGAGGAAGATGAAAGGAGGGGTGTCACCACGAACAGAAAAGGACAACATGGAGGGTAGTGAAGGACGCAGTGAGGAAGATGAAATGAGGGAAGGCACCAGGTCTGGACGAGATAAGTGTAGAGGTGCTGAGAGCAGCAGGAGAGGTGGGGATACAATGGTTATATCGAGTAATGAGGGCTGTATGGAAAGAGAGGAGGACCCCTGAGGACTGGAAGAAGGGAATAATTGTTCCAATATTCAAGAAAGGTAGCAGAAAAGAGTGCAAGAATTATCGGGGGATTACATTGATGAGCCATTGTGTGAAGACCTTTGAGAAAGTTTTGGAAAAGAGAATTCGGGCAAAATTAGAGGGAAGGATGAGAGAAGAACAACATGGCTTCAGAGCAGGAAGGTCCACAGTAGATCTAATTTTTGTTACAGGAAAAACATTATGAATATGGAATAGATCTACTGATAGCCTTCCTGGACATTGAAAAAGCATATGATAGTGTACGTAGAAGTAAGGTATGGAAGGCTTTGGAGAAGAGAGGAGTAGGAAAGCAGACTATATGGAGGATAAGGCTGCTGCTAATCGGTTTTGAAGCCGCTGGCTGCGAGCGAAGCGAGCAGGCCAGCGGCGCTAGGGGACCAGGTACCGTTGCGTCTATGCGCTACTCTGCCTGGTGTATTTTATTTTAGGGACGTAATTTTGAATTTAATTTATGAGTTGAGGATTGTTTAAATTTAAAAAATATAGTTTTACCGCCGCAAGCGATGTGTCGGCCGCGGAGCGGCCGACAATCGCTTCGGCGGCACGTGTATAAGGTTGGGATGGTTTAAAATAGAAATTGTTTGGTATAATGTGGAATAAAATAAAGGATTTGTTAATTTAATTTAATTTTTGTTACGGGGAATAAACAGTTGTCATAGCAGTCGAGCTCTTTAGTTACAGTACTAGCCTGGTGTTCTGGCTTTATATGTAAAGCGTGCGCCATGGCCGGCGTTGCAGCAGCTTCAGCTTAGTGATAATAATAATTAAATGATTTGAAAAGTTACGTTTTAGCTTAAGGAAGGAAGACAGACCTCTAGTGAGTTGGCGTTTGATAGTATGAAAGATGGAAAGACCTGTAGTAGGTTAGTTGGTTTAAAAATAAAATAATAATAATAATAATAATAATAAGCCTCGCTATTGGGAATGATGAGAAATTTAATGATTTTGTAAGCAGTGCATGGGCTGTGTTGTGAATGGCTGTATTTGAATATGCCGGCTGAGCGGGTGTCTGTTCTGGGCTGTGATTGGTTGTTAGGTTTTGGTCTGTTTTATGTATTCCGGATGGTGAAATTTGTGGTTTTTGTTTTGAAAAGTGTAATTTGAGGTCTTGACTATGCTGTAGACTAATTTTAGTTTAAATGTGTGGCTATTTGGGTGAAAAAGTTAGTCGGACGTTGTATGAAGGCTTGTGATTGGCTATCCGAGTTCTGCAGTCTCTATTCTGTATTTCAGTGTATATGCAAATTTTTGTGTTTCTAAATGGAGTTGAAAGTTACGGCTTTAGCAAGTTAAGTTAAAATAATGAAGTTTTGGGTTTCGAAATGGGTTGAGATGTGTGTGAGCTGTATGTGCCCCGCTATCCCGCAGCGCGCCATCCCCAATGAACAGGCTTTCACCTAGTCCCCAGGTCGGCCCGCCACGAGCCAGCGGGTCCTGTGTTCGACTGCAGTAACTGTCGGATAGACTTGAGGGTTTGGGTGGAGTTAAATGTGTAGAATATTGTTGTTTGAGTGATTTAGTGTTGCGGAATGTGTTATAATTTTGAGTTATGTAGTTTAATGGCCTGTAGTGTGCTTTCTGGTCCGCCAAGCGCCATCCCGGGCGACCGGGTTCGGACCCAACCCCCAGGCAGGCACCCATCGGTCCCAGAATCCAGGGTTCGGTTTTGGCTGAGTGTTTATGGCTGTGGGATGGCTGAGAGTTGGGAAAGGAGCTGTAGTAACTGTGTGAGAACTGAGTTGGTGTTAGTAGGAGGGGGAGAGATTTTGAGAGACATGAGGGCGGGGATGTTACGGTGTTCGCGTTGTCTGTATTTCAACTGCCGTCGCCTAATAGAGGTTTTGATGTGAGCGCAACCGGAATAAGAGGCCGCGTGCGCACCACCACAGTTGACGCACCTTGGTTTGTCTCGGGCTACACTACAATCGGCGTGGTGATGATTACCTCCACATCGATTGCAGCGAGCCTCGTGGGGGCAACTAGCAGCATTATGTCCTAATCGCTGGCAGTTAAAACATTGGAATATGAGTGTAGTATGTGGTTTGGGAGGAGGGCGACGAGTCGCCGGTGTATTTGGATGAGGATTTGATTCTACTGTGGCAGGGGGAGGGAGATTGTCAGGTGTGACATCGCTCTCTGAAGGAGAGCCTGTGAGGGAATGGTATCTTGCGTTGTTTGGGAGCCATTTTGTTCTTGCATTGCTGGCTTGGTACTTTGTTTGGTGTCTGTAGAATTGTTTGCGATTGTGTGATTTATTGGGCTGGTGAATTGAGTCAATTTGTGCTTGCGTTTAGGCCGGATGTGTGCAAGATGTGTTTGTGTCCATGTCTCGGCCACATTGGGTTCGGTTTGCGAGTGTTCGTGAAAGAGTTCTGGTGAATATGTTTGGGAAGCCTTAGTGTATTTGAGTGTAGGCGGCAGAGGCGGTGGGAGGGGAATTGTGTCTGTTTTATCCTCCTGTTTGGACTCGGACGTGTCGTCTGTCTGTGTCTGAGCTGTTTCAATTGTTGTGTCGTGGAATGGAATAAGTGTGAATGTGGGAATGGCCGGATGACTCATGAGCGCTCTCATGATAGTGTTTAAGCGGTTGTCGTTTGTAGGAGTGATGGCGATGTGATAATTGCGAAGTTCCTCAATCTGGGTGATGAACTTCGCAATGGGTGTGAGCACGCTGATTACTGCTCCTCTAAGTGAGCTCAGGTAGTTGTAGTTTTGGGGCGGGCGAATGACAATCAGCGTGCTCTTGGGGGCTCGCCGTGTGGGTGATTCGTACCATAGCCCCTGTCCAAAATCGAAGTCCGGAAAGGAGCCATGGCGCGGTGTTGGTTGTGGTGGACTGCAAGTGTATTCGTGATTCGGGGATCTTGCAGCCATTTCGCATACTTCGCCCCAAAGAGCGTCGAAGTTTGCGTCCATGTTGTGAGTGGATTAGTAACTGGGATGAATGAAAAATAAAGAGAATGAAGAATGAAGTGGTCAAATGCTTTCGCAGGCCTTTGGTAGGTAAATTGGCTCGCCCAAGAAGTTAATGCCTGTCGCACAAGGTTAACAGTTGTTCGGTTGTAGCCGTGACAATGTGCGCGCAGGCGGAAAAAAAATTAAATAATTAATTAATGTAATTAATTATTTGGCTGCTGCAGGGTTGGAGGGAAAAGTTTAGCTTGGCTGTAACTCGAGGGTGATGGGATTTTCTTGACGTGGAATGGGGCGGTAGGTGGGAAGGCGACAATGGCTTGGATGTAACAATGGGTAACGGTTGGAAGGGAAGGAGATTGTTGGCTTGAAATGGGAATAGGTATCGGTTAAAGGCTAAAGGCAGGTTTGAGTCTCGATGGCTGTGGCGAAGAAGCGGCGTGGATGATGGACCATCAATTTGGCATCACTTGGTTCGGAGCTCGTGGCAGCGACGTCTGACCTGTACCGTGGCTAGGCTCCACTACTACTACTACTACTACTACTCACTGCTCAGGATAAGGGAAATGTACAATGGAAGTATAAGCTGTGTGAAAGTAGGAGGAGAGAGATCAGATTGGCTGAAACAGAAGAATGGCTTGAGGCAGGGAAGTGCGCCTTCGCCATTGCTCTTCACTGTAGTTATGGAAAAGGCATTTGATTCGGTTCCAAGACCAGCCATGTGGGCGGTGCAGAAACGGTTTGGTTGCCCTCAGCGTTTTGTAGATCTAATCAAGGCTCTCCATGATGGCATGACAGGTCAGGTTTGCCATCAAGATGTCCGATGAATTTCCCATTACCCATGGACTGAAACAAGGATGTGTACTGGCTCCAACGCTTTTTGCACTGTACTTGGCTGCAATGCTTTATGATTCACCCACAAACATCCCAGGTCATCATCATCATCATCATCTTGCACAGTTTCCAGCCACTGGTCGGGTCTGTTTGGAACACAAGCCTCTCCAACGTCTTCTGTATTCCCACCATCTCTCAGCCTCCATCCTTGTCCAGTCTTCTCCTCTCTTCTTCACACTTTCCTCCACTCCCTTCAGCCACCTGTCTCTCGGTCTTTTTCCTTCCCACTTCGTCTCGTGTATCCTCCTGGGTATCCTCTTCTCCTCCATTCGTTTTACATGTCCATACCATCTAAGTCTAGATTTCTCTATACCATCCTGTAATGGTTCCTCCTTCATTAATTCTCTGGTCATATCATTTCTTATTCTGTCCATCTTTGTAGCTCCAATACTGCTTCTCAAGAACCTCATCTCACTGGCCTGTATTTTGCTCTTCTCCCTTCCTTTCATAACCCAGGTCTCCGAGGCATACGTCAGGATAGGGACATAGTACGTCCGATATATGATCTTTTTGCTGTTCTGAGGGACATCCTTGCTCCATAGCATGCTTCTCACACTCCTCCGAAATGCTTCTGCCTGCCTCCCCCGCTCATTTATTTCTCTATCGTTTCTTCCATTATCTTGCATCAGGCTTCCCAGATACTTGAAACTCTCCACTTTCTTCAGCTGTTCCCCACCAATTGTTATTCCCGTTGTGGTTCTTTCCTTCTTCCTTGTTGTGATCACCATCTCACTCTTATTTATGCTAAATTTCATCCCATATCCTTGTATTATTCCTTCCCACACGTCCAACTGTTCCTGTACCTCCTCCTCCTTGTTTCCCCAAATCATCAAATCATTTGCAAACACCATTGCTTTCATCTTTCCTTCCCCAATTACTTGTACCACTCGGGTCATTATGTCATCCATCACCACAATGAAAAGTAACGGTGACAGTGCACTTCCTTGTTTAAGTCCGTTTCTCTGTTCCAACCAGTCTGATCTCTCTCCTCCCACTTTCACACATCTCACGCTTCCCTTGTACATCTCCTTTATCCTCTTTATAGTCCATTTCTCTACTCCTCTATCCTCCAGGGTCTTCCATACTTTGTTTCTGCATACACTGTCATATGCTTTCTCAATGTCCAGGAAGGCCATCAGTAGATCTGTTCCATACTCATAGTGCTGTTCTTGTAACTGCCTTACAGCAAAAATCAAATACACTGTGGACCTTCCTGCCCTGAAGCCATGTTGTTCTTCCCTCATCCCTCCTTCTATCCTTGTCCTAATTCTCTTTTCCAAAACTTTCTCGAAGATCTTTGCACAATGACTCATCAGTGTTATTCCCCGATAGTTTCTGCAATCTGTTCTACTACCTTTCTTGAAGATCGGGACAATTATTCCTTTTTTCCAGTCCTCTGGGGTCTTCCTTTCCTTCCATGCTGTCCTCATCACTCGGTACAACCACTGTATCCCTACCTCTCCTGCTGCTCTCACCATCTCCACACTCAACTCATCCACACCCGGTGCCTTCCCTCCTTTCATCTTGTTCACTGCATCTTCCACTTCTTTCCATGTTAAGTCTTTTTCTGTTTGCAGTTCATCTTCCTCTTCCCTGATTTCTTCCTCCTCACCATCTTTTCCATTTGGGTTCAGAAGTTCTTCAAATATTCTTTCCACATTTTCTTCAGTTCTTCCCTATTTTCTATCTCTTGTCCCCTTTTGTTCACCATTCTAACATAATCCGTAGGATCCTTCCGCCTCTTATTTTTTACCATCCCATACAGGACCTTTTTTCTACCTTCACTATCCTCCATCATCTTGGTCCACTCTTCCATCCACTTTCTTCTCTCCTTAGCCACTACTCTCTTTGCCGCCTCCTTTCTTTCTTGGTACTCTTCCCTTGTCTCTACCGTCCTATTTTGATACCACCTCCTAAAGGCTCTATTCTTTTCCCTTACTATATCTTTTGTCTTCTCATTCCACCATGGTGTTTCCTTCCACCTCTTCTTACTACTTGTCCTCCCACATACTGCTTCTGCTGCACCTACTAGTGTCTTCTTAAATCTAGCCCATTCCTCTTCCACCCCTCTTTCTTCATCTGTTGGAATTCCTTCCTTTACCATTTTGAGGTACTCGACCCTTCTATCCCCTTCTTTCAGTTTCCATATCCTTATACGTCTTTCCTGGTTCTCAGTCCCTTTCTTCTCCTTACTCCCTCTCAGGTTCATTACCAGCAATCGATGATCGCTATCCAGGTTCTCCGATGGTATAACCTTTATGTCCGTGATGTTCTTATTTAGTTCTTTCTCATACAGTATATAGTCGACCACCGACTTCCTGGTCAAGTCATCATGTCATCATGTGATTGTGTGGCTCTCTCTTTTCTTAAACCAGGAGTTCCCAACTAGAAGGCTGTTCCTCTGGCAGAAGTCCAACAGTCTCTTTCCTTCCTCATTTCTTCCGCCCCAACCCTCTGGTCCTAGAACACTCTCATAACCTTGTCTTTCTCTTCCTACATGGGCATTGAGATCCCCCATAACAATCATATTTCTTCCTACCAGCTGCTTCTGCAATTCCTCTTCAAACTCCTCCTTCTCTTCAGAGGTGCAGCCTACTTGTGGAGCATACACTTGCACTATTTCTATGGTCTCTCCCCTCAGTGCTACTTTCACTTTCATCATCCTATCACTTATTCTCCTCACTTCTTCTTTTAAACCATCTCGTACTGCTACTCCCACTCCATTCCTCTTTCCCTCTTCGTTCCCACTCCAGTACAGTCTATAGCCTTCTCTCAGTTCTCTCCTTCCTTCCCCCTTTCCACTTTGTTTCTGCCAATCCCAATAAATCCAACTTCCTTCTTTCCATCATATCCACTATCTCCTCCACCTTCCCCGTCAGCGTTCTTAGGTTTAAAGTTCCAAATCTTAGTCCGTGTGTACAGCCGTGTCGTCGTCTATTAAATCCATCATGTCCGAGGCTCGTTCCATTTTTGAAAGCATTTGGTTTCATCCACTACTGGCTTGCTGGGCCTATCGTAGCTTCACCAGAGCCCCGTTAGCCGTCACTTTTCAGGGTTCCTGTAGGACCTTCACAGCTACCGTAACGGTCCCGGGGCACACTAAGTCCCCACTGTATTTCGCCCTACAGGCGATCCCCTACTTTGTGCCGTTGCCCGTCTCCAACGACGTGGACGAGGGGTTGGACTTATGGGAGACAAAACATCCCAGGTGTGGAGGTCAAGTATCGTTGTGATGAAGGGCTTTTCAACCTAACTTGTCTCCGCTCCTCGAGGAAAACTCAGGTTACTAAGGTTACTAACATGTTGTATGCAGATGATGCTGCGTCACCAACTCTCACACCAGAAGAGCTGCAAGAGTCAGTTAATTGCTACAAAAGTGCATGTGATCGCTTTGGTCTTACCATAAATGTCAATAAGACTAAAGTCTTGGCACAACCTTCACCAGGCACACCTCTTCCTCAGTTCAATATCTCCATCTCAAATTTGCCATTAGAACAGGTAGACCACTTCTCGTACCTGGGCAGTACCATTTCTGTGAGCTATACCTGTGAGCAGGATGTGGATAAGAGAATTGGCGCAGCCCATGCAGCATATGGACGATTAGCGCACTGGGTCTTCATGAATAAAGATCTGGCCATGAGTACAAAGTTTATGGTGTACAAAGCAGTAGTCATTTCTACATTCTTGTATGGCTGTGAAACGTGGACCCTTTACCGACGTGATCTTAGGAAGCTTGAGCGTTTCCACCAACAAAAACTTCGATCAATCCTGAGGATTAAATGGGAAGACCGCATTACCAATTTTGCTGTTCTGGAAAAGGCTCAAATCAACAGCATAGAATCATCCATAATAGGTCACCAATTTAGATGGATTGGTCATGTCCATCGGATGGATGATGTGAGATTACCTCGTCAAATGCTATATGGTGAGCTATGCTATGGCACCAGACCTCATGGTGGTCCTAAGAGGCGCTACAAGGACCAATTTAAGCAGACCCTGAAATTGACAGGTCTGGATTCACAAACCTGGGACATGCTGGCTGAAGACCGCTCAACTTGGCGCCGTACCATCTCAGATACTGTAAAGACGTTTGAAAGGGATCGACGCACACATGAAGAGGCCAAGCGTCAAGCTAGGAAACTTCGAGCAGCCCAACCACGTCCTCCTCCAGCAATACTATGTGACTTGTGTGGACGCTTGTTCCATGCCAGGATTGGACTCTTTAGTCACCGTAAACACATCCACAAACTGGACTGAAGGAAGAAGATTTATACTCGGATTCGAGTTAAAGCCGATGATGATGAGTTATGGACGATATAATGACCAGAGTGGCGGAAGTGATTAGTGAAAGAAGGATGAAGTAATGGCGTTTGCAGATGATTTGATGATCTGGAGAAACAAGGAGGAGGAAGTACAGGAGCAGTTGGATGTATGGGAAGAAATAGTACATGGATATGGGATGAAGTTTAGCATAAGCAAAAGCGAGTAGATGATCACAACCAGGAAGAAGGAGAGAGTCACAACGGGAATAACAATTGGTGGGGAAGAATTGAGGAAAGTAGAGGATTTAAAGTATCTGGGAAGCATGATACAAGAAAATGGAAGAAACGACAGAGAAATAAATGAGCGGGGGGAGGCAAGCAGAATTATTCAGGAAAAGTGTTAGGAGCCTGGTATGGAGTAAGGATGTCCCTCAAAACAGCAAAAGGGTTATATAAAGGACGTACTACGTTCCAATCCTGACGTGTGCCTCAGAGACCTGGGTTATGAATGGAAGGGAGTGAAGCAGAATACAGGCTAGTGAGATGCAATTCTTGAGGAACGGTATTGGAGTGACAAAGGTGGACAGGTTAAGAAATGAGAAAATCAGAGAAGTAGCCAAGGAGGGAGCATTACAGGATAGGATAGAGGAATCAAGGCTTAAATGGTATGGGCATGTAAAGCGAATAGATCGGAGGAGGATATCCAGGAAGATACACAAGATGAAAATAGAGGGAAAAAGACCAAGAGGAAGGCCAAGAGATACGTGGCTGAAGGGTGTGGAGGACTGTGTGCAAAAGAAAGAAGAAGACTAGACCAAGGTGGTGATGGAGAGATGGTGGGAAGGCAGGAGACGATGGAGAGGCTTATGTTCCAAACAGACCCGGCCAGTGGCTGGAAACTGTGCAAGATGATGATGATGATGACATTATCAAAAAGAAGGGGCCAACTGTTAGGCATGCCAAGTGTTCCATAATTACAGATGTTGGAATTTTATGCATCACTTTGTGCTTAAATTATTTAGAAGTTTCCTTGCTACTTTACGGCTTTGCTTATAAAGGTTGTATTGAGCTACTTCAAATAGATATTTTTGTCTCTTCCTCTCTCTTTGTCTCTTTGACATCTTTTGTGCATCGTACAATGTTTTATAATTAGGCTGTTTCTTGAGCTTATCTCCCGTGGGGGTTTGCCTGTTCCTCTATCGGGCGCGTCCCAGGTGGCGGATAGGGGGGCTCGCCGGACTTGTCCGGAGGGTTTGAGGGAAATAAAATACCTCTCGCGGACCAAAAACAGGCCCCTCGCCAGGGTTATGGTGAAGCTACGTTAGGCCTAGCAAGCCAGTAGTGGATATGAAACTGCTTTTAAAACGGGAACGGGCCTCGGAAAGGACAGATCTAAAGAAAGCAGACCTGGCTATGGAAATAGACTACGAATCGGAACTTTGAATATAACTTCATTGACGGGAAGAGTGGAGGAGGTTGTGGATATGATGGAGAGGAGAAAACTGGATGTACTCGGACTGGCAGAGACCAGATGGAGAGGGGAAGGAAGAAAAGAACTGAGAAATGGCTTGCAGCTATACTGGATAGGAAATGAGGAGGGGAAGAGAAATGGAGTGGGAATGGTGGTGAGAGAAGGGCTGAGGGAGGAAGTAAAGAGGGTAAGTGATAGAATAATTAGAGCCAGAATCACTGTGAAAGGTAGAAACCTGGACATTCTGCAAGTCTATGCACCACAGGTGGGATGCACAGAAGGCGAGAAGGACGAGTTTGAAGAGGAGTTGCAGAAGCAGTTAGTGGGGAGAGACCTGATAGTCATGGGAGACCTAAATGCCCATGTCGGAACTGATAGAAGAGGTTTTGAGGAAGTGATTGGTGGTGAAGGATGGGGAAACAGGAATAAGGAAGGAGAGAGATTGTTGGAACTGTGCAAGATAAATGGGCTAATGGTTGGAAACACATGGTACAAGAAGAGAGAGAGCCATAAAATTACTTGGTACAGCAGGGATTTGACTAGGAAATCAGTGGTGGACTATATTCTATGCGGGAAGGAGACAAAGAAGAGTATCACGGATATAAGGGTAATACCTTCAGAAGCCCTGGACAGTGACCACCGTCTACTGGTCGCCAAGGTGAGAGGACTGAAGGAAAAGAGGAGAACTGAGAACCAAGAAAGAAGAATAAGGACATGGAAGCTGAAGGAGGATGGAAATAAGGAGAAGTTCCAGATATTAGTGAGGAACAAATTACCGAAGGATGATCCGAAAACAGGTGAAGAAGAATGGAATAGGTTCAAGAACGTGTTGGTAGAAGCAGCGGAAGTCGTGTGTGGCAGAACTAGTGGAAAGAAAAGGTGGAAGGAAACACCATGGTGGAACCCCAGAACTAAGGAAGCAGTGAAAAAGAAAAATGAAGCATTCAGGAAATGGTTCCAACAGAGGACAGACAGAACAAGAGAAGAATACCAAGAGCGGAAGAAAGAAGCAGGAGAAGTAGTGAAGGAAGAGAAAAAGAAATGGCTGGAGAAATGGACAGAAATGATGGAGGAGGACTGTGATGGCAGTAAGAAAGTGTTGTATGGAATGATAAAGGCAAAGAGAAGAGATACAGGGGAAAATGTCAGAATGGTGGACAGGAATGGAAAGGAGGTCGAAAATATGGAAGAAGTAAAGGTTATCTGGAGAGAATACTTCAAGGAACTCCTAAATCCAACTAAAACCAGCGTAGTGGACATTGTGGAGGAAGAAACAGACAGTGACCAAGACATTTCAGAGAAGGAATTGACATGGAAAGAAGTGGAGGAAGCATTAAAGAAGATGAAAGGGGGAAAGGCACCGGGAATAGACGAAGTGAGTGTGGAGATGGTGAGAGCAGCAGGGGTGATAGGAACACAGTGGCTCTTTCGAGTAATGAAAGTGATATGGAGGGAGAAGAAAATACCAGAGGACTGGAAAAGAGGGATAATAATACCCATATTTAAAAAGGGAAGTATGAAGGAATGCAAGAACTACAGGGGAATTACACTCATGTGCCACTGCGCCAAAATATTTGAGAAGGTACTGGAGAGAAGAATTCGGACAGAAGTTGAAGATGGGCTGAGGGAAGAACAGTATGGATTCAGACCAGGAAGGTCAACAGTTGACCTCATCTTTGCAGTAAGACAGCTACAAGAACACCATTATGAATATGGGAAAGATCTGGTGATGACCTTCTTGGATATTGAGAAAGCATATGATAGTATTAATAGAAACAAGGTATGGGAAGCAATGAGAGCAAAAGCAGTGAACAAGGAGACAGTGGCAAGAGTGAAAGCAATGTACGAGGGAAGCAAAAGCTGTGTAAAGGTGGGAAGAGAGAGAATGGAATGGTTTCAACTGGAGGGTGGTCTGAAACAGGGAAGTGCCCTCTCACCCCTGTTATTTATAGTGGTGATGGATGAAATCATACGAAAAGTGGTAAATAGCATTGGGGAAAGGAAAATGAAGGCAATGTTGTTTGCTGATGACCTTCTGGTATGGGGAGAGGATGAGGAAGAAGTACAAGAGCAATTAGATGAGTGGGAGAAGGTAGTGTTATCATATGGGATGAAGTTCTCAGCACAAAAGAGTGATGTGGTCATCACAACGAGGAAGAAGAACAGACTGGATATGGGCATAACACTTGGAGGACAGCAGTTGCAGAAAGTAGAATGCTTCAAGTACTTGGGAAGCATAATTGAAGAAAAGGGAGGCAATAGGATGGAAATAAATGAGAGGGGAAGGTGCGCAGATGGATTTTTCAAGAGTGTTAGCGGGATGATATGGAATAAAGATGTACCACAAAAATGTAAAGGAATCATCTACAAGACCTACTTTGTGCCAATTTTGACATATGGTTCAGAAACATGGGTGATGAAGGAAAGGGACAAGAATAAAATACGAGCAGTGGAGATGAAGTTCCAGAGGAGTAGGGTAGGAGTGACAAGAATGGACAGAGTAAGGAATGAGAGAGTCAGGGAGATGGTAAGAGAGGAACCATTGCAAAATAGAATAGAGCGATCTAGGCTACAATGGTATGGACATGTGAGGAGGATGGAAGAGGAGAGGATACCGAAGAAGATGTTTGGAATGGAAATGACGGGAAGGAGGCCAAGGGGAAGACCAAGGGACAGATGGACAAAAGGAGTTAAGAAGAGTGTGGAGGAAAGAGGAGTGTGCTGGGACACAGTAAATGACGAGAGATGGTGGATGGACAGGAAACGATGGAGAGGCTTATGTTCCAAGCAGACCCGACCAGCGGTTGGAAACTGCTCAAGATGATGATGATGATTGAGCTTATCTACTTTTCTAGCCTGGTAATGTTTTATTGCTAGGTATTGTGGTTTCGGCAGTTCGCTTATTTGTTTAACTAGTAAATTAGGACATCTTCTGTTGTTTGATTCGTTGGTCATGTAGCCCCGTGTACTTGGGTGTATGTAGAATTTGCCTGGTAACCTGTGTCACTATGATGTCTGAACTAGTGTGCATATTTGAAAGTGATGCAGTAATTGGGTAGTAAGCAGCCGTGGTCTTAAGTTAGGCACCATTCCGGCATTTGTCTGGAGTAGAAGTGGGAAACTAAGGAAAACCATTTCCAAGATGGCTGAAGTAGGAATCAAACCGGCCTCTTCTCAATTTTGACTCTCGAGGCAGAGTATACTCCGTTTCAGCCTTCAAACCAAAATTAAATTTCTTGGCAGAACTGCGAATTGAGTCCGGGCCTCCGTGGTGACAGCCAAGAATGCTAGCCACTAACAACAAGGCGGACAGAACATCTTCTGTCAGACCTTCTAAGTCTTCAGTTGATCCTTGTGACCAAATGTGGAACAGGCTGTCTTCCCATTCGTTCATGGG
Organism: Meconema thalassinum; assembly: GCA_946902985.2. Taxonomy (NCBI): domain Eukaryota; kingdom Metazoa; phylum Arthropoda; class Insecta; order Orthoptera; family Tettigoniidae; genus Meconema; species Meconema thalassinum. The sequence goes on from OX336393.1 coordinate 186,632,255, forward strand.
ATCAATGTTCACCTTATCATTTTAAGTGCTTACTGGATCAGTTGACGAACCTACACTGTGTAAGGTACCTGAATAGTAAGCTGGGAATCAACAAAAGAATTTTGATCCCCATACTTGTAACGTTTTCACTGGGGAGAAGGTGGAAAAACCACCACAAGCCCCCGTTTGAGCTAATTGTAATGTTTACTCTGACTAAGATACGTTGAATTAATGGGCGCCCAGACCTCAACACTAAGTTGAAATCTAAATTTATATTTATCAACGCCTAGCTCGGGCAAAACACTTTTCAGAATCTTCACACTCAGACCGTGGCATGATTTGATCATTAACCCAACTAACAATTGTATCAGGAGAAGGAATTTGGTCTATATCTAATGCCACCTACTGAAAGCAAAGATTGCATAGTATAAGAAATGAATTTATTATATAAAAAAAAACAAGTAGTGGCAATTTTAATCATCATCATCTTGTACAGTTTCCAGCCCCAGGCTGGGTCTGTTTGGAACATAAGCCTCGCCACTTAGTCCTTTCTTCCCACCACCTCTCCGCTGTCACTCTGGTCCAGTCCTCGTCTCTCTTCTTGACACATTCCTCCACTCCTTTCAGCCATCTATCTCTTGGTCTTCCCCTTGGTCGTTCCTTCTGCATCTGCATCTCATGTATCCTCTTGGGAATCTTCTTCTCATCCATTCTCTTTAAGTGTCCATACCACCTCAGTCTTGATGTCTCAATCCTACCTTGCAAGGGCTCCTCTTTCACCATTTCCCTGACCTTTTCATTCCTCACCCTGTCTCTTCTTGTAACTCCGATCCTACTTCGCAGGAACTTCATTTCACCTGCCTGTATTCTGCTTATGTCTCTTTTCTTCATTGTCCATGTTTCTGAAGCATAGGTCAGTATCGGGATATAGTAGCTTCTGTATAACACTTCCTTGCTTTTTTGTGGGACATCTTTATTCCACACTAAGCTCCTAATGCTTCTCAGAAATGCTTCTGCCTGTCTGCCACGTTCCATAATCTCTTTGTCATTTCTCCCATTTTCCTCCACTATACTTCCCAAGTACTTGAGACTTTCCACCTTCTTCAGCTGTCCACCTCCAAGTGTTATCCCACTCATTGGTCTGTCCTTTTTCCTGGTCGTTAACAGGATCTCACATTTACTGATGTTGAACTTCCATCCGTACTCTCCCACTGTTTCTTCCCAAGCCTTCAGTTGCTCCTGAATTTCCTCCTCCTTGTTTCCCCAGACCATGAGATCATCTGCAAACACCATTGCTTTCATCTTATCTTCTCCTATCTTTCCTGCTATCCGTGTCATTACCTCGTCCATAACCACAATAAAGAGAAGGGGTGACAGCGCACTACCCTGTTTCAGGCCACTCATTTGTCTGAACCAGTCTGTTCTTTCCCCTCCAACTTTCACACAACTCACACTTCCACAATACATCTCCTTCACTCTGCCTACAGTCCCTTTTTCCATTCCCATGTTTTTCAGTGCTTTCCAAACCTTCTCCCTACACACACTATCATATGCCTTTTCGATGTCCAGAAAGGCCATCAACAGATCCTCTCCAAATTCGTAGTGTTGTTCCTGGAGCTGTCTCACTGAAAATATGAGATCCACTGTTGATCTCCCAGGTCTGAATCCATACTGCTCCTCTCTCAATTTTCTCTCCACTTTGGCAATTTTAATAGTAATAATAATTTTAAAATGAAGCGTAACGATTTGAATTTTACCACTAGAAAATTACATGAAAATGGAGTCGGATGAATTACTGAATTTACTATTATTCCCAAGCTAAAAGTTACTCAAATTCTGATTATGAAACAATGAAAAGAGAGGTTACGTAGTTCTGAGTCAGTCACGCTTACCATTGGAAATAGCCGTAGCATTTCCCTCGTACATGATGAATCATGAGAACTTCCATCAGCCTCTTGGATGTTGCCATCTTCTTCGTTACTTGCGGAGATCGTTGTTAATATGATGAAGTTAAGTGCTTAATAGTGGTGGAACCAAAGTCCGTTAACCACCTACGCTGACTCCCTGTTCACAAGAGCTCGCGTATTTCTCATGACTAATATGTCAGTTGAGAATAGCAGTATTGAAAAGTTCGCCATCGAACACGAGTACGTAGTCCGTAGACTAAGCAAATACAATGTTCAAGTGACGGTCCGATCACAACGGAACCAACCAAGAAGTACGTCCACTTCGGACAGGTTACAAAGTAATAGTTCCTCACTTCACTGCGCGCCAATACTATAAGCACTCGCCGAATCCCCTCTCCAGTGCCGTCTTCCAGTGGCCCGGACTCCCCTGATTGGCTGAGCCACCACGCGATACCCCCGACATGAGGGTCATTTTACTCGGCGTGACGAAGTAGATTTGCCGCTCCAGTCCAATTCGCCTTTTCTTGATACTGCCAGCTGGAAGTGTTCCTCGGTTTCGTCATCGCTTCTCGACAAGAATATTCCTGTATCTGAATTCCCAATGACTCATCTCTTTCGCAATAAACCCTAACTGACTAAAATCCGCAAAATTCCGTAATCATATAATTTTCCGTGATAATGTTGTTCGTAATAATTCGCTTGATAGCGTTTTCTATAAAATCGAAAACTTATCTGTATACTTATAGTCTTTAAAAAAAAAGCTCCAAAAAAAACACATTAATAATAATAATAATAAGTTAAATGAAAATTATCTTGGCTGAACAAGTTGCCGCGTAAATAAACATTGAATGGCTTCCTACTGACTTATGTCAGTGGCGTAAAATACCCTCCAAAAACACGTTACATACTGACTGGTCCATATTTAGTTATTTATACAAAATAAAAAACAGTATGCTCAGTTAATTGGTTATATGAAAACTGGGTGCTGTAATATCTACATATCACAGTTCTTACATTTGCATTTACTTCGGGGTGTAGTAAAAATTTAAAATAATTTTAAAAATAAACCGCAGTCCCAGACTGCAATTAAACACTGTGATTTTCAAAACAAATGCGCTGTTTACACATGATACTACAGACTCTTCTTTTGCAACTGAAACTGAAAAAGCATGACTGTAACGACACATGTATTGTCGAGTTGACATTAGACATGGAATAACATCGATCTCCTGCTGATCTAGTATTGAATTAAATGGCATGGCATGGAGTTAAAAATTACGCGTTATAAACGTACTACTGGTGGGACATGTGGCACTGTGCGTAGTTATTTAATATGTCGATTGTATGCGACATAGGAAAATGAAAGTGTAATTTTTATTAATAAATGTATTTTCTGCTAAAGCTCTGAACACAAATTTAGAAATTAAAAGAATAGGACCTCATCAACCAAGCTGATAGATAAATTTGCTTCATCCAAGCAAAGGAGAGAATACATTTACAAATAAGGAGCCATATGAGTGCAGTTTTTAATGCATGAACTATTTATTAAAACTTGTTTGAAATGTTGGGTTGTTTGGAATTATGATAATGGCAATATTGGCAACAATAAATGCCAAATATAAAACAATATTTATTATGAAACAACAATAGTATAATCTGGCCCACCCTAAAATTTTAATCAGGAGCCGCCCCTGTTAGCGATCAGAGGAGACCATTACATGTGTGAATATGGTAAAACACAGAAGGTACAGTACCTTGTTTGGGTGTGCTATAAGGGCTATAGTCGTATGACTTGGCAGCAAACTGCACCATCAGCAGACGATGCAACAGTCCGGAGCAGAGATGAACTGAAGTCGCACCAACCACCATCCGGCAGAGAGCCTTCTCAGACATGTTGCTGCAATCAAGTCATGGGACTGCTTATTCTCTCAGCAACAGCTATCTTAACAACATAACATGGCCTTGAAAGAACTCTTACCTGTACTCCAAATCACTTCCCAACTCTGAGAGGCGCTCTGAACTGAAGTCTTCAGGTATTTCCAGCATGTAGAGGTAGTCTATGGCTAGAGCTGGACTCCTTTCCAGAAGTAGTGCCTCTGGAACATGTTGCATTAGGATCTAGAGATACATTGTCATCACAAGTCTCCATTACCTCTCTAATTTTGTAGTGTCTCTAGAAAGTGTGTGATAAATTAATGTACAAATATTTATATAATCTTTAGCTCACAAAAGTTTGTCAAAACATGTGTAACATGTCACACTTATTTACAGATACTTTTGTTCAGTTGGTCTGAGGAACTTCCATAGTTATTCATCATCATCATCCTTTCATGTGTTAGTCCTAGAAGAACTGTTACGGTCTACACAAAAGATTTGAATTTTCACGCCATCTTTTCCTGGGGCGACCTAGAGATCTCTTCCCACCGGGCCAGTAGTTGACGACTGCTTTAGGAATCCTGCTTCTGTCCATCCTGTTGAGGTGTCTTAGCCAATTTCTTTGGTATTCATGGATGTATTCCAATATAGGTCTGCTGTTAAAACCATTCAGCACTTCTGTGTTTCGTTTGTGATCCCACTTAGTGACTCCTGCTGTTCGTCGCATATATTTCATTTCGGCGGTAGTTATTCGTCTCTCATCGTATTTCCTCAGGGTCTACGCTTCGCTACCACAGCAAAGTACTGGTCTTGCTAAGGTTTTGTAAATTCTTGTTCGGGTGTGTTTTTGAACTAATGATGGTCTAAAAACTTTATTGATGATTCCTAAACATCTGTTGAATTTAAAGATTTTCTCGGGTATGTCCATTTCTTCAAGGAAAGACAGTTTGTAACCAAGGTATTTAAAATCGTATACGCTTTCCAAAATGTTATTATCCAAGCAGATCTTACTTCTTACTGGTTCCGTGCCACAGAATGCCATTATCTTAGTTTTCTCTAGAGATAATTCCATTGAGTAGTTTTCTGAGACTAGTTTCAGGTTATATATTGAATGCTGTAAATCATCTTCTGAGGTGGCAACCAGCACTAAGTCGTCTGCAAATAATATTGCGTCCAGCTGTAGATTTCTGTTAATGAGGATGGAGCCATGTCTTGTTTCTCTAAATTCTCGTATAAGAGCATTCACATATATTATGAACAGGAGAGGGGAAATACCGCAACCTTGTCTCACTCCTGTGTTTATCGATTTCCACTCGGATAATTTATTATTCGTCGGCTGTAACTCGATTCCGAGTAAACCTACTTCTTCCTGCTTAGAGCTTTTCAGACCAGCTTGTGGATGTGCTTCTGATGACTAAACAGGCCAATCCTGGCATAGAACATGCGCCCACATAAATTGCACTCAATGGTCGGGGGAGGGCGGGGTTGTATTTGACGAAGCTTTCTTGCTTGGCCTCTTCATGTCTGCGACGTTCTTCCTCAAAGAAGTTAACAGCCGTCGATGTAGTGTTCCGCCACAGTAAACGGTCCGCAGCAGATGTTTCCCATGAGAGGTTGTCTATACCAGTCGTCGTCATGATGTGTTTTAACTGATCTTTAAAACGCTTCAAAGGGGCCCCATGAGGTCTAGTGCCAGAGCAAAGCTCACCATAAAGGAATCGACGTGGAAGCCTGGTATCACTCATACGGTAAACATGGCCTAACCATCTCAGTTGATGAGCGATGATAGTTGTCTCAATGCTATTGAGATGCGCTCTCTCGAGAACTGCAGTGTTGGTCACGTAATCCTCCCACTTGATTTTCAAGATGTATCTCATCTTTTGTTGGTGGAAACGCTCAAGTTTCTTGATATCACGGCGATAGAGTGTCCAAGTTTCACCAGCTTTGTACACCATGAGTTTGGTATGCATCTTTAGGTCTTTATTCATGAAGACTCTGTGCACTAAACGGCCAAATGCTGCATGGGCAGCCCCAATTCTTTTGTCAACAGCCTGTTCGCAAGTGCACCGTTTAGACAAGATGCTACCAAGATATGAAAAATGATCAACCTGCTCCAGTGTTGAGTCTAAGATGGAGATATTGAACTCAGGAAGAGGTAATCCTGGGGCAGGTTGTGCAAGCACCTTTGTTTTCTTTGCATTGATGGTGAGACCAAAGAGATCACACGCAGTGCTAGAGCGATTGACCGATTGTTGAAGCTCTGCAGCTGTCGGAGCAGGAGATGCGGTGTCATCGGCATACTGCAGTTCTGTCACCCGGGTAACTTGGGTATGTCTCTGTGAACGAAGTCTTGCCAGATTGAAAAGACCTCCATCGAAGCGAATCTCTATGCCTGGGTTGTTGGAAGATGATTCATACATCATGACAGCCATGTACAATGCAAAGAGTGTTGGAGCAAGCCCAAAGCCTTGTTTCAAACCGTGAGTGATTGGAAATGAATCGGATACAGAGTTACCGTGAAGAATCTTCCCGACATTCCATCATGAAGAGCTTAAACTAATTCCACATAGCGATCTGTACATCCAAAGTGCGTTAATACTTTCCACATAGCAGGTCTTGGTACTGAATCAAAGGCTTTTTCCAGGTCATAGAAAACTAAATACAGGGGCTTCTGTTGCTCTCTGCACTTTTCCTGGAGTTGTCTGGCACAGAATATCATGTCTGTTGTGCCCCTGGAGGTTCGGAAACCACATTGAGATTCAGGCAAAATCCTCTCCGAGATACTTTGGAGCCGGTTTAGGAGAATTCTTGCGAGAACTTTACCTGCAATGGATAATAGCGATATACCACGGTAGTTCCCACACACACTACGATCGCCTTTCTTGAAGATAGTTATGATGGCAGCATTCTTCAAGTCGTCAGGTACTTCTCGAGTTTCCCAAATTAACAGGATAAGTGTAAAAAGTCGAGTCTTCAAGGCCATACCTCCACTTTGTAACAACTCCACAGGAATGTTATCAGGACCAGGAGCCTTTCTCGGCTTTAGTTGATTGAGCGCTTTGGTGAAATCTCGGAATGTCGGCGGAACCGCCATCCATGGTTGTTGGGGCTGCTGAGGGACGTTTCGAAGAAAGTCCTCGGCATCATTGGAGGCACGATTTAGAAGTGCAGAGAAATGTTCCTTCCAACGCTCCAAAATTTGTCCTTGTTCAGTTAAAATGGCGGAATTGTCAGCAGTTTTCAATGTACCTGATGATGATCGGATTGGGCCGTATACCTCCTTTATGCCTGCATAGAAGTTTCGCAGGTCACGGGCATCAGATAGTCTTTGCAGTTCTTCAGCTTTTCGCTGCCACCAGTTGTTCTTTATTTCCCTGATTTGTGCCTAACATTTCCCCTTAAGTTGCATGAATTGTGATTTTGTCACACTGGAAGACGGATCTTGAAGAAAGGATAGATGGGCTTCCTGTTTGGCATTGATGAGACACATAATTTCATCATTATTTTCATCAAACCAGTCTTGTCTTTTGTTCTTCACAAAACCAATTGTTTCCTCAGCTGACTCAGTAATGACCTTCTGAAGCGTTGTCCATTCCTGTACTACACTATTTGTGCTAACAGGGTGACTAGCCAGCTTATTTGCGATTTCATTTCTGTAATCTGTAGCAATTCATTTTACTTGGAGTTTAGAAGTGTCAAATTTCCGTCTCGACAGGTTGTGGATGGATCGTTTTGGTTTGCGGCAGATTGAGATCCTCAACCGGCAAAAAAGGAGCTTATGATCTGTCCAACAGTCATCGACACTTCTTGCGGTCCTGGTGACAAGGATGTCCTTTTTATCACATTGCCTGGTGATGATATAGTCAAGGATGTGCCAGTGCTTCGAGCGAGGATGCATCCAAGTGGTTTTGTAGCGATTCGGCAGACGGAACTGAGTGTTGGTAATAAAGAGTTCATGTTCAGCACATAGACCAAGGAGTAATAGGCCTTTGGCATTGCAGTTGCCAAGCCCTTGTTTTCCCATCACATTGTTCCATAATTGATGATTTTTACCAACTCTGGCGTTGAAATCGCCAAGCATTAAGAGTTTGTCTCTAGATGGTATTTTGGTGATGATTGTGCTCAGCAGGTTGTAGAATTGGTCTTTAACTTCTATATCAGCATCCAAGGTGGGAGCATATGCAGAGATAAGTCATAAAGTGCCCCCGGAGAGTGGGATTCGGAGAGTCATAATTCTTTCACTGACAGCAGTTGGAGTTAGCTGGTGATCATTCACCAGTGTGGTCTTTATAGCGAAACCAACACCATGAAAACGGCGCTCTCCCTCATCTTTTCCCTTCCAGAATATGGAGTAACCTGAACTGAACTCTGTAATTTTACCTTCCTTGGACAATCTGGTTTCACTTAAGGCAGCAATATCTATGTTCATTCGACCAAGCTCATGGGTAACTAGTGCTGTTCTTCGCTCAGGCCTGTTATTGTCCTTCAAATCGAGTAACGTTCGAACATTCCAGGATCCTATCATTAATGTTTGGATATTCTTTGTTTTCGTTTTTCGACCGCAAAAGGGGTGACCCGCTGGGTGCGGCCTCCCAGCCGGCTGAAGGTGTGACTACCGATGTTTAGCCCACATTTTCTAGGGCCTTCCCCATTCGGGGTGGGCAGCGGTGATCCTAAATAGGCCTGCCCAAACACAGATGTAGGACCGAACTCCTGAGTAGTCACGAGGTCTCAGAAAGACATCACATTGCCTGGTGATGATATAGTCAAGGATGTGCCAGTGCTTCGAGCGAGGATGCATCCAAGTGGTTTTGTAGCGATTCGGCAGACGGAACTGAGTGTTGGTAATAAAGAGTTCATGTTCAGCACATAGACCAAGGAGTAATAGGCCTTTGGCATTGCAGTTGCCAAGCCCTTGTTTTCCCATCACATTGTTCCATAATTGATGATTTTTACCAACTCTGGCGTTGAAATCGCCAAGCATTAAGAGTTTGTCTCTAGATGGTATTTTGGTGATGATTGTGCTCAGCAGGTTGTAGAATTGGTCTTTAACTTCTATATCAGCATCCAAGGTGGGAGCATATGCAGAGATAAGTCATAAAGTGCCCCCGGAGAGTGGGATTCGGAGAGTCATAATTCTTTCACTGACAGCAGTTGGAGTTAGCTGGTGATCATTCACCAGTGTGGTCTTTATAGCGAAACCAACACCATGAAAACGGCGCTCTCCCTCATCTTTTCCCTTCCAGAATATGGAGTAACCTGAACTGAACTCTGTAATTTTACCTTCCTTGGACAATCTGGTTTCACTTAAGGCAGCAATATCTATGTTCATTCGACCAAGCTCATGGGTAACGAGTGCTGTTCTTCGCTCAGGCCTGTTATTGTCCTTCAAATCGAGTAACGTTCGAACATTCCAGGATCCTATCATTAATGTTTGGATATTCTTTGTTTTCGTTTTTCGACCGCAAAAGGGGTGACCCGCTGGGTGCGGCCTCCCAGCCGGCTGAAGGTGTGACTACCGATGTTTAGCCCACATTTTCTAGGGCCTTCCCCATTCGGGGTGGGCAGCGGTGATCCTAAATAGGCCTGCCCAAACACAGATGTAGGACCGAACTCCTGAGTAGTCACGAGGTCTCAGAAAGACGACCATCACACATCTGCTGCCAATGTGCAGGTCCGAACTAGAGGCTTCCAGTTTCAACCCGAAAACCTGCCTCCACCATCCTTATCCCATCGCCGCTGGACTTGTGTTGAAAGATGTGACAGCAGGAAAAAGGTGCCACAAGCGAGATTTTGTTTAAGGTGGATCACAGCTTGCAAGGAAGTGCCCCACACACTATGATCTCGGAACTATACCCTGCGGCACAAAAGAAATGAGATGTGCAGGTTCTAGCACCGTGACTGCAATGGACTGCCGCAGACTCTAAATACCATTGAGTTGCGCCTTCACAGCCAGTCCATCTGGCATGACCTCATCCGCCTCCACAACCGTTGAGAACCACAAGGGAAGTTCCTCCTCTGTCCGTTTTGCTGTTAGGCCAATATATACGTAATGGATATTAACCTTTACAGAAATCAAGTTATGTTTGTAAAGGTTACTTATGTTTTGCACCATCTGTTGTGGGGTGTGATCAGATATTAATATATTAAGTAAGGTATTGCGGTTTACTTTGCCAAAAGCTTTTTTGAAATCTACAAAGGCAATGTGTGTTTCTATATTAAATTCACGGTGTTTTTCAAGAAGGATTTTCATTGTGAAATAACCATCACAGCAGGATCTTCCATAGTTATTAATCTAGTTTAAGTATGTTAGTATGTGATCTATCGACTTATTAATGTGACGAACATCAGGAATGATGTCTACACTATTTTGTTATTTCTGTTTCTATTTCAAACGTTCCTATTTAACCCATGAACGGCTGGCGATGCTGTTTGGCATCACATGTCCAAAGCGTACAGGAAGTCAATTAAGATTCTAACTAATGGCTCTACTGGGCTTGTGTTGCAATCTGAGCATTCTACATACCCCAGAGCCCCACTGAATAAACAATGCTGTCTTCCCATCATGCGTGATCGAATGTCATTGTTGGTCGTTGTTTGGTTACTGTTACGGAGATTAACTATGGTAGCTCGCTTTAGGTAATTGTTTCCTCTGAATTGTTTGAGGTTACAACGCCTAAGACAAGTGCTTTCTCTTCTCCTCATAAGACATCAAGGTTTCATCATAGATAGGGCTAGACTCAAATTAAAATTCTAAGCCATGGGTATCTTACAATAAATATGTCTGATGCCGTTCGGCATCGCTAGCTGTTTACCGTGCCAACTTCTGTCTTTGACAGTTGTGTGTTATGAGTTTCGTTGAAGCTTGGTTCTTAATGTAGTTTATTAATACACAAATTATTTAGTTTTAAGTACCGTACATTAAATGTTAAATTCACATCACCTAACGGAGGCCATGATGGAGAAAAAGACGTAATATCCCTCTAATTTGTGTTACTTGCAGTGGTGCTTATATTTCCACCAAAAGCACCGAAGGCAATATGGCTATTCGATGGAAGGACAACTCCTTGGTTACTGGATTATCGTCAGTTCATGGAGTAAAACCAATTACTAAAGTAACATGTTACTCTAAAAGTGAGAATAAGAAAATTCAAGTTTCACTGAATACAAAAAAAATATGGAAGGCACTGATGTTATGGATGAGAATGTCAACCGTTACTGCATGGGAATTCGTGACAAAAAAGTGTGGTGGTCCATAATGTCTTACTTCTTGGATGTGACAATTTGCAACACCTGGGTGTCTATGAAAAAGGCCCGAAGGGATTTGCAACAGCTTTGGTTCAGGCAAAAGATTGTATTTACCTACTTGACGAGATCCATTAATTTTCTGCGTAGTCCAGGGCGTATTTCTGCCTCAAGAAGCAGTGCAACAGGACATATGGGTATCTGATCAACTAAGGTACAATGAAATGAATCACCTCATAGAGCCCTGTGATGGAAATGTGCGGTGGAGACGCGCTCGGGAGGGGTGCCCCAGTCAAACACATACCGGTACTGAATGCATCAAATATGGCGTAGGACTGTGCATTAGATGCAACTACGAATTTCATGCCCGTTAGATCATGTGAAGGGAAGATCTGAAGTAGACCAACATTATATTGTGCATTTATAATATTTGAGAGAATATGAATATTCTAGAAACGAATATGGTACAGTACCACATATTTGATATTAATTTTCAGAAATAAATAGCATGTAAATATAAACTGATTTGCCTGCAGTTGCTTAAATATTTCCCTAAAGATTCATTCTTCCCTCGTCAACAATGGTGTTTATTATTTAATAACAAATACTTGCCGCTTTATTGTCATAATTTATAACAAGAATTAAAAGTAGCACGCAGTAGTCACACTGGCAAGATGTCTCTTATTGACACGACGAACGGCTAGTGATACACACTATTTTAGTTACAGAAGTTTATAGTAAACTTGCGTAACTTGTCATGGGCATCGCCCGTTTCTGCAAAAATTACACGTAAGTGCGATAAAAAAATTAAGCTTTTATGGTTGGGTATTATGTCGTGAGCATCATATGAAAAAACGGAAATAATCCGAAACGAAAAATAATTCCGCTTTTGATGGGTTAAACTGGTGACCTATTGTAATGTGGTTAGTTTGTCAATGTAGTGAATACACTAATGATACAATACACTGGAGTTGAAGAAGGTTAAGTAAAATCAGCTGGTATTTTGAATCCTAAGTCTTATAATGCATCAGTTACCACACACTACTCAGTCCTGCTATTGATGTAATGGCTGAAGCTATGGCAGTGAATTTCCTTTGGGAATATATTATGGTTCTGGTACAGCTGGTGAGCACACCTGCCCGAAATGTGGGAGATTTGGGTTTGAGTTCAAAGAGCAATCATTTTTTAAATTATTAGCCTTTTTGATGCCAAGCCATTATAAGTGCAGAGCCAAGTTTAGTGAAATTACAAATGAAGGGACCACGGGAAGAAGGGGGAGTGTCACTTAAAATGTAAAATCGAGATATAAGCGCGAACTGGTAAGCCTCATTGCGACGTATTAAAGGCACAATTGTGTCTGGCTAAAAACAATGAGGGTCGTGTGAAAATGACATTTCAAGTTGGCGCGTACATATAAGTACATAAGGTATAAGTAATGAAACTTTAAAACTCGTTTCCTGAACATTTTACATTATTTGACATTCCCCTTTCTTCCCGTGGCATCGGCCCCGTGGTGTTGGGGTAGCGCGCATGCCTCTCACCCAGAGGCGCCGGGTTCGATTCCCGGCTCCGTCAGATATTTAAGAAACTGACATGAGGGCTGGAACGGGGTGCCTTGAGGACAATTGAGTAGCTGTCTCACAGTGAGGCAGAGCCCCGATCACGGAAACCAAGATTAACGGCCGAGGGGACCCGATGCACTGATCACGCGTCACCCCAATATCTGTAGGCCGAATGGCTGGGCAGCGGTCGCTTGGTAGGCCTAGGCCCTTCACGGGCTGTAGTGCCAGGGTTTTTTTTTCTTCCCGTGGACCCTTCAAACGCAGAGCCAAATTTAGTGAAATTACATGTTTTTCATACAAATTATCTCCTATACATGTTTTTTAAGATAGAATGTTGATATTTTTTTCTGTAGCAGGTAAATAAATTGTTAACATATTAAATGCTAAATAATTAAAATTTTGTTTCATTAAAGAATAACTGAATTTTTTAAGATGTAAATTGGAAATGGTAAATAACTAACAGCCTCACTCACTCTCACACACTTCATTCAGCATTAAAATCTTATTTATATCCTCTTGTTCAAAGAGCTGGCCATACCTATCATCACATATCTTAATTATCTTTAAGCAAGAACATAAATAAACACGACTTCAAAAAATAACACATGCAGGAAGTCAGCTGAATGCAACATGTCCAAAGAATATTTATTATGAATCCAGTTATTCATGGAACTTGCAACATTGATATACTGTATCTTGATACAGAATGATTCTCGCATTGTCTTGGTTACAAGGAAACTTTTAGTTCTTTGTGACAGTTAATATCTCGATCATGAGCCACGGGACCTACATTTTTATGTGGAAACCATGCCACAGGAAGTGACATTTCACTTCAAAAATCCCACATGCATTGACTAGGAATCAAACCTTGAGAGAAAAGCAGCCTGACCACTTACCATCACACCCTGTCTTGGTTACAACAGTGATAGCACTGCTTGGTTAGAAATAAAAATAAGACCAATAGACCGGCCCTATTTTCTAAAAATAGGGCCATTGGCATTTTTAGCAGAAGCTTCGTCAACCGATATATTGGCTCCCTGGCACTATACTCAAAAGAAATTTCTGTACTTGAAAATTCAGAAATTATAATCACAGAAGCTTAAAATTGATTCAGTTGCCAGTAACCTAATATGGAAGGACTATTACATCTCTCGATTTACATTCAATACAAAATTTATATCTGAATTGGTAGGAATATTCACAATATTAAGGGGCCAATAACCTAGATGTTAGGCCCCTTAAAACATCAATCATCATCATCATCATCATCATCATCATCATCATCACAACATTAAAAAGCAGCCACTTGCAAAATAGGACTTACCATAGCTTGCCTAATGCATGAATATCTAACATTACTCACCAGTAACTGTGGCAATGTGGAAATCCCAGGAAACATTGTAAGACTTCTTCTGGCCTTTATTCTCAGCTGATGTTGGGTCAAACAGCGATTCAGACACATATTTGTTGAGCTCACTTCCTGCAGAAAAATAGCACAGCTCCTGCAAATCACAATAGATGGTGGTGAGCTTGTTGGTTGCATTAAGGGGTCACTATCAAGATAATCTAATCCTTGTAACACATATTTATGATGATCGTTATTGTTTGAAGGAGCGGAACATCAAGGTCATCTGCCCCAAGAGGATGGTTTATCCAAATGAAAATGAAAATCCACAGCCTGTTCCAGTCGACCGACCGGGAATGTATGAAGCAACCCATCTAGCGGCGAGATTTTATGAACTGTGCCGGCTGCCGAAGCCTGTCGCACACCTCGGAGGCAATAATTAAATGAATGCCAGATGAAATGAAATGATAGTGGAGAGTGTTGCTGGAATGAAATTTTTGACAGGGAAAAAAACCGGAGAAACCCCTGTCTGCCTCCACTTTTGTCCAGCACAAATCTCACATAGAGTGACCGGGATTTGAACCACGGACCCAGCGGTGAGAGGGCGGCATGCTGCCGCCTAAGCCACAAAGGCTCTTATGGTTTATCCAAATATGAATACCTATTAATTAAAAAATTATAATAATTTAAAAAAATTAAAACTGAAATTCAAACAAATTAATATATGAATTAAAAATATAAGTATTACAAATTGATTGCAACATTAAACTTCAATATGGCCTTAAAGTAAACTTTTTTTTGGTACTTTCCCTATTGACTAACAATGTTATAATATAATTGTACTAAGTCCACCTAGTCAATACAAATGTATTTCTATAGGTTATTAAACCTTTCTTGTATACATGCTGTGTTTCAGCACATACATTACAAATCAAAATATACAAGCAATGCTTAAAACTACTATAAATTTCATTTAGGTTGTTTTATTATATGGGAGTCTTTTGTGAAATTTCACACATAAATTTCAGTGTCCAAACACTTGTCTTAAAACCTATCACATATTCCACAAGTTGTTTATGAAATTTTGTTATTCAGAAATTATTCCTTATTAAATTTAAAATGATTGAAGTAACTGTATGGTTTGTACAATTGGGCACTTAAATTACTGATATTTGAATACTGTCCAATAGTTAAAATAATAAGAAATATTTAATTATGTTTTTATTTGGAGCTCGCTTTTCAGAAATCGATAACAATAGTTGCAAATCTTCCTTTTCACTAGGATAAGATAATTAGGGTTTGTTGTATTACAGAGCTTAATTTGTTATTATTGTATACAATTATTATTATTTTGTTGTTGTGGTAATTGAATGTTCATTTTAAGGTTTAATGTGTTGATGTTATAAGGTCCAATCATACTGGTGGTATTGCAGTTCCATGTCAATTAATTAGTAAACTCCAGCTGACAGTCGGGATCATTGAAAGTTGTACCTTTGTTATGGACTATATATAAGGTGTCCGGGTTAAAGGAATAATAATATAAAATTTAATAACTTGAGAAATAATGGAGATATTTATTGGCAGTTTGTTTCTACAACTAGGGTAATTAAAAATGTTTTCTGTGTTCACTTGCGGTGGTACCCCATGCGCATGCGCGTAACTTCATTGTTCACGAGAAGGGCGCCAGTAGCCATGTGGACTCCACAGCAGAAAGTGTTCTATGGGCTTTCGCTCGCGGAGCTAAAATCCGTTACATTAGTACAACGTAGATTTCAGCGTGAGTATGGACCGTTACCAACAGATGATGTTCCCACTTACGTAACAATCGAGAAATGGGACAGGCGCCTTCGAGAATCTGGGAACTTGCTGTCGATGTCGGGCCGCCACGCCAAGCACGCAGTTTCAGAGGCTACTGTTGATTTAATCTGCGAGTCCTTCAAACGGAGCCCTCGTAAGTCAATTTTACAGGCAAGTAGGCAGTGACTGTTACCTCGTTCGACAGTACACGATGTCGTCCACAAAAGGTTGCGCCTACGGGCGTACAAACTGCAGCTTCATCAGAAAATCAAACCTCAGGACAGGTCTCTACGGAAGGCATCCGCAGAGACAATTCTGGCAAAAATTGATGGAAACGAGGCATTCCTCGATTCGGTCTCTCGGACGAGGCTACATTCCATATTTCCGGCACGGTAAACAAGCACAATCGCCGCATATGGGGAACTGAACCCCACCTCCACCCCCTCAGTAGTGATAGAGTTGGAACGGGACTCTCCGAAAGTGAATCAGAATCAGAATCAATTTATTTGGCGTTAAACACTAGTGCAATAGCCATCGTCAGGTTAATAATACAAAACAATAAAATCAAACAATCCTACATTACTTAGCCTACTTATATCAGTATATACAAACAGCTTATTATCGTTATAACAAAATGTAACCTACTTCTATTGTACTAAGTATTACACCAATCTGCTTCCATACATTCTTCCAGTGAATACCATGGATTCACCAGCAACCACTTTTGCAGCTGTTTCTTAAAGATTTTGGTTGGTAGTTGTAGGAAAGACAAACTCAGTTTGTTAAAAAAATTCATGCCAAGAATTTCATGACTGTTCTGTGTTTTTGAAAGCTGACACCATGGTACCTCTATCTGGTGTGATTTTCTTGTGCTGTAAGAGTGAACTGTTACCCGTCTGCCTGGCAATTCATGTGGATGTTTATTTTTCATATACATGAGGATATTTAAAACAAAAATATTTATAACTGTTAGTTTGGAAGATTCAATAAATAACAAGATGTTCAGTAAAGAACATATAGCCTACTTTCTCCTAAATGTATGAGTATAGTTATAACTCCTTGTTATTATCAAAGAGTATAATAGAATCATTTCTTGGTTGAAGACCTTAGAAACTATTTACCTCTACCAAACGCCACAACCTAGAAAAAACTACTACCATCATTGAAGAAAGATAGATAAGAAGTATCTCAATGTTATGGATCTGGAGACATAATCGACCGGGACTGGCTGCGTGGCTCAGCGGTAACGTTCTCGCTTGCAGGGCCCTAGGTTGCAGGTTCGTATCCTGGCGCAGTCAGCTGGCATTTGAGGGCGCACAAATGCGAGGGAGCCGTGTCAGTAGATTTACTGGCACGTTAAAGATCCCCTTCGGGCCAAAATTCCGGCACCCCGGCGTATCTAAAAGCAGCAGTAGTTAAAAGGGTCGTAAAACAAATAACATTATTATTATTGTTATTATTACATAATCGACCTGCCGTGGGCAACATCCAACTTTGAGTTGAGGCATGTCTTTACACGTCTGGTTGTGCATGGCTTTCACAACCCTAATTGAATTAATAAATCATTCCACGACCCTACAGAGACGTGTGTATACAAACTATGAGGATATTTTCGATTGCTAATTGCTTGAAATAAAAGTATTAATAACCTGAACTAGCACCAGCGGCTAGAATTCAGTTACTATGTGAAATCGTTTTGTTCTTTACTTCAAATAACATTTTCAAATAACGCACAATAGGCTGTAACAAACCCTTTAAAATAACAAGTAAAAATGTATCATAGTATCATCTTGTCATTCTTCAAATTCGATGCGCATAGAATGCCAATGGTATACTATCAATGGAGTCCCATGTAGACCAGTCGTGAAATCTAGTGGAGAAGTATCGAACAATATAATCCTAAAAGGGCGAGTGCATTCTAGCGGCCATAAGAAGAAACTTTTCAATAAAATCTGGAAGTTAATAAGTAGGCCGGCGTGCAGTTACCTTTTTGGCTGCTAGATGTCTCGAGCAAATCTGCTGGCGAATTATGTTTTAATTAAATATATGTTTTGCACCGTAATATGCACAATATAACGCTTAATTTTAAAACGTCTGAGTCATTACAAAGCAACAAATATGTAAAATTTCAAGCAAAAAACCTAACTCTGATGGGGTTTGAACCATAGGCATATGAATGATAGACCAACGCTTTACCACGGAGCCATTTGTGCCAACGAACATTGATCTATATAAAATGACTTACATAGAACTTGTTAGCAAATAATGATTTAGACCTAACGATTTCATCAGTGGAGTATATTATTTATATATAAAGCATTTCATACAAAGTTTATTTATTTTGTATCAGTACGCTATATTGCATGCAATACTCAAATTAGTGAAATATACGTCAGGCACAAGATATCCGCTGCCATCTTGTCTTCTTACCGAGACGGCTCAGCTTTTTAAAATCACTTCTGCACTATAGTATTACAAAATAAACTTTTAATTTCGAACGTGCCTCTTCCTTTAGAACAGTTAAATCGATTCTCGGCTCGATAATCGGAACTGGTGGGTCCCATGATATGGATTATAAAGTTTGCATAATTCGCACGGCCGCCATCCTGAAATGGTATGGCAGATGACCTTGTAGTTTGGTCACAAGACGCGTCCTATATGAAGGTATATTATTACCAAATTTGGTAGAGATCGGATAATTTGGTTAGTCGCTATTTGATTTTACGTTTTGAACGTTTGAGTGGCCGCTATTCAGTTTTGGTAAAGATGGCGGCGATATAAAACATGACACTGAGGTGCCCTTTGCTTGTTATACCTCTGTACCAAATTTCGTTCAATTCGGTTTCACCGTGTTCGAATTGATATGGGGGGACAGACATTCAGAGTACACACACTCACACACTCACACACACACACACACACACACACACACACACAGACAGACACACAATTTTTGGCCCTGTAGTGATCTCATAAGTCTACTTTCATTTTTTGCAAAAATCGAAAGTAGGCTAAAAGTCTACAGATTGCCTTTTTCTGTAAATTTAAGATATTTACAATGTGTACACTATTTCCAAAAAATATTAATCCATAACTAAAGAGACTTTGAAAGAAAGCAAAATAGGCTGTGTGTAATTATGTCGTAGGAACCTCATTTTTTAAATGACGGAGTAGATACACCACCCTTGCAAGTTTATTCGAAAGGTTATGAATGTGAGGTTCCCATGTTAATTTTGAGTCAAAATTCATTCCTAGTAGCTTAGCTTCTTTTATATCATTACTTACGTTTTTAAGACTAAATATTAAATTTTCAGTTTTAGTTTCATTTAAGTGGAATCCATTCTCACTGAACCATTTCCTAGCTACTAGCATGACGAATAGAAATAAACAGTGTCATCACTCCGCTACTTAAGCATTGTAGTTCATGGTCCAGCCAGTGTGTGGCGCGGAAGTCGCGCCGAACCATAAGCACGTGTGACAGTAACCCACGAGGTTAGTACTGTAATATCCTGTGCGCGAGAAGTCATATTATTCGAGGGAATTTGTTTCTTTGTAATAGTTTACGAATGTCTGTGTAGTGCTTTGTGTGTGCAAACAACTAAGTTTTCTGTTGTTTCGGGAAAATGTCGTTATTTTTTGTTCCTGGAAGAAATCGGGTTACGAAGAAAATCTGATGGTAGACATTTTTTCACACCGCCAAAAGAAACAAATCTGTTTGTGAAATGGGCGAGAGTTATTCCGTGGAAAGATAAGCAATTGTTGATCAAAAATAGAATCTGTGACGAGCGTTTTTCGGAAGATTTAATTATTATAAAGGCGGACTGTTTCGTAGTGAACTATGAGAACGTGGAAATTCCTCGCGTGAAGTGGAAATTAAAACCAGGATCAGTGCCTCACATTTTTCAAAATTTACCGAAATATCTATCCACTGATGTAAAATCACGAAAGGCGCCCAGTAGGATACGGAATGAAGGCAGCCTTCCATGGTTACTTGTTCTATTTCGTGCCATCCTTACCTAAAACGAAAAAAAAAATCCGTCTTAATAATAATAGGCCTAAAATAATAATAGTTGTTGATACTTTAGGGACTTAACGACATCCTGGTCACGTAGCCCCGTGTGTTTGTGTTTGTTTAGAATTCGTCTGATAACCTGTGTCATTATGTTGTCTGTAGTAGTGTGTGTATTTGGGTAGGAAGCGGCCGTGTCCTTCAGTTAGGTACCATCCCGGCATTTGCCTGGAGGAGAAGTGGGAAACCACGGAAATCCACTTCCAGGATAGCTGAGGTAGGAATCGAACGCGCCTCTTAACATGTTTGCCTCATGAGGCTGAGTGAACACCATTCCAGCCCTCAGACCAGTATTAAATTTATTGGCAGAGCTGGGAATCGAACCCGGACTTCCGTGGTGATAGCCAAGTGGCCAAGAATGAGTCGGACATATAATAATGGCCAACCTGCCAATAAAATAAACGGCTCTCAATTCTTCGCTTCCGTTACCGTCCTCCTGATCTTCGGATCTTGTTTCAACTTTGTCTTCAGTATCAGAGTCACAAATTCCTTTGATATTACTGAATCATGAACTAGCTATTCGTTATCTTTCAGCAGAAGGTGACACGCTTCATCTGCATCCTTAGGTTTTCGTAAGGCGCAATCTTCTTACTGATATTAACTAAGGCAACATACTAAGCCAAATAATCGGTATAACAGCACACCTGCCACTCACTGACAGAATGTAACATCATTGGGAGCGCTGGTACTATCAATCTCACGCTGACAAAATGTTACACGTGTTAAAGTTTTATTTAGGCACGCTGTTTCACAACTCCAGAAAAATGCTTACTAAGGTTTGGTGTAAGATGTCACGATTCGATAAGATCATAACTTGAACTGTTGGCTTGATATTAAAACTAATATAACGAACCATGGAGCTGTCAGACCAATGCGCGACTAACAGAGGGTTTTAAACGATAGTTCTAAATGAGGACAGATAATATTAACACTAACTTTTTGACAGTATTATTCATAAGTCTAAAACACACAATTTGTTGTAATCAGCGTAACCGCAGCCTTCGTAAAGAGGTTTACGTAGCCCAGCACGTATCCCACCGTTGAACAGCTGACTGTGTAGCATTGGGGATCAGCGCCGCTAGCGCTAGCCGAGCGGGGCACGGTTGAACTCGGTGAGTGATAACACTATTTATTTCTATTCGTCATGCTTCTAGCAAGCACTGACTTGCTAAATTTTGTAATTCACTTATACATTTCCAGAAACATTTACAGCTAAGTCATTCATCATAACGACAAAAAGAAATGGACCCAGAACCGAGCCTTGGGGTACACCATACCTAACTTCTAACACATGAGATTTCCTATCCCCATTCTCTACAAACTGTACTCGGTTTGTTAGATATGATTTAAAGACTTCAAGCATGGTGTGGATTGTTGAAGGACAGGGTTATTGGCCCATTCTTCTTCGCGGAGCCTACAGTTAAGGGAACACGTTACCTAGACATGTTGTAGCAGTATGTTGTGCCACAACTTCCTCATGACGTGATCTTTCAGCAAGATGCCATTATGGGGAACTTGTGAGGGATTTCTTGAATCGTGAGTTCCCAGATCATTGGATTGGGAGAGGTAGTCCATCAATTGCTTGGTCCCCTAGAAGCCCCGACATTATGCCACTTGACTTTTTCCTGTGGGGGTTTGTCAAGAATCAAGTGTACCAGACACCAGTTCGTGATCTACCAGATCTGCTTCATCACATTCGTGAGGCTATCGCAAATGTTACGCCTACAATGCTGCAGAACACTTGGAGAGAAGTGGAATACAGATTGATGTATGTCGCGCCACTAATGGTGTGCAATCTAGATGTATTAGGTACGTAAAGAAACATTTTGAGTTACCCTAATCGTAGAAATAAACCGCCAGTAAATATCTCCACTACTTCTCAAGTTCATCATCATCATCATCATCATTTCCCCTTATCCAGCTCCGGCCGGGTCGGGGTATTTATGGAACTTCTCCACTTTGCTCTTTCCTTCCACAATTCTTCTTCCACGATCTTGTCCCAGTCCAGATTTCATTTTCTCACGCTGTTCTTCACTGAATCGATCCACCTTGTTCTAGGTCTTCCCCTTGCTCTCTTACCCTTGCACTTGGCCTCCAGCATCTGATTTGGTATTCTATTTTCCTCCATCCTCTTTACATGTCCAATCCACCTTAGTTTATTCTTCTCAATTCTCTCATTTAGTTTTCCCATCCCAACCTCCTTCCTAACATCTTCATTCCTCACTCTGTCTTTCCTAGTCTTACCTATCATACTTCTTAGGAATTTCATTTCACTGGCTTGGATTCTACTCTCTTGCCTGCTCGTCAGGGTCCAAGTCTCAGCTGCATACGTTAATATGGGTACATAGTACATTTTATACATTACCTCCTTGCATTCCCTTGGTACTTCCTTATCCCAAACAAGTTTTCTTACACTTTGATAGAATGCATTGCTCTGCTGTACCCTCCTGCCAATCTCCATGTCCAACCTACCAGTTTGCATCAATTCACTTCCTAGGTATTTGAACGTGTCCACAATTTCCAAACTCTGACTTCCAATTTTCACAGTGCCCTTTCCTAGTCTTTCCCCTCTTGTCATCACCATGGTCTTGCTTTTCTCTATACTGATTTTCAGGCCATACTTCTGAATATTTTCGTTCAGTGCATCTAGTTGTTTTTGCACTTCTTCGGTGTTCCTTCCCCAGACCACAATATCGTCTGCAAATAATAGTAACTTCATTTCTTTATGTCCATATGCTTCCTTTGTTTCCTTTACAATTTCATCCATTACCATTATGAATAAAAGAGGTGACAGCACACTCCCCTGTCTTAGTCCAGTCTCGTTCCTAAACCTATCTGTCTTTCCAACTGGGGTCAGTACCCTGCTAACACAGTTGTTGTACATTGCTTGCACCATTTCCAACATTTCTCTTCCCAGTCTCTTCTTAACCATGGTTTCCCATACCTTCTCTCTGGGGACCCTATCATATGCCTTTTCTAGATCTATGAAAGTCATGATCAAATCCTCTCCATATTCCCAGTTCTTTTCCATCACCTGCCTCAAGCTAAAGATTGGGTCCACTGTGGATCTTCCACTCCTGAAGCCATACTGTTCCTCTTGCAACTCTCCTTCCACCTTTCTTCTCATTATTCTTTCTAATATCCTTTCCAGTATTTTTACTATCTGTGATATGAGGGTGATCCCTCTATAGTTATCACACACTTTCTAGTCCCCTTTGTTAAACACTGGTATTATTAGCCCTTTCTCCCAGTCTTCTGGTACACATTTCCATTTCCACACACACTTTAGCAGTCGATACAGCCACTGCATACCAACAGGTCCAGCAGCCTTTATCATTTCTACACTGATTTCATCCACCCCTTTTGCTTTTCCCATCTTCATTTTCTGTACTGCTAATTCCACCTCCAGCATTGTTATATCATCTTCTGTTATAGAGTCATCAGGCTGTGTCACTTCGATCTCACCAGTACAATTGCTCACATTCAATAGCTTACCAAAATACTCCTTCCATCGTCCCTTTATCTCTTCTGGGTGTGTTAACAACTCTCCATCTTCCTTTTTCACCAGCTTTGTAGTAACTCTTTCTTTCCTCTTACTTCTTAGAAGCCCATACAGCATCCTTTTACTGCCACTTACATCTGTTTCCATTCGTCGTGTAAATTCTTCCCAACTTTTCTTCTTTTCTTCTCCTACCACTTTCTTACACCTCCGTTTGCTGTCGTGATACTTCCTTTTGCTTTCTTCTGTTTGATCTCGGTTCCATTCTTTCCATGCAGACTTCTTTTCTTTCACTGCTTTCCTCACTTCCTCATTCCACCACGGTGTCTCCTTCTCTATCACTCTTGTTGACGTCCTACCACAAGCACTCTCTGCTGCACCAGCAAATGCCTTTTTAAAGTGGGACCATTCCTCTTCTACATTTTTCACTTCAGTAACTGGGATTTGTTGCTTCAATCTCTCCTGAAAATCTTCCTGTACAGCTTTGTCTTTCAATTTCCATACTTTTATTTTACTTTCTCTGATCTCCTTTAGGTTTTCCAATTTTCCCCACCTAAATTTTGCCACCACAGTTCTATGGTCCCCATCAAATGCTTCTCCTGGTAAAGCTGTCACATCCATCAGCTTTCTGTGATTTGTCCTTTCCACCAGGAAGTAGTCAATTACTGATTTTGTTCTTCTATCACCCCACCCATATCTCGTAATTTTCCTGCTATTTTTCTTCCGAAACCATGAATTACCCACTATCAGTCAATTCCTTTCACAAAAGTTTACAAGTTCCTCTCCTTCCCGGTTCTTTTTCCCATATCCATATGGTCCAACGACTTCTTCCTTTCCTTGTCTCTCATTTCCGACTTGTGCATTCATATCTCCCATGATCACCACTTCTACATCTGAGATTACTCTTTCTACATCCTCCAGGAATACTTCAATATCTTCTTCTCTGTTTCCAGTCTGTGGTGCATACACTTGTATGAAGTCCATCACGTCATTCTTCATCTTCATTCTAATTTTCATTATTCTGTCACTCACACACTCTACCACTTCAACATACTCCTCCAGTTGTTTCGAGGTTATCAGTCCCACGCCATTTTTTGCCTCTTGGCCACCACTCCAGTATAATGTATATCCTTTCCTCAATTTCTTCCTTCCTTTACCTTTCCATTTCACTTCACTCAGCCCCATCATTCCAACCTTCACTCTCTCCATGAAGTCTACCACCTCCTCCACCTTGCCTGTCAGGGTCATGACATTCATGATTCCCACTTTCATTTCGGTTACTGGTCGCCCATTTCTCACAGTTCCCCCAGTACCAAAAGAACTGCACGTCGCCTGCAGGGTACACCCTAACCTTTTCCGAATCATTGGAAGTGCCATTTCCATTTTAGGCTATTATTACGATGGGGTCGCCACTCCCAAAGGCATTTTATGAAGCTACTGCCAGCTATTATTCAGGCCGCCCCTAACATGGAGAACAGACGCCCTTGCAGCCGCCCCTAACCTGGGAAACAGACGCTGCCGATTGATGCTGTACTCATACTATTCCCTGAGTACTGGGTTGCCTCTTCCGCAATCTCCACCGTTCTGAAGTCCATCTTCTCCGCTGCAGATTCCGTTGAGGTCTTCGCACGTAACCCTGTGCACGGGGCCTATGTTATACCCCATAGGACTGGGTCCTCACCAGAACTTAGCCGGTACTGTAGTTCCATGGTATATTACAGTACCGTTGCCCACCCCCGCGACGTGGACGTGTCTGGCAAGAATTATCCATGTAGCCAATTAGGATTGACTCATGGACCGGGTTAAGGAGCTGTCTAAATCCAGCCTCCAAGGCACTTCTCAAGTTATTAAATTTTATTTTAACCCGGACACCTTGTAATGTATATCTTAATCACACGTAAATTTTTTCAGGTTACTCTTTTTGCATATTCCAATAATTGGAATTATATTTTGACCGACTAAAAGTTACAATATCAATTATCAATAAGGCAACACTGAAAAATGGCTTCAAAGCTATCGTTTGACAATTGAAGGATTTTAAAACCGTATGACATAAGAGCGTAGCTGAACGTTCAGCAATAGCCTAAGTGGGTGGTACTGTACTACATGACATCATCTTTCTCTATATAAAGTAAGCTTTCCATCTGAACATTTTGAATTTCCAGCTAAAACTTTGTATTTTTCCTGGATGAGGTGTATACTGACCAAATTACTTTCAGTTTAATGTTTGTCTGTACGTTATGTGTTGGCATCAAAACTACCGGAGTGAATGGTATGAAAATTTGTATCTAAGTAGAAGGCATCCACACAATAAAACTAGGCTACAAATTATGGAATTTGTCATTGCCAAGTGATGTGTGGCAAGCAGAAATGGCTTGATATTTCAAGTTCACTCTGAAGCAAGAAATTAAGCTATATACAGTAAATTTATAGAACGACAATTACTTCATTGAAAGCCTATGTGAAAGATTAATGGCGGCAACAAAAGCAATACATGATATTAAGACCATTAAACAGCTATCAATGGAAACGACCGTGACTTTATCTTTTGCCCAGATATTGCCAATTTTAACATATATGAACTTGAAATCATCTGGTCCAAATTATCAGTGAAAGACCTGAATACTATAATGAAGGTTAAAGCTCGCTACCTAAAAGATGCTCTCGGCCTATCCAAATATACGCTCTAAAGATTGGCCTATGAATTAACAAGCAAATCTTTCCTGATTGAAGATCTCCGAATAAAGTACCATCAACTCAAACTAAGTACCTGAAGAAAGGCAACGAAAGAAAAGTGAAATCTGGAGTGAATTTCACACAACAGATGCAATGTTAATGACAGACTAGAAAGGAACGAACTACAACTTAAGACACATCATCACAGGCTTTGCAGTACATGTAGTACCATAAACTATGCATGACCAAATATTTTCATGACCCAAATATAGCCTGTACTTGTAAGTTATGTAAGAAATACTGTCACCGATATCACGTCATGAACTGTAAATTGTGAGTGGAATCGTTACTCAAGTTTTGTACCTCTGATTAGCTTATGCTTTTAATGTACATACTAGGTTCAAAAAGTTCCCGGAATTTGCTAATAATATAGAAACCATAAACACTATACCACAGCATCCCCTTCAAGATAGCTCCCTTTCGCAACAACACACTTTTGCCAACTTGTGTAAAGTTCCTGGAAGCAGCCCTGAAAGCCATTTTGTGAGACCAGTTGTAGTGATCTTGTCGCGTTGGCAGTGACTTCATCAACATTCATGAATCTCCGTCCTTTCAGGTGACTTTTCACAAGTGGAAATGGAAAGTAATCAGGTGAGTATGGCGGATGCTCTAGAGCAGTTGACGAACTGGCTGATACTGGAAGTTCGGCGGGAGCTCCAGGATTTCGTCGCCGCCGGCACTGTCCATCTGGATGGCGAAGCCCCAACCTTTGGTAAGTGCGGCGTATAACAGGTTGGCCCGGTTGAATGCATACTTCTTCTGGCACTGGTCGAGGCTCCGCCAATTGGAGAGTAGGAATAGAATGGTCTGGGCGTCGTGGTGGTCGCGTCCGCTGGGGATGTAGATAAGCTGTTGCTTGAGGGCGACCGCCAAGTTGTAGACGCATTGATCTGTCGGAGTTGGAAGTCCCTTGGGATAATCGGCAGGTGCCAAGGCCCTCCAGGGTAAGATAGGCCGTTGGGGTTGCCGTTGGGGTTGCCGTTGGGGAGGCTCGTCTAGTGGCTCTTCCTCTTCGTCTGCTGTGTCGTCCTGTGGCTCGTCTTCGGCTTGGCGTTCCTCCAAAAAAGTCAGTCATTGTCTGATGTCTTGCATTAGTTCCAGAAGTTCCGGGTTGATGGGTGGAGCCGCCATGACCGCAGAGGTAACGGAAAGTGTATCGTCTGAGTGCTCCGTTCCTGTGGATTGCTGCGGTGGCGATGGGGGTCGCTTAACAGGCGACGGTGTCCTATTTCTTGGTGGTTGCTGCGTCTTGCCCTTGGTGTTTGTCTTAGGTGTAGAAGGTCCAGCTCTGGTCTCTTTGAAGTGCGCTGATACACTGGGTTGATTCTTTGCTAGTCGCTTCGTCAGGCCTCGGTCTCCAGAAGTTGTGGGTGTCTTCTGAGCCTTAGGAGGCATGCTCCGATGCACGAGAAGTGGGCCGCTGCGGGCGGCTATAGGGTGGACACTGGTTGCTGCTGCCTGCTCCTCCACCAAACGACTGCTCCCGACAGCCCGACTCCGCTCCTTATATACTTTACCCGACGGGCGTGTATAAAGGAGGCGAAGCCGAGCAGTACGGGCGCAGCCGCCTGGCGAGGAGCGGCGGGCTGAGGGCCCAATGCTTTATTAAGTAAATTTGTTTTGCAGCCATACAAATACATCATAATACAGAAAGACCCCTTAAACAAGAGGGGCTTCCTAACACATACAAGTCCATTGTTATAAACACATAGTATAAACACAAACACACACCCAAAACACGAAAGCACAGAGTTTATAATTGTTACCAGTTTATGAACACCACACGACACTATTCTTCTTCCCTGGTGTCGGGACCGCAGATCTCGGCCATGGCGTGAGAACCAAGTCTAGCCAGGGCTTCGTGATAGTCGCCGAGCGAGCGCCACGATCTCGTTCTGGGAAGTACCATGGTGGTGAAACTGGCAAGAAAGTATTTGACGATGTGCAGGTGCATTGTCATGCAGAAGGAACCTGTTGCTTTTACCCATTTTTTTGGAAGTTTCCTTCTCACTGCATCCCTGAGGCGACGAAGGATTTCTACGTACAGTTCTTTCGTTACAGTAAGTCCGTTTGGAATGAAGTCGTAGACGAGACGAGATCTTGAGAGTCAAAGAAAATTTCCAACATAAGTTTGCCTTTGCAAGTATCCTTAGGAAATTATTGTTTCCGAGGAGATGTTTTCGATTTCCACTCACATGACTGCCATTTAGGCACCGGGTCATACAAATAGCATCAAGTTTTATCACCAGCAATAATTTTGTTCAAGAAATCACCATCTTCATAAGCCATACTGATCAGATCCCCAGCAAGAGTCATTCTTGATCCTTTGTTTTCAGGCAACAAAATTTTTGGAACGAACTTCCGAGAAACGTGATGCTTGTTCAGATGTTCGTGAAGAATTTTGTGAACACTTCCAACTGAAATTCCGACCTCTGCTGCTATCTCTCCTACATTTTTGTGTCGGTCATTCGTTACAACATTATGCACACGCTGAATGCTGGGTTCATTTGTTGAAGTTGATGGTCGTCCACTGCGTGGATCATCTTGGACACTAGCGTTGCCACCAGAAAATCCTTTATACCACGCATACACAGGAGTTTCTGTCATTGCCCTTTTGCCATACGCTTCTTCCAGCAATCGTGAAGTCCCTGGAGGAGAGTTGTGTAACAAAACACAAAACTTGATATTGGAGCATTGTTCTGTAGCCATTATTATTAAATGCAACGAACTGACATGCTCACAGTAGAGAAAACAGCTACACAACGAAAACAACAATCGCTATAACTACGGAAATAACGTCATGATAGTTGCCAACAGTGTAAACTATAATAATCTTTGATCTTAAACATCGTAGTAACATTCCAGGAATTTTTGGAACCTAGTAGTATATCCTATCGGCCATTGGCTGCATCAATTGAATTAAAATTATGTAATACAAAGGGGTGAGGGGGATAGAAAGAAGCCTCAAATCATTTGCCGTTCATCTGTCCAGGGAGGCCAACAACTGTCTCTTTTTCCCAGACATCACAGGGCTTTCATAAAACGTGTGGAGTAACTCACTTCATCGCGAAAGCGAGGACATTGTCCTGGTGTAGATTTTTGTTGAGCTAGAGGAAGCAGTCCTAAAGGTTGGCCTGAGATTAAATGACGATAAAACCCAGAACATGACAGTTCTGAGGGAGATACATGGTGAACACTCACTTCTCAAAATAGGCAAACATAAATTTGAAAAAAGTGGACAATTTCACGTTTTTAGGAGTTATCGTCAATTAACAAAATCAAATAGGGAATCCAAAATGATAATAAGGCTCTCAGCTCTTTCGGTATCTTACTAAAATCCACTCTTTTAACGAGGAACACAAAACTAAGGATATCCATCACAATAATAATAATGTAATATCGTATGGCCTTGGGTGCCAGGTGCAAGCTTTGTTATTTGAGCCCAGAGGGCAGCTTGCATGTCGAATTTTGTCGTTCCATGAAATGCTATGAAAGTAAAGGAGGTTAGATATCAAAACTCATTGACACTATAGCGCTTTCTAGTAGAGAATGGAGGAACATTGAGTTGGCGGAAAATCCCGAGATTAATTTTGCCACTATGAACACTGCCTACTGAATTCAAATGGGTTCTTTAACATGCCAACAACGTATGACATGCATGATGTGATTTTTGTCGCCTTTCAAAAATCACTTACCACGGCCAGGAGCGAACCTGCAAGCTTGGGGTTGGTAGTCCGGCACTATAACCACTCGCCCACCGTGGCAAGCTCCATCACAATTATTCAACCTATTTTAATTTACGGTGCAGAACCGTAGAGTATTACCAAGAATAAAGAACATCAACTACAGGTTTTTGAAAATAAAGTTTATAGAAAAGTTTTTTGGACATTGCTATGATTCAGTGTCACAAGATTACTAACAGGAGATCAAAATAAAGACATTCACACACTCTCACAGCAAGCACCAATACTTAACATTATACACAGTAGAAGACTCCAGTAGGCTGGTCATCTTCTAAGGATGGAAAGTAACAAAACTGTCCAGCAGACATACCATACAAGGAATTGAGCATGGAGCACCTGGAAGAATGAGATCACCAAGCTACATGACAGACTACTTGTGAATGATTTTTGTTGTTTCATTGGAGGGGCTTGGACATCATGGTCATTTATCCCCATTTACTAGGATGTGTTTGTGTATTTTGTATGATAACCTATGTTATTGTGATGTCTATATTAGTGTGCGATATTGTAATTCAAGTGAGAATTGGAAAGGAGGTGGCCATGGCCTTAAAATATGAATCATCTCAGCATTGCCTGGAGTAGCAGTGGGGAAACCACAGAAAACCACTTCCAGGATGGCTGAGGTGGGAATCGAACCCACCTCTTCTTAGTTTTACCCCACGAAGCTGAGTGTACCCCATTGTAGCCCTCAGACCAAATTAAATTTCTTGGCATAGTCGGGAATCAAATATCTGACAAATGGGTTCGAGTAATCCCGGAATTACCGGGAATCAAACCTGGACCTCCGGGCAAGAGCCACAAATGCTAGCCACTACACTACGCGGTGGTAATTCGTGGATGACTGGCGGGTCGATGGAAGCATTTAGTGAGATCGGTACGGGATCTTCGTGTCCCATAGAAGCCTGCTGAGTGGGTGAGTGATATGTCACAAGCAAGCTCTTTAGAACACACAACAAATCATTCACTACACAGGACTACAGGTGTTAGGGAAGAAAGCAAGTCCAATAGCCTAATCACGGCTTTCTTCCTCATGCCAGTCCCTGTATCACTGAGATGAGATTAGTTTTATTTTATTTTGTGTTATCCTACTTACATGATAGTCCTGTCTCAAGTTGCCCTCCTTGAGACCACAGAAGCAATCACCATAAGGCTGCAGGTTAACATAGCCTAAGCCAACCTGAGCATTGAGCCAGCCTACACCATGGATCACAGTGTCTACGAAACAGCCATGCAGTTGCAGCACCAGGAATGGTACAAACTTCACTTTCCGAGGGCCGTAGTAGCTCCGCTCTGAAGTGCTTTCAGTTACCTGGAAACATATTCCATCATTAGGATTATTTTTTATTTAAAAAAAAATATACCCTTGGCAGCAAAGGCAACATTGTATCACACCTACTTTGTTCTAATCCTTACTTATGGTATGGAAACATGAAGATTGCTAAGTAAGGATTACAGTAGAATTCAAGCCACAGAAATGAGATTTATTAGGACTATGAACCAAAGTACCAAGAGACAAGATCAGAAATTAGGTACACAGAGCAACAGGGTCCCTGCTACCAACTTTCTGGGGAAATGCAGACTTCTGTGGTATGGCCATGTAATGAGGAAGGATAGCTCTAGAACAGCTAAGAAGTAATTCAACCTGGATGTCAGAGGGAAGAGACCAAGAGGAAGACCAAGGAGACGATGGTTAGAGACAGTTTGATCAGAGGTGGAAAAGAATGGTTTTAACTGGGACGATGTCCAAAAACAAATCGTGTATCAAGATAGGGCATGATGGAAAGCGCTTGTTTGCCACACCCGGGAAACTGGAGATTGAAAATGATGATGATGATGAAATTAATAAGCTTATAGTAAACCAGTGCTGAACAGAATGAACAACATAATTCAATGCATGTCACTAGGATGGGTGAGGTGGTAATTGAACCCATCACATCTCAGCTAACCTGCACCAGAGTTGGGAGTCTTACCTTGAGAGAGATGGAGGCTTGTTGTACATAGAAACCAAAGTGGAATGTGTGTCCATTGTAAGCTTGTTGCTGTTGTGGATCCATCGACCATTCATCTTCACCTTGTATGGGAAGAATTGCAGGGACCCAGCTCCAAGCCCAGCCAGCCCATGACTCCCCTTGAGCCTCATCATTTTCTTCTTCTTCTTCCTCCTCCTCCTCCTCTTCTGCAACATTGTACAGAGATTATCAGAATGAAATATACCACTTTTTAACCTATTTCCATTTATAAAATATAGGCATTTGTCTATGTATGTGATGTGTGTGTATGTCCCTAATAAAATCTAAACAGCTGGAGTGATTTCAATAAGACTTATTAAGGACTTACTACTATCTAGGAGGTTATGTTCATTTCTAACAAAAACTCTGCATATTAATTTTGATGTGCCTTTCGTATTTGTCCTCGTTTACATGAATTATTTTCAATTTGACAAATCACCCTAATATCTCAAAACACTTCACAAAATTGATATAAAGGAAATTAATTTTTGTGACATGTAGAAATTGCATATTTTGAATGGGATTCTTATATGTAAGTCATCCAAAAAACATTGACATTATAAATACATCAAACGTGACCATAAACAGTCCCTTCTGACAGTTTACTGGCCCTTAAAGAGCACGAGCTTGTTATGCAGCCGACACACATTATGATGTTCAAATTATGATATAACCTAATGTCGAGATATTTCTTGGCCACAGTTCTCATTAACCATTTAAAATGTTTTACGTGAAGGTCAAGTTCAAGAAAATGATCCTGGTTGAAGAAATTTCTCTGGCCCACACACGATTTGATCACTTGGTTCACCAGCATTGGCTTTCTGTTCGGTAAACCTGAGTTCTTCCCCAGCTTAAATAGCTTTTTGTATAAGTTATGCAGAACTGACACATTAAGGGTGCGTTTACCACCACAGCGCATGTTTGATAAAAATATGAATATCTCTGGTACCAAACACTTGATGTTCACGAAACTTTAACTGCTTATAGCATATGTGTATAGTAATAGGTGAATGAATTCACCGAGTCCTGGATTCATAAATTCTTATGTGAATAATTATTATCGTTGAGAGTGTAAATAATTATGTATCGGTGCATTATTTCTAAAACCATTCATGCTATTAAGCCAAAATTCAGTTTCCAACTTCCGTAGTGTCTGTATTGTAATCCTAACCTACAAAATAATAACATTCTCGGCATATGCAATGGAAAGGAATAAATTTTAAAAAATAATTAATATATCTTATTATTATTATTTCCAATGTTTAGACCTTATTCTATATTTTTGAAGGTTTAAAGCACTGTACATACATAGTAGAACTCAAGTTGCAAATTTAATGACAATGGTGCTGTTACTTCCAGAGATAATGCACCTTTTGTACGAAAAAAAAAAACAACAAAAAAAACCTTTATTATTAGTGGGTGTACCTGCATGACTTGCTTTCTTCTAAAACATACCAGACCTGTAGTCTCCTGTCCCTGCCTCTTTCTCCTTGTCTTGCTATGCCATCTTCCTTCTTCTTTTCTTTATTCCAAGTTCATTTTAATGATTGTGTACACATATTCCCTATTATTACACTTCCAATAGCAATATCAATAAGACTATACAGCAAAAGTGGTCACATGAAATGCACATGTCATACCAGCACTCATAAGTAGCAAAGAACATAAAGCCTCGTTCGTCTCCAAGCGTATACTGGTTCCATCTACTGGCCAAAATACCAACTACTGTCAAGCATAGAGAAGCGGTCAATTTGAATCCAGAATTATGACAAAATCCCGCAAAAGCTGAGAGAACTGGGACTTTAAAACGCCACGCCTACCTTACAGCATGAACTAAGAGCCATAGCAATCTTATTATGTAATACTCTAAGGTGTATGTTCCACAAAACTCAAGCTCCTAAACCAGAGGGAGTTAGAAGGTGTGGTTTGTACTAAAATCTTCCAAATCGTCTCAATAGTACAGGAAAAATCTTGCATTTCTTGAGAAGTCAACGGAAATATATTTATTTGTTTATAAAGTGCTTGTAAACAAATAAACAACACGATAGCCCCTGCGAGAACTCTATCGCGTACAGCCCGCATAACACTAGAGTATTGCGGGTAGTCTGTACACATGGGGCGCACACAACCCATTATGCGAGAGTTCTCGCACGGATCCGCTGGTTAAACTAATTGCGATATCATCATGAAATAAGTTGATTTTGATAAAGCAATATAGTGTCCTATAAATGAGCCAATAGAAAAAAAAATGATATTTTTTGGTTAACACCCCCTTAACATACACCACTCAAGACAGGTCACACAGGAATTTGTCAATCACTACTGCAAACTGCAGAATACCCACTGATTTAACACAGCGGGAAATGGCCAGACTTGGCTTGGCGGTAACGATGGAGTGGGGCTAGCCTGCTTCAGCTGCATGTCGTCTTTGCTCTCTCTATTATTCTCTGTTTTCGTTGATCCTGGCATTGCCTGGAGTAGAAATGTGAAACCACAGAAAACCAGTTCTAGAATGACCATTTGCGTTGTTAGCAGAGCTGTCGATCGATTAAAAATTTTGATCTGTTAACCGAATGTCTTAAATCAGTTCAACAGTCCATTATTCAAATTTTAGCCGGTTTCACACGGTATCAGTTCGAGAAGAAAAAACCAATACACCCTATTTTAAAATGTTTACAATTCCATTTGCTATTAGGAAGATATCATTTTAAATTTTAATTGTATTGGTGGCGTGCAAATAAAATAAATACACTGCCTGACAATTGCTAAGGAACAGAGATATTGGTAGAAAGGAATATTCACAGGGAAGGATGGAAGACATGCAACACAGTACGTACGTAATAGAGGTGGAGTGGTATATTTATAATGAAAATTAGTATAGATTTCACCTGGGAGATCGACAGTGGATCTCATATTTTCAGTGAGACAGCTCCAGGAACACCACTACGAATTTGGAGAGGATCTGCTGATGGCCTTCCTGGACATCGAAAAGGCCTATGATAGTGTGTGTAGGGAGAAGGTTTGGAAAGCAATGGAAAACATGGGAGTGGAAAAAGAGACTGTAGGCAGAGTGAAGGAGATGTATTGTGGAAGTGTGAGTTGTGTGAAAGTTGGAGGGGAAAGAACAGACTGGTTCAGACAAATGAGTGGCCTGAAACAAGGAAGTGCGCTGTCACCCCTTCTCTTTATTGTGGTTATGGACGAGGTAATGACATGGATAGCAGGAAAGATAGGAGAAGATAAGATGAAAGCAATGGTGTTTGCAGATGATCTCATGGTCTGGGGAAACACGGAGGAGGAAATTCAGGAGCAGCTGAAGGCTTGGGAAGAAACCGTGGGAGAGTACGGATGGAAGTTCAACATCAGTAAATGTGAGATCCTGTTAACGACCAGGAAAATGGACAGACCAATGAGTGAGATAACACTTGGAGGTGGACAGCTGAAGAAGGTGGAAAGTCTCAAGTACTTGGGAAGTATAGTGGAGGAAAATGGGAGAAATGACAAAGAGATTACGGAACGTGGCAGACAGGCAGAAGCATTTCTGAGAAGCATTAGGAGCTTAGTGTGGAATAAAGATGTCCCACAAAAAAGCAAGGAAGTGTTATACAGAAGCTACTATATCCCGATACTGACCTATGCTTCAGAAACGTGGACAATGAAGAAAAGAGACATAAGCAGAATACAGGCAGGTGAAATGAAGTTCCTGCGAAGTAGGATCGGAGTAACAAGAAGAGACAGGGTGAGGAATGAAAAGGTCAGGGAAATGGTGAAAGAGGAGCCCTTGCAAGTTAGGATTGAGACATCAAGACTGAGGTGGTATGGACACTTAAAGAGAATGGATGAGAAGAAGATTCCCAAGAGGATACATGAGATGCAGATGCAGAAGAAACGACCAAGGGGAAGACCAAGAGATAGATGGCTGAAAGGTGTGGAGGAATGTGTCAAGAAGAGAGGCGAGGACTGGACCAGAGTGACAGCGGAGAGGTGGTGGGAAGAAAGAACTAAGTGGCGAGGCTTATGTTCCAAACAGACCCAGCCTGGGGCTGGAAACTGTACAAGATGATGATGATGATGAGTACAGATTTCACCTCTTGGGAAAGCAGGATTACAGATATAAAGAAATCAATACATGACCTTCTCATTGGAAACAGTTCAGACTCACAAGGCCGATAGCAGTCTCTCACTAAGGAATATGACCTCCTCGGACATGAATGCATGTTATTCATGCTGTATACTAAACTGTTGAGAGTCCTTGGGGGATATTTTCCCATTCCTCTCTCAAGGTGATTTTAAGGTCTTGCACGGTTCAGGAAGGGACTGTTTGTTGAGAAACATGTCTGCCAAGAGCATCCCAGGCATCCTCGACAGGATTCAAGTCCGGGGAGTACACAGGCCATCCCATACGTTCAATATATTCACTTTCCAGCGTGTCCGCTACTGCAGTGGTCCTGTGTGGGCAGGCATTGTCGTCCATGAACAGAAAGTCGGTATCTACCGCACACCTAAAAAGACGAACGTGGTCCAGAATAGTCTCACAGCAATACCGCTGTGTTGTAACAGTACCTAGTTCAAAGATATGCCTGCCCACACCATAACGCAGAGGCCATACCGATGACGCTCATGAACATTCTGTTGTGTGTAACGTGTTCCCTTCTCTCTCCACACTAACTGGTGGCCAGAATCACTCTTCAAGGTGAAGCAGGATTCGTCGGAGAACATCACTCTGGACCACTGTTGCTGACTCCAACCAACATGTTCCTTACACCAATCAACTAACTCTTGCTCGACGATGGCGTGGTTGAAGTCGGAGGTGTTTAATAGGCTTCCGAGCATACAAACCAGCCTGATATAATTGCCGCAAAATGGTTCTGATAGATACACTTGCACCGGTAGCGGTTGCAAGGTCTGCAGCTATCTGACGAGGAGTGAGATGTCTGTTCCTTTTCGCTGCCCTCTCCAGTGCCTTTTATTCTCATTGGTCGGTTGTTCCTTCGAATTTGTCCATCGTTCCTGGGCAATAGTCACTTGTTCCTTAGCAATTGTCAGGCAGTATAAATTCAAAAGCAATTAAGTTAATAATATTATTTAAAATATATTTCAATATTGATTATTTAATGACACAAGTGTTTGAAGATGGAGTTCACAGTCACACTTCTTTGCTCAAGGACTTCAGACATGTTAGTAAGTTGACATGCTCAGAACTAAGGGCTGCCCTTCTCTTAGTATTTCCAGCATCACTGAACACACTCTCACACAGAACTGAAGTAGCTGGAATGCAAAGCAACTATTTCGCTGTGCGTGCGAGTTGTGGAAGTTGGGCTGAATGTATATTCCACCAATGTAGAGGGTCTGCGAAGTCATCTAGTTCCACCAACGACTTGTAGACTTCAGTAATACGACAACAATAGCCTATCCGGTATTTCCTGTCCTCTTGTTTGTAAAAGCGGTGGGCAAATCCCTCAGTTTAGAAGAAAGCAATTAAGGAGATATTATCGCTTTTATCTTTCCGAAGCAAAGGCATGAGCATCAGCTAACTTCAATGACCTGTCAATCTTACAATAGCTGATGCTAGCACGCCAAATGGCAAGTAATAATACAATACATAGGTTTTGTGCTACGCAAAATAATTACTTTTCCTACACCACACTACTATTTTAATTGGTTTGATTAATCGACCAAAGCACATTGATCAGTTAATCGTATTTTTAGATTAATCGGTTAATCGATTAAATCGACAGCTCTAGTCGTTAGTACAAGTAATATTTGGTGTCATCAGCAAACTTCAATGACCTGTCAATCTTACAATAGCTGATGCTAGCACGCCAAATGGCAACTAATAATACAATAAATAGGTTTTGTGTTATGCAACTAGTGCATTGTAGCACATAATCAAAGTATTGATTGACGGAGATAGTTCAATAAATCAAAAAGTACAAGTAATGTTGTTAAGACATGCAGACCTTTATGCCACTGGTATGCTTACTGGAAAAACCCCTTTGATAGTGCTCATAACATACCAATGCTCCTCGAAAATTAGTATCTAACTAATGGATTTTTATAAATACTGTTAGTATGATGTTATGTATACACCTTTGCACATTTATCTGAATACTGAATGTGAAACACTTATCTGATTGATGGTAAAACCTCTTGGTTACATCTGCTACATGTGGCCATCAAGCCATGGTGCTATTGGCATATTCTGTTGCATTTCTGTGGAAACTTAATGTCTACTATGGATGTCTATATTGCTGTTTACCTAATTTTTATAAACAGAATCTTAACATGAAACTCATCTACCATATGGTATGACTGCTCATGTATCAACATGAAAGTATGCCTCACCCTGATTCTCCTCCATGTCTGGTAGTGTGCTGATATTCTGTTCGTTACTGGGCACTGGTTCGGGACGCAACTCCTTCTGTTGGAGAGCAATGGCCAGCAACACGAGCCTCATCAACATGGGCACTTGTTGCTCTGTCAGGCTGAAATCCATTCGGCTACAATGCAAATCCAGGCGAGTCACAGAAGCTCGTTTGGCTTTGGCACTGTGATAGCTGCGTAGAAGGTGGATCTCGAGCACACAACGATATAGTAGCGGCTCCTGGAATAAGTTAGTTATGTTCATAAGCTAAGCCCTCTTTAAGCGCAAACAGACTAATGAGAATGTCCCGGCACCTTTAATACTGCCGTTAATACAGGCCTAGGTTTATTGAAGAAAAAGATACATCATACATCCTGATCCAATAATATGTTTCCCTTATTAATCCCTTATCTAGCTAGGCTACAGGGGTTTTTAGCTTATGCGTGGAGAGTTTGAAACCAGGTCTTGAATAGTTGAAGATTATCCTGAATACAGCAACATACACCACACACATTAGAGAGACTAGACTTGGCAACTTACAGGTACATCTGTACGAGGAACACATAGCACTTAGGAATGCGAGAGGGGGAATAGCCCGAGATAAGGGACCCCTCACACACAGGAATTTCCCCTCAGTCGAGTGCATACAGTGACCAGGTTTACTGCTCTCAACAGGACCGCGCAAGACTCAACCAGATACGTACTGTACTTCCTCGCATAATCGTCGCCTGCGCATAATCGTCGCACCCCTACTTTTCGAATGAAAATTTGGTTTATAAAATTTCCTCGCATATTCGTCGCACCCTACTTTTCGAATGAAAATTTGGTTCATAACAATTCATGAAGTACTCAGCGCATAGCACATTTGTATTTGCGAGCCAGTCCGTTACACACCCTGCCGTATTTCTATCGTATGCGGGCTCTATTGCTAACCAGCTGTGACCTTGTTTGAAGAAAGAAGTCTCACTTTCCTTCGGTATGTAGGCCTATGCTCATGCCATACGGCAGGTAACCGGCATACGCACACGTCTTCACTCTGGTGTATTTCAAACAAAGAACATCCCATCCCCAACCCTGTTGAAAATAATATTACAGAAAGAACGCGTCATAATCTTCACTGCTTATAATCACTTAACATAAGTTTGGTAAAAGAATATTTACAATGTGGCGATATTGCTGACGTGTTTTTGCATTGTCGAGTGGTATTGGATGTCAGGCGGTAATATTAGAACACTATGTCGGGAAACAATGGCTAATACTCGACTGAATAATTGACAAAAATGTCTTGTGTAACCGGAGCTCGCCGGTGGTCATTTGATATTGGTCCCGCCACATTTTTGAATTCTTTATTTCGAAATACAGCTGTACCTTCAGACACTTTCGCGGACACTTGTAACGAGGACCAGTGTGTGCTTTTTTCAGTTTTTCAGTGGTGTTTTTTATAGGTGTTCGCAATGGGCAAATATAATAATTATACGGCGAATTTTTAATTAAAAGTGATAACATATGCTGAAACACACGGGAACCGAGCTGCAGAACGTGAATTCACTGTTAACGAAAAATTAGTTCGGGACTGACAGAAACTTAAAAATAAGTTGTAAAACACTAACCCGCACAGACGTGCACTTCGAGGACCGAAATCTGGAAAATTTCCCGAAATTGATAAGGAAGTGCTGGAGTATGTTAGAGAAGTGCGCAACAACGGTTGCAGTGTTACGTACGATATGCTTCAAATGAAGGGGCATGAAGCAGTGCATCGTCACGAAATCCAGTTCAAAGCTAGTCATGGCTGGGTAATGAGGTTTATGCGACGAGAAGGCCTACCTGTGCGAAGGGGGACGACTGTCAGAAGTTGCCGTCAGACTACATGGACAAAGTGATAGAGTTCCAACGGTTTGTGATCCGTCAGCGCCAGGAAACTCCATTTCTTCTGTCGCAAATTGGAAATGCTGACCAGACGCCAGTTTTTTTGATATGCCTTGCAGTAGGACAATTGCAGAGAAAGGTGCTGCGAGCATACCACTTAAAACAACAGGCAACGAAAAACATCGCAGCACGGTTATGCTCGCAGTTACCCCAGACGGGAGAAAGTTGCAGCCTTACGTAATTTTTAAAAGAAAGACGATGCCGAAGGGCGTGAAATTTCCACTTGGCATTCACGTGCACGTGCAACATAAAGGTTGGATGGACCAGGAACTCATGGTGGACTGGGTGAAGACTGTGTGGAACAAACGACCAGGTGCGCTGCTAAAACGAGTAGTAATGGACAGTTTTAGGGCTCACCTTGTGAATGCGGTGAAAGAGATCCTAAAGGACACCAATACTCAGCAGGTGGTTATTCCCGGCGGATTGACTTCTCTCCTTCAGCCGTTGGACGTTTGTTTAAATAAACCTTTTAAGGACAATCTGCGCCGGATTTACAATGAATGGATGATCAGTGACAACCATGAAGTGACGCCCACAGGAAAATTTAAGCAGGCATCCTTGGAATTCATTTGCACGTGGGTTGTTAGGAGCTGGGATTTTATTCCACTTGAAACAGTTGTGAAGAACTTCAAGAATTCTATTATTTAAACTAGTTTCCATGATGGTTCCGTATTGACGTACTAAATAGTTTTAACAACAAATTGTATATCCGCCTTAGTCAATACATAAACGTTTATGTATTGACTAAGGCGGATATACAATTTGTAGTTAGAACTTCAAGAAGACCGGAATTTCGAACGCTTTAGATGGCACTGAGGACAACAAATTATGGCAGAGTGACGAGGAGCAAGACGACGACCAAACGCTCTCGGGGAGCACCGAGGAGAGTGAAAATTCTTCCGATGCAGATGATTAGATCTGGTAAGTTCTCTAAATTTGAACAATCCACCATAACAGTTGCAATATAAAATTTTCAACAAAAATCGGTAACGTAATCACGGCATTTTTTTCAGATCGGCAAGATGGCCGCCATGGATGAAGATAACCTATAGACGACCTATTTTTAGCCTAATTTAATTTATGAAAAAATAGGCTTATGAGATCACCTTTTGTCCGTGTGTCTGTGTGATGGTGTGTGTGTGTGAGATGGTGTGTGTCCCCCCTAATAACTTCTAAACGGATGGAGCAATTTCAATGAAGCTCGGTAAGTTCATAGCACTATTCCATATGATCTCGACCGTGCCCTTCAAATTTTGTTACGACTCACCAATCCAACATGGCGGCTGTGCGAAATATTTCACCAGCATTCAATATCTCCGAAACTATTACCGATATCACCCTGGAATATTTTACGGTGAACTACTAGAAGTTCACTTATGTAACATTTGAAAACCTGCTAACTACAAAACTAACATGGCGGCCAAGCGAAGTTGCGACTTTTAAACGGACATTTCTCGCGATTTAAGCAACCAAACGCAATAAAACTTGGTACAGTATATGTTTATACACATCGTAATGCATCGACAACTAAATTCGTTCAATTGTTTTCATAACCTCAAGATGGCGGCTGTGCGAAATATTTCACCGGCATTCAATATCTCTGAAATTATTAGCGGTATCACCCTGACATTTTGTGCGGAGATAAAGGGCACGACTGGAAGTTCATCTATAAGACTTTCAAAAACCGGTTAACTACAAAACGAATATGGTGGCCAATCGAAATTGAAATTTTCAAATAGCCCTTTCTCGCGATTTAATGATCCAAACGCAATGAAACTTGGTACAGGAAATGTTTATACACATTGTAATGCACTGGTATCTAATTTAGATCAATTTTTAACATAACCACAAGATGGCAGCTGTGCGAAATTTTAAAAATCTCGTTTTTACTTCTTGTATACTTATCATGCGATTGAAGTTTGAATACTACACGTACACAATAATCTTCATATAACAGTACATAACACTAAGACCTACATATATAAAAATCCAAAATGGTGACCATCCCCAATATTTAGTCGGTTCTCAATATCTACGAATCTATTACAGCAATCAACTGACAATTTATATGTTGATAGAGGCAATTAACATAAGTAGGATATATGAAAATAGGCTGTATAGTTTTTCACGGAACTACTTGTTATTAGTTTATTTTAATTTTATACGTGTAGTAAATAGTTATTCAAATAATATTTTTTTTAAAGATTACTTGTCTTTTTTTCTTCTTTTTCTTCTTCGCACAATCGTCGCATCCGCTTTTTTTCAACATATATTAGGCCAAAAATCTGCGACAATTATGCGAGGAAATACAATACAATACAATCTGAATTGACCATTTATAACAACCACATATTCACCCAAACACGCAAATTTCTGGAGGTCAATCACTACTTCCAGTATCTCTACAAAATATCACATAGACCACAACTAACAAATATTGACGGGTTGCATTATCTCAACTAATACTGTACCTAAATAAGTAGGGTCCTGAAAAAATCGCATTTGCGATAAATGCGAATTTTTAAATTTCGTACAGAATCCAAGCCAACATTAATTTTAATGTGAAATAAAACCATTTTTACGCGTAAATCAAAGTGCGACAAAATGCGAATTGTGACCCAAAATGCGAAAATACCAAATAAGTGCTATTTTATAGCGAAATTACTTTAAATCTGCTAATTTATTTGCGAATTTGTTTATAAAACAAAAGAAAATGTTTAGCAGGTGGCCTAATCGCTCACTAGTGATACCTCATCTCAGACTCGCAGTGTGCTACGAATACTGGTCGATATAACAATAGATTTCTCTATCGATACGAACTTTCGACTATCTATAACTTATTCAGACAGCTGACGAACGAAACTCGTTTGTGTACTTGGCGCATCGTGGCGACTGGTGGTTTGTCGAACACGTGGACTTCGCTAAACGGAAAATGTTGCGGCTTGCCGCTTGAATAGTAACCTTATTCTTTTTGTAACCTTCAAGCACTTCAAGATATTTTATCCTAGACACGTGGTATAGAACAATGACAAAGAAACCGATATTCAAAAACTTTCGGGCTTTACAAACATTCCATGTCATGAAATAAGGAAGGGCTATGATTCTTTCAAGAATATTATTGAATCGCAGTTAAATCAAAATGAGGAGTGTGAAGTAGTACGTGCCTTGACTGCTGTTCAATATGAACATGAACATTTTGCCAAGAGTTATTTAGATCTTTTGTGGACACCAACAAACAATGAGGACAGTGGGCGTGTTTTGTCGCACTACAATACAGTTGTTACAGACAGAAGGTGTAACTTGAAAGAGTGCAACGCAGAGTTATTTACAATGCTTTCATTTGAACATTAAATTGTATCTCAAGTGTCGCCAATGAAGTCATATAGTCCGTAAGAATCTGGAAAAAATTAGATGATGATTTTCCAAAAATAGATGCTAAATAGGGAAAAAATAAATGCTAATTTTCAGGTCCCTATAAATAAGTGTATATATTGTAAATATTTTCACCCATATTTTCAGACATAGATTTTATAGCCTAAGTGTAATGGATCTGATGATGATTGCTTGATGATCATCCAAGTGTATTTATTAATCTCATGTAATTTTTTTCAGGATTAGGGAATGACCCATTTCATTTGAGTACAATCGTGTTGACCGACTGAAAAGCATCAAACTTTTGTTTACTAAGGGCAACACTGAAAAATGGCTTCAAACACCATAAAAAATTGAAAAACATGATACTATTAGCCTAATCTGGCACGGGGGAGGACCACTAAAATATAGGTTACAATGTGAACTTCACTAATCCTTAAAATATCCAATCGCATCCTACTTGCTGACTCAGCTCTACTTTCTTCCTCCTATAACCCCCATCAAAAAGCAGTTTGATTGCTTGTTCATTTCCTAGGAGTCCCTAATATGTCAGATGGGAGTGGGACTCCATCACTTCCATAAGCCCAAGGCTTGCTCAAGACATTGTAGCAGGTTTAGAATGTACAAGCGAAGCAGGTTGCTAACGTTACTTACACAGGGAACATGGCATTCATCTTTAAAATATGAAAATGAAAATCCACAGCCTGCTTCCAGTCTCCGACCGGGTCAGGAATGGAATGAATGAAGCCCCCATCTAGCGGCGAGGATATGAACTGTGCCGGCTGCCGAGGCCTGACGCACTCCTCTGGGGCAATGATTAAATGAATGACAGATGAAATGAAATGATAGTGGAGAGTGTTGCTGGAATGAAATTTTGACAGGGTAAACCGGAGTACCCGGAGA
The DNA here is from genome assembly GCA_946902985.2 of Meconema thalassinum. NCBI lineage: Eukaryota > Metazoa > Arthropoda > Insecta > Orthoptera > Tettigoniidae > Meconema > Meconema thalassinum. Next base: position 186,676,586 of record OX336393.1, read on the forward strand.
AAAACCTGTCTGCCTCCGTTTTGTCCAGCACAGATCTCACATGGAGTGACCGGGATTTGAACCACGGACCCAGTGGTGAGAGGCCGGCGTGCTGCCGCTTAAGCCACGGAGGCTTCATTCATCTTTAAAATATACAAATTTGTATTTCTTATTTTAATTTCCACCTTTAAATATCCATAATTTCTTATTTATAAATCATAGTTTATATACAGTATATTACCTTACCTGATACATTTCTATTTTTCCTGATGCATTTCTTTTATCAAGACATATGGTTAGATCAGATAAAGTAATCAGTTTTCGAAGCATCACTTGCACAGGAGAAACATCTGTAAAGATAAATTAATTATTAAAGTTCAGGATAGAAAAATGAATCAAGGCAATCTATTCAATTCGATTTTAAAAAATATAAAAAAATACAACTTACTGGAATGATTTAAAAATCTTGTAGTGCAAATCATTTAATGAATTTAATGAAGACAAAAAAAACACCAGTCATTGTGCAAAAGGTATATCAGAAGGGAAAGTAAATTATAGACCTGATAAAAAAAGAAAGACGACAAAGCATAATGGCAAATAGGTGAGGATGGTGTGGCAAGGACCAACTTCACAGCCAGATATGAATACAGTACATCGCTTTTTACAGTGCTATAGCCCCTGGTTTCATCGGAAGGACAGGAAGCAACCAGTTCTCTGGTCACACATTCAGTGCATTCAAGATGGTCTATTTTGAAGTGATAGAATAAGAAAGAGTAAAAAAGTAGTATTAGGTGTGGTGGTAGCTGTAGTTGTTTTAAAGATTATAGGTTATTTATTTAAGTCAGTTTGTACATATATTGGTCCACCAAGCTTATACTTGTTGGCATATGCCAATAACAGTTATAATTCAAACGATAAAAAAAGATTTACATTAACAATTATGCAGTCCAATCTCTTACTTTGCCAAGATTTTGACTTTTTCTTATGGTGTCGCTAACAATTAGGTACAAAAATATTCAATCATCTCAAAATACTGAAGGAAAATGACAAAAAATGTGGCTGTACATTATAATTTTTCTACAATAAAGTATTATAAAAATCTTTATAAGTTTGTTAACTAGGCCTATTATGATGAATATCAAACTCAGAAGAGTAGAAGTAGAATACTGTAAATTATGCCACTTAAGGATATATTACAGAGTTCAGAGCTTCAAGTTACATATTGCTTAGAAAAATCATGTGCCTTTGGTTGACAATCTTATGAACTTTAGTATATCTACATGAACTTCATCAGGGCCTGGAGCTTTCCTCCCTTTTGCAATTTTGTTTGCGTACTGGACATCATAAGGTACCGGTAGTTATGAAGAACTTAAAGAAAGCTATTCTTGACATTTCAAACCTAGACAAGAATGGAATTAAGGAAGTAGTAGTAAGAGATCTAAATGAACAACTCCTATCTCAGAGGGGAACAAGCACGATGTAGAAAATCAATCTTAAGCAAATTTTCTATAATGTATGTCAGATCATTTAAGACCAACTACAGTACTCCAAAAAGTAAACCTTGGAAGACAAACCACATTTTAATCTAATGGAATAAAGATGTAAGGTTAAGAACAGCAGACTAGAGTACAGACTACTACAAAGGACTATTCGACAGGAAATCAGGAGAGCTAAAGAACAATGGATGAGGAAAAAAAGTGAGGAATTAGAAGAACTAGCAAGAAGACATGATATCTTCAACATGCATAAGAGAGTGAAGGATGTTGCTGGATTATATACAAAATACAAACCATCTATGCTGCTGGACTCCTTGAAGCAACCTATTATATTCGTAGAGTAAGAAGAGGTACTGAATGCTTGGGAAGGTTGTATTACAGATCTTTTTAATGATCATCATCATCATCATCTTGTACAGTTTCCAGCCCCAGGCTGGGTCTGTTTGGAACATAAGCCTCGCCACTTAGTCCTTTCTTCCCACCACCTCTCCGCTGTCACTCTGGTCCAGTCCTCGCCTCTCTTCTTGACACATTCCTCCACTCCTTTCAGCCATCCATCTCTTGGTCTTCCCCTTGGTCGTTTCTTCTGCATCTGCATCTCATGTATCCTCTTGGGAATCCTCTTCTCATCCATTCTCTTTAAGTGTCCATACCACCTCAGTCTTGATGTCTCAATCCTACCTTGCAAGGGCTCCTCTTTCACCATTTCCCTGACCTTTCCATTCCTCAACCTGTCTCTTCTTGTTACTCCGATCCTACTTCACAGGAACTTCATTTCACCTGCCTGTATTCTGCTTATGTCTCTTTTCTTCATTGTCCACGTTTCTGAAGCATAGGTCAGTATCGGGATATAGTAGCTTCTGTATAACACTTCCTTGCTTTTTTGTGGGACATCTTTATTCCACACTAAGCTCCTAATGCTTCTCAGAAATGCTTCTGCCTGTCTGCCACGTTCCGTAATCTCTTTGTCATTTCTCCCATTTTCCTCCACTATACTTCCCAAGTACTTGAGACTTTCCACCTTCTTCAGCTGTCCACCTCCAAGTGTTATCCCACTCATTGGTCTGTCCTTTTTCCTGGTCGTTAACAGGATCTCACATTTACTGATGTTGAACTTCCATCCGTACTCTCCCACTGTTTCTTCCCAAGCCTTCAGTTGCTCCTGAATTTCCTCCTCCTTGTTTCCCCAGACCATGAGATCATCTGCAAACACCATTGCTTTCATCTTATCTTCTCCTATCTTTCCTGCAATCCGTGTCATTACCTCCCGAAGTAAAATTAATGCAGTTCGAGATGATTTCATAGGCCCACCAATTACAAAAGCCATGTCCAGTACTCAAACAAAATTGCAAAAGGGAAGAAAGCTCCTGGCCCTGATGAAGTTCATGAAGATATACTAAAGTTCATAAGTGAACGAAATATTGATCATCTTAAGGCTAGTCCACACCGAAGTTAATGAACAATGTTAATGAACAATGTTCATGAACAATGTTAATGAAAACATTTCTCAACATGTTTACTAAACATTTGTTAACGAACTTCTTCAACATTATGTCCACACCAAATAAACTTTTGTTAACAAACATCTTCAACATTAAATAAACTTTTTGTGAGGTTATAATGGATAGGGTCAGGAAGAAGAAAGTACTTACAGCTGCATCTTTCATTATTTTAGTGACTACAAAATTAGAGAAAACGCAAGGTGTGGAAAAGAAAAATATTGGAAAGGCGTTTAGAATTAAGTTAATTAATATTCTCATGTGCTTCCTGGTATTTCATAATTCCGCGCAATATACGGGTCACTTGCGATTCGATAGTCGATTTTTAGAGAAGTAAAAGAGCATCGTATTCCGCGCTACGAATTTACAACCTTAATTGCGTCTTTGCGCATGCACGAACCAAAATGTTAACGAAAACACGAAAAGTTAATGAAAAGTTTCGTTCACAAAAGTTAAAGAGATTTTGTTCATGAACATGCTCGAAAAGTTAACGAACACGCTATTTTGTTTATGAACAGTCAAAAATGTTCATGAACATTGTTCATGAACAGTGTTCATTAACAAAGTTAACGAAAACATCTTGGTGTGGACGTACCTTAACAAGGCTATTCAACTCTATATACGATACTGGTACCATACCTCAGGAATAGCTGAAGTCCCCTTTTATGCTATTCCTAAAATATTACGACCTCAGAAATGCAGTAACTATCGTTTAATTAACCACATGCTGAAAGTATTCCTTCAAATCATCCACTCCAGGATCAGGACCAAGTGTGAATTTGATCTCGACGGGGCTCTAATGGGGTTTAAAAATTATTTAGTAGCCTACAAGAGAAGCTTTGTTTTGCACAAATATAATGCTTCAAAAATGTCGTTATCAAAGGAAAGATGTCCTTGCCGCTTTCATTGATTATGAAAAGGCATTTGATAAAGTCAAACACAATACGGTGATGGAAATTCTCCAAGAAATACAACTTAACAGTCAAGACATTCGGATCATCAAAAATTTATACTGGAACCAGACTTTTAAAATCAGAGTGGGACATGCAACAACAGCCAACAATAGAGAGGAGTTTGTCAAGGTTGCATATTTTTGCCCATGTTGTTCAATTTATACTCAGACAGGATCTGAAAGCCTCAGAAAACACCAATTTAGGAGTTAAGAGTGGGTGGTGTTGTACTAAATATAATTAAATATACTGATGGCACACTGATCAAAAGAAGGTTTTGAAGGTCTTCAACAATTTTATTAGCCAACATCAGCATAACATCTGAAGAATTTGAACTCCATATTATTATTATTATTATTATTATTAATCTTGATTGGTCACATTGGACCACTTGAGTCGTTCCACAATCACTTCTTCTTTGAAGGTAGTACTGCTTGGTTCTTGCGCTCTTTCCAGTACTTTTTCATTCTTTCAGATCGGGATTTTCTCAACTCATCTGAAATCTCCATAGGCTTTCCATGAGTCATTTCTGCAGAAAATTTGTGAGTTTTAAGAATGGTGTTAATTTTATTTTTCTCCTCGGCATCTGTTATCTTGAGTCCAACTGCTTTGAGATCATGTTGGATTTCTTGGATCCATTTTCCTCCAGTTTTCTTTCCTAGATTTCTCATCACCAGTTGGTGTACAATTCTGTTTTCTGGAAGCCGTAAGATGTGAAAAAAATATGAAATTCTTTTCTTCTTCATTGTGCTGGTGATTGGATCAATCTCACGATAGACAGTTTCATTTGGGAGAATCCTCCAGACTCCCTCAGCCTGATACTTTTTATTTATGCACGTTCTAATGATTCTTCTTTCCGTTTTGAGGAGCTGATCAGTTCTTTGTTCATTTTTAATTTAGAACAGTGTTTCACAAGCCTAAGTGGCTTCTGGGAGAGTTACAGTTTTATAATGTTGGATCTTAGTAGCTATTGATAGGCATTTTTTATTATATGTTGACCAGGTTAGAGATTGTGCCTTTTTCATTTTATTTGTTCTATTTATCCAAGTTACTTTTTCGTTTAAGTTATGTGTTATAATTTCTCCAAGATACTTAAATTGAGGAACTACGTTAATTTTATGATCATTTATATAGACTTCATTTATATCTAAGGGTTTCATAAGCATGATCTCAGTTTTTCAAAGGATATCTGTAATCCTATCCCTTGAACAATTTCTTGGAGACTAGTGATCTGAGTACAAACCTCTTCCTTGTCTAGTGCTAAAAGAGCCAAGTCATCTGCAAATCCTAAGCAGTTTATTTTTATTGATGGTTTTGTTCCAATTTTGATCTTAGGAGGGTTTTCCGTTAGCCAAACCTTCATGATATAATCAAGAGCCACATTGAAAAGCAGAGGAGATAATCCATCACCTTGTCTGAGACCAGTTTTTACTGTGAAAGCTGTTGATATTTCTCCCCTAAATTTAACTTTCGAATTTGTGTTTGTTAATGTTAATTGAATGATTTTTATCAATTTAGGATGGAGACCGTATGATCGGAGGATTTTTAGCAGTGTCTATGAATACTATCATAGGCTTTCTTGAAATCTATAAAAGAGATAAAGAGTTGCTTATTTCTGTTTTTGTAATATTCCATTATTAATTTCAGGCTAACGATTTGGTCTGGACAACTTCTGTAAGGGCGAAATCCTCCTTGATATTCTCCAAGTTGTGGTTCCAGAATGTTTTTGATCCTGTTGTAAATTATGCGAGAGAAAATTTTATATGTGCAGTCCAGAAGGGTAATTCCTCTGTAGTTATCTGGGTTCGTTTTGTCTCCTTTCTTAAATAATGGATGGATTATTCCTATGGTCCAGTGTGCAGGAATTTCTTCAGTAATCCACATTTTAACTAGATGTTGATGAAGATTTATAATCGCAGGTTTACCAGCATTTTTTCAGATTTCAGCAAAGACTAAGTCTTCGCCACAAGTTTTGTAATTTTTTTGTTCTTTAATTGCGAGTTCTACTTCATTAATGTTTGGAGGATTTATTAAATCAGGTGAAGTTAAAATAGGTGTATCAGTGTTAACTTGCAGGGTTTCCAGTGGATCATCACAATTTAACAGTTTCTCGAATGCTTCTGCAAGGATCTCTGTATTTTCTTGGTTAGAATGTGCTAACTTTCCTGTTTGATTTTTCAACATTAATGTTGGAGCTTCAAATTTTTTTAGATATTTACCAAATGTTTTGTAATAATCTCGAGATTGCTTTTTCTTGAAATAGTCTTCTATTTTTTCCAGTGTATTTTTAAGATGATTACGTTTCGTTTGTCTGATGATTTTATGGGTTAATTTTCTTTGTATAGTTAGTTCTAAATTTGATTCTTCTGACTTTAGAGCTTGATGTTTTATCCATGCTTGGTGTCTTTTCTCTATTGCTTGATCACAATCTACATTCCACCATTCATGTTTTTTCCTTGGATTTATTGGTGCTAACTCCTCTGCTATTGATTTTAATTTAGTGATTAATTCGTCCAATGTTTTAGTGTTGAGAGATTCTTCACCTGTTCTTTCACAGTACTCTATATTTTTTATTAAGGTAGATGGATCAAATTTCCTCCTATTGTTATTATTAGGTTTTTTCTTGGCCATTGGAGTTAATTTTATTTTTATCTTTACCACATAGTGGTCTGATCCTGAGTCAACTCCCCTTAGAACCTTGACATTGTGAATTTCGCGATGGTGAAATTTATCCATGCAGACTTGATCCAACTGCCATTCACCCCTTCTGAAGTCAGGATGTTTCCAAGTTTTCAATTTATGGGGCTGTCTTTTAAAACATGTTGATTTAGAGATTAATTTGTGGTTTCTACAAATTTCGACTAATCTTTGACCATTTTTATTGGTTCGTTTATGTGCTGTCCATTTTCCAATAATATCTCTATATCTTCTTTCTTGTCCAAGTTGCGCATTGAAATCACCAAGGAGAATTTTGATGTTTGATGAAGGGATGTTTATTAAAGTTTGATCCAAAAGATCCCAGAATTTTTGTACTTCTTCTCTGTCCTTAATGGTGTTGTTTTTTTGATTAGTAGGAGCATGTGCATTAATAATTGTATATGTTTTATTTGCCGATTTCAAAGTTAGGGTCGTAAGTCTGGAGGATTGAGATTTAAATTCTGTTATCGAGTCAATGATTCTGAGATCTATTAAGAATCCGTTACCAAATTGTGGACAATTTTTCATAACTCGTTTTCCTGGAATTCCTTTATATAGTCTGTATCCTTATGATTCCAGATGGTCTTAATCACTATTTCTAATTTCCTGAAGGGCCATAATTAGAATTTTATGACTTCTCATGATATCCGTGACGATCTTCAATTTTCCAGTTTGAACCAGAGAGTTAACATTATGTGTAGAAAAGAATGAGACTTGTTTAGGTTTGATTTTCCATGGTATTTGTTTGTTTGCTACTTGATGAGTTTTCAGACGCTCCGATTCGTCATTATCTTCCGCATGACAGCCCACCGTATCCGAATGCTGTCTTTTCTGTAATCTATCATTACAGACGGCGGAATTATTCTTCAAATGACTTTTCATGGTCGACTATCTAAGGTTTCAACTTGAGGGGAGGATAAATCCTCGAATTACAATCCTGAATGTTATTCAGAAAGGTGAAAGAACTGAGAAAAGAATTCTCAGTCCCCCCCAACACTAGTCTGTTCACTGACCCAGTTTCCCGCTGTACATAAGACAAAAATTTATGGTTTTTAGTCATCAAAATTATGACCAAGCTACTCTGAGCAGGCGTCTTATCAGTTGAGCGTGTTTGCCACTTTACTGGTAAATATCTATGGGGTAGCATCACAGACAGTTTAGATCACGAAGTGAAATCAGAAGTCGTATAGAAATAACACGCATGATATGGTGGCTTGGACTTTGAAGGCTAGCGCTATGATAAAAACTAGAGCCATTTGAATTGTGGATCCATGGATCCATCAAAGAATGCTAACAATTTTTTTTTTTAAATCCTGGAATGATAAAAGTTTACTAACAGAGATGTCCTCAGAAGAACAAATAGTGATCTTCAATTTTTATCTGCCATTAAATGTTGAAAAACTGCCCAAAATATCAACTGCTTCAACTAATATTGCAAGGCAAAATGGATGGCTGCCTAAGACATGGCAGAGGTTCCTTGGCTTCCTTGAGGTATGCCCCATGTTTATTTACATTAGTGCACTCAATGTATCACTTATTTTTATGTACTGGATTTTGTAAGGCCATTTTCGATGAGTATAAGAGCCGTATGCCATATTTTTCCATTTTTTTTTGGAGGAGAACTTGATGAGACACCGAGTCAAACCCTATAATAAGATCCAGAAGTACCGTATTTACTCGGCTATAGGACACCCTTTTTCTCTAAATTTTTAGTTCCAAAATTGAGGGGGGTGGGTACTATAGATGCAAACTTTGCAAAAATTCATTATTTTGGGAGAGAGAATAAAAATAAGCTATTTTATTTTGATGCTACATAGTACGATATATTTAATCAAAATAAATGAAGTTACATCTTTAATCAGCCCATTATGAGACTGCCATAACCTCACTTATCCACCACTATTCCCGGCTAACCCCCAATGACTTTCACTACTACCCTTTGCTAAGCAAAAATCTTAGTATCAAAGAAATAGAATGGATGGACAAAGTATCAGACATGGAAATGCAAACTTTATTTATATTTGAACATAGGGAGGGAGAATGCATCAATTAGGGAATGAGTGATGATGCTGAACGATCACATCTCACCAACATTTGTAATGATGATGATGATGATAATTGTTGTTTTAAGGGGCCACACATCGAGGTTATCGGCCCCTAATGAAATGAAATGGCGTGAAATGAAAGGATGTAGATAAAAACAACTCACTGCCATGGATGAAACGAAAATGGTGTTTATAAAACAGACAGTGAGCCCCAAAAATTATGCCTTATTTGAATAAAAAGAATAAAAGGCGGATGGTAAAAAAAAGGACAAAACAAATAAGGCATAGTGAACAATAAAATAGATGAACACAATAAAAAAAAACATAAAACAGATTTAAACTGAATTAAAAGTCGTAACTACACAATAAAACTTAAAAAAGTAACCACTCACCCTCATGAACCGGATGACGAGGTCAGCTGACAGCCCGTCATCACGGAGAATAAGGGAGAGGGTATTAGGCAGTTTAAGAGTCCTGCGCAGATCGGCCAGATCCACACACTCCAAGAGAAGGTGTGCCACGGTTAGGTGGGCGCCGCAAGGACACACAGGGGGATCTTCTCTCTTCAGCAAGTGGGAGTGCGTAGCAATCCCATGGCCGATCCGGAGTCGACAGAGTACCACAGCTTCCTTCCGGAGAGATCGGAAGGAAGATTTCCACACCTTCGTTGTCTCCTTGATACCTCTCTGTTGGGTGGAGGCGTGGCATGCCATGCTTCCTCCCAATGCGACAGGATCGAATGCCGCAACTGAGAGCGCACATCACTAGCAGGCACCTTATACGGTAGCGAGGGCAGTGCGACTGCCTCTCTCGCCGCCTGATCAGCAAGCTCGTTTCCCGCAATACCCATGTGGCTAGGAAGCCACACAAAGGACACCCCGGCCCCAGCGGTACGCGAACTGACGAGCAGGTCGTGCACACGCTGGACCAACGGGTGCTTCGGGAAACACACATCGATCGCTTGCAGCGCACTCAGAGAGTCAGTACACACAAGAAAGTGCTGGTGATCGTCTGATAACGTGTACCGCAGAGCCTCTAAGATGTCATAGAGCTCCGCTGTGTACACGCCACAGGCATCGGGAAGTGAAAAGAGAAACCGACGATCCTCAACCACAAATGCACAGCCTACTTTCTCGTTTACCCTCGAACCGTCCGTGAATAGAAGCCCTGATCCCGGATACCGGCTCACCACGGACTGGAACAGCCTCCGATGGACGGAGGAGTCAGTGTCCGACTTGGGGCCGGTGTGCAGATCCAGGATGATATCAGGGCGAGAGATCATCCACGGAGGGGCCTTGCTAGGTACTCGGGCGATACAGGACACAGAAGGAAATCGGAACTGACGGTATAAGTCATCCAAGTGAATTCCCGCCGGCCGAGTGGCTCGGGCGAGCGCATCATACAGCCGGCGATTCGGATTGGAAAACAAACAGGGATAGCTGGGATGAAGGGGCATCTGTCGAATAGTTGCAGCATAGGTCAGCAGTACTTGTTGGCGCCTCAGGTGTAAAGGAGGTACGCCAGCCTCGGCGAGCAAGCTGACAACTGGGCTCGTCCGAAAGGCACCCGTCGCCAGCCTCACACCGCCGTGGTGGACACTGTCCAGTTTAACAAGCACTGACTTACGGGCCGAACCATATGCTACACTGCCATAATCTAATCGAGATAAAAGCAGAGCCTTATAAAAGCGTAGGAGCACCGCGCGGTCCGCCCCCCATGATGTGCCGCTAAGATACCGCAACATGTTGAGTTTCTTAGCACAGGCAGTTTTCAAACACTGCACGTGTGGCTCCCACGTCAATTTCTGATCGAAAAGGAGCCCAAGGAACCGGTACGCAGCAACAACAGGCAAAGCTACATTGCCCAGATAAAGCTCAGGATCAGGATGGAGAGTGCGCTTTCGGCAGAAATGGACAACCGAGGACTTAGTGGTTGAGAATCGAAAGCCGTGCTCTAGTGTCCAGCGTTCCACTCTCCGAATAGCTTGTTGTAGCTGTCGTTCAGCGACCGCCATATTTTGCGCACTATAATGTAGAGCGAAGTCGTCTACATATAGCGACGGTACCACTGCTGGACCAGCAGCAGTGACTATACCGTTTATGGCAATCGGAAATAATGTAACGCAAAGCACCGATCCCTGTGGGACTCTGTTTTCCTGTATATGATATTGCGAATATGTCCCCCCTATTCGGACACGGAACAGGCGAAGGGACAGAAAATTCGCAATAAAAACCGGCAAGTTACCTTGGAATTTCCATTGATGCAGGGTAGAGAGGATGCCGTAACGCCAAGTGGTGTCATAGGCCTCCTCGAGGTCAAAGAAAACAGCGACTAGGTGCTGTCTCCGGAGAAAAGCGTCCTGTATGGCGGTCTCCAGGCGTACCAGATGGTCGAGACGCCCTGAAACCACGCTGGTATTCAGACAGGAGTCCCCGTTTCTCCAGGACCCACACCAGGCGCCGATTGACCATCCTCTCAAAGAGCTTGCACAGACCGTTAGTGAGACAAATAGGTCTGTAACTCCCTGTCAAATTGGGATCCTTATCGGGCTTCAGGATAGGTATAATGATACCTTCCTGCCATTGCGCTGGAAACACACCTTCCAACCAGATTCGGTTAAACACCTGAGCAAATAACGAATGCTCTCATCGTTAAGGTGCTTAAGCATCTGGTTGTGAATATTATCTGGGCCGGGAGACGTGTCCCTGCAGAGCGCCAGCGCTCCGCGGAGTTCCCACTCCGTAAAGGGCATGTTGTACTCCTCCGAAGCGCGGGAAGCAAAACTAAGCTGGAAACGTTCTGCTTCGCGCTTCAGGGCCACGAAGGCAGGGTCATAATTACCGGAACCGGATATATCCGCAAAATACGAGGCGAGATGGTTTGCAACGCGATAAGGATCTGTAACCAGTTCATTATCAATGGAAATTCCCGGTACAGTAGAAGATGTCTGAATTCCCGAAATGCGTCGTAGTTTAGTCCACACGTGAGAGGAGGGGGTATGTGCCGTAATAGAAGACACATACTGTTACCAGGATTGTTTCTTACTCTGGCGAATAAGAATCCGTGCCTTGGCATGAAATTTCTTAAACGCCACCAAATTGGCCATGGTTGGACGCCGACGGTAGTGCTTATGAGCTCGACGACGGTCTCTTATTGCCGCTGCAATATCCTCTGTCCACCAAGGGACGAGTTTGCGACGAGGAGTCCCATAAAAGGATAGAATGGACTCTTCGGCGGCAGCAAGAAGCACGAAGATTAACTGGAGGGTTTTCCATTTTTAAGTCCGTATTGACGCTTACAAATCGAAATAGCGAGTAAAAAAGTTTCCGCCCAATCAATACCTTCACACTATAAATTTAATGTTTCTTTCTCATACTAGGGACACCCCACGGCAGGATCGCCTTACCAAGCTAACACCAACAATCCGTATGACGCAGCTGTTAAAGCAACTTAACCAAAGGCCATGTGTAGCCCATCAATACATCACCTGCAAGCATAAGCCAGAGGGAGATGACTCTGAGCTTCTTACTGACCTACTGCTTATCACCGTCATAACTGTTACAATTCCACTGTAACAGTGCCATTGTGTTAACTTATAGACTAGGGAATAAGTTGGAGCAGCAAGCTACAACTTACCCTCTGGAGGATCATCAGCCACTACGTCGACTATAATCTCCATGTCCTCAGGCGAGGTCATGGAGTGAATCGACTCGGTGGAAGATTTCCTAGACGCAGTTTGGCGGCGGGGGGATCTCCGTGGGGAGCGCGCAGATCTGGGGACCGAAACGTCCCCAGGCGCAGAAGCATCCGCAGGGGTTGGGGCGGATGGCTTCCCCTTTTTTGGAGAAAGGGAATGTGTAGTGCGGGGTCCCTTCTTACCCGCCTCTTTAAGATATATAGACGGGTCAGGAGCCGAATTCCTGACCCTGGTCGACGATGCCGCCTCCGCCGGCTTCGGCGCGGCTTTCGCCGACCGTTTGGGTGGGGAGGAAGTCTTTGACCCCCTCCCGAGTGGGGAGTAAATCTTCGACTTCCTCCCCAGTGGGGAGTAAGTCTTCATCTTCCTCCCCTGCTGTGCGGGCGGAGCAGCCTTCGCTCGCACAGCCTTCGTGCTGGCCGAAGGTGGAGTTGAAGTCACCTTCAGGCTTTCCGTTATAATCTTAGGTGCTGGTTTCGGAACAGGAAACTCAGTTGCAGGTTTCACAGCTGGTACAAAAGATGAGGTAGCCGGGACCAAATTTGGTATTATGGCTCTATAATCAATCGTTGGAGAAGGCGAAATCGTGGTATGGTACTTCTTGCGGGCCTCCTGGTAGGTGAGACCATCCAGGGTTTTGATCTCCTGGATTTTCTTCTCACTCAGGAAGACAGGGCAGTTCCTGTCCCGAGGAGAATGAAATCCAGGGCAATTAGTGCACTGATAAGGTGTTGTGCACTCTTCCGCTTCGTGTGGTACCCTACCGCATGTTCCACAGATTTCGGGGCTCTAGCATCGGGATAACATGTGCCCGAACTTCTGGCACTTATAACACCTCATTGGTGGAGGGATATAAGGCCGTACGTCACAACGGTAACTTGTAACCTTGACTTTCTCCGGGAGCACCGAAAGCTCAAAGGAAATAATGAAAGCACCAGTATCCACGATTTGACCATTGACCTTGCGCGTAATGCGCCGGACATCAGTCACGTGACGGTGCTTCATATCCTCCTTGAGCTCCTCGTCAGTGTTCAGAATCAGGTCCCGGTGGAAAATAACTCCTCGGACCAGATTCAGGGACGTGTGCTTTTCCACTTTGACGGGAATTTCGCCAAAGTGGTCACATTGCAAAAGTTGTTCAACTTGCTCACCAGTCCTAGTCTTGAGCAACAAGCTACCGTTCCTCATCTTTTGTACTTTCTCAAGCTCACCATAGACACCTTCTATGTGGCGAGAAAACAAAATCCTCTTTACCAGCTTGAAATCACCCCCATCTGTTCTGGTAGCTACCAGAAACTTGGGGGTGTTAGCACCCAGATTTTCACGCACAGATGGTTCCCAGGGGGTTGATCCCCGTAGGGAATCAAAAGTTAAAGACTTGGGTGTAGGACCACCCTGTTTGGGGATTTTTCTTATTGAACCCATGGCCAGATCATCCTCCCCGAATGCCACCGACATCCGATCACGGGCCGTCACAGTAGGCGCTACCCAGCCAGGGCAAGGCCCGCCTAGCTTGGAAGGCATTGCCCGGGGGTCCGATGTTTTACAATGCCGTATCGGCATGTACCCCTTGGCATATACTGGATTTTACAACTCAGACATTCGGCTGTGCGGGGACCTGCGTAGTCAGGCGGATACAACTGCACGGGTACATTGCACACCCACCTGTCGGCGCGGCCAAGACCGGAACAGGCTTTCGAGCGTAGTCGCAAGCGTAAGTGGCCCATCCCCTAACAGCACGCACATATAGAAATTTTGGTTGCCAGACCCTGAAAGCAGTAACGGAAAGAAGTGCGATATAACCTAATGAGAGTTATACCGCACGGGTGTATGTCTTTTAGAGCTGACTGTCAAACCCTCGAAAGGGGACCGTTCCGAGAAGCCCTTTTAGTCGCCTTTTACGACTGGAAGGGATTACCGTGGATGTATTCGCTTCCTCCCACCCACTGGGGGTCCAATTCACAAAACAACGCGGAGTCCTTAAAGTATAGACAAGGTCGCCCCTTTTAGTCGCCTCTTACGACAGGCAGGGGATACCGTGGGTGTATTCTAAAGCCCCCACCCACAGGGGGGACTAACATTTGTAAACACAACCGAGTACGTATTATTCACATGTTTCACATACCAATAACGTGTCACACAAACACCAACGGTTCTTGCAACAATTGAAATGAGTTTTAAATAAAACTGAGAAGAAGGCAGCCACGAACACCACTTCGAAGGGCAATACATCTTTGTATACAAAACAAAAGAATGCAGGCAAGATATGAAACCATAAATTTAATTGGCGGATGACGCTTCTACTCGGCCAATAGTGTGGCTTCTTCTATTGGATATTGGGTGAAGCCTTTTGGCTACTCAATTCGATATCCTGCCCAATCGCGTACATGTATGCAAAATGGCAGTCATATCGTCCGAATAACTAAATAATGTAACAAGAAAAATATTTTTGTCATAAAAGAGGATGAATTTCAGTCACAATTTTTAAAAAAATTAAGAATTCGTCAATTTCCAAGAATGTTGTATTTTGACTCTCAATAATTAAGGAGAAGTCCAACCCCTCGTCCACGTCGTGGGAGACGGGCAACATCATAAAGTAGGGTACCGCCTGTAGGGGCGAAGTACGGTGGGGACTTCATGTGCCCCGTGACTGCTACAGTAGCTGTGAAGGCTCTACAGGAACCCTGAAAAATTATGGCTTACAGGGCAATGGTGAAGCCATGTTACGCGTAGCTGGCCAATGGTGGATAGTATCGTGCTTTCAAAACTAAAACAAGCCTCGGATGTAAAAACAGATTAAATACTGGACAGGACAACTTTCCTTGTAACTCACGATTGTATGACGGCACACAGCCCGAAGCTCTTCAGGGTTACAGTACGAGAGATACATCGACTAAGAAAAAACGACTAAAAATTGGAACTCTTAATATCCTTACCCATAAATGTGAAGAACTTGTGGACCTTATGGAAAGGTGAAAAACAAAGATATTAGGATTGAGTGAGACCAAGTTGAGAGGTTCTGGGGAAGAGACCCTTGAGAAATGGTTACGTGCTTTACTGGAGTGGGAACATGGCAGAAGCTAAAATTGGAGAGGCATTCCTTCTCCACAAATACATATACAGGCAGATATCAGTTATATAAATGACAGGATCATCAAAATGAGGTTACGTGTAGACCAAGTGTATCACACCTTCTTCCAAGTTTATGCACCACAAACAGGATGTAATACAGAGGAGAAAGAGAGGACCAAATATCAGAGGACAATACCACCATCATTGGTGGCCTAAATGCCCAAGTGGGCAATGAGAGGCAGGGCTATGAAGATATAATTGGACTCCGGGGCTATGAGAGAAGAAACATTGAGGGAGAAGATCGGTTAGACTTCTGTGTACGGAACAACTTGAGCATACAAAACACATGGTTTCAAAAGAGAGCAAGCCATAAAATAACACGCTACAGCTGGGACGGGAAGCTCAAAACAATGATAGACTACGTAATAACTGACAGATTAGCTGGTCAGTTCATTTCAGATGTTCAAGTCATTCCTAGTGAATGCCTAAGTAGTGACCATTGACTCCTAGTCGCAGACCTCAAGAATATTCAAGTACAAGAGATCAAACACAAGAAAATGTTCAAGATCAGGACTTGGCTTCTAAATGATGATGAAAAGAAAATGGAGTACCAAAGGAGGATAACAACAAAACTACCAGAAAATGAAAAAGGAGGGGTGGAGGAAGAATGGATGTTTTTCAAAGAAATTCTCATTTCAGAAGCTGAAGAAATCTGTGGAAAAACAAGTGCTACACAGAGAGAAAAGGAAACACCTTGTTGAAACGATAGAGTGAAGAAAGTAGTGAAAGAAAGAAATATGCTGAAAAGGAAATTAGACTGTGAAAAACGGAAAACAGACAGTAGTCGCAATGAAGCAGAAATTGAACGTCTTGCACAGAATTACAGGGACAAGAAGCTTGCAGTCAAACGACTGGTCCAGGAGGAAAAGGATAAGTGTTGGAACAATTTCACTAATAAGATAATGGAAGACAGCCAAGGAAATAAGAAGTTATTGTACAAAGTTATAAGGAACTGAAGGAGTGAGCCTGGAAACATCACGGCATTGGAGACAGATGATGGAAATTTGTTGGGGATGGATGAAGAAATTAGAAATGAAATGAAGAACTATTTTAATACATCACTAAACGGAGATGTAAACAACAATAACAGTTACAGTGGAATCTCGTTAGCACGTTCTCGGTTACGACGTTTTCCCGCTTAGCGCGATGATTTTCTCAAGTCCCAGTCCCAATTCTACAAAATACATGTTGATATATCCCCTTAATACGTTCTCTGTTCCCGCTTACGAGGATCAAATTTCCGTTGTACTATTTGTACGCGAACCGGATTTTATTCTTATTTCATTATAAAATTCGGCTTCTGGTAAACACGACGCGATATTGCCTCATATTCTCTGATAGTTATTGACAGTGTAGATGATTTCATTGTGTTTGACGGCGTAGAAGTGGCTATAGCAATGACGCAACACAGGTGACGTGTGTCTCTCCCGCTGCCCTTTCTCTCCTTTCTCAAGTCCCTATCCTACTAAATTCATGTTGATATATCCCCTTAATACGTTCTCTATTCCCGCTTACAACGATCAAATCTCCGTTGAACTATTTGTTAGTGAACCGTATTTTATTCTTATTTCATTTTAAAATTCGGCTTCTGGAAAACACGACGCGATATTGCCTCATATTCTCCGATAGTTATTGACAGTGTAGATGATTTTATTGTATTTGACGGCGTAGAAGTGGCTATAGCTATGACGCAACACAGGTGACGTGTCTCTCTCCCGCTGCCCTTCACCCCCTTCCCTTTGTTTATTTCTCACGTAGGCACATTATTGTCTTCGTGTTCCGCACAATTGTCTTCTAGTTCTTAGTGTTCACGTCCAGTTATGACCTATTTCATTGCGTGTTTCATAATGGATAAGAAGAAAGTACGGCAGATAACTAATGACGAGAAGATTAAATACATTCGTGGGCATACGTGGACTGCAATCCTCACATGAAGCGTGTGGATATAGCGCGAAAGTGGAACATTCCTCCGTCTACACTGAACACGATTCTCGGCAAAAGGAAGGAAATTGAACGTGCATTTGAAGAAGGGGTGAGTGGCAAAAGGAAACGTGTGCGAGAGGGACAGTTTCCTGAACTAGAAAGCGCTATATTGAAGTGGTTCAAGCAAGCCCGTGCTTCAAACATATGCTTGCGCGGTCGCCGGCGATAGAGCCGTCACTGGCGGAGCGCGAGTGCGAGAATGTCCTTGCTGATCAAGTATAAAGAAAGACCCTGTATTATATGCGTTTGGAAGCGGATGGGGAACATTTTCAGCATCTACTGTAAATCATGGCCAGTAAAACTGCATGGTAGGCTACTGATTTTAAGCACCGTATTCAGCCGTAGGCCTACATATGCGTGGTCGCCGCCAACAGAGCCGTCACTGGCGGAGCGCGAGAGCGAGAATGTCCTTGCTGATCAAATATAAAGAAAGACCCTGTATTATATGTGTTTGGAAGCGGATGGGGAACATTTTCAGCATCTACTGTAAATTATGGCCAGTAAAACTGCATGGTAGGCTACTGATTTTAAGCACCGTATTCTGCCGTAGGCCTACATATGCGTGCGCGGTCGCCGGCAACTTAGCCGTCACTGGCGGAGCGCGAGAGCGAAAATGTCCTTGCTAAGCAAAAATAAAGACCCTGTATTATACTGTAGTGTAGAGGTACAGTAATTAATTTTTATGTTATTTATTGCGTGTAAGTTACTGATAACCTATATTTATGTCGTGACTGTAGTAGTGCATACAATCACTTACTAAGGTCGGCGATTGAACGTCCATATATACGCCGCGTTCTTTCTTATACGTTGTAAATGCAGTATGGCGATTTTCGGTAGTACGTTTTCCCGCATATGACGTCCAAATTTTTCAGTCCCTTGAAAAACGTACTAAAGAGATTCCACTGTACAATGATTGCAGAGTAGATGCAGGATGTGAAAATCCACACCCACTGACTTGGTTAGAAGTTGAGTCAGAACTGAAGAACATGAGGAGGGGAAAGTCATCAGGGTGTGATGAACTCAGCTCTGACATGTTGAAAGCAGCTTGAACACTGGGATTAAATTGGCTGTATCGAGTACTGTCGATCATATGGAAAGAGAACAGGATCCCAGAGGACTGGAGGAAAGGAGTGATCATCCCCCTTTTCAAAAAGGGAAATAGGAGAAAATGTGGAAATTACAGAGGCATCACCCTTCTATCACATTCACTGAAGATCCTTGAAAAAATAACAGAAAAGAGAATAAGAAAGATAGTAGAGCCACTTCTAGAAGAACAACAACATGGATTCAGGAAGCATTGAAGTACAACAGACCTCATCTTCGCTGTGAGAATGTTAGCAGAGAAGTATTGGGAGTGTGGAAAAAACCTGGTGATGGTATTTTTGGACATTGAAAAGGCTTATGATAGTGTCCCAAGAAAAAAGATCTGGGAATGTCTGGAAGATATGCATGTGCCAAATTACTTGATTGACAAAGTGAAGAAGCTATATCGAAAGTGCTATAGTTGTGTCCAGATAAGAAATGGAAGATCAGAGTGGTTTGAAACGCAGAAAGGAGTCCAACAAGGAAGTGCCATATCACCATTTTTATTCATCATATTAATGGATCGGATCCTTAAATCTATTAAGGAAGCTGACAGTGAACTAAACGCTCTTGTATTTGCAGACGACGTTCTGATATGGGGAGAAACGGAAGCTGAAGTACAAAAGAAGCTAAATTCCTGGAACAATAACTTTAAGGAGTTCCAGCTAAACATCAGTAAAACCAAGACTGTAGAAATGACTATCGACCACTGATCTCTATACATGGATGGCTGGTAGCTAAGGCAGCAGTAAGCCGAATAGACGATGACAGGTATAGCAAGATGGCAGCGAGGGCATGGTGCAATATTGCGAATCCGGCTCTGTGATTGGTTACTGGTAGTTTGATGTTATACATGTATTTATACTGGCAGTAAATATTTTGTGTTTCTTGTAATTGTAAAATGGACTGAATTTGGTTAAAATCTTAGTTTTAAGTACCGGTTTGGTGACCCATCATCCCTGGCAAGCCGGTAATACCTTTACTTCTCAGGCAGATAGGTCGCTTAGCCGTAATTTTCAAGTTATTGTGAAGTTAAGTACACATATGCGGTGGTGCTGAAGCAGACGTGATCGGGCTAGGCTATTGCGTGTTTAAATTTGATCCCATTTCAGGGTTTTTTTGTTCTGGGTGCGAATAGTTCGCTTAATAGTTGTAAAACGGTGGGGAGAGTATATTTTGAGTACCGTAGGTTTTAGTTGTGTTAAGTTTTATGTGGAGCTGAGGAGTGAAATTGGTTTGGCTTCAAGTGCATTTTTGGCTTTGATCTACTTCCTGTTATTATTAAGTTTATTGTGCTGCTAGCGTGATTAAAAGCTGTAGTATTTGATGTAGAGTGCTGGGATTACTTGGAGGAAGTGTTGGTTATTTCATGGAAACAGGAATTCATTACCAATTACCGATTACGATATGTCGAATCTAGGCCTGTATAGTGAGCTACGTTTAGGCCTATAGGTACATCATTTGAAGAATGCATAATTTTGTGGCATATATACATGTACACCGTATATACAATTTACAAGAATGTTTCCAGAAATTGTTTTTCACTCGTTATTCTGTTAATGATCGCTAATTGTGTGTACTCAGCACCTAAGTTGATATTTGTCAGCCGTTATTATACATTCATTTTTATTGATATTCCGGAGATTTACTGACCTCGGAATAACGTGACAGTGATCCCAATGCTCTTATGCTATGAGTGAACATATCTCTATATTTTTATGTGCTCCAAAGCACCATTAATTATGATTTAAAATTGACTAGATTATCATTGCTTGCCCATAAGGAGGGCTCGAGAATGGGTAGACCAACATGGCGGACCGCGCGTTCAACCTGGAGTACTTTCTCGTGCAGCGGAGAGCTGCCATCAGCGATCCATGTATAGAGATCAGTGCTATCGACAGAGACGGTACCAATTCTAACATCTTTTTGGAAGGAACTAAATTAGACTCTGTCTTAGACTTCAAATATCTCGGAAGCACCATTTCAAAGGATAACACTGTTCAGCAAGAAGTACTCAACAGAACACAGAAAGCGTCACATTTTTACAGTCAAGTGAGAAACCTACTATGGGACAGCAAAATACTCCTGAAAGCAAAATTAACCATGATCAATACTTACTTTGCACCAATTCTGGTGTATGGACTGGAGACGTGTACTTTACTGGATCAAGACCAAACATCAGAAATGAAATTCATTAGAACCATGAATCAAAAGACCAGAAAAGACAAGATCAGAAACGAAACAAATAGGAAAGAAGCTGGGATACTGGAAACTGTTGCAAATGTTATAGGGAAGCGTAGACTCCAGTGGTATGGACATATGATGTGAATGAATAACACTAGAATAGCAAGGGACTACTTCAATAGAGAACTGAAAGGGAAAAGACCAAGAGGAACACCCAGAAAACGATGGATTGAGGCCATGAAATCAGAAGTGGAGAAAAAAGGGCTGAAATGGGGAGAAGTTATAGAACGAAAGTTGTACAATGACAGCAACCAGTGGCGAGCGCTTGTCTACCGCACCCGGGAAACTGGAGACGGAAAATAATAACAAGAAGTTCCGTGAAGAACTATACAGCCTACTTTTCATGCCAATGATTATTCTACAGAATATGAACCTATCTAGAATAATGACGAAATTAAGTTGCTAATATCGAAATTTCCAATTAGTTCGAAATACTGTATACCTGGCATAATGTATCCTAATAGAGCACTACAGTTGGCAGCCCTGATGACTGAATATATTCTTAGTTCCGTCTCTTAAGGTACTAAATACAAAATTTGGTTGAAGTCCGATGAATAGCATGGACGTTACATGCAGTTAAACATTGGATCTAACAGCGCGCGTAAAATCATGTTGGCAACAATGTCATGCATGTATTGGTCAGAAATAATCTGAAATAATATGATCTATTGTTGTGCCAATTTTGAATGAAATCCATTAGTTAATATAGAAGTTACATGCATTTTAAAATTGGACCTATCAGCAGGCTTAGAATCATGTTGGCAGCACTGACGTATATTAGTTACTCCAAATTCGTCTAGAATGCCAGGTACTATACGTGTGCAAAGTTTAGAGCTATTGGCTTGCATACATTCTGATATATTGATATTAGGGTAACAAAAATAGGGACAGCACATATTAACAGTTGGCAGCCCTGGTTGCTCCTTAGAATACGCATAGTCATATCTGTTATGGTACACATAGCACATACGAAATTTGGTTGAAATCCAAATGATAGTATGGAAGTTACATGTATTTAAAGTTGGACCTGTCAGCAGGCTTAGAATCATGTTGGTAGCACTGACGTATATAAGTTACTCCAAATTAATATAGAATGTCAGGTACTATACGTGTGCATAGTTTAAAGCTGTCGGCTTGCATACTTTCTGATATATTGGTATTTGGATAAAATAAATTAGGAGCATTTATTAACAGTTGGCAGCCCTGGTAGGTCTTAAGAATACGCTCAGTCATATCTGGTTATGTACACATACAACATACGAAATTTGGTTGAATTCCACTTGATAGTGTAGAAGTTATATGCATTAAAAAATTGGACCTATCAGGAGGCTTATAATCATTTTGGCAACACTGCCATGTTTGGCCTCCCGGAAATTAAACTGAAATATTATGATCTGTACGTGTGCCAATTTTGAAATAGCTCCAATTCATACTTTCCGAGATATCCAACATTGAGCTCAAATTTCAATTGCGATTTTTTAGCAGTTGGTAGCACTGACATCATTTTCAAATATGGCCGTGAGATATTCAGAGCCTGATTATTGCCTGTCCTGAAGAGACTGGGAGGTCAAAACAAGGGTTCATGCACTGATGAGGCAATGAGTGGAGAAATGCAGTGAATGTCCAACTTGTGTCTGGCTGTGGAGTTTCTCCTCCAAACTTACATGTTGATTCTTTTCCTCCTTTCTCTTACCTGTAAAGGCAGGTTCCCAGTTTTCATCAGCTGACTGCAGTGTGACCATCTTGACGTTGACAGAGAGCACGATGTCTTCTTCCACATACTTGAGGATGAGGTTGTTGCAGAAGATAGTAATATTGCTCACAATCTTGTTCACCAATGTTTGAACATAGCCTGGTGGAGCTACAATGTCCTGCTTGTTCCTGCAATAAACAGTGCATTACCATATGATCCCCGCAATTACTTAAAAACTGCTTTTAATGCCAACACATTTTTATATTCAGTAGAATCCCTCTTTTGTTGCATCCAAATAGCAAGCAATTTCAAAACAGCACTTTCACTAAAGAAAGAAAAAAAAAAGGCCTCTAAAAAAATCTGAAAAACTCTGGTGCTGAAATCTTTATTGCTCCTGTCATTGCATACAACAGTCTGTAGCTAACAGTTCAGTTGAAATTAAATGCATTGTCAGTATACCAACTGTAGATTCAATTTAGACTTGGCATATGCAATTTGTTTATCAGCATCTACATGTGGAATTGAAGAAACTCGTAAACCATACATTCTGACGCTTATGCAAAAGCTGTAATTATTGGATAATATGTAAAAAAAAAAAAAGTTAGCAGGACCCAATCCAATTAATGGAATAATTTCACAGAGGAAGTTCAACAATATACAATATTAGAAAGCAAGAAGTCAGCTTGGAAGTCTACAGGAGTCCAATTGAGTGCCACAATATGTACTTCGTAACACCTCCTTCCAGTGCTCCACTGTCAAATGACAGTATTGTTTTCAGAGTTCCAAACTACTGTGTTTCCTGGCATTGTAACGTGTTTTTCGAGGGGATTTTACGCCACTGGCATAAGTCAGTAGGAAGCCATTCTATATTTATTTACGCGGCAAATTGTTCAGCCAAAAGAAGTTTTCATGTAACTTATTATTATTAACTTATTATTATTATTAAGGTATTTTTTGGAGCATTTTTTATAAAATTATAAGTAATCAGATAGGTTTTCTATGTTATAGAAAACACTATCAAGCAAATTATTACGAACAACATTATCGTAAGAAAATTATTTGATTACGGAATTTTACGGAGTTTTGCCAGTTAGGGTATTTTGAGAGAGATGAGTCACGGGGAATTCGGCTACAGTTGTCGAGTAGCATGACGCAAGCTGGGTTGCTGCTTCAAGAAAAGGCGAAATGGCCTCGTCCGGTAATCGACATCATCGTCGCGCCGAGTGTAATGACCCGGAGGTGGGGAAGTAGCGCGTGGTGGGTCAGCCAATCAGTGGAGACCGGGCGACTTGAAGACGGGTCTAGAGAGGGGAGGCGACGAGTGTAACTTGTTCTTACTTTGCTCCACGTTGAGCGTACAATTGAAACGTTTTCTATTGCCCTCACTGTTGCGTGACAAATGTAATGGTTTCTTACTAGGTCTGTCTTGCACTTTGAAATATTCATCTGCCGCACTTTCCTGATGTTTCCATCTGATAACCATATCACTAACAGTGGATCAGACATATTACCCTACTAAGAAATCTCTCTGATAGATTGCTCAAATTAGCAATTACACCACTCTCTCGTTGACTCATTATAACTGTTGTTGTCAATTCAATGTTTCAGACATTTCAGTTATCAGCCCCAAATTATGACAGTTAACATGTTTATGAAGTTGAAGCATTTGTGACACCCCTTATATACTGTATATAGTGTATGTCTTGGCATTGCAGTGGGCCTTAGTCCAGGGTGACTTCTTCACTGCATATTGTATACTTGGAGAAAAAGCAATAGACTTGTATCTACATACCTACTACTCTTTTTCCGATTATCTTTTGGTGTATTTCCGGCTACATTACCAGTTGTTTCTGAAGGTACAGACTCTTCACTCCTTAGCTTCAAAATGCATTCTGAAACAAAATCAATGTTATATCACACAATCAAACAACACAAACAAGAGCATTCCATGGAAAGCCC
The DNA here is from genome assembly GCA_946902985.2 of Meconema thalassinum. Taxonomy (NCBI): domain Eukaryota; kingdom Metazoa; phylum Arthropoda; class Insecta; order Orthoptera; family Tettigoniidae; genus Meconema; species Meconema thalassinum. The sequence goes on from OX336393.1 coordinate 186,701,043, forward strand.
GAATTGTTGTGGATATAAAAAATGTTTCTTTAGGAAACTAATTCTTCCAAAGAAACGTACCTACCAAATCGCAGAGTTAGTAAATAATACATTAGAGGTGACACTGGGAATGCAGTCATGTGCGAGCACAATGTTCGGCACTGCTACAATGGAGCTTCCTGGTAAACTGAAGAATAATACTTCTCTGAAGGAAAATGTCGGTATCTTGTGCAACTGATGTCTACACAGAGATTCATTTCACAGGTATGGTATGTTTGTTTGAAATTAATTTTCTTGTGCAAAAATTGAATTTTATGTTACACTTATTGTCTCGTGGGTTACTCTTGTTTTGGCTTTGTCCCTTTATTTTCATTAATTTGTATTCTTTTAAATATATGTATTTTTAGCCTATTTTTAATTTTGAAAAAATAGGCTTATGAAATCACCTTTTGTCCGTGTGTGTGTGATTCGTGCGTGTGTGTGTCCCCCCCCCGTAATAAAATCTAAATGGCTGGAGCGATTTCAATGAAACTCGGTAGCACTAATCCGGGCGACCCCGACCGTAGCCTTCAAATTATGTTACGTCTCACCAATCCAACATGGCGGCTGTGCGAAAAATTTCACCAGCATTCAATAACTCCGAAACTATTACCGATATCATCCTGGAATTTTGTATGGTCATAAAAGGAACTACTAGAAGTTCACTTATGTGACTCTTGAGAACCTGGTAACTACAAAACCAACATGGTGGCCAAGCGAAGTTGAGACTTTTAAATAGACGTTTCTCGCGATTTAACCATCCAAACGCAATGAAACTTGGTACAGTATATGTTTAAATACATTGTAATGCACCGACATATAACTTCGTTCAATTGTTTACATAACCTCAATATGGCGGCTGTGCGAAATATTTCACCGGCATTCTATATCTCTGAAACTAGTTCCGGTATCACCCTGAAATTTTGCACAGAGGTAAAGGGCACTACTGGAAATTCATATATGAGACTTTAAAAAAACGGTTAACTACAAAACGAGCATGGCGGCCAAGCGAAGTTGAAAGTTTTAAATAGACTTTTCTCACTATTTAATGATCCAAACGCAATGAAACTTGGTACAGCAAATGTTTATACACATGGTAATGCACTGGTTTGTAATGTAGTTCAATTGTTTACATAACCACAAGATGGCGGCTGGGCAAATTTTTTAATTAAGATTTTATTTCTTGTGTCGCAATCTGCGATCGAAGTGAAAGTTGATACAGTAAATCCTTATACAAATGTTAATCCACTGGCATCTAATTTATTTCAATAGTTTCCATACCACAATTTGGCAGCTATGCGAAATTTTAAAATCTCTTTTTTACTTCTTGTGTCCTAATCATGTGATTGAAGTTTGAGTACTACACGTACAAATTAATCTTCATGTAACAGTACATAACTCTAAGCCCTACATATATAAAAGTCCAACATGGCGACCATCCGAAATATTTAGACGGTTCTCAATATCTACGAATCTATTACAGCAATCAAACTGAAATTTAGTATGTTGATAGAGGCAATTTACATTAGTGGGATATATGAAAATAGGCTCTATAGTTCTTCACGGAACTACTAGTTACCCCTTATTATTCCAAGTTTGTTATGTCACATATTAGTAGTCTTTGTTTCCTTACTGTTTTCATGACTGAACACATTTTTATCCTAGTCGGGTAGTGGTCTGAGTCTACTTCTGCTGCCTTAATTGTTACTTCTTTCTTAGCTGATCTGATAACTGTACTAGTGGTCAATTTGGATCTTCCCAAAATTGGATTGGAAGATCTCCCCCAAGTGTTTGATTTGCTGACATCAGACAGAGATCAAAAGGTTGGCAAAATTCAATGAGTCTCTTGTTGTTTCTCTTTGACTATTTATGTGTTGAATATTCTCCTACTATCTTACTGTGCTTCCTCTCTTTCTCAATCTGTGCATAAAAGTCACACACAACAATTTTACATTTCTCTTGGGAATCGTCGACATCTGATCAAGTTCATCCCAAACCTCATAAACTTTGCCTGGACTTTTTTGATTGTCTTTGCTAATTGGGGTGTACCATTTAACAAAGTGTAGGTCTTGTTACTGCGCCCTAAGGGCAGAAATGAGTCTCTCCGATGAACTTTCAAAGCCTACCACAGAGTGTATTAGTCTATTGACTACTATAAAAGCAGCCCCTAAGAAGTGGAAGTGATTTGGTATTAGTCACTCTGATAGACTGTTCCCTTTGCAGATCCTGTATTTTCCACTTTCCTATGGATACTCATCTCTGTACCTTGTTTCCTGAATGACCATTATCTTAAAATCTCGTTCTTCCATTGTTTATGTTAACTCCTGAGTTTTCCAACCTTAAGGGGAGAGTTCACATTGTGTTCTTAATCAGTATCATTGTTTCATCTTGAGATTTAAGTTCTCAGGTAACTCCAAATTCCCCTTGTGTTTGTATTCTAATGAAATAATTATAATCTCTCCGCCTGGTCAATACAATTTGTTGATTTTGTTACACTAGTACATGTTTTGGAAAATGTTAATTTCTTTCTACAACTAGTTCATTGTCAACCATTTTTCAAATAAACATCAAAAAAGTTCCAGGTTATTGAACATCTTTTGTTGATGTCCTTATCAGTTGCAAACAGGTTTTTTTTTCTTTCTTATTGAAAAATAACTTATTTAAATTAATGAAAAAAAAAAATTATGTTTTTATCCTAAAATAAATTTACAATTATTGCTAGGGTAAGCAATTCTAAACAAAACTTTTTGCTTCATAAAAACTGTTTATGATACCCTTCTTTTTATGAAATGTTTATTTTCATATTATCTTTACTAAGTTTACTATCTTCTTAAAGTGTTATTAAAATTATGTTAGTAAAAAACAGCGGGATACAAACAATAATCTTTATGTTACAAGTCCTTCTGCATTTTGTGCTATCAATCTTCTTTTCACTCTTATCATACATTTCATTCTCATCATACAGACTATTTGGTATGCAAGCACCAGCACACACATTTAGTAACTTTTATATCTCTTTCAAAACAGATAATTTTGCTACATAAAGAACCTACAACCCAGACCCGTACTGACAATTAAATCAACAAGTAGCACATTTAGTTAACTTTTATATCTTTTTCAAAACAGATAATTTTGCTACATAAAGAACCTACAACCCAGACCTGTACTGACAATTAAATCAACAAGTAATGCCAGAAAAAGAACAAGCAACGGCCCATTGTTAAATAGAGCAAGCTTTCATCAATACATTTTCTTTCAAGTCTCATTTTATGGAACAGACAAGAGAACTAGGACAGTGAAGAAACTAGAAAGAAAGTTTTTACTAACAAAATGCTAATACCATTTTAAGAAGATAGTTAACATAGCACAGATAAGATAATATAAAAATCAACATTTCATAAAAAGGAAGGTACCATTGAACAGTTTTTATGAAGCACAAGATTTTTGTATAGAATTGCTTACACTAACAATAATAATTGTAAATTAATTTTAGGATAAAAAAGTAATATTTTTTTCATTAATGCAAATAAGTTATCAATATGAAATAAAAAAAAACAGGTTTGCAACTGATAAGGACATCAACAGAAGATGTCCAATAACCAGGGTTTTTAATGATATTTATGTACAAAAAATGCTTGACAATGAACTAGCTGAAGAAGGAAATCAAAATAACAAAATCAACAAATTGTATTGACCGGGCAGAGAAAGAATAATTATTTCATTAGAATATAAATGAATGTGAGTCAATACGGATCCAAAAATGGTTCGCATTTCACCAATGTTCGCCTGTGTTGCAGTCCAGACTTTCCAGAACCGTTTGGTCTGCTTGCACCACTGGTTATAGTGGTGGATTCTTTCAAGTTAAAGCCTGGAGTAGTTTCTTTCTTAAATTGACTGTCCATGGTGCATTGACTGTCTAATGATCAGACTGGGCAAAGCAAGATTATCACAACACATTCGATATGTGTGTTGCAACCAGTCTTCTAAATAAGCAATAGCAGACCATTAACCGGACTACAAACAATCCGCCCTCTAATGGAACACAACTCCTAGCCCACGACAGCCACATCTACTGCAGAAGAATCAGAGAGGCCATAGAGACATCTAAACATCTCAACAATTTCAACAGTGACCAGGGTGTATGCCTCTCCAATGTCTGGAAATTGGCATTAAATCATCATTCAGAAACATAGAAACAGCTTCGGTCACCTGTAGCAAGAAGTTCCCTGCACGGTCTAACACTACACTACAAGGGATAGATCACCTGCCAGCCTTTGTGCCATGACTAATCCAACTGGAACTAGGACGAAACATCTGCAACAAAACTTCAAATGCTGCAAAACAGCCTGAGATGCTACAGCTAACAGTGTCAGTTCTAGTCCCAAAAGTCGATGAAACAAAAGCAAGTGAAGCTTTGTGAAGTTGATTGCAAGTCCTAGAGCATTCTTAACAGCCACCCCTCACACGGAAAACAGAGGATTTGTGTTATGGGTTAGGCCTACCTGGTTTTCTGTTAACATTGTTATAAGGTGCGTTCAAAAAGTAACGAGCCGGAGGCTGGAATGCGCAAACCAGTGACTGTTATTGTTGTTTTAAGGGGCGGAACTACGAGGTCATCTGCCCCTCTTAACACAGATTAAAGAATACAAATTTTGAATTGAATTTAAAATTTTGAGGTGGACATCTAAATTTTAAAAAGACCAAAAAATTAATAAAACAAAAACAAAAAATTAAATATAAATAAAAATTATAAAAATAAACAAAAATTATGGAAAAAGAAAAACATTATCATTCAAAAACGAACAAGTCGTTGAGTCAATGTTCACTGGAAAATTTAGATTGCTGGCCCTAAACCACTCTCACTTATAAAGCGGATAACGCAATCAGCAACCACCGCGTCATCGGCTAATAAAAGTTTGAGAGTCGTCTGCAAACCAAGGTTTCTTCGTAAGTCAGCAAGATCCACACACTCGGTGAAAATGTGGGCCACGGTGAAAACGGCTCCACAGGTACAAAGTGGGGGGTCTTCACTTCTCATTAGGTACGAGTGGGTGGATCTTGTATGACCTATCCTTAGCCTACACAAAATGACGGACTCTCTCCGGGCCCGGAAGGAGCTCCGCCACACACGAGTTGTTCCCTTGATCGCTCTCAGTTTACTGGGCAGTGGGTCAGCTAGCCACTGACTCTCCCGAAAAGCCAGAACTTGTAGGCGTAACTGAGAGCGAATATCTCTAGCGGATACCTCCATTGGTCGAGGTGGTAGTGATACCGCCTCTTTTGCAGCTTGATCTGCTAACTCATTTTCCGCAATTCCCATGTGGCTTGGAAGCCACAGAAAGGTGATTCGAGTGTCAGCGTGGCACAGCCCGGCTAATAGGTCGTGGATTCGCTGCACTAGGGGGTGTTGCGGGAAACATGTAGCAATTGACTGCAACGAACTCAAAGAGTCGGTACACACGAGAAAGTGGATTTGTGCATCCTGTAGTGCAAACTGCAGAGCTTCATAGATGGCAACGAGCTCCGCAGTAAACACACTACAGGCCTCAAGCAAAGAGATCTTGGTATTTGCACTATCAATAACGTAAGCACAACCCACCTTCTCGTCCACCTTCGAACCATCCGTGTAGAGAATGCCAGCGTCCGGAAATTGGTGAACTATGCTGTGGAACTGCCTCCGGTAAACGGACGCATCCGTGTTCACCTTAGGACCTTGGTGAAGATCTAACCGAATTTCCGGACGGGGACTTGCCACGGAGGCACCTCGCTAGATGTCCGGATCATACAGGGACCTACAGCCACTCTTATTTCAGTACACGAGCTATCAAGTCTAATACCAACCGGCCAAGTGGCACGAGGCCGGTTGGCGTACCCCTGGTGGTTTTGGGTACCGAAGAGAGCTCGATAGGTCGAAGAGAGCTTGATAGGTCGGGTGTTGCGGCATTTGACGCACATTGGCAGCATATGCTAAAAGCATTTGTTGGCGTCTATAATTTAAAGGTGGAACACCCGATTCGGCGAGTAGGCTGGGTATCGGGCTGGCCCGGAAGGCACCGGTAGCCAGCCTAACGCCACTATGGTGGATACTGTCCAACATTTTCAAGGTTGCAGGCCTTGCTGAACCGTATGCCGCAGAACCATAGTCTAGCCGGGACAGGACGAGGGCTTGGTAGAACCGTAGCAGCACCGCACGGTCAGCCCCCCAGGTAGTGCCACTAAGAAACCTGAGCATGTTCAGTTTCCTGAGACATGTCATTTTCAATTGCCGTATATGGTGCTGCCACGTTAACTTGCTGTCAAAATGGAGCCCCAGGAAGCGATAAGTGTCAACCAACGGCAACGCAGCATCCCTGAGATGTAGTTCAGGGTGTAAGTGTAGCCTCCGTAGCCGACAAAAATGGACGACGGTGATTTTCGCTGCTGAAAAACGAAAACCCCGGTCGTGAGCCTACCTGTCGAGCCGGTTGATAGCTAGCTGCAATTGCCGTTCCATGCTGCCATACATCCAGAGCTGTAATGCAGAGCTAAATCGTCTCCTCCAAGAACCAAACCAGTCGACGGTTCACCATCTTTTCGAGCAGCTTACATAGGCCGTTTGTCAAACAAATGGGCCTATAGCTGCTTACAAACTTGGGATCCTTTCCAGCCTTAGGAATCGATCCCCTCTCGCCATTGAGATGGAAACTCCCTTTCAATCCATATACGATTGAAGAGGATCAACAGTTTTTTTATACTGGATTCGCACAGATGTTTTAACATTTGATTATGTATATTATCCGGTCCAGGAGCCGTATCCCTGCACAGTGCAAGCACACTGCGCAGTTCACATTCAGAGAATGGTACATTATAGGACTCCGAAGCAGTAGTGGCAAAGGACAAGGGGTGAGTCTCTGCCTCCTGCTTCAGAGTCAGAAATGTAGGATCGTAACTCCCAGAGCAGGATACATCGGAGAAGTGCGAGCCAATACTATTGGCAATGGCGAGAGGGTCCATGATGATATCTCCATTGATGGATACTCTGGGTATCGACAGTGATGTCGGGTGTCCGGAGATCCGACGAAGCTTAGTCCACACTTGAGATGAAGGAGTATACGCCATCATAGACGACACATACTTTTCCCACGTCGTATTTTTACTCTCCCGAACCAGATATCTGGCTCTAGCACGCATCCTTCTGAAGGTGATAAGGTTGGCCATAGTGTTTTGCCTCCGATAGCATTTGAAAGCAAGTCGACGATCTTTAATGGCTGCTGCAATCTCAGATGTCCACCAAGAGACAAGCTTCCGGCATGAGTTGCCGGATGAGGAAGGTATTGTTTCCTCAGTAGCAGCCAAAATACCATTCGTTATGCGAATGGTATGATCGTCGACACTCTCAAAGGTATCTTCGGCAAACACCGCACGTGCCGTGAAAGTTGGCCAATCAGCCCGACGGAGAAGCCATCGACTTGGTAACTCAATGGCTCTCTGGTTCGGAAGAGTAACGAAAATTGGAAAATGGTCACTATTACAAAGGTCATCGTGTACACCCCACTGTAACAGGGGAACCAGCGCACGACTGCACAAGGTAATATCGATACTTGAATAAGTACCGTGTGCAATGGAGAAGTGCATAGGTTCCCCTGTGTTCAGCAAACACAGGTCCAGCCGCCTGATCAGCCTCTAAAAATCTCTCCCTTTACCGCTAGTGGTAGCGGAGCCCCAGATGGTGTTGTGGGCATTAACATCTCCCAGAAGGAGAAAAGGAGGGGGGAGCTGAGAGACTAGATCCACCAGCTGGTTGTAATCCGGTTGAGAATCAGGCGGGATGTACACGTTACATACTGTTGCCATTACTGGCAACTAAGTACGAACTGCAACTGTTTCTAGCTGAGTACGCAACGGCACCTCTTCACTAAAGAGGCTAGAGTGGACGAGAGTGCAGACGCCACCGGCGGCCACAGCTCCATCCACCCGGTCTTTAGAGAAGAGTTTGAAGTGACGCATTGTTGTCTCATGTCCAGGATGAAACCTGGATTCCTGAAGACAGACAATGGTTGCCGAAAACGAAGATATTAATTGGCGTAACTCAGCGAGATGAACAGAATAGCTATTACAGTTCCATTGTAATAGTGCCATGGTGTGGACTTAAGAAGAAGTGGGTCTTCTACTTATGCTTGACCGTTTGCCACCCTTCCCCATCTCTAGTTGGAGATGATGGGGCAGGAGAGCACACCTCAATCTCCACATCTCCTTCCGAAGACGAAGAAAATGGAGCGGGCGCTCTCTTGGGTTGCGCGCGGTCGTCGTCGGACCTCACGAGTCTCGCTCTTGGGGAAGAGTGAGAGCGGTGTCTAGGGACTTTCTCGCTGTCCGAAGACTGGGTATTTGTTCCCGACACGCCCCGAGCATGCTTCTTTCTAGACCGACGCAGACGTCTATTCGGGGAAGTAGGTGGTCCCTTCCCCACAGACGTCAGGTCCTTGCAAAACGAGGCCGCTCCAGCTGGCACCGCTCCTTTGGTTATGGTAGGAGCGGAATGGCCAGCAGATGGCTGAGCTGCCTTGTATGCAGGAGAGGAAGAGAAACGGCGCTAAACCGCCCCTCTCTTCTCTGCCGGTGACTTATTTTTCCTATAGGGGAGTTCCTCCACTCTAATGGGTTTGGCTTCTGCGGGCATCACTCCCTTGATGGTCGAGGGAGCGGAAGGCCCAGCAGATGAAGGAGCCATCCCATCAGCCAGAGGTCGAGAGAGACGGCGCCGCTCCGTCCCCCATCTTCTCCACTATCTTTGTCTTATCAGGTGCAGAAGTCTTCTTTGCCTCATTGGCAGGGAAAGACTTCTCCGGCCGTTTCGGAGAGGAAGATGATTTCTTCTCCGATTGCGCCGGTTTAGATGGTATAACCGGCGCCTTTTTCACAATGGCCGAAGAAGGTTGTGTAACCTTCTTCGGGTTGACAGGTCTCGCTTGGACAGCGAGGGGAGACTTTATGATCTCAGAGTAGTTCGTCGTTGAGGGTACAGCACGGGGAACGAAAGTGGCAGGGGTGATAGGTGGCGTTACCTTAGCCGCGAAAGATACCAGAAATTCGGGTGCAGTCATATCACGGTATCTCGTTCGAGCGTCGTGATATGAAAGCCGATCCAATGTTCTGATTTCTTGGAACTTTGCTTCCTTGCAGAACTCAGGGCACTGCTTCGACCGCGGAGAGTGACTTCCTTGGCAGTTAGGACACGTCGGGGGAGGCGTACACCCCACACCGTCATGTGTCCCCTTGCCACACTCTCTACACACTGCCTTGGCAGTGCACCTGGCAGAAACATGACCGAATTTCTGGCAATTGTAGCAGCGCATAGGTGGAGGGATGTACGGTCTAACGTCGCAATGATACGACGTGACCTTCACCTGCTTAGGCACTACATCACCCTCAAAATGGAGAATGAAAGCGCCAGTATCGACGCTATCATTTCCAATTTTCCGGGTGATGCGCCTGATCCTGGTGATGCCTCGCTTCCCCAGATCCCGCATCAATTCCGCGTCGCTGTTTAAAATGAGGTCGCGATGGAATATAACTCCACAGACCTCATTCAGCGTATTGTGCTTCTCAACCTTAACGGGAATTTCGCCGAAATGCGTGCATTCCAGCAACGCTTCGGTTTGCTGCCGGTCAACGGTATGCAGCATGAGCTGCCCTTTCCGGAGCTTGGAAATCCCGTTAAGGTCGCGATATTTCCCCTCGATTTCCTCTGAAAATAGGATCGATTTTACCTGTTTAAAATCTCCCCCGTCTGTCCTGGTAGCTACCAGGTAGCGAGGAGACCTGTCAACAGGGAACTTCTTATTAAATGCCTCATCCCAAGGCGTATACACCTTGGGATTCGGTCTACACTCCAGAGACGGCTTTTTAAGGGTGCCACCCTGTACAGGTGTCCGTGATTGTTTAGTAGGCATCCCGGACGAAATCCTCCCCGAATACTGCTCACTCCAAACGGGGGCTATCACTGTGGGCGCCACCCAGCCAAGGCAATACCTACCTGGCATAGCAGGTATTGACGTCAGAAAAGTTGGATGGCGCAGCCACGCGGCAGAATGTTGAAGCTGTAACATTGTGACTGGTGAGATTTATTTAGATGGTGAAGCATTGACGTCGTGATGGAAACAAGAAAGAAATTTGTCAAATTCGAGGAGGTACTGCTCTGTATACGGTTGCAAATCGTATAAAACGGCTACAAAATATCTTCACTACTTTCCTGTACAAAAAGTTCAGAGAGAAAGATGGGCTTCGGCGCTGTCAATTGGAAAACGTGTTACATGTTACATGGCAGTGTGCAGTCTGCATTTTTGTGAAGACGACTTCTTTGCACCGGTACTGTTGATTATTGATAGTTATTGTCTCTAATTTGTATTCACATGGATTTAGCTACATCAAAAATACTGATAAACTTACAGCCTATTACTTCTGTGTCGTACAAAGAATGTTATCCGCTCTTCGTAAACTTATTTTAGGGGTTCTTCCGATTGACAATAGCCGAATGGTTAGAAAACTTAAGAAAAATGCTGTTCCTAGCCTTAATTTGCCAGAGAATTTATATTCTTGCCTTTGAACAGCAAGTATGGAGGTCATTGAAGTATGATTTGGCTTAGATTGTGTTTTTGGCTATGATCTCCCTACTGTTGAATTTAGTTAATTAAAATGTAAAATCTTAGTTTTAAGTACCGTTTTGGTGACCCATCATCCCGGGCAGGCCGGCAACACCTATACTACTCAGGCAGATAGGTCACATAGCCGTAATTTTGAAGTTATAGTGATGTTAAGTATACATATGCGGTAATATAGCAGGAGACCGGATCGGCCTAGGCTATTCTAACTTTAATTAGTTCCCATTTCAGGGTTTTACAGTTTTGAGTGCGAATAGTTGGTTTGAAAGTTGTACAACAGTAAGGAGAGTATGTTTTGTATAGGTTTTAATTGGTATTATGGTTTATGTTGAGCTGAGGAGTGCATTTGGTTTGGCTTATAGTGTAGTTTTTGATCTGTTCCGTTTGCTTATGACAAGTTCAAATGGAGACTCCAGCTTTGTTAAATGTCTGTATTTTAAATATTTAATTAAATATATTGATAAAGAGGATGTCTCCATTTTAACTTGCCTGTGGCAAGAGATTAATAAATTAATATTCTTGCCTTTGAACAGCAAGTATGTAGGTCAATATTTGCAATATTGAAGTATGATTTGAGCATCCCAAGTAACGCTTCTTTGAACCCAAAACATTCATGCAAATTCAGGGTTGCTTGATTCAATTTATTATCAGGGAGTCGTCCTTTGTGTTATGTGAGATATATAGGCTATATTGTGAAATTAATAAAAACATCGATAGGCCTACCGCTAGGCTCCCAAGTACAGGCTTCATATATGTAACAGCAGACAGTAAATTAACTATATACATGTGGGTAATATTTTTAACTGGTAGTAATTAAGCACTGCATTTAAATTGATTATAAAAATATTTCTATCAATGAAAGGAAATATGTAGTATTTTGCCATCATAAATTAGAAGCCATAACAAACGCACACCCAATTACTTCACGTCACTATATCGCCGCCATATTGCAAACAGCTGACCGTAAGCTCCTCCCCCGTTTCGGACGTCAATTGCCCGGGGTCCCAGTGCCTCGAACAGGCACTTCCCCCTCGGCATGCACAGGATTTATGCAGCTCCAGTATTCGGCCATGCAGGGACCTTCGATGTAAGGCGGATACTACTGTAGGGTACATGGCGCACCCACCTGACGAGATGGGGCATACCGTCTAGGCTTTCTGGCCAGATGGCCCAGCTGGTGGCCCTTCCCCTAACAGCATGCATGTTTATTTCTATTGGTCAAACCAGAGCTGGGACCAGAAAACCAAAATCGACCTTTATAAGGCCCCCCTCTAAGTTGCCTTTTACCACAGGCAGGGGATACCGTGGATGAATTCTGCCCTCCCCATCCACAGGGGGTCTGATCAAATCAATAACTGGCAAGTTATTCGTCCGTGTCGGCCCTATTAGTCGCCTCCTAAGACAGGCAGGGCATACCGTGGGTGTATTCTATCCCGCACCCACACGGGGGAAAACTGGTGACTACATCGGCTAATCGTGGCGTGTGTAACGAGGTGTGGTTCCGACCAGAGCGTGGAAGGTCACAGCCCGTTGCTAGAGGGCACGCGTTCGCGTCACGTGACGATACAAAGAGAGCAGCAGCATGCATCAATCGTCCAACGCTGCCAGTCGCATTCCAAACAGTGACATGGAGGCATCAAGCGAAGAGCAAAGAGGTGTTGTTCGGTTTCTGACAGCGGAAGGAGTAGGGGGAACGGACATTCATCGCCAAATGTCACAAGTGTACGGCAAACACTGCATGTCCCTTGCAAGGGTCAAGGCGTGGCACAAGCGCTTCAGGAAAGGACGGGTGTCGTTAGCCGATGATGCCCGGTCTGGGGCACCCTCCTGCATTACCGATGGCAACGTCCAGCTGGTTGATGCTCTTATTACCCAGGACCGCCGAGTGACAGTGAACACCATAGCCGTCGTGGTCGCTCCACGACAATGCACGACCTCATATGGCCAACACAGTCGCGGCACTCCTGCAGAAATTCAAATGGGAGGTCCTCGGCCACCCTCCATACAGTCCCGACCTCTCTCCCTGTGATTACGCCATGTTTGGTCCCCTGAAAAGGTCTCTGCGGGGCCAAAGATTCACCTCGGACGCTGACGTCCAGCTGTACGTGCGGAACTGGTTCACATCACAGCCCAGGGAATTTTATGAGACAGCCATTCACCGCCTCATGTCACAGTGGGACAAGTGCCTCAACAGCCAGGGCCAATACTTCTAACATACAGGTACTGGTTTCTGTAATTATGCCACCGGCTCGTTACTTTTTGAAAGTACCTTATATATTTATAACATATAAAATGTTTACAACGCTCTAGCTAAAAAGCAACTTTTCATGCTTACCCCACTATAGCACGTGGGTGCTCAATTGCACAACCTACCACTCACTACTCTAAATAAATCATGATCGTGACCAACTGATCTGAGTTTGAGCAACTGAACACATACCTATAGTGTTTATGGTAATGCTGATTGGTTCTGAGGCCAGTTTGGTCCAAGGAACGTGGATCAGCAGTTCATGCACATGACCACTCACAAAACTGAATGGTAGTTGCAACTCTTGCTCCAACACTTCCAGTCGTAAATCCAAATTATGAAACGAGGCATCTCCTCCCCACAGCGATACCTGCAATATCAAACACACTATTATATCTCCTCCCTTATCACTTTCATTGCAGAAATGTAGTTCTGTGGTACCGGTAACATACCTGTGAATCCTCAGGTCTGAAGTTCTTGATGTACTTGTCAACATAGCTAAGCAGTATTGGAGTAATGTATGATTCGAGCTTGAACATACTGACTGCAGCTTAGAACCATATCCAGATGTCTCCTTCATGAAACAGCTAATCCAAAGTCCTGAAAAGAAAAAAATACAAACATTATAATTGTTGGTTTGGGAAAATTCCAGTCAATATATTAAAAGAACATACATAGTTTGGCCATCATAACTTCTAACTTGATATTTTGACACAGTGAACATCAGCTGGCCAATCACAATTCAAGGCAATGAATGTCTTCTGACCAATCAGGTCAAGTATCGTTACTTCCATGGGCAACAAATGAGCGTCAACACAAATATGTCATAGGTGACGTCATGGAGGTCACTAAAATCCCACTAGACGCAGGGACTCGCGATGTATACTACAGCCGAAACATCATCACCATTAATTTCAACCCTATAACAAAGAGCATCAACACAAATACGCCATAGGTGACGTCATGGAGGTCACTAAAATCCCACTAGACGCAAGGGACTTGCGATGTATACTACAGCCGAAACATCTTCACCATTAATTTCAACCCTATAACAAAGAGCAGGTAGCTCGAGGGCATCAACTTCAAAGACCTGCATCAACCCACTCTGCATGTTGTTGCTGCTGCTGTTGTTGTTATTATTGTTATTATTACAGAAACATTTTTGTTGTTGATCTTGGATTATATTTGCTTCATCTTGCTCAGTTGAATGGGCGGCTTCGGTGGCGTAGTTGGTAGCATGCTGAGCTCCTATGCCCAAGGTCGCAGGTTCAAACCCAGCCAAAGTAGTCGGATTTTTCAAGAGCGTTAAAAAAATCCCTCAGTATGCCTCCCTTCAGAGGGGAAGAAAAGCCGGTGGGCCAATGTCATAGATTTATGGCATGTAAATGAATCTTACACCAACTACTCCTGAGTGAAGCTAAAATTTGTAGGTTAGATTTGATAACACTATATTAGTTCCAACGTTTGCCACCAGGTGCTGGTTGCGATGGGATCTAGTAGCCAAGTCCACAGCTAGTTGTTGTGGATGGTAGCATTTGGTAGCAAAAGTAGGAACTACTACTTGAAATTGATCGTCTGCAGTCCTTACCCGAATCACAGATACACACACTAATACAGCCACCACAATTAACATCGGTTATCAGACAAATTCTACACACACCCAAAGTACACAAGGCTACATGACCGCATTGTAGCAGTCCCCAAACTAAGGAACCAACCCTCAGTTGAATGATATTCAGTTTGGTTCGTCTAAAAGTCATTTGCTCACTGCTTTAATATATGTGATGTCACTGTAGTACTTGGTGCCAGCCCAAGAAGTGTGCAATAATTAGGGCCAATCTTCAACACCTCAATTATGTTATGCTTTGTGTGTGATTGATGAGTGGATGATTGGACAAAATGAATGCATTTTTCATAACCTGTATAACTACAGTACAGACCAACGCCAAACCAACTATAGGTGAAACTCAGCAATTTTTCTAGGTTTGTGCCATGTCTTGTGTGGGGTTTCGCCTAGGACACCAAGCTGGCTCAGGCTCTTGGTGTCTGTGCCCGGACCCCCACAGGAGTAGTGAACTGCCCGCTACCCCCTTTTTATGAATCGCGCCTGCACCTCTTTACTGCGAGAGCTAGGAGCTCAAGCAGCCTTAATTCCCTATGAAAGCCAATATACCATCTTTTTGGTAGCCTTCATAGGGAGGTTAAGGCTGCTTGAGCTTTTAGCTCAGTAGTTTAAGAATCCCCCCCGGATTTGGTGTCCTCATGTTGACCGACTGAAAAGCGATCTACTAATGCCTGTAGTATAGTAAATGAACCGCGATAATCATACTAAATAGGAAGTGATTGTGGATCACATAAATTATAAGAGAAACAAAAGGATAATGTTTCAGGGGAGTTTCCAGGACAAAGCCGATATCACCACGGCAAAATACCACTATCGTAGCGTTAGCAGCGTGTTGAAATAATACATGATTCCACGCGATACACTTTCATATCATATACAATCATATAATAACGGAAACTAGGTGTCAAAAAATGTAGCCTATAACCTACCGTAGGGGGCAAATGAACCGACACACCTACCTGCATTTTCTCCGAGCAGATCACCCTACATGCCATAGACAACATTTTTGGTTCGATGGCAGAATAATAATAATAATAATGCTTGCGTAAAAAATTCCGCCCTTTTATTATAAAGTTGCGAGTAACAACTTGTTACCTTCAAAGCGGTACTTCCACGTAGGAACACAAAAATTTATCGGAAGGTCTTCATGTGTCAAGTGTCAACATTTGTACGACAGTCAAATCTTTATTTACACAAGTTCACCAACTACTGCATATGATTCGGAATAAATACCTTTAATATTTGTTTACTAAGTTAAAGTGGCAAGATTTAAGTTGCCACGGCCGCCTAATCAATGCGGTATTTAATACTATGTTCTTTTCTTTTCGTCTAACGGTGGTAAAAGGAAACCCGTGATCACCTGTTTGGATAAAGAAAGGGTAATGGATGCAATATTGATTTTCTATGCATGGCAGTTGGAGGCACTGAACAGAGGCACAGCTATCGTAATGACAGAGGGGAATTTAAAGTCTCTTGTCGGTGTATCATATCGTATCAATTTGCACTACGAGTGTTCTTCAATGGATTTTTTTAAATATTTATTTAAAAAATGTATTTAATTTATGTTTTATTTCCTTAAACTAAATCCAACTAAATGTTACAGCGATTACCGTATTTTACAAAATATTGCGTAATAGCCTAGATAAAATACTGTTTGGAACCGCAAAAGGGAATAATGGTTGCGGTCATAGTATTGTGTTTCATTTTAGGACTTGGTCAACGTTGTCATTTAGCCCCGTATGCCTGGGTATGAGTTCTGTTGAATTTATCTGATAACCTGTGTTATCATGGGGACCCGCAGGGAGGGGCAAAGTGGGCCCTTGGAATTCCGAGAATGTTGATATTCGATTGGTCATTGTCACCAGTTATTTCATAAATTAAAGTTTCTGATAATCAGCTGACAAATGACACAACAGAAAACTTCTTTAATGTTGCCGATATAATAACTTAATGTTCAAAAATAATATATGGTTCTAATGATGTCATGCACTAGACCACCAATGGAAACATAGTTACATTTTTCAATATGGTTATGCCTAGTGTAAATACCTTAGACCATAAATTCAATAGATGGCTGATGACGTCACATTGTTGAAACCAACATCTCGATCAGCTGACTGAAGGGAACTGCGGATAGTGATAATACAGTAGAATTATCCAATATGAAGCTCCTATTGTATTCCTTGACGTTGCTTAGCATTCGCCATTAGCCAATTGTAGTCGGTCTTGAGCCATTACCCTTCAGTCAGCTGATCGAGATGTTGGTTTCACGTCACAGTACAGGCGCAGTACTTGTATTTATGCTCTAAGGTAAATACCGTATGTTTACCCAACACTATCAAGAGTGGCTAGGCTGGCTAATACTTTCGCCACCTCACTTTGGCAGTGACGATATGAAAGCACGTTCTGGAGATATTGTCATACATTGCAACACCGATAGCGGATTTCAGCCCCTAAAACGAGGTTTTCTTTGCTGATTTGTAAAACACTGGTCTCCTAAGGTCGCGCTTACAATATACTGTCATTTACTGTATTCAGGCCCGTAATTACGGGGGAACAAACATGGCAGCTGCCAAGGGCAGAAGGTTTTAGGGGCGGAAGAAAATCTGGAAAACTGTACAAAACCGCTTGGGCATTAAACACCATGTTATTAAAGTTGAACCCCCTCAACACACACACAAGAGAATTATTCACTGTCGCACTTTGCAATGTTGATTATTTAAGGACACACAAAACGGGATTGTGTTAATCATCTTGGTGTTCTTGCTTTTGAATCTGACTTGAAAGTGAAATTGGACTAATGAAATCCTAATCTTGTTTGCAAATGACAAGGCGGGAAGGAATCCCCTTGTTATTAAAATAATTGCTGTTTTTTTTTTGTTCTTTTTACGTACCGTATGGCTTTTAGTACCGGGAGTGTCCGAGGACATGTTCGCCAGAGTTTGTAGCTGCTTGTATGCGGACACCCCTGGAGTGAGCTACAACTACCGTAGATTGTGGAGTGTTGTCTGGGGAGGAGAGTGTGAATGTAAGGACGAGGAATTGGAAGGTAGTGGCTGTGGCCTATAGTTAGGAACCAACCCCGGCATTTGCTTGGAAGGAAGATGGGAAACCAAATCAGACAATCTTCAAGGTTGCCGGCGGGGGAATTCGAACCTCCTCGCCTCCCGGATGTGAGCGACTGCCTGCAGCCACGTCGTAACGACCACGGCTAACTCACCCATTTTTTTTTTTTTTTTTGCCGCTGATTGTGTTTGATGTCTTTTAAAATTTAAATGTAAATTCTTTGTAGTAAGTTTCTTTTCAATTTGTAATTTTGGTAAACACATACGGTACCGGTATGTATAGTGTTTGCTACTCATAGTTAAATACACGCCCATAGAAGAAACATCCCCATATGTAAAGGACACTTTAATAAATCTACATATTTTATGTCGGGGGTAGCAAGGAATTGTATTTGCCCCAGGGGCTTCAGGAGCCCTGAATACGGGTCTAACTGTGTTGTACACTAGTCTAAATTTGCGTCGTTCTGCCTTACTGCGATCGTTACTCGTGCTGCGAAATGACGTATATTTTTAATCAAGGTGTGGCCCATTTCTTGAGAACAGAGCAATATTGCTACGAATGAACAGCAATCTACCATTGTTGTAGATTCTTAACTGTAGTGTTAAATCTTCTACGATCGAAGCAATTTACAGGCTAATAGTTAAATTGTGCTGCGGTGTTTTTGTGCCGTTATCAAAGCGATTGATAGTCGCACTCTCAATCGAATGTAGACGGTAGATCAGTTGAGACAAAAGGGTGAATTCAGTACTGATCGACTTCGTAATGTTGTAGGCTATATGATTCCAATGGAATCTTCTTGCAAGGCAATTTTCGATGCGCAACATGTAGCCTACTCATATGAGCTGAGAAGCTCATTTAATCCTAATTTAATTGGGCTCATAGTCGTATTGACCGACTGAAAGTTACAAATCAATATAGATCAATTTGGCGATAAGGCCAAAGTTCAAGGGTGCTTCTGAAAGAAAATATTACTGAACAGACATTGGCAAGCTCTAATTCAAGGAATATTTATGTGACATTCATAAGTACGAAAGTATAATAGTTAAATGATCCTGCGATGTTTGTCGTTATCAAATCGACTAAGTAATAAGTACAAGATTTAGTGAGTTATATATATATATATTACTTAACGGTCAGCAATAATCAAATGAATTATTTTCTTTCTAAAACGAAAATATGCTAAAACCATGGACGTCACAAGTAGACTACGAGTAACGTACAATGCGAATTTATCACTTCGCACAAAATTCATTTTGCCAAGAAGCGCAGTGCGATATTCCTGATGAGGAAAAACGTGATGGATCCACTGTGACGGCCAGTACAAACTAGATATTTGGAAACAGTGCGATTTGAATTATTTATTAGGCAGATTCATATGTAGGGATACTGTAGTTCCCCACTTTATAACTCAGTAATTTGAAAATATCTGTAAATATATCCTCCAGTTAGCGTATTTAGAAAATAGGCTAACTGCATTTATATTAGCATTTTAATGAACTGCTTGATTTTTATATTATTGTCGACACATTGGGTAGGTTTTAGCTTCGGATTAACACTACAGCAGGGATAATGAAAATGAAGAAACAATGAAGTGGGTTTCGGTGTGAAGAACAAGAATGGGTAGATAGGAAGATAATCCACCATAAAATTACAATTAGTAAAGTAGAACGAAAAATCCACTGTACAAATCCTAAGAGAAACCTAACTCCAGCGGGGGCCCGGCTCAGGCAAGCGGAGAGCGTAGCGTGAATTGAGGTTGCCTGCAAGCGCTCGGCGATCGCACTTTCCCTATCGAGCCTGTATTTCCGTATTATGGGGAAGGGTAGTAGTCTGGCAGAACAAAGTGTGTTAAGGAACACAGATTTAAAGTTTCTCCTTTCAAGGGAGTTAGATTTAACCAAATGTTTGGTAAAACTGAAATAGTTTGAATTCGACGTGATAGTTTGGTTCGTGGAACGGTTGGATTTCCAGCGAATGACCGAGTACCACCAGGAAGGGTAGCGATGAAGCAGTTATGATGCTTTTGGAAATAATTTCGTTGTTTTCTTTGAAAATGTTGGTAAGAACACCAATGGTTGAATTTAAGAAAAGCTAAGCTTTTACCCAGCAAAAAGCCGACTAAAAGTTTAGACCAGAAGAAAAACTTAAAATTTTGAAAACAAACCATAAGTTAGAGAGAAAACCTCAACAAGCAGGAAGCTTGCGGAGCTAGCTGTACTTTCCTTACTGGCTCATTAGAATTAGCTATGAAAACTAAGAGAAACTTTGACAATGTTTTTACGGAGAGTTTTTGCTCAAATGCAACGAATAGTGAAAACCTTATTAATTGGGTACTTAATTTTCTTAAAGAGGGCATAAGCCTATGGGAAGAGTCAGGGAAAATAGGGTCCTGCCTAATCGTTATTCTATAGAAAAGGGTAAAGCGAAAAAATATAATCTGGTTTATTTAACAATGCGTAGAGATATAATGATTTTAACAAATATAAATATACAATCTAATTTTAATCTTTGAGGTCTCAGACCTCTAGAATGGTGAAATTTGCATTTGCCAATTAACAATTTTAAGGTTTGGAACCTCTCATAAGCACTAAAATCTGCATAAGATTTTAAAAGTTGTGCTTAAGATTAACAAATTCGAAATTTAATGACAATTATAACGCAATTAAAGCTTTAACAATAAATCAGGTACAATGTGGGCACTTTAAGAATTCCTATTGGAAATCCTAAAGGCTATGAAAAATTACAACAAAGAAACAGGGAAAATAAAGAAGAAGTTTCTATAACTTCTTATATTTAAACAGGGATCACGAGAAAAAAAATAGGGCAAGTTACCCTTTCGTGAAACCTGGAGAACAAAGTTAGATAACTCACTTGTGAGAAGAAATAATTGAATTCCCTTGTTAGAAAGGAAAAACAATATGGGTTTAAAGGTGTGCAAGACACGAATTATACAGAATTTACTTATGAGAAATGGAACAATTGTGGGAGGGCACTTGCTATCAAGTGACATCTCATTGAAAAAGACCTAAATTTATAAATTTGACCTAATTTGTTAGTAAGGGTGTTTGGGAAAGAGGAAATTGGAACTTTAGGGGAAAGTTCTTGGCCATACTTATTGCTCTCACGAAGCGCGACGCGGTTGAAAGTTAAACGAGCACTGTTTTGCACAATAGTCTGCTAAAAGTTCACTATTGCAGCATGGAAAGTTCATAAGGAGAAAAGTTATTGCAATTATGTAAATCACTAGTGAGATTTTAGCTTGAGAGAGTTTATTGCGTTGTAGCGTTTATAGGTTGTAGTTGAATGCGGCGGAAAATTTCCCTCGAAGGAAGACAAATTAGGTGTTGATCAGCTGTTTTTATAAAGAAAATTCCTTAGTTAGGAAAAGTATTCCCATATGTGAATGGAAAATACTCGAAGGTTTAGCTTGCAGATGGATCGTTTGACATGGAAAATTCCAGAACAATGAAGACTGTTGAATTGGGCAAGAAAAGTCCCTCGGCGGAAAGCTAGGTTTTATAGACAGTGGGTATTTTGAAATTATCCCTCGGTGTTAGATAGTATCTCAGAAAATCTGTACAAGAAGTACTTTTTCATTTTAGAGAGTTAGCTGAGGTAGTCATAACTTGATCAGGAAGATCTTTTGAAGGCAGTTATTGCTGAACATTAAGAGATTCCACACACTGTCTATAAAATTGAATAAAAATCATTTAGCTATTTAAAACCCTTTAAAATATGGTGAAGACCATTGGAGTTTGTACTTAGCTCTGTTTCATGAAGCAGGCGATGTTCCTGTTGACGGTTGGTTTTAAAATTCAGACATGGCGTCTGATTTAAAAAATGTCTCTCAAGTAGAGGAGACGAGCTCGAGGGAGGACAACTGTATGGTTTGACGTCTAACACAGAAGTGAGAACCACTAAACGAATCACGAAGGTACCACGGAGAGAAGATGGTGAGGGGAAAAGGACAAAGGAGCACACATAAGAATTACAAACTTAACAAAAATTAAATCTCTTCTTGGATGTTAATTTTCTTGATGAGGTGGTCTTCAAGGAGTTGATAGCAGGCGACAATGACGAAGCCTGGCGGATGGGAATGGTGAAGTCCTCTTGAGCATGGAGATGTTGGCTGGCGATAACGACGAAACCTGGTGGCTTGATTGGTAAGGAAGTCCTTTTGAGAGTGGAGATATTCAGGAACTTCAGATGTTAGCTGCTAGATGCCGGTAGGTTGATCATGGAAGATATACATCTAGAACAGACTTACAAACGAAGTAAGCAAGGTGCACAAATAAAATAAAAAGTAAGGAATCACTGTTAATGTTTGAGAAAAAGGGAGAAATAAATTAAGCAAAGAGCAGCGAAAACTAACTCTGTCTTACCGTGTATCCCAAGGAATACACCACACATGGTGATACACTATTTTTACCTGTTTTTAAGAACTGTACATAATGACAATAAATCATGTTATGTACCATATTGTAGGGAAACAACTTGAGACTTTATTCTTAACATAATATTTTATAACATTCCTTATCTCCGTGCTACAATGGATATCAATGCCAAGGAAGAAACTATCCTCGAATCCCCGCAGCTGTGTCAAACCAAGACCAACTACAATCCTCAGACCTTAAAGTAGAAAAAACATGGCGGCGATGGTTGCCCTACCAATAGCTAAGATCATGTCATCGGGGTTGTCACAGTTCGTGTAAATTATTTTTACTCACCTAAGAGCATAAAAGATATCACAAGAGGAGACTAGGTTCCGAAGAAATATGCATCAATAATTTAGACTTACCTGAATTAATTTATCTATAAAGTGCTGGCCTCGAATTATAGGTTTATTCGTCTTCACCCAAGGGGCAGCTACAATAGTCTCACTGTTTCTGTGGTTGAATAAGAAGCTTTTTGGCGAGTTATCACGATTTGTATTTAAGTTCAGTAATCATAGATTAATATTATTAGCATAAAATCAAACAGATTCTTAAGTAGGAGAGAAGAAAGAACCCGGTTACTGAAGTGCTGTCCCAGCACATGTAGAGTATTTGTGTACACAATTGGCAACTCAAACTAACACTTGGGGCGCTGCGGTCGTCTGGATAAGTAGGGTAAAAATACTCAATAACACGCGTTTGATATGGAACACTTTTTATTTTTCGGTTATAATCAGTAAATGTGGTCCCTAAAATAATGACAGTGTTATTTTCAATTGTATATATGTATAACTGTGCGATACACGTGATCTAATTTGTGTGTTCCACTGGATTTTATGTGTCAATTGCATATTATCAAGCATCGGTTGACTGCTGGTATTTGTTTTTGTGCAGTTAGAGTCATGGCGCTATTACGTTTAAAAGCTGTATTTGAGTTTGCTCATTGTACCATAGACTCGAGAAATTATTTGCTTCTTAGTTGGGCGAAGGGATGAGTTTAACTTGTATTAAAACTCGGGGTAGATAGGAATTGCTTGATTTGGATGGTAAGTATTTACCCTGCGAAGTCAAATTAGGCCTATATGACTCGTAGTGGAATGGCTCGGATATCGCAGAGCGAGGTGATGACGGTTGGTAGGGTTATTGGAAATGAACTAGGGAGCGGGCAAGGATACCTGACTGATGAAGCTTGGCTTTCCTCGGCTGGTGTATGCCTAGGCTTGGCTGTCTTCGTACGGTTTGGCTCGGCGAGACTGTGTTTGGCTGTCTAGGCGCGGCTTGGCACGGCGTAAGTGAACAACCCGTCCTGTCGTCAGTGAGTGAAGTGGTGAGTGGTCCAACCTGCTCTTGTAGCCCGTATTTATTTGGTATCGTCAGATTTCTGCTATTGCTATTTGCATCCTTTGGAAAGTGATGAAAACGTATATCCTCAGCCCTCTTATACATCGACTTACAGCCGTAAACTGAGCAATATACTTTGCTTTTACTCATTTTGCACTCTTATCAACGGGTAAAACTTATTACTTATGTATAAACACGAAGAATTTACCACGATCTGCTTACAAATACAAGAAACCATATACAAACAGTCACCACGAGACAAATGTACCCTACTTGGTAAATTTCTCATTTTTACCGCTAGATGTCATATCAGATAGCTGGAGTTGCCAATCGGAATGAGAATAGTTGACTGAAATAATCGAACCAACGCTATAGAGATACAATTCAATTAAGACCTCTCGTAGAATTGTCTAAATATCGGCTAAAACATCACACCGAATTAGTTGATTGAAATATGCAAAGAAGTCGTCGTGCGGATATCTGAACATAATTATGGAGATTACCACACACAAAGGACACGATAATATGTTACCATATAACCTATCAAACATTCCCTGTTACGGTTTGGAATAGTTGTACGCTGGAAATAGTAGATTTAGTAAAGTAATGTAGGTAGGAAAGCAACATCTCCCTCTTACGGAATTAACGCGGCACACCATCTCGCAATATAAGTACATGGTAATTGGCAAGTTACTCACAACACTTTATTACACACGTCATAATAAAAAAAAATAACTTGCAAGCTGTAAGAATCACAAAAGTATGGATAATGACGGAACACAACGAGTTCACTGTTTGGCACAGGGGAAACATCTTCCTTAACCAATAAAGCAGAAGTTCATTGTAATATTTGGCATGTATACATGGCAGTGTAGTACAGCTGCTAGACTGGTAAGGATTTACGGAAGCACATGAAGCTGAGCGTTCAAGATAACGTCAACGGTTTGATTTTGCCGTAGATGCTCATTGCTTTTTCCCTTTACGTAGTTAAGTTCGACACTACCGGTACTGAAGTGTACTAAACTATTATTATATTGTCACTAACTAACAAATCATTGCGGTGTATATTCTCGAGACACTTCTATTAATGCTTTAGTCTTAGGTACTTCAACATCTGCAGTAAATGACAAAATGCCATCGGTCGACTGAACAATCATCACACAATCGAACCAGTCCATAATAAGCGTATTATCACATATTTACACACGATTGCAGTACATTAACGCGAACGGGACTTAACAGACATACTGAAGACACTAAAAATTACAGCTGAGCAATAGTTTATCCCAACTTTCATCAAACGAGGCTAATCAAAGCTAATATTATATCCCAGCAACGAATGTAAACAAACAATATCTCGGGCTTCCGCATACGCCAGTTTCACACTTTCAATACCCGCATTAAGGTCTGAGTATTGTAGTTGGTCTTGGTCTAACCTATCACCGTATCCTTGTATATTCCACTTGTGTCTCGGGACAGTCGGATGAGGAGCCAGAAAGATGCGCGCGCACCCGGCAGGGAGGAGCATTTGAATAGCGCAAGTTTTAAGAAATAAAATATGGAGGACGGTTGTCGTTTCGAGGTAACATTTACAGTCGATTTGCATTATTAACGCAAAGCGGTCGTGAAACTTGCTTTAAGTACATTTGAAAATATGCATTCCAATCAATATTCAAGATCTAACTGTAATAATTGAATATTTAACCATACGCACTATTAAGAACCATAACAATATGCGGTAAAGTCTGTCGGAAAGGTGTGCGAGTGGTAACGCGCTCGCTTGTTGTTTTGAAGATCCCGGGTTCAAGGCTACCCAAGGGCGGAAATTTTTACTTCTTTTTAATTATTTTATTATTTCCTCCTCACGTCGTACAACAATATTGCAACTTAGTTTTGTCTACATGATCTACGAGGACGATAGTAAACATGTTTTCTCTCATTTAAAATTCTTTTGTAAATCAATTCTTTTTTTTTTTTTACTTTACAATTTCAATAATATTTTTGTAGCATGTGAAGATATCTATCTCCCATAATTCTGTGCATCCATATTAGTTAAGATAGTTATCGTTTATTTTTAAATAATGTTTAACTTTAATTTTTGGAAATAAAAAATAATTTTGTGAAACTATTTTTTATTTCAGGAACTATTTCATATTTTTCCAAACCCATGCACAGAATTATTAGTCTGTGCAATGCGTACATAGTGTAAAACGATTGTAAAGTTTCAGTAATTGTTAGTGGTAAATAGTTCCTATAATTTCTTTTAAGGAAAAGACTATCTTTTAGTAATTTCTGCCCATACTGATCAACTGAAAGGAATAATTTTTCACTTTTTGCTTTATGAAAGATGTTGGTCGTATGGAAATAAAATTTGGTGCAGTTTGGATCACTGGGAGCAAAAAAAAATTCTTGGGGTAGCCTATAGTGTCCCCTTAAAGAACCTTCCACTAATTACACCTGTGTGAAGCTAAATTGTATAGGTTAGGAATGTAAACAACGCTCTTAGGTGTCTACGTTCGTTGCCAAGAGCCGACTTTGGTGTCGTCTAGTAGCTAAGTTCTGAACTAGGCCTAGTAGTCGTTGACGGTGGCGTTTGGCGGCAAAAGTAGGAACTATTTGAAAAATTCAAAGTTGCAGTCCTTACTTGAGTTAAAAAACAGATACACACATTAATACAGCCATCACAATTATCACCGGTTATCAGACAGATTCTACACACACTCAAAGTACACGGGGCTACATAACCGCGTTGTCACAGCCCCTAAACTTAGGAACCAGCCAACCAAATACAGAACGTGTCATAGGCTAATATTATTATTCTGGGATAAATTTTGAACTATTTAAATAGTATCCGTCCATGGTCTTAAACAGTATTTAGGGAAAATAGAATTTTAAATGAGAGAAAACATGTTTACTATCGTCCTCGTAGATCATGTAGACAAAACTAAGTTGCAATATTGTTGTACGACGTGAGGAGGAAATAATAAAATAATTAAAAAGAAGTAAAAATTTCCGCCCTCGGGTAGCCTTGAACCCGGGATCTTCAAGACAACAAGCGAGCACGATACCACTCGCACACTTTTCCGACGGACTTTACCGCATATTGTTATGGTCCTTAATAGTGCGTATGGTTAAATATTCAATTATTACAGTTAGATCTTGAATATTGATTGTAATGCATATTTTCAAATGTACTTCAAGCAAGTTCACGACCGCTTTGCGTTAATAATGCAAATCGACTGTAAATGTTACCCCGAAACGACAACCGTCCTCCATATTTTATTTCTTAAAACTTGCGCTATTCAAATGCTCCTCCCTGCCGGGTGCGCGCGCATCTTTCTGGCTCCTCATCCGACTGTCCCGAGACACAAGTGTATATTCCAGGTGGCGCTGCTCTCACTAGTTAGATGACGCTTCCATCGCTAGTCAGAGTGATAACTCTCCCTCTTGTTATAGATTTAATCGCTCATGGGCCCTTCGAACTCTTGTTGTCAGGACAGAAATAAAACTACCCGTTTTATTCTTCCTCATGGTTTACGTATGTCAGGACAGAAACAAGACTACAGGTTTTATTCTTCCTCTTTATTCATTCATAATAATATCAGCTCCGCCTTATAACAAGGAACACAGGGGTTTGGCCGAATTCTGTGGTCAAGTTCTGAGAATAAGAATGTTGTCAAGGAACAACACAACATGGGGTAACATATCATCTAACATCCTCCCACCTTTTGATTCTATCGATAACTTATTGGTTTTAAAAGAATCAAAACAACACAACACATCTAAGTTACTCCCCCCTCCCACCATCACGACTCTAATAGTTTTTTTTTGTATTACAGCCTCTGGAAGGTAGATCAGCAGGGTTTTCTTGTGCAGGGATATGGCCCCAGTCACTAGGGTTGGAGTTGGTGCAGATTTCTTTCACCCCGTTCATAACAAATGTTCCCCATTGCCCTTCTCTAGTGATCCAGTGCAAAGCAGTAGTTGAATCTGTCAAATAATACATCCTCATGTCTGTAACATTCAACCCCTTCTTTCCTTGCATGGCTAGACGTACTCCTAATAGGCACGCCAACAATTCCATTCTAGGAATGGTTATACTTTTGAGTGGAGCAACTCTCGACTTTGCTTGTAGAAAACTTACAGTTACTTGCTGTGTATTTTCACATCTCAGGAATACAACCGTTGCATGGAATAATTTTGAAGCATCGCAAAAGATGTGTAAGGAACAGGAGTCAACATTTGCCAGTGAGGTCCATCTAGGGATTCGTACATCCTTCAAAATAGGTGGTTCTTCAACCCATTTCAGAAATTCTGACTTTAATTCTTCTGCTAACTCGCAGTCCCAACTCAACTTGGCCTTCCAGCTTTTTTGCAGGAGTAATTTAGGGAAGAGAGTGACGGGAGAACTGAATCCGATAGGATGGAACATTCTATGCGCCATCGACAAAATAGTCCTCCTAGTTATTACTCCTTCAGGCTTGCTCAATCCATCAATACTGCAGAACAGTTTATCTTCATTCTTGTCCCACAACAGCCCAAGGACTTGTGCCGGTCTTGAGTCTTCTTTGCTTGGTAGTAAGGAAGTGTTCTCTCTACCCCTCAGCTCAAATTTACTTTCAACCATGATCCTGGTAGAATGTCCCACAAATGTCTTAAGTTCCTCTTCTGAATCAACTGATGTGACGCAGTTGTCGACATAAAATGAATCACTCAGTTTCTGCGATACCTCCTTCTGAGATGATTTACATTGATCCAAATGGTGTTGTATGACAGCTCCCAGAAGAATTGGGCTGCAGTTCTCTCCAAAAACTACTCTGCAGTGTCTCATGACTCTTATCTTCTTCTTCTCGAGATTCTCCCACCAAAGAAACCTCAGACAATCTCTGTCCCGATCGTCAACAGAGATTTGAAGAAAAGCCTTCTTGATATCCAAAATCACACCGATCCTCCCTCGACGGAACTTTAGAAGGATTGAGGGGATTAAATCTAACAGATTCGGCCCTTTAGCCAGGCAGTCATTTAATGAAGGCTTTCCCTTCACCGTACAAGAAGCATCAAACACTGGTCTTACACTTGTTGTCGAGTTCTCTTTGAACACCCCACGATGAGATGTCCAGGTCTGTGCACTTCATCTTCTGGAACGATTTGTGTTACTCCTTCCATTAGCCAAGTTTGTAACACTCCATCATAGCACTCAAGTTTCCCAATAGCACAGAGTTTTGAAGTCGTCGAAATCAGTCTCTTCTCTGCTACCCCTCGATTATCAGGTAATTCTTCGACACTATTTATCCAAGGGAACTTCACTTCATATCTTCCCTCAGGATCTCTTTTCACAGTTTCCTTGAAATGGTTTTGTACTGCAGTATCTACCTCTTCCTTTTTTCGCCCTTCACAGGGGTCTGTGATACTCAAGACATCCAAATTCCAAAGGTCCGGTAATCGATAGGTGTGGGTTATGAGCGTAATTTGCATAGTGGCATGGGTTATAGATTCAGTTTCCGTAATAAACTTGCCCATCACAACCATCCCAGTCTCGTTTCCACAGCAGTAAGGCCACACTGCAGTTCCTTTATGGTACCAGTGTACAATTTTCCTAACGCATCTGCTCCTAACAGTATTTCAACAGGTGGCTGTCCAACTCCTAGGTCAGTAGGATGAACTCCCTTCGCTTTCAGTTCTTCAAGCCAGGAACCACCTTTAGGGCGGGCAATACCACCACATATTAGGGGCTGATCCAACATCTGGACCTCACATGAAAAGTCTCCTGTCAAACTCTTCAATCTAATGTTGTAGCGCTTGTGTTCCATTTTTTTTTTTCGTTGAACCTCCCCCCAAACAGTGCATGCACCACGGTTTCAGGCTCAACCGCTCTATATCCCAGTGCCTCCGCAGTTCTCTTCAATATATACGATCTTTGGGAGCCAGTGTCAATAAGTGCCCTTACAGTACGCAATTTTCGTCGTTCTCAAGATACACTAAAAGGGTCTGAAGAACTACTTCTGAATTCGACTGATTTGACGGTGAAATGTTCTGTATTTTCTCCGCTATTTCTTCTGATGCTTGCATCTGCTTGTCTTCCAATTGAGGACATGAAATGGTATGATGCGTCCTGTAACAAACAATGCAACTTACTTTGTGTTTACAATCCCTTGCTCTATGCCCTGACTTCAAGCAGACGAAGCATCCGTTCTTCTTTCTCAAGATATCTTGCTTTTTCTTCAGCGATAATCGTTGTGCCTGGAAGCATTCTTTACTTTAATGAGACTTGTCGCAAAATATACAGACAACTCTAGTGTTCTTGTATTCACAGGAGAGTAGGTCCATTGCAGTTGCAGGGGCTTCGTCCAGGGGCATGTCCTTTTCCCTGTTTCTTTGGACCTTGTCTTCACTTAATTTAAATCCAGCCCTTGCCAGCGAGATTCTTTCTCCATTTTCTACTCTTGCACGATCCATATTTCCTTTATAATCTTCAGAAGTTGAACACTCGGCTTCAAAGTTAGCATTTTCATCCTCCAGCATGAACGAAATGACGGTTTCATCTAGGTTGTGTAGGTCAGCCGCTAACCTCTCAACAGTCGTAAACTTCGTTTTCACAACTTCTCTATCGGGATTTTCCCAGTCAATTTCTTCAAATAACTTGTCGTAATTCTTAGTAAAAATTGTTCTTACTGCTTTGCGGCTTTTCACGGCTGCTATCATCTTGCGAATTTCACTTTTTATGATAATAATGTAAGAATATCGACTTACTGATACCGGCTTTTAATCACGTCGGGGTCGCCACTAAATGTCAGGACAGAAATAAAACTACCCGTTTTATTCTTCCTCTTGGTTTCCGTATGTCAGGACAGAAACAAGACTACAGGTTATATTATTCCTCTTTATTCATTCATAGCTCCACCTTTTATATAGCAACACCTATTGAAGAACATGGCACCATCATGGTACGTCGTAGTACAAGTGTTAGATGATATTTTACCCCATGTTGTGTTGTTCCATGACAACATGCTTATTCTCAGAACTTGACCACAGAATTCGGCCAAACCCCTGTGTTCCTTGTTTGCTATGGGTTCTTCCCTTTTGTCTCTATTTAAAGAGGGGGTCTGTGGTACGGAAGGTCCTTTGGTGGAAGGTCCTTCTTCTGCCGTCTGTTCAACCTCAGGCATATATCTCTCCTTCACTATTGAACTTTCTGTCTCTATTGTCATTGGTTGGTTTTCTTTTTCTTTATTTGTTTTAACTCCTAGTAATGGCATATTCTCCTGTGATATAATAGGATTCTCTTGCTGACAAGATGTTATTATTATTTGGTCCACGTGTCTTGTATGTATCTTTCCACTAACATTTATTTCATAGTGCAGTTTTAGTTTCTTTTTGACTATTCTCCCAATATTCCATTTATTATTATCGTAGAATCTCATTTATACTTTTTCTCCTTTTTTGAATTTTTTATTTATTTATAATTCTTCTCTTTGGTAGTTTATCAATTTTATAGGGTCCCTCTTAACGAGGTCTATTCTTGTCGGATATAGTCTTTTGAACATCAACTCCGCAGGGCTCAGACCTGTGGTGTTGTTTGGCGTTTTACGTACATTGTCAACAATTTTCAAAGCTTATCTTGTAGTGTTCCCTCTTCGTTCAACTTTTTCTCTAGTTTGTACTTAAATGTTTGTACATATCTTTCAGCCTGTCCGTTTGTTGCTGGATTGTATGGTGCTGTAAATTTTGCATGCACTCCATTTTCTTTTTAAAAAATTTGCATTTCTTCCGAATGAAACTGCTTTCCATTGTCTGAAACAACACTGATTGGTAGTCCAAAAGTGGTGAACAGATTTTTTAAATATGTTCACTGCTGTTGCTCCAGTTATTGATGAAGTGGGTATAACTTCCAACCACTTTGTATACGCATCTACTACTACAAGAAAATATTTGTTCATAAAAGGCCCAGCAGAGTTGATATGTATCCTGCTCCAGGGTTCCTTAGGGTATTCCTAATAATGTATTGGTACCTTGGTTGGGTTATTCTTCATAAGGCAGCAAGGTTTACATTCCCTCACCATGTTTCTATGTCATCGTCAGTGTTATTGTAGTTACTTTAGAACTGTGTGTATTTGTAATTGAGATGAGGATCGGGAAGGGGCGGCTATGGCCTTACGTTAGGAATCATCCCGGCATTTACCTTGAGAGAAAGTGGGAAACCACTTCCAGGATGGCTGAGGAGGAAATCAAACCCATCTCTTTTCAGGTTTGCATCGCGAGTCTGAGTGTACCCCGTCCAGCCCTTAGAATCCAGAGACTACTAACTGTAAAAGAATCCTCCGGTGCTCCGGAATTCACGGCAATACGGTGACCGCTGAGAAAAACAAAAGTGTTTTACTTACACCCTTGGACGTGGTACTCATCATATATGTTTATAATTTGTCTGATAAACCGTGTTATTGTAATACCCGTAGTGTATTTTTGTCATTTCAGGCAAGGATTTGGAAGGAGGCGGCCGAGGCACCAAGTTAGGAACCATCCTGGCATTTGCTTGGAGTGGATGTAGTAAACCTAGGAAAATCTCTAGGATGGCTACGTGAGAATCAAACCCACCTCTTAGGCTTGCCTCACGAGGCTGAGTGTGTCCTGTTCCAATCCTCAGATCAGAATTAAATATCTTGGCAGATATGGGAATTGAAAATATATGCTTCCATCGGATATCCTTACTCGAACAATACGACAGTTATACAGAAGAGTGCTAACTTTTCATTACCAAGTGAGGTCTACGAAAGAATGTTTGTAGTTTATTGTGAATATGATAGGACATAATATGGCCATTATGTTCCCAGGATCCCATTTTTATTTAGTATCATTGGTGTACGTGAAAATTGATGATGGGCTAATTTAAATTGATGCAACATCTGTCTTCTCTTCCATCCTCAAAATATGTTGGGGGGCAGGATTTAGTAGAGGGCTTAGCATTTTAAATAGAATTAAGATAATTGAATACTATATATTACCGGTACAATAGATACAGATATAGCGCCAGGAGATGGCAGTTGGGTTTGAACTGCAGAGGTCTTCCAGCTCACTGCGTAACGCGCATTCCAAAAA
Organism: Meconema thalassinum; assembly: GCA_946902985.2. Lineage (NCBI taxonomy): Eukaryota > Metazoa > Arthropoda > Insecta > Orthoptera > Tettigoniidae > Meconema > Meconema thalassinum. Next base: position 186,733,506 of record OX336393.1, read on the forward strand.
CATTCTGTTGGTCACTACTTGCTTCACTCACTCAGCACATTCCTTCTTTCACTGACTGCGTGTCGTCTGCTGCAATAGTAACCATTGGCATGCGGGGAGCGAATATATTTAAGTTTGGAATAGGCGGACCACGCACGCGTACTGCAAGAACCCCCGCACCCTATCGCAGCGTGTTCAACTGCCATCTCCTGCCGCGATGGCAGTATACCGTTTTGTGAGAGATAGACCCTTAATCACAAAACCGTGTTCGTTTCTCTAGATACCTATCCCTTATTTATGAAATAAAAACAACAATGCATTTTCATCAAATGTATTAAACAAGAACAAAATAAATTTACAAAATAAAGGACAGATCAAGGAATTACTGTCTCCCGTGGTGTGTCCCTTTCTTTCAACTTATTTGCTGCTGCCAGCCTGACAGCATTTCCGAGGTTCCACAGTTTCGTAAGTTGTATTTTAATTTACTTACTTTGTCATGGCTCCTACTGAAAAGGATGAAACTCTCATTGCCAGACGTTCTTCCTATAAAGGGCAACTCACCAGATTCAGAAATTTCATCAACAAAATAAATCCCGCCGAGTGTGATTTAGACATCTTGACACAACGCCTTAAGTTGTACGAACGGTCCTATGATTATTACGATCAAATTCAAATCGAGATTGAATCCGCTTGCCCAGAATTTCAATCGGATCGGGACGAGGTCGAACACTTGTACATTGAAGGAATTGCCAAGGCCCACCAACTGATCCGCAGTATCTCAGAACCGGACACTAGGGTCATCAATCCGGCCCAGTTCGCACCCGCTTCAGTTCACAAGGATAAACCGAAACCGTTACTTCCAAAGATAAGCCTACCTCACTTCTCAGGCCAGGAAGGTGAATGGTATTCTTTTTATGAACTTTACTGCTCCCTAATTCATGAAAATACTGACATTCTCGACATTCATAAATTCTACTTCTTGCGCACGTCCTTGGAAGGCGAGGCCTTGGCCTTGGTGGAGTCCCTTCCTCTAAGCGCAGATAACTACCGCATAGCCTTTAATCTCCTTAAAGAGAGATATGGCAATTTACGTTTGTGTGTGGCTCGCCACATCCGCTGTCTGTTCAACCTGCTAGTCGTCAAACCTAATGACGTCACCTCTTTAAGAGACATGTTAGACTCTATTCAATTGCACGTGAGAGCGTTATATCAACTCAAGCAACCAGTCCAAACTTGGGACACTATTCTTATTCATCTAGCTACATCAAGATTCGATTTTTCGACATTAAAGGCTTGGGAGATCGAACTCACTCGCAACGAGGAACATTCGTTTGAACACCTCATCTCGTTTCTCAACAGCCGGTGCCAAGTCCTTACAGCACTCTCATTTCAGTGCTAAAATGTCGAAACGAGTCATAAGTGTCACATTTTTGAGAAAAAACTTGTCTCTTCAAATGGTCATCAGCCCCCATCTGTCGAGAACAAGCAAACCCGTTTTGCTTCTTTCAACCATCCAAGTGAACATATCAGGCCGCTCAACAAATCTTTAAAATGCATGCTCTGCAAAAAGTTGCACATTTTGTACTTGTGCAAATCTTTTAAAGAATTGTCTGTCGAAGATCGAAGGAAGTTTGTCTTCAATAGTAAACATTGCTTCAACTGCTTGTCACCTAAGCATTCTTCTTCAAACTGTACGTCTTCCAACCTCTGTTTCCATTGCAAAAAAAACGCACCATTCTTTATTGCACGTTCATGATCAATCGGGGTCACCAGTACCCGCTTCATTAAACTCCATGCAGAGCAGCTCCGAACAAACTAATGCTTCTTCCTGCATTTCTAACGCCGAAACTTCTCACAGTGCGCAAGCCCTTTTGTCCACTGTACAATTCGAAATCCAAGATAAATTTGGAAATTGGTTTCGAACCCGCGGTCTTCTCGATTCCGCTTCAACTCACAACTTTGTTTCGCAATCGTTAATTAAAAAACTAGGTCTTTTGTCATCGCCTACTTCTATCAATGTATCCGGCATTGACAATTTGAAAACTCAAGCCTTGCTGTCTTCAAAATTGAAAATCAGAGACATTTGTCAAAGAAACACCAATCTTAACTTAAACTGTCTCATTCTTACCAGTATTGGCAAGGAAACTCCTAGCAGCTCTATTAATACTTCCGGTTTAAAGATTCCTTCGCACTTAAGGTTAGCTGATCCTCAGTTTAATGCTCAAAGTCCCATTGATGTACTTTTCAGTGCCAATGTTTTTTGGAATTGCCTCCGTAAACAGGTTCGCAAGTTATCCTCAAACGTGGTCGCCAGAGACACCGATTTTGGTTGGGTTATTACTGGTGAAATCCAACATCCCAGTCTTCAAACCAAATCGCAATGTAATTTTGTTACTGCTGATATAAATCCCCTCTCTGAAAAAGAGAACGCTCATGTTTTCGATCTCGATACTTTTGAAAAACTCTTGCCGAAACGATGTCTCATCGTGAACAACTACGCCACCTTTGTAAGTTTTTTAAATGATTTTGCCTTCTTCCCGCACAAGATGGCAATTCAAGTTCGCCTCGCCTTGTGTTACTTCGTTTACCTTCTCATGTCATTTTTTATAGCAGGTAATTGCTTAAAATTTCTATCGAAAACTATCTTCCCCTTGTGTAAAACCATGGCTATCAGTCACCATCATTTCGCTGTAAGCTATGCTTCACTTCTTTCGCTATTTAGACGGATGGCCACGGCCGGTTCCTTCCCTCTTCCTCACAATTGGAAGCCGCTTTTGAAACCGCTTGAAAATCTGAATTCTCTAGCATCTAGAATAACTATTCTTACGCATAAACTCCTTCTCAGTGTCCCAGCTTCTCTTCTTTTTTCGGAAGAATCAAGCTTTTTTCTGTTGAAAATTGTCGGATTCCATGTTCCTCAAAATTATGCGAAATTGATTTCCTACTTTATTTCATATGTCTCTAAATTGGTTTTTCACGTCCAAGCCACGAATGACTGCATGCCGTCTAACCTGAATATCCGCTTTAAGTCTCAGCTGATTTCACTTGTGTTGTTTGTTTATTTCGAACTGCTTGTTTGTCAAACTTGTTTGTATACAAGCTCGGATAACGCCAAGCTGTCGTTTATTTCCTGTATGCTTGCCAAAGGCCAGAGCAAGTTTTTCTTATCTCAACTCTGGCTGACTGCCAACCATTGTCTCAAGAGTTGCTCCCGTAATCTCGGAAGCCGTTCACCTCATTACCAAAATAAACTTGTTCCGGTCAAGGACTATTTCAGATATTTATATTCCTTATCTCGCTGTACTATGTGGGTCAAGGCCGTGTTTGCCTGCCTCTCCCACTTGCTTACGCTCGTATCCTACAACTGCTTCGATTCTTGTTTCATAACATCGTTGCATATTTTTTACGCGGTCATGTATTGCACCTTGCTTACATATTTTGCTCCTTTATTGTTCATTGTTGAACAAACTTGTTTTTTTCTCGTCGTCACATTCGATGTGGTTTTGTATTTATGCTTGTCATGTCACGTCTCTCGCAGACTTAAGTATTTTTCTGATTAACCCCTTTGATACTTATTATAACTTAAGGTCATTGTTTATGGCTACTAGATTGTTGTTACCTATGGCGTTCTTGCCTTCTATTCGCATAATTCCTTTGTTTATTTGGTATATTCTTATCCTTAATAGATGTACTTGTTTCTATACGCTTTGTTTAAACTTGTTAATTCTCCTTTCGCATCTTATCGCAATCTTTACTAGAGCTATATTTCCCGCAGCTTCTAGCTACTTTGTGATTGAAGGTGTTGTTAATTCTCCTCTTTAACTCCGCTTTCCCATGACACTGATGACCTGCTTCCACTCACACCTGGTCACTTCCTTATAGGCACTTCTCTTTCCGCTCCTCCTCCCCTTTCCAGCTCTTACAGGGATTCTAATTTGCCTATCGTTTGGCGTAAACTTGAAGCCCTTCGCAATTCTTTCTGGAAGAGGTGGAACTTGGAATATTTAAATTCCTTGCAACGGAGACAGAAGTGGTATCTTTCCGGTCCCGACATTAAAGTGGGGGACTTGGTCTTGGTTAGGGATGTCTCTCCTCCCCTGGTCTGGATTTCTGGTAGAGTGACCGAGTGTTATCCTGGAAGGGACGGGAGAGTCAGGGTGGCTAGAATCTTGACCACTAATGGTCAGATCACAAGACCACTTCTCTTCAATTGCTTCATTACCTTTAAATGTTTAATTGTTTTTCCTGCTCTCTGTTGGTGCTTTTCCCTCCCAGTATGGTGTATTCTTGGAATACACGGTACGAGAGAATATAAATTTTAATGCTCTTTTCTTGTTCATTTCTTCCTTTTTTATCAAACACCAACAGTGATCTTCTATTTTCTCTTTGTTGGTCATGTCTCTTATGTTCTTTGTGAGTCTGTTCTAGATATATATCTTCCATGACCCACCTAGCGTCATCTAGCAGCGAATCTCAGAAGCTCCTCAATTCTTCCTGGTGCAAGAGGACTTCCTTATCCATCTGGCCATCAGATCTCGTCGCCATCGCCAGCTATCATCTCTGTGATCAAGCGAACTTCATCTACTCTTTCACCCACCAGGCTGTGCTAGTATCGCCTGCTATCAACTCTTTGAAGACCATTTCCTCAAGAGAATTTAAGTTTACAATATTGGTCATGCTTATATGTATTCCTTTTGTCTCCTACCCCCACTCTTTTCCCTTCCTTGGACCCTCCGCGCTTCGCTGAGTGGGTCTCACTTGTAAGTCGGCAGTTGACTTGGTCAGTCAAGGCTCAACCAGAGCCAGTCTCCTCAAACCAAGAGGCACTCGCTACAATCTACGCCATGTTGGCACATTAGGTATCCGTCAAAGGGAACTTCATCTTCGCCATGCAACAAAGATAAGTACAGACTTAAGGTTTTAACCTCATCTTCATCGGTTTTAATTCTACATACTTCAATGATCATTTTATAGGCAGTGTGAGATTACTTATTTGGGGCAAAAATCATCCTTCGCGGGATTTGCTATGTTGGGCTTTTGTCTGTCTAAGCCAACCTTAATAAAAAGTAGCTTTTCTTAAGCTATTTAAATGAGAAATCTTCTCACCACGTGGGATATTATCTAAATACCCGCTGTCTATAAAATACCAAGCTAGTTCCTCCGCTGGATTAACTTTGGCTCCATTCTTCCATTAGGATCGTTCTGGAACCTTCCAGATCCTGTACTTTATCTACAAGTCTTGCCGTTATGTATTTTTCACTCACTTGTGAGAATACTATTGAAAATTGAAGAATCTTCCTTCTGAATTAAAGCTCAATAGCTAATTTTCTTCCACCGTTGGAATGTTCTATGGCGCATTTAATTGTAATACACAACTTACTCAAGCAATAGACTTTCGCCTATCTGGTGCTACCAGTCCTTTTTCATCATTGCAATAACTTTCTTTGCCATAAACTTTCGTGTTACTACAGTGAACTTTTCATCCATTTAACAGACTATAGTGATAACTAGTGCTTGTTCAACTTTTCTACCGCGTCGCGATCGTCCGTTTACTTTAAATAAGGCCATGAACATTTATCCTAAATCCCAATTGAACTTTCCTAAACCTTCTACTAACAAACCATATTAATAAAATTGTTACTCTAGATCATTTTCAATGAGGTGTCACACTAACGAAGTGCCCTTCCATCTTGCTTGTTTATCATTAATTGATTTCTGCATAACCACGTGTCTTATACACGGTTCAAGCTTACATTGTTTCTCCCTTATAATCAGGGAAAACAATTCTTTCAACTCATTAGTGAGTTATTTCTAGGTCTAACGAAAGGAAAACTGCCCCATTTGTCTCGTGATTCCTACTTGAACATAGGAAGTCTAGAACCTTCCTTTTGACTTTCTCTTCAGGTTTCACAGTAAGTGACCTGCTCTATTTTGCATAGCTATCATAACAGTAATTCTGCATAAATATAAGAAGTTATAGGAACTTCTCTTTCATTCTACCTGTTCTCTTTCTTTGTTATTTTGAAGTTGTAACTTTTTCTAAGACAGGTACTCAGAAATTTTTTATAGTACACACCTTGTACTCTATTTATTGTTAAACTTTAATCACCTTAATTGTCTTTAAATTTTGAATTTTTATCTTCGCTATTTTAAATCCTTGCTAGGATTTTATAAAGGTTTGAAACCTAATAAATTGTTAATTGCCTGGCGCAAACGTTTAATGTTATCTGAGGTCTGTGACCCCAAAATTGTTAACCAAATTGAAAATATATATTTGTTAAAGTTATCAACTTCCTTTGAATTGTTAAATAAACTTAAACTTTCTTTCTTTGACTCATCATTTCTCTGGCACAACAGTTAGGCAAGATCCTGTCTTCCCTGACTCCTCCTAGGTTCATGCCCTCGTTAATACGCAATAAATCTGTTACTATTTGTCTTGTCAGACCATCACCCTTCCCCATAGTAGGCATATGCATGCTTGAGAGGGAATACGCTAAAGCCTTTCTCTGGCAAACCGCCCAAGTCCTAGCTGCGGTTCCCGTCAGCTTCGGCCAGGTCCTTACCCACTTTAGGTATCAGAGAGCGGATTTGCGGTGGCAACCGCCTCTGAGTGCATTTAAAGTTAAATTTATAACTTTACATACATACATACATATATTTATTTGCAGATGTGGACGCTGTCCTTGGTGGCAAATTACAACAACAAAAACACTAAGCAAAATAAATTATTCATACAACTAAAAGATTACATTTTAGATACAAGGAATAATTGGTATAAGAAAATAATAATAATAATAGAAACAAATATAAATTACGAATAAGGATAATTTACACTACTCTTCATTCATGTCATGTCACTGGCTCCTGATCTGGTGCTTTTGTGGGACTCTCCTCCTATTTCTCCATCCTTTTTCTCCAGTCCGAAACCCACCTCCTTTTCTTTATCATCTTCCCTTGGTGGTTAGGTTATTCCTCAGCCAATAATCTACCCAACTTGGACTATTGGTGCAGCAGAAAAGAGGAGAATTTAAGCGTTTGAAATGTGGTGTTACAGGAGACTGATGAAGATCAGATGGGTAGATAGGGTTACAAACGAAGATGTATTAAGACGAGTGGGAGAGGAGAGATGTTTCTGGCGACTGCTAATGAAGAGAAGATATAGGTTGGTAGGACACATACTAAGACACCCAGGAATAGCAAGCTTAGTTATGGAAGGAAGGGTCGAGGACAAAAACTGTAGGGGTAGACCAAGGTTAGAATATGTTAAAACAGATTGCCTCGGATGTAGGGTGTGGTAGCTATGTAGAGATGAAACGATTAGCTCAGGACAGGGAAGCATGGAGGGCTGCATCAAACCAGTCAAAAGACTGAAGACTCAAACAACAACAACAACAACAAATCTATAACATTGGACCGCCGGCTTTACTTCCCCTCCGAAGGAAGGCATACTGAGGGATTTTTAACACTCTTAAAAAATCCGACTTCGGCCAGGTTTGACCCCGCGATCTTGGGCATTGAAGCTCAGCATGCTACCAACTACGCCACCGAAGCCGCTAGAAAATTGGTAGTGTCTATAGGAGTTGTGGCAACTTTCATTCTAATTGTTTCTGTTTTGTTACAAGTTTCAATGTTGTATTCTGATTCTAGTCTCTATGGGCACTGGATAGGATCATTAGCTCATTAGTCTTCTGTTAATGTCACTCCTGTGTCTATCTGACTAACACAGTCAACCTACCGTGTCAAGTTAAAATACTGCACCAATGTATCAAGAAATTCATTGATTTAAAAGAAAACTGACTAGCTGTTGAACACCCATGCTGTCGTTTTGAGTTTTTTAATGTAAATTTGCAGATTTTTCAAAATTTTATTTATCTATTTGTTTATTTATTTAATAAGTTATCCCGTGGATATCTGTATAGAATATGTGAGATGAGACGCGGTTTTCACTGTGAACACTTCGGACATAACAGTGAAAAACTCGAGTAGGCCTACTCGTCACAAGAAGAAATGTACTGTGGGTCAAGGATACATACTGTAGGTAGGCGCTAATGTGGCAAGAAACGTTTCACTTGGCACATAAAGCAATGAGCTGTGGGTAGTATCTGCACGCACCCGCTATGGGGCAAATAGCGCAGCATTGCGCGCGTCATCTTAAATAAGTTACCGGTATTAACCTTACCATCATTTGTTCCCATTGATACGTGATTAAAATCGCGCCTCCGGAGAATGAATCGTGAACTAACAATTATGAGAAAGCTGCCTGGTCCAGACACTCTTATTGACTTCACGTAATCTGCTATCGACTTGCCTAAACTAACTGAACTCGCCCCAAAGATTTTTTGAACACGCAAATCTTTGAAAAGCCTCGCAACGTATTTTGTATTTTCGTCTGCAAGTAGTGCTCTTAGATGAAACACCATATCGGTGGATATTAATACCCCCTCCCCTTTATTACACAAGTATTAGGATGACAAAATTCTAAAGCCATGATAATCTAAAACCACAAGATGGCGGCTGGAATTCCCAAAGTTCATGTGAGTCACGAGGAGTTTCCCAAGACAGCATCAGGGATTCCGCAAGGTCACATGACATCACGAGGATTTTCCCAAGATGGTGGCCAACTCCCCCTTATCCCCCTATGACTATTACAGTTTTATTTGGTCCACCTCCACTAGTCATCAACTTGCCTTTTATCGCGCCTGTCACAACCAGTGCTTCCATCTTCTCTGGAACAGAGGCATCTGATGACGTTACACGCTGCATCGCTTTCCTCAACATAACTTGATCTGCGTCACGTCTCAGTTCAGGTCTATTCTCACGTCTGCTATTGCGATAAGACGTGTCATGAGAGTAGGATATAAAGGCCGGTTCTGGCACAATGGCTAATGGGCAAGATGGCTGCCACGCGCAACTGCCCTTTGTTATTCTTATTGAGGGGTCAGTCATAGCTGGCGCAGTGGCTAATGGGCAAAATGGCTGCCACGCTGTCACAGGGGGAGTTCGATAATGTAGTCGCTAAATGGAATATTTATTGTTTTTATTATTATTATTATTTTTATTATTATTATTATTAATATTATTATAATTAGGTAATTATTGATTGATAGCTTGCCACGGTGGGTGAGTGGTTATCGTGTCGGACTACCAACCCCAAGCTTGCAGGTTCGCTCTTGGTCGTGGTAAGTGATTTTTGAAAGGTGGCAAAAATTAAGACACGCATGTCATACAATGTTGGCATGTAAAAGAACCCAGGGAGAGGTCGGCCGTGAAGTTGCTAAATTGAATAATTATTAATATTATTATTATTATTATTATTATTATTATTATTAGGTAATTATTGATTGATCATGTACATTCAAGACCAGCCTTATATTGTCCACCTCTTGGTGTAGTGGCTAGCATTCTTGGCTATTACTGTGGAGGCTCGGGTTCGAGTCCTGGCTCTGTCAAGAAATTTAATTCTAGGCTGAGGGTTGGAATGGGGTACACTCAACCTTGTGAGGCAAAACTGACAGGAGCTGGCTTTTGATTCATACCGCAGCCATTCTGCCTAACCCAACTTCACCTAACCTAACCTAACCTAACCTAACTTCTAAGTCAGAATGTACAATACATTTATTGTTTTTTATACCCTCATAAATTAGATATAGAGAAAGTCCACCACGATCTAGATCCTCGAGCACACCTCTCTGACATATATCATTAAAACGTGTAGAAAGGAATGTCTGAAAATTTTCACTAACACATAATACACGTTCACGGAAAAGAGTATGCATTGGTAATTCAGTGAGCTTTTTTCTCTCAAATCAACAGTTCTGCCCCCCCATAGCATTGAGAATATTTATTGTAGTAGCCTATAAAGAAACAAAAAAATCATATCTATTACAGTTTAGCTATAAGTGACCAGAACCACTATAACATTTTATTCTAATAAGGAGATTTCCATAATGATAAGAAAAAAATGCTTACCATAATGATGGATTGTGTATGTAAACGTCTTTTGCTGCTTGATGCCACTACTAAACTGATACTCATACAACAGACAAGTGAGTTCATGTTTCGCTGACGTAATCGTATGTTCCCACGCACTTCCTTTGTGTTGCACGCCCCGTAGTGGCTAAATTTGAAACTAAATGAAATGATTTGCTGATGTAATCGTATGTTCCCCCGCACGCACACGCAGGCCCAAACAGAGATCAATCAAAAGGGGTCAAACAACAGGGGTCAATCAAAGGTTAAGTTAAGCTACGGCAGCCATTTTGGAACTTTTTGATCACACCTCGTAGGGTTAGGTTAGGTTGAGTTAAGCTACGACCGCCATGTTGGAACTTTATGATCACACCTCATAGGTTTAGGTTAGGTTAGGTTAGGCTAGGTTCAGTTAGGCTATGACCACTATCTTGACAATTTTTTGATCGCACATCGTAGGTATAGGTTAAGATAGGTTAGGTTAAGTTAACCTACAGCCGCCATTTTGGAACTTTTTGATCACACTTTGTAGGTTAGGTAAGGTTAGGCTAGGCTAAGTTTGGTTAAGTCGCAACCACCTTTTTGGAACTTTTTGATCACACCTCGTACGTTAGGTTAGGTTAGGCTACGGCCGCCATCTTGTTAGGTTAGGCTAGGTTAAGTTAAGCTACGGCCGCCATCTTGTTAGGTTAGGCTAGGTTAAGTTAAGCTACGGCCGTTATCTTGTGTGGAGGAAAGTGGAGGTGGAGGCATTAGAACCCCTGCTAACACACTACTGCACAGTTTTTGTCCTAGGCACCTACAATTTATTTTTGGGGTAGAGGGGGGTAAAGGTCTTTCATTTACGTTAAACAAACTTTTTTTGTAAAATTCTTAGTTTCCAAAATATAGGCAATTTTGAAAATTGACCTTTTTTGGGAAAAATTGAAAATGTGTTAAGTATTGTTCTAACGTTAAATGACTTAGAGAAAATGTGTTTGAGTCTATATATGACTTTTTAGAATGATTGGTTTTCAAAATATCGTCTACTTTAAAAATTGAACCTTTTTGGATTTTGTCCCAGAGACCTGGGACTTGGTTTTTTTGGGTAGAGGGGGGTAAATACCTGTCATTTATGTCACTTTCTTTTTGTAAATTTCATAGTTTACAAAATATATAGCCCCATTTTTATAAATGAACATTTTTTTGGAAAAATGTCAAAAATTCCTTTTTTTGTTCTAACGATTAAGGACATAAAAGCCATTGGTTTGAGTCTATGTATGACTTTTTAGGATGAGTAGTTTTCATAATATAGCCTACTTTCCAAATATTTTTTGGAACAATTTAAAGAATATAATATTTTTTGACTGAGAGTGGGATTGACTTAGGTGTTGTAGTTAGCATATGATTTTATATGATTTTTAGATTAAACATATAGCCTACTGTCCCAATTTACCTTTTTTGAAAAATTTGAAATGTAAAATGTTTTTGACTAGGCGTGGAATGGAGTTGAGAGGCAATCATTAACCTTAGAGTAAGTAGTTTGGATTCTTGGAATTTAAGTGTGTTGTTGTTGCTTACAAACATGGCGGTAAGCATTATGCTATCATAAAAAGGGTTGAGATACTTTCCAAGAACAAGAGAAATATCCTCTAAATACATTGACAAAGATTACTTGTCAAATAAGCCATTACAAAATAGGGTACCACAAAATAACTTGTCAAATAAGCCATTACAAATAGGGTACCACTTTTACACCGCCACTTTTTGCATCCACTTTTGCACCCACTTTGAACCCACTTTGCACCCACTTTGCACCCTCTTTGCACCCTCTTTGCACCCACTTTTCACTCACTTTTAAATCTACTTTGCACACACTTTGCACCCGAACATTACATCGTCTGACATAATAAAAAAAAATAGGCATGTTGTCGAGACCGAGATAAGAGCGGGGGAAATGAATTTATAGTGATAGGATCGGAAAACCCATTATCACTTCAGTAGTGACATCGAGCAAAAATTTTAAATAAAAATAAAAGAAATATCGTGTTTCTGACAGAGTGGGATGGACATAGTTATAAGAGTTGAGTGTTGATAATTAATCTAAATGTACTCTGGAATTCATGGAATCTTAGTGTGTTGTTGTTGTTGTTGTTGCTTACAAACAGGTATGGTCACGTCAGGTGAGGTTAGCTGGGATTAGATTAAAACATTTCTGGATTTTGTCCCAGAGATCTGGGGACTTGGTTTGTGGGTAGAGGGGGGGGGGGGGTAAATACCTGTCATTTATGTCAAACACACTTTTTGTAAAATTCCTAGTTTCCAATATATGGCCCATTTTTTTAAATTAACAATTTTTGGAAACAATGTCAAAAATACCATATTTTGTTCTAACGATTAAGGATATAAAAGCCATTGGTTTGAGTCTATATATGATTTTATAGAATGATTAATTTTCAAAATATAGCATTCTTTGCAAATCTTTTTTAGAAAAATTTAAAAAATATATAATATTTGTCGACTAAGAATGGGATAAACGTAGGTGTTAGAGTTAACATATGACTTTATATGATTTTTTTTTATGTTTAAACATATAGTCTACTTTCCCAATTCACATTTTTTTTGGAAAAATAAAAATAATAATGTTCTTGACTAGGCATGGGATAGAGGTAAGAGTACGAGTTGAGAGTACCTTAGAGTACTTTAGATTTTTTTGAAAGTTTAGTGTGTTGTTGCTTCCAAACATGGCAGTAAGCATTATGTTGTGATAAAATGGACAGATGTACTTTCCAAGACCAAGCGAAAAATCCACTAAATGCATTGACAAAATAACTTGTCAAATAAGCCAACACAAAATGCCCAACATAAGACCCCACACATAAACTAATACATAAGCTAATTTGTAAAATGTTAAGCACTTGCATGGTATTACATTTTAGGTAATGCATGCGAAACATGAACTCACTTGTCTGTTGTATGGAAAGGACTCGTCAACAATGACCTGTCAACAATGGACACTGCTTGCACATATTAATTACTACCCACCTCTCTCCACTCCTAATGCAAAATGAACATGTTAAACACAAATTGGAAAAATCCATGTTTCCATATTGACAAATAGAAAAAAACAACATTAAACTGAAATTTTAAAAACTGTAAATGGGAATTTGGTAAATCAACAAATGTGAAAACAAAAAATTGGAAAATCCATTGAAAAAACTTTAAACTAAGAGTTTAGTGCTTTTCAGTCGGTCAACACGAATGTACCCAAAAGAGATGGGTTATGCCCTAATCCTGAAATAAATTACATGAGATTAATAAAACACTAGGATGACCAGTTTCGATCGTCAAGCGATCATCATCAGATCCATTACACTTAGGCTACAAAATCTATGTTTGAAATACAGGTGAAAATATTTACAATATGTACAATTATTTAATTGCAGTATTGGTACTGCAACTGTCAGTGTATGCTAAATGCAGTATACATGTTAGGTGAAATGCTAAATGGTGATAGCTATCCATAGATTGTACTTTAGAGAGATTATATGGTTGTAAACTATGGTTAAACTATAAAATTTTAGGCTAACTACTTATCTGATTGTCTTCCGTACAACAGCTACTCGCAGTTTTCGTGCTCACTGGAACTCACTGTGCGGTCGACTGCGGTGGTTAACTTAACGACTGGTTTTTCCCTGCTTTCTCCCCCCTGCCCCTACGTGCTGTGGGGAGTGATAGCGATGTGTTTATGTGAGGTGTTGCCAACCTAGATAAGATGTATGTTATTGAATGAGGTGGGTCTACAACTATTAAAGACCGTGGATTAGCCCTCGCCACGCGTGGAGCATAACCCATTCGAACTAAGCGTTGACGGTCTTATGAGGACGTCCCGGCACCTTTAATACTGCCGCGAATATGGGCCTTGGTTTATTGCAGAAGAAAAGTACATCGTACACCTGATCCAGATAACATTTACCTATTAAAAAAAACTAATTTCCCCCTTTTTTATCTAGCCCTGCTGTGTCGCTAAATTGTGTTTTGTTTCCGACAGGGTGTGTTTTTAGTAGCGTGAAGAGGGGTGAGCTCTCCATGAACGTGTGTTCATTTAGATTGTTGGGATTGTTTCGTTTGGCTGGTGTATCTCGATTGCTTCCTTTATGTCAAGAGCTCTGCCTTTCGATTCGTGATGGATTATTTTAAGGTCCGACTCTATGTTGGTAAAGCTGTGCCCTGCGTCACACATATGTTCGCACACGGCTGAATGTGTTCCGTATCTTATCGCATTCCTATGTTCATTATAACGCGTGTCTAGTCGCCTTCCACTCTGCCCGATGTAATTAGCTTGACAATCGGTGTCTTGGGCACGTTATAGAATATACCCCTGACCTTGAATACGGGTCACGTTTATTTAGATTACTATTTAGGAGGTGCCTAGCGGTTGTGTTTTTCGTCGTGAAAGCTATCTTTATGCCTTGCTTTTTGAATAGGTTAGTGATTTTATATGTATTCGCATTCACATAGTTGAAACGCGCAAATTTTTTCTCATTACTGTCCGGTTTGGGAATCGTTTTATCTTTATTTTTATGTTTGGCTATAATTTGATTTATTTTGCTTGGCGGGAAGTTGTTTTCCTTTGCTATTTGCTTAATAGTTCTTATTTCCTTATTATAGTTGTCTTTTGACATGGGTATGTTTAAAGCCCTGTGCACCATTGAATTGAAACCCGCTAGTTTGTGCGTACTGGGGTGATTAGACTGATTGTCGATTGCATGCGAGGTTTGTGTTGCTTTCCGGAATATGGAATATGAAAGGTCGTTGTCTTTACGTTCAATAGTTATATCGAGATAATTTATTTTCCGGTCTATTTCGGATTCCTTAGTGAATTTGATAGAGTGATGAAGGCTATTAATGGATTGGAGAATTGTTTCTTCGCTTGTTAGTTCAGTATCGTGGATGCAAATTACATCCTCTACGTATCTTTTCCGTATTACTATTCCCTTTGTTGAAGTCTCTTCTAAGAACGCATTTTCTAGTGCATTGATGAAGATGTCTGCGATTAACCCACTTAGTGGCGATCCCATTGCTAGGCCTTCTCTCTGTGTGTATATTTTATTGTCGAATTGAAACACGTTTTGGGTGAGAACGACCCTCAGTAATCTCACAATCTCTTCAATTTCTTTTACCGAATTCTTGGATTTTAAGTTGTTTTCGATAGTGTTGATTGCTTCAATAATCGGAATATTGGTGTATGTGTTAGTTACGTCGAAGGATACTAGCCTGAAGCTAGGTTTCATTTGTAGGGTGTTCAATGCTGTTACTAGTTCTGTTGTGTTCTTTACAGAGTTGTTTTTGTCGTTGGAAAGACGGCATTTAAAGATTTTTAGTAACTCTTTGCTGATTTTGTAATTAGGGGCATTCCTACAATTGACTATTGGTCTCATTGGGCATTCCTTTTTGTGTATTTTTGGTTGACCCCTCAATGACGGTATTTTCGGGTTCATGTTTATTAGTTTTGATTTTTCGGCTTTGGTCAGTATGTATTCTGTTTCTTTTAGCGCACTTTTTATTTGTTTTTGGAATTTGTTGGTGGGGTCTTTTGTTAATTCCTTGATTTCGTTGTTGTTTAGGAATTCGACTGTTTTTTCAATGTATTCTGTTTTGTTCAAAATTACTGTAGTGTTTCCCTTATCTGCTTTTGTGATGATTAAGTCATGTTCGTTTATTTTTTGTTTCATCGACTTTATTTCTTTGAGTTGTTTGTTGTTTTGAATGTTATTGCTATCGCCCTCTCGTTTGAGGATTTTTTTTGGCTTCGTTGGTGGCGAGAATTTTGGTTAATTCCCTGTTTTCTGCTCTTTTATATTGTGGTTCGTGTGTGCGTCTGTGCAGTTGTATTTCAAACCTTTGTCTAACATATTCATTTCACCTTGAGAAAAGGTTACGTTCGTTCTGTTGTTTACTCTGCTGTGGAAATTGAATTCATTGTTATTCGTGTGTTGTTCGTTAGATTGATGGTTCTGTGTTTCTCCTAGTTTTCTTAATTTATTTTCTAGCGTTTCATGCTTCCTCGTTGCTCTGATTTTGATGGTGTCATGTAGGTGCTCGGTGAAGCTGTCCATTGGGCTGCGTGCCAGAAATTACTTAGTTGCAATTGAATGTCGTACAATTGTTGGTTAATTTTTTGCTTTCTTATGTATGCAAATCTTAATTCGTTTTTTATCCAAAGCGCTTTGGCTTGTTTGGTTGAAATGATCGAGGCTGGTGTGTTCGGTACGGTTTTAATTGGCACGTATTTAGGGGTGAGGTTTAGTTCTATACATTTTTTGTTGAACCAAATTGACTTGTCTAAATTCATGAGTTTAAGCCTGAGTGATTTGAATTTCTTGGCTTCACGATTTGCCTGACTAGCCGTGAACATTGTGGTGTTTGAAGCCATATTTTCAGTGTTGCCTTAGTAAACAAGAGTTTAGTGCTTTTCAGTCGGTCAACACAAATGTACCCAATGGCTTCAAACACCACAATTTTATGAACTGTAAATGGGAAATTGTGAAATTGATAAATGTGTAAACAACAAAATGCAAAATCCATGTTTCCATATTATGAAATTGAAAAACTTAAAACTGACATTAAAAAAACTGAAAATGTGAAATTGGAAAATTGACATAGGCCTATGTGTAAACAACAAAATGAAAAAAATCCGGTTGGGGTAGTGATCATGTTGTACAGTAACATATAAGACTAGCATAAGGATAGTTGCATGACATGTAATACACAAATTGTAAAAAATCCATGTTTCCTTATTGACAAATAGAAAAAAACATTAAACTGAAATTTAAAAAACTGTAAATGTGAATTTGGTAAATTGACAAATGTGAAAACAACAAATTGGAAAATCCATGTGTCTATATCATGAAATTGAAAAACTTTAAACTGACATTTTAAGAACTGTAAATGGGAAATTGTGAAATTAATAAATGTGTAAACAACAAAATGCATAATCCATGTTTCCATATTATGAAATTGAAAAACTAAAAAATCACATAAAAAACTGAAAATGGGAAATTGGAAAATTGACATATGTGTAAACAACAAAATGAAAAAAATATCCGTTTGGGGTAGTGATCATGTTGTACAGTACAGTAACCTATAAGACTAGCATAAAAATAGTTGCATGTAACTTATATACTTTGTGTATGTGCATTAGCCTTTGGATTAGCTTAATTTAGGTTTGGTAAAGTTAGGTTTAATGAGGTTAGGTATGTGACCTTGTAGTTTACTCTTTTAGGAAAATGTAAAAAGAATAAAATCTAAAAATCAAAAAATCTTAAATTTAAATGTAAAATCTAAAAAATAGGAAAATGTAAAATTAAAACAAATCTAAAATCTAAAATGTTAAAATGTAAAATCTAAAATCTTTAAATGAGGTTTCTGCGGGTTATGACAACACGTTGATGATTTAGTCCATGTTGATGTGTGGTATCCAATTATTGCTGACATTGCATGATCATCACCCATTGTCTTGATCAACACCTGGGGTTTCAAATTACTGCAGCGTTAGTCATAGCAATAGAACTGTGCGCTCTCTGCCATGTCAGCAACATGACACTGGACGGAACACCTGTGTAATAACCAATGACTGCTAACTTTGTATAATCATCACCCATTGTCTTGATGAACACCGGTGGGGTGGGGGTTCAAATTACTGCAGCGTTAGTCATAGCAACAGAACTGTGCGGTCTCTGCCATGTCTGTGATATGACACAGGAAATAACAAGACGTCTTACTGTGCATACCATCTCCTCAGTTTTAACATCTTAAGAACAAGTATAGATCCCTTGACCTTCTCTCAAATGGCATGTGCCTCGTGTACTAGGGTGTGTGCATTAGCCCTAACCTAACGTTACGTACGAACTAAAAAGAATGTGACTTGTTAGCTCTTATCATGCACGTGCACAGGTGAACACTTGTGTGTTAGGTAATATTACACATGAACTTGCATTTTCTCACGTAAGTGCATTTCTCTGTTCCACAAGATACAAATTTGATTACTGGATTGTATCCTGCACTGTTTATGCGATATAGCTTTGCCAGGTAGTACTCTACATATAGCAATTTTACCACTGCTCTACCTACGCCTTTTGCTCTTTTGGCTTTCTTACAGTCTAGTGTGTGATAGACAGCATTAACTGTATATCAAACCCAGTTCACCTTTGTATTTGTTATCCAAGTAATAATTTGAAAAAGACACAAATGTAATCAGTTTTAAACGCTATCTCTGTTTTGTTTTTGTTTAATATGTTTATGACATGCAAATTAACCTGAAATCGAACCCCTGGTGAAAGGCTAACAGCTTAACCACTGCACCACCATGCCCTTGTTTCTTAGTTCAACTCGTTCTAGGCCTCAGACCTGGAAATCGAGTTAAGACCACCAGTACAAGAGCTAAAAGTGCTTACCACTGCAACACAAAAAAATGGATAGCTGGTAACATTAGACAACCAGAAATGATTATATTTCTGTTAGCAATGCATTTTGTCAACAGCCTACTGTCTGAGCACTGACAGCAACACAGTTTAGTTTAGAACAAGCGAGTGTGTGTGTGTGTGTATAGATTATTTGCCTCAAGTATTTAAAGCTTGTTGTGTGTAGCGACCATTTTGTCTCGGTAACCACTGAGCATTTTTGTGTTTTAGCTATCATCTTTAACCAATCAATTAAAGATTGTCAACTCTTAATTCTTGATAAATCAGAGTTTGCGTACACCGTTTCTCATTTAATAACCAATACTCTCTCTATACTGCAGTTTGATCTGAAAACAAGTTTCAATGGTAAAAGACTTGTCAGTCACCATACATGTAGCCTACATTAATTCTTTCTCTACCTAGCTATGTTTCATCACGCATGGTAAACATCTCACATGTTCGTATCCGATTATTAGTTTATAAAATCTCAGGTCGATGACCTTGATGTATTGGGTATTTTGGGTAAATGCATTGGCCATGGGGAAAGGGTTGACCATTCTAAGTCCTATGACACCTCATATGTTGATATTCGATTAATAGTTTATAAAATCTTAGGTCAATGACCTTGCTGTTTTGGATTTTTGGGGGGTAAATTCATTGGTCATGGGAAAGGGTTAACCATACTAAGTCCTATGACACCTCACTTGATCCTCTCCAATGATTAGTTTATAAAATCATAGGTCAATGACCATGCTGTATTAGATCTTTTGGGTAAATTCGTTGGTCATGGTAAAGGGTTGACCATCCTGAGTCCCATGACACCTCACTTGACTCTCTCTGATTATTAGTTAGCGAGATATTAACAAAAGTGTAGTTAGGCCCTTTTGACAAAAAATAAATAATACATTCAAAAACAGAATGTCACCTCAAGTCCAGCGATCTCTCATACAAGTCCCTAGCCTTATTAGTTCATGAGATATTAAAAAGCTAATGACCTATTAGTTTTGGATCTTTTGGTAATTTAAAAAAAATAACTCATTAATAAAGCTGTATTCAAAAAGCCCGCCCTCTTACAAAAACCCAAGTGCACATGTGTAAAAACAAAAAAAAACATGTTACTTCATAGTAGCTATCGGCTCTTCGCTAGCATTTCATGTGGAACAACGTTTAATTTCATCATAGCATTAGGGACCAGTCCAAAGGGACCGGTCTAAAGGAATTAGTCAAAAAGGACCCGTCAACAAGGACCCTTCCACAGGGGCTCGTCCACAAGGACCCGTCAACAAGGACTCGTCAACAATGACCCGTCACCAATGACCCATCCACAGGGACCCGTCCACAGGGACTCGTCCACAAGGACTCGTCAACAATGACCCGTCCACAGGGGCCTGCGTGTGCGTGCGGGGGAACATACGGTTACATCAGCAAATCATTTCATTTAGTTTCAAATTTAGCCACTACGGCGCGTGCAACACACAGGAAGTGCGTGGGAACATACGATTACGTCAGCGAAACATGAACTCACTTGTCTGTTGTATGAGTATCAGTTTAGTAGTGGCATCAAGCAGAAAAAGACGTTTACTTACACAATCCATCATTATGGTAAGCATTTTTTTCTTATCATTATGGAAATCTCCTTATTAGAATAAAATGTTATAATGGTTCTGGTCACTCATAAGTAGGGGGGCAGTAGGGGTTCCAAGCCACCCGGCGTTGCTCGGGCGGCGTTCATATTAAATAATTAATAACTCTCGAACCCGTGGTCGGAGATTCACGAATGAGGTGTCGTTGGACCCGGGTTGACGCCCTTTTCCAATGGACCACTCATGTCAACCCCTAAATAAAACCTACCCCTACTAGGGGGTGAAATTGTAATTTTTTTAGTGAAAGTCTCTTTTCAAATGCGACATGTATAAAGTGCGCTGCTAAAATGAACTTAAACGTTGTTGCTCATATCGCGCATGCGTTTTTCTGGCTGCCGCTATGGATGAACATTTTTGTTTTTGTTTTGTACGCATGCGCACTTGGGATTTTTGTAAGAGGGCGAGTCTCTTTGAAAAAAAAATGATTGATAAGAAGGGGTTTTGGTGGTGAGGAGAGAACCAGATAGTCGCCTACTTTCCTACGAAGTTTGCTGATATCTCTCGAACGCAATGTCGGATTTGGACGTGTGACGTGTCAAATCGCTTGTATCGAAGCCCTATACATGTTATTAATAGGTTAAAGTTTTGAGAATGAGGGAAACAGGCTTTTTGGGGGTAAAACCGTGATTTTAGACTTTTTCCGATATTTCACGAATGCCTGGTCGGATTTGGTCCTCTGACGTGTCAAATGGCTTGTCTAGAAACTCTGTTTATTTTGGTAATAGGTTAAAGTTTTTGAGAATGAGGGAAACAGAATGTTTTGGGGTAAAACCGTGATTTTAAACTTTTTGCTATATTTCGCGAACCAATTATGCTAGAGGCGTGTACGAGGGGTCCAAAGACTCAACAAAAAACTGTTTCCTTTAAATACATTAATGGATATGTTGTTGGCTTTCTCAAATTGTTGTTGTTGTTGTTTTCTGCCAACAGGTGCTTACTGCGTATGACAAAGCTGTACACTCGTGGGTTAGACAGCCTTTCTTGCTAAAGGTCTCCTATATACCCTAAACATGGCTATACATGTTAGTTCTGAAAATTTAGTGGTTAATTGTATATTGGGTTTTAAATAGAGAACTTATACAAGCACGTCTTGCATGCGGTTAAACTTCACAAGTGTCACATGCAACACGCAAAATATGTTTCCGCTACCTAGCGGTAAATATGAGCACTACCTGTACTACTAGCATTCTACCCAGCGGAGAATATGAACACTTACTAGTAATATCCAAAGTGAGCTGAGGTTAGGTTAGGTAAAGTTAGGTTAGCCATCAAAATAAGTTACCAAAATAAGCCATCAAAAATAATTGGTTTTTTACCCCTGAGGTCTTGGGTTCCAACTCGACTATGCACAGAATTTAATTAACATCTGAGAGTTGAAAGGTTAGGTTAGGTTAGGCTGCTAAAAGTTAGGTTAAGTTAGGTTAGTGAGCTGAGGTTAAGTCTTTAAATATTCACTATCTTTCAACTACTTTCCAACACCAAGAAAAAAATCCACTAAGTACATTGACACAAATAACTTGTCAAATAAGCCAATACAAAAGCCAATACTAAAGCCAAATAAAAAACAACACAAAAAGCCAACACAAAAAGCCAACACAAAAGCCAACACAAAAAGCCAACGCAAAAAGCCAACACAAAAAGCCAACACAAAAGCTAACGCAAAAAGCCAACACGAAAAGCCAACACAAAAGCCAACACAAAAAGCCAACACGAAAAGCCAACACAAAAAGCCAACACAAAAAGCCAACACAAAAAGCCAACACATAAGCCAATATATAAGCTTATGGTAGGTCACTCCATCAGCAAAACAGTTGTATCCTTTGTAGTGTGAACATCGTACTGACAGGTCAGTTACTACTATGGAACTTATTACAACCAACAAAGGTAGGCTACGTGCACTCTATCAAGGCTACTCTTATAACTATAATCGCCAGAATGTGAATGGAATAATATTCTGGCGATGCTCAAAAGAGAGGTCAACAAAATGTCGAGGCAATCTGAAAAGTAAAAATGGAAAAGTTTTAAGTGTGAGTGTTCATCAATGTAGTGCTCTAAACGAACCACGCTTGCTGTTTACAAACAATTATCAAAATGCTAAAAAGCAAGTTCAAGAAAACGATATTGCGGCTAAAAATAGTGCAGTTTTTGTTCAAAAGGACTTATCATGTCCTCAAAACGTCATGTTAGGACAGTTGTCAATGTCCAAGAAACCTTCAACACTATCAAAATCAACTCAGACCATAAATGAAGTGGTATTGCAAGAGGATCAAAAAGGACTATATAGTAACAGTGATGATGGTCATGATGATAATGGTGATCATGATGATGATAATGATGATGATGATAATGATCATGATAATGGTAATGCTTTGTTTACACCTAAAAATCCATTTGTTAAATTTGTATACTGGAACAAACCCAGTAAGCTAATTCAACGGCTTCGACAATTGCATGCTTTACAACAAGCTGGGCATACCGGTCACGATTGGGAAATCAAAGAAATTGAACAAGAGCTTCGTCGTGCTGAAATTATTGTGTAATGGGTCTACCACTTTGCGACCACTTTTACCCCCAACTCTTGTTTCTAATATTTGCTTATTTGCTTCCACTTTTACCTGAACTCTTTGGATCCATATTTGATCTCACATTAAACTATTATTCTTATTACCAAGTTAACTTTACTAGAGCTTAGTCTATGCTTGACAGTTGATATGGAAGTATCAGTGACTAGGTATGGTAAGCCTTACGCATACTATAAAGGATATTCATATATTGTGAAACGAACCAATAAAAATGGAACTGTTATTTGGCGTTGTTCAAAGCAACGTTCCAAACATTGTCGTGGTGACCTAGAAAGTAAAAATAGTGAGGTTTTAAGTGTCAGTGATCATCAATGTAGTGTACTGCATGAAACACAGTTGCCGTCGACAAAAAATCAAGAAAACCATATTGCTACTCAAAATAGTGCATTGTTTAATGAGCAACGTTTAACCCCTGTTCTAAAAGTTATTTTTAATCCATCTTCCACGTCGAAAAAGCCATCAACATCACAAACTATGCAAGATGTAGTGTTGTTGTTGTCGTCGTTTTAAAGAGTGGAACAACTAGGTCATCTGCTCTTGATATGCAAGGGGATCAAAGTGACTAAATAGTAATAACAATAAGGATTTTATGCCTATACAACCATTGCGGCTTCCCCACTTTTCGAAAACAACATTGAATGGACATTGCTATAAAATAATCTACAACAAACCTTGTGTTTAAAACTATAACAGACTATTGTAAAGTGAGAAAGGCTTGTATTCAGTGTGCATTTATTGTCAAAATCATGTATACTTTGCAATGTTAAATATACTAACTTTGTATAAAATAATACAACATTGTAACATCATTTTGCATTTATTTACATACTTTATATACATTTCCTGTTTTTTTTTGTTTCATCATAATATTTTTAAAGACAACACTAAACACTAAAGCATTACTATTCTATACACATATTTTCTTTCTTTTTCAGTAAATTGTCATTACTTATATTTTCCATTATTATTTCACATTTTTTATTTATTTAATTAAAACGAACCATGCACCTATTGTTTTTAAAACCTTTTAAAACCACGTTAACGTTAATTGGCATTAATATATCAAAACACCATTAAAAATAAACTGTATGTTGGCACTAACAGTAACCCATGTAGTTATTTTCTTTTTATAAAGCTACAGTCATTTACACCCCCCCCCCCCTTTAACCAATATATAAACAAAAATGAATGTCATGTCATTTTGTTCACATTAACATGTTCAAACCTGTGGATATTCGTTGAGTCCATAGGGATCCACCCATATTTTTTTATTTTATTTTTAGAAAATCCAACATGGCCTTGTACTTTTCCCAGTCAACAACAACAACAACAACATAGCCATTAATCAAGAAAGCAATCATTGTCCCAGTCATGTACAGGTAATGAATTTTTTTTTGTCTACGAGTTTTCAGTAGTGGTAAAATGGAATAGCATTTTTAAGTTAGACTTACCTGAGTTTCAAACAGTTCACTCGTTGGCAGTGGTTTCGCTTTAGTGCGTTTCGGGTTTTTTCAGCAACTGCTACGGCGGTAAGGCTTTTCTTTCCAAGTTTCTAAAAATAAATAAAATAAACCGCTATAAATACCTAAATTCATGTTAATACATGCATTTCATAATATAAAACATAAAACAAAAAATGAAACAAGTTAGTTTAAAAAAATCATCTCACCTTTACTTGCAGTGGCTTGTTGCTGTTTCCTTCTAGTGGGCTCAAAAGTGCAATGGTTTCTTCTCTCTCAGTCATGTAAAGTATACCGGTTATCTGCAAACAAATAAATAAATAAAATCATTAATTTCACGCAACGCAATGTGTTCAAAGGTAGTCACCTAAGTGAGAGTGGAAATGATAGCGACATGTCTTTATATATGTTACATTGCATGCATAATCATTTTTTTCCACGCTTTGAACATCCTGTTATCGGTCACGTAGACAGCTAACACCCAAAGTGAACACCTGTGCCGGAACAAATTTCACATGAACTTGCATTTTGTCACGTACGAAGAAAAACAGGATGTAACTTGTTTAGCGTACATGCCATCTCACACGTGTATGCATGCATTTCGCTCTTCCCTGCCACCACGATGGTCAGATTATTTCACCTTCAAGTGTCCTCTGCGTCTTTGTCATTTTCCATTGCACCTGTTGTCAAGTCAGATCAGCGCATTCCAATAAGCTCAAATGACATTCACATCCTGCTCCTCTGCAAGTTTGTTTTCTGTACTCGCTTCGACCAACATAGAACCAAGTTCTCATCACCGTTTACACGTTAAAGATCATCTTCGGGGTAAAGTATCAGAAAAAACGCACCCTCGCTCTGTCATAAACCGACCTGTCGAAATAGCGATTGATCTATTGAGCACAGCCACCGTGGTCAGCGACAGGTTCGTTGAAACACACACATCCAGCAGTATCGTCTCTCTCAACCACCACGCTTCATGAACATTATAAACAGGTATCGATAAAGAATTTTTTTCAACACATATGGCGTTAGGCCCTTTGTCAAAATGTCAAACATAGTTTCTAAAAGGGGGCGTGATCCCGAGTCCTAGGACACCTCGTACACGTCTCTAGCGTAATGGGTTTGCGAGATAAAGCAAAAAGTCTAAAATCATGGTTTTACCTCAACATGGTTTTTCAATCCTGCTCTACACGAACATTCTCGGCAAGAGGGCAACGCAATGAAAAAATGACACCTCACACTTGTCTCTAGGCTTATTGGTTCGTGAGTTATCAGCAAAAATCACAATAAACATTTGTTAACCCCAAAATCGAGTTTCCAAATTTTTTTTAAAATACAAAGAGTAGTCTATAGTAAAGAGGACGTCAGCCCAAGTATTTGGACCCCTCGTACACGCCTCTAGCATAATTGGTTCGCGAAATATAGCAAAAAGTTTAAAATCACGGTTTTACCCCAAAACATTCTGTTTCCCTCATTCTCAAAAACTTTAACCTATTACAAAAATAAACAGAGTTTCTAGACAGGCCATTTGACACGTCATAGGAACAAATCCGACCAGGCATTCGTGAAATATCGGAAAAAGTCTAAAATCACGGTTTTACCCCCAAAAAGCCTGTTTCCCTCATTCTCAAAACTTTAACCTATTAATAACATGTATAGGGCTTCGAGACAAGCGATTTGACACGTCACACGTCCAAATCCGACCTTGCGTTCGAGAGATATCGGCAAACTTCGTAGGAAGGTAGGCGACTATCCGGTTCTCTCCTCACCTCCAAAACCCCTTCTTATCAATCATTTTTTTTTTCAAAGAGCTCGCCCTCTTACAAAAATCCCAAGTGCGCATGCGTACAAAACAAAAACAAAAATGTTCATCCATAGCGGCAGCCAGAAAAACGCATGCGCGATATGAGCAACAACGTTTAAGTTCATTTTAGCAGCGCAACTTATACATGTCGCATTTGAAAAGAGGCTTTCACTAAAAAATTACAATTTCACCCCCTAGTAGGGGTAGGTTTTATTTAGGGGTTGACATGAGTGGTCCATTGGAAAGAGGGCGTCAACCCGAGTCCAACGACATCTCATTCGTGAATCTCCGACCACGGGTTCGAGAGTTATTAATTATTTAATATGAACGCCGCCCGAGCAACGCCGGGGGGCTTGGAACCCCTACTCTCATAGCTAAACTGTAATAGATATGATTTTTTTGTTTCTTTATAGGCTACTACAATAAATATTCTCAATGCTATGGGGGGCAGAACTGTTGATTAGAGAGAAAAAAAGCTCACTGAATTACCAATGCATACTCTTTTCCGTGTACGTGTATTATGTGTTAGTGAAAATTTTCAGACATTCCTTTCTACACGTTTTAATGATATATGTCAGAAAGGTGTGCTCGAGGATCTAGATCGTGGTGGACATTCTCTATATCTAATTTATAGGGTATAAAAACAATAAATGTATTATACATTCTGACTTTGCAGTTAGGTTAGGTTAGGTAAGGTGGGATCTGGTTAGGTTAGGTAAGGTTAGGTTAGGCTAGGTTAGGTGAAGTTGGGTTAGGCAGAATGGCTGCGGTATGAATCAAAAGCCAGCTCCTGTCAGTTTTGCCTCACAAGGTTGAGTGTACCCCATTCCAACCCTCAGCCTAGAATTAAATTTCTTGACAGAGCCAGGACTCGAACCCGAGCCTCCACAGTAACAGCCAAGAATGCTAGCCACTACACCAAGAGGTGGACAATATAAGGCTGGTCTTGAATCTACATGATCAATCAATAATTACCTAATAATAATAATAATAATAATAAATATTCAATTTAGCAACTTCACGGCCGACCTCTCCCTGGGTTCGTTTACATGCCAACATTGTATGACAAGCGTGTCTTAATTTTTGCCACCTTTCAAAAATCACTTACCCCGACCGAGAGCGAACCTGCAAGCTTGGGGTTGGTAGTCCGACACGATAACCACTCACTCACCGTGGCAAGCTATCAATCAATAATTACCTAATAATAATAATAATAATAAAAACAATAAATATTCCATTTAGCGACTACACGATCGAATTCCCCCTGTGAGAGCGTGGCAGCCATTTTGCCCATTAGCCACTGCGCCAGCTATGACTGACCCCTCCATAAGATTAACATAGGGCAGTTGCGCGCGGCGGCCATCTTGCCCATTAGCCACTGCGCCAGAACCTGCCTTTAGATCCTACTCATGAGCCATGCAAGCTGCATTCAGCGCATTAATACCCGAATCACCACTTGATAGTCAACAATCCAATTTAGTCCCGGGATCACACTACCGATAGCCAGGTAGCCTAAATGTAGGCTATCTCGAAGGAAAATAAATCAATCACATTAACAACAACGCCATGACCAGACATTTTCTTCTTCCTTTTCTTGACATTTCGTAACCTTGCTTGCGCTGCTGCTGTCTTCTTTGATGTCGCATCCATGAAATGAGGAGAAGAAATCCTTGCACGAGTCTTTATTCTGGCCGTGGTAGAGTTTCATATGCTGACAAGTACGACGCTACCTCACGGAAAGTATTTTGGCGATAGATACTTGGTGATGATTTTCTCCTCTAAGCTTGAAAAGCATTGCGGCAAGCTGCAACATCCGGTGACATTCTGAGATACAATAGTAGCTTATTCCAGTTGAAATCAAATTCGCAAATGCCGTGTGGAGCCATAAATCCAGCGGGTAAGTATGGAATCAGATGCTGCGGCATTCCACGAAGAAATTGGGCTTTATGGTAGGTGATGATAGCTTCACTCACCAAGGAGTGATAAATCACTAACACCAAATTTACTTCTCGTCTAGCGGAGCAACTTTCACATTTGCTGCCCAACATGATGAGCTGAAGCGTTGGCAGTGGCGTAGCAAGGGGGTTACTGGGTGGTTAGAATCCCCCACCCATTGGAAAATAGGCATGGTTCTGATTTGTGTCTGCTTCTCCATCGCGCCGGCAGCTTGGTGATGAACTGTTGTCGCCTGGCTCCCCATTTGAGGCCACACACGTCTTTGCTATCTAAATTTGACAAGTTTCAAGACGGACCCAGTGGGCTTGCACTGGAAAAGATACACTATTTACAAATTCATATTTGAAAATTTAACCCTTTAAATGCTGGATCAAGTCATATTCCTACACCACGGGCAATAGCTTTGAAAAAGGCCGCGTTGAACATAAAAAAGGTCATGATGATGACTGCTTTCTTTGGTGTCTTGCTGATTTTCTTACAGCCAGTGCAAGACAATGGATGTTGGTCTGGAATGTACAGAAGCACATTTGATTCCTTGAAACATATTTTAAATTTAACTCGTGTTTCGTTCCCTTTGGATCTAACCTATATCCATAGGTTTGAACAGGAATACCCTGATTACTCATTCATGGTCTATGGCCTGGAAAGAGAGGACATTACTGGCCCTCTATATGCCACAAAAGAGTAGAAACAGTACCACATTCATATTTTATATTTGTCTGTAGGGGATGTAAATCACTATTGCCTAATTGAAAGTCATAGAAGATTAGTTATCAATCAACTGCTTCTCCATCGCGCCGGCAGCTTGGTGATGCCCAGGGTAAGAAACACGTTTGTGATCATTGTCTACAGTATTTTAAAACCCATTTATTTTGGAACGACATGTAAAACATGCCGATTCTTATTGTAAAGTGTGCCCATGAGTTTCTCAATATTCACTTTACTTTCCGGGAGGGAGGGGGGGGGGACCATTCGCTCTAGACGAAATGGTAAATCGGCATGTTGATCATAGAGGGATGAGGGGTACTCCAGATCTACAGTACCTCTAAAACAAAGCCGCGACACGTTTCAAGGCTGGCTGTATTCACATTACTATATTATACCTCCTCCTCTTAGAGCCTGGCAAAGTCCTTATAGGAAAGGGGTTAGCTCATGGCCTAGCCATATAAATTGATCGCATCATAATACATGAAGTATGATTCTGGTTTCTCCGGTGAATAACATGGCATATATTTGTTATTGGCTTCAGCATGGCACTGATTAAGCGAGACGAACCCACCCCGTATGCCTCTTTCAAAAAATAAGACCATGTCTACATCGGTCAGTAAATCTAATTCTACTTGGGTGTATGACAAAGCAGCATCGAACGAGAGTCCTGGACTTGTAAAATAGTGCTGACACAACTCACGGAATTTTTCAAAAACATCCGTGAGCAGCAATGCATCGAGTTTTAGGTAATGCATAGCATAATTCCCTAGAGTGTTTATATTAAAAACCCGCGAAACATTGCGTGCGATGCAACACCCTCATTGGAAACGCTACTACGTGTTATTCTGCTTCGTATCCTTGATGGACACAGGAACCTTTTCGCCCAATAACTTGTGCGGTGCGTAATGAGGTAGTCCGTGGTGCTATCTACCGGTACACGTGCCTCCTAATGTTTGTAAACAACTTGCTGTTGCACTAAAACTCTTGGTCATAAATTCACACTCCGAGGGAAATTATGTTAAAAAAGAAAAAACGATGAAGACACCACACACCTATCATCGCCAAAATTTAATGCAGAATATTGACCCGAGAGACAATTTTTCATAAGGAGTAGACAAAATAGATCGTCATAGATTGAAGGGAAGTTGGTCTAGATAGGACATTATGATCTCTACCGGTGGAACTACTACGTGTTAGCATAGAATAAAATTTATCTTGGGGAGGCAAGGCCTCTCTTTTAACACGTCCCAACCAATACAATGATCATACGGGAATATACTTTTCCGAAGACTTGGGTAAAAAGTAATGAAGCTAAATACTTCAACCTAAACAACTATTCTGTTGCATTTGTACACAGAGACAATCAGGATGGTGGAGGTGTGGGAGTTTATGTCCACAAAAAATGGAATACAAAAGTTCTTAACCTAGTTGAGAGTAACCATAGCTTGATCCAGTTAGAGCTCATAAGAAATGATACTGTTCGTTTCAATAACCTGCATACTATTAATATAATTGCAGTATATAATCCAAACATAAATAACGCAACAAAATTCATGCAATCTTTAGAGCACATTCTCTCGAAAAACAATGCCAATCTTTCCTTATGCATTGGTGATACAAATATTAACTTATTAAACAAAAATAATGTAACCAAATCATACCTCAATCTACTATCAAGCTATGGTTTCACACAAGGCAATACTCGCTATCCAACAAGAATAAGTGAATCAACAAGTACACTCCTTGATCAGGTGGCCACTAATAACTGTAAATATGCCTATAGAATAAGCAATATAAATAGTGATATTAGTGATCATAATATTCTTGTAACTGAGATTTTCTGGTCAAACTACTATCCAGGCAAAAGCCCAATCTCGAACATGACATTTAAATACGCCCCCAACAAGCAAAGGTCTAGTTAAAAAAACGTGAATAAAAATTACCGGTACATGAACAAAAACAAATTCTCTAATGATCTCAATCAAATAGACTGCTTAGATGATCTAAACGAAGCTTACATCGCCATGAAACACAAAATCTAGACACAGACACCCAACAAAGAAAACACTGACTTACCTTTGAGGGAAATACACCAGAACCACAAAAACCCATGGATAACAACAGAATTAATTCAACTAATAAAACAAAGGGACCTACTACATGCTAAACTTAAAACTAGCATTCACAGAAACAATAACCTCTTAAAGGAAGAGCACATAATATGTAGGAACAAAGTGACAGCTTTAAAACGGAAACTGAAATCCTCATACTATGAACACAAATTAACATTGAATGCCAATAGCATAAAAGATACTTGGAAAGTAATCAATGAAATGATCTACAACCGCACAACTGAAAACAAAGATGGTCCCAGTGAGATAATAATTGACGGTAAATCTTTCACAGGAAAAGAAAATATTTGCAATGCTCTAAACACTCACTTTATAAACATAGCACACAAATTAGCCATAAACATCCCCCCAGGGAAGAACGTTAATGAAATTAATGTCAACATAGATTCCATATTTATGACCCCGACTAATGAGATGGAAATTCGCAATATTATATTAAGCCTTAAAATGAAAAGTAGCCAAGACAAAGATGGTATGTCAGTGAAATTGTTAAAAAACTCCATTGACATGCTAAGTAGCCCACTAACTACTTTAATAAATGTATCGTTAGAGACTGGTCTGGTGCCTGATGATCTAAAAATAGCACGAGTCATACCAGTCTATAAAGGAGGTGACAAAAGCAATCCGGACAATTACAGGCCCATTTCCATCCTCCCACCCATATCCAAGGTACTCGAAACAGTAGTAAAAAACAGAATTGTTAATTTCTTAAATAAAAATGATTACTTCTACAAAGGGCAATATGGATTCCGAGAAAACTCAAGCACAGAAATAGCCACAATTGATATTATCTCTAACTTGCAGGATGTCTTAGACAATAAGATGACAGCGAGTGGCCTTTTCATAGACCTGAGAAAGGCGTTTGATACTGTTGACCATGAAATTCTCTTAGGGAAACTTGATAAAGCAGGTATCCGAGGAGTAGCTTGGACATGGTTTAAAAATTACCTATCTAATCGTAAGCAGTATATTGAAATAAATGGCTACAGAAGTGAGGAAGTTAATATTACCCACGGTGTGCCCCAAGGATCAATACTGGGTCCTTCCCTCTTCTTAGTATATATTAATGACATAGCAACACTCCGTTTTCATGGTAATATAACGTTGTTTGCAGATGACTTAAGCATCTTTTACAATGCGTACACCACCAACACGCTGATTACACACATGCAGGAGGACATGAATACCATACTTGGCTGGACCCAGTCAAATAAATTAACAATAAATGAAGATAAAACAAATTATTTAATAATATCAAAGCGTAGAACAAAGTTAGACATCACTCAGAATATAATGCTGAATGGAAAAGCAGTTAAAAGGGTCTCATCTGTCAAATACCTAGGCTTAATAATAGATGAAAATCTCTCCTGGCAAAAGCACATTGATGCATTAGTAAAAAAAAATATCACCTGCCGCTGGGATGATAAAAAAAATTGAGCTACTATATCCCAAAATATCTACTCAGGAAAGTGTATTTTTCCTTAATCCATAGCCACTTACAATATTTGAATACAATTTGGATAAAATGCTCAAATTACCTAAAAAAGGAAATTGAGGTAATTCAGAATAGAGCCATAAGAAATATTTATAACTACCCTTTTTTAACACCAACCAAACACTTTTATATTACGAGTAAAATTCAACCAGTAGCCCTAAATGCAGAAATCAAATCAAATGTCCTAATATACCAAATCCTACACAACAGAATACACACAAATTTAAACTTCACTAAACAATCTGATTTACACGCTTACAAAACTAGACATGCAGATGACATAACACTTTTCCATATCAATTCCAAACAATATGGCAGTAATAGCATTAAGTATAGTGCCTTTGTAAAATTCAATGGACTACCAGAAAATATAAAAATTGCACCTAGCCTACCAATCTTTAAAAGGAGGCTAAAACAGTTTATGTGGAATGATTATAAAATGTCAGTTTGAAGAAATTTCATAATCTGAGAAGACAAAAGAAGAACATATTGTGTACAAAAACTTATGAAAGCTACAAAATGTTGTATATATTTTCATACTGAAAACTTTGTAAACTAAACACTGTATTGTAATTTGTCGCCAACAAGATAAAACTGTACAATTCCTTTGTATATGAGTCCTTGACTCGTTATTATTATAATGCTCAGTATTCTCAAGATGAATCCTTGTGTATTTCAATTCCTTTTCATCCAAACCATTTACTAGGCTGTCAAGGGACGAGGCCATGCATTTAAAAGAGTCAAGGGATCAAATACAAAACTTGCCTAACCACCATGTCATTGCCGTGAAACGTTCATGGGTTTCAGGGATAATTGAAAATGTCCCCTTGCCGACATGTCCCAATTCACGAATGAGAAAAATTATATCAATTCTGGCATGGATTTATTACGTTGTACTTGCTTTCTGCACATAAAACGACACACACATTAACTTACATGCCGCTATCAGTCTTATGGTTATGTGCGGACCATTATGTGCTCTCCATTTAAACGATAGGATACCGTACTTGTCTTTAACCTGAACTTTATATTCAAAAGAACTAAATTCGGCCTTCTTGTCCGTAAGAAGGTCCCTCGGTCCGCAGTAATCGGTAACGGTACCGTAATGCTTATGATATTTATAACACGAATTTATAACAGTTAAAGAGTTGATCCAAGTTTCACTTAACCAATGACACACGAAACCACTATTAAAACAAAGAATTTAACATGTAGGCCTACTGTTTACATAGTTTAAACTTTCAGTGTCGTCCATGACGTCATCGTGTCTAGGGAAATTTTGTAGTGGAAGGTATTGCAATCCATACTACTCCCGTTTAAGCTAACCAGATATATTTTTCAAAATATGGTACGGTATTTGATATTTGATCCTGGGTCCTTTGGGAACAGATTATTTCAATAAAATATTTCTAATTTTTTGTGATGATAAAATGCAACATACATTTATGTAAATGGCATATTGCCAAGCGAGGGGCAATCTTTGTTAATTCAAGTTGGTATCTGGTATGAACATAGGTCACTTCTCACCAAACCAAGACAGATGCTGGATGACAACCCCTAATGATCTCGGGGGCTTTCTCAAGTCTTTCAAGTGCTTAAGGCTAAGTCCTGTTCTTTTGCCAGTAGAAAGACTCCTTAGTATTGCAGATTCTTTCAATATCATAAACGAATTCTCCTGTGACTGTATTGCTGAAGAAGTCTCATTGATTTAAGCTCTCTGTGATGTTTCAGTCACAAAGCAAGGATGCGACTTATGCCTCGTTAGTAACCTCTAACCCATTGATTATTTGAAGAATATGGGACATTGACATTCCTGATATCTGCAGTCCGTGAGCCATTTCACGATAGGATTTAGTTGGATATGAGTAGACACTCCACTAACCAGCTTCTTAGTCCTAAAGTGGATAAATGACCTAGCCTCTGGTGGTATTCTAGTGGGTGTGTCTCAGAATACCACTTGATGGTCAGACATACAAGCATCCTGCTGTTTAAGGGTTGTAACAATCATAGTTTATTCTCCAACTCTATGAG
Source organism: Meconema thalassinum (assembly GCA_946902985.2). Classification (NCBI taxonomy): domain Eukaryota; kingdom Metazoa; phylum Arthropoda; class Insecta; order Orthoptera; family Tettigoniidae; genus Meconema; species Meconema thalassinum. The sequence goes on from OX336393.1 coordinate 186,767,706, forward strand.
GTGCAATCACTAAAATTTTCATAATCAACTTACGGTATGGTACTCTATATTGAAACCTTTACTAACCACATTCTCTCTTCCATAGCTGAACTTGCAATGATACCTCCCTAACATAGCACCAAAGGTTGAGAATAACCTTAAAATGAAACAGTACTGTTGGCCTATAGTCATCTTATATACATCTTTATTCACGGCTCACAACATTTTCTTTTATCCGGGATAAAATATATTAAGAAGAAATCAGCTCAGGATATTGAGCACTATGTATGCATAAAAGGTAAAGATGGTCGGAGATTACAGGACATTCTCAAACGCTGGCAACAACACTTTGAAGAGATTTTCAACATTGAGTTCCCACATCCTCCTATTCCAGAAGGTACTGTAATCCAACTTCAGGTCCTATCTTACACATCACGTCTGAGGAAGTCACCAGCGCCATCATGAGTATGAAGAACCAGAAAGCGCCAGGACTGGATGACCTTCCGGCAGACTTCTGGAAGTTACAGGAATTAAAAGAACCTGCGATAAACTGACTGACCAACTTTTTCAATGCCATAGTTGACTCTGGTTCTATTCCCAGTGATTGGACTACAAGCATCACTGTGCCTACCTTCAAGCAAAAAGGTAACCCAGCAGAATGTGCAAATTACCGTCCAATTCGCCTCCTGTCGCACACAATGAAGATTTTTGAGAGAAACCTTGATCAACGACTGCGTGAAATCGTCAGCATTACTACCAACCAGTGCGGGTACGTCAAGGGTGCTGGAACAACCGATGCAATATTTGCTGCCAGAATGGTCATTGAAAAGCACCGAGAGAAACAACAGCCACTGCTTATTGCCTTCCTTGATCTTGAAAAGACTTTCGACCGTGTTCCACGCCGCGTGATTTGGTATGCACTTCGTGACCATGGGGTACCTGAAATACTTATCAATTAGATCAAGATGAAATACACGAACACTACAAGTCGTATACGTTGAACTGTCGGCATCTCGGAGAGCTTCGCAGTGAAAGTCGATGTACACCAAGGCACTGTCCCCATTGCTTTTTGTCCTTGTCATGAACTCAATCACACGGGACCTGCAAAGGAGTGCCCCTTGGACTCTCTTATATGCAGACGATGTTGCACTTGCTGATACCACCAGAAGAGGATTGCAGTGTCAAGTTCAAGATCGGAACATCCGTCTATCACAATTTGGTCTTAGAATTAACAAAAAGAAGACGGAATACCTGGAAACCATCCCAAGCAACGACTCCATCCATGTTGATGGAGATACCTTAACAAAGACCGTAAGCTTCAGGTGTCTAGGATCTTGCCTGCAGACTGATGGTGGGATAGCTGATGAAGTGCGAAGTAGGATAAAGGCAGCGTGGATGAAATGGAGGGAAGTCACAGGCGTACTCTACGACGAAAGGATGTCACTACATCTGAGGTCCAAAATATACCGCACACTAGTACGTCCTGATATTGATTTCATTTAGTAATTCTGGACAGTCTATGTGAGAGTTTACGATCTTGTACATATTAAGAAAATACAATTTATCACGACGGAATTTTAGAGTAGGGAACTTCAAATGCAGAGAAGGTTTGATTTGTTATTGGGTGTAGAGAACAATACGCATAAATTCTTAGAAATTTGTGTTGTACTTTCTCTAATCTTTCAATTTGTGTTTTACTGGAAGGGCTCCAAATCGGTGTACAATACTCAATTAAGGATCTGACGAGGGTCAAGTACAGTAGGAAATAAATATTTGAGTCTCAAAATTCCTTGGAATAACGAGTTATGCAACCTAATCTCTGCAATGCCTTGTTTTTAATATTTTCCACATGTTCATCAAAATTTAGTGTGTCTGAGAATGTTACTCCTAGGCCACAAATACTTCTAACAGCATGAAGTGGAGTAGACGATAGAAAGTGATAAGAGAATTCAGTATTCTGTTTCTTCTTTGAGAATCTAACTAGTTTACATTTAGTTTCAATGAGCAGTAACCCATTTAAAGAACAGACGACAAAGTTCTTCCTGGAGAAGTATACAGTCCTGAAGAGATTGAACTATCATAAAGAACTTGGCGTCATCGGCTAGCAGGAGGATTTTGGCATGTTTGAAAACTGTATTGATAGCATTAATAAAGATTAGAAATAACAAAGGAGAAGGGCACCTTGAGGAATGCCAGAAGAAACAGCCATACGTTGATATAAGAAATGGAGAATTTTTACAATCTGAGTTATGCATTCTAAGTATGAGGACAGACATGATAATAGAGGGTTTTGTATACCATAGGATTGTAATTTTGAAGGAAGAGTTTTATGGTCGAGAGAGTCGAAAGCTTTGGCTAGATCAGTGTAGATGCAGTCCACTTGATTGAGCTCTTCTACTGCTTTCAGTAAGTTCTCAGAATAAACTAGGAGATTTGTACATGTTGATTGACATGGCCTAAAGCCATGCTGTTGTTCAATTATGTAGGAGGAAAAATGGGGTGTAATTTTGTCAGTAATTATAGATTCAAATAATTTGGGTATAAACGATAATTTACAAATAGCTCTATAATTCTTAACATTGGATTTGTCACCACCTTTCAAGACTCTTCCATATATCAGGAAATCTGCCAGTGCTAAGAGAGAGAGAGGTTAAATAAGATGAATAATGGTTCTGTTATAATGAATCGACAAGATTTTAATAGAATTGGAGGGAGACCATCAGTACCAAATGATTTGTTATTTGAGAGTTTCTCTAATTGATTATAAATATCACTCTTTTCTACCCGGCAGGCGGAGACGTTAATAGAGAAGGGAGTTTCAAATTTTAGGGTGTTAACTATTGGTTCCTTACAGACTGAGGAGAAACTTTTAGCAAAAAGGTTGACAATACCGGGTCCATCACTTTCGTTCACATATAATTTCCTTTATTAAAATTGTGATAACTATAGTTGCTTGAAAGACGTTGATGGTAAACTACTTCATTAAAATCAATATCTAGAGAAGAGTGGTACTTATCCTCTGGAATTAGAACATCTGAGTTAGAGGTAACAGTTAGGAAAAATTTGAGAATATTAAATCAAGATAACGGTTAAGAATACTTGGGATGTTATGAAACTGATATAAGTTTAGATAGCAAATGGAGTCAATAATTTGTTCTGATTTGTCAGTATTCATTCCAGATGGGAGGAATCCCCATACAGTCTTCCTTTGATTGAAACCATGTTATATTTGGGAGATTGTATTCGCCCATTAACAAAAATGGTAATTTACATTTTGAGAGTCCAATATGTCTTCAACTGTAATGGTGCGTTCTATGTACTTTTGTAATTCTATGCTTGGAGACAGATATACAGAGCCTAGAATGATTGTTTGGTCATGAATTCGGACTTCAACTTAGACTTGTTCAACAGATTTAATTTTTAGGGCTATTATTATTATTAATCTCGATTGGTCACATTGGACCACTTGAGTGATTCCACAATCACGTCTTCTTTGAAGGTAGTACTGCTTGGTTCTTGCGCTCTTTTCAGTACTTTTTCATTCTTTCAGATCGGGATTTTCTCAACTCGTCTGATATTTCCATAGGCTTTCTGTGTCATTTCGGCAGGAAATTTGTGAGTTTTAAGAATGGTGTTAATTGTATTTTTTTCCTCGGCATCTGTTGTCTTGAGTCAAATTGCTTTGAGATCTTGTTGGATTTCTTGGATCCATTTTCCTCCAGTTTTCTTTCCTAGATTTCTCATCACTAGTTGCCGTACAATTCTGTATTCTGGAAGCCGTAAGATGTAAAAAAAATATGAAAATATTTTCTTCATTGTGCTGGTGATTGGATCAACCTCGCGATAGACAGTTTCATTTGGCAGAATCCTCCAGACTCCCTCAACCTGATACTTTTTATTTACGCACTTTCTAATGATTCTTCTTTCCGTTTTGAGGAGCTGATCAGTTCTTTGTTCATTTTTAATTTTGACTAGTGTTTCACAAGCATAAGTGGCTTCAGGGAGAGTTACAGTTTTATAATGTTGGATCTTAGTATTAGTATTAGGGCTATTAGTTTAGATTTGTGAGTTATCCTGATTGCAATTAAGACACCACCTCCTGTTTCTAATTCACTAGCATCTATAGAACGAACACAACGATAAACAACATATTGTTCTAGAGCTAACTCACCGTTACCTATGGTTTCACAGAGGTTAGATTCAGTAAAGACTATGAAGTCATAATTTTATATATTAATTCATTGAAAAAGTACAGTTAATTTTGTCCTTAGTCCATTTAAATTCTGATATTAACCACTGATATTAATATCTTTAAATGTAGAATATTCCTTTGTGTTGTATTGCTTATTTGGTTGATGGGCAAAACCAATCTTTTTCCTTCGGCAGGACATTCGAACCAAGCTACAATCTGCTTTTCCATTTGTTGATATCTCAATGTCATTCATTGCATTAGAGATCATTTCTTGAGTTCCTGATTCACGTTGAAAGGTGAGATCACTTTCCAGGTTAATGCATTTTTCTGCCTTCTCATTACTGTCCAGGCTTGGTTTAAACTGGAGAGGGATGGCTGTTCCCTTGGAATATAAGTTTAAGAGTGCATCCAATATACTACTTAACTGAGATTTCCCCCTAGAGTTTAAATGGAGCCCATGCCTAGTGTAAAAATTCCTAGGCAATTTAATATCCAGAAATGTACAGTTAGGGTGGTACTTGGTCAATTAAGTTTTTTTGGTCTTCCTAATTTCAGTGTTTACACATGACTTTGGTATTAGGTCATACCTGTGTGGTAGCCAATCACAGCAACGTTTGTTCCTGATAAGGTTGGCAATACATTTCGTAGTGTTTGAACCGTTGCCTACGCTATATACAAGGCGGGGAAATGCAAGCTGTTTTGCGCTAAAAATGAATCATCATGAAGTTCTGCTAGTGACCGCTAGGATCGCTTTGTTCCACCCTAGTTCCAGCATTCGCGCCAGTTTAACTCAATAGTGACATTGCAAATAGTGGTTGTTTACTTGAGTATTTTTAAATGGTTTACTGCTGTGTTCCGTTTTGTACGTCCCGGCAGGGAATGTGCAAATCAGTTTCATTTCACTCGTTTCCTATCAATCATGAATTAAGAAATAAGTGGATTATAGCTGTTTCTCGACGAGGTGATAAGCCAGGTAGTGTGTGGACTCCTTCTAAAAGGTCGGCTGTTTGTAGTAGGCATTTCAGAGAAGACAATTACAGTGTGAGCACAACTAGAAGATTTCTTCTGCCTAAATCTGAACCTTCAGTATTTACAGACTTCCCTCAGCACAAACAAACAGCACAGCTAGGAAACCACAAAAACGACGACAGTGTCAAACTGACGATACTCTTTCATCCAAAAGAAAATGTGACTCTCCAGGAACTGTGAGTAATTTTGTCCCTGTTTGTGAAGACGAGATAAATTGTAGAAGTATAGGGACACAGTTTTCACACATTTCAAGGCCAGTTGTTAGGAAATCTCTCGAAAGAAACTGCGGAGTGCTACGAAAAAAAAACCTGCTAAGCGAGACGCTGTAATTCACAAGCTACGAAGAAAACTTCATAATCTTCAGGCTGAATTGAAGAAAAATAAAACTATGAAATATGGCATGAACAAGCAGCTGTCTGCAATTCAAAATGAAGCCCAACAAGGTAGCCTCAAAGCCAATTTTTTGCTCGAACAGCTGCAAGCACTTGGAAAGAAGAAATATAAGTACCAAGAAACAACAATTAAAATTGGTGTTCTTCTATCTACTAGGACTAGATAACCGACAGGCTATCGATTGTTACGTGAACTAAGTGTCTTGCACCTACCACATCCCAAAACGTTGAAGACATACGTAGGGTACACGAAAGGAGAGACTGGCATCACCTCATTTATCAAAGCAAGATTGATGGCAGAGGAAAAGTCACTGGAACACGAGAATGCAAAAGTGGGCTCCCTTATCATTGACGAAATGGCTATAAAGCCTAGGCTTGTGTAGGATAGGAATTTAGACATGTTTCTTGGCATGAGTGACGCAGACGGTATTGAAGACAAACTAGCCAACAAGTTACTTTGCATTCTTTTCAAAGGACTATCTTCTTCTTACAGAATTTCTGTGTAATTTTATTTTATTTGTTCTATTTCTGGAGCACACTTGGTAAAATTGGTATTAGATGCTATGAAGGTAGTCGAAGAAAGTGGTTTCAGAGTGTTAAGAATTGTAACTGACAACTATCAAGTGAATGTTTCGATGTTAGAAACACTATGCGGGGGTCGTATAACGCATGGAATTAAACATCCTCTTGATGAAAATCGACCGCTCGTTTTAAGTTTTGATCCCAGTCAAATTCTCAAGAATGTACGATCGCAGCACTTGTATACGGGTTTTGTAAATGGCAACAATGTGACAAGTGATCATTTTAAGGTCCTTTATAATCTTCAGAAAACTCTGGTGATAAAATCTGTCAGGAAACTCTCCAGGAAGGTGGTTTATCCTAGTAATTTGGAAAAGATAAATGTTTCCAGGGCCAAAGTTGTGTTTTCACCTGAATTTGTCGCAGGCTTAAAAGTATGGAAGTCGTATTCTCTGAGAAAATTAATGACAAAGGCAGTTAACTTGAGACTATTAATTTTATGGAACATTTTCAGAAATGGTTTGATATCCATGATGTCTGCAACACCTCCCATGGCACGCACTCCAGAAATGACAATAAGATGATTTTTTGTGAGATGGACTATGAAAGACTGCACTGGTTAACAGACGCATTTCTGCCATACATTGAGGACATTCAGCAACATCCCGAAAAGTTCAGGAAATATACTAAAGAGACTTACCACGCTCTGGAGTTGACAACTCTCTCTTCAGCGGCATGCATACGATATTTAATAAGCATCAATTTCCACTATGTCCTAGCGAGGAATTTATCGAGTGACGATGTTGAGCTCTTTTTCAGTCACCTCAGACATTGATATGATGGATGTGAGATCTTGTATCCATGCTATTGAACCTACCCTGCACACTGGAATTATCGCAGCTTCGAGCCATGGAAACGTCGAACTAAGGAATGAAGACTTAGTATCCAGCGTAAGCAGTGGCGTATACTGGTCTGAAGATCTGGGCTACCACTGAGCTTAATATTACACAAAACATGCTTTTGAACTGCCGTGCGAAAAGAGTTCATATTTGAAAACCCTTCCTTTCACGACTAAATAAAAAAAACACGGCCAGCAATACAATTTAGACAGTTTAGAACTGCCAGATAACCTATTCCACGTAGCATGTAGATAATGTGAAATTACGTGTATACATTGGCACACAATTGCAGTTCAGGTGTAGGCCTTGTCATATGTATAATATGAACTTTCTCACTGTATAGACGACGGCTGAAAAGAACTTCTAACAAACTCTCTATTATACAGTCATTTGCATTTAAAGCCCCCGCATGTGTTTGTTCCATAATTGTCCTACAAAATCACAACTGGCACAGTTAACAAAACACTACATAAAGATTCTTCAGCATACACACATTTAAATAAATTTCACATCGAAAATACTACAACTTCTAATAATGTGTATTTATTGTAGGCTATTTGTTCCTTTAAACGCTTTTCAACTTCAAAGAAACCGCTGGTACTCAATTAAATTAGCCTCTGGCTGCGCGAGCCAGCGGCGTGTTGGCCAGGTATGCGGTGCGACTAAGCGCTCCTTAGCCTGGGGTTTAACTTGAATCGGGGTTAAAAATTGGCGGTTTCTTGCGTGGTTTCAAGTTGTTAAGCGAATAATTTTTATTTGATGTTGGGTATGCAATCATTAAATATTTGGTAGTTTGATGTTATTTTGCGTGGTATAAATGTGTTAGTACCTATTTCTCTCCGTGTTACTCAGACCATCGCCGCTTCAAGCTGTGTTTTTTCTTGTTAGGCGCTGTCCAGTATGCTAAGAAACCGCTGGCCGTAGCGGCAACTCACTCGCTATGAGCGATGGGCCTGCACGGAACAAGGGTGGGAGCGGAGAGATGGGGGAGAGCGGCGTAAGGCTGCCGCTTTCTCGTTCGGTTTCTGCTGCGTTGCCGCTTGACTACCCACTAACCATTATTTCTTTCGATAAAGAAGAATGCGCATGAAAGTCACGATTGTTTGAATGCTTTGTTGAACCTGTAATAAAGTGTTATTTATTTTTAATGTAATTTTCTTGGGCTACCGCCGGTAGCCCTAAGAATACGCCCCTGAGCGTAAGGCAGGTTCTTTTCTAGCAACCAACTTCAAGGCCAGGTGAAGAAGGACATGTCACGGATTCTGCCTTCGTACCGGAGCTTTCCTAACACGTCCTTGCTATAGCTGGAAACCCCGTTGAAGGTACATTTATACCTGCTCATTTATTTTCATTGCATTGTGTTTTTATCTAAACACGATTACGGTATTTAACAATTTGGTTTCATTTTTAGGAACTCCATCTACTGCATCCAACATAGCAGTAGCAATGGTGGCAGGCTACCTAGTGTGCGTAGCAGAAGAAAATACCAGCTGTGAAGGTTGTTTGCAACATATTTCTTTTCCTGCGAGTGAAAGCCCGGTCCTCAGTCTCATATGATTTCAAGATCGTGGAGGACTGAGGTACCCTAAAACATCATTTGTGGTGTTACTAGAGCAAATTATGCAATGCGTATCACGTGCTGTCCAGTATCTGCCACGGAAGAACTTACTGACAATCTGCACACTTTTAATAACAGACAAGTTCTGTCAAACAATTAAGTGTGACCAATGCAACGATTCTGAACTTTCGATTCTCCTTTTGAAGAAGTTCAAGAAGCCGCTCCTGGACAGCCTAGCCTTTAATCGCACCAGCAGGAATGAACGATTTTTACAGCTTCACAATAAGCCTCTGAACAGGAAAGTACTGAAGCTCTAAGAAAAGACTGCTTGTTTGTGATATTCCGGTGAGTTATAGATATGAATGATAAACCACAATTTTGTAAATGTGCATGAAATATCCCGGGTATTCTCTCATCTCAATACTAAATTCATATAGTGCGCTCATATTGAGGGTGTTACAATGCGTTCTAGAGGTAGAATGCTGAACTCAGTTGCCCCCTAGTCGCGGTGCGGCATCTCCCGGCCTTGTATTGCTCGCTTTGAATCGTCACGTGAAGTGCACGCGTGCCCTCTAGCGACGAGCTATGACCTTCCACGCTCTGGTCGGAACCACACCTCGTTACACACACCACGATTAGCCGATGTCGTCACCAGTTTGCGCATTACAGCCTCCGGCTCGTTACTTTTTGAACGCACCCTATATTTTTTTGGAAAATGCTTGTTTTTAGAAAGTAGGCGATATTTTTTAAACTAATGATCATAAAACGTTGTGCCATGGCTTAAACGAATGGTCTTTGTTTATACAACAAAACAATTTTATGTTTTGTGTTTTTTTGAAATTAGTCCAATTTTTAAATTGCCTATATATTGGAAACTAGGAAGTTTACGAAAACGTTTGTTTGACATAAATGCAAGGTCCTCACCCCCTCTACCCCCAAACCAAGTTTCAGGTCTCTAGAACAAAAACTATGCAGTAGTGTGGTAAGGCCGGTTCTACTGACAACCGCGTGCGTGCTTGAATACGTATGGCTATGTTGGAAAAGGGTTATGTGGTGGGGGAGGACTAGGGTTGAGTGAGGGGTCGTTTGATTTGTATTTTTCCGCTCTATCTGATGGTGAGGTTATTTTGTAAATGGGTGGAATTTGGAAACGAAATTTTGGGGTAAACAAGTGTTTTTTATGATTTTTGGTAATATCTCGGGAACCCATGAAGCTAGAACAAAAGTTGACACGTCATTATTTTCGTCTCGCTGCAGCTGCCTGTGTGGAGTAGGAGCGAAAACCCATTTTTGGGGTAAAATCATGACTTTAGAACCAATCATGCCAGAGGCATGGACTCGGGGTGACACCCGCTTTGAAATGTGATAGTTATTTTTTCCAAAATAAAAATCACAAAGGGTCTAACGCCAAAAAATTAATTTAATTTTTGTTTACCTGCTTTTTTAATTTTTTTTAATGAAAAGTGGTCGTAGACAGACAGATGGTACCACTGGACATGTGTTTCAGCGAGGCTATCACTGGCCACGGTGGTGGTATTCCTAATAGAGCAATGGCTATTTCCAGGGGACGACATACGTTGGGTCGTTTTTTTCGATCTTTCCTATGACGACGGGATATAGGCGAATAATCCCAAAATGCGTGAAGCGTGCTAAGATTATTTTTTGTAACCCTTGAAAGAGACCTTTAGCATGTTACTAAACGGTGATGAGTGAATTGGCAAATCATAATTGTATGATGCAAATGAAAGTAGGGTTTTATAGTTGACAAGAGAACTTGGCTACGTGACGCTGCAAGGCAGACAAGCAAAGAAAGAAATCTGCTCGAGGCAGCTTGGAGCTGGGGCAGGCTAGCGGAATGTGAAATCATATCAGGACGCGGCTTGACAACACCGCTTGTTTGCGATAAGAAGTTCAAGGAACTGGCAATACTGTAAGACTGATAACGGCGAAGTCAGCCGAGGAGAGCAGCGCGCATGAGCGAGCAGGAGCGGGAGGGGAGAGGGGAACACAAAGAGAGAACATTGAATCACGTGACCACCCCAGAGCCTGGCAAGAGCGGTGAGAGGGGAGGTAGTTGAGGGGAGGAGTGGAGAACCCATGACAGCCAATAGCCGAACGAGTTGTGTGTGAACATGGAGTGGAGAGGGGAGGGGTGGGAGTGGGACAGAGGTGAGAAGAGAGAAAGAAAGTTTTGATGTTGATAACATGTGTGGACATGCATGAAGCCATGAGCGCCGTCCACAGGCGCACAGGTTCACACAACATTTAATTATCCATGATTTAAAGGCTGCGTTAAATCCCAGCCATTTCACATACAGTTTTTGTTTCAACACTTTTTCCACAAGGTAATGTTTTGGAAACGTTGTGTTTTGATGTTCATGGAGATAAAACCTGCCTTTTATGGGTTGATAGTTGAGGTCCTCGAGTAAATAGGTGACTGGACTGTCTAGGTTGACTTGACGAATTCGAAATAGTTCGGTCCTCCAGTTCGATGTGTAGCCCTTATCAAAGGCAGACTTAAATTTGCTCACACGAACAAAATCCCCAATTTTTAGGCGGTCACGTTTACGGTCCACTGTTTTTATGGGGTTAAACAGTTTATCCAATCGAGGAATATGTTTGGTCACGAGGCGTGGCTTGGTCCCAATCGTTCTGTGCTTGGTGTCATTGTAACGTGACACTAGCTCAGGAAACATGTTCAACCAGCGATAAGAGCCCTGAGCGGTAAACGCTTTCCACATATGAGTTTTCAATGTTCCGTTAAACCGTTCGACCACACTGGCTTTGAGATTGCTGTACGTGGTGTAATGGTGAATATCCAAAGATTTGAGAAAACTGGAGAAAACCTTGTTCAAAAATTTTCTTTTCCCTGGTCGGTTTGTAACAACTGGGGTTGACCAATGGATTGTTGAATAATAAGTTGATAGGCCTTGGTGACTAGTGGTCCAGACTTGCGGTGCACAGGTTGAACAAAGGCCATTTTGGAATACACATCAATGACTGTCAACATATAACGTAACACTAGCTTGTTAACACCAGCATAGGGAACCATTTCCACCAAATTGGCTTGCCAAAGTTCATCCACACCCCGTGAAATTACCTTGAGTTTTTGATAGTGACGACTATCTGGGTGATGCAACTCATGAGCAATGCCCATTTTAATGGGTGTGGGCTTAAACAATAATTTTGGCATATCGAATTTCTTGTTCAATTTCTTGAATTTCCCAATCGTGACCGGTATGGCCGGTTTGACGTTAAGCATGCAACAGCTGTAGTCGCTGGTCGAGCTTATTGGGATTATGCCAGTAGGTAACATCCACAAGGGGTTTTAATGGTTTAAATGTCACTCCTGAAACGGACACTTTACGACGAGCACTTTGACTGGTTGGAAACATTTTTGCAATGATGGTTTTATATTTTTGAGATATATTGGCATCACTTGTTGAGAGGGATCATACTGTCTTTTGTGAGCATGGGTGTCCAATAAAATGGATTTATATTTGCCAAGGTCCTGTTCCGTATAATCATGGGAAGATGATGTACGATAGAATAGTAGCTTTAACAGTCCTGGCGTTAATTTATAGTTTATTTTTTATGACAGCACTAGTACGAGCAAATTTAATCGATGAATCACCAATGTTAAAACTATCATTCTCATAGCGAACATCATACGTTGTATCTATGTTTCCAATAAATAGATCGGTGAAATAGGGTTCCAGTGTTGGTACATAATATTTTATTAAAATGTTTTTGAGTTGAGCTTTATGTTGAGGGGTGGCCAAGAGTTGTGAAAACGGAGACGATCTGGAAGGGCAAGGTGTTTCGACCACGGCCAATGATGTCTTTGATTTTAAAAACTCTGCAAAGGGTGAGGATTTTTTTGAGGCGTATACATTTGATCATTCTCATCATCGCTAACACTAGTCAAATATTCCTGTTCCTCTTCCACAGGGTCTTCGTGTAGCGTCTGCGTGGCTTGTGAAACAGTGGGTAGCGTTTCACGTGGCTTGAAAGAAGGTTTAAACATGGCTTTTAACGGAGGTGCTAAATGTTGTTAAATAAACAAAGCTTGATCCGCACGTGATCGTTTCAATTCACGAAACTTCTGGCGAATAGTATTTTTTGCTCTAATAATATGCTTTTTCAATTGACTCTCTGCTAACGCCATGGTGTCTTGACAAATGACTTGAGAGGGAATGATCAAACCCTAAGTGATAACGTCCTTGGTTGAGTTCACTTTGTTTGTCAATCACTAAACAGGCATGGCGTTGAGTATTCCAGCACTTGGCACACAATTCAGTAAACATTTGAAAGGTCATATCAGGATTCACATGTTCATTATAAATGTGACGACTATTCCGCTCATCCTGGCGAAATAAAACAATGACATTGGCATTGTCACAAATCAGCTGTTTGGACATTTTGGAATAAGTTTGTCCAAGATAGAAGCAATCGATATGTTTGTGACGACACATGCTGAAATAGCTTTGAATGATGCCTTGTCGTTCAGTGGATACATCATCGAAATCATGAGTGAATCAGGCTTTACCTCATCCGGGGCAATAACATTTTCTTGCATAGAAAATGTGAAATAACCCATATTCTCACTTTGTAATCCAGACATGACTTGATCCAGAAACACGCAGAGGGGTTGGAAGGGAGATTTTACAAAAATATAAATATTTTGAAAACGCAAATCATTGGGCGCTGTGATGAGCGTCATCAAAAGATTGGTCTTTCCACATCCCGAAGGCCCCACGATGACTCAGCGAATGGAAGATGGCAACAGTGAACCATGGCGTTGTTCACGTGATGTGGGATAGAGATGGGAAACCATGTCCACCACGGGGAATGACTCATGCTGCTTAATAATTTTCATATCAACTATGGCTTAAAGAGGCTAGCAGGCTGTCTATATACATGGAACCAAGCCTTGTGATAGAAACAGTAGACTCCTACTACGGGTTGACGATGGATGTCTTTGGACGTGCGTTGGTGGCCAAAGCTAGGTCTGTCCCCATACATGATCCTAAACAAGAAACAGTTCCAGCTAATGATCACTATGTGGTTAGGTCCGTAGTACCACGCACTAAACAGGGAGATTATGACTTTAAAGGAAAGGGGTTAACCCATGTGAAACATCCTCAAGTGTCTACAGATGTCACTACAAAAAAGTATGTGGATAACAAAGTGCCTAAGCTTACGGTGAATGGCTAAACGGCTAATCATCACCGCATTATTCACGTGCAAGACCCACAAGAAGAGGGCGATATCTGCACCAAACGTTACGTGACCTATGAAATGAAAAGGCTTTATACATTTATCCCATCCGTATTTTTAGTATACCTGATTAATGAAAAACTGTGAATGACAGGAACCATTTACCGATAGTCAATGATCACCACCTGACGTATGTGCTTTCTTCAGGTTTAAGACACTATCGATTGCACTATTATGGAACCATTCACATGAACGAATCCAAGCCTTATGAGACCCATTTACATGTAGAGATAAACGGTCATACGATGTTGGTCCATAACCATCAAATGGTCAATGCAGGTGATGAATTATCCTTTCATCTCATGCTTACATGTGATGAAAAGCAAGCAGGAAAAACCATAAACGATTTCCCACTTTGTGTAACTTGAATATACAGCCATGAAATAACAACCTCACGTTAGTTGTCACTTAAACTTTCTTGTGAAAGGTTGTTGGTCATCATCATGGTGAAACAAAGATATGTGGTGAAAAAGACTAAAAAGAAGACCTTGTCATTGGCAAAGCATGTGCTAAGGCATGGGTGGACAAGACCTTGCGAATGAAAAAAATAAAATTATCAAGTAGTTCCGTGGAGAACTATACAGCCTATTTTCATATAACCTACTTATGTTAACTGCCACTATCAACATACAAAATTTCAGTTTGAGTGCTGTAATAGATTCAGATATTGAGAACCGACTAAATATTTCGGATGGTCGTCATGTTGGATTTTAAATATGTAGGTCCTAGTGTTATGTACTGTTACATGAAGATTATTGTGTACGTGTAGCATTCAAACTTCAATCGCATGATTAGGACACAAGAAGTAACAAGGAGATTTTAAAATTTTGCACAGCTGCCATCTTGTGGTTATGGAAACAATTGAAATAAATTAGATGCCAGTAGATTAACATTTGTATAAGGATTTACTGTACCAAGTTTCACTGCACTCGGATGGCTAAATTGCGAGAAACGTCCATGTGAATATTTATAATTCGCGTCACCGCCATGTCGGATTTGTGATCACAAGGTTATTTAAAGTCCTATAGGTGATCATAAGTTCATAGCCCCTATGAACATTAAAAAAATCAGTTTGATTGCTATAATAGATTCGTAGATATTCAGAGCCGTGGAAATATTTCGGATGGTCGCCATGTTGGAATGTTAATTGTATAGGCCATAGAGTCATGTACCATTAAAGGGAAATTATTGCGTAGGTTCATTATTCAAACTTTCACTTCGATCGCATGATTACAAAAAAAGACATAAAAACTTAATTTTAAAATTCGCACAGCCACCATCTTGAGGTTATGTAAACCAAGACCGACTACAATATCTCAGACCGTAACATCAAAACCAAGATGGCGGAAATCGTAGGGGAACAGCTGTAGCAACTGGCGGGCATGGCGCCATCGAAATAGTGGCAAATTCGAAGACAAACATTCGCATATTTGATTAAATTCCGCCAGAAATTACAGGTTTTTATGTAATAAGGCACAAATTCAATATGAAACCCTCACGTATTTCGCTACAAGCAACGAGAACAGACAGTAGCTAAAAATACAGACATAAATAAAGCAGAGGTAAGACATTATGTTAAAAAATGCAAATATTTCTAAATGGAACTACAAGAATAGTCAACCAACAACAAAGTCAACCCCTAACACTATACAGCCCATGAAGGGCCTAGGCAAATATAAAATGCAAATATAAATGGTTGTTGCTTATATTAGGGGCTACGACATCGTGGTCTTGTAGCCCCATGTATTTGTGTGTGGAATTTGTGTGATAACCTGTGTTATTGTTATGGCTGAACTAGTGTGTTTGTAAATTGGGTATTGTAGTGGGAAGGAAGCGGCCATGGCCTTAAGTTAGGAACCATCCTGGCATTCGCCTGGATTAGAAGTGGGGAAACCATGGAAAACCACTTCGAGGATGACTGAGGTGGGAATTGAACCCTCCTCTACTAAGTTGCTTCATGAGGCTGAGTGCACCCCATCCCAGCCCTCACATGAGAATTAAATTTCTTGGCAGAGCCGGAGAATCAAACCCGGACCTCCGGGACGACAGCCAAGAATGCTAGGCACTACACAACGAGGTGGTCTAAAACAGAATGGTACCACTGAACGAAAGTAGAATGAGCGATAATATTCTCTATAGTACATTAATTAGCCAAAATACCTTATCAAACAACGAGAAATAAATCAGGGAATGATGTTTTAAAAGATGCTTCCTCCTCCGCTGTATGTGACCCACCCAGCCATCCCAAATAGCATTGTGACTCACAATTTGGCTTTAGGAGAGAAAGATGCACAATCCAGGCAATTCGAAGTCTTCAAACTGAGATTGCGTCTACCCTGTCAGTACCGAAGGGAAAGTTACAATCCATATTCATTGACTTCTCTAAAGCTTTTGACTCGATTAGCAGGAAGAAAATATTGGAAAAACTAGACAGACTATTGAGAGGTAACAGCTACACTAAACATCTTGTCAAAAGTATTTTAGGCTCTAACAATATAGTCATTAACGATGGCATTACAACATCAAGCCCAATTGAGCAGACTACAGGCATGCTGCTACAAGGAGACCCATTAAGCCCTCGTGTTATTTATCACTGCTATGGCAGATAATATCACAGATATATTATCAGAGCGGGTAATCTCATTTATATACGCAGATGACATGGTGCTCGCTTCAAGTTCACAGGTCGAATTGCAATCTGCTCTCGACCCCTTTGAATTATGGGTGTTACACAATGACCTTAGGTTAAACAGAAACAAGACTAAATCTATGACCTTTAGGAAAGGGGGGAAAGCCAGCAATTTTCCACATTGCAGGAAAACCGCTTGAGGGTGTACCACATTACAAGTAGTCCTACTTAGGTCCTACATTAGTCAACTGACAATGTTTTCACACTGCAAATCAAGGATAGACCCAGCGTCACTACCAAAGCCTTCAACGACATAAAACATTTGACTAAGCTATCTATAAAAACAGCCTTAAAACTTTTGCGGTTACATGTTACCCGTATTGTGACTTATGGACTGGAGAGCATTTGGACACATTTAAATATGAAGTATTTGGAACAATATGGAGAAACTGAAGGCGACTTACATAAAGAAGGCCTTGGGTTTATCAAAGTATACACCTTCAAGACCGGTGTAAGAGGTGACTCGCGAGGTTTATAATGTAGAAGAACTCAGACTTCAAATGCTGCTACCTTCTACTCCAGGATATGTAAAACTCATGGACACACTAGAGCCAAAGAACATTAGTAGGATTTTTGCGCCACGGACACTATGATTTTTGACGATTGGAAGAGTGGGGGGGGTGCGAGCTGAGACCATTGAACTGTCGGTACTATTGGAACAACTCCTCCCATGGTAACCCTCGCTGAAAACTGCTTCCTGGTGCACTGCCAGGCGTAACTAGTCGCACCAAAAACTGTCATACCATTTAACTCTAGGTTGCATGTCAGCTGATATGTCGTGATTCTTTTCATATATTTGAACGTACGTACCTCTGTGCAACGTTATATGTATGGTATTTTCCAATAATACGGTAGGTTTACGGTCTACTTTATTTAGAAGTAGCCTATTCTGCGTTTATGGATATGTCTTACATCAAATTTTGACATAGGCCTAAATAGCACGTATGACAAATACACGTAGGCCCTATTGTAGGTTATAAGTTATTAAGTTAGTCACAGAATTATAACCTACGTCTAGCTTATATTACAGATTTCCATGGAAACGCCCAGATGTAGGCCTATTAAAGAAATGGGTTATAGCTGTGAAAACTTTTATAAACATGCTACTCATTCACTCTTCTAAATACGGTAGAAATAGTTTCAAGTTCTCTGCATCACAGTCATATAATAAACTTCCCGATGAAGTAAAAAGTGCACCAACTTTGTCAGTATTTAAGAGGAAAACTACGAAAGTATTGTGGGAAAAATTCGATGCATCGTAATACATCAAATAAGCTTAAAAATCCTGTGCTTATCATTTTAAGAGACCTTGGTCTAAACAATCTTAGATATAGTATCAACTTTACTAATAGGCCTATGCCCTTATTCATCAATTTGTGTTACCTTCAGAATTTTCTTCCTGGTGTGTAAACACACATATTACTGTACAATTCCTCTGTACGAGCCTATGGCTCTTTGGAATTAATTGAATAAATATCATTCATAACCAAACATGTCAGCCTCAACAACAAAGTACAACATTCCTAAAGGAAAAATAAATGAGACACAATTATTGTTTCATTCAAATAGAAACAAACCACTGCTTAAAGATGATGCGGTACCTGCAATTTGCAATTTCCCACAGCATCGGCTTCAGCCACCCAAGAAAAGACCGAGAGTTATTGAACGACAAGTAGCCTAATATTTACTGTTACTTTCTTCATCAGCATAGGCATAAAATTTCACATTTTCCAGTATACTTTTATGATGTCAGTCTTGGGAGACGATAAAAATAATTCGGCTTAAGGGATCTTCCCAGCAGGACCTGTTCGTTTGCTGTATGACTTATGTGAGGTCGAAGTTTCGACCTGCTTTGAAGAAAAAGAAGCTTGTAGTTTTTACGTGACCGTTAATCTTGTGATCATGAGCCAAGGGACCTCCATTTTACGTGGAATCCGAACCACAGGACATGGCATTTCACTTCCAAAATCTCACTTGCAATGACCGTGAATCAAACCTGGTCCACCTTGGTGAGAGGTGAATAGCTTGACCACTGCGCCACCATGCCCCATTGCTTTGAAGAACATTGAACATGTGGTTGTTTTGTATAAATAAAGCAGGCTATGTATTTTTGTTCACCAAGCATCTATTTAATTGTTTAGTTATAGGCTTATGCATATTCACACACATATGAATGTTGAATACCAATTAACATACTTTTTCTTCTTTATTGTTAGTCATTACCAGCCTAACCTTATTTTTATTTTATTTTAATGTATGTAGGACTTGTATTTTTTGCCAGTAGGCCTATAACTTAGTTATTGTGTATGCTGCCTTTGATCTAAGGATAAAATGATGAACAATCAGGCTGCAATATAATATTTAATGTTGGCATATATTCCTAGCCATTTTAAGTATCAAATTACTATGATATTTTGAAATATGTATTTCGGCGTAAGTTCAGTTTAGTTTACCATTCGCCTAAATGTTCAAAAGTACCTCTTTTACTACCCGGCCGAAGCCGTCGGATTTTTTAAGAGCGTTAAAAATCCCTCAGTATGCCTTCCTTCGGAGGGGAAGTAAAGCCGGCGGTCCCATGTCATAGATTTATGGCATGTTAAAGATCTTTCCACTAATTACACCTGTGTGAAACTAAATTGGATAGGTTAAGAATGTAAACAACGCTCTTAGGTTGCTACGTTCGTTGCCAAGAGCCGACTGCGGTGGCGTCTAGTAGCTAGTTCTGAACTAGGCCTAGTAGTCGTTGACGGTGGCGTTTGGCGGCAAAAGTAGGAACTATTTGAAAATTCAAAGTTGCAGTCCCTACTTGAATTAAAAAAACAGATACACACACTAATACAGTCATCACAATTAACACCGGTTATCAGACAAATTCTACACACACCCAAAGTACACGGGGCTACATGACCGCGTTGTCGCAGCCCCTAAACTAAGGAACCAACCAACCAACCTACCTCTTTTACTTGTATCTCGTCGTACATATGTACATCATCCTTTTGTTCGTATACGTCAAACGTGAGATCACGGTGACGTCACTGATCTCCCTAAATATTCCCCAGATACCAGTGTATCGGAAGGTATAGTTCAACCGAAGATACCATGCTATATTCTGCACATTAAGACATGAATCTTTGATATTCCTAGGGAATAACAATTAGTTTACTGTATGATTTTAGATTTTATTCATTATATGCATGGGCATTGGCTGCAATAAACCCCTTATTATTATAGGCTATAGGTGAATTTCCAGCTGTGGATGCCATTATTCACATCAACCATCGTCAGAACAGTACTGCCAACCTCACCATTACGGTACTAGCCGCACCAACACTCGACCATTCTAACCTACGTTTTGTCCAATCCAATGGTTACAGCCTAACACGTCCAGATCAATGGTTTTGTATCAATCTGCCCCGATAGCTGCGCGCAATCAAAGCCGCAGCCTTCGATTTGTCCAATCCAATGGTTTTTTACAATGGTTACAGCTTAACGCATCCAGAACAATGGTTTTTGACAATGGTTATAGCCTAACACGTTCCGATGACTGCCTTTTTTTAACAACAGTGATCTGCTAATAGATGTAGTCTCCTCCGCTGTCTATAACCCACCCACCATCCCAATTTATAACACGACTTAGGCCTATATAGTGAAATTTCAGTTGTGTCGGCCAGTGGGCGTGGCTTATTTGACAAATAAGATATTGCCAACCCTATGTATAGGTAAACACGGCCGTAGGTTGTTTGTTTTGAGCGTAGAGAGCTGTGAGATCGCACTCGCTTCTATCTGTATCGGGACATCCTGAACTAACTCCAACAGATGGCGCATAAGTACTCTCATTAGTACTTTATTTCAAATAGCATTTGCCAATAACACACAATTGATGTTACAAACTCTTTAAAATGAAAATTTACTGTATTATCAACTTGTCATTCTTCAAATTCGATGTGTATAGAATTCCAACGGACATACATTCTATCTTATTAATGTTTTTAATACAAAAACAAACCTAACCAAACTAACGCCCCAGTCCCCCTTGCTTGTGGTAGCCTACTAACAGTAATTTTCGGCCAGGCAGTAGGCCTACCTAACCTAGTAACAGACATAAATGTATATACAAAAACAAACCTAATTTGGGGATAACTCCCCAGGCCCCCTAGCTTGTGATACTAACAGGAGCATAATTCTATTTACATACCTGTTGCATTTAAAATCACTGCTTCCATCAGATTACAGTACCCACTTGAATTTTTTCCACAAGCACACAAAGATTATTGATTCATGATTCTTATAGAATATATTTACACTTAAAGAACTTGACACTTTAGAAGACACTGACACTGCTGGTATGTCATTAAAACTACCATCATCTACTTTAACAAACAGGAGTTGTGTAGGACGGTTGATTTGGGAAAATTGTCGAAATGGTATCAGGGGTTAGTATGGCAATTTTCATAACCACAAATTTAGGTTTGAAATGTTTAAGTTAACAAATACAACTGTTTTAACTTCGAAAATGATCCCGGTGAATATTTCTCATCCACTTCTCTTTCAAAGATTTGTCTTTAGGAAATTTAAAAGTTGAAGTATCTTCAGCAGTATTAAATTTACAGGCAGGTACACAGTAATGACAATAAACAGCCAATGCTTCTCACATTACGTATCTTCGGCATTTATAATTATTCACAGTGCACTTCACTACTTAAGGTACACTATTACAATATATAACAGCTCGAAATCACTTGAAATATGCGACATTTGAACGAAATTCTCGCAGCAGACCCACTTATATGTTGGTTGACCAAATGTAAACAATCCCCTACGATTACCGCCATTTTCTACGATATCGATAGTGGCATTATGGTCTGATTTATTGTAGTCGGTCTTGTGTAAACAATTAAACTAAATTAGATACCAGTGCATTAAAATGAGTATAAACATTTCCTGTACCAGATTTCATTGCTTTTGGAACATTAAATCGCGAGAATGGTCTATTTAAAATTTTCAAATTCGCTTGACCGGCATGTTCGTTTTGTAGTTAACCGGTTTTTGAAAGTCTTATAGATGAACTTGCAGTAGTGCCCTTTATCTCCGTACAAAATTTCAGGGTACTACCGCTACTACTTTCAGAGATATAGAATGCCGGTGAAATAATTCGCACATCCGCCATCCTGTAGTTATGTAAACAATTGAACGAAGTTATATGTCGGTGCATTACAATATGTATAAACATATACTGTACCAAGTTTTATTGCGTTTGGTTGGTTAAATCGCGAGAAAGGTCTATTTAAAAGTCGCGAATTCGCGTGGGTGCCATGCTGGCTTTGTAGTTACAGTTTTTCAAAATTCACATAGGTGAACTTCTAGTAGTTCCCTTTATCACAGTAAAAAATTCCAGGGTGATATGGGGAACAGTTTCGGAGATATTGAATGCTGGTGAAATATTTCGCAAAGCCGAGACGTTGGATTGGTGAGACGTAACAAAAATTGATTGGCACGGTCGGGGGCGTCCGGAATAGTGTTATGAACTTACCGAGTTTCATTGAAATCGCTCCAGCCCTTTAGAAGTTATTAGGAGGAACAAACACACCTCACACACGGACAAAAGGTGATCTCATAAACCTATTTTTTTAAAATTGAAAATAGGCTAAAACGAGATTTTAAAATTTCGCACAGCTGCCATCTTGTGGTTATGGAAACAATTGAAATACATTGGATGCCAGTGGATTGTTGTTTGAGTCTTCAGTCTTTTTACTGGTTTGATGCAGCCCCCCAAGGCTCCCTATCCTGAGCTAATCTTTTCATCTCTACATAGCTACCACACCCTACATCCGAGGCAATCTGTTTAAGATATTCTAACCTTGGTCTACCCCTACAGTTCTTGTCCTCAACCCTTCCTTCCGTAACTAAGCTTGCTATACCTGGCTATCTTAGTATGTGTCCTACCAACCTATCTGTTCTCCTCATTAGCAGTCGCCAGAAATATCTCTCCCCTCCCACTCGTATTCATACCTCTTCGTTTGTAACCCTATCTACCCATCTGATTCATCATTCTCCTGTAACACCACATTTCAAATGCTTCAGTTCTCTTCTTTTCTGCTGCACCAATAGTCCAAGTTTCACTTCCATAGAGCGCCAAGCTCCTGACCAAGTCTTTCAAAAACGACTTCCTAATACCTAAATATATGTACGATGTCAACAGATTCCTTTTCTGTAGAAATGCTTTCCTTGCCTGAGCCAACCTACTTTTTATATCTTCTTTGCTTCGTCCATCACTGGTTATTTTGCTTCCTAAGTAACAGAAGTCTCCTACTTCCTTCAGCTTTTCACCTGTCAATTTGATGTCCATAGAGGTTTCCGATTTATTTCGGCTGAATTCCAGTATTTTTGTTTTACATTTAATAACTTTCATCATATATTCTTTCCGTAAGACGGAGTCCATGCCATTCAAAAACTCACTCAAATCCGCCGGCGTTTCGGCCAAGATGACGATGTCATCAGCAAATCTCAGAGTTGAAATTATTTCTCCTTGAATCCTCACTCCCACTATAAATTTTCTCCAATTTCCTTCATTGCTTGTTCAATGTAAAGATTGAAAAGTATGGGTGATAAGTTGCAGCCTTGTCTTACACCTTTCTGAATACCAGCTTCTCTCTCATGTCCTTCAGCTCGAATGACTGCTGTCTGGTTTCTGTATAGATTGTGTATCACCCTCCTATCCCTGTACTTTATTCCAATAGATTTCAAAATGTCAAACAATTTAGTCCAATCAACGTTATCAAAATCGTTTTCTAAGTCTACATATGCCATAAACGTTCTCTTATCTTTCCTTATTCTACATTCCAAAATCAGCCTAAGACTTAGTACAGCTTCCCTTGTTCCTACATTTCTCCTGAAACCAAACTGGTCTTCACCCAACTCCGTTTCTATCTGGCTTTTCATCCCGTTGTAGATTATTCTAGACAGGATCTTTGAAGCATGAGTAGTCAAGCTGATTGTACGGTAATCTTCACATCTGTCAGCTCCACTTTCTTTGGTATAGGGATAATAACATTCTTCTTGAAATCAGGGGGTACCTCACCTTTCTCATAAATCCTACACACCAAGTGAAATAACCTGATCAGACCTTCATCTCCTATGCAGCGTAGCAACTCAATCGGTATATCATCTATGCCTGGTGCTTTGTTCCTGCTTAAGTCCTCCAATGCTCTGTCCAATTCTGATCTCAATATTAAATCTCCCTTTGCATCCTCATCAATTTCCTCCTCCCTTTCCATCATATGATTCTCAATCTCCTTTCCCTTATACAAACACTCTATGTAAGCTTTCCAACTCTCAAACTTTTCTTCCCTATCTGTTAGAGGCTTTCCATGTGTGTCCTTAATATTACAGCACTTAGTCTTCTTTTCCCCAAAAGTATTCTCAATCCTTCGATAAGCTGTGTGTACTTATCCTAATTTCAGACAATTTTCTATACCTGCACATTTCTCTTTCAACCATTCTTCTTTCGCTTCGTTGCACTTCTTGTTAACCTCATTTCTCAGACGTCTGTATTCTGCTTTCCCCTTTTCATCTCTTACATTCTTATGTTTCCGCCTTTCACCCATAAATTCTAGTATATCCTGAGTGATCCACAGTTTTCTACCTGTTCTTTCTTTCCTACCAATGTTTTCTTCTGCGGATTTTGTTAATTCATTCTTCAAATTCTTCATCTGCAATTGAAGTTTGTTTAGGGTTTTTCTTTAGTCCTTCCTTTATACTCTTCTTGAATCTTTCGATTACATCCTTCACTTTCAGTCTATTGCCCACCTTTTTGGTTTTTGACTTTTCTTCAGTTTCTTCAACTTTAATCTGCATTTCATAACAACCAGATTGTGGTCAGAGTTTATGTCAGCACCAGGTTATGTTTTACAATACAATATCGGGTTTCGAAACCTCTGCTTGACAATAATAAAGTCGATTTGGTAACACCCTGTATCTCCTGGTCTCATCCATGTGTCTATTCTTCTATTGTGGTTATTGAATAAGGTGTTAGCTATGAACAAGTCATGTTCGGTGCAGAATTCCATCAGCCTGCTTCCTCGATCATTCCTTTCACCTAATCCGAAATCTCCTACTATCTTTCCTTCTCTCCCTTTTCCTACCACAGCATTCCAATCTCCCATTACTATAACATTTTCATCACCCTTGATGTACCTCAAAAATTCATCTATTTCTTCGTAGACTTTTTCAACATCCTTATCATCAGCTTGACTGGTAGGCATATAGACTTGTACCATTGTGGTGCACGTGGTTTAGTATTGATGTTTGCTACAATAATCCGTTCACTATATTGCTCATAATATTCCACACGCTGTCTTAGTTTCCTAATCGATATGAGACCAACCCCTGCTTGGCCATTGTTTGATTTAGTGCTAATGACCCTATAGTCACCTGACCAAAAGTCCAGTCCTTCCTGCCAGCGCATTTCACTAATCCCAACCAAATCCAACCTCAACCTATCCATTTCCTTTTCCAAGTTTTCTAAACTTCCATTTCTTAGCAGACTTCTAACATTCCAAGCTCCGATCCGTAGAATGTCAGATTTCCTCTTTGTCACTTCTGTGATGTTAACCCCCTCTCGAGTAGTCCCCACCTGGAGATCCGAACGGGGGACTAGTTTACACCCGGATTGAAATTTTACAAGGGAGGAGGCCATCATCATATGTAATTATGCATAGAGACGTGCAAATCCTCGTGTAGAGCATTACGGCTGTAGTTTCCCGTTGCTTTTGGCCGTGCAGCAGAACGCAGTGGAGCCATTACTTGGCTTATATTATCATACCTTAACCGTCTATAAGACAAGCAAATAATTGATTTATTCTGAAAAGCTGCTACTCCCTTTCAGAATAAGTAATGGAGCAATTCTACTAACAAAAATACTAACCTTCTACTAACAAATAAATACCAAAATTCTACCAACGAAAAAATATACTTAAGTTCCACCAACAACAAATACTATCACTCATAAGGATTTACTGTACCAAGTTTCACTGCACTTGGATGGTTAATTTGCGAGAAACGACCATGTGAATATTTATATTTCGCGTCGCCCCCATGTTGGATTTGTGATCACCGGTTTATTGAAAGTCCTATATGTGAACATATGTTCATAACCCCTATGAACATTTAAAAAAATCAGTTTGATTGCTGTAGTAGATTCGTAGATATTGAGAACCGTCTAAATATTCCGGATGGTCGCCATGTTGGATTGTTATATGTATAGGCGATAGAGTCATGTACCTTTAAAGGAAAGTTATTGTTTAGGTTCATTATTCAAACTTTCACTTCAATCGCATGATTACGACACAAGAAACAAAAAATTAATTTAAAAATTCACACAGCCGCCATCTTGAGGTTATGTAAACAATTGAACTAAATTACATACCAGTGCATTACAATGTGTATAACTATTTGCTGTACCAAGTTTCATTGCGTTTGGATCTTTAAATCGCGAGAAAAATCTATTTAGAACTTTCAAATTCGCTTGACCCCCATGATGGTTTTGTAGTTAACCGTTTTTTTCAGGTTTCATAGATGAACTTCCAGTAGTGCCCTTTAACTCCGTGCAAAATTTCAGGGTGATACCGGTAACAGTTTCAGTGATATAAAAAGCCGGTGAAATATTTCGCACAGCCGCCATCTTGAGGTTATGTAAACAATTGAACGAAGTTAGATGTTGGTGCATTACAATGTATATAAACATAAGCTGTACCAAGTTTCATTGCGTTTGGTTGGTTAAATCGCGAGAAACATCTTTTAAAATTCACGATTTCGCTTGGCCGCCATGTTGGTATTTTAGTTACCAGGTTTTCAAAGGTCACATAAGTGAACTTCTAGTAGTTTCCTTTATCACCATACAAAATTCCAGGGTGATATCAGTAATAGTTTCGGAGATATTGAATGCTGGTGAAATATTTCGCACAGCCGCCATGTTGGATAGGTGAGACGTAACAAAATTTGAAGGGCGCGGTCGGGGTCGCCCGGAACAGTGCTATGAACTTACCGAGTTACATTGAAATCGCTCCAGCCATTTAGATTTTATTAGGGCGAGGGGGGGGGGGGGGCACACACACACACGCAGACATACACACGAACAAAAGGTGATCTCATAAGCCTTTTTTTTTTCATAAATGAAAATAGGCTAAAATAGCGTGTTGACGATAAAGAAAGCCGTTCAAGCAGCACAGAGACGTGTTATTCCAAAACGTCAGCGACAGGGTTCAAAACAAGGGCGAGTAATTCCTGTCTCCAAACGAGCGGGATTTTTACCTGCATTATTCGCCGGTCTGGCTGCCTAGGGTTCACATTTGGGCGGTGCACGTGTGGTGGCGAAAACCATTAAAGGTGCACAGCAGGGCAAGCAACAACTAAAAGAAAGTCAGCGACACCATAAACGATGGAAGCCATTGCTATGGGGCTAGAAACGCCAATTTAAAGCCAGCCTTTTTCAACATGGATTTGGGATTTCGCCATCTCAATTTTTTAAAACCTCAGCCATAACAAGACATGCCCGGACTCATCAACAAGTCGAAAGCTATCCTAAACAACTAATTTCGAGGTGTATTTATGCGGAACCAATTACCCCCACGACCCTGGAAACAGGAATGTGCTATTCTAAATTTGGATGATCACCGAGGAGCAGGAACGCATTATGTAGCCTATGTCAAAGAGAGGTCCACCAAATGGTATTTTGACAGTTTTGGGAATCTGCCCCCGCCCATGGAACTAGTGTCCTATTTTGGAAACAGGACCAATATATATTATAATGTGAAACGCGAGCAAACGTTTAACAGCCAAGAGTGCGGACGTTTGTGTTCATTTTTTAAAACATAAGACGCAGCATAAGCAAAAACGTCAACAGTATGTCGGCAGAAAGTAAAACGTTTACACTGCATGGACGTGGACATGAAGTCAGCCTAGACTTTTACCCGTCTATCGAATTGAGTGAAATACCATGTGGTTTGGGACGTGTTTCTCTTGAAACGTGCAATAGAATATACAACATACATGAAAATGTGAACAAGTTTTACTATGATGAGCCTGTGCTCACACTGGTGGATATACGATAGATGATATTTATGAACACATTTATGTGGTGTTGATCAAAGAATATGGTTTAGTCATTTCTAGATGGGACGCACAAGTCTGAACTTACAGGAAATACCAACACTCATCGCTGCAGTATCTTCTCTAGGTTTAAGATTGACTTGAAAACACCACGCGATTCCATTGGTCGTTTACTAGGATTTAAACCACGTGTGTTGGAGCCCAACACAAAACACGAATCAGACAATGAAGTAACATTGATTGAGGACCATCACGTGTCGTTGACGAGTAATATTATTAGCCAAGTGTACACCAATCAAGAACCATCGCATTCGCTTTATGATTTTATTGTGACATCGCCCAATGGCTATATTATTCGTGAAAACCCTCCAGTGGTGTTTTTTCATTCTGTGGCTATTGATGGCAATAGTATTATAACATTAAGACTGATCAATAGAGACCAACAACTCATTCAACTAGATTCTACCACACCAGTGACTTACAAGTTAGTTCTAAAGCCACTATGAAATTGGTGTATAACGCAATAACACCGCCTAGGAATGGTGTTAGTTGTTTGCCACGTGAATACACGTTAACATCTAAGGACAAGCAGATTTTACAGCATTTGGGTTACCACGTCAACCCCCATGATGAATTCTATCCTAGTGGTAGTGATCCACATCGAGGAGCGACAAGGGGTGATAAGAATTGATCCCCATTCCTATCACGTTCAAACACCTGGACTCAATAACAATGATGAAATCCAATTTGTTATCATCAACCAATATATTTACACGCTAACACATGAAAGATAGATTCAGATTGAAGGTCGGCTCACCAAAGCCGATGGTGATCACTTTTCGTGATATTTTCAATATTTAGCATGGCCCATTTGTCGGTCAAATTTGTTTCTTGTTACCGAGATCCTCGAATGATAATTATTTCTTTGGAAATGTATTAATTGTTTAATCAATATGCATAACCTTGTTATTAACCACCCATTTGTAAGATATTAAAGTTACTCACCTAAGTGTTTAAGGCTACCGCAACACATCACTGCATTATCTACACTGGGCTTGTCTGCTCCGTGCTTGCTGTCGCCTCGAGTTCTTGACGTCACTTTTCTTGGATAGCCAATTAACAGCGGTGTTCCTGGTCACCTGTCGACTCGGCGGGATCCCAGCCCTATATAACACCGACTCATCTTCTTGGTGATTACATTCTTCATACATTCTGCGTCCAGCACGCTGCCACTACAGTACGGGCCATGCTGGGCCTATAATACTTTGAGTATTCTTCGCAGAACAGAATTCTTTTCTCGTGGCCGCTCTGCGTCTACACTTCTGCCAAGATGTCAAAGCCACCATTCTGCAGATATCTTGAGGCCACTACTATTTTCTTCCACAAATCACCGCAAGTGACATCGTATTAACCGCAGAAATACTTCGCCGCAGATAAACTTCAAGAAAGTGAATGTCAACAAAGGCTATCACGCACCGCTTTCAGCCACCGCATATCTTGTTTATCAACAAGATCCATCTGTTTAAAGTTCAAAGCAAAGTGATTTCACCTTCAAGTGTTGAGTGGGTTGCCTATGGAGGTTGCGCCTCATAACCACATTACTTCGTTTCCACCACATTCCTTCTTATGAGAAAGGATCCTCTAAGGATACATTTGCAACAGATGTACACCAAATTTAAGTGTTTTATTATTTATTTTTAAGACATTTTAATTACAATTTTAAATCCAAATTGGATAAGTTTAAAGAACTCTTTTTATAAAGTGTTTCTGATGGTTATTAATCATTTATTGTTGTTATTCATTCAGATTGTTTATTGCACCATATTGAAATAAAATATTGTTACAGCATATGTTCAAGTGTGAAATCCATTAAGCCCTAATATTAATTCAGTCTAATGCTTCCCCACAATGCTATAAAATCCAAGCTAATGCTTGATGCTGTTCTCCCTCTATGAGTTGGAGTTATTTTAGGGCAAACTCCACCAGATGGCTCTACACCAACTACATCCAAGTTAGCTAACCATGCTTTTGCCTTTCTGTTTTCTGAGGTGCGCTATGTGATTAACGATATTGCGATGGATAGCACTCGAAATGTGGGTATTTCAAGTGTCATGAAACTATATCCCTCTTATAGTGAGGAAGAAGGTAAAACACTTTGCATGGCAGGTTAGTGCCCTGACTCGACCAATAACTGGATGGTACACATCGATGGCACCTTTACTGGATTTTTATCTCTTAAACTGATTTTAGGATTTGCCGAAGATCACCAGCGTATTGAGGTCAACGCAAGGCAAGTGCTTTATCTGGTCAGAGACAGGAGTGACAACAATGACTCAAGAGAGCCGAAAATGCACCCCTAGATTCAAAAATCAACTACAACGCATGCTATGGAAAGTGCCCCATGTGACCCTCGCCGATAGCAAAAAACTGGACATGCTCAAGATTGTGGGAAGAGATATGCCTCTACCCATGGAATTTAGAAGCTGGGCACTCCATGAGTACCCGCTATTGCCCACCACCAACACACACAGTTGGTCTGTAAAAACAGCTCGCTATACAGAGACACCACTCTACATGATCGTGGATTTTCAAACAAATTGCAAGTATCAACAAACCAAAGATGCCACGCAATTTGATCACCTGCAATTGAGAAATGCACGTCTTTTCCTCAACGGAGCTGTGTTTCCCTATGAAGGACTGGATTTGGATTTTCAAAATATAAGTTTGGCCCCCTGTACTACTTGTTTTCTAAATTTCGATGGTCGTATTATCAAAAAGAGAACGGCCCCATGCTGCTACCCCAAGCGTTTAAGGCACGGGCACCACTGAATGTCTTTGACTGTTGTTACCTGGAAGAGTCTGTCAAGCCATCTAATATTGACATTCGACTAGTTTGAAACGCATGATAATGTGCCAGCCAATACCACGGCCTACTGTTTGATTATTCATCACAAACAAGTCAACTATTATCCACTGTCCAACCAAGTGACGAGTGTATAAATAACAGGGCAACCCACGTCAAGCAGCTCAGTGATGCCTTGCTTTAAAGCCTCAAGAGGTGTCACACCCATGAATTTAAACTCTGAAGAACAACGTTTCAAAACTTTTGCGAGGTGGCCGTTGGTTGCCTTTCATAAACCCTCAAGCCTTGGCAGCCGCTGGTTTCTATTATTTAAAAACAAGAGATGAAGTGAAATGTGCCTTTTGTTTCATTACCATAGACCAATGGGAAGAGAGTGATGAACCCATGCAGGAAGATCAGCGCTGGTCACCCGCCTGCCCCTACCTGTGTAGAATGGAGGTGGGAGATATACCCTGCCATTCAAGCTACCCCTCACTAGTGCCTCTGAGTGATATGGTGTCAACGGTGCTTCGGTGAGCAGCTCACAATCGAAAACACCCAGTTTAGAGACATTGGGACATCATCGGTATCATGGACGTTATAAACACAAAAGATTGTATTGTTGTATGGGTTGGTACCGTCCCTATCCCAAAATGACAAAAGCATGTAAGACGTGTTGTACCCGATACCTATTTTAGGCTATCGGCTACGCCAGCTGACATTAAGCTGTAGTTGAGGTTTTGGAAAGCAAGCAGACAAGATAGCGCATCGATCGCGTCAAGAAGAAAGCCAAGATGACGTAGGAGGTCAAGAATCAAGGAGGCATTGAAATCTGTAAGAAGATAGAATTATTAATAAAGATGTGAAACTTTATTGAAATATATATGGGATTATAATAAGTTAAAACAACTTAGAAGAGTATATATAACATGCATTATATGTGGAAATAATTTTATGGAAATAAGTTATTGTATAACAGAACAGCCGAGAGGAGTCGGGTTCGAGACTATCTTCGTGACGTAGGAGCACCGTGGTGGGGAGAATTAGCCACGTGCCGCACGGAGCTCATAAGCTGGAACACAGCGCTGAGCGGTTCAGTTGGGCTCTATGAGGCGAGCAGTACAGAGCAGCTCCATAGCACAGCGAGACGGGCATTGAAGGTCACGCAACACACGTAAACCGTCACGGCAAGTGTAGGCGACATTTCTCGCATCACCGAGCAACAGAGGCCGCGCGGGTCGTTGATACAGGCGACCTAGCCGAGAATACAATTGTAGATAGCCGGGGTATTTCAAAACCACACTGATCGCATATGAAGACTTTATTTCAAGCTTCATTTCGACGTTGTTCGAACACAGGCTTTCACAATTAACCTTATAACCATGCTGTTATATAATACATTCAAAGCGACTTTTTACTATTCCAAGTAAACTGAATGTTTAGCATAGGCTCTGATGAACATTACAGCGTGCATTTATAAGATTTTTATCTTATGCCATTTTCATGGATTACAAATTACAGACAGATACAGGGTGTATCGTAATCTTGAACACTATCCAGTAAAATTTTTATTTTACTCAAATAGAACTTTGCAGTAAGTTGAGAGTGGACTTACAATTCTCAAACGGAACATTTATCGGAACAGTGGCGTATATTAGAAGAAGAGTAGGGGGTCCGCTGTTACCATGAACTTTTCGAGAAGGAGTTGGACGATATCCGCTATGGGTAATCCGAGGTTCAACATGATCGAGTAAACGTGAATAGAGACAAGATGGCACCACAGAGCGATGGATTCGGTTCCTGACGAGAGGAGTCCAACAGCTGATTCGCTTGGGATTTCGAAGGAAATCGTCATTTCATGGATGAAATGATATTCACGCCGATCTTACGAGAAATCTTTAGGTAGGGAAAATCGACGATCTTGGAAATTATATTACAACTGATAATGAAAGGTATTGTAAGAGTTCTATCTACCTGGTACGATTATTTTCATGAATACTGGGCACACATGTATATTTTTCTAATAGGAGTGATTTGATTATTAAGACATGGTTTGAATTTATATACTTCGAATTTGCTAGAATATGGAGTGACCATATGATATGGCAGGCATCATTATTCGATATTCTCACCGTTGTTTGACTTTATTAAGAAGATGTTTGGTCTTATAGACATTTTTCCAGCTAGGATATTTTTCATGGATAGTTTTTTTTGTGTAACGAGTATTTCTAACTCGTGATCTGCAATTGATTATCAGAAACTACTTCGTCAGTTCATTACATACTAGCGAGTGTGTATTATTCATCAGTAGGGATTTTTTTTTCCATTGGATTGTTTGGAGATATTAAAAAGTTATTCACTTTAGTGAATGAACGTCGCTTTTATATGACAACTAGAAACTTGTTGATTCCTTTCTGGTACATTCATTCATATAGTCCACGAGGTGGGGTCCTTCGTATTTATACGATTGTATGGTGGCTACTCACCTTACCCACCGTTTAGGGAACTATCATCCAAGTCGACGGGGCGAGGTCCTTCGTATTTATACGATTGCACGGTGGTTACACATCTTACTCGCCATTGAGGAACTCATTTTATCATCCGAATGTACACGAGATGTAAGTGAATTAAACAAGGAACTACTAGTCACATATCAGTCGAAATTTTGTTAAATAAAGTAACGATAAATGTCAACAGGATTGCATTTAGTAATTCTTGTTTGCCAATCCAATATTTTGTTGCTATACTCTTTTGAGAGTAATTTCAGTTTAACAGCTATTACAGCTGATGCTTTGATGATTTTTATAATTGTGTTTGATACCTTTGAGAAGGATTTAAAGTAATTTAATCTTGTAAGATTAATCATTAATGGTCATGATTATTTTAAGGCAGATCAGTATTGCAGATTTTGATATGAGAGATTATAGCACATTGGTGTTTTTCTACGATGTGAATTATGAAACTTGTGAAAGAGAATTTATGCTATTTGAAAGCAAATATTAAATTACTGAAGTAATGTTTTTCCAATTGTTTAAGAAGTTGTCTAGATATGATCAGAGTAATTACAGTCATTGGAGATTATGTGCGTTAATAATTTGAAGCCATTTATATATTTTTGTAGATCATGCAACGTGGTTAAGAGAAGTTTGTGATAGGCATTTTGTGGAATTTGCCATTTGATAGTTGCAACGTTGATAATGTATTTTGAAGCGGACATGAGGTCGTTGTACCCAGTCTAGCGTATTTGTTGAGATTCATGCTGTATGTGCTGAATATTTATGGAGTTTTTGTAGCAATTCTTATATTCAAATGTGATATTTGGAATATTGAAGAAATATAATGTCGTTGTGGATAGTTAGATCCAACGTGATGTCGTGGAGACAATAATATTTTTGGCATGATAATTAAATACGAGATATAACTTGGAAGTAATAAAACTGTAAGACAACGTTCTATAAACCTTATTAAACAATTTGTTAGGAAATTAAACAAATAAATGAAGTTGATAATACAAGATTTTCTGAAAATAATAATTAATGAAATAATAATCTGAGATTTAAGCATATTAACGATCTGACCTAAAGAAATAAAAATCAGAATGACTAGATGAAATAATAATCTAAATAACCAGATGATTGAAATTTAAATAAGTTGATAAATTAAATTTTGAAATAAATCGATGAATTAAATAAGTGGATGAATTAAAGATTGAATTGATTAAACTGATTGAAATGAATTATTAGACGATTGTAATGATGATGAATAACTGAATTAGAAGGTGATGATTAATTAAAGAAGCTGATGATTAATGAATTTATATGCAATTAAATAAATTTAATTGAGAGATAATGTGAAGGAATTGCAACTTGAAATGTGAATTTAAATGATGTAATGGTGATGAATTAACGATTCTGACAGGAATATTTGTAATTTTGAAGTGAGAATTAATGTGAGAAATATTTAATTTTGATAATAATGATGAGGTTGACCAATGAGAATTTGAATTTTCTGTAATTCACAGATAAGAGATTAATAACGATGTAAATAATGTAAATTAATTAGTAAATGTTTAGGAACATTAGATTAACATGTTCTACGTTCAAATTATACCATGCAAACCATAATTTATGTGATATTTAACATGAGTGATTATTATATGTGTATGTTTAGACAGCTTAATAACTTAATTAAATCCACATTGATGTTAAATTAAAGAGAATTAGGTCTCAGGTTTCACAAATGTCAGTGACGAAAGACATAGTGATACAGTGATCCTGAGAACCCAAGAGAACTTTATACATTTTTCTTGTTATGTGGATTGAAATAATTTTGCATTAGAAAGGAGATGGTTCGATTTTTGGACAATGACAATTTAACTTCGCATTCGACCATACTCTCAGGTAGGAATTATATTTAAAATGTCTGTCTGACTATCAAAGTAAAATAAATTTGTTTTTATCTTAGTTGTGATCTGATGATGGTGTGATGTTCCTTTTTCTTTCCTTGTCTTGAGTAAGGCTTATCCGGAAAGGAAGTGGTTTTGCTAGGAATTCAGTTGATGGCGCCCATTTATATTTGAATTATTTTTATTAACTTAAGCCCGTAACGACCCTAGAGATACTTTGTCTCGTGAAACCCACTGCTTTTTCAAGAATTCAACTGAATTTCCGACACATTCCTTATTTGACTAGAGGTTCATTTAACTCCGCTCTGTCCTGGAACTCCAGGGATGTGATGTTATAGCAGATGGGTCATCGCATCCCCAGGACGAACGGGTACAGTGTTATGACAATAAAATGATTTAATAAAAAAAAGGTTGTGGTTATTATTTTTCATATCCCCTGTCATACGCTAACCTCATTAAAAAAAATAGCATGGCATGTAAGTCAATGCCATGGACACACTTTAGTCATCGATAGTCAGTCGTCAGTTGAACTTGGTCCAGGTAAGCGTCAACATGTTGCGCACACTGATAGTGGATTGTCAAGGGTTTAAAATTGCAGATAACAAATTTATATTTAAACAAGTGGCCATCATGGATTGTTCCACCTTTTGGATATCACAAGCTACGCATTTGGTATTTAAACCGCCCTATGCTTTTGATTTGTTGTGTGAAAATTACCGTAAACAAACTCAGTGGATTGAAAATCACAGGCAACTAGACTTGAGTCAAGGAACCATTTCGTATAAATATTTGGACATGGTCATGAAAGCGCACTTGTTCTCTGCCAATGTGGTATTTGTAAAAGGGGGTGAAAAACGAGAATGGTTGCAACCATTTTTGGCTCCTTACTGTCAATGTATCGATCTCATGAACTTGGGCTGCCCCTCGCTGCAAACACTGATGGACCGCTGTCCTTGTGGCAACATTATCGAAACAGAGCCCATGTGTGGCATGTCTTTCATTGGTTAACCACGAATGCGGGCTGGGAGTTGTTAAATAAAATTAAAACTGAAGATTTACCTGTGAATGACACCAGTGAGAGTTCTACACGCGACGCAATACCATGGAGAGAGGGGATGCTACAGACAAAGCGATCGGGAAGTTTTACCAAAGAGGAATTATTGGCACTCCCCAAGTCGTTCATTTATGATGTGGGAGACAACGCTGTGAAAGAAACCTGTCAACATGTACCAAAATCATGGACTGAAGCCTCTGTGTTGAGTGAATTGCAACCATGTACGGATAACGATCACCATAAGCAAGTGGCCATGACAAAAATACCCTCTATGCGACAATGCACTACTTGCCAACTGGTCAAACTGTATCACGGTCAAAAACGTTAGTGTAAAGACTTTGTTTCCTCATTCCACGGGTGTCATGGCGAGAAAAAACAGCAACATCAACTACAAACATCGTCCACACAGGAGGAGGAAGATCAAACCTTTTCACCATCGACGGAAAAGGATATGCCAGACCTGTACTGGCAATGGCGTCATTGATAAAGTGATTCAATTCTTACCTTTTGAAATCCATCTTTCTGGTTATTGTTTGTGTGGCCTTGGAACTCATCTTGAAAAACGTTTGCAGCGTGGTGATGTACCCATTAATCTTTTGGATCAAGCAAGGAAGCAAGGGCTCGGATTCGAGCATATTTGCATATTTTTTTCCTGAATAGTACACATTGAATGAAGCCTTTCGGTGGTATTTTCACCTCTCTGGGACCAACCGAATTGAAATTTATCGAGCATATAAATGCATAAAACCGTGGTTTTCAGAATAGAAGCATATAAATGCATATTCTTGCGGTTTTCGTCTAAATAGTTTGTTTTTCTTCGAATTCCCCCCCCCCGAATTCGGGCCCTGACCATCCTTAAAAGGTTCGAAAACAGAAATAATTATTGAAAAGCCTACCTGGTCGGAATAATAGAACCGCAGGTTTTTAACATTTAGTGAGGTCGTTCTCGTCATTGAAACTTTTATTGACTGATTTAAGAAAATCATTCAAAACTGAAAACATAGAAAAAATTCTTGTTGTACAGACCAATGCAAATCTACTTCATTGACTCGCCTAATTCTGAACATTTTGTTAATGAACTTTTAAACTGCAACTTTTATAAGAAAACTTCTCCTATATATACTTGAAAAACTTGAATACGAGTATATTGCGGTGTATCATACATACAATTAGAAAATAAAGCTCGTATATAAAGGTATGTTATTGTATTTTTGTTTCACTTTCCTTTCTATAGTTTTTAACGGTGTTTTTCGAGCATATTCTGCATATTTAACCGCATATAATGTTTTTTTTTCGAGCATATCTATCGAGCATATAATGGGTTTTCGAGCATATCTATTGAGCATATAATGTTTTTTTGAGAATATCTATCGAGCATAAAACACATGGTTTTCGAGCATATCTGGAGATTTTATCGAGCATATCGATCCGAGCCCTACTTATCACCATAGTTATTCTGGTTTAAGACAAGTGGCAGATAAAATGGTGTTGATAAAGCTAAACAACGTTTGACATCCTTTGACGCCTCAATAGGAGAGAGGTTGGCAGCCCTGATTGTGACGAGTGCTATGAAAGGAAAGTTAATGATGCATGGACATGAACATTGAGGAATTGAAAATTCAGGAATTGGGATTTGTTTGTATTCTATTTTATGTAAATCCCCTATGGCTATGAAATAAAAACAATGTTTACCAGTGCACGATGTTTTTTTAAAATTTTTAAAATGATAAGGTTGATTGGATGATTTTTAATTTTGACATATCACACATTCACAATTCATCATTCCCAATTTACACGAAAAAAAGTCAGTTTAAAGTTTTGGTGTCTTGATGATATGGAAACATGGATTTTCCATTTTATTGTTTACACTTTTTAAACAATGCCAGTTTGAAGTTTTAGAATTTTGATATTTCACACATTGCCTTTTCCAATTTACACTTTTTAAACAATGTCAGTTTGAAGTTTTTGAATTTTGATATTTTGCACATTACCATTTCCACTTTGCACTTTAAAAAATGACAGTTTAATGTTTTCGAATTTCATGATATGGAAACAGGGATTTTCCATTTTGTTGTTTACACATGTTTCATTTGGTGTATGTCGAAAGTTCATTTTATGTTTTTGTCAATGATGTTGATACGAGTGATGAATTTTGTTGATATGGAAACATGGATTTTCCATTTTGTGGTCTACACATGTTTCATTTGGTGTATGTCGAAAGTTCATTTGTTTTTGTCAATGATGTTGATGCTAGTGCTTGGCCATGGGGACGGTACAGTCTGTTTACGTGTTTGTAGAAACGTAGAGGCCTACTAGTACGACTGCAGGTAAGACTGTTTTACAAAAATAATGCCTATTTACTGCTGCATTTGAAAGAAACAAGACTATTGAAAACAAAATAACTATTTACCATTTACATATAAGTGTTGATTTCCCCCTCCCCACCCACCCTACCTCACCGTGTTTGCTCTGGTCAAACGATCAATGCCAGTCACACATACACCCAAGCTTTCTCTCCGGTCATACATTCACACAACCATGTCTGTCTTTGGAAACAAACACAACCACTTTATTTATTCCCAAAGCACAATCTTGACTTGCACACTCATCCCAAAATAACCTTTTCGTTATAAATTTAAGATTCTACAATTACAAAAAAAATACTAGTCATTTAAGTTACTTAAAAGAAATATTACTCATTTAATATTTACAAAAAACAAATATCACCTTTGTACAGCTTAAAAAAATCAAACTATTTACAAATACCCATTTTTAAATTACCAACTATATCAAATTTAAAATAAAAAATAAATAAAAAAACTAGGGAGGCACTGGGCTTTTAAAGAGCAAAAAGTCTAAATGGTTTCCACTATTTACAAAAAAAAAAATTTACTATTTACAAAATCCACTATTGGCAATGACAAAAAAAAAAAAAAAAAAAAATTACAAAATACGAAATCTACTAGTTACAAAAAGCCATGTCCCTAAACCATGAAACAGAAAAATCACACCTCCTCCTCCTTGTGGTCATAACCCCATGGTAGGCTGGTGAGTTGGTCATCCGCCCATACACGTTTATTATCCATGGAGGCGAGGTTGCGTTTTCTCTGCTCTACAAGATACAAATTATGGTTGCTGGATTATATCCTGCACTGTTTATGCGACATAGATTTGCCAGTTTGTAAAACCACTAGGTAGTCGTCTACACGTAGCGATTTTACCACTGCCCTACCTACACCTTTTGCTCTTTTGTCTTCCTTACAGTCTAGTGTGCGATAGGCATACATTTTGGAAGCCAAAACTACGAATTCCCTCATGATGGAATCATTTCCTTCTTGTTTTTGATGGGCAGCTGAAACACGTTGTCAGCGCTATACGAAGTGGTTTCGAACCAGTCACTATGTTGCCTCATGACGTCATAGGGGTTGCAGTGGCGAATGTGGTAAATGAATGAGTCTGTATCCATATACAAAAGAGATACGTCCTTAAAATATTGTTTGACAAACTCGTAGTGAAATCGATACATCACCGATTAGGAAAAGTCTAAAATGACTTGGCCCAAGTAAATGAGCTTATCCATGCTCACACTGGTCTTATTCAATTCAATGGTGGCCAAATCCTCATCGATAATTTTAATGGATTTAAAATTTGGATCGGCAATGTACCGCCGGGCATCCCACTGTCCCTCCCAAACATTGACCAATTTAATGTCACGGTATTTGCGGACATTCTCCATGGACTTTCCATAGATGCAGCTGTTCATCAATTTAAAAAAAATAATTTCCAACTGCTGTGTTGCCATTAGTCGGTGCTCTGTGTTGAGTTGCATGTACGGCTTGAGCCATGCTTTTTGTGCAAAGGAAATACCCCTGTGGATTTTCTTCAACACTAAGCCTTGGGCTAGGCATTGCACCAACAGTTGGATATGTAGCACATACCCATTTTTGTTGTAAAGTGTGCCCATGCGTTTTTCAATTTTCATTTTGCTGTCAGGGGGAACCATTCGCTCTAGACAGAATGGGAAATCGGGATGTTTACCATACAAGGATGAGGGATATTCAATATCCACTTCTAACACACATCCACGACATGTTTCTTTGCTGGCCTTTTTCACATCAAATTGTGACACTTGTTTGTCAGTCAGCCAAGCAAAATCCCCATAGGGCAAAAAGGCTGGCTCATGGCATAGCCATGCAAATTATTCACTTCATAGTACATTAAGTATGATTCAGGTTTGTCTTGTGAATAAGAGGGCATGTAGGAATTGTTCGCTTGGGCATGGCGCTGGTTAAGCGACACAAAGCCATCGCAAATGCCCTTTTAAAAAAATAAGACCATGTCTACATCTGTGAGTATATTCAATTCCACTGCAGTGTATTTCAAAGCTGCATCAAACGAGAGCCCAGGACTCGTATAATAGTGAGCCGGGTCGAGGCCTTAGATGTGTTGACACAACTCACGGATTTTTTCAAACACATCTGTGAGCAACAATGCATCAGTTTTAGGTAATGCATAGCATATTCACCAAGCGTCTTGATAGAAAACGTTCGCCAAACTTGTCATGCATGTGCATAGTCTTCATCAGAAACGGTACTGCGTGTTAGTTTTGAGTAAAATTTCTCTTGTGCTGGGAGAGTTTTTTGGTTTAACACGTCCCAGTTGTTGCAGAAACCATACGGGAAAATAACTTTCCGATTGCACAATTTAAACTGCTCAGTATCTTGAAAATGCATTCTGGTGTATTTTAATTCCTTCTCATCCAAGCCGTTGACCAAACTATCTAGTGAGGATGCCATTAACTTGAAGGAATCCAAAAATCGAATGCAAAAGTTGCTCAACCGCCATGTGAAGGCTGTAAAACGTTCATGGTTTTGGGGGATAATTGAAAATGAGCCCTTGTTGACACGACCCAATTCACGAATCAAAAATTGAATGTCATAATGTGCCAGATTGTGGGAAAATACACTGATAAATCGAGGAGTTTGATACTTCAAATTGAATTCACTGTGTGCGGCTCCTCGAAACTTTCCCGTAAAGTGTGAGTGGTCTCTGACTTTTTCCTCTCCGCCTAAAATAGGCTTTTCGCAAATATGGCATGTGGTTGCATGCTCATACTGCTGCCGCTGTTCTAGAGTTAGGCTCATGGGTACCGGGTTGTCCAGTAACTCTTGAACATGATCAACCAACTTGACAAGTTGATCCAAAAACCATTTAGCACAATCTGATTCCTGATGGGATTCGTAATAGGATTTTGTGGGGTCATAGGCACACACCACATTAAATCCTATAGCAAAAGGTTCGTGTTTTTGAATGGGTGTGGTTGAGCTGATGGTGCGATCTGGTTCACATCCCACCATGGGTGTGGTGAGAGATTCAAAATCAGCATACACCACATAGGGAACAGTATCACGCTTGTGAATGTTCTTAAATTTCAAAACAGCGTTGTCCCCTTGTGGCAATATCAGTCTCACCGCTTCCTGAGAAACACAATCTACCCTATGTCGTTCCAAAAGCGTAGGGGTTGTAAAATATTGCAGACAACGATCACAAATATGTGTTTTATGTCCATGCTTAGACGCTTGACTGGTTAGCTATCTACTCAAATTCTTAATGAGGCAATAGTGATTCACCTCTCCCTCAGACAGATATACCTAAAAGATAAATGTGGTGTCGTTTCGGTTCTTTTGTAGCATAAAGAGGACCCACAATGTCATCACCATCAAGGCCATACACCATGAACGAAAAGTCCTGGTTATCTTGTTCAAACCTATGCATCTCGGTTAAATCCATAGGGAACGATGTGCTGGCTGTAAATACGCAGCCACCGACCAGAGGAAACATTGATCGTCACGGATCTCAAGGTTGACCACAGCCTTTTTCGATGCTATTGCTGGTGGTGTTCGAATGTAACTAGATCCGGCATTCAACGGGTTGAATTGACAAATGTTGATTTGTAGTTGATGGATTTTGTTTAAGGCAAGGACACTGGGTCCTTGTTGCAGTTTATCAAATTTTGTTAGCAAGGCATTGATCACGTTGGATTGATACCACTCGTTCAGATTATCGGCTATCAAAAGCTCTCGCATTTTACTGCAAATATAAAATGTTTTTTTTATGCTCACCATCCTTGTTTTTATACCGTATATGAAATCTCACAATAATTCTGTATTGACCTTGAGAGCTCCATGCAACCCTTGCGCTGTACAAATTTGATATTTAAAAATTTCAAAACAAGATTCGACAAAGTCTTTCGGGACTAAGCTTTCCCCAACATTGACCACGCGACCAGAGCGCACACGGGACTTGAAACATGACTCGAGGGTTTCCCAAGTTAAGCTATCGGCAACGGCATAAGACATGATTTTTATAAAAACAATCTCACCTGAGATTTTCAGCACTCGACTGCTTCACAATGGTTGAACTCTCGCACGTTCTAGGTTTTAGCAGCACTCTGAAAAGAAATAAAATAAGCCACCATAAGTATATCAATTCCAAATAGCACCTTTGTACAGCCTAAAAGAAAAAGAAAATCAAACAGGTTATATAAACAAAATCTTACCTGGGTTATTTAAAAAAAAAGCCTTGCGTTTGCCTTCTCTCGTAGGTTCGAGTGGAATGGTTTCCGTCTGCCTTTGTCTCTCTCTCTCTCTCTTTCGCCCCAACAACAGGTATGCGGATTATCTAAAACAAACAAAATAAAACAATCCATTTAATAATAAATACATCAATCAATGGTATAAATCTATATATAAATATAAAATAAATACATACCTTACAGCAAGTTTACGTATTGTCCACCATGAATAAAAACACTGTTTAATCCAGAGCCCGTGTTTCCACTGCAACGTTTAAAACAGTAATGATAGGTTATGCGCTACGACATCCACAAGTGCCTGTCACCCAGCCCCTCACCTATCTCCCTTCTTGCCAGGCTCTGGGGTGGTCACGTGAATCCATATTCTCTCTTTGTGTTCCCCTCTCCCGCTCGCTCAAGCACGCTGCTCTCCTCGGCTGACTTCTCCGTTATCAGTCTTACAGTGTTGCCAGTTCCTTGAGCCTCTTATCGCATGCAAGCGGTGTTGTCAAGCCGCGTCCTGATGAGATTTCACATTCCACTAGCCAGCCCCAGCTCCAAGCTGCCTCGAGCAGATTTCTTTCTTTGCTGGTCTGCCTTGCAGCAACACCTAGCCAAGTTCTCTTGTCAACTATAAAAGCCCACTTTCATTTGCATCATACAATTATGATTTGTCAATTCACTCATCACCGTTTAGTAACATATTAAACATCTCTTTCAGGGGTTAAAAAAATAATCTGAGTAAGCTTCACGCATTTTGGGATTATTCGCCTTTATCCCTTCGTCATAGGAAAGATAGGAAAAAAAGATCCATCGTAGGTCGTCCTGTCGTCCCCTCGAAATAGCCATTGCTCTGTTAGGAATACCACCACCGTTGCCAGTGATAGCCTCGTTGAAACACATGTCCAGCGGTACCGTCTGTCTACGACCACTTTTCATTAAAAAAAAACAAGTAAACAAAAATTAAATTAATTTTTCGGCGTCAGACCCTTCGTGAATTTTTTTTTTGAAAAAATAACTATCACATTTCAAAGAGGGCGTCACCCCGAGTCCTAGGACCCCTCGTACACGCCTCTGGCATGATTGGTTCGTGATATCAAAAAGTCTAAAATCATGGTTTTACTCCAAAAATGGGGTTTCGCTCTTATTCCACACAGGCATCCTAAGCAAGAGGGCAGCGAGACGAAAATAATGACATTTCAACTTTTGTTCTAGCTTCATGGGTTCCTGAAATATTACCAAACATCATGAAAATCACTTGTTTATCCCAAAATTTCGTATTCAAATTCCACCCATTTAAAAAATAACCTCTCCATCAGATAGAGCGGGAAAAAAAATACCATTCAAACGACCCCTCACTCAACCCTAGTCCTCCCCCACCACCTAACCCTTTTCCAACATAGGTCGGCTGCGTGGCTCAGCGGTAACGTTCTTGCTTGCTGGGCCCAAGGGTGCAGGTTCGTATCCTGGCACAGTCAGCTGGCATCTGAGGTTGCTCAAATGCGAGGGATCCGTGTCAGTAGATTTATTGGCACGTTAAAGATCCCCTTCGCGGCAAAATTCCGGCACCTCGGCGTCTATAAAAGCCAGAGTAGTTAAAAGGGACGTAAAACCAATAACATTATTATTATTTTCCAACATAGCCATACGTATTCAAGCACGCACGCGATTGTCAGTAGAACCGGCCTTACCAAACTACTGCACAGTTTTTGTCCGAGACTTGAAACTTGGTTTGGGGGTAGAGGGGGTGAGGACCTTTCATTTATGTCAAACAAAACTTTTTCGTAAAACTCCTAGTTTCCAAAATATAGGCAATAAAAAATTTGGACTGTTTAAAAAAAACACAAAAATAAAATGGTTTGTTGTAAAAATAAAGGACATAAAGACCATTCGTTTAAGCCATGGCACAACGTTCTATGATCATTAATAGGGGCCGGGTGTAGATACCGAAAAATTAAATTAAAAATGCACTTCAAAATTTTCAAAAAATACTGTGATACATGTCCTAAAAATTTGAAAAATGCACTATAAAATGGAGAAAATGATCTTATAATAATAAATTCACCAATATTTCAAAAATGACATTTTGCTCTAACTGAAAAGTCAATCAAAATAGATTTCTAGCACTTAGCAAAAGGTTCATGTTCACTTT
This sequence comes from Meconema thalassinum, assembly GCA_946902985.2. Classification (NCBI taxonomy): domain Eukaryota; kingdom Metazoa; phylum Arthropoda; class Insecta; order Orthoptera; family Tettigoniidae; genus Meconema; species Meconema thalassinum. Next base: position 186,812,376 of record OX336393.1, read on the forward strand.
AGTCAGAGTTGCACTGCACTACGCATGTCATTCTGATGTTGTCAAATGTAAATGATCTGCGATTATCAGCCAACAAGTTTTTATATCTCGAAAAGCTGCGTTCAACATCAACTGATGTGATCGGAGTGTATTTGAAGTGAGGAAGGTCGTCTGCCGCTAAATCCTCCTCAATCCAATCCGTGCAGTAGTTTTCACCAGAAGGAATGTCTGAGAATGTTTTATACCCGGAGTTTTTGCCCGGCTTTTTTTTTTTTTTCAGTTTTGATGTAATTTCACCACGATTGTTGCTAAGACTAGTTGATTAAGGAAATGGAATCAATATTTCAAATTATCTTGTATCAGCTACTAACTTCTTCTTAATTCTGAGAGATATAATTCCCTCATTTAAAGTTGTGACATGACTTAAAAAAAAAGCCGATTTCTCTAAAATAAGACCAAAAATCTACCAAACTTAAAAAATGCTCTTAAAATGAAAAAATAGCAAAAAATGCAAAATTAAAATGACATATTTGAAGACCGGGTGGCCCGTCCGGAGTTTCTATGTACTTCAGCCAGGAAAAAAGATGACTTGTCATCAACATCCGGGCCCTAATAATTAGTTTAAAAAATATCGTCTACTTAAAAAAAAAAAAAATCATAACCGTTTTAAAAATATGAGTGGTCCATAGCAAAGCCCCCGTCACCCCAAGTCCTATGACACCTCGTTTATTAAAATCCGACCATGGGTTCGAGACATATCTACAATGTACACGAGGGTACTAACTTTTTGAGCACCTTGTGCGTGCGTTAGAATCAGCATCACCCCCCTACTCTTATAACACTACTAGTCGTATTTTACACATATTAACGGTCAATTTGCAGAGCACTTCACATACGAACATACATATTGTGACAGTATCTGTGACAATAAAGGAAGAAACATTAAAACCGGATGTTAATTTTATGGTTGCATTATGCTGCTAAGTCTATGTTGAGGCAGGACAGTGGAGAAGATAGGGGAGAATGTCAATGACTACACAAAACACATGATATACAGTTTATACATCTTCTCTGTAACATTACAGAACACTTGGTGCAATAAACAGGAACCAGCTCTCCTGTATCTTTTTCTTTCCAGTGGAATGAACACATGGTCTGCATTTCACAGACTTGCAAAGGTTCAAAATTGTAGAACCTAGATAAATATTATGAGATCATAACAGTCCATTAATTAGCAACATGAACAATGCATGCAGACATGAAGTTGTGCTATGTATGCGATGGACCAGCTATAAATCACCCAGCTTTGTCTTCAGTGATAAGAAAAGGATCACTCTGTTCTCTTGTTCATGCTTTCCGCTACAAACTTTCATCAATTCCAAGCTACCCCCACTACAGTTGATGAGTCTATCATTTGTGCATACATGTACCACTTCATGGCTGGCTCTACGATGGTCTGAATTCAAGTTTTCAACCTTCACAGAGCTAGTTTTATGAAAATGAAACTAACTTTGAATTGATAGAAAACATTGAGATTCATTTTGGATTTTAGTTGCTTACAAGGCATAATGGTTAAGATCACAAGGTACCTGGTTTGGATTTACCTTTGTGCTCTGGTGCAGTATAGTTCCATAACTATCCACTAGATGAATTACCCCCAAGGTGCATACAAGTTGATCATGAAAATCAGTCATGCTGCAAATCACAGAATACCCATGCCATTGCACAAGTCATTCTGGATACATTTAGCAAGCACACTAACTGACCATACCTGGACTAGGCAACTAGTAAAGGAACTATACTCAAATTGAAAATGGGAGATTCAAACCCAGAAATGACTTGATCTTGCATATTGCTCTTGTGCTATACTCTTAACCTTTAGTTTCAACTTTACTGTGTGCCAGAGGTCCATCACTAAAACAAAGGATATTTCCTATCAACCTTTATTAGCAAGTGATATACAAAGTGTGTTCAGAAAATCTATCTGTGACATGGTTCTTCTGCTAAGACAGACCACACTGTTTGGCCTCTTAGGCATGCCAATGTAGGATAATGTGTTTTAACCTTGTTCAACAACTCAATGCACTTGACCTGAGTAGTCATTTACAGTTCACCTATTTAACACTACCACAATGGAACTTTCTGGACAATGGATGTCCTATGTTATGTTCCAGGAGTGCAGACCAAATATTCTGTATCAGTTTCATTTCTGCCTTTTTCCAATACTTTATACTTTTCAGTGAGTACCGTAAGGTGGGGCAATACCGATCAATTTTCTTGATATATTTAGTGTAATTTTCCCAGGATTTATAATATTGAACTGCAAAAATTAAATTATGTTTAAGCATTACTTGTCATTATTTCGGCAATGAATTAATTTTTTTTTTCAGCTTTTCATAAAATAGATAAAAAATATGTTGTATGTCCGGTGTTACCTCATTGTTTGGGGTAATACCGATCATACACTTGTTTAACATTATAAACAGTATAAAACCATCATTGGGGTTATACTGATCGTTATTTTAAGTTTAAAAAAATATTATTGATGGCTCCAGATGGGATGCAGCATTAAATCCTTTTGTATTTGTGAACGAAAACTTTCCTCGAGAGCAAGATATTTCAGTCACTTTCCTCACTATTTTCTCCTTATCCACTTCTGCAATATCAGGGTTGTCTGGAAACACAAAAATTATCGTACCATTCTCTAATACTTTCTTCCTCAGAAACTCTTCGTATCATACCCTGCAAAACGATGGCTCAACTGGTTAACAACATGTTAAGTGATTGGAAGTTCCAAGTAATCACTGGAAACAAGATAAGCAAGGAGAGGAAGCTAAACAATGGATTGCCCCAAGGATTAGTTCTCTCACCATTATTGTTCAACTTATACCTCTCTGACCTTCCTGACACTTAATCCAGAAAATTCTGCTATGCCGACAACTTGGCTCTAGCCGTACAACATCAGGCAATGGAGACGACTGAAGAGATTCTTACCAAAGACTTGTCTATACTGGAAAATTACTTCAAAATCTGGAGACTTCAACCCAGTGTGAGTAAAACATAAGTGTCTTGCTTCTATTTAAATAATCTTTTGGCGAGCCTGAAACTGAATGTAAGTTTCGGAGGCAGAATTCTTCGTAATAATTGGAACCCAAAATACCTTGGTGACATCTTAGACCGTACACTATCCTTCAAACAACACCTCCTGAACTCAGCACAAAAGTTGAGAACACGAAACAACATCCTCCATAAACTATGTGGAACTACCTGGGGATCTTCAGCAACCACTTTGCAATCTTCAGCCTTGGGTTTGGTGTATTCAAGTGCTGAGTATTGTGCATCTGTTTGGTTGAACAGTCATCACACAAGGATTGTTGACACCCAACTTAATACCACAATGCACACCATATCTGGCGCAATCACATCTACTCCAGTTCATTGGCTTCCACTACTAACTGGTAAAATGCCACTTGATGTACGCTGATCTAATGCCATTATGAAGGAATTCCACAAGATCTCCAGGAATCCTAGTCTACCCGTGCATAATGAGCTGCCACTTTTGAATCTTAAAAGACTAAAATCACGCCATCCAACTCTGTGTGATGCTGCCGACATGGATGCTAAGGATTTAAAATCTCTTGATGAATGGAAAGGTCGGTGGGAAGCAGCAACAGATATGCGCCTCCATACCTTCTTCTCAGGTCCCAGATTTCCAAGTGGATTCCACCTATCACGCAAGACCTGGACTGCCCTGAATAGAATCAGAACAGGACATGGTCGGTGCAGAGACGCTCTTCACAAGTGGAAATAGCTACCTAATCCAGACTGTGTCTGCGGAACTCCACACCAGACTATTCATCACATTGTCAGAGAATGCAAGATTCGAGCTTATCACGGTGATAAAGCGGACTTCCTGTTGGTAACTCCAGATGCAGGACGCTGGATTGAAAATCTAGATATTCAGTTGTGAAGCACAAATTACTTTGTTTCTCATCTGTCAATATGTATATATATATTACTGATAATGTCTGTATAAGCCATACGCTAAATAAATATACCTACATCTACTCGATGGCCCAGTCAACTTGTTATAAACTCTTCCCATGATCAGTGTTACCCTATAAAATTACAAAATGTTATATTTATGTAAATATATAATGTTTATATTAACTGAAGAATACAACTAAATTTATTTTACACATCACTAGTGACCCTAGATCACATTTTTAACATCACCTACCTTCTGAATGCCGCAAGTCTTGCTGCGCAAATGAAGTTATTCTTGTAACTTTCATAATACAGATTTCCATCTTTCATTATTAGATTTTAATTTTGTTTCAATAATCATCAATCCACGCGGTCGGAATTCTTTGTTGTCGGTGAGTACTTCAACTGTGTAGAATGCCTATGCTTGGACCGGATCAAACCCAGGGGTGTCCAGTAGAATCACATTTTCAAAACTCAAACGATTGATGTTACCTCATTATATCGGTGTTACCCCATTTTACGGTATATCAGAACTCATTTTACTAGATTTTTATTTTTAATAAAAATATATGGAACTGTACCTACACCACCAACCATATAAATGTTTCAATAATGCACACTTTTCGTACTGTTCTTATCCCACAGCTCGAACCAAGCAAAATAATGAAAGTAGTGGGAAAATGGTGCAGCAAATATTATTTCCTGCTTGAAACAAATAAGTTACATACAGGCCCCTTATATATAACATTTCTTTTAACCATTAACCTTCTTTTTTCACAGCCTCTCAACTTTCTAGGTTGACATTTCAAAGAGTTCCATTTATTTAAATAACAATGAACACTCCTGGATAACCAAATGGGAAAGTGCAATAAACATAACAGGATCTCCATTCCTCCAATAGGTCAAGGGTCGACAACACTTCAGGGGCACTATGTCAGCATATTTCCACAAATGTGAATATTAGCTGGTCAGAGTAATAGTAGTAAAGAACAGTTAACTGAAAGTAAAATGTATCTTGACACAAATCTGAAGAAACACAAAAGATATAAATTTTAGCAACACTGAAGTTCTGTAGGGAAATCAAGGCACAAAATTGACAAACTTCTATTTTATTAAATGACACATAGGTTTCTCCCAATGAAATAAGCTGAAGAAAATGGAAATTGCAACACCATGAAGGCATTGGTCGTTTGTGTTGATTTTCAAGATATGGAACGATGCCATGTAGGTTTGTAAATGATCAAAGTTTCAGACCCATTGGATTGTTGCTATAGGTCTCCCCACGTGATTGGTCGCGGAGGAATCAACTCCAGTATATGGACTCTGGTGTAGCGTAGTTGACTTGCAGTCTCTGCAGTGAAGTGTTTCCCGTCAAACATGCCTCGACGATAGAGAAGAGCACGCTTTCAACAACTGTCGCCGTTTGAGAGGGCTCGGATAATTGGGCTGTGTGAGGCTGGATTATCGCACATGTTGGCCGACAGGCATCTACGGTACAACGTGTATGGCAGCAGTGGTCAAATGAAGGTACCCACACCTGGCACAGGCCCAGCGCGACAGACAACTGTGAGAAAGGATCGCCGCATCATTCGGAGGGCCCGGATGGAACCCCGTGCAACAGCAGCGCAAATTCGAGCAGCTGTGGCACCCCACGTTACACAACAAACAGTTGGTAATCGCCTGCGTGCAGCTGGCTTACGATCCCGTGTCCCTGCAGAAGGTGTTCCATTGACCCCACAACAGCGACGTGTAAGGCTGGCCTGGTGTCGACAAACATCGACGTGGGTCGACGAATGGCATAGGGTCGTCTTTAGTGATGAAGCGCGCTTCTGTCTTGCCCGCAGTGATCGTGTGCGCCGACGTACCGGGGAGAGGGGCCGCCCAGACCTTATTGTCGAGAGGCACACAGGGCCAACACCAAGCATTATGGTCTGGGGAGCTCTTGGCTTTAATGTGAAATCACAATTAGTGCTTGTTGAGGGCACTATGACTGCTCGACGGTACGTTGATAGGGTGCTCAATCCAGTGGTTGTCCCTATGATGGCGAACATTGCTAATGGGATGTTTCAGCAGGACAATGCCCGGGTTCACACTGCACGCATCTCCAGAGAAGCTCTCCACGACATCACAACCTTAGAATGGCCCACCAGATCCCCGGACCTCAGTCCTATTGAGCATGTGTGGGACATGATGGGTCGACAACTGGCCAACCGTCCTCAGCCACCCACAACTCTGGAACAACTGACCCGTGCAGTGGAGCAAGCATGGGCCACAATTCCTCAGGAAGCGATCCAGGGCCTTATTGACTCCATGCCTTGTCGAATTCATCAATGTATTGCAGCTCGTGGTGGGCACATCCCTTATTGATTGTTGTCCAAACTTGCGGTCAGAGGGACCTGAAAGTATAATCATCGAATCACAACCGAACACTTGTCCTGCATGTTCAACTGCAGCAATGTAGCACCACTCCTTCTGGGTGTTGCAATTTCCATTTTCTTCATTGTATGTTAATAAGGAGGAGTTTTATTTTAAAACAAATAAAACACTCCTTTGAATTAACCACCATATTTACTCTCTGCACCATATGCTGCCAACCCAAGATTTGGGTAAGAAGAAAAGGATAGTTGGGAATGGGGAATTACCTTACCATGCAACTCATGTCAGCCTGTAACTCAGTATTATGTCCACCTCGTCGTGAGGTTAGCCACCCTCTCCCGGTGCTTGCTTGTGAGCTAGGTACAGGAACCCAATAGAAGATAAAGCACTCACAAGGAATATTACATCAAACCAGCGGTGGTAGAAATTAAACTGAAGTTCTCCAAGCACTTGGGTGATAATAATTCTATATTCTGGGGGCATATTCATCCGCATCAGCAGCACTGATGACACGAAATACATTCCCTGCAACAAAATGCTTGATTTATACATCTACACCATATTATTCACACTTTAGTCCAAGAAGTTAGCCATCAAATATTAGATACGATATTTATGCAAAGATATTCCTGTAAGGCAGTAGAAATGATAAAGGCTGCAGGACCCATTGGAATATATTGGACTTCAAGATTACTCAAGAGTGTGTGGAGAGCAAAACAAATTCCAGAAGATTGGCAGAAAGGTATTATTATACCAATATTCAAGAAAGGAGACAAGAAGGTGTGTGGAAATTACAGAGGAATTACTATTATCTCGCATGTTGCCAAGATCATGGAGAGAATACTAGAGGAAAGAATCCGAAAAAGGGTTGAAAACCAAATTCAAGAGGAACAATTTGGGTTCAGAAGGGGAAGATCAACAGTGGAACCTATCTTTGTTGTAAGACAAACTATGGAAAAACACTGGGAATATGGAAAAGACATGGTAATGACCTTTATTGACTTAGAAAAGGCATATGATAGTGTCCCTAGAGACAGAGTTTGGGAAAGCTTAAAACAGAAAGGTATTGGAGATGAAATGATACAAATGACAAAAGCAATGTACAGTAATTGTTGCAGTTGTGTGAAGACCCAAGCAGGTAGAACAGGATGGTTTGAAATTGAAACTGGTTTGAAACAAGGGAGTATGCTTTCACCACTGTTATTCATAATGGTGATGGATGATATACTGAAGGCAACAAAGGAAGCCTACACAGGTACAAGAATGAACATAATCTTATTTGCGGATGATGTTCTGATTTGGGGAGAGAATGAGAAAGTGGTCCAGGAACAGCTGGATGTTTTAAAGGAAAATATTGAGAAATGGGGAATGAAAATCAGTGTAGAAAAGAGTAAGACAATGGTGATGACAAGACATAAGGAAGAAGGGAAAGGAATTGTTAAAATTGGAGATGTAAATCTGGAAGTAGTTGAGCACTTCAAATATTTGGGAAGTGAATTGATGGAAAATGCAAGACTGGATATGGAAATTAGCAAGAGAATACAAGGTGGGAGTGCCTTCTACTATCAAGTTCGGAATTTAATTTGGGATAAAGACGTACCAATGAAGGCTAAAGAAGTGATGTACAAGACTTATTACTTACCAATATTGACATACGGAGCAGAAACTTGGCCTATGACCCGGAGGGATGAAAGTAGAATGCAGGCAGCCGAAATGAAATTTTTGAGGAGTATGTTACAGAAGACTAGAAGAGATAGAGTGAGAAATGAAGACATTCGAAAGGAAGTGAATGTACAGAAGCTGAACGAAAAGCTGGAACAGAACAGATTGAGATGGTATGGACATGTGAAGAGGATGAATGATGAAAGAATGCCAAAACAAGTGATGGAGAGGCAAATGACGGGAAAAAGAGGACGAGGAAGACCTAGAGGTCGGTGGTTGGACCTTGTTAAGTGCAGCGTGATAAACCGGAACATGGAGTGGCGTTCAGTGCTTGAGGAAGAGTGGTGGACAGACCGAGTAAAGTGGAGGGGACTCATGTTTGCTCCGACCCGGCCTAGGCTGGAAAACGGAAAATGATGATGATGATGATGATGATTCCTGTAAGGATCTTGTATGTACAATGGAGTTTCAAGTTTATAAAAGATGAATTTGGCAAGTACACAGAATGTTGGACAGTCATTGAGTAATTTTTTGTCTTTACCAGCCCTTGCTACTGTGCACATGATTGATTTCAAGTCCTATTACTAGTTGTGGCCCAAAACAGGGGCATCATTGCATATTTCTGTCCCTTATTATTCCAATTTCTGCAGGGTTTGGAATGAAGTGAGATGGCTGTGTGGTGAATGGTACAGTAAGTACCCTTCCTGATGCCAAATGGACAAAATATCTAAGTTGTCATAGAAGGATCAGACGCAGCTCATTTTATGCCCCTTGCATGAGAAACAAGGCTTGGCAGATCCCAAAGTCATCCAGAAAACAACATTATAAAACCCTAGAACCAACAGTTCCTGAGATATAATATCTTCAGATAAATTTCCACTCTTGGAACTGATCAAGAAATGGCGAGCCATAACCAGAGGTCCTAGTCAGCTTTCTGTCTAGCTCTTAAGAGGCAGTACCCAGCTCGATTCAAAACATTCAACATATAAGATAGCATACATGTCAAACCCAAAACTTATTTGAGAAAATGAAAATAAATGATATATATGAAATTCTTTATTTTCTTAATCGGAATCGAGCGAAATTGAGATTTTACTGTAGATCCGATTAAAATTATGTCTCGGGCAAAAATAAGACACAAGCATATGAAGGTATTAAATTCAACTCTCAATAATGCCACATATAAACTTTCACAACTTTCACTTAGCACAAAATTAAAGGAAAATTTGGCTCATACGTAATTTTAAAATAGCAACGAAATCCAAGAAAGATATAAAAACTATGGTATAATCAACTTCCACGAAATGGATTTTCACAACTGCAATGATGACAAATGATGGCTTTAAGCTACATGGCTTGCACTATTTGTGAACTAGAGCGAATGACCTACTAGAGGAATTAAAAACAACTTTCTTGCTCCCACATTCCACGGCAGCAGAAGAGGAACTACAAAGTCTAAACGAACGCCGCCGGGATATATGCTCTAATTTCTACAGCACGGGAGCCATGATTGATAGAAACTGGAGCAAAGCAAACTTCGAGATGAGACATGTTTTAACGAGATTAGCTGTACATGGATTTCATCATCATCTTTGCCAGGACAAGACATTCCACATTCCCAGGGAAACATGCATATTATGTCAGCTATCCGGGAAAACATGCGCACGTTATCACATCGAACACTGTAAAAAAGCTATAAGTGAATATGCAAAACAAAGTGTTAATAGGAATTAGATCTAGAATTTTAAACCTTGTACATTTGTACGCATTTCCGATATTATATGTCCCAACATGTGTTGGAGTAGCAACCCTGTCGATGCTCACGTCTTCTGTCTGCAGGTAAGAGCAGAACAACGAACATGTGCGTCTCTGATCTTAAACCACCGCAGAGAGGGGTTGTCTTATATTGTGTGCTCCATGAGAGGTAGAGCTGTTAGGCTTGTGTTGGAATTCCTCTCCGAGTTATTAAGGCAATTATCATGCATGTGCATATGCTTGATTTCCAGTCCTATTACTAGTTGTGACCCAAAACAAGGGCATCATTGCACTTTTTGTCCCTTATTATTCCTATTTCTGCAGGGTTGGGAATGAAGTGAGATGTCTATGTGGTGAATGGTACCCTTCCTGATGCCAAATGGACAATGCAGTCAATGGCCATTTCTTTTCTTTTCAGGACAGGTCAGGGAAGGAAGGAAATTGGCTGTGGACCTATTGAAAGGAGACGGAGAAGGCTAGCTGGAGACGGTTACGGATGATGATGATCATCATCATGCGAGTAACTTAATGGCATCAGCTGAAGTGAATTGGACCTGGGTATTAAAATGATTTAAAGATCCTGCGTAGAATGTTAGTAAACTTTTATTTCTAACCCTCATTATTCCCATTTCTAAGGGGGTTGGAGATGGAGTGAGATGAGATAGTACTACTTCTTCTTCTTTGCCTTTTGAGACCACATAGGATCTCTTTAACCAACCATTAGTTTGTCGACTTGTAGAAAATGTACGAGCCTTGGGGTCATCCCAGTACTTCTTCAGTCGAATTGATCGTCTTGCCCTTTCTTGGGCGGAAAAGATTCTTGTTGGAATTTTCTTTTTTATGAGTGAAAAATGAAAAGTTATTTTTTAAGTGCTGTAGTTAAACTTTTCTTATTTGTAGCATCTTCTGTTGTTAGGACAATTTCTCTTAAGTCCTCTCTGATTTCTTTTAACCATCGGCATCCAGTTGTAGTATTTTTTGAAGCGATTGTACTTTACTAGTTGTTTTAGAAGACATGAATCTGGCATTCTCATGATGCGACCAAAGAATTCTAGTCTTTTCTTTCGCATGGTATCAGTAATGGGTTCTAGGATGTTATAGACAATATTGTTAGGTATTAATCGCCATTGCCCATCTTTTTTATATCCTTTATTGATACAATTTCTTCCAATTCGCCTTTCGAGCTTTTGTAATCTGTCGGTTTCAGAATGCTCATTTAGATGGAATAATGTCTCTGCTGCATATGTGGCTTCCAGTTTTATGACTGTACTAGCAGAAGTACCCGTTCTTTGAACGGTCTTTGGTTTGAATAACCAGACGTTATCAATTCAGCTACTGTTGCAATGGTTAGCGGTTTGTCATTCCTTCAAAAGTTTTATCAGAACGAAGTTAGTTTTCTGGCAATATCACACACACTGTTAATTTAAGGGCCTTAAAATGTGGTTTTCGGAGACCCTTTATAGACCCCCGAATTTTGTGTCTCACATTGAGAAGCGCAACATATGCTTTGGTCGTCCTTCTAGAATAATTTTTATATTTCGCCTATTTTAGCATGTATTTTGAAACTTTTTTCCCTATACCCACCCTTCTATGAGAAGTACAGTGATTAGTGTATTGACCCTCATGGATACCTACCTAATTTTACGATGCTCCAACCATCCGAACACAAGTTATAGGCGTACATCAAGATACACAGAAATACACACACAAATCCACGTTTTGCTTGCATCCGTCAAAAAACATACCGAAACGCGTAAAAGAAACAAAATTGAAACTTTAATAAACAAACAATCATATGTTTATAGATAGGTGTATTTATGCAAGAGCAAAGGCAGCTAGTGGCCATGAGGCAAACAAACTCTATTGACTACAACGTATCACCCAGATGTCCAAATATGGATATATCAACCACACAGTATCAAACAAATTCAAGGGGCAGATGACCTCGTAGTTCCACCCTTTAAAACAACAATAACTAACTCAAACAAAATCATCCTTACGATGTACCCGTTTGTTGACAAAAAAGAATGATTAGTTAAAATGTGCTCTCAAACTAAATTCACCTAACGTGTACTACCTGACGTGAAAATAAAATTGTATACCTCAAATTCCTAAAAAGCCGCAAAAATACTATTTCAATTCAGGAATTTTTGAAAATAATATTGCTGTTTGGAGATATAATAGACCTTCTGTACAACATATCGCACGTGTAAGTCGGGTGAAAGAATTCTGGAGTGCCCCTTGACCCCCTTAAGCGCATTGACGAATTTTACAGTCTTAGTTGGTTCCGTGATAACCTTATAGCCATTTGCAAACTTTCACAGAAATGTAATAAATGGAGTGGTATTGCTTCTTACAGAAAGAGATGGAAAGTTGGATGTAATCTCTTGAGATACTGTTGTTATGGTTACCGGCTTGCATTCCTTGATTAGTTTATTAAATGAAATGAGATTTCAGGGATTATCTCAGAAACTGTGGGTTATAGAGCCTTGAAATTTAGTTTTCGGGGACACTTTAGGGCCCCCGAGTTTTGTTTCCGACACCGAGGGGCTGAAAATGAGCTTTGTCTCGTCGTTGTGTGCCATTATATAATAATAATAATAATTGTATAATTATATAGAGATAGAGATTAAATAGACCTTCCGTACCACACCCACACGTGTAAATCACGTGAAAAAATTCTAGAGTACCTCTTGACCCCCTTAAGCGCAGTATACAGTATGTATTGATGCGTTTTACAGCGTAATTTGGTTCCGTGATAACCGTATAGCCGTTTACAAACTTTCACACTAATGTAATAATTGGAATTGTATTGCGTCTTACAGAAATAGATGGACCTGTGAGATTCTGTTGCCATAGTTACCGGGTTGCATACTTTCTTTATTTTATTAAATCAAATTAGTTTTCTGGGAATAACTCAAAAACTATTGGTTTAAGGGCCTTAAAATGTGGTTTTCGGGGCCCTTTGGGCCTCCGAGTTTTGTTTCTGATATTGAGGGGCTGAAAATGAGCTTTGTCTGGCCCTTCTACACCTATTTCAGCATGAATTTTAAGGGGGTATGCCCCTCATATGAGAGGTACTGAGAAAAGTTACATCAATGATTAGTGTGGTGCCTCTGATGGATATCTGTATCAAATTTTACGTTGATCCACCCAGCCGTTCTCAAGTTATAAGGACTCAAAGTTGTCCACAGACAGACAGGCAAACAAACAAACAAACAAACAGACAGACAGACAACAAATTTATTTTTGCGCGCATCCGTCATAAAACAGTCTGAAACTCGCAAATAACGCAAATTTCCGTGGAAATTCAGAAAAAAACAGACAAACTTTCATTTTTATATATATAGAGATTGTAATGTTTAATTTTTGCATTAATTGATAAGCATTTCTTTTTGTAAGTTTCCCATGTTAATTTTTGTGCCCTAGATAACTTGTTTGTTCTTATTTGAATCGATGCTTTCTCATTTAAGTTGTTTGTTATTTACTCTCCTAGATATTTGAATCGTGTTACAATTTAAATTTTTGTACTATTAATTTGTATTTCTTTTAATGGTGTTGGTTTTTGTGGCATGATTTCTGTTTTTTTTTCAAATGATTTCTTAAGGCCAATTTTATTTGCAATGGTCTGAAGCTCTGATATCTGTGTTTTGGCTTCCTCTAAATCTTTCGCCAATAATGCCATGTCGTCTGCAAAACCAATGCAGTTTGTTTGAATTTTTCTACCTATATTTATATTTGGAGGGCAATTCGTAGACCATTCTCGCATTACCATTTCTAATGCACAATTAAATAGTAATAGTGATATGCCATCACCTTGTCGTAAACCTGTTGTGACCTCAAGTGGGTCATAGAATTCAACTCTGAATTTAACTTATGATTTAGTGCCTGTAAGAGTTAGTCTTATGAGATTTGTCAATTTGGGGTGTAATCCCATATGTCTTAGAATTTTTAATAAATATTCTCTATGAATACAATCATAGGCTCTTTTGAAGTCAATAAATGTTATCCTTTTCCTATTATAATCCATTATCAGTTTTAGGCTCATGATTTGATCTGGGCAACTTCTCCAGGGTCTGAAACCTCCTTGATATTTTCCTAATTCATTTTCAAGTTGTACTCTAATTCTATTGAGAAGAATTTAAGAAAAATTATTATAGGTGAGGAGGGAAATCCCTCGATAATTGTTAGAGTCTGTCTTATCCCCTTTTTTATGTAGTGGATGGATGATAGCTGATGTCCAATGTTCAGGGAATTTTCCTGTAATCCAGATGTTGACTAGTTGTTGGTAAAGGGCGATTTTTGCCAAACTTCCAGCAAGCATACTTCCAAATCTGCAAAAGTCTGGTCTTCTCCAGGGGCTTCGAAATTCTTCATCTCATTCAGTGCTATGTAAACGTCTTCTAGTGTGGGCGGGTTAATGTTCTCTGGTGGTGTTGTTAATGGAATGTCAACATCCAATTGAAGAAATTCTATGGGTTCTTCACAGTTTAGGAGTGTCTTAAAATATTAAGCCATAATTTGTGCATTATCCTGGTGTTTGTGGGCCAATTCACCTTTTCCATCTTTTAACAATAAGGTTGGTGCTTCATATTTTTCCAGATTTTGTTTAAAGATTTTGTAATAATTCCGTGATTGTGAAATTTTGAATTCCTCTTCAATAGATTGTAGGGTGTCAGTATGATATTGCTGTCTTATTCTTCTTAAAGGTTTAGTTGTTTCTTTTCGTTGTGTAACTAAATTTTGAAAAGATGTTTCAGATTTTTGGGATTGGTGTAACAACCACGCTCAGTGTCGTTTTTCAACCATCTCATCACATTCATTATTCTACTATTGATGTTTTTTCCGCGGTTTAATTGGAGCCAGGTCTTCGGCAATTTAACCAAGTTTTCGAGTTGATTAGTTATTATAATGCTTTCAGTTCCTTTTTGGTAATGTTCATTGTTGATTAACTCGATAGGATCTATTGTTCTTTTAGTTTCGGGGTTTTGCCTTATACCAGCCATGGTGGCCGAGAGCGTTAACGCGCTACTCTGTGCCTTGCTAGCATCGAGAGAGTGAGGGTTCGAATCCCACCTTGGCTGTCCTGAAAATGGTTTTCATAGTTTCCCCCGGGAAGGTGCCTTTCAATAGGTCCACGGTCGATTTCCTTCCAAAATCCAGTCCTGATCCGTCCTGAAAAGAAATTACCATTGGCTGCATTATCTAACCGAAACTGGCCTTTAAGTACAAACTTCTTCAAAGCTCCATCCCCTATTAGAAATGCGCACCATCCGTAGTACTCGAAAATGCCACACACAAGCTCTTCTGGGACAGAGGAGTTGTGACAAATGTTGCTGTCAGTAACAAACGGCCAGATATTATTATCAATAAAAAACACCGTGAGGCATTACTGATGGACATCGCATGTCTCAACACACAAAACATCCAAATAACAAGCTGCTACTAGAATATCTAAGTACACAGAGCTGGCAATTGAGATAAAGCATATGTGGAAACTTGAGTCGGAGACTACAATCCCAATAATTGTATCATGTACTGGTGTTATACCCAAAACCCTGCACTGTATTGAATCTGCATCGCAGATTATATTGAACTAAAGAAGGCAGATCTGTTAAACACCTGCCATATTGTCAGGAAGTTCTTTGAAGAAAATGCTCCTGTACATCACTTAGCAAGACTGGAAGATAATTCAGATGGAAACTTAGCTCATCCTACAAATGAAGGGGACTTGTAAAGAGTGCGGGCACGAAATTAATGTAATGTGAAGTTCCTGTACAATGTAATTTACATACATTGTATTTCAGTACAGATGGTTCCTTGCTAAGACCGAACCAGGCTGTAACTTAAAATATAACCGGGTATTTGCTGTGATAATGATGTAAAAAAATTAATAATATAAAAAAACACTTACGCTAAAATTTGCGAGTCAGTACACTATACTTGGAAACAAAAAGTGACAGCACTAGAAATAAACCATTTTATGATGAAAACTTGTATCTAAAAATAGTTTATCATTATACACTTCGCCGGCCCCGTGATGTTGGGGTAGCGCGCCTGCCTCTCACCCGGAGGCCCCGGGTTCGATCCCCGGCTCCGTCAGGGATTTTAAAACTGACGTGAGGGTTGGAACGGGGTGCACTCAGCCTCGTTAGGACAATTGAGTAGCTGTCTGACAGTGAGACAGTGCCCCGGTCACGAAAACCAAGATTAACGGCCGAGGGGACCCGACGCGCTGACCAAGCGTCACCCCAATATCTGCAGGCCAATTGGCTGGGCAGCGGTCGCTTGGTAGGCCTAGGCCCTTCAAGGGCTGTAGTGCAACGGCGTTAGTTTTTAAATATACACTTCCAAGCTATACTAATTAATTCACTAAACAATGCTTTTCATATTTGATTATGATAAACTGTAAATGAGAGATGTTTAGAACCGTTCAATTTACCAAGAAGCACTATTCCAGAGTTTCTGAAAGTCCATGTGCTCTAACAGGCTTTAAAATAATCCTGTATGGCTTGTAATGATCATCTTTAACATTTATGTGAATACTATATCAATAAAAGTCTATACCAGCTACATTTTTAGCCTATTTTCATTTAAGAAAAAATAGGCTTATGAAATCACCTTTTGTCCATGTGTGTATGTGAGTAGGTGTGCGCATGCGTGCGTCCGTGTCTCCCCCTAATAATTTCTAAAAGGCTGGATCAATTTTAATGAAACTCGGTAAGGTCATAGTACTATTTCAGCCGACCCCAACTGTGCACTTCAAATTTTATTACGTCTCACCAATCCAACAAGGCGGCTGTGAGAAATATTTCATCGGCATTCTATATCTCTGAAACTATTATTCATATCACCCTGAAATTTTGTACAGTGATGAAGGGCACTACTAGACGTTCACCTGTGTGACTTTCTAAAACCTGTTAACTACAAAACGAACATGGCGGCCAAGTGAAGTTGAAACTTTTAAATACACTTTTCTAGCGATTTAACCATCCGAAAGCAATGAAACTTGGTACAGCAAATGTTTATACACACTGTAATGCACTGCGGTTACAGAAAGGAATATGTACCTGGATGGAATGAAGAAAGTGAGGCCATATACCAAGAATACCAAAGTTCTGGAAATCAAACAGTGGGCTCGCAGCTACTCCACTTTTTAAACAAGAACAGACGAGAGAAATGGGAAGCAACACTCAAAGAAATGAACTTCGTAAAGTCAAGCAGGAAAGCCTGGAGAATCTTAAATGGGCTAACTGGCAAACAACACCCTAAAAAGCCGCCTCCTAAACTGAATCCTGATATTATTGCCAAGAGGATCATAGACCTCACAAGGACAAAGATGGACAAGAATCATACCAGAATTGTCAAAAGTAACCTCTCTATACTCAAGCGCAGTGCCCCAAGAAACGAGTCGCTCTCCAGGCCTTTCTCCACAGCGGAAGTAGAAAGTGCAATTAAACAACCGAAAATCGGCAAGGCTGCCGGTCCAGACAACATCTATAATGAATTTATTAAGAACATGGGCCTGTATTGTATATGCTGCCTTACTTCTCTCTTCACTTACATTCTCCAAGAGAACAGACTGCCCAGTCATTTCAAATGATCAAAAGTTATAGCCATTCTCAAACCTGGCAAACCCGAAGATAGCCCCGAAAGTTATCGACCAATAGCACTGCTCAGTTGCATATTCAAGCTTCTTGAACGAATCCGCCTAACCAGGATAGCACCTTTCATTGAAGCTGTTACGCCTCCTGAACAAGCTGGATTCAGACATGGACGCAGCTGCACCGAACAAGTTCTTGCCCTAACTACACATATCGAAGAAGGTTTTCAAAAACAACTGAAATCAACAGCTGTTTTCATTGACTTGACTGGAGCACTGTTTGGCGACAAGGACTTATCTACAAACTATTGCAAGTTGTACCAATGTTTTCGCATTTTATTAAGTTGTACCAAGTCGAGAAATCGTGGATCTACTATCTAGTATGCTTAGTGAAAGACAATTCGAAGTGTTTCTAGGCAGCACTAAAAGACACAAACAAAAACTAAATAATGGTCTGCCACAGGGATCTGTTTTAGCCCCATTGCTCTTCAATTTGTACATTCATGATTTACTAGTCACAACATCAACTAAGTTCATATATGCTGATGACATCGCTCTTGTAGCACTTTGAAGATGGTGAACAAATCCTTAAAGAGGATCAAGAAGATGTCGACTTTCTTTAAGACCTGGAGATTGATCCCCAGCACTTCAAAAATTGAAGTCTTTTGTTTCCATCTAGCGAATCGTGCTGCAAACTACAATCCAAGAGTTTTGTTCAACGAACAAAATCTGAGGTACAATCCTTTTTCCAAAATATCTTGGAGTCGCTTTAGATAGATCCTGAGCTACAAAGAACACATCACTAAGCTTTCCCACAAAGTCGCCGCAAGAAACAACATATTGCATAAGTTCAGTGGTACATCCTGGGGAGCCTCTGCTGACTGTTTACGCTTATATGCCATCAGTCTTGTCTACTCGGCCGCTGAGTACTGTGCACCCGTCTAGTTGGAAAGCGTACATGTGAAGAAGGTAGAATGATACAATGCGTTGCATTACTGGTTCCATCAAATCAACTCCATGTCACTGGTTACCCTTGCTGAGTCACATCCCTCCACCTCACTTAAGGAGGAAGCAAGCTCTACTAAGGGAAGCTAAGAAAATCTTTGCATCACCCTCTTTGCCATTGCACCAAGAATTCTACCATCCATTACAGCAACGACTGCAATCTAGAAGACCAGTAAGTTTCACTGCGGAGCAACTCATTGCTGCTGGATTTGACCTAAATGAAAGTTGGAAGCATGAGTGGTCAACTAAAACATTGGGAACAAGTGCCCACCATCTTGATGCCACAAAGAAACCTAACGGCTTTGACTTACCGAGGAACTTCTGGTGCCGCATCAACAGGCTGAGGACTGGACATGTTTGCTGCAATTATTTCAGGTACAAGTGGGGCTGGATCAGCTCACCAATGTGTGAGTGTAATCTGGAAGAACCGACGATCGAACATCTGGTCCAACGCTGTCCTCTTTATTCGTACACTGGCATTCCTGACGATTTGTTCGCTCTCACACCCGATTTAACCGAATGGTTGAGAAGGATGGACTTTAAAGTTTGATTATACCTTGTTATGTATAACTGTATATTGAATAAATTACCATACGATTAAATAAATAAATGCACTGGCATTTAAGTAAGTTCAATTGTTTATATAACCTCAAGATGGCGGCTGTGCGAAATTTTTCACCGGCATTCTATATCTCCCAAACTATTACTGATATCACCCTGAAATTTTGTATGGTAACAGAGGACACTACTAGAAGATCATCTATGAGCTATGAGACTTTCAGAAACCTGTTGACGACAAAACAAACATGGAGGCCAAGCGAAGTTCAAACATTTAAATACACTTTTCTCGCGATTTAACCATCCAAACACATTGAAACTTGGTACAGTTAATGTTTATCACATTGTAATGCACTGGCACCTAATTTAGTTCAATTGTTTACATAACCTCAACATGGCGGATGTGCGAAATTTTTAAATTAAGTTTTCATTTCTTGTGTATTAATCATGCGATTGAAGTGAACGTTTGAATAATGAACCTCGCAATAATCGTCATTTAACAGTACATAACTCTATGACCGACATATATAAAAATCCAACATGGCGACTATCCAAAATATTTAGACGGTTCTCAATATCTACGAATCTATTACAGCAATCAAGCTGAAATTTTGTAGGTTGATAGAGACAATTGACATAAGTAGGATATATGAAAATAGACTGTACAGTATAGTTCTTCACAGAACTACTTGTTATAATGAATACTTCTTTAGTGTTACTTTTCTGATTTATTCCTATGTAAAAAATAATGTACAGTTTGTTTGACGTTCATGTTAAATGAAATTTCTTTCTTTTATTTCAATTATCCTCTTGACCCTTTCATAAGTTCTTCCATCACCTCTGTTGACAACCTTCGCTTAATCTTCAGGGTGTTATTGACGAAAGGGTTCATCACAAATTCTACTGCACAGTGGTGCTAATGACGAAACGGTTTATAACTACACGCACGCAGTTCCCTATCCAGCGGTGTGAAGCGATGTTATTTGAAAATGGCGGATATGTAAAAGGTTTATATTCTAAACGTAAGCAAAATTAAGAAATTACGCAGGTTTACCGAGGATTACGCGAGTGACTAAAGTGTTAAATATTGTGTGAACAGTGTAGGTAAAATACGTAAGAGAAATACAATACATAACTTGCTAAAAGATAAGTCATATAACATTTAATATCATGACGGTCAACTGTGCTCCATGTGGCAAAAAGATCAAGAACAATCAGCAGGCTGTAGGATGTGATGGTGAGTGTGGACGCTGGTTTCATGTAACATGCATGAAAATGAGTAAAGACACGTACCAACAATTCCGGAAAGATGATACTTTCAAATGGTCATGCAATCAGGAAGACTGCCTCCCGCAACCTAACCTCAAAGAGGTTATGGCATCTTTCTCCCAGAAACTAGAGGAACCCCTTTCGGCGATGAGAGAAGAAAACCACGAGGTAAGAAAACTAGCAACTTTCTTATCAGAAAAGTATGATGAACTCCACCGGGAAATTGAAACTCTGAAGAAAGTGAGAAAAACCGTCAAGGACGCAGAAATGGCAGCATCTAGAGCTATCAACGAATTGGAGGAACTAAAACAGTACCAGCGCAAGAACAACTTGATAGTGTATGGAATACCCACGGAAAGAGAGGAGGATGTATTTCACAAAATCTCGGACATTGGCAAGACGTTAGGAGTTGAAATCACCAGGGCAAACATAGACGCAGCTCACCGCCTCCCGTCAACAAAGCCTGGGCCTCAACCGATAATTGTGAAATTAAATAATAGGTGGAAGAAGGAAGAGATTCTCAGTAGCAGAAGACAAAAGAAGACCCTGAAAACGAGTGAAATTGGTTACAGTGATGGTGGTAATATATATATCAATGAACACCTGACCCCAAGAAATGAAACCATCGCCAAAAAGTGCCGTGAATTGAGACAACAGGGAAAAATCTTTGCAACTTGGGTCAGAGACTGCAAAATATACATTCGGAAAAATCAAAATGGACCCTCAAAGCTTATATCAAGTGCTGAAATACTGGATGAACTCGCCCTCTCAAACTAAAATCAATGTAATAGTAAGATATCTACTAAGTATTATCCCATATGGAACTAGAATTACAGAAATTAAATTTTTTAGGTAATGCTAATAATAATACACTAGAATTAACCGAGTGTAACTGTAATACACTTAGCGATTATTATAAGATTAAGGACAGTAAACAGATAATAACCGATACCAGTACACTAAAATGCGTACACATAAATGCACATAGCATAAAAAACAAGTTCGATGATATCCAAATAATGTTAGACAGAATCAAAGGTGTAGATGTCCTAGCAATCTCAGAAAATTGGTTAACAGAACAAACAAAAATGTTTTTCAATATTAAGAAATATGTTGCATATCACATAGTTAGAAAGCAAACTGGCGGGGGAGTATCTTTGTATATTTCAAACAAATGTAGCAGTACCCTTGTAAAGGAAATAAATTCCACCCACAGCATACTGCACATTACTGTGAGAAAAGGCCATCAAGAATACAATATAATCACTGCTTATAACCCTCATAAAAGCAACATTCCACACTTTCTAACTGATCTCGAAGTAATTATTAGTTCTTACTCAACGAATCCTGTTATAATACTAGGCGATATGAATATCGATCTATTATTTGGGGACAGATATACTAGTAGTTATATTAACCTAGTCAAATCATACGGTCTAGTCTTATGTAATACAAAATATCCAACTCGTGTAACACAAACTAGCTCTACTCTAATTGATCATGTATTGGCGAACGACTGTGACAAAATATGTAATGTCTATAATATTGATAATGATTTGAGTGATCACCATTTACTCATCTGTGAAATGAGAAACAAAAAGATAAACAGGAACTCAATATGTGATGATAGGCCAATAGAAAAGGATAAAATAAACTACAAAAAACTTAATAAATATTTAATAACTCAAGAATTTGTATGCAATGAAACTAACATCAATGACTACTACAATAAATTCTGTGATTTTATTAATAAAGGAATAGAAGCCTGTACTATGAAATATACGAATAAGGAGCCAAGTGCCCCACCAATAAAACCCTGGATCACACAAGATCTTTTAGCACTAATACACAGGAAAGATAAGATATATACAAAAACCAAAGTTAAAAATCCATCTGCAGAAATTTTAGAAGAATATAAAATTATTAGCAACCAAGTTACAAAACTTAAAGAGAAACCTACAAAGAAACTACTTTGACCAAAAAATTCAAAATGCAAATAATCAGAGGGAAGTGTGGAGTGTTGTTAATGAGATGTTAAATAGACCAAAGAAGGGGAAAAATGAAATTGTCAAACTTATAGTCGACGGCACAAATGTCGAAAAAAAGGAAAATATATGTGATGAAATTAATAAATATTATGTCAATATTGCTAACAGTATATGGGAAAATCAAGGAAACGGTTCTACCTCGGGCATTACAAGCTATAAAAATACTACTAGCACTAAGACAATCTTTATGTTACCTACTGATGCTAATGAAATACAATCAATTATAAACTCCCTAAAACACAAAAACAATATAAGTGAGGACAACACTACTAATGTCATGCTACAATTGCGTCTTGAGGGCCTTACACCATATCTTGTCAAAATAATAAATCTTTCACTGATGACTGGTATATTCCCCGATGCCTGTAAAGTCTCTAGGGTGGTCCCGATCTACAAAAAAGGGGACAAAACCCACCCATCAAATTACAGACCCATTAATATTATATCTGCCATCAGCAAGGTTCTAGAAAGCGTTGTTAAACGAAGACTTATGAATTTCTTCATGAAAAATGATTACTTTGCAAACTGCCAATATGGGTTTATTCCAAATAGAGGAGCTGATAGTGCTATATTTGAAGTAGCAACTGATGTAGAAAAGGCATTAGATGAAAACAAACTAGCTGCTGGTGTACTAATTGACCTTCAAAAAGCCTTCGATCTGGTTAACCATAAGATTCTCCTTAATAAACTAGAATTTGCAGGCATCAGAGGAGTGGCACATGATTGGTTCAAGAACTACCTCACTAACAGAAAACAATATGTTGCAATCGATAATGTAAAAGGATCTCAAATGAGAATTGACACAGGAGTACCTCAAGGTTCTGTCTTAGGACCAATTCTTTTCTTGGCCTATATTAATGATATAGTATTATTAGAATTGAAAGGCAAGCTTAAACGATTTGCAGATGATATTTTTATACTCTATCTGGGAACATCTGAACAGGAAATTATGCTAAATATTAATTATGATCTCAATAAGCTGGTGGATTGGTTGAGAGCACACAAAATGGTTATCAATATCACTAAAACAAAATATTTGTTCTTCCATAAACCATCATACAAGATTGAGACCACAAACATAGTCAACATAGCCAACAAAGAAATAGAAAGGGTTAAATCGGCAACATACTTAGGTATCACACTAGATAGTACACTAACCTGGGAAAATAATGTAGAAAATGTAAAACATAAAATCAGCCCTTTAATTGGTATTATTTTCAGATTAAGATATAGCTGTCTTACTAGCCAACAATTGAAAAATATATACTTTGCTCTGATACATTCACATCTAATGTACATGAATTTCATATGGGGATATTGTAAGAAGGAGCTGATAAAAGAACTTGAGATACTCCAGAAACGTGCTATAAAATCTATCTTTGGATTACCTTGGCTCACACCCTCAAATGAATTGTACTCAGGAACTAAAATTATGCCACTGCAAAAACAAATAGCTATGTCAGCAACAGTATTTGTATACAAATTAGAAAACAAATTGATACACACACACATCCATTTTACCCATGCAAATGACATTCATCATTATGCAACAAGAGGAGTAAATCAAATATTCACCAGCCATTCCCAATCCATTAAATTTGGAACTAAAGGAATTATGTCCTCTATAATAAAAGAATACAACTCGCTACCATTAGGCATAAGGGAAAGTTTCTCTATAAAAACATTTAAGAGGAAAACAAAAGACTTCCTATTAAGGAATGAATAGCCAATGTACAATAGCCTTAAGCAATGCAATGTATCATACCGTATTATCTCTGTAAAGTTGGGCCGATAACCTAGATGTTAGGCCCCTTAAAACAACAATTATCATCATCATCTCTGTAAAGTTAGTCACTAGCAATCTAAGTTACTATTAAACTAAACAATAATGTTACAAAAATTATATATATGCCATGCTGTAACTATGTTACTTGATTGTCCCTAACACGAGCTCAGGCTCATTGGGACCTATGTAAATAAATAAATAAATAAAAGTAGACTTACCTCCATTTTTGTGATAGTCCATAGAACCATTTACTTTGCATTTTTAATCTCTATGGTGATGCAAATATCGCTATTCATTTGTTCAAATAGAAGGCAATGTTTGAATTATGCATGACTTCTGTGTTTTGCCGTGGCTGGCAACAGACTGTAACAGTTTGACTGGCCCTTATTGCACTTTGAAATATTTACTCTGGCTAAGATATGTTGTTTTAATGGGTGCCAAGACCTCAACGCTATGTTGAAATCTAAATTTGTATTTAACAACACCTAGCTCTAGTAGAACACCTTCAAGAATCTATTCACTCAGATCGTGGTATGATTTGATCATTAACCCAACAAACAATTGTATCAGGAGAAGGAATTGGTCTCTATCTAATGCTACCTACTGAAAGCAAAGATTGCATGGTTAAAAGAAATGAATTTATTATATAAAACAAGTATTGCCAAATTAATAATAATAATAATAAGTTAAAAATTTAAATTGGAGCGTTGCGATTTGAATATTACCGCTAGAAAATTACGTGAGAACGGAATCGGATAAATTACTGATTTTACTCTTATTCCCAAGCTATGAAGTTACTGAAATCTTGAATATAAAAACAAAGAGAAACGAGAGATTGCGTAGTTCAGAGTCATTCGCGCTTACCACTGGAAATTGCCGAAGCATTTCCCTCGTACTGGATGATGAAGAGAGCTTCCCACAGTCTCCTGGACGTCGTCATCTTCTTCGTTAGTTGTTGATATACTTGTAGATGTAATCACTTTATGGTCCGAACATCGGAGCCAAACACTTGTACAACCACACCGGTTAAGTTTTACAAAGATAGTCCTCTACTCCACGGCACGCCAAACGATATATGCACTCGTCGGCTCCCCACTCCGGTGCCGACTTCCACCTAACGTGGTCCTCACTGATTGGCTGTGCCACCCCGCTACTCCCCTCCTTAGGCTCAATACACACGGCGCGCGGATTATGTCGTTTGCCGTTCCAGACTATTTCGCCTTTTCTTGACGCTGCAACCCAGGCTTGCGACATGCTTCTTGACAAGAATAAGCCTGTATCTGAATTCCCAGTGAGTCATATCTCTCATAATACCCTAACTGACAAAACTCCGTAAAATTCCGTAATCATATAATTTTCTATGATAATGTAGTTCGTAATAATTTGCTTGATAGTGTTTTCTATGGCATAGAAAACCTATCTGTATGCTTATAATTTTATAAAAATGCTCCAAAAAATACCTTAATAATAATAATAATAATAATAATAAGTTAATAATAATAATAAATTAACATGAAAGCTTCTCTTGGCTGAACAATTTGCCGCGTAAATAAATATAGAATGGTTTTCTACTGACTTATGCCAGTGGCGTAAAATCCCCTCGAAAAACACGTTACAAGACCAAGTAGTAGTTCAAGTGGTGGCACTTCTGAATGTCTACTATACCCAGGACGGGGCATAGGGGGTGTATCCCCTGATTTGTCACCCCTACTGAGAGGCTGTTTAGTCAGTCACTAGATAAGGCAGTCTATACCTACAGCCAGACCACTATCCCTCTATAAGTTATTCTCTCGAAACACACCTGAAGGAAACTTATTTCAGTGCATGTGTGTAAAATGTAACCCAATATAGAACCAATAGGAGAAGGGAGAATATGTCAAAATGATTTAGAGCCTTGATGTAGATGGGGCTAATAAGTGAAAATTACCCAGCACATGGGTGTTTGTTCATCTGGAGATACATAGCAGTTAAAAGGTTAATATGCCTTTAACATCTCAATCCATATTTTTGTGCAATTTTCCCACTTTTATTTCTATCTGAATGCCCTCATCTCTTCTTTTATCTTCTCTTGTTCTGTTACATGGTTTTCCAGAATGCATTTCAACTTTCCTCTTACTCTCAATCTAATGGCCCATCATTAGTAACACTTCAAAGATGAGATGATCAATTAGTTATCAAAACACAGGTACAGGCATGTGTCACCATGCCTCTCTTCATGAATTGAATTTGGTAGCTTGGCGAGAAAAAGGGCAATTTCATAATTACAGTGTAACACAAAATAATGTGTTAAAGTGGAGCATTGTTTCATCGAAGGGTATTTCCTTGGAATTAGAACAATACAAAAACATGTAGTTTATCTTATGAACAACTCACCATGATTTGAGCCAATATCAGCACTATAATGTTTGATGATTTGCTGCTGGAGATGGCATAAAAGAACTGAAAAAGAAAAAAATCCTTTTTTTTTAGAAATAGTTCATGGGGTGCTTGGGAAATTATAGTAGTTATTGTGTATTGAAACCCATGTAATTGGGACTATGCTTTGTTAGATGAATAATTTACAAACTTGGAAAGGGACTGAAATCAATAGTTTTTTTTTTGTCCCTGCAGAAGGCATACAGAACTGACCCTAGTTAAGGTGAGGAGCAAGCTGCCCTCGTATTGAAGTAAGGACAATACATCGCACCAGGAAGGTATACAGAACTGACCTTAGTTAAGGTGAGGAGCAGCCCTCTTATTGAAGTAAGGACAATACATCCCACCAGGAAGAAAGATATGTGCTGGGACCAGAATGTGACATCAATATTAATTCCTATCCAGTGAACAGCAATCTCCATTCCTCTGGTCACGGGATCTTTCTTGCCCACACGGTTGAACACGATATTGATGGTTGACTGGAAGAATATAACTTTCAAGGAACAGCAAATAAGCAGGCATATACAATAAATACAAATAATCATGTCTTTAGGTAAGTATCATGAATTCTAAAAATATTAATAATTTTATTAATGCAGCCAATGGCCATCTACTTTTCTTTTCAGGACGGGTCAGGGAAGGGATATTGAAAGGAAATCGGCCGTGGACCTATTGAAAGGAACCGTCCCGGCATTTGCCTGGTGTTGAAAATGGGAAACCACGAAAACCATTTTCAGGACGGCCGAGGTGGGAATCGAACCCACGCTCTCCCGATGCCAGCGAGGCACGAGGTAGCGCCTTAGCGCTCTCGGCCACCGCCCTAGAATTTCCTGATCTTGGACTCATTCTCAACTTTATTACCCTATTACCGGGTGAGTTAGCCGTGGTCGTTACGGCATGACTGCTGGCAGTCGCTCACATCCGGGAGGCGAGGAGGTTCGAATCTCCCCGCCGGCAACCTTGAAGATGGTCTTCTGTGGTTTCCCATCTTCCTTCCAGGCAAATGCCGGGGTTGCTCCCTAACTCTAGGCCACAGCCGCTACCTTCCAACTCCTCGACCTTCCATTCCCACTTTTCTCCCCAACGGTACTTGTAGCTCAACCATTGGGTGTCTGTCTCGAAGCAGCTACAAAAACTGGCGAGCCGAACATGTCCTCGGACACTCCCGGCACGAAAAGCCATACGAAAAAAAAAAAAAAAAAACCCTATTAGGTGATATTCTTTTGTCTGATCTTTATACCAGTAGGAAGGGCACGTTCAAGGATAAACATGCCATACAAACACAGTATGGTATATTACAGAAGTTTCCTGACTATTTTTACTGGAGATGGACAGGTGGTACCATCCCTGTGCCACTGCTAGAACTGCTATACTTATAATGAAATTTCCTCCCTCTCACAGGCATGCCTGGTGGAGGGTTGGCAGAGTCTAGTCACCTCATAATTTGAAGGGAAAATGTTTAAAAATAATTAAGTTATTGATCAGTTTCTGGGAAAATAAAAAATAAAAAAATAAAAAGGAAGCTTGTAGTTTAACGTGACCGTTAATCGGTAGATCATGAGCCACGGGACCTCCTTTTTACGTGGAATCCGAACCACAGGACATGGCATTTCACTTCGAAAATCTCACATGCATTGACCGGGAATCGAACCCGGACCACCTAATAAATAAAAAAATATAAAATCTCTTCTGCACATTTATAAAGAGACAATTTTACTAAATTTAGGCTATGCACCACCATCAGTTTCTTATCAATTACAAATTTCACTGTTTAAAGATGAGTTTCTCACAATAATATGCTATCCAAAATGTTAAAGTAAGGAATACAATGTTGTACATGATTGATGGTTTGTATGTAATGTTGGTGTGAAGCAATTTTGGGTAGACTGTCATTAACTGTGTAGAAGTTAGAACCAACATGTTTATTTTCAAATCATTACAACCAGATTTGATGACATCCCAAATTGTTGATATAAGTTAAACTGTGTGCTGTTGTTCCATGATGGAGGACCAGTACCTTAATCTCTCTTTGTAAAGTGGTAAAGATCTTGTTACCATCTCGACAACAAAATGGAAGGATCTAGCATTATACTTTGATAACCTCTTCTGAACCACATTCTTCTGAGTTAACCGTTTCATCTTGACATAGCTACTGTACCGTATATTTAAGGAAATCTCTTTAACATATTCTTATCCTGGCCTTCCCTTCCTTCCATCCTTTCGTTTATTACCAAGTTACCGCAGTTATTCCTGGATGTCTCAGTATGTGCCCTACCAACCTATCTCTCATTTTCATCACAGTTTGCCAAAAGCATCTCTCCTCTCCCATTTGCCTCATTATCTTTTATATATTACTTTATCTACCCATCTAATCTTAACTGTTCTCTCGTAACACCATATTCAAATGCCTCAAATCTTCTCTTTTCTGCTGCACCAACCGTCCCAGGTTTTGCTTCTATAATGTGCCACATGCCAGACAAAAGATTTTAATTAAGAATTTTTAATACCTTAATCTATATATTATAACAGCAGATTTCATTTCTGCATGAAAGCTATCCTCGTTAGTTCTAACTTACTTTTTAGATTTTTTTTGTTTCACTCATCTCTGCTAATTTTGCTTCTCAATTACGATTCTCTTACTGCCTTTAGCTTTTCACCTGTTAATTCAAAAGGAATAAAGGTACCTGCTTTCTTCTATCAGTAATCCACTTTATTTAATGGTGTATTTATTGATTCTTCAAGATTGTGTGCAACTACTGAGAATCTCATTCAAATTCTAGAGACTCAAAGAAGATGACAATTTCATTAATAAATGTCACATCTGTAATCATTTCACCTTGAACCTTGACTTCTGGTCTAAATTTTTCCTTGATATCATTCACTGTTTGTTCAATAATAATAATAATAATGGAATATCAATGGAAGAAATAAGGTACCTTTCTTCATATTGAAGTAACAGCAGGTCTGAAAATATTTTGCATATAGCAATCCTGATTGACAAAAAAAGTGAGCCTGATATGCAACTGAATACAGTATTCTTGATAGGTGAAGCAACACTGGTCATCAGTAATCTGTCAGCTCCTGCTTTCTTAGGTGAAATAAACTAGTCAGATATCCATTGCAACAACTCAAGTCATCATCAATGCCAAGTGTCTTTTTCTGCTCAGGACTTCCAGTGCAGTATCCTATCAACTTCTGAACTCAATATTAAATCTCCTTTCTCATCCTCATCAATTTCCTCTTTACCTTCAACTACATAGCCCTCATCTCCTTACCTCTATATAAACATGATTTCTACCTTTTTGCCTTTTCTTCTCTCTCTCTATTATAGAGGATTCCCATCTGAGCCCCTATCAATGCAACACTCCTTTTCCCTATAGCACTCTTAATCCTTTGATAAGCTGCATCCACTTTTCTTACCTCCAAAAAATGTCTGTAATTGCACTTCTTTCAACCTTTCTTCTTTTGATTCCATGCATGTTTTGACATCTGTATTCAGCTCTTCCCCCTTTCAAGTCGTGTTGAGGTATTCGAGTGGTATGTTTTAAAGAGAAAACAAACTTCATTGCACTTTTGGACTCAAGAGCACTGATCCTCCCAGCTGGACTGGCTAACCAAGCATATTAGAAATCTTTTGCAAGCCCAATATTGTATGAAGTGCCATGGATTATTTCCTGGCCTTCAAAATGTAGTTTTTGACAGGGAATTGAATTTGTTGTTGTATCATTTGAGAGGAAAAAAAGGAAGATTGTAGTTTTACGTGACCGTGAATCTTGTGATTATGAGCCACGGGACCTCCTTTTTACGTGGAATCCGAACCACAGGACATGGCATTTCACTTCGAAAATCTCACATGCATTGACCGGGAATCGAACCCGGACCGCCTTGGTGAGAGGCATACAGCTAGACCGCTGAGCCACCACGCCCCTCATTTGAGAGGCTTTAGCCTTGTGTACGTGAGTAGTTTTGTCTGATAACCTGTGTCATTGTGATGGCTGTATTAGTGTGTGTATCTGTAATTCAGTCGAGGATTGGGAAGGAGGTAGCTGTGACCTTAAGTTAGGAACCATTCTGGCATTTGCTTGGAGTAGAAGTGGGAAACCAGGAAAAACCACTTTCAGAATGGCTGAGGTGGGAATCAAACCCACCTCTTGTCAGTTTTGCCTTATGAGGTTGAGTGTACCTCGTTCCAGTCCTCACACCCCAATTCAATTTCTTGGCAGAGCCGGGAATCGAACCCAGGCCTCCAAGGAATTGAATTTGCGATCAAGACTTGGGCACTCGAACACTGATTTACCAAGAAAGCTACAGCCAGTAAAAATGTGCATAATTAAGACCATCAGTGTTCACTTATGAAATGCAATAAATTTAAATACAGTAGTAGATGGAGGAAACTACATACTAAGTAGTTTTAGCAGACATGACATGACATGTATGTCTCCAGTAACATTGTTCTGAAGAATGAAGGCACTTAATACATCTGTTTGAGATGGTATCACGGTTAGGGGACCCCAGGGTGTTGTAGAGCCAGTGGAACATTATTCATGAATTGTGTTGCTCGGGAAATAGTGAAAGATGAGCCCTTGCAAGGTAGGCTTGAGGCATCAAGACCGAGGTGGTATGGACAATTAAAGAGAATGGATGAGAAGAAGATTCCCAAGAGGATACATGAGATGCAGATGCAGAAGAAACGACCAAGGGGAAGACCAAGAGATAGATGGCTGAAAGGAGTGGAGGAATGTGTCAAGAAGAGAGGCGAGGACCGGACCAGAGCGACATCGGAGAGGTGGTGGGAAGAAAGGACTAAGTGGCGAGGCTTATGTTCCAAACAGACCCAGCCTGGGGCTGGAAACTGTACAAGATGATGATGATGATGATGATGATGAATGTTCACAATGAGGAATGTTTACTGTACTCACAATTAAGATCTTCCACATACAGTACAAGGAAAAGAAGTATCCCAGAAAATTGAAGTATTTCCCTTGCCATGTGGAGGCCCATATCAGTCTTTCTTGCATGTTATGGGTTTCGTGGGCCTCCAGGAATAGCTGGCGACTTAACTCCTCCAGTGCTGCCACTTCTTGCTTCAGTTGCCAAACATCTGAGTGTAGCTAAGGCTTCTTAATTAGTTTGTGGTGAATGTACAGTCACACAAAACTACTTCCCACTTGTGTTAAAGATGACAAAACCTACATATAGTTCCTGTAGATTCTGAAACATGTCACCAAATTACAAAAAAATAAATAAATCTGAAGCTGACCATGCTTGTTGCCGCTAATGTGATGTTGGTAGGGAAGAAACACTAGAAACTAGGAACAAAATTGGAGCAGGTTGTCCATTGTAAGTACTTAGGCTGTGTATTTTCTCAGGGTGGTAGTATAGAGCAGGGGTGCCCAACCTTTTTTTAACTAAGGGCCACATAGAAAATAGTTGGGGGACCTTGCAGGCCAATAACACTCCGGGGAGTTTGGGGGGAATGGATTTTTTAAATATAGGTGCAATATAGTGAGTTTTGAGGCTGTCTGAGCTTAGTTTTCTTAGTATTATTGCAATTTTCTATATTTATTTGTAGTGGATAAAAAAAACTAAATATTTTTAATAAATCTCTTTAAAATAGAAGTACGATGATATGCAATGCACTCATACAGCATGAATGACAAAGAGTGAGTATTTACAGTATGTTCATTTGACACAATTAATAATCAAATTATGAAATAAAGTTCAGGATAATTTAGTGCGACGACTGGAAGTTGTTTCAAAATTCTGGCGACATGGCGTGGGCTGGAAAAAATAGTCTCTCTGGCCGTAGGTTGGGCAGTCCTGGTATAGAGAAAAAGGTTAGATTCAGGATATCTGATACATAAGCTATGGGTAACTGATAAAGAGAGTATCACTAATGAATGCTGGGACAAATAGATTGGAGCAATGGCAGGAAGGTGCTCATAATAAAGAGATTACGGGGGCACAACCCGCGGCCCTCAAAGTCAGTTTATGCGGCCCGCGGATAAATATTGATAAATCTTATTGAAAACGTGAATATATATTACCCTTTCAGGAATTGATTGCCGGCGGTCGAGATGGGAACTATTTCTTGTTTAAAACTCAGCAATTCTTCTAGGTTTGTGCCGTGTCTTGTGTGGGGTTTCGCCTAGGACACCAAGCTAGGCTCATCGGCGGGCTCTTGGTGTCCCCGCCCGGACCCCCACAGGAGTGACGAACTGCGCGCCACCTCCCTTTATATAAGGTGCAACTGCACCACTTGACTACGAGAACTAAAAGCTCAAGCAGCCTTAACCTCCCTATGAAGGCTTCCAAAAAGATGGTATATTGGCTTTCACGGCCGGTGAATTAAAACTCAGCAATTCTTCTAGGTTTGTGCCGTGTCTTGTGTGGGGTTTCGCCTAGGACACCAAGCTAGGCTCATCGGCGGGCTCTTGGTGTCCCCGCCCGGACCCCCACAGGAGTGACGAACTGCGCGCCACCTCCCTTTATATAAGGTGCAACTGCACCACTTGACTACGAGAACTAAAAGCTCAAGCAGCCTTAACCTCCCTATGAAGGCTTCCAAAAAGATGGTATATTGGCTTTCACGGCCGGTGAATTAAAACTCAGCAATTCTTCTAGGTATGTGCCGTGTCTTGTGTGGGGTTTCGCCTAGGACACCAAGCTAGGCTCATCGGCGGGCTCTTGGTGTCCCCGCCCGAACCCCCACAGGAGTGACGAACTGCGCGCCACCTCCCTTTATATAAGGTGCAACTGCACCACTTGACTACGAGAACTAAAAGCTCAAGCAGCCTTAACCTCCCTATGAAGGCTTCCAAAAAGATGGTATATTGGCTTTCACGGCCGGTGAATTAAAACTCAGCAATTCTTCTAGGTTTGTGCCGTGTATTGTGTGGGGTTTCGCCTAGGACACCAAGCTAGGCTCATCGGCGGGCTCTTGGTGTCCCCGCCCGGACCCCCACAGGAGTGACGAACTGCGCGCCACCTCCCTTTATATAAGGTGCAACTGCACCACTTGACTACGAGAACTAAAAGCTCAAGCAGCCTTAACCTCCCTATGAAGGCTTCCAAAAAGATGGTATATTGGCTTTCACGGCCGGTGAATTAAAACTCAGCAATTCTTCTAGGCTTGTGCCGTGTCTTGTGTGGGGTTTCGCCTAGGACACCAAGCTAGGCTCATCGGCGGGCTCTTGGTGTCCCCGCCCGGACCCCCACAGGAGTGACGAACTGCGCGCCACCTCCCTTTATATAAGGTGCAACTGCACCACTTGACTACGAGAACTAAAAGCTCAAGCAGCCTTAACCTCCCTATGAAGGCTTCCAAAAAGATGGTATATTGGCTTTCACGGCCGGTGAATTAAAACTCAGCAATTCTTCTAGGTTTGTGCCGTGTCTTGTGTGGGGTTTCGCCTAGGACACCAAGCTAGGCTCATCGGCGGGCTCTTGGTGTCCGGGCGGGGACACCAAGAGCCCGCCGATGAGCCTAGCTTGGTGTCCTAGGCGAAACCCCACACAAGACACGGCACAAACCTAGAAGAATTGCTGAGTTTTAATTCACCGGCCGTGAAAGCCAATATACCATCTTTTTGGAAGCCTTCATAGGGAGGTTAAGGCTGCTTGAGCTTTTAGTTCTCGTAGTCAAGTGGTGCAGTTGCACCTTATATAAAGGGAGGTGGCGCGCAGTTCGTCACTCCTGTGGGGGTCCGGGCGGGGACACCAAGAGCCCGCCGATGAGCCTAGCTTGGTGTCCTAGGCGAAACCCCACACAAGACACGGCACAAACCTAGAAGAATTGCTGAGTTTTAATTCACCGGCCGTGAAAGCCAATATACCATCTTTTTGGAAGCCTTCATAGGGAGGTTAAGGCTGCTTGAGCTTTTAGTTCTCGTAGTCAAGTGGTGCAGTTGCACCTTATATAAAGGGAGGTGGCGCGCAGTTCGTCACTCCTGTGGGGGTCCGGGCGGGGACACCAAGAGCCCGCCGATGAGCCTAGCTTGGTGTCCTAGGCGAAACCCCACACAAGACACGGCACAAACCTAGAAGAATTGCTGAGTTTTAATTCACCGGCCGTGAAAGCCAATATACCATCTTTTTGGAAGCCTTCATAGGGAGGTTAAGGCTGCTTGAGCTTTTAGTTCTCGTAGTCAAGTGGTGCAGTTGCACCTTATATAAAGGGAGGTGGCGCGCAGTTCGTCACTCCTGTGGGGGTCCGGGCGGGGACACCAAGAGCCCGCCGATGAGCCTAGCTTGGTGTCCTAGGCGAAACCCCACACAAGACACGGCACAAACCTAGAAGAATTGCTGAGTTTTAATTCACCGGCCGTGAAAGCCAATATACCATCTTTTTGGAAGCCTTCATAGGGAGGTTAAGGCTGCTTGAGCTTTTAGTTCTCGTAGTCAAGTGGTGCAGTTGCACCTTATATAAAGGGAGGTGGCGCGCAGTTCGTCACTCCTGTGGGGGTCCGGGCGGGGACACCAAGAGCCCGCCGATGAGCCTAGCTTGGTGTCCTAGGCGAAACCCCACACAAGACACGGCACAAACCTAGAAGAATTGCTGAGTTTTAATTCACCGGCCGTGAAAGCCAATATACCATCTTTTTGGAAGCCTTCATAGGGAGGTTAAGGCTGCTTGAGCTTTTAGTTCTCGTAGTCAAGTGGTGCAGTTGCACCTTATATAAAGGGAGGTGGCGCGCAGTTCGTCACTCCTGTGGGGGTCCGGGCGGGGACACCAAGAGCCCGCCGATGAGCCTAGCTTGGTGTCCTAGGCGAAACCCCACACAAGACACGGCACAAACCTAGAAGAATTGCTGAGTTTTAATTCACCGGCCGTGAAAGCCAATATACCATCTTTTTGGAAGCCTTCATAGGGAGGTTAAGGCTGCTTGAGCTTTTAGTTCTCGTAGTCAAGTGGTGCAGTTGCACCTTATATAAAGGGAGGTGGCGCGCAGTTCGTCACTCCTGTGGGGGTCCGGGCGGGGACACCAAGAGCCCGCCGATGAGCCTAGCTTGGTGTCCTAGGCGAAACCCCACACAAGACACGGCACAAACCTAGAAGAATTGCTGAGTTTTAATTCACCGGCCGTGAAAGCCAATATACCATCTTTTTGGAAGCCTTCATAGGGAGGTTAAGGCTGCTTGAGCTTTTAGTTCTCGTAGTCAAGTGGTGCAGTTGCACCTTATATAAAGGGAGGTGGCGCGCAGTTCGTCACTCCTGTGGGGGTCCGGGCGGGGACACCAAGAGCCCGCCGATGAGCCTAGCTTGGTGTCCTAGGCGAAACCCCACACAAGACACGGCACAAACCTAGAAGAATTGCTGAGTTTTAATTCACCGGCCGTGAAAGCCAATATACCATCTTTTTGGAAGCCTTCATAGGGAGGTTAAGGCTGCTTGAGCTTTTAGTTCTCGTAGTCAAGTGGTGCAGTTGCACCTTATATAAAGGGAGGTGGCGCGCAGTTCGTCACTCCTGTGGGGGTCCGGGCGGGGACACCAAGAGCCCGCCGATGAGCCTAGCTTGGTGTCCTAGGCGAAACCCCACACAAGACACGGCACAAACCTAGAAGAATTGCTGAGTTTTAATTCACCGGCCGTGAAAGCCAATATACCATCTTTTTGGAAGCCTTCATAGGGAGGTTAAGGCTGCTTGAGCTTTTAGTTCTCGTAGTCAAGTGGTGCAGTTGCACCTTATATAAAGGGAGGTGGCGCGCAGTTCGTCACTCCTGTGGGGGTCCGGGCGGGGACACCAAGAGCCCGCCGATGAGCCTAGCTTGGTGTCCTAGGCGAAACCCCACACAAGACACGGCACAAACCTAGAAGAATTGCTGAGTTTTAATTCACCGGCCGTGAAAGCCAATATACCATCTTTTTGGAAGCCTTCATAGGGAGGTTAAGGCTGCTTGAGCTTTTAGTTCTCGTAGTCAAGTGGTGCAGTTGCACCTTATATAAAGGGAGGTGGCGCGCAGTTCGTCACTCCTGTGGGGGTCCGGGCGGGGACACCAAGAGCCCGCCGATGAGCCTAGCTTGGTGTCCTAGGCGAAACCCCACACAATACACGGCACAAACCTAGAAGAATTGCTGAGTTTTAATTCACCGGCCGTGAAAGCCAATATACCATCTTTTTGGAAGCCTTCATAGGGAGGTTAAGGCTGCTTGAGCTTTTAGTTCTCGTAGTCAAGTGGTGCAGTTGCACCTTATATAAAGGGAGGTGGCGCGCAGTTCGTCACTCCTGTGGGGGTCCGGGCGGGGACACCAAGAGCCCGCCGATGAGCCTAGCTTGGTGTCCTAGGCGAAACCCCACACAAGACATGGCACAAACCTAGAAGAATTGCTGAGTTTTAATTCACCGGCCGTGAAAGCCAATATACCATCTTTTTGGAAGCCTTCATAGGGAGGTTAAGGCTGCTTGAGCTTTTAGTTCTCGTAGTCAAGTGGTGCAGTTGCACCTTATATAAAGGGAGGTGGCGCGCAGTTCGTCACTCCTGTGGGGGTCCGGGCGGGGACACCAAGAGCCCGCCGATGAGCCTAGCTTGGTGTCCTAGGCGAAACCCCACACAAGACACGGCACAAACCTAGAAGAATTGCTGAGTTTTAATTCACCGGCCGTGAAAGCCAATATACCATCTTTTTGGAAGCCTTCATAGGGAGGTTAAGGCTGCTTGAGCTTTTAGTTCTCGTAGTCAAGTGGTGCAGTTGCACCTTATATAAAGGGAGGTGGCGCGCAGTTCGTCACTCCTGTGGGGGTCCAGGCGGGGACACCAAGAGCCCGCCGATGAGCCTAGCTTGGTGTCCTAGGCGAAACCCCACACAAGACACGGCACAAACCTAGAAGAATTGCTGAGTTTTAATTCACCGGCCGTGAAAGCCAATATACCATCTTTTTGGAAGCCTTCATAGGGAGGTTAAGGCTGCTTGAGCTTTTAGTTCTCGTAGTCAAGTGGTGCAGTTGCACCTTATATAAAGGGAGGTGGCGCGCAGTTCGTCACTCCTGTGGGGGTCCGGGCGGGGACACCAAGAGCCCGCCGATGAGCCTAGCTTGGTGTCCTAGGCGAAACCCCACACAAGACACGGCACAAACCTAGAAGAATTGCTGAGTTTTAATTCACCGGCCGTGAAAGCCAATATACCATCTTTTTGGAAGCCTTCATAGGGAGGTTAAGGCTGCTTGAGCTTTTAGTTCTCGTAGTCAAGTGGTGCAGTTGCACCTTATATAAAGGGAGGTGGCGCGCAGTTCGTCACTCCTGTGGGGGTCCGGGCGGGGACACCAAGAGCCCGCTGATGAGCCTAGCTTGGTGTCCTAGGCGAAACCCCACACAAGACACGGCACAAACCTAGAAGAATTGCTGAGTTTTAATTCACCGGCCGTGAAAGCCAATATACCATCTTTTTGGAAGCCTTCATAGGGAGGTTAAGGCTGCTTGAGCTTTTAGTTCTCGTAGTCAAGTGGTGCAGTTGCACCTTATATAAAGGGAGGTGGCGCGCAGTTCGTCACTCCTGTGGGGGTCCGGGCGGGGACACCAAGAGCCCGCCGATGAGCCTAGCTTGGTGTCCTAGGCGAAACCCCACACAAGACACGGCACAAACCTAGAAGAATTGCTGAGTTTTAATTCACCGGCCGTGAAAGCCAATATACCATATTTCTTGTTTACTTGTGTCACACGTCAGCCGGCTTCGTTGACAGGTACAGTTGCGCGAGTAGGATATGACTCAGCCCTAGTAGCCTCAGTTATCGTTTAACTGTCTATGGTGACATGAGCTCCTGTGACGCGCAATGCTGCTTGACTTATATGCAGAATGCATTCTGTCATCGCTGTGTTCCCGGCTTCGTCCCACGGGGCAGCTGCTACAGTAAACAACAAACACTGATGCAGCCAGGCTCAGCGGCAATCAAATCTTAAATGGGTAATATTGTGGATGATGAGATTTTTCCCATTATTGTAGGCCCCAGTTGATATAAGAAAATTATAAAAATCTTGAAAAATAAACAATGCCAAGCATTACATTAGGAGCATTAGGCTGCTACTTGATTTGATTGTCAGTTTGACAATATATTGATTTTCATATTTTATATACTTTGATGTTAAGAATTCAGTCTCTTGTAAAAATAAAAATTCTACAACCATGTGATAGTATTATTTTAGTTTATATACCCCTAAACCTTTTCGAATCAGGAGTAAGTTGATTGTAAATCAGTAATTTGATAACTTAACCCTCTTAGTGCCCGAGTTGCTGTGAGCGATCCTCATAAAATGAACGAAACTTGCAAGGGTTGCTCTGAGAGACGCTTCATTTTGTATTCTTAGAGTGGCTTATAGACCGAAAATGGCGTCAAAACTTGACGTGACCATTAAAGAGAGTTCTAGCTACCATTTTCTGGCAAACATCTTTTGTTTTCTGTCTATCGATATACTCGAGCGATATTTGAAGTTC
Source organism: Meconema thalassinum (assembly GCA_946902985.2). Lineage (NCBI taxonomy): Eukaryota > Metazoa > Arthropoda > Insecta > Orthoptera > Tettigoniidae > Meconema > Meconema thalassinum. The sequence goes on from OX336393.1 coordinate 186,851,246, forward strand.
CTTGACTTGTTTATGCGCGACTCGTAAAAGCATGGCGTCCAAGGGAAGGAAGCATTATTTGAGAGAGGAAGAAATTGAAGAATTAATGTTTGATGAGTCATGTGGTGAACTCTTGGACTTCGTGGACAGTGATTGCGATCTTGTGTGTGACGAATCAAGTGCCGATTCCGCTTCGGACAATGAATTACCTGCGCTGAATGCGAGCGTACATAACCAAACAAGTGATAGTGATGGTAATGATGTTGATAGTAATAGTGACTGGGAAGAAAGGAATGTTGACCAGGACAATCTTCCACAGGCTACACAACCACAAATGTGAAAGATAAAACTACAGGGTGCCCTTCTGTTTATTTATTTTCACTGTAATTATTTTTATTTTATTTATATCAACAATGCCATTGTTGGTGTACGGTATTTTATAATTATGCTAGATTTTAGAATTTCGGATTTTTGACACCCCTGCTGATATTTTTTTAACTAAAAAACTGCATTTCCTGGTTCTTTTATATGTATGTGTGCTCTCCAGTGTTCATTTTTAGTCCATTTATAAGCATGTGGTAATAGGAATAATCAAACTTTCTATTTTTTATTTTACAGAAGAAATTACTGTATTTTAATTAATTACTTAATTAATTAATTTATTTACACTGTTTACGCCCACATTGGAGCACCAAAAATCAAACCTTATATACTAAGTCTTCCAATATTTCAAATAATAAGTTCAGTTCTTAATTCTTGATAATTTTTTCCTTTCCCAATACTTCTTCATTCTGGAAGATCTTGCAGCTCGTTCTTCTGCTGATGTAACATATTTCTTACGCTGTGAAATTTTGAATGTTAGTCGAGTGTATTTGTTATTCAGAAGCCGTTTCTCCTCTCTATGTTCAATTTGATGTTGAGTTATTTTCAATTCGTCTAAATCCATTTATATTTCTTTACACCATGTCATTTTTGTTTTACTGTTCCAAAAGAAGTCAAAAAGTTGTTTCAGGAGTCTAGTATTTGGCAAGCGGGATAAGTGTCCAAAAAACGCGATCCTTCGTTTTCACATCGTATCAATGATAGATTCATTTTCCTTGTAAAGTATTGAATTGGGCAAAAGTCTCCACTGGCCCTCAACCTGGTGTTTTTTATTGATTATTGTCCGAAGAAACCGTCTATCAACCTTCTGTAGTTTATCAGTTGTTGATCGGGTGTTTAGTTTAAATAAAGTTTCACTTGCATATGTTGCTTCTGGCTTAACGACGGAGAAATAATGTCGAAGTTTAGCATTAATCGAAAGAGACTGTTTCTTATATGTTGGCCAGGTAATCTGTTGTGCTCGTCGCAATTTTAGTGTTCTACTATCTATTGATGCTCTTTCATTGGCATTCCAAGTGATGATCTCACCAAGATATTTAAATTTTTTTCACAATCTTTATTTTCTGGGCATTATGCAGTACAATATGTGATGTGTCAACTTGAAAAGATGGCATCATTTCTGTTTTCTCAAAATAAATTTTCAACCCAACCTTTGCCGCTAATCGTTCCAATTCCTCTACCTGAAATTGAGCTTCTTCGATACTAGTTGCTAATAATGCTAGATCATCTGCAAAGGCGAGACAATTTAGTCGAATATTTTTTCCAATCTTAACATTCGGTGGACAAACCTTATTCCATTGACGCATAACTTTTTCGAGCACACAATTAAACAACAATGGAGATAATCCATCTCCCTGCCGAAGACCAGTATGGATTTCAATTGACTCAGAGGTTTCACTTCTAAACCTAACTCTAGATTTAGTATTCTTAAGAGTGACCGCAATAAGGTAACAAGTTTTCGATGTAAACCAAATTCAGTAAGGACATTTAATAGAGATTCGGGATGGATGCTATCATAAGCTTTTTGAAAATCAACGAATGTGATCACTAAATCTTTGCTCCTAATCCTGTGATATTTAATAATCCATTTGAGACTGATAATTTGATCTGAACAGCTTCGTCCTGGACGGAAACCACCCTGATATTCACCAAGTTCATTATCAAGTTGTTCGTGAATTCTGGAATATAAAATTAATTAATAAAGAAAGAAATAAGTTTCATAATGATCTGAAAATTTCCCTGAAATTAGGTAGCTATGTTCTGCACTCCCTGACTAAATTTCGCTTTCGTATCTTTCAAAACAGGGGATATACATTTTTTTTTCTGAAAGCCTACATTTTCCATTAAAACAGCCTGGCACTTTTAGACTTCACCTTTACCTTTTCGCCTGGCACTAAGAGGGTTAATGACACAATTTGCCAAAAAGCTTGAAAAATGGATTTAAACCATTTAGAGGACACAAAAATGGTATTGAAACACATTTTTTGTCTGCTGGTAAAATAGGTTATTCAGATAATAGTAAAATTAGCTTTAGCGGTAGGGTTTGGCAAGTGCCTATGTGGAAAGGTAACTTGCGGCCCACCACTTATGATGTAAACAAACTTGGCCCCCACTTATAAAAAGGTTGTGCATCCCTGCGCTAGATGAAGCTGTTCGTATGAGCAGACTCGGATGGTGGGGTCATGTGATGAGAATGGGAGAGAAGGAAATTACTTAAGAGGCTGATGAGCTTGGCTGTAGAGGGAAAGAGAAGCAGAGGAGACAATGGTCAGATTCAGTGTTGAACGATTTCAAAGTGAAGCTAAGGAAGCCACAGTGATAACTGCTAATAGGAGATCATGGAGGTGACTTGTTCTCAAACAGAGGCCTGCAGACTAGACTGGATGCTGAAAGGCAAGAAGTCTCAAATTAAATGTATGTATATAAATTTATAAATATAGAAAATATGTAATGATTAGGGACTCTGAAAAGTGGTGAATAAAAACCAGGGATGGTAAAGAGAATGAAACTAAATTAAATGAAAATGAAAATCCACAGCCTGCTTCCAGTCTCCGACCGGGTCAGGAATGGAATGAATGAAGCCCCCATCTAGCGGCGAGGATATGCACTGTGCCGGCTGCCGAGGCCTGATGCACTCCTCTGGGGCAATGATTAAATGAATGACAGATGAAATGGAATGATAAATTAAAAAGGAGTGAAATTAGATGGTTTAAACACACAAAAGTCTGGAATGAATTTATATGTGAAGAGGAACTAAAATAAAAGTATTTTAATTGGAACAGTATTGAAAGGAACGAAATTAAACGTGATTCTTAGAACTGTATTAAAGAGAAAATGGTTTAGCGAATGGAATTCGAACAGAAATTAAATTAGGAATAGAATGTGAGGAATAAAATGCAAGTAGTGAAATGTAAGGAGCGAAATGTGTAAATGAAACCATTTCGTGAATTAAAAGAAATGACATTCTGAATTAAATTATATCTGGAATTAAACTTTTTCATGAAACTCTGAGTGAAATTAAATTGAGATTGAAATTAAGGAATAAAATGTGAGGAGTGAAATGTGGATAATAAAACTCCATTCATAATAAAAAAGAACGAAATTCATGGAGTGAAACTTTAGGTAAATTATATCTGGAATGAAAATAATTCTGGAACTCGGAATAAATTATATGTGGAATGAAATTTGTAAGAGGATATAAGGAAACCAGAGATATATAAGCAAAGCGAACTGATGTGAGTTTAATAACAATAACGAACTGATGCACATGGATGGCAATAGCGGAACCGCGCAAGCTAAACATGTGCGAACATGGCGCGAGTTTTAGACAAACTGAAAGCATAAAGGGCAGGTGGCAGCACCTTATAGAACCGCATACTTGATAAATAAGAATAAAACTACCAAAGTTACAACAAAATGAAATGTTGAACATGGAATTAAATTAAATGTGGAACGAAATTATACCACGAGGTTGGAATTAAATTAAATGCGGAATAAAATTAAATCTTGAAGTCGGAGTGAAATTAAATGTGGAATTGAATAAAATTCGCAGGTTGAATGGAATTAAAGGAATGAAATTAAATGTTGGTGTCGGAACGGAATTAAATGTGGAATGAAACTAAATCCTCAGGCCAGAATGAAATTAAATCTGGAGTAAAATGAAACTTTGGAGTCGGAATGAAATTAAATGGGGAATGAAAGTAAATCCTCAGGGAGAAATGGAATTAAATGTGGAATAAAATTAAATCTTGGTGTCGGAATAAAATTGAATCTCAGACTTGGAGTGATACTAAATGTGGACTAAAATTAAATCCTCAGGACGGAATGAAATTGAATGTGGAATAAAATTTAATCTTGATGTAGGAATGCAATTAAATCTTCGACTCGGAAGGAAATTAAATGGGGGAATGAAATTAAATCTTGAAGTCGGAGTGAAATTAAATGTTGTGGTCGGAATAAAATTAAATCGTCGACTGGGAGTGAAATGAAATTTGGAATGATATTAAATCTTGAGGTCGGAGTGAAATGAAATGTGAAACTAAATTATATCTTGAGGTTGGAGTGAAATGAAACGTGGAACTAAATTAAATCTTGAGGTTGGATTGAAATGAAATGTGGAACTCAATAAAATCTAGAGGTCGGAGTGAAATGAAATGTGGGACGAAATTAAATCTTGAGGTTGGAGTGAAATTAAATTCATACAATTCAATTATATTCCGGCCGGAGTGAAATTAAATTCATACAACTTAATTCTATTCCGGCCAGAGAGAAATTAAATTCATACAATGAAATTCTATTCCTATTGGAATGAAAGTGTGAACAAACATTTAATTCTATTCCGGCCAGAGTGAAATTTAACCCCAACAATTTAATTCTACTCCGGCCGGAGTGAAATTAAATTCATAGAATTTAATTCTATTCCTGTTGGAATAAAACTGTGAACGAACATTTAATTCTATTCCGGCCGGAGTGAAATTAAATTCATACAATTTAATTCTATTCTGGCCGGAGTGAAACAAAATTCATGCAATGTAATGCTATTCCTGTTGGAATGAAACTGTGAACAAACATTTAATTCTATTCCCACCAGAGTGAAATTAAACACAAACAATTTAATTCTACTCCGGCCGGAGTGAAATTAAATTCATACAATTTAATTCTATTCCGGCCAGAGTGAAATTAAATTCATACAATGAAATTCTATTCCTGTTGGAATGAAAGTGTGAACAAACATTTAATTCTATTCCGGCCAGAGTGAAATTTAACCCAAACAATTTAATTCTACTCTGGCCAGAGTGAAATTAATTTCATACAATTTAATTCTATTCCTGTTGGAATAAAACTGTGAACGAACGTTTTATTCTATTCCGGCCAGAGTGAAATTAAATATATACAATTTAATTCTACTCCGGCCGGAGTGAAACAAAATTCATACAATGTAATTCTATTCCTGTTGGAATGAAACTGTAAACAAACATTTAATTCTATTCCGGCCAGAGTGAAATTAAACCCAAACAATTTAATTCTATTCCGGCCGGAGTGAAATTAAATTCATACAATTTAATTCTATTCCTGTTGGAATAAAACTGTGAACGAACGTTTTATTCTATTCTGGCCAGAGTGAAATTAAATTCATACAATTTAATTCTACTCCGCCCGGAGTGAAATGGAATTCATATAATTTAATTCTACTCCGCCCGGAGTGAAATGGAATTCATATAATTTAATTCTATTCCGGCCGGAGTGAAATTAAATCCATGCAATATAATTCTATTCTTGACGGAATGAAACTGTGAATGAACTTTTAGTTCTATTCCGGCCGGAGTGAAATTAAATTCATACACATTCATTCCATCGAGCATTCCGACGTGAATAAAATAAATCCATAGAATTTAATGATGTGTAAATATGAAGCGAAACTTAATCCATAGAATTACGGTTCATTTACCGTGGAATGGCACTGTTAATGTAGAGTTTGTCTTATCCAATCCAATGAATGATAATGATTGTATGGCTTCCTGAGAGGCCGAGTGCAGGTATTTCTAGTTGACGCCCGTGGACGACCTGTGCGTCGTAATGAGAATGAAGTGATGATGAAGACGTCACATTCACCCAGTCCCCGAGCCATGGGAATTGACCCCAGGAGAATAAATCCTTGATGGTCCGGCCGGGAATCGAACCCAGGATACGTCGGGCCAAAGCTTAGCGCTCTAACTATTTAGCCACGGAGCCATTCACTTCGATGAAATTCTGGGATACAATATTAATACCTGAGGCATTTTTCTCAATTTTATTTCACCAGATTATTAATTTGAGCCTATTTTCATCTCATGAAATACTGTATAGACTTGTCTAATCACCTTGTATTCGTGTGTGTATGTGTGTACGTGTGTGTTACCTCATAAACGCTAAACAGCTAAAGCGATTACAATGAAACGTGATGGGGTCGTAGTAGTATCTCGTCCAACCACGAATGCGCCTTTCAAATTTTTATACGTTTTCCCAATTCAACATGACGATCTCGCGAATAATTACACCAGCATTCAATATCTCGGACAGGATTTGTTATTAGTAGAGGTGTTAGTTTTTGTTAATTCGCGATAAAACGAAAAGTCATATTTAGAGGTTAGGATGTTTCATTTTCACGTATTTACATGTTTCGTGCCGCCCAGGAGTGAAATTAAATCGCGAAATAACGCGAATTTTGTGAATAACACCACAAATACCGCAATCTGCGAAATAAAAACAAATTTTCATATTTTTTCCCCACACCAATCCGAACATTTTTGTCCACAAGTCGATAATCGAATTTGGTTGGTGTTCAATTCGAGAGAATGATCGATTGTATAGTTTCGCGAGGGGTAATACTACGATATACGTCATATTACGATATACTGTCGATATTCTCGTTACTCGTTGGATTTTAGCGCTGTGGTAAACAGCTGTTATATCGCGGCATGAATAGTTTGGCCAACTACCTCCAAAAGGTTATGTGATAGTTGTTCATAATGTAAACTACGTTTGCCTCCTGTTACATCGGTAGCGAGTGTAAATTATAGTAGAGAATTCTATATAATTTAATAAAAAGTGCGCAAATTGTGCGTTATCATCGAAGCTAGTGTGTTATTTGCGTGAATCAGTTGGCGACCACGTGTTCGTCGTATTAGTTCCGAACTTGGCAGTACAGGAAGATGAGACGCGACGTAATTTAAATATTATGACATGAATTCAGAAATAAATTTTGCGTGTGGTTACGAATTTATACTGGCATGTGACTACAGTCAACCGTGTGATAACAGTGTTTGTTACTGGGCATCGCTCAGTTGAGTTTAAAAATGCAGAAGGTAGCTGTTTCTGCCACAGACAGACTTAAAGAATATAAGAATGAAGGATTTATAATTTCTTGTGGCATTCTTATGTGCAAATATTGTGATTGTCGATTAGATTATCGCAGGAAAGATGCATTAGACAAACATTGCAAATCGGAGAAGCATTCAAAACGCCGAGAAAATTCGCGTCTTGAAGTTAGTGTTCCTAGAGTGGCCACCTTGAAAGAAACATTATCAAATGCTAGTCGTGTGAAGGATATGAAAGAAGAGTTTATTTTGGACACTACTACTGCGTTTGTGAAAGCTAATATACCAGTAGAGAAACTAGACAATCCTGCTATCCGTACTTGGTTTAATAAGTACGTTCGCGGAAGTGGAGATTTACCATCAGCAAATCAGATTCGTCAGAAATACATCCCCATGATTGGCGAAAGAAGGAGGGAAGAAATTAGGGAAGATATAAAAAACAAAGACGTGTTTCTGCTATGTGACGAAACAACTGACAAGAATGGTAGGTGTGTTTTCAACATTCTTTTTCGTCCATCAGTACCATCAACTGAAATGAACACCCATCTGGCTGCCTCTGTTGTTCTAGATTCTGCCAATAGCGTAAATTGCTCCAATGCGATATTAGACACCTTGAATTCCTATGAAATTGAACGGGAGCGTGTAGTGGCAGTAGTTACGGACTCAGCACGCTACATGACAAAATGTGTAACTACTCTTCAAGGATTGATTGAAGAATTAAGTCATGTCCAGTGCTGGGCTCATAAAGTCAATCTTATCGGCTGCGTATTTGAAAACGAGCTGGACGAATTGAACATGTCTATAGTAAAGACAAAGAATGCCTTTTTAAATACGCGAAAAAGAAAAAGCAATTACGTTGCATTTCTAAGGGAGAAATATGAAAACACAGAAAAAGAGAATGAAATTCTAGCTTTCCCAATGCCTGTATGTACAAGATGGAATTCATGCTTTAAGGCTGCAATGTATATGGCCACGCATGTGGAAGATCTGGTAGAATTTTTCAAAACATTGGAAGATTCAAATTCTGGGGTCAAATTTTTCCAACAAGCATCGACTTCAACAATACAATTTATACAATTACAAGCATTGTATGTTTCTGTTGTTGGTGCCTCTCTTATGGACTTGCTTAATTTCTTGGAGGGATCTAAGTACCCAACAATTCACTTACTGGCTGGGAAGCTAGATGACCTTGAGGTAAAGCTCAAGCTATTAGGCGATGGTGGAATGTTCAATCATACGATCCTCCAGAACTTGGAACAGCTTCCTCAAAAGATGCAGATAAAGGTTAAGTCCAATCTTACGTGTGTTGCCCAGTCAGCTCTAGTGAAAGTCAGGACTTTAAGGACCACGGATCCAGCCAGGAAGACTGTAGAAGCCATCGGGTCATTGTTTGATCCTCGGCATGCACCTAAGAACGTATCTCCAACAGAACTGCTCCAATTTAAGAAGAATGCCCCATTTCTTACGAAGATGGAGTCTCAACAGTTTTTAGAGGCTCACAGCATTTACCTGACTGCAATCAAGAACCAACTGCGTCATGAAGATAATGTGAATGTTCCAGAGATCCTCATGGGATTAAGGCCTGCTCACCGAGACTATGCAACAGCTGCATTAAAGTGTGTGTGGTATCCTTGTTCAAATGTGGATTCTGAAAGGTCATTTTCGAAATACAGTCTCATAGTAAGTGATAGGAGGCGAAAATTGACAGCTGCAAATGCTGAGACTTTAACCATGATCTACTTCCAGTGATTTCACCGCAGTATTTGGATAAAACTGAAAAAGGTATTCACTGAAATGTGTTTCGAGATGGTGAATGTAAAATAAAAATGTGACTTCCATATAAGTATTATCTCATTCTTCCATAGCCATGTTTAACGTTTTACCCTGCTGTTTTGTTTTTTACTTTGTTTTATTAATTGTTTATATTTTTAAATGCACTTATTGTACAAACCTTATCGCTTTCCAAATTTTAACATGTCATCCCCCGAAAAAATATCAAAACACAAAACACCACCTTTTGAATTTTAAATCATTAATCTTCAAAAAAATAACAACACTTTCTAACACCTCTAGTTATTAGGAATTATTTGTATACCAAATAGACCGGCAGCGGTAGCTACGCTCGCTAACGCGCAGCGCTAGACCATGGGGCCAAGCTCTCTACGGACTCGGTTTCTGATTTTCAACTCCGTGCAAATGCTGGTACTGTACCATCTGACAGGCCACGGCCGCTTCCTTCCCCAGTTTCATTCATATTCATTCATTTCTCCTCTCATTAACTCCTCTCCTGAGGTTGGCATCTGGGAAGTGCATCGGGCTGTAAAAAACACCCGCCAAAGATTTTCATGGCATCTCATCCCCAACCCCCTTGAATAATAACGAAAAACAAATTGAAGTTTGTAGTTTTACGTGACCGTTAATCTCGCGATCATGGGCCACGGGACCTCCCTTTTACGTGGAAACCGAACCACAGGACCTGGCATTTCACTTTGAAAACCTCACATGCATTGAACAGGGATTGAATCTGGTCCACCGTGGTGAGAGGCCAAGAGGTTGACCGCTGCCTCTGAATAATAAGAGATAGCCATACACTTGTGTACCAAATCCTAGCCATATAAGTTCCACTTTCATCCGCCTACTGCGCTCTGGGTATCAAGTGGCTTTATTCATAATTTACCCACCTGAGTTTGCCAACAAATTCCATTATAACGTCGAACTTAGTATAGACATAAATTCTGAAAAGCTCTTGACCAAGTATATTTCATAAGATGAAAGTAGGCTCAAATTAATAATCCGGTGAAACAAAATTGAGAATGCTTCAGGTATTGACATTGTATCCCAGAATTTCATTGGAGTGAATGGCTCTGTGGCTAAATAGTTAGCATGCTAGGCTTTGGCCCGAAGTGTCCCGGGTTCGATTCCCGGCCGGGCCAAGAAGTATTTTATTCTCCTGGGGTTAATTCCCATGGCTCGGGGATTGGGTGAATGTGACGTCTTCATCATCGCTTCATCCTCATTACGGCGCACAGGGGCATCAACTAGAAAGACCTGCACTCGGCCTCTCAGGAGGCCATACGATCATTAACATTCGTTGGACAAACGATTCATTAAGAGTGCCATTCCGCGGTGAATAAACCGTAATTCTATGGATTAAATTTTGCTTCATATTCACACATTCTAAGGATGTATTCTATTCACGTCGGAATATAATGAAATGCTCGTTGGAATGAATGTGTATGAATTTAATTTCACTCCGGCCGGAACAGAACTAAATGTTCATTCACAGTTTCATTCCGACAAGAATAGAATTATATTGCGTGGATTTAATTTCAGTCCCCAGTCCCCGAGAATTAAATTGTATGAATTTAATTTCACTCCGGCCGGAATAGAAAAAACATTCGTTCACAGTTTTATTCCAACAGGAATAGAATTAAATTGTATGAATTTAATTTCACTCCGACCGGAGTAGAATTAAATTGTTTGGGTTTAATTTCACTGTAGCCGGAATGGAATTAAATGTTTGTTCACAGTTTCATTCCAACAGGAATAGTATTACATTGTATGAATTTAGTTTCACTCCGGCCGGAATAGAATTAATTTGTATGAATTTAATTTCACTCCGACCGGAATAGAATTAAATGTTCTTTCACAGTTTCATTCCATCAGGAATAGAATTAAATTTTATGAATTTAATTTCACTCCGGCAGAAATAGAATAAACCGTTCGTTCACAGTTTTATTCCAACAGGAATAGAATTAAATTGTATGTATTTAATTTACTCCGACCAGAGTAGAATTAAATAGTTTGGGTTTAATTTCACTCTGGCCGGAATGGAATTAAATATTTGTTCACGGTTTCAGTCCAACAGGAATAGTATTACATTGTATGGATTTAGTTTCACTCCGGCTGGAATAGAATCGATTTGTATGAATTTAATTTCACTCCGGCCGGAATAGAATTAAATGTTCTTTCACAGTTTCATTCCATCAGGAATAGAATTATTTTTCATTTTCAATTTCACTCCGGCAGAAATAGAATTAAATTGTATGAATTTAATTTCACTCCAGCTGGAATAGAATTAAATTGTATGGGTTTAATTTCACTCCAGCCGGATTAAAATTAAATGTTCTTTCACAGTTTCATTCCATTAGGAATAGAATTAAATTATCATCATCATCATCATTTCCCCTTATCCAGCTCCTGCCGGGTCGGGGTATTTATGGCACTTCTCCATTTTCCTCTTTCCTTCCACCATTCTTCTTCCACGATCTTGTCCCAGTCCAGATTTCTTTTTCTTATGCTGTTCTTCACTGAATCAATCCACCTTGTTCTAGGTCTTCCTTTTGCTCTCTTACCCTTGCACTTCACCTCCAGCATCTGTCTTGGTATTCCATTTTCCTCCATCCTCTTTACATGTCCAAACCACCTTAATTTATTCTTCTCAATTCTCTCATTTAGTTTTCCCATCCCAACTTCCTTCCTAACATCTTCATTCCTCACTCTGTCTTTCCTATCATACTTCTTAGGAATGTCATTTCACTGGCTTGGATTCTACTCTCTTGCCTGCTTGTCAGGGTTCAAGTCTCAGCTGCATAAGTTAATATGGGAACATAGTACACTTTATACATTACCTCCTTGCTTTTCCTTGGTTAAGTGGAATCTCGTTAGCACGTTCTCGGTTACGACGTTTTCCCGTTTAACGCGATGATTTTCTCAAGTCCCAGTCCCATTTCTACTAACTACATGTTGATATATCCCCTTAATACGTTTTCTATTCCCGCTTACGACGATCAAATTTCCGGTGTACTATTATATTCTTATTTCATTAGAAAATTCGGCATCTTGAAAACACGACGCGATATTGCTTCCTATTCTCTGATAGTTATTGACAGTGTAGACGATTAGTGTGTTTTGACGGTGTGGAAGTGGCGTGAGGTATGACGCAACACAGAAGATAGCTGACGGTGTAGAAGTCGCTTGAGAGCTATGACGCAACACGGAAGATAGACGACGTGTCTCTCTCGCGCCAGTAGAACGTGCTATTATACTTATAACACGTTCTTTGTTTCGAAATACACCACAGATCGGCGTGCGTATGCCAGCCGACCACTAGTGTCTCGTCCTACCGTGAATGCAGCAGCGTGCGTTTAACGACCCACCGCCCCATCATCTGTGCGTAGCGTGAGTTACATAGCCCGTGAGCACAGAACTTTTAAACAAGGTCACGTTGCATATATTTTGCCGTGCATCGCTTCAGTACGATCGCTTTTTCGTCTGCGCGCAGAATCGATTTCAATACGAACACCAGTTTGGATACGATCCAATCCCACAATTTTACCGTATAGACCTTGAAACTCAATACGATCTGATTCACGCAAATACGCATTACACTACCAAAGAAGTGGTGAAACCTAGTGATAATTTTGTTGCGTCGTATTGAAATAATGGAGCTGGCACTCCAAAGTAGGAGAACCTTTGTATAATCCTCACCTTAAGCGCGCGGAGTTTTTTTTTCGGTACACGCGCGAGCATGTCTAACCTCAAAAAAACTTCCGGTTATATCCAATCGTTCACGCCAAATATCACAGAATATCAAGAAAAACATGTATTTAGCCACTAAATATTTCAAATCGAACTACAGTACTTCAATTACGAGTACGGTACCCGTATACGGTAGTACATTTTTCTCTTGTTTTCATTGCTCTCGTTTCTCTGTGCTGTATAAACTAGTTCTGTAATACAATAATTCTGTAGTTTGTTTAAAATTGTATATTCGATAGTACGTACTTCCGACTATCACGTTTTTTACTTTTCCCTCACTGAAACAAGTTAATGAGGTTTAATTATCATGTTTCATTAGTACGTTTTCCCGCTTTTTACGTTCAAATTTTTCAGTCCCTTGAAAAACGTACTAACGAGGTTCCACTGTACTTCCTTATCCCAAACAAGTTTTCTTACACTTTGATAGAATGCATTGCTCTGCTGTACCCTCCTGCCAATCTCCATGTCCAACCTACCAGTTAATTTCACTCCGGCCGGAATAGATTTAAATTGTATGAATTGAATATTACTCCGGCTGGAATAGAATTACATTGTATGAATTTAATTTCGCTCTGGCTGGAATAGAATTAAATGCTCGTTCGAATTTAAGTGTGTAGATTTGATTTCACTCCGGCTGGAATAGAAATAAATGTTCATTCAGAGTTTCACTCCGACTGGAATATAATTAAATTGTATGGATGTAATTTCACTCCGGCCGGAATAGAAGTAAATGTTCGTTCGAATGTAAGTATATGGATTTAATTTCACTCCGGCTGAAATAGAATTAAAAGTTTTTTCACACTTTCACTCCAACAGAATAGAATTAAATGCTCGTTCAAGTTAAACTGTACCGATTTAATTTCACTCCGGCTGGAATAGAATTAAATGTTCGTTCAGAGTTTCATTCGGAACGGAATAGAATTAAATTGTATGGATTTAATTTCACTACGGCCTGAATAGAATTAAATTGTATGGATTTAATTTCACTACAGCCTGAATAGAATTAAATATTTGTTTGAATTATATTCCATGGATTTAATTTTACTCCGGTTGGAATAAAATTAAATGTTTGTTTAGAGTTTCGTTCTGAGAAGAATAGAATTGAATTGAATGGATTACATTTCACTCCGGCCGAAATAGACTGAAATATGTTGTTCAGAGTTTCATTTCGCGAGGAATAGAATTAAATTCCATGCATTTAATTTCATTCCTGTCGGAATATAATTAAATGTTTTATTCATAATTTAATTCCGAGAGGAATAGAATTAAAGCATATGGATTTAATTTCATTCCCACCTGAGTGGAATTCAATGTTTCCTTCAGAGTTCCATTTCGAGGAGAATTAAATTAAATTCATTTTATTTTATTCCTTTCGGAACAAAATCAATTGTTTCATTCAACATTTCATTCCGAGAGGAATAAAATGCATTGCAATGGATATAATTTCACTCCCAGCGGAATTGAATTTAATTTAATTCTGAGATTTATTCTGAGAGGAATAGAATTCAATATTTCATTCCCAATTTAATTCCTTGTCGGAGTGAAATAATATGTTTCACTCCAGGTTTAACTCTATGCCGGAATAGTATTGAATGGGCTGAATTTAATTCCACTCCTACTCCGGAGTGAAATATAAAATTTCGTTCACTTTACCATCCCTGATAAAAACATGGAAAAGCAGAGTAAAAATCTGATTCGTGGGTAAAAAAAAAACATAATTTGTGAGTTGTAGCTGTAAATAAAAATAATAATAATAATAATAATGAGTCCTTTGATCTCAATAAATGCTAAAACAGAAATTGCACATCAATCCTTCCAACCACCAGCAGTACCTTCATTTCACGTATATCACATCCAACAGTCCCTCCCCTTCAGTCTGGCCACTTGGGGCAAACAGTTCTGCTTTACCACTGAAGTCTGCACTGCTTATAACAACCACATCAGCAGAGCTTCCACTGTCTGGTGTAATCTCAATCTGGTTGAAAAATCCAATGATCTAGCACTTGGCCGGAATCAGGTTAGAAGATATACAGGGAATTTAAAAAATAAGGCTCTGTCTGTTGTGGGTGTGTCCAGTAGAACAATAAATAAAATACATTCTGACCAATGCTAGGTCAGGGATGCTATTCTCAAGAGCTGGAGGGGTCTCTTGCACTACTCCATAGAGAAACCAGAAATACACAGGTGGGTAATACTTATGCTGATGTAAAGGATACTTTCACCACTTCCCTTGGTGACCGAAGTAACGGTTTTGAGCATGCCCCAAATACCCGAACCTCCAACACCATCTCTTGAGCCATTTCCAATTTGGCCCTTCTTAGCAAGAGCAATCCGTTTCTTCTTTGCCACAATCATATCCATAGTTTGTAAGAGCCGCTTCTCTATGGACTGCACATCTGAATGAGTCACTGGCCTTTAACATAAAAACAATCAATTACAATATACATATCTCGGGGAAACTATAACTTGGAACCTAAATGAGAAAGCCGCGATAAGAGTACAGAACAACAAAACTGAGACAAGCACAAAGAGTCACAAGGTCAACTTATAAGAAGAAATCTCTCTCGATGAACGCCAAATTCAAACATTATGGTTCAGTAGTTAAACCTGAAGCAACTTATGCAAGTGAAACCCAGTTTAAGACGAATACCAAAGCAACAACAGATAAAATAAAAAAAATAGACAAAGGATCATCAGGACAATCATCAATAAAAAACATCAAGTAAATGGACAATGGAGACTGCTGCCTAATGAAATTGTCTATCGAGAAAATGAATCAATTGTGGATACAATGCGAAAAAGGAGAATTGCCTTTTTCAGCCACATAGTAAGACTACCAGACACCAGACTACTGAAACAATTATTCAATTTCTTTTGGAAAAGCAAAACCAAGAACAACTGGTTCGTTGAGGTCCAGAATGATTTAGACGGTAAATATTACAATGAAACAAATTGCAGAGAGAAAAGAGAAGAGGATTCTGAGAAGTAGGGATACAAGATTGAAATTAAAAACAGTCAAACGAAAACAGTACACCATTACAAATGAAGCGAGGGCGGCCAGGTCGGAGAGATTAAAGAAGCTCTGGAAGGAGAAGAGGAAGTTGAGAAGCCATTACAACTAATATTGTAAAGACTGTAGTATATATGGATTGATTTAAGTGCTCCAATGTGGGCGTAAACTATGTAAATAATAAATAATACATACAGAAATACAATATTTATTAAGACTGACTCAACATGATTATTTATTTATTTATTTAATTGTATGGCTTTTAGTGCCGGGAGTGTCCGAGGACTTTGATAGAGCGTTCCGATGAAATCTAACTTAACAATTTAGCTTTAGACAAGTTTAGTCTGTGAAAGGATCTTTTACATGCCATAAATCTATGACGTGGGACCGCCGGCTTTACTTCCCCTCGGAAGGAAGGCAGACTGAAGGATTTTTATCGCTCTTAAAAAATCCGACGACTTCGGCCGGGCTTGAACCCGCTATCTTGGGCACAGCAGTTCAGCATGCTACCAACTACGCCACCGAAGCCGCTTCAACATGATTAATTTCTCATGTGACTTCTTTGGGATATCTTTCATTCCCTATCTTCCTTATTACCAATATTATTTCTCAACTTCTTTATCTGCATATTTCCTAATTTTTAACATGAAGCTCAGTGTAACACTAACAGTCACACCCATCGCTGACAGGGTAATTCAAGAAACTTGTACTGTTGTAAAAAAATTCTAACACTTTCATGGCCATACACTTCATATACACTAAAATGTTTGGCACACCACATCATAATATGTTTTGGTACTTATCAAGTTCCTACTAATAGTTTTGCTACCATGTGACAACTTCTTCAGGCGGACGGTTATGACTTAACTCTGTCCACCATCCTTCCTCAACCACTGAACTCCACTCCAGGTTCAGTTCTCTCACACTGCCTTTCACCAAGTTCATCCACCATACTCTAGGTCTTCCTTGTCCTCTCTTTCCAGTCATTTGGCTCTCCATCACTTGTTTTGGCATTCTTTCATCATTGATCCTTTTCACATGTCCATACCATCTCAATCTGTTCCAGCTTATCATTTGGCTTCTGTACATTTACTTCCTTTCGAATGTCTTAATTTCCCACTCTATCTCTCCTAATCTTCCGTACCATACTCCTTAGGAGAAGAGTGGGAACATACTAAGCCTTTAAAAATATTTAAATCCTTTTATTGCCATTATGCGTTATGTATTTTTGACATGAGTAAACCCTCACCAAGGAAAATATTCTGTAGTAGGAAGCTCAAATAAAGTAATGTCATGCATACTGTAATCCATTATGTTGGTGAGGAGGCATGTACAGGGTCTTTCATATAAAGTAAGGACGGCAAGCAGCAGTTTTGTTAATCGCTACTGCGGTGGCCTTGGCCGAGCTTGTGGCGCACCATGTCCCCCTGCTGTACTATTGAAAGCGCGTGCATAGTACATACGAGGGCTGTTTTTCGTTTCAAGTTCCGATGGACTGTATAAAAATAACAGATTGACATACCAAACTGATTTTACTACTAAATGTTTGCTTGTTTTATTCGTATGTCTCAACATAATCGCCAAAAACGATTGAAACATTTGTAGTATCGTTACACCAGCTTTCCAATGCCATCGGCAAAATATTCTGTCGCCATTGAGGTGGGTACGTCTGGACAGTCTTCTTAAGTTTTTCCTTTTGAACGAGGCGTTGCCGGCCAACCATACCTTCAATTCTCGAAAAAGGTGAAAATAATTCAGTGCTAGTTTGGACTAAACGGCAGATGCTCCAAAACATCAACCTTGAATTCTTTGTAAAAGTCTATCGTAACGTTGGTACAGTGTGGTCGTGAATGCTTTTCACATTTTTCGAGAATTGAAGGTATGGTTGGGCGGCAACGCCTAGCCAAAAAGGAAAAACTTCAGGAGACTCTTCAGACGTACCCACCTCAGTGGCGGCAGAATTTTTTGCCGAGGGCATTGGAAAGCTGGTGAAACGATACTACAAATGTTTAAATCGTTTTTGGCGATTATGTTGAGACATACGAATAAAACAAGCAAACATTTAGTAGTAAAATCAGTTTGGTATGTCAATCTGTTATTTTGATACAGTCCATCGGAACTTGAAACGAAAAACAGCCCTCGTATGTACTATGCGCACACTTTCAATAGTACAGCAGGAGGCCATGGCGCGCCACAAGCTCGGCCAAGGCCACCGCAGTAGCGATTAACAAAACTGCCGCTTGCTGATCTTACTTTATATGAAAGACCCTGTACTATCATTATGAATTGGTTATTGATTCTTTTCTTTTTGGGGGCTCTGCGACATCGTGGTCATGTAGCCCCTTGTACTTGGGTGTGTGTAGAAGTTGTCTTATAATCTGTGTCACTGTGTTGTCAGTGCTAGTGTGTGCATTTGTAATTGAGGTAGGAAGCGGTAGTGGCCTTAAGTTAGGTACTGAGCCAGTATTTTGCATTAACTTGGAACCTGGTAATATTAGAAAGGCCACAGATGATATTTTTATGGCAACATTTCAATTACAAGCAGCAACGGAGACTTCGTGACGCTCGCTTAGGAGCGGTACCAGCAACCCGCATTACAAATCTCGAACACGTGTTTTTGTCTGAGGTACGGTTATTGCTTGCAAAATGGATGCCGTGCAAACATGACTGCAATATAAGCTGCTATGAAGTAATACAGAGATCATAGAAGGGATCGACTCATGGCAAATACATTATTTTTCATGTAGAAGCAATTTGACAATGATTTTGACTTTATAAATGCACATTTCAGAATACCAGGTGATAATCGCAATCACTCTGCGTATATATCGACTATCATATCGTTTGAACCCAGGAGCATTGTAGGTAGACCGACAGTCAGTCTGAAATATCTCGCCCGAGAGAGGTATTCATTCGTGGGCTATACTTCTCTAGAATCAGCCAAGAACGTGTACGCAGGCATGATTGGAAGTAGGCAGATCAAGTGATATTTAAATTTGTGTGAAGTGAACATAGTCCGGTACTCTACGTTTAGTCTTGACTTGCTACAGCAAGGCGCGAGTGTCGAAACGCATGGAAAGAACGAATAACTCATTGTGTTTGATTTGAGTGCTATGAGTGTGAACATAGTTTTTCATATAGACTGCTTATATTCTACTGCCATTATAAGACTTTTCAACATTATAGTACGGTCAATATATACTGCAGCAATGAACACTGATATTATATTGTGTGGAAATACACATCGATAAACTACAGTGATGATGAAGGGATACTAAATGGATAACGGGAATGCAGCATCTTAGCAGAATTGAGCATTTGGAATGATTATCAAGCTCAACTATGGATTTCAATAACAGAATGTTGTATAAAAAGAGGCTGAAGGCAGTCTTGAGATATTGACATTACATTCGTACTTCTACAATATGAACAATCAATGGCATTTTCAACAAGGCTATCGAGCAGACCTTATACGTGTCGGGGCGATGAACTTTACAACGCGGACAGCTGTTTCGTCGAGCCGGTCGGTAACGGGTTCGATTCTACGCAGTTCCAGGCGGTACGAGGAATAGGCAGCGTGAAGGACAAGGGTTCAGTCCCTACCAGGAATGTGTGCTTCAAACATTCTTTTCCATTTTCATCGAGATGACTACGAACAAGGTAGCTGGAAACATTGAATATTAGTAGACAGTATGAATCAGTCATACTTTAGAATGTTCTTCTTTCACCATTTTTATTCTGTAGATAGAAAATGCATTCGAGGGCTAGACATGATACTTTTATCACTTCTGTCTGAGCATGTATTTTATTTGTAGTTAACATTAATATTAATTGTGATGTTATTTTTAAAGCATTACTTTTTCTTTTTCTAAATTTACTTTGGCATTTAATAGAGCATTATAATCGGTTGTGAAGACACGATTTAAGAAGAGACAGGGCCAAGACTACGATAAAATTATATAAGAATAGTCGTTAGCAAGAAGATGACCGATATCCCACTTATACTTGACCATTATTTAAAATAAATACTTGTGAATATTTAATCAACGGAACAGAATATTTTGGCATTACATGCAGCATTGTTCGATAGATGTGTTAGTCTATTTTTTCATCGAGTTCGATATAGTCTTGCAATTATAGTGATTTCTAGTGTGAGTAATTACGATTTCTGGATTGGGCTTTTGCGATCCAATGTTTTGAATTTCTTATGGAATATGATCACTTTTTCAATTTTCTTTCTTCTTTTGGAATTCTCCAACTTGGTTAAGCGTTCGATTCTAATGGATTACTTGTACCTTCTTAAGACAGGCTCTTTTCCATGGTGTAGTTTCTAACGTGTTTCCTTACAGGAGGATCTCCATTTCGAATTTTGGATTAGACGAAAAATGAATTGTTCTTTTTATAGTGGTTACTCTATACTCTTTGAAAGAAATAGTTATGAAATATAAGAGTACAATGAAATGAGATGAAATATTATTGAAAGAAAGGAAATCTATGTATAAAATTATTCGTCATGAAACGAAATGACAGTTGTGGAAAATCACCAACACTACTATTTGAACATGTGAATACATATTATTTAACACAGTTCTGATAAAATTTGTTCATGATACTCTAAACGTTTGTCTATTATGAAACAGAGTATTTTTCGATTGTTGTATAAAAGCTTTTTGGATCTTAAAAATGTCTGGTGATTATTTATAGCTATTGAGAGCTAACATACGTGTACAGCAATTAATGTTTGCGAGAATTGAGTTATATTGAGGCAGATATTAGACATCGATGGATGGTCAATACCAGATTTCCAGTATTTAATAAGCTAATGAGCTATTACTGAGTAAATTAATGTGTATTTTTGAACGTGAATTTCAGTCACGAGTTTAATTACTAGAAGGCTAGTAAAGTATTAAATCCAACATTTAAAACCAAGTTATGCATTGTAACAACTAATCTTAAATGCATTGCTAATAATAAAACATGTTTTAGTGGAAAGTTACAATTGGAAAGACGTGTAATAATAATTGTATAACATTGTAAAAATAATAAGTGAAAGTTTAAGGGATGATAATTTAAACATTTTGTGAATGATGTAAAATGAATTATGATAATTCACTGAAAGGACATAACGTTCGAGTAACTTCATTGTTCGTCGAATTTGATTAAATAAGACTATACCAGATTAAATAGAACACTTGTCATTGGAGTAATAATAATGAATAATATAGGAGTAATTCGAACATCGAATTAAATGTATAAATGTATATAAATTAATACAAATTGATTACGGTTTCTGTATTTATAAAATCACCTTGTGCGTTATTGTAAAATTCAAAAATATTTATTTGAACTTCGTTTAAAATGCTGTACCATTTAAGCAGTATAATATAGCCAAATTGCAGGCTAACGTCACATTTGACTATCATGTGCTTATGTAAAAGCATACATATTTTTGTTGAGTGGAGAGGATTTCCACAACACAGCAGTTACTTAGAAAATAAACTGTTGATCCATTTTAAATTTTCTTCGGATGACTTGGTGATTTATATTAAAACCAGGATGTGCTACGAGGACCAGTGGGTTATTTTGTTGAATGCTTAGCCATACGCCCGAGATTAATTTAAGTTTTAGAGTCTTTTTAGTTCATTTTGAGCTGATTTTCGTTTTCATTTCGTCGACGACTGGCATCTTCTTCACATTCTTTTATAGTGAGGTATCCTTATCCCTGGTTGATCCTAGTTGGTAGAGTTTTGGGGGTTATTTCAGCCGGGTACTTCCAGATTCTACGATCCAGCTTTTCCATCGGATTCCAACAGGTAAGATCACGTGGATACGGGTACAGTACCATCCCAGCATTTTCACGGAGTAGATGTGGAAAACCACAGGAAACCACTTCCAGGATGGCTGAGGTAGGATTCGAACCCGTCTCTTCTCAGTTTTGCTTCACAAGGCTGTGTACCCTGTTCCAGCCCTCAAACTAAAATTACATTTCATGGCCTAGGACTCCGTGGTGCCAGCCAAGAATACTAGCCACTAACGTTATGAATCGGGTCATGACACAAGTACTGTACTGGAGATCATAAAAACATTCTAATTTATAAATACATTTTGAATGTGAGAAGTACATTATACATGTTAAAAGCTACAGTATCAGGTAATATATTGTACAGAGAGTACATGCAATTCAGATGGAAGGTACAGGTAGAGAGTTAAAATGTCTGACCCAAGTGGAACTTCCAAACTGTTTACAATCCTTTTTGAAATAATATCCAACAGGAGATATAGGTAAGGCTGTTAATGTGCTGTTCTTACCTCATGAAGTATGCCATGGAGGTGTATGGGTAGTTGACAGCACCAAAGCCAGACAGGAGAGCCATAACTGTCACTCCTATGATACCAATACGACTGATAGCTTGCTCAATCGACAATATCCCCTGCTTTGGGCTCAGAATTGGGAATGGGTCGCCCAGCTTCCAAAATATATAGATATATACCAGCCAAATCACGAGGGTCAATGGACGGATCAACTGGAGTTTCACTGAAATCAAGTTACAAAACTAAGAACGGGTCTTATTTACACTTGTGAGGCTGAGATATGCACAGCACAATGTGCCAACCTTGGGCAGAACTGAAATTAAATTATAAGTATGTCAATAAGGCAAGGGTAAAGGGTAGGGTAGAGTAGAGTATTAAAATGAATTTATGCAACAATTAAATCAGTTTTCTGCTTCAGAAATTGACATTCCACAAATGCTTCTTAAAAATTGTTAGTGACATTTTAGATGCTGTTAGCTGCAGTGTCTTGAGAGTCAATGTTTCTCCATCATTACAATGAGCTTAGTCATGACTGAATGGCCTGTCCTTCATATTTATAGCATGTGCTGAGAACACTGATGGACCATGCAGGGAATCTGTTGTTACCTGTAGATAGCAGAGCTGCTTTTGTGCTTCTTGTTATCTCTTTAATACCAATTCCCAGCCACTGGAGAGACATATGCCTTGGCCTCTTAGGAGGCCACACAAGAGGGAAGAAAACCAACATTGAAATTGTTTGAATTGATCAACCTACTGTCACAATGGTGAAACATAGGCTCTCAAGAAACTAAGGACACAGCCTAACACCGCGATACACACCTATAGCTAACACCATCAGCTCCATCTAGAATTGGCTTTAGAATAAATAAATGCATTAGAAAATAACACATTATACTTGAGCATTGTTAGGTGGGGGCGATTGTTGTTATAAGAGACAGAATATTGAAAATATTCATCCTTCATTAAAAATGTAAAGAACATTGATTGAAAGGCTAGATCAGTCTTCCAAGATAACAATTACAGTAGTTTGTAATATGACTTAAGAGAATATAATGATTATATATTTTGAGTAAGACTTGGAAAAGATATCGGTATCAGGATTTGAACCTGAATCTCGTGTATTCTGAGCAGGTGTGTTAGCTGTGTAAAACTTCAACTTTAAGTTTTATATGAAGAGGGCATTGCAGAACTTATCATCTGTACAGTTCCTATGACAGAAACACAGAAACAAGTTACTAGTTTATATATACATTTTCAAGGAAATGAAATTAGCTCATACCAAGTGGGTTACCACAAGGGTTCCAAAAAAGAATTAAAAATCTCAATCGTTTTAGACAAATACGCTAATTACAAAAATGCACAATTAAATAACAGTATTGGAAAAGCCCAAAAATCCTATCAATCAAAAACATCTGTTCTTTTTTAATTAATAGAAGCACTAATAACTGTAGAGATGATGTAACATGTTGAGTAAATTTTACTATGAGAATAGTTAAGGAATTTTGGATAAATCCAATATCCTTCAGGTGATTCCATGTGAATTTAGTGGTGGCACCCATGTTTAAACATTAAACCCACTACTGTCCATTTTCTTGATACTCTATTTCATAGTATTCCAAGAATCAATTCTACTATCAACTAAACTATGTTCTTTCTAATATAGAAGTCAAAGATAAACTTTTGCTGCTTGGTGATTTCAATGCCAGAGTCGTAGTTGTTTCATTTAAGGGTCTTGAACATTTTGGTCATTCAGCCCCATGTACTTGTGTGAGTGTGGAATTTTTGTATAATAACCTGTGTTATTGTATTAGTGCATGTATTTCAATGCCAGAGTGGGAAGAGACAATTATGGGAGAATGTCATGGGTAATCAAGGTGTTGAAATTGACACCTCGTCAACACAAGGGAAACACAAAGAAGACAAGATACTTGGGGAGGAATGCGTGCTGAACTTCTGCTTACCATAACCCAGATTAAATGAGAGACTAAATACACTAATATCTACTGTCAAGAAAGAACACTGAGTAGTAATTTTCAGGGAAAACAATATAATCAAATATATATATAAACACATGCATGCAACAAGATATAAAAACATTTCATAATAAAGGAATATCAAAACTAAGTTGAGAATCAGAGAAGATGGAATCGAGAAAAAGGAATAAAAACTAAATTACAGACTGTTGGCAGAGTCGAAACGAGGGTAAAATAAATAATTATTTAAGTGTCAGGAGACACATGTCACAGAATCCAAGGTGGATATACTAAGGTCCAGGGAGAGGGTAATTGAAATAAAAAAAACATTAAGTAGAGGAAATCCCATGGACAAACAACATGATCACTGTATCGCAGAACATAGTTCTGGATCAGCTTATTAAATTAAAACCTTAGACAGAAGAGCATATATTACAAGAGAAAACCAGAGAGATGAAGGTAATTGTTTTCATGAACCAAAGTACTCCAAGTCATACATAACCTACCAACATACACACGAACAGACACCAATAATATGTGTGGCCAAAGTCACGGCAATAAATTGCAGACCACGAAGGTCACATGCGAGGCTACTACATATCAACCACACTGACAAACATACCAACTACATCGTACACATATACCAACCAAACATCCATCATAAATAAGGTCTATGTCACCAGTAAATAAATTACAAACCTGAAGCTTAGGTTAAGATGAGAGACCAAAACATAACCCCTTCAAAACATAATTAAAGTCATACCAACCTTTGACAAAATCCACTCATATGCCGAAGTCAGAATCATGAATAGCGAACTACCAACCCATAAGGTTAAAACATGTTAGACTAAACGCATATCATCCATACAATCACGTATCCTGCCAACGTAACACAGCAATCATTCCAACATCTTTTCATTACAAAGGTTCACGAACACAACCACCTTTTCATGTCTCCATTTTTAAACATATGAACATACCTTATCTGCTCCCAAAAACAGTTATCTTTTGGTAAATATTAAATCATCATCATCATCATCTTGAGAAGTTTCCGACCGCTGGTCGGGTCTGCTTGGAACATAAGCCTCTCCATCGTTTCCTGTCCATCCACCATCTCTCGTCTTTCACTGTGTCCCAGCACACTCCTCTTTCCTCCACACTCTTCTTAACTCCTTTTGTCCATCTGTCCCTTGGTCTTCCCCTTGGCCTCCTTCCCTTCATTTCCATTCCAAACATCTTCTTCGGTATCCTCTCCTCTTGCATCCTCCTCACATGTCCATACCATTGTAGCCTAGATCGCTCTATTCTATTTTGCAATGGTTCCTCTCTTACCATCTCTCTGACTCTCTCATTCCTTACTCTGTCCATTCTTGTCACTCCTACCCTACTCCTCTGGAACTTCATCTCCACTGCTCGTATTTTATTCTTGTCCCTTTCCTTCATCACCCATGTTTCTGAACCATATGTCAAAATTGGCACAAAGTAGGTCTTGCAGATGATTCCTTTACATTTTTGTGGTACATCTTTATTCCATATCATCCCCCTAACACTCTTGAAAAATCCATCTGCACAACTTCCCCTTTCATTTATTTCCATCCTATTGCCTCCCTTTTCTTCAATTATGCTTCCCAAGTACTTGAAGCATTCTACTTTCTGCAACTGCTGTCCTCCAAGTGTTAAGCCCATATCCAGTCTGTTCTTCCTCCTCGTTGTGATGACCACTTCACTCTTTGGTGCTGAGAACTTCATCCCATATGATAACACTACCTTCTCCCACTCATCTAATTGCCCTTGTACTTCTCCCTCATCCTCTCCCCATACCAGAAGGTCATCAGCAAACAACATTGCCTTCATTTTCCTTTCCCCAATGCTATTTACCACTTTTCGTATGATTTCATCCATCACCACTATAAATAACAGGGGTGAGAGGGCACTTCCCTGTTTCAGACCACTCTCCAGTTGAAACCATTCCGTTCTCTCTCCTCCCACCTTTACACAGCTTTTGCTTCCCTCGTACATTGCTTTCACTCTTGCCACTGTCTCCTTGTTCACTGCTTTTGCTCTCATTGCTTCCCATACCTTGTTTCTATTAATACTATCATATGCTTTCTCAATATCCAAGAAGGTCATCACCAGATCTTTCCCATATTCATAATGGTGTTCTTGTAGCTGTCTTACTGCAAAGATGAGGTCAACTGTTGACCTTCCTGGCCTGAATCCATACTGTTCTTCCCTCAGCCCATCTTCAACTTCTGTCCGAATTCTTCTCTCCAGTACCTTCTCAAATATTTTGGCGCAGTGGCACATGAGTGTAATTCCCCTGTAGTTCTTGCATTCCTTCCTACTTCCCTTTTAAAATATGGGTATTATTATCCCTCTTTTCCAGTCCTCTGGTATTTTCTTCTCCCTCCATATCACTTTCATTACTCGAAAGAGCCACTGTGTTCCTATCACCCCTGCTGCTCTCACCATCTCCACACTCACTTCGTCTATTCCCGGTGCCTTTCCCCCTTTCATCTTCTTTAATGCTTCCTCCACTTCTTTCCATGTCAATTTCTTCTCTGAAATGTCTTGGTCACTGTCTGTTTCTTCCTCCACAATGTCCACTACGCTTTCCATTCCTGTCCACCATTCTGACATTTTCCCCTGTATCTCTTCTCTTTGCCTTTATCATTCCATACAACACTTTCTTACTGCCATCACAGTCCTCCTCCATCATTTCTGTCCATTTCTCCAGCCATTTCTTTTTCTCTTCCTTCACCACTTCTCCTGCTTCTTTCTTCCGCTATTGGTATTCTTCTCTTGTTCTGTCTGTCCTCTGTTGGAACCATTTCCTGAATGCTTCATTTTTCTTTTTCACTGCTTCCTTAGTTCTGGGGTTCCACCATGGTGTTTCCTTCCACCTTTTCTTTCCACTAGTTCTGCCACACACGACTTCCGCTGCTTCTACCAACACGTCCTTGAACCTATTCCATTCTTCTTCACCTGTTTTCGGATCATCCTTCGGTAATTTGTTCCTCACTAATATCTGGAACTTCTCCTTATTTCCATCCTCCTTAAGCTTCCATGTCCTTATTCTTCTTTCTTGGTTCTCAGTTCTCCTCTTTTCCTTCAGTCCTCTCACCTTGGCGACCAGCAGACGGTGGTCACTGTCCAGGGCTTCTGAAGGTATTACCCTTATATCCGTGATACTCTTCTTTGTCTCCTTCCCGCATAGAATATAGTCCACCATTGATTTCCTAGTCAAATCCCTGCTGTACCAAGTAATTTTATGGCTCTCTCTCTTCTTGTACCATGTGTTTCCAACCATTAGCCCATTTATCTTGCACAGTTCCAACACTCTCTCTCCTTCCTTATTCCTGTTTCCCCATCCTTCACCACCAATCACTTCCTCAAAACCTCTTCTATCAGTTCCGACATGGGCATTTAGGTCTCCCATGACTATCAGGTCTCTCCCCACTAACTGCTTCTGCAACTCCTCTTCAAACTCGTCCTTCTCACCTTCTGTGCATCCCACCTGTGGTGCATAGACTTGCAGAATGTCCAGGTTTCTACCTTTCACAGTGATTCTGGCTCTAATTATTCTATCACTTACCCTCTTTACTTCCTCCCTCAGCCCTTCTCTCACCACCATTCCCACTCCATTTCTCTTCCCCTCCTCATTTCCTATCCAGTATAGCTGCAAGCCATTTCTCAGTTCTTTTCTTCCTTCCCCTCTCCATCTGGTCTCTGCCAGTCCGAGTACATCCAGTTTTCTCCTCTCCATCATATCCACAACCTCCTCCACTCTTCCCGTCAATGTAGTTATATTCAAAGTTCCGATTCGTAGTCCATTTCCATAGCCAGGTCTGCTTCCTTTAGATCTGTCCTTTCCGAGGCCCGTTCCCGTTTTAAAAGCAGTTTCATATCCACTACTGGCTTGCTAGGCCTAACGTAGCTTCACCATAACCCTGGCAAGGGGCCTGTTTTTGGTCCGCGAGAGGTATTTTATTTCCCTCAAACCCACCGGACAAGTCCGGCGAGCCCCCCTATCCGCCACCTGGGACGCGCCCGATAGAGGAACAGGCAAACCCCCACGGGGGTAAATATTAAATAATGATATTTAATTCTTCTTAAGCACAATTTCGCCACATGCATAAAATGTCATACGTATCATCCGATATTTAAAGTTTTCAGAATGAAACAGGGTTCCAACGGTGGTAGATGATATGAGTAAGTATGATGTTGAGTCCACATTAAGACTTAAAAGCTGTAGGCCCGGCCTTAGCCGTCCTAAACTTCTCCGTTTATAGTATTTGTCAATTCACATCTCTTCTCTGCTGATGGAAAATCTCAACTCATTATTGCTGTGAACAACTGTTACCGAAGCAACGGGTCGAAGCAACGGGTCGAAGCAATTGAACGTAGATCGATATATGAACAACGAAACGATACAAAGTCACAGAAGATACACGCCACGCTATCTCGCATCAGCTCACATAACCTTAGGTACCAATAGCACCCGCTAGGTTTGTAACACAAGTCCAGGATGTAGTAATTTGTTGACCTGAAGTACTTTTCGAAGAATAGAAACAGGTCAGAAATCTGCAATGCAAATGAGCTACTTCTAGGTCTCCGAGCTGAGCACGAGATCTTTGTCACCAATGCAATTCTGCTTGCCTAACGGCTTTAAGACCCTGTGGATGCATCTATGCTCCTAACACTGGTATCTCATTGACTATGTCATCACTAGGCAGCATAACAGTAAAGACGTTCTGATTACAAGGACAACACGTAACATTGACGACTGCTGGACTGACCACAGTCTCCATGTTAGCTGCATAAGGATTCCCGTACATCACAAACCATGATCTTACTTCTCAAACCTTTCCAGGAGGAAAGTTAACATCTCCAAACTTCAGAATGAAGATATACGTGCTGTTTTCCAAGACACCCTTTTAAATCAACTGACTAAAAGTCTAGTCAATGCGAAAGGTGTTGAACTAGAGTGGACCACATTAAGAAACATCATCATAGACACTTCCTAAGATTGACCATAAAATGTTCCAACTTAGGTCTCATTTTAAAGCCATACTCAACACTTGTGACCACTCCAAAGGGAGCATTATCTCAGCAAATAATTCTTAAATGAGATATGGTGTCATCGAACTAAGGAGGAGGAGGTGGCAGACATATCTGTTGATTGTTAAACTGTTTTATCAGAACTGATAAATAGGAAGTACCACAAGGTAATCCTTGACATGAGCCGCTATTCATCAGGATGTCCTATCTCAACAACTATGTGCTTTGTTCTGCCTCTTAAAACAACAATAATAACTGACAACTACATGCTTAAGAAGGTGCAATTTACTTACCAAAGGGAATGTTACTCAAAATGAAGTAGCCGATGTAGAATGGAATGACAACAATCACCATGAACAGCATCATATACAGGCCCACGTTCCAATGGAAATGCCGTGAACTACAAAGAAAACACAAAACCATGAACAGTTCTGGTATTCCAGGTTGCTACAAAATAGTAAATAATGACAACAAATCACCAAAACTGAATTTCAAACTAAGATCTCCAAAGTGCATAAGAAACATATGGTAGCAGTTCGTGGTTTTTAGCATTTAAAAATCGGAGATTTAGCATTTTGATTGTGAAATTTAGGGTTTTGTAGCATCTATACTTCTCAAATTTAGCGTTTTGTAGCAAATTGGTTAAAAATAGGCATAATTTGCGAAATTGCTTACACAACAGTTCGGAGTAAAATCATACTGTTTTATCACACATTGCTTGTCATGCAGTTTTGAACACACTATGGAAAATAAGAGAAACAACAACATAAGACTGCAAGAAGTATTAACACACATACACAAATATGCATATTTACTAATTTACAAACACAGTTTCAAAGTGAAATGTACTATTCTGAACGTATTCATTTATCACTGTACAACAGACCTACAAGGAAGAGGAATGTCAATGATGATTGAAGTACAACATGCCAACTGTTTGAATGGTGTCCTCCTTCATTTGAGACCGCCTATCAGTCACAATCATGTTGTACTTGCTAAAAAAAAAACTCTCTACATCGACACTGTTCGTAGGGACCCAAATGCACTGCAGTGCTGCCGAGGCAAAGGACGAAAACTTTAACTTAAGTGCCATCAACATTTGAAGAGTGTCAGTGTTTTTTTCCATTTTAATGTTCTGCAGCATCTGTTGGTGATACGCCTCGCAGCCCTCGACAAATTGATCTACAGTGACACTTCAAAAAAATGGCAACTTATGCTTCAAAGACATAAGTGATTTGGTTCCAGAGCACAGTTTTGCCCTGCAACTGCAGGATTAAATAAATTGCACACTTCGTTGAAAAACACGTTTTTATCACTAACGCTCATGTGCTTCGAGAGCTTAGTTATGCATTTAAGCATACACTGCTTAAATTGCACCTTAATTTCCTCTTTCTTTGTATTGTTTCTGTAACTCTCCAGCAGGTCACTTGTTTCCAATGGAAACCATCCATCAGCACACCTCTTTAATTCTCCACAAATAGTAGGAAGATCATCCCACAACTTGTGAGCATACGAATAGGACGATCCCTCCAGTACTGCGAGTGCTGCATTAATTTTCACAGATATCTGTGAAACAAACTTTATTTGAACTTTAAGCAAGGGAAGCATATCCTGATCTCTAAACATATCCAATACTGAATGGCCACTGCTATTTAGAGAATTCTCATCAAGAGAACTAAAGATTTCTACCAGGGGTGTGAAGTACTTGTCAAGATACTGGACTGAGCGAAACCAAGAGATCCATCAGGTGATGACAGGAGCTGGGAACAACAGCACATTCAAATCAGGGAAATTATCTAGCAAAAAATTTAGATAGGAGTTCTTCAACTTCCTGCAGTGGAGAAAAGCCATCTTAAGTTTTGAAACCAAATTGTTCAACTGTGACAGTTCCTTGAGAATAACATCCCCCACAAGATGCAACTTATGTGCAAAGCACTGGAAGTGAAGAAGATGGATTGTGGTATAAACCTGTTCAGTAGAGATATGTTTTTCTTTTATTCTTTCTTTCTTTCTTTCTTTCTTTGGTTAACATCGTGCCAAGAATGTTGTATCACTTGTGTTTCAGCTTAGTAAAAGTGAAGTTCTGTAAACGTGTGTTCTCCATTTCAATTGCCTGCTTGCCTTATAATTCTACAGATTATGGGTCGAGGCAAGAATCCACCGTGCGAATAAAAAGTGCATACGATAGACTGCTCTTTATATGAACTGTGAATATCGTTATATATCGAAATCAACATGTCTGCAACCAGCACTTCGTTATCGGCTATAGATAAGCGGCGGGGTACTCTAAACTAGGTGGATTGGCGATTCGATCTCAAGTCACCCATCATGTTATTGAGTGATAGTCAATCAGCTGAAAAACTGGCCAAAAATCCAGTCCACCATTAAGCCACGTACCCACTAGGGCTCAAGTTGCGGAACATGTTCCAGTGCGTGTTGCATGCAACATCTTGGAACAAAGCCGCGCGCCATGTCGCTTGTACACACTAGCCAGTTGTTGCAGATATGTCGCCCGAAGAGGTTGTCTTGAGAGCGCTGCGTACATTATTCTAAGAGAATTGAAATGTAAGAGAAAGAGTAGGTGGTGGGTACAGAACCACTACTAGAAAGACAAAGAAGAATACATATTTTAAGTGATCTTTGAATGCCTGACGGATCATATGTAAATTTTACTAGAATGACAACAACTGATTTTGAAACTTTATTACAAATGATCGGGTCTTCTGTAGCCAAGCAAGACACGATATTACGGAATGCTGTTGGCCCTGTCAACTGCTGATTCATACTATCCGTACTCCGTACTATCTGTCATACTTCATGTTGCCGTACTGTAGTCTCGGCAAGTATTTTCCCTTGCGCATCTCAATTAACTTATAATTAATATAATATTTTGCCATGAGTACAGTGTGTTCATCTTGCATCTCGCGTAGCTCTGAACCCACATATTGTCCATGGACCGCAAATTCGTCCTGGGTTACTTCCAGCATTTTCTTTTTGGTGCTACGCATCACTTCGAAGGTCTCTTCCAGTCTCTCTTCATGTGGTGTCTTTCTCTTCTTAGAATGTTTGGACGTTGTAGGTGTCTCCACAGATGCATGATTGCATTGAGATGGGACGGTTTTGTAAGTACTCCCTGTGTTGGGTGAATCAGGGAATTCGTCATTGTTGTCCTGGTGTTGTATTCGAAATGAGAGAGAGAGAGAAAAAAAAAAAAAGAAGTAAATCATAATTTCTCCTTCAGGTCCCAACCACTGTAAATGACTGGAAGAAAAAGCACATAATTACGAAATATTGCGGAACTTCCCGCATTGTATAGGAGATGTATATGGGAAGCAAGTTTTGATTCAGGTAGGCCTACCTACGAATTCCGGCAGTGATTTTTACAACTATAAAGATCAATTTAGCATCGTGCTCTTGGCTATTGTAGATGCTGAAAATAATTTTATATATGCTAATTGTGGTGTCAAAGTCATCTGACAGTGGAGTGTTTCAAGAGACTTCATTCCATAAAGCTATGGCTAAAAACCGGCTCAATTGGCCAACAATGGACCAAACATGCCCTTTGTACTGGTGGGAGATGGCACGTTTGCACTGAACAAAAACATGATGAAGTCATATCCCGGTATCCGCTGAGAAATTGGAGCTGGTATTATGTTGTATTTGGAAGTGTTAGGAAGACCACCCACTCAATCTGCTATGGCAATAAGAGACCAGTTTGCTGAATATTTCATGAGTGTACACGGAGGTGTTCCATGGCAGATATCATACACATTTGCCCATTTGTAGGCACTATAATAAAAATATCTTAATTAAACTTAATGTGACTTGTGTCTCCAATGTGTCTATGCTGCCAGAAGTAGTCGCTCCTCTCAGTAAAAACTTAATGGAATCATAGGCAAACAATAAACTAGATTTCTTATCATCCCGAGCGCTACCAGTGATTTTCGTACACGTATTTTTTTTTCTTTTTCCACGAATAAACTGTGAGCGGAGTATGTGGACTTTGGCCTCTACTTCTTTTCTTGACAATTTTAATGCATTGTCTATATCGTCCCAATCGTCGTGTTTTTTAATCTCGGTGTATAGTACAATAAGTTTCACAAGAGTCGAGAAGGCTGTGACTAGACAATGTTCACGAGGTTCGTGCTGCCGTAGTTACATCTCATTTGGAGAGGTTTTTGGATATCACATTGGAGTGCGAATCGTATAGGAAAGTATTCTAGATACCTACAACACTTTTGTAAGTATTATTCCTAATATTTGTGAACCTTACCGTAAGTTACGTGAAGTGGAAGAAACACAACCTAAAATTCTGTTCTGATCAACCCAACATGGCCGCCGCCTCTGTGATAGAGGTCGGCGTCTCTTAACGAACACAACGAATGATAAAACTTCTGACGTATCAACCCACCAAGTACCAAACCAACCAATGAATTATTATAATACTGTAAATAACCCTGATTTTAACAACAGTACATCTGGCACCCAAATGACAACTACAATAACTACCGGCACCAAAGAAACAAATCCAAGGTCAAGCTATTCTGCTATAGCTCAATCTCTCCCCTCCAAAGAACAAGCTATCGTAATTGAATCCCAAGATGGAATCAGTATCAAAGATTATGTGCTAGCTGTAGGAAAACTCACTAGCCCTAGCAACATTCGTTTTGTTTCACGAATATCGAATGGACGAATATGCATTTTTCTTTCTAGCAAGAAAGTTGTTGAAGAGTTAATATTAGCAAACCCCAAGATCTTAATAAACAATGTATCTTTGGAAATACGACCACTCTTAACAAAAAACAAGCGTATTATATTATCAAACGTTTGTCCTGTAATACCCAACTATGTAATTGAAGAGGAATTGTTAAACATTGGTGTGAAAATCATGTCTAAAATTACCCCTATCAGAGCAGGCTTATCCATCCCAGGTTTTTCTCATATTTTGAGCTTTCGAAGACAAATGTACATCCAAAATGAAGACTTCGATAAACTCCCTGCATCTCTCCAAATTGAATACGATGGCACTAACTACTGGATTTACGTATCATCTGACTCACCCACCTGCTTTATTTGTAAAACTGAGGGACATTTGGCCAAAGGCTGCCCTAGTAACAACTCAGTTCCAAATGATCAACCAACCTCTCAGCACGACATTCATGAAATTGACAAACCTAACCTCTCCAAATTTCCTAAACTACAAGAGAAACCACAAACAACAGAGATAAACCCCAAAAATGCAACCAGTACTTCCGACCTTCCTCCAACAAATTCACATGATGAAACTTCATCAGCTATCCTAAACTTAACTCTAACCCAAGATTGTAATGGTATTTCTCTCTCCGAAATTCCAATAGAAAGAACAGTGCCTGGACATAGTGAAACATGTCCTGCCTCAACAACTGGACATTTCCCTGGATTTAAAAGACCAATGTCACACGCCAGCAGTGAAAGAACTGACCAAAATATTTCTAATAGCAACAGACCCAAAATCGACTCTTCTGAACAAATTGAGAATCACAAGGTAAATCATACTTCTAAGAAACCCAAGAAAGAACCACAAAAACCAACAATCAGCGATATGCTCCTTCCTGTGAAACAGGTTTTGGAAGCTGATCCATCACTAGCTCCTCTCAGTTACACACAACTCCAATCTTTTCTCGAAAATTCCCAAGGTGTCGAGGACGTGGTGGCAATTGCTTTCAATTACACCCAAGACATAGAAGGACTCGCTAAAGCCCTACAGAAACTATACCCCTACTACACCGATAAAAGCATTAAAAACAGAAGCTCTCGGATAGTGAAGAAATTACTGAAGTTCGTCAACCTAAGCGAAGACCAAATGGATAACAATGTTTCTCTAGACTATTCTAGCGATGACTAATCTCTCCCTCTATAAGAATGGAAATGGATCTTTTGCTATTCCTTATCATACTTATGGCAACAACACTACTCCAATGGAATATCAACAGCTATCGATCCCAGTTAGAATTCCTACAACTCCTAATAAATAAACACCAACCACCCATTATCTGTCTCCAAGAGACCAACTTTCGGAACGATTTTGCTGCTAATCTAAGACTTTACAATGTGTATCATAAAAACAGAACTAATGCAAGTCATGCAAGTGGATGAGTAGCTACCTATGTCAAAAACAATATATACCTTAAAGAAATTTCTTTAAACTCCAATTTGGAAGCTGTAGCCGTCTCATTGCATCTACCTCCCTCTCTGTGTATCTGCAATATTTATATACCAAACAGTTATCTATTTCACGGAGATGATCTACGGAATCTTATCCGTCAGCTACCTAAACCATTCATTCTAGTAGGCGACTTCAACAGCCATAACACGTTATGGGGCAGTCATCACTCCGATGCAAGAGGGAAGGAGATAGAAAAGATACTAGATGAATTTGACCTAATTCTAATGAATTCAACTGCTCCAACTCGTTTCGATATTGCTCATGGAACCTATAGTAGCATAGACCTAACCATCTGCACTCCGGAGATAGCAACTGGTTTTGACTGGTCTGTCTATTCGACGCTCCAAGGAAATAGTGACCACTTCCCCATACTGATCAATAATGACAACGCTTCAATCAAAGCCCCGATACCCCAAACCCTTAAATGGAACTTAAATAAAGCAAATTGGACGCAGTTCAATCATATAGTCAACAACCATTTAATTGGCCTAACCTATCCACATGACTTCCCTTCCAAACACATCAATGATATTGTTCAAGATTTTACAGAAGCAATAGTTAAATCTGCAAACCTTAGTGTTCCGAAAATAAAGATAAACCCGTGTAAGAAGACAGTACCTTGGTGGAACGACGCATGCAAGGAAGCTCTAAAGAATAAAAACCATGCTTTCTATGTCTTTAAGAGAAAACCAACTCCTGAAAATAAAGCCCAATTTCAGAAATGTAGAGCAATCGCCCGAAAAGAAATTAAAGATAGCAAAAAGAACTCGTGGCTGACATTTGTTTCCTCACTAAATTCTCAAACTCCACAAAAAGAAGTATGGAATAAACTCAAACGTGTAAATGGCAAATATAACCATTTCCACATTACTTCTCTCAGAAACCCGAATGATGGATCCTTCATAACCAACCCTCAAAACATTGCTGATAAATTAGCTGACACATTCTCCGAGATTTCTAGTGACCACAATTATGACCAACATTTTCTCCATATAAAGAAAACCAGCGAACCTCTTGATCTAAAAAGAACCTCCTCCGACTCCAATTCTAATTTAAATGAACCTTTTCAAATACAAGACATGATTATTGAACTTTACAAATGTGGCAAATCCAGCCCTGGCCCAGATACGGTCCCTTATGAGTTCCTAAGACAGCTCCCACTAAACGCATTAAATTATCTTCTGGCTATTTTCAACTACATATGGACCTCTCAGACGTTCCCTGATCAATGGCGCAGAGCCATTGTTGTTCCAATACTCAAGCCAGGGAAGGATAACTCAATTGCAGAAAATTACCGTCCAATCGCTTTAACAAATGCAATGTGCAAATTAATGGAGAAAATTGTTAACAGGAGATTACGATGGTATCTTGAACATATAAACTTTTTTAGTGATGTACAAAGTGGATTTCGTAAAGGACGTTCAACTGTCGATACTCTCATAAGTTTGGAATCTGAAATTAGGGAAGCTTTCCTAAACAACCATCACCTCATAGCAGTTAGTCTAGATATTGAAAAGGCATATGACATGGTGTTCAAAGACCATGTACTTAAATCATTGATGGAATATAACATTTCAGGAAATATGCTCTATTTCATCTACAACTTCCTCAAAGATCGTAGAATTCAAGTTAAGACAAATGGCATTTTGTCACAGGAAGTTACAATCGACAATGGAGTCCCTCAAGGATCAGTTATCAGTGTTACTTTATTCCTGGTCGCAATAAACGGAATTGTATCCAACATCCACTTGCCAGTAAAGGCTTGTCTTTTTGCCGACGATTTGACCATATTCTGTGCTGGAAGAAATAGTTCAACTACTCAACAACTACTTCAAGAATTACTTGAAAATATTCAACAATGGGCCAAGATTACTGGATTCAAGTTCTCCAAAACAAAGTCCAAATGCATAGTATTCTCTTTAAACATACACTCTGTAGCAGATCCCGAGCTCAACATAAACAGTCATAAAATTGAGACAGTATCTACTCTTAAAATCCTGGGAATTCTGTTTGATAGTAAATTAAGTTGGATTCCATACCTGAAAAATCTCAAGGATGAGGTCTACGACGGATTAATTTAATGAAGATTCTCGCAGCAAAAAACTGGGGAGCAGACTATCAAGTGCTCATGAATACTTATAGATCAATTATTAGGGCCAAATTAGATTATGGCAGTATAGTATACAACTCTGCAACAGCGTCTTCCCTCAAGATCCTTGATTCTATCCAGTCAGCTGCTCTTCGAATTGCTCTGGGAACTCTCCGCACCAGTCCAGTAACCAGTATGCAAATAGAAGCCAATGAACCACCTCTTGCAATTAGACGTCAACAACTAAGTTTATCATATGCACTCAAAGTATCAACTATGACTAAATCACGCATTAAGTCGTATGTCTTCCCTACTAACAGCCACACAAGAACAAACACTGAATCAAGACGACAACCTTCGCCTTTCAATGTCAGAATATCCAAGTTCCTTGAAGAATTAAACCTAAATATTCCTCCCATACTACTCTCAGACCATTCTCTTGATATCCCACCATGGACAATTACCTTACCAACAGTCAACTTCGAACTGAACAACTTGGTTAAAAACCAAACTGACAGATCACAGTACCATCGATTATTTCTTGAAATCTCCAATAGATACCCAATGCACAGTGCTATTTATACTGATGGTTCGAAATATGACGAAAGAAACGGTTGTGGGATAATTTATCCTGACCATACCATGCTTTTTCGACTTCCTGAATCTTTCACAGTCTATTCTAATGAACTCTTTGCTCTTAAACAGGCCATGAAATACATTTTGAATACAGCCAGCTGCAACAACTCATTTATTATTTACTCCGATTCACGAAGTGCATTAAACGCATTAGAGAATCTATCTTCAACAAACGTCCTTGTACAAGAAATTCAACTGATATTCCATAAAGTGGTGAAGCAAGGTAAACAAGTCATATTTGTGTGGGTACCCTCTCACAGAGGCATTCATGGCAATGAATCTGCCGATCAAGCAGCTAAAGAAGCCACACTTGTACCTTTATGTGATCCTACAATAGCTACACCTCATACTGACATCATTTCCTACGTCAAAAGAAAAGTATTCCAACAGTGGAAGAATCATTGGCTTAGAACTTCTACCAGTAAACTCCATGAAATAACATCAGGAACCACAGAACAATATCTCCATCATAAACTTTCCAGGCAAGATCAAGTTCTAATATCACGAATAAGAATAGGTCATACCAACATCACCCACAGCTATCTCCTCGAGAAGAAACAACCCCCTATCTGCTCAACATGTAACAGCGTACTGACTGTGCAGCACATAATCTCAGACTGTGCTCTCTAACCACTGGCGCCAGCACAACAGCATTCCCAAGAAGATATGTGAGGCCTTCTCATCTCTTTCACAGCTCAAGAAACTCATCAAGTTCTTCAAAGACTCGGAACTTTATTTCAAAATCTGATTGATCAACTCATAGTAGTGGGACTTTTCTTTATTTCTAGTGTTCATTTTATGATTCTATAGTGTATTCAATTCAATGTATTGTATTGTATAATGTAAATCTACAGTGAAAGTCGCGATAAGACTTTCCAAGTTAAAGCGACTATAAATTAATCTAATAAAAAAAAAAAAAAAAAGTTTCAGTACTGTCTTGTTTCCCCACGCTGCTGACATATTGAGTGGCACTTAGCTTTCCGTCTACACTCACTAAGAACTGACGCCGTAATGTGGCGCGACTGCGCTTGCTCACCGAGCGAGAGCAAGCAACATGTTCCACGTCATGCACAAATGCTGCACCATGTAGCATGCAACGTCAGGGAACAGTGTGCAACGTTGCGTGTGTCTCTTAGACTCAACGTTGCGCGTCATGTTGAGAGACATTTGTTCCCTAGTGGGTACGTGGCTTAATAGGACCAAACATATTCTTCTTCTTCATTTCCCGTTTCCAGCTTCCTGGGTCGGGTTGTGTATCAAGGACCTCCAACGTTGCCTGTCTCTCCACCACTCCTCTCCCCCTTTAAGTACATCTTCAGGTTTTCCTCCCTTCTTCTCCACGCACTCCCACACTGTATCTGCCCATCTTCGGGGCCTTCCGCGCGGTCTCTTCCCCGAAACCTTTTCCAGAAAAGCTTTCTTTGGCACTCTCTCCTCTCCCATTCTCATCATATGTCCATACCACTTTAACTTGGTTGTTTCTATCCTGTCCTGCAGCTTCAAGATTCCTGTCCTCCTTCTTATCTCCTCGTTTCTGATTTTATCTCTTCTGGTCTTCCCTTCTATACCTCTTAGGAATTTCATCTCCGCTGCTTGTATTCTACTCTCCTCTCTTTTTGTAGTGGTCCATGCTCCAGCTGCATATGTTAGTACGGGTCCATAATAGGTTGAATATAATACCTGCTTACATTTCTTTGGGACATCTTGGTTCCACAGAATACCCCTAACACTCTGGTAGAAGCTGTTCGCTTGTTGTATTCTCTTTCCAATTTCCTCAGTAATCTTTCCATCTTCTGTGATCACACTTCCCAAGTACTTGAAACTTAACACCACTTCTAGAATTTTTCCGTTCACTTCTATCTTTCCTCTTCCCTCCTTACTTCCCCTTGACATTACCATTATCTTGCTCTTCTCTGTGCTAACTTTCATCCCAAACTTCTCAATCTCTTGGTTCCATACATCTACTTGTTTTTGTACTTCCTTTTCATCCTCACCCCATATCACTATATCATCTGCAAACAGCATGGCCTTTATTGCCTCTTGTCCCAATCTCTGTTTAACATTCTTGTGGATTTCATCCATGACTATGATGAATAGTAAGGGGGACAATACACTTCCTTGACGGAGACCCGTTTCCACCTTGAACCATTCTGTTTCTCCTATAGTGGTCTTTACGCTACTGACACAATATTTGTACATAGCTTTCACCATTTGCACTTCTGCACTGTTAACTTGCCTTTTTCTTAATACATCCCACACCACCTGTCTAGGCACACTGTCATAAGCTTTCTCAATATCAATAAAAGTCATCACCATGTCTTTTCCAAACTCCCATCTTTTCTCCATCATATGCCTTAGTGTAAAGATTAGATCAAAAGTTGATCTGTCTCTCCTAAAACCATACTGTTCTTCTTCCATCTCTCCATCTGTCTGCCTCCTCAGTCTACCTTCCAATACTCTCTCAAAGATCTTGGCTACATGGGCAATAAGGGTGATCCCTCTGTAATTGTTACATTCCTTTTTGTCACCTTTCTTAAAAAGTGGGATAATTAAACCCTTTCCCCATTCTTCTGGGATCTCTTTCTTCTTCCAAATTATTCTAAATAATCTATACAGCCACTGCAACCCTACTGGTCCTGCTGCTTTTATCATTTCTGTGGTCACCTCATCCACTCCAGGTGCGTTGCCACTCTTCATCTTCTTTATGGCTTCCTCTATTTCTAGCATAGATATCTCCTTTTCTTGTTCTTCTTCTTCCTCCATTGTTCCTTCTTGTTCCCTTTCTTCATCCAGTTCAATGTGTTTAACATTCAGTAGCTTTGAAAAGTATTCTTCCCATCTTTTCAATATACCATCTCTTTCATACAATATCTGTCCCGCTTCAGTTTTTACAAATTTTGTGTTTTCCCTACCTTTCACACTGTTTTTTACTAGCCCATATAGAACCTTTTTACTTCCTTTGATATCCTCCTCTAGAGTTTCAGTGAAACTTTCCCAGCTTTTCCTTTTTTCTTCTTGTACAATCTTTTGACATGCCTTCTTGGCTTCTCTATATTTTTGCCATTTCTCTGCATCTTTGCTGCATATCCACTTTCTCCATGCCATTTGTTTTTCTTTAACTGCTTCCTTTACCCTGTTGTTCCACGAAGGAGTCTCCCTTTCCTTTTTCCTCCCTGATAATCTTCCACAAGTGTTTACTGCACACTTCACAAATCCATTCTTAAAACATGTCCATTCCATTTCTATGCTTTTTGCTTCATCTTTGGGAATTTCCTGTTTTAGTTCCTCTTGAAACTTTTCCATTACCTCCTTCTCTTTTAGTTTCCATACCTTTATTTTTCTTTCCCTTTTTTCTACTAGTTTTGTGATTTTACCAAGCCTTACTTTGGCTATCACCACTTTGTGGTCTCCTTCAAAATCTCCTCTGGGCATAGCTGTCACATCTACTAACATATTGACACTAAATATCATTATGTTAGAGATGCTTTGTATTCTAAAGTCATATACATCAAATATGAGGAGACTTCGAAAATGACTGCAGACATCCTAACAAAGCCTATTCCTAAGCCTAAGCACATTTATTTTTGTAAAGACTTGGGTCTTGAATGAAGTCCGCCACTCCCACAGGTTTAAGGAGGTGTGTTGAAATATGTATAAATATGTGACCATGGATTGTGGTGGTCACACTGTTTAAGTATAAACCTGTTCAGTAGAGATATGTTTCTCTCTTTTTTTTTCTTTCTTTCTTTTCTTCTTTGGTTAACATTGTACAAAGCATGTTGTATCACTTGTGTTTCAGCTTAGTAAAAGTCAAGTTCCGTAAGCGTGTGTTCTCCATTTCAATTGCCTGATTGTCTTATAATTCTACAATAACGATTTACATTCAATGAGGATCCTTCTATTATTTAGCATCCTTAATGAAAATGAACGATATTGGTCAAGGAGTTAGAAGTAAGTAGCCATGACCTATTGACATCCCAGCATTTGCTTGGATTTGAAAATGGGGAAACAACGGAAACAATTTTAAGGGCATAGAGCTCTTTGAAGACATTTTCTAGTGTTGCCTTATTGCCAATTGATATTGGAACTTTTTGACGGTCAACATGATATAACTTAATCCAAATGACTGTAATTGTGAATTTTAACGTGTTGACCGACTGAAAAGTTGCAATATCAATTTCAAGGGCAGCCAATGATAGGGTTTGAACCCAGTTGTCTCCTGAATGCAGAAACAGCATGATCCTTGCATGTTAATATGCAGAGCTATAAACAGCAGATCAGGACAAATAACAATTTATTCTATTAGCCAGTAGGAGTAAATGTGTCTGTATTTACCTCGAGTCTAAGACTCCAACAATTTCAAATATGATGAGCTCAAACATGGTGCAGGATAACGAGAAAGTAATGGAGAATATTAACTGGACCAGTCTATGGTGAACTTCATAGTCACGAAACAGCTTCTTCACGAAAAACACCCATCCTCCAATGAAGAAGAATATCT
Organism: Meconema thalassinum; assembly: GCA_946902985.2. Lineage (NCBI taxonomy): Eukaryota > Metazoa > Arthropoda > Insecta > Orthoptera > Tettigoniidae > Meconema > Meconema thalassinum. Next base: position 186,893,791 of record OX336393.1, read on the forward strand.
GAAAACAAGAAAAGAAAGTAGCAATAAGCAGCTATTGGCTATCTTACAGATACTGGAGCCCTTTAAAGACTGGTACATCTGTAACATAAATAATAATGAAATAATAATAATGGCACTAGAGAATGGATGGACTCCAAGGTAGGCAATATAAGAAAACGGGCTTAAAATGGTCGGAAGAGAGAAAGAAGACACACCGAAAAGATGAAGGAGCACAGAAGAAAGAACAACAAAGCACTAAACATTGAAATTGGTTCGTGGTCCTCAGAAGACCAAAAAAAAAAGGAAGATTGTATTTTTTACGTGACCGTGAATCTGGTGATTATGAGCCACGGGACCTCCTTTTTACGTGGAATCCGAACCACAGGACATGGCATTTCACTTCGGAAATCTCACATGCATTGACCGGGAATCGAACCCGGACCGCCTTGGTGAGAGGCATACAGTTAGACCGCTGAGCCACCACGCCCCTACCTCAGAAGACCCTAACGGAGAAAGAAGAAGAATGTTATTGGTTTTAAGTCCCTTTTAACTGCTGCAACTTTTAGACGCTGGAGTGCCGGACTTATGCACGATAGTATTCACATGTGAAAAATATATTATATGAAGTTACCTTAAATACTTATGAGGCTAACCGAATGAGACTACAACATTGTAATAAAGTTATTGATGGTGATGAATGATCCATGCAAAACCAATATTATGATGACGTGATCGTCACCCTTGTATATTTTCGTAAATTTTAGTATTTCTGTACAGTGTAAATTAGCTTAGATTAGTTTTCTTTTGATAAAATAATGTTATTTGTTTTACGTCCCTTTTAACTACTGCGGCTTTTAGAGACGCCGGGGTGCCAGAATTTTTCACCGAAGGGGACCTTTAACATGCCAGTAAATCTACCGACACGGCTTCCTCAGATTTGAGCACCCTCAAATGCCAGCTGACTGCACCAGGATTCAATCCTGCAACCTTAGGCTCAGCAAGTGAGAACGTTACCGCTGAGCCACGCAGCCAGCTAGTTTTCTTTTGATTTGATAATTTTAGGACTAGAGTAGGACATAAGCCAACAGGTAGGAAGTTAAAAATAAATGTTGGAGATGGTACCATCACAGCGTACGGTACCAATATTTTTATTTTATGCATTTTTTATTGGATCTAGTTGAATGCTGTGCATTTCAACAGATGTAGCCATCTGTACTGACACTAAGGTCAACGTAATTAGGAATATTCTTAATTTAAATTTATATTTCATTCATCATCATCATCTTAATTTCCCTTTTTCCAGCTGACATTTGGTTGGGGCAAATATGGTTCCTCTCCACTTTGTTCTGTCGTTCCACCATTCCTCTTCCGACACGATGTTCCAATCCATGTTCCGTTTACTAACGCTATTCTTCACCGAGTCCATCCATCCATTCTTGGTCTTCCTCGTCCTCTCTTCCCTGTCGTCCGACATTCCAGTGCTCGACTCGGTGGCCTTACTTCATTCATCCGTTTGACATGTCCAAACCATCGCAATCTGTATTGCTCCAGTTTGTCATTTATTTCATTATGGGTTTATATTTGTGCCATCATCCTAGCACGATTTCTGGTGATTCTTGTATTACAGGACACTTGAGGGAATTTCTAAGACTCAAATGTAGGCTACATTACTATGGTACTAATAGCAAAGGAAGATTGAGGATATCTGGTTACAAAATGTGAGAAATAGAAGGTGGGAAGTTGGACACCAAAAGATATCACTGGAAGAAGAAAACAAGGGAGCCAAATTAGAAAGTTGAAGGGAAGGAGCCTGACACAAGTAATTCCAGACTTCAATTGACTACATTGGAAATACAGGGTCTTACCAAAAAATATAAAATATTAAGATATATCAAAATTATTTAAAATTGTAAAATATCACAAAGCAAATGCTACGAATAATCAAATACCATAACTATAAAAAAAAAATCTTTTATCATTCTTTTGACGGTTCGAGTTTCAGTCATGCGGTACCATGCAAATATTATAATAGAATCAAACAGTACTGACTTGAGTGATTAAAATAATAAGAGTATCTTCAATGAAGCCCATTTTACAGGAATCACCGAACTGGATAATTATTTAAATAATATATAATATTGTTTATATCCATTCTCTTCACATCCCACGCTTTTCACAGCATGTGTAGTACTGATAAAATTAGATCTAATGATGAAAGATAGTTGAAGGTGCAGTTGAGCAGTGCTACCAACTCAACGGTACTTACTCCATTATCTCTCATAGCTCTACACAGCAGCTCTCATAGCTCTAGACAGAAGCGATGATGCGTACTCTGGAGTTACATTTTTGTACTAATCTGCTTTAAAATTGTGATTGGCTGTTCAATATTAAATATTATTTGGAGTTGACCCCCATAATCTCTATATATATATAAGAATGAAAGTTTGTCTGTTTTTTCTGAATTTCTACGGAAATTTGCGTTATTTACGCGTTTCAGACTGTTTTATGACGGGTGCGCGCGAAAATAAATTTTTTGTCTGTCTGTCTGTCTACAAAGTGGTTGTTCCCTTATAACTCGAGAACGCCTGGGTGGATCAACGTAAAATTTGGTACATATATCCTTCAGAGGCACGACACTAATCATTGATGTAACTCTTCTCTGTACCTCTCATAAAAGGGGGCCTACCCCCTTAAAATACTTGCTGAAATAGGAGTAGACGGGCGAGACAAAGCTCATTTTCAGCCCCTCAATGTGAGAAACGAAACTCGGGGCCCCCGAAAACCACATTTTAAGGCCCTAAAACCAACAGTTTTTGAGATATTTCCAGAAAACTAACTTCATTTAATACAATAACGAAAGAATGCAAGCCGGTTACCATGGCAACGGAATCTCACAGGTCCATCTGTTGCTGTAAGACGCAATACAATTCCATTTATTACATTACTGAGATAGTTTGCAAGCGGCTATAAGGTTATAACGGAACCAAATTAAGCTGTACAATTCATCAATGCCATATAATGCGCTTAAGGGGGTCAAGGGGTACTCTAGATATTTTTTTCACGCGATTTACACGTTCGGGTGTGGTACGGAAGGTCTATTATATTCCTATCCCTATATTGTCATATTATTATTATAATTATTATACTACGGCCTACAACGACGAGACAAAGTTTATTTTCGACCCCTTGGTGTCAGAAACAAAACTCAGTGCCCCTAAATAGTAGTAAAGGGTCCCCGAAAAGTACATTTTAAGGCTCTAAAACCATCAGTTTCTGAGATATTCCCAGAAAACTAATTTCATTTAATAAACTAATGAAGGAATGCAAGCCAGTAACCATGACAACAATATCTGAAAAGGTAACCTACAACTTTCTATCTATTTCTGCAAGAAGTAAAGCCACTCCATTTATGAAATTTCTGTGAATGTTTGCAAATGGCTATAAGGTTATTACGGAATCAACTAAAACTGTAAAATTCATCAATGCGCTTAAGGGGGTCAAGGGGCACCCTAGATTTTTTTCACACGACTTAAATGTGCGTTGTGTCGTGCAGAAGGTCTATTATATCTCCAAACAAAAACATTATTTTCAAAAATTCCTGAATTGAAATACGGTAGTTTTTTTTTTCTTTTCTTCTTTTAGGAATTTGGGCCATTGGAGTCTAAAAAACCTGAATTTTCATGCACCACAAGCCTTTATAATTTATTAAAGGTGTCTTCCTCTGGATGGGGACTTGACACAACAGTGAAGGTCAGTTTTATTTGACGTGTATTGCGTTTCGTCTACGAGGTTTTCATTTTTTTTCACGTCGGGAAGTACACGTTAGGTAAATTTAGTTTCAGAGCATATTTTAACTAATCATTTTTCTTTGTCGAGAAACAGGTTCCAAGTCTCTAACCATTGCAACAGTAGCTCAATTGATTACGCCTGGTTATTAATACCGATGACCGTTCGAAGAATGGGTACTTCTGCTAGTATACACTATATACGAGTTAATACGGGAGCGTACTGAAATTGATATTAGTTTGTCGTGTAAATTTAGTGGTATCGGACGAGATTACCACAAGACATCTTTTCCTAGAACATATAACTATTTAACTATATAACGATAATTTTTATTTATTTATATAGAAAGGGCGTCCGGGCAGATTTTCTACTCGGAGAATAAATGTCTTGGCTTTCTACAAACATTTTTAAACGTTGAAAATAATCATAGAAAATCACAATATATTCCACCACCGAAGAATATTGGTAAGAACGGTTTAAATTTAATTCCGATAACGAGCACCGCTTACGCATGCATAGGAAACACATGAAAGTTTCAGCGCGGGAAATTTGAACCGTAACCTGCACCACCGCGGCTCCCTATTCCCCTCCTCCAGAGAATGAGCATTTTGATGATTTGTATCAATCCCATTTATTTATTTTGGCTTTATAGAACAAACTTACACAACTTGGCCCTTGCCTTTGAGGAATAAAAGTTAATGATAATTGTTTTAAGAGACCTAACATCTAGGTTATTGACCTACAAGTTAATATACAGTAGGCCTACACTGTTATAAATAGATTAAGAAAAAACATAGGAAATAAATAAGTATGAATAAAACCATCGCCAATACAAAACACACCAAAATTTTGCCCTTACTAAATTGAATACTTCAAGGAAATCAGGATGTAAATAAGGAACTTGGAATTTAAAAAAATTACAAAATCAAGTCCATATACTGTGGTATATTTATTACACATTTCTCATTCGTACATAGCCTACATTTAGAGTAGGCCCTACTTCATTTCATCAAATTATCATTTCAACATAGATTTATCTTTCCATTGCAATGCCACCGCACATTACAGACCTGCAAGAGAAAAAAGGTAGTGTAACCAAACATGGCAAAGTACATCCCTAAAGGAAAAATCATGACAGACAACTGCAGTAACATAGACATGAATATTATGCACTTGTATTCAGTGTATCTATTTTGCATGCAACTCTATGTGGTCATTAGCCATTACATTCCATATATGTATTGAAGGTTGTCCGCAATTCTAGGCGGGCTCGTGTTGAAGGACAGGCAATTTTAGATGCCAGACATATAATTATGTGTGGGGAAAGTGCTAAAAACACCAAGATTTTATGAGACTTGAAGATTTATGCTTACAAACTAGTAATTAGAAAAATTCAATTCAGATTCAAAATGGAATTCGGTCACCAGTTACCGAGATAAAAATAATTTGTTCAGGAATCTAATAAGCATGTAGTCGGTATATTGCTATACATATATTTAAATTTGGAAGATATAGCCTAATACTGTTGAAGTCAATAAATCAAAGACTGTACAAGTTGACTATAGCCTCAAGATGTTTTAATTTTTTAATAGGCACCTGATTATAAACTTAGAAGAACTGAGCTTCTCAGTTTTGAAGTAGCAATGGGGCAAGTTAAAGAAAGACAACCACCTGTAGGCCTACGATAAAGCGACCCCTAAATGTAATTTTTGCCACATGGGAAGAACAGCTGTCAAATCGACCCTGCATTTAAGTTGCCTAGTTTGTAGTGCAGGGCAGAATGTAGGGTACTGGTTATTGTAAGAAATTCATTAGTATTTATTAATAAATAATTCTCCTTTGTATAATGCCAGCCACATGCGATCATATACTTCGAAATCGGTTTTGCGACACGAAGTAATCGACTCCATTCCATCTGAAAAGCTTTCTTTTTGTGGAAGTAGTGCATTGATATGGCAAATGTTGAATTTGAAGAGCGCAGTGGAATTGAGTAATTATATTACTCATCTTTTAGCTTCAATTATTATGAAAATAACTGAAAAAACTAAAGAATAGCACACCCATCAACTCAAATCACATGGTTTCAATAGGTTCACGGCCGATTTCCTTTCATAATCCTTTCCCTGACCCGTCCTGAAAAGAAAAATACATGACCATTGGCTGCATTAATAAAATTATAACATCTGTTTGTTTCCATCAGATAACGGCAGCACAGTCGCTTGAGTTCACGAATGGGGAACACCAGCCTTTACTCCGAGCTTAGCCTCTAATAATACAAAGCCTGCATGGCGTTCTCTGCATCAACACTGTCCTCATAGCAGTGCGCTTATTGACCACTGCAGCACTGAGTAACCACCTAACATGTAACTTAATAGCATTGCTATCGCAAGCTAAAACCAGCAAAAATGTACCTATACACTATACAGTACATGAATATAAATTGTTGAGTAGAATGAAGTAAAATATAAGAGATGTTCATCTTTTAGTAGTAGAAGTTTGTTTCAACTGCAGATTTTCCTTATTAGATAGCACGCTCACAGTCTGGTATGCACAAAGGTACTGTATATGGTTCCACTGAATATTTTTACTAGTGTACCATGATCGAGTTCCAATGAAAAGGAACGACTTTTCTTAATTATTGTGATTCTTTTTTCTCACAATTTGTTTCTCTTCTCAAGACGTAGTCAATGGTGTAGTTAGTGACAGACGGGTGCAGAAACTTCTGCAATTACCCTCCTCAGTTACTCAGGATGATCACGTACTCCACACTATAGAATATGATTTTTAGCAACCTGTGGCAACAGTGTTCTAGTTAATGTTTGTGCTATTCCTGGACTGCTCGACATAACCGATATCATTTTGTCCGTTACTTCAATTCCAGCAAAACAAAACTTGGCTTATGATACCGGAGACCACCTCTGTCTTTGAGTTTTATTAGTGATATTACTGGAGATGAGCTCTGGATACCGAAGGGCAGTTGACCTCGATGTTCCGTCCCTTAAAACAACAATACCTAACTAACTCCAGATACTACTAATTTTATCAAGGACTCTTGCATGGTGTCCACAGAATTTTCAATGTCAATTTTCCTGACTTTTCCTGACCATTTTTCAACAAAATTCCTTACTCATGAAGTCATCGTAATACGGAAAAAAGGTTTATTGAGCAAACAAATTTGCAGCCTCCACCATCCCCATAGCTGCTCAACGCTCGCCTCTTTATTCATTTAAAATACAAAATAAAGTAAATTATAATGCAATAATACATAAATCCAAGTACTCTGCTTGGCGTGCAGGACAGTCGTTCAATACATAATACATGTCTCTAAAAAATAATTTAAGGTCCCACTTTACAGAATGCATTCCTGTTTGTAGGGCTCCATTGACAACGTGAAGGCCGCAAACACCAAGGTTAACGAGTTGTTTGCCATCTGCATTATCTTATATTATTTGGCCACTGAACTTTTTTATGAAACTCAAATTAACATTCGGTCCATCCATCTTTCTAGCAAGAGGAGAGATTCCCTGGTTGAAAGCCTCTAAAATGTCTTGAGCTGTTGCGTGTCCCATAAAGATGCTGTTGAAATATCTGGTGTTAACTTCATTGCAGTTGATGTCAAGTTAACGCACAAATAGGTCCATCTGACCTCGCTGAACAACTTTGTTCAATGGGGACAGATGACCTCGTAGTTCCGTCCCGTAAAACAACAATAACTAACTTTGTTCAATGCCTCATCAAAACAGATAACATTATCACATGAAAGAATTTCATCTTGCAGTAAATTATGAAAGTATGGAGCTAATCCATAATTGATGACATAAGAACATTTCGTGTTCCCCAATTGAAATTTTGTTGCAATTGCACTATCAGGAAACATTTCCCTGAAGGTTTCTGAAATATTTATACAAGAATTAAGAGAATTTATTTTGGACGACATTAAGGGCCCACTTTATTTCGGCACTTGTGACTTCATCTTTATAACAGAAAGATTCTACAGATGTCACACACAGTTCCTGAAGTAGAACTTGAAGAGTTATTATGGTTAATATAAAATTCCTGACTTTCTAATACTTTTAGACATTTTTCCTGACTCACGCTATATTTTCACACTTTTTCCTGATCAAAAACAAAATTCCTGACTTTTCCTGCCTGTGGACACCATGTCTTGGCATGATATAGATAGGTTATGGTTTTCAGCTCGTTGTTATTGTTTCTTTAGGGGCATTGCAACGTCGTGGTCATGTAGCCCCATGTTCATAGGTGTGTGTAGAATTTGTTTGATAACCTGTCTCACTGTAATGTCTGTATTAGTGTGTGTATTTGTAATTGAGGTAAAAATTGGGTAGGAAGCGGCCTTGGCTTTAAATTAGGTACCATCCCGGCATTTGCCTGGAGTAGACTTGGGAAACCACGGAAAACCACTTCCAGAATAGCCGAGGTAGGAATCGAACCCACCTCTTCTCAGGTTTGCCTCATGAGACTGAGTGTACCCCATTCCAGCCCTCAGAACCAGGAATCGAACCCCCCCGGGCTTCCGCAGTGACAGCCAAGAATGCTAGCCACTATGCAATGAGGCGGACTAGACAGCTCTCGTCATAGAAATTTGGTCATTTAGCCCCGTGTCTGCTACCCATGTTATTGCGGCATGTGCATTTGTAAATCCGGTGATGATTTGGAAGGTGACCTTAAGTTAGGAACTATCCCGGCATTTGCCTGGAGTAGAAGTGGGAAACTACGGAAAACCTGTCCAGGAAGGATAAGATGGGAATCTAACCCACCTCTTCTAAGTTTTACCTCATGTAACTGAGTGTACCCCGTTCCAGCCCTCAGACCAGAATGAAATTTATTGGCAGAGCCTGGATTCGAACATGGATCTCTGGGGGCGACAGCCAAGAATGCTAGCCACTACTTGACGAGGTGGTCAGGAGATTATCATCATCAGAACTGGAGCAATAATACAAGATCACCTAATTTTCAGTCGCATGGTCAGCATAGGCTACATTGTCTGCTTATTGCTTTAATCCATAATTTCCTAGTTGGCTCTCGAAAAAGAAATTCATGAAAACTAGTTCCAGTAACATTATTTCTATAGCCTTGTTTACTAAACAGCACGCGACAGTATACCACCATAATACAATAACCTTATTTCAGTAACATAACTCGAGTCGTGCGTACACAATGCGTATAAATACTGCCAACTGAACTGATCATGTAGGGAGGTATTCAGCACCTCTATCGGCAAACATAGCATCTGCAGGGCGGACAGCTCCCAGAGGCTATTGGCCAGGCTTTTTATTATTGGAGGCTAAGCTCCGAGGAAATCCCTCAGGCTACTCATTATTTTACAGCTGGCTGAGTTGACCAGGGTTTACCTGTTAGTGAAGGGTAGTTTAAAAATCTCCACCATTGGCAAAAATCAAACCCAGTCCTTCTAGTTGTGAATCTAACAATTTGCCACTAGGGCTCTTACATAACCTACAAAAAAAAATGTAAAATAACTTACCGGTACCTTCAATAAAAGTGGGTACATTATACAGCACGTATCAGATGGCACTGCTGAATAACTGTGATAGACTAGAAAATGCACTGCAGTTGAGCAAAAAGAAACAGGCTACTATATATTGTTTTTGCTTGCCCCATAATATTCTAGTAAACTACAGTATCTAATAAGGACTGAACAACCACATTACTAGCATTTTTTACATCACACTGAAGTACAAGTTGGTTCTATTATTCAAATAATATATATTAGAAAGAATTCTTACCTTGTTAAAGAACAATCCTGCGAAATATCACCTTTATACCATTAATATTAACAGCTGATGGCAACAGCAAATTCAAATTAACCAGAGTACCGCCATATTGGAACGCGTAACCAATAGCGGCAAAGAATAATGAATAGCAGGGAATATGGTAATAATCGATATCTTATAAAAGCGATCATGCACATGTGTTTCATTCTCATTGATACTATTATTATGAAAAGCCAGTAATATGACCATGGCTGCCCTTGTCCTTATTCAAGAAGTTTAAAATATTGAGTAAATTAAAACCTTAAGTCAATAAATAACTAGTTGCACTATTATATTTTATTAATCTCCGAATTTGCAACAATCGATTGGAGACTATCGATCTATCTATAGTTTTGTACAGCTGTTAATAATCGATTCATTAATTAATGTATTTTTTACAGTCTGTCTGTTAGGTAGTCAGCCCGAAGGCTGGTTAGATCCTCAAAAAGTACCGCCGTTAGGTTATGTGGGTAGATACCCACAAAAACTCAAGGCAGCACTATACTGAGGCATACTAGGCAAGAAGAGGAGTGAGGTAGTTTGTCATTACTTTCCTCACTGAGTTAGAACAGCAGTACTAACCCTTTGAATAGAACCTTTCACAGCATTCACAGGCACCAACTGTGCCCTGATTGTCATTACTAAGCACCACCCATACCTCAGTAGCTTCCGTATAATCACAGCCATGAGACTGAGACATCAGTGAAAAGTCACATTTTACTCTAGCCTGTGCCAACAGACAAATGCAAATGTACTGCATTCATCAAGAAATGGCAAACAGCCCATTTTTTACAGTAAGAGACAGAAATGTAATTTTTCATTTTAAAAAAGTATAAATATGTGTCGTAGTAGGCGGTGAGGTGATACTCCGGCGTGGCGCGTCCCAGGTGACGGATACGGGGGTCCTCACCATCTTGCCGGCGGACTTGAACAAAATAAAATAGCTCTCATGGACCAAACACACAACAACCTCTACGGTTAACAACCGCAGTTGTAACTCGGAGCTTCCTCCATACCTTTGAAAGTCAAACATGGAAGGAAATCGTTTAAGGAATATTCCACCGCCTTGCAATTGCCAAGGCAGTCTGCATTCGGATACGGTGGGCAGTCACCTGAAAGATACCCTAGATGAGTCGGAGCATCTAAAAATAGAAAAAACAGATAGAAAACCCAAATTTAGACTGAAGACACGACAGATAAACTATATAGCAACACACAATATAAATTCCATCATACAGCCAGGGAAACTCAAAATTTTGACAGACGAAATGGATCGCAGTGGGATTCTAATAACTGGGCTTCAAGAAATGAGAAACACCGATCAGGAACCAATAGAATTTACAAGGGAATACCAGGAAAAAGAGTAATGAAGCAATGTCCACAATTCGAAACAGGATTTGTAGTCAATCTCAAAATAATTGAGTCCATCATAGAATTTAAAGCATTATCCCCTAGGCTCTCGACACTAACTCTAAAAGCTGCAAATAGAACATATACCATACTAAATGCCCATGCCCCAACTAATTATAAAAATTATAAGAAAGAACACAAAGATGATGTGGAGGGATTTTGGGAGCTTTTGGATCAGACAGCAACAAACATAAATAAAAGTCACACCAAAATTTTAATTGGAGACTTTAATGCCCAGTTAGGAAGGGAAAAAAGATATAGAGGCATAATAGGAAAATGGCCAGCACAGAGAAGAACAAACAGAGGAATGGCATAAGACTGGTGGAATTTTGCAGGAACCATGATATGATCTCCAAATCGACTTACTTCAAGAGAAGACCAAATAAACTCAAAACTTGGAAACATCCAGATTGGAAAAAAGGTGAATGGCAACTAGATCATGTTTGTATGGATAAGAACTATCACAGGGAGATCTACAATGTGAAAGTTCTGAGAGGAACCGATACTGGATCGGATCATTACATGATAAAGATTAAAATTAAATTCACCCCTTTGACAAAGAAAAAAACTCACCTCAAAAGAAAGAGAACATACGACCCTCATAAACTAATAAATAATAAGGGATACAACAAACAAACTAAATATATTAAAATAACAGATGATCTAGAGGAAGTAGTTCCCCAATTGAAACAAATAGCTGAACAAGTAGCCCCAATAAATCCAAGGAAGAAACACCAATGGTGGAACGATCATCATCATCTTGCACAGTTTCCAGCCACTGGCCGGGTCTGTTTGGAACACAAGCCTCTCCAACATCTTCTGTCTTCCCACCATCTCTCAGCCTCCACCCTTGTCCAGTCTTCTCCTCTCATCTTCATGCTTTCTTCCACCCCCTTCAGCCACCTGTCTCTCGGTCTTCCTCTCGGTCTCTTTCCTTCCCACTTCGTCTCGTGTACTCTCCTGGGTATCCTCTAGTGTGATAAAACAGTGGAAGATAGACATCAAGCCTGGCTACGGTATCAGAGTCAAAAAACAGATGAATCACACTTGGAACTCATAAAACAAAAGAAGATAACTCAAAAATAATACGAAGGGTTAAACGTCAATACCAAAAGGATATACTTCTGATGATCGAAACAAATAGCGCGAAAACAAACTCAAGAGATTACTACAAAATTTTTAGCAAACAACTACAAAGATATGAACCTCCACCATTAATGTTAAAAGACAAAAATGGTGAGTTAGCTCATAGTAAAAAAATACAGAAATTTTAGCAGAAACATTTAACAAGTTGTTAAATTGCGAAGATCCACCAGAACTGCTTCAAATAAATACAGACACGACTATTAAAACACCATCAGAAAACATAAATCCACCCACAACCCAAGAAGTCTACAAAGCTCTGAGAGAGCTCAAAAACTACAAAGCGAGTGGAGAAGATCAAACATTTGCAGAATTGTGGAAATATGCAGCAGAACCAGTAAAGATTTCATTACACCAATGCATAGTGAACATTTGGATCAAAGAAGAACTGCCAGACCATTGGACTACAGCTATAATACATCCATTACACAAGAAAAGAGAAAAATCGTATCCTGACAACTATCGAGGAATTTCCCTTTTGGATATCACATATAAAATCATGTCACGAATTCTATATAATCGTTGTAAAGATCAATTAGAACTGAAAATAGCAGAATACCAAGGTGGATTTTGGCCATAGAGAAGCTGCCCTGATCAGATAATCACCTTAAAGTTAGTAATGGATTACTACAAACGTAGACAAAAACAGCAAGTCATAACCTTCGTAGACTTTGAAAAAGCTTATGATTGTATACATAGATCTTCACTGCTGAAAATACTAGAGAATTTCGGACTTCATCCCAAATTAATAAAAATTATAAAACTAACTCTAACAAACACCAAATCTAAAGTAAAATTCAGAGGAGAAATATCTGAACCGTTTACGATTAAAACAGGATTAAGACAAGGAGATGGTTTATTGCCTCTACTTTTCAATTGTGCTTTGGAATATGTAATGAGGGAATGGTACAGGGAAAATCTGAAACGTTTTTGCTAGCCCACACTGTTGGGTGATAAATGTTACTGTTGACCTTTGCCTAAGCTATGTTGTTTTAATGGGCGCCAAGACCTCAATGCAATGCTGAAATCTAAATTTGTATTTAACAACGTCTAGCTCTGGGAGAACACCTTCAAGAATCTATTCACTCAGATCGTGGTATGATTTGATCATTAACCCAACAAACAATTGTATCAGGAGAAGGAATTGGTCTATATCTAATGCTACCTACTGAAAGCAAAGATTGCATTGTAAAAGAAATGAATTTATTATATAAAACAAGTATAGCAAAATTAATAATCATAATAAGTATAAAATTTAAATTGGAGCGTTGCGATTTTAATATTACCGATAGAAAATTACGTGAAAACGGAGTCTGATAAATTGATTATACTCTTATTTCCAAGCTATGAAGTTACTGAAATATGAAATGTAAAACAAAGAAAAATGAGAGATTGCGTATTTCTGCGTCATTTGCGCTTACCACTGGAAATTGCCAAGGCATTTCCCTCGTACTTGCTGATGCTGTGTGCTTCCCACAGTCTCCTGGACGTCGTCATCTCCGTCGAAATTTGATGATATTCTGGTAGATTAGATAATTCTATGGTCCGTACATCGGACCCAAACGCTCGTCCAACCACACTGTTTAAGTTTTACAAAAGTTAGTCCTCCAATCCACGGAACATCGGAGCGACTCCCCGCGTATAACCACACTCGGCAAGAACTATACAGATTGTCCACGTCCCACGGAACATCGGAGCTACTCCCGCGTATAACCACACTCGGCAAGAACTATACAGATTGTCCACGTTCCACGGCGCGTCGAACGATATATCCACCTGTCGGCTCCCCCACTCTTCAGCCGACTCCTATCTTACGTGGTCTCCACTGATTGGCTGAGCACGCCGCTACTTCCCCTCCTCTGGTTCATTACACCCGGTGCGCGAGAGGGAGAAGTCGTTTTCCGTTCCAACAATTCGCCTCTTCTTGACGATGCGACTCCGCTTGCGTAATACTTCTCGACAGGAATCAGCTTGTATTTGAATTCCCAGTGAGTCATGTCTCTCAATATATCCTAACTGACGAAAACTCCGTAAAATTCCGCAATCACATAATTTTCTATGATATTGTCGTTCGTAATAATTTGCTTGATAGCGTTTTCTAAGACATAGAAAACCTATCTGTATGCTTATAATTTTTATAAAATGCTCCGAAAATATCTAAATAATAATTATAATAAATTAATAATAATAATAAATTAACATGAAAAATTCTCTTGGCTGAACAATTTGCCGCGTAAATAAATATAGAATGGCTTCCTACTGACTTATGCCAGTTGCATAAAAACCCCTCGAAAAACATGTTACAAATCCTAGGAGCATAAGAATTGGAACCAAGAAAGATCAAATAGACTTAAATTGCTTGGGATTCGCAGATGATTTATCGTTACTGGCTGATAATATTCAAGAAGCCAGAAATCAAATAATCATCATCATCATCTTGCATAGTTTCCAGCCACTGGCCGGGTCTGTTTGGAACACAAGCCTCTCCAACGTCTTCTGTCTTCCCACCATCTCTCAGCCTCCACCCTTGTCCAGTCTTCTCCTCTCTTCTTCACTCTTTCTTCCACCCCCTTCAGCCACCTGTCTCTCGGTCTCTTTCCTTCCCACTTCATCTCGTGTATCCTCCTGGGTATCCTCTTCTCCTCCATTCGTTTTACATGTCCATACCATCTAAGTCTAGATTTCTCTATAAGGTGAGTTGGGGCAAGAGCATTTTCGGGGCAAGAGCATCACTGGTCCATGATATATTTGTCCGTTTGAAACTCGTTCTGACATCTCTTGGGGAGTTAGGGTAAGTTGTCTTGCGTTCATTTAACACTAGATGTCGCGGGTGAAGTCGACTAACAAGCGGATGTATAGGCCAGTTCCGAAAGTAATGCCGTCAACGAAGCATCCAAGTTCACCGTGCTTCCCGAATCCACGCTGTATCTGGACCATCGCTCATTGAAATAACTTCTTTTGTCATCATCATCTTCATTTCCCATTTCCAGCTTCCTGGGTCGGGTTGTGAATTAAGGACCTCCATCGTTGCCTGTCTCTCCACCACTCCTCTCCTGATTTTAGTACATCTTCGGGTTTTCCTCCCTTCTTTTCTACACACTCCCACACTGTATCTGCCCATTTCTTCCGGGGCCTTCCTCGTGGTCTCTTCCCTGTCATCTTTTCACAGGAAGTTTTCTTTGGTACTCTCTCCTCTCCCATTCTCATCATATGTCCATACCACTTTAACTTTGTTGTTTCTATCCTGTCCTGCAGCTTCAATATTCCTGTCCTTTCTCTAATCTCTTCATTTCTAACTCTATCTCTTCTGGTCTTGCCCTCTATACCTCTTAGGAATTTCATCTCTGCGGCTTGTATTCTACTCTCCTCTCTTTTTGTAGTAGTCCACGCTCCAGCTGCGTATGTTAGTATGGGTCTGTAGTAGGTTGAATATAATACTTTTTTGCATTTCTTTGGGACATCTCGGTTCCACACAATACCCCTTACACTCTGGTAAAAACTGTTCGCTTGTTGTATTCTCTTTCCAATTTCCTCAGTTATCTTTCCATCTTCTGCGATCACACTTCCCAAATACTTGAAACTTTTAACGACTTCTAGAGTTTTGCCATTCAATTCTATCTTTCCTCTTCCTTTCTTCCTTCCTCTTGACATTACCATTATCTTGCTCTTCTCTGTGCTTACTTTCATCCCAAATTTCTCTATCTCTTGGTTCCATACATCTAGTTGTTTTTGTACATCCTTTTCATCCTCACCCCATATAACTATATCATCTGCAAACAGCATGGCCTTTGTTGCTTCTTGTCCCAATCTCTGTTTGACATTCTTGAGGATTTCATCCATGACTATGATGAATAGTAATGGGGACAATACACTTCCCTGTCGGAGACCCGTTTCCACTTTAAACCATTCTGTTTCTCCTATACTGGTCTTCACGCTACTGACACAATTTTTGTACATAGCTTTTAACATTTGGACTTCTGCTCTTATAACTCTTCTTTTTCTTAATACATCCCAAACCACCTGTCTAGGCACACTGTCATATGCTTTCTCAATATCAATAAATGTCATCACCATGTCTTTTCCAAATTCCCATCTTTTCTCCATCATTTGCCTTAATGTAAAGATTAGGTCAAATGTTGATCTGTCTTTCCTGAAACCATACTGTTCTTCTTCCAACTCTCCTTCTATCTTACTCCTCAGTCTACCCTCCAATACTCTCTCAAAGATCTTAGCTGCATGAGCAATAAGAGTGATCCCTCTGTAGTTATTACATTCCTTTTTGTCGCCTTTCTTAAAAATCGGGATAATTAAACCCTTCCCCCATTCTTCTGGAATTTCTTTCTTCTTCCAAATTATTCTAAATAATCTATACAGCCACTGTACCCCTATTGGTCCCGATGCTTTTATCATTTCCGTGGTCACCTCATCCACTCCTGCTGCTTTACCACTCTTCATCTTCTGTATGGCTTCCTCTATTTCTAGCATAGTTATCTCCTTTTCTTGTTGTTCTTCTTCTTCTTCCTCCATTGTTTCTTCTTGTTCCCTTTCATCTTCCAGTTCAATGTATTTCACATTTAGTAGCTTTGAAAAGTATTCTTCCCATCTATTTAATATATCATCTCTTTGTTACAATATCTGCCCTGCTTCAGTTTTTACAAATTTTGTATTTTCCCTACCTTTTACACTGTTTTTAACGAATCCATATAGCACCTTCTTACTTCCTTGGATATCCTCCTTCAAAGTTTCTGTGAATCTTTCCCAACTTTTCCGTTTTTCTTCTTGTACAATTTTTTGGCATGCCTTCTTTGCTTCTCTATATTTTTGTAATTTCTCTGCATTTTTACTGCCTATCCACTTCCTCCATGCCATTTGCGTTTCTTTAACAACTTCCTTTACCCTGTCGTTCCACCAAGGAGTCTCCCTTTCCTTTTTCTTCCCTGATAATCTTCCACAGGTGTTTACTGCACACTTCACAAAACCATTCCTAAAACATGCCCATTCCTCTTCTACACTTTTTGCTTCATCTTTGGGAACTTCCTTTTTTAAATCCTCTTGGAACTTGTCCATTGTCTCCCACCCTTTTAGCTTCCACACCTTTATTTTTCTTTCCCTCTTTTCCAAAAGGTTTGTGATTTTTCCCAGCCTTAATTTGGCTATCACCACTTTATGGTCTCCTTCAAAATCTCCTCTTGGCATAGCCGTCACATCTACCAGTTGTCTTCGTTTATCCTTTTCCACCAGGATAAGATCAATCATTGTCTTTGTCTTTCTGTCTCCCCAACCATACCTAGTTATTTTTTGTAGAGTTCTTTTTCCTAAAGTTATAAGTATACTCTTTTCATAAACATATTTAATCATAGAAATACCACGTAACTAATTACAAAAACATGAGGGGTTGCTCTTGCCCCGTCAGAACAAGTATGCGGGGTAAGTTCGTCCCTGCCCAACGGAGCAAGTGCGTATCCAGACAATGAAGATATCAGTGATATTTTAGAAGACAAAATAGTGTCTATTATCCCTCCGCCATCTGTAGACCGCAGGGGAAAACTGTTGTTTCCCATTTCCTTTACTCAGAACGACATTCAGTGAATGGGTAATAGTGAAACTTAATTTGACGATTTTTTATGATGGACCACGAATGAAACTTACTTTTGATTTATTAATAAGGAGATTTAAACACATCATGTTGTTATTTAAATGAATATCTACTGTTAGTGACAATGTTTAATTTTCGTTTCTTTATTTTAAAAATTTGATAAACAATTTTTAATGTGCCTTGATACAGTGTATCTTCTGTCGACATTTATTTTCCTTGTACTTATTTGGTATAACTTAACTTGATTTTACAATTTGTTTTTAGTTACTGTTAAGTTAATAAATTGTGTTGAACCCTAAGCAACGTACCTACTAATAAAATGTAAGTAAACGCCAGTTTTTGTCTTTAATTTTTATATTCTTGTGATGTTTTCCAATGGCTGTAATTTTGCATCTTACACACCCCAACATTCTAAGGTGAAGAATTTAATAGAAAACATAACTTTATAAATTCTGAAATATGCATGTAATAGCTTAATAAGTAGAGAACACGAACTTGCCCCGCGATTATGTGTGAAACATTTAATGGAAGAATATAGGCTAGAGTTACACTTGCCCCATATCACGGGGCAAGTGCATACCCTGGACATTATAGTGATATTTAATTTCCTAATGGAATATACATTCTCGAAGCAAACATAACCAGTCAATATGCAGAGAAGTCTTGTTTTGGTATTGCAACTAGTTTAGATGCATTTAAAATTCAAAGTTGCACTTGCATTTTTTGGGTATGCACTTACCCCAACTCACCTTACCATCCTGTAATGGTTCCTCCTTCATTAATTCTCTGGTCCTCTCATTTCTTATTCTGTCCATCTTTGTAGCTCCAATACTGCTTCTCAAGAACCTCATCTCACTGGCCTGTATTTTGCTCTTCTCCCTTCCTTTCATAACCCAGGTCTCCGAGGCATACATCAGGATAGGGACATAGTACGTCCGATATATGATCTTTTTGCTGTTCTGAGGTACATCCTTGCTCCATAACATGCTTCTCACACTCCTCCGAAATCAAATAATAAGCCTACAAAATATAGCACAAAAAATTGGACTTCAGATATCATTTGAAAAGACAGAGATAATGGTAGCAAATCCACTTGTAATCAATCACATAAAAGTAAATAACAAGAAAGTTAGAATAGTGAAGGAATTTAAATACTTAGGATAAATTATAACTTACAACTTGGATGAGAAACCTGCATGGCAAGAAAGAACTAATAAAATGATAAAAGCCCAAAAATTAACATGGTCTACATATAAAAGAAAATGTCTATCAATCGCAACAAAATTAAAACATTACAAGACGGTGGTTCAATCAGAGGTGACATATGGAAGTGAAACTCTTTTTAAAGTCACTCAGAAAAACAGAATGGACAAAATTTTAAAAGTAGAAAGAAGAATGCATAAATAAAAAATATCAGAAAGATGTACAGTGGCAGATAGTACCAAATGAAGTGATATACAGATACTATACGGAAGAAACGGATTTCTTTTTTTGGTCTCATTATGAGCTGAAAACCAGATTATCTAGAAAAATTGTAGTGAAACTTTGGAATATGAAACAACAAGTAGGATGGATTAAGGAAATTAGAGAAGATATAAAAGAATTAGAAATAACCTTGTATGACTTGCAAAACAAAACAATTTTTTTTAAAAAAACCTGAAAGATATAAAAATTAGATTTCAGGCAAAAATAGACAAACCTAATACAATAAAAAGGGTATTTACAGATGAGGAACGCCTGAGAAGTTCAGAGTGAATGAAAAGCTACTGGGCAACTCGGAAAGGAATTACTGAAGAAGAGGACCAAGGAATGATTGACTGAAGTGGTCCAATGAGGCCATAGAAACAGAAGCAGAAGAAGAAGATCTCATTGTGATCAAATATGTAAAATAAAGATACAAAATATGTATTTTTTTACATTTAAAAAGGCAAAAATATGTAAAAACAAAATGTCATTATGATCAAATTCGGTATGTAACAATAAAATTAAATTAGGCCGGTCCCGTGTTGTTGGGGTAGCGCGCAATTCCCGACTCCGTCAGGCATTTCAGAAACGACATTAAGGCTGGAACGGGGTGCACTCAGCCTCGTGAGGACAATTGAGTAGCTGTCTGACAGTGAGGCAGCACCCCGGTCACGAAAACCAGGATTAACGGCCGAGGGTACCCGATGTGCTGATCATGCATCACCCCAATATCTGAGGCCAAATGGCTCGTCGCTTCGTAGGCCTAGGCCCTTCATGGGACTGACAGAACTGTATTATTTTGTAACATTTGTGAGGAACCTGTAGCGGCAGACATGCGTTTGCAATTTACACAGCAAAACGTGAAATGTGCATCGTTAAAGAAGCGACACAACGTTTGCTTCCCAAACTGCGAGATGTGAGACATGGTCCATCAAACAGCCAGTTCTAACAAGATATTTGTCATGCATTTCTTGCGGCTGATATACCACTAAATAAATTGCAGCATCCAGTACTACATGGTACGTTAGAAATGTAGGCCTACGTCGAACTTCCTCTCCCTGACGAGTCAACACTGCGTAAGAACTATTACTCTGACACAGTACACTGTTAAGTGGGAATATTTGTACTGTCGACTGGATTATTCAAGCAGCTGTACGTTTCAACTATTTTGAGTAACTGGGGGACATAAATATGACAAATTTACAAACATATTTTGGATACCCCTATCATATATTTTCCACTAAGCATATAAATACATATTTACGAAAAGTTAAGCACAAAATTATCCGGGCCCAGCTTATACAGAAGTCTTCACGTGCTTGCCCACAACTCACCAAATTTAATTTGTTGGAATAATTTGCGCAGCAACACTCACTTGTTGAAATGACTCGTGCATCACCAATTGAAAAATGGATTTACTAACTCAGAAAGCTTTGTGGGCATGAGCATAACAATTCACCAAAGTATCATCGCAATCGGAGGTTGGTATTGGAACACATTGAGAAAATCATACAACGAAACTGGGGCGTGGTGGCTCAGCGGTCTAGCTGTATGCCTCTCACCAAGGCGGACCGGGTTCGATTCCCAGTCAATGCATGTGAGATTTTCGATGTGAAATGCCATGTCCTGTGGTTCGGATTCCACGTAAAACGGAGGTCCCGTGGCTTATGATCGCGAGATTAACGGTCACGTTAAACTACAACCTTCCTTCCTTCATACAACGAAAACACAGAAACTGCCGCTAAACTGTATGAAATAGCCTACACTCATTTGTTAAAATGATTCGCGTGCTACTTATTATGAAATGGATTTACTTCGCGGGTGTGCGCGCAATTCAGACAAGATCATTTGTTGAAACGACTCATGCGCCATCTATTGTAGAGTGGATTTCCTTATTCAGAAACCGTCATGGGAGTGTGCACAACAACTCACTAAAGCTTTATCACAATGGGATGAATGGTATATGAACGGATAAAAGATGAACAAACAAACATTCTTTTGTAGCCTATGGATACCTAATATACTATCAGGTAACATTCATTTCTATAGAGATACAGTAATTTAGCTATCAGGTCTTACAGAGCTACGCAGCCAGCCTCAATTTTCTATTGGTATTATGATAAAGGTCGTACAAAAACAATCTTACATAATAAGAACAAGACAAACACCAAGTCTATTAAGCAGGCCTCAAACCGGTGGTTTGAGGACTAGAACGAAATACACTCTACCTTGATTGGCAAAACCGAGAGAAGGTTGGTTCCGTTCCCATCTCAGATATCCTAGAAGTGATTTTCCATGGTTTCCCCACTTCTACTCCATGGAAATGTCGGGATGATTCCTAACTCCTAGCCTCAGTTACAAATACACACACACACTACAAAACTTTACAAGAATAACATATGCTATTGGACAAACACTACACATAACGATCTTGGCATTCCCCAAAGTAGAATTTCTATAAACTGCCATCCCAATTGGTTGTTTTTACATTGAGATGTACTGTATTATAGCAGAGATAAAGAGTAGGTCACTACCAGTGTTCTGTTTATTGCAGCGTAGGGCCGCTGAATTGTCTCAGCTGCAGCTCGGACTGAATATTGCTATTTTTATAGGCCAGGACGGTCAGGACTAACTCACTCTTTGGGAGAATAGTTATTCTACCGTTAATCATACCATAACGTGAAAAGCCCTAAGCTCACCTGAATCTCATTACTATTTACGGTCAAGGTATTTCAGTATGCTCGCGTCTTTAAAAGATCCATATCCTAACAAACTTCCTACACATCTCCCACATTCATATCTCTTGTATCTCTCCCAAGGGCTAAAAAATAGTAGGGCGTGGGTTGGTGACCGGGGGACCACAGCTAAGCACGGCATTCCTTCCACTTCATTGTGCCGGGCTTTTATGCCTCTGTTAGTGGCGGGATTAAAACTTTCGATCTCTGAACATCCAGGTCCTCCTTCTGGTAATGGAGTTCAATGAAACGCTGCGGATTACTCATACAAGGACAACTACTACTACTACTCCTCCTAATAATAATCATCATTATCCTATGGTCTCAGCTACCTGTTGTAGACCTTTTGACTTGAATCCATTGAGGCGTTCTAAACTCCAATGTCAACGTTCTGTTTAACACTGCCATCTGGTAGTGAAAACCTGAATTCTACTGAGCTACATGTGACTGAGATTTAATTAATTTTAGACCCTAATCACCAAATGTAATACGAGAGATCTTTCACGATCCGACATCGTACAACTTTGCTGTAGATTTTTGCCACCCTACTTGTAGCAGCTAGCATTCTTGGCTGTCGCTCTGGAGGTCTGGGTATGATTTCCGGCCCTGTCAAGAAATTTTAATTCTGGTATCAGGGCTGGAACACTCAGCCTCGAGAGGCAAAACTGAAGAAAGGATGGTTCGATTACCACCTCAGTCATCCTGGAAGTGGTTTTCAGTGGTTTCCCACATCTACTCCAGGCGCATGCCAGAATGCTTCCTAACGTAAGCCCGGATCCACCTCTTTCCTAACCCTCAGCATAATGACTACTACACTACCACGTGCTGTGTGTGTCTTCAGTCTTTTGACTGGTTAGATGCAGATCTCCATGGCGTCCTCTCCTGAGCTAACCGTTTTATCTCTACATAGCTACCACACCAAGCCCAACGAGAGGGTGGATGTATTCATTTATCCTAAATAAACAATAAGAAAATGTATCCTACTTTGCTTCGAACAGGTAACAATCATTGAACCGTTGTCATTATATCACAGTCAAACTTAGTGTGGAAATCCAATTCTGGAATAAAAAGCCCACTGCAGGCCACTAACATACCAGTAGTATAGTCAGAGATAGGCAAAATACTCCCAAAATGTATTTTAGATACAAAATAATATTTTAAAATACTTTCAATAAAATATGCTTTCTTCCATTCAAAAAACAATATACAGTGTTACTATTCTAGATATTATTATTGACCTGGACTGATGGCTCGTTAATGTGCAAGGTAGAAGGGTTCAAATCCCACAGTTAGTCTCCTAGAAATGTCTTTTTTTCTTTTTTCAGGAGAATACTCCCTGTAGGAGGGGGTGGGGGGCAAGGGGAAGGAGGGGTGGGGAAGAAGTGTGGTGACGCAGCGGTCAAGCTCTTGGCCTTTCACCTTGGCGAACCGGGTTCGATTCCCAGTCAATGCACGTGAGATTTTCAAAGTTTAAATGCCATATGTTGTGGTTCGGATTCCACGTAAAAAGAGGGCCTTGTGGCTCATGATCGCAAGATTAACGGTCACGTAAAACTACAAACTTCAACTTCATGATCAACACTTATAATTTAAATGTATTTACAAATTATTAAATTGTTCATTAACTTCAGTACTGTCCGTGCATTACATCTCTGCCTCTGACGACCGTTGTATTTCTAAGAATATGAAGTGTCATCGACCTGTCAATTTCTCTACTCCTATTTATTACGTGACATTACCCCTCATGTTGGGGCTCGGGAGTTTTGACGATACCAGGCGCGGATCTAGAGTTTGGCTTTGGGGAGGGGGGCACAGAATCGAAATTGTTCAGAAAAATGGTATCACTAACAACGAACGCAATCACAAAATAACCAAACGTACAAAACCAGACCAATTTTTTTGCAAGCTACATGGATAGAAATTTGATGCATTTAGTGCACCAAAAATATTCGTACAAATTGCAACGGCGTGTTTTGCGACTTTTACATCGAGCTTCGAGAAAAGTATCAAGGTACGTTACAGTTTCGGCAAGTCGAGTTGGTACCGACAGAGGGAGAAAGTCATAGCTTAAATTGCCAACCAAGCTTGCAGTTTGGACGTGGGCAAAATTTTTTGGTGTGTAAAAAGCCCCAAATTCCTTTCCGTGCATTGCTGCACATTCATCGTGACATCACTATAGACATCGATTCGGTAATCACAAGGTTTGCTAAACAAAATAGACGAGTTGATTTTGTTACATAAATAATCGTTTTTATATAACAGGTATGAAGTTGTAAATATGTACAGTTGTAACAGAACATAATAATTGCAATCAAGATATTTTCAGTATTGTATAAAATGAAAAATAAACCTGTTTTTCAATTAAAATTCGTTAAGTTTTATTTGTCTGATTATTGTGTTTTTGTTTTTTGAGTTTGCAAAAAAATTTGGTCCCCGTTTGGGGGGGTCATGACCCCCGTGACCCCCCCCCCCCCCCCTTGAATCCGCGCCTGGACGATACAATACGGTATACTCGGCCGACTTAGCCTGATGCAGTCAGCACATTTCATTAGTACGAGGGCTATTTTCTAAGTAAGGGCCGTTTTTTTTCAAAGCCCGTAGTCAGTACGCACTCCGCAACAAGCGTGCACGCATCCTCCCGGCATCCTTGGCGAACAAGCAGGCGTCAGTTGCAACTGTGTAGCTAACCTGTACGCTGAACTGTGCATCTTTACAATGTTCAAGATTATTGATTCGCCCGCCGCTTGTGAGGTACCATCTGTGATACTTCATGACGATGAACGCTCAGGTCTGTGATCTCAGATGACTTGTTGACTGCAATTGACACGAAAATTCACGAGGACCGAAGATTCATGATAACCACTCTATCAATGGATTTTCCTCAAGTGTGAATTCTTGGTTGTCAGAGCAGGCGGCAAACTTTTATGCAGAGGGATTTTAGAACTTAGTTTTAAGGTATGACAAGTGCCAAAATAAACAAGGCAACCAAGTAGAAAAATAGAGGAAGGTCTGTAAAACCTAAAAATAAATGTGGTCTCAAAATAAAATGTTCGGTTAATTTTAAATAAAAAAACGGCCCTTAATTAAAAAACAGCCCTCGTACTTGCCAGACTATTGTCAGTGTATGTAGTTCGGCAGTACCGTTGAATTATTTTTTTGCATTATTTAATGTGCCGTCCCCGTGGTGTTGGGGTAGCGCGCCTGCCTCTCACCCGGAGGCCCCGGGTTCGATCCCCGGCTCCGTCAGGGATTTTAAAACTGACGTGAGGGTTAGAACGGGGTGCACTCAGCCTCGTGAGGACAATTGAGTAGCTGTCTGACAGTGAGACAGCGCCCCGATCACGAAAACCAAGATTAACGGCCGAGGGGACCCGACGCGCTGATCACGCGTCACCCCAATATCTGCAGGCCGTATGGCTGGGCAGCGGTCGCTTGGTCGGCCTTAGCCCGTCATGGGCTGGATAGTGCCAGGGGTTGACTTTTTTTTTATTATTTAATGTGTTAAGCTGGTGTTATTTTTTTAAGTTACATTTTTAAGTAAAGTTAAAGATGGCACCTGTCATCTCTAAAGTTAAAACCAAGAAACTGAACAGCCAAAGTAGGGAGATGGTGGCTAATGTACTAAAATTCATGGAAAATGAAGCGGCTTGCGGTGATTTCAATATTCCTGTTAACCAAGCACAGGCTATCTAAAAGGTGTATCTAAAAGAACGGTGCTGTTTATAAAGAGAGAGTTGGGCGATATTGATGAAGGAGAATCGAACTCGTTTGCATCTCCTGATAAAACTCGTGCGAGAAGTAATACTGTTACGACGACTTTGACCAGTACGTATTAAGGAGAACTGTTCATGGCGATGTCAATAATAATTATAAATACAATAGTGATTTTAGAAATGTTTTTGCTGAGGCTAGTACAGTCGATAGACCTTTCCTGGAAGAGATGACGTACGTCGCCGGCAGAGATATAATGCGCGGACAGTACTTTTGTCATAACGAGGTAGATGATGATGACTTGGTATATGACCCATAAAACATAAATGGATATGAGTGACATTACTGTACTATACTTGCACTTCATTCCACAGAATAATTTGGTAAACTACACAGATCAAGATAGGAGTGGGCTTCAATGTCGACTATATCCAGCCTCCTGTACAGAAGACGATTTTCATCAAGGAACAGAAAAAGCATTGGAAGTGGCGGGCAAAAATAACATAGCTGTGTTTAATATGTATGCTTCTGATACAAGAATAATAATTCTACAGATTATCATCATTTTTTTGATGTAGACTTAATGGCAATGAAAGGTTTTACAAATTAAAAATAGGCATAATGTGATCCTTGGATGTGTATATTCAACTTCCTTCTGTTATTTTTTTCATTGGAACCTCTTAGTAACCATAGTGAAGACATCATGTTTATTTTATTGATAGCAAGTAGTTTACTTTTTTTTTTCCTAATTTATTTTATGCCCACATTGGAGCACTATGACTTACTGATTTAGTTGACTTATTTTCTTTATCTCCTAAGTGGAGCATAGGGCATCGATGAATTTCCGCCATCAGACTCTGTTCTGCACCATCTTCCTAATCTCGTTCCAGGTCTTCACTCCTTTCTCCATTTTTTCTGTTATTACACTCCTCCTCCAGTGTTCCTTGGTCTGCCTCTTCGCCTACTATCATGTGGATTCCATTCCAGGGTTTGTTTTGCTATGTTGTCTCCATCTCGTCGTAATGTATGCCCAATCCATTTCCTACGACGCATCTCAATATAAATGGGTGTTTGCTGTGTTCTTCTCCATAGCTCTTCATTGGAGATAACTTGTGGCCACTATATCCTCAGGATATTCCTCAAGCATCTATTCACAAATATTTAGAGTCTGTTAATGAGTTGTTTGTTGGTCTTCCAAGTTTCACACCCGTAGAGCAAAATTTGTAGAAGTATATGGCAGGGGAATGAAGACTGGGCGTATATTCAGGATGAACATTTAATACGAACTGAACGACTAGGTAACATACAGGCGTATGTATACAAAAGCAGACAAATGAATCAACGAGAACATTCTCGTAAATAGAACCGTCACCAATGGCGTTGCGCTTCATGGCGCTTAATTTAAACCATAGATCACCTGTTGGGTTACATATTTCTAACAATATTGACTTGACATTTGAATTGAAGATGCGAAGTTTGGTATAGGTGTTAAGTTCCCTTTTTTTCAGATTGGTCTCAACATTGCGAATGCTCTTTTAGCCTTATTTATTCTATTTCCTATATCCTCCATAGTACCTCCCACAGTGGTGACCATACTTCCCAGGTAGCAAAACTGTTTGACTTGATCGATCTCTTGATTCCCGAGAAATAATGATACCTTATTTCGATTATTATGGCGCATCTCCTTGGTTTTCCTTCCATTGATCTTCAATCCCACCTCAGATGCTTCAGTTCTTAAATCATTCAGCTTTGCTTCCATATCTTTGTAACTGCTGGCAAGCAAGCACAGGTCGTCTGTGAACTCCAGATCCTCCAACCTGTCTGTTAGTCCCCACTGGATACCTCTTCGGCAATTCATTGCTTTCTTTTTGATAAGATCCAGCACCATGAGAAACAGTATTGGAGTCAGCAAACATCCTTGTTTAACTCCTGTATTTACTGGAATGGGCTCCGACAACATCCCCTGATGTAAAACTTGACAGTCGTAATTCTCATACATTTCTTGAGTAATCTTTATAATTTTCTTTGGAATCCCAAACTCTTTCATGGCTTGCCAAATCTTCTCTCTCATTATACTATCAAACGCCTTTTCGAAATAACGAATAGTAGGTACAGTGACGATTGCAGTTCCGTTGATTGTTCTATAATTATGCGCAGCGCATTGATCCGGTCTCTACAAGAAAAGCCTTCTCTAAATCCTGCTTGTACTTTCCTCAGCCTTAAATTAACTCTCTGTTTTATCCTTTCTAGAATTACTTGCGAGAGTACCTTACTTGGAATTGAAATGAGAGTAATCACTCTCCAGTTGTCACATTCCAATAAATCTCCTTTCTTCGGATGCTTGATCAATAGTCCTTTCTTCCAGTCTGTAGGAATCTTCTGTTCTTCCCAGAGCTTCTCAAAAAAATGGGAGCTAAATCTCAACTGTAGTGTCCATATCTACTTTCAAGGCTTCCGATGGAATGTTGTCCATACCTGCCGCCTTACTGTTCTTTAGTTGTTTATTGCCTTTTGTATCTCTGTTCTTGACGGTGGTTCTGTGCTTATAGCCCTATATTCCTGCTCTTCTCCAGAAAATGTTCTCTCCATCTTTCTAGTTCTTCCTTTTGTGTAGACAGTAATCTCCCGTCTTTGGCTTTCACAGGTTTATCAAAACTAGAGAACTTTCCTGTTAGTTAGATATTTTTGTTTTAAGGGGTGGAACTACGAGGTCATCTGCCCCAACTTTCCTGTTAATTTTTTGGTTATGTGATATAGGGTCCTACTATCGTTGTTTTGTGCTGCCATCTCTGCTTGTGTTGCTAAATTATTGATAAATACTCTTTTATCAAGTCGAAAACTCCTCTTCACTATTTTGTTAAGTTGGTTGAAATCTGTTCTAGCTTGTACTTTCTATTCTTGTGTCCTTGCATTGTTAAGTCTTTTCTTATATTCCTTCCTGCTGTTCACTGTTTCCCATGTCTCAGAAGTAACCCATTCCTCCCTTCCTCTCTCTCTTGCCTAAAACCTTTTCACATGGTTATGTTCAATATCCTTTCCTTCTTCTTCCTCTCTCAGCTGTTGAAATGGGTTTCTCAACTCTTGTGACAAATGTTGTTGCACCTCCTTATCCTTTAATTTATCGAGGTTGTACCTTATCCTCCCCTTTTGATGAATGTGCCTAATATTTGCTATCTTCAATAGGAGCGTAGCTATCACTAAATGATGGTCACTTCCCACATCTGCTCCTCTCTTGTTCCTCACGTCCAACAGGGAAGTTTGCCATGTCTTGCTTATAGTGAAATGGTCAATCTGGTTCTCCGTTATATGGTTCGGGGACAACCAAGTCACTTTATGGCAGTTGTTATGAGGAAAGATTGTACCTCCTGTCACCAAACTATGGTTGCTACAGAATTCAATAAGTTTGTCGCCATTCTCATTTCTAGTACCTATACCATATCTCCCCATTATATTTTCTATTCCTTGATTATCACTTCCGACTTTCGCATTCAAGTCTCCCATCACGACCACTATATCCATTTTCTTCACTTTTATCAAGGTTCGATGTAACTGGCCGTAAAATTGCTCTTTTCTTTCTTCTCCTGTCTCTGTTGTTGCATAGCATTGCACCACTGTGATTGGTCTAACTTTTGATGCAAATCGGGCTACTATTATCCTTTTTGAGACTGGATACCACTCCATCAAGCTCCTCCTTGTCTTTTGTGTGATCAGTAAAACAACACCCTCTCTATGTTCTCCTTCTGATCCTGAGTAGGCCTACAACAACGTGTCCCCTTCCTGGGTCCTTATCTCCCCGAACCCACTCCATCTCATCTCACTCAAACCTAGTAAGTCCAACCTGTAGCGCTTCATCTCCCTAGATACTTCGGCCTGTCTACCTGTCACCCACATTATTTGTACGTTCCAAATTCCAATTCTTGTGTCTGATTTCATGCTAAAGGTCCAATCCGTTTTATCCATCCTGCTTCTATTCATTTCTGTTTCTGTAATAAGGGTAATCTCGGGTTTGTAGGTTATTGGCCTTCAGCACCCAAAGCCTGGAGAAGGGGCTGCCTTCTAAGTATCCAGGCCTACTGATTTTCTGTCAGGGTTTCTTCCCTTAGACTTTGAAGTTCCCACTTCTGTTCACAAGGCAGTGGAGGTCCTGACCTCTTAACCCTGGTCAGCTGGGCTGCCTCTTCCGTCAGCTCCGCCGTACCGAAGACCATCTTCTCCGCCTTCGTTGCTGTTGAGGACTTGAGGGTTCTGAGTTGCTTTTTAGTCTGGATCTTGCCTGTCCGGCAAGGAAGGTCCTACCAGTAGCTATGCTACCACCGGCATAGCCCAAAGGATCATTAGATCACGCAAGCACTCCCACCACGTCAAAGTCATGCAACCCCTAGGGAGTGATTGGAGCACTATAATCAATCTATATACAGTCAAGTCTTAGGAATATTAGTTACAAATTTGGCTTCTTCTTCTCCCAAAACTGTTTCATTCTGTCTGACCTGGCAGCCCGTTCTTCATCCGTTATGGTGTATTGTTTGCGTATAGAACTTTTTAGACTAGGTCTCACGTCTTTGTTTCTCAGGATCCTCTTCTCTTCCCAGTGTTCAATTTGTTGCATTGTCAAGCCTAATTCATCTAGATCAGGGCCATCCACACAGGGCTCCGGCCGCGCTCTAAGCCAGTGCTCCGAGAGCTTTGGTGGATGGTAGTTTCGGTTGTGGTGGGAGGAGCTTGGCTAAGCGAGCGGTCTGCCCGTCGCGCCAAAGTGAGCAGCCGATCCATCAGTCGGTAGTGTTCACTGAATCAGTCTAGTCCAATGCACTTTGTTAACGGCGTGTAAGTAAATCAGTTTTGCAGTGGTCATGAATGAACATCATACAAAAAAAAAAGGAGTGGTGAAGCAGCAGCTTTCCGCAAGAAGAATACCCCCTTTTTTTATAAATATGCATGTTAAGTTCTGTCAATGTTCGGCTCAACTTACATTTGTGGGCGTTTCTTTGCGGTTCTTAAGCTTACCAAACGTAAGCATCGTGTGACGTTGAGCGATAGAAACTAGCGCAAATGTTTACGAATAGCTGTGTCCAGAAATATTGTACCCAAATTGGAGAAGATTGTATTCTCCAAAACTAAAAGCTCGTAAAAACGACGGAGAAAAAGTCACTCAAGGTCTGTACTATTTGTTCATATTGGTAAAATGTTGTTGAATTTTCCTCTCTAATATGTTCGAATTTTAGTTTGGAATAGATCACAATGTTCTTTACTTAACACTTGCGTTCGTTTCCTGCACATTCCATACATCGGAGTGCCATTAGATTTGTATATGCGGTATATTTTTAGTGGCAAAAGAGCAGTATCAGTATGATGTCAACAATCCCACAAATGGCGTCGGTCGCACGACTTTACGTACATATTCAGTCAGCGCCCGTCTGTCTCATGCCTCCTCGCTGCCACAGTGTAGTGGTGGTAGGGGGAGGAGTGCTAGTCTGATTGCTCAGTGCTCCCCGAGCGCGGCCACGCTCTCAGAGCACAATGACTGGATGGCCTTGATCTAGATCATCTAGGACTTCTTTGAACCAATGATTTTTGGTTTTACTTTTCCAAAAGTATTGGAATAGCTGTCTGAGTATCCTGGTCCCTGGTAGTCGTAATATGTGACAGAAAATTACTTTTTCTTTATTATAGTTTGGAGGTTGGATTTTGACAAATGCCATTGAAGAGGCTTTTAAATGTTGTACGGGTTCAAATAGGTTCCTTTATATCATAAGTCTTAGCTGAAGACGAGCTATGAACCCATGGCCTTGGAACACTAGTTGCAAGTAAGTCGATCATCTATTCCATAGTAGTATGTTATATTATAATACCAGACAGGTAGAAGTGTGGTTTAGTTGCCACCAGTGTTAGCAGTAGTGAGATTGCTTCTAGCCCGTTGGCAGGGATATAAGATATGCAATCCCTTAATCCAATGGTACGAGAACATAAATGGCCTCAAGTAAACAACTGTTTAGGTCACCTCAGGTATTGACGAAACTTACAGATTACATTATTACACTGTATTATCAGCATATCAAGAAAGGAGCACACATCAAACTAAAGCCCTTGCCAATACTACACATTAATTTGAAACTGTTTTGCCTTTCAGCATCCTGTCTAGCCTGCAAGCCTCTGTTTGCGGACATGTCACCTCCAAGATCCCCTATTAGCAGTTAACACTGTGACATTCTCTGCTTCTACACCATTCAACACTGAATCTAACCACACCTACTACCTCTACCTCACTTACGCTCAACAGCTGAACTCCTCTCCCCCTTCTCTTCATATGACCCCACCATCTGAGTTGGCTCATACGAACAGCTTCATTTAGCGTGTCCATTTCTAGCTTAGTCTTTATCTCTTAATTATGAGTACCTCCCTGCCAATGCTCACATTTGTCCTAGCAATCATTCGTGCTACCCTCATATCAGTTACCTCTAGCTTATGCATGAGCTGTCACTTCCATCCAGCAAGGTCGGTCTAAATACTGAGCGATATAGGGATAGTTTCATAGCTCTACTAACTTCTTTCTTGCAGAATACTGTGGATGGCAACCAAGAACTCACCGCATTGGCTTTTCTGCATCTCAACTCAATTTCTTTCACCATACTATCTTCCTGAGAGAATATACAGTCCAAGTACTTAAAATGGTTTACCTACTTCAATTTAATTCCTATCTAGCATTCTATTTTTTGCTCTGTCATTCATTTAATCATTGCCCCAGAGGAGTGCGTCAGGCCTCGGCAGCCGGCACAGTTCATATCCTCGCCGCTAGATGGGGGCTTCATTCATTCCATTCCTGACCCGGTCGGAGACTGGAAGCAGGCTGTGGATTTTCATTTTTCATTCTATTTTTTGCATTTCTTCCCTACAGACGTAACCTGTTTTTGAAATGCTGATTTCCATGTCATTTTCCCTACATTTCAGCATAAGCCAGACTACTTACCTGGTTTCCACCTAATTGAGTCCCGCCCAGTCAGTTAACGCCCTTCAGCAAATGGTCCATAATAAACAGTAGAGGTGCTGTGGTGTCCCCGTCAAGCCACTC
The DNA here is from genome assembly GCA_946902985.2 of Meconema thalassinum. Taxonomy (NCBI): domain Eukaryota; kingdom Metazoa; phylum Arthropoda; class Insecta; order Orthoptera; family Tettigoniidae; genus Meconema; species Meconema thalassinum. The sequence continues at coordinate 186,926,473 of OX336393.1, forward strand.
GAGATAACCAACTGACGGCCCCTCCCGGGCGAGACCTTCTTATATAGTTAACGGAAGGCCGCGCGTAACTCGGTGAGTACTGCCCGGGAGGGCCCGTCAGCCGGATTCTCAAGGGACCTGACGGTTCGCCACACGAGGCGAACGCCCCGTTCTGCTGACGTTCAAATCAATAACTAATCCTACCATAAACTCTCACTGCATCCTGATTATCAATATAAATACTTTTGATTGCCTGTAGCAGCCCTCCCTCGATACCATAATCCCTCAGGATGCTCAGCATCTTCTCTAGATCTACAAAACACAAACGTCTATTCCTCTCATAGCATTTTCAATAACTTGGCACATATTAAAAAACTGATCTTGACATCCTCGTTGTGGTCTAAAGCCACACTGGTTTTCATCCATCTTACTCTCGTCCAATTATCACTCTCTCCTTTCTACAATACCTGTGTACACTTTGCTCAGGACACTTATCAAAAAAATGCCTCTATAATGGTTGCAATCTTTCCTGTTACCTTGCTTTAAATTGGGTTGATTTTGTCCAGTCAGAGGGTACCTTTCCTAATTCCCATGCCAATTCTATTATCCTATGCAACCATTTCATCCCTGCTTTCCCACTATACTTTGCCATTTCTGGCTGAATTTTGCAGATCCCTGCCGCTTTGTAACCACCCTCCCTAATTCCACAACCGTGAATGCTGTTCTTATTCTCCTCCTGCATAATCTCAAAATCTGCCACATTTACATTTAGCAAATTTTCAAGGTACTGTTGCCCCCCTCCTCCCAATGCTACCTTAGTATTTACGAAGTGTTCCCCTGAATTATCCTGACACTTTTCACTTCTCTTTTCCTTCCATTTCTAAGATTCTTTATAACACTCCAAAAAAGCTTTCCTGCCACTTGGCCTAGAATTTCCCCCCTCATTTCCTTTTAGCTGTACTATTATTTGTTTGGTCTGTTCCTTTCTATTACATAAAGCTGTCTGCTGGATTCTTAGTTCGGAGCCATTTTTTTAAGCATTCTTTGACATTTACAAGCCAAATTCACTATGCCATTTCACCAGGATGTGTGCTTTTTTCTGTCTCTACCCAATTTTCCCAAGACATCCTTGTTCTCTGACCTCTCGTTTTCATTGTGTTGTAATTCTTTACCCTCTACTCTTTGGAATATTTCATCAATCATATCAATATATTTCTGCCAAGTTCCTTATCCCGAAGATTTCCAACTATAATCCATCTGCAAATAGATCACACCATATCAGTTTGTGGTCTGTTTCAGTAAAAAATACCCTGCAATTCCTTACCAATTTCTTAATTGAAAGTCAGTTGTCATGACGTCAAGAGGCTGGAGTAGGGCAAACTATGAGTTGCGACACATGCCCACCAGGCTCCATGGTTTGCATTACAATGTCGAAAGAAGACTTACCAAAACCCTGCCAAGGACTGCGAATGTGAAAAGTGCAATGGAAAATGTGAAAGATATCACGTCATACAAAGTTCCTCCATTCTCTACTTGAAAGCGCTGTAGTGTCAAGGAGTTTAGATATCTAACCTCCTTGACTTTCATAGCGTTCAAAGGAACGACGAAATTCGACATGCGAGCTACCCTCTGGGTGTCAATTAACAAAGCTTGCACCAGGCACCCGAGGCCATACGATATAAAAATAAAAATGAAGTGTCATAAACGAGGAGAATCCCCAAGAGTGTTTTGCACAAAAGACTGAGAACTTTGTATTGAAAAGCAGTAGTGCTGAAGATTTCTTTTACGACTTTGTACTAACTGATTATGTATATTTTGGCCATTGGCTGCTCTCATTACATTATAAATTGAAAGTCAGTAATGATATAGTGTATTATCGACTTGGTATCTGTGAATCTCCTTGTGCTTCGTGAATGAGTTCGCAACAGCTAACCCCATGTTAGCACATAAGTCTAGTAAATATTCTCCATTGGTGTTCGCTTCTCTATCATCACCCCACTTACCCATTACCTGCTCATACCCCTCGGTCCTATTTTCTATTCTAGCATTGAAATCTCCCATCAGTACTACACTATCTTTATTGTTCAACTCTCACTACCATATCACTCAGAGCCTCATAAAATCTGACTACTTCGTCATATTCAGCCCCTTCATTTGGAGCGTATACTGAAACAATCCTGTCATTTCCAAATCTATCCAAATTAATTGTTCATTTACATACCTCACAAAAACTATGTTACACTCTAAGGTTCTCTTGACATACAACCCTACTCCCTACTTTGCCCTGTCTCGTTTTACACCTGACAGGTACACCTTGTAATCTCCTACTTCCTCCTCTCTAGCTCTCTTTATCTGAACTTAACTAATCCCTAGAATATCCAATCCCTTCCTAATTGCTGACTCAGCTAGCTTTACTTTCTTCCTTCCATAAGCCCCGTCGATATTAATAGCACCTCATCGAATACCCGATCTATTGCTCGTTCGTTTCCAAGGAGTCCCTGATCACTCCCTTAGGTCCGAGGCATTCTCAAGACATTTTTAGCAGGTTTAAGAAGTGCACGTGAAGCAGGTTGCTAGCCTTACTTACACAGGGCCTCACGAGTTTCACCTCAGGGAATAAACAAGGGAGTTGGGTAGTCTAGCCACCTAAGCACAAGGAGGGCCATGACTCAGAATATGTCCAAGATGCCCACTCATTCCATAGTAACTGGTATCCAGACTGTCAGGACCCCTTACAAGGCTACTCAGCTGTTGCCCATGGTTCACGAACTAGGACGTGACTACACCGTGAACCACTATACAGCATAAAATAATTAACTACTGTTGAATGAAATATGATACTGGAAGGAATCAGGATGTGCATAAGGAATTCTGAAGGAATGATATCGGGACAAAAATAAGTGAATATGCTGTATTACACATAGTTTATATTCTTCTTTTCTATTTTTTTAAAGAAATAAAATCCACATAACATTTTCATAAAAAGAGCAACATTGAATTTCATGAAGTCATTTTCCCAGTAGAGAACTGTCATTGAATGGTAGAGCCACGTGCATTGCAAACCTGTGAGAGAAAAATATTAAGTTAACATACCACTCTTAATAATATTGTTCATTCATCAAGGGGCCTTGCGACATTGTGATCATGTAACCCCATGTAGTTGGTGTGTAATCTGTCTGACAACCTGTGTCATTGTGAGGCTGTAAGTGAATTTTTATTGGAGGCTAGGGTTTGGAAGGAGGTGGCCATGGCCTTAATTTAGGAACCACACCAGCATTTACCTGCGGTAGAGGTGGGAAAAAGTTTTTAGGTTGGCTAAGATGGAAACTGAACCCATCTCTTCTCAGTTCTGCATCATGAGATTGAGTTTATCTAGTCTCAGCCCTCAGACCATATTATATGTCTTGGCACAGCCAAGTCATCTGGATCTAAAGTCTCAATACGTACACAGAAGGCAGAATATGAATTATTTTTAATAATAATAATACATTCTTCATTGCTCTGGAGGAGTATAATAGGCCTTACCAGCCACCTCAATGCACCTGAAGCCTTGATTTTAGATACTCATATTGAATGCCACGAAGAAAAATATGACTTTTCATTGTCCACTCACAAAGAAAGAAAATTCCAACAAGAATATTTTCCGCCCAAGAAAAGGCAAGACGATCAATACGCATGAAGAAGTACTGGGAGGACCGCAAGGCTCGTACAGTTCCTACAAGTCGACGAACGAATGGTTGGTTAAAGTGATCCTATGTGTCTCAAAAGGCGAAGTAGAAGAAGAAAAAGAATGCCACGAAGTGGGGAATGTCATTAACTTAAATTAGAACAAATAGGCCTACACCATAATTTAATGCAAGCACAATATGCAGAAAGGTCCTTGTGCACCCCATCTTGCTGTGATATTAGACAGACCACCTTAAAATTATACCGAGGGCAAGGAGGTGCAGCAATCAAAGCTGTTTGCCTCTCACCAAGGAGGACCGGGTTCGATTCCTGGTCAATGCATGTGAGATTTTCAAAAACAGAAGTAGAAGTTTGATAGGGTCAGATTGAGAATTAATGTTCACAAAAATTCATGTCTCATCCCCTTGCAGTCAACATACAGTTTGATCAAGAGTAACAGGACTGCTAATATTCACTTTGGCTCTCCGTCAACTGATATGAGAAGATGAGCTGTAATATTTTGTAATGCATATTGTGTTCATTTCTATTTGAGTTTGATTGGTTTGTTGTTATATTGATTGAATATGAGGAAGAATGAATAGTTGATTGATTTTTCGATTGAATGTAAGAGCGAGTGAAGTAATGCAATCTTTTGTTTTTAGATCCTCGAATGTCACTTCCGCATGTATAATTTTTCCCATTTCTGGAAGTACTTTTTTCTAGCTTTTCATTTACTGTATATTTTTTCCCTTTTGTACACATTTTATGTGTCTCCAGGTTTCTGTTTACTGTAGATAGTTTTTAATTTTCTGTAAATAATGTTAATGTTTCTTGAACATTTGGGACTGTATGGATGACTGAGAGCTAGAGGTAATTTTCTTACAGGATGTTTGAGTATCTTTGTGAGGTTGAGGTTGTTCATAGATAATAGTATCAAGGACCGTAAACATTTCCATATCACTTCAAAATTTCCATTGGAGCAAGAAGATAAATAGAGTACATATTTCAACCACTCCGCGAAGAGCCTTTATTCATCTCATAGACCATATCAAGATGTTTTTAAAGAAAAATATTTTAGACTAATTTACAGGAATATACAAATACCAACTATTTAGAAATATGTAATTTTCACAAAATTATTTCTATATTATACTGGCTAGCCTATACCCGGCATGCATTGCGATGCCAATCACAGACAGATAGAAAGAATGGAAGATAATAATGTTATTGGTTTTAAGTCTCTTTTAACTACTGCGGCTTTTAGAGATGCCGGGGTGATGGAATTTCGTGCCAGTAAATCTACCCACATGGCCCCCTCACATTTGCGCACCCTCAAATGCCAACTGGCTGTACCAGGATTTGATCCTGCAACTTTGGTCGCAGCAGGCGAGAACATTACCGCTGAGCCACACAGCCAGCCCAAGAAAGAATAAGAATAAGCGTTTGAATTGCAATTACGTTTACTGGAGTGCCGTCGGATAAACAATATTCTTTGTTTTTCTGTCTGGTGCATATATAAATAAATCCGAAGGTTTCCCGACGCATGAGCACGCCACATACAGCTGACCATGTGAGCATTTGTTGAAACTACTCGTGTGCCATCTAATGTAAAATGGATTTACTTTTTCAGAAAAATTGGTGGGAGTGTGCACAACAACTCACCAAAGTTTCATCGCAATTGGCGGAATTGTATATGAACGCTTACAGGACTCTCCTGAAGCGATTCGCTGGCCGACAATCATTTATTGAAACTACTCGTATGCTATCTACTACCAAATGGTTTTTCTAATTCAGAAACCTTTGCGGCAGTGTGCACACAGGTGCAGTGGCACCATCTTTTTGAAACAACACAGGAGGATTCCATAAGTCGTACTTAACGTGCAGATGTTACTGTCACAGTTTTGGCCTTCTCTTCAGAATGGTAAGGGTCTACAATTCTAAAATCAAGGACAGCGCGCCAAACAGTCACACATTCGCTGTGGAGGTTCTGTCTAGGATTGGTTGCGGACCAGTACCGAAAATTTTGTTTACTAACGTAGCCCGACAAATGAAAGTGCGCTTCATCACTTTCCAGTAGCCTGGAGTCAGTTGACACAGCTTCCAGGATAGTCTCACAACACGCTCTGCGGTTGGCCCAATCACATTCACAGAGTTCCTGCACACCCACCATTTTATACGGAACTTCATAGCGGTGTGTAAAAGTCTCCGTACGGTGCGATCTGAGAGTCGCATAGCACGTGCGTGCTTACGTTGAGGAGGGAATGCCTCACTGCATGGATGTTCTCTGATGCCACGAGGCCTACCACATGGATTCGCTTTAACACTCAAACCAGTTCCTTTCAAACACGCCATGCTAGCGACTGATGAGACGAGGTGATGCACGTGTTCTCCAAGGCCACACGCACATCGACAATAATACCTGCTTAAGCGCTGTGGCCAATAAGGGTGCTAGATATCATAAATGGCAAACATTCCTCTTTTAAACTGCGCAATAAATTTGTACATTTCGTGTTGCGTTGCTGTGTTATTTATGTTTAAATTCGAGAGTTATTTCTGCTGCTCCCAGTACTTGAGCTCTGGCTCATTGGGACCTATGTAAATAAGTGATTAAGCATACAATACTATCATATTATGTAAAATTTACATGTATGAATAATTTAACTGCTTAGAATTCCCTCTATATCTGTTCCAGCAGTGCTTCTGCTGGTCTATGGTGATGTCAATGCTTTTGTTATTAATGACTATCAGTTCTAGAAGCATAATCATGGGGCAAGGAATTGCCTTGAAATTATCCTTGAATTTAACAACATATTGGTTTCTCCATGACAATAACAAAGAGGTAGGGAATTTCATGTAGATATGTGACATCACTTCAGAGGGATTATAAAAACAACCTCATAAAAACCAGAGATAGGGCTGGAGAGATTACATACTGCTATTTACGTCAAAGTAAACGACTTCTGTATTTCTTGTATTTAACCCTGCATAAGTGTGGCACGGTCTCTTGTTCCGGGCCTCACAACAATGCTATTTAAATTTCCGACTGTTGAGGCTAAGAAGCTGTACTTTGTTGTACCTTCCTCTGTTGCGACCCCGCACGTGCAACTAATATTGCCAGTCATGGGAAATTGACCATTGTGACAACTCACTACGACATGGTTCCCGAGACCAGCAACACTTTTTGCGTTACGTTCAGTGTACCTATGAGGTAATTAGTATATTTTTATTATGGCTTATTTCTTGAGATGATTTTTGCTTTCATATTGAAGAGTTATCGAACTATTTGTTCAAGCTTATATTTTACTGTATTTTAGGTAAAATGGGCTATGAAAGAGAACAAAAACGATTGCAAAGGCTACTTGAAACTGTTTCCACTGATTCTGAACCGGAAACATGATGATTCTTCAGAAGATGACTAAGAGGATGTGCTGGAAGTTCGAGAAGAGAATTCGGAAAGTGAACGAGATTTGAATCCTGATGAGGATGCAGAATCCTTGCGACGTCATTATTATCACGGATGTGAAGACTTACTTTTATTATGGCAGGGATTACACAAAGCGGAAAATTTATCCCCCTCCCAAAAATATTAGAAAAAGTCAGAAGAATATTATAACGCACCTTCCAGGTGTCAGAGGATCAGTTAGAGGAAAGACCTATCCTCTCGAGGTTTGGAGACATTTCTTTGATCGAGAGATAATGGAAATTATTGTAAAATTTACAAACTAACATATTATCACTCGCGCAAAAGAAAATATAATCAAGAATATCACGTTTGTGAGGTCGACTGTAATGACATGGAAGCTCTCTTGGGCCTTCTAATTTTGAGTGGAGTAAAGAAGTCCAATAGGTTAAATTTAGAAGAACTGTTCTTTACAGATGGAAACTTCCCAGAAATCTTTCGGCTAGTTATGTCTTAGCAATGTTTCTCTTTCCTACTTGGCCATATACGTTTTGACAATATTGAGACCAGGCAGCAGAGGCTACTGTCAGATAGATTGGCTCCAATTCGTGATCTGTTCGAATTTGTTCACATGTGTGTACAATATTTCAGCTTGAGTCAGTTTGTTACAATTGATGAAATGCTATTAGGTTTCAAGGGAAAGGCTGATTTCCGGAAGTACAGACCTTCGAAACCTAACAAGTACGGCATCAAGGTATATATGCCTTGTGATGCAAAGGTATTTTATACTTAAAAAATGGAAGTCTACGTTGGAAAACAGCCAGAAGGATCACAGTATGCTGTAACAGCCCGAAGAATGCAATGGAGAGACTAATACAGCCATTTCCGGGACGAGAATGAAACGTTACAGCGGACAACTGGTTCACCAGCGTTGAGCTCTGTGAAATCTTGACCAGTCAGTACAAACTCATGCTGCTAGGCACCATTTGAAAAATCAAGCGCCAGCTTCCACCTCGATTCACTCAAGAACAGTCCAGGCCTACCCCACCCAACATCTTTGGATTTCATGAAGATTGTACTCGTCTGTCATATATTCCTAACAAACGAAAGAATGTGTTACTAATTTTATCGATGCACGGTGATGACTTCGTCGATGAAGAAACAGAGAAATCAGATATGATTTTGGACTACAATAGAACTAAAGGCAGTGTCGATGTCGTAGACCAGCTCTCTGCAAATTATGCTGGGCCAGAAATACAAGACGTTGGCCTATCATTGTGGTGTTTTATTCTCTCATAAACATTGCTGGCACAAACAGTCAAGTTATTATAAGTCAGAACGCACCAACCCAGAATATAGTACGGCGAAAATTTATCACAGGGTTGGGAATGAGCATTTTACAAAGCCACCTTCTGCGTGAGAGGATTGCTGTCGTCTGCAAGCTTGAAAGGGTACAAGATGATTGGCCTGTACGTCTCTTTGGACGATGTCAAACGTGTACTTGGAAGCAGAACAGAAAAACAAAATAGTATTGTAGATAGTGCAATAAGTTCATGTGCCTAGGGCACATAGAAGTATTATGCAAAGACTGTGAATGAATTTACAAAATAAATGTGCAATGTTTACGGGCGACCTTACTTCATAAGCCACAGGCTTAGACGAGATTTATTATGTGCCACATTTCCAAAACTGACACAACTATAAGTATGATATATTTGTATCAAATTATTTCTTTTGTAGTTCTTGCTATTTAAATAATTTGATTTTACTTCGGATTCCCTTCTCTGATTTTTTCCTTTGTTTATGTTATCTCTATGGGTCTGATTTTACTTGCAAGTCTGTTTTCCATCTGTGAGTTTGAATAAATACATTTTGTGTGAAATCTGATCTATTCTTACAATTCACAATTTAATAAATAAACAAAATAAAATACCCGGTCTTTGAGACCGGCCACACGAATCATTTCGCCACACTTACGCAGGGTTAAGAACTTAGCATATTAAACCTCAAAGACCACACTCACAGAGGATTCAGTGTATGTAAATAGTGTTACATACGAAATATATATTAATTTCAACCATTTAACTAATTGGTGCCTTAGCCCAAAGTTCGTAATGTACCATACGTAAATTTAATGTATTATTAATATTAGGCATTAATTCAATTAATAAATTTAAAAAAGCCTGTCCCATTCTTATAGGTTAAGTTGGGCTCTCAAGAGTACTTCACCGGACTATTCTAATAATCTAGCTAAAAGATATATTGAATTAAGAATACTGCAACGGAATGAAACAATAAAGCTCATGAGTATCAAAATCTGCTAATAAACACAAGCACACATGACCACAAGCAGAACATGTCTTTCTGCCATATGACATGTCGAACAATATAAGCGATGGTCGACGAGATTTATTTTATATTACATTTACAAGTTGATAATTCATCACCATGGACGTTTACAACAGAAACAGAAATCAGTTGGTGACATTGGTGTTTTCCTCTCTCTCGGCTCTCAACAGTAGAGGAAAAAGAAGAAGACAAATCTAATGCTAATGATAACAGTACATCGCATTTTCACAGCGACATATTGGAAGATTCTATAGCCAACTATACCACTTAAACCTGACTTAAACTCATGCATTGGAGCGTTTCTTATGCATTCTTATACATGTCATATGTATTTCAGTATAAAACTGAATGAATCAAGTACTATTTACATAATACATAAATGCGATTTGCTTCTCTGAATTGCTCAAGGTGTTAGTAATCCCTTTCATTTCTAGGATATTGGATATCATGAAATGCTCAATGACAAAACACAAACCACGCGATTTGCGCATTTGATGCATGTTGATGTGTCCTGTATGGGTTTGTTCGGTTTGTTGTTCTTCGTGACGTTGGCTGATGAACATTTGCTGTCGCTGATAAGTTCGAAGAAAATACGACTGTGGTCCTAACGAAACGACTGAATGATAGCTATGGCACTGTCGTGTGTTAATATGGCAGCGGATGTGTATTTAGTTTGTTTGCAACATGCACTGTCAACGGAGAAAGAAGAGGTTATGGGTTTGCTAATTGGCGAGGTTTGTAGATTTTCAGTTAAATATTTATATAGTAAACATGATCTAAATTGGGAACTAGCAACTTCATTGCAAGAACCACTGGAGATCTGGTGGTCTAAGATAGGAATACATTGTCAAATTGTCCGAATGGATAGGCCTGCACCTTGTATTTCCAAGGAAACGTGAAGGATATAGGGGAAGCTTGTATCATTAAATCTTGACAGCACCTACTCCTGGATTTTACACGTCTACCTGGCAGATTTTTGAAAACAGAACAGTGCAGAACACATGAACCCAGGGGAAAAAAATCTTCTGAATTTTGCATTAAATACCCTTTTTAAAGATTCAAAATCGATCTGGGAATGATTTAGTTCACTCCTCAGCTATCTATAATGCACCCGCCATCCCAAATTATAACATGACTTATATAGTAAAAATTCCAGCTGTGTCGGCCATTTTTGGCATTAGAACAGTATTGCCAACCCCACGCATACGGTACTAATATAGGCGGTTTTGTAATACAAAAGAACGCCAATCTCAACACGTCCAATCCAATGGTTTTTGGGGGTAAACAATGCCCCTCGAGCCTCCCGCGGCCAAAGGCCGCACCTACACCCGACCGTTCTAACCTTCATTTTGTTCAATCCAATGGTTTCTGACAATGGTTACAGTGAAACGCACCTAGATCAATGGTTTTGTCAATGGTTACAACGCAACGCACCCAGATCAATGGTTTTGTCAATAGTTACAACCTAATGCATCCAGATCAGTGGTTGTTTGACCACTGTGCCCTGCTAGCTTCCCACCCAACCATTCTAATCTTCGTTTTGTCCAATCCAATGGTTTTTGACAATGGTTACAGCATAATGTGTCCAAATCAATGGTTTTGTCAATGGTTACAGCTTAACATGTCCAGATCAATGGTTCAATAGTTTTGACAATGATTACAACCTAACGTGTCCAGATTCTCCTTGTGGTGGTGTATTTTATATCTTACATGTTGGGCACAGTGCCGTGACATCAGTGTCTCGTCATACCTCGCCCAGCTGGAGTGAGCAAAATGGCCGCTATAGGCTAACAGCTGATGTGTCGTACATCACGTGTAGCTCAATGCATCACCAAGTGCTTCGTCACAGAATAATGATATTGAAAGTGATACGTGGCATACTGCAGGCAGATTCATAAATTACAGGCCTGCCCTCCTCCCTATATTTATCTATTGCACGTAAATATGAAACGTGCCAGGATCGAATATCCTTTCTTTCTATTAAAACAGCTCTGTTATTTCTTGTTTTTGTTACTTGGACCCCATATTGTGCAGGATACGTCTTGAGCTGGAATTGCCGCCTTCAAACTGAATGTTGTCTAAGTTTTAAGAGCTGTTTGGGCCAAGTTAGCACAGTCTTTTCCTGATTGTAAAAATGTTTAACAGTTCGCTGAAAATCACATTTACCAAAATCATCTATATCAGTGATGCCATTGGGTAGCCTACACAATGGGCCTTAACTGGTGTAGCAGCCCTGTTCTTCACACACTTGCTTCCTTCTTTAATAATCTCTCTAATGGTCCTCCCTGGCCCTTTTGTTGCAGCTACCTCTATATTCTGCACTACTTTTCAGAGGAATTAAGACCTTACCCAATGTTTGTTCACTTCTCATAAACAAATGCACATTATTTGTAACCTCAAAAGTTTGGCTGTGAAAAGTTTTGCCACAAAGTTTTGATTGAATAGGTGGCATTTCGCTCAACCCAGTATACACAACACTTGCACAAGGAACTGCAAGTAACTACGATAACAGTCCACTATTTCATTTATTCGTCACCGGCAGGGCACACAAAGCACAATGACACAGCCTAGCTTTTAGCACAACTGACAACTCGCGTATCAATTACACATGCCTGAGGCTCGCCTACTGCGCGACTAGGGCTGACCGCCCAAAAACTGTGGTGTAAACAGTATGTAAATTCTTAACACATAGAATTTAATGTGTGTGCATTGTTTAAACCTTGTGTCATTCATGACATGTATTCTGCCATTTTGTATCTAGGGGAATTTTGTAGTGCAAGGTATTGCAATCTATACCACTTCCTATGGTTTAAATATGATAGGCGGTAGCGCTGCACACCCTGAGAACATGTGTATAAAAAAATTGAGTAATGAAATTAGCCAAAGTACCTGTAGTAATGGTATCTGGAGATGATAAATTAATAGATGTTGACTCGTCCGCTGTCATAGACCCACCCAGCCATCCCAAATAGCAACACTACTTATATAATTGAAATGAAGTCTCTAGGAGACATCTTTCTCACTCGCCAACCCCACACATTTGGTAGGCCTACTATCTCGCACCGGGTATACAAAGAAACAAAACAGCGTCGATAATGTAATATACTATTGCACCAAATCCAACTCGTCAGTCGTACTTTAACCATGGATTGTGTGAAATGTGAAATTACTTCATAAATTATATCTTATTAATGTTTTACATACAAAAACAAACCTAACCTGGGGCTTACGCCCCAGACCCCCTTGCTTGTGGTACTAGCAGTAATTTTCGGCCAGGCAGTACTTTACGTCTTTACGTGTGAAATGGTGACTGGTGAATTTTGTGTGCGACATGTTGGTAACGTAGTCACATGTCTGTCTGTCGAGTGTCCAAGATGGCGTCTGTAGTGAAACAAACCCGATAAAAATTCTTTATTTTCGTTAAAAAATATTATTGAGGTGCGGCAGTTGTAGTTGAGATTGTGAAACGACTCCCAACAACTCCGAGAAAGGTATGTAAATCATAAATCCTATATTTTCAATAATATACCTGGTTAAAAGTTACGAAAAGGCATGTTCTCAAGGCGTGCAGAATTACCGCTCTTAACTGTCCTATAAGGAATCATATTACTAACTTATATAGGACAGCAGTGGCTCAGCTGGCTAAAGCGCTGCTTTAGGTCATGGGGCCAAGCTCTCTGCTGACTCGGTAGACGCGTGGGTTCGAGCCCCACCGTCGGCCGTACTTGAAATGGTTTTCCGTGGTTTCCCACTTTCAACACCAGGCAAATGCTGGGACAGTACCTTCTGATAGGCCACGGCCGATTATCATTGCCCAGTTTCATTCATCTTCATCCATTCCATCCCGACGCGCAGGTCGCCCACGGGCGTCGAATAGAAAGACCTGCACTCGGCCTCTGAGGAGGCCACACGAAAAAAAAAAAAAAAAAAAAACCCTTATATGTCTTTTTTTTTTTTAAGTAAAATTTATAAACCCCTAAATTATCTATGGCAATGCAACCAATGATTCACAGACAGCAGTAGCTACGCTTGTTAACGCACTGTGCTAGGCTATGGGGCCAAGCTATTTGCGGACCTGAACAAACCCCACCATCGGCCATCCTTGAAATGGTTTTCTGTGGTTTCCTGTTTTCAACTCGAGGCAAATACTGGAACGGTACTTACTAAATGGCCACGGCTGCTTCCTTCCGTCTTCCAGTTTCATTCATCTTCATTCATTTCATATCTCATTATCTCCTCTCATGAAGTTGTTTCTCAGTAAGGGCAACCAGCCATAAAAAGAGCTTCTGCTACATAGACTTACATCGCATCTCATCCCCTACCCCGTCGAAAACTTGAATAATGAAGGGTAGACGTACAAGCATTGCAACCAATGATTCAGCTGTGGGTGTAGACATTTCATGCTTGCCAATTTGGATACTTTTGTTTCTAAGGATGTTTATTTGTGATGCATTGTTTGTTGGTTTGATCTTATCATAAGGAAAGCAATCCACTTCTTTGCTATTTAGATTGACTCGAAGAAGGTTGCTCATATATCTGCAGTGGTGATGTTGAGGCGGTCTGACAAACGAAAGGACCGAGTGGAGATCTCACCCGAGCAGCTGAGCAATGCTGCCATTCAGGCTGACAGACTTACCCATGAGCTTGGCCAGCCCATGAGGGTCCTTGGATGGTATCATTCTCATCCTCACATCACTGTGTGGCCTTCCCACGTTGGTAAGTAACATATTTTCAAAATGGCAAACAACTGGCAGACCAAGTTTTGTTCATATAGCCTAAGTATACAATTATTAGAAATATTATTCATTTCAGGTTCCGTATTGACAGTAATCATGAAGAATAAAACTTACAATTTTCCGCCTAGTCAATACTATAATTTGTTAAAACATTTCATGGGTACATGTTTCGGGTCCTATTTCTTCTAGACCCTTCTTCAGCCCACAAACTTATAATATAAGCCCACAAACTTATAATATGTTATATTATAAGTTTGTGGGCTGAAGAAGGGTCTAGAAGAAATAGGACCCGAAACATGTACCCATGAAATGTTTTAACAAATTATAGTATTGACTAGGCGGAAAATTGTAAGTTTTATTCTTCATAAGTATACAATGGCAAGTTTTTGGTGGGCAGTGATGTCATTGTTGATGATGTAGGCTACAGTAATTACGGTAGGCCTACTGGTTTTAAAAATTTATTTTTATTTGTGCATACACAATGCGAGGCATGGCAGTTTTGGGCAATCTGTAATTGCTAATTTTTCCAATTTATTTGGAGACTTTCCAAATTCCACCTTGTCTGCTATTGTTGCTTCATTTAGGGGCATAGACATTGTGGCTATTAGTCCAGTTTTCACTTTTTCATCTAATTTTCCAAGTAACTGCTATTTTTTCCAAATGTAATTTTGATTCATTGTTACATTGCGATGTGGCCGCGTCTAGGGAATTTTTAAGGATCTCAGTGACGTCACCGTGATGTCGCGGCTGACATATTATAATTGAATCTCGTTGCTTGCCGGGAGTCGCTTTGTATGCTAGTCAGCTGATTTATACGTTAGTTTAGCGTGCAAATTTGGCAGAGGTGGATGCCATTTTTCTTTCTCTTGTTAGCGGTTTGTCAACCCAACGTAATATTATTAAAAATATTCGTGTGTATAACCTATAGAACGAGATTGTGATATTAGCAGTGACGTGTGCGTGGATTGTGTAGGAGATTTGTAAGAAAATTGTTGATTTTCCGAAGTTCTCGTGTTACGTGTTGGTGAAAATTACTGCTTCTTGTTGTACATGTGGAATAATACGGCCTTTGGGATCTATCATTGAGTTTGTTTTTTACGTTGTTTATATATTTATTTTGGTTGTTGCATTTAATTGAAAAGTTGCACTGTACTCTTCTAAAGCCATAGACAATGCCATTTGTCTAAACAATAATATTACGTCAGGCACGATGTTGGTGATACGCCTGTTGAAATAGTAATGGATGGGTAAAATATAGACAAAAATTGGCATTTACAAGATCACTTGCAAACAACATATAACAGTCTTTTGTATCAGACATATATTGGTTTCATACAGTGTCGTTATCAGACAGTTTGAAATGGATGGTGATTTCTAATTAAGATACAAGTATTTGCAGTCAATATTGGAAACCATAAAAATACCAAACTATTTTGTTTGGGAGGGGGCACAGCCCCCCTCCCCCAAATAAAACCATTATTGACCATAATGTTTTATAATGTTTTGCGTATGTTATCGTGTTTGTGTTTGCGCATTTGTAGCCAACATTGGAAAAAAAACTATACATAACCCTATCTTGCTATACACAATTCGTTTTGAAGTTTTTTATAATGCTCATTTCTGTTATTTTGTTGTCACCACCCAAAATAATATATAACCAATGTTTTTCCCGTAAGCTTGCCAAAGAAGAATTTCGTAAAGTCGTTGATAACATCACAGAAGCCGAAAATTTTATAATTATCAAATTCAAATAATTACGATATATATTGTAATATGTAATTGAGCTATATAGGCCAATTATAGATCTCGATGCGAATTTGTTATAAGTTTAACGGAAAATTAAAAATATCAATTTAAATCGCGAAATTTTTCTACGAATCTGATTACGATTCACGTTTTTTAAATTTTGAAATTACAATAATTAATTACGATGTGTATCCGAATCTGTAATTGATCTACATAGGCTAATTATAGATTTTGATGCGGAAAATTAAACATCTCAATTTAAATTGCAAAATATTTCTACGCATCAGAATCTATTAATTGAGCTATGTAGGTCAATTGCAGATTTCGATGCACGTTTTTTTAACTATGAAATTACAAGAATTTCGATGTGTATCGGAATCTGTAATTGATCTATATAGTCCAATTATTAGAGACACGATTTTATGGTGTATCGCGAAAATGCGAAATGTGTTTATATGTGCATCAAAGGTGTTTTAAATGTGTTTTTAATATTGTTTGATCATAAAGCACTGAATTTGTCCTCACGACTAAACGCAAAATACCACCTTACTTACGAGGTACGTCCGTATTTGCGACATATCACGAAATCTGCTTGTTTATTACCGTACGTCTCGACACGATTTGGTGCGATATCGCGAGCCTTCAGTGGTTTTCACCTTGTTAGCATTTCTGGTAGAACCCAATTCAAATGTATTTTTAAGTGTTTAAAGCCTAAGCATATTCTAACATCACGTAGCAGGAAATTACTACACAGTTTCAATATTGGCTATCCTGTCGTACTGGGAGACAAGTGAGAGAGTTGGGCTGCGCATTGCTGACCACGTGGGTGCGCTGTGATTTGTAGTTGAAATTTCTATTTCTAATGTGAATTCGCAATGCCGAAAATAACGATGTGTTTTGATAGGGCTGACGAGTTTAATGACGAAGGTTATCATGTTTTCGATGCCCGGCAGAAGATAGTTATGTGCAAATTCTGCAACATTAGACTAGATTGGAAGCGTCGCGATTCATGTGTGAAACACAACTTAAGTGAAAATCACAAAAGGAAGAAAAGGATTTTGTCTGAAGGAGGTACCAAAAGAGGCGGTCGGGAATGCCAAAAATAGTGAGTAATGACTCCGACGAATTTGTAATGTCAACAGTGGAGGCCTTTTTGAGTGCCAAGCTAGATCATCCAACAATGAAGGATTGGATGAACGAACATATACCAGGCGAGTTAATTTTTTTTGGATGCCGCTACACTTACCAGTATCCCGCAGCCCCAATTTTCGTAGCGATAAAAGTAATAATAGGTGGAAAGACGTAGTTTTATGTAACGAATTTTATCAGGGAGGGAAGGTAATTCTTTTACGATTGCCGAGAATCCACCAACCCGCCGTGACATTTACAGCTGAAAGTTTTGCAGCCACCATGGAAACGTGATGTGGGATACTAGAAAGTGTAGTAATGACTTAGTTTACTTTTAAATACGTTTAAGTTCATATCATAAACAACAAATAAGTCTGATTTATTAATATTTTAAATTAATATGATTTGCTTGCTAATAGATTTTTTTCATTACACTGTTTTAGGAAGTAGAAATTTTCCCACAGCTGACTGGTTACGAAAGAAATATTTGCCCCTATTACATCAAGAAAAAGAAGAATCAAGTAGTGAGAAATTAAAGAATCAGCATGTTATTCTACACTGTGATGAAACCACAGATAGGATGGGTCGAGCCGTGTTCATTGTGCTATTTAGAACTCTTCCCAAGGGTAGTAGCGAGACTCCTAAAGTGCTAGAATGCTTCAGAATTTTAACTCGCAGGAATATTCTCAAGCCATAGTGGAGGTTAATAAGAGACATAAACTTGAATACAAAAATATCATAGGTATTTCAACAGATGGTGCACGATATATGAAAAAGTGTGTGCAAACTTTACAAGGTTTGATATCGGACAACCTTCTTCACATTGAGTGTTGGGCACACAAGCTTGATTTAGTAGCAGGAATCTGGCCGAAGAAACTTCATCGTGTGAATGAGTGTGTTACCAAAACAAAGCAAGCTTTTCTTAATACAAGAAAACGGAAGCATAGGTATATTAGGTTCTTGCAGCAGAAGTATGGTGCAGGAGAAAAGGATATAAAGCTCTTTCCCTCACCAGTTATCACAAGGTGGAATACGTGGTTCACATCAGTTTCCTACTTGGCAGACTATGACATGGACTTGGTTCAGTATTGTCACCCCCCTCCTACACACTCGCTATCTTGCTCAGCTCGACAACCTCCCTAGAGGGCCTGCCAACCTGAAGGAAACTTACCAACGGCGGCCCCAAGACATCCTTTACGGGACTTGATGGCCTTACCTCGGCGGCCGGTGTTGACGACGCACCCGGGTGACCCCCTCAGATGTACAAGAGAGGTAGTACGTCGTTTTATCCACAAGCTTGAAAAGTGGAAGACTTACCTGGTGAGGATTTTTCCACCGCAGCTGTCTTGAGGGTGGGGATGGGACGTTAAAGGCGAAATGAAGTCGTAATCAAAATATAAAAGGGGTCTGTATTATAAAGTATCAAAAAATATATAAAAATAGGAACTACATTCGGTTACAAACTGGCATTTCATGAGAAATTGGTACTTGAGAGGATGATAAACGTCGTTGACGTCACGTGGCACGACACACCACTTAACATGCTTTTAGGACCTCAACAGAATTGAGAAAAGAACAGGTACACATAGGGTAATATCTTACAATTAATTAAAACACAAGGGGAAGCTATCCCTAGCAATATGGAATGACAGGAGAATCGAACTGGGAACACGTGCACACAAATCCCCTGAACTAAACATAACTTGAAAATGCCACCGTGAGGTTACACAAATGAGAGGACAAATTAAAAGTTACACACGTAAAAGAAAATTAGGATCAACTAACACGCACGAACATACCAAGGAATAAATGTAAAAGTAAATAAATAGAAATAAAAAGCTACATTACTAATTACAGGCTCCAGAAAAGTGGAGCGGAAGGTATCACACGACCATCACGAGCCTCGACGTGAACTAGACTCTACTCTTAAAAATGGCGGAAGCTAACGGAACACCAAGGTGCACCATAAGGCGCTACTCCCAAAATTTTGGGATTTGAACCAATCCCATAGGTTACGCAGAAATACAAGCCGATGAGAAATGCAAAAATGGAACGCACTAGGGCGTGAGGGAGGAAAACCAAGGCAAAATGTCACGTAAACCACAACGAGCACGTGGACGTAAGGTGATGCAACTTTAGGAACAGGGCCCCCTTAAAACTAAAATAATAAAAATTCTACATGGCTGAAAACGGGAAAATTTCAAGAAGCGTGATCACAGAAAATAAATGAATAAATTTGGACCCAAACTAAAGGACGCACATGGTTGCACAACAAGGTAAATCCTCGCCGAAAACAAGAGAGACTTCCCACCATGAAAACTACTTCGGAAGAAGGGAAAATTGGTAAACAATTCAGATATTAAACAGAGGGAGAAATCAACCCATTAAATCGTCCGAAGTTCAACCAGTTGCGCCGTACCCACGAGGTACGTAATTCCACGACGCTATTACACAGAAGGAAAAAAAAACAAGGCCCCGAAAATAGGTAGATAAACAACAAACACAATATCACACTTCTTGGAACTTACCTGTGCCACTACATGTTAAGAAAACTAAAAAACTAAATAAATAATATCGCTCCACGAGGAAGCTGATACCTGTCCTACAGGCCCGGGGTATCCGAATCCCCGGGAGATGTTTCCTTTTTGAAAGTCAGGCACCAAGAGAGAGAGTTCGCACGCAAACATTCAACATATATCAAAATGGCACGATAATTTCTAAAGAGCAGTAGTAGCACACACGCACACTAGAATCCCCTGGCTTTCTTGAACGTAGTCCATAGCCCTAAGACACTTCCGTGTTCGCTTCCGTGAGAGTTGGCCACCCTGGTTGTTCGCCATGCGCACGTCTCTTGTCATCTACGGCGGTCGATACATCTCGCGATGGTCGTGGTTGGAACAATCGATACAGCTGATATTGACGTATTTAAATGCGTAAATCCAAAGTTTCATCTTTGAGGTTAGGAAATGCAGAATTCCAGAACCAGTGCACATCAGGTCCAGAGTTATACCTCGCGTGTTTGGACTGCGAGTGCGGTGTTTTATCCATGAAGATTTAGTTTACAAGGTCTTCACAGGTCGAATTTGCGACACTCGGCGTAGGCCACAATGTTCTTCAGATTTTTGGTTAAGTGAAGGAATTTATGAAGCGTTCGCTCCAACTGGAAATACAGGGACGGGTAAATTTGGCAGGAAAGAATATCTTAGGTTAGGTATATTTTTATGTCAGCTAAGTGGCGTGAAACACGTCACATCCTCCTCCCCCGTAAGCAAACTGCGGGGTGGACAGCATTTGCGAGGTGTTGATGTGACAGATCTGGAGTGGATCAGCTCATATGTACGGCTGCAGATTTACATATGTCCAAACATGTTCGAAGGAATTTTTGGCATAGACTTCATTGAATGGCAGGCAGAATGTTCAAGGTTCGAATTCACACAGCGACAAGCTGAGTTGATGGCACTGTCTCGGTGATAGTTCCGCTCCTCATGTTAGCAGGAAGGGTCTAGGTATAAATGTCCTGATGACCCAGTTACAGATGGAGAACGGGCGATGACGAGCCCAGGTCCCCGCCAGCAGTTTCCCAGTCACGCCACCATCCACATGTCCACCAGGGTATCTTTGACGCCCCGAGCTGCACTGGATCCCGCGGAGAAACAGCACAGTCTGACACATCCACAGGGAGCTCCATTTCCAACGGGCCGAGCACTGAAATGCTAAGCACACGAGTAGCAGGACATACCAGAGTGACAGACACAGTTCATGGTGCAATTACTAGTTGCCAGAAGGGCAGTTACAGTTCTTTTCATGGGTTATTTAAGTTTTGATCAGGTATCAGATGTGGTACATCAAAGATTTGATTTTGAAAAAAAAAAAAAAAGAAACATACAATTTTATTCCTTTTAAAGGCAGGGCCCCCGTTACCCAAGAAATCACCCTACGTTAACCAAACGGGAAGTTACCGTATCCAAGCCATTCTAAATCCTACGCTTTACATAATATTGCCTCGACAAAGCAGGCATAACCACATATCACCTCCACATCGAGGTCACCTTAGCTTCAAATAACCAACACCGAGTTCTACTATTAACTAAGTCTTACCAATCTTGGGAAAAGCCTGTCACACGTCATAAAGACCGATAAACGATCTGTTTGTTCATACAACAAGGTGCAACACGCTTCTCACAACATTTTGGGTAAGCAACGCCTCCAGAGACGCAAGTTCTCTGTAGATTTAGGGGGGAAAACTATACCAAAGATCACATTACCAGTTACCAAACCAAAGGGGCATGAAAAAAACAAGGATACCACCAGTTTAGTTGTCGACTAACCAGAGACTCGCTTGGGCGTCTCGTGTGCGGGCTTGCACTGTGAGAGGTGAGTCCTGAAGATCCTCTTCCTTTCAGGGTCGCTCACCAGCACTGAAACAGGACTGACAAAGTATAAAATTTTAAATGTTCCGCGAAATCGCGGCCGCAATTTTCCTGACACTTGGTTTCCTAAAAGCTTAGGTGAATGGTCCTGGACATATATCATGTCTCCCACGTTGAGGTTGACGGGCTTCCGTCCCTGGTTGTACCTTTGAGCGAGACGCTCGTGAGAAACCTGAATGGACTTGTGGGCCTCCTTCCAGATCTGCTTCACCTTGTCGGCAGACGGCTGATCAGGCAACAGGTCATGAATCGACCACAAGTTCGTCAACGGAGAATTAGGTACATAAGCAAACATCAGAGTAAATGGAGTAGTGTTATGCGTTTTGTGGACAGCAGTGTTGAACGCGAAAGCTAGCCAATGGACCGATGAATCCCACTTAGCGTGATCATCATGGTGGTATGCGATCAACGCGGAACGCAGGTTCCGATTGACACGCTCGGCCAACGACGGGTTGGGGTAATATGGACTCGTGGTCACATGGGAGATACCATAGTCGAAACAAAACTTACGGAACAAGTGAGACGTAAAGGTTTTAGCATTGTCCGATACCAGGAACTGGCATGGACCAAATGAAGTAAAGATAGAATTTAGACATCTGATGACTGTGTGGGTCGTCGACAATCTAGTTGGGAAAATCCAGCTGAAACGGGTGAACCCATCAACACAAACCAGTGCAAACCGGTTTCCCAACTTCGACCGAGGGAACGGCCCGACGAAGTCGATAAAAATCCTCTCCATGGGGCGGGAGGCACGCTCGGTAAACAATAATCCAACTCGAGTATTTACGGCGGGTTTACTGATACTACAAAGACACCATAACACAAGATATACCATGACACAAGCAAAAAATATAGGGATCTTACCATGATGGATAGCAACAAATGCATCCCGACTCTCCACAACTAAGGTGAGCAGAGTGTTCACTTAAAAAAAAAAAAACGCTTACAATTGTCGCCCTCCCGAGTCACTGCTTCGCTGTCCCATACCAGGCGAAGTTGACATCGGAAGGACCTATATACACCCCAACCTTCGCTCGACCCAGTCCCTTCCCATCACACCTGCTTACTCGGCCCAGACGAAGAAAGGAGAAACGAACATTAAGTCCGCCTTCTTGATGAACCATAAGGGAATAACAGCACCTCCGAGGATCGCAAACCGGCCTAAAGCCAGCATCCTCACCTTACCACGACCAAATCGAGCTCTGGCTGGTAGGTGCCCCAGCGTAATCCAAGCCTGCCTACTTGGCCTCAGCTAACGGTGAACTAAAATGCACCTTCAAAATATCCGACCTAACCTGAACGTAATCAGCGCAACAACTAGGCTGCATGACCCCACCCACAAACTTAATACATAACCTACAGCACAGTACACTCACACACGCAGACCAAATTTTGAACAACGAGAAACCTGACAGATTATATCGAGCCACGATGAACAGATAAACCAGGGAGACCAACCCAACGAACACTAACAGGACAGAAATTTCAAGAAGTCTGCTGCGACCAATTGGCCGAGCACAAATTAATTGACACGTTAACAGGCTTCGAATCGAACAACACATTAACTAAGGGGACGGCCTCTATTAATTAAACTTACTTACGCACACGTCGACATTAAACAGAATAGGAATTTAGCCAAGGAGCTGTGATATGCACCTTAAATGAAACTACACATGTGGGACAACAGTACGAGACCTGATGACACTTGACACTAGCAAATTAATCGGGAACAGATTTATCACACACGAGAACCACAGAAGATCAACGCCAGCCCGAAAGCAGCTGACCAGACTACATAACCTCTAATCCTAGGCCTACCGTATGCACAACACAATCACCAGCACTGCATTAAAAGAAAGAAACCAAAAAACACTGACTCTAAAACACAACATGGTGGACATCGTGGTCACCAGTCCCCTACACTTCCAATCTCCCTAAATTGATCACCGGAAAGGTATGATAGTTCAAGAAACCGTCCAATAAGAGATTTAGGCCAAGATAATAGATGCGACGTTGCATTTACTAGTACTCAAAACAAATTTGACACTCTGATCCACAGATACTGGACAGAAGGATGCACACTGGGCTAATTCGCCCTTACTAGAGCAATGAATTTGCAAGTAGTTACGCATATTAAGCAGATGGGACACTAAGTACAATCAGGGACTTACCCCGATCAAGCTCTTCATCTGTGAGTTCCGGAGGGCACACTGGAATTTCTGAAGCTCCTTCCAGCATTTTCTGGTCTTGGCTTAGATCGCCTGAAGACTGCAGGCCGCGTATGGTCAACTCGTAATTCGCCTCATCTCGTATCAGACGAGCCGCAAACTGCACACTTCTCGCAGCAGACATTTTTGCATGAAACAGATTAACAGGGCAATTAATACAGTTTATAGGCGGGACATCTTTACATTAACAGGGGAATTTACAGCCAACCCTCCCCCCTAGACAGCAGCAAGTGGAAACCGGGAAACCACGGTACTGCTACCAAATGTCACCCCCCTCCTACACACTCGCTATCTCGCTCAGCTCGACAAACTCCCTAGAGGGCCTGCCAACCTGAAGGAAACTTACCAACGGCGGCCCCAAGACATTCTTTACGGGACTTGATGGCCTTACCTCGGCGGCCGGTGTTGACGACGCACCCGGGTGACCCCCTCAGATGTACAAGAGAGGTAGTACGTCGTTTTATCCACAAGCTTGAAAAGTGGAAGACTTACCTGGTGAGGATTTTTCCACCGCAGCTGTCTTGAGGGTGGGGATGGGACGTTAAAGGCGAAATGAAGTCGTAATCAAAATATAAAAGGGGTCTGTATTATAAAGTATCAAAAAATATATAAAAATAGGAACTACATTCGGTTACAAACTGGCATTTCATGAGAAATTGGTACTTGAGAGGATGATAAACGTCGTTGACGTCACGTGGCACGACACACCACTTAACATGCTTTTAGGACCTCAACAGAATTGAGAAAAGAACAGGTACACATAGGGTAATATCTTACAATTAATTAAAACACAAGGGGAAGCTATCCCTAGCAATATGGAATGACAGGAGAATCGAACTGGGAACACGTGCACACAAATCCCCTGAACGAAACATAACTTGATAATGCCACCGTGAGGTTACACAAATGAGAGGACAAATTAAAAGTTACACACGTAAAAGAAAATTAGGATCAACTAACACGCACGAACATACCAAGGAATAAATGTAAAAGTAAATAAATAGAAATAAAAAGCTACATTACTAATTACAGGCTCCAGAAAAGTGGAGCGGAAGGTATCACACGACCATCACGAGCCTCGACGCGAACTAGACTCTACTCTTAAAAATGGCGGAAGCTAACGGAACACCAAGGTGCACCATAAGGCGCTACTCCCAAAATTTTGGGATTTGAACCAATCCCATAGGTTACGCAGAAATACAAGCCGATGAGAAATGCAAAAATGGAACGCACTAGGGCGTGAGGGAGGAAAACCAAGGCAAAATGTCACGTAAACCACAACGAGCACGTGGACGTAAGGTGATGCAACTTTAGGAACAGGGCCCCCTTAAAACTAAAATAATAAAAATTCTACATGGCTGAAAACTGGAAAATTCCAAGAAGCGTGATCACAGAAAATAAATGAATAAATTTGGACCCAAACTAAAGGACGCACATGGTTGCACAACAAGGTAAATCCTCGCCGAAAACAAGAGAGACTTCCCACCATGAAAACTACTTCGGAAGAAGGGAAAATTGGTAAACAATTCAGATATTAAACAGAGGGAGAAATCAACCCATTAAATCGGCCGAAGTTCAACCAGTTGCGCCATACCCACGAGGTACGTAATTCCACGACGCTATTACACAGAAGGAAAAAAAAAAACAAGGCCCCGAAAATAGGTAGATAAACAACAAACACAATATCACACTTCTTGGAACTTACCTGTGCCACTACATGTTAAGAAAACTAAAAAACTAAATAAATAATATCGCTCCACGAGGAAGCTGATACCTGTCCTACAGGCCCGGGGTATCCGAATCCCCGGGAGATGTTTCCTTTTTGAAAGTCAGGCACCAAGAGAGAGAGAGTTCGCACGCAAACATTCAACATATATCAAAATGGCACGATAATTTCTAAAGAGCAGTAGTAGCACACACGCACACTAGAATCCCCTGGCTTTCTTGAACGTAGTCCATAGGCCTAAGACACTTCCGTGTTCGCTTCCGTGAGAGTTGGCCACCCTGGTTGTTCGCCATGCGCACGTCTCTTGTCATCTACGGCGGTCGAAACATCTCGCGATGGTCGTGGTTGGAACAATCGATACAGCTGATATTGACGTATTTAAATGCGTAAATCCAAAGTTTCATCTTTGAGGTTAGGAAATGCAGAATTCCAGAACCAGTGCACATCAGGTCCAGAGTTATACCTCGCGTGTTTGGACTGCGAGTGCGGTGTTTTATCCATGAAGATTTAGTTTACAAGGTCTTCACAGGTCGAATTTGCGACACTCGGCATAGGCCGATTTTTGGGTAAGTGAAGGAATTTATGAAGCGTTCGCTCCAACTGGAAATACAGGGACGGGTAAATTTGGCAGGAAAGAATATCTTAGGTTAGGTATATTTTTATGTCAGCTAAGTGGCGTGAAACACGTCACAAGTATTTTAAAACAGTGGAGAGTGATGCTGAAAGTGTTAAATACTTTCAGAAATTAAGTGAGAGTGAAGTAAAATCAATTTGTGAGGCAATTTTTGTGAAAGAACACTGTGCCTCAACTTCTGAAAAGATAACTTGCTTCGAGGGTTCTAATTATGCTTTGGCACATAAAGTTGTTCCAATGGTAAATGAACTCATTTCTGAGTACACGGTTATCGAAAAACTAGTTATGAAACCAGACACATTGAAGGCATTGAATGAACTATCAAGCGATAGAAAGAAAAGTGCTGAAGAAAGGTTCGTAGCCTTTGCCAATGCATGTCACACAAAACTCTCAGATATGCTGGCAATAGACTCTGCCCATGAGATTTTTAATTCACTCTCCTCACTGTTTCATCTGCCCCTGCTAAGAACTGTGAACATAGTCATCTCTCTTCAACAAGATAGAGAAAATCCCCCTTTTTGCTGGAGTGAATTCTCATGACTTTTTGAAGTTCTACATTCAACTGCAAATCGCCTGTAAATCTTTTTCATGTAGTGACGGTAATGTAGTTGAAGATGTATTGAAGGGAATGTTAGAGGAATATCCTATAGCTGTGAAATGTCTTCAATCTCTGTACATTTCCATTTCAAATGTTGACAGTGAAAGAGCCCTTTCTGCCTACAATGATATTTTGTCTGACAAGCGTACCAACCTGTCAAATGATAACTTAGAAACATTACTGAGTTACTACTTCAACAGCAAATGAATACTGTAAACCAAGCCATACTTAGTGTGTTTGTTGTTTCCTTCATTGCAACATAAGGCAAAAGTATATATATAGTCTAGTAAACCGTTTTTATACACCGTAAGCAATGGCATTTATTCACCGCTTTTATCCCGCTTTGCCCTTAGTTTTTACACCGCTATTGTGGTTTTTTATTCACCATAAAATCGTGTCTCTACCAATTATAGATTTCGATGCGGAAAATTAAAAATATCAATTGAAATCGCGAAATTATTCTACGCATCGGAATCTTTAATTGAGCTATGTAGGTCAATTACAGATTTTGATGCACACCTCGTTTCGAAGGTTTTTGTGTTTCCCCACCCAAAAACCCCTATTACCCAGGCTTTTCCCGTAAGCTTGCCAGAGGAGTAACGTCGTTGACGATGTCATGGTAGACGCCATTTTGTTTTTAGGGGAATTTTATACGCGGCCGCATCGCATTGTAAAATTATCCCATATAGGCCAATTATAGATCTCGATACGAATTTGTTGTAAATTTAACGGAAAATTAAAAATATCAATTTAAATCGCGATATTTTTCTACGAATCGGATTACGATTCACGGTTTTTTAATTTTAAAATTACAATAATTAATTACGATGTGTATCTGTATCTGTAATTGATCTACATAGGCTAATTATAGGTTTCGATGCGGAAAATTTAACATCTCAATTTAAATCGCGAAATTTTTCTATGCAACGGAATCTTTAATTGAGCTATGTAGGTCAATTGCAGATTTCGATGCACGGTTTTTTAATTATGAAATTACAAGAATTACGATGTGTATCGGAATCTGTAATTGATCTATATAGTACAATTATAGATTTCGATGCGGAAAATTAAAAATATCAATTGAAATCGCGAAATTATTTACGCATCAGAATCTTTAATTGAGCTATGTAGGTCAATTACAGATTTCGATGCACACCTCGTTTAGAAGGTTTTTGTGTTTCCCCACCCAAAAACCCCTATTACCCAGGCTTTTCCTGTAAGCTTGCCAGAGGAGTGACATCGTTGACGACGTCATGGTATACGCCATTTTTTTTGTAGGGGAATTTTATACACGGCGACGCATCAGAATCTTTAATTGAGCTATGTAGGCCAATTACAGATTTCGTTGCACACCTCGTTTCGAAGGTTTTTGTGTTTCCCCACCCAAAAACCCCTATTACCCAGGCTTTTCCTGTAAGCTTGCCAGAGAAGTGACGACGTCATGGTAGAGGCCATTTTGTTTTTAGGGGAATTTTATACGCGGCCGCATCGCAATGTAAAATTATCCCGTAATTTTATTTGTTCTCTGTAATACCATACAATTATCTAAGGAATTCTTAGTTATGAACTTGAGCAGTTATAATTCCCTTATCAAAATAGTTAGGGTACTCAACTAATGTTTTCTGTTTGCTATTGGAAGTTGTTTTCTTTCTTTGATAGACTGTTTAGAAGTATTTCTAAATTTTTCATTTCTTTTTATCTTTAGATGTTCGAACCCAGGCTATGTACCAGTTTATGGATGAAGGATTTGTTGGGATTATAATTGCTGTTTTCACCGAGGACAAGATTTCGAAAGTAAGTATAGAGCAAACACTATATCTCACATACTCGATCAAGCATTTTGAGACATTTACATTTTTCAAGTTAATTTTTAGTAGCAAAATACCTACCATGCCTGTCCTGCTGTAGTGATAGAAGTACATCATGTAGCCAGCGACTGTGCCGAGTGTTGGGTGGCTTCAAATATGACAGCTAACACATGGAACCAATGACTAAGGGTGGACGAGTCCTCGAAGTAGGATGATGAATCCTCAGAGGAAGAAATGTTACTGTAATTCATAACTATAAGCATCTGATTCATAATGCAAGCAGGAACTGAAAACTACTACTTTGATGCATTTAGGAAATAAATGTGCTATAGAGCATCCAGCGTTTAGAAAAGACTGTGGAGCCTTATGGCGACAGTGTTGCTAACTCTATGCAGAGGTAGCGCTGACGTCATACGTTATGTTCACCCGCTTTGAGTACTGTCCTTTCATAAGTTAGCGAGACAACTCAACCCCAGCAGCTACCTGAAGTAGAACACGCACAGGAAGGAGCCGTTTTGCAGGTGTTAACGGATTTGACCATTATTAAGGATACCGTTCGCGAAGAGAACCAATAACGACATACATTTCGTTGTGATATGACGCATTACTGACTGACAGATGTCGAGAGCACAACCTTTCCTTCCTTCCTTCCTTCTCGGATGTACTGTATGCTGACGATGTTAACAACTTTTACGTCAACAATACTGTTGATCATCACTTTTTTGTTGTTGTTATTAGTTAGGCTATAATTTAGTTTCTTTCAGTTTTATTCTTGTTGTTTTGTTTAGGTTAATATTTGTAATATTGTAGTGAGTTAGCCATGCGGTTAGGGGCGCACAGCTGTGAGCTTGCATTCGGGAGATAGTGGGTTTGAACCCAACTGTCGGCAGCCCTGACTCGATCGAACCGAAAATAAAACAGACACACAACAATAACACCAATGACGGGTAGTGCTTCAGAACTTATGTTACCGGCGGAACTGAGCACGTGCTCCACTCTGGGCGAGCATGCAGCACTGGACGAGGCTCTTCTTTCCAGCGTAGTAACCTCGAGAATGTTTAAATCACTAAGACGTAATATAAACGATACTTGTATGCAATAACAAAGGTAATCAATTGGCAGATTATTGTAGGAAGCTATTATGATGAAAAATATATGTGTTCAGAGTTCCTTCATGATAAAAGGTGAGGTAACAAAACCAGTGTAGGGGGCGTTTCCGTTAAAAGTAAAAGCCCATAAGACCCACAGTCTTTTCTAAACGCTGGATGCTCTATAGAATTGAATTTCCTCATAACTCCATTGATAGCTGAAAGCCTCAATTTACTAATACAGTAGAACCTCGATGCATCGTTCCCGGAACTGTTTTCCCGTATGCATCGTTCAATTTATTTAGTCCTGAAAATTTTCCATATAAACTAATGTTAAATTTCCCCGCATCTATCGTTCCTCGAAATATCGTTTTTTCGCATGGATTGTCAAAAGATCACTAGTCCTTGGCCACAATTTTCCCGCATTGATCGTTTATGAGAAAAATATATGCAAACGTTCTTTTGAATTTGAAGCCGCATAGAATAGCGGCAACCTGTTACGCGAGAATGTATGAGGTACGAACGATTAGGAGTTCCTAGGCTTGAGCAAGTTTCTGAGCTGAAGCAAGGTTCAAGTAGGCTGGACTGCAGTGCGCAGATTGTTTACGCGCAACCCCACTATATAACCACGCCTACGAGCCTTCAGGCGCCAACAATTCTGCTCGAAGCGCCAAGCCGTCATTGTGCTGTTTCATTTCATTCTGAGTGGTTCTGTGTAGTATCTTGGCTGTGTGCGGCAATTACAATTTTTTCTGTAGTTCGTAATTATGTTGTCTTTCTCATTTTAGTTCCTGTGTGTTATTGTTATTCAGGACATGTCACGTCCCGTGAAAAAAGTAAGAACTCTCGAAGAACGCTTGAAAATTATGGAAGAAATTGAATCAAATCCTTTCGAAGAAAGAGTTGATACCGCTAAACGTCTTGGGTTAGCTAGCACCTTCAACTTTAAATTCCATGTTTGCCAAGAAGAATGATAAATTGATAAATGTGGCAGTCCCAGCAAACAAAGGTAAACTGGAAGAGAATTTACATTCGCGAAGCTCGAGAAATTCCTTTTCAGTTGGTACCAGCTTCCAATATCCCTATAGATAGAACAATTTTACGGGAGAAACCCAAGAAGATAGCTGCAAGATTGAAGATTGATAATTTTGCTGCATCGAATGGATGGATCGCTCGATTTAAAGTGCGACATGGGCTAGTCTTCAAGAAGGTTTGCGGAGAAAGTGCTTCTGTGGACTCGGAAGGTAAGGCGCTGTGGTTCGAGAGACTGCCATCGCTACTGGTAGGTTACGAGTCGCGAGACATATACAACGCTGACGAGACTGCACTTTTTTACAGTGTCCTTCCGGACAGAACACTGGCGCTGAAGGGTGAATCTTGCCATGGGGGAAAAGTTCAAAAGAACGACTAACCGTTCTGCTGTGTGTGAACAGTGATGGCAGTGATAAGAGTGTGCCAGTCGTAGTGGGAAAATCATTAAAACCCCGTTGTTTTAAGAACACGAAAAAAATACCTGTGTCGTATCATGCAAACAAAAAAGCTTGGATGACCACTGAAATATTTTTACAATTTTTAAGGTCATTTGATGCCTCTATCCGTGCACAAGGAAGAAAAGTCGTGCTCTTTGTGGATAACTGTGCCGCTCGTCCACAGGACACTTCATTTCTTCGCAATGTGAAAGTTGTGCATTTCCCCCCAAATTGTACCAGCGTGTTGCAGCCTCTTGATCTTGGGGTGATAAAATGCTTCAAGCAGCTGTACCGTAAGTGCCTAGTGCAAACTGCTGTGTGCTTGTTGGATGTCGGGAAGGAAACGAGTAAGAAAATCGATCTACTGAAAGCGATTCATTTCACAGTAGCAGCTTGGCAGCAGTTGTCCCAGCCAACTGTCGTGAACTGTTTCCAGAAAGGTGGTTTCAGCTGCCTGCTACGCGCGGCGGAAATAGACTCCGCTGAAAATCCCTGTGCTAATGGTGAAGATAGTGATGATGATGATGCCTTTAATGACGACTGGGAACAATTAAGGGGTGAAAGTGAATATGTCCCCGTTGATTTTGAAGTCTATGTGCTGATCGATTCTAATGTAGCCACATGTGGAGTGGAAACGATTGAAGAGCTGTGCGATGAAGGCGTGGGGGAGAGGAGAGATGAAGAGGAAGAAGACGATCGTGAGCCCCAAGTCGTCCCGAGTTTCGCCGAAGCGCATGCCGCCTTAGCGAAGGTGAAATCCTTCATGTATTCGCATATCAGTGATCGTGAAGAAGATAACATTATGCAAGTAGAGAAGGCTTTGTTTCGTCTGAAATGCAAAGCTTCGACGAAACAAAAAACAATTAATGACTTTTTTACTAAAAAGAGCAAGTGATAAAATGACACACATGATGTCATATCGCGTACATCGTGGTTGCAATATTTTGATGTCTCTATGAAGTTTACATGAAGAAATATGTCCAAATACAGTAACCTATTGGTTTTTTTACTCAAATTTTTTATGTTGCCCGCATTTATCGTCTTCCCGCATCCATCATCATTTTGCCCCTCCCCCTTGAAAAACGATGCATCGAGGTTCTACTGTAAATACTATTTATGTTCGTAAAGAATGATTAGTAGATAAATTACTGAAGTATCTACCTACTAACCTTGCCTAAAGTTTTAACAGACTGGCTTCATGGCTCAGCTGTAACGTTCTCACTTGCTGGGCCCAAGGTTGCAGGTTCGTATCCTGGACACAGTCAGCTGGCAAGGGTGCGCAAATGCGAGGGAGTCATGTCAGTAGATTTACTGGCACGTTGAAAAGGACCCCTTAGGGGCAAAATTCCGTCACCCCGGCGTCTCTAAAAGCCAGAGTAGTTAAAAGGGATTAAAACCAATAACATTATTATTATAAAGTTTTAACTGAGATTTTTACAAAAAGAAAAAAGAAACACAACCAGTAGAAATACAGGTTGTTTCAAAAAGAATATACGTATTACAAAGTATTATTTTGTCCAAACTATCGATCGCCTCGGCCCTGCTATTGGAGAAACGAATACATAGTCTAGTTTATATTAATAGCTGCTAGATGTCAGTTGTTTCTGTTTTGCTTGGTAACCGTCTTATGTTTAAAATGGCTACTCTGCAGCAGAAATCATTTTGTGTTCTCGAGTTTGCGAAGTGCAATTCCGTGATAACAGTGTTCAGTGATGAAGTGACTTTCCATGTTAGTGGTCAGGTAAGCAAATTTGGAGCCTACAGAACCCACATGCAGTCATTGAACATGTACGAGATTCGCCCAAAGTCAATGTGTTTTGTGCGATATCCCGATCATCTGTTTATGGCCCATTCTTCTTTGATGGATACACGGTTAACGGTCAGCAGTATCTTGCTATGTTACAAAACTGGTTGTTTCCGAGGCTGCACAAAGACAACTTCATTTTTCAAGGGAGTTGCCAAGTGCGTGAATATCTGAATGAAACTCTACCGAACCGTGGGATTGGTCGTCAAGAAGCTGACGTCTTAGCATGTCTGAGTTGGGCTCCACGGTCACCCGATTTGACACCCTGTGACTTCTTCCTGTGGGGTTTCGTTAAAGACAAAGTTTTTGTACCACCACCCCCACAGAACCTGGAAGAGTTGAAGAACCGGATCCGTACTGCCATAACATCAGTGACGAAGGACATGCTTGCCCGAGTATGGGAGGAATTTGAGTATCGGTGCGATATTGTTTGTGTCGCTGATGGAGGACATATTGAACATCTGTAATCTAAACTTGAGAGGTTCGTAAATATGTGTGTAAAATTTCATATTTGTATGTCTTAAAGTTTGAAAAATACATGCATGCAAAATACGTATGTTCTTTTTGAAACACCCTGTATAATAACCCTGGGGTTTTGCCTGCAGTATATTCTTTACTGGCCAAGAGATGTCTGTCACATTAATGGCTGAGTTTTTGCAGTACATGAAATCCAGCTTGATAGATTGATACTGCATGCAAATTAATGGTGGTGTACAGAAGTTAATTACTCTCAGAGTATGATATTAGATGTTGCGGCTTTCTGTGGTCTCAGAGTACATGTTGAACCTCCAGTTCCAAAGGTTCTGCCAAGGAATTTAATTCTGGTCTTAGGGTTGGAACAGGGTACACTCAGCCTCATGAGGCAGAACTGAGAAGCAGTGGTTTCGATTCCCAACTCAGTGAATCTAAAAGTGTTTTTCTGTGGTTTCCCACTTCTACTCAAGGCAAATGGTTCCTAACTTAAGACCATGGCCACCTCCTCTACGAAGGACACTACAATGACACAGGTTATCAGACAAATCATTCACATATATACATACACACCCAAGTACATGGGGCTGAATGACCATGATGTTTTACAACTCTGTATGATTCAACAACTATGTTTATTTGAATCAGAAAGAAACAATAATTGATTTTGCTTGATTCCAGGAACAGCAAGTTCATATCACTTGCTTCCAGTCGACCAACCAAAGTCCCGAAGGGGAAGCGCCGCAGTACATTCGTCTCGAGATACCACTTCATGTATGTCCCACGACCTGCCTGTCGGAAACCTGCCTTCAGGTATGCTCTCTAAATATTATCATTGATGAAGGTAATCCTGTACATAGTTCTCTATGTTGCTTTCCATGCTGTATTACTGGAGTTTGTGGTTTTTAGCATTACAAATACATGCAAAATATTTCCAAAACAAATCTGTTTACTTATAGGTGTGAGTTTTGGGAATTTGGAAAGTAATAAAATGGTACATAGGATGATGGTGATTGACACATCATCAACACAAGGGAACTCAAAGAAGACAAGAAACTTGAGGAGGAATGCGTGCTGAACTTCTGCTTACCATAACCCAGATTAAATGAGAGACTAAATACACTAATGTCTACTGTCAAGAAAGAACACTGAGTAGTAATTTTCAGGGAAAACAATATAATCAAATATATATATAAAATACATGCATGCAACAAGATATAAAACATTTCATAATAAAGGAATATCAAAACTAAGTTGAGAATCAGAGAAGATGGAATCGAGAAAAGGAATAAAAAATTAAATTACAGACAGTTGGCAGAGTCGAAACGAGGGTAAAATAAATTATTATTAAAGTGTCGGGAGACACATGTCACAGAATCCAAGGTGGATATACTAAGGTCCAGGGAGAGGGTAATTGAAATAAAA
The DNA here is from genome assembly GCA_946902985.2 of Meconema thalassinum. Lineage (NCBI taxonomy): Eukaryota > Metazoa > Arthropoda > Insecta > Orthoptera > Tettigoniidae > Meconema > Meconema thalassinum. Next base: position 186,961,158 of record OX336393.1, read on the forward strand.
AAAAAATTAAGTAGATAAAATCCCATGGACAACAACTTGATCACAGGTATCGCAGAACAGAGTGTCAGGATCAGCTTATAAAATTAAATACCTTAGACAGAAGAGCATAAATTACAAGAGAAAACCAGAGAGATGAAGGTAATTGTTTTCATGAACCAAAGTACTCCAAGTCATACATAACCTACCAACATACACGCGAACAGACACCAAGAATATGTGTGGCCAAAGTCACGGCAATAAATTGCAGACCACGAAGGTCACCTGCGAGGCTACTACATATCAACCACACTGACAAACATACCAAACTATATCGTACACATATACCAACCAAACATCCATCATAAATAAGGTCATGTCACCAGTAAATAAATTACAAACCTGAAGCTTAGGTTAAGATGAGAGACCAAAACATAACCCCTTCAAAACATAATTAAAGTCATACCAACCCTTGACTAAATCCGCTCATATGCCGAAGTCAAAATCATGAATAGCGAACTACCAACCCATAAGGGTAAAACATGTTAGACTAAACGCATATCATCCATACAATCACGTATCCTGCCAACGTAACACAGCAATCATTCCAACATCCTTTCATTACAAAGGTTCACGAACACAACCACCTTTTCATATCTCCATATTTAAACATATGAACGTACCTTAACAGCTCCCAAAAACAGTTATCTTTTGGTAAAAATTAATGAAGTTTAATTCTTCTTAAGGACCACTTCGCCACATGCATAAAATGTCATACGTATCCTACGATATTTAAGGTTTTCAGAATGAAACAGGGGTCCAACGGTGGTAGATAATTAATATGTGTGAGTATGATGTAGAGTCCACGTTAAGACTTAGAAGCTCTAGGCACGGCGTTAGCCGTCCTAAACTCCTCCTTTATAGATTTTTCAATTCACATCTCTTCTCCGCTGATGGAAAATCTCAACTCATTATTGCTGTCAACAACTGTTACCGAAGCAACGGGTCGAAGCAATTGAACGTAGATCGATATATGAACAACGAAACGATACAAAGTCACAGAAGATACACGCCACGCTATCTCGCGTCGGCTCACATAACCTTAGGTACCAATAGCACCCGCTAGGTTTGTAACACAAGTTCAGGATGTAGTAATTTGTTGACCTGAAGTACTTTTCGAAGAATAAAAACGGGTCAGTGATGATAGTTGTTGTTTTAAGGGGCCTAATATCTAGGTTATAGGCCCCTTGGTACATAGGACCGACTGTATTCCTTATTAAAAGAAAGAAGTAAAATTAAAAATCTGATTCTTTGGTAAGAAAATATATATCTTGAAGATTTAAAGGCATCTCTTTTCCATTCATGGACCAAATCTAATTTTAAATACATTTTAATTGCCTGCAGTATATTATGTTTCTTGTCTTTTTACCCTGATGAGGTTGATACTTTTGTCTGTCTATTTCATACTGCTAATATTTTTAAAGATATGACTAGCGGACCCGTGCGAGAAATCTCGCATGCTCGTAAACCACATTTTCCCCAATAGGTTTATAATGAGAAACTTATGAAGACTGCTAAAGTGTGTGTGGAAATGGAAATGTGTACCAGAAGACTGGAAGAAAGGGCTAATAATACCAGTGTTTAAGAAGGGGGACAAGAAGGTGTGTGATAACTACAGAGGGATCACCCTCATATCACAGATAGTAAAAATACTGGAAAGGATATTAGAAAGAAGAATGAGAAGAAAGGTGGAAGGAGAGTTGCAAGAGGAACAGTATGGCTTCAGGAGTGGAAGATCCACAGTGGACCCAATCTTTAGCTTGAGGCAGGTGATGGAAAAGAACTGGGAATATGGAGAGGATTTGATCATGACTTTCATAGATCTAGAAAAGGCATATGATAGTGTCCCCAGAGAGAAGGTATGGGAAACCATGGTTAAGAAGAGACTGGGAAGAGAAATGTTGGAAATGGTGCAAGCAATGTACAACAACTGTGTTAGCAGGGTACTGACCCCAGTTGGAAAGACAGATTGGTTTACGAACAAGACTGGACTAAGACAGGGGAGTGTGCTGTCACCTCTCTTGTTCATAATGGTGATGGATGAAATAGTAAAGGAAACAAAGGAAGCATATGAACATAAAGAAATGAAGTTACTGTTATTTGCAGATGATATTGTGGTCTGGGGAAGGAACACCGAAGAAGTGCAAAAACAACTAGATGCACTGAACGAAAATATTCAGAAGTATGGCCTGAAAATCAGTATAGAGAAAAGCAAGACCATGGTGATGACAAGAGGGGAAAGACAAGGAAAGGGCACTGTGAAAATTGGAAGTCAGAGTTTGGAAATTGTGGACACGTTCAAATACCTAGGAAGTGAATTGATGCAAACTGGTAGGTTGGACATGGAGATTGGCAGGAGGGTACAGCAGAGCAATGCATTCTATCAAAGTGTAAGAAAACTTCTTTGGGATAAGGAAGTACCAAGGAAAAGCAAGGAGGTAATGTATAAAGTGTATTATGTACCCATATTAACTTATGCAGCTGAGACTTGGACCCTGACAAGCAGGCAAGAGAGTAGAATCCAAGCCAGTGAAATGAAATTCCTAAGAAGTATGATAGGAAAGACAAGGAAAGACAGAGTGAGGAATGAAGATGTTAGGAAGGAAGTTGGGATGGGAAAACTAAATGAGAGAATTGAGAAGAATAAACTAAGGTGGTTTGGACATGTAAAGAGGATGGAGGAAAATAGAATACCAAGACAGATGCTGGAGGCGAAGTGCAAGGGTAAGAGACCAAGAGGAAGACCTAGAACAAGGTGGATGGATTCAGTGAAGAACGGCGTAAGAAAAAGAAATCTGGACTGGGACAAGATCGTGGAAGAAGAATGGTGGAAGGAAAGAGGAAAGTGGAGAAGTGCCATAAATACCCCGACCCGGCAGGAGCTGGATAAGGGGAAATGATGATGATGATGATGATGATTATGAAGAAAGGTTGTTATGTTTTTATTTCAACCAAATGATTATCGAACACTATTTATGTTTCAGTTACAGCCTCTGTGGCTTAGGCGGCAGCACGCCGGCCTCTCACCGCTGGGTCCGTGGTTCAAATCCCGGTCACTCCATGTGAGATCTGTGCTGGACAAAACGGAGGCAGACAGGTTTTTCTCCGGGTACTCCGGTTTTCCCTGTCAAAATTTCATTCCAGCAACACTCTCCACCATCATTTCATTTCATCTGTCATTCATTTAATCATTGCCCCAGAGGAGTGCGTCAGTCCTCGGCAGCCGGCTCAGTTCATATCCTCGCCGCTAGATGGGGGCTTCATTCAGTCCATTCCTGACCCGGTCGGAGCCTGGAAGCAGGTGGATTTACATTTCATTTACGTTTCAGTTAGAATTCCAAATTCTACATTCCCTAACTTAAGAAGGCAATCACTGAAAATTCGATAATCATAACACTCACCGGTTATTCGATACTTATGAAATTATACTGATACGTGACTAGGCTTGTACTGAATTGATAACTCTGCTCCATCTGTGAGGGTGAATGGGAACTACGATACGTTAGCACTCGTCTGGAGATTATCTTTGGTAAACTCAGGCATTGTGTTGCCTTTCTCCGCTACCAGATGGCGGGTAAACCACTTCCACTCTTGTATCGGTATGGTGGAGCGCTCCGTGTCAGCCGAAGGAACTAACATTTGCGAATTCCAGTGTCCAACATGGCCGTCTGAATCTTTGTTTACAATTTATAGTAATTGTAAAAATGGTGTTACGATATAATTGAACTATCGATCGACCTGGTAACTGTTTGTTACCCTTCGAGTGTGAGTGTTGGTGATGATTATTGTCTGAACCTCGACGAAGAAAGCCACACGATGTAAGGACTCTAAAAGTTGCTCCAAGAGGAGCAAAAAGGAAAAAAGGAAGATTGTAGTTTTACGTGACCGTGAATCTTGTGATTATGAGCCACGGGACCTCCTTTTTACGTGGAATCCGAACCACAGGACATGGCATTTCACTTCGAAAATCTCACATGCATTGACCGGGAATCGAACCCGGACCGCCTTGGTGAGAGGCATACAGCTAGACCGCTGAGCCACCACGCCCCTCCAAGAGGAGCCTAGCTGCGACTTGGCAAAGGTGATTGGCCTCGTGGCAGCTTAATTCTATTGAAAATGTAACCGACTTCGTGGGAGAGCTTAGCTTATTTTAATTTTAAAGGGGGGGATTTATTTAAATAATTTGTTTCGGCCAATCAAGGTATGTAATTTGAAAGTGTACTAAGTGATTGAATTTGTTGTGGAAGTAACTGGTATCTGCTCAGTTTGTATTATTTGTTGTGATTACTTTTGTGAAGTTGAGAGCTCGTTCTTCTATTTTTATTTAGTGCTGGAATTACCAGTTGAATTATGTCTCTTAGGTAAGTTGTGTTGTTGGTTAGAGTAACATCGAACAAAGTTGCGTAGTGTTAGTTATGACTACAATAATTCAGTTACTTATATTTTATTTTTATTGCATGTAATTGGTGAAGGTTTTTTTTTTTTGTCATACCCAGGCGTGCTGCCCTGTAGGTCAACTGACTTTCATTTTTGCGACTGTCCTATCCGAGTTTTATAACCTCTAAATTTATTTATTTATTAATTATTAACTTTATTTACTTTCCTCCCAGATAGGACATGTAGAATATTCCTTGGAATACTGTTTTATTACCATCTGAGTATGGTCTTTTCATCTTATATCATGGTTACCATGAGAACGTTTGGACATTGTTCTTGGCTATCATTATTAAAGTGATGTTTTTTTTTCTTCTTGCTAGAAGACAATCTTTTGGTATTTTGACTGAACCAGTCACACTGATAAATAGCTCCCATATTATCAACTTAACTATTATTTCTTCTTGATTTGGGGTCCTCCCTTGACTTTAATTTATTTGATAATGTGGTCTTCACCACCTTAAGGTAATTAATTATGTTACCATTTTTCTTTAATTGAATTATTAATTAACTTCATGGATTTTTCTGGTCTTCGTCTGGTTTGATACCAAACAAGTTTTAATTTCACATATGATTTTGTTTTAAATTTAGATTCTTCACTTAGGCCTATTCAAATCAAATTTTGTTAATCACAATGTCACGATAGGTCGCTTGTGAGCGCCGTAGGAGGGATCTATACTAATGAAACAATATACAGTATATGATGAGCAGTATCATGTTATTAAATTATAATAATTAAATGCCACTTAGTCGGCCACAGTGTGTGTTGGTAGTGCGCCTGCCTCTCACCTGGAGGCCCCGGTTTGTTTCCTGGCTCCATCAGGTATTTTAGAAACTGACGTAAGGGCTGGAATGGGTTGTATGTAGCCTCATGAGGACAATTGAGTAGCTGTCTGATCAGAGAGGTAGCACCCCGGTCACGGAAACTAAGATTAATGGCTGAGGGAACTTGTTGTGCTGACCACGAGTGACCCTGCAACCTGTAGGCCAAATGACGGAGCAGTAGTCGCTTGGTAGGCCAAGGCCCTTCATGGGCTATAGCACCACTGTTTTATTTTAATTTTAAATGCTAAAATGTTAACTGTAATATCACACATAATACAGTGGAATCTCGTTAGCACGTTCTCGGTTACGACGTTTTCCCGTTTAGCGCGATGATTTTCTCAAGTCCCAGTCCCAATTCTACAAAATACATGTTGATATATCACCTTAATACGTTTTCTATTCCCGCTTACGACGATCAAATTTCCGTTGTACTATTTGTAAGCGAACCTGATTTTATTCTTATTTCATTATAAAATTCGGCTTCTGGAAAACACGACGCGATATTGCCTCATATTCTCTGATAGTTATTGACAGTGTAGATGATTTCATTGTGTTTGACGGCGTAGAAGTGGCTATAGCTATGACGCAACACAGGTGACGTGTCACTCTCCCGCTGCCCTTTCTCAAGTCCCTATCCTACTAAATTCATGTTGATATATCCCCTTAATACGTTCTCTATTCCCGCTTACAACGATCAAATTTCCGTTGAACTATTTGTTAGTGAACCGTATTTTATTCTTATTTCATTAAAAAATTCGGCTTCTGGAAAACACGACGTGATATTGCCGCATATTCTCTGATAGTTATTGACAGTGTAGATGATTTTATTGTGTTTGACGGCGTAGAAGTGGCTATAGCTATGACGCAACACAGGTGACGTGTCTCTCTCCCGCTGCCCTCCACCCCTTTCCCTTTGTTTATTTCTCACGTAGGCGCATTATTGTCTTCGTATTCCGCACTATCGTCTTCTAGTTCTTAGTGTTCACGGCCAGTTATGACCTATTTTATTGCGTGTTTCATAATGGATAAGAAGAAAGTACGGCAGATAACTAATGATGAGAAGATGAAATACATTCGAGACGTGGAATGCAATCCTCACATGAAGCGTGTGGATATAGCGCGAAAGTGGAACATTCCTCCGTCTACACTGAACACGATTCTCGGCAAAAGGAAGGAAATCGAACGTGCATTTGAAGAAGGAATGAGCGGCAAAAGGAAACGTGTGCGAGAGGGACAGTTTCCTCAACTAGAAAGGGCTTTATTGAAGTGGTTCAAGCAAGCCCGTGCTTCAAACATATGCGTGCGCGGTCGCCGGTAACTGAGCCGTCACTGGCGGAGCGCGAGAGCGAGAATGTCCTTGCTAAGCAGAAATAAAGACCCTGTATTATACTGTAGTGTAGAGGTACAGTAATTCATTTTTATGTTATTTATTCCGTGTAAGTTACTGATAACCTATGTTTATGTCGTGACTGTAGTAGTGCATACAATCACTTACTAAGGTCGGCGATTTGACGTCCATATATACGCCGCGTTCTTTCTTATACGTTGTAAATGCAGTGTGGCGTTTTTCGGTAGTACGTTTTCCCGCATATGACGTCCAAATTTTTCAGTCCCTTAAAAAACGTACTAACGAGATTCCACTGTATTTATAATGAACCCATTTGCTACAAAACACTACTTGTAGACTTCTTAATGCTATAAACCACAAGCCCTTTTACCTTTTGTAACTGCCTTCTCGTCCTTGGTCATTGCTTGTGCCTTGTTCCAGTCCTTGTTGCTGAGGATGTCTGTAACCTTTCAATGAAGCAACTTCACAGTTTTAGGTTTTTGAGAGATTTCAGTGCACTTTGGTGGTGGCTATTGTTGTTTTCAGGGGCAGAATATTGAGATTTGTCGTTAGTGTACTTTCTTCCCATGATCAGCTTGAAGACTGACACATTGTGCTATGGGATGATTCAGTCAATATCTTTTTTTCCATGTTTCTATCTCTCTTTTCATGCCCAATAGCATTCATATGTTTACTTATTGAATTTTCTAAACGCAAATTATGCTTTTGAGTCGGTCAACACGATGGTACCCAATTGTATTGGGTGTTACCCTAAAAATTTAAAAAATTACATGAGATTTTAAAATTCACTTGGATGATTATTTTATATTATCGAGCAATCGCCATCAGAACCCTTACACTTAGGCAATTAAATCTATGTCTACAAATATGTGGGTGAAGATGTAGGTTCTGTCTGGGAGCATTCTGGGTTCTTGAATTTTCCGGAGTCTTTTCCTCCTGACTTTTTCCAATTTGTCCATGGTACCTTTCCTGTTCATCGGCAGCATCTCTGCTGTTTATAAGAACTGGGATCTGACTACAGTTCCATAGTGAATGATCTTGGCATTCTTCAAAATACACTTCTTGATGTATCAGTTTCATGACAGGTGATAGGTTGCATGGAAGCAGGGCCGGATTTAGATTTTATGCGCTCTTAGGCCCGTGGGGTTTTGCCGCCCCCTCTTCATACCATCGTGTAGGAGGGAAAATTTAGACCTCATAAAGGTCTTGTGAAGGTAATTTTTATTTTATTCTAATGTGTCGTGAAGTAAAATCAATTAAATAAATTAAAATACCGGTGAGAGAATCAACTGTTTCTAAATTTGTATATATAAACTATAAGATGTATAACACAATTTACACTCGCCAAATCAATACTTTACTTTACTAAAAAATACTATAGGTACATGTTTCGGAAACTTGATATGTTTCCTTCTTCAGCCCATATGTTGGTGTGAAACATCATATGACATCGAAATCCTAACCAAAAATAAGAATACAGTTCGTACTTTTTCTCTTGTTCTTCATTTGTTGAGCCTGTGTCATTAGACATATTAATGTCAACCATGGAATAAGCACTTATTATTTGAAGTGATGAATGAGTTACGTGAAACATTAAATATTTATTCCTTGTAAGGATGATTGGGTGTGGTGTCAAGAAATTTTTAACGTTTCACGTAACTCATTCATCACTTCAAATAATAAGTGCTTATTCCATGGTTGACATTAATATGTCTAATGACACAGGCTCAACAAATGAAGAACAAGAGAAAAAGTACGAACTGTATTCTTATTTTTGGTTAGGATTTCGATTTCATATGATGTTTCACTCCAACATATGGGCTGAAGAAGGAAACATATCAAGTTTCCGAAACATGTACCTATAGTATTTTTTAGTAAAGTAAAGTATTGATTTGGCGAGTGTAAATTGTGTTATACATCTTGTGAACATGGTCAATACGGAACCTGGAACGAGTGCGATTTATATAAACTATAAATAAATAGGCCAACGAGATATTAAAATAAGTTTAAACCATTTAAGACTCAATACCGTATTTGCTCGCATATATCTCGCACTTTTTTGACCGAAAATATGTGTGAAAATTTTCGGTGCGAGATATACGCGGGGAATGACCGTATTCTCGAAAGAAAAAAAAACACAAAATTTGCGATGTAACAGTAGGCCTACTTGCGCAACTGTTGTGGCGCGCTAATCGCTAATTCGAACGTGTTTCAAGGCGGTGAATTTTGCCAGCTTCCGCCAAAGACGCGACGAACGATGGACAGCGTGCTAACACGCACGCTGCGCCGTATGCTTGCACGCGGCCGAGCTCTGATGCGACGCAATGCGTAAAGACGAAATCATTGAGATTCGAGGAGACTGAACTGCGTTTCTCTGCGATGTAACAGTAGGCCTACTTCCGCAACTGACGTGGCGCGCTAATCGCTAATTCGAACGTGTCTCAAGGCGGGGAATTTAGTCAGCCGCGGCCGAAGACTCGGCGAACGATGTACAGCGTGCTAACATGCACGCTGCACCGTATGCTTGCACGCGGCTGAGCTCTGATGCGACGCAATGCGTAAAGACGAAATCATTGAGATTCGAGAAGACTTAACTGAGTTTCTCTGCGATGTAACAGTAGGCCTACTTGCGCTACTTACGAGCTAATCGCTAATTCGAACATGTCTCAAGGCGGTGAATTTAGCCTACCGCGGCCGAAGACTAACGATGTACAGCGTGCTAACACTCATGCAAGCATACGGCGCCTCGATCCCTAATCGGCTCGTATCGAAGTTCGGATCAACTCGTTGTTGCTCGCACCTCCTGTTAGTAACGCTTCGGGTAAGTTCCTGGACAATGACGACTGTTGTGGCGCGCTGAATCGAACGTGTTTCTACCTCAAGGTTGTTACTGTCATTTATATGATGGCGTCAGTAATAAATTGCGAGATATATGCGAGTACTTTTTTTTCCCTGAAATTTCAAATAAAAAAATGGGGTGCGAGATATACGCGAGCAAATACGGTTTATACTTACAGATATTCAGATATACACTACACAACCTACAACTATGCATAATGAATTATTCAAATTAAACTCATATTAATATTCAAGACTTAAATTTTCTCCTAATAAATCATAAAACATTCCTGTTCTAAAGCTGAAGTCGAAAAATCTGGTGTTGCAAAACATTTGTTGGAAAATGATAGCCACAATATAAATTGGAAAAGTGTCAACATTTAGGAAAGTTTAATTTAAATCATAAAATTATACGAAATTGGTTTAAAAGAAATCACAAGTAGTAAAGGTCTGTTTAGTCTATTTTTGAACTGTAAAAAGAACTTTTTGAAGTGCAACAAGATTAAAAAGGAGGGTATAACAAAACAATTTACGGATTAATTTTGCGCCCCTCAGAATGGTTCGCCCCTAGGCTGGGGTCTATGGGGCCTATTGGTAAATCCAGCCCTGCATGGAAGTGCCATCTCTAACATTTTAGTGAAATATTTGGTCTTGTTGTCTGAGTCTTTTCTTCACCGCTGTCTCATTTAAACATTGAATTGTTTGATTTCATTTACAGAGAAATATTAATGAGTTGTTAGTTGGTTAAAAATATTTTTATTTTAGGCTTAATATTGTGACACTTTAATTTATGTCAAAGAGCTACTGAATTGATTATACGTGGGTTGTAAATAAAGTAGAGGCAACGTAGACAGTACCGTACAAACTTATTATTGAACTGACATGGAAAATACATTTGCATCCCTTTTTAATATAATCACCAGCATAGCCCTATATCTTTTGCTAAATCTGTGGTAACCGGTTTATGCCATCAGCGAGGTTGTTTCAGTTGATCTCTCCGAGAATTGCCCTACTGCACAAGGCACTGATAGAATATCTGGAAACCTCCTGCTTCTAAATGGCTCTTTCAGTCGTGGAAACATGTCTTAGTCACAATGACTCATGTTAGGAGAATACGGAGGATGTTGAAATACTTCCCAATCCCATCTCTAGCAAGTCAGCCACTGCTCCTGCGACATGACAACAAGCATAATCATGCAAGATGAAAGGTAGATTGTCTCTCAAGTTATGTGGACGTTCGTGCCGCGTAACTAGACATAGATGTTGGTAGTACGCTGCATTGACATTTTAGTTTTATGGTATGGTATGGTTTATGATAACACCTTCACTGTCATGCCACCATCAGCATGACTTGCACTGTATAGGATTCATATTGTACTTTCTTTGAGCATGGTGATCCTTTGTGGTGCCACTCATTAGATTTAAGCTTCAGTTCGAAGTCCTATGCTTATCAAAGGCAGCAATACGTTGCAGGAATACCGTATTTGCTTGAATATAAATCACACTTTTGTGACCGAAAATAGGTGTGAAAAATTTCAGTGCGAGATGTAGGGTGGGGATTTGTGTGCGAAAGATTGTATTCCCAAAAAAAAAAAAAAAACAACAGAAAAACGCGTACAATTTGCATTGTTGAAACAAGGCTTTGTCACCGACGCCAATCTCTGTGCTACTCTCGTGTGCATCATTCTGGTCATCATCCCATACTGTATCAACCTGGCTTCCATCCAACCCATTTGCGACGCCCGTCTTCAAGAAGCTCTTTCCAACAATCTCCATCGACACCATAACCCATGCCCGCATAACCCAATCACACAAGATTTCTACTGACCGCCTCCTCTATTTTGTTTTGTGTCGTCAGCTTATGGTAACTAACAATACCAGATCTCGACGCATTTTAACCTCACAATTACTTATTTAGTGCTTCTGTGTGATTTTCACTTCTCCCCACACCAGGCACTTCAAATGGAAGATCTTGTTGAAGGAGGCCCTCCTCTACTCACCGTTTTGAGTACAAGAGAATTGGTTGCTGCCTACCTTCTGATAAGTGCCCCGGTTCTTTGCCGAAACAGAGGCCAAGGTCAGGCAAGTTGTAAACACTTGTGGAGTGGAAGGTGGACACTTAACCCCACAGGGTGGTAAAAGGAAGCACATAATAATTCAACCATCAAGGAAAATCAAAAGGTAACAAAAGAACAAAAATGTATTGAAAAATAAGTAACAAAATACAACACGTGGAACTCCAAAGAAACAGACATAATAAATAAATTACTAAAAACCCTCCTAGTGAAATAATGCTCCCACGTGGTCTGTCTTGAGTGTGCAACGGCCGCAGCATGGCAACCCCAAACAGATAAGGAAAAATCCCAAAGTATTATTTCTCGAGGATGAGAAACACAATAAAAGGCCCCAGCAATGGGCAGAAATTAATAGAGAAAGGCATCAGGCCTACAAGTAAGGACGGGAAACAAATTCTCAAGGCGGAAGCTACTCGCCATGAGGCGTCTTCTAATTTAAAGTACAACTCGAAATCCTCGAGGAAAAATGAGGAAATCCTTGAGCAGAACATGCTCACAAACCAAATCATAATGTAGCTATCAAGTGTATGAACAAATACACGTTAAATAAAATAATCAGAAAGGAATACAGAAATACTAAGGGCTAAAAGCTTGCCCTAGAGCTGAGAGCTCTTACAACTCATCCGTACCCGACCGCTGGCACTAAGGAAGTTATTGCCTCCGACTGACCAACAAAGAGTTCCGCCGTTAGCAATTGTTGACCACATAAGTCGACAATGTAAGTACATTGTCGCCTACAATTAACTATGCCCTCCAAAATACTTAGAATTATCGACCTAGCGAGAAAAGAAAATTACAGAAAATAACCCAAAACTAGAGTATCACATTGGTGTTAAACTTGAGATTATATAAGAAAATACGGGAACACGAGGCTTTACACAAGGGAGGCAAGCATCATGGCCATGTGCCCCACAACCAAACTACACTTCAAAACCTGTTTCCCGTCTGAAAAAAACTAAAGTCCAAATCTTCAGCATCGCACTCACGACGGCACTGTGAGTATTAAAGTTAATCAGAAATTAGAAATAATAAGTCCCTTCACAGTTCACACTACATCAAATCAGTTTACATGTATTACCTCTTGACCAGGCACAATGGCCTACCTCGCCAGCAACGGCAGGCCTCCGAAGAGCCTGCCACAATACGTCCTTATTGTCACATCTCTCAGCTTGGAATGGGACGCGTCTTGTGCTCTCGGCCAGCACATAACGGCTCGTGAAGGGAGCCGAAGACACTCGAAGTTAGACGAGCAGATCATAATGCCAACAGCGGCACAACGTAGAAACAGTACATTGCCTTTGAAAGACATTGCGAGCGTGCGATTAGGGGTGGCAGCATTTACATAAGTATTTACCCTCAGTTCACAGCGGAGTAAGAGGTTCATCATGAAGAAGGTTTAAATGTTCTCGATCTTACGAGATGTAGCCAACCTGAACAACATGGCGCCAACAAGCGGGAATTTCAAATATTGAGTTGGGCTCATATTTTCCCTCAGAATGCTGCTAGAAAAGCACTGGGAGAAGGGTAGAGACCTAACACTTGTATTTTTAGATCTTGAAAAAGCATTTGATAATGTCCCAAGAAAGACTATATGGGAATGCCTAAGAAAGAAAAACGTACCCGCGGGGCTAATCCAGAAAGTTAAAATGCTTTACAAAGGTTGCCACAGTTGTGTTCAGATAGGAAATGGTAATTCTGACTGGTTCCAAACAACTAAAGGAGTTCAACAGGGCAGTGCCCTCTCGCCATTACTTTTTATCACTGTAATGGATGAAGTTATGAAAGGAATAAAGCATAACAACAACACAGAAATCAGCGCATTTGCATTTGCAGATGATGTAGTATGGGGTAATACAGAGAAAGAAGTACAGGAGAGGTTGGCCACCTGGAATAACTGTCTAAAAGCACACGGATTAACAATAAACAAATCAAAAATGGTAGCGATGTCAGTCAACAGACAGAACAAGAAAGGAGAAATAAGGCTTGAAGGTACACAGCTTGAAACAGTAGACCAGTTTAACTATCTTGGGTGCATTATTTCAAGCAATAACAGGATACAGCATGAGATATATAGCCGAACCCAAAAAGCAACCCAGTTCTACCATCAAGTTCGGAACCTACTCTGGAACGAACAAGTCCCCTTGAGATCAAAACAGACGCTCTTTCAATCATACTTTACCCCCATAATAACATATGGCCTAGAAACCTGCCCAACAACCAGACAGATAGACAGCAAACTACAAGCTGCAGAAATGAAGTTTCTACGAACAATGGTACAAAAAACTAGGAGGGATAGGGTAAGAAATGAACAAATTAGGGAAGAAGCTGGAGTGTACCCAACTTTGAAAGAAAAAGTGACAAGGACCCGTTTGAGATGGTTTGGCCATGTCAAGCGAATGGCCGAGGAGAGGATAGCAAAACAAAGACTACACACAGATGTGGTTGGTAGAAGGCCGGTAGGAAGACCAAGGAAGAGATGGCTAGACCAGGTGAAGGAGGACATAGGAACAAGGGGAGTTAGCTGGGATAGAATCCTGAAAGAAGAATGGTACATGGACAGACGCAAGTGGAGGGCGCTCGTAAACTACACCCGGTCAACTGGAGTAGAAGACAGATGATGATGATGATGATGAGTTGGGTTTTCTTTATTATTATTTAGTCTTGTAGGATGGGTTGCCGGGTAATTGGCAGGAGCGAAAAACATTGTGTCGCCCGTCGGGCGGTACAATAAGGCCAGGAAGTCGAAGAGAGCTCGTTGGAGGCTATAGTATCGAAGAGCTATTGAATGCTCCACCTTTGAAGATGACAGTGTGTGTTAGGTTGTGGTGATACATTTGTCCTCGTCTTTCTCCCCTGCCTGAACCTGCCTGCCATTGTATTTGTTCTCTTGTATGGCAAGACTGGGTAGTCTTGTTATAAATCTTATTTCTTCTGTTTTGATCTTGCATTTGCTCAATGCTTCTTGATTATAAATAATATTTCTCTATTTTAGTCAATGGTGGAATTACCAGAAATTCTCTTCCAAGAAGAGACCGACAGTTTTGACTCTACCACAAGACTTTCTTTTCTCAGTATCTTGGCTCAGCTGAATAACAAAGCAGGTTAGTGTTATTAGCTTGTAACTGTTAGTATGTTCTCTCGTGGATGTGCACTGATTTTCTGTCTGTTGTAGTGCTGACCAAGGCACTGTGCCACATCACGGAGGTGGTGTCGGGCCCATTGGTCACGGCCCTCGAGCAGCGGCGAGCCAACAACAAGAAGCGCTGCCAGGAGCTAGTTGTTGAGAGAGATTCTTTGCTCTCCGTCTAAGACATTCTCTTCCTTTTAGCAAACTATTTTTGTAAGATAAGCATGACTGTGAATATTCCTTAATGTGAATATAATAAAATTATTGCTCTTAATTGGTACGAGTGTTGATTCATAAGTTATGGAAACTCTTTTTTATCTCCTGAAATTGTACCAACACTGAAAATATTATGTTTGAAAAAATGCAACTTGTATATTTTTATGCTGCCAGCAGATGGGGCATTAATACACTATCCTGGACATGATTATGCTCCCAATGTCAGTTGTTTAGTGACGGTAGTGTTTAATGTAAGTAACCTTGTTTAAATAATTGGGGATGTGAAGTCTTAATTCCAATTCCCTGTTCTTAGCCCATGTGATTTCAATCTCATTCCTGAAGTGAAATGTGATGGCTCATCACATGATAATCTTCCATCGGTCTACCTCACCCTTCCTGTGAATCGAAGCCCTGTTTTGGTGTGTCTCCTGGTCCCTAACTACAATTCGGGGAGCCAAAATTATTTCTATTAGACAGAATAAATGTAATTGCGCATTTCCTGATTTCGCTCCTGGACATGAAACCTACTTGAATTTAAACACCCTGTGCCAGTGTTCTTCTGTGTTCCAGAATGTTCTACCTGTTGACTGTATCTGCATCTTATATTCTGAGCTGCAACTAGTAGGCCAGGCGACAGGTAGTTCAATAAGGAATTAATTAGTGGAAAGCTGGAAATTGCTTTAATCGCTTTATTTGGACCCAGATATTACTCTCCCAAGTTTTCCCCCTCGGGCGAAGTCGGCGTTGGCCCTTCTGGCCCTATGAAGGTACCATTTTTCGTTCTTTTGCAAATATCTCCCATGCCATCAACTTTATCAACAAAATACCTATTATAAAAAATAATCTAGAGTAAATTTCCTACAAAAATGTTCCCTACGTTTTGTCTCTAATGTGAACCGTTACGATGGTACGACCATTCAAAGTGGAGCCCTTTTTGATTCTTGCGGAAAATCTATGGAAATGATATGCCATATCAAAGTTTCTTCATGTTATAAATATTTGTCAGCATTCCAGGTGCACAAGCTGTTAACTTGTTACAAGTATAACGGCTTTTCTATGTATACAGCTGTGGCATAGTGCCTACCATTAGTATTATTATTGCGTAGTATTAGCATAAAATCACTCTTTTCCACGCCACCTGGCGGTAGAGTAAATGGCGCGTTTCTTTTAAAGCGGTGTACCCAGGAGGCCTAATCCACTGTTTTAATGTCAAAGTTAGTCGATTATAAACAGTTTTGATGAAGACTGGTAGTCTTGATCGTCTGCCTTAATTTCTCCGTCATCGCTTTCATCGTCTGTATCGGTACATTTGTCTGCAGTCACAGGGAGCTCAAGATTAACATCGATGTTTCCGTCACAATCATCCATATCATCTTCCTCGGCAGCATTTGTACATGACCGTCCCATACAATTCATGCAGATTCTGGAGCATCGGAGGCCCGTTTTCCTGCAACCACACGCTGCGTTACATCCTTTCGAACATTTGCAGAACACTGTGTTTAGAAGCGTTTGTGGCGCCGGATCCCTCGTCGTAGGTATGGGAGCCAAACCACATTGAGAATTTTTCCAGCCCCAATCCAGTGGATTTGTATAATTCCCATACCATGTTTGGATTTGATGGTGTGTTCTTAACCTTTTCGCTGCTGAATTGTTACAGTGTTAGCGCACCCTCTGTGCTGGATTCTTTTAGGCAACCACTTTCACACAGAAATTCACCAATTTGAACATAAAATACAAGTGGTAACTGAAAATCATCATCATCATCTTGAGCAGTTTCCAACCGCTGGTCGGGTCTGCTTGGAACATAAGCCTCTCCATCGTTTCCTGTCCATCCACCATCTCTCGTCATTTACTGTGTCCCAGCACACTCCTCTTTCCTCCACACTCTTCTTAACTCCTTTTGTCCATCTGTCCCTTGGTCTTCCCCTTGGCCTTAAAACAACAATTATCATCATCATCATCCTTCCCGTCATTTCCATTCCAAACATCTTCTTCGGTATCCTCTCCTCTTGCATCCTCCTCACATGTCCATACCATTGTAGCCTAGATCGCTCTATTCTATTTTGCAATGGTTCCTCTCTTACCATCTCCCTGACTCTCTCATTCCTTACTCTGTCCATTCTTGTCACTCCTACCCTACTCCTCTGGAACTTCATCTCCACTGCTCGTATTTTATTCTTGTCCCTTTCCTTCATCACCCATGTTTCTGAACCATATGTCAAAATTGGCACAAAGTAGGTCTTGTAGATGATTCCTTTACATTTTTGTGGTACATCTTTATTCCATATCATACCCCTAACACTCTTGAAAAATCCATCTGCGCACCTTCCCCGCTCATTTATTTCCATCCTATTGCCTCCCTTTTCTTCAATTATGCTTCCCAAGTACTTGAAGCATTCTACTTTCTGCAACTGCTGTCCTCCAAGTGTTATGCCCATATCCAGTCTGTTCTTCTTCCTCGTTGTGATGACCACTTCACTCTTTTGTGCTGAGAACTTCATCCCATATGATAACACTACCTTCTCCCACTCATCTAATTGCTCTTGTACTTCTTCCTCATCCTCTCCCCATACCAGAAGGTCATCAGCAAACAACATTGCCTTCATTTTCCTTTCCCCAATGCTATTTACCACTTTTCGTATGATTTCATCCATCACCACTATAAATAACAGGGGTGAGAGGGCACTTCCCTGTTTCAGACCACTCTCCAGTTGAAACCATTCCGTTCTCTCTCTTCCCACCTTTACACAGCTTTTGCTTCCCTCGTACATTGCTTTCACTCTTGCCACTGTCTCCTTGTTCACTGCTTTTGCTCTCATTGCTTCCCATACCTTGTTTCTATTAATACTATCATATGCTTTCTCAATATCCAAGAAGGTCATCACCAGATCTTTCCCATATTCATAATGGTGTTCTTGTAGCTGTCTTACTGCAAAGATGAGGTCAACTGTTGACCTTCCTGGCCTGAATCCATACTGTTCTTCCCTCAGCCCATCTTCAACTTCTGTCCGAATTCTTCTCTCCAGTACCTTCTCAAATATTTTGGCGCAGTGGCACATGAGTGTAAAAAAATAATTTAAAATAATTTACTCACCAGTGTGTTCATAAAGTATTGGCCACGGTTGATGTTTGGGGTCCAGGGTTCGATTCCACATGAGTTGGTGAAATTTTGTCCAGTAGAAAAAAAATTAAAATTATAATTTACACCGTAGACTATGCTCACTAAATGCACGCACTATATACATCCCATACACACACACTTCCCAACAGAAACATTAAATTAAACGCACGATATCACTAAATAAACACCCGAATCCAATATTACCTCAAAGCAGAAATATCTAAAATAATTCTAACACGCACATTATCCTATACCTAAACTTTCGCAAAAAAAAAAAAAAAAAGCCTTGCTTCAACTAAATAGGCTATACAATTTATCTATACTAATAATTGAACACTAAATATGTGCAAAGATAAAGTTTACGCTTCTAAACATTCTAATAATTCCTGCGTGAGTGGTAGTCTTCAAAGCAAGGTACGACACAGAGTGCAACACCACATTGTTGACACATGTATCGGGACTCTTTCCTCTTCCTTTCCCTCCTGACAGTATTGCTACATACATGGCAGTGACGAGTTGGGTTAGATTTCTTATCAGTTGGCGGAACTAAGCAGGGAAAATGTCTTTCAGTTAGTCGAAGAACTGGATCCGTAGATGTCGCAGATGGTCTTCCAGGAGTTGATTTTCTGGGGTTGTGGTATCTCTCCAAAATCTGTCTTATAATTTGAAGCTGAAATTCTGCCAATGAAGGACGCTTACCTGATGATAGACAGTATAGGGCATATGAATTTAGAAGTGCTAAGTCCAAAATATGAAAGAATAATTTCTTGTACCACTTGATACTTTTACGCACGCTATGGAGTGAACTAAGGAGCATGTCTACCTTTTCGACAGACCCCATGTTCATGTTATATTCAATGACGGCCTGAGGCTTCAAGTTAGATGCTCCAGACTTGCGATCCTTTTTCCCAGTCACTTCAAATATATTTTTGTGCATGGTTGTAAGCACGAACACATCCCTCCTATCACGCCACTTGAGTGCCATCATCCAATTCCCCTCTTCCCAATTTAGTTCCCAGTGCAGGCATTCCTTTCCTGTTCTTTCGCACTGTTCCACATGCATTGGTAGCTCGGTCATGAAGCAAAGAAAACAGCTGTGGGCCAGTGTACCAGTTATCGACAAATAAGCTATGGCCTTTATCTAAATAATCATGTAGAAGTGTTGTAACAACTGCACCAGAAATACCGAGTTTATAGGGGTCTGTAATTTCTGTTGATGAGCCATTATAAGAGATAAAATCTAAAATATAACCAGTTTTACAGTCACAGAGAACAAACAGTTTGATGCCGAAACGATGGCGCTTGGTTTTTATATACTGCTTGAAAGCAAGACGTCCCTTGAACAAAACTAGGCTTTCATCAACACACAAGTTAGCAAATGGGGTGAGATAGGTTTTGAATGTTTTCCAGAAGTGGTCAATAATGAATCGAATTTTGTTCAGACTGTCAGTTTTCTTTGGGTTTTCATTGTCGGTGAAGTGGAGCATACTGAGTAAAATTAGATATCTATCACGAGACATAACTTGCTGAAAAATTGGGGCATGCAGAAGGGGATCACTGGACCAATGTTCCTGAATAGACAGATGTTTATTTCGAACCATCAGCAGCGTCACTGCTATTAGCACAAAAATCTCCTTATAATTGGTATCAACCCATTTCCTGAGCCTGGAATGTTGACTGGGTGGCTTAGCGTCAACAGTCTGTTTATGAAACTTGTTTGTTTCGTCCGCTACCTTTGTCAACACCTCTTCATTGACAAATAACTCGAAATAATCTATTTCGTGGGATTCAGGGGTCAAATTAGTATTTGTCATACCTGGGTTTGGCACTTGGAATGCATGCACGTTTGGCGCGAACTCGTCCTCGGACCACGTGGGTAGGCCTAGGTCAGGTTCATTTCTTCCCCTCTCTATCGGAATATCTTCAACACTATCACTGTCACTTCCAAACAGTTCCCTAATATCCCCATCGTCACTTCCGACACTATCTAAATCCACATCAGACTCAATCTCCTCTAAAAGCGTAAGAATTTGCTCCGGACGCATAATGCGTGCGCTAGATGCAGCCATTACACCTACACGATGTTTATAACTGTGTGACGAAAGAAAAACATTTTTCCCGCAACGTTACAAGTGTGTATTTAAGGAACTAAGTGGTTGAAAATGTAGCTAACAGATGGCGTAAGTATACACGACATTTACAAAGCAGATCGAGTATACTCGATCGCAGCACTGACGGACCGCTTGAGGCAGATCGAGTATACTCGACCGCAGCAGTGAAGCGGTTAAAGAGTGCTCACGTGCCGCTGATTCGGTGGGAGGTAAGCTTGCGAGATTAAATCGATGTTTGCTTCGAGATTTTGCAAACAGTTGGAACTGCAACTCATTCAGGGTATTTCCCGTGGTTTTGTTGTCATAAAGCCTACCCAAAACCAACTAGCCCGCTTTGTCAATTTCATCGGGGTTTGCGTTCACGTCTCGGAAAACCCTAACAGCTGTTTGCAGTTCCTCATTACTCTTCAGCAGTGTTATGAATTTCATTTTGCCCTGCCAGTGAAACGAAGACGTTGTATCGCACCCACTAAACGCATGCAAAAAGAGGATTTTTTTTTTGCACACACGGCGGGAGATTGAAACTTGTTGTGCAAAATAGTTGTTGTTTGGTTGAACCCTTTGCCGGGTTTCATAAAATACAATTCCGGGGAGGGTGGCACACGAGCCGCCAAGATGACCAGGATATCTAAATCTTCAGCCACTATAATGACCGAATTGTCTGGCCGAGATCACTCGAGTGCGGTGGTAACGATGAGCACATCGGCATCTTCTGGAGCGTGTCTGGTTTCGATTCCTTCGCTTTCGAATTTGATGAGCAACAAGTCGATCAATCTTCGTTTGTTTGTGTCATTAGACAAAAATTTTGCTTGTGGCATAGGTGCCGTCATGGACTCATAAAAAAAAAAAAAAAAAAAAAAAAAAACATTGGCAGCATCATGCTTGTGCGATCATGGAAGACGTTCAGCGGACTTGGTACTGCGAGCTGCTGGGTCGTCAGGATACCCATCGAAAATAATGACACTGTTTTTGAAGCATCTTTTAACGTAATTCACATATTTGGCACTAATGTCGACAAAATTATCGGTTTGGTGCCAAATTACACGGTGCAGAAGATATCCTCCGTCGAGAACATGATGTAGGTCCTCAAATGTGGGCTCACCGGTAACAGGATGGAATAATTTATAGAACACAGACTTTTGGGTCTTACGCATTCCCGCTTCATCAAGGATCGCAACCGGATACGGAGCTAGTTGAAACTGGAAATATTGTTTCAATTGTGCATCGGATTTCTTTGCAAGGCAAATGCGTTGGAAAATCACAAGAGGATCCGTGTTGCGGATTTTTATTTTCTACTTTACCGCGCGGAGAGGCATCACGAGACTGTGGTTGCCAGCTTTATGGGAGGCCGAGCGCGGCAAGCTAGCTGCATCTGTACACATTGTTGCCACGCCCTCGGTGAGAAAGTAATGAAGTCTGCATGAAAAATGTACTGAATCAGAACTGAATGTACTCACTGACCATTTTTTATTGATACTTGTAACAAGTTAACAGCTTGTGCACCTGTATGGAATGCTGACAAATATTTATAACATGTAAAAACTTTGATATGGCATATCATTTCCATAGATTTCCCGCAAGAATCAAAAAGGGGTCCACTTTGAATGGTCGTAGCATCGTAACGGTTCACATTAGAGACAAAAGGTAGGGAACAATTTTGTAGTAAATTTACTCTAGATTATTTTTTATAATAGATATTTTGTTGATAAAGTTGATGGTATGGGAGATAC
The DNA here is from genome assembly GCA_946902985.2 of Meconema thalassinum. Taxonomy (NCBI): domain Eukaryota; kingdom Metazoa; phylum Arthropoda; class Insecta; order Orthoptera; family Tettigoniidae; genus Meconema; species Meconema thalassinum. Next base: position 186,983,019 of record OX336393.1, read on the forward strand.
TTGCAAAAAAACAAAACGTGGTACCTTCTTAGGGCCAGAAGGACCAACGCCGGCTTCGCTCGGGGGGGGGGGGGGACTTGGGTGAGTAATATCTGAGTCCAAATAAAGCGATTAAAGCAATTTCCAGCTTTCCACTAATTAATTCCTTATTGAGGCTTTTTTTCCGACCTTTCGCCTGGCCTATAGGGGAATCCTAAAACATTTTTTGAATTCGAAAATTTTAAATTAAAAAATACGCCCTGCTCAGGCCTTCCTGGCTTGAGAATTGGCCTAAATAATATTGTCAATTATATCCGTGAGCTGTTTGTTGGTATCATACCTACTTAAACTTGTATGCAAAGCCTTGTTTTGCGGAGTGAAACTGGAGAATTAGTTGGCTATCCTACTGGCATACACGGGAAATAAACTACTGGTGAGACATTAAAATTCATGAAATGCATGATATACCCTCATTTCACCTCTTTAAAAACTGATTTTTGCAAAACATGTCGTCTGTAGCCAGGAGGAAACCTTCTAGGAGAGTCTTAGTTCTGTTATGCCAAGAACAAGTCGTGCATAAGTACTGCTGTGCCCGGGTCTGATCTGTGATGCCTGGGCTGCTGGGCAGCTGAGACAGGGCTGTTGATCTTCTGTGCGATGTATGAGAGTTTAGAACCTAATGTTAAATATTTTTATTATTATTTATTTATCGTATGGCTTTTAGTGCCGGGAGTGTCCGAGGACATGTTCGGCTAACCTGAGTCTGTAGCTGCTTCCAGCGGACACCCTTAGGGTGAGCTACAAGTTCCGTTCAATTTCAAGTAGTTCCAACTTTCGCTACCAGATATCAATGATACCTAGTGGTGAAGGTTGGAACTTTGATAGAGCGTTCTGACGAAATCTAACCTAACAATTTAGCTTCACACAAGTTTAGTCTGTGGAAGGATCTTTTACATGCCATAAATCTATGACATGGGACGCCGGCTTTACTTCCCTTCCGAAGGAAGGCATACTGAAGGATTTTTAACGCTCTTAAAAAATCCGACGACTTCGGCCGGGTTTGAACCCTCTCCTTGGCTACAGCAGTTCAGCATGCTACCAACTATGCCACCGAAGCCGCTAATGTTAAGTATGATAAATGTGGAAGATTTGACTTGAATAGTTGTTTCAACGGAGATTCATAAAGACAAAACTGTGAGTGGTTGTACTATGGGTAGGGACCCTGACTTTTCGCGTGACGTTATTTCACGAAATCTTTGTGAAATGAACACAAACCTGTCAATTCCGTCATAGACCACTAAATTTGAAAAATATTTCAAAAATAATAATAATCTGTATTGCAGCCAAGTGGCCATATTGCTGTAAGTGCACTTAAAAGTACATAACATATTATTAATCTTATGGCATACATCATTTTAAAATACACTGAACAAAGGTATAATATCTACAATGATACAAATGATAAGCTGCATAATGATCACAAATATTTACAAGGTTATAGACATACTGTTGATGCAGTCTTATCGCCTCTGGGGTAACATCCAGGAAGCCTGAGAAATCACCAGAGTAGGAGCTCAGATGACACTTTAACAATGTGAGGAACTGTCTATTTTGGCAATCTGCACGTGCATGATGGTGATGTGATTTTTCCCCATTTGAAAAGTAGATCACCACACCTGCCGTGGTTGGTCCGTATCCTGTTAAGTCTTGACCACGTTTTGCGAGGAAGATCTAATTTGCGGGACTTACTGTTGATATGAAAGAAACCTTGGAGCTGCAGTGGTACATTGTTACACCATTCTTGTGTCCAAGCCGGTTTGAGAAGAAAATTATGCTCTCTGAGACTGCTGTCTGTTCTCATTGGTGGTCGTCTGGATCGGAGCCTGTTGATTTCTAACCTACTAATGTCCTTGTGGATCGGCAGATGTTGATTTAAGGAAATTTTCTTGTATTCTCTCATAAGAGCATTTTTCCTTCTGAGGTGAGGGGGGAGGAATGAGGCTCAGGGCTGGCAACTAGAATTTGGGGATGGACTTTATAGTCTCAGTTATAATTTGCATGGTCTGATTTAATTGCGCATTAACCGAACAGGGGAACAATATTCTGCAGTAGAATACACTAGGTCTAGAGCAGATGATCTGAGGGTGGAAGCTGTTGATCCCCAGGTAGTATCGCACAGCTTTTGAAGTATATTATTTCTCGATCTTATCTTAGCTACTGTCTTTGCCAGATGTCTGAAAGATAGTGTTCAGTCAAAGGTGACTCCAAGGTAGTTTGGATGTTTGTTGTAGGTTATCCGATTACCTTCAAAGTTGATATTCAGCTCGCGGTTGGCTAAGACATTACTTAGATGGAAACATGATGTCGCAGTATAGCTAGATCTGCGGTCGATGTTTCTTCAGTGCTCTCCATGTGTTTGTGCTTAGTAGGTAATGTCCAGTCATCAGCATAACCAAACTTGCTCGATTGTGTATCAGGAATGTCAGCTGTATACAAGTTGAACAATAATGGAGGTAGGCCATTATTAAGCACCCTATGTTTGCTATGTTTGTCTCCTATGATGACCTGAATGTTCTACCAGTCAGCATATTATTGATGAGTTGTGGGAGTTCTTTTACATGGTATCACACAAAGTAGCTTGTACATGGTACCTTGTCTTCAGACAGTGTTGTAGGCTGCAGTCAAGTCAATAAATACAGCAGAAGTCTTGTGATTCTTCTGATAGCCACCTTCTATGAAGGTTGTCAGTGAGAGTACTTGATCAGAGCAACTGTGGTCTGGTCGGAAACCTGCTTGCTCAACAGGAATATGCTATATTATGTCCGAACTTATTCTGTTGTAAAGAATTATCTCAAGTACAGCATACTCAGGAGAGCAATAGGTCGATAGCTTTTTGGGCTGTCAATAGGTTTGCCTGGTTTTAAGATGGCAATGATCTTCGTATGTTTCATGAGTAGAGTGATAAAGCCTGTTTTTAGAATATTTGAGAAGAACTGTGCTAACCATGTTCTAGCATATTTACCGCAGTGCATCAGAAATTCAGAGTGAATGCCCTCAAATCCTGGTGCTTTGTTAGGCTTCAAATCTTGCAGAGCCTTTGGGATAGCTTCTGGGGTGAATGGGAAAGAATAGGATCTGTCCTCTGGTTACTCCGTTTTCAAGACTTTGAGTTCTTGCTTAATTTCAGCAGTGTGGTGACGATCGATAGGTGACTTAGAAGTTGAGGCAATGTGAGAGACAACTTTGTTTGGATTGATGTATGTATTTCTAGATATTATTCGATTTTTACCTCCTAATTTACGCAGCAAGGACCATGCCTTTCTGGTTGATCATTTGAAGTCAAGATTTTCAACCGTTTATTCACATTTCTGTCGGAGAGTAGTTTCGAGGCTGTGTAGCAGTTCATCAGCTATTTCTTGATCTGTCTGTCTGACTGTCGGTCATCAGCCCGAAGGCTGGTTGGATCTTCAAAAAGTACCACCGTTAGGTTATGTGGGTAGATACCCACAAAATCCCAGGACAGTGGTTTATTGATGCATACCAGGCAAGAAGAGGAGTGAGGTAGTTTGCCATTGCTTTCCTCACCGAGTCACAACAGCAGTACTAACCCTATGAGTAGAACATTTCACAGCATCCACATGCACTCACTGTGCCCTGAATGTCATTACTAAGCACCACCCATACTTCAGTAGCTTCCATATACAGTAATCACATATAATCACATATAATCTCCAGATGAGAGAAAGTCTCTGTACAATTTTTCACTGTGTTAAGACCATTCAGGAATGTATTGTTTTCGATATCCTCTAGGGATGAATTTCTTTCCTGTGGAGATTACTGCACCCACAAATCTCTCATAGTTCTTGCTTGTAGGGGGAATCCATCCCAAGTTTTTCAGAAAAACCAGCCCAATTAGCCTTTTGAAAGTTCCAGCATGGACGAGGTATGGAATTAACCAATGGGATTTTCATACTACTTCAAGTGTCGCTGGTTGATGTTGGCTATTTGGAAACTCAGGGATAACTCGACGTAAGGTTGCAAGTGGTAACAGGTTGTTATCTGATGTTACAAAACGGAGATCGGGATTGTACTCCTCTGTTTCCAGGCAGGTGATGTAAATGTGCCCCAATCTTTGACGTCAAATATAAGTTGAAAATTATTTGTGGTATGTTGCAGATCTTATGGTGGAAGCCATGTACAGCCAGTCTAGTCACCACATGTTTCATCTCGTACAATGTTGTGTTGAAGTCCATCCGTATCTCTTCTCTTTTATTCTGTCGGTCGTGGAGCAGTTTCCTGTATCTCTCGGTAGACAGCAATAGCAGAAACGTCCTCAGATCTTCAATTAGGAATGTCTCTTTCGCTAATTCATATACAACGCGTGATCCAGTACTCTTCGATACTCCTAGGGCTCTTTTGAGTATTCTGGCTTTTACTTTTTCTATTTCTTCTAGTTGTTTGTAGCCGAGAAATTCCCATATGAGCTCCAATCCATACGACTGGCTGCGTGGCTCGGTGGTAACATTCTCGCTTGTTGGGCCCAAGGTTGCAGGTACGTATTCTGGCACAGTCAGCTGCCATTTGAGGGTGCACAAATGCGAGGGAGCCATGCCTGTAGATTTACTGGCACGTTAAAGACCGGATGACCTTTCGGCAGACTTCTGGAAGTTACAGGAATTAAAAGAACCTGCAATAAACTGGCTGACCAACTTTTTCAATGCCATAGTTGGCTCTGGTTCTGTTCCCAGTGATTGGACTACAAGCATCACTGTGCCTATCTTTAAGCAAAAAGGTAACCCAGCAGAATGTGCAAATTACCGTCCGATTCGCCTCCTGTCTCACACAATGAAGATCTTTGTGAGAATCCTTGATCGACGACTGCATGAAAGCGTCAGCATTACTACCAACCAGTGCGGCTACGTCAAGGGTGCTGGAACAACCAATGCAGTCTTCGCTGCCATAATGCTCATTGAAAAGCACCGAGAGAAACAACAGCCACTGCACATTGCCTTCCTTGATCTTGAAAAGGCTTTCGACCGTGTTCCACATCGGTGATCTGGTATGCACTTCGTGACCATGTGGTACCTGAAATACTTATCAATTCGATCAAGTTGTTATACACGAACACTACAAGTCGTGTACGTTGCACTCTCGGCATCTCGGAGAGCTTTGCAGTGAAAGTCGGTGTACACCATGGCTCTGCACTGTCCCCATTGCTTTTTGTCCTTGTCATGGACACGATCACACGGGACCTGCAAAGGAGTGTCCCTTGCAGACGATGTTGCACTTGCTGATACCACTAGAAGAGGATTGCAGTGTAAAGTTGAAGAGTGGAACATCCGTCTCTCACAATTCGGTCTTAGACTTAACAAAGAGAAGACTGAATACCTGGAAACCATCCGAAGCAATGGCTCCATCCAAGTTGATGGAGATACCTTAACGAAGACCGTAAACTTCAGGTATCTAGGATCTTGCCTGCAGACTGATGGTGGGATAGCTGATGAAGTGCGAAGTAGGATAAAGGCAGTGTGGATGAGATGCAGGGAAGTCACATGCGTACTCTGTGACAAAAGGAAGCCACTACGTTTGAAGTCCAAACCATACCGCACAGTAGTACGTCCTGTTGCTTTATACGGTGTTGAATTTCAACCGGCCGATAAAGATACTGAGCGCCAATTACACAAGATGGAAATGCGAATGCTCTGTTGGTCCATGGGCATCACACTCCTGCATCATGTCAAAAATGACACAGTTCGCCAGCAAATGGGCATCGCACCCATCACTGAGAAGGCACGGGAAAAGCGTCTCCAATGGTATGGTCATGTCCTGTGTGCTGCACCTGGAACAGTTGCCAATTTCACCCACTCATTTCAAATTAATGGGCAACGTCCACGTGGACGTCCAAAGCAGCGCTGGCATGAAACAGTAAATGCTGATATGAAGAGACTCAACTTAACACCACAAGATGCCCAAGATCGTACAAAATGGCGAGGCAAGATCAAATTAGCGGACCCTGCACCAGCAGGAAAATGCTAGGAAGATGAAGAAGATTCAATTCCTTGCCATGGCATATTACATGGTTCTGGGATGGTCTGCCTCCATTCTGTTTTGTCCTCATTTATTTTAAGTTCATTTCTGGCTGCTCGGTTTCTTAATATGTGTAGACTACTGCCTTCTGAAGGTCATGTAGGCTATCTCTTCTGAAACAATGGCCACATCATCCGCATATATGTATAATTTCAAAATGAAGTCACAAAATAACGCGAAATAATATAGTTTCGAAAAATTATTCGCAAAATTTTAAATTTTTAAAATTTCTCCGTCTCCTAAGTTTGCGACCGCCTTCATCCCACGTTATTTCAAAATTCTGTTATATATATAGAATTTTCCCTCGAACTTTGATTCCATCGGATATCTCTCTATATATAAGAATGAAAGTTTATCTGTTTTTTCTGAATTTCTACGGAAATTTGCGTTATTTACGCGTTTCATACTGTTTTATGACGGATGCGCGCGAAAATAAATTTTTTGTCTGTCTGTGGACAAAGTGGTTGTTCCCTTATAACTCGAGAACGGCTGGGTGGATCAACGTAAAATTTGGTATAGATATCCTTCAGAGGCACGACACTAATCATTGATGTAACTCTTCTCTGTACCTCTCGTAAAAGGGGGCCTATCCCCTTAAAATACTTGCTGAAATAGGCGTAGAAGGGCGAGACAAAGCTCATTTTCAGCCCCTCGATGTGAGATACGAAACTCACCACATTTTAAGGCCCTAAAACCAACAGTTTTTGAGATATTCCCAGAAAATTAATTTCATTTAATACAATAATGAACGAAAGCAAGCCGGTAACCATGGCTACAGAAACTCACAGGTTCATGTATTGCTGTAAGACACAATACAATTCCATACAAGATGTACGGTATAACACAATTTACACTCGCCAAATCAATACTTTACTTTACTAAAAATACTATAGGTACATGTTTCGGAAACTTGATATGTTTCCTTCTTCAGCCCATATGTTGGTGTGAAACATCATATGACATCGAAATCCTAACCAAAAATGAAAATACAGTTCGTACTTTTTCTCTTGTTCTTCATTTGTTGAGCCTGTGTCATTAGACATATTAATGTCAACCATGGAATAAGCACTTATTATTTGAAGTGATGAATGAGTTACGTGAAACGTTAAATATTTATTCCTTGTAAGGATGATTGGGTGTGGTGTCAAGAAATTTTGATCAAGTCAGTATATATGTAGGAATTAATCTATTACGGCGGCGGTTGAGGAGGCAGTTTTCTTTTTTTGTTATTTAAATGATCTGCTAATGTATCAAATAATACGTTAGTCTCAAAGTTAATCTCGTTCAGATTATTGCATTCATTAGATCTCTGATAAGTGTTGATATGAATATTTTCCAAAACATTCATATAGCTGCCTTTCGATGCGTAATGCAAAATTTTGACATTATTTATGTCCGTGAACTTATGTCCCGTTTGTTCCATATGTACCGCCATGGCTGAGAACTTCCTGTGCTTTATGGCCGAAACATGCTCAGCATAACGAGTGCGTATGCTCCTACCTGTTTGTCCCGCGTAGTTTGATTTGCAAAAATTACATCTGAGCTCATAAATTCCCGATTTTAAATGTTTATCAATACTGTTAACTTTATTTGTGTTAAAAAATTTGTTGAAGTTTGAATTATTTGTTTTAAAGGCGATGCTCATATTGTGTTTCTTGAGGATATTGGTTACTGTGTACACACTTCGATCCACGTAGGTGAAGGTAGCAAAAGTCTTCTTAGATGGTTGACATTAATATGTCTAATGACACAGGCTCAACAAATGAAGAACAAGAGAAAAAGTATGAACTGTATTTTTATTTTTGGTTAGGATTTCGATGTCATATGATGTTTCACACCAACATATGGGCTGAAGAAGGAAACATATCAAGTTTCCGAAACATGTACCTATAGTATTTTTAGTAAAGTATTGATTTGGCGAGTGTAAATTTTGTTATGCATCTCGTAAACATGGTCAATACGGAACCTGGAACGAGTGCGGTTTATACAATTCCATTTATTACATTACTGAGATAGTTTGCAAACGGCTATATATAACGGAACCAAATTAAGCTGTAAAATTCATCAACACATATCATGCGCTTAAGGGGGACAAGGGGTACTCTAGAATTTTTTCACGCAATTTATACATGCTGGTGTGGTATGGAAGGTCTATTATATCCCTATCCTTATATTGTTATATTATAATTATTATTATAATAATTATTATTATTACACTACGGAAAGGAAGACCCCAAAGGTCTGGAAAAAGGGAATAATTGTCCCGATCTTCAAGAAAGGTAGTAGAACAGAATGCAGAAACTCGGTGAATAACACTGATGAGTCATTGTGCAAAGATGTTTGAGAAAATTTTGGAAAGGAGAATTAGGACAAGGATAGAAGGAGGGATGAGGGAAGAACAGCATGGCTTCAGAGCAGGAAGGTCCACAGTGGATTTGATTTTTGCTGTAAGGCAGTTACAAGAACAGCACTATGAGTATGGAACAGATCTACTGATGGCCTTCCTGGACATTGAGAATGCATATGACAGTGTATGCAGAAACAAAGTATGGAAGTCCCTGGAGGATAGAGGAGTAGAAAAATGGACTATAAGGAGGATAAAGGAGATGTACAAGGGAAGTGTGAGCTGTGTGAAAGTGGGAGGAGAGAGATCGGACTGGTTGGAACAGAGAAACGGCCTGAAACAAGGAAGTGCACTGTCACCGTTACTTTTCATTGTGGTGATGGATGACATAATGACCCGAGTGGCACAAGTAATTGGGGAAGGAAAGATGAAAGCAATGGTGTTAGCGGATGATATGATGATTTGGGGAAACAAAGAGGATGAGGTACAGGAACAGTTGGACGTGTGGGAAGGAATAATACAAGAATATGGGATGAAATTTAGCATAAATAAGAGTGAGATGGTGATCACAACAAGGAAGAAGGAAAGAACCACAACGGGAATAACAATTGGTGGGGTTCAAGATAATGGAAGAAACGATAGAGAAAAATGAGCGGGAGAGACAGGAAGAAGCATTCCGGAGGAGTGTGAGAAGCATGTTATGGAGCAAGGATGTCCCTCGGAACAGAAAAAAGATTATATATCGGACGTACTATGTCCCTATCCTGACGTATGCTTCGGAGACCTGGGCTATGAAAGGAAGGGAGAAGAGCTAAATACAGGCCAGTGAGATGAGGTTCTTGAGAAGCAGTATTGGAGCTACAAAGATGGACAGAATAAGAAATGAGAGGACCAGAGAATTAATAAAGGAGGAACCATTACAGGATGGTACAGAGAAATCTAGACTTAGATGGTATGGACATGTAAAACGAATGGAGGATAAAAGGGTACCCAGGAGGATACACGAGACGAAGTGGGAAGGAAAGAGACCCGAGAGGAAGACCGAGAGACAGGTGGCTGAAGGGGATGGAAGAAAGCGTGAAGAAGAGAGGAGAAGACTGGACAGGGGTGGAGGCTGAGAGATGATGGGAAGACAGAAGACGTTGGAGAGGCCTGTGTTCCAAACAGACCCGGTCAGTGGCTGGAAACGTGGAAACTGTGCAAGATGATGATGATGATGATACTACGGCCTACAACGACAGGACAAAGCTCATTTTCAGCCCCTTGGTGTCAGAAAAAACCTCGGGGCCCCTAAACAGCCGTAAAGGATCCCCGAAAACTACATTTTAATGCTCTAAAACCAAGAGTTTCTGAGATATTCCCAGAAAACTAATTTCATTTAATAAACTAATGTAGGAATGCAAGCCTGTAACCATGACAACAGTGTCTCAAAAAGGTACATCCAACTTTCCATCTATTTCTGCAAGAAGTAATGCCACTCCATTTATTAAATTTCTGTGAAAGTTTGCAAATGGCTATAAGGTTATCACGGAACCAACAAAAACTGTAAAATTCATCAATGCGCTTAAGGGGGTCAAGGGGTACCCTCGATTTTTTCACAAGACTTAAACGTGCGATGTGTCGTACAGAAGGTCTATTATATCTCAAACAGCAACATTATTTTCAAAAATTCCTGAATTGAAATAGTTTATTTTTTTGCTTTTAGGATTTGGGCCATTGGAGGCTAAAAAACCTGAATTTTCATGCACCACAAGCCTTTATAATTTATTAAAGGGATCTTCCTCTGTATACGCGCTTGACACAACAATGAGGGTCAGTTTTTATGTGACGTGTATTGCGTTTCATCTACGAGGTTTTCAATTTTATTTTCACGTCAGGAAGTACACGTTAGGTAAATTAGTTCCAGAGCATATTTCAACTATTCATTTATCTTTGTCGACAAACAGGTTCCAAGCCCCTAACCATTGCAACAGTAGCTCAATTGATTACGTCTGGTTATTAATACCGAAGACCGTTCGAAGAATGGGTACTTCTGCTAGTACTGTATAATGCTTATCTCGAAAAAATTTATAATAGCCAATTCGAAATTCGCTATCTCATGGTATTATTCATACAATTTTACCCGAATAATTCGTAATATTCGATACAGACTTCGATCGTTCATCCGCCAAAATGACTTCCACAAGACGATCGGTGGACCACATGACTTGATGGCGGGAATTTCGTCAAACAGATCAAGATCGGCGCCCGTTGCGCAAAACAATGATAATTTTCCTTGCCCGACTGGGAATTTATGATCACGGGGACTGCGGGAATCTTATCACAGGAGAGAGCACCGATCACTAAACATCCCGAAACCTACACGCTACTTTTCCCTATCCCCGACAGTGAACTTAAAAACGTATGGAGAGCGAGAAAAGCGTCAACCCACTCAAAATCGGCTTTGACAGCGGAGCATCGCGTTACTCATTCTCTTTGTGATCCATTGCGTTACTCATTCTCCTAGTTAATCACCACGAACTCGCAACCACAGTATAGGGACAGCGAGAATTACGTCAGACCACTTACGAGCTGCGCCGACCTGGCTATGCATGATTGCGAGTTTTAACCATGCCCAACCTCGAACTTGCGACTGCTGCTCAGCAAGGATAGCGGGAATATCGTTGTACAGCCGAGAACGTCGGCGATTGCTTAACATCACGGTACACAGAACTACGCGGCTTCGGTGGCGTAGTCGGTAGCATGCTGAGCTTCTATGCCCAAGATAGCGGGTTCAAACCCGGCCGAAGCCGACGGATTTTTTAAGAGCGTTAAAAATCCCTCAGTATGCCTTCCTTCGGAGGGGAAGTAAAGCCGGCGGTCCCATGTCATAGATTTATGGCATGTTAAAGAACTTTCCACTAATTACACCTGTGTGAAACTAAATTGTATAGGTTAGGAATGTAAACAACGCTCTTAGGTTGCTACGTTCGTTGCCAAGAGCCGACTGCGGTGGCGTCTAGTAGCTAAGTTCTGAATTAGTCCTAGTAGTCGTTGACGGTGGCGTTTGGTGGCAAAAGTAGGAACTACTTGAAATTAAATGTCTGCAGTCCTCACTTGAATTGAAAACAGATAACACACACTAATACAGTCATCACAATTAACACCGGTTATCAGACAGATTCTACACACACCCAAAGTACACGGGGCTACATGACCGCGTTGTCGCAGCCCCTAAACTAAGGAACCAACCAACCAACACAGAACTACAGATCACGACATTTCTCCACATCCGACGATGAGGAGACCGGTATTTTTTGTTAAACGAACAGCAAGCGGCGCCTATTACATGACAAAGCGATATTTTCCCGTGCCCGGTTTCAAGGACAGCGGGAATCTCGTCAAATGACCAAGAGTAGCACCGATTGCGTAAATCGCTGTTTCTCCGTGTTATACCATGAAGACTTGGGGAATTTAGTCAAACGGCCGAGGGCAACCCCGATCGTGGAAAATCTCGACATTTCTCCGTATTTGAACGCGAAGATAAAATTCTATGCCGATCACCAAACGTTGCGATATTGCTCCGTACTCTACTGCGAAGATAAAGGAAATCAGGTCACCAGCAGAGCAACATCTGGGTAATAATAACTTCTTGTACACAACACGACATACTATAGAGCATCCAGCGTTTAGAAAAGACTGTGGGTATTATGGGCTTTTACTTTTAACGGACCTCCCCCCCCCCCCCCACACACACACACTGGTTTTGTTACCTCACCTTTTATCATGAAGGAACTCTGAACATATATATTTTTCGTCATAATAGCTTCCTACAATTATCTGGCAATTGATTACATTTGTTATTGCATACAAGTATTGTTTATATTACGTCTTAGTAATTTAACAATTTTCGAGGTTAGCACGCTGGAAAGAAGAGCCTCGTCCTGTGCTGCATGCTCGCCCGGAGTGGAGCATGTGCTCAGTTCCGTCGGCAACATAAGTTCTGAAGCACTATCTGTCAATGGTGTTATTGTTGTGTGTCTGTTTATTTTCTGTTCGAATGAGGGTTGCCGACAGTTGGGTTCGAACCCACTAGCTCCCGAAGGAAAGTTCGCTGCTGCGCGCCTCTAACCGCACGGCTAACTCACTACACTATTACAAATATGAATCTAAACAAAACAAGAATAAAATTGAAATAAACTAAATTATAGCCTAACTGATAACAAACAAAAAATGTGATGATCAATAGTATTGTTAACCTCGTCAGCATACAGTACATCCGCGAAGGAAGGAAGGGTTGTGCTCTCGACATCTGTCAATCAGTAATGCGTCATATCACAACGAAATGAATGTCGTTATTGGTTCTCTTCGCGTACGGTATCCTTAATACTGGTCTAATTTGTTAACGCCTGCAAAACTGCTCCTTCCTGGGCGTGTTCTATTTCAGGTAGCTGCTGGGGTTGTGTTGCCTCGCTAACTTATGAAAGCGCAGTACTCGAAGCGGGTGAACATAACGTATGACGTCAGTAAGTAGTGTGTTTTGGGGGGTTCTACACCCACCGCCACCGCTCCACCGCTGGAATACTAAAATGGCAATATCTCGCGAACCAATCAGGCTAGAGACTTGTACGAGGTGTCATTGAACTCGAGCTAACATCCCCTTTCCATTGGATAACATATTTCCACCCCAAAATAAAACCTACCCCTACTAGGGGGTGAAATTGTATTTTTTTTTAGAAAATCTCGCTTTCCAAGTGCAACATGTGAGAGTTTGAATGTCAATATGGAATTAAACGTTGTTCTACATAAAGTGTATGTGTTCGGTGGAAAGCCACTGTGAATTAACATGCTTGTTTTCCGTTTTTTACACACATGCCCACTCATAGGTTTTGTAAGAGGGCGGGCTTTTTAAAGATGGTGGCTGTAGTGTAACCTAACCTAACCCAACCCACGAGGGGTGATCAAAACGTTTTCCAAGTGGTGCTTGTCGATAGGCAAAATGATAAACAAAGAGGGGCATGTTAGGCCTTGAGGGGAGAGCCCCTGTTATTGTTGATGAGCCCCTGTGGTCGGGCCCCTGTTGATGGGTTATTGTTGACAGGTCATTGTTGACGGGTCATTGTTGACAGGTCCTTGTGGACAAGTCCTTGTTGACAGGTCCTTGTGGACAAGTCCTTGTGGACGAGTCCTTGTGGACAGGTCCTTGTTGACAGGTCCTTGTGGACAGGTCCTTGTTTACAGGTCCTTGTGGACGAGTCCTTGTGGACGAGTCCCTTTGGCCTGATCCCTTTGGACCGGCCCCTTTGGAGTGACCCATGAATTTATTCAAATTATATCAAAGGGCTTAACTGACGGAATAATAAGGCTAGGAATTTGTATGAGGTATTGTAGGATTAGGGATGAAGCCCCCTTTTAGAATGTATTTTTGAAATTTTGACAAAGGGCCTAACCACACTTTTGTTAATATCTCGTGAACCTATCATGCTAGTGACTTGTATGAGGGGTCCTAGCAATTGGGGCGATGTTCACCTTTGGGGGTGAAACAATTCCCCCACTCCCAAATTGAAAAATCGATATCTTGGAAACTGAGAATCCTAAAATTATGTGTGATAGCTTTAAAAATAGGTCATAAGATACGATTTTACCACGATAGGTCATTTGACCCCTAAAATAGTAAATAGTAATGTTACAGGGAAAAAAAGCGGTTAAACACATAAAAATGATAAATGAACCTAAGATCTTTTGTTTTTGATGAAAAATAGTAGGGGGTGAAAACTACCCCAAAATTGAAAAATCGATATCTTGGAAACTAAGAAACCTAAAATTAGGTGTGATAGCTCAAAAAATTAGACATTTAATACTCTTTTACCATGATTGGTCATTTTACCCCTAAAACAATGCATGTAGATTTTACAGGAAAAAAGGGGGACCAATAATCAGATTTGGACACATGAGGTGTTATAAGACTCAGGGTGACAATCTCTTCTTGAATTTATTATTTATTTTTTGAAATTTTGACAAAGGGCCTAACCACACATTTTGAACATTTAGATTTTTAAATTTTTGAATTAATTTTAATATATTTTTTTTAGTAGAGAGAGAGACAGTACCGGTTGTGTTTAAACGAGCATGTCGCCGATCTCTGTGGCCATGTTCAATGGATGAATCAATATTTTGTGAAGCATTTTGTTTTAAGAATATTTTTATGATTTTTCCTATGATGCATGCATTTATTTAAATATCCCAAAATGGCAAGGCTACTGATTTGAGTTTTATAAACTAATAATGGGATTTGGACTCATAAGGTGTCCTATAACTTGACATGACGCTTTCTTTATATGGCTTATGAATTTTCCCAAAAAAAGATTGAAAACAACAAGGCCATGGGCTTTTGTTTCTCTTAATATATTGCAAACCCATAATGTTAGATGTTTATGGTGAGTAATGAAACATAGCTATGTAGAGAAATAATTATTGTAGGCTTCACGTATGGTGACTGACAAGTCTTTGACCATTGAAACTTGTTTTTAAACCTGACCGCAGTACATAGGGAGTATAGGTTTCAGGCATGACATGACACGGTGTGTACAAAATCCAATTTATCGATTCAAGAATTAAGAGTAGACTAACTTTAATTGATTAGTTAAAGAGGGTAGCTAAGAAAACAAGATGGTGATTACACTGAACCAAACCGAACCAATACAATCCTTTTTGAATGTATAATGTTACTTGCTAACCATTTTGTGTTGCAGTGGCAAGCACTTTTGGCTCTTGCACTAGAGGCCTTAACTCGATTTAACTTTAAGGCTTAGAACGAACCAAACTAAGAAATATGGTTATAGTGGTGCAGTGGTTAAGCTGTTATCCTTTGACTAAGGTAGACCAGGGTTTGATTTTAGATTAATACTCATGTCAAAACCATATAAAAAAAGCAGGGTTAATGTTTTAAGACTGATTACACTTGTATATTTTTTCAAATTATTACATGGATTGCAAATACAAAGGCGGACTTGGTTCAATATACAGTTAATGCAAGTAAGATTTTTTATTTGTTTTTTATTTTAGACTTTAGATGTTATAATTTACATTTTACATTTTAGATTGTACGAAAAGATTAAACCATAATGTCATGACTTTAAATTTTCGGTAACTAATTATTAAAGAAAAACATATAAGGATTTGTATTACTTGGAATTATGTTTTCTATACTATATTTTATTTTGATTTTAGATTTTATAAATTTGATATTGGATTTTAGATTTTAGGTAAAGACCAAACTAATATTGACTATTCATTAGACACTGGTATGTAGATAGAAAGATGATTAGACTATATGTTTAGATGAATTTTTAGGTGTTGACTGGCCTTGCAATAAGAATTGACTAACCAGACTACCAACTACTACCAACGAAATACTTTGGCGACTATGCTTGTTATTGACCAGTGAGTAGGGTTTTAGAAAAACTGTTTGCTATTTTGGGTTATATACAACAAATGCATAGACCTACTGAGCGACTATGTTTGATAAACAAGACATTATACCAGAGATGATTAGGATTCTTATGTAGATCAGGCAAGGAAAGCATTTCTACAGAATTTGTTGACATTGAATATATATTTTGATATTAGGATGTCATTTTTGAAGACCTTTGTCTGGAGAGTGACGCTCTATGAAAGGGAAACTTGGACTATTGGTGTAGCAGAAAAGTGGAGAGTTGAAGTGTTTGAAATGTGATGTTACAGGAGAATGATGAAGATTAGATGGGTAAATAAGGTTACAAACAAAGAGGTATTAAGACAAGTGGGAGAGGAGAGATGTTTTTAGCGACAGCTAATGAAGTAAATCGATAGGTTGGTAGGACACATACACCCAGGAATAGCAAGCTTAGTTATGGAAGAACGGGTTGAGGACAAGAACTGTAGGGGTGGTTCAAGGATGTAGAGTGTGGTAGCTATATAGAGATGAAACGATCAGCTCGGGACAGGGAGTCATGGAGATCTGTATTAAAGCAGTCAAAAGGCTGAAGACTCAAACAACATGTAGAGCTTACCAAAATAATGTTGTGTAAAGGTACATACTAGTCAACAAACATTAATGCATTACTAAGACCCATGACACGATACCTGAGAGCTTTTCTAAAATTATTTTAAGATGCCTTTAACCCTATATTAAACACCTAGTTCTCAAGACTCATAACTACAATGTAATGAAAAACAACAACAACAACAACAACAAAACATTTAAAAACGAGCAAGTGGTTGAGTCAATGTACACTGGAAAATGTTGTAAACACTCAAGTGCACAAAACAAATTACACTATTAACTGTCAGGTTGATCGAGTGGTTAAGGCGTTTGACTTATGTTCACATTTTCAATACAAGAATGCAAGGATTTGAACCCCTTACCTGACATAACTATTGCTTTAACATAGCTTAGCGATACTGTATTAGTAGATAGAGTGTATTGTTTAAGCCCACTCTCTCCTTCTAAACATAGCTGGAGACTGTCAGTGGTTAACAATTGCATTAATAGTGGGAGGATGTAGTGATAGTAATTAAGAAAAAGCAGACAATAACCATAAAATATTTTTATTAAATTCATTTTATAATAGATACACACTCAATACAACTCTCTCTATTTACCATTGTTTGATATAGATTTTTTAAACACAACGCTTGTTGTAGATCCTTTTATAACTTTCTCCAGGTACTCTTGTTCTTAAAAACTGGGGAAGTCGCAGTGGTTTTATAGACATAAAACCCTCATCCTTTTCTTTTTCATCATCATCATCAACGTCAAAAACCAATTCCCGACTACACAATCCTCCTTATTTACCTTAATACAGCCGAAATGAAACCATTTCTCACTTAGTGCAATTTTGCATACGTCCCCCTTAAATTGCATTTTGTGACGATTTTGAATCTAAATTACATTTTGTAAGTATTTTCTATCTAAATTGCTATTTGTAAATATTGTCAATTCAAATAAAAGTACAGTAAGTATGTAGTTAGTTTTAGTTGTAAGTAGGTAGTTAGTTTGTCTATTAGATATATGTCATTGTTCTATTATGCTGTGGTGTGTGAGTGTGTCTGGTAGCAGTTGCATTGTTTATTAGTTATAGTTCATTGTTTCAGTAGACTGTGTTGTGTGAGGGTGCATGTGAGTGTGCCTGTTGACAGAATGTTTTAGTGGTAGTATTTGTTGTTGGTGGAACTTATGTTTTTCGTTAGTAGAGTTTTGGTATTTAATTGTTAGTACGGTAGAAGGTTAGTATTTTTGTTAGTAGAATTGCTCTTTACTTATTCTGAAAGGGAGTAGCAGCCTTTCAGAATAAATCAATTCTTTACTAGTCTTATAGACGGTTAAGATATTGATAATATAAGCCAATAATGGCTACACTGCGCCCTGCTGCACGGCTGAAAGCAACGGGAAACTACAGCCGTATGCTATTCCCGAGGATATGCACCTCTCTATGCATAATTACATGTGATGATGGCCTCCTCCCTTGTAAAATTTCAATCCGGAGGTAAACTAGTCCCCCGTTCGGATCTCCGGGTGGGGACTACTCGAGAGGGGGTTAACATCACAGAAGTGACAAAGAGGAAATCTGACATTCTACGGATCGGAGCGTGGAATGTTAGAAGTCTGCTAGGAAGTGGAAGGTTAGAAAACTTAGAAAGGGAAATGGATAGGTTGAGGTTGGATTTGGTTGGGATTAGTGAAATGCGCTGGCAGGAAGAACAGGACTTTTGGTCAGGAGACTATAGGGTCATTAGCACTAAATCAAACAATGGCCAAGCAGGGGTTGGCCTCATATTGAGTAGGAAACTTGGACAGCGGGTGGAATATTATGAGCAATATAGTGAACGGATTATTGTAGCAAAAATCAATACAAAACCTACCTGCACTACAGTGGTACAAGGCTATATGCCTACCAGTCAAGCTGATGATGAGGATGTTGAAAAGGTCTACGAAGAAATAGACGAAATTCTGAGGTATATCAAGGGTGATGAAAATGTTATAGTAATGGGAGATTGGAATGCTGTGGTAGGAAAAGGGAGAGAAGGGAAGATAGTAGGAGATTTCGGATTAGGTGAAAGGAATGATCGAGGAAGCAGGCTGGTTGAATTCTGCACCGAGCATGAATTGGTCATAGCTAACACCTTATTCAATAACCACAATAGAAGAATATACACATGGATGAGACCAGGAGATACAGGGCGTTACCAAATCGACTTCATTATGGTCAAGCAGAGGTTTCGAAACCAGATTTTGGATTGTAAAACATATCCTGGTGCTGACATAAACTCTGATCACAATCTGGTTGTAATGAAATGCAGATTAAAGTTGAAGAAACTGAAGAAAAGTCAAAAGCCAAAAAGGTGGGCAATAGACAGGCTGAAAGAGAAGGATGTAAACGAAAGATTCAAGAAGAGTATAAAGGAAGGACTAATGAAAAACCCTAAACAAACTTCAATTGCAGACAAATGGGCACTTTTGAAGAATGAAATAACAAAATCCGCAGAAGAAAACATTGGTAGGAAAGAAAGAATAGGTAGAAAACCGTGGATCACTCAGGATATACTAGAATTGATGGATGAAAGGCGGAAACACAAGAATCTAAGAGATGAAAAGGGGAAAGCAGAATACAGACGTCTGAGAAATGAGGTTAACAAGAAGTGCAAGGAAGCGAAAGAAGAATGGTTGAAAGAGAAATGTGCAGGTATAGAAAATTGTCTGAAATTAGGAAAAGTAGACACAGCTTATCGAAGGATTAAGAATACTTTTGGGGAAAAGAAGACTAAGTGCTGTAATATTAAGGACACAAATGGAAAGCCTCTAACAGATAGGGAAGAAAAGGTTGAGAGATGGAAAGCTTACATAGAGAGTTTGTATAAGGGAAAGGAGATTGAGAATCATGTAATGGAAAGGGAGGAGGAAATTGATGAGGATGCGAAAGGAGATTTAATATTGAGATCAGAATTTGATAGAGCTTTGGAAGACTTAAGCAGGAACAAAGCACCAGGCATAGATGATATACCGATTGAGTTGCTACGCTGCATAGGAGATGAAGGTCTGATCAGGTTATTTCACTTGGTGTGTAGGATTTATGAGACAGGTGAGGTACCCCCTGATTTCAAGAAGAATGTAATCATCCCTATACCAAAGAAAGTGGGAGCTGACAGATGTGAAGATTACCGTACAATCAGCTTGATTACTCATGCTTCAAAGATCCTGTCTAGAATAATTTACAAGAGGATTGAAAGCCAGATAGAAACGGAGTTGGGTGAAGACCAGTTTGGTTTCAGGAGAAATGTAGGAACAAGGGAAGCTGTACTAAGTCTTAGGCTGATTTTAGAAGGTAGAATAAGGAAAGATAAGAGAACGTTCATGGCTTTTGTAGACTTAGAAAAGGCTTTTGATAACGTTGATTGGACTAAATTGTTTGACATTTTGAAATCAATTGGAATAAAGTACAGGGATAGGAGGGTGATATACAATCTGTACAGAAACCAGACAGCAGTCATTCGAGTTGAAGGACATGAGAGAGAAGCTGGTATTCAGAAAGGTGTAAGGCAAGGCTGCAACTTATCACCCATACTTTTCAATCTTTACATTGAACAAGCAATGAAGGAAATTAGGGAAAAATTTAAAGTGGGAGTGAAGATTCAAGGAGAAATAATTTCAACTCTGAGATTTGCTGATGACATAGTCATCTTGGCAGACAAGCCTGAGGATTTGAATGAGTTTTTGAATGGTATGGACTCCGTCTTACAGAAAGAATTCATGATGAAAATTAATAAATGTAAAACAAAAATACTGGAATGCAGCCGAAATAAATCAGAAACCTCTATGGAGATCAAATTGGCAGGTGAAAAGCTGAAGGAAGTAGGATACTTCTGTTACTTAGGAAGCAGAATAACCAGTGATGGACGAAGCAAAGAGGATATTAAAAGTAGGTTGGCTCAGGCAAAGAAAGCATTTCTACAAAAAAGGAATCTGCTGACATCGAATATAGATTTAGGTATTAGGAAGTCATTTTTGAAAGCCTTTGTCTGGAGCGTGGCGCTCTATGGAAGTGAAACTTGGACTATTGGTGCAGCAGAAAAGAGGAGAATTGAAGCATTTGAAATGTGGTGTTACAGGAGAATGATGAAGATCAGATGGGTAGATAGGGTTACAAACAAAGAGGTATTAAGACGAGTGGGAGAGGAGAGATGTTTCTGGCGACTGCTAATGAAGAGAAGAGATAGGTTGGTAGGACACATACTAAGACACCCAGGAATAGCAAGCTTAGTTATGGAAGGAAGGGTCGAGGACAAAAACTGTAGGGGTAGACCAAGGTTAGAATATGTTAAACAGATTGCCTCCGATGTAGGGTGTCGGAGCTATGTAGAGATGAAACGATTAGCTCAGGACAGGGAGGCATGGAGAGCTGCATCAAACCAGTCAAAAGACTGAAGACTCAAACAACAACATCATCATCATCATCATCATCATCATCATCATCATCTTCATTATGAATATTATCATCAAAATTATGATAGTCATTGTCACCATCATTATCATCATCATCATCAGCCTCAACATCACTAGAACAATCCAATTCTTCTTGTTCCTTTTCCACAGGAACTTCCTTTAAAGTCTGCGTTGCTTTTGATAGTGTTAAGGGTTTCTTAGACGTTGACAACTGTCCTAACATGACTTTTTGAGGACATGATAAGTGATTTTGAACAAACACTGCACTATCTTGAGCAGCAATATTTTTTTCTTGGACTTGCTTTTTTACCTTGGTTAGAGTATTTTGTCCATTTAAATGTGTATTATTTTGAGATTCACAATGATGCTGGTTTGAAGTAAGTACGTTGGAGTCTTTTGTTTTAATCATTCCTCGACACTTTTTAGATCGTTGTTTTGAACATCGCCAAATAACAGTTCCATTTTTATTGGTTGTTTTTACAATATATGTATATCCTTTATAGTAGGCACATGGCTTACCATGGCTGGTTGTTGAGACTTCCATATTAACTAATACACATTAATTTAATTTTAGTAAAGTCACTTTAGTAATAATAACAGTAAAATAAATGAAGTGGATTGATATTTTTTAAAGGTGGAATTTTCAAAGTATTGTCAAGAATAATAATCACATGAACAAATTTTAGACTACAAGTGATTTACACACACATTGCTCAATGTCAAGATTTATACTGAACACAATTTATAGTGATTATGATTTTTATTGACTGTAATTGATAGTAGCCATGGTTAGTAGAGGCAATGTATACTGGGTGCGTTTTATAGCACGCTTAATTTATAGTAGGTACGATTAGTAGACGCGTTTGATACTGGGCGCGTTTTATACTGATTATGATTTATACTGAGCGCGATTTTTAATATAAGCGATTTTTACCAGCTGTAATTGATAGCAGTTCATACTCAATGCAATTGATAGTAGGCGTAATTGATGGTAGGTGCAATTGGTAGTTGGCGCAATTGATAGTAGGCGCGATTGGTAGTAGGCGCGATTGGTAGTAGGCGCGATTGTTAGTAGGCGCAATTGACAGTAGGCGCGATTGGTAGTGGACGTAATTGCTTGTAGGCGCTATTGATAATAGGTGCAATTGACAGTAGGCGAAATTAGTAGTAGGCGTGATTGGTAGTAGTTGCAATTGATAGTAGGTGCAATTAATAGGCGCGATTGGTAGTGGACGTGATTGATAGTAGGCGCTATTGATAGTAGGTTCAATTGACAGTAGGCGCGATTGATAGTAGGCGCGATTAGTAGTAGGCGCGATTGGTAGTAGGCGCAATTGGTATTAGACGCGATTGATAGTAGGCGCGATTGGTAGAGGACGTAATTGATAGAGGCGCTATTGATAGTAGGTGCGATTTATAGTAGGCGCGATTGGTAGCAGGCGCGATTGATAGTAGGTTCAATTGACAGTAGGCGCGATTGATAGTAGGCGCGATTGGTAGTAGACGCAATTACTAGTAGGCGCGATTGGTAGTAGGCGCAATTGATAGTAGGCGCAATTCACAGTAGGCGCGATTGGTAGTGGGCGTAATTGCTAGTAGGCGCTATTGATAGTAGGTGCAATTGGCAGTAGGCGCAATTAGGGCGCAATTGACAGCAGGCACTATTAGTAGACGCGATTGATAGTAGGCGCGATTGGTAGTGGACGTAATTGATAGTAGGCGCTATTGATAGTAGGTGCGATTGATAGTAGACGCGATTGATAGTAGGCGCGATTGGTAGTAGACGCGATTGATAGCAGGCGCTATTAGTAGACGCGATTGATAGTAGCCGCGATTGGTAGTGGACGTAATTGATAGTAGGCGCAATTGATAGTAGGTGCGATTGATAATAGGCGCGATTGATAGTAGGCGCGATTGGTAGTAGGCGCGATTGATATGAGGCGCAATAAATATTAGGCGCGATCAGTAAGCGCGATTGATAGTAGGCGTAATTGATAGTAGACGCGATTGATAGTAGGCGTGATTGGTAGACCTTGAGGTGATAACCCCTTTTGATTGATCCCTGTTGATTTGTCCCCTTTGGACTGGTCCCTGTTGACTAGCCCCTGTTGACCAGCCCCTTTGGATGGGTCCTTTATGAAGGGAGTCATTTTTGACGGGTCCCTGTGGACGGGCCCATGCATTTATCCAAATTATGTCAAAGTCACTTAACCTAACCTTGTCACATGACCTGTTCTACAAGTTTAGACTTGCTTTGAGACTAGCTATGACGTCACAGATGAATGGCGGTGGGAGGCTGGACATTACTTTTATTACACAAAAACATTCTCCTTAAAGTGAGAGGAAAAGTGGGTGCAAGAGTGGCTGCAAGAATGGGTGCAAAAGTGGGTGCAAACGTCAGTGTAAAAGTGGGTTCAAAAGTGGTTGCAAGAGTGGGTGCAAAAGTGGGTGCAAAAGTGGGTGCAAAGATGGGTGCAAAAGTCAGTGTAAAGGTCAGTGTAAAAGGGAGTGCAAAAGTGGGTGTAAAAGTGGGTGCAAAATTGGGTGCAAAAGTGAGTGTAAAAGTGAATGTAAAAGCGGGTGCAAAAGTGGGTGCAGTTTATAGTAGGCACGATTTTTACTAGAATGTGTTTGAGTAAATGTAATTTCTAAACCCAAGTAGTGAGTAGTCAGTTGGTTTTGATCTATGCAAGCGTAAACATGTCTCATACACTGATGATGGATACTCAAGGCTTTAAGGTCAACGAAAACAAGTACAGTATATATTTAAAGAGGTGGCTATTATTGATTGCACAACAGTGAATCTATTTTTGAAATTTTGACAAAGGGCCTAAGTGCACTTTTGTTAATATCTCGAGAACCAATCAGACTAGGGCATTGTATGAGGTATTGTTGGACTTTTCGCTGAAGACTGCTGGTAAACACCTATGTTCCCACGGCCTTTTTAAAGATGGCGGCTGACCCACGAGGGGTGATTAAAAAGTATTCCAAGCGGCGCTTGTCGATATGCAAACCAATAATCAAAGAGGGGTATGACAGACCTTGAGGCGATAACCCCTTTTGATTGATCCCTGTTGATTTGCCCCTTTGGACTGGTCCCTGTTGACTAGCCCCTTTGGACGGGTCCTTTTTGAAGGGAGTCATTTTTGATGGGCCCCTGCTGACGGGTCACTGTGGACGGATCCCTGTTGACAGGTCCTTTTGACTAATCCCTTTGGACCGGTCCATTTGGACTGGTCCCTATGGGTTGGCCATGCATTTATCCAAATTATGTCAAAGGGACCGGTCCAAAGGGATTAGTCAAAAGGACCTGTCAACAGGCACCCGTCCACAGAGATTCGTCCACAGTGACCCGTCAGCAGGGGCCCATCGAAAATGACTCCCTTCAAAAAGGACCCGTCCAAAGGGGCTAGTCAACAGGGACCAGTCCAAAGGGGCAAATCAACAGGGATCAATCAAAAGTGGTTATCGCCTCAAGGTCTGTCATACCCCTCTTTGATTATTGGTTTGCATATCGACAAGCGCCGCTTGGAATACTTTTTAATCACCCCTCGTGGGTCAGCCGCCATCTTTAAAAAGGCCGTGGGAACATAGGTGTTTACCAGCAGTCTTCAGCGAAAAGTCCAACAATACCTCATACAATGCCCTAGTCTAATTGGTTCTCGAGATATTAACAAAAGTGCACTTAGGCCCTTTGTCAAAATTTCAAAAATAGATTCACTGTTGTGCAATCAATAATAGCCACCTTTTTAAATATATACTGTACTTGTTTTCGTTGACCTTAAAGCCTTGAGTATCCATCATCAGTGTATGAGACATGTTTACGCTTGCATAGATCAAAACCAACTGACTACTCACTACTTGGGTTTAGAAATTACATTTACTCAAATCACATTCTAGTAAAATCGTACCTACTATAAACTGCACCCACTTTTGCACCCGCTTTTACATTCACTTTTGCACTCACTTTTGCACCCACTTTTGCACCCACTTTTACACCCACTTTTGCACTCCCTTTTACACTGACTTTTGCACCCATTTTGCACCCACTTTTGCACCCACTTTTGCACCCACTCTTGCACCCACTTTTGAACCCACTTTTACACTGACTTTTGCACCCACTTTTGCACCCATTCTTGCAGCCACTCTTGCACCCACTCTTGCACCCACTTTTCCTCTCACTTTAAGGAGAATGTTTTTGTGTAATAAAAGTAATGTCCAGCCTCCCACCGCCATTCATCTGTGACGTCATAGCCAGTCTCAAAGCAAGTCTAAACTTGCAGAACAGGTCATGTGACAAGGTTAGGTTAAGTGACTTTGACATAATTTGGATAAATGCATGGGCCCGTCCACAGGGACCCGTCAAAAATGACTCCCTTCATAAAGGACCCATCCAAAGGGGCTGGTCAACAGGGGCTAGTCAACAGGGACCAGTCCAAAGGGGACAAATCAACAGGGATCAATCAAAAGGGGTTATCACCTCAAGGTCTACCAATCACGCCTACTATCAATCGCGTCTATTATCAATTACGCCTACTATTAATCGCGCTTACTAATCGCGCCTACTATTTATTGCGCCTCATATCAATCGCGCCTACTACCAATCGCGCCTACTATCAATCGCGCCTACTATCAATCGCACCTATTATCAATAGCGCCTACTATCAATTACGTCCACTATCAATCGCGCCTACTATCAATCGCGTCTACTAATAGCGCCTGCTATCAATCGCGTCTACTACCAATCGCGCCTACTATCAATCGCGTCTACTATCAATCGCACCTACTATCAATAGCGCCTACTATCAATTACGTCCACTACCAAACGCGCCTACTATCAATCGCGTCTACTAATAGTGCCTGCTATCAATTGCGCCCTAATTGCGCCTACTGTCAATTGCACCTACTATCAATAGCGCCTACTAGCAATTACACCCACTACCAATCGCGCCTACTGTGAATTGCGCCTACTATCAATTGCGCCTACTACCAATCGCGCCTACTAGTCATTGCGTCTACTACCAATCGCGCCTACTACTAATCGCGCCTACTATCAATCGCGCCTACTGTCAATTGAACCTACTATCAATCGCGCCTACTATCAATAGCGCCTACTAGCAATTACGCCCACTAGCAATTACGGCCACTACCAATCGCGCCTACTGTCAATTGCCCCTAATATCAATCGCGCCTACTACCAATCGCGCCTACTATCAATCGCACCTACTATCAATAGCACCTAGTATCAATTACGTCCACTACCAATCGCGCCTACTATCAATCGCGTCTACTACCAATTGCGCCTACTACCAATCGCGCCTACTACTAATCGCGCCTACTATCAATGGCGCCTACTGTCAATTGAACCTACTATCAATAGCGCCTACTATCAAACACGTCCACTACCAATCGCGCCTACTATCAATCACGTCTACTAATAGCGCCTGCTATCAATTGGGCCTACTATCAATCGCGCCTACTATCAATTGCGCCTATTAATTGCACCACTATCAATTGCAACTACTACCAATCACGCCTACTACTAATTGCGCCTACTGTCAATTGCACCTACTATCAATAGCGCCTACTAGCAATTACGTCCACTACCAATCGCGCCTACTGTCAATTGCGCCTACTAACAATCGCGCCTACTATCAATTGCGCCAACTACCAATTGCACCTACTATCAATTACGCCTACTATCAATTGCATTGAGTATGAACTGCTATCAATTACAGCTGGTAAAAATCGCTTCTATTAAAAATCGCGCTCAGTATAAATCATAATCAGTATAAAACGCGCCCAGTATCAAACGCGTCTACTAATCGTACCTACTATAAATTGAGCGTGCTATAAAACGCACCCAATATACATTGCCTCTACTAACCATGGCTACTATCAATTACAGTCAATAAAAATCATAATCACCAAAATTGTGTTCAGTATAAATCTTGACATTGAGCAATGTGTGTGTAAATCACTTGTAGTCTAAAATTTGTTCATGTGATTATTATTCTTGACAGTACTTTGAAAATTCCACCTTTAAAAAATATCAATCCACTTCATTTATTTTACTGTTATTATTACTAAAGTAACTTTACTAAAATTAAATTAATGTGTATTAGTTAATATGGAAGTCTCAACAACCAGCCATGGTAAGCCATGTGCCTACTATAAAGGATATACATATATTGTAAAAACAACCAATACAAATGGAACTGTTATTTGGCGATGTTCAAAACAACGATCTAAAAAGTGTCGAGGAATGATTAAAACAAAAGACTCCAACGTACTTACTTCAAACCAGCATCATTGTGAATCTCAAAATAATACACATTTAAATGGACAAAATACTCTAACCAAGGTAAAAAAGCAAGTCCAAGAAAAAAATATTGCTGCTCAAGATAGTGCAGTGTTTGTTCAAAATCACTTATCATGTCCTCAAAAAGTCATGTTAGGACAGTTGTCAACGTCTAAGAAACCCTTAACACTATCAAAAGCAACGCAGACTTTAAAGGAGGTTCCTGTGGAAAAGGAACAAGAAGAATTGGATTGTTCTAGTGATGTTGAGGCTGATGATGATGATGATAATGATGGTGACAATGACTATCATAATTTTGATGATATAATTCATAATGAAGATGATGATGATGATGATGATGATGATGATGAAAAAGAAAAGGATGAGGGTTTTATGTCTATAAAACCACTGCGACTTCCCCAGTTTTTAAGAACAAGAGTACCTGGAGAAAGTTATAAAAGGATCTACAACAAGCGTTGTGTTTAAAAAATCTATATGAAACAATGGTAAATAGAGAGAGTTGTATTGAGTGTGTATCTATTATAAAATGAATTTAATAAAAATATTTTATGGTTATTGTCTGCTTTTTCTTAATTACTATCTCTACATCCTCCCACTATTAATGTAATTGTTAACCACTGACAGTCTCCAGCTATGTTTAGAAAGAGAGAGTGGACTTAAACAATACACTCTATCTATGGTTTGTGTATCGAGTATCATAATAATACAGTATCGCTAAGCTATGTTAAAGCAATAGTTATGTCAGGAGAGGGATTCAAATCCTTGATTTCTTGTATTGAAAATGTGAACATAAGTCAAACGCCTTAACCACTCGATCAACCTGACAGTTAATAGTGTAATTTGTTTTGTGCACTTGAGTGTTTACAACATTTTCCAGTGTACATTGACTCAACCACTTGCTCGTTTTTAAATGTTTTGTTGTTGTTGTTGTTGTTGTTGTTGTTTTTTCATTACATTGTAGTTATGAGTCTTGAGAACTAGGTGTTTAATATAGGGTTAGAGGCATCTTAAAATAATTTTAGAAAAGCTTTCAGGTATCGTGTCATGGGTTTTAGTAATGCATTAATGTTTGTTGACTAGTATTTACCTTTACACAACATTATTTTGGTAAGCTCTACATGTTGTTTGAGTCTTCAGCCTTTTGACTGCTTTAATACAGATCTCCATGACTCCCTGTCCCGAGCTGATCGTTTCATCTCTATATAGCTACCACACTCTACATCCTTGAACCACCCCTACAGTTCTGGTCCTCAACCCGTTCTTCCATAACTAAGCTTGCTATTTCTGGGTATATAAGTCCTACCAACCTATCGATTTACTTCATTAGCTGTCGCTAAAAACATCTCTCCTCTCCCACTTGCCTTAATACCTCTTTGTTTGTAACCTTATTTACCCATCTAATCTTCATCATTCTCCTGTAACATCACATTTCAAACACTTCAACTCTCCACTTTTCTGCTACACCAATAGTCCAAGTTTCTCTTTCATAGAGCGTCACACTCCAGACAAGGTCTTCAAAAATGACATCCTAATACCTAAATCTATATTCAATGTCAACAAATTCTGTAGAAATGCTTTCCTTGCCTAAGCTACATAAGAATCCTAATCATCTCTGGTATAATGTCTTGTTTATCAAACATAGTCGCTCAGTAGGTCTATGCATTTGTTGTATATAACCCAAAATAGCAAACAGTTTTTCTAAAACCCTACTCACTGGTCAATAACAAGCATAGTCGCCAAAGTATTTCGTTGGTAGTAGTTGGTAGTCTGGTTAGTCGATTCTTATTGCAAGGCTAGTCAACACCTAAAAATTCATCTTAACATATTGAACCCTTGCAAAGAAGCTTATGAGACTCAGTTTCGGGGGGTGTAACAGTCCATATCGTAAGTTGTTGTTAAAGCGCTTCATTAACATGCAGGGTAACATATAACAAAATAACATGCAGGAAAAAGTGAAGCCAGGGTTATAACAAATGAATTTAATAACAGATCAGCTATTTACAAAAAGAATTAACAAACAAAACTCCCATAATGACTCCCACTGAATAAATTAAATTTGCCAAAACTAGGCCAAATCTCAGGAGAGATTATTACGCGGACCAAATGTCCCAAGAAAAATAAACAATAATGACAATGTATGCGCGAGTGCTGTTCTACATGATTCACGATGAATACAATTGAATGCATGATTCGTCATCATCCGGAATAAACTTTCAGAAGACGAATCCGCATTACTTAGAGCTAGACAGACGCGGGGAACAACTATACAACACTTAAAACTAAACCGACACTTCCTATACTTAATATAAACAACACAAATAATTTCCGCATGAAATTGGAATCAAGACTGCCGTAACAAAACATTACTGCCTAAAATTAGGACTTCTCACAAATCAACACAAGTAAGTTAAGACGTGACCAACAAAAGAAATACACATATGACCGCCGTCATTTTTACAAGTATACTACCACTACACCACTCGGGCGTCACATACTAAATTACATGAACTGAGTCATAAACAATCACTAGGCTCAAAGCCAACATTTACATTATTAACACAACATTCCATCCATACGACATGCAATAATCCGTCACAAACATGGCGAACTCCCCAATTAATTATGGTTCAAAATAACCATCACAAAGAACAGGTTTGCTAAATGAAAGCTTAAAGGGGCCAGTCGGACAATAGGACTGCCTAACAAATAAGTCACCAGGCTAGACGGTCGATACGTGGAAATCTGCATATCTGTCAACCCACGTGTCAAAATAGCCTTGACCTCCCAAGGCATGGGATCCAGTCTCGCAGAAGCGTGCCCCACAGCACAATAATACGTGTGTGTGTGTCAGAACAAAAATATTTCTCAGCATTTCCCCTAGGAAATCCAAGAATCAGCATATGGACAAGGAACAGCGGTCTCCTCAGAGCACCCTGCCTTTCCATCGAAATACAACAACAACAACAACAATATGAGGGCGGTAGGACCTCTACCCCTCTTCACGTAGAATCAAAACACACACCTGACACAATAACACACACAGAATCACACGTATGGGTTTGACAGACCCTGAAATAAAATGACATAAATATATTCCACCAGCTGGCGCCTCCGTTCTACACCAGTGACTATCGAACCTGAAAAGGACTCAAAAAAAATCTAAAAAAAATTAGAACTAAGGTGTTCTATAATTACATCTTAATTTGTTGCGCTCAGCAACCCTAATATGAATAATAAC
Organism: Meconema thalassinum; assembly: GCA_946902985.2. Classification (NCBI taxonomy): domain Eukaryota; kingdom Metazoa; phylum Arthropoda; class Insecta; order Orthoptera; family Tettigoniidae; genus Meconema; species Meconema thalassinum. Next base: position 187,013,449 of record OX336393.1, read on the forward strand.
CTGTTCAGCAAACATCTTACAGTAATTACCTCCCTTTCCTATCAACAAAATGAACTTTAATAAAGCACCACTTATCGAATGTAACGGGTTTCGCATTCGCATGGATAAAAATCACGTACACGCGCCGTGCACTTTAAATATGACTCCAAAGAAAATAATACACAACAAACAACTTTGGCCACGCGCCAACGTACATTTAAAACATTTAGTGTCGGTACAAGAAAAACACTCTAAAACAAGAAAAAGAATGAAATGAACAATTTACAAAGTTCCCCCGCCTATCTAACTACATATTGAATAATCAATTTTTGTACATCACCGTATCAGCTTGTAGAACATATGACTTGCATCTCGGCTCATTTCCCTACGGGAAAATTAGCCCTCCATTGTTGTATTCGTAGAAGCGTTGAACATCACTCCGGCTCCTGACCACACGTCGGACATCTTGGTGTAGTCTCTTTGGAAGAAAAGTTCAATGTTATTAAATTGACCTGGCTATAATCGCTTGTGAGTTACTAATTTCGCCCACGAATTGTCCTATGCGATTAATCAACGAAGACTTTCCCTAGCTCTCGCTTACACACGCACAATACAACACTTGAAAATACAATAAAAATTTACATGAAATGTACACTTCAAACCCATCGTCACTGGCTTGACAATACAAGTTTAAATCTGCCTGTGTCGCAGTCGTTATCTCGCTCGGTAATCTCTACTGCTCTGCGTGGACCTTCGCCCGGGTTGAGCGCTAATTGGAATGTTACTCAAGTCTTGCCCCTAAGAGCTGAAAATAGTTGTCTCCAAGATAATATTCAAGTACTTAAGATCACCAAGCAAACTGGCGTGAAGTTAGCTCACCAGAGCTCAAAACGTTAGACTACAAATAACATTAGAGCTTTAAAAATCGCCACGCAAACTGGCGTGAAGTTAGCTCACCAGAGCTCACAAAGTATGACTTCAAATAATATCAAAGCGTTAAAATCACTACACAAACTGGCGTGAAGTTAGCTCACCTGAGCTCAAACAGATAGACATCGAAACAGCGTCTCGTCGATCAATTTATTGGAAACTGACAGAGTGAGGTGGAGTGGGGTGAATTAAGAAAAATTTTCTAGAGTTTTTATCTCACACACACGGGACTAGTGTCAATCTTCATTATTTAATTCAAACGTCTCAGCGCACTCATGCGGAGATAATTCGGATCGGCGGTTCTTTAGATAATCAATTCCGCGCGCTTTTTACCAGTGACGCCACCCATCGCGTGGTTTAGGCTTGGTCTCTCCTGATTGGGTGATTCAATTGTAGGTCGGTTGCAAGAAACTCGTGACCATCCCCTTATGACTCCAATTCTGGTGAATGTTGTTACACAATTTGGCCTTGAATTCAGCTTTCCCGGCCGTTTTCAAGAATAGCTACTAAGCTCTGGTTCTGTGGCAATCATTGCTACACGCTAACTTGCCTTCCTCTTTGTCACCATCCATAAGTACTGCCTGGGCTGCAGTAATAATAATAATAAATCATGAATACTTATTTATCGCAGATCAATAAGGGTTCATTTATCCTCAGCAAGGTTTTGAAATTCGAAGCAAGTGATTGATTTGGATTTCAAAAACAATATCCACAGTAGTAACAACAACATCTCTTTAATATCTCGCTCAGCTGCTCGAGTGTACACTCAACTGTCCCAATTAGTGTGCGCGCTCCTTGCCGGAATGTCATTCATACGTCTCGCTAGACCTCCCCTTCTTCTCACGTGATTACCACTCCTGTCGTCTCAGCTGTCTTGTTGTTTACAAACAAAGCACGCTCTCTCCCCGGGTGCTCCACGGCCACGTACATTTGAGTGTAGGCTCTCAAAATAAAATTCGCAATAATTCTTCTGCACACATAATCCTGCTTAATCATCAAATGGTTCTCTTCTGTAATATGGTTTTAAGTTGGCGCTATTGAAGACAGATTTAGCACCAGTGCTCACTTCTTCAAGTCTGTAAGCATTGTTACCCAGATTCTTAATGACATGGAACGGGCCAATAAATTTTGGACAGAATTTTGCAAACACTTTGTTTTTGGGATCAGATATCGGTGGTCTGCGGACATGCACTAGCTCTTGTTCCTGTAATTCCCGGTGAAACTTCTTTCCTCTGTACCTTCTCAGTCTTCGGTCCGCTTGGTTCCTCATGTGCTCTCTCGTTCGCTGAATTCGCAACTCATGCGCTAATAGTGGATCCCTTGGACATGGAATAATCTTGTCCCGAGATCTCTCTGGCAACCTGTTGTGGTGTACAATTAGTGGAACTTGTCCCGTCGACTCGTGCTTAGTGGTGTTCATGCACATCTCAATATCTCCTACTTTGTCAACCCACTTATTATGATCGTTAGGAATCATTACTCTGTAGTACTTGGCAACACAGCGAATCGTTCTCTCGCTCGGATTCCCACAAGGATGACGAATGCTCGAAAATACATTTTTATCCCCAGGCTCTCTAGACCTTGCCTACAAACATTGCTCGTGAAATAAGTACCATGGTCTGATAAAATGGATTCCGGCTTCCCAAGCATCGGAATAACTTTGTTCTGAATTCTACTGAGGACTTGTTTTGATGTCGTTTTCTGGATTGGACATAACACTACCATCTTTGAAAATACATCGACACACACCAGAAGGTGTCGGCATCCACGTTTCCCTTTAACCAGAGGGCCAAAACAGACGATAGCGAGCATCTCGCATGGTTTTTGAGGTAATAGTGGTCTTGGAGGTTGTTTCATAATGAAGTTGTTTGGCTTAGTGCTCTGGTACGCGTCACAAGTTCTTATTACTTCCACAATGGTGAATCGCATCTTAGGCCAAGTAAACGTCTCCCCTATTGTAGCTTCTGGCTTATCCGTGCCGATATGTGCTAGGCTCTCGTGGACATGCCACGTCAATCCTCTCTGTAGTGATGCTGGAACTAGGATTCGCAGTTTGGTATGATGCTCATCCACGTACTTATGCAAAAGGTTATTTAAGTAGTGAAATCTCGCTTCTTTAGCACGGGCTTCTCGGTATTCAGGTGAATCTGGTTGTAATTCCTTCCTGTAGAACTTGATCATCATCATCATCCATGGGTCTGCTTCTTGCTCCTTCCGAATTTCCTTTAGTTTCTCCAAAAACTCACGAGCCTTAGGTGTTAGTGTTATATGGAGAACTTCCGCTGTTACCTCGTTCTCATCTTCAGGATTCCTGCTCAAGGCATCTGGTATGATGCTCATCCTTCCAGGGCAATGCTCTATTGTAATGTCAAACTGCCGTATGTAGATGGACCAACGCGTAACTCTCTCACTTGCCATCGTCGTCTTGAATAAAAATGTCAGTGCATGATGGTCGGTTCTGACAATAATGGCATAACCGAAAATCATCTTGCGCCATTGTTGGAGAGAATATAAAATCGCCAGCAGCTCAAGCTCCGTCACAGTATAGTTCCTCTCGTGCTTCCTGAATTTTCGACTCGTAAATGCCAAATATGATCTCTTCTTGGGTTCTTCAGCGTCCTCTTGGTACAGCATAGCACCGATTCCAATCAATGAAGCATCTGCTTGAATAATACATTTCTTCTCGAAGTCTGGATACCCTAGCTTCACACAGTTCTCCAGTAAGTCTTTCGTAGCTCTAAAGGACCTGTCGCACTCCTCATTCCACGACCATCGATTTGACTTCTTTAACATCTCTTGCATAGGTGCTACTGTTTCCGTGTGTCCAGGACAATTCTCTTTGAAGAAACCTGTCACTCCCAAAAACGCTCTTACATGTTTTACTTTAGTTGGTGTGGGAAATTTCTTGATTGCATCAATTTTCGCTGGATTAGGTCTCACGCCCTCAACATCAATTATATGACCCAAATACAGAATCTCGCTCTGGCAAAAGTGTGATTTCTTTAGATTAATTTTGAAGTTCATGGTTCTCAAGTTATCCAGAAGTTTGTTTAGGTTTACCAAGTGTTCCTCCATTGTTTCAGATGCAATTAATATGTCGTCAACATATCTCGTAGTGAAGCTCTTGACCTCCTCAGTCAGATTCCTATCTAGTGCTCTTATCAGTGCACATCCAGCTGTTTTTACACCAAAGGGCATGCGAGACCAGAGATAACTTTGGTTATCGAATAAAAATCCCGTCAATAGTTGGGATTTTTCTTCAAGTTCAAGATGGTGGAAACTATTTGTCAAGTCAACGCTCGAATAAATCTTCTTCCCACGGAAACCCTTCAACACATCCTTGATCCTAGGTGCTTGGTCATGCTCAACTAGCAGTTTACTGTTCAAAATTCGCGCGTCTAGGCATAACCTAATTGATCCATTTGGCTTGGCCACAGCCAATATTGCGTTCAGGTACGGGGTTGCTGCTTTCCTTATCATGCCGGAATCTAATAAATTACTAATGATGTCCTTCACCTGAGCAAAATGTTTCCCTGGGATCGGGTACAATTTACTTTTAAATGGGGTCCAGTCAGTAACTTGCATGGCATATTGGAAATTTAAAACTTTTCCAGGGATGGTGTCGAAAGCTCCTTTATGAAATCTCAAAATTTCTTCCGGTTTTCTTCTATCAGGTTCCCCTACTATTGCCTCCTTAAGCCGCTCCTGAAGTAGAATTTCAAATTTGGTTCCGCTAATTTCTTCTTCCGCCAAATGTACCCAAAGTTCCTGCGAAATATCTCGGCTGTCAATTTCAACTACTGCTGTCTGGCTTACTCGTTCCTCCGTCAAGTCCTTATCTCTAATCACCTCATTAGTGCATTCTTCAATGACCCAAGTATTCGCCTCTCTCTCTAGTGGACTCTCTTCCATGTTTAAACCCACATGATTCAACCCCTCAACTTGCTTGAAACTTACAGTGTTGTTATGTAAGTCAATTACAGCATGAAAATCACAGATAAAGTTGGCTCCCAAAATGATGTTATAATTCATCTTCGGTATGACAATGAATGTTTGCGAAAATGTGTGGTTCAATATTTCCAGATCTAAATATGCTTGCTGCTTACAACTTATGGTCTTGTCACGAATGACCCCTCTGACTATCATTAACGGTACAGGCATAATTGGAACAGTTTGTTTACTTCTGATTTCTTTTAACAATACCTCTGTGACTAGGCTCACCTGGCTACCTGTGTCAATTAAGCATCTCACCCTCATACCTCCAATATGTGCGTAAATAATCGGCAATTGTCTGATGACATTTTCTCGGTCCTTCACCACTTCCTCCAGGCAATCGTCCGGGAATGCTACCCACTCTTCTATATTAGCAACAATCAGCTCTTCCCGCTCCCTGGCGTCCTTCATTTTCAGGCTATCAGGTTTCGGTTCATTTGAGTTTTTTTTTTATCCCGGGACCCATTTGTTGAGTTCCGCCGGTTGTCATCGCGCCTCTCTTGCTGCCGTAATAAACTTTCCGCCCCCTCTCCTTGGTGATTATCCGGGCTCTGTCTATTCGCCATTGCACGCCCCCACTTCTCTTTCTCCGTCTCTTCGGCGTTTAACTGATCTAAATACTTCTGTGATTCGACGTACCGCTCATCCCAATTGTTGCGATAGTCTCCCCGATTATCTTGGCGATAGTTCCTCGTGTTGTTCCACCTGCCATCTCCATTCCTTTGTTAAGGTCTACCCTGCCTTTGGTTTCCCCTCCAATTGGTGTATTCTCGCTGGTACGTCCATTGATTTTGCTGGTTTTGATTGTTTTGGTTATAGTTATCTCGGCGATTCTGAAAATTTCGATTATTCTGGTTGAATTGATTACGGCCATCATAGTCTTGCCGTCTCGGTGTAAACTGCGTTCCCGTAGATTGGGTTTTTATTTGGTTCCCCTGGTTGTGACTAGTTTGGTGTCCCTGAACCACTTCTGCCGTGTTGACACATTCCATGTTTCTCCTCCCTGTCTGTGGACTAACCATACTTGTCTCGTCTAGATGGCGGAGTAACTCTTCAGCCTGCACTGCGGTCATAATATTTCCGGCTACTAACAGCTGTTGAATGTTCATAGGAAGTTGTTTCCCGATGGTTAGAACCATGTTTTCTTCACTAGGGGGGTCGTCAAAATCGCGGAATTTAACCAGCTGTTGGCTAAAGAATTCTGAAAATCTGGTCGGATGCGTGCTGTGATATTTTCTAGTGTACAGATCCATTCTTAATCCCTGCTGCAAAGAAGGACTCCAGAACTTCTTTAAGAACGCTTCTCTGAATTGTGCCATGTCGGTGAATGTATATTTAAAGCTCAAGAACCAGATTAAGCTTGGGCCTTCTAAAAACTTTTCCACAAGTCGCAACTGTTTTGCGGGACTGATATGTTGATCATTAAAATAGTCATCCAACTGACGTAAAAGAGCTTTGGTAGTGGTTCCTGTGTGCTCCCTGAATTTATCGGGTTTGAAATCATTCCCCCTAATGACCTGAATTACTTGGGCGGGTGCCAAGTCGGGTTGCGGTGTGGACGTCTCTCCCCTGTATTGTTGGAATGCGTTGCTCGTTAATTTAGGACTTTGACCTCGGCTGTTATCCTCAGCCAACTTCAAGCCCACTGGACTTCCAATGCTTCCCTGCTTGCCTACTGTATTTTCTGTCGAAATTAATGTTGCGTTCTCTAATGATCTGATTTCATTTTTAATTATGAGATCTGTGTGTTCTTGGAGTTTGGATTTTACGTTTTCCTCCAATGTCTGCATTCTCGAATTGTATTCACCTAAGCGCTTTAAAATTGTCAGCCTGTCTTCCTTATTTTCGTTGACCTGCTGCTCCCAATCTCTTCGGATCCTGCTCTTCAAACTGCTAATTTTCTCTTCGCTCCTTTCCTGACTCTTCTCCAGCTGTTCCCCTATTTCTTGTATCTGCTGCTGTGTTTTGACTAACTGTTCTCCGACCTCTTCTCTTATTACCTGCTGGGTTTTAATTAATTGGTCTTCCAAATTATCCCGATTTTTATTAAGCTGTTCTCCTACCTCTTCTCTTATTACCTCTTGTGTTTTAACTAATTGTTCTCCGACCTCTTCTCTTATGACCTGCTGGGTTTTAATTAATTGGTCTTGCATGTTTTCACGCAAGTGCATACGTTCTGTTTCTGTTTTAATCTCAAGTTTATCGATTTCCTTTATTAATTCAAGTACGTTGCTGTCGACTGAATTAATCTGTTGCTGTAATTTATCCTGTGTGCTCTTTATTCCGGCTGTGTTGTTGACGCATGCTGCCTCGATTTGCTTTAATTTATCGGCCACCATTTCATCAAATTGTATGAGTTTATTGTCAAATTTTGACTCCAACTTTTTATTTTCACCTAATTGTTTGGCGTTATTCTCCGCGACCTCATCTGCCAGTTTCTCTACCTCCCTAACACTTTGATTTATGTCATGAGTGATCTTTTCTAATTGCTCTGTTTGTGTTACCGCCTGTTCTGATAGTTTGTGATTCAATTCGTTAAATTGCTTATCAGTATCCAATTTTTGGACCTGTAATTGGACCGTAATGTTACCGCTCATGTCTTGTAACTGTTTTTCACTATTCTCACGCTGAATTTCTAACTGTTCTGTTTGTGTCTGCAATTGCATCGTAATGTCGTTTAACTGTTTTTCACTATGCTCACGCTGAATTTCTAATTGTTTTTCCGTTTTCGCGGACATCTGCTCTATTTGTTTATCATTATGCTCGCTCTGAATTTTAAACTGTTCTTCCGTTTTCGCGGACATCTGCACTAATTGTTCTTCCGTTTTCGCGGACATCTGCCCTAACTGTTTTTCCGTTTTCGCGGACATCTGTTCTAACAATCCCTTGATTTCTTCAACACTCGCCAATGCACAATACACAAATATAACCAGAGAAAAACAGGGTCATGCACCGAGATTTCAGTCATACACACGCATACATGTCATAATATTTAAATATTACTGATTCTAATTTAATAAAAATTTCAGTAATCAAAATTTACTGAATAAAATTACTCTTATTTCCAAACAACAAAATAACTCCCTAGTGATCTGCTTTTAAATTCCTAACCAACAGAATTTACGAACAACACCAATTAACCGAAGTTAATTAAATGTCAAATATAAGGCAACACCTTCCTGCTTTGACTGAGTTCAATAATATGCAAGTTTTCTAATTTTAATGCCGGGCGACAGAACAAGTTTATAACAAATACGATATCAAATTCTAACCTTGTTCAATATTTCTAACTTTAGGAACTCAGTGATTTTACTAATGCACATGGCGGTACAACATCGCCTCAATTTACTGAATTTACTTTGCCCGCTTGACCTGGCATCATTTCTCAGCGAAATAAATATGAGATCAGCGAAGCAACAACAACAAAAACAATCCCCACTTGGGCAGCCATTTTTGTTTTATGAACCCTTGCAAAGAAGCTTATGAGACTCAGTTTCGGGGGGTGTAACAGTCCACACCGTAAGTTGTTGTTAAAGCGCTTCATTAACATGCAGGGTAACATATAACAAAATAACATGCAGGAAAAACTGAAGCCAGGGTTATAACAAATGAATTTAATAACAGATCAGCTATTTACAAAAAGAATTAACAAACAAAACTCCCATAATGACTCCCACTGAATAAATTAAATTTACCAAAACTAGGCCAAATCTCAGGAGAGATTATTACTCGGACCAAATGTCCCAAGAAAAATCAACAATAATGACAATGTATGCGAGAGTGCTGTTCTACATGATTCACGATGAGTACAATTGAATGCATGATTCGTCATCATCCGGAATAAACTTTCAGAAGACGAATCCGCATTACTTAGAGCTAGACAGACGCGGGGAACAACTATACAACACTTAAAACTAAACCGACACTTCCTATACTTAATATAAACAACACAAATAATTTCCACATGAAATTGGAATCAAGACTGCCGTAACAAAACATTACTGCCTAAAATTAGGACTTCTCACAAATCAACACAAGTAAGTTAAGACGTGACCAACAAAAGAAATACACATATGACCGCCGTCATTTTTACAAGTATACTACCACTACACCACTCGGGCGTCACATACTAAATTACATGAACTGAGTCATAAACAATCACTAGGCTCAAAGCCAACATTTACATTATTAACACAACATTCCATCCATACGACATGCAATAATCCGTCACAAACATGGCGAACTCCCCAATTAATTATGGTTCAAAATAACCATCACAAAGAACAGGTTTGCTAAATGAAAGCTTAAAGGGGCCAGTCGGACAATAGGACTGCCTAAAAAATAAGTCACCAGGCTAGACGGGTGATACGTGGAAATCTGCATATCTGTCAACCCACGTGTCAAAATAACCTCGACCTCCCAAGGCGATACGTGGAAATCTGCATATCTGTCAACCCACGTGTCAAAATAACCTCGACCTCCCAAGGCATGGGATCCAGTCTCGCAGAAGCGTGCCCCAAAGCACAATAGTACTTGTGTGTGTGTCAGAACAAAAAATATATCTCAGCATTTACCCTAGGAAATCCAAGAATCAGCATATGGACAAGGAACAGCGGTCTCCTCAGAGCACCCTGCCTTTCCATCGAAATACAACAACAACAACAATATGAGGGCGGTAGGACCTCTACCCCTCTTCACGTAGAATCAAAACACACACCTGACACAATAACACACACAGAATCACACGTATGGGTTTGACAGACCCTGAAATAAAATGACATAAATATATTCCACCAGCTGGCGCCTCCGTTCTACGCCAGTGACTATCGAACCTGAAAAGGACTCAAAAAAAATCTAAAAAAAATAGAACTAAGGTGTTCTACAATTACATCTTAATTTGTTGCGCTCAGCAACCCTAATATGAATAATAACCTGTTCAGCAAACATCTTACAGTAATTACCTCCCTTTCCTATCAACAAAATGAACTTTAATAAAGCACCACTTATCGAATGTAACGGGTTTCGCATTCGCATGGATAAAAATCACGTACACGCGCCGTGCACTTTAAATATGACTCCAAAGAAAATAATACACAACAAACAACTTTGGCCACGCGCCAACGTACATTTAAAACATTTAGTGTCGGTACAAGAAAAACACTCTAAAACAAGAAAAAGAATAAAATGAACAATTTACAAAGTTCCCCCGCCAATCTAACTACATATTGAATAATCAATTTTTGTACATCACCGTATCAGCTTGTAGAACATATGACTTGCATCTCGGCTCATTTCCCTACGGGAAAATTAGCCCTCCATTGTTGTCTTCGTAGAAGCGTTGGACATCACTCCGGCTCCTGACCACACGTCGGACATCTTGGTGTAGTCTCTTTGGAAGAAAAGTTCAATGTTATTAAATTGACCTGGCTATAATCGCTTGTGAGTTACTAATTTCACCCACGAATTGTCCTATGCGATTAATCAACGAAGACTTTCCCTAGCTCTCGCTTACACACGCACAATACAACACTTGAAAATACAATAAAAATTTACATGAAATGTACACTTCAAACCCATCGTCACTGGCTTGACAATACAAGTTTAAATCTGCCTGTGTCGCAGTCGTTATCTCGCTCGGTAATCTCTACTGCTCTGCGTGGACCTTCGCCCGGGTTGAGCGCTAATTGGAATGTTACTCAAGTCTTGCCCCTAAGAGCTGAAAATAGTTGTCTCCAAGATAATATTCAAGTACTTAAGATCACCAAGCAAACTGGCGTGAAGTTAGCTCACCAGAGCTCAAAACGTTAGACTACAAATAACATTAGAGCTTTAAAAATCGCCACGCAAACTGGCGTGAAGTTAGCTCACCAGAGCTCACAAAGTATGACTTCAAATAATATCAAAGCGTTAAAATCACTTCACAAACTGGCGTGAAGTTAGCTCACCAGAGCTCAAAACGTTAGACTACAAATAACATTAGAGCTTTAAAAATCGCCACGCAAACTGGCGTGAAGTTAGCTCACCAGAGCTCACAAAGTATGACTTCAAATAATATCAAAGCGTTAAAATCACTACACAAACTGGCGTGAAGTTAGCTCACCAGAGCTCAAACAGATAGACATCGAAACAGCGTCTCGTCGATCAATTTATTGGAAACTGACAGAGTGAGGTGGAGTGGGGTGAATTAAGAAAAATGTTCTAGAGTTTTCATCTCACACACACGGGACTAGTGTCAATCTTCATTATTTAATTCAAACGTCTCAGCGCACTCATGCGGAGATAATTCGGACCGGCGGTTCTTTAGATAATCAATTCCGCGCGCTTTTTACCAGTGACGCCACCGATCGCGTGGTTTAGGCTTAGTCTCTCCTGATTGGGTGATTCAATCGTAGGTCGGTTGCAAGAAACTCGTGACCATCCCCTTATGACTCCAATTCTGGTGCATGTTGTTACCCAATTTGGCCTTGAATTCAGCTAACACGGCCATTTTCAAGAATAGCTACCAAGCTCTGTTTCTGTGGCAATCATTGCAACACGCTAACTTGCCTTCCTCTTTGTCACCATCCATAAGTACTGCCTGGGCCGCAGTCAGGCGCGGATCTAGAGTTTGGTTTTGGGGGGGGGGGTCAGAGAATCGATCTAGAGATTAGCTTGGGGGGGGGGGGCGGTGGTGGGGGGTCAGAGAATCGAAATTGTTAAGAAAAATGGTATCACTAAAAACGCAATCACAAAATAACCAAACGTACAAAACCAGACCAATTTTTTTGCAAGCTTCATGGATAGAAATTTGATGCGTTTAGCGCACCAAAAATATTCGTACAAATTGCAATGGCGTGTTTTGCGACTTTTACATCGAGCTTCGAGAAAAGGATCAAGGTACGTAACAGTTTCGGCAAGTCGAGTTGGTACCGACAAAGGGAGAAAGTCACAGCTTAAATTGCCAACCAAGCTTGCAGTTTGGACGTCGGCAACAATTTTTGGTGCGAAAAAAGCCCCAGTTTCCTATCCGTGCATTACTGCACATTCATCGTGACATCACTATAAAAATCGATTAGGTAATCACAAGGTTTGCTAAACAAAATAGACGAGTTGATTTTGTTGTATAACTAATAGTTTTATACAAGAGGTTAGAAGTTGTAAATATGTACAGTTGTAACAGAACATAATAATTCCAATAAAGATAATTCAGTATTGAATAAAATGAAAAAAAAAACTGTTTTTCAGTTAAAATTCGTTAAGTTTTATTTGTCTGGTAATTGTGTTTTCGTTTTTTGAGTTTGCAAAAAAAGTTGGTCTCCGTTTGGGGGGGGGGGGTCATGACCCCCGTGACCCCCCCTTGAATCCGCGCCTGGCCGCAGTAATAATAATAATAAATCATGAATACTTATTTATCGCAGATCAATAAGGGTTCAATGTAGTCTAATCATCTTTCTATCTACATACCAGTGTCTAATGAATAGTCAATATTAGTTTGGTCTTTACCTAAAATCTAAAATCCAATATCAAATTTCTAAAATCTAAAATCAATATAAAATATAGTATAGAAAACATAATTCCAAGTAATACAAATCCTTATATGTTTTTATTTAATAATTAGTTACCGAAAATTTAAAGTCATGACATTATGGTTTGATCTTTTCGTACAATCTAAAATGTAAAATGTAAATTATAAAGTCTAAAATAAAAAACAAATACAAAATCTTACTTGCATTAACTGTATATTGAACCAAGTCCTCCTTTGTAATTGCAATCCATGTAATAATTTGAAAAAATATACAAGTGTAATCAGTCTTAAAACATTATCCCTGCTTTTTTATATGTTTTTGACATGAGTATTAATCTAAAATCAAACCCTGGTCTACCTTAGTCAAAGGATAATAGCTTAACCACTGCACCACTATAACCATATTTCTTAGTTTGGTTCGTTCTAAGCCTTAAAGTTAAATCGAGTTAAGGCCTCTAGTGCAAGAGCCAAAAGTGCTTGCCACTGCAACACAAAATGGTTAGCAAGTAACATTATACATTCAAAAAGGATTGTATTGGTTCGGTTTGGTTCAGTGTAATCACCATCTTGTTTTCTTAGCTACCCTCTTTAACTAATCAATTAAAGTTAGTCTACTCTTAATTCTTGAATCGATAAATTGGATTTTGTACTCACCGTTTGTCATGTCATGCCTGAAACCTATACTCCCTATGTACTGCGGTCAGGTTTAAAAACAAGTTTCAATGGTCAAAGACTTGTCAGTCACCATACGTGAAGCCTACAATAATTATTTCTCTACATAGCTATGTTTCATCACTCACCATAAATATCTAACATTATGGGTTTGCAATATATTAAGAGAAACAAAAGTCCATGACCTTGTTGTTTTCAATCTTTTTTTGGGAAAATTCATAAGCCATATAAAGAAAGCGTCATGTCAAGTTATAGGACACCTTATGATTCCAAATCCCATTATTAGTTTATAAAACTCAAATCAGTAACCTTGCCATTTTGGGATATTTAAATAAATGCATGCATCATAGGAAAAATCATAAAAATATTCTTAAAACAAGTCGTCGCATGACCCTCTTCAATCAATGTTTCACAAAATTTCGATTCATCCATTGAACATGGCCACAGTGGTCGGCGACATGCTCGTTTAAACACGACCGGTACTGTCTCTCTCTACTAAAAAAATAAATTAAAATTAATTCGAAAATTTAAAAATCTAAATTTTCAAAATGTGTGGTTAGGCCCTTTGTCAAAATTTCAAAAAATAAATAATAAATTCAAGAAGAGATTGTCACCCTGAGTCTTGTAACACCTCATGTGTCCAAATCTGATTATTGGTCCCCCTTTTTTCCTGTAAAATCTACATGCATTGTTTTAGGGGTAAAATGACCAATCATGGTAAAAGAGTATTAAATGTCTAATTTTTTGAGCTATCACACCTAATTTTAGGTTTCTTAGTTTCCAAGATATCGATTTTTCAATTTTGGGGTAGTTTTCACCCCCCTACTATTTTTCATCAAAAACAAAAGATCTTAGATTCATTTATCATTTTTATGTGTTTAACCGCTTTTTTCCCTGTAGCATTATTATTTACTATTATAGGGGTGAAATGACCTATCGTGGTAAAATCGTATCTTATGACCTATTTTTAAAGCTATCACACATCATTTTAGGGTTCTTAGTTTCCAAGATATCGATTTTTCAATTTGGGAGTGGGGGAATTGTTTCACCCCCAAAGGTGAACATCACCCCATTTGCTAGGACCCCTCATACAAGTCACTAGCATGATAATTTCGCGAGATATTAACAAAAGTGTGGTTAGGCCCTTTGTCAAAATTTCAAAAATACATTCTAAAAGGGGGCTTCACCCCAAGTCCTACTACAATACCTCATACAAATTCCTAGCCTTATTAGTCCGTTAGTTAAGCCCTTTGATATAATTTGAATAAATTCATGGGTCAGTCCAAAGGGGCCGGTCCAAAGGGATCAGTCCAAAGGGACTCATCCACAAGGACTCGTCCACAAGGACCTGTCAACAAGGACCTGTCAACAAGGACCTGTCCACAAGGCCCTGTCAACAAGCACTCGTCCACAAGGACTCGTCCACAAGGACTTGTCCACAAGGACCTGTCAACAATGACCCGTCAACAATGACCTGTCAACGATAACCCATCAACAGGGGCCCGACAACAGGGGCTCATCAACAATAACAGGGGCTCTCGCCTCAAGGCCTAACATGCCCCTCTTTGTTTATCAGTTTGCCTATCGACAAGCACCACTTGGAAAACGTTTTGATCACCCCTCGTGGGTTGGGTTAGGTTAGGTTAGGTTACACTACAGCCACCATCTTTAAAAAGCCCGCCCTCTTACAAAAGCCATGAGTGGACATGTGTGTAAAAAACGGAAAACAAGCATGTTAATTCACAGTGGCTTTCCACCGAACACATACATTTTATGTAGAACAACGTTTAATTCCATATTGGCATTCAAACTCTCACATGTTGCACTTGGAAAGCGAGATTTTTAAAAAATTACAATTTCACCCCCTATTAGGGGTAGGTTTTATTCTGGGGTGGAAATATGTTATCCATTGGAAAGGGGATGTTAGCCCGAGTTCAATGACACCTCGTACAAGTCTCTAGCCTGATTGGTTCGCGAGATATTGCCATTTTAGTATTCCAGCGGTGGAGCGGTGGCGGTGGGTGTAGAACCCCCCAAAACACACTACTTCAGTGCTACCTCTGCCTAGAGTTAGCAACACTGTCGCCATAAGGCTCCACAGTATTTTCTAAACGCTGGATGCTCTATAGCTTATAGGCCTACAATTCATTTGATGTTATTTATTTTTGATAATTTACTTATTAATTTCTTACTTTTATTATTTATGTATAGCCTACATAGTTCTTTGTTATTTATCTTCCTTAAATTTACCATAATATGTTGTCTTTTTAAATTGTGCAGAGAATAAAGTGCTGTTTAATGAAGCCAAACAATGAAATAAGTTCAGAATTTTTGATTGAAATAACACCATAAGTGAATTTGATTTATCACTTTAAACACTGCTCATTGTTTTGAAACTATCGCCGCGCGCCATGCAGAAACGAGTTGATGGAGCAAACAGAAAAATATGCCCTTTCTTGCAAAAGAAAACGGACCTTCAGCAGAGCAAAGCTGTGGTCTACATGTAGGCTAATGTATGGCAAACAGAGGTGCGCCAAATGCTGCATGTTAGGGTCTACACTAGATGACTATGTCTGTGTTAACCTACTTTCGATATCTTCTTAACTTCGCAAATCAATGGTTATTTTGCTGCCCAAGTAGCAGAGTTTTCCCATGCCTCTTAATTTATCACCTGCCATTATGTGATTTCTTCCGATTGTATTGCAAGATCGTGTCCCTACCGTTTAGAAACTCATTCATAAAGGAGTAGCCTAAGTTTCAACCATCCCAGAGAAATAATTAAATGTTTAAAATTATACTTCCTGGCGAGCTCTTGTGCCACGCGCTAAGTTCAAATATGGCAGATAAACACCGATCAGCGGCCTTGGCTTCGCCTCCGCGCACTGAATTCAAATACTATATCACACCAGTCTTCTCGCTACCTCTCATCAGGGCACAATATATATTTAAATCTCCGTCTCGTTAGTTTGCGACATCCAGCATACCGGTCGTTAATTTGAAATTCCGTTACAAATTTCGATTTTTCCTTCGAACTTGGGTTCCATCGGATACGTGATCTAACTGGTTTGGGTTTATATCGAAAACTTGTATAATTCGAATTCTGAAGAAAATGTTCGCTTTCGTGGTATTATTCGTGCAATCCTCTCAGAATAATTCATAATATTCGATGCCTAATTCGAACGTTCATCCTGCAAAATCACATCCTCAACACGGCCGGCTGACTGCACTACTTGCTTGCGGGAATCTCGTCAAACGGACCGAGATCGAAAAAGCATTTAAAAAAACCGTGCCCGATCGCGAACTTCGCGGGAATCCTGTCAAAGGTAACATCCCGAAACCTACTCGCTACTTTTCCAATGACCGTATACTTGAAAGCGTACGGGCAGCGAGAAGTGCATAAATCCACTTAAAATAGACATTTACAACGTAGCATCGCGATACCCATGTCTCCTCATGATCTACCGTGAACTTCCTACCACAATATAAGGGCATCGGGAATCACGGCACCCCACGTACGAGCGGCGCCGACCATACAACATGTCCATAACTGCTCATGAATTTTAACCATGTCCAACCTCGAACTTGCCTCCGCCATACTGTCAGCAACTTAGAAACATCGCAGAGTTCGTCATGGATTCTACTAATTGCCCGTACTCGACTAGCGTCCTTCAGAAACAGGACAGACAGACAATCGTTGAACGGCCGGGTCCAGCGCCGATTGCATTATTGGATTTATTACTTTGCTTCAGTGTAACAGACACTATCGCAATTAAGAAGTATCAATGTTCTTGATGTAGCCTAATTGCAATATTTTCGGAAACTGGCACAACGAATTATGTAGTCTCACGTCGCCAAGAATAGCGATAGAGTAGTGTCGATAATATTTTCCAGCACCACACTGATGTAAAAACTTAAAAAGTACAGTTTTGCCACTGTTAGGCCTGTGGCACACAGGGCGGATTTTTCCGAGCGGATTTTTTTCGGTCCGAGATTTAACCGTCGCCGGCCGGTTACACACACGGCGGAAAATTTTCCGTCGCCGTCGTACGAGTAGTTGCAGTGTAATTTCTGAAACCAACTCACTTCCTCAGATGTTCAAATTATTGATTGCTTGTGTAGTTTGAAATGAACAGTGTGACGTCCGAGACGTCTTTTCCACAAGGGGAATAAATAAGTAGACCATATTATGTACACTACAGCCCGCACGCTAGACCAGGCGAGACAGTGGAGGAAGACAAGTCACAGCCAAGACACATAGTCAAGTCCTTCTCGAAAGGTCGGCTGACATCTCTCAGCCAGGATAAGGGGAAGGGGGAATTGCGTCACGGGCCCATAGCATTTATTCACAAGTACCAACTTATACATATGAATAATATCATATACAAGGAGTATACACAAACAGTACATATATTACACTCCTCCCTCTTAAATAACAAACATAAACAAAAGAAGAATCAATCAATAAATATTCAACTTACAACTAAGAACATTTTCTTTCTTTCTTTCTTTCTTTCTTTCTTTCTTTTCTTAGTCGTTTACCCTCCAGGTTGGTGGAACCCACGGACTCAGCGAGGGAACTCACCACTACCGCCTCTACGGGCAGTGTCCTAGAGCTGGGAACATCTAATCGGAGTGGATACAACTGGTGAGGTGTGATTGGCACCTCGCCCAGGCGGCCTCACCTGCAAAGCGAACAGGGGCCTCACGAGGGAAGGTAATGCGTAGTCAGGATGGATAGGCAAGGAAGAGGGAAGGAGGCGGCCGTGGCCTTGAAGAAGGTACTGTCCCCGATAATCCGGATAGTAGGCTGTCAGAAATCCGCCTCCTCAATCGGATTTCCAATAATCGATTGCACCGGCACAGCTACATCAATGAAAATGGCACTGACAGATACTACCGAGATTAGAGCACAGTAGTTAACATGAAATTATTGTGGAACACACCAAAATATACGGGGGTTCATACTTACCTTTTACTTACCTATTCAATTTAATCTCGGGTCTGGGTTTTCAACTGGATCACTTAATAGTATGCCCTCACAATAACCTCCACCACGATATTTAAAATGAACCAAGTCGGAGACCAGAAAATTTAAACTGCACAATAATTTATTTCACATAAAGAGAAAAAAAATATTTCAACAAAATCTAACAACAAAATAGTTATGGCTGTCTGAAGCCATTGCCAATGCAACCATGTCCTCCTGTAGGACTGTAGACTTCACATACAAAAATTCAGCTTTCTCTAGCTCAAAAGAACGTAATAATAGCAACAATGCACATTGGAATGGATAAGGGAGCTGGGACGAGACATATAGCATTTGTTTCCTTGTTCATGAACTTCATAATTTAGTTCATTGACACACATTTATTAATAACCGCAAGGCCGCTAAGTAGTTGACCTTGACCTCCACCATTCAGTTATCTGGCCACCTGCAATACACCCTAAGCAGTGTTGCATGCTTGCTTCGTCAAATGGACGCAGCTGCCTAACCAGTGTCACCATATGCTGGCCAACGCAGAGTCTAGCTCTCATTCAAAACAATTTAAATGCTCACATCTCAACTCAAATATTATCACGCAAAATTTATACAAGTTCCGTTCACATTGCAATGGATCACTCTGTTAATCTCAAATCTTATTTAAATGTTTATTACAATTATCGAACTAGCGTTGTTTAAATGTTAATAACAAAACGCATAATGTTATATCATAGTGTTCAATAATTATTTATAACATTTAGATTGTTCATAACTTAGTCAAACGACAATTGAAAAATTTTTACACGCCTCTATTAATCCCGTTTGTTTCAAATTATTATTATAGATATTTACATAGTTATTTACATTATTTATATTTTATTTATATTTGAAATACATTAACCACACGTTTATCCGGTTGATATTTTCTTAAATCGTGGTAATATAATCGACCGATGAAGGTTACGTATATTTAAATTTTAGATTCAGGTTTAATAAGATTAATAATTATTATTTGTGACGGTAACCTCCATTCAAAATCTATAATTCAATCAATTTATCACTCTTGTTAATTTTAACAGTAACTTCACATGAATAATTTTCAATGGACCTGAACAATACAACTCAGCGGAAACATACCTCGCACAAACGCACAAAATTGGCCCATAATTCATCATATATCTCATTATATATGGCATCAAAATCTTCCACAATACACACAAAAAACCTCCACTTATAAATTCATCATCATCATCAATATTACTGTGGGAACCTCCTTCACTTATTAAAGGGCATTATTCATCAGCGACTTTTACACGTCCATTGAACTAACGATTATACATCCATAGTTCCTCTTTAAAAATTCTTATATTCATCAATTGTATCGAAAACTGTTATTATATTTAACCTTCGTGGGTTTCATTCATGAAGCGATATGAAGTAAAAATTTGCCAGTCACAAATAAATTTAATAGCAAATACGAGTAGACACGCCTCCCTGGTCTATCAAAATGAATTAATCTCATCATAATTATCGCAGTATAAAAATACTATATTCAAGCAAAATTCATTTAACTGCAGAAATAGTCGGATAGAATGCAAATAGACTAGAAAATGCAAACATTATTTTTTCAATCTAGAATTGAGAAAATCTCCAATCAAATGTTCATTACTATAGTGTACTGAATAAATCGTATTCAAAGTTCATATTTCATAAAATTGTCTATAATGCAATGGTATTTCAGAATTGACTAAAAATGTCTGTGTTTCAATCATGTTCATAAAAACGATTAGTATTTCCAAGATCGTCGATAAAGTAGTAGATTTTAACGCTCTAAAATCTTTTAATCATTCTTCTTTCTTGGGGATGACAGAAAATTGGTCAAAGTAATTTACTGGAAAGAATTACCTTAATAAAACGACACGCTGTCTGAATTCAAACTTGCCATAGAAAATCGTTAACTTTACAGTCAAATCGTGACTACAAGAAAAATTCAAATTCTCGAAAGAATATTTAACTTCAGTATAAACTGATCCAAAATGTTTAAATATGCAAATGACATAATAATGTCTCAATAAATCGAAGAAAATGGCATAAAGCTGCAAAGTGTACAGAGTACAGAAACATCTAGCAAAAGAATATGGGGCAATCAAATATATAACAAAAAATATGGGAAAGATAGTTGCTCAGATCTCACTAAAATGGCTCAAATAAATCAAGAAACGTTCACGGCTACCTTATCTGTTGGATTGAAGTTCTAGAAGAAAATTTCAAAGAAGACTGCTGCTGGTTCCATATCACCACAGGATAGATGTGCACCGACCTCGAACCTGGAACCTGCGCCCTCGGAGAATAGAACAACTTCCTCCTCCAGAAATCGCACTGCTCCGTGTAGACGATAGACATCCTTCTGGCAAAACTCTTCTTTGTGTGCTGGGAAAAACCCTTGCCACTCTTGAAAGTTCCCTGAAGTTCTTGTAGAAATCAGCCATGAAGTTCATTGCAAATATTTCCGCAGAAATGTTCATAATTGTGGAGTATGAATTTATTTCCACTGCCATTTGATGTAATTCAGCGATGGATTACGATGCATGAGTGTAGCTGAATGTTCACTACATGCTCGTCTTTGTAGAATGACGATTATCGAAGCTCCATGTTGCTACTTCACACTACTGATGTATGTCCCAATTGCATTAAAGTTTTAGTCTTCCATCTCCACTTCCATTATAATGTTAGTCGAAAGTACTGCCAGATTGTATAGTTCCATTGTAGAATGTAGCGTTGTATCACCAAATGTAATCTTCAGTATCACGATTGCAATACACGTGGCTGCCGTAGCGTAGAATGTGGTAGTAAAAGTGCTTCTCAGGATTCGAGAAAAACACTTTTCTCTGCAGTCTTTAAATGCGAATATCTTCTGAAGTATAATAATGAAAAAGTTCAACTTTCGCACACGCCTCAATATTGTAATGCACTATTGAATTAGTATAAATGCAGTAGCTAATTCTTGATAGATAAACTTGTAGAATCGTTTATGTGTGCGCTCCAACTTCGCCTAGTTTTAGTAACAGTAAAATTGCACTGCTGGATACCCAATACTGTTCGATGCGGTGGGCTCTGCCACGCTTGCTTATGACGATATGCTTGTTCTATCAGAACACGAAGTCAGACTATCAAGTCAGAATAAAACCACGAAGTGAGAAGCTCCTCTCTGCTGTGCAAGGCCTTTTATCAACTTTGGAGGGGCGTATCCATCCCTACCACAGCTTCTTCTTCCATCATTACTCGAAGTTCCAACTTTGGCTATTCTTGACGGATTTTCAGATTTCAAAAACATATAATTAATTTCTTCAAAATTCCAAATCAATGCCATAACTGAAAATAGTTTTCCACAATTCTGCATGCCAAAAGTTATTAAATATCGTAGTTTCAGTAATCTCCGTCTCCCTTCAAGCTATCATTCATTGGTTCGAGCCTCTCCTCCAATATCGTAACTTCTTCCTCAGCACGATTACTTGCTTCCCTGCGACTGCGTCGTAAATCTAAGATCCTTCTCGAACAAAATCGTGACGTCAGCAAGAATCTAAGCTCAGCCAGCCTACTTGCTCGAGCGATGCGTCATCCACGCCTACGTCATGAATATACACGTCACAACTATGACGCCCATAACTTTATTCATATATGCCAATACAGCCACCGTGGTCTCAGTATAATTCAATTTACGGGGGCAGTACCATCCCGGCATTTGCCCGAAGATGAAGTGGGAAACCACGGAAAACCACTTCGAGAATGGCTGAG
Organism: Meconema thalassinum; assembly: GCA_946902985.2. Classification (NCBI taxonomy): domain Eukaryota; kingdom Metazoa; phylum Arthropoda; class Insecta; order Orthoptera; family Tettigoniidae; genus Meconema; species Meconema thalassinum. Next base: position 187,035,303 of record OX336393.1, read on the forward strand.
GTGGGAATCGAACCCCCTCTACTCATTTGGACCACCCGAGGCTGAGTAGACCCCGTTCCAGTCCTTGAACCACTTTTCAAATTTCGTGGCAGAGCCGGGAATCGAACCCAGGACCTCCGGGGCGGCAGCTAACCATGCTGACCGCTACGCTACGGAGGCGACACTTTTTTTTACAAATAAATAATCACAAATCCAGACGTTCAACAGGTTTCCTGTCGCGTACAGGGTAACGTCTCTGAGAACGCCCTGCAGGAGAACTAATAATAGGTTGGCTAACCGGACTCGATGTGGGAGTTGGCTGTCTAGCAATAGACTGTCTAGTACAAACAGCTGATGGTGAAGCTGTCAATTCTGAACCTACGTCAACCTGCTCAGCTGACTGAGATGATAAACTTTCAGCTGATTGACCTGAGCACTCCTTAGCCGGCTCGCTCACCTGAGCATCAATAGCAATAAGTTGATCAATATGCCTCTTCCAAATAATACCAGATCATATTCTGACTAGATACATGGTAGTCCTTTGTTGTTTAATCACAGTACCCTCAATCCATTTAACTTGTGATCTATAATCTCTAATTATTACGGATTGATTAACATGAAAGACACGTGATTTACTAACCTTGGCATAAGCTTTCTGCTTATCCTGCTTAGCCTCCACTACCCTCCTGACGCTTGGTCGTAAAAGATCAAATCTAGTTCTTAGTGATCTATTGAACATTAGTTTGGCTGGTGTCTCATGAGCCGATTGGTTTCGACTCACAATACATCGCCGCCGCCGCCCCCTTGTGCCCCGCCGCCCCCGTCTCCGCCCCCATGTCCCCCCCCTTCTGCCGACGCCCCTTGTCATTAATTGTGAATCATTTCAGGAAATAAGATGAAGACAGAAACAATTTAAATGCCCATTGTCTTTTAATGGAAGATATATTAACAAATTATTCCGGTCTGCATTGGTTGAATGTGGCCATTGTTGACTGTCTGGTGAATAAATTATATGTGGGACTGTATTGAAATTTGGCGGTCTTTGTTCAAATAATCTAAAGTCTGGATAGCCAATCATTGATGGACACATCGATGAAAATTCTATTGCCAATTAAAATTTGGTTAAAAAGGATGTTTCGATCATTTATGAGGTGAAGGAAAATTAATTATCAAAGTTGGCATTAAAACTAGAGCCAGGCGTTCTTCAGCTGTTATCTGTTTTAAAATGAACGTCTGCACATGCGCAAAATGGCGTACCATTGTCGAGAGAGCTACGAATAGCTTGGACGAGAAGAGATCATAATGTGAGCTTACGGTGAAAGGACGTGGTTTGTGGTGGCCTCGGACCACTACCTAAATCTTGGTCCGAGAACAAGGTAAAACTGTTGGATATTAAAGTTGGAACTCTAGAACCGTCAGACAAAATATTTATGACATTTCATGAAAATGGGAATTAAGTTTGTGAATTTCAAGAGGCCAAGTGTCGTCTGGCCGGATGCATTGAAATAACTTTCGATTACCCAAAAGGACGCTATTCTTCTTTTATCAAGGCGTTTTCTTAGATTGTCTAATTTGTTCAATTTATATTTTTATGGGTCTATTATAATGTGGCCTAAGATTATTTTATATTCATAACACGCCTCCTCTTCTATAAGCAGCGAAAACGAGTTTGCTTAACTTCATCTTTCGAGATGTGTTTGGTTTCATTTTTAATCTTTCCATGTTGCTAATGTGAAATTAAATGATTTCAAGAATGTAATTGTCAGGATTTTGGTGTGGGGAACTTGATTAGTTTTAACAATGACAAACGGTCCCTTGCTTTTCGTTTGTCTGAGATGGCATCTTTTGGTCTATTATGGCCGCATAAGCACAGCATCCATGCTGGTTGCAAAACAGTTTCGGAAGCCTATTTGAAAGAATGTATGAGTAACCAATTGAAATGAATCGAAAAGAGACTGTAGTAGTTTCAGATAAGAAGTGGAAAGGTTTAATACGTGGTGTTTTATAAATCACGTAAATGTGAACTGTTTTATTTACACAGCGTTGCCATATAATTTGGGGATATAGCTTGGCCTCCATTTTAAATATATAGTAGGAGTGCAGATTGGTGTTCCCTCCCATAGCCATTCGGCCTTGTATTCTTTTCCCTTGGAAATATATATTTATTTTACCTACTGCTGTTCGAGTCCATGTTTCATTGAATAGTACTGGGTTAATTGTCTTCAGGCAACTTTGGCCTCGGGGTACTAAGCCCTTCCTCCTGGTGCAGATTTTTGGTAGCAGAGCGTGGTTTTCGATTTTCTGGAGCCGTTGCATGGTTGTGTTTTGTGCCGTGGTATTGTGTAGAATTAACTTACGTGGATTCGGGCAGCATGGGAGAAGTGAGTAACTGAAGGTTCACTAAGGTTAGGTAGGATGCCTACTGTGGTGCTCTGACTAATGTATGTTTTTCTTTTCATGGCTGTGAGTGGACAAAGTGTTGCTGGCATTCCTCAGTGCGTGAACGCACTGACGACGAGTCAAGTCCAGTTTAATACTGGCACTCAAGAACATGGTCTCTCTGTAAGCATGGTAAAGTTGGCTGCTGGATTCTCTCTATTGTCACACTCTGTGATGTTCCGTACTACAAGCTGCTTCCAAGGTAGGATCAAACCAGTAGAGTAGCTATTTGATTAATGGTAGAAAGTTATCTATGCACTGCTGTTAAGTAAAGTGCTAATGGCTAATCGTTCTGTGTTCCTATCAAGTTGTGTGAAAAGTGATATCATTCACGTGTTGAATTCTTGCTGAAAATCTTTCTGGCATGGTTGCCAAATTTTGAATTGCTATTTGTTCTGGCTGTGTTGCCAATGAGAATTAAGTCATCTAAGCAATAATGAAGTTTAGTAATCTAATGGTCAATTATTTTGCTGTATTCTGTGAAAAACATCTGTGCGCAGATACTTGTTGTCATCGAGTTGAATGTGCAATGTCTTGTGACATATTGATAAGTGAAGATTTCAGTGAACATGCAGGTGGACCAGTAATGTACTGTGAATACATATAACAGCAATGTCGAGCTGAAGCTTTTCAGGTGGTGAAACAGCGAGTTCTAATATTGCTAGGCCGAGGTCAGGTTGTTACGTCAGCTGTGGAGTCGTGAAGCCCCGTTGTGTTGGGTGTGTAGTAGTTGTGATTGCAGCTGTTCGTGCGACGTGTGGTCGAAAATTAGGAAACAGAAAGCAGTTATAAGAAGAGATGATCTAGGTAATCGTGTTTTGGTCGTGTGAAGTTTTGATCTTCAGTCGGTAGAGAGAAATTTTGAAATTTATTTCACGTTTGGTTGGAGTTGAGGAATCGAACGAGTGACGTGCCAGGACTGCACGTATGGTTGGTGTACTTGTTGTGTGAGTGAGGTTAGGGCATTTCAGGATGCCAATTGGGATGTGTGGAGTTGGTGCGGAGATCGTGGAGTGATACCAACCTAGCGGGAATAGCCAGTCTCTGTCTATTTATGATTCTGGTACTTTCAGTGATGGTTGGTGATGTCGACATTGCTATGCTCCTCTGACTCTTGATGTCGTGTGGGCTGGTGATGATCACACATCGTATTTTAGATTTTGAGGGTACATTTTGTTGTTTTTATTTCAGGTATGTTAAGTGCCTTGTTGGTACTTGGTACTCGAGTGAGTACTTGCTAGGGAGTGTTTTGTTGTTGTGTCTGATGTACTGCGTTGTTGGTACTAGTTGAGGTTTAATTAGGGTTAGTGTTTTATTATTTTCTTGTGCGTTGGTACTCGGTTGAGTATTTGAGTTTTCTTCGGTTAGTGTCTAGGTTTTGTTTTGTTGGTACCGTGTTGGTATTGGTGGGATTGAGTTGTGTAGTTTGGTCAGTAGTCTGAGTAGTATTTGAGCTTCGAGAAGTTGTTGGGTCGGTGATTCCAGGATGATTATTCCCTGATGGTGAGTTTGAGTTGAGTTAGTCGAGTGGTGCCTTGACTTATTACGAGAAGAGGTTTATGCAGGAGCCTTTTCTATGATGGAGAGGTATATGCAGGCAGTGAAACGTAGAAGAGGTATATGCAGGCAGTGAAACTTAGAAGAGGCATATGCAGGTGGATATTTCTTGTCGCTGAAACACGTGGCAGGTGTGGAGGCCAGTTTTGGGAGCGAACTGTAAGCTGGATTGTGTATGCGATACAGGTGAAGGTTTTCTTTCTGAATTGATTAGGTGAGACATTTAATTTGTCTGGTTCTACAGACGTAGTCAGTTGGCACCTACGGACGCTAGGGCAATGGTTGCTCTTAAGTGACCCAATAATGGTTGGTTGGTAAGTAAATAATAGTTGGTTGCTCGTGAAGTGACCCATTGGTAAGTAAAGTTGGTTACTCTTAAGTGACCCAAGGTAATAGCTGGTTGCTGTTTAGTGACCCAAGGTGAGGTTGGTTGCATTTAGTGACCTAAGGTTGATTATGAATGGGTAGTGCTACCTATCGTTGAGATGGTCGCACTGGGTTAGTAGCGGGATGTTAGTAGTCGACTGGTGAATTTTGTGAGGTTATGTCTTGACAAGAGTGAATGTTGTGTGGTTATGTGTGAGCTTGATCCTTTGTGTTGTCAAGTGCTGTCGTTGTGACAGGGAGGTTAGAAGATTGCTGAGGGCAATGTGCGAGTGAATTTGGGTGATTGTTGGTCGTAGGTTGACTATGTGTTTGGTTCGATAGTGAGGTTATGTCAGGAGTAACTGCTGCTTGATGGTGATTGGTCGCAGATGTGAGATGGATTCCTGCGTTATCTGAAGTTGAGCACGTGTGTGTGTAGTCCTGTTGAAGTTTGGTTCACGTGAAATTGTGATTGCTGTATTGTTGCTGAGTTTGTTCGAGCGGTTCTGCGCCTGCTGTTCTTCCTTAATAAAGTTTGAAGCCATGCTTGAGAGCTGTGTGTATTTGGTACTTGATGTAATTGTACATCAGAAGTAACTTAAATGACTGTGCTGTTTGAGAGTGCTCGGGAGGTACTGTGGTACCTTGGTACCTTATATAAATTGAGAGCCGATTGCCATGATTGCTGAGGGATGGCATGTTGTTAAGTGACGCTGCGTCCACTTAATTCACTCCTTAGAATGTGAAAACAAGATTTGTTTTGGCTGGGAACAAGCTAGAAATTTTACCAGAGCATCGAATTGTGATGTTCATTTTAGTAGTTACTCATCACATTGTAAACTAACAATTTAAATTGAAACATCGTCTGTCGGTTTAAGCTCTAACAGTCTTACCTGGTCAAACACTGCAATTATTCCAAAAAGGGCCAAGGAATGTCACTTGCTATAACAACGACATGGTAACTAAATCTACATAGAAGATCATCGATGAGAGATGGCGATCATGTGACCCTATTTGCCATCTGGTATCTGTTCCGGTTGGTCACGTGAGTGATGTGATCACTCACCACTCGTGGCAGTAGCCAGTGCACAGGTTACTGTCACCATGCACGACACAACATCTAGTGGAGGTGTTAGCCATTCTGCTGGTCAGAGTGGAGGCATTACTACAACTTCGTGAGATGTCCAGCTGTAACGGTCCGGAGAGGCTGTATTGGTGAGCTGGCACCATACTGCTAGCAGCTATCGTCGGAGATCATCATCTGAACCCCCTAGAGGTGGAATCGCAGGGGGAGACTGAGCCGATTGGTTTCGACTCACAATACTTCGCCGCCGCAACCCCGTCGCCGCCCCATGTTCCCCCCCCCCCTTCTGCCGACGCCCCTGGTCATTAATTGTGAATCATTTCAGAAAACAAGAAGAAGACAGAAACAATTTAAATGCCCATTGTCTTTTAATGGAAGATATATTAACAAATTATTCCGGTCTGCATTGGTTGAATGTGGCCATTGTTGACTGTCTGGTGAATAAATTATATGTGGGACTGTATTGAAATTTGGCGGTCTTTGTTCAAATAATCTAAAGTCTGGATAGCCAATCATTGATGGACACATCAATGAAAACTCTATTGCCAATTTAAATTTGGTTAAAAAGGATGTTTCGATCATTTATGAGGTGAAGGAAAATTAATTATCAAAGTTGGCATTAAAACTAGTGCCAGGCGTTCTTCAGCTGTTAACTGTTTTAAAATGAACTTCTGCACATGCGCAAAATGGCGTACCATTGTCGAGAGAGCTACGAATAGCTTGGACGAGAAGAGATCATAATGTGAGCTTACGGTGAAAGGACGTGGTTTGTGGTGGCCTCGGACCACTACCTAAATCTTGGTCCGAGAACAAGGTAAAACTGTTGGATATTAATAGTTGGAACTCTAGAGTCGTCAGACAAAATATTTATGACATTTCATGAAAATGGGAATTAAGTTTGTGAATTTTAAGAGGCCAAGTGTCGTCTGGCCGGATGCATTGAAATAACTTTCGATTACCCAAAAGGACGCTATTCTTCTTTTATCAAGGCGTTTTCTTAGATTGTCTAATTTGTTCAATTTATATTTTTATGGGTCTATTATAATGTGGCCTAAGATTATTTTATATTCATAACACGCCTCCTTTTCTTTAAGCAGCGAGAACGAGTTTGTTTTACTTCATCTTTCGAGATGTGTTTGGTTTCATTTTTAATCTTTCCATGTTGCTAATGTGAAATTAAATGATTTCAAGAATGTAATTGTCAGGATTTTGGTGTGGGGAACTTGATTAGTTTTAACAATGACAAACGGTCCCTTGCTTTTCGTTTGTCTGAGATGGCATCTTTTGGTCTATTATGGCCGCATAAGCACAGCATCCATGCTGGTTGAAAAACAGTTTCGGAGGCCTATTTTAAAGAATGTATGAGTAACCAATTGAAATGAATCGAAATGAGACTGTAGTAGTTTCAGATAAGAAGTGGAAAGGTTTAATACGTGGTGTTTTATAAATCACGTAAATGTGAACTGTTTTATTTACACAGCGTTGCATATAATTTGGGGATATAGCTTGGCCTCTATTTTAAATATATAGTAGGAGTGCAGATTGGTGTTCCCTCCCATAGCCATTCGGCCTTGTATTCTTTTCCCTTGGAAATATATATTTATTTTACCTACTGCTGTTCGAGTCCATGTTTCATTGAGCGCATAGAATAGTACTAGGTTAATTGTCTTCAGGCCACTTTGGCCTCGGGGTACTAAGCCCTTCCTCCTGGTGCATCTCATTAGTAGTGGTATGTACAGAATTGCGATAATCGAACAATATTCTATCCAAAGCTACTGAAACATCTCTAACATTATCTCTAAAAGCACATTTCAATTTAATTTTAGCATACTTGACTGAGTTTTCAGCCTGACAATTGCTCTGAGGGTGGTATGGAGGTGAAAAAGTTTGTTTAATACCATTCTCAACCAAACATTCGTTAAACTCTGCCGCATTAAATGGTGGTCCATTATCACTATGGACTGACACAGGTAAACCAAAACGGGCAAAAAGATGGCGTAAATTAACAATAGCTAAGTTTGCAGAAGTGGAACTGGTCTCAAATACTTCTTACCACTTAGAATGAGCACATACAATTATTAGGTACATTTTTCCTTTAAATGGCCCCAAATAATCAAGATGTAGTCTTTCCCACGGTTTATCAGGATAATGCCAATGATGTAGTTAACTTTTGGGTGGATTACATCTCTCCAATAGGCAGGAAGAACAGCTTTTGGCAAGGTTTTCTATTTCCTGATCAATATTAGGCCACCAAAATAAGCTCTCGCTACAGATTTCATTTTAACCATGCCTAAATGACTAGCTTGGAGATCTCTCAAAACAAAGTTACGTAAACAACCAGGAATTATTACCTTGTAACTCCACATTAAAATACCTTGTTCAACAGCTATTTCCTCTCTCCTTTGGAAAAACGGTGATAAATCATAATCAGAAGGAGACAAATAAGTTGGCCATCCATACATTACGTAGCCATAAACTCGTTTCAAAAGTGGATCGTTCTGAGTTTCCACTCTGACTTGCTCACAAGAAATAGGTACCGTACTGAACTCTCATGAATAAAATTTAAATATGTACCTAGGGGTGACAGATCGGAAGTAGTTTCCACATCAGGAACTTGCAAAGGCAATCTAGATAGTGCATCAGCTACATTATCATTGGAATTTACATACTTGATATCAAAATCATAACCAGACAAAAATAATGCATGTCTCTGCAATCTGCTTGTTGCAAACACAGGCAACCCCTTTTTGGGCCCAAAAATACTCAATAATGGCTTGTGATCACATTTCAAGGTAAAGTGTCTGTCATACAGATATTGGTGAAACTTCCTCACACCATAAACAATCGCTGTTGCTTCCTTATCAATTTGAGAATAATGAGATTCTGCTGAGTTAAGTGTTCGTGAGGCATAGCTCACTGGTCTTTCTATACCTTCTTTAGTAAGTATGCTTAGAACACAGCCTAACCCATAACTAGACGCATCAACAGTTAACATAATGGGAGCATCTGGGTCGTAATGTGCTAGTAGACAAACGCTTCTTAATCTCCTTAAATGCTTGCATACATGTGTGATCAAATACAAAATCAGATTTTTTTTTAACAGGTTATACAATGGTGTTATAACCGTAGACAGATTAGGCACAAATCTGCCATAATAATTTACTAATCCCAAAAAAAGATTTAGTTTCAGTCACATTCTTAGGAACAGGCGCATCGACAATGGCTATTATCTTAGCCTCCGAAGTGTGAAGACCATTCTTGTCTATATTGAAACCCAAAAATTCTAACTTAGGTACAAAAAACTGACACTTATTCTGCCTAACTGTAAAACCATACTGTTTTAGTCTGTCAAACACTCCTTCAAGCCTGCTTAAGTGAGTTTTAGTATCTGGTCCACAGACAATGATGTCATCAAGAAAAACCTTCACACCAGGTAAACCTTGTAAAGCCTGCTCGATAACCCTCTGAAAGATACCCACAGCACTAGAAATACCATAAGGCATACGCTTAAAAGCAAAACAACCCTTATGCGTGCTGATAGTACACAATTTTTGTGAGGTTTCATCCAGTCTTAACTGCATGTAAGCTTGGGTCAAATCAATTTTACTAAATGATTCACCTTTCTGTAGTTCAGCAAAGAGATCCTCAACTCTGGGTATAGGGTAACGATCTACAACTAACTGCGGGTTAATAGTAACCTTAAAGTCTCCACAAATGCGAATACTTCCATCTTTCTTTAGAACAGGTACTATAGGCGACCCATACTCTGAACTTTCAACTGGATACAATACATCGGCTTCAACTAACCGTTCAAGTTCCTTTTCAACCTTAGCTTTCAAAGTATAAGGTAATGGTCTAGGCCTTAAGTACTTAGGTACACTATTCTCTTTCATAACTAGCCTAACCGGTTCAACCGTACACTGACCTAGTTTGTCAGTCAACACCTCAGGGTATTTTTTAACTACCTCTTTAAGTATCAATTCTGGTTTAACCTTATCACTAGGCATACTAGATTCATTGCCAACAACTTCAGTGGCAAATAACTGCTCATCCGTTGCAGGTGAAATCTGAACATTTAATGCCATGATCCAGTCTCGACCTAACAAGAGATTAGCTCCATCTTTAATTACATACAATTCCATATTTTTAGCAATGCCTCTGTAATTAACGTTTACAGTAATTACCCCAACCAGCTCAATAGGAGCATTAATGTATGAACTTAAGCGTAGACTTGTAGGCTGTAACTTTATATTCTTAAAATTGTCCCAATAAAACTTTTCACTAACCACACTGACTGAGGCACCAGTATCAATTTCAAAGGTTACAGGTCTGTTTTCAACCAGTACTTAAACGGTTAATAGGGTGGCTTTCATGCATAGTAAATAGGTTAGGAACATTAGTTAATATGTCTTCAGATTCAATGTCAACTTGGCCTACAAAATTATGCACACTTCTGTTTGTATTTCTAGAAGATTGATTGAACTTACCACGCATCCTCGCCTTACACATTTTGCTAATGTGGTTTCTTTTTCCACAAACATAACACACGCATCCGCGCAAATGGCACTCACTACTCTTGTGGCCAAACACGCCACAGCAATAACATTGCACTGAACACTTCTGCTGGGGACTGGTCCGTTGTCCTGGGGCAGGTTGGCAGCGCTGGAAAGATCCGCCACTCGAGGACGGAACAGCCACGCCCCTTGTCTTCTTCCCTCTCACAGATGACGTACCGGACCGCCCGGAACAGGGAGATGATGACGTCATGCGGTGTAGCTTGTCTCCACCGCCAGGCACACGGCCAACGAGAAATACTGGCCCTGGTGCGCTTTCGTGACGTCAGCAATGTAGTGCTGTTTCACTACTTCCTGTAGGGTTATGTATGACGGGAACATAGACCGTATTGTCTACAAGATGCTGAAATCACAGAATACTTAACCCATATCATATCAGAAAACCCGCTGTAAAAAGCATTGACCCAACACAATCATGGCTTCTGGCAAAACATATATGGTAATTACAACTCAAGTCTTACACTGATCAATCTTATGAAGTCCTATACTTAGCCACAATTTACTTATTTATTCATGACTCTAAGTAGAACCAGTAGATCACTATTATCTTTAATCGTTGTAGTTGATCACAAGGTAATACTTTTCAGGAGTATGTTATCTTTCCCTGGCGGTTTCTTGTTAATTATGTGGAATTACTTGACGGTTACAAAACGTTCAGAAAGGTTATGAAAAGCTATGAATAGTGCCGGACAATGTATGCATGTATAACTCTTATAGTTGAACGATATACATAAATGTATCAAACGTTTTTATAACAGAAATATATTCACGAACATAATATTCTATGGTCTTCGTCTTACTGCCGGTGTGGCAGTCATCTTGTCTTCACCATTGAATCTGTATAAATGCTGGTATTCATTTACCACTTGTCTTCATAGAAGGTATTGATTATGAGTCGTTAGCCGGTGGCGAGTGTATTCCGCAGATCTCTTCTATAAACGTATTAATTTCTGTTCCGCCCCTGAAAACAACAGTAACAAAGTAATACATTCACTGCAAGTTTCTTTGATCTAATTATACTCATGTCACTGATGTGTTGGCAAGATGGCGTCACAGTGAAAGTGTAGTGAAATAGCAGTTAGTGTAAATATTTGATAAAAGTGGTAAAATATTATAACAGAGGTTTAAAATCTATAAAGTTACTTTCCTTAGATCAAGTGTAATACGGAATATTGATAGTATTTAGAAATTCTTATTGATAATTTAATAAACTTAAACTAAGTTGTGAGAACGAGTATCCAAAGATTCGGTGACTTCTTCAATCACTGTTTGAACCAAGTAGAGCAGTGGTGCTTTTACGAGACTTCACCCGATTGGAAGATATACGTATTTCACATTCTTCTTTATTGGTAGGTAATTAGATTAATTCTATTAGGTAGTAATAATTAAAATAAATTTAGTGTAATTTGGTGTAAACATTTAGGCTAACTTAGATCTCTAGTATGACGACAGTAAACAGTGTTAGTGTCTCGTCAGGTAGTGTAACCGTAACGGATTTATGCTCGTCGTGCAAAATAAAAGTAAAAAAATGCAAATAAAATCATCACAAGATCTCAGGTAAAATTGAATGAGGAGAAAAGTGAAACCTATTGTCGTAATGTAGGCCTACTGCTACCGTCATGCGAATGTTATAACCTGAGAAACGAACTGTCCTCAAAATACGAAATTATTAAGCTGCTAAAGGAAGATATTGCTAAGTTAATGGAAGAGTTGAATAAATTAAAAGGAAACAGAGAGGAAAGCAAGGAAACTTGGTGGACAGTGATTGCTGGTAAGGTAAGATTGAATAAGCCTAGGCCTATAAATGGAGTACATGTAACTGGAATTCCCGTCTCAAATTCATTTGGAGTGCTTGTCGAAGAAAATGATGACTTTCCTCAAGAAGAAAAGAAGAAAGTGATAAAGAGAAAATCCAGGAAGATGCGGATATTTGCGGATAGCCACGGGCGAGATGTGGCAGCAAGCGTATTGGAGAGAAGCAGAGAAATGGAGGTCACTTCGACAGTAAAACCAGGAGCTCAAATTGCAGAGGTCACGAACGGGATGATAGGAGAGTGTGCGTCCCTTACTGCAAAGGACTACGCAGTGATCATCGCTGGAGCAAACGACGTCTATAGAAATGAGAGTAAAAAGGTAATCAAAGATTTAAAGGGTACATTGCCATCCATGCAAAACACAAATGTCATTATTGTAAATACTCCGCAGAGATACGATTTAATTCCCAAATCGTGTGTAAATGTAGAAATAGAGGCTACAAATGGAAAAATTCATAAAATTTGTAAGAGTTTTCCAAATGTCCAAATTGTAGATGTAAGTAAATTAGACAGGAAGTTCCACACTCGGCATGGCCTACACTTAAATAGATTAGGAAAAGAGTATCTTAGTGATGAAATCTGCAAAATTGTAAATTCAAATGGTAAGAATAATTCAACAGTAATATCATAAGAGTGGAAGCTGGGAAACTGGTAGAAGAAGCCAAACGTGAGGTTTGGCAATCAGATCTTTTGAAGTCAAATTTAATGGAGTGCAACAATGGTATTTCGGATTTGTCTAGCAACAATAATAATAACAATTATGATAATAATAATGTAAATAAATCACCAACACAAGCTTGCAAAAGTAACAAATTTAAAATTTACCACCAGAATGTCCAGTCTCTTTATAATAAAATTGATTACATAAATCTAATGCTTAAAAATGAACTTAAAGACATCTCAGCACTATGTATTTCAGAACATTGGCTGAAAGAGGAACAACTCGAATTAATTCAATTCCCAGGGTTTATACAAGCTAGTAAATACTCTAGATCTAATATTAGCCATGGTGTGGTACTTACATCTTCTTAAGAAATAATTTAGATCATGTACAGATATCAGCTTATGATTATCTAATTATGGAACAGGATTTTGAATTCTCTGCCGTAAAAATACAGCAGTTTAAGTTAATAATTGTATGCGTATACCGTTCTCCGTCAGGAAAGTTTCTTTTATTTATAGATAAATTAGAATTGTTACTCAATAACATGAAAAAAGTAAATTTCGATATAATAATTTGTGGGGATGTAAATTTGGATTTCTTAAAATTTGATAGAAATTGTGAATTATTAACACAGTTACTAATTTCCTATGGACTGAAACCTACAGTAAATACCCCAACAAGAATAACAAAATTTAGTAAAACCACTCCTGATCAAATTTTTATAAATACAGATAAATATCACCATTCAATAGAAGTCTATTTTCCGGGTTTTAGTGACCACCATGGACAAATACTGAGTTTTGAAGTATCCGAAACAATCAATAATAATGATGATGGAGTAAAATCAAATTGCAGGTCATTCACTGAATCAAATGTTACATATTTCAATGACTTATTAAATAAGGAAACATGGTCAGAAATTTATGAACTAGAAAATGTAAATGATAAATTTAATGCATTTAACAGTACCCTAAAACACTATTTTGAAATAGCATTCCCCTTTAAACGAAGAACTGTTCAAAATAACAAAACTAGCAATTGGATAACAACAGGGATTATAAATTCATGTCAAGGAAAGAAATTTCTACACAAATTATATAAACAATACCACACAACACCTGAATTCAATTTATAATACAAAAAATACACTAGCATATTAAATAAGGTAATAAGACTAGCAAAGAATATGCATAATGATAATTTTATTTCCCAATCATCTAATAAAAACAGGGCCATGTGGTCCGTGATAAAGAAAGAAACTGGAAAATATGCTAAAATACAAAGGAACATTACACTGACCAGAAATAATAAAGTGATTAATAATCCTGAGGAAATAGCAAACACTTTTAATGACTATTTTCTGGAAATTCCACAAAAATTATTAAATAAATCACAGGTAAATACACTAAATTCTATTAATAAAATCAATATATGCAGTGATTCTTTATTTATAAATCATGTCACAAGTGAAGAGGTAAGAATAGTTATAAAAGAGCTAAAAATAAATTCTATGCTGGCATTGATGGCATCCCCGATGCAATTTTAAAGAAATGTGCAGAAAATATAATAAATGCAGTTACGCACTTAATAAACAGTTCAATTCTCTCAGGAACTTACCCGGATATTTTGAAGTTATCAAAAGTAATTCCAGTGCACAAAAACGGTTCAAAAGATGAATTAGATAACTATCGTCCTATTACCTTACCAACTGGTATTGCAAAAATTGTGGAACAAATTATGTATAAGAGACTGATAAGTTTCATAGGAAAAAATAAAATATTATCAAACTCACAACATGGATTCAGAACGGAAAAATATACACAGACCTATTCTTGGATTTCTTGGATTTATCGAAAGCATTTGATGTTGTTGACCATAAAATCCTCCTTACCAAACTAAATCAATATGGTATTAGAGGTCTAGCTAATAAATGGATAGAGTCTTACTTAACAAGGCGTAAACAAATAGTATGCTTGAGACACAAGGATGATGGAACCAAATTACTTAATGAAACATTGTCCAATGAGAGAATTATTGAATTTGGAGTACCCCAGGGATCGGTTTTGGGCCCACTACTCTTTCTTCTATATATCAATGATATAACACAGAACGTTCATTCACATAAGGAAATTTTGTTTGCGGACGATACAACACTCGTAATAAAAGGTGAAACTAAACAGGTCATACAGCAGTCTGCTGACTCCGTTACAGGAGAGTTAACCAAATGGTCACAATATAATCGCCTCACAATAAACTATAAAAAAACAGTATGTCTAAATTTCCACACTATACAGGATAGGAATCCTGCGAAACCCAATATAACATTAAATGGTCATCAAATAGAAAATAAATCAGAAACAAAGTTTTTAGGACTATGGATACAACAAGACTTGAAATGGAATAAACATATACAATATCTGAATACTAAACTGAACTCGACGTGCTTTGCGTTACGTATTTTGAAAACCTGCACTAGCATGCACACATTAAGAAATACTTATTTTGCTTATTTCCATTCATACTTAAGATATGGGATCATATTTTGGGGTATGTCGCCGGATGTACTAAGCACGTTTAGGATACAAAAGAGGGCGATTAGAATTATGGCAAATGTAAACACTAGAGAATCATGTAGACCTCTGTTTAAAGTTTTAAACATTCTCCCACTGCCCTACATATATATCTTTGAAAGTATTATGTTTTTTTAAAAGAATTTAATGAATAAAGATGTTTTTCTTAAAACAAACAATAATGTTCATAGGCATAACACAAGACAAAATCAAAACATTCATATTTCACACACACACACACAAGCATATATCAAAAAGGAACTTTTCACACTGGAGTTAAATTATACAATAAATTACCCCAGTATATAAAACTGGTCCCAAAATAAAAACCTTTGATAGAATGTTGAAAGCTTATCTGCAGTGCCATTGTTTTTACTCAGTAGTTGAATATCTTAGCGTATAGGAGCGATGAAATCTATAATTATATTTTACTTTTTTAATTTAATTGTAATACCTAGCTGTATGTTGTTGTATTTATAGAATTAAGTTTTCATATTATGATAATAGAGTGAGGTGTAAATAGTTGTGCAATAAGATTGTATCTATTAAGATTTGCTATTATAATAAGTTAAATAGTTATAATATTAGTAATATATATGGCGACATCACACAAGTTAAGCACTTCAAATACCTAGGTGAAATTATCGGGAACACTGGTAACGAAAGAATGGCTAACAAAACACGTGCAGAAAAATTACGCAAAGCTTACACAATCACTTGGAATATTTACAACAAGAAATCACTTTCCACTAAAACTAAACTCCATCACTACCACACAGTCATCCTCCCAGAGGCACTCTATGCGATTGAGCCGTCATCGTTAACCATCAACATCAAATACATTGAGAAGATAGAACGACAAATACTGAGAAAAATCTTTGGACCAAAGCTTCAGGACGGTATCTGGATGAGGAAAAGCTCAGACGAACTGTATTCACGGACTGAACGATTCGCCTCACTCGCACGTAAAAGACGCATGAAATTCTACGGACATATAGCTCGAATGGACAACTCCCGACTGACCAAGAAAATCTTCCTCATAGTCAATGGAAACCGACAAACCAAAGTACGCTGGCTAGCAGACACCCAAAAGGACCTCACTGAAATCAATATTGACCCACTGACAACGACGCGGACTGCATATAGACAAAAAGTAAATTCGTATAAGTTTCCACCCAAGATCCCTACGGGACAGAATTTGAAACTTAAAGCTGCATGGACACAAGAAAGAAGACAGGCACATAGCGAAAGGATGAGGAAGTTTTGGGAAGATAAGAAGAACAAGAAGACCAATGTTAACTAATGGTTCTACGTGCTCCTTAGAGGGCCAAACGCATTATATATATATATATATATATATATATATATTAGTAATATATACATGTTAGTTCTTTTATTTTATAGATGTAAATTCTGGCGTGTCCTATATCAAAAATGTATTGAATGCAAGTTAGTATTTGATCAAATGGAATTAATAAAAATCTATCTATCTATCTATCTATCTATCTATCTATCTATGTCCACGTAAGTTACTCACAACGAAGGTCACGGGCTCTACAACTCAACTTACTGTTGCAGCTATTAAAGACACAACAAATCCTTGAAGCCTAGTTCGAGTGGATTTTTGTTACGAGTAACTTCAACATATAAATATGTTATCTATAGCTGGCGTAGTTTTGTAAACCTATACAGTATAATTTATCGTGCTCGAAAACACACGGAACATCTAAACTGGGCCCATTTCAACAAGATTGATATAAAATAAGCATTTCTGCTGCTCATGAATTGCTCTCGACTTATACGCACAGCGCACAAGCACCATCAAGCACTACATTGCCTACGTCACAAAAGGATTAGGTTTACGTGCCAAGGCCTGTCTTTCTCGTTGGCCGTGGCCAGGCATGAGTGACGCTGCATTCTTCTCAGCTGCTTCTATGGACGAAATAATCGAGACCGCCCTCTCGAATGTTAAGGAATGTTCATCCAACAGTCTCTGCTTCGTAGATTCACTCCGTATCCCACTGACTAAACGATCACGGAGATAATCATTGAGATTGGTACCAAATTCGCATTGAGTCGATAAATGCTTCAAACTCGCTACATACTGCGCAATAGTCTCATGCTCCAACTGATTCCGAAGGCTAAACTTATACCTTTCGGCAATATCAGAAGGTGTTGGATATAAATGTCCCTTAATACGTTTAACTAAAACCTCATACGTTTTAGATGACGGATTGTCCAGTGTACACAGATCACGTAATTCGTGAACTCAATCGAATGTAGGTGGCAGGTCGGTCGCGACAAAATGGTGGACGCATTGGTGATAGACTTGATTGATGTATTGAATGTTGTTGGGGATTCTAGGCGGCCTCTCGTTGAAGGACAGGCAATTTTAGATGCCAAACACATAATTATGTTTGGGAGAGTAGCCGAAAGAGAAGATTTAGTGAGACTTGAAGCTTTATGCTTACAAACCAGTAATTTGAAGGGAGTTCCTCACCAGATTAAAATTGAGATTCGATCACCAGTTGCCGAGAAAAAGTTAATTTGTTCGTGTACCTGTAAGGCTGGAAGTTCAGGAAAGTGTAAGCATGTAGTCGGTACATTGCTTTACATATTTCGGTAAGTAGATGCATTTAAATTTAGAAGATATAATACTGTTGAAGCCGATAAATCGAAGAGTGTACAAGTTGACTGTATTTGTTTTTTCTTCTTTTCGTAATAGGCACACAATTGAAAACTTGGAAGACCTGAGCTCCACAGATTTGAAGCAGCAATGGGGCAAGTTAAAGAAAGACAACTACATGTACGACAAAGCGATTCCTATAAATAAATTCTGCCACATGGGAAGATCAACTGTCAAATCGACCCTACAAAGTCGCCTTGTCGGTAGTGCAGGCGAGAATAATATACTGGATATTCTACTTTCTGGGGCACAGGGATCCGAGCTGGATCTTACTTTGCACTTAAGGGAGACTACTGCTACTACTACTACTATTCAAGTCTCGAGTGGTGATGATTTGCTACAATTATCCCTATGCCATAAACTTTTAGGCAACAACAACTTGTTGCCACAATTTAGTGCTATGGTTGATTTTGATGCAGAACTTCAAGGTGA
Source organism: Meconema thalassinum (assembly GCA_946902985.2). Lineage (NCBI taxonomy): Eukaryota > Metazoa > Arthropoda > Insecta > Orthoptera > Tettigoniidae > Meconema > Meconema thalassinum. The sequence continues at coordinate 187,053,468 of OX336393.1, forward strand.
CATTGCTCAATTTTTTAATGAGAAGGTAGCTCTCACATATGAAGACAGTGTAAAATTATGTTTGACAACTCTTACCCAATCTGGAGAAATTTGGAAGAATGCAAGAAAAGTAAGATTAACTGGTACTACTTGTTACAGTGTTTTTACTTAGGCCTACAACAAAAATAAAAGCCCTGACTGGAATATAAAAGTGAGTAGGCTGTTCAAAACTGATTTCAAGGGACACATGGCAACTGTGCATGGGAAAAAATTTGAACTAGTAGCCTTAGAAGCTTATGAAATTGCTTTTAAATAAAGGTCTGGATGGTGTGGTTAGTTCACTCTGTTGTGTAGAGGTTAAGTGCCCTCTAGCAGGTAAAACGCAGACTGCAATTGATGTAGTGCAGGGCCTAAAATATTTAAATGGGTCGATTGAGGAAAATACTTTATCCTTAAAGACAAATCATCAATATTATGGTCAGGTGCAGCTGCAAGCATTGCTTTGTTTAAGATTTTTGAAAACCATGAGGAAAGGAGTGGGAGAGTAGAAGTACACACGTGGTGGTCAGCTGCGCTGCGGTCGGTCTGGATAAGTAGGGTAAAAATACTCAATAACACGCGTTTGATATGGAACACTTTTTATTTTTCGGTTATAATCGGTAAATGTGGACCCTAACATAATGACAGTGTTATTTTTAATTGTATATATGTATAACTGTGCGATACACGTGATCTAATTTGTGTGTTCCACTAGATTTTATGTGTCAATTGCATATTATCAAGCATCTGTTGTCTGCTGGTATTTGTTTTTGAGCAGTTCGAGTCATGGCGCTGTTACGTTTAAAAGCTATATTTGAGTTTGCTCACTGTACCATAGACTCTAGAATTTATTTGCTGCTTGGTAGGGCAAAGGGATGAGTTTAACTTGTATTAAAACTCTGGGGAGACAGGAATTGCTTGATTTGTTGGATGGTTAGCAGGTAGGTTTGGTGTTGAATATCGGACTGGTAGCAGGTTCTTGCAGAGTAGATATTTACCCTGCGAAGTCAAATTAGGCCTATATGACTCGTAGTGGAATGGCTCAGATATCGCAGAGCGAGGTGATGGTGGTTGGTAGGGTAATGAACTAGGGAGCGGGGAAGGATACCTGACTGATGAAGCTTGGCTGTCGTGGTACGGCTTGGTTCGGCGAGACTGTACTTGGCTGTCTAGGTGCGGCTTGGCTCGGCGTAACAGTGAACAAACCCGTCCTGTCGTCAGTGTGTGGTGAGTGGTCCAACCCGCTCCTGTTGACCGTATTTATTTGGTATCGTCCCCTTTCGGCTATTGCTATTTGCATATTTTGGAAAGTGATGAAAACTTATATCCGCAGCCCTCTTATACATCGACTTACAACCGTGAACTGAGCAATATACTTTGCTTTTACTCATTTTGCACTCTATCAACGAGTAAAACTTATTACTTATGTATAAAGACACGATGAATTTACCACGATACAAGGAACCATAATACAAACAGTCACCACGTGACAAATGTACCCTACTTGGTAAGTTTCTCATTATTACCGCTAGATGTCATTTTACTAGCTTTTCTTATAGGATAGTTGATGTAAAAAGTAACTTAGAGTAATTATTGCTACATTGTATCCATAAATAGGCTAATTTATAAAATAATAAAAAAAGTGATAGTTTCAAATGCTTTATTTATCATAGAAGTACAATGTGAATGTAATAATATCATCATGTAGGTCATACCACAGAGCATCCCCATCCCCCAACATTTTAGCTTAAGATGAGTCATCATGCAGCGTGGTTTCACTTCGCTGCACGTTTGATACATTGAAAAATGGCTGCAGTCATAACAAGATAAACTCTTGTTTTCATCTGAATTTTCTTGAAGGCGTTGCTGTATACGAGTGTACGACTGAATATCAATTAGGAACTCGTGTAGTATACGTTGCCCGGCGCCATTAAAATCCGAAAAAATTACTATAGAAATGGCCAATGTTACTAATATACAGGAGTTGAATATTTTATCGATAGAGTATTACTGTATTTTTTCAGAGTGCCAACATTGTTTCCAGACCAATGGTTTTCGCCTAGGCCAATAAAGGCTAGGTAGCGCGGCCCTGCGCGTTAGGCTAATATAAACACCCCCGGTTTTTGTTACGCACAGTGGGGGTAGCCATGCTTCAATACTCTTTATCCAGGCCAATGGTTTTGCATAGCAGCACAATCAGTAAGTTGGCAGCAAACATGACGACTTGCTTTTTGATAAGTTTATTACTTGAAAGTTAATGTTGACAATTTCCTTATTTTGGAAGTGTTTATGCGGTGTTTGTCAATGGCAAATGGCTTTAATAATGTGTCAGAGTAATTACAAACCATTTTCAGAGCGCTACTATATAAAATAACGCACTTTCGAAACGGGCAACGGATGCTACACGAGAGCCATCCAGGAAGGTAAGTAGGATCAAGCCTAGAAAGGCGTAGCATTGCTTTGAAGTTCATAATCATACGAGTATTCAATTGATGATTAAATTTCTTTGGTTATGGACTATGGAGGAAAACCCATTCTCCATAAGAAGACTCAGATTTGTGAAAATAATTTACATATAGTATGTAGTTATGAAAGAAATACCACATTTTTTTTAGGTCTACAAACATTACTATAATTTTGTTGGTGTACATACCCCAGCATGGTAACATATCTGTACTTGGCAGAGTGACAGAAAATTCTATTAGGTTTCTCATGAAAAATAATAGGCTACGGGTACCAGCCTATTTTCTTTCACTCGGGTGCATTCTAACTAGGTACGCAAATTGTATACTGTATATGAACTAGTAGGCTAATGTATGTTAGAGAGAACTTGTTGATTATAATCTACTGTATACTTGGGGGCATGGTGGCGCAGCTATCAAGCTGTTGGCCTCTCACCAAGGTGGACCAGGTTCGATTCCTGGTCAATGCATGCAAGATATTTTTAAGTGCAATGCCGTGTCCTGTGGTTCGGATTCAATGTAAAAAGAAGGTCCCGTGGCTCATGATTGCGAGATTAATGGTCACGTAAAACTACAAGCTTCCTTCCTTTACTATACGTTGTTTTACTAGTGATTTGGTTCTTCTGGTCTAATTTCTGCAATTGGCACCGTCTAGGCCCAGGGAGGGACAAGGGGGGCAAATGCATAGGGGTCCGTAAGCAATGAAGGCCCATTAGTGGTGCACGTTAGTTTCAGTTTATTGTAGCTACTTTTGTATTATTTTTAGATGTTAAAAGTTTAAATTAAACTTTTAATTAATCTATCAATACGGATATCTACAAGCATTTGTACTATCAATGGCAAATGTATTTAAAGTCTAATAACAATGACAGCTGCGCCACCACGTCCCAGTCTAATAACACTTTGCATCATTAGGACGGGGGGTGGTGACCTACGTTTTAAGGAGTCTAATATTAAGGTCACCTACATCTGTTGACATACAGTTATCCTATACTGTAGAAGGAAGAGTTTAGACTCCTCAAAAAATTAGGGTAGAGGGCAGGGCTGTGCAATGGATGAGGCTAAGTAGTGCCAGCGAGAAATTCACTTGTGCCGGCGAAGCACTGCCCTGCCCATTTCTGAGCAGTGCAGTGCAGTGCAGTGCGTTTCATACTGAGCACACAGCCTGGCCACTAGGCGCACTACAGCCAACATTTTGTCATATGCATGTGGTCCGCTGTGCTCATAACGCCTTTTGTGAATGGGGAGGACAGTAATAGCGTAGTGGGAGAAAAACACCGAAGATACATAAAACATTTTTGGACGTACATGGACCTGATCTGCAACAAGGATACATGCATTTGCTTAATTTTCTGAGTGATGCAGCAGGTAAGCTATAGTGAAATATAATAATCCTAAAAATGAAATCAAGCCTATTGGAACCATGCATGTGGCAGTAACAGGGGCCAGAATGGAATCAGGAGAGTTAAAATACATTACATTTTTTGACGTAATGTCACAAACCAGCAAACTCATGTTAACGTGTGAATGCACAGTCTACTCCGATATCATTAGCGACATGCTCTGGCTACTGGTGTAGCCTATGAGACTACATGATTATAGGCCTACATTTCCACTAGCAGCATATCAGTAGGTCAATTAAGAATTATTTGTAAGAAGTCGAGAACTTGTTCATCCTATTTTTAGATCCAATATAATCTGTCACATAAACGTTATGGTGAATATTATAGATATGGTAACCTTAAGTTCAGGAATTTTTATCCATATGCTGCTACATTCATGAAACGATCATGCAACTTTAGTGGCTAAAGCAAGGGCATTAATTCGTAGAAGGTAACTGGAATGGCCTAGGCCTAACCTAAAAATTAGTTAGTTATTGAGTTTTAAGGGGCGGAAAACCTAAAAATTACAAGCAACGTGAAATTAACAAAGTTGTTCATTGAGCGACACCACTATGCATTCATCATCAGTTTAGTCTCCCAGTGGATCCATTGTTATATTAAGTTGTATTAAATTTATTTTGAAATAATGAACGAAACACGTTTAAACGACTGTCATTTCATGCCATCTATCCATTTCTATTTACAGCTAGTTTATATGTAGCGCTTTACTTCGCTGCTGATACAGCGCTCAAATTCTGCTTTAGAAAAAACACACCCACAAACTGGGTACTAGGTACCAGTAGCAAAAGTCTCCTTAGTCATACTTATCAACACTAAGAATAGGAGCTGCAATAATAGTCATTACAGAATCCATGTATGGAACCATATATAAATTGACTCTCCCTTTTAATACTTTAAATATTTTCATCCTCTGAATTGTTCTTTCTACATGCACTCTAGCTGCAGCTATGCCAGCAGTCCTGAGTGCATCCTCTGTTGACAATTGCTGATTCTTACCAAGAAAGGGTGGCCTGATCAATTGTATATTCCTTTCATTGCACTCACTCTCATCAAAAATCCTTTATCGACCATTACAGCATCCTGATAAGCTACACATGCCTAATAAATTGGATTGAAAAATATTTCTTTGTCTGAAACCCTTCCACCATACACTTGACTTACAAAAGTTACTTAACCTAATGGTGCAACACCAACAAGTACTTTCAATGTGTAATCAGCCCCGACGAGAGGGGGGGACAGGCAGGGCTGGTGCCCCGGGGCCCGACCCTCCCAGAGGGGCCCGGCTTCCTAGGAGGATGGGCCCAATCGGGCATTGATTTATTATTGCCTTTATGTGACTTGAATTTGCTACTGACAATCATTTAGTGAATGCAATGAACTGTCTGTGAACAATGTTACAGGGATTGAGAAACTTATTATATCAACTGGACAATATTTTCCTATACAAAGCGCTTGTGGGAAGAACAAATGTCTCAAAGCGGTCAACTTAGGCGATGGGGCTTAGCTATGTATTGTTCTCTGAATATACCGTACATGAAGGCAGAGAGAGCAATCCATTATTCTAAATTTTGCTTATTCGGCTTATGCAATCCTTGAAATAACTTTCTCATCCCTTCACTTATTTCGCCAAGGCCACGAGAGCCTGAGCTGCCCTGGTGTGTTTGGTGCGTCACGTCGAGCTTACGTTAGATATTTAGAGGTAATAGTGTCTGAAATGAATATATTGTCTAACTAGACGAATCGTATGCCGTGCAGGCAGGTAAGTAAAATAAAATTTAAAGTAGCGTCCACACAGTAATTCACTTTTTAGTTATTGTTGATTTAAGGGGCGGAACAGCGAGGTCATCTTCCCCTAGTAGTTCACTTTCGCACTATGTGAAAAATTATCATTGCTGTCTAAATATCTTGCGAAAGGGTTGGATGATTCTGTTGTCAAACGTAGCTAGAAGAAATGTATGCGAAATTGTTCATCTTCTCGTATACTGAATTGAGAAAACAATGCTAACAGTTGAATAATCTGTAGCCTATGTTTAGGTGCAGTATCGTGGCCCACATTTTCACCGAGTGTGTGGATCTTGCTGACTTACGAAGAAACCTTGGTTTGCAGACGACACTCAAACTTATATTAGCCGATGACGCGGTGGTTGCTGATCGCGTTATCCGCTTTATAAGTGAGAGTGGGTTAGGGCCAGCAATCTAAATTTTCCAGTGAACATTGACTCAACGACTTGTTCGTTTTTGAATGATAATGTTTTGTTTTTTTCCGTAATTTTTGTTTATTTTTATGATTTTGATTTTTATTTAATTTCTTTTTGTTTTTGTTTTATTAATCTTTGGTCTTTTTAAATTTACATGTCCACCTCAAAATTTTAAATTCAATTCAAAATTTGTATTCTTTAATCTGTGTTAAGAGGGGCAGATGACCTCGTAGTTCTGCCCCTTAAAACAACAATAACTAACTAACTAACTAACTTATTTAATTTCTTTTTGTTTTTGTTTTATTAATTTTTGGTCTTTTTAAATTTACATGTCCACCTCAAAATTTTAAATTCAATTCAAAATTTGTATTCTTTAATCTGTGTTAAGAGGGGCAGATGACCTCATAGTTCCGCCCCTTAAAACAACAATAACTAACTAATTAGGTGCAGTATAATTATTATTATTGCTGGTTCATTCAATACGATCAACCATCCAAGGTATTTGGGTTCGTGCGCAAATCATTTCTGATTAAGGGATTTATTGAAAACCTATAGCCCTATTACTATTGGTACTAGAGTTTGGAAATTTATCCAAAGACTGAAACTAAGGTAACATTCCAGTATTTTTCTGGACTGAGTGTTTAATTAACCAGGATAAAAATGACAATTAAGCTAGGGAACTGAACACTCAACTTCTATTTTCCAATTCCTCTCATGGAACTCAGTGGTAGGGGCAGATGACCTAGCTGTTCCACCCCTTAAAACAACAATAAGTAACGTCAGTGGTGTGCATGGCGATGGAGAAATAATTAATATATTGCATGTAGGCAACCACATAGATTTTCCAAATACCAAATATTTGAAGTCTGCTTAATTTAAAAGAAAATTAATATGAAGTATTGTCGTTTATAAATACAATTTTGTTTTCAGCTGGTGCAGTGACTGTTATTATTATTGTACATTTCTACGCCGTTTATTCCAAAGAACAGCATCGATCTGCAAACCACTTATTTTTCAGGACGCGAAGAGATATTTTCCCTTGTTAATCAAGCTATTTCATGATGCGCTTTAACGTCTCAGTTCCTTTAAACATAAAATGAGTTGCTCTCTTTTTCTACGACTTGGAAATGACTCCGGGTCTTGACGAAGCCGCGGCAGGAATGCAGGATTCGGCTTCCCGACTGCGGTGTCATTCGTAGTCTTACTCAACAGTTAATAATAGGCCTATTTATCGTTACAGTAGTTGTTAATTAATTTAGGGGCTTGCAACATTTACCCCGTGTACTTGGTAGCTACTGTAGTAGGTATAGTATCACTGGCGGGCAATGAACCATTGGAGCTCGGTTGGGAATCGTTTGCATCAAATAGTACTGTAGATACAATTCAGTGTTTGCTGACGCGTTAATTTTCCGGTTTGTTTCTGAAGGCCTCTAGATTATTAAATGAAGTTGACTGTAAAACAGTAGTTTTCACAAATATTAATGAAGTAAATTATAAGATTCTCAAACAGCGAACAAAATAGAAAACCAGGAAACGTGCGAATTGTATACACTGAAGAGGGAGGCTAGTGGTTTTTGTATTATATGAGAGGTGTTTGTTGTAAGTCGTGGAGAGTAGAAACTTTGACCCTCTTAAAACCACCCACTGCTGGACGAAACGCAGGGTATACACTGTGCTGTGCTATGGCCTCTGTGACATGTTCAATCGCATGCCGTATTCTTAGTTGCCGACTGGGTAAAGTGGGAATGCGTTGCCCGTCGCGACTATTACTGTAATTATTAGGGTTAAGAGTAGGGTAGGTATACCTGGACTTGAAATAAGGAACTATCCCGGCATTTGTCTGGAGGGAGTGTGAAAACCCACACTCAGGATAGCCACTGTCAGCACCGGGATTCGAACCTCTGATCTGCAGACTTGCTGTAGACCCCTATCACGGTCATTGGTGAGCTACACCGTGGGGTCTTACTTGAAGGTGCTAGAGCTTTAACTTCAATATCGGAGAGTCTTTACTATAGCCACTAAATGTCAATGGTCACCAAATGTTTACTCCAAAATATCACAAAAATAATCACCCAAATGGCCTATAACTCAATAATTTAAACCTAGTTTTTGCACATTTTTCCGGAGGAGGAACCCTAGACCCCACTGTGAACTTGGTGATATTCCATACCCCACGATCACCGGTGTGTCCACTACCCCATAATCTTGGCATAAATCCGCCCCTGATGGTCACCAGTCATAGATGGGATAGGGGATTTTTAGGAGAACCCGGCTCTAGTTTTGCTTACTACAAAGCAATATTAAATTATAAGAAATCCACTAACTGCAAATGACAAAACGTAGTTCAAATTCACATTTTCTTCTTTTGTGAAAACAATCACTGATGAGTTGCAATCTACTGATAGCACATAATAACTTGACTTACGTGTGCGTATACCTATGGTTAATTATTAAAATATATTTAGCTTTGTTTAATGTACAAATACAGTATGTGTGAACGCCGTTCAACCAAAACACTTATCAATGTTTAAGCTTAGACCCAAGGGCGTAATTCTTCAAGGGCAGCAAGTTTTATGAATGTCAACATAAAACACTATATGTAAAACAAATTTTAAAATACCGTACGTCTTGACTTTGTGTAAAAATCATGTTTTCATTATGAAAAGAGATTACGTCTTATGTCACAGAGGCCTTTGTACTGCACAGTGTGCAGTATACCCTTTCCACCTCTTTTAACATGCAGTTCAGTGAACTGAACTTCCTGTTGATTATTTTTTGGGTCTTAGGACGTCGTGGTCATCAGTCCTTTCTATTTACTGTGCGTGCAGAACTCTGTCCGACAATCTATATCTGAAGTTATTCATATATTTTTAATTAATTTGGGATAGAATTAAGGAGGAAATGAATGTACGATGGTGCACCTACAGCCTTTGGCTATAAGGTTAAAACGTTGAATCATGGAAAATAAGCTTAGAATCACCGACGGTGGAATTCGAACCCCCCTGTTTTCGAGTTCATGGACAACAACATTTTTCAATGTGAATTCCCCCCCCAAGTTAAATACTGTAAAAGCGATGACATTACGGTCCGGTAAATGCATTTTTGTTTTCAAATTTTTGTACGACAAACGAGCATATTGCTTTTACGAGTATCACTGAAGTTCTAAAATTATTGATATCAAAGAAGATCTGCAGAGCTTTAAATCTGAACACTCTGCATGCTTACAGTGTTACCTCATCGGGACAAATTTAGATCTGTTAAATGCGAAAACTAAACAGTATAGTGAATTTAATGAAAATTATTAGACTACCTAGTTTTCGATCGCTTTACTAGTGATATTAATTTTTGTTAATTGAAAATAATGCATTGGTACCCACTTGTCAGGTATAAACATTGAATTGGCAAATAACTATGCATGCATTCCTCCAGTTTCACTGTTGTAAATTTTACATACCAGCATTAACTTATTTTTATTGATAGTAATTCACGCTCTGCTTATGATTATAAATATAGTCTGGATTTAGTGGAATATATAATTGAAATATTATGAATACAGTAATTTATTATTTTAAAGTATTTATTGCAGCCAATGGTCATAAGATCCTCAACAAGTTCAATTTCAAGTAGTTTCAACGTTGGATACCAGACGCCACTGTCACTGACACCCAGTGGCGAATGGTGGAATTTAATAGAGCGTTTCTAACCAAATAACCTACAAATGTTGGCTACACACTAACAATTGTAGTGGCAGGTTCTTTTCATGCCATGGTAGGACATGGGCCCACCGGCTTTACTTCCCCTCCGAATAAAGGCATACTGAAGGATTTTAACGCTCTTAAAAATCCGACGACTTCGGGCTGGTTTAAATCCGCGATCTTGGACATAGCAGTTCAGCTTGCTACAATTATTATTAATGTTATTGCTTGCTGGTTATTTATGTTCTTGTAATTGATTTCGTGATGAACATTTTGTGGGAAAAAAATAGCGCAAAATCAGTTTGTGAAAATTAACGAGGATTATAAATTAATTTTACAGAGTTTGGTTATAGAGGGGGGGCCCGGGAGATTCCAGCCCCAGGACCCGTCGCCGCTCTCCACGGCCCTGTGTGTAATCGCCTTTGTAATGAGAGTAGGACATCACACGACACTTTAAACACTTATTTTTCTCCACGGGAATTTCTGTACAATCCAAAATAGCTCTACTATTCTGAAAATGTTGAAAACATATAGACATCCTCTTCTTAATCAGATCTTTCTCCAGCCATGGAATAGCTGTTTTTAGTGCCTCATGTAATAACTCTACTGTTACATGGAAATAGTTCTTCCATGTATTAGCTGTGACCCCAAATAGAACAGCTAAACACCTAAAAGAAAGATTAATTTTCAATTTCACGAACACTAAAATGATACGCTGTCTTAATGACAAGGTTAGTGGTTTGGCACTCTGTCTTTCTAATTTTCCTGTAGCAACACATATATTATCTAATAATGTAACCGATGGGATACCAGTAAATGCATTAATTTCTCTATTTGTTTTCATCATGCCCTCTAAAGTTATTTTTCTACAATCATCAATTACACTTGTCGTTACTTGTATCCCTTTATCTTCTACACATTTCCTTAAAGTGGGATCTTCCACCAGAGCTGCAAACATCTCCTCTGCCACAGTCTCTGTGTCTTCAGTTACCACTTCACTGTCTTCAGTTGGAGATGGTGGTGGTGCCACAGCTTCATGTCTATGTTGCACACGTGCATCCCTGGCCTCTGCCTGTAGTTTCAGGGGAGAAGATATCTTCTTATCCAATGATCTCAGTGGCAATTTCTGAGAGGGGATGGCACCCTTCTTCAGGTATCTTTTACATGCTCTCACATCTGAAAGTAAAATATATTTATAATTCTACTGCAATATTATAACAATCTTATGCTTATTGATAATCCTACCCCACTGGAAGTAGCTTGTGTAGTCCACTTTAAGAAGAATATGTATAAATAATGTAGCCTAATCCAGTGTATGAAGGTTATCTTTCCACAATTGGGACGTAATTAATATGTATGAAAGAAATAAACAGGTCATCTACAGTACATGTACAAAGGAATGTTTACTAACCTGGATAAAAATAATCCTCCTTTGTGAAATGCAAACCGCATACAATCATACATTTAGAAATCGGCTTTGCGATGCGAAGTACTCGACTCCATTCCTTCTTTAAACCTTTCTCTTTAGGAAAGTAATGCATTGATATTGGTGTTCTGTGATGCCTCTTGTTGCCTTTGGAGAGCACTGTGGAACTGAACAATATCTATTAATCATTTTTCAGCCTCAGTTATTATGCAAAAGCTGAAAAAATGAGAGAAGATCACACACATCAACAAAAATCGCCGGTTAAACAGCTGTTTGTTAATAGTTCTATCACCATTCCTCTAGTTCCAGCTAAGCGGCAGCACCGTTTTCACGCCCACAACGGTCAAAAGGGTACTGACCTTGAGTTCCTCACTAATTTTATTACAGTGCAAAAATAGTTCAAATCTTTCGATATATGACTCCCACTGTTCTTCAGCTGCGTCAAATTCACCGATATTGCCTATAATTCCAGACATAATCGGAATTTCACCAAATTCGAAAATGGCACTAATATCAAACACTTCCTCTCCCTCCAAAAACGACATTAACAGCGTAATGGCGGACGCAAAAACACGTGGTAGACAGTGCTAGCAAGCCACATGTCAACCTAGTACGACACACGCACAAAACCAAACCAAAAGCCAATTTCCTCGTCGCCACTGTGACGTCCGAGACGTCTTTTCCACAAGAGGAATAAATAAGTAGATCATATTATGTACACTACAGCCCGCACGCTAGACCAGGCGAGACAATGGAGGAAGACAAGTCACAGCCAAGACACATAGTCAAGTCCTTCTCGAAAGGTCGGCTGACACCTCTCAGCCAGGAAAAGGGGAAGGGGGAATTGCGTCACGGGCCCATAGCATTTATTCACAAGTACCAGCTTATACATATGAATAATATCATATACAAGGAGTGTACACAAACAGTACATATATTACAAACAGAGAGCAGCTTCTAGCGTTATTGTTATTCCGTCGTCGAATGAAAAGGAGAAGAAAAAAATCGACTGATTTGGGTTCATCCAATTAATGAAAGGAGAGATGAGGTTGGCACTTTCTACTCGTACTTTGAAGAGTTGAGGCAAGATGACACGAAATTCTTCAATTATTTCAGAATGTCGATGACTTCTTTTGACGAATTGCATGGCTGGTTGAAAGATACCATTCAGCGCAAAAATACCAAAATGATGAACTATATTAACCAGTAGAAATGTTGGCAATAACACTGAGGTAAATAAAAAAACCTATATCCCTATATCCCTATATATATTATAATTGTGAAAGTCTGTCTGAGTGTTAGTTTGTTACCACTTGACACTAAAACGGCTGGACGGATTTGGATGAAATTTGAAATGGAGACAGCTTATACCCTGGGATAACATATAGGCTGCCATTCATCCGGAAATAAATCATTGTTCCCGTGGAACGGACAACATAACTGCAAAGTCACCAAAAATACTCAACCAGGACAAAATATCGAAGTTGTCGCATAAAGACCGGACAAAGCTCATTTTACGCCCCTAGATGCAAGAAACAATACTCGGTGTGTCCTTCAGGACACCGAAAACCACTTTTTAAGGCCCTAAAACCAACAGTTTCAAAGATATTCGCAGAAAACTGTCTTCACTCTAATAAACTGATGAACCTCTCGTCCATTGGGAGCGGTAAACTCCGTAAAGGTGCGAAATGGAATTCGTCCGAAGTCGCACGAAAACGCACGAACAATCCAAAGCCGTGGCTTGGTGGGGGACCACGTCCACAGAGCCCGTATCGTTCGTCAGTTTTTGTCCGAACAGCAGCGAAGTGCGAACCGATCCCGTTCTGTTGGGACTTTAGTTGCGAACGAGTGCGAAGAGCGCAGTGAAAAATGGATTGTGGAATGCTAATTTTGCTTGTTCAGCAAAGGAAATATCTATGGGACCAACGGGAAGCGAACTACCACATGCGGAATGTACAAAAACAATTGTGGAATGAGGTTTCGACTGAAATGAAATTACCAGGTAGGTACATTTGTTATTTATTTACATCTATTTATTGTTATTTTATTACATCATATCATTTTATTACATTTATTGTTACCGTATTTTATCACTGGTTCGTAATAATTTTAAAACAAGGAGCAGTAAATTGAATGACAAGGGAAGTTAAAAGAAATACCTATTACCTAATCCGGTCTGTTGTTTTCAAAATAACTTTTAAACGTGTCTCGTATTTCTCACGATCTTAATGCACTTCTATTGGGACCTAAGGTAACAAATCTATTGTTTCTACTAATACTTCTGGAAACATCACTTGCGTGACTCTGAAATGGTGCTAACACTTCTCTGTCTATAATTATGTTGTGCAGTAAGAATATGCATTTTACAATGACATCTGCTCGTTCTGGAGTTACCTCTAGTGCTTTTAGAAGTATTCGCCATTTATTGCTGATGATACCAAATGCACATTCCACAGTTTGCCTCGCAAGTGACAAACGTTTGTTGAAAATATGTTCATTAGGCCCAGCAGTTCTGTCAGGATAAGAACGCATTAAATATGGTTTTAGAGGATAACCTTCATCACCGATTACCACGTGAGGTGCACGTAAATCACTGCCGGGTAATTGCTTTTCCAAGTGCACTCTGAGGGCACCACGCGCAAGTTGTTTGTTCAAGTCGGAAAGATCAAATATCCCACTGTCACTTTGTTTCCCGTAGGCTCCAACATCGATGCATATGAATTTGTAGTTAGGGCCAACTACTTCTTGCAGAACTAAAGAAAATAATTTTTTATAGTTATAATACATCGTACCAGAATGCTGCGGGCGTTTGACGCGAATGTGCTTCCCGTCGATGCATCCCACACAATTCGGAAATTTCCATTTCCTCCAAAATTCTCTTGATATTTCGTCGACTTCTTCGTCACAGGGAATTGCCATATGCACATTGCTTAATGATTCCCATATGGCTGCACACCTTTCGTGAATAATTCGTCCAACAGTGACATCTGACATTCGGAAGGAATAGCCCAGAGTTTTAAATGACGCTCCAGTTGCTCTGTAAAGAGTGAACGTTGAAAAATAAAAATAAAAAACAATATAGTGGTTGTGAAATTAGGAAACTTTAATTTTGACATATGAGTGTAGTAGTACCGTACCTTAATAGTTACCAACATTACATTGAATTTAAAATTATTCGTTTCAGAGGAAGAACTTAAGAAGCGATGGAGGGGCCTACGAGATACGTTTCGAAAGGAATTCATGAAACAGAAGAAGAACAAAACTGGCAGCGGTGGAGATGCCTGCTATACACCTTCATGGCCCTTTTCAGCCGACTTTCATTTTTGACAGACACAATTTCATCAAGAAGAATGGAAAGTAGTGTCCCATCCTTTGAATCCGATAATATGGTCAGCGACGAAGACAGCGCCAATGATTTGGGTGAGGAGTTAGCTGATCAAGACCATGCAGATCTTTCTCAAACAAGTAACACGGCAACTTCAGGATCTTATTGTGAGAATGTTGATAGTCATCGGCAAACACCCACCACCTCAAGCGTCAAGAAAATGTTAAAAGCCCATCCAAGAAGAAGAAATGCTCAAAAAACGAACCGTCAAGCTTTGATGAAACACTACTCGAACTTGAACGTAAAAAGTTAAATACTTGGAACAAAAAACAACCCGTACTGAAGATGGAGACTATCAGTTTCTCGTGAGTTTATTGCCGTATCTCCATGATATCCCTAAAGAAAGAAAACTGTTTGTGCGCCAAAAGATGATGGGCGTTGTGATGGAGGAATTTCAGCTACAAGACACTGCTACTTCCACACATTCTACGCCAACTTATTCTTCTGATTCCTCCTCACTTCTCAACGAAAGCATATCTACGGACAACACATCGACTTTCTTTCACAATTTTGATCCTACAATAATGTGAGGGTTGGCTTATTACACCTCCTTGGATGTAATAATAGTTACGTACCATGTACTTTAACGAAAAACTATGTATAATTATTTCTTGTCAGACTATGAAAAAATAAATATAAGTAAAAATATGAGTACAGTGACTTTACTATTATACACTTACCGTAATGTCACAGCCAGCCGCTCTTGTGGAGAGATAGTCTCTCTAAAATTACTGAATTTCTTGAGCTTAGAAGAAATGTTGCCAAGAATGTAGCAAATTGTGTCCTTTCTCATTCGAAAATAGGAAAAGCGGTGGTCTTCGTCGGCTTGAAGATCATGCCACAAATGAGAAAATTCACCGAACTCCTTTCTTTTTGCATAAATTTGATTCACCCACATTTCCCGTCTTCGTCGATATCGCCTGTGCGTGATACGTCGAATCAAAGGTGATAATTCCATAGCGAAAAATTCTTCATCGGAATCATCTGGAAAACCGTTCCGTAGAGCCATCACGTCTATGAATCCGGACGAATACTGAGACAATGGACGATAGGCATTCGCACGATTTCGTACGAACGGTGTTCGCCCGAATTCGTTGCTTCGCAGTTCGCAGCTTTCCGCTCCCAATGGACGAGAAGCCTAATGGAAATTCCGTTTCCATGGCAACAGTACATCAAGGTATGACATCCGATTTTCTATATATCCCTGTAGGAGGCAATGCCAGTCCATTTATTATCTTTTTCAAGATATATCTAAACACAATAAGAACAGGGTAGCGCACCTGCCTCTCATCCGGAGGCCCCGGGTTCGATTCCCGGCTCCGTCAGAGATTTTAGACACTGACGTGAGGGCTGCAACGGGATGCACTCAGCATCGTGAGGACAATTGAGTAGCTGTCTGATAGTGAGGCAGCGCCCCAGTCACGAAGAATAAGATTAACGGCCAAGGGGACACGATGCACTGACCACGGGTCACCACAATATATGTAGGCCAAATGGCTGGGAAGCGGTCGCATTATAGGCCTAGGCCTTTCATGAACTGTAGTGCCAGGGGTAAAAAAATAGGGAAAGCACCTTTTAATTTTTAAACACTACAGTAGCGGCTACTAAATAAAGGTAGCGATATAGCTACGTTCAATTTCATAAACACTGGGCTCACAAATCCCGTATAGTTAAGTACAAATGTCAGTCTGGTCGTTATTTCAGTAGCAGCGAAGCTCTGTGGCGGCTATTGCCGTTTCCGTAACACTTAAGGCATCCCGCCGTCACATACCTCAATGTGCACTTACAAAATTGTGAACCAGTCTATTTTACTGAAAGGAATTTCTACGAGTGAGTATCCACTTCGGAAAAAAACACACTCACTACCTTTTCCAAAATTTACACAAGACATGATTTTTGAAGCACTCTTCTGTATGTTGAGGAACAGAAATATACCACATGGAAAGATACAATAAAATATTGGCAAATCTGAGTTCAAGGAACTACTGTTCAGAACAGGCTTTCGGTACAGGTTATGCGGCCCATGTTCGTAACATGGAATGTTTTCCTTTGATAATGCATCTACACCATGTTCGAGGGCAACGCATTTCAAAGATCTCTAAAAACATAATAATCAGGAAATTGGAGAAAAACTTAATGTGGGAGCGAAGATTCAAGGAGAAATAATTTCATCTCTGAGATTTGCTGATGACATCGTCATCTTGGCGATACGCCTGAGGATTTGAATGAGTTTTTGAATGGTATGGGCTCCGCCTTGAACAAAGAATTCATTATAAAAATCAATAAATGTAAAACAAAATTATTGGAATGCAGCCGAAATAAATGAGAAACCTCTATGGACATCAAATTGGCAGATGAAACGCTACGGGAAGTAGGAGACTTCTGTTACTTAGGAAGCAAAATATCCAGTGATGGACGAAGCAAAGAGGATATAAAACGTAGATTGGCTCAGGAAAGGGAAGCATTTCTACAGAAAAGGAATCTGTTGACATCGAATATATATTTAGGTATTACAAGTCATTTTTGAAAGCTCTAGTCTGGAGCGTCACACTATAAGGAAGTGAAACTTGGACTAATGGTGCAGCAGAAAAGAGGACAATTGAAGCGTTTGAAATGTGGTGTTACAGGAGAATTATGATCAGATGAGTAGATAGGGTAACAAATGAAGATGTATTAAGACGAGTGGGAGAGGAGTGAT
The DNA here is from genome assembly GCA_946902985.2 of Meconema thalassinum. Taxonomy (NCBI): domain Eukaryota; kingdom Metazoa; phylum Arthropoda; class Insecta; order Orthoptera; family Tettigoniidae; genus Meconema; species Meconema thalassinum. Next base: position 187,070,753 of record OX336393.1, read on the forward strand.
GTTTCTGGCGACTGCTAATAAAGAGAAGAGATAGGTTGATAGGACACATATTAAGCTACCCAGGAATAGCAAGCTTAGCTATGGATGGGAGGATCGAGGACAAGAACTGTAGGGGTAGACCAGGATTAAACAGATTGCCTCGGATGTAGGGTGTGGTAGCTAATGTATGTAGAGATGAAACGATTAGCTCAGGAGAGGGAGACATGGAGGGCTGCATCAAACCAGTCAAAAAACTAAAGACTCAAACAAAATCAATCAGGAATTTTAATTACTTAGAGAGGCATGTGAGTCAAAAGAGTTGTTGGAAAATTTCAATCCCTGGGATGTAACACTGGAAGAGACTCTGTAACGTGTTTTACGAGGGGTTTTTATGCCACTGGCATAAGTCAGTAGGAAGCCATTCTATATTTATTTACGCGGCAAATTGTTCAGCCAAGAGAATTTTTCATGTTAATTTATTATTATTATTAATTTATTATAATTATTATTAAGATATTTTCGGAGCATTTTATAAAAATGATAAGCATACAGATAGGTTTTCTATGTCTTAGAAAACGCTATCAAGCAAAGTATTACGAACGACAATATCATAGAAAATTATGTGATTACGGAATTTTACGGAGTTTCGTCAGTTAGGATATTATGAGAGACATGACTCACTGGAAATTCAGATACGGGCTGATTCTTGTCAAGAAGTATTACGCAAGCGGGGTTGCAGCGTCAAGAAAAGGTGGATAGTTGGAACGGAAATCGACTTCATCATCGCCGCGCCGACTTTAATGACCCGGAGGAGGGGAAGATCGCGTGGTGGGTCAGCCAATCAGTGGAGACCACGTAAGCTAGAAGTCGGGACTGGAGTGGGGATGCGGCGGGTGCATATATCGTTCAGCGCGCCGTGAAACGAGGACAATCTGTGAAAGACTTGACTAGTTCGGTTGCAAGTGGGTGTCGCTCCGATGTTCCGTGGAGTGGAGAACTATCTGTTTACAACTTAACCAGTGTGGTTATACGTGTTGGTTCCGAGGTTCGGACCATAAATCTTCAAATCTAGCAGTATATCATCAAACATCGACAAAGATGACGACGTCCAGGAGACTGTGGGAAGCTCACAGCATCATCCAGTACGAGGGAAATGCTTTGGCAATTTCCAGTGGTAAGCGCAAATGACGCAGAAATACGCAATCTCTCGTTTCTCTTTGTTTTATATTCAATATTTCAGTAACTTCATAGCTTGGGAATAAGAGTAAAATCAATAATTTATCAGACTCCGTTTTCACGTAATTTTCTATCGGTAATATTAAAATCGCAACGCTCCAATTTAAATTCTAAACTTATTATTATTATTAATTTTGCTATTCTTGTTTTATATAATAAATTCATTTCTTTTACAATGCAATCTTTGCTTTCAGTAGGTAGCATTAGATATAGACCTATTCCTTCTCCTGATACAATTGTTTGTTGGGTTAATGATCAAATCATACCACGATCTGAGTGAATTAGATTCTTGAAGGTGTTCTACCAGAGCTAGACGTTGTTAAATACAAATTTAGATTTCAACACTGCGTTGAGGTCTTGGCGCCCATTAAAACAACATAGCTTAGGCAAAGGTAAACAGTTACATTTATTACCCAACAGTTATGGCCAGTCAAACTGCTACACTTGTCGTTACCCACATGGGGCGTTAATTAACATTACATTTGTACGCTCAACGTGGAGCAAAGTGAAAACGTTACAATTGTCGCTCAACGTGTGGGCTAGCAAAACGTTACAATTGTCGCCGACAACTTGGGGCAGAAAACCTAATAACATTTGTGGAAGGAGAAGGGTATATATTTCTGTGCCTGTATTTTGGGGGTTATTTGTCTGTATCAGTGTATATCATTATGGGGGATGAGAAAGAAAGACAGATGAGGTTACGTAGTGGTCATCAACGGGAGAGTGATGATACGAGCAGTATGTCGAGTGATGGTAGTACCGGGGTAGCGGAGGTAAATCCCGATACTGAAACAGGGAGTGTAGGCGGCCAACCAGAATTAAAAACTTTACTTCTCGAGTTTATGTATCGAAACAAAGTTAGTAGTGATGACTTAAATGCAAAATTAGAACAGAATAAAGCAAAATTAGAACAGAATAATGCAAAATTAGAACAAAACAGTAGGGAAAATAAAGAAAGTACAGATGCCTTAATTGCTAAATTGGAACAAAACAGTAGGGAAAATAGAGAGAGTAATGAAACTTTAAACGCCAGATTAGAACAAAACAGTAAGGAAAATAGAGAGAGTACTGAAACTTTAAATGCTAAATTAGAACAAAACAGTAGGGAAATGAGTGACAAATTCGAACTGATTAGAGGTGAGATCAGGGGGGTGATGGAAGAAAAGGCTAAAGAGATTATTGCAGATGTAGACAGAAAATTAGGAAAAGTACAGGAGGAGTTGGAAATTAGAATCAGTACACAGGCTGAAAATTTAAAAGAACTAGTGCAACTGGAAACACAGCAGGTCAAAAAGCAATTGGGGGGAGAAATTGACAAAATTCAGGTAGCTACTAAAGAGGTTAAGGAACAGCTGGGGGGTAGAATTGAGAAAGTCCACTCACAAATAGTTGCAGAAGTAAATGATTTAAGAGAGAGTAATAGAGAGAGCATTAGCAAGATTGAGGAGAAACAAGCAAAGCTATATGATAAAGTAGAAGAATCAGAAGGAAACATTAAATTAACAGTAAACAGTATTGAGAGGAAGGCTGAGGAGAAAATCGCAGAGTTAGAATTGAAATTAAAAGCTAGGATCAGGCAAGAGAATAGTCAGGATAGGCCAGTTTTTGTGAATAGCACACACAGGGAGGTAGAACTGGGTAAGTTCAGCAATCGACAGGGGTGCCCAATGGAGTTCATGAACACTATAGAAAATAAATTCGGGGAGAGGTTGGAAAATGGTAGTATTGAGTGGTGCCAGGTAGTTGAAATTTTAGAACAAGTGTTTGTGGGGGAAACGAGGAATTGGTTTGCTGTCTACAGAGACAAGTTTACTGATATCAATGATTTTAAGATGAAATTCTGTGAAAAGTTCTGGAATGAGGTTATTCAGTCGCAGCATCGTGAGGGAGTAGTGTGTGGTAAATATAACCCTAAAGGAAGCTCCACCATGACCGAATACCTTTTAGGGCAGGTATTAGTGTGTAAATATCTGGATGGCTTGAAGGAGGAAAGTGATGTGGTAAGGTTGCTACTTAGGCACTTTCCCTATAGGATCAAGGAGGCTGCTTGTATCGAGAATGTAAAGACTATATCACAAGTAGAAAATTTGTTAAGCACATTTGATGCACTAGGGAGAGGGGGTTATGAGGACAATTTCAATCGGAACCAGAGTAATAATAATAATAGACCTAATGAAGCCAGGCATCAAGATGTTCAAGGGAACGGTGGCGAAGGGGCCAACGCTCAAAATAGAAATAATAATGATAATAATCAGCTAAATCAGAACAGAAGAAATGGCTATGGTAATCAGTATCAAGGGAGGAACAATGATTTCAGGGGAAATCAAGGGAGGAACAATGATTACAGGGGAAATCAAGGGAGAAACAATGATTTCAGGGGAAATCAAGGGAGAAATTATAATGACAATAATTACAACCAGAATAGGGGTCAAGGAAGAGGACAGCCTAGTGGTAGTAATATACAGCCAAACAATGAGAACACAACCCAGAACAACCAGACCAGTTCAGTAGTTAGTAGTACTACGGCCAGCTGTAGCGGTTCTTTAAACGCGAACCAGGCTGCGAAGTAAGGTCAGAATCTCAGTCTGTAGCATGTCCTGTCCATACAATTATACAGGAACCCTATGACCTAAATGTAAGAAATGAATTATTACATGAACTAAATGATGAAGGTATTATTCAGGAAGTGGTTAGTAAGAGCCCCATAGTTAAATTTAACGTGTCCGAGGCGTACACAGATGTTTTAATTGATAGTGGTTGTATGAAGAGTTGCATAAGTAGTGCATTTTATGATAAAATGAAAGGAACTGGAGTTGTTGTGTTGGCAGTAAGCACAAGAGTGTAGTGCAGTATCTTTGACATAGTCTTTGATATCAGTGAAGTTCAGTGTCAAAAACAATATGGTGTGTGTCGTGTGAATTGTGAATCTTTCCACAACAAATAATAAAATATGCATTCTAGAGGAGTCTATGTGATTTATTAAGAAGTGAACCTAACATTTTAAGGCGACCAGTGACACGATTCATTCATAGTAAAAGGCTCCCGTGAAGAAAGAAGATGGAAAGACTCGCTAAAGGAAGGACCGTAAAGCGGCGGTTATTTACGCGCTCACACAATCAACTAATGGCGTTGTTAGAAGATGATCAAACTGAAACGGAAAAAGTGCAAGTGCAACTTGAAATCCTTCAAGAAAAGTATGACGATATCTCTAATTTAGATGGATTAATATTTCAACAGATGATAGACGACGAGTGTGAGGATGACGAAATAGAAACGGAATGTGAATCAGCTGATGATTACAAACACAAATTCCTTAGCTGTAGAACAAAAGCAACACGTTTTATGAATCCCGTTGTTTCCATTACCCCTCCACAAAGTGTAGTGAATGACAATGTTTGTGATAAAAAGAAATATAGACTTCCAAGAATAGAATTTAAGAAAATTTCTGGTGAAATAATTGATTGGTTATATTTTTGGAGCCAGTTCCGTAAAATTCACGAGGATGAGGACATTGGGAAGGAAGATAAATTCCAATATTTAATTCAGGCTATGACAGAAGGTTCCAGAGCATATGAATTAGTTACTAGTTTTCCACCCACTGCCGAGAATTATGACAAAGCTATAGAGAGTCTTCAAGCTCGATTTGGCAGAGAGGACTTGCAGGTGGAAGTTTATGTTCGTGAATTGCTCAAACTAGTATTGACGAATGCAGTCAATTCCAAAGAAAGGCCAACACTGAGTAGCTTGTATGATAAATTAGAGTCACATCTCAGATCGCTGGAAAGTTTAGGCGTTACTACAGAAAAATGTACTGCAATGCTGTATCCCCTAATTGAATCATCTTTGCCAGAAGACCTATTAAGAGCATGGCAGAGGAATACTTCCTTCAGGTGTGATTCCATATCCAAAGATCGTTTGCAGCAACTCATGGCTTTTCTTCAAAATGAAGTAGTAAGTGAAAAAAGAATTTCATTGGCTATGAAAGGGTTTAGTATTAGCACATCCCAAGGATCTAAGATTAAGGGAGACAAGCAACCAAGGGATGTCATTGAACCAAATATACCTACTACTTCTGCTTTGTTTGCTGATGTTTCTAAGAGACAGGAGTGTGTTTTTTGTCTTAAACCTCATTCGAGCCCAGAGTGCATTAAAGCTCAAAAAATGACTGTAGGGGAGAAAAGGAAAATCTTAACTGATAAACACTGTTGCTTCAATTGTTTAAAGAAGGGCCATGCAAGTAGAGCTTGTAAATCGATTGTCAGGTGCATTGTTTGTGGTGGTAAACATGTGGTATTAATGTGTTATAAGCTCCGTGTCAAAGAAAATGAAAGTGTGTCCAAACAGAATTACGAGGGAGACAGGAATTTGGTTCTCCAGGATGTCAATAATGTGGATAAGGCTTTAGCTAATGTGTCTTGTTCTCCTGAGGTGTACTTGCAAACCCTGGCAGTTGTCGTTAAAGGAAAGGGTAAACAAAAAACTGTACGAGCTGTCATTGATACTGGGTCTACTAAATCCTACATTGCACGTGACCTAGCCGAAGAAATGGGGTATCAGTCAATCAGGAAGGAAACGTTAATAAATTCCTTGTTTGGTGGAGTACGTTCTCGAGAAGCAAAACACGACTGTTACAGAATAAGTTTAAAGCGATTGGAGGGAAACTATTCCAAGGAGCTGGAAGTTTTAAGCCAAGAGATTATTTGTGAAGATGCCCCATATATTAAGAATGGTTCTTGGAGTGAGGAGATAAGGGATCTGAAAATATGTTTAACTGATGTACTAGAGCGAGGGCCTGTGCAGATTCTGATTGGGGCCGATAAGGCAAGTGAACTGCTCACTGGGAGGAAACATCAACTAAAATGTGGCCTAGTTTTGGTGGAGACTTCCCTAGGGTGGACACTAATGGGAAAAGTCATAGGTAACAAGGCCCAAAGGGATTCGGCATCATTATTAGTGTCATCATTGTTTTCCCAACATACAAGAATTTCTGATCTCTGGGACTTGGAAATTCTTGGAATTACTGACCCTGTTGTGAAAGAATCTATCGTCGAGAGGAATGAGCGTGTTAGAAATAACTTCCTTGAGACTGCACGACTAAATGAAGATAACAGATATGAAGTGTGTCTGCCTTGGAGTGAACAACATCCACCTCTCCCTGACAACAGAGAAATTGCTCAGCACAGATTAGAAATCATTACAAAGAAACTACAAACTGAACAACATTATCAGGAGTATGATAATGTCTTACGAAGTTGGTTGGAGCAAGGAATCATCGAGAGGGTACCTGAAGAAGAACTGAAGAATAGTGGACACTATCTACCTCACCGACCTGTCTTCAAAGAAAACAGCACCACCAGGATCAGGCCTGTTTTTGATGCCTCGGCGAAGCAGAGAAACGCTCCATCTCTGAACGAATGTATTGAAAAAGGGCCTAACTTCATAGAGTTGATCCCTAGTTCGCTACTGAAGTTCAGAGAAAATGAGATCGGTGTGACGGCCGATGTAGAAAAAGCATTTCTTCAAATAAGTGTCAATCCTAGAGACCGTGATTTTCTGAGATTCCTTTGGTGGGAGGAGGAATGTACAGGGAAGGTAGAAGTGTTCCGTCACAATAGAGTTGTCTTTGGACTTGCATGTTCTCCGTTCCTATTGTCGGCAACCATCAAACTCCACTTGAACGAGTTGAAGAGACAAACAGTCGATAATAGTTCCTACTCAACTTCAACAATAGAAAGATTGGAAGAATGTTTTATGTGGATAACTGTGCTATTAGTGTTAACAACAGAAATGACCTTCATTCATTCATGCGAGAGGCAAGCATAATAATGGATAAGGCATCTTTCAATCTCCGAGGGTGGGAGTATTCTCAGGATGGTACAGCTGAAAATCTTACTCAGGTGCTAGGGCTCATTTGGAATAAAGGAGAAGATACCATTGAACTGAATCTAACTCATGTTAACGATTTCAAATATGATGTAATCAGTAAAAGAGCTATACTAGGAGCTGCACATAAGGTGTTTGACCCTATTGGCTTCGCATGTCCGGTATTTCTCTGTCCAAAATTAATCTTGCAAGAACTATGGGCCACTGACTTGGGTTGGGACACCAGAGTAGACGAAACAACAAAGAGAAGATTCATGAAGTGGTTGGCAGAACTACCTCAGCTGTCTGAGATTAAGATTCCTAGATGTTTGATCGGTAGTGTCCAGTCGGTTGAAGATATATCTCTTCACGTGTTCTGCGACGCCAGTCAAACTGCATATGCTGCAGTTATATTCTTGCGAATACAGAGGGTTGACAATATAGAGCTACGATTTGTACAAGCCAAGACAAGAGTGGCACCCAAGAAGAGTATCACCATACCACGCCTGGAATTATTAGCAGCTACAATAGGGGTTCGACTAGTGACGTCAGTACTGCCAACATTAACTGCAAAAGAAATCGTTACTTATTATTGGAGTGACTCGTCGACTGTGTTGTCCTGGATCAAGTTACACGAACCTTGGGGGACCTTCGTTTGGAACAGAGTGCAAGAAATTCGAAGACTGTCCAGAATAGAACAGTGGCGGCATGTTCCAGGAACCATGAATCTGGCTGACCTGGCATCAAGGGGATGTAGCACAAAACAGTTACTTCAACAGAGATGGTGGGAAGGACCAAAATGGCTAAAACAATCCACTACACAATGGCCTAGCCCCGAAATTTCAACAAACAATGATGAAGTCTTCCAAGAAAGAAAAGAGAAAGTCAACACTATGACGGTGTTAGAAGAAAAGTCCAATACCCAAGAATGGCACCTTGACTATTTCTCAAGTTTCCGTAGAACAGTTCGTATGATAGGATGGATCTTGAGGTTTCTGTATAATTGTCGACAGAAAAATAATAGAAGAACTACCGAACTATCCATTGAAGAAACCACAGAAGCAGAAAAAGTCGTGATGAAGTTCATACAAAAGGAGTGTTTTGTTGGTGAAAAGGATGAAAGATTCAACTCACTATGTGTTTTCATGGATGATGAGGGAGTGATGAGACTGAAAACAAAAATTATATCGCGCAAAGATGATTATGCTTTCCGTTGTCCTGCTATCCTTCCTGCGAAGCATACAGCAGTTCACGCTCTCATTAGGGAGAAGCACAAAGACTTATGTCATGCTGGAACCCAGATTCTGCTCAGTGGGCTCAGACAGAAATATTGGATCCTTGGAGGAAGGAGAATGGTGAAGGGTGCATTTAAAACATGTGTTGTCTGCAGAAGGTACCATGGAAAACATCTTGAAGCAGAACAAACTCATCTCCCCATAGACAGAGTAAGAGAAGCCTCAATTTTTGAAATAACAGGGGTCGACTTTGCCGGGCCTCTGATTTTGAAAGGTGGAGAGAAAGCCTGGGTCTGTCTGTTCACGTGTGCGGTTTTTCGTGCAGTACACCTGGAGCTAGTAACATCTTTGGCTACTGCAACATTCCTCGAAGCTTTTCGGCGCTTCGTGTCCAGACGTGGAAGGCCAATGATTGTCTATAGTGACAATGGGACAAACTTTCAAGGCACCTGCAATATGTTGGAGACAATTCAGTGGGATAAAATTGCTGAATATAGTTCTGTACACCAAATAAAATGGAAATTCAATCCTCCCACTGCAGCATGGTGGGGAGGATGGTGGGAGAGGCTGATTGGTGTCCTCAAACAAATGCTCAGGAAAGTTCTGGGAAGGTCATGTCTGTCGTACCAAGAAATGATGACTGTTCTGTGTGACATTGAAGCTGTCATGAATTCACGACCACTTACTTACCTGCCCAATGATGGAGAAGACTTGATGGCTATCACCCCTGCAATGTTCCTACAGGAAGTCAAGGAGATTGGAATGCCCGATATCGACATGATCGAGGACATAAAACTTGACAGAAGATTCAGGTACAGACAGAAAGTAAAGGAAACATTAAGGGTAAGATTCAGGAATGAATATCTTGGACAGCTAATACAGAAGAACCACATTAGGAAAAGTCATCACAAACCCTGTGTAGGTGAAGTAGTACTGGTAGCCAGTGACAACACGAAGAGACTAGACTAGCCGCTGGCAAGAGTGACTGAGGTCATCCCTGGCAAAGGTGGTGTCGTGAGAGTTGTTCGCTTGGCGACTACAAAATGAGAGCTACTGAGGCCAGTACAGAGGGTGTATCCACTTGAAGTGACATCTGGAGAAGATCATGCTTTAAGACTGCAAGTTGAGCGGAATGAAAATGAGAAGAAGGAGACAAATCCAAAGACTGTTAAACCATCTACTAATACTTCTGATCTCATCAAAACCAGTAGTGGGAGAGAGGTGGTTAAACCAAAGAGATATTTTGAGTGACTTATTTATTTATGTGTTCATTTATTTTGTGAAAATATATGTGTTATGTTATTTAATTGTTTTGTTGAGTTGTTTCCACAACTCAAGGTGGGAGAATGTTGTGTTGGCAGTAAGCACAAGAGTGTAGTGCAGTATCTTTGACATAGTCTTTGATATCAGTGAAGTTCAGTGTCAAAAACAATATGGTGTGTGTCGTGTGAATTGTGAATCTTTCCACAACAAATAATAAAATATGCATTCTAGAGGAGTCTATGTGATTTATTAAGAAGTGAACCTAACAGGAGTAAATTTTGAGGAGATGCCAATTAAAAGCACTTTTGTTATCACAGCTGTTGGGAAGAGGTCTAAAGTAATTTCTAAGCAAGTTTTAGTAGACATTAAAATTAATAATCATGTAGAGAAGCAGATTTGCCTTGTAATTCCAAATTTAGTATTCAGTGTTATCTTGGGTTCAGAGTGGCTAAGTAGAGTGTCTGGTAACTTATGTTATGATGCAGGGAGTTTGAAATTAAAATGGGGAGATTCTGAAGTAGAAGTAGCGTTCAATGACCATATTCAGAGGAGTAGTATTGTAGGTGTGATTTGTACTTTAAATGAGATATCGCCAGCCGTAGAGCGGGGTTCTCCATGTTTTGTGGGCAGTGTGATTACGAACGGTAGTCTAAAGGACTCGTTACGTGATGCTGCATTTCAGGGAAATATAGAGGATGAACAGTGTGTTCGGCTCTATGGTGTGTTATTGTGTAATAGGAGAGTTTTTGAGGATCGCATTGGTATGGCCAATTGCTATACACATTCATTGAACGTTATTGATAGGTCAGTATTCACAGGACATAGATATCCTGTACCTTTCGCTTATCAGAGTGCAGTTGAGGCACAAATTAATCAGATGCTTGAAGATGGTGATCACTTTTGTGATATTTTCAATGTTTAGCTTGGCCCATTTGTCGGTCAAATTTTATTTATTGTTACTGAGATCCCCGAATGGTAATTATTTATTTACAATTGTTAATTGCTTGAACCATATGCATAATCTTGTTATCAATCACTTATTCATAGATATTATAGTTCTCACCTCGAGTGTTTCAGTCTCGCTATCTCAGGCGTCCTCACTCATGCCATACCAGACATCTACTGGTTGATCCACAGTCTGCTGAGTAGTGTCGACTGACGTCACCCTGACTTTCGTTCGACCAATGGCAGGTCTTTGTCTGGTCGGGCGATCTCCAACCTTCGAGAGAGTTCTATGGTCCCTATTTAAGACGCCGCTTGCTGGCGTTCTTCATCACTTCGGATCAACCGCCACTTCTGAACCACTTCAACCCGCTGGTCACCGCTACCTCTCATCACACCATCGCTGATTTCTACGCTAGCAAGCAGTTACGTCACAAGATCTGCACCATGACGTATTGCTCAAGATGGCAAGAATAATTGCCAGCCGCTGTACTCTTCAACATCGCCTTAGAGGGGATACTTGGAATCGTCCTTCAAAATATCTCTGGATCAGCTCTTGGAAACTATAAATGTCATTCCTGCTCAAGAAAAGAAAGTTGACATTTTATCGATGGTGCACATAACTCTAGGCCATGTACGCCTCCTTCCAAGAAAACCGTGAAGACTTTTAAATCAACGTGTGCTAGCTGGAACTTTTTAAGGAGCTGGCTCTTCAACTCTCTTCAACTCTCTTCAAAGATAAGTTCAATTTTATAAAGAGCTTATATCATACCAGTTATTACACTCTTAATTATTTTTTATGGTTCTCTCTTTTTATAAACTGCATTTTTTATATATATTAAGCTCAACTTTTCTCCAATCAAGCAAGCTTTTCATGGACCTTTCTATAATCTGGGTTCTGTAATCAGGCCCTCACACTTTGCTACATTTATAATTGTTAATTTCTGTAATAAGCACTTAAGTGCAATTTGTTTGTTCATTATAAATTTATTATTAGGAATAAAAATTGTTAATGCATTGCTCCCTATATTGGTTTTCTAGTCACGTATTTCATGCTCAATACCCCCGCACCGTTTCAGTCTAATTTTCTTGACCACAGTAGTTATTTTGGCCAGGCTTTCGCCTGATGCGTTTCGTTCTCCCGTATGGGGAAGTTTTAGGACAGAATTTATACTTCTCCATTTTGTTGGTGCCGAAACCCGGGAAACATATCTGTTGCACCCTGGATCCCTATATAAGTTTAATATTGTGAATTTTGCATTAACAATTTTTGTTCATTGTGTTTCAACACTAATTCACATTGTACGTTTCAGCTTAAGGCGCATGTGCGGCAGAGGAGAGAAACGTAAGCTAAGCCGGTTTCTTCCGCATCAGACTAAACCTTACTACATAGCAAGCTGTCATCCTCTGACTTCCAGTACTCGAAGTCACAATATTGACGTGAGTAACAAACAACTTGTAATATGCCTAACCTTGATGAAAAACTTAGCAACTCCAGAGCCTCTTGTAAGGGCAAGCTCACACGGTTTCGTACTTTCTTAACGGAACTCGAACCCCAAGAGCATAATCTTGACATAATTTCGCAGAGGCTTAAGAATTACGAACAAGCCTTTGAGAAATATGATGAGATACAATGCAGTATAGAAACTCAGCATCCGGACCAGCAAAGTGATAGGTTGGAAGTTGAAAAATTATACTATCAGGGATTTGCTGAAGCTAAACAGCTTATTAGGGCTTTAACTTTAAAAGAAAAACAAGAAGATCAAACTTCTGCAGCATCTTCTACATCTTCTTCACGCATTATATTACCCAAATTAGAAATACCCAAATTTACTGGTAAAGATATAGAATGGGAACCATTTTTTGAATTATTCAATTCTTTAGTACATGAGAATACTTCTATACCAGTAATACAAAAATTTCACTACTTGCGTCTGGCAGTTCAAGGCAACGCACTTAACCTGATTCAAGCACTTTCTTTGACCAGTGATAATTATGAAGTTGCTCTGAATCTTCTTAAGGATAGATATGGGAACATTCGTTTATCTATTCAACGCCATATACAAAGCTTATTCGAGTTACCTAACGTGCAAGCAGATAACAGTTTATCACTTCGTAAGTTGATTGACACCGCAGAGTTACACGTCAGAGCATTGTCCAATTTAAACCAACCTGTAAATCACTGGGATTTATTTCTAGTTCACCTCATTTCTGCAAGATTGGATGCAAATACATTAAAAGCCTTGGAAACAGAACTTTCCCAGAATTTGCAATGCACTTATGAGGCGATTATTAACTTTTTGAAGGCCAGAAGCCAAGTCTTTTCCGCCATAGCTAATCAAAAAACTAGTAGTTCAGATTCAAAAGCCTTCTCAAAACATAAGGTTAGCAGTTCTAATCAAAGAATTTTAAGATCACAGGCTCTTCCTGTTGATGCTCGGTCACCTAACCAAATGCAAACGTGCGGTCTGTGTCAGCAATCGCATAATTTATACAATTGTGATGAATTTAAATCCTTATCAGTAGATGAAAGACGAAAGTTCATTACGAACAAAAAACATTGTTTCAACTGTTTGTCAGGAACGCATATGTTAAACAATTGCCGTTCCCAACGTTTATGCTTTCATTGTAGGGCAAGACACCATTCACTTTTGCACAGGCATGAAAGACCACGGTTATCAGGACCAAGCAGTTCCAATACCAAGTCTAACTCGGAGACTTCTCAAAATAGTGCGCAGTCGTATGCTCAAAGTTCTACCTCGCTTGGCAAAGTCCAGGTTTTATTATCTACCGTGCAGGTTCTATTGAAAAATTCTCACGGAAAATGGGTATCTGTTAGGGGATTATTGGATAATGCCGCTACCAACAATTTTATCAATGAATCGTTGGTACAAAAGTTAGGCCTTCCAAAACATCCTACCTCAATAGAGGTTACAGGAATAAACTGCTCTAAATCACAATCCTTAAGCTTTGCTAAAGTGGATCTTAAGGACTCTAATAATCTTGGTACGCAGTTGCAATTAGATTGTTTGATTATCAAGTCTATAGGCAACAATATTCCTGGCACTTCTTATCCTATTCAAAGTTGGAATATCCCGAATTTTGTTCAGCTAGCTGACCCTCATTTCAACAGAGCTTCACCCGTAGAGCTTCTTTTCAGCTCAAGCGTATTTTGGCAATGTCTTCATTCCAATAAAGTAAAAATTGCTCCTAATGTTTTCTTCCGCGAAACTGATTTTGGTTGGATTGCTACTGGCCAAATATATCGTAATCCTATTCAAACTGTATCGAATTGTTATTTTGTTGGTACCGATTTGAGCCAAGAGCTAACCAAGTTCTGGGATCTTGAGAATGTTCAGGCTACTACTTCTTCTTCTAACGAAATTTGTGAAAAGTGATACAAGGAAACCACTGTCCGTACTGCTGAAGGCAGATTTATAGTAACTCTTCCACGTATTCCCAATCCTCCCGCCATTACGGGCTCGCATTCCAGAGCACTTAGTGCACTATTTGCTATTGAAAATCGGTTCAAACAAGATGCTTCTGTCAAAACTCAGTATGCTTCCTTTATGGAGGAATACGAATCATCCAATCACATGGAGGTAATTTCTAAATCAGAAGAAATTGACCATCCTTTAAATGAAATAGTTTATTTAAATCATCATCCGGTGTGGAAAAATTCCTTAACACAGGACAATATAAGAGTAGTTTTCAATGGCTCATCACCAGATTCCAATGGAATCTCTTTAAATGATACTTTGCAATGTGGTCCCGCGATTCAAACAGATCTCACCTCTGTTTTGCTTAATTTTCGAAGGTTTCCTATTGCTGTAATCTCAGATATTAAGCAGATGTATCGGCAGATTCTCGTAAATTCTGAGCAGCAAGATCTGCAAAGAATATTGTGGCGCGATGAGAGCTCCAAACCCATAAAGATATTTAGATTGAAGACTGTGACATATGGCCTGAAGCCTTCAGCCTTTCTTGCGAATCGGTCTCTCCACATGTTAGCCGAGCAAGATGGTCATCTGTGTCATCCTTTGGCCTCTGAGTCATTAAAAACGGCATTTTATGTCGACGATTTCTTGTGCTCTTTTCCTAATATTTCTGAAGCGCTCCTTGTGTGCGAAGATTTGAAATCCCTACTCCTAGGAGGTGGTTTTCCGCTCCATAAATGGACTTCAAATTCCACTGAATTTATATCAAAATTTTCATCAGAGGTCCCAGTTGATGAATTTGTTGCCATTCCTACTGATGAAGCAGCCGTAAAAGCATTGGGTGTTTTTTGGTGTCCTTCCTCTGATACCTTTTCTTATCAGGTACATCTGTCAGAATCTCCCCCTGTAACTAAGAGACAAGTTCTGTCAGAAATCGCAAAGATCTTTGATCCTTTGCAATATATTGCTCCTATAGTTATTGTTGCAAAAATGTTCTTGCAAAAGCTTTGGTCATTAAAATCAGACTGGGATGAAAATCTCCCCCTTCCTCTTGTAGAAGAATGGTTAGAGTATCGCAGCAGTTTGCTGGATCTCTCCAAGGCTTCTATACCCCGCCCTTTAATTTCTAATCCCTTATACCAGCAGTATGACCTGCATGTATTTTCTGATAGTTCAGAACGAGCTTATGGCTGTTGTGCATACATAGTAGGACGTTCCTCAGATACTTTCCCTGGATTTTCTAATTTAGTGTGCGCTAAATCTAAGGTTGCTCCACTTAAAACAGTATCATTGCCGAGATTAGAATTATGCTCTGCTTTAATGGCAACAGAATTAGCTACTAAACTAAATGTCAGTTTAAAGTTAAAATTTTCCCGCACATTTTTTGGAGCGATTCTTCTATTGTATTAGCTTGGATTTCCAAGCCTTCTTCTCATTGGAATACCTTTGTGGCAAATCGCGTTTCTAAGATTCATGAAGTCTCTCATTCTGAACAATGGAGACATGTTCCTAGCCGTGAAAACCCCGCGGATATAATATCACGTGGTTGCACACCTAAAAAATTGATTTCTTCAGACCTGTACTGGAATGGTCCTCCTTGGCTAAGTCAGGAATCATCTTGCTGGCCTCGCTTAGCTAATCAATCTGTAGAAGAAATACCTGATGCCCGTAATGACCCTGTCACGTCGCATCTTACTTCTACTTCTACTAGCCTTTTTCATAGATACTCTTCATTTGATAAATTGATTCGTGTAATGTCTTATATCTTCCGATGGAAATATTTAGTAATTGATCAACCATTGAAGCCTCAACCCTTTCTTTCCAGAGTAGAGTTAGAATTTGCTACTTGCAAGATTTTGTTACTTGTTCAGCAGGAAGTATTTGCTCCTGAAAAGCAAGCTCTTATAAGTGGTAAAGATTTACCCAAGTCTAGCAGGCTTTCACCACTCACTTCTTTTCTAGACCAGGACGGCATAATACGTGTGGGTGGAAGATTAGCTATGTCTAGTTGTGAGGATGGGAAAAAGCATCCCATCATCCTTCCTTCAAAGCATCCTATCACTACCCTTATAATAAAAAAGTTTCATTATAAACACCTTCATGCTGGCACTCGCACCTTGCTCTGTCTAATTCGTGAACTCTACTGGATCATCAATGGCGTTCATGAGGTTTCTTCTGTTGTCAAAAAGTGTATACCTTGCTTCAAGGTTAAACCAAGGCCCGCCACGCAGATTATGGGTAATTTACCTCCATTTCGTTCGGAACCTAGTAAGCCCTTTGCTCTTACTGGGATCGATTACGCAGGTCCTTACATATATCAGACCAATCCCTCTTCATCTAAGCGCAAAATCTTAGGTAAACTCTACATCTCGTTATTTGTATGTATGGTGACGGGAGCTATCCACCTTGAGTTGGTTACGAACGCTTCTGTATCCTACTTTCTGGCCGCCTTTTCTAGATTTGCTGCTAGAAGGGGTGTTCCATCTGAAGTTTTTTCAGATAATGCAAAAATTTTTGTAAGCGCTTCTGATCTCTGGAAAAAAGTGTTAAGCTCCCCTTCTGCTAAAGAAAAAATTTCCAACTTTTCCTATTCTAAAGGTTTCAAATGGCATTTCACCCCGCCTTACGCTCCCCATCATGGGGGCCGATGGGAGTCCTGCGTCAAACTTACTAAAAGACAGCTTAAGAAAACTCTTGGTCCTACCATACTTTCTTATGAGGAATTCAACTCTTTGATTATTCAAATTGAAGGTATTGTAAATTCCAGACCTTTGACCCCTCTTTCAAACGATCCTAAGGATCTTTTACCTTTAACACCCAGTCACTTCCTGATTGGCTGTTCGCTTGCTGCTACTCCGCCTTTGCTGGTTCGACGCTGTGATCCTAACTTACCTATCTTTTGGAGAAAAGTAGAATCTTTGCGCTGTTCTTTTTGGCGCCGATGGAAGTTAGAATATCTCAGCTTGCTAAATAGGCGTGACAAATGGCGGCTTCCTCAACCAGATGTACGAGTGGGGGACATGGTTCTTCTTCGAGACCCATCTCCGCCTCTCGTGTGGAACCTAGGTAGAGTTATTCACTGCCACTTTGGCCGTGATAAACGTGTCAGAGTTGTTGATGTTTTAACTAGTAAAGGTCGTTATACTAGACCCATCTCTGCTATTTCTGTTTTGCCTTTCGAGTCTTAGTTTCTCCTCGTCTGTTATCCATGTTTTGCTTTGACTGATTCTTTTGTTTGTTTTCATTCGGAGTTCTCGGAGCATGATCACTTTTGTGATATTTTCAATGTTTAGCTTGGCCCATTTGTCGGTCAAATTTTATTTATTGTTACTGAGATCCCCGAATGGTAATTATTTATTTACAATTGTTAATTGCTTGAACCATATGCATAATCTTGTTATCAATCACTTATTCATAGATATTATAGTTCTCACCTCGAGTGTTTCAGTCTCGCTATCTCAGGCGTCCTCACTCATGCCATACCAGACATCTACTGGTTGATCCACTGTCTGCTGAGTAGTGTCGACTGACGTCACCCTGACTTTCGTTCGACCAATGGCAGGTCTTTGTCTGGTCGGGCGATCTCCAACCTTCGAGAGAGTTCTATGGTCCCTATTTAAGACGCCGCTTGCTGGCGTTCTTCATCACTTCGGATCAACCGCCACTTCTGAACCACTTCAACCCGCTGGTCACCGCTACCTCTCATCACACCATCGCTGATTTCTACGCTAGCAAGCAGTTACGTCACAAGATCTGCACCATGACGTATTGCTCAAGATGGCAAGAATAATTGCCAGCCGCTGTACTCTTCAACATCACCTTAGAGGGGATACTTGGAATCGTCCTTCAAAATATCTCTGGATCAGCTCTTGGAAACTATAAATGTCATTCCTGCTCAATAAAAGAAAGTTGACATTTTATCGATGGTGCACATAACTCTAGGCCATGTACGCCTCCTTCCAAGAAAACCGTGAAGGCTTTTAAATCAACGTGTGCTAGCTGGAACTTTTTAAGGAGCTGGCTCTTCAACTCTCTTCAAAGATAAGTTCAATTTTATAAAGAGCTTATATCATACCAGTTATTACACTCTTAATTATTTTTTATGGTTCTCTCTTTTTATAAACTGCATTTTTTATATATATTAAGCTCAACTTTTCTCCAATCAAGCAAGCTTTTCATGGACCTTTCTATAATCTGGGTTCTGTAATCAGGCCCTCACACTTTGCTACATTTATAATTGTTAATTTCTGTAATAAGCACTTAAGTGCAATTTGTTTGTTCATTATAAATTTATTATTAGGAATAAAAATTGTTAATGCATTGCTCCCTATATTGGTTTTCTAGTCACGTATTTCATGCTCAATACCCCCGCACCGTTTCAGTCTAATTTTCTTGACCACAGTAGTTATTTTGGCCAGGCTTTCGCCTGATGCGTTTCGTTCTCCCGTATGGGGAAGTTTTAGGACAGAATTTATACTTCTCCATTTTGTTGGTGCCGAAACCAGCAGCTTTAATTAGGGCTTTAAACATCGCATTAGGGGATGACACAGGAGAGTTTGTAACCATTTATATAGATAGATGATATGGTAATTAGTTCACGCAGTTTTGAGGAGCATCTACGTCATTTAGATATAGTTTTTCAAAAGTTAGATCAGGCAGGGTTCACTTTGAAGCTGTCTAAGTCGTCATTCTGTCAGTCAAAAGTGACATTTTTAGGTCATAGAGTGTCGAGTAGAGGTGTGACACCAGAAGAAAGTATGGTTAATAAGATACTTAACGCAGAGGTGCCACAGAATGTTAAACAGTTAAAAACATACCTGGGAGTTTGCAACTTTTTCAGGAGGTTCGTTCTTAAATACTCAGTGTTGGTAGAACCATTCAGGGAATTGCTTAATAGTGGGACTCGGTGGAGATGGGAGTCCAAGCATGATCAGGCTTTTAGAGCGCTGAAGGAAGGTTTTGAGAAAGCTGCAGTGCTGAAATATCCGTTAAAAGATAAGGAATATGTGGTTATGACAGATGCTTCACATATAGGCATTGCTGGAGTATTATGTCAGAAAGATGATGAGGGTAATCTGTGCATTGTATCTTTAGCCTCGCGAGGACTGACAGCAGCAGAGAAAAGATACACGATTACTGAGTTAGAGCTTTTAGGCATTGTTTTCAGTTTAGGGAAATTTAGAATGTATTTAGTAGGGGGAAAATTTGAGATCCTCACAGATCACCATGCATTACTGTATATGAGAACTTGTAAACTCAGTTCTAACAGAGTTAGTAGGTGGATTCTTGCTCTGCAGGAATACGAATTCACAGTAAAATATATTAAAGGTAAAGATAACATTCTTGCAGACATGCTATCAAGGGACACTAATTTATGTAGGGATTATCCTGTGGTTAAAGCAGAGGACGGTATTTTAATATGTGCATGTGTGGACAGTAGCAACAGGGCATCGTTACAGACACTGAGAAATATGCTAGTGGAGCAACGTGATGACGTTCATTTAAAGGGAGCCACTTGCAAGTTTGGAAGCAGGTGACGCAGAAACATTTATAGTTTCCAAACGTATTGGGAAAACAGCATATGTGCTGGAGAATAGTGAGGGAAACAGATTATACGGGACGTATAATATACATAGTCTCCGAAAGTATGTGTCATAAAGTGAGGATGTTTAGCTGGCGAGCTAGCCTATCAAATGAGTAAGTGTGGTATTTGGTGCGTGGGAGGAGTTGGTCTTCCAGGCAGGCGTATCAGAAGTCACACAGGGGGGTAGTATGTAAGTAAATGAGAGTTTTTAAGGTACAGGGAAATATGACGGGATTGTCGGATGCTCTTGAGCACTAAAATGTCTCGATACACCAAGGCCAGAATTTGGTAGCGCTGGTGAATTCCCATTTGTCCCCAAGAGATGGGTAAGCGCTTGGACAGGGTATTTTTGCTTAAGGCGTCCACGAGATAAAAGATGGGCCATCAGAATGCGAAACAGTCCTTCATGAAACTCATACATAACAGCACACGTGATTTCTGTTTACGGCCTCGCCATGTAAGATTTGTAAGTGTGTAATTTAAGGTAATTTGTACAAAGGTATTATTTGTGTGAGGAGAACTGGTCTGTGTTGAGAACTAGTATTAAGTAGAATATGGTCTACGGGAACTTACTGTGCGATTACGGCACAGAAATATTTGGTGTTATATGTAATGCGCATTTACTGTTTTTTTTTCAGAAGTCAATATTAATTTCATCTTTTATAAAGAGAGATCAAGTATTATGGTCACGATGCGCTGGCACAATAGTGTGATCGTGTGCTCAGTGATAAGTGAGATTAAATTTCACCATAAGGGAGGGACCTCCAGTGAAATTAGGAAGTTCTATGGTGATATAAATATATCAGAACACCTTCAATGCGTGTGATATGACATCGTAAATACATAGTGCTCACACATTAATTATGTCTATTTTTCCAACATAGAGAAATTTGAGAGGGGGAAATATCCGTGAAACACTATTCTATATGTAAAACATTGGACTGGTTGTAAAGTGCAATCCATAGTGACAACAAACTTTGACGCAAAGTGCGTGAAGAAAAATTATGAGTGTATATATCTGTAATTTAGGGTGATTTCATTTATGTAATATGTATTTTGGATGGGGTTTATTAACGTGTCTGGGATAATCGGATAATGGACCATCGTCACGGTAAATCATCCGATGATCCGAGGCGAATATGTAACGTGCTTTTCGAGGGTTTTTTATGCCACTGGCATAAGTCAGTAGGAAGCCATTCTATATTTATTTACGCGGCAAATTGTTCAGCCAAGAGAATTTTTCATGTTAATTTATTATTATTATTAATTTATTATAATAATTATTAAGATATTTTCGGAGCATTTTATAAAAATTATAAGCATACAGATAGGTTTTCTATGTCTTAGAAAACGCTATCAAGCTAAGTATTACGAACGACAATATCATAGAAAATTATGTGATTACGGAATTTTACGGAGTTTCGTCAGTTAGGATATTATGAGAGACATGACTCACTGGAAATTCAGATACGGGCTGATTCTTGTCAAGAAGTATTACGCAAGCGGGGTTGCAGCGTCAAGAAAAGGCGGATAGTTGGAACGGAAATCGACTTCATCATCGCCGCGCCGACTTTAATGACCCGGAGGAGGGGAAGATCGCGTGGTGGGTCAGCCAATCAGTGGAGACCACGTAAGCTAGAAGTCGGGACTGGAGTGGGGATGCGGCGGGTGCATATATCGTTCAGCGCGCCGTGGAACGAGGACAATCTGTGAAAGACTTGACTAGTTCGGTTGCAAGTGGGTGTCGCTCCGATGTTCCGTGGAGTGGAGAACTATCTGTTTACAACTTAACCAGTGTGGTTATACGTGTTGGTTCCGAGGTTCGGACCATAAATCTTCAAATCTAACAGTATATCATCAAACATCGACAAAGATGACGACGTCCAGGAGACTGTGGGAAGCTCACAGCATCATCCAGTACGAGGGAAATGCTTTGGCAATTTCCAGTGGTAAGCGCAAATGACGCAGAAATACGCAATCTCTCGTTTCTCTTTGTTTTATATTCAATATTTCAGTAACTTCATAGCTTGGGAATAAGAGTAAAATCAATAATTTATCAGACTCCGTTTACACGTAATTTTCTATCGGTAATATTAAAATCGCAACGCTCCAATTTAAATTTTAAACTTATTATTATTATTATTATTATTATTAATTTTGCTATTCTTGTTTTATATAATAAATTCATTTCTTTTACAATGCAATCTTTGCTTTCAGTAGGTAGCATTAGATATAGACCAATTCCTTCTCCTGATACAATTGTTTGTTGGGTTAATGATCAAATCATACCACGATCTGAGTGAATTAGATTCTTGAAGGTGTTCTACCAGAGCTAGACGTTGTTAAATACAAATTTAGATTTCAACATTGCGTTGAGGTCTTGGCGCCCATTAAAACAACATAGCTTAGGCAAAGGTAAACAGTTACATTTATTACCCAACAGTTAGGGCCAGTCAAACTGCTACACTTGTCGCTACCAACATGGGGCGTTAATTAACATTACACTTTGTACGCTCAACGTGGAGCAAAGTGAAAACGTTACAACTCCATAATGTACATCAGCGGCCAAGGTGAGAGATATTTTACTATAGGTCTATTAATAGCGACATGTTGACGTTCAAATCATCAATAAGTGTGGCAAAATTACACCTAGAATAGCTTAAGGAAAAATACTTTTTATTCCCCATATTCCGATAGATTTGCCATTCCATTGTGCAAGAGTGCAGCTCCCTCTTCAAACAATATTCGCTATTTCTATTAACAAAGCGCAATGACACACACTTAACATCAGCAGGTGTACATTTAGACAAAACTATTTTTTCCCATGGGGCAACTGTATGTGGCGTGCTCGCGAGTATCTGGACAACAAAATCGTTATGTCTCAGCAGATGATGGCAAAACCAAAAACGTAATTTTCAAATGTGTTCACTTAATGTATCATCGTACCTGCAGACTTTCACAACTCTATAAAATTCTCACTTTGCTGCTCATATAATTATACTGTATGTATTAGAATTAGAATGGACCCACCTGTAGCCGCGATTGCTGTAATATAATAGCCCAATTATCATCCCCATTGTCTTGATCGCGAGCGAAGCCGCGGGTACCTGCTAGTAACTTATAAAGTTGAAAATAATACAGGATAATATAAGAAGCAGGGATAATCACGTCACTCTTGTTTACGAAATGATACTATATTCAAGATATAGGCTATAAACGATGTTCACGCTATATACTTCTCTGCCAATGTAAAGTTCAAATCGGTGTGCTAGTAGCTGGAGCGGTCGACAATCTGCTGTGTGTGTAAACGCGCATTTGGTTACTGTTACAAATCAATTCTTCAACTCATGTCTACAATTCAAGAACAATCACTTTTATTGTACACAACAAGGAGCATCACTATCCAGCCATTACATTCAGTTACTCAAAACCTGTTCCATCTTGCTCATCAACGCTCCAAGGGTGCCAACTTACAAAAAACAAATTTAATTACAGAAATACATTCACAAATTACAGAAACACATTCACAACATTCTCCCACCTTGAAACGGTAGGTTTCAACTAAAAGCACAAAGATAATACAAAACATAGGAATAAACAAATATTTACAAATTCAGTTTGGTTGGCCTTTTAACAACCCTGCCCCTTCTTGTCAGAGCAACAGCTTCACTCTCAACTACTTGAGGGGGGTTACTAGAGTCACAATCAGGCACCAAGTCAACAGCATTGGGACCACACAAAGAACCATCACTATTTTCATAAGGAGATCCAATCTCCATCAAGCACAAACGTTGGACTGGTCGCAACAACTCACTCTTAACTGTTTTTACCTTTGCCACTCTAGTTACTCCATCTTTACCAGGGAAGATCTCAAGCACTCGAGCCAATTCCCAATCAATTCTTTTCTTTTGGTCAGACACAACCCATACAACATCTCCCACCCTGACATTCTTAGAAGACTTAGCAGTGTTTAACATCAGAGACCCTAGGTATTCCTGACGAAAACGTTCTTTTAGGTTTATCCTAACCTCAGCTACATATTTCACCCTAGCAGAAAGACCCTTTTCATCCACTTCGTCAAGATCAGGCACCTTTGTCTCAAACTGCTCCTGCAAAAACATAGCAGGCGTTATTGGTCTCAACTCATTAACATCTTCAGACATGTAGGTAATGGGACGCGCATTCATAACAGCCTCAATCTCGGTAATCAAGGTCATTAGTTCACAAAGATTTAATAACCCACGACCAAGGGATATTTTCAACAGTCTTTTCATCACCCCAATAAGCCGCTCAAAAAATCCACCCCACCAAGCACTTGTGGGAACATTAAATAGCCACTGAATTTTCAATTCACGTTCAACTGTAGTCTGCTTAATGAGATTCCAAACTCCTACAAAGTTAGTACCATTATCACTATACATAGTTGTGATTCTGCCTCGTCTGGCAATCATTCTTCGAAGAGCATGTAAAAACGATTCTGTAGAGAGCGACTCTACCACTTCAAGATGGACTGCACGGTATACAGCACAGGTGAACAAGGCAATCCAAACCCTAGTACCATCTTTTATGAAAAGAGGTCCAGCCAAATCGACTCCGCATACTTGGAACACCTTTCCAAGATTTACACGGTTATTAGGTAACCCAACAGGTGGCGTTCTCACTGGTTGGGCTTTGTGCCTAAGACAACGAACACATTTACTAACAACACGTCGGGCTAATCGTCTACCTCTGACTATCCAGTATTCTTCTCTCAGGGCTCCTAACACAGTACTTGCTCCAGCATGGTGCATTTTCTCATGACATTCTACCACCATGGACTCCACTAGTTCACACTGAGGTAGTAAAATGGGTTCCTTGAACATGGGTGTGAACTCATCAGATAATATTTTAGTACGAACTCGAATCAAGCCATCATCATCAGTTTTAATGTTGAAATTATTTACATCTAGAGGGTGACTACTCTGAATCCACCGTACTAATTTTAATTCAGCATGTCGTACTTCTTTGCCAGTCAACTCCTCTCCGCAGTTTGAACTTTTCCCACTAGCTTTCTCAAGAAATCGGTAGATCCAACCAACAACACGCACATTTTTCGAGAAAGAAGCAAAGTGTGTGAACAAGTTTTCTCTTACATCGTTTGTGTTGTACAAACTAACAGCCGTTTTCTTCGATTCCTCTTCTGTAGGGGCTATTTTCACAGTTAACCACTTGTTCTCATACTCTAGGAGCCACTGAGGACCCTCCCACCATTTTGATACAACAAATTCGGACAACAAGCATCCTCGGCTGAGTATATCAGCAGGATTACAATCGCCAGGAACAAATCGCCACTGCTCGGGTGACGTCAACTGGTGGATTTCCTTTACCCGGTTTCCAACAAAGGTCATCCATTCACCTTTCTTGATCCAGTAAAGAACAATCATAGAATCAGACCAGTACACAATGTTGGAAATATTAGTCGATTTACTAATAACAGAACCAAGCCTTGCTGCAAGTGTTGCCGCTACAAGCTCTTTACGAGGGATTGACATGTCTTCCATTGGTGCAACTCTGGACTTAGCTAAAACAAATCGAACATTAAAGCCATCTTTGTTTTCATACCTCATAAAGGCACAAGTGCCCAGTCCAAGGAGACTGGCATCACTGAATACATGTAAACAAGCTGTGTCAGAGACACCTCTTAAACATCTAGGCACCACAATGCTGTCAATCAAATCAACTTCAGTAAGCCACTGCGAGCACTTCATTTGAATTTCTTTTGGAAGGGGTGTGTCCCAGTGTAGTTTGAGCTTAAATGCCATTTGCAATGCAATTTTCAGATGGAGTAAAGGTGCCGATAACAAACCCAATGGATCAAACACCCTGCTTATAATCGACAGCAATTTCTTCTTAGTTAATTCATTGATTTTCTCTTTTGGATCGAAGCTAAAGTTGCATCCCAACAGATCATCTAAAGCATGCCATTTGACACCTAAGACATTTTGTGTCACATCATCTCCTGACAAAACCCACCCACGGAGTTGGAAACTGGCTTGAGACATCACATTTGTAGCTTCGGACACAAATTCCTTGGCATCACTCAGGGACTGAAATGAACAAAGGCAATCATCCATGTAAAAGGAATTTTTCAGTCTTTCAACTAAGTCACCACTTAGAGTATTCAAATGATGAGTGATGGTGGCATTCAGCAAAAATGGGCTACACACAACTCCAAAAACTACTCGACAGTGACGCAGCGTTATAATATGCCCATCACGCCACCACAAGAATTTTAACATTTCTCGATCCTCAGGGTTCAGTCCAATCATTAAGAAAGCCTGTTTTATGTCTCCCACAACACCGACCTCCTGTAACCTGAAACGTAATAGGATAGGTACGATACTAGCAATCAAGTTGGGTCCCGTTGCTAAACAATCATTTAGAGAGACATTTCCAATACTTTTCGCCGATGCATCAAAGACTGGGCGGATTTTAGTTGTTTTCCCATTATTTATAACTGGTCTGTGAGGTAGAAAGTGCCCTATGTTTTCATCAGACGTTATTTCAATAATCCCATCTGTTTCCCATTGTTTAAAAACAGTATCATACGCATCATAGAGTCCATTGTTATCTAAACGGCTTACTGTTGATTTCAGACGACTTTCAGCTATTTCACGATTAGTGGGAAGAGGGGGGTGCTCATCAATCCAGGGCAATGTTATTACATACCGACAGTTTTCACCTTCGAAACGAATTGTGTCTTCAAAATTTCGCAAACATTTATCATCTATGTCCGACCTTTTTGTTTCTGTCTGTTTCTCAATTCCAATAACTTCTAAGTCCCATAAAGGATGGTGTAAATTGAGCAAAGAGGTCACAAAGTTTGTCATACTGCTTACCTCTTGCCTCTCTGCGGTACCCAGGAGACACCATCCAAGCTTCGTCTCAAATGCTAACAGCTTAGAGTCAATACATTTCACACCTGTAACAAGTTCGCCCATAACATCAGCTCCTAACAACACATCAATAGGTCGGTTAACTCCAGCATCTGTCAATGTAATACCATGTGCAGCCACCTTCCCTAACAAATGCGGATCATTCACAGGTGGTATCAAACCACAAATCTTCTTCTCCCTAAGTGCCTTAAGAACAAAACTGTTATCACCCTGTAAGCTAGTTAGTTCAATTTCATGAATTGGATGTGATATTTCAGATGACACACTCCCACCAAACAGCATATGACAAATATTTTCACGACCACATTCGATCAAACCCAATTTTTCACAGATAGCTTCCGAAATATAACTGCGGTGTGAAGCAGTATCAAGTAATATTCGAACAGTGACACCACGCAATTGTGCTACTAATGTTTTTAAAATGACAGTTCCACTAGGCCCTGCAAATAACGATGCTGTTCTGCTGGGTTCACCAACACACATGATATCATAGTGCCTCCCTTTACATTTACCACAATCTATTCTTTTCCTACACTGCTGTCTCGAGTGACCTCCCTGCAAGCATGCAAAACAAGCTAGTTTTTCTTTTACAGTTTTACGACGGTCCTCAACCGACATTTCTTTAGAACACTTGTAAGAGGGATGGTTCTCATTACAAAACAAACAGGTTAGGGTTACTTTGTGTGGCCGTCCTGTTTGCTGATAACCTACCCGATTCTGCCTGACAGTAGGAGTGAAAGAAACGAGAGCTGCAGCTGTTGGCTCTGTTCTGGGCGCAGTGAATTTATCAACCTCATTCACCTTAGCATGATTACGCAGTCTTTGTTAACTCTCGGCTTCTTTGCCCAGAAAACACAAAAGTTTATCAATTTTATTACCACCATCATCGTCCTCTTCTGCTGCTCTTCTTTCCCATATTTTCAAAACATCAATGGGGAGACATTCTTCAATGAGTGGAACTAAGATTGCTGCCCTATCAGAATTCATGCCTAATGTTTCTAGGGATCTCAAATTAGTACTTATATTATCATAGAGGTCAGTCACAGATAAATCCGAGCGAACCAATTGCAACAAATCTTTATACATACAATTTATAACCATCTCATCTTTACCAAAACGATTCTTTAAATGTTCCAAGACTTTAACATAATTCTCACTTGTGTGTGGATAACTGTCAACTAACTTCCTAGCCTGTCCCTTCAGTGACATTTTCAAGTAACTAAACTTATCAACATTCGTAATGTTATAATCCTCATGAATCCTTTGAAATTGTGTCCAAAAATTTATCCAGTTACCTGGACCCAAGTCGAATACCTCAAGCGTGATTTTCGGTAGCCTTAACCTCTCTGACGACATGGTTGACGACGCCGAAGCCACGTTGCTCTGTACGCTGAAATTATCTCCTGCATCAACACAACTGGCAACACTAGGTTTTAATCCTTCCACTTTATCCTCGGCTTCAAGAAGTGCTTGCAGAAGATCTTCTTGAACGGTAACACAGTGCATTGTTTCTTCGATACAGGCATCCTCGTTTCCGTCAACATTCAACAACTCGTTCAAGATGCTTTCGTCCAATTCTTTTAAGGTATCCGCAATTGTTCGGAGAGTATTTATTTTCACACGTAATTTTTGGAAATTGGCTTCAACTCCGACCGCTCCAATAGCTTTCGTCGCACTTGCCCGATACGCACTTCTCTTCTTTTTCAACTTTTCAATCGTGGCCATTGCGAGGCTACAAATTCAAAACAAGACAAAACAGGGAAATTGTTTACCAAACCAACTTTTTCAATCCAGTCCTGTCAATGGTCGCCAAAATGTTACAAATCAATTCTTCAACTCATGTCTACAATTCAAGAACAATCACTTTTATTGTACACAACAAGGAGCATCACTATCCAGCCATTACATTCAGTTACTCAAAACCTGTTCCATCTTGCTCATCAACGCTCCAAGGGTGCCAACTTACAAAAAACAAATTTAATTACAGAAATACATTCACAAATTACAGAAACACATTCACAACAGTTACGTAGGCCACTAGATCAAGACGGCGGTAAAACTTCCGTCAGCGCCAGTGGCACCCGACGGCTGCACAGCTACCGCCAACGGCAAACTGACCGATCGGAATGTTTTCCGTCTAATGTGTAAGCTCTAATGTACTTCAATGGGCTACTGTTGGAACGGCAGCGACGTTTATTTATCCGCTCGGAAAAATCCGCTGTGTGTGCAACGGTCAGATTGATAACTCATTTTTCCTATCGCTCCTAAATTTCAACATCCCTCGCTTTACTACAAGATCAACTATAACATTCAAAAATGATATAACCAATACTACTTCACATAATAATTCACCTGTATGGAGGCTTTGCAGTATTTACAACGATGCGGTTCGTGTAAACTGGAAACTAGATTTCTGTCTCTCAATTAGACCGTTCTTGGAAATTATAACCCAGTCACTCTAATTCATACTTGAAATAAAATTATCACACAAAACAGAATCAACAATGTATATATGTGGATAGGCCTGTACCCTAGTTATCAATGTTACCTTTTAGTTTACGATGTAATAATTTCAAAACCTGCTTTTTATATATTTGTCATTAGATAAAATTTAGATTTAGTTTTTATATTACCTTTAGATTAAGCTTTTTACTACTATGCATTTTCCTAGTTTTAATAATTACATTTAGATATTAATACTTAATGTAGACATATCAGAAAGTGTATTTTACTGTGTAGGTGCATTGTTACTGGGGCGCACACTGAGCTCTGTTGTGTACCGTCAAGAAATAAAAAAATAAATAAACCGGCCTTAGAGTAAATGCGCTGTATATTAAGCAGTATTCTTTGTTTTGTTTAATTTATTTTTCTATCCTAGTTGTTCTGTCATCAGTTACTAATATAACTTCCCCGAGGGTGTCCTGTTGAGAAGAGGAAAAGGGGCGGGGGATAACACTAATCAATTAAGGGGCTCTGAGCACAAGAGAGATCAAAGCGTAATTAGTCGCTTTTATTGAGATGAGCCAATATACTGTTAGTACCCTCTCGTGTCGTCATGGGTGAGGACCTCTTCTTCGCTATCAGGCCTTTACATTATGTATCCCTCGCTTTCGGGCTTTCAAATTGGAGATCCACAACGATAGACGGCATTACGTCGTTAAAAATACCTCCACTTGCTTCAATCTACAATCTCTTCTTTTTCTGCGCAACAATGGCGTTTATCACGTCCACTTTCTTCGCTAATTTGTATGGTTTCTTTAGTGGGTGGTACTTATTCTATTTTACTGGGAATTTCATACACATCGCATGCACGTTGGCCATAACAGGACTGTATGTGATGAGTTATTTTAAACAAACCCATGTTGTAAACTTGCTGCTTCAACTCAATACCCTTACATCGAATCTACGGAACCCATACCGTGTGTACACGTCACTTAGGCGTAGGATATTACTCTTTTTCATCGTGGGATTTTCATCAAGCATTATACATAATACTGCATCCTTCTTTTCAGTATCTCAGGTGTTGATAAGAGAATGTCTGTTGCATATGTTCGTAAATATGGTTCTTTCCAGTGTGTTGCTGATAACAGTTTCCCAGTTCACCTCTTTCACTTTCCTAATAGAGAACCACTTTAAGAATCTCAACAGTCAGATATGTCCACTGTCTGACAATGAGTATTCAGAGGCAGAAATGTTGCTGAAGGACGCTAGTCGAGTACGGGCAATTAGTAGAATCCATGACGAACTCTGCGATGTTGCAAAGTTGCTAAATGATGCCTATGGACTTAAGCTTCTTATTGTGACACTCTTAACTTACATATCCGTCACTTTCTCATTGTACTTCATCATGCTCAAGGTTCTGAATCAGAGACCTTGGCTCTTTGATAATGCGATGTGGGACTTGCTCGAGTTTGTCGTGGTTTGCATTCACTCAACGTTTATTATCCTCATAGTGTCCAGCTGCTGCTCTTTGGAAAGCGAGGTGAGTTTACCTTATTAACATTTTGAATTCATGATCATAGTTCCCGAAGACGTTTTAACAGATGTACCGTACTTGAGATGAGAGGGGGTAGTGAAACAGACTCATTATAATTGTCTAGTTCTCATACACATAGACCATGTTATTTGTTGCCTCAAGAATACCAGTATTCAATTATTTAAGACCAAGCGAAGCGCGGCAGAGGAGTGTCACTGCTCAGAAACCATTATATTCTCTCACACCTGTTTAAATATTAAACTATGGGTATTTATGTGATTTTAGTTGTAGAATAATAAGTTGTATTGCGTATCAACGTTAATTGGCAAGGTTTGATGTTTCAACAGTCTTTGAACGTCCACGGTGACTTCCATAACGTTGGCATATATTAGCGCTATTGATATTCTCAACACGTGGATACTGCTACCGTTACTTCATGAAGTGACGGGCTGTACTCCCCATCAGATAATGTACAAAAATAATAAATTACACTAAGTGACGGCGAAATGTAGTCATCTCATGAAACAGCATGTCAGATAGTGCAACTATCTATTCACATCATAGGCCGGTTTTTCATGAAGTGCCTAGGTTTTTCATGAAATGACGGATATCACTATCTGACTACGACATATAGCCTATAATTCTTCCTTATTAACCTATTTAGATTAATTAGGTTAATTTAAGACTATTCGTAACTTAAACATATAGGCTACAGTAGTGACGGTTATCTGCAGCTAAAGGGACCTCTTATCCTAATTGTAATTAGTTTTAAAATTAAAAAAATCACTTTCAATGTGCCTTTAGAATGAACTATCGGGGAACACTTGAGTGTTGTTCGGGTAGATGAAGAGTTAACAGAGAAGGAGAATCGATCTCGTTCTTGATTAGACTCTTAGACTTATATGTTAAGTCACTTTAAGGGACTCCGGATATTGTCCATGCTGATTTCAAACTTTCTCTTACCTTCTTCAAATTAGTGGCTTCGGTGGCGTAGTTGGTAGCATACTGAGCTTCTATGCCCAAGATAGCGGGTTCAAACCCGGCCGAAGCCGTCGGATTTTTAAGAGCGTTAAAAATCCCTCAGTATATCTTCCTTCGGAGGGGAAGTAAAGCCGGTGGTCCCATGTCATAGATTTATGGCATGTTAAAGAACCTTCCACTAATTACACCTGTGCGAATCTAAATTGGATAAGTGGGTAGATTATAGGTTAGGGAATAACCCACCCACCAAGGGAAGATGATGAAGAGAAGGAAGTAGATTTTGGAATTGGAAAAGAAGGATAGAAGAATAGGAGGAGAGTCCCACAAAAGTAATAAGTTTAGTGTAAAACACACTTAAAAGTAGTTGCCAATGGAAATTAACTCTAGGATACCTAGAGTAGGTACGAGCTTGGTCGAGGCTAACAGGAACCGCAGCTAAAACTTGGGCGGTTTGCAAGAGAGAGGCTTTAATACATTTCCTCCCGAGCATGTATAAAAGTACTATGGGGAAGGGTGATGGTCTGGCAAGACTTAGAGGAACAAATTTACGGTATGTCTTCTTAAAGAAATTAGATTTTTCAAAGTGATTCGAAGAATGCCAATGATTTAACTCAAGCTTGGTATTTTAAATTTCCAAAATTATGGAGTTCTTGTAAGGGCGACCAAATGTCTCTAAAAAGGAATATGATAAAAGATTATGCCTTATTGGGTAATCTTGGTAAATGAACCAATGGTTGCGTTGGACAATGGCTAAGCTTTTACTCAGCGAGGAGCCGGCTAAAAGTTTAGACAAAAAGAAACACTTATTTTTTGGAAAACTGACCATAAGTTTTCGGAGAGGGTCTCCACAAGCAGGTAGTTGGCTTAGCGAACTTTACTTGCCTTACTGGCCAATTAGAATTAGCTATTATCGCTAAGAAGAACTTTAGTAAGGTGAAAATTAAGAGTTCTTGCTCAAATGCAACAAATGGTGAAAGCCCTATTAAAGATTTTAATATCATTGAGTGAGGAGAGTCAAGGAAGACAGGATTTTGCCTAAACTTTATATTCGAAAATGAAAAAGCAAAGGGAAAAGATTTGTTAATTTTACAATTAGAAAAAATTTGATGAAATTAACAATTATGCAATATAATTTTAATAAACATAGTTCGTTTGAACTTTTTAACAAATAGGGTCGCAGACCTCTCCACATTAAACAGTTGCTCCAGGCAATTGACAATTTTTAAGGTTTTTTAAACCGTGTATTAAAATCTTAGTAAGATTTCACAAATAGGCAAAATGGAATAATTAAAGTTTTAACATTTACAGGAGTACAAGCAGTGTACTATATGAAACCTCTGAAAGAACATTCTAACGAGAATAACAACTTCGAAGATAACAAAATGGAAAACATAAAGAATAAAAAGGAAGTTCCTACAACTTCTTATATTTAAACAGAATTACTTTGTGAGATTTATACAAAGAGAGCAGGTCACTTACTGTGAACCTGAAAAGTTAATCAGAAGGAAGGTTCTAGACCTCTTATACTTTGAATAAGACTCGCCAGTCAAATGAGGCAGTTTTCATTTAGCGAGACCAAAAAATAACTCACTCAAGAGTTGAGAGAATTGTTTTCCTTGCTTTTGAAGGGAGGAACAATGTAAATTTAAAACTTGTATCACACAAGAAATTATGCAGAATTTAATTAATGTTAAACTAGCAAAATTGGAAGGGTACTTCGTGAGTAACACCTTATAGAAAGTTACAATTTTATAAATAATGGTTGTTAGTAGAAGGTTAAGGAAAGATCATTGGGATATAGGATCAATGTTCATGGCCGTATTTAATATAACCGAACGATCGCGACGCGGTAGAAAAGTGGAGGAAGCACTGATTATCACTATAGTCTGTAAAGATGGATGCAAAGTTCACTAGAGAAACACTGAAGCTCATGAGAAAAAAAAGTTATTGCAATTATGGAGATAACTGATTGCACTATGTAGGTGAAAGTCTATTTCTCGAAAAAGTCGTAATTTACAATTAAATGCGCCAGAGAATGTTCTAGAAGTTCCAACGGTGGAGGAAGTTAGCTATTGCAAAAATTTATAAGGAAGATTCCTCATTTTAACTAGTAGTTTCACAAGTGCGTGTCAATACTTGACGGCAAGACTCGCAGATAGAGAACAAGATCTCAAAGGTTCCAGAACGACCTTAGCAGAAAATGGGGTTGAGAAAATCCAACGGAGGAAATAACTTTGTAATTATAGACAGCGGGTATTAGATAATATCCCACGTAGCGAGAGGGTTTCTCGTTTAAATAGCTTAAGAAAAGCTCCTTTTAGTAAGGTTGGCTTACAAGAAAAAGCTCAACATTGCAAATCCCACGAAGAGTGATTATTGCCCCAAAGTAAATAGTTTCACACTGCCTATAAATTATAATTAAAATCACTTGGAAGTTAAAACCATGAAGATGAGGTTAAAACTTTTTAAAAAGGTACTTATCTTGATTTCATGTTGAAGTCGAAGATTTCGATGATGATTACTTAGCCAACATGGCGTAGAAGAGGTTGTGCCTCTTGGTTTGAGGAGGCTAAGCTCGAGCGGAGCTTTGACTGTACGAGTCAACTGCAGACGAAGAAGTGAGTGCAGCTCAGCGGAGCACGGAGGGTCCAAGAAAAGGGGGAAAGAGAGGGGGGTGGGAGACAAAAGGAGAACATATAAGCATGGCCAACTTAGCAAAACATAATTGATTTCTTGGTGAGCTGGTCTTCAAGGAGTTGATAGATGATACTAGCGCAGCATGGTGAGTAAAGAAGTAGACGTAGTCCTCTTGCTCAAGGAGAAAGTAGCTGACGATGGTAACGAGATCTGGTAGCCAAATGGATAAGTAAGTCATCTTGCACGATGAGGAATTGAGTAGCTTCAGAGGTTCGCTACTAGATGACGCTAGGTGGATCACAGAAGTTATATATCTGAAACATACTTATGAAGACATAAGAAACATGCCCAACAAGGAGAAAACAGATGATCACTGTTGGTGTTTGGCAAAGAGGAAGGAAGAAATGAACATGCAAAGAGCAATAGACATTATATCTCTCGTACCGTGTATTCAAAGAATACACCAATAAGTTAAGAATGTAAACAACGCTCTTAGATTTATACGTTCGTTGCCAAGAGCCGACTGCGGTGGCGTCTAGTAGCTTTGTTCTGAACTAGGCCTAGTAGTCGTTGACGGTGGCGCTTGGCGACAAAAGTAGGAACTATTTGAAAAATAGTTGCAGTCTGTACTTAAATTAAAAAACAGATAACACACACTAATACAGTCATCCCAATTAACACCGGTTATCAGACAGATTCTACACACACCCAAAGTACACGGGGCTACATGACCGCGTTGTCGCAGCCCCTAAACTTAAGAACCAACCAACCAACCTTCTTCAAACTTCACTGAAACTATTAACGGGAACTAATCGTTTTCTTCCAGGAATGTTCTTCAAGACTCTCTCCTTACTTTGACTCAGGCGTTTTGAAAATAAATGTCTTTTTGAATTTCCAAATCTTTTTAAAATTGCATAATTTTAACATTTCCATCTGGCAAAATTAAACTAAAGTAAATTTTGGAAAACGGACGTGTTAAAATATAACACATATGAGGAGGAATCACTTCTTAACATTTCAACTTTGTATGCTGAAAAGTTCCAGATAAAAAGGGTAATTGTATGCTGTATCTAAAAACATTTTAGCAAGAAATTAGAATCAAAGATTTGTCCAACTTTTGGAACATGGCATTGCTATATGCCCAACCTCAATCTTGCCTTCGCCATTCTGCCAGGACAGACAGACAATCGTTGAACGGCAGGGTGCAGCACCGATTGCATTTATTGGATTTATTACTTTGCTTCAGAGTGTAACACACACTATCGCAATTAAGAAGTATCAATGTTTTTGATGTAGCCTAATTGCAATATTTTCGGAAGCTGGCACAACGAATTATGTAGTCTCACGTCGCCAAGAATAGGTATAGAGTAGTGTCGATACTATTTTCTAGCACCACACTGAGGCAAAAACTTAAAAAGTACAGTTATGCCACTGTTAGAGTCAATGCGCTGCATATTAAGCATTATTCTTTGTTTTGTTTAATTTATTTTCTATCCTAGTTGTTCTGTCACCAGTTACGCTTTTAACTTCCCCGCGGGTGTCCTGTTAAGAAGGGGAAAAGGGGCGGGGGTAAAACTAATCAATTAAGGAGCTCTGAGCACATGAGAGATCAAAGCGTAATTAGTCGCTATTGTTGAGATGAGCCAATATACTGTTAGTACACTCTAGTGTCGGCATGGGTGAGGACCTCTTCTTCGCTATCAGGCCTTTGCATTATGTATCCCTCGCTTTCGGGCTTTCAAATTGGAGATCCACAACGATAGACGGCATTACGTCGTTAAAAATATCTCCACTAGCTTCAATCTATAATCTCTTCTTTTTCTGCGCAACAATGGCGATCATCACGGCCACTTTCTTCGCTAATTTTTATGTTTTCTTTAGTGGGTGGTACTTATTCTATTTTACTGGGAATTTCATACACATCGCATGCACGTTGGCCATAACAGGACTGTATGTGATGAGTTATTTTAAACAAACCCATGTTGTAAACTTGCTGCTTCAACTTAATACCCTTACATCGAATCTACGGAACCCATACCGTGTGTACACGTCACTTAGGCGTAGGATACTACTTATTTTCATCGTGGGATTTTCATCAAGCATTATTCACAATACTGCATCCTTCTTTTCAGTATCGCAGGTGTTGGTAAGAGAATGCCTGTTGCTTTTGTTCGTAAATATGGTTCTTTCCAGTGTGTTACTGATCATAGTTTCCCAGTTCACTTCTTTTACTTTCCTACTAGAGAACCACTTTAAGAATCTCAACAGTCAGATATGTCCACTGTCTGACGATGAGTATTCAGAGGCAGAAATGTTGCTGAAGGACGCTAGTCGAGTACGGGCCATCAGTAGAATTCATGACGAACTTTACGATGTTGCAAAGTTGCTAAATGATACCTATGGACTTAAGCTTCTTATTGTGACACTCTTAACTTACATATCCGTCACTTACTCGTTGTACTTCATCATGCTCAAGGTTCTGAATCAGAGACCTTGGTTCTTTGATAATGAGATGTGGGATTTGCTCGTGTTTGTCGTGGTTTGCATTCACTCAGTGTTTATTATCCATATAGTGTCCAGCTGCTGCTCTTTGGAAAGCGAGGTGAGTTTATCTTGTTAACATTTTGAATTAATGATCGTGATTCTCGAAGGAGTTTTAAGAGAGGTACCGTAATTGAGATGAGAGGGGGAGTAAAATAGACTCATTAATTGTTTATTTCTCGTACACTTAAACCATGTGTTATTTGTTGCCTCAAGAATACAGGTATTCAATTATTTAAGACCAAGCGAAGCGCGGCAGAGGAGTGTTACGGCTCAGAAATCCAGTGGCGTACGCAGGATTTCCTCCTGGGGGGGGGGGGGGGGGTTATTGATATAATAGGGTAATAGTGTACATTATTAAAGGGACAGAAGACCTTGCTGTTCCGCCCTTTAAAACGACAGTTAATTTAATTCTACTATTTAAGTTTTTCTAGTATTTAAGTTTGGTAGGTTAAGTATATCATATTTGAGTACGGTATTCATTTAAGTCACATTGTGTGTGGTTAGGTGTAAGAGAGGGCCTTCGACCATAAATCCAATAGATGGCTGATGACGTCACATTGTTGAAACCAACACCTCGATCAGCTGACTAAAGGGAACTGCGGTAGTGTGGAACAATGAAATACTACACGTGATGATAGAATTGGGCTATTTAAAGTGAGTTCTATTCATTACTAAGCCAGAATGATGTATTTCTGTGTCGCGTATGGATGTAAGGAGACGTTTAAAAAAGGATCGGGCATTTCTTTCCATAGGTAAACTAATTCATTGTAAAATAACCCTAAAATTCTAGACTTAACTACTTGCATTTCTTTATCCTACGTTTCCTCTTAACTCCGAAACATGAAAGAAAAATATTATGTAAATGCTGGCATTTATTATACATTATTATAATTTATCCTATCCCTACTCCACTGAACAGGCCTGTATTTATGCTCGAAGGTATCAAGTATTTACATGTCCATAGACTTTTTCTTGGTGGTTTGTTGAGACTCCTAGTAAATGCATCCCTGAACATAAAAATGCTTTTATGTCCCTATGCTGGATTAAATGTACGCAATGCAGTCGTCAAGCATGTTCAGTGTCAAATTGCAGGTTATGCTTCAGATGTGACAGTGTAGTCATCGATAATAAATACGCTGAGGTAATATTTGCCATCTTATTAAACGTGTGGACAGTGTGTTTGGTTTAGGAAATTTTGAGATTCTTCTAGGATACATTGCATCCCTAAATTAGTCATTTCTTCGTAGAATTTCAAAGTTCTGGGTTATTTTTGCGAAGGTTTCTATGATTCATGGAAAATTGAATTTAAAAGAAAATAGTTCATTGCTCATAATGTTCTCCTTTGTAGCACATATGATGCATAGTTGTTAAAGCAACGCTTACTAAATCAATAGACATCCTTATATCCATTTGTCCATGTTGTTTTGTTCACTTTCATAAAATACTGAAGAGGAAGGTAACGCTGAATGAGAGCTCATCGTACGATAAAATTTTCTAAAGTACCGGTACCGTACTGAAATTAGCCAAAATACATTCTATAATGATGAAAAATAAATTAGGAAATGAAGTAGTAATAGATTGAACTTGTTGGGCTACACAAACACAATTCTGTTCAAAAATCAGTAGGCCTATTTCAGAGTTGGATTTGGTATTAATTCTGAGTATTACGGAACACGACAGACACTTATAACACCAATTCTGTTAACATTCTTAGCCTTTGTTATCTTCCGGTACGTTAAGAAACATGCGATGCTTTTCCCAATGTCGTATAAATTAGGAAAATATGTGTTTAAACCCTCATTAAAAATCATCAACTTCCATTACGAGTTACTCTGTTTTCCCTTTAGTCAGCTGATCGAGATGTTGGTCTCACGTCACAGTACAGGCGCAGTGTGGCAATGCGCACTCTATTGTATTTAAGCTCGAAGGAGAGGGCCTAGAGCCCTAACTTCGCCTCAATAAAGACACCAATAAATAAATAATTAATTAATTAAAACGATAAGTTTATTCGTATTAATATTCATAAAAACCAATAATTAAATAACCGTTCTCTTTGTATGAAACTATTTTATGCCTTAAGCGGGCCATACACACTGAGATCTGTATCGCGAGACTGTCTCATGAAACGCGTATCTGATACAAGCTGTGTCGTGTGTAGCGTTGTCACAGCTGGTCTCACATGGTATCATGACGCAACGGAGCAGGTATCACGTCTCTCGCTCTGGACAAGAGACCTTGAGATAGATACAAGCAACACGATACGAGTATCAACAAGTTTACACGTGTGTAGGGAAGTATCGCGTGTATCACAGAGCACGGCCGACTGGATGCTCTCTATACCGGCCTTGACAATCCCATTTAGAGACCTTGCATAACGTGAAATTGGAAAATTTCTACTCGTCGCCGATAGAGCGCACTCCCATCCCATTATAGGCGCGATTAATAAACAGCTGTACGGTACGTTTATTAAATGTGTAATCTCGGCGTGTATAGCGCCACGGAGACGAGAGACCTGTATCTAGATTCCGCCTCATGAGACAGTTTCTCGATACAGATCTCAGCGTGTATGGCACGCTTTATTATTTTTTCGACACAATAAAAAATGAAAAAATTAATAATATGGAAAAAAGTAACGAAATAATAAAACTGAAACGATGCAGTGGTATCATGACCATAGTTACATGGTTGCTTAAAATATTGATATTGTGAGAGAAAAGTAATGTTTTGTTCTCCGTGTTCCTTCTGCCGTTACTATTGACTCTCAAAATCTGCCCATCTTGATGACTTGATCTGTATGATTAATTAGCATAAATTGCAGAAACTCCTCATGTACTGAATTATCTTTAACGAAACGGACACACGAAGCGACGTGGAAAAGGTTACCGATCGCACACTTTAACAGCAAAACTGTTCCATGTCTAGCTCCAACACCGAAGGAGGAGTCTCGCTGCGAGTAGAGTGCATTTACCAAGTGAGGAACACGATCACACTTAAATTATAATTATACAGGAGTAAGAAGCCTCAATAGCGGTAGCGTAAAACTGGCGATAGATGGGACAATGTAAAGATTCAAGTAAAGAAACGTCTCTGTGGGGGTTAAACCCTAAAATCCCCCCGTCGGTATGCCACTGCAGAAATCATAGCACTCACATCACTTTAGATATTAAACTACTGTATGTGTATGTAATTTTACTGTAGTTGTAGCATAATAAGTTGTAGCGGCTTCGGTGGCGTAGTTGGTAGCATACTGAACTGCTGTGCCCAAGATGGCGGGTTCAAACGCGGCCGAAGCCGTCGGATTTTTAAGAGCGTTAAAAATCCTTCGGAGGGGAAGTAAAGCTGGCGGTCCCATGTCATAGATTTATGGCATGTAATAGATCCTTCCACAGACTAAACTTGTATGAAGCTAAATTGTTAGGTTAGATTTCGTCGGAACGCTCTATCAAAAGTTCCAACGTTCACCACTAGGTATCATTGATATCTGGTAGCGAAAGTTGGAACTACTTGAAATTGAACGAAACTTGTAGCTTGTAGCTCACCCTAATAAGGGTGTCCGCTGGAAGCAGCTATAGACTCAGGCGAGCCGAACATGTCCTCGGACACTCCCGGCACTAAAAACCATACGATAAATAAATAAATAAATAATAATAATAATCATAATAATGTGTTGCGTATCAACGTTATTTGGCAAAAATACTCATTAAGAAACAACAGTCATTGAACGTCAACGGTGACTTCCATAACGTTGGCCTATATTAGCACTATTAATATTCTCACCACGTGGATAGGCTACTGCTACCGTTACTTCATGAAGTGACGGGCTGGACTTCCCGTCAGATAATGTACAAAAATAATAAATTACACTATGTGACGGCGAAATGTAGTCATCTCATGAAACAACATGTCAGATAGTGCAACTATCCGTATTCACATCATATGCCAGTTTTTCATGAAGTGCCTAGGATTTTTATGAAATGACGGATTTTACTATCTGACTACGACATATATAATTCTTCCTTAGTACTTAGATTAATTAGGTTAATTTAAGACTATTCGTAAATTAAACATATAGGCTACAGTAGTGACGGTTATCTGCAGCTAAAGGGACCTCTTATCCTAATTGTAATTAGTTTTAAAATAAATAAATTTCACTTTCAATGTGCCTTTAAAATGAACAATCGGGGAACACTTAAGTGTTGTTCGGGTAGATTAAGAGTTAACAGAGAAGGAGAATCGATCTCGTTCTTGATTAGACTCTTAGACTTATATGTTAAGTCTCTTTAAGGATATTGTCCATGCTTAATTCAAACTTTCTCTTACCTTCTTCACAGAAACTATTAACGGGAACTAATCGTTTTCTTTCAGGAATATCCTTCAAGACTCTCTCCTTACTTTGACTCAGTCTTTTTGAAAATAAATGTCTTTTTGAATTTCCAAATCTTTTTAAAATTGCATAATTTTAACATTTCCATCTGGCAAAATTAAACTTAAGTAAATTTTGCAAAACGGACGTGTTAAAATATAACACATATGGGGAGGAATCACTTCTTAACATTTCAACTTTGTATGCTGAAAAGTTCAAGAAAAAAGGGGAAATTGTATGCTGTATCTAAAAACGTTTTAGCAAGAAATTAGAATCAAAGATTTTTCCAGCTTTTGGAACATGACATTGCCATAGGATTCCTCTTGTTGCATTTGATGCACTAGCATCCATTTTGCTGTTTTTCCATGCCCCTTTGCCTTTGATTCTAACGTAGCCTCTTTGATAAAAGTTATTTTTGCATCTATTGTCCTATAAAATAAAAATGTACTTTGGGGTGTTTACTAATAGGCCACGGTGGGTGAGTGGTTATCATGTCGGACTACCAACCCCAAGCTTGCAGGTTCGCTCCTGGCCATGGTAAGTGTTTTTTTTTGAAAGGCGACAAAAATCACGACACACATGCCATACGTTGTTGGCATGTTAAAGAACCCATTTGAATTCAGTAGGCCGTGTTCATAATGGCAAAATTAATCTCGGGATTTTCCGCCAACAGAAAAGTTCCTCCTTTCTCTACTAGAAAGCGCTATAGTGTCAAGGTGCTTAGATATCTAATCCTTGACTCTCATAGCGCTCCAAGGAACAAGAAAATTCGACATGAAAGCTGCCCTATAGGTGGCAAATAACAAAGCTTGCACCCGGCATCCGAGGCCATACGATATTATTATTACTAATAGGAAGCACAATTGTGGGAAAGTAATGTATTGTATAAGGAAGGTAGCCTAAGGATTGAGATATGAAAGTAATAAATGTACCGTTATAAAGCGCAAGGCCCATAGATTAATATGGAACAAAAACAACATTTTGAATAAGATGAAGATTTTGGACATTCCGGAACCCCTTAAACCGAGACATTATAATCACACCCATTCTAAGACATGAACTAAATAGTAATTGTACAATGCTCGTAAAACAAAGTAGACTAAAGTTGATCGTATACATTTTACTGTATTTTGTAAATCTCGCCATAATTGACCTTACTTTTGGCGGAAAATATCATGGCGAGTGGGATGCCACGATTCACCCGCCAAAGTAAGGCCAATTATGGCGGGATTTACAAAATACAGTAAAATGAAGTCTTGTCACAAAGTTACCCGGTAGGCACAAAGTTACCCCCGCTTACGGTAATTAAAGTTATGATGCTACGAATATACTCAACTCTGACGCATTACCAACATATTTAGAATTATTTAAAGTTGTTTTGAACAAGTTATAACTCCTTTATTGTGAAATGGGGGCCATTCGTCAAGAGGTGAACAGAGCAACCGAGACCTGCAATACAGCAGCCCCCGATGTCTACAAGGCGGAGATGGCAACTCTCTGTGTGTGTGAAATATTTATCACAAAATAACAACACGCTTTTAAGTACAAAACCAGCGAGCATGATCTTTTGATGATCACGTGACGATCGAAACATCTCATCTAATTAAGTAACCCCCCCCCCCTTTCCCCTTTCTGTACATAAAAGCGTGTTATAAGGGATGTTTCTTGTGGATGCCGGGCTCGCTCGCCTTCCGCCAGCCAACCGAGCTCGGGCCGCGGATTGCCGGATTGCCCGCAGGTGGAAACCGCAACAAAGTACTGTTACGTGCCAACCCTAGTGGCAAGTTCGTTAACTGGATTACGGTGGATGAAAGCACAAACACAATTGCTCCTTTAAAGAAATATAATTAGCTTTATTGCGGGCCTGAAAGGTACACCACACACATAGCAAATACAAGCAATTAGTACCTCACTCCAGTTTCCTCTCGTAGAGGAACACTTGCCTTTCACTTGTCAATAAGCCACAGAAGTTAATCCCTCGTAATGAGGTGGCCCGGTACGCTGGCTGGAATCTGCACTCAGCCTGTCGCCGTACTACACACTGTTTCACAATTCATCACAATGACCTCTGTCGCACTGGAAAACACACACTCGCTCAAAACACCGTTCTCAGAAACTCGGTCCCCTCGCTGACCATGTCGCTTATATAGCGGGGCTGGTGACTCAATGGACGTTTCCAGAACGGGCCAGGGTTCACGGTTTCTCGAAAGTTCCGTTTCTGGGTGAGCTGCGTAGATTCTAGACCGTACCCTTTGTTCTACAGCCCTGTTACGTAAGGTACTGGCAACACACAGAGGCAGGTCATAGCCCGGGGGGCTGTGACTCACGCGGCGAGGCGACAAAGCAATCTCACAGCCGTAACACCACCCCCTTCCTAA
This sequence comes from Meconema thalassinum, assembly GCA_946902985.2. NCBI lineage: Eukaryota > Metazoa > Arthropoda > Insecta > Orthoptera > Tettigoniidae > Meconema > Meconema thalassinum. Next base: position 187,114,105 of record OX336393.1, read on the forward strand.
AAGGCTGATCGTCCCGATCAATCATTGGTCCGTGTGTGTCCCTCCGTAGGCTGCCAGGCGATCTCGATGCACGATCTTCATCTTCGCCCTCGGGCTCCGCTGGATCCTGTAGACGACATCGTTGATCCGTTTCACGACTCGGTACGGGCACTCCCAGGACTTCTGCAGTTTGGGTGACAGGCCTTTCTTCCGTAATGGGTTGAAGAGCCAGACCAGGTCGTCCTCGTGGAATCCGCTGACATCCGTCTGCTGGTCGTATCGTGTCTTCATTCGGTCGGTCTCGATCCCCAGTCTCCTCCTCGCGAACGCGTGCACGTCCTCCAGTTGGTCGACCAGTTCTGACAATACTGGCTTACCGGGATCGGATCATTCCCAGGTCGGCCGAAGTCAAGATCGACAGGTAGACGGAGTTCCCTCCCAAACATGGCCCGGGCTGGTGTGCACCCGGTGGCTTCATGCACGGCGGCGCAGTAGGCCAGGGGAAATAGTGGAAGATGTTTGTCCCAATCCCTCTGGTGCTCGCTGACGACTATTCGGAGATGGTTCTCGATGGTGCGATTGAATCGCTCTACCATCCCGTCGGACTGAGGGTGAAGCGGCGTCGTCCTTGTCTTCTGGATTCCCAGCAGCTGGCATAGGTTCTGGAACACCTGCGACGAAATTCCTCCCTTGGTCGGAGTGCAGCTTCAGGGGTACTCCGTACCGGCTGACGAATTCCTTCACCAGGGTCTCTGCGATCGTCGCGGCTTCTTGGTTAGGGAGCGCATACGCCTCCGGCCATTTGGTGAAGTAGTCGCTGACGACCAATATGTAGCGGTTCCCTGCCTCGCTCAAAGGGAATGGCCCAGCAACATCGATGGCCACTCTCTCTATGGGGCCGCCCACGTTGTAGGTCTTCAGTGGACCCCGTCGTCTTTGTCCTGGTCCCTTGCTGGCTGCGCATTCGTGGCACCTCGCGCAGTGATTCTCCACGTCTGCTCGGCATCCGATCCAGTAAAACCGCTCTCTCAGCTTCTCCAGGTTCTTCTTTATCCCTAGGTGTCCGCCAGATGATCCTCCATGGACTTCCTTCGGACTTCCTCCGTCATAGCCTTTGGTACGACGAATTGCTCCCGAGATGTATTCCCGTCGGTGCTCTCCCAGGTACGGCAGATGAGGCCATCCCTTACAATCAGCGAGTCCCACTGCGCCCAGTAGGACTTGAACTTTGGACTGCAGTCGCTCACAATGTTCCACCCGGGTCTGGGAACACAGGCCCCCTTCCATTCGGCTATCAGTCTCAGGTCATCATCTTCTGCTTGTGCCCGCGTGAAAGATTCGTAGCTCCAGCTCCCCTGAAGTTCCACGGTAGTCCTTCGGCACTGTATCCCGGTGTTCTCCTCCCTTCTGGTACAGAAGGTGCAGTCTTCGGGGCACGGTCTTCGTGACAGGGCGTCTGCGTTAGAATGCTGTTGGCCTTTCCTGTGCTGGATCTCAAAGTTGTACTGTTGAAGCCTCTCTAACCACCGTGCGAGTTGACCCTCGGGCTGCTTGAAGTTCACGAGCCACCGCAGGGATGCATGGTCGGTCCTGATGAGAAATTCTTGCCCGTACAGGTACTTGTGGAAGTGTTCAATGGTGTTCACGATGGCGAGCAGCTCCTTCCTTGTGACGCAGTAGTTCCTCTCTGGCTTTGAAAAGGCTTTGCTGAAGTAGGCCACTACTCTCTCCTCGCCGTCCACTATTTGCGATAGTGGGGTAGGCCAGAATAGGTGCGGAGCACAGAGCCTGCTTGAGTTGTTCGAAGGCACTGTGGCATTCTGCTGTCCACGTGAAGAGTTGGTCCTTCTCAGTCAGTCGATGCAGTGGTTTTGCGATGTCGGCGAATCCTCTCACGAAGCGACGGTAATAAGTGCAGAGTTCCAGGAAGCTTCGTAGTTGGGACTGGCCACTCCCTCACAGCTGCGGTCTTCTCCGGGTCGGTGCGCACCCTTTCCTCGGAGACAATATGCCCAAGGTACTGGACCTGCTTCTGGAAGAGCTGACACTTCTTGGGGCTCAACTTCAGCTGGGCAGCCCGTAGCTTCATTAGGATCTTCTTCAGGTTGCTGTAGTGCTCCTTGAAGCTTCTCCCCAGAACGATGACGTCGTCTAGGTAGACCAGGCAGGTCTTCCAGTGTAGTCCCCTCAGAATGGACTCCATTAGCCTTTCGAAGGTCGCAGGGGCGTTACACAGACCGAATGGCATGACGGTGAACTGCCAGAGCCCGCTGCCCACAGAGAACGCAGTTTTCTTGCGGTCCTTAGGGTGGACCTCCACCTGCCAGTAGCCACTCTTCAAATCCAAGGTGGAGAACCATCTTGACCCTGATATGGTGTCCAGGGTGTCGTCGATCCGGGATAGAGGGTAGCTGTCCTTCTTCGTGACGTCATTCACTCGCCTGTAATCCACGCAGAACCTGGTGGAACCGTCCTTCTTCTTCATTAGCACGACCGGAGAACTCCAAGGACTATGTGATGGCTCGATCACTCCTTGCTCCTTCATCTCTTCTACCATCCGGTCGACTTCGGCTTGCTTGGTGAGCGGGACACGTCGGAATGGGGCCCTAATCGGTGCGCTGTCCCCAACGTCAATTCCGTGCTGGACCAAGCTTGTCCTGCCGAAGTCTTTGCTCCGCACGGAGAAGACATCCGGAAATTCATCTAGCAGGTCCCGAAGTTGGCGTGATTGTTCCTCGTCTAAATGGTACTGGGATCCTTGGTACAGCTTCTGTAGTTCTTCTGGCAGGGCACGTCTTCTTCGGTTGTCCGTCTGCAGGTGTCCGTCCGTCGTGTCTGTGATGCGGGCAATCCTGGTAACGGGCTCGCAGACTCCTAGGTTGGTGTCCCGGTGAACCGTAATGTCGTAGTCGTTCAGGTTGGACAGGAGGACGTACGGCCGAGACGTCGTGTTGATGAGAGTCTTGGCAATTAGCAATCCTTTTGTCTGGATATCCTCATATTTTGGCTCGATGATAGCCGCCACTCCCTCAGCAGTTCCGTCGACAATTTCGTCAGCGCTGACTTCCGTCCTGGCGGGAACGATGACGTCCTCTCTCAGCCTTACTCGTCGTGCGGTGACGGCCTCGTGTGCTGGTTGCAAAGCAAGTTCCTCACCTCCGAAGTGCAGAGTGTTGGCACTCAGGTCCAAGATGATGTTGTTCTGGCCCAGGAAGTCCAGTCCGATGATCACTTCGTTTGATACGTCAGCCACGAGCACTGAATGCTTTACCGCCCGTCGACCAATGACGAACTCCAGTGATGCTTCGCCATGTACCGGAGCGGTCTCTCCGGTTGCGGTTATTAGCTCGAGGTTCCTTTGTGTGGGTTGCACTCTCCACTTCGGGATCACGGTGGGATTGACGATGGTCCTCGATGCTCCCGTGTCGATTAGCATGGGCCAGCTCTCTCCGTTGACGACTCCGTCGACCATCAGGCTGCTATTATCCCTCCGTAACTGCGTCACACGAACTTGGACTGCCGGGGCTTGACGACTGTCACAAGCCAACCTTTGGCCCCCAAGGCTGGCTAATACTCGTTTCCTTGGGCCGCGCGGTGTTCAGACGACTGATTTCCCGTCGGAAACCTCGTCGGTGGCGATCACCGCAGTCCTTGCTCAGGTGGCCTTTCTTACCGCAGGTCCAGCAGGTCGGTAGCCCTCTTCCGGGCCGCCTCCCCGGTTGTCTTCCGGCTGTGTCGTTGCTGGTGGTGCCGCGACTATCGAAGAAACGGCTTAGCGCCTCCATCAATTCGTCGGCCCGGGGCTTGGTCTCGTTGGTTTTTGCTGGTTCGTCGACGTCCACTTGACGCACCCGCGCGTGCATTCTAGATGCCTGTTTTGCCGTCTCGAACTCAAGTGCGTGGCTCAGCGCATCTGCCAGGGTCTTATTGCGCGCGAGTCGCAGCGCCTGTTGAGTGTCCGAGTCCCGTAGCCCGTCAGTGAAGGTCTGCGTCGCTATCTGTTCCAGAAAGTCGGCCGGCGCTGTTGGATAGGCGAGCCTTACGAGGCGTGCGATGTCCATCTCGAACTCCTGCAGGGTTTCCGCGTTCTTTTGTACCCGGGTCCGGAGCTGCATCTGATAGGCCTGCTGAAGATGGCTATCTCCATATCGGGACTCCATATGGGCGATTAGTGAAGCGTAGTCCTGGGATCCAGTCGGGATGGCCTGAAGGACGTTAAGGGCGTCCCCCCTCAGCGCTATAATGAGCGCTGTAGCCTTTTCCGTGCTGTTCCAGTTGTTTATGGAACAGGCTGCCTCGAACTGACGTAAGTAAGTGCTCCACGGGGCCTTTCCGTCGAAGGTTGGAGGCGTCACTCTGCTCTGTCCCGTTCCTGATATTCCCGGTGTAGCGGTGGGCGGGCTTTGGCGCAGCTCGGCAACTTCCTCTTGTATAGCTTTGACTCTCTCATCCACCCCCGTCGGCGGGCGTCGGCGCAGCTCGGCGACTTCCTCTTGTATGGCTTTGAATCTCTCTTCCATCCCTGTCGGCGGGTGTCGGCGCAGCTCAGCAAATTCCTTTTGTAGAGCGTTGAATCTCTCTTCCACCCCCGTCAGCGGGCGTAGGCGTAGCTCAGCAACTTCTTCTTGTAAGGCGTCGAACTTCTTTTCCACTGCCATGACTTCCTCACGCAGACCCAGTTCTAATTTCTTCAGGTCCTATGCTAACTTATTCTGCCCGTCTTCCATCTTCTTCTGGCCGTCCTCTATCTTCTTCTGGTCCTCCGCTAGCTCATTTTGACCGTCTTCCATCTTCTTCTGGCCGTCTTCTAGTTTGGCAGTTAGGTCCTTGGTTGAATTCTTCTGGCCGTCTTCCATCTTCTTCAGGTCATCCTTCATGTCCTTGGCTAATTTCTTCAGGCCGTCTTCTAATTTGGTTTCCATGCCACTTAACATTTCTAGCAATGCTGCCAATTGCCCTTCCATTTTAGATGTTCGTATTGTAAAGGGCATGCACTCACAGGAAAATTAGAGAACTGTGGTAAAATGACCTGCTTGGGTTTTGAAACCAGGACCTTCAGGTGTTGTGCTTGTGCTTGAGTTCGTAATCCGGCTTCTGACACCAGTTGTTACGTGCCACCCCTAGTGGCAAGTTCGGTAATTGGATTACGGTGGTTGAAAGCACAAACACAATTGTTCCTTTAAAGAAATATAATTAGCTTTATTGCGGGCCTGAAAGGTACACCACACAAATATCAAATACAAGCATTTAGTACCTCACTCCAGTTTCCTCTCGTAGGGGAGCACTTGCCTTTCACTTGTTACTAAGCCACAGAAGTTAATCCCTCGTAATGAGGTGGCCCCGTACGCTGGCTGGAATCTGCACTCAGCCTGTCACCGTACTACACACTGTTTTACAATTCACCACAATGACCTCTGTCGCACTGGAAAACACACACTCGCTCAGAAACTCGGTCCCCTCGCTGATCATGTCGCTTATATAGCGGGGCTGGTGACTCAATGGACGTTTCCAAAACGGGCCAGGGTTCACGGTTTCTCGAAAGTTCCATTTCTGGGTCAGCTGCGTAGATTCTAGACCGTACCCTTTGTTCTACAGCCCTGTTACGTAAGGTACTGGCAACACACAGAGGCATGTCATAGCCCGGGGGGGCTGTGACTCATGCGGCGAGGCGATAAAGCAAACTCACAGCCGTAACAGTACATAAATTAATGGTAAATTCACTAGCAAATCATGATTAAAGGACTTACCTTTTCACAGAAGATGCTGAGAGTGTTCTCCTTCAGCTGACAGACAGGCATTGCGCCGTGTAATAAATTAGCGTTTACACGTTGTAATTCCCTTCTGTTGTGAGGGATATCTGCTGCCTTACATTGTTCTCCAGCTCCACTAGGGTACGGGTAATTGATCTGTACACTTTGAATTTTAAATTGCCCTAGAATTAAACATCAAATGATTAATTACAGTAAATACAGAGATGCCCAAATTGTTAGGGTAAAGCTCAACCGAATCAAATTCTTTATTGCCAATTAAGATACAATGCATTAAATACGAGATTTTATTTGTGACCGATTATCCTTTGCAGGACATTTCTTGGTTGTATTTTGTCATGAATTCTCCAAATGCGCTACAAGAGATCTTTTACGAACCAACATCACATTCATTTAGGCTCTGTTGTTACGCATTTAACTTTAAAGTGCTTTTATATTATTTATATTTTCTATTAAACAATTGACATGAAATTACGAATCTTAAGAAAGCAAAACGGTGTGTTGTCGGAACTAAATTAAATCTGTCGTCGTATATTATTTTGTAAGGAGAAGTGTATGTCATACGACTATCCTAAATAGAAGAAATTATTTCACAGCAAATCATCGACTGGAAATCATTAATGTAATTTATTTCCAACAGCATTAGCTCAATTGGTTGTCTGGTTAGAATGCCACAAAAACACATTCTCTTCATCACGATAAAGGAAATGTATACATTGTTGAAGATTCTTTGAACCAATTAACAATAATAAATCTGGGTGTTTAGCTTTACCATAATATTTTGACCACCTGTGTACGTAGGGGGGTGCAGTACAGGAGTAGCTACATAATATAACGATGTAACTTCCAAAGTAACTGTCTGTCAGCTGAAAGAGTACATTTTCAGCATTTTCTGTGAAATGGTATGTTCTAACCTTTATCTGGTGACGCGAGGTCATCCAGACTCCCAAGAAATAAAAAGAACATCTGTGCTTCTTTAATTAAATCTTGCAGGAAGCTGTTATGTTACCTTCTTATTTGTGCGCTGACACTTCACACTCTCGTTGATGAAAGTTGAGTGACTGACTTTAATGAATCTGGTTAGCTCGCCTCCACGCGACCCTGCGGCCTGAGCTAGTTTGGCTGGCGGAAGATGCGCGCGCCCGGCAGTCGGCCGCTGGCCCCGCTCCAGCAAAGGAATCTCACTAAATAATACTGTATCTCTTCCAGGTTAGGGCGTTTAAATACTTGTATTCCTGCCTAATGTAATTGGGCTTAATTTGTGTTGACCGACTGAAAACTTTGTATAATATATGGTGCGTTCAAAAAGTAACGAGCCGGAGGCTGTAATGCGCAAACCGGTGACGACATCGGCTAATCGTGACGTGTGTAACGAGGAGCGGTTCCGACCAGAGCGTGGAAAGTCACATCCCGTCGCTAGAGGGCACGCGTGCACGTCACGTGACGATACAAAGCGAGCAGCAGCATGCATCAATCGTCCAACGCTGCCAGTCGCATTGGAAACAGTGACATGGAGGCTTCAAACGAAGAGCAAAGAGGTGTTGTTTGGTTTCTGTCAGCGAAAGGAGTAGGGGGAACGGAAATTCATTGCCGAATGTCACAAGTGTACGACGAACACTGCATGTCCCTTGCAGGGTCAAGGCGTGGCAGGGAAGGACGGGTGTCGTTAGCCGATGTTGCCCGGTCTGGGGCACCCCCCTCCATTACCGAAGACAACGTCCAGCTGGTTGATGCACTCGTTACCCAGGACCGCCGAGTGACAGTGAACGCCTTAGCCGCCGTGGTCGGATTGAGCGTCGGAAATGTGCACACCATCATGAAGGAACGACTGCACTTGCGGAAAGTGTGCGCCCAATGGGTGACCCACAGTCTTCAACCACACCTGGAAGCATGTCGAATGGCCTACTGTCTTGGTTGGACGATTGCTGAATGCTGCTGCTCGCTTTGTATCGTCACGTGACGTGCACGCGTGCCCTCTAGCGACGGGCTGTGACCTTCCACGCTCTGGTCGGAACCACACCTCGTTACACACGCCACTATTAGCTGATGTCGTCACCGGTTTGCGCATTCCAGCCTCCGTCTCGTTACTTTTTGAACGCACCTTATAGAACTAGGCAACACTCAATAATGGCCTCTAATACTTCAATACACAATTAATTGCTATGTGCTAAGCAGCTACGAAACATGACTTGTGGCGTCATATCCGGAATATTAGGCGACCATCTACTGTATCTAGCTGTTCACGACGGCTAAAAATGTAGCTTTGGGATGTGACCTATGTGTGCTATAGCTAAAGCCCTGCGCGGATGCGGATATCCGCAATATTCTTCGCCATGCGGATATAGTTTACATGGCTGTGAGGATAGCGGATAATGTTTGGAGAAATTTTGCGGATAGTTTTTAGAATACAACCCGAACTAGTATTTTGTATGTCAATGAAAGCCTTATTCCGTGTTTACCACTGCAATGACCGCACTTCCATGTTTCGAACTAAGCAGCAAAACCAGCGTCATATCATTATTAGGACCCGGATGTTTGACATAACATATATAGGGTGAACAAAAAATGCCGCACCAGGAGCTCGGCATGCGGTTTCTCGTCGAAATTCACGACAAAAGTTAATGTTGCAAAACCTAGTCCCGCCAATAGGTTTAACAGAAATGCGTGTTAAGAAACGAGGCTCTGGCAACGCTGTAACTGCATGCAGCGTGGCCAAAAGCAGGTCGCAGGAACTCGGCGCTCTGCCGGAACTTTCTCTGTACATTCCGATGCACTGCAGGGTGTGACAGTGTTGCCAGCTTCTCATTTTCATACTTGTGTTTTCAAACAGCACCCGATCCGATTTTGCTATTGAAACTTTTGTCTTGCAATTGGATGAGGAATCGCATGCCGACATCCAAGTGTGGCAATTTTTGTTCACCCTGTATTTCCGTTATGTGTTTTTCATGATAAATGTAAGATGATGATTTAATTAAGCTAATCTCTTTCAAATTATGTTATTAATCATAATTAACACTCCGAACAGGAAAGGGTTGCAATTCTGGCTGTATAAAATTCATTTTAAACATAGCATTGACATACAAAGCCTAAGGGAACGACTTTTCCCCTAAATGTCTAAATATGTTGCTTTAGTAATATATGCTTTATCTAATAAACAATACTATTGTAATGCCAGTAGATTCGGATAACAAATGTGGGAATGCGAAAAAAAAGTCGTGCGTGTGCGGGGCGGATGCGGATAACGTTTTGTTTTTCCGCACAGGGCTTTAGCTATAGCAGTAGACACCAAACGCAAGACTCGAAAACGAACTGAGGAGGGTAGTGACATGATGTCTAAAGTTTGGAAATTAGGCTACTTTAAATTTGATGCAAGTAGGGTTGCATGGAAATTATATGGTTTCTTGAAAGTTTTAGTGTATTCTATGTAATTCTTCTTTGTTCAACTCATGTGATTTCCGGCACCGTTTTATTTTATATTTTTTCATAAAAAAGTAAAGTAAATAGTAAATTCGCCGATGCGAATAGTGAAAACGTTTTGCTAAAAAAAAAGACACTGTTTGTTACTATCCCTTCCTGCTTTCCTGAGTACTTACTCCAGGACGTGTGTCATCCTTATGGGGTTCCCGAATGGTGGTACCATATTGGCCTTAATTTTTTATTTTTATTTTTAGCATATGGCTTTTAGTGCCGGGAGTGTCCGAGGACATGCACGGCTCGCCAGTTTTGTAGCTTCTTCGAGACGGGCACCCAATGGGTGAGCTACAAGTACCGTTGGGGAGGAGAGTTGGAATCTAAGAACGAGGAGTTGGAAGGTAGCGGCTGTGGCCTATAGTTCGGGACCAACCACGGCATTTGCCTGGAAGGAAGATGGGAAACCTCAGAAGACCATCTTCAAGGTTGCCGGCGGGAGGATTCGAACCTCCTCGCCTCCCGGATGTGAGCGACTGCCAGCAGTCATTCCGTAACCACCACGGCTAACTCACCCGGTGGCCTTAATATGAAAGCTCTTAACAATAGCAGATCCCTCATTTTGAATACAATACGAATATGAATTTTATCATTCTACCCGAAATTGAACCACATTGATATATAATAATATTAACCATTTAAACACTACAATTGAAAACCTCTGTACTGAAAGTAAAAATAACAAGTACCCGCTTTATGTTTCAGACCTTTTTGGTCCTTCTGCAGCGAATGATTTAACAGTGTCAAAAAATCTCAGTAATGGGCAATTGTTATTCCTTGTTGTTGTTAACTGAATTAAGGACAGGGATGGGGTAGGCGTCCCAGGACTTAAAGTAAAGTACATTGCCCGGAGGAGAATGTAAAGAATTCGGGGAAAACCATGGTCAGGATCGCTGCTATCAGTGCCGGGATTCGAACTTGCGATCTCCCGATCAATTGTTATTTCTCTTACAATCATTATAGTATTATAATAATATCGTATGGCCTCAGGTGGCGGGTGCAAGCTTTGTAATTTGTCACCCAGAGGGTAGCTTGCATGTCGAATTTCGTTGTTCCTTGAATCACTATGACAATCAAGGAGGTTAGATATCTAAGCTCCTTGAACACTATAGCGCTTTCTAGTAGAGAAATGAGGAACTTTGTGTTGGCGGAAACTCCCGAGATTATTTTTGCCATTATGGACACGGCCTACTGAATTCAAATGGGTTCTTTGCCATGCCAACATCGTATGACATGCGTGTCGTATTTTTGCCGCCTTTAAAAAAAATTCACTTACCACGGCCAGGAGCGAACCTGCAATCTTGGGGTTAGTAGACCGACACGCTATCCACTCACTCACCGTGGCAAGCTATTATAGTATCGATAAGGTGGAACACCAGTGTTAATTATTATATAAAAGACGAACAACGACTAGCTGCTGAAAATACCCTATCTTATTTTCTGCTTGCTGGTGCCAAGTATTTACCAATACCGTATATTTCTAAAAATGGAAACCACATTTCAGTTGATATTAATTTTATAAAAATACAGACTTAGATGTTGTTAGTTTTAAATAACAACAACAACAACAACAATGTGACACGGGTATCCCTTATAAGCCAACGGATCTGTCAGGTTTCACAACACTGGACAGAGAAGACAAGTACAGTAACTGACCACCTGCTTCACACAGTCGGCCTAGTATAAATGGAAAATTGCCGAATAAGGCAGGATATTCTTCATGGAGAGAGACGTGGTTACTCTTGTTGCAGGCCAGCAACACAGCCATCCTCGTACACGGACTGTTGAACAGGGCGGGAGATCCTCGAGCCAGACACGAGGTGAGTAATTATACATTTTGTTTATATACTGTAAATAATTTGTACAATTTTTTGTTCGGATAAAAAGGTCATTATTTTCCCTGACGAAGTGTCAATCATCAGATAGCCTCAATCTGAGTTTTAGTCTACTCGCCTTTATCAAGTTATGCTTTTCCAGCGGCGTCTTTGGCACTGGCATTACGGGGCCCTGTGTGGTACGAGATTTGCGAGGCTCTTACTTCTGGGGAGGTCTGGGGGTCAATACCATCTAGGAATAAAAATAAGTCAAATAAATTGAATGAATTGTAATATTGTAATTTTTAAAAACTTACAGTAACAAAGAATGCTAAAAATGAACTATTCTGCTCTTTTTTTTCTGACTGAAGTCTTTTATTAAATCTTTATAGTCCAAACTAGATGCCAATTCATTTTCTATGGGTAGGATTGCGAGTGCCGAGAGTCTGTCTTGGGTCATGGTGTTTTCATTGATTTTAATTTTGAGAAACTTCTCTCGGCAGCCGCAACTGTGACAGGAATAGTAAAAACTATTGGGATAAAATTCACTCATATTGTTCTCCACGATGTAGGCTACTTCAAAGCCGTTACAATAAATTCCACTTTCTTCATTCTTTTTCTTCTATCTCGATCATTACACATTAGAAAATGTTTAATTATTTATCAGATCCATTAGTTCTATGTCATGTTGGTCTCATACGGAAAGAGCAACTTCAAGATCCTTGCAGCCCAGGTACCGTCTCGCGGCTCCCTGGCCTTCATCTTACCGCGCCTCCCTACGGGGCCCTGTGCGGCTGCACACTTCGCACATCCCTGGCTTTAGGCGTCATGCCACTCCCCTGTAGCATGAAAATAAACTGACAATATTCAATGATGTTACCAATTGCTATAGAAATCTGCTTTTAATGATGAGTTTAGTAAGTTAGTTATTGAAGTTTTAAGGGGAGGAACAGCGAGGTCATCGGCCCCTAATGATGAGGTTGTTAATGGAAATTAGTATGAAAATAAAATTATTACTAGAGTACGGATGGTATGTGGTGAGGCTTCAAGATCGCGGTACAGTTTGAGTGGCGGTGAGCCGGCTCGCTGGAGTAGTCTGAGTCAGACCTGCGTCTTAACTGCGCCGAGATCAAGACAATTGCATACATAGATTTTAAGCATTAACACGCGATGTCGACAGCACGGTGAACGACGAGTAACTGCTGTCGCTGTTTCCCCACCACTGAAACGTGCCTGGAAAACTATCTGCCCGGAGTGGTCAGCTTGACCTTGAAGACTCACCACATACCATCTACACTCTACCACTAACTACTGACTTGCGTCTAACATACTAGAAGAAGGAATGGGCAAAAATACAAAGGAACTAGGGAAATAAAAAACAGGAAATAGAAATTCCTCCAACCCTAGAAGAATGTGGATTGAGGGACTTGAAAGTGGGAAAGAAGTAGAGCCATGAAAGACAGATAGGGCGAGAGTCCGTCCCTAGGTCAATGGAGAGGAGGGGAAAACGCATCCAGCTCAGGACTCCTCGGCGTCAACTCCTTAGCTCATCAGACCCGAGCCCTTGAGGGTGTAGCACTATCCAGGGTGCACCATGCTTGATGAGGCTATACACCTCCCTCTTAGGGACCATTTGCAAACCAGGGGAGACGAGATAAGAGAGGTTGAGGTGAATTATGAAAGAGAGGGGTCCTGCGTACGTTAGTAAAAACAATCCGGGGTCCCGAGGTCGCCAACTAACTAGTTATGAGCCTCTAGGGCAGAGGTGCCCATAGAGCAAGCCAGGCGCGCTGGCACGCCAGCTACGCGCCGAAGTACTTCCGGCGCGGACGGTCTTGCGATAGTGAGAAAAGACTATATGTCTGTCTCTTTCGCTCGATTTCCCGTCACACTCCCTGCCACACTGCCTTTGCTGTGTTGTGGTTGATCGGTCGAACGTCAAACAGAATTCAGTATATAGTAATTATGAAAATAAATTGAAACAAAACGAAAACAGGGAGGGATATGTGAGCGAAATTGCACTATCGATCCCAACTTGACTTGATCAGACGCGGCGAAGAGCTGTCGTAGTGCCATCAGTCAGGGCAGGCAGTAGTCAGCCTGCTTGCGGCGCAGCATAACCAGCACGCCAAGCGAGGAAAGTTGGACGCCTCTGCTCTAGGGGATAATTATAACGTTTTCAGTTCCTACACCATGATAAGTTAACTCTGATGTTTTCAGTTCCTACAGTAGTCTACTATACTAATAGCTGGACTCAGCTGGGATTCCGTGGTCGCCAACTAACGTCCCACTAGTTGTGAGCCTCTAGGCGATAATTTTGACGTTTTCAGTTCCTACAGCATAAGTTAACTCTAATGTTTTCAGCTCCTACAGTACTATAAAACTAGACTATCGTGTTTCAGTTCCTGTAGTGCTATATAATTTTGATGTTTCCAGTTCCTATAGTACTATATAACTCTCATGTTTTCAGCTCCAAATGTTCTCACTACAACTACTTCACCGTAAGGTCCAGTTCACGGCCTGCGGCTTCTTCCCGCTGGACTTCACTTTACTTTACTCGGTAAATAAACTAGAGCTTTATTTTCAATATTAGGACTTTCTAACAGGTGTGAGGCAAGGGTGTAATGCATATCCATATTTTTCAATACACATATAGGACTGTCAGTGAATGAGTAATTTGGAGCATGATTAAATGCTCTAGACTAGATGAAAATATTACAACGGAGTAATTTGCTAATGCAAATTTGCCAGGTCACAAAATGAAGGGATCCTTAAAACATTACGATATCTGGGGACTGTTCAGAAAAGAGGAGAAACATATCACTCAGGACTTCAATGATTTTGCCAACTGGGTGAATATCAGATAGAAATTATTTTTATTATTACTCTTATTATTATTATATTAAGAATTTTATAATTTCATCGACATTTTACAAGTAGATTCCCGACTTAAACCGCTGTGCAGCACAATCAACTACAGGCTTGCAAACTGACGTAAACCAGGAAAATCAAAACTGACAAAAATGTCCAATAGGTCCTGCATGTTCTTGGATGTTGAGAGGGTTGTCAGCACATCTCTTTTTTCGCAAGATGTAAATCACCTCTCCTATGTCGATCACCATAGGCACAATGCAATACCTAGGCCTACAGCGTGGTGTCCAAGCAGTTGATAATACTCCAGAGGCAGAGTCAGGCTAAATATGCCACTGTAGTACTATCATGCGAACAAGTTGCGACCGTTACTAGGCGAGTTTGTGTGGGTAAATAGTGAAACAATTAAAAGCATGTACTGCATTAACCACTTTGAAAGTTTTTAATTGCCAACCCTATCTAGTGAGTTGTCTATTTTGTTGGTCCTGTAAAATAAATGATGTGTGTGGGGGGGGGGGGGCTTGAAACACAGGAAATGTTGTGTATTGTTCAAAGTGATCTCGTTTAAAAACTTAATTCACCATCGGTATGTTTCAGATCATGGGAACGGTAACCACATACCTGGTGATACTCATCGAGTTCCAGCTCGCCTTCGCGTCTGAAAGCTACAACAATACAGTCTCCGTGGGACCAGCAACATCAGCTGTGGCACCTGTCTTCCTCAGACTGTCAGAAGACTGGTCGACTACTTCAGATTATCCTTTCCACCTGTCCTCACCCCACTGCAATGAAACAATGTCGTCACCTCGTTGAACGTTGCTTGCCAGGAGCTGAATGTGACTTATTTGCAGGGGCGGCTGCACCTTATGTGCTGAAGGGCTGCAGCACATTGATTTATTTGAAAATTAATTTCTGTAGTAATATTATCTACAATCAAATACAGTGCATTAAAGAAAGGTCAGTAAAATAATTGGAAATATATCAACTCCCCTCACAGCGAGGATTCTAGTCGTGCGCTCCATTCCACGCCTGGCACTGGCTATGTACTGACATCGCGCCAGGAGTTGGCAGGTGGGTTTGAACTGCAGATGTGTTCCCGCTCACTGCTTATAGGCCAGTCAAAAGTGACACAAAAATGGCTAAATTCGCAATACATGATGTATCTCTGATTTTTTAGTATGTTGTTTGGACCCATTAGGGCTATGTATTCCAAAGTTTGCAACTCTCAAAAAGTTGTGAAAAAATTTTTACACACCAAAAACCGCAACATTTTTGGACATGTTTCAGATTTTGCTCTATATCTTCTAATCCATGCATTCTTCGTCGAATGCTATTCTATACATTTGATAAGAGCATTAAATGTGTGACAATTTATGCCCAACCGGAGCTCTGAAGGTCAATTGGTTACTGAATTACGGCACTTTGAAAATAGGCCAGGTTTTCCAAAAATTGAACATTTTAGTTTTAGACCTTCTTTGGACCGAAACTGCGCCGAAACCGTTGATCCTACGAGTAGAACTTGTAGAATATACTTTGTAGGCAATTTAATTAGATTTAAATTAAGCGCAGAGCGGGGTCTGTATGGCTCGTAGTTCTCTAAAAATGTCAAAAACCCATATAAGAAAAAAATCGCTTTTTCCAGAAATGTACCTAACCACTTTTTGTTGCATGAAGTGAGATTTAAACATGCAAAACGTGTTTGTTATGAATCTACGGGGGAGAGCGAGGAGGACGACCGCCCAGGATCTCGCGGTCAGAGGGAGGTGCGCATGCCATGGATTTTTTAAAATTTAATTAATTAATTATACTTTTCAAACTAATTTATAATTCATATTCCTTTTTTTCAGTGCAGCTATGACCTCACGTGAAGCAGAGAGGCTTTTGCTTGGCACTGAAAGGTCACAAATACTGTTTGCAGAAGACTATGAAAATGTACAAATTGTAACTGCCAATTTCAAAAGCGCCCTTGAAAAACTTGAAGAAGAAGGCCCGACCGCAAAACTTTGGGTACTCTACTATCGAATGACCTTATTCATGAAGCAATTCATTCAAGCCGAAAGGATGGGAGATTGGAACCTTCACCTGCAAATAATCAGCCAAATGCTCCCATTCTTTCACTCGTCTGGACACTTCTTTTATGCGAAAAGTGCTCGTTTATATTTACAAGATATGAGCACTCTGCAAGACCGGATGGACCCAACCAAATAACAATTGTTCACGAAAGGATGCTTCACCATCCGCAGATCCGACAAATTTTGGTCAGGTCTGTGGACTGACTTGACAATTGAACAGGTATTCATGCGTTCAATGAAGAGCCAGGGTGGCCTAACCCATGGCAGAGGTATCTCTACAAGTGTGCTCTCTCGTTGGACGGGCAGGATGGTATATATGCTGAATATGTGTGAAGAGGTAGAAGGGTATTGGGATATTTCCTCCACAACAAGTGAACAGCATGTCGATATGCGACCTACGCAAATTTTCACGAGATAACTCTGACGTGATAAAACTGAAAGCCTGGTTCAATAACCATCCACCGCTCCCATCGATAGATAAACTCGTATCCATCAGCAGTGGCACTGTAGGTGGCCCCCACATAAATTGCCACACTGCCCGAGAAGAAGGACTGAAAGGGGTGGACCGAATTATTGGAAAAACGTTTGGGAATGTTAGATTCTCTAGGAAAGAAAATGTCCTCTCTTTGGCAACTCCTACCACCTCTATCAAGATCCACAAGAAGAGAGTCGATGTCGAGCCACTCACCATCTTCTAGCGCATGTGTATCATGAAACAGTCAGACCTTCAGTTGAAGGCCCACTTCACATATGAGCTCGCTCCATTTCCAATGGCCCTATTTCCGACAAAGGGATGCGTAAAGGCACAAAATCAGCTTTTTACGCTGCCTTCACTCAAGCCACAGAGAACGTCAGTGTGCAGGCAAAAACATTTGCTGTCGTCGATGGAGGATACCTTCTCCATAAAGTCGTGTGGCATCGGAATGATTCGGTACGGGCTATCACAGCAAGCTACTTAAATTACATATTTAACCACTTTGGGAGAAATGTGTGTGTAGTCTTCGAAGGGTATCCTGAGGATGGCGCCCAAAAGAGCACCAAATTTGCAGAGCGATCACGACGGTATTCTGCAGCATCAGCGGAAATTGTGTTTGACGCATCGACCATCATCACAGTCCCCCAAGAGAAGATGCTCTCGAATGACAAAAACAAGGTTCGTCTCATTGAGCATCTCTGTTCTGCTTTTGCTCTCGAAGGGATTGAGACAAGTACATCAAAAGAAGACGCAGACCGCGATATCGTCGTGACTGCTCTGCAAAAAAGTACCTCCAATGACCACGTCATCTTCTTTGGAGAGGATGTGGATTTGCTTGTGCTCCTCTGCGGTCTAGGATCCACTAAAACGAACGTATACTTCCAGGAGAGTGGCAGAGGTGGGGCGGGTTGCGTCCAATTCTCCACCAGCTCATTCAACCAAGGGGAAGTGGAGCTACCACCTGGATTTGAACTTTTCATCCACGCATTTACTCGGTGCGACACCACCTCTGCCCTCTTCTGGCAGGGGAAGATGAAAATGTGGGGACACTTCAGACAAAATCAAGCCCTAGTGGACCATGCAAGTGTTTTCCTAGAGACAAATGCCACACACCAACAAGTCGCAGCAGCCGGTGACAAGTGCCTAGTTGCCCAACATGGAGGAGACCAAACGACACACACCCTCAACGATGTTCGCTTCAGTACTTTTGTGAAGACAGCAGCCAACGCCAAAGCGAATCTGGCCCTTTTCCCCCCCAACCACTACCGCACATACCACCAGGTGCAAAAGTGGTTGGGGGTGGAGAAAGAGGCCGCTGACTGGGGTTGGGAATTGACCTCGGCTGGACTCTTCTCCATTGCCAGTTGGCAAGCTCCTGCCCCGCAGAGCTCCTAAAACTCCTCTCATGCAAACGCAAGAAGGGGTGCAGAGGTGGCTGCACTTGCCTGAAAGCAGGGCTCAGATGTTTTGTGGTGTGTGCTACCTGCTCTGGGGAAAGTGCTAGAACGCTGCCCTTATCATCATTTAAGAGGACGACGACGACGAGCCTCAAAACAGCCTCGACGATCCACCAATACTGTTGTACCTACGTACAGGGGACGAAGACGACGAGCCACCAATAGTGGACGACCTACCTATTGAAGAGAGCAACGAAAGTGACGGCCCATGGCCATCAAAAACAAGGCGACGAGTTTGACTATGTGTCTAATTTGATTGATTGATTAAGTTACTGTACTTTTGATGTCTTATGTTTATGTTATTATTATTTTATTATATTATATTAAAGTACAGTTCACCGTTTGTTTAAACGATTATATGCCTTCTTTTTCATTACCACAACAAAACCAAAGGATAGGAAATGTTATGGAACATTTCTGGAAAAATGCAATTTTACTTTATATGGGTTGTTTTGTGATTTGGAGAGAACTACTGGGCTTACAGACCCCGCTATGCGCTTAATTTAAAGCATATTAAATGGCCTACAAATTATATTCTACAAGTTCTACTCATAGGATCAATGGTTTCGACGCAGTTTCGGTCCAAAAGAGGTCTAAATCTAAACTTTTCAATTTTTGGAAAAACTGGCCTATTTTCAATGTGTAGTAATTCGGTAACCAATTGACCTACAGAGCTCCTGTTGGGATTAATTTGTCAAACATTGTATGCTCTTAAAGTATGTATAGAATAGCTTTCGATGAAGAATGCATGGATTGGGAGATATGGTGCAGAATCTGAAAAAAGTCCAAAAATGTCGCGGTTTTTGGCGTGTAAACATTTTTCCACAACGTTTTGAGAGTTGCAAACTTGGGTATACATAGCCCTAATGGGTCCAAATATCATACTAAAAAAATCAGGGATACATCATGTTTTGCGAATTTATTGTCACTTTTGACTGGCCTATTATCGCGCATTCCAAAAACATTAAGTTAGTCATTACTTGTTTCACTCACTCAGCACATTCCTTCTCTCTCTGGCTGCGTGTTGTGTGCTGCGATGACAACGATTAGCATGCAGGGAGCCGATATATTTAGATCTGGAATAGTAGGAACGCGCATGCGTACTGCGAGACTCCCCGCACCCCGTCACAGCGTGTTCAACTGCCATCTCCTGCCGCGATGACAGTAGATCGCAGCTCAGCGCGAATTTCTACCTTTATTGTCAGCAAACATGAACTCTGCCTTTTGCGCATGCGTGCCCACCTATTCCGTTGTGCTGTTGGGACAACAGCCAAGACCACAGGCCGAGACCACAGGGAAATATATCACAGAAATTCTTCGTTCGACCGCAGAGCGGCAGCACTGGTCACGCAAAATGACAACGTAGCAGGTGGCTCCTTCTAGACTCTGCGGTAGCATTTTAGAGGGAATCGCTCAAAGCAAACGGTGGGAAAAATAGAGGAAGCCATCAGCTGTTCCATGGCCGGCTCTACGGAAGGCCGCGGCGTTCGACCTTGCAACGCTGCACTGCTCTGAACTGGGATGGCCATAGCAGCCGGCCAGCTGTTGATGCGTGTGCTTCGCCACGAAAACAAATTGAAATAACGAAATAATATTTGTTCTTTTCAACATTAAAGTAAAAGGATTGTCAAGAGTGAGTAGGGCTTACTTGGAGTAACATAACCAATTTGCTTTCAATATTTATTTTACATTTACAAAATATACAACAGATTGGCCTCTAACAAAGATTAGCAAGTTTTCTGTGATTACTAAGGCAAGTTACCCGTTCATTCCTCAACTTCCTGTAATTATTTAACAAAATGTTACTCATTGTTAAGACAATACTTGTGACTATTGTCATAACATTACATCCACAGGTAAAAGTTTTCTCGGCAGTTTCTGGCAATTCAATATCTGATAAAATACCGAGTAGACTAAAATTTTGAATTACTTGGCGTTGATTGTTACATTTACCTTTTAAAAATTGTTCCTCAAACTTATCAGAAATTAGTGCCTGCGTAATTCCAACAACATGTTTACACACTGATAAAATAAAATCTGCAGGAACTGAAAGTCCGCCCCTATTTATTTTATTGAAGTAGCTGTCATTTATCTTTTCTTTATTTCTAAGCAAAGCCAAACGTTCTTCACATTTTATTCTTGAACATTGCTTGAACGATATGTAACCACAGGCATATATAAAACCCGACTCATCGAATTGTATGTTTTCAGTGTATTTGTCTTCTAAAATACTGTAAAAGGTATCGTCAAGAGTAGCTGACGAAAGGCTGCTTCTTGTACTTTCTCCTGAATTTGTATCGGAAGAGGACATTATCATTTCTTTCGAAAAAGTAACTGCTCCATACCTGGATGAATGAAGGCCAAGTAAGCTTTTCAACCTTATTTTCAATTCGGCCTCCATTACCTGAGTAACTGATATATTATATTTGCCGCATGTTAGTTTGCGGTACTGCCCAAACCTGGATTCTATTTGGTCACTCTGAAATTTGCCAGTTAACACATAAGAGGGGTTCACATTCTGTAGAGCATAAATAATAATCTCACGTAATACATAGGTTGTTACAAAGAAAGCGTTGTAAGTTTCATTAGTAAAACAACTCTTTTTTGAGGAATCATTTTCATCCTTCTTTTTCCACGTGGACAACCATTGGAGGAATGCCTTTAGGAAAACCAACTTTTGTCTTCGGGATTTTTGAAAGGCATTTGAAGACTATTATGATTAACAACATGGGTGGGAGGCCGCTTAATATTAACAATGGACCACCACATTAGGATTACTCTGACAAAAAAAGCAGTACCTTTATACCAATACTTGTTTAGAGCAGAAGCTGTAGATTCGTGAAACGCGTTTGTAACCAAAGAAACCCTTTGGCGTTCAAGTGAATTTGGATAAATACTTTTAAATGTTAACTATGGTGCAGACTTAATCAGTAAAACGGATTCCTTTTTGTAGATCGCTCTTATGTCACTAAATGATGCTTGAGTTACCTCTTTAAATTCAGGGTTACAGTCATCTGAACTTAAAAGATTTGAAAATGAGTCTAAATCTTCCCATACAGGAATAATAAGTGACTTATTGTAACGTGTTTTTCGAGGGGTTTTCATGCCACTGGCATAAGTCAGTAGGAAGCCATTCTATATTTATTTACGCGGCAAATTGTTCAGCCAAGAGAATTTTTCATGTTAATTTATTATTATTATTATTAATTTATTATAATTATTATTAAGGTATTTTTTTCGGAGCATTTTATAAAATTATAAGCATACAGATAGGTTTTCTATGTCTTAGAAAACACTATCAAGCAAATTATTACGAACGACAATATCATAGAAAATTATCTGATTACGGAATTTAACGGAGTTTCGTCAGTTAGGGTATATTGAGAGACATGAGTCACTGGAAATTCAAATACAGGCTTAATCTTGTCGGGAAGCATGACGCAATCCTGCGTTGCAGCTTAACGAAAAGGCGGATGTATGGAACGGAAAACGACTTCTCCCTCCCGCCGAGTGTATTGAGCCAGAGTGGGGATGTAGCGCTTGGGGAGCAGCCAGTCAGTGGAGACCACGTAAGCTGGAAGTCGGCTGAAGAGTGGGGATGCGACGGGTGCATATATGGTTGGCACGCCGTGGAAACGGGGACTATCGTTCTAAAATTTAACCAGTATGGTTGCACGAGTAAGTGGCTCCGATGTTCAGTGGAGTTAGCGACTATCTTTGTGAAACTTAACCGTGGTGGTTGTACGTGTTGGTTCCGATGTACGGACCATAAATCTTCATATCTACAAATATTTCATCAACAACGAAGAAGATGGCGACATCCAGGAGGCTGTGGGGAAGCTCACTCCAACATCCAGTACGAGGGAAATGCTTTGGCAATTTCCAGTGGTAAGCGCGAATGACGCAGAAATACGCAATCTCTCATTTCTCTTTGTTTTATATTTCATATTTCAGTAACTTCATAGCTTGGGAATAAGAGTAAAATCAATAATTTATCAGACTCCATTTTCACGTAATTTTCTATCGGTAATATTAAAATCGCAACGCTCCAATTTAAATTTTAAACTTATTATTATTATTATTAATATTGCTATTCTTGTTTTATATAATAAATTCATTTCTTTTACAATGCAATCTTTGCTTTCAGTAGGTAGCATTAGATATAGACCAATTCCTTCTCCTGATACAATTGTTTGTTGGGTTAATGATCAAATCATACCACGATTTGAGTGAATTAGATTCTTGAAGGTGTTCTACCAGAGCTAGACGTTGTTAAATACAAATTTAGATTTCAACATTGCGTTGAGGTCTTGGCGCCCATTAAAACAACATAGCTTAGGCAAAGGTAAACAGTTACATTTATCACCCAACAGTTAGGGGCAGCCAAACCGTTACACATGTTGCTACCAACATGGGGCATTAATTAACGTTACACTTGTCGCCGACAACTTGGGGCTGAAAACCTAATAACATTTGTGGAAGGAGAAGGGTATATATTTCTGTGCCTGTTTTTGGGGGTTATTTGTCTGTATCAGTGTATATCATTATGGGGGATGAGAAAGAAAGACAGATGAGGTTACGTAGTGGTCATCAACGGGAGAGTGATGATACGAGCAGTATGTCGAGTGATGGTAGTACCGGGGTAGCGGAGGTAAATCCCGATACTGAAACAGGGAGTGTAGGCGGCCAACCAGAATTAAAAACTTTACTTCTCGAGTTTATGTATCAGAACAAAGTTAGTAGTGATGCCTTAAATGCAAAGTTAGAACAGAATAATGCAAGATTAGAACAAAACAGTAGGGAAAATAAAGAAAGTACAGATGCCTTAAATGCTAAATTAGAACAAAACAGTAAGGAAAATAGAGAGAGTAATGAAACTTTAAACGCCAAATTAGAACAAAACAGCAAGGAAAATAGAGAGAGTAATGAAATTTTAAACGCCAGATTAGAACAAAACAGTAAGGAAAATAGAGATAGTACTGAAAATTTAAATGCTAAATTAGAACAAAACAGTAGGGAAATGAGTGACAAATTCGAACTGATTAGAGGTGAGATCAGGGGGGTGATGGAAGAAAAGGCTAAAGAGATTATTGCAGATGTAGACAGAAAATTAGGAAAAGTACAGGAGGAGTTGGAAATTAGAATCAGTACACAGGCTGAAAATTTAAAAGAACTAGTGCAACTGGAAACACAGCAGGTCAAAAAGCAATTGGGGGGAGAAATTGACAAAATTCAGGTAGCTACTAAAGAGGTTAAGGAACAGCTGGGGGGTAGAATTGAGAAAGTCCACTCACAAATAGTTGCAGAAGTAAATGATTTAAGAGAGAGTAATAGAGAAAGCATTAGCAAGATTGAGGAGAAACAAGCAAAGCTATATGATAAAGTAGAAGAATCAGAAGGAAACATTAAATTAACAGTAAACAGTATTGAGAGGAAGGCTGAGGAGAAGATCGCAGAATTAGAGTTAAAATTAAAAGCTAGGATCAGGCAAGAAAATAGTCAGAATAGGCCAGTTTTTGTGAATAGCACACCCAGGGAGGTAGAACTGGGTAAGTTCAGCAATCGACAGGGGTGCCCAATGGAGTTCATGAACACTATAGAAAATAAATTAGGGGAGAGGTTAGAAAATGGTAGTATTGAGTGGTGCCAGGTAGTTGAAATTTTAGAACAAGTGTTTGTGGGGGAAACGAGGAATTGGTTTGCTGTCTACAGAGACAAGTTTACTGATATCAATGATTTTAAAATGAAATTCTGTGAAAAGTTCTGGAATGAGGTTATTCAGTCGCAGCATCGTGAGGGAGTAGTGTGTGGTAAATATAACCCTAAAGGAAGCTCCACCATGACCGAATACTTTTTAGGGCAGGTATTAGTGTGTAAATATCTGGATGGCTTGAAGGAGGAAAGTGATGTGGTGAGGTTGCTACTTAGGCACTTTCCCTATAGGATCAAGGAGGCTGCTTGTATCCAGAATGTAAAGACTATATCACAAGTAGAAAATTTGTTAAGCACATTTGATGCACTAGGGAGAGGGGTTATGAGGACAATTTCAATCGGAACCAGGGTAATAATAATAATAGACCTAATGAAGCCAGGCATCAGGAAGTTCAAGGGAACGGTGGCGAAGGGGCCAACGCTCAAAATAGAAATAATAATAATCAGCTAAATCAGAACAGAGGAAATGGCTATGGTAATCAGTATCAAGGGAGGAACAATGATTTCAGGGGAAATCAAGGGAGGAACAATGATTAAAGGGGAAATCAAGGGAGAAACAATGATTTCAGGGGAAATCAAGGGAGAAATTATAATGACAATAATTACAACCAGAATAGGGGTCAAGGAAGAGGACAGCCTAGTGGTAGTAATATACAGCCAAACAATGACAACACAGCCCAGAACAACCAGACCAGTTCAGTAGTTAGTAGTACTACGGCCAGCTGTAGCGGTTCTTTAAACGCGAACCAGGCTGCGAAGTAAGGTCAGAATCTCAGTCTGTAGCATGCCCTGTCCATACAATTATACAGGAACCCTATGACCTAAATGTAAGAAATGAATTATTACATGAACTAAATGATGAAGATATTATTCAGGAAGTGGTTAGTAAGAGCCCCATAGTTAAATTTAACGTGTCCGAGGCGTACACAGATGTTTTAATTGATAGTGGTTGTATGAAGAGTTGCATAAGTAGTGCATTTTATGATAAAATGAAAGGAACTGGAGTAAATTTTGAGGAGATGCCAATTAAAAGCACTTTTGTTATCACAGCTGTTGGGAAGAGGTCTAAAGTAATTTCTAAGGAAGTTTTAGTAGACATTAAAATTAATAATCATGTAGAGAAGCAGATTTGTCTTGTAATTCCAAATTTAGTATTCAGTGTTATCTTGGGTTCAGAGTGGCTAAGTAGAGTGTCGGGTAACTTATGTTATGATGTAGGGAGTTTGAAATTTAAATGGGGAGATTCTGAAGTACGTAGAAGTAGCGTTCAATGACCATATTCAGAGGAGTAGTATTGTAGGTGTGATTTGTACTTTAAATGAGATATCGCCACCTGTAGAGCGGGGTTCTCCATGTTTTGTGGGCAGTGTGATTACGAACGGAAGTCTAGAGGACTCGTTACGTGATGCTGCATTTCAGGGAAATATAGAGGATGAACAGTGTGTTCGGCTCTATGATGTGTTATTGTGTAATAGAAGAGTGTTTGAGGATCGCATTGGTATGGCCAATTGCTATACACATTCATTGAACGTTATTGATAGGTCAGTATTCACAGGACATAGATATCCTGTACCTTTCGCTTATCAGAGTGCAGTTGAGGCACAAATTAATCAGATGCTTGAAGATGGGATTATTGAGCACTCTAACAGTCCATATGTTAATTCTTTGATCACGGTACCCAAGACCGACGGCACAGTTCGTATTTGTTTAGACGCTCGTTTGGTTAACAGTAGAATTAGTTCAGATCAGCTGAAATCTATGTCAATAGAGGAATTAATGCAAACATTTGAGGGGAAGAAGTATTTCACTTGTGTAGATTTGAGCTCCAGTTTTTGGCAAGTGCCACTTATGTACGAAGATAGACCATTTACAGCTTTTAGTCATAAATATAACCTTTATCAATTTTGTAGAACACCTTATGGGTTAAAGAGTAGTTCAGCAGCTTTAATTAGGGCTTTAAACATCGCATTAGGGAATGACACAGGAGAGTTTGTAACCATTTACATAGATGATATGGTAATTAGTTCACGCAGTTTTGAGGAGCATCTACGTCATTTAGATATAGTTTTTCAGAAGTTAGATCAGGCAGGGTTCACTTTGAAGCTGTCTAAGTCGTCATTCTGTCAGTCAGAAGTGACATTTTTAGGTCATAGAGTGTCGAGTAGAGGTGTGACACCAGAAGAAAGTAGGGTTAATAAGATACTTAACGCAGAGGTTCCACAGAATGTTAAACAGTTAAAAACTTACCTGGGAATTTGCAACTTTTTCAGGAGGTTCGTTCTTAAATACTCAGGGTTGGTAGAACCATTCAGGGAATTGCTTAAAAGTGGGACTCGGTGGAGATGGGAGTCCAAGCATGATCAGGCTTTTAGAGCGCTGAAGGAAGGTTTTGAGAAAGCTGTAGTGCTGAAATATCCGTTAAAAGATAAGGAATATGTGGTTATGACAGATGCTTCACATATAGGCATTGCTGGAGTATTATGTCAGAAAGATGATGAGGGTAATCTGTGCATTGTATCTTTAGCCTCGCGAGGACTGACAGCAGCAGAGAAAATATACACGATTACTGAGTTAGAGCTTTTAGGTATTGTTTTCAGTTTAGGGAAATTTAGAATGTATTTAGTAGGGGGGAAATTTGAGATCCATACAGTTCACCATGCATTACTGTATATGAGAACTTGTAAACTCAGTTCTAACAGAGTTAGTAGGTGGATTCTTGCTCTGCAGGAATACGAATTCACAGTAAAATATATTAAAGGTAAAGATAACATTCTTGCAGACATGCAATCGAGGGACACTAATTTATGTAGGGATTATCCTGTGGTTAAAGCAGAGGACGGTATTTTAATATGTGCATGTGTGGGCAGTAGCAACAGGGCATCGTTACAGACACTGAGAAATATGCTAGTGGAGCAACGTGATGACCTTAAGTTAGGGGAGCCACTGGCTAGGTTGGAAGTAAGTGAAGAAGAAGATGTGAAAGTAGGACGGTTCACGTACAAAATGCAGGATGGGCTTCTTGCACGGAAATGTAGAAATAATCGGTGGGCAATATGTGTTCCTGCCACTTTGCGGGAGGAGCTAATTTGGTTCATTCATAGGGAATTAGGACACTTTGGTGCTGCCAAGGTCTTCTATGAAATTGGTCGTGACTTCATTTGGAGTAAAATGGGAAGGGATGTTAGGAGGATTTTAGCTAAGTGTGACACCTGTCAAAGGAGTAAATATCCAGTTAAATATTTAGTGGGGGAGAGATCTGCAGTTCTCACCAGTAGTCCCGGCGAACTACTGTGTGTGGATTTATTTGGCACGATCGTTAAAGGACAGTACGGCTACGAGTACATTTTTATAGTTATTGACGCTTTTAGTAAGTATGTCAAGCTATATCCGCTAAGGAAAGCCACGGGACTAGCGTGTAGCCGTCTGATCATTAATAAGTATGTACCTGAGTTTGGCATTCCTCTCAGGATACTATCTGACAGTGGACCACAGTTTACTGCAAAGAAATGGAGAACCAGTATGCAGGAAGCTGGTATAACACACGTTCATTCCTCTGTAAGGTACCCTCAGGGTAATTCTGCAGAGCGTCCATTAAGGGAAGTGGCTCGTCTTTTTCGGACTCTAGTGCATGACAAACATACGGCCTGGGTTGGACATCTTCCCAAGGTCGAGACTTGGCTGAATTCTGTCCAGCATGAGAGCACGAAATTGACGCCATACGAAGTTCACTTCGGAAAGAGACCACAAAATGAACTAGCGAGGGTGTTGGGATTAAATGAGGGTAAGCAACCGGGGATGGATTACATTGTCCAGTTGGCGAAACAGAATTTATCTAAGTCAGCATAAAAGAGAATTCGCCAACAAAAAGAAACTAAATTTGACCTATTCGAGCCTGGAGACAAAGTCTTACTTAGAGTGCCGAAACAGTCAAATAAGCTAGAGAAAGTCATGTCCAAGTTCTTTTATCTCTACGAGGGCCCATTTATAGTTTCCAAACGTATTGGCAAAACAGCATATGTGCTGGAGGATAGTAAGGGAAACAGATTATACGGAACGTATAATATACATAGTCTACGAAAATATGTGTCATAAAGTGAGTGTGTTTAGCTGGCGAGCCAGCCTATCAAATGAGTAAGTGTGGTATTTGGTGCGTGGAAGATGTGGTCTTCCAGGCAGGCGTATCAAAGGTTACACAGGGGGGTAGTATGTAAGTAAATGAGAGTTTTTAAGGTACAGGGAAATATGACGGGATTGTCGGATGCTCTTGAGCACTAAAATGTCTCGATACACCAAGGCCAGAATTTGGTAGCGCTGGTGAATTCCCATTTGCCTCCAAGAGATGGGTGAGCGCTTGAACAGGGTATTTTTGCTTAAGGCGTCCACGAGGCAAAAGATGGGCCATCAGAAGGCGAGACAGTCCTTCATGAAACTCATACATAACAGCGCACGTGATTTCTGTTTACGGCCTCGCCATGTAAGATTTGTAAGTGTGTAATTTAGGTAATTTGTACAAAGGTATTATTTGTGTGAGGGGAACTGGTCTGTGTTGAGAACTAGTATTAAGTAGAATATGGTCTATGGGAACTTAACAAGACAGGGCGATTACGGCACAGAAATATTTGGTGTTATATGTAATGCGCATTTACTGTTTTTTTTGTCAGAAGTCAATATTAATTTAATCTACTTTAAAGAGAGATTAAGTATTATGGTCACGAGGCGCTGCCACAATAGTGTGATCGTGTGCTCAGTGATAAGTGGGATTAATTTCACAATAAGGAAGGAACCTCCAGTGAAATTAGAAAGTTCTAGGGAGATATACATATATCAGAACACCTTGATGCGTGTGATGTGACATCTCATATACATAGTGCTCACACAGTAATTATGTCTATTTTTCCAACATAGAGCAATTTGAGAGACGGAAATATACGTGGGACACTATTCTATGTGAAAAACATTGGACTGGTTGCAAAGTGCAATCTATTGTGACAACAAACTTTGACGCAAAGGGCGTAAAGAAAAATGATGAGTGTATATATCTGTAATTTAGGGTGATTTCATTTATGTAATATGTATTTTGGATGGGGATTATTAACGTGTCTGGGATAATCGGATAATGGACCGTCGTCACGGTAAATCATCCGATGATCCGAGGCGAATATGTAACGTGTTTTTCGAGGGGTTTTCATGCCACTGGCATAAGTCAGTAGGAAGCCATTCTATATTTATTTACGCGGCAAATTGTTCAGCCAAGAGAATTTTTCATGTTAATTTATTATTATTATTAATTTATTATAATTATTATTAAGGTATTTTTTCGGAGCATTTTGTAAAATTATAAGCATACAGATAGGTTTTCTATGTCTTAGAAAACACTATCAAGCAAATTATTACGAACGACAATATCATAGAAAATTATCTGATTATGGAATTTAACGGAGTTTCGTCAGTTAGGGTATATTGAGAGACATGAGTCACTGGAAATTCAAATACAGGCTTAATCTTGTCGGGAAGCATGACGCAATCCTGCGTTGCAGCTTAACGAAAAGGCGGATGTATGGAACGGAAAACGACTTCTCCCTCCCGCCGAGTGTATTGAGCCAGAGTGGGGATGTAGCGCTTGGGGAGCAGCCAATCAGTGGAGACCACGTAAGCTGGAAGTCGGCTGAAGAGTGGGGATGCGGCGGGTGCATATATGGTTGGCACGCCGTGGAAACGGGGACTATCGTTCTAAAATTTAACCAGTATGGTTGCACGAGTAAGTGGCTCCGATGTTCAGTGGAGTTAGCGACTATCTTTGTGAAACTTAACCGTGGTGGTTGTACGTGTTGGTTCCGATGTACGTACCATAAATCTTCATATCTACAAATATTTTATCAACAACGAAGAAGATGGCGACATCCAGGAGGCTGTGGGGAAGCTCACTCCAACATCCAGTACGAGGGAAATGCTTTGGCAATTTCCAGTGGTAAGCGCGAATGACGCAGAAATACGCAATCTCTCATTTCTCTTTGTTTTATATTTCATATTTCAGTAACTTCATAGCTTGGGAATAAGAGTAAAATCAATAATTTATCAGACTCCATTTTCACGTAATTTTCTATCGGTAATATTAAAATCGCAACGCTCCAATTTAAATTTTAAACTTATTATTATTATTAATATTGCTATTCTTGTTTTATATAATAAATTCATTTCTTTTACAATGCAATCTTTGCTTTCAGTAGGTAGCATTAGATATAGACCAATTCCTTCTCCTGATACAATTGTTTGTTGGGTTAGTGATCAAATCATACCACGATCTGAGTGAATTAGATTCTTGAAGGTGTTCTACCAGAGCTAGACGTTGTTAAATACAAATTTAGATTTCAACATTGCGTTGAGGTCTTGGCGCCCATTAAAACAACATAGCTTAGGCAAAGGTAAACAGTTACATTTATCACCCAACAGTTAGGGGCAGCCAAACCGTTACACATGTTGCTACCAACATGGGGCATTAATTAACGTTACATTATCAATGCCACTTAAATTCCACCAATTATTTCGTATATTTTTAATATATATAAAACAAAGGTTTTTAGGGGGTTTACATCAATATGGAACCAGTAATTACTATCAGAATGTTTGGTTAGTTCTTTGAACATAGCACGATTCACACCATTATTGTCAGCTATGATAGACAGAATATTTAGGCCACAATCCTGTATTTGCCTGATAACACCTTTTGCAATATCAGCTAGTTGCAAACCCGTTAATTGTTTCACTGGAACTAATTTAACAACCTCTTTCAAATTTCCAAAAGCAGAACTAACGAGAAAGGCCAGAACTGTCTTAGCAAAATCGACAGATTCATTTGTAGCAACACCAAATAATTGCCCATTTTTAAAATCTAAAGTTTGTTTGACATGTATTTCATCAATCTGTAAATTTACAACCCTTTCTAAATTTGATAAATCTTTCACAATGTGACTTAGAAAGTTACTGTTCTCTTCATCAGCTTTCGGGGATATGGCGAAGGAAGTTGTTCATTTTTGTAAAACTCGGGGATGAGGTAGGGATAAAATATGGTTAAATCTAAATGCGTTATAACACTTTGTAGACTGCATATAAATTAGGAATGCATTTAGAGTTGTAGTGATGTTATATCTAGGTTTCTTTAAAAAAGTAAGTGTAAACTGATCTTGCAGAAACATTAACTTTTTCTTAACAGAATCTCTGAAATTTCGTCTCCCTGGTTTCCAAGGTCAGTTTTTAGGTTATCTATTAAACTATTAATCTGGACGACTAGTGAACTTACAGAACTTCCAGGTAAGAAAAAGTCGTGGCAACATTCTATTGCTTGGAACAACTGACTCCACTTACTTAATAATGAATTTCGAAATATTACAGAGCCAGAATGAAGAACAACAGCGTTAGGAATTACGCCTCCATTGATATGAATTTCGACTGTGAAATCATTGTTTACCCTTATACTTGACCTTATTTTAGGTATGCTTGACACATCTAATTTATACAAAATACAATAGTTTTCACTAGTACTTACAGACCAGTCTGTTTTATGCTCCACCAATTTATTTTGTGTATCACAAACTAAGGACTCGAAAGTCGTAATTTTGTTGGCTTCCTCAGCAAGGGTCTTCTCACATTCCTCTGCTGACTTTTTCCGTTCTTTTTCTTCTCCTCTTCTCTCTTCTGGAGATTTCCTTATCTTGGAGGAGCAATTACTCAAATACGATGTTAAGTTTGGGATTACCTTTGGAACCGCACGAGGTATCAATACAGGCTTCTTCCGTGTGAATTCCTTATTAATCCCATCACCATCCTTGTATTTTTCAACATAACTTACGTCTTCAGGAAGAAAGTGTTTAATACATACGAAGGAATATTTCGTAGGTACCCAATTGGCTCGAGGAATAGCACGTTCCCATATGGCTTTCAATTGTGGATTTTTAGGAAACCCAGACACTGTCACAAATCCTTCAGTTTGTATCGATGAACGATAATTAGACTTACAATTCGGCATAACACAAGTCTTTGGCATTTTAGCTAGCCACTATACAGTAATAATCAATGGTATAATTTAATTTACATAGAGTATTTTGAAGAAAACACGAGCGCGTGACACATTTTCCATGTAACTCAGTGGGCGAGGCAGAGCAGACTGGCCATTCACGGCGAGGTTGCCAATTTTCGCTCACCGCGGCCTTCCGTAGAGCCGGCCATGGCTGTTCCCGCCAGAAGGTCTTTAAATACTCCCAACTTACCTATCCTATAGCCATATTTTGTAAATATGGAAAACTCAGTGAAGAGCCTCTTAAGTGTTACTGAGTGAGTGTTTCCATAAATTATGTTTCTAAATATTTTTATCCTTTGGAGGGGGAATGGGTTACAGCACAAACTGATTTTCTGCATCAGCCGCCACTGCTTATTTTTGTCTGGCTTGTCTCTTTTCACTATTGGTCAACTTTTGTGCCCTGATGTTAGTGCAGTACTCAACGGCTAGCGTGTGTGTTTCATTTTCTCGCTTTTCATGGCTCCACTCTTTCTTCTCCCGATACCGTCATCTCGGAGGGGAATATGCTCATCCTCGTTCACTTCCAGGGATATGAACTAGATGTTAGCTCCCACTTAACTGCAACAAGTTCATTAACAAGTGTCATAGTGCGGTACTAGCAGCAGGATATAACTGATGTTATTCAACCCTAACAATAATGAATATTCCGGGAGAGAAAAGAAAAGAGCCATGCAATTTGGGACAATAAAGTCTACTCTAGGATTCATCCATCAATTATTATTTTCAGTCTGTCAACACGCTTTTGCCCAATTAGATTAGGCGGGTTAACTGTATACATGACATACTTTCCTTAAGAAAACATGTGATAATATTATTCACTGATGAACGGGGCTTTTAGGATTACCCGCTCATATCCGCAACCCAACGTTTGTTTTTGTTGATTTTGTTGTTGTTGTTGTTGATTATTTAGGGGCTTTGCGACTTCGTGGCCATGCAACCCTTTATATTTAGGGGTGTGGTGCCTGTTATCGATTCTCGAACGTTCTCATTACCATTGTAGGCCATAAAGGTCACTTGTTGCAGAATGGACGTAAGTCCATATATGCTTGCAAACGGTCTTAAAAGTGGTCTCTGTTGACGAAATTTGTAACTCCTACTAATTTAGTTGACCACTAGGGTCAAAGTTTAAAATTATACAAGTATTTGAAAATATGTTTTGGTATACATAGTTTAGCTTGTCTAGTTAATGGTAATATTTATGATTCAACGTGAATCTCGTTATTTGAAAAGGTTAGTCTATTCTATTGTGTTGTATTAGAATGTTTGAGTATTATGTACGCTATTACTTTTCCCTCGATATTACCACAGACTAATACGAGGGAAGAGTAATAGGGTTCAGTATCGTTTGCAGGATATGCTTGCAGTGCATTAGTCCTATACGGGATGCAAGCGGAGAATTATTGACCTTCCTGCCAACACGCGTTAGTTGGGTTGCAGCAAACGACCTTTTTAATCACCCGGTATAAATTATGATTTGTGTATGTTATATACAGTATATACCGTATACGGTATGCCAGGAGAATCAGCTACCCTTAATCATATTGTTAATGCAGCCCAACTAACGCCTGTTGTCCGAAAGGTCGATATTTCTCTGCTTGTATCCTGTATGGTACTAATGCACTGCAAGCATATCCTGCAAACGATACTGAACACTATTAGCCTACTTTCGATTTTTGCAAAAAATGAAAGTAGACTTATGAGATCTACACAGAGCCAACAAGAAGTTCCATGACGAACTAAAGAGCCTACTTTTCTTAAAATTTATGATTCATGCCAATGATTAATCTATATGGATCTATCTAGAATAACAAGGAAATTAAGTTGGTAATATCGAAATTTCTAATTAGTTCGAAATACTGTATACCTGGCATAATGTAGCCTAATAGAGCACTACAGTTGGCAGCCCCGGTGACGCAATATATTTTTAGTTCCATCTCTTAAGGTACAGAATACAAAATTTGGCTGAAGTCCTATGGATAGCATGGACGTTATATGCAGTTAAACATTGGATCTAACAGCACGCGTAAAATCATGTTGGCAACAATGACATACATGTATTGGTCAGAAATAATCTGAAATAATATGATCTATTGTTCTGTCAATTTTGAATGAAATCCGTTAGTTAGTATAGAAGTTACATGCATTTTAAAATTGGACCTATCAGCAGGCTTAGAATCACGTTGGCAGCACTGGCCTAAAATAGTTACTCCTAATTAATCTAGAATGCCAGGTACTATACGTGTGCAAAGGTTAGAGCTATTGGCTTGCATACTTTCTGATATATAGATATTAGGGTAACAAAAATAGAGACAGCATTTATTAACAGTTGGCAGCCCTGGTTACTCTTAAGAATCGGCATAGTCATATCTGTTATGGTACACATAACACACACGAAATTTGGTTGAAATCCAAATGATAGTATAGAAGTTACATGTATTTAAATTTGGACCTCTCAGCAGGCTTAGAATCATGTTGGTAGCACTGACGTGTATAAGTTACTCCAAATTATTATAGAATGTCAGGTACTATACGTGTGCATAGTTTAAAGCTTGCATACTTTCTGATATATGGGTATTTGGATAAAAAAAATTGAGAACATTTATTAACAGTTGGCTGCCCTGTAGGCTCTTAAGAATACGCTCAGTCTTATATCTTTATGTACACATAGCACATACGAAATTTGGTTGAATTCCAATTGATAGTGTATAAGTTATATGCATTTAAAAATTGGACCTATCAGCAGGCTTATAATCACTTTGGCAACACTGCCATGTGTGGCCTCCTGGAAATTAAACTGCAATATTATAATCTATACGTGTGCCAATTCTGAAATAGCTCCCATTCATACCTTCCAAGATATCCAACATGGAGCTCAAATTTCAATTGCGATTTTTCAGCAGTTGGTAGCAATGACATCATTTTCAAATATGGCCGTGAGATATTCAGGTATAGATCTTTACTCCTACCAAATTTTGTTTCGATTGCTCCAGCCGTTTAGGAGTTGATAGGGACACACACACACACAGCCAGCCAGACAGAAGGACAGACAGACAGACAGACAGACACACATTTGACCGATCTCATAAGTCTACTTCTTCCTCATTTTGTGTCTGTCTGTGTGTCTCTGAGTGTGTGTACTCTGAATGTCTGCCCCCCCCCCCCCCTCCCCTATCAATTCGAATACGGTGAAACCGAATTGAACGAAATTTGGTACAGAGGTAGGACTAGCAAAGGGCTCCTCAGTGTCATGTTTTATATCGCCGCCATCTTGACGGAAACGTAATGGCGGCCATCCAAATGTTTAAAGCTTAAATCAAATTACGACTAACCTAATTATCCGATCTCTACCAAATTTTGCAACAACATATATTTATATGGCGAGCGTTTTTTGACTAAACTAAAAGGTCATCAGCCCAATAGTTTGCAGATGGTGGCCATGTATGTGGGCAAATTGATTCCCCCTATCAATTCAAACACGGTGAACCCGAATTGAACGAAATTTGGTACAGAGGTGGCACTAGCAAAGGGCACCTCAGTGTTATGTTTTATATCGCCGACATCTTGACGAAAACGTAATGGTGGCCACCCAAATGCGAAAAACGTAAATCAAGTTAGATCAACTTAATCATCTGATCGCTACCAAATTTTGCAACATTATACCTTTCTGTATGAAAAATCTTTTGACCAAAGTGCAAGATCATCAGCACAATAATTTGCGGGTGGTGGCCATGTATGTGTGCAAATCGATTCTCCCTATCTATTCAAACACGGTGAAACCAAATTGAACAAAATTTGATACAGAGGTAGCACTAGCAAATGGCACCTCAGTGTCATGGTTTATAATGCCGCCATCTTGACGGAAACGTAATGGTGGCCAACCGAATGTTAAAACCTTAAATCAAATTACGACCACCTAATCATCTGATCTCCACTAAATTTAGCAATAATATACTGCACCCGAATCTCGCATTAGCCACCACCCATATCCGCTGAGATGGAAAAGGATTGTAAGGACGTCGATACCCAGCCAGATACATCAACACTTCCCTACTGGGCGAATGACTAGGAAACCCTTGACGCATACAGTCATGCAATAACACTACAAATCAGTTACACATTTACTAGCAAATCAAATTCCATAACAAAAATGGTAGTACGAGAATCTCGGATCTCGAGCGTGAACGGTGAAGTTGAGACTACGTGAATTCTAGTAACTAACTGGCAGTATTATCGCACGTCGATTGCGAAATGAAAAGATGATCAGTTTCTATAAAAATAAGCAGACAGACCAGAACTATGGCCTGTGATTTATTCACTAAAAATGTACAAACAAGTAACGTTCCCTATCACCAATAAATTAATTAAAAATGAAATTAAAAATATTTAAGCTGGTAGATAAACTTTCTACCCATCAAAATGCAGTTTCAATAAGAATAGCGTTGCAAAAAATTACAATCCAAAATAAATATCGAATGGATAAACTTAACAGTCACCCTGTGACTCGATCACAAAATGCAGCTTGAAATGACATAAGCTGTTTGTTAAATAAATAATATTTACATTACATAGCCCTTCTATATACATCTATCAGTTACACACGTGAATATAAAATGAGTAAAATAACAACTATAAGAATAATACAATATTTACATAACTGAAATAACCATGTCCAGCACGGTATTCAAATATCTGTACTAGATCTGACGTGATCTGTCAATCTATAAGCGCTCCTGTCTTACAAACAATACTTTCCAACACTGGTTCACAAATAATGAATTTCTAGTATCACTTAATTTTCTGTCATATTCAGTTGAACTATTTATAACAAATAGTTAAGTTAATTATAGTTCTAGATTGTCATAGCAATGAATAATAATAGTATCAAAGATCGAGACGGAACTACTCATTTACATAATAGACGTCGTGGATTTGATAATAACACTCACTGACGTGAACAACACACATATAGACTCCTAATGTCAGTTAATTTTTTAACACACTGTAGTAATACTCCAACGGCAATACTCATTTTCCTTTCATATACGTGAACAACATCTTATGTTAGCGTCAACTAGGCTTTCAACATGACACACATTTTTCCTCTCCTCTCAACGATAATCATTACATTAATACTGCACGGCATTCCTTAAATACAAACACCCATCTTGCTACAAACGTGTAGAAGAATCAGTGATCTTACTACGTAAACACTAACGGTGTAACACCATTCAGACGGGTGAAGAACTCATGAGGAGCATCGCTGACGGAAGAAAGGAAAGATGGATGAACTTACTAGCAAACCTTGACATGGCCCAGAACAGTAGAAGAGCATGGAAGCTGGTCAAAAACTTGAGCAACGACCCTAAGAGTCCACCAGTGGATCTCACCAAGGTTACACCAAATCAAATAGCTCATCAGCTGCTCCGTAACGGGAAAACCATCAAGAAGACTCAGCCTGTGAAGCTGAAGCCTAGTGAAGATGAGAATAATTTTCTCGGTCGTCCTTTCACATCAGCAGAATTAGAACATGCCATCAAGCTGATGAAAGTCAACAAAGCTGCGGGCCCGGATGACATCAGGGCAGAACAAATCAAGAACTTTGGACCAGGAACAATCCAGTGGCTGGTGAATATGATGAATAGATGTATCGAGACCCTGCACTTACCAAAGCTATGGAGGAAAGCTCATGTGGTCGCACTGCTAAAACCAGGCAAGGAACCAACGGATGCAAAGAACTTCCGTCCTGTCTCTCTTCTTTGCCACCTATACAAGGCATTTGAAAGGTTGATCCTTGAAAGAATTGCAACATTCATTGATAACCGGCTAATTCAAGATCAAGCTGGATTTAGACCAGGGAAATCATGTTCCAGCCAATTTCTGAACCTGACACAGCATATCGAGGATGGCTATGAGAATAAACTTATCACTGGTGTCGCCTTTATAGATCTCAGTGCTGCATATGATACAGTGAACCATAAGAAGCTCATAGCCAAGCTGTACAACATCACTAAGGACATGAATCTAACAAATGTCATACGTGGGATGCTCCAGAACAGAAGGTTCTATGTTACACTTCAAGGGAATAAAAGTCGATGGAGGAACCAGAAAAACGGGTTACCTCAAGGCAGTGTGTTATCCCCATTACTATTCAACATTTATACAAATGACCAGCCAGAATATTTAGAGGCCAGGCGATTTATTTATGCGGATGACACCGCTATTGCTGTACAGGGTAGGAGCTTTGAGGAGGTGGAGGGAAAACTGTCCAATGCTCTTGAGAGATTAGACAATTATTACACCCAGAATCACCTGAAACCTAACCCTGGAAAGACACAAGTATGCGCATTTCATCTTCGCAACAAAGAGGCCCGGAGAAAGTTGAATGTTGTCTGGAAAGGAGTGACACTCGAAAGCTGTGAAACGCCTCGATATTTGGGAATCAAGCTTGATCGTACCCTCAGCTTCAGGAAACATTGTAGAGAATTGAAGTGCAAGATCAGCTCAAGAAATAGCATAATGTGGAAGTTGATAGGTTCAACATGGGGAGCGAACCCTCAGGTTCTACGTTCAACAGCATTGGGACTTTGCTTTGCAGCAGGAAAGTACGGATCATCAGTGTGGGGAGCATCTGCCCATACCAAGCAAGTGGACATTGCTCTTAACGAGTCCACACGTATTGTCACTGGATGTCTGAGACCTACTCCAGTGCAGAAGATCTACCCTCTCGCTGGCATTGCACCTCCAGTTATTCGACGCAGGGTGGCAGCAGAGAAAGAGAGACAAAAGCTTGAAACAGATCCCAGACATTCTATGTTCAACCACAAGGTGACCACTCCT
This sequence comes from Meconema thalassinum, assembly GCA_946902985.2. Taxonomy (NCBI): domain Eukaryota; kingdom Metazoa; phylum Arthropoda; class Insecta; order Orthoptera; family Tettigoniidae; genus Meconema; species Meconema thalassinum. The sequence continues at coordinate 187,152,632 of OX336393.1, forward strand.
CGCCTAAGATCCAGGAGGAGTTTTATTAAGAGAACAGTACCCCTCCATACCAAGCCAGACGTCCGGCGTGTGTCACTCTGGAAACAAATAGTACCAGAGGGGTTTACCCCTAAAGAAGAACTGAGCAGTGGTAGTCATTTGCCTTATACCACCTGGAGGTCCTTAAACCGGATGAGAACAGGAGTGCCTAAGTGTCGTAGCAACCTTGTGAAGTGGGGTTATGCAGAAGATCCACGATGTGCCTGTGGAGAAATTCAGACTCCACAACACCTGCTCACGTGCAAAGATCGTAATGAAACCTGCAGCCAGGAAGAGCTTATGTTGGCCACAGACCGAGGGATAGGAGCTGCAGAGTTCTGGAAAGGAAGAATTTAGTGTGTCTCCCGGACACGGAAAGTAAGTAAGTAACGGTGTAATACGGTTCATGATGCACTCCTAACCTCCTCATCTCTAAGTTAAATATCCTCGTGCTCTTAAACATGAATAATATTCTTGTTCACAACTGTAAACATTGTATAATATTCTACGTAAATTTCATTAATACATTTCGTTCATAAACCTTTTCAACATCTTGTATTTCCACGTTACAATAGAGTGTTAACTTCAAATACGGTAGTCCGCTCGTCTTTACCAAAATAATAACAATAATATTCGTCCTACATTCGATCAACATTTATGAATCAATTATTCATATTTAAACTTGTTTCAATACATATTAGACTTCAGGTAGATCTGCAAATCTCCTGGTCTATAATTTCGTTATAGCAAATTATTGCAAAATAATTGTTGCTAATTATAGGCATCACTTGACTTCCATTGTCAACAATGCGATCCATCTCCCATTTATTACTGTTATATCATTTGTTTATGACCTTAATTAACGTCATATAATGTTGACATTCCTTAATTGGAATTGTTCTTGTACAATATTATTATTTATAATATTTAAAAATGTTGCAATTTAATTCTGACATATTACAATTGTTATTAACAATGTTGTAGCATTTTACAATAATGCTTTATTAGAATAACGGTGTATTCTAGCAATATAGATGCAATTAAATTGCTTATCACGCAAGTGTATCGATCGAAGCATTCCCTTTCATAGAACAGTTTTCGCTAAAAGTGAGTATATCAAAACGATCCTAAAGAAAACGGAATATCTAAGTCCAAATGCTAATAAAATTACGTCTAAAACGACACACGTTGACGTATATTAAAATTTACAAATAAATCTCTAAAAAAGACAATATAATAGCATGAGTTATGCGAAAGAAAATCTACTAAAATATGAATTGGTCACCCTTGAAATACAAGCAAATACTACGACAAACTACTGAGATAGTGGAACAGTACTGTACCCGATCGGGTATCTCTAGGCCTAAAAATTAAATAATAATAATAATAATAATAATAATAATAATCTCGGGTGCGGTACGTTCGTTAAATGATCATTAATGGCCTAGGTCAACAGGAAACAGGTTCGCTAAACTACTGAAATGGCGTACACTAGTTAACAGGTAAAATCTAATTTATTGAACTCAAAAATCCGGTTTAAAAATTACATTAACTCAAAAGAACAAAAAAATAAATGCAACAGCAAAACAAGTTACAATAACGTTACAAAATTAAACCCAAATAAGAAGAGAAAAACAAAATAGGTTTAAAATAACAAAATCAAAATAGTAAAAGAAAAACACGGCTCTCCCAGAGCTCATCATCGGCCTCAAATACAGCTTAAAAGAAACGAAAAATAAAATACATTAATTGGATCCAGCTGTGAGCAAGCAAAGATTACATCACTACGTTAACAGCTGACTGCCAGGGGTGGCAAAGTTACTACGGTGAATGTCAACTGCTACGACAAATTCAGGGTCTCAAACAAAATGCAGTTGCCCTTAAAATACTAAAATAGAATATTCTGATTCAGCTGTGTGCAAACAAAGATTACATCACTACGTTAACAGCTGACTGCCAGGGGTGGCAAAGTTATTACTGTGAATGTCAACTGCTACGACAAATTCAGGGTCTCAAACAAAATGCAGTTGCCCTTAAAATACTAAAATAAAATATTCTGATTCAGCTGTGTGCAAACAAAGATTACATCACTACGTTAACAGCTGACTGCCAGGGGTGGCAAAGTTACTACGGTGAATGTCAACTGCTACGACAAATTCAGGGTCTCAAACAAAATGCAGTTGCCCTTAAAATACTAAAATAGAATATTCTGATTCCTCTTACTGGCACACACATCTGTAAATACACTTGGACGTAGTGTGAGAGTATTCTTTCTGATAGGCATCTGCCATTTGGTCGTTCAGCCTATCGGGTGGACAATAATATAGAAAATATCGGGGCAAACGAGATAACGCAAATTTACAGGGGCGTAACTACACCAAATGCAACACAAAACATTCTGGGTTCGAACCAGAAACTACATAAAGAAAATAGCCCAACAATGGCTCACTTAAACAGAGAAAATGCCAGCATGCCTAACTACTAATAAACAAACCCCCTCTCCTATCTAAAATCTAACTTCAATCTTCCGTGTGTTGATAAACTAATCGACCTTGACCAACCAGCCGGGGTGACACTCCCCATGGGTAGCGAGCACGCTTCCACGAGCTGGACAGATTGACTTCACATTCTAAAATGTGGTCTCTTACTAAAACCGCCTTAGTGGCTATGCTACGATTTGTGACATTTACAGGGTTAAATAAATTTTACATCAGACCAGGGCTGCGCAACAAAAACCAGAGACGTCAGCACTCCTCCAACCTGTGGGGAAAAAAAAAACACATCGCGTGTGTGCGTACACAAAACAAACATGATGAACCAAAACGTACTTTGTGTGCATACTAATTACTTCGGACTACGCTGTCCGGAAACACTTACCTCGGAATACCATCCGGAAACACTTACATCGGAAATACAATCCGGAAAAACACTTACCTCGGAAATACAATCCGGAAACACTTATGGGCTCAAAATTCGGCCGGTATGCACACAAATACAACCTCACGGCTCCTTGCCGGAAAAAAATTAAAGCACACACACATAAAAAAATCTGTGACAGACATCGTCCTGCTTGCCGTTCCTGGGAATTCACTGGTCAATTCGCAACCGGTCTGGGAAAAAGAAAAGTGGGTCCTGGGTCGCTAACCATCTGACCTATTTTCCTAAAGTGGCAAAACTAGTCTAACCTAGCTGGGCGTTACTAAATGTCACAAAAAAAACAAATTCTTACCCTATCTACTTGTCAGGTCGTACACTTAACTTACAGCTAGTCTTACATGAAATATATAGCCAAAACAAATCCATCCTAAAACACACGGCAATTTAACTTATGATGCCTTTGGCAAATAAAAATTACAGACACCTCCGTCATCCACCAACAAACATGCATTATTTTTAAGGACTGACGGACAAACAAAATAAAAGGACTGGCATGCTGACTAAAAAAAACTAATAGCCCCTGTCTTAAACGAAATATTGACATCAAAGGTCAAAACAAAACTAATACTACTGTACAAATATCTCGTCCCCTTTTCTACATTACGTCCCCAAATATAGAAAGTTTAATACTCATCACTTGTCCCTGGAGTAGACAGGCCCATGACGGCTACTGGTCACCACTTCGACACCCGGACGTAAGGCCCTTAGCCCCTCATCAATCCGGTGTCGTTCCACTGGGTCATCTTACAAGGCGATGATATACACATAAATACACTGTTAACACTAATCGATGCACTTATTTTGCACACCCTATCACCTAAGACACTTTCTACACTTATATCCACGGGCTTCATTCGCTGCGAAAACGTTATGATATGTGGCTGGCGGTACTGTTACTGCGAATCGGGCTTGCGGGTCCTCAGTAGGCCGACATACCCCTATCCCGTTCAGTCCTAGATTGGTATTTCCTACGATTTCCTAGACCGTTGAAACATATGAGTCCAAGCCTATAGGTTCAGCGATCTCGCTTGCAACTGGTTAGCTCCACAAAGTTCCCTGCTCGGGTCTCGAATGGGCTGCTGGTCAGCGCTCCGCGCTCTCGGCTCCACACGGCGTGGCGTTAAGTTTTTAATGGACGTGGGTGGCAAACTCCATCTGGATAGATTTATATAAATAGTGTTCGCCTTCGATAACTATCATGACCACTGTGGGTCTTCAGCCGCAAGTTTGAATGATTGGCGGTAAAAGTTTATCACTTAGAAAATGTTTTCTCACTCGGCTACGCGGTATCAAAGTCGCGAGCAGCGTGGACTATGCCCGGTGTGGCTGCAAAACTGACTGACTAGTGTGTGCGCTCGGTGCCTAATCCACCCTCAACATTGGGACAATGGACTTGTCACCTCTGTCAAGTCCGCTCCCATGGCAATCGTCACACCGCAATAATTTTTGGTTCAACTTGTAGGTCAAGATGAGGACGGCAATATTCATAGGATTTAATTCGAAATCGATCGGCAGGAACCTCTTCAAATCAAATTGCATCATGACGCTACAGGGTAGATCCTCGTTTGGCGCCATGTCTTGAGTGTCGTGGAGGGGGGGAATATTCCTCCGCGGCTGACTCAGAAATATCCCCGTAACTCTGGTAGTTTTTGGGCTTGGGCCGTGATTAAAATTCCGAAATGCATTTCTCAGCTTCTTCTCTGATTGGGACATTTTATTACAATTATTCCATAGACGGATCTTAAATTAGCATCTCGGCGCTACTTTACATTGTCTAATTCCGCGGGCTCTAGTGCTGGAGGATTACCAAGGCTAGGGTGTCGTAAATCCAGCACTTCAGCTGCACAATAAGTGTGTTGGCTATACAAAAGGAGCTCTTGTCCACAAGGTTCTTGGAAATGCGAGCTTCACCCAGTCAGGCTACGGTATTGTCCTGCTCGTATTCCAAACCTCCGTGTTTTTCTTAGTGCTATGGGCAGTGGAGTAATTATTGTTCTTAACATCATATTGGACTGGCAACTCAGATGTCGTATTCATTTCGGTTCAAACACTATCGTGTTCCTTGTGTATGGCTCCCCCACAATTTCGGCACTGAGAACACCGCAAATTATGCATGCTCGGTATGCGATCGATCCTGAGGTCTCCGATAACTCGGCATGCTATCGATCCCTAGCCCCCTGATCGGTTACAATTTCCCCCTGCTCAGTTTGAAAAATGTGTACGATCGGAATCAGTACCATTTTTCAATCCTAATACCATGGTCATTTGGTATTATAATGCCGAGTTCAACGCTCTCTCTTCCTCCTCAGTGGGGTTCTCTTTATCTAGTTCTCGAAGTTGTAATAGTTCGCGCTGTTCTTTTCGCAAATCCCCGTTGGTCTTCAAGGCTGCACTGAGTAGCCTTCCCAGTTCGTCCCTCAGCGTAACTAGCTCACATCTGTGGGGTCGCTCTTCAGTGTTGCTTCTTTCGTCCGTAATGGCATTCACTTGGGCAGGCGGCGGTTCGTCTAATACATTGCTGGGGTAGTATACTTTCAAATTTTGCGCGTTGTGGGTGACCTCGTTCTGTCCTCCCAATTCTCGAATTTTGTAAGCGTTGTTTCCCAAACATTGAATAATTTCATAAGGTCCCTCGTAAATGGCGGCAAATTTTGCGTAGAATCGCGCTGAAGGGTTTGATACGGCAGGTTTCTTCACTAAAACGTACTCTCCCAATCTCAGGGGTCGGTGGTACCTTCTCCCTCTCACCCGCTTCAGTCTCTTCTCGGCTTGTTCGCGCAGGCTTGCTTTAGTTTGCTCAATTTTTAGCGGTAGCGCCGGCCTCACGTCTACTGGGCAACTTATGATCCTGTTCCATGGTCTCTCGGGATACTGATCGAAGTGGACTACCGTTGGCACCTCCGATGTAGATTCGTGCACTGTGGTGTTTATGCACGTCTCTATGGTCTCCAGGACATCTATCCAACGATAATGCGCGTCCGGGCAATATATCCGGCAAAACTTTGCAATCTCCCGCATCAGGCGTTCTGAAGGATTGCTCTCAGGATGGCGTATAGAACTAAGAATATGCCGAATTCCCATTCCTTCTAGCTCTCTCTTGAAGAGTCCGCTTGTGAAACATGACCCATGGTCGGATAATATAAATTCTGGTTTCCCCAGTTCCGGTACAATTTTGTTTCTGATTTTATTTACCACCTGTTTTGAGGTTGTCTTTTGTACCGCACACAGTTTCACAATTTTTGAAAACACATCTAGGCATACTAGTATGTGCCTCATGCCTCGTCTGGCGGCTGGGAGAGGCCCATAAAAATCAATGGCGTAAATTTCTCTCGGCTTCGATGGTAAGATCGGTCGAGGTAGCTGCTTCATCAAAAATGTATTGTGCTTTATGCGTTGGCAAGTATCGCATGTCCTCAATACCTCTCGGATCGTAATTCGGAGACGTGGCCATGTGAATGCCTCCCGAATCACAGCGAATCTTATCACAGCCCGCATGTCCATAGACACGGTGAACATGCCAGACTAGTCGGCGCTGGAATATCGGTGGATCTAAAATGCGAAGCTTTGTGTGCTCCTCATCGATAAACTGATGTAGAAATCCATTCATGAAATTGTATTTTGGCGCGAGTTTCTCCATCTCGGCCTTGGCTGGTGAATCTTCCGGAAGTAATCCTCTGAGATGATCTCTCATCAGCTTAGCCCAAGGGTCAGCCTCTTGTTCCATCCCTAGTCGCGGTAAGTCTGCGAGAAAATCATGGTCTTCCTGCTGAAGCGTGGCGTGATGTATTTCCCCTTCTTCGTCTTCCTCCGGGTTCCGGGATAAAATGTCTGGGATAACATTCTGTTTACCAGGGCAATGTTCGATCTGCATGTCAAACTGTTGTGCATAGAGAGCCCAACGATTTACTCTCTCGCTAGCTAAGCTGGTTTTCAACATGAAGGTGAGTGCCTTGTGGTCTGTTCTCAAAAGAATCGGGAAACCATATATAATCTTTCGCCAGTGCTGCAATGCGTGGAGTACAGAGAGCATTTCAATTTCAGTGACAGTATAATTCATTTCGTGATTCCTCAATTTTCGGCTCAAAAATCCTAAATATATTCTCTTCTCTGGGTTTTCGGGGTCTTCTTGGTACAACATTGCTCCAATCCCTACTTTCGATGCATCCGATTGTAGCACGAATTTCCAATTGAAATTTGGATATCCCAGTTTCACGCTCTCTAACAGAAGGTCTTTGGTTCGCTGGAACGCTTCCTCGGCCTCCTTACTCCATAACCATCGGTTATTCTTCTTTAAAAGTTCTTGCAGTGGCGCGACCGTCTCCGTATAGTTAGGACAATGTTCTGAGAAAAAACCAGTCATGCCCAGAAACATGCGGATGTGTTTAATCCGTCTAGGCGTGGGAAAATTTCGAATAGCGGCAATTTTAGTGGGATTAGGCCGAATTCCTTCCCCGTCGACAAAGTGTCCAAGATATAAAATTTCCTTTTGACAGAAGTGGGACTTGTTAAAGTTAATTTTGAAGTTGGCCGACTGAAGATTCGAAATAAGTTTTTCTAAATTTTCAACATGCTCTCGTAGCGTCTCTGAAGCAAGTAAGATGTCGTCTACATAGCGGACTGTGCATTCCTTAACTTCTTCCGTCAAGTTGCGATCCAGGGCTCGGATAAGTGCGCAACTTGCGGTTCGAATCCCGAACGGTAAGCGATTATGGGTGTACGTCTGCTGGTCGAAAATGAATCCTGTGAGAAGTTGGGATTTCTCCTCTAGTTCCACATGGTGAAAACTACTCGTTAAATCGATGCTCGAGAAATAGTTCTTGTTTCTGAACTTCTTCAGCACTTCCCTAATCGGCGGAGCCTGGTCGAATTCGGGCAGTAACCTGGAGTTGATTTCGCGTGCATCGAGACACAATCTCACGCTTCCGTCCGCCTTTTCTACAATGACAATGGGATTCACGAATGGGGTAGATTTCTTCGTAATTATTCCGGCCTCTTCCATGGCTTTAATAGTTTTCTTTACCTCCTCGTGATGCCTCTCTGCTATGGGGTACACCTTTTTCTTGTATGGACTCCAGTCATTTACTTGGAATGCGTAGCTAAAATTTCTAATCTTCCCCGGTTTATTATCGAAAGCTTCCTGGTGTTTTGTTAAAATTGTCCGCAGCTCCTCTCTTTCATGGGGTTTGATTTTCGCCTCAGCCACCTTCTCTTCAAGTATAGCGCCGAACTCTGTAGTGACATTTAGGACCTCTTCCTCAATGAACTCCTCCCCTAATGTATGTAATAATACCGTAGTTTTCCTCGTGACGTCATCTTGTATGTCAATGCTCCAAATTTGACCTTGATCCCTTGGTTCCGCTTCATTCAACCATAGGTCAATCTCCCTTTTATCATGCGTGCGAAATTTAATCTCGTTTGCGCGCATGTCTATGATGGCTCCCTTGGTTCTCATAAAATCCGCTCCGAGGATCAAATTGAAGCTGATTTTATTCATAATTAAGAATGGGTGCGATATAGTATAATTGCCAATTTCAAAATCCAAATATGCTTGGTATTTGCATTCCGCTGTACGGTCGGGGATTATGCCTTTCACTCTGACATTTGCTACTGGAATTACGGGTACTTTAAATTTCCTCTCCAGTTCTTTCATTAGCGCACCACTCGCTACCGAAATGCTGGCTCCCGTGTCGACCAGACTTCGGACCATAAGTCCTCCCACGCGTACATAAATTACGGGTAACTCCTTAATGGTAGGGCTTTCTTCCTTGTACATGTCCTCAATGAGGTCCTCTGGTTGCGCTACCCATTTCTCGATTTTCGCTACCACCCATTCTTGGTGCCCGCCATCTTGGTCAAATCTGGGGCTGTCTTCCCTATCTAGAACTGCGATTTTTTTTTGTTGCTCGCCCCATTATCCCGGGGCGGTGCCTCCTCTCTCTCCCGCTGGAGTTCTAAGCTCTGGGCTCACTGATAGTGCCTGTCTGGGTCCTCGCGATGCTGGATAGCCTCTCTCCATTTGTCGGCTTCGGTCCTTGCCTGTCCATCTCCGTTCATACTATGGAGTTCTTTTAGGTATTGCTGTGACTCCACGTATCTTTGTTCGAGGTCCGTCCGCGCCTGTTCGTTGGAAATCCTGTCTCCCTGTTGGGCCGGCCGTGGCCTGTAGCTTCCATGCCTTCCCTCTTGCGGTTGGTACGGCGCTGAGTCGTGGCGTCCTTGGTCCCAACGTCCGCGGGATCTTCTAGGATGGTACTGCCTGTTCCATCCTCGCTCTCCCCTTGCCTGGTACCTTGGTTCATAACCCCTCGGCGGTCGGTTCTCATATCTCCTCCAGTTGTTATCGTGGGGCGCGCTCGCTGTAGTGGTCCCCTGCTCCCGTGTGGCTGGCCTTCTTTGGACTTCCGTCGCATGAATTTGTTCAGTGGGCCTCATGCGCTGTAAATGCGCGCTAGTGTGGTCCAGCTGTCTCAAAATTCCCTCCGTTTGTATTGCCGTCTGGGCGTTTGCGGCGATAAGCGTCTCTTGGACTTTAACAGGTAGCTGTTTACCTATTGCGGCTACCAGAGAGCGCTCGGAAGGGGGATCATCGAGTTCTCTCATCTTGGCGAATTGTGCAATGAAATACTCCGCGTATTTTGTCGGGCTTTGCGTTGAGAACTTACGGGAATATAACTCCAGTCTCAAATTTTGTTGCCGCTCGAGACTCCAGTAAGTTTTTAGAAAAGCCTCTTTGAACTCTGCCAGTGACTGAAAAGTATAGCGGAAACTCTGAAACCATTGTAAGGGGGCATCTTCCAAAAGTTTCTCCACCGTGCGCAAGTGCCTTTCCTCCGGTATGCGGTTGTCCAAGATGTAAGCGTCCAGTTCGCGAATGAATTGTTTAGGGGTCATGACGCTATTTTCGTTGTATCGTTTTGGGCGGTCATCTCCGGTCCTGATCACATGTACAAGCTGCGTCGGCGTCGCGGCGTCGTTCGGCGTCGAAGTTCTGGCTTTCGGCGTCCCGAGTGTAATGCTTGTTGGAAATCCGAGTAATCCATTTAACGGCGGCTCTGGCGTCGTCTGTGTCTGACATCCTGTCTTCCGGGGGTTATTATTATTATTAGTATTGCTCCGGGCGTCGTCCATCGTCCGTGCAGCTTCTCTTTGCAGTTCGAGGATTGCCTCGTCCTGAATCTGCCCTCTCAGGTCTGTTTTAATTAATTTTGCCTCCTGGCGTTCAATTCTCGATATCATTTCCATTTCCAACTTCCGGACTCTTTCTAGGTTGGCCTCCATTTCTTTTTCCATTCCCTTCTTATTCTCGTGGGCGTCTTCCTCATTTCGCTCTGTTAATCCATCGATTTCCTCTTTCAATTCCTTTATCCCAATTTGCATCATCTTAATGTGTCGGGTGACATTTTGTTCTCGGCCTTCCATAGCAATGACGCGTTCAGCTCCGGCGCTAATCTGCCCCTGGACTTCCTCTAGCTGTTTCGTTACTCTAATGTCCATGGATTCCATATTGCTCGTTATTTCTTCCAAATTCTTATCCATAGCTTTGACGGTATTATCCACCTCACTTACTTCTGTGAGCAATTCTTGATAATTCTTGTCCGCTTTGCGCTCTATTTCCCTCGTTTTGTGTGTTAGTTTATCGATCTGCTCTGTAGTGGACCGTGTAAGTTGCTCCACTGCGGCCCTCAACTCCTTGCCCTGCGCTATGCAAGTTTGCCCTAGCTGCTCGGTCTTTAAGTTAATTTCTGCCTTAACCGCCTCTAAACTATCTTTGAGTTCCTTATCCGCGGCTTCCGATCTTTGCTCCCATTTTCTATCGCTAGCCTCTAAAGTGTCTTTAAGCTTTTTGTCGGTGGCTTCTGACCTTTCCTCTGCCTTTCTGTCACTAACTTCTAAAGTGTCTTTAAGCTTCTTGTCGCTAGCTTCTAACGTGTCTCTGAGCTCCTCAATGTTCGCTGCCGCGCTTTCCTCAATTTTTTTACAAAGTACATCAAACATAACTTGCAACTCCTCTGAAGTAGCCATTGCAACACACACAACAATAATATAATCACTGAGAATACGGGTGTCTAGGTTCCCCATTCACCATCATGCACCTGTCTTGTGTAGTAGTAGGAATCAGAATAATTTTTGGACCTGTTACAATATTTACGTTAACAACAACAACAACAACCACAACCTGCCTGAATGGCCTCCTAGTATCCAGGTCTCCAAATACAATAACATATAACAATTTTAAACTCCTCTGGGATGCCTTAATAAAATGCCTAACCCGTTCGCAAAAATCAACAACACAGTTCATTAATTGAGGATTATTGAATCCGCGGTTAGCTCTCAGAAGTGTGGGCTACCTAACCAAATCTTCCCCTTTCTGGACTGCTATCTTTCAAAACACATTTATTTCAAAATTTAATCTTTTCTGGGTTTACCCGTGAATTTAACAACGCTGTCTACGCGTGATTTTAATTATTCACCCAGAAACAAACACATTTTTGTCCAGTATAGGCAATCTCGTTTATTGGTTCACTCCTACTACCTTGGCTTGGATAATTACATGATTATTCATCCTAGATCATAGATCTTCGCCTTTTTCAATAGATCCGCCTTCCACAATGGATCTAGCCTCCACGTTGGGTGCCATTTCATACATACTATAATGTGGGGTGGTCCTGTGGTGCAATGAAATGCTACGGGTCTCTAAATCATCCCGGTAGGACATCCAGTCACCTCTGTGAGCTGTCTTCATTACTTCCAGCGTCACTGGTGGGTACCAGGAGAAATAGATCACCGCATCGGTAGATCTAGGTATCAGGTAGTGCAAACATGTGGGGAAAAAGTAGACTACTTTAAACGGAGCGATTGCCAACTCCTCTCCCACGAACAAAACCTTGTGTACGCCACTGTTCCTGATTTGAAATAGGAAATGGGTCCTAAATATTTGCTATGTACCCGATCGGGTATCTCTAGGCCTAAAAATTAAATAATAATAATAATAATAATAATAATAATAATAATAATAATAATAATCTCGGGTGCGGTACGTTCGTTAAATGATCACTAATGGCCTAGGTCAACAGGAAACAGGTTCGCTAAACTACTGAAATGGCGTACACTAGTTAACAGGTAAAATCTAATTTATTGAACTCAAAAATCCGGGTGGAAAAATTACATTAACTCAAAAGAACAAAAAAATAAATGCAACAGCAAAACAAGTTACAATAACGTTACAAAATTAAAACCCAAATAAGAAGAGAAAAACAAAATAGGTTTAAAATAACAAAATCAAAATAGTAAAAGAAAAACACGGCTCTCCCAGAGCTCATCATCGGCCTCAAATACAGCTTAAAAGAAACGAAAAATAAAATACATTAATTGGATCCAGCTGTGAGCAAGCAAAGATTACATCACTACGTTAACAGCTGACTGCCAGGGGTGGCAAAGTTACTACGGTGAATGTCAACTGCTACGACAAATTCAGGGTCTCAAACAAAATGCAGTTGCCCTTAAAATACTAAAATAGAATATTCTGATTCAGCTGTGTGCAAACAAAGATTACATCACTACGTTAACAGCTGACTGCCAGGGGTGGCAAAGTTATTACTGTGAATGTCAACTGCTACGACAAATTCAGGGTCTCAAACAAAATGCAGTTGCCCTTAAAATACTAAAATAAAATATTCTGATTCAGCTGTGTGCAAACAAAGATTACATCACTACGTTAACAGCTGACTGCCAGGGGTGGCAAAGTTACTACGGTGAATGTCAACTGCTACGACAAATTCAGGGTCTCAAACAAAATGCAGTTGCCCTTAAAATACTAAAATAGAATATTCTGATTCCTCTTACTGGCACACACATCTGTAAATACACTTGGACGTAGTGTGAGAGTATTCTTTCTGATAGGCATCTGCCATTTGGTCGTTCAGCCTATCGGGTGGACAATAATATAGAAAATATCGGGGCAAACGAGATAACGCAAATTTACAGGGGCGTAACTACACCAAATGCAACACAAAACATTCTGGGTTCGAACCAGAAACTACATAAAGAAAATAGCCCAACAATGGCTCACTTAAACAGAGAAAATGCCAGCATGCCTAACTACTAATAAACAAACCCCCTCTCCTATCTAAAATCTAACTTCAATCTTCCGTGTGTTGATAAACTAATCGACCTTGACCAACCAGCCGGGGTGACACTCCCCATGGGTAGCGAGCACGCTTCCACGAGCTGGACAGATTGACTTCACATTCTAAAATGTGGTCTCTTACTAAAACCGCCTTAGTGGCTATGCTACGATTTGTGACATTTACAGGGTTAAATAAATTTTACATCAGACCAGGGCTGCGCAACAAAAACCAGAGACGTCAGCACTCCTCCAACCTGTGGGAAAAAAAAACCACATCGCGTGTGTGCGTACACAAAACAAACATGATGAACCAAAACGTACTTTGTGTGCATACTAATTACTTCGGACTACGCTGTCCGGAAACACTTACCTCGGAATACCATCCGGAAACACTTACATCGGAAATACAATCCGGAAAAACACTTACCTCGGAAATACAATCCGGAAACACTTATGGGCTCAAAATTCGGCCGGTATGCACACAAATACAACCTCACGGCTCCTTGCCGGAAAAAAATTAAAGCACACACACATAAAAAAAATCTGTGACAGACATCGTCCTGCTTGCCGTTCCTGGGAATTCACTGGTCAATTCGCAACCGGTCTGGGAAAAAGAAAAGTGGGTCCTGGGTCGCTAACCATCTGACCTATTTTCCTAAAGTGGCAAAACTAGTCTAACCTAGCTGGGCGTTACTAAATGTCACAAAAAAACAAATTCTTACCCTATCTACTTGTCAGGTCGTACACTTAACTTACAGCTAGTCTTACATGAAATATATAGCCAAAACAAATCCATCCTAAAACACACGGCAATTTAACTTATGATGCCTTTGGCAAATAAAAATTACAGACACCTCCGTCATCCACCAACAAACATGCATTATTTTTAAGGACTGACGGACAAACAAAATAAAAGGACTGGCATGCTGACTAAAAAAAACTAATAGCCCCTGTCTTAAACGAAATATTGACATCAAAGGTCAAAACAAAACTAATACTACTGTACAAATATCTCGTCCCCTTTTCTACATTACGTCCCCAAATATAGAAAGTTTAATACTCATCACTTGTCCCTGGAGTAGACAGGCCCATGACGGCTACTGGTCACCACTTCGACACCCGGACGTAAGGCCCTTAGCCCCTCATCAATCCGGTGTCGTTCCACTGGGTCATCTTACAAGGCGATGACATACACATAAATACACTGTTAACACTAATCGATGCACTTATTTTGCACACCCTATCACCTAAGACACTTTCTACACTTATATCCACGGGCTTCATTCGCTGCGAAAACGTTATGATATGTGGCTGGCGGTACTGTTACTGCGAATCGGGCTTGCGGGTCCTCAGTAGGCCGACATACCCCTATCCCGTTCAGTCCTAGATTGGTATTTCCTACGATTTCCTAGACCGTTGAAACATATGAGTCCAAGCCTATAGGTTCAGCGATCTCGCTTGCAACTCGTTAGCTCCACAAAGTTCCCTGCTCGGGTCTCGAATGGGCTGCTGGTCAGCGCTCCGCGCTCTCGGCTCCACACGGCGTGGCGTTAAGTTTTTAATGGACGTGGGTGGCAAACTCCATCTGGATAGATTTATATAAATAGTGTTCGCCTTCGATAACTATCATGACCACTGTGGGTCTTCAGCCGCAAGTTTGAATGATTGGCGGTAAAAGTTTATCACTTAGAAAATGTTTTCTCACTCGGCTACGCGGTATCAAAGTCGCGAGCAGCGTGGACTATGCCCGGTGTGGCTGCAAAACTGACTGACTAGTGTGTGCGCTCGGTGCCTAATCCACCCTCAACATTGGGACAATGGACTTGTCACCTCTGTCAAGTCCGCTCCCATGGCAATCGTCACACCGCAATAATTTTTGGTTCAACTTGTAGGTCAAGATGAGGACGGCAATATTCATAGGGTTTAATTCGAAATCGATCGGCAGTAACCTCTTCAAATCAAATTGCATCATGACGCTACAGGGTAGATCCTCGTTTGGCGCCATGTCTTGAGTGTCGTGGAGGGGGGGAATATTCCTCAGCGGCTGACTCAGTAATATCCCCGTAACTCTGGTAGTCTTTGGGCTTGGGCCGTGATTAAAATTCCGAAATGCATTTCTCAGCTTCTTCTCTGATTGGGACATTTTATTACAATTATTCCATAGGCGGATCTTAAATTAGCATCTCGGCGCTACTTTACATTGTCTAATTCCGCGGGCTCTAGTGCTGGAGGATTACCAAGGCTAGGGTGTCGTAAATCCAGCACTTCAGCTGCACAATAAGTGTGTTGGCTATACAAAAGGAGCTCTTGTCCACAAGGTTCTTTGGAAATGCGAGCTTCACCCAGTCAGGCTACGGTATTGTCCTGCTCGTATTCCAAACCTCCGTGTTTTTCTTAGTGCTATGGGCAGTGGAGTATTTATTGTTCTTAACATCATATTGGACTGGCAACTCAGATGTCGTATTCATTTCGGTTCAAACACTATCGTGTTCCTTGTGTATGGCTCCCCCACAATTTCGGCACTGAGAACACCGCAAATTATGCGTGCTCGGTATGCGATCGATCCTGAGGTCTCCGATAACTCGGCATGCTATCGATCCCTAGCCCCCTGATCGGTTACAGTACCTTTCCGTCGATCTGCCTCTGAAATACCTCATCAGATAGGTTCGATGTTTCTCCCTCGGGTTGACATGCGCTGGTCGTCCATCTGGATCGAGTTGCTGCTTGGAGCGTGGCACTCAGCTGATCGCTTCCCCTCTGCTTGGCTCGCGAACACCTGTTCTCCCGTCTCCCCGCAGTCTGACTCCTGTATCTTCTCGGCTTGAGGTCTAGACACTGGAACCCGCAATGATGAAATCTTCGATCCCTCTTCTTAATGTGGCATCTCGTCATCAAAGTAGATTTGAGCGTCCTTGGTTGATATCTCTTCATGTTTGTAGTGGACATTTGAGTAGCATTAACGGTGTATTCAGAACACCGCATGTTGGTTGTGCAGCAGCGGTGACATCGATCCATGGTCTTCTAGATCAACTCTGAATTCCCCGTTCCATAATGTAGATTAACCTCCTTCCATGATTTAGTAGTTCATTGCAATCTTCTCAATAATCGTAGAATGCAAATATCCCCTCTGACTTGAGTCTGTCATCATGGTGAATAATGGATGAACAAGTCTCAGGATATATTCTGAAGTAATGTTGTAGCTTGTTAGTGGTAAAGCTGCTCTTTCTATTGTTGTATATAACTTGTATAAGCGAAGTCTTCTTTCGATGAGTTATGTTTCAAAGTTGCTTCTTTCAATAGTCAATTAATACTTTTGCTGTTTCACCGGGTTCTCCATTTCTTCCTCGGCAATCACACCGTCTCCTAGCAGTCTATTGGAATCTCCTGGCCGCACTTTCAATTACTATAGCGCTCACTTGTGACGCTTTGACAAACAGGTCCGGTCGCTTCAAGAACATCAGTGGGAATGAATTCTCCCCTTCTGACTATCGCGCGCGTGGCACTCTCGACTGGGTTCTAGCCTCGCGTCGAGTCCTTTTATACAGAATTTCGCTAATATCTCCTCTCCTATCCATACATATATAATTCTCTTCTTTCAAATTAATTTTGTTTACTCTTCTGGATCTGTAGAAATGCTAATCTCGCTTTATAAAAGCAAATTTGATATAATAGCAATTCCCACAAAAATTATCTGATCCATTCTGATTGGCTGTTGGTTTATCATCAAAAACCTCCCTGTTCTAGCCTCTTATCATAGGGTCGTGTGCATAATCTTGTTGTTGTCGTCAACTCAACTAACCAAAACAGGTCTTGAGCGTGCTAACTTGAAGCCTCGGATATATTCCAGCATCGAATGATCTGACTTTCCCTTGGCTAAATTATCATTCACTGAAATATTCCCAAATTTATATATTTCCAAATAATCCAAAATTTTCCAAAAACTTTTCCAAATGCTTTTATTCACTTCCCACAACATATCTGTGAATAAAATAAATTTCTATTTCCAATTTCCACTTCTTAAATCAATAGGTTTGCAATTCGGTTCGATCCTCAGCTCAGTCAATGGATGAAGCTGGGGTGAATTTGGGTTCAATAGCTTTATGTGGTAAGCATCTTTTGACCAAACTACAAGGTCATCAGGCCAATAGTCTGCAGATAGTGGCCACGTATGTGTGCAAATCGATTCCCCCTATCAATTCAAACACGGTGAAACCAAATTGAACGTTATTTGGTACAGAGGTAGCACTAGCAAAAGGCAACTCGGTGTCATGTTTTATATCGTTGCCATCTTGACGGAAACGTAATGGCGGCCTCCCAAATGTTAAAGGCTTAAATCAAATTACGACCAACCTAATCATCTGATCTCTACCAAATTTTGCAACAACATACCTTTGTATGGGAGTCGCTCTTTTACCAAGCTAAAAGGTCGTCAGTCCAATAGTTTGCATATGGCGGCCATGTATGTGTGCAAATCGAATCCCCCTATCAATTCTATCACGGTAAAACCGAATAGAACGAAATTTGGTACAGCAAAGGACACCTCAGTGTCATGTTTTATATCGCCGCCATCTTGACGGAAACAGAATGGCGGCCACCCAAATGTTAAAAGCTTAAAAGCAAATTACGACCAACCTACTAGTAATCATTTGATTTCTACCAAATTTTGCAACAACACAGCTTTTTGTGGTAAGCATCTTTTGACTGTACTACAAGGTCATCAGCCCAATAGTTTTCAGATAGCGGCCATGTATGTGTGTAAATCGATTCACCATAATGAACCCTTATGATACATGCTGTATAATAATGTTTCATATTAATTTTATTCATCATATTTGAAGACGCATTTGGTGCTGTTGAGAAGGCACACTTGGAGGTGTTGCAATTTGGTCAGAGTGAAGGGGCCAGTGAGGCAAGCGTAGTATTCATAGCCGGTTCCTGGAAATGGGGTGCATGAACTTTACGTTGGGCCTGATGTCTTTGTCAAGCTGGCGTCTAGAGGCACGGAGAGGTGGTAATATCCAACGTGCTACGCTTGAATCTAGCGAATCACAGAGTGACGCCTGGAGTGACGCGGGATCTGCGCGTGTGTTGAAAAAGCCCGCGAACGGTGTTTTGATTAATTGGCCGATCGATTTGGGGTCCGCTTGGCAGAAATGTAACCTGCATGAAAAATGATGAAGAATGATACCTTGCCCGACCCGATAGCTCACCTGCTTCGATTTATAATAATTTTGTTGTTCCCCCCACCGAAACTTTGTCTGTCTTGTATAAAGGTGTCCAAGATGCCAGTTTAGAGACACACTATTTCGAGGTCTCTGAGGAGACGAAGTGCTGCTCGGCGATGTATTGATTTTTATTACGACGTAATTATAGGCAAAGTACTGCCCAAGTTGTTAAGTCTTTGGACTTGTAGATTTTGAACTAGGCCGTGGGTCTAACTGTAACTACTGTATACTGCCATTATGAAGAGTGCGTGTGTAAATAGGGTTTTATTTAATTAGGGAAAGTCGACGATAAAATTGTAAATGGACTGTGAGCGAAGTGAGTAACTCACGTTACAATTTAGTAGGTTCTTGTAGTAAAATTGTATTTGAACATTTCATTTTCATGAAGGCCAAGATGTCGACCACGTGGACCTGCATTGGGATGGTGACCATGGAATCATCTGTTCAGATGGTTATGGAGGAGCAGAGAGGCCCTCTGGGGCCATGTCATGTGACGTGAGCTGAATCGAGTGGCTGAAAGAATAAGTACCACATTGAATTATTTCAAGCATGTAGCTAGATTTTTGGACTGGGATTTGTAAATAGTTTAATTTAGATTTTTGTTCGCATTGTTGCGATTATTTTTAATTGCTGATAGGGTTAGTACCGACACTCACATTTTAAATGTAGAATGTTGCGTGGCTATATATTTTTTTGTGTGATTTGTATTATGTAAATATTTGAGGTAATGTTAATCCAAGTGCCGCGTGTACTTGAGTGTATAATTCGTTTTGCGAACACGAGTTACAGGTCGTGTGATAAATGAGACGTTATAGATCTGATTTAAGAATAGAATGGGAGGAACCTTAATTTTTTTGTGTTAGCTGTTTTAATTAAACAGGCGTAAAAAAGGAATATTTATTTTGATTAATTCTGGTGTTTGCCTTTGCATGATTTGAGGGGAACGGTCTGTTCTCTAGTCGTGTTTTGTAAATTAATATTTTCAGTATTTTCTTCGGTCGAATCTGAGATCTGACGCGCTGCGTGTGGGTGGAATTTTGATGTATTTTTTTCAGGGATTGTCAAACCTGGTGGTGCGTGTGTGTGTTAATGTGTCTTGTGTCAAATGTGTGATTTTTCTGCGCGGAGGAATTTGCTAGGGCTTTCCTTGTCTGCTGCTGTATGGGCGTCAGATGATGCTCATTGTGAGACTCTGAGCGACCCCGAGGTGGATCTTTAATTCCGTGGGAATTAATTGGATCTGATGGTATTTGTGACACACATAATATTGCTTCGATTCTTGGTGCTATGCGGGAGGCTAGCCTGAGATATTAATGACACACACATTTATTTTACTGTTGGTCAGTGAAGAATCTACGATCTTGATGTAGGCCATAGCGCTGCATTGGGATATTTCCGTTCAACCACCAGGTTATTGACATTGGCTGGCCGAGACATCCACCAGCGGCAGATCCAGATAAGACACGCTAATGAGCTGAGAGGACAGGGGTTCTTATGACCTAGTTATTGCGAGTGCCTGTTTAATTAAAATATTGATAGCTTAAGGGATCGCTGCTCATGCACGACAAGTAATCTCGTGTTTCGTTTAAAATGAATTCTTGTGTTTTTGTATATGATTGCTACTGAGCGATATTGAGTTGTGTTTGGTTTCCATGTAATTTGTTTGATTTTGTGTGGCACCCTGTTGTGTGTCCTTGTAAGGTGACAACGGTCATCGAGTGATGTCAGTTAGTTTAGTCACGCGCATTCGTACTTGTTTTTGTTTGATTGAAGTCCTGATTAGGCAAATTTTGTGTCTTTGACACCTGATCAAGGTTCCGAGCGGGAATCTCTGTTTTAACTTTGTAAGGCTAGCGAGTGTCGGGTATTTGTAAATATTTGTTTTGTTGTAGTTGTATTCCCAGTACCATTGTCTACCTCTATTATACGAACCCGCAGCTTGTGAGCTGTAGCCTATGGTCGCGGGTCGCGTATAAAAAGTACTTGTTCTTCACAGTATCCTCGTCACATCGCCACACATGTTTTGAAGTGAGAACAGGACCATTGTTGGCCTGGAAACTTACCTTTAATCTCGTCAGAGAGATTTTGTTTATTTTCATTTAGTTAACTTGCGGGTGTAATTGGGAGTTGTTTATTTGTTGATTGTTTTTTTTTATCTGAAATTAAATTCATGTTAGTTAAATCTTGGCTTAACTTTTCTTTCTGTGTGAAATTTTTACCTATGTTCCTTGTTTTGATAAGAAGCGAAATTTTTTTTTACAACAACGGTATGGACCGCAACACGTCCCTGAAAAGAGTCTCATCCCGCTTCTTTACAAGGGGTCAATATCAATTGAAACACGGTGAAACCGAATTGAATGAAATTTTGTACAGAGTTAGCACTCGCAAAGGGCACCTCATATTCATGTTTAATATCCGTATAGCGCGTTGTATTTCAACAAGCTACTAAAACTAACATTCAATTATACTCCTTGAAAAGGAAAAAGAGTTATAACAATACCTATGCATTTAGGAGAAAGTAGGCTATATGCTCTTTACTGAACATCTTGTTTTTCCATCATATTAGTCTGTAGTCACATCGAGGGAAAAATAATAGTCTTGAGTATCGTTTGTGCCTTTGTTGGATATGCTTGCAGTGAATTGGTACTATATGGGATGGAAGGAGAGAAATATCGACCCTCCTGATAACAACGCCAGTTGGGCTGCATAATGCAATATTATTAGGGGCAGCTGATTCACCCGGTATAATATATTGTATAATTGATTTAAATTCACATACTGGCACCTAAATTAATTAAAAGAAGGAAGGAAAGCAGGAAACTTGGTCAACTTCCCGAGCTTATAACCTACGTCAGAAGGGAAGGTATTTCGCAGTGCAGAGGAAGAGTGAGCTTTAATTTCTACAGCGAGGCTTACCCATTGACTTATCGTATTCCTGAACCAATTTAAGAGATGGCTTGGCTATGGTTTTTGGGAACGAAGGAAGACGCTAATGGCCTAACAAGGGATGATGGCTTTTCTACGAATTGAATGAAGCAAGAAGAGGCGGAAGATCCACGTGATGGAGACAGCGAATAGAACAGCGGATTTATTCGTCAGCACTTGCGGTGGGAGGATTTGGCCCACAATTATTGTCTTTCATGTTTGGAGGAAGAACAATGAGAGGAGGTGGAATGTTGGTGTGACATATACTGTAATAACGCTGAGGTATCGTTGGGGCACTTAACTGTCATCTGACACTCAACTGTAATCTATTATCGATCAACGTTTGAACTATCAACGAGAAACAACGGCAGTAGGCATTTAGTAAATATGTCTCTGTAATTTTCATTAAATTCAAATGACTGGAGTCAGTATAGTCTATATATATATTTCTGAAGAATTTTGGAACGGTATCTCAAATCCAGGAGATGCATTTCAACTACGGAATCAGAATCGAAGCTCTGGTTAAGCCATGGCTATGGAAGATCATCATCAGCAACAATCTATTTGAAGTTCATCAGTAAGCTCACACACGAAATAGTACAAGTTTCCTCTGTAGATTCTCTCTTTTACATTTAGTTTTTCTTTTTCTCAAATTTTTTATTTTTAAAATTCTCATTTCCATCCATTTTTTAATTTAAAGTAACTTCTTGTCTATTTTTATATAAATAAATGCAATTTCATGCAGACGGAATCTTTCTTTGTAGTTAGATTTCAATATTACAGCTGGAAAATGATATTGAACACTGATAATTTTGATCAGCGGTTAAGTGTATTGTGATTGCCATTAATGGTTGTTTGGATGGACAGTTTAAAGTTGTTTTTGTTGTGACTTTAGGTAATTTTTATTGTGACATTTTGAGATCGTGGTTTATTTTTAACGTCTGTGAGATTTTTACGTCCAATCCCAAATTTATGGGTTATTTTTATTTCATCCTTTCATTTGTTGTTGTATTGTATTAGTGAATAAACTTGTTATTAAAAGATACTCATGTGTGTTTCTTGTAGTCAGCTCCTATGTTCTCAGAAAAGAAATGCCTAGGATAGTTTATAATGCTAAGTAGTTGTCTGAGCGTGACCCCAGGAAAGAGTCCTATACTTAAAGGTCCTCATGCTAAACGAGTGCAATATCAACTTGTCAATTTTCAGTGTATGACATTTTGTGTACTCCCCTCCCCCCTACACACACATACACACAATGAGAAAGCCTTGGAACGCCCACTTCAGTTTTATTGATGTGTAACATCTTTCCACTCGGTTTCTGGATATTTTTGTGGGAGTGATTTTGAAAAATGGGATGGAAGTGGATTGGACGGAAGTGTGTAAGACGCACTGCCAGCTGGATCGCATTGCTGAACACTTTCATTCTGACGGTAAACGCTCATGCAAACTCTGGTGTCATTTGATTGAAACAAAGCACATGGCACATGTCCGAAGTCTTCGTATCAGTAATTAAATGATACAATGCTTTAATATGAAACATTGTAAGTAGTCGGCATTGCCGGTACCGGTAGTATGTTTCTGCACAATGGCTATTCAAATATTAACCAACATAAAGGTAATGCAGTCATCAATATAATATAATCGTTGTGCTTATACGAGACCTGAGCAAGCCTTCATGAACTATTGCTGAATAAATTCTCTTTACTCACAAGAGGGCCTATTCATAAGGCATTTTAAACTCAATTTCACGCAGGAACATTATCGAAACAAGCAAAATATAAATGAAACTTAATTCCATGATGCAGTATTATTGGTAGGTGAAAATAAGTCACCATCTTGTGCTTCATATTCGCGTGGTCGAAATAGCCGTGGTATTAGCGTCTTTGACTGTGAGTCTAGAGATTTCGGGTTCGAATCCCGGTTGGGTTAGATATTTTTGCTACCTGATTATCGTTTTAAACGATATTTATCATATCAATATGACTCATTTTAACAGGGTCCATATGATATTACGTGTTGGTCTGTGAATCAAGAGGTCCGGGAACTGGGCAAGCCTTTTACGATCTACTGCTGTGCACATTGCATTTACTCGCAAGTTGGCCTATTTATAGGGAATTCAAGGTTATGAGCAGTGTCGCGTCTATTAATCTAGTTGATCCATATCGTATTCTATATTTAGGCTAGTGCTGGTGGAAGCTACAAAACCTCTAATAAAATGAGTTCCGTATTATAAACTACAATATCTGTAAAACACTCCCTTTACAATAGATTAATATTTGTGCCAATAAAATACCGGTGTATCAACAATTTGCCGTCCTTGAGATGGTTTTCCTGGTTTACCATTTTCAACTCCAGGCAAATGCTGGGACGGTACTGCGCCCGAAGAAACCCATCAGTACTTATATCCACAGCTCTATAAAGGATTGCAGACATGTAAGTTACCCAGCTCACAAACTTACCATGCCTACTAAGTAAAATTGGGAATTTCAGGAACATACAGGATAAATATTATTCGTAAAGAAAATAGTACTACTAGACAAGGTACAAATTTCTACTATCATTTACATTTAGAGCAAATCGAGAAACTCCAATCTCGAGGGGTGATCAGGTCTAATCTATAGTGAGTGCCTGTATCTATACCTCGTAGTACTATTTTCGACGATGACGATAATGAAAACGGTATCAGCTTAGATAAAAGTTGACTGAGTCGCTAAAAAGCGCCAGCCGTTTATTAATCTAAAAACAAGTATAAAAAACTGGCTTCCTCCCTGAATATTGTGTCTCCCTGACACTCTAACAAAAATAACTCCAAAAATAAATTTGCACGTGGCACTGATATAGTAAGGAAATGTGAAACGGCGTGATACTAAGTATAACCCTACTTTATATAGATCCGCTTCAACTCTGAACCGTAGTTCCATATCTAATCAACTTTCTTAACAATCAAATACCAAACATACACCGCAACTATCGTGTTGAAAGTAATAAATACTCGTCTTAATCAATTGAACATAAGTGACAAACATTTAAGCTAAGCACTGTTCCTTTTTACCTTTTATCTATTTATCATGAAATACTGAAATAAGTTCTGAAATTCTTTACTGTGTTAACAATTTTCTGATAAACGTGAATACTAGAAGTGCACGGCATTAACCTTCGTTCTCACACTCCTATTCCATAATTATACAACAATTACTTTCTATCTTAAACACCCTGTACAGAATCTTCCTTTAATACACTCACATAACTTCACAATCATTGCGATCAATACTAGAAAAACTTAGAGACTCCTCAGTCTCCCTTCGTAAAAATACGTAACTCCTTTACGTTTATATCTCCTTAATTTGCACGGTATTTCAACTATAAACTTCCACTTCAATGCATATACTTCCTAACTTTAACATTCTTTTCTATCCTGATATAACATCGCCTCGTGCTTATAATTCCATTTCTGCAATACATCTCTGTACTTTCACTTTCTGATCACCCTGTGATTTAACTTTGTTAACTTTCTTTTTCACGTGTTTAAATTCAGCTGTACATTTTATTACGACTTTTCAAGAAATATCAGTAAATATTCATATTCTTAACAAAAGATATAAGTTTGACTTCCTTCCATGAATATATTTGTTTAACAAATTCATCTATGCCTTTTTTAATGCTCTAAATCTCATTAGACATATGTGTATAAGCTTTTCGTAATACTTTCGTTCATAATTAGTTGAAAATAAATTTCTGACACTCGAATCAACATCATGAGTTGTCGAAATATTCTTTACTCTTCGTGACATAACTTCTTAAATATGCTGTACTTAAATTTGCTCCAGTAAACTTCCTTTTTGTTTCATTTACAATTTTACTCCTTTAGTTCGTTCAACGTTCTATTCCTTTTAAATAGTTCACTCTACATTCTTTTAAATAATTTGCTTTACATTCCTATAAACAATTCGTTTTACATTCCTTTAAACAATTCATTCTACATTCCATCGCTGCGATAAAACAGATTTAATTCGATTAAATCTAACGCAAATATGAAAAATACTACACGATTTTACTCTAGTATGACTTTAGTATTAATAGCATCATCATGCCAAAATTTCGTCCAAGTGATTGAAATTTTCAAGAACAAGACAAATAACTCCGAAGAAAAATACGAAAAATACTATTACAAGATCTACACAAATTTAATTACTTGACAAAATTATACGTTTGAAATAATGCTGTTGAAAAATGCAGTTGAAAAATACTGTTAAAATAATGCAGTTGGTCAATAGGATAATCACAGAACATAACTACAATTCTACATGATAAAAGACAATTTCTTCACTACCTTGAGTTGATTTCTGGTCTGGAGAATACCTGCGTCTCGCCTGCCAAACCAAACGTGTCGTGGATTCCATAGAATCGCCCACATCTATGAAGTTCGGTTTGTCTCGGAACCAGCTGGCCTCGTCTCCCAATAGAACAAGGTCGATGCTGTCTTCGGTGAATGACCTCGCCGTGAAACAGCTCGCTCCGCCAACACTCCGTTCCCCGTGCACTGCAAGTAGTCCGGCTTCGACTCTCCATTTCTTCAGAATAGACATCTGGTTTCTTCAGAATTGACATCGGGTTTCTTCAGAATTGACATCTGGTTTCTTCAGAATAGACATCTCGTCTCGGTTGAATACTGTCGTTTATGCAAGCGTTTTCGTAATTCAAGATGTGTTAGAACCCTTGTAGAAAAGTATAAGTTTTGTTCGGTGATGTTGCGCGTTATGTAGATATTCTGTTGCGCCTTTCATGTTAGTGAATTCTGGAATTCAACTGTACATCTTTGTGGTCTCCACTTCCCTATGCTTTAGCTTAGCACATGGTAATTCTCATTTCTCTGATAATATAATTAAGACTTCCCCGTTGCTGACTTCTAACTTGCATTTTTAATGTAATGTTCAAATATGCGTTCACACGTAGTAATACTGACTATCTTCTTGTCGAAATGTTTCAAGCTATGTGGAACAACTTTGCATAAGCACTGTAATATTTGGTTATACTGTTCCGTTCTGCTTTATAGATGTAGCTTGCTCCTAAGTTACAGTAAGTTCTGGAATTGCACTCTTCTTTGCTTCCAACTTTAATGAAACGTAACACTGTTATAAGAATACTCGTTTCTTCTCGAGGTCTTGACTCGATCAAATCTCAAATTGGAAAGAACTCTCTTGTCCGGTTCTCCACACTCCTCAAGTTCCCGTCTCTCTGCCTCCCCTCTCGTGGTGTGACGTAACTTCTACCACCTCTCCTCGCTTCAGTCCGTAGTTCGACCTTCGTCTCTTCCCCTCTTTCATGACGTAACTCTCGCTTCAAGTGGCGTGATGTCTCTCGTAATATGGACCTCCCACATTCATATAATGGAATATATGTCCATCTTTAAATCATTCCTTTTTCCTTGCCTTTTATAATTGCATAAGTTGTATAGTATTTCACTCATTTCCATACAGTTTTTACCATATTTCTCGAAATTTTTATAAATAAAAATTCTCATCCACTCTTTTATTTTTTCTGGGTCTTGGTTCGTATCCAGATCGGTTCTTCGGTAATGACCTTAAATAAATTCTGGCGCATTTCCCCGTTGCTAATTTAAAGTAAAGTATAGCCTGTACTTTCTTTAATACCAGTAATTTTCTCTGTTCTTGAGACTGAATTTATTTATTTTACTGTATCTGTGGGTAAAATCTTTTCAATTTGGAATGGTTGAATTTTCCAATGGATCTGTTATCTTCAACTCTTACAATTTTATAGCAATTGTTACCGTAGACTGTATCTACTTTGAACGGTCCTCTGAAAAGGCTACTGAATTTGATATACACCTTCTTCAGTACGTCAGCTTTTACAGGAATCCTGACTAATACAAGGTCACCTTCTCGTAGCGGTCCACTGAATCTCTTCCCTTCTAAACGTTTTAATCTCTTCTCAGCCGCTTTGTTCAACTGGACCCTCGCTTCTTCGATTCTCTGGTCCATCGGTGGTTCGTTATCTTCCGGAATATTGAAGATTCCGTTCCATGGTCGTACGGGTTTCTCTTCAAAATGCAACATAACTGGAATATCGTTGGTGCTCTCATGTCTCGTGTTATTGATGCAAAATTCCACTAGTGGTACAATCTTCACCCAATTCGCATGATTATCTGCACTATACAAGCGAATGTACTTTGAAAATTCAAGCATTGTTCTTTCAATAGGATTCGTCTCTGGGCTTCGAACTGATGAAAATAGGTGAACAATATCCAACCTATCCATCGCTCCCTGAAATTCTGCAGAGGTGAATTGCGTTCCATGGTCTGTTAAAAGTCTCTCTGGTTTTCCCAACTTTGGAATAATGTTCCTCTCCAGGTGATATAAAACATTCCTCGTTGTTGCTTTCTGCATGGGATTAAGCATTACAACTTTGGAAAATACATCCATTGTAACTAACACATACTGGTTTCCTCTGTCTCCTTAAGTGCAGGTCCAAAAATATCCTGACTAAACAATTCCAGTGGTTTCGTAGGAATAATTGCTTTAGGTCTTTCCTTCAATAGTTCAGAATTATATTTATTTTTCTGACACAGTTCACAAGATCTGATTACTATGGTTATGGATTCTCTCATATTAATCCAATAGAACTTTTCTAACATGGTATAGTATGTTTTGTCAACTCCTCCGTGGCCTATACTTTTGTGTACTAACCAAATTAGTGGCACAATAAGTTCTGGTGGAATAGCAACTCGTACTTTCGTATGTCTGGCATCGATGTATTTACATACGGTTTCTCCCACGAGAATATAATGTCTAGCATTCCTTCTCGTTTCGAAGTATGAGGCGTGCCTCCTTGTCATTCTCCCTGGCAAAAATCGATAAATGTTCCTGAATGGTGCATGCTTCTTTTGAAAAAGAGGAATTCTTCTCAGTTTATCCAGCGTTTCCTGATCTTCTGCATCTGTCTGGATAACATTAACTCTCACCTCTTTCTCAGGAATCGGATGTCTGGAAAGAACATCTGCTAGTAGGTTGTCTTTACCAGGAACATGAACTATCGTGGCATCAAATTGTTGCAAAAACATGGTCCATCTGGTCATCCTATCGCTTGACAAGTCTGACTTCAACAGGAATTCTAGTGCTTTGTGATCCGTTCTGATTATAATCTTGTGTCCCAGCAATAATTTCTTCCAATTTTGTAGAGCATTTATGACGGCTAAAACTTCAAGCTCCGTCGTGAAGTAATTCAGCTCGTGCGTGCGTAACTTCCTACTGCTGAATGAAATATAGTGAGGATTGCCATCTTGATCCTTCTGATATAAGACTGCACTAATACCAATTCGTGAAGCGTCCGTTTCTATGATGAATGTTCTTTCAAAATCTGGGTACTCCAGCTTGATGTTATCTCTGAGCATTTCCTTTGCTTGAATGAAGGCATTCTCAGCAGCTGCATCCCATTTCCATCTATTGTTTTTCTTTAGAAGCTCATGTAGTGGTGCCATGATCTCTGAATAACGTGGACAATGACTACTGAAAAACTGACAAAGACCCGCAAAAGCTCTGATGTCTTTGATTTTCTTGGGTTTTGGGAATTTCAATATCGCTTCAATCTTGTCTTCATTCGGGTGGTAACCAAATCTGTCTATAGTATGCCCAAGAAAGTTGATCTTTTCTTGAAAGAAATGGCATTTATTCAATTTCACCTTGATGTTTGCACTTCTGAGGTTATCAAATAGCTTCGTCAAATGCATGAAATGTTGCTCTGGTGTCTCTGAAGATATGATGATATCATCCACGTAGCAAATGGCAAATTGTTTCACTTCTTCACTCAACTTGTCATCCAAGGCTCTGATAAGTGCTGGACTTGAATTTACCAATCCATATGGTACTCTTTGGTATACATAACAGGTTTGATTGAACCTAAACCCTGTATAACATTTGCTGTCTTCTGTAAGCTCTATTTGATGAAATGCTGCAGTTAAATCAATCACTGAGAAACAGGTTTTATTCTTAAATCTCCTCAGTAGTTCTCTAATTTTTGGTGGCCTGTCGAATTCTTTCAGCAGAAGAGTATTTATGCCCCTGGCATCTAAACATAGTCTAAGACTACTATCTGCTTTCTTCACAACAGTGAGTGGATTTAAATAAGGAGTGGCTTGCTTTCTTATAATCCCGTCTTTTTCCATGCCTTTTATGAGCTCTGTCACTTCAGCTTGATACTTCTCCGGAATTGGATACAATTTCTTCTGAAAAGGTGTGTCATCAGCGAGCTTAATCTGATATTTATATCCTCTTATAATGCCTGGCTTGTTATCAAAAATGTCTGCCTACGTCGTAACCAATTCTTCTAATTTCTCCCTCTGATCTTCAAAATTCTCAATTTTTCTGCCATAGTGAGGTATTCCTTCTGCTTCAACTTCCATAACGATCTTCACAAGATTTTCTTCTGTAGTTTCGCCAATCAGACTACACTCATTCTCATCCTTCTTCGTATCCTCTGGTTGATGTTGGCCTTCATTAAATCTTATGACTCCATTTCGTAAATCGATCACAGCTCCAGTCTTTGTTATAAAATCTATGCCTAAAATAGCATCGAAATTTATCTGGCTCAAGACTATGAATATCTGCTCATATTTGTATTCATTTATAGAGAATTCCATTAGTGCTTGGACTTTACATTTCATGGTCTTGTCGTTAAATACGCCCCTGACTTTAATAGTTCAAACGGGCATTGCTATAAGTGAATTTCCATCTTTCAATCTGTGAAAACAATTCTCTGATAAAATTGATGCTGTCGCTCCCGTATCTAGTAGTGTTCTCAGGCATTCTCCTTCTGATATGATTTCTATAATCGGTAATCTCGCTACTCTATCTGTTTTCGTCTCTTCTCTTTCATACAGGAGATCTTCATTCGTGGCTTCATACAACTCATTGATCTGGATTTCATGTCTGGTTACGGTGCTGTTTTCTTCCTCCTTCACTTTTTGGAATTTGACGTTTTTTTGTACCCCTCCTGGGTCTTCATTCCTTCGATCTCTGCTTGTTCCAGGTTGAGATTATTGATTCTGGTTATGCTGTCCCTGATTTTGGTCTCTCGCGTTCCTTTCTCTGAGATTCCTTAGGTATTCTTGACTTTCTCTTTCCCTATCATCATAATACCTTCTTACATTCTTATTATTTCTCCAACCTTGATTTCGTTGATTTTGCTGTTGTTGCTGTCTCGAATAATTATTCGTGTTCCTCCAGTTCTGATATCCCCGATATCCATAATTATTCGTAGGGTTATTTCGATTATAATATCCCTCTCTGCGATAATCATTATTCCTGTTGTGGTAGCTATTTCTCCATCTTTGATTTTCATATGGTCTTCCTTCTCTAGGTCTCTGATAATCTGGTCGAAATCGATTTTGTCCATACATTCTTGATCTCGTTGGACCTACTCCATTTTTGTTCTCCTCCGTTTGCTGCATTTGATCGATGTGGATGGAGTGAATCTCTCTCGGTTCCTGATTTCTACCTCTCTGGTTTTGGTTTCCAGTTGAGTTGTTGGACACATTAGTCGTGTGATCCAGTCTCCTCAAAATTTCTGCCATTCCTTCTAAAGTTTTTACATTTGCCGAAATGAGGTGCCTCCTAACTTCCGTTGGTAACTGGCATGAAATAGCATGAACCAAGTCTTCTTCCGCCAAAGGAGGTTGCAAATACTGCAAGCGTGCTAATTGTTTCGTGAAGAAACTTGCGTATTTCGTTGGACTAGAATATGCATACTTCTTAGAGTAAATTTCGGCTCGTATGTCTTGTTGAAGTTCCTTGCTCCAAAATCGTTTCTGCAGAGCTATAGCGAATTCTTCAAATGTCTGATATGTGTACCTGAAAGCTCTGTGCCATACTAACGCTTCTGAATCCAAGTATTTTTCAACGACCCTCATATGTCTTTCACGAGGTATTCTATTGTCTTCTAAATACGACCTCATGTCTCTCAGAAATTCTACAGCAGTAATATTTCCTACTCCGCTGAATTTGTTCGGTTTCTCATCATTATTCTTGATCACGATAACATTGGCATTTGACCTACTCTGGTAAGGTTCAAAATCTCCTCCAAATTCCCCTATTTCTGTTTGAAATGGCTCTCGACTGAAGTTAAAATTGGACTTCGGAATCTGCTGTTGACTAATCTCGCTTTCCTTATCCTCTTCTATTTTGTCTGTCTTAGCCTCTAATCTCCTTATTTCTTCTTTCAATTTTTCATCTCTTGCTTGAAAAAATCTCGTCAAGTCCTTTCTGATGTCCTCCCTGACTTCAGCTCTTAACGTAGATGAAAATGTAGCATCCCCTATCGTAAATGACCTTAATTGCTGTTCTATTTCACTGGTTTCCTTATCCTGCTTTGATCGAATTTTCGCCAGTTCTATGCTTAACTCATCGACCGTACATTTAATTTTGTCAAATTCATTTGAGTTAGTTAAATCTGTTATATTAACAATATCTGTCAGCGTGGCTACGTTATTAATTTGTAATGTATCTATCCGCTTAGGCAGATCTTCCCGTACCTTACTAACATTTATATTGGAACATAACTCTATAGCTTTAATGTCATTTGCTAATTTATGATGTATTTCTGATACAATTTGAGTTGTGACTGTTACAACCTCCTCCTTCATGTCCGTAACTGCCTTTACAATGGAAGCATTTATATCCACATTTATACCCTCTTCAATCAGTTTACTTTGACCTTCCAACTTGACCTGTAATTCACCAACAGTGTCATTTAGATTGTCAAGTTGCTCCTTGAGTTTGTTCTGGGCCCCTGAAATGTGTACATGATGAGTATTATTCTCTTCCTTAATGGAGCTAATACTAGCCCGTAATTTCTGTTCTAGCTCTATCATGTGATTACTGTTAGCTAATTGGACTTCTACCACTTTTCCTGCCATGTCGGATCTTAAATTTCCTACTTCTGTCTTCGTAAGATTTATGTCCTGTTTGACTTGATCAAATGAAACTTTTAATTCTTCCTGTGCATTACCTGCCCTTTCTAAAATTCTCTGGGCCTTTTCCTGATTTTTCCTAGCTTCCTCATGTATTTTCCTAGCTTCTTCCTGAGCTTTGTCCTGATTCTTCCTAACCTCATCATGTATTTTCCTAACTTCCTCCTGTGCTTTTTCCTGATTTTTCCTGACCTCCTCTTGTGCTGCTCTTATTTCGGCTTGGATTTTTCTATCTTCTAATCTAGCCTGCTCCTGACTTAACCTGTCCTCCTCGCGAGCTTTTTCCTGAGCTAATCTCATCTCTGCTCTTATCCTATTTGCCTCTTCTAAAGCTAACTTGGCTTCTTCTCTTTCCTTCTCTCTAGCTAGTCTATCTTCCTTTCTGGCCTTCTCTAAAACTAACTTAGCTTCTTCCTGTGCTAATGTTATACTAGCCTTAGTAAGTGTTTGAGCAACTGATAACTCTGCCATGACTTCTGATTTTACAGTAGCTGCTGATTTCTGAATCTCGGCTTTCATCTGTTTAATGTTGTTGTGTGTCAATTGGAGGAGGGCTTCAAGGTCTTTGGTCAACGTACTTTGACCTTCCTTCATGGTTTCGAGCATCGTTCGAATGAACGTCATATCATTCGCTGACATAATTCTTCTTTCTTGAGAATAAGGGAAGTATCAACTACAAAAATTACCAGTGAATATCCAGATTGACCAACGCATGCATTTTATACCAGTGATGGAATATATAGAACATCTTAATCCTACTTACATCTATTTTAATCGCGAGTTATCTCGTATATCTTATCGTCCCATTTTACTGAACTGACATCGTTACATTCTATCATCTCATTTAACCTGTGTTTAACAACATGAATTTTACTTTTAAATTTAATATTACATGACAAATGTCGTTAGCTGGTTTTAAAAATATGCCTCACAACTGTAATGTACTCCACTAATCTGCTGATGTTGTGTTCATCTCAACAATCATTAAATTTGGGATCGGCATTTTTCTTTTCAAAACTAATATGACCTCACTCTCGAGTACTTCCAAACTTCTTCTCTCAAGTGCTCTTTCGAATGCTCTTTCGAATGCTTTTTCGAAGGCCCCACGGATGGGCACGCCATTTAAATAATAATCTATCTATATGCGCCCGAAGAAACCCATCAGTACTTATATCCACAGCTCTATAAAGGATTGCAGACATGTAAGTTACCCAGCTCACAAACTTACCATGCCTACTAAGTAAAATTGGGAATTTCAGGAACATACAGGATAAATATTATTCGTAAAGAAAATAGTACTACTAGACAAGGTACAAATTTCTACTATCATTTACATTTAGAGCAAATCGAGAAACTCCAATCTCGAGGGGTGATAAGGTCTAATCTATAGTGAGCGCCTGTATCTATACCTCGTAGTTCTATTTTCGACGATGACGATAATGAAAACGGTATCAGCTTAGATAAAAGTTGACTGAGTCGCTAAAAAGCGCCAGCCGTTTATTAATCTAAAAACAAGTATAAAAAACTGGCTTCCTCCCTGAATATTGTGTCTCCCTGACACTCCAACAAAAATAACTCCAAAAATAAATTTGCACGTGGCACTGATATAGTAAGGAAATGTGAAACGGCGTGATACTAAGTATAACCCTACTTTATACAGATCCGCTTCAACTCTGAACCGTAGTTCCATATATAATCAACTTTCTTAACAATCAAATACCAAACATACACCGCAACTATCGTGTTGAAAGTAATAAATACTCGTCTTAATCAATTGAACATAAGTGACAAACATTTAAGCTAAGCACTGTTCCTTTTTACCTTTTATCTATTTATCATGAAATACTGAAATAAGTTCTGAAATTCTTTACTGTGTTAACAATTTTCTGATAAACGTGAATACTAGAAGTGCACGGCATTAACCTTCGTTCTCACACTCCTCTTCCATAATTATACAACAATTACTTTCTCTCTTAAACACCCTGTACAGAATCTTCCTTTAATACACTCACATAACTTCACAATCATTGCGATCAATACTAGAAAAACTTAGAGACTCCTCAGCCTCCCTTCGTAAAAATGCGTAACTCCTTTACGTTTATATCTCCTTAATTTGCACGGTATTTCAACTATAAACTTCCACTTCAATACATATACTTCCTAACTTTAACATTCTTCTCTATCCTGATATAACATCGCCTCGTGCTTATAATTCCATTTCTGCAATACATCTCTGTACTTTCACTTTCTGATCACCCTGTGATTTAACTTTGTTAACTTTCTTTTTCACGTGTTTAAATTCAGCTTTACATTTTATTACAACTTTTCAAGAAATATCAGTAAATATTCATATTCTTAACAAAAGATATAAGTTTGACTTCCTTCCATGAATATATTTGTTTAACAAATTCATCTATGCCTTTTTTAATGCTCTAAATCTCATTAGACATATGTGTATAAGCTTTTCGTAATACTTTCGTTCATAATTAGTTGAAAATAAATTTCTGACACTCGAATCAACATCATGAGTTGTCGAAATATTCTTTACTCTTCGTGACATAACTTCTTAAATATGCTGTACTTAAATTTGCTCCAATAAACTTCTTTTTGTTTCATTTACAACTTTACTCCTTCTTTAGTTCGTTCAACGCTCTATTCCTTTTAAATAGTTCACTCTACATTCTTTTAAATAACTTGCTTTACATTCCTATAAACAATTCGTTTTACATTCCTTTAAACAATTCATTCTACATTCCATCGCTGCGATAAAACAGATTTAATTCGATTAAATCTAACGCAAATATGAAAAATACTACACGATTTTACTCTAGTATGACTTTAGTATTAATAGCATCATCATGCCAAAATTTCGTCCAAGTGACTGAAATTTTCAAGAACAAGACAAATAACTCCGAAGAAAAATACGAAAAATACTATTACAAGATCTGCACAAATTTAATTACTTTGACAAAATTATACGTTTGAAATAATGCTGTTGAAAAATGCAGTTGAAAAATACTGTTAAAATAATGCAGTTGGTCAATTGGATAATCACAGAACATAACTACAATTCTACATGATAAAAGACAATTTCTTCACTACCTTGAGTTGATTTCTGGTCTGGAGAATACCTGCGTCTCGCCTGCCAAACCAAACGTGTCGTGGATTCCATAGAATCGCCCACATCTATGAAGTTCGGTTTGTCTCGGAACCAGCTGGCCTCGTCTCCCAATAGAACAAGGTCGATGCTGTCTTCGGTGAATGACCTCGTCGTGAAACAGCTCGCTCCGCCAACACTCCGTTCCCCGTGCACTGCAAGTAGTCCGGCTTCGACTCTCCATTTCTTCAGAATAGACATCTGGTTTCTTCAGAATTGACATCGGGTTTCTTCAGAATTGACATCTGGTTTTTTCAGAATAGACATCTCGTCTCGGTTGAATACTGTCGTTTATGCAAGCGTTTTCGTAATTCAAGATGTGTTAGAACCCTTGTAGAAAAGTATAAGTTTTGTTCGGTGATGTTGCGCGTTATGTAGATATTTTGTTGCGCCTTTCATGTTAGTGAATTCTGGAATTCAACTGTACATCTTTGTAGTCTCCACTTCCCTATGCTTTAGCTTAGCACATGGTAATTCTCATTTCTCTGATAATATAATTAAGACTTCCCCGTTGCTGACTTCTAACTTGCATTTTTAATGTAATTTTCAAATATGCGTTCACACGTAGTAATACTGACTATCTTCTTGTCGAAATGTTTCAAGCTATGTGGAACAACTTTGCATAAGCACTGTAATATTTGGTTATACTGTTCCGTTCTGCTTTATAGATGTAGCTTGCTCCTAAGTTACAGTAAGTTCTGGAATTGCACTCTTCTTTGCTTCCAACTTTAATGAAACGTAACACTGTTATAAGAATACTCGTTTCTTCTCGAGGTCTTGACTCGATCAAATCTCAAATTGGAAAGAACTCTCTTGTCCGGTTCTCCACACTCCTCAAGTTCCCGTCTCTCTGCCTCCCCTCTCGTGGTGTGACGTAACTTCTACCACCTCTCCTCGCTTCAGTCCGCAGTTCGACCTTCGTCTCTTCCCCTCTTTCATGACGTAACTCTCGCTTCAAGTGGCGTGATGTCTCTCGTAATATGGACCTCCCACGTTCATATAATGGAATATATGTCCATCTTTAAATCATTCCTTCTTCCTTGCCTTTTATAATTGCATAAGATGTATAGTATTTCACTCATTTCCATACAGTTTTTCCCATGTTTCTCGAATTTTTTATAAATAAAAATTCTCATCCACTCTTTTATTTTTTCTGGGTCTTGGTTCGTATCCAGATCGGTTCTTCGGTAATGACCTTAAATAAATTCTGGCGCAGTACCTTCTGACAGGCCACGGCCGCTTCCTTCCACATCCTTACCCAGTTTCATTTACCATAATTAATTTCATCTCTCATTAACTCCTCTCGTCAGGTTGGCGTCAGGAAGGGTATCCGACCGTAAAAACCATCCGCCACAAAGATTTCCATCGCATCTCATCCCCAACCCCGTAGGAAAACGGGAATAATAAGGGGTAGACATACAATACCGGTGTATCAACAATTTCATGTGAGGTTTCCTCTATGTCAGATGTTACACATCATATGCGATTACTGTAAGGCTCGTAAAGTTTTTTATTATATGAAACAGAGGAACAAATAACTTCACAGGATGCAATAGATTTGAAGAGACTATTCCAGAAAAAAAGAACTTGATAATACATATTGACACTCAAGGGCATGTTAGATCGAAACACCACAGGTCACTAAACATAATGTATATTCAGTTTAGAGTTCTATGGGGGAAATACAACATTGAGTACAACCTTCTCCTTCTGATGTCATAATGATACTGTTTCAACAGCCATAACGGAATACGAAGTCAGTATATTCATAACTTCAGTATCATTGATGTCCTACAGTTTTTACAGTAATAATAGGGTCTAAGGATTCATCTAATAAATATGGTCACAAACAATTTTATTGTTTCTTGAGAGAATAAAGAATCTCTTGGTTACAGAATGAATGTTTTGACAATCTGAGGAAATCAAGTACTCGTAGCTGATGGTGTTGGTCTCATGGATATTGTATTATTATTGTTGCTTCCAGGCCCAAAGGAGAGCTGAAACTGTATGAGGATCACCAGGTACGTGGTCACTGCTCCTACGATCTGAAACATATTATACACAGTAAATGGAAGATAATATTGCCTTGTTGTAATATAAATCGTAAAAGTATACAGTAAGTTACATAGGTTATATCGTAAGTCATGAAACTGTTACAGCACGGGGAATCCACGATGTGCGTTGGAAACCTTGTGATCCATTCTACCAAATGCCAAAAACAGACCAAATTTGTGGACACGGGTCCCTTACAGAGGCAGGACATGTGGACCCAGAAATGATGGCCCATTCAATGGCTGTGCCTTATTAAGAAGCCATGAACGAAACATGAACAATATACGGGATGAATTCAAACTCCACCGACAACCCCTCGGAGTTTGCTGAGGGACGCCCTCCGATAGTTTTGGTGTGGAGGGTACGTGGTCTTCGGTGGTTTGTTACAGAATAATAATGTAATTATGATTTATTCGGTTTTGTTGTCCCCATCATCCTTGTTTATGTGGAAACACCTTCACTACAGAGAGAAATCCTGCAATATGCAATAAACAAACCCCTGAATAATGCAACAACCCTCCGACGACACACGCACACTTTTAACACTTATAGGTAGCTTTGGAGCCATTCTTCAGTGTTACCTTATTGATAATTGACATTGCAACTTTTCAGTCGGTCAACACAATATAATCCCACCATGCATATACCGGGAGAATCAGCTGCCCCTAATAATATTGTTTATGCAGCCCAGCTAACGCGTGCTGTCAGTAAGGTTGATATTTCTCTGCTTGCATCCCGTATGCTGCTACTAATGCACTGCAAGCAATACTGAATACTATTAATTTTCCCTGATATTAATGTGTAGTCACATCGAGGGAAAGCTACATTTTCAGTCGTAGTGAACTAGTTGGTTGGTTCCTCAGTTTAGGGGCTGCGACAACGCGGTCATGTAGCCTCGTGTACTTTGGGTGTGTGTAGAATCTGTCTGATAACCAGTGTTAATTGTGATGGCTGTATTAGTATGTGTATCTGTTTTCAATTCAAGTAAGAACTGCAAACATAGAATTTCAAGTAGTTCTTACTTTTGCCGCCAAACGCCACCGTCAGCGACTACTAGTTCAGAACCTGGTTACCAGACGCCACTGCAGTCGGCTCCCGGCGACGAACGTTGGAACCTAAGAGCGTTTGTCAAATATTTAACCTAACCTAATTTAGCTTCACACAAATGTAATTAGTGGATGGTTCTTTAACATGCCATAAGTCTATGACATGGGACCGCCGGCTTTACTTCTCCTCCGAAGGAAGGCATACTGAGGGATTTTAACGCTCTTAAAAATCCGACGACTTTAGCCGGGTTTGAACCCGCAATCTTGGGCATAGACGCTCAGCATGCTACCAACTACGCCACCGAAGCCGCCGTAGTGAACTAGATAGTCAACTAATCTTCCGGATGTGACGTCCAAAGCTGCTTATTTATTTATTTATTTATCGAATGGCTTTTAGTGCCGGGAGTGTCCGAGGACATGTTTGGATCGCCTGAGTCTGTAGCTGCTTCCAGCGGACACCCTTAGGGTGAGGTACAAGTTCCGTTCAATTTCAAGTAGTTCCAACTTTCGCTGCCAGATATCAATGATACCTAGTGGTGAACGTTGGAACTTCGATAGAGCGTTCCGTCGAAATGTAACCTAACAATTTAGCTTTACACAAGTTTAGTCTGTGAAAGGATCTTTTACGTGCCATAAATCTATGCCATGGGACCGCCGGCTTTACTTCCCCTCCGGAGGAAGACATACTGAAGGAATTTTAACACTCTTAAAAATCCGACGACTTCGACCGGGTTTGAACCCGCTATGTTGGGAACAGCTGTTCAGCATGCTACCGACTACGCCGCCGTAGCTGCTGAACCCATATCCATCAAGTCTGTAGTAGCTAGTGAACGAAAGTGCTTGCTTGAGAATTATAGGTGTGTGGCACTAGAATGTAAACCGTGTGCGTTTCAGAACACAAGTCTATGAAGGAGGCCATGCTTCAAGCACACATGTCCCAAAGCTTCGTAGTGCATATCACATAGCGAGTAGTTGCTAGCAGCTATGTAATAGTTATCAACTCTTGAGCTTTGGGACACAGCCTTAAATACAGAATGCAGGATATGCTTGTAATGCTTTAGTACAGGCCGATTGCCCTTGATCTTGAAACCTGCGGGTGAGCCTGTACACAGTCACTCCCTCACCCTATCGCTTCACATTTGTCACCACCGATCTGATGTAATGGAATTCCAGACTTGAGCACGTGGCGACACCGACATGCAGACAGTACAATCAACTTCGAAGTATTGTGTGACGCGGAAGTACACGTTATGTATTTACGAACAGAACGTCATTATATTTGCCAATGATTGTACTTCAGTAGGAGTGTGAAACAGC
Organism: Meconema thalassinum; assembly: GCA_946902985.2. NCBI lineage: Eukaryota > Metazoa > Arthropoda > Insecta > Orthoptera > Tettigoniidae > Meconema > Meconema thalassinum. Next base: position 187,192,416 of record OX336393.1, read on the forward strand.
TTTGTCAATCATCGGACCACTTGGGGCAGCCGATAACAACACAGGTACTGCAGTAACTCGCCTCCAGGCTTCCATTAAGATTTTTCACTCGTCTAAAACAAATGTCCGGCCTGTACCATACGGGATGCAGCAGAGAAATATCGACCTTCCTGATAACAACGTCAGTTGGGCTGCATAAAACAATATTATTAGGGGCAGCTGATTCACCTGGTATAATAGTACATTATGCAACGAGCCTATAATGGCTAAAATTAAGACACGAGTATTTTTTATAAAACGAGCGTATGCGAGTTTTATAATTTCCATACGAGTGTCTTAATTACCATTATAGGCGAGTTGCATACGACTGTTTATGTTCGACGATAATTACAACTTTATTATATGTTTTAACATAAATATTCATAAATATCTGTTGAGATTGTCACTAGAATTTTGTGATCGGGTGCTGCGCAGGGTAGGATATCTCTGATGTCCAAGCTCACTGACCGACCGACGCATGCGCTCTGTGAGCTTCAATGCCGTATGTGCAGATTGAGCATCAGTATTCAGTAAAAATGTCACCGAACTCGTTTGAAAACAACCCGCTGTGTAGAAATTGGATTTAAGGATATTAAGGTACAGTGTCTCATATTCACCAGTTTATTTACGAGAACATTATGGACGGTGCACTTTCGGTAATTTATATAGACATGTTGGATTTTGAGCGCACGGGAGAAGGTATCGTTACCTAATTGGTCAATGAACGAGCTCTGATTGGCTGGAGAAACTGTATCATAATGAAAAAGAGTGTTATAATGACCATCATTATGATACAGTTTCCTGACACATAATAGTGGGGGTCGAACATAAATATATTTAATCGCATGTAAATCTTTTCAGGTTATTTTGTCGCATGTTCCAGTAACTGGAATTATATTGTTGGGAACGATAGTTGCAGTAACAATTGTCTTGACTGACACAGTCAGTGTGCGACCGGCCGTGCCTCAAAATGGCTGTTAGTAGTGATGGGTAAATTCCCGGGAACTTAGACATCGGGAATATTCACAGGAATATTTTCCCAAAAATACCCGGCAGTCACAATTGTTAAAATTCAGTGAGGATTTTTAAACTGGTAGAAAATGAAACCTCTAAATATCCTTTTTCACATTTAAAATACAGAACATCAACATTTGTTAAGACAGTTCTTCTGGTAACACTTCGGGTGTGATGAACCAAGTACAAAACTACTTAAATTAGCCAAAATACCTTGTGTAATGATGAACTGGAAGCGATGTCCTAATGTATGATTTCTCCTCCACTGTCTATAACCCACCCACTATATCCTTTTTTGACACTACTTATATAGTGAAATTTCAGTTGTGTCGGCCATTACGGGCGTGAATTATTGGATAAATAGAATGTTGCCAACCCCATGCATACGGTACCGTGTGGTGTTTGTTTTATGCTGGTAACAGTGAAATGCCGTCTCGGTAACATATGAACGCACCAAATGCGCCTCTTTCAATAGCATTTATTTATTTATGTATTTATTTATTTATTTATTTATTTATTTAATTATCGTATGGCTTTTAATGCCGGGAGTGTCCGAGGACATGTTCGGCTCTCCTGAGTCTGTAGGTGCTTCCAACGGACATCCTTAGGGTGAGCTACACGTTCCATTCAAATTCAAGTAGTTCCAACTTTCGCTACCTGATATCAATGACACCTAGTGGTGAACTTTGGAACTTTGATAGAGCGTTCCGACGAAATCTAACCTAACAATTTAGCTTCACACAAGTTTAGTCTGTGGAAGGATCTTTTACAAGCCATAAATCTATGACATGGGACCGCCGGCATTACTTTCCCTCCGAAGGAAGGCATACTGAAGGATTTTTCACGCTCTTAAAAAATCCGATGACTTCGGCCGGGTTTGAACCCGCTATCTTGGGCACAGCAGTTCAGCATGCTAGCAACTACGCCACCGAAGCCGTTATTTTCAGTAGCAGTTGATCAACGACGAGCCATGACAATTGCCGTCGTTGAACGAACAATTAATAACGACTAAAGACACATAATTTAGCACATATTTCAATTGGTAATGACTCCAGGAATATCAAATAAGGTATGAAAGTGACATACTGTATATTAGCTGAGTGCAAGTGTAGGACCCTGGTTCATCACTCCTGAAGAATTACTATTCTTTTGCAAGCTTTTCAGCCAGTCAACAAGAGTGTGTCCAAATTAGGTTTGGCGGGGAGTTACATTAATTTCCTAGTGTCAGGAATAGATTACATGAATTATTTATAAACGTAATAAAACACGTGTTTAGAAATTATCGTTTATTTATTTAATCGAGCCAGAAACATATATTAAGAAACAACCAAAGATAACAGAAAAAAGGAAAACAAGACAACTAAAATTACAAAAAAGGGTTAAAATCAAGAACGGGTATCATAAACATTGTAATTTCTGATAAACATTAAGTTGTGCCACACACAAATACGAATTTAATTAAATTAGATTTGACCTGACCCGTATGCTTCTGTGGTAGCATGAATTACATTATGGGGAGTGCATGTAGTTGGACACAACCTGCAGACAAGAAGATGGCTCATTGTCTGTTCTTCACCGCAATTACAGAGTGTAGAGTCACAGGCAAATCCCCACTTTTGCATGTTGCTCTTTGTTCTTCCGACTCCTGAGCGCAACCTGTTCAGTGTCTTCCATGTAGGCCAACTTTCTTGGTGACCTGGAGGGAGGCTCTCAGAAGGTATCATCCATCCTGCGAGGTGCCTGGATCTGGAACGCCATGAGTCCACTCTGAAGTTCATCGGTGATTCACAAGGCTTTCTGTTGAATAGAGAAAACTTTTCCTTGACTTGAGCCTTTGTGTTGCTGGTTGATACCCATATAAAGTATGGGTTGTCAGATTCAGTGCTTTAGATTTCTCCAGTCTGGATGCACACTCACGACGAATAGCTGGAGGAGGTATACCTGCTAGAAAGTAGAGTTTGTCAAGTGGTGTAGATCTCAAGCAGTCAGTAATTAGTCTACAGGTCTCATTTAAGGCGACATCCACTTGATTAGCATGGCTAGATCGACACCAAACAGGGCAGGCGTATTCTACAGATGAACAACAAAGGGCTATTGCTGAAGTTCTTAAGATATGAGGATGCGTCCCCCAGGCTGTACCCGATAATTTTCGTAGAATGTTATTGTTGTTGGAGATGCTATATTGCCTTTTGATTCAACATAATTCATGTTTAGTTACGAAGGGCATTCAATATATAATGCAACACATTTCTTTCCTCTGCCAATTTATATTTTAAAAAATTGAAATTTTGTTTGGGACATCTTTGAATATTCCCGCTTCGTCTCGTTGAGTTTCATTACTTTCCGATTGGTGGCAGCACTATAAATAGCCTTGAAAATGGCGTCTGTAACTGAGGTGCGTTCTAATCAGAGAGCAAACACGATCGAAGCAGGCAGGCAGGCATGCAGCAATGCTGGAAGGGCTGCCTATCTTTTGGCGGAAAACCAGGGCATCACATATACAGGGTCTTTCATATAAAGTAGGAACGCCAAGCGGCGGGTTTGTTGTCCGCTAGTGTGGTGGCCTTGACCGAGCTTGTGGTGAGCCGTGGCCCCCTGCTCTAAGCGTGTGTACAATCCTCTATGAAATATTACCTTATAAAAGTTGCTGGAAGTGTCGTCCTTCCTGGGTTATACAGGCATTGTATCTGGTAACCACATTTTGGCTGACGCGAGTGAGTCATGCCACAGTATTTTTTCTGTTTTTTTATTTTGTGTTTTTTATTGAGCACTGAACCAGTAGTGTCAAAGTTATTTACAATTACGTGAATCTGTGCTAGTGAATGTGGCACTTCATCAAGAAATTGCTGAACAAATGCATCACGTACCCGCCGAGCCGAATCGTAATTAAAATAAATTTTACATACAAAAATACGATGTTGCAATGATAACTGTCTCAACATGTTAGCAGCTGAGGTTAACTGGCGACTGACAACACCTGCACGCTTATTGCAAGGTCAAGTTTGAACTATGCGCGTGCTTTCAATACTACAGCAGGGGGCCGTGGCGCGTCATAAGCTCGGTCAAGCCGGCTTCAGCAGCGAATGACAAAACCGCCGCTCGCCGTTCTTACTTTATATGAAAGACCCTGTATTCTTAGGCGCTTGAAGAATGTCGACGGAGACCAGTTGGAGTATTCAAAGCTTTGTTCCCGTTGGGTTCCTCGACATCTAACGGAAGACCATAAAGAGCAAAGCAGAAACATCCGTGTGGAATTTCTAGCTCGCTATTAGGCTGAAGGCGACAATTTCTTGTCAAACATTGTCACAGGTGATGAAACATGGATTCATCACTTCGAATCGGAAACAAAACGGCAATCCATGGAGTGGCGCCACACCAACTCTCCCACGAAGAGAAAGTTCAAAACCGTACCCTCAGCTGGTAAAGTCATGGCTACTGTTTTCTGGGAGTCTGAAGGAGTTATTCTGTTCGTTGGCTCCGACATCGACCAGTAGAGTGGTACCATGCAGGCATACAGGCCTTCACATTACGGTGGCGTAAGGCCATAGTATTGAAAGGAGACCATGCTGAAAAATAGGGTATTGTACCAAAGGATTGGGGAATAACAGGGTGTATTTTAATCCTCAATAAAACCAACCTGCTGTTAGAAAACAAATGTGTAGTATTATATATTGAACGCCCCGTGCTTAGTTATTGTAGTTTAAAGGATCGAAACAGCGAAGTCGTCTCATAAAATTTAAATGTATTGCAGGCGAATGAGCTCGATAAGGTTTACAAATCTATGCATCTAAGCAAAACCTATTTACAGATACTAATCTCTTCTTACACCTTCCTACATGGTATCTGTCGCATTGTTCCTCGCACTTGCAGTCATCACTAGGGTTATGAAATTGTTTAATTTCACAAACTTTATGATGGGACCCGTATACTGCGTAACGTATCATTAAATGTCTTAGTTCATAATTTGCCTTCATCCTGTCGTCCGTTAACATTGCACCAGTTGAATAAACCTCATTCCAAATGTCGTTCCTCTTACTTCTTAGAATTTTAAATGCGTAATCATAAGCGTGTGTACTTGGCTGATACAATTGATTCGAACATTCTCAATGAAAAATCTCCCCTTCAGCAGCCCATAGGTCAGTCTCGATGGCGATGTTAACCCCACACCTAGGACTCTTTTCATGAAACGAGTCTTTACTTTTCCAGCTTGTTTAAGTCACCGATACTGAGGTTTTCCTAGATTAAGTCAAATCCATATGTTGCTATAGTGAACATAACACATCTGAATAAAGACATTGCCGTTTCTGTTGTTAGTCTTTGAAGGTCGAAAGGCTGTAGATTGTTTTTATTGGTGCGACTACAGCGAGGTCATTTGACCCTAACTTATGTTTGATATTTTGTTGGAGATTTAATTGGTTCTTTCTTCTTTGTCACAAATTGTTACCATCATTACCATCATTACCTGTTGTTGTTGTTGTTGATTCTTTTAGGGGCTTTATGACATCGTGGTTTAAAGTGACGAAGCTTGTAGTTTTACGTGACCGTTAATGTTGTGATCATGTGCCAAGGGAACGTAGCCCCATGTACTTGGGTGTGTGTAGAATTTGTCTGATAACTTGTGTCACTGTGATGTCGGTACTAGTGTGTGTATTTGTAATTGAGGTAGAATTTGGGTAGGAAGTGATCGTGGTTTTAAGTGAGGTACCATCCCAGTATTTGCCTGGAGTATAAGTGCGAAACCACGGAAAACCACTTCCAGATGGCTGAGGTAGGAATCAAACCTTCCTCTTCTCAGTTTTGCCTCACGAGGCTGAGTGTACCCCATTCCGGCCCTCAGACCAGAATTAAATTTCTTGGCACAGCTGGGAATAGAACCCAGGCCTCCGAGGTGGCAGCCAAGAATGCTAGTCACTACCAATATTACCTTCTAATCTTCACTAATACTCTTTATGCTTAAGTAGTTTATGCATAACTTCTTATATAATGGTATTTATATTACGAATCTTTAAATATTTGGCATTACTTAGAAGGCAAATACCGAGGACCGCTCAAAGAGCGGGTATTTCTGTTAGTAATAGTAACAATGATATTATATTTACCGAGTAAAGTAAAGTGAAGTCAAGCGGGAAGAAGCCGCAGGCTGTGAACTGGACCTTGCGGTGAAGTAGTTGTAGCGAGAAGACTTGGAGCTGAAAACATTAGTTATTGTACTATAGGAGCTGAACACATCAATGTTATATAGTACTGTAGTACAGGAACTGAAAACATGGTGGCATATAGTACTGTATAAGCTGAAACCATCAGCGTTACCGCATTGAGCATTGCAAGAGCTAAAAACATGATAGTTATGTAGTACAATTGGTATTATGTTTAAGTCGGTAAACACAATGCAATCGCAATTATTGGGCCATGAAAAAAAAACCTAAAAAATTACGTTTGATTAAAATACACATATATATATATATTGGACTAGAAAACTAAGGAATGACATGTTTCGCTCTTCAAGCGAGCATCAACAGATCTAAATACACACAAGACAAAATATCTCTACAAAACACTACCAAACCCACAATTACAGTCATTGACGGACACTGCCCTCCAAAAACAAAACAACAATCATAAAACTTATAAAGTGTAGTAACTATTATTGGTAAAATACTATAGCATTAAATAATTATGTAGTCCAAAAAAGTATATTTTAATCCCACGTAATTATATAGTAGCCTACTGTAAGAGCTGAAAACATCAGAATTGTATAATGCTATTAGAGCTGAAAACATTTGAGTTATATAATACTATTAGAGCTGAAAGCATCGGTTATATGATATTATAGGAGCTGAAGACGTCAGAGTTATTTGTTACTGTATGATCTGAAAACATCAGCATGGTATAATAATGTTCCAGCTTTGGGGCATAATTGTCTCTGGTGTCATCCGCAAGAACACGGTCTTCTCTATGGCACTCAGTAAATCACCACTCGGCGCCCATTTAATTAAGACTTCACAATAAGCCCTGGTCGACTTAGCAACCTGCGGTGATAACAGGAGAGACTGTTTCCAATCCCGACTGTGATATCAGCAGATATGACCGCTAAAAAGTAAGCTATTATTTAATGCTATTTACATAATATAAGACTATTTTATTTGAAAACATCAGAGGTTATTATACTGCTAGAGCTAACATAATATTATAGTGAGGTATGTAACACTGATCAATTTTATTTTTGTAGAGTTTTAGAATCCGAAACATATCCTCCCGACAATACCACCAACTCTGATTGGGAGCAATCAACTGGGGGCGCCATCCAACCTACCTGGCGATAGTAGGCATTGTCCGGGGTCGCTGTACCTCACGGAAACAATTGAACGTTTAAAAACAAAAATAATAATAAAATGGAAAAACATAATAAAACGAACCCGATCAGTTACGACTCAACGATATGCGGCCATTCAGGGACTTGCATTGTCTGGTTGATCCTACTACCAAAAATAAATAAATAAATAAATAAATAAATAAATAAATAAATAAATAAATAAATAAATAAACTGTGCAGTTACCAATAATGGGCTCATTCTTTGGTCGAGTGACTACAAAACGTATGCATAACAGTCTGCTCCTTACCCAGCATTTGAAATTCGTTGTTTTTCAGTACAGTCCGTATGTTCACACCTTGTGCTTATAACTATTTCATGTACACCCTCTGTCTAAAAAGTTCGGTGAATGGGTCTTTATTACGAACGGATTGTTGGCTTACCTGAAACAGCCGTTACTGTCCTTCGAAGTTATCCCCGTGGATGGTTATGCACATCAGAGAACGACTGTACAAGTCCTGGCATAGTCTTCCTGAGGGATAATCTTCAGTTGGGTCGTCACATTATGTTGGATGTCCGAAAAGTCCGAAAACCTCTCGCCCTTCAGGGCTTTTCGGCGACCCTGGACCCCGATACTCCATATTTTGACGCTTGCCTTCGAGGTCGTACCTCAGGCACCAGGTCTCGTCACCCGTGACGATGGTTTCAGGACCATTTCATTTCACGGAACATTCACCCTTCTCACTGCCACCCGTCGAACAGGTGTGCACGTTAGGTTGCATAAATTCACCCTTCTCAGTGCCGCCCGTCTATCAGATGTGCAAGGCAGGTTGCATAAATTCACGCTTCTCTCTTGCTTTCAATTTAGAGTCTTGACGACCCAAACTGAAGGCTATTCCTAAATAAGACTATGCCAGGAGTTTTCAGGACTTGTTCAGTCATTATCACAAGTGCATAACCATCCACGGGGATGACTTGGAAGGACAGTAACGGCTGTTTCAGGTAAGCCAACAATCCGTCCGTAATATAGCCCATTCACCGAACTTTTCAGACAGAGGGTGTAATACGCTTTCTTGTGATGGTAGTTACTTCGTGCTTGTTCCAATTATCTCCGCCTTGCAATAATAACAACAAAAACAGCAATCAATAATAATTAACAAATCCGTACCTTGTAAACTGAATTGTACCATAATTATGAGAAATTAAAGATAATAATAATAATAATTAGTAATATCACAAAATGAGTTTTTTCAGCTATTAAGCCGAGTTGTGTACATGAAGTATTAGCCATCAAGAAAATAAACAGAGAGAAAATGACTGCCACAACCACGACTCGAACCTGATTAGGTGTTTAGACTGTCGTTAAAAATACAAATTTCAATAATAATAATAATAAATAATAATAATAATAATGTTAATAATAAAACATATCCGTTAATAAAGCTTACATAGTCGAAGAAAGAATAACTGAATTTGAGAACTGTCTATATACTGACCTCGTGCCTGACGTAAGGGTCACTCGTACTGCTCAGCAGGTTATGCACCAGTACGGCTGTTTTATTGGCCTGGAAGTTCCATAAACACATTAGGCGACATACAGTACATCATGGAAATCAATGACAGAAATATAGATGAATACATATTATGTTAGTAACAACATTTTACAAACTCAGGGTGGTGAATTAAATATGATTATGTTAAGACTATTTTAATTCTTCAATACGAACTCAAGCAGTCTTAGTTATACTACAGTACGTGAAGTTGGTATGACTGACTAGAACTCGAATGTGAGCCTTCTGCAATGTTCCCTTTGTACTACAAGGGTCCATACGCAAGGATAGCTCATTTCAGTGGATATAAAAAGAAATGTCATTGTTCTGCTGAAATATATTCATCTCCCTTGTGTTGAGTTCATTGAAGATTATGTTTCAGTGTATCCAAATACAGTATATCCAGGCTAAGTCTCCTTTGACGAACGTCAAGTACTCTACGCTTGTGGTACTGATGGACCCTCCTCCTGCACCTTCCATACTTCGTGATTGATTTGAAATGAACGAAAATCCACATCCTTCTTCCAGTCTCCGACCGGGTCAGGATTGGAATGAATGAAGCCCCCATCTAGTGGCGGGGATATGAACTGTGCCGGCTGCCGAAGCCTGTCGCACTCCTCTGGGGCAATGATTAAATGGATGACAGATGAAATGAAATGATAGTGAAGAGTGTTGCTGGAATGAAATTTTGACAGGGAAAACTGGAGTAACTGGAGAATAACCTGTCTGCCTCCGTTTTGTCCAGCACAGATCTCACATGGAGTGACCGGAATTTGAACCACGGACCCAGCGGTGAGAGGCCGGCGTGCTGCAGCCTAAACCACGGAGGCTCTCTTTGATTGATTTATGGTAAAATAATAATAATAATAAAATAATATAATAATAATAATAATAATTTTAACAACAACATTTAACTGTAGCTAGCCTCCGTGGGTTAGGCGGCAGCACGCCGGCCTCTCACCACTGGGTTCGTGGTTCAAATCCCGGTCACTCCATGTGAGATCTGTGCTGGACAAAACGGAGGCAGACAGGTTTTTCTCCGGGTACTCCGGTTTTCCCTGTCAAAATTTCATTCCAGCAACACTCTCCACTATCATTTCATTTCATCTGTCATTCATTTAATCATTGCCCCAGAGGAGTGCGTCAGGCCTCGGCAGCCGGCACAGTTCATATCCTCGCCGCTAGATGGGGGCTTCATTCATTCCATTCCTGACCCGGTCGGAGACTGGAAGCAGGCTGTGGATTTTCATTTTCATTTAACTGTAGCTGAATGAATACACGCATTTTAAATAAAATTTATATAATTGGTTTCTGTGCAAAGCCAGATTTTTTACACACATCCTAACTTTCAAAACTCTTTTTCTCAAAACTACATTTTTGGATTTAGTGCTGTTTCATTGTAAGGTCACGACATCTGTTAATTACGCATTATTATTTCATTTTCATGTGCACAATTGAAACAATATTTTTCATTTCTTTTTCCAGAAGATATCTTACAGAAAAACTAATTAAAGGCCTACTGGTCTGAGTGGTGTAATGAGACCAAACCTTGAAACAATGAGCATTATCCGTGGAAAAAAAATATAATGCTATGGTGTTGGAGAACCAAAACATAGGATTATAGATAGCTTACGTTTCTTGTTTCGTCTATTCGCATCAAAAGTATCGAGCACGCTCCAACACTCTTATGCCGTCAACATTCACCAAAACCATAATATTTATCAATCAATATAAACTAAACCCTTTTATTTACATTTTGGATAGTTACATGGCACAAACGCTGAGTACGAGTATATATGGATTGCAACGCACCCAAGGACGAGCTTATACAGGATTGCAGTCTCTCAGTTTCACATAATTGATTACTTTGTCGTTAGTGTAGAGATAAAATTCTGAAACTTGACATATACACAACAATCATATGTGATTAACACATATTAAAATTTGGTTGCTGTAGCACAATGGAGATGAGAGTTGCGAATCTTTTAATTCGACGTTTCCCTCGAAACCCGCCAAAAACCGGTATTATATACGAGGCACGTCCAGAAAGTATGTTCCGTTTGGTAATAAAATTAAATTGTGTACAGATACAGAACAATTATTTATTGCACAACATTCTACACCTCTTAAACTAATTTTCCACATAACTGCCGAACTTTTGCAGGCATTTGTCATAGCGTGGCACACGTTTTTGGATACCTTCTTCATAGAAGTTTGCCGACGACCGTAAACGAGAGTGAAGACTCCCCTGTAAGATATCCTACCGTTTGGCCACCACTGTTAGGCAAATTGCGTGCTTACCAGGAGATCTGCGTATGTTTAGGAGTTCTCCTGACCAAATACGCAATTTGCCTAACAGTGGTGGCCAAACGGCAGGATATCTTACAGGGAAGTCTTCACTCTCGTTTACGGTCGTCGGCAAACTTCTATGAAGAAGGTATCCAAAAACTTGTGCCACGCTATGACAAATGCCTGCAAAATTTCGGCAGTTATGTGGAAAAGTAGTTTATGAGGTGTAGAATGTTGTGCAATAAATAATTTTTCTGTATCTGTACACAATTTAATTTTATTACCAAACGGAACTTACTTTCTGGACGTGCCTCGTACATTATACCTGCCATAAGATATATTAAAATGTGTTTCTAAAAGTTAGCTTATCATCAATCAACGTAAAAATAAACAAGGGATATTATGATGTTACTTGCTTTTCCGTAAGTCTTTTAGTTATTTTGCTATTCATCTCCAATTCGAGGGCACATAATTTTTGCGCAGACATTAGGTGTCGAAATATTGTCGCTGCAACACGTTTCAATGATTGAGAAGTGTTTGTATTTGTTCAAATGGTAACTAGTAAGTGTTGGAAATGTGTCCACGTTAAACTATGTTTATGAAAAGATTTGAGGCTACACGTGCTCAAAATCTCTGGCCAGATACATTTAAAACCTGCTATGTACTTACCTGACGTTCCACGGAGTAGCAGCCGGACACCATGAGGATAATGAACATTACATGAGAGGAAACCCAGTAGAACCCAACAACATCCCACAGAACGCTATCAACGAACCACGGTCTCTGCTTCAGTACCCGCAGCAACACAAAATATAAGGACATCGTGATGGATATATACGATACTAATGTGACAGTTAGAATCTTAATTCCGAAAACACCATTTAGCAATTTGGCAACATCACAGAGTTTATCATGCTGTCTGCTTATTGCCTGCACTTGTTCAGCATCCTTCATCAAGATTTCTTCTTGTGAGTTATCTTTTCCCAGTCGCTCACCAGACAATGGACACATCTGACTATTGAGATTGATAAAATGATTTTCGAGAAGGAATGTAAAAGTGCTGAACTCTAAGATGGTGATCAGTAAAGTACTCGATAGAAGGAAGTCTTGGAAAACATGAAAGAAGAAATCTTGCGTTATCGAACGGAATATTGCAATGGCAGCGATGATATTGTGTATAATGATGATAGCAGATCCTACAAATAGATGCGTTAAGATTCTACGATTGAGGGTCGTGTATACTCGAGAAGGGTTCTGTAAGGTTGGAGTGAGCATATTCATTTGGACGAATAAGTTCGAGACCTGTGTGTTTTTAATTGAACTTATTATATTCAGCAGAGGAATAGCCAACGCAAATGTAATATTTATAAATTTTCCTACAAAATTAAATAAAGGCGATGCTGAAAAGGTATTGTAAAATTCGGTGAAGAACGATGCAACGATAATAGCCGTAGTTGTAACAAAGAATAGGACACTGTAGATAGACACAAATGTCGATGTTTTTAAAAAGGTGTGGTCGGCCTTGGTTATCAGAATCCATCGCGATTGGCCTAACGCAATAGAGACGCAATGCAGAGGACTGATGGCTGTAAATAGGTCTTCACCCATGACGTGACGCCAGGCAACTGACAGCAAGAGTATCGGTTACCTGAGTGCTCATCTCGTAATGGCTACATCACGCACGTTGTACAATGAGATGGACTTGTCACACTGACAGGCACCTAGGCCAGGGGTCTCCAAACTATGGCCCGCGGGCCAACACCGCCCCTCGAGCACCGCCAATCCGGCCCACCATAGCTTATTTTGATTAGGCTATTGTAAAATTTACAATGTAAGTAAACCATACAATTATAATCAGATGTTTTTATTAACGACCAATTAAGAAACACAATATAATAACTGGCATACATAATGGAATTGAACATTTTAACTGCAATTAATGGCCATAGATTTATCCTAAAAACTTAACATATGTGAAATAGGTAGGCCCTAATTCACATAATTATTTTATTCATTATTATTATTATTATTATTATTAAATAATAAGGTAAATGGCGGCTTCGGTGGCGTACTTGGTAGCATGCTGAGCTTCTATGCCAAAGGTCGCGGGTTCAAACCCAGCCGAAGTCGTCGGATTTTTAAGAGCGTTGAAAATCCCTCAGTATGCCTTCCTTCGGAGGGGAAGTAAAGCTGGCGGTCCCATGTCATAGATTTATGGCATGAAAAAGAACCTTCCACTAACTACACTTGTGTGAAGCCGAAATTTGTTGGTTAGAATTGATAACGCTCTAGGCCTATTAGTTCCAACATTCGCCACCAGGTGCTGACTGCGATGCCATCTAGTATCCAAGTACGCAAGCTAGGTGTCGTGGACGGTAGCATTTGGTAGCAAAAGTAGGAACCACTTGAAATTATTGTGGGCAGTCCTTACTTGAATTAAAACAGATAACACACACTAATGCAGTCATAACAATTAACACCAGTTATCAGACAGTTTCTACTCACACCCAAAGTACACGGGGCTACATGACCCCGTTGTCGCAGCCCATAAACTGAGGAACCAACCAACCAATGAGGTATATGCAGCTGTAACTTTCCACTGACAATTCTTTGCAGTTGTGAAACTAGTTTACTAGTGGAAATTATCAGCAGCGACTTCAAATGCTCATCAGTTAATTTGCATCTTTCCACACAGATAGTAAAGTAGTGCGGAGAGCTGAAAAGCAACTGATCAAACTGTGTGAGTGGACGACTCTTATACAATTCCAGCAATGATGACTTTACATATATTTCTTTTAAAATATCGCTATGCTGCAAATCACCACCGCGCACTGTCCTATAGATAGGCTATCTCACTCGCCGGCCAGTCCCGAAACGAAACTTTGGACGTATTCAGAACTATGGTTAGAAACGCTCCATCAAGTTCCAAAGGTCACCGCTAGGTGTCAGTGACAGTGGCATCTGGTAGACAAAGTTGGAACTAATTAAGTACAAGTTTTTCGGGCTTGTAGCCGTGGTCTAGACATGATATCTCCCGACGTTTCACCGGAAACTGCGTCCGGCATTATCAAGGGTTCCGCTCCTTTCCTTGGTCAGCAGTGGAATGAGGAGGAATTTCGGCTCAGCACATGCTCACCGTATATACGCCCATTATTTCAAGCCTCTTCCTCATTCCACTGCTGACCAAGGAAAGGAGCGGAACCCTTGATAATGCCGGACGCAGTTTCCGGTGAAACGTCGAGAGATATCCTGTCTGGACCACGGTCTACAAGCCCGAAAAACTTGTACTTAATTATTAACGCCGGCCGTGAAAGCCTACTGTCGACCAAAATATTATGTGTACTCGAGTTTGAAGGTTGTTTGTGAAGTAGCCAATAGACCTACATAAAATCCAATAACATGATCATTTTCGTCGTTCTATTTTACGTTAGTTAATGTAGGGTGGAGTTTAAAATTTATATTTTAATATTTTTTATCGCAGTTGGAACACAAAAAGTGCCCGTTTTTTAAGCGTGTTTCAACCATGCGTCACATTTAAGAATTATTATCTCACAAACCCGTCATCAGATCGAATCCAAATTTTAACACACTATACATTGGAATGTTTTATAACTGGTTTATTGATTTCAAAATTCTGGGTGTTCAAGAACGAAAGTTGTTATCATTTTTGTAAGGTAACTTTTTCTCGGCTCGGAGTCGTTGGAAAATGTAGTTCTTGGTTGCGTTGTAATCCTTATAGATCAAAAAGTTATGCTGTATGACTGTGAAATACGTACATTAATTCACTTATTGTATATCGGTTTGTATTTGTATGGGGAATTAAGACATGGTTCACCAGTTAGCCGCTTCGGTGAAAGCGGTACAGCGTTGCCAAAGTGGGCTCCATCACGCTTCATGGCACGCCTCGCTCGGTAGTGATGGGCTCCATATCAGCAACGCTGTACAGCATTTTCTGGAGCGGCTAACTGGTGAACCATGGCTTAATTCCTCGTACAAATACAAACCGATATAAAATAAGTGAATTAATTTACGTATTTCACAGTCATACGGCATAACTTTTTGATCTATAAGGATTACAACGCAACCAAGAACTATCTTTTCCAACGACCCCGAGCCGAGAAAATGTTACCTTACAAAAATGATAACAACTTTCGTTCTTGAGCACACAAAATTTTGAAATTAATAAACCAGTTATACAACATTCCAATGTATATTGTGTTAAAATTTGGATTCGATCTGATGATGGTTTTGTGAGATAATAATTCTTAAATGTGACGCATGGTCGAAACACGCTTAAAAACGGACACTTTTTGTGTTTCAACTGCGATAAAAAATATTAAAATATAAATTAAAAATTCCAAACCTACATGATCTAACGTAAAATAGAACGACGAAAATTATGATGTTATTGGATTTTATGTAGGTCTATTGGTTACTTCACAAGTAACCTTCAAACTCGAGTGCACATAATATTTTGGTCGACAGTAAGCTGTTATAAAAGTTGGAACTACTTGAAATCAAACGGACTGGGAGCCAACGGGCGTTCAATTAAAATACCCTGCTATGGCAATTGACTGCAATTCATATACATCGGAATAATAAAAACTATAGTATGTTGGTGTGATGAGCTAGCTAGGACTTGGCCCTTGGGACTTGGTGGAGGAGTCAGTGTGGTCCGTGTGCTAATAAGTTTTGAGACCCCTGATCCATCCTCTGAGGTAACCATCGAAATGGTGTGTGTCAAAAAGGCATCTAGTTCAAAAATAAGACAACTTCCGAAATAATCCGTTGTTGATATTATTCGTATTAGGTGATTGAGACATCTTTGGTCATTAGCCCCGTGTACTTCAGTGTGTTGAGTTTGTCTGATAAATTGTGTTTATGTTCGACGATGTGGATATGTAAATATTATATGCCAGAAAACTATCATAATGGG
The DNA here is from genome assembly GCA_946902985.2 of Meconema thalassinum. Taxonomy (NCBI): domain Eukaryota; kingdom Metazoa; phylum Arthropoda; class Insecta; order Orthoptera; family Tettigoniidae; genus Meconema; species Meconema thalassinum. The sequence goes on from OX336393.1 coordinate 187,208,534, forward strand.
TTTCATTAAAGTACTACTTTTCATTATAACACAGTTTTTCCAACCAATCAGAGCTCAATATTTTCATTCATTGACCAACTATTTAAGGATAGCATCTGATATGCTCTGAAAATCCAACATGTCGGACATGAATTACATGGTTTGAAAGTTGACAATGTAGCCTATATTGGATCAACCATTGTAGTTGCAATGCATAAACAAACTTGGCAATATTGCAAAAGAAATAGCACTGTACCTTAATATCCGCAACTCCAATTTCTACACATTCGTAAGATTTCGCCGACAATTTTAGTGAATGCAGTTGGTGACATATACACACCCTAAACACCACGGAGAAAGCAGGGGTATGACATTAGTTCCACGGAAATTATAATCCAGCTCCCTGTTCAGTAAATGGATTTCTTATGCGAAACTTTTCTATTTGGGACTAAATTGATTTTCCTTCCGTTAACATTCTATACGCATCGAATTTGAAGAATAACTAGTTGATAATACGATACATTTTAATTTTAAAGCATTTGTAACAGCCTATCTTTCGTTTTTTGACCAAAATAACAAAATGATCATACATAGTACCTGTGCGCTATCTGTTGGTGCAAATTCAGGATAAACAATATTTCAAAGCTTTGGGACTCGTTATTGGGTAGAGCTCAAATGATGAGCCCACACAATTCCCAAGAAGAAGAAGAAGTCAACCGACAGAATATCGACAGATATTTATGAATATTTATGTTAGAACATATAATAAAGTTATAATTATATTCGAACATAAACAGTTGTATGCAACTCGCCTATAATGGTAATTAAGACACTCGTATAGAAATTATATAACTCGCTTCGCTCGTTTTATAAACATACTCGTGTCTTAATTATTGCCATTACTATTATGTGGTGGCTATGGTAGTGTATGTAGCTGTAATTTATTATTAGGCTCGAGAATGGTGTTGGTGTCCTGGGACTTGAAATAAGGTACTATCCTGACATTTGCCTGGAGGGAGTGTGGAAAACCCTGGGGTTAGCGCTGGGATTTCTGGACTTACTGCAGCTCTCCATCGTAGTCGTGGTGAGCGCTTTAACACGCACGGCTTCGCAGCGGGGTAACTAATCATAATGCTTCACAATGTGTAAAATAATGAGTTGCAGTCACACAGACCGCTTGGTGTTCTCGAAGTTTTAAACTATCGTTATTTTTTTTAAATACATTGTCACCGTCCACCTTTCGGAACGGTGTCTTTGACCTTTCTTATAACATCAGTTTCTGAAGATAACAAACTCCGTCATGGTAGTGCCTTTTTTGAAGAGCACAGAATCTGTGCTCATAGAAAATCCGGCACGCGTTTAAGAGAGTCAGAATCATGCATATAATATAATTTGTGCTTTGAACTTTACCGATAGATCCTTAGTTCTGTGGCCACTGAATCGTGTATACTAAAACATACGCGAACGTGGACTATTCAATTTTTGTTTGCACTGTTTCCAGCGACGATAACCTAAGTAGGTCGAGTTACAGAGTGCCGATAACCATTTTGAATATTGCACGCATCCGCTACCTTGAATATACCAGGTGGATGAACTGCCCCTAATAATATTGTTTTATGCAGCCCAACTAACGCGTGTTGGCAGGAAGATCGATATTTCTCTGCTTGTATCCTGTATGGTACTAATGCAATTTAAGCATATCCTGCAAACGATACTGAACCCTATTATTTTCCCCCTCGATGTGACTACAGACTAATACGAGGGGAAAACACTAGTGTTCAGTATCGCTTGCAGGATATGCTTGCAGTGCATTAGTACCATACGGGATGCAAGCAGAGAAATATCGACCTTCCTTATAACAACGCTGGTTGGGCTGCATAATACAATATTATTAGGGGCAGATGATTCACCTGGTATAGGCTACCATATTCAAGTCGATTACTTCTTGTGTGTGTCGACTCTTTGAATTCACTGCAGTCAATTGCGTCATTGTTCGCGCAAAACCTGTTAGGGCAACGAATCCACGACCTTCTCGCCGGGTTGGACAACGCTGATAATAGAATCACCTTCCTGTGGCTACGAAGCCACATGAGAATTACGAGGAATGAGTTAACGGATAAGTTGCAAAAGGACGGTTTCGCTACCACTTCAACTACTGGTAGTGGCACCTAGGGAGTGATATTCGTTGTCAGTTACGTCGCCAAGTACTGACATTCTAGGAAGCTCAGTGGCCAGCTGATCCAAGGCCCTGTAAACAGAGGACGTAGTTCTTTCCGGTTACGGAGGGAGCCCGTTATTTTGTACAATGTAGGTCATATACGATCCACATACTGGTACCTGTGGAATCGTATTCACAGTGACCCACATTTTAACCGAGTGCGTGAATCTTACTGACCTACGAAAAAACCTTTATCTGCAGAATACCGTCAATCTTATATTAGCCGATGACGTGGTGGCTGCTAATCACGTCATCCGCTTTATAGGAAAGAGAAGATTAGGTCCAGCAATCTAAATTTCCAAGTGTAATGTGTCTCAAAGAACTTGCTCTTTATCCATTTGGAATGCTAAAGTTTGTATTCCGTATATTATTTTTTCATTCGTTGTGCCCAACTAAGGAGCACGTTTGAACTTATTAGCACATTTTCTTCTTCCCTTCCCAATAGACTATCTCTTCATCCTCTCACTGTGTTCCTTTTTACACTGTTCTGTCCATCCTGTATTTTGTCGAGTGTGCTTCTCAGAAATGTTGTGTTTTTATAAATTAAAGTTCTGAATTTTGTTCTGTCTTGAATGGTTTCTTTATAACAGCCAATTTCATTTATGTCTTCACTGATTTCTTTTAGCCAGCTGTTTTGAGTTTTCATTGATAAGGCTATGTTGAAAATATTCTTTGTGAGCCTGTTATCAACCATTCTATATAGGTGTCCGTAAAACTGTAACCGCCGTGTCCTTATGGTATCCGTGATTTTTTCTGTAACTTGATACAATTCATGTGATTTCTTTTTCATCCAAATTCTATTTTCCCACTTTGGTCCTAAGATTTTCCTGAGGTATTCCGTATATTTATGTGTGTTATTATATTTATTTATTTATTTATTTATTTATTTATTTATTTATTTATCGTATGGCTTTAGTGCCGGGAGTGTCCGAGGACATGTTCGGCTCGCCTGAGTCTGTAGCTGCTTCCAGCGGACCCCCTTTGGATGAGCTATAAGTTCCATTCAATTTCAAGTAGTTCCAACTTTCGCTACCAGATATCAATGATACCTAGTGGTGAACATTGCAACTTTGATAGAGTGTTCCGACGAAATCTAACCTAACAATTTAGCTTCACACCAGTTTAGTTTGTGGAAGGAGCTTTTACATGCCATAAATCTATGACATGGGACCGCCGGCTTTACTTACCCTCCGAAGGAAGGCATACTGAAGGATTTTTAACGCTCTAAAAATCCGACTACTTCGGATGGGTTTGAACCCGCTATTTTGGGCACAGCCTTTCAGCATGCTACCAATATTTAATTATTTTATTTAATTTTGTGTTATACATGTTATTGCTTTTATTATTACATTTATCCTCCTTATCCTCCAATGTTGTTTTGCCTAAAATCATTTTTAATGGTAGCCTACATATTTCGATTACTATGTAATACTATACAGCCACACTATAATGTTGCATAGTAATCGAAACATCTACCACCAACACACGTTTTTAGACAAAACACAATTTATAATTATTGAAGGAAAAGGATAATAAATAATTAATAGGAATACGGAAGAAGCATGACTACTTTTACATGTCAATATGGACAACTTACATGAGGTATGATGCACTTCATATCAATGCATGTATTATTAAAATTCATGTATCTTTACATAGTATAAAAGAAAATCCCCGTTTCTTGGATGTAACGGGTAATCTCGAGTACCACTGGTTGCGGTTCTCACCATTCTGTCAAGGATTTCATGAGGAAGGTTTCTGTAGAAAAACATTCATTTCTGACCAAATAAACCGAGCAGTAATGATTTCAGCGGATCGAGTCGAAGAAAATCCTGCCGTCCGTGCGCCTTTTAAGCTTACGCTGGGTAAACCGTTAAACATATCTACTGTATATACTGTTCTATGAGTGTAATAATTGTTCAGCATGAGAAGTTCTACAAAAAAGTCTACGACAGCATATCTCTATCTTGAATACATCGTCCATTATAAGTGATTTTACGTTTTCATTTCTTCCAACAATCCCCATTCAGTGTAAATTTAAATAACTAGCTTGGGAGCGAGTTTACGAGTTAACAAGTGAGCCTATTACTCCAGCTCTGGCCAGCATCAACCTGTCTGTCTAGTCGTGTCGAGTTGAGGCTTCAGAGAAGAGTATATGTGTTTGGAGTTTCGCTGTTCACCTCGGCTTTTGTGAATTGCGTCTGGGAACTGCCGTCCGTGCGCCTTTTAATCTTACGCTGGGTAAAGCGTTAAAGATACTGGACGAAGCCGGGGCGGTTTGCTAGTTATTAATATAAAGCTGATTTCGAATTTAAATACCACCCCAAAAATTTTAGTTGACCAAAATTAGTATTTTGGGCTACGTTACGAGGGACAGATGACCTCCCTGTTCCATCCACTAAAACAACAAACAACAAGAACAAAGTTCGTTACTCACCATCTAATAAACTTTGAAGATTGAAAATAGACAAAAAATAAATAAAGCTTTGTATAAGAGATTAATTCTGTTGAAGCCACAAGTGCATCGACGACATACATTAAAGATGTTAGCCATTCGTAATTTTGATACATTAAAATTAATATCCAATTTAGCAACTATCACAAGACATGCTTGGTTGGTTCTTAAGTTTAGGGGCTGCGACAAAGCGGACATGTAGCCCCGTGTACTTTGGGTGTGTGTAGAATCTGTCTGATAACCGGTGTTAATTGTGATGACTGTATTAGTGTGTGTTATCTGTTTTTTTAAATTTAACTACAGACTGCAACTTAGAATTTTTCAAATAGTTCCTACTTTTGCCGCCAAGCGCCACCGTCAACGACTACTAGACGAAGTTCAGAACTTAGCTACTAGACGCCACCGCAGTCGGCTCTTGGCAACGAACGTAGAAACCTAAGAGCGTTGTTTACATTCTTAACCTATCCAATTTAGCTTCACACAGGTGTAATTAGTGGAAGGTTCTTTAACATACCATACATCTATGACATGGGACCGCCGGCTTTACTTCCCCTCCGAAGGAAGGCATACTGGGGGATTTTAACGCTCTTAAAAGCTCCGGCGACTTCAGCCGGGTTCGAACCCACGATCTTGGGCATAGAAGCTCAGCATGCTGTATGAAAAGTCTTGTATAAAACACTAGGTAGCGCGGGTCATACGGTTATCAGACTGAATATGACGTGAAACTACCCTGACTCATTTGGTTTTAACCATTCTGACGTCACGTGACAACCATATTGAATATTAAAGTCGATTGCTCGCCATGTAATAAGCTTAGACATATTATAGGGTACTTGGGTAAAAAATAATATACTCTTTAGTGATTTACTCTGGTGAAGGCATAAGTGCTTCGCCTTGATACTTTCAAGTTAGTGGCACTATTAAGACGTTAAAATCGATAAATTAGGATGCAATTGAACAATTTTCCCCAAAACGTAATGAAAGAGAAGTAAGTCTCTTATGAAAGACCTCAGTTGTACAAAATTCAAGGATATCGGAATGAATATTAAGTACTGCCATCTTGTATGTGTAAAATTGATTACTCATCATACAATGAATTTAGAAATTGAATAATTGGCAAAGAGATAGTAAGCCTATTAGATACAAGATCTACCCTGCTGAAGCACAAGAGCATCGAGTTCATGTATTGAAGATGGTGGCTACACGAACTATTAATACGTTAAATAGACAAATTGAACAAAACTGAAGGCTTGTATGAGGGATTTCAGTACCACGAGTCACAAGGCTTTTAGAATTTACTGTACACGCATCTTCAATATGTGTGTGTATACCCCTGGTTATTTATGTTCCTACGGGTTGTATATTTACAACAGAGGCCATGTTAAGAGTGTGAAAAACAAGAATGTTTTCTATACAGGCCATGCAATGTTCTAGAGACATTTCTTGCCGTATTTATCACACAGAAATTGGTTAACGGCAGGAAGCCCTCCACTCGGACTGAGAATATTTGAAAGAATTCTCTGTAATTTTTCATTAGTTATTGCGGCTTTACCGGGAGCTTGGGACGCCTTGGTCATCAAATTTGTGTAGCCTACTTGTGTGTGTAAGGAGTTTATTGGATGGATTGCAACCAATTACAATTTATTTTGAGGTCTAGGATTGCGGTAGGTACCCCGCATCATTCTGGCGTTTGCGAGGCGTGAGTGTGGGAAAAGAACTTTCAGAAAAGCCGCTGTCAGGACCAGTATTCAAACATAAGAGTTTCGAAAGGCAACTATCCAGTTGTGGTAGCATGCTGAGCTTCTATGCCCAAGATAGCGGGTTCAAACCCATCCGAAGCCGTCGGATTTTTAAGAGCGTTAAAAATCCCTCAGTATGCCTTCCTTTGGAGGGAAAGTAAAGCCGGCGGTCCCATGCCATAGATTTATGGCATTTTAAAGAACTTTCCACTAATACACCTGTGAGGAACTAAATTGTATAGGTTAAGAATATAAACAACGCTCTTAGGTTGCTACGTTCGTTGCCAAGAGCCGACTGCGGTGGCGTCTAGAGCTAAGTTCTGAACTAGGCCTAGTAGTCGTTGATGGTGGCGTTTGGCGGCAAAAGTAGGAACTATTTGAAAAATTCAAAGTTGCAGTCCATACTTGAATTTAAAAAAACAGATACACACACTAATACAGTCATCACAATTAACACCGGTTATCAGACAGATTCTGCACACACCCAAAGTACACGGGGCTACATGACCGCGTTGTCGCAGCCCCTAAACTAAGGAACCAACCAACCAACTATCCAGTTGAGTCGTGGAATATGTTTTAAACTATTCGGACTTGTTGATACATTTCCTTAAAATGATATCGCTGTTCTGCCCATTAAATCAAACATCACATTTACAAAATACATAGCCTACTCTGATACCCAATGCAATTCTACCATGCATTATGTCTATACCTCATCCACGGAGTCTGCACAGTAGGTTCACAGTGAGGGGGGAAATGCGATGGGCGGAGCACGGTAGCTCGATAACTGACGGAGTTGGGCCCCTCCCCCTCCATGGTCTCGCTCCTCGTTGGATGAGCCAGCCGACAAAAACGTGGTTTCACGCAATGCAATTGGAGACTTCGAGGATGGAGTAAAGTAGTGTTATGGAGAACTCACCTCGCGTTCCACAGAGCAGCAGCTGGACACTATGAGGACAATGAACACGGCGTGATAAAGAAACCAGCAGAGCGCGACCAAATCCCACAGCAATGTATCATATAACCAAGGTCTTTGCTTCAATATCCGCAGAAAGACAAAATATAAAGATATAGTGACGGAAATGTAACACACGAATATGACTATTATAATTATCAGTCCAAATGCGTCATTTAGCAACTTGGCAATATCGCAAAGTTCATTATGGTGTATGCTCATGGCTTGCACTCGTCCAGCGTCCTTTTTCAAGATGTCTACTTCTGAGCTGTCTTTCTTCTGTTGGCCACCGAACGGTGGACACATCCGATTATTAAAATTCACGAAATTATTTTCCAGAAGGAAAGTAAACGTGTTGAACTCTAAGATGGTGATCAGTAAGATACTCGATAGAAGAAGATCTTGGAACACATGAAAGAAGAATTGTTGGGTGAACTTACGTGATATTTCAATTGTTATTGTTACGTTATAACAAATGATCATGGAAAACCCGCCAAATGAGTGCAGCAGGATTCTACGGGTGAGGGTCTTGTATGTTCGAAAAGGGTTATTTAAGGGTGGGCTGAGGGTGCTTATTTGGACGAGTAAGTTGAAGACCTCAGTACTCTTAAAGGATTTTACTACATACAACACAGGAATGGCCGATGTGGATATAATATTCACACATTTTCCCGTAAAATCAAGTAAAATAGATCCAGTAAATTGTTCGTAATATTGACTGCAGAATGAAGCTACGACAAAAGCCATTGTTGTGCAGAAGAATAGGAGACTGTAGAGAGAAGCGAATTTTGATTTCATAAAATACGTGCGTCCGTCTTTGGTCATCAGTCTCCATCTTGAAAGACCCAAGACTGTGGAGATGTAATGTAGAGGGCTGATGGCGGAAAACAGATCTTGGCCCATGGCGTGATGCCGGTAAACTGACAGCAGGAGTATAATGTTTCCTGAGTGTCCATCTCACTAATTGCTACATCAAACACTGATGCGTGAGCTCATCTTTTCATGCCAGCTAATATTTTCATTTAAATGAAAGGGAACCACTTGTGTACGAATGTATCCTATAATCTACATCAATAAATTGAAATTGTATCTTGACACCCACGCGCGTTCTACTAATTCAAGATCTAACGTTAATGAGAAAACTCCTCCAACAACAACATACTTCAGTCAAGCTTGAGGGGTCACACATGAAATGAGGTGTAGGTTTGTAAGTAGTCCCCAGTGCTATTATATTCAACCAATATTGTAAGTAAGTACATGGAAGGAAGGAAGGAAGGAAGGAGGGGGGTAGGAGGGAAGGAAGGACGGAAGGAAGGAGGGAAGGAAGGAGGGAAGGAAGGAAGGTAGTAAGGAAGGAAGGAGGGGAGGTTGGAGGGAAGGAAGGAAGGAAGGAAGGTAGGAAGGAAGGAAGGAGGGGGCTAGGAGGGAAGGAAGGACGGAAGGAAGGAAGGAAGGAGGGGGGGGGGGGTAGGAGGGAAGGAAGGACGGAAGGAACGAGGGAAGGAAGGAAGGCGGGAAGGAAGGAAGGAAGGAGGGAAGGAAGGTAGGAAGGAGTAAGGAAGGAAGGAGGGGGGTAGGAAGGAAGGAGGGAAAGAAGGAAGGAAGGAGGAAAGGAAGGAAGGAATGAAGGAAGGAGGGAAGGAATAAAGGGGGAAGGAAGGAAGGAAGGAGGGAAGGAAGGTAGGAAGGAGTAAGGAAGGAAGGGGGGGTAGGAAGGAAGGAAGGAAGGAAGGAGGGAAGGAAGGTAGGAAGGAAGGAAGGAGGGGGATAGGAGGGAAGGAAGGAGGGAAGGAAGGAAGGAAGGAAGGAAGGAGGGGGGTAGGAGGGAAGGAAGGACGGAAGGAAGGAGGGAAGGAAGGAAGAAGGAAAGGAAGAAATGAAGGAAGGAGGGGGATAGGAGGGAAGGAAGGAGGGAAGGATGGAAGGAAGAAGGGAAGGAAGGTGGGAAGGAGTAAGGAAGGAGGGGGGTAGGAAGGAAGGAGGGAATGAAGGAAGGAGGAAAGGAAGGAAGGAATGAAGGAAGGAATAAAGGGGGAAGGAAGGAAGGAGGGAAGGAACGAAGGAGGAAGGGAGGGAAGGAAGAAAGGAAGGAAGGAAGGAGGGAAGGAAGGTAGGAAGGAAGGAAGGAGGGATGGATGGGGGTAGGAAGGAAGGAGGGAAAGAAGGAAGGAAGGAGGAAAGGAAGGAAGGATGGAAGGAAGGTAGGAAGGAAGGAGGGGGTTAGGAGGGAAGGAAGGAAGGAAGGCGGGAAGGAGGGAAGGAAGGAAGGAAGGAGGGAGGGAGGGAAGGAAGGAAGGACAGAAGAAGGAAGGAGGGGGTAGGAGGGAAGGAAGGAAGGAGGGAGGGAAGGAAGGAGGGAGGGAAGGAAGGAAGGAGGGGGTAGGAGGGAAGGAAGGAAGGAGGGAGGGAATGAAGGAGGGAAGGAAGGTAGGAAGGAGTAAGGAAGGAAGGAAGGAAGGAGGGGGGGGGGGGGTAGGAAGGAAGGAGGGAAAGAAGGAAGGAAGGAGGAAAGGAAGGAAGGAATGAAGGAAGGAGGGAAGGAAGGAAGGTAGGAAGGAAGGAAAGAGGGGGGTTGGAGGGAAGGAAGGAAGGCGGGAAGGAGGGAAGGAAGGAAGGAGGGAGGGAGGGAAGGAAGGAAGGAAGGAGGGAAGAAGGAAGGAGGGGGGTAGGAGGGAAGGAAGGAAGGAGGGGGGTAGGAAGGAAGGAGGGAAAGAAGGAAGGAGGAAAGGAAGGAATGAAGGAAGGCGGGAAGGAATAAAGGGGGAAGGAAGGAAGGAAGGAAGGAGGGAAGGAAGGAAGGAGGGAGGGAAGGAAGGAAGTAGGGAAGGAAGGAAGGAGGGAAGAAGGAAGGAAGGAAGGAGGGAAGGTGACTTGTCATTTTACACGGTATTTAATCTCGCGACCATGAGCCGTGCTGATGATTACACATCTGGCTTGCTCAATCCTGGATAAGGTTTCCTCTTGGAATTGCATTGCCCGTTCATGACAGTTCCAATGTATTTAAATGACGATACGTGTCTGTATGCGACATACGTGCCCCAGATGAAACATCAGGGGATAAATGAAAATGTCGAAATAACTCTAGTGGACTGTATTTACAAAAATGTACTTGATACAAAAGACACAACACTTGAAATGCGAAGGAGCTGCTGCTCCGAAACACAAACACATTCAGCCATTATGGCTACTTCACTCTCTGTCCATAGGTCACTGCTGCCAACCTAAACATAAATTAATGCATCTGTTACCAACTGTGGAAATAAAACAATTATATAATTATATTCTCCCTGAGAGCAAACATGGATTTCAATAATCTGAAATGGAAACACTGAAATGTTCCAATGACAAGGACATGAAACACTAAAATATTCACTAACCAAAAACACTGACATATTAACAGTCAAAATTATGTGTCTGCTCAATTGGTAGCGGAGCTACCTTGGAAACTGGTCGTTTAAAATTACCACTGTGGCACTTCACTGAAACCACTCTTACCACATTGTCTTTACCACCATGCACTTCAGTCAGGGGCGGTTCGACCTTGTACATCTACGGGGGGTGAGCATTAAAAAAATGCCGACTGGCTGTTTAACATTGCCGACTATTCGCTTGAAAACTGAGCAACGGGAGGGAGAGGGCGGCGAGGGAAGTTTTTAGCCTACTTTTCACATTTTGCAAAAATGAGGAAAAAGTAGACTTATGAGATCGGGCAAATGTGTGTGTGTGTGTCTGTCCTTCTGTCTGTCTGTGTGTGAGTCCCCCCCCCTATCAACTCCTAAACGGCTGGAGCAATCGAAACAAAATTTGGTAGGAGTAAAGATCTATACCTGAATATCTCACGGCCATATTTGAAAATGATGTCAGTGCTACCAACTGCTGAAAAATCGCAATTGAAATTTGAGCTCCATGTTGGATATCTTGGAAGGTATGAATGGGAGCTATTTCAAAATTGGCACACGTATAGATAATCATATTGCAGTTTAATTTCCAGGAGGCCATACATGGCAGTGTTGCCAAAATGATTATGAGCTTGCTGATAGGTCCAATTTTTAAATGCATATAACTTCTACGCTATCAATTGGAATTCAACCAAATTTCGTATGTACTATGTGTACATACACAGATATGAATGAGCATATTCTTAAGAGCCACCAGGGCTGCCAACTGTTAATAAATGCACTCCCTATTGTTTTTATCCAAATACCCATATATCAGAAAGTATGCAAGCTTTAAACTATGCACACGTATAGTACCTGACATTCTATAATAATTTGGAGTAACTTATACACGTCAGTGCTACCAACATGATTCTAAGCCTGCTGAGAGGTCCAAATTTAAATACATGTAACTTCTATACTATCATTTGGATTTCAACCAAATTTCGTGTGTGTTATGTGTACCATAACAGATATGACTATGCATATACTTAGGAGCAACCAGGGCTGCCAACTGTTAATAAATACTGTCTCTGTGTTTGTTACCCTGATATCAATATATCAGAAAGTATGCAAACCAATAGCTCTAAACTTTGCGCACGTATAGTACCTGGCATTCTAGATTAATTTTGAGTAACTAATATAGGCCTACGCCAGTGCTGCCAACATGATTCAAAGCCTGCTGATAGGTCCAATTTTAAAATGCATGTAACTTCTCTACTAACTAATGGATTTCATTCTCAATTGACACAACAATAGATCATATTATTTAAGATTATTTCTGACCAATACATGTATGTCATTGATGCCAACATGATTTTACGCACGCTATTAGATGCAATGTTTAACTGCATGGAACGTCCATGCTATCCATTGGACTTCAACCAAATTTTGTTTTCTGTACCTTAAGAGATGGAACTAAGAATATACTCAGTCACCAGGGCTGCCAAATGTAGTTCTCTATTAGGCTACATTATGCCAGGTATACAGTATTTCGGACTAATTAGAAATTTCGATATTACAAACTTAATTTCGTCATTATTCTAGATAGATCCATTTAGATTACTCATTGGCATGAATCTTAAATTTTAAGAAAAGTAGGCTCTTTAGTTCGTCACAGAACTTGTTTTTTTTAAATTGTCGTGTGGCCTCCTCGGAGGCCGAGTGCAGGTCTTTCTATTCGACGCCCGTGGGTGACCTACGCGTCGGGATGAGACATGGAATGGATGAATGAAACTGGCAAGGATGTGGAAGGAAGCGGCCGTGGCCTATCAGAAGGTAACGTCCCAGCATTTGCCTGGTGTTGAAAATGGGAAACCACGGAAAACCATTTCAAAGACGGCCGACGGTGGGGCTCGAACCCACGCGTCTACCGAGTCAACAGATAGCTTGGCCCCATAACCTAACGCTGCGCTTTAGCCAGCGTAGCCACTGCTGTCGGGGGGTGGCAGTGGCGGCAAACAATACACAAGGCAAATATACTTAATTAACTGCATTCATTTAAAATGTATTTTATTAGTTCCAGAATTTTGAATCGCAGGGAAATTTGATAAATGAACAAAATTAGTGTTTAAATATTACAAGAATAACAAGAAGTTCCGTGACGAACTAAAGAGCCTACTTTTCTTAAAATTAAGATTCATGCCAATGATTAATTTACAGTATATGAACCTATCTAGAATATTAGGGTAAAACATATAGACAGCATTTATTAACAGTTGTCAGCCCTGATTGCTCTTAACAATCTGTTATGTTACACATAGCACATACGAAATTTGGATGTTATCCAACTGATAGTATAGAAGTTACACGTATTTAAAACTTGGTACTATCAGCAGGCTTAGAATCATGTTGGTAGAACTGACGTATATAAGTTACTCCAAATTAATCTAAAATGTCAGGTACTATACGTGTGCATAGTTTAAAGCTGTCGGCTTGCATACTTTCTGATATATTGGTATTTGGATTTAAAAAAAAGAGAAAGAGAGAGAGCAATTGGATACCTATCAGCAGAGAGGTGCTAAGTGCCATTTTTATGAACACTGAGTATTATAGTAAAAAGGGTTCAGTCAGTTTATTTGTGAGAATTTATTCTTCTAATTTGAATAACATACAGATATAGTATTCCTTGCTATCCAGTGGCAGATTCAGGTTCATAATATGAAAACTGTGGAGTTCTGTTTGAGTGAAATGTTAGAAGTTGTGAAAGGTGCAAAATCCACTAGTCTTTACGAATGTGCTACGTGCTAATTAAACAAAGATGACGGCTTTCCGTCACGCAAACACGTGACATACAGTTGTCCATGCATGAAACACGGAAACTCCAAGTTAATTCCACAAATTTCCAACGACTGACCTTGTGATTTATTGATGGTCATTGCGAAGGCCAGAAGCATGGGAAATTGCAACTGTTTAAAATTGAATGGCACGTCCGGTGGAATCATTGGGATGTGCAGAATCAAAACAACTCCTCCATCGATGACGTTGTTCATTTGCTTTTCCACAGCCAGTCGTGTTCCATTGCATAGTCGAAGTTGATTGATGTTACGCAACATGCAAATTGTGAGGTGGTAATCCAGGCTATTCCAGCGAATTAAAAATTCTGTGAGATGTTTGACTACCTCATCCAGGTTGATAACTTAATCAACCGATTTGAAGGAAAACAACTGTCCCGGAATGAAATTTTGAATGGACTTGTTGGGATCTTTATTTTTCTCTGCCAATATGGCTCGTTCGCTCAGCCAATTAAGGTTTTTGAAGTTCAGCGCTACGTTCGGGAAAACACGCCGAATGAGTTCCTTCTTTGATTCGGTCAACTGACGTTCCAGGTTCATAGGAGCATCGCGTCTGAGCAATCGGTCATGCCCGTTGTGTCGTGCTCGCTGGCGTTGTGTTTGGTATTCACGAACTCATTGCATTCTGAATCTATTCACTGTTCGTTCATTTTCAGTCGCTCTCGAACCTAAGTCAGACATGCCCAACCGACTATTTTCATTATCCGTCGCTCTTTGGTCATCAGTGTGGTTTGCACGTCAAGTAGCTCGCCACGCATTTAACTGGCGTCGACGACCTCTGTCAGCTCTTCCTCACCTTGGCATTGCAATGGACACTGTAAAACGACACGGAATTTGAGTAATGTAATGGACACTCTAAAACGACACGGAATTGTTTTCATAGTAACTCAAATCTATCGAACTTACCTTGAGAACTTGACAATATTGACATCCTTTCCGTTAGTAGTACGTTCTCACATTATATATGTTGGTCGAAACACATTAACGTGAAATGCAATATTATTATAACATACTTTAATATGCTATAATTGGATTATACAGTATGATTCTGTTACGTTAAGTATTATTTTATTGCACGTATTGAACAAAGGGTATGGTATGGGATGTTATCTTTGCTCACAGAATATTTTGAAGTGGATGCACTGTGTCACCATCTGTCCGTCAAGTTATTAGATTCAATATTGGCGTGTCTTTTTAATGTAAATTATTTTAAAAATACTGCAAATTCGATTTCGTTCAATCCACTTTCTAAACACTGTCTACCATAATGAGAACAAATTGTAAAATTTTCATTGAAATCGGAGCAGTAGTTTTCGAGATTTTGCGAGACTAATGCACGGCAAAGTCGCGTGTCCAACAGGAAACAAACTGTGCTATCCGTACACAGGTTCCCACCAGTATGAACTGCTAATAATTGAGTATTCTAAGTTCTTTGAACAATTCTGTCAACGATGCACATATTGGAGGGAAATGAGAACAAATGATTGGCACATTGCACCTTTCTTCTGAAAGAGATGCAGAACTTACCACTAGTGCCAGTTGTGATTCTCCTGGAAGGTCCTTCGAAACCACTGAGGAGTTAGCCCTTTTGATATGCACTGCTACATCGCACATAGCACCATTCTAGCAAAAAAAAAAAAAAAAAAGGCTTTTTTCAAAAAATGGCACTTAGCACCTTTCTACTGATAGGTATCCAATTATCAACATTTGGCAGCCTTGGTGGCTCTTAAGAATACGCCCAGTCATATCTGTTTATGTACACATATTACATACAAAAAAGTCCTCTCGGCACGCCGGAAGGCGGAGGTAGATTTCACCGGACAAACTTGGGGATAGGCGAAAATAGGCAGAATATGCAGGTTTTCGTAGAAGGATCAGACCTCATTTATTGCGAGAAGGTATTTTATAATTGGAGCTTAATTAACTTTGTTTTTCGTCATTTTATGCTTATTTTAAACATTTTATTGTCTTATGGGAACGGTAACCTTCTTGTCATTTGGGGTCCATTTTTATACTTGTGGTCACACTGTCCTCATGCAAGGTTTCGACACTGATGTGTAACTATGTAACGGTCTGTTACTTCTTCACGCAAAATTATATCTCCCGCAGAGATTTTGGTTGGTTCCTCAGTTTAGGGGCTGCGACAACGCGGTCATGTAACCCTGTGTACTTTGGGATGGCTGTATTAGTCTGTAATTAAGGTAAGGACTGCAGACGGTCAATTACAAGCTGTAGTTCCTAATGTTGCTATCAGGTACTACCGTCAACGACACCTAGCTGTGAACTTGGCTACTAGATGCCACCGCAACCAGCAACTCGCAACGAACGTTGGAACTTCCCCTCCAGAGGAAAGCATACTGAGGGATTTTTAGCGCTCTTAGAAAATCCGACGACTTCGGCCGGCTTTGAACTCGCGACCTTGGGCATAGTCATTCAGCATGCTACCAGTTACGTCACCGAAGCCGCTTCACACTTAATCAGATGGAAATCTGAATCTGATCTCGTGCAAGTGCGATATCTTGGCAACGTCTGATGGCTCATCCCTCATCAATTTAGTAGTGTTGCCATGGCAACCACTGATAGCTCTTGGCATTTTCTTAGCTTGCCACGGTGGGTGAGTGGATAGCGTGTCGGTCTACTAACCCCAAGATTGCAGGTTCGCCCCTGACCGTGGTAAGTGATTTTTGAAAGGCGGCAAAAATACGATACGCATGTCATACGATGTTGGCATGTCAAAGAACCCATTTGAATTCAGTAGGCCGAGTTCATAATGGCAAAATTAATCTCGGGAGTTTCCGCCAGCACAAAGTTCCTCATTTCTCTACTAGAAAGCGCTATTGTGTTCAAGGAGATTAGATATCTAACATCTAACCTCCTTGACTTTCATAGTCAAGGAACTACGAAATTCGACATGCAAGCTACCCTCTGGGTGTCAAATAGCAAAGCTTGCACCAGGCACCCGAGGCCATACGATATTATTATTATTATTATTATTTTCTTATAATACCGAAATAATTTTTCTCATCCCTTGGCATAATGGTGGGTCATATCAAAAATTCTTTCAGACAAAAGTTTTAGGTAATTATTAGGGGAATATTGTCCATTTTGTACGGTTTTGATATTGTGCCTATTAAGTGAGATATGATTAATGTTTCCCAAAAAACCCACTTTTTCCCACCCCTTTGGTCAATGGTTGGTGCTATACGAAAACTCTTCAAACATAAATTTTTGGGCTTTATCCGACACATAGTATGAACGTTGAACGGATTCGATATTTCACATATTAAGAGAGTTATAGCAATATTTCACTTTTTCGAGAAAAAAAGCCCCCCATTTTCACCCCCTTTGACCGATTTAGCCCAGTAAGGAACTCGACCGAGATTTTATAGGTATACATATTCGGTAAAAAAATCAAAGTGATTGGTGCAAAATTACGGCAGATATCGTATCCACAAGAAACTGATATACATATATACGTTGTACCCGTTCGTCCTGGGGATGCGATGACCCATCTGCTATTACATCGCATTCCTGGAGTTCCAGGACAGAGCGGAGTTAAATGAACCTCTAGTCAAATAAGGAACGTGTCGGAAATTCAGCTGAGTTATCGAAAAAGCAGTGGGTAACACGAGACAAAGTATCTCTAGGGTCGTTACGGGCTTAAGTTTAATAAAAAAAATGCAAATATAAATGGGCGCCATCAACTGAACTCCTAGCAAACCACATCCTTTCCGGTTAAGCCTTAATCAAGACAAGGAAAGAAAAGGAAAATCACACCATCATCAGATCACAACTAAGATAAAAACAAATTTATTTCACTTTGATAGTCAGACAGACATTTTAAATATTCATCCTACCTGAGAGCATGGTCGAATGCCAACGTTAAATTGTCATTGTCCAAAAATCGAACCATCTCTTTTCTAATCAAAAATATTCCATCCACATAAAACAGAAAAATCTCTAAAGTTCTCTTGGGTTCTCAGGATCACTGTAGCACTATGTCTTTCGTCACTGACATTTGTGATACCTGAGACCTAATTTCTCTTTAATTTAACATCATGAATGTGGATTTGAAAAAGTTATTAATCTGTCTAAACATACACATATTATAATCACATATTTTAAATATCACGTAATTTATGGCTTGCATGGCATAATTTAAATGTTGAACATGTTAGTAAAATGCTCCTAAACATCGAATAAGTAATTTACACTATTTACATTGTCATTAATAATTTCTTGTTCGTGAATTACAGAAAATCCACTTCTCATTGGTCATACTTATCATCATCATCAAAATTAAATATTTCTCACATTAATTCTCATCTCAAAATTCAACATATTCCTGTCAGAATCATTAACTCATCACCATTAAATCATTTAAATCCTCAACTCAAGTTGCAATTCCTCAAATTATATCTCAATTAAATTTATTTTAATTCCATATAAATTCATTAATCATCAGCTTCTTTAATTAATTATCACCTTCTAATTCAGTTATCCATCATCTATCCAATCATCTATTAATTTATTTAAATCAGTTTATTTATCCAATCTCTAATTCATCCACTTATTTAATTCGTTGATTTATTCCAGAATTTAATTTATTAACTTATTTAAATTTTATTCATCTGGTTATTTAGATTTTCATTATTTCATCTAGTCATTCTGATTTTTATTTCATTAGGTCATATCATTAATATGCTTAAATTTCAGATTATTATTTCATTAATTATTATTCTCAGAAAAACTTGTATTATCAACTTTATTTATTTGTTTAATTTCCTAACAAATTGTTTAATATGGGTTATAGATCGTTGTCTTACAGTTTTATCACTTCCAAGTTATATCTCGTATTTAATTTTCATGCCAAAAATATTATTGCCTTCACGACATCACGTTGGATCTGACTATACACAGCTACATTATATATCCTCAATTCTTCAAATATCACATTTGAATACCACAATTATTCCACAAAACTCCATAAATATTCAGCATACAGCCTGAATCTCAACAATTACGCTAGACTGGGTTCGACAACCTCATGTCTGCTTCAAAATACATTAGCAACATTGCAACTATCACTCGGCAACTTCTACAAAATGCCTATCACAAACTTCACTTAACCATGTTGCATGATCTACAAAAAATATATAACTGGCTTCAAATTATCAACGCACACAATCTCCAATAACTGTAATTACTCTGATCACATCTAGACAACTTCTTAAACAATTGGAAAAAATATTACCTTAGTAATTCAAGATCTGCTTTCAAATAGCATAAATTCTCTTACAATTCTCATAATTCACATCACAGAAAAACACCAATGTGCTATAATCTCTCATATCAAAATCTGCAATACTGATCTGCCTTAAAATAAATATGACCATTAATGATTCATCTTACAAGATTCAATTACTTTAAATCCTTCTCAAAGGTATCAAACACAATTATAAAAATCGTCAAAAGCATCAGCTGTATCAGCTGTTAAACTGAAATTACTCTCAAAAGAGTATAGCAACAAAATATTGGATTGGCAAACAAGAATTACAAATGTAACCCTGTTGACATTTATCTCTACTTTATTTAACAAAATTTCGACTGGTATGTGACTAGTAGTTCCTTGTTTGATTCTCTTACAATCTCATGTACACTCGGATGATAAAAATGAGTCCCTCAATGGCAAGTAAGATGAGTAACCACCGTACAATCGTATAAATACGAAAGACCTCGCCCCGTCGACTAACATGATAGTGCCCTAAACGATGGGTAAGATGAGTAACCACCATACAATCGTATAAATACGAAAGACCCCATCTCGACGACTAAAATGAGTGAATGTACCAGATAGGAATCAACAAGTCTCTAGTTGTCATATAAAAGCGATATTCATTCACTAAAGTGAATAACATCTTAATATCTCCAAACAATCCAATGGAAAAAATCCCTACTGATGAATAATACACACTCGCTAGTATGCAATGAACTGACGAAGTAATTTAGATAATCAATTGCAGATCACGAGTTCGAAATACTCGTCACACAAAAAAAAACTATTCATGAAAACTTTCCTTACTGGAAAAATGTCTAAAAGACCTAACATCTGCTTAATAAAGCCAACCAATGTGAGAATTTCGTATAATGATGCCTGCCATATCATATGGTCACGCCATATTCTAGCAAAAATTCGAAGCATATAAAGTCAAAGCCATGTCTAAATAATCGTATCACTCCTATTAGAAAAATTATACATGTGTGCCCAGTATTCATGAAAATAATCGTATCAGGAAGTTATAACTCTTACAGTACCTTCTCATAATCAGCTGTTATTAAATTTCAAAGATCGTCGATTTTCCCTATGTAATGAATTTCTCGAAAGATCGGCGTGAATATCATTCCATCCATGCAATGACGATTGCCTTCAAATCCCAAGTGAATCAGCTGGTGGACCTCCTCCTCGTCAGGAATCGAATCCATCGCTCTGTGGTGCCATCGCGTCTCTGTCTGCGTTTACTCCGACATGATGAACTTCTGGTTATCCATAGCGGATATTGTCCAAATCCTCACGAAAAAGTTCAGAGAAACAGCGGACCCCCTATTCCTCTTCTACGTTACGCCACTGTTCTATACAATGTTCGGTTTGAGTGTTGAAAGTTCAATTTCCACAGCGGTTTAGTCTCACTTGTAGAAAATAAAATTGTTTCATCAGAGTGTCTAAGTTTATGAAACACCCTGTAGCTGTGTTCGTACTCGGTAATTCATAACACTGCATAAGAAAGAATTGCATTAATGCACGAGCTAATGTTCCTAAGTGCATTTGCTTACAACATTCCGTTTGCTTAAAATTGTTAATGTTACTTGGAATGCGTTATGAAATGCATAGTCGTAATGTCATTGAAAAACTATGTTCAGTTGAAGTTTAAAGTTGCAGTATCACGTAACTATTTGTCTTTATAATTCAAATGCTGAATAAACGTTCCAACTCAATGTAGTAATGAAGTTCAGCTTCTGTTATAATGCTTGCGTATAAAGTTGGAATTAACCCGCACGGCCCTACTGCAATGCTATAATAATCTCCGCATAAAGCTGGCCTCGCCATGTCGCTCTACTATGCTGTTCTGCGTTGAAATGCAGCTTTGAATAAAGTTCTCCAACTACTCGCAATGCTGTTCTAAAGCCTCGGCCTCCTCATGCCGCTCGACCCGTACATCTGGTTCGGTGACCGGTCTCCACGCTACTTACTGCGGATGTCCGCCCGGCTCACTGACCTACTTTGCGTTCGCTGTTCGGTGAAGTTAAAACTGTCGCTTTCACTTTCCGTGACAAAACTGTTCACTGCGCGACCTGTACCATGCGCTTGGCGTGTGCTACTGAGCTCGACTGTCTGATCTCGACTGCTTGGCTCACTGAGCTAGACTGACTGTCTCTGGACTGCAATGACCCTTACCTGCCTGGCGCGGTCACGTGACGCTCTCCCCACCTCTGTGCTCTTGCGTCACAAATATAATCTCGAACCCCCATCATCTCGGCTATTAACTTATAAAATAACTTAAGGGTTATCTGACTTCCTTTAAATAATTACCACATATAATGCATGTTATATCTCCTCTTCTGAGATGTTTAAATACCATGTTCCATATAGATCTTAATAAAGCTTCATAATTCCATCCATAAATCCATCTGCTTGACTGCGGTCAGCGCCTTCTAAATCCTAGACCTACTACGTCATCCTGACATTCCTCTTGACTCGATCTGAGCGCTATCTTTTCTTAACTCTTCCAAAAATCTCAACTACGGCTTAATGTCTGCTGGCGTAGCCGATAGCCTCAACTAGGTATCGGGTACATCTCTCCCGTACATCTCCTTTTTTATCAGGATTGAGAAAAAAAATAAACTCTCAGGCATTCTATATAACACACACATGTACACGATAGCTTTACAATCCCCTTATTCAGCCTGATGGTACTTCCTAATGCTTAGCATCTTGATTCTGTATTACTTTGATGTCTATTTCTTCCTTCACTACTCGTACTTGCTCGATTGACATCTCTGACTGTCTCCTCGGGTGGTGTATTAGGCTGTCTACTCTCTTGCCTCGATCTCTCATATTCACGATTATCTCGTCATTCATTTGGCTCATTTCTTCGGCCATCCTGCCTGTCGTTCCGATTATACTGTTGACCTTGGCTCCAGTTGTTTCTACCACGATATCTATTGTTGTATCGATTCCTATCTTGATATCTGGAATTCTGGTTTTAATTTCTGTATCGGCTGTCTCTTGCTTCCTGATCGTATGGCCTCTCATATGGTCCTCTATATCGATCATTTCCTCGAACGTTTCGGATGTTTCCTCGATTTCCTTCGTTCCTTCTGTTTTCCCAGGAATCTCTTCTGTCCGTTTGAGCTGCGTTATCAACGACTACCGCATTCACCTCTTGCGTGTTCCGATTGTCGTTTCTTGCATTTCTAGGCGTAACTTGAGCGCTTGTATAGTCCAATCGCCGTAAAATGTCGTCATAGTGCTCAAGTGTGTTTGCTCCCGACGCTATGAGTGATCGCTGTACCTCAATCGGTAACTGTCTCGCTATAGCTTGCAAAAGCTCTTCTTCTGGCAATGGAGGAATCAGAAACTGTAATTTAGCCAACTGTGACGTAAAATAATTGGCATAATGCGTCGGATGTGATGTAGAATAACGCTTCGAGTACATTTCTGCTCTTACGTTCAGCTGATCCTCTGCACTCCAAAATCTCCTTAAGAATGCTATTGCAAATTGCTCCATATTCGCAAAATTGCTTCTGAATGCTCTAAACCAAGTTAACGCAGACCCGTCTAAGGCGCGTTCGACTATCCTTAGTTCTCTTTCCTTGGCTACTCTATGTTCCGCCATGTAGTCTCGAATATCTCGCAGAAATTCGACTGGTGTGACCCCTGTGTTTCCAGAAAACTTCCTCGGCTTGTCATCCAGATTTCTGATAATGGTAACTGGACCTGAGTATCGTTCACTTGTACCCAACGTACTCCTATTCGAACTCGGATTATCCTGAGGGGTTGAACTCGCCCTTTCGAATGTCACATTCGGTTGCGTTTGACGGTCTTCTCCCATGCTAACTTCTTGATTACTCATACTGCGGTCTATCGCTGTCTGATTTATCGATATTTCCCCTGATGTAATATTCTGACTGGTGAAACTGTTAATCATAGTTATCCTATCTTCTGCCAGTTTCTCTACGGTCTTGACCTGAGTCTTCAACTCATCTAACGACGTAACATTCTGCGTTTTGTTACTCTCGTCTAAATCGTTTTTCAACTTGTCAATCTTGTCTTCGCATGTATTCTTTACTGACGCGACTTGTTCCTTTAACAGATCAACATCCGTCCTAAATAGAGTTGAATCTATCTTCATCGCTTCCTTGTTCTCTGTAAATCTCGCTTCTAAGTTCGCCATACCTAGGATTAATTTCTCATCTAATCCTGCGCGTTTTTCTTTTGCTTCGGCATCGACCTCACTATACCGTTCTTCCACGATTGCACCGACTCTATTTTTGAATAAAGCTAAGTTTTCATTAACCTTTTGCTCTATATCATCATCCATCTTCCTAATATCTTTCTGCAATTGATTCTCTAATGATTTTAAATTAGAATTAACCTCTCCTAAGACTTCCTCTTTAATGGTCCCAATTACTGACTTTAAATCTTTAATCTCATTACCTAGATTCATCTCTAGACCTTTGATTTTAGTCTCGAAAGATACTTCGGTAGACCACTCTTGAATTTTGCCTACATCTGCCACTAAACCATCAATGTCGAATCTCAACTTCGATACATCCGATTTAATGTCTTTCTGTATAGACATAACGTCTATTCTTAAAGTAAGAATATTTTCTTCTCCCCTACTTTCTAATTCAATAATATTTTTTCTTAATATTTGAACATTTTCCTCTCCTTTCAAATTTACTGCAATTATATCTAATTGTAAAGTTTTAAGCATCTCATTATTCTTTAAAGTTAATCTATTCTCTAACCTAGTTAACTTGTTTTCTAACTCTGTGTTA
Organism: Meconema thalassinum; assembly: GCA_946902985.2. Classification (NCBI taxonomy): domain Eukaryota; kingdom Metazoa; phylum Arthropoda; class Insecta; order Orthoptera; family Tettigoniidae; genus Meconema; species Meconema thalassinum. The sequence goes on from OX336393.1 coordinate 187,232,168, forward strand.
GTTTCTTCACTACGAGCTTGTAATTTCTCTTCCAATGATTTAAAATTATCCTCACTATTTGATTGTAATCTTGTCTACAATAACATCAACTCATCTTTACTCTTTGACTGTAATCTTTCTTCTAATGATTTAACACTATCCTTTAAGTTAGCTTCACTATTTGACTGTAACCTAGTCTCTAATGACTTTAAATTGTCTTCACTATTTGACTGTAATCTAGTCTCTAATGACTTTAAACTTTCTTCACTAGTTGACTGTAATAATTTTAAATTTTCTTCATTACTAGTCTGTAATGCTTGCACATTTTCTTTACATCTAGCTTCTAATCTAGCTTCTGAACTATTTATCTGTTCTTTAACTTCCGTTTCCATTTTAGAAATAGTTTCTGCAATACCAGACATACCACTCTGTAACTCTCCTAACACCTTAGCTAAATCTTCCGGCAACATAATTATATTTTCAATAGACGTTTTATTCAGAGACGTTAGACAACAACACATCACAATGTCTCAATTCCTGCATTCACTTGGGTATAGGAAAAATGACTTATAACTAACATGATATAATACTAATACGATTAACATGAACACTGGAATGGGCACACTAGTATATTGTCTGACTAAGTTTAATAAATTTTATAACACAATTAAATGAACTTGAGGTCAATCTCTCAGTAATCTAAATCTGATGTGATTCCATAGAATAAACAAAATCGAAGCCCCACAGGTTGGTAAAGCCAATTCTCCCTCTCTCTCTGTACCCGTTCGTCCTGGGGATGCGATGACCCATCTGCTATTACATCGCATTCCTGGAGTTCCAGGACAGAGCGGAGTTAAATGAACCTCTAGTCAAATAAGGAATGTGTCGAAAATTCAGCTGAGTTATCGAAAAAGCAGTGGGTAACACGAGACAAAGTATCTCTAGGGTCGTTACGGGCTTAAGTTTAATAAAAAAATGCAAATATAAATGGGCGCCATCAACTGAACTCCTAGCAAACCACATCCTTTCCGGTTAAGCCTTAATCAAGACAAGGAAAGAAAAGGAAAATCACACCATCATCAGATCACAACTAAGATAAAAACAAATTTATTTCACTTTGATAGTCAGACAGACATTTTAAATATTCATCCTACCTGAGAGCATGGTCGAATGCCAACGTTAAATTGTCATTGTCCAAAAATCGAACCATCTCTTTTCTAATCAAAAATATTCCATCCACATAAAACAGAAAAATCTCTAAAGTTCTCTTGGGTTCTCAGGATCACTGTAGCACTATGTCTTTCGTCACTGACATTTGTGATACCTGAGACCTAATTTCTCTTTAATTTAACATCATGAATGTGGATTTGAAAAAAGTTATTAATCTGTCTAAACATACACATATTATAATCACATATTTTAAATATCACGTAATTTATGGCTTGCATGGCATAATTTAAATGTTGAACATGTTAGTAAAATACTCCTAAACATCGAATAAGTAATTTACACTATTTACATTGTCATTAATAATTTCTTGTTCGTGAATTACAGAAAATCCACTTCTCATTGGTCATACTTATCATCATCATCAAAATTAAATATTTCTCACATTAATTCTCATCTCAAAATTCAACATATTCCTGTCAGAATCATTAACTCATCACCATTAAATCATTTAAATCCTCAACTCAAGTTGCAATTCCTCAAATTATATCTCAATTAAATTTATTTTAATTCCATATAAATTCATTAATCATCAGCTTCTTTAATTAATTATCACCTTCTAATTCAGTTATCCATCATCTATCCAATCATCTATTAATTTATTTAAATCAGTTTATTTATCCAATCTCTAATTCATCCACTTATTTAATTCGTTGATTTATTCCAGAATTTAATTTATTAACTTATTTAAATTTTATTCATCTGGTTATTTAGATTTTCATTATTTCATCTAGTCATTCTGATTTTTATTTCATTAGGTCATATCATTAATATGCTTAAATTTCAGATTATTATTTCATTAATTATTATTCTCAGAAAAACTTGTATTATCAACTTTATTTATTTGTTTAATTTCCTAACAAATTGTTTAATATGGGTTATAGAACGTTGTCTTACAGTTTTATCACTTCCAAGTTATATCTCGTATTTAATTTTCATGCCAAATATATTATTGCCTTCACGACATCACGTTGGATCTGACTATCCACAGCTACATTATATATCCTCAATTCTTCAAATATCACATTTGAATACCACAATTATTCCACAAAACTCCATAAATATTCAGCATACAGCCTGAATCTCAACAATTACGCTAGACTGGGTTCGACAACCTCATGTCTGCTTCAAAATACATTAGCAACATTGCAACTATCACTTGGCAACTTCTACAAAATGCCTATCACAAACTTCACTTAACCATGTTGCATGATCTACAAAAAATATATAACTGGCTTCAAATTATCAACGCACACAATCTCCAATAACTGTAATTACTCTGATCACATCTAGACAACTTCTTAAACAATTGGAAAAAATATTACCTTAGTAATTCAAGATCTGCTTTCAAATAGCATAAATTCTCTTACAATTCTCATAATTCACATCACAGAAAAACACCAATGTGCTATAATCTCTCATATCAAAATCTGCAATACTGATCTGCCTTAAAATAAATATGACCATTAATGATTCATCTTACAAGATTCAATTACTTTAAATCCTTCTCAAAGGTATCAAACACAATTATAAAAATCGTCAAAAGCATCAGCTGTATCAGCTGTTAAACTGAAATTACTCTCAAAAGAGTATAGCAACAAAATATTGGATTGGCAAACAAGAATTACAAATGTAACCCTGTTGACATTTATCTCTACTTTATTTAACAAAATTTCGACTGGTATGTGACTAGTAGTTCCTTGTTTGATTCTCTTACAATCTCATGTACACTCGGATGATAAAAATGAGTCCCTCAATGGCAAGTAAGATGAGTAACCACCGTACAATCGTATAAATACGAAAGACCTCGCCCCGTCGACTAACATGATAGTGCCCTAAACGATGGGTAAGATGAGTAACCACCATACAATCGTATAAATACGAAAGACCCCATCTCGACGACTAAAATGAGTGAATGTACCAGATAGGAATCAACAAGTCTCTAGTTGTCATATAAAAGCGATATTCATTCACTAAAGTGAATAACATCTTAATATCTCCAAACAATCCAATGGAAAAATCCCTACTGATGAATAATACACACTCGCTAGTATGCAATGAACTGACGAAGTAATTTAGATAATCAATTGCAGATCACGAGTTCGAAATACTCGTCACACAAAAAAAAAACTATTCATGAAAACTTTCCTTACTGGAAAAATGTCTAAAAGACCTAACATCTGCTTAATAGAGCCAACCAATGGTGAGAATTTCGTATAATGATGCCTGCCATATCATATGGTCACGCCATATTCTAGCAAAAATTCGAAGCATATAAAGTCAAAGCCATGTCTAAATAATCGTATCACTCCTATTAGAAAAATTATACATGTGTGCCCAGTATTCATGAAAATAATCGTATCAGGAAGTTATAACTCTTACAGTACCTTCTCATAATCAGCTGTTATTAAATTTCAAAGATCGTCGATTTTCCCTATGTAATGAATTTCTCGAAAGATCGGCGTGAATATCATTCCATTCATGCAATGACGATTGCCTTCAAATCCCAAGTGAATCAGCAGGTGGACCTCCTCCTCGTCAGGAATCGAATCCATCGCTCTGTGGTGCCATCGCGTCTCTGTCTGCGTTTACTCCGACATGATGAACTTCTGGTTATCCATAGCGGATATTGTCCAAATCCTCACGAAAAAGTTCATAGAAACAGCGGACCCCCTATTCCTCTTCTACGTTACGCCACTGTTCTATACAATGTTCGGTTTGAGTGTTGAAAGTTCAATTTCCACAGCGGTTTAGTCTCACTTGTAGAAAATAAAATTGTTTCATCAGAGTGTCTAAGTTTATGAAACACCCTGTAGCTGTGTTCGTACTCGGTAATTCATAACACTGCATAAGAAAGAATTGCATTAATGCACGAGCTAATGTTCCTAAGTGCATTTGCTTACAACATTCCGTTTGCTTAAAATTGTTAATGTTACTTGGAATGCGTTATGAAATGCATAGTCGTAATGTCATTGAAAAACTATGTTCAGTTGAAGTTTAAAGTTGCAGTATCACGTAACTATTTGTCTTTATAATTCAAATGCTGAATAAACGTTCCAACTCAATGTAGTAATGAAGTTCAGCTTCTGTTATAATGCTTGCGTATAAAGTTGGAATTAACCCGCACGGCCCTACTGCAATGCTATAATAATCTCCGCATAAAGCTGGCCTCGCCATGTCGCTCTACTATGCTGTTCTGCGTTGAAATGCAGCTTTGAATAAAGTTCTCCAACTACTCGCAATGCTGTTCTAAAGCCTCGGCCTCCTCATGCCGCTCGACCCGTACATCTGGTTCGGTGACCGGTCTCCACGCTACTTACTGCGGATGTCCGCCCGGTTCACTGACCTACTTTGCGTTCGCTGTTCGGTGAAGTTAAAACTGTCGCTTTCACTTTCCGTGACAAAACTGTTCACTGCGCGACCTGTACCATGCGCTTGGCGTGTGCTACTGAGCTCGACTGTCTGATCTCGACTGCTTGGCTCACTGAGCTAGACTGACTGTCTCTGGACTGCAATGACCCTTACCTGCCTGGCGCGGTCACGTGACGCTCTCCCCACCTCTGTGCTCTTGCGTCACAAATATAATCTCGAACCCCCATCATCTCGGCTATTAAGTTATAAAATAACTTAAGGGTTATCTGACTTCCTTTAAATAATTACCACATATAATGCATGTTATATCTCCTCTTCTGAGATGTTTAAATACCATGTTCCATATAGATCTTAATAAAGCTTCATAATTCCATCCATAAATCCATCTGCTTGACTGCGGTCAGCGCCTTCTAAATCCTAGACCTACTACGTCATCCTGACATTCCTCTTGACTCGATCTGAGCGCTATCTTTTCTTAACTCTTCCCAAAATCTCAACTACGGCTTAATGTCTGCTGGCGTAGCCGATAGCCTCAACTAGGTATCGGGTACATCTCTCCCGTACATCTCCTTTTTAAAAATCAGGATTGAGAAAAAAAATACACTCTCAGGCATTCTATATATAACACACACATGTACACGATAGCTTTACAATCCCCCTATTCAGCCTGATGGTACTTCCTAATGCTTAGCATCTTGATTCTGTATTACTTTGATGTCTATTTCTTCCTTCACTACTCGTGCTTGCTCGATTGACATCTCTGACTGCCTCCTCGGGTGGTGTATTAGGCTGTCTACTCTCTTGCCTCGATCTCTCATATTCACGATTATCTCGTCTTTCATTTGGCTCATTTCTTCGGCCATCCTGCCTGTCGTTCCGATTATACTGTTGACCTTGGCTCCAGTTGTTTCTACCACGATATCTATTGTTGTATCGATTCCTATCTTGATATCTGGAATTCTGGTTATAATTTCTGTATCGGCTGTCTCTTGCTTCCTGATCGTATGGCCTCTCATATGGTCCTCTATATCGATCATTTCCTCGAACGTTTCGGATGTTTCCTCGATTTCCTTCGTTCCTTCTGTTTTCCCAGGAATCTCTTCTGTCCGTTTGAGCTGCGTTATCAACGACTACCGCATTCACCTCTTGCGTGTTCCGATTGTCGTTTCTTGCATTTCTAGGCGTAACTTGAGCGCTTGTATAGTCCAATCGCCGTAAAATGTCGTCATAGTGCTCAAGTGTGTTTGCTCCCGACGCTATGAGTGATCGCTGTACCTCAATCGGTAACTGTCTCGCTATAGCTTGCAAAAGCTCTTCTTCTGGCAATGGAGGAATCAGAAACTGTAATTTAGCCAACTGTGACGTAAAATAATTGGCATAATGCGTCGGATGTGACGTAGAATAACGCTTCGAGTACATTTCTGCTCTTACGTTCAGCTGATCCTCTGCACTCCAAAATCTCCTTAAGAATGCTATTGCAAATTGCTCCATATTCGCAAAATTGCTTCTGAATGCTCTAAACCAAGTTAACGCAGACCCGTCTAAGGCGCGTTCGACTATCCTTAGTTCTCTTTCCTTGGCTACTCTATGTTCCGCCATGTAGTCTCGAATATCTCGCAGAAATTCGACTGGTGTGACCCCTGTGTTTCCAGAAAACTTCCTCGGCTTGTCATCCAGATTTCTGATAATGGTAACTGGACCTGAGTATCGTTCACTTGTACCCAACGTACTCCTATTCGAACTCGGATTATCCTGAGGGGTTGAACTCGCCCTTTCGAATGTCACATTCGGTTGCGTTTGACGGTCTTCTCCCATGCTAACTTCTTGATTACTCATACTGCGGTCTATCGTTGTCTGATTTATCGATATTTCCCCTGATGTAATATTCTGACTGGTGAAACTGTTAATCATAGTTATCCTATCTTCTGCCAGTTTCTCTACGGTCTTGACCTGAGTCTTCAACTCATCTAACGACGTAACATTCTGCGTTTTGTTACTCTCGTCTAAATCGTTTCTCAACTTGTCAATCTTGTCTTCGCATGTATTCTTTACTGACGCGACTTGTTCCTTTAACAGATCAACATCCGTCCTAAATAGAGTTGAATCTATCTTCATCGCTTCCTTGTTCTCTGTAAATCTCGCTTCTAAGTTCGCCATACCTGCGATTAATTTCTCATCTAATCCTGCGCGTTTTTCTTTTGCTTCGGCATCGACCTCACTATACCGTTCTTCCACGATTGCACCGACTCTATTTTTGAATAAAGCTAAGTTTTCATTAACCTTTTGCTCTATATTATCATCCATCTTCCTAATATCTTTCTGCAATTGATTCTCTAATGATTTTAAATTAGAATTAACCTCTCCTAAGACTTCCTCTTTAATGGTCCCAATTACTGACTTTAAATCTTTAATCTCATTACCTAGATTCATCTCTAGACCTTTGATTTTAGTCTCGAAAGATACTTCGGTAGACCACTCTTGAATTTTGCCTACATCTGCCACTAAACCATCAATGTCGAATCTCAACTTCGATACATCCGATTTAATGTCTTTCTGTATAGACATAACGTCTGTTCTTAAAGTAAGAATATTTTCTTCTCCCCTACTTTCTAATTCAATAATATTTTTTTCTTAATATTTGAACATTTTCCTCTCCTTTCATATTTACTGCAATTATATCTAATTGTAAAGTTTTAAGCATCTCATTATTCTTTAAAGTTAATCTATTCTCTAACCTAGTTAACTTGTTTTCTAACTCTGTGTTAGTTTCTTCACTACGAGCTTGTAATTTCTCCTCCAATGATTTAAAATTATCCTCACTATTTGATTGTAATCTTGTCTCCAATAACATCAACTCATCTTTACTATTTGACTGTAATCTTTCTTCTAATGATTTAAAACTATCCTTCAAGTTAGCTTCACTATTTGACTGTAACCTAGTCTCTAATGACTTTAAATTGTCTTCACTATTTGACTGTAATCTAGTCTCTAATGACTTTAAACTTTCTTCACTAGTTGACTGTAATAATTTTAAATTTTCTTCATTACTAGTCTGTAATGCTTGCACATTTTCTTTACATCTAGCTTCTAATCTAGCTTCTGAACTATTTATCTGTTCTTTAACTTCCGTTTCCATTTTAGAAATAGTTTCTGCAATACCAGACATACCACTCTGTAACTCTCCTAACACCTTAGCTAAATCTTCCGGCAACATAATTATATTTTCAATAGACGTTTTATTCAGAGACGTTAGACAACAACACATCACAATGTCTCAATTCCTGCATTCACTTGGGTATAGGAAAAATGACTTATAACTAACATGATATAATACTAATACGATTAACATGAACACTGGAATGGGCACACTAGTATATTGTCTGACTAAGTTTAATAAATTTTATAACACAATTAAATGAACTTGAGGTCAATCTCTCAGTAATCTAAATCTGATGTGATTCCATAGAATAAACAAAATCGAAGCCCCACAGGTTGGTAAAGCCAATTCTCCCTCTCTCTCTGTACCCGTTCGTCCTGGGGATGCGATGACCCATCTGCTATTACATCGCATTCCTGGAGTTCCAGGACAGAGCGGAGTTAAATGAACCTCTAGTCAAATAAGGAATGTGTCGAAAATTCAGCTGAGTTATCGAAAAAGCAGTGGGTAACACGAGACAAAGTATCTCTAGGGTCGTTACGGGCTTAAGTTTAATAAAAAAAAAAGGAAATATAAATGGGCGCCATCAACTGAACTCCTAGCAAACCACATCCTTTCCGGTTAAGCCTTAATCAAGACAAGGAAAGAAAAGGAAAATCACACCATCATCAGATCACAACTAAGATAAAAACAAATTTATTTCACTTTGATAGTCAGACAGACATTTTAAATATTCATCCTACCTGAGAGCATGGTCGAATGCCAACGTTAAATTGTCATTGTCCAAAAATCGAACCATCTCTTTTCTAATCAAAAATATTCAATCCACATAAAACAGAAAAATCTCTAAAGTTCTCTTGGGTTCTCAGGATCACTGTAGCACTATGTCTTTCGTCACTGACATTTGTGAAACCTGAGACCTAATTTCTCTTTAATTTAACATCATGAATGTGGATTTGAAAAAGTTATTAATCTGTCTAAACATACACATATTATAATCACATATTTTAAATATCACGTAATTTATGGCTTGCATGGCATAATTTAAATGTTGATCATGTTAGTAAAATGCTCCTAAACATCGAATAAGTAATTTACACTATTTACATTGTCATTAATAATTTCTTGTTCGTGAATTACAGAAAATCCACTTCTCATTGGTCATACTTATCATCATCATCAAAATTAAATATTTCTCACATTAATTCTCATCTCAAAATTCAACATATTCCTGTCAGAATCATTAACTCATCACCATTAAATCATTTAAATCCTCAACTCAAGTTGCAATTCCTCAAATTATATCTCAATTAAATTTATTTTAATTCCATATAAATTCATTAATCATCAGCTTCTTTAATTAATTATCACCTTATAATTCAGTTATCCATCATCTATCCAATCATCTATTAATTTATTTAAATCAGTTTATTTATCCAATCTCTAATTCATCCACTTATTTAATTCGTTGATTTATTCCAGAATTTAATTTATTAACTTATTTAAATTTTATTCATCTGGTTATTTAGATTTTCATTATTTCATCTAGTCATTCTGATTTTTATTTCATTAGGTCATATCATTAATATGCTTAAATTTCAGATTATTATTTCATTAATTATTATTCTCAGAAAAACTTGTATTATCAACTTTATTTATTTGTTTAATTTCCTAACAAATTGTTTAATATGGGTTATAGAACGTTGTCTTACAGTTTTATCACTTCCAAGTTATATCTCGTATTTAATTTTCATGCCAAATATATTATTGCCTTCACGACATCACGTTGGATCTGACTATCCACAGCTACATTATATATCCTCAATTCTTCAAATATCACATTTGAATACCACAATTATTCCACAAAACTCCATAAATATTCAGCATACAGCCTGAATCTCAACAATTACGCTAGACTGGGTTCGACAACCTCATGTCTGCTTCAAAATACATTAGCAACATTGCAACTATCACTCGGCAACTTCTACAAAATGCCTATCACAAACTTCACTTAACCATGTTGCATGATCTACAAAAAATATATAACTGGCTTCAAATTATCAACGCACACAATCTCCAATAACTGTAATTACTCTGATCACATCTAGACAACTTCTTAAACAATTGGAAAAAATATTACCTTAGTAATTCAAGATCTGCTTTCAAATAGCATAAATTCTCTTACAATTCTCATAATTCACATCACAGAAAAACACCAATGTGCTATAATCTCTCATATCAAAATCTGCAATACTGATCTGCCTTAAAATAAATATGACCATTAATGATTCATCTTACAAGATTCAATTACTTTAAATCCTTCTCAAAGGTATCAAACACAATTATAAAAATCGTCAAAAGCATCAGCTGTATCAGCTGTTAAACTGAAATTACTCTCAAAAGAGTATAGCAACAAAATATTGGATTGGCAAACAAGAATTACAAATGTAACCCTGTTGACATTTATCTCTACTTTATTTAACAAAATTTCGACTGGTATGTGACTAGTAGTTCCTTGTTTGATTCTCTTACAATCTCATGTACACTCGGATGATAAAAATGAGTCCCTCAATGGCAAGTAAGATGAGTAACCACCGTACAATCGTATAAATACGAAAGACCTCGCCCCGTCGACTAACATGATAGTGCCCTAAACGATGGGTAAGATGAGTAACCACCATACAATCGTATAAATACGAAAGACCCCATCTCGACGACTAAAATGAGTGAATGTACCAGATAGGAATCAACAAGTCTCTAGTTGTCATATAAAAGCGATATTCATTCACTAAAGTGAATAACATCTTAATATCTCCAAACAATCCAATGGAAAAAATCCCTACTGATGAATAATACACACTCGCTAGTATGCAATGAACTGACGAAGTAATTTAGATAATCAATTGCAGATCACGAGTTCGAAATACTCGTCACACAAAAAAAACTATTCATGAAAACTCTCCTTACTGGAAAAATGTCTAAAAGACCTAACATCTGCTTAATAAAGCCAACCAATGGTGAGAATTTCGTATAATGATGCCTGCCATATCATATGGTCACGCCATATTCTAGCAAAAATTCGAAGCATATAAAGTCAAAGCCATGTCTAAATAATCGTATCACTCCTATTAGAAAAATTATACATGTGTGCCCAGTATTCATGAAAATAATCGTATCAGGAAGTTATAACTCTTACAGTACCTTCTCATAATCAGCTGTTATTAAATTTCAAAGATCGTCGATTTTCCCTATGTAATGAATTTCTCGAAAGATCGGCGTGAATATCATTCCATCCATGCAATGACGATTGCCTTCAAATCCCAAGTGAATCAGCTGGTGGACCTCCTCCTCGTCAGGAATCGAATCCATCGCTCTGTGGTGCCATCGCGTCTCTGTCTGCGTTTACTCCGACATGATGAACTTCTGGTTATCCATAGCGGATATTGTCCAAATCCTCACGAAAAAGTTCATAGAAACAGCGGACCCCCTATTCCTCTTCTACGTTACGCCACTGTTCTATACAATGTTCGGTTTGAGTGTTGAAAGTTCAATTTCCACAGCGGTTTAGTCTCACTTGTAGAAAATAAAATTGTTTCATCAGAGTGTCTAAGTTTATGAAACACCCTGTAGCTGTGTTCGTACTCGGTAATTCATAACACTGCATAAGAAAGAATTGCATTAATGCACGAGCTAATGTTCCTAAGTGCATTTGCTTACAACATTCCGTTTGCTTAAAATTGTTAATGTTACTTGGAATGCGTTATGAAATGCATAGTCGTAATGTCATTGAAAAACTATGTTCAGTTGAAGTTTAAAGTTGCAGTATCACGTAACTATTTGTCTTTATAATTCAAATGCTGAATAAACGTTCCAACTCAATGTAGTAATGAAGTTCAGCTTCTGTTATAATGCTTGCGTATAAAGTTGGAATTAACCCGCACGGCCCTACTGCAATGCTATAATAATCTCCGCATAAAGCTGGCCTCGCCATGTCGCTCTACTATGCTGTTCTGCGTTGAAATGCAGCTTTGAATAAAGTTCTCCAACTACTCGCAATGCTGTTCTAAAGCCTCGGCCTCCTCATGCCGCTCGACCCGTACATCTGGTTCGGTGACCGGTCTCCACGCTACTTACTGCGGATGTCCGCCCGGTTCACTGACCTACTTTGCGTTCGCTGTTCGGTGAAGTTAAAACTGTCGCTTTCACTTTCCGTGACAAAACTGTTCACTGCGCGACCTGTACCATGCGCTTGGCGTGTGCTACTGAGCTCGACTGTCTGATCTCGACTGCTTGGCTCACTGAGCTAGACTGACTGTCTCTGGACTGCAATGACCCTTACCTGCCTGGCGCGGTCACGTGACGCTCTCCCCACCTCTGTGCTCTTGCGTCACAAATATAATCTCGAACCCCCATCATCTCGGCTATTAAGTTATAAAATAACTTAAGGGTTATCTGACTTCCTTTAAATAATTACCACATATAATGCATGTTATATCTCCTCTTCTGAGATGTTTAAATACCATGTTCCATATAGATCTTAATAAAGCTTCATAATTCCATCCATAAATCCATCTGCTTGACTGCGGTCAGCGCCTTCTAAATCCTAGACCTACTACGTCATCCTGACATTCCTCTTGACTCGATCTGAGCGCTATCTTTTCTTAACTCTTCCCAAAATCTCAACTACGGCTTAATGTCTGCTGGCGTAGCCGATAGCCTCAACTAGGTATCGGGTACAACGAATACCTACATAAATTATATATAAACTTTTGAACTGACGGTGGTTTTGGGGTCTGGGGGATGTGAAACGCGAAGATATGTCGAAATTTTCCGGAAGTCGAAACATGGTACCCATTGCAATAATTAGCTTTCTAATGAAATCTACCTCTGGTTGGTTCCTCAGTTTAGGGGCTGCGACAGCGCGGTCATCTAACCCCGTGAACTTTGCGTGAGTGTAGAATCTGTCTGATAAACGGTGTGAATTTTAATGGCTGTATTAGTCTTAATTCAGGTAAGGACTGCAGACGGTCAATTTCAAGCATTAGTTCCTAATGTTGCTACCAGGTACTACCGTCAACGACACCTAGCTGTGAACTTGGCAACTAGATGCCACCCCAAACAGCAACTCGCAACGAACGTTGGAACTTCCCCTCCAAAGGAAAGCATACTGAGGGATTTTAGCGCTCTTAGAAAATCCGACGACTTCGGCCGGCTTTGAAACCGCGACCTTGGGCATAGACATTCAGCATGCTACCAGTTACGTCACCGAAGCCGCTTCCCACTTAGATGGAAATTCTGATCTCGTGCAAGTGCGTTGTCATGGCAACGTCTAATGGCTCATCCCTCATCAATTTAGTAGTGTTGCCATGGCAACCTCTGATAGCTCTTGGCATTTTCTTATAATTCCGAAATCATTTTTCTCATCCCTTGGCGTAATGGTGGGTCATATCAAAAATTCTTTCAGACAAAAGTTTTAGGTAATTATTAGGGGAATATTGTCCATTCTGTACGGTTTTGATATTGTGCCTATTAAGGGAGATATGATTAATGTTTCCTGAAAAACCCACTTTTTCCCACCCCTTTGGTCAATGGTTGGTGCTATAAAAAAACTCTTCAAAAATACATTTTTGGGCTTTATCCGACACATAGTATGAACGTTGAATGGATTCGATATTTCACATATTAAGAGAGTTATAGCAATATTTCACTTTTTCGAAAAAAGCCCCCCATTTTCACCCCCTTCGACCGATTTAGCCCAGTAACGAACACGACCGAGATTTTATAGGTATACATATTCGGTAAAACAGTCAAAGTGATTGGTGCAAAATTACGGCAGTTATCGTGTCCACAAAAAACTGATATACATACATAAATTATATATAAACCTTTGAACTGACGGTGGTTTTGGGGTCTGGGGGATGTGAAACGCGAAGATATGTCGAAATTTTCCGGTAGTCGAAACATGGGACCCATTGCAATAGTTAGCTTTCTAATGAAATCTACCTAATTTGGTTGGAATCCAATTGTTAGTGTCGAAGTTATATGCATTTAAAAAAAATTGGAATTATCAGAAGTCTTAAAATTATTTTGGCAACACTGACATGTATGTCCTCCAGGAAATTAAACTGAAATAGTATTATCTACATGTGTACCAATTTCGGAATAGCTCGCATGCATACCTTCCAAGATATACAACATGGAGCTCAAATTTCTAGTGCGTTTTTTCTGCAGTTGGTATCACTGACATCATTTTCAAATATGGGCTTGAGATATTCCGGTATACATATTTACTCATACTAAATTTGGTTTCGATTGCTGCAGCCGTTTAGGAGTTGATAGGGGGGGGGGGGACACACACACAGCCAGCCAGACAGACAGAAGGACAGACAGACAGAAGGACAGACAGGCACACATTTTCCCAGATCGATCTCATAAGTCTAGTTTTTCCTCTTTTTTGCAAAATGTGAAAAGTAGGCTAAAAATCTAGTTATTCTTTCTAAATCCCTACTCTACGATGTTTCAACAAGGACCACTTCTCCACTATCTCCGTAATTTCAATGTCGTCGACCTTACCTTTCGTTGAAAACAACATCATTAGGGAGTCTAAGCGGTCGTCACCCATCGATGTCCGCAAATGATTGAAAATGAGCTTCAACTTGCTGAAGGACCGTTCGGAAGAAGCAGAAGACACTGGGGATGTTAAAATCAGTCGAACTACTTGATAACCACATGGGATAATCCTCTTTAATGTAACAGCAACTTTTGCGATCTATTTAGGAGATGAGCACTGTTTACTGGCTTCAAGCAGGATTTCAAGCTCAGCCAGCACAATTTCTTCATCTTGAAGGATGATTTTCGGGTGTAATTGCTTTATAGATCGGACGCGCTCGATGGTGCAGTTCTTTCTGTCAGCGAGTATCTTGAAAATTATGTGGAATGACTCGAGCAAAAAAATTAGTTTTGTGAGATTGTCTTGCACGCTTGTAGTAAATACATCCATAAGTATTCGGAACTCATTTCTGTAGAATGTACGGAAATACATTTCTGCTGTCGTTTCAGCGTGCACGTCATACTTCTTTGCAAGTCGCCGGGTCCTGTGGTGCTTTAAGAAGTCTTCCTCCGCGTTTACTTGCATACTTTTCGCAAATGACGATGCACTCTTGATCAAAGCGTTCTTCTTGCCATCGTCGTTGATATCTTCAAAAGACTTCAAAGCGCTCTGAATCAGCTGCATCGCGTCTACAACATTCAGCTCCTCGGCTTCTAAAAGCTCGGTTACGTTCTTAACTTTAAATATTATGTTTTTAGTGAAGTATATGCCGCAGATAAAATCAAAGTCAAGAAGCTTTTTATGCAAGCCTGACGAAAAAGTTCGGGTTTTACTGTCAAATTCAGAATCGAATGAGGTTTTCATTGTTTCCAATGATGTGACTATCTCTTCATAAGACGAAGAAACAGCTCTCACCAATTCGGCGCGTGCAGTCCACCTTGTTTTTGATAAATTCTTAAGTTGAAGTGAATTTCCAATTTTATCCAGCTCTTTCTGCAAGCTTAAATGTCGTTTCGTGCAACCCGAAAAAAAACGTACAATGCTTCAAGAGTGTCAAAAAACTTTCGGATAAGCGCTCTAGCATTACAAGGTGTCTCTACGAAAATGTTTAACCTGTGAACTTGGCATGGAACGTACGGAATATCTATTTTGCACTTCTCTGATAGCTTTTTTGAGTGCCGTTGTATATACCAGACATGTTACTTGCAAAGTCGTACGATTGAAACGCTGGTTTATCGAGTGGAAGTAAGTTCTTCTGAATTAAAAATATTTTTTCAGCCAACTCCTCTCCAGTCTTTTTTTGTGTGTTAAAACAGCGTCTATTTTTAAAAGACGCTCCACAGGAACGAGCTCTTCATCTTTTTCGACGACGTTTCGGATATTCAACGAGAGGCGGTCTTTATGTGACATATCGGGAGTAGTATCTGCTAAAACGGAGAATATACCAGCGTTCTTGATCTCTTCTGCAATTATTTCACGAGTTTTCTCTCCAAGTCGATGGATGAATTCATTTCGAGAGTCCTTGCTCATATACGTAACGTTGTGCTTCCGCGTATTCACTTCTTCCAACCACCTATTCATGACCGGACTATGCCGTGAAAGTAACTTCACAATTTGCGTGAAGTTTCCATTATCTTGAGTGATTCCATCCTCGTGACCTCGGAAAGTCAAACCTTGCCGACAAAAGGTTCTTGCTGTGTTAATAAGTACATGGATAACTTTTTTGTGGAGCTCCTTTTCTTGTTCTTCCTCAATTCTGATCGTCCGTAAAAGTTTATCAAGGAGAACGAACGTCTTCGTGGCCTTTTCCATTAACAAAGTGGCACAAATCTGCCATCGCTGCTTGATGAGCTTCTGAAGTGAAGTGTTCTTGTAATTTGTCCTTTTTCTTCTTTCCGCGACTTTTCAGTTTGTGCCACTGACGTACTCCAGCGTGCGATCATTCTTCACTTTTTTCTTGTTAACACCATTAAACATAAACATGACTGAAAATACGCATGTATTTATTGTATTATTATTACTTACGTTTGATGGGTACGCGATGCTCCGTGAAAATGTTCCATGTCGGCGAAAAGTCACGTCCCACTGCCACTGTATTTGCACCTAGTTATCACTGTAAAAGTTGCTGGTTCAGGAACGACTGCTTTCTCTCATTCTCGGTGACCACTGCACTGACCTTAGTGAGCACCCCAACCCTTGAGGAACCTTGGAACCATAAACCTGTCAATTTTGTCACAATAGCGCGGATATTTGAGGACGCGCCGAGACGAGCGGTAGCAGGTCATAACATTCCTCCGACAACATCTCAATGAGTTGGCCTGACCTGAAGTTATCAATGCGCTCACCATCACCTTTTGTCTAGCCACATGGCACAAATGCTGGGCTCGCTTCGCTGTGTAGCTGAGTCGCTCTGCATAATGAACGCGGGACGTTACACCCACCCAGGAACGTGCCGATGAGTTCATCCCTTGTCTTTGGTACCATATTGCTCATCCGTCATTCTTTCTTCAGTTTCCATACAAAGAAACGAAATGGCAAGTGGCAGCCGGTGCACCGAGGACTGGAAGTGAAACTTTTAAAATGGTTATTTTGCCGACTCTTTCCCTTGCCGCACTGGGCTATTGCCTGGCTGTATGGAATCATTGCAGCGTCCGTTTGTAACGACTGTCGGTAAAATGCCGACTGTCAGTATAATATTTATTTATTTATTTATTTATTTTTAAATCGGACCAAATCGTATATGGCCATGCCCTGTTTTGTTTTTTAAATGCTGTTTTGGGAAATGTTACGGATCCTTCAGGATTTGCCGACTGATGTCATATTTGCCGACTGAGAAAATACCTGAGGGGGGTGAGACACCCCCCCAACCCCCTCAATCGAACCGCCCCTGACTTCAGTGATAACACCAAGGGGCCACTGGAGTGGGGGAACATTGTCTTCCCGTATCAGCACCACAGTGCCTGGTGATACGTTGCAGGAGGAGGTCGTCCATTTGCTGCGCTGCTGCAGATGAGTGAGGTAATCAGCTGACCATCTCTTCCAAAAGGATTGGAGTCTTTGTTGAAGAACCTTATATCTAGTTAACAAAGGCCGTTTACATAATGTTAAATCGGGTTCGGGAAGAGTAGTGAGGGGTTCGCCTATAAGGAAGTGACCTGGTGTCAAGGTAGATGCATCAGAAGGATCATTTGACAGGGTTAGAAGGGGACGTGAGTTTAAGCAAGTTTCAATTTGCGCAGTTAATGTAGCCAATTCCTCATATGTGAAATGAAATGTTCCGAGAACTCTTCTTAGATGATGTTTGAGGGATTTTACTCCGGCTTCCCAAAGCCCTCCAAAATTAGGGGCATGAGGAGGTATGAAATGCCACCTAACTCCACAACTACTGGCGAAGTTACTGATCACCTCTCTAGTCCGTTCCTGAGTGAACAATTTCTTGAGTTCCTTGAGCTCTCTACTAGCACCTTGGAAATGTGTACCATTGTCAGAGTACATGTTACTGCATAATCCTCTTCTTGCGATGAATCTCCTGAGTGCTGCGAGGAAAACTTGAGTGGTTAGGTCGGAAACGATGTGCCTTGGTGCACATACATATGAAAATGCATATGTAACTCTTGCTACGTGGATTGCCGATCTTCAAGTAGAAAGGGCCCGTGAAGTCTGTGCCGGTGTTGCGGAATGGTCTTGCTTGAGACACACGAACTGAGGGCAACTGTCCCATTACTTGCTGTGTAGTTTTGGCTTTGAACCTGAAGCATTTTGTACAAGTGTTAATAACTCTTCGAACCACCGACTTTCCATTGATGATCCAGTAGCACTGTCTGATGGATGCTAAAGTCAACTGGTTTCCTGAATGTAGGAGTCTTTCATGTTCCCTCTTGATTATTAAATCAGTAAACTGATGTTTAGCGGGCAAAATCATGTGATGTTTGAAATCGTAGTCTTGATTGGAGTTCTCTAGTCTTCCTCCAACTCTCAGGATTTGATCCTTGTCTAAAAATGGTACTAAACTTTGAAGTTTGCTACGTCTAGACACTGCATTGTGTTTCAACAGATCAGCTATTTCCTCGCGGAATGCTATTGACTGGACTAGTCTAACACATGTCATGTTAGTTTGCTGCAACTCTTCTATTGTTAATGGACCATGTTTCCGTTCTGAAAGTTTGTGTTTAGTATTGTGCACGAATATTAAACAGTATGCTAACACTCTTTGTAGCTTGAGATGGGAAGAAAATCTTGTGAGCACGTCTGCAGGATTAGAGTGGACTGAACAACTAAGCACTATCTTGCGTTTCTCAGGAATCTCTGATTCAGGTTGTTCACTGGAAGTGGGCCAGTTCCGTTCCGAACACTGTAGCCATTCAGGGCCATGCCACCAAAGATGATTATTTAAAAGGTTTGTAGGATCAGTTCCTCGAGAAATTAGATCTGCAGGATTGCCTGCTGATGCTACGTGCTTCCAATCCTTGACCGAAGTGTTGCCTTGCACTTCAGCCACACGGTGCGCAACAAAAGTTTTCCATTTTGACGGTTCTCCTGCTAACCATGCGAGAACAATCTTTGAGTCTGTCCACAGATGAATGCTATGGAATTCAATATTGAGAACATGACACATCTTTTTAACCACGTGTGACAATAGTACCGCTGCACACAACTCTAGTCTGGGTAGCGTGATCTGTTTCAGTGGAGCCACTCTGGACTTGGAGCACAGGAAATGTGTTATTACGTGACCTTGATCTGTTGACGAGCGTAGGAATAAACATGCACCGTAGCCCTTCAAGGATGCATCAGCGAAGCCATGCAACTGCACCTGAGTGCAATTTTCTTGAAGCACAAATCTGTTAATATATATTAATATATATTAATATATATGGTCAATCAAGGGTATTTGAGAATGCAGAGTACGCCATCTTGTAAGAAGTTCCGTTGGAAGTTCATCATCCCATCCTATCTTCTCTTGCCATAGTTGCTGCAGAAACATCTTGAATGCGATGACAATAGGACTGATTAGCCCAATAGGGTCATAAATTGACGACACAATCGATAACACCTTGCGTTTGGTAACTGGAGATCCACTTCCTTGTTCTTTCTGCACACCACTGGATATCTGTAGTTTGTCTGTCGCTGGATGCCAAAGTAGACCTAAAGTCTTTATATTTTCTCCTGAATCAATCTGAAGGGGAAGCTGCGTCTTTCTGCAGTCCTTTGGAACCGCCTCTAACAATGCTGGATGGTTAGAGCACCACTTGCGGAGCTTGAAGCCTCCCTTGGATAACAATTGGATCAGTTCACGTTGTAGGAGTAATGCATTGTCAACCTTACTTGTTCCTGAAATTCAGTCGTCTACATAAAAATCACGAAGAAGGACATATGCTGCCTGCGGATACTGTTGTCCCTCATCATATGCCAATTGCCTTAAACATCTTATTGCTAGAAATGGAGCTGATGATGTGCCATATGTGACCGTCTGAAGTTGGTACTGCTTGATAGGCTCATTAGGAGAAGCTCTCCAAAGGATGCGTTGAAGGCTGCTGTCTCTGGAATCAACCTTAACTTGTCTGTACATCTTCTCGATGTCAGCTGTAAAGCCTATGGCGTGAGTTCTAAATCTAGCAACAATCGAACATAAGTCTTGTTGAATAGTAGGACCCGTCATTAAAATATCATTAAGTGACTTTCCTGACCTCGATCTACAAGAAGCGTCGAAGACAACTCTAGTTTTTGTAGTAGTGCTGGATTTCTTGAATATCGGATGGTGCGGCATGTAGTATGCTACCGATGTTGCCATACTAGAATTAACAATATCCATGTGACCTAGTTCCTGGTATTCAGTGAGAAACTGGTCATAATCTACCTTCAGTTGCGTATCATTGTTAACCCTACGTTCAAGGTATTGAAATCTGCTAGTTGCTGTTTGTAAAGAATTGCCTAATATACTTGGATCCTGCTTAAATGGTAGTCTGACTATGTATTTCCCAGATGCATCTCGTGTCACATGATCAGAAAAATGCTGTTCACATTCAATCTCTTCTTGGGACTTGACTGGCTTGTGAAGTTCTTCGATCTCCCAAAATCGTCGTACTTGGTTATGAAGGTGAACATCATTACGAAGGAAAAACGTTCCAGCTGCATTGTTTCTCTTTCTCGAGGTGGATTCATATGAACCTGACATAATCCATCCAAAATCTGTTTTTTGTAGGACTGGAAACTTCTCTGGTCTCGTCCTGTGTCCCCTCTGTAGAATTCTCAAGAATACATCAGCACCGAGAAGCATGTCTATCTTGGCTGGGGCATAAAACCTCGGATCTGCTAACTGAATATCATTAGGGAGCTCCCACTCTTCATAGGGTACCTGCTGACTAGGCATGTCGCTTGTAATTTTGGATAGGATCAAACATTCAACATTGTGACGTGTCTTGCTTATGGAAGATTGCACTTTAACGCTCACACTATACTTGGCTTCAGACATGGACTGAGAAATACCTTCGATGGGTGTGAGATTCTTGGCCTTTTTTAAGCCCAAATTTTGAACCAATCTCTCGGTTACAAAATTGCTTTGACTGCCACTGTCCAATAAGCAACGAGCTAAGTGTAGCTTACCAGCACTATCCTTTACCTTTACTACTGCTGTAGAAAGTAGAACTTGAGTTTGTGGTTTGAGTTTCATAGTGCAATAACTGGGGGAGTTACCACGAACTTGAGCATTGTGAACCTGGTTGGACTCGGGGTTTGAGCATCTGCTGATAGTTCCTTGCTGAGACTGTTTAGACGAGTTGGCATTGAATTGCTGATTCCCAGAATCAAAATGCAACAGTGAGTTGTGACGACCGTTGCAAGTGTTGCATGTTGACTTCGAAGGACAAGAACTTATAGCGTGTGATTCATGCAAACAGATGTAGCAAAGTTTATGCTGCTTAACTAGGTTGTATCTACGATTAACATTGTGAGGTTTGAAGCCATTTTTCAGTGTTGCCTAAGTAAACAAAAGTTTGGTGATTTTCAGTCGGTCAACACGAATGTACCCAAATAGAGCTGGGTTATGCCCTGATCCTGAAATAAATTACATAAGATTAATAAATACACTAGGATGACCTGTTTCGATCGTCAAGCGATCATCATCAGATCCATTACACTTAGGCTATAACATCTATGTTTGACAATACAGGTGAAAAATATATACAATATGTACAATTATTTAGTTGCAGTGTTGGTAATGCAACAGTCGGTGTACGTTGAATGTGGTATATCTAATGTTAGGTACATATTGCATATATTTTTCACCTGTATTCTCAAACATAGATGTTATAGCCTAAGTGTAATGGATCTGATGATGATCGCTTGACGATCGAAACTGGTCATCCTAGTGTATTTATTAATCTTATGTAATTTATTTCAGGATCAGGGCATAACCCAGCTCTATTTGGGTACATTCGTGTTGACCGACTGAAAAGCACCAAACTTTTGTCTACGATTAACATCATAACCTAAAACTTTATCACATCTGAAGATTGGATGTTGCCCCTTACAGGTTTCACAATTATTGTTAATTGCAATGTATGAACTGCTTGTAAATTGTTGTTTCTCATGCTTGAAACCATGCTTAGAAGTTTTATCTTGAGACAATCTGCTGATCTTATCACTGTGAGCCTTAGTAGGTGAAAAATCAATTAATTCAAGGGTTTGAGCCCGCCTTTCAAGATATTCTAACAACTCCGTAAGTGTAGATAGTTCCTTGGATTTGTTGCTCATTTCCCATTGCTTACGTGTGGCTTCAGGTAACTTGTCAAGTATGATTTGACCTATTATGATTTCATGTAGGGGAATATTCAAATTCACAGACTCAACGGCCTTTAAATTGGACTGTACTTGATTCAAAAGTGTGCGTAGACTAGAAGATGATTCCCTTTGGACGATATCTGGAGATAACAGTAATTTGATATGTGCATTTACTATTACCTTTGAATTGCGGTATCGCTTGCAGACCGTTTCCCAAGCTAGCTTAAACCACTTTTCATGAATCTATAGTTATTATTATTATTATTATTGTCATGTGTTGTGACATCTCTATATTACGCCTCGAGTGTTTAAAAGTGCGCAGATTGTCTGTATGCATCTCTCTGTCTAACGTTGTGCAACCCCTAGCTACATACTACCTAGTTCTCTCGTATTGGCTAGTGTTGTTGCTTACCTTGCATTTTGTCGTGCAATTTGTTCTGCTATTGGCTCTGCCAATATTTGACGCGAGTTTGGTTCCACTCCCAAACTACGCATTTTATATTTCTGAGAGGCTTCTCTCCTCTCTGGGGGACAGAAGCTTATTCAGTCTTGGGCGTGCCGAGATGTAGGGCGAACGTGTGTATTCGGGCAGAGGCCTGCCCTCATGGCGCAGCGGAATGTGAGTACGGCTCAATGTATTTCTATCTAACGCAATGTATTGTTTTTGTTAAACGTTCCTTCTTTTGCTTAATTCTCTTTCCTTTTCAAGATGTTACTGTTAGTATTATAATCCTTGAACCAGATCTCCGAGACCTTGCGTAATGTCATACGGCGGAGTTCTTTTTGTTGCTTTTGTTATGTACCCTCCTCACAGTTTTATTATTTTGGTTAATACCTGTAAGATTCGAAAGTATTGCGTTTCTGCGTCTTGGCTTATGTATGTTTCCTGTCGGGCCTTGGTGCTCGTCTTTTGCGTCGGTGTCTCTTTTGTACCACAAATGTTTCGTTTGATTGGTAGCAATTGGACCTTTGTTTGCGGACAGTATGTGTGAGGTAACGGGACTTATGTCCAACGTCCCACTAATACATGTCCCTTTTGTTTATAGAATATATGTGACGGTGGTTAACTGGGATTTCTCCAGCTCCGATGTCATATTATTCTTTTTTTATATGTCGCGTTGGTGCGGCATTATGTTGGAGTATAAGCCTATTTTTTATAGCGTGCTTTCGATTTTTACCGGTCTCTTTCGTCCCAAATCAATTGTAATGTAATGTATCTCTGTATATTTCATTTTCCTTTTGTTTTGTTTTCCTCTTTTGATTTTCGCCGTATTACATAACTTAATGATATTCCCCCTTTTCTTCCCCTTCTTCCTACCTCTGTGAAATCTCTCTCCCCTTTGTTTTACTCCCCTCACTCCTCCCCCATCCCTCCGGTATGTTTACGTAACATCATGAAAAGCTTCGCGTCTCGTTAACGTTCGATTTTTGAATTTTTGCAAGTTTGGCGTTTCTCTCTGGCTTTCGTGAGTTTCATTTTATTTTATTCAATGTTCGTATCTTTACGTTAGATTCATGTTGTTGAGCTGTACTCAGGTTCTGTCGTGCTTTTTAGTTTTTAAGTCTTTATTCTTGGTATTGGGTTTCTTTTGTATTATTGATCTTGTCTTAGCTTGCCTTTTTCTTTGTTTTAAATAATTTGTTTATTTCGTGTACACTCTCTTTCTTTTATCTTTAATACATTTTTATATTTTAAGTAATATAGCTCCCTTGTCTTTTCATTTCTTATATTTAAGTTCCCCTTCCTTATCTTCATCTCGATTTCGTCAATCTTGTCTTTGTGATGTAAAAAAGGCACGATTAACACGCCTCTGGGATTTCTTTAATTAATTTTATGGGAATCTCGTTTTTGCACTTTTGATTGTTGCATTAAGCAATTATTCGTTTCCATTTGGTTTTCCGGAAATCATCTTTTGCTCGCTCCGAAAACCTTGGGCCCAGCACCGGGTCGAGCAAGACGTCTTTTCCCCCGACCATTTGCGACCTTGTTGATTTTATCTTCCACTGCTACTCTGACGCGCATTATTATTATTATTATTATTACCTGACCTTTAGTGGCGCAAGCTCAAAGTTATCTGCAGTAAGAGGAATGTTTTGAATGAGTTGATGAGCATTGCCACGCAGTGCTGACATTAAGTAATGGAACCTTTCAACATTACCCAAAGACTGATTCTTCAGTATTAATGAATCAAACAGGTCATGGAAATGCATGAATTGTGTAACAT
The DNA here is from genome assembly GCA_946902985.2 of Meconema thalassinum. NCBI lineage: Eukaryota > Metazoa > Arthropoda > Insecta > Orthoptera > Tettigoniidae > Meconema > Meconema thalassinum. The sequence goes on from OX336393.1 coordinate 187,256,454, forward strand.
CACCTGAAAATTCTGGTAACCGTATTTTGGGCAAACTGTACGAACCTGTATTACTACTTGTAGATTCTCTACCGTTGCTAGAGACAGATGAGGCATGTGTGCAATGGGTATTTAGTAACTGTTGTAGCTTAGCCCTAAGTTCATCATAATCATCTTCGAATTCACACCGGACCTGCTCATGAGAATTCTTTTCATCCAAATCCTCCAATTTGCTTTGAATTTCATTAAATTCTGGTAATAGAGCTAATAAACGTTCATTCTTCACATTTAATACTTCATTAGGAGTCTCATTATTAAATTCATTAATTTGGGTATGGAGTCTCGTGAGGGATGCTCGGAGAACACCTCTGCGCTTGGTCAATGACTTTATCTCACATTCAGTAGACATGCTTAAAATGGTTCATGCACAGGAAGGATTGCTGGGTATGGGAAGGAATTGCTATGAAATGCCTTCGTTAACTTATCTGGTTTAGATGTTCTTTCAGTCTGCGTCGTCACCCAACGGTTGGATATCGAAGTCAGGACGTCTGAATGGAACTGCGTCCGTCAGGAATCGAAAGCTGCACTGCTGAATGGAACTGCGTCCGTCAGGAATCGAAGGCTGCACTGCTGAATGGAACTGTGTCCGTCAGGAATCGAAGGCTGCACTGCTGAATGGAACTACGTCCGTCAGGAATCGAAGGCTGCACTTCTGAATGGAACTGCGTCCGTCAGAAATCGAAGGCTGCACTGCTGAATGGAACTGTGTCCGTCAGGAATCGAAGGCTGCACTACTGAATGGAACTGTGTCCGTCAGGAATCGAAGGCTGCACTGCTGATTGGAAGTCGCGAGAACTCACGCATGGCCTCAAACATGCGTCCATTGATGCTTTCAACTGCACACCGAAACGTTCACAATACTGGATATGCTTTTACGAATATACAATATTCATCATGATTGTGTAATTCGGCAAGTCCCGCTGCATGAATTAACTTATTCAAATATTAAATTTGTAATACAACAGCTGAGTTGTAAACATGAATCATGCAGCCTGGCGAGCGCTACGTGCCCAGCTGCGATCAAACACAGTACCGAAGCTAAACGACACTAGCCGAGGCGACACGAAGGCATAGCACATGGGTTCGGTGTTGGCATTATTTGGCAGCCATTGTGCTCAATTTTCAAATAAGTTAGATCGAACAGACAACCATTTATAAATACATTACAATTGAGCCTGCATTGTTCACGATAATGTACTAGTTTTGTCTCTACATACGTATTTCACACTGGTTCACTTAAATACAGCAGTTTTAGCGTTTGTCGGGACCACATGGCCTCAGTTGATATAGCGGGAATCCTGCCCGTGTAGGACCAAAACCAGCCGCGGCTGGTGGTGTTGGAGCTGGGGAAGGCTTAGCACTCGTATATTAGTGGCAAAATGCTGGTATAACGCATTATACGACACCCACATACACGGCTATAACATGTTATAGATTTATTAGGGGCAACACAATTAAGGAGTATCATAGTCCTTGTGAAGTTAATACTCAGAATTTTCCCCTCCAATGCTTTTACGGAGCGAGTTTTTTCTGTCATGAATATCAAATGGAGGGTTATACAAACAGAAGCTCCATTAGTTTGATAAAACAAGAATTGTTCACATATTACAATTATAACGAAAATTGTACTGAATTGTATCAGAAAGGTACTTAGCTACAAATGAAAAATCCTTGCCAAGTGTCGTTCAAATGAAAAGCATTTATAAGTTGCTGGTGTCATAGGCCTATATGATATGTCAGCAATATCTAGTTTTAATGTTGTGTATTTGATTATGTAATGCTTATTTAATACATATGTGTATTATTTATTAGAACGTTTGACGACCTTGATTTTTAAAAATGCAATGTTTTGGGACGTGTGTTCCGTTTTTCCATTCTTGAAATCACGCAACCCTAACTGTAGCCCATAACACGCAAATTAAGTCTTGCCACTGACAAACAACATAATTAATGAACTAATATAAGTTACACCAACGATATTAACGCGCGAACACTTGTTTACAAATACACAGCATGAACCAAGGAGGACGTATGGCGCATGACGGCAGATTTTAAACTGAATACTTCCCTTAAGTCTCGGTAGATGGTTCTGCTACCCCTTGCCACCTCATGGTGCTGTCTGGCGGAAATATTTTAGTCATTATACTTTTAGGGATACCATTTGAGTTCTCAATAATGAATATCACTTATTAGTCATCTAACTGTTTCTGGTAACTTGTCAATTATTATTAATCCTTCGGAGAGTGAAAGAGGGAAAGTATAAACATTCATGAGAGTGGTTTGAGACTCCTTGAACAACTTTGAATGCATTCCACAGAATAAGAACATCCTGTCATGGTTGGCAAGCCTGGCTTAAGCTGTAGTCGCTTGAGCCTCCAGCGATACAATTGAAACGAATTGAGCTTTCATAACCACGCCCCCAAACCCTGTTACATAGGAAGGAATAGGACTTCTAAGGCACAGCCTAACAGCGCTACTATCCATCTGAAAAACATTCTTTATCAACAGTTCCAAATATATTAACTCGTGACTGAATGGATTGAGTGAAATGTATAAATGTTTCCAATCAATATACATTATAAATTCCCCAATTAAATATGTATATTTATGGAATCTTTCAAGAGAGGCTCCGCCTAAGAGCCTTTAATCACCAGCCGCGCCTGACCAAAACATATGTCTGTATGCGACATACGTGCTCCAGATGAAACATCAGGGGATAAATGAAAATGTCGAAATAACTCTAGTGGACTGTATTTACAAAAATGTACATGATACAAAAGACACAACACTTGAAATGCGAAGGAGCTGCTGCTCCGAAACACAAACACATTCAGCCATGATGGCTACTTCACTCTCTGTCTCCATAGGTCACTGCTGCCAACCTGAACATAATAAATGTATCTGTTACCAACGGTGGAAATAAAACAATTGTATAATTATTCTCCCTGAGAGCAAACCATACGTATAACCGGTTATAGATGTTATATTTTCGAGGAAGAACCACAATGGTCACACTGGAGCGGTTAACACAACACGGTCTCAGTGCGTGCTATGCTCGCAGTAACACTTAGATATGTACGGAAAATATACTGTACAACGGGATATAGGCCTACTCACATTTCGCCGGTTCAGGATAGTTCCCAAATGGCTTAGTTACCAGAAAAATCCAGCAGATGGTAGCATTGGTGAGGGATTGACAAGAAACAAATAATTTCGTCAAGCCGAGTTTCAGTCTGTGGATATTGATGTATTAAAGTCCAACCTCCATGACTCGTAATATGGAGCGCTATTGCAAACAAAATATTTTTGAGAGGGAGATAATTTTACTAATTGTCATTATAATTAAGTCTTTCAGTTTTTATTTTATAATAGTCATGCATTATTCATCAACTTCCAAACACCTCAAAAAGTCTGTTGTTTTGTTTCCCTTGTATTATATCCTGAAGGACTATGAAATTAAATACGGTAAGCTTATGTAAGTGTTATGAGCAATTTAAAATAAAAATGAAGTCCACTTATGAGACTGCGAAAGAGAGCTAGGGTTTGTCTTCAATCACTCATGAGTTATAATTTTTTGAAAATATATTAAAAATCCCAGTTCAGCCAGTGTAAATGGTCAGACTAAGTGGCAGACCAGAATGTATTAAAGCGGAATAAACAACAGAAGAATTGAATTCTGAATTTATTACATCTATCAAGTTGTTAATATCTTGGTGGATCATCCTCTAGAATAAACCCTCTACTTTCTTGAGGTGTGAAAAAATCAATTTTCTGCTATATTTCAAAGGATGTTGAATTAAAAAAAAAATTGCTTTTAAAATCTCAATAAAAGCCAATACCATCTTACAAAATATTTTCTTCATTCTTGCTCTATACAAAACGTCCACGAAATATCTACTGAATATATGGGATAAAATTCCAGAAAATCTCTCAAATACAGTAGTTGTAGAGGTGTTGAACATTTTGTTTAATGTGTGCTCCCTAGTGCACGAAAAGTTTCAAAGATCTGAGGATCTCCAAGGCATGTTTGATAAAGACCCCAAAAATGAAATGTTATATTCATGAGAAGAATGGGGAGTAAAGGGCACAAGGAGTTGCCCTAAAATCTCTAAATTGAAGCCATTGTTTAAGTACAAAAGGGGTGTGATCGATTATTTGATGTTAGTGTCGCGCCCATAGTTCTTCGTATACATATTGTGCTGCTATTAATCCCAGCCAATTTGGTCATAAATTTGATATCAAGTTTCTCAACGTCTTAGCTTGTAACTTAAAAGTAGGCATATTTTAAGCGCAGAAAAAAAAACCGTGATCATGAATTCAAACGATTGCCGTGTAAAGTATTGATGAGGGCTGTTTCCTGCATTCTTTACTCGCAATACACATGTCAATCTGAACATCTATGGCAAACAAGTTGAACTAATTAAGAAGTTTAAAAGATTGGGTTCAGTGTCACCGAACGCAAATTGAAATAAATTGAGCAAGCTTCCTAGAGGTAATAATGGTGTGTGTCCTCCATAGAGGCCTGCATGGTGCAGGTCTTTCAAGTTGAGTCCCCTGCGCGTCATGATGGGGATGATAAGACTTCACTAACAGCAAGTCCCCGAGCCAGGGGAATTAACTATCCCTTGAGATGAGATTTCCACTGTGCGATACAATCCAAAATACATTTTAGTAAATAATGCGTATAGTCAGTACTCCATTACGATGCCGACAAATGAACACTTTATGGAGAATGAAAACAGCTCGATCCATAATACATGTAAATTACACAGCTTGTGGCCGTGCCATTCTGATGCGATCACGGAAGCTGAATACTGTGTCGCATATCATTAATAAATAAATAAAAAATAAATAAAATAAAATGAAATAAAATAAAATAAAATATAATATAATAAAATAAAATATAATAAAATAAATTAAAATAAACTAAAATATAATAAAATAAAATAAAATAAAATATAATAAAATAAAACATAATATAATAAAATAAAATGAATTATAATATAATAAAATAAAATAAAATAAATGAAATCACCCTTCTAAAACTAGAACCGAGAGTAGGCCCTAATGCTGAATAATCGTGTATAAATGTCTTTGTTTCTCTAAAAAATGTACTGCTGCAAATTAGAAGAAGTTGGAAATCTGAAAGTTAATTTGCACGACACGACTATTTCAGGCCCATTATTACAAAATAACCATGCCCCTAAATGTTAACATACCGTACATTAAGTAATTCATATTTGACATGAGAGTGGATTCAGACTTACCTGAGGCTTAGATATCCGAGGAGATTTTTATTTTTTGAATCACAGAAGTGAATTAGCTGCTGCCTCAAGGAAAATACTGTTTCTAACTGGCTCACCATCACAAGAGCTTCTCAACGTCTTCTATTACACAATTCGTTCGATGGGCAGCGCTACTTTGGATAGGTTGCCAAATATAATATGAATTCCGGCACAATTATCCATGAGACCCTACGTTACAACCTCAATGTTATATGCCCTTTGAAATGACGATCAACTCCACCAACTAATTTTCGTTCCATGACTGGGGAGCACCTGATAATCCCGTTTATCGTATTTTCGTACATCTTTAAGTACAATATTGTACATAATATTGCTATAGAACAAAATCCCATTAAAAGTTAAAAGGTAAGCAATGTGGAAATATGTGCATTTAAAATATTTCGAGAAAAATGCTCTAGAGAACAACGGTCTAAGCATTTTCCATTGCTGGGCACCTTGTCTACAAAGCTGTTGAAAGATATATAGATTAGATAGATTCATGACAATTACCCGAATTGTAATTATCTCCAGAACAAATTTGCCCAGGATTTCGCAAATTCAGATTTAGTTGGATGTTAGACTACTTTACAGGAGGAAACACATTTTTAAATTACCCTGGAGAAGCTGCAGAACTCTTTCTGCAGTAGCCGAAGTTTCATTTAATATATTAGGCCTACATCGTTATTTGTTTTTGTTAAAGTTTTCTATTTCGCATAAGACACAATGAAACCTAAGCTATGACGGTTGTGTACTCTTCCAGGCCTTATAATGTAGCTAGTGTTGTTATTTGGGGAGAGTGTCCACTATTTGATGAAGCATATACAAATTGCTCACCTCACTGGACGTAGAGTTGCAGCTGTACACCAGAAGAACCAGTATACCACTGTTCCAGCACAACCAAAATATGGTCACGAAGATCCACAAGAAGTTTATTGAAGCGTCTGGTTCCAGCTCCAGCATTTGGAGGAGTCCGAAATAGAGGCTGAAAGTGATGTAGATAATACATAGGAAGACGATGATCAATAATCGAACGGAATACGTTGAGTTCACAGAATGTATGACGTCACACAGCTGACCGTGCACTCTTGCAAGCGTCTTCATTCTCTCAGGATCCTCAAACGCGGGCCCTTTTATGACATTCACTAATGAAATGGTCGAGCTCTTGGAAACATTACCTATTTCCTCATTAACGTTGGCGAAGAGCTTCATTACTAAGATGGCAAAACTAATAAATTGCACGCCAACTACAAATATGATAATGGTTACCGTAAATCCACAAGACACACCCAAAAGAGCATACATTGTGGAAACGTCTGTTAATGCAACAATCATCGCAGCATGAATGAATATCATTGCCAGCAATCCCGCTGTGAGAATGACAGAAATTCTAATGAAGACAGATCTGTAAATATCCTCCGTGCCTTGCATGGTCTCAGCCAGGTTGATTATCTTATACAAAATATCCGCAACTTCCTTCTGTTTAAGTATAGTAATGAAGCTGATAATGGGGCCCGTAAGGAATAAGGCACCAAACAAGAAGTTCACGAGGAACATGAGCATAGAAGGTGGACCAATTAGGACCAACCTTTTGGAATATATCCCTCTTAGTATTCGTCCAGCGAGAGTAAAGAACACGAAGCAGCTGTAAACACAGTTTGCTTTAGAAAAAGCAAACTTGTGCTCAACAAGTCGGCATGTTGTTAGGCCGAAAACTTTGGAAGCATAGTATACGGGCTTAATAGCAGCCAATAGCTCTGTAGGGCGATCGAACCTCTTCATGGTGGTGCTGTTCACAGACTACCAGAGTAACTCATATTACACAAAGCACTCCAATAACTGAGTTGAAGCAATTAGCAGAGAGAGAGGATGGGATCTTGTTGCTTGCGTCATTGGAAACACTATCACATGATTAAAGAGAAGATCCTTCGGAGTAAGAGGAGGTTAAATAAGATCTAAGATCCATGAAACCCTCACAGATGGTGCTACGTTAATGAGGCCGGATGGAGGGAAACTTCCCTCGCTAGCAGGAATTTTGAATATTGAGATAGGCTATCTATATACATAAAGCACAATGTTTGTCTGTCTGTCTGTTTGTTATTATACAAATCTACACCGATCTGGACCAAATTTTGTATACTAAACCTTTGGAACCCTGCGGGTAACCCTGTCTACTTGAAATTTCGAACAGACCACTCCATTCCCTGCATTTAGGCACTTTGGTAAAAATCTACACCATTTCACCTATCTCAACCAAATTTTACATACTTACCCTTTGGAACCCGAAACTTGAAATTTCGGACAGACCACTCCATTCCCTTCATTTAGGCCCTTTGGCACAAATCTACACCGTTTCATCAATCTGAACCAAATTTTACATACTTACCCTTTGGACCCCTGCAGACAACATCGTACACTTTAAATTTCGGTCAGACTACTACATTCCCTGCATTTAGGCCCTTTGGCACAAATCTACACCGTTTCACCAATCTGAACCAAATTTTACCTAGGCTACTTACCCTTTGGAACCCTGCGGGTAACATCGTCCACTTTAAATTTCGGACAGACCGCTCCATTCCCTGCATTTAGGCCCTTTGGCACGAATCTACACCGTTTCACCGATCTGAAACAAATTTTACATACTTACCCTTTGGAACCCGACGAGTAACACTGTCTACTTGAAATTTCGGACAGACCACTCCATTCCCTGCATTTAGGCACTTTGGCACAAGTCTACACCGTTTCACCGATCTGAAACAAATTTCGCATACTTACCCTTTGGAACCCTGCGGATAACACTGCCCACTTTAAATTTCGAAACGACCTCTCCATTCCCTGCATTTAGACCGTTTCACCTAATTTCACTGAATTTTACATATTCACCCTTTGAAACCCTGCTGATAACACTGTCCACTTGATATTTTGGACAACCCTCTCCATTCCCTACATTTAGAATAACAGACAAAATGAACTTGAAATCCACGTTTTAAGACCCTAGAACCATTCATGTCCGTAGTAGTGTTGTGTAACTGTAAGAATATTTTAATATAAATAATAAGTCTGTTGTTGGCTGGCAATGCTGGTCTGGTGCAGAATTGCGAAAATAGTTACATCTTGCGCTGCTTATAATTTGCAGTCACGGGGAGTAATTAGTGCAGGAAGATTTCTTAGGCCCCTTAAAACAGTTTATCATCATGAAAATATTATGCCTCTTTATAAGTGCGATGGTCTTGTTGCGGTACACTGAGGTTATCAGCTACAATAAGCGTTTTTATTCCGATCCTTATACTTCAGCGCTATGTGGTGATAAATAACACTATTGCCACCGCTGGAGCTCGGGACAGCCGAAGTTTTCCAAAGTGCTCTAATTATTTTCCTACTGCGCTATGCGACAAAAGACAACACTATTGTTCTCTTCTTTTCTAACAGCCAATGAGATATAGGTGCTAGGCAGTGTCTTTTATTTCACTTACTCCTCTTTCTAATCATATTTTTCAATTACAGTGGAACTTGGATAATTCGAACCGCAAGGGACCAGTACAAAAATTCGATTTATCCAAAACATTCGAATTAAGAAAGTTCTTTGAAAAGGGTAGAGAAAAGATATTGTGTTACGTTTACATAATGATTTACGTTCAACAAAGCATATTAACAGACAACGGTACTTTATAGAGACTGTATCGTGATTAACCTCAAAAGTTTCAAATGGAAAATAAAACCAAAATGTACTATTCACCTATTTAACGACAGTAGCAATCCAGCATTCTAGTTAAGTCATAGAGAAATCTACTGTTTTTCAAAATAGTTTGAGATTTTTACCTGTTTCCTACAATTAAGTTTCTCAGATATAACAAAAGAATCTAACAAATTTAAGGAACGGAAAACAGAACCACTTACGTCATTTCTACTTTCAAAAAACGCCTAAGGTTGTTGCTTGGGCTGCACTCGGAACAGTTTGTTTCGGGAACTGACCCAACTGCTTGGCTTCCGATCGGCTTTTTACACTAAAAATTTCGAATTATCCAAAATATAATTCGATTTAACCACGATTTTTTAGCATTGATTGTATATAAAATGCTAGGGACCAAGAGAAAAATTTGAATTAAAGAAGATTTCGAATTAGCCACGTTCCACTGTAGTTTGTAAATTACATGTGTCAGTACTCTAGTAAGTGAATAGCGGTTTCCCTGTTCATTATTATCATTATCATTACGGGAAAAAGACCTGGATGTTACGTCCATTATACTGTACTAATTATCACCCCCACTACCACCACAAAAGTTGTATTTTGAAATATTCTTTTTCTGTTGGTTTAAGTATTATATGCCAGTTCTGTAGTATGTAGTATTCATTATCATCCATAAAACAAATAAATCCACCGGGCGAAGCCGGGCACTACTGCTAGTGATATATAAATTGCAGCCAATAGTCATAGCAAGGTATTTTAATTGAATGCCTGTAGGATCCCAGCAAGTTCGATTTCAAGTAGTTCCAACTTTGGCTACTAGATGCCACTCTCACTGACACATAGCGGCAAACGCTGGAACTTGAAAGAGCGTTTCTAACCAACCAAATATAACCTAAAAATTTTGGCTACACGCTACTTCTCCGAAGAAAGGCATACTGAGGATTTTAATCCTCTTAAAAATCCGACGGCTTCGGCCAGGTTTGAACCCGCGATCTTGGGCATAGCTGTTCAGCATGCTACCGACTAAGCCACCGAAGGCTGAATATTGAGATATTAGAAGCCATTTTTCAGTGTTGCCAAGGTAATCTGTTTTTCTGTCGTTCAACACGCATCCTGTGAGTCATACGTGTTTTGTATTTTGTGACAGTGCGAAGTGCCCTTCCTGTAATTGACGCTGACGATGAACATTACACATTAAGTAGTATAACTGTCATAAGCTCATCAATGTCCATGATTGTTATTCATCTTCCACCTCACAATCACCTGTGTACCTACCTTCAATATCTCAAGACTATAAACAAGTTTCCTCTTATAAAGAACACGGAAGCTAAATTGGATAGGTTAAGAATGTAAACAACGCTCTTAGGTTTCTACGTTCGTTGCCAAGAGCCGACTGCGGTGGCGTCTAGTAGCTAAGTTCTAAACTTGGCCTAGTAGTCGTTGACGGTGGCGCTTGGCGGCAAAAGTAGGAACTATTTGAAAAATTCTAAGTTGCAGTACTTAAATTAAAAAACAGATAACACACTATTGCAGTTATCACATTTAACACCGGTTATCAGACAGATTCTACACACACCCAAAGTACACGGGGCTACATGCCCGCGTTGTCGCAGCCCCTCTAAACTTAAGAACCAACCAACCCAAAAAGAACACGAGTGTGCCCAATTAGATTGGGCGTGGAGTTACAATTAATTTCTTAGTAACTCAAATAAATTACATGAATCATTTATAGACTTATTAAAATTCTCACATAAATGGGGGACTAACTTGGATGACTAGTTTCGTTCGTTAAGCGAACATCGTCAGATCTTGCTCACTTAGGCTTAATTTAGTTTCAGTGGATATGTATATTGAGGCGGCGTGCAGATGGAGGGGACGCGGACCGAGTTATCCTGATATCGAGTCTACTCGCACATTCCGAACTAGATGGAGAATTAACTATGAATGACTACACTTTTAGAGTAAAGGTTGTAATTTAATAAAACCTTAAACAAGACATTACAAAGGGGAAACGAGGTGCGCATGAAATGGAGTAATGAGGGACGATGGGGCTGTAATAAAGGTATACATGTTAACAAAGATAAGACCATAAAAATATAAAAACACGCACAATAAAGAACTATCAAAAAGAAAAGAATCTTGAAGGAGAGAAGCCTAACACTTGCTAGATTGGAGATCGTATCGAAATTGACTAGAATCATATCGAGGGGAAAAGCTAATTAAAATAATAAAATAATACATTCGTCCCACCACAGGCTGATTACCGAAAGCAATCAGAAGAAATATTCTAAATAGTTTATGAGGCCGTACAACCCTAGAAGAAACCCCCCTTTAAAATAAATCAAAGTATGTCTCACTAAAACAAACTACCTCAGAGAAACAACGACCATACGCCAAATCAATCCACTACGTACAACTTCATTCAACTTCATAACACGACCAATGAACAAAAATAATAAAGACTAGTCAGTCATACACAGCCCTTAAGACAGGAACAACCCAAAACTCGACTAGAAGGAAAACGAACAAACCCCCCAAACTAAACAACTGACTTCATATATTTTTTGAATAAAACTTCTTTTCGGACGAAGTATGAGATTCGATTATCTTACTAGAAGTAAAATGAGCATCTATCACAGTCCCGGGCACATGTAACAAATACACACATCACCACCCGAAAGAATAATCGATATACCTCATTTAATAACTAGTGAGATCGCACGTTGTTTCTGACTGGATAAAAAAAAAGAAAACAATTACAACGATCCCATATCCAGTTCAGAATCCCAATTAACAATAACATTTTCCCACCCACAAAATAATAACGAACGCTTATAAATAAATAACCAGGAGGATGTCGATGCTCTAACTCATTTACACAACACAAATTAACACATAAACACTAACACAAAATAAACATCATATTCGTCTTTCATCGTCGTACTTCATCGTCATACTGCATCTCATAAAGAAAAACAAGTAGTTCCGTGAAGAACTATACAGCCTATTTTCATATATCCTACTTATGTTAATTGCCACTATCAACATACACAATTTCAGTTTGATTGCTGTAATAGATTCGTAGATATTGAGAACCGACTAAATATTTCGGATGGTCGCCATGTTGGATTTTATATATGTTGGTCCTAGAGTTATGTACTGTTACATGCAGATTATTGTGAACGTGTAGTATTCAAACTTCAATCGCATAATTAGGACACAAGAAAAAACAAGGAGATTTTAAAATTTTGCACAGCTGCCATCTTGAGGTTATGGAAACAATTGAAATAAATTAGATGCCCGTGGATTAACATTCGTATAAGGATTTACTGTACCAAGTTTCACTGCACGCGGATGGTTAAATTGCGAGAAACGTCCATGTGAATATTTATAATTCGCGTCACCGCCATGTTGGATTTGTGATCACCAGGTTATTTAAAGTCCTATAGGTGAACTTAAGTTCATAGCCCCTATGAACATTAAAAATGAAGTTTGATTGCTAAAATAGATTCGTAGATATTCAGTATCGTCTAAATATTTCGGATGGTCGCCATGTTGGATTGTTAAATGTATAGGCCATGGAGTCATGTACCATTAAAGGAAAATTATTGCGTAGGTTCATTATTCAAACTTTCACTTCGATCGCATGACTACATCACAATAAATAAAATTTTAATTTTAAAATTCGCACTGCCGCCATCTTGAGGTTATGTAAACAATTGAACTAAATTAGATACCAGTGGATTACAATGTGTATAAATATTTCCTGTGCCAGGTTTCAGTGCGCTTGGAACATTAAATCGCGAGAAAGGTCTTTTTAAAATTTTCAAATTCGCTTGGCCGCCATGTTCGTTTTGTAGTCAACTGGTTTTGGAAAGTCTTATAGATGGACTTCCAGTAGTGCCCTTTATCTCCGTACAAAATTTCAGGGTTTTACCGCTAATAGTTTCAGAGATATAGAATGCCGGTGAAATATTTCGCACATCCGCCATCTTGTGATTATGTAAACAATTGAACGAAGTTAGATGTCGGTGCATTACAATGTATATAAACATATACTGTACCAAGTTTCATTGCGTTTGGTTGGTCAAATCGCGAGAAACGTCTATTTAAAAGTCGCAACTTTGCTTGGCCGCCATGTTGGTTTTGTAGTTACCAGATTTTCAAAAGTCACATAAGTGAACTTATAGTAGTTCCGTCTATCACCATAGAAAATGTCAGGGTAATATCTGTAATAGTTTCGGAGATATTGAATGCTGGTTAAATATTTCGCACAGCCGCCATGTTGGATTGGTGAGTCGTAACAAAATTTGAAGGGCACGGTCGAGGTCGCCGGAAATAATGCTATGAACTTTCCGAGTTTCATTGAAATCGCTCCATCCGTTTAGATTTTATTAGGGGGGGACACACACACGAATCACACACACACACACACACACGCACACACACACACGGACAAAAGGTGATCTCATAAGCCTATTTTTTCAAAAATGAAAATAGGCTAATAAGCAAATGCCCTAAGTAACGTCGCATCCCCCTAACAATTTACTTATTCAGCTAAACCGCGATGACATCCGCAGGGTAAATAATACATATTACCAAATACAATTAAGAAGAACAAAACAACGAGAACCCCTTAAACATTAACCCCAAATAAAAACCAACGTGATCCCTCATCATAGTACGTCAATATAAAAGGTGGAGGAACATGAACCAACAAGACAAATAACCTAAAACAATAACAATCTCCAATCTAGCTTTAATACTGAGAGAACTCGGGACATGCTAACACTGAAAATTGGCGGACATGCATTTAGTAACCAATTACTTCTTCTTCAATTCATACAATGATCATACTTTCAAAGAATGTACACTTAGCTTTGCCTGGAGACGTTCCCTGAAGATCGCAAGCTGCCAGCTACAAATACTTCATCATCATTTCAATAGTGGCTCACTTCCAAGATTAAAGCCTTTAGTATATAAACGGGAACAAGACGACACGACCAAGATCCTTCGGACACAACCAGACGCATTTTAATCTCGTTACAAAACACATGTAGTACATCACTTTCCAGCTTCTCTCGTAAATGACTTCGTTACTTATTCAACTCTTCTTGGTAATAATTAGAAGATCCATTCTTGGGACATACTGCGTTCCTTAAGTTCCGATCTGATTCTCCTTGCGATGAGCGTTTCAATAGCGCAAAACATGATGTTTGGTTAAAGTTTTTGACGATAGATGGCAGTCATTACAATATTGCGTACCTTCGTGAGCCGTCTATAAAATAGTAATGGATCTAACCCAATAGAGTTTCTGTTTTGCTGTTAGGTGGTAGTGTAAACGGAACGTAGAAATTTGAGAGTAAATCGCTTAATCGGCTCCGACTGAGAAGATCTAAGCTACACCATGTAGCTAAAGTCATGTAATTATAATCATCATCATCATCATCTTTATAATTATTACCATTATTGGTTTATACAGTACATAGGCTATAACATATTGCTGGTACATTACAACATAGCTATACGGGCTTCAGTAAACCAAAGTATAGTTACTGAAACAGCAACTTGTAAGCTGGAATGTCGCTACTCATGAACTTCCGGACGATTCGAGTTGTTGATAGAAATACTGCCTTCTGCATTAGTTTGTACAGTTGAGTACCCAGATCCAGTCCTTTAAGGCCTTGGAACAAGGTATTTGGGATTACGCCCGTACTTGAGGCAATGCTAGGTATGGTCTTTACCCGCTCTATATGTCATTGTCTTTTGATAGGGTCGACCAACTCTCTGTATTTGCTGATCTTTTCTATGTGTTTTAACTGGAGATTCTTTTTGTTAGGAATAGCAACATCAATCAAGGTAGTTTGCTTGATTTTCTTGTTGACAACCACCAGATCCGGCATGTTGTGTGATACCGATTGCTCAGTCAAAATAGTTCGGTCCCAATACAGCTTGTATTCATTGTTTTCAAGAACACACTCTGGCTGATACTGGTGGTACGGAACTTTCTTTCCTTTTAGAAGCTGAAACTTATCAGCCAACTCCTGATGCAAGATTTTAGCAACTGCATCATGCCTTTGTTTGTGCTGCGTTGCCAGGAAATATCTATATGCAGATGTAATTAGCTGTATTGTTTCTGACTCTTGACAGCCGTAGCGGCACTTACCATCTGGTACAGCGAGATCTTTTACAATGCACTTGAGGTAGTTCCTTGTAGGGATGACTTGGTCTTGAATTGCAAGCATAGAATCTTCAGTTTCTGGAAATATCTGTCCTGAAGTGAGGCAGTTTGACGCAGTTATATCGACATTTGCTTGACTCACCTCATTTGGATGTCTTCCGTGCAAAGGGTTTGCTTTCCATGCTTTCATCTTCTGAAGGTCAGAATGTCGGTGGTGTTGAATCTCTTGTTGACACAAGACCAGTGTGGCGTTGATCTGTCCGCCTCACTGATGGCTCAAGACCTTCGATGTCCATTTTATACCATTTGATTATGCCAAAGGAGTAGCTCAGCACAGGTACAGCATACGTGTTAACAGCTTTCACTAGGGATTTGCTGTTCAAGTGCGTTTTATGATTTGTTTTAATCTTTTGACAAATTCACAGGTCAGATCTTTCTTTATTGACACATGGTCAATATGCCTAGCTTGGTTTACTCTTGTAGGTGTATTCTGTCAACATAGCCTTAACATGCTGTCCGTCTTCCAGCTCATACCTGGACTTCGGTATTTTCCTCTCACCACCTTTAGTGTCCGACACTTGTCCAAACCAAATCCCATTTGTATGTCTCGTGAGAATGCCTCAACTTTTCTCAGCAAGTTTTACAGATGCGACTCTGTTTAGGCATAGAGTTTAAGGTCGTCCATGTATAGCAGATGATTTAGCCGAGTACCAACTCTCTTTCCAATCTTGATAGAAAAGCCGTAGTGAGTAGAGTTAAGTTGGGTAGATAAATGGTTCATTGCCAGGACAAACCATAACGGGCTAAGGGAGTCTCCTTGAAGGATGCCTTTCCGAATCGATATCTCCACCTGTTCGTATATCTCCGCGTGGCGTACTGAGACACAGTCTAGTTTGCTATGCTGACATAACCCTTTCCAAGAAACTGACAAATACCTCATTGATCCTATACAATCGCAGCACTGCTTCTAGACAGTCATGGGGCACAGAATAAAAGACCTTCTTATAATCGATGTACGCCATATGAAGGTTTCAGTGATTTAAGTGTGCCTGACCACACACACGTGAGTCCATTATTAGTTGTTCTTTGCACCCTTTTGAACCCCTTTTACAACCTTTCTGTTGCACGGCAATTATGCTGTTTCTTTCAAAGTGTGCATTATATCCTGTTAGTCAGGCATGATGTAATGATCTTATACAACTTGGGCAGACATGTGGTGGGACGATATTTTGTAGGATCCCATGAATTCTGAAGATCTTTTGGAAGCAAATATGTGATGTCACGTGTGAGGAATTCTGGTAAGCTATCAGAATGAAGAGTGGCATCATTAATGAACTCACCTAGTCGATCGTGGATGCTCCAGAACTTCTTATACCAAACATTCGGAATCTGGTCAGGGCCAGGGGCTTTCCAATTCGCTAAGTTGTTGATAAGTTCCTTAATATCATTTGTGGCGAATTTCTCGTGCTGCATTTGCTCAAATCTTTGGGAAGCTTGCTGTTCTTCTCTTACCCAACTTGATTGAGTTTGAGTTGAGATGGTGTACACTGTTGTTTGCCCCAAAATTCTTGAATTTCTTGTTTAGTCGGATAGCGTTTGTCCGCAGAACCTTTATCTTGGCCAGAATCTGATAGAATCTTCTCTCCGAGTTGGCAAAAGGAAGTTATCTTTCTTCCTCTTCATACTCTCCCTATACTTTGCAAGTCTGGCGGATAAAACAGACAGCCTTTATTTCAAGGTATTTAAGCACTCTTCAGGTGTTGAATTCGGTACATCTCTCTGTGTGTGGTCTGTGTTCTGTCTCATTATATGCTCAGCTTTCCTCAGTTTTTTTCTAGTTCTTGTACCACGAACATAATATTGTGTCAATCTTGCAATATCTGCACTGAGATGTTCTATCCTTCCAACAAGTCATCTTTCCCAGTTCGTCATCGATGACATTTGCTTTTTCCGTTCATGTTGCCCAATACCCATAACTCTAACAACAGTTACTGCACCACAGTAAATAATAGTATGAAGGGATTCCAGATTTGCAGATGCTTCAACATGTTCCGGCAAAACATCCCGATTCATGATACTCAGTATCAATGTCAGCTTTCTTGAACCATTGACTTTCGGTATTTTCGGCCTGCAATTTTCATCAGTTCCATAAAACTTTATGACTGTAGACATCATTTCATTCTTCAACTTTCCAATTTGGTGATGATCGATAATTTGCATGGAAACTGGATCTACGTCTTGAAGGTTCTGACTATCAGCTTGTGCCGACTCCAGTTCTTCAGGAAATCTCTTCTGAGTATCTCCAGTCACACCTTCTTTCTCACGCCGTACCTCTTCTTTAATGGTGTTCATTCTGGCTTCAGGGATAAGATAATTCCGGAGAATAGCCCTGTAGTGATCAGATACTCTCTGTTCGGTGACAGTTAGTTCAGGGTAATGCAACTGAAATTCAGAATGTAAGCGTTGCATATAACCAACTGAATTCTGCCCGAAGTCAGTAACCCTAAAATAAGTGCGTATTATGGTTTCATTCATGACATTTGTCCATTTAATACGTAGGCGTGGCAGTCCTGCCTGGGTGAGCACAGGTTGAGTTACCTGTGCAGCACCTTCCGCAGGTGAAGTACTAGATAATAATTCACTTCGCTGCTCAGGCTCATCTTGCAAACGCTTGTCGGCTGTAGTGATTTCGGGATCTTGTCCGGTAGGGGCCCGCCTCTTCAGCCCCCTACCACCGGCGGCTCGCATACTGACACGTCTAGCACCGGCTCCAGACGTGCCCTGGTGCTCCCCAGTCAGTGGCATTTCATCCGAGGCATTATTCGTTAATTTATCCATCATGCATTAGATGGGTTTGCTTTTTATACATACAGCCAGGTTTTTGTTATCAGCCGTCCCTAACATGGGATACAGACGCTGTTGCCAGCCGCCCGTTCCGGGTCAGACGCTACCATTGTAGGTTTAATTTTTAGCATATTTTCATTTATGAAAAAAATTAGTCTTATGAGATCACCTTTTGTCCGTGTGTCTGTCTGTGTGTGCGTGTGTGATGGTGTGTGTGATGGCATGTGTGATGGTGTGTGTGTGATGGTGTGTGTCCCCCCTAATGACTTCTAAACGGCTGGAGCGATTTCAGTGAAACTCGGTAAGTTAATAGCACTATTCCGGGCGACCCCGACCGTGTCCTTCAAATTTGGTTACGTCTCAGCAATCCAACCTGGCGGCTGTGCGAAATATTTCACCAGCATTCAATATCTCCGAAACTATTACTGATATCACCCTGGAATATTTTACGGTGATAAAGGGAACTACTAGAAGTTCACCGATGTGCCCTTTGAAAACCTGGTAACTACAAAACCAACATGGCGGCCAAGCGAATTTGCGACTTTAAAATAGACGTTTCTCGCGATTTAACCAACCAAACGCAATATAACTTGGTACAGAATGGGCCGATTGCAGAAACGATGACTAGTTTTAAGACTTAGACAATGTCTACCTAGACGACGTCTAAGTAATGATCGATGTTCCGTTGCTTAGACAGTGTTTAACCGGTGTCTAGCAAGACATCGTTTATGTTTCGTTTTCAGTACGAAAACGGAAATAGAAGTGTCTTCCATGCTACTCTTTGCCAGCTGCGACCAATGAAAACTCAGCGATGTTGGCACCATCATTAATCAGCTGATGATGAAAGAAATCCATTCCTAACAGCTGCGGGTTTAAGAGTTACATGAGAAGATGGCTTTGTTGGACATATATTTAATCGAGAAAGAGATTATAAAGAAAGGGCATAACCTGCCGCAATGGTACGAATCAGTGAATTAAACAGTGAACATAATAATGTAAGTGAAATAATAATTAATAAATATATTTATCTTTTACTTGAGGTGATCTTGTCTTGGCATGATTTCTAGCGATTGAAGTAATTATCATTTACGAGCTGACGCCATCTGTTTTGTCATATCACCAGCTATCGGATCAACAGGCACTTGATCATCTGGTAAGTTTGCTTCCAGGTCAAGTTCACCGCGCTGTACAGCGAGGTTATGTAGCACAGCAGTTGCAATGATGATTTTCAGGGTTTTTCGTACTTTCGTTCGCAGACCCTGTGCAAGACAAGGGAATCTTCTTTTCCACGAACCAAAAGTTATTTCTACTACATTTCTGGCCAGGACATGCACTCGGTTATAACGCGTATCAGCTGCGTTCCTTGGATTCAAAATCGGAGTGAGTTTTTAAAGTATTTTTTACAAGTGTAGCCAGAATCTCCGACAAGATGTCCCCTGACCTCTTCTCTTTCCAGGCGGTCGTGAAGAGTGGAATTGTGAAATATTCTGCTGTCGTGGGTCGAGCCAGGCCATCGAGCAACAATACTCCTTATTTTCATCTTTGTGTCACATATCACCTGAAATGAAATAAAAATCCGCTGTATAGAGTAGTAGGTTTAAACCATAGGGGTAGTAATACTTTATTTTGTTGCCGCTGCTGCTACGTGTTGTAAAGGAGCGTTAACATGAACTCGTTAATCCGTATTTTTATCCACTGTTGTGCATGCCGTATAATGAAATGTATTTTTGATTATATTGTTGTCGTAGGGTGAGTACAAATAACAGCGACAACGGAAAAAAAAACTACTGTGTAGTAGTGTTGTGTGTACTTACTTGGCAGTTAATAGAATAAAATCCCTTCCGATTCATGTACGTGACAGCCCTCTCACAATCGGGACAAGTTATTCTGATATGGGTACAGTCAATAGCACCTATTATTCCGGGGAAGTTAGCCCTAGAAATAATAAAATAATCACATTCCACAGTGTAAGAGATAACACTGGAGTTCGCATTATATATATATATATTTATAGTCTAAGGAAGCTTGTAGTTTAACGTGACCGTTAATCTCGCGATCATAAGCCACGGGACCTCCGTTTTACGTGGAATCCGAACCACAGGACATGGCATCTATACACGTTATCAAGGAGAGCTGATAGTTAACAATCCACAGAAAGAACAATTATTTACCTGGATAGGACAGCGAAATAGTGGGTAACTCATCATTATTAGGGAAGTTGATAAATCTCCTCCTCAAACTATTGATGGCAGTCACAACACGATCTACTGTCCGGCACACAGTCGCTGCGTTGACATTTATAGTATCGCCATTCATAGTATAAAATGCACCGGTTGCCAAAAATCGTAATGTCAGAAGGAGCTGTAGGGTGACAGGTAATGGGCAACCCCTGGTGTCGTGCTCGTGAAAATCTCCCACGTCACGCAACAAGTCCCTCACAATTTCTTTTAGAAAGCGAAATCTTATTTTAAACTGTGCTTCTCCGTACATTTCAAAAGGATTGCTCCGATCTCGCAGCATCCGATGTACAGGAGGCCGTCTGACTAACAACTCTCTCCTGAACCGTCTCAACATAGCGATATAATTTACATGCTCCATAGTAAACAACCACCGGCTGAGATTCGCTCCTACATTTGGGGTTAAACAGTGTTCTCGGCAGTGTTTAAACATGGATCCTTAAACGCCGACTTTAGACGATGTCTAAGTGATAAATAACGTCTTCGCAATGCGGAAGCCATATTTAGACATTGTTTAACCATAAACAGCGTCTAAATACCGTCTCTGCAATCGGCCCTATATGTTTATGCACATTGTAATGCACCGACATCTAACTTCGTTCAATTGTTTACATAACCTCAATATGGCGGCTATGAGAAATATTTCACCGGCATTCTATATCTCTGAAACTATTAGCGGTATCACCCTGAAATTTTGTACGGAGATAAAGGGCACTACTGCAAGTTCATTTATATGACTTGCAACAAAAACCGGTCAACTACAAAACGAATATTTTGGCCACGCCAAATTGAAAATTTTAAATAAACCTTTCTCGTGATTTAATGATCCAAACGCAATGAAACTTGGTACAGGAAATGTTTATACACATTGTAATGCGCTGGTATCTAATTTAGTTCAATTGTTTACATGATCTCAAGATGGCGACTGTGCGAATTTTAAAATTAAGTTTTTATTTCTTGTGTCGTAATCATGCGATAGAAGTGAAAGTTTGAATAATGAACCTACGCAATAATTTTCCTTTAATGGTATATGACTCTATAGCCTATACATATAACAATCCAACATGGCGACCATCCGAAATATTTAAATGGATCTCAATATCTACGAATCTATTACAGCAATCAAACTGAATCTTTTAATGTTCATAGGGGCTATAAACATAAGTTCACCTATAGAACTCTCAATAACCTGGTGATCACAAATCCAACATGGCGGCGACGCGAATTATAAATTTTCACATGGTCGTTTCTCGCAATTTAACCATCCGAGTGCAGTGACTCTTGGTACAGTAAATCCTGATACAAATGTTAATCCACTGGCGTCTATTTATTTCAATTGTTTCCATAACCAAAAGATGGCAGCTGTGCGAAATTTTAAAATCTCGTTTTTTCTTCCTGTGTCCTAATTATGCGATTGAAGTTTGAATACTACACGTACACAATAATCTTCATGTAACAGTACATAACTCTAAGACCTACATATATAAAAATCCAACATGGCGACCATCCGAAATATTCAGTCGGTTCTCAATATCTACGAATCTTTTACAGCAATCAAACTGAAATTTTGTATGTTGATAGAGGCAATTAACATAAGTAGGATATATGAAAATAGGCTGTATAGTTTTTCACGGAACTACTTGTTGAGTTTTCCATCTCCTAGGCAGGTTGCCTTCACTACAGCTGAGGAGTCCCGCCTACCCCATTTAGTATATTTCGTCATTTCTGGTTAGCACATACCTTGTCATTGCAGATTTCTCACAACTCACAGTAGATATACGGTATAATTATCCTGCAGAGATATTGCTTATATTACAACAATGGACGTCACTTAAGTACAAATGACCAGCAGAGAAGGAATACTTGCAAGAATATATGTAGCAAATACGAGTAAACTAATTTTGTAGGTTAAGATGATGTTCACTTCACCTTTCGTATTATTAACACGAAAACAGTCCGATTACCTCCACAAATTATATGAAGTATATAATATTTGGGCTTGAAACATCCCAATTACACACAAAACACCGTACATAACCCATTTCGAGAAGGCATTTGGGATTATAGGGAACTGTAACTAATGATGTAGGAACCACGGAATGAATGTAAACAAACAAATTGCAGTTGTATTTTCATTATTATGACGTTGACATTACGGTACATATAACACATTGCTGGTACATTACAACATAACTATACGGGCTTCAGGGAACCAAAGTATAGTTGCTGGAATGTCCGGACGATTCGGCATTAATTTGTACAGTTGAGTTATTTTTATTATTAATCGCGTATCCTCCCAGCTCGACTTCACCCACGGACTCTACGAGGGATCATTCCTCTACCGTCACAAAGACAGGCGTGGACACTGCTTAATAAATAAGTCTGTCCTCACTCTACTCCATATCAATATGCAGAACGTTTTTTGATGTGTATATTATTATGAGACTATAATTATTAACAAAAATATTTCAATTATGACAGCTATTTCGGAATATTTTTGCAACACTTCGAATGAACAAACTTATCTAATAGGGAAACATATTTTCCTTTCATTGCTTTATAAAATAAGGTACAGTATCTTCTATATAACAAAAAAAAGTCAAAGTCAACCCCTGGCACTATACAGCCCATGATGGGCCTAGGCCGACCAAGCGACCGCTGCCCAGCCATTTGGCCTGCAGATATTGGGGTGACGTTTGATCAGCGCATTGGGTCCCTTCGGCCGTTAATCTTGCCTCACTGTCAGACAGCTACTCAATTGTCCTCATGAGGCTGAGTGCACCCCATTCCAACCCTCACGTCAGTTTTAAAATCCCTGACGGAGCCGGGAATCGAACCCGGGTCCTCCGGGCGAAAGGCATGCGCGCTATCCCAACACCACGGGACCGGCCTTCTATTTAACCAGGGATAGAAATACAAAACTAACCTTTTAAGGTACTTCCGGTGGGGGAGGAGTGATCCCTGTCAATTCCCGTTAACTCGCACCCTGCTATAATGAATTAATAAATGAATGTACCGCTGAAGCTAACACAATTTAATATTATTAAAGATACAGCAATTTTCTTAAGTGTTCGTAAGAAGTATTGTCACAACAATCAATCCACTTCCTCAAACACTTGTTCCTTTATTAAATTCTGTTACGTGCCATTAGTTTAGCGTTGGCTGCTGATTGATGTCTAGTAAACTTTCCATTTCGCAAGAAGACGCATCGAAGTCAGAAATTGTTTTCTCCTAACAGGTATAGTACATTTTCATTTGAGACTGATTTGCATTTCAGCGTCCAGTCTAGTCTGCAAGCCTCTGTTTGTGAACAAGTCGCCTTCGTGATCCCCTATTAGCAGTTAGCATTGCGGCCTCCTCTGCTTCTACACCTCGCTCTTTGAAATCGTTGGACACTGAATTTATCCATCGCCTGCAAGGTCTACCTCTACTTCTCTTGCCCTCTACAGCCGAACCCATTAACCTCTTAGGTTAATTCTCTTCACATGACCCCACCATCTGAGTCAGCTCATAAGAACAGCTTCATCTAGCGTGTTTATTTCTAGCTTAGCCTTTGTCTTTTCTTTGCGAGTACCCTCCTGCTATTACTCCCATCTACTAGCCCCAGCAATCATTCATGTTGGTACCCTCATATCAGTTACCTCTAGCTTATGTATCAGATATTCTGAATATAAGTAAGGGAGCAATAGGAGTTCTGCCCCACCCATTTTATTTGTACCCGACTGTACATGTTAAATAATTAATATCTGGTGAACCCATGGTCGGATGTTGACAAATGAGGTGTCGTTGAACTCGGGCTGACGTCCTCTTTCCTATGGACCACTCGTTATATTTAAAAAAAGAAAATTTTTGTTTTTAAAATTAGGCGATAGTTTGAAAACCAAACATGATAGAACGTTGTGCCATGGTTGAAACGAATGGTCCTTATGTCTTTTATTTTTTAAAATAAAACTTTTTTACTTTTGATGTTTTTTTGAAAACAGCCCAATTTTGAAATTCCTATCTTTTGGAAACTAACAAGTTTACAAAAAAGTTTGTTTGACGTAAATGAATGGTCCCTACACCCTCTACCCCCAAAATAAATTTCAAATCTCTAGGATAACAACTTGACAGGAGTAGTGGGGTAAGGGCAATTCTACCTATAATCGCGCGTGTGCTTGAATACATATGGCTATGTTGGAAAAAGTTGGTGGTGGGGGAGGACTATGGTCGAGTGAGGTGTCGTTTAGATGGTATTTTTCCCGCTCTATTTGATGGTGAGGTTATTTTTTAAAATGGGTGAAATTTGGAAACGCAATTTGATGTAAACGTGCGCTCTTAACATTTTGGTGATATTTAATGAGCTTGTAAGTCTAGAACGATGTGTTGTTTAAAATGGTGTGACGTCCTCTTTGCTAAGAATGTGTGTTGATATTAAAAAAAAATGAAAATTCTTGTTTTTTGGATTGGCACTATTTTGGAAACGGTGAATGTTGGAAAAAAGTTTGTTTGACGTTAATGAAAGGTGGGTATGCCCCTTATGTGGGCAGCAAGTTTCAAGGGTGTAAGAGGAAAAAAAATGATAGCCTACTTTCTCGCGAACATTGACGATAATTGGCGAATGGATGGTCGGATTTTAACAAATGAGGTGTCGTTGGACTCGAGCTGACGGGCGCTTTGCTCTGGACCATGTATTATATTTTTTTAAATTTTTTGAAAATTTTTGTTTTTAAAAGTAGGAGATAGTTTGGAAACCAAACATGATAGAACGTTGTGCCATAGTTGAAGCAAATGGTCTCTAAGACCTTTTATTTTTTATAGTAAAACTGTTTTATTTTGAGAATTTTTGAAAACACTTAAATTTGAATTGTTACTCTTTTGGAAACTAACAAGTTTACAAATAAGTTTGTTTGCCATAAATGAAAGGCCTCTACCCCCTCTTCCATGAAAATAAATGTCAATTCTCTAGGACAAGAACTATGCATTTTAAATTTTGTATTGATTTTTTTAAATAAAAGAGTGTTTGTAGACAGAGAGCCAGTAGCGCTTGACGTATGTTACAACGAGGCTATGACTGGCCATGGTGAATACAGGAAATGGCTATTTCGACGGGGCAGCAGGGCGAGGGGTCGCTTTTTACAGATATTTCCTATGACGAATATTACAAAAATCCCTGATGTTGATTTCGATGACCGTGTCCGGAAAAAATGAATTGCAATTTTGGTGGGAGGGCTTAATATGACGGTTGGTTTTGTGATATTTCCTATGACGGATGGAGGTGAATAATTGAAAAAATGCGTGAAGCATGCTAAGATTTTTTTACCCCTGAAGGGGATCTTTAACATGCTAGTAAACGGTAATAAGCGAGACCACTGTTTGGCAGAGCGAATGGTTATAGAATATGGAAACCTATAACATTCGCTCGACCAAGCTATGTGCATGAATGCAAAGAGCCAAAACTGTAAGGTCATTCCCCAAAGATGTTATAAACTAAATATTGAACTGGGTAAAGTCGTGTGTTTTAGGGTGAAAGTATGTGGTTAATATGATCATGTATTGAGGATGGCCGCTTGCTAATGATTATAATTATTACAGTTAAATGTTTAAGAATAATAATAATAATAATATGACACACATGTTTTTCAATGCTAGCTAACACACAGTCCTGCTCACTGGAGACTGAATATTGTACCTAGCCAGAGGCCTCGTGAGAGCTGTTGCTGCTGCTGACGAGGCAGGAATGTCTACGTCAGCAGGAAGTGCGATATCAGCTTACTTGCCTCGTGGTGGCTAGCAGGTGCGACGTTTAAGCAGCCGCCATGTTGGTTCATATGCAGTAGAACTACCAATGAATAACAGGCAGCCATTTTGGTTCCTTATTAAATATATGAAACTAGTATAAGGAACGCAAACCTTATGGAGATTGAGGAATGTGGGGAGGCGTGGGAAAATGTGAGAGACAGACATGAGTTCAAGGTCAATGCTATTCCATTTTATCACTGTTGAAAACTCGTAGACAAAAAATTCATTATCTGTACATGACTAGGACGATGATTGCTTTCTTGAATAATGGCCATTTATTGACAAACGGTACAAGACTATATTTGTTGTTGACTGGGAAAGGTACAAGGCTATGTTGGATTTTCTAAAAACAAAAATTTAAATTTAATTTATGCGTGGTTCCCTATGGACTCTACAAATATCCACAGGTTTTAACAAGATAATCTGAACAAAATGATATGATATCTATTTTTGTTTATATATTGGTTAAAGGTAAATGTAAATGACTGCAGCTTTATTAAAAAAGTAGATGGGTTACTGTTAAAGCAGACATACAGTTAATTATTTAAATTATCTTTGAAGGTGTTTTTATTTAATGCCAATTAACGTTAAAGTTCAATTATAGCTATAAGAGTAGCCTTGATGGAGTGCACGTTGCCTACCTTTGTTTGTTGTAGTAAGTTCCATAGTAGTAACTAACCTGTCAGTACGATGTTCGCACCACAAAGGTTACAACTGTTTTGCTGATGGAGTGACCTACCATAAGCTTATATATTGGCCTATGTGTTGGCTTTTTGTGTTGGCGTTTTGTGTTGGCTTTGTGTTGGCTTTTTGTGTTGGCTTTTGTGTTGGCTTTTGTATTGGCTTATTTGACATGTTATTTTTGTCAATGTATTTAGTGGATTTTTTCTTGGTGTTGGAAAGTATTTGAAAGAGAGGGAATATTCAAAGACTTAACCTCAGCTCACTAACCTAACCTAACCTAACCTAACTTCAGCTAACCTAACCTAACCGAACTTTACCTAACCTAACCTAACCTAACCTAACTTCACCTAACCTAACGTAACCTAACCTAACTTCGACTAACCTAACCTAACCTAACCTAACCCAACTTCACCTGACCTAACCTAACCTAACTTCACCTAACCTAACGTAACCTAACCTAACTTCGACTAACCTAACCTAACCTAACTTCACCTAACCTAACCTAACCTAACCTAGCCTTTCAACTCTCAGATGATAATTAAATTCTGGGCATAGTCGAGCTGGAACCCAAGACCTCAAGTGTAAAAACCAATTATTTTGGTAGCTTATTTTGGTAGCTTATTTTCATGGCTAACCTAACTTTACCTAACCTAACCTCAGCTCACTTTGGATATCACTAGTAAGTGTTCATATCCTCCGCTAGGTGGCATGCTAGTTGTTCAGGTAGTGCTCATATTTACCGCTAGGTAGCGGAAACATACTTTGTGTGTTGCATGTGACTCTTGTGAAGTTTGGCCGCGTGCAAGACGTGCTTGTATAAGTTTTGTGTATAAACTCGATATACAATAAACCAATAAATGTTCAGAACTAACATGTATAGCCAGGTTTAGGGTATATAGGAGACCCTTAGCAAGAAAGGCTGTCTAACCCACCAGTCTACAACCTTGTCATACGCAGTAAGCACCTGTTGGCAGTAAATCCTATACCTCGTAGTTCATTACATGGCACTTAAACAGGCTCTAGAACATGGACTAAAATTGGTTTAAAAAATCAGCGTATGCCTTTAGCCAAGGTCTTTGCTTAAACGTTAACACACGATGATTTTATGTGTTGGATTTTGTGTTAAAGTTTAAACAAAGACCTTGGCTAATTGCATTCGTTGATTTTTTTAACCAATTTTAGTCCATGATCTAGAGCCTGTTTAAGTGCCATGTAATGAACAACGTGGTATAGGATTTACTGCCAATAGGTGTTTACTGCGGATGATAGGCAGTAGACTGGTGGGTTAGACAGCCTTTCTTGCTAAGGGTCTCCTATATACCCTAAATCTGGCTAAACATGTTAGTTCTGAACATTTATTGGTTTATTGTATATTGAGTTTATATACAGAAATTATACAAGCACGTCTTGCACGCGGTCAAACTTCACAAGAGTCACATGCAACACACAAAGTATGTTTCCGCTACCTAGCGGTAATTATGAGCACTACCTGAACAACTAACATACCACCTAGCGGAGGATATGAACACTTGCTAGTGATATCCAAAGTGAGCTGAGGTTAGGTTAGGTAAAGTTAGGTTAGCCATGAAAATAAGCTACCAAATATAATTGGTTTTTACCCTTGAGGTCTTGGGTTCCAACTCGACTATGCCCAGAATTTAATTATCATCTGAGAGTTGATAGGTGAGGTTAGGTTAGGTTGGGTTAGGTGAAGTTAGGTTAGGTTAGGTTAGGTGAAGTTAGGTTAGGTTAGGTAAAGTTGGGTTAGGTTAGGTTAGGTGAAGTTAGGTTAGGTTAGGTTAGATTAGGTTAGTGAGCTGAGGTTAAGTCTTTAAATATTCACTCTCTTTCAAATACTTTCCAACACCAAGAAAAATCCACTAAATACATTGACAAAATAACTTGTCAAATAAGCCAATACAAAAGCCAATACAAAACCCTAAACAAAAGCCAACACAAAAAGCCAACACAAAAAGCCAACACAAGAGACAACACAAAAAGCCAACACAATAAGCCAACACATAAGTCAATATATAAGCTTATGGTAGGTCACTCCATCAGCAAAACAGTTGTAACCTTTGTATTGTGAACATCGTACTGACAGGTCAGTTGCTACTATGGAACTTACTACAACCAACAAAGGTAGGCAACGTGCTCTCTATCAAGGCTACTCTTATAACTATAATCGTCAGAATGCGAATGGAATAATATTCTGTCCATCCTCAAAAGAGAGGCCAACAAAATGTCGAGGCAATCTGAAAAGTAAAAATGGAAAGGTTTTAAGTGTGAGTGTTCATCAATGCAGTGCTCCAAACGAGCCACGGTTGCTGTTTACAAACAATTATCAAAATGCTAAAAAGCAAGTTCAAGAAAACGATATTGCGGCTAAAAATAGTGCAGTGTTTATTCAAAAGGACTTATCACGTCCTCAAAAAGTCATGTTACGACAGTTTTCAACGTCCAAGAAATCTTTAATACTATCAAATTCAACGCAGACTATAAATGAAGTGGTATTGCAAGATGATCAAAACGGACTATATAGTAATAGTGATGATGGTCATGATGATAATGATGATCATGATGATGATGATGATGATGATAATGGTAATGCTTTGTTTACACCTAAATATTCATTTGTTAAATTTGTATACTGGAACAAACCCAGTAAGCTAATTCAACGGCTTCGACACTTGCTTGCTTTACAACAAGCTGGGCATACCGGTCACGATTGGGAAATCAAAGAAATTTAACAAGAGCTACGTCGTGCTGAAATTATTGTGTAATGGGTCTACCACTTTGCGACCACTTTTACCCCCACTCTTGGTTCTTATATTTGCTTATTTGCTTCCACTTTTATCTGAACTCTTTGGATCCATATTTGCTCTCACATTAAACTATTATTCTTATTACCAAGTTGACTTTACTAGAGCTTAGTCTCTGCTTGACGTTTGACATAGAAATATCAGTGACTAGGTATGGTAAGCCTTATGCATACTATAAAGGATATTCATATATTGTGAAACGAACCAATAAAAATGGAACTGTTATTTGGCGTTGTGCAAAACAATGTTCCAAGCATTGTCGTGGTGACCTAAAAAATAAAAATAGTGAGGTTTTAAGTGTCAGTGATCATCAACGTAGTGTACTGCACGAAACACAGTTTCCGTCGACAAAAAAAAATCAAGAAAACCATATTGCTACTCAAAATAGTGGATTGTTTAATGAGCAACGTTTAACCCCTGTTCTAAAAGTTATGTTTAATCCATCTTCCACATCTCAAGAGCCTTCATCATCACAAACTATGCAAGAGGTACTGTTGAGGTTGTCGTTTTAAGGAGTGGAACAACTAGGTCATCTGCTCTTGATATGCAAAAAGGTACCGTAGTATTGCAAGAGGATCAAAATGACTAAATAGTAATAACAATAAGGTTTTATGCATATAAAACCACTGCGGCTTCCCCAGTTTTTGAAAACAACAGTGAATGGACATTGCCATAAAAAGATCTACAACAAGCCTTGTGTTTAAAAATTATAACAGACTATTGTAAAGAGAGAAAGAGTTGTATTAAGTGTGCATCTATTGTCATAATTATGTATACTCTGCAATGTTAAATATTCTAACTTTGTATAAAATAAAACAACATTGCAACATCATTTTGCATTTATTTACAAACTTTATATACATTTTGTTTGTTTCATGATAATATTTTTAAGACAATACTATGAACTAAAACATTATTATTCTATACACATATTTTTTTTCTTTCAGTCTTTTGTCATTACTTATATTTTCCATTATTATTTCACATTTTTTTCATTTAATTAAAACGAACCATGCACCTATTTTTTTTAAACCTTCATAAATTAAGTCTACATGTTGCACAGCATTATTCACTTCATCAAAAACACTCTCCGACATATCATTAAACCGTGTAGGCAGAAATGTCTCAACGTTTTCACATACACAAAGTACACGATCACCATATGCTGTTTTCAATTTCTGAATCTTGAAATATGGAATGGAATATGCGTTGGCAATTCGCTGAGCTTCTTTGTCTCTAAACCACATGCTTGACCCACAGCATTCAAAACATTCATTGTAGTAGTCTATAAACAAAATAAAGCATATCTAATACAATATAAAACAGCTTTAATAATATTGGGCAATTAGGGATTTTGCAGTATGCATTGCTAATAAATTATACTATTTATGCAAGAAATGCCCTAACTGTAGCAGATACTACTTTTCTGCATATAGCACAAGTGTTAAGTTCTAATGCACACTTGACACATGCTATCATGTGTCCACAAGGCGAAAATACAACACCTAGTTCATCTTGATAACAAATTTTACATAATTGTTGGTCACACTTTTGTATCTGTTCGTGAGACAAGTCTTTTTTTCAGCCTCATGTATTTGCTCCACGTGTTCTAACTCTAAAGGCACTTTTATGTCTTGGGCTGCAATCACGTTTTCTTACCGAATAGTGTTCACAAATTCCTGACCATTAAGCAGCACCATGTATTTACAGTTAGGTAACCAACGAGCGTGTTGCACAAAAGGGTCGTCAGTCATTTGGCAATCCTTTAAAGCAAATCCACAATAAAAACATATTGTTTTATCCCCTTCACCAGTATAAAAAATTCGGCTTCACTTAGCTGTTTGGTAAGGTGTTTTAATATTAATGGCCAAACATTTTTATAAGATTCTAAACGTTTTTCAACAGAGCTGTACTCTGGGTGTGCTAGTGCTTTAGTCTTGCTAACTCCCAATTTTTCAAAAGCACATGCCAATTCAACACTGTCTATGGCATATGGACCACATATATCGACACTACCGTTGTTGGCTGGTAATACATCATTATTATTATTTATTTGTGATTCAGCAAAGTAAGTAGCGTCCAATGGCCTTGTGGTTCGGTAAAATGGATAGACGGGTATGTTACCCACTTGTTTTCCAAGCATGTAAGGACAACAAAGAGACCATCGCAAATGGTCTCTAAAGGGATCATCCCCTTCTTCCCAGTGTGAAAGTTCAATACGACAAAACACACTGCGCACAACATCTTCTCGGTTCAAGTAAAAAAACGGCTTTTGCAAGTTTATGTGTTGACAAAAAGCCCACAGGCCGGTATTCAAATGTTAACTAACGATCATGTTCTGATTATAAATTTAACCCACGTGGTAAACCAACTTGTTCACTTGTTGTATTTGGTACTAACGCCATGTGTTATAATAAAACTTTTTCTTATTGTAAGTTATTAACGTTGCACATAGTACTTTAAACCACAATGTATGATTTTTCACTGCCTGTTCACTATGTTAATGGCGTAAGACCACACCTAAAAACAAACAAAATAACTCGTCACTCAATCAATCAATCAATCAATCAATACTTGTAATTAAACTTTAACGTTAATTGGCATTAAATAAAAAGACCATCAAAAAGTATTAAAAATAAATAAACTGTATGTCTACACTAACAGTAACCCATCTACTTTTTTTTATAAAGCTGCAGTCATTACATTTCCCTTTAACCAATATATAAACAAAAATAAATATCATAAAATTTTGTTCAGATTTTCTTTTTCAAACCTGTGGATATTTGTTGAGTCCATAGGGAACCACCCATAAATTAAATTTAAATTTTTGTTTTTAGGAAATCCAACATAGCCTAGTACTTTTCCCAGTCAACAACCAATATAGTCTTGTACCGTTTGTCAATACATGGCCATTATTCAAGAAAGCAATCATCGTCCTAGTCATGTATAGGTAATGAATTTTTTGTCTACGAGTTTTCAGTAGTGATAAAATGGAATAGCATTTTATGTTAGGTTTACCTGAGTTTTAAATAGTTCTCTGCCTGGAAACAATGGTTGCACTCTACTGCGTCTCGGGTTTTCAGCAACTGCTACGGCGGTAAGGCTTTTCTTTCCAAGTTTCTATAAATAAATAAAATAAACCGCTATAAATACCTAAACCCAGGTTAATACATACATTTCATAAAATAAAATAAAATAATATCAAACAAAAAATGAAACAAGTTAGTTTAAAAAAATAATCTCACCTTCACTTGCACTGGCTTGTTGCTGTTTCCTTCTAGTGGGCCCAAAAGCGCAATGGTTTCTTGTATCTCAGACATGTAAGGTATACCGGTTATCTGCAAACAAATAAATAAATAAAAATCATTAATTACCTGATCAATAACTACAAATTTAAGGTTCATTAGCATGACATTATTAAAATAATCATTCATAGGTACTTACCAAAAATAAAAGGATTTTTCTTCCACAGCTCTACTGTATACGTCTATTTGCTAGTCCTGTTAGTGTATCACTAACGCAACTCTTATCAGTCTGCTTAGCAACAGAGAGAGTTGCATTTTCTCAGCGTTTTGACCTTGAACTCATGTCTGTCTCTCACATTTACCCACGCCTGCCCACATTCCTCAATCTCCATAAGATTTGCGTTCCTTATACTAGTTTCATGTTTTTAATAAGGAACCAAAATGTCAGCCTGTTATACATTGGTAGTACTACTGCATATGAACCAACATGGCAGCTGCTTAAACGTCGCACCTGCTAGCCACCACGAGGCAAGTAAGCTGATATCGCACTTCCTGCTGACGTAGACATTCCTGCCTCGTCAGCAGCAGCAACAGCTCTCACGAGGCCTCTGGCTAGGTACAATATTCAGTCTCCAGTGAGCAGGACTGTGTGTGAGTTAGCATTGAAAAACATGTGTGTCTTATTATTATTATTATTATTATTATTCTCAAACATTTTACTGTAATAATAATTAGCAAGCGGCCATCCTAAATACATGATCATATTAACCACATACTTTCACCCTAAAACACATGACTTTACCCAGTTCAATATTTAGTTTATAACATCTTTGGGGAATGACCTTACAGTTTTGGCTCTTTGCATTCATGCACATAGCTTGGTCGAGCAAATGTTACGGGTTTCCATATTCTAAAACCATTCGCTCTGCCAGACAGTGGTCTCGCTTATTACCGTTTACTTGCATGTTAAAGATCCCCTTCAAGGATAAAATAATTCTTAGGATGCTTCACGCATTTTTTCAATAATTCGCCTCCATCCGTCATAGGAAATATCACAAAACCAACCGTAATATTAACCCGCCCCGTCATCCCACCAAAATAGCAATTCATTTCTTTCGGACACGGTAATCGAAACGCCATGAGGGATTTTTGAAATATTCGTCACAGGAAATATCTGTAAAAAGCGACCCCTCGCCCTGCTGCCCCGTCGAAATAGCCATTTCCTGTATTCACCATGGCCAGTCATAGCCTCGTTGTAACATACGTCATGCGCTACCGGCTCTCTGTCTACAAACACTCTTTTATTTAAAAAAATCAATTAACATTTTTTAAAATGCATAGTTCTTGTCCTAGAGACTTGACATTTATTTTCATGGAAGAGGGGGTAGAGACCTTTCATTTACGGCAAAGAAACTTATTTGTAAACTTGTTAGTTTCCAAAATAGTAGCAATTCAAAATGTAAGTGTTTTCAAAAATTCTCAAAAAATAAAAAAAGTTTTATTATAAAAAATAAAAGGTCATAGAGACCATTTGCTTCAACTATGGCACAACGTTCTATCATGTTTGGTTTTCAAACTATCTCCTACTTTTAAAAGCAAGACTTTTCAAAAAAAAACAATAAATGATACATGGTCCAGAACAAAGCGCCCATCAGCTCGAGTCCAATGACACCTCATTTGTTAAAATCCGACCATCCATTCGCCAATTATCGCCAATGTTCGCGAGAAAGTAGACTATAATTTTTTCCCTCTACGCCCTTGAAACTTGCTGCCCACCTAACGTCAAAAAAACTTTTTTCCAACATTCACCGTTTCCAAAATAGTGCCGATCCAAAAAACAAGAATTTTCATTTTTTTAAAATCTCAACACACATTCTTAGCAAAGTGGACGTCATCCCGTTCCTAAACAACACATCGTTCTAGACTTACAAGCTCATTGAGTATCACCAAATTGTTAAAAACGCACGTTTACCTCAAATTACGTTTTCAAATTTCACCCATTTAAAAAAATAACCTCACCATCAAATAGAGCGGAAAAAATACCATTTAAACGACACCTCACTCGACGCTAGTCCTCCCCCACCAACAACTTTTTCCAACATAGCCATACGTATTAAAGCACACGCGCGATTATAGGTAGAATTGCCTTTACCCCACTACTCCCGTCAAGTTTTTATTACGTCAAATAAACGTTTTTGTTAGTTAGTTTCCAAAATATAGGAATTTCAAAATTGGACTGTTTTCAAAAAAAACATCAAAAATAAAAAAAGTTTTATTTAAAAAAATAAAAGACATAAAGACCATTCGTTTCAACCATGGCACAACGTTCTATCATGTTTGGTTTTCAAACTATCGCCTATTTTTAAAAACAAAAATTTCATTTTTTTAAATATAACGAGTGGTCCATAGGAAAGAGGACGTCAGCCCAAGTTCAACGACACCTCATTTGTCAACATCCGACCATGGGTTCACCAGATATTAATTATTTAACATGTACAGTCGGGTACAAATAAAATGGGTGGGGCAGAACTCCTATTGCTCCCCTACTAATATACTCAGCTCTCACTTCCATACAGCAAGGTCGGTCTTAGTACAGAGCGATGTAGGGAGAGTTTCTTCACTACACTAACTTCTTTCTTACAGAATACTGAAGATCGCTACTGAGAACTCACTGCTTTGACTCTTGCACACTTAGGCTCTATTTCTTTCCCCACACTACCATCCTGAGAGAATACACAGCTCTAGTACGGCACTTAAAGTGTTCCACCTGTTCCAATTTGGTTCCTCCTACCTGGCATTCTATCTTCGTGCGTTTCTTCCCTACTGGCATAACCTACGTCTTTGCGATGCTGATCTTCATGCCATCTTCTTCTGTGGTGTTCAATCCGAAGATTGGTTTGTAGCAGCTTTCCCTGAACTCCGGTCTGTGGCTAGTCTCTTCAAGTCCAAGTATTTATCACAACCCTTGTCGTGAATGATTTGTTTTATGTATCCTTGCTGTGGTCTACCTCTACAGTTCTTTCCTTCCACATTGCCCTCCAGTATTGTGTGCAGAAGACTTTTATGCCTCAAGATATGTCCAATCCAAATGTCTCATGACATACTCCCTACATTTCTGTTCAAGTTCTAACATGTTGGCTTGTAAACTTTCGACGGAGTCCACCATTACTACCAGATCATCAGCATAGGCCAGACTGCTTAACAGGTTCCCACTTACTTCAATCCCACCCAGCCAGTTTATGCCCTTCACCAAATGGTCTATATATAATATAATATAATATAATATAATATTAAGACGAGTGGGAGAGGAGAGATATTTCTGGTGACCAGTAATGAAGTTAGTTATTGTTGTTTTGAGGGGTGGAACATCGAGGTCATCTGCCCCTGCTGGTAATGAAGAGGAAGAGGTAGGTTGGTAGGACACATACTTAGACACCCAGAAATAGTAAACTTAGTTATGGAAGGAAGATACGAGTATAGACAAAGGTTAGAATATGTTAAACAGATTGCCTCGGATGTGAGGTGTGGTAGCTATGTAGATATGAAACGGTTAGCTCAGGACAGGGAGACATGGACAGCTGCATCAAACCAGTCAAAGGACAAAAGTCTCAGACAACTACATGTTCCCCTGACGAGAGCAACATATTATTCAATTGAAAACCCCGTATTTAGAAAAGTGTACGAAAGTGTAATGAAAGTGTAATCTATTTTATATTATCCAGGTTAGTAAGTGTGATGAATAATTGGGACAGTGATGTGATGACCGACCAAAAAGTGATTCTTTTTCCGAAGGCAACACTGAAGATGTAGTTTTTAAAACGTATATGTCTCTACTTTTGCCATAGTTCCCGGCCTGACGTGTGTGTATTTGTTGCAGAGTACTGGTACATCATGCGTGCGATCCAGACTCACAACCTCCTAGGCGCTATGCTCCCTCTCATACGTGGGTCGCAAGCACTAGGTCTAGCAGCCTTCAGAGTAGTGGGTGGAGAAGTTATCATCTCAACAGCCATGACTTGCTACTGCCTCACAACGAGTGCGCTCCTGATAGGATTTAAAGCTTATCAACTGAGATTTGATCCTGGCACTGATGGCCAGATTCTGCCCAGTTGGTGTATGTCTCTCCTCAACTTTGCAATTATAGTATATCACATCATCTGCTCGTTCTGCTGCATAGCCTATCGCAGGACCCTTGTGGCTATCATCACAACTCTTCTGGACTTGGACAGACTGTTGAATACAGACAGACTGACACACAGACGAATATTTCTGTTCGCTGTCTCTCAAGCAGGCCTACTTGTCGTCTACCAAGCCAGTTGCGCCGTATTCGCGTACATAATGGTTGGCCATTCAATGGAAATTCTAATTTTCATCGTTCAGTGTACTTTTGAAGCTTGTAGGATCAGTATGTCAATACTTCAGTTTTGCAACATTGCCTACCTCTCAGAAATGCTTTTCTCTCAGTTCAACGCTAGAATTGCTAATTTGAGTCGTGAAGGAATGTTTAAACATGAATGGACCCTTTGCAAGTGCCATGATACATTGTGTGAGACGGTCGATCTGACTAATTCTGTATACTCCCTTTCCCTTCTCCAGTTTGTGACCTTATCGTTCTGCGTCATCACACCCGCCATATGTACAATTGTGACTTCCTTTTCTAAGACAACAGACATCCATGGATTCGATAGTTACGCAATGCACTTGCCTTGGCTTATTTTGTTCTCAGTGCTGATGATCCAGATAGCACATTCCTGCCAAGTAACCGTCACCCAGGTGAGGAATGTCAGCACGGTAGAAATGAAAATCAAATTATTTGAATAGTAAAGGTAATTAGTTAGTTATTCTGGTTTTAAGGGGCGGAATAATGGTAATTATACAGGTTGGTTCATTTAAGTAGAGGAGTTACCCCCTATGCTTGCAATGTTAAATTCACTTATTTTTGACCCGTTTTCTCAGGGACTATACGTTTTATATTCGACAAATGTTGTACGCCGTTAGAAATGGGTGTCCTTTATCCACTGAGTTTTTTTTTCCATAGAGCTCATTACAAATATAATAATTTTGAAGACATATTGTTCTGCAATACATATTTTTGTTGCATTTTCCACGAAATCCACCCAGGAATAGCAAGCTTAGTTACGGAAGGAAGGGTCGAGGACAAGAACTGTAGGGGTAGACCAAGGTTAGAATATGTTAAACAGATTGCCTCGGATGTAGGGTGTGGTAGCTATGTAGAGATGAAACGATTAACTCAAGACCGGGAGGCATTTAGAGCTGCATCAAACCAGTCAAAAGACTGAAGACTCAAACAACAACAACAACAACAACAACAACAACAACAACATTATGTCATATCTTCTTGGATTTGACGAATGTGGCTGAAAAATATTCAGTATGTTCCTTGCTGGAGGTAAAACGTAACTGTGAAAAGGTGGTTGGAGGATACATAGTTACTGAAATAACGGTTCATCTGTGTCAAAATTGTACGTTTTGGGGAAAATAAGTTTACAATTGTTTAAAATTCCTCTTGTGCCTTCTGCCCAACCTCACTTTTTAAATTTTCTGTAGGGTAAGGATAGGTCATGCAAGATTTATCCACTCGTATCTGATGAGAAGGAAAGAACCCCACTTTCTACCCGTGGTGCCGTATTCACCGTGGCACACATTTTAACCAAGTATGTGGATCTTACTGACTTACGAAGAAACCTTGGTTTGCAGATGTCACTCAAACTTTTATTAGCCGATGACGTGGTGGCTGCTGATGTCGTCATCCGCTTTATAAGTGAGAGTAGGTTAGGGCCAGCAATCTAAATTTCCCTGTGTACGTTCACTCAAAGAACTTGTTCTTTTTGGAAAATTGTTTTTTTTTTGTTTTCCGTACATTTTTGTTTATTTTTATAATTAATTTTTATTTTATTTTTTGTTTTATTATTTTTAGGTCCTTTTTAAGTTTAAGGCTTCAACCTGAAAATTTAAATATACATTCAAACGTTGTATAATATAATCTGTGTGAATAGGGGCAGATGACCTCATAGTTCCGCCCCTTAAAACATCAACATAATTACTTTTGTAAGAATCTTTCCAACATCTGCATGCGCTTTCTTAACCCTTAAGATGTTAATTTTGTCGAAGGCTATCACAGTGTTCTTACCAGGTTTTATGTTCAACTCTTTCAGAACGCATCGCATACATTTAGGAGAAGTACAAAATAAATGTTCAGCTTCACATTTTGTACATATAAGAAGCAAATTCGTGGCCAGAAAAGCTATTTTTGTTCACATCTTCTACACACAGGATGGTGCCCCCTGTGTACTGTTTATAAATAGTAATTGCACTGCCTCACTGAACAACTCCAGCGATACTAAACAATTGCATTGTTGGAATATTCAGCGCATGAATTTTCAGACGAGAAGAGCTTACGTGTAGAAGCACTTTTGGCAGACTTGGGAGTGATATTTGTATTGTCATGAGGAGGAGAATGTTCTGAACTCACATTCTCACCAATGTCTGCATTGTTACAAGCTAAACATTCTGCATCAGCGTTCGTAACCCTTAAGATATCAATTTTCTCGAGGGATATCACAGTGTTCTTACCAAGTTCTATGTCCTTTGCGCATCTTGTAAATAAGTTCCGTAGCAATCTAGTGAGGTGGGGTTATTCCGAAGATCCAAGATGTGACTGTGGAGAAATCCAGACTCCAGAACACCTGCTCACGTGCCAAAATCTGAATACCACCTGCTGCCAAGAAGACCTTATGTTGGCCACAGACCGAGAGATAAGATTTGCAGAGTTATGGAAAGGTAGAATTCGGTGTGTCTCTCGGACACGGAGATATAATAAAATATATCTTGAACATGCCTCAACTGCACCAAAGAAAAAAAACAACAAGTTAGCACCTTCGAAATGATTCACACTTTCAAACGATTTTAAAAATAACCAATGGAACAAACTCGAAACTACACTGTGCAATGCAGGGTAACCAACGTGAATTGCGCACTAAATAAATCTATCTAATATCAAAACCGAGTAAATAATGACAGTAAATATGAGCGTGGCACAAGATGGTGCATTGCATTTAAAGGCTTATTATAGGAGTTAGGAATAACCTTGATCGAAAATGTTGATGTGGACATGTCAGTGAGATTACGTGGAAAACTAAAAAAAAAACGATTTTTTGAGCCCAATTTGGGTAACTCCTCATAGTATGAAGAATCGAAATATACATGTATAAAAACGTAACGTGTGAAAGACATGGTCTCACTGTTATAGAGCATATACCAGGAATGAAAGGATATACAGTACTGTATAATATTGACAATAATTTACAGAAACATATTATTAGCAGTAGATCATGCTATCACACTGTGTTTAAGAGGAACATTCACTCACGATAAAATTAACCCACTCCAGGGTCAGATGGCCTCGCTGTTCCGCCCCTTGTAACAACAATAACTAACTAACCCACTCCAACATTGTACAGTGGCCGGAATAGGAGGGAACTTTGAAGTGTTAAATGAGAACCCCTATTTCTATTGTGATTTCTAGTTTTACGCACAAAATAGAATTTTTTTCAGATTTTGTTTTTAATTCGTGATAGATGACAGTGCAATTAAAAATGAAAAGCAAAGTTCTAGCCCTTCAAGCTAGATATTAATGTTGAAAACATCCTTTAATGCCATAGACTCTTTTTAGGGACAGATGACCTCGTAGTTCCCACCCTTAAAACAAATATAACTAACTAAACTCTCATAGACTTTGTCGTTTCTTGGGTGGTTCCTCTTCGTTCGTGAAACTATCTTCTCGTTGCCTGTCGATCACTATTACATTTCCGTCCGATTGCTGACTCGAACCCAGTTCATTACTGAATCTTATTGTTGGATAGTTCAGTTAGCTTTCTTTATTAGAAATAGGCAACTCTGAAAAATGGCTTCTATCACTTCAGTCTTATGGTTGGTCCATCTATATATTTAAAATGCAAAGCTGATTTTTGTTACCGCGAGATTGACAGAACGGCTGAAGCGATTGACTTCGCAATGCACTCTGACAAAAGCCCTTGGTATTTATATTTGCAGAGTGTCTTTAAAATAAAATAAAATAAAATAAAAATGTTACCATATATTTTTAAATTTATAAACAAAAATGCCAAATTATTGGGCCTGGCGCATACGCAGAATCAGCTTGGTCATGACAGACATGGCGGATGTGCACACTGCGTTTTAATGTGAGAGTTATTTATAAGAATTATAAAGGAGGAGAAGATTCATTAATTGTTGAGAATAGGTACTCCTCCCTTTTCTTAATTTTCACAAGGCAGATTATTGAAAATATATTATTTATGATTCACAAACCTTTCTGGAAGTCATTAGAAGTTGATTTCAATATGAATTGTCACTGCTGCACCGGCAATATTTCTTTTATTACGACAATACATAATTTTCATATCTTATTTTATCTCTTGGGGAAGCCTCTGTGGCTTAGGCGGCAGCATGCCGCTCTCTCACCGCAGGGCCCGTAGTTCAAATCCCGATCACTCCATGTGAGATTTGTGTCAATAGTATGTTGCAAGGTCGAGAGTACAATATTTTGACGGCCTTAAAGTTGCAATAGTGCCAAAAGTAATCGTATAAAGAATGTAACTTATATAGGAAACTTCTTCAGTAAATATGTTGTTCATTGTCCGTCATGATTTGACGGGTTTCAACTAGTTTGTAATTAATTCTCGTTGTTTCCCCCACTTTTCAAAACGTAAAGAACACACTGAACGTTTCTTACGATGTGTCGGCATAATGACACACGGTAGACTGACGATTGTTCACCGAAAACCAACCATACCCATAGCAGTTTTCCTTTCCTATCACTACGAGTGCTAGTGTGAGTCAATGCAAAGTTTCACTTAGGCCCTTATAACTACTTCCAGTGCGAAGATTTGTCATAAAATCAAGAAATGCCAGAAGGTACTGAACCAATGAACACTTTAAAGAAATAATTAGGTGTAAATAAGTCAATTTGGTTAGGATTTGAATAAAATAAAAGATACAGTCAGTCTCAGAGACTCGACTTTATATCATTTCAAATGACGCATGCTACAAATGCTACACATGTTAGGGAGGCTCAGGAGGGCTTCTCGCTTCGCTCGAAGCCCAGGACACTTTCGACAGACCCCATTACCCATTATCAGAGGCTTCCCGCGTGAGGAACGGAGAGCGGGAGGTGCACTCTGCTGCATCTCGTCACGCCCTCGCCATCTCCCTATCGCATAACGCCAGACCCCAGGAGTAAACTCAGACTCAACAGACTCCATTTCCCTTTAACTTAGGCTTCCCGCGCGGGGAACGAAGAGCGGGAGGTGCACTCTGCTGCATGACGTCATGCACTCGCCGTCTCCGTATCGCATAACGTCAGACCCCAGGAGTAAACTCAGACTCGGTGAATATGCACTGAACAACATGATGACGTCATACACGCCGTAACCGTAACGCATAACGGTAGACTAAAGCATAACGATGAAGTCGACAAGATCATTTGAAATGATAAAAGAAAACGAGTAACGTAACAAGCAATTTTAAGCTGTTTTCCCAGAAGTGCATTTAGACCGGAAGTGATTTTCGAATTTTTTAAAATTTGATAGAGCTCTCCAATACTCACAATTTGAAACCTTTCCGAGCCGTTTGGCCTTTCAACGTTTGGCAACTGCTTAAAATTACGTATTTGCTAACGTAAGAATGTTTTTCAACAATTAAAAGAGAATGGACTTAGCGATTATCTCAAGGAATACAGTTCGGATCAAAATAATATAAACGACGTTTTATATTCAATAGAGGAACACATTTTAATTAAAACTCCAAAATTTCGCTCAAACGCCCCGCTGCACACCAAAGCAGCGATGTTGCCGACACATCAGGGATTTAGATTGCATAGCTCCCGATGCTGTAGGCAGCCCAACTTACTGAGCTGTATGAATGGGTTATATCCTGTAGAATAGGGTGAAAATCCACAGCCTGCTTCCAGTCATCCGACAGGGTCAGGGAATGGAATTAATGAAGCCCACATCTAGCGGCGAAGATATGAACTGTGCCGGCTGCCGAAGCCTGTCGCACTCCCCTGGGGCAATGATTAAATGAATGAAAGATGAAATGAAATGATAGTGGAGAGTGTTGCTGGAATGAAATAGTGACAGGGAAAACCGGAGTACCCGGAGAAAAACTTGTCTGCTTCCGCTTTGTCCAGCACAAATCTTACATGGAGTGACCGGTATTTGAACCAACGGTGAGAGGCTGGCGAGCTGCCGCCTAAGCCAGGAGGCTACTGTAGACTAGAGTATTTGGTACAATTTCCCTTTACAAGAATGAAAATTAAAATATTCTTAAACTACTGAAATTAGCCAAAATACCTGTAGTACTAGTAGGGAAAATATCTGGAGATGATATTATAATTGACGTTTACTCCTCCATTATCTATAACACTCCCGCCGTCCCGAATTTGAACACGACTTAAACGTATCGTAAAAATTGCAACTGTGTCGGCCATTTTCGGCATTAATTATGGACAACCCGACACATTCGGTACTATTTCTTATCTGGTATCGTAAAACAAAAGAGTGGAGCATCTATTCAAAATAAATCACCCTCAAACCACCCGAGTGCACCAGTTCCTTACAATAATATGTGATCTATGTCCTCCCACCCCCTAAAACTGAACTTCAATAATTTTCATCCAAACCAATGTTTTTAGCCTACTTTTCACATTTTACAAAAATGAGGAAAAAGTAGACTTATGAGATCGATCCGGGAAAATGTGTGTCTGTCTGTCCTTCTGTCTGTCTGTCTGTCTGTCTGTCTGGATGTCTGGCTGTGTGTCCCCCCCCCCCTTATCATCTCCTAAACGGCTGCAGCAATCGAAACCAAATTTAGTGCGAGAAAAGATGTATACAGGAATATCTCAAGCCTATAGTTGAAAATGATGTCAGTGCTACCAACTGATGAAAAAACGCACTAGAAATTTTAGCTTCATGTTGGATATCTTAGAAGCTATGCATGGGAGCTATTCCAAAATTGGCATACATGTAGATAATACTATTTCAGTTTAATTTTAAGGAGGCCATATTTAACAGTGTTGCCAAAATAATTTTAAGCCTTCTGATAGGTCCAAGTTTAAAATGCATATAACTTTTACACTATCAATTGGATTTCAACCAAATTTCGTATGTGCTATGTGTAACATAACAGATATGACTATAAGTATTATTAGGAGCAATCAGAGCTGCCAACTGTTAATAAATGCTGTCTATATATTTTTACCTTAATATCAATATATCAGAAGGTATGCAAGCCAATAGCTCTATACTTTGCACACGTATAGCACCTGACTTTCTAGATTAATATGGAGTAATTAATATAAGTCAGTGTTGCCAACATGATTCTATGCCTGCTGATAGGTCCAATTTTAAAATACAAGTAACTTCTATACTAACAAA
Source organism: Meconema thalassinum (assembly GCA_946902985.2). Lineage (NCBI taxonomy): Eukaryota > Metazoa > Arthropoda > Insecta > Orthoptera > Tettigoniidae > Meconema > Meconema thalassinum. The sequence continues at coordinate 187,300,731 of OX336393.1, forward strand.
TGGATTTCATCCAAAATTTGCACAACAAGATATCATAACATTTCTGATTATTTCTGACCTGCATACGCATGACATTGTTGCCAACATGCTTTTAAGCGTGCTGATAGATCCAGTGTCTAACTGCATGTAACGTCCATTGGACTTCAACCTCATGTTGTATTATGTAACTTAAGAGATGGAACTAAGAATATATTCAGTCACCAGGGCTGCCAACTGTAGTGCTCTATTAGGCTACATTATACCAGGTATATTTCGAACTATTTAGACATTTCGATATTACCAACTTAATTTCGTCATTATTCTAGATAGATTCATATACTGTAGATTAATCATAGGCATGAATCTTAATTTTAAGGAAAGTAGGCTCTTTAGTTCGTCACGGAACTTCTTGTTTTTTCCTAGCCCAATATTTTAATCCAGACCAATGGTTTTTGTCTAGACAAGTACTTCTTAGGTAGCGCGTTAGCCAATATAAATATCCCTGGTTTTTGTCACGCATAGTGGGGAGTCACGCATCAATAATCTTTATCCCGGCCAATGGTTTTGTCAATTATTTCTTTTCTCTCATAATTTTGCTAATTATTTCTTTTTTCACATAATTACAACGTTACACGTGTCATGCGGTGTATTTTTAGCGGACATGTTGGCAACAGTGATGGGACGTGATATGACGTCAATGTGTGAGCCTCAATCATGGCTGCCATCGTTGAACGAGCAGGAAATAAAAACCTTTATTTACGTAATATTACAAATATTTCCAGTGCAGCAGTGACAATTGACAGTATTTTCAATTCCTAATGACTCCCAGGAAGCTGTTTGAATCATATATTGATTTCTCATATATTTTAAATAATCTTCCAGGTTCTGTAAATACATAACCAATAACGATTTTAATATTATGAATGTGCCTGTAATAAATCTTGTACAACAATAGTTACGATTAGAATTTTGAAAATTTAGAACTTAGCTTCTAATATCAAGATGTGCGTTCTTCATTGGAACTGTAAATTTGGGGGTGGGCCCAAAAGAAACCGGACTGAGAGCGCGCTGCCATACGTGGACGTTGTAGAGAATTCTCCTGCTAGATGGAGTTAACAACTGCCCAGACGGCGTCAGTTTGTTAATAATAATGTTATTTGTTTTACGTCCCTTTTATTTACTGCGGCTTTTAGATACGCCGGGGCACCGGAATTTTGCCTCGAAGAAGATCTTTAACGTGCCGGTAAATCTACGCACCCTCAAATGCCAGCTGAATGCGCCAGGATTCGATCCTGCAACCTTGAGCACAGCAAGTGAGAACGTTACCGCTGTGCCACGCAGCCAGCCGCGTCAGATTCTATGTGGTCGTTTGATCGTAGTGTTAGTTATCTCTTAATGTTCTCGTGTTCCGCCTGTAAGTCGTTATGGCAGATTTAAAAGAACACCGTGGTGATAGCAACCTCTTCAACACGTCTGCCTTAGTGACTGCATTATGGCAAGCGTGTGTATCACCCCATTGCTTAAGTGTTGAAGAGGTTGCCTATCACCACGGCGTTCGGCGATGGACTGAGTGATCCCACCACGTTTAAAGTGCCAAAACCACTTAATAACTTGCGTGTGGCCAAGTGTGGCTCATAGCATCCTTCATGAAAGCCCGTTGAAGTATTTGGTAAGCTTCTGTTGCCGATTTTTCAAGCAGGAAACATAATTTCAAACACAATCTTGTTCTTTTAAATCTGTCATAAAGACTTCGCAGGCTGAACACGAGAACATTAAGAGAAAAAACAACACTACGATCAAACGGTCACATACAAACTGACACCGTCCAGGGATCTGTTTCGTGGAGGTCTCTATTAACCCCATCTAGCGGGGGAGCTCTCTACTACGTCCATGAATGGCAGTGCGCTCTCAGTCCAGTGTCTTTTGGGTCCACCCTCGTGAGGCATAATTTCAATTATCAAGCAGACCCTTTCACTAATAGTAAGTGAGATTTACAGAATGTGTTTGTTGATGGTTTAAAGGTTAGTTAGTTAGTTATTGAGGTTTTAAGATGCAGAACAGCGAGGTCACCTGCGAGTATGTGGAGTTATTGGGTTTTCGAAATGAGCAAGATTGTTGGCTCAGTAGTAAATCATGAAACACACCAATATTCGGGTGTGCGAGGTGTGCGCTAGGCTTTGGTCTAAAATGTCCCGGATACGATTTCTGGCCGGGCCATCCGAGATTTTAATCTCTTGGGTTAATTCCCCTGGCACAGAGTCTGGGTGTACAGTATGTTCCGTTATTATCATGACTTCATCCTCATTAGCACGAGCAGGTCACCCACGGTCGTCATCTGAAAAGACCTACACTCGGCCTCCTAGGACAATATTATTATTATTATTATTATTATTATTATTATATACTCATTGCTAGAAATTAGGGTTTTAAAAATAACAATGGTCATTGTAATAACTCAGACGTGTGTCTGCAGTGAAGAAAGAATACTTGTATTTTGTATTATAATAATTGATAGTACAGAACTAGGCATCAACATTTTCTTAAAGGATATGTAGGCCTAAGTTCTTAACATCCTGAACGCACTTAACTTAATTTATTTAATCAAAACTTCAGTATTTATTTCCTGGATTTCGTCAAAAAGGTTTTTGAAAATAAATTTCATACGATCTGAGCTATATCTGTGTGTTTGACCATATACAATATAATGGACGGTGTGTGTTGCAGGCTGAGCGCACAGCAGTTGTGGTCCACAGAGCCATCAACCAAGCAAAAGATCAGAGCATCAAGGAGGAGGTAAGAAAATTATACTGTAGTTTTCACTTCCGCAGGTGCCAAAGTTATCGGTGTTCTGGGTTGTGGTACACAGAGCCATCAACCGAGCCAAATAAGACAGGATCAAGGAGCTTGTGGAGGTGAGACTGAAAGAGCACTCACGATTTTCGTTTTGTCTATTTTTAGCCTATTTACATCATGTGAGAACATAGACCTGGAGAAGTATAAATTCTGCCCTAAAACTTCCCCATACGGGAGAACGAAACGCATCAGGCGAAAGCCTGGACAAAATAACTACTGTGGTCAAGAAAATTAGACTGAAGCGGTGCGGGGTATTGGGCATGAAATACGTGACTAGAAAACCAATATAGGGAGCAATACATTAACAATTTTTATTACTAATAATACATTTATAATGAACAAACAAATTGCACTTAAGTGCTTATCACAGAAATTAACAATTATAAATGTAGCAAAGTGTGAGGGCCTGATGACAGAAACCCAGATTATAGAAAGGTCCATGAAAAGCTTGCTTGATTGGAGAAAAGTTGAGCTTAACATATAAAAATGCAGTTTATAAAAAGAGAGAACCATAAAAAATAATTAAGAGTGTAATAACTGGTATGATATAAGTTCTTCATAAAGTAAACTTATCTTTGAAGAGGGTTGAAGAGCCAGCTCCTTAAAAAGTTCCAGCTAGCACACGTTGATTTAAAAGTCTTCACGGTTTTCTCGGAAGGAGGCGTACATGGCCTAGAGTTATGTGCACCATCGATAAAATGTCAACTCTCTCTTCTTTTCTTGCGCAGGAATGACATTTATAGTTTCCAAGAGCTGATCCAGCAATATTTCGAAAGAAGATTCCAAGTATCCTCCTTAAGGTGAAGGTGAAGAGTACAGCGGCTGGCAATTATTCTTGCCATCTTGAGCAATACGTCATGGTGCAGATCTTGTGACGTAACTGCTCGGTAGCGTAGATATCAGCGATGGTGTCATAAGATGCAGTAGCGGTGACCAGCAGGTTGAAGTGATCCAAAGTGATGGTGGATCAGAAGTGGTGATTGATCAGAAGTGGCGGTTGATCAGAAGTGGTGGATCAGACGTGGCGGTTGATCAGAAGTGGTGAAGAACGCCAGCAAGCGGCGTCTTAAATAGGGACCATGGAACTCTCTCGAAGTTTGGAGATCGCCCGACCAGACAAAGACCTGCCATTGGTCGAACGAAAGTCAGGGTGACGTTAGTCGACACTACTCAGCGGACAGTGGATCAACCAGTAGATGTCCGGTATGTCGTGAGTGAGGACGCCTGAGGTAGCGAGAGACTGTAACACTCGAGGTGAGAACTATAATATCTATGAATAAGTGATTGATAACAAGATTATGCATATGGTTTAAGTAATTAACATTTGTAAAGAAATAATTACCATTCGGGGATCTCAGTAACAATAAATAAAATTTGACCGACAAATGGGCCAAGCTAAACATTGAAAGTATCACAAAAGTGATCATGCTCCGAGAACTCCGAATGAAAACAAACAAAAGAATCAGTCAAAGCAAAACATGGATAACAGACGAGGAGAAACTAAGACTCGAAAGGCAAAACAGAAATAGCAGAGATGGGTCTAGTATAAAGACCTTTACTAGTTAAAACATCAACAACTCTGACGCGTTTATCACGGCCAAAGTGGCAGTGAATAACTCTACCTAGGTTCCACACGAGAGGCGGAGATGGGTCTCGAAGAAGAACCATATCCCCCACTCGTTCATCTGGTTGAGGAAGCCGCCATTTCTCACGCCTATTTAGCAAGCTGAGATATTCTAACTTCCATCGGCGCCAAAAAGAACAGCGCAAAGATTCTACTTTTCTCCAAAAGATAGGTAAGTTAGGATCACAGCGTCGAACCAGCAAAGACGGAGTAGCAGCAAGCGAACAGCCAATCAGGAAGTGACTGGGTGTTAAAGGTAAAAGATCCTTAGGATCGTTTGAAAGAGGGGTCAGAGGTCTGGAATTTACAATACCTTCAATTTGAATAATTAAAGAGTTGAATTCCTCATAAGAAAGTATGGTAGGACCAAGAGTTTTCTTAAGCTGTCTTTTAGTAAGTTTGATGCAGGATTCCCAACGGCCCCCATGATGGGGAGCATAAGGCGGGGTGAAATGCCATTTGAAACCTTTAGCATAGGAAAAGTTGGAAATTTTTTCTTTAGCAGAAGGGGAGCTTAACACTTTTTTCCAGAGATCAGAAGCGCTTACAAAAATGTTTGCATTATCTGAAAAAACTTCAGATGGAACATCCCTTCTAGCAGCAAATCTAGAAAAGGCGGCCAAAAAGTAGGATACAGAAGCGTTCGTAACCAACTCAAGGTGGATAGCTCCCGTCACCATACATACAAATAACGAGATGTAGAGTTTACCTAAGATTTTGCGCTTAGATGAAGAGGGATTGGTCTGATATACGTAAGGACCTGCGTAATCGATCCCAGTAAGAGCAAAGGGCTTACTAGGTTCTGAACGAAATGGAGGTAAATTACCCATAATCTGCGTGGCGGGCCTTGGTTTAACCTTGAAGCAAGGTATACACTTTTTGACAACAGAAGAAACCTCATGAACGCCATTGATGATCCAGTAGAGTTCACGAATTAGACAGAGCAAGGTGCGAGTGCCAGCATGAAGGTGTTTATAATGAAACTTTTTTATTATAAGGGTAGTGATAGGATGCTTTGAAGGAAGGATGATGGGATGCTTTTTCCCATCCTCACAACTAGACATAGCTAATCTTCCACCCACACGTATTATGCCGTCCTGGTCTAGAAAAGGAGTGAGTGGTGAAAGCCTGCTAGACTTGGGTAAATCTTTACCACTTATAAGAGCTTGCTTTTCAGGAGCAAAGACTTCCTGCTGAACAAGTAACAAAATCTTGCAAGTAGCAAATTCTAACTCTACTCTGGAGAGAAAGGGTTGAGGATTCAAAGGTTGATCAATTACTAAATATTTCCATCGGAAGATATAAGACACTACACGAATCAATTTATCAAATGAAGAGTATCTATGAAAAAGGCTAGTAGAAGTAGAAGTAAGATGCGACGTGACAGGGTCATTACGGGCATCAGGTATTTCTTCTGCAAATTGATTAGCAAAGCGAGGCCAGCAAGATGATTCCTGACTTAGCCAAGGAGGACCATTCCAGTACAGGTCTGAAGAAATCAATTTTTTAGGCGTGGAACCACGTGATATTATATCCGCGGGGTTTTCACGGCTAGGAACATGTCTCCATTGTTCAGAATGAGAGACTTCATGAATCTTAGAAACGTGATTTGCAACAAAGGTATTCCAATGAGAAGAAGGCTTGGAAATCCAAGCTAATACAATAGAAGAATCGCTCCAAAATAATGTGCGGGAAAATTTTAACTTTAAACTGACATTTAGTTTAGTAGCTAATTCTGTTGCCATTAAAGCAGAGCATAATTCTAATCTCGGCAATGATACTGTTTTAAGTGGAGCAACCTTAGATTTAGCGCACACTAAATTAGAAAATCCAGGGAAAGTAGCTGAGGAACGTCCTACTATGTATGCACAACAGCCATAAGCTCGTTCTGAACTATCAGAAAATACATGCAGGTCATACTGCTGGTATAAGGGATTAGAAATTAAAGGGCGGGGTATAGAAACCTTGGAGAGATCCAGCAAACTGCTGCGATACTCTAACCATTCTTCTACAAGAGGAAGGGGGAGATTTTCATCCCAGTCTGATTTTAATGACCAAAGCTTTTGCAAGAACATTTTTGCAACAATAACTATAGGAGCAATATATTGCAAAGGATCAAAGATCTTTGCGATTTCTGACAGAACTTGTCTCTTAGTTACAGGGGGGGATTCTGACACATGTACCTGATAAGAGAAGGTATCAGAAGAAGGACACCAAAAAACACCCAATGCTTTTACGGCTGCTTCATCAGTAGGAATGGCAACAAATTCATCAACTGGGACCTCTGATGAAAATTTTGATATAAATTCAGTGGAATTTGAAGTCCATTTATGGAGCGGAAAACCACCTCCTAGGAGTAGGGATTTCAAATCTTCGCACACAAGGAGCGCTTCAGAAATATTAGGGAAAGAGCACAAGAAATCGTCGACATAAAATGCCGTTTTTAATGACTCAGAGGCCAAAGCATGATACAGATGACCATCTTGCTCGGCTAACATGTGGAGAGACCGAATCGCAAGAAAGGCTGAAGGCTTCAGGCCATATGTCACAGTCTTCAATCTAAATATCTTTATGGGTTTGGAACTCTCATCGCGCCACAATATTCTTTGCAGATCTTGCTGCTCAGAATTTACGAGAATCTGCCGGTACATCTGCTTAATATCTGAGATTACAGCAATAGGAAACCTTCGAAAATTAAGCAAAACAGAGGTGAGATCTGTTTGAATCGCGGGACCACATTGCAAGGTATCATTTAAAGAGATTCCATTGGAATCTGGTGATGAGCCATTGAAAACTACTCTTATATTGTCTTGTGTTATGGAATTTTTCCATACCGGGTGATGATTTAAATAAACTATTTCATTTAAAGGATGGTCAATTTCTTCTGATTTAGAAATTACCTCCATGTGATTGGAAGATTCGTATTCCTCCATAAAGGAAGCATACTGAGTTTTGACAGAAGCATCTTGTTTGAACCGATTTTCAATAGCAAATAGTGCCCTATGAGCTCTGGAATGCGAGCCCGTAATGGCGGGAGGATTGGGAATACGTGGAAGAGTTACTATAAATCTGCCTTCAGCAGTACGGACAGTGGTTTCCTTGTATAACTTTTCACAAATTTCGTTAGAAGAAGAAGAAGAAGTAGCCTGAACATTCTCAAGATCCCAGAACTTGGTTAGCTCTTGGCTCAAATCGGTACCAACAAAATAACAATTCGATACAGTTTGAATAGGATTACGGTATATTTGGCCAGTAGCAATCCAACCAAAATCAGTTTCGCGAAAGAAAACATTAGGAGCAATTTTTACTTTATTGGAATGAAGACATTGCCAAAATACGCTTGAGCTGAAAAGAAGCTCTACGGGTGAAGCTCTGTTGAAATGAGGGTCAGCTAGCTGGACAAAATTCGGGATATTCCAACTTTGAATAGGATAAGAAGTGCCAGGAATATTGTTTTGATAATCAAACAATCTAATTGCAACTGCGTACCAAGATTATTAGAGTCCTTCAGATCCACTTTAGCAAAGCTTAAGGATTGCGATTTAGAGCAGTTTATTCCTGTAACCTCTATTGAGGTAGGATGTTTTGGAAGGCCTAACTTTTGTACCAACGATTCACTAATAAAATTGTTGTTAGCGGCATTATCCAATAATCCCCTGGCAGATACCCATTTTCCGTGAGAATTTTTCAATAGAACCTGCACGGTAGATAATAAAACCTGGACTTTGCCAAGCGAGGTAGAACTTTGAGCATACGACTGCGCACTATTTTGAGAAGTCTCCGAATTAGACTTAGCATTGGAACTGCTTGGTCCTGATAACCGTGGTCTTTCATGCCTGTGCAAAAGTGAATGGTGTCTAGCCTTACAATGAAAGCATAAACGTTGTGAACGGCAATTGTTTAACATATGCGTTCCTGACAAACAGTTGAAACAATGTTTTTTGTTCGTAATGAACTTTCGTCTTTCATCTACTGATAAAGATTTAAATTCATCACAATTGTATAAAGTATGCGATTGCTGACACAGACCGCACGTTTGCATTTGGTTCGGTGACCGAGCATCAACAGGAAGAGCCTGTGATCTTAAAATTCTTTGATTAGAACTGCTAACCTTATCTTTTGAGAAGGCTTTTGAATCTGAACTACTAGTTTTTTGATTAGCTATGGCGGAAAAGACTTGGCTTCTGGCCTTCAAAAAGTTAATAATCGCCTCATAAGTGCATTGCAAATTCTGGGAAAGTTCTGTTTCCCAGGCTTTTAATGTATTTGCATCCAATCTTGCAGAAATGAGGTGAACTAGAAATAAATCCCAGTGATTTACAGGTTGGTTTAAATTGGACAATGCTCTGACGTGTAGCTCTGCAGTGTCAATCAAGTTACGAAGTGATGAACTGTTATCTGCTTGCACGTTAGGTAACTCGAATAAGCTTTGTATATGGCGTTGAATAGATAGACGAATGTTCCCATATCTATCCTTAAGAAGATTCAGAGCAACTTCATAATTATCACTGGTCAAAGAAAGTGCTTGAATCAGGTTAAGTGCGTTGCCTTGAACTGCCAGACGCAAGTAGTGAAATTTTTGTATTACTGGTATAGAAGTATTCTCATGTACTAAAGAATTGAATAATTCAAAAAATGGTTCCCATTCTATGTCTTTACCAGTGAATTTGGGTATTTCTAATTTGGGTAATATAATGCGTGAAGCAGATGTAGAAGATGCTGCAGAAGTTTGATCTTCTTGTTTTTCCTTTAAAGTTAAAGCCCTAATAAGCTGTTTAGCTTCAGCAAATCCCTGATAGTATAATTTTTCAACTTCCAACCTATCACTTTGCTGGTCCGGATGCTGAGTTTCTATACTGCATTGTATCTCATCATATTTCTCAAAGGCCTGTTCATAATTCTTAAGCCTCTGCGAAATTATGTCAAGATTACGCTCTTGGGGTTCGAGCTCCGTTAAGAAAGTACGAAACCGTGTGAGCTTGCCCTTACAAGAGGCTCTGGCGTTGCTAAGTTTTTCATCAAGGTTAGGCATGTCAAAAGTTGTTTGTTACTCACGTCAATATTGTGACTTCGAGTACTGGAAGCCAGAAGATGACAGCTTGCTAGGTAGTAAGGTTTAGTCTGATGCGGAAGAAACCGGTTTAGCTTACGTTTCTCTCCTCTGCTGCACATGCGCCTTAAGCTGAAACGTACAATATGAATTAGTGTTGAAACACAATGAACAAAAATTGTTAATGTAAAATCCACAATATTAAACTTGTATAGGGATCCAGGGTGCAACAGATATGTTTCCCGGGGGTGAGGCACCAAAACTATGCAAGAAAATTAGACTGAAGCGGTGCGGGATATTGGGCATGAAATACGTGACTAGAAAACCAATATAGGGAGCAATACATTAACAATTTTTATTACTAATAATAAATTTATAATGAACAAACAAATTGCACTTAAGTGCTTATCACAGAAATTAACAATTATAAATGTAGCAAAGTGTGAGGGCCTGATGACAGAAACCCAGATTATAGAAAGGTCCATGAAAAGCTTGCTTGATTGGAGAAAAGTTGAGCTTAACATATAAAAATGCAGTTTATAAAAAGAGAGAACCATAAAAAATAATTAAGAGTGTAATAACTGGTATGATATAAGTTCTTCATAAAGTAAACTTATCTTTGAAGAGGGTTGAAGAGCCAGCTCCTTAAAAAGTTCCAGCTAGCACACGTTGATTTAAAAGTCTTCACGGTTTTCTCGGAAGGAGGCGTACATGGCCTAGAGTTATGTGCACCATCGATAAAATGTCAACTCTCTCTTCTTTTCTTGCGCAGGAATGACATTTATAGTTTCCTAGAGCTGCTCCAGCAATATTTCGAAAGAAGATTCCAAGTATCCTCCTTAAGGCGAAGGTGAAGAGTACAGCGGCTGGCAATTATTCTTGCCATCTTGAGCAATACGTCATGGTGCAGATCTTGTGACGTAACTGCTCGGTAGCGTAGATATCAGCGATGGTGTCATAAGATGCAGTAGCGGTGACCAGCAGGTTGAAGTGATCCAAAGTGATGGTGGATCAGAAGTGGTGATTGATCAGAAGTGGCGGTTGATCAGAAGTGGTGGATCAGACGTGGCGGTTGATCAGAAGTGGTGAAGAACGCCAGCAAGCGGCGTCTTAAATAGGGACCATGGAACTCTCTCGAAGTTTGGAGATCGCCCGACCAGACAAAGACCTGCCATTGGTCGAACGAAAGGCAGGGTGACGTCAGTCGACACTACTCAGCGGACAGTGGATCAACCAGTAGATGTCCGGTATGTCGTGAGTGAGGACGCCTGAGGTAGCGAGCGACTGTAACACTCGAGGTGAGAACTATAATGTCTATGAATAAGTGATTGATAACAAGATTATGCATATGGTTTAAGTAATTAACATTTGTAAAGAAATAATTACCATTCGGGGATCTCAGTAACAATAAATAAAATTTGACCGACAAATGGGCCAAGCTAAACATTGAAAGTATCACAAAAGTGATCAAGACCTATGAGATCACCTTATGTCCGCAAGTGTGTGAGTGTGTCCCCTAATAAAATCTAAATGACCGAAGAGATTTCAATGAAACTCGGTAAGGGCATACTACTACCTTATCTGATCTCTACCGAGCCTTTTAAATTTCAATACATCTCGCCAATCCAACATGGCGGCCGTGCGAAATATTTCACCTGCATTCTATAGTCTGTTATATTCTATTCGGCATTCTGTTGCTGATAACAATCTGTGAAATTTTGTATGGTGATAGAGAATACTAAGGTACTGTACCCATGTAAGTAATTTCCATGGAAAATATGCTTCCGCCTCCAGCTAGCGTCAGGTCTCAGGCGTGTACCGTTCCCCCATTGAGCAGTTGCATATTTTGGATTCGAGACTAAAAGGTATCAACTCTACAATGATAAGGCACAACTCTATTCTAAGACTTTAATTCAGTACTAAAATCATGGCTTCAAACATATAAAAACAATCCCAACAAACATAAAACAAAATCAAACAAAATTACTTCCACAATCCACTAATATTCACATAATATTATCATAATAATCTCATATCATTACTCAAACCTTTACCCTTATATTGACTTCACAATTCTCTCTAGTGCGCTGATGCACATACAACTTTCATAAACAAAACTGTACTTTTACTCTTCTGTCAGCTAGTGTGACTTCTTTAATTTCACAAAATTACTTGTTTCTTAAACCTCGTCTTACTTTGACAATTATGTGTACCGTGTGTGTTTGGTCTCTCTCTTCCCACCAAATGCTTTACATGCATTAGCCTATTCAGGTGTTGAACAACAAGTCTACGTGCAACTCCAGAATTATGTAACTCTACCCCTACACTTCTCTCTATTTATAGTTCCACTGCATGCCGTTGTGATTTCATCTTCAAAACTTTCGTTATTGCTGTGTCGGATGGCATTATTTAGCTACCCTTGCGAGCGTAGCCTGTGGCGTCAAGTAACCAACTTCTGAAATTCGTGTCAGTGACAGTAAAAATGCAACTTCCAACCATTCGTTAGAATCTTAAACCATCAGGGTGATCTATAATTACCAATGTGTTCTTAAACCACATACATTCATTACACAATATAACAATGCTTCCTTTCATATTACTAACATGGTCTTAAATCTGCCCTTTTCTAAACGCTAGCCTACACGGTTCGTTTGACAGCTCATCCCCCTTTAGAGCGGCTTGTATACAATGGAATGGAGTGGGGTGGTTACAGCCGTAAACTGTCCCTCGCCTTTCTGACTCCTGGCTTTCATCTTCCCAATCAGTATTACGATTCTGAATGCAATATAGTGGTCACAATGATCCACGTGATCCCATATGATTTAAACTGAATAGTATGCAATAGATTCTGAATGAGCTTAAATAATTATTCCTAATCTTAGGATATTAATAACGGCCTCAACAGGTCCGTATCATTATATGAAGGCACGAGATTCATCAAACACAGGTCTAGTGGGTAGCTGGTATCTTAATAAATGCTACGGTCAGCCAGCCGCTGCCGTCAATAAGATTCGCTTCACAAGAGCCGAATCATTCAATAATAAGTTCTCGGTCAATCAGGTAAGGTGCAGAGGTTTCCAATGTTCTCCCCTCACCTACCACAGGATTCGAACCCGGAACATTCCATATCCATCATCGGAGATAGGGTACCACACTAAATACGCTCCGGCATAAATACATATCTCAGTACGCCCAAGGCTATACGAGATTTCATACGTCGAATAGATTACCTGGCTCCATGACCTGATGCTATGATCTTCGTCCTTTAATTATTAAGAGAAATCTATCATTTACTCTATAAGCTTTTACACAAGCTGCAAATTCAATTCACTATAAAGCTCTTCCATTTCCTTGCATAATTATATTCCCATTAATACAATATATTCTGATATTAAACTCTTTTCTCATCCCTTAATGTGATCTTACTTCTTGGATCGATAAATATTCCAATTAGCGTAAATATTTCTTGCTTACAACATTTTACCTGATGTATACATTCATACCTTTTATTATTTATTATTATTATTATTATTATTACTGACATAAATTGAGAAGGTACTGGAGAGAAGAATTCGGACAGAAGTTGAAGATGGGCTGAGGGAAGAACAGTATGGATTCAGGCCAGGAAGGTCAACAGTTGACCTCATCTTTGCAGTAAGACAGTTACAAGAACACCATTATGAATATGGGAAAGATCTGGTGATGACCTTCTTGGATATTGAGAAAGCATATGATAGTATTAATAGAAACAAGGTATGGGAAGCAATGAGAGCAAAAGCAGTGAACAAGGAGACGGTGGCAAGAGTGAAAGCATTGTACGAGGGAAGCAAAAGCTGTGTAAAGGTGGGAGGAGAGAGAACGGAATGGTTTCAACTGGAGAGTGGTCTGAAACAGGGAAGTGCCCTCTCACCCCTGTTATTTATAGTGGTGATGGATGAAATCATACGAAAAGTGGTAAATAGCATTGGGGAAAGGAAAATGAAGGCAATGTTGTTTGCTGATGACTTTCTGGTATGGGGAGAGGATGAGGAAGAAGTACAAGAGCAATTAGATGAGTGGGAGAAGGTAGTGTTATCATATGGGATGAAGTTCTCAGCACAAAAGAGTGAAGTGGTCATCACAACGAGGAAGAAGAACAGACTGGATATGGGCATAACACTTGGAGGACAGCAGTTGCAGAAAGTAGAATGCTTCAAGTACTTGGGAAGCATAATTGAAGAAAAGGGAGGCAATAGGATGGAAATAAATGAGCAGGGAAGGTGCGCAGATGGATTTTTCAAGAGTGGGGATGATATGGAATAAAGATGTACCACAAAAATGTAAAGGAATCATCTACAAGACCTACTTTGTGCCAATTTTGACATATGGTTCAGAAACATGGGTGATGAAGGAAAGGGACAAGAATAAAATACGAGCAGTGGAGATGAAGTTCCAGAGGAGTAGGGTAGGAGTGACAAGAATGGACAGAGTAAGGAATGAGAGAGTCAGGGAGATGGTAAGAGTGGAACCATTGCAAAATAGAATAGAGCGATCTAGGCTACAATGGTATGGACAAGTGAGGAGGATGCAAGAGGAGAGGATACCGAAGAAGATGTTTGGAATGGAAATGACGGGAAGGAGGCCAAGGGGAAGACCAAGGGACAGATGGACAAAAGGAGTTAAGAAGAGTGTGGAGGAAAGAGGAGTGAGCTGGGACACAGTAAATGACGAGAGATGGTGGATGGACAGGAAACGATGGAGAGGCTTATGTTCCAAGCAGACCCGACCAGCGGTTGGAAACTGCTCAAGATGATGATGATGACTGACATAAATTACCATAATCCGACACAACATAACCATTTTAATTTAATAATCGAACATCCGTGTTCGTTACGTTAAGTTTTACATAACTGATTTGCCATTTTATTAATAGTGGTAACGATTAATCCACTCACTGATGTATAACAACATCTCAACTCTACTAAAATCAACACAACAATAAACACTGGAGAGTCTAACTCCTAATACTGATTCTTACTGGCAATTTTTAAAATTCCGAAATCACATTACATGCAGTGGCTATAATTTCTATAACAACATGATTTGTGGGGTACTTACGTAGGCTTATCCAGGTGGCTCCAACCACTCATATATTCCAGTGTCGCCTGCCATTTGCAGAGTTAGCGCGACATTTGCATACTGAATATACACATTTTATCAGCTTGATTACTCATGCTTCAAAGATCCTGTCTAGAATAATTTACAAGAGGATTGAAAGCCAGATAGAAACGGAGTTGGGCGAAGACCAATTCGGTTTCAGGAGAAATGTAGGAACAAGGGAAGCTGTACTAAGTCTTAGGCTGATTTTGGAAGGTAGAATAAGGAAAGATAAGAGAACGTTCATGGCTTTTGTAGACTTAGAAAAGGCTTTTGATAACGTTGATTGGACTAAATTGTTTGACATTTTGAAATCGATTGGAATAAAGTACAGGGATAGGAGGGTGATATACAATCTATACAGAAACCAGACAGCAGTCATTCGAGTTGAAGGACATGAGATAGAAGCTGGTATTCAGAAAGGTGTAAGGCAAGGCTGCAACTTATCACCCATACTTTTCAATATTTACATTGAACAAGCAATGAAGGAAATTAGAGAAAAATGTAAAGTGGGAGTGAAGATTCAAGGAGAAATAATTTCAACTCTGAGATTTGCTGATGACATCGTCATCTTGGCCGACAAGCCTGAGGATTTGAATCAGTTTTTGAATGGTATGGACTCCGTCTTACGGAAAGAATTCATGATGAAAATTAATAAATGTAAAACAAAAATACTGGAATGCAGCCGAAATAAATCAGAAACCTCTATGGAGATCAAATTGGCAGGTGAAAAGCTGAAGGAAGTAGGAGACTTCTGTTACTTAGGAAGCAGAATAACCAGTGATGGACGAAGCAAAGAGGATATAAAAAGTAGGTTGGCTCAGGCAAAGAAAGCATTTCTACAAAAAAGGAATCTGCTGACATCGAATATAGATTTAGGTATTAGGAAGTCATTTTTGAAAGCCTTTGTCTGGAGTGTGGCGCTCTATGGAAGTGAAACTTGGACCATTGGTGCAGCAGAAAAGAGGAGAATTGAAGCATTTGAAATGTGGTGTTACAGGAGAATGATGAAGATCAGATGGGTAGATAGGGTTACAAACGAAGAGGTATTAAGACGAGTGGGAGAGGAGAGATGTTTCTGGCGACTGCTAATGAAGAGAAGAGATAGGTTGGTAGGACACATACTAAGACACCCAGGAATAGCAAGCTTAGTTATGGAAGGAAGGGTCGAGGACAAGAACTGTAGGGGTAGACCAAGGTTAGAATATGTTAAACAGATTGCCTCGGATGTAGGGTGTGGTAGCTATGTAGAGATGAAACGTTTAGCTCAGGACAGGGAGGAATGGAGAGCTGCATCAAACCAGTCAAAAGACTGAAGACTCAAACAACAACATAATACATTTCTTTCACTCTTCATTGGTTGAAATTCCCTGGCAAGATATCAGAATTGCAGGTATTGATGGCATCCTCCATGCTCCTACCAACTCCTGACTGACAGTCTCGAACATCTGCCTACGGATTTACCAACACTCGATCAATTATCCTACGATAAACTTCCTGCTGTGCATACAGATGCTTACTTATCGTCACAAACATTACCATTTGGTATTCTTAAGACATTTCACCAAATGCATCATAAAGTTTCTCCCAGCGCATTCCGGCGTAATAAGACATGTATAACCAATCAATATATTATACACTGCGCTCAACATTGTACATAGTATTTACACAGATTATTACTTTCAATAGTTCTGCAAGTTATATCACACGGTACTTCCTATGTGAACCTTAAAAATTGCTAGTACTGCCGCCTATACACATGCAGCACGACTGTCCTCAATAAAAGCCTTCTAAAAGTTTTACTGCACGGCTTCCCAAGCTGAAGTCCGAGCCTCCTTCCTTGACTTTGATAACGCACATTTCACACAATAAAGTTCGTTGATTACCGTACTTCTTGTTACTTCATGACTATGCATTATTATATTATCACTTGGTGCATTACACTGCACGACGAATATAATGATTAACACTAAAATGTTCAAGTCTTTGTGTGGGCGTCCTTTCCTGAGCCAAAACGACATACGTTCCGCGCTCGAGTCTGTTCCAACTGACCCCTTCTGACTGGGTCCACACCCTTATATCCGTTTCACACGAAAAAGTAGACCTAGAATTCCCGCGCTATATCATCTCCTCTCCCAGGATGATTCTGGTCTCGAAACAATGCTCATAGGGTTCCTTTTTCTTCACTGGTCCCAGAACTATCTGCGTGCTGAAGGATCGATCGGCCAATTAATTAATATTAATTGCCTTATCCATGGCGTGGGGACGCGGCGTAGTGTGGAAATCCCCTGCGACATAGTCAGGTCACACCGCGAACACCAATAGTCCTGTGTCCTTGTGCACTCCATTAAATATGCCTTGATTTCGCAGTTTAATGGCTCTAATATTAGCCTCCTGGCTAAAGATTCACCTGTGTGCAACTCTCATGTCATTGCATTGCTCCAATCACGAGTAATCAATGTTTTTCCTTGGGATCTCTCTCCTCTCTTCTCGGTTTTATTCTCAAACGGGGAAGAACAGGGTCATTATTCAACCCCCCGACCCCTTGCAGACGACTTAACTAGGTCAACGAGATTGACGTGGCTCCATGAGTCTCCTCCTACAATTCTGGGGCCATTAGTAAAATGTCAAACTCTGCAACTTCTGTGTTCCAAGTCCAGCATAGCCTACTCCATGTAGTCCAATGATGCTATATTCCACTCATTTCCCTGCATTATCTCAATAAATAATGTTAGTATCAACTGATATCACACCAGTGATTAAATCTATAATTTCCTCTAGGTTTTTTTTTACAACTAAAACTCCCTCAACAGATCTCGGATTCGTTCCCTGGTGGAACCTTCATTCAGAGCTCAACTTATCTCCGAGATCCACGTTCGATACCAGTCAGCATGTCCCCCTCGGGTTCAGTACGTAAGGTATGTAACGCTTAAAACATGTTAAGTACAAAAACAACATGGTGGCCAAGGGGGTTTTAAAATATTTAAATGGAATTTTCTCGCGATTTAATTATCCGAGCACAGTGAAACCTAACACCCTACATGTCTCTATAAGATTTAATCTATTGGCATATAATTCAATGCTATTGTTCTTATAAAAGTAAAGTTTTTTTTATTTTTGCATCCTAATTATGTGATCGAAGCGAACGTTTGAATAATGAACCTACGCATAATCTTCATCTAATAGTACATAACTCTATGACGAACATCTATAGCAATCCAACATTATCCGCAACCTATCCGCACAGCCATGCAAACTATATCCACATGGCGAAAACAATTTCGGATATCCCCAGGTTTATCCACGGATGTCCGCATCCGTGCAGGGCGTTACCCGAGATTAATGATGCTATCATTATCCAGAGCTTAGTACAGATACATCTTATAGGTTCAATTGTTTTCATATATTAAAGATGGCAACAGTTTGAAATTTTAAACTATTTTTTATTTATTTCTCACCCTATTCAAGCGATTGAAGAGATGATTCATATGATAGGTTATTATAATAATCATAATCTAATGACACTAAATTCTGTAGCTTACTTTTCGTAAATTGTAGACGCTATGCGTTTGACTTTTCTTAAATTAAACTCCCGTGACTCATTACAGAAAAATGCCATCTTGCGGGAGGAGCCTTAATCACCGATACTGAAAGTTATATACTTCTAGGACACAATTTCTCAATGTAATGGTGTTAGTGCCGACCCCGTGGTGTTGGGGTAGCGGACCTGCCTCTCACCCGGAGGCCCCTGGTTTGATTCCCCGCTCCGTCAGGGATTTTAGAAACTGACGTGAGGGCTGGAACGGGGGGCACTTAGCCTCGTGAGGACAATTGTGTAGCTGTCTGACTGTGAGGTCACGAAAACCAAGATAAACGGCAAAGGGGACCTGATGCGCTGACCACGCGTCACCTCAATATCTGCAGGCCAAATGGCTGGGCAGCGGCCGCTTGGTAGGCCTAGGCCTTTCATGGGCTGTAGTGCCATAGGTTATTTTAATGGCGTTGGTGGAGACGTAGGTCATCTAACAAAAGTTATCTAGAATACATCACATGGAAAATCCTTTTAACAGTTTTAAATGAAAATATCAGTGGCTATTTAATTCTTCACGGAACTACTTGTTTTTACTGCATTACGTTTTGTTCATACAATTCACAAATACATCTTTCTCCTTCTACTTATTAAGGAAGCTAATGGTGGCTCCTAGCTACCAAAATGCAATAGTATTTTCTTAAATATAAATATAAAAAGTAAAATGCTTGAACTCATAACCAGTGGTTTATAAAGAGCCAATCCCAGAGACGAAGTATCTGTGATGTTCTCGTGTGTTTCAGCTGCAGCTGTTATCACTCCAACTGCTCCATCGAAAAGTAAAGTTCACTGCTTTTGGCTTCTTTCCCCTCGACTTCACTCTGCTTTATTCAGTAAGTATTCTGCACCCTATGGTAAGCAAACAAGTGAATACCCAGCCTGTACTGAGACATACTGTGCCTTTACTGTATTTTACGATGATGACAATTTCTGTTAAATTGAAAACAACATCAGCTTATTTGCTGAGGTCATCATCATCATCATCATCATCTTGCACAGTTTCCAGCCACTGGCCGGGTCTGTTTGGAACACAAGCCTCTCCAACATCTTCTGTCTTCCCACCATCTCTCAGCCTCCACCCTTGTCCAGTCTTCTCCTCTCTTCTTCACACTTTCTTCCACCCCCTTCAGCCACCTGTCTCTCGGTCTTCCTCTCGGTCTCTTCCTTTCCCACTTCGTCTCGTGTATCCTCCTGGGTATCCTCTTCTCCTCCATTCGTTTTACATGTCCATACCATCTAAGTCTAGATTTCTCTATACCATCCTGTAATGGTCCCTCCTTCATAAATTCTCTGGTCCTCTCATTTCTTATTCTGTCCATCTTTGTAGCTCCAATACTGCATCTCAAGAACCTCATCTCACTGGCCAGTATTTTGCTCTTCTGCCTTCCTTTCATAACCCAGGTCTCCGAGGCATACGTCAGGATAGGGACATAGTACGTCCGATATATGATCTTTTTGCCGTTCTGAGGGACATCCTTGCTCCATAACATGCTTCTCACACTCCTCCGGAATGCTTCTGCCTGACTCCCCCGCTCAGTTATT
Source organism: Meconema thalassinum (assembly GCA_946902985.2). NCBI lineage: Eukaryota > Metazoa > Arthropoda > Insecta > Orthoptera > Tettigoniidae > Meconema > Meconema thalassinum. Next base: position 187,320,504 of record OX336393.1, read on the forward strand.
TCTCTATCGATTTCTTCCATTATCTTGTATCAGGCTTCCCAGATACTTGAAACTCTCCACTTTCTTCAGCTGTTCCCCACCAATTGTTATTCCCGTTGTGGTTCTTTCCTTCTTCCTTGTTGTGATCACCATCTCACTCTTATTCATGCCAAATTTCATCCCATATCCTTGTATTATTCCTTCCCACACGTCCAACTGTTCCTGTACCTCCTCCTCCTTGTTTCCCCAAACCATCAAATCATCTGCAAACACCATTGCTTTCATCTTTCCTTCCCCAATTACTTGTGCCACTCGGGTCATTATGTCATCCATCACCACAATGAAAAGTAACGGTGACAGTGCACTTCCTTGTTTCAGGCCGTTTCTCTGTTCCAACCAGTCCGATCTCTCTCCTCCCACTTTCACACAGCTCACGCTTCCCTTGTAAATAGAGTATTATTATTATAATTATTTTATATCGTTATGCCCTACTCAGGAGCACGACTGAATCTGCTTACCTGACATGTTGGCCTTCTTTACCTCCCGTCATTTCTTCATCCTCTCGCTGAGCTTCTTCCTTCGTTCTTCTGTCCAAGTTATAGTGGCTCTGGTGTTCGATTTGTCTCCAAATTGATGATTGTCGATTTTGATTCTTAATTTACATCTGTCCCGTACAATTTCTTCTGAGATGTTGAATTCCAGGAGATCTGTTTCAATTTCACAAAGCTAGAAAGTAATTATTATAAATTTTGCTATAATGGGCTAGAGTACACTAGAATACAACTAAGATAACTTGACCTCTTTGATAAGATAAGACAGTTTGAAACATGTTACAAAAACATTTTCCTGGACGGTTGAAAACAGTATTGGACATGATTTCTTCCATTCGTAGGAGTAATAAATACGCATTTGATGGCACGAGACACATTGTCCATTATATTTCGTAAACACCAAACTTGGTTCTCATTCGCGTGCTCGGACCAACTGTGAACTGGAGCCCTGGTAAACTTCCCGTTCTCTTTTTCGTACCGGATCCCGTGATTATTGTGAACTGGAGCTCTGGCAAACTACCCGTTCTCTTTTTCGTTCCGGATCCCGTGATTATTGTGAACTGGAGCCCTGGTAAACTTTCCGATCTCTTTTTCGTACCGGATCCCGTGATTATTGTGACCTGGAGCCCTGGCAAACTTTCCGTTCTCTTTTTCGTTCCGGATCCCGTGATTATTTTGAACTGGAGCCCTGGTAAACTTCCGGTTCTCGTTTTCGTTCCGGATCCCGTGATTATTGTGAACTGGAGCCCTGGCAAACTTCCCGTTCTCTTTTTCGTACCGGATCCCGTGATTATTGTGAACTGGAGCCCTGGCAAACTTCCCGTTCTCTTTTTCGTTCTGGATCCCGTGATTATTGTGAACTGGAGCCCTGGCGAACTTCCCGTTCTCTTTTTCGTTCCGGATCCCGTGATTATTGTGAACTGGAGCCCTGGTAAACTTCCTGTTTCTTTTTCGTTCCGGATCTCGAGATTATTGTGAACTGGAGCCCTGGTAAACTTCCCGTTCTCTTTTTCGTTCCGGATCCCGTGATTATTGTGAACTGGAGCACTGGTAAACTTCCTGTTCACTTTTTCGTTCCGGATCCCGTGATTATTGTGAACTGGAGCCCTGGTAAACTTTCCGATCACTTTTTCGTACCGGAACCCGTGATTATTGTGACCTGGAGCCCTGGCAAACTTTCCGTTCTCTTTTTCGTTCCGGATCCCGTGATTATTTTGAACTGGAGCCCTGGTTAACTTCCGGTTCTCGTTTTCGTTCCGGATCCCATGATTATTGTGAACTGGAGCCCTAGCGAACTTCCCGTTCTCTTTTTCGTACCGGATCCCGTGATTATTGTGAACTGGAGCAGTGGTAAACTTCCCGTTCTCTTTTTCGTTCCGGATCCCGTGATTATTGTGAACTGGAGCCCTGGCAAACTTCCCGTTCTCTTTTTCGTTCCGGATCCCGTGATTATTGTGAAATGGAGCCCTGGCAAACTTCCCGTTCTCTTTTTCGTTCCGGATCCCGTGATTATTGTGAACTGGAGCCCTGGTAAACTTCCTGTTTCTTTTCGTTCCGGATCTCGTGATTATTGTGAACTGGAGCCCTGGTAAACTTCCCGTTCTGTTTTTCGTACCGGATCCCGTGGTTATTGTGAACTGGAGCCCTGGCAAACTTCCCGTTCTCTTTTTCGTTCCGGATCCCGTGATTATTGTGAACTGGAGCACTGGTAAACTTCCCGTTCTCTTTTTCGTTCCGGATCCCGTGATTATTGTGAACTGGAGCTCTGGTAAACTTCCCGTTCTCTTTTTCGTTCCGGATCTCGTGATTATTGTGAACTGGAGCACTGGTAAACTTCCCGTTCCCTTTTTCGTTCCGGATCCCGTGATTATTGTGAACTGGAGCACTGGTAAACTTCCCGTTCTCTTTTTCGTTCCGGATCTCGTGATTATTGTGAACTGGAGCACTGGTTAACTTCCCGTTCTCTTTTTCGTACCGGATCCCGTGATTATTTTGAACTGGAGCCCCATTTAACTACCCGTTCTCTTTTTCTTTCCTGATCCCGTGATTATTGTGAACTGGAGCAGTGGTAAACTTCCCGTTCCCTTTTTCGTTCCGGATCCCGTGATTATTGTGAACTGGAGCCCTGGCAAACTTCCCGTTCTCTTCTTCGTTCCAGATCCCGTGATTATTGAGAACTTCTGCCCTGGTAAACTTCCCGTTCACTTTTTCGTTCCGGATCCCGTGATTATTGTGAACTGGAGCCCTGGTAAACTTCCCGTTCTCTTTTTCGTTCCGGATCCAGTGATTATTGAGAACTTCTGCCCTGGTAAACTTCCCGTTCACTTTTTCGTTCCGGATCCCGTGATTATTGTGAACTGGAGCACTGGCAAACTTCCCGTTCTCTTTTTCGTTCCGGATCCCGTGATTATTGTGAACTGGGGCCCTGGTAAACTTCCCGTTTCTTTTTCATTCCGGATCTCGTGATTATTGTGAACTGGAGCCCTGGTAAACTTCCCGTTCTCTTTTTCGTTCCGGATCCCGTGATTATTGTGAACTGGAGCCCTGGTAAACTTCCCGTTCTCTTTTTCGTACCGGATCCCGTGATTATTGTGAACTGGAGCCCTGGCAAACTTCCCGTTCTCTTTTTCGTTCCGGATCCCGTGATTATTGTGAACTGGAGCACTGGCAAACTTCCCGTTCTCTTTTTCGTTCCGGATCCCGTGATTATTGTGAACTTGAGCCCTGGTAAACTTTCCGTTCTCTTTTTCGTTCCGGATCCCGTGATTATTGTGAACTGGAGCCCTGGCAAACTTCCCGTTCTCTTTTTCGTTCCGGATCTCGTGATTATTGTGAACTGAGCACTGGTAAACTTCCCGTTCTCTTTTTCGTTCCGGATCCCGTAATTATTGTGAACTGGAGCTCTGGTAAACTTTCCGTTCTCTTTTTCGTTCCGGATCTCGTGATTATTGTGAACTGGAGCACTGGTAAACTTCCCGTTCTCTTTTTTGTACCGGATCCCGTGATTATTTTGAACTGGAGCCCTGGTAAACTTCCCGTTCTCTTTTTCGTTCCGCATCCCGTGATTATTGTGAACTGGAGCAGTGGTAAACTTCCCGTTCTCTTTTTCGTTCCGGATCCCGTGCTTATTGTGAACTGGAGCCCTGGCAAACTTCCCGTTCTCTTCTTCTTTCCGGATCCCGTGATTATTGTGAGCTTTTGCCCTGGTAAACTTTCCGTTCACTTTTTCGTTCCGTATCCCGTGATTATTGTGAACTGGAGCCCTGGTAAACTTCCCGTTCTCTTTTTCGTTCCGGATCCCGTGATTATTGTGAACTGGAGCACTGGCAAACTTCCCGTTCTCTTTTTCGCTCCTGATCCCGTGATTATTGTGAACTGGAGCCCTGGTAAACTTCCCGTTTCTTTTTCGTTCCGGATCTCGTGATTATTGTGAACTGGAGCCCTGGTAAACTTCCCGTTCTCTTTTTCGTTCCGGATCCCGTGATTATTGTGAACTGGAGCCCTGGTAAGTTTCCCGTTCTCTTTTTCGTACCGGATCCCGTGATTATTCTGAACTGGAGCCCTGTCAAACTTCCCGTTCTCTTTCTCGTTCCTGATCCCGTGATTATTGTGAACTGGAGCCCTGGTAAACTTCCCGTTCTCTTTTTCGTTCCGGACCCCGTGATTATTGTGAACTTGAGCCCTGGTAAACTTTCCGTTCTCTTTTTCGTTCCGGATGCCGTGATTATTTTGAACTGGAGCCCTGGCAAACTTCCCATTCTCTTTTTCGTTCCGGATCCCGTGATTATTGTGAACTGGAGCACTGGTAAATTTCCCGTTCTCTTTTTCGTACCGGATCCCGTGATTATTTTGAACTGGAGCCCTGGTAAACTTCCCGTTCTCTTTTTCGTTCCGGATCCCGTGATTATTGTGAACTGGAGCACTGGTAAACTTCCTGTTCACTTTTTCGTTCCGGCTCCCGTGATTATTGTGAACTGGGGCCCTGGCAAACTTCCCGCACTCTTTTTCGTTCCGGATCCCTTGATTATTGTGAACTTGAGCCATGGTAAACTTCCCGTTCTCTTTTTCGTTCCGGATCCCGTGATTATTGTGAACTGGAGCAGTGGTAAACTTCCCGTTCTCTTTTTCGTTCCGGATCCCCTGATTATTGTGAACTGGCGCCCTGGCAAACTTCCCGTTCTCTTTTTCGTTCCGGATCCCGTGATTAATGTGAACTGGAGCCCTGGCAAACTTCCCGTTCTCTTTTTCGTTCCAGATCCCGTGATTATTGTGAACTTGAGCCCTGGTAAACTTCCCGTTCTCTTTTTCGTACCGGATCCCGTGATTATTGTGAACTGGAGCCCTGGTAAGTTTCCCGTTCTCTTTTTCGTTCCGGATTCCGTGATTATTGTGAACTGGCGCCCTGGTAAACTTCCCGTTCTCTTTTTCGTTCCGGATCCCGTGATTATTGTGAACTGGAGCACTGGTAAACTTTCCGTTCTCTTTTTTGTTCCGGATCCCGTGATCATTGTGAACTGGAGCCCTGGCAAACTTCCCGTTCTCATTTTCGTTCCATATCCCGAGAAAATTGTAAAGCAGCCTTATTTTACTTTAGTCAGAGGATTGAAATGATAGAAGCCTAATTCTATTAAAGAAAGGTTTTCAGTCGGTCAATATGAATTAAGTATTTGTACATAAAAGCGTATTAGTTTGTAGGGTATGTAAATACTTGCTTCCTGCCTAATATAATTGGGCGCAATTCATTTTGACCGACTGATAAGATTTGTTTAATTAGTCATAGGAAGCTACTTATAAGGTTCTATCTTACTACTAATTTTCATTAGGCGTATTGTAGCTCAAAGATATTGATACTTATTTGTTATCATATTGTACAAATTCAAGATGGCGCTGTAACCTATATTACTAATACTAATACTAATAACTTATGTTAGCGAGGTCCATTATATGGTACTTCTTTCCTATTAAATTTCGTTTTAAATGTAGTCTATTAATTTCATCCTGAATAAATGATTTTTCAAATTTTAATAATTTAGTAATCCGAGCCGCTATTTTGAATGCATAAATGACTGTTCTTGGGCCTTCGGTATACAAGGTCACATCATACAGGTATTATTTATTACTAAAAGTTTTGTTAATGAAGCTCTAAACCATAGCGAGTTATTTTTATATTCTGGAATTTCAATAAGGCTCCTGCGCGTTGTTTATCACTAACATTACTGAGTTCTCTTATTTATTACTTTTTATGACCAAGTTTCGTCTTGATTGCGTCTTAATAGCGTCCTTAGTCACTGATTCCTAAAGCTTAACAGTTCGTTAAGATGGCAGCCATATAAACTCGACATGGATGTGCCCCTTGATGTGCTACCTCTGCACCAAATTTGGATCAATTCTGTTTCAAGCATACTTACTGGAGAAGATGACCGCACTCTCCGCCCCTTAAAACAATAACAATCATCATCATCATACATACATACATGCATATCGTAGAAGGTTCAGCGTTCGCTTGGTGGCCATTTTGTTCAAGAGGACTGTCGGGCAAGTGGGTGGTCGTTAAGACGCAAGGCGGCCAATCCGACCAACGGAATGCCCCCTCTCCTTCCGCAGCCACTCAGATCCGTCGAGAATGGATTCGATATCCGCAGGAGGAACGATCATCGCGGAGACTCGAATATAAGCGACTCGTCTCTACGAAAGACGACTCATCGAGATTCTACCAGACCTTTGGGTCGACGATATACCAGGTGTTTCATCAGCCCCTTCCAATATCGTTTGCTTCAACTCAACTAAATGGTGATGGCAGGAAGGCCGATAATTCTCTGCTTGCATCCCGTATGGTACTAATGCACTGCAAGCATATCCTGCAAACGATACTGAACCCTATTATTTTTCCCTCCATGGGACTAAAGACTAATACGAGGGAAAAGTACAGTAATAGTGTTCAGTATCGTTTGCGGGATATGCTTGCAGTGCATTAGAGCTCGAGCCAGCCGGGAAGGCGGTGCGCAGAACACTACGCTTCCATTACGTCATGCCTCACTTCTATCCCACCAATCACAGTCAGTCTGTCTTGAGAATCTGAGCTAGTGTGTTGTCAGGAAAGCTAAGTGTAAAGCAGCGTGGAAGAGACAGGCTCGTTGAGGTAAGCAACGGTGTTGTCATACCGCAGGAACTCATGGCAGCAGCCTGCGGTGTAGGAACTCGGACATGGTAGACCTGTTGCAACAGTGGAAATGTATCTCTTTCTCTCTCTGCGCAAATCCCACAGAACCAGCCGCCTCCCGGGCTGAAGCGAGCTCTAGTACCATACCGGATGCAGGCAGAGAAATATCGACCTTCCTGCCAACCGGAATTAGTTGGGTTGCAGTAAACGATATTGGAAGGGACTGCTGAATCATCCGATATTTACCAGCGGAGGTGGAACGGCGCGAGTTGTCGAGTTCAGCGCAACGCGGAGTACGGCCAGAAGCAGTCTGATGCTTGCCACGATATGAAGATAAATAGTGAGGACTGTAAAATATTTTTTTCGCCGAGTACAGTGTAAATAAATCCAGTTATAAATAAGTGTATGAAGTGTAACTCAATTAACGTGTGTGTTAGTAATATGTATAGTGTAAGTTCATATAGTAAATAAACAACTAGCTTAATATTGTGCCCTTCAATCCAGGTCTTCCACGATGGGACTCTCTTCTTGGGGTCGCGCTCAGTCCTAGGTTTCCTATAAAGGATCACAGGAACATGCTCTAGAAATCATATTCCAGGGATACATTTAACGAAAATGGAATTTATTCAAAAACACTAACTATTACAATAAATAAAAGAACAAAATAAAATCAAAATCAAAATCTCTTGAAAATTAAATAAAAACAACACAAAAAAAAAACAAATGACCCGGTGCTCTAATACGAACTCTCACAAAATAACTTAAATAACACACTGAACACGTGTCAACTCACATTGAAATAAACTCAAATGATCAAATGTATGTTGTATTATTCACTCAGTAATCAAAGTGGTACTCCTATAATAGTAATCATTTCTACGGTACTCATTTCATAGTATGGTTTGTTAGACGTGAGACAAAAGTACCAACTATCAAAACGTTCCTCTTCAACCAGGTGCCGGGTCACGATTTTGTATCGGGCACTGGTCGGCAACAAGCAAAATATAAACAACACAAATACACAACAGTACACACTCAAACTCATGACGTGCCCTACCCTTGAATTAACATAAACACAAATTGACTGTTTCCGCAGAAAACACACCAAACAGTACATGGACATTACCAGTGCAATCAACCTCATCAACAGAATCCTACTGCAAATCTATGCACAATGTAAACACGAGTCATCTTCAACTCTAAACAATCAAAATAAACAAGGTCAGCCGCAGCCCCACCGTTACTTTAATCATTACACAACAAAATCAAAATCATATACAAATATTCACACGATCCGCTTTCAGAAAAGCATATCCACCCCAGAACTATCGATGCGAGTAACCTTGGAACGTCATGGCAACAAACAAACAAACAAACAAACAAACAAACCCTTATATTGAACTGACAACAATATAATCTTTAACAAACCAGGTTCCAAACTATTATTTCATCAATGTACATTACATTAATATATCGTCACCTCAGTGACAACAGTGGCCACGATAAGTGATCTATACGTAGGCGGGTGAATCTACCTGACTTCACATAAAACAGCTGACCTGGTCGGAAGGAGATGTGCCTAATAAAATTGCCTCGCAAGGAAAGTCCCTTGAGCCTTCCTTCGAGAACCGACGTTAAAACATACATACAGAATCTACATGGTTTCACCTGTCACAGTGACAACGCTAAATCCAGAGCATCTTGAACGATTTCCCCAGTGGGCGGTCAACCATAAACCCAAAAAGTGTGCACATCCTCCACATAACTTATACTTCCAAAATTCCTCTTCGAAGATTAGTGGGAGTTATCACCTTCACATAAAATACACATTTGGCACACATTCTCCCAATAACCAGCATCAATTACTTTGCTCATATCTCAAACAACACGTACATGATCATTGTCCGCCGTCTTCAAAAATCAACACAAGATCCAATTACATTAGTCCAATCATAGCCTCAATTAATTTACGTTACCCATGGCGGCCATCGACCCCGTCCACAAACTGACAATATTCCTCAATGTAGCATCGTAAAAACTGTCTGGTTTATTAAAGTTCAAAAAGGACATCCATTACACCTCCAACCTATCGTTATCGTAACATTATTTAATTACTCGGGCTGATGAACAGCATCCTCCTTCCCTTGAGTCGTCCTCAGCATGTAAACAAGACAAAAACAAAGTAAGATGACTCCGCGTTACAATATTTACTTGGCACGTCAATATTCACAGATAATTTTACGTTACCAATGACTAAAAATCAAAATATTTACACACATATTTGCTTCCTAGGTACCGAACCAACTCCGACAAAATTATAAAGATATAATTGTGGTACTTAGCCTACGCCATCTGTAGGTATCGCCGTCATTTCGGCTGCCCTTCCGTAGTCTTTCACATCATGACCATCCCCTCGTTCAAATTGGACGGCTGCATAATTTCCAGTGGTTTGGATTTCTGAATACCACGACTTCCTCCTAGCAGCTTTCTTGACATGCGGGTGGGCTGATAAGTAGAATGCTATTAATTCTCATGCGAAACAGGACCACTTTATGTACAATTATCAGGTTATGTGAACACTTTGTACAATACAAGTTTGCCACCTAAGCTGCCTAAGCTACCTTATCAGATTTCAAAATTCACCTGACCGTCCTATGTAGCTCTAATTTGACACTTATAATTCCTAGTTGTGGCTCAGATGGCTAACCTACTGTACCCATATGATGTTTTATGGAGAACATATGTTCGCATCCCGCCAGCTCACGGTCTTTCGAGGGTGTACCGTTCATCCCACTGTACGAACACATATTCAGGATTTGATATCTACCAGGTAGCAACTCTACAATGAAACACACTCACATACTATAATGAATTTAATTTAGGCTAAATCATGGCATAAAAATACAACAAAAGGCACATTTACATTTAAATAGCAAAGCAAAACAACACAATAAGCATCCAGATAATGAATAGAAAAAGACAAACCCTAAATTGTCCTTATCTGTGCTCTCCAGCTGTTGGTACTCTAATCCACTGATTGGATCTTAACCAGCTCATATGGTCCCACCGACCATCCTTTACTAATTCTCCAAATCATCTAACAATCTGAGTCCTTCAAACGATGTCTCAATACATCCACAAGTAACTTGACCTCACTTAAAACTTCTCAGATAATCACTTGTTCCATTATTATCAAATGTTCACAATCTTATTCACTTGGTTACGTCTCAAAACTCAGGAGTCTCAAAACTCACGAGCTAAATATAGTAACAAATAGTCTCAAAACTCATGACAAAAAACTAGTAGCTGAATGAACATTATAATAATAGTCTCAAAACTCACGACTCCGGAGAGCTCACTGCCCATCAACCCATGTTTGTCCACCCAGTTTTAGAATGGGATTTCGTTTGTATTGTACAGACGTCACAGTAACGCAGATTATCAGACAAATTCTATGCCCAACCAAGTACATGACCACGATGTCGCAAAGCCCCTAAAGGAATCAACAACAACATCTTGATGAGAGAGGTGCCAATTACAAGAGGGCAAGCAGTTCTGGCTGGCTCCAACAATGGACCTTTTCCCAATGAACTGGCTTGGCCATGGCTACCTATAACCTTATACAGTAGGTGGCTATGGCTTGGTTCGTGAGTTTTGAGACTGACCCAGGTACAGAAACTGGTTAGAACCTACTTTTACTAACCCTCATCTTGAAATTCGTGAATTTTGAGACTCGTGAGTTTTAAGACTCGTGAGTTTTGAGACGACACGATTCACTTCACTTGTTAAAGCAATATCTGATTGAGTCTATATTGATTAACGACTGTAATCAAAACTATATTTGCTTATGCAATCATGTTAAATTTAAACATAAATTAACTGGAATTATCAACACTATCCACAGTGCATATGGATCATTTATCATCTTATAATGTGATCTTACAATGCATGCATTTGGCGTGCTTCGTCGTCCTTCTTTCCCTTTCCAAAACGCACTACATGAGTACCATGCTAATCCTTCACAATACACTAGTATCAGCTCCACCATACGCCATTTGATCCGGTCATATCAAGTCATTATATTCATGTTACCGTTGTGTCAAGTCATTAAATCCGCTACCTGTTTGCATGGAATGCCATCAGACGTGGGATTATCCCTTTAATCTGTGCTTACTGGGCTGTGCAAAGTTATTATTATTATGAAATTCTAACTGGGCCAAATTTTTAGATATCTGGAAATTTTTCGAGAATATTACTCCTTAATACAAATACAATGGAATTTCATTTCAATAAAATCCAATTTTCAACTGCTTCAAGGCATAAAATTTTCATATCTTTAATTACAGCTCTCTTCAGAAAAAGGACTCAGGTCAAGCAGAACCTTCGCCTCGCTTCACAATAGCCGCTCTCGGCTCTGCCTCATACAACATGGCCGACACATTTATTTTCTCCTGTCACTCATTGTCTTCATATACTATTACAACAGTGTACACAATGATCAAGGTTACCGCTTGACATAATCTCACGGGCAGTCTGTCCTTTACTGTGTTTATTTTGGGAAACGGAAGGATTTAAATATTTAGTTTCCTATCATTTAGGTTCAATAACTGGCCTCCGCGGCTCATTTACGTATCTGGTCAGAGGAATGAGATTCAATTAGTCGTGAAGTCCTGGGGATTATCGGTGGCTGACGTTTAAGTGGGGTAGGGTTTCCATTGTTTCCCTCCACACAATATCATCACACTCCCTGAGGTGATTACTCAATTATTTAGCTGGCCTAGGGTGGCATCCAATCCGGTACCTAGCCGCTTCGACAATGCAGGTTTGGGGTAGGCTTACCAACCTAACACATCCCAACCGCTCCAATACCATCATTCATATGCCCACGGCTATGCGAGAAATATATTCGATGCTTGGAACACCTGATATCCTGACTCTCACGCTAACGAACTGTTCCTCACATTTCTAATGCAAAAGATCTAGCATCTATCTTTACATCGCTTGTATACAGCAGCACTTCAAATTCTCTGTTAAGTTCTTCCGTTCCTAATGACCTCTTTAATTACTTCCCATACACTGTCGCCCTATTATTCAAACATCCTTACTTTAATTGATCATATTTTAATCTCAGTCAACTCCATTTGGTCTTACTATACTGACAGTTTATTCATTACGGCCCTTCTTTATAGAAAACACTGCTTTAATCCTTGCAGGCGTTACATTTAACATGTATACAAGATGCCCTGATTCATATACCTTTACAATCATCACTGACATGCCCTTATCATGAACATGACTTGACACAACATAACTTTATTTAACGTTACCGTTCCGAACATTCATGTTCATTATAGACTTTGACCGTTCAATCATCTTGCCAATTGTCTTTAATTTCACAATATACTTGACTTTATCCATTACTTGATATAAATCAGCCATTCTTTATTCGCAAATTGTTTAACACAATAATAAGGAATGCAAATCATCCCTTCATTAATTCACGTTTACTCTGGCATATTATCTCATTATACATTGGAGTATGGCGAGCTATACTGCTACATAAAAATCATGGTTCAGTACTTACTCAAGTTCTAGGTGGTCTGATCCAATGGTACGCCTTCTCACCCACCATTGTTACGTTTTAGCAAACCATCACAACTTCCATAAAACACATTTCGCGTGGATCCTCAAACACTGACTCCACCTTGCACTGATACATTAATGGGAGGCTTACACTTCACTCTTCACACTTCACAACACTTATCTCTGACAATTATGCACTTGAAAAACATATATAAAACACTTAAACACTTCATTTTATTTGCACTTTGCCTCATTGGGCTATCCACACTGCGAAACTTCAGAGTTGCAGGCTCCGTCGCGTCGAGTTCCTATCCTCGATCGACTCCTGACCCTCGTAAAAATGGCAGTCTCTCGCAATCCGCGTGTGAACCTCGAATTAATACGACTACAGCAATCCCTTCGTTATCTAGTGTTCTAGTCCAGCGTAACTTGTCACAGTTCCTAGATGCATGTTCATCTCTGACTATCCTTCCAGGTAATTACTAACTCCCGGATCTCCTTATAAAGTTCAACCTCATGTGATTATTCACAATTTCCTATACATTCATTATGCACTTCCATATTTACATCAATCATAAGTCCTTGGACATAAACTACTGTCCATGGTTATTATTATTATTAACATTTCCAACCTTCCTCTGCATAGTAAATCGCACTAGCAACCCAGCGTTTGCTTGCTTCAAATGTTATCACTGGTTTAATTGTCTTTGATCGTGGTTATCGCTCGCGTCTTCATGACTGATCGCGTAACGTTCAAAGTGTTGAACCACGTCATTTCTACCTGTCCCATCACAATACATGTGAATACTGGCTCTAACTTCATTATCAATCGGACATTATACACTTGTAAATTTATGATACTCAAATATCACACGTTTCACTTCTCTGACAAAGTCATTTGTTTATGCGCGTCACCTTGATGCCCGATGGAGCATGGCTTCGTCACGCGGTTGTCTTCGAACTGATTCAAGAAGCTAGCGTTTCCTGCCTCTTCATGCTCATAAGGAATCTGGCCCAAAACTTAGTTCCAATCTTCCTCGACAGCTTCATTTTCCTTAATACTGCATCTATCGGTTGGGTGAGGCCTTCATCTTGTACACCTTGATGTGTAAGTTCCAAGTCTGATCCTCCGCTCACGATCCGATCGTCCAATTAATTAATATTAATTCATTCCTCTTCAGCGTACCCACGCCATCTGTAGGTTATTCCCATGGATCCTTGCGCTGATTTCCTTAAGAGTGCTCTTCCGCCAAATTTGTTTTTCCGGCTTCGATTGAGACGATTAACCTCTCGTAAAATATCTCTAGGAATTTCCATGTTCTGTGGTGTAACTTTCATCATCCTTGATTGCCCCGGTCACGAGTAAACAATAATTCAATCTTCCGTCTTCCCCACTCTCCATCATTTCCTTTGTCGAGCAGTGGGTCTGTATGTCACACGTGTTCTTCCCCTCTCCATAGGACGCGTAAAACAAGTCCCATTTTGAGTGGCGTCGCCTGTCTGACTCACCCTCTCGCCTAGGGCCATTATTTCCCTGTCATTCTCTCCAAGTTTCAAGACTTCGGCTTGAAAATCTGTATGCTATCCTGCAAATTATACAGTATTCCTTCAAATATTCCTGTTATAATTTCTCTCAAACAATCGGGATTCATATAGAATTACTTATGTACTTTTCTCGGCATAGTTTCTGGGGTTTCTCTTTGTCGTTCTCCCTGGGTTCAATCCTCTTCAGTGCTGCGCGACTGATCTCTTTCTCCCCAGTGTACCAGGTCCATAGCCAGTCATCTAAATACCCTCGGGTGTACTACATCTAATCCGAACTCGGTACTTGTAACTGAATGATTTGTACTTGTAATATTTTCAAAGTTGGCAGAGTGAACACTGTCATGGGCTACCTCGCCCCGACCTTACGTTAAACTGAATAATTTTTCAACCATGGACGAGCATTTTCAAGGCTAGCGGCATTTGGACTAGGGGTGGGGACACAATATTTCCAAAATCTGTCAAAATTCTCGTAGAACATTGCATGACACATCATACGGCTCGTAATATTTCACACGTTTCAATTATGCAAATATCTCTCAAATCCGATCACACATTTTTTAATATTACACAGCTCCGTGATAGCTGGCCTTTTTCTCAGGACGTAACTTTCTTCAAACATCTGTATGCCTAGCTGTATGCCTCTCACCAAGGCGGTCCGGGTTCGATTCCCGGTCAATGCATGTGAGATTTTCGAAGTGAAATGCCATGTCCTGTGGTTCGGATTCCACGTAAAACGGAGGTCCCGTGGCTCATGATCTACAGATTAACGGTCACGTTAAACTACAAGCTTCCTTTTCACTGTCTCTCAATGGCTGGCTCGGATATGGCACCCCCACCAACTCTCAAATTGCAATATGCAGTTTTTTAAATTTCTTGATAAATCTCGCATCTGATCTGAATAGAGAAAATTCTTCTGATTTTAATGGTACTTCATTCAATATTGTATGATTACTAATTTTGTAATTAGGTCACCAGTGGGCGTGATTATCATGCTCTGTCCTCGACTCCCAACGCTTTTTCTCTCTCTCGCACTTCTGAATATGGCCGAGTCAGGACGTCCCCGCTCTGTATATTTGGAGCTACCGGTCTCACGGCTAGGTGTCGTTCACCTTTCGCAGGGTTCATTGGGCTGGATTTTTATGGCTGGTCCCATCCTGTCAAATTTCATTTTAAGGCACGTACGTCCTGCTTCTGTTCGACAAGTTGGCGCCGCCTGCATCTTGCGGGTGGTCTCACGACAAATGTACGAAATGTTTCCAAATGATGCCTTCGAGAACTATATGCTTAGCTCATAAGCATAAAGGTCTCAATATATGCCTGACTAATTTTATTTTACGTGCCATAGAACGTAAAAATGTACTCATAGATAAGTATCTCTGCGTTATTTAAAATTGGAAGATAAAATGTAAGAAGAGAAACATTTTCTTTTTAAATATTAATAGGTCTACTTTTCTTATTACAAAATAAAGCTCAATAAGGCCGCTCTGTTTCAGATTGTTGGTGCGGTCACCACCTACCTCGTCATCCTGCTGCAGGTCCAAAGACAATAGACTTGAAGTTGTGAAGTTTAATAGACCACGTAGACACTGTTTAGTAATACATACACTGTCGTCTGTCAATAGCACACTCACAAGTTGAGGGGCGTGCACCTAACAGTACCAGGTTCTCTTTCATCTATGTCCGCCTCGTTACGTAGTGGCTAGCGTGCTTGACTCCCTTACTTTTGAACGAACCAATAGCATCAGGTAGGAGGATTTAACAGGAACGCTTTAAGATTGTTGTTGATTTATTTAGGGGCTTTGCGACATCGTGGTCATGTAGCCTTGTGTACTTGGGTGTCTGTAAAATTTGTCTGATATCCTGTATCACTATGATGTCTGTATCAGTGTGTGTATTTTTAATTGAGGTAGGATGTGGTTAGAAAGCGGCCATGGCCTTAAGTTAGGTACCAACCTGGCATTTGCCTGGAGTAGAAGTAATTGAACCCAAAACTTATCAGTTTTGCCTGACGAGGCAGAGTGTACCCCGTTCCAGCCCTCAGACCAGAATTAAATTTCTTGTCAGAGGCGGAAATCGAGCCCGGGCCTCAGGGGCGACAGGCAAGAATGCAAGCCACTGAGTGACGAGGTGGTTTAAGGTAAATGCTTTGAAATTTTATTTTTCGCACTCCTCCCTTAGTATTCTCTCGATTACACATAAATTGCCCTATTCAGCACTTCCCATTGGAACGATCTATCAGGTATGCAAAGACTACAGTCAATGTTAACATTCAGTTGTTTTAATGAAAGTGGAACGAAATATGATTCTTGTGTGCTTACATTATATCAAAGTCATGTAACTTCATACTTAAAAAAAAATCATAAATAACAGACAACACAAATCTTATTTAAGCTAAAATATATTAGTAGGGTTTCATTTTACAGCAGCAAAAAATCAATGATTATCAAGAACTACCTGTATCAATTGTGTGTGTTTGAGTCTTCAGTATCTAAACTGTCCTGAGCTAATCGTTTCATAATTACATAGTTACCACACGTTACATCCGAGACAACCTGTTTAACATATTCTAACCTTGGTCTTCCCCCTACACTTCTTGTCCTCCACCCTTCCTTCCATAACTAACTTTGCTATTTCTGGGTGTCTTAGTATGTGTCCCACCAACCTATATCCTTTCTTCATTAACAGTTGCCAGAAACATCTCTCCTCTCCGACTAGTGTCAATACCTGTTCATTTGTTACTCTATCTACCCATCTGATCTTCATCATTCTTCTTTAACACCTCATTTCAAATGCTTCAATTCTCCTTCTTTCTGCTGCACCAACTGTCTAAGTTTCACTTCCATAGAGCACCGCACTCCAGACAAAAGCTTTCTATAATGACATTCTAATACCTAAATCTATACTCGATGTCAACAGATTACTTTTCTGTAGAAATGCTTTCCTTACCTGTACCTACCTACTTTTTAAAATCCACTTTGCTTTGTTCATCACTGGTCATTTTGCTTTCTTAGCAGAATTCTCGTACTTCCTTTAGCTTTTCACCTGCCAATTTAACGTCAATAGGGGGTTCTGATTTCCTTTGGCTGCATTCCATCATTTTTGTCTGTATCAAGTACATTATTTTATTGCCGACCAAATGTTTAGGTTAGGTTTTTATTCTTATTGATTGTAATGGGTTGGTGCATAAGTTCGTAGCGTTTTCCATAAGTTTAACCGCATCAAGTTTATAAGTGTATTAAACTTTATTAAGATAAGTTAATCATCAGTAGCATATTCTCCTTCACTATCTACAACAGTCTGCCAACGTTGTGTAATTTTTCGACTCCGCGTCTGTAGAAATCACGTGGTTTTGAGTTCAAGAATTCGTCAAGCCAGGTTCAGAACGCATCTCCATCCGGAAAGGAAGTTCCTTGAAGGTTGTTCGATAGAGAGCGGAAAAGGTGAACATTTGAGGGTGCATGATCGGGCGAATAAAGTGCGTGTGGAATGATTTCCCAGCCCAACACCTTTATAGTGATTTTTTTTGTCACATTAGCAGGGTGCGTGCGGGCTTTATCATGGAGGAGCATCATTTCACGCAGTCTTGCTCTTTTTTTTTTCTTGGATTGCATCTGCAGGAGCCTCAGTTGTTGGCAATAAATGTCAGCAGTGATGGTTACATCTCGGGAAAGCCATTCGTAGTACAGCACACCGTCGCGTCGGTGTTCCACCAGATGCTTAACATTACCTTTTGTGAATGCACGCATGTCCTTGTACGGGGAGTTGCTTGTTTGTTTGGGCTTAACCATTCCTTTCTTCTCCTTATGTTAGCGTAAAGAGACCATTTCTCGTCACCAGTATCGATACAGGATAGGAATGGTCGATGTTGTTCACGAGCCACCCGATTTTTGTGATTTTGGCTTCGAGTATGCGGCACCCATATACCGGACTTTTGAACCTTACCCATTGAATGCAAATGTCGCACAAAGGTGGAATGATCACAGTTCATCACATTTGCCAGTTCTCGTGTACACTGACGTGGATCATTGTGAATTAATGCATTTAAAAAAATCATCATCAAATTCCGACGGCCTACCTGAACGTGGGGAATCACTGAGGTCAAAGCGACCCACCTTAAAACGAGAAAACCACTTTCTTGACGTGCTCTCTTCAATAGCATTGTCCCCATACACGGCGCAAATTCAAAGAGAGGAATATGTCGGAAATGTTCCAATTTCTCCCTTTGGCACTCCATTTTCTAGCGTTCACAGCTCCACTCACTATCTGCAATTGACAACAATTAAATGTGTAAACTCAAGAACAAACATTGAACTACAAAGCAACAATGCCAGTCGCCAAATAAAACCATAGCAACCGGAATACCAACATGCAAAACAAAAACGCTACGGACTTATGCACCAACGTAATATTTAAGCGCCCTCTGAATGAAGAGTGCTGCAGTGGCCTCAACAAGAGCATCAATAAATTAAAATTCTTTCGAAAAATTGTATTATTTTAGATAGGGATAGTGCCATTTTAAGAAATGTGCAAATTTACAATAATAGTCTAATGGCTAATAGTGTAGTATGTTCAAATTGACGGCGTCATAATGATATGATACGCGTGGTAGTTATTATTATTATTTATATCTTGTGTAACCTTGGGCATTATGGGCAATATTGTAGCCTCAAATTTTATTTATTCATATTATTATTATTACTATTTATTTTTGTCATATGGATGCGTATGCAAAAGGAAGTTCAGTTTCAATTGAATCGGTCAGATTAAAAAGGTAAAGATTCCTTATTTTGGACAAAATAAACGGAGATAGCCATTTTGTGCGGTTGCAAAGACGCATCGATATCTATGAAGAAGGAAAAAATTCCACTGATTTCAATGGCATTGTTGGCGATAGAAAGTTTCCGGTCAGTTGAAGAAGGAAAATATTCCAGGAATGTGTTCCTTCTTCAACTGAACTGGTAATGCGGTTACAGTGTTACCCGCTTGGAGCGCTGTCTGTTGTTTCTATCTGCTGCAATTAACTTGAGTTGTCGTTCTGTTACTTGGATGTTGTGTTTTGAAGTTTATGCGGTTAACTTGCTGTGATGTGAAATTATTCGTTTTTGTGTGTTCGTTAGTACTTTTATTTTTAAAATGTCCGAGTCTGAGTGTGAAAGTCCAAGAAAGAAAAGAAGAGGTAGCGGCAATATGACAAAGGTAATGAAGGAAGCAAGATTGAGTGGAGAAGAATTTGTAACGACAAAAGGCAAGTTAGTAGAGGAGAAAACAAATGGACATACTGTAAGTGCAAAAAACAGTGCACTGCAATGTTTGATGATGAGCAAAAGTCACAAATAATTAGTACACTATACAGTGTTAGACCTAAAAATGAATGTTTGATGATGAACAAAAGTCACAAATAATTAGTACACTTTTCAGTGTTAGACCTAAAAATAAGAGAGACACGTACGTAATGTCACAATGTCAGTAGACACAGGCCTACTACATCAGAGTCAAAGCAGTTTCAATTCTCATTTAAATATCATGCTTGCAAGAATATTGAGCGGCTTGAGGTATGCCGTAATGCTTTTACTATGTTTACATGCTATAAGTAACAAAGCTCTTTTAAGATTAACGTCACTTGTAGCCAAAGGGGCTCAACCTGTTGATATGCGAGGGAGGCATGATAAACATCATAAAATGTCACAAGATGTGCTTATCAAAGTTGATTCTCACATCGAGTCTTTTCCCACAAAAGTTAGCCACTATACTACTTACTACTCCTGTTACTTACTTAGAAGCCGGTCTAAACTGTAAAATTCTTCATAGTTTATTGCTTTCCAAGCATCCAGAACTGGAGAAAGTGATAACCTATAAGTATTTCCTTCAGTACTATGACGAAAATTATGGTTATCGTTTCGGGCGACCACAAGTAGACGTCTGCTCAACATGCGAGGCTTTAAATTCAATAATAAAATCGTCCACATTGAATGATAATGCTAAAAGGTCTGCAGTGGCGGAACTAATAGTGCACAAGAGGCGAGCCTGTAAATTTTACAAGAATATCGAAGCTGTCACGGAAATGTCTAAAAATGGGGATGACGTCGCTGGAATAGGGTTCCACTTTATGCAGAACCTACCTCTACCTTGTCTGCCAGTGCAGGAAATGTTTTACCTGCGTAAACTAGGGCAATTTGTCTTCTGTGTGCATAGCTTGGGGGATAATAAGGCAGTATTTTATACTTACCACGAAGGTGAAGCAAGGAAAGGGCCTAACGAAGTTTGTACGTTTTTAAACGATTACATTTTAAATAATATCATCCCAAGTTAAGGCACTGCACATATTTAGTGACGCATGACCGGGCCAAAACCGGAACCACTCATTACTGAGTTTTTTTTCTGTTCTTTAGTGTATGGCTTTTAGTGCCGGAAGTGTCCGAGGACATGTTCGGCTCGCCAGTTTTGTAGCTGCTTCGAGACGGACACACAATGGGTGAGCTACACGTACCGTTGGGGAGGAAAGTTGGAATATAAGGACGAGGAGTTGGAAGGTAGCGGCTGTGGCCTATAGTTAGGGTCCAACCCCGGCATTTGCCTGGAAGGAAGATGGGAAACCACAGAACACCATCTTCAAGGTTGCCGGCGGGGGGATTCGAACCTCCTCGCCTCACGGATGTGAGCCACTGCCAGCAGTCATGCCGTAACGACCACGGCTAACTCACCCGGTATTACTGAGGTTGATAATGGGCCTATCTGTGTCTGGTAGATTCAAAAACATGAGCGTATATTTTCCTGTTCGCGGTCACAGCTTCCTCCCATGTGACCGTGACTTTGGAACCATAAAACGAGTAATTCGTCACCATGACAGAATATATTCACCTGAACAATATTGTGACTTAATATTGTCAGCAAAAAAGAAACAACCTTTGTTTCAAGTGAAACATCTAAGAAGTGAAGAAATACTAGATTATAAAAAGTGGTGGCCAATATTTTTCAAGAAAACTCCGAAGAGCATAGGCACACCGAAAGAATCTTTTAAAATTAGCACATACAAGCATTTTATTTGTAAACAGGAAGAAAGGGGCTATGTATTTGCAAGTGAGTTCATTGATGGGATCAACTATAATGTGTTCAACCTCTTCAAAGGGGGAAACTTCGAGTTACCGACACAGATGGCCTACACGGGACGAGTTCCTATCAAGGTGCAAAAGTTACAAGATATTTCAAAAATAACTCATTACATACCTGATCAATACAGAGAATTTTATACAAACATTTTAATTTGGCCAACTACAAACGCTGTTGAAGATCATGAGGACAGTGAATAGACTTTATCTTATCTTTCAGCACGACAGATCAGATGAGAAAGACAGTAACTTTTGGGAACATTTGGTAAATATGGATTTAATTACATTCTTTTTTGTAATATTTAATGAAACATAATATACAAATAGAAAGAAATTAACACAATACTATGAATTTTCATTAATCTTATGTTTTTAATTTGTGTTCAGGTGAAAAAGGAAAACATTCCACGTACCAATTTTATTCATAATGGTGCGAGTATTCAGAAGTTTTGATGATACAAAATTATAGCCTTGATGGTAGTGAACAACTTTGTAACTGTAACTATTTGAGTAAAATGATTAGTTTACAAACTAGACAGTTTTTTTTTTAGTTTTCCGAAAACTAGGATTTGTGGAATGTTTACCTTTTTAATCTGACCGATTCAATTTCAAATAATCAGTTATCGTATAAAGTATACAGGTTTATAATCACATTTCATTTATTAACATGGGGGACTTGAGAGTCATGTATAGTTCCCTCACTTTTCTGGTGAACGAGCGGCGACTCATACGTAAGGCAGTAGCACGCACCGACAATAACCATTGTTCACTACTGACCAATAGCTGATGGTTGTTGACCAATAGAATGTTTCCTCTGTCACTCCACGTGAACTCTTTAAGTCCCGCCCTGGTGACTAGCTTGTGTCTCCGACAGGTATCAGTGTCAATGTTGCACATCTGCGCATAGTTCTGTCCAGTCTCGCTGCTTGTCCTCAGTGCCTACAGTGGAAATTTGATACTCGTAATGCTGTGCCTCACGCTAGGAAAGCCTTGGCCCCAGGTGCCATGGAATGTAAACATATCCGCCAAGCTAGATTTCAAAGGCGAGCCGCACGTTAACCAGGAAAGTGAGGCAACTATAGATGAAGTCGTTTCATAAAGTCAGTAAGGTTTCTCAGTTCTAGGTGACTGTAGTGTATTCCTGGTCGCGAGCACTGTGGGAGCTTTTCCAGGAATCATAACCAAGAGGGACTCTACTCGGAAGCACTTCCAGGAAACGATGTCACCAGCGGTCAAGTCCGCACAGACAATGAATGTGTAGCCTCGCACAGCGTTTTAGAAACTGGTGCTCACTCGCAAGTCGTGATTCTTGGAAATTTATGTCACGTGAAGAGAATGTCGTATCAGAGATCCTGAAGGCTGCCAATTTTAACAAGTAGGAGTCCATGCCGCAAGTCACACACACACACACACACACAAAAAAGACCTGACGTTGATTTGAACCTTAGCTCTATGCTGCATGTGGGTTTTATAATCCAGCAGTTCAGTCAGTGAGCTACGACCTGCTTTGGATGAGACGGTGGCGAAAGAAAAGCGGCGAGCAAGAGGGGTAAACATCTCAAACAACAACTCCGTTGGCGGCAAGGCATGCGGCCTTGCTTTTCGGTCCTTCGGCCCTATTGCGTGGAAATGTAGGAAAATTAGATAATTTATTCCAAGCAATGCTGACACCATCACGTGGTTATGAACACCGGACGTCTTCGGAAATGGAAAATATCTTACAGCTGTAAATACATTACTCCACTCATTTTTTGAGAATTCATAGGCTAAGCTTATACCATCACATAGTTATGACCAGGCTTCGGATAATTATGCATATTGCATATGCAATTGCATATTTGGGACAGTTTTAACTTAACAGTGCATATTTAGGGGATTCCTCCTGTTAGTGCATATTTCAAGAACATTCTTAATCTTGAGTGTAGACATCAGCTTCTGCAGGACACTTTTGGAATATTTGACATGTATTTCAGGTAACAGGAATGTTGAGCAGTGCTGGGTTTGCATCGTGTTTAAATTTAGCAACACGAGCCCTCCATCCAGCCGTAGATTTGTCTACCTGCAATGCAATTAGGTGGGGACTGATTCTTGGTATTTCCCGTAAAGCAGGTTATCTTTTCCTCATTCCTTAAATAGTTACCTTGTCAGTGTTACTTTCGTTGAGTTTAAACAGGCTGTAGCTCATAGCACGTTAAGTAGCTACTGTATTTAAGATGCCTAAGGAGACGAGAACTGTTAATGAGGTAATGAAAGGGCATGTACGAGAGTTTCAAGACTTTTCAACTGACGGAAGTGTATTGTTTTGCAAATACTGTAGCACAGTCGTAAACGCATCTAAAAAGTATCAAATTCAACAACATCTTCAAACAACGAAACACAATAAATTGAAAGACGTTAACCTGAAACAAAAACACCAGGTTCTTGTAACCACTGCTTTAGTTAAACCTGGACCAACACGTACTACATTCAATGAAGATCTGTGTAAATCATTTCTCTCGGCAAGTATACCGTTGGCTAAACTAAACAATAAGAACTTAGTTCAGTTTCTGCAGGAGTATACGAAACAACCAGTCCCAGATGAATCAACAATTAGGAAGAATTACGTTCCTGAGCTTTACAATGTAACGTTAGCTAAACTAAGGAAAAAAGCTCATGGAAAATATATTTGGGTCTCACTAGACGAAACAACAGACGTAGATCAAAGATTTGTAGCTAACTTCGTGTTTGGAATTTTAGGAGAAGAAGAAGAGAGAGACAAATCATATCTACTAACTATGGCACTATGGCTGTGTTGCCTAAGATGAATCACTCAACAGTTGCTGCATTTTTCAATGATGCACTTTCTTGTATGTGGCCCGCACGGATGCCGCACTTTACATGTGTAAAGCCATGGGAGGTCTTGGGATAATATGTCCCAAGATGATACACGTCACATGTGTAGCACATGGACTTCAGCGAGTCGCTGAAGCAGTCCGGGCTTCCTTTCCTGAAGTAAACACGTTGATCTCCACAGTGAAAAGAGTGTTCCTGAAGGCTCCAAGTCGCAAAGAAAAATTTGATGATGCAGTTCATGATGTGGCGCTCCCTACTTCACCAGTTCATACAAGATGGGGAACGTGCCTCGAAGCTGCTGTTTATTATGCCAATTATTTCGAGGTAGTAAAAAGGGTAGTTGAAGACCTCGATTCTGAAGAAGCTGCTTCTATTAAAGAAGCTCAAGAAGTCTTGAGCAAAGATGGTGTTCGTGAGCAACTTATATTCATTCGTTCCAATTTGCGTTGCATACCTTCAGCCATCAAGAAATAGCAAGAAAAAGGACTGCCTCTTCACGTTAGCATTGGAATTGTTGAAGAAGTCGATCGATCCCTAAAGAACCTAACTAATCAAGTTTTCTCGAAAAAATTGCAGAATGTAGTGCTGAAAAATTCCGGTCTCCTCAAACATAAAAGCATTTGTGGTGTTATCCAAGGCAAAGACAAAATTGACAGTGCATCGATACTTGAGGTCTCTGATTTCGCCAAGTTGGGGTATACTCCAATTGTGGCATGTGATGTGGAGAGTGTTTTCTGAATACAAAGTAATTTTAAGTGAAAATAGGCGCAAGTTTGTGTTTGAAAACATATTACATCATGCAGTGATTAAGTATAATCAAGACTTGTAAATTTTATTGACAAACTGGAGCAATCTACTGTAGTACAGTAAGTAATTTTCTTTATTTTGGCGATATTTAGTATGTAACATTAATTTCTTGTAATATAAACCACTAATTGATATCAGATATATGTTTATTTTTAATGCATATTTTAGTGCTTATTTAGACACTTTTTAGTGCATATTTGCATGCATATTTTGGCATTTTTAAGTGCATAATTATCCGAAGCCTGGTTATGACATATCTGCAATAGTTTTCTCGCACTCGTCCGCATCGAATAGGCTGGCCTACCCTGTGTATTTTTTTACCCTAAAGTAAAGACCCCTGGCTGCCCCGCGCTGGCATATTCCGGCACTGTATGTAGCTTTATCCGTTTCGAGATACCGAGATGCTGAAGAAGAAGAAGAAGAAAGGTTTGTTTAACCTATGAAGTATGATAACCTTTATTAATAAATTGTATATCAAAATTTGAGGCTTATTCTAATACAGTACATGTATGCTTTTTCATTGAATACGACAGTACAGGGTGGCACCTTTTCGATGTATTTAGCGGGTATCTCGGAAACGAATCAAGATAGAGCAAAACGGTTTTCGCAAATCCGTACCACTTTTTTGTGAAACAAAGGATGGTGCAAACGAAATCATCGCAGACCTCTTGGTTTTCGAACTACAGGGTGATTTTGAGAAGTCTGCATTTTCGGACACCCCCTCACCCTTGTATTTCGAGCATTTTTCAACTTATTGAATTGGTGAAATCGGGTTATTATAGAGAATTTTCTGTAGAATTCAATTAGACCAACCGTTGCATTTTTACAAATTTTCATATACTGTACATTTGGGCCCCAATTTTTTTTTCTTCAAAAATTAAAGACATTTAATAACATCAAAACGGTGAGTGTCTGAGTGATATCAAAAAATCATAAGGGATAGAAAAGTTGCTAATCACTGAGCTCTTACATCTGTAGATGTAACATTTTTTTGATAGGACAGACCGTTTCCGAAATATGACGATTCGAAAAAAAGGATGAAATTCAGGGCCCCAAAAATAGAAAACGACGAGAGATATCAAAAAAATCATAGGGGATAGAAAAGTTGCTAATCACTGAGATCTTACACTTGTAGAATTAACTTTTTCGATAGGAGCGACGGTTTCCGAGATATAACGATTCGAAAAAAAGGATGAAATTCAGTGCCCCAAAAAAGAAAACACTGAGAGATATCAAAAAATCATGAGGGGTAAAAATGTTGATAATCACTGAAATCTTACAGCTGGATTTAACGTTTTTCGATGGGACCGACCGTTTCCGAGATATAACGATTTGAAAAAAGGATGACATTCAGGGCCCCAAAAAGGAAAACGGTGAGAGATATTATAAAATCATAAGGGGTAAGTTGCTCATCACTGAGATCTTACACCTGTATCTGTAACTAGTTTCGATTGGACCACCGTTTCCGAGATATAACGATTTAAAAAAGGATGATATTCAGGGCCCCAAAAAAGAAAACGGTGAGAGATATCAAAAATCATAAGGAGTAAAAAGTTGTTAATCACTGAGATCTTACACCTGTAGGTTTAACGTTTTCCGATCGGACCGACCGTTTCCGAGATATAACGATTCGAAAAAGAATAATGAAATTCAAGGCCCCAAAAAAGTTTCGGCCCTGCACCGATATGAACACCCAACAATAGGGTTCCTCACAGGCCCTAACCCTTTCACCGTACCGAATTTCAGCACGATATCTTGAAAATTGCGACCTGCACTATGCTAACCGCAAAAATGTCACGCACATACGCACATAGATACAGACTTTTTTCGAAAACGTTTATTTTCGACCCCGATTCGATTGGTATAGGTTTGAACCCTGGGCGACGCTTAGTTACCGAGATCTAGAAAAAAGCTACCACGGCTATATGAAAGCCTATGTGGATCTGGGCGATCCGGCTTTCATAACAAGTTAAAATACCTCCAGACTACAGCCACATCCTTCAGTCATCATATACAAGACAGGTCAGCAACAGCTATCAGAGCCATTTACAAGATTAAGAATCTACCAGCGTTACGGCTAGTTATAGCTCTGTCCCTTTTCCATACGACCATCTCGCCAGTTGTTACGTATGGTCTTGAAATAATATGGGATCATATCACATTCAGCGATCATGAAAGAATAGAGAATTTTAAGTCGAGATTTTTAAAATACAGTATATACTAAGAGTTGGAAAGGTGACTCCCACAAGTTTAGTCTACGAGTTGGTAAAGGAAATCTTCATCGAAGACCTCAGACTGAAAGAACCTTTGCCGGCTACAAGATCCTCTACTGTTTTCTTGGAGTCTAGAAGAGCAAAGATACGAGAGATCGATTCAGACTTTTATATCACTGATGCCATGATGGACAGAACGTGGTCTAACGAGAGTAAAGATCAAAGACACATAATAACGAGACTCGCCACTCACGGATTCCATCATAAGATATGTTCCAACAGATCCTTCCATAGTCCGAATGACAATTGTGTTTGTATTTTATGCAACGAAAGGTGTACCAGGTATCATATTACAGCGTGCCACAGAAGGTTGAAATCATGAAGTGATTATAGTAAAAATTAATGCCCATTCGGGCGATCCTTATTACTTTATTGTGTTTTCAGTTAGGATGTACAGTTTGTGTTTCAATAAAGGAAATCTTTATTTATAAATAGTATAGGGGACCTGAGTGGGGACCCTCTACAATGTAGTGTTCAGGGGGAGGAGAAAAGGGAATTTGGGGGAATGCTGGAGATTAGCGTGTAGGGAAAGGGGGCGTTGGAGCAGTCCAAGAGCGCGGACGGGGCTCGAAAAGAGAACTCCCAATTGTGTTGTCTGGTTGGGTAGTTCAAGGATGCGGTCTCGGAGTTAAGGGCTGCTTGGTGCGAGAGGTTCTGAGCAGCTGAGCAGCTGCCACTTAGAATAATGCAAACGTGGGCGCGGCTCGCGCTAAGAGCGAGACAAGTGAAGAGTGACGTAGGCGCGAGGCTGACTACGGGCGCCACGGAGCAATTGATTAAGTCTTCCCTGAATCCTACCGGGGACGGGGGATGAAGGGTAGGATCTTAACAATTAAGCAAATAAACTAGATGACCAGATACTTGTAAAAGGTATGGCTTTAATTGGTACTTCCAACTGGGAGTACGTCTAGAATTTGCAGAGCAGTTATTAAACCTGATGCTATCACAATTCAAACACTAAGGGGTGAAAGTGTGACTGTATGTGTGAGGAGTGTAGATCGCTTAGACACTTACCCTTCAGCGGAGCGGCGTTCTGCAGTGGTCTGGCACAAGGTGACACTGAGGCTGACTGACCCCGAGTTACCTCACCTCTACAGTTTTATAACCTTTTATTGGTGAGTGTGCATAATTGCACTTTTGACAGGATGTGAGGAGCTGGCCGGGGGTCGTTGAAGTCCAAGTTGCGGGGTCATTGAAGGTTGTTGCTATGAGATGTGTAGTGGAATTTCTATAAGGCGTTTATGTGGGGACGGATGTATTTGTAGATAATAGGGGATGAGGGTGCATCCCCCGGATGCAACAACTCCTTCGACGGAGCTAGTCATCGTCAGGGCCGTGGAGAGCGGCGACGGGCCCCGGGGCTGTAGTCTCCCGGGCCCCCTTCTATAGCCAAATTCTGTAAAATTAATTTATAATCGTCCTATATTTTTGCCCAAAGTGATATTGAGCCATTTTTTGCACCAAGAGCCCGCTG
This sequence comes from Meconema thalassinum, assembly GCA_946902985.2. Classification (NCBI taxonomy): domain Eukaryota; kingdom Metazoa; phylum Arthropoda; class Insecta; order Orthoptera; family Tettigoniidae; genus Meconema; species Meconema thalassinum. The sequence goes on from OX336393.1 coordinate 187,348,814, forward strand.
ATGAGCCAGCTTGGTGTCCTAGGCGAAACCCCACACAAGGCATGGCACAGACCTAGAAAAATTGCTGAGTTTCAATTTACTGGCCGTGAAAGCCAATATACCAACTTATTGGAAGCCTTCATAGGGAGGTTATGGCTTCCTGAGCTTTTAGTTCTCGCAGTAAAGAGACGCAGGTGCGCTTCATAAAAAGGGAGGTAGCGCGCAGTTCGTTACTACTGTGAGGGACCGGGCGGGGACACCAAGATCCCGTTGATGAGCCAGCTTGATGTCCTAGGGGAAACCCCACACAAGACATGGCACAGACCTAGAAATATTGCTGCATTTTAATAATTATAAAATTTCAATGTTATATTCAACTACATCCAGGATATATTTACTATCATAAGCAGAGCGTGCATTACTATCAACATAAATAAGTTAATGGTTGTATATAAAATTGACAATGAAACTGGAGGAATGCATGTAAAATTAATTGCAATTTCAATGTTTATACCTGGCAAGCGTATACAACTGCGTTATTTTCAATAAACATACATAAATATCAGAGTTGAGTCATTGATAATTGGGTAGTAATTTTCATTTAATTCACTACACTGTTGAGTTTTGGCGCTTGAGAGATCTAAATTTGTCCGAATAAAGCAAAACTGTAAACATGCACTGTGTTCAGATTTAAAGTTCTGCCGATCCTCTTTGATGTAAATAATCTTGTACTTAATTGTTAAAAACGAAATGCCCGTTTGACGTTTGCAAATTTGAAAGAAATTGCTTGTATAGTATTTGACTTGGAGAAAAAATTCATATTGACAAAAGCTGCTGTCAATGAGCTCAGGAAACAGGTGGGTTCGAATTCCATCGTCGACCATTCTAAGCTTATTAGCCATGATTCATCGTTCTGGGATTGCACCATCCTACAGCGCTGCTTTCATTTCCTCGTCAACCATATCCCAAGTTAATTATAAATACCTGATTAACTTCAGATATCGATTGTCGGACAGAGTTCATACGCGCAGTAGGGACAGTGGCTGATGACACACATCTTAGTACATTAAAAAAAGCCAAATATATTTTCATAATTGAGCACAGGTAAGTCAGGTTCATGTGCTAGCAGTAGATTGCAGACGCCAAATCAATAAGTATTTTCGCAAGGGAAGAAAATGTGAATATGAACTATAATTTTGTAATTTGCAGCCAGTGGATTTCTTATAATTTAATATTGCCTGGCAGTAAGCAAATCTAGTGCCACAGTTCTCCCAAAGATCCTCTTAATCCTATGTATGACTAGTGACCTTCAGGGGCGGATTTAAGCCAAGATTATAGGTGGAGAATCCTCTTCCGAAAATTTTTGCAAAAATCAGGTCCAAATTAGTGAGTTATAAACCATTTGGGTGTTTGTATTTGTGATATTTTTGAGTAAAAATTTATCCCAGGGGTTATAGAAATGACGCATTGATATTGAAGTAAAAGGTCTCTTCAAGTAAGAACACACGGTGTAGCCGTGCGCGTTATAGAGCTCACCAATGACCATGATGGGGAACTACAGATCGGAGGTTTGATCCCAGCGCAAACAGCGGCTATCCTGAGTGTGTTTTTTGTCACAAGGAAAGAAAAAGTGAATATACACTTTCAATATACTATATCTGCATATTACTCAACTATACGAGAAGATCAATTATTTTGCATGTATTTTTTCTATCTATGTATGGCAACAGAATCATCCCACCCTTTCGCAAGATATTTAGCCAGCATGAATGGTTTTCACATAGTGCGAAAGTGAATTATTATGTCGACGCTCCTTTAAAAACTATTTTACCTACCTGCCTTTACGGGATACAATACACTCGTTATATTCATTTCACCTCAACATCTAAGCCCTACGTGTCGCACCAAACTCGAACTCGAAACCGTTGAGTTATTTGACCAACCACACCAGGATAGCCTTGGCCTTGGCGAATTTGGAGTGAAGGAATGAGAAAGTTATATGAAGGTTTGGTGCATACGCCATAAACTCGCCCGAACTAAATTTAGAATAATGGAATCGTCTGTCTTCGGGTATATTCCGAGAACAATACCTAGGGAAGGCCCATCGCCTATGTTCACCGCTCTGAGACAGTTGTTCTTCCCACAAGCGCTTTGCAAAGTAAAATATTGTCCTCTTGACTGAATATGTTTGCAAACATTGTACCAAGACAGTTCATTGCATTCACTAAATTATAGCAATAGCAAATTCAAGTCACATAAAGGCAATAATGATCCACTGCCCAATCGGGCCTCTCCTCCTAGGACGCCAGGCCCCCCTGGGAGGGCCGGGCCCCGGGGCACCAGCCCTGCTTGTCCCCCCTCTCGTCGGGCCTGGTCATCGTCCTCGATGACGGGACGAAGACTAGGCCGTAGGGGTAGTATTTCTAGTGGGTGTGTGTGTGTGTGCATGGACATCTGTTTCTGTCTTGAAGCATCTTCTCTCTTCTTTGCTTCTCTTGGTTTCTTCTGCTCTTCTATGAAATCCCTTAGGACAGAAGGTGGGAACGTCGGTGGGGGTGAGTGGCTAGCCCCGTGTAAGGTGAGTAGTTGAAGAAGTGAACGTCAGGCATATGGAGAGGTGGGTAGTATCGTAGATCGAAGTATGGAGGGGTCAGTGTACAGTGCCTCGTAGATTAATGTTGTCTTGGGTTTATGTCTAGCGATCAAGTGTAGGTGTTTTGGTGAGGGGGTGGGGAACAATAATTCATCCATATACAATGTGCATCATTACAACTTCGGTGCCGTGGCACATACAAATAGATATCAATCCAAACCTTGTACAATAAGAAACACAATCAATAAACAAAACATAGTGACATCATCCTCTGTAAATGAAATATGGCGGGTATTTGGACCCTATATAATCAATCATCATCATCATCATCAACATCAACATTTATCAATCATCATCATCATCATCAACATCATCATCATCATCATCATCATCTTTATCAACATCATCATCATCATCAACAACAATCATCAATCATCAATTATCAATCATCACCACTGTGGGCCATCCCAAGGGGGAAAAACATCGGTAGGGCCTATCGTACCCTCCGTCCTCACAAACCTGGACGGGATGAAAAAGTTCCCTTGGGTAGCGAAAATACAAAATATGGACAACAAAGTGAAAGAATAGATAGAATAGAAAAAGAAAAGAAATGTCTCGGTGTGTAAGTTAAGGGGCTAAGAAAAATGTGTTTATTGTGTGATGGAGAAAGAAGGCATTTTTACAAATATGATTTTAGAAGGAACGAAAGGAAAAGAAATAAAACAGTGTGGCGTGTGTAACAAAGATACAGTGGGCATAAAAACAAACCAAATAATATGCAACGGTGTCGGCCATGTACTCTGTGCCGTAATTACAGATGAACTCTCTCTCGTACCGTAGCACTAACATGGGAGCTTATAAATTACGCATAACCATTTCCACTCTGTGGACACCTTATAATCCGACCTTAAGCCCACTAACTTATACCAGTACCTTAATCCAAAGCTAGTCTAGGCCATGGCAAACTAATGATATGTCCATGGATCGTCCCCTGTGGAAGGATGGTCCATCTTAGCGGGGAAGGTCAACCCTTACAGAGAGTGGGTACAACCCTCGCCGCCGTATTCCACCTCTCATTTCAGGTGTGTGTGTTCCGCCCAGCGGGAGTGGATATCCCACAGTTATCCCTAACCGTGGGACGGAGATGCTGTGAAATAACATTAAAATTCAGTGTGAGGAAAAGGTGTGAGAGCTGGGGGGAGTGAGCTCTGTGTGCGTGGGAGAGGGTGCGACGAGCGCGTGTTAGGGCGTGGGCAAGATATATACATGGGACTATATACAAAATCGCCATCTGTGGGGAAAGATAGAAATCAGACTGGGGGTGGAAAGGCATCCCGCTGGCTAGCTGCTGTATGGTCCTGTAAGACATGTACTGATCATCCTGTGTCACCCTGGTGACCTGTATCACCTGGTGTGTATACAATTAAAAATGTGTAGATCCATCTTCGGAGAGAAAAAAAACATAAATGTAAGTCAGAAACATAGACTAATCATATGTGCGCTATGTATTGTCACCTGTAAAAAAAATATATCTGGGCACTTCGTGCTGCCAGCTGTCGGAGCACGGTGGATCACCGTCTGAAAATAAAACATGTCAATGGGATTAAATGCGCATCTCGCAATTGTAAATGGTCACATCGTGTGATACCGCAGTATCGAATCGTCGGGCTTACACGGCTGCGGAAAATCGCAGTCCGAGGCCGATCGATAATCGATCTTTCCCGTGTAAGTGTATCTTATATCTAGTTACAGACTAATTTTATGTATATATTATACCCTTCCAGGGCCTTCTAGGATGTTGAATCTTATCTCGGGCGCGGCTCGTTCGGTGGCTAATTAACACTTTACATCCTAGGAATTCGGAATTTTGGATCATGGGAACTTAAAACTATAAATCATATGCCAGGGGAACAAGGAAACAAAATTTATTCTTAGAAGACTACAAAACAGAAGAAACAATCCCTTAATAAAACGTAGAACCACAACAAAATAAACTGTGTCATCACTGTCCTTCTCTGCCATAAAGTCCACAGAGATGGTACGACCAGGGTACCTTAAATCTAATTAGTTCGGGCAAGCCTCAGCTTCCCCCTGATCAACACTGCAAGATCATGGAACTCCACAAAAAAAAAAAAAAAAATCCAAATAAAATAAAATCCCAAAAAAAATCAAAGTGGCGCGCTCTCACCCCAGGTGAGTTCAAATGGAACAACAAAGGACTAAATTAATGCCACAAGAAATGAATCATTACGTTAATCAGATCATAACACTAATACTCCAACGGAGCATCAAATCAACTGAATTTTACAAGCTGGAACCTCATTTTAACGCTCTTATATTGGAAAAGTGAATCGTACAGACGAGACCGTTCCGTTTGGCAAACAGACCTCCCTTCACGACCTCCGTTAGAGTCGTGTACGGTCAGCATGCAGTGCGGCCACACAAACACTACATTAAGCTACAACGTGCCTATCTCATTCACATACAACAGTTCCCGTGTGAAACATTTATCAAGACAATCATTAATACCGACTAGCGGCCACCCGGAGGGTACAAATCTGATACACTAGTAACGTGGGTCCACAAAATAAAATCAAAACACAACAAACCAGAATCCCAGAATTAACAATAAAATATGTAAACAAACCAGCCATTTTAACTTTGACCAATTAACCTCGGACAGACTCAAGGCCAAGCAAAGCACCCCGTGGCGAGGAGTGGCTACCAGCTTTCACCCCCTCCACAGCTGATGTATACTGACTGAAGCATGAGCTCACAATAGCCCAATTCAACAAGCCCCGCAGAATCATCACTTAGCACGCTGCCTACGGGCGTCAGATCGACCCCAGCATCACGGCCGTGATTTTTACCTCGTGGGAATTACCCGTCCACGGAATTACCAAAAATACTTACGTGGTTCTGAACATCCACGACTTACCAATATGCATCAGTACATCCAGCCATACTCCAATTAAATTACCTCAAATCGCCGGGTTTGCCTGCCTTGTCCGTCACCAATCGAAGATTGCAACACAACCATTACCTGGTAGAACTTACCACAGTCGATCCACGAACCTGATTTACCACAAAATATTCAATATGCTCTGGTTTGCTTACGACCACTGTACAAACTCTCACCCCACCTGATCAACTGAAAAATGTATCTACAGTGACAGTAGCTGATGGCCAGTTTTCCCCTGAATGATAATCTCCCCAAACTACATTGAAAACCATGACCACACGATACATATTTACACGCACGTTGCAGCAACAATCACAACAACAAAAACACAACTAACATTAAGAAATTGAATATGTACACAGCCATTGCACTTATGCTGATCCGTACACCCCTAACTAAATTATGCAAGATAATTTGCTGTACTTATCACTATTCCTGGGTCCCAGACCGTCTCCATCATCGCGGCGTGCCCCAAGGTTTTGGGTTCACGCCCTCATTCCTCGCATGACGAATTCCATAGTTGAAGATCCTCCCATTGTTCCAATCTCGGCATCAGCTTCCTCTTGCTTCAGGTATCTCGTGGTAACGAAGAACACAGAAATACACAATTTTTTTAATGCGACATTCAAGAAAATAACACGCACTCACTGTTCCGGACCGATAATCCTATCATTCTCCTAAATGCTACCATCTGAACTACTCAATTCATCCAGATCGTCCACCGTAGCTCCTATCGACACAACTTATATGTTTATCTAGCGCAATGGCTAGCCTATTTCTCAGCCACTAACAAAAACTCGCACTCGTATGCTATAGTATCTAGACATGATCTCAAAAAAAACCACCACGCTATCTCAATTTACCATCTGACGTGAAAATTAACAGAGTCCAAATCACGAACTCGACTGACGTGGAGCGCCCGTGACAGAATCACAAATTGACTGACTCCACTCTCCCATTTGGAGCTATTTAAGTTTTTGAGGCATAACCTGCCGTAGGAGGGGGAAATATGAGATTTATTTCCAAAAATAATAGCTCTGTCCCAAATTGACTTATATCACTGCACTCATCGCAATCTCAATGTCTCATTGGTGATATCCTTTCCAAGAATCGATCGTGGACTCCTTATCAAATAACCTCCGTAATCATCCCTCATTGTCTGCCAATTTACGCGCCAAACACGGCTTGGTGACGCTTATCCCCTCATTGGCTGATGCTGAAACGCCCCCATATCAGGCATTTTATACTGAATTAAATCAGCCTTACATCCAAATTGCATCAAATTACATTTCTGGGAGGCTGAGAGTCTCCCGCTTCCATACATGCAACTCTCATTGCTCTCCGGTCATTAATTCTTAAGTAGGTCACATTTGGGCGTCACCAAAACTTGGAGCTGTGACCTTGCCAAACTGCAATTTTCCCACACAAATTCCTGCGTTCAACGACCTGCCTGTCCTACCCTCGCTCGTCTTCTCATGGTACAATGTCCTCCCTCGGCACACCCTGGAAACCTGCTAAGTGCATTTATGACCACTCAACCCTCCTGCTATTCTTCGTACACGTCTCTGCACACATCCAATAAAAGTATTCGCCGCCGCTGTACTCTGCATCTGCTGTGCCGGTCTGCGTATAGAATTAATGTTGGAAATACAAACTTGAGACTAGATGGATATGCAATATGCCATAAGGTCTCATTACTCCCTCACAAGGTTAAAAATCAGGGTAAGCATTACATGATTTTTAGCACTCCACACGGCTGCTACGAGGTTCCTTTTCTCCGTCTCTACTTTGGACCCCCCTTCCTGGGTTGCTCTGAAATGACAGGGTGTCTCACTCCCTTCTCTAGCATGCCGGCCGGATTACGTCAGACCTCTGGCTCCTTTGGACTACCTGCGTGCGCTAGACAATGTCTCTCCCCTCTCTCTCCCTTGCATTACTAGCTCGCTTTCTGCCCCCTGTATATCTGGGTTATGCCTGTTCTCCATGGTATGTTTCCATTTCTCTCTCTGTGCTTCCTGTTCCTGGTGCAACTCGCTTAAATATCGCTGAGTCTCCTCGTACCGACTATTCCAATCTTGTCTATAGTCTTGCGTGGGCTCCTGCCTTTCTTCTCGCCTTCCGGGCCACGGCCGCCTCCCATCTCTCTCATGTTCGTAAGGGCCGTTCCTTCTTCGCCATTCATCCCTTCTCTGTTGGTACGGCTGCCAGTTCCTTCCGCGGTGCTGTCCCCATTTTCCTCGTTCATGTCCTTGGTATCCGTTCCGCACATTATTTTCATCCCTGCGCTCGTATGCTGGCGGTCCGGTGTTCGTACCCTGACTTCGCTTGCTGGCACCAGTGTCTTGCTGTAACACAGCCGTGTTAACCTGTCCTATGGCTCGCACGTTCCGCATCTGAGGTTGCATAGAAGTGTCATCAAGCTGTCGGAGCACTTCCTCAGCTTGTACCGCGTTATTGACGCTTGCGGCCACTAGTATCTGCTGGACGCTGGCGGGTAATTGCTTGCCGATGGTCATTATCATGTCTGCTTCCCCGGGAGCGACATCAAGATCCCTCATCAATAACATCTGTTTTGTGAAATAATCCGCGTAACGTGTGGGCTGCGTAGCATGGTACTTTCTACTGTACAGCTCCATCCTGAGGCTTAGCTGTGCCGACTGCCCCCAATATTTTCTTAGGAACGCCGATTTGAACCCTTCAAAGTCCTCGAAAGTGTACCTGAAGCTCTGGTACCAGGTCAATACTTCATTCCCTAACATTTTTTCTAAAGCTCTGAGCTGTCTATTTGACGGTACTGCGTGATCGGCAAAAAATGATTCCACCTCCTTAATGAAAGATTTTGGTGTTACTGATCCGTCATTTGTGTATCTCCGAGGTCTGTCCTCCTGCATTCTTATAACCTGTACGTATTGCGTGGTTAGTTTATTCTCCATTGGTGTCGATGCTTGTCCGCGAAATTGGTGGAATCCCTCTGTAGTCTCACCTACCGTAGCCTTCTCGACCGCCCCCTGGCTTGCTTCTCTTTCGCTACGTACTGTGGCTGCGGTAATCCCATCGCTTTTATTCGTTCGCATTTCCAACATGAAATCGTCATGTTCCAGAGTTCGTATCTCAGCTTTGATAATTTTCCTATCTTGCTCATCCATTCTGGCTAGGAATTGTTTCTCGACCTCTCTGATCCGTTCTTGGTTCTCTTCCATCTGTTTAAATATTTTCTGTCTATCTTCTTTCCCTTCGACTCCTATCTGCAGGCACGTCTTATTTATTTCCTCTTTCATTCTCAAGTATCTCTCTTCGTCTTTCTTCCCTCCTGCTCCGTTATTTTCTTCCAACCGATTTAGCCTCTCACCAATTAAAGCGTTACTCTCCCGCAGGTCCCCTCTTATTGCCGCCTGCTCTGCTTCTAACTCGCTCCATTTCTCTGCTGCTTGCAATTCCCCCCTTTCTACGTCTTCGTGCATGTCTCGCACGGCTTTATTTAGCTCTGCTATCTGCCCCTGAGCCATGATATTTCCCTCTTCGAGTATGTCTAGCCTGCCTTTCATCTCCTCCTGTGTCAGTTTTAGTCCTTCCGCGCTCAAATTGCATGCTAACTCTATTTGGTTTAGTTTAGCGAATGTCTTCTCCTCGCTAAGCGCGATCGCCTCTCTCAATGTTCCCTCCATGCGCTCTAATTGTATGCCCGCGTCTGCTTTAATGTCTAGCGTAAGCTTCGCGAATTGTTCCGATAATTGTCCGCTAGTGTCTGCCTTCAAATCTGCCTTTAAATGTTCATTGTTCTCGGCTATAATTTGATTTAATTGTTCGCTATTGTCTGTTTTCATGCGCTCTAATTGTTCGCTGGTGTCAGCTTTCAAGTCTGCCTTTAATTGGGCACACATCGCTTCCATAATGGCTCGCACTTCCTCTGAAGAAGCCATCTCCTCCACCACACAAAATACACTTATCTGAGAAATAGGGGCATGCCTTAATGAGGAGACAATCTGTTAGCGCTAAAATGAGTTCCTTTTTGTTCCATGTTCTGCCTCCCCCAATTACTTTAGTCAGCTCAATTATTTACGTTATTCTAACCCATAAGCAAATAGCTATCCAAGCTGCATATTGAGCTTCCTACGTGATGCACACTCCCTTAAAGTTTCCTTGAATAAATTCTTTCATCCTTACACTCGCGGTTTTTACGTTAATTTATCCCAGACTTGCTAATAAAGATATTAACAATCTATAGGCTACCAGCCTTCCTATTTCATTTTCACTGGAGTTTGTTACTATCAAAATTCAAATCGGGCGCCCAGCTGACATGTCTCTACTTTACATTTGCAATAAAAATGTCAACTGTATTTCTAATACAAACTCCATGATTTTACACCCCTTTTATTTACAATAAATCAGCCACACGCTCTTGGCGCGCCATCATAGACTAACCCTAGTCGTACGGATCATACGCAAAATCCACCACGGATGGCAGATTTTACGATGTGCACCGACTAGCTCAAACAGGCATATGACTTTCCACATGATCCAATGAATTAGGTATCAAAACAACAATGCAATCAACTAGGGATGAATGGCTAATGCACCATCACATAACCCCTATATACCCTTCCAGGGCCTTCTAGGATGTTGAATCTTATCTCGGGCGCGGCTCGTTCGGTGGCTAATTAACACTTTACATCCTAGGAATTCGGAATTTTGGATCATGGGAACTTAAAACTATAAATCATATGCCAGGGGAACAAGGAAACAAAATTTATTCTTAGAAGACTACAAAACAGAAGAAACAATCCCTTAATAAAACGTAGAACCACAACAAAATAAACTGTGTCATCACTGTCCTTCTCTGCCATAAAGTCCACAGAGATGGTACGACCAGGGTACCTTAAATCTAATTAGTTCGGGCAAGCCTCAGCTTCCCCCTGATCAACACTGCAAGATCATGGAACTCCACAAAAAAAAAAAAATCCAAATAAAATAAAATCCCAAAAAAAATCAAAGTGGCGCGCTCTCACCCCAGGTGAGTTCAAATGGAACAACAAAGGACTAAATTAATGCCACAAGAAATGAATCATTACGTTAATCAGATCATAACACTAATACTCCAACGGAGCATCAAATCAACTGAATTTTACAAGCTGGAACCTCATTTTAACGCTCTTATATTGGAAAAGTGAATCGTACAGACGAGACCGTTCCGTTTGGCAAACAGACCTCCCTTCACGACCTCCGTTAGAGTCGTGTACGGTCAGCATGCAGTGCGGCCACACAAACACTACATTAAGCTACAACGTGCCTATCTCATTCACATACAAAAGTTCCCGTGTGAAACATTTATCAAGACAATCATTAATACCGACTAGCGGCCACCCGGAGGGTACAAATCTGATACACTAGTAACGTGGGTCCACAAAATAAAATCAAAACACAACAAACCAGAATCCCAGAATTAACAATAAAATATGTAAACAAACCAGCCATTTTAACTTTGACCAATTAACCTCGGACAGACTCAAGGCCAAGCAAAGCACCCCGTGGCGAGGAGTGGCTACCAGCTTTCACCCCCTCCACAGCTGATGTATACTGACTGAAGCATGAGCTCACAATAGCCCAATTCAACAAGCCCCGCAGAATCATCACTTAGCACGCTGCCTACGGTCGTCAGATCGACCCCAGCATCACGGCCGTGATTTTTACCTCGTGGGAATTACCCGTCCACGGAATTACCAAAAATACTTACGTGGTTCTGAACATCCACGACTTACCAATATGCATCAGTACATCCAGCCATACTCCAATTAAATTACCTCAAATCGCCGGGTTTGCCTGCCTTGTCCGTCACCAATCGAAGATTGCAACACAACCATTACCTGGTAGAACTTACCACAGTCGATCCACGAACCTGATTTACCACAAAATATTCAATATGCTCTGGTTTGCTTACGACCACTGTACAAACTCTCACCCCACCTGATCAACTGAAAAATGTATCTACAGTGACAGTAGCTGATGGCCAGTTTTCCCCTGAATGATAATCTCCCCAAACTACATTGAAAACCATGACCACACGATACATATTTACACGCACGTTGCAGCAACAATCACAACAACAAAAACACAACTAACATTAAGAAATTGAATATGTACACAGCCATTGCACTTATGCTGATCCGTACACCCCTAACTAAATTATGCAAGATAATTTGCTGTACTTATCACTATTCCTGGGTCCCAGACCGTCTCCATCATCGCGGCGTGCCCCAAGGTTTTGGGTTCACGCCCTCATTCCTCGCATGACGAATTCCATAGTTGAAGATCCTCCCATTGTTCCAATCTCGGCATCAGCTTCCTCTTGCTTCAGGTACCTCGTGGTAACGAAGAACACAGAAATACACAATTTTTTTAATGCGACATTCAAGAAAATAACACGCACTCACTGTTCCGGACCGATAATCCTATCATTCTCCTAAATGCTACCATCTGAACTACTCAATTCATCCAGATCGTCCACCGTAGCTCCTATCGACACAACTTATATGTTTATCTAGCGCAATGGCTAGCCTATTTCTCAGCCACTAACAAAAACTCGCACTCGTATGCTATAGTATCTAGACATGATCTCAAAAAAAACCACCACGCTATCTCAATTTACCATCTGACGTGAAAATTAACAGAGTCCAAATCACGAACTCGACTGACGTGGAGCGCCCGTGACAGAATCACAAATTGACTGACTCCACTCTCCCATTTGGAGCTATTTAAGTTTTTGAGGCATAACCTGCCGTAGGAGGGGGAAATATGAGATTTATTTCCAAAAATAATAGCTCTGTCCCAAATTGACTTATATCACTGCACTCATCGCAATCTCAATGTCTCATTGGTGATATCCTTTCCAAGAATCGATCGTGGACTCCTTATCAAATAACCTCCGTAATCATCCCTCATTGTCTGCCAATTTACGCGCCAAACACGGCTTGGTGACGCTTATCCCCTCATTGGCTGATGCTGAAACGCCCCCATATCAGGCATTTTATACTGAATTAAATCAGCCTTACATCCAAATTGCATCAAATTACATTTCTGGGAGGCTGAGAGTCTCCCGCTTCCATACATGCAACTCTCATTGCTCTCCGGTCATTAATTCTTAAGTAGGTCACATTTGGGCGTCACCAAAACTTGGAGCTGTGACCTTGCCAAACTGCAATTTTCCCACACAAATTCCTGCGTTCAACGACCTGCCTGTCCTACCCTCGCTCGTCTTCTCATGGTACAATGTCCTCCCTCGGCACACCCTGGAAACCTGCTAAGTGCATTTATGACCACTCAACCCTCCTGCTATTCTTCGTACACGTCTCTGCACACATCCAATAAAAGTATTCGCCGCCGCTGTACTCTGCATCTGCTGTGCCGGTCTGCGTATAGAATTAATGTTGGAAATACAAACTTGAGACTAGATGGATATGCAATATGCCATAAGGTCTCATTACTCCCTCACAAGGTTAAAAATCAGGGTAAGCATTACATGATTTTTAGCACTCCACACGGCTGCTACGAGGTTCCTTTTCTCCGTCTCTACTTTGGACCCCCCTTCCTGGGTTGCTCTGAAATGACAGGGTGTCTCACTCCCTTCTCTAGCATGCCGGCCGGATTACGTCAGACCTCTGGCTCCTTTGGACTACCTGCGTGCGCTAGACAATGTCTCTCCCCTCTCTCTCCCTTGCATTACTAGCTCGCTTTCTGCCCCCTGTATATCTGGGTTATGCCTGTTCTCCATGGTATGTTTCCATTTCTCTCTCTGTGCTTCCTGTTCCTGGTGCAACTCGCTTAAATATCGCTGAGTCTCCTCGTACCGACTATTCCAATCTTGTCTATAGTCTTGCGTGGGCTCCTGCCTTTCTTCTCGCCTTCGGGCCACGGCCGCCTCCCATCTCTCTCATGTTCGTAAGGGCCGTTCCTTCTTCGCCATTCATCCCTTCTCTGTTGGTACGGCTGCCAGTTCCTTCCGCGGTGCTGTCCCCATTTTCCTCGTTCATGTCCTTGGTATCCGTTCCGCACATTATTTTCATCCCTGCGCTCGTATGCTGGCGGTCCGGTGTTCGTACCCTGACTTCGCTTGCTGGCACCAGTGTCTTGCTGTAACACAGCCGTGTTAACCTGTCCTATGGCTCGCACGTTCCGCATCTGAGGTTGCATAGAAGTGTCATCAAGCTGTCGGAGCACTTCCTCAGCTTGTACCGCGTTATTGACGCTTGCGGCCACTAGTATCTGCTGGACGCTGGCGGGTAATTGCTTGCCGATGGTCATTATCATGTCTGCTTCCCCGGGAGCGACATCAAGATCCCTCATCAATAACATCTGTTTTGTGAAATAATCCGCGTAACGTGTGGGCTGCGTAGCATGGTACTTTCTACTGTACAGCTCCATCCTGAGGCTTAGCTGTGCCGACTGCCCCCAATATTTTCTTAGGAACGCCGATTTGAACCCTTCAAAGTCCTCGAAAGTGTACCTGAAGCTCTGGTACCAGGTCAATACTTCATTCCCTAACATTTTTTCTAAAGCTCTGAGCTGTCTATTTGACGGTACTGCGTGATCGGCAAAAAATGATTCCACCTCCTTAATGAAAGATTTTGGTGTTACTGATCCGTCATTTGTGTATCTCCGAGGTCTGTCCTCCTGCATTCTTATAACCTGTACGTATTGCGTGGTTAGTTTATTCTCCATTGGTGTCGATGCTTGTCCGCGAAATTGGTGGAATCCCTCTGTAGTCTCACCTACCGTAGCCTTCTCGACCGCCCCCTGGCTTGCTTCTCTTTCGCTACGTACTGTGGCTGCGGTAATCCCATCGCTTTTATTCGTTCGCATTTCCAACATGAAATCGTCATGTTCCAGAGTTCGTATCTCAGCTTTGATAATTTTCCTATCTTGCTCATCCATTCTGGCTAGGAATTGTTTCTCGACCTCTCTGATCCGTTCTTGGTTCTCTTCCATCTGTTTAAATATTTTCTGTCTATCTTCTTTCCCTTCGACTCCTATCTGCAGGCACGTCTTATTTATTTCCTCTTTCATTCTCAAGTATCTCTCTTCGTCTTTCTTCCCTCCTGCTCCGTTATTTTCTTCCAACCGATTTAGCCTCTCACCAATTAAAGCGTTACTCTCCCGCAGGTCCCCTCTTATTGCCGCCTGCTCTGCTTCTAACTCGCTCCATTTCTCTGCTGCTTGCAATTCCCCCCTTTCTACGTCTTCGTGCATGTCTCGCACGGCTTTATTTAGCTCTGCTATCTGCCCCTGAGCCATGATATTTCCCTCTTCGAGTATGTCTAGCCTGCCTTTCATCTCCTCCTGTGTCAGTTTTAGTCCTTCCGCGCTCAAATTGCATGCTAACTCTATTTGGTTTAGTTTAGCGAATGTCTTCTCCTCGCTAAGCGCGATCGCCTCTCTCAATGTTCCCTCCATGCGCTCTAATTGTATGCCCGCGTCTGCTTTAATGTCTAGCGTAAGCTTCGCGAATTGTTCCGATAATTGTCCGCTAGTGTCTGCCTTCAAATCTGCCTTTAAATGTTCATTGTTCTCGGCTATAATTTGATTTAATTGTTCGCTATTGTCTGTTTTCATGCGCTCTAATTGTTCGCTGGTGTCAGCTTTCAAGTCTGCCTTTAATTGGGCACACATCGCTTCCATAATGGCTCGCACTTCCTCTGAAGAAGCCATCTCCTCCACCACACAAAATACACTTATCTGAGAAATAGGGGCATGCCTTAATGAGGAGACAATCTGTTAGCGCTAAAATGAGTTCCTTTTTGTTCCATGTTCTGCCTCCCCCAATTACTTTAGTCAGCTCAATTATTTACGTTATTCTAACCCATAAGCAAATAGCTATCCAAGCTGCATATTGAGCTTCCTACGTGATGCACACTCCCTTAAAGTTTCCTTGAATAAATTCTTTCATCCTTACACTCGCGGTTTTTACGTTAATTTATCCCAGACTTGCTAATAAAGATATTAACAATCTATAGGCTACCAGCCTTCCTATTTCATTTTCACTGGAGTTTGTTACTATCAAAATTCAAATCGGGCGCCCAGCTGACATGTCTCTACTTTACATTTGCAATAAAAATGTCAACTGTATTTCTAATACAAACTCCATGATTTTACACCCCTTTTATTTACAATAAATCAGCCACACGCTCTTGGCGCGCCATCATAGACTAACCCTAGTCGTACGGATCATACGCAAAATCCACCACGGATGGCAGATTTTACGATGTGCACCGACTAGCTCAAACAGGCATATGACTTTCCACATGATCCAATGAATTAGGTATCAAAACAACAATGCAATCAACTAGGGATGAATGGCTAATGCACCATCACATAACCCCTATATACCCTTCCAGGGCCTTCTAGGATGTTGAATCTTATCTCGGGCGCGGCTCGTTCGGTGGCTAATTAACACTTTACATCCTAGGAATTCGGAATTTTGGATCATGGGAACTTAAAACTATAAATCATATGCCAGGGGAACAAGGAAACAAAATTTATTCTTAGAAGACTACAAAACAGAAGAAACAATCCCTTAATAAAACGTAGAACCACAACAAAATAAACTGTGTCATCACTGTCCTTCTCTGCCATAAAGTCCACAGAGATGGTACGACCAGGGTACCTTAAATCTAATTAGTTCGGGCAAGCCTCAGCTTCCCCCTGATCAACACTGCAAGATCATGGAACTCCACAAAAAAAAAAAAATCCAAATAAAATAAAATCCCAAAAAAAATCAAAGTGGCGCGCTCTCACCCCAGGTGAGTTCAAATGGAACAACAAAGGACTAAATTAATGCCACAAGAAATGAATCATTACGTTAATCAGATCATAACACTAATACTCCAACGGAGCATCAAATCAACTGAATTTTACAAGCTGGAACCTCATTTTAACGCTCTTATATTGGAAAAGTGAATCGTACAGACGAGACCGTTCCGTTTGGCAAACAGACCTCCCTTCACGACCTCCGTTAGAGTCGTGTACGGTCAGCATGCAGTGCGGCCACACAAACACTACATTAAGCTACAACGTGCCTATCTCATTCACATACAACAGTTCCCGTGTGAAACATTTATCAAGACAATCATTAATACCGACTAGCGGCCACCCGGAGGGTACAAATCTGATACACTAGTAACGTGGGTCCACAAAATAAAATCAAAACACAACAAACCAGAATCCCAGAATTAACAATAAAATATGTAAACAAACCAGCCATTTTAACTTTGACCAATTAACCTCGGACAGACTCAAGGCCAAGCAAAGCACCCCGTGGCGAAGAGTGGCTACCAGCTTTCACCCCCTCCACAGCTGATGTATACTGACTGAAGCATGAGCTCACAATAGCCCAATTCAACAAGCCCCGCAGAATCATCACTTAGCACGCTGCCTACGGGCGTCAGATCGACCCCAGCATCACGGCCGTGATTTTTACCTCGTGGGAATTACCCGTCCACGGAATTACCAAAAATACTTACGTGGTTCTGAACATCCACGACTTACCAATATGCATCAGTACATCCAGCCATACTCCAATTAAATTACCTCAAATCGCCGGGTTTGCCTGCCTTGTCCGTCACCAATCGAAGATTGCAACACAACCATTACCTGGTAGAACTTACCACAGTCGATCCACGAACCTGATTTACCACAAAATATTCAATATGCTCTGGTTTGCTTACGACCACTGTACAAACTCTCACCCCACCTGATCAACTGAAAAATGTATCTACAGTGACAGTAGCTGATGGCCAGTTTTCCCCTGAATGATAATCTCCCCAAACTACATTGAAAACCATGACCACACGATACATATTTACACGCACGTTGCAGCAACAATCACAACAACAAAAACACAACTAACATTAAGAAATTGAATATGTACACAGCCATTGCACTTATGCTGATCCGTACACCCCTAACTAAATTATGCAAGATAATTTGCTGTACTTATCACTATTCCTGGGTCCCAGACCGTCTCCATCATCGCGGCGTGCCCCAAGGTTTTGGGTTCACGCCCTCATTCCTCGCATGACGAATTCCATAGTTGAAGATCCTCCCATTGTTCCAATCTCGGCATCAGCTTCCTCTTGCTTCAGGTACCTCGTGGTAACGAAGAACACAGAAATACACAATTTTTTTAATGCGACATTCAAGAAAATAACACGCACTCACTGTTCCGGACCGATAATCCTATCATTCTCCTAAATGCTACCATCTGAACTACTCAATTCATCCAGATCGTCCACCGTAGCTCCTATCGACACAACTTATATGTTTATCTAGCGCAATGGCTAGCCTATTTCTCAGCCACTAACAAAAACTCGCACTCGTATGCTATAGTATCTAGACATGATCTCAAAAAAACCACCACGCTATCTCAATTTACCATCTGACGTGAAAATTAACAGAGTCCAAATCACGAACTCGACTGACGTGGAGCGCCCGTGACAGAATCACAAATTGACTGACTCCACTCTCCCATTTGGAGCTATTTAAGTTTTTGAGGCATAACCTGCCGTAGGAGGGGGAAATATGAGATTTATTTCCAAAAATAATAGCTCTGTCCCAAATTGACTTATATCACTGCACTCATCGCAATCTCAATGTCTCATTGGTGATATCCTTTCCAAGAATCGATCGTGGACTCCTTATCAAATAACCTCCGTAATCATCCCTCATTGTCTGCCAATTTACGCGCCAAACACGGCTTGGTGACGCTTATCCCCTCATTGGCTGATGCTGAAACGCCCCCATATCAGGCATTTTATACTGAATTAAATCAGCCTTACATCCAAATTGCATCAAATTACATTTCTGGGAGGCTGAGAGTCTCCCGCTTCCATACATGCAACTCTCATTGCTCTCCGGTCATTAATTCTTAAGTAGGTCACATTTGGGCGGCACCAAAACTTGGAGCTGTGACCTTGCCAAACTGCAATTTTCCCACACAAATTCCTGCGTTCAACGACCTGCCTGTCCTACCCTCGCTCGTCTTCTCATGGTACAATGTCCTCCCTCGGCACACCCTGGAAACCTGCTAAGTGCATTTATGACCACTCAACCCTCCTGCTATTCTTCGTACACGTCTCTGCACACATCCAATAAAAGTATTCGCCGCCTCTGTACTCTGCATCTGCTGTGCCGGTCTGCGTATAGAATTAATGTTGGAAATACAAACTTGAGACTAGATGGATATGCAATATGCCATAAGGTCTCAATATAAAAAAATTGGCTCGAAATGTTGACTTAACCTAGTGCCGTAATACCCCTTGTAAGCTACTGTGTTGACACAGTGGCTTACTAAATTTTCTTAAGTCTAAGTTGCTCTCGAAATATACAACTATACTTACATACTAAATTTAAAACGAGGAATATCTCCCTTTCGGGGGTGACGTGCGTGCAATTCCTGGTGACGCCGGTCGTCTCCAGGACAGCCAGACCGAAGTCCTTGTACACTTTCCTCCTTATGTACTATCCCCCCCTTAATAACTAATATGTTTGTGTGTGTGGAGGCCTGTGTAATTGCTGCAGTATCATGTCACAAATCGCATATTGCAAGTACGTCGCAACGGAACGCCTGAACTAGGCTAGGGACCATAGGATCCCTAGGACGCAATCGCAAGGTAATACAAAGGTGTTCCCCTCCCTGGGGTATGATCAGAGAGACCACCGGTGATCTATACCTCGGTCAGGGAGAGAACCGTGGGCATGTCGCAAATCGTCATTTATAAGGTAGTATCGTACTCGGGGGTATGGTCAAAGAGATCATCGGTGACCAATATCTCGGCCCGGGAGATAATCGTATATATTCGTCATTATTTATCATTCATTATCATTCATCTTAACCTGCCATTGCAGGTCTTAGCTTCGTGCAATGAAGCCTACTACTTATCTTAATATCTAACTAGAAGTCAAGTTACGTGGGTCGTCCCTGGGTGGAGGGTCTATCTTGTCCGATGCTGAGTTGGTCAATCCCCTCATCGGACCATCAACATTCCTCCAGCAGGCCTGGCGTCGTCGACAGTAGTGCATTATGGGTGGAGCCCTCCGTCGCGTCCGGGAACAGGCTAGGTACTCCCGTCAGCTTCAGTGCTTGCCCGCACTATGTCGTCGCCACTTCGACCTTCCGTCGTTCGTCGGAGTCCATGTCATGGGCTATGGTGGGCCTTAGTCCAGGCCAATGCTTACCAACATTTACCAATATTTACCATTATTTACCATTATCCTATTTTCCCAAGGAAAATAGGGTCACATCTCCCAAAGTGCATCTCTGTGTACAAACCATATACGTAGAGTGTCAAGCGAATGTATGTTCGTGTGGGGGCGGTATTTATTTTGGGTAGAGGGGGGTACTGTTTCTTGCACAGTGCACCACATTGCGCCTGGCTGTCGGATATCTACCTAATATCAGCTGCGTTTATACCTTGACATGTTAGTTGGTAAGTTAAGGACGTGGAAGCGTGTTCTCCTGTTAGTCAGAGACTGTATGTATGTTAAAGTTTTTTAGTAAGATGGTGCTCGGACGGTTAAGTAGGACCAAGGAAGTGTGGTCCTAATTGGATGTGGGACCAACGTTAAATGTGAGGAGAGCTCTACCAGTGAGGGGTAGGATTGTAACTGGCCAGGGACTGGGTTTACAGTGCGGGAGTTAGAGTCCGTACTGCAGTAGGTATGGGTACGGATGAGTGATAACTGACATCCTGTCGCATGCAACGTTAAAGGTCCCTATCAGGGTAAAAAATGGCATGCGGGAGAAAAATATATAATATCTTATATAATAATGTTAATAGGGAATTTCTGTACGCTAAGCTGTTAACTTTATAGCTCCGAAATGTTGAATAACATGTAGCCAAGAGCGAAAAAGCATAGGGTGCACCTTGGCGGTTGCATGACCACCAAGTGCCTCGCATTAATAGGGGGATGGGGGAAATTGTGTGTAAAATGTAGAGTGTACATACTGTGTTCTGGAGGGGGAATATTGTTTAGCTTGGCTCAACTGGCTGTGAATTGTGGCATCTGCGGCCATACAACGTAGTATTCTGCTGACTGCACTGTACAAGGTATAACCTGTACCTATACTCTAGACAACTTATATACTAAAACTGGTCAGGTAAAGAGAAAGATCCTGGTATTATAGTAGCACTGTATTATACCTTTCTGGAATGGTCACAGGGATATGTCAGGATACCCTGTGATTGAAATCCCACCTGTGGCACATCGTTTCGAGTGTGCTCTCAAGATAATCAATTGGTAGGGATGAGCTTGCTATAAAAGTGGTGAATCCCGATGTAAAAGTATAACGGGCGCTGTCTGAAAATTCGCGACCGCGAATGGTCTATCGGTATCGGCAGTGCCGACTGTCGCTGTGTGGGGAATATATCTGTACCTTAGATATTAGGTTGCACCTCTGTGCACCGTTGTGCTCTGAACAAATCGTATCATCTATGAATATGTGATCTAAAATGCCGCCTCCTTGGGTTCTAATTAGTATCCTCTCCTGTGGGCTAAATCCACATGTAGGGGGAATATGGGTCAACACTATATCCTTCGCTACGCGGAAGTGTGTGGGAGCAAAAGTGTGTCTTGCCACCCTTAACATTGGGGGGGGGGGAGGAATATAAATGCGAAACATGTGTCATCTTTATCTATAATTCCTCAGAGATGTAGGCGTGTAAAATAATAATTCCAGAGGGGGGTAAGAGGAGTGTGGCGGGGAATGTAGTTGGGCCACCGTTGTGAACGATTTTTCAAGTCTCTGACTGGAATACAGTGTTATTATTAAAATATGTTATGCTTGGAGAAAAAAATTCTAAATAGCGTGGACATTTATATACATGTATGTGTTGGGATTGCCCGTATCCGCTGATAGCGGAGGGCAGTGTCCTTACGCGGGTGTAGTAAGGACAAGTGTTTTGTAAAGAAGGGCGAAAGATATAACTGTGCGTATGTAACTATGCGCGGCGTATGTAGCACTGCTAGTACGGACATTTGGCCGTGAAATATGCGCTCACTGTGTGAGTTAGAGGGTGCGTGAGGGGATGAATGCTATCAAAAATGTAGGTCGACCCTGCGAGGCAGTGTATACTTCGGGAAACAAATGTCCCATGCGCAAAGGCATTTGAACGGCGCGCTCGTCTGTGACGTGTCGCTTGTGCGAAAATAATGGCTGCTTGGGATCAGGTTGAGTGGAAATTGAGTGACGTCAGAACCGAGATAAGCGGTCTGTATGTGTAGTGTCAGATAGCGGTTATCGCTGGGCGTAATACGCTGTGCTAATTGGCTGTGGCGCTCTGTGGGAGTATCGTCTACCGGCGCGCTATGCTGATTGGCCGGGAGCTATATGAGCTAGTAAAAGAAAACGACGGTGTGTTTACATTGCGGGAGTTTACTGTCATACGCACGTGTCGTCTGATGACACGAGTATGTGACGGCTATGCAAAGTTGGCATGCGAGATAGCCTGTGTATGACAGAGAGTGGGTGTTACTGCAGTGTGTCATTGTATATGCAATAGGAAAGCGAAGTATCTCTCTCCCAGGTGGGAAATGTTGGTAGGCATTCGCTATCATAAAAGGGTGAAAAAAAAACGGGGCATCAGATAGAAAGACAAAAACTGTGGCGTCTATGTCTGCTGTATATAGAGTAGTGGTAATGTATTCATGTCTGTTGCAACCTTGTTCGCGTGTAAGGCCCTGTATGTCTGGCCGTAGAAAAAGTATTTCCGTGGTCAAATCCCACTTACTCCGGGAAAATGCAGAGATGCTATGGGGATAAATAATAGTTCCCTCGAGGTGTATAAACTAGGCATATTTACGTGTAGGCGGTATGACTTGTACTATATTGCGCAAATGCCTGACTGTCCGTGTGGTACCGTAATGGGCTCTGTCTACCGGACAACCTGCTGTATGGAAGTGACAGCTGTATGTTGTAGGTCTGTAATGCAATGTGTTGACAGGGGGAGTATGTTTCCTCAACGTGAATAGAATGTTTGTATCTACCAGTGCATATTTGGTGTTGTAAGGAGAAAATCACTGGGCCTTCCTTTACCGTTTTCTACAAAACTTGGCATTGCTTCGCCCAGGGCTGATATTTACCCTATATTGTGGCCCTAGGAGGGTATGTTTTGATGTACAATGTACAGGACTCTCCTAGTAAAACGTAGGGTACTTATGAACCATGGACGTAGTGGCTGCCAGAGTATACATATACGCTCATGGCTGGATATTTATGTTACAGTGCGTTTGGGGGCAAGATTGTTTTAATGTAAACTTTACAGTGCTTTAACCCCACACAAAATAAAATAATTATGAACCATGTCGTTAATGCTACACGTATATATATATTGGGATATGTAAAACCGGTATGGAGCCTCGTCTGAGAGAAAATGCGAAAGTTTAATTAGGCCAGCTAATGATTGTGGCGACAAAAGTGTATCTAAAGGGTATGCCTATAGTTAATGGGATCTCAAGAAGGACTGTAGGGTCCTATGGTAGCCTTGTGGCTCTTGTGAAGGTATGTCGTTAATTTATTATGTAATGTTATATCGGCATATGGCATACTATGACGAACAGTTCATAACTGGGCGTATGGATGAAAAAATGGGGTCCTATTTGGTCCATTAGGGGAGTTGCCCCAGTCAAGTGGTCTGTCCACGAGTCCGAACCTTCGTAGACTAATTAATGGATGAAATATTTAAATTTTGAGTGCATGGAACTCATCGTCGGCTAAGGATGATGACGCCTCGTTGGAGAACTGTTTGTTATGCATGTCCCTATGACGTTATTGTGTGGTCAATGCCACCGTTGAACAAAAAGAAAAATGAAAGATCCCATGTTAGGAAAAAAATATATAAAAGGAGCTGCGTGGGTAGTGACAGCACCATGATGTGCCCAACTCTAGGAATGGGTATTCCAAGATTCAGACACCTAGATATCATGGGAAAGGCTACAGCCGCTTTTGAAAGTTGAGATATTTGAATATCGCGCTACATTGCTTCTAGAAGCAATTGGAAAGAATATACCGCTAAGAGCATGTCAAGTGACGTAGCGAGTAATAGCAGAGGTCGAGGCTATTTATTGATTAAATAGTTAGCCATGGAGTAGAGACTTGAGACTTGGATCAGAGTACTGGCACGGCCAAATGAAAGAGAATGCACTTAGTATCAAGTAAATCGGACCAGGGATACCAGAGATATGAGGATTTCCATATTTCAGCTGTTTCAGCGTGACCCTGACCGTTTTGAATAAAAGCCGGCCGGCTCAGGCATCATTAGCTCACTTCGAAACAAGCACTTGCCTAGCAAGGTGCCGCTACGCTGAGCCAAGGCACATGGTTGCCGGATCTACGCAGAAGTTATTTTCAAAATTGTGATAGTCACAAAAGTGCTGCGCTACGAGTGGAACTTAGTAAATTTCCGGCAGGGAGAATCACTAAGGTGATAGTTATTTTTCTACAGACACTGGTGAAATATTTTATTTCTACATGGACATATGCTAGACTTTGTCTAGAATAATACTTTGTCACAGACCAGTAATAATCTAATACTTGGATATTTTAGTCCAATTCAGTCAGTTTCATATTTGTAACCTGATAACCACTTCGATCTTTCAGTATATTGAAGGCCAGTCTATCACGGTGTTGTTCATTAGCCAACGCAGGGAAACTACATGTTGCTTCGCGCATGGTAGATGGTGTGAAGCCATGCCCAGGGAACGATCTTCAGAACAGCCGTTGATTGGTTAGACTGTCAGTGTTTTCTTGTACTGAAAAGATTACCGTGAGTTATGTTACAACTGACATATCTGAGAATAGATCACTTAGATCTGACCCCATTTAAGCAAACTGTTATGGAGTTAACAGAAGCCAATATTAAAATGGATCAACAGTTACTTCAAACGTCAAGAGATATTACCACTATGTCTTGTTAGACAGATTGTGGGTATATAATGGCGGCCGATACAAGGATTATACGTGCTTGTCCGATAGGGCATGTTTATGGATAAATCTGGTACAAACCAGGTTCACTACGCTTCAAGACCATCAAGAAATGTAAGCCACATTTTGACTTTATATTATGCCTAGCTAATTGGAACAAACTATTCTTTCTGCAGATGACCAACACATTTATTTTTCTTCGTATATAAATCTTGCAATGATTTACGCAAGACATATTAGAGTTATTCTGAGTATTTTCAGCACTCAGAACAGTTTAGGATCGATGACCGAGCATATCGAGCATTTATTTGAATATTTCATATTTTTGGGAATTCACGGAAAACCGTCGATGTAACTGTAAAAGTTAAATTATTTTTTTGTTGAGGAATGGATACTTTTTCCATATTCGAAGGTTCGAACATGTGGATTCTCACATAATGAGATAATAATTAAATATATTTAAAATAATATAACATATAATAATAATAATAATCCACTGATAATAATAATAATGATTTTTATAATTTTTCTAAATAATTTTGGATCTTATATTTTCTAATAATCACATTTATTGAGAGAGAGCCTATGAAGTGGTTTAATCATTTCTAGTTTGGAACAGGAGATTTTCCGAAGGAGAGTGGTTAGCGCAAGCCCGCATTCAACCAACATTACAGTTCTGGTTGAACAGTTAATATTTGCAATGAGCAAAGTATATTTTTCAGATAACACGGAGAGGCATGAAACGGGAAGCAAATGATATTTGTATCAAATAGGATATTTTTGTATTTATATAAAATCATGACGTAAATACACTCGAAAGTGAAATAAAGATTTTCATAAGTATGGTAAATTCACGGGTTGAACTGAATGGTAAAATAAAATAAACTTGTGAGTTTATTAATCTTCCAGTGTTGATAACAAGCAGAGGCTTGATTTATTGTATAAATTTTGGGAAGAAAATTTATGTGTGTGGAGTAGTTGAAATGCCATTCCCAGGTGCGCATGTTTAAGTCGCAGGAATGAGGAGGTTTTTTCGAGCATCAATCAAATAGCAGGTTCGATGGCTCAGGTTTATAGGAGTATTGGAACTACACATTGCGTCGTATGAATGACCCGAAGGTTATTTCTTAAAAACCATCAATTCTTATTTCAACCTTGTTTACGGATTCCATTAAGACTTTGATTTTGCTAGAACCCGGATTTGTCATGATAGTAGTTTATTCTTCTTCAGAGGAAGACCTTTGCCGCTGTTGTTGGAATATTGTGTTCTTATGAAAATAATAGAACGGGCCACTGCCAATTAAAAAATAATTCTATAACCACGAATAATTTGAAGGATGTTTTCAATCCTAGTGCCATGAACTAAATGAATTTATTATGAAGCTATGATTCTTATTTCCGCATTCTGTCGAAGAATTGCAAGTTGTGAAAGTTGCTAAAATGGCCATGAATATAAATATTTTTCTTAATAATGATTCCAAGTGGAAAATTAAATAGTTGAATGGTCCAACAATTTATTGATCAAGTTGATGATTCAGAAATCATGTATTTTGTTAGGAACTTGAAGTTCATAATCGAGTCACTTCTCGAAACGTTTAATGTCAGAAGAACGATTAATTTTTGTTGTGCTTCGCACAGTTCTTCGATGCTATGCTCAAGGTCAAATACTTTTCAGATGTTATTAATATGTGTACATAATTTGTGTTGATTCAGAAATAATAATATTTTTTTTGACAATATTTTTTGAAACTGGAAAAATAAGTGAAAGTTAAAAATTCTATGAACATTATTCTACGAGTGTTAATATTATGTAAAAATTCAAACAGTGAACTACGATATTTCCAGTAGAGACAATTAAATTTGAACTGGATTTAATCATAAATAATTTTGGAACACAGTCTACAGGACTGATAATCAGACTTGTGTTTCCAAAAAATAATTGTCAAATGTGTTTGGAAAATTTCTGTACATTGTGTAAATAGTAATGTGGGTCGCCACACGTGAATGCTGCTGCTTTGAGCATTTTTGCAGTCAATTTTAAATTCAAAATAAAATGAGATAATTTTACATGATGTGTTATGCCCAGTTGAATCTCCTTCTATCCTTATTGTTGCATTGAGCCAAAAATCAGTAAAGCATTTTTTCACTTGATGTCGTTTTTGCGATTAGCTTTAACCCATCTGGCGCCCCGGGATATTTTGACTCTCGTGCTGACTGATTATTGGTAAAATGCATATGTGGTCGTGCGGACTCCGGTCTAAACGGGCACATAAAATAAGATAGAGAGAGAAATGGCTTCGAACGTGGGTCTCGAGTTAGAAAAGGTCAATCGCATGCCGATTTAAATTGTGATATTTTTTTCTATAAATATTTTGGGTGTTGAGAGATGTCTGGTTTGGATGAATAAATTAGTAGGAAACCCAATTAGTGGGGAAAATTAAAAATGTAACTGGATTAATAATTAGAATGGGTTTGATTATTTTTGATAGTGGCTTAACCATTAGGGCGTCAAGTAAATTCAGTAGTAAACGTTCGATGACTGGACATACGCATTATTAGAATCCAGGTGGAGGATATTTGAGAACTTGCATATTTTTCTTGTGATATTGTGGTAAATGTAATTCGTAAAAGTAGAGAATTTTGTTTTTCCATCACGTCGACATTAGGACTTTTACTAGAGTGTTACAATTAGCTATTCATATTTCTTGTTCTAGTTATAGGCTTGTGTTTGCCAATATTGTATACCCCTAAGTTTTGAATAATAATTGAAAATGATGGAAGAGATGATGAGGATGATGAGGAGTTTGGAGGAGAGTTCAAAAGAGGCTGGACGGCGTGTAGCCGACATTATGAAAGAAAATACAGAGGCTTTAGAAAAGAAACTTAAAGAAAATTCTGATTCTTTAGAAAGTAAACTTAAAGAAAATTCTGATTCTTTAGAAAATAAATTTAAAGAAAGTTTAAATGAGAAACTTAAAGAAAATTCTGATTTTTTAGAAAATAAACTTAAAGAAAATTTAAAGGATAACTTGAAAGAAAGTTCCGATTTGTTAGAAAGCAGGTTAAAAGGTAACTTGAAAGAAAATTTAAATAGTAAATTTAATTCTATGGAGAATAAATTTAAAGAGAATTCCGAAATTTTGAAAATGTCACTTGAGAGTAAATGACTAAATTATGCGAAAAAACACATGAGCTCGAAACTTCATTAGCTACTAACGCAAGTTTAATGGACGATAAATTTCGCGATGCCGATCTAAGATCCCAAAACTTAGCTGATAGGATAGAACATGGTCTTAGGAAAGTTGGTGAAGACATGATCAACCTAGAAGTCAGAGTGAAGAAAGAGAGTAATGAGATGGGAATTCTAGTTGTTCAACGGTTGACAGAACAATTCAAAGAACTTGTAATGGGAGAAATAAGAGAAGGTGTGATTAATGAATTACAAACTGAAATTAAAACCACAGTTATCGATGAAATTAAAGACACACTCAAGCTGGAGAACCAAGAGGGAATCAAGGAGATTAGGGAATCTTTGTCATCCCATATTCAAGTAATTTCCAAAGATATCCAGGCAACTCAGAAGGACATATCAGATATGACAGGGTCATTGAAAAGTCACGAGGCTGTTATGAACCAGATATCCACTGATGTCAAGGAGAATTGTAAGGAAACCGAAGCAATTAAAAAAATGGCAGAAGAAAACCATAAGGAACTTGAGGCTATGAAAACCCAAATCAAGGACGAGAAACAGTCTGACCATCTGTTAAAAATGTCAAGTATAAGGGGAAAAGAACAGATACAGATAAATCTAGGAGCAGCTAGAGAAACTGATAGTCAAAGACAGGATGAGGTCAGGACAGTATTTCAATCCAACCCCATAACTGTATTCAAGAATGTAGAGGATAAGCCTTCTAAATTTTCAGGGCGAGATTCTGTGACACCCGTGGAATTTTTGAGAGAAGCAGGTGATTACCTGAAAGATTCCAAGATCCCTAAAGAAAGACAGATCCGAGTGATAGGGAAGTTTTTGGAAGGTCCTGCACTTCTTTGGTTCAGAGCATTTAGGTCCACTCTTACCAATTTTGAGGAGTTTTCCCGTGGGTTATTAAAAAGGTTTTGGTCCCCGGAAACCCAACAGCAAGTCAGAGCAGAATTATATTCGAAGAGATTCTCGACGTCACAGCCTACTCGATACTCTACATACTTTTATGGACAGCTTTCTAAACTGCAACATTTAGATCCGCCTATGCCAGATAACGAATTAATTACTGCATTAATACGTCAGTTTCCAGCAGACGTCCAAAGGACTTTGATTGCTGCTGACATCTATAATATGGAGCAATTTGACGAGGTACTACAGAAGCTTGATCATACGAACGCTCAATTCTTCCATCAGAAGGGAGGAAAGAATAACAACGCTGTGTACGCTGTTATGGCCGATAGTTATTCCCAAACACCTCGAGAGATTCGAGAGGGGCGAGAAGAGAAAACGCCGAGGGAAGAGCCCGATAAAAGAGGATGGAATCAGTACAGTAACAGATACAGTTACAAGCCTTACGCAAGACCGGATGGTGGAAATCGATATAATACTCGATGGAGAAGACCTAGGGATAATCAAGGAAGGTACCAGGAAAGAAGGTACTACGGTAGAAACAACTACAATAACAGAGGGAATGTGGATACTCGTCAGTCCAATGAAGAGTTCAACAAGGAGACGAGGAAGAACTTAGAAGAAAGACACCAAGAAAACTTGCAGTTCTTGGAACAGAAGCACAATGAACCAGGTCCATCGGGAACACAACAATCCCGGGGGAATGGAAACGAAAAAAAAACTTCGAATTCACAGTAGAAGATAGAATTTTGAACACTTCCACTTCCAGAATTATTAAATGGCAAGCAGAGGATGATGACTTCATTCAACAGAATGACGAACGGAAAGAAATGGGTACAAGAATTAGAATGCCAATCATATCATGCGAAGTATTCGGTATGCCTGTCGATACTTTGATTGATACTGGGGCTATGCTTTGTCTTGTGAGTGAGAAGCTTTATATTCTGTGGAAGCTCAAAGAAAATTTAGAGGAGATTCCAGTATCAGGAATTAAGATCCAAGGAATAATACCCAACAAAATATCTCTGTGTAAAACACAATTATACTTATGTATTACTATTGGAGGACATGATTTCCGACATGTGTTTGTAGTAATGAAGGACATGGTTTTTGACATGATATTGGGAGCGGATTTCATTCAGAAATATCAAGCAGTGATAGACATGAAGACAGAGACGATCAGATTCAAGAATACCGAAGAGATTAACTTCGAGGGAAAGGAAGAGGAAGACATCGAGGGAGATGCTCAATGGTCTCTGATTTTTCATGAAGCTGAAGGAAGAGAAGTCTACACTGAGAAGGAGTCCCCAGAGCTAGGGAAAATTTTGGAAGAGTATCACGATATTTTTGATATTAAACCTTGGTGAAATTAAAGATTTTGAATATCGATATTGTGGAAGTAAACAACAATGGAAGCTATGAGATCGCCAATACACGAACTGGTAACATCGTGGGAACTTATAATGCATCAAATTTTAAGATTTATTATTCAAGAACCAGATGATTTAATGTGTAGATAGGAAAAATAAAAATATTTCAATTTTTATTTTTTGCTAGGTGTGGGGTGGATGTGCCCAACTCTAGGAATGGGTATTCCAAGATTCAGACACCTAGATATCATGGTAAAGGCTACAGCCGCTTTTGAAAGTTGAGATATTTGAATATCGCGCTACATTGCTTCTAGAAGCAATTGGAAAGAATATACCGCTAAGAGCATGTCAAGTGACGTAGCGAGTAATAGCAGAGGTCGAGGCTATTTATTGATTAAATAGTTAGCCATGGAGTAGAGACTTGAGACTTGGATCAGATTACTGGCACGGCCAAATGAAAGAGAATGCACTTAGTATCAAGTAAATCGGACCAGGGATACCAGAGATATGAGGATTTCCATATTTCAGCTGTTTCAGCGTGACCCTGACCGTTTTGAATAAAAGCCGGCCGGCTCAGGCATCAATAGCTCACTTCGAAACAAGCACTTGCCTAGCAAGGTGCCGCTACGCTGAGCCAAGGCACATGGTTGCCGGATCTACGCAGAAGTTATTTTCAAAATTGTGATAGTCACAAAAGTGCTGCGCTACGAGTGGAACTTAGTAAATTTCCGGCAGGGAGAATCACTAAGGTGATAGTTATCTTTCTACAGACACTGGTGAAATATTTTATTTCTACATGGACATATGCTAGACTTTGTCTAGAATAATACTTTGTCACAGACCAGTAATAATCTAATACTTGGATATTTTAGTCCAATTCAGTCAGTTTCATATTTGTAACCTGATAACCACTTCGATCTTTCAGTATATTGAAGGCCAGTCTATCACGGTGTTGTTCATTAGCCAACGCAGGGAAACTACATGTTGCTTCGCGCATGGTAGATGGTGTGAAGCCATGCCCAGGGAACGATCTTCAGAACAGCCGTTGATTGGTTAGACTGTCAGTGTTTTCTTGTACTGAAAAGATTACCGTGAGTTATGTTACAACTGACATATCTGAGAATAGATCACTTAGATCTGACCCCATTTAAGCAAACTGTTATGGAGTTAACAGAAGCCAATATTACAATGGATCAACAGTTACTTCAAACGTCAAGAGATATTACCACTTTGTCTTGTTAGACAGATTGTGGGTATATAATGGCGGCCGATACAAGGATTATACGTGCTTGTCCGATAGGGCATGTTTATGGATAAATCTGGTACAAACCAGGTTCACTACGCTTCAAGACCATCAAGAAATGTAAGCCACATTTTGACTTTATATTATGCCTAGCTAATTGGAACAAACTATTCTTTCTGCAGATGACCAACACATTTATTTTTCTTCGTATATAAATCTTGCAATGATTTACGCAAGACATATTAGAGTTATTCTGAGTATTTTCAGCACTCAGAACAGTTTAGGATCGATGACCGAGCATATCGAGCATTTATTTGAATATTTCATATTTTTGGGAATTCACGGAAAACCGTCGATGTAACTGTAAAAGTTAAATTATTTTTTTGTTGAGGAATGGATACTTTTTCCATATTCGAAGGTTCGAACATGTGGATTCTCACATAATGAGATAATAATTAAATATATTTAAAATAATATAACAAATAATAATAATAATAATCCACTGATAATAATAATAATGATTTTTATAATTTTTCTAAATAATTTTGGATCTTATATTTTCTAATAATCACATTTATTGAGAGAGAGCCTATGAAGTGGTTTAATCATTTCTAGTTTGGAACAGGAGATTTTCCGAAGGAGAGTGGTTAGCGCAAGCCCGCATTCAACCAACATTACAGTTCTGGTTGAACAGTTAATATTTGCAATGAGCAAAGTATATTTTTCAGATAACACGGAGAGGCATGAAACGGGAAGCAAATGATATTTGTATCAAATAGGATATTTTTGTATTTATATAAAATCATGACGTAAATACACTCGAAAGTGAAATAAAGATTTTCATAAGTATGGTAAATTCACGGGTTGAACTGAATGGTAAAATAAAATAAACTTGTGAGTTTATTAATCTTCCAGTGTTGATAACAAGCAGAGGCTTGATTTATTGTATAAATTTTGGGAAGAAAATTTATGTGTGTGGAGTAGTTGAAATGCCATTCCCAGGTGCGCATGTTTAAGTCGCAGGAATGAGGAGGTTTTTTCGAGCATCAATCAAATAGCAGGTTCGATGGCTCAGGTTTATAGGAGTATTGGAACTACACATTGCGTCGTATGAATGACCCGAAGGTTATTTCTTAAAAACCATCAATTCTTATTTCAACCTTGTTTACGGATTCCATTAAGACTTTGATTTTGCTAGAACCCGGATTTGTCATGATAGTAGTTTATTCTTCTTCAGAGGAAGACCTTTGCCGCTGTTGTTGGAATATTGTGTTCTTATGAAAATAATAGAACGGGCCACTGCCAATTAAAACATAATTCTATAACCACGAATAATTTGAAGGCTGTTTTCAATCCTAGTGCCATGAACTAAATGAATTTATTATGAAGCTATGATTCTTATTTCCGCATTCTGTCGAAGAATTGCAAGTTGTGAAAGTTGCTAAAATGGCCATGAATATAAATATTTTTCTTAATAATGATTCCAAGTGGAAAATTAAATAGTTGAATGGTCCAACAATTTATTGATCAAGTTGATGATTCAGAAATCATGTATTTTGTTAGGAACTTGAAGTTCATAATCGAGTCACTTCTCGAAACGTTTAATGTCAGAAGAACGATTAATTTTTGTTGTGCTTCGCACAGTTCTTCGATGCTATGCTCAAGGTCAAATACTTTTCAGATGTTATTAATATGTGTACATAATTTGTGTTGATTCAGAAACAATAATATTTTTTTTTACAATATTTTTTGAAACTGGAAAAATAAGTGAAAGTTAAAAATATTATGAACATTATTCTACGAGTGTTAATATTATGTAAAAATTCAAACAGTGAACTACGATATTTCCAGTAGAGACAATTAAATTTGAACTGGATTTAATCATAAATAATTTTGGAACACAGTCTACAGGACTGATAATCAGACTTGTGTTTCCAAAAAATAATTGTCAAATGTGTTTGGAAAATTTCTGTACATTGTGTAAATAGTAATGTGGGTCGCCACACGTGAATGCTGCTGCTTTGAGCATTTTTGCAGTCAATTTTAAATTCAAAATAAAATGAAATAATTTTACATGATGTGTTATGCCCAGTTGAATCTCCTTCTATCCTTATTGTTGCATTGAGCCAAAAATCAGTAAAGCATTTTTTCACTTGATGTCGTTTTTTCGATTAGCTTTAACCCATCTGGCGCCCCGGGATATTTTGACTCTCGTGCTGACTGATTATTGGTAAAATGCATATGTGGTCGTGCGGACTCCGGTCTAAACGGGCACAATATGTGGCCTGTAAGTGTTGGCTGCCCTGCTATGTACAGGCTGAGATGCTGTTGTAGCAATACTGTTTCCGGTGTCGTGGAAGGATCGCGCGTCACTGCTTAGAATGAGTGCGCTGTTCCGTGTGTGGGACTGAGTGAACTGCATCAGAGAATGTAACATGAATTGATAGTGTATAATGCTATGTGACCTCTGTAAGTATGTCCTTATCCAATTTTCCCACAAGTGTGTGGTCCTGATGACCTGTTGGGTCCAAATGTAGGGTTATCTGGCCTGTGCGGAAGGCCGCTAAACTGTGTTATTGTGATAGTTTCTAATTAGTATTGTGGACGCATCGAACACGTGTTGGTAAGGAGTTTTTGCCTATATTGAAGGATGCTACCTGTGTTATTGTAATGGGAATCTGGACCTGTACTGAAAGCCTCTAACCTGTGTTATTGTAATAGGGAGTGTCGGCCTGTATGGAAGGCCGCTAACCTGTGTTATTGTGTTATCCATTAGGTGAACCTTAAGCTACGTTTGTAAGCGTATGTGGACACGTTATATTGAAGAAATCTTGCTAAGGTATTATCCGCCTCGGCGATAATTAAGTGGAAGGAGTTTGTAACCTCGCCCCAATGTGAGGTCGCTTCCGTAATCCGTGCACCTCGTGCTTGTGTGTGAAGTATGGCTGCGCGTATCATCATCTTTCCGCGGTAATTCTAGTATGGAGGTGTTTGTGAAAAATATGGCTGGTGCCATGTTATGGAGTGTAACTAGTTGTTATACTATGGTATTCTCATCTTCTGTCGGTCGATACCTACTGTGTATACGATTATGCCGTATGTCTCTCGTTATTAGTAGATAATGTTTATACAGGTATTCTGTGAATGCAGGTAAGTCCTACGGAGCCTGTTTTAAAGGTAAGTGAATCTTCCGTCGGTCAACTAGTGGACCGTGCCTGGGTGCGCACTTTAGTGTGAAGATATGAGGTGGATATGCCTCTCGTTAAACTACTGTGTGATCTACAGTGTATGTATGGTCATTAACTAGAAGTAAATCTTTCCGCGATCTCACGCGTGGACTCCGGGTGAATATACGGAAGTACGCATGGCTATGTATGCGTGTGCCGGGGCACGTGCCTTACGGTGCACGGCTGTGTCTATACGAGCGTGAAAGATGCTGAGTCAATGTGATGCGTCGGCTGGTAGCATCCGGTTGGGTAGGAATGACCCAAGCTTGTTGCTTGTATGGAAACAGGTGTTCTTCAGAACATATAATCCTTACACTGGCAATTGCTATTTGCCCTACGTGTAATACAAGTATTCAATGGAAATAATACAATATACATATATAGCAATACACTATTAATTATTTAAGCATGGAACTTATAAGTAGGTAATGCCTGGGCAATGTGTGGGACTGGTACCGACACGTAGTCGTGAATATGGCCTACCAGATGCCACAGCGCGTTCGGCGCTTTTGCTCTTCGTATGGTCCTGGGTTCGATATGTCCCTGGGGACTGATGGAGATTTTGGGGACACGTTAGCCGCTACATGTGCAGCTAGCCTCGACATATCTTACTTTCTATGTATACCTATATATTATGTGTCTGAAAGGAAAAATGGCCCTGGAGTTTGGGTATGTGAGTTCCAATGTTAGGCCGTGAGCCGGTTTCTACCGTAAGGCGTACCGCTTTTGCCCTCGAATGGCTAATGCAATTTTGGCACCGGGAATCCACTCTGGGGATGTATCCGGTGTTCGGGGCGTTTGGAGGAGGGTGATTTTAGACTTAAGCCGTTTTGGCTCCTCTGCGGGTGTAAATGGGATTGGCCTGCTAATTAGTATGGCTTTACGGCGGACCTTAGGACCGTTGTTTGTCCGCAGATGCGGTAACGTTCTAGGGGGCAATGTAAGTGTGGAGATGGGGATGTGCGTACCGTAGGCTCATATGACGTGGTAACGTGTATTTTAAAGAGGCCTTGTGTTTACGGGCAACTGCTGAATAGCTCTAGCAAGAGCAAGTTGTTTTGCAATTATGTAGATAAGTATTGCTGTAATAGCGCCGTTCCATGCGATGGTCGCCGTCGTGGATGTGTCTATGTTATACCATGACGTGGGTACTGGTGGTACATGGAGGTACATGGTGGTTAAACGGGGTGTCCGTGACCGTGAATGTGGGGATGATTGTTGACCAATTGGTATTTAGTATGGCCGTTATATTATCATATATTATTGATGTATCGTGGAAATGCTCAAAGTCATGGATCAGCAAGAGTATTTGTTGCGTCCAGGTAACTGGTAAAGTGTGTGTGACGGCAAGTTCCTGCGTAATTTTGGTATCGCATGGAAACGTATGCGGGATTAGGGTGTCCTCGCCTTCCCTTATTCGGCAACTACATGGGAGTTGTATTTCAATAGCCCCTGGTGGTGCTGTGGTGAGGTAGTGCAAGATATTTTTTGTTTTTCTGGGCATTGAATATACATTTCGTGGGTGGGATTCGTGATCATGAACGTATCGATGTCAATCTGAGTGACCAGTGTACGTTGTAGCCCCTTGTCGCATTTATAGGCGCAAGATTCTAAAATCTTATTGGTTGGCGCATTATTATAAAGGTGTATTGCACAGGCGGGCTGAATAGTAGCCATTTCCTGAAATCTTGGGATATAGCATAAGGCGTTAATCGGGGTAATGTAATTCTGCAGTGAATTGCCTGTGATCACCCGGATATCCCGGTTATTGACCGCTATCAACGTGGGCTCGTGTGTTAACGTACAGGTGCTATCCAACCATTTGTACGGTATGGATACATATTGAAATAATTCCCATTGTGCGTCCTGTTCAATAATGGGAATGCTGATTTTAATGTGTATGCTATCGGCGGAGTAGATACATGAGCAGATAGGTTTTGTGTAATACATGCTAATGTGGTCCACCGGGGTGGCCAGCTGGTATTTATATTTTTGTAGTTTGTTTGCGAGTTTCGATAAATCCTCGTGGAGGGTAGTTGCATGTATGGTGTTTTGGGGAATTCTACGTTGTAGGCATAACATAATATCATGTTGCCGCTGCGTATACAAGATGGCATTGTAGATATTAGCATTTCCTATGGCCGTATGGACCGTGGATGTTAGTAAAATTTTGTGTGCATCCTCGTTCGCTTGTGTGATATTGGCTAGGGTTTTGAGTTGGTGTGCCATGGTAGTGATGGTGTTGTGCATGGCATGCGTCCAGTTGTTGAGTTTAATCGTCGTTTCTGTTAGGTCTTTATGGTTCGCGTGAATCATATCGCTGAGTTTATTAGTGTAGCTCGCGATTTGCTGGTCCGTCATATGCAACGTTTTGGTGTCCTTGCTTGCAGCGACACCGCAGCAATACTGTAAAAATTTCCAATAAATGCTAGTTCCCTCTTGGCCCTCCGCGGCGGGGGTGGTATTAGGTTAGGTATTGCCTGGAGTGGGGGTTTGTCCTCGCCGATGTGAAGTGAGTGATCTATGACCTCCCATATTAAGTGTAATTGGGATCTAAGGTCCAGGCTGTCTACGATGGGGGGTAGTGGGATGTGTTGTTGGCTTAATGGCATATTGTAAACGATGGGTATATTGCCCTGGTACACCGTTTGCCCGTATATAGGTTTCCAGTGCACTCCCGTCGTTATTTTAACTTTGGGTTCCGCTGGGGTTTGGCTCCGTGTGGCTATTCCGCTGGTAAGGATTATAATCATAAGGTATATTATACGCATCCACATGTTTGTTCCCTGGGGATGCATCCTCCCTTGTGTTATGTATTAACGGGGTGTGAATTCTCTATAGTGGTGTTAAATATTATTAATGTGCTATTGTCTCTGCCTCCGTGATGGTAGGGAGATCTATAGGCTATTTAAGGTGTGGGATTAGTGTCCCTCTCTGGGGGGAATCTCCCCTTACTCTATGGGTTAGGTGAATTGAATGTCACCGTCACTATCCTGCCTAGGGCACTGGGGATCGAATTGGACGGGTAATTAAATAATGTGGCCCATTTCTATCCTATGGGATGGGCGTAAATTCCTATGGGGTCGCAAATTGCTTGCTTCTATATAAGGGTGGCTTAGAAATGTTATACCTGCTGGGGCGGGCTTGGGTGGGTACTAAATACTACCCAATCTGTACTCTGAAAAAAATCTCAATTTTGAGTGGCGTGAGCTTGGCTAGTAAGAGGTTAATTTTGGGATCTTGACCGCAGGGCTACGTTGTTTGTAACCCTAGGGCGTTGTTCTAAAACAACGTCACGGTACCTAGCGCCTCCTCCAATTGTAGGAGACCTGAGTGGGGACCCTCTACAATGTAGTGTTCAGGGGGAGGAGAAAAGGGAATTTGGGGGAATGCTGGAGATTAGTGTGTAGGGAAAGGGGGCATTGAAGCAGTCCAAGAGCGTGGACGGGGCTCGAAAATAGAACTCCCAATTGTGTTGTCTGGTCTCGGAGTTAAGGGCTGCTTGGTGCGAGAGGTTCTGAGCAGCTGAGCGGCTGACACTTAGAATAATGCAAACGTGGGCGCGGCTCGCGCTAAGAGCGAGACAAGTGAAGAGTGACGTAGGCGCGTAGCTGACTACAGGCGCCACGGAGCAATTAATTAAGTGTTCCCTGAATCCTACCGGGGACGGGGGATGAAGGGTAGGATCATAACAATTAAGCAAATAAACTAGATGACCAGATACTTGTAAAAGGTATGGCTTCAATTGGTACTTCCAACTGGGAGTACTTCTAGAATTTGCAGAGCAGTTATTAAACCTGATGCTATCACAATTCAAACACTAAGGGGTGAAAGTGTGACTGTATGTGTGAGGAGTGTAGATCGCTTAGACACTTACCCTTCAGCGGAGCGGCGTTCTGCAGTGGTCTGGCACAAGGTGACACTGAGGCAGACTGACCCCGAGTTACCTCACCTCTACAGTTTTATAACCTTTTATTGGTGAGTGTGCATAATTGCACTTTTCACAGGATGTGAGGAGCTGGCCGGGGGTCGTTGAAGTCCAAGTTGCGGGGTCATTGAAGGTTGTTGCTATGAGATGTGTAGTGGAATTTCTATAAGGCGTTTATGTGGGGACGGATGTATTTGTAGATACTAGGGGATGAGGGTGCATCCTCCGGATGCAACAATATATATATATATATATACCGAACTTCCGCAAATATTGAAGGTTATCCAATACCGTATCGCAGTATTCATCTATTCTTCTACTGAATGAGAGTAGAGAGATGGTGACAGTTTAAAATAATACACTTTTCTTGAAGCCGACTCTACCTAGACGCGTGCACCTGACTGTACCTTGATTTTGGTTTTCTTGTGATATCTCGCGAACCCATGGTCCGATTTGGACATATGAGGTGTCGTAGGACTTAGGATGACGCTCCCTTTTCTATGAACCACTCGTTATATTTTTAAAACATGTTTGTTTTTGTTTTTGAAAGTAGGCTATATTTCCAAAACTAGTAATGATAGAACGTTGTGCTATGGCTCAAACAAAAGGTCTTTATTGAGCCCTTATGAGCTCATACTGGTGATATATTCTTAGGACATCTGGTAAATTGCTTCAACGATGTGTAGAACACACCTGAAAACTCGAGGAGACTTCCTCATGCATGAGACTTTTGACTTTGGAACTCTCATTTATAAATCCAGGAATGTTTTATTTAAACCAGGATATCATTTCGCTTACCATAAGAGTCCATAAGAAGTAATTTTGAATAATCAACATGATGGTTTAATACTAGATATGCAGATATGCGAAAATTATGTAAATAGTCGCTGCACGACTTATAAATTCTTTGGAGACCGGAACGTAGTTCCGTGGAAGATTTCTAGCACGTGTTGAGCTCGACTGAAGAGGACGTGTTGTCCTGTAGCTCTTACGAAGTGTCCTTTATATTTGTTCAACGAGGAAAATAGTATCCGAAACCACCATTTACTAAAATTGTGATCAAGTGCGCACAGTAGTCAGTGCTACGTTACATCGTTTAAGCAAAATTGAATTGCCGACGAATTTCATAAAGCTGTGAATTTTCTACTCATTTTTCTATCCAGCACGTGGTAAATCATTCATCGACACTACGCTGCTTGCAGTGACATTCTATGTCTTGGAAAATGAATTGCATTGTGACTGCACTATTTGTTAACTGCGTAAAAGTACGCCAAACTGCATAATATTAGTACAAGTTGTTCGTGTCACGAAATTGAACGCACGATTATGAAGATACATTGTGTTTAACAGTAATAGAGTCTGTGTGCCTGATACCATCCGAGTATCTTCTAAATTCAGTGGCAGACTGTGAAATGGGCAATTTTGTTACTCATTTCTTCCAGTGAAGTAGTAGCTGTGATTGTTTGAAAGCTGTGTAACATTAAATTCTGTGATTTCAATAATTGTTTCCAACGCTACAAGATGTGTAAGCCACACCACGTGTAACGCACTTCAACGTGTACCCATGAGGTGCATAATGGCTTTAAACCCTACCCATGTTGGAGACGTCCGAGGAATAGTACTGCCATAGCCTGAAAAATGATGGAGAAGATCTATCGGAAACCGAGGAAGAAGAGGAAAAGGTAGGATTGGAATAACCTGGAACGAATTGTTCAAATCCCTTCTATCCCAGAGGAGACGCTATACCCCTCAATTGTAAGGAAACATGAGGTGAATTACTGTAACACACAGTACGTCCTGTACTCTTTCATGTTAAGGTCTTAGATATGGCAGATTAATTGTAGTAACCGATTATTATAGCAACCACTAGGCAGGATTTATTATAGTGATAGCTTTGGTCACGAAATAGTTAGACACCCTATAACCGATTTTGATCGAGCTGGTGCATCTTCAATCACCTAAAATCACCTGCATAACCATGTGATAAAAATCTCCATTATTATGACTTAGCTTCGAGGAAACTTCAATGTTTCTTGTCAGCCTAGTGCTGAACTTATTAGGATGTCAGTGATCCACATGTAAATAATATTTGAACACCCTGTTGAAGCCCACACATTTTCAATTTTGAGTTTTGTTGCTCGTATCATTTGGTGAAATAGAAGATTTGATCACCACCTTTATGAAAATATATTCAGTTTATATTTGAGTAATAGCTCTGACGTTACGATATTCCAAGTAGGAATGAAATAATGTTAAATAGTAAGGTTATTCGACCGAGCGTTGAACCCCAAACTAATTCGTATCAGTTAAGACAGCAGGCGTTGTCAAAGTTATATTTATTTTGTGTCCAGGATAGACACGACTTTTCAATCAGCAGAAACTGTACATAGGAATGTGATAAGCATCTCTGTGAGATATCAAAGAAGTTAAGAGAGTAGGAATCTCTTCATTTGTGGACTATTTGCTGTACAGAACATTGTATATTTTCACGCAGCGCAGGACATTATAAAATAAGTGGGTTAGATTTAGTGTATTTTATTGGCCACATTCAGGATCACATTACAGGACTTTATACAATGTGAATCCGTGATGAATAACATAATGTATTTGGACTTGCTACAAGCGAGCAGTGTTGAGTGTGCTTTGCACAAGCGACGACTGCCAGTTTAGAGTGAGTGTTATCGCTCAAGGTCAATGCCAAACCAGCCGCATAACGGAACTTTTACCCATGATGCATAGTAATTCTTACAGTGAGACAGAGTGTTGATTATTTATCAGACGACCATTGACGTCACATTTTTCCGTACACGGAATGCAAAGAACTTTGTAAGGATTGTAACAGTAAGTCAGGTTATC
Organism: Meconema thalassinum; assembly: GCA_946902985.2. Taxonomy (NCBI): domain Eukaryota; kingdom Metazoa; phylum Arthropoda; class Insecta; order Orthoptera; family Tettigoniidae; genus Meconema; species Meconema thalassinum. The sequence continues at coordinate 187,390,050 of OX336393.1, forward strand.
AGCTGTGATGCTATTATAGGAATGACGAGTTACATCACATGTTGAGTCAGCTATTACGAGCGGACTACTTCCAGAGGGCAGATTAATATTTTCAGATTATGATGAAAGTTGATCCTTTGATAATTAATGACCAATTGCAATAATGTATAAGGCTAGTAAACGAAGTTATTATAGTGTCTAGAGGACACGTTGCAGGGAGATATGAGTCCTGCATGTATTATTGTGTATTCCGGCAGTATTTCTGAGCTAGTGCATGCCAGACTGACCGATGATTGTTCACGCGTGCCTGAGTTGCCGCGTAGTGTTGTTGTGGACGGAGCATTCTTAGCTCACGTTATTCTTGTGACTAGTGGAGTCACGTTGTCGTAAGTACTCCGAGTGAGGCTTACAATTGTATTCAGCCTTCATCTAATGGTCTTATCTACAAGCGACATTAAATCTAGTAGGGAACCTAAATACACTGCTAATATGTGAAATTAATCATATGGACTAACTACTTTAAAACAACGTGATAAATTGAAGGAGTAACCTAATGCATTTAATCTAGTACCTGTTCTTTCTGGTTCGCTTTCCGATGCATTCAACTGACCCATTTCTGTTTGGAAATGACTTCGAACCTAGCTGACACTATTTAGAATCGACGAAGAATTACTGGCACCATAAGTTCGTAACATGTGGGCCGCATTAATTCAAAGTGAAGTCAGTCGTAATGATGACTACGCATTCACCAACCTAATGTACATTCACTAGGTGACAATTAAGAGCAAACAGTTTCTTAATTTGTGTAAGAAGGTTTTAATAATAATAATATTGAGTGTGTGAATATTTATTTATGTGATTGCACCTGATATGTTCCTGCGTTCTGTAATATATTTGTGTTGTTATCAGATATTGTTTTTTTATTATAGCAAGGTTGCTATAACAGCTTTCGAAGTAAATTTTGAATAAGGACGCTTCTCGCCGTATTGTTGCTTTAAGACAGGATTTAGCTAGTGAATGTAAATGTTAAATGTTAATACGAAAGTGGTACTATCATAGCTTAGGCCCTTGTTTGCACTTGATGTTAATGTAATTCTGTTTAACTAATTCTGATTGTAATTGCTTAGGGACGATCTTACGTGCCACATTCCAAGCTTTGTTGTTGTTTCGATTTCTTGTAATAAAGGGCTGTCGAGAGAGCTAACTTAGACTTCAGTTAGGGCCTCGTCACTTTATTTATTTTTGGTTTATTAGCTTTGCGGACTAGCCGTTTTCAAACCCTCTGACTTAGGATAGGGGTTTGAGTTTTCTGAATAAATGACTCACGAATTTTACTTAAGCGTGGATGTTAATATTTCTTAGTTTTGTGTGTTGAGGGTGTGCTTCTTTGGGCGTCGTTGACTTATTTCCGTATGAAAGACCTGATCCCTAGGGACCACGGAGTCTCGTGCCGGCGCTAGCCCTACAGAAGTGCATCCGATCCTCTCAGGGCATGGTTTCGAAGTATGGGGTTGTCCGGAATACCATCTGTCGGTTGGTGGTACCCCGGCAATCTCCTCTGACGGGCACATACCCCTATTCTCTTCTTGGCGCCCAATCTTGAGGGTTGATTCCAGTGCACGGAAGCCTTCAGTTTTCGTTTTTGAGAGGATCATAATAACATACTTTAAAGGCAAATTGACTGCACTGGGATGAACTCAGAGGTCGTACTGCAGATCAATTATCCGCATGGCATTCATTAAATGTTAGCCTGTGGTGTGAAGCATAATTATATGGTAAATTCAAGTTAGGACTTTGACTTTGCTTATGCTTCATCTGAAGTAAATGTAACTTGTTGCTTTTGCTTGCTGTTGCTGTTGTTGTTGTTGTTTATGTAAGGTAAATACATTAAAGTAGGGAAATACAGCGGTATTCGTAGCATTTATTTATGAAATTCAAGCTTTCTGCCATATCATTTTCCTATTATTTTGTGGTAGATTATACTATTTTTAAGACGCCTCGTTCTTTCTCATACTTGTATTTTTGTGAGGGATGAGGCGACACTTCGTCGCGTGCTGGATGGGATGATGGCGAATATTAACGCATCATTGGAGAAAATCAGAGGTGACATTGGCGGAGTTAGGGGAGACTTAACCCAGGTCACAGAGGGCTTAGAAACAATGATACATTAGAAGCTAATACTGCAGCTATATGCAATAGTAACGCTACACTTATAGCAAACACTGCAACTTTAAACCAAGTTAGGGGTGTTGTAGAAGCTAACACTGCGACTGTAAACGAAGTCAGAGCCGATGTTAATCAAGTTAGGGCTGGCATCGAAACTAACAGCGCTGAGGCTAACGCAAACTTATTGGCAGGTTTAGCAGCTGTTAGGGTCGACATGCTTAGACACCAACAGAATGCTAACACAAGGTTAGACATACTGTCAGGGGACCTTAACGATATCTGAAATGAACTGAGACAGACTATGGAAGTAGTCAAGGCCGATATGAAGGCAGACTTGAACACCAGCAAAGTAGAATTGAATGCGTGCCTAGACAAATTGCGAGAGACTATTAATCAAGCTAGAACACAACTAGATGATAGAGTAGCAGCCGTCGAGGGACAAATTCAGGAATATAATGAGTTTGTGGAAACAGACCGTAAGGAGGTCCTAACCGTAAATACTGGACAGAAACTTATGAGAGGAGTTTCCGTCGCAGTACATAATAATATAAAAGGAATACCAGGAGACATGGACAGATTTCGTCGTGAACTCAAAGCTAATTCCGAAACAGTCACTAATTTAACAAGAACCGTTGAAGATCTCCAATCTTAGATCCATTCGAACGAGGAGGAATTGGGAATAGACATTAGCATTATAAAAGGTGACATAACTGAGCATAAGGCTAACTTTGACGCTCATATGTCCAATATGAAAGGTGATGTAGATTTTCTACGCAAGCGTATTGAAGAAGTCTCTATCGATGAACGATTAAAATCTAGCCAGGATGTTCGCAAGACCGTCGCCGAAGTCGACAGTGTACTTCGTGGGAAAATCGAGCGGTTAGAACTGCAGGTTAACAATTTAGCAACTTCAACCGGCCCGTTAACCACACCTGACATTGAGCAATTAGAGCAGCGACTATTATAACGTGAAGCGCAACCGAAACCAATGCAGCTCATCTCAATTTACAAACTGCAACACCAACGAGCGAGCCTATGAACACTCTGCAGACGGAACAACCCGCAACACATAACTTCAACGCACCTTTGTTTACACCAATGCACAATCCTCATCAAATGCACAATCCTCATAAAAACAGCAATGTTATGATAATTCGAACGAGGGAGTAGCAACCCGCTCACTTTTCTGATCACGGAGCAGGCATCACTCCGGTGGAATGCTGCCTACATGGCACGATGGTAATACCTGAGAGGGAGCTCAGGGTCATCGAACGTCTGCTTGATGGACAAGCTAGTACGTGGTTATAGCTTTTAGATACTCCTTCAGAGGATATCAAGATTTCCGAGAAGTGCTGTTGAGAACATATTGGTCCAGCGATATTCAGCAGGCAATTACAGCGGAAATGTACACGAAGAAGTACAGCTCAACCCAACCAACGCGTTACGCAAAATATTTCGCCATGAAACTGGCCAAATTTCGCTGCTTACAACCACCGTTGTCAGAACCGGAATTGATCAGTACGATCACAAGACAGTACCCAACCGATATACAAAGAGTTCTTATCGCGGCAGGTGCTACTATATTTCTTGCTTGCTACCAACTCTTAAGGAGGTTAGATTCAAGCAATGAACAGTTTACGATTCATAGACCCAGAGGGGAAACCAGACATGTGAACTTAACCACAGTTGACAAGGTGTGTCAGACGACTAAACTAGATCCGAAGATAAACACACCTTACCAGAGGAATGATACAGGTCCTGATCACCGACAATGGAATAGGCGACCATACGATAGATCACGACAACCTGACAATAGGAGTTATTGGGGGCGTCGGTTTGAAAATCGTAATGATGAGAATCGTCGACAGGAACGCGATCGACGAGATAACAACAATAATACACCTCGAAACCAGCAAACTGGACAACTACGCCGTGATTATCGCTATAGCGGCGGGTATCGAAGAGATCGCGATCCCCGTTATCAAATCGATCGAGACTGGCGAGGTCGAACAAGAGAAAGTTCAGAATACATTCAGCAGCTGAGAATCAAACGAGATAGGGGAAAGGAACAAGACCAAACACCGAGGGAGCAGAAGAATACCCCGAAGGTGAAATTTGGGGTCGTGATATATCAATTGAATGGCTGCCTATGATTGACTAGTTAAAGTGATTTAACTTCTCACCGCCAGATAGCTCTAGCGTAAGAACTGGAACGTCAAGTCAGCAAAAACATAACTTAAATGCAGTGCCTTTTGAAGAATACTGATACTATTTCACTCCATATGGACAGAACTTCCTAAGTAGTATGCTGAGCTTCTATGCCCAAGATGGCGGGTTCAAACCCGTAGTACTCCTCGCTTCCAAGCTCTGTGAACTTGAGGAGTGAGGTGACGTGGGAGGCAGGAAGAGAAGGGCCTGTCAATAGCCCGCCGTGTTATCTGAATTTCCTGTCTATTCCAATACCGCTAACACTGCTCAAACTGTTGTTTCTAAAGCCTACCCGGCGTTCTCAGATTCTTTTTATCATAATTAAACAGTTTTAAGTGCAAGAGATTTTATTATAGCCCACATGCTTCCATCATGGATTACAAAGAATACTACTCTTTCAAAGAATACATACAAAGAGTACTAACAAAAAAAACAAAGGATAGCTGTTGCATCAAGGAACATACTTACAATATGATATCCCGATATCCAACATACTCCCACCTTCGAGTCAAGACTAAATTCTCAACGACTCGAACTAAAACAACAATTCAGAACACAGTACATGAATAACAATATTAACAAAAAATAACAATCAGTCAATCAAATCACAATCACTTTTGGAATCTAGCTGGCAGCTGTACTTTTCGTCCACATCTAGTTTGCACAAGTCCAACTACCTCCTCACTATCTTCCACACTCTTTTGTACAGTTGTCTCAGTTCCACCACTCTTGACAAGTTCATTGCCTGTTTGAATCTCCCCTGCACAGATTTCCAAAGGATATAGTCTTTGAACTGGTCGAAAGAGGACCCCTGAAGCCGTCTTCAATTTCACCAAGCGAACTTCTCCGTCGCATCCTGGAATAAGCTGTTCCACCACAGCTAAAGGCCAATCGATTCTCTTCTGGTTGTCGGCTCCAACAAGAACAACTTCTCCCAGTAACAACTTGTGACTCTTCTTTTGAGCAGCTAAGGCCAACTGACCTAGATACTCATTCCTAAATCGTTGTCGAAAGCTGTCTCTTAACCTCTGACGATTTCTGCTCCTTCTGTTAAGGTTGTCAGAATCCATCACATCACAGTCTGGTACTCCCATTTCTTTGGTATCTAACAGAAACATATTAGGTGTGATAGGGGCTAAGTCTGTACTATCGTCTGACACATATGTCAGCGGTCTAGAGTTCATCACAACTTCGCAGTCACATACGACTGTCTCCAACTCCTCATAGGTCAGTGAGCTTTACCAAAAGTTTTCCTTAACAGTTGCTTCAGGAGCCTTATAAGGCGCTCCCACCATCCTCCCCACCATGCTGCTGTGGGAGGATTGAATCGCCAGTCAATCTGATGAACAGTGCTATATTTTGAAATCTTGTCCCAGTCTAGCTGACTGAAAGCATTGTTTGTCCCAACAAAATTTCCACCATTGTCTGTATATACAATTGAAGGTCTACCCCGCCGAGCCACAAATCTTCTGAAAGTTCGTAGAAATGAATCCATGGACAACGATGAGGTCAACTCCAGGTGAACTGCGCGGTAAACTGCACACGTATATAGACATATCCATACTTTGTGATTGTCTCTTAAATACAAAGGCCCTGCTAAATCGATACCTGTGGTCTCGAAAGCAACTGCATCCCGCACTCGTGGTTCAGGCAGAGCTGGTGTATTTGCGGATATACCTCTCGCCTCATACCTCCGACAGATAATGCAATTAGTCAAAATGGCTCGAATAGCTTCCCTTCCCTTTAGAATCCAGAATTTTCCCCTCAAATGGCTTAGGAGACCTTGCACTCCTACATGGCAAGATTTGACATGTGCTCCGAGCACTAGCTTCTCAACTACAGGATGTTTGGAAGGTAACACTGCTGGCATCCTGAAGTACTCCAAATCACTTCTTTCGGTGATCCTCGTCTTCAATCGAATGACTCCATCGACATCCATAAAGGGGCACAACGTAGAAAGTTTCTCATCTGTGACTCCCCTAAAAGTCTCCCTTTGCACCAATCGTATGAGATACTTCTCTGCTACGTTGAATTCCTTCTGTTGTAGCTCACTTTGACCCGCTACACATTTCTTTCTACATGAATTACTGAACCGCAGTATCCAACCAATGACCCTTACAACTTTCTCATAATCATTGGAGAAATTGTAGAACTGACCCACATCGCTCTCGTTGCATAGAAGTGCCGAGGTGATAGCTTTCCTACTCTCCAGCCTTACCATTTCTTCATCTGGTTCTGGTGCTTCTGAAGGCCACTCTCCCTGTGGCAGCTTCAGCCATGGTGGCCCCTCCCACCATTTAGACTCCAGCAATTGTTCAGCAGAGCATCCACGACTAGGAAGATCAGCAGGATTCATATTGCCTGGTACGTGCCTCCAAGCTTCCTTCGCTGTCAGACGCTTGATCTCTTGAACCCTGTTCCATACAAAGACTCCCCAATGATCTTCCCGCTGTATCCATGTGAGGACAGTAGTCGAGTCAGTCCAGAAGAAGAAATCTGGATGTAGTTCTTCAAATTCTTTCTTCAAAGATGCCATTAACCTAGCTCCAATGGTTGCAGCTAACAATTCTAGCCTTGGAATAGTCATTCCTTTGAGCGGTGACACTCTAGACTTTGCCTGTATCAGCTGTACATGTACACAAGAATTGTATTCCAAGCGTAAGAACACTGTTGTGGCATATGCAAGCTTACTGTCATCACAAAAGGTATGAACCGAGCACCTTATTACACTATCGCTAACTCCCATGACACAGCGTGGTATCTTCACATCTTCAAGAGCAGGAAGTTCTTGTAACCATAATAAGAATGCATTTCTCACAATATCTGGAACTTCTTCATCCCATCCCCTTTCATGGCCCAACACTGCTGTAACAAAAGCTTTGGACATAGCGAAACAGGGCACGTGAAGCCAATAGGATCAAACACTCGCTGTGCTATTGACAATATAGTTCTTCGAGTGATGGCCTTAATGTCCATAGGCTTGTAGCCACTCACAGCTAGAGTATCGAATTTTCTGTCCCAAATAAGGCCTAGAACAGGAGTAGCTGTCTTACTTTCTAGGTTAGAATCTGAATATTCCCAACCTCTCAAGTCAAATTTAGCTTCTGCCAGTATGCTTATTGCTTCTTCTTGAAAACGGTGCAAGTCCTCAGTAGATTGTAAACTGGTTACACAGTTATCCACGTAAAAACTCTTTTTTAGCTTCTCGATGGTAGCTATAGAATACCTCCCATTTCCCATACGTTCAAGACGTTTCAAATGTAAATTGATCACTGCACCCAACAAGAACGGGCTGCTAGTCACTCCAAACACAACACGTGTATGGCGGAATATTTTCAACTCTCCCTCAATGTCAACCCACAAAAACCTGAGGAAGTCCCGGTCCTCTTCACATAAGCTGATTTGCAAGAATGCTTTCTTGATGTCTGCTATTACTCCAATTTGGTGGAGCCTAAAACGAAGAAGTAATGTAGGTATCATTTCAATTAGATTAATGCCCTTTTCTAAACACTGGTTCAGCGATGGAGAGCCACGCTCTCTAGACGAAGCATCGAAAACAGGTCGAACTCGCGTTGTACTGTTTTTTTTTAAATGGGTCGATGAGGTAAATAGTGGCCTTCATCCCACTGTGACACAGGTACTTCTTCAATGATTCCTTCTTGTGTCCAGTCCTTCAGAACTTCATCATATATTTCTTTGGAATCACTTTCTTTCAGCTTCTTGATGGTGTGTTCCATTCTTCTTTTCCCCAAATTGAAATTTCTTGGAACTGGTGGGTGTCCTTCAATCCATGGCAACCTCACTTCATAGCGTCCCTCTTCATTTGTCCTAACAGTATCCATAAAGTAATCATGTGTTGCCTGTTCCCTCTCTTCCCTATTCTTCCTTTCACCTGGATCTTGAATACCGAGTGCATCCAGCTCCCAAAGTTTGCTTACAGATTCGGTATGAACAAGCATTGAAAGTGCTGTCATAGAATTGGAAGATTTGGGCCCCTTTATTTTTCCTGTGACAATCCATCCCAGATAAGTCTCAATTGCAACAAGCCCACATTGTAAAATCTCCCTTCTGCCAGTGAGAAGTTTTCCATATATATCTGCTCCCACCAAAACTTCAACTGGTTTATCTTCATCGAAGAGCTGTATACCTTTTTCAGTAGTTTCAGTCAACCATGGCCCAGGCTCAATGACAGGGATGCGAGAACAAATGTTTTCTTCATCCAGTGCTTCGAAATTACAAGCATAGGTCCCCTTGAGACTTTTTAACCTAACCTTGTAACAAAGATGTGGTTTTGGATTAGACACCTTACCCCCAAACAAACCATGGATCAGTGTCTCTTCACCGATGGGCTCATATCCCATACACTGAGCAGTGTCCTTCCTAATATAGGAACGTTGCGAGCCTGGGTCCATGAGGACACGGACTTGTTTTTCTTGCTCTCCTCTAATGGTCACCATGAGTGTTTGTAAAAATACCTGACTACAGTTCACATTTGATAGAGAATTCTCAACAGTTCCCCCTTCTTTTGGAGTTTGCTGCCTGTGACTTCTGGGACACATAACTGGGACATGCTTACCCTCACAAATAATACATTTTAACAGTGTTTTACATTTTCTACTAATGTGACCAATCTTAAGACAAGAAAAGCAACAGTTCCTTCTTTTTAAAATGTTCCTCTTGTCATCCAGCTCCATTTTCTGGGCCTTAAAACAAGCATCGCTTGAGTGATTACCTTCACAAAAAACGCACACTTTTTGGTTTGGCTTAAAATTGACAAGGCCAGCTGCAGTTGGAACATTAGTACCGGTGTTATGACGGTTTGATTCTGCTCCTAATGTTTTCATGCTACCCTTGGAGTGGCTTCCTATCTTGAAGCCTTGGACTGCCATACAAATTCGTTCCTCATTTTCAACCTCGCATTTCAAGAAATTCATGAGGCTATCAAGTCTGGTTTTACCATCAGTTTGAGCCGAACTGGTGTTGTAGCTTCTCTGCCAAGCTCTCAAAACTTCTTCAGTGAGACATGACTCAACAAGTGGAAATAGCATTGCAGCATATTTATCTGTAGCTACTCCTAAAGTTTCCAAAGCCCTTAACTGTGTCTCGATTTTATCATATAGGGAGGAAAGACTGACTTGATTATGCTTCGAATTCATCGCTAGAGTCAGTTTGAGCAATTCCCTGACATAGAACTCTACCAAAATGTCTTCACGACCAAACCTGCATGCATTTTCGCAGCCCCTAAACTAAGGAATCAACCAACACCCAAGTACACGGGGCTACATGACCACGATGTCGCAGCCCCTAAACTAAGAAACCAACCAACACCCAAGTACACGTGACTACATGACCACGATGTCGCAGCCCCTATACTAAGGAACCAACCAACACCCAAGTACACGGGGCTACATGGCCACGATGTCGCAGCCCCTAATCTAAGGAACCAACACACATCCAAGTACACGAAGCTACATGACCACGATGTCGTAGCCCCTAAACTAAGGAAACATCCAACATTCAAGTACACGTGGCTACATGGCCACGATGTCGCAGCCCCTAAACTTAGAAACCAACCAACACCCAAGTACACGGGGCTACATGGCCACGATATCGCAGCCCCTAAACTAAGGAACCATCCAACACCCAAGTACACAGGGTTACATGTCCACGATGTCGCGAAGCCTCCAAAAGGGTCGACAACAACAATGTGTACGTAGGAAAACTATGTGTTGAACAAACGGAGTCAAACTACATAATTTGTCATAGTGACTAGCACTCTTTGCACCCGCGGAGAACCGGGTTCGATTGAGGGTCTGAGGGCTGTAGCGGGATTCAGCCAACCTCGTGAAACAGAAGTGGGTTAGATTCACACCTCAGCCATCATATGAGGTTTTTCGTTATTTCCCTTTTCTACACCAGGCAAATGCCTGGATGGTACCTAAATTAAGACCTCGGCCTCCTCCTTCACGTATCGTACAAATACACACACTAGTACAACTATCACAATGACACAGGCGCGGATCTAGAGTTTGGCTTGGGGGGAGAGGTCAGAGAATTGAAATTACAAAAATGGTATCACTAAAAACGCAATCACAAAATAACCAAACGTACAAACCAGACCAATTTTTTGCAAGCTGCATGGATAGAAATTTGATGCGTTTAGCGCACCAAAAATATTCGTACAAATTGCAACGGCGTGTTTTGCGACTTTTACATCAAGCTTCGAGAAAAGTATCAAGGTACTGTACGTTACAGTTTCGGCAAGTTGAGTTGGTACCGACAAAGGGAGAAACTCACAGCTTAAATTGCCAACCAAGCTTGCAGTTTGGACGACGGCAAAAATTCTTGGTGCGAAAAAAGCCCCAAATTCCTATCCGTGCATTGCTGCACATTCAACAAAACCACCTAAGCACACAGCACATCTACACAGAACTCATAAATTGTATAACATCTGCATCTAACAACTCAGCAATACCAAGAAGTAAGAAGGGACGACGCGATAAGCTAAAAGACAGTACCAAACGACTAATCGAGGAAAGGGAAACATTGAAAGCACAAGCTGTAGATAACAACCAGAAAAAGTTAGAGTACGGGCAGCTTAATAAGCACACAAAAAGGGAAATTAGAAAGGACATTCGAGACCACAACACAGAAATCATCAGAATGTACGCAGAAGATTCAAAATCAGTAAGAAAGATGAGAAAAGAACTAGCACCAGACAAACAGTGGATACTTGGAGTGAAAGACAAAAGAGGTAAAAGACAAGCAACAAGGATGGATATAACGAAACAGGCCACAGACTTCTACAGAGAGCTGTACTCCAGTACACACCAAAGAAGAGACTCAGACCAAAGTGATAAGGGGCTGGAGGCACTACACGACGAAGAAATTCCTCCCATCATGACCAGTGAAGTCAGAGCAGCAGCAAAGGAGGCGAAAAATGAGAAATGCCCCGGAGAGGATGCCATCTACAACGAATATCTGAAAATGTGTGGTGAGGATCTCATAGAAGTGATAACAAGGCTATTCAACATAATACTTGAAACAGAAGAAATTCCAACAGAATGGAAACAGAGCGTTATTTTTCTGCTTCACAAGAAAGGCGCTAAAGATGACATTAATAACTACAGACCAATCAGTTTAATGGCCAGTCTCTACAAACTTTTCACGAAAATCATGACTAGAAGGATGTCTAAACTACTAGATGAAAACCAGGCAGTGGAACAAGCCTGTTTTAGGACAGGCTTTAGCACAATTGACCACCTGCAAGCAATGAACCAGCTCTTGGAAAAAACGCAGGAATTTAATCTCGAACTATACATTGCATTCGTAGACTATAACAAAGCCTTCGATTCTGTGGAACATAGTTGTGTGCTAGAGGCATTGAGAAGCCAAGGCATACAAAAGAGATATATCAGACTACTGGAAAAGCTCTACGAAGGCTGCCAAGCGAGGGTAAGAACGGAGAGGGATGGTGCGAACATCAACTTAGAGAGAGGCGTGAAACAAGGCAACACCCTCTCACCAAAGTTGTTCACATGCCTACTGGAGAACCAATTTAGGAAGTTGGAATGGGACAACAAATACGGCATCGAAATAAACGGGGAAAGGCTGACACACTTACGGTTCGCAGACGATATTGCACTGCTAGCAAAATTGGCAACAGACTTGGAACAAATGCTAGCGGACCTGGACACTGTCAGAAAAGAAGTAGGTCTATCTATGAACTCCCTAAAAACAAAACTGATGACCAACTCACTGGAAGTACAAATCGTCATCAATGGCAAACCACTAGCGTACACACAGGAATACGTCTATCTTGGACAAAACCTGTCATTTGACTGCTCCCAGGAGAAAGAAATCAATAGACGAGTTGGACAAGCATGGAAGAAGTTCTGGTCCTTAAAATTTATATTGATGGACAAATCTCAGAAAATAAGTATAAAGTCAGAAGAGCTAGAAAAGTGTGTAATACCGGTACTGCTATACGGCTGTCAAACCTGGGCTTTAACAGAGAAGCAAAGGCAAACAATCCAGGTATGTCAATGTAAAATGGAACGGAAGATCCTTCAAGTTTCCTTGAGGGACAGATTACGAAACGAGGAGATAAGAAGAAGAACTGCCATGAAAGATGCTATGACAACAGCTGACAGGCTAAAATGGAAGTGGGGAGGCCACGTGGCCAGAATGAAAGACGATCGATGGACACACAAGCTAACGGTATGGGACCCCAGGACAGGAAGAAGGAACGTGGGTAGACAGAGGACCCGCTGGGATGACTCAATCGTAAGGAAGACAGGCAAACACTGGACGAGGATAGCAAGGGAGAGACAAGAATGGAGACGTATGGAACTATAAGAAGGGAAGAGAAGGGGAGCTTCAACAACGAAAGATGCTGGTTGGTAGACAGCACACCTATGCCATGAAAGATACACTTCTGCAACCTGTTACAAGCCAAACAACGCACGTAAAGCGAAGTGAAATGTAGTGTTAGTGCAGTGAACTACAGTGAAGTGTAGCAAGTGGAGTAAAAAACTTGTACACAACTCCTTAGGACTTGCTCGCCTAACGATTTTAAACCAGAGCACGTCCCTGTTCGCAGGAGGCCTTTGCCCTTATGGGATTATCTAGGCTATATTTATTTATTATTTATTTATTTATTTATTTATTTATTTATTTATACATCGTGATATCACTATAAACATCGATTCGGTTAATCACAAGGTTTGCTAAACAAAATAGACGAGTTGATTTTGTTATATAAATAATCGTTTTTATATAAGAGGTATGAAGTTATAAATATGTACAGTTGTAACAGAACATAATAATTCCAATAAAGATATTTTAGTATTGAATAAAATGAAAAAAAAAACCAACAACCTGTTTTTCAGTTAAAATTCGTTAAGTTTTATTAGTCTGGTTATTGTGTTTTCATTTTTTGAGTTTGCAAAAAAGGTCACCGTTGGGGGGGGGGGGGTCATGAGCCCCGTGACCCCCCCTCCCCCCCCCTTGAATCCGCGCCGCTTAAACCCTGCTTTGCTAAGGGTGGTTTACGGTTAAGCGATCTTAAATACGACTGCTTAAGGCTGGGTGTTGCACCAACTCGACTCGTACTTCGCTTAGGTGAACTGAGTTTACGGTGGGAGTCAAAGATCTTCGTTGCGTGAGTAATGCTCCCTGCAGCAAAGAATACGTAGTCTTACCGTTATGCCAACATAATCCCAGCCGTGCTGAATTACTTGCGTAGCGATCATATGCGTCGCCTCCGTAGCTTAGCGGTCACCATGGTTAGCTGCCGCCCCGGAGGTCCTGGGTTCGATTCCCGGCTCTGCCACGAAATTTGAAAAGTGGTATGAGGACTGGAACGGGGTCTACTCAGCCTCGGGTGGTCCAAATGAGTAGAGGGGGTTCGATTCCCACCTCAGCCATCCTCGAAGTGGTTTTCCGTGGTTTCCCACTTCGTATTCGGGCAAATGCCGGGATGGTATTGTACCCGTAATCCACGTGGTCTTACCTGTTGAAATCCGATGGGAAAGCTGGATCGTAGATTCTGGAAGTTCCCGGCTGAAATAACCAATAAAGGTCTACCAACTAGGATCATCCAGGGATTAGGATACGTCGATATTAAAGAATGCGATACGAAGATGCCAGTGGTATGTATATTCCAATGAAACGAAGCTCTTAAAAGAACTCGAACAAGAAACTCTAAAAGAAAACGAAATTATCTCGGGCGTTAATTTTAAGCAAACTCAAGAAAAAACCACCCACTGGTCCTCCTAACGCACTCCCTTTTCTAATAGAAAACACCAGTCGTTCAAAGATTTTTTTTTAAAATTAAATTCAGTTTATTAACTGGCAGATGGTGTATGTCTGTCAATTAGACAAAAATGAAGAAAGCTTCTCTAAATCAAATGACGAAAATAGTTTCAATAAACGCCTATAATAAGGCCCCATCTTACTGCTCTAAATCGCAGTATTTAAATATCTCATTCATCGAACACATTACATGAAAAATACAATATTAAATTATGCACTGATGCTATACCCTTATTAAAAATTTATACATATCTTACATTTTATACACAGATTATATCCTTAGTTAGGATTTTGTTATTATCGCTGCCCATTTCCATTTAATTCGACAAGTATATCTCAAGGTTATAATTCTCTTAATTTGTTGCATTCAACAATCAATTAAGATAATCGAATAGTGTTACAAGTTAGAAGATAGTTTATTAACTATCCAGATGCTTCAATGAATGCAGTATATATTTGTTAAAATCACTGAAATATCAAATGTATTATATTGCATGAATTAATTAAAGTTATTCGAAAAGTGGCTGTGTCACTTAAATATGTGTGTCACGATATAAGCAATCCATCTCCGGCAAATCTTAATAGGCAAGAATAAAAACGTAGGGTTACTTGAATTAATACTGGCATTTAAGAGAAACATTCGTGATTCCAATTCACGTTCACAACAACTTCCTATTCAAATTAGTGATAGCTCAAAAGCTAATTTCACTCTTACAAAACGAAATGACTACGTTAATGTCTTCACATAAGACTTCGAGTACATTATACAATATTAATGTTGATCATCCAATGATGTCAAATATTCGCTTCATTAGCACAATAAATTCGTATTCATTAAATTGCAATACAATAATTCAGCTTTCCAAAGCTGTCAAGATTTTTTCCCAAACGTAATTAAACTCAAAACCATTCAATAATTACTCTGAAGGTATCAAGCCTTATCGTAGACGAATATAGAAGTGTCACAGAGTACCTCTTTCCCAACTTCACTCAACAAGTTGCAACAATTTATTAGATAAGTTGTATTATCTACTTCCATAAATTATCGTCATTTAAGTCTATGACAAATTCTGTTATACTTGTTTGAACTGTTAATTTAGTTCACTATTCCTATATATAGATATGTATAATTATTTCCATAACAACTTATATATTAAAAAATCGTAGATAGACACTAGTAAAATAGTCGGTTCAGTTTCGCCTATCCAAACTCGAAAAACGGCTTAACTACTCAGAAGAAAACACGTGAGATTTACACCATGGAAAGGAGTCTATTATCGTATCAATAGATACACGCAAACCATTAAATCAAACGATGATCCAGCCAAGGGCCTACCAAAAACGAATTAAAATAACACAAGCTGAAGACTGAACGAACTAAAGTTTCAGTTAAAAAAAATCTCTAATCTAAAAGAAATATGAAAGTAGGCTACAAATGCCTCGACAATCAATTCACAATTGTTCTCGCTGGACGATTTCTACGATTCCATACCCATAGAAAATAATGATGAAAATGAACTATCATTTCTAAAAGAAAGAAATGTCTACTAGAATGTCATAAGTCCAAACGAAGAATATCACTGAAATATATTTGTAATAGTTCAAGTGCACGTGTGTGTGGCCATCTTCTTCCTAATCGCTATTCTTATACAAAAATATCGTCGTCTTGGTCCTAATTATGCTGCAGATGTCTTCCCAACAAAATTCAATGCTTGGTTTTATTTCCAAAATTTTCATAAAAAAACACAAGTAATGCTCTAAATAGCATTACGTTTACTGTTAACTACAAAATAAATTACACTCTCCGACATAAATGATACAAGGAACCAAATCTAGTCTTCGAATGAATTTCATACTATTTAATAAAATATTGGTGAAAAGTGACGAACTAAAAGTGACAAAGTCTACTGTCTACAAGAAAGAAAAGTTTTCCAGCTACATTGGGCGATGTTCATTTTGAGATTGAAGAAAGTAAAGGAATATACATTCCTTTCAGGAACTGGACCCTCATCCCTGAGTAGTCCATGGCTGGAGCTGTAAGTCGTCGAACCAACTTCCTCCTAACTCGAAAACCACTGTCTACGAAACGGAGTTCCTACATATTACTTGTACAAGGCTCCCTCGACGTTATCAGTAAAGTAGTTTCGTTCATTTGGAGTTGTTTCTTCATTCTCATGTACTTCAAAACCACTGGATCAGAACGAACGCCTACAATCGTTTCTTTTTCTTCATTGTAGTATTTATAAGGTTGTCATTCCAAATGATCAATCCTGCCTCTGCATTGCATTCCTGTACTATCTGCTTAGCCCAACATTGCTACAGCAGCTAGATTCTCACAATAAAGTCCAGTCGTATTGTTCTTGATAATACTAATGCTTTCCTGCATTTCAACCATATATGTAGTAGATTTCCTCATCGTGGAGTTTGTACTGACGAGTACATGCAATAACTAAGCTCACTCGCATATATCTATTTTCTGGGTTATGCCAAACACGCCAGAAATACGAACAACCGCATGTTGCTATGAAGCAATTCGCCTGTTCGCTCCGCGCCGTGATTAGAGTACACTCGTACGACTGCGTGTTTAACGAAACTTTTCTTACAGAGCCGATAGCACGTTCACTCCGTGTGTCACAAAACTCAAGTGTCTGTGATTTCATAACTGCTCGCAGACACGCCACAGCTGGCAGTCTACCCATGATACATCTCTCCTTGTATCGAGGTTGACAATCGAACTCTGTCGATTATCATCTTATATATGCATCAGACAGTTGTAGAAATAAGTTAGTGAGCATGTCCTGTCCACGTGATCAAGAGCATGGCGGGATTGCCTATCTATCTCCTAAGTGAATGACGAGTGTATTGCTCCTCAAGCCTGCAGCCAAATTAATGCCAAACAATAATTTCAAAATACGTCTCGCTGTCGTATCAGGGTTCAAGTATACAGCAATATACTGGCTCATCCTCCTCCCAACCTGGCTAATAAAAGTGTGCAAATACTTTTATTACACCATTCTAGGTATTCGTTAATGAACAGTATTTTGTGTTTTATTCCACTCTCTTAAAATACTTTCTGAGGTCCTTCGCATTGAATTTTCCTATTTCCTCGTTCGTGTGGATGTCTAGGACTTGGTAACTATTATTCCCGTACACTCTGCCTACCTTGTAGGGGCCAATGTACAGGCTACTGAACTTCATGTATATCTTCCTCGCTGCATCTGTTTTAGTGGATTTACGTACGAGAACTAAGTCATTAGTTTCTAGAGGCGGATTGTAGCGATTTCCTTCATTTCTTTTCTGTCTTTATCCCGCCGCATCCATCAGGCTTTCTCGGGCATTATCCACCCTTTCCTGCTCTGACGGTTCAGCATCTTTAGTTAAGAATTGTGTTATTTCATCCCAAGCTCTTTCTGGCTTTCTGTTATGATGAACTAACACTGGAATATCTCTCAGGCTTTCATGATATGTCGTATTTAGGCATGTCTCCATCAGAGGTACATATTTTACCCAGCTAGGATGATCTTGAGGGCAGTATAAACGTTCAAACTTGGCAACCTCTGACATTAGACGTTCCGAACTGTTGGACTCAGGATATCTGATGCTGGAGAACACGTGACGTATTCCAAATCTCTCCATAGCGACTTTGAATTCATGGGCAGTAAATTGTGATCCATTATCTGAAAGAATCGTTTCTGGTCTTCCAGCTTTTGTGAATACACTCTTAACTAAGCGACTTATAGCTTGCGCTGCTGTTGCGTTCTGCAAGGGGTCTAGGGTGACGAATTTCGAAAACACATCCACGGTAACAAGTAGAAATTGGTTACCCCTGGCACCTTTTGGACAAGGGCCAAACAGGTCACAAGCCATTAATTCACGTGGTCTATAGGGGATAATTGCTCTCGGCTCCTCCTTAGATAATGCCGAAGTATATTTGCTCCTCTGGCAACTGTCACATGACCTAATAACCCTCGCAACGGACTGACGCAACTTAGACCAATAGAACGTCTCCTGAAGCTTTTTCATGGTCTTATCCAGGCCACCATGGCCGATACTATTGTGTAACCAGATCAAAGGTACAGTCAATTTGGGAGGCACCACTATTCTAAGTTTGTTCTTGTGCTTGTCCACAAATTTACAAACAACTTCTCCACAAAGAGCGAATCTGTCAGAACATCTCCTAGTTGCCTGAAAATACTCATCGGAGTCATCCATGTGGCCCTTTAAATATCTGTATATGTTCCTTATTGGAGTGTATCTCTTCTGTGACACAGCTAATTTGCGTAGCTTTTCAAGGGTTGCCTCATCTCCCTCCTACAATTGTACCAAGTTTACTGCTAATTTATTAGAGGGGTTTCTCGAAAGAGCATCAGCAAGAAGGTTGTCCTTGCCTGGCTGATGTCTGATGGTGGCGTTAAACTGCTGTATAAACAACGTCCATCTCGTCAGACGATCGGAAGGCAAATCGGACTGAAGCATGAACTGCAGAGCTCTGTGATCTGTAATTATTACAATCTGATGACCTAGAAGTATTTTTTCCACTTCTACAAAGCTGAGACGAAGGCCAGAGCCTCAAGCTCTGTAGTGAAATAATTCTCCTCATGAGGCTTTAATTTCCTGCTCTGAAAATCAATGTAGTGCGTATTCCCCTGTTCATCCTTTTGATACAGGACCGCACTTAAACCTACTCTGGAAGCGTCAGATTTAATATAAAAAGTGCGGCTGAATTCCGGATACTCTAACTTAATGCATTCCTTCAGCATAGTCTTCGCATTCTCGAAGGCCTGCTCAGTTAAGTCCGTCCACTTCCACCGATTATTTTTCTTCAGCAGTTCATATAACGGTGCCATGGTCACTGAGTATCCTGGGCAGTGACTACTCAAAAATGGGCACATCCAAAGGAATTGGCGTAGGTGCTTGATTCTTTTTGGTCTAGGGAATTTTGCAATTTCCTCAATCTTCTTAAGATTGGGATTATAACCGTATTGATCTATAGTGTGGCCTAGGAAATTTATACGTTCCTTCATGAAGTGACATTTATCGTAGTTGACCTTAATATTGGCCTATCGAAGCTCTAGGAACAACTTTCTAAGTTCTTTCAGATGTTCTTGAACATTAACTGAAGCGATGATGAGATCGTCAATGTAGCACGTAACGCTGCGTTTGACTTCATCAGAAAGCTTACTGTCGAGAGCCCTAATGAGCGCTGGACCGCTATTTATCATACCGAACGGTACACGACAGAACACGAAGGTTGTTTGGTCAAACAGAAACCCTGTGTACTGCCTGCTGTCCTCGGCAAGTTCTACTTGATAGACGGATGCTGTTAAATCGAGTACGCTGAAACATGCCTAGTCTTTAAATTTCCGTAACAAATCTCTGATTTTGGGAGGTCGGTCCATTTCTAAAAATATCCGGGAATTTATTTTCCTAGCGTCTAAACATAGACGAAGCTCACCATTGCTTTTCTTTACCACCGTAATAGGGTTTAAGTAGGAAGAGGCTTGTTTCTTAATGATTCCCTCTGCTTCCATTCTCTTAATGATCTCCCTGACCTCTTCATAATATTTATCCGGAATGGGATACAGTTTGGCCCGGTATGGAGTGTCATCGTTTAATCTAATCTGATACTTGAAGTTTTTAATTAGGCCTGGCTTATCATCGAAGATATCAGTAAACTCCTCGATCAAGTCTTTGAATTCTTTTTCTATTTCTGTAAATCCCTCGACGTAAAGTGCATAATGCTCTCTTTCTTGCTCGGTCTGGTTTATTATATTTTCTAAAACTTCTTCCCTGATCAAATTTTCCACATCCTCATTGGAATCAATATCTTCAGGTACTATCTTCCTAATAGTTTTCTCTGGGAACCTGATAATTCTCCTGTCCATGTCAATGGTGATTCTGGCACGGGTAATAAAATCAATCCCTAGGATTATTTCGAAGTTGATATTTTTGAGCACCACAAAAATATGTTCAAAACATCTTTCATTTATACTGAACTTCATCTGGACTTGTAATTTACATTTCATCGACTTATCCTGAAATAGTCCTCTAACTTTGATCGATGAAGCTGGCAACGTGGTAAATTGTTGTTCCTTTTCTAATTTCAAAAAGCAATCTTCCTTTTCTTCGTACAACAAATCTTCGTCCGTGACCTCATAAACATCTTGTATAATTATGTCAAATGGAGACGGCTGGCTGTTTAATCCTTCCGTGATTTCGTAATTGGCGGTTTTTCTTTTCTTGTGAACCCCTTTCATTGTCACTAGTGTGATGGCTAGTGTTAGGTTCTGGCTCACTTTCTGTGTCCCTTCGATCCTTCCTTTCTTCACGCCTATCCCTGTCCTTTCTAGACTGTTATTTATCTTCCTGGTTATGATAGTTCTTGTCTCGGTAGTTTTTGTATCTGGCAAACCTTTGTTGACCTCTGTTCTGTTGCTGATACTGGCCTTGTCTATCCCTATTATCGTAGTATCGGTTATTGTTCTGATAACCTCGATACCTGTTGTTCCTAGGTTGGTATTGTTCCCTTTCCTGATTTCCATTCATATACCTGTCATTCCTATTTCTACCTCCGTAAGGTTTATATCTTTCTTGATTACGATCTGTTTGGTTAGGACTATCCCGGTCTCGGTCATATCTCTGTTGGTAGTTTCCATATGGTCGCTGGTTGTTTCTATCTTCAAACCTTCGACTATACGTTCTACTGTTCCTCATCGGACCTTCCCATCTAGATTCTGTCCTATTTGACCTTTCTGTTTGTTGAGTTTGATCAACAACTACCGCGTTCACGGTCTTAGTTTCCGTCCTTCCGCTTTTGACTGTGGTAGGCGACATAGAAGTATGGTCGAGCCTACGCAGCAAGTCGTCCATTGCCGCTAAATCCTCTACGCCTGATGAGATTAAATTCCTTCTAACTTCCACCGGTAACTGGCGTGAAATTGTCTCGAGAATTTCCTCCTGTCTCAGTGGGGGTTGAAGATATCTAAGGCGGGCTAACTGAGATGTGAAGAATTCAGAGTAACTGGTGGGTCCTGTACTACTATACTTCCTTGAATATACTTCCGCCCTCACTGCGTGTTGTATCTCTATCGACCAGAATCTTTTAATAAATGCTTCCGAAAACTGTTCGAAGTTATCGAAAGTGTATCGGAAAGCGCGAAACCAATTTAGCGGTGCAACTGCCAGATGCTTCTCAACAATCCGCAGTTCTCTGTCCCGTGTAACATGATGTTCCGCAAAATGATCCTGTAGATTTCTAATGAATTCTATGGGAGTTAAGCCCTCCGTATTAAAAAAAAATCTTAATTTTCTCCTCGTAATTCCTCACTATCATGACATTAGATCTGTCATTAGGCGTTGATGTCCTAAAATCTCTGGGATTTATTTCTGATGTAGCCTCTTTCGGTATCTCTGATCTAGCCTGACTCTGTTCTGTTTCACGTGCCTTATTCAACCTCGCTAAATAGTTTCTAGCTGGAGTGGTGGTATCCATCCTGTCCCTTAAATAGTGTACCGTTCCTTCCCCATCAGAATTTATAGGTTTCCCCAACGCGTCCAATTGTGACTTGATTTCCTCTCTTAATTTATTTATGTCTATGTGATCCTTTAAACTGAACGTTTGCAACTCTTGTCTAATCTCGTTTAATTCCGATGTTTTCTTTTCACGCTCTGAGTTTAGATCTATCTTAACTTGGTTTACTTTCAGAATACGCCTTTAATCTGCGTTTCTAAATCCTCCCTAAGAACAGTGACGCTTTCGACCTGCATAGTCTGTACTGAATCGATTCGTTTATCAGTGTCTTTTCTAGCCTGGGACATATCTTGGTTAAGTCTTATTTCCGTTCTGTTAATCTTTAATTCAAAATCTGACTTAATACTTTTAATGACGTCTTCATTTATTTTTGTGATTTCCCCCCTTAAGATGGTCACTTGATCGTTAACAATAGCCTTGAGATCGATCTCTATATCCTTTCTCAAGACCTTGTTGTGTTCTTCAACCTTTTCCTTAAGTTGGGCCATATCACCCTCTAATTTGGCTAGAGTTTCTTGCGTTGTAATTGCTTCGTTTGAAAACTGCAATTGCAATGCATCCAAGCTATTTTTCTTTTCTTTTTGGTTACTGTCTAGTTCCGATTTAATATTTCTAACATCCTCCTTTATGGTAGAAATACTAGATCGTATACCAGTTACAATGTCTTCTGTTAGGTTAATTTTAGCCTGAGTGGCATCTATCTTTTTCTCAGTCGAATCTATTTTATTTTCAGTTGAATTTATTTTGTCCTGCATTGCAGTTATATCAACTTGAGCTGCATCTAATTTGCCTTCAGTTGAATCTAATTTATTTTCAGTGCTTATGGCTCTTACTTCTAATGATGCAACATTAGATCAAACATGGCTAACTTCTACATTAATATTACTAATATCAAGTTGAACAAGCCTGACATCGGCCGTCACACTGTCGATGCCCGTCTCTATATCATCTATCTTTTCTTTTATATCTTTAGTTTTAGCTGAAATCTTGCGATTACTATCTTGAAGATATTTGAGGGACAAGTGCATTTGACTAATCTCTGCCTTCAAATTCTCCCCTACAGATTCCTGAACTAATTCAGTATTCTTATTGACAATGGCGTTGATATTGTCAAAACTAGTTTGGCAATTACTCCTGATCTCAGCTAATTCATTGGTGTGACTGCCCATCTTCTCCTGTATTGCCGTCAACATATTGGCAATGTCCTCATTTGACACAGCTGTCATGATAAATACAATATGGAAAACACAGGAATGCAATACATAAATAGCAGAATTGACACATTTAGAATGACCCTTTTCACCAATACAAGCATTGTATTTCGTTTTGCTTCTAAACTTATTATTTAAATTAAGTCTATAAGAAAACAGGAGGAATGCAACGACGGTGATTTATATGAGAAACGGTTTAAAATAAAGTTGAGATGCTGAATTATTTATTTTATTATTAAAGAAATTGATTCTATCATTACAGATGATCTACAAATAATCATCGCCGGTGACTAACACGAAATGGCCGACAAGCATGGAGTGAAAAAATGGCCCCGTGTCATGTCCCATCTGACCACGTTGATCCATAAAAAATTCCTAGAAATGTCTTTTATGATCATGTCGTAATCAATCAAATTACATTTTACTAGGCACACACAAAACAAATAAATTTAAGCAATAGCGATAATTCTATCTGTATGCCAGGTAGATTGAGTAAACTCATCTTCACGTTTTGAAGAATCGTGAATTCCCAACGAATTCGACGTGTATAATCGTAGCAGTGCCAAAGAAAATTTTGCTAACGACTACATCGTTCGAACACTGCTAAACTCAATAACCTCATAAAAATGGATTCTCACACGTGGGTTTAGCATTGGAGAACTCGAGAATGCCAATTCGAAAGCCCCATAGGTTGGGACGCCATATATAGATGTACCCGTAATCCACGTGGTCTTACCTGTTGAAATCCGATGGAAAAGCTGGATCGTAGATTCTGGAAGTTCCCGGCTGAAATAACCCCTAAAAGCCTACCAACTAGGATCAACCGGGGATTAGGATACGTCGATATTAAAGAATACGATACGAAGATGCCAGTGGTGTATATATTCCAATGAAACGAAGCTCTTAAAAGAACTCGAACAAGAGACTCTAAAAGAAAATGAAATTATCTCGGGCGTTAATTTTAAGCAAACTCAAGAAAAAACCTCCCACTGGTCCTCCTAACGCACTCCCTTTTCTAATAGAAAACACCAGTCGTTCAAAGATTTTTTTAAAAATTAAATTCAGTTTATTAACTTGCAGATGGTGTATGTCTGCCAATTAGACAAAAATGAAGAAAGCTTCTCTAAATCAAATGACGAAAATAGTTTCAATAAACGCCTATAATAAGGCCCCATCTTACTGCTCTAAATCGCAGTATTTAAATATCTCATTCATCGAACACATTACATGAAAAATACAATATTAAATTATGCACTGATGCTATACCCTTATTAAAAATGTATACATATCTTACATTTTATATACAGATTATATCCTTAGTTAGGATTTTGTTATTATCGCTGCCCATTTCCATTTAATTCGACAAGTTTATCTCAAGGTTATAATTCTCTTAATTTGTTGCATTCAACAACCAATTAAGATAATCGAATAGTGTTACAAGTTAGAAGATAGTTTATTAACTATCCAGATGCTTCAATGAATGCAGTATATTTTTGTTAAAATCACTGAAATATCAAATGTATTATATTGCATGAATTAATTAAAGTTATTCGAAAAGTGGCTGTGTCACTTAAATATATGTGTCACGATATAAGCAATCCATCTCCGGCAAATCTTAATAGGCAAGAATAAAAACGTAGGGTTACTTGAATTAATACTGGCATTTAAGAGAAACATTCGTGATTCCAATTCACGTTCACAACAACTTCCTATTCAAATTAGTGATAGCTCAAAAGCTAATTTCACTCTTACAAAACGAAATGACTACGTTAATGTCTTCACATAAGACTTCGAGTACATTATACAATATTAATGTTGATCATCCAATGATGTCAAATATTCGCTTCATTAGCACAATAAATTCGTATTCATTAAATTGCAATACATTAATTCAGCTTTCCAAAGCTGTCAAGAATTTTTCCCAAACGTAATTAAACTCAAAACCTTTCAATAATTACTCTGAAGGTATCACGCCTTATCGTAGACGAATATAGAAGTGTCACAGAGTACCTCTTTCCCAACTTCACTCAACAAGTTGCAACAATTTATTAGATAAGTTGTATTATCTACTTCCATAAATTATCGTCATTTAAGTCTATGACAAATTCTGTTATACTTGTTTGAACTGTTAATTTAGTTCACTATTCCTATATATATATGTATAATTATTTCCATAACAACTTATATATAAAAAAATCGTAGATAGACACTAGTAAAATAGTCGGTTCAGTTTCGCCTATCCAAACTCGAAAAACGGCTTAACTACTCAGAAGAAAACACGTGAGATTTACACCATGGAAAGGAGTCTATTATCGTATCAATAGATACACGCAAACCATTAAATCAAACGATGATCTAGCCAAGAGCCTACCACAAACGAATTAAAATAACACAAGCTGAAGACTGAACGAACTAAAGTTTCAGTTAAAAAAAATCTCTAATCTAAAAGAAATATGAAAGTAGGCTACAAATGCCTCGACAATCAATTCACAATTGTTCTCGCTGGACGATTTCTACGATTCCATACCCATGGAAAATAATGATGAAAATGAACTATCATTTCTAAGAGAAAGAAATGTCTACTAGAATGTCATAAGTCCAAACGAAGAATATCATTGAAATATTTTTGTAATAGTTCAAGTGCACGTGTGTGTGGCCATCTTCTTCCTAATCGCTATTCTTATACAAAAATATCGTCGTCTTGGTCCTAATTATGCTGCAGATGTCTTCCCAACAAAATTCAATGCTTGGTTTTATTTCCAAAATTTTCATAAAAAAAAACACAAGTAATGCTCTAAATAGCATTACGTTTACTGTTAACTACAAAATAAATTACACTCTCCGACATAAATGATACAAGGAACCAAATCTAGTCTTCGAATGAATTTCATACTATTTAATAAAATATTGGTGAAAAGTGACGAACTAAAAGTGACAAAGTCTACTGTCTACAAGAAAGAAAAGTTTTCCAGCTACATTGGGCGATGTTCATTTTGAGATTGAAGAAAGTAAAGGAATATACATTCCTTTCAGGAACTGGACCCTCATCCCTGAGTAGTCCATGGCTGGAGCTGTAAGTCGTCGAACCAACTTCCTCCTAACTCGAAAACCACTGTCTACGAAACGGAGTTCCTACATATTACTTGTACAAGGCTCCCTCGACGTTATCAGTAAAGTAGTTTCGTTCATTTGGAGTTGTTTCTTCATTCTCATGTACTTCAAAACCACTGGATCAGAACGAACGCCTACAATCGTTTCTTTTTCTTCATTGTAGTATTTATAAGGTTGTCATTCCAAATGATCAATCCTGCCTCTGCATTGCATTCCTGTACTATCTGCTTAGCCCAACATTGCTACAGCAGCTAGATTCTCACAATAAAGTCCAGTCGTATTGTTCTTGATAATACTAATGCTTTCCTGCATTTCAACCATATATGTAGTAGATTTCCTCATCGTGGAGTTTGTACTGACGAGTACATGCAATAACTAAGCTCACTCGCATATATCTATTTTCTGGGTTATGCCAAACACGCCAGAAATACGAACAACCGCATGTTGCTATGAAGCAATTCGCCTGTTCGCTCCGCGCCGTGATTAGAGTACACTCGTACGACTGCGTGTTTAACGAAACTTTTCTTACAGAGCCGATAGCACGTTCACTCCGTGTGTCACAAAACTCAAGTGTCTGTGATTTCATAACTGCTCGCAGACACGCCACAGCTGGCAGTCTACCCATGATACATCTCTCCTTGTATCGAGGTTGACAATCGAACTCTGTCGATTATCATCTTATATATGCATCTGACAGTTGTAGAAATAAGTTAGTGAGCATGTCCTGTCCACGTGATCAAGAGCATGGCGGGATTGCCTATCTATCTCCTAAGTGAATGACGAGTGTATTGCTCCTCAAGCCTGCAGCCAAATTAATGCCAAACAATAATTTCAAAATACGTCTCGCTGTCGTATCAGGGTTCAAGTATACAGCAAAATACTGGCTCAGTACCTACTGTAAGGCCACGGCCGCCTCCTTTCCTCTTCCTAGCCTATCCATCCCAATCTTCCCCTCCCTTCCCATCCCTCATGAGGCCCCTGTTCGCTTTGCAGGTGAGGCCGCCTGGGCGAAGTGCTGATCACACCTCCCCAGTTGTATCCATCCGCCCAGATGTTCCAAGCTCCAGGACACTGCCCATAGAGGCGGTAGTGGTGAGTTCCCTCGCTGAGTCCGGGGGCAATCACCAACCTAGAGGGTAAATTGACTAAATAAAAAAAACGATCATATACAATATAAGGAAAGAATGACAACTTAAGTATCTAGGGAGCTATTTGAACTCTATTATTGTATTCGCATCATACATATAATATGAAATAATTTCGGCAGTATTGATCCTCCGAGATTGATTTTGTTTGTTATGTTGGTCACGGTTATCATTTGTTTCTAGTCGTCGCAATAATTTTCCACGACTACAGCTGTTCTACTACTAGTTGTAGAAAGAATTGCCTACTGTGTTTGCGAGACGTGAGCATCAGCTGTAGTAGACGCTGGGAAAACCGTTGTTGAAATATAATGCAGTGTATTTTCCTTATCATTACGGTAGCCTACTTCCTGAACATGTTATTGACTACACCCCACATTGAGGAGGTCGCATCTTGCGAAGGTTATGTTTTCTTACTTGGTTTTCATTATATCGCTTGTTTATAAATACGCATATATTATAGCATTAAGCACATATAGTGCGTATTTTCTAATGATATATATATATATACATATACAGTATGTATACGAATGACACAGCATGTTGTATTGCAAGCATCCACAATAGGCTAGTTCGTCATTGGCTAAGGATCTCTACATCCGTCCCTGGGCTAATATTTAGTTTAACAACCAAAAATGTACATTGCGTTACTGCCAATATAAAGAAGAGTATTTCATTTTACGTTGTCAAAAGCTATGATATCTGTAGTACAAGCTACCGCGATTTTATTAGGAACGTGAAGGAAATCCCTGCGGCAACGCGTTGAAAGAATGTTATACGTATATATTTAATTTGCATCGCAAAATCCACACTATGTATGCTTTATATTATAACGATTGAGTAATTATAAAACAATAAATGTCAAACAAAAATATTCCTTCCCGCTGGTAATCGAACCCCTGCACTCTGGGCGGGAGTCTGTAATGTTATCCACTAAACCACAGATGACGATATATGTTACACCTTTATCAACAGGTATAGATACTAATGCTTAGCAAATGAGCACACGGAAGAAAATATCTCTTCAGTGTATTGTGCCGTCATTATAAACCATTTAATAATATTTTTTTAATTATTTCGTAGTCGCCTCCGTAGCGTAGCGGTCAGCACGGTTAGCTGCCGCCCCGGAGGTCCTGGGTTCGATTCCCGGCTCTGCCACGAAATTTGAAAAGTGGTATGAGGACTGGAACGGGGTCTACTCAGCCTCGGGTGGCCCAAATGAGTAGAGAGGGTTCGATTCCCACCTCAGCCACCCTCGAAGTGGTTTTCCGTGGTTTCCCACTTCGTCTTCGGGCAAATGCCGGGATGGTACCTACTGTAAGGCCACGGCCGCCTCCTTCCCTCTTCCTAGCCTATCCATCCCAATCTTCCATCCTCTCCCCTCCCTCATGAGGCCCCTGTTCGCTTTGCAGGTGAGGCCGCCTGGGCGAAGTGCTGATCACACCTCCCCAGTTGTATCCATCCCGACCAGATGTTCCCAGCTCCAGGACACTGCCCATAGAGGCGGTAGTGGTGAGTTCCCTCGCTGGGTCCGTGGGAACCACCAACCTAGAGGGTAAAATTGACTAAATAAAAAAAAAATTCGTTCACTACATTATATAACAACACCTCCAACCTACTGAGATATGGATCAGACACAATGGGGCCGGCCGCCATTTTGGCGTATGAGTGAACGGATTAAACCATCCTTAAGTCTTAAACCACCGAGTACGGCCGCTCAACCTAAGCCTAGTTTAAGCCATTGCTTGTGGTCTGGTGCAACGGGCCACATCCTTGAGGATAGTTTAAACCACCCTTAGTTCGTTAAGCGGAGCTGGAGAAACCGGCCCTTAGGCTATTAAATCTATGTCTGAAGGTATGGGTATATTTACAATATGTACACTTATTTAGTTGCGGTATTAGATGAGGTAATGCAAGTCGTCAATAATTGTTAGTTGTAGTCTATGTGAAGTTTTGTTCGGATGCCCGAGGTTTAAGTAGCGGCGCTCGCAGTGTCCATCCTGAATGTTGTTTATTTAGAAGACAGCAATTACACCCACTAGTTGTCGCAATAACACAGGTTATCGAACAAGTACTTACGTAGGCGAAGCTGATAACAATGATATTCCTAGTCTGTGTGGAAAGCTGATACCGTACAGAAATATGAATTAACTAGCGGACCCGTGCGAGAACTTACGCATGTGTATAAACCACCCGCCTGGCTTTACTGTTATGCGGGCTTCTACAGGGTGATTCTTTTTCTGGAGCGGGACGGGCAACCGGCTGCCGGGCGCGCGCACCTTCCGCCAACCAACCGAGTTCGCATCGCGGATTGTGCGCAGGTGGAAACCGTAACAAAGAACATTAATTAATGGTAAATTCACCAGCAAATCATGACTAAAGAACTTACCTTTTAACAGAAGATGCTGAAAATGTTCTCCTTCAACTGACAGACAGGCGTTGTACCGTGTAAATAAATTAGCGTTTACACGTTGTAACTACCTTCTGTTGTGAGGGGTATCTGCTTAGGTATATTATTCTCCAGCTTCACTAGAGTACGGGTAATTGATCAGTACACTTTGAATGTTAAATTAACCTACAATTGAACAACAAACGGGCTTAGGTCCGTGCTTCGATTAATTACGGTAAACATGCAAGGGGGAGGGGGGGATGCAGGAGTAGTGACATAATGTAACGATGTCTGTCTGTCAGCTGGAGGAGAACATTATTAGTATCTTTGTGAAAAGATAAGTTCTAACCTTTGACTGGTGACGTGAGGTCATCCCGATTCCCAAGAAATAAAAGAACATCTCTGCTTCTTTAATTAAATCTTGCAGCTGTTGTTTATGCTACCTTCTTATCTGTGCGCTGACACTACACACTCTCGTTGATGAAAGTTTAGTGACTTAATGGACTTTAATGACCCTGGCACCTCCGCCTCGTGCAACCCCGCGGCCCGAGCTTGGTTGGCAGGCGGAAGGTGCGCGCGCCCTTCAGCAGGCCGCCGATCCCACTCCAGCAAAAGAATCTCACTGGATAAATATGTTTATTTGTTTAAACGAACTTTTTAAACAAATTGACGATTTAAGAAATCAGAGAGCAATTCATCACTGCTGTTGGTTGAATAATGGGTTGTGTGCGCCCCATGTGTACTGACTACCCACCCGGCTCTAGTGCTATGCGGGCTGTACGCAACACAGTTCTGCCAGGGGCTATCGTCTTGTTTATTTGTTTAAAAAGGACTTTAAAAACAAATAAATATATTTCCGTTGACTTTTCAAGAAATGCAAGATTTTTCCTGTACTAGCCTATTAAACGATTTGGGAGATTTTGGTACAAACCACACCTTGTAACTCCCTTTGGTTCAGGTGCTTGAGTTTTGTGGAACATACATCTTGGCGTATCTCTACTTAGTATAAAACAAAGTCCCCTATTTGTGTTTGTTACGGGTAAACTCGAGAACCACTGGATGGATTTTGATGCGGTTTCCACCATTCTGTAAAGGATATCTCGAGGATTATTTGTGTAGAAAATAATTTATTTATGATCAAAGGAAGCAGAGCAGTAACGATTTCAGTGGAAAAGTCGAAAAAAACTGGCGTCCGAGCGCTTTGTAAGATTACGCTGGGCAAACCGTTAAAAATATCTCAATACTATGAGTGTAAGAATTGTTCAGCATGAAAAGTTCTACAAAAAAAGTCCGCGAGATCATATGTCTATCTTCAATACATCGCCCACTATGAGTGTTTTATGTTAGCTTAATAGTTTACTCTTTGATTTTTCTTCCTTTATTTACGTTCTTTCTTTAGCTTCCCTTTTTCGTAAACACTAACGGAGAAGTTTTTGTTCCCTGTTTTCTCTGTGAACACTCTTATATTTTTGAAAGTTTGTTGCAGATCGCTATTCTCTTGTTGTGTATGATTCCTCTACAGCACTCCACGTGGCAACCCGTTGAGGCCTTGGATCCAGTCGTTCCAAGAACTGGTTCT
This sequence comes from Meconema thalassinum, assembly GCA_946902985.2. Classification (NCBI taxonomy): domain Eukaryota; kingdom Metazoa; phylum Arthropoda; class Insecta; order Orthoptera; family Tettigoniidae; genus Meconema; species Meconema thalassinum. The sequence continues at coordinate 187,421,182 of OX336393.1, forward strand.
ACAAAAAGCAAGCAGATGGCATCATTGTCGATCTCTACATGCTCCATAAAGACTCCAACTTCGCTTTAGTTAATAATCATTATGTATAATTTGTTTTTTGTATGTTGGCTACATTTGGTATCCCCACTTTGTTTTTCCCTCCCTTCCCGTCTTTTCCTGCGTTCGTTTGTACGCTCGTTTCGACTGCCCACTCATCTTCGTGTGCTTCGGTGTGACAGTTCGGCCCTCTTCCTAGGAGGTGCTCACCTTCTTTAACCATGTGTTAATATTCAAATCTATGGCATGTTTTAAAAGCAAGTTTTAACGGCTGGCCGGAAACTTCATCAACATACCTACAATGCCAAGATACAGTAAGTACACATCTAAGTACTTTTAAACCAAATTTTATGGGTTTTACGTCTATTTGAAGGCTTAAAATGAATACTTTCGGCAGAATTTGAATTTTCTCATACTTGTGCAATCTTCTAACTGCCCAACGGAGGAAATATCCTTGCTTTGCTAAGCTTATTGGAGCTCGCCGTTAATCAGTTATGAAAGCTTCCTAACACATCTTTGTCAAAAAGGGGGATACTTTCTTTCCGACGTGGGATTTATGCTGAACTTATAGCATTTTGCAAACCAAGCTTTCTTCTTCGTGGGACGATTCTACTGAATCTTGAACCTGTACAAAGTTATTCTCTAACTTCGTAGTGGGACTCCGCTTTTTGCCCCATTTTATGTTACCTTCAACTTGTGAAAATTCAAATCAAACAATAGAGTTTGTATATTGAAAAACTATACCAGCTACCACCTCAAAACTCTATAACGTCAAATTACTGCTAACTTTCAACTCAGTACAAACTACATAAACTGCAGTTGTGACAATCTACTAATGCTCAACAAAAACTTTCAGTGCTACACGGACAGTATTCGTTTAACGATCTTCCGCGTCGCGTATCGTGTGGAAAATGAAATAAAGTTGGCCAGACTTTGGACCCCATATTTCCTCTATCCCCATTTTTCTACTAACAATTTAGAATAATTTAAATAATTTTCTTGTATTTATTTCTATAACTCTTAGCCTATTAATAGGCACCCTCCCATTTTTGTATGTAACATCTAAATCATTTCTGCATAAATAATCCAGGTGGTTATAAATCCAGCCTTTAATTTTATTTCCTTCTTCCTGCTGCATTCATGAATTTCAGATTGTAACTTTATATTTGTCTAAAGCTTTTGCCGCTTTATTATAAAAGCTGGTGGAGTTTGCCCCAGAAAACTCCAACTCATAGAGGGAGAACAGCAACAAGCATTAGCTTGGATTCAATATCATTAGGGTGAAGCAATAAGACTGAACTATGCGTTAATATAAGGGGCTGAAGGATTTCACAATTAAACATAATAGATAACAAATATGCAATTTATTAATATACTGTTTAAGCAAACAAAACATCAATTAATAATCACTGAAGAAAATACTTGAGCTTCTTATTGAAAAGTTCATGGCAAAGATCAACTTTGTCTTCTTAAAATAGAAGAGGCAATAAAAATGTTCTATAAATGAGTGCTAAAAAACTTATCTTTGGCGACACTTTAGTGGAGGATATATCCGGAGTTAATCATCCCTCAAGCGAAGAAATGTATACAAACACATTCACGTATGAACATTTGTCTGTCCCAGTAGGCAACCCACTCCACACATTTGAGAGGTATCACTGCTGTTGTTGTGCACTGGAGAGATTGGAGTATGTTTACAAACTTGGTTGGTCCTGGCTGACCACGGCGCGTAGCAACTACTGTTGACATTCCTTCCTTGTGCCTTTCCTCACTGCGAGATAGTGCACCTTGAAGATTATTATTATTAGTCGTAGATGATGACTCTCACTGCGGTACTTGAAAAGTCTTGGCGAGAATATTTGAAGATTATTGGTCTCAGAGTGGTGACCAAAAAGCAGATTGTCACATGTTGACAGTAGAATGTTGGCCGTACAGTAAACCCGAAGAATAGCGGCCCAGAGTGGCCCGTAGAGTCGTGGCCGAAGAATGGATGAAGAGTGGCACCACAGTGGCCCGTAAAGTCGTGGCCGAAGAATGGATGAAGAGTGGCACGTCACCCAGAAGATGACTCGAGGTTTTATAGCGGCGAAAACCCGCCGGGGAGGGCAGCTGGCCAAAAACACCGCTGCTATTGGTTGGCCAAGGAAATGACGTCACGAGCTCGTGGCGACAGCCGGCAAGCAGCAGACAGGCTCAGTGTAGTCGATGTAGTGATGTGTTGCGGAAGCCTTAAACACTAGGTGAGTAACTATAATATCTATGAATTAGGTGATTAATAACAAGGTTATGCATGTAGTTTAAGCAATTAATGCATTTCCAAAGAAATAATTATCATTCGGGGATCTCGGTAACAAGAAACAAATTTGACCGACAAATGGGCCAAGCTAAACACTGAAAGTATCACGAAAAGTGATCATGCTCCGAGAACTCCGAATGAAAACAAACAAAAGAATCAGTCAAAACAAACATGGATAACAGACGAGGAGAAACTAAGACTCGAAAGGCAAAACACAGATAGCAGAGATAGGTCTAGTGTAAAGACCTTTATTAGTTAAAACATCAACAACTCTGACGCGTTTATCACGGCCAAAAGTGGCAGTGAATAACTCTGCCTGGTTCCACACGAGAGGCGGAGATGGGTCTCGAAGGAGAACCATGTCCCCCACTCGTACATCTGGTTGAGGAAGCCGCCACTTCTCACGCCTATTTAGCAAGCTGAGATATTGTAACTTCCATCGGCGCCAAAAAGAACAGCGCAAAGATTCTACTTTTCTCCAAAAGATAGGTAGGCTAGGATCACAGCGTCGAACCATCAAAGGCGGAGTAGCAGCAAGCGAACAGCCAATCAGGAAGTGACTGGGTGTCAAAGGTAAAAGATCCTTAGGATCGTTTGAAAGAGGAGTCAGAGGTCTGGAATTTACGATACCTTCGACTTGAATAATTAAAGAGTTGAATTCCTCATAAGAAAGTATGGTAGGACCAAGAGTTTTCTTAAGCTGTCTTTTAGTAAGTTTGATGCAGGACTCCCATCGGACCCAATGATGGGGAGCATAAGGCGGGGTGAAATGCCATTTAAACCCTTTAGAATAGGAAAAGTTGGAAATTTTTTCTTTAGCAGAAGGGGAGCTTAACACTTTTTTCCAGAGATCAGAAGCACTTAAAAAAATGTTTGCATTATCTGAAAAGACTTCAGATGGAACACCCCTTCTAGCAGCAAATCTAGAAAAGGCGGCCAAAAAATAAGATACAGATGCGTTCGTAACCAACTCGAGGTGGATGGCTCCCGTCACCATACATACAAATAACGAGATGTAAAGTTTACCTAAGATTTTGCGCTTAGATGAAGAGGGATTGGTCTGATATACGTAAGGACCGGCGTAATCGATCCCAGTAAGAGCGAAGGGCTTACTAAGTTCTGAACGAAATGGAGGTAAATTACCCATAATCTGCGTGGCGGGGCGTGGTTTAACCTTAAAGCAAGGTATGCACTTTTTAACAACAGAAGAAACTTCATGAACGCCATTAATGACCCAGTAGAGTTCACGAATTAGACAGAGCAAGGTGCGAGTGCCAGCATGAAGGTGTTTATAATGAAACTTTTTTATTATAAGTGTAGTGATAGGATGCTTTGAAGGAAGGATTATGGGATGTTTTTTCCCATCCTCACAACTAGACATATCTAATCTTTCTCCCACACGTATTGTGCCGTCCTGGTCTAGAAAAGGAGTGAGTGGCGAAAGCCTGCTAGACTTGGGTAAATCTTTACCACTTATAAGAGGTTGCTTTTCAGGAGCAAATACTTCCTGCTGAACAAGCAACAAAATCTTGCGAGTAGCAAATTCTAACTCTACTCTGGTGAGAAAGGGTTGAGGCTTCAATGGTTGATCAATTACTAAATATTTCCACCGGAATATATAAGACACTACACGAATCAATTTATCAAATGAAGAGTATCTCTGAAAAAGGCTAGTAGAAGTAGAAGTAAGATGCGACGTGACAGGGTCAGTGCGGGCATCAGGTACTTCTTCTGCAAATTGATTAGCTAAGCGAGGCCAGCAAGATGATTCCTGACTTAGCCAAGGAGGACCATTCCAGTACAGGTCTGAAGAAATCAATTTTTTATGCGTGCAACCACGTGATACTATATCCGCGGGGTTTTCACGGCTAGGAACATGTCTCCATTGTTCAGAATGAGAAACTTCATGAATCTTAGAAACGCGATTTGCCACAAAGGTATTCCAATGAGAAGAAGGCTTGGAAATCCAAGCTAGTACAATAGAAGAATCGCTCCAAAAAATGTGCGGGAAAATTTTAACTTTAAACTGACATTTAGTTTAGTAGCTAATTCTGTTGCCATTAAAGCAGAGCATAATTCTAATCTCGCCAATGATATCGTTTTAAGTGGAGCAACTTTTGATTTAGCGCACACTAAATTAGAAAATCCAGGGAAAGTGGCTGAGGAACGTCCTACTATGTATGCACAACAGCCATAAGCCCGTTCTGAACTATCAGAAAAGACATGCAGGTCATACTGCTGGCTTAAGGGATTAGAAATTAAAAGGCGGGTTATAGAAACCTTGGAGAGATCCAGCACACTACTGCGATACTCTAACCATTCTTCTAAAAGAGGAAAGGGGAGATTTTCATCCCAGTCAGATTTTAATGACCAAAGCTTTTGCAGGAAAAAGTTTTGCAACAATAACTATAGGAGCAATATATTGCAAAGGGTCAAAGATCTTTGCGATTTCTGACAGAACTTGTCTCTTAGTTACAGGGGGAGATTCTGGCAAATGTACCTGATAAGAGAAGGTATCAGAAGAAGGACACCAAAAAACACCCAATGCTTTTACGGCTGTTTCATCAGTAGGAATAGCAACAAATTCATCAACTGGGACCTCTGATGAAAATTTTGATATAAATTCAGTAGAATTTGAAGTCCATTTATGGAGCGGAAAATCACCTCCTAGGAGCAGGGATTTCAAATCTTCGCACACAAGGTGTGCTTCAGAAATATTAGGGAAAGAATACAAGAAATCGTCAACATAAAATGCCGTTTTTAATGCCTCAGAGGCCAAAGCATGATACAGATGACCATCTTGCTCGGCTAACATGTGGAGAGACCGAATCGCAAGAAAGGCTGAAGGCTTCAGGCCATATGCCACAGTCTTCAATCTAAATATCTTTATGGGTTTGGTACTCTCATCGTGCCACAATATTCTTTGCAGATCTTGCTGCTCAGAGTTTACGAGAATCTGCCGGTACATCTGCTTAATATCTGAGATTACAGCAATAGGAAACCGTCGAAAATTAAGCAAGACAGAGGTGAGATCTGTTTGAATAGCGGGACCACATTGCAAGGTATCATTTAAAGAGACTCCATTGGAATCTAGTGATGAGCCATTAAAAACTATTCTTATATTGTCTTGTGTTAAAGAATTTTTCCATACCGGGTGATGATTTAGATAAACTATTTCCTTAAAAGGATGCCCAATTTCTTCTGATTTAGAAATTACCTCCATGTGATTGGATGATTCGTATTCCTCCATAAATGAAGCATACTGAGTTTTAACAGAAGCATCTCGTTTGAACCGATTTTCAATAGCAAATAGTGCCCTGAGTGCTCTGGAATGCGAGCCCGTAATGGCGGGAGGATTAGGAATACGTGGAAGAGTTACTATAAATCTGCCTTCAGCAGTACGGACAGTAGTTTCCTTGTATAACTTTTCACAAATTTCGTTAGAAGAAGAAGAAGTAGCCTGAACATTCTCAAGATCCCAGAACGTGGTCAGCTCTTGACTCAAATCGGCACCAACAAAATAACAATTCGATACAGTTTGAATAGGATTACGGTATATTTGACCAGTAGCGATCCAACCAAAATCAGTTTCGCGAAAGAAAACATTAGGAGCAATTTTTACTTTATTGTAATGAAGACATTGCCAAAATACACTTGAGCTGAAAAGAAGCTCTACGGGCGAAGCTCTGTTGAAATAAGGGTCAGCTAGCTGGACAAAATTCGGGATATTCCAACTTTTAATAGGATAAGAAGTGCCGGGAATATTGTTGCCTATAGACTTGATAATCAAACAATCTAACTGTAACTGCGTACCAAGATTATTAGAGCCCTTCAGATCCACTTTAGCAAAGCTTAAGGATTGCGATTTAGAGCAGTTTATTCCTGTAACCTCTATTGAGGTAGGATGTTTTGGGAGGCCTAACTTTTGTACCAAAGATTCACTAATAAAATTGTTAATAGCGGCATTATCTAATAATCCCCTGACAGATACCCATTTCCCGTAAGCATTTTTCAATAGAACCTGCACGGTAGATAATAAAACCTGGACTTTGCCAAGCGAGGTGGAACTTTGAGCGTACGACTGCGCACTATTTTGAGAAGTCTCAGAATTAGACTTGGTATTGGGACTGCTTGGTCCTGATAACCGTGATCTTTCATGTCTGTGCAAAAGGGAATGGTGTCTAGCCTTACAATGTAAGCATAAACGTTGTGAACGGCAATTGTTTAACACATGCGTTCCTGACAAACAGTTAAAACAATGTTTTTTATTCGTAATTATCTTTCGTCTTTCATCTACTGATAAAGATTTAAATTCATCACAATTGTATAAATTATGCGATTGCTGACACAGACCGCACGTTTGCATTTGGTTAGGTGACCGAGCAACAACAGGAAGAGCATGTGATCTTAAAATTCTTTGATTAGAACTGCTAACCTTATCTTTTGAGAAGGCTTTTGAATCTGAAATACTAGTTTTTTGATTAGCTATGGCGGAAAAGACTTGGCTTCTAGCTTTAAAAAGTTAATAATTGCCTCATAAGTGCATTGCAAATGCTGAAAAAGTTCTGTCTCCCAGGCTTTTAATGTACTTGCATCCAATCTTGCAGAAATGAGGTGAACTAGAAATAAATCCCAGTGATTTACAGGTTGGTTTAAATTGGACAATGCTCTGACGTGTAGTTCTGCAATGTCAATCAACTTACGAAGTGATAAGCTGTTGTCTGCTTGCACGTTAGGTAACTCGAATAAGCTTTGTATATGGCGTTGAATAGATAAACGAATGTTCCCATATCTATCCTTAAGAAGATTCAGAGCAACTTCATAATTATCACTGGTCAAAGAAAGTGCTTGAATCAGGTTAAGTGCGTTGCCTTGAACTGCCAGACGCAAGTAGTGAAATTTTTGAATTACTGGGATAGAAGTATTCTCATGTAATAAAGAATTAAATAATTCAAAAAATGGCTCCCATTCTATGTCCTTACCGGTGATTTTGGGTATTTCTAATTTGGGTAATATAATGCGTGAAGAAGATGTAGAAGATGCTGCAGAAGTTTGATCCTCTTGTTTTTCTTTTAAAGTTAAAGCCTAATAAGCTGTTTAGCTTCAGCAAATCCCTGATAGTATAATTTTTCAACTTCCAACCTATCACTTTGCTGGTCCGGGTGCTGAGTTTCTATACTGCATTGTATCTCATCATATTTCTCAAAGGCTTGTTCATAATTCTTAAGCATCTGCGAAATTATGTCAAGATTACGCTCTTGGGGTTCAAGCTCCGTTAAAAAAAGTACGAAACCGTGTGAGCTTGCCCTTACAAGAGGCTCTGGCGTTGCTGAGTTTTTCATCAAGGTTAGGCATGTTAAAAGTTGTTTGTTACTCACGTCAATATTGTGACTTCGAGTACTGGAAGCCAGAGGATGACAGCTTGCTAGGTAGTATGGTTTAGTCTGATGCGGAAGAAACCGGCTTAGCTTACGTTTCTCTCCTCCTCTGCTGAACATGCGCCTCAGGCTGAAACATACAATTTGAATTAGTGTTGAAACACAATAAACAAAAATTGTTAATGTTTAATGTGAAATCCAAGATATGAAACTTGTAACATTCCCAGGGTGCAACAGATATGTTTCCAGGGGGTGAGGCACCATAAATATGGTGGAGTTTGCCCCAGAAAACTCCAACTCATAGAGGGAGAACAGCAACAAGCATTAGCTTGGATTCAATATCATTAGGGTGAAGCAATAAGACTGAACTATGCGTTAATATAAGGGGCTGAAGGATTTCACAATTAAACATAATAGATAACAAATATGCAATTTATTAATATACTGTTTAAGCAAACAAAACATCAATTAATAACCACTGAAGAAAATACTTGAGCTTCTTATTAAAAAGTTCATGGCAAAGATCAACTTTGTCTTCTTAAAATAGAAGAGGCAATAAAAATGTTCTATAAATGAGTGCTAAAAAACTTATCTTTGGCGACACTTTAGTGGAGGGTATGTCCGGAGTTAATAATCCCTCAAGCGAAGAAATGTATACAAACACATTCACGTATGAACATTTGTCTGTCCCAGTAGGCAACCCACTCCACACATTTGAGAGGTATCACTGCTGTTGTTGTGCACTGGAGAGATTGGAGTATGTTTACAAACTTGGTTGGTCCTGGCTGACCACGGCGCTTAGCAACTACTGTTGACATTCCTTCCTTGTGCCTTTCCTCACTGCGAGGTAGTGCACCATGAAGATTATTATTATTAGTCGTAGATGATGACTCTCACTGCGGTACTTGAAAAGTCTTGGCGAGAATATTTGAAGATTATTGGTCTCAGAGTGGTGACCAAAAAGCAGATTGTCACATGTTGACAGTAGAATGTTGGCCGTACAGTAAACCCGAAGAATAGCGGCCCAGAGTGGCCCGTAGAGTCGTGGCCGAAGAATGGACGAAGAGTGGCACCACAGTGGCCCGTAAAGTCGTGGCCGAAGAATGGATGAAGAGTGGCACGTCACCCAGAAGATGACTCGAGGTTTTATAGCGGCGAAAACCCGCCGGGGAGGGCAGCTGACCAAAAACACCGCTGCTATTGGTTGGCCAAGGAAATGACGTCACGAGCTCGTGGTGACAG